>CM061267.1:68707500-78707500 GCA_030848825.1 Tadarida brasiliensis | reverse complement strand
GCTCTCCTCTCTTTATCAAGCAATCAAAAAGTTGATACTTAAGTGTTGACCAGAGGGCATATGTGGAATTGTACCTTAAGGGGCTATCAATGTAGCTTCTCTCAGGGCTAAATGTATAGCACCTGTGATGAATGATTCTTTTAAGAATATTAAAGAAATTATGCACCTCTCATTCGATGTATTTTTCAAGTGTATATTCTTTATCATATATCAAACTTTCTGCTAATGGTATTTTGTAGGCTTTTATTTTTCCCTTATTCTTTGATGGGTAATAAGTTCCTTGAGGATATAAGAAGATATACAGCAAGATGTATTCAAACAGAAAGAAAAGCAGAGAAATCAGTACCCACTAGTGTCCTGAATATAGTTTAGCAAAGTGTCTGGGATGTAGCCAGTTTTGAATAAATTTTAAATAAAAACCACCTCTAAAAGGCCTAGGAAATAAAATAATAAACTCTTTGTAAATTGACTTTGATTATTAACTCTGAAATTAAAAGGAGCCTCTTCTAACATTATCATCTTCCCTTCCAAGAGCAAAGGAGAAATGTCACTGCATGAAAGAATGTCACTGATAAAAAAAAGCAAATAAAAACTCTGCTATCAGTTTAAAGTGACAACATACTACCACCACCTTTTGCTCAGTCAACATCTTCAAGAGCAAATAATGAACAGCTGTTGGGTTTAAAACTGGAAAATTACAACTGATGACATATTAATTTCTTTCCAACTCTAGAAATTCTTCTTCTTCATTTCTCCTTAAGTTTTAGGAGAAAAAAAAACTATTAATTGTTCCCACTTTAGACCTGTTTCTCAAAGTGGAGAGGATTAATGTCTGTACTGGGATCATTGGACTTTGAATATGGTCTATAACATATTTAACTCATTTCCTTTTATTGAAGCAACATAAGCTACCACTGCTTCCATTATCATAGGAAATGTAAATAAATGACTGGCCTTTCAGTCTAAAAAATATAGTAGCTTGAGCCAAGAGATAGTTAAGAAGAATAAAGTTAAATCCGACCTTCAACATGTTTTATTGTAGACCATTCCTTTAGAGATTTAATGCTAAGGTTTTAAGATCATGAATTTATTTTGAGATGTCAATTTAAGACAAGGAAAAATGTTCAAGGCAGTGATACTGTCCCACTTTAAAGTTCTTGTGAGTCTACTTAAATGGTTATAATAACACATGCTGTAGAAATTTTCTATATTTATTTTAAAATTACTGCTATGTGCATATGTATTATTCTTGGTAGGATGGGCATCTTCATATCTAGGGCATTCCACTATGATGACTGATTATGTTCCAGCTGGTCTTTCTCTACTTAGGAATGAAATTTTTTACTGGCGTAAATTTAATCAGACAATCTTGTTAAATGTGGCATTGGTCCCAATTCAATGAAAGTTTTGAAAAGAGAAAGTAAAGGAAGAAAGACAAAAGCAGCAGTCTTTAATATCATGAACTTCTCCAATATGAGTTCTACAATAAGACAGTCTTTGATTCATATTCTGAATTCATCATTTATTGGCTCTGTGATGTTCAAAGTGCTGTAGGGCTCTCTAATTCTAGGTTTTCTATAAGTTGGAGAATAATCTAAAATAATAGCTATATTTTAAGCTTACAGTGGGGGTGAAAGAGGATACTGCATGTATTCATTTACCTGAGTATCTCACCTAGGAAGCAGGTAATAAATATTTCCTTCTATTGTTGCTATTTTCCAACCCTAATCCTAATCATAACCTCAACCCAAAAGTTATCCCTAAAACTAAAGCTTACCCTAACCCTTATCCTAAACTAAAGCTAATGCTAATTCTAATGCAAAATTATTTTCCAACCAATGTGAAATAATGATTTGCAAACTACCTGTATCAAGATCACTTGAGGCACTTACTAAAATACAAATTCTGGGTCTCTTTCAGCACTAACTCTTTCAAGATCTCCAGGGTTGAAGCCTAGAAATCTGTATTTCTCCAAAGAACTTTAGGTAATTTTTATATACGTTGAAAATTTAGAAACATTACTTAAATACCTGAATTTCATTTTTTTTAAAGCTTTCTTATAATTTAGAAATAAAGTCATTCTTCATAACTCCAACATTTTATCTTATCATATGCTCCAAAAGAATACACACTGCTGGTGTTTGCAGTTAAAGTGCCTATGCTCTGTCCCACCCACCTTAGCTCAGGCCCATTCAAAACTGTTTTCTGCTCCTTTGAGTCGTCTTCATCTCTTTTCTCCTTGAGCATTACTAGTTGGATCTTTTTAAAACTCTCATTAAACACTTATTATTTTCTTTTTTTGTTTTTAGTTTTTGATCATTCTCTACATGATAAGTTCTAAGTTCCTGAACACAGAAATTAAAATCTTCAAAAACAGACCCCTAACTCTTTTTAGACATATCTCCATTCTGTCCCTGACACAGTAAACTCCACATAAAGAGCAAAATTTACCATTTCAAATAACTAGTTCTGCCCTGCTTCAATGTCCTTCCTTTAGTCAACAAATGACTTTACATTTCTTCCCATTGAAATCATGTCCAAAATCCAGTTTGAAGGCCACTTCCTCCCAAGAGTTTTTCCTAATCTCTCCAGCTGGAAGAGATTACCTTCATAAAGCCCTTAGTAACATTTTAACAATACTTAGATTTTTCTTTTTGTATTATTACCCCTATTAGGTTTTTCATTTCTTGCAAAATA
The DNA here is from genome assembly GCA_030848825.1 of Tadarida brasiliensis. Lineage (NCBI taxonomy): Eukaryota > Metazoa > Chordata > Mammalia > Chiroptera > Molossidae > Tadarida > Tadarida brasiliensis. The sequence goes on along the minus strand of CM061267.1, from coordinate 78,704,803 downwards.
TTAATTCATCTTCAGCCCTTATGGTGCTTGACATAAATTCTGGACTCATGATGATTATTCTGAAGTAACCCTACATTAATAACTGATAGTAACATTTAAGTTGCAATAATGGTGTTCTAGAAACACTCAAGTTATGAAATACTTCTCTTTTGGCCCTTATAATTGCTCTTGGAATGCAAAGGTGTTCTTACTTTATTGGATGTACGTATTTGGATCTTAAAAACTATCCCATTCAACATTCTCACTACTGTTGACAAATGAGAACCACAACGAGTTGCCCAAATCACACTGTTAAGGATGACACAGGTCCAGACTGATTCTCTGTCCAAATGATTTATACATTTATTTCATCATGAATTAGTGTATTTATTTCTCACTTTTGGATAAGCATGTTGTATCAACTTATTCTGTTGCTTCAACAATCCTCTATAATTAACAACCATATAGTTTTACTGGCATACAAGAAGCAGTGATCTTCATGCTTAGGAGACTGTGTTGAATGTGCTTTGGCTGAACTATGTTGAGTTCTGCTTTGGGACAACTGGGCTTAGCAGCACAGTTGGAGTCAGGTTTTCTCCATGTGTCTTCTTTCTGGGGCCAAATAAAGGGCAGCAGCTACCTTGGGAGGTTTTTATTTTTTTTTTCCCTTGGTATGTCACTGGGCCTCAAGAACTAGACTGACTGTCACACTATCACTTCTGCTCACATTCTGTTTTGGCCAAAAGAAGTAATTTGGCCAAGCCCAATATCAATGCTTCTAATAGGGGGGACTTCAAAGTCACATGGCAAAGTGCATAAATGTGTACAAAGAATGTGAAGAATTGAGAATATTGATCTACCTACAAAATGTGTCTTTATAATTTGTTTTTATTATGTTTACATTTATATTTGATATTGAAATATGAATATATATCAAAATAGTTAACTTATAAAGATATAAGTATAGATATTCCTTGTTACAAGTGCAATTTGTAAGAAAATAAGTATAAATTAACCAATGTATAATTTCAGTTTTTATATCTCCATTATAAAACTGAAAAAATATATATTCAATTTGTCTTCATATTTGACAAAATTTATATGTGACTGATCTATGCTAATCTTATTATTCTTTATTACTCATAGCTCTACTAGTGTGAGAAATTATGATTTCATTTATGCTAGTAATTTAAATGAGTAAAACTCTGTTTAAAAACATTAAAGGATTTGTACTTTGTTTTCTATTTGAACCAAACATAAGAATGAAAATATATAATTTTCCATCTACATTGATAAAATTTGTAAGAAAATTGCATAAGATCTGGATTTTTAACAATAACAATGGTTGACTCTGGTACCTGTTGCCCAGAATCAGTTTCTGAAAGCCCTCCTTAAAGAAAACTTCATGGAGCTTGTTTATATATGTACACTACAAATTATTTTACACATTTGAGTTGACTTCCATGTGAAAAGGACATTATTAAACATAATATTCAACATTTATTTTATTATTTCTTCTTTTTCTTTATTGATTTTAGAGAGAGAGGAAGAGAGAGAGATAGAAACATCGATGAGCGAGAGAACATTGATTGGCCGCCTCCTGCATGCCCCCCACTGGGGATTTGGTCCAGAGTCTGGGCATGAGCCCTGACCAGGATTTGAACTGGCGACCTCTTGGTGCATGGGTCGACACTCAATCACTGAGCCACATCCGCCGGGCTCAACATTTAATTTTACCAAATCTTTATCTCTCTCTCAGTGTTTGCCAGTACCTGTCGTAGTCTGTACAAAATATAAAAACAGTTTGTTAGGCTATATTATGCAATCTTATTTCAAAAAGTTTACTACTCACTATGATACTTAATAAGATCTGTGACTGTGCACTTAGCTCTACTTACTGTTAATAATACTAGGGGAGGTCAAATCCTTAAATTCCTTTCAATCCCCGTATATACAAGATGAAACAGTTTTAGGAAGTTCAAAATAAAAAGGAGAATTTAGGGCTTAACTGTTTCTTTGTTTTTCTTTCTTTCTTGGAAATGAATATGCAACTAGTAACATGTACAAAGGTTATATAAGAGTTTGGGTCTGAAAATTCAAGATGAAGAGTTCATTAAAGTGAATTATTGTAGCAAATTTAATGATTCAATACTGAATTCTCTCTGTTATTTTATATCTGTTTGTACTGGCTAGCAAAATCCTTAGACCACTTTGTGACTGTTTTTCTCTTGTTACATGCAACTTAGTAACTACTGGTTCTCTGTCTTTTTTCTAGGAGTTCTGAAGAGGGTGACCCATCAGGTATGTTATTTGCCTGCAGTTGTCATGGGTAGAGAATAGGTAAGATGGATCCCATAGGAAAATGGACCCCAAAACTATCATATCATTCAAGAAGAAACACAAATAGTCATTCATTTCTGTCTAAAGATTTTGATTTTCTGCTGTCTCTATAAGGTGAGGTGCAGAGGTGGGGAAAATGTTCTAATTTGAAGTAATTTGTAATGAAAATAGTTATTTATTTATATATAATTACTCAGTGTTTTATTGATTTATTTTATTTTTAATTTTTATTTTTTTAGAGAGGAAGGGAGAGAGTGATAGAAACATCATTGTGAGAGAGAAACATTGATTGGCTGCCTCCTGCACGCCCCCTACTGGGAATCAAGCCGGTAACCCAGGCATGTGGCCTAACGGGGAATCCAACCAGGACCTCTCAGTCCATGGGAATACGCTCAATCCACTGAGACACATTGGCCAGGCTATAGATGGATTTTAAATAGGGTTTCTGGTGTATATCATACAAGAGCTATGTACAAATTACTCTGAAAATGTTATCAACTTTGGCAGTGTTAGTGCTTTAAAAATATCTTGGGCTTTCATTAGAATTATATACTCCTATTCAAAATGAAAGGTATTTGATTTTACATACTACAAAATAAGGAATGATACTACATCAGTTCCTGGGTCCCCTCTGATAATAGGATATTGTAGCAATAAAAGATTGTGCTTAGTCATTATTTTTATATACCAATATTCATAATGATGAAAATATGGAGTATATTCATGGCGGTCTTAAGTGTGGAGCACAGGTCAGGATATTTATTGAGATGTTAATTTATGTTTTGTTTTCATTGCTATGAAAGAATTAGAAAAACAAGAGCTACTTTGCCATCTCTATTGCACTCCTTTCCTCATCCCAAAAGTAGTCAGAATTTGTGTTCCTTTTGTTACCTGTAGACAAACTCTCTCTTAGCTTTTTTTTTTTTTTTTTTTAAACTCAGTTTATTGAGGGGCTATGCTGGAGGATGAAGAAAAAGGCAGAAGGATGAGAGAAGATGCAGGGGTACAGAAGCAGCCAAGTAGAGAAAGAAGATGGTCTTTACTAGAGAGGGGATGAAGGGCAGTTGGACCCATTATTCACAGAGATCCATGCCTTTACTGAGACCCCAAGAGTATGAGAGAACCTGGTTGAGTTCATGGCTCTACTAGGAAAGCTGATCTAGAAGGACCTGACAAAGATTCCTTTGACTGACACTACCTATCCTCAAGAGATTGGGCTTAGGCTTATGGAGCATGTCATCAGAGTCATACTTGGCTGAAGAACTGAGGTTTTCCCCATTTTCCAGCCATCCTGTAAAACTCCTGGCTTCCACCTGGCTGGTGTGGCTCAGTGGATTGAATGTCGTCCCATGGACTGAGAGGTCCTGGTTCGATTCCTGGTCTGGTCACATGCCCAGGTTTCAGGCTCGATCCCCAGTGGGGGTTGTGCAGGAGGCGGCCAATCGATGTTTCTCTCTCACATCTATGTTTCTATCTCTTTCTGCCTTCCTCTCTCTCTAAAAAATCAACAAAAACATATTAAAAAAAAAAATTCCTGGCTTCCTGTGTGGTCCTAGAGAGACAAATGAATGTTGCCAAAATGACTGAAGTTGAATTTCTTATCAGCCAAGCAAGAAGAGGCTTGGAGTCAGATTCAGTTGAATTTGATGACAAGAAAAATAATGTGACATTTCTTGCTCGTGTGTTTAGGAACTGAAAATTATAATGGCAGCAAGTATTGAGCAATAAAAAAATCTTTTGAAAATGAACTATGAACATAATTTTGAACAATTAAGTTAGAATTATTTTCTTCTGCTATAAACATCTTTGAATGTATAGTTCAAATTTTGTATGTCAAATGTATGTATATGTTGCAATAGAGTAATATAGTGTTATCAGTTAGATTGCATCATTGTAGATACAAATTCTCTAGAATTTTTCAATGCACAGATAAATTTAAAGCTCCCATATTTGCTTTTATAAACCCAAAGGATAAAACCTAAAATTAAAAAAAAAATACAGCATTCTTCAGCATATATTTATATACATCACTACACATTCCAGAGGTTTGCCTCTGCAAATCTTAGTTATTTCAAGAGACAGCCAGTGAACGTGTGACCATTTATGATATGGTGGGAAAGCACTCTACTCTTTGTCAAGCATTCTGACTCGAGTCCCAATTTCTTCTTCACTCTGTGCACTTGGTTAAATTGCTTACCTTCTCTGATTCTCAGTGGTATCATCTATAAATTAAAAAGTTTATAATAAGATATTCCAAAGCTCAGCCAACCTGAATTCCCAGTATAATAATAATTTTCCAAATAATTTATTTCCCTGAGCTTTAGCCAAATATCCTAAGGACTGCCATCTTCATTGCCATTTATGTATTAATATTTAGATGCCAGTCAGAGGAATCACTAGAATGATTTCCTTTTTCTGATCTTCTTCAGGGTCCATTTGAACTGCACAACATAGTAAGTTCAATACTACTACATTAAACTTACCAATATTTGAATAAAGGCAACATTATCCACCTTGTTTGAGTCACGAGATGCCCTCCAAATGGTTTAAGTTGTTTCAAAGAAAATCCACAAAGACTCTCTTATCTTAAAATGATTCAATAAGAATCTGCTGTCAGCATCGACGCCAGCTACAGGGGATGAGATCCAAAAGTGTTTTACACAAGGCAGTGTCTGTGAAAGAAGCATCATCCTTTAGTCTATATATTGTATTCAATTCACTAAATACAAGGCATGTATGTTTGCCTTATTTATGATGTTCCTAAAGAAGTGCCCTTTTCTAGAGACATCTGTTAGACATGTGCCCGCTGCTAACCAAAAACACAGAATATCAAAGTGCCAGCATGCTTTTGAAATGAAAGATCTGGAATGTTTGCTGAAAATCAGTTCAATAACTGTACAATTGCAATGTGCGTAGCAATGTTTTGCACAATAACCTTTATCGATGGAAATTGTTGGCAATTTGTTAATGGGACTAAAACAAAGGCGATCACTTCAACTTGGATTACTCAGATTTGTCCCAAGATTTCAGGGCAGGAAAGAAAGAAGAGGTAGTAATTTCATTTCATAGTTAGGAAAATTGAAGCAAAGACATCATTAACTGCGTTACACAAAATTATGGAATAGTAATGTGAAGCCTAGAACATAAAGAATCTTAAGCCAGTTATCTTTCATTCTGTGAAAATAGATAAAGTCAGACGGATTAATTCTCTCAGTAAAATTTCTGCTTGTATTTTGTACTTACTTAAGTGCAAGAATAGTTAGCCAATAAAGCAAGTTTATGCCCACTTCTTAAAGAAATAATACAATAAATAACTGACAGAAAATAAATAAATCCGTGGGGGTAGGGGATGTTGCCTGTCTTATGAAGTATCAATGAAATTTTTACATCTAAACACCAAAGAAATCATATCTTTGGTTTCCTTAACCCATAGAAAATAAGCAACACAGTCAAATTGTAGGAAAACTTGCCCTGGCCGGTGTGGCTCAGTTGGTTGAGCGACATCCCATGCACCAAGAGATTGCCAGTTCGATTCCCAGTCAGGGCACATGCCTGGGTTGTGAGCTTGATCCCCAATGTTTCTCTCTCCCTCACCCTTCCTGTCTCTCTCTAAAAATCAATAAAAACATTTTTAAAAATTGTAGGAAAACTTATATGAATAGACAAATATGTCATAATTTTTTCTCTCTCCCTGTATATTTAAAAAATGTATATTTATATTTATATATGTATACTTACCCTAAAGTAACCATGTTTTTAATCCATAATTTTAAATTCTCAAGTATTTCTTTTATAGAACCCCAAATTGTGCCCATTTATAGGACTTCAGTTGGAAAGCAAATCTTCTGTAACATTATATAACCCACCTCCTGATAATATTAACAGCCACTTCCTAAATTCCATGTGTTGTAGTCACTTTACCAAACAGAAAATGCAAGTCCCCCTCCTTTGTTATTCTTCCACCAGAGATACACCACTTCATTAAACTAGAAACTTGCCATGAACAAAACCAACCATTAGGATTAGATTACAAATACCAAGTATACAGATACATTCTACCCCCTTTATTCTCAAAAGTGTAGGAGAATACAAGGAAATAATTGAGAATGAAAAAGTTTTGGGGCCTAGAAACATTTTCCCCTATGCATTTAGTTCTTCTAATTATGGTCGAATTATTGAAGACATACAGCAGATTAACGGGAGAAAATCACATTTTAATAGGTGAGCACAGGGAATTCACATAAGCGTGAACATTCCAAAGACAGAGGCAAAGTGAGGTGCACTCGTCATCTTGGAGGGGAGGAAGGCAATTCATAAGCAGATGAGAAAAACCAAGCACCTGGCAAATTCCTGCAGGTCACCTAGGAACAGTGGGACACAGGAACAGATTTGTACGTGGACAAATCTTCCGTACTTAATTCCCATGTGCTGAGGTGAATATGCTAAGGTTTGCTTCCTGAAGCAGGCTTTTCCATCTGAATTTCTGAATTCCCTTTTTGTGTGTGTGTGTCTTTTTATTGAATTTATTGGGATGTCACTGGTTAACAAGTATATACAGGTTCCAGGTGCACAATTCTACAACACATCATCTGGACACTGTATTGTATGCTCACCACCCCAAGTCAAGTCTCTGTCCATCACCATTTTTCTCCCCTTTACCCCTCCTCCACCTCCCCGCCCCTTGCCCTGACAAACACCACACTGTTGTACAAGTCCAGGAGTTCTTTCCCTTTTTTTTCTTTGGTACTTACTCCTGCCACCTCCCCTCCCCCCGGACAGCTGTCAGACTGCTCTCTGTGAGTCTGTCTCTATTTTGCTTGTTAGTTCATTTTGTTCATTACATTCCACATATGAGCAAAATCATATGGTACTTGTCTTTCTCTGGACCGGTTTATTTCACTTAGCATAATAATCTAGTCCATCCATGCTATTGCAAAAAGATAAGATTCCCTTCTTTTTTAAGGCCAAGTAGCATTCCACTGTGTAAATGTACCACAGCTTTTTTATCGGCTCATCCACTGATGGGCACTTGGGCTGCTTCCAGATCTTGGCTATTGTAAATAACGCTGCAGTGAACATAGGGGTGCACATATTCTTTTAAATTAGTGTTTCCGGTTCCTTTGGATGAGTTCCCAGAAGTGAAATCTCTGGGTCATAAGGCTAGCTAAATTTCTTTAGTCAGGAAAGGCAGAAGCAAAAAAACTCATGAGTTTGTTGGGCTTTAATTCTTTTCACGTCTAATAATCTGCTCTAATAATGCTATAATCTGCATGCCACAGAAGCTTCTGGACTCAGATAAGAGGGACCTCTGCACTTTACAGGGCCCCACATTTATATGGGCCTTCTCTTGTACTTTGGTCAGCAAATATTATTTCGTCCTGAAAATATTAATGATTGGCCTGCGTTTCAATGTAATTTCAGCCATTCTTGGTAATGGTCATTTATCTGAGATTCTTCTTTAGCACCCATGATACATACACCACTACCACTACCACAGTCTCCCCACCCCCTAAAAAATATCTAGCTCTTCACTGAATTAATGAGAACTAGTAAAATACTTTTTAGAAAATTTCAGTCCTGCCCTGGCTGGTTTGGCTCAGTGGTTGGAGCGTCGGCCTGCGGTCCAGAGATCCCCGGGTTCGGTTCCCGCTAAGGGCACTTACCTCGGTTGCAGTTTGTCCCCGGCCCTGGTTGGGTCGTGCAGGAGGCAAACACTCGATGTGTCCCTTTCATGTCGATGTTTCTCTCTCTCTCTCTCCCTCCCACTCTATCTGAACAAAAAATGGGAAAATGTCCTCGGGTGAGGATAAAAATAAAAAAAAATTTCAGCCCTATGCTTTGTGAAATTGATCTCAGCTACATTTTATTGTGTCTATAAACTCTCACCTATGATTCTGAGTATGGAGTTTAGCATAATGAGTGATATTTGTATGAAAAGTTTCCAGAACTGGAAGAAATAAACGTCTGTTGTTTAGGAGCCACCTGATCTACGGTAGTTTGTTACAGCAGCCTGAACAGACTAAGACACACGTGCGAGAAAAAGTGAAATACTTCCACGCATACGTAGGGGTTCAGACCGTCCACCCGAGGTTGCGTCTCAGTGGTATTATTTTGAGCTAAAATAATCCACACACCAGGCCCTGTGAGATCAAGAGAAACTTCTCTCCCCACTTATCTGTCTGGAAGAATTTAAATTGGGAGCTTGGCCCAGGATAGGAGTTATCACCAGAAATGACTTTTTACTTATCTATATGGCAGAACGAAGTAATAATTACTGAATGTCTGCTCTCTCACCCTGCAATTACCTTCTGAAGCCCCAGGGTGGCTTACCTCAGTCCTGGCTCAGAATGTCTTCTTTACCTCAATTTCCCTTTTTGTCTCGGAACCCCTCAAGCGTGTGTGGTCTCTGACTCTCTCTTATATGTGGTGTTCCCATGACACCTCCCCACACACACAACCACACCCACTCCACCCTGCCTTTTTTGTTGTTTTTGTGTTCTTATTTGGCAAAATAAAGAGCTGTTAGCTTTTTGTTGACCCTTAAACATTTTTTTTTTTTTATTTCAAAATCTGAGGAAACTGAGGAGCTACTCAAAAACCATCAAATCTCAGCCCTGGCCAGGCACATACAAGAACCAAACAATGAATGCATAAATAAGTAGAACAACACATCGATGTTTCCCTCTCCCTCCCCCTCTCCTCTCCTTTCCTCTCTCTCTAAAATCAATCAATAATAATTTAAAAAAAGACATTGAATCTCTGTAAAAGACATTTCCTGGTATTTTAAGTGAGAAACAGTTTCCCCATTTCCCCGGGTAAGCTCATCACGGCTACAGATAGGTAGCTGGTAGCCTTAGGACACCGCAGAGGAAAAACAAAAACCGAGGTGGGGAAAACGTAGGGAGTGGGGCCCTCCAACTACGACTTCTGATAACACTGATGCCATTTTTCTACTGTCCTTATTACAAACTTTTCTTAAGAAAGAGCATCTTTTTGGTCCACATGGTAATACTGAATCAGCATAATTAACAACCCTAGTAGTAAACTGCCTCAAAATTGCTGGTTTGATTTGCTCTAATAATTTTCAAAAGTATTTCACAACCTATAATCCATAGAGCTGAACTACTACAAAATGCTCGGGGCGGGGGGGGGAAATGTTAGATGATCAAATATTTTTGGAAAATTTGGTGTACTCTCTCTCAGCAACTCCCTCACTCTCCCCACCTCTAGGAGGCACTAAACCGCCTCCATCTAGATTTGATGTAATTAACAGGGAGCATTAGCACATTAAAGGCTCTGATGACTCCAACAGTTGTTCTTTTTGTTTTGTTTTAAATTGACTTATTTGTGTTCAATTGAACTCAGCATTTCTCAAAGTTACAAACCTACCCTGGCAACTTCTATTTCTTTCCCAGACAACATCTATTAGTATTCCAAGATATGTCCTTCTGTGAAGATCAACTTTGGGAAACTGTTTTTTGTTGTTGTTTTATATATATAAATATGTATATATATATATATATATATATATATATATATATATATATATATATATATATATCTCAATCTCCACAGTTGTTCAGACTACACATTAGAAGGTGCTTAAAATCAGACCTGAGCAATTAGTCAGCAATTATTCCTGGTGCTGAGGGGCACAGAAGTCAAATACACTGAGGTTTGTGGCTGTTCCTCCACTTGCTGGCTCTGTGACTTTGGGTGAAGGTGAATCCTTTCACTTTCTGAGCATCAGCTTCCTCCACACTCGCGCGGCTGCTGCAGTGTTGTTTGTTCTTGTTTGTTCCAAAGGTCCAGTCAGAGCATCCATGCAGCGTATTAAGTGCCCAGTGCACCGCTTAGCATGGAGAACTCAATAAATATTTTTTTTTTCCCAGCCGTTCCTCGCCCCCTATATTTTACAAATAAACAGTTAAATTTTTTTAAAAATGTAATTATAAAAATTTTCTTCCCATCCAAGTTTTTATAAATTGCGAGGAAATGATCTATTTTACTCATTTTGAGTTCATGGACTACCTGCGATTTCCATGACTACTGAAAAATAATTTTACATGAATCTAATTGCAAAGCAGATCAATTTTTAGAGCAAATGTCCTTGAAAATGTCTCTTTAATTTCCATTTAATTTGAACAGATGCGTTTGCAGTTCTTATTCATGCAAAACTCCCATTGACATCACTTAGTTCCAAACTAAATTAGGTAACGTAAATGATAAAAGCAGGATCACTGAACAGACACAAGAATACGGCGCTCACGTTATGGCTCCACCGCTTAAAAAGCTGGGAGAAGAGGACCCAGCGGAGGAACAAAATAATCATCAGAACGTTGAAAGGCAAGACCTTAAATAAAAGCATAAATGAAAAAAGTGGGGCTTTAGGCCTTGTCCTGGGTAGTGTGAGACAAGATTTATTGAAAAGGGTAATAGATTCCATCTTGCCTTGAACATACCTCCAGTTAACTGTATTCGACCAATGTGTAATTGGTGAATGCTTAGTGGAGCCAAGTTCAGTTCTAGGCAGGCTTGTAAGTAAAATAATGAATAAGACCATCAGGATCCGCTCTGCGTTCCTAGAGATTGTGTTTTATAGTGGAGAGAGGAGGAGGAAGAACGGGTCAGGAAATGAACAAAAACCAGGGAGATGTATGTAAACAAGAAATTTTAAGCAAATTAAGACCGCTGATGAAAATAAAACTGATTAATATCTAGAGAGAGTTAGGGAATGGTCACAGAAAGCCCCTTTAGTGGGGTGTTTTGCTGTGATTATATCTCTACTTGTAGTTAATGCTTTTCATTTTGAGAGGGGTACTATGTTATCTATGTATTCCTAATATAACACAGTGCCTGGAACACTGTGATGTTGAATGATGAATAAAGAATTTAATATGAGAAAATCATTTAAAGTTCAGCATAAGGAATATAGTTGAGTTATTACTAAACACGTGCCAATCCTGAAGTGTTAAATTCCTAAATGGTACTTTAACTTAAAGTTCTGGATTTCCTTTGTGTCTTAGTCTGCTTTGGCTGCCATAACAAAATGCCGCAGACTGGGTGACTTGTACATCTGAAATGTATTAGTTCGGAAGACTGGAAATTCAAGATCAGGGTGCCAGCGTGGTCATGTTCTGTGGAAAGCTCTCTCCCTGGCTTGTTTTTGCACTGTGTGTTCATGTGGCATGTGTGATAGAGTGAGAGAGGAGAAGGAGATAAAGAGACAGAGGAGGGGTGGGTGGGGAGAAGAGCCCTCTTTCTTCTTCTTATAGGCTACTAAATCCATCATGAGGGCCCCACCCTCAGGACTCTAAACTAACCCCAATGACCTCCCAAAGGCATCATCTCTCAACACTATCACTTTGGGGAGTAGGGCTTCAACATATGAATTGGGGGGGACATAACAATCAGTTCATAACACTTTGTTTCTAGCAGCTTTAAATATAGGGTATGTTTACTAATTCCCTCAATGATTATCACAGGTAGGTGATGGGAATACATGGATACCATTGATATATGTTCTCCTGAAGACTTACGTTGAATTGTGGGAACTATTTTGCTAAAATTAGAATGGCAAATCTGTTCAATATGTGATGGATAGTTAAAAAAAAAGTTCTTAGCCCTGGCTTGTGTGGCTCAGTGGTTAGAGCACCAGCCTGCACACCTGAAGGGTTGTAGGTTCAATTCCTGGTCAAGGGCGCCTACTTGGGTTGCAGGTTCAATCCCCCGCCATGTGATTGCATGTAGGAGGCAACCAATGTATCTCTCTGTTCCTCCCTCCCTCCCTTCCATTCTCTCTAAAAATATCCTTGGGTGAGATTAACAACACCAACAAAAAAGTTCTTATATTCAGCCTATAAGATGGACCTTACTGATCCCAGCCTCCTTATATTCACACCTTTGTCTATCACATTGTATTTATTGGTCTTTGGGACAAATCTGGTGGAATTGATGGTTTGCTACTTGCAAGGTTAGGTTGTAAAAGAGTGTGGCCTCCATCTTGGGCTCTGTCCCTTTTGGATTATGTGCCCTGGGAAGCCCTGTTATTAGTATCCCTATGAAGAAACCCATATGTACAAAACAAAGCACTATGACCAATGGTGACAATGAACTGAGAAAGCCAACTGCCACATGAGTGAGCTTGGAGGCAGATTTCCCAGCTCCAGATGACTGCAGCTCTAGCCCACAGCTCGACTAAAACCTCAAAAGACCTTGAACTAGAAAAACCCAACTAAGTTGCTCCTAGATTGACAGAAACTGTGAGATGATAAATGTGGAATGAGTTAAACTCTTCCATTAGGTGGTTCACTGCAGACAGTTTGAGAAACAATGATCTAGAGTATTCTTGATCAGTGGTCAGATATTGAAGGCTTACATAAGAATTGACAAGCTCCTATTAAGTATGGCTGTATGTGATAGAAAATATAAAGAGTAGTGAAGGCATTGATGACGAAGTAGATAAGCTATTGTCGCTTCTTCCTGCTGTAAGATTAAATTATCCAGAATCTAAGCACTGATATCTCTTATTACATCATGAATGATTCAAATAACAAGCTATTTATAATGAATGCCATGGCCTTTTCCTCTATTTTAACTGATAATGCTTATTATTTTAAGAATTCTGAGTAGACTTCAGTAGGAGTGAGCGTGAGAATACGTGTGTATATATAGCAAAGACTATCTTTGTTTTAACTCTAAATGCAAAGATTATTTTAGGTCTCATCCATACACTTATCTGAAGCAATGGGGTTCTGCTTCATGAAGGCCGTCCTCGTCAGGAATGTCAGACACAAAGCTTTCCTAACAAAGGTAAGACTCATTCATAAATAACATTTTCTGGTTGGACCATGTTGCTCTCAAATATATTTGACAAACCAATGAGCATTGATATTATTTGACACAATAGAAACAGGGAGTCATTTTAATTTAGAATATAAAAGTGAACCAAGAATGAAAACCTGAGCTTTATTTAGGATGTGTCATACAGATACAGAGATTTGTAGCTTTCTTTGATGTGCTCACATGAAATGCTTGTAGTCAAATGGTTATTTTTAAACTTGAGAAGAAATTCAGCACAAAAGGAACATTTTAAATATAAAAGAGAACTCAGGAAGATCACAAAGAAGTGAAATCACTATTAGAAAGTTCAAAGACATATTGTTCTTCAAATACCAAGAAAATGACTTAAGTATCATGGTGACCCTCATTCAGGGAAGACTCTCTAGCTTTTAAGGAAGTGATGGACGTGAGGCCATTTTTTTGCTCCTTTTTCAGAAACTGCTGTGTGTTGGACCACAATTCTGTTTTACTTTCTTGAGACTAATTCATCTGTTTGGCATTCTCATCAAACACCATTTTCTCTCTCCTCCAACTACTGTGCTAAACATTTTTCCTTTTTAGCTTTATTTACTTTCTTTTTTCTATTTGACTCTATTTTTAATTAAATTTGTTGGAGTGACATTGGTTAATAAGATTATATAGGCTTCAAGTGCAGCTTTCTGTGACACATGATCTATATATCACATTGTGTGCCCACAACCCAAAGTCAAATCATCTTCTGTCACCATATAGTTGGCCCCCTTTATCCTTTACTGCCCTCCCCCCACTCCTTCCCTCTGGTAACTTTTTGAACTCAGTAAGGAGAACTTAATTGCAAGATAAATTGGCTGGCTTTGTCAGGCATCGCGTCCCCTGACCAGCAGTGACCACTGAGAGGAGTCATGTGTCAGTCCGTGCCTGAGCAGGTTAAGAACTGGAGACCAGGAATTGACTCCCACCTGGTTGGAAAGCTGGGACATTGTTTTAATCATGGTCAGTAAGTCAAGCTGACTGTTTCTCGGTGTTAAGGACAGTTTTAAAAGTGATCCAGAAAGTCATGGGGATAGATTTATGGCATCTGGCCAGTAAAGACTGACCCAGAGAGGAGATATCTATCCTCTTACGTTAGAGAAAAGCTCTAAGGGACAGGAAAGGTGACTTTTATGGAGAACCAACTCTGTTAGGCAGTTTAAATACATTAGCTCATTTCTGCCTCAAAGCAGTTTTGGAAAAGAGGTTTTGTATCCATTATACAGACACAGAAACTGAGACTCATAGAGATGAAATAATTTGGCCTGTATTGGAGCCAGTGTTTAAATCTATGACTGCATAAGGCCAAATCCTCTTTCCACTCAACTCTTTTTTTTTTTTTATGAGTGAGTTCAACAGAGCCATTGATTATAAATAAGAAAATCAGGGGATTTCTTTCCTAAGGAATCTCAAGGGCATCTAATACAAACCCTTCATTTAATAATTTTTTTTAAAAGGTCACATTGGTACTAGCTATGATTCTGGATTATATACTTAGATACTTTGCTGTTGGTGACATAAATATCACATATTTGAAATCACAAAGAATGTTTTTCTGTGTCAAAAAAAACACAGAAATAAATCTACATATACGAGAAATATATTTAGCTCAGTGCAGCTTTTAATTTTGTTTTGACAGTAATTTTAAGAGCAAACTTTTATCTTAAAGCCACAGCCATTTGTACTCGGGTAATTCACCCTTCTCAGACATCCAGTAAATTTTTATTTGTTTTCTGAACAGTCATTGCCTACAATATTGCTTAGCTAATATTGAAATTTGCATATTTGTAGAGGAAGGCAGTTCAGGAGTATGCTATCAATTCACTGATTCATTCATCCTACAACAAGCATTAAACAGTTTCAATATGCCAGTGGCTAAGAACACAATTGTAATCAAGGTCCTAAGGAGTTTATCCAATGAAGGACAGTAATAAACATTTAGAGAGAATTTAGAGCTGTGGAAAAATGCCAGCTTAGAGAGCCCACAAGAAGGAGTTCCCCTAATGCTACTTTGGGGTTCAGAACTGAAGAAAACGATTTCCAGGAAGACCTCCCAGAGGAGGTGCTTTGGGAAGCCAGCCTGGAAATAATATTCTTCCCAATGTCTAATACACATAAAAGGTTAACGTTATTGTTAGTGATTTCCATCATTCTAAATCAAGATGTGTCCCAAGAGAATAAGGTTTTATTTCTAAAATGTACTTTTGAATCCTTTTTTGCCTTTGTTACTCATGTGTCTTTTACTTCTCAGGAAAGCACAGCGACCACACCTGTATCTCTCGCTGCGGTCTAGATAACTCAAGTGGAGATTGGTGAGGTTTTATCGTCTATTTTAAAGTTACCAGTGACATGCCTTCAATTCTAAAATAAATGCAAGTTCCTTTTTCTAAAGGAAGGTAAATGATTTATGTTTTGTTCCTTGAAAATATCTGTGGTTCTTAAAAAACTAACTTTAATTTAAACTATTAATTTATTTATCCATTTAATGGTTTAAAAAATATGACTGTGCCCTGGCCGATTTGGCTCAGCAGTTATTGGCCTGTGGATCAGGGAGTCCTGGGTTCGATTCCGGCCAAGGGCACACACCTTGCTTGCGGTTCGTCCCCAGCCCCAGTTGGGGTTGTGTGGGTGGTAACCACTCGATGTGTCTCTCTCACATCGATGTTTCTCTCTCTCCTTCCCACTCTGTCTGAGGATAAATGTAAAAATATCCTCGGGTGAGGATTAAAAAATATATATATTTATGACTGAGACACATGCATGATGTAACAAGCCATTCCAAGTATTACAAGAAAAATTTAGTTATCTTTTACTAAATCAGATCTACTAGAGGCCCATGCAATTAATAATTAAAAATGGATATGTATCATTTTTGATGATTTAAAAAATCAGTATTTATAGGTAAACATAGTATCTATAAAAAAGGGGAAAAGCCCTGGCCAGTTTTGCTCAGCAGTTAGAGGGTTAGAGCATTGGCCTGTGGATCAGAGAGTCCCGGGTTCGGTTCCTGCTGGGGGCACGTGCCTCGGTTGCGGTTCCTCCCGGCCCGGTTGGGGTCCTGTGAGTGGCAGCCAGTCGATGTGTCTCTCTTGCATTGATGTCTCTCTCTCTCTCTCTTCCCCCCTATTTCCCTCCCGCTCTATCTGAAGATAAATGCAAAAGTGTCCTTGGGTGAGGATTAAAAAAAAAAGGGGGGGGTGGGAATGTGTAGGTATTTATTATACATTCTCAGTGCGGGTGAGTTGCCCCAAGTGTTGAAAATTGGTTCTTGGAGGGATGGATGTTAGGTATTACAATGGTCTGTGACCCTCTAAAGCAGTGGTTCTCAACCTACCTAATGCTGTGACCCTTTAATACAGTTCCTCATGTTGTGGTGACCCCCATCCATAAAATATTTTCGTTGCTACTTCATAACTGTAATTTTGCTACTGTTATGTCTTAGGCGACCTCTGTGAAAGGGTCGTTTGACCCCCAAAGGGGTCGTGACCCACAGGTTGAGAACCACTGCTAAAGGATTACAGGACATAAACAGATATATAGAATATCTGTGGTATTATAACTTATAAAGAGGATATTTATGAATAAAAATACCCCGGAAAATCTCCTTAAGGGCAATAATAATAATAACAAAAAAGTTGAGAAACACATATATATGTACCTATACATATATCTGTATATGTATACTCATACAGTTTTATAAACACTCTTTTTTAATTTGGAACAAAAGCATGATATGTGATGCTCTATTCTGTCTCTTGCATTTTTCATTTAACCTGCTATATCCCCGGTCACTTAGGGCTGACACAAGCAATTGCTTACGGGGGTCAGGTAGGTAACATAAACAAGAAAAACAGAAATTAGGAAAAAGTGGAGACCGTGGCAAAACTGAGAGCCCATCCATGGTCCTTTAAAAGAGGTAGCAGTACTGAGCTTCCGTTGATGATTGTCAGGTGGGAATTTGGGCCTAGTGTTATCATATTCTCTGATTTCACAAGCAATACTGGAAATGTGTACTTTAAACGCTGACTATGAATTCCCTATAAGGGTCAACAATACGTGCATCACACAAAACATGGCTGTGCTAATAAACCTTCCAGGCCTCCTTTTGGACTTCTGGTAGAATTCCAACCCAGGTTTTCAAAAACAGAGTCAGAGACCAACTACAGCAAAATCTCCTGTAACAGAATTTCCATGTGATGTGCTTGCTGGGTCCCAGCTCAGGCCTACTGAATTAGAAACTCTATGGATCTACCCAGGAACCTGAATTTTTAACAAGGAGTTTCTTATGTAATCTCGAGTTTGAGAACCAAGGACAGCCTACTTGTTAATAGCTACATTACCATAATTAAATTCCAAAGTGTGAAAGCATCATACTTTGTTAAAACCATTCTCTTATTGGTGGGTATTGTAGTTGCTTCTAAAATTTTCCCTCTATAAATAGTACTTTAATAAGTGTCCTCCCACATTGCTTTTATTTTTATAGGATGGATTTCCCAAATCAGGATTATTGGGTCTAATTTTAGGGTCTAATAGATATTGTGCATTTTAGGGTCTATTAGATATTGTAAACTTACTTAAAAAGGTTTCAGAAAATCACAATCTAACCAGCAATTTATGAATTCCCTTATCACAAGACTGATAATCCAGGGTATTAAAAAGTTTTTTCCAACTTGATGGGATAAAAATGCTCTTTAGTTTTTAAGTGTATAATGTCTTGAAATTCTTGTGCAGTTAAGAATTTATTTTTTATCACATGTTTTCATTTCCTCTACTTGGGGAGTTTGTGGATATTCTCCAGCTGACAATGGTAGGATTGAGAGAGGGAGTCAACACCCACACAGTGTCAGTTTCCATCTGATCCTAACCTTCCTAGGCTCTACCCTGCTCTCCAATCCCAGCTTCTATTCCTACAGGGAAGCCACTTAAACCATTAATTATTTTTTTACCATTCTGGTAGGCCTCTAAGTTTTCCTTTGGAATTATAGTCACCTGTTCATTTCCTTTGCCCATTTGGGTATTTAATAGTCTATCTGTTCCTTATCTATTTGATGTAGTTCAGTACAAACTAGGCCATTAACAATTTGCTTTTTATAGTATTTTTACAGCATTTTTTAAAAAAACAGGTTATAAAAGTTACTATTTTACTTAATAATTAATCCAATTTAAACAAATTTTAATCATATTGACCATTTAAAACAACCAATGCTTTAATTTGTTTTTTTTCCCTTTTTTGCAGCTTTTAGAATTTGCTCTATGTAACAGCATGCATTTTCAATATAATGTTATAATAAATTAACTGCAGAAAAGCCACTAATGAATATTATTTTACTTTATTACATAACAGCAATGGGACTATAAAGTGTTAAATATCTTTATATACAAGTTAAAAACTTTCCAAACTCAGAAATGGATTTTTTGGGCAGGGTGGGGAGGGGGGTGCGGGTGACTTTCTCTCAAGACCTCTTATTTCAAAACCCAAATGGGATTTCAAAATACAAGTAAATAAATGTCAAAGCCTCTTGGCCTCTGCTCTGCCATTCTATGCCTGAAATCCTGCCAAAATGAAATTTTCCATTCAAGTAGGACTGGCATTTACTAAGCTGATTTTTTAAAGACTCACTTTGAAAAGCAGTGGAAACTTTGTGCAACTTTTGACGTCTCTCTCTGTGGACAGACCAGCCTCTTCCATATACATTTTTCACGATGGCAACATTTTCTGACAAATGAATTTTCAGCCCATCCTATGTCTTCAGCCACTAGATCTATTGGTTTTCCCAGTGCCAAGCATAGAAGATAAACAGCAACCAAACTAAAAGTTACTGTCTCACTAAGCATCATGACACAAAAAGGACAGAAAGAGAACAGACAGGAGAGAAAGTGGGAGAGAGAAGGGGGCTTGGTCTAATAGGTCACTTGCTAGATGGGCACATTCATCTCAAAATTTCATGCTGTTTGAACAAAACTGAGCTGTAGAGACTGGCTGTCTGGTTATTCATGTAACATCATTTTCTATTGCTGTTAAGCTCAAATAGTTAAAGGGTGAGTTCACTGAAAGGATCCAACTGGGAATGTGGAGCCCCTGCAATAAGCAGTAAAATCTGAGGATGGGGGCGCGCTGCAGTTTGCCAGTCCACCTTTGGTGGGGAGGAGGAGTGCTCTGAGGGGCCAGTGTGTCAGTGTGGATTTGGGAAATGGAAACTAAAACTGTCAGCCAGCAAACCTGCACTATTCTGAAAAGCTTTGAAAAGTTAACAAGAACCTGTGGGATAAATCAAAGGCAGAAATGAAAACGACAGAACGTTTAATGAGAAAAATAGAAAGTCATCTACTGTTTGCACTTCCAAAAGCAATGATTTGAAGCATGATACTAAAGTTACTAGTTTGTCGTTAAGGCTTTCTCCCCACTCCCCTTAATTCTCTTCCTTTCCTCTTTCGCAGCTTTTCTTGTATGCAGTGCGCCCTGGAATTATTCCCCAATGAGACTTCCTTTAATTTCGATGTTTTAACCCCCCTCTTGTTGCTCCCAGACCTAAAACTCTTTTATCTCATCTTCTAGTATTTGTTCTGGGA
The DNA here is from genome assembly GCA_030848825.1 of Tadarida brasiliensis. Lineage (NCBI taxonomy): Eukaryota > Metazoa > Chordata > Mammalia > Chiroptera > Molossidae > Tadarida > Tadarida brasiliensis. The sequence goes on along the minus strand of CM061267.1, from coordinate 78,685,063 downwards.
CGGGACGTAGAGGAGGTTGCAAGTCAAAAAAAAGTTTTGTGGTTTGGGAAACTTGGGCCTTTGTTGTGTCATTTCCCCTGCCCCGCCACGCCCCCAACCACGTGACCAAGAGAGGCCGGAATTTTGTGAATGGAGCTGAAGGTGGCAGCAGGGCGGGAGAGGCTCCGCCTCCTTCCATAAAGCGGCCAATCTCCTAGCGGAGCGCTGCGGGGTCAGCAATAAACAACAATGGGCTGGGGACATACGGTATATTATTGGCTGCGGAGAGGACCTCACGGGGCGGAGGCGGGGAGAGGGGTGGGCGGCTAAACTGAAGCTCCGCCCCTTCCCGGTTACCCTGGATACCTGTCAGGCTCCAGCTGCGGAGATCTTTGGAAACTGTTGCTCAAATTACAGAGGCTGGGTTATCCCGAGTGCTGAGCGGCGGGACACCCTTACTATTGGCTCCCCGCCTGATTGCACCCTCAGAAAGTACCCTAGAGCCTCACTCTCCCAGCCTCCAGGCCCAGGCTGCACCCGGAAACCCTCCCTGGCTGGGGTTAAAGTGCAGTTCCCGCTCAAAAAGCTTGTAGGTGCGCGTTAGAACCGGCTACTCTGATTTACTAGTTTCAGAGAATGCACGGTGTGTGTCCTCGCTGTCCACAATTATTGGGGTGTTTCTCCAGTCTTTCTAAAATTTATTAAGAAAAATTTTTTACATAGATCTTTCTCCTTCTGGTTGCTGTGGAGTCTTTTGCGCTCACACTCCATTTTAATGCGTCCCCATACCGTTCCATTTAAGGAAGGAAACTTTCAAATAGAAATTGAGAACTGAAGCAATGGGCGGAACAGCTGCCGGAAACATACTCTAGTCTCTAGATTTGGTCGCCACCAGGATCACAAGTGAATTTCAGCACTACTGTGTCCCTGGTCCCATCCCCGCGGCCTCCCAAACCCTGTTGGGCCGCGGCTTCTTAAGTGAGTCTATAGCTCCAAGCCCCACAGCAGATTCAGGGCAACTGGTTTCAGAGTTGCAGCCCTCACTTTTTTACGCCCTTGTCTTTGTCCTTGAAACCCGAGTACCCTCACCGCTCGCCCCCCAACTCTGGGCTGTGGCTATTTAAAAGCAGAAGAGGAAGTGAAAGCGTCAAGTACAGTAAGTGACACCCTCAGTCTCCGTGTATACATAACAAAAGCTCAGGAAATGTGCGGGTCCCTAGGATATCCGAGCCACCCCATCCCCTCCGGGCTTCTCCCCACCTGCAAGGTGGACTGGAAGCACCTTGTGCCAGTGTACACGTGGGAGACATTTGATTTTTGTACCTTTTCTCACCTAGATTGCTCCGTAGCCTCCCCAGTTCTCCCTCCCAGCACAACCCCTCCTAACAAGCAATTCCTCTGCTTTCCCCAGGTGCTGTCCTCAGAGATTCTTTATTTTACTGTCCCATGAATGATTTGGATCTTGCCTTACTTGAGCAGGGCCGTTAAAAAAATGTTTTTAATAAACCATAATTACGGTGGTGGGTTAAAAAAAAAAAAGGCACAAGAACTTGGGCCAAAAACTTAGTGGGAACGAAGCTATCGAGCTAGGTGGGCTCCCTATCAGGTTAAAAGTGGGGGGTGCGGGGCTGGCGATCTTGAGGGAGGGGAGGGGGAAGCGGGGGAGTCAGGAGGCACGGGCTTGGTGGATCATGCTGCAGAGTATATACCTGAACCGAACAAAACGTGCTTTAGGAAATTAGCCCAAGAATGAACCAAACACACCAGTAAGGAGGACTGGCGACTCAGTACACATGGATTCAGTGTCCCGGGCGCCTTAACAATAAGCAGCCGGTTAGGAAGGCAGTCGGTTTCCTCTGTGGCGTTTCCAAGCTGCGGACCCTGCGCCAGCCCGCCTAGCACCCCCCTGGGCAGAGGGGTGCGGGAGATCCAGGAGAAGGGGCAGCAAGGCGCCTGATTGACAGCCCGAAATCTGATCTTGTGAAAGAGACGCGGAGCCAATGGGAGGCAGCGATCCATCAGTTTGGATTGGAGGCCCCTGGAGGAGAAGTAGAGGAAAAACCACCGAATTGAGCTCTGTCAGAGGCGCTTTCGGCTTCCAAGGGGGAAGTGCTGGGCAATAATTAATGTTTTTATTAAATTTGGAGGGAATTTTTTGCAGCAGTTCGCCTAGCGTGGCCTTCAGGTGGGTCTTTCCAACAACTTTTTATGTCTCTCCAGATAATTGCATGGTTGTGGGTTGCAAAAACTATCCTTATGAAAGAGGTGTCTCCGTCTCTTTAGTCCCGTTAGGTGCAAAGCAAGCCTCGTTGATCGCCATTGCTAGTTTTGCACACGTTTGCGAATCAGAGCTGCCCGGGGTACACCGACCGCGAAGGGAAACATCGAGAGTGTAAATAAATACATCGTCTCTAGTTCGGATTTTTGCTACAGCCGAAAATATGTAAATTGTGAACTCTAGGCTCTCTTTGGATCCAGGTGAAGGAGGCTGGTGTACTGAGGGTTATTTTTGTGAATGGGACAGTCGGAGGGTAATTAGCTATGCAAATTCAAGAGCTTCATTCATTTTTTTTTAGCCTAAAAGCCATCTTGTTCCCCTCTAGGTTGATAGAAGTCCAGATCCTGAGGAAATCTCCAGCTAAATGCTCAAAATATAAAACACTGAGCTGAGATTTGCGAAGAGCAGCAGAATGGATGGATTTTATGACCAGCAAGTGCCTTACATGGTCACCAATGTGAGTGATCAGGTCGAGAGTTGCTGTTTATAAACTTGACTGGGGGGGTGGGGGTGGGGGGCAGGAGGGTTGGGATTGCAGATACTTTATCTGCTTTGTTGCCACTGTAGGGCGACTCTGCTTCTAGAAGCCCAGTCTTCAAAATGAGCTTACCTTTCAGTGATTTGGATAAGGCATAGTTTTGTTTTTAAGACTCCTTTTTTCTGATTAAAGGGCCCAAGATGAGTGGAAGAGGAGATGGAGGGCAGCAGCAGCTGCTGCACTCAAAGTTTTTGGCTGGGTTTGTCTGCCACATTGAAAAGAATGAAGTTGAGACAAATGCTGACACTTTGTGTTTACATGGGGTGTTTTTGTTTCTTTTTCCCCCCTCATTTTCTCTTATATTTTTCATTTCACCACCTTCTTCTTCTTCTTCTTCTTCTTCTTCTTTTTTTTTTTTAAAGTGGGGAGTATCAGAGTAAAATTCATTGTATTTTAATCTAGCTTTGATCCAGTCTAAAATCGACTTTAAGTGTAATTGCTTAATGTTTTGAAGCTAAGATACCATGAATATATGAGTAGTAAATAGTATGCTAGGATCGGCACTGGGAAGCAACTCTTCCTGGGTGTTGAGTTCTCAGCATAAGCTTTCGCTGTGAAATACATGCAGAAAATGAATATTAGAACTGATACCATAGACTTTAATTTTTCTATTTAGAGAGAGGATCCTGTAGACGTCTGTATGCATGTGTTTTTTTGTGTGTGTGACTTTTGAGGTTTACATTCTTTTAAAGGATTTTATCTTTCCCTTTGTAGAATCAGCGTGGGAGAAATTGTAACGAGAAACCAACAAATGTCAGGAAAAGAAAATTCATTAACAGAGATCTGGCTCATGATTCAGAAGGTGAGGTTTGATTTTGGGCTGAATCTCCCTCTTTACCTATATTCCCCACCCTCATAGAGAACAGCACTTCAATCTTAGCTTTAAAATAATAAGCATTCAAATTACTGTATTTAACTAAGACTTTTACTTGGAGCAATTAACATAGTGTGACAGTTTGCACTGGAGGATATTTTATGGCCTTGTCACAAACTAATGAAAGAAGGAAATAAAAAGTTAACAGTGACATCCTTCTTTTATGTTTAAATGCCCTTGTCCACATGGCATATAAGTAATCCCATACACTAAGGTAACAATTTTTTAAAAATCCAACACAGTGGAATAAATTAATCACCTATGTAAACTGCTTAACTTCTCCTTTCTTCGTTAGAAGTTAAACAATATAAACAGTTATTTGATTTTCCATGCCCTTTACATGAAAACCATATACAGTTATCCAACTTTTTGTGGATGATTTTGAGGACTCCATGGTGAGGTCATATATCTTATTTCATAGGTCTTAAGGTGTTCACTGAATTATAATTAAGGCCTAATTAATAATTATAATACTTATCTAGAAAGTTAGGTAACAGATTATTTTTATGAACTGTTCATAGGAAGTCTATATATTATAAATTATTCCAGCCATATTGGAGCATTAATAATAAAATTAATATACTTAGATTTAATTATCAAAGTTCAGTTGGCCATTTAGATGAAGTATATTGAGTTCTGAAACTTCCTCAAATCCTCTTCATTATAGGACACCTCTCTCCCTCCTCACTATGACAGAATACAAAAATGTGGACTTGACAATAAACAGGTGCCAGGGAATTATCTTTCTTTGACTTTTGTAAACCTGTTAATGTAGAAAGTTTCCTCTAAACACTTGTATTTAAAAGTTGTTCCTTTTATCTTCGAGACATCGAACCTGAAAACATATAGTACTTTGAGAATTATACCATGTATTGTTTTATCTTTTATATAAATTTCAGAAGATATAAATAAAATATTTTCAGTCTTTCTAAACTTATCCCTAGTATTTTACAAGAGATGAATAAATTTAAAAAAGATTTCCGTGGACATACCTTTACCTAAGTTTTTTTTTTTTTTTTTTAATCCTAGTGTATGTATGTTGTTTGATGTTCCTGAACTGACTTACTAAGCTATTTGTTAAAAGGGGGGTGGGAGTGAGAGAGATACTGACTTTAGTATTTAGTTGACTGAAAGAATTTCTTAAAGAAATATTACTTAATAACCATAAAAATGAACAGGTTATTGAGATATGTACATTATGAATGCTGTTTTTTTATATTGACCCCCTCCCCAAATTAAATTGATATATGAAAACATTTTATGACTAACATTTCCATTTAATGAAACCTAAAGGTTTGCCAATCTTTGTTTATGTCTTTGACTTGTTTTTTAGAACTCTTTCAAGATCTAAGTCAATTACAGGAAACATGGCTTGCAGAAGGTAAGGCAAAAAAAAAAAAAAAAAAAATTGCTTTAAAAAGAGGGGAGAAGCAACTCTAGAAGGGGGAAAAAAAGTCCTGAACTTGCTGTCTTAATGTTCAGCCCAATTAATTGAGCTCTAAAAGAGCCACCTCATGTGTCATGCATACATTAGAGCCTCTGATGAGTTTGTCTTTGGGGAATCTGGGGCTGCACTACCCAGTGTCATCACAAATTACCAGGAGAAATTGCTTCCAGCTCACAATCACATCTGCTTTTGGCAAGAACTAATGCACCAAGACTTCAAGTTCTAAGCCTCTGTTCAGATTTTAATTGCAATTGATCAGGTTTATATTATTGTACCTCGAGAGACCTCCTAGAGCCAGAACCCGGCTAGCTGTTTCCTTTAGAGCAGCGCATATCATTATTTGGTGTTCTGGTGGAGGACTTTTCTGATGGCAGAAATTAGTTTCTCTGGGTTCATCAGGACGGGATGCTTCAAGATTTAAGTGCAAGTGTCTTCTTTCCACCTTGTTCACAACACAGAACGATAGGTGTGTATCCAATACTTAGGAAATCTAAGCTTTAAAATAAATCTTTGGGGGCTTTGAGGAATTTTTAAATGTTTTCTATTTGTTACTGTTATGTGGTGTTTGTTGAAATTGACCTTTGTTATTATGTTACTTTTATTAGGATTTATTTAATATAGCAAGGAGACATGTAAAGACATTACTTTTATTTTTGATTACTTTTTGCTAAAAATCTGTGTTGCAATCTATTGTACCTTTTATTGTGTAAACTTTTATTTTGTAGCAGCAGTGAGACATTGCTTCAGTACAGCTTTATACAACTTGACAAATGCCTTAATGTTGAGGGACTTTTGTTAGTATTCATAATTTGACATTTTTCTTTTGGATTTGTCCTAATAAATGTGAAATATTAATTTTATCCTAAGATGTGTTTGGTGGAAAACAAAGAAAATTTTAGATATTTAAGCAATGAATATAATTATTTTTGTTTTTTTTCCTCCTGTCTTTTCATTATATGGGAAACATGCACTTTTTGGAACAGATTTTTAAGATGGTTAAGAGAGAGGGTCTCTTTAAATGGAAGCCAAGTGTTGCTATTTGGGGCTGATTGCTGTGTTTTATCAGTGGTCTTGCTTGCAGTTGATCAAGTTGCTGTTAGCATGTAAAATAAGTTTCTTTGTTTTGCTGATACTCTAGTTCTCCAAAGAGCTTTTGCAATATTTTTTAATCTTTTAAGTTAAATAGCTTTCTTGGTAGCCCTTGATCGTATTTGTATGTTAATGAAAGGTAAGTATTATTAAAAGTTTTAGTTATATTTAAAGGTCATTTTGCTTGTCTCTGTAAATGAAACTTATTGCAATAGATTACTTATTATTGCAACATAAGCCATATATTTCAATGTAACTTTTTCAAGAAAAAATTGCACAGAGGTTCTTGTATTAACTTTTTTCTGTTAGTCTGCAAAGTTGAAGGTTGTGAGACCATTACCTTTATGAGGGAATTTATTCGCTTATCCAAAATAATTTAAAATATCCATTTTAGTTGTCCTGGAAGGTTGATTTGTTCTTTAAGATGTTTAAGTCTCATTGATTCCCAGTCAGTGCACTTGCTGGCAGATTTTAAATGTGCATAGCAACTCTGTTCCTGGAATTTTAAAATGTGGAATCTGTGACAGCCTCTTACCATTTTATAATCAATTTCAGTACAGTTTTTTACTTTCAACTTGTTTTGTTTCTCTGTCGCTCGGATAAGTAATTTGCATAATTTATCTGAGTTTATCTTTTCAAATCTGCACTGACTATTCTTACTCATAGTTACATACCTGTAAATCAAATCTGAAGATTTAGGTTTATATAAAATAAACCTAGAAAATGACTCAGATATTTGGAGGAACAAGGACTTTTACTTAGAAAATAATTCATAAGGTTAAGTAAATTCAGGAATTAATCCTCGGACTGTTGTACTGAATACCAAGGTGGGCTACTATTTATAAACTATGTATGTAATTGCATTTTAGAATAACTTTAACATTTTTCAAAATAGTTTACATTAATTTATCCTATCATAATATAAGCAAAAAGTGGTTAGTGTGATTTTTAAATAAAGTAGAAGAGAGGTTTTTGTTTACTATTTGTTAGTAGATTGCATATTTATTTTTACTTTTAGCAATTATATATAATTATATTTTAATTTGACTTATTGGCATCTTGTACAATATAGCTAAGAAGAGATCTCAAAGTTACACTAGTTTATTTGTAGCTGGATTTGTCCATTTATGTCCCTCTGGACATCCAGAAATTAAAACATTGCCAAATTGGCTGATATGAACCGTTCACATATTTCTTTTCATAATGCTTTGTAGCCAAGAAACTGACCATGGAATTTTAAAGCATCTTGACCCTTTTAAAAAAGATCATTGGCAGTTAACCAGTTTCTCCCTTGAGTTAGAATCCCACTGGGAAGTTAAACAGGTCCAAAAATCTACTGGACCTGAGAGTCAAGTTAGTTGTCATGTGTCATAGGAAAATCATGTGAAAAAGAATGATCAAAGTCTCTAAATAGTTGGGAAATGATATAGCCTAGCATGTTTGTTTTTCCCTATAAGAATTTTGTAAATTAGACCCAAAGGGCAACATATGGATTAGTCATAGGTAAATTATTATGGAGGAAGAAATGTCTTTTATGTCTAAGGAGAAATTGGGTTAAGGCAGGACTATTTGAGGGTGGGGCTGGAACCAGTTTTTTCAGTTCACTAAAGTTATCTCTAAAAATAGAATTCCATTCTCTCAAAAAATTCATTCCCAGAGGTCAAAAATATGTTTGTGATTATTGTAACTCTGTATTAGTATCACTTTGCAAGTACTTACACTGTAGTTTAAAGATTTTTAACATATATACCACAATTTAAAATAATCACATTTCATCCTGAAGAAAATCGGAAAGGTGATGTTTTCAGTGACACAGTCGCAGTTCAAAAAAGAGGGAATTTGCCTATTTTAAATTTTGCTATAGCTACTTTCTATTGTAATTGTAACTATGTACAATTCTTTATTGATTGTCTTTTGAATTAGATTGCTACTGACAGAAAGGCAATTTCAATTATTTGATCCCATGAAATAATGAGTTCAAATATCAATTCTGTCAACATCATGGTCATGTCTTATTCTTAACAACTTGTTTTAAGTGGTACTTCAGCAAATGGTGTCCTAGAAATTCATAGTTAAATGGACCCTTTAGCGTGTGGGGGACAGAAAGAGCAGGATGTAAACCTGAGTTTTAAAGGACTGCATTCTTCTAAAGTTTGTTATTAAAGCTTACCTACTAACACAACCGAAAGAGAAATAGTAAATTTCATGCATACCTAGTGTAAATACATAGCAACTTTTCAATGTTATTTTTGCTGTTGGTTTAGATGTTCTTGAAATTCCCTTTTGTCAGGAATATTAAGAAATATCAACAGTGAATCGCTGCCATCAGGGAAAAATGTTTTTCAGTGGTGTAGTAAGTCAAAGTTTTATCTCCAAGAACAACCTTTCTACACCAAAGGTCCTTACCTCAAGCAGATTAGGCTGTTCTGTTCTTTTGTTTTACCTGACTTTCAAATAATAATCAGGTTGACTTAAAAGTAATGATGTATCTACTTTTAAAAGTAGATTGTATCTCCTCAATTCACCTGAGTGGCTGATATTGTTTATATTCAAAGTAATTTATTAGACGTGTCTTAAACAATGTTATACATATTGTCATCCAACATATTCAGCAATCGTAATGTACTCATTTTCATTTTTCAAAAAGTATCCTGTAACTTAAAAAAGAAACGATTGGATGTACTCTTGAATGTTGTTTGTTTTCATGTGATGCAGTAAGAAATAAAAGCTTGAAAATGGCATTATTTTTATGAGGTTTACAAAAAAAAAAAAAAAAGGAATTGCGAATCTAAGCATTAAATCACAGAAGTCTGTTTGTTAGAATTGAGCAAGAATCTTTTTTGGGGGGGCGGGGGCTACTACTCTTCTTTGCATTGTACCAAGAAATTCTCTAAAATGTGAAAGATTTTTCCTTTGTACTTGATTAAAAGAGAGCGGGTGAAGTCATACATTATATTTCTATATATTCATTGGAATTATATAAATACCTCTCATCTAGGGTCTACTGGCTAAATAAAAATGTTTTTCAAGTATAGAATTTGGATTTGTTGTAGCATAATATCATTTTTCCAGAGGGCCATAATAAATGTTTATGAAATATTGCTAAGCTTTTCTAGTTTAGTTACTGAAAATATATGATTTCTTGAAATGTATAATATAACTTTATTCCATTTGACCTGTGTGTAAACTTGTAATTTAAAAAAAATCATCATCATCATCATCACCATCATCATCATCATCACCATCATCATCAGACCTGTAGCACTAGAGAAAATACTTGGCTACAAACAACAGCTCTGAGCTATCCTTACGTTTTTAAGTCACTAAAGGTCAGTTTAGAGATAGGAACTGAAGCTAATCTGAGACTAAAAAGGACCAAGACTTACTGTTTTCTTTCTTTTAGAACATAGAGAATGTCTTTATCAAGTATTGAAGAGGTTTCTGTCATGGGGGAATAGCTCCCTTTGTTTGAAAATGTTTATACTTCTGCATTAATTAATACTTATACATTGATACAGTCATTTTTAAGTTACAAGTGGATGTGGTATAAAACCAGGCTTCGTGGCCTCATGATTATTTTATTCCATGGCCTGAAACTTCATTTCAGCGTTGAACAGAATACCACTATGCGAAAGTTGATTTTCTTGTTTTACTTAAAGTTTACATTTCTTCGGAGAAAGTTCATTTTAACCCTTTGTTCAAAGTGAAATGCTACAAAGTCAGCAGTTTAAAATCTGTTTAAAATCTTAGGATAGAGTAACTTTGACTAACAGGCCAAAAAATAAGGCATCGGTTTTTCTCTTTCCTTCCATCCTTTTATTTGACCTCTTTCCTTCCTTTTTAGTTTTGTGCATTTAAGTATCTGACAAGTTATCCTGTGAAGTAGGATGGGTTAAAAATAAGAAATGGATGGATTTCATTCTGTAAACTTGTCATTTCTTTAAATGTGTACCTTAACGGATCTGCACTGTATTCGAGATAGAGCAATAACATGGTGTTTATACTGCAAGTTCAAGTTGACTTGCTTTAGCTCTCTAGAAGGGTGTGACATGAAAAGATTGTGGTTGGGCCACATGGCTCCTGCTGGACTGTGTTTTTGTGAATGGAGGCAGAACTCCAGCTCTGCCGCTTGTCTGGAGGAATTGCCGAGGAGATCAGCTGTCTCATTCACCGGCAGAAAGAATGACTCATACATCTTCCGCCTTGTTTGGCTCCAGGTCATTGTTACAGTGGATAGAACTGGTTTTAATTAAATATTAACCCCTTTTATACTTGACATGTGTTTCATTTATAATTTTTCCACTTTTCTCCCTCTCTTTAAGGGAAACCCAACAGGCACCTAGTGTGTGAGAAAAAAGGTTTTTTTCCCCTTTCCCTGCGGCTAACCTTGGAAAATATGTAAATGCTCACGTTTTCTTAAGTCTGGATGATTATTTTATTTGAAAGTTGAAAATACGCATAAAAATAAAGGCAAACTATTGAAAAATTGCCCACCCACACCCAGGAAATGGTAGAAAGTATATTCAAATTCAACCGGAGAGTTAGTGATTCTGTGGCATCTGGGTCACGATGACTCTTTTCACCAGTTTCTTTATCATGATATGTGTTGCTCTGTAGCATGAAGAGAGAGAGGAAACAACAGCTTTGGATCGTAATCTAGGTAAAGCACATAGCTGAGTGCACACGCTCTCTCCTTTTAAAGCCCAAGTCCTGGGACTTGATGGCAACTTGTCTATTAATGTGCACCGATCTGATAGAGCCACTCCAGCTATTACCAATAAAATCCACGCGCTTCATCTTCTTGAAAGCCTTTTATTGGTCTTTTGGTACATGCTTCCCCCTTCATTCCTCCTCTGCCTCTTCCTCTTTAATTACGAGCATGTGGAAACATTTCCATTCCTCAAAGGTGATGATTCCAAGCATAGTTTATAATAGATAGTCGTGGAAAATAAAAACACCCCATTTGACTGAATTTTTTTTTTTTTAGGTTGGCCTCTGTCGTTAATTTCCCACTTTGGGGTTCGTATGACTTGTCACAAATGTTTAGGCAGCTCTAGTTTGTCGCTTCACAGAATTCCCGTGAAATGAGGGGGGAAAGGAAGTGTGTGCTGTGAGGGTGACAATGCTTTGTCATATTTTCCTTGCCCAGCTCCAACTTGTGGTTTTTGTTAATGGCTTTCCTTTTACTCGCACTTCAAATTAGAGGTAGACTTAAGCCTTTGTCTATTTAAGTAGCATGCTGCCTCATTTGGTCTATTCAGTTTCTGAAGATTAGCTTCTGTGAAAAATGTGAGTCATATGTTTTTTGTTAAAATTCTGTAATATGTTCAAGCATAAGTGTGAAGTATTTATTCAGTATGTTAAAGAGTTAGCACAGAAATAGCAGTTTTTCTTCTTTTTTACAAATTGCTTGTATGCAAGCTATTTTCTGTGTATTTGTGAGGTATAAGTTCTAGTTTCTTCTGCTCCTAAAGTTTTGTCTTTTCCTTGCAAAGGTATCCCAACACACACCTCCCATCCATCAGAGATTTTTATGTCTTTCCTGAAGTGATACAGATCGTGGATTTGCAACTTTGTCTTCTGATAGCAAGGAAAAAAAAAAAAAAAGTCTGGCCTTTAGGACATTCATAGCAGCGTATTCAGTTACAAATATACTTTTGTTACTCAGCAGCTATTTTTAACTATTCCTGTAAAGCAATATTACATTTTTATTAGGTTCTTGTAAATGTTGGCTTTTTAAAAGCATCATTGCTGTGGTTGATAATTTTTGCATCTCAATAGTTAATGTCTGTTTAGCTGTTAATTTAGAAGGAAAACCAAAACATGTGGAGATGATGGGAAAAATGTGTAGGATTTGATTCTGTCTACCTGCTGTTATTTATTAAATAGACATTGAAAACATTTTTGGAATTTTTTGGTGTGGAGACTTATTTTAGAGGGTGCTCCCCCAGTTGTAAGTTGTGAGTCTATGAGAAGACTCAAGCTTACTGCAATGCAAGAACAATGTTTAGAGCCAAGAGAATGCTAATGTCCAAATTTTAGCTGTGAGTTGTTTCCACGTCCAATCGAATTCATTCGAAGTAAAGATATGAAACTTGCATTGTAATGATTGAAGCATTTTTATTGTGAGTGAAATGGGGGGAAAAATGGATGGGTGGTGGAGAGAAAATAACATTTCTTGAATATCTGGTATTGTCTGGCATTTTATTTACACTATTTCATTTAATCTTCACAGAGTATCTCTTATCACTATTAAACTAATGAGTCAAATGGAGTTCACTGAGGTTAAATAATGTTACACAGTTCGCATAGCTAGCATGTCATCGAACTTGATTTGAAGTGTGCATGACTTTAGTTAGTTAGGTACCAGATATTAGTGCAATAGGAAGAGAAAACACTTCTTCAAGTATAGGCTGAAGAAACAGGCATCACTTATAATTTGGCAAACGTTCTTAATTTGTTTGGTTTCATTCTGTGGCAGAGGATGGGATTTGTCTTTAATAAGCTTAACTATTGGTAGACAGAAGAAAGTTGTTACAAAGTGAATGTCAGACTGCATCTATTTTGATAATAGGCAAGGTTGCTATTGGTTCTTTTCTTAGTAATGTAACATAAATTTTATTTAGCCAAGTAATTGTTTTTAAAAATATTATTAATTAAGCTGGTAAAAAGAACCTTTAATTATATTACATGTAATCCTTTTTTATTAGAATTTTTAAATATAGAATTTGTTTTTATGTTCAGTTTTTCTTAACTAAATTGAATTACCAACCCAAAACCTTTTCAGCAAAGACTGAGCATTTTAATAAGCATCCCCCCATACATAATAGGCTCTTTTTAAAAAAATCAATTGACATCTGTTTAAATATGACTTGATTGGATTAAAAATTTCAGTATTGCATACTATTAGTAAAATAATACTAACTAATCAAATCACAGCTAAAGTTAATTAGGATGATAACTCATTACATTTTTACCAATTTAAAAGTAACCTAACTTCTATTTTATGTAGTTTGTATGTGTGTGAGTGTGCAGATTTGTGTGCATGTGAAAACTTGCTTTTGTAATATTCTATCCATTTGGAACAGGTTATTTTGATGTCTAAATTAACCACGATGAAAATATTGTAGAACTGAAGAAGTTTTCATGTGTTTTGATGTTGCTGAATGCATCAAGTCCTTGCTATTTAGTAATTTTTTCCGTTACTAAAAATAGGGAAGCTGTTTGACATTAGGGCTGATGAAATAGTGATATTCTTTTTATTAATAGTCACCAGGAAAATATTTTGCATGAAAAGATGGAGTTTATTTATATTATTATGACCATAATCATTGAAATATAACATTTTATAATAGATGATCAAAATCAATAACAATAATTTAAGAAACTTTGTTGCATATTTTGGCCAAATTTAGGGCAAACTTTTTTTTTAATATGATTTTTTATTGATTTATTTAGAGAGGAAGGGAGAGGGAGAGAGATAGAAACATCCGTGAGAAAGAAACATGGATCGGCTACCTCCTGCAGGCCCCCCACTGGGGATCGAGCCCAAAGCCCTGGCATGTGCCCTCACCAGGAATTAAAGTGGTGATGTCTTGGTGCATGGGACTGATGCTCAATCCACCGAGCCACACCGGCCAGGCTAGGGCAAACATTTTTAAGTATGGTAGTCTGATTTGCAATAGATATAACATACCCAACAGACATTTCTATAAAGCAGAGGCAGAGGGATGTGTGTAATAACTGTACATTATTTGAAATAATTAATGTGGTTACTTTAAATGGATTGCTTAGCACTGACAGTAGGTAAATTGGAATGCCTTTTACTCCAGAAGTATACCTTTTACTTGCAAAAAGAAACACTGCAGTTAATAGAAATCCTATTGCTTCTTTTATTTTGCATGTCTTTTCTATCTGGCAGGTGAGATTCAGAGGGACTGCCACAGTTATATTTCTGACATACATGTTTTCTAGTTGACATCAATGCTCACTTCGGTTTCCCCTCCCAAGTAGAGTTGTCAATACCATTTTAAATAGAAGCTCATTGGCAAATAATGATACATTTTATCTCAGCCTAAAAGTATCTGACATGGAAGATCTTACTTGACATTCCTTATGTCTTGGCAGTTTTTCTCTTAATTTTTTTTTTAATTTTTTTTTCCTTCAGCTCAGGTACCTGACAATGATGAGCAGTTTGTGCCAGACTATCAGGCTGAAAGTTGTAAGTATAGTTTGACTCATCTCTTAAATTTTTCTCTTTCTTCCTTCCTTCCTTCCTTCATTCTTTCTTTTTGGTTTGTTTCTACTTCCAGTGTCTTGCACTGTGTCCATGCCTTGTTAGCTTACAGTCACAAGGTGGTTTTATTTGTCCCATGGTGACATCAGCAGAACCCCTGTATGATCTGAGCAGAGCTCCAAATAGTAGCTAAGGAAAACTGATCTGATTAAAAGATGGCCCTGTTCCCTGTATTTGGTCAATATCCTTGGAGAAGAAACAGGGAGAGATCCATGGATGTGCACGTGGTTACTTCCAGATTCTCACTGTGTTCACAAGGGAAAGTCTGGATGCTGATGGGAGATAGTCACTGGTTAAAATCCAGATGAGATTTTATTGTCTAACGTATAAAAATTCTGGCCCGAATATTCATGGGCGTATTGTATTTTTTTGCATTCATGAACTTTTACCTGCTTTGATTGAATTTCTAGCCTCATTTTCTGCTCCTGGTTGCAGTCACGGAAATGGAAGCAGCCATTGGCTTCTCTTAGGATCCCTTCAGTGTTTCTTTCCGTGAGTCTTGCTGCAGGGCCTGACTGTCAGACTGCTTGAGGAGTGATTCTTGGTTACTTGGGCCCCTATAATTGTAGAGTGTGCATTTTGCCTCTGCAGACATGGTTGCCTTGGGGTTTACTTCTGATATTTATGCTTTGCCGCTCTGCCAGCTAACTGCAGCTATTGACCTGCGGTGCAAATAATAAAGAAAAGGATATAAATGCCATCTCATTTATGAAACTGACCTATTACGTTGTTGTTCTGTTAGCACCATTGAAAGCTCTAACTTGTTGCATTTTTCCAGACTATTGACATAGTCTCAGGAGGCAATATCAGCTGCAACCAAATATGCTTAACATCTTACAACTTATCAAACCCATATTTTCACACCTAATATCATAAATCTAATACAAATACCTATGTTACTTCAAGTAACAGATGTTTGTGAGCAATGTGTTCAACGTTTATGTTTGATATCTTCCATGTCCCATGTGTCAAGAGTTGTAAGACGTTTCTTCCAGATCCTCTCCTGTGTTAAATGTTTTAGTTCACCTTCGCTAAAAATGTTTTTCCTATTGTGGTGAAATATACGTAACAATTTGCCATTTTAGCCACTTTTAAGTGTGCAGTTCAGTGGCACTCAGATTCTTGTGCAAACATCAATACTACCCAACCCCAGAACTGTCTCACAATCCCATACTAAAACTTTATACTTACTAAAAAAAAACTCCTCACCCCCCCCCCCTGCTCCCAGCCCCTGGTAACTGCTATTCTATCAGCTTGATTTTTGATATGAGAAGAGAAATGTGTTGCTTGATGTCTGAAGATAAATGTTAGATATTTGATTTCAAAAAACCTATACAGCAATGATTTAGACCTTAATTACAGACTTTCGGAAATTCCCAGAAGGATGATAGCTACGGATGACGGCTAGGCAAGGCCCTCCCTCCCCTTCATTAAAGTGTGGGAAGAGAACGGTCATATTTCCAACATTTCCCTTCCTGTGGGGTTCTGAGTTTTTTCCAAAAGCTAAACCTGTCATCTGAGTGGGAGACTTCATCTCATTGAGTCATTTTACATCTGAGAAATTGGTACTGATTCCAACACTATGCCAAATGGCAGGGTAAAATAACTACTACCTTAAGGTTGTTTTTTTTTTTTTTTTACTCCTGTTCTTAATTTCTTAATTCTCTTTTTAGTTTATCTTATTCTTCATGATTTTGTCTCCTTGAACTCTCTTCTCCTGGTCACAGTGGTATGATTTTTCCTTTCTCATTTAATTCCTTCAATTTCTCCCTCTCACTCCACTCATCTTCCTTACCTTCTTTCTCTTTCCTGGGCTTCTGTCCCCAAACCTTTCCTCTTATTTTACATGAGTTATGATGGTACAGTCCCATGGAACTTTCTGTGATGATGGAAAAATCTGTATATGTATCATTCGTTAGTAGCCACTGATCACATTGGTCATTGAGCCCATGAAATGTGGCTAATGGGACTGAAGAAATGAATTTGTAAATTTAAGTATCTTGACTTTATATAGACACATGTGGCTATTGGCTACTGTAGTGACCAGTGCAGGTCTGCATAGCAATGGCTCCTACATTGTGATCTCTAGCCAGGGTGTCACTCTGCCCCTGTCCCCTGGACTTCTTCCCTGATCCACCCCTGGGTCCTTGTGCAATTAGAAAAATGCAGCCCTCTGGAGTCACCCCCTCAGCCCTCAGCTGAGCATCGGCATAAAACAGCATTTACACAGCAACCCCAGTCTTCAGTGTGCTGGCCCACAGTCAGTTCGCACTCAGCAAGGCCAACGCTGAATTCGGTATTTTTCCTGACCAACATCTCTCCTCCTTCTGTTGCTTTTCTAAGTGGATGGTATCACCATCCAAGCCGAAAACCTTTGATTTATCCTCAATCCTCTCAGTTCTTTACCATTAACCTCAAATTGCCTAGCAAGTCATCGAGCCTCCCTTTCAAAATTATCTTGATTTCCTGGCCTTACTCATCTCTATTCACTCCCTCAGTTCACACCCGCACAGAACCTGTGAACCAGCCTTCCGATTGGCGTCCTTGCCTTCGATCTTCCCTCCTTCCCGTCCACTCTCCGCAGGGCCTTCAGCAACACAGCCGTCTGACCTGGTTACTTTCCTCCTGCACCTTCCTCAGGACAAAGTCCTGATTCTTTAGCTGTACAGAACATTGTTCTATAGCCTAAGACTACTGTTTCCGTTTTAACTCCTGCCGTCCCGGTGCCCTGTCCCTCCCCGTGGTCTCAGCCTGGGCCTTGACCTTTCAGTTCTCCAGAGGGAACTCTGTGCCTCTGCCTTGGTGCCTGTTCCTTCTGCTTTGACAGTTTCCACGTTTGCTGCGCAGGCTGGTGACCCTCCTACTCCAGCCTGTGTGGACTTCATCCCACTGGAATCTTTCTTGACCTCTTCTTCGCCATCCTTACCCTGCAGAGTTAGAGTCTAGCCTCTTGTCTCTTGTGTTTATCGTATTATAATATTTTAGATACATGGCTTTCTTCAAGGAGAGTGTGACCGCTTAAGGATTAGGAGCATGCCGTATTCAGTATGCCTCGCTTGTTCTAGAATTGTCACCATAATCACGATCTGCTGCTTAGTGCTTGTTTCTCCTAGGTATTTGCAAAGTCCTAATTCCCTTCTTAAGGTAGAAACATATGATCGTGCCTCAAAGGAATATATATAGAGAGAGAGAATGAGACTATATAAATATATATATATATGTAGTCTCATATAGACTATATATGTAGTGTGTGTGCATATATATATATATATATATATATATATATATATATATATATATATGGTCTCATTCTGGAAAAAAATATGCTGAAACCGTGACTGTTTAACCAAACATTTTCAGAATGCTGAAGTTGTATTTTACTTCAATTAGTGACTATTTACGGTTTAACAAATATGGCTCTGGGACTTGTGAATAAAACCCTAAATATAAAGGCAACTTATAAACAGAGGTAAAAACAGATCTGAAATAGTCTAATGAAAAGAAAGGGGAGGTGTGCTTTATTTCCAGTTTTCGCTGACATAAAAGGACTATTGTCCCGAGGATGGTGACCAGCTAGTTTCAATCTTCATTCCGGACGGAACAAGAGGGAAACGGTTTAAAAAGAGGAATAGGCTGTATGGATTAGATTCTAAGGAGGATTTCTGGAAGGAGAAGGTTATCAAATATTGGAACTGAAAGCTTATATTGTCTCCTAAATGCCCTTTACAAATGTTTGATTCTCGTGTGTCTGGGAATGCTTAGTGGGGCAGAGGGATCCTATCTCTAGGAACAGAAAGAAGCTCCATTCCCCCTGTGTGGCCTGTCTATAAATTCTATGGGGCTATCTTTTCCAATGTGAATAATCAGATTTCCTTACATACCTCAATCAAATAAAATGCTTCTGTTTTTGCTTTTATTGCTTTAGCCCTTTGGTAAATGTAGGTTAGGAGAATGAACTGCGAAATTTGACTGTAACGTGGATAAATATATGTAGAAGAGAAGAGACTAGAGCATTCAGAAATTGTGAAAGTGAGATTAAGCCATAACAGTTGAGTACTCTCTGAAAGCAGTCCCAAGCATTCTTTATTTTTATGTAAAAAAATATCCACTGGAAATCTAGAATCTACGGATGTACACTATGGCCTGCTAACCTTTGAAAGATGCTGACTTTTAAAGCACATACAGACACTTGAAAACAAACAAAATAAGCAAACAACTCCCTATAAGTGCATCTTAGGATATGAGTGAAGGTTAACAAACAATTGCGTGACTCTAACAAATTGTTTCTTACAAACAAATCTTTTCAGAACTGAAACACTCTGCTGGGGGGGTGGGGAGGAATTAGGATATGCTTTATTTCAGAGGAAGTAGTTGTATCTCTTCAGAAAAGAGAATTTAAAGAATATTTGGAACATAGATGAGCCTTATTTTGCCAAAGTAGATACAAATTTATATACAAACTGAATTTTTCTAAATCTTGGTTTAAATGTAATATACCACATTAAGTTTATATTTTAAGTGATATACTTTAAATTTAGTTATATCACTACTATTTTTAAATCTACCAACTCTCAGTTCTTCATGACAAAGTTATGTGTTATTATTTTTCTACCTAGTTTGTTTCCATTTGTCCCTTTTGGTGTTTGCAGTGAGTCACATAATAGTTGATGTTCACATTTACATGGTGCATGCTCCCAGGACAATCCCAGGTACAGCCAGGAGTTTGCAAAATGCTCAGCAGGATAGATCCTTATGACTTTTCTCCTTTCTCTTACCATCAAGACAGAACACTGACATGCAAGTCAAAGAGAATAATGTCATTAAAGGAATAATAACCTTGACTCTGATATATTTATGAAATGAAATATTAAAAGAAGTTTGCAAATTTCTATACTTTAACTGAAATTTGTAATACAATCCTAGTGACCCATCTGAAAAAAATCCAGACAAATCAATGTGTGAGGACTTAATTGTTTAAAGCCACTATCACACGGTGACACTTTGTTCCAATAAATAAAAGTCATTGCTGAGCTTCGTTTTCTTAGGCATTTGTTTTTTAAAAAATAGTACTTAGGGTCTTTTTTAACAGTGAGGTAGGGAAAAATGTTAGGTTACTGTTATGAATCTGCCCCTTAAAAAGCTGAAATCAGACAGGTCTATGCAGACCCTGAGTGAATAATTTATTTTATATTAACATGTACTTGCCCCAGAGAGAAAAGTTCCACTTATGATTTGTGTTTCTTAGTTTTCTGCCTTTCTACTAAACTGCCTTACTGCTCTCTGTTCCTTTCTGCATGTTTGAATACTTGATAAAAATTTACTTTTCAATACTAATTTTGAAACCTTTCTTACCTGATGAAATTTTTGGGTACGACTGGCCAGAAAGACCTTGTCTTGTATTCTTCTGATTGTTTTTACCAGAAGTTGAGTACACATTGAAAGAGGAATTCCATTTCTGGGACTTGAGAACACAAATTTGTTAGTGTTTTGTTTCCTTTAAAAAAAATTTTTTTTTGAGACATATTTAAACCTGTCACTGTAGTCAGATTCAAACTATCCGTTCAGGGATGACTTGTCTACTGGCTTGGTCAAATGAGCTAGCACACCTGAGATTTAAGCAGGAGTCAGCTCTTAAAGGTGCTGTGTCCTTTTGCGTGCTTTTTATGGTTGTTTTGGTTTGTTTGATGCTTTGTTTTTTGTTGTTTTCTTTTTTACAGTTTAAATAATTTATTAAAGCAATATCTTCAGAGTCAGAAAAAACACACAAATAAGACCATTCTCTTCGACAGGGTCCTATTCTCTAGACACAGCCGCTTTTTCTGTTTCAATTGTCCCATAGACGAAATCATATGTTTGTGCTACCACTTCTTGATTTGTCAGTTTTAGATTTTATCTGTTGCCCTATTCAGATAGAGATTTTGGATAAGTTTTCTTTTTTTTTCTTTCTGGAAGTAATCAACTCTGTCGTTGTACTGGAGTCCGGTAATCTTACACTTGAGTATAAATTAAAATCCGTGGGGAAGCTTGTTCAAATGCAGCTTCCTGTTCCCGATCCTGGGAGAGTTGGACTTTTCAGGTCTGGAATTGGGCCCCCGAATGTCTAAGGAGCTGTTAGATTATTCTGACGCTGGCCTTCCCAGGGGACAAGGTTGGCCATTTTGCCGTCCGTCGTTTGCTCGTTTGTAGACTAAAGACGGCAGTGTCACGCTTCTGTGATGCAGTTGGGGGATGGCTGCTGCTGGTCGTCCACATTCACGATTCATTATGCAATGGGCAGATTTTCCGAAATTTCATATAAGTAATATATTGTCATTTTATTGTTTAAATATACCAGGGAATTAAAAATGAAGTGTATATAAAAATGCTGTCTTTATTTTTGTCACCTCTGCTAGTTATTTGTATTTTCCAATTCCCAAGACTGTTTTCCTCCTTGTTTTCTCTTACCTGTAGCCCTGAGAAAGTCACTGCAGACCGTTGATCTCTGTCCAGCTAGAATCCGTGCTAGTTTAGAAGGATACCTAGAGATCCGTGAATCCGGCCAGTGGCGGTTAGAGCCGAGCCCCGGGCCCCACCCCGTCCCAGGTGCATTCGGTAGGGTGCCTTGTCATCAGATAGTTTGCTCCTCTGTGGGTGGTGCACATCTGCCCCGGGCCTGTCACAGAGGCCAGCGGCCACCTTTTCGGCATCACAGACATTTTAGTGCAGTGCTTGATTGTTTCACAAGCAACGTATTTTTCAAATCAAAATAGAAACCCAGTGGGAAAAAAGCTACATCTTGCAAGAAATGTTGTTTTAGATAACCTCCCTGGAATTGATCAAGTTCAGGAGAAAACATGAAGTCTAACTAATCCATCTTGGGCATGTCAATTAACCTTTATTTACCTATGAGAAAGAAATAATCTCTCAGGCCCAGGACACCTTATGATTTCCTGTGACACCTTTTCCACACTTGGGGGGAAAGAGCAAGGCTAACCTCTAAGTGTGGTGAATTCTTGCTTGAATTTAAAGTGATTTTAGAAGAAACATACTGGGGAAATAGAAATGACTATAAATGACAATATACTTACAGCTAGAAAATTCCATCAATTTGAATGAAGTCTGCTCTAGCAGATCCTGTCAGAATTTTTGGTTTTACTCGTTCATTCTTCCTGAGGTAGACAGTTCAGTGAAAACCAAAAACAAACCAAGCAAAACCACTCCATGCAAAACCGGGGTTGGTTGTTCCATTCATAGCTGAAAGCTGAAATGATGTATGTCTCAACCTAAGTTTTTAGCTTATTCTTTCCTATTTTATTTACCCTCTTTAATTTTGCCTTTAGCAAAACAAATTATCCTACAAATTGACTTCAAAAACATGCTTAAAGGAAGTATGTCAACAAATACTTTCCACTCACCCTGCCTATAATTAGTAACAAATTATTTTGAGAAAAGTGATCTGTGCCATCTTTGGTTGAACTTTACTCAATATTAAATAAGCATGTTGTGCGGTAACTGGACTGATTAGTCTGATAGCCAAACAGTATTCGTTGGAAAATTAGTTAAGGGATGAAGGTAGAAAATTATTTGCAGAACCAAGTATTCTTTGTTCCAGTAGTTTTAATATGTACACATACACTTATGTGTAGTGGCGGAAAAAAGCAAACACAACATTTGTTAGTTTTTGCAAATAAAGCCAAAACAGCCATGAAAATAAGTACCTTTTGGGGCCACCTTTCATAGTGTATGTAAATTTTATGAAATCAGATGTAAAGAAGAAAAAATCTGAGCTACACTGAATCTTTATGTCATGATTGTATGCTTAGTGTTTTTATGTTATTCTTTTCCCCATTTTTTTCTTTTATAACATTGAGCATGTACTTAATATGCCCAGTACATATTTGCTTCTGTCTGTTATTGAATTTTCTCATAATGAGAGCTAGCGCTCTGTCTTACTAAGTAGAAATGGTTGGTTTGATGTGGTTGTTTTTTTTAAATCTAATGAATTATTCCCCAACAATTGCTACTTGCATTTGACATTAGTTGAGAGCAGTAACTGAAGAACTCAATTATTGACGATTTATCAGGGATTAAAAGTCCTGTTTATACAATGTCTGATTAAACTTTAAAAGTAAGTTGGTGTAATCATATTGTATGCAGTCTTATTTGAATGTTTTTTAAAGCGAAAGCTTAGCAAAGAAGTTCATTTTGCTATAGATGCCGCATTGTTAAACCATTCAGAGGTTTGTTTCAGTTATTCCCAGTTTTTGGCCACACAGTCCTGTTTGGAGTGATTTTTAGATCCCGGAAAAGAGACTTGACTGGTGGTTGTTCCTTTATGTCTTATTGTACTGAAATCTTATATTCACATTGCTGTTTGCAAAACTAGAATGCCCTGGTTGAGTGGCTCAGCTAGTTGGAGCGTCGTTCCATACACCAAAAGGTTATGGGTTAGATTCCTGGTCAGGGCACATACCTAGGTTATGGGTTGATCCCCGGTCAAGGTGCAGCTGGGACGCAGCCAATCCATGTTTCTCTCTCACATCAACGCTTCTCTCTCTCTCTCTCTCTCCTTCTTTCTCTTTCTCTCCCCCTCCTCCCTGCCTCTCTCTCTAAAATCAGTAAACCTATCCTCCCGTGAAGATTAAAAAAGTAAAATAAAACCTGGAATGTATATGAGCCATTTCCATTATCTTCATTTTTATTATTTAAAGTAGGAAAAATAAATATTAACAGTGTCATATTCTTATTTTACTTGAGATTTTAGTTTAACCTATTTACTGATACATATTTCTCCAGTGGTGAATAGTTTTTGAGGATGCTAAGTAAGTAGGAGCTTTTGAGGATGCTACATAAGTAGGTTTATAAGACTCAGAGTTCATTTAGTCAACAGATACCTTTGAGCCTCATGTGCAATGCTATCTCCAGGCACTGGTGATACTGTGGTTGACAAATTAGAAAATTATCTCTGCTCTCATAAAACTTACGTTCTCTCTCTCTCTCTCTCTCTCTCTCTCTCTCTCTCTCTCTCTTTTTGGTTTGTTAATCCTCACCAGAGGATATTTTTTCCATTGATTTTTAGAGAGAGTGGAAAGGAGGGAGGGAGAGGGGGAGAGAGAAGAGAGAAAGAGACATTGATGTGAGAGAGAAACATCGATCAGTTGCCTCCAGCATGCACCCTGACTGGGTATTGAACCTGCAACCCAGGTAAATGCCCTTCACTGGGAATGGAACCCTGGCCCTTCGGTGCCTGGGCCAACACTCTAACCACTGAGCCACACCGGCCAGGGCAAAACTTACATTCTTAACTGCCAGTAACTGATAGTCTTATTCATCCCATGTCAAGGGAAGTGAAACTGTGTAGCGGGCAGTGTGTATGCATAGTCATTGTGTACTCAGATGCTGATCTATTCCATTCTGAAGAAAATGTGCTTTCTAAAAACGTTTTATGTTAATTTCCACAAAAGCACAATGCTCAAAGGTATGGCCACGGAACTTGCCAGTGGATGACTGTCTGTCTCGGCTCACTTGCCTTTAGCCTATGCCTGAATTCCTGTGACGGGAGACTAAGCAGCATATCTTACGGCTTTTTAAAAATTATGTTCTAATGATAATTATATATAGAGAATATTAACCTACGCTGTCTTATATGAGTATACTCATTCTTTAAGATTCAGTTCAGATGTCATTACTCCGTGATTATTTTGCTCAGAATTAATGATTTCTGTGTGCCTATAAGTGCTTTATATACATCTGAGTTTTACTACTATTTCAGTTGGCTTGCGGAGGATGGATCGTGTTCTACTCATGCTCGTATAATTCACATGTTGCAAGTATTCAGTGAATATTGAATTGAATGAATAGCTTATTGGGTTTTTAGAATCTTTTTTTTAAGAAAAAGCATATTCATGCACAGGTGGCCTAAGTTGTTTGAAATCTAATTCACATATCTGCTTTTATTTTCCCATGTTTCATTTTTCTTTGAGGGGTAATGGAAAGCTGTTTGCATTTATGTAACATTAGAGCTAAGTGTCAGTTATCAGATCAGGGCTCTCTAATAAATATTATTTGAGTTTCATAATACATTTCTCAGTAATCTCAATTTAGCATAAATACTCTGAGATAACTTGGTATTATTCCCATGTTATAGAGAGAGAAATCTAGGACATAAAATAACCAGATAACTTAGGGGTTTGTCTGAAAAAAGGATGTTTTATGGACTTGTTTGAGCTAATAGTTGTAGAAAAGCAAAATGGGAGAACTTGGTTTGGTATGGGGAACTGTGCCAGTTCTCATCTAGGCTACATGGCTTGTGTTTCCCTCCCTCAAATATTTTATCTTATCCAGAACTTATATGCATGTATGCATAACCAATGGACACAGACAATAGTGTGGGGAAGGCAGAAGGGGGGCGGGAGTGGGGTGGAGGGGGTCAGTGGGGGAAAATGGGGGGACATCTGTAATACTGTCAACAATAAAGATAAAAAACAACCTTTTAAAGATGAAAAAACGAAATTCATAAAGATTATTGGGCTCTCTCTGATTTTAAAAGAAAGATTGTATGATCTTCTTTGTGTGTTGGGAAAATAGCAGATGAGAATCATGTGAACCAAATATTAGAATTATATTTGTTGGGTGAAAGAATGAATTCAGTTTGATAACATCTTTATGCCAGGATTTGGTTTATCTACTTTACCAATTTTAGTGAATCTACCAAATTCTTAGTTTACCATTACTGATAAATTTTGATCAGAGAGAAATGAGTATGCTCCTTGTCCTTTGCCCCTTGAACTTTTCAACACTGACATTCGTCCTTAACCATAGATGCTCTTCTTAGATTTTCTTCCAGCCACAGAAAGTTCTGTCAGATGCTATCAAGGCCACTGGACGTGGTTAAAAGTGACTCATTCCTGTCGAGATGTATGGATAATGTCGAAACGAACTCTATAATAGTGTTAGCTTTTCCTTTGAAATCGCGGTCATGCTGTGAAATGAACTTTTACTGCTGTTTGAGGTTGTTTTTCTTTGTCCTCCTGGACACAACAGCCTTATTATGTTGATTTGATTTGACTCTCTAGTCCTTGGCACTGGGGCTAGAATGTCAGGTGACACAGTTGTCTCAACTCACAGGTCTGCAGGGAAAGCCAAGTAACTGGATGTCGTTGCTCTGGTTTTCTGGATGCTTTCTCCTTCCTGAGTCTCTCCAAGTTCTTGTTTTCTTCTAGGATAATCAAACCCTGTTTTCCTTTCTGAAAGCTCGACTTTCACTGTTTTATTGTAGATTAAAGGCTGGTGCATTAGAAGGTTATCAGCTAATCAATAAACTTCAGTCATCCCATCTTGTGATAAATCTGTTCCATTGATCAAAGTGGAAATTTAGGACCTTAGCTTTTAAATGGCAGTTTCTGAAGGTTTGGATAATGTGCTTATGGAACATACAGACCTGTCCTCTAATGTACATTTCGAGGGAGTCATATGAATTTATGTGCGTGATGCACACATAAGCAGAACCACATATACAATTGGCTTCATCTGTGTTTTATTTAAAATAATGCATTCTCACTTAAAGTTTTTGTCAAATTCCAATCATCAGCAAACCTCTCTCTCTCTCTAAATATTTAAAACTATTTTTGTTTGGACTGGTATTAAAATGTCTCCTAAGCCCCTACTGTAAAATTTCAATCGTTGTAAACAAAGTGAAATAGGCACAAATGCTGTGATTGTGAAATGAGAACAAAATCTACTCTTATTTTCATATTAATTTTATAGTTAAATGGGTAATAGTTTTAGAATCTGAAGATTGGACATTTTTATTTTGGTAAAATGCAACTTGCTCTTTTGTTTAAATTCCTTATAGATTTTTAAAAATTTCTATAATGAAAAATAAGTTTAGTTAACAAACATTCATAGTGCCAGACATTATGTTCGATGCTATGGAATGAAAGAGAAAAGCAATATTCGTGATAATACTAATTCCTTATATTTGTTTAGCAATTTAGAATTTATAATTCATTTTCTTTTATCCTCACCCGAGGACATTTTTCCATTTTTTGTTCAGATAGAGTGGGAGGGAGAGAGAGGAGCAGAGAGAGAGAGAGAGAAACATCAATGTGAAAGGGACACATCGAGTGGCTGCCTCCCGCATGACCACACTCACAACCGAGGTACGTGCCCTTGACCGGAATTGAACCCATGACTCAGTTGGTCCACGGGCCGACGCTCTAACCACTGAGCCAAACTGGCCAGGGCTATAGTTCATTTTCAGTTCCACATCTCATTTGCTTCTCACAGTGCCCCTGGGATGTAGGCAGGGCAGACAAGGCTCATCCAGATTTATTGAGATTCCCAAAGTCTCACAGGTAGTGAATGGCAGAACCAAGACTCAGCTTGTAACATTTCCTCTTGTTCACATCCCAGCAAAATGTGCTCACCAGTCATTCACTGAAATGCTAAGACTATGCAAGTGAATAAAATACATGTAAGTGTTTTGCCACATGCCTGTACATATACACAAGTTTCTATGTTTGTATAATATAATAAATTAAGGAAAAATGGAAAACTTCTAACATATTTCTTATTATTTATGAAGTTCTTGTAATTTATAACATACTGTACAAAATAACACATATGGAAAGCAAGGGTGGAGTCGACAGCCCTCTGAGTTCCCTGTTACCCTATGAAAATCTTCATGCTTTGAATTGCAGAAGTGTGGTTAAGTCCTGTGTATACATGAGCCTTCAGCTTCAGGAATCGTGAACGTTTGCTTAACAAAATAATAATGCTCTCAAAAGAGGATTTTAAAATTCTGGTTTAGGACACTTTATCTTTGGGCATTGTGTAATTTGGCCAGAAACACTTGCTCACATTACACTGAGATTAGCTGAACATCGCCTTTGGCATTTTGTCTGAAACTACTTTTTTTGAATCTCTGTTCATGCTATATTATAGTGTTAATGCTGCAGAAACTAAAGCCATATGATATAAACATCATGTGAGTCTTTCAGGGGACTGGAGGCATATGAGCAAGGCATTGGACCTAGGACAGTTGAACTCAAATTTCTGCTGTTTACTAGGATGTGTGACCTTGTATAATCAAATTGAGATCATTGTGCCTCAGTTTCCTCCTGGTTAAAACAGCAATAGTAATGTTACCTTCCTCTGGGGCAGCAATTTTCAACCTGTGTGCTACAACAATTTTTAAAACATGCAATGCCTGACTATTTAGTCAGGGGCACTGACCTCTTTCCCCTTAGATTGTCAAATACAAATAGGACAACAGTCAACTTAACAATAGTCATCTGGTATGAATGTCCTGTCTTGAACCATAAATATGTAAGTCATATAATAGAGCTGAATCTTATTGGTCATGTCACATAATAAGGCTGCATCTGATTGGTTAATTCTTGGTACCAGAAATCTTTATATACAAGAATAGGCACCTGATTTTTTTAAAAAGTCACTTTGGAGCAAAAAGGGTAGGTAATTACTATTATTATTATTATTTTAAACCAATCAAAATTATACCTATTTTTTTTTTTTTTTTTTTGTCAGATCGGCAAAAAATAAATTTTTTGGTGTGCCACAGAATTTTAGTAATTAGTTTATGTGTGCCACGAGATGGTAAAGGTTGAGAGTCTCTGCTCTAGAGTAATTTAAGTATTAGGATAACTTGTGTATATGTATGTGGAATATATGTCTGGCACATAGAGAGCACTATATGTAAGGTTTTATTCTATATATACACAAATATACATGAAATATACAAAATACGTATTTCATGTTATAATGTATCATACATGCATTCATTTTGATCAGCTTAACTTTCTGGGTTATTCCCCCATGCTCAGAAATTATATCTGTAGGTGTCAATTTATGAGCTATACCTACACATACTGTAAAATAGTTGTAAGAATAATTTGATCTTTTACTGTTGACCATGCTCAGCAGTTTGGTGCATGCTCACAGTGATACTGTCAGAAGACACTCAGAAGTGTCGTTTGTTCAAATCAACTGTCATGTTGACAGTAAGGATTCATAAACAGAAAGCTGAGCAGTAAATATTTGGTATTTGAAGTACAGGCCTGGTTATAGAATCAGTTAACATCTTATGTATAAGATTACAGGTTTTGAGTTCTGGTTGATAAAGGACACTCGAATTTGTGGCTCTAGCGAAATTGCCTGCATCTTGAATGTTTTTGTTGACTTTGAAACTGATGTATTCATTGAAAGGCAAAAAGTGTTGATTTTTCAATTAAGATGCAACCTTTACAATGCAAAGCAATAATAATTACAGTGTTCACTCAGCCTGAAGAAAAAATTCACTAAATAGCAATAATCAAGATGAGAACTGTATTAGAAGGGTGCTAATTTTATGATCAGTTCTTATTTAAATAATAAAAATTAATCGACGGGACCTTTGCTGTAGCACTACTTGCAGTGAAATTGTACTCGGCTTTAGATATGGCCTCTGGAAGCTCATTTAAAAGTAATTGGCTGCTGAAGTTGTGAGTGACCTAAGATCATCCTTCTGAAATAGCTACTACTCCAATGAATCTGTTAGGCAGTGGCTGATCTTCTACCAGACCCGATATGTTTGACCCAATAATTGGACTCTGCGTGCTAAATTCAAGAAAAGTAGATTCTAGCTGTACCTAAAACAACAACAAAAAACTAGAATTATTAACACCAGGGGATTGTTCAGCACAGAAGTTAAAGATCTTTAGCTATAATCTTACAAGGCAGCATGTCAGCTTTGGAACCCAGTATGTCTAGGTTCAAATCTTAGTTCCCTAGTTACCATATTTGTGATCTTGAACTAATTATCTGACCTCTTTAAGATTGTAAGTAAAGGGAGAAAGTAAATGGGTTGATGTAATAATTACATGAGATATTTTATGTCAAGATTTGGGCATACAGGTTAGTATTTGATAACTCATTAGCTCTATGGAAGTAAGAAATTGTCAGTATGTATTTAATATATGTATTTTTTGAGACCACAGGATTTCTTAAGCCATGGTAACAGTTTCAGAATGGTAATGCCAATAACGCAGTTAAAAAGAATTCAAAATGCTTGCATTTGATTGGCCTAGCAGTGAAAAAGATTGGTTTGTGATATCATTCCTGCTACCTACCACATGTAAGTAATATAGCATCCC
Source organism: Tadarida brasiliensis (assembly GCA_030848825.1). NCBI lineage: Eukaryota > Metazoa > Chordata > Mammalia > Chiroptera > Molossidae > Tadarida > Tadarida brasiliensis. Next base: position 78,655,431 of record CM061267.1, on the reverse strand, counting down.
TAGATATATATAAAGAATACATTGTTCTCCAAAAACTAAATTCACCCTCCTTTCCATTAGCCTTCATTGCCAACCAAAAAGTAGGAAACTCTATAGACATAGCAGCATATACATTACAAATGTGTGGAAGATCTTGTTCTTTCTCTAGTTTGTATGGGGGTTGTCTATGCACAGTGCTTCTAAGTATTTCCTTTGAAAGGGTATAAACACTGTGTTCATGACTACTGATTGGGAAAAAAATGGTTTGACAGACCAAACCATAGCTTAGAATCATTTTAATTTAGGAATTGTATTAATTACTTGCATAGTTATAATGTCAAGATAAATAGAGACAGATATTTATTTATATAGGATAAAGTTTGCATACATAAAAATATGTAAAACAACAACAACAAAAGACCCACAATCTCTCTCTTCAAAAAGCATACTGGGAAGTTTGGAAGAAGGGGGAAATCATGCTGGGGGTAGTTAAGCGACAACAGAGTGAGGAATTAACATAGCAGCCCAGAGTACAGGTTCTACCCATTGGGCCCATGCCCCTGTCTACTACTTTTTAGCTGGGTGACTGTGGTAAGTCACTTAATCTCCCAGTACTTCCATATCTCAGCTTACAAATGCCTCCCAATAATAAGGACTTCATAGATGTGTAACAAGGATGAAATAAGTCAGGGCATTCATAATTATTAACATCATTACTTTTATAATATTGATAATAAAAATATTATATAACTACAACTTAAATGAAGTTACAATAAATTTTACAGGTTTTTTTGGTTGTTGTTGTTCATTAAGAGGTCAGTGTAGTTGAGAATAGCTTCATGAAGAAAATAAAACATTACCTGGAACTAGAAACCCAGGCTTACGAAATAATTAGAAATGAAATGAATGGTTAGCAATAGAGATGATCCACCCTGAATGGTTAGCAATAACTAATACTTGTAGTGTTCACTGTGTACTAAGTACTCTTTTAAACACTTTATGTGTATCTCTATGTATCCAGTCTTCACAATAACCTTATTTAGTGGGAACTGTATCTCCTTTTTCGCCGGATGAGAAACTCGAGGCACAGAGTAGTTAAATGGATTGTTTCTGGTCACACAGTGACCAGGTTGCAGACCTGAATCTGGAGTTTAAGCTCTCACCACGATCCTACACTGTTTTAGGTAGAGCTATGTGCTAAAATAAGGTGGTCAGTGCAAAACAGTGTTGTCCAAGGTGAAGTAGTTAGTGCCCAAGTAATGACAGAAGTGGAACTTAATCTTTCTTGTTACCTAATTTTCAGTCTCTGTGTGTTTACCACACTTCAGCTGGCTCTTTAAGATGAGCGTGGTTTACCCTGTGATGAAGGGAGGGCGGGCTCGATGAGATGAAGACCAGGTGTTAACTGCTCTGAAGGAGGCATGAGCATTTTCTGTCCACACTGGAGGCACCGCTTGGAGACAGATGTGCACTGGATAGCGCTAGACAGGAAGCTGGAAAGTCAAAGTCTGTGAAATGTTGTGAGTCTGCAAAAGTCAATCAGTTTTATTTGGGCGTTTATTCCTAAGAATAAATGCTCCAGCCTGGAAATGTCTCAATATGAACAATTAGATTTCACATTATTGAGGAAGAGTCAATGGAGAGAAGAGATAAAGGGGCAGACCATATTTTTTTTATAAAGATGTTTTAGCATATAGGCACACTGTAGCAAACCATATTTAAAACAGACACCTACTAAATAATGCATATGTATCAGACATTATAGTTATATCAGTGGAATCTAATGTGCTAATTCAAAGAAATGGGCACTGGTGAAGAATTTATTCATGCATTGTAAGGGAAGAGGAGAATCACGCTTTATCTGCCTTGGTGTTTATCCCTATGCACACCCTCAATTTGCAAAGCTCCTATTAACTTCAAAGGGCGAGGAGGATCATGCAAACCAGGCCTATTATGTTTGTGCTCGTCCAGTTGTTTTGCAGGTGGTATCCATGTGTTTCTACAAAGCTCATCTCTCCTAGTGGCACACATGGAAGAGGAGCAAAATACTCTTTTATCTTCATATTTTTCTGGTTTCTTGGAACTATCAGTTACAAAGGAGGTCTGTATAAATCTCCTTTGTCTGTGTAAGTGCTAATCTAAGCTGCTGAATCTATCAGCTGGCTACAGTATTTGACCCACCTAATAGTCATCTTATACCTGGAGTTACAACAGACGCATTGGCAGAGCTCTGTGTTCTAAAGAATGAGGTGATATTTTAGAATATAAAATAAAAAGGAAATTGAAAAAGGAAACCCATTTACACCTGAGTTTTCTACATTATGTCGTGTTGGTAAACCTTGAAGGGGCTTGAAAGGATGCTGTTTGTCGCCGTTGTGTATCATCCACTTTGATCACAGAGTTATAGAAAAATGATTATTCCTGTATAATCTGTAATCTATAGCAGCCATGATAAGATCTGTGCATTTATACAGGCATACTGTTAACATCTAAGAGTCTCAAGGGTTTCAATTTAAATAGGTACTTTCGGTTGACGTAGCAGTAAATCTAGCTTTGATAGAAGAAAGAATGCATACAGTGTTTGCATGTACTACCTCCTTTATGAGTAGAGGTCTGCTTCTATACACCTGACATCCTAAATACTTTTTCATCCTACATTTTTAAAACCCATAAGAATTAGTAACACTAATAATGACTTAAGTGACATTTATGTGAAAATTAAATCAAATGTAGAATTTATTTTCCAGTTAGTACATCTGTGTATTATGAATAATCTAAAGGCTCACATTGTACAAGGACTAGTTTGATCTGATATGTGTTTTGATGTTACCACGAAATGTTCTGCCTCAGATAGAAGTAAAAAAATTCATAATCTTCAGATATTATCGCCTCCATGCTACAGTTTTCTATTTCCAGTAACACCTGTGCAACACTGCTACCCAGGTATGCTCTACCTTTCCTGTTTCATGTGGCCATCTAATTTCCTCTTCTTTGCAGTTAGCAAGTCAAAGTAAAGAGATACACATTGGATGTTGTCATGGTACTGTTGCTGTGGACCACATTTAGTAACTGGGGAGATGTCTTGGTTCCCATCAGCCAGGGCCTGTCTGGCTTCTGAAGGCTCAGAACGATCTCATCCTGGAGCTTTCCCCATAGTGTCGTTTCAAGGATGCACTTGTGGGACCGTGCAGTAGGAAGGCTGTGGAATAGAAAAATAAAATAAAGAAACAAATATCCTTTGAACTAGCAGCTAAGAAGTTACATCAAAACAGTAACGCATCATAAAAATTTACGAATAATTTTCTACACATTTAAGAAACTTCTGGAATACTGTGAATAGGGTGAAAATTGAGAAACTTTATTCAGTTACAAATATGTATGACTAATGCATAATTGCATCATAGTTGACTTTTTATTTTCAGCTATTCTGACAATTATATAACACTACATCATATCAACAAGGTCAAATATAATTGTAACTTCATTTGAATGTCTTAATATAATTTGGGCTACAAGGTATAGAAATCAGGGTTAGTAGGTTGTAAATCCATGACGGAAGTACTTCTCAAAAGCTGCTCATTGTAAAGATTGTGAAGGTAGACAAGAGGAATCGCTTAAACTTACGAAATACTGTAATCTGACTTGGTTCATTTGTGAGTCATAACTCCTACTGTTATGCCAATGAAAAAGTACAGATGTGTTCCTGTAGGAAAAAAAAATACTTCTTAATCTAACACACATTTTTTAAAAGTTTATATTTAAAGGAAACAATTTATTAAACATGAGTATGTTAATAAATCATAAAATTACTATAATTCTAAAACTCTTAGCTCCGATAAGTTTCCTTGGGATTGTGTCCTTTAGCATGGACATGTGATGGGTATACACTGATCATTTACATTGGCTTCCCATGACCCACACAGTAAAATCAGTTCCTTATGTACTGTATCTGACAGGGTATCCCTTGACTGCTTATTTCATGGCCATGGTTAAGTCTATCCGAGGCTCTCTTGGCTGGTTTTCTTTGTCAGTGTTCAGCTCGTTTGCTTCTTTTGTTCTATTGGTGAAGGCTGGGCGAGTGTCAGAAGAGACTTTTGATACTTCATCCTTCTTACATTCTTGGGCTGTCGATGTTTTCGAGTCAGTATTGACTTAAGAAATGACAAAAGGGCTTGATTGCATCTGGAGGGTACTGATGTTACTGTAGCAGTTTAGGAAGCAAACACTGCTATGAGTCTTACTTTTTAAGAAAGTCTCATGGATTTTCATAAGGAGTTTTGGCCAACGTCAATATTGTCTGCTGTATGAAGAATAGTGCATTTTTAAAAATGTTGCCACATAATAATGATGACTTTTTTTTTTCTTCACAAAGAAAAAAAAATTGGGGATTTAAAAATGTGTCTCTCCAAATCATAGTTTTTTTACATTTATATTTCATGCATCTCTCTTTTCCTTTGAGGGGATTCTTTATCTGTTCAAGTTAAATGACCATTTGTCAAGACTGGCAAAATACTTTGGGTAAAAGTTTTTCTGTAAGAGCAGTGATTCCTCTGGAAACTGCTCTAATGTATAATAAATTAAGGATCACAAGCCATTTTTAAAGAAAATCTTTAAATTTATTTGGGGGAAGAAAATACAAAAATGTTGTGCTGAATTAGTAGTTGGTTTACATAAAATGTGTTTGCAGGGTTTAACTCTAGCTAGTTTTAACAGCTATAACAATTGAGGCCAGGTGACAGATAATTTCTTTTTAAGAAGGTGTTTATTGTCAGGAAAATTTCAAAGTTTCCTTTGTAATTACTCTGTCTTTGTTATTTTGGCAGCATGTAAAGTTTTATTGGCATTTACTGAAAGGCACTTTTTTTGGCCTAGCCAGCTGGCTTTCTTTTTTTGGGCAAACTTCTCTAGCTCTGGTATTAAGAACATATTTGTAACTTTGATTGTCTACCAATGGGATCTTTTTGAACAAGGAGCCAAGTGACTAATAATGTCTGAATTGGTCTCAATCATGTCTTCATTAGAATGACCGCCGAATGCTACAGGTGCACTTCAGCCATGTAAGTGTTGCTTCCTACTTATTGGAGGTATCATTTTGGTGCTCACGTGGTCAGTCTAGGACCATGCAAATTACAGGCTCTTTTCACATACAGCCTGGATAAAAAGTATGTTGACATTCGGAATCAAAAGTCAGAATTGCTGGTGTGGCTCAGTTGATTGGGCGTCGTCCTGTGCACCAAAAGGTTGCTGGTTTGATTCCCGGTGGGGGCACATACCTGGGTTTCAGGCTTGATCCCCATTGGGTGGGGGGCCTGCAGGAGGTGGCCCAACGATGTTTCGCTCTTGCATTGATGTTTGTCTCTCCCTCGCCCTTCCTGTCTCTAAAAAAAAAAAAAAAAATTTTTTTTTTCAGTAAAAAACGTCTTTTAACAAAAAGTCAGGATTCACTAACTTGAATGAAAATAGAATTTTTCAAGCAGTGCAGGTTCACCAAATCAACATTGAAAGATCCTTTTTAGGGGTAAATATTACAACAAGTAAAGCACTAACATTTGAAGAAATGGAACGATAGGATTTTGTGAGACTTGTGAGTGTGGTATACAGGTTTGGAGTTTTAGTTGTCTTGGCAGTGGTATTGACTCCGGAGGCCGTGCATTACCATTGCTCTTACCTCTGGGCTTATGTAAAGACTTTTCAAGATCATGCTAATTCATTGAGCTGAACTAGGGGGTAGGGGGGGAGGAATGAGATAAACCAAAGAATTTATATGCATGTATGCATAACCAATGGACATAGACAACAATGCTTGGGGTGGGGGGGTGGATAGGGAGGAGGGTGTCTGGGGGGAAAAAGGAGAAACATCTGTAACAAAAATAAATAAAACAAACAAACAAAAACAGTGAAGTCTAAATTTCAAATTATACTGCTCTAGTTCTGAAGACCACAGGAATAAATTCATTTAAGCAAGTATCTACATCACTAATCGCTTATTTCATTGTTTTTAAAATAATACCGGAGAAAATGGTTGTACTTTATTTCATAAAAACGTATTTATTTCCCTACTTGTTCTTCATGACTAAACTTACACATCATAGAAACTGCTGATCCTTTTAGTAATTATTTTTCCAAAGTGATGACAGGCATATTAGTAATTGGCAGTCTTCTTTGGCAAAGAAATATTATTTCAATGTTGTTTTTTATCTTGCCATGGTCTATAGAGTAATTAATGTAAAGCTTTAGGTTGGAGCTCTTGTGTTTTTAATTCAATAAAGAAGGAAAACTAAAGATCACATTTATCCTTTACTGCTTATAAGTAAAATATCTTTCAATGCTACCATCGGCATTGATTCTTCTGTTGTCTATTATCTGCCTTCTTTTTTGTGTCAGTGGATTTCAAATAAGATTTTTACCGCTTTTTTCCTGCACCCTTTGTTAGAGATCTATACAGATGGTGTACCATGGGTAGAACTCTGGGGTTTGCTGAGGATTGGAGGAGGCAGGGGATGCATAATAGAAACCCACCTTTTGCATGTTCTGACTATGGAAAGGACCTATCTTCGTGGTTACACAGTAGCATGAACTGAGCACCTTGGTGTCTGGGTGTTCTGTGGGGCCCACCTGTCATAGCATTCCTTGGAATTTCTTCATGCTGGACTGAGAAACAACAGGCAGTGATGGGACCTTCCAGCCCCTCCTCAACTAGGAATAATAATAGTTACAATGAAATCTTTTCCAAAGAATGTTGTCCATTATTTGAAAGAAATTGCAGAATTACTAGGCAGAGAAGTAATATTTATTTTTGTAACTTTATAGGGCTACAAAGAGTGTTTATATTAAAGCACAAAGTGGAATAATTTCTGCAGAAGAGGTGTTTTCCATATTTCTAAAGTCACAATTAGGTAATTTATTAAGCAGAGCAATTTTTGAGAGGTGTGGGTTTGGGTGGGCATCTTGATTCAGAACTTCATTCCAGTTTATTAGGTCTGTTTCTCACATAGCTGCAGCTTGTTCAGGTTTTATTTCTGCCAGTTGGATGTGAAGTACTGTATGTTTGGGCTCACTGTACAGAATTAGTTTCCAAAAAAATAGTGTCGTGCTGCTTTCCATCTACTGGACCAGTAGGGGTAGGAAGATCTGATTTGAAGCCAATGCAAAATGCAAAACTGATTAGATTTGGATTGTTCATACATTAGGCCTTTCTTTCCCTGTTCTTAACCTTTTCCAGATGGAAGAACCAGTTTCCTCCAGGGCACGTTCTCCTGGCAATTAAACTGTGAAGATGAAGTACCACTACCGCTGAAGTACTACGATAGTAGGATTGGGTTTTTAAAGTTAGAGGAATGCAACAACACGTTGTGTACTTTGTTTCTGTATTTTTCAATCAATGGTTTTTGTGATGCTTTTAAAATTAGGAAAATAACTCTTTTTGTTTCATTAATATAACATTACTTTCTGACATCAGCTGGAAAGTAGGTGGTCCATGGAACAGTTTTTAAAGTGCCGTGTGTTTTGAACATTAACCATATTGCACGTACACTTTTCTAATGTGCATTATGTACCCTCCCTTCTTGAATATAGTAGATTGCACCCAATTTTGGTTTTTCATGATGGTTAAGGCTCATTATTATGAAGTTCAGTGACCACCGTTTGCTAAAATGCAGTAATGCCCTCAGTTATTATTGAGATGCGGGGACCTCTGAGGAGCGCAGAACGTTACGCCCTCTGAATTCTTGTATCAGGTCTTTCCACTTTTCCCTGACATCCATCAGCTGGTACTTACACCCAGGTGTTAATTTTTAGAGCGACAAGGAAAGATTGCTTAGTCTAATGCCTTCATTTTGCAGATTAGGAATGGAAGCCCAGAGAGGTCGCACAGTTTGCCCGTATTCACACAGCTAGTTAGGGGTGGGGTAGAAACTAGGGACAGATGCATTTACTGCCAGCCAGTGCTCGTGCTACCAGACCACACTGTTCACTTTGTCTTTCTCTCAAGGTACCTTTCCCTACAGATTCTTCTCCTGGTGTCAATTTTTTGCTCTTAACGTGCCGTTGACAGACATAAAGAGAAATGGGGAACCAGATGAAATAGACCAAGTCGTGAACTAACAGTCTGATGGCTGGAAGTCCTGCTACTATCATAACTCACTTTATTTCCCTGAGTATCAGTGTATCTTCTGTGAAAGGAAGTGATTGGACGAATAATGGTAATAACTACATTTACTGAGTACTTATCAGGTGCCGGGGACTATTCTAAGTTCTCATGAATTACCTCATTTAATTCTCACACAGACTCCAGGAGAAAGATCTGTGTGATAAGCCTCCTATGCCCTATGGAGAAACTAATCACATCGCAGTGACCTAGTTTACCAGAAGCCCTTTAGCTAGTAAGTAGCAAAGTCAGGATTCGGTATCCATGCTGTTGTCTACCATTGTTTCTGGATGATCTGCGCGCTCTCTTTAGCTGTAATGCCTAAAGGTTCTGGGTTTGAGGGGTAACCAATAGCTAAATTATTGAGCACTTACTACACACCGCACAAAGAATGTCTCATTTGATCCTGTCAGCAGCTTCACGAGGCAGGAGCTACCATCACCCTCATTTCATGGAGGAAGCTGAACAGGGGCAGGTTAAGTGGCTCCGCCTTGTGGCTGGGAAGTGGCGGGAGAAAGCTTAGAAACCAGGCAGATTTGAGTGCTAGCTTTGCCACTGGGCCTTGTGCATGAGAATGCGCACTCGAGCATCTGAGCCACAGTGTAATGTGAGTTTTGTAATACTTATGTTTGCTGACGAGAGGTAGGTGTGTGCATGTGTGTGCGCATGTGTGTGTACCCAGGCATGCACATGTGAGGCTACATGTGGAAACACGAATGCTTTCTAAGCTGTGTTGGATGGGAGGTAGGAAACACTCATTCCAGGCATATAAGTGAGTGGATTTAGTGCAAGAGACAATGAGGTGTGAAGTGGTGGGCCGTGGGGACACAGGAAAGCCCAGGTCCTGGCCGGAGAGGCAGCTGCCGGGCTCTGCCAACTGAGCCCTGCTTGTCAGTCTGCAAAATGGACTCAGCGTTGCTGGATATTTGTTTTGTTTTTGTTTTTCCCCAGAGAAGCCAGAAGTTTAGATTTTTAAACCAGAAAAACTGTTTTGAAGCTGATTTTTAAATCATCATAAGTAATTAAAATGATTTAAAGCCACCCTGTGAACGAATCAGATGAGTGAGAGTTGGTGCATCTCAGTATCACCATTCTTTTCATTTTTTTAATTTAGTTAGAGTGGAAGGGAGGGAGAGAGAAAGAAACATTGATGTGAGAGAGAGACATTGATTGGTTGCCTCCGGCATGGCCCAGATGAGGGCCGGGGATCAAACCTGCAACCCAGGTACATGCCCTTGACCAGGAATCGAACCTGTGACCCGCTGGTCCACGGGCCAACGCTCTAACTGCTGAGCCAGACCTGCCAGGGCCATCCCCACTCTTTGTAAGAAAAGACAAGCACAAACTTTGTTTCTGGTCCATTCTATTCTTTTAAGGGGGCATGATGGTACTCTGCAGTGCAGGGAAAGTTGAGTTATTAAGTGGATTTTTAAGATATAACTGTCTTGTGAGGCTATAACGTAGTCAGGGGGCTTTACTCTGTCGACTGTGGGGAGTCCTGGATTTCACTGGGTCCCCAGCACTCGTTTCAAGTTTGTAGACACCCGATCCTGGATGCGGTGGGTGCTGTGCTCGGTGGTGCAGACTCTGGGACTCTTTCATACTGCACCCCTCCTTCATGCAGGCTTGCCCCCGGTGAGACTGTTCAGGATCCCTGCAGCAGACAGTGCAGTTGCTATTACTGGTAGGAATTTGGTATTCGAAAGAAAATGATATCCTCTTCTGAGAAATGCCTGATTTCTCTGAAACTCAGTCTTGGTTTCCACACTGCCCAGGAGGTTCCTTCCGGATGCTGAGTGTGTACTTTCGGGAGCAAGGTACAGGGGTGTGTTGATGACCGTCTTCCTCTAATGAAAGGAGCTTCTACTTTCTACCTTCTTACCCTTCAGGCTTTCACTTTTGATTCCTTGGGTACAAAGGTTTCTGAGTACAAACACTAATCCAGTCCCCGACACGTGTTCATTTCTAATGTCCTCTTCAATACAGAAATTCTGAGATTCCTAACAAGGGGCCAGAGTCTTCCTCACTGTGCCTTCCGTTTACTACTGAACAGCCTGTTGTGTTGCCGACATAACACCAAAGGGCAAACTAAGTATGATAGTCCTTTAAAAACATTATATCATCTATGTTATAACTGATCTACTCTAAGGATATTATTTAGGAAAAAAATAAATATCAACGTGCTGTTTAGGGTCTAAATTTGTCTCGGAAATAATTTCCAGATGCTTCAAATCATGGAAAATCGTGAAAACTTGAATCAGGGTCCCTGTCCTTCAATGTGTTTCAGTTTGCATTTTGATAGCAGTTTAGAAATGCTATCTCGTGTTTGTCACAGACGTAATTCACATCTTTCTTCAGGCACTGTAAACAAGAGAAATGGTTTAATGGCCCCATAAAGGCACTCTGCTGATAGCTGAGATTAGGCCCTTTAGTAATGGATGTTGGGTGTGTGCATGTGTGAGTGGTGTGCACAGGGGGGTGGGGAGGGCTTGCAAGAGGTAAATGTCCTGGAAAAGAACATTCGAGGGCTCCGATAGAGGCAGCGGCAGTGAGTGCTGCTTTTCTGTCTGTCTTGGAAAAGGACGTGACACGTGTCCTTATTTGTACACTGGCCTTCCCCTTTGCTTCTGGGATTAAACTGAGCACTAATTGAGGTCATTGTTATCCATTTATCACCTGAAATTGAAGTGATATCAACTTAAAGTGAGTGCTTTTTATCTACGGAGTGTATTTCTTCATATATTTGTAGAAAAGGCTGCATGGAGATCTGGAATACTTTCAAAAATAAAGATAAATTAAATCTAAAAATAAATAAAACAAAACAAAGGCTGCATGCCTGTTTCATGCCATGCTTGTATCTGGTCTTAAATAATCTAACTTATGTATATTTTACCCTTTTACAGAGATCTTTTTTTTTTTTTAAATCACTGCTATAGCCAAGTGAAAAAAAAATCTTACAAGCTCTTCAGTGTCCACAGAATGATTTGTTTTGACTTTCTCAGTTATAGTTTGTAGACAAGTGTAAAAAAATTCTCCACATTATACATAACCATGTAGTAAGTAAATGTCTTGAAATTACTCAAAGTACATAAATGTGTATGTAGTGTTTTAGAGCCTCAATATTGTGTCTTTCATCATCTTGTGTCTAGCCCCACAAATTGGATACACAAGTCCAAACGCTAGGTTTTGAGCTCAGAGTAAACTGAGTTAAGAAAGCAAAATTAAATGTCCTTTGTTAGCTAATTTAGCTGAACCCTATCACTAGCCGATGTCACTGTACCATCCCTCTACTTCAGTGTTTTCATTCTCCTTTCTCATCCTCAACCACAGCTGAGAACAAGGACCAGCCAGTTTTCTTCTGCGAAGGATCATGTCATAAGCGTTTTGGGCTTTGCTGGCTATAGGGTTTCTATCACATATAGTCCGATGCTCAGGGTCGCCCTAAGACTATCCTTAAACAAATGGATGGGAAGCTGGATTTAGCCCACAGGCTTTAATTTGCCAACCCCCATTCTAGAACATTATAGTAGATTATTCTAAAACAGAATTTTTGAGCAGACCAGAAATCTCAACATCAAAATCAGGAGACTGCCATCAAGGTTCTGTATTCCTAGCTAGATTTGCTTTAAAAAACAAACAAACAAAAATACACAAGAAAACAAAACCTAAAGATTTGATTCAAAGACCTGGTTCTGTTTAGAGAAGTAATTAAAAATGTGATGTTTCTCATCTCTGGGCAGTTGTTTGGTCCTCACAGAAATTGCTACTCTATTTCAATTTAATGATGAGAGTTGAGAGGAAACCAGAGTGAAAGGTCAGCCCCCAGACCACTTATCATTGTATTTACATTCACTGTCACATATAGAAGGGGGCCCATTACTTGTGACATTTTGGTTATCAGAGTCTAGGGGAAGCTTCAGTTGTTGGATAGCAATATTTTTCCTTCAGTGGAATATGAGTGTGTGAATTTTTAAATGCCTTTGGTCACAGTAATAAATTGAAAAAAGGAAGGCAGCATGCCTAAAAGCAAGCACACATGCTCTGAGAAGTTGTTTGCATTTAGATACAAGTGCCAAGAATATAGTAGTAAGGTCATGTATATAGAAATATGCATCACATATACACAAATTTAGAGAAGACTTACCAGTATCTTTATTAGAGAAAACTTATTTTTAAAAAGACCTAAAAACTCGGATTGAACTTCTATGAGCTCTTGATGGTAAGACTGTATCTTTTCATCTTTATATAGCTCCACATTCATTCCGTCATTTGCCATAGCAAATGAATGAATTAATGAAGAAATTATGGGTAAAGAAACATCTGATAAAACGTTGGAGTGGTGCTCATGCAAGAACAAAATCCCAAGGATGTTTATTTGAAATAAATTTGAATTATATGCTCAAGGGTTCAAGAGTTGCAGCCAAAAGCTCAGGGCTCTAATTCTTAACCTGTTGTAAGTTAGTTCTCGGTCTTTGGTTTGACACTAAGCTTAGCTTCTTTATGCTTTAAAAATGTTTGCAGAATGGGGAAATGAAAATAAATATTCTTCTTGTCTTGAATGATGAGGATCAAATACAATAGGTGAAGATTGTCTGAAATGTAATAATATTATGTAAATTTTAGTTGTTTTTTTTATTTTTTATTTTATTTATTTATTTATTTATTTTTTTCATTTTTTTTTGTTCAGATAAAGTGGGAGGGAGAGAGAGGAAGAGAGAGAGAGAAACATCGATGTGAAAGTGACACATCGAGTGGCTGCCTCCCGCACAACCAACCAGGGCCAGGGACAAACTGCAACCGAAGTATGTTCCCTTAGCGGGAACCAAACCCGGATCTCTCTGGACCGCAGGCCGACGCTCTAACCGCTGAGCCAAACCGGCCAGGGCTAGTTGTTGTTTTTTTTAAAAAGCATTTCAGCCAGTGCTTTCTATCACAATTCCAAACTCAACTACAATTTAATAAGTCGACACCTACAGTTAAACATATTATCTTTTTTAAAAAAATTATTTTTTCTTTATTGATTTTTTTTTTAGAAAGAGAGAGGACGGGAGAAGGAGAGAGGTAGAAACATAGATGAGAGAGAACATCAATTGGCCGTCTCCTGCATGCCCCCCACTGGTGATCGGGCCCACAACCTGGGCATGTGCCCTGACCAGGAATCAAACCAGTGACCTCTTGGTGCATGGATTGACACTCAACCACTGAGCCACACCAGCTGGGCAAACATATTCTCTTTCTTAAATTTCCAAGACGTCATCATCTTCACTATAGAAATATAAACTGAAACTCGATTCATAGATTTCATTGTTTATTCTTTGGACTATGTAAACACAAACCTGTCAGTATAACAGTATGGTCTGTTTTCAATTTAATGGGACCCAAAAATGCTCCTGTGTCATGATTGTTTAGAAAATTATCCTGCTGTGAGCACATTTTAAAATTCATTATCTTCATCTATCTTTTAGGTGTTTAAATGTGATATAATATATGTCTACCCTTAACCAAAGCTGTGGTCATAGAGCAGCGTGGTTGCACTTGGAAAGCAAAGGGTATATATATATATATTATATATATATATATCCAGTAGAATGACAGGCTTGTGCCTCCATTTGAAAATGTCATTGGAGCCCTGGCCGGTTTGGCTCAGCGGTTAGAGCGTCAGCCTGCGGTCCAGAGAGACCTGGGTTCGGTTCCCGCTAAGGGCATGTACCTCGGTTGCAGTTTGTCCCCGGCCCTGGTTGGTCGTGCGGGAGGCAGCCACTCGATGTGTCCCTTTCACGTCGATGTTTCTCTCTCTCTCTCTTCCTCTCTCTCCCTCCCACTCTATCTGAACAGGAAATGGAAAAAAAATGTCCTCAGGTGAGGATTAAAAAAAAAAAATGTCATTGGAAAAAAGTGGAAGCAAGATGATGTCTCCTAGTTCATTAACCTACAATAAAAACAATTACTGATTTAACAAATAGTTTACGATGAATACCATAACCCCAAGTAAACTTTTTGAATTAAGAGTGGTTAAGTTTGTTTTGGAAGCACTTTTTTTTTTTTTAAGTCCTGGTATTTTGGAGCTCTTCAATTTAACCATTAGAAGAACTCAGTCATCATTAGTCAGCCTTAAGATGTGGTTTTGAAGGTCAAGCAGCCACCAATGAAAAAATGCACGCAGCTTCTCTCCAGTGTTCTTTCTGCTTCTCCTCTTAAAGGTCTCACTGTCCAGAGGAGTTGTGGGTCATTCAAGTTCGCATGGAAACTTGATTGAGGAATGCCCAAGAAGACAGCAGATTTCATACACAAATGATCTGAACAGGCTGAAATCAGGGCTCAAGACATAATGTAATATCATTTTGAACCATCCCTTCTTTGTAAATGAAATGAAGGAGTTAACTCACTTGATTTGATACACTTGAAGAAGGAAAGACTCACTTTAATTAAAACTGCAAACAATGCAGATGCCGGTAGCTCTCTGTTGCAGACCCAGCGCGGACGGTACCGTAAGCGAAATGAAATGTCTAGCAGCCTCGGCAGCAGGCTGGAGCCGTGTTCAGCGAAAGTAATTTAATTAGTGTTGATCATGACTCCAGATGATGGTGATTTGATAAGGAATAATTTAGTACTTAACAGCCTTTTACATGCACCAACTCCATGTGGGAAGGTAAAGCAAATTGCACAAAATGAGTGTGCTGCTTTGCCTCGTGCCGGTGCCAGTGAGCTGGAAAACTGCCTGTTAGCAGACGCTCAGGCTCTCAGCCCCGTGATGAAATACCCGGCACCATCCCAGCTCAGCCCCCTCCGGTGGGAGTCTCCAGACGCCCCTCATTGAAGGAGAAATAAGTCACTTTTGTGATACAACATCTCCAGGAAGCAGGGAAGTGAAACAGGAAAATAAAGCGTGGTCCTTGTGCAAAACGGTGAAGATCCTGAGGGTGGCTTCTCCTTGTTTTCCTTGCACACAGCAATTTAAAAAAAAAGAAAAAAAAATCCCAGCCAACTCAGATTCATTGGATTACTTCTTTGGCTTCAGATTAGAAAAATAGAATCACAGTTCCAAGGGCCCGTAATGACTGAGGACCACACACGTGGAATGTGTTATCGAGAGGGTCGGGGAGCCCTGGAGTTCTGGAAGTGGGGAACCTGGGAAAATTCTGGAGTGTTGGCATCTAATGAAAAGGAAGACATTGTTCGTTTTTGTTTTTGTTTAAGTCTTTTCAAGTGCTGGACCCATTTCAATGCAGCGCACACTGGATCCAGGTGCCAAGTATCAAACGGATTAGAAATTAACCCAGTATGACAGTCACCTAGAAATTTTATAGGATGCAGAATCCTGATATATATCCCAGCCTTAGTGATACAGAATTTCTGGGAATGGTATATTAGTTTGCTAGGGCTGCCGTAACAAAGTCCCATAAACCGGGTAGCTTAAAAAACACTTATTGTTTCAGAGTTTTGGAGGCCACAAGTCTGAGGTGAAGGTGTGGGCAGGGTTCTGAGCACTGTGACAGAATCTATTCTGCACCTTTCTCCTGGCTTCTAGGGGTATGCTGGCAATCTGTTAGCATTCCTTGGCTTGCAGAAGCGTCACCCTGATCTCTGCCTTCATCTTCACATGATGTTCTCCTGTGAGTGTCTCTGTACCCTAATTTCCCCTTTGTATAAGGACATTACTCATATTGGATTAGATCTCACCCTGGTAACCTCATCTTAATCTTCCAAATAAGGACAGAGATGAGGTACTGGGGTTAGGACTTCAATATATGAATTTTGGGGGGGGGGGGCGGGCACAATTCAACCTATCATGTGGGGTCTGGGAATCTTTTTTTTTTTTTTTTTTTTTTTTACTTTTTTATTGATTTTTTTTAAAGAGAGGAAGGGAGAAATAGAAACATCGATGTGAGAGAGAAATATCAATCAGCTAGCTACCTCCTGTACACCCCCTACTGGGGATCGCGCTCACAACCCAGGCATGTGCCCTGAATGGGAATCGAACTGGAACCTCTCAGTCCATGGGATGACACTCAGTCCACTGAGCCACACTGACTGGGCAAATCTTTGTTTTCTAAAAAGTTACCTGAGTAATTAGATGTTTGGCCAGATTTGGGGATCCTGAATTTAGAGATCAACATGCCTCTGAGAGCACTTTGGGAATTCTTATATCCTTTCTTCTGAAGTCAGTTCAGGACATGCATGAAGCATATTGGAAGCCCTAGAGCTCCAGACAGACAGTGGGGTGATCACCACCAGGATGGATCATGCCTTTTGTTTCTAGCTTGATACCACTGGACATTTTGATAGGAGGCTACTGTCATGCTAGCAACCATTCCTGATGGTGCCCCAAACTTGGCATTTCTCCCCTCACTCATCTGGAATTATTTATCTTACAAAGTTGCTGAAACAGGAAGTCAGACATGTTGAAATATCTTAATTTATATGGCATTACTTGATGCCCCTCATTTTTTAAGCTTTTTGTTGAGATATATAATGCAAAAGTCCTAGTGAATTTTACAGATGTATATATTTAAATTACCACCATGTAGAGCAAGATATAAAATATTTCAGCATTGTAACAGGTTGCTAGTGCCGTTTCTCAGTCATTAACATGCCCATCCACCAGCAGGCAGGAGGGCCTTCTGTCACTATCAGTTGTCTGATCTTGAAATCCATATACGATCTGTTCTTTTGTGCTTGGCTTCTTTTACTCCATGACTGTGAGACAATCTATGTTTCTCCATGTGTCAGTAATTTATTTCTTGTTATTACTGCATAATATTCCATGTCACAATTTCTTCATCCATTAGCTGCTAATGAACATTTGAATTTTTCTAGTTTTTGCTATTGGGAATAAAGCTGCTTTGAACATTCTTATGCATGTCATTTGGTGAATATATGTAGTCCCTTCTCTTGGATATTATATATACCCAAGAGAGTAATTACTGGACACAGGGTAGATTTATGTTGAGCCTTAGTAGCTACTGCCAAAATTTTTCAAAGTGTATCAATTTATAATCTCAGTAGCATTTATAAAAGTTTTTGTTGCTGTAGGTCTTCAATCTTGATAATGCCAATCTTTTGTAGTTTAGTCATTCTAGTATAGCGATAATCTCACGTGGTGTTATTTGCATTTTCTGATGAGTAAAGATGTTGAATACTTTTTCGTATATATATTTTTTGTTGTCGTACATTTGTTTGTTTTGCCATTTGGGTGTCTTCTTTTATGAACTTCTTGTTTAAGTCTTTTGTCCATTTTTAATCGGGTTACTAGATTTGTCTTATTTGTATCATCAATTCTTACTATGTTGACTATGAGTTCTTTATCAGATTTTTCTGTTGCAAACATCTTGCAGTCTGTAGCCTACCTTGTACTCTTTTCATAGTGTCTTTTGATGAAGAGAAGTTCTTAATTTCAGTGAAGCCTAATTTGTAGGTTGTTTTCTTTATGGTTAGTGTTTTTTATATTCTGTTCACTAATCTTATTCTACCTCATGGTCCCAAAGACTTTTAAAATATAGTAATATTGAATATAGTACTCACTGATATACCAGATATTTTGATAAATATGATAACCTGCATCATACTGCATATTTATTCACCCTTGAGGCCTTATCAACTTTATTCCAATAAATTAGATCTGATCCCTCAGGTATAATAATTTGTTACTTCTTTCAGTGACAAATTGAGTTTCTTATATGTTGCTACATCTTTTTCTTAGGAAATTGTAAAACCTGATTATTAATCCAGAGTGCTAAAATTGAGGATACATATTCATTTTACTGTATATGTTCAAGGAAGTAATAAATAGTTGAAAACTGTTAAGAAAGCAACAAATGTATGGTTAATGGTTGCGTGTACAATATTTGTCTAAAAAGTAGAATGTGTGCGTGCACACACGTACTACGGGGAGAGAATTTTCTTATACATGCTATAAATTCTTTGTTTTTTACATTTTAAAGACTTTTCATCATGCAGATTTGGGACTTAGATGAAAG
Organism: Tadarida brasiliensis; assembly: GCA_030848825.1. Taxonomy (NCBI): domain Eukaryota; kingdom Metazoa; phylum Chordata; class Mammalia; order Chiroptera; family Molossidae; genus Tadarida; species Tadarida brasiliensis. The sequence goes on along the minus strand of CM061267.1, from coordinate 78,637,329 downwards.
TAAAGAATAATATAATGAACACCTATCCATTAACATTTTCTAAGTCCATACATTTTTTTTCTGGACAATTTTAAAGAAAATCCTAGACATCTTATTATTGGTTATTGTCTATAACTACTTTATGAATCTGTAACTTTAAACCTTTTTTTTTTTTTTTTTTTTTGCTACAACTGCCATTTCATTATCACATCCAACAAAATTAACATTAATATCTTAAATATTTAATACCTAGTCCATATTCAACTTTGTTTATTTCAAAGATGTGTTTTTCTAGTTGGTGGTTCACATCAGAATTCTAACAAGTCTTTCCTTGTATTATAATTGATTCTTCAGGTTCTTAAATCTCTTCTCCCTGAATGGTTAATAAATGATAACTTTCTGACTTGGCAAAGTTAATGAACATAAGCACCCTTGGCATATGAAGACATGTGTAATTTCTCCTTTGTTTCTATTTTCTGCTTTGAAGAGGCATATCAAACACATGCCACATCAAGAAAATACTTTGAAATAGACCACCCAGTGAAATTATTTCATTATTATTTATTAAGGGTTTTTTTTAGGCTACTAATTTAGGTTAAATTTGTTTCTTTGGCAAATTTGTTTTCTACGATGTTTCAGATGGGTCTTGAGGACCATGAACAATTCTGTCAAAATTACATACGTGGACAAACAAATAGTATTTATATTCCTATAGCTTGGTAGTTCTTGATGTCAAATTCTTATATTACATTATATATGGCATTCAAGGTTGAATGGTATTTAAGCCACAGGGTTTCTCTTGTTATATCTTTATAGAATACAGACTAAATCTTTTGTGGTTTAATTTCAGTGTTTATCGTTGTTACAATAAATCTCCAGAATGTGTGTCCCTCTTGTGTTTATCCCTTGATTAATCATACTCGTGCATATTGTACATGAAAATAAAACCCATTCTCATGTCTATTTTTTTTAATCTTTTTACCAATTTTCCATGTATACTAAAACTTCAGTTGTTCTGACAGGATCTCTAATAGATACTATTTTTAATTTCATATAGAAGAATAAAACTACATATAATATTTATTGTTTTTAAAGCTATGATTCCCTTAAAATATACATCTTCTAGTCTTCATACTTTATATGACCTTTGTATTTATATTAAGCATTAGTGATTATAAGTATAACCATATATTAAGTCATATGAGAAAGGAGAAAACAAGTGGTAGAGAATAATTATTTTATGGTGTCACTTAGTTTTACTTCATCCTCACAATTCTGGTAAGGAGATTTTATAGATGAGCATTGCCTTCAGAGATGTTGAGATTTTTGCCCAAATTATCATCAGTTTCCAGTGGACCTGCACATGGAATTTCTTCCTCATAGTACATTTGTCATTTTATTAAACCATCACTATTGATGGATTTGAGATCTTTTCCTTTCAATAATGCTTAAAATTATGTTCCAGTCTTCAGTTAATTCTTTTGTGTTTTTTATGTTCCAGTCTTCAGTTAATTCCGTTCTGTTTTTTCCACTTTAATCACTGGAAATCTTTCTGAAATGTTTTCAAAACACACTTTCTGAAGATGCAGCATCTTTTATTAATATCAGCTAAGCAAATTACAAATGATTCTGTTTAAGTAATGAGAGTTCAAACATGTGTTTGGCTAGACAATGAACAGAAAAGGAGGACTCAGAGATTCTCCAGAATCTTCTCTTTCATGACATTCATCAAATGTGATTTTTTCTTTTATATGTAAGTTAATATGTAATGTTAGTGACATTTTAACCAAGAGAAGTAGAGCAGGTTAATATACTTAATTCTTAACTGCATTTCATTTTTGTGGGTATTTTGTTTGTTTGTTTGTTTTCTAGTGGCTTTTCATGGCCTCCCACTGAAAATCAAGAAAGAACCCCACAGTCCATGTTCAGAACTCGGCTCTGCCTGCAGTCAAGAACAGCCCTTTAAATTCAGCTATGGAGAAAAGTGCCTGTACAATGTCAGGTAAAGCAACCAGGTGTATATACAGAGGATGGTGGTTCTTACTGAAACACAAAGTCCAGAATCTAATATAAAATCGCAAGTCAAATTTTATAAGAGTTACATCTTCAGCATAGAACAAGCTAATTAGATAATGGGTCTAGAAGAACTCCTAAAAACCATTTACCATCCAGTCACACACTTTTAGAATAATTTGAAAGCAATAATTTTCATCCACATTATTGGTTGCTTTTCTACTCAGTGATGTATCCTGGGTTTCAAAAGAGGGTCTTACTTGGCCTGAGCAGCTATTGAAAGTTCTCATTAGAATGAATGCATTATGCACTTTAGATAGAGTTTGTACAAAAAAAAAAAAAGAAACATTTGGCATGTCTCAGCAGTACATTAGTTATCTGACAGGCTTTGCAGATGATCGAGATGCGTTCGTGGACAATTGTAATAAAGTTAGAATTTTATAAGGCTTAGCAGAGGCTATTATCTATTAAAAAGCCAATTGTGCCTTCTGATGATAATAAAGGGTGGAGCAATAAAAGTACATTGTTCATTTGTTAGAAAATTTGATAACCTATATGTTCATTAAAAACCCTTCACAGTAAATTGCATTCTGCTACTTTTCATATTGGCCTCTAATTGTATAAGGAAGAGGTTGGCTCTGTGTATTGAATATTATTACTCTCAATTATAGTAGAAACTTAGTTCTTAAAAGGCGTTAGTTTGGAAACTTAAAAAATGATTATAAATATTTGCAGTTTTATAAGTTATGTTGATTCAAATTCATAATACATTATGATCTAAATGGATCTTATGTTTTTTCATATGTTTACTACTTATACTCTATTATACCAGGATATATAAGATTCAAGAAACTTAGATTTGTACAGTCACTCAGCAGCTAACCAAGGCTTGCATATTCTATTACTCTTTATTCTTGCAAACTCAAACTTGTCTTTTACATCTGCTTTTCTAGCAGAGTCACCAGAGCCTGAAATTATGAGCTGGTTCAATTAAAACTACAAAGCTTTTATTAAAAAGGTCCATTGTCAAAGCTAACTATTAAGCATACTCAGGTTAGATAAAACAGTATTGATCTGAGTTTCATTTTATAGGGTTTTGAGTTTTTCTATTTTCTCCTTAAGAGTATTTTGTAGTCACAGAATAATTATGTAACATATTGAAGAATAAGTAATTAATGAATAAACAGATACAGAATTGTCACTGAATTTCAGCATTGATCAGAAGTATGACTGAAATAACCACTGTTTTATGTGGCATATCTAACATCCATACATTAACAGTAGAGGAATTGCATGGATATTTTGAGGTTCTTTCCGGGGACCAATAATTCCCACAGTGATATATGAATTAAATTCTGGTACCTCTTTCTCCATACAAACTATAAAAGCAACATTTCTTGGGGGAAAAGGTAATATCGTAGGGCAAAGGCTGTATCATGTTTTTCTGTTTTCATGGCAATGAGTCAGGTGAACCATTTTATAACAGTAGATTCTCATTTAGAAATATTGGTAAAGAAAATAAGTAGAACCAAACATAATGAGTACCGTTAGCTGGACTCTAAGACAGGAGTAGACTTACATAGCAACATACTCCTTCACTACTGTGAAGTATTTTTACACATGGATGTAATTCTCTTGTATCAATGGAGCAACAGAATAAATTATTACATAAGTCAATGCAAAAAGAAATGTTTCTGTTTTAAAGAAAAAAATGTGTATTGATGAACTCTTTATTTTACAATGAAATATAATATTTTAACCTAGAAATACCATTTTTATTTGAAAATTTAAGTAAAATTTGTTTTTAGTAAAATATTTTTTAGATCACCAAAGTTAATTAAATCCCATTCTTGAAAGGCACACATAGGGAATCAACTGAAATTCATAAACAAGCTTACTCATTTTATTCCTTTGCAAGTGTTTAGACGTTAGACTATGAAAATAGGATTTTATTCTTAAGAACATTATTTTGTACTTATACGCCAAGAAAGTTTAAATATATCAGAGACTTTAATTTGCCTCATTAATCTTCATTATCCCATGTGAGGAAGTTAATGCCAGGCATCATTTATTTTACATAAAAAATGAAAGTAAGGCAAAAGCACTGCCTTCTTAAAATTCCACCATAAAATAAAGTCAAGCCAGGTATGGTCTCCATCTTATCAAACTGATGTTCTTGTTCTAAAGTCGAATGTAATATAGAAGAATTATAATATCAGAGTAATGTCATGATGTAGAAAAGGTCTATGAACTTGTTCAAGGGGAAATATCAAGAATTGATGGGAGCAATGCCACCGCTTTCCTAGGCTGTGCTTTTCCTTAGGCTGCCGTTTGTGTATATTAAAAATATATATGTTTTATATTTATGGTGTTACCAATTTATAATTCCCCTACTTTCTGTTTAAGTGTGTGGCAATATTGAAGATTACATGTTCTAGAATTACAAGCACCAACGGACATAAAATTATAACTTCCTTATATGACTTTAGCCTAAAATGTGTTTCTGTTTCCTTAGGTTGGAAAAGATTGTTTTAAAAAATTGCTCCAAAGAAACAAATATTCTCTCTCTCTCTCTCTCTTTGTGTGTGTGTGTATGTGTGTGCCTTGGGCAGTGCCTATGATCAGAAGCCACAAGTGGGAATGAGGCCCTCCAACCCCCCAACCCCATCCAGCACTCCAGTGTCCCCACTACATCATGCATCTCCAAATTCAACTCACACTCCGAAGCCTGACCACACCTTCCCAGCTCACCTCCCTCCATCACAGTCCATGCAAGACAGCAGATACCCCATGGACCACAGGTACGCTGCAAATTCTGTTTTTAGTATTCTTGAAAGAAATTCTATTACCAGTTCCTAAGACCTATAGTAGATTTAAGGTGAGCATATTAATTTTGCACATCTGGGCAAACTATTTTTAGAAAGAGCTTGCTCTCTCTATAGTTATAAATAATTTGTGGAGGAGGTCATTTATAAACAGCCCTTTTGTGAACATTTAAATTTGTTGCTAGAATGGAAAATGAATCTGTATACTGACATTTGAACATTTCCCTTTCGCTTTGCCTGAATTAAATTGCTTCACTTACACTTTACATAAGATCATCCCATTTTTTATGAGCATATGTGTGTACTTGTTCTATAAAGTTAGGAGCCTAATTTTAGTAGGTGGCTTATGGAATCAGGTTCTTTACCTTCCATTGAACGGCGTAGCTGTACACAGTTTTGCAGAATAGAATTTATTTGATTAAAACCATTTCCCATCCTTCCCATGTAATGAATATTTAATGTCAGCAGATGCATGACCCTGGACACTGAGAATATAAAGTTAAAGAGATAGAGACCGAATTATTATTACTTAGAAAGGAGCCAGGCAAGAACCAGACCACGGAGCTAGGGTGAACGCTGTGGTAGGTAACCTTGATTCCAAACATTGGGGACTTTTAGAGGCCTTCATAATACAACTTAAAACACAGGTTGATTACGTACTGTGTTCTTCCTTCCCCTTCTATCTTGTCCTTATTAGAGCCAGTCGTGTGCTGGTAAATATTGAACAACAGACCCTGTGGGAGAAAATCCAAAAGCCCCGATCTGTCCGTATTTGATGAGTCTGTGATGTCAACATTCCCCCCAGGGCTGACTCCGAGCCATCAAAGTGACACCCTTGACTGTGGCCTCGGAAGAGATGTGCAGTAGTGCTCCGTTTTACAGTGTTTTCTATAATCATAGCCTCCAGCATAATTATTAGTAAGAGGTAGTACAATAATTGGGAAGTGATGAGTTTTGAGTATTAATATAATATTTTAAAAAGGATAAATTTATGTAATTTACTTCTTAATGGCTGTCTTTAACAACTGACTCACAGAATTTCTGGAAATTGAACGACAAGCCAAAGGGGCTCTGATACACCCCTAGGGGAAAAAAAACAAAAAAACAGCCTGTCACCCTCTAGATCCGCAGAGGAAACCAGAAGACGTGCCCCTGGCAACCTGCTGAAAATAAAGGAATACTCAGATCTGCTCTTTATAGGCCATTTAATCCCACTCAGTCTCAAATTCAGTAACACTCTTTGGTGGGAAGGGCTGAGAGGAAAGCGTTCTTTCTGCTGTGAAGCTCAGCTGTACCGGTTGTACCTTTGTTTCTGCACTAAGTCCTCTCGGGCTTTGGTGACTAAGTGCTTCAGTGATCGTCCCCTTCTCACCCATGGACTGGAGCCCTCGAGGGGGCGCCACAGACGCACACGTGTGAAAGCAGTCTCATCCATGCAGATGAAAGGACTCCTTGCAGGGTGGGCCGGGAAACACGCACCCTGTGCAGGGCTGAGAGGGACAAGGAGGGACCCAAACAAGAAGCAGGTTCTGTTTTGTCTGCTTCTGATGGCTTCCCAGAGGCCTTCACACCTGCGTCTGTCCTCTCCAGAGAGTGCCAGAATTCTGGATGGGGAGGGCGGCCGAGAAGGTGTTCTGTGCAAGGTGACAGTGTGCCTGTTTTTAGGTGACCTAACTTGAAAGGCTGTGGCCAAATCCATTTTAGTTTCTCTACTTGAAGTCAAATACCTGAGACTGAGAACAGCCGGTCCGGAACCAGGAGAGGGGAGCTCGGGGTCTTTTCCCACGGCCCCCTGGCGTGTGTCGAGGACAGGACCAGCTGGCCGATCCCAGGAAAATCTCTGCAGCCGTATGTTTCTGGGGAGGATTTCTTGGACGGCTCCAGCCAACAAATGACAGTCCCTCAGTTATAAATGGCAAATTTGCTCTGGGAACAGATCCTTTCCCCAAATAGCCCCCTCCAGCCTGGGCACCCCACCTCACTCTGGGAATGCACCCCGCTTCCTTCGCTCAGGCTCATTCTGCTCCTGGGCCAGCCCCTTGGCTCTCCCCGAGCCCGCTGAGAAGGAGCCCGGTCTCCCTCCCCGTTCCCAGCCCTTGCAGGCCGCTTTCTGTATCCAGGAGTCCAGCAGCACGCTGCTCTTACCTGTCAGCACTCCAGAAGCTGCTGCTTTTTTCTTTTTTAACCCTCAAGTGAGAGGGTATATTGATTTTCAGATAGAGTGGAGGGGGCGGGGTAGAGAGCGAACCATCGATGTGAGAGCCAAGCATGGATTGGTTGCCTCCCTAAAGACCCCCACCCGGGCTGGGAACTGAACTGCAACTGAGGCACGTGCCCTTGACCAGAATGGAACCAATGACTATTTGGTCCACAGGCCCATGCTCCAACTGCTGAGCCAAACTGGCCAGGGCTCCAGAAGCTTCTTGAGTCACCTTCTTTTAAAAAAAATTTCCCTTTATTTATTTTTTTAAATGTGTTTGTATTGATTTTTTTAGAGAGAGAGGAAGGGAGAGAGAGAGAGAAACATCGATGAGAGAGAACATAGACTGGCTGCCTCCTGCACCCCCCCCCACTGGGGATTAATCCCACAACCTGGGCATGTGCCCTGACTGGGAATCGAACCAGGACCTCTCAGTCCATGGGACAATGCTCAATTCCCTGAGCCACACCGGTCAGGCAAATTTCTCTTTATTGTTTAAAGTATTACAGATGGTCCAGCCGGTGTGGTTCAGTGGTTGAGCGTCGACCCATGCACCAAGTGGTCGCCGGTTCGATTCCCAGCCAGGGCACATGCCCAGGTTGTGGGCCCGATCCCCAGTGGGGGGCATGCAGGAGGCTGCTAATTGATGTTCTCTCTCATCGATGTTTCTGTCTCTCTCTACCTTTCCCTTCCTCTCTCTCTAAAAATCAGTAAAGGAAAAAAAATTTTCAAGTATTACAGATGTCTCTCCCTTTTCTCCCCATTGACCTCCATCCACCCCCACCCCCAGGTCAGCAGCTCATGAGACCGGCCCCACAGACTTGTAGCTACCCATGAAACATGTGTGGGATATATTAGGTGGTCCTCAGAAAGTTCCAACTGGAATCAGGTTCACTCCTAAAAACAAATGGCTTGATTCCTTACAAAGCTTTTAGTACAAGTATTATTAACTTCCTTTTAAGGCTTCACAAATGAGCTGGTTTCTTATTTTAACTTCAAGTTACAATTTTCTGATTTACTCCTTGACAGTTCTTAATGATAATTTCTGTTTCTTTTTTTGGCTAATAAAATAACCAAGGGAAGGGAAATGAATGCAGAGCCGGTCGGGCCTAACTGTTTTTGCAATATTGGAGTTTCTGAGTTAATTTTCTGCAGGTGGAATGCCAGGGCAGCCAGGGAGGCGAGAGCTAAATCACAGGATGGAGGTTTTCTTAGAAATGCTAGAGTAACTGCATTGCAGCGCTTTAACTTTTACCTTATTTTCATTTAATGTTACCCAAATTAAATGTTAACTTTCCAAATTAAAGTCTCTGGAATGCTTTTAGTGGGGTGAGGGGGGAAGAAGGGGGCTAATAGGCTTATATTTGTTCATGGTAATGTCGGGTAGGTTATTTTTAAGCACTCCTGGGCCTTTTTAGAGCACTTTTAAATCTTTAATTAATCCCCATCTTTGTGGTGGGTCAATGATATTATGGATGAGAAACACAGAACCGACCGATTATGTGATTAGCCAGTCGTTGCTGGGTATAACGAAGAAGAAAGGAGCAGAGACTCACTCCCAGACGTCTGCTGAGACCTCCACGCTTCCTCATGACCTGACAGCCTCCGAAATCTGTGCAGTGCACTGTGCTGGTTCCATCTCTGGAGTTCTGCTATATATTTTATGCGTATTTTTATCAACCTGAGATTTTGTTAGCAGTTATTGGAAGCCATTGTGTTGTGTGTGACTTTTCGACAATAAAGAGATGGTCTTTTAAAAATCCGCTTGCGTTAGTCCCTGCATCGTCCAGTTTTATTTATCGCTAGAATATAATGCTATTTAGGACAGTGTTGAAGATTTAAGAGCCCTGCCCTTGAGAAGACAGTCATTCCTCTCTTGCTTCCGCTGTAGCTGTTGGTGGGGGAAGGGAACCAGTACGTAGGTTTTTATTTGGTTGATTTTGTTTGTGGAATTGTTTGGTAGCAGAATTAAAAGATAGTTTGAGATCAGAGTCTTTTAATTGTTTTCCTTAGTACATAAGTATTTGAGACCCCCTTAATATGGAAATTTGGTAAATGATCCAGTTGATTTAGGATTGGGTATTTTTACTCTAAGGCTACGTGTTTTCTCAAAATAGTGAACTTTTCTACCAGGCCTGCTCAAAGCAACCTTTAACTTATTGTATTGTACAAAAATGACGCTGCAAGGCACTGATTACAGGGGACACCTGTCACGTCGTGATTAAAAAGCACAGTGCTGCTGACCCAGGAAGGAGAAATCTAGTCTTTGTTAAAGATTTACAACTTGGATCAGTTGGTATCATGCTCATGAAACAGTTAACAAAACTGTACCAGTATTTTAAAGACTATTTCTTCTTATTGTTTTATTTGAAACATGCTCTCTTGTTTCCCAGATTTCGCCGCCAGCTTTCTGAACCTTGTAATTCCTTCCCTCCTTTGCCGACAATGCCAAGGGAAGGACGTCCCATGTACCAACGGCAGATGTCTGAGCCCAACATCCCCTTCCCACCTCAAGGCTTTAAGCAGGAGTACCACGACCCCGTGTATGAACACAACACCATGGTTGGTGGTGCGCCCAGCCAAAGCTTCCCCCCTCCTCTGATGATTAAACAGGAACCCAGAGATTTTGCATATGATTCAGGTAGGCCCATGTTTTAAGTTACATTTACGAAATCTTTTCACTGGCTTGTCACTTTGATTAGTGTTGGCATCGGGCTGGGTGGCTCCTGACTGTGTGTGTAATCTTTCTGATTTTATTCCCTTCTTTGAATCTTTCTCTGTATGTGAAGTGTGGGGCTATCAGACCACTTGGTCATGAACCGGTGATTGAATAGTGTCTAGATAGGAAACTAATACAAAGAAGAGTGCGATTTATAAAATTAGACAAACTCTCAGCCCGAAAGAGTAAGTAACCTTGTAATTATTTTCGGGATTCTGGGCTTTTTTTCCTATTTGCTACTAGAGTACTGTTTAATAACCATGTTTATAGAAAGTAATGTTCTTCTGCACTGGGTCACTTATTGCTTATAACTATTTGTTGTTGTTGTTTTCCCTTTATTGGTGGCAAGATTCCAAGGGTCCAAAATGAAAGATTCTTACATACTCGGAGAGGAATTCAAAAATACAGATTTATGGTTTATTCATAGGGCTTAGCATTAGTCTCACTGAAGCAGAAAGGCCCCGCAAAATAGTATATCAAGGTGGAGAAGGGAGTTTTTCTAAAAGTAAGGAGCGTTTAAATCTATTGCAGATGTTACCACCAAATTTGACCTTGAGATCTTAGAAGAATTACTTAACTCATTGGTGCTTAGTTTCTCCTGTTATCATCTCAAAATCAAGACATCTGCTCTTTAGGCATCTCAGGAACTTTTTCAAAGAGTCTAAAATAAAAGCCAGTGCTTGTAAGAAGGGCACCACGTATTTGCAAAATATTATGAACTTTGAAACTGTGGTCAGCAGATGATTGTGGATTTGGAAATGTTTGAAAACAATGTAATTTCCTTTTGTTTGGATGCCAAGTTATGGATGTTCTTTATGAAGGGACTATTGCTTCTCTAGGAGAAGCTTTGCTGCTTTTTTCTATAGGTTCTCTTTCAGGAAAGAAAATTGTCTCTGGGTCCTGAGTTTCCAACTTACATAAAAGTATTTGCTTTGTTATTAACTACCTTTAAAAGCTTGGCAAGAGGGGGCCCTGTAACTGAGAATTTCCCTCTGGCCTCTGGCCACCCTTCCTCATTGAGCAAGAAATTTCAAAGAAATTCATAAAGAGGAACTACCCACTCGGAGGCCATGCCTCTGCTTCTAGATAGTGCACCGGTCACCCAAGACCCATGGAATCTCTGCCCATCCAGCCCTCCCAGGTCCAGTTTTTTGAAGGCAGAGCACACTGCTCCTGTGTGTACCCCTAGGTCTAAGGAGGTGGCCAAGAGGAAGCTGTTTGTAGGAGGATGAGGATGGAGCTTGGGTTAGCCCATATGCCTACATGTGAGGCCCCATGGTGTTTAATGCAAAATACGGTCTTGATGGATAGGAAGAGCGGCAGGAAGTGGGGTGAGTTGAGGTCTGAAGACTGGCAGCCAGCTCCGCACCATCCTATCCCAGTGCTCATCTTAGAAATGGCCCTAAGTTCCAGGTTTGACCCGGCTTTCCAGGTTATACTGGTGGTATATTTTCAAGGAATGAGAAGAGATAAATAAATACATGTGTTTATCTGTTTGTTTGATTTGTTTATAATTTTAAAATATGGTGTGCAGGTCTTCATTTGAATTCTTGCCCAGGCCCTATAATTTGGAGACTACACTGAAATGTACCATAGTGGGTTCAGTTTAAAACCTTTGATATTTGTCTATGATTTATGTCCATAATTAAGAACCCTGCAATACAATGGACTTTATTATAGATAGGATCCATTTTTCTCTGTACATTTCAAATCCTGTTAACTGATGTTATGCTTATTCTCCAAATGACATTTCAATTTGCTGCATCATTTTTGAATTCACCATAATTTCAAGAGACTTTACATGGAAATCATATAAAACAGCTCAAATAATTGGTTCAAAAGCTCTTGGAGAGCATAGCACTGAAAAAGTTTCTTTGTGTGTTAATAGAAATGTCTTTATATGTATAATCCCAGGAAGATTAACATTGAAACTATTTTCTTGATTGTTGTGGAGATTATATATAGTATCTTCTCATTTATACTACATGTAAAATTATAAGTAACATGGTGTTGAGGATGTGTAACTTCTCTTGAGAAGATGTGAACCAAACAGGGAAGCAATTTAAATGATCCAGTGAAGGCAAAGAGGAGCTGGTGCTGTAAGATCTAACTGCATTATTTATGGGCCACACAAATATGAACTTCAGAGTTAGTCTCTGTCTGACCCTCAAAAGCACAGATTCAGTCACTTATAACCTAAAAAGCATAGTCCATGGCTTAGCTCTGGCTGTTATACTAAGATACCATCTACTGGGAAGCTTAAACAGCAGAAATCTATTTGTCACAGTTCTGAAGGCTGAGAAGTCCCAGACCAAGGTGCCAGCAGATTTGGTTCCTGGTGAGGCCCTCTTCCTGGCTTGCAGATGGCTAGTTTCTCACTGTGTCCTCACATGGTGGAGAGAGACAGTGAGTGAGCTCTGGTCTCTCTTCCTCTTCTTGTGAGGACACTAATCCCACCATGGGCGCTCCACCCTCGTGAGCTAATCTAACCCTAATTACCTTTCAAAGATCACACCTCAAAATATGGTCACATTGGGAAATACGGCTTCAACAATGGATTTTGGAGGACACAATCATTCTGTCCATAACAATTCAGTATCCTTTTTTAAAGGTATATCGGGCATCCCTTGAGAGTGTACCATATACCTTGTAAATTACATGTAAAATACTTGTTTAATATTTGAGAAGCAGTTAATGTATGTTACTTTCTCCCCTCTAAATTATATTTCAAATTGCTAACGTTGTGTAATACCTTTGAATATTAATTTCAGTATTGCCAGTAGGATGCAGGTCTGTTTTGCTTGAATAGTTGACTAGAAAAGCTGTATCTTCTGGATGTGGTCTAAAAGAACAGTAGCAACAGTGGAACCAAGGCCTATGAAAAATTAATCAGTGGGTATCAATGTATTTTACTGGCCACTAAATTGCTGCAACTAAGTTACACATCTGTATATATCATGCATTCTAGTCAATAAGTATGATCTGCAGGTATTTGTTTCATTGTCATTGGTTCTTTCATCCTTGCTGAGAGCACATTAAATGACCTTATCGGAAATCTAATGTATTTATCACTGAATCATTGATTTCTTGGTTCACTTCCTGATGTTGAACAAATCGCACGTTAGGAAATACTTTATGCGATTTAAAAAGAATGTAAAAAAAAAATGTTTCATAGTTTACTCAGCATCTGTGATCAAAAGATGTCTTTTCAGAAGGTCTCTGGAACTCTTTATTGCTTAATTCAATATAACATAAATGTTGTGAAAATAAAAGAAGCTTTACAAGTAAAAAGGCTGCATGATTATACTTCTAATAAAGCCTGACATTAATTATGACATGGGAAATGGAAGGTCTATTAGTTATAATTATAATTACAGGAATGCAATTTTAACTGCAGGGTATTTAAGCTAAAAAATGCAAAATATTAGTAGAGTAGAAATTTTTATTCAGGAGAAGAGAAAAAAAAACTTGGATCAGAACACACTGGGGAGATAAGCAATTGATATTAGGGCCAATTTGGTGAACCAGTACAATGTACTCATGATTATATTATATTAAATTATAAATGGTCTGATTACATCTATTATTGTTTTCTTTCTCATACTCTCTAGCCCAGTGTGCTGCACAAAGCAATATACAGGTTTATTGTTGGTTGGTTGGTTGGTTGGTTTTCCTGAATCCTCCTGATTTTCTCTTTCTTCCTCTATGGCCAACTGACTACATATAAAGGGTTAAATATGTGTTGCGTGCTTCATTCGGATGTCTTACACAGCGCCCATTTTCATAGAATCATAGTTATTTCTCCATTTTCTTGCTTGTCTATGAGGTGTTGCCAGTCTGGAATGCCCAGTGAGGCAGATGTCTTAGATATTCATCACGACATTTCGTTAGAGTTGTGTTAGTTGATTACTTGTTTTTTTTGTTTGTTTGTTTTGTTTTGTTTTGTTTTTGGTTTCATCAACATTTTTTTCTTTTGTTAGCTTTGGGTAGTATCTTTAAGGGGTGGCCAGCAAATGAAACTAACGTTGCATGACTGCATAGCGAAGCATCTTTTAAACTAATTAGAGTAATAATACCCTAAGAGCTGGGGATGAAGACTGGGAAGAACTTTCAGGGACACGAAGAAGGTTGCTGAAATGAGAAAATGGGGGAAAGTGTGTATCTGGAGCTTGAGGGGGAGGAGGAAGAAGTGGAGAGTGAGGGAGAAAGTTGACCTGTTTCCAGAAGAAAATGTTTACGTATTTTTTAAGTGTGTCTTTTGGGCCACTCCTGCTGGTACTGCTGAGGTCTTTCAATTTGGAGGCTTGTAACATTTACGTGGTGCTAAATGTTGTTAGCACTATGTTAAACTGGGAAATTGACACAAATAGTTGTTTCATAGAATTATAAATCTTTAAACTCATGAGCTGCTGGAGGTCACCCAGTTCATACTCCTTCTCCATGTCCCAGTTGAGCAGATGCTATGTCCAAGGCTCATCCAAGTTCACTGCCATCAGTTACACAGATGATTTATGAAACCGCCAGACTAGAACCAAGGTGTTCTTATTCTTAGTGCACGGTTCACAGTCTGTCTTCTATATATTTGTCCAAAATAAAGTACTTGAATCCATAGTTAGTTGCATATATTATTGATCCTTTTCTCTAATTTTTAGACTAAATATTTTTCTATGCATTTTTAAAGCTCTACATTGTCGAGGGCAATAAAAGTATCTTTATTAGGACCAAAGGTTTGCCTTTCCTAATTTGGAGGTGTATATTTCACATTAGATGGTCCTCAGATTTATTCTGTTAGGTGTTCACTGTAAGAAAGGAAAATATAGGACCTCAGATAATATTTAGGCTTAGAATTCATTCTATGTCTTTTTAAAAAATTATGCCATACACAAGAATTGAGATTGTCAAGGAAGTGACTTTTCCTAATAGTGCTTCCAGAAGAGGCTGAATTAATAATTAGAAGAAAAAGTGGCATGTTAATGGCCCATCCAGATCTAAAATTCTGTGATGAAGTGAACTTTGAGATGGTCTGAGCCTTCTTATTGGACTTGACTCTTTGTACAACCTCTGATAGTTTGATGGCTTGAAATTTAACTAGACCAGTCATTTCCAACCTTTTGTCGGCAAATCCACTTCTCACCAGAAAGCTTAGCAGGGACTGCGGTATATACAACACAGGTAAGGACAACTTACATTCGGAAAAATAAGATGGGCCTTTTCTGTCCTCCGTTTTAAACTTCATTCATTCTTCACCCAAGCACCCCCTCCATGTTCCCCACATACTTCTCTGTCACCTTGGGCCTTGGATGAATGCCAACAGACAAAACTTGAAATTTAGAGAACAATGATCTGTCCTTACAATGTTGAAAAACAATATATAGGCAGAGAAATGATGAACCCAACACTGAAAAAATATTTACCTCATATGAAGTATGTTAAAACTAGGAATACATTTAACTTTCCATCCCTCAGAGCTGGCCAGCATATCTGGTACTCAGGGAAGCCCAAGCTGGCACTTAGTCAAGAGAGTTAAATAGCCGCGGTCTACCCTGGCCGGTTTGGCTCAGCGGATAGAGCGTCAGCCGCGGACCAATGAGTCGCGGGTTCGATTCCGGTCAAGGGCACGTACCTCGGTTGCAGTTCGTCCCCAGCCCTGGTCGGGTTGTGCGGGAGGCAGCCAGTCAATGTGGCCCTGTCACATCGATGTTTCTCTCTGTCTCTCTCCCTTCCTCCCACTCTATCTGATAATAAGTGGAAAAATATCCTTGGTGAGGAATAAAAAATAAATAAAAATAGCCATGGCTTTCTGAGATGGCAAGAGAGGAAGTGTTGGTGCTATAAATGCTATTCTCTGTCTTGCTGTGTTGGTGGCAGTCAGTCATACAGTAGGAAAATGGGGAAGTAATTTCTAATGTTGCTTCTAGTAAGCATTGCTTGGGATTCCCCTTGTAGGGTTTATGATATGGTTTCGAAGTGAAAGTTTGAGGATGTGATGAGTGGACAGCGAACAAGAAGAACGTGAATTTTTCTGCAGCCACTAGAAATATGAACACATAGTGCTTTTTGTGTTTGGGGATGATGTGTTAGGACCTCAGTCAGTGGACTCAGCTTGCACAGAATGAACACAAACAAAATCCCAAAGGCTAACATCACCCAGTAGTTTTTCTCTATTATTATTATGGTTGTTACTACTGTCACTATAGTAATATCTCAGAAATTCTGTCACCAGGGTATATTATGTTGAAAATGATTTCTTCTTATAAGAGGAGATATATTATAGATAAATTGAACTCATACATATTTTCTAATACATTTTCTTACATCCTTTCTGAACAGTTGAGTTCCACATAATGTAATCAACCAAAAATATTGTTCAAGAAACAGAAGGAATGCGGTGATTACAAAAGGAAACCCTTGAAAATACTAATTGTGGCCAGATGGGACAAAGGGAGACATAAAGGCTACTGACATTAACTTTGACCGTCCTGGCTTGTCCTTTTCAACATGGAAGACCCGTGATAGATAATTATAAGTTTAGTTTTAAAAAATATGAAATACTACATTTGAAAACATGCTGCTTTGTCTCATCATTTTTTATTTTTACATATCTTCAAACCACCTTAAAAAGTAATCCCCAAAAGAATACCAAAGTTTTTTTGGTAGCCTTGAAAAAAGAATGTTATTTGCGAATTAATATAATATAATATAATATAATAAATATAATATAATACAATATAATATAATTCAGTGTATGGTCACTCTTCAGTGTCTTGCTCTGTTTCAAATCTTCTCTGGCTGCTAGATTCTAGGACTCCTTACCAACTCCCCTCCTGGCTGTGTCAAGTATTTTAATTGTGAATTGTGAAATATGGCGATAACTTGATCCTCTGTTATTTTATTTACCAGATATCAGAAATTGGAAGGTAAATATTAAATTGTCATACAGCATTGTAGACAATCCTTCACAGGTTGAAAACCCAAAACCAGGCATTTTTCATGTTTCTCTTCACTCCTCTCGTGTGGGTATGGTCCGGATCCCATGAGACAGTGCAGAGGTGTAGACTGGGCTTGTTGACCACAACTGTTTTCCCACATGGCTTCAGGTCACTGGGAGGAGTGTCTCCTTTGTAGTTGAGGGTGAAGTTACAGAGGCTGATAAAACTTAGGATACGTTTAACACGGGCTCTTTACAAATCACTCCCATCATTGCACAGAAATAGCTCTTTTTCCTCCTCATGACTGGTATTTTTAAGTCTCACCATGTGTAGTAATTTCTGGGACAGTGGTGGTTATGTGTCTGTGAACTGTGGCCTTTTGTACCTGGTTTCTAACACTCTCAGATGCCGAGCCTGGCCCTGTCCCGTTACTAAGTGTCATTTGATTGTGGCCTGAAACGTGGCAGCTGGTTTCCTCTCCTAACTTTAAAACTATTGCTTCAAGGAAGCCAAGTGGAGAATCACTTGGGAATTTGAAGGAACGAGCTATTTATTGATCCTTCAGAAAATGTTAACATCTTAATCTGTTTCTCTAACATCCAAAGGTAATTTTCTTTTACTCAGCGAGTGATTTGTGGACTAGTAGATCACTTAATCTCTGATTTTTAGGTGCTTCAATTGTAAAAAGTGACCGTGATGTCTTCCTAATTGATTTTGTTATTATGACAGAGGCCATGGATTGGCCTTACAATTTAACTCTGTTTTTTTATTGCTTAGCCTATCTCTTATGGGTTTTCCTCATTCGTTTCTGAGTTAAAATAGCAAATCTCCCCAAACAGTACTCTGGTGTCCTCGATCAGTTTTTCTAAGAAATACTTAAATATGCTCTAAATCTACAGTTACAGTAAGTGGCATTGGCTAGTGATTTGATTTGAGAATTGAGACTACAGTCTGGATTTACTCTTTATGCATTAACACAGGTCAAATGGACAGGGACTGCATTGAAGTCAGTAATGGAAGGCTGAGGGCTGTCTTAAACCAATCACATCAGTTTTACCCATGACGGATTGATCCCCAGGGGCAGAGCCCTGCAAGCATTTCTCCGACATGAATGGACTCTATAGAGCCTGCAGTTTCATTCATAAAATGGAGACTGAAAGGAAACACACTCACTCACTCACTCCCTTTCTCTGGAATGTTCATTTATACAGAGCTGAAGGGTGTAGTGTTCCATCAGCTGCTGCTTTTGCCAGTTGACTGGAAGTAATGATTAATGCTCATTGGTCCTGCCTGCATGTAACCCGACACTATTTATGGCCTTGCAGGGTTCCTAATGTATAGTGAATGAGAAGACAACATTCTCAAATCAGAAACATAAACAGGAACTGGTGGGTCTGAATTCCATTCAAATATGTCATTTCAGCCGCACAGTGTTTGTCTAACTTGGATTTTACAGGCAGGAAAGGGGAAAGGGAGGGCTAATCTGCCTGAGAGTTGTACTGGCTTGAAAAAGGGGAATTAGAAGGGGGAGGGGAGTGTCCTTTTATAGTGTGAGAATTTTAGTTTCTTTTTAAAGAAAACAACCAGGATGCTTAGGCCCAGAACTGTTTTTATATGTGCAAGTAAAATTTGAAATTAAATATAACAGTTTAAGGGTACTTATTTGGAATCTCTTCCTGTGTGTGTGTGTGTGTGTGTGTGTGTGTGTGTGTGTGTTGTGAACAGGAGCAGGGAGAGAAATATTATTTATTTCTTAAAAGAACACATCTTAGATTTAGAAAATTATTACAGAATTTTTTACGCTTGAACGATTTCTCTACTTAAGTGAGTTAACTATTTAATAGTTGAGAGAAAAAGGGAGACTATTTAATAAAATACTCGAACCTTACATACGAAAATCTTAATTGAAACCATTTTCAAGGAATTTTTGGCAGTGTAAATAGATGATTATTGTTTTTATCCTGTGTTGTTTGTGTGTGTGAATTTTCTAGTTAATTATTTCTAACTCTGGAAAATTTTACAAGGAGAGATATTGAAAGATACACGTGAAAACTCAACAAAACAAAACCGAAAGACTGACGAGCATGTGTTATTGTGATATATTTACGATTCTCTTTAGGTTTAGAAAGTATCTCTGAATGCTCCATTCAGCGGGCCAGTGCCTGTCCCTGCCTCATCCCCATGGTTTTGTTATTCTGAGCGTTAAAAAATAAAACCACCCACTTTGAATGACACTGGTAATATTATACTGAATCCTGGGCCTGATGTCTGTTTACTGTGTCATACTGAGCACGCTTTGTTACCTCTTTTGCCCTCAGTTTTCTTATTTATGAAAAGGACCAGATAGTTCTCATACTTTTCTGTTTCTATAAAGATTACATAGGATTATGCTTGTAAAGTTACTAATATAGTATTAGGGATAGAGGCAATAATGAAAGTTTCTGTTGTTATGATTTTATCTTGACTTCTAGAGATATCCTCAAAGACTGCTAGTCCTTGAATAAGATGCCAGTATTATATCCAATATTTAAAAATACATTTTGGGAGTCTAGAGGAGATAAGAAAAAATAAGAGACATAGTCTTAACATTAAAATAATCATTGTGCAAGACAAACAAGATACAGTACTATATGCTGTTTCTGACGGTGAAAACAGTCATACTGAACTGCTTGCTAGTATTCACGTACAGAGCAAGTGGAATGAATCGTCTGACTATTATGGTGATCCAAGGAGAGAGGAAAGTGAGAAGACAGAGCAACCCTTGATGTATTTGTTTCAAATCATGTAGATTCTAGTAGGTGAACGATTCCATGTTAACACTCAAAATTAAAACTTCATTTTCTTGAGATTTTTTTTTTTTTGTGGCCTGTATTGGCAGCTAATGGCATCTTTTCTCATATTTTCTTTTAAGCTTTTGTTAATTCTCAGATTACACCAATATCTAATAAATAGAATTACAATGGTGCTCGCTGGTGTTTCCTATCACTTCAACTTTATTTTTAACTCGAACTTAATAAAACCTTCACAGGCTTGGAAAACTTGTAAAATTGTGAGCTTTTAGGTCATATAAACGAATCTTGTTTGAGCCTGGTCATTATTTGTATAGGGTACTGTCCCCGCCAAACCCCAGATGCTTATGAGAAATTTGCGGTTTTGTAAGTAAAATTCTACACGGTTATTTCACGTGATGTAGCTTAGCCTTTAAGATTTAAAAGCATCTGCATGCAGGTAACTGCATTCCTTTTCTTTCTTTTTTTGACATTTTGCAAACGTTATGCTAGGCATGTAAAGACTACTGTATTTCTCTTTCTGTCCTCCAAGCTGATCAACAGTGGAGTCAGTTCATGTGAGCTGTGGTGGAAGCAATATCTCTGCAGATTTTCTATATTCTCAGTTTACTAAAAATCCTAATGAGAAAGATTCCATGCAAGTGTGAATGAGGTGATACTAAATTCATCACTCTCTTGAGATTTCAGCCAACTCCAACTTTCTGACTTCTGCACGTGAGATATTATTATATTCACATAATGCTTTGGTGACAGACAACAAACAGGCCTGATAAAATTTGACTGTTTTGGTGTCACACTTGCTTTACTTCTTAAGTGAATCCAGACATATCAATACTGGGCCTTTTTCGGTTGTCGTCGTTAATCCTCACCCCAGAATATTTTCTTTTTTTTTTTTTTAAGAGAGAGTGGAAGTGGGGAGAGGAGAAAGAGAGAGAAACATCGATTGGTTGCCTCCTGCACAACCCTGACTGGGGCTGGGGACCGAACCTGCAACCCAGGTACGTGCCCTTGACCAGGAATCAAACCCGTGAACCTTCAGTCCACAGGCTGACATTCTAACCACTGAGCAAAACCGGCCAGGGTGATACTGGGACTTATTTTTAAAGTTATTTACTTCTGGGTTTGATCTATAATAGAGGTATTATATGAATATAAAAAAACTACCTCCCATGAGCGCTGTTTTCAGGAAACATTATAAAGTCTGCTCCATTAGCTACATGAAATCTGCTCATGTGACAAGTGGAAATGCAGAGTCAAAGGATGCTGTACCAGGATGTCTGTGAATGCATTTGCATTTAAACCTATCTTCAGAAAGCTCGTGTTATTTATGTACTCTAGAAAACTTTTGGATTTTAAACATTAATCTGTGAGATATCCAGGAAATGAGAAAAGCAAACAACTATAAAGTATAAAGTTAAACAAATACAACTTTGGCAAATTATGCTACAATGCTCACCTTGAATGAAGTTGGTGTCATTAATTAATTCTTGATACAGCTCAATATTTCTTTAGATAACAGATACATGTTTTTGAAAAACTTGTTAAAGCTCCTATATGTACATTGAAATGCACACATATGCACAAATGCACATACACTCATTTTTTACCAAGTACCCAATAATTTGAGATGTGTCAACACACATTTGGCTCTGGGCATTTAACATGCAAAGTTTTCCTCCCTCACCAACGTACCACACACAAGTTTAGGTGAACTTGATTTTGTTACCTCCTCAATGAATTAGTCAAGTGATACTCCATCTATCTTTGCTCTTTGCACACATGTATGAAAGCAAAATCTCATTAAATACATTATACATATTCCTATTTTGCTTGGACTTCTTATTTACTCTTATAGACTTACTCTTAAGTAATCACACTGATCATTGCTACAGGAATGTAACCAGAAGTATCAAATGAAAGAGAGGTGTTTTTTCCCTCCTTGTTCAGAGTTTACAATCTGAAGTATATCCAGGTTTGTATACTCTTTGATAACAAGCAGTTTCAACAGATTACAGGGATATCTCAGATGATTGTGACAAATATCTTCTCTCTGATCTGGCCTGATTTGCTCCTAGAAACTTGAGGCAAACCATGCCTTGAAGGGAAACCTTCATTCCACACCACTGTACAGCAAATAAGCAAATCAGAGCAGTGCCTTACGGTATTATATGTGCAAATTCAAAACTACACTTTGTGGTCAGATGCTTGGTACAGCTTCTCAAATCAGTATTATGTTTCCCAGTTCAGCTTTAAATGCAAGTCAAGAGACAGAGAAACCAAATTTTCAGTTTCAAACCTGCATATCTTAATTTAAAGAGAATTTTAACAATGTTAGTACAGATGAAGACTAATCAAATCAGGTGGTTTGGAGTGTTAGTTTACGGTTCTTCTTAACTTCCCCTACGCTGACTAGTGCACTCAAATGACAACAGTGTTTTTCTGCTTTGAATTTTTGCAGCATATTAGATCAGCTTTCATCACCATGAACTCATCTGTGACAAATTATAGGCAGTTCAGTCTCTGCAGGCTGATTTGGCTCAGTACAAACGTCACATCGTAGAGCTCTCTGAACCATTAGTTTCAAAATAATTTTTAAAAAGTCCTTTTTCTTAAGTTAAATTTGCATAATTCAATGTACAGATTGAATTTTAAACTTTAATTTTTTTTTTTTAATCCTCACCTGAGGACATTTTTTCATTTTTTGTTCAGATAGAGTGGGAGGGAGAGAGAGGGAGAGAGAGAGAGAGAGAAACATCGATGTGAAAGGGACACATCGAGTGGCTGCCACCCACACGACCAACCAGGGCCGGGGACAAACTGCAACCAAGGTACACGCCCTTAGTGGAAACCGAACCTGGGTCTCTCTGGACCGCAGGCCAATGCTCTAACCGCTGAGCCAAACTGGCCAGGGCGAATTTTAAACTTTAAACCAAAGTTATTTAGTACCCAATATCAAGAGGTATTACCGTAAAAAGCTCAAAAAAGGTACCTCCAAATATTTTTCAAATGTAATGGAGATTTTCACCTAAACCTTATAAATAATAAATAAATTTATAATGAATTGAAAATCAATATATTTTAAATAGCATAGGTCAATAGATAGAGTTGTGAAGAATATTACAGAATAATAAGCAACAAGTCAACTATCTCAATAGATACGTGATTTAAGCGTAGCAAATCAAGATTATAAAAATAATTTTGACATTTCTAGTTTCAGATACTGTGGTTCACTCCACTTAAACACTTGTGAGTTTCACTTAAAAATAGATTCTTTTATTAGTAATAAGTACTACATAATGAATCCTCACCGTTTGCAGATACTGCGTGAAATGTTGCCCAAAACGTACCCCAGGTCATCCTCCCTACAACCCTGTGAAGGATATCACCATCATTCCCATTTAACAGATGTGCAGACTGAGAGTTAGATATTCTAAATAACTAACAAAATGTCATACTACCCTGAAATGTCAGAACTTCGGCTCAAAACCAGGTCTATTAGATGACAAGGTACACCTTTGTCATCA
Organism: Tadarida brasiliensis; assembly: GCA_030848825.1. NCBI lineage: Eukaryota > Metazoa > Chordata > Mammalia > Chiroptera > Molossidae > Tadarida > Tadarida brasiliensis. The sequence continues at coordinate 78,614,351 of CM061267.1, read as the reverse complement.
CTGTGCTGTACTAATGAGTAGTATCTACGGATAAGGACAGTGTAAAAAGGCTGGCATCTTAACATTTGCACGTAGGTTAAACTACAGCTCCCTGTTGTTGCAGAATTGTGTAAGTTTCATTCCCTAGAAAAGTGCAGGAGAACGCATGCGCAGTGCCTCCTGCGCTGCCAGGAAGTGTTTGCCTTTGAAGTCGCCGCTTAGCTGGTTGGGATCTGAGACGAGCATTTAGCAGAAGTTAAAATGTAATGCCAAACTTCATTGGCTGGATTTTTTATTAGATAAGGTAGAAATGAAAGCAGCAGGCAATTTAATTAGCAGTAATTTTTCTGGGCAAGTCATTACTTTGATGAACTTCAGAGCAATGTTTATGGCTCCTAATTAACCATGTTAGTCATTTGATTGAATAATCACTTTGGAAATGTTTCTACAATTTGATTAGAGTCTGACCTACTCTGACAGTCATAAATTAACTGATATCACTTTAGGATAACATGACTTTAGTTACTTGAGGGGAATAAACTCCTCTTAGCCATAATTTTTCAGGCTTCCCCGGACCATATAAAAGACACTGATTTTAAAGATAGACTGGATTTAAACAATGCTAGCCAAGTGTCTCAATTTTAATTGCTAGATGTTAATTTTATTCACTCTAGGGTATAATAAATAGTATTAAGAACTGGCAAAAACACAATTATATTCTCATATAAAATTTTTTTATAAATTGCTATTCAGTGCTTTTTTTTTTAGAAATTAGATCACAAGTTGGGCCTTTGGAAATGTACTAAGGGTCTGGCTTTAGCCTTATTATAAGTCATTAATTTATTATATTTTAAATCAGTAGACTTTAAATATCATAGAGTAATAACTATTACAGAGTAAGCACAATAGAATCAAGAAAGCAGCCAGTTCAACAGATACATGAGTCCTAGTGAAATTATCCATCAGATCCTATCTGTGATGTTAAATGTCTAGTTTTCCAGGGTCATGCTTATTTTGTATTATCTTACAGCATTTTTATAAGCTGTTCCTTCAACTTTGAATAGTGGTTTTCTTAGGAATGCTTGCGTTTTCTCTCTCTTTTCTCCTCTGGGGAGGAAAGACTACATTTAGTCACACACTTGATGTAATCGAGTTCAGCCTATACGTTTTCCTCCAGCTGCCTCCAGAGCCAGCCAGCTGTTTTTGCAGCCACACTCCAGCTGGGCAGCGTCAGTAAAAGTATTTTGTGGCAGGGTGTCAGCACTGGTACAACGCAATGCTTGCTCAGAGGCAGCTGCGGAGCTGATGGCAGAGTCTCACACTGTCCCTTGCAGGCCCAGCTGCTTTGAGGGTCGTTATGCTGGCGATACATCAAAATCACATTGAAAATCACATTGAAGTACCATTGGTTAAACAGTCGGGATAAAATGTATAGCTATTTGGTAACCCAGGAGATCGACTGCATCTCCACCCTGCTATAATTCTGATGGCAGGAAGCAAGGTGCACTCTGCCTTCTGTGGGGTCAGAACTGTACACCACACAATACTTTATATAAAGAAGGCGTGGTGTGAGCAAACGTTTGATAAGGAGTTTTTTACTGTTTTCAACTTGTAAGCTATTGATTCCTACGTACTTTTAAATGGTATTGCTATTGTGGGTTGCCATTAAAATATATATTTTTTTGTTTTGTTTTGTTTTTTATCCTTACCTGAGGACATTTTTTCATTTTTTTGTTCAGATAGAGTGGGAGGGAGAGAGAGGAAGAGCGAGAGAGAGAGAGAAACATCGATGTGAAAGGGACACATCGAGTGGCTGCCACCCGCACGACCCACCAGGGCCGGGGACAAACTGCAACCGAGGTACGTGCCCTTAGCAGGAACTAAACTTGGGTCTCTCTGGACCGCAGGCCGACGCTCTAACCGCCGAGCCAAACCGGCCAGGGCAAAATATTTTTTGTTTTTAATTTATTTTTCCTTTATTGATTTTAGAGAGAGAGGAAGTGAGAGGGAGAAAGAGATAGAAGCATCGATGAGAGAGAACATCGATTGGCCGCCTCCTGCATGCCCCCCACTGGAGATCGGGCCCACAACCTGGGCATGTGCCCTGACCAGGAATCGAACGGGAGACCTCTTGGTACATGGGTCGACGCTCAACCACTGAGCCACACTGGCCGGACTAAAATATTTTTTATTAAAACCACATACAATATACTTTTTTTTTTTTTTTTCTGTGAAAGAAACCGTCTTGTGTTTTGGTTGGCATTCATCAGCACACAAATTTAAAAATAAAACAGATAGACTTTAAAAATGGAGCATTCCAGACCAATGAAGGATAACATTTGAGTCTAGTATCTATAACATGAAAGTCTATAGATGGATAGTTAAAAGGAGATAAGGGTCTTTAGATTCCAGTTCACTTAAATGTTCTTCATTACTTGTTCGGTCGTGTGCTTACTACAAGTGGTAGCAAAGAAGACACATTCTCATATTAAATAGCACACTTGCTTTGTACATTTTCTAAATTTGTTTTTGTATATGTTGTTTAAAAAACTTTAGTGATGCATACAGTAGAATGAACTTGTATTTATAACTTCCTATAAAAACTATAGATGTTATATGTAGTGTTGGACCCAGGTTTGTGGACCTTAAAACTTACAAAATGTGGGGAATATATTTTTAAAAACTTTTTTTTTCTTTATTGATTTTTGAGAGAGAGGAAGGGAGAGAGAGATAGAAACATCGATGAGAGAGAACATCAATTGGCCACCTCCTGCATGCCCCCCACTGGGGATTGGGCCCACAACCTGGGCATGTGTCCTGACCGGGAATCGAACTGGCGACCTCTTGGTGCATGGGTCGACACTCAACCACTCAGCCACAGTGGCTGGGCAGGAATATTTTTTAAAGAAAAGAAAATGAAACTGCATATATAAAAATTAGGTTCAGGGCTTAGAAGAGACCCTCGAAAGTGCAGGGCCCTAAAGCTTAAACTTCATTGGTTTCACCTGACTCCACCTCTGATCATGTTAGTGAACTCCACATTCAGAATCAAAGAACTTGGGACTGTAAGAGAGTTTAGACAACACCTGACCCAACCCTCTATTTTATAGAAATATAAACACAAAATGGTGCGTGTAAAGTATGTAGTTTAATTAATAGTAAATGAAGGACTTGAATTTCAATGTCTTGTAATCCATATTTCTTTCCTTTTCCCCATATCTAAGTTACTAAATGTGTTAAATACACAGCTGTCTGTATGACTCAAGTTTAACCATTAACCAAGTTTATTTTCTCAGTGATGGGTTAACTTGGTCACCCAGGTAAGGCCTCACTCTTAAGGTAATAATGGTGTTTGCTATGGAAATGTTGGATTTCTGTTGTATAGCCTCATTGGTTTTGAATATGACCTGTTCGCTTAACAAAATGAAAAGCCAGTCATGCTTTTTTCTGGGGAGAAAAAATAGCAGTCATTTGAAAGGGCCGGAGTAATTTTTGAGAGATTTAGCAATTTCATCTTTTCATAGTAACTTCTACCCATTGTTCATGAAATAAGTTATGAATTAGTTTTTGTTGATTTTTGCTTTGAGTGCCATGGGATATACACAATTATTCCATAAATGGCCTGAGACATATTTTAACTCATGACACTGTTTCAGGGACACCGTCACGTGCATGCGGGTAATTGCAGGTAGAGCCAGCCTTTAGCAAGATCAATGTGGATAAAACTTTGAATTCCCGTGCATTTTCAAGAGAATCGGTTCAACATCCTTCTTCCATATCTTGTATGGGCCCTGTCTGAAATGTTAACTGTGTTGACAAGTTCCCCTCGTGGAGACGCGTGTCAATTTCTGTTACTTTCTTATCTGCACTGTGTCCCTTGATAACAGCGTGTTTTCAGCTCCAGACTTCTCCCTGACGATGTTGTTTCTTCTTTCAGAAGTGCCTAGTTGCCACTCCATTTATATGAGGCAAGAAGGCTTCCTGGCTCATCCCAGCAGAACAGAAGTTAAGTTTTCCATTATTGAAATTCCTTATAATTACCTGTCAGAATCATCAGGCATCCCAAGGATGCAGTCACTTAATTAATCATTATACTTTACAGGAAAAAATACTTATGTTTCCTAAACCATTATTTTTAAACTTTATCTTTTTTAAGTAAAAAGATTTTTTAGGTCATGATAGCGTACATTGGCTGTTAACATGAGTCATGTGCATATAAACAGCTGAAAAATGGATTTCTGTGGTTTTTTTTGTTTTTGTTTTTTGTTTTGCCAATAACCACATCCTTTTTAAATAGAACATGTGGTTTATAGATTACCCTACCTTATTGCTCCAGACTGAAATGTATCTTCGAGGAATCTTCAGTTTTGCTTGACAGACCTAAGTCAGTGTTTTAAAACTAAAAGATAATAGATTTAAGAATATATGCTTTTAAATATCCTGGATTTTACACTTTTTGACAGGTTATTAAGAATAGAAAATCACATAAGAGGACTAGAGAGGGAGTTTTTATTGTGGATGTGTTTATGGTAACCATGGTGGGAAGGTTTTGATCTAATGGACTTTGATATCGGCAAAGGAAAAACTAAAAGTGATGTTATCTGGATAGCATCCATGTTAAAGTATTTCTGGAAATGTGTGCATTGTTCTTGATGTAAACAATGTATGTATTTTCCATGAGATAACGAGATGCATCCTAGGTTTGGTCTAATATTGGTTGTTTTGTTTAAGTGATATTAATAGAAGTAAAGCCCTGTATTTAAAGGATCGTATAATGAGCTAGTAAATCCAAAATACTTGAGACCAAACAGTCGGCACAAGTACAATGCAATTATTGCTACTGCTGTTAATATTATGTACCCACAATAGAGACCAGCACATTTGAGGACTAATACTATGACTGTATGAAATTTCTTCCTGGTGATTAAAGACAACAATTAAATAAAGGGCCACAGTCCAGGATATTTGGAGGAGAAAATCATTGTGAAAAGCTGTCAATTTATTGCACTTGTTTTCTGTGGACTTACAGCAAAAGAGCAAAGTTTAAAAAAAGTTTTAACTACCTTGGCTGTTGAAAATGAGAACAGGAGGAGGCTAGACTAGATATCTCTCCAAGGAAGTGAGGGGTTAAACCAAATCTGTTTCAGGTCACCAGGGCAATAATGCAAGGCAAATATCAGTAATTTACTTTGATTTCCATCTCTTCTCATTGAATAACAAAACTTGGGAGAAAAAGGAGCTGATGTTAGAAACCCTAGGTTTTCTAGTGTTTATATGAGTTCTGTGCTTTGGTTAGTAATAACATCAATAGCTAACTCATATATTACTGTCAGGCACTATTCTAAACGTGTGTGTGTTCAATCATTTAATCCTCACAACATACCTATAAGGTAGATGGTTTATTATTATTCCCATTTCATAGATGAGGAGACTGAGGCACGGGAGTTAAGTGATGCCCAAGGTCACAGACCTGAAAAATGGCATTTTCTACCTCAATTTTTGTGTTCACGGTTCTATTTGAAATTGTTTGTGAGCTTCATTTCTATCATGATTAAATATGTCCCATCTTCTCCCACAGGCTGCATGTTCGAAAAGGGCCCCAGACAGTTTTATGATGACACTTGTGTTGTTCCAGAGAAATTCGACGGTAGGTTTTCCATTGTGCTCCCTGCTGATTTTTGTAGTGGGAGCGGAGAGACCCCTCTCGCCACTCTTGAAAACAGTCACCGTCCCTACGTAAAGATTTCTCTGCACGTCATTTATGATGCACTCAACTCTTGCTAAACTTTGCCTTTGATACATTCTCTTTCCTGCCTCCATTAAGAAGCTTTTTTCTTCTGTCCCATAAGAGATCTCACTTTTGGAGATCTAACCAGAGTGCCTTTCTTGCTGAGCTCTGTGTAGAGTGAGAGAGGGCTTTCCATTGCCCTGCGGAGCACATGCAGCTTGTTGTTGGAGATTTATTGAAAGCCGATCCCATAATTAACAAAGCGGAACGGAAAGCATGCTACTGTGGATGTACAGATGACTAATGCGGCCTCTTTCCTTTTATTGTTCATGAAAAGATGCATTATGGAGCACAGGCCCCACATAGCTGCCCATTTGGTTAGTGATTGTTAGTCCTTCTTCTCCGTTTCTTCTGGGAAGATGTTCATTACTAATGTGGCATGACTTTGTAATTGCTTGAAAGGGAGTTGGGGAAGCATTACCTTTTTAATATCACTTGCTGCTGCAATGAGAAGGTCCCAGATGTTAGAAAGGGGTGTCAGGCTAGATAGAATCTTCCTTTCTTGATAAGGGTGGCAGAAGGCAGCATCTAGAGGAAGCCTGGGTAAAAATTGGATAGTTAATTGATTTAGTGGTTCTTCAGAGTGGTCTCCCTATTTCCTGCTCTGATTGTCTAACAGGAAACGGGCAGGGGCCCTCTGATGAGCTGATGCCGCAAACTTTGGGGATCGTGGCTGTAATGAGTTGGGAGCTCTCAGAAGTTTTTAATTGTCATTTAAACAGCAAAGTCATGCTCCAAATTGCTTCTCAATCTCTAATTAGTTGCTTGTAGACTCCTCTGTTCTCAAGGTTTTTGCTGCTCTTGTCCTTCTCAGAAGGGATGCTCAGTCTTGGGAAGATCTGTGTCCTTTGCCTTCCTTTAAATTGCTAAACCCATTCAAGGTCACAGGGTTAAAACTCTAATAGGGGTCACTTTTTTTGGCTTTATTCTACAATAGATGTTAATTTTAAGCTTTGCGTCTCAGAGGCATGATCTGTTATTTTTAAACCATTAGGAGAGCATCACAATCCTTAAACTACAACCTTTTCTCTTGAGACAAAGCATAAAGCCTTTACTTCTTGGAATGACCTTTATCGTTTTGTTCCGTATTAGTGAGCTTAGCATTTTAAGAAATCTTGGTAGACAGTATGGCATATTAGGAAGAAAAATAGCTCAAAACTATAGACAGGATCATGATATAACCTAACAGGCAATGCCATACTGATGTTCAGGGCAGCTGACTGTCTTGATTATTCCCTTTGACTTTTAAATATTCTTCAATTTTATACTAAAAAACCATTTTTTGGAAGATAGTATGAGTCTTACGTTTTATAGGGAATAGAGAGCAAGAAGAAACAACATAGCAAAAGTTTTTTTTTTTCCATTGTACGAGGCCAGTACAATCAGTCACATTTATAGGCCGAAACAATCTAGAGATTATAAAATCGGACAGTGTTTCACTCTGTTGGCATAATTGCTCAGTTGCCCCCACGAAAAATTTGTAAATCTCAGAAGGAAAAAAGATAAATAAAGCTGTCATTGAATCAATATGAAGAGAGAGACACTTCTATATTATCTAGCTTAGACCAGAACAACATAATGATTTTTAGCAGCTACTGACAATAATTTTCCTTCGGTTTAGGTTTTTAAAGTGTTCTTTCCGTAATTATTTTAAGAGGTGTATCTCTGTTTACTGACCAAAGGAAAGAGTTTTATAAAGCTTGTGATCTGCTCTGTTTTATAATTCACACTTAGTTTGAGTAGATCAGCTTGAATAGATAGTCTGAATTGTTTCTTTAGTGGTGAAGAGAAGTTCATGCATTAACAATGATATGCGCATGGGGCCCTAGACATTCAATCCCCAATGTGACCAATTCTATAGATTTTAAAGACAGGCTGGAGATACAAGTAAAAATCAGTAGTCCTGAATTGAGTTTTTTGTTTATCTGTTTGTTTTTTATTTTGTTTTTTGGTAAAGCCGAGATAACTGACCAGACTCACACCAGAAGCATCTCAGCAGTAACATCTTTATTGCTGTAACCTGCTTCATTGCTTATCACACTTTGTGGGAATACCAAATAAATGTAACAAACCTTTCTCCTTTAAAATATAAATTTAGCGAAAACGCTGGTGTATACATTTTTAAATTGGACTTTTTAAAAATAAAAGAGTGGCAAGCTAAATTTCAGTGAGTGAAACACCAGAAATAAAGAAAAATGAGGATTTTTATTTGCTGCCAGTTGAAAAAGTGATAGGGCCAGTATGAAGGCGTGGAGGAAAAATGGTGTGAAGGTAACCAGTGTGCCCTGAATGGCCCCTGAGATACTTCTCATTTATATAAAGTGCAGATTATTTAACTCAGAGTTTAAGATGCTATTACATTTACTTTGACATGTTTGCATTAAAATATGCAAGTTTGTGGTGTGCAGGTCAATGACATATTTACAGATTGTAGTTTGCAAAATTTAATTTCTGCAAATAAAATGCCCAAAGCTCAAAATTGATTCCTCTGTCTTCAGTGTTGCTTAGAGCAGTGAGTAATGATATTAACAATAAAAGCAAAGAAGTGCTTAGATGCTGTGGTTTTTAAAGAAATCAATGAGAAAAATAGCAATATACTTTTTAAATATAATTAAATGATATCGATGGGTTTAGTCTACACTTACATGGTTTTATTTTGACCGTCATATGTTACATATAGTTGTCTGTGAGTTTGGACAGATTCCTGCTTTACATTCAACCCCCTAAGTATTTTAAATTCCTATTTAATGGTAACACACTTAATAGAAACCCATAAAGTGTTTGTTGTTTAACCATTTAACATCGGTTTAATGTAACTTTATGTTAACGGAATATTGCTAATAATATGAACTTAAAAAAATTTTGATTTAGGAGACATCAAGCAAGAGCCAGGAATGTATCGGGAAGGACCCACATACCAGCGGCGGGGGTCACTTCAGCTCTGGCAGTTTTTGGTAGCTCTTCTGGACGACCCCTCCAATTCCCATTTCATTGCCTGGACTGGGCGAGGCATGGAATTTAAACTGATTGAGCCTGAAGAGGTGGGTTTAGTAGATTTTCATTAGGAAAATCAGACTATATTATAATATAAAGAAACGTAAGTGATTAATATGCCAAATATGTGGTTTAAAAAATTTTTCAACTTTAGAGAATCCTTCCAAATTAGAAGGGGGTGGGGGTGGGGAGCACGTGTACATTTAAAATGAAATGAATATGTTGCATGTTTGTTCATTGAACCCCATCCTACGGAATTGATGTTGAAGAAAATCAGCCAGAGCACTAACAAGACTGGGAACACTCCACATAAAGTACTCTGAAAGCCCTTAGCATGATGGGAGTATGTGCTCTTTACCTCATGAAAGATGTTAATGATCACTGTAAGAGTTTGTTCATGGTACAGCTCAGTACATGCACTAGGAATTTATATCCAACAGTTATTTCCCTCCACGTGTGATTCAAACAAGTTGAGCAGAAACAGATTACTAAAGTATTTTTTTCTATGTATTTGTTAAGTTAGGGGAAATTGTTGAATTGTGCCAGTAATTACTGATCGATTCAGAAGAGTAAAACTTCTTATGCAAGTGATTAAATTCTTTATATAGCAGCTGTTGACTTTTATGATGATCAGGTTTAAATTAAGTAGAAAACTTGACCCAACAACCATTAAGTTCCATCCAATTCTAATTTTCTGGGTGGTTTTATTTTTTAATGCAAGGAAGAAATACAATGACATCTGTTCCATACAGCAAAGCAACATTTAGACACCTTGCCTGAGGAAGACCCGTGAGTGAAGGAGGGCTGGGAAGTAGTCAGCAGACCAGTTCCCAGTAGGAACCAGCTGAACGGCAGTTGTGCGGTCAGCACTCACTGTGTCCCAAGGCCTCTGTCCCAAAGGAAACGCCCTACTTCTGGTGGCTGCATTGTCCACTTTTGCAGTTGCTTCCGCCACGCCATGGCTTTGCCGTTGATGTTTAAATTTTGTCTTTGGAAAGTGTTTGTGAAATGTCTTCAGCCTGTGAGGGACAGGGACAGGACTGTGTATCCAAGCAGACAGATCACTTTCAAAGAGAAACTTCATTTCAATGTAAATCTTCTGAGGAATAGTGAAATGGAAGGTGGCATTCTTCCCTCTGTTGCACAGCAGATCTTTGGGATAGTCTCCATCCCCACACTCCTGAAAGGTGTCTGTGAAGCCTTCCTTGTTGCAATTACTCAGGGGTTCCATTTCTTTATATTTTCTCTTACAGTTTAAAGTGATATTGAGCGAGACTGCAGACCTGGGCTGGTTATCTGTTCAGTGTGTTTGGAAAACTAGCAAGCACATAATCCTCATCGTCTCCCTTTTTGAAATATTTGCGATCATAATATATTATTCATCATGGATCTGAGCATAGTAAAGCATCTGTAGGACTCAGGAGAAGTTGTCGATGAAATTCACACTTGTTGGGCTGGAAGAGTCCCAAGAAGTCCGAGAGCCAGGCCCTGACCGTGGTTTCCATCCTTTAGTGTTGCATATTCAATCATGATTTTCAAAAAGAAATTGAATAACACGGGAACTATTGCATTTTCCTGTTTAATTCATTTGACAATAAGAGTGAATGCTATAGTGTCATCATCTTTCCCCTCTCCTCACTGGTGGTCACAGTTTTCATTTGAAGGAGTTTTATAAGGAGGTCACTGCAGTTATTGCTACCGTTGCACCCACTCCTGGTTGGAGACAGTGCCTCAGCTTCTGGTGGTGTTGGGTGGGGAATGTGTCAGGGATGAATGGACTTCCTCAGTTGGTGGGTGGTCTGAGCTATCCTGGAAATGATTGATTGTGGTGAGAGCACTTTGACTTGGGATCTACCCTCTTACCAGATTTTCTGTGTGTAGCAGTGTTGTTAACGTAGGCACTGTTTGTGCAGCGGATTTCTGGAACTTACTCATCTTACGTAACTTGTCCCATCGGCACATTAGGACGTGCCACTTCCCTTAACTGCATGATGAATGTGACTTCGAAACAGCTCCAAAAATATATTTTATTGTCTTAAAATGTTTACTAATACCCACAGTGCTGAGACTTAACTGGTATCCTAAAAGTTAAACTCTGATTTTAGCAGTTAAAAAAAAAAAAAACTTTCCCAGAGACTTCCACGATGTTGTCTTAAAGTTTGTTGCAAATATTTTATTTTCTAGGTGATCCTAGAGAGTTTCCAGAAAGGAATCATTTATAAATGAATAAATGTCCAGACATGATTGTTGAATTGAAGGAGATATTAGCAGTTTATTTTCACATCCTCTCCAGGTTCGCAAGCTGTTGGGTTGCCTTGCCTATTACAGATACACTGATGTCTATTGTTAGGTTCCTAAGAGACATTTTATTTAGGAAGTATTGCTTTCATTTCTCATTGCCACCTTCCCATTTCACTATTCCTCAGAAGATTTACATGGAAATGAAGTTTCTCTTTGGAAAATGATGTACCTGCCACTGTGACTGTCTGCTTGGATATATAGTCCTGTCCCTGTGACACCACATTTCAGTGCCCTTAAAAAAAGCATACTAATGAAGGTGGCTAGATTACATTGTATCTTCCTTCAGGGAATACAGATTAGTGAGAGAGAAAATAGCAAGGATCAGTATTTTAAAAAGAAAAAAACAAACCCTGGAGAACAGTTAATGCTAATAAAGTGCAGAGACAGAATGATCTCTCTGAAAAGGATCGTCTTTTAGTACACACGGCATAGCAACAACTTGGAATTTCATGGATAGGAAAGAAAGCACTGGCCCTAATGCTCTCTTGGGCTTGGCTAGGTACGGGTGGCAGCTGCAGTTTATGCTCAGACTAATAAAAAGTAGAAATTCATGCGAACGTGACTTTAGCGACACTGTTCTGTATAATGCTTTGGCCAACCCAGGGTGATGGTGAGGTGGGGGATACATAAATATCGAGGATGGGGGTTTTCTTAAAGCTCCATTGAAGACTCTGTCTTTGCCAGAGAAGTTACTCCTCCAAAGCCCCATTATAAAGCGTTCTGATGATTTTTCACCAAACAACAAAGTGGACATTCTGCTTTAGAGACTTTTGTTTGTGGACTCATATACATGGTGACCTTTTCCACTTCCTTCTTAATTTTAGCATCCAATTACTGTTCTCTAAATGAATGTTTAATTCCCCAGTTTAGTATCGGCTACAATTTTATTCTGCTGCTTCAGGCAATAAAAATTATTTGCAGTCCACATTATTAATTTGTATACTGTTTCCTCCACCACACACAGTCCCAGCTGTTCACTGGTGTTTGTTGTTGTTTGTTTTGTTTTTGCAGTAACAAGTAGGCTATCTTTTTTCTCTGGTGTATCATAACCTCAACAAACACCTTTACAAAGAGATCACTAAGCTGCTCTTCATCTATAGTTTTTATCTGAAAACGAAGAAGGAAAAAAAAAACCACAGTGTATCTCAGAATGGGAAACTTGCCTCATTTTGGTGAATTGCAGCCTGTTCATTCTAGTTGTAAACACATTCCCATATTTCCATTTAATTTTGTATCCAAAACAATGGTGACAAAGAATGCTATTGTGCTTCAGAGTGATTACTGCACGCCTGGTTTATAAAGCAAACCAGGACACAGGAAATGCCGATCATGATGGCTTTCGCTTCTTTGCTTTGGATGTGTTTTGGAGGGGTTGGAAGTAATTAATGAATTAGCTATTTTTTTTAGGAAATATTTTGATAAGTTAATATTTAACACGACAATGTAATTCTATTTTGGTGGCAGGTGGCCCGGCGCTGGGGCATTCAGAAAAACAGGCCAGCTATGAACTATGATAAACTTAGCCGTTCCCTCCGCTATTATTATGAGAAAGGTATCATGCAAAAGGTGAGCAGTTGATACAGCTTTAAGATTCATTGAAATGTTGCACATAAATCTGCATGTCGTACTTTCAAAGCCCCGTATTATTGCATTGCTGAAGCAGGATTTTCACTCCCTTTAACATATGCTTAGTTCTTGGTTTTGATATTATAAGCCTTTGTATGTAAATGTATGGGCATCACAGACAAATGTGTGATAATATCATATACAAAGTAGTAGACTTTCTGGGAGTTCCTGTTTTGCTGCATTTGGTTAAAAAAAAAAGGTTGTTTCTGTACCAGTATTGCATGTTTACACCCCCAGAAGTTGATACTCAACCACATTCTCAAAAATTATATAATTTTGAAATTCTCTTGCTTTTAGGTTCTAATACTAACCAAATTCTTAACTTTTATTCCTTATTCTGATTCTTAAAGCATTCAGGATATTTCTTGTTCTCGTTGTGGAAAAACATGTTTTTCTTGCCTGAAATCTTGCCTGTTTTCATCACCAGACAGCGTAACATCCTAAACCATTTATTAAAAATAAGTGTTTGATCTCATTGTATTGGTAGAATGAAGTTAAATGCATTGTGTTTTATTTCAAATGAGCTTCCCTTAATATTTCAAAGTAGCTTTCTCAAAAATAATGAGACTAAACACAAATGAATTACGTTTAGAACATAATCTAAAATTTTTGAAGAAGGAAATGAATACATGAATAAATAAAGATAAAATATTTGGATATTTGTTATTATTACATTTCCAGTCGCGCTTGTGTATTCAATGTAATTGTCTTGCCTGAACTGAGTTTACAATTTACCCGTTGTGAACATTGCCGTTGTATCATGCATCCTTTGGGAGGACATGAGTCTAGTTACATATTACAGATTGCGGCATATGTTTATGTACCCATAGTTATGCCAAGAAAAACTAGACCAGTTGCTGCATAAAACTTACTAGGACAGAGAGGAGCAGCATTGTTGAGTTTCCTGGACCAAAGGAAATCAGGGCTCCAGAGTTTGCCAGCTTAGAAGTTAAAACTTTCAAGATCCTTAAAAGATAAGGCTGAATTAGGGGCTCCGTTGCTCCCTGTGTCCCCAAATCTCACCTTCAGAATGTATAACCATTTACTACCTGCTCCTTCCCTCTTCTCCGTCACTACCCTTGGGGTCATTTTTAATTCCTCCCTTTCATTCACCTCTCCCATGTGCAGCCAGACCCTTTCGGACGCATCCCATCCCTTTCATTTTCATCACCATCTTCCCAAGTCAGCACAGCGAGGGGATTGCACAGCAGGTGCTGGCCGGTCCCCTGGGCGGTGTGGCGCAGCAGTAGGAGAAATGCAGTCATGATCTGGGTCTGCCTGCTAGGCTTCTCGTCGGACCCCCTTTTTGAGCAGACAGCTAGTTTTTCCTACTAGATAGTGTATTCTTGCCTCATACGCTTGTGGCAATTTTTAAATGAAAATGAATGATTTGAGACACTCGCATTGTACCTGGCACAAGAAAAGTTGTCAACAAAGTGTGTCTCTGAATGCATCTCACACCCGGAAGCCAGCATAAGCCAAGGCATATTTGACCTTTGTGTCTTGACCCCTATTCCCCTTATTCAAGGGAGCATCCAGAGAGAGCAAAACGTATCGTAAGATCTCTAATCACACTCCAGCTTTTAGACACAGTATTTAACAGGCTGTCACGCCTGGTCTTAAATGTTCTCAAAGGTGTTCAAACTTACACTTCTTATTACTGTTATCACCACTTTCACGTTCAAATTTATTTATCCATTTACCTCATCCCATTTGTTTGCCTCTTATTTAATAAATTAGTCAGGAAAGATGCTATCAAGTAATCAAATAATGGCATAGATGTTGAAATCCAGATAAAAATGTTGTTGCTCCTTCCATTTTTTTCTCCCTTTCTTAGGCTGTAGTTGCCAGAGGAAACTATTTGCAACTATTTATTCATCTGCTAATACAGGATAGCAAGATGCTGTGTATGACACATCTTTTGGGGTGTCACTGTATAATGTAAGAAAGGGTAGGTCGTTGAATGAAACATGCAGAAGTTGAAGTCTCTGTGTAACTAGCACAATCGAGGCTTTTTACAGTTTTTATAGACACACATTTACTTTTCCTCGCACGTGTTGAGCCCTTCTACCTGACACCGTTCTCACACCTGTGACTCCACATTGCTCTGCTCGTTCCCACTTTCCAGAATGTCTTGTCTTCTCATCTACACCTGTTAACATCTGTACCATTCTATTGGTTTAGCTAGTTTTAGTCTAGCCGTTCAGAGGAAAAAGATGCTGTCCTTTTTTAAAAAAAAACAACCACCATGATGTAGCATTGTATATTTCAATGTGTAGGAAAATGCTTATAAGACCAAACTTGTTAAAACTTTAAACTCTTTGTGCATGTGGTATATATGAAAGGAAAGATTAGGAATTAAAAATATCCAAATGGATGTAAACATGTAAAAAATACTGTATGTCAGTAATTATGAAAGAAATAAGAAACAGTGGAGTAAGGTTTATTATACCCTATGGAGAGGATATGTGTGTATTTCTATTTCAAAATTTAGAAATGCCTAGAAAAGTATATGCAAATGTTTAAATAGTGGTTATTTCTGGATGATATAATGATAGATCGTTCTTTCTTTTGGCTTAATCTGTAATTTATAATTTGTAATTTCCCCCCAGTATCCCTGTGTTACTTCTGAAATTTTGAAAGTTAACACATAATTTAAATATCTAGTCTTTCAAAGCACAGTTCAAAAGATACCTCCTGTTTAATTCTGATTAATCTCTCCTGCAAAAATCATGCTTTATTTATCTCAGCATTGCAACTTGAATATAATGTATAGCATTTTCTCTTTTGGAATTGTATTACTAATAACGGAAGATGTAATATCCCAACATTGGTTATCAGCCCTTGTAAACTCTGCAGCATTTAAGATAGTCTAATAAATATAATAATAGCCCTAAAAATGTTTATTCAAAAGAAACCTAGAAGGAGCAGTCAGTTAAGGCAAAGTCCTTTAATAGGTTTTATAATCGTGATTACATGTTATACACTTTAATTCCCCGTATTGATTTATCAAATCATTTCTAGTTATAGCCAGTAGCAACAGGTTGGACAAAAAAGCTTTAGTAGCCAATAGCAAATACCTTTTTCTCCACAGCCCCAGACAAAACAAAGCAGGTTATTAAGTGCTCTGAGATATGTAAGCCATTTATTTTATTTTTTTTCTTGAGCTGCTTTGAACAGAGGAAAAAAAAAAGGAAAACTGGGATTTAGTATCTTCGCTTTGTTTCTGATATTGCCTCTTTTAATTTTTGTGGTAATTTCACCTTTATGAACTTAATTTCCTTTGTATGAGGGACTAACGTGAATACATCCATAGCCGGCTCGTTCGCCGTGCAGTGCACCAGAGATGTTCATCTCAGCCCTACAGCAGGCTTTGTCTATTTCACACCAAAAAAGGGGGCACCGAGGCAGTTTAAGAAATACATCCAAATTGAGTATTGACTGTTTCCAAACCTAAGAATATTCAGATTATTAGAATTCTCTACATTGTTTCTTCTTACAGGGTAAAAAATCCAGGGCCAAAAAAAAAAAAAAAAAAATCTAAATCTGAGTCCAGACAGCTTTTCTCTTTGGTCAAGGTTCCTTTCTGTCCAAACAGCTACAGACAGTTCCTAAACCAGGAACTCGCCATTCTCCCCACCACAGAGCAACAGCACAGCCTTTCTGGTGCATAGGAACCCAGAGTGATCATTTTCACCTTTCTAAAATGACTGAACTCTACAGACACCCAAGAAAGTTGCTATCAAATTTAACACAAAGACTTGCGTTGATCTATACACCACCCAGCACCCCGGTTTTGAGAACCTCAGCGTTCTTCATTGGTGGCGGTGGGGGCGGGGGACCCGATCTGTCTCACTCCGTTGTTATAATCTCCTAGAGAAGCATCACTCTTCAGAGTTGAAGTTTGGGACATGTCATTCCGCACAAATGATGCTGCTCCTTTGTTTGAAGCGGCTGTCACATTTCTTTGTCTCATTTCCTCCTTCTGCATTATGTGTTTTACATCCCGTACACTTCTTTACACCTCCTGCTTCAATCTGACACTTTGCACACATCCTTAACTTCTGTCTAATGCTTCTTGCCTTCATTTTTAAAAGTGATGCACTCAGGATAACGGTGCCCTCTTGCTCCATCTTTCATGTAAATAAGGCTATGTATCTCTTTTTTTCTTTTTCGATGAGAATACACAGCCAAGGGGGGGAAAAAAGAACTAAAAACAGTTCATCCTGCATATAGTGAATCACTAGGAACACAACACATTTTTCTTTTAAGGTTTGGAAGTTTACTTTCTCTACAGTTTCACAAATGGAGTGTTAAGAGGGAGACACCATACCTTAAAGGTCTGGTTATCATACCAGCAGAGATATCACTCTTTAAGACAGAAAAAAAAAAAAACCTTCAATATGAGATGTCTGCATGAAATCATTGATTTTTTTCCCCCTCCAATTACAAATGTTAAGTTTACCTTTATGTTAAAACAAGCAAACTGCTCAGCTTTCTAGCTATATCTGCAATGGATGTACATATTAGGGTCAACATTTTTCATTTCTCTTCATTAAACCATAATTTATTCTACACAGTAAAAACTTTTTTTTTTCCTGCCCTGGCCAGTGTGGCCCGGAGCATTGCCCAGTGCACCAAAAGGTCGCCGGTTCGATTCCCGGTCAGGGCACATGCCCAGGTTGCTGGTTCAGTCCTTAGTCAGTGCGTGTGGAAGGCACCAGTTGATGTTTTCCTCTCCCATTGATGTTTTTCTCTCTGTCTCTCCTCTCCAAAAATCAGTAAAAACATATTTAAAAGAATTATTTTTCTTTTATGTGTATCTGCTAATACCTGGTCGCTTTTCTTTTGTCATCCATCCTTTCTGATGTATTAAACCACGTTTTTGTTCTTTTCCTTCCCTGTCCTTCTCCATCTGGGATGATGAAGATGTATGTGTGTGTGTGTTCGGAGGTATAGTTGACATATAACATTATATAAGTTTCAGGCATACAGCACAAGGATGCGATATTTGTACGTATTGGGAAATGATCGCCACAGTAAATCTGGTTAATATCCGGTACCACATGCATAAGGATGGGTGTTTCTCTTCCATGTTTTCACCAGGTGGCCGGCGAGAGATATGTCTACAAATTTGTGTGTGATCCAGAAGCCCTGTTCTCCATGGCCTTCCCAGACAATCAGCGCCCGCTGCTGAAGACGGACATGGAGCGTCACATCAACGAAGAGGACACGGTGCCCCTGTCGCACTTTGATGAGAGCATGGCCTACATGCCGGAGGGGGGCTGCTGCAACCCCCACCCCTACAACGAAGGCTATGTGTACTAACACAAGGGACAGTCAAGCAGGGCCCCCTCGCGCTTTCCCTCTTTTTGGAAGATGCAGAGAATCTCTGAATTCTCTTCGATCTTTGTTTGATTTTTGTTGTTTGTATTTTATTTTTAAATAATAATACACAAAAAGGGGCTTTTCCTGTTGCATTATTCTATGGTCTGCCATGGACTGCGCACTTTATTTGCGGGTGGGTGGGAGTAATCTAAACACTTGTTCTGTGTAACAGGAAGATAAGGGTGAATGGGCGGGGGGAGTGGGGGGTTCCTTTTTACTTAGGCTTGGGATGGGGTCCGACAGGTTTTAAGTATGATGAAGCTATATCATGTTCCTTTGATTTCATAACAACATAAGAAAATGTTCCTTTTCTCTGGGTATCTATGGTACAGTTAATTCACATTGTGTAAATATCCTCTTGGAGACTGTTTGCCTTGGGCATCTTCCCCTGTCGTTTCTGAGTCTGCAAGGTGTACAAAAAAATCTACTGTAAATGGCAGTTTAAGTGTTAGAAATGACTGTTTTTGCACCTCTTGTAGAAAGGTATTTAGAGATTGCATTTGCTATTTTTTTGTTTTGTTTTGCTTTATCGATGACTCACAGGGGATAACCGTAATATGGGTAATTTTCTCTGCAGTTGAGTAATCGCCATGACTGTAAATGAGGGGCACAATTTTGGACTCTGGCTCCCAACTGAGTCACAGGCCAGTAACAGTACATGTATCGGGTGCCACCTTGCTATTTAGACACAAATCATACTGTCCTTTCCATATGTTGAAGCTCATACCAGTTAAATAATGATACGTCATGGTCCTTGAGATCTTCATTTAAATGTTAAATCTGGGATCACAATAAAGCAAAAAAAATAATATCTGTCTTTTCACTTCTTTTAGTACATTAAAACCATTATTTAATCAGTAACAATTAACTGTACTAAATCACATATTATGCTGTTTTAGATACAGCAAGCACTCCTTAAGAAAAATATCCAGTACACTAAATAGGTACGATAGTGATTTTAGAGATGGTACCCATTGATATGCATTTAAACCTTTTACTGCTGTGTTATGTTGATAACATATATAAATATTAGATAATGCTAATGCTTCTGCTGCTGTCTTTTCTGTAATATTCTCTTTCATGCTGAATTTACTATGACCATTTATAAGCAATGCAGTGAACTACAGATAGCATTTCGGGACAAAATAGATGACTCAAACCATTTATTGCTTAAAAAATAGCTTACGCCATGCTATGCTATCAGCAGCTTTTATGCACATTGACAAATGAAGAGTGAGCTTCAGCTTGCTCAGGGAAACTTTTGTAACTTTCGGTGACATGGAAAATGATGTACAAACTGTCGAAGTCTCTGAGGACGTTGCTGTTCGCCATGGTCTGGCACTGATACTGTCTGTCCCTCATCTTGTTTGGACACTCGTGTAAATGTGACTGGATTGTTTGAAAGAAGATTTAAAGAGTTCAAGTTTCAAAGGTTTTTGTTTTTGTTTTGCATTTGGAGAAAATACTGAAAGCAGGATGAGTTGTAACATTCACTTTGAGAAAAGCATAAGTGAGTAGTTGTATAGTATCTCTGAGTACTTTGCTAAACAATTCAAGCAACAAACATAAATTTTGTTCAATTCATCCATATCCCAGAGGAACAGCAGTTTTTGGAGTCTATATTTTAAAAAAGTTCCTAAACACAAATCCAAAATCAACCTCTGAAAGCATTCACCGAGCACAGGAAAGATGGTTAAAGATCCTTTCCTGGCTACCCATTTTCCCACACATCTCGAAATCGAACAGTATTGGCAAACCCACATACCATTATTGATATTATTTACATTAATCCTACCAAAAATTCTAATTTCAACATATGTATGCAACCTGTGATTTCAATGATTGTTCTACACGTACATGATATATCATTCGGCCCATTGTGGGCCAAGTATGCCTTAAAAAAATCAAAACTTTCCCCCCCACTATGCTCATACGGCCATTTAATAAAAACATTGTAAAATACTCAGCTAAAGTTCTATTGGAAAGAGAATTGACATAGTTGGAGAAATTAAAAGTGGGTCTTTAAAATCTGATCTAAAAGAAAATTGTATTGAGGATTCTATTTCTTTTTATTTTCTCTTTCTTTTTTTTTAAATTTAAATTCTGTAGTTTGCCAGTGGGGAAGAATTGGGCTATAGTTATCTTAAGGAATCAAAGAAAGAATGGTTTTAATTATATAATATCTTAAGGACAAACTATATATTTTGCTGTTTAAGGTAGTGACTCACTGAATGAAGTAATTGGCCAACATTAAGAATATTTCTAATACAAAAGGGGTTAAAGCACTGCATTATAAACTTTTGGGAAATGTATCTAAAATTTTTTTAAGTTCTGTTTTTATTCGACTTTTTGTTTGGTTGTGTTTTTGTTTTCAGATAGATTAATAAATCTGGCAGCTGATTTGTGCAAGATTTTTGTGTTCCGAATTTCTAACTGAATTGGCTACTCAAACAGAAATCAGTTAATAAACTTTTTCCTTCAACTTAATAAGAGGAACTAAAAGAAATATCTCCCCAGTGTTTGCTGTCTCTTGTTGACGACATGCTAATACCCAACAGACTAATTACAACAAAGAACGATACATCCCAAATAACTAATGAAAAATAATTTTTCTTAAGTTATGCCTATTTAAAAAAGCTTAAGAATAAAAATCCACAAGGCTGACAGAGCAGAGCAGTTTTCTCAAATCATAGAGGATCTTGGAGGCCATTTAATTAAACCTCCATTTTATAGATGGTACAGGCATACCTCGTTTTATTGCGCTTCGCTTTATTGTGCTCCACAGGTGTTGCGTTTTTTACAAACTGAAGGCAAGACCCTCCACCAGCAAAAACGATTACACCTCGCTTTACTGAGATACTGGCTTTATTACGGTGGTCTGGAATGGAACCCGCAATATCTCTGAGGTATGCCTGTATTAGTCGCCTGTAGATGCTGTAACAAGTGACCACAAATTCATTAGCTTAAAGCAACACAAAGTATGCTATTATCGTTCTGGACTTCAGAAGTCCAAAATGAGCCTAAAGGGGCTAAAATCAAGGTGTCTGCTGGGCTTATTTCTTCTGGAGGCTCCAGGGGCAAACCCCATCCTAGCATCTTCCCCTTTAAGAGGCTGCTGATGTTCCTGGCTCCATCACTTCCATCTCTACTTCTGTGGCCACATCCCTTCTCTTCTACTGCAGACAAATCTTCCTCTGCCTCCCTCTCATAAGGACACTTGTGATTACATTTAGGGTCCACCCAGGTAATCCCAGGTAATCTCCCCATCACAAGATCTTGAAGTTAATCACATCTTCAAAGTCCCTTTTACCAGATAAATTCTAGTTCACAGGTTCCCATGATCAGCACATGGATATGGGGGTGAGGGGGATGCTGTTAGTCAGCCTGCCACAGAGATGAAGACGTAGTAAAAATACTGATTGACTTGCCTATGGACCGGTATGTTCTATTGAATGAGCTATGATTAGAAATTATTGAAGAACGTTGTTTACCATTGCAATCGTATCATTTGACTGCATACATTTACCGAAAGCTTTTTATATTAAAATTCACCCGTTCCATCAAAGCATCTGGTGATCGCATCAAGTTTTTAGATCATTTAATTCCTCTTCATGCAAACATAATAGGTTGGAGGGAGAGTGTGATAATTACAGAGTAGTAGCACAGTTAATTCTGTTGTCCAAGCCAGATATTTATAAAATACATTTGTTTGGGTGCTAGTTCGAATTGTTACTATGCAATCTTAATATCTGCAACTGACTATCTCTTACTAAAAAAACAATTCTGAAATATGAGTCAACTTATCTTTATATGACAAGAAAGAAATCTATTACCCAATATTATAGCATTTGGCTAGATCATAAGAGTTTCTAAAATGAGCCACTTTGTCTATAAGGTAACATTTTCAGAGCTTATAATGAGAAAACATTACTGTTTGTTGGTATTTTAAACGAGAAAACCTAAACTTTAAAAATAAAAAGTGAGTGTGAGCTATTTTCCAGCTGCAGTTTGATATGAGGAAGGGAAAAAAAAAATAGAGGTATTAAAAAAACAAAACAAATTGGATAAAAATAATATAAGGAAGTTAAAGAGGGCAAATGGACATGTTGAGCAATTTGATAACCATTGCATAAAACCGAAGTTTCCACAAGGTATCAGTGTGGGGCATGATGCTGAGGACTGGCCTAGTTTACTCAGAATGCAACTGGTACTTTCAGACTTGCCTTTTTTTTTTTTTTTTAAACTTGTAATTTTTAAAGAAAGATTTATTTACAAAATATAATTTTATGGAAAAATATAGTTTAAGAAGAAAGAGTTTGATTAGAGTAGTGGATGCCTTTATAGAAATATTGATAATTTTTAAATGTTCAATTAAAAGTATATATAGAATAGCTATGGTTTATGAATTTCATATGTAAGGTAGTTTTTTTTTTTTTCACATAAGCACTAATACTCTTATTTGCTTCCATTCTAAAATTATGTTTATGTTTCTATGGGAAAGATTTTTAACTCACCTGGATGTATTAAAATTATGGTTTGAGAAAACATGCTATGAAATTTATGTAACTATAGCAAAATAAATATGCTCAAAATTTAAATCTAAAATAAAAGCCCAGAAACTGAAAATATTTGACTATCGTGATCACTCTGGGAGATGGCACATCTTAAAACTGATAAATGTAGTCTAAATTTTTGACTTGCTTCTGATTATCTGAAACACCTTAATCATTTAATTTATGATCAAGGCACTTGAGTAATATCTTTACTCCTATGAATTCCCAGGTATTATTCTCTTTTCTGGTAACAGGTCCCAGGACATGTGATAGAAAATTTTTTAGTTCTATGTTCTAATCCCTTTAAATACTTAAAAAAAAAAAAAATGAATCCCTTCAGTAACTATATCAGGAAGAAATTTTGGTGAAGGAACTATCTAAATTATTCCAGTGACTTCCATGTGCCAGCTGACATGACATATGTTACTGCCCCCATCACTTGGACTGGCTATGAGAACGGCAAAAACCAAAATGTCATTGAATCAATGTCATGTGATCACGGGCAAACTCATAAATCCTACTCTTTTGTGTAACCTGGACCTCGCTACTTTTTCGTTTAGATTTTTAATGACTTAAAAATGGATGTAACAATGACTCACACTTTGTTTAAACAAAGTCTTAACATTTATTTCTTTAACCACTTTTAATAGTCTTTTTAGAAAAATCTGAAAAAGAAATAAAGTTCTATTAAAACAACACCAAAATCAAATCATGGTATGTATCAGTGTACGTAGTTATTTATTTTGAGTATTTCAGAATTGAGAAATCAAAACGATTGAAGTCCACTTTGTTTTTCTCTTCGAGAGGGATCCCCCAAAAGATAGATGACCTGATCAAATTCTTTGGAAAGGTTCAAACACTGGCTTCATGGCTTATGCTGTGAAACATGACTTCTAAAATAATGGGTTTCCCAGCAAACTTAAAGCATAGTAGATCCAAAGTCACACGGTTCAGAGGGAGCAACAGATGGATTTTTAAAGTAGAAAGAACTGAAACCATAGAAATTTTTATGAAGAAATCAATTTTAAAAAATTGTCACATTGCAGCAAAAGGGATTGTGACATCTTATACATCTTTTAATTTTTTGTATAGGTCCTATAGAAAGTATAACAAATTTAATTGGCAGAAGGGAAAGGCAGTGGGGAAAGAAATGGGAAGAAAAGTGATAATGCAAAATTCTCTGAAAAAATTCTCTCCTACTTTTAATACTGCAGAAATATTTTTAAAATATTCTTAAAATTCTTTACAGATTTTTCTATTTTTAAAATATGATAAAATATAATCTATAATCTGCCATTTTAATCTTTAAATGTATAGTTCAGTGGCATTAATGATATTCACAATGTGCAACCGTGACCACTATTTCTAACACATTTAGATTCTTTTATTCTTTAAGTATCATTAAAATACTACAGGAGATTGTTTAGTATATTAGAATTAGAAACTTAAAAAATGCAACTTTATACTTTCCAATGATTCTCATTACTTGTGGTTTCTTTATTAATGGCTGGCTTTGATTTCATAGTGTAGCTTAATAGTTTCATTTAAGAAAAATAAATATTATGTATAAGTACTATTTTTACAAAGCCCCAGTGATTGTTGCAAGGAATAAAGTTCATTTAGGTAACCACCTTATTGGATGTTTTAAAAATAATTCAGGTATTTAAATGTATTAAGAAATAAAAACAGCCCCTTAAAAAACGTGAAACAGTGACCTGGTCTTCTGCACTTGTGTTTCTTTAGTTTGAATTGAGGAATTTGGTTAATGGATACTAAAGACACAAACATATAGAAGCTCTGCTTAAACTCTTGTAGACAGTGGTAATTTCAGATCATGTTTATGGAAAAAATTCCCAAACAGAAACATGCTAGATTTAATAACAGTATTTAATTAATGTGAAATTAGGCTCTCAAGATAAACTGGACAACTCCCCACCACCCCCTCGCCATATTTTTAGTCTAAGAACTTCCTAAATTAAAACAAACCAAATTTGTGTGACTTTCAAGTCTCTTTTAGGTTCCTTTCAAAGTCTGTTCTTGAAATATGGGACGTTATCACATACAGATTAAGGTGCCTTTTTTAGAATCGTTCACTTATGGAATAAACTTTTGGTTTATTATTGAAAAGGCAGCATCTGAAGAGGTACGGTTTCTATGATTTCATTTTTTCTCAGATACAAAATACGAGGCCCAAATGTGATACATTCCAAATTTGTTCGTTGACTTTTACTTGTTTGTCTCATGAAGAGCTGGTTTTGCAGGTGAAAATAGGAAATGATACAAATAACCCATAAAATTGTCATTGTGATTATTTCACATGCTTACCTCTGAAATTCAATATCAGGAATATTATGAAATGGAATCAACTTAAAAAAAGACTACTTCGCCAGAATTTACTGTTTATTTTCTCAAAAATTTGTGATTATGTAAAAACCCCCAGGCAGTGTTTCTAAAACTAAAACAAGGCGAAATATGAAAATAAATATTTGGATAATTTAGATCCCAAAGAAGAAATACACTGCACGCTGATTTATTAAGTCACTCATATTAGAATAGACTTTGGATTATTCATCTGTTTTGTGTTGGAAAATCCATTGATTTAATCCTTCAAAATCCCTATATATGAGTCTTCTACAAATTAATATTAAATCCTACTTGAAAATCAGTTGATTATGTGTGTTCTGCATCCAAATTATTCTCCCTCCCAATAGGTAGACTAACCAATGTGAAGTTAACATCTACTTAGAGAATTATATAATGTGGTATATTAATTAGGCTGCAATATTTATCATACAGTACATAGACTATGCAAAAGAGAATGGTAAACAAGTAGCCTTAAGAATGCTAGTGACAGTGGGAAGCAGGGATACTTTTATTCAAACACAACGATTGTTTCATTTCAACCATTTACTATGAAGTGAATAATTGAATTAATCACTAAGAATATGCCTACATGGCCCATATTACAGGAGGATGTGGAAAATGTAGCTAAAAAACAAGGCAGCACAGACTCCTGAGTCAGTAACTTCTAGACTGCCTGGACTCTGAGCATCTTGAGTGAAAATACTTATCAAATGTTCATGTGTACATCCTGAGACTCCTCACTGTAGTATGACGGGGTCGTTGTATTAGTGTTTGATGATTCCAAACAACAATAACCAACTGATTAAGAGGTTTTCAAAGCCAAGGGGCCTCATTTCTTAGATGCTATAGCTACACACCCTAATGGCTCACCCCCTTGATACACACCCTAATGGCTCACCCCCTGTTGCCAGCCTACCAGTGGTGTTCAACAAGAGCAGTAGAGATTTGTACAGCATCCTCTGAGTCATTCCAGTCCTTGATCATCCCATCCAATAGTCCATTGCAGTGACCCTTGTAGCAGGAAGCTCGTAAGTTGATACTTGCCTAAATATCCCAGTTTGCATGAGATAGTCCTTGTTTGCCTGGGCCACTGTGCCTATTTTGTCTGCATATTATTCACAGTGCCCAATTTTATTCTCAATGTTTGGAAAATACATTTACTCTTTACCTGTACCCTAGATTAGAAAGCCTGGTACAAATGCTCCCCTCAGTTTGCCTCAAATGATGTTTTTGAGATTGAAACATCATAGTTTCCCTTCAAGATAGATATCCCTGACAGGACAACTTTCCCAGACCTGATCAAATCAGCTTCCCCCGCCCACACTCCTCTATGCCTGGGGTGGCCCACAATACTTTTCATATATTGTATTTTTTGTATTCATGTATCTTATTTTTATCAGTCAAGGAATGGTGGAAGTTGATAAGAATAATGGACATAGGCATCTAGCTGGGGTTTTGTGAGGCTCCAGTGGCTAGACTTTTAAGTTTTATGAACTTTAGATAGGTCCTCATGAAACTGAATACACCGTGACTCAGTTGTTTGAAGTGGAAAAGGAACTCAGTAGAAGGATAGTAAGTAGATGGCAAAACTGATAGGAGTAATAAAGAACTTAGCTTAAAAAAAAATCCTAGGAGCAAGAACTAATCATGAATCTATTCAGGTCACTATTCCTGAAATCAACAATTACTCACTCCCTTTCTACCCCTGGATCCCTGGACTCAGTATCGGGAGCTCAGAAGAAGAACCCCAGAGTTTGTCCTGGGTTGGGTCATCCTTGCCTGTAAAAGAGGAGGGAGTCGTTCTTAGAGTCCCATTAAGCCCTGGCATGAAATGGGAAGTAATTCCCTTAAGTAATTGGCAAAAAAAGAAATAGAATTGCCTGCTAGGCATCCCGTCTTTCTCAGAGTCCCAAAGAATAATATCATCCATCTTGAGAATGGGGAAAGTGCTGAACACAGAATGTCCTTTCGTTCTCTCCTTCCCTTCAAGAGTGTTTTGATTCCTCAAGACCCTCAAGGCTGCTGATGCGGTACACGTGCATAAAAGCAGAAATTGGCCCGGAGAGTATAATCTAAGAGGAATAATGAAAATACTGCAGCATGACAGTTGGCATATAGGATAAAGCATTAGTTTGCCAGGGCTGCCAAAACAAAGTAGCACCAACATGGTGGTTTAAGACCACAGAGTTTATCATCTCACATTCTGGAGAAGAGAAGTCTAAAATCAAGGTGTTGGCAGGGCTGGTACTTCTGGGGGCTGATCTGTTCCAGGCCTGTCTCCTGGATTTATTGTTGGCCTTCTTTTCCTCGTGTTTCTTTACATCCTCTTCCCTCTACATCTGCCTCTGTATCCAATTTCTCTTCTCAGAAGGACACTAGTCGCATTGGATCAGAGCTCACTCTGATGACTTCGTGCTAACTTACCTCTGCAAAGGCCCTTTCTCCAAACAAGGCCTCATTCTCGGGGGCTGCAGTGAAGACTCCACATAACTTTTTTGGGTGAGGACACAACTCTACCCATAACAGGAACTTGCATTATGATCACATGAAAGTGAAAGAATCCATTGAAATGAAATGACTCATCCATTACATGAGAGATTCAGACTTAAGAGATAAATTACAACTATATCTTTATTATATTACATAACTAATATGGAGAAAGACATTGCATACTTACAACCAAGGCATTGCCCGCTATTCTCAACAGTGATGTTTGAAATTTTATTCTCATAGTCTTCTTGTCCCTCCACCAATTAACTAGGAAAATCGGAATAAAGGGATTACTCCCATAATAAATTGAGTGAAAATCTAAGTTTTAAAATGTATGGGTAATAAAAGGGAAAAATGAGTCATATAAAAGCAGAAAGAGAAAAATGGCACCATAATAAAATGAGTGTTTTGTTTTTTTTCTGTTCTCTGGTTTTTAGGACCTGGAAACTAGCTATATGCCAGAGAAACATCTATGAACAAAACACGATAGACTTTTCTGAGCTTAAACGAGAAGTTAGATGAGGAAATTTGCATTGAGCACTACTTATCATTTAAGCACCATTGAGCAATAAGCAGCATGGGTTTACACAGAACAGATCATGCCAAACAAACCTGATTGCTTTTTTTATTGAATTACAAGATTAGTGGATGAATGCAATGTGGGAGAGGTAATACATTTGGATTTCAGCAAAACATTCGATACAGCATCTCATGAACTCTAAAATGAATTCAAATCATCAGGAATATTAACACCAGGGTGAGAAATGGAAATTAAATGAAGGATTGCAAAGAAAAAAGAAGTCATAATCAACCGTGATATGGCAGCTTGGGAACACATCATTATAAGGTGCTACAGTGATCACAGGATTTATTCAGCACATATTAGCATTCACACAGCTTTCTCAGACTTGATAAAAGAAATGGAATAAAGGATTCAGAATGCACCCCAGGATTTCAGACATTATATACAGTCTATTCAGATTTAGAGGGAGGAGAAAATAGGTTTGGCCTCAAACATTTTTGATGCTTTTGCAAATAGTTACTTATATCACTGCATCATTTAATTCACTTAATGCTCTGAGATTCTGCCATGATACCGTGATTTGATCTTTTTCTGTGTCTCAGAACAAGCCAATTCTTTAAGTCAGCTAATCTCCCTGGCCTTATACTAGAGATTCATGAAGAAGATACACAAGAAAAAGTCGTGGCCTGACTTTTGCGAGTTCAGGAAACCCGAATGCCACCACAGTGTGTGGACTGCCTGTTCGATACTGCCCTCAAGGTGCATGCTCAATTTACCTAACTGATGAAGAGGAAGGAGTGGGAGCATCCCACCGAATTGCACAGTGGAAACGAAATCGAGACGTCCCGCTCAGAGGAGTGAGGCCAGTGAAATCACAGCAGCGCCCTGGCCCAGCTGGGAAATGCATCTGGCAAAGGAAAAGCACAAGAGTCACTTGGAAGGGAGGAAAACTTTCAGCAATCACGCCAGAGGATGCGGCCAGGTGACAGTGACAGAAGGCCGGGGCCTGCACATGCGTTTACAGTGTCAGCTATCACCCAAGAGAGGCAACAGGATGTTTGATCTATTAGATGAGGTTGAAAAAGAGTCATCCGTTTCTGAATAGTCTGCTTAAGTCCCTCTGGAAGACGGAATGAATTCTCTTCGGACACATCCTTTTCTAGGAAAAGGGAGCAGTGCAGAGGGAAGTCAGAGCGCAGCAACAAGGAATGCTTATGAAGTGGCAAGTTCGGCTCACGATGAAAGATCAAAATATGTATAGTGTTATTAAAAGGGAGAGAAACTAGAAAGTTAGTCAGCAGATGTGTAACATCTGTTAAGGTAAGACGCAAAAGAGAATATTTTCTAAAGTGCAGGAAAAACGCTTAACTGGAAACACTGAGAATGAATTCGTGTGTACCCACATTAGTAAAAATTAAAATCCTGGAGGGGGGAGACTGTTCATCTGAGCATGAGTCTTCACATTTCACCCTTTGATTAGAAATTGACTAAAAAATATGCCATAAAATTAAAAATGTGATAGCGTACTGAACAAGCATTTGCCAAGAACTTAAGAATAATTTGGCAAACTGACAGATTCAACAACCTATTTGAAAAAAATTCAAATCCCAATATTCACTTTTCATATATCCATTATAAATAGAACTATTGAATCTGCATGCTCTCTCTCTCCCTCCCTCCCTCCCTCCCTCCCTCCTCCTCCCCCTCCTCCTCCTCTTCCATTGACACGCATGTTTTCAGCTGGTCTGTGTGGTCCAGTGTCTCCACCAAGCAGCGGCACGGAGGCCAGACGACTCTTGAACAAGGCTCTCTGTGCGTGCTTAGCATCTGTGACCCCCAGGCACTCGTGCCAGTAAGTCTTCCAGGATGCATTACAGCTAATCTCCACCCCCCAACACACACACACACACACACACACACACACACACACACACACACATTTTCAAGTGCTCCTCAGGGCATCCCCTACCTCAGAAAAGCTAAAAAACAAACTGTGAACACACCACAGCCAGCTCGCTAGGTAAGGTTTCCACGTTCAGGTTTACTCTGCTACCTGCCTGGGAATTCTAAGACGCCTGTGGGTGTTCGAGAGCCCATGTCACAAGAGCCTTATATCAGGATACACAAGACTGTGCTAAGTGGCTTACAAAAAAAAAAGTTTCTTTCTCTCTCTACCCATCCACCATGGGTGAGCTGCACTCCTGTTTCAGACTCCCTTCTGATGGGATCATCTCCAGCCAGATCAGTGATGGCTCTTCTGGCGTAGAGGGAAAGTACATGGTGTCCGTCTGCTGGCTCCTGGAGCTGTTCTGAAGTTACACCAGCACTTCTGTTCATCACCATCGGCCAAGAATGTCAACTGGCCATGCTCGAGTTCCAGAGAGTAGACACATGTAACCTTTTTCTGCAAGAAGGTGCATCGAATATGAATAAACAAACTGCCTTTGGCATTTAGTAGTCTTTTTGAATGTCAAGGAACAGAATATTGAAGTTCATCATAAAATTTCCCATAGTGGAAATGATACCTTTAAAGGAAGTGATAATCACTACACTGACATTCATACTAAAAAATTTTAGGAAAACATGGAACAGAACTCTTCTCATCTGGCCACACAGAGTGCCCTGGAGAGAAGAGGATCAAAATTGCAACAGTAGAACCTGTCCCACTGACTTCCCGGTTACTGTTGCCGAGATCTTTGTTGTGTTGTGTTTATACAACATGCGATTCTGAATGACTTCAACATACATTGAATTCGCTCTAGAGGTGACAAAATGAGGAAGACACAGCTCCTTCTCTTGAGGAGCTCAGTCTAGCATGAAAGAAAGACACAGATCACTGACTATAATTCAGTGTGTGAAATTTTGTATTATAAATATCTAATAAGTATTTGAGTACAGTTATGAGAGCACTTAATCTTGCTTGAATGTGGATATGGAGACATCTTTATAGATAAAATAATATATGACCCACGCATATAAATCTGGTGGACAATTTGAGGCTGATAACAGGGACTGGCAGGTGAGAGGAAGAGAGAGCAAGAATCTGGAATTGTCAGAATCTTCTGGGAAACTTTCTTAAACTATGCACCCCATTCTCCCAACTCCCAATAACATCAGGATAAAGCTGGAGGTATGTTCATTCTGATAAAGCTTCCAAGATGGTCCTAATGTACCCTCACCTGTGAGAACGCCACCATACCCAGAGCTGGGTTCTTTAACATTACAGTTACTTGAGGTTTGTTTTTCAATAAAGATTCTTGAGTTTCGGATTTAGTTAGCTTGCCATAGCATCCGGGAATCCTAGTCAACCCTACATCATTCTGCTACAGTTGATCCACTGACCTCACTTCTGTGTGATGGAAGATATGAGGAGTTAAGCCTGGGGGTGAGTTTACTGAGACAGGCTGGAACTAGAGTTCGACATTCTTCCATGGCAAGATAAGGGGGTCAGGGGAGCAGGTCAGTTTGAGGGGCCATGAATCTGCCTACTACAACATGCATTAAAATTCAAAGAACTGTAAACCAAAAGAGAAAAATAAAGTCAATTATACTGTATGCTGATTTAATTCATAAAATAAATTTAAGAGGCTCAAGTGACTCTTAATATGAACCAAGTTTTAGAAACTCAGCTTTTAGCTCAGGTGAGTTATCAAAGACTACTAAACAAAAATGTGAAGAGTGACATTTTTGTTTTAAAACTGTACTTCTGTAGATGTGTGTAGGACATACTGGGGCTATCAAGAGTGGAGACAAGCTGATCAATTAGGGTGCAATTATTTGCAGCAAGAAATGGATGAGGACTGTAATTAGACCCTGGAGCCTCATTTTCTAGGAATTGTGAGTTCCTCTGCAAAGAGCCTAAGAGAAGAGCCCTGGGTTTATGATACTCCTTGTCCCCCACCCAATATTATTGTCTTTTTTTTTTAATGAGATTTTTTTCCTTTTTTTATTTTTTATTTTAGAGAGAGAGAGGAAGGGAAAGGGGGAGAGAGAGAGAGAAACATCGATGAGAGAGAACATCGATGGCTGCATCCTGCATGCCCCCCACTGGGGATCGGGCCCACAACCTGGGCATGTGCCCTGACTGGGAATCGAACCGGCGACCTCTTGGTGCATGGGTCGATGCTCAACCACTGAGCCTCACTGGCTGGGCTATTTTCTCTCTCTTTTTTTTTTTCTATCCTCACTCGAGGATACTTTTCCATCCATCCCCAGACAGATTAGGAGGGAGGGAGAGAGGGAGAGAGAGACAGAGAGAGAAACATCGATGCGAGAGAGACACATCGACTGGTTGCCTCCCTCGCGACCCCAACCAGGGCCGGTGACGACCTGCAACCGAGGTGCGTGCCCTTGACCGGAATTGAACCCGGGTCTCACGGTCCACGGGCTGATGCTCTAACCGCTGAGCCAAACCGGCCAGGGCTATTTTCTTTTTTATGTTACGAGCACAGGGATCCCTGGCCGGTGTGGCTCAGTCGGTTGGGTGTTGTCCTGTGCGCCGAGGGGTTGCTGGCTCGGTTCCTGGTCAGGGCGCATGCGCAGGTTGTAGGGTGTATGCAGGAGGCAGCTGATTGACGTGCTCTCTCACACTGATGTTTCTCTCCCTCTCCCTTACTCCCTTCCTCTCTCTCTAAAAATCAATTTTAAAAATCTTAAAAAAAGATAAAAGAAGAGGGAAATTGACTGGAGAATACTATTATCATCTTCACATCCGTTCTCAAGGATCTTGAAATCTGACATTTCTGAATGACGGAAAGACATAAACGAAGAACGGGTGTGTGGGAAGGTTGTGAGGGCAGGCTTGGTCTGGGAAAAGAACAGGGGTACGCAGGTGTGGGGAGATGGTTTTCCAATACATTGCCAATGACGCTAGGGGGGTGAGTATACCCAGTCTGAAACAAGCTGACTAGAGAGTCTTTTATTTTAAATTTACCCCAAATATCAGCTCGATAGTAGCATCCTGGCTCACTCTGAATGACGGAAGAGACTAGATTAGATGGACAGGTCTATTTAAACAGTTATTCAACATTGCAATTTATTGTACAATACTGCATAGGTTTGAATATGGGGGATTTGAGGTGTTCCTAAATTCTTACCCATCATGATCCTTCAAATCATTCTAACAGAAAAGTCCAAAGTTAAGGTTTTGGGGATCCCAGCTTGAGGAAAATGGCACTATATGTATTATTGAGTAGAGTGTCTTTGAATATATTTGAATATCACACACACACACACACACGCACACACGCACACACACACATACGCACACACACGTGAATCAATCTATCTTCTGTTACCATTGCCCTCAATTACAGGTCATAAAGAGCAAAAGATTGGAAACAGAAAGTCAAAAGAGCCAAAATAGCCCTTTAATAGCTCAAGCCTCCATCACCGGGGCTTACTAGAAAAACCTGCACTGAGAAAGAGGCTACTTGAAAACAGTTGATGGCAACAGAAACCAGGTAAGTGGGAGGCTCTGGTCTGGTGGTATGACAGTGTGAACAGGAACAGTCAAAGCAGAAGCAGCAGCTGGCCAAGGCCCATGAGCCAGGTGAGTGGAGCCCATGGAACAGGAAGGAGCATAATGGGACCTAAAGTCAGCGAAGCCAGAGTCCACACATGTAGGTAGGCGACATCCAGGAAGGGTGCAAGGAATCGTCTTGTCATGTACCAGATACTACAGAACAGAACAGGCGATTTCTCCTCTGTGTGGAGAGGCCATGTGATAATGAAAATACTTCTAGCATTTACATCAATTTGAGTTCTGTGAT
Source organism: Tadarida brasiliensis (assembly GCA_030848825.1). NCBI lineage: Eukaryota > Metazoa > Chordata > Mammalia > Chiroptera > Molossidae > Tadarida > Tadarida brasiliensis. The sequence continues at coordinate 78,580,574 of CM061267.1, read as the reverse complement.
GACTGGGGTGGGACTTAGAGACAAATAAAACCATTTTGTAACACTTGGCTACTTTCTCTGTCTTTAAGAGGCTTCCAGGTATTGCTCTGTCCTGCCTTTTTGGTCATGCCCTGTGTGAGTTCTTCTTGGCCTTTTTCTAGCCTCACTTTGTGTGTTCTCGTTGGATTATCTCTTTGAAGCCTTTGAAGTTTATACGACTTGTTCTAAAAATCGAATTCTGAACCTCAGTTCCAAATCCTAATTTCAACCTTACTGCTGGACATCTCAAACTGGATATTCCACAGACCTTTCACATGTAATGTGTCCCACACATAGCTCAGTAATTGTCCTCTACCCCCCTTTGCCCTGCTCAGTTTCCCCACAGACATTTATTTACCCTGGAAAATCTTCGGAAACACCCTCCAACTGCATCTCCCTGTTTTTTCTATCTATATTCTGTATTAGCGTCTGGTGATGAACTGAAATAATAAATTGTTTAAATTTGACCTTCCACAAGATGTATTTTAATAAAATATTAAGCAAACATTGAATATTCATGTTCTAATGATAGTTTGATAAACGTGGCAAGAGGGTATGGGGGCAACGGAATTCCGAATATCTGAGGCTCGTAGACGTAGGAGGATTGGGGGTACAAATGAGCTGGGCAGCTAGAGCTCATCTTTACCTCTGCATGTGGCCCCAGTAAGGCACAGTCTGTTACTATCCTGCCTCTGTTGTCTAGAAGCAGAAGATAAAAGCCACAAAGGTCAAGTGCAGATCTTCCTGGACTGTGTTGACTGGGCATTTCCCACCAGGCCTGACTTGCTCTCCGCTACCTTGCCCAGGATAAATATGCCCATTGTTTTCTCCCTCAAGAGAACTCAGTCACTTTGGGCTGGCAGGAGATTTATGCCGACTTTGCCTATGGGCTGGAGGAAGGAAAGGAAGGGTTGTGTTACGTTGTTTGTTTCACTGTTATACTTAGGTTGGATAGCTAGAGCTTAAGTGATGAGTTAAAGAAGAGGAATATAAACTGTGTACACTACTGAGACAGTCTGGGCCTCCCACTGAGCTTGGTAAGGTCCTGAGTTGAATCCGTGTGACAAGCGCAAGCTGAATTACGGAAGCTCTGAATCTGACAGTCCAGTGGTCGTGAGGAAGCTATTCTTAAAAATGGAGAGTATTATGGAAGGGTTACAGTGCATTAATATAGAAGACACTGTATCAAGACTGATTTCAGCTCTAAAAACCAGAAAAGTCTTTTGGATTTCATGTATTTTGTCTACAGTTTCCCTCAAGGACATCTCCAGTTTTTGCTGTAGGCTCTGTTTTCCTTTTGTCTCCAGAGTGAGAAATCTATCTGATCTCAATTTTTGCTACCTAATCTGGGAGTAATTCTAGAATAATCATTTACAACCTGATTTATTGACCTGGACAACTTTCTGAGGTCTTGAGTATTACTGTATAGAGTGATTTTTAAAATTTATATAATATTTAATTGTATACATGTTCTATGGGTTATTTAACCAGTTCTCCAATTTGGACATTTAGTCGCTTCTAGGTTTTTTTTGGTTTGTTTGTTTTGCATTATTATAAATTTCAGCTAGATTTATCTTTGTAGTTTTATCTTTTATTGTTGTTGTTAAATTCTTAGGAGAAAGTGCTGGGTCACAGGATATGCAGTTGAGCCATTATTTTAACTTTTGCTGAAGTTTAATCAATCAGCAGAAAAATCATGTCAAGGTCATTTTTGAGAAAATAACAAAGCCATATTCCTGAACAAAAGGTAACCATGCAAAAATAAATCAATTAAATTTTTTCAGTTAAAGTAAGTGACTGGAAGTTCAGGGTGGTTTATTGAAAATTAATGTAGTTGACTTATTTCTAGCTACAGGAAGGCATAAATATACTCTAAACTTAGGAGGAACATTGATAAAGACCAGAGGACACTGTCTCCTTTCTACATTAGAAAAAAAAATTCTTAGAATGAATAATATGCCACAGAATTTCAACGTTCTTACAGAGCTGGGCATATCTGTTGGCATCAGAAGGGGATAGACACAGTGATGTCGCTATTGTATAGCAACAGGAAGGCAGAGGCACTCTACGTTTGGGTCTCCTGGAGGCAATCCAGAGAAGGAAAGAGAGAAGAAAGTAACAGTGGACAAGACAACAAAGGAGACACAGAAGGAAGATAGCCTGCTATGGTATACAGGTGCAGAAAGTATAGGATCAAAATGGGTATGGAAAGAAAAGAGGAGCCGCCCTGGCCGGTTTGGCTCAGGGGTTAGAGTGTTGGCCCGTGGACCAAAGAGTCTTGGATTCGATTCCGGTGAAGGGCACATACCTCGATTGTGGTTTGGTCCCGGCCCTGGTTGGGGTTGTGCGGGAGGCAACCAATTGATGCATCTCTCTCACATTGATGTTTCTCTTTCTCTCTCTCTCTTTCTCCCTCCCACTCTATCTGAAGATAAATGGAAAAATATCCTCGGGTGAGGATTAAAAAGAAAAAAGAAAAGAGGAGCCTAAATATCCAACTTTAAAAAACTGGTTCAAGCTTGGCCACTCAGGGGATTGAGCGTTGTCCCATGGACTGAGAGGTCCCAGTTCAATTCCCAATCAAGGCACACGCCTGGGTTGTGGGCTTGATCCCAGGAAGGGGGTGTGCAGGAGGCAGCCAATCGATGTTTCTATCTCCCTTCCACTCTCTCAAAAAATCAATAAAGGCATATTTTAAAAATAAATAAAAAATGGGTTAAATACATTGAAACAATTGAAGAAATTTGAATACGAACTGTACATTATATAATAGGACTGTTAAATTTCCTAATTTTTATAATTGTGCTATAGTATATAAAAGAATGTCCTTGTACTGAGGAAATGAGTGCTGAGAACAGTAAAGGCCATGATGTTTGCAACATACTTTGAGATGGTTTGGGAACACAAGGTTGAGTGCACACACACACACACACACACACACTATGAAAATAAAAAAAATAAAAAACATTAACAGCAAACTCATGGAAAGAAAATAAGGGACTTCTTTATTATATTATTGAAAACGTAATGAAAATTTGATATTATTTCCAAATATAAAGATAAAAGAAAAAAATAAGAATAATTTATTCCCTTGGCTAAAGTTTTTAAAGATGAATTTGTAACCCAAAATGGACCAATTTACCCAGAATTCTTGCAAATTTTCTATTATGATCCAGCATCAAAGACACTGTGGGTTTCAGTACTGGATGATGGAAGTGTGTACCTTTTATGCAGTCATAGGAAACGTTTCTATTTGTCAGACTCGTCTCCTGCTCCGTGGGAATTTTATGGGTCTGTTACAGGACTGGACACTTGACCAATCTTCCTGTTCTCAGTGTTTAACTCGGGTTATCATGAGACCTAAGTGAAGTCAGAGTTCTCTCCACATGTTTTCAGCAAGTGCTACTATGAATAACACTCTCTTGCCTTTGGAATTTCAATGCTAGAATAATATATATTTAGAATTGTTTTAGTCCATATTCCTAAGTTTCAAAAAGACACTTTATTTACAGCAGAAGATAATGAGATCAAATGTGGAATTAAACAGAACTGAGCTAGGAAAGAAATAGCAAAAAAAAAGAAAGAAAAATCATAAAGTTGTTTTTTTTGTTTTTTGTTTTTTTTTAACTCCCTTGGTCCAGTGATGTCTGAATCTGGAAGCTCCAAGCACAGACTTCCCTGTTATAATAAATTATAATGAGCCAATAAATTCCCTTTTAGCTTAAATTAGTTTATATTCTGTAGCTGGATATTCTATATTTGCCGATTATGTCAAGTTGGTTAATTATGCTGTTTGACTCTTTTATATGCTTTTGTTTGTTTGTTTAACTGATCTCGGAGAAAGAATGGGAGGGAGGGAGGGAGGGAGGGAAGGAGAGAAAGAGAAAAACATTGATGTGAGATCGTTTGCCGCACACACCCCCACAACCTGGATTTGTGCCCTGACTGGGAATCAAACCCACCACCTCTTGGTGTATGGGACGATGTTTCAACCAACTGAGCCAAACCAGCCAGGGCTAACTCTTCTATATTCTTACTGGTTTATTTGCTTGTCCTATCAGTTACTGATAAAGATGTTTTAAAGTCTTTCAATATAATTGTGAAACTCTCCTTGTAGCTCTGTGAAATTTTCACTATTTATTTTAAGGCTATGTTATTATTGTGTACAAATTTAGAATTATATTTTCAAAGTGGTTTTACCCTTTTATCACTATGAAATATCTCTTTGATTTTTCATAATGTATCTTGACTTAGAGTCCGCTTTGTCTAACATCAGTGTAGTTTCAAAAGATTTCTTTTAATGTTGCTCAATAATTCTTTTCTCATTTTTACTTTTAACTTTTCTGAATTTTAATATAGAAAGTATGTCCCTTATAAGAAGCATTTATTTGAATTTAGTTTTTAAGTGTTTTAATCTTTATCTTTTAATTATAATTTTATTTCATTTACATTTAATGGATTTACTTATATATCAGTGTTTAAATCTACTATTTACAATGTGTTTCTATTTTTCTATCTCTTCTATGTATCTTTTCTTCTTCTAAGTCTTTTTGTTTGTGTTTGATTATTAAATTATTAAATTCCACACCATTAGTTTGTTATACATTCTTATACTATTTTTACCATTAAAATATTTGTTGACATATTAATATCTAGCCCAGAGATTACAACACTCTTTTTTGACTGATTAAAGTCAAATATAAACTAATATTTTAATATTTTATAGATAATACACTGACTTTATATATTTTTTTAACTTAAAACATTATATTTATTTTATTTTTTATTTTATTTTATTTTTTTTTTTATCCTCACCCGAGGACATTTTTCCATTTTTGTTCAGATAGAGTGGGAGGGAGAGAGAGGAAGAGAGAGAGAGAGAGAGAGAGAGAGAAACATCGACGTGAAAGGGACACATCGAGTGGTTGCCACCCACACAACCCCAACCAGGGTCGGGGACAAACCGCAACTGAGGTACGTGCCCTTAGCAGGAACCGAACCCTGGTCTCCCTGGACCACAGGCCGACGCTCTAACCGCTGAGCCAAACTGGCCAGGGCAAAACATTATATTTCTTTTATACAGTCAATATATTTAGGTTTGCCTATAGCTTTCCAAATATATTGCTCTTCGAATTAGTTTTCCTTCGTCTCTATGCTTCCCTCTTGTATCAATTTCATCGGGCTGAAGAACTTCCTTTAGAATCTGTTAAGATATGTGGACAATGAGAGTGTCTGATCAGCGATGAACACAGCTCTCTCCTGGAGATGCAGATCAGGGATAATTCATAGCTGTGTCTAATCCATTACAGTTGAAAGCTGGCAGAAGTAATCCATGTGGCTGTTAGAGCGAGCACTCTGAGACCACTGCTGGTTTCTGACTCTGCGGCACTCTGCTGTCTTTACATTTTGTCCCCACACCCTAACACTGCCTGTCAAACTCCCAGAGCTTTACTTTGGATTCATAGACTGAGAACCACACTGTTTTCTGTCTGGCAATCCACTTGCCTTCTCTATGGCCAAACCAGCCTCCCAGAGAGAAGATTAGCCAGAGATGAATCTGGTCAAACTCATACTCATGAGATTGGCACTTTTAGTATATGATACTTATTAGCTGATCTATGTTGAACAAAAACTACCCTACAAACAATGCATACTTCCCAATACCGGATAATGACAAAGCATCTTTTTTTCTGTTTTATGCTCAATCGGTGTTTATCATTTTCTGTGAAAATACTGAATTGTGTTGCTGATTTTATAAAATCAGACTATCTAACATTTTTTGACATTAAATTTCAAATCTGTTAACATATATACCCACTCTAGCTAAGTATAAGAAGTTACGGACAATTGTTCCACGAGTTTTGTCTGCACTATTCAGCTGTAACATTCCTTTGAGTAAGAAGCACTCCACGTTCTCAGAATAAAGTTCTTTGTTATCGCTAATGTGCTTCCCCGTCGGAACAGCCTGAATCGAGCTTTATTTTGAGTTTTGTACCTGCTTCAAAGACAGTTGGCACCCAGGTAAAGCTTTAGGAAAATACGTGGAGGTTGGAAATGGCACGGAAATGCCATTTTTCTACTCTTGAACTCTGTCTGTAAGTGACAAATGATTATTAATTTGTTGGTAGAAAAATGCACAAAAAGGACCAAGACCTTATTGACATCTCAACAAATATATCTCTTACATTTAGCAGGGGAAAAATCACGAATGTATCTGTTTTAACTAGAGCTCTTAGCAGTAGAATCGAGTGTCACTGTTTCCATTTGTCTCTCTCGTTTTATTTTTGGACTAGTTCATAAGTTGGTCTCTGAATGAGTCTGACTCTCTCCCAAGTACTTTGAAGTAAACACAAGTAAAATAATACTTTATAAAAGATTGCACTAAAAAACAAAACAAAAAACAATGACAACAAAAAGCAAACAAAAACCCTGTCCTTTTAACACATTGATCAACTACAGAAAAACCAAATGCAACTTGCAGCAAAATACATCTTTATCTCTTAGTCCAGCGGAGAGATGAAAAACAGTTACCTTTTATACCTTTCACCTAATCAAAAGCTTAAATCTGTTCACATTCTTTACAGCCCAGCCTTGTACTATTGTATATTGATTGCGCCGACGGGCACCTCCTTGTGGACAACAATTGATTTTTCTTTGTTAGCAAAGCGATTTTAATAGCCTTTCTACAGGCTGTCATGTTTCAGGGCCCCAGAAGCAAGATGCACCTGTTACTAGAACTTAGTGATCAATCGCTCAACCCACAGAAAATGTGCCTGTCTGCTGAGCTAAAACACCTCCACAGCAATTACTCAGAAGGTGACTTGAACTTGTTTTGATAAATAGGCTGCCTGAGAGTCTCAGGTGGGTAATCGTAAGTATTTTACCTCTGAGCCTGACGTTAGGTGTTTTCTGTTAAACTGCTATTAAGGAGCCTAGTTACAAGAACAGATTTTTGCTGTTTAAGGTTACTTTCGTAGCTTCGTGCCAAAATTCTTTGCCAAAGAAACTAGCCCAAAGTAAAGGTCACTGCTTTGAAGAGTGAGTGATGATAATAACTCTGTTTGTATTGCCCTTGATATTTGAAAATGGCTCTTTGGCTAGCTGTGTGAAGTGATGAAAAAGTCAAAGGTAGGATCTATAGCTTTATTCGGCACAATTACTGTCTGTTCTCCTTGACCATTAGTGACCACTGTTTCCTTAATGTTATACAAAGTGTCTCTTATTATTTTTTTCCTCTTCATGAATCTGGCTCAAAAAGTGTTTCTCTGAGTGTATGGAGGCTTCTGTGTGAGCTATAGTCGTGCTAAATTCTTTAAAAACTGCTTGAAGTCTTTAAAATGTGCCAGCACTTTCAGCTTGCAGCTGTCCTACGCAACATTGTCATTAACTGCCATTATTTAGGAGGTTTCACGTATTCTCTTTACTTTCAGTCAAATCCTTCAAGATATGGAATCCAGGCCATGTACTACAAATGAGGAAATCTGAGAAATTTTCAAATGGTTAACGTCATTAGGTTACATACAAATATAGGTGACAAAATCGGTATTGGAACCTTGACCATGTCTTACCCGCAATGCTGTGCTGTCTCAGCCCTGGGGTAAAGGTGTATGAGAAGATGCAGAGCCCTTGCCTGGCTCCCAAACACATAAACATTCCTGTCACCCTGTGGGGTACAAACCAGCACCTCAGTTCAGCAAACATTTTGAGGGGAGGCCTCCAGGTCAAGCAGCATGACAGACTTTGGGGATAAAGTAGCAAGTTGAGAAAAACACAATCGCTGATTTCAAGAAATCAAAAACGTTGCCATAAAGCGGGGAGAAGAATTTGTCACTAGGGGGCTCGGCATGGGGAAACTCCCTCAGGCTGGGGGTAGGAAAAGGATTGACAGCAGATTTGTGTAAGGCCTGGAAACACAAACGGGGTTGTCGTGGGTCTGTGTCTCCTCTTCAAATACATGTTCAAGTCCCCAAGTACCTTACAATGCGACCTTGTTTGGAAATAGGGTTTTTGCAGATGTGGCCAAGTTAAGATGAGGTCATTAGGGTGGGCCCTAATTTAATATGATTGGTGTCTTTATAAAGAGGGAAAATTGGGACACAGGAGACCCGGAGAACTCCATGTGAAAACTGGATTTATGCTGCCATAGTCAAAGAATGCACGATTGCCCGCAAACCACCAGGATCCAGGAGAGAGACTGTCCAACAGATTGTCCCTCACAGCCCTCAGGAGGAACCACACCGTCCAAACACAGGCCTACCTCTTTTTAGGGCCCTTTGCTAGTTTGCATTTCAACACAGGTGTTGCATTTCTTACAAATTAAAGGCAACGCCTCCCCCAAGCAGAAACATTTTGATTTGCTTTATTGCAATCCTCACTTTATTACGGTGGTCTGGAACCCAACCCGCAGCAGCTCCGAGGTATGTCTGCAGACTTCTGAAAATGCGCTAACCTTGATTTCGGATTTCTAGCCTCCAGACTGGAAACGACGCACATGTTAAAGCCACCCAGGTGGTGGTACTTGGTTAGACAGTCCTGGCAGGAATCGTTTTGACAAGAAGGGTGGTGCACAGAGAGACTGTTTTGGTTTTGGTTTGGTTTGGGTGCAGGGAAAAGCAAAACAAAACTGGAAGAGTAGGAAGTCCTTGCAGAGTGAGGAAGCAGTGAGGAGCCTCTGAGCGCGCTTTGAGTAAGCAGCGGAGTGGCCCTTTCAGAATTGTGCTTTAATAAAATTTCACATCACAGGTGGGAATACCGACCAAGGCCAGATTGAGCCCTGGAATTTTTTGCAGGTGAAGTCATCAAGAAAGAGGAGAAGGATGCTTGATTTGAGATGAGGATTTAAGAGTGAACTTTGGCCCTGGCCAGTTTGGCTCAGCAGTTAGAGCGTTGGCCCGTGAACCGGAGAGTCTCGGGTTCGGTTCCTGCTAAGGGCACGGACCTCGGTTGCAGTTTGTCCCCGGCCCTGGCTGGGGTCATGTGGGTGGCAACCAGTCGATGTATTTCTCTCACATTGATGTTTCTCTCTCTCTCTTCCTCCCTCTCTCCCTCCCACTCTATCTGAAGATAAATGCAAAAATGTCCTCACTTGAGGATAAAAAAAATAAAATAAAACTGAACTTTCTTTAAAGGTATAACCAACTCTGACTCTTATCATTGTAGGTGAGGGAAGAAGCCTCAATATAATATAATGACGCAATATGTTAGATCACTGGAAGGAAAAACATTTCAGAAATGCTTTTCCTTTCTTCACCTGTCCAGATCATAAGTAGCCAGAAGAAGCCGAGGTGGTGAATCAGCATACTTGGATTTAAGAGTCAGTTCCTCAATAAACTGTAACTTGTTCCATAAATTTCTCCAAATTTTTTCATTTCAGTTTCTTTTTTAAAGAAAGTGGTGGATGGTTGTCACGTTCCTTTCAGCTCTAGTAAAGGTTCCCTTTAAGAAGTGGGATGAGTTTACTTTCACTTCAGATGTTTTTGTTTCATCGTGTCTTTCTTTCTCCGCCTTTATGTGATCTGAGCACAAACTTTTGAATCACAGGGAACTCTTGAGATATCCCCACTCAGTGCTAACCCTCTAATCATTCCGTGTTCGTGGAATTGCTGTGGTGTCCACAGAGACACAGATGCTATACATATAAATAAAAGTGTTGCGGGCACAGCTGTATAAGGGAATAGGGACAGCAAATGAGAAAAAAATAAAATCATGGATTTAAAGAAAAAGTATAAGTTCAGAAACCAAGTGACATTTCAGAAGCATGAGTGGATGTCAGCTTAGAAGGGAAAGGGGAGGAGGAGAGGGGCCAGTACAGGTGGAGGGAAAGAGGAGGAAAAGGTAGGCCAGTGGCGGACGGGCCATGAGCCCGGGCAGCAAATATTCATGATTTATTGTGGAAAATTCACATCCAGCGTCTGCTTCTAGCTGTGCTACCCAAGGGGACTAAGCTCAGTAAGTGAAACAAATCAGTGTTGATTAGTAACATCTAGCAGTTTTACAGGGGCTAAGGGTAAAGGAGGAGAGCGAGGTGATGCGGGTGGTGATGTGGGTTGAAATGCCGTGTTTTCCTGACTGAACAAATCACTTGCCACAGCAGTTAAAGGAGCCAGGGGTCAGCGGACTGCATCCCGTCGGCCAAGCTGGCTGACTCCTGCCTTCGGAAAGAAGCTTTATCTGGCACACAGCCACGGCCCCGTGTGTGCATATCGTGTTCCTGGTTGCTTTTGTATTGCAACGGCAAAGTTACGGAGATGTACAGACCTCTAAGCCCCCAAAGCTGAAAATACTTACTGTCTGCCCCTTTACAGAAAAAGATCCCCAACCTCTACTCTAGAGGGTTTTATAACATGCGTTTTAGAAAAATTCTCAGCTCTGGAAATCCAATTGCTTGGGTTAAAACACCTTTCTCCTGCCTACTAACTCTGTGGTCTTGGACTAGACATTGTCATTGTACCCTCATGTGTGAAATGGACATAAAAGAAGTCCTTCTCTCCTAGGGTGGCTGCTAGGACGCACTCAATATGTTAAGTACCACTTTCCTACTTTCACATCTATGGCTGTAGCATTGCTTCCCTGCTGGTGTCTTTCGGGAACTGTTGCTGTTTGTCACCCATGGCGACACATTGTGTCACAGCAGATGCACTGTGACCACCAGGCATCCCAAGGGTCCTGGAAGTTCCAGAGCTTCCAGAGAGCTGCACAGTTTGGAACAGAATGCCTTGCGCCACCATTGTTTGCAGACGTCTTAGAGGCACACCCGGACAGTACGAGCTGTGCTCCAAGGTGTTCGGGTTTGCAGGGGAATTGTGTTTTGAGTTTAGCTCAGAGCCCTGTTTTCCCATCAGGACTCAGGACGGAAGCCGTGGTGCTGGGCCGGGGACAGTCTGACGTGAGACTCTCCTCAGATCACTTTTCCTTCTGAAAAGAACCTGAAGTGTGGAGTGAAGTCAGTCACCACAGCTTTCTCGCCCTGGCTCCATGCCAGTCATCTTCCTAGCTCCTCTTCGTTTCTACAGACGTTACCAGAATATCTGAACTCCAACAGACAATAATACAGCTTAGGCTGCAGTTGGTGACTCCGCCCTGGCCGGTTTGGCTCAGCGGTTAGACCGTTGGCCGCAGACCAGAGAGTCCCGGGTTCGGTTCCCGCTAAGGGCATGTACCTCGGTTGCAGTTTGTCCCCGGCCCTGATTGGTCGTGCGAATAGCAGCCACTCGATGTGTCACTTTCACGTCGATGTTTCTCTCTCTCTCTCTCTTCCTCTCTCTCCCTCCCACTCTATCTGAACAAAAAATGAAAAAATGTCCTCGGGTGAGGATAAAAAAAAAAATAAGTTAAAAAGCAATATGGTTATAACGTGAGATCTCTGATGACATCTGATCTTAAAGGGAAGTTCATGAAGGATGAAAGCAGAGATATAAAACTAAATGAATACAGATCAATACAGATAACTCATGAAACAAGGTTAACATTTTGTAGTTTGGTGGTGGTGACCTTCAGCAAATACAAGTTCCTCCCGGACATTCTAAAGTGTTGTTTTTTAAATCTATTTTTTTAGAGCGAGAGAGAGAAACATCGATGTGTGAGAGAAACATGGATTGGCTGCCTCCTGCACGCCCCTTACTGACCTGAAACCCAGGCATGTGCCCTGACTGGGAATGGAACTGGGACCTCTCAGTCCATGGGATGACGCTCAATCCACTGAGCCACACAGGGCTGGTAAGGTTTTTGTTTTTCATCTTTCCCAGTCATTAAGTTATTCTGATTCTTTCTTCCCAGTGTTCATCACAAGCCCCTCCCCCGTCATTGCTATCACTGCTACATTGTTCCCTCTATGCCTTCAGAGAAAGTTTCTTTTTCTTTTTTTTTTTTTTTTTTTTATCCTCACCCGAGGACATTTTTTCATTTTTTGTTCAGACAGAATGGGAGGGAGAGAGAGGAAGAGAGAGAGAGAGAGAGAAACATCGACATGAAAGGGACACATCGAGTGGCTGCCACCCGCACGACCAACCAGGGCCGGGGACAAACTGCAACTGAGGTACATGCCCTTAGCGGGAACCGAACCCGGGTCTCTCTGGACCGCAGGCCGACGCTCTAACCGCTGAGCCAAACCGGCCAGGGCGAAAGTTTCTTTTTCTTAACCTAGCCTTCAACGGCCTCTCTAAACTCATCCAACCATTCTTCAACATCATTTCCCATCATCCCAGGAAAATCCTATTTCATTTCACTTTATTTTGGAGTAGATTTCATTAATTAAATGTATCATTAAATATAATTTGACTGTTTTATTTTATTTATTATTATCTTTATTTTTTGTTAGTCTTCACCCAAGGATATTTTTCCATTGATTTTGTTAGAGTGGAAGGGAGGGAGGGAGAGAGAGAGAGAGAGAGAAATCTATACGTCTATATGTCCACATTGATTAGTTGCCTCCCACAAGGCATTAGGGCCTGGGATCAAATCTGCAACCCAGGTACATGCCCTTGACCTGGAATCAAATCCAGGAACCTTGGATCTGCAGGCTGATGCTCTAACCACTGAGTCAAACCAGTCAGGGCTGACTGTTTTATTCTTAAATGCAGTGGTTCTCAACCTTCCTAATGCCGCGACCCTTTAATACAGTTGTATGTGGGCGTATCTGCATGTGGGCGGACCCGCCTGGATACGGATAGAGGAGCGATGTCTCGGTTCCTAAGACCATTGGAAATAGGTGTTTTCCGATGGTCTTAGGCGACCCCTGTGAAAGGGTCATTTGACCCCCAAAGGGGTCGCAACCCACAGGTTGAGAACGGCTGCTTTAATGGATGTTTTGATAATGCTTGCTGCCACCCAGGCCTCCTGCAAATTTGCAGCCTCTCTCTGGTTTCCTCGATATTTCTGGGAGTCCTCTGGAAGATTCTTCTTTGTAGCTTTAGCAAAGTCTCTAGTTCTGCCCCTGCAGCTGTCGTGGGGAAAGCGCCTACTGAGTGACATCAGTCATGGTTTGAACGGTGTCCACTGTTCTAGGTTACAGCTCACCCCATCTCTTGGGTGGATCAGAAGCCCATTTATCTCCACTCTCACTATCAAGCTCCTGGTGTTTAGTTTGCACCGACCATGTGACACTTATGTCATCTCATCTAAACCTAATCATCTCCCAAAGGCCCCACCTCCAAGTACCATCACATGGGGAGTTGAGCCTTCAGCATATGAACTTTGAGGGGAGACATTCAGTCCACAGCAGTTGAGATATTGGGTGGAACATTCCAGGGCTTCTTGACAACTGCATCACCTTCCAGAGGGATCTTGAGAACCATCCACTTGCGTGTTTTAGGTTGACCCTGAGGACAGTGTTCTCTCTGACCTTAGCTCCCCAGCCCTCCCGGTGATTCTATAAGCCTCTAAGTTCCTGTGTTCAAACCCTCCACACTTAGAATGCCGAAAGTAGCTTTTGTTTTTGTTAACTGAGCTCTGATGGACACACCAACCTTTCATGATTTAGAATTAGGAAGCTCTATTAGACTAAGTAGTTCTTGTGACTCTGAAGCTGGTTTATCCCAGCCTTCCCCCACCAGCCCCTCTTCTTACAGCTCCTCACTTCAGTTAAGCACTTTGTTACCTGCCTTTGCGGCTAAGACAATCAAAATAGATTCAACCCTGAAAAGGTTTGACGCTTTGGCTGGTTAGCACATGTTGGCGTGGCGAGCAGAGAAATGAGACTTAGCTACTGTGTTCTATGCCATGGATATGCTGGACTGCGTATTTTCTACCCTACAGCCAGCACCCCATTTTACAGCCAGTACCCTGAGATATGTCAGTGGCAGACCAGACTCTTCTTTTGTCAGAAAACTGTAAGAACATGGGCTTCGTAGATGTATGAAGGTGAGAGGGTGGAACACTGAAGGGCGAGACCATGGAGTTCGTGCTTCCACCAGCATCTGGCATCCAGTACTGCACCCTGCACCCTGCCTGGGGTGGTGAGGCCTCCTTCGTGGGTCTCCTGCATTCCTGGATGATTTGCTTGCTATACCAAGAATACAAGGTGCTGACTGTTCCTTATGAAAGTGATTTCTCAGGGCTGTGTTTATAGAAAGCGGCTCTAGGAGGTTGGAGGATGTGTCCCTCCTGACAAGCAGGAGGCTTGCTTACTGCTGACTACGGAAGCAAGCGGTAGATTTCCTAAGCCCAGCGTGCCTCGGCTGTAACACAGTCTACAGAGCGCGTAGACGTCTGTCTGGGCCCTTTGCATCACGCCTTGGACGTGGGTGGGAGGCAACGGGAAAGGACACAAACACGTTCATGCTCGTGTTGCTTGCTGCTCCTGTGTGGTCAATAACATCCTTTGTCTCTAAACCAGGGCCCCAACTTCTGCCAGCATCTATGAAGCACAAACAGGCTAATTTACTAGTTTTAGGTGGGATAAAATTAAATTCCAGACCTGACCACAGGACACACAATTTACATCCCAAATCCTAAAGAGGGGCATGCGTGTCCCGTCTTCTTCCGGTACGTGATGAGCTTCGTGAGACAGAAATCTCAGTTTTATTTCATACACATTTGTAGTCCCATCGCTCTATACATTTCGCAACTCTGTTAGCACTCATTAAATAGTTACTGAACAAATTAAAGGTATAAATACATATTGCTTTCCCAGCTTCCAAACATTCATCAGAATACCTCAGGACCTTGGTAGAAACACAGATTAATATGCTTTGTCTCTGGAATTCTGATTCATAGGAATTTTGATTTCTTTTTTTTATTGTGAGGATTAAATACACCAGTCTGTGCGGTGACTCATAGGTTGTAGGTCCTCAGAATAAGTTACCTACTTCTCTACCCCATTACGTCCAAGACATTCATTTTTCTTCTAGATGTATTGAGGTATAACTGACATACAGCACTGTCTAAGGTTCAAGTGTACAGCATAATGGTTTGTCATTTTGATACAGGGGTGGGCAAAGTAGGTTACAGTTGTGAGTATGCAAAACACAGTTTATTCTTGGATTATTATTTTTTAATGAAGAAATGTAAACCTACTTTTGCCCATGCCTGTAAATATATAAAAGATTACCACAAGTTTAGTTAATATCATCATTTCATATAGATGTAAGAAAAGAAAAAATGTCTTTCTTTCTTGGGATGAGAATCCTTTAGGGTTTACACTCTTAATAACTTGTAAATATACCATGTAGCACTGTTAACTATAGTTATCATGTTGTACATTGCATCCCTAGTACTTATTTTTCTTAGAACTGGAAGTTTGTACCTTTGACCACATTTATTCAATTTGTCCTCCCTTCAGTGGCCCCCAATCACAAATCTGAACTGTTTTTTTTTAGAGTTCACATATGTGATATCATATAGGACTTGTCTTTCTCTGTCTGACTTACTTAGCGTAATGCCCTCAGGGCTCATCCATTCTGTAGCAAATGACAGAATTTTGCTTCCACGTCTTGGCTCTTGTAAATATTGCTACTGAACATGGGGGTGCAGATATCTCTTCAACATAATGTTTTCATTTACTCTAGCACTATTACTAGAAGTGGCATTACTAGACCATATGGTAGTTCTATTTTTATTGTTATTTTTTTTAATCCTCACCCAAGGGCACTTTTCCATTGATTTTCCGATAGAGTAGGAGGGAGGGAGAGAGAGAGAAACATCTGTGTGAGAGAGACACATCAATTGGTTGCCTCCCGCACGACCCCAACAAGGGCCAGGTGTCAAAACTCAACCGAAGTACATGCCCTTAACCAGAATTGAACCCGTGACCCTTTGGTCCACGGGCCAACGCTCTACCTGCTGAACCAAACCGGCCAGGGCATGTGATTACTTTTTTGAGGAACTTCCATACTGCTTTTATAGTGGCCATATCAATTTATAACATCACTTTCTCCACAACCTTGCCAGCAAATATTAATACATCGTCACTGCCAAATATATCATCACTGCCAAATATTAATACATCATCACTGCCAACGACTATTTGCCGAGAACCTTGTCGTCTTGAACAGCAAACGCCTCCCTCTCTACCTTTTCTGTATTATCATCTCTTTAGGAATACGACTACCTTTAACTTTATGATTATTGCTTCTTCCACCAACTGTGAAGGTTGTGAGTTTTCAGATGAATGGTTTTTTTTCAAGACAGCCTAAAGTTATCCTTAGAAATTCAGCAATTAAGTGGCACTGGAAGCTTTTGGTGCCCTCTCAAGCCTGATTGCCACCCAGCCTCGGGGTCCTCGCTCGGTGCTACACCGACTGGCAGGAGACCGTAAAAGTCAGCCAGTGGGTAAGAATCAAGTGCGGTGGGCCACGGTGGTGAGTTTCACCAGCCTCTAAAGCAACAACTTAGCTCTTCAGTTTCAGAATGGCAGAAACCATTTTGGTTTTAATTTTCTAATTTGTGGTTCTAAATGCCTCAAGATTTAGTCAAGGATTAAGCCTGTGGTTTAACTTCCTTTTTCCTGGGGGTGTAAACTGTTTGAGTCAAGCCACCAACTCGAATCCCTGCAAATGAACATGTTTGCATTTTTCGTGTGTGTAAGCCTAGGAAACGTTGATTGCTTCCAGCTCACTGACACAGCACCAGGACGCTTTCCATCTTGTTACCGAACAATAAAACCTCAAACAGAGGCACTGTCTTTGGGTTTAACAGGAAGCATGACTCACACCTCTAAGGGAGGAAGAAGGGAAACAGCAGTGATGCACTTAACTGGTTTCAAATGCTTATTAGCATCAACGTTGTAGCATTCATTAGAAACAGTGTCTTCCCCACACAGCCTTTCCCCTGGAGCGTGGTTAGGGGCCGAGGGCAGCCTCACCTCACTCAGCAAGGGGATGTGTGAAATAACACACTCCAGGTTTTATTGGCCCCAGCAGAAGGACCCCAGTGCAAGGATTTACTAATTATGCAGGTACTAGTTGCCTCTCTTCTTATATATTAGGATTATTGATTTTTGAAATGCAAAAAATAAAAATTAAAAAAAGAAAGAAAACAAGAAATTAACCCACATTGGCTCAAGCAATAAAGGCAGTATTTCGGTTCACATCCAGGTCGGTGAACTTCAGGCCGTGCTTGAGGATCAAGTTTACACTCCGCATTTCTTAAATTTTCTCAGTTTGACTTTTGTTTGTTCGGTCGTGGTAGGACAATGGCTACGGTAGTGTCACCTATCTCTGACCGTGGGATCTGGAGTAATAGTGTTTATCTTTATCCAAATATTGAACCAAAATACTAGGCTTGACTGATCAAACAAAATTAGGTGACATCCCTAAATTGGACCCAAACATCAATCACTGTGCACATTACTGGGGGTTAGGCCGGTATCCTGAACCAGTGCAAGAATGAAGGCACTTCCCCGACTGGACTGGGCTGCTCCCCTCTTCCCCCAGAGCTGAGAGCGGGTCACTGCCAATGTCACTGATGGCACGGACAGAGTGCTCCCGGGGAGGAAATGCACAATGCTCGCTGTGCTGTGGGACCCAGCCCTGACCTGAGATTGAGATTTATGTTGGAGATTTACATTTAGACAAATTATCCTTGTAATTTTGCCAAACCCCCTGATCTGATCCCTCCATTGTATGTTAATTCCTTTTACAGAGGATGTTTTCTATAAAACTACTCCTGGGCTTTTGGTGTGTGTGTGTGTGTGTGTGTTTAGAACATTTGAATCGAGTTCATGCAGCCTCATTCCAACACCAAAAATAATTCAGTTACTTTAAATGCCATATGGAATAAATAAATGTTTCAAAACAAATCAAACTTAATTCCCTGTAAAAATCATCAGCATCGGTTACTCTGATTAAGTATGTAAGGCCAGCAAAGGCCAAGGCGTCTGGCAGTCCTATAAAGGAGAAACGAAAGGAATTAGACAGCAGGACTAAAGTCACTCTGTGAATTAGAAAGTGATGGCAGAATTGTTATTTTTATAACTTCCCAGAATAAAAAAAAAAAAATGTGGTCTTGCAGCTGAACGTTGGCGGGTGATCACAGACTGGCAGGCTGCGCAGGGCACATGTACTGTACATCTGAGTGAATGGGTCATCCAGACCCCAGCTTGTAGCGGCACACAGTGAAAATACCCGACGCGGGAGGAAAATCTTACCACCCAGCTCAGTTCAATTCAAGGAACAAATATTGATTCAGCAAGCACTCTGTCCCAGGCTTAGCATTGAAAAAATAATAAAGAGGAGGAAGAGATTGAGTCTGTCATCAAGGAGCTTACTATATTAAAGAAATGAAGTAATCATCTAACATTAAAAAATAATTTAAAAATGCAAGCCCCATTTTAGGAGAGTTACTGTATTTCAGGGTGTCAGTGATATCTATTGTGTATAAGGAAACTAATTTATGCCCAGATAGTGTATCTGGGATGTGACATTAAAATATATACATATATATTAAAGCAAGCTTTGGGTTAAACTTTATAATTGTCTTTCTTTTTTTCCCCCAATCCTCACCAGAGGATATTTTAAAAATTGATTTTAGAGAGAAAAACAGAAAGAGAGAGAGAAATATCAATCAGTTGCCTCCCATACACACCCCGACAGGGGATTGAACCTGCAACCTAGGTATGTGTGCTGACTGGGAATCGAACCCATAGCCTTTTGCTGTACTGGACAATGCTCCAACCAACTCAGCCACCCTGCCAGGGCTATAATTTTCGTTTAATTTACTGATAAAATAATGAAATGAAGACAGATTTTCCCACGTGGGAGAGCCAACATACAAACAGATTTTTTTTTATAACCCTAAAGCATATCTATTCCCACATCATGTGACCTTCCTGGGAACCTTTGCCAGGTTAGCAGTTTGAGCATCTTGGTGAAACATCAAAGTCAGGCAGACATGAAGGAAAAGTAAGGTTTCATCTCCAGGGTGATGGATATGTGGACTCAATCTCTGACCAGATTTCAATAATCTAAGACTGTGAGATATACATATATATATATATATAACTAAGAAATACAAAAACTAAAGAGAGTAAATAAATATATATAACATACACATAAATATATACTATATAATATGTAAAAATACAATATAAATTCAAATGAAATACAATATGTATATTGACTCTTCAGATTTGTGTGTTTGTGTGTTTTGTTTCTCCTGTAACACCTTGTCACCTTGGCTGGATTTAGGCACATTTTGGGTAGAGGTGAGATTTTAGTTTGTTATTTTTATGTATGTCAGTGATCCCCAACATTTTTATTGTGAAACCCAACATTTTTGTTTTGTTTGTTTTTTAATCCTCACCCAAGGATATTTCTTTTTTTCTCTTTATCATCAGATAGCGTGGGAGGGAAAAAGAGAGAGAGAAACATCGATGTGAGAGAGACACATACGACTGGTTGCCTCCCACACAACCCGACCAAGGCCATGAGTAACTGCAACCGAGGTACGTGCCCTTGACCGGAATCAAACCCGTGACTCACTGGTCTGTGGGCCGACGCTCTAACCATGGAGCCAAACCGGCCAGGGCAGTAAACATTTCTGAATGTGAACATCCAAAATATATGTATTTCTGTAGTTATCACTACTGTCCCATTCTGTAAATATAGGTATAGCTCAATTTATATGAAACAGGTGAGGGGATTAAGCAAAAAAGAACAAAAACAAAAACAAACAAAACAACACTCCTCATAAACAGACAACAGTATGGTGATTACCAGAGGGAAAGGGGGGTGGAAGAGGGTAAGGGGGAATAAATGGTGATGGAAGGAGACTTGACTTGGGGTGGTGATCACACAATACAATATATACAGATGATGTATTGTAGAATTGTACACCTGAAACCTATATAATTTTATTAACCAATATCACCCAATAAATTCTAAAATCAATAACAACAAGCAACAATAACAGTTACAGTAGTAAGTGCTATCATTTATTGATCAAGGAGCTTTCTTCCAAATAATTCTTAGTGTTTTTTGTGAATTGACTTATATACCCTTGGAAACAACCCTATACAATAGGTGCTTTATTTAACCCTTTCTCATTATTGAGAAGATCCAGGTATAAATCCACATTTTAACTTTTTCTACCCATACTCCATGGATCATCTTGCACACAGGAACTTCCCTTGTTCAAAAAGACGTGTGCATCCCTATGTCAACAGAGACCAGGTGTGGAGGTGACACACAGAGCCTTGGTTGAATATCCTGAGGAATATTAGACGTGCTTGAATGTGTGCGTGTGTGTATTTAAGATTGGCAAGAGTCGATGTTAAATACCATTGAACATTGCTTCCTGCTTTTTATTTTTTCACAAGGTTTTGTTTTTTGTTTGTTTTTGCAGTCCTGTGTCAATGTTAGAAACCTCCAAACCTGTAGAGAATTTTTATGAGTTTATTTGAGCCAAATTGAGGACAATTACTGGGAAGCAAGATCTCAAATGCTCTAGAGAGTGACAGATTTACAGTTTTTACACATTTGGAATTAAGAAGTGACCTGAGGGAAGATTACATAAAAATGGGAGAAAGCAAGGTGGGGACTGACTTGCAGGATAATTAACAAGATTATCTGCTCTGTTATGGGAGGTTACTCTTTTTTTAATTTATTTTTTATTCACTGCTTCATTTTAAAAATAACTTTTATTATTCAGTTACAGTTGATATACAATATTATATTAATTTCCAGCATATAACTAATGATTAGGCATTTATATAACTTACAAAGTGATCACTCCAATAAATCTGGTTATCTGACACCTATATGGTTATCACAATATTACTGACTATGTTCCCTGTGCCTGTACTTTACATCCCCTTGACTAATTCCCCTTTTTCACACCCCCATCCCCCTTCCCATTTGGTGACCATCAAACTATTCTCTATATTTATGAGTTTGTTTCTGTTTTGTTTGTTTTTATATATTTTTTAGATTCCACATATATGTGAAATTGTGTGGTACTTGTCTTTTTCTGTGTGACTTATTTCACTTAGCATAATACCTTCTAGGTCCATCCATGTTGCAGATGGCAAGATTTCATTCTTTATGGCTGGGTAATATCCCATTGTGTATATGTATTACTTCTTCTTTATCCATTCATTTGTTGATGGACACTTAGGTTGCTTCCATATCTTAGGTATTGTAAAGAATGCGTCAATGAACATAGAGATGCATATGTCTTTTTGAATTAGTGTTTGGAGTTTCTTCAGATAAATACCAGAAATGGAATTGCTGAGTCCTTCTTTGTCTCTTATTATATAGCCTTGTTTTACTTTCTTATTTATTTATTTTTAATCGTCTCCTGAGGATATGTTTGTTTGCTTTTTTAATTATTACTGGTTTGAGAGAGAGAGAGAGAGATGGAGAGAGAGAGAGAGAGAGAGAGAGAGAGAGAGAGAGAGAGAGACTCAGTTGTGATGACTTTCCAACCAACTGAGCCACACCTGTCAGGGCAGGTGATTACTCTTAAAAATATGGTTTCATAGCTGTATTAATCTAGATGCACAGAAACAATACACAAGGCTTGCTTAAGGCAAATGCAAACCTTTTACTAAAGAAATTATGTGTCTGGGGCCTGACTACCTACCATCACCTGCCCAGTTGGGAATTTATGATCAGATCACCCAGTGAGGTTACTTTTGTTATATTTATTATAGTGTCCCTTTTTTTTGTCCACACCTGTGATTAAACAAGTCACCTTTCTGAACCATTATTTCTCTTTACTAAACTTTACCTTTATTGCTGTGATTGAGTAATTCTGTATTGTTTTCCTCGGGTGTTTTTCAAAATAACATTGTATTCCTCTAAATTCTTGCCAATGTAGAAAAGTTGGGGAGAAAAAAATATGACAAAAAATTATGCATGCATATTCTACCAACGAAAGAAAACACTTTTTACATTGGTGTGTATTTCAAACTAGTTTTGGGGTATTATTCTGGGTTCTAGACAAGTTTAGTTCTTCAGTTAAGGCCTCCTTCCACCTCCCCACCCCTTCTAAATCAGCACATTTCTTCTTTATTCATGGTAATTTAGTTCACCCTTTGCCAGCTTTAGATATGGTAATGAAGCCAGATTTTATTTAAGACTACTCTAGATAAGAGGACATTTCTAGCCCTTCGCAAGAAAATTTCTCAAAATTTCCTTTGAAAGCCAACGTATTTATGAGAGTGCTTTGCAATAAATCCCTTTGTTTCATATCTTCTAAATTAAAACTACATTGTGTTTTGCAGTCTTTGAAAGTTATAAAAATAATTATTATGTTACCCATTCCACTGTACAAAGATGCCTGCTCACAAGAAAGGGAAACCAATTATGTAAACATTTAAGTGGAATAAAATACACTAATGTCTTATGAAAGTATGTAGGGCCCCAGTACTGGGATTAGTATAGGAGATGGAGAGACCACCAAGAGTGTTCATAGGTCAAATAGATGTGAAATACCTCTTCTGGTATGTCTGTAAAGGGCGAGACTACAGCAAGCTTGGTTCTGGGGTGTCTGGAGTATGGCTATCTGGGAGTAGAGTGTGACCAGAGGAAAGCAGAGAGGGGGACCAGAGACAAGGACCTGACTGTGGGGAGTCCTGAATGCCACTGAAAGGATGTAAGGTTTTAAATGTAGTCACCATCAGACAGTCCTGGATTAGATCCTAATTTATCATTTTACTAGGCTGTAGTTTCTTTTTCTGGAAAAATAATTATAGATAGCATTTATTGCTTAGAGTTACACAGCTAATAGATTGCACAGTCAGATTCAAACCTTAGCATTTTAACGTCAGAGACCATATACCTGGCAACTCCACCATAATAACTGTCCAGATAGGGCAGGATAGTGAAGGTAAAATTGGGGGCATGAGGTCTGCAGACAGAATGCCTAGATTGGCTCTTCTCTAAGCCTAGCCGGTGGAGTCCTTAGGGTGATGGGGGTGGTCTCTGAGATCCTTTCAGAAAGTTTGCAAAGTCAAAAAAAATTTTAAATAACAGTAATAGGGTTATTCACTTATATTTACTGTGTTAACTTTTTCATTCATGGTACAAAAACAGCGGTGTATAAAATTTCTGGTGTCTTAGTACAACTAAGGTGCTTGGCACCAAACAGTACTAGCAGTCATTGACACTATTTACCACCACTCAGTCACAGAGAGGGGAGCTATAAATTAATCTTATTCGATCCCAGTCTCTGAGTTCATATCTATTTAATGCCCTGTGTAAAGGAATAAGAAGTACTCATAAAGAACATCTACTATATATCATAGGGACTCTAAATGATGATATAGTCATTATCATAGTTCATATTTTCAATAATCCTATGGGGTAGCTAGGATAAGAGATCTTTTTCTAAGATCAGTGAAAAAGATGAAGGAATGGTTTATCTATAGTTAGCTTAACTGGTACCAGGTTTAAATTTAAAATAAATTATTGAAATTCAGAAAAGAACGTTACCTTGGAATAAACCAATGGAGAGGGCTGGCAGTGACTGTAGGAGCTAGAATAGTCAGCCTCTAAGATGGCCCCCAGTGTTTCCTCTCCTGATACTTACTCCCTTGAGTAATTTCCCTACTTTTGTATGGGCAAGAGCTAGTGACTTGCTTCTAATGAATATCCCAGAAGCGATGGGGTGTCACTTCCAAGATTAGGTTGTAAAAGGACAGTAGCTCCGTCTTGGGTCTCCTCTCTCGCTGTCTCTCACACTGTTTGCCCAACCGGAGGAAGAGGCCAGGCATTTACTCCCAGCCGTGGCCAGCCGTGGCTTCCCTGACTCATACACCTCCACTAGAATGCAATGCTGGTTTTCTCAACAATATAAAAAAGAAAAAACAAAAACAAAAAATGGTCAGTTACCATATTGTAAATTTACATTTTGAATAAGTAAATCTAGTTTTAAGGCCCATGTGCTTTTATATTCACTGTCTTAATCAAGAATATCTGCTATTTTGCTATTTACCTTTAGGATCATGAGAAACTTGTGAAATCTACCTGCTTGTTGCTTTTTATATCCTACTGAAAAAGACCATTCTGAATGAAGTTATGGTGAAGGTATATTCAAATATTTCTCACCCCACAGATTCAGAGCTTTGAATCACTGATCTGATGATGGACATCTATATATGTGTCCCCTTCTGAATGCAAACCCAGATAAGAAAATATGCCCTTCTAAGTTTGAAGAGAACTGCTGTTCAGTACAGAAGCAGATTTTCCCCTCTGACTTTTAATTGGGCTTCAGATAGTATACAGTTTAATGTATCTTTCCATCTATTCATCTATCCATCCATCATTTGTTCAACATATATTCAGTTATTGAATGTCTACTGAATTCAAGGGCACTTAAAAATGGGCAGGTCCTCTTTTAGTCATCTCTCTACCACCACCATCCTGAGAGAAGAAACAGAGATTCTTATGGTAAAGCATGTATCTTAATATTATGTATCGGATATTATTTAAACTCTGTGGCTACTGGAAAACTTCCATCAGAGATAAACATCAGTGAACTTTTCCTGTTTTCTCTCTCTGTTTCCCTCCCCATAGCCCTTCTTTTACCTGTACTTTCTCCTTTCTTTTAAAAAATTAATGCATGCTTAAGAGACACATACACAATAATGGGTTTAATTTGTATATATGTGTGTATGGACACGTGATTGCCATTCTGTCTGTAGACCTGGAAAATACTAAAAGTTACATTATAGCCCTGGCTGGTTTGGCTCAGCGGTTAGAGCGTCGGCCCGCAGACCAGAGAGTCCCGGGTTCGGTTCCTGCTAAGGGCGCATGCCTTGGTTGCAGTTTGTCCCCGCCCCGGTTGGGGTCGTATGGGTGGCAACCAATCAATGTGTCTCTCTCACATCGATGTTTCTCTCTCTTTCTCCCTCTCTCCCTCCCACTCTCTCTGAAGATAAATGCAAAAATGTCCTTGGGTGAGGATAAACAAATAAATAAAAAAAATAAAAGTTACATTATAAATACGTTCCTGATTCAAATATCCATAAGACAGTAAAGATGGATAGGTACTTTTCAAGCAAGTGAAAACAATTCCATTCAAATATTGGTAGCATTGAAAATAACATTCATGTAAGTTGTTTGCACAAGAAAATACATTGAACAAAAGTACATTTTGAATCCACTGACTCAAAACAACAAAAGGAAGTAATTTGTTAATCTGATTTTCATTTTTTTCATCAGTTCTTACTTGAGGGATTGAAATATATGGAAAAATCTAGCCTTTTGGTAACCATAATGGTTGATTTTAATAGGGGAATGTTCAACATTTGTAAAAAAGTGATTTCTCGGTAGATGGATTTAGCAGGAGCCTCAATGAGAATGGATAATACTGGTAATTTTTTAGATTGTATATGAAATTTAGGGTAAATGATGCTAAAAATATGCTACAATAATACCTAGTCTCTCCCCCTATAATAAAATGATCACAACAGTTCTTTTACCATCAAAGCAGATGGCTTTAATGATTTTTCAACCCATCGTTAATTCATTTGCAAACAACAGAGATCAGTTGGCAAATGTGTACTGAGAATAAGATGTTACTGTTCATAAATGCTCCCAAAGTTTGTTTTGTCCTATCATTACTGGAAAATGGTATTTACCTAGGTTAAATTATTTGTGTGAACCATCCCTGTGACAGTGCCACGGTTATAATAAATTACCTGTAAAGTGAAATGAACATCACCTGGTTACTGTGGTTGTGGGAGTGCAACTGACCTCATGGAATAGGTAAGCTCATCTACGTTCTTTAAATTAAAATTTTATAAAAGAAACATTATGTCTTTTTCTATTTTTGAGAATGTTTACTAGGACATATTTAATACACCCTCCATAAGATACAAAAATACTATATATAATATAAAAAATTCTGAATTATACATTTCATAATATCATTAATAAAACTTATATGGATAATTCAAATATTGAATAACAGATTATTGAAAATTTCCAGCACGTGACATTCAGGATAGAGCCAAGTAAGCCAATTTATCAAGGCTTTTGTAACACAACTCAAACATTTTCATGTATTGATGGAGCAATTTTTTTCAAGTTATTTGTGAGTTCTGATTGTAAGGGGAGAGTTAGTCACAAACAAAATACGCATTTCCACTTGTTTCGGAATACAAACAATCATCTGAACCTGAAATTGAGTTTTGGAAACTTTCATCTTTACAAAACTTTGCGTTGTTTTTATCAATATCTTTATGGCCTCAAGTTAGAAGGTGATTGGAGATTTTAATCTTGTCCATATTGTCCATTGCAGACAGATCTGAGGGGAAAATATTCTTCCCAGAACAAGCATTTATCACTTATTGATGTGAGTAATGTTTCCAATTAGGCTGCACAAGCCTTTGTTTTCTTCCTTAACTGATCTTACTTGAGTTAAAATGTTTCATGATTTGTGATTGATGGTTTGCCAGATAAACCATTTAAAAGGTAACAAGGATAGACAAAGGTGTTGGGATGCCTCTGACTATAATAAATAACATGAGATACGTGTTAAGAAAACTGTGAAATTAGATATTGAAGAGCACTCATGCTTGGGGTAGTAGATGCTTTGGTTGAAGCGGAATTATAAGTCAAATAAAGTTGTATTTGGAATCGCTTACACCAGGAAAGTTCCGGGGGTGTCGCGATGGCCTGCCGTCTGTTTTGCTGCGTTTGCTCTAGTCCAGTTCTTGTTCAACTAACTTTCACCGCCCTGCAAGAGATGGACTGCATTTTAATAATCACTTTGAATTGAAACATGTCTATGGCCCGAAGTTCTAAATAGTCTAGACATGTAATAGCTAATACTATTAGCTTTGATTTTAATTTCTCCATTTATTTAAGAGTATACTTCAAGTATATAAAGTAAAATGTCCTCTCCCAGCATGTACGCCACAGCTAAATAAATCTAGGGAGCTTAATTACAGAGATAAACCCTGGGACATTTCAGTGTCCATATCTACTTTTAGAAATAGGTTTTGCTTTTATTATTTATCTCCCTTCTCTTAAGAAGAGCCTCTGTAAGAAGTAAAATACTATTTTACTGGTTAAGTGCCCAGAATCTTTCCCCAACAATGTGGACTCCTTAAAAATATCTCACTTTATTTTAAGATAAATCATAGAAAACAAGTGTTTCTACCTGTGAAATTTGAAAAACATTACTAGTCATTAAATTGTAATTTGGAACCAATAGTTCAATAGAGGAAACTATTGTTTTGTTGATATCCATATTTTCACCTTGGGTAAGATGCTCTACAAGAAATCTCCCTGTATGGTAAGTAAATTAACAGGAATATATATTTTCTCTGAGCTTGTTTGCCAACCGTTGTGATTAATAAATGAACTCAAAAATATTTATCAAACCCTTTATATGTGCCAAGTATTGTTTCAGGTGCTGAGAATAAAATGCTCAACAAGTCAATATCCTGAAGAAATGTAGGTTAATCCTTTCTGGTTCATAAAACTTTTATGCCCTCATTTAACTCCTAAAGGTGTGTAGGTTTTGCACTTTGTCAAATCCCTTTAAGAGGCATAGCAAGTGAGGCAGTATTCAAATGCTGCAGCTACTCAACGCTGATTGCTTTCATGCCAAGATGGTCAGACACGGTGTGACGTAAGGAAATTCTATGCTTTAAAAATGTGTTACCATACTTCATCTAAAGAGTAAACATGACCCTACAGAGAGAGAAAACTAGGAAAATGTTTAAAAGAGCGAAAAGAATTCAATATCAATTTAATATCATGTTGTGATACTGAGCCAATATTTTAAATCTTGACTTTAACACCTGTAGTGAAAATTGGAGTGAGTACCTTGGAGGTAACCGCTAGGTCACCTGGGCTCTTGGAATTAAGGTTTCCCTCTGAGAATGAAATTAGACACAATCATCATGACACAGCTGAGATCAGTCAGCTAGAGAAATAACTGAACTAAAGTGATAATCTGTGTCTGAAGAGTCAAGAAACACCCAAGAACAAATCTCCAGGACTAGGTTATTGGGTGTGACTGTCTTAGCATGGCTAAAGCTATCATGTACTCAGCTTTGTTTGACCCTATCTGTTAAAAAAAAAAAAAAAAAAAGAAGATAGTTATTATAAGAACACTTAAAAAAATAGAGTGACAGCAAAAATATTTCATAGTTTTGAATGTCCTCCTTTTGGCCTGAACACACCATCCTATTTCTTTTTTCTTGTTTACCAAGGAGTTGCCTGATTATTGGTCTAACTTTGATTCCCATGTTAACACAGGCTGTGACCATGACTTGATCCCAACTCTAATGGATGTATGCTAATACCTTTAGTGGCTGGATTAACAGTAAATTGTGAATTGGGCCAGGTGTAAGACAGGGAGTTGTGGCCTTTGGGCAAAGGTGAGGAAGGATGGCTTATCTAGATAAACATCAGACAGGCCATTTCTATGGGCCACATTCTGTTTTTAATCTCTGATGGATACTCACGCTGAAACAGTAAGTTATTGAAAATCACAATAGTTAAAGGAGACTTTAAGATTTACCTCCTGTTTCTTTATAAATGAAAACAAATGTAGCTGATGATTAAAGTGTATGCGTATACATGCATACATCTATCTATATACTACACACATACAGGCACTCACACATACATATATACATGTATACTCATATATACATATATACTCATATATACATATATCTGTATATATGCATACATATATGTGGGTAAGAGTATATATGTATGTGTGCGTGCATATATGTGTGTGTATATATATATGTAGATATATATCTATATAGACATGCACTATGTATGTGTGTGTGGATAGATAGATAGATAAATAGATAGATAGATAGATAGAGATATATTTATTTTATATGTTCCTTGGGTAACAACTAAAAAAACCCCAGGATCATAGTTTACTCTTTTATAAAGATAATATTATCTTTTATGTCTGAATTTTGCTCAAATCAGTTGCTCAGGGTAGTACCTTAAATAGGGAATTCCAGGCTTGTCAGCTTGTTCAGGAGATCTTGTGTACGTTAAAGGCAACAAAATATTTTAAGGTAATCTGTGATTCTATTTCAGAAATACCCTGAATATGAAACAGAAGCTTAGTCTCCTCGGTTCTGAGAGAGCTCATTGATCAACGTGGAATTTGCATAGTCTTTAGGTCAAGCACGTTCCCACAAAGCAACCCTCAGCAAGGATTCTAGGGAGCAAGATGTGCTTTCAGTAATTGCTAGAAGTATCGATCTTGTGATTGTCTCATGATGCCTCCCATCAGTCTCCCTTGTATAGGCCCAAAGAGTCGGAGCGGGGTGAGGCCACCCTGATTCCACCCTACCTACACGTGTGCCCTGATTGAGCCCATCACGGATATCTCCCGCCTCCTGGCACACTGATTGTTTCAGAGAGCTCTGTCTTAAGTCCAGCTTCGCAAGATATTTCTGTGTCAATTAAATTGGTTTAGGAAGGGGTGATCTGAGCCAGCAAGACATCAGTGGATGTTGCTGAGTGACTGGCTGCTGCTCACCATTTCTGTCGTTCTGCATGGTGTGGTCTGTGGCTATGGACTCTGGAACTGTGGCAGCGATTTAGGCAGAATTAGAATAAAGCTGACACTAAAGAAGTTGATGCAGAAATCGGGACAAGGAAGTGTCTTCATGACATCCTTGAGCTGCTGCGTCAATCCAAAATCTGAAGCCCTGTCTACTACCTCTGCGTCGTCCACATGTATAAATCCATAGGTTCTTTTTTTGCTTAAGTCAGTTTGATTTTGATTTTCTATTTCTTCAAATATAGAGTTCTTAGGGGAGGACTGGTTTCTGGACGTTGTGTGGTTCTTTCTCCTCTTTTAGACTAAAACATAGATTGCTTTGCGATCCTCGCTGTGCCCAAATCCTCGTTCCTGTGTCCAACTTTGGTGAAGGATGCTCATTCTTGCTCTTTGCCATTATCTTACCATTGTAGAACAGTGAAGGGAATTGCATTTTTAAGTGGGGTAAGGAAGTGAACATTGTTATTATTTGTCAATTATACATCAATAAAATGGAATTAAAAAAATTGAACATAATGAAATACTTCCATTTGTGGGAGGGAAATGCGCTATAAAATACACTAAAAACAGAACAAGTAACCTTACTATACTAGTAATTACACCGAAAACTGGTTGAAAATCATTCGTAGAGCCATGCTTTTGTAAAGGGACAGATTCCCTACAACACAGCGACTTTTGTCTCACCTTGAATTGAAACTGTTAATTCCCTATTTTTTTGTGATTCTTTGAACTATATCATTCTCATTTTGGAGAAAGTCATGAAGAACAGGCAGCAAGTCTCTGCACGAACTGCTGTGAAATTCATTCGTGAGTAACAGCAATCAAAACAGCAATCAACTCGTTTATCTAACCCGGCGCCCACAAAAATGAGGCAAAAGTACAAAATCCAGGGACAACTAGGACAAAATGTAAAACAGGCCTGGAGGAGATGCGCCTTCCAGCTCAGCCTGGTGGAAGACAGGTCGGAGCGGTGCGTCTGGCACAAGGACACCAGCGATAGTTTTAGCGGGGCTAATTGAGCCCGCGTCTTCATGTCTGGTGCCAGAAAAGCAGCTGGCATCATGAAGGAAATCTACTCTAATGAAGTAGGATGGGAGATACGGTGCCATTTAGCACAGAAAGGTCTTGGTTTGCAGTTTCACTATGGAATGCATGCTATGTGGCACCAGCAAGCTGTCTGGCACCCAAATGTTGGCTTCCTATTCAAAACAGCTCTTTGTGTCCCTGTAAACAGGGCATTTCAGTGAGAAAAGCCAGAGCAACTAGAGTGGAATGGAAGCTTAGGAGAGGCAATAGGATCATCCAGCTGATGTTTCATTGACCAATACGTGAAAAATCTTATGTGTGATAAACAGGTGAAGTTGAAAACACATTTCACATAACATTCTGCTGTTGGGAAAAGCACAGTAGAGTCTGCTAGCTGACTATACACCATAGTGGCTCTTTGGGAACCATGGTCTCTGGCCAGCTTGTGATTGTTCTATCTTTTTTTATGCCAAGCTCTCTCTCAGCACATTCTCCCAATGGCAACAGTTTCAGGTGTAGACAAGAAGCCATGTTTATAGGCCAAAAGTGGAGTTTTAAAGCTCATTGTAGAATGTTTACAAGTCCAGGTTATACACAGAAACAGTGTATACAAATGCCAGGGAAAAATGTAATAGGGTTTAGAAGTACAAGCTAATCATTCTACCTTTAAATAGAAAAGATGTTTAAATGATCCTTCTAAGGATTAAACTTCTTTGTATATTATACTTTTTACAGCGTTTCCTTCTTATTTAAAAAAAAATCTATTCCCTTTGGATGGATTCTTTTTCTTCGACATTTTGTTTCCTTTTCTCAGTGTTTTCAACAGGCTCATTTCAGAAGTTAGTTTTGATGATGAATGCCATCTTTTAGGAAACTTGGAGCTACCTTCCAGTGACTAAGAAGATGTCAATTCAAATTTGGTGATTTATTTCTATAAAAATAATCAGTATTTTTAATGACTCAAAGGGGGGACATTTTTGAAAACATATTGAAGAGCATGTTTTATCGGTGACAATGTCTGGCCCTGAAAGAGCAAGACTGGAGAGGAATAAATATGAGAATAAAAATCGCTGTTTTTATGGAAATATCAGCTGATAGTGGAAAGTAATACTTTTCATTCATAGATCTCATATTTTTATAAAAAAGCCTTTAGACCTCTGAGCTTCATGGTACCCCTTTGAATTAGGCAATATTGATGCTATTACTTCAGCTTTACAGATAGGAAAACTAGACAGTATTTGAACAGATTCAGTATCTGTGGCCAGAATATAGTAAACACATGTTTCTGTGCTCTTATCATGTGTTATGCACTATGCAGACTTAACTTGTGTGATTCGATCCTAGTGGAATACAACTCCTGAAACATATGGCTGAATCCAATAAAAATGGTTTTTGTTTGTGTTGTATATCCAACATGGGTTAGTGGGGATGCTTTGCATCTATTCAGGGACCCCTACCAATGGAGGAGCTTACAGGAGCTTTGACAATCACCAAAACGGGGAAGATTGTCCACTGGCTTTTAAAAATTCCCTCCAGGTGCATTGATATATAACTAACCTTTAACATCCTTTAAGATTAATGTGCACATTGTGATGATTTGATACATGAATGTATTACGAATGTTTTCTGTAATAGGGTTAGTCAGCATTTTCATTCACATAATTTCCTTTTTTTTTTTTTTTTTTTTGTGATGGTAAGAACATTTAAGATCTTCTCTCATAGCAACTTTTAAGTATTCAGTGAGAATACTATAGTCACCATGCTGTATATTAGATCCCTGGAATTGATAATAACTGAACGTGTGTACCCTTTGACCAACATCTCTATATTCCACCCACCCACAGCTCTTTAACTATAACTCCATTCTTTCTTGGAGGTCAACATTTTATAGATTCATATATAAGTGAAATTATACAGTATTTGTATATTTCTTTTTCTGACTTTTTCACTTAGACAATGCTCTCAAGATCCATTTATGTTTTTGCAAAAGACAGAAATTCCTTCACTTTTATAGCTGAATAATATTTCATTGTATACATATACCACATCTTTTTTATCCATTCATTTGTCAACGAGCAGTTAGGTTGTTTTTATTACTCGACTATTATGAGTAATGCTGCAATGAGCGTGGGATGCAGGTCTCTCTTTGAAATAGTGATTTTGCTTCTTTGGTTGATATACCCGGAGGTGGAATTGCAAGATCATATAGTAGTTCTATTTTTAATTTCTTGAGGTGCTTTCATCTGGTTTTCCATAGTGGCTAAACCCAAGTACATTCCCACTAAAAGTACACCAGATTTCTCTTTTCTCCATATCTTCATCATCATTTGTTATCTTTTATCTTTTATATACTAGCCATTCTCACAGATGTGACATGATATCTCAGATTGTGATTTTAATTTGCATTTCTCTGATGCTTAGTGATGTGACCACCTTTCAATGTGCCTGTTGGCCATTTTTATATCTTCTTTAGAAAACTGTCTATTCAAGTCCTTTGCCCACTTTTTAATCAAATTAGTTCATTATTTTGCTATTGAATTGTATATATTTCTTATGTATTTTGAATATTAACCCCTTATCAGGTATATGACTTGCAAATATTTTCTCCTAATCCGTAGGTTCCTTGTCATGGTATTGATTATTTATTTTGCTGTTTAGAAGCTTTTTAATTTGATGTAGTCCAGTTGTTGCTTTTTGCTTTTGTTGCCTGTGCCTTTGATTTCATATAGAAAAAAATTACTGCCAAGACTAATATCTAGGAGATTTAACTGTATGTTTTCTTCTAGAAGTTTTTTGGTTTCAGTTCATACCTTAAGTCCTTAATCCATTTTGAGTCAATTCCTGTGAGTGGTGTGGGATAAGGGTCCAATTTTATTCTTTTGATGTGAATATCAAGTTTTCCCAATGTGATTGATTGAAGAGAGCATCCTTTCTCCACTAAATATTCTTGGCTCCCCTTTCAAATATTGGTTTACTGCATATGTTGCATTTATTTCTGGGGTCTCAATTTTGTTCCATTGATCTCTGAGTCTGTTTTTATACTAGTACTATACTGTTTTAATTACTATAGCTTTGTACTATAGTTGGAAATCAGGAAGTGTGATGTCTCCAGCTTTGTTTGTTCTCAAGATTGCTTTGGCTATTTGAAGTCTTTTGTGGTTCCATTAGAATTTTAGTTTTATTTTTCTATTTCTGTGAAAAATTCCACTGCAATTTTGGTAGGGATTGCATTAAATCTATGGAAGGCTTTGGGTACTATAAGCATTTTAGCAATATTAACTCTTCTGATCCATGAACACAGGATATCTTTCCATTTATTTGTATCTTTAGTGCCCTTTATCAATGTCTTACAATTTTTGTTATATAGATCTTTTACTTCCTTGGTTAAAAGTATTCTTATTTAATTGATTTGATGCTATTGTAAATGGAATTGTTATTTTTTTCAGATAGTTTATTGCTAGTGTATAGAAAATGACTTTTATTTGCTGATTTTTGCATTTTTCAATTTTACTAAATTTGTTTACTGGGTCTAACAGTTTTTTTGGTGGAGTCTTTAGGTTATTCTATATACAAGATCATGTCATCAGCAAACACAGTCAATTTTACTTCTTTTCTGATTGGGATATCATTAATTTCTTTTTCTTGCCTGATTGCTATGGCTAGGACTTCCACTGCTATGTTGAATAAAAAATGGTGATAGTGGGTACCTTTGTCTTGTTCTGGTCTTGGAGGAAAAGTTCTCAATGTTTCACTATTGAGCATGATGTTAGCTATGGGTTTATAATGTGTGGCGTTTATTATGTTGAGATGTATTCTACACCCAGTTTGTTGAATTATTTTTTAATAATAGAAGGATGCTGTCTTTTGTCAAGTGATTTTTCTGCATCTATTGAGATGATATGATTTTTGTCTTTCATTCTATTAATATGATGTATCACATTGATTTGTTTGCATATGTTAAACCATCTTTGTATCGCAAGGATGAATTCTACTTGATCATAGTGTCTGATCCTTTTAATGTGCTATTTAATTTGGTCTGCTAGTGTTTTGTTCAGAATTTTTCCATCTAAAATCATCTGGAATATTGACTTGTAGATTCTTTCCTTGTAGTGTTCTTATCTGGCTTTAGTATCAGAGTAATGCTGGCCTTGTAAATAAGTTTGTGAGTGTTCTCTCCTCTTCAAATTTTTGGAAGAGTTGAGAAGAATTGGCACTAATTCTTCCTTAAATGTTTGGCAGAATTCATCTGTGAAGTCATCTAAGCCTGGGACCTCCTTTGGGAGGTTTTTGATTACTGATTCAATCTCCTTCCAGGTAATTGGTCTGCTCAGATTTTATCAGAAACAACACTGATTCAGTGTTGTTTGTTTGTTTCTAGGAATTTATCTGTTTCCTCTAGGTTACCCAATTTGTTGGCATATAATTGTTGATAGTAATATCTTTTGTATTTCTGTTGCATTAGTCATAATGTCTCCTTTTTCATTTACAATTTTATTTATTTGAAATTTCCCTTCTAGCTAAAGGCATGTCAATTTTTTCTTTTCAAAAAACCAACTCTTGCCCTGGCTGTTTTGGCTCAGTTGGTTGAGCATTGTCCTGTGCACATAAAGGTTGCTGGTTTGATTCCCCATCAGGGTACATGTCCAGGTTTCGGGCTCATGCAGGAGGCAACCAGTCAACTTTTCACTCTCACATAGATGTTTCTCTCTCTCTCCCTTCCTCTCTCTCTAAAAAATGTATATATATCTTTGATTTTTTTTCTAATCCCGATTTAATTTATTTCTGCTTAGATTTTATCTCCTCCCTTTTGCTAACTTTTGCCTTTTTGATTTTGAAGCTCTCTGTTGAATTTTTTAGTTCAGCACAAAATTTTCTATCTTGAATTTTTCACTCTGTTTTTATTTATTTTTTTATGTTGTAAATTGTTTATCTGCGTTTTCTGATAGTTCTCTGAGCATCTCTAGAACAATTATGAATTCTTTGTCAGGAAACGTATGTATTTCCGTTTCTTTAGGGTTAGTTACTAGAAGTTTTCTGTGATCTTTTAGTGATGTCATGTTTATAGGATTCTTCATGATCCCTATAGTCTTTCAGAGATGTCTACACTTTTGAAATAACAGTCACCTCTTCTAAATTTATAGACTAACTTTGGCAAGAAACAACCTTCACCTGTGGGTGGGGACATTCTGGAGCATGCTGTGGCCTCAGGTTTCAGTTGTGCAGGGCACCAAGTTCAGGGGTGTGTGATAGCTCCTGGTTTAGGGATGGGGCATGATGTCTCAATAGTTCAGTCCGCTGGGGTCCACAACATTGACAACTGTGTGCTCCTTGGTGAGTTCTTTGGCAGGGTAGTCCATAGTGGCTACAAGGACTCTTGAGGTCTTCAGTGGTGCCTCCGGGTCCAGCGGCTAGTTAGCACGTTAGGCACTGGTAGTGCCTCAGCTGGTGGTGTGCATATTCTTGCCTGTGGAAGCCTGCATTGGGGGTCTGCGTAATGGTAGGGGCTGATTACAGACACACACACAGTGGTGAGGGCCAGGGTCAGCAGCAAGGGTTGGGGCCAACTGTAGCTACACTAGCAGCTGTGGGGACCCTGGCTGTCAGTGTACACTCCTTTTGCAGCAGGGTGTAGACACAGGTGCAAGCTTGGCAGTGGAGGCCAGTGTCGCAAGTCAGGCCAGGGACATGCGATGCAGAGCTGGAGGGCCGCAGTCCGAGCTGTGCACTGTGGTGGAGCTCAGCCCCAGGAGTTGAGGCTGGAGTCTTGCATTGGTGTAGCCTAAAAGATGACTGTCTGTGGAGGTCCCATCCCTAGTGGAGAGGGGGTTGGGAGTGGGGAGGGACTCTGGTGGCTGACATCTGCGAATGCAGTAACCTGTGGGGCACAGTCCAGTGCAATCCGCAGAGGGTCTGCGGCAGTTGTCCAGGCCATTGTTCTTTCCCTCAGTGGCAATAGCTGCTGAGGTCCTCTGCAGAGCAGATTTCTGGGAACCACTGTCGCTCCTGTAGCTGATGTTGGCAGCCCGTGTCCTTCTTCCATGTTCCTTCACTCTGTGTGTCTCAGCTTTCCCTGTCTCTAGGTGCAGTGAACCTGAGGGACACCATTCCTGCAGTGACCCAAAAGGCTGGGGAAGCAGCCTTTCCCTGTTCTCCTTCTCCTATCCAGGGGAACTCCTTCTAGCTGGGGAGTTCCCTGTCAGTGCCGAGCAGTTCCAATCTGGGGAACGGGATTATGTGGCAAAATAAAGCTCTTCTTTCTTTCAATGTTGTGCAGTTAGTCACAGTGTTCTTGCTCCACTATGTTGCTGAAGTTTTTATGACTCCTGAGTCTGCCAGAGCTGTTTTTGTTCACAGAAAGCTGTCTCATGGTTGAACTTTTGGGGAGATGGAGGCTGGGGTCTCCTACTCCACCATCTCGATGATGTCTGTCTCCACTGGCCCTTCAGTCATCCACCCAGTAGTGACACCTTTTATTAATTAAAACAAATCCCATGGCCAAACCTAACTTTAATGAAGGCAGGAATTACAGTCTTACTGTGTGTTTAGAAGGAAGAAAGTCAATCTATTTGGAAAAGTCCTAATGGTCACCAAAATCGTAATTATCCTGAGATTAATGATAGTCAGAGGGATTAGGTAACTCTCCAAAGACTACTTCCATATTTTCTGAAATTTTCTGCTATTCTTATCACTACATGGCCTCTCTTTCCCTAATTATAGATCAGAAGTATGACTTTATTCATTTTGAGGTTTAAAAAATACTACAGCTAATTACCACATAGGGTTTTTTAATTTATTTGTTTAAGAAGTGATTGGTAATCAAAGGCATGAAATAAACATAAAACACAACAGTGATACGAACTTTTTATCATACTATCCCTTTGATCTTTATCCTGACTGTGATTACTTGTAGGTTTCCCCTTATTTTCTCTCTAAATTCTAAAATGCAGGATTTGAGATGGTAATTCTAGCTCATAAAAATTTTAAAATCTCCATCACCCTTAGTTGCAAAGAATAATATAAACAAATTAAAAACAGTCATTGATAAGCTTAAATAAGTAGCGCTTATAAGGAATTTGATAATAAGCAGTGAAAGCATTATGTTAAAGAAATTATATTGAAAAAAACCCTAACACTAACCTGCAAAGCATATTGTTGCTCTGCATTCAAGTGAAACTCATGACCCATGTCCGTAGGATCTGGGCTGCTGAGGAGTCCAACCTCCAGAAAGAAAACCTTCCTCCAATAAACAGCTTATATTTGGTCAAGAAAAACAAAGGTCAAGGGAGATTTTGCCAGAGGACAGAATTTTGAGAAACCCAATAATTGAGCAACTGACTCATTGTCAGGGCAGAGAATCATTGCTCTCCCCATCTCCAGATTATAGCCTGCATTTGGACTTGTAATCCTGGTTTCCTTGCATCCCCGTGCAAGATGGGTGTTATCAAAGATACCCTATGTACCTTCCACCACGGTGTATTAATTATGTTGGGGGTGGTTAAATTAATCATTTTCATGGTTCGTTTATTCGATATCAGGTTACTGTAATGACTGGACAATTTTGAGTTGTCTCCTGATGGGACAGAGTGAGACTCCTTTGGTTGTACATGGGGTAGTTCATCACAGAGGCCAGACAATTTTGAATGTTTATTTTAGGACAGTAACATGCATAGATGCTGACAACCAAGGAGCAGAACATAATAAAGACATCTTTTCATTTTGGTCTGCTGCCCAGAACCTCTGTGGGAAAACTCTTTCCTCTTCTTAGTCCATGTGGTTTATGAGGACTAGCAGTCCCCACCCCCACCCTCCAATTCCAAGCAGGAGTGAAGGACCTAGGCTTGCCCGGGGATGAGGGCACCATCCTCTGACAGCAATTGGTTCAGGAATGGATAACCATACTCACACGAAGTGATTAGAGTTATCTCAGGAACAGCAGAGGGAATGCTTGGGAAAACACACTCACTTCTATAAAATTGCAGCAGGAAGAACAGTGTAAGGCTAGAACTTTCGGTGACCTTTACCTCGTTCATCCTAAGTATTAAGCTTTCTGAATAAAAAATAAAAAGGTTATATTCCTGCTCTATGAGTGTTATGAAGAACAGAAGAATCAATGAAATGATGTTTATATAAACATCAGTTCGTGACTTTATCTAGTTTAGAATAAATAAGTTAATAAATACATTAAATGTTAAGTAAATCTAAAGTATAAAGATGTAAGGAATGTAGGGATTTCAGATTTCCAAAGAATCATATGTCTACAAAATATTGCCTATATTAAAGTATTTGACAGATAGCCTGGCCGGTGTGGCTCAGTGGTTGAGCATCGACCCATGCACCAAGAGGTGGTCGGTTCGATTCCCGGTCAGGGCACATGCCCAGGCTGTGGGCCAAACCCCCAGTGGGAGGCATGCAGGAGGTGGCCAATCGATGTTCTCATCTCTCTCTCCCCCTCCCTTCCTCTCTCTCTCAAAATAAAAAATAAATAAATAAAAATTTTTTAAAAAGTATTTGACTGATCTATTATTTCCAATTATAGCTATATTTGATTTAATTAGCATTGAACTAATCAAAGAATAACTACAAACTATCTCTTCATGACAAATATCAGATGTAACAAATACAATAAATTGTGTACATCAGTAGAGTGGTACTATATATACTCATGATGACTCCGGGACCTGCAAATTTTAGAAATTGTTCAATATAGCATCAGTATTAAATGCGTTTTATTTCTTCCAGATACTTTGATGTCACTTGCTCATTAATGGAATGCATGCTCATGTACATTTGGTATTTGCATAACAAGGAGACCCTATCCCCTTGTACTGTGTTTATACGTTTGGAAATGTCACTAAGATTCATCAGAAGAGTGTTAATATTTTCTGGGCAGAGGCCCATTTTCAAAGAATAATTCATCTGTATGCAGCCTGCCATAGTTCAGGCTGCTATAACAAAATACCATAGATTGTGTGGCTTAAAAAGCAGATATTTAGCCCCGCTGGTGTGGCTCAGTGGTTGAGCGTTGATCCATACACCAAGAGGTTGCCGGTTCGATTCCCAGTCAGGGCATATGCCCAGGTTGTGGGCCCGATCCCCAGTGGGGGGCATGCAGGAGGTGACCAATTGATGTTCTCTCTCATCGATGTTTCTATGTCTCTCTCCCTCTCCCTTCCTCTTTCTAAAAACAATAAAGAAAAACAAATAAACAAAAAACAGCTATTCATTTTTCACAGTTTGGAAGCTGGGCTGGCCAGGATCAGAGGGCCAGCATGGGCAGGTTCTGGAGAGAAGCCTAGTCTTGGGTTCTGGTGGGTGCCCTCTGACTGTGTCCTCACTGGCTGAGAGAGCTCTGGTTTCTTCTCATAGAGCCACCGAGGCCATCATGGGGGCCCCACCTGCATGACCTTATCAAACTTAATTACTTCCCAGGGACCCCCTCCAGCTACTATCACCCCGGGGATTAGACTTCAATACATAATTTGGGGGGTCACATAAACATTCCTGGCTGTCTCTTGAAGCACTGTTACCCTAATTTCCATTTACTAAAAAATAGAGGCAGCAGATTAGATGTTGTAATGATTATTAAATGCAAAACATGTTACATGCAAACTACTGTCTCAACTACACGGGCGATATTTCTGACACACCGCTGCTCCGTCGTTCTCCGAGGTGACAGAGCAAATCTCCACTCAGCTCTGAGAGGGACCGTTTTGCTTCAGAGTCATGATTTGAACTGTGATCTCAAGGTACAAGGACCATCAGCATTAGAAGCACAGTATTAGACATTTTCAGTTTAATTTTTTTCAGCATGAATAGATGAACGGTGTTAGACACCAGAAAATTTGTCAGTTATATATTCAGTGGTATTTTTTTCCTCTAATTTACACACAGTGACTGATATCCAAAGAGAGACCATACTGCTGGTGAGGATGACCTTTTTTTATGTAGATGAAGTCCATATAGACATTCGAATCAAACAGGTCGCGTTTCTCTCTATAGACCATCCTCTAGTTCAGCCCCAGCGTGACCAAAGATTAGGACTCAGTTTCCTTTGGCCTCTGCATTTTGCAAAGTTAGAAATGAAAGTGCAAAAGAGCAAATCGACATCCTAGATACCAGGCACCAGATTCTCAAATGTCTCCAACAAAAATCCTTCTCATTCTCTGAATGTGAAAAAAAGGAGGTCTCTGTAAAAACAGTTTGGGTGACACGAGTGCATTTAGAAGGCTGACTTTGTGTCAGGCTGTGTCAAACTTGATCCCACGGCCCAGAAAGAAGGTGTGGTGAGAGGGGAGAAGGAGGAGCAAGTGGAAGACAGATTTTCAATGGATGGTTCTTTTACAGGGAATTGTTTCCTTTCAGTTTCTTTTGAGTTTGAAAAATGTATGTTTCTTTTTATTAAATTAATTGGAGTGAATTAGTTAATAATTATATATATGTAATTTGCACTTATATATAAGTTTCAAGTGTACATTTCTGTGGTACATGCTCTTCATATTGCGTGTGTGCCCACCACTCAAAGTCAGGTCATCTTCCGTCACCGTACATTTGACCCTCTTTACCCTTTACTTTCCTCCTACCCACCTTCCCTCTGGTAACCACCACACTGTCATCTGTGTCTGTGAGTTTTTGTTTGTTTGCTGTTTTTGTTTGTTCATTTGTTGCTTTTCAGTTTTATATCCCGCATATGAATGAAATCATAAGATTCTTAATTTTTTCTGTTTACACACACACACACACACACACACACACACACACACACACACACACAGCTTTGGATTAATACATTACCCCCAAATCTAAAATATTTTAATGCAATCTTAGAGAAGAGAAATAATATTTAAAAATATAAATGTTAACCTTTTTACTAAAAGTAAAAGGTTTTAACTTACATTTCATCTTAAACATCATAATTTGTTGAAAAATATATTTAAAAATTTCACAGTGTATCATATTTGCTTTTGTGAGTAAATATTGAAACAAATATTTTAAATGCATGTTATAATATGAAAAAAGTGCCGTTATGATCAGATATGTAGAATACTTTACTTTAAAAATAATTAACTGACTTATTGTTATAATGTTTACTTTTTGTTTCTAACTGGATAGATAAGAGGGGAGGTTTGAGTTGTTATTTGAAAATAACATTCTATGCAGTGTAATTTTTTATTTACCATAATTCTAAGCTATATTTATTCATCATTAGATTAGTTTATGCTTTTACAATTGATTTTTGAAGTACCAAACATGCACAAGAATTTTGATCTGATAAAGGAAAAACTGAACAAAATTTGCAGAACTATCTCATTATGCTCCTGGTTTCCTACCGCCTTTCAACATCAGTGTT
The DNA here is from genome assembly GCA_030848825.1 of Tadarida brasiliensis. Lineage (NCBI taxonomy): Eukaryota > Metazoa > Chordata > Mammalia > Chiroptera > Molossidae > Tadarida > Tadarida brasiliensis. The sequence continues at coordinate 78,538,750 of CM061267.1, read as the reverse complement.
GCTTGTGCTTCCTGCCTTTAACAATTGGTCAATTATGGTATAAATTAAACAACATTTGACTGAGAATGTAAAAAAGCAATGTGCTGTATAAAACTAATGTACTAGGTAGGATTACCAACTGAGTCAGAAATTAAGTGACTAAGTCATGAGCCCGCTCCTCTGACCTCCACTGAGCACCAACTGTGCTCCCTTGAGGACATGTGGAGGGTCTTAAACTATTTCTTTTTAAGGAAAACATTTCTCAAACAATTATTTTATTTTGGATTCAAGTAATAGAAATTGCAATAGAGATCAATAGCATCTTTAATCATAGCAATCTGTTAGACCTGTGAACCAATCAAAACTATTCTCATCCAGATTCTTCAGTTTCCCCATGAGGACACTGAGGCACAAAGGGTGATGCTTTTGCCAACTATTTAAAGGTAGATATTTAGCATAAAAAGTAACTCATAGAGCCCGGCCGGTGTGGCTCAGTGGTTGAGCGTCGACCCATGCACCAAGAGGTCGCTGGTTCAATTCCTGGTCAGGACACATGCCCAGGTTGTGGGCCTGATCCCCATTGAGGGGCGTGCAGGAGGCAGCTAACTGATGTTCTCTCTCATTGATGTTTCTATCTCTCTCTCCTTCTCACTTCCTCTCTCTCTAAAATCAATAAAGGGAAAAAAAAAATTTTTTAAAGTAACTCGTAGATATTTGTTTTGTATTGTTATTATTAATGGCATTCATAGATTTTAATCATTATTACTATTATTAGTATTACACTTTTGTTTCAGATCGTTTCTATTACTGTCATTAAATTGGGATAATAAAGAAAATTAGGTTCCTCTCCTTAGGATAATTTGATTATTATTATTAATATCAAAATTATAGCAAAATTAGAAATTAAAGAGTAAATGTCTAGCATTTTTTTTAATTAATGAAGATTAGACTGTTGTTAATTTTCTGTGGTGATATTGTGCTAGGTTTTGAGCACAGCCTTTGAATCCCAATTTTTTTATTGATTTGTGTCATCCTATATTTTTCAAAAATCTCAGAATTTCTGGCATTGATTTTTCAAAAAACATTAGTAATCTGGACTCAAAAGCTGATCTTAGAGTATAAAAGTGTGAAACAAGAAATGAGATAATTATTAGTAACCTCAATTCTTGGCACGTAGAAGATCCCACATTTGAAGAAAGAAGTTCACATTTTCCATTCTGATTTTGGTCTATTGTGTATTATGCGTATCAGCCAAAGTCTAACAGAAAAACAAAAATCACAAAGCATTTTTAAAAGAGGGAGTTGCCCTGGCCGGTTTGGCTCAGCAGTTGGAGCGTTGGTCTGCAGACCAGAGCCCCGGGTTCGGTTCCTGCTAAGGGCACGTACCTCGGTTGCAGTTTGTCCCCGTGTGGGTGGCGACCAGTCGATGTGTCTCTCACACATCGATGTTTCTCTCTCTCTTTTCCCCCCTCTCTCCCTCCTGCTCTATCTGAAGATAAATGCAAAGATGTCCTCTGGTGAGGATAAAAAAAAAATTTTTTTTTTAAAGTGGGAATTAAATATACAGAATGGCTTACGCGGTTGATGGACGAGCTGAGAAGCCAGAGGGGGTGTAAGGAAACCCGGAGAGCAGTACCAGCAGCAGGCCGCTGCCATCCCTGCAGTGCGGGGTCAGGGGAGTGGAATTCAGGACACGTGGCAGGAGGCTTGGCCTGTGGGGGGCTCTGGAGGGGACACAGGCAGCACTGAAGATGCCATTCAGGGCGGTGAGAGAAGGACACAGACAACTGGGCTTTTGTCTTCCTTCCGCTCTCCAACCTCCCACTGTCCAGTATCCACTGGGTCAGTCACCTTGACCAAGGTCAGACAGCAGCACCAGGTTTCTCTGCCCGGTCCCCTCGTTCCCACACTGGGCAAGGTTGGCAGTGGTCCGGTGCAGAACACAGGGAGTCTCAGGGAACTCTGCTTTACTTATTTATTGTGGAGACAATGTTAGTTACTTCTTGTTCTGAGATCACAATATACTTCCTGCAAAACTTTTCGACACCTTTCGTCATAATTATTTATTTGAAGATATGCCTCCCTCATAGGTTGTGATCTCTTGAGGAGAGAAGCCATCTTTTCATTGGCAATGCCTACAGCCTCATCTTGTCTCTACCACGGAGAGGTGTGGGAAATGAAGCCATCATTTCAATTCATAAAATTAATCCATAATTAATCCAGCTCCAATAATTAAAGGATGCCTGAATGACAACAGCTAGAAATAGAAGAGGAAGTGTCCATGGTAGCAATGCTTGTGCCTCGTAGCTACAAACCTACAGCTTCTCCACCTGGACGTGCTTTGCTAATGTCTTTGCTTCCTTTATATGTAAGGAAGCCCACTGCATTCCTTAGTGAACTCAGACCTCTACCTCTGAAGATTGGCACTAAACAGAAAAACCTCTATGGGGCATGATCACATGGCTTCTTCACACACACACACACACACATACATACACACACACACACACACACACACACACACACACACACACACAATGTCCCCTCTATTGCTAATGTTAGTAGATTTGGTTTGATTTCATTATCTGGGCCAAGAGTCAGTAACTGCCTGCTCAGTTTTATGGATTAAGAAAGAAAAGGCAAACATTGCCCACACGTCCATATGATTTGTTACAGCCTAGCCTCCATTAGGCTTTCCTAGATGAGAAGCCAAAGAATATTGAGCTTCCTTCCCTGCCTCTGTCTCAGGAAACACGGGCAGAGCATTAGCAGCCAAGGGAACCTCGGAGCTGTTCTGTCTTTGCTGCCTGGCCTGGGTATGACAGGTAGGATGCTGACGTCCTGGTCATTGTGGAAGCATGGGCTCTGTTGACTCTGGCTCCTAATTTGGAAGAGCTACAACCACAATCATATCCTATTTCCAACAAAAGTGTCTCGAGTAAGCTCTGTAAACGAACGTTGGACCACACAGTTTTTCTGCCATGCATTTGTTTTCTCCGCAAATGTTTGTTCAGTGCTTGCCCTTGCTCTATGCTGTGTGTTAAGACTACAAAGATGAAAAAGTGCCTTGTATCTGGTCCTCAAGAAGCAGAGGGAGTTCAGGGCTGTGGAAAGTAAGACATTAAAACAAGCATTTAAGTAGACAGTATAAAACCATTCTAATACGGATGCACATAAAAGGTATACTCGAGGAAGAGTTCACATCGGAGGTCGTGTTGGAGCCAATGAGAGGAGGAACGTGTTCTAGGCAAAGAGGATTTACAAATATTCTCTTTGGAGGCACAAGAGTGTATCAGGTTTTCAAAGAGCTACAACTGTTGCTTTTATTGCATAAGGGGTAGGAGAGGAACTTGAGGAAATGAGACTGAAGGGGTAAACTGAAGCAGGGATGACACTTCTTACATGCAGTGGAGGAGTTTGGATTTTTATCTTGTAAATCATGAGTCGCCACTGAACATTTTTGAGCATGGTAAAAGGATTTCAAAGATGTTTCTGTTAGCAGGAAAGGGAATGGTCTGAATTGGAGATTAGGTTTAAAAACAGAAAATCTAATGAGAAATTTAATAAAAATCAATGAGGAGTCTTTTCATTTGAAAGTCATTAAACAGCTATTATTATTATTATTACTTTAAAATATGTTTTTATTGATTTTAGAAAAAGAGGAAGAGAGAGGGAGAGATAGAAACAGTGAGCAGCTGCCTCCTGCATGCCCCTCACTGGGGATCGAGCCTGCAACCCAGGCATGTGCCCTGACCGGAACTGAACTGATGACCTCTTAGGGTATGGGGCAATGCTCAACCAACTGAGCCATGCAGGCTGGGCCAGATATTATTTTAAAAGCCAGCCAGCACGCAACTAGTCACCAGGCACACATAGAGGAAACAAGTGGGCAGGGGGCTGCCTTTGAGTCATCACAGTTCAGTGAGGGTGAAATATAATACTATAAGGGCAGGAGCAGAGTTGGAGTAAAATGGGTTCATCCTCTCTGTACCAGATTGAAGGTGGATAAACTGAACTTTAAGACAATACTATGTGGAAAGATAGAAACACCTAGGATGTTATTATGAATTTAATTGCCCCCCCCCAATTAATTTGTTGAAATCCTAACCTGCAGTAACCTCAGAATGTGCTCTTAGTTGAAAATAGTTAGAATGAGGTCATCCTGGAGTGGGGTGGACATCGAATCCCATAGGATTGGTGTCCTTATCCGAAGGAGAAATTCAGACACATGCACGCAGGGAGAATGCCATGAGAACATGAAGGCAGAGAGCGCGGTGGTGTGTCTACAAGCCCAGGGACAGACAAAGATTGTCAACAAGCCACCAGAAGCTGGCAGAGAGGCGCGGAATAGATTCTTCTCACCGCCTTTAATAGGAGCCAACTCTTCTCACATTTTTATTTTAGACGTCCAGCCTCCAGAACTGTGACAGGATACATTTCTGGGTGACCTAACCCAGTTGGTGGTCTTTTGTTACAGCAGCTTCAGGAAACTGATACAGACGCTTCTCAGGTTCCCAATTGGAGCAATTTTGTTTCCTAGTAAGAAACAGGAATTTGATTTTGTCCCATTATGTGTCATTACAAAAGAAGCTCCTTTTTTTTTTTTCCTTTCCTTGAATTCTGAGACTGCTGCTTTCATTAGTGAACTTATACTATTCTTACCAATTGATATAAAGTTGAAAAAGGACAGAATCATGATTTCTGGTGTCCGTATAGATTCCTGTTTCAGAGGTTATTGGTTTGCTACAGCCCAGCCCAGAATCACAGGCACAGCTCTCCTTAAAATCTGGAAAAAAAATTGAACACAGTCCCTTCAGATTGTTCTGTGGGCTGGGCCAGACGGTTCTGGAATGAATGACAATAAAATGTATTCCCTGGTGAGATAGTTATAGGAGCTGCCTACGTGTATAACCTGCCAAGCAACTTGATGGTTTATTGCTTTCTAATACTTTAAATGCCACCTTTTAAAAAACCCACCAGAGCCTGTTAGCACTTTTGCTTGATCTTTGCAGAATACTCTGAAAATAATAATAAACTTCGAGGTGGAATAAACAATCTGCCGGTGACAATTGCCCAAGTGCCTTCTGGCAAGTCTCGTCCTCTCTGCTCACTTTAAAATCGCAAAGCGCAAATTGCTTTGCCGGAGTAATATATTCCGGGCAACGTGAGGGCAAAAGGATGAGTTTCACTTAAAAGTGGAGGCTGGTGAGTGAATCATTTGGACTTCATCAGTGGCTTTGTGAGACTGGTTCTTTTAGAAGGAAGCCCTTTTTGCCTATGGATTATATTTCAAACGATTATGGTCTTCTGTTGCTCTCCAATAAAAAAATAGAAATGAAGAATCTATGGTGACTCATAAATTATGGTCGCATTCTAGAGGACGTATTTGCTCAGAATATAATGTGGCTTGATAACGACTGCCCTTTTCATTCAGAATGTCGCATGTCCCCAAAGCAGGCATTGTGCTGAACACTGGTATACGAGCATGAACACCTCCTACTGAACTGAATGATGAACAGAAATCGGTCCTTTGTGCGAATGTCCTCTTGGAGAAGTGCTTTCAAAGTTCTCAAGAACAATAACGTGGACATTAACCATCCTCCAGGACCCGATTCTACCTTGCTTATTTTTCCTTTTTACTCCCCTTATCTTAGATGCCATTTCTATTCAGTAGCAATGTTATCTGACTCCTAATGTTGGTATCTCTCCATCATTCAAAATTCATTTTCTTACAGTCAAGGGTTCACTACGCACAGAGTCTGAGGTTTGGGAAAATTACAATACAGTGTTTGTTAGCAGAGGTGAAACACAGACCAGAGTCTGACAAAAATAATTAGAAATGATCCTGGGGTTATTTTCTTGGTACTGACATTTGAGAATTTGCCCAATCTTTTTTGCCTGATCATAACAGTACTCCACCTGCACCTCCTATAAATAGTCTTGAGCCACTATGATACTGTTTCTAATTGCTCCTAATTGCTAAATAAGGCCTCTCCTACTGTTTATTTTTTTTATCGTATCTGTTACTTTTGCCATTATTGATCCTTCTATTGCCTATTCTTTTGGCGTCTGTGATTTGGCATTCTCCGAGGTCTTTTATTTTCCTGACTGCTGCGCTTTGTCTTATTCATCTCCTCTCTCACCTCAGTTTCTCATGCTCACTGGAGTATCTCATCTACCCACATGGCTTCATCTTCCAAACACAGACCTGTGATTCGAACCTCTCCCAAACTTACATATCCCACAGCCTGCTGGGCACCACTAAATGATTGTCCCATGGGAAACTGACCTGTAATACATCAAAAAGGAAATTTGCCTTCCTTTACCAAATTTCTCTCCTCACCCCATATCTTCTAGATCCATTGATTAAATTAGAGCCAGGAACTTAGACAGAAATTTGTAAGTAACTTACTCCTTCCCCTTACCCACCATTTATATATAATTAATTATAGAATACTCTGACTTTTAAGTCTCAGCCCACCCTCTCTAATCCATCCTTATGGCCTGCTTTCTCTTTATCAGATTCTTAATTGGTCTCGGTTCTCCATTCTTACACCAATCAAATTCATCTTCATCCTGTTAGATGATCCTTCAGAAATGCAGATTTAAACATATGACACTCTCTGCTTAGAGACTTTCAGCTTCGCCCTGGCCAGTGTGGCTCAGTTGGTTGGGTGTCATCCCTGTGCACTAAAAGTTTGCTGGTTCGATTCACGGTCAGGGCTCATGCCAGGGTTGTGGGCTCAATTCCTGATGGTAAAAAAAAAAAAAAAAGGAAGGTATCCCTGTGTCTCATGGTCCTCCTTCTAGCTAATACCGATTTGAAACATAAAATACGTAAAGTGGCGAGTGATGCATGGAGTGGCAGGTGGTGGGATTGTATTGGAACCAGGTTGTTCATGACCATCTCATGCCCTCATGCATTTCGGATGCTATTTTTCATTTGCAGGAGGCAGCGGAGCGATGTTTTGCTCTCACATTGATGTTTTTCTCTCTCTCCCTCCCTCTCTCTATTAAAAAATATATATCTATACACACACATATATATGTATATATATCTATATATCTATACACACATATATATGTATATATATGTGTATATATATCTATACACACATATATACATATATACATATATGTGTGTGTGTGTGTGTGTGTGTGTGTGTGTGTGTGTATATATAAAAGACTTTCTATTTCTTCTTATAATTTAGGAGATGAATCCCGAGTTTCTTAATTCAGGATGAAAGCTCTCTTGTTTAGTCCTTGCCTCCATCTCCAATCCCACCTCTAGCCACCCACTATTTTGCACTTTTTGCTTCAGCAAAGCCAAACTGTTTGCATTTTTGCTCGTACTCTCGAGAAGACGCTCTCCTTCTCCACCCTTGACCTAGCTAATTCTACGAACTCACGGAGGTGTCACTTTCCTCCAGAAGCCTTTTATTGCAAACTCTCTCCCGTTCCCCATAGGACAGAGTAGGTTTCAGTAAATGTTTGTCGAATGAATTACTCCACTTCATTCTGTTGATCTAAGACAGGTGGTAGACAATCTGAAAACATAACAACATAATATTAGAACTACTAATACTAATATTTTTCAGGTCAATGTGAAATTAGTATTCTTGAATTGATCTATTCCACGTGGGGCTATGAAAGACAGACTGAGTTCTTTTCTATTCTTAGAATAACTTTTTTCCAGCCTTTGATAATTAGTCCCTCTTTATAGTATCAAATAGCTTTCTGTGCTATTATTTGAGTAAATACAAAATATTTGTATAAAATTCCAAAAGATACAAATTAAATATATACATTTGCTTAAATTTGGGGAATCGAAGATTCAAGTGTTGCTAAAAGCTATAATCTAAATTGTTTGTCTCTTAGTTTTGCTGGGAAAGCTAATAGCATTTTTAGTAGGCTCAATCTTGAGATGAAACTATAATGTGTCATTGTGAGATAGTGTGTGTATAAAGTCACAGAGACACCGGGGACTCTTTTCCTTTATCCCTAATTACAGCCATAGGTTCAGCAGTTGATTTTCTTACTATAGAAGACAATATTGATGGGCCATTTGAGTTTTGATTTAGCTTATTAAAAAATTTGCTCTTTGGATGATACCCTTAAAGGTCTTGGGTCTTATAGACTGAAAAAATGTATAGAATGATTCTTTTAAAAAGAAAAGCCAACATCCTTGTAGATTCTGTGCCCACTTCAGCAAGGATAGTGATGCTGAAGAAATTCTCTCAGATTTGTTTCTGCTGTTTTAATTATGTCAGTGAGTTCAAAGAGGCAGATCATTGCCTTTTAAAGACAATTACAATTTACCTTTTCCCTATTTTATTAAGAAATATCTGATACACAAAAGAATACATGTAACGTATGTATGCAGGTCGTGGCGCATATTATTACAGCAATTATCCGTGACAGGGTGATTGTCACTGGCAGGACAAGTCCACTGGTATCAGTCCCAATTTCACAGAGGCGGTACGGGGAGCCACTTCGATTTTATTGAACCTGCTGAAAAGCCTCAAAGAGAAAAACAGGGAGGTTCCCGGTTTCTGCAATGATCTTTGATGTCCTTGCTACCTAACATGAGTGAATGCTGAACCGGCAGAGAGAAATACATGTGTTACAAATGATTCAGCCTGGCTGGTGTGGCTCAATGGATTGAGTGTTGTCCTATGGACTGAGAGGTCGCTGGTTCGATTCCTGGTCAGGGCACATGCCCAAGTTGCGGGCTTGCTCCCCAGTAGGGGGCGTGCAGGAAGCAGCTGATTGATGTTTTTCTCTCACATCAATGTTTCTCTCTCTCTCTCCTTTCCTCTTTCTCTAAAAAATAAATAAAAACATATTAAAAAAAAAAACAAGAAGTGATTCAATTAATTATTTTTTAAACTTCTTTTGTCCTTGTGTGTAGTAGGTTTTCTGCAGGATAAAATCATCCTCAGTGACTCCAACTAGTCACCTCTCTGTCCATCACTGTCTTGAGTTCTCCTAGGAGAAAATGACGTTTGGGTTGGGGGAAGGATGGCTGTCAGCACGGAAGGTGGGATTCTCATTATCAGTGCAATATGGGAGAAGGATGGTGAAAAAGGTGCCCTGTGTGTTTATGGTCCTCCTTAGCTGATGCCGATTGAAAACATAAAGTAGGTAATGTGCTGAATGATGCATGGAGTGGCAGATGGTGGGATTGTATTGGAACCAGATTGTTCATGCCCAATCTCATGCCCTCGCGCATTTCAGCTGCTATTTTTCATTTGTTATAAAAATGCCATTATCTTGACCAGTAATGCAGTTTCTCAGAGATTTGGAAACCCTTAAAGCCTTATTTTTTGGAGAAGCCTGGGCTGGAACACCACCGACTGTGCCTGTGTGCATTGTATTAAGCTAATGTAGGGTGGAAATAGCAAATTGACTTTGATAACGGATTTTCAAGTGTGCTCTTTGTGGATGAAATGCTGTTTCACTTATTATGATTTTTTTCAGGCTGTAATTTATTTGTAAATGTCTTGACTACACTTTAATGGCACGCTGTCTCTGGGGGTGAGTCTGTGTTACAGCCAGTTACAGAGATAACAAGGTTAGGAATACATCCTCATGTGGTATTTGTCTAAACCCTAAAACTTTTTTTTTGTTATTGTGACAGCTTCACAGGAAAAATTATTCAACAAGATTTAGCAGCATAAGGGTAGGGAGGCTACAAATTAGCATAGAGTTGCCATAAGGCACTATATATATATATATATATATATATATATATATATATATATATAAATTTAAATAAGAAAGTCAGAAGCTGACACTGAGGCATGAAGAATCCATCTTTATGTCTTTTCTGCTGACTTGAACTCCTGGTGGTGGTGGGTGGGAAGCCTGAGAAGCAATATCACTGCCAAGTGACCAGGGATATATTCCCATGGGCACTACTTTCTTTCTAGAAGATAAAGTGAGTCAAATGTATAGGATACTCTTGTTATAGAAGTTTTTGTGGACCTTTGGGCTTTGGTGACAATTTATGTTCGTGTGTAGATTATAAGAAGGAAAGCGGTTCCAGACCAGGGCTCTGCACACTTTCTCTGTACAGAGTCAGATGGTACATCATTCAGCTTTTGTGGACTATAAATTTTCTGTTGCAAGTACTCATCTCTACTAATGTGCAAAATCAACCCTAGACAATAAACAAATGAATGAGCATTGCTGTGTTCCAATAAAGCTTTATTTAAAAACAAACAAACAGGCAGTGGACCAAATTTGGTGCACTGGTCGTAGTTTGCCAACTCCCTTTCTAGGTCAGGTGGGCGAGGGCTTTGCAGATGCTTGCACTACTGCACTTACTGTATTAAACAAAAAAAGCAGTGAGAAGACCTTGGCCCATGCAATCCAAGTTTTTGTGTCCTAGGGCACTTCCCATAGCTTTGATAAAGTTACAAATTTAACACACTTTTCCCTCTCATCCTCCACTATTATTCCTTAAAGGTGATGTGAATGTCAGACATCTCTTGAAGGACATCAGAACCATCTTTTAGGGTTGACAACAATCAGATAACTGAAATCCTTTGGAGAGCAAGTCATTACTGTCTTGGACTAAAGGTTTAAGACGGAGGTTGATAGTATTTTCAAATATTAGCCTTCAGAGGCTGAGGTTTTATTTTCCAGTAGGTGTACTGATTGCACACACACACTCTCTCTCTCTGTCCTTTTCTCTTTCGCTCTCCTCCCTTGCTCTCCCTTCTCCCTGACTGTATCATACTGGGCCACTGGTTGCTGAGGTGCTGCGTCACCTTCTGTAACGTTGCTTGATCTCTGACTTCCTGTGAAGCACAATGAATCTTACATTAGACTGTTCTGAGTCAGGTGGTGTGCCATCTGCTCCCAGGCCTGGAAAACAGGAGCAGCAGAGCAACAGCGACCCTCGTTTTCAGCAGAATATTCATATTCACACAGTGAGGGAGAGACACACATTCTGATTTTAGACAGGGTCTCATGGTATTTCTCTCACAATCACCTAATCAATTTGACATAAAACCTTTATTAAAGTCATTTGAGACATGGGTACACTCACAGAGTGGGGTGGGTTTGAGCCTCTTCTCCTTTGTTGTTGGGGGGTCATGTTAGATTGGAGTGGTTGGGAATGGTTGTGTAATTGTAGCTAATAGCTGCGTTGCGTGATGCTACCCAGAATACTTGAGAGCAGCTGGCAAACCTGGATATTGACGCTGATAGCAGGTAGCACAGGACAAATTGAAAGAATAGAGGCAACCAGAGATCTCCCGGCTGCCAACGTGTGATAGCATTTAAAAGCCTGGACTAACCTTCTGTTAAGAAAATGAGAAACCCATTTACTACACAGCTTTAAGCCCTGAGCTAAATAATTAACTATAGATAAAACTCTTTTAACTATACATTGCTTTGATAGTAATGTATTCAAATGAAAAGCAAATTGCTTTTATAGTACACACATCAGTTTAAAGGCACAGTATATACTAGGGTTCTAAGACATATGTCTGTAATACATTTAAGGTCCACCCCCATTAGGGTTATGGATACTCTCAAAATGCTAAAATGACCTCCCTAAATAACACGTAGGTTAGAGAGAGAGAGAGAGAGAGAGAGAAAAGGACATTTTTAGAAACTATTTTAAAGAGTTCATTGATCTTCCTGCACTTTTTCACATTTTACGAGGTATATTTGAGAACTGGCACTCACATGGAATCTAAAACACTGTCCCCCTAAATCTTGCTAAAAGTGAGGAACCTATAAAAATAAATGAGACAAAAATCCACTCAGGTGAACTCTCTAAACATTTGGCCGTCCCCCTCACCAGCTCAGGAATCACTGTGCAGTAGAAAGTTCTATTGTGTTCTCTTGCCGGAGGTTCTTCCTGTCAGTGTTGACCCCGGCGTAGCTGGTAACACAATTTAACACTAAACTTAACAGCTTCAGTTCCTATCTGAAAAGGGTATTGGGCTATGGGGGCTTATTCGATTGTGGGAGGTTATCATAGGCTGGAAATAGATAACTAGGCATCTGCTCATCAGAAATAATTTTACAGATAGATGTGGCTTTAAGAAGCTATATTTTGAGGCAAAATTTGGACTGTTAAGGCAGTGGGAAGAGAAGATGTGATGTCATATTAGGGAAAAGTGCCCTTTTTGAAAACAAGATTTTTTTCAGTAGTGCAGATCACAGCCTTACCATATTTTTTCTACTTTATTTGTTCATAACTAGAATTAATGTAGAGGCAGTCCCAGCCCAGAAAAAAAAAAATGATAATGAGATCAGCTCTGCTTCTGGAACCCCAAATGTAATCTGGACACGTTTATAATCACCTTTCAGAAACACAGAACAACAGCTCACTGTTGCTATCCACGGCGTGTTGTTTATTTTCAGAAGTAAAAGTTTAGTATGGAAACTTTTAAAACCCGTTCTGCTTGCATTAAGGGTATTTTTAGGCTTCCAAAATCCATGTTGCAATTTCACATGATTTAAAAAAATCTGAGCTCTTTCATTTCCACCCATTCACTAATAAGTGATCCTTCCAAGGGCTTCTGAACTGAAGGCCTTTGGCTTCTCTCTATGGAGCCTTTATGTCAAAAAATCTCTGTGGTTCTTGGACCAGGGACGTTTTCACAACATTAAAATAAAAATAGGCCTTCTAACCTTTGATCTGCACCCCAGTCTACACAGCTGCGTCTTTCAGGACTCCAAGATCCACACTGCCAACTGGGGCGGCTGTCAGGATCCCAGCCATTCCAGGGGATGCAGGTTTCTCTTTCTGACTTAAGTCCTCTTTCCATCTACTTGGGAATAGTGGGGTTCAAGGACCTCAGAATGTACACAGGACCCACAAAGGTTGTGTGAATACATTCAAACATGAAGAACGGAAGCACTTAGCCAAGCAGGTCAGTGAGATCACTGTGACCTCACCGTTCCTCCCCGGGCACAGCTCAAGATGAACTTGAACTATTTTGGGGGGTACGTCTCTACTGGTTTTCAAAATTTCTTTGAATCTGTGTTAGTGTTGCAATGAGGACTTTACTGGACAGCCCTAATGATGAGCTCATTGGCTAACTAGTACCTAACTAGTGGCTAACTAGTACCTAACTAGCACACATTGCTTCTCGGCTCACCTTCTCAGTGACTCATTTGCTTTGCGGACCATTGCGTTACATTGTTGAATCATGTCTACACTGACAGTGTAGACGTTTTCCTCCGGTGTAAAATTATCTTTAATTTCCATTATGTATTCTTCCAGGGACTTATTGCTATTCAATTTGATTTATTTAATTTGGATAGTTTCACAGTTAGAACCACTGGGCTAACTCTACACGGTAGGTAGGACAAATCTCTACGCTTCCCGGTCATTAGCTCCAGCCTCTCTCTCTCCATACTCGGAACCCCATCCTTTCTTTATTACCTCTAGGTCCAGTTTGTGTTGTATGGCCCACTATGTCAATCACTCTCTCACCAGTGACCTGAACTCTCTTGAACCTTTGCCTTTTCATTACATCCAGTTAGATCATACACTTGGATTGAGATTAACTGACCCTCTATCTGTGCCAACACCTGGGCACTACAGCAGAGCTAAAGAAACTATGTCAAGGTAGCCGACTGGTACAGTATCATATACCTCATTCTATTCTTGAAGGCATGGAGCATATGCATTTTACCCTCCATTGTACACACAGTACCTCACAGGGTACCAGGCACGTAGGCAATGAATGTTCTTTAAATAATTGTTGAATGAATGCTAAAGGAATCTAAGTATCATTACCCTGCCTCTGTGAGGGGCGGGGTTGAATTAGAGACTTCTGGCCAGTTTCTGGCGACGTGGAATACTTCTAGGCACAGGAATGCCCACTCCAAGAAGGAAAGAGAATCAGACGTCACATGTTTACTTTGTGATCTTTTGACTGCTGTACCCTGTCGACCTGCACGGACATACTGAATAATATAATTTTTTCCCATTTTGACTGACTACGTGTTGCCTGCTTATATCGTATAGCCAATGCCTCTGCTTTGGCTAAACTCAAGACGTTTGCCCTTTCTCATTGTCAATTCATAACCCAAACATGGTTCTCAGATCTGAAAGTGTGATTATAATAGACTCTCAGATTTGACACTACCTTTGGAAACTAAATTTTGTGTTTTCTTAAATCGGATTTCTTGAATATAATTAAATTCAGTTTTCTCTATGTTTCTCTTTGTGTAAAGGTGAAAACATTAAGTTAGTCCTTTGTTAATATAAAGAAATACATTTCAGTAAGGACTTTTTCTGAAGTAATAAAGAAGTATACACACACATATATAAATATATATATCTATATTTGGGGGGTAAATTTGAGTTCCTGTGCCACCATTTATAGTTCCCCTGGTAAAGTTATTATTATTTTTTTAATACTATAATTACTCACTAGATGGAATTATTGGGCTTTGATTGAGGGAATAGTTATCAGAGGTCACAATCTGGGACTTGGTGAGAAACATTTATATGAGAAAATGTTTATAAAAATTATATGAGAAATATCTTCTCTTAAATACATCTCCAAGGTTGGTATGGGTTTGATTATGCCATTGAAAAGAGAACTGAAGTTTCTAAAGGATCAGGGAATTTAGCAATAAAATGAAGTCAGTTTTAGATTATAAAGCCCATACGTTAAACTCACCCAATGCTTCACCTCACGTCAGTCACTTTTTAGGGCTAATTATACATGGTTTGAGACGGAAGATTTCATCCTCGGTCGTTGAAAGGAAGGAAAACATACCCCGACCGAATCTGGTCTGTAAGGCTCCTAATTGCAGTTACCCTTGTGCTGTGGGGACCACAGTGTGAACATTGATCTTTACTCTGCCCTTGCTCACGTTGTGATCAATTAGCAGCCAAAGATGGACGCTGTTTATTTCAGAAAATACGGTCTCATGAATTCCTGGATTTTCATTATTAAAAGGTAGTTAGAACTGGCGTAGATGTCTACCTTCCTGGTATTATTTGGAACTACTTCTTGCAAAATTAAGTATGTATTGTTAAAAGAAAAAGTAAATAGCCCTGGCCAGTTTGGCTCAGCGGTTAGAACGTTGGCCTGCGGACCAGAGAGTCCCGGGTTCGGTTCCCACTAAGGGCACGTACCTCGGTTGCAGTTAGTCCCCGGCCCCCGGTTGGGGTTGTATGGGTGGCAACTACTCGATGTGTCTCTCTCACATTGATGTTTCTCTCTCTCTCTTCCTCCCTTTCTCCCTCCTGCTCTATCTGAGGATAAATGCAAAAAATGTCCTCGGGTGAGGATTTAAAAAAAAAAAAGAAAAAGTAAATAGAAAAATAGAAGTATTAAGGAAAATTAATGATATTGATTATAAAAAAAACTAGAAGCTACAATTGATTCAGCTTTAACGTTCACAATTCTTAACTAAAATATGACTGAGTGGTCATTAAGTGAACGAAAATCTTAAAAATATCCTCAATAAGTGATTGATGGGTATAATGGGTATTTGTCTTATGCAAAATGAGGAATAATCAACAAAGCTGATTTCTCCTGTTGGGAGCAAAATATATGAATGTAGTCATGGAATTTCATATCTAAACATGAGCCACAGAAAGTGTCAAACCAAAGTTTAAATTAACATGATACTAAGTAAAGAAGAAGAAGTTCTATTGTAGAAAAGGAACAAAACTTCTTCAATATAGGTTATGCTACTTGTGTTGTTACATCTAGTACTTTATTAGGAAAATCCTTACTCAGATAAAACGCTCGCCCGTGTTGATAAGTATATGAATGCTTCACTAGGTTCAGTAAGACTACAGACCTGTCCTGTCCATGTCTTGTAATTCTATGTGGGTGTTTTCCACTTTGTGGTAAAATTTCAACTGCATTGCTTTTCTACATCATTTCCTTTTTTTTTTTTTTTTTTACATTAGTGTTTGTTTTAAAATATTTTATTACTTAAAGAATTATCAGTTGTAGCAATCACAGTTTTTGAACCCTTAAACCTGAGATTTATAGGCACAGTCATGAAATATGATTCTAAAAATAATTGAAGCATAGCTAAGTTAGAAAAGTTCTAGAAATTTGATGAAAAAAATAAAAACCAATTTTTATCCTCACCTGAGAAAAAAATATATATATTTATATATATGTATATGTGTGTGTGTGTGTGTGTGTGTGTGTGTGTGTATATATATATATATATATATATATATATATATATTTAAATTGATTTTAGAGAAAGAGCAAGGGAGGGAGGGAGGAGAGAGAGAGAGAAACATCTATGTGACAAATATCAATCGGTTGCGTCCCTTCTGCACCTGACTGGGGACTGAACCTGCAGCCTTTTGGTGTATGGAACAACACTGCAACCAACTGAGCCACCTGGCCAGGGCCAAAAAAAATTTTTTTTAAATAAAAGGAAGAGTTAATTCTATTTATTTATTTAATTTTTCCAGTTCTTTTCAAATTGAAAAGAGTTAATATTAAATTAGCACTGTTTTTTCCACAAATAATTTTTACTAATGGACTCTTTTCTTTTTTCTCTAAGAAATCAAAACTAAACAGATTGTTCCTAGGCAAAAGGTACTGCTTAACCATCTTTCTTATTATACTGACTCTCCCATTTTATATTCCAAAAGGATTTTTTCCATTGCCATAAAAAATAAAGATTATTTTTATTTCAAATGGAACATTATAGAATGTGAATGAACATTATGGAAAATCTAGAAATTGATATAAAGTTTCAAAGTCAGTTTTTCAATGTTGAAAAGAAAAAATTATGAAGAGGAAACATCTGTTCTCAAATACATAAATCATCCGGAAAATTTTTCAGAATTATTACATAACATTCATGTCAATGTGCTCTGATATGAATTTCCTAGGTCATCATGCTCATGGAACATCACTGATGGCTAATTCCTCTCTTCTAGCACTCCTGGGAATGTCCAAAATATAAAAGCATTTACCATAGAGTATCTTAATAGAAAATTTCCCTTGTCTTCTTTCTTCCATGGCATTTCTTGAACTCCCGCATTTCCCCATGGTGTATCATTTATGACAACTGAGACACAATGACTAGTTGTTGGGTGTCTTCAAATACAAAGGAAGAGCCTTCTTTTTTTTTTTATCCTCACTTGAGGACATTTTTTCATTTTTTGTTCAGATGGAGTGGGAGGGAGAGAGAGGAAGAGAGAGAGAGAGAAACAGCGACGTGAAAGGGACACATCGAGTGGCTGCCACCCACACAACTCCAACCAGGGCCAGGGACAAACTGCAACCAAGGTACATGCCCTTAGTGGGAACCGAACCTGGGTCTCTCTAACCGCTGAGCCAAACTGGCCAGGGCAGGAAGAGCCTTCTGGAAACATTTGCATTTTAGACAGTTTGAACTTATACCTCTGGGGCAGAAAATATGATTCAAATATATAACATTCCATTTTACTGTGATATTCTCAAATGTATTGGGTAAATAATGAATAGTCTATTGCTTTTTTTATTTAAAATTGGGCTGTTTTGTGATATTGCACAAATTATTAAAAATAAAAATAATTGTTTAACAATTGTTTACTTTTGGTTATAAATTCATTTTTACATTGACCTGTCAAATAAACTGTTACGGCTGACAGTATTCAGTTGGTCTACGATCACTTTGGATGTGTTCTCTGATTAGAGACACAACAGAAAGAGAACAGTGACTGATCACTGGTAACCTACATCCTGATCAGGAGACGAAACTGGCATGGATGGTGCAGAAACAGAACAGTAATTTGCTAACGGGGGAAATATATTCTGAGTTAGTCAGAACACGCTTTAAGTGCGAGAGCAATCTGAGCCAGCCCTTGTGAGCAAATTGCATTTCTGTAGGTGGATAGGTCAGAGGGAAGCATTCCATGGGAGAGAGCAGGAATATGGAGTTAAAGACAGTTGTGCATAAAGGCAGGTTAGTCAGGAGGACAATAACCCTGGATACCTACACAAACAAAGGATGGATTAGAAGGGAAGACCAAGAAACTCTCTTTGCCTTAATTCTATTTGACATCCCTGGCCGTGCCCCAGGAAAACAATGATACTGCTGTGTGAGTTAGTCTTTTTACGTTTTGATTTAAGCTCATATGAAACTTCACAGATATTCAAGTATATTTGTTCCCTCCCTTTTGTTTTTAATGTAATCATTGGGTAAAAATTATACTGCCACCTTTTTCCGCTTAATCAAATCCAAACACAGTTACATATTAATTCATGTGAATCTAAGCAATTATTTGAAAAGCTAAAGAACCCAAAATCTGTCACCCCAAATTAAGCCACTTTGGTATATTGCTTATTTTGAATTAATAACCAATATGAAAGCAGATATTATGAAAGTAGTTTTTTTTTTTTTTTCCTTCCCAAAAGCAGAAGGTAAAACTTTCATGTGAAAGTCACCCTCCCTGATTCAGGAGGAAGGAAGCTAATCTTATCAGCAGAGAAGGGGAATGTAGGACCAAGATATTTGTACAAATAAATTTTGTTAAACTAATTTTCATATTCCTAGTTAGTGCTTTACCGTTTACTACCCTATCCCAAATCCCTTTGTTTTGTCAATTCTTCACAAATTTATTGTTCTTTTATCTAAAAGGTATAAAGCTTCTGGTACTGGTCACATCTTGGGGTCTTCATTCCTTTGTGAAGCCTCCCATGTACAAGTACAAATTAAAAAACAAATGGTATGCTTTCCTCCTGTTAGTCTTAGTCAGTTTAATTCTTAGGGCTAGCCAGAGACACAAAAGGGCTAGAGAATTGTTCCTCCCCTATAATAGCTTTCTGATATTCTTTAAAATAAAATAAAATGTACCAGAATGTGATCTGCTGTTCACCATTTGGTGATCGTCCTGTTTGTGTGTCTATTTCTTTTAGTAAGAAATATGGAAAAAATGAAAATAAACTGTAAATGTATAGCATTACTATAAATACAACTAAAAATCACTTATAAACTTGTACATTTATACCTGTGTGATAAATCCTCAAAAAGACGTTTGTTTGTTCAAAGTATGTGTCTTTCAACTTAGTAGATGTCAGAAAGTTGTGGAGGTGTATAATCTCACCCACAGAGCACTGCCTACTTCCACACATGGCCCATGGAGTGTTTTCTTTCTGTGTCTGCAAAGCTGATGTGTGCAAATGGTATCTCACTGCATTTCCCTGATGACTACAATAAGTATTCTTTCATATTTATTGGCCATTTGCCATGCCTCTTCTGTAAAATGCCTGCTCATATCCTGTGTTTATTTTTCTGTTGGGTGGTTTGTCTTCTCTTCATCTTATTATGAAGATTAATTCTTTTGTTTTCATATGGGTTGTAACCATTTTCTCCCAGTCTCTCTTTTAATAATTAGAACTTTTTAAAATACAATTTTTTTTAAAAAGTTGTCAAATATATATTTTTTTCTTTTCCAGTTTTGGGTTTCTGATCTAGAGAAGTTTACCACCACCTGAAGTTTACAAGAATATTTTCCTAAATTTCTTTATTTTTAAATGAACTGTTTTCTGGGAGAGTCCTTACAACTTTATTTCATCTAGAATATGTTACTGAATATTGTGAAGTGATCTGTGTGGTTTACTTTGGGGTGGATAGCTATTGCACAAGAACAATATAGCAAATTAAAGATATTTTTCTTATTCAATTAAAATGTCACATTTAGAATTTATTAACCTCCCAAGAACAATTAAATCTATTTCTACACTCTCTAGTTCATTTACTAATTTAGCTATTTATTCTTGGGTCAATTTCATGCAGCTTTGAATAAAGTTAGAACAATCTTAACTATATTCAGGGTTAATATCCCCCCTCATTTTTTTTTCCAACATGTTAAAGCAACTTTTACCAATATACTAGTTTGTAAGAAACTTAAAATCAATTTTTAGAATCCATCCATTCTTCCCACCAAATTCTCTAAGCATTTTGATTGGAAGTACATTAAATTTATATAATAATTAGAAAAGAACACATTTTAATTACATTGAAGTGTTCCTACCCAACTTTTTTAATATAATATAGAAGTTTCTGTATACATTGTACCTATCATTAAATTTAGTCTTAAGGATTTTGCAATTTTGATAGTGAGAGAGAACCATTAATAGCCACAGATGAATAGAATTAGAAATAACCTCTACATCAAAGGGACTTTAATAGTTGATGATCTGCTTCAACAGAACTTTATTATTCCAGGAAATTTTTGTCCAGGATAATAACATTGGATACAGTTGCATCATTTGTTTCAGGAACTTTCAGAAATTTCACTATTCAAAGGAAAGATGAGTAAACGTGTTCTCATTAGGATAAATAGCCTATTTTTCAGATAAACTAGTTTTCTCATTTGGGCCTGACTCTTTCAGACTTGCTTCAAAATCCTCATTTTGCCATTCGCATCGATCCTAAACTATTAATCCATGAACCTTGTCCTATCCCAGTCAGGACCTCTACCCTGCATGGCCAGATAGATCTACCTTAAATCAAATTCCCCAAACTTTATGAATATCCCTCCTTTAATTTTCTCCTGCCAAGAATTTGCTGAGTCTATTCAGGTGGTGGTCTCCTTTACTACACAATAATTAATTCGACTTTGCTTGATAAACGGATTATTCTGATGGTCTCTTCAACAAGTTGGTGGTCAGTGATTGATATTGTGACTTCCTCCCTCTTTGAATTTTTAACTGCCCAGTAAAGTTATAAAGAAGAAACTATTGAGTTTTGCAAATTTATTCAGCTTCAGTGCAAATCTCTCTTATTAAGCTTTAACTATTTCAGAAGAAACTTTATTTTCATTTCCAAAACCAATCATATAATCAGAAAATAAAAATATTGGTTACTCTCAATTTTGTATATTTATGCTGCTTTATAAAAAATATTCCTTATTTATTAAAAGAAACTTGAATGAATATGGTGATAGTGGTCATCTCATGTATTTCTGATTTTCTTTTGGACTGTTTTTATTATTTAATAGTTTAATAAATATTTGATATCAAATTTCATAAGTATTTTAAAATATTTTTCTTTGATTATTTAGAGAGAGGAAGGGAGAGAGAGAGAGAAACATCAATGTGAGAGAGACACATTGATTGGCTGCACCCTGCACGCCCCTTATCTGGGATTGAGCCTGCAACCCCCGGCCTGTGCCCTGACCAGGAATGGAACCAGGACCTCTCAGTCCATGGGATGACGCTCAATCCACTGAGCATCACCGACGGGGCATAAGTATTTTTATAGCCTAGTGTGTTTTTCCCCTAGTTCTATTTTTTTTAGAAGTTTTGTTATAAATGGTTTATGAATTTTAGCAAATATATTTTGGCATCTATTAATATAATTTTACTAGTTTCTTTTTGTTTTGTTTTTCTTATAATATTAAATATTTCCCACTGTTGAATAGTCTTTGTTTTACTACAATTATAATGTAGAGATGTGTCTGATTTACTTTCTAAAGACTTTGAATAGTTATATATGTTGACAGTTTTGAAATTGCAAATATATGACTACTTTTGACCTAAAATGACAATTTTACATTGTTCAATTTAAATAGCAAGTGTGCAGTAATCATTAGGTATTATGAGTTCCTTTTCCTGCCTTTCACCTTGAATTGCCCACTACCTGATGTTAATATAACCACTCTACCTCTTTTTGTTTTTAATTCCATGATTTGCTCATTTCTTTGTTTTCAACTTGTCTTTGATATTTTGTTTTCCACGTATCACTTGCAAATGGCATGTCACTGGAATTCCTTACTTTATTCAATCTGATACAATTTGCCTTTGTATATTTTCAATCCTTTACGTGTATTGTACTTAATGATATTTTCATCATATTTTATATTAATTATTGACTGCGTTTTGTTTTCTTTTTCCCCCCATTCTAAATTGTTTTACTGATGCTGACTTGATTTTCCTTCTCTTCCTCTTTTGCTGTTTACTTTAAATGGAAAATATTGTTGCATTTCTCATTCTATTACCGCTTATATTCCCATTATAACTGCCTCTGTAAACATACAGGGGGCGGCCAAAGTAGGTTCACAGTTGTGAGTAGCTGAAACAGAGTTTATTCTTGTATTACTATTTATTAATTATTATATTATTTTCCATGAAAACAACTATAAACCTACTTGGCCTCACCCTGTATATCTACCATCAGAGCAAAAATAAATAATAACTAAACCTGCGTAGAACATTTCACATGACTGATTTCCCCAAATCTCTAATAAGGAAGATCTCTGCAATGCATTTACCTCCCCAACCCCTAGTGGAAATATTTATTTCTGAATTTAGTAGTTCTATGTTTTGAGAACCATTACTTAATACTTTTATTATAACTCCTAGTCATATAAGTTTGAATAGCTATATATCTCTATATCTCTATATATCTATATCTATATATATATATTACTGTCACCAAATTTTGTTTACCCATATTTTGTTAATTGTGTTCTCAAGAAATCATCATTTGGTAGGGGCATATCTAGCATTTTCCTCAAAAAGTGTGTGTGTGTGTGTGTGTGTGTGTGTATATATATATATATATATATATATATATATATATATATATATATATATATATGATTGTAGAAGACATATACATTATTTTCTGCACACCAGAAAAGGACCTTCTTTTGCTTTCACGGCAGGTGCAGGCGATGCACTGGGTAAAAGGGACGGCTGTGAAAGGCGTGGTGCGTGGTGTGGTGGGGGAGGGTCGGTGCTCTCTAGTCATAGGATGAGGGGTCCCTCTTTTAGGGGGCCATGCCACTCAGCCGCGACCTTCATCAGTGCTCTCAGCCTCTCCCCTTTTTCCGCAGGTGGGACAGGAAGGCTAGAGGGTCAGCAGCTGGGTCTCCTCCTTCTCCCACCTGGCAGGTAAGGGGGCTGGTCTTGGCTCTCCGCTTCCCCCGGGCCAGGGAGGCCCTGATCATACCCCAGCACGCAAGGTTCTGGTCCACTGGTTTCCCCCGTGGACAGCCACGCTAAGAAAACAGCGTGTTCTGGTCAGTTTCAAGGTGGTTTCTTTCCCCTCCCCGGCCGGACGCTGGAGGAGGGTCTTCTCCCCTCTCTCCTGTGGGAACCCGGTCTATATCCCAATCTCGTGGGGCCCCTGGGGATGTGTACCCCAACAGAGTTTGTAACTCAGGGTCATTCCCTCACTTCCCCAGCTGCAGTGGCCCTTGGGGTGCTTTCCAGGGTGAGTCTCTGCTCTAGGAGCCATGACCCCTGGATGGTCTGGTCTCCCCAGTGCTGGGGAAGAGGTTGCCCCGAGACCTCCCCTCTCGTAGGCATTCAAGACAGGCTGTGGGTTTTTCAGCCTGTTCAGCTTTCCACTTACTGTTAGGACAGAGTGGCATCTCCCAAACTCTTTACTCGTGGAAGGGAACCCAGAGTGCTTTAGCGTTCAGATAATACTTACATCTTTGCTAAGAGTAGAATTTTGAAATTACACTTGTTTCCTCAAAACAAATGATAAATTATATCTTTTGCTGACTGGAGTTGAAGATTAGAAATCTGTTTCTCATCTGACCATGCTTTTTTTGTGTTCGTGCATTCTTTCTGTCTAAAAGCTTGTAAAATGTTGTCTCTATCTGTAGACTACAGTTATTTCACCAGTCGTGTCTAGGTGTGTCTTTTTTATTTATCATAACTGAGATCTGGTGATTTTCTTCTTAATTGAAAGCTTGAGTTGTTACTCAACTAAGCTGAGGCCTTTTATATCCTTCTAGCATTAGATAACATATTTTAAGCATATAGAAAACTTTATATAATCATTTGTGAACACATTACTGAATCATCATTTCCCCTTATTTTCTTTCCCTCACTCCCTATTTTGGTGAGTTTTACAAATAAAACATAAACACTAGAGCTTTAATAATAAATCTCTGAATTCACTACGTTCTCTGGTCATATTTTCTTCTTCTTTTTTCTTTATTGACATTAGAGAGAGAGAGAGAGGAAGTGAGAGGGAGAGAGAAATAGAAATATCAACAAGAGAGAACATTGATTGGCCGCCTCCTGTATGCCCCCCACTGGGGATCGAGCCCACAACCTGGGCATGTGCCCTGACCAAGAATTGAACCTGTGACCTCTTGGTGCATGGGTTGATGCTCAACCACTGAGCCACACCGGTTGGGCTCTGGTCATATTTTCTTCTCTTCTTTTTCAGAGGTAATCATAATGCTCAATTTGTTGTTTGTTATTCCTATGCCGATTTTGTCTCTCTCTATTTACAAATACATAAATACAGGTAGGACAAAAGTAGGTTTACAGTTGTGAGTACACAAAACAGAGTTTATTCTTGTATTATTTATTAATTATTGTATTTTTCATATGAACAACTGTAAACCTACTTTTGTCTCACCCTGTATAGTATTATTTTATGGTTTATAAATTTATGAACGTAGCATCAAAGTGCATTTATAACCCATGTATTTGTTTTTTCTCATGTATCATTAGGTTTTTGAGATTTGCCCATATTGATTCATGTGTTTTAATTCAGTATTCAACTACATGAATAAACAATTTTAAAACTATGTTGTTTCCATTTTTTTGTAATAATGAAATGCATATTTCTGTACATGACTTGTATATGTGTGCTAGAGTTTTGTTTTGATTTTTTTTAAGTGAATATTTCTGTATTGCTTTTTCACATCCTTTGTTTTCTTGTGAGTAATTTAACTTTTTCTTATAGTTAATGTCTTTATTTTTGGTTTGTAATTCTTCATTGCCTGCCCGTAGGTATAAGAAACCTCAGCACAGAGCAGAAGATCTGGTGACTTCTTCATTTGTGTCAGTCCTGGAGAACCTTCTGTAAGTGGGGCAGGCTGGAAAACCTGTGAGAATTCTACTGGGGGACAGGGAGATGTTCCTCTTTGTTTGAATCTCTTTGGCACCAAGCAGAAGGGAAATGGCTCCTTTTTCATCAGTGGGCCACAGATGACTCAGTGTATAAGTGCACCTTCTTCTAGATTTATTTTAATAGATAAATAGGCCACCGTCAAAAGAAAACAATGACTAGTTAGTCTCTTCTGTACCTTTAAGACAGAGTCTACCAGTGTCTGCCATCAAACCTCTCAGTAGCCTTAACCCTAAGCTCTGTTGATAACATTGGTTCTCTCTTGGGCATTACCAACAACGAAATACCTAGCTGTGCTTTTACCATCCAGGTTAATTTATTTGTTTAGCCTCTTT
Organism: Tadarida brasiliensis; assembly: GCA_030848825.1. NCBI lineage: Eukaryota > Metazoa > Chordata > Mammalia > Chiroptera > Molossidae > Tadarida > Tadarida brasiliensis. The sequence continues at coordinate 78,513,599 of CM061267.1, read as the reverse complement.
AACAAGGAACTGAGGGGAGGAAAAAGGGGTCCAGGAATTTAAGTTCAGGCTGCCATTTTCCCAGAATCTTCTTTGCATTCCAGATACTGATTTTTAACCTCTTAAGGAATAAATATGTATTCAAGATGCTTAGAAATATATTATCTCATTATGTTCAAGCTCATTATCTTCCTTCCTCTGACTTCTTAGCTTTTCCAATTTGCAATAATGAGATGGAAATTAATCCCAAACTAGCCATCTTTGTTTTTTCTTATTTTCTCCCCATTAATAAGGTTGCCACACTTAACACAATAGTGCTTCTTAATCACCTGTGGATTCCTGTTTGCTCTGGTGACATTTTATCCCATTGCCCGGGAAATTCAAAATGATGCACTATAAAGAGATGTTTCTTAAAATGAGGGCACATGTGCAGGATAGACTGGATTCCGGTTCAGTGCTCTCCACTTTTGTTGTGCATATGGATTACTAGAAGAATTGTTTAAAATAAGCAGTTTTACAGCTATCACTACCAGAGGGTCTGATTTTTTTGAAGGTTAAGAAATTTACATTTTTAAATGAATAATTCTAAGAGTTTTGTTATAGGTGCTCTACAGACTATAGTTTGAGAATCACTGTTTAGGGGAATGCATTGGGTTTTATTTCAAGAGTTGAAAGGAATTTACTAAAAAAAAAATCTGAGTGATGCAACAATTCTCCATTCAGTTTTGTATATAGGCATTTTTAAATTTGGAAATCAATGTACAGGTGTATAGAATATATTTGGAAGCTACTCACGTTAGTATGAAAATAGATTTCTATTTCTCCTATAAGATCCTTATGTTGGTTCTCTTGTGCAAATGGTCTGCGTTGTTTACTCATACACTTATTCATTGGTTGCCTTGGAATTTCCTTTTAATTGATCAGTGATAATAGAATGAGGGACAGTGCAGTGGTGTAGACACAATTCTCAGGTATATTATTTCCTACTGGTATTGGAAACACTGATTATTTTTGCAAAACCCTACTCCTTTAAGAGTTCTCAAGGGGAAAAGGGAAATCCCTGGCCATATAAATTTAGCAAACACTATATTCTATTTTGCTCCTATAGGTTCCCAATGCGTATTAGCATATTCAAGGCTCTGAAAAGTCCTGTAGTAGAACATGTGATCCTTGGTGTTAATGTTGACAGTGAAAATACTTTGGTTCTAACCTATTGATTTAGAAATTTTTAGAAAATTTGTTTTTTATTTAATGAGTCTTTCAGTTGGTTAAAATGGATTTTGGTGATGGTAAATAAAATAATGATAATAAAAAGGAGTAAGCTCTGTAGGCTCAGATTTTACCTTATTTTTCTTTGTCCCCTCAGGGTTCAGCTCGGTATTTAGTACATAGTAGTCAATTAAAAAGTGTTTTCTCCATAACCATTTGTTGAATGAATACATGCATTACCTTTGTGGGGTAGAGGTACCCCTGCACTGGAAAGCCTGTAAGATCCCTAGGTGACAGAAGGAGAGCAGGATTTGCTCTCCCACACGGAAACCGTCCAGTGTTTGCTTGAACACTTCTGTGGATGGGAGTTCTGCTATTTTGAAAATGTCTTTTCACACTAAGGAAAATGCTGTTCATATGACAACACCGTGAAAAAATTCATGCAAAAATAGTTTTTATATTGTTTACATTAGGATTGCTTACCACTGGGAAATCGTTAACAACCTGATGTCAAAGATTAAAAGCTTGCACATATCAAAGAGTAGGAGAATTCTGAGCTATAGAATTGATGTGTGAGTATGACATCATCCCCTGGTCAAATTCTCAAATGGATTAATAAACAGTCACTTCGTGAATCCTTCAGAAAGAATGCAGTGATCATAGGATACATTTTTGAGGAACTAATGCCAGACCAGAGTCATGTCCTTTTTAGGGAATGTTTATTGGACTAGAAAATCTGGGGAATGCTTTACTATAGACATATAGCTTGACTTTGGAAAGAAGACGGCATTTGACAGTTTCTCATATTTACATTTAAAGACAAGATGAAAGCATAACTAAGGAAGGAGTGGGACTTGGTGGCAGCGTGGCAGAGCTGTAATCAGAAAGCATTGATACAATGTTTCTAAAATCTTCATTTCTAATCACCTCATAGCTGTTTACTGTTTCTACAGTTAAACCTCCATCTCCTCCATCTCTGCCTCTTTCTCCACTCCCCCTCCATTCCCTCCTCCAGCTCCTCTCGTTCTCCTAGTCACACGCTCACGTAGTGCTCTTTGCAATGACCTTCAGATCTTCCCAACCAGCTCACATTTGTTAAATATGGAACGCGAAGAATTTGATTCACTCTTTGATATATTGGAAATTAGAGCCTTTCAAAAGCATGATAAGACAATTTCTGTAATTCTGTGGGGGGAGAAAAAAGAGCTTCATGGTTCATTCAATTGCTGTTCAGTTAGCCAGAAAAAAGTAAAACACGTTTTGGGGTTATTTATCATAGTTGACCATTAAATAATTTGAGCTAGTGTAAATATATAAAAATATATTGCATATCAATTTTTACAATATGTTTGCACACAGAATACTGTTCCCTGGCCCTCTAAGAGTGGAGTTAATTACACGCATGTGAGTTCTAGTTGAAGAAAGCTTAATCTATTAGAAAGTTGGAGGTTACTAGCATGGGAGTTCGATTCTTCTACGACGAATGCTTCTGAATTGGACTTCCATTTTTAATCTGTCATGCTTTTTAACATACACTTTGAAAAATATTTTAATTTCTTGTTCTTTTAAGAAAGATACAGTATATCATCATTACAAAAAGATAGCTAATTCACTATAACTAAGGCAGGATCATAAGAAGCTAGAAAAATCCCTGGGCAAGTGGAATGGGGAAACTGAGACAAGATAATTAAACAAGGCCAAGTAACTGGAACAAGTTACAGACAGCTAGTGAATTGCAAGACCTTATCTTCCCTAACCAAGGGCACTTGAGAGCAAATGGTTTATACCTTTTCTCCCTAACCAGAGAATATGTAACTTAAACCACCCTGGTCAGGGAGACAGAGGACAGAGACCCAATTAATGCCATTTGTGCCAGCCAAAGCCAAGGACAGATGAAATCGGGGGAACAAATAACAAAAACCCCATTAGAGCCAGACAGACCCGAGATAAAAGTAAAGTAGTGAGGCTGACCAGAGAATAATCCCAAACTCCCTATCTGCTCCTTTTGGTGCATCCGCATATTAAAAACACACCTAGAAAGCTGATGAATATTCTGCTGAAACCCTCCCCTAAGATTCTTGCCCACAGAAGAGACAAAGGATGCCAGCACTAGCTCTCTCTGAGGATTCCAATGCCTGTTCTGGGGCATGAACTTTTTACTTTCTTTCTCCTCATCTCTAAGGGTCCCCACGAGACTTACAACCAGGGGAGCAGCGGGCAGCAGCAGCTCATCCCTGGCTTACCTCCTGAACCTGTCCCCAGCTCCCCTTTTTGTCTGACTTCCCAGTGAGCTGACAGCAGCCCCGCCTTGGCTCACTTCTTTCCTGTAAGGTTTCCAGGGAGCCAGAGCAGAGCACCGCCTCCGCTCTGCCCTGTTACTTCTCCCCTGAGTCCTTCCTTAGTTCCTCTGTCCCCAGCTTTAATAAATGTACTCTCCAAATCACCTGGACTTGCCTTGTGAATCTTGCCTGCACCAAGTCAAGAACCCACCCACTGCAGGCTGGCCTGAGGCAGGACCTCTCTGGGCCAGGTCCCTTCCTGGTGACATAACTAAAATAAAAATAACTACGCTGACTTTATTCTTGCCCTTTTCTGTCACTTCTCAGGGAGATTTGACCTTGGCCTGTGATATGCTGGACAGAATGAGATCGCTTCCCGTGTGGTTGTATTAGGTGTTGTTCCCACCACACTCCAGCTAACCTTGTCTTGGGTCCCCAGCAGTTCCTGCATAGCTCAAGGCAGCAGAGCGCACTGCCTAGGACTCATACTGGAGTCCGGCACATTTAGAGTCAAGCCTCACCTCTGTCGCTGTCTTTATTTTATTTCTCAGTGGTTTTGTTTTGTTTCGTTTTTCATCTATAAGTACCTGGCACATCACCCAGAATCCACCTGGCGCTCCACCTACATTCAGGACTGAAGCGCTTATTCTCCAGCTGCTGAGGGTGTTGGAGCTGAGACCCTTCTGGAGGTTGCCCTCTGCCCTCACCCAAGGCCTCAACCCTTCCCAGGGACAGCTTACATCGGTGATTGGCTACTGAGGGGGTATAACTACTTGGCCTCATTTGGTCCAATTTGTACAACTCTGCAGGGCCACCCCAGCTCCTGAGCTCCCTGGGGAATGGGTGACATCTGAGTCCTGGCTGCGCAACAGCCCAGTTCCTGCGTCTGCCCAGTCCCACTTCTGGCTCTTCCCTGTAGGTGTCAGCACTGAGGCACCCTTCCCAAACCACTCCCTGCGTTCCAACTCTCTGAGTCTGCTGACCGGGGAACCGGATCTGGGATAGCACAGACCTCACAGGATGGTTGTGTGGTTTAAATGAGATAATGTCTGAATAAATATTGGCTACTAATACCATCATTTTAAGTAAAGTGGCACTGAATTATGCTTTCAGTCCAAATGCTTTTACAGTTGTGGTCAGGTTCTAAATCCTGGAATCAGACTGGTGAAGTTCACAATCTGCCTCCACCACTTATCGCCCATGTAACAAGTTGCTTGACTTTCCTGTCTCAGGTTTTGTCATTGGCAAATGGGTCAAGATGGGTCTCACATCATGAGGTTCCTTTGTGGCTTAAATGAGATAAATACATGTAAAGGCTGATAACAGTGCCTGGATCATAGTGAATTCAATGAATGTAAATTATTATTATAGTTATTACTCATGTGATCATTCTTTTCCACTTAACCCCAAATGATGTGTTAAGATATCTCTGAGGCAGCGCTGCTTCATCACACTCAGAGTTTGAGGTCAACATCGACACCAGAAACTACTGTAGGCAGATTATTCCCCACTTAAAATAAAATTCCACAAGGAGAAATGTGACGAAGCAGAAAAAAACTGAGAATTTGAGAAAAAGAGAATTCATTATAAGACATTACTTAATCCACAAACTTCTAAGACTTTAAAAAACCATTCACTTGCTGTTTTTAAGCAAGTAATATAGCCTTGTTCTTTATTCTAGATCATCTTGACTTGAATCAATGGTATGGATAGATCAGGCAAAGTCAGTCTGGGTGGAGTGTGAGCCTAAGGACAGAACAGTAAACTGGGGAGGAAAAGGGAAATAGAATGTAGAAATAGAAGCTGTAGGTTCTTTTTATTTGATTTATTATTGATTTTAGAGAGAGAAGAAGGGAGAGGGAGAGATAGATAGAAACATTGATGAGAGAGAACATCGATTGGCTGCCTCCTACATGCCCCCCACTAGGGACTTGGCCCACAACCTGGGCATGTGCCCTGACTGGGAATCGAACTGGCGACCTCTTGGTGCATGGGATAACTCTCCACCACTGAGCCACACCAGCCGGGCAAAGCTGTGGGTTCTTAATTTGACTCTTGTGCATGTGTCTTTGGTATTTACATGATATATATGCTATATATTATATATAATAGACCACATATACCATATGTTACATGGTGTGTATATATATATTTATATAAAATATATGTACTTATAGATAAATATATAAATATATCATTAAATATATTGTAATAAACTTTGGGGAATACTTTTTGATTTACAGAATAATTACAGAGAATAGAGTTTTTATTTCCCCTTCAGCCTGCTTTTCCCAACATTAACATAATGTTTGTCAGAACTGAGGAATTACCTTTGCCACAGTACTATTGACTAAACTAGAGACTTTATTCATATTTCATCAGTTTTCCCACTAATGACCTTCCCTATTCCAAGACCTGGTCGAGCATATGACAGTGCATTTAATCATCTTGTCTTCTTACTCTCCTCAGTCTCTGGCAGCTTCTCAGGCTCTCCTTATTTTTCATGCCCTTAGATGTTTTGAAGAATACTTTTTTATTTTCTCGAATGCTCCTCCATTTGTGTTCATCTGATGTCTTCTCATGATGACACTGAGGTGATGAATTTTGGGTGGAATGCCACAGTGATGAGATGCTTTGCCCAGTGCGTTGTATCGGGGGCAGGTGACATCGAGGTGATGTGATGCCTGCCACTTGGTTATGGTGATATATTAGTTTCCTATTTCTCCTGTCACCAATTGGCACTAAGTTAGTCTTACAACAGCACAAACTTATTTTCTGAGAGTTCTAGAGGTTAGAAGTACAGCACAGATAGAACGACTAACAGCAAGGTGTTGGCAGGGCTGCGGTCCCTTCTGGAGGCTTTCAAAGAGATTCTGGCCCTTTTCAGTCTAGAGGCTGCTACACTCCTTGACTTGTCTTCCTCCGCCTTCAGAGCCAGCATCTCCCGCACCTTCTGATCTCCTCTGGCTCACATCCGCTGCCTCCCCGCCCTCTGTTAAGGACCCTTGTGATGACATTGGACCCACTTAATCCAGGATAATTTTAAGGTCAGTTGATTAGCAGCCTTAATTCCATCTGCAACCTTAATTCCCCTTTGCCACAGGTTTTAATGAGTAGTATGTGAATATCTTTGTGGAGGTGGGGAGGCATTGGTCTGGCGACTACAGGTAGTATCTGTGAGGTTGCTCTGCTACAAAGTTACTCTTTTTCTCATGTATTTTTGGCTGTCAGTTTTCTGATCTGTGGAAAGGAGGTGATCATTTTTGCCTTGTCAGACTGCTCAGGATTAAATGACCAAATGTAGTAGAAGTGGTACCCCATCTCCAAAACAGGAGCTGAAGATGAATCTAAAGAATTTCTACATCTTTCTCCAAGGCAGGAATGTGATGACTCTCACTGGTGAAATAAATTAAGAAAGCTTTGCGTCAATTTTATTAAGTTTGAAGTGTGTGAAGAAGTCTCTGTTGGTACCAGGGAGGAGCATGCTGCCCAAAATGGATCTAACACGTAGAAAGCTCATTAACAATTCGGAAGTAGCCAAGGGGCTCACATGGTTGATTCTTAAAAGTTTGCTCCAGCTCTATGTTGGATGGTTTCTGGCAAACGTTTTCAAAATGTCTTTGAACTGATCAGTGTGATAACTTGTTTGTAAAATTATTATTCATGTGCACATCCATTTATCCTATGTGGGGAACTGCACATGATAACATTTAATAAAGACTGATAAAGATGCACCTTTAGTGAACCAGATCTGAAATTTACCGTGAGACAGGAGTTTCCTTATCAAAGAACAAGGTGTTTTGTTTTTATATATCATTTTACTACATACTCAACAGTTATTTTTGAACCTGTTTCATCTGAGAGTTCATTGCTTTCTGCAGAATGGAAGAAAGAGAAAAAATACAGTGCTCTCATTAGCCCTGACCTTGCCAGCAAACACTATTGACTTGTTCTTGGTTTGCAAAATGAATAGAGCTCATTGACAGTACTCAAACTCTACTCCCGTGTGTGGGCAATTCAATATAATGATGGCTTAGTATTGGGGTAAAGTTCCTAGTCTTTTTATTGGATTGCATTAAAAAAAACCAAAAACTCAATGTAAAATTCTGTGTATATAATATATAAAAATGAAAGGACTGAATTAAAAAAAAAAAGAAAGGGGAGGAGGAAGGGATTTTTGCTTACCTTAATAAACATACAGTGGCCATTGAGACTTAGAGATTTGTAAAATTGCTACCTCAGTCCCGCTATTTTATAACTTCAGGTTGGCTTCCTCCTTCAAAAAGGGACATGCACAGAGGAGGACCTACTTGTAGGTGAAGATGACTGTTGCTTAATATTTGTTGATTAAGTTTAAAAATATCAAACCATAGATGCTTAGTCACTTGTTGGTTCACGGAGTGCTAGCCCTTTGGGGTTTCAGAAGCCATCGTGGACCTCCAGATTACGTCTCAGGATGTTGTACAAGGCAAAACCTTGCGTCAGGTGGATAGAGGAGGGGGTTTGGATTCCTTCTCTCTGACTTACATGGACTTGAACAAACCACCTTGCTTTTCTGGGTCTTGGCTTAAAAATACTTAATGCAGTTGGACAAAATTAATGATATTCACTTCTTTATAGAAATTTATTTTCAGGTTGGCCTGAAATGAAAACTTGCCTGCAAGAAAAGACCTATATTTAACACGTAGTGCAGGAGAAGCAGAGCAGACTGTTGGCCTTTCTTTCAAGACCGCCTTTGAAGCTGTTTCTAAAAACCAGGGCATCCACAACACAGTTTTTAAACCACTGACATTAAATTCTACCCACAGCACTTTCAGCTACAGAATTTGATCTCCTGTCATCAAGGCCAGTTTTTCTCAACCATGGGGTGTGACACTCTGGTCATATTTTTCTGCCAAAGAAAACCTGGCTGCTGAATCCAATTAACAGTCTCAGTGGATTAACATAATGTATCAGTTCTCACCGGCCATCCCCAAACTCAGTGGCTTACAATAGACATTTATTATTTCTCATTCTGTGGGTTAGCTAGGTAGATAGTCTAGTCTGGAGCAGAATGGCTGGTTTCTGCAATGATCATAGTTTAAGGAGCTTGGCCTGGAAAATGACCTAGCATTCCACTAAGAATATATCAATTGCATTGTATTAAATAACCATAGGGCTCTATTTTTTTAAATTGATTTTAGAGAGGGAAGAATAGGGAGGGAGGGAAGGAGAGAGAAAGAGAAAGAAAAACATCAAAACATTGATGTTACAGAGATACATCTATTAGTTACCTCCCATATATGCCCCAAATAGGGATAGAACCCGCAAACTAGGTATGTGCCCCGACGGGGAATCAAACCCACAACCTTCCAATGTGGGAGAGGATGTTCCAACCAACTGAGGCACACTGGCCAGGGCATAGGGCTCTATTTTAAGATGTATGGAATTAATTCAAGGGAAAAAAACCATTTTTAGAAAGAGAAAGTACAAATTAGATTTGATCTCCCTAACCATGTAATCTAATCCTGGAGGTAGGTATGATTATTATTTTCCAATAAAATCCAGAAAAATAATAATGTAATATTTTTATTGAGATATAAGTTGCATATAACAGTATGTTTAAGATGCAGAGTGTGTTGATTTGATGCATTTATCTATTGCAATATGATTACCACATAATTCTTTTTTTTTTTTTTTTTTTTTTGGTGAGAACAATTAAGATCTAGTCTCTTAGCAATTTTGAAATTTATAGCAAAGTATTATTGACTATGATCAGTATGCTATGCATTAGACTTCCAGAATTTATCTATCAGTTGCAAGTTTATACCCTAAACATCTCCCTAATTTCTCCATCTCAGCCTCTGGTAACCACCAATTTACTTCTATTTCTATGAGTTTGATATTTTTAGACTCCACAAGAGACTGATAGCATTATTTTTTGTTTGTTTGTTTGACTAATCTCACAGCATAATGACCTCAAGGTTCACCATGCCCTTCTTCCTCATGGCTAAATGATACATTCCTGTGTGTGTGTGTGTGTGTGTGTGTGTGTGTGTGTGTGTATACCACATCTTCATCCATTCATCCATGCCAGACACTTAGATTGTTTCCATGTCTGAACTATTGTGAATAATGCTGCAATATACATGGGAATGCAGATATCTTTTTAATATCCTGTTTTCATTTTCTTTGTATATATACTCAGAAGTGGGATTGCTGGATTATATTGCTGGTGGTTCTCTTCTTAATTTCTTGAGGAACTTCCATACTGTTTTCCATAGTGGCTGAACCAGTTCACATTCCCAACAACAGTGTACAAGTGTTCTATTTTTTCCACACCCTCTCCAGCATTTGGTCTCGTCTTCTTGATAATAGCCACTCTAAGAGTGGTAGGTATTTCATATGATTCTGATTTTGTTAATTTTGTTTATCTTTCAAAACATCAGCTCTTAGTTCTGTTGATATGTTGTTTGTTTTTCTGGTATCAAGAGATATTATTTATTTCCAACTTGATCTTTGTTTTGTTTTTTTTCCTTCCTTTTGCTCACTTTGGGCTTAGTTTGTTCTTCTTGTCCCAGCTCTTTGAGGTGTCATTAGGTTGTTTATTTGAGATCGTTCTTGTTTCTTTTTTTTTTTTTTTTTAATTTTCTTTATTGATTTTAGAAAGAGAGGAAGGGAGAGAGAGAGATAGAAACATCGATGAGAGAGAACATCGACTGGCTGCCTCCTGCACGCCCCCCACTGGGGATCGGGCCCACAACCTGGGCATGTGCCCTGACCGGGAATCGAACCGGCGACCTCTTGGTGCAGGGTCGACGCTCAACCACTGAGCCACACTGGCCGGGCTCGTTCTTGTTTCTTAAAGTAAGCATTTATTGTTCTAAACTTCTCTCAGAACTCATCAAACAGGTTTTTGTGTGTTGTGTGTCCATTTTCATTTGTTTCAAGACTTTTTTCCCCCTTTGGATGTCTTCTTTGATCTGTTGGTTTTTCAGCAGTATATTGTTTAGTTTTTTACAAGCTTATAAGTTTTCCAGCTTTCCTCTTGTTGACTTTATTTCCTACTCTTATGGTCAGAAATGATATTTAGTATGATGTCTATCTTCTTGCATTGGCTGAGAATTGTGTTGTGGCCCTTCACATGATCTACCCTGGAGACTGTTCCATGTGCACTTGAGAAGAAGGTGCATTCTGCTCCTGTTGGATGGAATTGTCTGTAAATGTCTGTTAAGTCCATCTGGTCTAATGTGTAGTTTAAGTCCTGTTTTTTCTTATTAATTTTTGTTGTGGATGTGTACCCATTCCTGAAAGTAGATGATTAAAGTCCCCTGTTACTGTGTTGTTCTCTAGTTCTCCCCCAGAACTGTTAGTATTTGCTTAATACAGCTAGGTACTCCAATATTGGGTGCATATATATTTATGATTGTTATATTACTTGATAAATTGACCCACTTTATCGTTATATAATGACCCCCTTGTTTCCTGTTATCATTTTTGGCTTAAAGTCTATTTTGTCTGGTATAAGTGTAGCTACCCCTGCATTTTGGGGCTTTCACTTGCATGAAATATCTTTTTTTCATTTCTTCATTTAAGTCTGTGTGTATTTTTAAAGCTAGAGTCTCTTGTAGGCAGCATATAATTGAGTCTCTCTCCTTTTTTAATTTTTAAAAAATTCATCCAGCCACCCTGTGCTTTTTGATTGGTGTAGTCAATCTACACATTTAGAGTACTTATTGATATGTAAGGACTTAATAATGCCATTTTATGATTGCTTTCTGGCTGTTTTGTATTTCCATTGTTTCTTTTTTTCCCTGTCTTTGTGAATTGGTGATTTTCTGTAGTGGTATGCTCTAACTCCTCTCTCTTTATCTTTTGTGAATCAACTGCAGGCTCTTGCTTTGTGGTTACCAGGAAACTTACATAAAACATCTTATAGATAAAACAGTCTGATAGCAACTTAACCTTGATCTCATACAAAAGCTCTACCTGTCTATTGTATACATGACTTTCTTAGCTCTGAGTTCCAAAATAGGAAAAATAACATCAGAGCACATTGTTGTGTTTTTGTTACATGTTAAAAATGGACACAGCAAAATTACCATGTTTTATGATTTATGATAAATTCTAGTTTCAGGAAAAAAAAACTATTCTGAAAGTTTTTTCCCCCATTTACTGAAAGAAAATGCAAAAGCCAAGGTAGAAAATGCTAGTGATGGACAAAAATGCGTGGGCTTGTCTGATAGCCTTAGTTAGTGGTCTTGGGGTTGGGTATCATGTCAGGTGTCATGTAGCAGGCAGCATTCATTGAGAACATATCTAAATCCCTATTCTTCACTTCTTCTCAAATACTATCATTTATTTGGGTGACAATTCATGCGTATGCCATGTTCATAGATTGGAAGAATCAACATCATGAAAATGTCCATACTACCCAAAGCAATCTATAATATAATAGCCCTGGGGTGCAATTCATTTTAACAGTTGTGCAACTTAGTAAGAAGGAAAAAAAAGCATCATTGGTATCATATGTGCCTTGAAGGTCAGATGATGCCACAATTTACATCTTTGTTGTAAGACATGAAAATTAGCAATTAACATAAATATATTGATTAATATATGGATAGTTTATCCTGATGTACTAATGAAGCTAATCACATTTTACCAGCTGTAAAACATTCTTTCTATCTTCTACAATGAGACATTAAAATTATTTTTAAAATCAATGAACTGAGATAAATTTTGAGTTAATAATAATGGTTATATATGAAATATATACTGAGAAAAGTAAGATGGGTCCCTGCTCTAGAAAGTTAAGTAACTTGATATAGTTTGATTTATTTGATACCACCCATATTATTTCAGTGATATACTTTTTATTTATTTCTTTATTATTTATTTAATATATTTTTATTGATTTTTAGAGAGAGAGGAAGAGAGAGGGAAAGAGAGATAGAAACATCAATGAGAGAGAAACATCGATCGCTGCCTCCTACAAATCCCCTACAGGGGATCAAGCCCGAAACCCAGGCATGTGCCCTGACCATGAATCAAGCTGGTGACCTCTTGGTGCATGGGTCATGCTCAAACACTGAGCCACATTGGCTAGGCTATTTATTTATTTTTTCAATTTATTTTTATTGTTGAAAGTATTACAGATGCCCCACCCCCACTCCAGTTGATACCCTTCTCCTCACTCTCATTCCACCCCCCCCTCCCTTCACCACACTGTTGTCTGTGTCCATTGTTATGCACATATCCATATAAGTTCTTTGGTTTATCTCTTCCCACCCCACCCCCCCTTTCCTCTGAGGTTTGTCAGTCCGTTCCCTACTTCCATGTCTGGATCTATTTTGTTCGTCTGCTTATTTTGTTCACTATATTCCACAAATAAATGAGATCATGTGATATTTGCCTTTCTCTGATTGGCATATTTCACTTGGCATAATGCTCTCCAGGTCCCTCTATGTCATCTCAAAGGGTAAGAGATCTTTCCTTCTTACAGCTGCATAGTACTTCATTGTGTATATGTACCACTGCTTTTTTATCCATTCGTCCACTGATGGACACTTGGGCTGTTTCTAGATCTTAGTGATTGTAAATAGTGCTGCTATGAATATAGGGGTACATATATTCTTTCTGATTGGTGTTTCAGGCTTCTTAGGATATATTCCTAGAAGTGGGATCACTGGGTCAAATGGTAGTTCAATTTTTAATTTTTTGAGGAAACATCATAGTGTTTTCCATAGTGGCTGCACCAGTCTGCATTCCCACCATTAGTGGGTACTGGAGTCCCCTTTTCTCCACACCCTTGCCAGCACTTGTTTGATGATTTGTTGATGGTAACTATTCTGGCAGGTGTGAGGTGATACCTCATAGTTGTTTTAATTTGCATCTTTCTGGTAATTAGTAAAGTTGAGCATTTTTTCATATGTCTCTTGGCCATTTGCATGTCCTCTTTGGAGAGGTGTCTATTTAGGTCCTCTGCCCTTTTTTTTTTTTTTTTAATCCTCACTCGAGGATATTTTTCCATTTTTTTGTTCAGATAGAGTGGGAGAGAGAGAGAGAGAGAGAGAGAGAGAGAGAGAGAGAGAGAGAGAGAGAGAGAAAGAGAGAGAGAGAGAGAGAAACATCGACGTGAAAGGGACACATCAAGTGGCCACTCCCACACGACCAACCAGGGCTGGGGACAAATTGCAACCGAGGTACATGCCCCTAGCGGGAACCGAACCCGGGTCTCTCTGGACCGCAGGGTGACTCTCTAACCACTGAGCCAAACCAGCCAGGGCGGTCCTCTGCCCATTTTTTAATTGGATTGTCTTCCTTTTGTCGAGTTTTATGGGTACTTTATATGTTTTGGAAATTAACCCCTTATCTGATGTATCTTTGGCAAATATGTTCTCCCATACACTGGGTTCCCTTTTGATTTTTTTTTCACCCTTTCTGCGAAGTTGTGTATGTGTGTTTTTAAAATTTATTTTAATTAATTAATTAATTTTTGTTACAGATGTTTCTCCTCCCCCCTCCCAGTTTTTTTTTTTTTTTTTTTTTTGCTATGCAGAAGCTTTTTATTTTGATGTAGTCCCATTTATTAATTTTCTTTTGTTTCTCTTGTCCTAGGCAATGTATCATTGAAAATTCTGCCACGTTTGATGTCTGAGATTTTGCTGCCTACATTTTCTTCTAGGATTTTTATGGTTTCATGACTTACATTTAAGTCTTTTATCCATTTTGAGTTTATTCTTGTGTATGGTGTAATTTGGTGGTCTAGTTTTATTTTTTTTGCATGTACCTGTCCAATTTTCCCAACACCATTCATTGAAGAGACTGTCTTTATTCCATTGTATGCTTTTGCCACTTTTGTCAAATATTAAATGAACATTATATTTTGGGTCACTTTCTGGGTTCTCTGTTCAGTTCTATTGATCTATACACCTGTTCTTGTGCCAATACCAGGTTGTTTTCATTACAGTGGCTTTGTAGTATATCCTGATATCCAGTATTGTGATCCCTCCAACTTTGCCATTGTTTTTTAAGATTGCTGTGTCTATTCAGGGTCTTTTTTGGTTCCATATAAACTCTTGGAGTTTTGTTCTAGATCTGTGAAATATGCCATTGATATTTTTAAAGAAATATGTTTTTATTGATTTTTTTTTAGGGAGAGAGATAGAAACATAGATGTGAGAGAGAAACATTCATCGGCTGCCTCCTGCACATCCCCTAGTGGGGATCGAGCCCACAACCCGGGCATGTGCCCTGACCAGGAATCTAACCGGGACCTCTCAGTCCATGGGATGACCCTCAGTCCACGGAACCACACAGGCCGGGCTGCCATTGGTATTTTAATAGGCATTGCACTGAATCTATAGATTGCTTTTATCACAGATGATGTTGATTCTTCCAATTCACGAACATGGCATATGCCTCCACTTTTTAATATCTTCCTCTATTTCTTTTTTCAATGTCCTGTAGTTTTCTGAGAACAGGTCTTTTACCTCCTTGGTTAAGTTCATTTCTAGGTATCTTAAATTTTTTTGTTACAACGGTAAATGGGATCATTATTATTATTATTATTATTATTATTATTATTTTTTTTAGTTTCTCTTTCTGAGTGTTCATTATTGGTGCATAAAAATACCATCAATTTTTGGATGCTAATTTTCTATCCTGCTACTTTCCCGAATTCATTTATTAAATCTAGCAGTTTTTTGGTGAACTCTTTAGGGTTTTCTATGTACAATATTATGTTATCTGCGAATACTGGCAGTTTTACTTTTCTCCTTTCCAATTTGGATGCCTTTTATTTATTCTTCTTGTCTGATCACTGTGGCTAAAACTTCCAGTATTGTGTTGAATAAGAGTAGTGAAAGTGAACATCTCTGTCTTCTTCCTTTTCTTAAGGGAAATGCTTTTAGTTTTTGCCCATTGAGTATGATGTTAGCTGTAGGTATGTCATTTATGGCCTTTATTATATTGAGGTATGATCCCTCTATTCCCATTTTATTGAGAGTTTTTATCAAAATTGGGTGCTGGGTTTTGTCAAATGCTTTTTTAGCATCTCATTTTGTTTGTGGTGTATCACATTAGTGATATACTTTTATATTTTCTGTCTCTTTCATATATCTCATGTGCCTCCCATTCTTTACACAGTAGCTGCCACTGCCTGTGCCCAGGTCTTCAACGTCATAATCTTATATCTGGACTTACTTGTGTTTGTTGTTCAAATACTGCCAGAGGTATCTTTCTGAGTCACACATTTGGTTCCTGGTCCTCCATTGCAACTTTAGGATGCAAACCAAAAATCTGGGTCTATTTAATGTGATACTTATAATTAAGTTGTTGATATATGTTGGTGGTTTAATAAATTCTCTATCTCTTATCAGCTAGAAACGTCTCCATGGTGAGTGACCACATGAAGTTTTAAAAATAATATTATTAAGGGTATTAGCAACTACCATGCATTGAACACTCACTGTGTCCTAATCATTGTTTAAAGAGCTTTACATGTATTAGCTCATTTAATCTTCATCAACAATTCTCTCAGGATGTTACTGTAATTTTGTCATTTCCATTTTATAGGTAAAGAATTGGAGTTACCGAGAGATGTGCTATTTTGTCAAAGATTAAAACTTTATTAAGTAATGGAGGCAGAATTTGTACTTATAAACTGAGTCAAAAGTGTATGCTTTTTTTCACTGAGCATGAAGGAAGGAGGGCAAGCAATGGAAAAATCTAGAATTCACTTTTATGCCTTGTTTTCTGTAAACACATGTAATGCTGGACATTTGTGGACTAACTGTTGCTTTGGTGATTGGCTAATTTGGAAAATTTCATTTTTTTCTTGCTTAACTAGAGTGTGTTTATTTTTCAGTGTTAGTTGAAAACTAAAGGGCATTATCTGATATAAATCAACATAAAAAAGTATAGGCCACTTTACAGTCAGAGTGAATGACACATGTAATTTAAGGGCTAATGTTAGTCACCATTATGTACTATGTAACAGAGATATTACATGCATCATTTAACTTCTCTAAGCAAATAGATTCTGTCGCTTGTTTTTTCTTTTTCAAGGTTGTCTGTAAAAAATATTGACTTTGAACATTGAAATCTGAAGCTAAAGTGGACAGATTTGGAAAGATATGTTTTAAAAAATAGATCAACTAGTATTCCATAGTTAACCATTTATAATTTAGCATTAGTTTTCCCATTGTTAATCTTGCTAATTGAAAGTCACACGAGGTCCCTTAGGCAATGAGTTTGGATAGCATCTATTGTTTTCAGTTGTTCTGTCCAGTGATGACGGCAAATAAAACATCTGGCTATTTAGAAGAAAACTGATTGGAAGAGATTAAAATTGCACAACTTCTGTTGATGAGGCCCAACTGCCAAAGTTGTACTATTTCAAGGAGGATAAGGCAATGTCTCAAATATTAGCTTATATATTTTGTTACTGATCTGGAATGGGAGAAGAGGGGAAGAGATGGAGAGAGGGCAGAGAAAAGAGAATAATAAAAGTGAAATAGGATTGTTGGTAATGAATAGAATGTGAAGAAGTGATGCTTTGAGTGTCAGTCTCACTGAGCACTGGTTTAAGTGTTACACAGTCTTCAGGTTACAGCTAGAATTTGGGCTCACACAGTGGGAAGACAAGTTTGAGGTCTTCAATGTAGTATCTTCTAATTTCCAAGATATGTGCTAGGTGTTAATATGTATGATGCCATTTAATTCTTATACCTAACCTTCAAGTTTATTGCCATTATATAGATGAGAAAACTAAAAAAAAATTAAAGCCCCGAGGATTTAAAAAATAAGATAACTTGCTCAATTTGTTTTAACTGTGTATTTTCAAGGCCAAAAATATGATTCCAAAGGTTTATCACAGCCATGTCTTAAGAATGCTCTAAAGACCTATTCTGCGGAAGTCCTGACTCCACAGACTAGATACAAGACTCAACCCGTCTACCATGTTCTAGTTAGTTCAATTCTGGCAACTATCATTGACTATTAAATCTTTTACCATTGACTGTTGCCTATGTCTAGATACTAGGAAACTTAGAAACAAAACTAAAGAAAAACCCACGAGCAGATACCTCTTATGTAGGCCTGAATTATTCAGGAATTTCGGTTTAATCATTAAGTAGCCAACACAAATATTGGAGATAAAAAAATATTTTTCTTTGTACTTTATTTAAATAATAGTGGATTATTTTATCATCCAATTGCAAACATTAACACATTTATTGTCTTTGCTCTTTTATTTTGTAATTCTTTGGTTGGTTCCATTAGAAAATATACAAAGATCATATTCATTCATTCATTTAAACATATAATAAATAAAACATAATTTAGACTTAAAGAATCTATCAACAAAAAAATAGAACACATATAAGACTACAGTTACCTGAACAAAATGAACTGTCAACAAATCCCAGGTGTGTTTCATATCAGAATATACAGCATTGGATGCTTCTGAAGCAATATGCACATTGGAAGACACTCTAACTTACATGTAATATATATTTTTTTCTAACTAGCTTCAGAAGCAATAAAAGTGCCCCTATAAAGAACACTAAAGGTGAAATATTAACAGGGGAGATTGTAATTATGGAATCAAATACTTAAGTAAACGCTGGGAGCGTTATGTACTCATTCAAGCATTTGGATAACACCTTTCACAGTGGTACCTATGGTAGTTGCTTTACAGGGGTGCTAGATAAGCACAAACAGTTGAGTAACTGGAAAAATATAATATTGGCTCTGAATCAAAATTAGTGTCAACATCTGCTAATTTTTTATTTTCTCTTCTCTCTCTGAATATGTACATACTGTTTTCTGTTTATGTTATATTTTTGTAGATAATTTCAAAGGTCAATGTATTAATCCACAAATTTCCTTCTATTGTCTATTGAATAAAATGATAATGGTGTGTTTAACCACATGTGTTCTGGAGTCAAAATGTCTGTATTGCCCCACAAGGTAATAGATGTGTAATGTTGAGCAATTTACTTTACCTCAGTGTCTCAATTTATGGCTCAATCTGTAGAATGGGATAATAATGGTAGTTAACTAAAAGGGTTTTTGTGAGGATTATATTAGTATCTGTAAAACATATATTGCCTCCTCAATAAATGTGAGCTTTAATAATGATGATTATTTAGCATGAAGAATGATCTACTTTTCTGAACATTGTGGAATCAGAATAAAAATTGGGCCAAATATAAAAATTATATATTAAAAAAAATCTTGTATTCAACTTCTTAATTATACGTAGTAGGAAATATACTAAACATGATTTTAAATTATATGAAATTAGCATAATAATATGCAGAACTCTGACAAATACCTAATTACTATTGCAAACATACGTGCAGTTCCATAAAGATTGACTATCTGTACAAACATACATCAAAATGTATACAAACATTACTAAAATATATCCTCCCTAATAACCTTAGAGATATGCTAAGTTAAACGGAAACATATTTGTTTGTACTTTTGATTTTTAATTAATATTTGTTTATTTTTACTAATTATTAGATTTTAAGGTAAAATTAGGTGGCCTTAAAAATTAATGGTGATGACTGATTTCTTGTTGAACATCATAAAAACTAACTTCATAGACCATTTTTTGACCTTCTGTAGCTATAAATAAACATTATCTAATTACTTTTTTTTCCACATCTATGTTCAGAATCACTAAACATAAATTATTTGGAGAAACTGGTGAAATCCTAATGAAGTCTGGTTTAATTCATAGCAATATCCCAATATTGTTCTCTTAGTTTTGATGAGTGAACCATGACAATGTAATATTATAACAGTAGGAGAAACGGAAGGCTGGGATGAGAGACATATAGAAGCTTTCTGTATTAGCACTGTGCCTTTTCTATAAATCTAAAATTATTCTCCAACAAAAAGTCATTTAGAAAAATGAGTAAGAAAAAACAATTATTATTATCTTTTAAAATTAGTCCTCACTTGATATGTTTTTATTGATTTTTTTTTTTTTTCGAGAGAGACATTAATTGGTTGCCTCTCATACATGCCCTGACTGGTTATCAAACCCACAACTTTTTGGTGTATGGGACAATGCTCTAATAAGCTGAGCCACCCAGCCAGGGAAGAAAAAATTATTTAAAAAATTGTGTTGTTGCCCGGCTGGGGTAGCTCAGTGGTTGAGCGCTGACCCATGCCCCAAGAGGTTGCTGGTTCGATTCCCGGCCAGGGCACATGCCCAGGTTGTAGGCCCGATCCCCAGTGGGGGGCATGCAGGAGGCTGCCAATCGATGTTCTCTCTCATGGATATTTCCATTTCTCTCTCCCTCTCCCTTCCTCTCTCTCTAAAAGCAATAAAGAAAAAATTTTTTTTTTAAAAATTGTGTTGTTATTAAAAGTGAATAACTAGAAATAAGCTAAACATTTTAAAATATTTTTAAAAAAATCATTAAATTTCCAGTGGCATATTTACTTAATGAAATATAATGCAGTCATTAAAAATTTTATTCCTAAATATGCAGTAAATGCAAAGCTTTCCTGACATTATATTATATAAAATAATGTATAAATAACAACGTGTGTGCAGTGAGATATAATAATGAAAGCTAGTACATAAAAGTTGTCATGCTAGGACAATTGGACTCTAACTTATTCCTTTTGTCACCATTTTCTAAATGTCTGTAACATTTCCTCTGGGTAATTGTCACTGGTGAAAGAGAAGCTCTAAATAACCAAGTTTACCCACCAGGGCTGTGAATTAAGCCACATTAAAAGAAACAAAATATTTGACCATGACTCCCCAGATTTTCTACTAATCTTAATGATAAAAGTTTTATCAAACAATTTGAGTAGGTGTTTTATCTTAAGAATATTCCTTATTCAAGACTTATTCTATAGTCTTGAATACTGAATTTGCTTTATTTTTCTTAATTGAAAGGACACGTAGCTCCCAAATGTCATCTTGTACGAAAGGAATTTTGCCTGTGTTCAGGTGAGTGCCCTCAAAGCCCTGTTCAAAGCTTGTTACCTGGACACCTTCACATAGGAAGAGTTGGAGACAGAAGCATCCTGTGCAAATTAGAAGTGTGAAGGGCGATTGAATCCAAAGGCATGCTGTGGTTCTGCGATTAACCTGGAGAAAGCAGCCATGTCTTACTGTCTCCCTGAGCATTTGTATTCTGGTGTCACAGTCGCATTTTGGGATTTATCTGGAACCTGACTTCCATCTCCACACTCTCCAGACACCTGCAGATCTCCTCTTCCTGTACCCAGAGAGTCTATCCCAAGTTCAGCTTCTCATTTTGGTGGTACAATCTGATCATTTCCTTTTTCTATTCCAAATTTTATTTTCTGATCAATTTAATTTAGATGGACGATGTCAAGTAAAACTTAAAAAAATATATAAAGATATCAATAATCTGTTATAAATCTGTTGTGCATGGATAAGTGCTATATAACTTTTTATTATATGTTTAAAATGCTTTAGAGTACTTGAAACATAAATGCCACTTCAATATAAAAACAATGTGATTGAAAATAACTTTTCATTGGCAAAACTTTTCCATAGCTTGCAGGTTCCTAGTTGAAAATGTTTCAGTAGTAAAAAGGGGATGTGTCTGTGATGTGTGTGTAACTCTGAGGAAATTCTTGACTGAAAGAGGTCACGTAATACTTTCATTCCTTGAGGCTGAAGGAAGATATATATTTAGAAGCAAAGACAGAATCCACTGGACAATTTCCACCACCAAACAACAGACAAGACATATCCTTGGAAATCATGGTGATAGGTCACTTCTTCTTGGAGGTATTCCATTCTTAAAAATGAAATGAGGTATATTGAACCCCGTTTTTCAGTGCTTAGCTAGAACTTGGACAATATCCAGAAAATAGGAATCATTCCAGAAGCCCCTTGCAATGGAGAAAATCTTTGATCGGAACTCACCACTTAAAAAGGGTGTGTGTGAAGGGATCCTTGGAAGATTTTCAACTTTTGATGAGATAGCTCCTTGGATGATTGTCAAGACCTGGAGGGGTCCATAATGAAGAAGCATGCTGCTTCCATCAGTGTATTTTTGCTCTTCATGTTTGCAGACAAAACTGAGAATCTGTCCAATTTCTTCTTTGGCTAAGGTAGTCTTTATTTTAATAGAAAGGCTAGTCAACTTGGCACATTTGCAAATGAGAAGAGCAAATGAAAGCAAGTAACATGTAGATAATTCTCATAGCCAATGGAAGATAACTTTGTGTTTGTGACTGCTGCACTTTTTTTTTCCATAGTAGTTTACCAAAAGGAGTAATATATTTGGAAAATCGTGAAAAAAAAATATGTCTTGTTTTATAGCTATTAATCACCAGGTGATTTTATGGTTCATGTTGTAAAAGAAATTTATTTGGGATCTGTGTCTTTAAAAAAGGAGACTGATGCATTTATATAGTTTATACAACTTAATATAACACTTTTTAAAGTTCTGTAATTTGTTTAATTGATAATTAGTTTGATGAGAAAGGTAATAGTTTTGGGAGTTTCATCAACATTTTCTGTTTTGTTCTTAATTTAAAAACCAGAGAATCTCCATGTATCTTAATTTCAAATATCATTTTGCCTTGAACTTATAAATGTAGTATTACAACGTGTTCCAAGTATATTATAACAGTTTCAAGAGAACACTATATTACTACCATCTGGTGAATTTGTTTTACCTGAACTTTGTTGCTATGTTTGTAATAAGGAATATTGTTCCTTATTAAAATAATTTCAATAAGATGGGGGGGGACCTAGCAGAAGTAAAAAATAAATGAAAAAAAACAAAAACAAAACACAACATATAAGGCTGTGTGACATGATTATTGATAAAAAATTACAATGTTCCTTAGTATTCTGTAACTCCATGTCTCTAAAAGGCTTTTATTTACTATAATGCTTAAATTTTAAAAAATGTATTTATCTTATTAACAGTGATTAGGAAATGTTTGTTAATTAATGACCTCTTAAAATAATTTATTGAAAACAGTTACTTTTCATACCTAGTAAAATTTAACATACTGGTAACTGGCAGCATGACTTGTGGGGGAAACAAATATTGGTATGAGCAGTGCCGATTTTACGATGAAATTGTTTTCAGGCCTAATTAAAAAATATTGTCTCTATGATTGGTATTAGCTCCTAAGCTCTCATTACCACATGCAACCATACATTTAGTTTTTGTGGCATGGTCAACATTAAAACCCATTACACATGAATGCTTTAGTAGGACATCAATGAAAGATTGTTTTGGTAGGTGTTATGAAGTCATACATTCAAGGGAGACAAGGGACCTGAACTACAAAGACTGAAACTTGTCATTATTTCAGGAATGTCTTTCTTCTTTTCTATTTCAGGCTTTTATTTATAAAAGATGGTTGAACATGACAGTATTATCTTCAAATTGGCAGAAAAGTACAATACTTTGAAAATGCATGAATAAATAAGTGACTGGATAGCATTTTAAAATAAGATAATACACCGTTGATTGATACAATGGGAGGATTACATTAATAGAAAAATGACTTTTTCTAAGGAGTCCAAGACAGTTCAGGGGTCTGGGCTTTTTACAGAATAAGATTTATAGCAACTGAAAGTCATTAATTAGATATTTTTGTTAAATCACAGTTTACTTTCACTATTTGTATTGGTTCCAGGTATACAATAATATACTTTACAAAGTGATCCCCGGATATTTCCAGTAGGAGTGTCCCTTATACTGGAGTGAGAGCCAGAGAATCGGTGAATAGGGCCTTTATGTCATCCTACAGCTGGGGACCATCCGTGAACCAGAGGGTGAGTCCCGTGTCTCCCGTTCAGTACCGCCTGTGACCACAGTTCTGCTCAGGAGTAAAGTTCCGGTGAAACTCCTCAATCCCCCACTTCAGATCACTTTCCACAGGTTCCAGAAAGGGCAGGGGATATTTCAAAATAATTGTTAAGTCAGAAAGACTCTCTGGGGTTCTATTTAGCAAAAATTATACGCTCGCTTGCACAGAATGGTTTTCCTGTTTAGGTAAGCCATTCGGTCAAAAAACTAAATGGGCCATAAGAGCATTTTTGCCACTTAAAATTTCCCTGCAGTGGCTCCTGTCCCACTTCTCCCCTTGCAGTGTGAATTCTTACACTCAAAAGCCAAACAAAACAAAACAAAAATTTTTATGGCTTTAGAAGTTACTGTGTTTGGTAATCTGGCTCCGAGGCGAAGTCGAAGCGGAATATTCCTTTAGCCAGCGGCACAGACGGACAGTTCTGGATGAGATCTGCCCCCTTGTAGAGGAATGTGATGTACATTTGATTCCCTGGCATGCCCACACTAACACCCATCTGTTTAAGATGGCATTGTTCCTTTAAAAAAATTTCTTTTTTTTTAAGTGGTTGTCAGGTTCCAGAAGTCCTAGGTGTCTGGCATATGTACACATTTCTAAAGGTATTTTCCAGAATTAAAAAAAAAATCAAGAGGGTTTAGCTTGGGGTGTTTTCTCCTAGAGAATAGTTTCACTGCTGGGCCATTACAGGCAGTTCCGTCACTAATATATCATTTTAGGTATAAATATTCTTATGTTTGAAATTGGGAAATTTGCATGTGGAAACAATGTCATTGAGATTTAGGACTAATATTAACTCATGTGTAAAGAATCCTCATTCATTGCAGCTGTTCTCTTTCATGGGTAAATTATATTTGTTATTCATGTGATTTTGATCAGTTTTCACAAGTATTCCACAGGATGGTTTGTTAGAGCAGGACATCCAATAGGACTGTTGTGACCAGTTTTGAGATGGAAATCCATACCTCATAAGCTTGACAGGATAGCATTGATTGTCTGAGGCGAAAAAGCCCAGAAATGGCTTAAGTTAGAGTCACATGATGGAAGTGCTGTGGCGCTCTGGAGCCCACAGGGGATGATTGGATAATGTGGTTACTGAAAAATAGACATCCCGTTGCTTAGCTACACGATTCTGGGTGGCAGCTCTTTCCCTCTCACATTTCCTGGTGTTTTGTTTTTGTAAATGTAGTTGCTTGCAAATGAGAGTGTCTGCATGCAGATGTCCACATTGCAACTGTTTTTGATTTGTAAAATGAAACCATATTAGAGGAAGAAAAAAAAACAAAAAAAATGGGGTGGAGATGGGGAGGATGTAAAATTTGAATAAGAAGCTTCTTTTGGTACTTCAGTGCTTAAGTAGATTAAATCAAGTAATATAAAACATTGTAGACCCTTATGGTTTGGGTATATATTTTGTACAGTAGAGCATTTTTAGTATAGCACTACAATCAAATTATTTTTGTCTCTTTAAGGACAATGGCTGTATATTGAAAACACAAACACCTGTTGTATATACCTGTATCTAAAAGCAGCCTAGCTGGTGTGGCTCAGTGGTTGAGCATTGACCCATGAACCGAGAGGTCGCTGGTTTGATTCCTGGTCAGGGTACATGCCTGGGTTGTGGACTCGATCCCCAGTAGGGGGCGTGCAGGAGGCAGCTGATCAATGTTTCTCTCTCATTGACGTTTCTATCACTCCCTTCCTCTCTCTCTCTAAAAATCAAATAAAAACATTTAATTAATAAATAAATAAAAACATTAATAGTCAATCTACTTGATGGAAGGTTTTCCAAAAAAATATCAATTTCAAATTTTTAATATATGTATTCATGCACATATTTGTACATTTTATCTTTGAACACATTTGAGTTAAATTCTTTATTTTTTAAAACTTTGTATGCTAGTTCCTATGTTAAATTCTTTAGAGTTAACATAAAGTGGAGGTTCCAAATAATATTCTATAATTAATATATCATATTCTGTAAAAATCATCCTCATAATTTCATTCAATAATATGTTTATTTTGTAGTAGTAAAAGGTATTGAGTTGCTGGGGTTAAAATAAGAAGGAACTTTTTTATACATTTCCATGGAAAGGTATTTAGTTATTCTTAGAAAATCATTGGTAAGAAAATTGTGAGGTCAGTTCAAAAGTTTATAAAATATAATTCCATAAAGTTAGTAAGGAAGGGTCAAAAGAATAATTTGATTCTTGTGTGTTTTAGATTTCTTTATTTTAGGGGGACAGAATACAGCCCTAATGCCTTTGGAAATGTGTGTGTGTGTTCGCCGTGATTGTGTATGGCACTGGATAAAGAGCATTGAAACAACAATGACAGAAACTACTCTTAGGTTAAGAAAGCCAAGGACGCTTTGCATGATAGAGCTAAACTATGAAATGAAAATGTAGTTACTTCTCTGTAAAACCACATCATGTGAACTTCATAAATGATTTGGCTATAAGAAAATAAATTAATTAGTCATTCCATGGGCAAATAGACCTTCGCGTGAAAATGAGAAAGGGTGAAATGAATGTGGGAATAGAAAAGAAACCTGCAGTTGGCATCTTGACATCACCAATGTCCCTACTTGATGCAAAAGGCTGGCTCGACGTATCTTTGTTGCAAGCATCTTTTCAATAAAAGAAAGTAAGAAAACTTTTTTTGCAAATAAAGAAAAGTAATTTTGAGTGAAATTAATTATGAAAGAAAAGGACAATAGTCAAGAGATGATTTTGATATTGCTGGGCAATAGTCTAAGTATGATATGATAAAGGTCCCCTTTTAAAATATAGTAAGTAAATACTTTTTATTATGGAAGTCATATATATATATACACACATGTATATTTGTTGGTATATATGTAAATACATGTGTATGTATATAATAGGGAATTTGGGCAATATAAATAAAAGAATAATACAAACATTTAAGATTGACTCTTCATAAATAAACACTATTAAGATTTTAGTCTATATTCTTTGTCTTTTTTAAAATTTTATTTTTCAGTTACAGTTTACATTCAATATTATTCTTATTAGATTCAGATGTAGAGCATAGTAATTGGACAAACATATACTTTACAAAGTGTTCCCCTTGATATTTCCAGTACCACCTGGCACTATACATAGTTATTACAATATTACTGACAATGTTCCCTATGCTGTACTTTACATCCCAATGACTATTTTGTAACTACCAATTTGTACTTCTTAATCCCTTCACCTTTTTCATTAGGTTCACCAACCACCTCCGCTCTAGCAACCATCAGTCTGTTCTCTGTATCTATGAGTGTTTCAATTTTGTTTGTTCATTTATTTTGTTCTTTAGATTCCACATACAAGTTAAATCATATGGTGCTTGTTTTTCTCTAACTGACTTATTTCACTTAGCATAATTCCCTATAGGTCCATCCACACTGTCATAAACGGTAAGATTTTATTCTTTTTTGTGGTCTAGTAATATTCTGTTGCATATATATGTACCACCACGATATCATCCACTTGTATACTGATGAGCACTTGAGTTGCTTCCATATGTTGGCTATTGTAAATAACACTGCAATAAACATAAAGGTGTGTATATTTTTTTTGAATTAGTATTTTGGGTTTCTGGGGATATATACTCAGAAGTGGAAATGCTGTGTCATAAGGCAGTTCCACTTTTAATTTTTTGAGGACCCTCCATACTGTTTTTCATAGTGACTGCACTGATCTGCATTCTCACCCACGGTGCATGAGGCTTCCTTTGCTCCACATCTTTGCTAATACTTGTTATTCTTGGATTTATTGATGACAGTCTTTCTGACAGATGTGAGGTGATATTTCACTGTGATTTTAATTTGCATTTCTCTGATGATTAGTGGCGTTGAGCATCTTTTCATAGGTCTGCTGGCCATCTGTATGTCCTCTTTGGAGAAGTGTCTTTTCAGGTCCTCTGCCCATTTTTTAATTGGATTGTGTGTGTGTGTGTGTGTGTGTGTGTGTGTGTGTGTGTATGTGTGTGTTGAGTTGTATGAGTTCTATATAAATTTTGGATATTAACTCCTTATAAGATGTATCATTGGTGAATATCTTCTTCCATTCAGTAGACTGTCTCTTCATTTTGTTGATGATTTACTTTGCTGTGCAAATTTTTCTCAGTTTGATGTAGTCCTCTTTGTTTATTTTTTCTTTTGTTTTCCTTGCCCAAGGAGATATATCAGAAAAAATATTACTAAGAGAAATGTTGGAGATTTTACTGCCTATGGTTTCTTCTAGGAGTTTTATGGTTTCAATTTTTACATTTCAATCTTTGATCCATTTTTAGTTTATTCTTGTATATGGTATAAGTGGGTGGGCTAATTTCTTTCTTTCTTTTTTTTTTTTTTTTTTTTTTTGCATGTATCTGTCCAGTTTTCCCAACATCACTTACTGAATAGACTGTCCTTACCCCACTGTATATTCTTCCCTCCCTTGTCATAGATTATTGACCATATAGGTATGGGTTTACTTCTGAGCCTCTAGTCTGTTCCATTGATCAATATATTTGTTTTTATGCCACTACCATGTGGTTTTTATTACTATGGTCTTTCAGTATAGTTTGATATTAAGTAGTATGATACCTCCAACTTTGTTCTTTTTCAAGATTGCTGTGGCTATTCAGGGTCTTTTGTTGTTCCATAAAAATTTTTGGATTATGTCTTCTAAGTTCTGTGAAATACACCATTGCTATTTTGAAAGAAATCGTGTTGAATCTGTAGATTGCTTTGGGTAGTATGGACATTTTAATGATGTTAATTCTTCCCATCCATGAGCACAGTATATACTTTTATTTGTTTGTATCTTCTTCAATTTCCTTTTTCAGTGTTTTTTAATGATCTGAGTAAAGGTCTTTTAACTTCTTGGTTGAATTTTTTTGTCTGTTAATCCTCACCCGAAGATATTTTTCCATTGCTTTTTAGATACCGCGGAAGGGAGGGAGAGAGGGGGAGAGAGAGAGAGAGAGAGAGAGAGAGAGAGAGAGAGAGAGAGAGAGAGAGAGAGACATTGATCAGTTGCCTCCCACATGACCCTGTTTGTAGCTAGAGATTGAACCTGCAACCCAAGTATGTGCCCATGACCAGGATTTGAACCTGCAACCCTTTGGTCTGCGGGCTGACACTCTAACTTCTGAGCCAAACTGGCCAGGGCCTTAAGTATTTTTTTTTTTTTTTGATGCAATTGTGAATGGGATTGTTTTCTTAGTTTCCCTTTCTGATAGTTTATTATTGGTGTATAAATATGCAACCGATTTTTGAATATTTATTCTGTATCCTGCTGCTTTATAGTCTTCTAGCCTTAACTTTCTCTTTAATGTATATTCTTTTAAAACATTATATGTGTAATTCATTTTCTTTTCACTTAATATACTTGAAGTATTTCCCTTGCCACTTAATATTTCAATATATTAATAAGTATAAATCTTCTTAAGAATGCCATTTATAGCTACCTAATTGAATCCAATGGTAATAGTAATCTAAATGTCCTCAGTGTCTTGTACCTTTTTTCACTTATTGCCTTTAATGTTATGTTTATCTGGTTATATGAAGGCAATGACATCAGAATCTATATTTTGTTACAAAATAGCTTCTTTGCAATTTGCTTCTTGTGATTAAGAAGTAGAGAAGCCTGCCTGGCCAGTGTGGCTTAGTGGATTGAGAGTCATCCCACGTACTGAGAGGTCCTGGTTTGATTCCTAGTCAGGGCACATGCCTGGGGTTGCAGGCTGGATCCCCAGTAGGGGGCGTGCAGAAGGCAGCCAATCAGTGTGTCTCTCTCACATTGATGTTTCTATCTCTCTCTCCTTCTAAAAAAATCAATAAAAACATATTTAAAAAAGAAAAAAAAGTAAAGAAACTTTAAAATGTTCTATATCAAAGCTTGGGTCTTATTTTCAATGTTATAAACATTCTTTCTTAATACAAGCTTTTTTTCATATAACTTGACTTGGTAAATTTGCATTACTAATGAAAGACAAACAGCCTACAACACAACTCCCTATACTCTAGGTATTTCTACAAATATCTTTGGGGCTATTTATGTTGAATATTATTTATAAATTATGAATGCAGTGTTCTCTGTTTCTCTTTCTAGCCCACAACTACACTGTAGGCGCTGTTATAATTACTTGCATACCCAGTAAATGGCATTTGTACATCTTATTGGGAAAGAGCCCACTCTGGTGCGGTGACGACAGGTGTTTTCTCGAGTTGCTTCCTCCAAACAGGAATATTAGGTACAAGGCTCCTTCTGGGGTATCTCTGTGGAAAAATCAAGGTTTTATTTTATCTCTGAGTTATATTAACAGCATCAAAAAAAGTTGCAAAAACAAAAATTGACCATAATTACTAGAGTGTGAATTGTAATGCTATTTTCATCAATAGGCTAAAAAATAATTTTACTCTTTAAGTTTTAAAAATTTATGAAACAAGTATTTGAAAATTGCATGTGTTATGAGAAATACTTTCATAGGAATTCAGCATCAGAAGAGGTCACTGCTTGCACAAGAGATTTCATGTAATATTTAACAAAACACTATAAAGCAGGTTGGTTTAGGGTATTGCACATATAAATGAGAATCTCTTAATCTAATTCCTCTATTTGTAGGTTATAATTAATATGAATCAAAACATAATAAAGCTATTTAGAAAAATAAAACAAAACATTAAGTTGAGATTTAACGAGTGAGGGCCAAGGAGCCTTGCACTGAGAGGAGAATACTTTTTAAATTTACTGATTCCCACCACAGAAAGCCTTTAACAGGTTATGAAGGAGCAGACACTATCAGTCTTTGTCTCTGTCTCTTTCTGTTTTCTCACGGGATTTAAAAATTCTTCTTCTTATAAGGTATATAGATTATAGTCCCTGGAACTTTTCCATCCTTTTAAAATATCAAACATAAACTTTCACTAACACCTTGGATCTTTTTAAAGTAAAAATGTTTATCATTAAAGAAAGCTGCTTTTCCCATAGTTCAGAGATTAAGATATACTGAGGTGGCCGTATCTATTCAGGGTGGACCAGATCATTTCAGCTGACAGTAGCATGCTGGTCCCAACTTATTTATACCCTCTCTTTCACAGTAGCACACAACAAATTAAGAAGTTTTAATCAACACGGAAAAGTCCTCTCCAAATCCAGACAGCTGGTCTCAATAATTTATTCACTTTTTATTTAAGCAACCTGCGTGCATTTTTTCTTATTCTGTTTCTGTTCTAAAAACTACAATGCCCCATCTCCACATTGAGAAACACGAATCTGAATTCCTTAGCAGAGGGAAGTGTGGCATGAAATAAATGTGTTTGTATGTAACAAACGAGAGGGAATGAAGTGTTACTAAATTAGAGGGTGAAATTAAATGTCTAGAGAGAGTCCCACCACGACCATGCTATTCAGGACACACACACAATGAAAGGACTGGACTATCTCCTTGTTTTGCTGCTTCAGCTCAAGGCTGGATATTTTTACTTTAATTGTATTTTTTTTTTTAAATAGGCAAGGTGATGAGCAAAAGTTAAAAGATGCAGTGATATGAAGATACATGGTTTATTCTGAGTTTGTTCAGAATAAAATTTTAGTTATATCCATGATAAGTTGGGAAGGGCCTCGGATAACATGTTGAATATTGTTCCCCGAGCATCTGTTGGTGTGAAGTCTCTGTTTGAGTGGAGTTAGGTCTAGTGTTATGACACACTGTCTACTCAAGTGAATGAGTCTGCCTCCCTCACTATTATTTCAAGTGGATAATTCATTCTTCACTTTCCATCTGAAAACATTGATGCAGAGTTGGACAGGCAAAGAATAGCAACGAGGCTGCTTTTTAATGAACTGGGGGCTCTTCTATATATACAATGTGGGCAAACCGCAATGAGATCTTTTCTTTTAAGGCTCATCATTTTTCTAAGAGTCACTAGCCTTTTTCAGAGCATTAGCATCCTTGCAGGAATAGTGTTCAGGTATTCACGATGATGATCATGAGGCTGTCACCCGTGTGGATGAAGATATGCTGACATACACTTTTTTCCTACCCCCCTCCCCTCCACTGCCCCAAATTCTAAAATCTCATAGCTGGAATGGATTGGGGTATGTGGTGTACCTAAGAGGTAGGATGGCGGTAGGAGAGACACGGACTTGGAATCAGACCACCTTGATTTGTCTCTTAGAACTAGCACTTGTTAGGTGTGGGGCCTTGGGTGAGTTAGTTACCCTGTCTGAGCCTCGATTTTGTCTTCAACAAAATGAGATAATAGTGCCCAACATATAGAATCAAATGAAATAAAATATATGATTTTCTTGACCTTGTACTTGGCACAGAGTAAGCACTTAATGCATTTTATTTTACCAAAACCTTTTCTGGAGAAATGAAACTTCTTCTCCCATATGAACTCCTTAAGTGGTTTCCCCTAGTTTAAGATTCAAATTTTGGTTGTATTCTCTTTCTCTTTTTGTCTGTCTCTGTCTGTATTTATATACTTACATATGCATATATACAAGTAACTCTAGCCTGTCTATCTATCTATCTATCTATCTATCTATCTATCTATCTATCTGTCTGTCTGTCTGTCTGTCTGTCTGTCTGTCTGTCTGTCTGTCTGTCTGTCTATCTATCTATCTATCTATCTATCTATCTATCTATCTATCTACCTACCTACCTACCTACCTACCTACCTACCTACCTATCTATCCATCATCTGTCTACTTTTTTCTTTTGCTCGCTAGGGAAAATTCCATGACTTCATAAAACTTGGATTTAGAAGAACCATGGTGATAACATTGGGGTAAGGGGAGGAAAAAAGAAATGGGTGGAAAATCAGCAGATCATATGATCCCAACAATGGCGTGCAGTAATGAAATTTGTATACGAAACCTATTATTCTGTCTTCTTCCTGGAAAGCTTTACTTTTTCTTCAAGAACTTAATATCATCCTGGAAAATATTCCTGCTCAGTCTCCCCGGTTAACGTAGTCCCTTGTTGCACATATAATAGAGGTACAATAGTTTAATAAAACAAAGAGTGACTTGTCGCTGCCAGCACTCGGTTGTTTGTGTTCACCTGTGACATTTACAAGTGAAGACATACAGAGCCTTCTTTTGTTTCCTGGATAATCGCTCAGGTGTTAAAGAAGTTGTTGATTCAATTTTAAATGGCATGATTTTCTCAAGCCTTGGAAAAGTAATTGATGGATTTTCTTCTTTTTCCAGAGCTCAAATATACACACTGCAAAGTCATGTCTAACTGTTTAATTTTACAAGACTGAAAATACTGGATTTAAAGCTTAGGTTTTAGTTTAGGTTTATTCTTGGGATTCAACCCTGTCTAAACTTTCACAGGCAAATCGGAAATGAAACACAATTGAAACTAAACGGAGCTCTTTTTTTCTGCCTGCAAAGGGACCTTAATATTTCATTTTGTGTTTTCAGACTGAATCTAATGAAACGTGACTTTATACAGACTTTTTGTGTCAGTTATTCTCTGTATTCCCTCTAAATTGATCTGTGCATTCAACGTGAAGCTTCATTAAGGATCAAGCCAGTAGTCTTTAAAAAGTACAAGGTTTGGTGACAGACAGATGGTGGCTTTCATGATGTCAGGAAGTGTCAGATATTATGGTTGGCTGCGGAATGGTGGCGACTATCCAAACAGATTGGGAAACAGACAGAAAGAGCAAGAACACCATTTGTTTTATTTAGATACATTGTGAACAGAAGGAAGCAAGACAGAGCATACTTTTACACATCTTTTTTCCACTCCTCGTGAAAACAGTTTAGGATTTGTTATGTTATATTAGCCCTATCATTATGCAAAAACATGTGAAAGCCATCTCAGAGAGGCTGGTGAAAGAATTTGTCTCATTGTGATTTTCTATGAAGTGTATGTATTTTTAATTCTAGGGAATGGGGTGAGAAAAGAAACCAACTTCCTCTCATTGGAAATATGGAATAGTAGGAACAGAGCTGACGTGAGGCCTTCAGCAGTGCTACACTATTGAGAGAGTATGAGTGGGTACTGACTTCATGACTCCAATGAAGGACTGATGATATTCGTAGGGAATATCATCAAAGGGAATTCCAGTTCCTAAATTAAAGGTGCTTCACGAAGAACTGTAGACTTAGTTCTGCAAGGATTTAATTCAAATTGGCAGCCAGAGGACAGGGTCAACTCGAGACAAATATGCTGTGTCCTTCCAGTTACAGGATTAAAGCTAGATATTCATCCAGCTCTACACCCAGGTTTCAGGCCCTGTAATATGTCAGTGTGTGTGTGTGTGTGTGTGTGTGTGTGTGTGTGTGTGTTTAGGGGTGGGGGGTGGGTCTTCTTGATCTTAACCTAAAAGAACATGGAAATTTGCTAGCACTTTCAACAGATAAAATGCCTTTAAACTTCCTTTCCTGCAACTTACCTATATTCACCTATTACCATAATCTTTAATTACTCCATCTCTTGGGATGTAAATTCATTTTGGCATTTTTGATGGGTTAGAGATTCAGTACCGTAATCTGCTCTATGCTGTGTCCCCAGATCATGGTGAATGTATTGGAAACTTGGTCCCTAATGTAACCCCTCATATATTCAAATATGAGGGACCATACTAAAGTCCTAAATAACCGAGGAAGGATGTGTTACCCAAAGAAACTGATAGTCTTGGGTTATACGGATTCCAAGATTTGGGACCTGGAAGAACTCTGGAACACCATTCTAGACTAGTGTTTTTCACACTGTGCTCCACAAAGTCCTGAGTTTCACAGAGGGGCTTTAGGGGCTGCTGTGTGGGTGGAGTGGGAGTGGGGCGTGGGGGGAGGAGTAGTGAGAGGTCAGGACTCCATTCTACTATCTCTGCTTCATCTAAACAGCTGGGTAAATGGAGAGCATTTCCAGCCTAGGGACAAACAGAAGATGGAATTTTGGCTTAAGAGATGAACATTCCTTTAATAGAAAAGTGTAAAGCATTTGGCTTGGGCTGAGAGTTGGGCATGATTGCATTTTAATTGCTCTAAGTTCAAACAGGAGTCAAATTCCAGAGAGAGGTATGGGATAACTATGGCAAAGTAGATGGACTTTACCCGCCCACCCCCCTTCTCTTCTTGTCCCCTGTCCCCCACTGTGATTTGAGTCTTGATGTAAGCAAAATGGCCAGAGGCTTTAAAGAGGTAGGAGATTCTGAATATAAGAAATCTCAGCCATCTTCCTAGGATAGCTCCAAAAAACAACACTGCCCAGGCAATACTTTAGCCAACACTATATCAGCAATTTCAAAAATG
This sequence comes from Tadarida brasiliensis, assembly GCA_030848825.1. Classification (NCBI taxonomy): domain Eukaryota; kingdom Metazoa; phylum Chordata; class Mammalia; order Chiroptera; family Molossidae; genus Tadarida; species Tadarida brasiliensis. Next base: position 78,479,032 of record CM061267.1, on the reverse strand, counting down.
AGCCAATCCACAGCAGCAAAGGACATATTGTAAATTCTTTCTTTTAAAATATCATGTATTGGGGTGACAGTGGTTAATAAGATTATATAGGGTTCAAGTGTACATTTTTATGATGCATTATCTGTATATTGCATTGTGTGTTCACCATCCAACATCAAGTCTTCTCCCATCACCATATATTTGACCCCCTTTGCCCTTTATTACCCTCCACCTCCCTTCCCTCTGGTAACCACCACTCTCTTGTCTGTTCAATGAGCTTTTGTGTTTCTTGTTTGTTCATTTGTTGCTTTCAGTTTTATATCCCACATATGAGTAGAATCATATGATTCTTTATTGGGTAGTGTTGAAATGACAACACACATGCTAAAAAGCGGTTCATGGTTGTTAGTCATCTGTTCATTAAGGTGAAAAACAAACTGTCAAATGCTTTGTTCTGTTTGTTGAGACAAGCACACAGGAGAGAAAAGACTGTGATAGCTACCTGATGGAAAGCCCACCCATGGATTGTGGGCAGGGACTGGAGCAGAAGGAAAGGTATGTCATGCAGACCCTTTATGCTAAAGATATGTCTGAACCCAGCCGGTGTGGCTCAGTGGCTGAGCATCAACCCATGCACCAGGGGGTCACCGGTTCAATTCCTGGTCAGGACACATGCCCAGGTTGTGGGCCCGATCCCCAGTGGGGGCATGCAGGAGGCGGCCAATTGATGTTCTCGCTCATCGATGTTTCTATCTCTCTCTCCCTTTCCCTTCCTCTCTCTCTAAAAATTAATAAAGAAAAAAAATATAAAGGCATGTCTGAATCTGGAGTTAGAGAGTCAATCTCATAATTTCTGCAAAGTTTTGGTTTATGCAGTAAATTTCATTGCCTTTAATAAAATTCATTCTTATTTTATCTTGGAAAGAATCTGAACCACTTGACAGGTTAAAATTATGTTTCTCCAGAGCATGATTTTTTTTTTTTATCCTCACCTGAGGACATTTTTGCATTTATCTTCAGATAGAGCGGGAAGGAGAGAGGGAGGAAGAGAGAGAGAGAAACATTGATGTGAGAGAGACACATCGACTGGCTGCCACCCGCATGGCCCCGCCCCGGGGACAAACTGCAACCGAGGTACATGCCCTTAGCGGGAACCGAACCTGGGACTCTCTGGTCAGCAGGCCGACGCTCTAACCACTGAGTCAAACTGGCCAGGGCCAGAGCGTGATTTTAATATCAGCTCTGGTTAGGACTCATCAACTATTGAAAGAATGCTTGTAAGGAGAAATGCAACATAGAATATTTGCTGAAGCCATAGATTTATATCATGGAATTAAAGTGTCTTGGAGCCGTCTTAAATCTCACTAGGCCTTTCTGAGGTAGTACACGGTAAGGTGTGTGTTATCAGAAGAGAAGGCATTTGATACATCCTTTATTGCTCAAATGTTATTTTATTATTAAGTTCCAAACAAGTACATGGAGAGTTATAGGTCAATTACAATAATACTGTTTAGCAGTTCAACTTATTATTCAGAAAAAAAGTTGGGGCTTTTTAAAAATATAATTTTATATAAAGTTTTTAAAAAATGGAATGTGATTTGTAAAAAAATTTTCTCTTGGAAATACTGAATGCTTGAAACAGAGTGAGCTTGTTTTTAGCAAAAATCAGGTATTTTTTTCTTCCTGATTTTGACAACGTGAAAAATAAAATCCTTAGTTTACAAAAGTGGATAAAATTCCTTGCCCAATTGATTGGTATTAGATTCATTGGTTAAACTCAGTGCTCTAAATTCCTGACCCTCATAATTTTGTCAAGATCACATGGATAATTATTATCATCCAACTTCAATAAATTTATACACATGCACTGGTTTAAAACAACATTTTAAAACACATGGCCTAGAATCATACATAACTTGTATATTTCCAAATTCCACATTTCCACATGCCTACCTAATAATGGTATGAACTGTTTAGTTGTATACTTTATATATGTATTTCATCTGGAGGACATGGCTGTGTATATATATATATATATATATATATATATATATATATATATATGTGTGTGTGTGTGTGTGTGTCTGTGTGCGTGTGTATTTATGTATATATGTGTATATATATGTGTGTACATACACACACATGCACATATATATGTACATTGTATACTTGTATTATTTTTATGACACCAGCCTCTTCTTGAAGTCCTATGACTTCAACCACAGAATCTGTGCCTTCTCTGGGAGAAAGGGAGAATTACAGTTGCTGACTGTCTCATTTTTGGATCCCCTCTGCCTCTGATATGGAGAGCCAACTCTGCCTCTGATATGGAGAGCCAAACCATGGTAATTCGGGTAGAAAAAAAAACAAAACTCTGAAATTTCTTCACATTAAGGTAATATGCAGAGATGACATGTGCACCCTACCAGGGAGCAGGAAAAAAAAAAATCTACATTCTTGCCATACAAAACAACCTAAACTGATATATTTACATATTTCCTTTTGGTCTGTTTCTGTGTTTGACAGAGAGTTTTATTTAATTTAGTTACATCATATATAATTAGAAATTATATTTTATATTGGAATTTAACAGTATCCTTGAATAGTGGAATTAGTGCTGATTTTTATGCTCATTATTGTAACTTCTCCAGTATTCAATTTTCTTTCTTTTTTTTGTAATTTCTTAAAATTGATTTTAGAGAGAAAGGAAGGGAGAGGTAAAGAGAGATGGAAACATCAATGAGAGAGAACATCGATGGGCTGCCTCCTGCATGCCCCCCACTGGGGATCAGGTCCACAACCTGGGCATGTGCTCTGACCAGGAATCGAACCAGCGACCTCTTGGTGCATGGGTTGATGCCAAACCACTGAGCCACACTGGCTGGGTCAATATTCAATTTTCTTATCTTACTTTTTTTTTTTTTTTTTATGGTCAGAAGACAGTGTTTGAGGAAAATAGGAAAGTCAATGTGGCAGCCCTTTCCTAGGTAGACTTGAATATAGAAAATAAGAAGACATGGGGCTATTTGGGACAGAGACTCTTGATAGAAAGATGGGGAGAATGATCTTCAAACTGTAACCTGCCTATGATTAAGAGCTCAGGTGATGTCAGTAGCACCCATCTTCCTTGTCTACCTTTAGGTTGGCTCTCTTCCTACACTCCATGGAGCTAGGGTATATGGTTCATCCTATTCAACAGAAGGATCTGTTTCTAGAGTAACTCAGAATCCTGTCATTGACTTGGATTGACTCTGGTTAACTTGACCTGAGGTGTGTGCCCTCCCTTGAACCAATCACTATAGACCAGAAAGGAATAGACATCGATTTTGCTTATTGCATGTATTCAACTCCTGGACCCTAGGGGTGAAGTCTATTTCATCTGAAGGACATGGCTGAGAATGGAATGAAGAGTTTCCCCAAATGAAAGTTAAGATAGATTTACCATAGGAAGAGGGAGTGGGATGCTCGGACTAAAACAAATTCCACTAGAGTTGTTGTGACAACGCATTCTCCTTAATGTTTTTCTACCTCATCTGTATACCTCTGTGTGCATCTCTTCGTGTGCTTTCTGTCAGTTCCCATCATTCAAGTGGTTCAAATGTGTAGGAAACGTCTCAGCTTATCTCCTTTCTTCTGCTCTCTTCTCATTATACCCCTTAGGGAAGTTGATCCACTTTGAATACTTTGATCAACATATTAATATATATTTGCTGATACTTATGAAGTCTTTATTCCTACCCTAGCTTTCTTTCCTACGAATGAGGCCTTCATATCTGCATATCTAACAGGCATCTCTATTTGGATGTCCTACCCTAAAACTTTACAATCCCATAGTGAAAGTCATATCTACCCTTATGAACCTGTGGTTTTCTTTTCACTTTCTCTTACAGAATTTCATCTCCTCTCCCATTCTTTTATACCCAGTAAATTTTAAGTCGTCTTCCTCATTATTCTTTAATAAAATCACTTTCTTTCTCCATCGCCACTATTAACTCTTGCCTGCATTGCAGAACTGGTTTTCCAGCAGACTGAGCTGACGCTGTTAGTTCTACCCTGAACCACCCTTCCTCCTGCCAGTTAACTTCCTAAAATGTGATTATGTCAGTGTCTCATTCATAACCCACAAATGATTTTTCCATTGCTTTCAGAATAAGACCTATTAATGCTGTTTACAAGGGACCTTTATGTTCTAGTCTCCCCTTAGTTCTCTAGTATCATCTCTCATCACCAAGGCCCCGAATTATTGGGCCATAAAACAAAAACTTATAGTGACTTCAATGTGCTGATTTTTCTTTAATCAACTTAAAGCATTTGCATGTATTATAACTTCTACCTGGGAGATCCATATTTCAACCTGATTATTTTCTATTTTAAGGTCATTTCTTATAGATACGCTTTTCCAGTCACCTTCCATGGGTTCATCAAGGACTGGGTTATATGCTTCCCCTACCTCCCATCCATTATAGAGTTTTGCACTCTGTTTTGAAATTCCTTTTTCACTTGACTGTCTTGCCCACTGGACTAAAAATACCTTGAGGATAGGGGCCCTGGTACCTTAATCACAGTTGCATTTCTAACCCCTAAGACACTGTCTAGTGCTTATCCCCCAAAATAATGTTGGAGTGGGTGAAAGCAATTCTTACCTCATGTTACAAATAACCCTCACAACCACAGAAAAATGTGGCTTCTTAAGTTCATACAATCAGGATCTTAATAGGAATGTGGCTATAGGCAAGTATTTTAGCTTTATGGTCAGGCTATTATATTTCTCTGCAGATTTGGGGGGCAAAGTCAATCAGGGTGGTCCTGCTGAAGAAGATTGTGTTCTTTATCTCCAGGAGCTTTTTGGTATCAAATGAGATAGTTTTGGTTTTTTTTTAAGTATCTATATAATATCAACTCAATAATAACAGATTGATTAGTTTTCATCTCTGAAGGGAGTTGATAGCCTAACTTGAGGGCAGAAATCATTACTTTCAGTTGGTCATTAATCCCTATGAAATATCCTTTCCTACGGTAGTAATTGCTCTTATAAATTGAAAAGTAGAAATATATTTATGCAAGGCTGAAGATTTCTGTTTTCTGCCATTTCAGTTGTATGTGCAAAATATTTCTAGAGACTTAATGTTCTGTACTTAGGCTTCTCAGATTGCTTAATACAGGTTTCCACACTCGGTTTATATAGTGGAGAAGATTTCCTCCTCCATCATTTCTAACTCCATGATCAAAGCAACAATCAAAACTCATTTCATGTGAATACTATTCTGAAGAACATGTGTACATTTTTCCAATAGCCAATGTGCCTTGTTGCAAAATAACCTGGTTTAAATTTCTGGTTTCCTATTTATGTATCATGGGGCTTTCTTGTAAGAATATTCTTTATTCTTATAGAAGCAAAGTCATATAGCGAGAGGAAAAACTTCATATTCCAAACTAAGCATCTGCCTGCTAGTTTGAAGACTGTTTTGTTTACCTGTTTTAAAACGATCATTTAAAAATATTTTTTTGACTTTCTGTATTGCAGATGACACACAATATTATGTTAGTTTCAGGTGTAGAATATAGTGATGAGACATTTGTATAACATACAGAGTGATCACCCCATAAGACGTGTACACATCTGATGCCACACATAGTTATTACACTATTACAGACTACATTCCCTACGCCATACTTCACATTCCTGTGACTGTTCTTATAACTGACAATTTGTACATCTTAATCCCTTCATCTTTTTCATGTACAACCACTACTCTTTGCCCCCAATCTGACAACCATCAATTTGTTCTCTTATCTATGAGTTTATTTCTGTTTTTGTTCCTTTATTTTGTTTTTACATTCCACATATAAATGAAATCACATATTTTTATTTCTCTGTTTGACTGTTTCAGTAAATAAATACTCTTTACCTCCATCCATGTTGTCACAAATGGCAAGATTTCATTATTTTCATGGCCAAGAAGTATCTCATTGTATATATGCACCACATCTTCTTTATTCATTTGTCTACCGATGGACACTTAGGTTGCTTTTATATATTGGCTATTGTAAATAATGCTGTAATAAACATAGGGGTGTGTGTATCTTTTTGAATTAGTGTTTTAAATACTTCTCATAAGTACCCAGAAGTGGAATTGCTGGGTTATATGGTAATTCTATTTTTAAGTGTTTAAGGAACTCCATACTGTTTTTCACAATGGCTGCACTAATTTACAATCCTACCTACAGTGTACAAGGGTTCCCTTACTCCACATCCTTGTCAGCACTGGTTGTTGGTTGACATATTGATGGTAGCTATTCTGACAGGTGGGAGGTGATATCTCATTGTGTTTTTAATTTGCATTTCTCTGATGATGAGTGACATGGAGCATCTTTTCATATTTCTATTGGTCATCTGTATGTCCTATTTGGAGAAATGTCTATTCAGTCCCTAAGCCCATTAAAACAATAACAACATTGTTTTTTGTTTGCTATAAAGGTTAATGGTGACTTATTTATATGAGTACATATAATGAAATTAACAGGCAAATGTTCCAGAGTCTATCTAGAATTGATGACTTACATTATTAAGGTCTCCATAGACATACCAGGATTTCTTTTATGTGTGATGGCAAATAGCTGAAGGTCATACATTTTAACTTATGTTTGTGGCCAATTAGACTGTCCTATCTGATCCACTTGTGGTTAATGGCAAACACTGGTGACACAGCTGGCCACATTGTGTGCTGTGCAAGGGAAACCTCCTCTGCGGCTGACAGACTGGATCATTAACTTGGCCACATGTGCAAAAAGTTCTGAGCCACTGAACCAACCTTCCTAGACTATGGCACTTGGATAATGTGATAGACATTCTGTGGACAAGACCTAGTCTTTCTGTGGAAGTGGCCTCCATTTCATAGGACAGCACATTCCCTACAGGTGTCCTTCACTTCCTTCGTACTTGACTAGGAGAATGAATCGAGTTGATGAATCTAGCACAGAGACAAATATTGTCACTTAGGCAACGAAGGTAAACCAAGTTAATCCATCTCTGTTTCACAGTTGATATGCTATGGGGTGGAAACACAAATTTCTAGATTTTCCTACTTTGAAAATTATTCAGATAAGTTTGAATTTAAGTTGAACAGACATGCCTTTGATCATTGATGTTGCCATCAAGCAAACTCACCTGACTTCTGAGCAGGATGAACTATTGCTCCTTTTCCATCCAGACAGCCATGAGGACATGTGACTCAGTCACTCGGCATTTTTTATTTTGCACCCAAAATCACCCTATGTGCTCATCTTTTTCTTTTATGTTTCTCTTACATATGGTTTCCAATTGGTTTAGTGAATGAACTGATTGTGTTTTAAGCTGCAACCTCCAAGGGTAATCATTCTAGATGTTTATAATGTTTAAAGAGCTGCAGGATACCCCCAGGTTCATAGCAGCCCTATTTACAATAGCTAAGATCTGGAAACAGCCCAAGTGTCCATCAGTGGATGAATGGATAAAAAAGCTGTGGTACATATACACAATGGAGTACTATGCAGCTGTAAGAAAGAAAGATCTCTTATCCTTTGAGACGACATGGAGGGACCTGGAGAGTATTATCCTAAGCGAAACAAGCCAAGCAGAGAAAGACAAATATCACATGATCTCACTTATTTGTGGAATATAATGAACATAACAGTCGGAAGAACAGGGTAGACCCAGAGATGTGGAAGTAGGGTATAGACTGACACCCCTCAGAAGAGGGGGTGCGGGGGGGAGGGAAGAGATAAACCACAGAACTTATGCTCATGTATGCATAGCTGATGGACATGGACAACAGGGCTGGGGACGGGGTGGGGGGATGGGGAGGAGGGTGTCAATGGGGAAAAAAGGAGAAACATCTGTAACAAAAATAAATTAATAAAAAAATAAAAATAAAAAATAAAATAAAAGAATGTCTATTCTGCAAAAAAATAAATAAAAAAAATAAAAATAAATAAAGAGCTGCAGGAGAAACCATGTGCATTTCTAGAAAACTTAAGTAATGATGAGAAGAGCACCTGAAATAATACTAGGTGTGCAGTCAGTCAGGTTGGATTGGAATCTCGGTCCTCGCAGAGTTGAATACTTGATTTAGTACAGTGACCTAGTTACCCTAGGACTTAGCTTTTCTGAAATATTAGGAACAGCCTCAGAGGCGTTCTGTGAGTAGGAAGTCTGTGTGAAAGTCTGTATCAGAGTGTCTGGTTCCTTGTAGGTTAACAAGAAATAAAGGTTTTGAAATTAATAATTAAATTAATACCTAAATGAAAGAAAATAGGTGTTATTTTAAAATATCAAAGCAAAAAAAAATGTATTGAGGATTGAACAACAGTATCAGTTAGTGTAAATTGTCTGAAGTTAGGAGGTACAGAGAGCCTAATTCCAAGTTAAGAGCAAACTACACTGAGTTCAAGAGGTTTTATCCCACTCCTCCTCCCAGAGTAAGATTTGCCTTAATAAGTTTTGTATCACATCAAGGAAAGGATTAGAATTTTAAATACCCAGGATGAATTGGAAAAATAAACTGCTAGAAATGATAAGCTGAATTTTTCTACAATTTTCTTTGCATAGCAAACACGGTGGAGAGAAGATCTTACTAATACAATTTAAGAAAAAAGACTAGAGATTATGGAATTCTTTCTGTAAGTTAAAAATATAATTATAATGACTTTAAAATATGAGGAGTATTGCAAAAAGGTATGAAGCAAAAGAAGAATTTGTGAGAATTTGTATTGCTAAAGTTACCAGTTCATGCATCACTTTTATGCATGACTTTGTTTAATAAATATTGAGAACCCAAATGGGTCAGATACTGAGCTAGGTCTGGGAATAGAAAAGCCTAGACAAAACTAGTTTCATGACCTCAAGAGCTATAACCCAATGAAAAATATGGCTATTAAAAACATTTTACATATGCAGTAATTTTTATGGAAGGAAAAGAGAAAAAGAACTAATAGTGTAAGAGGCCAAGAACTCAGAAGAATAGTCTCTGTAGTTTGACACCTAAAGAAATGGTAAGCATTAGCAGTATTAGCAAGTGTGCCCAGGTTTTTGCCCATGTGTGTGCAGATGTGTTTGAATGCGTGTATGTGGGGCGTTATGTGGATGAAGAGAGTAACCTCGTGTTCAGAAGCCTGGAGATGAGAGCATGCATCTGTGGTCTGTAGGGGAAAGGGAGAGAATTGGGGAGCAGGGGGCGGGGTGGCTCTGGGAGAAGACCAGCCTAGAAAGTAATCGGAGGCAGGTCTTGGAGCATCTTTTAAGCCCGCAAAAGCATTAAAAATATTTGTTAAAGAGCCACAAAATCATTTTAACCAGGAAAATCTGTAATAAGGTCAGATTTTGTTGTGGTAGCTGTTAAACTCAGTTCTGAGAACTCTATGCTTTGTTAAAGTAATATCTACTTTGCGACCACATAAATAACAAACGGGATGCAGCACCCAGAGAAGAGAAGAAATCAGCACTGAGAATTATTTAACACGTTTCAAATAGTTTTTTTTTTTTTTTTTTTTTTTTTTTTAGGAAAATATGTAATGCGAAGAAAAGACCATCATATTCTAGGATAGTACTTCTCAGACAGTCTGCGGTAGAGGCCTAGTTTCTTCTTCTTTTTCAATCTGTCATAGACTGACACTTTTATTAAATGCAATGCAGATGAATTACTTATAAAATAAACTTAAAAATACATATACAATATGAACCTCAATTTTTTTTTGTTATTAGAGCCAACAGACATGAAGTTGCACTGCCATAAATATCACCGAAACAAGCATTACACAGGGAGACGAGAAGAGTCACAGAAAGCTGTACACATTGCACTAAACCTGTGCGTGTGGGAGGCTAACATTTCTTTACTCATCTCACTGCCGACCAATAAAAAGCAGGTTACAAACCAGATTTTGAGAGAATTCTGCGTTAGGAATTCATTTCTATATTGATAATGATATGAAAAAAAATGGGTTCTCTCAATTTTTTTTAGCGTAAGAAAAAGGGAACAAAATTGAGGTCAGCAAGAGGCATTTAGATTCATGTAGCGAGGCATGCAACTAAAAATATATAAATTTTTCCCTGTATAGCTTTAGTTTTATTAAGGAATATTAAAAATGGTTTTACTCTCCGGATTCCAAATGACTTCAGTGTCATTTGTCTGTCACACAATGTACCCAGCCCCAGGAACATCACATTGACATTTTTAAAGGCAGAAAGAACCAAGGAGTTTGACTTTTATTATTTTCTAGAACATTGTGTTAGAGTGGCCATGTTGAAGAGTCTAATGTTACTCAGTTTACAGATACATTGTGTATTCTAAGAAACATCATGGAAAAAGGACAATTGTTCTGTTTAGTTAATACTCGCTTTGATATGTTAGATCATAGAAAGCAGGAAAAGTGGTTTTCAAATGAGCAGGTGAATGGAAATATGGATGCCAATGGAAAGCAAAACATTAACTAAATATAGATCAACAATAAAATCTATTCATTTGAATAATTTTCATTTTTTCGCTTTCATTAATTTACTTGTTAATTCACACTAGTATCTTTATTGAGTATGTATTATAAGCCTATAACTGTGGGGGGGCTAGGATTACAGAATCTATGACCCTGAATGTGGAAATTGCTCATTATCGAGGGAAAAGTGGACACAAATGGAAGTAATTGAAATCTGCTGGATGAACCATTGAAGAAGCAGTATCTTTAATGGAAGTATGTAAGTCTGGTTCAGGAAAGAGTCGAACTCTTGTTCTACATCCTCTCCTAGGACTAGACAGATATCATTATGGAAAGTCAGAGGCTTTGCAATATAAAATGACCAACACACATATTTTAGGATTTAATCTAATTTCCCAAGCTTTATCATTTCCACCAGCCAGCATCCTAAAACTGGCCTTCCCAATTTTGCTTTATTTATTTTCCCATTGGGACTATTTCCTATCATTGGAATCTAATAATAATCAACTTGTGATAAACTAGTAACAATTCTAATGTTAATAAAATAACTGATTTATGGGCCAGTCACTACAATTTTATGTAATCCATTCAATGACTGAGAGTTACACCCATTTGACAGATGATGGAATTAAGGTCATTTGCCTAAGATTATGCAGCAGTTACGTGCCAACGTGAGAACAAGCAGAGCTAATTCTGCTCCAGTATCGTGTAGCATTAATGAGTCCATCACTGTGGTTTTTCTATAGATGTCCTCCCTGAGGTCCAAATCTTTCGATTGGTGCTGAACTGTTCCCAACCTCACAGCTTCAAAGAGCAATGTATACCTGTGACTTCTCCAGGTCTTTGTCTCTGTGCTGGCTGCTCCTCCACAAAGAGTAGGTCTGTCACCTTGTTGTAGCACTGATGGACTAGGCTCCTTGAAGCTGACAGCATTTTTTTTTTTTTAACAGTGGAACCCTTTTTAAATAGCCAAGTATTCGAGGTAAAGGCTTTTAAAAACTGTAAAGCCCTACTTTTCTTAATATCATAAATTTGGATGAATACTTGCATTCTCTACCTTGTGTTTGGCAAGCCTTGGGCATTTTAAATTAATGAATTTCTCAACCACTTAGACAGGAGATTTAAAACAAAGTTTACTCTCAAGATGTAACTTGAGACTGAGTTATACCACTGTTTTATTATTCCTAATGGCACTGAGTCAATCCACAGATATTTCATCCCGCAATTTTCTGTTATGAAAATGCATAGTGTTAATCATTGTAATACTTTATAATCTGACCATAAACCAATGTTTATAGTCAGTTAATCATTGAATTACTTTGCTTTAGGTAATTTAGTACATTACCATAATGTAGCAATCTACTTAATATAAATTTTAAAGTGAACACAATAAAAGTTGTATAGCATTAATGTATTATTCATTCTAACCTGAAATTTTGAAATACAGCTGAAGTTTGGACAGAGTTCAGATGTTCTGTGACTTTGGTTTCCTCTCTCTTTGCTGGGAAAGGGTGAGACTTAATGAAGGACAGAGAAGTAAATTATTATTCTACCTCTGATTATTTATGCCTCCCTTTTCACAGCTTCCTGCAGGCAAGAATAGCTTTGGATATCTACAACTACTCATTTTTGAAAGCCTGAACTCCAATTAAGGGAAATCTACCCCAAGTTAAAAACAAACAAAACAACCAGTAAGTTTGGGAGTAGCTGGCACTAATTTCAAGTAAGGTAGTGCTCCTCTAGTAAAGGAGTTCAAGAAAACTTTTATGGCCGTGGCCAGTTTGGCTCAGCAGTTAGAGCGTCGGCCTGCGGTCCAGAGACACCCGGGTTCGGTTCCCGCTAAGGGCATGTACTTCGGTTGCAGTTTGTCCCCGGCCCTGGTTGGTCGTGCGGGTTGCAGCCACTCGATGTGTCACTTTCACATCGATGTTTCTCTCTCTCTCTTCCTCTCTCTCCCTCCCACTCTATCTGAACAAAAAATGAAAAAGTGTCCTCGGGTGAGGATAAAAAAATTTAAAAAAAAAAAAAAACTTTTATGGTCCAGCTGGTGTGGCTCAGTGGTTGAACGTCGACCCATGCACCAAGAGGTTGCCGGTTCGATTCCTGGCCAGGGCACATGCCCAGGTTGTGGGCCCGATCCCCAGTGGGCGGAATGCAGGAGGCGGCCAATCGATGTTCTCTCTCATCGATGTTTCTCTCTCTCTCTCTCCCTCTCACTTCCTTTTATTGATTTTAAAAAGGAAAAAGAAAAGAAATTTTTTATGAACTTTTAAAATTAACAGAGTCATTTTAAGACATTGGAAATGAACATTTGTTTTAAAAACAAACATTTATCGAGTGACTACTATGTCCCAGGCATAGTGCTAAATCTTCTGTTTTACATTACTACTTTTAAATCTCATCATAGAACCATGATCAAGATTGGATTCTTGGAACATAAACCTTGGGAATCTTTTAACAAGGCCAAGCTGTGATGTTAGTTGGGATTTTTAGAAAGCCGTAAAGGAATCTGCATAAATGGGGACCTTTCCTCCATTCCTTGTATGATAATGAAGATTAGGGATGCTAGAATATATTAATGCCTCCCAGCCACCAAAGTTTCAGCATAAGTACAGAGTGGGGCAAACGTAGGTTTCCACTTGTGAATACAAAAAACACAGATTTTATTCTTGTATTATTATTTATTAATCATTGTATTATTTTCCATACAAACAACTGTAAACCTACTTTTTCCCCACCCTGTATATTATGAAATGATTATCACAATAAATGTAGTTACACATTCATCACCTCACATAAGTAGCTTTTTTCCGTATGTGTGTTAAGAACATTTAAGATCTACTCTCTTAGCAACTTTCAAGAATAGATGCTCTTCAACTTATGATGGGATTATGTCCTGATAAACCCATCATAAATTGAAAATATCATAAGTTGGAAATTAATTTAATACACCTAACTTACCAAACATCATAGTTTAGTCAAGCCTACCTTAATGTGCTCAGAACACTTACATGATCGAGGCATGACCCACTCACAGGTCGAGAGGCATCTGATTGCCTTCCTCCTCTTCCCACCAGAAGCAGGAGACACAGATGGGCATTTATAGACATGATGGGATTTCAGTGAAAACACAAAACACAACATCCAAGAATATGCTGGCAGCACAGTACACTGTAGAGTGTTGGATGTTCACCCTTGTGACTGGGTGCCTGACAGGGGGCTCTCTGCCTCTGCCCAGCATCATAAAAGTATCAGACCCTGTATCACTAGTTTGGGAAAAGATCAAAATTCCAGATTTGAAATCTGGTTTCTACTGAATGTGTATTGCTTTCACAACATCTGTAAAGTAAAAAAATCGTTAAGTCAAATCACTGTAAGTTGCGAACTCTGTGTATACGATACAATGCTGTGAACTGTAGTCATCACGCTGCATGGCATCCCGAGAACTGTCATCTTATAACTGGAAGTTTGTACCTTTGGACAAGCACCCCATTTTGCCTACCCCCAACCCCACCGCAGGCAAGCACCACCCTATTCTCTGATTCTATGAGTTGGCTTTTTTAGATTCCATGTATAAGTCATTCTCTGACTTATTTCACTTAGCATAATGCCCTCAAGTTGTACTCATGTTGTTGCAATTGGTAAGACTTTCTTCCTTTTATGGCTGAATAATATTCCATTTTGTATGTGTGCATATGTGTGTGTATCACATGTGGCCATTTGTGTCAATGTGGCATATATAATATGTAATATGTAATATATACAGAGTGGGGCAAAAGTAGGTTTACAATTGTTTGTATGGAAAATACAATGATTGTAAATAATAATACAAGAATAAACTCTGTGTTTCATATACTCACAACTGTAACCTGTTGTTACAGTTGTTACACCCTGTATTTGTTACACCCTGTATTTGATGTGTCCACAAAGAAAGGAGTAGCTGGCAGATTAAAAAAATAGAGAGTATTGTTATGAATCAGAAAAAGCTGCATGTAAGTAGCTTTCTTGTCACTTCCAATGTGGGTGAATATTAGTTAAGGAGTTTCTAGTGATCAATCTCTATATTAACAAAACTTGAGTAACATTTGCCAAAGAAAATCTTGGTGTGTATGGGAACATCTGGGAGTTCCTCCGTGATGGCTGCGGGTATGTGGTTCACTTGCATTAAAAAATATATATATTTTCGCTGTCTTCAAATAATTGAGTCCTTTCAGGATTATTATTCCTATAGAAACATTTAAAATTTTATTTTCAGGTGTATTTGTACTATCTATCATGTGAAATATATTTTTAAAATTTTAAGGCAGAATCTGTGTCTCATACCTCTTTCTTCCTTTTTGGTCCCTTCCAGAGTGTGTTGAATATTGGAGAATAAGACATAGTAATTTGATTCATTGATTGACAGAGTTTTTTGTTGGTTTGTTTTCAGTATCTGTTTCTCTAATGAATGTTTGGACTTAGAGATAAAGAAACGAAACAGCCAGAAAGTGCTTGAGCAATGATGAGACACAGTGGGGGAGCTAGTCCAGTTTCCTAAACTTGCTCCATGCTTGAATCACCAGGTAGTCTTTGACAGATTTCAAAGCCAAGGCCACACCCCAGACAGCTAAATGGTAATCTAGCAGGTGAATGGGGGGTGAGACACAGGTCTCAATACTTTTTCAAGTTCCCCAATGACTGCAATGAGAAAAATGGGAACCACTGAGCTATTTTATCATATAAAATGGGCATCACTTTCACACTTGGCTTTACTCTGTTTAAAATACATCCTTCTCAAATTAAATATTTTCATATTTATAGTTTTGTCCAAATACATACAAAACAAAGATTGAGTGGAGACTATATAGTACACTGTATGAATGAATGTCATGGGACTGGATTGTGAGACCGTAAAATTTCTCTCATCATATTTTAGAAAACAGAAGACCAATAGGAGTATTTACAGAACGCGGATAAGCTTAAATGATAAGATTCACTAGAAAAAATCGTCACAATGGAATATTTAATGTCTATAGACTATTTAATGTTGGCAGTAATGAAAATATTATGTTATACTTCACTGTTTTTTACCTATTAATTGTGATTGATAGTGTCTTTAGCAGAAGCTTAGTGTGGTTAGTCAGAAAAAGCAAAATTAGTGCAGAAGAAATCAAACTCTTTTTCCTCTTTGCCATATGATTTTTTTTCAGTGCTTTAATTAAAGTATATGCAGATTTAATACTGATATTAATAATAGCTATAACCACAGCAGTACCTGTGGTTTATTGACCATCTATTTTAGGTTCTTTTCATAGATCATTTCCATTTTTTGAAATTGACTCTGATATTCCCCTCTTGTACTGGACTTTTAGAGACACTAACCAATTGACACAAGTGGGAAGTAGCAAAGCTGGGACACTAAGCTAGAGTTGAAAGCCTGTGATTTTTGGCTTATTTCATCCTGTGTCTCTAGTCACAATAGCTCAGTTTGTTTCAACTTTATCCAAATGTACCCTTCTTTCTAGTACGTCTGCCACTTTTCAGTAGACTATGAAGATAGAGTTCAAAGAAGAATGACTTTGAACTTGGTCATGTCAAAATCTGGAAGGGGTGTGTAAATATATGTGTGTGGTTTTAAGTGTGCAAACTTGGAGTCTGGTTTTACACAGATAAGGGTGCGATACAAACAAAAATTACATGTTGGTCGGGATTAAAACTGTGGAGCTTTTGGAAATTGGCTCATTCCTGTGTTTGCTACAACCAGTCTGGTGCTTTGTGTCACACTTCCCTGCCATATGCAGGCACGTTGGCTCTTTTCCTAGGGAAATTGTTTATTTTAAATCACACTCAGAAGACACTATTGGCTAAACAGTGGTTATCCTTGTTTTCTGCCATACAGAATCTAATATTTTATCATTGTTGTGCAATTCTCATGGCTTCTTGTGTTCAAGTGACAAAAATCCAACTCACACTAGCTCAAGCCAAAACAACAACAAGAAAAACGAAACTGACAAACCACCACCACAGGTCTGCTGGGAGGATTCTGAGGTAGCTCAAACACTGCAGGAACTTCTAGGAGAATCCCGTTGCTTTGGGGCTCTTAGGCACAGACCTGCAGGCTATGTCTCCTTTCGGCTTCCTGCTTTTTATTTCCACCTGTGTTCCTCTGTCCTCTACTATTCCTCCAGGTACTGAGGAATGAGTGCACAGGAGGTGGGCTGGCAGGGGGCCCAGGGGTGAGTATAGTTTCATGCCTATATCATCTCCAATTTGGGGTCTGACAGGAAAGAGCTCTCACCATCCTTATTCCCAGACCAAAGGTAAACAGTTCCAGGGAATGCCTGTTTGTCCTGACTTGGTCCCCTACTCTCTCCTGGATGTCACTGTTGTCAGACTTGGGTTACTTGCCCAATCCCTAAAGTACTACAATTAACACCCTCTCCCAAATCCAGAGGTGGACAGGGAGAGAGCTGAGCCTGGATGGAAGGGGAGGAAGAAGAAAGAGTGCCTGAGGAGCTGAAACAGACACACAGTTTCACTGCCATCCTTTGACTTTTTCATGTTAATTTACTTCCCACATCACTTGGTAGATAAGAAACAGAGTTGGCTTATGAGGTCGGTGCCTTACCTACTGATTTAAAGGTGATCGAGAACATAGTTATGTTGTTGAAAACCTAGTAAAACTATAAGTAATTAGGTGTCCCGCTGTCATTTTGATTTTGAATGATACAAGTATAGAATTTGGAGTTAAAATTGAGGGTAAGCACAGACCACTCACTCTTACTGAAATTTCATTACTTCTACGAGCCCCGTATGCCTCGTTAGTTAAATGGGAGAATAATAGTGCCTATGAGGTAGTATTTTACATGGATTCAATGAGATCATGTATAAAGGCTTTTAGTCAAAAACTACCATATAGTTAAATATTCAGTGCATGTTAATAGTAAAAGCAATTAACCAAGTCTAATGATAACAAAAAGAACTCTATAGTTTAATTATAAGGTAGAAATCAGAGTAAAATTGTCATATTCGTATATGGCCTCATTTTATAATGTGTGTGTATATATATATTTACATAATGTGTGTGTACATATATATTTATATAATATATGTGTGTGTGCATTTATATATTCAATATACTAGTTTAGAAGGGTGAACAGTGTATGTTAAGTCTGTATGAACAAGGCTTATAGAATTTCAGCAACTGCTGTTAACGTCAGCCCTGTTGTGATGTTTTCCATATCACCGGCCAGACCCTGAACCTTTATAGATTTTACATTGCAACTTTTCCTTTTTAAATTTTATTCCACATCTGTCTATATTTATGGAATCCTGAACCTAGTTCCCAAAGCTTCCCCTTTATGAAGAATATTCTATAAATTTCTATTGTTTTGTTTAAAAAGGTATGAAAACCCACATGTTATAAAGCTCTTAAGAATATATTTGTATTTTTCCAGATCTACACAATTTAAAGCATTTATTTATAAATATACAAAAAGAGTAGTCCATTTGATCTTTATAAAAATTGGGTAGTTTGTCCAGTGAAAACTATTTTAAAGTTAGGATCCATTTAGCTAGGTGTATGGAAGTGGAGAATTAGTGCCTTTATTAAAATGCTTCTATTAAAAAAGAAAAAAAATCACCAAATTTTAAAATTGAACATTTTATTTTACAATAGAAACAAAATTGTTCTTATTTTTAAGAAAAAAAATATAATTGTTGACCACCAGATGGCTCCCATATTTTTAAAAATTCAGCAGGAAGAGTGGAAATTCCATTAAAAGTAAATACAAATTTAAAAGGGATAAAATTAAAGAGAGTGACAAACTTTACATCTTAAGCACAGGAAATCATTCAATCCCATAATTTTTTGAAATTTCTCTCTTCTAAAAAAAAAATCGTGTGAAGTATATATGAACAGTGTGATACAATATATCTTTTAGGTTTTCACTCCAGTCTTTGAAAATGCCATGCTATTGGTATTTCAAGATGGAAGAATAAATATTATGTAGAAAAAAAAAACTGCTCAAAATGTCATATGATAGATTACTTCAGTGTTTTCATACTACGATTTAAGTAACACAAATGTCATGTCTCATAATTAATATAAGGACAAATCCATATGCTTTTGTACTTACAAATGTTTTTCCCTGGGACTATGTATTATTGACATGACATCTTCTTTAATACACCACCTCTTTATATAAGTATCATTCCCCAGGACATTTAACAATAATATCCCATTACAAATCAAGGTTCTCCATAAAAGCAAGATAATTTTGACCTGTGTCAACAATGGAGTCAATTCTTAATGTGAGATGCATTATGCATCACAGTTCAACTGGCGACATTGCTGGTATCACAGAAAATGTTTCGAAGGATGTTTTATACTAGTTTTAATATGTAAGCTATTAAGATAAAAAACCCTGCACTTGTCGCACTGACAGCTTTTTTTTTTTTTTTTTTAAGGCTAAGCTGCCCAATTTGTCTTTCATTAAAAGCTCTAGTGCAGTTTAGTGATTTGCAGTCACCGAGCTGTTGAGCTTTCAGAGTGCACAATTCTATTTGGAGAATTTTTTTTTCTGGTCAATAAAAAAAAAAGGCACATGCTTCAATGAGTCATCTTCACAGAGCAAACTTGCAAGAAGGAGCTGACCTGCACTTCCACCCGCCACTGAATTTCCCTACCTTTTCTTGTTAGCACAAAGCTTGCCCCTGTGCCTCCGACCACAGAGCAACCAGAAATATGGAGACAAGGTCTCTTTCGCCCATATGGTTTTATTTGTGTTCTGCTGGCACAGTTATAGTCATACAGTAACCAACATAAATTTTTAGTTTTATTATCACCTCTAAAAAGAGACAGAAATGTGAAAATTGAAGCCAGAAGGTTTGTATCACAGGATTAATTAGGCAGGGCCAACTGGAGTCTCACTCTGCCTGGCAGCCAGTGATTCAAGAAGGTGCCTGCCTTCAATTATGGAGCGCATAAAGCAATTAAAAACCCTGTTTCTTTTTCCTGAGGTGTTACTTGTTACTTGATAAATCTCTTTTTTAAAATTCTCTGGGGATCTGAACTGGCTTGAGGTGCAATCTACCGGGGTAGATATTCATGAAAAATTGATTTAGCTCTAGCCTAAGTGCAATAGGTTTAAAATAAACCTGAAAGGAATGAACAGTGTGTTTCTTGGCTGACATTTTATTAGCCATTTTTTTTAATGCACAAAAGACTAGATAATTAAGAATTGAGACGTTATGGATCTCCACCAGGAGATATGAATCGAATTGGTCAGCCATCCCAGGCATTTTATCCTAAGTCACGCTACACGTTTGATTAACCTTTTTCACATGGTGATTTGTACAGTTCTATGGACAACAGTGTGGTGTGCATAAGTCAGAATTAAGTGCATGCTTCCCAGAACCCACATCCCCTTTCTAATAGAGAATTGGCTCTATATGAAATTATATCTTTCTCCCTGATTTATGTCCTAGTCCAGTGGGATTTGAAACTTGGATCTGTTTTTTTTTATTTATTTTTTATTTCTCCAAAAGAAACTTTTCTTGTTTATCACTGTGATTTTTCAGAATTATATTATTACCCTAATTCTGGAACCATCTATAAATATTCACAAGTAAGCTTCAGTTGTTTTCTCTGCAGCTAGTTTTGTGGATGGGGGTTTACAACTAGTACGTAAATCAGCTAGCTAACCCTTTCCTCTGAAATATAAATAATTAAAAATATGCAATAAGTACAGAGTATAACTGGTACAAAGAATAGTGCTCTATCAAGACATATGGGCTTAAGCTTTATCAGTGATCTCATACTTCCTGTTGAAAAGAGAAGCAAAATATTTTTTAAATCAATAGGCTAAAAACCATGATTGTAAATACAGGAATGAGACTTTACTTTCATTTAAAAAGCGTATTAATATGATTTAATAAAACAACAGAGGCGGTAGTAGACTTTGGTCTGTTATTTTCTATGATTTGTGTTTCTGAATTGAAATTGTAAATTTATTTAAGAAAGTTAATTATGATAAAAAAAATTTTACCTTTTTCTACTGTTCTCTTCCTTCTTAAGTTTGAATAAAAGATTATTTCATAAATGCCAAGATAATAAAATATTCTATATTTTGTGATTATAATCAGAAAAACCTTACAGCCATTAGTTAAGGTAAA
Organism: Tadarida brasiliensis; assembly: GCA_030848825.1. Lineage (NCBI taxonomy): Eukaryota > Metazoa > Chordata > Mammalia > Chiroptera > Molossidae > Tadarida > Tadarida brasiliensis. The sequence continues at coordinate 78,458,434 of CM061267.1, read as the reverse complement.
TTTGATATAATATGACTTTTAAAACCTAGATTTTAGTTGCTAGAAATTCTAACAAATTCTGTTGAGCTTCTGACTTATATTATTGACTACTTATCTATTTAATTTTCACTTCTTAGGAATTGTAGTTTGTTTCGTTATAGGACAGGCTTGACATAATATATTTTTCCTTCTTTGTGTAGTGATTTAATGGGCTTAAATGTTTATTTAGAATAAAATGCCAGAATGACAGTATCTTGGGGAACTTGAGGAGGTGACAGAAAATATTTGCTATATATTTTTTTCTATTTCAAACCTGGCTTATAAGTTTCAGCAATAGGTACCAGAATGGACACATGGTCTGTTTTCACTGGACTTAGTAAAATAACTACTTTGTCTTTTAAGTGAAGCAGTCTGAAATATACAGTCTTTGACATGATAATTATTTCTATTGGGACACTGGCTATGGAAAGGTCTTTGGGATATAACTAATTGTGAGGCTAAGATCATTGTATGATCTCTTGTCCTCTCCTTTGAGCTCCCTACTATGTTTGTTGGTTTTCTTAAAGTGTCCCAATGTGATAAATTGAATCACCAGATGGCCCAGTGATTCCCATCTCCTGGTATCCAAGTCTTGATATCATCTTCTCCCCTTGGGTGTGGGTGGGACCTGTTAACATAAGGGACTTGACTCAAGTGAGTTATGAGATTGTGTGTTATGGCAGAGGTGAAGGGAGTTTGCGGGTGCATTTAAGGTTTCTCATTAGTGCATTTAAATTAATCAAAAGGGTGATGGTTCTGGATAGGCCTGATCTAATTAGGTGAACCTTTTAAAGGAGGGACTCAGGTCAGATACTTGAAGCAGCAGAGATTCGACCTCTCCTGCTAGCCCTGAAGCAGCCACCATGAGTCCTACGGCTATAAGGAAATGAATTATGTCAACAACCATGTAATCTTAACCATCCTGAGCTTCAGATATAACCCAAGCTTCAGATATGACCCTAGCCTCGATCCACACTTGATTTAACCTTATGAGACCCTAAATATTAATAGTAAACTCAGCTAAGTTGTCCTTGACCTCTGACTCATGAAAATCGGGATATAGTAAAGTTTGTTATGTAGGATTGATACCTAATATATCCAATACTACTGTTCATGTCATAGTCATCTATTTCCCAAACTTGACTCAGGATATTAAAGCTGAAGTTTATGAATTGATATTACTGACCACACTGGATAACTGAACAAATACTTGTTGACTTGCTACAAACTGTTCATTAGGTTTCTTAGACGCTTTATTATTTTACTATGGACTTTACATTCTTATGAATATCTAAGAATTATCATAAGCAGTATGTCCCAAACCTCTCAGGAACTCTCCACCCTGCCCTCCTCCCGCCCTCCCCCCGCCCCCCATTGGTAACATAAGAAAGTAGTTTTCTAAGGAATCCCCTTTAGGAAAGGAACTTTTGGGTCACTTCAACATCCTAATTTAAAAATCTATTACTCCTCTCTCTCTAAATTAGGAATTGGCTACTAGACCTGATTGGATAAATTAATTCAAGTTATAATTTTAATGCTGTTAGTAGAACAATGTGAGAGACATTCTGGAGTATATTTTTACTGTAATATAACACTGAAAAAATAGGGCTTGGACCAGCAGAAATGTTACCTCTATTAATGGAGAGTTTCATAAATTCCAAAATGATTAGTCCATCCACTGTAGAACTGTTAAAACTTGTAATTATAAAGAAAATTGAAGTTTGTAATCTGGTAACATCTTGCTAAAGCCCAATATTGATGAACCCAATATTGATTACTTGGTACTTAAGGTAGTTGTCCAAATATGATTAAAAAAACATAGGTTATAGACTTTGTCCCCAAGATTTGAAGCATGACATTTCTTTTCAATGAAATGGTTGGAAAGGAAAAGATGTTGCCAGGGAAGCGTTTCCTTCTTTTCAGTGGCAGGACCATTTTTCAAGCCTATCTGCCTCTTACCTAATAAAGTTCCCACGGAGTCAGTTTGCTTCCTGACTCCCTTCAATTGGCATCTTCCCACTGGGCTTTGGAGATCATTATCACAGAATCAATGTGAAGAATTTCGGTATCTTTTTCTCCATTTTTATTGCCTCTTAAAACTAGCATGTAAGCCTGAATGATTGGAAAAATAGAATTAATGGAAATGGGTACCATTAATAATGTTTAATTGAATTTAAATAGTATGTCTTGTACTTTACTCTTCCCCATTAATTTTATTTCTTCTAGACCTTTAACCAACCATTGTAATATTAGACTCATATATAGAAATCTGGGGTCAGTTTGTTTCTAAGTACCTTAGCGTCTTGTCGTTTGCGTGAGAAAGACACATGCTTAGAACATTCTAGAAAGCTTATTGTAAACTGAGAATACTGGAGAGTTTATCAATATTTCAAGGCACTTCTAAACTTCAGATTTATCAAAAAGATCAAGTTGTACAGAGGTCAGCGTCTTGGACACTCCCTTTTCCCTTAAATCCTTATTGACCTGTTATTGTTTTCAGATATAACAATAGTAATTCTCCTCTCCTTTCCCTGAAAACCATAATGTACTGGAAGATAACTTTCTGTCTACATGCCTATGCTATGATTTTATTGTTACAAACCAGAGGGTGCTTCATAAATAAAAGAAATTAGCCTTTATGATAATTCTAACTCAAAATTTATCAAATCTGGCACTGTTGGTGTTTGAGCCAATGATTTTCCTTGTAGGTGGCTGGCCTGTGTATGGGAGGGTGTTTAGCAGTGTCTCTGGTTTCTTCCCACTGGATGACAGGCTCTACTCTTCTGCTTGTTACAATGTCTTTGACTACTTTCAAGTGTCCAGGGGGACCAAAATCCCTCCCAGGTGAGAACCACTATCTAATTATACATCTTCTACAGTTTGGAAATTGATTGGCTTAATTTTAATTTGGGGGCATTTGATTAATATATTTTGAAGCTTTTCTCTCACTTTTGGTGGTTTGGTACATTTTTGTTTGTTGTGTTTGATTCATGCTAACAATTAGAACACACATCTAAACTTGTTTAGCCCAGTGAAAAGTGTTTAAGTATATCTATGTGATACATATTTTCTGATGCACATATTTTAACTTTGAAAGCACTTACAATTATTGTCAGAATACTGAGCATACTTAGGGAGTGTGGTAATTGGAGGCAGTTAGACCAGCACAGAAGCATATTTTGGAGACTCATTGAGCTTATGAAATGTCCTGATTTGCTCTACTTGGGCTAGAAATTAATGAATGTACTTTGGATTTGATTGCCTGAAAGAATGACTTTGCCCACGTTCCCTTTGCTTATTTCTCTTCAGCTGCAGCAGGTGGAATCGAGCAGGTGTTTCTTATACATTAAGAAAAATTCTGCTCTTGTGGGCTTTTTCCTCGTAGGATTATCTTAGGAACAAATTATTGCCGTGCCTGGGTGGCTCAGTTGGTTTGAATATCGTCCCATCCACCAAAAGTTTGCAGGTTCGATTCCCGGTCAGGGCATATACCTGGTTGTGGGCATTATCAGCGGTCAAGGCTTTTACAGGAGGCAAGCGATGGATGTTTCTCTCTCACATCAGTCTCTCTCTCTCCCTTCCTCCCTCTAAAGAAATCAATGAAAACATATCCTCGGGGGAAGATTATAAGAAGCAAAGAAAAGAAACAAATGATCTTATATGCTCTTGTTAACTTGTCAGAGAATTCTACTGATCTCATTCTTTGTGGTCTATTGAAAATCAAGTTTCAAGTTCTGGAAAAGGGATGAAAACCCTCTGTTTTGCTAATTTTATTTGTAAGAAGAATTTAAAGGAGAACATGGGTTGGCAAAAAAAAAAAAAAAAAAAAAGAACAAAGTGGAAATCAGGCAGTCAGAACAGAGGAGGGATAAACAAACAAAAAAATTGACTGGTGGCCTGACTCACCCAAGTTCAAACATAATGACTTTCTCAGACTGCAAGGAATTTCAAGGAGCATGAGAGAACGAATCTTTTTTCTTTCAGGATTTGTCTAGGATAACTGCCTTCATCCTGGAGAATGACCTACTTACTGGTCTTTAATGTAACATATCCTTCACTTCATATCTTTGAAGTCCTTTCCCCAAGGTCCCTCCCACAACCCCAGGGTAGAGGTATGGAGCAGGAGGCTCTGGCATCTAGCCACATGCTGTGTTCAGGAGGCCCTCTAAACACCCACGTCACTAGTCTAGAATCTTTTCTTCCTTGTAAGCTCTTCCAGTGCCATTTTTCTTTGCAACTTCTTCTTCTTTTTTTTAAAATTTATCTTTATTGTTGAAAGTATTACAGATATGCCTCCTTTTTCCTCCCATTGACACCCTCCTCCTTGCTCCCTTGCCCTCCACCTTCACCAAACTATTGTCTGTGTCCATTGGTTATGCGTATAAGTTCTTTGGTTTATCTCTTCCTGTCCCTCTACTCCCTTCCCTCTGAGATTTGTCAGTCTGTTCCCTACTTCCATGTCTCTGGATCTATTTTGTTCATCAGTTTAATTTGTTCTTAGATTCCACAAATAAGTGATACTTGTCTTTCTTGGACTGGCTTATTTCACTTAGCATGATACTTTCCAGGTCCCTCCACGTGGTCTCAAAGGGAAAGAGATCTTTCTTTCTTACAGCTGCATAGTACTCCATTGTGTATATGTACCACAGCTTTTTTATCCACTCATCCACTGATGGACACTGGGCTGTTTCCAGAACTTAGTTATTGTGAATAGTGCTGCTATGAACATAGAGGTGCACGTACTCTTTCTGATGGGTGTTTCAGGCTTTTTAGGATATATTCCTAGAATTGGGGTCACTGGGTGACATGGCAGTTCCATTTTTAATTTTTTGAAGAAACACCATATTGTTTTTCATAGTGGCTGCACTAGTCTGCATTGCAACTTCTTTTTTTTTTTCTCAATCCGAGGACATTTTTGCATGTATCTTCAGATAGAGCAGGAGGGATAGAGGGAGGAAGAGAGAGAGAGAGAAACATCGATGTGAGAGACACATTGAGTAGTTGCCACCCACACGACCCCAACCGGCGCCGGGGACTAACTGCAACCGAGGTACATGCCCTTAGCAGGAACTGAACCCGGGACTCTCTGGTCCGCAGGCCAATGCTTTAACCACTGAGCCAAACTGGCCAGGGCTGCTTTGCAACTTCTTGATTTTAATTGAATACAGCAACTATCAGACATGCATTCACTCTTTGAAATGCCCAGAGAAAGAACCCCAGGGTACAAGCCATCTGCTTCCTCCTAGGAGGCTTTTCTGTATATGTGTAAATTCATGGACAAACAGACATACATTTGGGAAGGGCAATATCTGACTTTACCCACAATCTTTCTACTTCAGAAGCCTGTCAAGCACTCAAGCACAACTTTTGTATACTCTCTTTCACACCAGTAAGTAGATTTTTTTTTTTATCCTCACCCGAGGACATTTTTCCATTTTTGTTCAGATAGAGTGGGGGGGAGAGAGAGGAAGCGAGAGTGAGAGAGAAACATTGACGTGAAAGGGACACATCGAGTGGCTGCCTCCCACATGACCAACCAGGGTTGGGGACAAATTGCAACCGAGGTACATGCCCCTAGCGGGAACCGAACCCGGGTCTCTATGGACCACAGGTTGACGCTCTAACTGCTGAGCCAAACCAGCCAGGGCAGTAAGTAGATATTTTTCAGCTGCTGAATATTACTTCAGCAGTTCTTCCCAGAATAAGGAATGGTCTCCTCAAAGGATAAATTTAACTGTTCATGTTAGAAGGAAGAATTTGTCTAGAGTTTTAAAAGATCATTTTTTGAGCTATAAAAACTTAAGATTAAATTTCCACCAGAGATTCTATTCCATGCATTTTAGCAAGGTCATTGTGATATGTCAGTAAATAACTTCCTTTGGATTCATGATACAGCTAAATTATTACAAAGGCTGCTTTGTAGCCAATGTTATTTTGAGGTTACTATGTGTATAGACGATGGACATAGATAGTGCCTAAATGGATGTTCTGTGGTTTGAGGGTCCTTTCTGGAAAGAGTAAAATATTACTCACTTACATTTTTCTTTTCCCCTAACTTTTATACATTTTTCCTTCTCACCAGCATTAAAAGTAAATTAAATCTTTCAGAGAGCCACTCCCCCTCCCCTTCTCTCTCTGACACACACCACCCCACCCCCAGATTCTTTCTGTCATCTTTTCTAACTCTTCAATAGAATCTATATTCTGTTCTCTCTACTCCTTTACTGTTTATTCTTCAACTACCTCTACCTCTAACAATCTAGCTTCTCTCAGTTTGCACATCTATTTTGCTAAGGCCACCTCTGACTTCCATGTCATTAAATGTAACAAGTAATTATCAGCGGTATCTTATTTGATCTCTCATTAGCTCTCACCTCCGTGGCCCCTCTCTCTTGCAAAGGCTTACAGGTCACTGATTTCCTTCTACCTTTATGAACACATTTCACACTTTTGTTGCTGGCTTCTGTTCCTGTCTAGCAATTTTGGAGCTCCCAGGATTCTTTTATAGGCTTCTATTCTTTCATGTCACTTGCTTGCCTATTGAGTCTCATTTATTCTTTTTTTTTTTTTTTTTTATCCTCACCCAAGGACATTTTTGCATTTATCTTCAGATAGAGCGGGAGAGAGAGAGGGAGGAAGAGAGAGAGAGAAACGTCAATGTGACAGAGACACATCGATTGGTTGCCACCCACACGACCCCAACCGGGGCCAGGGACAAACTGCAACCGAGGTACGTGCCCTTAGCAGGAACCGAACCCGGGACTCTCTGGTTTCAGGCCCACGCTCTAACTGCTGAGCCAGACCGGCCAGGGCAAGTCTCAGGCAAGTCTCAGGCAAGTCTCAGCACGGAAGACTCCTACTTCAATTGTTATTTATTATTGCATAACAAACCACTCCAACATTTAGTAGCTTAAAACAACTGTTTTATTATTTCTCACTAGTCTTGGTACTGACTGGGCTACGCTGCCTCACTTTCTTACTTCACATGATACCAGCTTTGGCTGCGTCATCTGTGGGCTCACATGCTCTCGACCGCCGAGGCGGCCTATTCGCATGGTTGGCATTTGATGCTGGCTTGTGGCTGGGAGGTCATCTGAGACTGTCAATTGAGACATCAACATGTGTCCCATGCATGTGGCTTGGGCTTTGTATAACATAATGGCTGAGTTCCAGAAAGTGTTCCAAGAATGAGAAATCCTAGAGGAAGGAAATAGATGCTGTAAATTCTCTTAAAGAGTACATCTGTGATTGGGGCACTGTCACTTTCAGTACGTTCTACTTGCTAAGCTGTCACAGGGCCAACCCAGATTCAAGAGGGAAGGGAAATGAACTCCACATGTTGATGGGATGAGTAATGAAAAGTATTTGGCCATCTTTAGTCTAGCTACAAATTATTTAAATTTATCCTACATGTAAAACACCCTCAGAACCCCACAGGACACCCAAATCTCTTCCCATCATTGCCTCGAGCTCAGAGAACATGATCTCATTATTTAAATCAGGCCCAGGTGTGAATGAGCTCTTCAGGCTCTTGATATGAACTATGAACTAGTAGACATCTGGCCTCCACAAACTCAGTATGCAATGTTGAGACAAGGACATTAGAATTTTTTTTTTTTAGTCCAGAGTTCAGCCTTGAAGTTGCAAAGTGTCAAGAACACGTAATTTTAAAAGAGGAAAATCAAAGAGTTTAAGATTTGCAAAGCATCATCCCCTATTATATTCCGTTGGGTTTACAGGTTGTTCACTGATAAATCTGAATTGGTTTGGTCCTCAAATACTAGTTTCTTTTTGTCAAAGTCTAAAGTTCCAGAGGCCAAATAAAGTGAAATTAGCTGACCATCTAGTAACTATGGAATGACTGTGAAGTAACCATTATGAACCTGCTTAACACGTTGTATATAGGACAGTAGAATTTAATAGACATCTTCCTTCAAAAAGTAGAGAGGCAACATCAGTTACTGGTTCATAGAAATCTTGGAATTTAGCTGGGGACATGTCAGGTCCTGGGTTAGGGCTCCTGGCTCTCTCGGATTGCTTTTTCTACGCCACTTGGCCTACCTGCTGGGCCCCTGACTCCTCTAGACGGTTCATTCTTTTTCCTAAGAGATATCTCATGTGTTGAGCCATGTAGCTTTCTCAGCCTGTGTCTTGCTTCCTGGCAGTTGGGGGTCTCAAAGACCTCTTTTAATTCTGAATTATTGTTCCTTTCAGTACAAGCTGGTATAACCCTGTAGAAACTTTGTGGGCTTTCTGAGTATCAAAATATAGTCCATTCTGTTAAACAAGAGAGGCAGACATTTTTTTTTTTTTTTAAAGGCCTTCTCCACCTTGGACTGAGAGTTAGAAACTTGTTGTCTAGAAGAAAGGTTCAAAGAGGGACAGTCTTAAATCCTTCTCAGTTCTTAATCAGGTTTTGGCACACAACTGAGATTGTGATTCTGAGAGTGCATTTGTACTGGCAGTGCCTTGGACTGTCTTGTGGAACAAACCAATTTAGAAGATCCTTTTATTTATTTTTTTATCTTCACCTGAGTATGTATGTGTGTGTGTGTGTGTGTGTGTGTGTGTGTGTGTGTGTGTGTATATATATATATATATATATATATATATATATTTCTATTTATCTTCAGGTAGAGAGAGAGGGAAACATCGATGTGAGAGAGACACATCGACTGGTTGCCTCCCGCAGGACCGCGACCAGGGCTGGGGACAAACCACAACCAAGGGATGTGCCCTTGGTTGGAATTGAACCTGGGACTCATTGGTCCGCGGGCCGACGCTCTACCACTGAGCCAAATTGGCCAGGGCAGAAGATCCTTTTAATAATAATGACTAATGTCCAATTATTTACAATTTATTTTTTTGGGGGGTAAACATGGAAAGATTTGACATAGGTAACCAATCTTAATCTGCAGTGACCTAGTGACAACAGACCTCTTGCTTAGGAAAAAAAAGTACAGGGTTAGAATAATCTATTTCTATAGGTAGGTTTTTCAGAGACTATAGCAAAGCATTTTATTTAGAGTTTTCACTCTAAAGGTACTCTCCTCCAAACTACCTGTCTCTAGTAACAAATCAATGGATGAAGTTTAAAGTATTTTATAATTTCCTGAAGTATGAAGCAGCGTTTTTAAATTTCTTTAAATCAGCTCTTTGGAAAGGATATAATTGAGTAAAATGATTTACTATTTCTTCAGTTGCTAGATCAATTATTAATTTGAACTAGAGCTATATTTTTATGACAATTACCATAGACAGATTTGCAAACAAGATAATGTATCTATTACTTGATCAAAATTCAATGTGCAAAGTGTTGACAAAATACACTTAAGAAATATGACATTACTAATCACATTTCATAGCACTGAGATTCTAAACGCTTTTAATCAACTAACCGACATCAAAGCAAAAGTAAGCTGGTTAAATGAAAATTAGAATATATTTCATGTAAAGAACTTTTGAAGTTATAAATAACTGGAGCCTAAAAAGAAGGAAAGGGAGAAACTATGTATATTGAAAGCTACTGTCATACTTGATTTTGGAGAATATAAATTGCCTTCTAGAGCAATCTAATATATTTTTATTTATATTAAGACTTGAATTCTGTGAAAAGTATTATATAATTATTTTGATGTCTAATATATATATATATATATATATATTAGACATCAAAATAATATATATATATATTTTGTATACAACAGTTGATTTTAAGTCTTTCTTCCTTTAAAACTTTAGCTTTCTAAAGTTTGGTTTTGTGACTGGCCAGAACTTTGGTGAATAGCAGAGCTGACTTCTATTGGGTCTGATTGTGAGCTTCTCTTTCCAATATTTTGTACAATACATAGGCCACGATGGGAGTATTTACAGCATGGACATGAGCAAACATGGCAAATAAGGTTCCCTGTCTTCCCAGAGAGCTGACTGTAATACATTTACCAGCATTATAACTGGTTAATTGGTAGAATAAAGGCATACTTCATAATTATAATTCAAATACAATACCTTTATTATACTTGGAGTCCTTCAGTCAAAGTAAATTCAATTTGAATCAAATTTACAACAAAAAGATGGTTCATCTTCTTCATTCAGTGATAGGTAGGAAAACAACAAACAAAATCAAGCCATTATTTATATGATGGAAAGACACCTTCTCTAAACTTTAAAAATACTGTCTCAATTTTTTTCTCTGGAAGCTCTACATTTCCTTCACCGTTAATACAAATAATTCCATATTTTAGAGTTTCTAGATGAGAAATCATGAGTTCATTAACTGTCCATATTGTAGGAATGGGATGTAAGGCTAATCTATACTCTTAATTAGCTTAATATGGAAGTACATTCCAATAAAAACTTTGAATATATAATAGAACTAAAGGCTCAATATAGTGAGGAGACAGAGGCAGGCTAGGCAGTGAGGGATGGGACCGTGGGAAGGGAAGGCTGAGACACGGGGGAAGTTTGAGATGACTTGGAGCTCAGCACACAGGCAGAACCCTGTACACAGTCTATCTGGTGGTTTATTCGGACTCTATATTTCAAAATAAAACTAAACTCAACAGGGCATTGTGCTCCCAGGCCAGGAAGCCCCCATTTATAGAAATGCAAATTGAAGCTCCTGGAAGGAGCATAGGTCAATTACATAACAAAACACCCAGAAAGTCTGGTTTCAGGCAAGGTAATGGGATTGCTGAATGTGTTCTGCAAAACTAGAGAGTGTGTTCCTATTGCAGAAAGCCAGGTCACCTTAGAAAGGACTATAGGAAACCAAAATTGGACTTAGAGAAAAAACCAAAAGCAAGCAAAGGGTTGCTTCAAGGGCGTTTCCCCTCCTCCTCACTAATAGTCTGGGAGAAATTGAAATTATCATAAAAGGGAAAACTACTAAGCCCCTATAGATGACCTAGGGCTAAACCAAGTCAGACAGGAAACACAAGCTTTAAAATGTATGGATGTTGCTAAGGCAGAGTTCCTTGAAAGGACCCATCAGAGGCTAGCAAGATATCTATCTACCCCTAGACAACAGAGCCCCACCGGCAACCCACTTGGATCACCTTCCCGCTGTGGTGAGTCTGTCTGTCTCTCAAATAAACTATCCTATCGCTTACTCTTGGTCCCTGAACTCATTCTTCTGTTTCGTGAGATAACAAACCCAAACACCACCTATTGGTTTCAATAGGAGATCTATAGAAACTACCCTGTGCTAAAACTATGTATGCTTTGTTCAGGAAAATGCTTGCAATTTCCTTAAATCAAATGTTTTGTGTATTAATAGCAATTATATTTATTCTATGGTTATGTATTCTTCACTCTTTGTGTATTGTGTTCAGGTGCTTTTGTGAGCTCACTTCTTTGTGTGTGTGTCTGGTTCAGCTAAAAGATTTTGCTTTAGGGGTAGCCTTATACAGTATATTGATTCTACCACCAAATGCTCTATATTCACCTAAATTGGAGAACATATTAATGTATTCATGCCAAATGGCCAGAGGTAAATAGTCTTGTGTGCTGATTAAATCTTTCCTTCTGATTTCTGATTATAAATAAATTACTTTAAATATAATTTAATTTAACTGTAATGTAATTACAGTTTTGTCTAATGTTAAAACTAATACAAATTTTAAAATATTTTAAATTTTATTTAGATATAATATGTAAGTTTAAAGTGTTCAACTTGCATATTTCATACGCTTCTAATATTTCAATATGATTATCACCTCTATCATGTCACATACTTATCATTTCTTTTTGTGGTGGGAACAATTTAGATCTGCTCTCTTAGCAAGTATAAAGTTTACAATACAGTATTGTTGTCTATGATCACTATGCTGTGAGTTAGGTCTCCCAAATCAGTTTTTCACTGGTTGCAAGTTGTCCCCTTGAACATCTCCCCAGTTCCCTCATGCCCCCTCAGCCCCTCATAACCATCATTCTACTCTCTATTTTTACAAGTTTGACTTTTTTAGATTCCACATATAAGTGATAATATATAGTATGTCTTTCTGGGTCTGACTTACCTCATTTAGCATAATGCCTTCAAGGTCTATCCATGCTGCAAACAGCAGGATTTCCTTTCTCAAGACAGAGAAAAATTGGCTAGGATTGCTGGCTTGTTTCCTGCCGAACTCAGGCTGTAGAATGGGCTCCATGGTTTCTTGGGTTCTCTGATCAGGATTCCTAGTCAGAATTGGGTACTAGAGTCAGCAATAGGTGGGGCTATGAATTAATTTATATGCCTGGGAATAGCAGGGGACCATCTACATCTGGCACTGACTTGTCTTTATAAGTGATCAACTGTGTCCAACTGTGTCTGATGGACTACCTGCTCAAGCACTGTTGGGCTTCACAGCTTACAGTTGTTCTTGCCAGCCTTTGTAGTCAGAAAGTGGCAGGGGCTACATTCATCCTATTAATGTGGTGTTTATTTATTTGCGTATGTTGAACCATCCTTGCATTCCAGAGATAAATTACATTCGATCAAAGTGCACACTCTTTTAAATATTTTATTGAATTCAGTTTGCTGATATTTTGTTGAAAATTTTTACATGTATATTCATCAAGGATATTGGTCTATAATTTTCTAGTAGTGTCCTTATCTGGCTTTGATATTAGAATAATTCTCACTTTGTAAAATGAATTCGGGAGAACTCCTTTCTACAAATTTTGGAAGAGTTTAAAAATGTTGGTATTAATTACATAAATTTTTTGTAGAATTTGCCAGAGAAACCATCTGATGCTTGTGTTTTCTGTGTTGGGAGGTTTTTGATTACAGATCCAATCTCTTTGTCTTTATTGGTCTGTTTATATTTTCTTTTTCTTTTTGATGCAGACTTGGTAGGTTGTAGGTTGCTGGGAATTTATCCATTTGTTCTAGGTTATCAAATTTATTGTCATATAATTATCTATTCCTTGTATTTCTGTAGTATCAGTTATAATATCTCCTTCATTTAAAATATGTTATTTATTTGACCATATGATTATACTGAGATGTGGAATCTAAAGAACAAAATAAACAAACAAATTTGAAACAGACTCATATACATAGGAAGAAACTATTGGTTGCTAGAGGGGAGGGGTATTGGGTGAAAAGGTGATGTAGTTAAGAAGTACAAATTGGTAGTTACAGAATAGTTACGGAGATATAAAGTATAGCATAGAGAATATAGTCAATAATATTGTAATAATGATGTATGGTGTTAGATGGGTACTAGACTTATCGGGGTGGTCACTTAGTAAGTTATATAATATCCAATCACTGGGTTATACATCTGAAACTAATATATTGTATGTCAACTGTAGTTGAAAAATAAAAAAAATATAAGAAAATGCACAAAAACCCAAAAGATAATCCACAGAGTTAGCTATAAAAAATCTATAGATAAATATTTAGCTTTATCTGGGTAGGAAGGACTTTCTTAGCTTAGAAAGCATTGGAGAATTTATAAAGCATCAATATATTGATTACGTTAAAATCACCCATGTTAAAATAACTAATTAAGAAAGAATATTCACACAAACATAACATATCATGCTTAGTATATTTAAAATGCAAAATGCTTCTACAAAATGATAGCACAATCTATGACTTCAATAGAAAAAAATAAGGTGCCATTCTCTGTCAGCATCCTTGGAGTTATGAAGATGAAAAAATTACTTAATATACTGGAAATGTATGTAGGGATCCTGGGAATATGAAGTTAAAGGGAAAATTACAGTTGGTTTGGATCTCACAATCACCTGAACCAGAATAGAATGTTGACTTCAGGGCAGTTATGAACATTGTCCAGTTAGAGAAGAAAGCCTCTTTGTTATGCGTTTCTACTTCATAAAAACCTAACTTGCTCTGGCTTGGTGGCTTAGTTGATTGGTGCTTCGTCCTGTACACCAAAAGGTCGTGAGTTTGATTCCTGGTCAGGACACATACCTAGGTTGTGGGTTTGATCCGTGGTTGAGACATGTACAGAAGGCAACCGATCCATTTCTCTCTCACATTGATGTTTCTCTCTCTTGCTCTCTCCCCCTTCCTTCCTTCTAAAATCAGTAAAAACATGTACTCTAGTGAGGATTAAACAAAACAAAAAAACCCAAACTTGATCAGATGGTTTGGTTACACCGAATGAGTTGAAGAAGTTGATTTGTAGGAATACATTTTGGAGAAGGTTGGTAACATCAATAAATAAAAAATGGTTGTTTAAAAAAAGCTTTTTGAGTCTTTTTTCTTTTATCTTGGTTAGTCTAGCTAAATGTTGTCCATTTTGTTTATCTTGTTGGAAATAGAGCTCTAAGTTTTGTTGATATTTTACTATTATTTTCTCACCTCTTTTTCCCCCCCACTCTGATCTTTATCATTTCTTTCCTCTGTCAAGTTTGATCTTCTTTTTTTCAGTTCTTTGAGGTGTAATGTTAGGTTGCTTATTTGAGATCTGTTTTCTTAATCCGTATATGCATTTCTCACTACACACTTTCCTCTACCAACTGCTTTTGCAGCATTGCAGAAGATTTGGTATGTTGTGCTTTAATTTTCATTAGTTTTGAGATTTTTAAATATTTCTTTACTTCTTTTTTGACCTATTGGTTGCTCAGGAGTGTTTTGTTTAATTTCCACATATTTGTAGATTTTCTAGCATTCCTCATGTTGTTTATATCTCGTTTCATGCCATTGTGGTTGAGAAAGGACTCTTATATGATTTCAGTTTTCTTAAATTTGCTAAGACCTGTTGTTTTTGTCCCATCATCTGGTTCATTCGGGAAAATATTCTATGTGCACTTCAAAAGACTGTATTCTCTTTCTGTGGGGTAGGATGCTCCATATATGTCTTTTATGTCCATTTAGTCCGACATATGGGACAAGTCCAAAGGTTCCTTGTTGATGTTCTGTTTGGACAAGCTGTCTGTTGCTGAAACTGGGGTACTGAAGCCGCCTGCGTTTATTGTATTGGTATCTATTTCTCCTTTCAGACATGTTAGTATTTGCTTAATATATTTAGGTACTATGAAGTAGATCCATATATCTTTATGACTGTTATATGTTCTTGAGATTGACTCTTTTATCATTTTATATGGAGCTTTGTTTCTCATTACAGGTTTTAAGTTAAAGTTTATTTTATCTGATGTGAGTCTAGCTACCTCCAGTTTCTTTTGGTTTTCCTTTTCATGGAACATCTTTTTCCATTTCTTCTCTCTGAATCTATGTCTGTACTTAAAGCTGAAGTGAGTTCCTTATAGGCAACATATAATTGAGTCTTTTTATCCAGATACTGTGCCTTTTAATTGGTGAATCCATTCATTTACATTTAGAAATATTATTGCCAGGTAAGGACTTATAAATGCCATCCTATTGTTTTATATTCCAGGCGTTTCTTTTTCCCTCTATTTCTGCCCACCTGTAGAAAATGCGGACATCCCTGAGGCTTTGTTGTTCCTCCGTATTTTTTGTGCATCTGCTCTAGATTTTTGCTTTGCAGTTACCATGAGGCTTGAGACATCTCATAGAAAAAATAGCCCATTTTAAGGGGATGGCAACTTAACTTTAATATCTACAAAACTCACTTTTTAACTTTTCTACCTTTTATATTTTTGATGTTATCTTTTTATATTGTATAATTAAAAAAATTTTTTTTCTTTATTGATTTTTAGAGAGAGAGGAAGGGAGAAGGAGGGAGGGAGAGTTAGAAACATTGATGAGAGAGAACATCGATTGGCCACCTCCTGCATGCCCCCCACTGGGGATTGGACCCACAACCTGGGCGTGTGCCCTGACTGGGAATTGAACCGGCGACCTCTTGGTGCATGGGTCGATGCTCAACCAGTGAGCCACACCGGCCGGGTTATGTTGTATAATTATTAAAAAATAACTATAATACCTTTTAATAGTGCTTTCCATTGACTTTTATACTATAGGTAAAGGTTGATATACCATAATATTATAGAATTATTTTTCCAAGGCTTACTATATATTACCTTTATCAGTGTGTTGTATACTTTTTATGATGCTAATTAGCGTTTTTTCATTTCAGCTTTAAGAAACCCTTAAGCCCTTTTTGTAAGAGAGATCTAGTGGCGATAAACCTCCCCAGATTTTGTTCCTCTGAAAGTCTTTATTTCTCCTTCATATCTGAAAGATAACTTTGCCAAATAGTTTTTTCTTGGCTGGTAATTTTTTTCTTTTAACACTTTGAATATATTATTTCTTTTATTTAGCCTACAGGGTTTCTGCTGAGATATCCCATTATAGCCTAATGAGGATATGTTTGTAGGTTACAATCTTCTTTTTCTCAGCTGCTTTTAGAATTATTTATCTATGATGACTAGATTTTTGAAAATTCTATGTTTATCTTTACAATGGCAGCACCTTTATAATGTGTCTTGGAGAAGGTCTTTTTTGCATTGAGATGTTGGAGTGATCTATTAGCTTCATGAAAGTGGATGTCCAAGTCTCTTCCCAGGTTTGGGAAGTTCTCAGGTATTATTATTATTATTTTATTTTTTTTTTCCTTTATTGATTTTAGAGAGAGAGGAAGGGAGAGGGAGAGAGATAGAAACATTGATGAGTGAGAACATCGACTGGCTGCCTCCTGTGTGCCCCCCACTGGGAATCGGGCCTACAACCTGGGCATGTGTCCTGACCAGGAATTGAACCGGCGACCTCTTGGTGCATGGGTCGACACTCAACCATTGAGCCACACCGGCCGGACATATTATTATTTTTTAAAAAAAAATTTTTTTTTTTTAATCCTCACCCGAGGACATTTTTGCATTTATCTTCAGATAGAGTGGGAGGGAGAGAGGGGGGAAGAGAGAGAGAGAGAAACATTGATGTGAGAGAGACACATCGACTGGTTGCCACCCACATGACGGGCCCAACAGGGCCGGGGACAAACTGCAACCGAGGTACGTGCCCTTAGCGGGAACCGAACCCGGGACTCTCTGGTCCGCGGGCTGATGCTCTAACTGCTGAGCCAAACCGGCCAGGGCCATATTATTATTATTTTAAATAAACTGTCTACCCCTTCTCTCCCTTCTGTAATTCTGATTATTCTAATATTTGTACATTTGATGGTTTTTCATAGACTAGGTAGGCTGTCTTTGATTATTTTCATTTCTTTTACCCCTCTGACTGGATTATTTCCCAGTTTCTATCTTCTGATCATTGATTCTATCTATATTTGTTTTATTCTGCTATAGATACTCTGTACTGCATTTTGTAACTTTGTTTATTGAATTCTTCAGCTCCAGAATTTTTTAAAAAGTTATATCTCTGTTGAATTCCTCATTCTGTTCATGAATTGTTTTCCAAATTTCACTGACTTTTTTTTTTTTTGTACAACATTGAGTTTCCATGAAACTGCATGCTTTTGAATTTAGTTACTGGCACTATTGTCATCTTTTGGTGATGACATGTGTCCTTGATTTCTCATGTTCCTGGGAGCCTTGCATTGCTGTTTTTACATTAAAAGTAGCAGACTTGTCAAATCTTTACTTGTTGTCTTCTGGTGGGATGTATTTTTTTTATTTGTCTTGCTTATATATCTTTTATTTCTTTAACCTTGTATGGATACACCTACTCCATATGTTTGTGGCAGAATTCTTAAGCTTTTACATCTTCCCTGGTTCTTACAACTCAGCAGTCTGGCTACTGGAAACCTCTCTCTCTCTTTTCAGAAGGCGGCCCTGTAGCTGAAGTGTATGGTTTCTTCCTTGCCCACAGAGCCTGGCCTGTGTATGAGCTAACTTCCTGTCTATTAGAGCTGGCTTGCTCTTAGTGACTTTGGAAGCACACCTAAAGAACTGGCCGAGGAGTGTGTTTAGCATGGAGCACTGGGGGTGTTAACACCCGCAGGGAGATCCTTGGGTAGTGTAGTGCCATATTCTCATGGTGGACTTACTGCTTAGTTCAGTCAATAGGAACTGTGTCCCTCTAATGCCCCTTGATATTCTTATCTGCCTTTTTCCAGATCTCCCCAGTACTCTGAGTGATCCTGGAGAGAATCTGCTTTCTCTAGCTACCACGGGAGTAGCTGTGCACTCACCCAGCACTCTCCTGTCTCCTTGTGGGATTGGTCCCACCTCCTGATGGCCCAGCTCTGTGCCGTGCTGCCGTAGGGGTGGGACGTGGGGGTGGGACGGCACCGGTACATTTCCTCTGGCCATCTCTGCTCTGCCCAAATTCATGCATGGTTTTTTGTTTTGTTTATTTTCCCTCCCTCTAGTGGTGTGTGTCAATTCCCCTTTGGAAAAGCTCGATTTCCATTTCTCTCTTGTCTGTGGTTTTCTGCGCAGGTCAGCACTTTCCAGGTTTTTTGACTCTGGCAAGAGGGCTGGGGGCAGGTTTGCTGCTCAGCTTTTTCCACAGCCCCATGCTGAGGTCTTCTGTCTATTACCAGATGTACAGAAAGGCAGGACTCTTCCCGAGTCCCTTGGTGTGGGGTGCTGGACCCCACAACTCCCACACAGATGCTTTTGTTCACAGATAGATGTCTATTTCTCTGTTGAGAAGGGGTGAAGTAATGGAGAAATACCTTATGCCATATAGTAATGAACCTGTGTTTAAAATGTTACGGATGTTACAAATTTTCAGGCAAGGGTTATCCATTCAGAATTCTATAGAAAAAAACATTAATGGAAGTGCAAATGAGTGGATATTTACATAAATAACTCAAAATATATGCACAGTATAGAAATTCATTCTAAAAAATATCAGCTATTCACATAATTTTTATGTATAAAATGTTTTCAAAACATTGAAACAATTAAAAAAAACATGTAGGCAAGTTAAATCTCTAAAAGTGGAAATTAGTTAAATTTAGCAGATTTACAAGATGGAAAAATTGTGAAGCCTTTTTAAAAAATCCTCACCCAAGAAGTGTGGCATGGGGGGGTGGGGGAGAGAAACATCAATGGGCTGCCTCCCATAGGCACCTCGGCCCGGGATTGAACCTGCAAACTTTTCTGTGTCAGGGGCGATGCTCCAACCAACTGAGCCATCCGGCCAGGGCTGTGGAGCCATTTTTTTTTTTTTTAAGTGAAAGAAATGGAGTAAGTTTTAGAATTTAGGCTTTGAAGACAGGCCTAGGCTTGAATTCCATTGCCATCGTCTGATGCTTTGACGTTTAGCAAGTCAGTTTAACACTAAGCTTCAGATCTCTCAGCTACAAGAGATTGTTCATATGAATAAATGACAAAGTATGCATCAGCTTTACAATAGTGCCTCTCATAAGCATTCAAGGAACACGAAGTGTTATAATACTTATTAAAATATATAATTAAGAGCAATTTAATATAATAGAAAAATATGTGCACATGTTTTATTGTTGAATATGTAGTATTTAAATGTTTCTATAGGATAAAAAATGGAACATATTTATAAGAATATTATTAGGATAATTAATTTTATTTCTGTCTATACTTGTTTACTTTCTACGCTTTTCACAATGAACATGTATTATATAATGAAGAAATAGAAATCTACAAGAAAATAATTTTATGGTGTATGAATTTTTTCTCGGTAGATTTTCTGGAGGAAAGCTTGCTTTAGATACAGAAGCAAAACAAAACAAACAAAAAACCCCAAAACTTAGTGGTTAATAAGAGCTTGAAAATATACCATTTTGTCAAATAAATTCTTAAGATCCTCTAAATCATAGAAACTATAAAAAAAAATCTCTTTGATATGTTAAACAGGTTTTGGCTTGGCTAAATAATAAATATTGCTTGTCACATAGTTTACACAGCCTTTTTCTTTTTATAAAGATTTATCTTTTTTCTTTTTTACAAGTTCTTGCTATGTTCACCCTCCCTAATCTAAACTACAGTGTTGGAGAAAGAAATGACATGAGATAAGGGAGAAAGCTCCGTTGTGTGTCCACGATGACTCACAAGTCTGAGCAATTCCCTTACGGCAGCTGGATTTGCATTCATCAGGAGTGATGACTGGACATTAAATAAAAATTTTGTAAATCTTCAAGGACAATCATTTCCTTCAAGTTAACACGTAAGCTTAAAAGCACCATCTACTCTGTGCATCTTACATTTGAAAAATTAGAAAAGGGTTTCTGAGGAGGGGTATTCAGAACAACTTACATTTTTTATGTAAGTGATGGAGGAAGAGTTTTCATGGTGACAACTCTGTTACAATTTGTTGACTCACTGAATTTTGTAACTGGGAACTATTTGAGCAGTTAAACCCAAATGTCTCAGTTTACAGATGAGGGTATGGGACCAAAGAATCTTTTTTTAAAAAATATTTTTTTCTGTATTGATTTTTGAGAGGGAGGAAAGGAGAGAGAGAACATCAATTGGCCACCTCCTGTGCCCTGACCAGGGATTGAACCAGTGACCTCTTGGTGCATGGGTCAACCCTCAACCACTGAGCCACACCGGCCGGGTGGGACCAAGGAATCTCTAGGGTTCTCTGTATACAGTATCATGTCATCTGAAAATACTGACAGTTTTCCTTCTTTCTTTCCAACTTGAATGCCTTTTATTTCTTTTTGTTTTCTTATTGCTGTGGCTAGGACTTCAATATTATGCCGAAAAAAGTGGTGAAGGTGGACATCCTTGTCTTGTTCCTGATCGTAAAGCAAATGCTTTCAGTTTTTCACTGTTTAGTATGTTAGCTGCAGATTTGTCATATATGAACTTGATTATGTTGAGGTATGTTCCCTCTATTCCCACTTTACTGTGAGTTTAAAAAAAAATCATAAATGAATGTTAAATTTTGTCAAAAGCTTTCTCTGCCTCTAGGAATAAATCCCACTTGATCAAGGTGTATGATCTTTCTAATGTATTGCTGGGTTCAGTTTGCGAGTATTTTGTTGGTTATTTTTTATCTGTGTTCATCAAGGATATTGCCCTGTAATTTCCTTCATTTGGTAATGTCTTTGGTCTTGGTGTCAGAGTAATGCTGGCTTTGTAGAATGAGTTTGGAAGCATTCCTTCCTCTACGCTTTTTTGGACAAGTTTGAGGATAGGCATTAAGTCTTCCTTAAAATGTTTGGTGGAATTACCTGTGAAGCTTTCTAGTCCTTGACTTTTGTATGTTGGGAGTTTTTTTTTATTACTGCTTCAATCTTTTTTTGCTAGTAATTGGTCTGTTGAGATTTTCTGTTCCTTCTGTTTAGTCTTGAAAGGTTGTATGTGTCTCAGAATTTATCCAGGTTGTCCAATATTTTGTCATATAATATATTAAAATTATCTCTAACTGCACTGTCCATCAAATGAATATATTGCTTACTGAAGAAAAAGATACTCCTATTCATTAGTCTTGAAATAGTTTTATAGTGACTATATATATAACTATAAATATTTTTAAAACTATAAAGTGTATTATAAGTACTAATATACTTAATATACACATATATGTAGACATATACATGTAGTACATAAATTATAAGTATTTAATAATTATAGTATATGATTTTCCTCATTTGGAAATGGCTTTATCATTGTTACTGTTTTTAAATTTTCCACTTTTCCCTTAAATAATGCAATCTATCTGCACTATTAGAGATTTTGGCATCTCTGTACTCTCTAGATAATGAAGATTATTACTATTTTCTAACCACTTGGCTCTAGTAATATTTTGTAAATTGAGGGCCAAACACTTTAAACATTAAGTAATACATTAAAATGTAGAGAGCAATTCTGTTTTAATGACTGTCAGCATATTTCTTCTGTTTTATTTTTAGTCCATACTTTTGTCTTCAGATAAAACAAAAAATATATGTATATACATGTACATATATACTGGACCAGCACAGCTGAGTAGCTGAAACCCAGACTATGCCCAGCAAAACCTAAATTATTTGTTTCCTGGCTCTTTATAGAAAAATATTATCGATCCTTGGCTTAAATGGCACATATTTATAGTTATATATTAATTTTTATTGCTTAATAGAATACATATGTGTATATACATATATAATACCAAAGTCATTGCAATTTATTATTGTTTGGATGAGGATAAACTTATTTAAGAATAAAATATGAGTTAAAAACATAAATAATAGTACAGACGATATAGATTTTTAAATTATGAATAAAATTAAATTGAGAAACCTGTTTTTAGAATAAATATTCTACAGTGTAAACTCTCTTGATTTTATATTAGTTTAAAAGGTTGGCAGCAGACAACAGTGAAACCATAGAATGATAATTTAAAGACAGATTTGTCTGTGGGCAGAGGAAATCTGGGGGTTAAACTATCCATAGTGGATACATACATACACACGTGAGAAAACACACGAGAATACACACATATAGAGACACAAGAATACACAAATATAGCCATAGCAATAATTCAGTCAGTGTACTTTCCCATAACAGAAAAATTCTGTGTAAGAAAATGTTTTCCCTCACCACAGAATTTCAGCATTAGATATTTTAATCAATATCCCATGTGTACTTTCAACTCGTTCTATATACAATATAATATTTTAAAGATACTGCTTGATGAAGACAGAGCTCACAAAGAGATTTTATATGAATAAATAGTGGAAAGTAAACTATAGCCACAGTTTTAATTAAACTAAATCTTTCAATTAAGCTATTTAAGACTTTGACCAACCTCAGATGTAAAATCCCAGGGAGAATTAGAAGTTTAAATTATTTAAAACTCATGAGAATGCTGAGTGTCAATGGAAGAAGGACATCTGTGGAATCATCTCATTATCTTTAGTTTATAAAATGTTTTTACTCAATCATGTGTGGTTTCTTGAAAACACTGCATTATTATTAATGACTTACAACAGAAGTTTGAAATCTGTTGATGGTATATTTTCATTACATGCATTTCATTTTGTCGCCGTGATGGTCTCGGGGAAGGGATCACTGAGATGGAAGGACCTACTTCAAGAGGTGGGGTTTATTCAGATCCATATAACCTGGAAAAACGAGTGCATTATGATCCAATGTGGTATAAATTTGAGAGCCAGGGGAGTGGCAGAGTATAGATGTAAAACTGATACTAAATTATCTTGCTTTCTCTGGATTTATTGGTATGACTGAGGGCTTCTGTTGATGACCTTAGGAAAGGATAACTCTACCAGACGATCATGAAACAATGTAGGCCAGGAGAATGAGAGCTTCATGTGAGCAGAATGAGGGGTTGCTTACTAGGGATGGAGTATGAGGTAGTAAAATGGAGGGTGAATGGTGGTCTATTTTTTGAAATGTAAAAGCGGTTGTAGATCATACATTATGAAAATTAGGCTTATTTTTGGAAACAAAAGAGACAATTGTGGAGGAAAGTTTAATCCAAAGAACCAGAGTAGAGTGTATTTGTGAAGGATTAAAAAAATGGCCACAGAAAATGCATTTTGATATAATGTTATTTAGGATGTATCATACTTGTTATTTCTAAACAAGTAAAATATAATCTTTGTAAAAAAAAAAAAAAAAGAGAGAGAGAGAGAGACTATAAGTCAGACTTAAATCTGAATTTTACCCCAGGAAAGTAATAAAAAAACATTCATAAATGTACCAGTACAAAGAGAGGTATGGGGTTACCTTGAGTTCCGTTACCTTGGCCTTTGAACACTGTAGTGTTGGCTGGGTCATTGTTCGTTAGTATTATTAGGGATGAGGAAAGGGTCTAAGTGCTTCAGTATTCCCAGCATCCGACCGCCTGGCATAAGGTAGCACTCAGAGCATTTGTTGAATGGATGTATTAGGACGCATGCATTTTTCTTGCCTTGATTTTCTTTCTTTGAGGATATTTAAATAGAAAGTAAAACAGTTTTTTTCCTAGATCTCAAAGTTTATCATGAGCAAGTTAGTTAATGCCTTTTCAAAGATTCTTTGGAAATATAGGGTGATAGTTCATGGAATATTAATGTTTAAGCTCTTTGGAGATAAGAATTGTAGACAGGGATACTAAAAAGACAAAGTCAAAAAGGTTTGACCTACAAAACTATATAATGTGAGGTTTGGCTGATACAGTAACATTATTCTATTCCTTCCCAAATGGTTCAGCCCTCTCTGCTCTTCCAGGTTGCTGGAGCAAATTTATCCTTGACCCAAAATGAAACGTTTCATCTACTAGTTTAAGGGCTGTTTAAAAATAACGACTTTGCTTTTAGCAGTCAATGCTCTCCTCTGAAATACTCTGCTGATTCACAAAGCTGTCTGAGAAATTCATGATGTCGCTGCAATATCAGCCTGAATGAGGATAAAGTACCCATTTGGTGATCAGAAAATTTACTTTATTGGCTAAAGGGCTACTCCCCTTTGATATAAAGAAAGGCATTAGAAAATCTATTAAGGTTGAATTATATTCTGCAGCCAACATCTTTTCTGGTTACAATTAGTATTTCATTTTAATTGTGCTGCTGTATAATTTCTTATGAAAAGATACTCGGTGTGAACTCCGAATAAGATTTTTCCCCTTACAATAGACTTTGTCCATGGGATACTTTCCTACTCTTCCCTGGGTGATAAAGAGAGGTATAGAGATTGTTACTTTATGTAGTCAAGGAAGTTAGACAATGTTTTAAGTGTTCTCTCCTTACATCTACTTATTTTGTGGTTGTTCTTGTTGTAAAAGGAAAATGGATATATGCACCTTAATGCCGTGTGAATTAAGTGTGGTTGTCTCACTTATGAGGTCATTTCGTAGAGGTGGTCATAGCAAACGTGTACATAGCTTCTTTTTATAAAATGAAGACAGCTTCTCCTCTTAGATAACAACTCAGATACTTAAGAATCTTTTTTATTTTTTTTACCCTTCTTTACCTATTAGACATTTAGAATAGCTATGCTACATAGCCTCCCCAATTCCTCACCATTTCTTTCATTTACTGAGCAATTATTAATTATTCACTTTTTATATGATAGGTATGTAAGATTTTTTTAAAACTATGCTGGCTAAAATATGAATAAAACATTCTGTGTCCTAACAAGCTCAGAGTATTTGGGGGAAGACAGACATATAAGCAAGATCAGGGAAGGCTTTGCTGAATTCAGCTCTAGAATTTAGACAGGCACCTTGAGGGGAGAGGGCATTTTGGGTTGAGTTAGCACAGGCATAGTGTCATTAAAAATCATGGACAGCCTGGTCGCTGTGGCTTACTGGTTGAGCAGCCACCCATGCACCAAGTAGTCGCTGGTTCGATTTCCAGTCAGGGCACATGCCCAGGTTGTGGGCCTGATCCCCAGTGGGGGTCATACAGGAGGCGGCCAATCGATGTTCTCTCTTATAGATGTTTCTATCTCTCTCTCCCTCCCTCTCTCTCTAAAATCAATTTTTAAAAAATCATGGACAGTCCAAGTAGCAATGAATAATCCTCTGTGTCTAAAGAGCAGAGAAATTGATGAGAATGAAAATACATATTGGATCAGGCTGTTGAGAGCTGGATGAATAATCAAAATGGTAGATTTTATTCATTAAGCAGTGGGAATCATTGAAGGTTTTTTCAGAGAGGAGTTAAAAGGTCTGGCTTAAAATTTAGGAAGGTAACTCATAGCTATGTAGAAGACAGGGGGGAAAGTCCAAGACAGAAAAGATAGAAGAAATGCTGGTTAGACCTTTCAGTAGGAGAAAAATTGACAGCTTGTTTGAATTGCTTCTTTTACATAGAAGTGCTTTTACTGACTCAAGGCTATTTTGTAACCACTGTCTTAGAGGTTGGGTGAGAGCAACTTTCATCAATCATTAGACCTTGGTAATCTCAGGTCTTGTTATGGAATGAACTGTGCTCTCCCAAAGTTCATGTTGAAGCCCTAACCCTCAATGAGACTGGATTTGAAAATCGGTCCTTTTCAGGGGCGGGGGTGTAATTAAGGCTAAATGAGGACTTAAAGGCGAGTTCCCAATCCAGTAGTACTGGGGTACCAGAGATCTTTTGTTCTGTGTGCACGCAGAGAAAGGGCATGTGAGGAGACAGAGACAGGTAGCTGTCTGCAAGTCAGAAAGAGGTCTCATCAGAAACCCAACCTGAGGACACCTTGACATTGCACTTCTAGCCTCCAGAACGGCGAGAAAATACGTTTCTGTTGTTTATGATAGCCAGCCTGTGGGGCTGTATTATGGTAGCCAGAATAGACCAATACAGGCCGAGATACGTGTCTGCTTGTCTTCAAGTTCCATATTGGTTCCTTTTGTCACTCTACGGCTATGGTTCTCCAAATCTGAGGTATGAGAAACTCAGAAGCATCTTTTAGAATATTTCTCCTCAAATTCTCAAGGCTCTTGAGAGAGATGAAGGGGATAGGCAAGAGATATCAGTTCATATAAAAACAGCAGGATTTATAGATTAAGGAGAGACAATATCTCTTATTCCACCTGAATTTCCCAAGCTTCCCTCATGATTATTGTGCTGAAAACAACCCCTTCAATATAAAAACACCTTCATATCTGTCAATGAGGTGTGCAGTTTTCCATCATGGACCTGACCTCAGGTGGGTTTGGGTCTCTGGCTCCGTGACTGCACTGTTCTGTTTCTCTTTTATGTCGTGGGTGCCATTTCACACTTCATCTGATTTTGTTCCTGTCAACCCCTTGTAATTGTTCATATATTCTAAGATTCTGTCTGTGGCTTCTGCTCCTTTTTTTGGCCAGGAGAGATCAATTGCTCCTAAGATTTCTTTTAAAGTTCTTTTGTTTTATAACTGAAATTTATAAATGGACAGTCCTGTACCCTGTAGTTTCATGTACACAAAAGTCCTTTGTATAGTTCAACTTAAATGCCTTACAGCAATGTAATTCATTTCTGTAAGTTTGTGTGAGTGGCAAAGCATCTTCTTATATATTATCTACAGGGTGGGCGGTAGGTTTACAGTTGTGTATACAAGAAACAGTTTATTCTTATATTATTGTTTATTAATAATTGGATTATTTTCCACTTGAACAACTGTGAACTTACTTTTTGCCCCACCCTGTGTATACTTGTCTTCCCTTGTATCGATACTCTAAGGTATATGGTATTAATTCTATAGGATGCTGACTCTCAAAGAGATTAATTTTTCAAGTCATGAAATAAGTCAGATAAGCAAAGGATATTCAGATGTCAAGCATAGAGATATTTAAACATGTCCAAAACTGGTCAAAACACTTCTAAAATCTTGTAACCGGCCTCTGTTTCTCAAATGCTTTAGTTAACAGTACTATTACTGACTAAACAAATGGTTCTTAAAGTTGATTCTCAACTTAATACCTATAAGAAATTACTTGTAAAGTTGTTAATCATTCTGCATTCACCGAGGTCATTGGAAAGGACTAACAAACATGAATAAACATTGACTATTGTATCCATATTCAGTATTTTTGTTAAAGCTACTGGGAAGTTGTAATAGTGTTTCGAGATAATTTATTTTCAAAATTATAAAGTAAAACTACTTGATTTTTAGTTCTACAGAAAATAGGAATAATACTGGTAATATCTCATATTATTATTGGTCTTTGTGCCAATTACTCTGGTTTAAAAAACAATGGCACAGAATATTATAAGTTGCCTTATGTAGTCTTAAAAATTTAGGAAGTAATAGTGGTGACTAGTGACAATAATATAAGGAAGACTAAATACATCTTAAATGAAAATAAATGTTTATTCTGGTCTGGAAACCATTCCTTATTTGATCATCCTTGGAAAATATAAAATGTCAGAGCCATTATTTTTTATTAACTGGATCTGGCATTGGCATAAATAGTAAATTGAACTATTTTTTTTGAGGGGTGGTAGTGGGCATTAAGAGAAAATTGGGTGGAAAAAGTATTCACTTATGAATGTATTACATCAGTACTTATGGATAAGTGAAATCAATTTTTGATAAAACTTTTACCAAAATGATCTGAGATGTTTATTTATAATAAAATACAAATAACCTGACTTGTCCCACAAGGAATAGTTTGTATGTCTGGCTCATCACAATTTTAATTGTAAATCTCAGGAAATGCAGAATATGACAATTAAGTTAGGAAGTGCTCAATGGATTGCAGAGTAGTAAATTTTATTAAATTTCTTCATAAAATAACATTGACAAATAATCTAATACAGCACTGTTTGTGTATGACTAGGTATTGCTGAAGGAACAAATATCAGCTCCAAATTCACTCCAAAGATGAGCTTTAGCTTGTTCTCAGTAATTGACATGTTCTGTGATACAATCTTAAAAGTTATTTGGTTCTCTCTACAAGGAAGCAGGGCTTAAAAAACAAAAACCAAAAACACATCTCATAGTAGAAAACTACTATTTTATTACACTCTGAGCAATCAAATATAAATCCATGTATAGAGACCATTAGTTGTCTCATATGAATTATAAAATCAATTTGAATGAAGTACTGATAGAAAATGTGGGAATAACTTGATATATCATATAAGCTGGAATATTTGGGGAAACAAATTCTTGAGATTTATTTCCTTTTCCTGTAGTCGGCCTGATATTTGATGTTGGCAAAAGGCTTACAGCCATCTGCGGTGTATAACACGCTAGACGATAACTACGCACGTGTACTTGTCTTCATACCAGTCGAGTGTCCAACCCCACCTCACTAATAACAGGTACAACATAGTATGCTAGGTTTAGTAGTACAGGTTCAAGAATAGGTATTTTATGCCATCGCATTTATAAACATTTACCACTGTCTAAAGAAGTAAACTAAACCAAAAATGGTTCTGAGCTCTCTCATCAGATAACCATAAAGAAGGAAAAATCACTTCGACATGGTCACTCAAATGCTAACACGACAGTAATGCACTGATTTTTTTAAAAATCCTCATCCGAGGATATATTTTTTCATTTATCTTCAGAGAGAGAGACACATTGATTGGCTGCCTCCCGCCTGACCTCGAACCGCAACCGAGGTACGTGCCCTTGACCGGAATCGAACCCTCGACTCTTTGGTTCGCGGGCGGACGCTCTAACCGCTGAGCCAAACCGGCCAGGGCTATGCACTAATTTTTCTACAGGACTCACCTGTGTAGTACTCTGGGTGTTTATCACAGCTTGTAGAATACTATGGCACTACTTGCTCCCCAAGCCCAGACGCTGGAGAGAGTCAATGCAAATCCAGAACATATCTGCCATAATATCAGACTCCTTGATTTTTCTTAACATTTAAATGGACACAGATATGATAATACACGTATATTCTCCCACAGAGGGTGTATAAGCTTGATTCTAACATTGGGATCACTACCTTAATTACCTCAAACTAAAAATACATTTAAATCTTTTAATTTTTCTTGAATTTACCTTACAAGTATAAACACATAAATGTCATGAGTACACGTCTTCAGGATTTCAGTAGTAGTCCCTGACCCTACTAGCTAGCGGAGCACTTACTGACTAGACTCTCTGTGGTTTTAAGGTGTTGAGGTGTTATCTGGAGGTAATAAGCACTGTTAGGGACTGACTTCAAGGCATCCAGAGAGGTCTTCAGTGATGTGCCTGGCATTTCAGTGCATTAGAAAGACTAGGTTTTTGTGGAGTCAAGAATGGGATTTGTTAATTGGAGATCAGTTTCTGTTTACTCGATTGCCAGGATGTATGTAGTGTAAAAACTAAGCCCTTTGTCAAGATTTGGGTTTTAATTCTAGCATTGCCTTTTATTAACTGTATGCTCATCAACGAGTCACTGAAAACTGCTGCCTTATCAGTAAATTTGTTAAATACAAAAATTGCCAACCTATTGCTATATAGGTTGATATATTTGTAAAGTACTTGACATTGCTATCTATTAGGTAATTTTTATATTACTTATGCTCGAAAATATGTGTGCATATTTTTCAAAAACATGTTTATGTGCTTTCAGCAAAATTGAGTTCACTAGTTCCTCTAAATAAATAACTTTAACATTAAAAAAAATCACTAAATGTTGTATTCTTTTTATTCATTTTATGAGAGGGTTATCCAGATTTCAGAGTAAGACTTTCAGGACCAAAATGTTATTAATTTTAGTGCCAAGCGGGGGTGGGGGTAGGAGGGGGAGCCTTAAACTCAGGCTCTGGAACTTATCAGTTTTTTTAAAAAAAATTATTGTTTACACTATTACAGATGTTTCTCACCCCCCCCCCACTTTACCCTCAGATTATTTTCTTGATGGCCAGTTCTTAACTACTCCCAACTCAGTTTCCCTAACTCTAAAAGGGTATTTACCATCCTTTTAGGCAGGATATAAAGATTAATTAGTTAAGATTGCAAAGTGCTTTAACCATAAAATGTTGTATGAGATAATAAGATAAATATTGATAATATCCTGTTAGAAGTCCACAGACAGCCATAGTAAGGTAACTAAGGAAAATAAATGGCAGGGCTTGGTATAAAATTGAAAATCACTAACAGAATGAAAGTTTGTTGATACTGGGAGCAGTATTGCATCATGTATAATGTAACACCAGGTCATCCTCAATTGTTTTAATTGCCATGAGCAACTGATCTTTAGAGCTATTTCTGACAAGCTCTTGCATGGCCCTAATGTCCATAAGACAGTGCCAAAGACCAGCATTATCCCCTCTTGAACATTAAATGGTATCGACCCCCTTCACTGGGTCCATCACTCAACAGACTCCTTAAAGTAATTCATGACACAATTAACATTAATTAACTGTGCCAAACCCGCTCCAAACTCTCTGCCATTTTAAGTCTTTAGACGCTGAAGAAAGTAGAGAGCAACTAACAAAAAAGTTATGAATCTTCTTCTGAGAGCCATCAATTAGGGTAAGTAAAAGATTCCTAAATTTTTATAACCCTCATTTATTACTTGCTACTCCTGATGAGCCTATCCTGTGAGAAGATCTCTTTATAACCACTCGGTACTCACAGAACCATTCATCTCTGTACTTCATGTCGACTGTGAGACTGAGTGACAGCTTCCAAACTCACGTCAGAGTAGACAGGAGTCTCCAGTGGTTACTGGCCCTACAGAAATGCACACCAAACACTTCTCGAGGTATGCAGAGAAAGAACCGGCCTCTCCTCCAGGAATCGTATTTCTGCTCTAAGTCCCAAGTGATTGACACGAGCCTCTCTAGAATACCAACAAGAATTGACCATATACATGACTTCTACATGTATGATCCATTTAACCATCATAGTAAGTCTATGAAATGGTTCAATAATTTTATTTGAGCTTGCTAACAATACATTAATTTTATGCAACCCCCTGAAAGTAAGCCAGCTCAAAGTTTTAAAAATCTGAACCTATAAAACAACAATGAGGTATCACCTCACACCTGTCAGAATGGCCGCCATGAACTAATCCTCAAACAACAAGTGCTGGCGAGGGTGTGGAGAAAAGGGGACTCTAGTACACTGCTGGTGGGAATGCAGACTGGTGCAGCCACTGTGGAAAACACTATGGTGTTACCTCAAAAAATTAAAAATGGAATTGCCATTTGACCCAGCGATCCCACTTCTAGGAATATACCCTAAGAAGCCTGAAACACCAAACAGGAAGAATACATGTACCCCCATGTTCATAGCAGCGCTATTTACAATTGCTAAGATCTGGAAACAGCCCAAGTGTCCATCAGTGGATGAGTGGATAAAAAAGCTGTGGTACATATACACAATGGAGTACTATGCAGCTGTAAGAAAGAAAGATCTCTTATCCTTTGAGACGACATGGAGGGACCTCGAGAGTATTATCCTAAGTGAAACAGCCAAGCAGAGAAAGACAAATATCACATGATCTCACTCATTTGTGGAATATAATAAACATAACAGTCTGGGGAACAGGGTAGACCCAGAGATGTGGAAGTAGGGTACAGACTGACAACCCTCAGAAGAGGGGGTGGGGGGGGAGGGAAGAGATAAACCACAGAACATATACGCATGTATGCATAACTGATGGACATGGACAACAAAGCTGGGGACGGGGTGGGGGGTTGGGGAGGAGGGTGTCAATGGGGAAAAAAGGAGAAACATCTGTAACAAAAATAAATTAATAAAAAAAAATCTGAACCTGTACCCTTTTGTTATAAAGGTGGCAAAGTGGAGCATTCGCTGTTACGTACAGCGTGGGCACAACTACATCTGGAGGGAGGTTGACCGAAGTGTAGCACTAACCCTTAAAGAGAAAACAAGTTATTTTTCCCTCTCTCTTCTAGAAAATAGCCTGAGGGGAAAAGGGCTGGAGAGAACTGGTATATGTATCTAATAAGTATAAATTTATGCCACAGCCATCAGGTAGCTCAACAATGTCCAGGAAGGTCTTGTTCCCCTTAAATTTAGACGTTTGAAAGAAGGCAGCCTATTATTCTGCATTTCCCAGTCATCAACTACCAAGAACAGTGAAATCTTATTTTCATAGTGTAGCACTCACATCTTTGGATTCTAGAGCCTTACCTTTTTTAGTATCTTTTGAAACTGAAGGCCCTCACCATTTTGATTTAATTTGTGACTATAGCTTTAGAAATCATTGTTCCCTCTCTCTCCACACTCCTCATAGACCTACACTCTCGCCAGGATGATCAGTAACACACAGGCAGCAAAACACATCTTCACTAACTTATGTTTTATCTGCTGAGCCCTAAGGTGAAATGATCCCTTGGCTACTTTTCCATGAAACCAATCAGAGGGGCAGAAAAGACTTCAATGCTGTCCTCAAGACCGAAAGAAGTGATTTATTACCCTTAGCTCACCTCTGACCAGTCAGCTCCCTACAGGACCCCTAACCACGGTATCTTGTGATTTTTGCCCTATAATCTGTAATCTACACGCATTAGCTCACCCGTTCTCTGGATTGGCACCAGTCCTGTAACACATCACTTCCTTCTTCCGCTGCAAACTCCCACTCATGCATTTACTTGGGCCAATGTACACAGGCTTAAAGGACTCACTTACTGGGGTTTGATAACACTTTCAACAGGATTGTACAAGGACAAGTTTTCTTCGTTATTTTTTGAAGTCTGTCGGAAAAAAATGGTATCAAATCCAATTTCCAAAGAAATTGAAGATTTAAAAACATGTATCCTAGTCTCATTCATAGAAACTGCTTATCTATTGTATGATTCTTATTCTCCAAAAATAATTTTAGCCTCTCCGTCATAACAAAACTTTTTTTATAGAGTCAAAATGTGGTATATGAACAACTCCAAAGATTATTCTAGTTGTCAAAGAATACAGTATAAAGCAAAACAGCAGAAAACTTAGAAATTAAAATAGAAACTAAACTGTGTACCAAATACTAAAAAACGCAGCATGATGTGAAAATGTTTATGGGTTAGTGACTTTGTGTCAACTTTTGAAGAAAGTTGATACTTGTTTGCCTCCATGCTTTTGATACTCACATTGTTATTTTGAATATTTTCGTTCCTAATATCTTCACCCTGTTTCAGCACTCTGGCCAATGCACGGGGGCAATAAATAACAGGCTTGTGTAGGCTGAAGGTAGAAATTTTAACTTCTACATTTAGGAATTCTAATTTTTTTTTTCTAATGTTTGTTTTTTATCCTAGACATGGGGACAGGATAGAGCAAATTTTTCACGAAGTTTTAAACAACTCGGTAGGTTTTACAATCCTTGGTCTATCTTAAATTTTATAATGCTGATTAATGGATGCTTTCATTCAGCACACCATAATTTGCCTGAAGCTATGTTAGGAAGTAGGAAGAAATGACTAAAACACAGCCTCTTTTGAGAATTCCTCAACATGTAAACAATAGTTATATAACAACGTAGTAAGTACAGTGATAGCAATGTGAGGGGAATATCATAATTACACAGTAACTCGAGATCTCTTAACTCAGCCTAGGGTGGACAGAGAAAGCTTTCCATTGGAGTCGGCTTACAATTTGGAAGGCAAATAGGTAAGGACAGATGGCCTGTTAGAGTTTCTCTTGCTCCAATAATAAAGGGATTGTGAGACTACTTGAGAAGTGATATTCTTCCAAGCAATTTCTTTTTCCATTTTCAAATAGTATTTGTAATCATGGCTAGCTCTAAATATACTGTAGGAAAGTCTACTTCCAAAGAATATTTGCTTCCCTTCAAACCAAAGGATGCCTGGATGTTTAGGAAGTCATGATCCAAGGCCAGTCGTTATCCCTCCTTCTGTCATTACTTCCCACATCAGGAACATGCAGGTTATCAGTGTTACATAAGGCTTCTCCTAGGGAGCCGATGGACACACACTCAGGCAGCCTCTTTTTTTTTTTTTTTTTTTTTATCCTCACCCGAGGACATTTTTTCATTTTTTGTTCAGATAGAGTGGGAGGGAGAGAGAGGAAGAGAGAGAGAGAAACATCGACGTGAAAGGGACACATCGAGTGGCTGCCACCCACACGACCAACCAGGGCCGGGGACAAACTGCAACCGAAGTACATGCCCTTAGCAGGAACCGAACCCGGGTCTCTCTGGACCGCAGGCCGACGCTCTAACCGCTGAGCCAAACCGGCCAGGGCTCAGGCAGCCTCTGTACTTCATAGTATTGTAATGAATGAGAAACCAAGTCATCATTCCCTCTTAAACTTCAAAGTCCAAATCATAAGGGTAAGCATCATCCAGCCATTTATTCATTGAGCATGCCTGAGTGGCGATACGAAAGATGTGAAAACGAAATGACTCACCTTAAGACACTCATGCCCTAGTGGAACAGATAGACACTAGGAGATAGACATAAGGAGATGCTAATGCATTAAAAATATCCCTTGGTGCAGACATTTACAAAGGGCTATGGGATTTTAGAAAGCTGCTCTGAAGAGAGAATATTCCCCTTGGGTCTTTGAAGATGGGAAGAGAATTTTAGGCATACAAAGCAGCCGATGGAAAAAGCCAGGAATATTAAAATTCACGGTTCTTTCAGAGAACTTGGTTTATAATGTACATAGAAAAGAGTTTCATGGTGGCTGTGACATCACCTGCAATGAAGTTTTGAAGGCTCTTTCTATGCCATCAGAAAGGCATTGACTTTATTTGAGGGCAGAGAATAGTGAAGATATTTTAAGTGTCTTTTAACATTTTTTCCTGAAAGACCGTGGAGGTGGGATGGTGAGCCAGTGTGAAATCTATCGCACTGAAGCTTTGAAAGTTGTAAAATTCTAAACAAGGACTTTTAGTTTCTGTTTCCACGTGTAAGGAACTTGGAAGTCAGTCATCCTAGCAAGTAAAAAGATAAACAGCCTACAAAAGTGAACAACTCTTCTTGGATCCGTAAGAGAGAGGAGGACACAGGGAAGGCTGCTCTCCCAGGTTAGACAGACTCAAGTGGAAACCTCTTGGGAAGCAGTTGGGGAAGAGATCCTGAGCTGTAATTGATGCCCTGGGGAGGCTCAGTGCAGACAGGTTTGAAAGGTGAACACTCCAGGGGGCTGCGGCCCTAGGGGGCCCTGACAATACTGTGAGGCTTACCTCCACGGGCTCGGCCTGATCCTCACAGTAAGTATTGCAGATAAATCCTCTGGTGCTTCCAGCAGGGGAAAATGAACTATTTTGAAATATACAAGAGTACTCTTTTCTTTTTAACAAGACCTGCCCTCAGGAGGAACTAGTTAATCAGAGCCCAACTTACTGAGGTATTTTCAGTCCCTAAGAGGCCCAAGAGAAGGGAGATACTCACCTGCAGCCCGCTGGAGCTATCCCGTCCCACCTGCAGCCCACTGGAGCTATCCTGTCCCACCTGCAGCCCACTGGAGCTATCCTGACCCACCTGCAGCCCACTGGAGCGATCCCGTCCCACCTGCAGCCCACTGGAGTGATCCCGTCCCACCTGCAGCCCACTGGAGCTATCCTGACCCACCTGCAGCCCACTGGAGCTATCCGGTCCCACCTGCAGCCCACTGGAGCTATCCCGTCCCACCTGCAGCCCACTGGAGCTATCCTGACCCACCTGCAGCCCACTGGAGTGATCCTGTCCCACCTGCAGCCCACTGGAGCTATCCTGACCCACCTGCAGCCCACTGGAGCTATCCCGTCCCACCTGCAGCCCACTGGAGCTATCCTGACCCACCTGCAGCCCACTGGAGTGATCCCGTCCCACCTGCAGCCCACTGGAGCTATCCTGACCCACCTGCAGCCCACTGGAGTGATCCTGTCCCACCTGCAGCCCACTGGAGTGATCCTGTCCCACCAGCAGCCACTGGAGCTATCCTGACCCACCTAAGATGGTGGAAAATAACTGAGGAATTCTTGTGAGGTTCATGTCCAGTGGCAGAGGATCACTGATCACAGAACTATAGAATGCTGTTACCTTACGGAAACATTACTAAAGGCCTGTTCACAGCAGTTCCTTTTACCCATTACGTCACATTTGGCTGTCATGAAAAAATTACAAGGCATACCAAAAGGCAAAAAAATAAAAATAGAGGAAGAGACAGAGCAAGTGTGAAGTGTGAGAACCAGACATGGAAGGGGTGTTGGAATTACAAGACCAGTAATTTAAAACATCTATGATTACTGTGCTAAGGCCTCTAATGGATAAAGTAGATAGCATGTAAGAATAGATGGTCAATTTAAGCAGAGAGATGAAAATCCTAAGGAAGAACCATAAAGAAATGCTGGAGATAAAAAACACTGTAACAGACTTAAAGAATGCCTTTGATGAGCTTAGTAATGGAGGACATAACTAAAAATTTTCGGAACTTGAAGATATATATATATAATCTCCAAAATTGAAAAGCAAAAAGAACAAACATGGAATAAAATAGAACAGACTATGCAAGGACTGTGGGAGAACTATGAAGGTGTAACACAGATGTAAAGAAAACACAGATGGAGAAGAGAAAGGAAACAATTGATAAATAAAAACTGAAAATTTCTTTAAATGAATCTTAAGACACTAGTCCACAGCACAGAGACTGCTAAAAAGGTAAGTCAAACACACATTCCCCCACTCTCACTAACCTAGGTATTAGAAAACCAAAGATAAAAAAATTCTGAGGCAGCCAGTGTTGGCGAGGGGGGCATTACCAATAGAGGGAAAAAGGTAAGAATTATACCCAACTTCTCCTCAGAATCCATGTAAGCAAGAAAAGTGGACTGAAATATTTAAAATGTTGAGAGAAAAAACATCCACCCATAATTCTCTATACCCTGTAAAATTATTGTTCAATAGTGAAGAAGATTGACAGACTTTCTCATACAAAAATTGAGGGAAGTTATTCTTGCAAGACAGTAGACCTGCCTTGCAAGAAATGTTAAAAAAAAAAAAAAGAAAAACGTTGTTTAGAGAAAAGAAAATAAAACAAAAAATGCAGGTCAGAAACTCAAATCTACATAAAGAGTCTTGTAGAAGGAATAATTAGAGGTTAAAAAAAGTTTCATTTTTTCTTATTGCTACTTGTTCTAACATAATGGTTTATTCAAAATAAAAATAATAGCAATAAGGTATTAGATTATGTATGCTTATATATAAATGAAATGGCAATAATAATATTAGGGAAAGGAATAATTGGGATTATTTTATTGCAAAGTCCTCACACTGCCTGTGAAGTTGTTTGAAAGTCCACTTGGATTAGTTCTACATGAACATTGCAAGCCCCAGAGTATAACAATATGCTAGTAAGGGAGAGGAAATGGAATCACAAAATTCTCAATTAGAAACCATAGAAGATAATAATGGGAACAGAAAGAGCAGCAAATAGAAAACAGCAATGACAATGATAGCTATTAATCCAACTATATCAATAATCACTTTGAATGTTAATAGTCTAAATATACCAATTAAAATACAGAAACTGTAAGAGTGTATAAAAAGGAACTATGTGTTATCTAAGAAAAACCTACTTTAAATATAAAGCACATATGGGTTAAAAGGCAGGAAATGACAGAGATCAGAGCAGAAATAAATGAAATATAGTCTAAACAGATGCGAGAAAAGATCAATGAAATCAAGAGCTAGTTCTCTGAAAAAAATAAACAAAGCTGACAAAATTTTAGCTAGAATCAACAAGGAAGAAAGAGAATGAAACAAAGTCAGAAATGAAACAGGAGCCCTTACATGTGATGCTCCAGAAATACAAAGGACCATAAGAGAGAACTATGGCCCTGGCTGGTTTGGCTCAGAGGATAGAGTGTTGGCCCACGGACCAGAGAGTCCCGGGTTTGGTTCCCGCTAAGGGCACATGCCTTGGTTGCAGTTTGTCCCCGGCCCGGTTGGGGTCGTGTGGGTGGCAGCCACTCGATGTGTCTGTCTCACATCGATGTTTCTCTCTCTCTCTCCCTCCCTCTCTCTCTCCCGCTCTATCTGAAGATAAATGCAAAAATGTCCTCGACTGAGGATAAAAAAAAAAAGTAGAGAACTATGAATAATTATATGCCAACAAATTGACAACATAGAAGAAATGATAAATTCCTACAAACAAACAACCTACCAATGCTGAACCATAAAAAAAAAAAAAAGAAAATCTGAACAGACTCATTTCTAGTAAGGATATTGAATCAGTAGTGAAAAACCTCCCCACAAACAAAAGTCTAGGACCAGATGGCTTCACTGGTGAATTCTGCAGAACATTCAAAGAAGAGTTAGTACCAATTTTTCTTAATCTCTTCCAAAAACAGGAGGGAAGACTTCCACACTCATTTTATGAGGCCAGCATTACCCTGATGCCAAAACCAGACAATAATGCCACTGAAAAAGGAAATTATGGGCCAATATCCCTGATGAACACGGAGGCAAAATCCTCTACAAAATAGAAGCAAACTGAGTTAAACAATACACTAAAAGGAACATGTACAATGGTCAAGTGGGATTTATTTCAGGGATGCAATGATGTTTTAACATCTGCAAACCAATCGATGTGATATACCATATCAACAAAATAAAGGATAAAAATCTGTGTACGCCTCTCCATAAAAAGCATTCAACAATATTTAAACATCAATTTATGATAAAAAGTCTCAACAAAGTAGGTGCAGAGGGAATGCACCTCAACATAAAGAAGGCCATCTAGAACAAGCCCACAGCTAACATCATATTTAGCAATGAAAAGCTGAAAGCTTTCGCTCTAGGATTAAGAACAAGACAAAGGTGCCCACTCTTGCCACTTTTACTCAACACAGTATGGAAAGTCTTAGCTAGAGCAATTAGGCAAGAAAAATAAAATGGTGAGAAACTCAAAGCTTCTCTACTTATAATAGGGTATGAGAGAAAAATGTCCCCTCTCACTCCCTTTCAATATCATACTGAAAGTCCTAGCTAATGCAATAAGACAAAAAGGAAATCAAAGGTGTATGGATTGAGAAAAAAGAAAACTTTTTCACAGATGACATGATCATTTATATAGAAAATCTAAAAGTATTGACAAAAAGAATCCTGGAACTAATAAGCAATTATAGCAAGGTTATAGAATAGAAGGTTAATATACAAAAGTCAATCACTTATATATCAACAATGAGCAAGTGGAATTGAAAATAAAAAACACAGTATCATTTTATTAGCACTCCCCCTAAAATGAACTACTTAGGTATAAGTCTAGCAAAATATGTACAAGATCTATATGAGGAAAATTACAAAACTCAGATGAAAGAAATCAAAGCAAAACTATGTAAACGAAGAAAGAGTCTATGACATGGACAGAAAGACTCAATATTGTCAAGATGTCAGTACTTTTCAATTTGATTTATAGATTTGATACAACCCCAATGAAAATCCTAGCAAATCATTTTGTGGATATTGACAAACTGTTTCTAAAATTTATACAGAGAAACAAAAGACCCAGAATAGACAATGGAGTATTGGAGAAAAAATGGGAAGAATGACACTACCCAACCTCAAGATTTACTGTAAAGCTAAGTATTCAAGACTGTGGTATTAGTGAAAGAATAGACAAATAGATCAATGAGACAACAAAGAGCCAGACATAGACCCACATAAATATGGTCAACAAATGTTTGACACAGGAGTAAAGGCAATACAAAGGAGCAAAGGTAATCTTTTCAACAAGTGGTGCTGGAACAACTGGTCACCCACATGTAAAAAAAAAAAATGAATCTAGTCATAGACTTTACATACTTCTCAAAAATTAACTCAAAATGGATCCCTGACCTAAATGTAAAATATAAAACTACAAACCCATTAGAAGATAACGTAGAAGGAACTTAGTAAACTTTGTATTGGACAATGACATTTTAGATATAACACCAAGGGCACAATCCATGAATGAAATAACTGATAACTGGACTTCATTAAAATTTAAAACTTCTTCTTTGCAAAATACATGTCAAATGAATAAGTCAAGTGACACACTTGGAGAAAATACTTGCAGAAGATATATCTTGTTTAAAATATACCAAAGCGGCCCGGCTGGTGTGGCTCAGTGGTTGAGCATCGACCCATGCACCAAGAGGTTGCCGGTTCGATTCTTGGTCGGGGCACATGCCCAGGTTGTGGTCCCAATCCTCAGTGGGGGGTGTGCAGGAAGCAGCCAGTCAATGTTTTCTCTCATCAATGTTTCCATCTCTCTCTAAAAACCATCAATTAAAAAAATAAAAAAAGGTAAAATATACTAACAGTTCCTAAAATGCAACAGTAAGAAAACAACCCAATTATAAAATGAGCTAAAGACACCTCATCAAAGAAGATATACAGATGACAAGCATATGAAAAGATGATCAGTACCATAAGAAATCGAGAAAATGGAAATTAGAACAAGGATCATTAGAAACTCTCATTCATTGCTAGTGGGAATGCAGAGTGGTAGAGGCACTTTGGAATGCAGTTTGGTGACTTCTTCGAAAACTAATCATACTCTTACTATATAATCCAGCAACCACACTTTAGAGTCCTTACACAAAGAAATTGAAAACTTATCTCCACACAAAACATTGCACAAAAAAACTTACAGTAATTTTGTTCAGAATTGACAAAGCTTGGCAGTGACCAAAATTTCCTTCAATCAGTTAATGGCTATGTAACTGTGGTACATCCAGACAATGGAAATTATTCAGTGCTAAGCAGAAATGAGCTGTCAAGTCACGAAAAGACATGGAAGAACCTTAAATGATTATTATTGAGAGAAAGAGTCCAATCTAAAAAGATTACATACTATATGATTCCAAGTATATGGCTTCCTGGGAAAAAACTAAAGTATGGAGGAAGTAAAAAGATCTGGGGTGGCCAGGGACTGAATAGGTGAAGCACAAAGGAGTTTTGGGGCAGTGAAAATCTTCTGTATGATACGTAACGGTGGAAACATTTGTCCAAACCCATAGCATGTCCAGCAATTACTCGAATGATGTTTAATTCAACATCATTTTTTAAGTAACACTGATGAGATGCCATAGGAACTGAGTTCTTGTTTATATCAATTATCCTGTGGTAACACTAGTTTCCACATCATTGCACTTAAAGTCACAGAACTTATCAATGACATAAGTGAGGACTTACTCTACAACACCAAGAGTGAACCATAACTTAAATTATGGACTTTGGGTGACTAGGATATGTCTGTCGATGTACAAGTGGGAAATTTACCTTCACCTAGCAAAAACCAATCTAAAATATAATAAGACAAATGGTCTCATAAAATACCTGTAAGCACTAATAAACAATATATATCAGCAATGAGTAAGAAATGAAAATAAGGAAGAGAAAGTTAATGGAAATTGATAGGTCGATATGGAACTGATAAAGCAACAACAATAACAATAAACCTAAAACTTTAAGTCACAAAGAAGACCTAAATAAATAGAATATTCCTGAATAGGGATACTTAGTATTGTAAGAATGCAATTGCTGCACAGATTAATTTATAAATTTAATCCAATGTCAATGGATTTTGATATAACCTTACAGTCTGCATTCAAAGTTTAAAAGCTTTTTTTTTAAAAAAAAATTATTGTTGAAAGTAATGCAGATGTCCTCCCTTTCCTCGCTACTGATCACCCTTCCCCACTCCCACCTCCTTCCTGCTTTACCCAAACTATTGTCTGTGTCCATTGGTTGTGTATACATGCATACACGTTCTTTGTTTTGTCTCTTCCCAACTCTCCCACCCACTTCCCGAAAATGCTTACTAATCACCAGTAAAGTTTTTAAAAATATTAATGATTTTAGAAGGCCTCACTAGATATAAAAAATATTCTGAACATACAGTAATTAAAATAATATGTTTCAGCAAAAGAAACAGCAAAAGCTCAATAATCAAAAACAGGAATCACAGAAACAGTCTCTTCCATGTGAGATTTCATATATATACTGACAGTACCATTTAAAGTCAGGGTGGATAGGACGGATATTTAATTAATTCCTTCAGGACAACTAGCAATAATATTGGTCTATACAGGGTGAGATAGACTATAAGGTGGTAGCAAATTAACCCTAATATCTTAGAGACTATAATAAACTCTGTTGAGGGCCAGCTAGATCTGCTTTATCAATGGTGCACTCATCCCCAGCTGCTGTTGTGTCTGCTGATAACAGCTTTCAACTGCAGATGGGGACCACCTTGTGTAGTACAACCCTGTGGTGCCATGACTGGGTTAGGCTAAGGTTAGATGTCAACTGACCACATCTTTGCTCTGTTTTACCTTTCCCCCTCTGGACTATTCTTCCTTCACTCACTCACAGGCTTCACCCCAGGTACTTACTCAGTAACCACCTATAATAGAATCCCCATTTTAGGCTCTGATTCTCAAGAACCTGACCTTAGATGACCTAATACAGCAAAATGTTATTTCTTATGTATATGTGACTTGACAGCTGTTCAATTCCACTTGGTGCCTCTGGGACTCAGGCTTTCAGCAACTTGTGATGATACTATCTCAGCATGACTTACCCTCTACTAGGAGAAAAAATGAGAGTGCTCAGCAGACTCCCATCTAGTCCTCCATAAAAGGGACTAGAAATGACACATGTCACTTCTGATCATAGTCTATTGACCTAAAATAATTTCATGCAGACTAGAAAGTTTAGGAAGGCACAGGGAATATTTAATGAGCTTCACTGTCTTTGCCAAGCAGTCTTTCTTAACAATAAGTTTAAGCTTTTTAGGTGTGTGTATGTGGGTGCTAAAATCCAAGTGGGCTACAATCTGTCAACTATTAAATAACTATGTGTACACAAATAAGAATATGTTTACCACTTTGACATCAGAAAATCATTCTTAAGCAAAACATGAACTCTGGAACTTGTCAGGTAAAAGAAATTTGCATTTCATGAAAATGTTAATACAAAAGACAATCAGAGATGGGAAGATATCACAGGTTAATGAATGGAAAGAATTAAGACTATTAAAATGTCCATACAACCGAAAGTCATCTATAGACTCAGTGCAATTCCTATCATGATTCTAATGGCACTTTTTACAGAAATAAAAATCCTAAAATTTATGTAGACCCCCAAATCTCTCACTAGACAATACTGAGACAGAAGAATAAAGTTGGTGGCATCCCACTTCCTGATTTCAAGCTATATTTACAAAACTATAGAAATAAAAAAGTATGGTACTAGCATAAAAATGGAGACATAGACC
Organism: Tadarida brasiliensis; assembly: GCA_030848825.1. Lineage (NCBI taxonomy): Eukaryota > Metazoa > Chordata > Mammalia > Chiroptera > Molossidae > Tadarida > Tadarida brasiliensis. Next base: position 78,415,069 of record CM061267.1, on the reverse strand, counting down.
AGTGGAATAGAATTGAGAGCCCAGAAATAAACCCATGACTATATGGTCAGTAAATATTTGACAAGAAAGCCAAGAAAACTCAATGGAGAAGAGACACTGTCTGGATATTTAAATACAAAAGAATGAAACTAGACCCTTATCTAACACCCCTCACAGAAACTAACGTGAAATGGATTAAAGACTTAAATGAGAGACTTGAAAGTAAAATACTCCTGGAGCAAAACATAGGAAAAAACTCTGTCACATTGGTCTTGGCAATGCTTTTTTTTTTTTTTGGATATGAAACCTGAAGCACAAGCAAACAAGCAAAATAAAAATGAATAATAACAGATAAACAGGTGAGCCTCCACCAAACCCAAAAAGCTTCTGTACAGCAAAAGAAACAACCACAAACTAAAAAGACAGACTACATAAGGGGAGAAAATATTTGCAAACCATATATGTGATAAGGGGTTAAAATCCAAAATATATAAAGAACTTACATAATTCAATAGGAAAATAAAATAAAACAATCCAATGAAAATACAGGCAAACAACCTGAACAGGCATTTTCCCAAAGACATACAGATGGCCAACAGGTACATTAAAAGGTGCTCAACCTTGCTATTCATCAGGGAAATGCAAATCAAAACCACAGTGACATATCACCTCATGGCGGTAAGAATGGCAACATCAAAAAGTGGGGCTGTAAATGTATACACACACTATGAAAAACAGTATGGAGCTTCCTCAAAAATTAAAAATAGAGCTACTGTATGACCCAGCAATTCCACTTCTGGGTACACGTCTGAAGAAAACAAAAACACTATGTTGAAGAGATGTCTGTACCCCCATGTTCACTGCAGCCTTATTTACAATGGCCAAGATGTGGAAATAATTTAGATGTCCACTGACACATGAATAAAGAAGTTGTGATATATATATATATTAGAATATACATAGTGGAATATTACTCAACCATTAAAAGAAGGAAATCCTGCCATTTTCAACAACTTGAATGGACTTGAAGACATTATACTAAGTAAAACAAGTCAGAGAGAGAAAGACATATTATATCATCTCAATTATATGTGGAATCTAAAATAAATAAATAAACAAACTCATGAATAGAGATCAGATTGGTAGTTACCAGAAGGGGTGGTGAGAGATGAGGGAATTAAACAGAGGTCCAAAGGCAAAAATTCCAGTAATAAAATCATAAGTATTGGGGATGTAATATACAACATGATGACTATAGTTCCCACCGCTGTGTGGTATATTTGAAAGTTGCTAAGAGAGAAGATCCTACTCTCATCACAAGCAAACAGAAAACAAAACAAAACATTTTGTGGTAAGTATATAAGATGATGGATGTTAACCAAACTTATTGTGGTAATCATTTCAAAATATATGCGAGTCAAGTCATTATGCTGTATACCTTCGACATACAGTGCCGTATGTCAATTATATCTCAGTAAAACTGAACAAAAACAATAATGGATACTAGGACATATGCAACTTTATAACAAAATCTGCAGAACATGTAAAAATTTCGTGCAAATTATTAGAGAAAAAAAACACCAATAACTCCGTATAAAAAACAGCAAAGGATCTAGTTGCTGGTTATTTCCTGTTTGTACCAGATCCATTTCTTGCCTTCCTTCTGCAAACTATGCTGCCCATGTTCCTTTATATCAGGCTATGAATAGATCAGCCAACTGAAGGCTCTGGCAGGTTATCGAAGATGGAAAGAGAGAAAGCATTTAGGGTATTTCTCCTTCATATCTGTTTCTGGAAGTGTTTTTCATTAGTAGGTGTGTCTCTGCTCCTCACTCCAGGCCGTCAGCACCATGATTCAGTCTCCTGTTGTAAAGCCCTGGCTTCTGTATCCTCCTAACACACGAACGTATGGCCCACCAACATAGGTGGATAGCCTCAGCCTCAGCCACAACCAGGAAAAAGAAAATAAAATTTTCCAGTTCCATGCATCTCCTCCACATGCGTGTTATTAAATGCTTAACACACACTTAAGTACAGTTTGCTTCCTTTTCTGTGCAGGGTGCTGTGTTAGTCTAGGATCGCTGAGAAACAGATGCCATATGAGAATAAACATAAGGATAGTGTTAGGGGAAATACCTGCGTGGGAGAAAATGGGGCAGGGGCTCAGTAAGGCTGGGGGTGTTGCAAAAACACGACAAATGTTTCACTCTGAATCATGGAGAGAAGAGAGGCAGGTTAGGCAGCATACCGATTCCTAGGGCTACTGTAACAAACAACCACAAACTGAGTGTGAACTCCCAGTTAAACCGAAATCTATTTTCTCACAGTGCTGGAGGCTTGAAGTCTGAGATGAAGGACTTAGCCAGGCCATGGTCCCTCTGAAGGCCACAGGGGGAATCCTTCCTTGCCTCTTTCTAGCTTCTGGTGGTTGCCCGCAATCCTTGGCATTTTTTTATTTTATTTGTAGCTGCATCATCTTAATTTCTGTCTCTGTCTTCATATGATTATCTTTGCTATGTATTTGTCTGAAAATCTCTCTCTCTCTCTCTCTTTTTTAATCCTCACCCAAAGATATTTTTCCATTGATTTTCAGATAGAGTGGGAAGGAGGGAGGGAGAGAAACATCAGTGTGAGAGAGACACTTCGATTGGTTGCCACCCATAGGACCCTGACCAGGGCCAGGGATCAAACCGTAACCAAGGTATGTGCCCTTGACCCGCATCGAACCCAATTAGACTCTTTGGTCCTTGGCCTGACGCTCTAACTGATGAGCCAAACCGGCCAGGACTAGGGCGCTCTCTCTCTCTCTCTCTCTCTCTCTCTCTCTCTCTCTCCCTGTCTCTCCCCTCCACCAGTCACTGCATGATTTTATACAGTGTATATCTGCAAACACCCTATTTCCAAAGAAAGTCATATTCACAGACACTGGGGCTTATGACTTCAACATATTTGGTGGTGGGGGTGTGAATGACAAGAATTCTACCAAATGCAGGTGGCAAGGCCTTTGGGTAGTCCTTGAGACAAAGGCAGCGGTTGAAGTCCTCGGACTCCCAAGTTCGGATCAGCCTTAGTGCCCCGTTTGCATTCAGTCAATGGCAGTGAGCTGGCCGTGGGAATGCTGACCCCTGTGCCAACCTGTTGATGATCTTCAGAGCGCAGCAGCTGGGCCCTTGACCAGTCACCCTCCCTGTAGCTGGTAACATTCTCATGGCCACCACAGGTACCTTTCTGTAGATTAGTGTGCTTTTAAACATCTACAACAGATTATTGTTAAAAAATGTCAGAAACTTTATTTTCAAGAAGTTTCTTTTAAGGTGTCTGCAAACTGAATTGGCGCCTCAATTGGCAGGTGCGAGTTAATTATATGGGTACTTAATTGCTAATTTCCTATGCAAAGCAATATTTGAACTTTTAATTCTCAATTGAGCATGCATCGAAATGGGATTTTAACTGCTCAAAGTCACTGCAGAATTTTAAGTGTATTTTTGTGCCTCTACACAAGCTCTGATTCTGTCAAAATGGTCTCTGGTTTGGAAGCATGACATTGGTAACAACACTTGATATAGAAATATGTTAAAAAGAGTTTCTCTTATTTCTGTAAAAATAAACTCCTAGACAGGCTCAAAAATATGTTTTCTTCTTACAAAAATAATGCTCATTATTTAAAAATTTCCAAACTAATAATTAGAAGGTGAACATTGAAATCATATCTAAAATGACCTGACACACACACGTAAACAGTGTTAAATCTATCTTTACAGAAAGTACGCATGTGTGTGGAATTCCTTCATTTATATATAAATGGGGGCCATAACATTCTGTTTTGGATCTGGTAGGCAGAATTCTAGGGTGGTTGTCAAGATTTCTGAGGCTGGTACACATACCTCTTAGTTGCTCAATCAAATCCTAATTCATCTCCGTGAAGGGATTTGCAGATGTGATTAAGGTCCCAAATCAGTCGACCATAAATAGGGAATTTATCATAATCTTTCCAGTGCTTTAAGTCTGAATCTAGAGGTCAGAGGTGGAGGGAGATGGAGATGGAAAGTATGAAAAAGATTTTTTTTAATGTTATACAAAAATATTTATTTTTCTAACTAATTTTGGTTTTATAATTTTCTGTTTTTTTGTTTTGTTTGTTTTTTAATTTTAATATTTTTTTCTTTATTGATTTTAGAGAGAGAAGAAGGGAGAGGGAGAGACAGATAGAAACATCAATGAGAGAGAACATCGACTGGCTGCTTCCTGCATGCTCCCCACTGGGGATTTGGCCCACAATCTGGGCATGTGCCCTGACCAGGAATCGAACCTGTGACCTCTTGGTGCATGGGTTGATGCTCAACCACTGAGCCACAATGGCCGGGCCCGTTTTGTTTTGTTTTTCAAAGAATCCAACCTCAAATTGTATCTGCCCAATGTCTCTGCATCACATAAGCACAACTCCAGAAAAATATTGCTTTGAATTGCATGCAAGGTGGCAAAATAAGGGCATGAAGCAGAAACTAAGTCCAACTACAGAAAAACTGATGCATATACATTCCCCTTGCACCCGTTTGTGAACGGATCTCCACACCTCCTTTGTGCACTTGGCCAGACCTGGGCTGGGCTGATCCATCGCCGTCCCCAAAGGTTTGACCCACCTAGAGCCAGGGGAGCTGCCGGTCCAACAGGGTTTCCCAGAGGCCAGGTCGTCCCTCTGCTCATCACCCCTCACCCCTCCTCCTCGTCTCAGAAATTTGCCCTCCCAGCCCTGCTGCACTCCTTTTTCTCCTTGGCCCTCAGTCTCTCCCCCTTCCCCGTGCCCCTCCTCTGGTTGAGTCCCCTCTGCCATGAGAAGGACTTAGACCATTGCTGGCGAAACAGATGACAAGGAAACAGGACTCTTCTCCTGACACAAGGAGCTGAATTTGGCTAGCAACAAAAACAAATTTGGAAGTAGGCATTTCCCCAGAAGCTCCAGCAAACACTTTGGTATCAGACTTCTGATAAACTTAAGCAGAGAACTCAGTCATGCCATGCCAGGCTTCTGACTGACAGAACTGAGAGCTAAAACTGGATGCTGTTTTAAGCTGAAAAAATTGTCCTATTTGTTACACAGCAATAGAAAATGAACATAGTGTCTTATATTTTTTTCTTTATTGATTTTAGAGAGAGAGGAAGGAAGAGGGAGAGAGAGCTAGAAACATTGATGAGAGAGAACATCGATTGGCCACCTCCTGCATGCTCCCCACTGGGGATTTGGCCCACAAACTGGGCATGTGCCCTGACCGGGAATCAAACTGGCAACCTCTTGGTGCAAGGGTCGATGCTCAACCACTGAGCCACACCAGCCAGGCATATCTTATTTTTTAATGCGAAAAGATAGCATTTGTATTTTTTTTACCTCAATACATATAATTCTACTCTATAACAATTGTGGTTTCATACCATCCTTTATAAGTTTCAATGAGGTTTGCTCTTATTTTCTTTAAGTGAAATTACTGGGTATAGGTATATGCATAAACATTTATAGGTTTCTATTCAAATTTCCACCACTCATCAAAAAATGTTCTTACAGTTTCTACTTTTTATTTTTTTGGTACATGCCCCAGCGGGAATCAAACCCAGGACTCTCTGGTCCGCAGGCCAACGCTCCAACCGCTGAGCCAAACCAGCCAGGGCCTTCTTACAGTTTCTATATCAGAAGAATTTGAACATGTTCATTTCTGTTTCTGACTTGTCAACAGTGTGACAACATTTTTTCAATCTGATGGCTGAAAAATGGTGTTTCTTTTCCTTGGTTATATTTCTTTGATTGTTAAAAATATATTCCCTACATATTTTAGCTACTTAATTTCTTATGTTGTATCTCACTGATTTATTTCAGCTGTTCATTTTTCTACCTATGTGATTAATTTAAATGTACCTTAAAGTAGTTTATCCCTTAGGAGTGATATTTACCTTTTCTCTGTTACATATGCTAGAATATTCCAGTGTGTAATTTGCTATGACATTTGTTCTGGTATTTCTTCTTAAACCACAAGAACATTTTAAACAATTTCTAGTGAAAAACTGTACATTAATCTATAAAGTTTTCATGTTTGGAGCTCTTCCTATTTATAATTTAGCCTTTAAAAATTTTGTATACCAAATATTTTGCAAAGAAACCTTACAAATTTCTACCTGATATTATCCCTCAATATTTTCATGTACTTAATTAAACCAACTGCAGAGGAAAGTAGATTTGTGTCTAAGAGCTAAAATAACTATGATGTTCCTAGTAACAAGAGATAATTATTTTTAAACTGATAAGTGTTTCCATTTTTATAACCTTGTTATGCTTGTAAGAATAACTTTGGGGTTGCTAAAAGTACTTTTTGTTCTTTTAACACAACATTTTTATCACAGGAGCCAACCAGTTGACTGATAGGGCTTCTTACAGAATTAAGAAGAAATGTTTTAGAAATGTGCATTTAATATTAAATGAGCCTGCTATGTGCAATGCAGCGTGCGCCAATTTCTCTCATGATGCCCTCCTCCAAAATAACTATTTAAGATCAGTAACAGCTAAAAAGGGTAATACATCACAACAAATCAGGTCTCTTTCAGAAATGTAAGGTGGGTTAACATCTGAAAAAATTAGTACGACCTATTTGCAGAACAAAGGGGAAAGTGTACAGTAAATATAAACAGGAAATCATTTGATAAACCTTAACTTGCAGTTATAAAAATTCTCCAGTAGGTAGGAAAAGACGGTGATACTTTTAATCTGAAAAATACATATCTACAAAAATCCTACAGAAAACACCATACTTAACAGTGGCATTTTGAAAACAAACAAACAAACAAACACACAAACAAAAAGCTCCCCTAAAACTGGGAACGATACAAAGATGCCCTCTTCTGCCGCTTGATCGCACTGATGATCACAGCTAGTCCTCGACATGAAAAGCTATGAAAAGCGATGCGGAGGAACAGATACAATCATCGTTACGCCCAGATGAATGTGACTACGTAAGTAAAAAGTTCAAAAGAACCTATACAAACATGAAAACGAAAAGCTACAAATAGGTAGAATATAAAATTTTAGAATAACATTTATAAAAATCACAGAAATATTAAATACCCCCGATAAAATTTAGTAGAAGATTTATAAGCGCTCTATAAAACATATTGAAGGAAATTGAAGGGTATACAAATAAATGTCAGAATATATCGGTTTTATAGATTGCCAGCTCAGTATTGAAAATATGTCAATATGTACTTGATTAAAAAAAGCCCTAGCTTCAGTATAATCCTGACAAAATTTTTTAAAGATTTTTGTGAATCCATAAAAATTCCAGAAGAAAATGTAGGCAACAAAATTTTAGACATCATACACAGCAGAATTTTCACTAATACAACACCTAAGGCAAGAGAAACAAAGGAAAAAATGAACACATGGGACTACATCAAACTAAAAAGCTTCTGCACAGCAAAAGAAACAATCATCAAAATGGAAAAGGAACCCACTATATGGGAGAGCATAATTGCCAATGATACATCAGATAAGGGGTTAATTTCCAAAATATATAGAGTGCTCATACAACTCAACAAAAGGAAGACAAAGAACCCAATTAAAAAATGGGCAGAGGATCTAAATAGACACCTCACCAAACAGGACATACAAATGGCCAAGAGACATATGAAAAAATGCTCAACATCACTATTCATCAGAGAGAAGCAAATTAAAACAACTATGAGGTATCACCTCACACCTGTCAGAATGGCCGCCATCAACAAATCATCAAACAACAAGGGTTGGCGAGGGTGTGGAGAAAAGGGGACTCTAGTACATTGCTGGTGGGAATGCAGACTGGTGCAGCCACTATGTAAAACACTATGGTGTTACCTCAAAAAATTAAAAATTGAATTGCCATTTGACCCAGTGATCCCACTCTTAGGAATATACCCTAAGAAGCTTGAAATACCAATCAGAAAGAATATATGTACCCCCATGTTCATAGCAGCACTATTTACAATCTCTAAGATCTGGAAACAGCCCAAGTGTCCATCAGTGGACGAATGGATTAAAAAGCTGTGGTACATGTACACAATAGACTACTATGCAGCTGTAAGAAAGAAAGATCTCTTATCCTTTGAGATGACATGGAGGGAACTCTAGAGTATTATCCTAAGCGAAACAAGCCAAGCAGAGAAAGACAAATATCACATGATATCACTTATTTGTAGAATATAATGAACTAAACAAACTGATGAACAAAATAGACCCCAGAGACATAAAGGTAGGGTACAGTCTGACAAAACTCGGAAGAGGGGGTGTTGGGGGGGAAGAGATAAACCACAGAACTTATATGCATGTATGCATAACCAATGGACATAGACAACAAAACTGGGGATGGGGCAGGGGTGGGGGGTGGGAAGGAGGGTGTCAATGGGGGAAAAAAGGAGAAACATCTGTAACAAAAACAAATTAATAAAAATAATAATAAAAAAAAAGATTTTTGTTTTCAAGTTATCAAGGTGATTCTAAAATTTAGAACTGAGCCCTTGCTGGTGTGGCTCAGTTGGTTGGAGCATCATCCCATACACCAAAAGGTTACAGGTTTGATCCCCGGTCAGGGCACATGCAGGAGGCAGCAGATAGATGTTTCTCTCTCACATTGATGTTTCTCTCTCTCTTTTTCCCTTCCTCTTAAAAAGCATATCCCCGGGTAAGGATTAAACAAAAAATTAGAATTGATTTCTCATTTCTTGATGAAGAAGAAAAAGAATAGTGGACGGTAGGTACTGTCAGCTGTCCAAGATTATGTGAAGCTACAATGATGAAGAAAATGGGATACAGCACAAAATTAGACCAATCAATGAAACAGAAGTGGATCTGAACTTGAAACTTTCTTGATTGAGAACAAAGAGAGAGAAAAGATGGTCTGTTTAAGAAATGCTGCTGTGTCAATTGGATAGGTACATGCCAAAAAAGGAATCCAACTTCCTACCCACACCATAAACAAAAATCAATTTTAGATGGAAATGTAAAGTTAAAAGGTAAAACAATAAGGATTTTAGAAAAAAAATAAGATATCTGACCTTTGACTATGAATGGATGTTTTGAAATCAGAAACAGCGTGAACCATAAAGAAAAAAAAAGATAAATTGGGCAATAAATTATCAACCTTTGTTTACCAAAATACTGCTAGAAGAATGAAGCGACATGCTACCCAGTAGAGGGAAATATTTGTGATACGTATAATTGATAACTCATACAAAGAAAACATAAAGAACTCCTATAAATCAATAAAAAAGCATTAGATTTTGCCTGTTCAAATTTCAAAGACTTGAACTTTGATTTCATGAAAGACAATATCCCAGGGACCAATAAGCATGAAAAGATGCTGAACTTCATTTGTCATCAGGGCAATGCACATTAAAACCACAATTGAAGTACCTTTATTTGAAAAATACAAACAAATTTTTATTTATTATTATTGTTATTTTGTTGTTAATCCTCACCCGAGGATATTTTTCCATTGATTTTTAGAGAGAGTGGAATGGAAGAAGTGGGGGAGGGAGGGAGAGACAGAGACAGAGACAGAGACATCGACTGTTTGCCTCCCACATGACCCTGACCAGGACTGGGGATTGCACCTGCAACCCTGGTATTTGCCCTCAACCAGAATCGAACCCGAGACCCCTAGGTCTGAGGGCCGATGCTAAATGCTGAGCCAAACCACCAGGGCAATTTTTAGGCTTTAAAAAAATGTCTCTATTATTGATCCACGAAGCAGAACTGCCATTTCCAGAATTAATTGCTTGCTTTCTAAGAAAATTTACTCATCTTCAAAGTCAGTTTATATATTATATTTCCCCAAATTCATGGCAATAACTTTGTTGTAAGACACTGTAAGAAAAGATCTAGTTTGGGGGCATGGGTGATAAATGTCAGGGATAATCTTGGTTTATTGCCTACTGTCACTGCTTGAATGATGTTATATTGTCACCCTATTTAGAACACTTTTTCTATAATTAGTGCATAATTTCAGATTCTAGATTTTTTATAGGACATGTAAATGTTTGCCTTGATGTACTGTATTCTGTTGTTTTAAGTGAAAAAAATGTAGTTCTCCAATAAAACAAAACAAAACAAAATTCACCACATTTAGATACAGCTGTAAATGTATCAGAATGGATAAACTTAAAAGCCAGGAAAACACCAATAATTCTGGGTGAGGGTCTGGGGTAATCAAGACTTTCATATGTTGTTAAATGGAGTTTAAATTGGCACAATCACTTGGAAAATTGTTTCACAGTGTTTTTAAAACCAAGCATACACAATCCTACGACTTGGTAGTTTTGATCCTGGCTATGTAACCCACAGAACAGCACTAACTGCTATATCCAAAAGCTGAGAACAATTCACAAGTTCGCCAACAGTACAATGAAGAAATTGTGGTACAGGCATATGGTGGACTACTACACAGCATATAAGTATCACAAAAGTAATGTTTAGTGAAAAAAAGCTAGAGACAAAGGAGTGCCTATTATAAATGAATTTGTGTATAGTTAAAAATAGTAAAAGTAGCCCTGGCCAGTTTGGCTCAGTGGTTAGAGCACCGGCCTGCAGACCAGAGAGTCCCAGGTTCGGTTCCCGCTAGGGGCATGTACAAAAAAAAAAAAAAAAAAGTAAAAGTAAATAAGTAAATAAAATAGGCAAACTAATAAATGGTGTTAAAAGTCAAGATTAGCACTACCAACTCGAGGTGGTAATGACTAGGAGGGGGCATGAGGCATCTTCCTGGGTGCTGATAATACTGTATTTGTTGATAAAGGTTCTAGGTTTTCAGCTATGTTCCTTTGGAGAACATTGACCAACATCAATACTTATAGTGTATTCTTTAATAGAAAATAATTTTTAAAATTTGGCTCTCAAGGCAATTAGTCCAAGAAGAAATTGTCATCATAATATGCTACATGCTTCAGGTGTGACTACTATTTACATAGGCATAAAGAAGGAATTTTCAATATTTATTCAAGCAAAAATTCTAAGTGTGCGAGAGTATGGCAAGGTGGGGAGGTATGCAGTGCGACTTTGTGTGTGTTGGAGGTGGCGGTGATATAGCACATAGGCCTTCAGACTATAATAGTCACACTTTGTAGGTATATGGACACTCACTGACCCTTACATGACACCCCAGGGACTCCTAGAAATAATTGGCTAAGATTTTAGAGTAAGTGGAATTCTGATTTTACACACATGGCAGCTTGATCCATTTAACATACCTGGTCTGCAAAGACCTACAAAAACTCTGGGCTATATTTGGTTACATAGCAATCAAGTATATACTTTTGTTTTTAAGCTACCAATTAAATTTAAAGAGACTTGGGATACTCTATAGGTTTTATATTTATAAACTAATGGAATTTGTAAGGAAATATGGATTTTTTTGGAAAGAGCTTTGGATTATGAAAATTGGCTTCTAGCTCTAGTTTTTTAGAAGTGAGTATATCTTTTTTCTGCATGTCAAATGACTAATTTCCAAAGAGGTGACCTGTGGGTCCATTCCAGGGATAATGTGCTGTGACTGAGATATACAAAGAACTATACTTTAACAAGGATAATTTAACAGAGGCTTATATTTAAGAATTCAAATGAATGAATAAAATTAATTAATTAATTAATTAAATTTTCGAGTGCCTTTATCCAACTTCATATCCTTATAAAATTAATCAAATCACAAAGGTCATGAAAAAAATTTAAAATATGTAGCTATAGGAAAGTTGATTTTAATGAGTCTATATACAGGAGGAAAACCATCTTTTATAGTTAAAGAGCTCTGACCACATGTGTGGAAATATTCTTTACTTGGAAGAAATTACTCAGTTTGGAAAGAATAAATGCAATTGTTGGGGTAATCTCTGATTATCATGACAACATAGAGAATGCTGTAACTTCACTGAGAGTGAAGTTCTGATGTTCATGACAACTTTGTCTCATTTACATAAACACTACTGTACACTGTCTTCTACTTTTAAATGTAAGTATGGTTTGTGAGATAATTATAAACTAATAGAAAATTAGCTGCTTTTGTTTACTACAATGTACTATAAGTGATTTCTAGCTTTAAATTAATATCTATTCTAATGGTCAACAATGTTTTAGTTATCTTAAGAAAGTAATTGCCATTAAAATTTGATATAAGTATACTAGATTCTGTTTTATGAAAGCTTTTGCTTCTTTAAAGAAATAAAATATGAAGCTTTAAACCTAGAAATGTATAGTTTTTTAAAACAAATGTTCTTTTTAATACAGTGACTTAGAAGTACAGTTATTTTTATACAATGACTCTGTGTCTTGTGGACTTGCTTACTCCACTTATTAGTGCTAATATATTAGATGCATTTGCATTTTCTATGTAAATGATAACATAAATAATGACTATTTTACTTCTTAGAAAAAAGAAAAAGAATGCACTGTGGAAGATAATGCCAAAATAATTAATACTCATTTGAATGATTATAATGTGATAATTATATAGGAAAACCTATTTAGCTGACATATGATATTACTTTAAGATAAGTAAATTGATTTAAAATTCTAATTTGATTGATAGCTTTAAAGCTAAACTGAAGATAATATAATAGAGATATTCTCCATAATTATATATAATCTCTTCCTGGTTATATAGCCTTAAAATAGAATACCATAAGGTGAAATTCCCACTATGTATGCACACATCAACTTTCAGAAGGGGCAAAATCTTAGAAAAATGGGGGGTTATATCAGAAAATGAAGTATTATCCATGCTATTTGTTTAATCTTGCTTTGTTCCAAAAATAGTTTTTTCCATTTATCTTCAGATAGAGTGGGAGGAAAGAGAGAGAGAGAGAGAGAGAGAGAGAGAGAGAGAGAGAGAGAGAGAGACATCGATGTGAGAGAGACACACTGACTGGTTGCCTCCTGTCCAGGGCCAGGACCCAACCACAACTGGAAGCACGTGACCTGGACCAAAATCGAACCTATGACCCTTCGGTCCACAGGCCGATGCTCTAACTACTGAGCCAAACCAGCCAGGGCGGGAGTTTTTCTTTTAATGAACACTGGTCATCAGAAGGCCTTAGAGATTAAAGGCAATAAATATTAGCCAGTATTTAAAAGTACATATTATACGTGGGAAAGCAAACAAACTTTTCTTATTTTTATACTTAGGCAGAACACTGAGCTGGATAAAAAAATTTTTTTTTTTTTTTTAATAATAGCTAGTCTTATGTTCTTCCACAATTTCTTTTGCATAATGTCTTTATAGACACATATATGAGATGGCACCAAGGATTAAATGTGAGACTTCAGTGTAGGGGAGACTGGGGCTGGTTGAGGCCTGCATACTTGCACTGCTGTCTCTGTGGTATTTCTGCTCAATCTCTGAATAATTTGTAGTTTAACTAGGGAGGCCTTTCCTATACTGTTCTGTACTAACCATGACTTCATTTAAGCAGTTTGTCCCGGGCCCTGGTTGGTTGTGCGGGTGGCGGCCACTCGATGTGTCCCTTTCATGTCGATGTTTCTCTCTCTCTCTCTCCCTCCCACTCTATCTGAACAAAAAAATGGAAAAATGTCCTCGGGTGAAGATAAAATAAAAAAATAAATAAACTGTTTAAAAAAAAATGTTTGAAATGTACAGGTCTCTAATGCACCACTCTTAACCAGTGCCTTTCTGGAGAGGCTGCCTTCCCCCTGGCATTAGGGGCATGTGGCCAAGGCCGCTGCCATAGACCCACTCCACTATCCTGGCGCCAAGGACTGGCGCTCAGTCACAGCTAATCCTAGGGCTTCTGAGCATTATGAAAAAAGCATTTTCTCCTTCACAGCAGAGTTAGATCTGCGAAGTTGTCAGGGGCTACTGTAACCATCTCAGGACCGTGAAAAATAGAGAAGACGGGAAATTAAAACACTGTTAAAACAGACCTCTGTGGCAGCTTTTCAAGTTCTTCTCAAGCTATACATGAAGCTAGGCCTAATTTGGATTTTTCAGGCATGTAAGCAAATGAATCCCCGTTTCACAATAGCATAGTAGATAGGGTTTTCTTTAATTTTCAGCACAAATTTTCAGCACAAAATATGTTTTTTTTTTAATCTTTTTTTTTCTTTATTGATTTTAGAGGGAGAGGAAGGGAGAGGGAGAGAGAGGTAGCAACATCGATGAGAGAGAACATTGATTGGCCCCCTCCTACATGCCCCCCACTGGGGATCGGGCCCACAACCTGGACATGTGCCCTGACCGGGAATTGAATCGGTGACCTCTTGGTGCATGGGTCGATGCTCAACCACTGAGCCACACCAGCTGGGCCAAAATATCTGATTTTAATATAACATTTTCTTCTCCCCATTAATCAACTTATTCATTAATAACTGCTCACTCTGTTAAAGGGACTATTCTAATTTATTGAACTGTTCATTGAACATAGACAAAATACCATGCCCTTGTAAACTTTGTAGTATACTGGGCAGACAGGCAATAAACAATAAACATGATACTTAGTAAATATTATAATACAATAAAAAGTAGTAAGTGTCATGGAAAAAGAGAAGCTGAGGAGAAGAGGATTAGGAATGTTGGATGCCAGTGGCGAGTGGCAAGTCAACAGGTAACATTTTGTAGGACAGTCAATGAAATTACTTTTTCTTATTTGAAGGTTTTTTTGTTTTTTAAATAATGTCTATAAATATGTTTCTCTTGTATTTTGTTTCTGAAGTAATTCCTCAAATACCCTCTAGTTTTTTTTATTCCCATGTTTTTCTGGTAATTCTCTTATGGCCTTCCAGGAAGGGAAAAGTCCCTTTTCTGTAGTCCACAGAGAGGAAGTGTCCATCTTTGTCAGAGAAGTTCATTGCAGCATCACTGTTTTCATGGTGATGATACACTGCAGTATTCTGCCTACTCAGTCCCTGGGGCCTGCTACACAGCTGCTCCAAGGACCTAGGTCGTGACCTCAGAGTGCCTGGCCTCCAGCCTTGATGCTTTTCTATCACATCAAACCACCGCGTCAGGGAGGCTGGCAGTGTCATTGGCTCATGGCCACTTGCTGGCTCACCCTGCACCTTTATGACTCACAGCACAGAGGACAGCACTGATGCCCTTGGGGGGTATGGACTTCATGGCCCAAAGGGGCCAGGGAACATGAAGTGTGTGTGTGTGTGTGTGTGTTGGGAGGCTAACAGCATTGTGCTGCCTTTGACCATGGAAGAGCAGTCATGGGAATGTGTCTTGAATAAATACTGCCCTACTCCCTCCCTAACACAGTGTTCTGAGAAACAGCTTTTCCACTGCCCCTCACCAGACGTCAGCATGATAGGGCAACGGACTGTGCTTTTTGTGGAAACGGGTCAGCTGCGTATGGTTTCATTTTGTTGTGGCTTTACCTCATTCTCCATCCTTATGTCCCCGAGATTGCCACTTCCCGGAAAAACATTAGCATGTGAATTTTGCCTCAGGCTCAGCTTTTTGGGGAACCTCAGCTAACACACTACTGCATATATAATAGGAACAGACCAGTCATATCCAAAATGTGTCTTACATTTCTGTAACTCATATATTGCAGTTTTAAGCACTTTCACATCTATGAAGAATAACTCCAGAAGGTAGTTTTCCTAAGTACAAAATATTTTTCTGAAGTGTCGCTCTTGACAAAGAACGTAAGGAAGCACATCTAATTTCAATGGCATGCTTCTTCACCCCATACTTTGGGCATTTACTTCAGTATCTGGAAACTGGAGGTAGCTATTGAGTTAGGTTAAGTGTAAAGATGGTGATACTGACACGGGCAAGTCATGGCATTTTGGAAATCATATTCCTTCTCCCACATACAGCAGGTGGCCAGGTGCTTCTGCAATGTGGGTCCTATGGGGTGAAGACTTGCAGAGGAACCACGAATCATTCAGCCATGAGGGTTCAGGTAGCTGAAGTTAGTAAATAGTAGAAGATGAGTTGTAAAAACAATAAGGGCCCAAAAGGAAGGACAAATAAATACACCAAAAAGCCCGACTTCAATGTCCTGGGATTTAAGAGTCTTAAAATCTATGTGAAATTGTCATGGAGCAAGAAAGCAGGCGTGTGTATGAGCAAATATAGGATACTGGGTGGGCTGCTTTTATGAGCTAGATTAGATCCTTCAGAGATGACAGTTATATCTATAACCAAGAAACATCCTTCCTTACTATTTATGGGTAAGTTATTATCAATTCTCAAATTTTCTTCAGTGTGTGATATATCTGCAACTCTCAGTTCTAGATTATTTTTGTATCTACAGTTGTGGAGGTTTTTTTCATTCTCAGACTTATTTTCAACACTCCCTCATCTTTTCCCTGCCTCCTGTGCCTTCCATTTCCTGTCTTTTGAAAACTGCCATTCTTCTGTAGTTTTATGCATCAGGTGTAGGAGGACGTGGCGTTGGGTGTCAAACAAGCATCTAGTCGCTCTCAGGATTCAACCCAATGTCATCAATACATGATGGAGTCATCTGATGATTAATCTTTCTGCTGCATTTTTTTGGGTTAACTTTGCTAATGAATTGTTTGAGCTTGCAAAACAAATGAGTGATTAGCACCAGGCTCAATGGATTGAGCGTCCTCCCATGGACTGAGAGGTTCCAGTTCAATTCCCAGTCAGGGCACATGCCGGGGTTGTGGGCTCAGTCTCCAGTAGGGGGCGTGCAGGAGGCAGCCAATTGATGTTTCTATCTCTCCCTTACTCTCTCTAAAAAAAAAAAAATCAATAAAAACATATATATTAAAAAAATGAATTATTAGGGACTCCATGGGACCTTGAGGAAATATTTTTGGCCTATGTGGCTGACTAAGCAAGCTGAGGCAATCAGTAGGTTAGTACCCAGAGATTAAAAGTCAGTTTGTAGTACCCAGAACACTTTCTTCTTGTCATACAAAAGTTGTCAGTTAACATGGTCCCGTGTGCTCAGGGATGTTCTGAAGAGGCAGACTGTTAGAATGGAATCTCAAATTGGTTTTATTAAATGTAGGAATTATTGAGCATTTCAAGTTGAACTTGAGGGGATTTTTTTGTGTGACTTTGGGCTCAGAATAATGACTTTCTCTTTTTCAAGAACAATATTTTAATAGCTCATTATAAAAACAATTTCCAAAGTCTATTTCAAATGCTATTTGAGTTAGCGCCTCAAGTAGTTCTTTCGAACTATGCTGTGATGAATAAAATATGATTGACAATTAGTTACCTGTGGACAAAATTTTCCTCATCATACATAAAGAATTGAAATTTCAGAGGAAAATAAAAGGAAAGCAAACTATGTTCATTCCATCTTCTTTAGAAGTCATGTGAAGATTCAGAGTATATCCAAAGCACTGTATGTCTTTAAAATGTGTACAGTGAAGAATTTCTTCGTGGAGTGGGGCTTTAAAATGAGAAATCTGCAAGCCGTCAAGACTGGCTTAGCAGGTTTTCTACCAAGTACTCAACAAAGTTCAATGACATATTTTTTTTTTTTTCAAATGACACATCAGCTATCCAACTGAGTTTAATTTTCTAAGAAAAATTCTTTTGGCCTTGAAAAAACCCATCCTGAAACCCAAGGGAGACTTTCCCATGAAGAAGGTGTGCAGATAAATGGGAAGGCATGATGATATGGAAGTTTTAATGATTAGAAATTACAGAAAAATAAACTGAATTTAGTTTCTTTATTTTTCCTCTCTCTGTTTCCTGTAGACCACATTGCTATTTTGGGTGACATTAGAGTTAAAGGTGCAATATTTATAGAAGGATGTTACTCTAGTGATAACATATTACAAAAAAGCCTTGGCGACAATCTGAGACACAGCAGGGGAGCTGCAAGAGAGCTATATTTGTAATGTTTAAAATTACCCTAAATTAAGAAAAAAATCCCTGCTGGGCTTCAAGCTTTAAATAGCATAGTGTGGTGTAACTGTTGAGAGAATTACATTCTGATAATTTATTACCTAGAATGGAGCATATGTTGACAAACAATATTTCCTTATGGAAAGCGATTGAAGACATTTTGATGTAGTTCAACATCTAATGGCATTTTTTCAATGGTTTCTAGTCTAAGAATAGAGGACTATAAAATGGAAAGTCTATATTTAAGTACTAATTCAAAATATTAGATTTCTTGAAAACATTAACAACTACAGCTAAATTAAACATGCACTCATGCGCACACACAATCTCTACTGCCACGTTTAATGTCCTAGGTCATTATTACAAATCAAACTTGGATAAGACTGTTATTATGTAACCTTTTCTAGTTATGTTATTTTGAATAGCTTTATTGAGATATTTACATACTGTGCAGTTCACCTATTTAAAGTGTAGAATTAAATAATTTTTAGTATATTCACAGATATTTGCAATTGTCACAACAAATTTTAGTGTCTTTTTATTACCTTAAAGAGAAACCCCATACCCTTTAGCTATCATCCTCTATTATATACCCCATCCACCAGCGCTAAGCAACCTACTTTATGTTTTTGTAGATTGCCCTATCTTGAATGAATGAATAATATAATATGTAGTCATTAGTAGCTGGCTTCTTTCACATAGTATAATGTTTTCAAGGTTCATCCATGTTGTAGTATGTATCAGTACTTCATTTATTTTATGGCCAAATAATATTCCATATTATGGATATCTGCATTTTGTTTATCCATTCATCAGTTGATAGACATTTCAGTTTTTTCCATAGATTTAGCTATTATGAATGGTGTGGCTATGAAATTAGTGTACAAGTTTTTATGTGGACATTGTTTTCACTTCTCTAAGGTCTCATTCTTTTTTTTTTTAAGTCATAAGTTTTGGGAGAAGAAGAGAGAATCTCATATTCTATCAGAAACTTTTATGTATGAAAACCAAAAAGTGTCTTAGCACATAAATATCCTATTAGACTATTATCAACAGGTAGATTTTTTAAACCTTATTTGCTAGAGTTTCAAGATATTTTGTTACCAGCCCTACTGTTCCCCCATCATTTGATAGGATTTCCAGATGAGGCCAAGTTCACTTGGCAAAAACTGTATCCTTCCTTTCTACAAGATTCATCTCTCATAATGTCCCAAGAAATCTCAAGACATGAGGATGAGGAAAAAAATACTTTAAAAACTGAAATTTTGGCATACGATATTTAGGTCTTTATGAGTAAATTGTATTATTAGCCTTTGAATTTTAGTATTGAGAGGCTCAAGGCAAAACAGAAAGACACTTATGGAATATTATTTTGTGATACCTAATGCTCAGTTCAAATCATACTGTACCACTTTTTAAAATTTCCTCGACAGCTATATCATCATGTTTGTGTATTAAACTCAAACCTCAGTATTAAGGGTTTGGGGTAATAAATGTGTTAGATGTTCAGGTTTAATGAAAGTAAGTGTAAATTCTTTGTTAAAATTCAAGACCAGAATTTGGCCCTTCAGGTGTAATTGGTATTTACTTAACATACTCAAAGTTATAATTAGAATCCTTGTTAGAGGAAAGTAATCTTAAATATAACTGGTGAAAGACCACAGCAGAAGGAGAAATTTAAAACAGAGCAAAAGAAAACTCAGAGAAAGCTTTAAACAGACAGTAACAGTGAACTCTAATGGAATCTGGTGGAGGAAGGAGTGGTCTCTGTGAGTATCCACTTGTTTTATTATTATATTTTGTATTTTTCAGGATGTACATTTTGTGTTATTTATTGGAAACAAGGCACTAAATGTTCTTTTTTCAATGTTCTTGTACCAATAAAGCAGTAATAATAGTATAAAAAAGGCAATCATATTTCATAAAATAGAATTATTATCCTTGAAAAACTGAGCAAACAACTGTTTTTAAAGATGTTTTTGTACATTTTGTGTCCTGAATAGATACTTTTCCAGCCTCATTTGCTTAATTTTCCAAATAATGATTATATATCACACATAGAACAATGTATATAATAATATAAGTATATAACATATATAATAAATAATGACTACATATGTTATACATGTCTGTTAAATTAACATTTAAATTTCCCAATTTTTCATGCTTACTTCTCAGAAAAACTTACGTTTTTGGTTTTTAATAGTAAGTGCAAAGTGGGGAACAGGATGAAATAACAACATGTCTTCAGACTCTTCTGCAGTGGGAACAGCACAAACCCTGTGTAAAGTATATCAATTCCCTTTGGGAAAAAATGTTGGTTGTTGTTCCATACAGACACACACAAACACACAGAAACACACACACAGTTTTGGACATATCTTAGTAAAAACTGTATGTGTAATTACAGGGAACAGAGAAAATTAAATTCTTAAATCATCGAATAAACTACTACTTCACAAATTCAATTCAGATATGGTAGAAAAAGACTAAGTGTTACCTGATTCTAAGTTTTAGGTAATATTTATGTAGGTTATCTGTTGATTGAGCTAATTGTGCATACACATACACACACACTTCTCTATCTTACATCGCATTTCATATTGGCGGCCATCCTATTTTTCCATTTCACGGATTTTCACTGTGAACCGACAACTTTCAGATAAGAACAAAGCTCTGATCTTTTTCCTTCCTTGGAGCTGGTGCACACCAGCACTCTGGTTTTCCTTTATTGCTTTAATTTATATCATTTGATTAGTTTTCATATCATAAGATGAAAGCAGGACTTCCTAGGATGATTTGATGAACTTTAGAAAAATACAGTTCTGGGGTAGAACCGCTGACATTTGTTAGCCCTTGAGACCCAGGGCCCTCGCCTGTGAGGCTGGACTGCAGATGCCGATCTGGCAGATACGTTGCAAGGCTCAGTAAACAATAAGAATTACCAAGAACAACAGCGGTCATGGTAGGTGCTCATTCATACTTAGCAAAGATAACAAGTTTGGGATATATTCGCACTCCCCTTTCTGTCCATAGGAATGTGTGTGTGTGTGTGTGTGTGTGTGTGTGTGTGCTTCAGTGAGGTCATTTGATTTAGAAACTTTAGGTAATCCTTGAAAAATAGGATATTATTTCTATAATTTTAAAAAATTGTGCTAATTAATAGTGTTTTGCCTTTTATTTTTTTAAACAGTGATTCATCTCTAAGGAAAGACTAATATAAAAATGTTCACATTTGAAGTTCTGTACATGGTGTGGAAGCATATACTTGGAAATAAAAATAGAGATGTTAGATAAATGATTGAACACATTCTCTAAGTTTAAGCAGAAGAAATAAAGGAAGACACGCTTTCTAACAAGGGGACATAGACAGACGCCAATCCATTGGAAATGGCAGAGGGCATTTGCCCACTCTTTTTCCTCACTGTAGGGTGGGTTCATCTGCCAGCTCCCATTTGCTCACTTAGTAAATAATATACTGTGTCTATAAAGAGGTTATCAGCAGAAAGGTAGAACAAGGTGAAAGTCACTGGCATTGTTCTTGAGTTGTCTGATATAATAGGACCTGAAGTTCCATGAAAAGGTGAAGTGATGCAAGAAGGGAAGAATCTGAGACAATGTCAACCTTCCGAAGGACAGGTACTCTTTTCCCACTTACAAAGAATGGGAAATTGTAGGAGTAACGTGTTAATAAATGTATTTAATGGTCATGTGGCCAATGGATTTTACAGCTCTTTTATAAAAATTCCAGTGAGAAAAAATGTTAACAATTTGAGGGAAGAGGTAACATTTTAATTATTTTATTGAACATTATTTATTTAGCACTTATTATGCAACTGGTACTGTTTTAAGTGCTTTATGTGGATTAAGTTATTAAATCAAATAAACTATATAGTAAATAATAATGTAACCCCAATAAAGAAACTGAGCAACTGAGAGGCTGAGAAATGGGTCCAAGTTTCCACAGCCAGTAAGTGAAGGAGCCCTGCTTCTAACCGGGGAGCCCAGTGCGAGTCTGGTTCTTCCCCCACAGGCTAAAGGTATTTTATCACCAGTACAACCAGGGCAACAAAGGCTCAGGAATAAAATAAGGTCAGCTGGTATCATACTCTCACTATATTTCATGGGCCTCAACTTTGCCTTATGAAGGAGGAGAGTTTCTAGTGTGACATATTCTCATCATACATTATTTGAGGCTTTTGACAAGGACACTAAAAATTGCTTTGACAGGTTGACACCAAAGGTTCACTTTGCTGATAGTCTACTTAAATATTTAAACTAAAAGATTACCTTGGCCTGGATTAGAATAGGAAAAAAGAATTTTCAAAAAGGGATTTTTAGGCTTTCTATAGGAGGGAAATAGAGGATTTAGCAGCAGATGAAGCTACAAAAAGGAATGTTTACTTTGCTTTTCCTGTGTTCCAGCTGGGAATTGCCACTGAGAAGTTTACCAACATCCTCAACATATTTCATCACTAGAATTTTATTAGATCACCACTAGGTCATTACTAGAATCTCAGGTTCTTAGAAGTTCCTTTGCCTATTTTCTCGACTCTACTAATCTTAAATGATTGCTGACTGTTTGGGGAGCAGAAAGATTTGTGTGATTGAATAAAGTGGTTAATATTTTGATACTTCAATGAAAGTGACACATCGTGTCCTGTCAGTGGAAGTGGGGTACGCATCCTGGACTGCTTCACAAAGCATTGGTTTATTACCATGAAAATCACAATTACATTTCCATATTTAATTGACACAGGTAATCAATCCATTGGTTGATCCAACATCAATCTACTGGTAATGGGGAAAAAAGCTGGAACTAAACTGAATGTAAATCAATTTGAAATTGAGCAATTCAGAATTTTCAAGCTGGAGATAGGTTAATGGTTCTTATTACTATGCCTGGGAAGTTTTTATTTTTAAAAAGGAGTTTTAACTTTATGCAAGAAAATCTTACAAAATACAGTCAAAGAGTATGGTACCATAAGTGGCCAATAAAACAGCCTGCTCTTTCCCTAAGCACTTCTCCAATTTTGAATGTAGCAACACAAATTAATCTAGCATCATTTATTCAGTTAACAAATTATATTAAAACTTCTAGAGATTTTTATAAAGTAAAATATATATTTTGAATGTTATTTTATAATCCAATTTCCAGGTATCTATATTGTTTTCCCATGCATCTAAGGATCTCTGAACACTCTTAATCAATGCCTTTTTTAGTTTCATCAAAATTTTTTATTTCCCCAGTATTAATTTCTGATCTACAGGGCTATAATTTTACTATGCAAGGGCAATAAGCAAATAAGATAGCATTTTTTTGGTCTAATATCTGCTATCACTTCCTTGGTTTTTCCCCCCTAAAAAAGGAGATAAGTATGAAAGCAATTGGTAATTAAAGGTAGTGTTTCTCAAAATCATCAACCAAAGTTATTGTTGTTCATTGAGTGTATGCTCATGACTTTATTAAAAATTCAGCAAGCATTTCTTGGACCCATATCGAGCAATTATTGTGCCAGACACTGTGGTTAACAGGAAAAGAAGACCCAACTGTCAAGATATTCCCAGTTTACTGTGATAAAAGAGTGATGCCTTCCTTTGTATGTTGATAGCGATATACAATCCATTGTTACAAGAGAAAACCAGTTCTGTATATGGAAAACCTAGATAAGTTTAGCCCTAAGCAACTTCACACATTTCTATCCTCTGAGATGATGGCTCTGCTTTACAACAGAAATTTTAGAAGTCATTTTTCAGGTACATTTCTTCTTTTTGACAGGATAGATATCACAAGCTGAATTAGAGCTGAGGTTATTTGCAGAGTAACCTTATGCTGGAATGTTTATTACATGTGTATTCAAGGCTAATGATTATCAATTCAAAACCAAAGAAAACATTAAAGGATGCATCATGTTAAATTTTTATTTCACTGGCTGAGTAATTGATTAATAAGTGGTCATGCTACATCTGCCTTTGGCATATTTTATTTTATATGATGTCCATAAACTAAATCCCTTCTCACATAACTACAACTTTATAGCTTCAAATATCAGAACCCTTCCATTTCATTTGACAGCTAATTACTTTTTCATGCAGTCCCCATTAAAATCAGAAAGGTATACTTAGAAAGTCTTTGCATACTTCTTTGAATGCTACTGATAAAGGAAATGGTATGACCTGCCATTTCAATATTTTATGGAGGTTTCTACACATTATAAAATACCAGATAATTATTGTATAACAGTTTATTTTTATAACTCTTTATTAAAATCTAATTATTTAGATGTAAATTCTGATCATAGTAATGTTATTCTCTCCCGAATAGGTTTACAAGCTTATATAAAACAGAAGCTATGTTCCACTCTGTATCCCTCATTGAGAAAAATATAGGGCCAAGAATAAAGCCATTATTCACTGTCCTGAATGAAAATATAATTGAATATCACTTTTTCTCTGAAAACTACCTGCTCCTCCTAAAGTGTTCAGGTTTAGCAGCCTTGTATTTTTTTTTTTTTGCTGCTACAATTCCCTCTGACTACAACTGATGGGTTCAGGGGAGGTAATATAACCCAAACCGGGCTAATCAGCATCCTTGTCTAGGACATTAGTTGGGATAAACAAAAGATCAGGCTCTTTTTAGACCACAGAAATGGTTGCAAAGTGAACCCAGGCAATTGTGATAGCCTTTCATAGCAGCCCTGTGACTTTCTGTTTTGATTAATTGATTTTTATCTTGAGAATCATAAAAAAGAGAGAATTTTTATAGAAAGAAAAAAAGATGCCAAATATTTTAAAACTGGAGTTGTATTTTTCCCTTCATGAACTACTAATTTGTAAAATTATATTAAAAATGAAATGTTTTTATTTTCAATTTTAGCTATAATAGAAAAACATAGCATTTCTTATATAAATATGTCATTATACAAATCTAGTTAACACAAAAAAGCATATATTATTTAAAAACTTGAAAACCACCTGTAACCATACCATATAGAAATACTATGTATATATTTTTCCTAGACACACACATATTTTGAAAAATGGGACTGTGTTCAACATGGTTTTTGTGTAAGCTGATGTTGTTTCCCTTAAGAGAGCATATTTTTAGACCAGCAAATGTAAATCTTAGTCATTCTTTTAATGCCTAAGTAACATTCCATTATTCAGATGATAGTATAATTAATTTCTAAGACCCTGATTTGAATACTCAAATAGTTTTTAACATTTTTTGAGATTTTATTTTTTAGAGCATTTTGAGGTTTCCAGCAAAATTGAGAGGGAGGTACACAGATTCCCAATATACCTCCAACACTCACAAATTCTCCATTATCAAGTCACTCATCAGAATGGCACTCTTTTTTTTTTTATAACCAAGGATGAACCTACATTAACACATCATAATCAACTAAAATCCATCATTTACCTGGTATTGTCTATTCTATGGGTTTGCACAAAGGTATAATGACGTATCTATCATTAAAATACTCTACAGAGTTTTTTTTTCTGCCCTAAAAATCCTTTGTGCTCTGCCTACTTGTCTCCCTACTCCACCCCCCAAGGGCAACCACTGATTTTTTCATGTCTCAAAGGTCTGTCTTTTCCAGAATGTCATATAATTGGGAATCGTGCAGTTTAGCCTTTTCAGATTGGCTTCTTTCATTTAGTAATGTGCCTTTAAGTTTCTTTCCTGCCTTTTCATGGCTTGATAGCTCATTTCTTTTTAGCATTGAATAGTATTCCATTGTTTGAATGTATACCAGTTTATTTACCTATTCATTTACTGAAGGATATCTTAGTCGCTTCCAAGTTTTGGCAATTATGAATAAAGGTACGAGAGACTCGTGTATGCAGGTTTGTGTGTGGACATAGGTTTTTAGGTAGAGTTTTCTTTTAAAATAATTCTCAAAAATAAAGTTCATACATTTAATTGTTTACATCAATTTTTACTCTTGGTTTTGAGAACAGAAGCTGGAATGACTATTCAGAGAGTATCGTCGGCCCTGGAATATCTGTCAGAGTCAGAGCAAGGATACAGGAGATGCTCCGAAATTTGCCATGTGTGGGTTTAATTTTATAAAAACTTACATTTGCCACAGCAAATTACTTTAAGCCTTTGAACCTCTTGATCTTCCAGGTATTTTAAATCCTCTTTTTCTCTTTTGAACTTGATTTCTAAGCATCTGCCTCATAGCTCCTTGAACTCTGAGAACAAATTCTAACTTAGAAAATGGATTTCCATTTGGTTTATTGAGAGACCAGAAGAAATGAATGAGAAATGGTGGAAGCCTTTTGACTTTCATTGGATGTAATCTATCAAAGTATTGTTTTTATTTACTAAACTCTACCAGACATGTTAGGAACAAGATGCTCTGATATTTGTCTGGAGTGATTTCCTGTTTCCTGTGTCACAGTGATGTCTGAGCCAGTCAGCTTGCAGTGAGGAGACATCACAGGCTGTGTGATCTAACAGCTTCTTCCACGTTTCACACTCATGCCAACAGTAAGACGGATGCCATGTTTAACAGCACTTGAGTTGTTATGCAGCATACACATTGTGGCATCCGATTGGCCATCTGAGTTTTTTCATGTGAAATGCAATGATCTTTGTAAGTAATGCTATTTAATCGTATTGAGTATGCTAGGGAGTCTGTTTTTTGTCCACCTGAGTTACTTTTCTTTTCCCAGCACTTTTTATTGTTCTTAAAAAAAATAATAATGTTATGGTAGACAGTTGATCATGTATCATAAAAGAACTAAATTTACCTAGAGAAAATTATAACCACTCAGAACAAAATTACCATGTTGCCTGAGAAAATATGGCCCTCAGGCTTCAGAAAAATATAGTTTATGAAGTCTTGAGAGTACAAATTTTTTTGAATGCAAAATTGAAACTGTAAGTATATGCATGTTGATGAAAAGCTATCTGAATATATATTGTTTTAAATTACTTCATAGAATTAAAAAAAAAAATTTTTTTCTCTATTGATTTTTAGACAGAGAGGAAGGGAGAAGGAGAGAGAGATAGAAACATCAGTGAGAGAGAACATTGATTGGCCGCCTCCTGCATGCCCCCAGCTGGGGATCAGGCCCACAACCTGGGCATGTGCCCTGACTGGGAACCTCTTGGTGTATGGGTTGACGCTCAACCACTGAGCCACACCAACAGGGCAACTTCATAGAGTTTTGCAGGAAGACTAGCTATTTATTAGTCATGATTTTAGAAAAGCTCCCCCTGTTATCACCAACCTTTAAAAAGCTTCTACCTTCCTATTAAAAACTGAAGTTTTATAATCAAAGTTTTAGAACACCAGGTACAGTCTAGCCCTCATGCTAAAGGGCAATGGCCACAAAGAAGCATAAGACACTTCCTATTAGTAATTTACTCTCCAGAGAAAATCAGACTAATATATCCTTTATGAGGGCAAGTTTCCAAGGCAATAGAGAGAGACCATGAGGTGCAGGAGGACCTACAAATAGGGGAAAGAATGCCAATAAATAGGAGGCGGGACTTGGGGGGTGGGAATTGGAGTAGAAGGAGAGAAAATGGAAGAAAGTGTCTAAGGAAAAATACAAGTACTTATTTCATTTAACCTTTCCCAGAAACAGACTCTGAGACAAAGATTCATGTGCAAGTTGATGTGGCAGGAGATAATTTGGGAGGCTCTGAGAGGAAACTGAGGTGTGGAGAGAGAAAAGAGAAGGTATCTAAGATAGCAGAGCCTGAGACCAAGGCTTCCTCAAAGGTACTTTATTTGAGAAGGAATCATAGGTGACAGGAGTGAGGAAGAGTAGAAGTGAAAAAGGAAAGGAGGAGAAAAACACAAGCATTGATTATCAAGGTGGATGAATAATCGGGGCTCAATATCTCAGGCACCTCTGAGGAACCTCCTCAGACGCAATTCAGAACTGTCCCTGTGTGTGTGTGAGAAAATGAAGGGAGAAGCACTGGTCCATTTACCCAACACACGACACAGCGTGGTGGAAAAATAAATCTCAGTTTTGGAGCCAAATGGACCTGGGTTTATATCTTGGTCCTGCCTGTTTCCTAAGTATGTGGAGTAGTTAAAAACAAAAACAAAAACATCCCGGCCGGTGTGGCTCAGTGGTTGAGTGTCAACCCATGCACCAACAGGTCACTGGTTCGATTCCTAGTCAGGGCACATGCCCAGGTTGTGGGCCAAATCCCCACTGGGGGGGGGCATGTAGGAGGCAGTCAATTGATGTTCTTTCTCATCGATGTTTCTCTCTCTCTCCCTCTCCCTTCCTCTCTTTCTAAAAATCAATAAAGAAAAAAAACCCAAACAACAAAAACCCTTCCTGAGAGTTCTAGTTTATATTTGTAAAATAGGGGATAGTACCACATATTTTTTTCTAATAAACAACTAGATAATTACTTCAGAGTTTTCCGACAATTAAATGTTCTTCCAAACGTATATTTCAAATTATTTTTGCCTAAAAATAGCCAAGAAGAACATCTTTTACTACGAGATTCAAACTTTTTCCCTTGTGATTCAATGATTGAACATAACTATTAACTTTATTATTGTTTTAATCTTATATGTTTCAGATGGAAGCAGGGATATAATATAAAGCATTGAAAAATGACATGAAATAATTATAATTATATTTCATTAATTGTAAGAGTAGGAACCTGATTTATGAACCTTTAGCATTTTCTACATATACATTGACTGGTAAATGTAAACTTAAATAGTATTTTATTAATTCTTTAAATATATTGGAGTGAATTAATTTTAGAAAGAGCCAAAGGTAGTAGTAAATATACAGTAATGTACTTATATAAATTTTATAAGGAAATATAGCTAAGAGACCAAGAACTTGGAGATTGGCTCCACAGTCTGCTTTTCATTTATCCCAGCTGCTTGCATTCAAGATAAATAAAACCATGGACCTTTTCAGCAGGCTCTTCAGAGCCTGTAAATCATGCTGAGTCGCTTTCTATGAGTTCGTGAAATCCGTCCCTTCATTTCTGCCACTTCCTGGGACATAGAACATAAAAATGGCCTCAAACTACAACATGTGTGCAGCTTTGATATAGACCTAAGAAGTCAGACATCAACTTTGATATTTAAACATCGGTATTTAATCGCTAAATTATAATAAAACACGCTTTCAGCAACAGCATTCTTTAAATGTCTTCTTCTCCTAGTTTTGCTCTCTTAAATCTGAAGGATTTCAGTTAAATGTAAGTAGATGTCATCCATTTTATAAGCACTTAATGGCAAAGGAGGGAGGTGAGAACACCATTCTGTGAATGCTAAGCCTTAGATGTAATTCCTGCCTTTTCATGTGCAGTCCTAGGGAGGAAAGTCCCCTCCCCAAGGGCATAGCACCTTCCCTCCACTGTCGCACCTATTGGGGAGACTCTAGTATCACAAAGACCTTCGCTGGAGGGTAAAGCAGCTGTTCTGGGGGCTCGCCAGCTGCAGTGACAGTCTAACAAGATCTATCAACAGAGGGAACACCACACCCTCATCCTCGCAGTGGCTGCTCTCTCTCTCCCTTCAGCACCCCCCTGGGGACACTGACTTATCCAGAAGGCCAAAAAGGGTGACATAGGTGTGAGCATATGGCACTGCCCTCCTGGGGCAACGCACATGAAAGCACATGGTACTGCCTCTTCCTCGTCAGCAAACACAGGAGGAACTTCGCCGTGGTTCCGAATTATCCCTGCAGGTGGGTTATTTGCGTTCATTTACCTCCAAAATTCTCTCTCGGTATAAAGATATGTCTTGTCTTCTTTATACAATTCAGTAGCTAGCCATCCAAATATACATGTTCCTAAAGAAGCGATGACTATAGTCATATATGTGTATACATATAGTATGTGTGTGTGTATGCAATTATATGCATGTATATCACATGCACACATTTCTAGGAGAAAAAAATACCATTTAAATTGTTTTTTTCCTTGTATTTTATTCTCATACATTATAAAATAATTTTCAGTTTGTTGCTCTTTTTTTACTATTTTTATATCCAGGTCTTTTCATTCTTTCTGGCTAATTATTCTTACTGTATCTTCCTTATTTTGGGTTAGAGCTAATTCTTCTAAGAGGCCCAATATCCTGAGTTGAGAATATATAACTCTTCTAGGAACTTTCATAAGATTCTTTTCTTCCTCATCATTGTACTTATCATTGTCTGAACACTGGACACTATTAACCACAGCACAGAAATGTCATGGGGGAGAGGCCATGTGTATATTTTTCATGATGGTGTTTCTCCCATGACTAGCACGGGTCCAAGAGGTGATTAATCAATATTGTGTGAATGAATGAAGGAATGCACTCATATAGGTAGAAGATTATAAAGACCTGAACAAGCACAAGCATCATACAGATAGAAAATTTTGTAGTAGAAAACTCAGTATCCAGTGACAGACTGGATATGGGGATTAAAGAAATACTGGAATCCATAAAAACCTGCACAAAGATATATATAGCAGCTTTATTCACAATTGTCAAAACTTGGAAGCAACTGAGATATCCTTTAGTAGGCGAACGGATAAACAAGCTGTGGTACATCCAGACACTGGAATATTATTCAGTGCAAAAAAATGAGCTATCAAGCCATGAAAAGACGTGGAGGATCCTTAAGTGCATTTTCTAAGTGAAAGAAGTCAATCTGAAAAGGCTACATATTCTAATTCCAACGACATGACACTCTGGAAAAGACAGAAACCGTAGAAACAGTCAAAAGAACAGCGGTTGCCAGATTGGGGTGCAGTTTGGGGGGGGTGAGTATGTGGAGCACAGAAGATTTTTAGGGCAGTGAAACTACTCTGTATGATATCATAATGATAGATACTTGTCATTATTCATTTGTCCAAATTCACAAAATGTACACCAGGAGTGAACCCTCATGTAAACTGTGGACTTCAGTTATTAATAATGTCTCAACATTGGCCCATCAATTGTAACAAATGTATCATACCAAAGCAGGATGTTAATAATAGGGAGGAGAATCATATGTGATTTATCTATTTTCTCCTTAATTCTCTATAAACTTAAAACTGCTCTAGAAGTAAACTCTAGTAATTAATTTTTTAAAATCCTCATAAAAATAACATAGTGGAATCAAGAAGGAATCTAAGTTTTCTAGCTTATGATAATAAAGCAAGAAAATAAAGGCAACTGGGAAGGGATTTTTCGTAAGGGTGGTGAGAGAAGGGAGTTTAGCAATTGCCCTTTTTGCTGCCTCAAAATGGCCAACTCTGGTCATTTTGTTCTTTTTATTGTTCAGGATGGTGATATCATGTTATTATAAGAAACACAAATATTTTATGTCCCACCCCCATTCTCCACTGGTCTGATGACCTAAGGTCCCTTGTTGACCTGATCTAATTTCAAGGCTATACCAATTCATTATCTAGTGTTGATAAACCAACATCAACACCCTAATAACCACACAGTTGAGACTTATCACTGAGACATATTTTCTTCTCTGTCTCTGAAAGGTAGTTTCAACTTTATGGAGCTGTCCTAGAATGTTACTCAGTATAAAAATCATAGACAAATACAATATGATCTCACTAATGAAATCTGATGGACAAAATATACTGACAAACAAAATAGAATCAGGCATGATACATGGAACAGACTGACATGTCACAGGGGAGGGTAGTAGTGGGGGACTGGATGAATGAAGGTGAGGAGATTGGCCAAAGAATATATATGCATAGATCATGGACACAGACAACCATGTGGTGAGGGCTAGTGTGTGTGTGTGTGTGGGGGGGCAGGGCAGGGGCTGGGTGTAGGTGGGAGCAGGGGGGAAAGAGGGAAATCTGTAATAGTGTCAACAACAAAAAAATCATGTGATCATTTCAACAGAGGCAGAAAAAGCATTTGACAAATTTAACATCCATTCATGATAAACATAATCAACAAATTGGGTACAGAAGAAATGTACCTCAACATAATTAAGGCCATCTACAATAAGACCACAGCTACTATCATACCCAGTGATCAAATGTGAAAGCTATTTCTCAATTATCAGGAACAAGACAAGTGTGCCCAGTTTTACCACTCTTATTCAACATAGTACTGGAACTCCTAGCCAGAACAATCAGGCAGAAAAACTAAATAAAGGGCATTAGAATTGGACAAGAAGAAAAATTGCCACTATTTGCAGATAGTATGATTTTATATATAGAAAATCCTAAAGGCTCCACCCAAAAACTGTTAGATTAAATCAACAAATTCAGTAAAGTTGCAGGATCAAATATCAACATACAAAAATCAATGTCATTACAATATGCTAACAATGAACTATCTGAAAAAATAATCCCATTTATAACAGCATCAAAAACAATACAATACTTAGGAATAAGTTTAACGAAGGGGGCGAAACATCTCTACACTGAAAACTATAACACTCAGGAAAGACACTGAAGACACAATAAATGGATAGCTATCTCATGTTCATAGATTGAGACTTAATATTGTTAAAATGTTCATACTACCCAAAGCCATCTATACATTCAATGCAATCCCCATTGAGATTTCAGTGGCATTTTTAACAACAACAACAACAACAACAACAAAAATCCTAAAATTTGTATGGAACCACAAGAGACCACAAATAACCAAGGCAATCCTGAAAAAGGAGCCCAAAGCTGGAGACATCACACTTTCTGATTTCAAACTATACTACAAACCTATAGTAATCAAAACAGTATGGCTCTAGCATTAAAAACTGACACATAGACAAAAGGAACGGAATTGAGAGCCTGGGAGTAAACTCATGCATATATGTGCAACTAATATTAGACAGTGGAGCCAAGAACACACAATGGGGAAAAGAGAGTCTCTTTAATAAATGGTGCTGGAAAAAAACTAGATATTCACATGCAAAAGAATTATACTAGACCTCTATCTTATACCACTCTCAAAAACTAACTCAAAATGGATTAAAGACTTAACAATAAGACCTGAAATGCTAAATCTCATAGAAGAAGACATAGGCAAAAAGCTTCTTGTCATCAGTCTTGGAAATGACATTTTTCTGTATATGACAGCTAAAGCACACACAACAAAATACAAAATAAAGATGTACATCACATCAAATAAAAAGTTCCTGCAATGCAAAAAAAACAACAACAAATCAACAAAATGAAAAGGTAACTTGTGGAGTGAGAGAAATTATTTGCAAACCACACACCTGATAAGGGGTTAGTATCCAAAATATATAAGGAACTCGAACTAAAAACCCAAGAATCTGACTAAAAAATGGGCAGAGGAACTGAATGGTAATTTTTCCAAAGAAGACATAGAGATGACCAACAGGTACATGGAGGTGGTGGGGGGTGGGGGGAGAGGAAGCTCAATATCTCTAATTATCAGGGAAATGCAAATCAAAACAACCATGAGATATTACCTCACACCTTGTAGAATAACTATAAAAGACAAAAAATAAATAAATAAATAAACGCTGGTGAGGACATGGAGAAAAGCGAACATCTATGCATTGTTGGTGGAAATGTAAATTGGTACAGACTCTATGTAAAACAGTATGAAGGTGTCTTAAAAAAGTAAAGGGAAAACTTCTGTATGATCCAGCAATCCTACGTATACCTGAAGGAAACAAAATCAATACCCCAAACAGATATCATTATGTCAATAGTGTGTCCATCACTGGATGAATGGATAGAAAAAATGTGACACACACACACACACACACACACACACACACACACACACACAGAGGAATACTTGTTGGCCATAAAAAATAAGGAAATCCTACCATTGTAAAAACATAAAATAAGTCACAGAGAGAAAGACAAATACTGTGTGATTTCACTTATAATGTGGAATCCAAAAAACTAAATTCATAAATATGGAAATCAGATCTGTGGCTATCTGAGGTTGTGGTGGGTTGGGGGAAATTAAATGAAATTGGTCAAAAGGTACAAACTTCCTGAAATAATATAAATAAATTATAGGGAAGCAAAGCACAACATAACGACTATAGCTAACAATACTTTTTTGTATATTTGAAAGTTGTTACGAGAGTATATTTGAAAAATTCTCATTATAATGAAAAAAAAAATTTAACTCTGGAAGATGATGGATGTTGACTAAAATTATTGTGGTAATCAATTCACAATATATACATTTTTCAAATCATTACATTACACATCTTAAACTTATACAATGTTACATGTCATTTACATCTCAACTGGAAAAAATGAAAGAAAATCTTTATATTTTATTTGATAGTTTAGATCCTTTGAACTTAATGTAATCATTGATATGCCTGGGTTCAATCTATCATATTAATATTATTTTCTTTCGGAACCATATGATCTTTTTCACTTTTCATTTATTTTGTCTTTGTCTGTTTTGGATCAGTTTACTTTTTAAAAAATGATATACAGCTTCACTTTTAATATAAGAACATTACCATAGCATATTCCGTTTTTCATCTTTCTATACCTGGTGATATTTCTGTCACACATTTTATTTCTACATATTTATAAACCTAATAATACATTGTAATGATTTTTAATTAACTTTTAATTTTAGAACTGTTTTAAAATTACAGAAGTATTGTGATGATAGAATGAGTTCCTATATAACTCAAATCCAGTTCCTCCATTTTTACCATCTAAAGTTAATATGGTCCATTTGTCACAATATGCCTTAATTGGAAGGTTTCTAATGTTATTGTGATTAGAAAGAGGTAATGGGTTATTGGGAGACAGTTCCCAGAGATGAAGTGTAATTCTCATCACATCAAATCAAGAGCACATAGTATCAATATAGCTTACTTCTATTAATGTTAAACCTTGATCACCACACTTGAGGTGTGTTTGATGGGTTTATCCAGTGGTAAGTTATTATTTTCCTTCCTTCCCATACTGTACTCTTTAGAAGACACTATGTGCAGCTCAAACTAAAGAAGTGTTAGTTATCCTTCACCCCCTTGATGGTGATTTCATGAAATTCTTCTGCAGGGAAATTTGTCTAATCTGCCCATATATTTATTCAATATTTGTTATTTATTTAAAGAATTTATTTATATCATTATAGGACTCATTGATATTTATTTCATACTTTGAGCTATAATCTAACACGATTTTATTAATTTTGTTGATAAATTGTCCTACTTTTGGCCACTAATAGCTCTTTCAGTTGGCTCCTGTATTTCTTTGACATACTGTATCCCCATAAATGTGGTTCTGATTTTTGTCTTTATTTTTGGGGGGGAGTTCTTTTTCACTTTCTGGCACTCCAGGCTCATTTTGTATATTTCCTACCCTGCCTGAGAATCAGCTATTTCTCCAATAAATCCTGGTTCTTTTATTTTTTTTAATTAAAAAAATTTTTCTTTTCCTTTATTGATTTCAGAGAGAAAGGAAGTGAGAGGGAGAGAGAGATAGAAACATCAATGAGAGAGAACATCAATTGGCCACCTCCTGCACACCTCCCACTGGGGATTGGGCCCACAACTTGAGCATGTGTCCTGACCTGGAATCGAACTGGTGACCTCTTGGTGCATGGTTTGACGCTCAACCACTGAGCCACACCAGCCGGACAATCCTGGTTCTTTTATTGGAGAATAGTACCAGAAGTCAAGATCTAGGCCCTGGGTGTGATTTTTGTTACTTGGGTGTCATTACTTCTAGGTCCTTTCAGCTGACAGATGAAGTAAATATGAATATGCATGTATGCTAATCCACATATAATCACATATTGAGTATGCCTTATATTCAACCAAGTCTCTTGATTATAGATGGTAAAAAACATAAATGATACATAAGTATCCTCTGGGAATCGGTTGCCTAAATCTTCTCAGTAATTGTTCTTTCTACAAAAGTTGATTGTTTGCTCACTACCATAGACATTTACCCTGTGCATACTCACTCTGGTATTTGGCCAGAAATTGAAAGAGACTCATGAGGATTTCTAGAACTTTTCTCTGTTTTGTTGTGCTCTATCTGGTATTCTGCCCTTAAAATTCTAGCTCATCCTACCCAAATTCCAGTTTATGTCTCCTGAACTCCTGGTATATGTTTGGGGGGTACCGTGCTCTGTTTGAGTTCTAGGTTGTAAGCAGTTTAGAAATTACTACCAGTCATAAAGATGGGGTCATCACCTGGTTCGCCTCAGTAGTTTTCCTTTTCTTGCTATCATATTACTATAGTTCCTTTTGTACCGGCTGAAAGATGGGAAACTTTTCACAGTTCTTTGGGTAATTATAGCAGGAGATATTTTACCCCCAACCCCACCACGACCTAGAAGTTAAATCCTATTTTGACTTTTTAAAAATTGCTTCCTCCAAAGACTAGATTAAGTAGGATGTCTTTTAATGTACTTTCCTAACCTAGCACTACTAAAATATCCTAATAATTCTTGAGATCTCTGTAGATGTTTCACAGTGGAGACTTTGACCTAGTTCATTTGGAACATCCTGGATTTAGTAAATTTTAAAATATCTTTAACAATTAATTATATGATTAATATAAATCTCCAAAACGAGGTTGGCCAGTGCATAATTTTCACAACTATTCAACCAGGGAACATTATCTATACACTGGGAAATCTCATGATATTAGTATTTAGTAGACATAATAATGGTAACACGTCATCGCGCCCATTGCATGGTGGGTCAAAGAGGAGGGTCCTCAGATTTTAAAGATGTGACTTCAGGAATTACAAATTAATTTTAGAGTATATTTGTTACAACCTCTGTAAAATTTTAATGGTCTTCTGGCAAGACAAATTTTGATAATCAATTGTGCTTTTATTTTCTTCTTTTTTCCATTGCATATGCCACGTTTGTGTATCCAAGTTGTAGACTTCTGTATTCCCTGCCTCCCCCACCTCTTTTTGCCTCTCTAATTTATTTTTCTAACTTGAATGAGCAAACCCATTCATTTCTGAACTCCCTGCCTTTATCCTTCTGCAAGGTTGAAGGATGTTTTGATTAAGCCTGCTGCTTTAACTGTTTTCTTTTTCTATTCATTCTGCTTTGTACTGAGCAATTAAACACCATATGCTTTTCTTTGACCCTAAGATGCTATCTTTCACTTGATGTATTCAAGTATCGGGCAACTTAAATGCTACTTAGATATACATTTATGACAGGGATTTGACAGCTCACTATCTCCTCTGTGGCCTTTCTATGTTGTCAGACACAGGACTCTGTGAAAATACTGTATCTACCAGAATATTGTCTCACATTTGTATTCATTTATTCTTGCCCCGAGAGCTAACTTAGTTGATTCAAAATGGCTTAGTGTCTCTTTAACAGACAACTATATCCTTTTTGTAGCCATTTCATTTCTAAATAATACTTAAGTGGTCTTTATCCTTGGCCTGCTGACTGGTATAACTGCAAAAGCAAGCCAGAGAATATCACAATTTTCTCTGGCAAGCTCTTTTGAAATGAAACACAAGTCGCTGCGTATCAAAAGCTCACATAGTGTTCTTTTGTTGCCCAGGTCTGAATAACCATCCAACACAACTATTCCCAAGGTATTTATAATCACGCTTCGAAAAAAACACACATGTAGTTCTTACTGACTTTGCTTTTGAATTTGATTCTCATAATGCAATTGTTCTTTACTGGATTGTCTCTGAGCTCAATTACAAGCCATATTGAGTTTATCTTGGGCACACCTGGCCTTTCCTATTCGCATTCTAGTTCCCCCGTTGTGGCATACAGCTTTCTCTCTCTCTGTTTACTCTTTGCTCTTCATTATCCATCATAATCTGCTCCCTGGAAAGTAGCCCTCCTGCCATTCATGAAAAAAGGATATTTAATTCAATGTGTTATATGTGCTGGGGGCTCTTGCATTTAAAGCAGTGTTTCTAGTCCTACAATAAATGGTTTTGTTCCATGCTATAGGAGTTGTAGTACATGTGGGATCAGTGTTAGAAAAGGTGGTGCAAAGGTGGGGCTCCTGATACCCTGATAAACACATCATTGCTTGAGCACTGCGGCAGCCTGATTCCAAGGCATTTGGTGATCTATCCACAAAAAGTCTGAGAAGACATCTTCTTTCCATTTCACATCGCTTTCTCTATTCACTGTGACAATCCCAAAATTCTAGTGAGAACACTTTTTTTCTTTCTTTCTTTCTTTCTTTCTTTTTTTTTTAGGAAGGAAATAAGCTATTGTTAAAAGCACAGTTTCTGGAATCAGCCGACCTGAGTTTCTGCTATGACTTTACTCTTTAGCAGAAGTGTATTCTTTGGCAAGTTATTTAACTTTCCTAAACTGTAGTTTCTTCACCCCCAAAAAATGGATAGTTTATTTCAGTGAGAAACCCCATAGAGTTTTCTCAGAATTTAATAAGATAATTCAAGTGAAGGAGTTAGCACAATGAATACTAAATAAATCATAGTTATTACTATTATCTTATTCATATACTCATGCTAACAGTTTCTTCTATTTTCTTTTGAAACACGAATTCCAGTATCTGGGGGACCACTTTTTAAAGTATATGATTGCCTGCCTAACCGCTATGCTGTACACCTGAAACTAATACAAAATAATATTGAATGCAAACTGTAATTGAAAAATAAAATTAAGAAAAAAAGATAAATGAATTCCAAATCTTCAACTAACACTAGGTAGGACTGATTAATTTCCATCATTGAGGAAAATCACCGTTAATTTATTTCCGTCTGTATTTTCTTTTTCACGCTATGATGTTATCGGTGTCATATTTATAGGTAACACCTAAGTATGTGCTCAGCCTATGTGCTATTCATAATAAGGATGTGATTTCAAGGGCCTCAGGGAATCTCATACCAAAAGTATTGTTGTCTCCTAGCCAGAAAATTAATAAATTAATGTCTGAAAGACTACACTAACCGATGCATTGATTTATAAAAGTATTAGGTTGTAAGAAACTCCCAAATCCTCCTTGAGAGAGGTCAACCCCAGCGGGAAGAAGGGACTTGGTTAAGTGATATAACTACTTTAGTGTCTGATATGGAACGAGAAAACAGACGTCATATTTCCAGGCATAATATATTCTTTTTTTTTCCCCCCTAAGGCTTATCAATGTAAGTTCTTGGGTCTTGAGAAGGAGAGCATGTTGTTATTTATTCTTTCTCAGTTGAAGGAAAGCCTGGGAACGGCAAGGAATGTCAAAATCTAAGACTTAAGCAATTTAGAATACTAATACCAAAGAAGGCCAACTTTATAATTTGCTTAAAACTTTCTCTATTTATGGTCTTTTTTCTTACTTCCTCTTTTATTTCTTACCTCCATGATATCTACCTTGCTCCCCAAACACATATCCCGTATCATGACATAATAAGATAGTTTATTATTGCATGACATTTTGTTTTGGTTCTGATATATTTTTTCTTAATCACCTCCCCACCCCCAGCTCCTTTTGAAAGGTGCCATATCTTTGGTTCCTTTGACTGAGGTTGTAAGTGTGGGGTGGGGCTTGGTATGTGTACCTTTGTTTGTACATTGTGTGTAAATGAGTGTATGTGGATAAGGGGAGAGTATTTTTTTCCAGAACCTATAGGAAAATTTGCCTGCAAGGAGCTACTCTTCATATTTATTTATTAAGGATTTGGCGTATGCTCTAACCTCCAGTAAGCTGTGAAAATTGTCATTAAACCCAAATATTATTGGGTTGCAATATGACTATTCTTATGTAATCCTCAAATGTTGTATAAACTCGAGTGGATGTTATTCAGTCCAACACGCAGAATGCCATAACACCACGTTAGATCACAAACAACCTCAGTAAAGCACTGGCGTCTAGATTATAGGTCATCCTGTTATTTAAAGCACTCCCCTCCCCCCTTTAGATGAGGAAAAAAAGGGGGGGTGATGATTTTTTTAAAATTAAGAAGTGTGAAAATTTAGTATCATCACATTTGATTATGGATAAGTATGCAGACATTGTACAAGTGAATAGTTTAAAAATATAATTATAGTTTCTAAAATTCTAAAATGCTTAAAATTATTATCTCTAAAATATATTTCTAAAATGTATAGCATAGTTTTATGTAAGAATAAGCAGGCTAATCTCAAAACATCCAAAGTCTTTCCATTTACTGCCATTGCTACCCTTAAATGTCTCAAATGACTGCAGCAGAGAATCCTCCACACACAGTGAGACGCCGCATAGCTCTGCATGTAGGTGTCACTGAAGTTCACGATTGCTAAGGAATACATTGTGCTTTATTTGAAATGCGTCTCAACTTAAGGGTTTTTGTTTTCAATTATTCTTATTAAGAGTTTAAATATATGTATATACACATATATAAAATATCTAATTACATAGTATATGAATAACACAGTTATAGTAATTACAAAATATTCATATTGTGATTAATATGTTCATTTATAATACATATTAAAAGGTATTTAAACAGATTATACAGAACTCCCAAATAAAGGTATAATTTAATGTTGCTTCAGAGCCACAAATGGATTTTGAGATGGCAACATATGTAACTAAAAAGGTAAGTGAGAGGGACTAAAAACACATGTGACCAAAGGTGCTAATAACAATATCATCAACTAAATTTTAATTGAAGAAACCTTCTGAAACTTAAATGAACTAATGGTACAGAATAACTATACATGTTTTATACCCTTTATAAAACCCAAGGTGAATTACCTACTGAAACTTTCCAGGGAAGAAGCAGAATGCATTAAGAATAAAGGATGATATATACTTTAAAAAGTTTGTGTACCATGTTAAATGAGCAAAATCGGAAACTAGCTGAATGAATATACGAAAAATGATGTTGACTTGTAATCTGGTAAACAAGTATTACCTAATGTTAAATGAGCAAAAGTGGAAACTAGCGGAATGACTATATGAAAAATGAAGTTAACTTGAAATCTGGTTAACGAGTATTTCCTACTGTACAGTGATTACAAATGGACAAGATCCCAGTAGCATTATTACACGCAATGTCAGATACTATATTACCTGGGCAAAATGATGTCTTGCCTAGGAATATTATGATAGAGCAATAATATTTTATGCTTAGTTATCATTATAGGCTAATTACATTTTTAACAGGGGATTTTAAGCACAAAAAATCACTAAGAGTATATGGAAGCAAACATCTTTTCTTTTTCAGGTAGATAGCATTTTATAACAGGAAACAATAATAGGATATTGTAAACATTTTCTTTTGCCTACCTTTGTATTTCAGTAGTTCAATATAACCACATTTCTCCAAAGACTCATTCTATTATTGAAAGGTAATGGTGGGAACCAACTTAAGAACATGTAAAATGCAAGATTTTTTAATCAATGAGAAGCTATTAATTTAACCAACCCTTCCTGTAATAATATTGAGACAGACTGTCTGCCTGTTTTTACATTATAGCTAGCTTTGCAATCTATGTAGAATTTAATGAGGTGTGTAATTTTTGTGAACTCATTGATTCTGAGAGATCCAAAGATTTTAATGCTACTGAACTTTAGTATTTTTACCTCTCATTTATCTTGGATAAAGACAATAATATTTTAGTGGCAGCTGTTGATCTCTTCGTACCGCTCTTAGACGTTAACTGCTTTTCTTTAAACGTACATGGGAAATGTCTTCGGATGAATATACAACTTAGTCTGACTCTCTCCCTATTAAAATTTTTCCATACTGTATAGTCAGGGATTTCATAGTTTTAATTAATTTTTTCTTTTGAGTTGCATGTAAATTACTAGAGCAAACTGGTCTAATCTCTATTTCTTCGGTAGTCTAAGAGATCTGATATTATAGAATATTTCAATAACTTTTATGAAAAAAATCACATGTAATTTAAAAATCACTTTTATATCACACATGTTGCAATTAACCACATCAGTATTAATGGCTATTTGTCCAACACAAACCAGAGAAGTTGGGAGTGTTTGCTTTATTCTATACTGAAGTATTTGAATTATATAAGGATGATATCTATGATATTTGCTTATTAATAACATTCAAGTTTTAACAGATTCATAAAATTATTTAAAGAAACAATGTTCAAATTCTAGCTCATAGGCTGTTCAGAATTAAACTTAGTGGCTGCCAGACATATTTTATCACCAGGTTATCCCTAAAACTTCCTAATGAGAAGTGATCTTGCTGGTAATAAAAGCAGAGACCACAACAATTCTGCTTTCCTTTAATTTTTATGCAGAGTGACACTGAGTAAATTTTTATATTAAGGGGGGAAAAATCAAGGTAGAAGAAAGGTTGTTTCCTTGCTTAAAAGGTTTAAAAACATAAAGTTTAGTAAATATTGATTTCTATTTTAATTCCTTGGGGATCTATCAATTAAAACTAGAATATGTAGTCCAGAATTGATACTTTCATATAGATGACCAGCAAACTAGAAAACCCACACATACCTAATGGCAAGTTGATAGTTTTAATGTTTGTTTCCTACCTATAACCAAACATCCACTCTATCTCTTATTGATTCCATATAATCAATAGCATTTAGTGTAGAATCTTTGTGTAAGGCCTGTCAAAAGTCAGAGTAAATTGCATCTACTCTTCTGTACAACTGTACAATTTTCCAGTATTATTTAGGCATATTTTTCGTACTGAAATTAGATTGCCTTTTACTAAGACTGTGATCTTACCCATCGTAATATACTCTGCTAGGTGACCATTACAAAGGATGTCTTTAGTTGCCCAGGATATTTGGGGAACTGATAGGTTAGGATTTGCTGTGGCTACTTCAAATTTATCAGATATTTTATCAGATTGTTCCAAAAAGTTATCCAGTTACTCTGGAAATTCAGAGGCAGAAAAGGTTATTTCCTTTTTGAGAAATCACAGAGTGCTTCATGGAGGAGGTAGCCTATTATTGTTTAATTTAGTTACTCTTTTCCCCAAGTGAAATAGATCATGCTCATTTACGGCAGTGGTTCTCAATATTTAGCATGTATTAGAATCCCTAAAGGGCTTGTTAAAACACAGATTTTTGTGCTATACCTCCAGAGTTTGTTATTCAGTAGGCTTGGGGTGCAATCTGAGAATTTACTTTTCTTTTTTTAAAATTATTTTTTATCTTTATTGTTGATAGTATTACAGATGTCCTCCCCTTCCTCCCTTACTGACCCCTCCTCCCCATTCCCACCCCACCCCTGCCTTCACCATGCTATTGTCTGTGTCCACTGGTTATGCATATGTGCATATATGGGAATTTACCTGTCTATCAAGTTCCCAGGTGATGCTGATGCTGCTCACCCGGCTACCACACTTGAGGAAGCACCAGAGCTGCACAGTGGAGTCAACTGGGCTAAGCTCTCTGCATTGAATTCTTGGGGACACCTTAGCTTCAATATTTCCAAATGGTCTCCTAATTCATTTCCATCTTTTTCCTTTATAATATTCAAGCAACTGAATATTATTTTGAATCCCCTTGAAATATGACATTAGTTCTCTTTTGGCTAAATATTTTTTCTTGCTTTTCAACTTACTCTCATATTTTCATTGTTTATTTTTCTAATTGCAGTTTGTATTGTTTGTTTCATGGTAATCTATTCATCGATTTCTGTTTTTAACTACAGGGTCCTAGATGCTAGGCTAACATGAACAGCAACAAAAAATGATTTTCATTTTGTGGTACAGAACACCTACACTTAGAATGGATGTTACTGATGACAACAGTTATATCTATTTCTCTTAGCCTGGTTTCCTCAGGAAGCAGAGGCTGAAGCCAAGGATAGAGTGCTCCAACTTCATTGAGGAATGTAGTCCCAGGAGCAGAAATAAGGGGGAAGGAGAGTGGCCAAGAAGGAGCAAGAACCAATAAGATGTGTTTTCAACCTGGGTACTAAG
Organism: Tadarida brasiliensis; assembly: GCA_030848825.1. Lineage (NCBI taxonomy): Eukaryota > Metazoa > Chordata > Mammalia > Chiroptera > Molossidae > Tadarida > Tadarida brasiliensis. The sequence continues at coordinate 78,371,436 of CM061267.1, read as the reverse complement.
CACTTGGGTACTAAGCACAAATTGCTCAATCTCCTGGGATTGTGTCATGAGAGGTACTATAAATGACTGTTTTTTAGGGCAGTGCATCAAAAAGAGGACAAGGAATGTACTCACCAGCTCCTTTCTACCGCTGGTCAAAGGTGAGCCCCACAGCATCGAATTCCCCTGTGCTTCCTAGTTTTGCACATGGGAACACTACAGGTTTTGATATTCCATGACTCATTGTCAACAGGGGAGGAAGCCACAGGGTTTCTGCCTACAAAAAGGTGCTCAGAGGTCATGAAGAAACAGGTTATCCTCAGTGGTGGGGACAGGTAAAGATGGCCAAAGGCCTAAGAAATAGTTGGGGCCAAAAGAAACTCAAGTATTTCATAACAGATGATCTAATCCTCTTTGTAGAATGGTATTTTCCTTGCTCCTTCTGCCATTGTATGACAGTGCTAATCATTTTCTGCTTTTGAAATTCACGATTGCCCTGACTTCTAGGAAACCAATCTCTCTTGACTCTGCTCTTATCTGTTGGTGACGCCTTATCCATCTTTTATGCAGGTATCTTTTTGATGTGGGCACCTTTTCTTTTATATACCACTTAAATATTGTTTGGAGTTCTATCAATTGGCCCTCTTGTTTTCTCACTTTTATTTCATATTAAAGATCTTCTCATACCTTCAGCTAGCATCTACATGCTCCATGTCCCACAATGTATCTCATGAACATATCGCTTTCCTGAGCTGCAGCCCCATAAATCTATAGGCACATTCTCCATTCTTACCTGGATGTTTTATAGGAATTCAACATTTTTAAGGCTAAATTACTTTTCTTCCTTCCCAGAATATCTGTCTCTTCTGTATTTTATAACAGACCATTCACCCTCACCTTCCATATCCAATCTTTGTAGGGTAGGGATGATTTTAAAAAATATTTCTTGAATCTATCTAGTTCTTTCCAACTCCATTATTACTATGCTTATGTGGGACACTATCATCTCTATCTGAGATTACTACCACAGACATCTAATTGGATGACTCTACTAAACTTCCTCCTTGCTCTAGGGCTTACCATTCTTCAGTTGTTTCCCATACCCTTCAGGATGAAAAGCAAGCAACTTGACATGACTTTACATGATTTGGCTTTTGCTTATTTCTTCAGTTCAAGCATTCAGTACTCTCAGAGAGTTGCTCTGAGCTGCAGTCAAACTAAGTCCTGTTCAGGTTCCTGAATCTACCACTCTCTGATTTACCTTTAGGTATTTTTTATTCCTTTTTGCATGAACCAACGTTAAGGTTACTCTTTCTGACTCATGTTCATAGTTTCTTTAAGATTCAGCTTTTCTAGGCGGTCCTGTGTTAGCAGTCCTACCTCCAACCCAGACTTGTGATTTTTTTGTTCTGATCTGTATTATTTTGTTCCTTCAGGTTGCCCTGGGCCTACTCTAACCACAGAATACAGTTAGGCAATCTGTATTGTAATCTGATATTTACTTATGCATTTCCTTATTTAAATTGTGATTTTCTTGAGGGCTGGAACTGCCTTGAATAGATCCTGACCCATATTAAATGTCCACTACATGTTTCAATAAGTTAATCTATCATAGTATTTACTGATGAAATAATTTACTACATATGCTGTAAGAGTTATCTTATCTCCTTTTTGGCTTAAAAATAAAACAAAATGACTGACGTTTAGAGAGAATAAATAAATTGCCCAAAGACAAACAGCTAGTAAGTAACTAAGCCAGGTTCAGCTTCAGACATATCTGATTCCAAAACATTTATCTTTACCACAGAGCTATATTGAAAATGCAAGGATTCAAATTCTAACTCTGCCTTTTGCCAGATTAAGGCTTTATTTGATCTCTTTTAAAAGCCATGAGTCAAATCGGCCAAAAAGGGAAGGTAATACATGAGTTTTTTTAAATAATATAAGCAAATATCCTATACCAGCATAGAGTTTATCGTAAATATTTGTTATTGTTCTCATTTTACTTATTTACTTAAATTTTAGCAGTTCGATCACGGAGAGTATAAAATATAAATCACTTGGTCTATCATGAATGGATTTAAAAGTTCATAGTTCATCAGAATTTAATAGACCAGAAACCCTCTACTTTCCTAACAATATGGGAAATGAAACAATCGTATCATGAAATACTATTCAGAACGGAGATAATTTATTTAAAATTTATAGGAAATTACTGTGGAGAAATAATACTAAGTATAGAATTCTCAAAGGTAAGGGATCCTTTCATTGTAACTTTACACTTACAGATGAACTGACAAAAACAAAACTGTGTTACATTTACCTGGGTTGAACACCAAGGGGTCCAGTAGAATAACATTTAACATTGAAACCTGGAGGAAAACCACCTAAGGCAGCCTTGCATTTTTTGGCAGTCCTGTGAGTCTTTATTCTTGCTATATTTTGCCTAGGAGGCCATATATATATATATATATATATATATATATATATATATATTCCAACAATATATAAGTGGAACATTTAACAAGCCTCATTTTCTTTCTGATTTAATAGGGTTCAATAAATGGAAACTGAGCAGTCAGAATAATGAAAAGAAGACATAATATATCTCATTCTGTTTGTGTCCTTTCTATGTTCTTTTGTCCTTTGATTGCACTGGTGGATAATATTATTTTGTGCCCAAGGAAATATGTCCCTTTGATTAGGTTGTAGATATTCTCTCATTTGTCACTGTTCTATCAAGCTATGCCATGTAACAGCAGGAACTCTTGATTATTTAATTGCTTGTAAGAACTCATTAAATTCGACTATCAATCATGGGACATATGGTAAACATCACCCAATGGCGTGAGAGGTTGTAGCAATAATCTGTCACTAGGGCAAACCCTTTTTCAGCAATACAGACTTTGGTTTAGTTGTCTGATCATGATTATTTTTAATTGATATTGATTTACAACTCAGGATTCATCTAGTAGCCTTAATCCACACTTTGAAGTTAATAATATAAGCATTTATAATTGTATTAGAAACATACTCAAATGAATCTTTTCTGCTTTGTACCTGATTTTCTTCTGTAATAATTGAATTTATTCTTTTACAAACAGTACATAATAAATTTTAAAATCTATTATTTTTCTGTTGATAGAATTTAAATAATACTTCTTAATAAATAGATTTTACAAAGTCAATATAAAAACTTGGTTATAATCACTTTGCAGGGAAACAGCATCTGTAGAGATTATTTCTGAAACGGTCCTTTTCAACTCAGAGAAAATCAAAACAGATATTTTGTTAGGAGTAAAATAGTAAAGTTTAACACTAGAATATCTTTTTTTGAGCAAACATAATTTTTAAAAAACGTGTATTTACAGTGAAGGTTTAGAAGCATCTAGCCCTCCATTGCATTCACGATGAGGATGTACAGTTGCCTACAGGAATTCAGTACAACGCTAAACGTAAAATATAGTCCTATGTCATTACATCATTTCTTAGAAAACCAGTAGTTATCTAAATCAGGTGCACTTAGAGGTGAAAAAACATAACACCCTAATTTCCCTCTTTGGGTGGATTAATAAGCATTGAAGCCACTAGAAAATCACAATCCCGGCAGCCTTTAGAAGTATCTAACAAAAAGAAAGCTTGTTCCTGTGGATCAGCTGTTCAGAATTCTAGCTGTGAAGCTCCTCGACGCCTCCTTCAGCAAACCTCTCCTGCTGCCACTTACATTGCAGAAAAGCGTGTGTGGTTCCCCAGGGCCCCTTGAGTGAAGAGATGAGAAGTTTCACTCTTTCCCGGAGCAGAGAACCAACTACTTGCTTAATGTGCGGGTGAATTTCTAAAAGCTGGCACTTATTCCTGTTTTGAAATTATCTTTGGAGAAGCAGGATTGATAGGTGCATAATATCAGAGACAATACAATGGTAATACACACAACAGCTACTTCCTCCTTTCTGCACTGGAATGGCATGGATTAGAGGCAGATGGGTTTAAATTGTGGGACTAGTGGTCTCTAAGAATAGAAGCACCACGAGGGTGAAAATTTGGTAACATGATTTCACCCATGGTGTTTACAGTGAATATATAGTAGGTTATCAATAAATACTTGTAGCATGAATGAATGAGTGATTGAATGAATATTATGCCAGTGCACCTCTACCTCTAAGTGTGTCCTTGGGAGAAGAATGTTCCTTTTGTTTTTTAAAAATTTCTGTATTTATGCCTGGCTGGTGTGGCTCAGTGGTTGAGCCACGACCCATGCACTAAGAGGTCGCCAGTTTATTTCCAGGTCAGGGCACATACCCAAGTTGTGGGCCAAGTCCCCAGTGGGGGGCATGCAGGAGGCGGCCAATAATGTTCTCTCTCATCGATGTTTCTATCTCTGTCTCCCTCTCCCTTCCTCTCTCTCTAAAAATCAATAAAGGAAATAAATAAATAAAATTTCTGCAGTTAGTAATAAAACTATTAACTATTTTGCTCTACAGTTTGTTAACTCTATAAACAGTATCTCATTTAATCATGTAGCAAGTGAATATTGATAGGATGATTGTATGTGCTAGGCACCATGGTAGATGGTTTACGTCTATCTCATGTAATTATTACACGAGATAACAGAGGTAAAGCATATATGGAGTAGGTACAATTATTAGTCCCATTTTACAGGAAAAGACATCATGGTTTAATTAGGTTAAGCAACTTCCTTAAACAGATACAACTGGTGACATAATCCAAATTGAAATCCAAGTCTGCCTGAGTCTTAAGTTTTCACACGTAGTTATATGTGAGAGTCAGTAAAACTGGGACCCTTGTATTGCCACCCTCTTCTTCCATGTATTGCTAATTGGCTACAGCACATGTCCTGAGAATCCTTCTCAGCAGAGTGCTCCACGCCGGCACTGGCCCCTCAGTGTGGGAGTAAAACCATTTTATCACCCAGGTGCTGCTCTGAACTGCTCTGAACCATTAACGGGACGGGCCCAGCTACACTGAGCAGCCAGACCGTCATAGAAACAAAGCAGTTGTAAGTGGAACATGAGAAGCAAAGAGAGTGAACCAGGATGGTGTGGGGAAAACTACGAATGCTTGGGTTTCTTCCGCTTGTTCTGTAACATTTGAGACCCTGAATACATACACCTGTTAAGGACCATTTCTCAACTCACACCAGCTCTGGTTGAGCCTAGAGGGAAGTTTTCAACTGTGAAAATCACTCAATCTTAATTTTTGTTAGTAAGATGTGACTAAAAAGAGCCATTTTCTTCCCTTTCTCTGATTGCTGGGAAGGGCACTGGGATTCTCCCTCCTGCGGGATAATTCTTGAGTTACGCTGTGTTTTTCCCCTTCATATTGACCCACCTACCGCCTTATCCATTGCATTCGAAGATTTAATGTCATCTAGCTTAGCTGTCAGTCTTGGCCTGGCACTGACAAGGGTCCCTCAGTTCGTGCTCCCATAGCACTTTGAACATCACAACAATATCACTTATACTTGTATGTACAATGTATAACTTAGTATACTTGTCACCCCAGCAGACTCTGAACTACCCGAGGGAACACACTTTTTAAAGTAGCTATGGTACATGTTTCATCTTGTAAATTCTAATGTCCCTTAATTGAATGAATGGATTAGCAATACAACCTGGTGTACACCTGTATTCTAGGACACCGTGCATTTCACTTTTCGTTTCATCCTCTTATAGCCAACTTATATGCTTGATCTGCCTCCCTCATCTGTAGACGGCCCACAGCACATATGTCAAAGAAGCAACAGCAAATGTTTATTACATTGAGTAAAACCTATTTGCTTATCATTGACCCACAGTGAATCTGTCAAACTTTTGGATACATTACTTAAGTTGATTATGCTTGTTCATTGCCCACAATTCCCAGACACACCTTCTTATGGACTGCCTAGAAGTATTGTGTATATGAAATCGAGAGTACTGAAATTGTTAGGATAAATGATACGCTTACTAGTGCTAAGTAGTGGACCCTAATACATCTACATGGGTTTTCTCTACTTGAAACAGATTTACAGTTTACAGAATCGAAAAACCAACACTGCCATGTGGAACCAGGGAAAATGACAGAAAGAATCCCAGGTCCTTTATTCCTAGCACAGGCGCTCCGTGATGCACTTGTCTTTGTCTGATTAATGTAGACATTTTCACTAATAGATTCAAAGATAATTGCCAGATAAACAGCTGTGCTATCCCTACAACAGGAGAGGAAATGAGTAAGGGATATTAAATAAGGAAAAATGTCACTCAGGTGCATTAATCTGGAAAAGGGAGCTCATTGTAAGACGTTCTGTCTTCCTTGGTATTTGGACTTGAAAATCGGAGTATTAAGGCATAAAAACATGATAGGGCGTCATGAAAGGAATAATGTCTTTAAGAGACCAAGTGATTATTATAATGAGATTATTTATGGGTGAAAGAGTCTTGCCACTTCATTATTCATCCTTTTACCATAACTTATGGTATAGATAAGAGGAAATGTTTAAGACAGTTTTTCCATAAGTGTTTAAATCTTGAGTCAAAACAACATATTTCAGAGAATATTAGAAATGTAAGAAAACTCACAGTAGGTGTTCTTTGTTTTATTTTAACTCATTTCTTTATTTGCAGATAATATGTGTGACTGTCCAAGTATAAAATACTGAAACCATCAGTGACCAAAATAATTTATTTTCTAATGTAATTGTTTATCCTTTTAAACTTCTAGAAAATACATATCCTATTTGTAAAACTAGAAGAGGCACTCAGTCAGTATCATTAAATTTACTCAATTTGATTTGATGCCAAATATAAAGACACGATTGAATTCAGTAGTTGCCTTAATAGGTTAAGTAATATCTTAGAGGCTTGTGTAACATTTGTATAAAACTGTTTTCCTGTTCTATTTGCTTACTTCATTTTTCATGAGAATAAGGAGCCCCTGTACTTTAAAATTTTGTGCACATGTACACTATTAACTCGGGCCTTTATAGACTTAGGATAGGAACTGCATTATACTAATTTTATGACTTTCAGATAGGTTAGTGCCAGTGAGGTCAGCTCAAGAGTAATGAATGCCATTTTAAAATACCAAGAAGCATGATTATTTTCATACTGATATTGCTGTAGAAAAATACCAAAGTGGCTGTGAGATTATGCCACAAATTACAGAAACTGTTCTGAGAAGTAAGTGCATAAACTCGGCTGTGTAAGTGTACATTAAAACCCATTAAAAAGACCCAAACTGTAGCAGAAGGTAAAAAAGGATTGATCAGCTGCATCCATCATGGCAATAGATTGTCCATTTATTAATTAAAAGTACATTTTATATATCATGATGTGATAAATAGTTTGGCTGTATAGGTTAATTCCCTCAGATCTGTACAGAGGGCTATTAGCATTGATAAATTATGCACTATGACATTTAACATTTCTGATAGACGGTGCAAAGGAGTGCTGTACCTACGGCTTTGCGCCTGGTATTTACACAGCAATTTAGCCTGGCTCTGGTTAACTGGGAAGTACTCCTAGCTCAAGTGAGACTATAACTCCAATAAGCATGTGCTCTTGGGGCTGTCTCATTACACTTCTAGAACCAGAGCTAAGTCTCTCAGAGCATAACTCTCTTGATCACCATCATTCACAGAGTATTTCTGCTATATATAAACATTATTGGGTATCATGGGCATAATGAACTTAAATATTCAAGCATATGGGATATATTATATATATAATATAGAAACATATTTTTGTAATTATTACAGTAATATATGATGCCATCAACTTATGTTTATAAATTACCATAAGGATATTACAAAATTTTTATTTTTTCCACTCTGTTCTAGTCATTTTTTTAAAACTCAATTTTCCTATTAACTTTAAAACAATGTTTAACATTTTTCTGAGCTAAGGTAAAGTTCTAAAAATCTATAAATATTTATTTTTAAGAACCTTGTTGCAAAGACTTTGCATGCAGAAATAGTTCATTTGGGAAAGGTAGAACACATTACAAAATAGAATTAAAAAATAAACAATACGACTACCAGGGAAAGATTGAGAATCATATCATATATATGTAAAACATTTTTCAGTTCATAAAAAGACCTTCTCTGTAATATCTTAATCTTGCCAACTATCTCATAAGACATAAAGAAAAAAGTTTATGCCTTCATTGAATTTATTGGAAGAATAAGACTTCTGAGTTTAAGTGGTTTGCCAATACTGGTAGGATGGAAACCAATAACTAGAATCCAGGTTATTCTATTCCTGTGTATGGCCCATTCTATTATAATACAGTGTGTTTTCATTTTTTATTCAAGGATACACTACAAAAAAAATGAAAGGTAAATAATAGGTATTGAGTGTTAAGTGTATGTCAGGAACTTACATATATATAAGTAAATATATATATCCTCTTTTATTTAATCTCACAAAAAAGCAGGCTCATTGCCTTAACCACTATATAAACCATCCCACCCCAATGCAAACCCAATAATGAATATCCCCCAATGCAAACCCAATAATGAATATCTAAAACAGTGGCTCTCAACCATGGCTGTACAATATGCCCCCATGGACTCTTCAAACTGTACAGATGTGTATATATGCTTATGGCCAAGACAGAGAAACAGGGACACAATTCAGCCTTCTATTTGAAAAAATATATACTATAGGACAAATCATATTTTAAAAAAATTGTTTTCAAGATATTGGATGACATATTCTCTCTCCCATTTTTTTCAAGATATTGGATGACAATTAACTATGGAAAATGATCCTTGAATAAAAGGAAACAAATTAGTTGAGCCTAAAATTACCCTAGTTTATTGTTTCAAAAGAGGTTCCTGGCAAAGAGAAAAAGTCCAGGCAGAATCTGGTTGTTGGACTCTTTTAGTTGAGGTGATATTGCTGAGAGTCTAGCAAAAGTGGTGAAACTTCACAGAACAGAGTACCAGATAGAGAGAGCTGCACACAGGGAGAATCCCAGAGATTTGCAGAAGGCTTGCTTGATTATTAAGCAGACTATTCAGAGCACGCACGTGAGAAAAATACCCAAAGCTGGGGAAAGAATTACCCAAAGGATTAATGGGAACAATACCAGGAGTTTACATAGGGCTGGGAATCCTACCTATTCCCACCAGCCAGCCAAACAAACAAACAAACAATTTATGGAGCATTGGATATGTTACCAAAAGAGTCCCTCAGTTTTGGGGAATAAATAGCCATGGATTAGATTAATACTCTGATTGTACCTTTAAAAAAAAATTGTAAAACCAAGTCATGAAGTATCAAGTTGTTTCCAAGAAACTTAACTGTGTTTAAGAAACTAGATAAAGAATATTTACAAATTTAAAACTATCCAGCAATCAGCAAGGTAAATTTCACCATGGCGGGTATCCAATGAAAACAATCAAGAGTCACTCAAAGAAGTATGAAAATATGACCCACAATGAGATAAATTATGATAGAAACTATATAAAATGAAACAGAGGAAATACATTAAGCTCATCACTGTGCTGTGGGACAGTTTTGGGTGGCTTAATATACATGTCATTTGAGGCCCTGGAAGACAGAAGAAAGAGAGGTGACAGAAAAATATTTTAAGGAATAATAACTCTAAAATTTCCAATTATGATAAAAATTTATAAACACACAAATGAAAAATGCTCAATGAACCCAAACCACAAGAAAAATGAAAAGAAGTACACCAAAACAAATCATCATCAAATTTCACAAAGACACTTTCAAACATTAAAGATAAAAGACATAAAAGTATCCAGAGAAACAAGAAACATTACATAGAAAGGAAAAATATTTTCATCAAAACAACATAAAAGACAGTGAAGCAACATTTATAAAGCATGAAAACAAAAAAGTCCTGCGAATCCACAATTTGTTATCTAGTAACATGTTTAAAAACAAAGGGAAAATAATTTTTAGACATACAAAAGCTGCAAGATTGCATAGCCAGCAGAAATGTATTAGGATAAATATTATGGGATGCCCTTCAAGCAGAAAGAAAACAGACATATGTATGGATCAGTAATGGTAATTATGTTGGGAAATACATAATATTTAAATCTCATTAGTAGATAATTTTAAAACAAAAATAATGAGAATGTGATGTGGAATTTATAACTTATATAGACATAACTTATACTGACCAATTAGTGCAAAGTCTAGGAGAAGAGAAAAGGAAGAATATTATTTTAAGATGTTATACATGAAATGGTATAAGATCACTTGAAAGTAGACTAAGATAAGTTAAAGATGTTTATTATAATCCTAAAATAACTACTAAAACAATAAAGAACTATAGCCAATAAGCAAGTGTAGGAGAAAAAAAGAAGCATAAAAAAATAAAATCCAAACAAACCAGAAAAAGAGAGAAAAAATAACAGAGGAAACATAGAAAACAAACAGCAAGAGAACAGATTTAACACAATGTCAAAAATCACACTAAATCTGCCCAGCCAGTGTGGCTCAGTGGTTGAGCATTGACCCATGCACCAAGAGGTCGCTAGTTTGATTCCTGGTCAGGGCACATGCCCAGATTGTGGGCCAAATCCCCAGTGGGGGGCATGCAGAAGGCAGCCAATCGATGTTCTCTCTCATTGATGTTTCTCTCTCTCTCTCCCTCTCCCTTCCTTTCTCTCTAAAATCAATAAAGAAAATAAATAAATAAATAAATAAATAAATAAATAAATAAGATATGAAAACCAGAACTGTATGTGGAAAGTCCCAAATATTAGAATCTAATTGCACTTTTAAATAGCCTATAAGTTAAAGAGGAAAATAAAAAGTAAAATTAGAAAGCATTTGCAAATAAATGAAAATGAAATCACAACACATCAAAATGTGTGAGATGTAGGTAAAGCAACACTTACAGGAAAATTGAAAACACTTAATGCCAATATTAGAACAAAAGAAAGGACTCAAATTAATAACCCAGCTTCCAACACTAAAAACTAAAAAAAAAAAAAAAAGAACAAATCAAACCCTAAGTAAAGAGAGCAAAGAAAATAATAAATATTAGAACAAACATTAGTGAAATAGAAAGCATAAAAGGAATAGTAAAAACCCATCAAACCAACTGTTGGTCCTTTGAAAAGAGTAATAAAATTCATATACCTTTAGCTAAATGACTAAAAAAAAAAAAGGAAAAAAGATATAATTAACCAATATAAAAAATGAGACAGGTTATGATAGTATGACAGATTCTAGAGATATTAAAAGGATAAGAAAAATATTATGAACAACTTTATGCCAATAAATTCTACAACTTAGATGAAATGGACAAATTCCTTGAAAGATAAAAAGTACTATAGCTTACTCAAGATAAAATAGCCTGAGTAGCCTTAAAACTATTATAGAGTTTACATTTATGATTGAAAACACTTCCACAAAGACAACTCTACGCCCAGATGGCTTAACTTACAAATTCTACCAAACATTTGAAAAAGAAATACACTGAATATGCACAAAATCTTCCAGAAAACTAGAAAGAATAAATTATTTACTAACTCATTCTATGAGGCTAGCATTACCCTGATATCAAAATTAGACAGAGACATTACAAGAAAAGAAAACCACAGGCCAATAACCTTCTGAACATAGATATTATAACTCTACACAAAATTTTAACAAGTCAAATCCAACATTATATAAAATGAGAAATACAGCATGGCCAAGTGAGTTTTATGCCAGAAATGCAAATTTGATTTAACATTCAAGAATTATGATTCACAATATCAATAAACAACAAAAAAAGATCACCTAAATAAATACAAATGCCATCAACAGATGAATGGATAAACATACAGTGTTATATTTATACAATGGAATCTAGTCAGAAATAAAATGAATAAACTCTTGAATCACACATAAATATTAAAATAAACATACTGAGTTAAAGAAAGCATGGCAAAAGAAAATGCATACTGTGTGAGTTTATTTCCATGAATTTCTGGAAAGTGAAAACTTATTTGTAGTAACAGAATGTAAATTGGTGGATCCCCAGGGATAGGTCAGGAGAGGGGGAAGTGGGAGACTTGGGAAAAGCTAGAAGGAATGGATTACAAAGGGGAACAGGACACTTTTGGGGATGATGGATATATTAATTATCTTGATTATGGTGATAGTTTTATGGGTGTACACACCTGTCAAATCTTATTAAATTGTATGCTTTAAATATGTGCAGTCTATTATACTTGATTATATCTCAATAATGCTGTTAAAAACAAACAAGCTACAGAGTCTCAGAGTTCATCTGACATGCAGTATCAGAATCTTCAGAATCATAGCCTGCCTGATTCTTTAGTCCTACTGTCTGATTGGAGGTAGTTTTAGCAATTGACCCCAGTACTCTCTCTTTCCCCAATTTCCAAACGTTTAATCTGATTCTGGGAGATGGGGAATTTTTATTTTCTCTTTAAGTTTTATCTAAAGTGCTCTGTGAGTCAAGCTTCAAGAAATCCTTTATGCTACGTTTGACTTAAGTGTCACATGTAAGAATTAATGGTTATAGAAATTCAGGAATCACCAACTGGTCAGCAAATATATACTTAAAGAAACTTTATAGAAAATTCTGCTTTCTTGACAGTGTTGATACACAGTGTCTAAATAATTTCACTCAACATAAATGTGTGGACATGGAACTAAAATGTATGAGACCTAGTAGCTCTTTGGTGTTGTCTTTAGGGTTTTCTGTGTACAGTATCATGTCATCTGTGGATAATGACAGTTTTACTTCCTCAAGACTCTACCAAAAAAAACTACTAGATATAATAAATTAATCTGTCAATGTAGTAGAATATAAAATTAATAGCCAGAAATCAGTGACAAATTTATGCACTAATAATGAACTATCAGAAAGAGAAACTAAGAAAACATCCCATTTATTATTGCAACAAAATAAAAATAAGGTACCTAGGAATAAATTTAACCAAGGTCAAAAGATAAAAGACCTGTACTTCGAAAACTATAGGACATTGAAGAAAGAAATTGAGAAAGATACAAATAAGTGGCAGCATATACCATGTTCATGGATTGGAAGAATTAACATCATTAAAATGTTCATACTACCTAAAGCAATTTACAGAGACAGTGCAATTCCTATTAAAATACCAATGGCATATTTCACAGATCTAGAACAAATATTCCAAAAATGTATATGGAACCATAAAAGACTCCAAATAGCCTCAGTAATCTTGAGAAAGAAGAACAAAGATGGAGGTATCACAATACCTGCTATAAAACTATACTACCAGGCCACTGTAATCAAAACAGCCTGGGACTGGCTTAAGAACAACATATATATGAATGAAACTGAACTGAGAGCCCATAAATAAACCCACACCTTTATGGTCAATTAATATCTGACAAAAGAGGCAGAGCATACAATGGAGTAATGACAGTCTCTTCAAAAACAATGGTGTTGGGAAAATTGAACAGGTTCATGCAAAAAAACAACAACAACAAAAAAAACTACACCACCAACTTGCACTATACACAAGAGTAAACTCAAAGTATATTAAAGACTTAAATGTAAGTCATGAAACCATAAAAATCCTAGAAGAAAAGATAAGCAGTAAAGCAGTAAAATCTCAGACATCTCTTGGAGCAAATTTTTGCCAATATATCTCCTAGGGCAAGGGAAACAAAGAAAAAAGTAAACAAATGGGACTATACCAAACTAAAAACCTTATGCAAAGCAAAAGGAACCATCAACAACATGAAAATGGAACCCACTGTATGGGAGAACATATTTGCCAGTGATACACCTGATAAGGGGTTAATTTCCAAAATAAATAAACAACCTGTACAACTCATCACCAGGAAGACAAATAATCCAATTAAAATGGGCAAAGGACCTGAATAGACACTTTTCCAAAGAGGACATACAGATGGCCAATATACATATGAAAAAATACTCCACATCACTAGTCATCAGAGAGATGCAAATTAAAACCACAGTGAGGTATCACCTCACACTTGCCAAAATGGCTACCATTAATAAATCAACAAATAGCAAGTGCTGGCGAGGGTGTGGAGAAAAGGGAACCCTACTGCACAGTTGGTGGTAATGCATATTGTTGCAGCTACTGTGGAAAACATTATGGAGTTTCTTCAAAAAATTAAAAATGGAACTGCCTTTTGATCCAGCAATACCACTTATGGGAATATATTCTAAGGATCCCAAAACACCAAATAGAAAGAATATATGCACTCCTATGTTCTTAGCAGCACTATTTACAATAGCCAAGATCTGGAAACAGTCCAAGAGTCCATCAATAAATGAGTAGATAAAAGAGCTGTGGTATATTTACACAATGGAATACTACACAGCTATAACAAAGAAAGAACTCTTACTCTTTGCGACAGCATGGATGGACCTGGAGAGTATCATGCTAAGCAAAATAAACCAGAGAAAGACAAATACCATATGATTTCACTTATATGTGGAATCTAATGAACAAAATCAACTGACAAACAAAATAGAAATAGAGGCATGGATACATGGAACAGACAGATAGCTGTCAGAGTGGAGGTGAGTGGGGGGGACTGGATACAAACAGGTAAAGGGATTGGCCAGAGGGAAGGGTGGCGTGGGCTCTGAATGGAGGTGAGCAAAAGGAGGGTGAATGGGGATATCTGTAATAGTGTCAACAATAAACATAAAGTAAGAAAAAAACAGAAATGTATGAGAATATTCACAGAAACATTATCATAGTGGCCCCAAACTATACATAATTAGTGTGTGACATATAGTCTAAGTAAATAAATGGTGGTATATTTCCATAATGGAATGCTATACAGTAATGAAATACTATACAGCTACACACAGGATTGATGATTTCTATAAATATAATGTTGAGGGAAATAAGCTAGACACAAAAGATATATAAGATATGGTTCCATTTTATAGAAAGTTTAGAAACTAGCAAAATTGAACAATATGTTAAAACTTGAGATGGTGTTTACTTTGGGGTAGGAAAGAGGGGTAGTGATTGGGAGTGGGGTCCTGAAGTGGTCTTCTGGTGTGTTCATAAATGTTCTATATGTATATCAAGTAGTGGTTATATGGATGTACTCACTTTATAATTCATTTAACACCACGATTAATGACGTGTTATTTAACTAAAAAACATAAACGCAAATTTTTTTCAGGGCACATAAAATTACTCAAGTAACAAGAGTTACTTAGCAAAGGGATCTATGTCAGGGCCTTCATATTTTTTAAAATCAAAGTTTAATTCAGCTTAAAATAGAGCAATTAATAATCAATTCAGATATTATGTTGCAATTCAGATCATTTCTAGAAGTTACCTAGAGTTATAGAGTTCTGTTTGTGATAAAAATTATAGTTTGACAAAAAAAAAAAAAAAAAGTATCAGTGGTCCAGTTAGCCATGCCTATGAGTTGATTGCTATCTATACTTGGGATTAATTTGTTTGATTTACAGGCCATACACCTTGTAAAATGAAAACCTATCATAGAGATTATAAACCTTTGTTTTTCATGATTATTATGATATCTAAATAATGGCTTTATCATTGACATGTATTATTTTTATATAAACAATCATGTACCACCTTTCTCTGCCTTCCTTGCCTATTTCATTTCAGTTCTACTAACCTCTAGGAAGTCAAAGATCAAAAAAGGTAGATGAGAAAATTTTGACATATTTATCAATAAGTACAACACATTATTTTGAAATTCCTTCGGTGATGGACTGTTGCTATGCTAAGTAATGAATGCTCATTCCTAGGCTGGGGCAAAATGCTTCTCACCCCGGTCCCTGTCCTTTCTGTTGGGTTTTCATTGTGTTTCCGGTACCTCTCTGACATGCTGGGACAAATGCTGAGGAGCTTTCCCATCCTGTGTCACCTCAGCCTCGGGCACACTGAACAGCAATACAGACACCACACTGGTTGCGCTTAAGAGAAATGTGTGATACTGATACTATTTTTGAAGGTTTTTATCTCCTTGGCATATCCTCATTTTATTAATTCTTCAATGTGATAGAGCGAAGAGACATCTAGCTCCATTTTAGTGATTCAACCTCTTACAACTTAACTCATATCAACTTTAAAATGTGGATTATAACATCAACTTCATAAGATGATTTTAAGGAATATATGTAGTAACGTGTAAATTACCCAATACATTATTTGGCAATTAATAGGCACCCATTAAGTGTTTAGAACTTCTGAAGGTGTGCAGAGGCATAGGAGAGAGAAGGAAAAAAAAAAGAGAAGGGAATGCAGTAATAGTAACAGAAAATATAAAATTAATAATATAAATTGTTAACAAAAAATGATTAATAAAAATACAAAATAATATAAAATATTGTTCCAGGAGTTAAACAGTTTGTCTTTTGAAAGGGGATATTTTTTGTGTGCACCCATTGATAATATTCAGAATATAACATTTAAAATAGACAGACAACTGCTTCTTGTCATATGTCATGAAATTTGTTCCAAGGATGATTTTAAAATGTTTCTCAAATAGTATTAGACTCTTAGGCGATCCTTTAATGTGTCGAATAAGAAAATGATAACATGATATTGTTTTGTTGATAGAGGGGAACTAGGCAAGTGATGAGCAGAACTTAAAATAGAAGTACTTTATTACTGTACCTCTAAATGATATTTGCAAAAAGCTATAGACATTACAGAAGGAGAAGAAAAGAAAGGGGGAAGAAGGGAAAGAGGAGAAAAAGTAGAGGGGGGAGGAGGAGGAAAATTAACCACAAAATGCAGGGTGAAGGTGGTACCCCAGCTTGCATAACAGAAAGTTCTGAAAAATCTCAATTTTTGCTCATTGTTCTTTTCACAGATGGTCTTTTTTCTGTTGATAAGCAGGTGCATTAATTCTATTTGATTTTCATAAAAAGCTAATACAAAATGACTTTATTGATAGCCAGAAAGATTTGTCTGCCTATTTCCGTATTCTTTTAAGACCTTTTTCATGTATTATTGTTTGACAGTGCCTTATGCTGGAGAAATGTTTCCTTCTGTTTAGGTTTTATAAAGAAGTTACCAGAAAAATTTGTCACATCTCTTTTCCTCCCCTCCAATTTCAGTCTTTACTGTATATGTGAAAAATCCATTGAGCCTTAGGGATTCCATTTTATTTTTAGAACAAAAGTTAGGTAACAAACCATGAAATTCACTAACTCATATGCAGTAAGTAGACTTGACTCTCCAGTTATTCATGTTTGACTTTGATGTATTGGTTTAGAAAAGGTAAAATAAATTTTCTGTAGAGGCAGATAGTCTCAAGTAGAGTACTCTTAAGAAGTGCTCGTTTTGTTTGTTAAATTGAATGTTAAAAGCTTTTCCACTTTTGAAATGAAAAGAATACTTAAAAAATAAAGAACAGAAAGAGAGCCTGGCCGGTGTGGCTCAGTGGCTGAGCATTGACCCATGCACCAAGAGGTCACTGGTTTGATTACCGGTCAGGGCACATGCCCAGGTTGTGGGCCTGATCCCCAGTGGGGGGCATGCAGGAGGCGGCCAATCATGTGGGTGGCAACCAGTTGATGTGTCTCTCTCACATTGATGTTTCTCTCTCTTCCCCCCTCTCTCCCTCCCGCTCTATCTGAAGATAAATGCAAAAATGTCCTTGGGTGAGGATTAAAAAAAAAAAAAAAAGAACAAAAAGAGAACAGAGCTATTTAGTTGCTAAATTAAGCGTGGACTGACATCTTCATATATTCTTCCAGAAAGGCAACGTAAAGCTACATATAGAGATCAGATCCTTAAATAGCAAGATGCTAATGAAAATACAGAATTTCTCCTTAATACATTTTACAATTACAATAAATTTAAAACATGTATGTGGAATATTTGTTCTAGATCTGTGAAATATGCCACTGGTATTTTAATAAGGATTGTGATCAATCTATATTTTGGGTGTTATGAACATTTTAATGATGTTCATTCTTCCAGTCCATTAACATGGTATATATGTCTATTTGTTTATATCTTCCTCTATTTCTTTTGCAGATTTCTGAGTACAGGTCTTTTACCTCCTTGGTTAAGTTTATTCCTAGGTATCTTAATTTTTTTGTTGTTGCAATGGTAAATGGGATTGTTTCTTTAGTTTCTCTTTCTGAAAGTTCATTATTGACATATAAAAATGTCATTGATTTCTGCATGTTAATTTTGTATCCTGCTACTTTGCCAAATTTATTTATTAAATCTAGTGGGTTTTTTTGGTGGAGACTTTAGAGTTTTCTATAATGTCACTCCAAAAATTTATATGGAACCAAAAAAGACCCTGAATAGCCACAGTAATCTTGAGAAAGAAGAACAAAGTAGGAGGGATTACAATACTGGATATCAGGTTACACTACAAAACCATTGTAATCAAAACAGCCTTGTACTGGCACAAGAACAGGCATACAGATCAATGGAACAGAACAGAGAACTCAGAAATTGACCCACGCCATTACACTCAATTAATATTTGACAAAGGAGGCAAGAGCATACAATGGAGTAAAGACTATCTCTTCAATAAATGGTGTTGGGAAAATTGAACAGTTACATGCAAAAAAATGAAACTAGACCACCGACTTACACCATACACAAGAATAAACTGAAAATGGATAAAAGACTTAAATGTTAGTAGTGAAACCATAAAAATTCTAGAAGAAATATAGCCTAGGGCAAGAGAAACAAAGAAAAAAGTAAACAAATGGGACGATATCAAACTAAAAAGCTTTTGCACAGCAAAAGAAACCATCAACAAAATGAAAAAGGATCCCACTGTGTGGGAGAACATATTTGCTGATGATATATCTGATAAGTGGTTAATTTCCAAAATATATTAAGAATTCATACAGCTCAACAAAATTCAATTAAAAATGGGCAAAGGACCTAAATAGACACTTCTCCAAAGAGGACATACAGATGGCCAAGAGACATATGAAAAAATGCTCCAAGTCACTAAAACATGTATGTGGAATTTTAGTCAAGAATACACAGATAAAATAATAACTGTAAATTAAAAACAGGAATAAATGTTGTTATTATCCAGATAATAAAAGGGTAAGCAAAAATGTAAAATGTAGATACTTCCATTTAGTGATGATTTTCTCTTAGAGTTATATTTTGTCATAAATGTCTTCTAATGTAGTATGATTTATCATTTCTGAGAAATATCCTAAAATTGACATATTTAAAATATGTTACTGGTCGCCCTGGCTGGTTTGGCTCAGTGGTTAGAGCATTGGCCTGCGGACCAGAGAGTCCTGAGTTTGATTCCGGTCAAGGGCACGTATCTTGGTTGCAGTTCCTCCCAGGCCCCAGTTGGGGTCATGCGGGAGGCAACCAATCACTGTGTCTCTCTCACGTCAATGTTTCTCTCTCTTCCTCCCTCTCTCCCTCCCACTCTATCTGAAGATAAATGGAAAAATATCCTCGGGTGAGGATAAAAAAAAAAAATGTTACTGGTCTACTAAAATCTGTTTTATGTATAACATTTTTAATCTAGATATTTTACTAAGTTATAATGAGCTTTTGGAAAATAAACTTGTGAGATTATTCAACACCATGCTGTTCTACCAAATATTGATCATTATACAGCATAGGGTTTTGCAAAAATTAAGTATGACTCTCTTGCAGTCTAACTGTTTATAGGAAGAAAATCACAATCAAGACTGGTAATTCAATAATCTCTGTTTTTTCAATTCTAAAATTTAGTTTCACTCTCTTGCTTTTGAACTGTATGAACTTGAGCCTAAAGTCCTTCATCTCTAAAATGGAATTAACAGTATCAAACATACAGGGTTGTTCTGCAGAGGAAAAGAGGTAGCATGAGAATGCCCCCTTAGATATTCAAATGATAGAAGTAATTCAGAAATCCTTCCCCTTTTTGAATAACTTTTTCTCAAAATTAGTTTCTGGCATATAGTTTATACCTAAAATACTGGTATAAAAAGTCTCTCCATGGTAGGTCCCAGCTTGTGTTTGCATTCTAAGGGTACTTGATATCAGCAGGCTAACTGCCATTAAGGCGTGAGTGAGTGTGATTCAAATAGAGCTGGACAGAGTTAAAAAAATAAAAAGAGAGAGAGAGAGTGAATTAGCCTTAGAGTGAATATTAGGACATAGACCCTGATAAAAAGGACACTAAGAGCTGGTATTTTTCATATGCATTATGAGCAACTGAAATAAATATTAGAGTTTTATATGGCACATTTTTGGCATCACTTCTCTATATACTATCTCTAATGGGTACAGGGCATGGCCCTATTAGAATACCGCAAGATGTTTTCATAGCAGTCAGATGAAACTCAAGTAGGTTTTGAGTGTGGGTGAGAAGGATGTTTTCAGACAAGAAACAAAATGAAGAATTTACTTTCTGTGAACTCATCAAGGAGTTAAAAATAGAATGACATTTGTCCTTAAATTCACACAATTATTTTTGTTCATTTCATGTTTCTTATTTGGTATAATGTCACTTAGAATGGCATTACTACTTTTGATCATGGTAATAGACATGAAGCAACCAGATATAATTCTAATATTCTTTAACTAATATCTTTTAAATTGTATTATTTTAATACAATTAGTTTTATTTATATCTGGTAATATGAGATAAATGAAGGTTTTTCACAGTATCATGAATTAATATTACTTGATTAACAACAATTTTTGTTAGTCTAAATTGAGTAGTATTTAGAATTTAATATGTGCACAGTTTTTATTGCTTATTAGGTATCTATTTTGTACTGTTTTATCAAGATCTTGACATTTAATACTCTAGTAAAGAGACAGTAGTTTATTAATGTCTTTAGGGATCATCCTTAGAATTGTAATATCAATTGAGAATTTAACAAAGATAAATTATTTTACTCTAGGGTAGGTGGTGATTAAAAGAGTAGCAATAACCAAATCTTAAATATGCTACATATAATTTTTTGAGAAAGAAAATCTGAAGGAAAGATAAAGGAGGGGAAGAAAAGGAAGAAATGGAGTGCTTTGGTGTGTCCCCAAGCCTGGGAATAGCGTGGAAATAAGGTCCTTTTTTTCTGGCACTGATTTAATCTAACCCTCCTTTCTATTACATATGTACATACTAGTTAAGGAAGTTTGACCCATAATTTATTATAACATCATCTTAGATAACAATATTGCCAGCAAATCAGTAGTGTTACAAATACGACTCTGGAGACTATAGGTGCAAACACTCAACCTGGTAGAAATATATTCACATATATTAACAGAGTAAGTAATTAAATTTTTGATGGTCAAAGCTTTCCATTTTGACTTAAAACTGTAACAAACAATTGGATATTCTTTGTATCAGTGTTGAAAGATTCTAAATTTTATAAAAATACATCATGTTGATGTAAGGCAGCTTAAAGCTGGTAAAAAGTCTAATGAAATTCAGTAAATTAATGCTTCAAGGGAAAAATCTAGTATTAGAAATTGAAACTTCAAATATTTTACTGCTAAAATTATTTCATACAGTTCTAATATTTCTGATCAATGAAAATAAATTCCTATTTATTTCTAATTAGAAAGAAGACTATTTTTACACATGTGTGTTTCAATCAGTTTCATCATATAGGATGTTCATCAGGTATGGAATTTGATTTTACCCCACTTATGAGATACTAAGTTAGTCTGTAACTGTTTTGTGTATGCTGGCAGAAGACAAGAGACTCTGGCTAAGATATACCAGATTTCATTACTCATGGTAGAGAAGTCAGCATGAACACCAGCATGTTTACATGTATTTCTCTTCTCTCCAAGTCCCAGAGGTATGACATAATATAGCCCAGATGAAGACTATACACACAGTTGATTTCTGTCACAGCTCAGGGTGCCTGAGCTTGGGAATCTGTCCTTTTTTATTATGCAGCAAGCAAGCCTGCTCCTGGTTGGTGGATGGTGGGGCAGGAGGGCAATGTTAACACATTTCTTAAGGTTACCAGTTGCATGGAAAACCTTGAGAAGAGACCCAGGTAAAAGAACAGTCATCCAACTTCTACCAGTTTACATGAGCCAATTATGCATATCTTGTCTCAAACCCACATTGAGGTCACCCCAGGAACTGGAAATCAGCCATGGTGAGAGTATGTGCACCAGGAAAACCAGCAAACATTACATACCAGGGCTTTTTTTTTTTTTTTCCAGAGAAATTTGTTAAACATTTACTAACATACCACTCTACCTCTGTCTCTTGTTACTGTTTTGGGCAGTAGTGTAAGTGAACATATACTGTAGAGAACAGGTATCTATTCGAATGGACTTTCAAACTGATGTGTGTGTATGAGAGAGAGAGAGAGAGAGAGAGAGAGAGAGAATAAAGAAGGGAGGTTCCGCTTGAAGAACAGCTGAGGAGTTGACACAAACCTCCCATCTCAGAGGGATTCCAGGGATATTCTATTAACTGGACCAAAAGGACAAAGGCCCTGAAATTAAATGAAATGTTTACTTAAAAAGCAATAAACTGTTATAGAAGTTGAGAAAAAAACTGTAGAACTGAAACTTAGAAAGATAGAATGGAAAAAGAGAAGAAAATTACAACTGCAGGTTTTGTGGCTTAATGTAGGGAAGGACTCTTAGCCTTTATTAACCCTGGAGGTCTCATTTGGGCTTAAAAAAAAACAAAAACAAAAACACCATACAATTCTCTATGTTAAAGCATGTGGATTCAATAAAAATGTTAAGCAAAAGTCAGCATTATCTTCCAAATTATATTAATGAGATATTAATCAATATATTGATTATTTACACCTGTTCTTTCCATTAGTCTCAACAACCTATTACATGGGTAACCCTGCTTCATGTCCTTATCAAACCTTTAGCAACCATACTTTATTAACTATACCCTATCATCACCATTTCCATATCTAATGGATCATCATTGGGTTATCCTAAGAAAACTATTCTGTTTTCTTCAGATCATGCATCGAATCAAAGTGAGGTTTTTAAATTAAAAAAAAAATAATAACTTAATTTGAGAGAGAGAAGAAGGGAGAGGGAGAGAGAGAGAAACATCACCGTGAGAGAGAAATATCAATCAGCTGCCTCCCACATGCACCCCAATCAGCATGGAGCCTGTAACCCGGGCATGTGCCCTGACTGGGAATTGAACCAATGACCTTTTGGTGTAAGGGAGGACACTCAACCAACTGAGTCACACTGGCAAGGGCTCAAAGTGAGTTTTATATCATTCTTTGGTTGATCAAATTGCTGGCATTTTTTGAATTAAAGACACCTTTGTTCAAAAATCTTTTATACAAGGGAAAATACGGTTTACCGTAATACCATGTGCTAATACCAGTACATGGTATTAGCAACCACATTCTACCGGGAGCTCCCCTCTCTCAGCAGAAAAGCCATTTCTCTTTCTTTTCAATACACTTCTTTGAAAATCATCTTGAATTTCTGAGGTCCTCCGGCTATGAGCATGTGACAGCAGCTTGCTGGTTTCTATTTTTAAAATCAATATTATCTCAATTTATGAATAGTTTAAGAAAATAAATTTCCAAGAGTAACCTAATTAACTTTCTTGAAAGAATTTGCATTCTTGTAAATCCTACAGTGAGTCACTAAAGCTAAGAAAACTGACATCTATTGGTCTTAGTTTTGAAGCAAGGAGGGAGGAGGGGGAACTCTTAAGCAAATCCCAATTCTTTAGACTGCATTAATAAATGTAAACAGGATGTTTCAGCAGAGAAAGCATAAAACTGCCTGATATATGCAAGGCATATCTTTAATGATGTTTAAAAAGGAGCTAAACATCTCCCTGGGAATTCTTAAAACATTTATCTTTTAGGCAGTTATTTAGCTTCACAAGTCTTTGTTGTTTAACAAGCTGGAGAAAATAGGTCAGCTAATGTTATATTAATCAGTAAATTAATATTTCAATTGGATACTTTCTAGTTAAAATGCTTGCAGCTTTTCCTTTTTTCCTCCCCTACTTCAGCACTGATGTTAAGTGGTATCATTATCATATTGTACCTTGGGGTTGTGAGATAACAGGGTCCAGTGATAGCTCTATTCTTAGAAGAGTGGGAGGTTTATCATGCCACTTACACATTTAAAATGACACTCCATGGTTCCTGTGCGCCAGAGTGTCTTAGAGCTGAGTCATAGGATTTTCCAAATCGTGGCTCTCAATTTATATTCTAAAATCATGCCTTTCAAATCTGAAAATAAGTTTTTGCTTAGTAGAAATTTTGTCTTCACTCAAGGAAAAAATACTACTCAAATTACCTGAACAATATAAATGTGGTCTCTCAATTCTGTTCTCTAGCATTTTATATGAACTAAGTCAATGGATAGTTCGATTCAAATGGTTTGAAGGCCTATTATTTGCAAGTGAATAAATAAATATCAAAGTTTTACCGTAGAAATGTAACGTAGATTAAGCATTATTTTTTTGCACATACTGAGAAACTAACACGTGCTAGGAGCTGGGTAATTTGGTATGACATTATTTCTGTGGTGATATTAGTTTTCTTTTAATAGCAGTTACAGTGAAATTTTTTGTATTTGTAAGAACCCAAATTTGCATGATTAATGGAGAGAATGGCCTTGTTGCCTAGAAGATATTTTAGGCTAGTGATGGAGAATGTACCTGAGGCATGTATGTGAGTTTACTGTACTCCTGAATTCTCCTAATGAAAGGTACAATACTCACCCAATGTCTCTCTGCCTTGCTGAGATTCAGCTAGAGTTTGCAGAAAAGGATGATAAACTAATTTACTGGCATTGAAAAATACACATGTAATAAAAAAAAACATATAAAAACAGTGAAATAAAATTTCAAAGTGCAACTGGGAGGTATAGTAAAATCTATCAACAGGAAACTTGCCTAGAATTAATCTATTGCCATCTCATGGAACATTTTCATTGGCCTATAAAACTGAGTCTGGATATGCAGATCCACAAAGTTGTTTGCATAAAATATAACAGAACCTAACTGTAGGAAACTTCACTCCAGTTAGAAAAATAGATGGCTAATTAGCTTAAATTAGTGCCAAATGCATTATTTTCACTTTGTTCATTTCTGTTCCATGGTTCTCTGGTCTGTGTCAGGGAGAAAATTTCCAGTGTGTGAAAGTGACATGTAATTCTCAGAGAAATATTCACGTTTATAATGTAAAATTAACTACATTCATTTATCCTCCATGAACATGTCACACAGTCATAATATTTTTAACATGATTATTGTTATTGTTTATATTATTAGTATAGACAAATGTTGGAAATTGCAGGAACAGAAAGTTGACAATGTATTAATAGAACTCATATGAAGTGGATATGTTGAGATGTTTCGTTTAGTCTGGTTAAGTTTTCCACTACATCTTGCTTTTGATAGGGAAGTTTTGAATGAAAAGAGAAAGTAAATGTGGATATAAGAAGTCAAAGAGTGTTACTTTAAAAAAGCATATAAGTATAGATTTATATACATTGACCAAAAATAATATATACATCAGGGAGAGGATAGAGAAAGTAATTTACATTTATAAACCATGAACTATGGCCTATGTCTTCTGCTAGACACTTGACATGTATAATAACAATAATAACAATAATAAAATACTTAATGCTTATATGAGATATTGTTTAAGTGGTTTATGTGTTTGTTCATTTAATTCTCACAATCCCATAGATGATGTACTGTTTATTATCTCCATACACAAATGAGTAAACCAAAGGAAAGAGGATAAATAACCTGTCTAAAATCTACACAAGTATAAGGAGTAGCTGGGATTAGACCAAAGTTCCTGTAGAACACTTGAAAGGTGTGACTTGTAAATAGATATTTGCAATAAATTAAGCCAACAAATATTGAATATTATATACAGACATATTTGTAAACAAGTCATTTATTCCATTATTTAATCTTTGAAATAGCCCAAAGAGCTAAGTAATAGTTTACTCCCCCTTCCCAGATGAGGTAACAGAAGCAAAGAAAGGTCGAGTAATTTGCCTAGGAATATACAGTACTTATGTGCTAAAACAAGTATAACTCAGGTGTTCTGGTACCAGAGTTTGCTCTCTTCACCTCCAAAGTATGTTCCAATCAAAGGTGTACTCAGTCCCTATGGTACCAGAGTATTCAGCAGTGAAATAAGGGAATACAGTGACTGAAAGTGAACCATGCTGGCTGGTTAATTTATTGACTACATAGATATATAATTCTAGTAATTAGCATATTTGTGTATAGTCTAAGGTGGCTGCTTCCCTGTTTCATGGTATCTTAGGGGATAATTAATAATTATGTGGTTCTTTGGTAATCTTGAACCAGAGTAAACACAGTTGGATATAATTAAGGAGTAGTCCATCCAAGTTAAGGATGAACAGGTGAAAATCTATAGCTAGACAACAGCAATTCATCCCCTACAATGCTTTTCAAAGTTTCTATGTATTGATATAAAATTTTAGCTTTAAGATCAAGGATTCAGCAAGAATTTTCTGACACCTAAGTTAAGCTTAGGTTCCCTGGCTATTCATTCTATATCTCTAGTGCACAGCTTAGGGCCTAGTATAAGGTAGGTGCTCCATAACTATTTCTTGAATTTATTCTCATATTCTCCTGCTTTTGTCATTCTTTTTTTGGGTTTCCAGATTCTATTTAGTCTTGCCTCTCCCTATATGGCTTTTCAATGGAGTAACACATTAAAATATCACCTTGCTTTCCAGACACTCTACCGCTGCCACATATGGGAATGCTGATGTTCCCCACACTTCCCAAAGCACATCAATAAACTCTCTTTTAGGATTTGGTTTTGTTATCCACCAAGTGTTTATTCTTTGAAAGTTGTGCCTTAAGAAGCAGCCTATCCGTTGGGCAGCCAAAGTCTTACTACTACTTAGAGAACCAAAGAAGAAAAGGGTAATGAGATTCACGGACCAAGAAAGAAATTTGAGAAGGTTGGAGATGGGTTGAGAACTAGAGGAGAGGAAGTCAGTGGTGCAGAACTTTGCATTCAAAAGAGAAACAGGATTGAATCAGAGAACAAACCTTTCTAGAAGTTTTAGGGCCTGCAAAGGACTTTAGAAGCATTGTTAATATAATGTCTACTCCCTAGCTGACAGTCATAATTATGTGTCTAATGAAGTAATGATTAGATAAGAATTGGAAGGTTGAACGTGGAAGGTATTTCATTACAATTAGTTAGAAATACTTAGAGAAGCAGAGGAAAATGGCACAGCATTTGATTCAGAGAGAATGCCCAAATCAACGAGACTCAACAGTGTACTGCACTTTTCTAGACTGAAATGCAGTTCATTTGGGTACTGACCAAATTCCCTTGTGGTTGGTGATGAGAGGTTCAGTGACATCACAGGAAACCTATCTGAAAGGAATGGGAACTGATTTCCCAAGATTAACTCCAGGTTAAGAGTTTAGTTTCATCTCTTGTGTTCCCAAACTTGTACTTAAGTCAAAGGGACACGTGTTTCTAAATTCTACACTGCAACTTTAATCTGTGTCAGGCTATGCTTGGCAGGTCTTTGCGCCCCTACAATGAGAAACATTTATCTTTTCCTGTGTTTGAATTCAAAGCAAAGTAAAATTTAAATGGTGCAAAAGAAAAAGGGTCCTTCCAGTTGTACAGTGGTGTGAGATGCCACACTGCAGAGAACTATGTACCACAGCTCAGTCAGTACATGATAAGAAACTGGGAATCAATTCCTTAATATATCTGTTGTGCAAGGGGGTTAATAAGAGAGATAAAGGCTCTATTGAAGACTGTGCACTCTGAATAATCTAAAAAAATATATTTGAAAACTTACATTTTGATATGATAATTTTTGTTCTCAAACAAAAACGGTACTGTTGTGATTGCCACTGAAAAAATAACATTTATTAAAGTTGATACTAAGATTCCTATTTTCCTGACTTCTGGATCACCCTTTGAATAATATAAAGAATAATATCATTGTAGTTTCATTTGTGGTCTAAAAAGTGTTTGACTCACTAAGGTTGAATGTCAGGTAATTTCATTTAATGTTCAGTTTTAAAAGAGAAAAGGAGGAGAAAGATTTAGATGAAAAGTAGAGTGTATGACCTTAGAAATGTATTTATAAGGTCTGACTGCAGCAGCCAAAAATAATAACCATTGAACCTAGTGAATAATTTAAGGCCAATGAGCTAACAGTGATCTTTGCAATGGGATATTAATACGTAAATATTTTAGTCAGCTTTTTCACACCAGCATAAAAGTGCCTTGTATTTTATCTACAATCTCCCTCTAAGTCAAATTTCTGAGAGACTGTGTTCTCACTGATATCTTGGCATACACATTCACACTTTATAATTACATGATTTTACTACCCATAGACATTCAAGAAGTAAAGATTATATTTTCTAAATATGCAGTGATGATTCCTAAGGCCATGTTTCATTTTATACGTGTAGGACAGTGGTGTAAGAGAATTCGGTTTCTTTATTTAGATGTATTTGCTATGACAGTGTGATTTACTGAAGATTAAAATCATTTGTTAAATCAATACTTAGTTTTGAAGAACTATTATTAAATGCTCAACAGATATAAATATTTGAGTCTGCAAAATGTATTTGCTATCACAGATCTATAACATATAGATAAATACCCATATAATTATATCCATATCTAAATTAAAGTATGTTTTTAATCCCTTTGTGTTTTTTTGATATTAATAAACCCAAGAAATCACTCTGGTTCTCAGACAAAAGATGTATTTTTGTCAATGTTTTTGCTTGTTTATTGCTTTAAAAGAAGGGATATCAGCTAGAATGTTAAGATGGGCTTTCATCACTACATGGGAGAGACAAAGAAAACTAGAAAGGGCATTACTAGGTCTCAGTCTAAAGGCTCAGCCACAAATTGAGCAAGTCACTTTATCTGTCTTAATTCATTATTCTCACCATAGTTACACAGATATCTCTGGTTAATTGTTAAGGTCCCTCAAGTTGCAATTATGAATGAATGAACTGTGACAATAACCGAGTTCCTCCCAAATATTGTAGGACAATGAAATCTTATAAAATGCAATCTTATTTGTTCTAGCGTAGATAAATGTTTGCCTTTTGCTTTCAGAATTCCATCATACAACTGGCATAATTTTGTTAAATCAATTTGTGTTGAATGAATACATTTTTAAACACACACACACACACACACACACACACACACACCAATTTAGAAGTAACACTCTCTAGGTTCTCTTCTGCAATGTTTTGTACATCCTCTTGTAGACTATAGATTTTCATAGGCCACAAATTTGGGTGTGTAAAAAATGCAACTGTCTTTATGTAAATGCATAATATGTAAATTTAAGAGTATCCCAAGCTCAAGTTGAAGAAAAATTTGTAATTTATTTAGAATTTTCACAGTTGAATGTTTCTCCATATCCACCTAAATTTTTCTTGGGTAAAAAAGAGTCTAGGCCCTAGCACAGGGAAGCATCTGCTGAGCTGTTTTTATACTTGGGATTGACTCCAACCAGAATTGCTAAAGCTACTTGAATTTGTTGTCTACTGACTAGTCATTAGGTCTTCAGAGGTCAACCTCTTTCTTTCTCAGTCTATCACACCTCCTCTTTCTCTGTTTCCTAAGGATTCACAAAAAAAATATTTTCAATATTCTATAGAGCTTTTGGGTAGCTGCAAGACAGCATAATGACTATTTCAGTCTACCCACGATGAGCGGCGCTATCACTGTGTCATTCCATAGCTGTACTGAATCTGGGTGTCCTTGCAACTTGGCAAGGCTTGTCATATCCCTAGACCTGCTCTGAGAGGCAAGGCACAGTTCACTTTTATCAGGACTACCAAATATCTGAGAATTCCATTTTCTGTTCTGTTTGAAAATTAGAACTTGGAGTGGAGAGCAAGTTAGAGGTCCCTTATCAAGATCCTACTTGTATCTAAGTTTTATTCTTCCCTCAAATAGTCCTTTCTCTTTCAACACGGGAACATTGATCTCTTTTCTGGTTAGTTCATGTTTTCATCTACTATGTTTTCAATCTCTTTCTACTTTTCAGGTCTTAACCTTTTGAACCTAAAAAAACAAACAAGCAAAATACAAACAAACAAAAACCCACTAGGCTCTTAAAGTCAAAGCTTTTCCTCTCAGAGCTCCAGTATCTTTCTAGAATTTCAAAGATTATTTTTAAATCCAAAATCAAACAATTAGGCTTCCTACTTCTCTCTGGATTTCTTTCATCTTTCCCTTTGCCATGCGGACAACCGAGTCACCAGACTAGTCTGCGCTAACCCTAACCCTATGTCATATTTGTACAATTCAGAAAAAGGCGTCATCTCTGAATGGACGCAGTGG
This sequence comes from Tadarida brasiliensis, assembly GCA_030848825.1. Lineage (NCBI taxonomy): Eukaryota > Metazoa > Chordata > Mammalia > Chiroptera > Molossidae > Tadarida > Tadarida brasiliensis. The sequence goes on along the minus strand of CM061267.1, from coordinate 78,341,166 downwards.
AAACCACACATTATCTGCGTGGATTTATTTTTCCTCCGGATACAGTACTTGGCAATGGGACAAGACCTTTCAATAGAGAAAAAGTTTCCTTTCCTCCAGGTCATGCAGCCACAAGAGAGGCTCCATGGTTTGGTGAGCGGAGCATGGACCAACTTTCAGCTCACTTAGGTACCAGTGTCGGATGCCCTTGTGTAGGACCCCACAGACAGACAGAGACTGCTTTTCAAGGGACAGTGTAAAGGGAAAAGTACCTCCAGAAATACTTCAGAAAGTTACCTCGCCATCTATATTGCTCAAAGCAAGGCAAACTTGTACTGTGGTCCAGCAGCAGCATAATGCTGTGATTGTGAACATGTAAGAAAAGCAAACCATGTCATATTAAAGAACAAGACTATAATATTTTAATGAATGGATCCAGAAAGAGGAAAATGTATAGAAATTCTATATCATCAACTGCTTGAAAGCATTAGACAAGTGTAGTCAAATTTATAAATGGTGGAAAGAATATTATTTTCCCATCCTCTTCTGTTATACCCCATTGTTTAAGGATTCTTCTGGTTCTATTGGATCACATTAGCCAGAACCCATTTGCCAGTGCTCACTAGATAAGAAAAACACTTTTACATTATCTTTTAGTTTGTGTGGTGTTACTACCTCGGAGATGTACATCATTAAGAACGCATCTAACATGATTGAGTAAGGAGTTCTGAAGACAGACACAGCAGTGTAACTCAGTATAAAGTTATGCACCTCATCAATATATCACAAACTCTATCTTACTTTCCTAATGTACGGTTTTAAAAAATGAAACATGGACTTCAGATATGCTCTTCGAGAATGTGCTATTAGGACAAATATTTAAACCAATATATCGATCAAAATAATTCATATAGGATTTTCTTTTATTGATTATCAATCCATTTTATTTGAACAGTCCTGACTAAGATCAAAATCACTTTGCAAAAATGACTGTAAACCTGATAAAGTAGTAGCACCAGAGTACTGCCTTACTTCAAAAGTATATTTGAAAAGTGAAAGCAAATCAATAATAATTATATAAACCAAATTGTATTATCTTTTCTTATTAATACTGTAATTGTAAAAAATGTGTAGATAGGAGGGTTTTTTAAAGAGAACACAGGAGTCTATTAACTAAATTTTTTCAAAGTATATTACTTGACTAATTTTCAGAAGCCAAGTCCAATTTTTAATACGGGAGAGCAGGGCTGTAGAATAAAGCAGAAGACACAAAAATTAAATGAAAATGAGAAGTTTAAAAATTATTTTGCAATTGTTCTACTAACTTTTTTCAATAGTCGGAGGTAATAAAATATGTATTTTAAACAGGACATTAATTATAGGATGTACATATAGGTCCATCAGCATGTGAATCTATTGAAGGCATATTAAATAACCCAAGACAGTGGATTGGTATCGTTTAAACTTCTTGAAAATTTCTAACCATCTATTTCTACATCCTTACTAGCATTGATTGCAATCAGTTGAATCAGTAGTTTATGTTCATTTCCTTTCATTTGCTATTATTTTACACAGGGGAATATTTGCATTTGCATTGTATTCCTGACATAAGTAAAACCCATTTCAAAATTCATACCTGCTTTAATGTACTAGTAAATTTTACTACTTCCTTCAATAAGTCATCCTTTTCTTAGGAATGTTGACTATAAGAATTTTTCCTTAACAGTCATCCAAGGAGAATTATTTTCAAATATGAAGAGTTAAGCAAGGGAATTAAAAATAAAACCTGGCAGTTAAAAAAAAATGTATACTGTTACTTACTTAAATATTAATCTCCAGGTAGGGAAAAAAAAAGAGAAATAAAAAAAAAACAAACACTATAGATTAAGAAGTGCATTAAGGTATTCATTAAAAAGCATTTAGTGAAACTACCAGAATCCCAAACACAAAACCACTCAATAACTCTGGTCTCAGTGCCCGGTCTAATGCAGGGCTGTGGACAGGGCGGAGGCGAGGGAAGGAAGCGTCCGCGCCGCACGCCCAGCAGAGGAAAGCGCCTCGCCTGCACTTGTTTGCATGTGGGGCTGCCGCTCTCATCAACTGTGTGCTTACATTCTTTTCTTTACTTTGGCTGTTACATGCATCTAATAAAAATACCTTTTTTTTTTTTTTTTTCCTGCACAAGTATGAGTTAAATGCTTTGTCGCTATTTAAAACACATTTATTGTTTCAGGTTTCTGGAGTCAGACTTGTAAGTTCCAGTGCCTATCAGAGGAAATAGAAAAGTTCCTACGTTCTACTCAGGGAAGGCTGGTATTCTGTGTGTGCATATTTTCTGCAAGTGCAAATAAATAAATTCTTATTATTTGATTTATAACATGGCGATATTTCATTTATATTTTTGAATTAAACGGGTTCATACAAGAATTTACTCCATAGTATTCTTCTATCCTTGTTTCATCTTGGACTTCCATGTTATTACACAAAATTAACCCTCTAAGTCTTTAAATTTACATTTTACTATTTTGCCTTGTTCACTTTGAACATAGCTGTCTGTTCTTATTGAGGAATAACTTTTAAGATAAACTGGAGAGCCTAGATCATTTTAAAATGCACCTAGTTTAACTATCCCTCCCAGGTTTTTATCTCCAGTAAACTAACCGCAAGCCACTTCTCAGCCTCTGCTGGAACATCCTCTGTGAGCAGAGGCGCATGACACTAGGCTCTGAAGTAGAAGGTCCCGCCTCGAACATTCCTGGTCATGAGTCCGTGTGTTTTCTCTTTTTCTTTTTTCTCTTTTTTTACTCCTCACCCGAGGACATTTTTGCATTTATCTTCAGATAGAGCGGGAGGTAGAGAGGGAGGAAGAGAGAGAGAGAAACATCGATATGAGAGAGACACATCGAGCGGCTGCCACCCACACGACCCCAGCCAGGGCCGGGGACAAACTGCAACCAGGGTACGTGCCCTTAGCGGAACCGAACCCGGGTCTCTCTGGACCAGGGGCTGATGCTCTAACCGCTGAGCCAAACTGCCCAGGGCCCGTGTGTTTTCTTATACTGAACAATAAATAACCTGTCTGCCTGAGTGTTTATGCAATGACTCTTCTTCTTTCCCCTGGAGTTCTAATGAACAAACTTAATATCTTTTTCGGTTGGCATACCTTTAGATGTTTAAAAGCAACTCTTCTATCTTCTCTGAATCTTGACTTCATCAGACAACTCCCCGTTCTTTAACACTTTCCTCATATCAAATGATTTTTAAAATGATCATCCACTATATCTGTCATATCATTACTCACCACATGCACTCTAAGTTTGTTTCTAAATGTGTTATCAAAAATATATACAGGGAAATTAACCCCTTATCCGAGGTATCATTGGCAAATGTGTTCTCCCACACAGTGGGATCCTTTTTCATTTTGTTGATGGTTTGTTTTGCTGTGCAGAAACTTTTTAGTTTGATGTTGTCCCATTTGTTAATTTTTTCCTTTGTTTCTCTTGACCTAGGGATTGTATCATCAAAAATTCTACTATGTGAGATGTCTGAGATTTTTCTGCTTATGGTTTATCCAGGATTTTTATGGTTTCATGACTTACATTTAAGTCTTTTATCCATTTTGAGTTTATTCTTGTTAATGGTATAAGGTGGTGGTCTAGTTTCATTTTTCTACATGTACCTGTCCAGTTTCCCCAGCACCATTTATTGAAGAGACTGTCTTTACTCCATTGTATGCTCTTGCCTCCTTTGTCAAATATTAATTGAGTGTAATGGCTTGGGTTGATTTCTGGGTTCTCTGTTTTGTTCTGTTGATCTATATGCCTGTTCTTGTGCCAGTACCAGGCTGTTGTGATTACAGTGCCTTTGCCAATGGTACCTCTGATAGGGGACTGATTTCCAAAATATTTAAAGAACTTATACAATTCATCACCAGGAAGACAAACAATCTAATTAAAAAATGGGCAAAGGACCTGAATAGACACTTCTCCAAAGAGGACATACAGATGGCCAAGAGACATATGAAAAAATGCTCCAAGTCACCAGTTATCAGAGAGATGCAAATTAAAATGACAATGAGGTATCTCCTCACACCTGCCAATGGCTGCCATCAACGAATCAACAAACAACAAGTGCTGGCAAGTATGTGGAGAAAAGGGGACTCTAGTACACTGCTGGTGGGAATGCAGACTGGTGCAGCCACTATGGAAAGCAATGTGAAAGACTCAGTTATTATATATGAGCTCAAATTATACCCTATTATTTTTCTGGAAAAAACAGAAAAACAAACTTATTTTTGCTTCCTAGTTATTCTATTTCCTCTTTTATGTTCTCAGTGGAATTACTAGTTTTCTTCTGTATAATAAGGCCAGATAAATAATAATCCTTACATTATTATTAAATAGACTTAAAATAGAATTAAATTATTTTATTTTAGGGGAGGCAAGAGAATGATAGATAGGAATATTTTACCATTTTAATAGAAAATTTCAATCCCATTCTGGAGAACACATTATTATATCAAGGGTATACAGATTAATGTAGTTCCCTTTCCTACACATAGGTACTATTGTATTTATTTATTTATTTATAAAATTTATTTATTTATTTTTGTTACAGATGTTTCTCTTTTTTCCTCTCTTTGACACCCTCCTCCCAGTCCTGCCACCCCCCAGCATTGTTGTCTATGTCCTTGTTTACACATACATGTGTAAAAGTTCTGTAGTTTATGTATTTAAATAACCAGAACAATAAATACCTACAGCACTACGCAAATCCTAAGAGAACATGATGTAGGAAACTCTTTCTTGCTACTAGAATGCATCAAAAATTCTTAGAAATGGCTCTTTGCCGCATCTACTGCGAGGATGAAGACCATTCTCAGCAATCAGACTGTCGACATCCCAGAAAATGTCGACATCACTCTGAAGGGACGCACAGTTATTGTGAAGGGCCCCAGAGGCACCCTGCGGAGGGACTTCAACCACATCAATGTAGAACTCAGTCTTCTTGGAAAGAAAAAGAAGAGGCTCCAGGTTGACAAATGGTAGGGAAATAGAAAGGAACTGGCCACCGTCCGCACTATCTGCAGTCATGTGCAGAACATGATCAAGGGTGTTACACTGGGCTTCCGTTACAAGATGAGGTCTCTGTGCACTCATTTCCCCATCAACGTCGTTATTCAGGAGAATGGTTCTCTTGTTGAAATCAGAAATTTCTTGGGCGAAAAATACATCCGCAGAGTTCGGATGAGGTCAGGTGTTGCTTGTTCAGTATCTCAAGCCCAGAAAGATGAGATGATTCTTGAAGGAAATGACATTGAACGTGTATCAAATTCAGCTGCTTTGATTCAGCAAGCCACAACAGTTAAAAACAAGGATATCAGAAAATTTTTGGATGGTATCTATGTTTCTGAAAAAGGAACAGTTCAGCAGGCTGATGAATAAGATCTAAGTTGTCCAGCTATAGAAACACCAAGATGCCGAATGATTTTCACACTTATTTGCGATATTTTAAAGATGAGCAATAAAAGCCTCGTATTGATTTGGGGGAAAAAAAAAATTCTTAGAAATGATTCCAGTGACAAAATAAAAGATAAAAAATTGACATGCCTGAAAACAAACACCTGCAGTATATGACCAATGGTGGGGTTCAGTGTAATGTGGGGGTTGCCCTGCAGAAAAGCACTGACAGCTGCTTTTTAATCAGTTACACTCAAGGAAATAGAATTCTCCTTGTGCGTGATCATCATCTCCCTACAAGTTGGTTTATTACCCATCTTTTTCATTTATTCTTACCTTTTAAGTCAGTAAATTTACCGTAATTATTTTTCTAATTTTTGAATACTTTGAGGGATGATATTTTAACTGCTGCAGTAATCATGGATTCCTTAATTATTTGAAAAACTTACATCAATAAATTCTTTCTTTTTTAAAAGTATGTAATCCATGCCCTGGCCAGCGTGGCTCAGTTGGTTGAGCATCATCCCATGCACCTAAAAGTCACCGGTTTGATTTCTGGTCAGGGCACATGCCCAGGTTGTGGGCTTGATCCCCAGCAAGGGGTGTGCAGCAGGCGGCCAATCGATGATTCTCTCTTACATCAATGTTTCTCTTGCTCTGCTTTTCCCTTCCTTTCTCTCCAAAATCAATAAAAACAGATATATTTTTTAAAGTATGTAATCCAGTTTTCTTCAAGGTATAAATATATATTCTTGAGCATTTAAACATGGAAGAATTGAGACCATTCCCTCAGCAGTATTCTCCTCCTTCACGCACTTAGAGCACCCTGGCCGCACTCAGAGGAGAACTGTCACTCAGTGCTGTTTGATTGTTTTAAGAGGGGCTAGTGATTTTGAAGTCCTTTCTTTTTTGTTTATCCAAATGAGAACATATGTTCTGACCTTAATACAAAGGTAGTGAAAGGCCAACGTGAAATTAGGTGTTTTAGGATAATGGAAGTGTCTCTAGTCCTTTTTATGATGCTTGCAATTATATGTTTTATATCATGTTAAACCTCATGAATGGGGTAGTTCTGCAAAAAGAAAAACTTGTATTATACTATATGGAAATAAGCTCATTTAAAAAAAAGATGGATGACTCAATCAAAAGTTATAGCTGTTCCCTCTTAAAATTTTTTCAATTGTAGTACTGTAACAAGGACCATTTTTAAACTGGGCTCAGAATTAGATGACATATGATCGTCGCCAGCTGCATCAAGAGGCAGAGTCTGGGTAAAAATACGTTATTTGACCAGAACAGAACAAAGCTGAAAATCTTCTGACACCTGATCCCTTCAGCAGCTGTGGAAATCTATTGAAAGTGTTCTCCTTCTAATGCATTTGTCAGAATGCTAATTGGAAAAATGACTTCATGTCATGAGTCATACGGTCACCTCTGTGGACCTCATTAGACTCAAATGAGCACAGTCAAGTCCAGCGCAATCATTCAGATACAGCCATATGTTGGTAAAGAAGATCTTTTAGTAATCAGGCTCCAGGCCAACTGTGAACGTTGTCAAGTGAAGAAAGATGGAAAAAAAATCGAAGAGCAATGTTTAATGGAGGATGCAGATATTTCCTCAGTTTTCCAAAATATGTAAAAATTCTGGACCATTAAAAATCCGACCAAGTTAAGCCAAAAGAGTTTAGCTAAATTTAAAGCTAAAATGTACCTTAGAATCACTCTGGTGCCGTGAGAAATACAAAGTTAACTAAGATGAGGCCTTAGGAACACATAATTCAGAAAGGCAAGCACTTATATAAGTAACGTTAATAAAAGGAAAGCTATAAAAATATTTAATAATAATGTACCTGTTACGTTTCTAGAGGAAAGTGGTGAAGTAGGATATCGATTATAATTGTATTAGGTGAAAAGAGGAGAGGGTGGAGGAATTAGGGAGCTTCTTGGGATAGGCAAAGTTTGATATCACAAGGCAAGGATGGAGATAGATTTTGAAGGCTCAATGTGGACATATGTAGCTAAGAGGAAATTAAGTGGGAAGGTCTTCAAAGCAGCAGATAGTGCCTGGGAAAACACAGAATCTCTGGGGAACAGAGGGTAGACAATAGTAAGCATAGGTTTGAAGCACTGGGAATTTGGTGCTGGTAAGACCAGATGTCAGGAAAGTCTTTGAAATGTCAGCCAAGAGACCACCAGGATAAAGCAATGTAAAAGATTTAACAAATGATTTTAAATGAAGTTGAATTGTCTCTGAGTACACATAATATCCTTAAAAATATTTTGTAAAATGATGCTGTAATCTCTTTATAGGTGTACATTTATGATACAAAAGTATTACATCATTAAATCAATTAAATACTGTGTTAGACTTTTTGCCACCTAGAAGGAAAAATGAACTACTCATCTAAACTTTTTTTAATTCTTTGGGTTGTCTTCCTATGAAATACATCAGAACATCAAAGATCTGACAAATCTAGTGATAATTGATATTTCTATTAAATACACAAATCAAATGAGTGAATATCTATTATGATGGTCAAGAATGTAGGCGCTATGGAAGTAATAATAATATGAAGTGGAATAACTGGCCTACCCTAAGGTCTAAGTCCAACCTGGTCACTGCTGATAGGACAGGTCCTATCTGGTATTTTGAAAAATAGAGCTGCCATCTGTTTTTAAAAGTCATGGTCCTCAACATTAGCCTCAAAGTCAGTATGTCCCAGAATAAACCATCTCTTTATTATGACCTCCTGGCTTTGTTCTGGAATACCAGTCATTTCTTAGTTTGAGGCCAATTATATATATGTTAGATCTTCTTACTATTTTTTTAGATCATTTTCTGTATTTTTCATAAAGATTATTTTTATGCTTAATTCAGAGATATTTTTCTTTTGATATATCCTGTAGTTCAATAATTTCCACTTGAGATGAGTTAAATCTGCTGTTGAACTCATCTTAACTGAGTTCTTCATTTCAGTTTAATTCTGGAATGTCTGTTTGGTTTTCTTTCAAATATTGTAGGTTCTTAAAAAAAAAAAAAGGAATAATTTCCAGGTCTCTGATAAAATTATTAACTTACTTTTTATTTCCTTACATATTTTAATTATAGCTCTTTAAGATCTTTGACTGATTACTCCAAACTTTAAATCCTACAGGCCAATGGTTATTACTTGTTTTCCTAGTTGATGTTCATGTTTAATTGTCTCCTGGTGTATATATCTTTCTTTATTCTAGCATTTTGTTATGTGAATTTTCAGCACAATGTTAATAGGTTGTTATACTGAGCACTCATGCACACCATAGTACTATTACCACTTTAATATATTTGCTTGATTACTATGACATATCTACACATTCCTCTTACGTTTATCAGTCTTTTATTTTATGATTCATTTCAAAGTAAGTTGGAAATAAAATTGCATAATATTTTTGATACATGTATTATTAACTGAAGTTTAATATTTATATATATATTTTTAATTTGGGGGTAGAAATGATATACAATGAAATAGATTTGTGCATTTGAAGATTTTTTTTAGGGATGATTTGTGTAACTGAAACCAAAATTAACATCTACTACATTACCATCAGTCCAGAAAGTTCCATCATAACCCTTTCCAAGTCAATCTCTATCCCCACTTCCAAGATAAAATCATATTCTGATTTATTCCACCATATATTTATTATACTTTACTGGGAACTTCATAGTAATAGAACCACACAGTATACAGTATTTTGTGTCAGTGAGATTTTTTACTCAGTGTAATATTTTTAAATTTTATTTATGTTCTTACATGTATCATTAGTTTATTCCTTTTTATGACTGAGTAGTACTCCATTTAACAAATATATCACAGTTCTTTTATTCTCTGGTTGACAGGTATCTTGGGCTATTTCAGTTTGGGAGAAATTATGAATAAAACGGCTATGATCATTTATCTACAATTTTCTGTAGAGGTATGTTTCCATTTTCTTTGAGTCCTATCAAACTTAGAATTATATGCCTTTTGTTTATAAGAAACTGCCAGGGATTTTTCTGAAAAGACTGCATTATTTTACATTCTACCAGAAATGTATCAGCATTCCAGTTGCTTCATATCATCATTGGCATTTGCTGTCTTCAGTTGTTCTTTTTATTTATTCTGTGGATATATGGTAATATTGAACTGTGGCTTTAATTTGCCTTTGCCTGACAACTACAAATGTCGAATACTTTTACATTATTTTATTGACAGCACATATGCCATTTAAAAAAATTGTGCCATGTCTTTTTATGGAGTTATAATATTTTATTTTATATACTTACTACCAGTTCTTAGTCATATCTTGGTTAATATTTATTATCTAAACATATGTATTTAAAAGTTTTTATTTAAAAATTATAGAAATAAGTCTGGCCGGTGTGGCTCAGGGGTTGAGCATTGACCCATGCACCAAAAGGTTGCTGGTTCGATTCCCAGTCAGGGCACATGCCCAGGTTGCGGCCCAATCCCCAGTGGAGGGCATGCAGGAGGCGGCCAATTGATGTTCTCTTTCATTGATGTTTCTCTCTCTCTCTCCCCCTCTCTCTTCCTCTCTGTCTAAAATCAATAAAGGAAAATTTTTTTTAAAAAATTATAGAAATAACAATGCTTATGATAATATTATCTTATTACAGATAAATTTCTATTTTCCTCTCAGCAGTGCCTTGGGGATGTAGCAATAGTGAATCAGCTTAATTCAGTTCTAGAGAACAGTATGCTTCTGAGCTGGGCTGCGGTTCCCATAATAAATGATCTGTTGTCTCTGTTTCTGCACCTTAGTCATACTCTAAATCCTTCCTAATACTCTTACTGGATTCTCAGAATCATCTTCTCCACACTAATTTCTTTCTTATCTTTCTCTGGGTTTAGTTCCAGTTATTATTTTTCCTCATTTGTCAACTTCTCTCTCTGTACTCTTTGGTGACACTTAAACTGGAAGTCTGTGAAACACGTTTCTGCTATGCCAGCTAGTGCAATGATTGGCTCTTGAAGAAAGTAACCCAGAGAAAGACTGTGAGCCCGGAGGAGGAGGAGAGGCTGGCTCGTCCCTGTGTGTGTGGCATCCTGTGAGCTTCCTGTCTGCTTGGGATTCCGCTGTCACCCAGCAATGTTTAAAACTGTCCAGGCAGGATCAGTTTCTTCCTATATTAGCAGCTCCATTTGGTTTGCAGTCTTTCAAAGCCTTGCGTAACCAGCTTCATTGTATCTCATTCACAGAGGGACATGCACTAACTTGGACCCCTATCTTTAGGGGTCAGGATTCCAGGCTATGAACCCTCCAGGCTTGGAAATGCTAACACCGGGTGAGCAGGACCTCCTACTCAGAGGTCTGAGTATCAGCTTCTTAGAAGCTCTTTTCACACAATGGTAATACTTTCAATCTCCTTCTTATATTCTTTCAACTCAGGGGGTGTTAGCTGCTCCCTGTAGTTGCTATATTTTTACTTTAGAAATTTCTTTTTCATTCTAGACAGCAAATCTTACCCTTTCAGTTAATAATTATTTATGCTGAATGTTTTCTATGAAAATAACTGGTGTGGTTTCTGTCTCTTAACTAGACCTGTATGATGTAGAAATTTGTACCAGGAATGGCCTCCAAGAAATAGACATTCAAAGATGGAATTTGGGGATAGATTTTGGCATGTGCTTGGACTTGAAAGCAGGTTGAGCTCTTTATCAATGGGAAATGAGGTGCTAGTAATCCGTGGCATAGCTAATAAAACCATTACTTGTGATTGATTCTGCTGAAGTGCCCATTGATGCAGGAGTTTTGGGAAGACCAAATGGCTCCTGTGCTTAAATGTTTGGCAATATTTATGAATATAAGAACCATGGTATGGAATGGTTTCTTCTGAGTTCCATGAGCAATCACAAAAGTAACCTAACACACTTTGGTAGTCAATTTGTATGTCTGTATTTTATATATTGACTAAACTCCTCCTTTTCCCTGTCTCCTGTTTTTATTTTATACTAGTTAAATGGAAAGTTGGCATTACAATTTAGTCTTTATGTAACAGTATGTTTAGATGGGGCTATGACTGAATTTGAACAATAATTAACACAAATCATTATCTTTTGTTTTCCTGGTTTATAAACTCTAATGTCCTTATATCAATTATTTATTGCTATGTGATAAAGCATTAAAAGATGTAATAGTTTCTAGTAACAATTTATGAGCTCATGATTCTTTGTTGCCATTATCTGGTGGCTAATGCGAGCGGTTGGCTGGTTCTCTCTTTACATCTGATTTCTCGTTCTCTAGGTGCCCAGCCTTGGCTTTTCTACATTGGGCAGCAGTGCTTCAAGAGTCCAAATGCAGAAGCTGCGGGACACCTTGGAGCCTAGACTCAAAGTCACACAATGTCACCCCTACTGCATTTTTTTTTAGTTCAAAACTAGTCACAAGGGCAGTCCAGATTCAAGAGGTGAGAAAATAGATTCCACTTTTCATGGGTTTAGTGGGAAATCATATTGCAAATGAATGTGGGTATGTGGTTGGAAATAGTTTTGGTGATCATCGTTGCAAACAAACGCCCCCACACCCGTTCCAAGAATTGATCAACACTATAAGGGAATTCACCTATGTATCCACAATGGTTTTCACTATTGGTTAGTTTTTCATCCCTTATTTCCTTTCTTGGGCTTAGATTCTACAGTCCATTACTAAAATGATGTCCTTTCATCCCTGTTCAAAAGCTTTGCAAATCTCCACATCAGCCACACCTTTCTAGCAAAATCCAAACCCAAGTTTAACAAGCTTTTTGCCTATAGTTTTTCTGTATTCAGAAGTATTAGTCAAAATATTTAACAAATCATTTAACATTCAGTGACTATTTAGAAAGGATTCCTCTCCGTATTTATATAAAATCACCGACTTTATCTGAGTACTAAAAGTTGCAAATCACACACACAGTCCTATGCTGTCTGCTCGTTTTCATTCATGACATAAAATCTTAGTCTGTCCTTAAGTATGTGTAGCATTTATGCTCTCACTTTTGAATCCTTGAGTTGACTATACTTTTTTCCTGTAAACTTCGGCATCAGTTCTTCCCATTGTCAAATGATAGCTTCACTTTTTATTTCAATGATAAAACAGTTACAATGACTAGAGACATACTTTTTATCCCACTTCTAGTCCAAATTTCTCTTCCTCTGGTTACAATGAATCAATTATTTTTGCTTCTCTATCTGGCCACTTGTGTACTAAAATCAAATTTCTTCTTGCCTACTTAAAGGTGTCCCTGATGCATTTTCTTTACTTCTTTCTGTACTCTAGTTCATTTCCATCAAGACACAAACAAATATGCTGAACCCATTTATCTGAATATTCTTCATTTCCTGCCCATTTGTTAACTCCCTTCTATAGCAAGGCTCCTTAGACAAATTAAAAAAAAAAAAATCAGTTTAATACAGGCATATGCATGGGGAACGCACATAAGCATGAAAATTCCAAGGACAGTGAGGCGACATTGGCTATGTATGACATTTTTGGACAAAGGAGAAAGGGGGAAATGCAGTATTAAATTTTAGAAATGAGAATGGGCGATTTAAAGGTAGTTGAGGAAGAGCAAACACACAGGGCAGGAACATCCTTGCTAGGCGATCCATAACAAGCCATAATTGTAAACTGGTTTTTATTAGCAAGCCTTTGACTGGAATGTCATGCTTGAGAGAGACACACATAGACCTTGATGTCTCCAGAGAGCTGTAAAGAATTAAGATTCACTTTGGAAACCAATAAAAGCCCCTTGGAAAAACAGCCTGGTAGCTTGCTTCTATGGTTCACAGCAGTCTTTCCAGGTAAGGAATGAAGGTTGCTTTCCTGAGATGGCAAAGAAAGAACCCCGAGATATTTGGGGGGACCTTGAGAACCTGAAGAATTCACCCAAATCTATGGGTATTGCCGGAAAACCCTGATGGCATCTATGTGGCTTGGCTTCTCAGCCTTAGGAGGCTAATTAAAGTTCAGTCTGGAGATTCCTTATGAAGTTCCAGAAAAAGCAGATTTAAAAGAGCCTATATGATCAATTGCTCTTCTTGTTGTGTTTGTGCAAATAATCTGGCCAAATTTATTGGAACTAGACTTATGCAGTAAATAGTGTGTGTGAGACTATCTTTGAGAAAAATGGGGGTGATTTTAGGGATATAAATTGTATTTCCATAGCATCTATAATACACAGTTGTGGATATTAGATTCTAGTTCATTTAATTAATTGTCTCTCAAGTTATTATTATTATTATTTTTTTACCTATAAACTGGACTGGATCCTGAATTTTTCTAGTTTTCTTAAATATTTGGCTATTACCCTTCAAACTAATGTTTCCTATTTCTCCCATCCTTTGACTTAGACAAAATTTACGTACTCTACCCAGTTACTTTCCTTCATGTTCTCCTTAGTTAAATCCAAGTCGGTGTTCTTCTCTACTACTCTAATTAATGTGCTCCAACAATATTATAAAAGGTAACCTATTCTCTTACATGACTTCAAAGATGAAGTTGATAATTCGCGCCTTCCTGAAACACTTTTTTTATGCTCAGAAAATCATCCTCTCGGTTTTCCTCTTGCCTCATTGACTTCCATCTCTCTGTCTCTAGCTAGACCTTCCTACTAAGTTGGATCACTAAAGGGTGGAGTGGCCCTGTGCACGTTTCTTACGCTTCTTCTCCTCTCTAGTTATGTTCATTCACTCGTAGTCTCGTCTAGCCTCAAGGATATAACTGCCATCCATATCTGCTTGAGTCTGTAAATATGTCTTCAGTCCTGGGTTCTTCCTTGAGCTTCGGATTCATATAATAAATATCTACTTTGCATTATCCACTCTTCTTCCCAATTCAGTAAATAGCATTATAATTTTTTCTAGCTGCTCAGGCCAAAACGTAGAACATTTCCTTGACTTCTCTTTCCTTCAAATCCCATTATAATCCGTTACCAAGTCCTGGCAACTCTACTTTTGAGATAATTTCTGACAACAACTCTACCTTTCTTCACCTGCAAGAGCTTCCCAGTGAATAGGGCAGGTTCTGACTGTATTCCTAGAATCTAGTCTCCACATCGTAGTCAGAGAAGGCTTCAAACATTTTAGTGTAGATCTCATCACTCTTCTTTTTACCAGGCTCCAATAGTCCCACATCAATAAAACTGGTACTCCCACAGGAGCCTAAGTGAAATCACCTAGCCAATCTCTGGCTTCCAATTCCCAGCATCCTTTGCCCTTACTCATATCACTATAACTACTCTGGGGTTCATGTTACTCCCTGAACAATCAAATTCGCTTGAACCAGAAGGCCTTCATACCTGCTGCTCCACCTGCCTTCCCTTTAATATTTTTGGGGTATCTTCTGAAATGTCACTCTTTAGAAAAATTTCCCTGCTCATCCAATTTAAAATATACAGGATTGCCCCTCTATCCTATTTATTTTCCTCAGGACTCAAATCACTACCATTTGTTTACTTCCTTTCTTTGCATTCTCTCCCATTAAAATATGTTTACTCTAAGATTAGTATGTTGTGTTTTCACTGTGGAATCTGAACATTAAACAAGCAATAGCACATGGCAAATTCTACTAAATATTTCACATTAATGATACAAATGAATAAATACTATAACTTGGTATTATAATTTAAGTGCTAAGGAATTTTTAAATAAGTCCAAATTAATTTTATGTTGAAGGCACAGTAAAACAATTTTCAATCCCTTTTATCTTCTGTATTTCTATATATCAAAATCATATGATCCAGCTTGATATTTTTGCATGAGTTTAATTATTGTCAAAATATTATTTAGGTAGTTATCAGAGTATGTTTACAAATTGGAATATGTTGTTCATAAAAATGCTTTTTCCTCAATATAAAGCTATTCTTTACAAAGGAGATACATAAATGAGAGGATTAAAGATTAATGACAAGTATTCACACAGATCTATATTACCAAGATTTTAAAAATAAAGTAAACTGTTTAATGACAACCTACCAAATGAGAGAAGACATTCACAAAGTATATATCTGATAAGGGGTTTATATTCAAAATATAAGGAACTCATACAACTCAACATAAAAAATCTGATTAAAAAATGGACAGAGGCCCTCAACAGACATTTCTCCAAAGAAGATATTATACAGATGGTCAATAGACATATGAAAAAGAAAAGTCTCAACATCACTAATCATCAGGGAAATGCAAATCAAAACCACAACCAGATACTACCTCATATCTGTCAGAATGCCAGTATTAAAAGTCAACAAAAGACAAGTATTGGCAAGGATGTGAATAAAGAGGAACCCATGTATACAGTCGGTGGGATTGTAAATTGCTATAGCCACTATGGAAAACAGTATAAAGATTCCTCAAAAATTAAAAACAGAACTATCATAAGACCCAGTAATTCTACTTCTGGGTATTTGTCTGATGAAAACAAAAATGCTGGTTCAGAAAGATATATGCACTCTATATTCATTGAAGTATTATGTACAAAAGCTGAGATATGGAAGTAACCTATGTGTCTATCAATATATGAATGGATAATACACACACACACACACACACACACACACACACAAATGCAATATTACTCAGTAATAAAAAGGAATTACATCTTGCCATTTATGACAATATGGATAGATATAGAGGAAGACATTATGCTAAGTGAAATAAATCAAACAGAGAAAGATAAATGTGGTATGATTTTATATGTAGATTCTAAAAAATGCAAACAAATGAACAAACAAAACTAAACAGATTCATAGAAACAGAGAATAAACTGATGGTTGCCAGAGGGATGGGGGTTAAATAAAATATTAATGGCTTGTAATTTGAAATTTATTAATTTAGTTAGGAACCAAATATGTAACATTTAACTTAAAAAAGGTTGACATTTGTTTAACAGTGTTTATAGAGGGCCCTTTCTGTACTAGGCTTTACTTTTTTGTAGTTCCTGAGGACACGATGTCTAACAGACAGATGTGATCTTTATTTTCTTGGAGTTCCTCAGTTTATTGTGGGTTGGCAGACATTCATTGATAAATAAATTTGATAATTTCAGATATTTAAAAGGGCTCTGAAAATAAAAGGGCATGATCTGTTATAATTTTTATTATAAAATAAGATAATCTTTAACTTATAAAAGTTCTTAGACTCTTAATTTCAATTGTTTATGTTTACATTTCCATGATATGAAAAGAACAATCAGTTAGATCCAACCAAGTGCTGGAGGTAACTAGTACTATCTCCCAAAAGCGAATTGTGTTCATCTCTTCCCAATTATGAGCAATAGTAGTGCTAGCTTAAAAGGATCTGTGGTACAATTATTTACACCATAGAGATGGGAAAACTGCTTAGAAAAAAATCAGGGAATTTTATTTATTTATTTATTTATTTATTTATTTATTTATTTATTTATTTATTTATATTAATTTAGTTAGTTTTACAGAGTTGGTTGTCTGTCTCTCTTTCTCTCTGTCACACACACATACACACACACACACACACACACACACACACACACACACACACACACCACTGATTATATCCTTTTTATAAAAGAAAGTATAGCCCTGGTCAGTTTGGCTCAGCAGTTAGAGCGTTGGCCTGCAGTCCAGAGAGACCCGGGTTCGGTTCCCGCTAAGGGCACGTACCTCGGTTGCAGTTTGTCCCCGGCCCCTGGTTGGATAGTGCGGGAGGCAGCCACTTGATGTGTCCCTTTCACGTCAATGTTTCTCTCTCTTCCTCTCTCTCCCTCCCACTCTATCTGAACAAAAAATGGAAAAATGTCCTCAGGTGAGGATAAAAAAAAAAAAAAAAAAAAGTATAGTCACTAATATTGAAAGGCAACCATTTAAAATAAGGGAAAGGAAGAAGGTTTTCAGAAAGTAAAATGAACCCCAAATACTTTCCAGCTGAAGGACATAACTGAACTAATTAGTTTAGCAAATGGGTTAAGTAGGTAATAAAGCTATAGCTCCCAATCTGAGATATCTAAAAGCTTAACTTGACATGATTAAGAATATTCCACCATCTAAATGACAATAATTTTCATTTATATAGTTTATCAGATGCACTATAATGTTTTGGACTTTAATTAAAATTAGCATATTATCTGAAGAAATTATACCAGATGGCAAATCTTTACTCTTTAACTCTAAAGTACTTTTAATTTTCTTAATCTGTTTGTTCTGCTTGGATTTTAAATAATAGATGCCATTAGCCTCAACAGATATCAGGTACATTATAAACTATATTTTTAGTTAGGTTACTGATTGTTTTGTTTCTTGTTCAGTTTGTAAATATTTTTAAGCATATTTAAAGTTTTAGAAGCTAAATTTTTATTATTTTATAGAAAATGTTGGAATAATACCCACTGCACATGAATTCTGTTTCACTGACATACCTCTTTTCTAAATCTTGAGGAAACCATAAATATTGTTAAATGAATGGTTGCCATGCTTTAATAAGTTTCATTGCTTTTTTTTTCTTTCTTGCAACTGGGGATTGTCTATTGATTCAGATTCAATTTGTACAAAAATCTTCAAAAAGCTAACCTTTCAAAAGTTCTGTTAAAACAGCACATCCAGAAGGCAAAATCTTAAGACTTTCAAAGGATAATGGTATCAGGTGTAAGTAGCCTATGGCGCAGAAGGGAATTTTTTTGAGTTGATCAGCAACAAAAGTTATGGTAGCAGCCACAACAAGGAGGAAAATCTCTGCTTCTGGATGGAAAGAACACCTCGGTAGAGTCATCCTCTTCCCTCATTTCAGAACAGTATTTTAACGCTAACTGTTGTGAAGCCATCCAACGATGACTCCACTGATTACATACAGTATCTTTTACTTAGAGAAGCAGTTGGTGATTGTTTCAGATCCTCAGAAGAGGTAAAACATGTGACTCTAAATCTTCAGAAAAGAAAAAAATGTAGCTAGGCCAGTGGAGCCACTGATGGCAACAGAACAAACTCAAACATCAGAAGCACATTTAAAACAAACAAACAAACAAACAAACAAACAAACACAGAGACTCAGTGGAGTTCATGCAGAAGAAGACAACCTTCTATGAGTTATAAGGTCATTCAGAGATCTCACTGACATTGAAAGGAAACTGCCAATTTGAGCATAAAGTTTTCTTTTATACATTATTTTAAATATATTTTCCCTAGAAATATGTGCCTAGTGTTTTTACAAATAGAAAATGTTTGAAAATGAAAATGTTTATAACATTTTCTATTTGAAATGGTATAGACCACATGCGCAGAACTCACACTGAGCATGTCTCATCTTTCATAAGGTGACAGAAATCCACAATAGCATGCAGGGGATTCTAGGAGGTTTTATATGCAATATAGCAATATAAATATTACATAGAATACTTTATACACACATATATGTACATATATACATATACACACATACACACACACACACACACACACACACACACACACGCATATACATACAGTCATTCCTCCATATCCACAGAGATTTGGTTCCAGGACCCCCTACAAAGACCAAAATTTGTGCTGCACAAGTTTCTTATAGAAAATGGTGTAGTATTTGCATATAACCTACACACATTCTAGCATATCATCTTTAGATTACTTATAATACCTAATACAATGTAAATGCTGTGCAAGTAGTTATTATACTATATTGTTTAGGAAACAATGACAGAAAAAAAGTCTGCACATGTTTAATACAGACACAACCATCATAGGCCAAACTACTTAGTACACATCAGCAACAATGTAATATTTCTTTTCTGAATATTTTGCATCTGCCATTAGTTGAATCCGTTGATGTAGTACCTGTGGATACAGGGCCCTATGAGTTGGTTCGAAGGTTGTAGGTTATTGTCAAGCTGATTAACAGAGAGCTGACTATGTGTGTGTATGTGCATATATGTGTGTGTGTGTATATTTAAAATATATAAAATAGCCCAGCCGGTGTGGCTCTGGTTGAGTGTCGACCCATGTACCAGGAGGTCACCAGTTCAGTTCCTAGTCAGGGCACATACCCAGGTTGTGGGCCAGATCCCCAGTGGGGGGCATGCAGGAGATGGCCAATCGATGTTCTCTCTCATCCATGTTTCTATCTCTCTCTCCCTGTCCTTCCTCTCTCTAAAAATCAATAAAGAAAAAAATATATATATTAAATATCTATATATACACAGGTATATATATATATGTGTGCCTATATAAATATAGTGTGTATTATATATCTATACTTGAATACATCTGAAATCTAGATACATCAATAATTTGTATTCATTTATTATAATTATTTTTCTAAACAGATGTTACTAAACTGTTACATCTTATAATCAATGGTGCTTTAAAAATGAAGAAAATGTGTTAAATCCTCTCTTTAATATTTAACAACCCTTCAACTCATAGTTTAGCAACACAGCAACAAAATTATGAATTTATTATTTGTCTTTAAATTTCAAATGTATTAGGATAATTTTGGATTTTTCTCATATATCCAGGTGTTTGATAATGTACAAACAGATACTTTCGTTGTTTGGCTCATACATATCTGGAGAAATATTTTGATTTTTTAAATCTGAAAACTGTGCACCTTGCGGTCAATAAGATAAGGTTGAACTTTCAAGAAATTGTCTCAAATAAGGAACACTTATAAAAATAATTATTTTTGTTTTTAGACATTTCATTTTGAGTAATGATTGCTATAACTATGATGAAAACTTAACTAATTTGGTCTCTAACAATTATATGTGAAATGTAATAAGTAAATTTCAAAGCTGTGTTCTTTGTATCTTTACATATTAAATCACTCAATACACAGATTTCCTTCTGTGACCCTGATGCTAATAATGAAAAGAACAATTACATAACTGACAAGTGCTAAAAATAGAACCTGGAGAGTAAAGGAGTATGAGTTTCTGTATATTTATCCTGCTTTTCTGGGCCAGTACTAGAGCTATTCATACTGTAATATGGCTCCTTCCAAAGTCCTTTTAGATCAAAAGCTGCCACAATACAGCACAGAAACCATTACAATCAAGTTCATAAATACTTTAAAAAATAATTGGTCAAATTATAGTATGTTTTAAAATCACTATATTTAGCACATAGCCTGAAGAGGTAGTTCTGTCAAAGCAGGACATATAATTTTTCTAACACCTCATAAAATGACGTGAGAACATAATCAATTTTTTAAAATATGGGTGGTAATTTGCACAGTTCAAAAGATCAAATTCAAAAAGAGAAAAGAAAAAAATCTCCTAAAAGTTATAAAAGAGTCTGTCTTAAAGAATAAATTATCTATATTGTATTTACTCAGTATTATGGACATATGCAGTTCAAGGAACAGAGAGAACAAAGAGAAATTCCATTTTCCAAAATACTTAGATGAGAATGCTGTACTTTATCATCTAATTCTTGTTGGCTGTACACAGAATTTTCTTGATACATGACCTTCTTCACATATTCTTATTTTTTTAAATGTTTTTCTTTATTGATTTTAGAGAAAGAGGAAGGGAGAGGGAGAGAGATAAAAACATCGATGAGAGAGAACATCGATTGGCCGCCTCCTGCATGCCCCCCACTGAAGATTTGGCCCACAACCTGGGCATGTGCCCTGACCCAGAATCGAATGAGCAACCTCTTGGTGCATGGGTTGATGCTCAACCACTGAGCCACACCAGCCGGGCCTCCTCACATATTCTTAAGACCCCAAATATTCTTCACTACCTTAAGAACTATGTAATTTTTTTAATTGGTTTCTGTTTTTATTTTATCTGTAGATATTTGCAAACTCTAATAAAGCAGACCTAATATATCAACTTTCATTAAAATATTTCCATCAGAAACTCACACCATTTAACGACAGCACCTTTCCTTTGGTCAATTTTATAAGTTCAGAATTTTAAGAAATTGCCACGACCTTACATTAATATGGAAAATCTCTTGAGTGCACTTAGCTATTAAACCAAAATTTCAGCTCTATGCATTGAATTAAAAGATAAGAGGGATAAATCAATTACCACAGAAGAGCTTTTAGTAGATCACATGGTTGTGCCATTTGAATGAGAAGGCAAATCATTGACTTTCTAAAGTACTGATCAGACCTTGGATATTTTGCACGGGGGATAAAAGGCAAGGACACGTGTAGGTAGAAATGGGTGGCGTATGAGATCTCTTGGCAGATGAAAATCTGAAAGTGCAAGATATAACTGTGAGGCTGGTCATATCTGAAACTTTACAAACCCAGGTTTAAAGGTGATAATTAATTATGGAAAACACATAGCACAGTGCTTGGAACACAGGCACCACGTACTCAATGAATGTGAACGCTGGTGAAGGCAACCAGAGCAAATCGTGTAAAAATCTGATTTTAACTGATGGTAAAAGTCCCATTTCCTCTCATAAACCCACTTCAACCACTAAAATATCAACCATTAGATTCAGTCATTGTCTTTGGCGGGGAGGGCAAAATTCGAATTCGAATGTGCTACTCCAGAACAGCAATACTGCAAACATTATTCATGATGGCTCATTTCACCAGGTGCAGGGTTGAAGCCTGAAGAAATGAGAGAGAGGCTTCTACAGAGATATTCTATAAGAAAAGTCTCTGAGGTTCACTCTCTGGATAAAGGCATTTTGTAAAGCTGTTGTCTTTACAAAATCCAAAGAGCCATTCTCAAATGAAGCGGGAGCTCTGCTTACTTGTGAATTGTAAGAAATGTGTGGGAGAAAAAGAGAGAAAAGATTAGTAGAAAAAAGAAGGAAAGAGAAGTGGGAGAACCTGAAGAAGGACTTACAGGTAAACAGCTGAGAAAATGTAGGGGCAAACTTGAAGACCAGTATGCTGGGTATGGAAATAGGTACTGAAGGTGAGAACGAAAACAGATACTTGCAGCTTTTTCTCTTTTCCTTCCTCCCACCTCCTCCTTGGGTTTTTTTTTTTGAAAGTTTATTTTGTATCATACAAGTTTTTTTACCTTCGGTTCAAGAGACTTCAAAAAGTTTGTAGTTTTTATCAGTGAGATTGGAACCTGATATGTGTTTTTTTGTTTTGTTTTGTTTTGAGTGGTTGCCTCATGATGGTAAGCCTTGTGCTAGAGTCAGTGGTTTGATTTGAAGTTCTTAGGTAATCCTGGACCAAACTAGCAAAAGTTACAGAATTGCAATAAGAAGAGAAAAGAGATGAAAACCTTAATGAAGTACTGGATTAAAGCTGGTTTCCTCCTTTAGGAAACTATGTTCAAGAAGGAAGCAAGGCTGGCATGGCTCATAGGCCACGCTGGTTGAGCGTTGTCCCATGCACAGAGAGGTGGAGGGTTCCTGCTCCCGCACATGCCCTGGTTGTGCTGGATCCCCAGTAGGGGGCGTGCAGGAAGCAGCTGCTCAATGTTTCTCTCCCTCTCCCTTCCTCTCTCTCTCTCTCTCAAAAAAAAAAAATCATAAAATACGAACACTTTTTTAAAAAAGAAGGAAGCAAACAGTATATTCTTTCACAAAAACACTTGAATTTAAGGAAATTGGGGAAAAAAGAAGTCTTATGAGGAAAATAAATCTCTACAGGTGCTAAAACTACAAAGCTCTGCTAGAATTGTAATGGATGTAGGCGTGGCAAATGCGAAAGCTCAGTCCTCCAAAATCTAAACCATTGCATTTGCCATGATAAGTATAATCACCTTCAAAATCAATAATAATGTTAACAAAAGTCAACCAAGTTCTGTAGCATTTTATTTTATTTTTTGGTTCACTTTGTTGGGACCCTTAGGTTTTCTACTATTAGTGTAACACTGTTGAAGGTGTGATTGTTTGGAGATGAAAAAGAAACCTTATTTTGTAATTTTATGTTTCCTATATTGAATCAAAGTTGTATTAATCTAGTAGCTATATAAAATTTTGGATTACATTAATTTAAAAGATGATCTGGCTATACTTTATATATCCCCAACGCAAAACTAGCATAGACTAGTGACACTCTTTCTAATTCAAAAACAGAGTGATGAAAAAATTAGCAACATTTTTAGTTTATTCACATGTGTTCAGGTATAATGTGTGAATTTATGTCTAATATTTTAGAAATATATTTCTTTTGTGCATGTACCTGTAACTCCCCTTTTACGTTTAATCCTAAAAGCCTACATTGAATATTTGTTTAAATCCTTAAGACAAATAATTTAGTTTTTACACACAGCTGGAACTCAAATATTGGTTCACATAATATTGGCAAATTATCCTGCCAATACTCTGCACCAAAAGGAATTTTTAATCTAATAACAGAATAATAGGGTCAGTTTTTAAAAATGCACGTTCTGCTTTCAGTGTTTAATCCACAGTGAAATAAGTTCATTGAAAGTCATGTGTTTCAAAATGTAACTATCAGTCCAAACTTGTTTAGAACACCACCATTACTTTTAATACATTGCCAGCAGTACTTATAAGGTCTTTGTACAGCGCATTATGGATGTGTCTCTCACAGTGCATCATCTACCACACAAACTGATCGATGAAAGTGGTTTCACTGCTTTATATATCAATAAAAGTTGACTTTGGTTTAGACATCCTAGAACTGTGAACTTTGATGCAATTTTATGTTTTTGGTTCAATTAAACCATTTGCCTATATTCCCTCATGTGATATTAACCACTGATGTGCATCATTCCAAGTGCATTTTCATATGGCTATCATTCTAGTTAATTTATCTTATCCCCTAGACAAGAATTAAATATTTATCCACTTAATATTTCTGTTAACTTGCATTCTCAGAAAGGATATGTAAGGTTATTGCAATGTCTACCTGTTTCTCAGAAATCTCTCATAAACTCTTTCCAGTATTATGCAACAAGTCATAACAATTTTTTTTGCTTATCTAATGTTGATAAAGTCCTGTCACTTGAAAAATTCCTCACAATGTTTTTGAATATTATAGTTTATGATATTAATAGGTTACTATATTTTATATTAATAGTTTAGTATATTAATATATTTCATTGTTTGCATATTTTATTATAGTTTATTAATAGTACCTTTGTTTGGACACATTCTCATTTCATGTTACTCAACTTACTCGAGTATTAAAATATTTCATGTAATTAAATGTACCTTTGAAGATGAAATTAATCATGCGTGCTTTGAAAAGATATTTCTGCTAATTTTAAAAATGGTAACTACTATATGTCTTACTAAAAACTGAAGATTAAGCCAGCAAGATTGTTGTGATGCTTACTGCCTTCTGATCAGATAGCCAAATTAAATTCAACAAATGTAATTACTGACCAAATTCCTGAAGCACTACATTCAGAGTCAAGGTCCAGATGCATCTCTGGTTGTAAAGTCATACCTCAAGATGCAAGCTTGGTATTTTAGGAATCTCTGCTTAAAAGCCTAAGTCAACTTGACTTTGAAATTCAAACAAATCTGAATACATACTGAAGGTCTGTATGAAGGTGTCTCCAAAGAGAATTAGCCGCTTAATTAATGGGGAATTACTATTTTCAAGGATAAACATGCATCATTGGTGGGGAGGAGCAATTTTGAGTATTGCAAAGTGTTTACTATTCAGATTGTCCCACACTTAAGTTTCATTGATGTATAACAGACTTCTAATAAAGGAGTCTCCAATAAACAAAGAGGAAAACATTAATGTGCTAGTCCACTAAAATTTAAGATAGGCTAAATTTCTCACATTGGCCATGGGTATTAATAAGATTATTCAAGTATGTGCTTGGTGGGATTGAAAAGTACAGGAGGCATGTAATACAGCTTTATGGAGTAAAAAGTTTCCACCTGATATAAAGAAAGCAATTTAAAACATTGGTTTCATATTAAAATGTTATCCATTGTGAAATAGAATAAACATTTGCATAGACTTTAAAGGTAAAGCGGAAGTCTAAAGAAATCTTAAATATGTTACTTGCCTCTGTTTGCAAGGATGTGTTAATGAAAGAATTTGAGGAGCAATGGTCAAGATTAAGAATATCAAACAGCCAAGTATGCTGCCCTTGGGAGCAAAGGATACATTGCTCATTGGGGTCTGATGCAAATTCATTACGACAATGAATGGAAACAGAGGGAGGTGCTTTCAGCTGTATCTGAGGAGAAAGTGGGCTGTATCTTTCGAATTCCCTTGTTTCAGTAATCTGAATCTGTGACTTTCCTAGCCTTACTGTGAATATACAGGATTCTTCATGTTGGAAAGCAAAAGAGAAGAAAAATTGACATCATATGGTGTCTTGGAGGACTAATTCATGAACACACACAAAAGACACATGGAAACGAGTGGCTGAAACTTGAGGGGTTGGAGTTGAGAAGCTAAACAACTATAACTCAATTGTATCACGGTCCTTTATTCCCTATAAGCTTATGTATCCCACAGCAACACTGATTTTCCTGATAATTGCAATGAACATTTCTGAACATTGGATGCATTCAGAAGCATTGAGGTAATTCTGTTATAAACAAATTATAATAATATGTACCGATTATTTCTTTCTTTTATCACATTATCAGAAAGTATGTGCAAATTTTATATAAAAAGCACTACCTTTTCATTATAGAGTGAATTCTGCAAAACTGAATCTCTATTATTGAGTTTCCCACTCACCATTATTTTATTTATTTGGCACCAGGCGGCAGATGCTGTGGTAAGCTCTTGGGACAGAAAACACACAACCACCAGAAAGACTAACCCTTCATTCAACAAGTTTACCGCAGCCAGAGAAAAATAATACAATCACAGTTGTTTCAGAAGGATATAATAACTGAGAAAAGTCTACAAGTATACTCAATTTAATTTCCCTGGCTGGCTTCGATGATAGAAACATCTGAATGAGCCCAACAATAGCTTTTAATTTTTTTTTTGTTGTTGTTTTTTTAATCCTCACCTGAGGACACTTTTTGCATTCATAGAGGAAGAGGGAGAGAGGGAGGAAGACAGAGAGAGAGAAACATCAATGTGAGAGAGACACATTGAATGGTTGCCACCCACACAACTCCAACCCGGGCCGGGGACAAACTGCAACCGCGGTATGTGCCCTTAGCGGGAACCGAACCCGGGTCTCTCCAGACCACAGGCCGACACTCTAACCGCTGAGCCAAACCGGCCAGGGCCCAACAATAGCTTTTAGAAGAGATGACCAACCACGTATACAAGAGGAGGATGCACTCTCTTAAAAAAAAACTTTATTGACTTGAGAGAGAGAAAAACATCGATTTGCTGTTCTACTTATTTATGCATTTATTGGTTGATTCTTGTATGTGCCCTGACCGGGAATTGAACCCACAACCTTAGTGCATTGGGATGAGCTACCTAGCCAGGGCCAAAGGAGGATGTGTTCCTGGTGATTAAGCATGTTTTGTTTCCTAGTTTTAGGAAACATTTATGAGGCTGTGCCACTGCTAAAGCTACAGGGTGTCTCAAATGTCTGTCCTGAGTTATTTGACAGCTGTCTTATCACTGATAACAGAGAACTGGTTGAAAACTGTGGCCTACAACCTAATCTGATTAAAATTTAACATAAATTAAAAGATTTACTGTCAAATTGTCTTTTGATACTTGACAAATATTTTTAACTGCTAACTTTTTTGGTTCCCAGTTTTTCAATTTCTGCATGATTAGATCATTTTTAGTAACTCCTAAGGCTGAAATTTTTTAGCTAACTTAAAGCAAATTTCTCTTAATTTTTATTTATTTATTTTAGAGAGAGGGGGAGGGAGAGAGAGATAGAAACATCGGTGAGAGAGAACATCGACTGGTCGCCTCCTGCATGCCCTCCACTGGGGATTGGGCCCACAACCTGGGCATGTGCCCCAACTGGGAATCGAACTAGTGACCTCTTGGTGCATGGGTCGATGCTCAACCACTGAGCCACATTGGCCAGGCTCAAGCAACTTTCTGTAAAGATAAAATTACATGCCTAGTTTTTAAAAGGTTCAGCCAGTAGTAGTAAAAAATCAACCTATCTGATAAGAGTATCTTAAGTATTCCTGAATTAAACATGTTCTAGTGCGGAACTTGTTTGAGAAAAAGCCTAGAGATAAGAGACAGTCTGATATGTTCAAATTATAATAATCATGAAAATAACTTGTGTTTACTAAAGTTCTCAAACTTTAGCATGTATCAGAATGACCTAGAAGTCTGTTTGTTTTTTTAACTTAATTTATTGGGTAATGTTTGGTAATAAGATTATAAGTTTCAAGTGTACAATTCTATAGTACATCATCTGTAAATTGCATTGTGTGCTCACCACCCAGTGTCTAGTATTTTTTCTGTCACCATGTATTAGATACCCTCTCCCTTCTCCAAACTCCCCACCCCCCACCTTCTGGTAGCCACCATACTGTTACCTGTGTCTGTAAGGTTTTTTGTTTATTGGTTTGCTGCCTTCTGTTTTATTTTCCACACATTAGTGAAATCATATGTTTCTTGTTCTTTTCCATCTGACTTATTTCACTTAGCATGATACTCTCAAGATCCATCCATATATTTGTTTCACACAGAAGTATGAAATACTGCCATTAGAAGTTTGTTTGAACACAGATTGCTGAAGCCCTCTCCCAGAATTTGTGGTTCAGTAGGTTTGAGATGGGGCCAGACTGGGAACTAAAAATTGAGGGGATACTAATGATAATGGTCTAGGAACCTCACTTGGAGAAGCACTCTATCTTAGTTTGACGATTGCCCTCTATTGCCCTACTAAGAGTATTATTGCTAAATATTCAACTTACTCTGCACAATTAAAAGACATATATTTAATACATATTATTTGTTTTTCTATATATATGTGATTTATACATATATTCTTATATACTACATACATGTATATATATATATATTAGTTTTAATGTTAATGTTTAGCTAGTTTTAATGTTAATATTTAGCTGTTTAAATTTTAACTACACAGTCACTAATTCTGTAAATAATATACCCTCAGTTAATGTTTGTTGTTAATTAAAATAGTTTCTAAATGTAAGGTTCATAAAGTATCCTTGCCAGTGATGCTGGGACACTGTTGCGATATGCCGCTCTGTGAGAAAAGAGACATCAATGCTTACTTTTCATGCCTACCTTAGAGTCTAAATATAACTGACCCTTGAAAATATCTAATCACATGGAGGATGAGAACATTTAAATATTACTATTTAGGTTTCTGACTTTGTAAATTGTATTATTTCATAAATCCATTGATCGCTAAGCCACTCTAAACATCTTTTAAAGTAACATTGAAATAAATCTTTTGTCAAAGTGAGTTATGGGTAATCATTCTCTTAATGACCTGTTTAGTGTCTTATACATTTTGTACATGGAGATTTTTTTAAAAAGAGTTTTTAAATTGATTTTGAGAGAGAGAGGTAGGGAGAGGGAGAGAGAAACATTGATGTGAGAGAGAAACATACATTGGCTGGCTCCAGCACCGCCCTCCCCCCACCCCCGCCTGGAGACTGGGTCCAATCTGCCCTGACTGGAATTGAACTGGCAGCATTTCAGTGCACAGGATGATGCCCAACCAACCTAGCCACACGGGCCAGGGCTGTATATGGAGATTTTATATAAGCAAGAACTCATGTTTTAGGTTATTGCCATCCAAAGTTTAATGAACTTGTAATTTTACATGTTAAATGACCAATATTAAATGTTTTGTAATTTTTCCAAAGCACTGGTTATACAAAACTATTACACTTTAGATCTGTGATTGTGCGTGAGTGTAGCTCATACACGGGGTCGACATATCCCTTCATTTACATAATTACACAAATAAATGAAAAGAGAAAAATGGGAAAACACTTGAAAATCTTTCCAAGAAGTCTGTTGCACTGTAATATAAAACAATATGTCAGAAATACCTTCTATCTTCATATTTTCTTCTGTTTGTTGGTTTGTCGTATTTCATATCAGCAGTTCTGATTTACCCATTCAAATTTTTATGTTATTTCATTTTTTTGTTGCTTGTTTATTATCAGCTTATATTTTTGGAAAAAAATTTGGATTTTTTTTTAATTGATGAGATTTCCTCCTCCTGGTTTGTTAAAGAGAACCAGCTGTTTTCTTGAAAGATAATTTTCTGAAGCTGTTGTGTACCATAATTACACTGCAATTACATAGCAATATCCATAAACGCAGATGAGGATTCTATGTGTCTTTTTACTTCATTAGAAGTTGCAAAAATGATAGATGTACTCTATCTTAGTTTGACTATTGCCCTCTATTGGCAAATTCAAGTTCTGGTATAATCTAAAAGATAGCAGCAGTAAAAACGTATTTTGTTTTTGTTTTTCAAAACAATAGTAACATTTTGGGTCATAAGGTAACACTATCAAAAGTTTCAAAAAACTTTTTTACAATTAAAATTTAAAACATACCTTTAAAACCTAGCTATTAAAAAAAAATCACCTAAAGTGAGTGAAGACTGATTTGAGGCTTTGTCCCAGCACCAAATTACAGGGCACTCATCTTTTCTCCCTCACTAGACACCTACTTGAATCGCACCCCTCTTTTCAGTGAAAACCAGCGGGATCTTTTCCTTGTTTCCAGCATGCATTCTCTTCTTTGAGGCAATTCTAAGAAAATGGAGATTCTTAAGTCTCTTACCATTTGCAAAATCGGCAATTAGTCTTACCTTTACTATCTCAGTGATTTAAAAAAAAAACCACTTGAACGTTTAGTCAGAGGTAGAAGAGAAATTCATTTCTCATAAGTTGTTGAGAAGGATTTTCATTTTAAGCCAGACAATAATATCTTACATATTCTGAGTGAGGAGGAAGATGTGAGAAAACCAGCGTTTAAAAACGGAGCTGCCATGATCTTAAGTGTTGCAACAGCGACTTGAGCCCTATGGTGGGAGAGGGGCACATGTTCAAATAAACACCATCTTCCACATACCTTTGGTTCTGACTGGCAGCTGGGGAATATAGTATTTTAATAATATTTATTTTGGCAGAAGTGGCGGGAAGCAATCTAGTTTTGTAGCCAGCTAGGCAACCAGAGAAAACAAATCTTCTGAGTTCTTTTATGACCTTCTAGGAATCGGAACTTTTAACAGTTTTACAAGTAAAAATAATTTTTTTTCCTTAATTTTACTTTTACCACTTATACCAGATAGACTGCTATGTTCTAATGCAATATTCTTAATGTAGTGGTTCCCTATGCAGCAAACTGAGATAAGTTTAGCTGCAAAGTTTCTGGACTGATGTCAGATTTAGGAGTTGAGAAGTAAAATTAGTTCATTTCTTTGCCAACACTAACACAAATCTTGCAGTACATTTCCTCGGATGCACTAAAATGGTGACAGCTTAGATAACCACTGGGGAAGTTTTCTGTACGAGAGCTCAGATTCATTTAACAACTTGGGCTTAGCATGATCCTAGCTCTGTTGCCTCTGCCTTTGCTTAATTAATAACAGCACTGACTTTTTGAGAAGATTTATCTCACAAAACAAACACATTTCAAGCAGAACCCATAGTTTTACAGAAAAGAAAAAAATTCTGTGCCTATAATGGCTTGTCTTGTTTCTTGTTTGACTCTTTTGCCAAATGTGGGTTTGCACCTACACAGCATTTTTTTTTTTTTTTAAGTGAAACATAACTGCATATTGACAGGCTCTTCTCCTTTCTAGCAATTTCAGTTCCTCACTGTGGACCTGTTGATTAGTCTTTAGCAGTTGACAAAACTATGCAGGTCACACATTTGGAGAAGAACCTTCCCAGTTGTCATGACAAGCACCTGGTAATGAATGTACAGAAGTGGATTCTTCATTATTGAAGCTGTGAGTAGAGACAAAAATCCCTTTTGTCTGGTTTTCACATCTTGATTGGCTTCTTTTCTTAATACTAATATTTCTGAGTCCTATTTCAAGCATTTTACTTATCCTGGATCAATGTTCCTCTTCATATATTGATATTCTGCTTGACCAAAAACGTTCCTCATAAAATATATACTTATTTGTCCATTAAGCAAATATGTATTGAATATTCACTGTAGGCCAGGAATAATTATACATGCTATAGATATGGCCATGAAAAAACAGCAAAACGCCCTACCCCCGTGGAGTTTACTATCTATTGGAGGATGTTAGAAAATAAACAACTATGGACAATGTCTAAGGAAAAATAAAGCTGAGGATATTCAAGGTTCAGGAAGGGAAGCAGACCTTCTGTGAATGACGTGGAATCAAGGGGCTTATTATAGCAACTAAGTCATTAATAATTGATTTGACAGTTGTGGAAGCTGATACAGAATCTGCTCAAGGCCATTGCTTCTGCACCTGGTGGTGGACCTGAAGTATCCATTTGTCTGCCGTGCTAGCAGTTGGGAAGAGTGTCTGGATGTTAGGGAGAGGAATCCAAGGACAAATTGGAACCCAAAACATGATGGAACCCCTAAGAACATACTAGAACCCAAGTCTGCCTATCAGTACATTCCGCCTTGATTACATGCAGAAGGCGGTGGCACTCTCTCCAGGGGGACTGCAGACCTGCCTGGCCCAGGACTCAGGGAAGCTAAAGGTGATGGTGATTAGGTAGGAGAAGGGAAACCAGATTCTGTGGCCCTGATTTCTGCTGCAGACATACGAAATCATCCAGGGATATATACACAAGGTGCAACAGCACTGGTACCCTACAGAGACTTTACCGGTGTCAGGGCCACTGATTCATTTCCACCTCTCAAATCTCACAGTTTCTCATAGAACTGACCCTAACCCCGAGTCATACAGGTAAGGGAATTCTGAGATGCAGAGTATCAGTTTCACTGAATTGACAGAGCACAAAACCAGGTGCAGGTGGTGATGTCAAGTAGACTACTGGATTATGTATGGATTTCAGCAGAATGTCTGGCTAGACATATCAATGTGGGAGTCCTTAGCATAGAGATACTATTTAAAGCTATAAAGACTGGTTGAGATCAGCTAGAATAAGACTGAGAAAAAAAATCGAGCTGTGGATGACATGTTTAGTGATCAGGAATCTATCAGGAATTGCCGAAGACTCAGAATGATAATTGAACAGGTAGGATGAGATCCAGAGAGTTTCCACAAACAATAGAACACGTTTCAAAACAATAGAACACGTCTTTTAGCTGCTGATGACAGGTTGAGTAAAAGGGTGGGAACCCACAGCACAAGGTGGAGGCTGTTGGGACTTGGCAGGGGCTCTTCCTGCAGGTGGGGAACCGGATGGAATCGGGCTCAAGGGGGAATGGGAGGGATTACAATGGAAACAGGGTGCAGTCAACTATTTTGAGGAGTTTCATTTCAAAACAGAACAGAGGAATAAACAACAAAGAGAGAGGCATGAGACAAGTTTTTGTCTGTGTTTTCATGTGACGTTGCACTACACGACAGCATGCATATGCTAGGACAACGTCCCCAAAGAGAGAAAAGCAGGAGAGGTAAAGACAGTTTTACTGGCAGGATTCTCTATGCTGAAAGAACTTTTTTTACCCTGTTAAATCCGCAATACAGAGAAAACCACATTTATGGAAAGACACAGTGAATTTATTCTATGTCAGTATTATTGCCAATTCTGAGCTTCCCCGAGAAATATTAGGAGAGACCAAGCAGGGCAGTGCAAGTCAGAAAGAGAGTGAGAGACAGACAGACAGAAGTGAACGTGTGAGGTGCTGAGAGGTTCTGGGAAATTCGAAAAGCAACATTTCGGGGTGTAAGGCTGATTTACCCAGGAAGAGCCACCTGGGAAGAGAGACGCTAACAGAGAACTCCATATGTGGACATGCACACCCAGAGCACGGGGCAACCAAAACGGTGTAATAAGTGGTACTAGTGTCATGACTGGTGATCGGCTGGAACTCTTCTACCTCATCTTAGGGAGATATCACCCCGGAATACGGAAGTCAAGGGAGGAGCCGAGTCACCGGCTACATCCCAGCCCCATAAATGTATGTATGTCATAAATGTATGTATATGGATATTTGTTTTCTTAATATCCATATACATACATTTATATATTATATATACATATATATTATGTATTTCCATACCAAGTTCAGGTTTTCCCCTGGACTATTGTTGTGCTAGCACCCAAAGTTGTTTTTTTTAATTATTTTTCTTTATTGATTTTAGAGAGAGGAAGGAAGAGGGAGAGAGAGATAGAAACATTGATGAGAGAGAACATGGACTGGCTGCCTCCTGCATGCCCCCCACTGGGGATCAGGCCCACAGCCTGGGCATGTGTCCTGACCAGGAATTGAACCGGCAACCTCTTGGTGCATGGGTAGATGCTCAACCACTGAACCACACCGGCTGGGCCCTAAGTTTTTTTTTCCCTGTCACCCTCAATTGCTCACCCAAGTTTGTGTTTTGAAGCATTGTTCTTATTTTACCATCATTGTGCTAAAAAAAAAAAAAAAAAGTTGCACTGGCTGATTTTGCTCAGTGGTTAGAGCATCGGCCGGTGGACCAAGAGACCCGGGTTCGGTTCCCGCTAAGGGCACATACTTCGGTTGCAGTTTGTCCCCGGCCCCGTTTGGGGTCATGTGGGTGGCAACCACTTGATGTGTCTCTCTCACATCAGTGTTTCTCTCTCTCTTTCTCCCTCTCTCCCTCCAGCTCTATCTGAAGATAAACGCAAAATGTCCTCAGGTGAAGATAAAAAAAAGTCATAGAAATCTTTATCTATAGGAAGGTCAACAAACTTTTTCTTTGAGGGTCAGTTAAAGACTTTGGGCTGTGGGCCACATGATCTGTTACTACTACTCAACTTTCATGCACAACAGCAGCTTTGCCAGTACAGAAATGAAGAAGATTCTGTGTGCAATAAAATTTTAACTACAAAAACAGGAGACCAACTCACAGATGTAAGTTTTCAGACCCTAAACTATAAAATTCAAATCCAAACGACAGGTTCTTATTGAGACATTGTCATTGGTACCCAGTTTACCTTTTCAACCTTATCTGTGAGACAGATAGGCCCCTGGTTCCATTTCAACAACCTGCAGCATTCTATCCCAGACTCCTAACCAGATCAGAAAATGTGTTCACTGCTACATAGAAAACACTAGTATCCACTGTTTTCCCCCCACAACTGTATGAATGTATAATGATAAAATAATAGGAAGAGTAATGGTAGAATTAATAGAAAATTTGTCATTCATATATTCTCAGGATATTAATATCTCCAAAGAAAAGAGTTATTTTAATATATAAACATAGTCTCCTGGTGAGAAATGCTTATTCATGATACACTGAATTCATAATCAAGTGTAATAATGAATGTCCTCTTTAATTGTGTGTGTGTGTGTTGTGTGTATGCATATTTATGGTATAAAACAGTGTAGTTTATTAGAGAAAGTAATGATTTTGTAATTACTGAGACCCAAGTTAGAATCATAGGACTATCACTCCAATTGTTTATGATCTTACTTGTTATTAATCATCACTTAACTTTAGAATTCTCTATGAAATGGTGTTCTCAAGTTTATATAATTAATATATTTATTTACATGTTTTGTTAGTTACATAATACATGCACTATAACAAATGTGCAAATAAACATGATATTAGTTCATATTTTATTATAAGCATGCATGTAGGTATGCATTATGTATTTTCTTTATAAAACTGATTTTTTAAAACTTTTATTTCAATACACTTAATGATGCCAATATTATACTAAGTATGAGTAATAACATTGAAATCGTTCAACTGTGTCTTTGGATATTCAGTGACAAATCTCTTCTTTCTATAAAACTTCCAAATCAGTTGTTCCCTTTGCTATTATTCTATTAATCAGGATAATTAACCCAAGCTGCCAAAACATGCAAATGCCATAATGTCAGTGACTTTAAACAAACTGAGATTTTTTGCATAACTTTTCAGTTGTACCGCGGTCAGTGTCCAGGCTGCTCCCTGGCAACGCTGCCGTCTCAGGATCCTTCACTTACAATCACATACAAGCACAGGAAGGAGAGCAGGGGAGAAAGTGCAATGTTATGAATCGTGTTGGACTTGATGTGACATTTCTCCTTACGTTCCCAAAACTCAATCACAAAGCACCAAAATTATTGCTAGCGAGACTGGGAAATGAAGTTTTTATATGCCCAAAAGAGAGTAAAGAACATTTAGGATTGTATTTTCAAAATGATACTTAAGTTGAGAATAATATTTATAAAAGCAGGGATAATCCATTATAACATAGCAGTTGGAAATGTAAATTATAAATAAGTATGTGAAATTTTGGAAACTTTTGTAATCTGGAAGACAATTTAATTTCTATGGACAATGATTTACCAAATATTTCAGACAGAAACAAAACAAAAAACACTGGGATAAAAATGTTTTACTTAAAACTTGTAACGTGAAACTAACACAAATATACCTAGAAATGATTCTCCTATGAAAAGCCCAATGGGTCACTTATAGCTCTTTTTGTGTATCGTTTCATTTAAATAGGCTTTAATATAAATTATTTGTCTCAAACATTCTTGATCTATTTCTAATTATAAACTTTCAATTCCTAATACCATAGAGTTTAGGTTATCAGTCTCTTAGTCATTGAGACAGCATACATGTTGTAAGCGGGTTTTGTGGTCCTTCTTCTGTCCTCAGAATATGACCTTTGGTCTAATCTCCCTTGCAAAATTAAGTGAAGGAATCTCTAGAAGTATACAGGATCCAAGTTAAATGCTATGGACCAACACCCAATTTGTAGATCACTGTAAAGATCAGGTTTATTTAATATAAGCATGCCTTGTTTTATTACACTTTGCTTTATTGTGCTTCACAGGTGTTGCATTTTTTTAAAAAAAAAAAATGAAAGCAAGACCCTCCAGCATCAAAAAGATTACAACTCACTTTATTGAGGTAGTCTGGAACCAACCCCACAATATACCAAAGGCATACCTGTAAGCTCTAATTGATGAATGCAGCTTTCCCACAGAATGGAAATTAATCACATACCACCAAGGGGACACGATTAGCAACCTATACACAACTGACAAGGGCTCTGAGCCATGGTCCCCTGAGCTGAGGTGATCCACACCCATTCAGTATCATCTCATGACCCTTCACATCCTGAATAGGAAATGACAGGGCATTTGGAAACTGAGTCTGAGAACCAACAGACCTTGTCTAAGCTGTTACTGTTCATGGTGATTTGCCTATATAATATATGTATAATAATACATATACCTAAGTAAGCGTCATACTAAGTAAAGTCTGCTGAGTCTTACAACTTTCAACAGAACATCACTGACTCTGAGCACAGCGCATGGTGAACATGTCAAGTGGGCACAAAAAACAACCAACAATCAACAAGATAAACAACGAGTATATTAGATAGTACTAAACGCTGAAAAGAACAAAAAAGCTAAGAAAGGGGATGTGGAAAGTCACAGTAAGACAATGAACTTGTATATGGGGTAAACCACAAAAGACACAAGCTCATGGAAACAATGAGCACCCAAACTATGTCAGGAAGTCTACTTCTGGAAAAACTCAACAGAAAGTACGAAGGTCCGAAGTTGAAGTGTGTCTCTGCTGGTTTTTTCCGTCCCATTTGTTTCAGCAGATAATTCCTCAAGCCACTGACAATTATTTTATTTTATTTGTATTTTAGGAGACTTCAGTAGTGTTCAGGAAAAACCAATGACTTGAACTTGCGGTAGCTTTGACACTATGCATATGTTGTAGATACTCATTTCTGAAGATATAGGGCATGGCGATGCCTAAATATGGAAAGCTTTTACATTACTTCCAAAACAGTCTTAGAAGTAATATTCGCAAATCATTCTTCTATGGAACAATTATTTTTCCTTCAAAAGTAGAATCATAGACATCCATATTAATGAGTAACATTTTTAAGCGTCTTTGAGCCCACCTGTTATCAAGCAATGAAATTAACATGTGAAGGTTTGAGAAAAAGCATCGACCCTAGAGACATTTTATCCAAGAGATAATGGACAATTGAGTTGACTTCTTGGTCATTTGTATAAACCAGGTATGTGGATCATATAAACACGCCTTTAGAGCACCGTTTTCCTTTGCTCCCCACTCCTCTCACACCAAACTAAGGAAAAAGAAAGATCAAGGAGATTCGATGAATAATAGCACATTTCATTGAGAATAATTACATTTCATTTTTCCTTGACAGGCTTACTTTAACTCTGCTCTGATATCATTTTGCTGTTAGACAATATTTCAGTTTCTCATTGAGGTTAGAGCAAGTCGTCACAAACTGTTTTACAAAAAGACAAAATTAATATCTTACTGTTTTGGAGACCAGATGTCTAAAATGGGTTTCGCTGGGCAAAACTTCAGGTTTCTGGGGCGGCATTGCTTCCTGGAGGCTCTAGGGGAGAATCTATTTTCTGCCTTCTCTTCCTAGAGGCTGCCTGTATTCCTTGGCTCACTCCACTTCTCGCTCTGCAGACCTAGCGAGATCCCCCAAGTTCTTTCCTCACTTCCTCTGGCTCTGCCTCTCCTGCCTCCCTCGTGTATTATAAAGACCTTGTGATCTTGTTTGGCCCACCTGGGTAATCCAAGGTACTTTCTCCATTTCCAGGTCAGGTGATTAAGGACATTAATTCCATCTTTAACTGTTATTCCCTGTTGTTAAGTTGGTCACAGAGACCAGGAAGCGGACATTTTTCAGGAGCCATCCTTCTGCCCACCGTAGATGCCATGATTCGAGTGGTCCTTGATAAAATAGGATGAAAGCTTGCATTTGCAATCTGACAGGTGTATGGCTTTGCTGTGAAAGAATGAGGTCTGTTTCCCTTTACTGACTTTTCTTAGTCAATCCAGTCGGTGTTTCTTAGCTAATGTTTTCCTTCTTCCTAAGACAGTTATGCCCTCCATGTAGGCACGCCTCAAAATTGTACTTAATTATTTCTGTACACTTTCTTCTTTCAAAGAGACTGCTTCCTTTTTAGTAGTAAAAGAGCTGCTAGTTTGTTGGTTCTGAGTTGCTTGATCATGACACCTGGGTGCCGAGGCCAAGACCTTGGCTCCCACTTAACCAACACGTTAAATCTCAGCGTGTGTAATGTGACATGGTCACACTACAAATTTGTAAAGACATTTTAGGAACTAATTTCTCTGAGTCTCTACATCCTGTATTTTTTTTTTCTGGAATGCTAGGAAATTATGATTATTTTAATTGGCCCTAGAAATACTCTTCCCCAAATGACACTTAAGAAAAACAAAAATTTT
The DNA here is from genome assembly GCA_030848825.1 of Tadarida brasiliensis. NCBI lineage: Eukaryota > Metazoa > Chordata > Mammalia > Chiroptera > Molossidae > Tadarida > Tadarida brasiliensis. The sequence goes on along the minus strand of CM061267.1, from coordinate 78,302,578 downwards.
AGTGCAGCTAAAGAAAGCAAAAAATATTAAATTATGTAGACTACTTAGAAATATAAAAACAACTAAGCTGTGTGTGCATGAGTCTGGATTTTACAGTGTCGTTATTTGCAAAGATACGTTACAGAAAACTCTAGGTGCTTTGAAGATGCTTTTGTTTTGCTTTCTTAAACATGAGCCACTTGCTTTACTTGTTCCCTTGTATGCTGACCTCATGCCTATAAGAGTTGACTCAAAATAAAAGTAGCATTTAAAGGGCAAAGGGGGAGGATAGAAATCAATATCTGTCTTAAATGTAAATCATCAAAGAGATTCTATACCAATGATAAGAAAGGAGAAGGTGAAGGACTTAGTTATTTTTAATCAACTCTGTTTTAAATAACCAGTGATTTGTGATGCAGCATGAAAACTTGACTTCCAACACTTTGAGAAGACATCAGATGACAGCAGGACATCTGGGTAAATGCTATTGATTTTTCAACTGCTAAATAATGTTGTTGTTTTTTTTTTTTTTTTTGTCTATGTGCCGCCAAAGCGAGTACAACTGCCAAATGGTTTTAAACTGAACAAATCCTTTCACTTAACACAATCATAAGTATTTTCCCATATTTATTTCAAATTATTCCGCAGATATTACTCTACATGAATTTCTCCAAAACACTTTGTCTGTGGCTTTGTGACACAAACATAATGGAATAAAATTATTGTTTTATAGTGTTCCTGTTGGTCAAACATAGTATTCATAATAGTGATTTTTATTAATTTTACCTCAGAGGCCTCATGAAGGTAACATATAAGTATTTTATAGATGAGAAATGTAAAAGACCTTAAAAGGGACTTAAAGGTACAGAATGAGGTAGGTCGAGTAGACCGTTGGGGTGTTTTCTCTGGTTTCTTAAAATGTACCTAGAACTCAGCTCTCCAAGACGAACGCTCCCCTTGAACTGCTGTTCATCACGTATCCATTCAACAGGCATTTATGCCACATTTTATGCAGGTACTAAGAAAAAGAAGAGAGTTCCCACTTTTAAAAGCTCAGAGTTCAATGGGGAAAGAAAGTCCCGTAGACAAATAATTAGATAAGAATCTTACAAAGAATGAAATCGAAGGAGAAGCACAGCTATGAAGCAACTTGGAGGAGCAAGTGGTAACGTTTTAGGTCTATACAGCTCAAGTTAAAACACAAGAAAAATTACACTGGGAATTTTTTCCTCCTGCCCCTCAAAAATTAGCTATACCTTATGATTCTGGCAGAAAGCTGTATTTTGCATCCATCGTTTATTTATTTATTTTTAATATTTTTTCTATATTGATTTTTAGAGAGAGAGGAAGGGAGAGGGAGAGAGAGACAGAAACATCAAAGAGAGAGAAACATCGATTGGCCGCCTCCTACATGCCCCCCACTGGGGATTGGGCCCACAACCTGGACATGTGCCTTGACCGGAAATCGAACTGGCGGCCTCTTGGTGTATGTGTGGATGTTCAACCACTGAGCTGCACAGGCCGGGCTGCATCCATAGTTTAGACTAGAGCAGGAGGACATGATCGAAAGGTACTGCTAATGAAAACTTTCTAAATTTGTGGTAATTTGATCAGATAAATTCCAACGGATCATGTGAAACAAAACAATTCCAAAATAATTTCTACACTATGACTTGGTCAAACATTTTGATAATCAAACCGAGTATCTTTTGAAAAAGTGTTATCAAGCATAATTTCACACAGGAAAGTTGTCCATGGGAATGGGAATTAGCATGAACCTCAGGCCCAAAACAAAAGAAGTTCATCAAGAAAAACAGCATTTCAGCCTTCTCTCACTGGCCGCTAGGGAATGGGTACCTGGGAAGGAAATCACCGAGCAACAAGCAGCAGGTGAAACACTATGTTCTTAATGGGATCGTAATACAGGGCTCAGAGGAGGAAGGGACTGGCGGTTAAGGAAAGCTATAAAAGCTAAAATGACAAATTTGATAAATCAGGTTTATCAATCGTTGTTGTTGTTTAGGCTCCTACATTTGAGGAGACTATGCGCTGAAGCATGGCCTTTGGGAGAACATTGTGCATCTTTAAATGCTTTTCATTTTGCCCCAGAGCCATTGTGCATAAAGGTGGGTTGTGCAGTACACAGCCCTAGAGGCCTCATTCATATTGTATGACTCACTTCATAGGATGCTTTTCCAGAAGATAGCAGGAAAGTTTCACACACCATGTTACTGCTGGATTTCAACAGATGGAGTAGTGTCTTGAGAAAGGAACGCCTTTCTATTTTGCACACAGACCCCCAGGTTACTCTTCAAAGAAATCTCAGAGCATTCAAATAAATGCTAGAGGAAAATTTTCCTTTTATTTATTTTTGCTTTGATGTCAAATAGATAAACACTTGAAAAGCATATTGGAAAATAAAGTGGACAGTTCAGCCTTGACAAGCACATATATCAGAAAAGTTTGTTTTACCACCAACGGAAAGATAGACATTGAAATTCCTCCAATTTTTAATGTGACATTCACAGAAAAATAATCAGGGGAATTTTTTTTAAGGAAAGAGATAAAGAATTAAAATATATTTACTGGACAAAAATGTTGCATAAACTTCTGTAAAAGAACAATCCAGGGTTTTCTTAAGTCCCATTAAATTCTATTGTTGAAAATGCTCAAAATTAAAAAAATATATAGATGTGTTTAAATAAATAATACCATGGTTGTATGTGTGTGTGTGTGTGTGTGTGTGTGTGTGTGTGTATACACTCATATAATGTGAAGCACTACATAATATATCCATTTCAGTGATTTAAAAATAATAAAATCATATAATATACATTTTGTTATATTTTAGGCTTGGTAAAGTTCTACAACAAAGAATACTCAATAAATCCAGTATTTCTGATATTATTTTGCTTTTTGACATATTTTTTCCTTTTCAAGATCCATCTATTTACATCCTGTGGAAGGGATGATGTGTGAAATTTGTGTTTCCATGATATTCTAAATATAAATGGATTAAGAGGTATCTTATCTTTTTATCCATTATATTGGCCACATTTATTTTTTTAATTAGTTAAGACTAAAAAAATGTAAGGTATATAATTAGGGGGAAAATTGACTTGAGAGATGGAAAGAAACCTGTATTTTATTTTAACATTCTGGACTCTTAGCCACCTTTGTCTTTAGAGGCTGCATTAAAGAACTTCCACTTAATTAACTGACACTGCTGATCTGAATTAATGACAAGATCCCTAGCACCTGTTTTCAGCTTTCTCCAGGGAACCAGTTGAATGGAGAAGGCAGATTGAGAGAGTCTCAGTGGGGCAAATGAATCCAGGAGATAGCATAGAGGCTAATTTCTACTGCAAGACCTTCATTAGTCATCTGTTGAACATCAGTTATTGAGTTGGGAATATTTCTTTAGCAAGAGGTGAAAATGCCTTTCTTTAAATAAATCTGCTCGAATGTGCATGATTTAAGATTCTCTTTGACAAGAACACTTAAGATTTCAGATACTTCAGTCATATCAAATAGCAATGAAAAAAACGTGAATGCCAGAGGATTTTGCCCTCAAAAATTCCATTGTGCAATAATTAACTAAGAGGAAATCAGTTTTGCTTAACACTTATTTCCAGACTATTAATATGACAGAGCCCAAACTCTGACACTGCTTCCCTTTTATCCTTTCTAATTAATTCCACGGATGGTAGGGCCACACTCCCTCCGTTCACAAGCATCCAATTCTTTCATCGCCAAAGCACTGATTCTCTACTCACTTGGCAGAACTGAAAATAAGTACAGACCTAAAAAATATCTCAGTTGCTTTCTGCAAGTAAAAAAACTCTTGACTACAACTTAATTTCAAAGAAGGAACAATGAGAGAGACAGAATTTGTTTATTTTCTTAGGAGTTCCCCCATGGGTAAGAGCTCATTGCATTTGTTTCCATAACCCATGACATTTTTTTTATAAAAAGCAGTGCTTTTTGTCATAGATAGAGCTGTTAGTAAAAAAGAAGTAACTAGAAGTGAACTTTTTAGGAGCCAATATAGGTTTCGCTGATTAAAGACAACTTGCCTTTACTATGCATTTAAAAAAATTTTCATAACTGTTAAATCGTCCATGGATAACTATCCCCATTTATAATATAGGAGTGAAGAGAGTGTTAAAAATTAATAAAATATCAGTACAAATATGTACTTGAATGAAATAAAATAGCAATTTTAGATATTAGGGGAAATAATTTATACCAAAGATTTTTTTTTGGAGATGGCAATATTCAAGTAATTTTTTTAACCAAAATGTTAATTTAGTTTTGACCACTGGCAAACTATAACAGCAAATATTATGGATATTATATTATAAATACATAACAAATTGTTTCACACTAAAATAACTGATATCTGCATATAATTTACTTTACATTGTATTGTTGGATTGCTTATAGATAGTAAGAGTAATTTCAAAGAACCAGTTCTCTCTTACCACATAAAATAAACAGAGAAAATCACGAGCTGAAAATAGATCAGGGAGAGCAGGAACTTCTATGATGTCAATTTCTCCTGAGGGCCTGTGCAATACAAATCTGCAGCCTGATTATTGAGGAGAAGGAGGAGCAGGGCTAAACTAGAAATTCCAGGAATAAGCTGTGGACTAGAAAGTATCCAAGGAAAGTTCACTTTAGTGATACTTCATCCCTGGCAGAAGGAAATATAAATGTGCTCTGTGAGAAAGTTATCTCCAAGGTAGATATTTAGGACTTTAAGTCCTATGATAAAAAATCACCAAACAAGGAAAAATTAACATTAGTGAGACTACGCAAAAACCAAACAATATTTAATCCTCCCTCATTTCTTCAAAATGAAGATTTGAAACAGCTGATACAGAATATAAACTAATTATATATACAATTCTTAAAAATCACAAACAGGAGTAAATGTTATGATGACAAATATAAGACAATTTTGAAAAAAATAACCAAATGGAAATATCGAAAATGAACTATATGTCTTTGGTTGGAGATGTCAATGAATGGATTGAATGGTGAATTAAACACAGCTGAAGAGAGACTAAGTTATTAGGAAGGTAGAACAGAAGAGATCAAGAAAGCAGCACAGAGAAACATATAGATAGAAAATAGAAGAGTTAAAGATATATGAAATTCTAATGTATATCTAATCAGGGCACCAGAAGCAGAGAATAGAGAAAATAGAGAGATAAATATGAAGAGAAAACAACAAAGAGTTTTCTACAATTTTTGAAAGATAACAATCCATATATATTGAAAGTAGAATACAAAAATTAAATCCACACTGGACAAAATTTAGTAAAACTACAGTATGTCAATATACAGAAAAGATTTTAGGAAGCAATACAAGATTATCAATTACAAAGAAACTATATATAAATAAACAGCAGACTTTTAAAGAGTAACTAATAGCCAATGGAATAATGAAATGAGTTTCATTATAAGAAAATCACTGTCAACCTAGAATTGTGAATCCAACAAAACTAATTAAAAAAATAGGATACAATAAATTAATGTTCAGGTAAACACCACACTGATAACAACAACAACAGAAATAAGAAATTTCTAAAGAATGTTCTTTAGGCAGATATAAAATGATTTTAGGAAAAAAGACCTGAGAGTAAAGATAAAATGATGAGTAGAGACAGACGTCTATAAATATGAAAATACAATAACTGGATAAAATAATAATACTGTTTTCTGATATGTAGATTTGTAACAACTAAAGACAGATAAAATGTTATACAAACAGCATGTAAATTAGGAGTCAGGGTGATGCTATTAACATATTTTAAAGCACTTGAATTGCTTGAGAGGGGTTTTATAACAATAACTTTAGACTTTGTTAAATATAGTTGATGAAATTCAAGGTTAACCAATTATTACAATAATAGAAATAGAATGTATCAATCTAAAAAGAGTATATGTGTATGGAGCAGTTAAAATAAAAGACAATTTAAAAGAGGTAATAAAACACAAAAAATTGTAGAAATTGGTGAAATGGAAATAAAAATATATAGACAAAGATGAGTCTAAATAGCCAATAAATTATAATTAGTGTAAATTTGCTAAAGAATTATATTTTGGGATAATTAAATAATCCTAGCAAATGAAAGTTCTAGGTTACAGAATAATATAATGCTAACAAACATGCTAAAAGTGATAGAAGTATGAAAGGGAATAAGACTTTCCTATAGCGCTCAGGTAACACCATAACACTACATGGATTATTATCTTATTGCAAGAGGGAAAATATAACTTCAAGTAAAGATATTAGTCTGTCACTACCCTAACCAGTGGGTATCTGATGTTGGGACACCCAAACATTTTATATCTCCTGATATGATGTACTAGTTTTAAACATCAGTTATAATACATTTTTGTCAAAATGGTTTAACTTAAATCTAACTAAGCTGTTATCTCTCACATCTAGATTATAGGGAAGATTGGTATGCTAGAAATTCTCTGGTAAGAGTTGATGTTACAGTGTTAAGTCTAGAATCTGCATGAAAGGTCAGCAGGCTAGAACTCAGGTAAGATTGCTATTATAGTCTTGAGGCAAAATTCCTTGTCATTCAGAAAACCTTAGCCTTTGTTCTTAAGGCCTTCAACTAATTGGATGTGGTTCACCCACTTTATGGATAGAGGATAATTTTCTTTACTTAAAGTCAACTAATAGTAGATGTTAATGACATCTTAAAAATACCTTTACTATCTCTAGACTAGTGTTTGACCAAACAACCGGGCAGCATAGCCCATCCAAATTCACACGAAAAATGAACTATCACACCTGTACTATATATAGTGTTCTTAGAAAAAAGATCACAGTACATCATCCTATCTTTTAAAAATCATATCTGTGGTCTGTAAAAGTTTGACTGGAAGGATGCACAATAAAATACTTAGTATGGTTGCCTCTTGAATGAGGACAGGAATATTAAAAGGAAAATAAGTATATGCTTTATATACATTTTTATTCCTTACATCTTTAGGAAAAATAATGCATTCACTGATATTTGTGTTATAAAAGTGAAGCCAAAATGGTATATAACATTGGCATTCATTTAAAATTGTTGCTTGTAGGAACATGAAGTAAACTTACTTTGTTTTCTATTATTCTACAAAGTTGAAATTCCTTCAAAAAGTAGAAACAAGATTTCTCTAGATATCAAAGCAATGTGGAATCAAAATCAACAACAAAATTAAACAGCTTTTGATCAATAAATTTAGTCTGTTTAGTGACCAGAGTGTACAGATATGTAGGTCCTTAAGGATGATGAGGGAAGGGAGGCTTCAAGTTAGAGAAAAAATACTCATAAGTAATATCTTACATAAGGACATCAGCTGTGATTTTACATGCCATTTCCTTTGAAATCAATATCATGTATAGCTAGAACATGGATATTATCTTTATAAAATGTAGCTCATTAACTTTGTAAACAAATCTGAATGTATTAATTCAGTGGTGGGTATCTTGGGATCTTGCATTCAAGCAGAATCTTTAAAATTACCATGTAAGTTTCTCCTGCCATATGGAAATTCTGCTCTGTTTCATATGACAGTCAAGTGAAATGTCAAACTACCTCTAGATGGTCTTAAGAAGAGTAGAAAAAAGAGAGGAAAGACATCAGGCCAAATGTACAGAAACCAAAATTTTAAAATACAGGAAGAGACTCAATTAACAACTCTCCAGGCCAGTGGTTTTAAATCATGGTTCACAGACTTCTCACAGGGGTCCTTGGATAAAACTGAGTGTATTAACCAACAGTAAACATGATCATCAAAACCTCTAAACAACTAGACCTCTTAAGTTATATGCAATTGTATGTTTTAGTTTGCAGTTATTTGTTCTTTAAGATGTCTATCAAATTAAACACCATCAAGTAACAAATCATGGAATTTTGACATTTTAAGATAGTAATAACCAACTGAATATTCACTGTGGCCCTTTGTGGGAACAAAGTACCTTCTTCATTTGTGGTAGATCAAACCATTGGCTATAGTAACCTATTAAAACAGTAATTTCTCTGCAGAAACATCTTATTTAAGATGTCTTAATGACTATGGATGGTGTTACAGTTATCTTATTATAAGAAAGTGAGAGTGAAGGTCATAATTGGAGAACTGCATAAAGAACTGAGTCTAAACAAACAAACAAACAAATACATAACATAATCATCCTTAGGAGAAGAGTAAAGCTGCTTTGTATACCGAGTTTCTGCTCTGAGTGAAAGGAACCAAACAACTTGGTATGCTTTTATTTCAGTAATACTTCATAGTTATAAAGTGCTTTCACAGACTTAATCTTGTTTGATCTGAACAACATTTTGAGAAATGCAGGGCTTCTTGGCCCGGAGTACCAATAAGGAAACCGAATCAGAAATGTCAGTCAATCTGTCGACAGTCACAGCTCTAGGAAGTGGTGAAACCATATTTCTTCACACTTAATCTGCTGTTTCCTAGCTGCTTGTGTTGTGAGACCTGATAAAGTCCAGTGGGCTTTGGGAAAGGCTTGCCATCAGGGCAAAGTGTAGAAATAGTCATGATGAGAAGAGACTCACCTTTACCTCTCTTTTCTATCTGTTCATATATCAACCTAGGTATAACAGGATGTTAAACTAGGTGTCTTCAAGTTTCAGATTTGTTGAACTTCCAAGAACAGGTACCAATGACTCTTTTATTGCATTGCAAGATGCCTGATAGCCATGCGGTAATGACAAAACAAGTATCCAAAACTCAGTTCTATGTGACTTAATACCTCACTCTCATAAAGGATTGAAAAGGGGTCAAGTAAAAAAGGCCAGGAGGATTTCTGGCTGTTGGATGGTCCTCCAGAAAATTATATTTAAGAGAGCTGATGGCTGCTGTAGCAGCTTCTCAATGACTTTGAATATGTCAGAAGCCACAGTTGGTCCAGGGTGGAGTGGGATGAGTGACAGAAGTAAGAAGACAACCATGCATTCATTCTCCCATTGTTGGGCTGATTTAGGGGAGCAAGAAATAATAATTTTGAGACAATTTAGGGTTTTGATTATTGTCCTATAGTGGTACGTGTGTGTGTGTGGTATGAAGTAACAAGGATTTGTTTTTAAGTCTCAGAATGACTGGGAAAGTCTTGAAAACAACACTAGCTTTTATCCAAATAGTGGGTAAATGGAGACCCTTGGAGTATATTTGAATGAACAGTTGTTGGAGGTGGTTTAGAAAAATGAAGTTTCTTTCTGGTATCATCTGATGAACCTCTGTGTTCAATGCTATGGTTATGAGTACTTAATATGTCCAAAGCACAACTCTTGAACCTGCCTACCCCCATGCCCAAATCTTTTTTACCTTTTTGGCTCTTCCATCAATATGCTTGATCCAATTTATCAGGATGAAAACATAAGTGTACACTTTTACTCCCCATTTTCAACACTTCCTACACCCAATCCACCAGGAAGCTGTGGTCTCCATCTCTAACATACATAATTAGAGTCATTACTTCTCACCACCTGCCTTTGCCACTGCTGCCCTGTTCTGAGGTCTGTCATCTCTGTCCAGCTACTGACCCAGCCTCCTCACTGGGCTTCCTCTTTCAACTGTGAGAGTCCATTTTCTTTAGATCAGTCAAAGTTACCTGTTAAAGCACAAACCATATCAGAACATGTCCTCACTTAAAATTCTCCAACACTATTTTATTTTACTTAAGTACATTCCAAACTGATTTCTATGACTTACAACCGCCTACATGATCTTTGTCCCTCTCTGTGATCTCATTTCGAATTCTGCCCTTCACACTTACTTGGTACCCACACTGGCCTCCTTGCTGTTCCTTTGACAGATCAAACCTATCTCTTCCTCGGGGCCTTTTTATTTGCTGGTTTTCTCTGCCAGGATTTGTTTTTCCCAGATATTCTAATTGTTGGCTGCTATTCATTATTCATTCATATCTGTGCTCAAATGTCATCTGCTTAAAGGGAGCTTCTTTGACCACCCTCTATCCTAGTTACGTTTTATCCACTTAACCAGTGTTCTCTTCATAGCCCTTGACATTCTCTCAAGCATGATTTCTTAAAAATGTAGACACTTGCATATAATCTCTTTTTCACACTAGAATGCAAGTTCTGAGATGGCAGGAGCTTATTCACTGATGTCCTTGATGTCCAGAGTAATTCCTAGCTTAGAGCAGATAGTAAAAACAGTTTTGTTTTGTTTTTTTAAATAAAAGGAACGGTTAATGATAAGAAGTGATTTCTGAAGTTACAAATTGGATTAAAGTAGATTTTTACATACCGATGGAATTCTTAATATGACATTCTACTGTAACTTTACAAAGAAACATAAGTTAATTTTCATATAGTATGTGATTCACTTTTTACAAAAAATATACAGCTAAGTTATTCAATGACAGGAAGGAATAGTGAAGGCACTAGGCTATAAAATGTCACAAAGTTCTCAACAAATTTGTTCTCTGCCTAAGGCAAGAAAGAGACTCATTGGTAATTATAATCCTGCATTTCTAAAATGTCTTTTAGACTTGCCAAATATCTGAAATTAAGCTTTATATCCCTGTGCAAAACAATGGTATTAAGACAAACAGAGGCTCACTGTTTCTCTTAAAATGGTGTCCTTGAAAAGCAGAAAAAAAGGTTGGCAATCCTGCCATAAAGTGCCCCAGAACACCTTGACAATTAAGCCAGTCAAAGCTGAGAACACAGTGAAAGTTGACTGGTTCAGCAAGACACCACGTCTCCTGGCAAGCACAGGTGTGATCACAGTAAGAATCACTGCAAATTTGCTGAGACCACATTTTGGTCTTGAATGGCTCCATCATCTATTGGCTCAGAGAAGGGAGATAAAGAGATAAGATATTAAATATTCTAGATAAAAGATCATGGTTCAGTTACATTTATAAAACCTATAGTTGAGCTAGGAACTGAGTTTCTGTTTTTAGATTATAAAATGTAAACACATCTGATCAAGGGAATAATTTCAATCTCTGGCACACCAAACACACTTTGTGAAGGACAAAATTTCCATGACATAACCTCAGAAATACACTATATATATGAGAAACTGACCCCATTATTATATGGCTAAAAGTCAGAGGCTATCTTTATTTATGTACGTTAATTTTAGTTCACCATATATCTATTGAGAGTCCACAGTTCTAGGCATTGAGGATGTGGGTGGGGGGGGGGAGGCTGTAAATAATGCCATTCCTTGCCCTAGGGGCTCTTTTAAAAGGGATCATTTAATTACAATGTAGTAAGTACTGAAACAAAGGCTTTGGATACATCTCCAAGGGACAATGCTCTGTAATGTAGGGCTCATGAAAGACATCTGGAAAGAGTAGACATAGGACAAAATGTACAAAGCTTGAGTTAAACCTAATACCCCCAAACAAAACACTAGTCTTGAGGCATACATCAACAAAGAAGGAAAATGATTTTTCAGGAAGTGGAGATAGCATGATTACAGGTCCTGAGGTGTTGGATGTGTGATGCCAGGAAATTCAAAGCCTCCATGTTGCTGGAGTGTAAAGGTCTAGGGAGAGTCAGTAGACGATGTGATCTTGACTGGAAATCTCACGTCAGGTCAAAGGCCATTACACATTAGTTGTGATTAGTGGGAGAAACAGAGTTATGGAAGAACCTCCACATTGGAAATCTGGTGCCCATTCACTTATACCACTATGTCCCAGCCAGTTGTCACAGACACCATCGCACAGAAGTAGAGATTCTTAATCTTGGAGCAAAGGGAATAGAAGAAACACCAGTGCTGTGGTTTTTAAACCAGGAGACAGCTCGGAGGGACCAAGATTCAAAGGCATAACTGCCTACCACTATTCTGTTGATTAATAGCAAGTTGAATTCTCACAAATGAAGTCCACAGATAGTCAGCACACGTTTTGTGAGATAATATCTCCAGAAAAGTCCACACTGGCAAATCAGAACTCTTCTATATTCTTTGCCAGATGATAAAACTCAGTAAGAACAGAAACTGTGGATACTTGGACCACCATGGTATAACCACAAACTATAATACTTAGCATATTATAGGTGCTGGGGAATTTGTTATTGAATGAATGAGTGATGTAAAGATGTTCCAAATTAAGTTAGTTTGAAGTTAAAGAATAAATAGGAGAGAGTTTGTAAACCATCAGTAAATTCCTAGAGGTGAGAGACAAAAACATATTGAAGGAATTATGAGATCAGTATATTTCTAGTGTTCTCGAACATTTTAGGAGAGGAAATATATTTGAGATAGACACTGTAGAAGAAAGAAGAGACATGGAGTTAGTAGGGAACAGAGAAGGGCTGGTGCTGCTGTGCTGAGGGCTCATGGGGATAATGAGTACAGAGACGGACTAATCTTCACAGATGTGTGATTTTCCTCCACAGCACACAGTAGCCTAGATATGGAGGAGAAAGTGATTTTCACAAAAAGTTGACACTTATTCTAATAATATTTACATCAAAAAAATTTTTTTCCTTTATTGATTTTAGAGAGAGAGAAAGTGAGAGGGAGAGAGAGATAGCAACATCGATGAGAGAGAACATCGATTGGCCGCCTCCTGCATGCCCCCCACTGGGGATTGGGCCCACAACATGGGCATGTGTCCTGATTAGGAATCGAACCAGTGACCTCTTGGTGCATGGGTCAATGCTCAACCATTGAGCCACACCAGCTGGATAATACTTACATTTAAAAGTCTATAAAAGCGATTATCAGAAGCATTTACATTTAAAAATATAATTTTAAAGTTATGTGTTTTAGATTGATCAAATTATAAAATAACTCAGTGCAAAGAGTAAAATACTCCTTTACATATGATTTATTTAAAATAAATTTTTAGAATTGAGAAGTTTATTATTTAAGTCCAAAATTTCCTTGTACTTTATTTATTTTTGGTCTGTGACTTTATTGCTTGGAATAAAAAATTTATATTTTCTTGAAAAACAAAGGAAAATGATGTTGTATAGAGTAGATATATCAAATATCTTCTTAGATATAATTATTCTGGCTCAACACTTTAGATTTTAAAGAATATTTATTTTATATAATGTGAAAATAAACACAATAATAGGAAAAATATACATGAGACTTTTATGTCTTTTTAAAATGAAATTGTACTTGTACTGTGATAGTTTTTAAAATGTTGCCCTGTGGCTTACTCATACCATAAGATTTAATAGTGGATTAATCATTTGTACACCACGGGAAGATGGCTTGATCAATATCAGAAATATAGTTTCTGCTAGGGCAATGTTTTGATAAGTCCACTTTGAATAAACCTCTTTGATGAACTGAGTCATATTTCTTCAAACATTAAACCAATAAGCATTAGATTTGGTTTGGAATAAGAGTGATCTCAGAAACACATCTGACCAGCCTAACCCAAAGTAGGCCCATCCATACATCCATATCTATGCCATAAGCCCATCTAATACATTATTAACACAGGCTGAAAATAATAATGGACTGAGAATTAATTTTTTATGTGCAATATGAATCCTTGATCTTGTACCTCTGAAGAAACAAATAGATGCTTATAAGCCAGCCAAGAGTTTGGAGGCAAAACTAATGATTTAAAAAAAAAAAAGTACTCTAATTTCAAACTATTTACTGGTGAAGTCAAATTTTTAAAATAGTTCAGAACAATGACTTTTAAAGTTACAATAAATGGGACAGTAGGCCCAAAGGAGTCATCACATTAACATTAATTTGCCCTTTGCTCTTCAGCAGTTTTCTAGATTGTGCTTTATTGTATCACATCTTTCCAATACAGTGCTTATTTCCCAAAGTTCTCCAAGGAGGAAATAAAGATGTTAGACGGAAGCTCAAATGTTTTCAGCTAGGTAGTTGGTTGCTATTTTAAAATCAATTTGACAAAACTATTTGTTGGTGCACTGTCCTATTTTGCAAACCCTTGTCTCTATTCTTTAGCCATAAAGAATGTGGGACATACACGAAATCACCACTAAGGGAGGGTTCCTGAAACACAGTTAGTTCTTGCTTTGTGTACTGAACTGAGCATTATCTCTATTTCCAATTCAGAAAAATATACATACACACATACATGCACATGGAAAACAAATTCCCGTGTGTGTGTGTGTGTGTGTGTGTGTGTGTGTGTATGTGATTTTTAAGGAGCACACAGCTCTTTATAAACACAAACATTAGAATTTTTCCTATATGGCACCAAAGATTGTGAGGTCCATGAGGGCAAGGCTTTGTCTGAACTGCATCATCTGGTCCCAGTGCCTTGCAGAGTGAGCACAATAATATAGGGTCTTTTTTTTTCTTTATTGATTTTAGAGAGAGAGGAAAGGAGAGGGAGAGAGAGATAGAAACATTGATGAGAGAGAACATCGACTGGTCACCTCCTGCATGCCCCCCACTGGGGATTTGGCCCACAACCTGGGCACGTGCCCTGACCAGGAACTGAACTGGTGACCTCTTGGTGCATGGGTCGATGCTCAACCACTGAGCCACACCGGCCGTGCTAGGGTCTTTATCAGGACTTGATGAATGCATATTTCTTCATTTGGATGTAAAAAAATCAAACCTCCTGAAAACCAAGGAATTACATTGATTTCGTTTGTTTGTTTGTTTTGGTTTGAACTGTTATATATGTAACACTAACATCGTTTTGGGAAGAGTTCAGTCTTCTTAGAAGAATCATACCAAATTCTTCTAAAATGAATTCTGACAGTGTGTAGTAGTGTGAAAGTCACTTATGAACACTGTGCTGTTTGTTGTTTTAAGTACTTGATGTGATCTTTTTTTTCAATTACAGTTTACTTTCAATATTGTGTTGTATTAGTTTCAGTTGTACAGCATAGTGGTCAATCAGACCTCACAGAGTGAACACTGTGCTATTTAAATGCACATGTTATTTTGGAGAGTGCCTTAATACTCACTTGAAAGTTGCTTTTTACTTGTTAGCTGTGTTACCTTAGGCAAGTTGCCATTTAACCTTTAGAATCTCAGTTTCCACATTTGTAAAATGTGGAGACTAATTATTAGTATCTATTTTTTTTAATTGTTGTGAGGATGAGGTAATATATGCCATGTACTTTGCACCATTTTCAATGATAACATAGTTATTATTTTGCAGTTTATTACAAATTTGCCCTTTCTCCCCCCTCTGTGGTGGTAGGTTTTCTCTGCTGATTCAGGACATAGATTTTTATAATATCAGAGTGAGACTTATATAAAATAAAATATGTCATCTAATCTTTGTCCTAATTTTCATTTCTATGATTATTAGTGAAAGTATTTTCACGTGTTTATGTATGCATTTATTTCAAATTATTTTTTTTCAATGACCTTATTTTCTCAATAGTAAATTTATATGATTTGGAGTGCATTTCTTTATGTTATTGGCATTGAAAAGTTGCCTGCTCTATGTTTTTAAGGGTACTTTCCTCTTCTCTTTGCTTTTATACCTATTTAAAAAATCTACTGTGAAAATGAGTATTTTTTGTATCCCAATCTGATTGTTTTCTTACAGCATTGTCATTCTTGGAAAGGCACTCTCCAATCCAACCAGCATATTTAAGTCCTCCATATTTTCTTCTAATGAGTTTATGATTATTTTTTTAATATTTAAATCCTTATCCATCTAAAAGTTTTTGTTAAAAATATGATTCTAACTTTGTTTTAAAAATTGTCAATTTTTTCTAATACTGTATTAAAATTACATTTGAAAGACCACATTTTCTTAAAATATTTAAATTAACTTCCATCTGATTTTTTACTTTTAAAATGTATTCTTTTGCCTATGCCAGGTATATACTGCTTTCACTTTGTGGCTATTAGACACGTTCCTTCTCAATTGTCTTTTCCAAACTTTATTTGATGCTTTATTCCCATTTTTCTCCAGATAAAATGTAAAGTTATTCTAATACATTTCAGTAAAACATTTTGATGATTTAAACTAGTATTACAATATATTCACAGATTTACTTACTATTAAAAAATATTTTTATAATGTTATCTCAGAGGACAGAATTGATCATGCTTCTCTATAAACATATTTTATAAGCAGGACATTGGTTCTTGATTATAAATAACTTTGGAATACTTTTCTTTAAAGAAGGATATATATTTTTTTTGTCTCATGTGTATTATTGAACATGTTCATTATACTCCTTAATGTTGAATTTAGTAAATTTTGTTCCCAAATGGAAACCTGTTACAAAGCAAAACCTTGTACTATTTTTTTAGGAATATATAACAGTTTTTACACCTTTAATTATAATAAAGTTACATGAATAAAAATAAACATATTTTTAATTTTTTAAGAAAATAGTGAATCAACTCACAAATATTTAAAATCTGTGTCCTGCCCTGGCCAGTTTGGCTCAGCGGTTAGAGTGTTAGCCTGCGGACCAGAGAGACCCGGGTTCGGTTCCCGCTAAGGGTATGTACCTTGGTTGCAGTTTGTCCCTGGCCCCCGTTGGGGTTGTGTGGGTGGCAACCAGTCGATGTGTCTCTCTCACATCGATGTTTCTCTCTCTCTCCTCCTCCCTCTCTCCCTCCTGCTCTATCTGAAGATAAATGCAAAAAATGTCCTCGGGTGAGGATTAAAAAAAATAATAAAAAAAATAATAAAATAATAAAATAAAATCTGTGTCCTGCCTAGCAGTGTAGCTCAGTGGATTGAACGTTGTCCCATGGACTGAGAGGTCCCTGTTCGATTTCTGGTCAGGGTCCATGTGTGGGCTCCATCCCCAGTAGGGAGCATGCAGCCGATCAGTGTTTCTGTCTCTCTCTCCCTCCCTCTCTCTCTAAAAAAAATCAATAAAAACATATTAAAAATAAATAAATAAATAAAATATAAAATCGGTGTCTTGAGATTTTTTTCCCCAATATTAAAAATTTGAATTGTTGTTTTAGGAAAAAGTACTCTAAGAGACACAAATGTATGCTAGTTAAGATGTCTTTTCCAGAATGAATCTGGGTCTACCTTTTTTTGTCTGATATCAATGATCTGCCTAGTTGGTGATACCA
Organism: Tadarida brasiliensis; assembly: GCA_030848825.1. Lineage (NCBI taxonomy): Eukaryota > Metazoa > Chordata > Mammalia > Chiroptera > Molossidae > Tadarida > Tadarida brasiliensis. The sequence goes on along the minus strand of CM061267.1, from coordinate 78,285,571 downwards.
GTATAAGCAGATAAAAGATGAGCATTCATTCAACGGAAGATCATAATACAAATAATTCACTGATGATTTTACCATAGAACATTTAAACACAGACATTTATTTATTGACTCCCATCCTTACTCTATAAATAGCATAAAAATGGGTGTGACTTGTCCATGTGTAAGATTTGCGACTTCTGAACTATGCATACTTTTTCTGATTCTAAGAATGATGAATGAGTTTGTATTCCCCAAAGAGACAAATTATTGCATTTATAAAACTAGCTGCTCTTTATGGATTGTTTTTAAATGCTTGTTCATTAAATTTGTCAGACACAGTTTTGCTCTCGCCTTTGTTTGCATGGAAGCCAATTCTTAAAATAAAAAATTGAAATTAAATAAAAATAAAGTTTGAGGATCCATATATCATTCTGCTGCAAAATGCTTTTTAAACCTTGTCCTTGGAGATGAATTTACAAGTAGACATAACCAACCTAAGTGTTTTGACCAATTCCAAGTTTTCTGTTTTATAGCTGCTTTAAAAGGTTTTATAAAGCGGTTTTGTTGCTATAGATTTTGAATTCACAGACCACTAAGTTCCACTATAGTGAACATGGATTATCACTTCATAAAACTCATTTGGCTTCATCATTCCAGTAAAGATATGACAAGGCTGTTTATCAGTAGGTAATAAGACAGATAATTTAACTGTACAAGCCCTAATTGGCCTAATTCACTAACTGACCTCTCACCATTTGATTCACTAGTACAATTGCGCTCTGATAAAGCCTTTAATTGTAAATTGCACACAGCTGTGAGCTGCTTCTCACGCTGGCACAAAAACACTATCATCGACTGTTTCATCTCTGCGACCTGCTAATTTGGAGCATATGTAACTGTTTTTAATGCTGAAGGCTTGACATACCACAAACAGCAGATGTTGCAGCTGCCCCTGAGATGCTTTATTTAATTCAATTACGTCTTTTGGAGATATGTAAAAAAGCTAGGCAAGATGAGAGAGGGCAGGAGAATGTTAAAAATGGAGCCCCTGGTTGAGGCCCAGGTGGCTCGATAGGCAAATGATTGGGTGAATGTCTAAATGATCTTTTTAATTGAGTAGACTGACGGCTAATCAGGGTCATGAAGTGTTATCACACTGATGAGCTGAGTGGAGCCCTGGGCTGCTCTGCAATTAATGCCGCTTTTGTGAAAGGAGAAAAAAGAAAGATAATGTATACCATCTGGCAATTGTTTATGATAAAAGCAGCAGTTTGCTGCAAATTCAAGTTAAATGCTATTCATAACATTATTTTTGCTGCTGCTGAGGGCAAGGACAAGGAGCCCAGGCCTTTGTCTGACTTCTCATTCTCCTTCTTAACCAAAACATTCATTTTCTTCCACGTGTGTTATTATTAATTACTTGGCTGCTTGCTAATGTATGGCCTGAATGATTCCCTGTTTGATATGCCAATAAAAAGCCCGGCATATACTTCTTGGAATCCACTTCGACTTTCATGCCAATGTATCCGATTACAATAAAACAAAGAAACGGTTAAAGTCACAGCCCAAAACCAGAGAAAACAAGTCAGTTTTTCTTTTTGTCCTAAAAAGCTTGACTCTTTGGCACCTCTGGGATTAAAAAGGAGGGGTGTGGAGTTTTTAACAACAGTGACAAAATGCGCGAAGTGACTTTTTTTCCAGCCTCAAGGAAATTAGCATTTGTAAACTTTAAGCTGATAGAGATTATTCAAAAACCGTCCAATATTTTCACTCTTTATGTATCATATAAGATGGGTGAGAGAATATCATCAAAATTGACATAAGGGTAAACTTAAAATGTTGACTCAATTGTTAACATGAGAGGTGTACACTGGTCTCTCAGATACAGCCACACCCTAAAAAAACAGATGTGGTTTTCATCTTGAGTCATTGACAAGACCAACAACTAAATAAGCAAAAGGAGAGATTTCTCATAAAAGTAGGAATAAACTCAACTTTGATTTAGGAAAGGAAAAAGAATGCCTTTTTTCCCCCCAAGCACATAGAGACAAGAGACTTGTGCCACTTGTACCTCAAGTTATCAAAGCACTCAGGGGACACTGTTCAGGGGACACCGCTCAGGGTCACACCGTTCAGGAGCGCAAAGTGAGAAACGCGAACAGCCTACAACCAAGGAGTTGACTTTAGAGTGGTGAATTCTAAAACGTGAATATGGTTTCTGCAGAGGGATTCCATGATTCTGAACTTCTTGGTGGCTTTAGATGCAGTTAAAGTAAATGCTGGCTTTAACTGTTATGTATTAGCACAAAGAAATGGTAATGTCTGACCCAGAATCTACATTCAGAGAGACAAAAGCATCACCTAGTGTAATTTATCAAGCATTTTTGGAAGCCTACTACATTCTGGGCCCTGTGCTAGGCACTGGGAATACAATGATCATAAGAACATAAAGACTCTTCTTAACAATTGTAAAGTCCAGTGAAGGACACAGATTCATCAGCAGACTTTACCCTGGAGTGTCAGGAGGCAAGTACAGTGTGATGACTTCCAGGTGGAAAACCCATCTCAGATCTTGTAAAAGATGTGGATGGTTATTAGGGGTAAAATATTAGATTCTGTAGGAGGGCTTCCCTTTTCTTCTGAAGGAGTGAGAAGTTGGGGAAAAAAAGTTGTTATAAAATAAATGTAACATGTGATACGTCAGGAAGGTCCTCCTAGGATAAACCCTAGAAAGGATCAATATATATATTTGCTGAATAAATACATGAATTCATTTATATAAATGTAACGGGCATGTGACTTATCCGAGAAGTATTTCTACCCACAGTCCTCAACTGGGGTGCAAAGAGTCATCTCCCAAAATGATGACAAAGAAGATTATTAATGCACAGAATTACTCTACAACACAGAATTATTACAGACATGCAGTGACTTCATTACAAGTCCATGTCAATGTTGTTGCCTCAAGTAAATCATGACCTTCTTAAGAGCAAGAATGATATTTCCATTTCTTAAATGGCTGCTAAAATGACTTCCAGAACATTAAGTTTGTAGACAATTGAAGAACACCTGCACAAGTTCACAGAGAACTTAGCTGATGGAAGAGTGGACCACTGTGTGGCTGTGTAAATGTGTCTGTTTGCTCCAAAGGAGGGGTTTTATTGATGACACTGATGGGGAGGAAAAGGGAAGGGTACAATGAAAAACAAATCATAAAAATGGTCCCAAAGTCACTTAAGTCAATATCAGTTCTATCATTATAATGAACATTTTGAAAGAAGAATGTCTATCCAGTTGAAATTAAACAACAATAACAACAAAACATACATGCACACACACGTACACTAAAACATTTTTTTTAAAAAGTCATTTTGGTTTAAAGGAAACTTGCAATCTACTATTTTGTATATAGAGACAAATGAAAATTAAATATGGTTTCCTTCCTGGAAAAAAGCATGCTAGACAGGACCTGACTATTCATAAAAGAGTCAGCTAATAAACCTCAAATGCTTCTTACACAACAGGACTGGGAAGAGAAGGACTCAAAGAAAGGGTGTCAGGATTAGAATTCAACTTCCAGCATGTGGACTTAAGAAAGGCTAGTTTTATTTTAATTTTCCGAGAGAATATTAACTTTAATAATATCTAGCAATTAATAGGCCCTTATCTTTTGGCAGGGATTATGCTAAATGCTTCATATTCTTTATCCAGTTTAATCTTTACAACAGCCTGTCAGATGGATGTTATTACCCTTGTATTCTGTATACAGAAATAGGGACACAGGAAGGTCCCTGGGTCCCCTCAGCCAAATGTATAGTTAGTAAGGAAAGGAGGTAGGATTTAAGTCAATTTCTGACTCCCCAAATCCATATTCTTCAAGGATATTCTTTACCTCTTGGGGAAAGTTTAGGAACATGGAAATCATTCTTGAACTAAAACTTGTTTTTGTTTACTTCCTATTGGTCTAAATATTTTGTGAATTATTTTAATGGTGTATTTTGTAATTTTTTTTATTATAAATTTTACTAATACTTCCAGGCTCACCGTAAAATATTTTTTATATTTAATGTAGAAAATAGGTTTTCTCAGGTTCCAAAACTTGCAACGAGGAAACTCAAACACTGTCCGATCAAAGAGTCCAAGCTCACCAAGGGCTTAGAAAATGAATGTCGCTGCTTTTAAAATCTTCTGTCACGCTAATGGAATCATTGTTCTTGGGCTGACAAAATCAAATAATTTTAGTCTACCTCTTTTCATACCATTATGCATTTGTTAAATATCTACTATGGAGTAGGTCAACAATTTTCAACCCGTGTGCCACATCACAGTGCTGTTCCACAGAGTTTTTAAACATGCAACATCTATTTATTCAGAAGTACTGACCTCTTTTCTCTTAGATTGTCAAATAAAAATATGACAATAGCCAATACAACAATAGCCGTCGGGTGTGAATGAATCAAAATTATACCTATTTCTTTTTGTCAGATCAGTAAAACATAGATTTTCTGGTGTGTTGCAGTATTTTTGTAATTAGCTTGTGTATACCATGAGATGAAAAGGTTGAAAACTGCTGCACTAGGTACAGATAGTCCAGGTAAATAAATGAAGTTTCCCCCCCCTATTCTCAAGGGGCTTCTGGTGTAGTTTAGGAGACAGATGCCTAATAAACAATAATTATAAAGCTAACCAATATCTCCTGCCTTCACTCATTTGAAAATCTGTGGGAGATTTGATTGTCACATAAGCTCTCTTGCTTTTGTAGCAAAGTGCCTGAGCACAGCTTGAGGACATGTTAGAGCTGTGCTCAAAGTGAGCATCCAGCAATGAAGGGCACAGGCAGAAAGAGGGGGAAGCAGGGGGAGAGTCCCAGAACAGCAACCAAAAGCAAACAAGAAGCCAGCTCAAGGAAGCCGGTCTGGGAAAAGTACACGAAAACACATTTCATCAACCTCGTCAGTCAACCAGGTGATAGAAAGAGGGTGGAAGAGGAAAGACAGAATTTACACAACATTTTAATGTTATAGTTCACTGCAGAGCATTGACAGGGGAGCACAATATGAATGTTACAATGGTATGTCACATGAACAATGCAGACTCTATGAGGAAATCATCTAAATTGGGACCTAGTGACAGAAAGACTTTTCCTACCCTTATATTAACTTTTTGACATTACTAATCTTGACCAATAGTACTGACAGTCAATAGGTACATTATGTTCAAATACAAAAGGGTCTCCCTCTCTCTCTTTCTCTCTCTCCTTGCTAACAATCTCACAAATTTAAGGTGATTCTTATAGACTTAATTTTGCTCACAAAAAAAATATAGTGGGAATCAAGACTCAACATTGGTGAAATTGTATTAACAGACCAGGAATTGGGTGATTATTTTTAGGCTTTGAGATATACAGAGCCCCTTGGCACTGGGACACAGGTTGAAAGGAGACCACATTCATGTGGACAAAAGTTCAAAGGGAAGGTGGGCTTTGGGTTGATCTTCAAAGGCTAGCAGCACAGTGGGGAAAAGTGAAAGGGTTTGCCCTGGCCGATGTGGCTCAGTTGGTTGGAGTGTCATCCTGAAAACTAAAAGGTTGTGGTTGGTTCAATCCCCAGTTGGGACATGCATGGAAGGCAACCAATCAATGTTCTCTCTCACACTGATGTTTCTCTCTCTCTCTCTCTCTCTAAGTCAATGAGCATATCCTGGGGTGAGGATTTAAAATAAAAAAGTAAAGGGGTATGAGATATTCCTAAGGTTATGCCACCTGTATTATATACAACCTGGGTAGCTTTGGACTGGTCATTAAATCTCCTTTGTCTCAATTTCCTGGTCAATAAAGCAGAAAAAATAAAATTAAAATACCTATCTTATAAGGTTGCTTCAAGGATTAAAGATGCTGAGACATTAAGGCTCTTAGCATAGTACCTAGCAAATGGTGAACACTCAATAGAGGTTAGTGATTGTTTATATCCTAATAAGGAATAACATGAAAAAAAAGGCTAGTGGAGGTGACATAAACTGTATTTTTAAAATTGTTGGTGTAGAATGAGAATATGATCTATAAAATGCAGAAAAGGAGACCATACAGGCCAGTAGAGGGACTATACTGAGGTTGATAAGAAAAGTAAGCATATTGAGACCATATCCTAGAGTAACTGAAAAGTCAGAAAAATGTCCATAAGTACGAGGAAGTCATTGTTACCTCTTGAGTGGGACAGCAACATGGAGAGAAATAGAGCTCATAAATTCACACAACAGGTACTCAGTGTTATTATACATTAAATATTTGGAGACCAGTAGAAGCCATTTGGGCAGGTAGGAAAATTTGGAGTTTGGAGAACTTATGGCTACAGAAACTGTTGGCTAAGTGAGAATTGATCTCAAATCCCTAAACCTCTTAAATATCTCCTAAGTGGATTATAATATTTTTAAAATATATGTTTTTTAATCCTCACCCAAGGACATTTTTGCATTTATCTTCAGATAGAGTGGGAGGGAGAGGGGGGGAAGACAGAGGAGAGAGACATCAATGTGAGAGAGACACATCAACTGGTTGCCACCCACACGACCCCAACAGGGGCCGGGGACAAACTGCAACCAAGGTACGTGCCCTTAGTGGGAACCGAACCCAGACCTCTCTGGTCTGCAGGCCGATGCTCTAACTACTGAGCAAAACCGGTCAGGGCGGAATATAATATTTTTAAAGACTAGTTTATTGATATTTAGAGAGAGGAAGGGGAAGAAACATTGATGTGAGAGCAAAACATCGATGGGCTGCCTCCTTCATGCCCCTACCGAGGATTGAGCCCGTAACCCAGGCGTGTTCCCCAACCAGGAATCTAACTGGCAACCCTTTGGTGCACAGGACAATGCCCAGCCATCTGAGCCACACTGGCCAGGGCTAAGTGGATTACTTTTAAGTGTGTTTCTTCAACATGTTTCTTCCAGAGAATCAGGTATTCAAAAAATTGCCCTAGGTGTCCACAAATTGAGGGTGTTATAGTGCTTGCCCTAAGTGAGATTACAGGAATTGTGATTATATATTGTAGGATATCAACAATTATCAATAATAAACCAGAATATGGCAAGGAAACAAGAGTAAAGATAAAGGAGGAAAGAATAAAGATTAACCTTGGGCACACTTAGTTGGGAGGTGGAGGGGGAAAGACAAGTCAAAAGCATATTGGTCAGAAAGGAAGAAAAACAGAGGTACACACTTTGACCAAAAGAAAAAAGGAATAAAACCTTATTTTCCCCTCGTTGGTGTGGCTCAGTTGGTTGATCATCTTCCTGTGCACCAAAAGGTTCATTCCCTGTTAGGTCAGGGCACATGTCCGGGTTGTGGGCTTGTTTCTTTCTCTCTATCTTTCCTTCTCTCTAAAATCTATAAAAATATAAAATAAAATAAAATAAAATAAAATAAAATAAAAGGGACTCTCTTAAAAAAACACCTTATTTTTAAAATGGAAGGTAAGATTAATAGTCAAATGCAACAAACAAATCAGAGGATAGAAATGGAAAGATCATTGCGTTGGGGAAAAATGGAGGGAACTGTTGAGTTTTCAGGGAACAGCTTCAGTAAACAGCAGAAGCCATGAAAGCTACCAACACAGAGTAATAATCCTGATTCATGACCTTGTTTAGAGACTATCTCTTTCATTAACCCACTCTTCATGCCACAGTTCATACAAAGACCTGAGTGTGTTCCTTTCCTATTTTCTCCCAATCTCTCAACTCCCTCTCCCACTTATGGCCAAAACACTACCCTGTAAGATCCTGAGACCAGGGGCTGTTATTATTTATTATGCCCGGTGCATACACTAGACACTTAACCTGTTTAATGAATTGACCAAAAGGAAATCATAACTTGAAAAAAAGCACTTTCATGATCTTCAATATTCCATTTGTCATTGTGCAGATGACTATTCATTTTAATCACGGGAAACTTGCCAATTTGCAACAGTATAATTTTATCTTCAGTGTGTGGTCCATGTACCACCTATAACTGTATGAAAAATAAACGTGAGCCATAGGTTTTCCAGGTGTTGGAAAACTAGAGGCAGGGTTCTTGTTCATTACTGGACCTTTGAGTCTGCTCATTTCTACTTCTTGATTCCTGACTCTGGGGACAGAGTTTCACTAATAGTATGCTTTTTTCATGAACTAAGAGAGCCTAACATTTAAATTATCTCCTTAAATGGGAGCACATAGATTGTATAGTGTAAATTTTTCTAGAATGGTGACATAACCCTGAAAATAAAAACACAGTGGCTTAGCAAGAATTTAGCGTTCTAGACCCAGTAAGAATCTACCTTGCGTGGCAGATGTACTCCATCTTAGAAGATCGGAGACCAAGAGAAACTACAGTGAGAGAGATTGCATTTTCTCCTGCCCGGTGTAGTCATCCTTTCTGATATCCACATCCTGTGGGTACTGTGCTTGATCAGTCATGTGATTTGTTTGGCCAATAAGATATCAGCAACTGTGATGTAGCTAGGCTTTCATGTGTAGGCTTGTTCTATTGAAACACACTCAGCTGCCATATGAAGAACTCTGGCTAGCCTCCTTGTAGATGAAACCTTCATTTGTATTCATATGTAATGTGCACCATGATATCAGGCATTCCAGCCTAGCCAACCCACAGACTTGTGAGAAATATGACCTTTTTTGCTGTTTAAAATGACTAAAATTGGGGAAGGCTTGCTAGCCAGCAATATACAACAGAGAAGTGGCTACTTCATTTTTTATATTTTGCGTTTGTAGCTATTTAAACTGAGAACTTTCATTGGGTAGATGTGTCTCATCTTTCCCATAAATTCATAACCTTCCACAAATTTTTCATCAGCTGTCCAAATGAATGTTTTTCTTTCAGAAGGGCCGTAGAAAAATTCTACTAGATTCCAAGGATGTCTTAATCCCCTACTCATTTGAGATATTTTCAATAATCATCTCTTTTATGACACATATTGTTTTAGATACTGTGAATTCAACAACGAATGAGATTCTACATTTCAGTGGGATAGACAGACATTTTTTTTTTTAAATCCTCACCTGAGGACATTTTTGCATTTATCTTCAGATAGAGTGGGAGGGAGAGAGGGAGGAAGAGAGAGAGAGAAACATCAATGCAAGAGACACATCGAGTGGCTGCCACCCACACAACTCCCACACAACTCCAACCAGGGCCGGGGACAAACTGCAACTGAGGTACGTGCCCTTAGCGGGAACCAAACCCGGGTCTCTCTGGTCCGCAGGCCGACGCTCTAACCGCTGAGCCAAACCAGCCAGGGCTAAGCAGACATTTTTAACAGCGAACAAATATGTCAATAAAATAATTTCAGATAGTGGGAACTGCTATGAAGGAAACAAAAGTGATTAAACATAGGGTGACTGGCTAATAAGGGAGAGCTAGTAACGTAGAACTGTCGGGAGATGTTTTTAAAGAGTCAATCTTTGAATTTAGATCTGAATAATAAGAAAGGTGTCAACCATGGCATTTTCTGGTATGTAAGCATTTCAGGAAGACAAAATAAGAAGAGCAAAGGCCTGAATGAGAGGATAAACTTTATATGTGAATAAATAGGAGGTCAGTCTGGTAACCAAAAAACATGAGTAACTGGAAGTATTAAATGAAATGTGGTAAAAACAGGTAGGCAGGGATCAGTTGATCTGAGACTGTATATATAGTTGAACTTTGAACAACAGAGGGGTTAGAGGCACCAACCACCTCCCCATCCCAAACAGCTGAAAATCTGTGTATAACTTTTGACTCCCCAAAAACTTAACTACTAAGGGTCTACTGCATATCAAAAACCTTATGAATAATAAAAACAGTTTTACTAACCCATATTTTGTATGCTATATGTATTATATACTGTAGTCATACAAAAAAAGTAATCTAGAGAAAAGAAAATTTTATTAAGAAAATCATGAGAAAGAGAAAATACATTCATAGTATTTATTGAGAAAATCTGCATTTAAGTGGACTGCACAGTTCAATCTCAGATTATTTAAGGGTCAACTGTATATACATATATAATTGTTATAATATATAATATATATTTAATATATAATTATATCTATAGATTAATACACACATATATGTAGAGACAGACAGAGAGATAGAGACAGAAGACAGAGAGAGAGACAAAGAGAAAGAGACAAACACAGAGACAGACAGACAGATATACCATAGAGACAGAGGGAGATGGAGAGAGAGAGACAGAGGGGGAAGGGGGGCAGGCAGTATGTGTTTGTGAGAGAGAGAGAAGATTTTAAGCATTTAAAAAGTAGGATGACAAAAAATACGTATAAACTCTATTTATTGAAGTGTCACCATAGATAGTCTACGAATGCCTCATATAAGTAATTTCATGTATCAGAATGACACCTTAAAGTACTATTTTTTATACATGAAAATACTCAGAGAGTATAAGTAATTTTCTAAAGTCACATGTTCAGCTCCATATCCATTTCTCCAAGTCAGGTTTACCTGACCCAACCCCTATGCAAATCACAGCACATCCTTTTCCATTAGTTGCACATATTTTAATTTGCTCTCTTCTGGAAGAGATCCCAGGTAGCATAAGTCACCAAATGTTGATGTGGCTGTTATATGACTTTAGGGAACAAAGTGGTATCACCGACATGTTTTATGTCAATTACAAGAAAGGTGCAAAGAACAACATACCAATCTCAGAGGTGTAGCCACTGAACACATGGGCCTATTGATATGCTAAACCCTACGGTTACCTAACAGATTTGGCTGACCTGATGTATCCGTAATCCCAAAATATCTTTGATGCTTTCATTAACAAGGGAATAAAATAATTCTAAATTAACCCAATCCAAATTAATCTATTTTTGGCCAGAAGACAAATTTGGTAATAGATATATTTTGAGTTCTCCGAATAACAAGCAGATGCTAAAAAGTCCTCAAGAAAATCACAAGAAGACTAGGTCTCTCACGTTACACTTCTGAACACAATATAAATAACAGTACAAACCACATTGGAAAGGGAGTATTATGTGCCATAGATTAGGTATGGACTTTATAAAGATTATTTAAATCTCCCTACAAACTGTAAAGAAATTATTATTCATTACATAAATGATTTATGGTTCAGTGAAGTTAATTAATCCAAAGTCCAAGATGCTATAGATGTAATAAAAACAACAACAACTATGTTTCCTTGAATCCAAATCTCATACACTTCCCTTTTTATCATTTTAATGAATAATCTGTATCAGGACTAACATAATAAAGTGGAAATTTTTCTCACCATTTTTTAAAATAGAACAAAAATTCACCACTTCATTCTGCTATTATGGCAAGAAAATGTGATGATATTTCAAAATGATATCAGAAAGACTGTGCTGATTATCAATGTATTGCCTCTCAGCCCCAAAGGCACCCTTTTTGCCTGCTCTGTGGAAATGGATTTGGGCCTTTTTAAGGTTTTGTTTTGTTTTCTGTTGCTATCTGCACGATGTTAAGTTTTGTCAGTAGAGGGCGATGGAGAGACACTGAAGGAGGAAAGGATTTCTTTCTGGTTGGGTGTGCTCACTAGGAAGTCCCTGAAGTGTCTGACCTTTCCAGCACGAGACTCTTATAGTGCAAGGGGTTCTCCAGTGTCAGGCTCCCCCAGTTCCCAGCTCCCCCAGTGCACAGAGGCCAGCAACACTCAGATTCCAGAAGTTTCCCCAAACCATCTCCTGCCGAAGAGTTGGTTGTTGAGTGCCTCTACTAAGACATCATCCTGTGAACACGTTTCCCAGTTGCCTAGAGGGCTGATCTCCTGTGTGGCCCACAGAGCAAAGTTCCAGCAAACCCTGTTAGTGTGGCACCACAGAGACTTCTCTGTCACGAGTGAGCCACAGCTGAGCCCTCTACAGCAAGGTCTTGATGTCAGCCTGGGGACATGGCACCGAAGGGTCTCTTTCTGGGGATGATGTCTGCTCCTGATAATCCGCTCTTCCTGTATTCTTTAGATGTTTCCCTTCTCTTCCTTGCCAATCTCTCCTTCCTTAAATCCCCTGTATAGTCAATAATTCTTTACATTAAACTTTCACTTTTCAAATTACTGGGTCGTTTTTATGTCCTGATTTGACTCATACTAATAGAAACTAATATATTCTTTTTTTCAAAGTGGGTTGTCAACACAGCTTTAAATTTTCTTCCTCAATAAAGTGTGTGGAGTAAGTGTTGTTCTGTGTCCTAGTCATTAATTCACTTATTCATCAAATATTCATCGTGCACATTCCAAGTGCTGCAGACAAAGTACAACAATACTATACTCCAAATCTCAAAGAAGGACATAGGTTTTCCCAAAATAACAATTACATATTTTTATGACACTGCAGAAAAGGCATGTAAATTATTATGCAACTCAGTGATTTAAGTTGTGTAACTGGCTTGTTGAAGCAAATCACCCACGGGACATTGAAGGTCGTCTCGAGTAGTGGGGAAGCACAGAAGGTGGTGACCAGATATCTGGGTTCCAGCTCTGGACTGTGTGAACTTAGATAAGTCTTACTATTCTCTTGGCTCCTTACTAGTTCAGTGAAGGATGATATATTGAGTGGACTAAATTCAATGTGATGTCACAATACATAGAAATTACCTGCCACAATGTCCGGCTGCCAATTTAATAAATGTTAAGAAACGTGCTCCGCCGGTGTGGTTCAGTGGTTGAGCATCGACCCTTGCATCAAGAGGTCACTGGTTCGATTCCTGGTCAGGGCACATGCCCAGGTTGTGGGCCCGATCCCCAGTGGGGGGCATGCAGGAGGTGGCCAATTGATGTTTTCTCTCATCGATGTTTCTATCTCTCTCTCCTTCTCCCTTCCTCTCTCTCTAAAATCAATAAAGAAAAAAAATTAAAAAAACAAAAACAAAAAACCTACCATTCCCTCTTAACATTAAAAATTTGTGAGAATCAAACAAAATATAATGGTAATACAATATTTCAAAGCACTCTGTGTAGCATGAACAACTATATGAAGGGAAAGGGCAGTTATTCCATATTCAATATTAAGTAAAATGTAGTTAACCCACGAATGGGGGCAGGACAAGTGTAGAGGACAGTTGACTGCAACATAACCTGGTAACTGCTGCATGATAAGTTGTGTTACGACATAAAAAAGGTTAGAGAGAATTGGTTCAAAGGCACATTTGAAGTACAGCTTCAAAGTCAGGGAAGAGATGTGAGTGGCTAAGAAAAACAGCAGCAGCAGACAGCTTAACACGGCATTTGGCATTCGGTGATGGGTGACTGAGAATAATGTCTCTGAAGAGAACATGAGGCAGAGGCATAAATAGTGCCAGGCTCTGCAAATAACAGCTGCAGCTGCAAACCCGCGTGCACTGTGCAGAAAAGACGAAGTTCACGTGCATTGGCCATTACCATCGCTAGTTCTGTCCTTAACATGCATCTTATTAACACCAATAACATCATTTTCAATGATTCTTAAAATGATTTAATTTAATATGAAAATCTTGGATAAAACTCAAGTAACCATTAAACTTCATTATTTGGGAGGCAATCAAAAAATGTGTTGCTTGTTTAAGTAAATTTGTTTAAGTAAACCCTCTTTTTCTACTTTTGATGAGAACATGAACTTTAATTTGTAGATGGGCTAGTTACTCATATATACACATGTATTTTTATCTATATAATATACATGTTGGTTGTGTATAATTAACACATGCTCTTTATTTGTATGTATATGTATTTCTTAAACAAAATAAAAGTTACTGTGGAAATGAAACAAACACAAAGATAATAAGTGATTGTCAAAGTAAGTGAGGCTCATTTTCATGAAAAAATATAATTTTCTACTATTTAAAAAAAACACACACAATGGAATATAGATGAATTTTCTGAATAATATTAGGTGGGAATTTCTTTAAACATGAGCAATATTAGGTTATTTCATATTGAATCACTTGTTCCTATAATATCTAACACTAAAACAGCCCTCTCAAATGTCACTGAAGAATTTCTAATCAACACTCTAGAGGTCCTTTGCCCCTCATCCCTCTAAGACTTTCTGCTACATTTAATAGTCTTCATAGCCTCCATCCGCTCTCCACCGCTTCCTCCAACTCTTGTTAACTTATGGTATATGACCTTTGATGTTAACTTTTCCTGGTTTCTCTAGACACAGTGCCTAAAGTTAAGCTTTCATTTCAATTATTGGTGGTTACAATTCTAGAGCCAAAAGACTAAGAGAGGAAAAGTAATTGAGGTAGAGAATGCGAGAAAGCAAAACCAGGGAATCATGTACCACGCTGACCTCAGCCTCACATGTTAACACAGCAGTTGCTCAGCTACATGAGATATCTCTGTGCAGTCCTTACTGGACTTTCCATCTCGCCACAATCCATCAGCAAAGAGGAAGAGACATAGGGGTGCTATTCTGTTTCTTACCTCTAATTTGTAAACACTTTTTCATGGGGATATTCAGTTGCTCACATTTCTGGCTCACGCTGCTGGGGTCTTCCTGAGAGACCCTACACCTCCACGGAGCTGTGATCCACCTGAGTCCAGACGCAGTGAGGGGAACTCTCACAAGCCCAGTGGAGCCTGGACCTGTTCCATTCCCTTCACGATGGCTGAGGTGAGGCTGTATCACAGGCCAGCCCTCACGGTGGGGGAGGCTCAAAGTGCTGGTGATATTAGGAAAAGAGGCGATGATGGTGGTGGCTGAGAACTCTCCATTGAAGTGGCCTAGGACCTAGCGATAAGGGGATCTGGTAACAGTGAAGGTGGGGGCGGGGGCAGGGAGAGGATTCAATGGGGGGAAAAGGAGAGACATCTGCAATACTTTCAACAATAAAGAAAACAATATATAAAACAAACAAACAAAAAAAGTAGTCATGTCATGCACCACTGCCTTTGCCCTCTGCCATGAGAAGTACTCTTTTTTTTCCCTTTAATAATTTTTTTTTATTAATTTACTTTTGTTACGAGAAGTACTCTTTTAAGCTGGACCCTAAGATGAAAATGAAAAATATAGCAGAGCCTTGTAGCAGGGCCACCATTGTCTGGTAGTCAATAGTAACATGAAGGAAAAACAGACTTCTCTTGTGGTAACTGACTGAGATTTGGGAGATGCTATTATGACATGATTTGTAGATATCATTGATATTTAGAAAGTGAGATGTTATTATGGACTGAATTGGGTCCCCCCAGAATGTGTATGTTGAAGCCCTAACGCCCGATGTCATGCTATTTGGAGATGGGGCACTGGGGAGGTAATTAAGGTTAAATGAGGTCATGAGGGTGAGAAGGCCCTAATCTGATGGGATTGGTGTCCTTCTAAAAGGAATAGGAAACACTAGAGAGCTCTCTCTCTTTCCTTGCATGCATAGAGGAAAGGCCATGTAAAAACAGTGACAGGTGGTCATACACAAGCCAGGGGAAAAGGCCTCATGAGAAACTGAGTTTGTCCATACCTCGATTATGCACTTCACGACTCCAGAACTGTTAGAAAATAAATTTCTGTTGTTTAAGCCACCCAGTCTGTAGTATTTTGTTATGGCAGCTGAAGCTGACTCCTATAGATGCTATTATAACCAATGTTAAAATTATCATGAACTGACTTCAGGACTGGTGGCAAGACGTAAGGAGACAACTATTCAAGCTGGGGAAAACGTTTGTTAAAACTATCTCCTGCAATAATGCAGATAGAAAACAGATCATTTCAACTTTGGCTTTATGGAAAAAATTGAGAAACATAATGATACAGGCATGCTTTGGTTGCTATTATCTGAATTTGACCAGGTACCAAGAAAAAGGAGTAACCTAGAAAGAATGGGTTGGTTTGAAAATATAAATGAAAGAAAAAGAGAGAATCCAGAAATTCTGGGGAAAAAAAGTAACTAATTCTCATTTCCAATCTGAAAAATGCTTTAAGCACAAAGGCTGATTAAGACTCCGCCTGGTACAAAGATTAAACCAATCTTGTGCCTGTCAAACTTTTTGTTAAAATCTGTGAAAGAATTATGTTGACCTCTATTAAATACTTTCAGTTGAAAAAAAAAAAAAAAAAAGGCTCAGGAATCTGAGATGAAAAGCAGAACTATTTTATATGGATGCTTGTATGTTCAATGCACCTGTAATCAAGTCTACAAAGAGAAACATATCTTGAAAATAAGAAACTGTGGATGCAGCCATTGGCACACAGACCTAACTACAATCAAATAGATAAAGGGACAAATAAGTTTTTGAGAGACTTGGAATGTCAGGAGTTACAGGCTGGATTAAAAGGTACTAAACATTTGAAAGTTAAAAGTCTTTGGGTCCTCTACCTTCTCCCACATCGTGGGAGCCTGGACAGCATTCCTCTGGAAGGGGCAGATCATGCAGTCACAAATTCAGAGTATGAACTATTTTAAAACCACACCAAAAGACCTTGTTCTAAGAATAATTTTTTGAAAATTGTACCTCAAAATAAAAAACATTACTTTTTGAGCCCACATGGGTCATTCATAAAAAAGGATTATGTTCTAAGTCAAAAACAAGTCTCAGAACATTTTATTTAATTAGTCTCATATAGGCAACTATCTCTAACCCCATGCAATAAATTTATAAATAATAAAATAATAAACAGTAATAAATCTCTCATTTAAAAATTTAAAAACACATTTCTGTTCATTTAATTAAGAAGCCATAATGAATAATATAACATACATCGATTCAAATCACCATAAGGACATTATTTATAAGTTGTGGGGTGGAGAAAAATTCATAGCTTTAAATGATGTACACTAGACTAAAAACAAAAGCTGAAAAACTAATTAAGTATATTTGGTATAAACTCCAAACAATAAGGTACGTATAATTCACATTTAGCATTTTTAGTCATAAACTTCCATAAAGTAGGTATAAAAATAGAGCAGAAATTAATAAATAAAAATGAAGATATAATTGAGAAGCCATAAAGCAAAAGAAGATTCTTTGAAATGACTTCTAAAGTTGACAATATCATGTAAAAATTGATCAATAAAAATGATAAAAAAGAGGTGGGAGGAGGAAAGAAGAGAGATTTGGGGCAAAGATTTTATATATTATAGTGGCATGTGAGATTGAGTATAAATTTTATACTATTGTTTAAAAGAAACAAAGACTTCTCTAAAAGAGAAAAATTGCAGAAAATCACAGAAAAGAACAAAACTGACTCATGAAGAAATACCATATTTAAATTGATCTATAATCAGTAGAGAAATTGAATCAGATATTTAAAATCTACCTACAAAGTAAATATCAAATCCTAATAATTTTGTAGAAAAAGTCTATTTATAACTATTTATAAGTACTGGTTATAGTTAATATGAGCAATAGCTAATTATACAAAAATGTTCCAAAAATTAACAAAGAAAGAATATCCCCCAATTTATTTTATGAGATTAATATAACTTTGATACTAAAATCACATAAGGACAATATGAAAAAATATGGTTTATGAAATTAAATGCAGATAATCCTAAATAAAATATTAGCAATTGACAATATGACTCTTTTAATGAATCAAAAGTAAAGTTAAAGTTATTAAATCATATTTAATCCAGAAATAAAAAGTGTTACATCATTAGAAAATCTATAATTCATCTAATTAAAAAAGGAAAGCTACATTCTTTTGTCAATAAATGCAGATAATTATTCAATACAATTTGATAATCATTCATTAGCAAAAAACTTTTAATATGAAAAAGGACTTTCTTAATTTTAAAAAATTTAATAAAAAATACATAGTCAATGGTGAAATGTTTAGAGCATTTCCTATAAAATCATGCATGTTTAAAAATGTTTATTAACAGTTATTCTACTTAGCATTGTACAGACCATCCAGCCAATTAAATAAAATAAAAAAGTAAAATAAAGGTTTTAATTCTTGGAAAGGAGAATACAAAACTATTTTTATTTGTAGGAGAACTAATTGTCTAAATGGATAATCCCCCCAAAATCTGCAGAAAAATCATTTATTTTAAACTAAAAAAAAGTAAGAGTTTACCTTAAATATAAGGTCCAGGTGTAAGAGCAACATAAAAATTAATCACCTTTCCATATATCAACAAAAATAAATTTAAAGGATATATAATAGCAAAACATATGTAAGTTACCAAAACTATAAAGCTAATGAAAAAGAAAAGTCCTTATGAATATTTTAAAACTTTATTTAAAAATGTTAAATAAGACATAGCAACTTCAGAGATGAGTCATTATCTTGTCTAGCTTGGTCCAATATAATGAAGAACCATAGAACACGTGGCTTATAAATAACAAATATTTATTTCCACAGTTCTGGAAGCTGGGAATCTGAGACCAGAAAGCCAACAAGATGGAGTTCAGGTGAGATCTCTCTTCTGGCTGCAGAGTGCTTACTTCTTGTACTCTTACATGGCTGTAAAACAGCTAGTTGGTTCTCTGGCCACTTAGAAGAGCACTAATCCCATTTATTAGGGCTCCATCTTTATGACCTAATTACCTTTCAAAAACCCTACCTCCAAATGCTATCACATTGGTATTAGGATTTCAATGTATGAATTTTGGGGGGGGACACAGGCAATCAGCCCATTGCCACCATCTTCACAGATATGACAACTCAATGTCACAAAGATGACAATTCTCAATGTTTAACTTGTGGCAAATTAAAAATAGCCACACATTCTTTGATACTGCTTCCATGGAGAATTGAGGACTATGTTCTCTTGCTTTAAATCTGGGTCAGCCTTGTGAATTCTTTGATCAAATACGATGGAAGAGACATTAAGGCAGCTTCTGGGCCCAGGTTTTAAGAAACTCATAGTTAGCGCTGGCCTTCTTTTGGAATCCTCTGTCTAGATACCCTGATCTGCCATGTAAGAAGTTCTACTACCTGGGATTCCTCTCCTGGGGAAAACCCACATAGGCACTTTTGTCAATGGTAATAGTTAAATCCAGCCTTCCTGCATCCCTACCACGATGATGGACATATGAGTGAAGCCATCTTGGACCCTCCTGACAGCCTACCCATAAGCTGAATACCACCACTGGTATGTCAAAGCCACATGAAACAGAAAAATCAATTAAGAAAGTCCTGCATAAATCTCTGGCCCACAAAAATGTGAGGCATAATAGATGGTTGTTTTAAGCATCTAAGTTTTAGAATAAAACCTAGGTAATTAGGTTAATATTCAATAGATATTTGAACCAGATTCGATATAATTGATATAAAAATTCCAATGAAGTTTTTTTTAATGGAATTTGTCATGCTGACTATAAAATGTATATTCAGTAACAAAGAACCAAGAATAAAAAGTGACCTTACTGAAGAATAAGCAAGTAGAGGAGTTTATTTGCTTTATGGCTTATCAAGATTCAATATGCGTCTTTAGACAGTGGGGTATTGACTCAGACAAATAAATCATTGAAAGAGAATAAGGAATCCAGGAAACACACATACACACACACACCCCTTGATCTAAAATAAAGCTATAATTGTTACAATATATGGTGTAGGGCAACTAGCTCTCTATAAAAAATAAAAAAATAAAAAATTCCCAATTTGTATCATGCCATAAAGTTAACTCAAGATTAATTGGAGACTTAACTAAACATGAAATCCAGACCCTGAAATTATTTTAAAAAATATAATCTTAATGACCTCATTGATGAAAAGAACTTTTTAGTGAAAAAAATTAAAATACAAAGTATATTTTATTACATGTCATAAAAAAGGATGAAAATAAAAGCCACAAAGTAGAAGATATTTGTAACACATGTAACCAAACATTAATAGGGTATATAAAAATTTTCTTGAAGTAAAGGACCTGTTTGCAGAAAACTACAGGACATTGAAAAAAGGAATAGAGGAAGAGCCCAGCCATTATGACTCAGTGGTTGAGGATTGACCCATGCACCAAGAAGTCGCCGGTTCAATTCCCAGTCGGGGCAGATGTGCAGGTTGTGGGCCAAATCCCCAGTGGGGGGCATGCAGGAGGTGGTCAATTGATGTTCTCTCTCATCCATGTTTCTATCTCTCTTTCCCTCTCCCTTCCTCTCTCTCTAAAATTCAATAAAGAAAAATAATTAAGAAATAGAAGAAGATATAAATAAGTGGAAGCATATACCTTGTTCATGGATTGGAAGAATTAACATCATTAAAATGTCCATACTACCTAAAACAATCTATAGATTCAATGCAATCTCCATTAAAATACCAACAACATATTTCACAGAACTAGAACAAACATTCCAAAAGTTTATATGGAACCAAAAAAGACCCCAAATAGCCACAGAAATCTTGAAAAAGAAGAACAAAGTAGGAGGGATCACAATACCAAATATCAGGTTATACTACAAAGCCATTGTAATCAAAACAGCCTGGTACTGGCACAAGGACAGGCATATAGATCAATGGAATAGAACAGAGAACCCGGAAATTGACCCAAAACATTTTGTTCAATTAATATTTGACAAAGGTGGCAAGAGTATGCAATGGAGTAAAGACAGCCTCATTAATAAATGGTGTTGGGAAAATTGGACAGCTATGTGCCAAAAAATGAAACTAGACCACCAACTTACACCATACACAAGAATACACTCAAAATGGATAAAGGACTTAAATGTGACTTATGAATCCATAAAAATCCTAGAAGAAAATGTAGGCAGTAAAATCTCAGACATCACATGCTGCAGAATTTTCACTGATACAACGCCTAAGGCAAGAGAAACAAAGGAAAAAATTAATACATGGGACTACATCAAACTAAAAATCTTCTGCACAGCAAAAGAAACAAGCATCAAAATGGAAAGGGAACCCACTATATGGGAGAGCATAAATGCCAATGATACATCAAATAAGGGGTTAATTTCCAAAATATATAGAGTACTCACACAACTCAATAAAAGGGAGACAAAGAATCCAATTAAAAAATGGGTAGAGGACCTAAATAGACACCTCTCCAAACAGGACATACAAATGTCCAAGAGACATATGAAAAAATGGTCAGCATCACTAATCATCAGAGAGATGCAAATTAAAACAACTATGAGGTATCACCTCACACCTGCCAGAATGGCTGCCATCAACAAATCATCAAACAAGTGTTGGCAACTTGTTTGAGAAAAGGGGACTATAGTATACTGCTGGTGGGAATGCAGACTGCTGCAGCCACTATGGAAAACAGTATGGTGTTTCCTCAAAAAATTAAAAATTGAACTGCCATTTGACCCAGTGATCCCACTTCTAGGAATATACTCTAAGAAGCCTGAAACACCAATCAGAAAGAATATATGTACCCCTATCTTCATAGCAGCACTATTTACAATGGCTAAGATCTGGTGATAGCCCAAGTGTCCATCAGTAGATGAGTGGATAAGAAAGCTGTGGTATGTATACACAATGGAACACTATGCAGCTGTAAGAAAGAAAGATCTCTTATCCTTTGAGATGACATGGGGGGACCTGGAGAGTATTATGCTAAGCAAAATAAGCCAGTCAGAGAAAGACAAGTATCACATGATCTCACTTATTTGTGGGACACAATGAACAAAATAAGGTGATGAACAAAATAGACCCAGAGACATAGAAGTAGGGTTCATACTGACAAACTTCAGAGGAGGGGGTGGGGAGAGGCAAGAGATAAACCAAAGAACTTATGCATATTAGCATAACCAGTGGACATAGACAACAATGCTGGGGGGTAGGGGTGGGGAGACAGGAGGAGGGTGTCAATGGGGGAAAAAGAAACATCTGAACAAAAATAATTAAATAATAAAAAAATAAATAAATACAACTTTATAATATATAACCAATTAAATAATGGGCCAAAGAGATAAACAGGCATTTAATTAAAAGAGAAAACACTACTGACCTATAAACCTATGAAAAGATGTTCAACTCCATTAATGATTAGAGGAATGCCATTAGAACTACAATTTGGTAATATTTTACACAAGTTTGCCACCGAGTTTGGTTAATGCAAACCTGGGAGCCCAAAGATCTTACTGGCTTGCTTGTCACCAATTGAACCAACAATTGAGGCAACAAACCCATGACAATTGGCTAAATTGAAGGACCTGCCTATAGACTAAGGATAGAGCTCTAAGCTCAGCCATAGATATTGTAATTGGCAAACAACCTAGTATGCTATTAACAAAATGCACCCAAATCAGGCCATATGATTTAAAACCTATTTCCAGAAGAACCCCTGTTATCACCCATCTAGGAAAAATATTGAACTATTGGAGCTTTTAGATTTGGCTATCCTTAATTAGAGCATTAATTATGTGTGCTGGGTTCCGGCACTTTGGTCCACTTACGACAGTATCACTGATGTAGGCATTACCTTTGTCAGCTGTGTATGCACAAACCCCCTTGACTTAAACCTTTATGTCAAGCTCCCAGGCTCAATATTACCTTCAAATCTCACACTCTCTATAATAACATAGAGCCACAAAAACATAGCCCACATCAACTGAAGCATATGTCCACTTGGGAAGGATACCTCAGTCCCACCTCTAAGATACCATTGCCCCAGCCCAAGACCTTGCCAATGGAGATGACTTCATTCCTGTAGCACAGATGACTGTACCTCAACACTGATACCGCCACCCCAGTAATGCACATGGGCTGTCTTTCCCAAGGCACTGACAAATTGGACATGGGACATTTATTGCTTCTCTTCCTTTGATGTTATTAGGGATTCTGTTATGTTTTCTGAGCTTGCTGTTTGCTTAGCCTGTGAACCTGGTATGCTACTTGCTCTTTGTCAAAGCATACACTCTGAGATTCCCATGCCTAAAGGGAAATCTTGTAGAGGATAATACTATCTGTGTCACTCTAAAAATTAATGGAGGTTATTGCTTTTTCCAGGAGGCAACTGCCTCATATTGGTCCAGATCTTGAGGCCCTGGAGACAAGACCTCCCACTGGCTAGCACCTTCTACTCCCCTCATGCAACATGACCGCCTCCCTTGTCTCTAACAACGACCACCACAGTCACCACTTCCCCTTGGTTCTAAACAAAACCCACTAACTTTTATATATGCTTTACTGAACTGTTAGTTCATACACTCCAGCAATGTGACCACTGGATCTGCAACCTTGACCCAAGGAATACACCAAGACATTGTCCTGCAAATATAACCCCTACTTTTAACACACTTTACAACTCAACCATGATATTGCTAAAGATCCTCAACATTTTCAATTTCTTTTCTTGGCTAATGTCATATAAACATGGAATTTGAATATGGGAATAGCTTATGAAGATTCTTACACTTGTTTTTCTCCTTTTTACTCTCATAATAAAATACTTTTCTATGATGTTCAGGTCAATTTATGTCCCACTGTCTAAAAGTCTTCTCTACTATTTAAGCTATGCCAATCCACTAAATAATTAAATTCAAAACTGATGTCAAGACATCAAGAGGTCAATGGTAATATAGCTTGCTGATGCTTTTTGAAATGCTGTCATGACCCAGTTTTGATGCTCTGGCTAGAAACCAGTCAATTCCCTTCCTTGAGCAGCTGGTTAAGCCCATACTCCAACCACTTCACCATATATGACTGCCATACTCCAGGCCACAATACAGTGCCCCAATTGCCTCAGGCCAGGAGCCGGACAAGTAGGGACAGTCCCTCTGCCCCAGAGAGTGAAAACCTATTCAAATTAGCCACCTACAGGAAGGAAGCCCCTTGCCACACATACGCTGCCCACTGTGGCTCCATCTCTCAGACAGACTCAGTTTTATCCAGAGTCAGTCCATGCCCACCAGGACTAAGGGTATCTCCATAAAACTACACACACAAATGTCTCCCTCTGCCACTCACAATACTTGGCAGGATTTTTAGATGAGGTTTTGCTCAGACCAATGGCCTAAAAGATGATCTCCTCCAGAGCCTCAAATGTGGGAGAGAGGGAGTTCCCTGGCTTGGATCTAGCTGAACTGTTCTAAAGTCCTGTTTTCTGATGGGAGTTTGGCTCCAGGAGTGTGGAGTTGACAGGGGTCAGGATGGGAGGTAGAGGTGGCAGGTAGGGAAAACAAACAAACAAACAAACAAACAAACATCATAGCATATGTCTTATGTCTTTCTCCTTTCTTGATGTGTGTTCTTTTCTCACATGCCTTTCAGAATACCTGCCTTGTTTACTATCCCTTCCCCCCACCTCCCCCAAGTGAGAGGCTTTCTTTTGTCCTCACTTAATTTGGGGATTGATGACAAGAATGTATATTTAGGAGTCTCATGGATGTGATAGTGTAGCTGTTTGAAGAGAACTGTTTGAAGCTTGGTCAAAGAGGGCCGACTTGAAGTAGGCGTTGTGTTAATGGCAAACTTTTATGGTGACCTCCTTTTGAACAGTCCCATGATCCCATGATGACATCTGTCATACTGAAGATCACCAGGTGGTGTCAGAAGACCAACTCTTATTCACATATATGTATTTCTTTCTGTGAGAAAAAGGCAACTGATTCTAAAGCTTTGATCAAAAAGTTTGTTTTGTAAAGGCCATTTGCTTTGGCTGAGCAGGTAGATTTTGAAGGAACTCACAAAGAAACCTCACTGATACATAATTTTCATATCAAATTTGTTAGGGAGTGTTGAACAGTGAAAAAAAAATTCAAACTATCTAGTACACCTTCATTCAGATATGATAAAATTTAAATAGTTGGAATCTGATTGTCTTTTCTATTAAACAAAGAAAGAAAAGGCCAGGGAGCACTAATCCCTGTTCCTTTATTTAAACTGAATGAAGGCTCACAAGCCAGTCAGACAGAAATCATATGGCAGCTCCAATGAATGGGCATGCAAACCCTCCACAGGAGGGCGATAGTATAAAATGTGAAATAAATAAATACAATAAAACAAATTTAAAAACAAGTTTGTTAGGATATTAGCAAATCATAATAAGTGTTAGCACCGAGGTTTCAAAGATATCCATTCAAGAATTTGAAGTTTGGTGCTCCAATCAATCTCCAGTATCCTTCATTCCAAAAATTAAACACATCGTGGACTTAGTTTAAATTTTTATAACATATCACAGGATAATTCTTAATAGATTCCTGGAACCAAGTTGAATTTGTCCGCTTATGTATATAAAATATGTCATAGTGAAAATAACCACCTAAGCATGCATGTTTATCTCGGAAATCTGTGGTTACATCACAGGTTTATGTGACAATCTAAATCTCCTGTAACTCACGTGGGATTCTGTTGAAATGCATTCCCAGAGAAAATGTTTACAAAACCAGATGTTCCCATAAACTTGCAAATAAAATAATTCATATGACACTCAATAAGATTAATTTTAAAGTTTACCTGTTAAATATTTCCTAATTCAAAATGAAAATGAGTATATAAGATTAGAGAACAGACCAAATTTATAGGCAGCATCTCAGTGAAAGAGTCCTTGCTTATAACTTGAATTCATTGGTCTTTTATAAATTGGATAGTGATTATATTATAAGCTTCTCCATGAACAGAGATTTATTTCTAATCACATCATTTGCAAATATTTATAACCAGTAGCTCTGATTGTAAAATAACATTGTGGATTTTAGAGTACAATCTGTAGAATTCTGATTAAATTGAGGGGGAAAAAAGTCTCATAATGTATATTAGCCTTGTTTGTGGAGTCTCTAGTTATTTATTTTGAATTGGATTCTTTTTAGCCTAACTAAATGGGGCTGTAATTTCAAGGATGTAAGACTTAAGTTCAATAATATATATATATAAATTTCACTGTAAGTACTGTACTTTAGAAAAATATATAAAAAGGAAAGTATCTTCCTTCTTAACAAACTATTTCTTTAAGGATTTGTTTTTGCCTTTGAATATAGAATGACAGAAAAATTTTATTTTTCTTAGGAAAAAAATGTGCCAATGGTACCTCGAATCTGAGTTATATTGCACTCCTATTATTTAAAAAAATAGTACTAATTTATTGTCTTTGATTTACAAAGCACTTTAATAAATGTTGCCTCGGTTACTTTCAAGGCAGAGAATGAAATAGTCTGAGCAGTTCTGGTTATTGTTGTTTTTATAGCAGAGTAGATTGAGATTGAGATATTAAGATGTATAAAAGGTCATAAGCCTCATCTGTGATTGAACCAAGAATATAATTTAAACTTTATAAACTCCAATTTTATCCCATCTTGTCTTAGAACCCCCTCTGTGTCACCATCAAAATATCTGAATGAATATGTCTGGCTCAGTCTCTGTCTCTCTCTATAGAGTCATACTTAATATATTTGGAAAAATGTGAGTAAATATTGTGCCAGATATGTACACACACATATATTTTTATATTCTTTACTCAATATATTTCAACAAAATATGAGTACACATGTAATTCATTTATAATTCTCTAAGCCTGGAATATGAAATGGTGATAGAACTTAACAGAGGTCTAGAGGGGTCAAGTGAGTCACGCAGGGTCTCACCGCTGTAGCAACATCAGCACCAGAACATGATTTCTCCATTCCTAACTGATGCTCTTTCTCTATTCTATTTCTCATTTTCAAATGCCACTAAAAACTGTTATGAGGTTCATTCTTTTTCTCTAAATCCTTAGTTTTTTATGGCTTTTCAAACTGTATGGCCACAATTAGTGTATTCATTGTATATAATCATGCTGAGAAGCTAAACCACGTGGGACATCTCCATTTCAGAGTAAAATACAGAGGTCCTGCACAATACTGTCAGCTGCAGAGTGAGCAATCGTCCTCTTGGAAAATAACTGGAGGATCTTTTAGTTATTATAACAGTGATCTCTGATGTAAATTTCCTTAGTAAGTTATTCTCACAATTATGCTGTGTATGTAATGATCGAACCCCACATCTATAGGGTTTATGAATTGTCATTAATATTTTTGTCACCTGGGCCTTAATTGATCTGGGATGATCTCACCTGGGCAGCTGCTGTTTTCATTGATGATGAATGGGCCCGATCGAGTGGCTCTTTTCCAAGGTGCTTCTCATTGTCTTCACACCAGCTGTCTACCTGAGGGGTGTTCCTCTTATGGTGGTGGCAGAGGTGACAAAGAACAAGCCTATCTGTACAAGCATAGTTTAAGTTTCCACTAGGCTCAAATCTGTTAAATCCATTGGACAAAGAAGTCACAGGGCTGGGTCCAAAGTCAAAGGGCTAGGATGGATACTCTATGAAATGGTAGGCCCCTTCACAATTACCTGACAAACGGAATGGATATATAACCCTATTACCGGGGAGGGAGTGGACAGTTAGAGAACTAATCCATTCTACCACATACATGAACGACGTCAGTGTTCAGGTATAAATCACTGAGAGCTTGTTACTGAATTTTTCTCCTCTATTTTGAGAGCTCTTTTCCTCCTAGGCAAAAGAAAAATCAAGTGTCCTATGAGATCTTTCAACTCTCACATGAAACGAGCTCCGCTTAGCAAATTAATTCTAGATTCCAGATTTCAAGAGTTCCTGGATTTACCTGTCGGAGAATGCACTGATCTCATACAGAAAAGGTGGTTATCTCACAACATCTTCTTTCTGGCAAAGTTTGATTCTAACCATGTCAATCTGTAGGCTGTTTGTGCAAACCTGTGGGAAATTTACTCGCTAATGTCCACTCCAGTGCTCACGCTGGCCTCCGTGAGAGCTGAATACTCTCCGTGGCACTTACAAAAGAAAAATCGCACAGTGCCAGTTAAACAGGCAGGGAAGACCATATTCAAGATTACTGCAATAGGGAAGGGAGACTGAACTCAGCTTGTCACCTTAACTAATTACATTTCAAAGGGATGGATTTCTTGAGAAAAGATCTTTCCGAGCTGTAAAATGGGGAAAAGGCTGTGAAAAGGCTTACATCTCAAAGGGGCAGAGAAAGAATGTGAATTACATGTTGTCTAAAGCTAAGGCCCTCAGAAAAGGGAGGTTAGGGGCCTAGAGTTCAGAAGAAACCTGTCTAAAGTTTGCTCAAGCCAATGGGATCCTTAAGGCTCTGTTCCTCACACTAGAGTTTGACAAAAATGAGAAAGAAGACTGAAGAATTGAAGCAGAATATGACAAGTCAGATGCTGGAGGCCCGAGTATTTTCATCCACTGTACCTGCTACTTTTGTAGAGAAAACAATGATTCTGCACTTTAGAGTAGTTATCTAAATAAAGATAAATACAGTTCTGAGTTAAATCAGTCTTTTGATTAGATCATTTTAAAATTCATGTTCTAAATTTAAAAAAAAAGGTTGTCTAAAACAAATAAAAGCATATATTTCAATTGTTGGGATTTGGGAGTTCAAAGTTTATTACCCTTCGTCTCCTTATGTTAATGCTGAACTACCTGGAAAACATCAGACAAATTACCTAAGGCAGATAAGAGGAAGTAGTAAGACTTTGGGAGAGGTGGGTTATTTCTGCAGACAGTGGAGCTTCCTAATACTAAAACCCAAAACGAGAAAAACTTACCTACCCAGTGCTGCATGGATTTTCCACACAGGGCCAGGATGGCCCCCATGAAACTGATGGCAGGGACCAGTAGAGCTGAACATGTGCCCTCCCTGCAACGAGCAGGGGAAAAACAGCTAAACTGATCAAGCTTGTTTCTCCTTCCAAACTGGCCACTCACTCATCTGCCCCTGTGGAGATGGAAATAAAGAGTTAGAAGGAGACCGGGAAGATTAACCAAGAAGCATTTGCTCCAGGTGGAGCAAACTATGAAGGGAGGAAAAGAAATGCCTACTGCCCTCACTTGACCCACATCCAAACACTAACAGACCTTTATTTGCAGACTCTATATCATTGGAATGGATGTATGATTTATATGCTTAGCTGCTCATAGTCAGAAAAATAAGGTATTCAAAAAATATATGTGGAGTATATTTTATTGGTTGCTCCCTATTATGTCATTTTCCTTTCCAAGAGAGAAACTAGGCTGAATTTTAACCTAAGCAATTCCTAACTAGAAAGACAAGTTTGCTGAAAAATACACTGAGTTCAACGTTAAGTGTAAAACTTCATTCATTTACTGGTTTTATTTGCTGTTCTATAACTATCTTGCTCTTATTCCTTTGGCTAATTTAGGATGGACAGTGCAGTGGGTTACAATATTTGATTATTAAATGAGAATAAGCATAGACATATCTTTGGGTAAATAAAAAACACGTAACCCGAGTTCTCTCTGACCATCAACAGAAATACTGGGATGTGATGAAAGATAACTTGAAGCACCTTATGGTTATAATTTAGATCTTGTAACACTTCAGTGACATAGAAATAAAAAAAGTGATTTTCTCTCAGATATCACATTTCTTATGTAGTGAGAAAGATAGCCATGCAGTAATTTTTAGGACCGAAGTCTGGGCATTTAGAAAGTCTACACCATCTATAAAAGTTTTCAAGGAGAAGGAAATAAAGGTTGAGTGGGCCTTCAGACGGCGTCAAGAGCGGCGACACCGTTCTTGGTATGTAATCCATCATTAGTTTAACAATACTAGAGAAAACGAATACCCAAAACATCAGAAAGTGTTGTCTTTATGGGAATAGATGAGTGCAATTGAAGTAAAAATAGAGGATTCAGGGAGAGTAAGGAGGAACTGTTGAAAAGTCACATGGCCTTTGAGAATCTCTAGAGTGTTAGAAGAGATGAAACTTGGAGCTCAATACTATTTCTAAAGGTACATATTGATTCCGTAATGAATGTCTGGATGTATATCTATGTCCATATTTATTTCTCTAACTACACCCATAGTTATTCATCTATACATCTGTACTTTTGCACATATACACGTATATTTCCTCACTTGAAAATTATTTTAAGTTTTTTTTTGTACTTTTATTTTAAATAGCATTATGAGAATGGTTTTTCTCATTAGATATAAATCGAGCACATCCATGAAGCATATTTAAAATTAACATAATGTTGTGCATCTGAGAGAGAAAACATCATTACTGTACTTACAAATGGCATGTATTTTGTATTTTTTGGAAAATGACAAACATGGATTTATGTAACTCCCTGATTGTTCCTATTGTTTAGATTATTAATATCACTTTGAAGATGGTGCTGAGTAAAAATCATGTTATAATCACCTGGTTTATTTCACTAGAGCTACAGCTATCAGTTTAATTTTAGTGTGATAGGAAGTATTGGGAAGCTCACACTGGCAGAGTTTAAGTGGTGCTATTTTAATTGCAAACACATTTCGTGATTAGTCAGAACTGTGAGCCTGGCACCCTAAGGTGCAGATGTCTTCTGGCTGGACCTCCTGGGCACTGGCATTCTGATCGTTTCTTCTGCTTGCTGTTAATGTGAAGGGCTATTGTGGAGTTGTATATCTTCCACTAACATGTCTGAGACAATTCATCACACCATGTTCAAGTTTCTTCTTCTTCAGCTTTTTATTAAAATATGGAGAAAATGTCACTTTCTCATAAGGAATAGGCTTTTGTGGACTGAAATATATGAAATAAAGTTTAAAAAAGAACCAACCAAAAAGTCACTGACATATCTGGCTCATTAGTAATGTAAAATCAGGAGTTTCTAAAGCTCAGTTTCATATCCTGCAGGAGATGGTTTCTTAAGGAAGAACAGAACGATGTTAACTGACCTGGCTGGAAAGTACATTCTAGAAGACATTCTTTATATTTGAAAAACTACTGTGACTTTTCAGTTACTACTAATTCATCTGTTTGCTGGAACTTCGAATCTGTTTTTCCCACCTAGATGCTCAAAAGGTACTTTTCGTGATTAAAGAAAAAAACTATAACTGATAGGTCAAAAGCAGAGTATTTTCATTATTATATGAGATTGTGCATGTTGATCAGATAGAAAATAATCCCTTACAACTGTATATCTCTGCAGTTTTAAAATAGTTTACATGTATATATTTTAATTAATAACATCTACATATGTAATTTAATTTGAATTATTATGCTGCATTATCATAAAACCAATCTAATAAGATAGGCAGTGTTTGTATTATCAGTGATACTTGACCAAAGAGTTTCACTAAGTTGAAGTGACTTATACAAAGATATCAAATTCATCATTAACAGCACTTATACCATAAAAATCTTATGTCTCCCAGTCTTTTTATCATTCCTATGCTCTTGCTTTATGAGCTACTCAATCATCTTTCATTTGCCAGAAATTTATTGAGTATTTGCAATGTATAATCCAATGCTTGTAGAGATTCAAACATACGTGTCTTATCTTAAAAAAAAAAAGATAATTTATTTGGGGATTGATATTAAAATAATATTCACATCTGGAATAATTGGTGTACAAATAGAGATCTATACCAGTAAAAGTTTTGGCTTAAAGGAGGAAGTAATGGACTTTGCAAGGCTGGAATAAGGAGAATTTTCAGAGGGAAGGCAATTGAAGGAGGTTTTGAAAGATGAGTAGGTGTTTCCTTTATGAAGTAAAGCAGCAAAGACTCTCCATTTACACAAAATCATTATGGGCATATGAAGAAGCCTCAGGTCTACAGAACCATTAGTAACTGGATGGCTGGGCAAATAGAAAGGAGCTGGGAAAGAAGGAATGTCTCTTCTTAGAAATTATTATTATTATTATTATTATTATTATTATTATTATTATTCCTCGCCTGAGGATATTTTCCTATTTATCATCAGAGAGAGTGAGAGGGAGGGAGGGAGAGAGAGACAGAGAGAAACATTGATGTGATAGAGCCACATCAACTGGCTGCCTCCGGCACAACCCGACCAGGGCCAGGGACAAACCACAACTGAGGTATGTGCCCTTGACCGGAATCGAACCCGGGACTCATTGGTCTGCAGCCTGACGCTCTAACCGCTGAGCCAAACCAGCCAGGGCTCATCTTAGAAATCATTTAGAAAACAATATGCTCGAAGCATTTCAGATCTAGAGGAGATCACTGAGATTACAGAGTCCAATTTCTTTATTCTACTCATGAGAAAATCTAAACTCCTGGAAAAAAAAATTACCTGCTTAAGATGAAACTCGTTAGAGAAGTGGCAGAACTCACCCACTGAGCAGGGATGGGTTTGCTCTGGTCTGAGAACCAGGCCTGTTTGGACCAATCTGCAGGCCTATTTCTAAGGACATGAGGAAACATTAGATGAAGAAGTCAGTATATGGCGTAGAAGTTTTAAAAACCCTGTCAATTTTGAATTCTTGACTCATGGGGAAATAACCATACGATTCTGCCTCTGGTTAAGTGGATTCTGCTACTACTCAGAGGACCAGTATATTATCCTCTTTTGTATTTACACTAAAGAGATTGGGTAGCAACAATTTAAAAGAATACACTTCCCCCAACCCTGCACATTGAAAATATTCAAAAATTAACTCATGACTTAAAACTTCAATTTCTAATCTTCTTCTAATGCCTTCAAGGGCAATTCAGTTGCTAGGAATTCTCAAGATGTCATTATTATCATTATGCTGAATTATTTACAAACTTGTATCAAAGCACCAGATTAAATTGCTTTGGTCTTATGTATAATTCCTCTGATCTTTGGCAATCATTACTTATTTACAGCTTCCATAATTTTCCCCTTTACAAATAAAAAAAGTTTCTTAAACATAGCTAAAAGGCACTACTTTACTTTCAGAGGAAAAACTGTCTCTAATATAAAAAAGTTAAAACAAAAAACTATAGTCTCTAACATTTAGAAGGAAGATTTTCTGTGAAAAGCAGATTATCTAAACAGTTTCTTTCCCTGAGAGAGATATTCATAATATTTATTGTAAAATATAAATATTAGGTTTTTTGCTTCATGTGAACTATTTGTAGGTAGAGTAAATATAATTCTTTTAAAATAAAACTAGGATAATAGCAACAGTTAATGTTTACATTTATCAAAACAATGTGAAGATTACTTCAAGAAAATGTTCGAAAATTAAATAAAAATTATCCATATGACTGGAAAAAAATATTCAACATGTGATTTTGAAATAAAATTGGCCTTAGTTTTATACTGTGGCTTTAAACAGAACAAGTCTATGTTTAATACTAATGTGTTCCTAAAACCTGGGGTTGGGTAAGTTTGTATAAGAAAAATTGATGTTGAATGTTCTGGTTTTCTTCTTCTTCTTTTTTTTGTTAAATATATTTTTATTGATTTTTGAAAGAGAGAGAGAGATAGAAACATCGATGTGAGATAGAAACATGGATCGTCTGCCTCCTGCACGCCCCCCACTGGGGATCGAGCCCACAACCCTGGCATGTGCCCTGGCTGGGAATCCAACCAGGACCTCTCAGTCCATGTGACGACGAATCCAGTGAGCCACACCAGCTGGGCTGAATGTTCTGGTTTTCGTATTGATCTGTAGCAACATTTTTGTCTTTAACTTAGAACTATCTACTATTATCCCGACAACCTGAGACAACACCCTAGATTAATAATAATGAACTATTTTTATGTTTTGTTTTGTATGTGCAATTTATTGTTGTTAATAAAGAAAGTATTTATATGATTAAAATTTAAGAAAAGAATTAAATGAAAATGTACATGACAACTATATTTGGAATCTTTTATCTAAATGGAAAACCAGATTTCTCAGGATGTAATTAGTCACAGAAATTAAAATGTTTTTGATATCTGATTACTTTTGTAATATGTGTGAGTTTTAGACCAGCAGGATACTATTTACAATAATGTATTTTATTGATGATTGACTAAAATTGACTTTAAATATTTGGAGAAATGTGAGTTTTAATAGGGATAATTAACAAAAAATAAGCAACAACTTATGAAGCACAGGTCTAAAAATGCTCTGTATAGTGTGAAATGAGAGTTATGTCATAGTCTTTTCTATCCTGCCCTTCCTCCTTGTCTGAGTAGAAAACACATGACTTGGTGGAAAGAGCAATCAGGTAGAAAGAACCAAATTCAAGTCTATCTTTCAATTTAATTAGTAGCTGGATTTCAGGTAATTGGATGGACTCTCTGAGTACATTTCTTCATCTGTAATTTGGACACTACTACTGTTACTCATAGCTAATATTCTATAAAGTGTATATAATCAATTACTAGCTCCATTATAAAGTGAATAAACTGAGGCACAGAATAAATGTTTACACCAGGTTTCATACTAAGGCAGAACATGTGCTCGCAGACACTATGAAGTACTGACATCCTGACTGAGCTCTTAACTTTCCTTGGGTTGTTTATATATTTTAAGGACTTTGGTGAATTACAAAGGGCTAGTGAATTAAAAAGCATGTTCCAAAAGTGTCATGGATTATTTATTATTTTTCTAAGTGATGAGATCATTTTGTTTATAATAATCTATATTTTGACGGGGAGATCTGAGTCAAGTCTGGAGTCTAGTTAATTGCGGTTGTCAGTGCCATTTCCTTAGTTTGATATGTAGAATGTTACTATTGGGAGAAGCTGGAGGGTACCTGGAACTTTTCTTTATTGTAACTTCTTGTGAATGTATAATTATTTCAAAATAAAATGTTTAAAAGAGAATCGGTTTCTCAGAGTGTCTCTTACGAAAAGTGTGCAAGATATTCTATTGCCATATAGGAAGAAAATATTAGTCCCTCTATTGCCATTGTTTTTCTTCACCCATTCAAGACAGGTTACTTATTCAAAGTCTCAAACTTTTCATTTGTTACAACAAGAGTGATAGTAACAGTTCTACTTTTTGTGAAGTTTACGTGAGAAGATTTGTTTTGTGCCAGCATATAACGACCCAGCAAATGTTAGCTCGTGTTTCCCTTCCTCTGAGGAAATGAAGTTCCCTATAGATTTATTTGCATCACTCTCCTGTATAAGAAGTATTTAGAGAAGCTAGAGATAATCAGAAAGAATTGGGTCTCTACAGTATCTTTTAACTTTATTAAAATTCCCAGATATTATAGAATTCCTGCTTTGGGTAAATCATTGTTCTTGGCCTGAGTTACAATGTCATTGAGTAGTCCTGAGTTAGTATTTTCCTTTTATTTTTATTTTATTTTTTAAATTTAATTAATTTCTGTTAGAGATGTTTCTCCTTTTTCCCCCATTGACACCCCCCACCCCGTTCCTGCCCTTCCCTCCAGTATTGTTGTCTATGTCCATTGGTTATGCTTATATGCATAAGTTCTTTGGTTTATCTCTTCCCTCCCCCACACCCCCTCCTCTGAAGTTTGTCAGTCTGAATCATACTTCTATGTCTCTGGGTCTATTTTGTTCATCACCTTATGTTGTTCATTATATTCCACAAATAAGTGAGATCATGTGATACTTGTCTTTCTCTGACTGGCTTATTTCACTTAGCATAATACTCTCCAGGTCCCTCTATGTTGTCTCAAAGGATAAGAGAATATTTTCCTTTTAAATGGAAGATAATTATATACATACTTTAAAAACGTGTCAAATATATATTCCTTAAAAAAATTTTTTTTAGTTTTCCAGTCTTATCTTATTTCAGAATGGCTGGAACAGATAGGGTAACATGTCAAATTATAATAGAGCCAAGCTCTGTAATATAAATTGTATTTATATGATCACTCATGTTGATTTTAAGCAGACAGGTTGCTCTTCCAGGCTCATAAAGATAAAAATAGTATTCACAATATTTTCAAAATTTTGAATTCAGTATTTCCACCTCTTTCTTATTTGCCCCAACTGACAATGTTTTAGTTGCATTTGTAGAGTTAGGTATCATATCTCTCTTTTGATGAAATTTTTTCATTCAACGGTACAACTTTGGTGGAGAAAGAGTTAGACTTGCTTAATGTTGGTGTTCTCAAAAAAAATTTACATGTACTCTTTTGTATTTCCTAGCAACCTTGGAGTACGATTGGGCCACGTATGTACTTCTCACCAGTGAAGAGTGAACAGAAGAGATGTCTGTCACGTTGGGGTTGAGTCGTTAGGAGCTCCCATGCTTCATTCTCCAGGCCCTTCTGCAGCTACACGGTGCCAGATGACATGACTACAAGCAGCAGGACCAGCTGCCTCGTTCAGACATCATCTTGGGCCACTAAGATTTCGAGTTTGCTTACTCTGATTTAGACAGAGGCTTGGCTGCGGTAAAATTTACATTTTTAAGAAGTTAGCAAATTTTATGACCCCATTAAAGACTAATATTAGAGATGGTAGTTAATTGTAGGTTAAATCACACTTTTGTTAAAATGAAAAAATTTTAAGTTAAGAATGGAATGAGAGCTAAAATATTTTTAGAAATTTATTCGTAATCATCAGCAAAGATGGTGTCACTTAAAATTTACCTCCACATATAGCCCTTGTTGCTCAGAGACCTGCTAAAATTCCCCAGATTGCCCAAACTGAGAACAGATCATCACAACAAAGAGGAATTCTGTATATATTAGTTATTTTCCCAGTAAGGTGAGTTATCTTCGAATGAATCCAGATCTAAGGGTGCTCTGTGATGAGCTGTATTTTAAAATAATGAGTAAATTTAAAAAATCATCTTCACTTGCAGACATGATGTTACTAGTAGTTTTCTAAAGTGACTACCAAAACTGTGTGGAATAATTCTCAGTATTAAAACAAACAAATAAAAATTTCTTATAGGTATAGTGGTATTCTGCACTTGAAATTAAAAATGCAATCCTTTTGCCTGGCTGGTGTGGCTCAGTGGTTGAGCATCGACCCATGCACCAAGAGGTCACCGGTTCGATTCCCATTCAGGGCAAATGCCCAGGTTATGGGCCCAATCCCCAGTGGGGGGCATGCAGGAGATGGCCAATCGATGTTCTCTCTCATCGATGTCTCTATCTCTCTCTCTCCCTTCCTCTCTCTCTAAAATTAATAAAGAAAAAAAGTGCAATCCTTTTACTCCATTATAAAAAACGTTCCTTCTAGATGAAAATAGCAAAGTCCATTTTTTATTCCCAAATATTCAACCAGAAAGTAAGAGTTTTAAGCTCAAAGACATGGGTGAAATTGCTCACACAGGCGACTAAGCAAAGATATTCTTTTTTCTCTATAGAAGTATGCAGTATATCTTTAAAGTTTATAAATCTGAGATCCACCAGAAAACTGAATGGATAACTTGTATCCACAAAAAATATCCTCAGTATTCCAAGTGAATTGCTATGAATGATAGCTAATGAAACACCAGTTAATTCCTTTGTAGTTCAATTTGGCATCAAAACACAGGTGGAAAATAAACCTTTGTCCAAAGGAAAGTTCAGGAAAGTCTCTAGAAAATCATTTGCACTTAGACACATTCTCTTTACTGTATCTGCCTAGCTCTCCCAGGTAAACATTCTGAGACTTCTGTAAATAGCCAAGGAATCTCTGATGCTCCAAAGCAATCACAACAACCTCAGCTATGCAACTGATTCCAAGTAAAGCAGATTTTCATGGAGAACAGCAAAATAACAAAGTAATCTCAGGACAGATGTTTTAAAACCATAGCTTCTTTACAACTGAATAGCAGTGGTTGACCTATTTTAAAATTATTTATTACTTATTTAGTTTCTAAAATAGTAACAATAAGCAAGCAATCTGTATTTCGATTGAAGAAAGCAGGGGATGCCTTCCTTTTTCACCCTCAAGTCAATTCAGCAGAGAGAAATATGTGGAATGTTTAAGAATATGCTTCTTTCTAAAATTTATTTTAATACTAAACTATGTATCTATTTTTATTTACGATAGAACATCAAATACTTGAATGTCTAACCATGTAATATTTTAGCTGTAAGTCTCAATTTCAGGTAACAGAAAGTAACACTGACTAACTTCGGCAAAAGGAAACTATTTGGAGGATGTTGGTGGCTCACAAAACAATTGAAACCCAAGCTGGAAAATGGTCAAAACACCAGGGACATCTGGAAGCTTAGTCAGCCTGAACCACAACAATAACCTCATAGAACAAATAACTTGGTGAGAACTCTCTGTATGTGAAAGCTGACCTCAGCGTGAAAGACAACTGTTTATTTTGCCTTTACATCACTGCCCTAATTATGGTCAAACTGTCCAGCTGGCTTAGCTCGTGACATGTTCTATTCTTTGGATAAACTGATATTCTGATTGGTTTGGTGTGTGCACACGTGTGTGTGTGTGTGTGTGTGTGTGTGTGTGTGTGTGTGCGTGTGTGTGAGAGGACAATTATTCCACACATTCCACCCCTTTGACTACCTAACATTCTTATAAACTCTTCACACATTTTCATTTCTAAAAGTGACCCTGTTCAACAGTGCAAAAAAAAAAAAAAAATCACTTTAACAGCTAGAATCATCACTTCTCGGTTCTGTGTCTGTATTATTCTTAAGTCCAGATAGCTATTCCTACAGCAGTGATTCCCTGAGTATCTAGTATTATTGTGCAGTAAATCGGATATGCCTTTTTCTATCTTAGCCAATAAGAAAATATACATCTAATTTCAGACATATGGAATAAATTTATCAATGCCAAAGAGAAGCCTTGAAAAAACACATGGATATAATTCCTAATTCTTTTTTTTTTTTATCCTCACCCGAGGACATTTTTGCATTTATCTTCAGACAGAGCAGGAGGGAGAGAGGGAAGAAGAGACAGAGAGAGAAACATCGACGTGAGAGAGACACATTGACTGGTTGCCACCCACACGACCCCAACCAGGCCCGGGGACAAACTGCAACCAAGGTACGTGCCCTTAGCGGGAACCGAACCCGGGCCTCTCTGGTCCATAGGCCAACGCTCTAACCGCTGAGCCAAACCTGCCAGGGCTAATTCCTAATTCTTAAGAAATAAATTTCCTATTAATATTATATAAAATGAATAGTGCCACGTTGGGAGGCATTCCCAAATTAAAAAAATTTTTTTTCTTTTTCTTTGTTGATTTTAGAGAGAAGAGGGAGAGGGAGAGAGAGATAGAAACATTGATGAGAGAGCATTGATAGGCCACCTCCTGCATGCCCCCCACTGGGGATTTGGCCCACAACCTGGGCATGTGCCCTGACTGGGAATTGAACCAGTGACCTGTTGGTGCATGGGTCGATGATCAATCACTGAGTCATACCTCTCTGGCGGCATTCGCAAATTTTTAAATATCACCTTGAATAAGACCCCCTCATTCATATTATACCAATATATTTTTTTTATAATGCATACTCATCTATTAACACCTTTCCTTCCAGCATCTATTCTTGTTAACTAGAATATTCAATTATTGATCAAATAACTTCCTTAGTGACTAAGAATTGAAACTGTTTTGTTACAATAATATGGAGTTAATCAATAAGTAATATGCAAGTTGGCATGGGATAGCCTGTCTTAGAAAAGGTTTAATAATGGGGTTCATTCCTGACTCT
This sequence comes from Tadarida brasiliensis, assembly GCA_030848825.1. Classification (NCBI taxonomy): domain Eukaryota; kingdom Metazoa; phylum Chordata; class Mammalia; order Chiroptera; family Molossidae; genus Tadarida; species Tadarida brasiliensis. The sequence goes on along the minus strand of CM061267.1, from coordinate 78,246,384 downwards.
ATCCTATTCTCATATTACCTGTACTGGGCAACTTCCTCAAAAACAAAACAACAAAAAAACAACTGGCTTCAGCTACGCCTTCTTTGCTGCTGTGACCAAATTCCATAATCAAAGCCACATTTTCCTTCCTGGATTTGAAACTTATACTCCCAGCAGTGTCCTGTCCATTCTCCAGGCTCTTTTAAAGTCAATCAATCAAAAAGAAAATTCATCTACTCCCTTCTAAGTTCACAGTTTTTCTTAATGTATTTTTATATTGATGAATAAAATTATTATTGCATAAAACACATCTATTAGAAATTTGGAAGTTGCCTAAGAATCTTTCTCTTCATTCTTATGTAATCTATGTATACCCGATTTATCAAATTAAATTGATTTTAAATATTTTCAATCTCTCCTCTCTTTTTCAAACACCATCTTTAATATAATTCAGTACTAAATATTTTTACCTTAATTTTTGTAATGAATCATAGTTAACTTTTAGATGCCATTTTTCATATTTCAAATCTCCCCATTTTTTTTTTTTTTTTTGGTTAGAATGAATCTTTAATAACTCATTGGGAGAGGTTATGCTTCCCTCTCACTTAAAATCCTCCAGTGGATTTTGTGTGTCCTTTAATCCAAATGTGTCCAAAGAAGGATTAAAGGACACATTTAGAACGTTTTGTGGAAGAACATGTAAATCTGTCCTCTAAAATCATAACTTCTCTTTTCCTTCAGTGTAATTACATCAATTGAAAATGATGGGCTGAGATTGGCATTCTCCCTCTACCTGCATCTTCTTTCTCTTAACACAAGCTATTGAGTTCCATGAATCTTATTGAACTGAATTTCATTAGGATCAATCACTGTATGCGAATAAACTTTCACAACAGACTAATACCAGCCTCAAAACAGTAACAGTGATAAACATTTATTGAATTATTACTAAATACTAGACAGTGATTTGCATGTAACCTGTCATTTATCCCCACAAGAATATTTATAATCTGGCCATCATTACTGATGATGTCTCTGTATGCCTATATTTGAGTTATCTAGCATTTAGCGCAGTTCATCACAATCCCCTTCTTGAAATAATTTTTTCATTTTCCACCCAGACACCACTGTCTATTCGTATCCTCACCCCTTTTTCTCCCCTCCCCCAACTTCTTATTATACTGGTATATATTGAAGTTTATGAAGGCTTATTTATCAAATATTTTCTCTATTTTTAATCACTTCTTAGGTGATCTTATCCAATCTCATGACTTTAAAAATATTTGAAATGCTGGTGATTCTGATGTATTTATCCCATCATAGATCTTCCATTTTAACTTCAGACTTGTGAGTATAGCAACTTACTCAAAATCTTTACTTATCTTGTATAGTTAATAGGCATTTCAAACAGCACATGTCCAACAAGAAACATTTCATTTCCAATGATTTAAATCTACTTTTTAGGCTTCTCCATCTCAATGAAAGACAACTCTATTTTTCCAGTTTCTCTTATCACACAACTTAAGTGTCATTTTTCATTATTCTCTTACTTGAGCATCCTGTTGCATCTGGAAAATCTGAGGTCAATAGCTTCTAAATAAATTCAGAATTAGTCCACTGACCAACACTCACCTCCACCATACATACAAGAATAAGTTACCATCACTTCTTACTTGCATTATTACAAGCTTCTTATTTCCGTTTCTTCTGTTGTTGTCCACATCTATGCATCACACAAGAGTGACCCCTTTAAAAATTTAAGTCAAATGATGTCATTTCTCTGCTCAAATTCTCAATAATACTCAAAGAAAAAGCAATGTGCTCTACCAAGGCCTAGAAGGCTGTACATGATGATCTCACCTCCCACTGCACTCTGACCTCTTTATTTCTTATTCTCTCTCACTCATTTATTTCTAGCCAAATTGACCACCTCGTTGCTTCTTGATTTGCTAAGCTACACTCTTATCTGCTTATTTGCTATTCATTCTTTCAAATGTCTGCATAGTTTCCTGCCTTACTTACTTTAGGTCCCCACTCAAATATCACCTTATCAGAACAGTTTTCCATGCCTTCCAACTATGTAAAAGAAATCATAAGCACCTTCTGCCACCTTCATTTTTTCATATGCCACCCCGGTTAAAACTATATTACTCTTCTCTACAAAGAAAAAGGACTCTGTGCTCGGCACTCTGTGATGTATTATATATTTCTATTTGTTTCTTGTCTATATAGTCCTGCCACATCACCATTACTACAGTTTAAGATCCACGAGGCTCAAAGAGTTAGATTTTTCTGTTCATTGCTCTATCTGTGAAATTAAGAACAGCATCTGACCCCTTCAGAGTGGTTGTGGTGAGCACTTCTACTGCCCAATGACAGCCTGTCTACTCTTCTTTTGTCACATGGGGGATTTGCTCTTTCCTAATATGCTCAAGTTAGGGGTGGACATATCATGTGCTTTGTCAAAGAAATGTGAGTGAAAATTCTGCATGCTACCTCTAGGTGGCTGCATTGAATTGTTGACTCTTGCCTCTTCGGCCCTCTTTTTCCTCCTCGTGTGAAGATCTTGGAAGCTCACGTTCATGAGGAGGTGCCAAAAGTTTGAATCAGCCTGGAATTCTGAGTGTAAACATGGAGGACAGCTGTTCTGGAGAACTGCCCGACCCCAGAGAGGATTTGCAGGACAGGAAAGTAAACTTGTGGTGTGCGGCCACTGAGAGTTAGGGAGTTTATGACCACAGCATAACCCGTCCTATCTTGACAGGTGTAATAATCAATAAATATGTGTTGAATGAATGAATAAATGATCCTATTTTATACAGGTGAAAGAAGAGTCACCATGAAGGTATGTTATTAGCACAGGGTTGCCAATGGCAACCTAGAGTCAAAGCCAGGCCACATATAATATTCAAAACATGTAGCAATTATTTTAACCGAGAGATAAACTGTGTATTTTAAAGTTACTTGTAATATAAATCAGTGACAATCAGATCATAAGTCAATAACTGACTTAAAATAATGATGACAAAGACACGGTATAGGAAAAATATCTGGTCTTCCCAAGCTTTTTCTTCATATTCTTAAGTCATTCAAAGCAAATGTCTAGGACTCTGCTATCTTAGTGCCCCAAAGAGTAGTTCAGTGCCATGAGGTTCAGTTTAATACAAATTGCTCTGCTTCACAGGTCAGTGCAAGATGTATAAGACAGTATTTCTCTGTTTTATGTGTCTGTTTTATTTATTTTTTGATTGAATGTGTTCTACTTGATTGTTTCTCATAAAAGGATTTAATAATTTTTACTTGAGATTAATTCCAGAAAAGTGTTATATGTACAAACAAAAATGTTTCCTTACTTATGGGAAACAGAAAAAATTAAATAAGATCATTATGTCTCTAACTACCTTGACTTTCAACTCTTGAGTCCAAATTTAGTATTGAATTACAGAAAGAAAGGCTTTTGACACATTAATAAATTGTGCTTGGAGATCTGGAAAACCACATTTTAAAGAATGAAACTAGACTGCTATCTGACATCATACATAAAAATTAATTAAAAATGGATTAAAGACTGGAATACAAAACCCGAAATAATAAAATACATAGAAGAAAAGATTGGTAATAAATTTAAGGACCTTGGTCTCAGAGAGGTTTTTGTGAACTTGATCACAAAGACAAGGGAAGTAAAATAAAAAAATAAATTAATGGGATTACATCAAACTGAAAAGCTTCTGCACAACAAAAGAAACCATCAACAAAACCAAAAGGCAACCAACTGAATGGGAAAAGGTATTTGAAAATGATATATCTGATAAGGGGCTAATATCCAAAATATATAAAGAGCAGATACAACTCAACAAATAAAAACCCAAACAATCCCATTAAAAAATGGGCAGAGGACCTGAACAAACACTTTTCCCAAGAAAACATAAAGATGGCCAACAGATACATGAAAAGATGATCAACTCCACTAGCTAAAAGGAAAATGTAAATCAAAACCACAAAGAGGTATCACCTCACACCAGTTAGAATAACTATAATCAACAAGACAAGTAATAACAAGTGTTGGAGTGATTGTGAAGAAGAAGGAACCCTCATTCTCTTCTGGTGGGGATGTAAACTGGTGCAGCCACATACCTGAAAAACAATATAGAGGTTCCTCAAAATATTAAGAATAGAGGTACCATGTGACCCAGCAATTGCTCTTCTGGGTATTTACTGTTAAAATATGAAAACGTCTATCCCTGGCTCGTTTGGCTCAGCACTTAGAGCGTTGGCTCACAGGCCAAAGAGTCACAGGTAGGATTCCAGTCAAAGGCATGTACCTAGGTTGCAGTTCGATCCCTGGCTCTGGTTGGGGTCATGTGGGAGGCAACCAATATATTTGTCTCTCTCACATCAATGTTTCTCTCTCTCTCCCTCCCCCTCCCACTCTATCTCAAGATAAATGGAAAAATATTCTCAGGTGAGGATTAAAAAAAATGGAAACATTTATTTGTAAAGATATATGTACTCCTATGTTCATTGCAGCATAATTGACAGTGGTCAAGACATAGGGGAAAAAATGATGAAATATTGCCATTTGTGACGACATGGATGAATTTTGGGAGTATCACACTAAGTGAAATAAGTCAGATGGAAAAAGATAGGAACTATATGATTTAACTGATATGTAGAATATAAAACAGAAATCAACAAATGAGTAACAACAACAACAAAAAAACCCCAACAAATTCATAGACACAGACAACAGTATGGTGGTTACCAGAGGGGAAGGGTGTGATGGAGGATGAAGAGGGTAAAAATGGTCATATAGATGATGACAGAAGGAAACTAGACTTTGGTTGGTGAGCATACAATACAATATACAAATGATATACTATAAAATTGAACACCTGAAACTAATATGTTATTAACCAATGTTACCCCAATAAATTTAATTTAAAAAAGAAGGGAGACTCTTGTAGTATTTACTTCTTCTTATTATTATTTGTTTTTAGATCTCAGTAGCCTCTCTCTTTCTCGATCCCCCCCTTCTCTTAAAAATCCCTAATTTACTTCTTTTAAACTACATTCTATGCTGTAAACTATTGCAGGTCTATTTTGAAATTCATAGGATGTTTATTTGAAATAAATTGATAATTCAAAATAAATAAATAGAAAAAATGGTCATTTAAGTAAGATTTTATTAGTAAATTCTGGAAAAATTCAAGTAATCATCATTGTAATTTTTTTGGTAAAATTAAACATGCTTATTCTGAAATTTTGGAGAAGTGTATAGAAGAAAAAGAATAAATAAATAAATTTGCCAATATCTTGTAACTCGACAGTAAAAACTATTATAATGTGGTATGTTTCAATGTTTTCCTGCTATACAAACCTTTTCAATGTTTTTATTTATAAAGCCTTTAATTTACCTTCCTTTTTTTGTATGTCACTAGAGAATGATTGAAGACCATGAAAAAGGGGAAAGAGTAATACTTAAATATTACTAAACTATTCTGGCACTCTGCTATATGGCATTTTTAAGACTTTAAAATTATCTCTTCCTATTCTCTCTCATTTTAACAGTTTGATCCTTTGAAAAAGTATGAGAAAGATAATTTCTTTGCAGGCTTTTACAATTTAATTGCTATTGATCTCTCATCATGTTAATTTTTTAGCACCTTCAGAATCTGTTAGCCCATTTGGCATTAAAACACAGCATCATAAAATTTCTATTAGGTAAGATTTGATTAAATCTTTGACGATTTTATAATTAATTGTAAAATATTATCTAATATATAATTTTAAAATAACACTAATTCTATAATATAGTAAATATCCTAAATCCTAGGAACATTTTTTATTTATAAATTTAGAAAAAGCTATATTTTCAGACACACAGAAGATATAAAGACATTGTTTTAGAAGTATGACTCAACAGTTACATATTAGGAAGTCAACAATATAAACCCTTTTATTATTATTCCACCTAGGTTTTACTACTAAATCTATTTTTATATTTATCCAATAATCTCTACCAGTCTACCAGTTGTTTGCTAAAATTTATCAATCATCTCATTATTGAATGAATCCTTTGGTAGATTCCTCAAAAATACTCATACACACAGTATTCCTTGAAATGTACATGTTCATCAGTTGTATGGTGTATATTTGATCACTGAGTGACAGTTTGACTGGGTATAAAATCTTGATATTATAGGTAATCATCTTATAAATATTGCTTCACTCATTTTTTTTAGTTTCAATTTTGTAGAAATATTTGATGTCAAGTTGATTTTCTTCACTTAGTCTTTGTGCCTAGAGCTACTGGAGATTTTTTTTCTTTGAAACCTAATTTTACTGAGATATTTTTCAAGTTGACTAGATCAATTTTCTCAAGTGCAAAGTATATCCTTCCTATATTTAGATTTTCTTATTCAGAAACATAAATTTTCTTTTTCAGGAAACAATTAATTTTACATTTGAGTCATTTTGTCTCTCTTTTTTGGCTTCTCTATTTTGGTTTGATTTTCTTAATTTTTTTCAGTTTGATTCTCTGTATGTCTTACTATCACTTACTTTAATTTGCTCATTATATTCTATATTCTACAATTTATTTAGTCTTGAGTTTCTTTCTAAAGTTTTATACTTTCACATTTCCTTATTGTATATTTTTCTTTGCTTTTTATTTAAATTTTTATTTGTTATAAAAATATACTTATAATATATAATATTTATGTTATAGTATAATATTCTTATATATTATATTAATACTTATAAGAATGATCATAATTATCATAAGAATATTAAAGTCATTTATTTTATAGGTTTTTAAAATGTATGTAATTACTAGTCAATTTATTTCAATTCGTGTTGAAATAAGAGAAGATAAATAACTTGCTCAAGATATAATACCTCAAGGCAGTATGGCATCAAAGCTTCCAATCTCAAATATTAAACAATATACAAATCACTATTCTTTCTCCCTCTTCCCCTCTCTCTCTCGCTCTCTTTCTCTATCTCTCTTCCCTTCTCTCTGTTTTCACCTTTCTGGGTAATGATTCCATGATCACATAAAGAAGCTTGCTAATAACCTCTGGAAGATGAGAAATCATGAGGAGGAGAATCAGGATTGCCAGATTTGCAGCCCCAGTGATCAACCAAGCATGCAGATGGGGCTAGCCAGGATAATCCAGTTCAAGTTGACATTTCAATTGACCAAAATTGCATTAACTGAGGTCAGTCAGCCATATGATACACAGAGAAGATATCCCAGATCATTTCTATCCAAGCTGCTAATCCACAGAATTATGAACATATAAAAGATTATTGATTTAAGTCACTAAATTTTAGTGTAGTCTATTATGCAGCAGAAGATAACTGCTACAATATACATTTATTTTTGCCTGGAGAAAGATGAGGACATATGCACATAAAATTTTATACTGGTTAACTAAAAGAAAATAAAATTGTTCCATTTACATATGAAAGAGGAAATTAGTAATGTATTTTAAAAAGTAGTATGTCAGGAGAGAATGTTTATTGGCCATTTCTGATCCTTCCTCAATGCAAAAATGTGCTCAAATAGTGAGACCCTCCATTTACCACCAATTACTCTGCCCAAAGGAGGTATGTGGAAGTTATATGAAGAATAAATGGGTCTGGGCAAAGAGAAAAAATGTTCTTCAATGGTCTGTATTCAAGAATAGGAAACCTTTGAGACTATTATCAATGAACAGTTAACCAGATTTCTGCTGAATTTTTTTTTTTTGCAGGAATTATAACACCATAGCTTATCTGTGTCCAAGTCCAAGAAAAATTAAAGTCAATGTTATTGAGAGTCATTAAAAAAAAAAAAGAATAAATGGGCCTGATCAGCAGAGAATTTCCATTTCCCATTTTTTAAGTAAGCTGACCTGCAGAAGCAGCCCTTGTGCCAATCTGCATACCAGGGGCAGATTCTGCCCCTGTGAATCAGAGTAGCAAGTGGGGAGACCTGTTGTGACTATGCTCCCAAGAAATGAAAGTGAGTTTGCCTATGTAGTAGTTCAGTACAGAAAAGGCACATTCCCTAATAAAAATAAAAATGGTGATTATTTTATCTCTATTGCAATATTGCTTTGTTTTTTAATCGGTTTAGAAATATGCATTATTTTGTTATAATCAACTGTAAAATAATATAATAAAACAAAAATTGTATAATTTGAAAATATAGTCTATGATAGGTTAATGCCCTTATTATAAAAATTAGTAGTTATGTTGCTAGGCAAAATGGTATGATATTTTGTAAAATTAATTTTTCAAATATATCTAAGCAGGTCTTCATTCAATTTTTTCACTGAAATTTTTAGTGGCTGGGACAAATATCTAAGAAGGTTATCCTTTTATTCACATTTTTTTATACATCTGAAGAATTTAATACCTAAAAAGAAACAGTAGATGACATAATATTAATTCAATTCAATTGTATTTTGGGATCCCCTGAAAACCACACAGATTAGCTACCCAGAGTGACTTAAGTGTAATTGATCTTTTATATTGGTCACATAACCCTTTGACTTTGGTTACTATATAAAGCTGAAGACGTCCTAAAATATTTTTGTATCATCATGTTTCATTTATTTTAGAAAACGATGTTTTTTTAAGCCAAACTAAATGGAAATACTTGCGTTTACAGAAGCATTCTATACTGTGACCTTTAAGTCACCTGGAGAGGGCTCAAAGCATCTTTTACTGCTTAATCTAATCATAAAACACTGATTTTTACTTTTTTTCCAAGAGAAAAATATAAAATAGCATTATTATCAAATAGCTAATGTCTCCATAAACTCAGATGTAATATAGAACAAATTCTGTCCCCTGATATATATCTGTGTTCCATAAAAGGTGACAGCAGTCAGCAATGTCTTCTCTAATTGACACTGGATGACTCAGTGTAACCACAATAGCAGTGACTGAATTTAGAAAACCTTTTCAAGTCTTTGAATAAGGCTATCCAGTTTAGAAAATAATGCAATCATCTACTGTAATCAAGCCAGGTAGCTATTTAGCCTATCTTGAAATAAGCACTTCTACAAAAATAAATGTTTCAACATGAAGTCAGAGTTTGGGAATACTGACTGTTTGACCCTGCAATGACCAGCTCCAAAGTATCAGACTTTAAGAGACTGAGTAACTTAAAATAGAACCAGAGAGTGGCCATCTGGATGCCAGTGCAGCACAGTGTAGAGATCGAATCTTCCCAGGCAGCAGAAGACACACCGCAGGCTGAAAGATTGCTCGCTGGTGTATTGCAACACCTTGCAAAGTCTAGCACCAGCCCCTCATGCACTACACATGTTCACATTGAAGTTTGGTTTTAGGAAAGTAAAAAGGCAAGCACATTGGTGGCATGTCATTCACTTGGAGGCAAATATTCACTTAGGGTAATTAGCTTGAATAGTGAGATTTTAATCATTTCATTCTTAACATAAATATTTGTCTAATCGATATGAAAGATATTTATTTTCTCTATAGTTGGCTTTGCTTCCCAGCATCAGTAGTGGGTGACAGATGGCTGATGTCATCTCTGCTTGGAGGAACTCAGTTGGCAATATTAGCATGGCATATTTCTGGTGACTTGTGATATGCTATGAGATGATGAAAAATAAAAGGGTCCAAAAGGGAATTCCCCAAAGCAAATGTATTTATATGATTTAATACTCTATCTTACTGATTCATCATAAAGATATGTATATTTTTTATTTAATGTTTCTTTTAAACATATTCTGGACAATATTAACAGTACCATTGAGGATACCTTTGGACCAGTGGTAGTTAATATCATAAGCTCATCGGTTGTTTATATTTTCGTTGTCCTCACCTTTGTTCAGATCTGCTGATAGAACCATCCTAGTGGTGACTTCTGGTACTCTCACAGGGGACACCAACGACTAAGCCAGGGAAGAGGACTTGGGGGAGTTTGCTGTGTCAAAACTTGATCTTTATGAAGTTCTCAACTGATGAGTCTAAAATGACTTTTCCTACTTGCTCCCATGTTCTGGAATTTGTTGTTGCTGACAGAGAGTTTATTATTACACCCTTCACTCTCCATTCCCTCTCCCTCACGCTGCCTGAGCCCCTAAGTGGCTTCTGTCAAAACCTTGATTTGGGAATGAGGAGATAGGGTCAAACCTGGGGTGCCTACTGGAGAGGCTGGAGGGTAATGATACAGGAAGATTTTATAAATGGGAGAACGAGCCTTTAAATAATAAAGCATTTAGTATGTTCCAAGCAGTCTTCTGGACATTACAAAAGTTAATGTATTCATTCAATGCTCTGGACAAACGGATGAGGTGGGTGCTAACAATGTTTCTGTGAGAAAAAGGAGGCACAGGACCGTTCAATAACTAGCTCGGGATCCCAGACCTGGTTTGTGGTGGAGCTGGATTTCAAACTAAAGCAGTCTGGCTTCATTTTGTGCTCTAGCTACTATTCTAGACACAAGAAAGCCAGGATTCCATCCCTAGCAGGAAGAGAAGAGGAGTACTTGTTATCACCTGACTGTCAACAAAGACTTACATATTTGGTTTAGCATCTTACAGAAGAGTAAAACCTCCTTGAAGAAAAGGACTGTGTTCTATTATTTGTCTTTCTAACTCTTTTGTTTTCTCTGTAGTACAATACAGCTGTCTGAAAAATTAAATTAAATACAATGACCATAACAGTAAGGAATACATTTTATAGATCTAATAGAACATTCAAAGTAGTCTTTAAAATATGGAAGACTGTATAGGAGAAAGGCAAAAATAGCAAGACAATAATTTGTTTTATGATGTGACAATTTCTTGTAAGGAATTGCTGTTCCACTGAATGTGTGTCTACACATATCTTACATACAGTTGGAATTTGCTTCTGCCATTAGTAGTATTTTTTATTACTATTAATTTAAATAACCCTGGAAAGTTTCCTGAACTTAAGATTAGATTGCTACTAGTAATTCCTTTCCTAAAGACCTATATAATCAGAAGTAGAGGATCTACATTTCTTCCTCTTTCTTTGGGAAATCTCGGGATTATTCCATTTGTTGCTATTACTTGATTTGTCTTAATAATCTCCTAAGTAGAATATCCATAGTATTAATTAAAGGGGAAATAGGATAATTTTCTAAGATGTTATGTTACCAACTATTAAAAACTACTGACAATTGCTTAATAATATAAACATATGGTCAAAATATTCACATATAAATATATCTTTTTCAGGTGTCATAGGAGCTTATTAAAATTTTAAATCTCAAATTAAAAGCTACTAAGAATGATGTGTGTGTGTGTGTGTGTGTGTGTGTGTATTCTATAGTCAGAAATATAATAGGTACTAATACTATATTAAAGTGAGGTGTTTAGCAGATGCAACATAAACATGGTTAATACCATGAGACAGATGCCTTTGTCTCTCACACAATCATGACATTTATAAAACTATGTTTTTATTAATTTTCTAGTTTTTTTACAGGGAATAAAGTGAAATTGTCATATGTGACACTATTAAGGAATGTTTTACCTTGATCTATTATCTAAAATATACTATACTCAGCAAATTATCATTAACCAACAACACTTACAAGTACCTATGTCGGCTTTGACCATTGTCCTAGTACATTTGAAGCAGGTCAGCCTCATAACGGCAGCAAAAGCATGTCACATTTTACCTTCCCGTGTTCACTGTGCATTGCAGACAGCCTCCACCACTGCAACTGAGAAATGGAGACTGACAGGAAAACGTTGAAACCAGTTTAATGGTGCTGTGTGTTTCTTCTCTAAGTATGATTAAATAATCATAAGAACTTCTCTAAGGGCTAATCTGCTATATTTTCCAGATTTTCACCTTGGGGACATATTGTCCCTTGTCACTGAAACCTCAGGGACAGAAGGGGACGCCACAGGGTGGCACAGCAGGAAGCTGAGACACTGATGAAACAGTGTTCAGTTAATGAAGGCATGGCCCATGGCCTCCGCTGCTCTGCCATATGTTTGAAGAAATGCTAATGACTACAATTCAAATACCTTTTTCATCTTAACTATATGTAAATGTGTTTATAAATGCTCTCTTATAAATATACGATCACATTTTTAAAAGCCAAGTGCTAATGTTGCTTTCAACATCTATAATACACAATAATTAAAACTTAAGCAATTCTGCTTAATTATACCTTATGGGAAACTGTACAGCAATTTATAGAAATTAAGCAGAAAAACAAAGATCAACAGAAATAAAGCAGCAGTTGAACAACTGAATAATAAATCACTTTGATCATTAATTTACAGCAGCAAAATCATTGTAAGTAAAACACTTCGATTCTAATTTTTAAACAGCTGACTGGTGACAAAGAAGGTGTCAGAAATTTGGGTATTTCTTGTAAGAGCACAGCTTGAATGGATGGTGCCATTGTCTACTCTATTTATTTTTATGCTGCCCCTCCAAAATCAAGTAGTAGCCTTGGTTTGAAAACTTCTGTTATTCTAGTTCTAATCTGAAATGACCCTCCCCATTTTCTTACACTAGCCCTAACATTGCAGATACTTATTAACTAGAAATTGGCCTCTTTAATGACTAAGTCATTCTTCAGTGACCCATTCCCTATACTGGCTGGTTGTTGAAAAGATCCCATCGGTGCCCAGTTTGGGATATTTTGTACATTATACCCTTTTTAAACTACTCTAACTTCATTAACTTTATGAAAGTTCAGCTAAGTACATTCTAATCAATAAAAATGGCACATTCTCACATTAAAAAATGCTCTCTCTCAATACTAAAAATGATTTTTTTAAAGTAAAACTCCTTTTAACTAATTAGATCAATACACATATGTATGTATTAATAGAAAAAAATCCTAAGTTTGAATAGCCATTATTTTTAAGTGTTTCAGGAGAAAGATTTAATGCCACTTGCTTAATGTCTAAAACAAAAGTGTTTGTTTAAACTCTTTTTACTGCATCTCTGCCTTCTTTTTTGTTAATAGATATATATTTTAAAAATATTTGCATAATTAATTTTTTTCTTTAAAAGCTACTGAATTTTCTAGCTTTCTTAGAACTTCTCCACATGGAGGTGATAAAAATATTTTGTTTTATTTTATTCCAAGCCTTTATAGTTTGCATTTTGATATTTATAGGTTTAATCTACTGGAATTTTTTAAAAAATACAATGAGAGGTAGTGAGCTAATGCTATATTCTTTTAAACAGATATTTTTTCAAGATTACTTAGCTCATGCATAAATCACTAGATTTACTTGCAAATCTCATTATATATTAAATTCCCATCTACATCTATCTGTTTCTGAACTCTCTGTTCTGTTTCTCTCTTCTATTTGTTATTTCTTTGTTAATATATTAAACCTTTAATTTCAGAAGCTTTATGACATATTTTAATATACAGCAGGACAAGTCCCGCATTTGTTACTCTTTCTTTCTTTCATCCTAGAAGTGTCTTGACATTGACCTTATAGAAATTATAGAATTTTTGCATTCTGCCCAAACCTACCTCACCCCGCAATATCATATTTGATTCATCACAAGAATACATGCAGTATTATCAATCAGAAAAATATAATAATCAGCCTGAATTAAAGATTTGTCTAAAGCTATATAGTGACAGATAAGAATGCATCTCCCTATGTTGTTTTCCCATATCCCATGACCCTGCCTTCAGTTAAGAGGTAACCACTATTTTGACCTTCTTATTTATTGTTCCTTTTATTCAGTGTATAATATACATAATGATACACAACTATTTGGGGGATATTTAAAATTGTATCATAATTTATTAGTCTTCTTGGATTTATTATTTTCTGTCAACATTATATTTGTCTAAAACTCTGTGATTGCATATAGATAGAGTTTATTCATTTATAATGCTGTTTAGTATTTCATCGTGGACATGTACCTCAGTTTATTTTCCCATTCTTTTTGGTGAAAATTTGAGATTTTTAAAAATGATTTGTTTACTATCACTGGTACTGCTATGAACATTATGTACATACTCTCATGCACAAATGCAACTTCTCTAAGGCACATACTTACAAGAGGATTTGCTGAATCACAGTGCAGATAAATGTCCAACTTAAAAAAATAATGCTACATTGTTTTCTAAAGTGTTTGTACCAAACATCCATGTATTTCTATTGCGTGTAGAAGTGTGTTTGTGTCATGTTTGGTTTCATTCCCTGTGATAGTTTAATTTGAACATTATTACATTATTTCTACTTTATTCTACAAAATCAACTGATCAGAAATTTTGTTCCAGTCCACTAAAAAAAATCTTTAATCACTACAGTGACTATATCAATATGATCTTGAACAAATTATTTTACAGCTGAAAACTGTTTTTTCTTTAGATAAATGGGTAAAGAATACAACCTAATTCATTTAACCATTGCTAAGACAAAATGAAAGGGGTAGTTCAAGAAAGCACTTAGCATACAGTCTGCAATATAGAAAATGCTCAGTGAATGCCAAGTGTTTATTGTTGTTATTGTTACATGGTGAATAAAATCTCTGGGACTGTTTACTTCAATAATTTGACAAAAGTAGATCATTGGTATAAGTTAGTTAATTATGTGAACAATGGGGAAGACAAACGATTAACATAAGTGATTTTTATATTTAAACGACTATACAACCCATTTTCTAATGAATATTTAAAAAGTAATTACCCAGATATTTTAGCTATATATGCTAAACCACAAGATATGACTGTAATATTTTTCTGAATTCTTCAGAATTATGCTGACAGATTTGGTTAAGTTTCCAAATCCCTCCAAAAGTCTGTTTTCTTAATACACCAAAAAATGTTCCTGATCAGGAAGACAAGAACACTACTTTTAAATATTGAGTATAAAACCGGAGGAGGGAGGCGAGTATCTAATGCATGCTAAAAACCAAAAGGCAAAAGTTAAACAACTTCCTCAATGCAACCTAAAGAATGCGTGATGAAAAGCCATTAGACTGATTTGGTAGATCTAAACTAAAGGTCAATGGTGCTTCTCCAAATGGGCTTGGCCACAAATATATCAAGATGTATTTGAAAACAAGCTGATGCATTATCCCCTAAGAATATCATGTATGGATATTTCCTCCATATCAGCTCTGCTTTGCTTTAGGCATGTACTAAGGGATTCTAATTACATAGAGTCACCCAATCCTTTCTTCAGCAAAAGCCTTTTAGTAAAGAAATGTCACATGGTCAAGACAAAACCTGACAAAAGGGCAAATTCTTCTCCTTTCTTCATTGAAGATGATTATAGGGTGGAATACATTCAAAGACATAATGAATTTAAATTCATTTCCCAGACCAAAATCACAGGAAACAGATACAAAATGATCAGTGATAGGACTGGACATTGTTTACTGGTAAATCATTTGCATAATGTTTGCATATGAATATATTACTTATGAGCTTGTACTTGTCTTATATTATTTTTCTTACTGAATTTGATTTGGTTTTTTTAACAAAAAGGGGCACTGTCTCTCTTTCTACTTCTGTCTGGTGCTATTCCCGGTTATAACAGACTTTGTCAATCTATGTTTCTTCTTATGGCCACTTAGAGATGGAAAAATGATACATTTGTCCTGGGGGCTGTGAAAATGGCTCAGTGATGCAAAGCATATGGAAATGCTTCCAAATAATGTGTAATAGCAAGTTTAGGAAGTGAAGGCTGTCTTGAAGTTTGATAACTTACTTGGGAAAAATTGATGATTGCAAAAGTTGAGGGTTTAAGGGGACAAAAATGAATAATTTACATATGTGACCTGGAAACTTGATTCCTTTTCCTGGGACCTCAGGGAAGATCTGTGCTTTTCCTTTTGAGAAAAGCAATCTTCCTTATCGTTCATTTTCTGCCTGGTGAACCACGCTAGTAATCCCTTCACTGTGAAATGAAACAAAAATTTCAGACTTCGAACAAAGCAGAGATACTGGGTACAGGGTGCACACTGTGTCCCATGGGATAGACTTATGTAGGAACTTTCAACTCCAGTGAAAAATGTACTTGAAATCCCCAATAATGAAATATAAATGGTACAGAATAAATGAGAGGAAAGGAAGGTATCATGTAGGGGCATAGTGCTTACTGGTCATTGAATTTGACAATGCAAAAATGAGGCTTCCTCTCAATCAAACATACAGCTGGGAAGGTGCCGCCATCTCCCACTGTTCTCCCTCTCCTCCCCAGTGGCCTGGTCCTTTTAACTCTTGGCCTGCTTTCCAGATACAGTCCTTACTCCAGCAGTTAGGAAAGCCCCAGCCTCTTCCATCATGTCATCATTGAAAGCTCTTCACAGTTTTGGGCTAGGACAAATTTGAAGTCTAGCATGGAAGCAATCCCAGGTTGTTTTTCTGCACAATAAATTTTAGTTATAACTTATTTAAAAAATAAACAAAAATCTTTCCCCAAAGTATAAAGCAGAAATCTTTTGCTGAGAGGTAAACTCTGCCAGAAGTCTTTCTAAGTCTAAATAGAAAATGATAAACTACCCCGTTACTAATATTGGATGCTTTAGAGTGAAGGATTGAAATCATATTCATATTGCTAAGGGGTGGGGAAGGAAGACTCCTGAATTTTACTCAACTGTGTACAAATGGGCCTTCTCTCTAAATGAAAGGCTGACTTGAGTCTTTCATTCTAATTTTTTTATTAATTAATTTATTTTTGTAACAGATTTCTTTGATGAAATAAGGACAACATTGAAACAGGAGTATTTTTTAAAATAGGTATTTGGTCTGTTTTTGTGACTAAGTCTATGCAGTTTTCATTGTTTTCTAATGACATTTATTTATAGCTGAAGTCCACTAATATTTTACACACAGTTTTCTATGAAATGTAATTTAAGAAAATAAATAAAATAAAAACAGGTAAATATTGGTCATGAGTATCATTTTAAAAATATGTTTAAAAAATAGGAGGTTAAGGCCCTATTCTATAAAATATGAAGTCTGAGAAGAGAATAAATCCCAAGTATCTGAACTTTGTATCTGGTTTTAAAAATACAAGGGTGGGAAAAAGTAGGCTTTCAGTTGTGAGCATGAAAAACAGTTTATTTTGCATTGTTATTTATTAATTATTGTATTGTTTTCCATACAAACAAATGAAAACCTCCTTTTGCTCACCTTTGTGCATATGATTAACCACAACAAAAAGAAAATGAGCAAATACACATTTTTAAACAAATGCATAGGTCAAACACATGAGTTATATTGCCAAAATTTGAGTTTCATAAGAATATGTATTGATTAAAATATTAATACAATTCAATGAATATGTATTAATGCATAGAAATCTTTATTTATGTAAAACCATAAATGATGTGACAGTATAGCGATGTACTCTAACCCAGATGAGCTAAATGTTTTAACAGAGTTATGCATCATACTTGAACTTCAAATGCTAAGGAAGAGGCCAACTATTATGTTTGATTCAATTTTTTTCTTTCATGCGTTATTGTTTCTATTTTTATAGCATTTCAGACATATCTTAACATACTTGTATCTTAACATAGAATGGCAGTACATAGCCCTGATATATCAAACCATGGACCATGTTTGGGGAAAGGTAATGATCATCAGCTTAACTGATGAATAAAAATTGTTGAGTATCAAGTAAGTTTTTAGGCAACATTATAAGGTTCTATATTAGACACATTGAATGTCCATATATAATAAAACATTTAGTTAGGACATTCATCTAAGAATGAAAGTAATGAGATATGCACAAACTATTCTTGAGCTCCATCATTTTAACAAGAGAGTTAAAATACAGAGATATTTACACAGATAGCAAATGGCATAAAGCAGATTAAATCCAAGTCTCTCTCAATTAGTATGGGTACACTTTGTTGTGTTTCTTACTCATTGAAGACTCAGTAGAGACTTGTCTTTTTATTTCAAACAATGGGTATACATGTTGCTAAATTTAGCCCAGTTAGTGACTGATATCATTAAAACTATTAGAAACAACCTAGAAAGTGAGTCAGTCACTTAGTATAACAAACACTATCAAACTTAACTTTAACTCAAGTCATCATTTTCCTTATTTCTGCGCTTTACTTCCCTCACTCATAAATGTGGGAATCAAACCTGCAACCCCTTGGTGCACAGGATGACGTCCAACCAACTGAGCCACACGGGCCAGGGTCAGGGCTGAGTAAGGGTTTTGCAATTAGACTAAATGGTATCTTGATTTCTGATGTAACTTGAGCCCTTAGGTTAGTGTTATCTACTCGCTTGTTTGTTGTGGATAAATCTCACACTATTAAGTGTGTTATGCCATTAAGTGTAAATTTTATTCACCTGCTAATGCTAAAAGATGCTATGATAAATTCTCGTTACTTCAAAATGGGAAACTGAACTAGGAAGCATGGTACTGAGAGCCTTTGATTCATACGTTTTCCCATCAAACCCTCTCTTTCTTTAAAGGATTTACCCTGGGATTAGGAAAAAGCCACACATTTTTCTAGACCCATGAGACTCAAGCAGGTTTGCACAAATGTTTCCTCTAAGCCTCATATGCCTCTAATATCTATCGGTATAATATGTGACATAAAGATCTTCTCCACATTTGCTTTTGTTTGTTTTTGCATTACTATTGTTGTTGCTCTGTGTGTCTTCTGGGTCATGAGATCTTGAAGTTCCAAACTAACAACTTAGGATGTTGGTGAAGAATGACAGGTGAATAGTCAACTATCTTCTTTCCCCTTTCAAGTCTCGTTTCAGTTCTTATGACAAAACTATCTCTGTTTTGCTTTCAAGATGTAGCAATGGAGTGGAAACTGAAGCATGTTGTCTCTGGAAATCCTACTTCATTCTAATTTGAATCAGACTTAAAGCATCATTCAGCCTGGAGGTTTCTGTTCCATGCAGAAGGCTAACGTTTGCTGAGTTCTACAGAGAAAAAAATTTAATTTCTTGTATATTTGTTAGCTTTCTCATCCTGGAGCTAAAGATACAGTTGCAGAGTCAAAGATGGATTGGTGACAGTGAGTGACATGCTTTATATTCAACAGCTTGTGTCTCTGCTACCTTAGAGTCCAGTTGTATCAGGAAAAGAAAAGAGTCATTACAATAATTTTTCATCCATTTTTATGTTTGTGATTCTCCAAGTTATCTGATTTAAAGGCATTTTCCTGCTACTATTCCTAAGAGTCATTGCTAAAACATAGTTCATTTTATTATAGAAACAGAGTAAGCTAATTATCTCCTGAGAACTTGCTATAATTTTAAGGGCTATGCACAAGATGTTAACTAATCACACAGCTCCCAGATATTTGTAACATGCAGTGTGACTCCGAGGTCTCATTTAAATGAGTGTTAGGCATGACTCGTGATGTGTTGTTTCTGGTGCTGCATGGAAGAAAAAAATGGTGCAAAGTTAAATTCACAATAGTTGACGTGTCTTGTTTCATATATAACAGAAACGTACCATATTTCATCACTGTCTAATAATCCACAGCGTTTTCTGAGAAACAAGCTTTAGTTTAAAAATATTTGTGAAATAAAAAAAGAAAGTAATTGCCAATTGCAAATATGATGCAAATTAATGCAAACTAGCATGAGTTAATATACATGTGTTAAGATAAAAATCCTTTTAAAGTCATATTTTAAAATGATTCCAGTAATGTGAATGGGAAAACTTCTGGTCTATTTTTTAACTTATGTTGAAATCAATGTCATTGCTGCTAGCAATATGAAATTCATTAGAATTGTCAAATTAAAACAAAACAAAAAAATGTTCAGACCTGACACATTTGATTTGCAAATTTATTAACTGTGTATCATTATGTCAAGGCTAATTTTTTATTTTTTTAATTTACAAATTTCTCTAAAAAGATGTCTACATTCCCTATGTTTATTTAGTCACTATGTATTCATTCTTTAATGCTTTGCAGTCTCACATATCCTACCCAACTATTGCATTTACTCTGCTTCAAGTCATAATACCCTTCCAATTCTCAAACACAAGAACAAGTGTATCTATTGCTATTATCCTCCCAAGTCTGTCTGAAGCTTGACATGGTTACTTTCCTATTTTCATTGAAAATGTCTTCTCTCAAAATATCTGTTATGATATCTCGTTTCTTTACTTGCATGTTAGACTATTTTTCACATACTCTATAATTTTCCAGCTTATATTAGATGTTGTCAAATATTTTGTTCTTACATCTTTTCATTCTTCCTCCTCATCAATATTTTCCTTTTATTTTATTATCTCCTCCAATTTCTCCTGATATTTTATAACTCTAGTAGCTCTTTCTGCTTATTAGTTTTGTATTGTTTATTTGTGCACATTTATTTCCTCTATGAAATTTCACATACACAACAAATTAGTGGATCTATCATTAATAGGTTAATAGGAACATGTCATATATATATATAGGAACTTTTATTTTATTTATTTGAAATGTTCTTTTTTTAAATATGTTTTTATTAACTTTTTTTTTTTTTTTTTTTTAGAGAGAATGGAAGGGAGAGAGAGATAGAAACATCGATTGGCTGCCTCCTGCACACCCCCTACTGGGGATTGAGTCCACAACCCGGGCATGTGCCCTGACTGGCAATCGAACCGGGACCTCTCAGTTCGGAGGATGACATTCAATCCAATGAGCCACATCCGCCAGGCTTTTTGAAATGTTTAGAAGGCAAGTGCACTATCTTTTTCATCCCTTTTTCTTTTTTATCCAAAACTCTAGCTTGCATTTAATACTTGTTCAAAACCTACTTATGGGTAGAGTAAAAATAAATAAATAAATAAATAAAGGTCTTTTTGCCTTGAAACAGTTTGATCCTGAAACTTGAGTTTAAGTCACTTAATGTAGCATAGTTTACTACTTGCATCTTCAAAGAAACACAGATTTTTTTTTTTAATCTCTCAAATGTATTTTTCAAGTCACAGAATCCAGAGGGAATAAAAATCTTTTAAACTGTGATTTTTTTCTTGTACCTGAAATATATTATGACTTATTTTTAATTCTTCACAATACAAATAATTACTCATGTTTAAAAAATAAATTAGAAATTATTTTTCTCTTTAATAAAACAGTTAATAAACCATTAACCATATAACAGGAAAGTTCTGCCTTAATTCAGTAACAATTTTTTTCTGACTAATTTTATACAGAGCATTCCTGTGAAATATATATATGCTGGAGTCTATTAGAAAAGGTAATACAGAATTTTAAAATATTATTTAAGAGTGTAGTGTTTAATTATGACAAGTAAATACACTAAGAAAGTCGTAAGATAAAAATAATTTGTTATAGTAAGGTTAAAATATTTGCTTATATTTCTTTTTGATTCTTCATTAGAACTATCTAAAACATATGTATTAAGAATAACATTCAGATTATATTCAGACTATTCCGAATCTAATGTAAAGCTCTTCATTTCACGTTCCTAATTTAAGGTTCTCTGTATTGAGCTTATCACACCCCCAGAAATATATTTATTACATGAATTCTAAAGCTTTTAGTATAAGTTTCTTATTTAAGATTTTCATGTCATACATTAAAAAAAATAAAAAGGAAAATGGCATTAACTGCTTTCTTCTTAGAATGTCTGGATATGGAGAAAATGTGAAGTCATTTTAGGCGTGACTGCCATTAGATACCCCCTGTCTTATATCAAGCAAGGACTCTTGACATTTTCAGTTATGAAAAATAATACAACACAACACAAAACAGAAAGACCCTCTACTAAATGTGCCCATAGCTCCTTTCTTCCCCACCACACCCAACTAAAACTTTCCCGTGTTCTAGGCTTTAGAATTAGAGAAACTGTTTCAGAAAGGTGATTTACATATTGTTTAAGGCTTCCCATGCTAATTCCATCCACATTTACTCATTGAAGCAGATCCTTCTGTTCCCAGTTCTCTTTCTGATTCTCACCCTAATGAACTACATTCTGCCAAGAAAAAAAAATTGTTTTTTTAAAAAATAATTATTAAGTTTTCAGAGACTTGACTGACACCCAATCTCCATAAACCGTCTACTGGACTTGACAATTTCCTTAAACAATGCCCCCGAGCTCCCCCTTCAGTGCAGGGACACAACAAAAGGCTTCAGTTGGAGAGAAAGGAAGATAATCAACACGCCACGAGGCCTTCAACGTACAGGCAGGTAATATGAACCAAGGGTCAAATCCTATGGGAAATGTCCTTCAATTTGACAGTGAAAATGGAATCAATCTTTAACAAATTGGTTCAACTGTTGGAAAAAAAAGCATAAGGTAACCAGATGTGCATCTGTTTACCTTCACTCCCTAACTGTTCTCATATCCTGGGGGGCGGGGGTGGTGGTTCATGTTAATGTCTTGGCTTACACTAAAGTAGTAGCACTGCTTCTGGAGAGAAGCCTATCATCCTCCCAGAAGAAAACTAATTAAGACTCATTTTGATGGAGAAAGAAAGCCTGACCTGAGAAGCAGGATTAAAACAGCACAGTGGCATAAACATCAATCAATGTTTAAATATTTAAAAAATAAATAGTGCAAACCTGGAATACATGTATCCCAGGGATGTACGCTATTGTGCTGAGGCATATACAGATCCACAGTGTAAATGTGGGAGGTACCCTTGGAGTATCAGAAAATGAAATTTATTGATAAGGTGATTGGCGATTAAAATGCCATTTCAAATTAAAATTAGCATAATATTATTATAATATTAGCATAGATATGATGTCCCCAGTGGATTGGTGAAATATCAAAATCAAATGCTATATTCTTATCCCTGTGATTGGATACCAGTAAATAAATCCACACTCTGTTTTTAATTTATGCCTAATGTGTAAGCAATAAAATCAAAGTTCTCTCCACGGCTGAGCAGCCCTGTGTCAATTCATAATAAACTAACCCTGGGTTCTATGCCATTTTTCCCTGTGGATTTGTTTGTTTGTTTGTTTTTAATATGTTTTCCTTGATTTTTTTAGAGAGAGAGGAAGGGAGAAAGAGATAGAAACATCAATGTGAGAGAGAAACATCGATTGGCTGCCTCCTGCATGCCCCCAACAGGGGATCGAGCCTGCAACCCGGGCATGTGCGGACCAGGAACTGAACCAAGATCTCTCAGTC
Organism: Tadarida brasiliensis; assembly: GCA_030848825.1. Taxonomy (NCBI): domain Eukaryota; kingdom Metazoa; phylum Chordata; class Mammalia; order Chiroptera; family Molossidae; genus Tadarida; species Tadarida brasiliensis. The sequence continues at coordinate 78,223,325 of CM061267.1, read as the reverse complement.
CATGGGATGACATTCAAACCACTGAGCCACTCTGGCTGGGTGCCCTGTTGTTGTTTTTTTTTTTTCATTTCTCTATTTAGAAATTTAGTGAACATAATCTCAAACCATAGTCCCTAAGAAAGGGGAATTATCAGATGGCCAAATCTCCATTGATACCACCAGGAATATCTGTCTTGACATCTCTGCCTATCCCTTTGGGTGACCAGTGAGCTCTTGATGTTTAGATGACTATGAGGATAGTGAAGCAGGAGATCTCCCTCACTACAGTTCTGGAGATTTGCCCGACTCTTCTTCCTCAGTGGGCTCTCAGCATGAAGGTCATCCATACTGCGGTAAATTGGAGAGCGAAAGGGGTGTTAATAATTGTATTGGGACAACCGAAATTCCTCCTGAGAAAACTGGGCCCAAATTTCACTAGGGCTAAAAGGAGACTCATTTGAGAAGGAGGAATTAAAATCTGAGTTAATTTGACACAAAGATTTTGAATATCTTTTGAGACAATGTACATTGAAATATTATAGAAGAGACTGATTCTTTTCACTGTGTCAGTCTCCAAGTTTGTAGCAGAAAATGCCAAACTCACATCAGGTTTAACATAGAGCATAACATAGAGTTTAAAATATTTAATGGTTATCTGTGGAGCACATTAGTTTTATTTTCCAAGATTTTAAGGTTGCTCTTGTACTCACCTTGACCATAGGAGTTTCTCGATGTTAAGTTTAGAAGTCATTTAAATACTTTTGGGAGACAAAAGGTCACTCTTTTCCACATTGCTACTCAGCCCCTGAACGAAATATCTCACTAATGTAGTTTTTGCATAATTGTAAAGGGGAAAGGGGCAACTGATCATTAGAATTAACTTCCCTATTATTTGGTTAAAACACAATAAAATATGTTAAATAATGAAATTTCCTTTTAGATAGCATAAGACAATAACATTTCTACAAAAGTCAATTTTTACATATTGGTGTTACATATATATGTATATATAGCAACTTTCCTATAACTGTGTGTGTGTATATATATGTATATATATATGCATATGTTTAGAATAAAGTACATATGTACATACATATATATGATAAAATATCTGAAGCTAACATGTATGTTAGTGTCAGCACAGCTGCTGTAAGGTGATAATGTATTTGTGGGGCAGCAGTAGCACATGTAAGTAGTTGACAATTTATTTTTCCACATTGTACATTTTAAAATTCTCTTATTTCTTCTCAGCACCGTACAGTCATGCGCCACTTAACAACGGGGGTGCGATCTGAGAAGGGTGTCATACGGCAATTTTGTTGTCTTGTGAATATCGTAGCGTGCACTTACACCGACCTAGAGAGTATGACATACTGTGGTAATTGTAAGTTTTATACTTTCACACAAATAGGCTGTGCTATGTAGTTGCAATAACTTTGACGTCACTAGGCCATTGAAATTTTTCAGCTTCATTATAATCTTACGAGACGACCATTGCATATGTGGTCCATCCTTGACCAAAACGTCGTCATGTGGCACGTGACTGAATACTACCCTCTGTTATACATTTTAATGCGATCATTTTTGAACTAAAGTTTACTGGCTTAGGTGATTCTAAATTTATCAAATGGAGTATAAGGAATCCTCTTTAAAAAGAATTTTAAATACTTTTCAAAAAATTAAATTTTGAAAATGAATATTAGTACACATTTTATATTAATACATACATTTACAAAATATACATCTATGGCTTCAGGTTTTATAAAATAAGTGTCTTTTGACTAATCTTTTCTAATTTCATTTTCGTCATCTGTGAAAATTGGGTTAAGAATTTTGACCTCAGGATTTGGTGGAGGGGATGGTAAAGTTACATTGTCACTGTTTCACATCCAACCTAATGGTTATTTGTAGCAGAGTCAGTGGCCCTGGAGAAATGGAATGTGGTATAGGTTCAATGTTATTATTATTTTTTTTCTTTATTGATTTTAGAGAGAGAGGAAGGGAGAAGGAGAGATAGAAACATCGATGAGAGAGAATATCAATCGGCTGTCTCCTGCATGCCCCCCACTGGGGATCTGGCCCACAACCTGGGCATGTGCCCTGACCAGGAATCAAACTGGAGATCTCTTGGTGCGTGGGCTGACACCCAATGACTGAGCCACACCGGCAGGCTCAATGTTGGTATTATAAGAAGGTTAAGAGTTGGGAGTTACGAGCATTACAGTAGAGGTCCTTTGTTCATGTTATTCCCTTTGCATTGGCCTTCTTTCTCCCCTTCCTTCCCAGGCTAACTGTGCTTATCCTTCAGGGTCAGTTATGCATTGTTGCATGTGGGAAGCATCTTCTATTGATATAGAAGGTATCAAATTAGTTTTAATGTATTTCTGCAGCATTACATGTATACTTCTATCACAGGAGAGCTCATGTATATTTTATATAGTATTTACCATACAGTGGTGTGTTTACCTGGCTTCTCAATTAGAATTTCAGCTGTATTTTCACACTGCATCCCAATTCTATCACTGAAGTGGTGTGCCTTACTTCTGGACCCCATTCCATCACTCTGAATATTCATTGAGCCTCTTCCATGTAAGACACTACTCTGGGCTCACGGCCATGCTGAATCCAAAGCACATGCTAAAGCTTTACTCTTGGTGAAAAAGTAAAATGCAACTCTTCACAACATAAGGATAAAACCATCATAACTTTAACCTAGTAGTAAGTGCCAGCCCCAATGCTGTGATACCGCCTCTCCTGTGATCTGGTATTTCTCCAGCAAGCTTAACACATATATGGTCCAAACAAGCTACAGGTGTTTGCTTTTGGTTTCGTAACTGTACACATTCTTATTCTCTCTCTCTCATAGGACTTGTTCCCCTTAAAGTAGAACCTTGCCTTCCAGAGAAACCCTAAAAATGATAGAATTAAATGCAGGATAAGTACAGGTTGATAAATGAAACTATACTCCAAAAACATCATGATGTGAGATGTCTGCCAAAAGCAACCACTTAAAATAAAAAGGTGGGGTGGGGGGGGGGTAGCCACTGGGATCACAGTAAAATGATTACAAAGTTAAAAGTTCAAATGTTTTTATAAATATAATAAAGACATTAATAACAATATATGCAGATTAAGATTTGTGAAGTGACTCTTTCATAGGTTTTATTATTTACCAAACATTCTGGATTGATTCTGCTTGTAGGGAATAGTATATATGTCTATGATAAAAATTTGAAAAGTATAGTGTCTCAGGTTCCCAAAATATTTGTCAATATTATTATATACTTACCCAAAGAAAATTTAGAAAACTCAGAAAAAAACAATTAAAAAAAAAAAAAGTCCATTTTCTGACCACCGAAAGGCAATTACCATTAACATGTTTGTGTATTAAATTCATTATTTTTAACACAATGTATTTTTCTTGTAATATTTTTACATAATTATATTCTGACCACTCAAAAGCATGTTTTATTATTGAGTTATGTTCTTTTAATCATACAGTGCTTAAGTATTAACTATACTTAGGAGAGGTCTCAGAGGGTGTAGACAAATTTAAAAGTTTTCTGTCTCTCCCATTTATTACTAGAATATATCTAGATAATTGTTTTACTTTTGCTAATTGAATAAAATAATTTCTGATTAACAGCTTTTCAGCTGTTAATCTCCATGTAAATAATTAGGTCTTATTGGTGGAAATGTGAATTTTTTTTTTTTTTTTTTTACTCTATGACTTAAAAAAAAAAATTCAGTTTAGAATTTTTGAGATTTTGAGATTAAAGTGCAGAGTTTGAAAACTGAAAAATACCAAGAACTCACAGGACTAGATAGGATCTGAGACCTCCTCCTAGGACAAAACAGGAAGAGTGATAACTCTCCTGACAATATTTCTTCGCCTAAACACTCTTTCTCTTTGTCATTTGAGTGAAAGTGGCTGATGCATACGGAAATGAAACAACTCAGAAGGCACTTTGGAAACTATTTCAGTATGGGAATTTATATAATCTTTGTGAAACCTTCCTTCTCTGAGGAGGCCTAGTCTGGTGTATTCCAGAATCCCATGGCAGAGTAAATACGTCCTGATATTCTGACAATGGTCTTGGTTTTCATTTCTATTACCTAAGAGGCTAGGGGCCACAGCAGCGAGAGAGACATGGACAGTCCTAATAAGTATTGTATGTCTAATACTGGACCTTGTTTTTTTTATTTAATCTAAAATTTACACAAAAAGTTTGCATGAACAGACACAAAACAGATATCCTGTTCCTGTCTCATTGGAGAGAAGACAGGAGGAATAAATACAGTCATTGTGTCCCAATTCCTGCCTAATTTTGCCACCTCAATGTTTACTTTTGGGGAGAGTCCTTCCCCTGGCTTTATTAGGGGACAGAGAGCCGATGCTTACTGATAGGGCAATGTAATATGCTGAAAGTTGGGTCAAAGTCTTTTCTGCCATCTCAATATTCTTCTTTGTGGGAATACCAGTGGACTGGGGTCCCAGTCTTGTAGTTGTCATTTATATGGCATGGCAGACCTGTAGACTTATCTGTCACCTCAACATTATACCAGAATCAGTTGCCTTAAACACCAGACTGGAGCCAATTATTATTCAGTTCTACAGGATGCCAGCTTCTTCTCTAGGAGGCAGATTACTGGGGTTTAGTCAAGTTACTTGTTAGTTGATGAGCCTGATATCGAGGGATGGCCTCTAAATCTCATATGCCTCTGTGTTAGAAAATGAGTCTATACCATAAGAGTTATGAGGCCAATCCCTAACAATGAAGCAGGAGGCACTAGACAGAAGTGGGAAGTGGTCAGGTGACCACCTCCAGGGTGTGCTCACATTCGTCCGAGGCAAACAGGGAAAGTTGGTTTGTCTTTGTAGGAAAAGCAGCCTGGGAGGGATATTTTGTCCAGTGGTTGTTCTCTGCACTGGTAAATATAAGCATTGTATGGAGTTAACCACAGCTGGCAGCACAACTCCTGGGCAGGGATCAAGAAAAGGCGAATCAGAACCCACAGCATTGCTCTCACATCTCTTTCAATGACTAGAGACTATGGAGGATCAGGGAGTCTAGGGAAAGAGGAAGAGAAGTCCTATGTGGCTTACTCAACCACAAGTCCTAGAGTCCATGAATGCCAGTTATTTTCATTAGCAGATATGGTAGAGTTGCTCAGTAGAGTATATCTGAAGGCTAAGAGGCAACATGAATGGGGTGATATCACAGGACACATCAGGATGGCTAACAACTTTGCCTATGTAACATTTAGTATTGAATTGCAGCTCTGGAAGCCTGAAAAATTACCCAAGAAGGCTATCATCTGTGAAAGATTCACCAACGAATTCAGTGAATCCTGGGTGATATTTCTGTTGAGTTCTAATGACAGAACAGTAATGTACACCCATCTCACACCTCCAATGGTTTCAAGTGTTACCTTCCTACAACAGAAGAACCTTTTCTTCTTCTTCCAGAAATAGCCATAATATGTGACCCATGCCCTGAACTATCTCCTTGTAAAGGCTCTGGAGTTGTTCCATCCATATTATACTCTCCCACCCTCTATGGTCCTATGCAGTTGGAGTGCATTCATTGACACCCTTCCCAGGTTTAGGATCTATAATACTGTTCCAACTGTCATATTATCTGGATACAGACGGTCACTGACACTAGTATTGGATAAAGTAGCTTTAGTGGTTGGGTTGGTCAAAAATAACCAGCCATAATCAGCATGACTCTGGGTTTGTATCCCCACATTTGACAGAGTAGATTCTTTACTTCCAGACTTCCAAAGGGACTTGGCAGAGAAGAAAGAAAAAAAGAGACATGAAAGGAAAAATGTTGTGTCTCAGAACTGTAGTTGCACCACGCACAACTATTAAGAAATGACTGTGAATGAATGGAAATTTTTATGATACTGTTGTATTTGGGTTTGTATGACATGAGGCAAGAAGTTCAACTAGCTTTCTAACTCCTTTAAAATTTTTGTCTCATTCTTTCCTTTCAACAGTTTGACTGTGATTATGGTGTGGATGTTTTGATGTTTATTCTACTTAAAGTCTATTGAGTTTCTAGAATGTGTAGATTAATGATTTTCATAAACCTTGGAAATTTTTCAACAATGTATCTTCAAATATTTTCATACTCCTTTTCTCCCCCTCTTTTCTTTCTAGGATTCTCATTTTGCATATATTGTTATGCTGATGATGCCTCATAGGTCTCTGTAGCTAGGTTCATGTTTTTTTTTTTTTTTTTCCTTTCTCTTCTTCAGATTATATCATTCCTATTGAAAACCTTTAAGATTGACACCTCCTTCTGCCATCTTGAGTATATTCAAGCCTCTCTAGTAAATTTTACGTTTCAGTACTTTTCAACTCCAAATTTTCCATTTGATTCTATTTTATAATTTCCATTTTTATTAAGATTTTCTAATTAATAATTTATTGTTGTCATACTTTCATTTAATTCTTTAAATTTGATTTTCTTTAGTTTTTAAACTATAATAACAATCTTGAAGTCTTTGCCAAGTCAACATCTGGGTTCACTCAGAGACAGTTTCTATGTTTGATTTTTGTTTGTTTGTTTCTTAGTATGGGTAATAGATATAATATTTTGTTGAAAACTTGACACTTTATATAGTATATTGCAGCAATTCTGAATTCTGATCATCCATAGGTATTGTTGCTGCTGTTTTCATTTGGTTTAGTGTTTGTTTATAGTAAATTGCCTGAACTAATTCCATAGAGTTTATATCCCTTGTGGTATGCAACAACTAAATTATCTATTTGCTATATTCCTTTTAATCTCATTTTAATTTTTAAGCTAAGATTCCAAGCGATTTTTTTCTTTGTCAGTATAGCTTAGTGTTGACTATATGGATTACAACTGCCCAGACATTGTGTTAAAATACCTGGAGCCATTAAGGTATCCACTCTTTCTTCGAGGATCTGTGCATGAGTTGAGAAACACAGTCTTAATTCAAGCGTTTTACAAGTCTTCTCAAGCTTTTACTTTTCATTGGGCACTTTCATGTCTCATATGTACATATATAAGGCTTCACATCTACCAGGGATGTATGGATAGCTAGGGCCCACTTCTTTTTCTACTGGGTATGCCATATAGCTTTTCAGACCACTAGAGGTATTTGGGAGGTTATCAAGTTCCACTCAATTGGTCTCATGTCCCAGATAATCTTGTTCAATTTTTGTTACTCTACCAATATGCTCTTTGTTATATCCAAATTTTCAATGTTAGCTAGCTATGACATTGGACTTCTCTGTTTGTTTGCCATGGAGATTACTACTATTTCTGACAACACCCAGGGATACAGATTTTCTCCATGCTAAGCTCAAATCCATTTCACTTCTCTCTAGCAGAGATGTTTCACTTTTTATGGCTTGCCCAACTCTGGTTGGGGCATCTTGTTACGCCTCACAAAGCTAGGGTGAATAGGGAGAGGAATAGGACACCTTATGCTAACATGCCACAGAATCCCATTGTCATTATAGCAAATTCAGTAGATGTTCTTAATAAGTGTTTGTCAATTTCTTCTATATTTGATCAATGTGTAGAGTTTTGACATTAGTTTGTGACATTTTATTTTATTGTTGCCTTTTGGAGAGAAGATATATGCTGAGTTCTTTCTTCTACCATTCTAGAAGTTTTTTCTTTTGTTCACTTTTATAAAATCTTATTTAGTGATCATCTAGATGCTCTGCTTGCTGCATCAACTGTCAAAATTCAATGATTTGAGAACACATTCACCAGATCATCTGAAATAGCATTCACTGGAGGAAACTTGTGAAAATAGAAATATTAGCAGATATAGGTTCCTTATTACCATTGCATTATGTGTAACACATATGTATATAGCTAATTGGATGTCAGATTCCAAGAGAGAGACCTCAAATATTTTGCAAAATGTTTTTGTTTTGGGTTTCTTATTTGCTTATTTTTTTAGGATAGTTTCTTTCAAATAGGTGCTGGAAGAAGAATTATTCAATTAATGGCAATGAACATTTTTTTGGTCTCTTCATAAATGATATTACATTGAATTGAAAAAGAGTTTTATTAGTTTCTATTTCCTATCACCAAATTATGGAAGTGTTTATTCCAGCAGACACAGACCAGTTGAGACTGATACAAAGGGGAAGGTATATGACACATTATAGACATAAAAGAGTAACTTTTAAATTTACATTTCTTTGATTTGTAGTAATACTGAAATCTTTCTGCATTTTTTTCACTAGTTATATTTCTCTTCTATCATTGTTCTATTTATGTCTTTTGTCAATTTAATAATCTTTTTTTTATTAATTTGACATCATACCAAATAAATCCTCAATACATTCACTGCTTTATTTCTATACTTAGAAAAATTGAGTTAGACTATGTTCCCATTATACATTAATTATCATACCGTTAGATCATATTTTAACATGTATAAGAAAGAAGAGATATTAGAACTTTTAAGTGCTTAAATTTAATAACTTAAATGTTACTTAAATTAAGTATAAATTAGTGCATAGTAATCAGTTGTTCTCTTTCCGACAGTGAGAGAATAAGGAGTAATTGATAGATGAAGTGTATATTTCATTATATGGTAATCAGATTTTGGAAGATATTAATTTATGGAGGAGGTTGTATGTTCTTCAACTATCTATAAAACATTATTTTTTTGCTTCTCTAACACTGACCTGTAGTATTACTTTTTACTCTAGTAGGAACTGATGGTATAAAATAATATATGTTTATAAACATTATTTTAGAAATTAATACAATTTTCAATTGTAGCTAAATTTTTAATTGTACAAATTTTCTGTTACTATTTTAAAATCAACTGATTTCATTGTCTTGGCTTCCAGTAAGACTTTACCCACATGTCACTAACCTATGAATCTGAGTTTTTTTTCTTTTCTGCTAATTATTTGTTTCTAATTGTGTATAAATAGGTATAGTCTGCTTCTAAAATAAACACATGGAACATAATTTTTATACCTTCATGTTTTTTTCCAGTATGTTTAGCCATATAATTTATGTAAGTTTTACAGTATTTTTTACAAATGTAATCATTTTTCTTGAACGTTAACATGGACATCTGCTTCCCCCTAGAATCAGAAGGCCAAATAAGTCTTTGGCGGGGCATTCACCACCCCTACTGACTTTAGATAGAATATCTAAAACTCGTCCAAGAACAGAATTTAGCTCATAAAAAAAAACAACAACAACAAAGAAGGTTTAGATTTTTATATTTGTGGTTTTGTTTTTATTATTTTTATCTACTATAAACTATGGACACTGGAAAAGAAGAAACTATAAAAACATGCAAATGATTATTATTTTGTAACTTATGATTAATTTCTTCTTGTTTTAATGATGTTTCTACTCAATGGTCTCCCTATCCTGAAATCATATTGAAATCTATTTATTACAATGTTTACTCTGTTTTAAATTGAGTACAAAATGAATATAGTAATTTATCTTTACAGTGCTTCCTTGATTATCTACTGTTTTTCCTACATTTCTCATTCTCATTTTAAAATTCTTACTGTTTTTAGAAATTACATTAAAATGTCACTCGTATTTACAGAAACAGTTTGATAAGTCTATTTGTGTAATTATTTGTATTTCAGATACTTTCTTCCTTCCTCCTTCCTTTTTTTGTCCCTCTCCCTCCCTCTTTTCCTGCTCTGGGCTTCTAAGCATACTTCTCCATAACCTAAGTACTTAAATACGATATCACATTCCGTAGGAATTGTGACATTTTGACCAATACATTTCTTAGCTGAAACAGCTTCACAAACACAAAAAATAAATAAAAGATTTTGTGTCTGTGTTGCTCATCTACTCGTGGTTCCGATGTTACAAACTAGTTGCATTCTAGTCGTCTGCTTGTAAGGTGGCTATATGAAACTCATATCTGCTTTTTTTTTTTCTTGATCTAAATTCCCAGGACATGCTATAAAGCCAATATAAGCTAAATACACTTGGGGGAACAGAAGTGATTTTAGCTGTTCATAACCATTTTTATTCTACCGTTCTTATTTCGACCTTTATGTCTTTATTACATAACTTTATTTCTGCACTGCTATATTTTCTTTGGAGAAGAAAGGTCAGTTGCTACTGTGTGGGATAGGGCTCTCAATTTATTCTTTCCTGGTACTTGCCTCCATGAATGGTATCAGAGATATTTGGATACGTTCTCTCTGGATAGCTCTGTCTTTTGTATTCCTTTGCCTTGTGGATTTCTTTTGCAGGGCTTATTTCACAAGGAGACACATTAACTTTGTAAAAGCTTAAACTCGCTGAAAAGATCACACCTGGTATGTGTATGGGGATTCAGAGAGTGTGTAATGAGAAAATGTGCCTTGGAGAAGGAGGCAAGAGAATGTTTTCAGAAATGGGGATCCATGATTAGAAGACTAACACCGCTCACTCTGTCTTAGAATGTTGGACAGTTGGCAAGACTTCAAATTTCAGGAGGAACCAAGGAATTTAAACCCTAGGTTAAGTTAGAGTCCACGAATCAGGCAGGGCACACTGCCACTGTAATACTGGACTAACAATAGGCATCTCAGCATCAATTAGTGACAACTGACCACCAGAGGGCCTGCCCAACTGTCAGCACTGCAGAATATCCTCAGACTTTAGAAATAGATAATTGAATTACTTCTTTTTGCCAGAATCTGAGGATACTCTAAGTCCAATTTCATAAATTCAAAGGAAATTCTTGCTATACGTGTCACAAATCCAAAATCAGCATAGCTAATAGAATAAGGCCTTTCTAATAGTTGCTTATTTTCTACCTTTCATTGTATATGTGAAGATAAAAGAATTAGAAAGCACTTGGTAACCTGGATTAATAGTGCTAAACAAAAGCAAACGTTTTCCTCACTGAAATAGATTGTTGCACCATTTGAACTCTCTCTAATATGGTATCTAGCCACATGTAGCTACTGAATACTTAAAATGTAGCTAGTTTTCTTTTTTTTTTTTTTTAATTTTTTTTTTTTATCCTCATCCGAGGACATTTTTGCATTTATCTTCAGACAGAGTGGGAGGGAGAGAGGGGGGAAGAGAGAGAGAGAAACATCGACATGAGAAAGACACATCGAGTGGTTGCCACCCACACGACCCCAACCAAGGCCGGGGACAAACTGCAACCGAGGTACGTGCCCTTAGTGGGAACCAAACCCAGGACTCTCTGGTCCATGGGCCGATGCTCTAACTGCTGAGCCAAACCGGCCAGGGCAGTAGCTAGTTTTCTTAAAAAATTAAATCTTAAATATATTTAAATGTTTAGTTATTTAAAAATTTAAAAGCCACATGTAGCTAGTGACTAGCATGTTGAACGGCACAGTAAGACTCGATGGATTTTTGCTGCCAGATAAGACAACTCTCTATTTTGTGGTTACCTTTTCTTTTTCATACCGGTGACCTACTCACCCTAACTCTCTTCATTCTCTTTTCCTCAAGTAGGTCACAAAAAGTGGCAAGAATTGCAAAAGCACTTTTCTATTAGTCAATAGTTCTTTTCAATGCCATTTCAAATTTGAGTCCTCCTTTTCTCCAAATTTAAAATAGTTTAACCATTATTGTCCTAATGTAAATTTAGAGTTCATTGGTTTCTTCTTTTGAAGGAGAGGAAGAAGATAAGGCAGCAGAGGCTGAAGTGCATCAGCCACAGGAAGACAGTGGTGACCTGGTCACATCTGGGGGGATCCCCTTGTTCCTTCCTCCTTATCTCCCCAACTGTGTGCCTGCCTCCAGTCTCTTTCTCTCTCTATCATACATCACACCCATTGGTGGGGAAGTAGCCACCTACATTTTCTTCCATTGTCACCACCTGTGTGGCCTTGGACAGTTCATTTAATCCTTGGGGCCAGGTAGATGTGGAAATCTGCAGGCATTCAAAATCACAATAAAACACCACCAACAATAAGCAAGCATGTAAGTGGGGAAAAATGTGTAGATAAAAAATGGTCTTTAAAAAACATCCTGTAATAGGCATGAAGTTGCCACCCTAGAACTAGAAAAAGACTAGGTCCAATGTTTTAGCTTTAAATTGAGTGAATTATGTGTTTTTCTGATATTAGACTTACACTATTCCAAATAACACTAGGTGACTTTTTTTTTTTTTATCCTCACCCAAGGACTTTTGTTGTTGTTGTTGTTGTTGCATTTATCTTCAGATAGAGCAGGAGGGAGGGAGGGAGGAAGAGAGAGAGAGAAACATCGATGTGAGAGAGACACATGGAGTGGTTGCCACCCACACAACCCCAACCAGGGCCAAGGTACATGCCCTTAGCGGGAACTGAACCCAGGACTCTCTGGTCCATGGGCTAACGCTCTAACCGCTGAGCCAAACTGGCTAGGGTGACTTTTTTTTTTTGCTAAAAAATCATTAATTATCTTGAAATTGAGCCATGTCTCCTAAATAATTAGGAAAGTGATTGGACCAGGAAACTGGAAGAGAACGAGGTTATTTGATGTTGACTTAAAATACAGTCAAACAAAAACTATTACAAACAACACAATTATGTTCCCATTGATGCACTGCATAGACAAAGTTTAATTTTTCTCAGAAAAGACATTTTAAGTGTGAAAAAATTTATGAAGTCCTCAACTCCACTGGTGAAAAGCACTTATACATACATTCCCACGTACATTGTGTACATTGAGAACAGGAAACAGTGCGTAGACATAAGAAGAGATCCTTTCCATTCTCAAGCCCACAATGAGTGCTGGGGATTTGGGTTAAGAATGTGTCCATCTTTTTACTGGGTCACAAATATTACAGCACATTTCATAAAGCATCTAGGAATTCCCTCTTTGATTTTTCTCACTTAAATCAGATGGTCTTTGTTTTCAAGCATTCTAATTACATTGCCCTTTGAAAGATGATATTTCAAAATATGTTGGTTGGAATTTTTCTGCATATAGTAAATAACATTGCTTATTAAAATTGACGTCAAATTGAAATCACAAATGTTCTGTAAAGAGTACAATGAAGAGGAAAAAAGAAATTTGGGCGAGTTTTGCCTCACACTTCAAAGTGCAAAAGCTGTGGTCAGGGTGCATGATACGTGTGTGATTACGATGGAAAACACATTAAATTTGAGGGTGGGAGACATGAACGGAAAATGTGTCCCAACTGACGTGTTGCGCCAGAAAGCATTGAGCCCAAACAAAGTCTTTTGCAAGGGATCCCCTGAAACAAGTGACTACAAGCCATTAACCGCCAAGTAAGGGATGGTTACACGGATTCAGGAATAGCTTTGGCATTTTATTATCTCACATCATCACAAGAAGAAGCATGAGTACAGTACAATAAAATATTTTGAGAGAGAGAGAGACCACATTCACTAACTTGTATTACAGTGTATTATGATTATTCTATTTTAGTATTAGATATTGTTGCCAATTTCATAGTGTGTCTAATTTATAAATTAAACTTTATCATAGGTATGTATGCATTTAAAGGAAGTAGGACATACAGGGTTTGGTTCTGTCTATGGCTGCAGGTGTCAATCAGCTGGGGCTGTCGAAACGTATTTTCCTCCGATAAGGGGAGACTGCTGTACAGATCCTCTCCTGGAATCTACTAAATAAAATTATGCCGTTTCCTGCTTTAAATGCTTATTATCACTTTGCTTCTTTTTCAGAAATTTTCAAGATTTTGTCAGTGATTACTCTTATTTTCAGTTAGGCCAGTTTTCGGCATTATTTTTAAAACAAATGCATTAAACTTCAAGAGTGTTTCACAACGTTCGGGGTTCTTTGATAAAGAAAGTGAAAATGCATTTGCACAAAATCAGGCAAACTAGTGAATTTTAATTGGTCAGATATGGTTGATTTTCTAGATTGTAGCAATTATTACGATGGCCGCTCTCATTAGAATTGTGAAACCCTAAAGATCCTATATGCATTTCAGACACGGCGGCTCAATTGGGACTCTTTTTACGTAAACAGCTTCCTGTAACGCAGCACAACGGTATCTTTTTGTACCTTTTTTCTTCAGTAACTGCTGCAGTCTTCATTTACATTGAACAAATTACCCTGAGCAGCAGGTAGGAAGCAATCAGCAAGGTGTAGCCAGAAATAGGTCTATTTCCATTATGTGTTGGAAGGGGCCGAGGAAGTGACATTTGTCCAGCCTGGTAAGGTAGAACTCTATTAAGAGGAAAAACAAACTACAAACAAAAAGAGAAAAAAAAACCACAAACACTGTTGAGCTGATGTCTTACTGAGAACACAAGATCAAGGGAAATGTGAGTGAGTATATCATGCTCTAGACATGTTTGCTATGGCACATGATGACAAATAACGAAGTCCTTAAATGCTGCCCCTCAAGGCAGATTTTCTTTTCTCCTCTTTCAACAAAAATGTTAATTTCACTTTCTCTTAAAGGATCACCAAATTACATTTTTTATGGGTAAATAGAGATACAAAAGCAGTAGGCTTAAGATATAATTCAAAAGAAATTTGGAAAAGAGTATTAAAAAAAGAGGAATAAAGATTTAACTCTGTTTATGACTAAAGTGGAAAAGTAAAGATTGGATTGTGGGGCTGATCTTACACTCAAGGCTGCAGATCTCTTCCCGAGCGTTCCTGAACAAGAAGATAGGTTACTCTCAGCCTGTTCCATTGGGAGAACACTGGAAACATATTTCTTTCCATCATGATAAAAAGCCCACAAGTCCTTTACTCTAAAAATATGATTAAAAAGAGTTAATTCATCACATTCAAAAATAGACTATAATTTTAAAAGGACCACTTTATAGTATTTTTCTATATGATTTATAGAATCTTTACTGCAAATAAAGTCAAAAGAAACCATCAATATTGATTTTAATTTGGGTGGGCACATATCTTCTGCTCATCCAAGAAGATGTGTGTTTCCTTAAAATGGCAGTGCTAATTGATACATAGTTATGTTTCATCCAATTCCAGTATCATGTTTTAATATTTATATAATAGATCCACAGAAAATCTGTAGGTATTAGATTCTATAATATAATAGATTAATTTTTTGTTTTAAGATTTAAAACAAAGAGAGAATTCTCTGGAAAATACCCAGGACTGGGTACTAGTGTATACCGGAGAACAATTTGAGGACGACACTCTATTGAAACTTTCTATTGATTAAAGACCATTATTTAGGATAACGAATCTCATAAAAATAGCTAAAATTGGTAAATCAATCACAATTTTTTAAACGAACTCCAGTGGTGGCAGTGGGAAACGAAACTGGATATTTGACTACAGAGAAATCAAAACTATTTTTTTTCCATTTTGGTAACCCATAATTATAACATAATTATCTATACTTGTAATAATTGATATAACCTTGCTTTCTGAATCTGATTAGTGCATTGTGAAATATCTTCACGGCTTTTTATGAAATTATCAGAATTTCTTACTATTCTAGTCAACTTACCACAGCACTTATAAATTGGGAAGAACACTATACAAATTATTTAAATTTTTTACTGAATTTATTCGGCTATATTGGTTACTAATTACATAGATTTCAAGTGTACAGTTCTACATCATCTGTATATTGTATTGTGTTCACCACCCAAGTCAAGTCTCCTTCCACATATGTTTATTGCTCATATTGATATCCCCCTTGGTGAAGTACCTGATCAAGTTCTGTTCTTTGCCATTTTTCTATTGACTAATCTCTTTTTCTTAATAGGTAGATGATCTCTATATATTCTTGGTAGAAATCCTTTGTTGGATATATGTTTTGAAAATATCTTCACTCTATCTGCTGTTTGCTTTTTCATTATTTTAATGGTGTCTATTGTGAATAATTCTTGATTTTAATGAAAAGTAATTTATAATCATTATCTTTAGTGTTTTTAATGTCTGTTTTGGACATTTTTATTTACATAAACTTGTAAAGATTTTGTTTCTTACCCAGTCTTCAAGGGGTTTATTGTTCTTTCTTTCACTCTATCATTAATAGTCTCACTAGAATTGTATTTCTATGATATGAAGAAAAGATCATGTTTCATATTTTCCATACGAATGTCCAAATTTTTCAGTAACATGTATTGAAAAGGCCATCATTTCCCCACTAATCTGCAATACCGCCTTTGCCATACATCTGATGCAGATCAACACTGGAATGCAGCTATGGCTCCCACGGACACGTTTACCTTCGACAGAAAGAAAACAACTGGGTAATAGGTTTTAAGCACAGTGATCTCAAGCTATTCCTTGAAAGAAATTTGTCTTTCTTCCCAAAGTACTCTATAATTTAGTAAGGTTGCAGTCTTTGCACAATCCATGCCAAGAAACTGAATAGCAGAAATGTTAACAGATTTGGTATGAAAGTGTGTGTGGGTAGAGATGTGTGAGCAAATCTGGAGAAGAGCCATTTACACTTTTTCTAACTGTAGTCAAGATTATTATCAGCATCACATACTCTCATTAGTACCAAATTTACAAAATTTATTTGTACGTTATAAAAAATATAAAGTCAAATATAAATAGACTGGAATAAACATCTGTGATTACTGAAATCAACATATTTCCTCTATCAAATATGCTTTCCCTAAGGAACATCTTCCTACAGAGCAAGAAAATTATTCCGAATTCCCTTTAGGTTTGCATATGAAGAAATAATCTTTGTCTTTTTTTACAGATGCTTGAATGTCTATCAAAAACAGTGTTTGTTTTAAAAAACACAATAAAAGTGGTTTCCAAGAAATATCACAGTGTTCTTTTAAAAAATTCATTATTATACTATATTAATTTTTAATCAACTTTATCAATTAATATAAACAGAAGAGTCTGGATACAATATATCACTCATTCATTAACATTTAGTATTCATCTGCTCTATGTCTTTATAGTTTCAGTCATTTGGTTAGGTACCATACTTTGCTTTCAGCCTCATCCTTCAAAAAATGTGCAGGCATTTGTGATAGTTACTTAAAAATACTGGACCTACGGCCGTGGAAATCTGTACTTTAGAAACATTGTAAAATGAAGACAAGTGAATTACATGGAATATCACATAATTTTTCTTTCTTTCTACTGAAAGTTTTCTGATAATCCCTATGCTTTTACCAGATTTCAATTATTCACAATGTAATTTTTCTCCCTCAACTGGCAGAAAAAGACTATATATGGAAACTCAGAATCCAGGAGGTCTCCTATAATGTGACTGGAAAATATTATCACATTTTACATTATTTCTGCTGTCTATGTGGATAGAATTGTAAGAAGCCATTGGAAATATCTTGTATTTTCTTTATAAAGTTTAAAATGTTTTATTGCCACCTAAAATTAGTTATTGTGTATGGTATAAAATAGTGATCCAATTTCAATGTTTTTCCATGTCAACAACCAGTTGCCCTACCAGCATTTACATTATAGAAAATCTCTTTCCTCTTCATTTGTAACACTGCCTCTGACATTGGTCAGATATTCATCAGCCAATTAGTATCTGTGATAATCCCTTTCAGATATATTATATAAAACCCAGAGTAAACTGAGATTTAGGGGGTTTGATTTACAATAAAATATAGTTTGTTTTAAAGAGAAGATGCACATTAATACCATTATTGCTTCATTTAGTCTTCATAATTTTGCCTCATCTTAATTTTTATTCTTTCATATAAATTTTGTTTTATTATATTGTGTTTTATTTTTCTGTCCTCAGTGTAAATAAATAAATCAGTAAATAAAATTGTGAAAATAAATAAAAGTAGAAAGAAGCATAAAAATAAGTTGTAATAACATTAATCAATACTTTAATATATCTAATGCATCCAATTACTCCTACTTCCTTTTTCTAAACATCCATTGTACAAGGTATAGATACTCTTAAACTAGCTTCATACGTAGACACAATGTTTATTAGAGAAAGATGTAAACACAACTGTCAAAACCATAGAAGTTGCCCATTCCCTTTTCCCACAACTTTTTTAAGTTATGAAGGTAAAAGAAAATGCAATTAAAATAATACACTAAAAGCTTTATTTGCCACCTGCCATTCTCCAAATGCCTGCTGATAAAAGTGAGTTTTTAACTTGCAGATTTTTCTTGATAGCCTGGAATTAGGAAAGTTTCCCTCTAAAGTGAGGCTCCAGCTGCCACATGGGGATAAATATAAAATCAATCAAATCAAAGTTTGGCAATATGGAAGTAAAAAATGCATTTGATCTGTCCCAAAGATGTGGTATTTGCATAGAAATAAAATCATTAACTCATTTGTTTTTTTAAACCTTTCCTGAGCTTAATTACAGGTATTCATTATTTGACTTGATTGTCTCCCACCCCTGGCTAGAAGGACAGATTTAACTGAGTTGTTCTTATCATTCTGACTACTTGTGGGTGGAATTGCTTTCTAGGCCATAAACCCACCCTAGTTGCTATGGGACAGCAAGGTATCACATAGTTTCCTGGGCTCTGTAGTAGAATATAGACAGGGTTATAAGAATCCATGTTACAATGAGCAAAAATATCTTAATAATTTTTCAGCAGCTATAGTGTATAAGCTACAGTTTGTTTTTTTAATCTGAAACGTCTCTTTTAGTTTTGCTATAAGGGCAACATTATCTACGCAAGGGCGCTGGAATACAGAAACAGATTCTGCTCCACCATCAAGCTCCATGCTTCCAAGCTTTTTAAAATTAAGCAACTACCTCTAAGAGGCAAGTGCTATGAAGGTATATGAAGCAATTATTTGTCATTACTCTTGACATTTCTGTATATCATGACTAATCGCAACGCTTCTATGGGGAAGATGCTCTGGGTTGATTAGAGCCAGGAAAATTAAGTTCAGATGTTAAATTGGATACAGATTAAGTTAGTTTTCAACGGGACCGGACCTAGTGACTCAGGGTTATTTGGGTACTTGGCTACCTTCCCTGCTGTTTCTCAGAAGATGCTGCTGCTTCCTCCCCAAGCTGATTGCTATTTCAGGAAGTAGCGTCCCGGTACCTCGCGTGTGCGCGCCCGCGAGTGTGTGTGCGTGTTACACACACACCATCCTCTCCATCCCCCACTCCTAGCTAAACACATTAATGACAAGGGAATCTTTACATTTATTCTAGGCATGTTTCAAAACATCTCATTAAAAGTTGAACACATTATGCCACTTTTCAATTACTTTCTAAAAAGATTTTCTATTGATTTTTAGAGAGAGGGAGAGAAACAGTGATCAGCCCCCTCCCACATGCCTCCTTCAGCTCCACCCTTGCTGCCTCCTGCACGCCCCCCACGGGGTCCAGCCTGCAGCCTGGGTCAGCGGTCGAACTGGCAACCCTTGGGTGCACAGAACAAAGCCCAGCCAACCGAGTGGCACTGGCCCGGGCTCCCGTTACTTTTCAACCAGGCGTGGAACGCCCACGGAGGACGGGCTGTGCAGTGGCTTTTGCTACCCTTTCCTCCTGGCTCACTGAGATTGTTTGATTTCAGTTAGAGAGTAAGACTCCAAGTTTATTTTCTCAAATAAAGCAGAGAAAGGGAAGCAAAGAAACAGAATGGGGGTTAGAAAATGGGAGAGAAGAAAGTTAAGGGAAAACAAAGAAGAAAAAAGTAGGAGTGTTTTCAGAGCATCAGTAATTTCCTCAAGAGTCAGCTCTGCTGAGAAGAGAGTATGTCCCTTCGCCAGGAAAGGAAACAATATATTTTCTGATTCTGTAAGAAATGGCACGGGGACTGCAAATGCACTTATTGCTAGCGGCCTCTATCCTGAGATTTGAAACTTGCTTTATAAAGTTCAAGACCTAAAATCCTGTGTAGTTGATCAATAATTCACTTTACTTCACAAAACTGCTCTGCAATAATGACCCAGGGATTCAGTCTTCTCTTCATGCAGAGACTTTTAATACATGGATTACATTTTATGACCAATAACTCATTAATCTTTGCAATAACCATATTCGGGTACACATTATTATCCCACATTATAGGAAAAGTGATTGAGGGGAGTTTTTGACTTGCTGAAGGTCAAACTGAAATCAGAGGCAGAAGTGCATGAGGTATGAATGTGAGTCCATGACTAAATTCTAACTCATGCTATTACTTAGAAAAGGACAACTCTTTTACTTTTAAATTCTTTCTTGCCTCTCTCAAAACTTGCTCTTCTCACATAATTATAGCTCCAATGTCATCTTAATAAACTATTAACAAGGAAATCTCAACTAGAGGCTTCCTTTTTCATACTAAACATCACTGCAAAGTAAAATTGTATATTTCTCTCTGAGCTTTACGTTTTAAAATAGCAGCTACAAGAAATAGGAAGTTTTATACTTAAAACATACAGAAATCAGCTTAACTGCATCCTGTTCTAAAAGCTGTTACTAGGTGCTAGAGAATTTTTGTATGGGGAGATACTAGGATACATGTGAAGTATGACAGAGAAACAGGAGTGTAGAGTTGGGACAAGGAAAAGAAACAAAACAAAGCAACCCCCCCCCCAAAAAAAAAACCACCAAGATACCTTGAGTTTCTTTCAACCCTTAAAAAACTGTGCAAAAGTTTCTCTTGCTGATGAAATGAGCTCTTTACATATAAATTATATTGTAATAGCAGAGCTCCTGGGTGGAAAAGAGTTCCTTCTCCTGCTGGCAAAAATTAAAATAATCACAGATGGCTAATGATCAAAAATACTGACTGACAGCTCTGAAGTATAAAACACAGAAAAGCTTCTCAGAGGAGTGAGAATATTCTCAGGGTTTCTTAAGTCAACACTCAAAGTTGGGTTAAGAACCCCATGAAGCTTTTACCCATTGGATATTCATATATGGGATGCCTTAATTCTATTTTAGAAAGTAGCATAGAGATTCCTAGAGCTCCTTCAATAAAATTAATGGAATTATTTGTCTTCATGATTATTTTAGTAGTTGGGGGTAAAATGCTAGAGTCCACTATGGAAAAGGAGTCCATAACACTTCCTCAAACAGTAGGAAAAAGTTATAATTCAGGCATTAAGAGTCTAGTTTCTTATTTTAAAATATAGGTGGAAAATTAGCTGTCTTTATAAAAATGCCAAACGATGTTAATAATAGTTAGCTAAAAGTTATTGAAGACTTGATATGTGTCTAACATTCTTTTAAGCATGTTACTTATTTACTTCATTTAATTTTAACAAATAGCCCTGTGAAATATATCATATTATGGAAACCAAGTGTAGAAAAAGTTTTAAAATGTGGCTAAGGTTACACTACAGTTGGTGAGTAATAAAACAGGGGCTGAAAAAAGTTTCTAAACACAGTGTTTAGTCCCAATACAGCTATTGCATTAATTAATAATATTACTAAGATACAAATTCAAGAACATTCATGATGAGACCAAAAACAAAATGTCACATTCTACATCACTCTAGAAAGACTTAAAAATCATTGGAGCCCGGCCAGTGTGGCTCAGTGGTTGAGCATCGACCCATGTACCAGGAGGTCGCTGGTTCGATTCCTGGTCAGGGCACATGCCCTGGTTGTGGGCCAGGTCCCCTCTGGGGGGCATGCGGGAGGCAGCCAGTCGATGTTCTCTCTCATTGATGTCTCTATGTATCTCTCCCTCTCCCTTCCTCTCTCTCTAAAAAAATCAATAAAGAAAAAAAAATTTTTTTTAATCATTTGATTTCACAGTCACCCAATAAAACACATATGGTATTACTATATCTGATAATTATTGAACTGTGACTTGAGTTTAACTGTATTCATTTATTCACTTAATTTGTGAAATTAAAAGATGACTAATGTATTAACTGTCTGTTGAGGTCTATTTCTTGGAGATACAAATATATATACCATTATCCCTGCCCTTTTCATATTTATATACTATGTGGAGACATGTATGCTCTGTATCCATAATACATCTATGCACATGGATGTTCGTATGGGTGCACCAAGGCCTACAGGTACCAAGTGGAGAGAGTACTTTGTTCTACCTGGTCACAGTTATCAAAGAAGGTGTCACATTTGATAAGGACAAGGTAAGGACATTACATATAGGTCAAGGTTTTGAGGGGTGGGTGAACCTTTGCTGCAGAGGAGAAAGTTGAAAAAGGATTATCGTCCTGCTGGCAAAGCTCTACACAGGGCAACATGCTCATCCAGTCAACAATCCGACCTTTCCTGTAGCTGCCTTGGTAAATCATAATCATAATAGACAAACTCCCTTGGAAATACAGTCACATTGTTAACAAAACAAACGTGGAACATCATAAACAAGATTCCTTTTTAAAGTACATTTTTGAAAGGACCTTTGCAAACCTTTACGTGGCAAGAGCAAAACATTTTGGAACAAAAACTTCCTGTTCTTAGCCCTGGCTGAAAGAAACACACGTTAGTAACCATTTAAATGGTTGCTTTTCGGTATCTCTGCCAGAATTGCTTAGAACGTGCGATTTCTTCATTTGGATGTTACTCCGACTAAAACATTTCCAAGTCAACTCACTGTACTTCACAATACACTGAAATGAGGAAAAGTATTAAAAGCACGCCTGAGGCGACAGAAACTTGGAGGTTAATTTCCATTTCTTCAAGTATATTTGATGAATGATGTGACAAAGGCACCCTAATTAAGGTTGGAATCCTGAATACTAAATAAATGAGAAGTACCACTCCATTCATCTTCCACAGCGATAACACTGCCACTTCTGCTTCTCTTTAGCCTAGCCCTTGACTTTTTGGGAAACCTTTTCCTGTATATATTTTTTTTCTCTATCATTTTTGCGGAGAGTAGATCGTGAGTATCTTACCTAGTTTTAGTTAAGACAAAATCTAAAAAGTATGTCTTTTTTTTGTTCTATTTCTTCTCACAAACTCCTCTATAGCAAAAGCAACCAGTTTATTTTACATTTAATCTCAAAAATGGCTCTACCCTTAATATGGAAGTTTCTGTTTCTTCTCACAATATCTCAGGGCAAAATTATAAGATAAATCTTTAACTTCTAAAAAATAAAACATAAAGCACTTAGAATGCTCTCAATAAAAGTTAACTAATAATACCATTTCATCGTTACTATTATTATTGTTATTTTTATTTTGAGTTAACTAGGAAGTGTGCAAACTGTTTCATTTCTCACTAGCTGGGGAACCTTAGTAAGTTACTTAATATCTGTGTAACTCTAATATCTTGATTCTGAGCCACCCTTGCCAATCATGGAAGTAAACCTATTGGCCCTAATGTTTGGGTTGAATTTTATTATTTTATTTTGACTATTTTCATCAAAATAGAGATTGTCCTCTGAGATAGTTTAGTCTGGAGAAATGAAAACTAATAGTCACAAAACAAAAAATGTAAATGTTTAGAGCATCTATATTCATAATGCTTAAAAGTTGCTTTGGACACCAATGTCCATCAAAGAGTAAATGGATATATAAATGGTAACCCATCTTGTACACCATTCAACATTAAATAGGATTTTTTAAAAATTTACTTCAAGCTAGTGTAATTCAACTCTAAAACCTGATAGTTGATTAAATCATTGGCATAGTTTAAGGTATGTTTTGACAACTTGTCTCTGTTAATCTTCTCTTACAATATAAATCTGATGAAATCTTGATACAGATCAAGTATACTTGCTTAAATTTAACTTTTTAATTGAGATGTTCTGAATTATGGAACAGAGTGTATTACAAGGCTCATAAAGAAGAAAAGTATATAAATATCTTATTTATCATTCTAATGTAAATTACCTTTTGAAATGATAATATTTCACTTTGGGGGTTCAATAAAAAACAAAAATGAAAGTGAGATTATCTTTATTTTCTGTTTATTTTATTTTAATCAGGTCCTAATTTTGAAGTTACATTGCCTAAATAAAATAAATTTGAAGGTTTTCCAGTTTTGGTTTGAAATAGATACAAAAATTTTGAAATGATCTGTCCTTCAAGATTAAAGAGAACGTAACTAGGAATTCATCTGATGCTGGTACCCTTTACCAGCCTGTATTGTGGTAATAGAGCCAATTTAGATTTTTAACTTCTTGTGAGGTCAATATTAATTTACATTGAAATGGAAAACAATACATTTCTCATGGTTTTAAAGTTGCCTTTGGGCCCTGGCCAGTTTGGTTCAGCGGTTAGAGTGTTGGCCCATGGACCAGAGAGTCCCAGGTTCGGTTCCTGCTAAGGGCACGTACCTCAGTTGCAGTTTGTCCCCGGCCCCGGTTGGGGTTGTGTGGGTGGCAACCACTCGATGTGTCTCTCTCACATTGATGTTTCTCTCTCTCCCTCCCTCTCTCCCTCCAGCTCTATCTGAGGATGGATGCAAAAATTTCCTCGGGGGAGGATAAAAAAATAAATAAAAAACAAAAACAAAAAAATAACAACAACAAAAAAAATAAAATAAAGTTGCCATTGGTTTGTACGTAATGTTCAAGCATAATTCCTTTAAGTTCCTCCATATTAGAGGTGTTTGCTTGTACTTTCCAAAATTTGTGTTTTCCTCTCAATCTTCTTTTTAAAAAACCACCCTCAAGAAATGTTTCTCTCTTTTATTGGTCCTTTCAAATAACCAGTGTTTGGATTTAGCCATTGTTTGTTTCTTACTTATTTAACAAACACTTATATAGCATTTATTCTCTGCCAAGAACTGTTTTAAGTACTCGACAAATACTCTTTTATGTAATTCTTTATAATAATCCCATGAGATGTTATTACTATCCTCATTTTATTGGTAAGGAAACTGAGGCACCGAGTTATTTTGGATTTCTCTATAAGCATCATACTTTTCTATTATTTCCACTGAGACCAATGTCTAAAGATTTATGGGCTTTGAGGTTTTTCTTTTATTTGCACTTTCTCACCACACTAATTTCATTCTGTTTCCTTTATTTTTTTTTTTTTATTACTGAATTTTTTAGAGAGAGAAATTTGTTGTTCCCCTTATTGATGCATGCATTGGTTGCTTCTTGTATGTGTCCTGACTGGGGATTGAACCCACAAACTTGGCTTATTGGGAGGACACTCTAACCAACTGAGCTACTCGGCCAGCGAGGCCATTTTTTCCTTTCATCGATTTACTAATTTTTAAAAATTCAACAATTATAGCATTTAGGTTCAGAATGATGGTTTTATTTTTTGCTTAGTGTTTTAGTTCGTTTATTGTCTGTTCAAGTTTTTCTCTGCCTCCTCCACTTGGCTCTCTGTGGTGGCTATCCTCCTCTCAAACTACTAAGCTCCTTAGTTATCTTATTTGTTGTTGTTTTTGATACTGTCATTGGTGTTGGCTTTTTCTGCTAACTTGGAATATCTTTCATGGGCGTGGCCCTTAAATGTTGGACGGAGGTGGAAGATGCATAATTTTAGCAGCTACCTATCTTCACTGTTCCCTAACCCTCCCCAGCTGGAGGGAACGTGCCTGGTCCCTATGTTCCTTCCTTGATCCTAGTCTTGAGAATCGAGACATTCAACATACAAATTCAGCTCCTGTCCAGGTCTTGAGTTCCTGGGAGCCCATACATTTTCAAGCAGGGCCAATATACATCTAAGGTGTGTGTTGTGTGTATGAGAGACAGAGGGTTGTTCGCATTTGGTGGTCCTTAAATCTTTGAGCACCTAGCTCTTCTGGTAATATATTTACATCCTATCATGAAGCTTATTATAGACCACCATATTTCTCTACTTTCCTCTAAAAGGCAAAAGCCCCACCACTCCTGCATCACACTGGTGCTGCTACTTCCTAAGATGATCACACATCCCAGCTGACTGACCAGATGTACCTAGTTCAGTAGTGGTGAACAATCAGATATGGAAGCATAGAGATATGTTCAGAACAGGCTACTACGTTGCCAACACCCTTCTTCTCTTGTTAATAAATCTTAAAAGTAAGATTTATAATATTTATGTTAATCTAGAATACTATAATATCAACAAAAACTGGAAAGTTGCAAGAGAGGTGAAAGGATGTAAATTACTAATGTCCATGCCTGGGTTGCAGGCTCGATTCCCAGTAGGAAGGCAGCTGATAGATGTTTCTATCTCACGTGGATGTTTCTATCTCTCTTTCCCTTTTCCTCTCTCTAAAAAAATCAACTTAAAAATATCATAAAAATGCCCTGGCCGATTTGGTTCAGCAGTTAGAAAGTTGGCCTGTGGACCAATGAGTCGCAGGTTTGATTCTGGTCAAGGGCACGTACCTCGGTTGCAGTTCATCCCTGGCCCTGGTCGGGTTGTGTGGGAGGCAACTAGTTGACGTGTCTCTCTCACATGGATGTTTCTCTCTCTCTCTCTCTCCCCCTCACTCCCTCCCACTCTATCTGATGATAAAAAAAATCATAAAAAAAATTAGAAATAATAAATAAAAAAGTACTAATTTGCATAAGAAAATCAATAGATATAAAATCATTCATGGTATTTGTAATTAAATAAATAGAGTATGATTTTTTAAATGTCAAAGAAAACACTATTAGAATTAGAAACAAGGTGCAGATATTCAAATTTCTATATAAATATTTCCCCCCCAAAAAAACCCCAACCATATATTTTTCAGAAAATATTTATCAGTCATTAGTCCCTGGTATGGTATTACTACTTAATAGAAGGAGGACAATCATACTGGACCTACTAGCAATAGGGAACTATAAATTTAAATTTTTCTTCTTTTTAAAATCATGTCCCTGCCAATATCATCATTCCTGGATTCCAATGTCATATTTCTAGCACAGAATTTTTCTTAGCATTGGCTATGAATAAGGAGCATGCCATGCAATTAAAGAAAAGAAAAACGAAGTAGGAGCATACAGGAAGAGACACAGTAGCAAATTAGGTTTATATAAGAGGGATGTTTAAAGCCACTAATAGTTTGGGTCATAGCCACTGAACCTATAATGTAAACAAATCAGAGTATCTACCCTTTTGGGTTTTCATTTGTTAATTGGATTATTGCATGTGGCGACTGCATATGTGGATATCAAGGTTTCAGTGCTAGAAGACAAAGACCATTGTACTATATCTGTCAATCATTCCAAGTTCATTCCAAGACTAACAGGAGAAACACCTGTTTTCACAATTCTCTTTGAGAGATCAACCTCAAGAACATATGTGACCCTCACCTTTGCACTTTGGATGAGGGATGAGGACTTAGCACCAAAAATGCCAACCCACAGTTCTGAGTAGTAATTAGCTGAGTCCATCAGAATGCCTATGTTAGAGTAAAAAGTGTCAGCCCCATAGGTAGTGAGAAGACAAGCAGAGACAGAAACTGGCACATAAAGAGATTATTATGGAGGCATAAGGTAAGGACGAAAAATCTGTTTATGTAATTATTAGAACCTTTAAAGTGAAGAGTCACAAAGTTCTGAAATCCGAACATTGCCCTGAATGCAGAATGACCATCTGCAGGGGCCCCCTTTTGAGGGAAAAAAAGGGGTCCTGTAAATAAATCTAACCAAAAGTAACTTCATAGGGTTCTCTGATCATAAATTGGTAACTGGGCAGGTCATGATGGGTAGTCATGTACCAGGCCTATCGTCCCTTAGTAAAAGGTTTTGAAGCAAAGCCCTGTTCATTGTTCTTTTGCATCTAGGTTAGCACACCTTTGACATGCCAGAGGAATCCTCTTTTTCAGACCCCTGGGAGGCAGTAACCACCCTCAAGGGAGCACGTGATCTTGTTAACTCTCCTGTGCCTTGCTTTCTTCCACCTTCATAGAGCCTTCCTTACTTTCTCTCCTTAATTCCAAATAAATAAAAGAAACTGAAAAACTGTCATTCTGAGATTTTGCTTTCCAGCATTATTATCAGTTTGGTTCAAATAAACTCATAAAAATTCTTGACAGGTTTGGACACTTATTACCTCAACACTCTACTTTATAGTTCTCATGCTCTGCTACATCAGATTGTCTTATGTAGTGTTAAAGTACCTCCATTATTTGAAGAAAATTAGTCTTTGTTTCTTCCAATTTAAATTAAAACAGAAAGAAAGGAGAAGCAACAAGGAAGAATAAAAATAGAAATATAAAATATAACAGAGTAAAGAGAAAAACCTATGAAATGTAAATAGGTTAACCATTTAAACATTTCATGTAAAAATCCAAATTCTGCCCAACTGGTGTGGTTCAGTGATTGAGCGTTGACCCATGCACCAAGAGGTCACCGGTTCGATTTCCGGTCAGGGCACATGCCCAGGTTGTGGGCCCAGTCTCCAGTGGGGGGCATGCAGGAGGCGGCCAATAGATGTTCTCTCTCATCAATCCCTCTATCTCTCTCTCCTTCTCCCTTCCTCTCTCTCCAAAAAGTTAATAAAAAGAAAAAAAAATCCAAATTCTGAGTTGAGAATCCTCATAAAATAGTAATGATAGTTCCTAGGAAAGGTGAAATGTGACCCCACAAGGATATGTTACATTTTAGCTTCCCATAATGCTGTGTAAGTGTCGGTGGCAAGACAGCACGAGGTGTTAGACCTGTGGGGTCAGACTGAACCTTGGTTCAGCAACCTTGGTACTTTGAGTTCTGACTAGGAAAGAATTCAGAGCCAAGACTCAAACTATGAGAAAAAGTTTATTTAGATCATCACAGAGGTAGAAGTAAGTGATAGAAGAAATGGGCTCAGGAAACAAGTTACAGAGGCAAAAGAAGGGGCCCTTGGAGCTTAGGAGAGAGAAGGGTAAAGGCAATGTGCCTGGAGTAAAGAGGAGGGGGACTGGAAAGGCCTGGGCGCACTCCTGGGTCTTCCCTCTTAAGGGCTTTAAGGGTGGAGATTTTAGGGGTGGTCCCAGGAGAAGATCTCAATAGAATATTCATCAGCTTTCTAGGTGTGTCCTTTCTGGGGTCGTGGTCTCTACTGATTGGTTGGCACCAGGGCAGGGGGTCATTAGTCAATGCAACTGGTCCTGAGGTCAGCCATGGTGTCACCTGTTTTATGCTGCTTTTCTGGGCCTGGAGCTTAAATACAACTGAGACCTGAATGTATTTTTATTTTTATTTTTTTCTTTATTGATTTTTTTTCAGAGAGAGAGGAAGGGAGAGGGAGAGAGAGATAGACATCAATGAGAGAGAACATCGACTGGCCACCTCCTGCATGCCCCCACTTGGGATCGGGCTCACAACATGGGCATGTGCCCTGACCGGGAATCGAACCAGTGACCTCTTGATGTATGGGTCAATGCTCAACCACTGAGCCACACCAGCTGGGTGAGGCCTGAATGTATTTGATGTAGGTCAGAACCTCATTGTCCTGGGGACTTCATGATTAAGTGCTATTTTGTAGCCCCCTTGTTCATTCCCCCGCTAAGGGGGTCTCACCCACATGACTAGCAACATGCCAAGGGAGAAAAGGTCAGGGGAGGGTTTGAATACATGACCAGCGATATGAATGGTCAGGGGCTCTAAACCAAATGACCAGTGATATGCTACATGAAGAAGGGTTACCCCAGGGACAAGGTCCCTGTTTTCCCAGTTTTGTCCCTTGCTAGGCATCTGGGACATTCTGCCCTGGTGACCTTCTGTACCTGGCCCATCGTTCTTGCTCTGCTCATGTCTGTCTAACTGCCTACCACATAGCTATAATCTGCATTGAGAGACAGAAAAGGAATACCTGAATACTTTCATAGGATGGATGAGAGAGTCATTGAATTAGGGGCCTTTTGCCTCCTGAAAGCACAGAGGTTCCTCAGAGACTCGAGGACAGAGGACTGTCATACCTTTCCTCTAGCGTCATGACTGGTTTTTGTATGAAATGCTGACTTCGCATTTGACTTGGAAAAGATTACTGAACCATGTGCAAATATGAAACCTTGGAGACCGCACCATCTGGAGCTAATATTTGAAGTGATTTACACACAAAATAGAAAAATAAAAACAGAATCCACATGAAATTGTGTTTTAAATTAAAAAAAATAGATTCACAGGATGTATTTACTGCCTACAAATGGTAGCTAGATTGTGAATTAAAGCTCATTTGCTTACACTTTTAGTTATGTAATGAGCATAAAATGAAAGTGACTCAGGTTCTGAGGTATGGGGATATCACTTGACTTGCTTTTTGACATTTCTTACCATTTGACTATTTCCTACTCTACTATAAGCTTTTCCTCTTCCCAATGCATCCAGTACAAATGTACAGTAGGCCCTCTAAATGTCAAACATGTGCTAGGATTCGGGGAGCCAATAGTATTTCTAGACAATGGTCTTTACCTTCTGGGAATAAGAAATTCATTAATAAAACAGGCATTAACCAATTATTCCTACAATTATTCAAAACATATGCTAAGAAAGAGTGAGTGGTACATGATGCTATAAAAAAATCTAAGAGGAAACTCCACTATTGAGAAGTCACCAGAGGCTTTCCAAAATAGGTGATTATTATGCTGAATTTACTGTCTAAACCTTCTTATCCCCGCATCTTTCTACAGAGTGTATCAGCCAGGTCAACCTTAAGCCAGATGTTGCCAGTGCTGTTTCAAACAGTAAAACTGCATACATGAAAATACACCAGCTGCATCACAGGTCAGCTTGAGAATGTGGGCCACGAAGCCATTGCTTATTTTTACAGAATTTCAACAAAGACCATAATTACTGATGTGATATCTATTCATCGGAACTATATGATTACTGAATGAATAGCATCGCTTTATTGATTTAGACAATTCTGTAAAATACTCTGGGGGATTCATTCTCCCTCTTCACGTGGAAACTTCTCAAAGAAGCATGCCATGGGATTCCCAATCCAGGAAATATTTAAGTTGTTCATGAATCACAGATACTTTTCCAAATTGATTCTCCCTAAGTCGTGGGTAGTACAGACACGGAAGAGTCTGTTTCAACATTTAAACTTCACCGCCATCCCGCTCCCCAGAGCCCCATTCAACCATGCACAGGCATGTAGACACATAAAACTTTGTCTTTTTGCCCCAGTAAATGTGCGCAGATTCGTCAAGGCAATTTAAAAGGGATTCCTAGCTGGAATCCCAGAACGCTACTGTGCTTCAAGGTAGGCAGGCACAGAGGCTCAAGAAAGCACAAAGAATCAGTTTCTGTCCCGGTCACTTCCTGCCCTCTCCCATGGATGTTCCATCACAAGGTTCATCGCCTGTGTTGCTGTGGGCTCTCTTCCAGGAGTGAACGAGCTTTGTATTCTTTTCTTTAATTCCTGATAGAAAGGTAGTTTTTCTGCCTCACAATAACAGGCAAGAATCCCTTGGATTATCCTAGTTGGATCAGGTCACGTGCCAATGACTGTCCAGGGGAATGGGATGTACTGATTGGTTTAAGACATCAAGCCCTCCTCCAGAAACATGGAGCCTGCCTGGGGAAGATGAAAACTAGAGGGAAATCTGGAGGCTGTTACAAGAGGGATAGGGCTGGAATGGATTCTGGAACAGACATTCAAAACATCCATTATACCAGAGAAATGATCTGCTCTCAGCATCAAAGAAAGGGAGAAACTCAAATAGTTTGTTATAAGGTTTCCTCCAGTATCTCCTGAGGTTACTGAATTTCCCCCCACAACTGAGCCCAAATTGACAATTACATCTATCTTTAACTCATTAGATAGCTCTTTTTAAATCCTTGTCTGCCATCTTCTTAAATTCTTTTCTGCCAAAGCCTAGTAGTAGTCCAGGCCAGCTATGCTTACTTTTGACACTTTATATGCATAGATTTTATATTATTTGCTTGTTAATTACTGAATCAGCAATAGCATCACATATTCAAAACAGCCAGTTACTGAGAGTCACTGGCAATTTTGAATAGGGAATGCCAGTCAGTTTTTCAGTACTCATGTAATGGGATTAATAAAATGTACAAAGTCATTCTTTTGGGGGGAAACTGAAGAATGCATTCTTTACCTGGTAGAAACTACCTGTCTATCCATTACAGTGTTATATTCCTGAGGAATAGATCAGTGACTGGCTATGCAATATAGTGATAGAAAGTCCAAGGAAGCCCAGGACATCGTACAGGGAATGCCTTGACGGCATCTCACAGACCAGTATTCTGGTGGCAACAGTATCATTTTGGTTAAGACTAGTAAACCTTGTTTTTAGTAAAAAGGAGTTAAATTTATCCTTTAGAAATGGTACATGAGAAAGTAGGAAGATTATCATGCATGACTGCAGATGGAGAACAAGTCTTCTAAACAGCAGTCTCTCCTATGAGCAATGGAAAGGTAGACACTGTCAAACTGTGTAAGTAACTTGACTGAGGCTCAAAGAGCTAAAGTAACTTGCTGGAGAGCTCATGGATTGTAAATGATAGATAGTCTACAACAACACAGGGACCAGATCTCAAGATGAAACTGGTATTAGGAAGGAAGCAGAAAGGAGAGAAAAAGAAATTGAGCCAGCTCTATCAGGCTCAATAGTCCATGTTCGTGTTAACACACCATGCACATAAATGTTTTGCTTTTTCTCAGTTAGCTCAACAAAATAGGCCTTTTAAATAATGTGTCTGGAATTATATCCTCTAGAGGTAATCAGCAGCTTATTAACCTTAACCATAATAACACATTATCACTATTTTGTTGTAGTTGACTAATTTGTAAAACAATAGTGAAGATCCTACCCAACATGTAAGAATTTATTCCTCAGTTATTGGCACTGAATAAATACAGTGACCCTCACTGGAAATGTCAAGGACGTGGGAAGGAACCGCAGCATGCCACGGAGGGAGGAGTCAGGGCGTTGAAGAGCTCATGAGGAAGTCAGAGTTAAAAACAAACATGGGTCAGCTATTAGACATAAAGTGGTGGCAGTCAGAGCCAGACTTAGACTTGGGAGTGAAGGTCAGTTTGATTTCCTCCAATGTGTTATTCTTCTTTGCTAAACATAAGAGGGAAGGAGTTATACACCCAGAGGTTTGGTCCATGAGCATTGCAGCCAGTATGTCTCCTTCCAGTAGCTACCGAAAAGCTGAGGCTCTATTAAATAGGATGTAAACCCTCTAATGTTTGCTTTATTCTCACAAATAATCAGTTGAAAATTTCTTTCAAGTCCAACCCCCAAAATAAGATACTTGAGTTTCCAGATCTTATCTTTTATAAGTTTTGTTGTTGTTGTTGGCTCGGGCTGAAAGCAAGGATCTAAAGTCACGGGCTTTCAAAAGCAAACTTGTCTTTGCCTTGTAACTAATTGAAAGCCACTGGTCTTTGTGGCGGGACTTTTTCCAGACCCATGAGATTAACAATAAATAAATAATCAACAAAAATAGCAGGCTCAGCCTAAGACCCAACACCTATTTTGTCCTTAGAGTGCTACGTAAGATAAATCAGGTGGATTTAATTTTTATTTAATTTTCTTCCTACTAATTTTCTCAGACTTACTCAGAAGGCATGCACTATTAGAATGGTGACTCTATGTCCTTATATTCCATTATGTACCAGAGAAAGGTTTGGACATTCATTCAAGCATGTTTTTGTTTTTATCCTCACTTGAGGACATTTTTTGCATTTATCTTCAGATAGAGTGGGAGGGAGAGAGGGGTGAAGAGAGAGAGAGAAACATTGATGTGATAGAGAGACATCCACTGGTTGCCACCCACATGACCCCAACCGGGGCCAGGGACAAACTGCAACCAAGGTACTTGTCCTTAGTGGAACCGAATCTGGGCCTCTCTGGTCCACAGGCCGGTGCTCTAACCGCTGAGCCAAACTGGCCTGGGCTCAAGCATGTTATATTTAAAGAAGGTAATTGTGCACGTTGTATTGAGGATAAAAGAGAAAACGGAAGATAAACCCAACAAAATATAAGATGCTGAAGCTCCTCTGACCACAGCATAAGACACAGAAATGAGTTCTCAAGACATCTTGGACGATTCTACAGGGGAAACAGGTACATACTGGCCAGTAACTTTTACACTGCTAGCAGGCTCTTTTAATACTACGCCCTTGTCTACTCTCCTCTAGGAAAATGATTTCCTTGCTGTAACGCCAACATGCTACATATTCAAGAACAAATTATGAATCCTCAGGTCCACGAACTTTGAAAATAGGTAGGAAAAGGCAATATTGCAGTAAAAGAAAAGAAAAGCTGCAACACCAGATTTTCAAAAAATCTTCAAAAATGTAAAATACAGTGGGACCTCTCAATGGAAAAATCTTCTAAAACATAAAATTGGGTAGACTTAAGACTGTATTTAATAAGATACATTCCTAAAATATTGAAAAGACCACATTAAAATTTTCTTTTTTAACAAAGCAACACTTTTTACTTTTCCTCAGAGACAATACATCCAATTATTCATATTTTTTTTCTCTAAAATTTCTGAAGCATCCACCAAGTCTTTGAATTTAGCATTAAATAAAAATGTGAAATTGAAACATTGGGTATAACAATCTTAAAATAAAATCCTTGCCTTTCAGGGTCTGAGTTGTTCCTCTCCCAAATTTCTAATCTTTCAGCTTTGGTATGTAAATATCCATTAACACTAAAATGCAAAGAAAACAAAAAATAAAGACAAGATCAATGAGAGTTATAGGTGTTTTCTACGAAACAGTCTATACGTTAAATACTTGGTAATCACCAATCCCAAGAAATCCTAATAAATCTGTATCCACTTTTTCAAATAAAGTACTTGAGGTAAACACAATCACAAAAAATATATTTGTCAAATTTTCCTTCTTTTCGCTGTACTCACCTCCAACCTACTGTCATAGTTGTAAGCTACTGTTATCCATGCCTGGAGAGCTGCCTGGGTTTACACCCCCACTGTCAGCTTGCGGCTGTGATTCAATAAATTCCTTCTCAGCATGCTGACAGCACAGATATTCCTAAACACACACCAAATCATCTTAGTCTCCAACTGGAACCCGTCAACAGTTTGCCAAAGGCCACAGAAAAAGTCCACAGTAGTCAACATGACATTGTAGGTGACCCAGAATATCTAGCATTGTCTTTAAATTCTTCACTCACCATACCATTTTTATTTAATATAATCACATCACTCACTCCGTTATAATTTTCTACTTGCTTGATTGACTTACCAACTATGTAACCCTGTTGAAGAGAATTCATGTATCTTCTTCTGGAATATGATTAAGTATTTAGTGCTTATGACTAGATACATAGATAAGGGAATGAACTGATTCGAAGGAAAAATTGGTCATTTTTTCTCAGTGTTTTTATTTTACAGATTGAAGGGGAGAAGGATATGTCACCCTAAATGTGCCACTTTTGACATGTGGATTATTTTGTGCTGAATTCAATCAAGACCCAGTAGACCCAGGAAAAGCTTTTTACCACCCCCACCCCCCCACCCCCGCCTTAAGTGCCAAAAAGAACTTTAAAAGGGGGCCGGCACCAGAGATAATTTGTTCATCTGAGAGACTTACCTGCAAGGCAGGGTAAACATTTGCTTACCAGACATTTGCTCTCTCGTCTTCCTGTGAATTGTCTTCTTCCCCTTGAGCCCAGACTCCTAACCCACGCCTTGCCTCAGAATGGTACATAGCCTCAATTACCTAACTGCCTTTGAGTCTCATATTTTCTTAAAAGATTTTTTAAATTGATATTTAGAGAGAGGAAGGAAAAGTGAGAGAGAGAGAGAAACATTGATGTGAGAGGGAAACATCGATTGGCTGCCTCCTGCGTGCCCCCTACTGGGAATCGAGCCTGCAACCTGGGCATGTGCCCTGACCGGGAATCCAACCAGCGACCTTTTGATGCACAGGTTGACACCCAACCAACTGAGGCATACCAGCCAGGGCGAGTCTCATATTCTTCTGGGGCTCCCGTAGCTATGAAATTAAATTTGTTTTCTATTGCCAATCTGTTTTATGGCAATTTCATCATTAGACCAGCCAAAGAACCTAAAGGAGAGAAGGGGAAATTCTTCCTCCCCTATGATAACTTCTACAGAATGAGAAGACACCAAAAATAAAAGTCAAAGTAGAAGGTAAACACTTTCTGATATTTTTACAACTACAGCACAATTGTAAAATCCTGGTTAAAATTGGAATTGCTCTTTCAGTTGTCAAGAATGCTATTTGCTTTTACATCTGAACACCAACAAATGGATGCAGAAGACATAATTCTGAAGGTATGCATGGGCTATTCTAAAAATATTATGATAAACACATAATAAAAACAATTATCCAAATTTATACCCTGACTCCATCTTTTTTTTCCACATTGTATTTATGCTCTTTTTTTTTTTTTTTTTTTTTTTTTATCCTCACCCGAGGACATTTTTTTCATTTTTTGTTCAGATAGAGTGGGAGGGAGAGAGAGGAAGAGAGAGAGAGAGAAACATCGATGTGAGAGTGACACATCTAGTGGCTGCCACCCGCACGACCAACCAGGTCCGGGGACAAACTGCAACCGAAGTACGTGCCCTTAGCGGGAACTGAACCCGGGTCTCTCTGGACCGCAGGCCGACGCTCTAACCGCTGAGCCAAACCGGCCAGGGCTATGCTCTTTTTTTATATGAAGGTTTAATTTAAATATATAGATTTTAAATGCACAGATCAATGAATTTTGACAAATGAATAAACCCTTATAATTAAAATATAGAACACTTCCACCGTCCCAAGAAATTTCCTTCTGCCCCTTTCTAGTCAGCGGCCACACTCTCCTTTCCAGCCCAACTCAACAATGGTTCTGGTTTCTATCGCAGTTTAATTTGTCTATTTTAGAAGTTCACATGGATTAAATCATAGTATACAGGCTGGAGCAAAAGTAGGTTTACAGTTGTTTGTATGGAAAGTAATACAATAATTAATAAATAATAATACAAGAATAAACTGTTTCACATACTCACAACAGTATACCTACTTTTGCCCACCCTGGGTCTGTTTATGAACTACTCTTTGCATATGCTCTTTTGTACATTATAATTTTAGAGTCATTTCTTTTTATTGCTGATTAGTACTCCATTATTTATCCATTCACCTATTTATGAATATATAGTTTTTTTTCCAATTATGATTATGAATAAAATTGCTATGCACATTTATTTAAGCCTTTATGTGAACATGTGTTTACTCTTACCTCGGGTAAAACCAAAGAGTGGAATTGTTGAGTCATATGGTATGTGTATGTTTCACTATGTAAGAAAGTGTCAGCCTTTTCTGTCAAAATGGTTGTACCATGTTACTCTCTTAGCAGAAATATATGAGAGTTCCAGTTTCTCTACATTCTCTCCAAAACTTCATAATGTTGTCTTTTTGTTTGTTTCTTATGTCTTTCAGTGAATGAAGATTTATCACTCCCTGGCCAGTATGGCTTAGTTGGTTGGGTGTCATCCCATGCACCAAAAGGTGGCTAATTCTTGGTCAGGGCACATGACAGGGTTGTGGGCTGGATCTCTGTGGGAGCAGGCAAGAGGCACCTGATTGATGTTCTGCTCTCACATCAATGTTTCCCTCTCTCTCCCTCCCCCATCCTCTCTCTCTAGAAATCAATAAACAATCTTTACCTTCCTCCAAAAAAGATATTTCAGATGGTGGTTTTAATTCACATTTCTCTGGTATTGTTGATTGATATTGATGAGCATTTTGATATGTTTATTCGCTATAGCTAACTTTTGTTCAAGTCCTTGCTCATTTTTTTAGTTTATTATCATTTTATTTTTATTATTATTATTGTCTGTTATATGTTCTGTATCTTTTGTCAGATACATGCATCACAAATATTTTCTTCCAGTTCCTACTTACCTTTCAGTTTTCTTAAATATGACTATTGAAAAGCAGATTTTTTTTTTATTTTGATAAAGTACTTGGCCCTTTCTTATATGCAGAATTATCAGAAACTCTATAGACATAGGGTATTATCCATAAAATACAATTTTTCATTTTGTTTCTTGAACCAAAATTTGACATGGATCCTCAATTTTTCTATGCCATGCATTATTGTCATTATACTTTCAATTTTATTTAGACTATTAAAATAACATATCTGCTTGGATTCTATGAGAAAAAAAAAATAACTGAATTACACCAAAAACTAAAACAAATTTTACAGAATCCATAAAGATTTGGGATTTTCAAAGTTAGATGACCTAAAATAAATCAAGAGACATTGGAAAAATATTATATCTACTTAGTTGTTTATATATTTTCTTGGTAAATATTATGAATATAGATTATCCTCAACCTAGTTATATTTAGCTTGTAATATGAATGGCTATTAAAAATAATTTTTCACAAAAGTGTTAAATAACCTTGGTATATTAATGTACCAAATAAATGTTGAAGTAATTTTAAATAGGCTATCATTTTTCATAAGTGGGTTACTATAGAAAGAATGCAGTAAAACCGTGTTTTATTTTTGGCACTCCCTTCACCAGTTGTGTGGCCACTGGGGTCCTGCAGCCTTCCTTGGCTCTTGACGTTGTCAACTATAAAATGAAGGCGGACATTCTCCCAGGCACAGGTACCGGGATCATTTCAGTAGTCACATTGTAGAAAAATAGCTACTTCCTGTGTTCCATTATACCTAAATTTATCATCAATTTCTGATATATGTTTGGCATGTTTAGGTGTGCTGATATTAGATAATACTTAATACCCTTCACAGAGAATTACTAAAAATCTAAATGTCTTTTCTAAATCTATCATTCCTTTGAATAAAAAGAGTTGGGAAATGGATGTATTTACTGAAAATAACCCCTGTGATAGGATTATAAGCTCTAAGACAAATATGTTTACAAAATTAAAATACAGTTTTTGATGAAAACAAAGATAAAAATGTACCCATAAAGCAATGTTTTAGAAAAATAGACATGCGCATAATTTATGGTGATTATACACATGCTTCCTTGCCACAGACAGCTGTCTATGATACACTTAAATATACACCATACCCAATATTCATACAAGAATATTCTATCTGGGGATATGCCAATTTCTGAGTTTTCAGGCATGTGTTAATAATTACAGGAAATAGATTAGAGTCACTGTATTCTTTTTTTCATGCACAAGGAGATACCCTCTAAGAACTGAAGGACTCTTCTCTTCTTTGAAACTTGTTCACTCAGGCAGCTCAAGAAAAGGAAGAACTCCAAGGCAGAGTGCATGTACTTGAATCGTAGGCAAGAATGAAATCAGGAGAAATGTCTATGGGGAGGGCTTATTAGGTCAAGTCTATTTTATTTAACAGGAAAACAATAGAAGTTATATAAAATATAAAACATAAATGTGTCTGCATATCCCTTATAATTTTCATGTCCGACCAGGACTTAAACTGCTTTTACTGGGGTATTGTCTTTAATATTACCGCTTTTTGTTTGACAATCAAAACAAAACATGGAATATCACTTCTATACAGAACAAGTAAAAGTCAAGGGCAGGAGGGAGGAATCTTATTTTGATAAGATACAGAATAAAGCTGGAAGATATTTCAGTATTAGAACTAGAAGTTTCTGAAACTGTGAGCTCTCCCTTTGAAAATGACAATATAAAATAAGTAAAAAATATCATCTATTGTGGAAGGACACGGACTTTGAAAACTATTAAATGCACTTTTTTTTCTATGAGAACTTCCAACATTGTTGGCCAGTCACAATAGTAACAATTAATTTTATAGTTATTTGTACAATCTGAAAAGAAATTAGTTCATTTTAGTATAAATCCTGAAGTCCTCCTAAAATTTAATCACTCTTGGTTTCCAAGTTGATAAATCTTAAAGACATCCAGCCTGGCCAGTGTGGCTCAGTGGTTGAGCATTGACTCATGCATCAGGAGGTTGCCAGTTTGATTCCAGTCAGAGCACATGCCCAGGTCTTGGGTCCGATCCCCAGTGGGGGGCATGCAGGAGGCAGCCAATCAATGTTCTCTCTCATCGATGTATCTGTCTCTCTCTCTCTTCCTTCCTCTCTCTTTAAAATCAATAAAGAAAAAATATTCTAAAAAAAAAATAAAGACATCTAGCATAGAGCAGTGACTACAGGCTTTTCACGAAGTAAGGCTATGGAGTGAGCTTTGATATCCATCTCCAGTGTGTCTGTACTGAAGAGATGGTAGTAATTCATAAAAATCATCTTCCCTGGATTCTCAGTTCTGACGCCTTCTTGGCTCGATTGCTGACTTTGTAGGGCAAAGCCTTTGTGTACATTTCCAAAGTGATGCCTGTGACCCGGAGTCTCTACCTGGTTCTTTGCTTTTACTCAGTGACATTTCTCAAAATGTTGGCTCTAGCTCTCCAATTCACCAGTTTTCTTCCCACCCTCGTGCTGCCTGTCCTTTATCTGCACTCATTCTGCCAATGCAGCACTGATCTGCAATAGGAGAAATGGTTAAATGCCTGATGCTCAAACGAGGCCTTTTACCTCCATCTCCCTGCTCCTGCAGCTTCCCAATCTTACAGTCTTACAAAACGAGAAGATAATTATTTTGTTGTAGCTACAGTGGGCAATAGATGGGGGTATAATGTTCATTTCATGTTCCTCAATCTCCTCTATTTTATACTTAGACCCTCTTTGAAAGAGCATAATGCTCTTTTGAGCTATAACGATTAGTTTTTGAAAACACGCAGATTAGAAATAAGAAGCACCTTCTCTTCTGAGGACTACACAAATACATTGAGTCTTTTAGACATGTCTTGCTAGAAGGATGTGGACCAGTGTCCTCTGTGGGGCGGGGAGTAAAAAGAGGTCAGAAAGGAATACGATGAAGAAGAAGCAGGAATACCACAGGACGGGACTGACCAATGAGCTGTGGTCTGTGTTGGGAAGGGGTGGACACAGGGTCCCCATCTGCCTTGTGAGCTTGTTTCTTTTCTCCACCAGTCACAGCCTGTGGGTGGGACATAGTGAAGGGAAAGTGTATTTCCACCCTACAAATATGTTTCATGAAGAAAAGTCAGGAAGAAAAGAAAAGAACATAAAATTCTAAATGAAGTTGGTTAAAAAAGAAGGCTCCTTTTTTTTTTCCCTTCCTCTCTCTCCCCCCAACCCCCCTTCATTCTCCATTTTCTTCTGTTCTTGTGTCAATATAGCTTTCTCTTATGTCAGAAATAATATTCTGTATTAACAAATTCAACCAATGTAATTGATATTACATACTTATAAAGGAGGACGGGGTACGGTACCAACTGCTCAATCTGTCCATTCATTTCAAAGTGAAAGTGCAGGTCATCAACACTTCAGATTAGGTTAAGCATTGTTGTATGGAAGAAAAGGATGCTCACTGTGTTAACTGATTATTTGACACTTCCCTAAATGACAAATGGAGGAAACATGGCATCGCATCAAACTTCCCAAGACAGCGTTTTAGTGGATGATTTGTTCAGAAAACATAAATTGATGGTCAACTCCTAATAGGAACAGAGACCCCAGTTTATCCCAGCACAGGTTTGTCCTCCCTCCCTCCAGTAAACAATGCGCTAGGTTTGAATAATTGATCTCTATTGATTTACAATAAAATAGCAACATCTCCCCATGTCATAAGAGATTTATGTTTCCAGTGTTTATGTTGATATCTTAAGTAGCAAGCACATTGCACGTTGCTGTGTAGTGACAAGACCAAATGCGCTTTGGCAGAGCTTCAGTATAAAAATGAGAAGGTGTTGATTTCATTACCACTCTGGCAATACGTTTGAAAGAGTGTTAATGACTATTAATGGCCTAGTCCTCAGCCAGAAGAATGCCTGAAGTCGGTGAAAGTGGCATTTGATCTGCTCTTAAACGTTAAAAACAGAGAGCCTCCTACAGTTGCGTTTGTAAGTACCTTTCCTGCTCTACAAATAATCACATCCCCCACTTAAGTGAGCTTTTAAAGATGTTTAAATTCAAGGCAAACCCAATTTCTCCACTCTGGAGGCTTTGCCCTTTCCTCTTCTTTATAACAACGGACTCATCTGGCTTTAGTTGAAGGTAAATAAGAACAAAATTTATTTTCAAAGGACATTTTGTCTCTTTTCAATTTTACAATGTAGAAAGTATAGAAACTCCATTGTTTTAGTTTTGTTGTTGTTGTTGTTTTTAAAGAGTTTCTTAGCCTGGCCGGTCTGGCTCAGTGGATTGAGCATCATCCCATGGACTGAGAGGTCCAGGTTCGATTCCCAGTCAGGGCACATGCCCGGGTTGTGGGCTGGACCCCCAGTAGGGGGCGTGCAGGAGGCAGCCGATCAACGTTTCTCTCGCACACAGATGCTTCTATTTCTCTCTCCCTTCCTCTCTGTCTAAAAAATAAATAAAAACATATTTTTTAAAAAAGAGTTACTTATTTTCTGTTCTTACTTATTTTTGGAGATACAGATGAGTTCACACAATCCTACAACTGAATATAATATGAATTGATCCATGTTTCTGAAGCCCACCTGCTTTCAGGTTTTCTTTTTTTTTCTCTCCCCTCAAACAACTTTTTTTTGGGGGTCCCTAGAGGGTCCTAGATCAACGAGTTATTAGATGAGGAATGGAAGCTTCTGTTTCAGAAAACAACTTCAGCTAGAAAACAGAAAACAGATGCCAATTATTTGCCAATGGCTGCTGGAAAACAAAACATTTGATGACATTTACTTTGTCTTAGCAGAACTGCCGCTGATGCCAAAGAAATAGAAACTGGTCAAATTACCAGCAGCCGGTTCTAAAATGTGGGGTATTATGATTTGGAATCATGCTCTACAATTGGCCATTTTGTGACCTACATATTTCTTTAAACATTGATTATCCATGCAACCTGTTTTAACAGATATATAGGAAGAATATGTGTAATTGATATGTATAATTAAATATTTGATTTCAATATTTTATTCTATTGTCTTCTAATTCCACTAGGTTTTTTTACAAAGGGATAAAGATCATTTTGGTGTTTGGGATTTGAAAATGACTTCCTTGACAAACATTTTTATTTCATGTGCAAATACTTCAAATTCAACACCTTTCTTACATTGAATCCAGCTGAATTATTCATTGTTTATGTGCTGTCACAAACAATGTTTAAGTATTTTTCCTCCAGTAGTTAACAGACTTAATTTAGTCAGAATCAATATCCATCTAGCCCCACAGAAATATAAATTTTCCATAAATATTTTTGGATGAAATGTTTCACCTTTGAGACACATTTCTGAAGAAATATCTCGGGCTGACTTCATTGAAATTAGCAGTATTTCAAATAGATTTCTACGTTCATCAGCCATAAGATCTAGATATGCAAATAATGTCTTTTGAAAAGCATATGCAGTATTTGTTAGTTCTCTTCATAGTGATTTGAGCTAGCATTTACGGTGTGAAGAAAAGCAATTAATGCATTTTCCTTGACAGTAGAGTTACTACCAGCAATGGTGTTACAAAATCTGTCACAAGTGTCTACCTTGCCTCAAGATGTGACCTGAGTGACTGAGAAGTGAACTAATTTATGGATAGTACTTATACCACTGAGTATTTGTTGAAAATATAAGCTGAAAAAAGGAGGATCAAAGTGACTTAAGAAATGTCATGCTTCTTAGTTTTTATTATGCACTTGAATCACGAGGGGTCTTGTTTAATGCAGGTTTTGACTCAGTCATTCTGGGGTGGGTCCTGAGATTCTGCATTTGTACAAGTTCCCATATGATGATTTCAAAGCAAGGGTCAGTGGACCACACTTTTACAGGCAAGAGTGTAGATGACCTGAGGTGGGGCCATTCTTCATCGAAAACTAGAAATTTTCTGAAGCACTCATAGCCAATCTCAATATTCAAAGTGATTGACTAACCTACAGTCAGAACTAGAG
Organism: Tadarida brasiliensis; assembly: GCA_030848825.1. Taxonomy (NCBI): domain Eukaryota; kingdom Metazoa; phylum Chordata; class Mammalia; order Chiroptera; family Molossidae; genus Tadarida; species Tadarida brasiliensis. The sequence goes on along the minus strand of CM061267.1, from coordinate 78,179,794 downwards.
GAACCCTGGGGTAACCCATCTCATGAGTAATGATTGCTATCAACCTACCTCCTGGTTCCAGTGTGGATGCCGAATGATGAGTTAGGCAGAACATGAACCTTCTCTTTAGTAGATTCAACAAATACTAAGATGTTCTATGGTGTGTGTGTGTGCATGTGTGTGTGTGTGTGTGGAGAGAGAAAGCATTTAAAGCTAGAGGCAGATAACTATGAGAATATTATGTTATGATTAGAGAAAAGGGAAAATATAATTGCACCCTAAGGTATGACCCAAATGAACAGTGCATCTAGTTCCCATTGGCATGTTTTTCTAACCTAGGCATCAATCACACTGAATACCTTGATAATTATCATAGCAAAGGAAAATGAAATTTAGTCAGATTTGTTTTTACACCCATTCTACTGAGCAATAGAATCTACAAATGGGCATGTATACTAGATAATATTTTAACAAACTGGATGCCCATTCTTTTGGCCTCTACTTGGCTAATGTAATGGTAAGCCCATCTCTCCTATTTCACTTAATCATCTCCAGTCAGAAGAAAGCTTCCTATCACATTGAACCCATGAAGGATTGTTCCACTAAGTTTGGGTATCTTAGATTGTATTCTCTGAACTCCTACTCCCACTCTATCACACTCCCCAAACACCTGGGACAAATTCATTGACTGCCTCTCCAGCAGACAGGAATTTTGGTAGATTTTCTGTCTAGCTGGGGAGCAGCTGGCAGGATCTTATAGCCAGTTGGGGAAGGGGAAGCATTTAATATCCTTTTGAAAGATCAGGACTCATATGAACCACATCATACTCTTTCCACTCTGGTCCCCAAGTACCACTGATCCTTCCACAGATACATTTCTCCCCCTTGTATTCATTTGTGCTCAGCCTGACCTCATGACTGCATACCTAGAATGTTGCCTTCTAAATGGTCTGCCTATCTCATGTTTTAATAAACTTAAATAACAGCGTCTCATTACTCCTCCAATACTCTAGCAGTTGTCTGCTTAATAACTTTCATTGGATCCATGTAGCTACAAGAATAAGTCTGAGTTCCATACCCTGTCAAGCAATGTTGTCCACAAAATACATCTATATCTTTTGAACTTCCAAATGGCCTCTGTTGTGTGCCAAAAAATCCATGCATATTATCGTGTCTGCTTAGATCTTACTGGCTTTCCAATAACTTATCTATAACCTAAACACTTGTCCCTCAATTCTTCCTTGAAGCCTCCTCTGAGCATTCCAATCCTAAATGAGTTCTCACACAGTAGTTATTACTACTCATTTTGTACTTTTTTATATGCTTCCGTGTGTGTGTGTGTGTGTGTGTGTGTGTTTCTGTTGCTATTATTTGCTCTCTAAATGGGACATGTTATATTTAATACTCTGTCCCTTTCTATATAAGGTTTGGGAGGGTAGGATTGGAAGTCAGTCTGTATGTGAATCGTAATGAGTGAATGCTAATTCTCATCTATAAAAACATCCAGTTTTTCAGGATTAGTGTGAGGTTTCAGAATGTAAAATACCTAGGAGAGTTCCTGAAATATAGTTTTAATTCTCAGAAAATGTTAGCTTTAATTAAATCCTGATATTAACAGATACTGAGGACTTTGCAAGATATGACATATATCCATCATAGCACATAGAAGAATGCTCTGTACAGAGCAGACATACCAAATTTTTCCTTCATTTGATTTGATTCAACACTTCTGAATTAAATGTTAACTGGTAGCTAAGAAGCTGACGTGATATAAATCCTGGCCAACTTACTATGCATCTATTGTCCTAGAAAAGCAATTCTTCTGTGGCCATATGTACCTAGGCATGGCTCTGTGCTTTTGGGATACTGTCATTTATTTGACTTGATTATACCTTTCATAGTCACTCTTCAATAGTACACAAAATATAGGATCGTTTTAGCTAAATGATTAACTGGAATCAGGAGAAAATTTAAAAACCAATCTTACAAAGCACTCTGTCCTCAGGAAACAGATAAATAATGTAGGTCTGACTAAACTGTGATCATGAATAGGCAACCGAATACCTTTAGGAGGAAAACGTAATTTATTTCCACACAAATACCACAAAATTTGGCACATGGTAGATATTAAACAAAATGTTATTGAATGAGTAAATGATTTAATAACATAATTTTAGTTAAACATCTAGTAATAGCTTTGTCTTCTGATTATTGTTGGAGTTCTAATTTATGATTGACCAAAATAACTTAAATTTTTTAATAAATCTATTTTATCATTAATTATATATAAAATTTATCAATCCCATCATATTTTAGAGTATCGATTAGTGCAGAAAAAGGGAAATTTAGTCTGAATATCTGCCATAAAAACAGCTGGCAGTGGCAATAATGTGCTCCCATTACTGAGCCTAGTATATTTTTAAAGAGAAGGTCCATAAAATGATTTGATTATAATTAATATTAGACCTCATGATTTATTTATTGTTGATAATAATTAATTTGGCTTCATCAAACTCTTAGGCATCTTGATCATTAATTATATAGCATAATTTTTTGACAGGATTATCAACTTAATTGAAGACGTGATGTCTATTACATGTATTTTTCAATACCATTGGCTATAGAACACTTCCAAAGTACTAAGCTTTTTATGGCACATTATGGATCGATAATATTTTCTAAATATCTTTTCTGAACTTCTCTTCCAGATGTAAAAATATCTTACAGATATTGTAAAAATCCTGAGAGTAAGCACGTGTTTTTGACACCTATAAATATCTAAACAAATTAACCTGCCCTGTGGAACTGATGGGCATGCGTACTCAAAGCATCTACTAGCCTCAGGACTAAGTATTATTGTGTAGATTTTCAATCCATATTTGAACAATCATTTTCTGGAAGGTTTGAGGCCATCCTTCATTCCTGTTTAGTCAACTAGAATGTTATTTAGCTCAAATGGTATACCTGAAGCTGCCTACCTTCCTCTGTTTCTTTCATTAAGATGTAACGTGATTTATGATCAGCACCATTTTCTTGGGACAGAGATTAATCACAATAAATGTGGTGAATTTATTCTATCAAGGGTGAGTTCAATTTTATCATTCTGAAAATCTACAGTGGACAATATAATAATCATCAACATCAATATGAATTTGTATTTAATTTTTGAAAAATATATATATATCTTTAAGAAAAAAATTTTTAAGAATATTATATTGAAAGCTGGAACAGGTAGTACTAAGTTCAAATCCTTGTTTTGTCATTTTATACTTGAATCATCAATATTTCATAAAGGGGTGTTGATTCAAGTCCACAAGTTCACCTTGGAGTAATCATGATCATGAAGTTATTATTTCATGTTTTAAAAGCATGAGAAGATATTAAATTAGGCAAAATGATTTTATGAAATTAAACTTAAAGTTAAAGGTTATATTTGATAGTCACTCCATTTAAAAAAAGTGAGATATTTTAGCCAATATCTTCCTTTTTGGCAGTTTTTTTTCTCTGAAAAAAATTATATAGGACAGTATGGCATTTAAATTGGGAGAGAAAAGGAAAAGCTTATTATCTCTGTCCTATAGCGTAAATAAAACTCATTTCTCAAATAACCAAGTGTTAAATTACATTTCAAGCCAACTAAAATTTAAGAATATTCTGATAAAATAAATTTAAAGTAAGAATCTGGTTCCCTAAATAATTATACAATAATACTTCTGGTATATGCAAAAATGATTTCTCCCTCATTTTTAATAGACCCTAGAGACATTTTAATCCTCCTCTTAGGACCTAACTTGTCTGTATGTTATAAAATCTGGGAGCTTGCCCAGCCGGTGTGGCTCAGTGGTTGAGTGTTGATCCATGTACCAAGAGGTTGCCAGTTTGATTCCCAGTCAGGACACATGCCCAGGTTGTGGGCCAAATCCCCAGTGGGGGCCATGCAGGAGGTGGCCAATCGATGTTCTCTCTCATTGATATTTCTATCTCTCCCTCTCCCTTCCTCTCTCTCTAAAAATCAATAAAATAAAAAAATAAAAATAAAAATATAATCTGGTAGCTCTTTTATATAATTAAAAAATATATATAGTTATATATATATATAAACAGATAATAAGTATGCAAGTTAATGTTTAGATTATAATATATCCTATTCTACAACAAGGGTAATTTGGAAATTCTTCAAGTAGTGTTTGGGTTATACATCTATCATTAGATTTAACATTTTTTAAAAATATATATTTATTGATTTTTAGAGAGAGAGGAAGGGAGAAGGAGAGAGAGATAGAAACATCGATGAGAGAGAACATCGACTGGCCACCTCCTGCATGCCCCCTACTGGGGATTGAGACCACAACCTGGGCATGTGCCCTGACCAGGAATCACACTGGCTGGGCAGATTTAACATTTTTAATGTATCAGTTGAGCTTATGATAAATCTGAAAAATATATATTTACTGACATTTACTTAGTAAGTTTGAAATTCACAAAATGTCATAGATTTAGTGGATTTTTTAATGTATTTATTGGTGTTCTTATTAAATATTTGCCTCATTAAAGATTTCTTCTGTTTATCTCATGTACACTTGTTATTCAATGTGTTCCTTCCCTTGTATTTTGTTTACAATATATTTGCAATTTACTTGTTTTTCTAAATAAATGATTAGATATCTAGTAGTAAGTTTCGCTACTCAACTTTAATGTGTTGAAGCATGCAGTATAATATAGTTTTGCTTAATAGACATTACAGCCACTGTCTAAATGAAATCTTCCTCGATTGCCTCCAGCCAAGCTTGTTGCATAGTACTCTCTGCTCTTGCACAGAAGTAGATAAGAGAAAGAAAGAGACAAGAGTTTTTAAAGAAATAATGGCTGAAAACATGTCAAATTTGATTTTTTAAAAATTCATCTATACCGATTAAGCTCATCAAACTCCACATAGGATACACACAAAGATTTCATGTAGACACATCATAGTTAAACTGTTGAAAGCAAAAGGAGACTTCAAAACAATACGATTAAAAACTACTCGGCATGACTTCCGGTCAAGATGGCGGCGTAGGTAACCGCGGTCTGGCGTCCTCCCACAACCACACCAAAGTTACAACTAAACTACAGAACAACCATCATTCAGAACCGCCTGAAATCAAGCTGAATGGAAGTCTACAACTACAAGATTAAAGAAGAAGCCACATGGAGACTGGCAGGAGGGGCGGAGGCGGACGGGCTGGTCCCACACCCACGTGTGGCGGATAAAAATCAGAAGGACACCTCGGCTGGGAAGGTCCTCCCTGAGGACTGAGGGGTCCCCGTCCCACACCAGGTGCCCAGCTCAGGGTTCCAGTGCCAGGAAGAGAATCCCCATCACTTCTGGCTGGAAAACCAGTGGGAACTGAGGCTGAGGCGGCTGGAGCCCCCGGCAGCTCCTCTTAAAGGGCCCGCGCACGGACTTACTCGGACTCCCACCCTCCAGGCTCCAGCATGGGGGAGGCAGCTTGAAAGGCACCAGAGTCATATGGGGAAGAACTGAGTTGTTTGGCATTGGAGCGAGGGCTGGAGAGGCAGCTTTCTCCTGGACAGATGTGCTATCAGAGGCCTTTGTTCCTTTGGTGAGCCCTTCCCTGGGCCAGCAGACACCTCCATATCTGGGACTCCAGCAACCTGGCTCACACTGTTGGCCCCGCCCTGGTGATTCCCTGAGGCCCCACCCCACCCAACTTCCAGGCCCACCCAAGCTGTTGCCAGTTGCTGTACTATAGGATTGGCCTGTCTTGGATCCTGCTTCAGGTTTTCCTAAATTCTCTTAAACAAGCAGCATCTGGTTTCAGCTAGCCCCATACCTTTCATTAAGTAATACACAGAAACAAACACAGGGAGGCAGCCAAAATGAGGAGACAAAGAAACAGGTCTCAAATGAAAGAACAGAACAAAACTCTAGGAAAACAACAAAGTGAAATGGAGATAAGCAACCTAACAGATGCTGAGTTCAAAACACTGCTTATAAGGATGCTCAATGGACTTAGTGAGAACCTCAGTGAACTTAGTGAGGGCCTCAAGAGCATAAAAAAGGACCAGTCAGAAATGAAGGAAGCACTAACTGAAATAAAGAATAATTTACACAGATTCAATAGTAGAGTAGGTGAAGCCAAGAAGCAAACCATGAATTTGGAATATAAGGAAGCAAAAAACACCCAATCAGAACAGCAAAAAGAAAAAAGAATCCAAAAAAAATGAGGATAGTGTAAGGAGCCTCTGGGACAACTTCAAGCATGCCAACACTCGTATCTTGGGGGTGCCAGAAGGAGAAGAGAGAGAACAAGAAATCGAAAACCTACTTGAAACAATAATGGCAGAAAACTTCCCTAACTTGGTGAAGGAAACAGACATACAAGTTCAGGAAGAACAGAGAGTCCCAAACAAGATGAACCCCAAGAGGCCCACACCAAGACACATCATCATCAAAATGCAAAAGGTTCAAGACAAAGCGAGAATCTTAAAAGCAGCAAGAGAAAAGCAGTTCGTTACCCACAAGGGAGTTCCCATAAGACTGTCAGCTGATTTCTCAAAAGAAACTTTGCAGACCAGAAGGGAGTGGCAAGAAATATTCAGAGGGATGAAAAGTAAGAACTTACAACCAAGATTACTCTATCCTGCAAAGCTGTCATTTAGAATCGATGGCCATATAAAGTGTTTCCCAGACAAGGAAAAGCTAAAGGAGTTCATCACCACCAAACCATTATTATAGGAAATATTGAAGGGTCTTCTTGAAGAAAAAGATAAACAATATGAACAAACAAAATGGCAATGAATACATATCTATCAACAATTGAATCTACAAGCAAAATGAACAAACAGAATAGAAACATTCTCTGGACCGTAGGCTGACGCTCTAACCGCTGAGCCAAACCGGCCAGGGCCAGAATGGAAACATTCTCATAGATACAGAGAAATTTTGTTGGTTGCCAGATGACAGGGGGGTTGGGGAAATGGGTGAAAAACGTGAAGGGATTAAGAAGTACAAATTGAGCCCTGGCCAGTTTGGCTCAGTGGTTAGAGCGTCGGCCCATGGACCAGAGAGTTCTGGGTTTGGTTCCTGCTAAGGGCATGTACCTTGGTTGCAGTTTGTCCCCGGCCCTGGTTGGGGTCATGTGGGAACCGAGTCGTGTGGGTGGTGGCCACTCGATGTGTCTCTCTCACATTGATGTTTCTCTCTCTCTCTTCCCCCCTCTCTTCCCCCCTCTCTTCCCCGCTCTCTCCCTCCTGCTCTATCTGAAGATGAATGCAAAAATGTCCTTGGGTGAGGATTAAAAAAAAAAAAGAAGTACAAATTGGTTGGTAGACTGACAAACCTCAAAGGGAAGGGGGGTTGGGGGGTGGGAAGAAATAAACCAAAGAACTTATCTGTATATATACATAATCAATGGACACAGACAACAGTGTGGGGAAAGGCAGGAGGTGGGTGGGAATGGGGAGGAGGGGGATCAATGGGGGAAAAATGAGGAATATCTGTAATACACTCAACAATAAAGTTTAAAAAAACAATTTAAAAAAAACTACTCGGCACATAAAAGAAACTCACAATAAAATTAACAGGTGATTTCTCAAATAGCTGAGGAAAATAGAGATATCAACCAATAATTTTTTTTTTGGTATGTGCCCTAGCAGGAACCGAACCCAGGACTCTCTGGTCCACAGGCCGATGCTCCAACTGCTGAGCCAAACAAGCCAGGGCTATCAACCAGTAATTTTATAACAGCAAAACTATGCTTCAAAATGAGAAAAAATAAAAAACAATCCCCTTCTCTCATCCAAAAGATCTATGTCTGACTGAAATATATGGGGGTGGGGGGATCAAATAGCAACAGAATATATGTATCTTTCAAGAACATACAAAAGATGCTATATGGTAAATCGTGTGCTAGGCCATAACATAGAAACAATAACTTTAAATGAAATAAAATAAAATATGTTTTCAAACAAAGAAATTAAATTACAAATCAACAAAAGAGGAAATCAGGAAAATTCTAAATTTGGAAAATAAATCACACACTACTAAGCACTGTGTGCTCAAAGAAGAATTCACAAGGGAATTAGGAAACATTTTGAACTAACTGAACATAAAATCATAAGATATAAAAAAATATGTAACATAGCTAACTATATTTAGAGGGACAGTTTTAGCTTTAAATGACTATATTAAAAAGGATAATCTCAGATCAATAAATTTTTACCTCAGCAATATAATAAAAGAAGAAAAAAATTAAAAAATAAAGCAAAATTAAAGAATAAATATTAAAACAGAAATTAGTAAAACAGAAAAGAGATTATCAATAGAGAAAATCAATAAAACTGAAAGCTGGTTCTTTGGAAAAAAACAATTTTTAAATGACAAAAACTTTATCTAAACTGGGCAAAAGAAAAAGACAGGTACACATTATTAAAATGAGAAATGAAGAGGACATACCACTATGAATCTTACAGAAATTAAAAGGATTATAAAGAAATATGAACAACTGTATGCTGCAAAAGTAGACAAGTTAAATGAAATAGACAAAATCCTATAAGGAAATAATCTAAATTGACAAGAAATAAATTCTGTGAATAGACCTCTAGCAAGTAAAGGAGTTAAATCAGTACGTAAAATGCCCAAAAACAAAACAAACAAACAAAAAACCTCAGGTGCAGATGTATTTACAGCGAAATTCTATAAAAATCTAAAAAAGAAATTCTTACAAAATTCAAAGGCTTAAAGCGCTTCTCAGCTCATTCTGTGAGGTCAGTGTTGCCCCAATGCTCAAGTCAGATAAAGATATCACAATATGCCAGGCCAGTGTGGCTCAGTGGTTGAGCGTCCACCCATGCACCAAAAGGTTGCCGGTTCGATTCTTGGTCAGGGCACATGCCCAAGTTGTGGGCCCGATTCCCAGTGGGGAGCATGCAGGAGATGGCCAATCTATGTTCTCTCTCAGCAATGTTTCTATCTCTCTCTCCCTCTCCCTAAAAAAATCTATTAAAAAAAAAAAAAGAGGTATCACAATAAAAGAAAACTAATACCAGTGTTTAGCATGATTATTGAACAAAAAACTAAAAAAATGCAGAAATCCAAAATTAAGCAGCATATAAAATATACATCATGACCAAGTGGAATTTATTACAGGAAAACAAGGTTAGGTTAATATTCAAAAATCAATAATGGAGTACAATATTCATATATTAAAGGACAAATGTTTCCACAGGCTCATCTCAATAAAAGAGAAAAAGTATTTTAACAAAGCCAACACCCATTTGTGATTTTAAAAAAAGAAGAAGAAGAAAGAAAAGAAAGAAATCTCAACAAACTAGGAATCGAAGGGAACTTCCCAAATCTAATGAAACGCATCTATGAAAAACTTTGGCTAATCTCAGATTTAATACTAAAAGAGTAAATGCTATCTCATTGAGATGAGAAATAAGACAGCAATCTCTACTCTTGTCATTTTTATTCAACAATGTACTTGGAATTCTAGTTAGTGCAATCAGGCAAGAAAAAAAATAATAAGAGGCATCTGCCCAGCTGGTGTGGCTCAGTGGTTGAGTGTCGACCCATGCACTAAGAGGTCGCCGGTTCAATTCCCGGTCAGGGCATATACCCAGGTTGTAGGCCAAATCCCCAGTGGGGGGCATGCAGGAGGTGGCCAGTCGATGTTCTCTTTCATCGATGTTTCTATCTCTCCCACTCCCTTCCTCTCTCTAAAATCAATAAAGGGAAAATATAAATAAACAAATAAGAAGCATCTACTATGAAATGGAAGAAATAAAAGTGTCTTGATCTGTAAACAACATGATCCTATATGTAGAAAATTCTGAGGACATTTAAAAAAACCAACACAATTAGTGTAGAGCAAGATTACAAAATACAAGTTCAACATAAAAATAAATTCCATAAACTAGCAATGAAAAATCCAAAAGTGAAATTCAGAAAAGAGTTCCATTCACATAACATCAACAAATTATATTTAAATTGAACACTGCAAATTTCAAAATCTTGTTGATAAAAATTAAAGGTAATTTAAATAAAGGCAATTCATACTTATGGACCAAAAGACTCATCATATTAAGATGGTAATTACCCCAAGTTGATAATATATAGAGAACACCATCTCTCAAAATCCCAGCAGACATTTCTTCTTACCCATTAACATGTATAGATATTAGGAAGAATTCTAAGAATGACTCCCAGTGACCCTCACTCTTATATAATCCCCTTTCTTTTGTATGTGATTGGAACCTATAGCTATAATAAGGTATTATTCCAGTGATTATGTTTTATTATGTGGCAAAAAAAAAAAGAGAGAGTATTTTCTTGTCCCCTTAGGCTGAATCTAATTACATGAGTCCTTTAATAGCAGAGAATTTTCTCCAACTAGTCAAAAAAAAGAAAAGAAAAATCAGAAAGATTGGAAACATGAAGACTGGACACACTGTTGCTGACTTGAAGATTGTGGGGGTCACATAAGAAGAAATGTGGGTGGTCTCTAGGTACAGAGGCTGTCCCCTGACTAATGGCCAGCAAGGAAACAGGGACCCCAGACCCTGAGCAGAGAATTCCCATGAGTCTGCTTATACTTTTCATATATAGGAGTTTGAGCAATAAATTAATATTGTTTTAAAATGCTAACTTTGTGGCAATTTGTTATGTAGCTGTAGAAAACTAATACAGCCTATAATTTAAAAAACAGATTGCCCAGCCAGTGTGGCTCAGTGGTTGAGCATTGACCCATGCACCAGGATGTCTCTGGTTCGATTCCTGGTCACGGCACATACCCAGGTTGTGGGCCAAATCCTCAGTGGGGGGCATGCAGGAGGTAGCCAATCGGTGTTCTCTCTCATTGATGTTTCTATCTCTCTCTCCCTCTCCCTTCCTTTCTCTCTAAAATCAGTAAAGAAAAAACAATTAAAAAAATAAAAACAAAAAACAGATTAACCAGTGTTCACATAATGTAGAAAAACTGGAACCCTCATACATTGCTGATAAGATTGTAAAAGGGTTCGGTCACTTTGAAAAAAACAATTTGGAAATTTCTTTAAGAGTTAAATAGAATCTACCCAAGGGAAATAAAAGTTATATCCATATACATATTTATATGTGACTATTTCTAAAAACATTATTCATAATTGACCAAAATTAGAAAAACTCAAATGTCTATCAACTGGTGAATTAATTTAAAATGAACTACTATCCACCAATAAATAGGAACAAACTACTACTAAGATGTGTGGATTTATTTTTCTTTGGGTTTTAATTGCATTTCACTAAGAACTATGTGCTAATTTTCAATGTGTATCTGTTCTTTGATGAACTGCTTAAATTTTTAATCTATTTTTTACTAGGTGATTGTTATCTTATTGTTGAGTTTTGAGAGTTCTTTATATATTCTAGCTATGATTATTAGTCTATAAATTAAAAGGAAGAATGTAAACCAACAGCCTGCTTGCTTGGTTTAATTTTGAATTTTGAAAGAACTATTTTCTAAATCTGTCCTTATAATATATATTTTTATATGTAAGTAATACCTTAATAAACAGAAAAAGGATAAAAATAAAAATACATAAATGGCCAAAAAAAAAAAGTCACATTGTGGTATCTCAATACTTTAGCCTTTATGGGTTCACCATTGCAATTACAATAAAAGCCATAGTTCTTCCATTGCTTATAATATGAATGCCATCTAACCACTTTGACCTCATTCACTACTCTTCTTCCTTGGCACCTTCCTTAAGATATTTACTGACTCTTTCCTCACCGTGAAATGTCCTTCTCCCAGATATCCTCATTACTACCTGGGTTCCTCATTTCTTTCCATTATCCTCCCAAATGTCACCTTTTTATAGATGTCTTCCTAAATATATTAGCAACTCACCTTACCCCTCCTACTGAGGAGATAGAGAGGCAGGTTAGGAAGTAAGGGACAGGACTATGGGAAGGGAAGGCTGAGACATGTGAGGAGGTTTGCAAAGACTTGGAGCTCAGCACACAGGCAGAACTCAGTACACAGTATATTAAGAGGTTTATTTGGACTCTACAAATTTCAAAATAAAACTAAAATCAACATGGGAAATTGTGTTTCCAAGGTCAGAACCTCCCAGTCCCCATTAATATCCTGACTTACCAAAATGAAGAGCTTATCTTGATTGCAAATTAGAAGCTCCTGCAAAGAACACAGATCCATTACATAACAAAAAACCTGGAAAGGTTGGTTCCAGGCAAGAGGGGAACAGCAATTTTATAGTTCCTTTTTCTAGGGCCCTGATGGGTTTGCAAATGAATTTTATTTCATGTTAAAGAATATAGTTCTGGTGAGTCTGACCTATTCCAATGAATATACCCACTGGTTTCTGGGAGCAAGGCATCAGGATTGCTTAATGAGTTCTGCTACAAAACTATAGAGTGTGTTCCTATTGCAGAAAGCCAGGTTACCTTAAAAAGGATTACAGTCGGCCCTCTTTATCGCGGTTAATCTGTTCCAGACTCTACCGCGATAAATGAATTTCTGTGAAGTGGTGAGGGACGACTGTATAGAAAACTAAAATTGGATTTAGAAAAGAAACCAAAAGCAAGCATAGGGTTGCTCCAAGGGTGATTCCCCTCCTTCTCACTAATAGTCTGGGAGAACTTCATTAAGAGAAGCTCAGTTCCTTCATTCCTTTCATTTTGGGCTTATAAACATAGTATTTAATAGTTGTGATCCAGGCCATGAATCTTTTACTCTTAATATGAAGTAACCATGGAATTTTGAACTTCTAAGGAACTTCAAAGACTATAGGCAAACATAGGAGTAGCTAGCTTACTGCTTAATTAATGACTAACAAAATACCTAGGACAATACCTAGCATAAAGTTGGTCCTTAATATGTGATGATCCTAAATGAATGAGTGATTAACATATAAATCTTCATAGACATATTGATGTCTATGAAGAAAAATAACAGTAAAAGCCAATATTTGTTGAGAAATATCTCTATGCTAAATACTAAGCTAAGCATTAAATTCTTGCAAAAACCTATGATACAGTGTGGACAGGTTAATAAACTGTTCAATATCACACAGGTGGTAAGTATAGGAACAGACATGTGATCTTAAACCCATCTGACTGAAGAGCTGGCCTTTTCAGTCATTCAAGCTTACTGCCTCAGCCTGTCCTAGTCACGGCCAAATTCCCTAAGTCAGAGTACTTAGTCAAAGCACATGCCATCTGTACCTTCTGTGCCATTTCTGTGCGACCAAAGGATTTAAGAATCTAGGACAATCAAAAGGAGATCCTCTTAAAGATGCTAAGTGTATTCTGAATCAAGTCCTTTACCAGAATCTCTGAGGAATTCCAGAATTGTCAGAGAGCCTAACCATCTCAAGTCTGCTCTTGAATATAAGCCAATCACTACAAAGCACATTTTGTTTAGAGTATTATTCATTCATAGTCATCCCAACTAATAATATCTCCCACATACCATGACACATTTTTGCAACTGACATAGGAAATAATAAAAAGTTTGGTATTTCCACTAACTCCCACCATCCCAGATAAAATTAGTTCTTGATCATGTCTCTGTATCCCCATACCTACGTGGTTTCTTTGGTATGTAGTATATATCTTATCCCAAAAGACTACTTTGTATTTCTTCTCTATGTCCTATTTTCTGATCTACTGGCTATAAAGCAGCTTAATTTTAAAGAAAGAAGACACATTCACATTAATCTTTGATGTACAAAAGTATGCATATACTATTTTGTTTTAGTTATTTCAAAGCCCTTAGTAAATTAACTGGCTGGAAGCATGCAATTGTATTTATTAGCCTGTGTACTTCTAGCTTCCAAGTTATTGTATAATCATAATGACATCCAATTTATCTCAACCTTATCTTAGTTTTATCGGTATTAATCCCAACATACTGATAATATTTTTTATTAAACATCTTAAGACATGAATCTTATATATTCTGGAAAAGAACTCGACTTCTCCCAGTGGCTACTAAGGTTTAGCTAATAGGTCAATATTTCTATATTTTAATAATATATTATTGTTGTTAGTTTTAAGTATGTGTTTAAAATTCATAAAGCATCAAGCAAGTAATGTCTCTAAAGTTGAAATCAAGTTATGAAAAATGTAAAGAATTACATTTTAAACAAAGTCATTTGACAGTTAATTATCTCTATGTTATTAAGTATATCAAGAGCAATAATGGAGATTTTAAACAATTAAGTATTTTATCTTTTTTTCCTCTCTTTGTGTCATATTTTACACCTCCTTATCAATAAAAAATAAAAATAGAATAGCTGGGTTGGGGGAGAAGGAAGTAAATAATATCAAATCCTAGATTTTAAAAGGGTGGGGTAGAGTGGATACATTTTCTAATTATCATATTAATGAACAAAAATAACATCCGGAGTATGATTTGAAAAAAATACACAAGATAAATGGCAATATTCAGCTCTTTCCCAGGGGAAAATGCTTGTGAAGGGAAGTGTAGTGCCTGAAACCACACCCATGCGCTATGAAGTGCGCATCTGCTCAGCGCAGGCCCAGCCAAAACCTGCAGGTGTCGAAATGCCAGTCGTACACACAAAGTGATGAAAATGGAGAAATACTGTCTTTTGAAAAGTACCAATATTTCAAAATTTTAATTCTGCCTATTTGAAGATATCGGTTGCCTTTCCCCCTTATCATGTTGTATATGGAGTTTTAGAAAAGTCTGAAAATGAACAACGAAAATTGCTCTCTCTGCAAACAACAGAGCAACCAGATGACCAAGCTGTCATCTCATCAATTTCCCTAGAAAATGCCTAGATAGCAACACCATTATCTTCATTCCTCTTAAAAAGCAGATTGGAAACATGAGCTCGTATTATTTATATAGAACTTTTGAGACGTGTTTCTTTGCAGTGTGCAAAAGACTTGTAAATTTCGTGAGTTATTGGTTCCATGTTGGTGGACTGTGAAGCCAGTCAGTTAAAAATTACAGTCCAGATGCCACTCGTGCCCTGCTCTCAGATCTGCAAAATGGCTCTAGATGACTTCATGAAGATAACACCTTGAATTATTAAAATATATTTTGTCCCTCGTAAGCTCCTCTCTAAGCCATTGAGATGGGGGCTGTTTTGAACAGCGACTTGCTATCATACTAGAAAATATTGCTTGGAAATGTGATTATACACATTTTATTTGAATACCTTCTTAAATAATTTTGTAATAAACATGATGTATTTTGTATTATTGTAACACTTCAATGAAGTAGTTCATGTTCATTTATTCCTCAAAAAAATCCTGAGATAGAAAGCCTGACATTTTTGTTGTCTGATTACACACACAGATAAATGTAGTGGTTTGCCTGGAGTCACACACATAAAAGTGGCAGTGGCAGCACAGGAACCTGTCTTTTGACATTTATTCCAGTACTCTTCCTATGAAGCCATCCTGTTTTTATTAAGATATTAAATATTTGTTTTCATAATACTCATCTGTACCATTCACGGATTCATTATCCAATAGTCCATTAAGCTACCTGTTTAGATAAGTATGCAGATTTATATATTGTCTTTTAAACATGCACAGGCAACAAACACACACAGTATTAGCCCATTTACTATATAAATACATAAATCAATACACCTAACTATCATTAGAACTTGGAAAAGAAGTTTAAGATAACCCAATAGATTATGAAAAAAAAATAGAATTCATCACTGCTTTATACAAATCGTTACCGGAAATAGCCACCTGCACTAGTTTCCAAGGGCTGCCATGACAGTGTTTCGCAAACTGGGTGCTTTAAAACAGGTACTTTCTCTCCAGAGACTAGAAATCCAAAATCAAGATATTGGCAAGGCCATGTTTTCTCTGAAGACTCTAGGGACGAATCCTTCCATGCCTATTCTTGGCTTCTGGTGACTTCAGGGGTTCCTGGCTTGTGGCAGCATAATTCCAATCTTTGCCTCCCTCATTACCTGGTCTTCTTCCTGGTGTGTCTCTGTCCATCTGGATCTTACACTCTTCTTATAAGGAGATCAATCATATTAGATTTAGGGTCTACTCTAATCCAGTAGGACCTCATTCTTACTTAACTAATTATATCTGTGAAGACTCTAGTTCCAAATAAGGTCACATTCTGGGGTTCTGTGTAAACATAAATTTTTGGGGGGGTGGTGGGGCATCTCAGTACACCCTTGCCAGTGACCTGTAAAAATCCCCCCTTCCTTCTACAATATCATAATACAGGACCTCCTTCTTCACCTTATCTCAGGAGAGATTGGAACTCTCTCACATTCTTTTTATTTTGCTAAGTCTAGGTGTTATATAGATAAGAAAAAGAAGAAACAAACTGTTTCTAGTGATAAAAATTTATTATTGTCTCAACATACTCCATTTTAAATATTTACTTGTCTTCCAGAAACGTATCTTTCCCCAAATCCTAGTAACTCTGGAGACCTTCCCCTGCTCCACAACATAACAAACTTGATAAAAAGTGCTCAGGATACACATCAATAAATACATATGAATATTTAAGAACCAAATCATTCTTCAGTGTCTACTTTATGTACATAACGACCCATGCATCTGTAGCAATTATAGAGAGGAATCATGATTATAATACCAAAATTTGCTTTTATCCTCACAAATGCAACAACTCTATGTTGATCATATTTTGAGATCATTGGTCAAAACTTTCAATAAAGGAGAATATTTTCATTTAAAAATAATTTTTATTTGATCTTTGCAAATCAAGCTTTCTTTGCACTATCTCTTTGCGAAGTGTTTTCTTTAAAGTCTGATTTTTAAATCAGCAAATACAATCTGCCAATACAGTCAGTTCCCTTTAAGTTTTCAATAATAATATGGTCAATATGTGATTCTGTTCCATAATTTCAAAACAGTCAATGGTGCTTAACTTGTTCTTTGTTTCAATTTTAATATCACTCAATTATAATTAATTTTGATGATCTTTGGCTAAATTAGAAGCAATGGGTAGCTCTGTAGGAAAGGAAAAGGATAAAGGGCACCTTACAAAGCACCCTGTAGGTAACCCCAACCTAATTTAAGGCACACTTGATATGTTGCAGTAGGCCCTGGTAAAATGGCAGGTGATTCTCTAAACAGAATAAAAGTAGCAGTTGTATCCCTGCCCAGACACAATAAATTCATATTAACATGGTGCTTTTCATTAGGCAATCAATAATATATTTTATTGGTTCCAGAACACTGCACAAAACCCACTAGAAGTCATCTCACTCCACTGTTTTGTGTGAACACTACAATTAACTAAAGAAAAAGAAATAAATTAGTTTTTCTGAAATCTGGAGGTTTTCTACTTGTAAAAGTCCAATTACAAATTAGCAAGCTGTGAATAATCAGATTACAAAATAATCAGTCTTGAAGCAGCAAGTGCTTCTCTTATAAAAGATCTGTGAAGATTCACAAAGTTAAAGTTATATGTCAATTGATGGCAAATGGAGATAGTAATGATATTAAATAGAATTATTTCTTAGAGTAGATTCTCATCAGTAGATTCACTCTATAAATCCTTAACATTTATTTTCTGTTAAAGAAGTGCAGATTTTGAGGAAGTCTATGTATGCCAAGTTGAAATAGTTCTTACATATTTGGATTTCAGATTATTTACTTACAAATTAATCTTTTTCATTGTATGCTAATATTTCCTCATCTTTTATCATGCAGTATCATTTATACAATGCCATTCAACTTCATTGTTTTTATAGATTTTTTTTTTAGAGAGAGAGGAAGGGAGAGAGAGATAGAAACATTGATGTGAGAGAGAAACATCAACTGGCTGCCTCCTGCACACCCCTTACTGGGGTTCAAGCCCACAACTCAAGTTTGTGCCCTGACCAGGAATCAAACCAGGACCTCTCAGTCTATGGGATGATGCTCAATCCACTGAGCCACACTGGCCAGGCCATTCAACTTCATTTCACATCAAAAATATCATTTAACATTTCATAAAATCAGGGCACATTTGTTAATCTGCCTGTTCATATTATACCACTGATAATATGACATGGTTTGTTTCTATAATTTTGCATTTTATTACCTCTACAAAAGAATGTGAAAGTGATACCAAAATTCTTTCAAAAGAAATAAATATAAATATTTTTAAAGTAAAACACAAACAACTTTATTCACTTTGTTTATAACTTCCTATTCTTGAGAAATAAATATCAAATAAAACTCTTTTGTGTCCCTTCTTGCATTTTTCTTCCAAGGGCCTTTCCCCCTGAAACTGGGCTTCTACTTGAAATGGAGTATTTTCCTCACCAGTCTCCAGCTTTTGCAGGTGCTGTTCCCTGTACCCCAAATGCCCTGTCAGATTATGTCTGATTATCCCCATCTCACTTTTCTTTCAAAGTATAGCACAGTTTTTTTAATCTTTCAGAACATTATATATATATATATAGATATAGATATAGATATAGATATAGATGATATAGATGATATAGATATAGATGATATAGATAGATATAGATATAGATATAGATATAGATAGATATAGATTTGTTGTAGTTGAACATTTTATAAACTCTACACCTTGTGGTTAAGCATCAGTACAGGGCCTAATAACATTTAAAGAACAAGTCAAAAAATACTAAGACAAATTAGTGAAAGATGGCAATAGTAGCAACATAAAATTGAATATCTTTAAGTTCCCCTATAAAAAAAAAAAAACAGAGATCAACTAGGATAGGTAATCAAAAAACCCTGTGGAAAACACCCATAAGAACTCGATGTCACCATAATCATAGTGGTTTGTGGCATTAGCCTTTTTGTCAGAGGAACAAAGAAAAACAACGGGAGATGTGATGATGTGATAACAACAATACTCAAAAAAAAAAACAACAACAGGTTATTATTAGAAAATTTCAGGGGTCGACCTGAGATGAACAGTTTAGGGAGAGGGCTCACAAGTGTTGGATGAGGTCTGCCAACAGTATGAAGGGACTGAGTTAGACAATTTCTTTGACAAAATCCAACATTGACTTATGTTATAAAACCCTCAATAAGAATTGATGAATATGTCTTACAGAGATACTATAAATAAACCTCAACCCAATTGCCAGAATTCCACTTATTATAGAAACAAGAGAGCCATCTCCACTAAAATCACATATGATACGACTATGCTATTGTCTCTACTGTACCGTGTAACTTTGCCTTGCAGATACTAGTCATTCCAATTAGACAATAAAACAAATTAAAGGGGAGTTTCCAAAATGGCTACAGAGTGAATGGAAACTACACAGACTATCTCTCAGGACAAAACTGGAATTACAACTAAAATAATGACAAATCATCGGAAAAAGCAACAGAAAAGCAGCTGGAAAGGACCCATATAACCAGGGACAGGGGAAAAAAGACACTGAATTGAGCCTGGTAGGATCTGCAGAGGCATGAGAGGGTGGGCTGGGAGCCCACAGACAGCAGCTGTTTTAGCTGTGAGCAGCTCCCTCAGGGTTAAAATCCCAAGCTGGCTCCACAGTGCAGAGGGCCAGGACAGAGCACTAAATTACCTATAGCCACTCACCTTGGGCTCCAGTAGAGGGAGGACAGACTGGAATGGAACCATGTGGACACTTGGGACTTTGGAGAGCTGGGAGGACATTGGGAGTTTTGTGCTGAATCACTCCATCACAGGATAGTAGCCATCTTACTCAAAGAGCCCCTTCCCAGAGCCCAGGGAGAAGCAACAGCCCCTCCCTCAGAAATTTAACTCCACCCAGCTGGGCCAGAGAAATGCAAATTGAGGCTCATTAACAGCAAGCATCTGCCCCACCCTCTTAAAATCCTCTTAGCCTGAACACTTGAGGGAATTTTTCATTCAGCTGAGGGCTACAACCCAAGGCTCATCAAGTAATTGAGACCAATAGCCTCTAGGCAAAAAGCTAGAGGATAACTGAATCTTTCTTGGACTTGTAAATCTACCCAGGAAAGTAAGATATGAGAGTGGTGTTTAACGTGGGTCCTCCCACACTCATCCAAACCCAGCAGAGGGAGCCACAAACAGCAGAACACCAACAGCCACAAGGAAAATTTGGCAGGCTCCAAAACCCACTGAGATAGCCAAAATGGTTAAACAAAGAAACAAATCTCAAATGAAAGAACAAGAGAAATCTACTGAAGATGAGATAAAGAAACGCAGTTAAGCAAGTTATCAAAGGTAGAGTTCAGACTGATGATAATGAGAAAGTTCAACAGCATGAGTAAAGAGCTTAGCACCATGAGAAAAGATATAGAACATTGTAAACCAACCAACTGGAAATGAAGAATGACATAACAGAAATAAACAACACATTGGAAGGAATAACCAGCAGAATAGAGGAAGCTGAGGACCGGATCAGTGAATTAGAAGACAAGGTAGAAAAAATCACCCAATCAGAAAACCAAAAAGAAAAAACAATGGAAAAACAGGAAGACAGCTTAAGAGAACAGCGGGACAACTGGAAACATAACAACATTCGAATCATAGGAGTTCCAGAAGAAGAAGAAAATAAGCAAGGGTTAGAGAATATATTTGAAGAAATAGTGACAGAAAACTTCCCTAATTTGGTGAAGGAAGAAGGCATTCAAATTCAAGAAGCACAGAGATCCCTAGGGAAGAACCCAAACAGTCCCATACCAAGACACATAGTAATTAAAATGCCAAAAATTAAAGACAAAAAGAGAATCCTAAAGGCAGCAAGAGAAAAGCAACAGGTGACCTACAAAGGAACCCCCATAAGGCTATCAGCTGACTTCTCAACAGAAACACTACAGGCCAGAAGGGAATGCATGAAGTAATCAAGGTCATGAAAAACAAGGATCTGAATCCAAGACTACTCTATCCAGCAAGGCTATCATTCAAAATAGAAGGTGAAATAAAAGCTTTCCAGACAAAAAAAGGCTAAGGGAATATAATAGCACCAAACCAGCACTGCAAGAAATGTTAAAAGGACTGCTGTAATTAGCAAAAGAAATAGGAAGAAAAATATAACCACAATAAACAAAAATGGCAATAAATAAGTACATATCAATAATAACCTTAAATATAAATGGATTGAACTCTCCAATCAAAAGACTCAGAGTAGCTGATTGGATAAGAAAGCATGAGTCATATATATGTTGTTAACAAGAGACCCACCTCACAACAAAAGACTCACATAGGTTGAAAGTGAAGGGATGGAAAAAAATCTTCCAGGCAAACAAAAATTAAGATACCTAGGAATAAACTTAACCAAAGAAGTAAAGAACCTATTTGCAGAAAACCACAGGACATTGACAAAAGAAATAGAGGAAGATATAAAAAAGTGGAAGCACATACCTTGTTCATGGATTAGAAAAATTAACATCATTAAAATGTCCATACTACCCAAAGCAATCTATAGATTCAATGCAATCCCCATCAAAATACCAATGACATATTTCACAGAACTAGAACAAATACTTCAAAAGTTCAAATGGAACCAAAAAGGACCCCGAATAGCTACAGCAATCTTGAAAAAGAAGGATAAAGTAGGAGGGATCACATTATCGGATATCAGGTTATACTACAAAGTCATTGTAATCAGAACAGCCTGGTACTGGCACAAGAACAGGGATATAGATCAATGGAACAGAACAGAGAACCTGCAAACTGACCCAAGACATTATGCTCAATTAATATTTGACAAAGGTGACAAGAGCATACAATGCAGTAAAGACAGCCTCTTCAATAAATGGTGTTGGGAAAATTGGACAGCTACATGCAAAAAAATGAAGCTAGACCACCAATTTACACCATACACAAGAATAAATTCAAAATGGATAAAAGATTTAAATATGACCCATAAAGCCATAAAAATCCTAGAAGAAAATGCAGGCAACAAAATTTCAGACGCTGCAGAATTTTCACCAATACAATGCCTAAGGCAAGAGATACAAAGGGAAAAATGAACACCTGAGACTACATCAAACTCAAAAGCTTCTGCACAGCAAAAGAAACAACCATCAAAATGGAAAGGGAACCCACTATATGGGAGAGCATAATCACCAACAATACATCAGATAAGAGTTTAATTTCCAAAATATATAGAGTGCTCATACAACTCAACAAAAGGAAGACAAAGAACCCAATTAAAAAATGGGCAGAGAACCTAAATAGAGACCTCTCCAAAAGGACATACAAATGGCCAAGAGACATATGAAAAAATGCTCAATGTCACTAATCATCAGAGAGATACAAATTAAAACAACTATGAGGTATCACCTCACACCTGCCAGAATGGCTGCGATGAACAAATCATCAAACAACAAGTGCTGGTGAGGGTGTGGAGAAAAGGGGACTCTAGTACACTGCTGGTGGGAATGCAGACTGGAACAGCCACTATGGAAAACAGTATGGTGTTTCCTCAAAAAATTAAAAATTGCTCTGCCATTTGACCAAGTGATCCCACTTCTAAGAATATATCCTAAGAATCCTGAAACACCAATCAGAAAGAATATATGTACCCCTATGTTCATAGCAGCACTATTTATAATTGCTAAGATCTGGAAACAGCCCAAGTGTCCATCAGTAGATGAATGGATAAAAAAGCAGTGGTACATATACACAATGGAACACTATGCAGCTGTAAGAAAGAAAGGTCTCTTTTCCTCTGAGGTGACATGGAGGGACCTAGAGAGCATTATGCTAAGCAAAATAAACCAATCAGGGAAAGACAAATACCACATGATCTCACTTATTTGTGGAATATAATGAACAAAATAAGCTGATGAACAAAACAGACCCAGAGACATAGAAAGGAGTACAGTTCAGACTGACAGACATCAGAGGAGGGGGCGGGGAGGATGAATGAGATAAACCAAAGAATTTATATGCATGTATGCGTAACCAATGGACATAGGTAACAATGTTGGGGGGGGGTTAGTGGGGGCAGGATGGGGAGGAGGGTGTCTAGGGGGAAAAAGGAGAAACATCTGTAATAAAAATAAATTAATAAAAATTGAAAAGAAAATAAAAGAAATTAAAGACATAAAATTGGAAAACAAGAGGTAGAAGGATCTCTATTTGTCCTACCTCAAGTGCTCTATTTGATATATACTTGTTTTTTATTTTATTTTATTTTTTTATCTTTATTGTTAAAGTATTACAGATGTCACCCCTTTCCCCACCCCCCTATTGACCCCCTCCTCCCTGCTCCCACCCCCCTTTCTGCTTTCCCTCAGCTATTGTCTGTGTCCATTGGTTATGCGTAGGTGCATATAAGTTCTTTGATTGATCTCTTCCCAACCCCCCACCCCACCCCAGCGCCCTTCACTCTAAGATGTATCTGTTTTAACTGCATGTTTTCTTCGCATTCTCTTCGCCAGATTATTTAGTTGGGAAGGAAAAAGTCTAGACCACTTCATTATAAATAAGTAAATTGTATGTATCTGATTAAAAGTATAGAACAAGCAATTTACCTTTTTGCAGATATTAGTGTTACACCAATTTGGGTAAAAAGTTATTGCTTATCAATGGTAGGAGAGTGATTACTTTAAGTGGTATTTATTAACAAAAAATTCAATAGGTAATATAGTAAGTGTATTTAAGTATATTAAAGAATTTAATTGTAAATGAATTTGAACTGATCAGTATTAAAAAAATTGACTTCACATTAAATATTATAAACCCATTATTTTTTAAAGATTTTATATATGAGTATTAAATATTTTTATAAAACAAAATTGTTCACTACTTTATTCACTTTTTTTTATAATGTCCTACTCATGATATACTACTATAAAAATCAAGTATGACTCATGAATTGAACTCCCATTTACTTGGATAGAGAAAATGATATGAAAATGAAGATCTCTCCATATATAGTTTTTCAATACTACATGTAGTCTGTTTGCAGTTGTCATAGTGCTCATAAGTTTTTGCCTTTAAACTGATAAAACTAGAGGGATTCTTTCTTTAAGGACTCAAAAGTCTTCTATGTAAGAAGCTTTACCCCTTCAGGGGAAAAAACTATGACACTTTCTGCATAGAGTCTCCTCATAGCCTAGTTCCTGTGTGAGCTCAAGTAGGAGGCTTTGAAGCTTTTTCTAGGCACTGAAAATATGGTCAGTTCCATATGAAACCAACAACCATCTGTGGTGAACCCTGTATCTACGCATGCCCGAAGGGCTGTGCTCTGCCCCATTCAAAGCTGACACCCACTGTGTACCTCATATGTTGAAAGTTCTCCCATGAAAGAGATAACCTACCATTTTGTCCATTTGGCCACAAGTCTTAAACTGCTTTGTCTACATCAACCTTAGAGTAATAAGATTGATGAATAAAGTAATTAAATAAATAAAACCATGAAATAAAATGTGTTAAGGAAGTCTTTAGATCAGCTTGCATTACCCTTTATATCCTTAAAGTCAACATCTTGCTTCTGGCATTGTCCAGGTCCCCAAACTTCAGACATTTGAAAACTATATCTATGACTTTGCCAAATCTGTATACTATCATGAACATTTAAATAAACTTTAAAGAAGCTTATTGTTCAACTTTATTTTGTTCTAAGCAACAAAGGTATTATTTTGATAGGTAAATTATACTTTTTCTAATGCACGTTAAAATAAATACAATGAAAATACAAAATACGCAAGGCACTGGGTTTAAGCACTAGACAATGCCATGAAGTCCTTACTCTCATGAAGCTTACATTGTAACCAGTCAACACATTCATTAAATGAATAAATATAGAGATAATATCAAGAAATGAGATGAGCTATGAAAAAGAATAAAGAGCAAAAAAATAGCAAATGGCAGTGGGTTGGAAATAATTTGGGGATTGGTGGGTAGACATGAACAATTACAGCTGAGTAACTAGAAAGATTTTTAAATGAAAAAGCAGGATCCATCCTTTTTAATCAATGACATTTTTATTTCCATCCTTAATCTAGAATAAAGATTAGAAATACGTTCTTCCTAGTTTTGTAACTGAAGTTTTACTAACAGAAAGTAGATTTTATTTAGACAGAAAAATGCATTCATTAACATCTCCTATTAGCACCACCATTAAATACATTTGCCCTCATTCTACAGATAAGGAACCTGGGGCCTAATGACATTAATTGATTTTTCCAAGTTCATCCAAATAATAAAGCTAGAACTAACACTACAACAGTGGTTTCTAATTTTTTTTTTTTTTATAATGGGCATTCCCTAAACACTTTAAAAAATGGTATCTGATTTCTGTTCTCCAGATCTTTTCATTGTTATGAGGTAACAACACTTGGGCTTTGAGATTTCTAAATCTAGATGATTTTAACGCCAACTACAGATTTGTAACTAAGAGATTCCTGCCTTCCAGTCCTATGTACTTTACAACCTCTATCATTTTCTTCCAAAAGCATAAGTCTCTCTACATCTAGAAAAGAGAGTTTCAGTTTATAGAATTCAAGTATCTTGTCCAGGAACTGTAGTAATCAAAACACTAGAAATGAATGATGTTTTTTTGAATAATAGAGAGAAGGTTAACTAGAAAAATATTTAATTTATTATAAGAAATTTTGTTTACCTCTATTGATAATCTATAGGAAGACAACTTCCAGGAGAATGAAATGCTGAAAATCTAGCAAAAGCAGACCAAAGAAAAAAAGAAAAAAAATTAACATTCATGCCTATCATCTGCTTTCTTCTGCCAGGCCATTTATTGAGAGCTATAATAATTGTTCAAAGTTTGCATGGAAATTCAATTGTGCATGTTTGTGTGTGTGTGTGTGTGTGGGGGGGTATGATTTCTTCTCCAAACTCTTGAAATGCGCAAAGCAAAATTTTTGTTTTAATATTTTATAGTATTTGGATAAACATTAAACTTTTGAACCCAATTTTTTAATCAATTAAACTTTTTTTTATTCTGATATAACTCTCACCTAGTAGGTTTCTTGTTTGAACTCTTAGTTTAGCTAGCCATCCCTAATTTCATTTAATTAGATAGTCAACACTATATATCACCACTGAGATTTTATTCCCATTTAGTGGATAGATCAGTTCAAAAGGCAACCGAAATTTACCAGGAGATATCTTTACTTGATTATAAATAAGCAAATTACATGTATCTGATTGAAAGTGTAAAACAAGCAATTTTCTTCTTTCTTATTCTCTGTAATGAATATTTCGAAATGCTAAACTCTTGAGTTCTGAGACTGTGCTACTTTAAACCAGAACAAAAAGCATGAGTTATCTAGTAGTTCAACTCGAATTTTGACACAAAGCATCGTCAGACACTTAAAAGCACTAGTCCCAACCACCCCCCATTTTCCCTGTAATTTAAGTCAAGAAACCTATAAATCAATATGAGAGGCACCAGTAGTGTCATTTGCTGGATAATATTCTTTCTTATTTTCTTTTTTTTTCTTTTCTGAAAATCCAACAAGACATACATTGATTTGCTTAGGAAAGAGAAGTTTGAGAAGCACAAATGAGATATTGTGAGTATAAGTGAGTTGCTCATTTGTGGTTTGATGCCCAGACTTAGGCTGAATACATTTGGTCTTCTCAGATCAAGAGCCCTTCAAGAGAGTTTCCAATGGTAAACCAGAATCAAAAGGCAGCCATCAATAACGTGCCACCCAGAGCCATTCTTTTAAAATTCACAGGGTTGCCTAGGCCTAAAAGGGGAAAGTGCAAGTTGCCTGTAGAAACCCAGTATTTGTAAGAGAACTGAAACAAATAAAGTAATGAGAAATCTAATAATTAAGCTTCCTCTCACCAACAATCTAGATTACGTTCAGGTGAAAGTTGAAAATAATTTGCTTCTCAAACTCATATATGTTACTGTTGTAATCCATTTTTCTTTTATTTTTAAAATGTTATCTTTATTGTTGAAAGTATTACAAATGTTCCCCCTTTCTTCCCCCATTGAGCCCTGCCCCCGCTCCCCCTAACAGGCCTTTACTGCACTATTGTTGTGCCCATGGGTTATGCATATATGCATATAAGTTCTTTGGTTAATTTCTATTCAGTTAAAAAGTTAACTTGTATACTCAATAATTCATAATTAAATTATTTTTATGACGGCAAACTTGGTAGTTGAATTTAGAATATGTTAAGGTTATTGAAGCAGCTAAGAACTGGATATCAGCTGCACAATAAGCTCTCTCCTGGAGTTTTGTGACTGTACTAATGGATAAGTACATAATTTTCAGAAACAACATGGGGTCTAATTTTTCCTGAAACAAACAGAAAAAATGTTTTCTCTTATTCTCTATAATAAATGTACTATATATAATGTACATATATTATATATTTTAGACAAATATTAGATGAAATACTATTTCCTGCAAGAACATATAATATAAGAGCTCACCAGATAAGACAGGGATCTACATCACAATGATGGTAAGAATAAAATGCATGCGAGAGACATGGAATTTCTCTGCCTAAGACCAGGCAATGACCAAACTCCATACTTCTCTAAGAGATAATTTATTTTTATGAGTAATAAATCTATCTATCTATCTATCTATCTATCTATCTATCTATCTATCATCTATCTATCTATCTTATCTATACATCTATGCATCTATCTATCCATCCAACCACACTTCTGTTTACCCACCCACATGTATTAGCGGTTTATATAAGAAAAAAATGAAGTATAGATGGGAATAAAAATCTCTATGTATAGCTTTTACATTTCTTCATTAAGTGGGCAGTACTTCCTTGGGTAAGAAATTGGAACCATTGCTTGAAGAGCTTATGGGGATAAACATTGATGTATATAATGACTTAGGACTTCCACATACTAAGGCCATACACTAAATATTTTCTTGGCTGGCTAATAAACATAGTTAATAACATTTTCAAACAAAATCTGTAAAATAACCTACATTCATCATTAAAAAGGCCAAATGACAGTGATACATTAAGACATTTTAAGTTAATTGATTTATAAACCAGACAAGTATTGATTGTGTCATTTTCTGAACTCCTGATGCTTTAGTTTGTAACCTTCATTTTAAAAATATCTTGGCATAGTACCTAATTTGACACACCTAAATATAGTCATGTGCTTGTAACTACTTTATGTAGGTATTCTTTCTACAGATTTACTATACGATTCTTGAGGACTTGCTGAACTTCACAACAAACTTAGAGATATAGTGAGGTCCCAAGAAGCTTGTTGAATATATATTCATGAATAATAAAATGAAGTTGTTGACTATCACATAATATTTCTAACTATGAAAGAAGCAAGCACTGAATGTATGATCTGTATGGTAAAATTCTAATTAGTTTTACTGATCATGATCCTTATTTCTGAGACTTTGAGAAACCTTTAAAATATTAAGTATTGTTTTCATAAACTGGTTAACATGCAAAGATGAACAGAAAATAAAAACATCCTTTTGGAAATAATGTCTTTTGTTATTGAACAAGAAACTATACTTCCCTATAAAAATACCTCAAAAGTATAATTTTCCCCTTAGTAGATCCCAAATATAAGCTCTGCCTTGAACAGATAAAAATGCACTCATGACAAATTGAATATTTGTACATTTCAAGTCATAGCTGCACAAGCTTCTAATAGCAACTTCGGGGAGGTTATCAGGATGTTGAATTCAGTGTCTACACTAATGGTGAGCTGATTTTTCCAGACTGTGATTTTAATCATGAGCTATCATAACAGCTCATTGAGGCAAAAAGGCAAACTTCCACATTCTGTTTTCCATGGTGGAATCTCCTCTGAATATCCCCAGGCCACTGTTCTTACTTATCTGCAAAACAAGATTATTTTAGGTTGTGAGAGAAGAAGCTTCACTTAATGAACATCATTTGGAGAATACTGTTGAGAGGTGTTTGATTCCGATTGATTGTAAATGTTTCAGCTAGTCACCAGAGGCTACAGACTCACACACAGACCCACACTTGCACATCTGAACTCCTTGATGAGAACAAATAAAAGAAGCCTATTGTGTTAACCACTTTTTGTGAAGAAAGCTAATTACAGCTAATTCTGTGTTGCTCATTGTACAGTTAGTGGAATATTCAGGCAATTGTTAAGCACTCATAAAGCTGAGAACCAAACACCCTAGGTTTTAATCCAAGCTCCATCCCTTGCTGAGAGACTTTAGGGAAAGATAACTTGTGAATAAAGAAGATAAAGCACTGATCTCCTCAGATTGGTGTGCAGATTAAATAGGTGTTGCATATACAATGATTTGCATTTTGAAGCCCTACACCAAACTTTGGTGCTTGTTAAGGTCTTAAGGTAGCTCTGCGCAAAGCATGCCGAGATACGAACAACAAAGATCTCTATATAAAGAGAGAATCTACTCATTTGCTAGGACTGTCATAGCAAAGTATCACAGACTGCGTGGCTTAAACAACCAAAATTTATTTCCTCACAGGTCTGGAGTCCAGAACTCCAAGATCAAGGGGCTGGCAGCGTTGATTTCTTCTCAGGTTCCTTCCCTTGACTTGTCAATGTTTGTTTTCTCCCTGTGTGTACACAGGGTCTTTCTATGTGTGTAGCTGTGTGTCTTAATCTCTTACAAGGTCACCAGTCATACTGGATTAGAGCCCACCCTCGTTACTTTATTTTAAAGTAATTTCCCCTTTAAAGACCCTATCTCCTAATAAGTCCCACTGTGAGGTATTGGGGGTTAGGACTTCAACATATGAACTTTGAGTGACACAGTCCGCCCATAACAAAGAATGTCGGGATTATCAGGGATAACAGAAAGTGCGAGATCAGTCAGACAACGTTTAATAGAGTTTAGGACTGAGGGCCTTAAGGGCTAGAGAATTATCATGCAGATTTTTAATATCTCAAATATCTTAGTGCCATATACAGAGTAGGCACACAGTTCCTGTTTGTTAGCTATACAGAGTCTAAGGGAACTGGATTTGGGTAGGCAGCCATATATAAATATATTTCTGAATAATAATTGGACTTTATACTTCATATTAATATATGCATTCACATAGAAATAATATTCTTAATAAAATATACCTTATATAATATTTTATTAATACAGGGTGGGGCAAAAGTAGATTTACAGTTGTTCATATAGAAAATAATACAATTATTAATTAACAATGCAAGAATAAACTGTGTTTCACATACTCACAACTGTAAACCTACTTTTACCCCACCTTGCATATTATATATAATATAGTTAGATATCATTATTATAGAATATATAACATCATAATAGACTATTACATATTAACCCAATATGTATTAATATATTTTATATACTGATATTTTGAAGTGGAAAGACTAATTAGGAGGAACTTGCCATTTGAAAGAAATGATAGATGGGAAAATATATTAACATTTCAGAAAAAGGAAAGTTGTATTCACTTAATATTTAGGAGATAAAATCAGCAATACTTAAAGATATTTTGGATGTTATGGTTCATAAATGTAGGAATAACTCCTACATTTCAGTCTTATACACCTGGATACACGGAGGTGTGATTCTTTAAAATGGAGAGCATGGGGAATGGATAAATTTTAGGAAAAACATACTGAGTTCAGTTTTGAAAATTATGATCTTGAAATATATTTGAAATTACCAAGTAGATAAAGAGGATATTTCAAATAGTACATCTATGTTGCTGGAATAACAGATTCGTCTAGCTAAAAAATTATATTTTTGCAGGATTATGTATAGATGCTAATTTTAGGCTTAGACAGTTGGACATCTACCATGTTCAAGAGGACAGTAATAATAAGAAAAGGTAATCTGTTGTGTCAGTCTACTGACAAAATAGATAGTAATCAAATCATCACACAAAGAAGTCTGAAACAAGACTTGTGTAAGCAGTGGGAGGCAGTCCACTGGATTCAGTGGTGTGAAAGCCATTGATGATTACCCTCTATGAGTTTCTCCTCCCATGATCATTGAGCCCCTCATGCATGAGCATTGGTGTAGGTTGAAGTAAAACTGGGAGGTGAGGAGGTAGAGTCTGTGTGTAAACACATTTACACGTAATTGGGAAGTTTGGCATTGAAAATGGGCAGAAAACTGATAGCATGTGTCTAGAAAGGGATCTAAGGTCAAATAAAGGAAATACTTTTTTAATGGCAGATATTCTGAACAAGTTTACAAACTCACTGGAGAGATCCAGATGAGAGCAAAATGTACATATACTGACAGATAGGATAGATTGCTGATAAGTCATAAAGAGATGGGGTGCAAAGCCCATTTGAAGAGCCAGGTCCTAGCCAGAAAGAGGAGTGCTCCTCTGTTCTAACAGGACAGAAGGAAAACAGTATGGTGAGGTGTCAGAAGACTTGTGTTATGCTTGGTAGAGAGACCTGGCGAGGGCTATGAAAACTTCTAATTAAATTAAAAAAAAAAAAAAAAAAAAGATTCACATAGCTGATGCAAAACAAAAAAAAAAAGAGTTCCTATATATCATTCACCCTCCTTCTCCCAAGGACAACATCTTACATAACCAAAGTACAATTATTAAAACCAGGAAATTGGCATGGGTACAATACTATTAGTAACTAAACTGTAGGATTATTTCTATTTCAACTGTCGTATACTTCATTCAAGTTTTATCAATGTATAGATTCATGTAACTACTGCCACAAACCAGAAAAAAAAACTGAGCCATCCCCCAAAGAAAATCCCTCAGGCTACCCCTTCATAGTCAAACTCCTCTCCTCATTCTAACCCCAGCTATCAATGTTCTCATCTCCATTACTGTAACTGTCTTCTCAAGAATATCGTTTAAATGCAATCATACAATATGTCACTTTTGAGATTTCTTTTCATTCAACACAATGCCCTTCAGATCCATCCAAGTTGTTGTGTTCAGCAATAATTTGTTCGCTTTTTATTGCTGAGTACCTGTCCATTGCAAGAATGAACCCTAATTTGTTCATTCTTTCACTCGCTAAAGAACATATGGGTTCTTTCCAGGTTTTGCTATTACAAATAACACTACAGTGAACATTCATGGTCATTTTCTTCTGTGAACATACATCTTCATTCCTCTGCAGGAAAATCCCAGGGATGAGCTTGCCGGGTTATATGTTTATCTTTATGAGGAATTGCCAAAATGTTTTCTAGTAAAGATTATTTGCTGAGAGTAACAGGGAAGATAGGGAGATAGGCTGACAGATACAAATATTTGAGGAGGAAACCAGTTTTGACACATATGCTAGCTTTCATATAAAACTGATAAATTGTTTACCATTGAGATGACTCAAGTATACCCCATCAAAAACATGAACATACACTGAATATATTCAAATATCATTACTTTTTTTTTTTTTTTTTTATCCTCACCCGAGGACATTTTTCCATTTTTTGTTCAGATAGAATGGGAGGGAGAGAGAGGAAGAGAGAGAGAGAAACATCGACATGAAAGAGACACATCGAGTGGTCGCCTCCCACACGACCAACCAGGGTCGGGGGACAAATCGCAACCGAGGTACATGCCCTTAGCGGGAACCGAACCCGGGTCTCTCTGGACCGCAGGCTGAAGCTCTAACCCCTGAGCCAAACTGGCCAGGGCCAAATATCATTACATTTTAAGGAGCATGTTTCATGTCTACCTAGAGTTTACCTTGTGTCTAACTAGGCACACATTCATCACAGGATAAATGAATAAGTCAATGGAAAAAGGCTTTGCTTTAAGAGATACGTTAAGGTAAAATGTTTTTTTAATAATATGTAAATTTTATTTGTTAATCTCTTTGCCAAATATCAGTAGCATCTAAAGATTACAGCCATTCTGAAAAAGAAGGAGTGGTATTTATTTGTATATGCACTTGTGTATTTGGTATATATTGTTTAATTCTTGAACATTATAAAATAGAGAAAATATTCTATTTACTTTTTAATCACAGTTATATAATTATAAAAATGACAACTGTATTTAAATGATAGTGGGAAGAAATTGAGTTTATTCCAGCCTGAAGTCAACTGCCCACATACAGCTCAAGGTATCATTTAGCAAGTGTCACATCATAAAACTCTGTTTGTGAAGAAAATACTCTAAAGAGACCTAAGGTTGGTAATGTGTCTCTTCACACAATGTTCTTTGATGCTCAAAAAGGCCACTTTACTTTTCAACCCGAGTTTCTCAGATAAATATAAAAACAGTTCTTCATCCTGAAGATGAGATGTAGGTTAGGAACATGACCACGTGACTGTTTATATTAAAGGCACTCAAGTCTAGAGATGAAGACTTCATAGTTCCTTTTTGTTTGTTTCAAAGTAATGCTGAACAGAGCCTGAATCTTTAAATATTAACATTTCTTTTGAGTTTCAAGAGAAATTATATCGGGAAATCCAACTTTTGCTATCTACTGGATTATACCAAATAACATATCAAGGTGTGATCATTCTTTTATATATATATGTTTTTATTGATTTTTTTAGAGAGAGACGAAGGGAGACAGAGATAGAAACATCAATGTGAAAGAGAAACTTCAATCGGCTGCCTCCTGCACGCCCCCTACTGGGGATCAAGCCCGCAACCCCGGGCATGTGCCCTGACAGGGAATTGAACCAGCACCTCTCAGTCCATGGGATGATGCTCAATCCACTGAGCCACACCGGTTGGGCTGATACTCTTTTTAATCCTGTTTTCTAATATATGTTTTTGTTACACTGACATCACCCTTATAAGCATGTGGATTATGGGGTGTTCTGGATAAATTAATTTTCCAGATAATTAAAAATTTTCTTTTCTGGTTTCAAAGTGTCTTTAATGAAAGTTTGATACTTCTTTCAATAACATATCATTAGGTATTTCCCCAAGTCATCATATTTAAGATAGTAAAAATTATTTAATATAATATTGAAAACTGTGGGCTATTTTAATGAAAATCTATTCTTTTGTGGGAGAAGTTGGTAAAATAGTCTGTATCCATTTTTGTTTGCTGTCTTTTCTCTCGTCATTTCAGGATACTATTTGACAACTGGTTTGCATTGGGCCAATCTTCAGACAGATTTGAGTTTTCTTGCATTGTATCTATTGTGAGGTGGGAGCACAGAAATTAAGTTACTTTAAGTAACATTCAACTTCTCTCTGAAAACAAGAAGTAAGGAGCTACCTCTCAAGTCAGGGATTCTAAATTGGCATAATATAGTAGGGAATTAAAATGTGGAAAGACTGACTTTACTATAATCTGGATACCTTCTGGTGTAAAAATAAGTGATCCTAAATAAAAAAACCACAACATGTAGTTTTTAAGGAGTCACTAAGGAATGACTGTTCAGAGTACAAAAAAAAAAAATTCTCCTGGACAATTTCTTTCTTTTTGGGACACATTTGATACTATGATTTGAGGTAGATCTCTGCTTTTAATTTTGAAAATTCTAGCATGCATTCGGTTAGAATTAGTCTGCCACCCTCTTCGTGGTTAGCGCTTTGAAGACAAAGGCTTATGTCTTTATCTTTCCACTGACCTTCAATGATACTTCACCAAAAGTTTATTCAATGATTGTGGGTTGAATTGCAAAGGCTGCATTATAGATTTAAAATGGTTAGGACAGGGAATGAGTGACCAACCCCACAGAAACAGTCTTGCCTTCTCCTGAAGCCTTCTCTTCTGACCTGCAGCCAGGGGCTTTGTTCCTTAGCCCTCCTGTGTCTCAACGAAATTCTATTTCTCCAAATTTCTACTCACCGAATGTGGAGCAAAATGAAGAGCTCTTCTTATATCTGGAAAACTTATTTCATCTAAAATCCATCTTCCCGAGTTCTCCCACAGAGCAGGGAGAATTCAATGTAAATCCTGTTGGGGAATATTTCTCTCTCATTCCCTTACTTCCTTCAAGTAGTTAACAAACTAATTCTAATATTGGGAAACATACATGTATATCTACAAGGTGTGAACAAGCATTCTCGTGCTTCAATATATGTGTGTGTGTGTATTGAACTTCACACATTTATTCCAGATAGTTTGCCTTTTCTCAACTTTCATTTTTGAAGAGGTTTTTAATTTGTGTTTTGAACCCTACAAAATCCAGACTGT
The DNA here is from genome assembly GCA_030848825.1 of Tadarida brasiliensis. Taxonomy (NCBI): domain Eukaryota; kingdom Metazoa; phylum Chordata; class Mammalia; order Chiroptera; family Molossidae; genus Tadarida; species Tadarida brasiliensis. The sequence goes on along the minus strand of CM061267.1, from coordinate 78,144,832 downwards.
GGATGAGATGAAACGAAAGTATCTCTAACTGAGCAACATATAAAATAAGTTTCTTAATGAGAGAACAATTGAATAGATATGAAGTCATCTCTCTACATCATGCACGCCCACAAACAGAACAGAAATACAAGGAAACTCGGGCCGCGCTGGAAAGCCATCTGTCAGCCCTTCTCAGCTCCGGAGCCAGCCCCAGGAGGTCGGAGTGCATTAAGTAAATTCCTGAAAGCTTTAACAAGAGTTTGACTTTGACATGCATATTTTGCTTCCCCAATATTCAAATGAAAGATGGGGGATGGCGATCCAATTGGAGAATTATAATACAGCTTCCTATGTAGCCCATATTTATAATTTACTTTTTAAAATATATTGCCATTGAAGGAAGAAGAGCAACTAAAATCATCTTCAGAGTCAGTGATGTCTATCAGCCAATTTCTTACTGAGGCCAGCTCCCTTCCCCTCTCTAAAAGGAAAATAGAGAGACGAGCAAATAGAAAAATTCTCTCTCTGTGGATTTTGCATTTATTTCACTCTTAATATACAACTAAGTTTTTGGCAATAAAAACAGAGTAGAAATTTTAAATGTATGGCCCTTGAATGTTTTACGTAGTTCATAGATAGGAAGCAGGAAGGTTAGATGCTGATGGAAATCTATGAAACTTTTAATGTGTTTGCATACATGCCTTTATCTGAACAGAAATTCCAGATTTTCAAAAAGAGCCATGATGTAGAAATATTGAGAACCAGTGCCTCAGAGCACAATAACTAATTCCTTATCCTTTAAATGGTTTTATTTATAAACTTTCAATATAAGTTAAGGTGAATTAAAAATCATATACTGAATGATGAAAAGGACTTTAGTAGTTATCATGTCCGACCCTCTAAAGGGTTGCTGAATTCTACTTATCAATCACATATTCTAACTCTGGAATGCTCTAGGCCAGAGTCAGCAAATCTTTCCTTAAAGGACCATACAGCACATATTTTAGGCTTTGGGAGACAAGAAACAACATTAAAGATATTATACAGATAAATATATAACTATTTAAAATGTAACCATTCAAAAAATATAAAATTCAAATTAGGCAGTGGGCTCAATTTGGCTTCTCTCCCTATAATTTGCAGAACTCTGCTCTATAAGAACAATTATACTTTAAAATATTATATGGGTTTTAGTTTCATGAAATGAATTGACAGAGTTATTTCCATTTTAAAGGAAGGAAGAAAGGAAATAGTTATATACCTTCTAGCTACATGAAGCTCTACATTAAATGATTTATGAATATTGTTTCTTTAAAAGCACAAAATAATCTTGTTAGTAATGTGTTGTTACAGTGAAGTTGTAAATAAAGAAATTCTGAAATGTTTAGTAATTTTTCCAAGATCGTTATTTTGATTTTTGGAGTCCAAGCACTGTGCTGAGAGCCGGGGATGCAGCAGGGGACAAGACACTGGGTCTGGCCTTAATACCTATGAGGGGAGGACAGGCTGGTGACTAGGCAATAAAGGATCAGTTGCCCATAAATAGAGGGCCAGGGAGGAAGTGATGTCAAAACACTGACATAAAGGAGGTTTATGAGTTTGAGAAAATTTGAAAATTGTTTCTGACCAGTATAATTGTGTTTGTGAATATCTGCACATATGAGACATGTTTGGGGAACTGCAAATAGCTCATTATAGATGAACCAGGACATATGAGGTGCTAAGAGTTAGAGATGGGCTGGACAGGTGAGCAGGTACAAGATCATAAAGAATTCTGCAGGTCTTTGTAGTGGATATTTGGCAATTTTGCTATTGATTATTAATGCCCATGTATTAAAAACATTATTTTCAATGAACAATATTTTTCTAAACTCAGTACATAGGTTTCATGTGAGTTCATCCTCATTCCCAAGTTTTTGGAGTTGGTGCTTACCCCAGCCTGGTCATATAGCATGTACCAATTAGGCTAGATCTTTATTACAACAATTTGGAAAGAGAGCAACTATTTATGCTATGCATTATAAACTGATTGCCTAAAAGCTTATAGCTTTTCATGCTCATCTTTATCCTCTTTTGGGAAGGACCTGCTTGAGAAGAAAGCCAGCATATAGTAAAGAGCTATGAGAGAAAGCTAAATTAATCGATCAATCAATTGTTTTTCCAAATCTAGTGATAGCTGAAAATCATCCTGAAACTTTTCAGTTATGACACCAACAAATTTCCTCTCTGTGCTGAACCTAGTTTGAGTTGATTTCTCTAATGTATAACTGAAATATTTCTAATCGATATAGCTATGATAGTTTTAAAAATTTGTTAGTCCATAGAAGGCCTCAAAGATTTTAGGCAAATTGTAACAATCAAAAGATTTGTGCTTTTAAAAAATTACTCTAGATTCTTTGGCAAGGATAAAAGACTACACTTGCAGTTTGATACTCTGTGGTAGTCTAGACGTGAGATGATAGATAATGACAGGTAGACATAAAAGTAATATTTGTGTCAATATAAAGTGCTAATATTTAGGACTTAGAGACTGATTAGATATGAGCAAGGGGCAGGAGGAAACAGAAGTCAAGTGTGATGTTCAGATGTCTGATTTAAGCCACTGAGCAATGAATGACATGCCTTGAGATACAGAACACAGACTAGAAGTGGGTGTCATCAACGCAGCAGTGGTAACTGAAGCTAGAGGAATGGACAGACTCACCTAGATGAAAGAGGATGACATGAGAGAAAGGCCTACATGATAATTCTGAGGAACACCAATACTTAAAGTGTGGGTGTAGGAGAAAAATATTTACAAAGGAAACTGAAAGGGAGCAGCCTGATAGTAGTGTTGGGAGAGGTAATGAGTGTGTGGTCAAGGGTGATAAAAACTGAAGAAGTCAGGAAAACCAAAGGATGAAGTTTCGACTGAATTCTGCAGCGAGGCGGGTTCTGGTGACTTCATTGTTTCTTCTGTCCATGTAACTACCAAAATTCCTGGCTAACTCTCACCTAGCCTTTGAACACCAGCTTAATTAAATACAGCCTCCTTGGAGAGGACTTTCCTGCAGAACCTTTCATTTAAATTTGCCCAAGCATTATATTCTCAATTACCTTTTTCTGTGTAACAACTACCTGAATGTGTGCTGATGCCTGCCTGCCCCGGGAGAGTCCATGAAGGTGAGCTATGTTTATTTCAGCAGAGTTTCTCCAGCACCTGTGAGATTACCTGCCACTCAATGACTATTTTTTTAAATGAATGAATGAAATAAAAGAAATGTACATTTTAAATCACTGCTGCTAAATATCACATTTTAGTTTCGGTACTAAGCCTCTTTCAAAGAAAAAGAATAGACACTGTATACACACTTGAGAGTTTTACAGTCAAATCTTGCCTCTCCCCATGACTGGAAAGATCAAATTAGCTCATCAATTAATAACAGGAAATGATCTATGTTTTGAGGATGCACCACAGCTTCTGGATTCAAAGCCCATCTTTAGGTAGTTAGCTGAACAACTTGGGCAAATTACTTACATCCTCTGAACCTCAGTTTTCTTATCTGTAAAATATGGGGAGAAAATGGTATTTCAAAAGGTGTGAGAATTAATAATGTAAAATATAATAGCACATATTATCAAGCCAGGAACATATTAACATGTATTAAAATGTTTTATATTATTAATATTACTGATAAGATCATAATAAATTATGTTTCTAAAGATCTGTCACCATGATTTTTTCTACCTAGGTTGACAACTTGGGATTATATCTGAACTGTGCCAGAAAGAACTGTAGAACTATTTAGACAAAACAAATATAAGATTCAAATTTTGCCTTAAGCCTTCTAAAATATATTCATTTTATACATGCGCATAAGAATAAACATTTTCAAATAATTCTTTTATCTTAATAAAAAAATAAATAAACACAACTCTATGTCTTACAGAATTTCCAATTCTTTTCCCATTTCCACTACTCAGGTTGATCTTAAATACTCCATTCTTCTTTCTCCAACTATGAATGGGAAAACAGAGGCATATGAACATTAAAACGTAGCTTAAAGGTTAACATTGACATATATTTCAAAGACATCCTTTGCTCCTTCATACTAATGCAGGAAGCTTTTGGGTGTTTTATTTATTTTAAATATCTATAGGCTTTTCCCTATTAGAATATGCTATTATTTTGGTCTTCCCATAACCACTTGTTTACTCTTTTAGTTCCACTATGAAGAGCTTTGGTGAGTGTGAAAGAACCTGCCAGTTCCTCTACAGCCTGTGGTCCAGAAAGAAAGTCTAGCTCCATCATTGTAATCCAGTGAAAACCCAACTGACAGTATACTAGGCTGAGGACGTTGCACATGATCTATGCATGCTGAAAGGTACACCAGTTTAAATCTTGATAGATTATTACCCTCAGGGAGTACCAAATTTTCAGTGCCCACCTGACAGCCATTAAGTAAGTCTGGTTGCCTAGAAACACTTAGTTTCTACGGTTGATGGAATGTCTGTACTTAGTAGAGTTGATGACATTTTATGTCTAGCTCATTTTTCATCACCAGTAGAGTGACACATGATTTCATAATTGGTTCAGTATCATTCACTTTCCCTTACGATAGAACAGCTGGAAACTGACTTGAAATATAAATTTTGTATTCTAAGAAACACTTTTACTTAGTGTATATGTCGCCCTAAGCTTCTCTAAATTAGCCAACTAGGAAATGTGTCCTCATGGTGATTGCTTTATAGAAATGCACACATAGCAAAAAGTAAGTTTTAATAAACCAGATTCAAGGATGGGCCAAAGATTAGGGGCTGATATCCTTAAGAAGAATACATGCACCAAAGAAAAACATTCACATAGGCAGACTTTTAATTATAACATGAAGATGAAAATGAAAATGAAATTCTGCCATCTAGATAGTATTATGCTATCTAAGGATGCATTAAGAGCGTATGGAAAATTGACCCAAAGAAATGGACACATATTTCAGTAGATACCAGTACATTCCTTTACTGGAAACATCGAAAGCCCCTTTTTAACTAAAATCGAATCCACCCAACTCAATTCAATCAATTCAGCAAACATACAACAAAGGATTTCTATATCCAAATGCCAGAAAATATGTTGGGAGCCAAAAAATATTACTATGATGTTCCTGTCAGCAGGTATCTAATAATTTAGCAGTAGCCAGAGATTATATAAGTGCACACATAACTGAAAAAGAAGTGGTCTAAAATTCAGGACTATGAAAATAGTTTTTTATTTTGATTTTACTATCTCTAGTGCCAAACACAATGATGAGTTTAAAGCAGCTACTCAGTTAATGTTGGTATTATGAAAGAGAGAGAATTATAACTCTTATTAAGCAAGAGATGGTGCTGAGAAAGAATGAAAATGTCTCTATTTATTTATTTATTTATTTATTTATTTATTTATTTATTGGAGCCTTCTCGTTCACAGAGCAAAAATGAGAAAGTCACTGATTCAATGATAAACTAATTTTTCAGTGATTGTGCACAGATCCATTCTTCTTGTTTATCACCAAAGCCAGAATGATTATGAAGTGGCCAGGAACATCTCTCTTTTACAGTGTTGCTTTAATAATTCTACATTTTGCTCACTGTTATCAGAAAATCTATTGTCAGAGAAAGGAAACGTATTTGAACTTGAGTCATGGAGAATTTGCACTGCCTTCAGTCACTTTGACATCTAGTACAGCGAGGACTTTCTTGCTAGGCAGGTTGGGAAGGGACCCCACAGCTAGGCAGAACCCTTGGATTTTGCAAAGTATAAAAAATGTGATGGCTGAGGCAGGGCACACAACTACTTGAGCAACCATGGCTCCAGTCAATATTGCATAGTAAGAAAAGTGCTAACAATAGCCATGTATATTTTTAATATGGCAGGATAGACAATGTCAAGACATTTACCTTCATCTAATGATTCTGCTTACTAGGAATTTAGTTGCAAAATTTGACATTGGATGATACATGTTCAATATATGTAAGCAAATACACACACACACACACACACACACACACACCCTATGTAGTTCTTAGTTTAATGTCACAGTGGAGAAAAACAAACTGCTAAAATATATTTACAAGTAATAAAAGATTTCAGTTTTTTCCATTTTCAATCTTTTAGTTATTGCTCTGTGAAAAGCTCTTTCTGTGCTACATATACACTGGCTTAAATAAATTAAAGTTGATGTGTCATTTGTGGATTTCCTAACCAAGTGTGTAGAATTTTGAAGGATGGTCTGTGATGATCAGGAAGTTTTCATGCAAGAAAAGTCATTTTATTTGTGGATGGGCACATGGAAAAAATTCCAGAAGGCAGAGATATGTATGGGGAAAGAGTGCCTGGCACAGAGAACTATATGAGCATGGGCTCAGAGTATGTTCTGTAAATACTGAATATTCTACCTTGAGTTTACCAGAAGGTTTGTATTGAAAAACTCTGGGAATAAGATGTATTACAGGTTAATATAAAGTTTAGAAGAACCTACAATTTTGAGTTATGGAATATGGATTTATTGGAAAATATGTGAGGAGACATTGGAGGTAGATGAACAAACTGATGACAATAGCATTTAAGTAAATGGGTCAGACACTAGCAATCAGGGTATGTTGAAATATTTTAATTTATGGAGAGATAAAAAAAAAAACACATTAAAGCACTAGCAAGGGTGAGTTTGATTTTAAATCATTATTAAGTCAGCCTGTCTGATATTTTCCATGTCCAGCCCTCAAAACATTTTATATATTCACGAATTATAGACACACACATACATGTAAAAATACATCCCTTGCCACATATTAAATATATTTCAAAATACACTTAGTTAATTTTAATTTCAAAGAAATCTACTTGTGGACTTAGCTATAATTACTTCATTTCCAACATTTCTCTTTGAGAAAGTTTAAATGATAAAGAAAAAAAGTATTCTGTCCTTAATTACATTTTATGGTTTGTTGTTCTCCTAAATGATATCCCTATACTTTTCACTTCTCTAATCCATTCATCAAATAGCTGTTAGAAGTATTTTTGTTACATACAGTTTTGAAACGTCTGATTATATATAGAATAAAATTGAATGAAGTGGCATCATCCTAGCCTAAGTCTTTTAGACTCAATAATCTAGAAGAGACCACTTGGTACTTGAGTTTTTTAAGCACATCCCTATCTCCATGTGTCAAGCTTATTTCAGCTCATCCCTTTCCCATTCACCCCCAAAGCATCAATGCTAGCCAATCCAGACATTGATCGAACAGACGACAAAAATCATGCTACTCGCTATCTACCACGGACGTTTTGATGTTGCTAGAACTTAATCACCTTTGTGCCCCTGAGCATTATTTTTCTTCACTCGTCAAAATGCTGTCACAATCTTTCAAAGCTTTATTTAAAATTTACCTCCACCATTCTCCCTCCAAAAAACTGGAATCCTCCATGTTGTAGCTTGTTACCTCCTTGCATCCCTCCCTCCCTCCTCTCTCTCTTTCTCTTTCTTCCTCTCCCTCTCCCCCTCTTTCTTTCTGTTTTTGTAGCTTGCCTTCTGGATTTCTTGTTTAATTATTTCTTGCTTCTTTCCTCTTGCAGACTCAATGTCATTCATAACGGTCATAACTCTGCCTTACTTTCAAGTAAATTTCACATCCATATACGGCAGTAAGTTGTGAGATCTGTGAGGCACACTAACTACAGTGTTTTGGACCTATTAGTGCTCATTAATTGCCTGCTCTATTATGTTGAAGGTCAGCTATGAAAAACACCACCAACAAAGAGGCCTAGGGCTTAAAAGAATCCAGCTTAGAAATAATAAAAGTACTATATAAATATGATTATTGTGCTGTGCATAAATAGTCCTTACCCAATGTAATCATAGTGCGTCCTCATTTAGTGACATCATTACTTCCAAACCATTCACATACCTACAAATGAAAGGATGATTATCTATCTGCTTGATTCGTCGGTACAAATGTTCCTTAGCCCATGCAGGGGCCAGACTGAGCTGTGTGGTTTCAGAGATTGGGTTGGAAATAGAATGCAGTACATACGTTAGAAAAAGGAAATCAGAACATGAAACCACTTGTTCTACCATCTCTGATTCCCCTGAGGCTCAGTGACATTTGGTGCATTTATCTTTCTTTTTAAAAGCAGATTCTCTAACTCCTTGTAGCAAGTGGAGGAAAGATGTAGCAGAATGTTTACAATAAGGAATATAAATGTGTTACGTGTGTGTATCTGAGGTCATAGTTTATTTATTTCCTCAGTTTTCCATAGTTTATTTCAGTTAACTCTTTTCTCCAGTGCTCTGCAAATTAAATATCGCAGAGGATTCTTTTATTTTTTTAAAATATGTTTTTATTGACTTTTTAGAGGAAGAGAGAGATAGAAACATCAATGTGAGAGAGAAACATCAATTGGCTGCCTCCTGCACTCCCCCTACTGGGGACTGAGTCTGCAACCCCGGCATGTGCCCTGACTGGGAATGGAACTGGGACCTCTCAGTCCACGGGACGATGCTCAATCCACTGAGCCACACTGGCTGGGCTCAGAGGATTCTTTTGAAAAGAAGACAAAAGTGAGGGAAAAAGCATAATCACAGAGTATAGAGGAAACAGCCAAACATAATGAGGTAATAGAGAATAAAATCCTGTATGAAATAAAGAAAGTAGGTTATACATATATCACATTATAGGGACTTCATTCCCTAAGTTTCTAGTCCACATTTGTTTGCATTTTAATTTTATAAGTGTCATTATAAATTCTTATACTTCATTGGATTTGCTTGTCCTGGGGAAAGTCAATGATGGCAATACTTCTGTCCCTAAAAGACATAGCTTTGCACTGGGTTAGGGGTGGGACTGGTAACTTCGTCTTTCAAATGTAAAGAATCTGTAACTGGGCCATGTTTCAGCATCCTTTGTGAATTCAGATGCTTCTGAGTGCAGATTTTTCTCTTCCTCCTATCTACTGAAGAAAACTACACTCTTCCTAGAGGCTTTCAATTTCCACTGTTTTCTCTCCTTAGCTTTCTGCCTAGAAATATACAAACCATGTTATTAATTCAAGGAACAATTCTTCTCTACCAAATAGCCCTCACCTACTCTTTTGCTATTTTTATCTGCATGCAACCTCTTAGAGAAATCCTCAAGACACCCTTACATCAGGTCCTTCCTAGGCTCTCAATTAATTCCTTTATGAAATCAACTGTTTTTGAGCATGTGAAAGCTGTCCAGAAGTAATTCTGCTCTGGACTCTGAGGAACGTCAAAATGCATAATTCTTGACTACAGGGAAAGTCCAGACATACAACTGAGTGTTTCAATATAATAATATAAAACCGTGGAAGAGTGGTTTTCAACCTTAGCTGTACATTGTAATCACTTTGGAAGCTTTTGATATCCTGACGACCAGGCAGCAGCCCCGCCCAATTAACACAGAGGATGGGCCCTGTTTTGTCTTTCCTGGTGAATCTAGAGGCTTCATATCACAAGCAGAGTATTTTGCTGGTGAACAAGCTGAATGAGATTCTGCTTCTACACATTCAAGAAAAAGTTCTGATAAAGGAATCTTATGCATGGACAGCTGCATTGGTCTGAGAGGTGTGTTGGGGACACTTTCCATCCAAACCACCCCATCGTCGATCTGGTAACATCTTCATTGAACAATTAACTGTTCCACTTCTTCGCTTTTGATACCCAGAGTGCTTCCCATTAAACACTCCATGACGTTTATGTTTGGCGATTGAAAATGCCTCATAAAAAGGTTTCTCAGTTGGAGTCTGTCGACTTTTCCTTCTGCACTACTTAGTAAGTTTATCAGATTTTTTGTACGTCATCCAGCACTTCCTGTTGGACCACGTTTTGTTTTATAAATTCTTTTATTTGTTCTCCCTTCTGATCCAAGGCAGCATTCGCTTTACCCAGACATCCCTGCAACACCACGTTTTCCTTCTACACTGTCTGCCTTCTCCATCCATTTAGCTAGTACCAACTTCAGGCTCGCTAGTGTGTGAGCATACCGCTTTTTTTTTTTTTTCCCTGAAAGACAGAAAGCTGTAATGCATTTTCATCTCTCTCTTTGGTGACTACATTCACTTGTTCCTGCAGACTAGCTCGACGGCTTGCCTTTGCCATTGCATTAGCAGATGAACCTAGCTTTTCCTCCAATACTGCAACTTTCCTTCTCAGTTTCCCTGCTCTGTCTTCTGCAGAGCAAGCTCCTGGCGTAGGATGACCTTCAGATTCTAAAGCATGGTTAAGCCATCTCCCTAGTTCCTGGTTTAAGGCAATCCTTTGTCACACAAATATTGATGTCCTTTTCTAAGGTACAGTTTCCCATTTGTTTCTGTTTTAGTGCCAACATGACTTCATTTCTCTCCTGTGGATACATAAGTGTCTTTTCCTCATTGCTGTCACTGCATTTCAAAGCTGATTTAATTGCCCAGTCTTGCTCTCTTCTTTCTCCTTCAATAGCTTTTCTAAAGCAAGATCTTCTTCGTCATTACAGTATACTCAAATTCTTTCTCTTTCCTTATCATAGAAAGCGATGTATTTGTCTCTTATAGTGCTTGATTTTCTGTTTCCTTTTCTCTCAATGTTTCTATTTTTTCATTTTTCTGTTTTAGTGTACACATGTCCACTTCAAAATACAATATTCTGTCCTTCAGGTTGGTTACTGACTGCCCCGAAAGTTCACTTCGCTCACTTTATTAGGAAATGTTTCACTTAAAGAGAGCAATGCATCACTTTTTGCTTTAAGACCTCTTTTTCCTTAAGTAAGTTTTATAAAAACATCTTGTTTCTCCTTTAGTGGCTTAAGTTCTGACTCTGTTTGTTTACGTAGTTTTCTTTCTAGTTCAGATCATCTCTGATTTTCTTTCTCCGGGGTTCTAATTGTTGCTTCTTTTTCCTGCATTGGTTTTCTTAGCTCTTGTACTTCTTCTGGGAGCAATTTAGAAGGCTCACTCAGTTCATCCGATTTAATGGCCTTAAGAGAGTCTGTGGATTCTGAAGTAATTGAGCCAGTGGAGGGCAGTGGTAAAGTAAGGTCAAGCTGACCGAAAGGAGCACCCTTGGCCTTGCAAAGCTGCCCCATGCTGAGCTGAATGTGTGCGCATTCCTTCTCCAAAGTTTGGACTCTAGAAAGCTCCTTTTCATTTTGCTTAGTGTATTCCTTAAATTTAAAGTTCTCCTTCTGGATGTTTAAATTATGTTTTTGTGACTGATTTAGCTGACTTACTAAATCTTCTATTCAAGCCTCTGCTTGGTTAAATACAAATCATTAACAGCTCATTCACTTTGAATTAACTTTTCTTTCTGCATGTCCGACTCTTTGGCGATGTTCATTTTATCATCTTCAGGTTGACAAACTCTCTTTTTTTCATCATCTAAAGTTTGTTTTAGTTTACTGATAATGCCATCTCCTTTATTTTGTTTTGTTTTGTTTTGTTTTGATAGCTGATATTTCATCAAAACCACATGCTTTGCAGGTTCTTCGTTCTGTTGGTCCAGCTCTCCTAACTCAGCCACAATCTGATTGAGATTTTGGTCACTGGCCTTCAAGTCACATGTTAAGTGATTTACTTCTGAATCTGAATTCATGTCTCTTATAGCTGTCCTTTTAATTCCTTTACACTCACTGTATAATTTTAAAAGTGACAGTTGAAGCTCTTTCTTTTCTTGATTTAATAATGAATTTTCTTTTTCTAAAACTTGAACTCGTTTTAGTTTCAGGCTGTCATTGATGAGACTGTTATACTGATTTAAACTACACAGTCTCACTATTTCATTTCCAGTATCAGACAGAGCCTGCTGCACTCTGAACACTTTCTCCATAGATGTCCTCTGTGGAAGAACTCTTTCCTTTTCTATGTCAGCATAACTTTGCTTTTGAACATAAGGCTTCAATTCACATTCTTTCGTTGTCTGATTATTTTCCTCATTTATCTGGTCTTACTCTCTCCTTAAAACCTCTCTCTCATTTCTGCAGAAGATAATACTATTTTATTGATGTATTTGATTCTAACCTCAAGTTCTTTGATGTTTTTTTCAATTTGTAGAACTTGAATAGATTTTTGTAACAGGCATTGGTTACTCCGACTCCCAAGCCATCCTGCTCTAACAGATTTTCCACTTCTTCAATTCTTCCTTAATATTCACTCATTTTATCTTGATGCCAGTTTCTGTTGATAACACGCTGCAATACTGCCATTTCAAGTTGATGGTCACCAATTGCCCTATTTCGGTTCTGTTGACGTTTCTTGATGGTATTATACAGTCTGTAAATTTCATGTGAGCAAAGCTCTTTTCTACGGAAGTCTGAGCAGCACACCTCCAATGGCCAACTTCAGCCTCAAGTCTTAGAACTTTGACAGTCTATTTAATTCCTGTTGTGAGGAAATCAGGTCAGCAAAGTCCACGTCATCTCCATTGCACGCTGAAGCATGAAGGCTGATGTCATAACTCAGTGAAGGTAATGCAGAGGTTGATGGTTCAAGGCCAGCTCCAGAATGTACTGACAGTACATTATGGGCTCACTGCGGCTTCAGCAACTTGTCCTTTTGTGCTATGTGTCTTCCATTCAAAAGTTTGAATTCTAAGTATTTCTGTTGTAGATGATGTTGGTAAGCAACAGTTTGCTGCTTTATGTGAAGTTCTGATGAGTCATACTTCTAGACCACTAAAAAGAGTTTTAAGTCTCTCATTGTCTGATCTTAAGATCACCTGAGAGACTTCAACCTGCTTTCTCTTAAAGTCAGGTGGCTCTTCCTGCTTTTCAGAGCCCTTCATCAGCACATCTTTTGTGAAGTTTGAGATGTGGCCTCTGACGGAAACTACACTGCTGCCCACTTGCCCCAGGGAATGGCCCAAACCAGAGCCAAGGCCACCAAACCAGGAGGTCATCACTGCAGGTCATAGTACGGACCTGGTCCACTCTGCCCAAAGTGTCCATGTGCCCAGGGGAAACCCCGCCTAGTGTCTGGGAATTGCTGCATAGGTGGGACTAAGAATCAAGCAAAAATGACCCTTGCTGAGTGAGAGGGCCTTCCACGTGGAGTTATCTGCAAATGCAGAGGCCTGGCCTGGGCCTGACAGGGGGCCGTTATTGCTAATTTTTTAATTAAAATTTATTTTTCAATTACAGTTTATATGTAATATTATTTTGTATTAGTTTCAAGTGTACAGCATAGAGGTTAGACAATCACATGCTTCACAAAGTATTCCCCTCAATATTCCCAGTACCCCAACTGGTACTATATATAGTTATCACAATATCATTGACTATATTTCCTATGCTGTACTTTACATCCCCATGATTATTTTGTAACTATCAATTTGTATTTCTCAATTTCTTCACCTTGAAAAATCAGTCCCCCCACACCGTCCCCTCTGGCAACTCTCAGTCTGTTCTCTGTATCTATAAGTCTGTTTCTGTTTTGTTTATATTGTTTTTTGATTCCACATGTAAGTGAAATTATATGCTATTTATCTTTCTCTTACTGATTTATTTCACTTAGCATAATACCCTCTAGGTCCATCCATGCTGTCATAAATGGTAAGATTTCATTCTTTTGTTATGGTTGAATGGTATTCCATTGTATTTATGTACCACCACTTTTTTATCTGTTTATCTATTGATGGGCACTCGGGTTGCTTCCATAGCTTGGCTACTGTAAATAACATTTCAGTGAATATAGGGGTGCATATATGCTTTTGAATGTGTTTTGGGTTTCTTTAAATATATACCCAGAAGTGAAATTGCTGGGTCTTAAGGCAGTTTCATTTTTAATTTTTGAGGGCCCTCCATACTGTTTTCCATCGTATGTTTTCAGCTGCACCAATCCACATTCAACAGTGCAAGAAGATCCCCTTTTCTCCACATTGTAGCCAGCACTTGTTGTTTATTGATTTATTGATGACAGCCACTCTGACAGGTATGAAGTGATATTTTATTGTGGTTTTGATTTCTCTGATTATTAGTGATGTTGAGCATCTTTTCATATGTCTATTGGCCATCTCTATGTCCTCTTTAGAGAAGTGTCTATTTAGGTCCTTTGCCTTTTTTTTAATTGAATTGTTTATTTGTTTTTTGGAGTTGAGTGACATGGATTCTTTATAAATTTTGGATGTTAACCCCTTATCAGATGTATCATTGGCAAATATGTTCTCCCATTCAGTGGGTTGTATTTTCATTTTGTTGATGTTTTTTCTTTGCTGTGCAAAAACATTTTAGTTTGATGTAGTCCCATTCATTTATTTATTTATTTTTTTCTGTTTCTTTTGCCTGTGGAGATCTATCAGAAAAAAATACTGCTAAGAGAAAGTCTGAGATTTTACTACCTATGTTTTCTTCTAAGAGTTTTATGCTTTTGAGTCTTACATTTAAGTTTTTAATCCATTTTGAGTTTATTCTTGTGTATGGTTAAGAAGGTGGTCTATCTTCTTTTTTAAATTTATCTGTCCAGTTTTCCCAACACCATTTATTGAGAGATTGTCTTTACCCCATTGTATTTTCTTGCCTCCTTTGTCAAATATTAATTGACCATATATGTGTGGGTTTATTCCTGGGCTCTCTATTCTGTTCTATTGAGCTATATGTCTGTTTTTATGCCAGTGCCATGCTGTTTTGATTTCTATAGCTTTGTAGTATAGTTTGATACCAGGTATTGTTATACCTCCAACTTTGTTCTTCTGTCTCAAGATTGCTGTGGCTATCTGGGGTCTTTTGTAGTTTCATATAAATTTTTAAATTATCTGCTCTAATTTTGTAAAATATGTAATTGGTATTTTGATAGAAAATGAATTAATGCTTTAGGTAGTATGGATATTTTAATGATGTTAATTCTTCCAATCCATGTACATGGTATATGTTTCTAATTTGGGGGTATTCTTGAAGTTCTTTCTTCAGTGTCTTATGATTTTTCTACAGGTCTTTTGCCTCCTTGGTTAAATTTATGCCTGGGTTTTTTAATTTTGTTAATGTAATTGCAAATGGGATTGTTTTATTAGTTTTTCTTTCTGCTGGTTAATTATTAAAGTATAAATATGCAACCAATTTTTGAATATTTATCTTGTATCCTGCTACTTTACTGAATTTATCAGTTCTCATAGTTTTTTGGTGGAATCTTTAGGGTTTTCTATATACAGCATACAGCATCATGTCATCTGCAAATAATGACAGTTTTACTTCTTCCTTTCCAATTTGGATACCTTTTATTTCTTCTTCTTGTCTGATTGCTGTGACTAGGCCTTCTAGTACTATGTTAAATTGTTCCTTATCTTAAGGGAAATGTTTTTAGTTTTTGCCCAATGAGTATAATGCTGGCTGTGAATTTGCCATATATGGTCTTTATTGTTCAGAGATAAGTTCCCTCTGTTCCCATTTTGCTGAGAGTTTTTATCATAAATGGGTGCTGGATTTTATCACATGCATTTTCAGCATCATTGATATGATCATATAATTTTTATCATTAATTTTTATATAATTCTTTTTGTAAATGTGGTGTTTCACATTAATTGATTTGCAAATATTGTTCCAATATTGCATCCCTGAAAGAGATCCCACTTGATAATGGTATACAATGTTTTAATGTATTGCTGGATTCAGTTTGCTAGTATTTTTTGAGGATTTCTGCATCTATGTTCATCATGGATACTGGCCTATAATTTTCTTTCTTTGTAGTGTCTTTAACTGGTTTTAGAATTAGCATAATGCTGGCCTCCTATAATGAGCTTGGGAGTGTTTTTCCCTCTTGAAATTTTTGGAATAGTATGAAAAAGATAGGTGTGAGATTTTCTTTGAATGTTTGGTAAAATTCTCCTGTGAAGCCATCCACTCCAAGACTTTTGTTTATTGAAAGTTTTTTTGTTTTTATTACTGCTTTGATTTCATTAGCTGTAATTTATCTGTTCAGATTTTCTGATTATTTCTGACTTAGTTTTGGAAAATTGTATGTTTCTAGGAATTTATCCATTTCTTCCAGATTGTCTAATTTGTTAGCATATAATTGTTTATAATATTTTCTTTTAATCCCCTCTATTTCTGTGGTATCGGTTGTCACTTTTCCTCTTTCATTTCTGATTTTATTTATTTGGGCCCTCTCTGTTTTTCTTCATGAGTCTGGAAAAAAGGTTCATCAATCTTGTTTATTTTTTCAAAGAACCACCTCTTGGTGTTATTGATCTTTTATATTGTTGTTTGTTTGTTTGTTTTAGACTCTATTTTGTTTATTTCCACTCTGATAGTTATTTCCCTTTTCCTACTCACTGTGGGCTTTGTTTGATGTTCTTTTTCTAGCTTTTTTAGGTGTAGGGTTAGATTGTTTATTTGAGATTTTTCTTATTTCTTGAGGTAGGTCTGTAATGCTATGAATTTCCCTCTTAGGACTGTTTTTGCTGTGTCCCATAGAATTTATGTTGTTTTGTTTTCATTTAGATTTTTCTCAAGGTATGTTTTGATTTTTGTCTTGATCTCATTGTTAACCAATTAAGTGTTTAGTAACATGTTATTTAGCCTCCATATGTTCGTGTGTTTTTTCAGGGTTGTTTTTTTTGTGGGTTTTTTTCTTGTAATTGACTTCTAGCTTTATAGCATTGTGGTCAGAGAAGATGCTCGATACAATTTCAATGTTAAATTTATTGAAACTTATTTTGTATCCTAATATGTTATCTATCATAGAAAATGTTCCATGTGAACTTGAATAGAATGTATATTCTGCCGCTTTTACTTTCAGACTGTGTATGTCTTTCTTTCTGAAGTGGGTCTCTTGTAGACAACATACATATGGGTCTTTTTATCCATTCAGCTACCCTATGTCTTTTGAAAGGAGCATTTAAGCCATTTATATTTACAATGATTAGTGATAGTTACATATTTATTGATAGGTACATTCTTTTTAACTATGCTCCTTCCCCTCCCCTTCTTTTTAAAGAATTACCTTTAACACTTGTTGTTATACTGGTTTAGTGGTAATGAACTTCTTTACCATTTTCTTGTCTGGGATGCTCTTTATTTCTCCTTCAATTTTAAATGACAGCCTTGCTGGGTAGAGTAGTCTTGGTTACAGATCTTTCCTCAAGATCACTTTGAATATGTCATGCCAATCCCAAGTGGCCTAAAATGTTACTGTTGATAAATCAGCTAACAGTCTTATGGGAGCTCTCTTGTAGATCACTAACTGTCTTTCTCTTGTTGCTTTTAAGATTCTCTCTTTGTCGTTACTTTGGCATTTTCATTTTGATCTGTCTCAGTGTGGGCCTCTTTGAGTTCATTTTGTTTATGACTCTCTGCACTTCCTGGACTTGTGTGTCTTTTTCCTTCACCAGGTTAGTGGAGTTTTCAGTCATTATTTCTTCAAATAGATTTTCAATTTCTTGCTCTCTTCTCATTTTGGTACCCCTATGATGTCAATGTTGTTGTTATTCATGTTTCTCCAAAGTTCCCTTAAACCAGCGGTTCTCAACCTGTGGGTCGTGACCCCTTTGGGGGTCGAACGACCCTCTCACAGGGGTCACCTAAGACATAACAGTAGCAAAATTACAGTTATGAGGTAGCAACGAAAATAATTTTATGGTTGGGGGTCACCACAACATGAGGAACTGTATTAAAGGGTCACGGCATTAGGAAGGTTGAGAACCACTGCCTTAAACTATCTTTTTAAAAAAATATTTTTTATTTTTGCTACTTTGATTGTGTATTCTTTTTGCTACCTTATCTTCCATATCACTAATCTGATGCTTTACTTCATCTAACCTACTGTTTATTCTTTTGAGTATATTTTTCATTTTAGATATTGTATTCTTCATTTATGACTAATTCTTTATGGTTTGTATGTCCTTTTTCATGCTGTTGACATCCTCACTAAGTTTCTTGAGTATCCTTATAAACATTGTTTTCAACTCTATATCTAGTACATTACTTGCCTTCATTTAATTTAGCTTTTTCTGGAAGTTTCTCCCATTCTTCCATTTGGGGCATGTTTTTTTATATCCCCATTTTGGCTGCTTCTTGGTGTTTGTTTCTTTGTATCAGGTAGATCTGCTATGTCTTCCAGTATTTGTAGGGTGGAGTTATGCAGTAGGTGTTCTGTGGGACACAGTGGTGTAGTCTCCCTTATCACCTGTGCTAGGTGCTCCGGGAATTTCCCTTATATGTGTTACCTGAGCCCTTCTGTTATTAGTTGACTCTTGGTTGCTTTTGGTCAGTTCATGTATGGGGTTGACCCTTAGGCTGGCTGACTTTGAGGATTGACCCCAACCAGTGTATGAACTGCTGTGTGGGTGATGACTACATGAATGGGAATTCACCTCAGCAAGGTCTGGTGCTTGCTGAGATCTCCCTTTGAATGTGCCACTTGTGGAGCTAACAGCGTCCTGCTCTGATGTTGTCTGAAACCTGCCACTGTGTGTACTGGTTCTGGGGCCTCTTAGGAGGGATTGTGGTGCAGGTCAAAGTCAGATGTTGCCTGTGACTAGTTCTGGGCAACGTTTCTGGAGTTACAAAGTGACCCACAGTTCACGGCTGTCTCTGCTGTCCTCACTGTGCATGGGAAGGACTATGCTGCACACCAACCATGGCTTCTACCAGCACCAACCCCGGAAGCAGGTCAGCAAAAGGCCCAAGGCATCCTGATCTGCCTTTGCTTGCCTCCGCCTGCCAGCTGCCTGCTGGGCTCAGTCACTGAAAGGGTTTCTGGCAGGTAGCAAGTTGCATGAGTTACATTCTTAGTGAGTCACTAGGTAGGGACCAGTTGTTTTCACTAGATTGATGACTGATATAGATTCAAACTCAGTGCCATTGCTGGGTCTGAGGCCACTCAGAAAAAGCCCCAAAGTACACCAAGGCCAGCTGCCACCCACTGGGTACCCACAGGCCTTTGTGTTGGGGAGGAGTCACAAGGAGTCATCAGGGTCAAGCCAGAAGAGATTATCAGGCCCAAAATGACCATGATTTATCTGTATGAAGGGAGGGCTCAGTATCAGTTGGGTATGCAAGGGAAAAATGGCCAAGTCCTAGAGGAACACAACAGTCTGCTTTGGATTCTGTTTAAACTTTCTCATGAGCTGTGCTCAGCAGGGTGGGGCCACTCAGAGTTGGGCGGGGCGGCTAGTAGGTCTCCTGTGGGGGACAGCTCCTGTCAGGTTTGTGAGAAGAAGGGGAAATGGTCCCTGCTTCAGAGCCACACAACTCAGTCCCTGACACCCCCTGAGTCTGCTGGATTCTTACACCACAGGCCAGGCAGCTGACTTTTCTGCAGGTCATGGCTGGGCAGGGTGGGGGACAGGGGTTTGGGAGGGTGGGGATATTACATTCCCCCAGGCTGATGCATATGGGGGGGAGGGCTGACTTAAGAAAGATGGTATCTGTGGGTGGTGCTGGAGAGCGACTCAGCGCAGGGACCCTGGCTTCTGTCCCTTCAACTCTCTCCCCAGAGCCACACAATCTAGTATCTCCTCACACTCCTCTAGTCCACTTCAAGCCACCCCCCATCTGCAGGAGCTCAGGGTGAGGGGCTGTGAATAAGATTTCGTGTCCTTGCTCTTTAAGATGTTGCCCTGGTTTCTAGTAGACTCCCATCTCTCCCTAGAGGACAGAATCCTCATTGATTTTCACTGCCAGGTATTATACAGGCTCCTCTTCCCAGGTCTGGTGCTCTGGGCTGGAGAGCCTGGCACAGGATTGAGACTCCACACTCCTTAGGGGGGACCTTTGAAGCTAAGATAGCCCTCCGGATCCTCGGCTGTGGAAAGTGGGTGCAGGACCAGCCCTTTGCACTTCTCTGCTTTTTCTACCAGTCTCAATGTGGCTTCTTCTGTAAATCCCTGGTTATGAGACTTCTGTTTACCTAGATTTCAGTTGGTTATTCTGGGTGATTGTTCTATATTTTAGTTGTAATTCCAGTTTGGTCCTGCAAATGTAAGTTCCACCTACTTCGCTGCCTTCTTGGATCTCCAAGAAATGACAGACACTTTCATGAAAAGGAGCAGGGGGACTGAGAAACGCTGAGCTAGAATCCGACTTCCCTGCAAGCCTAGACTAAGGCAACAAAGCCTGTTATATACTTACTAAAGACATGGAGAAGGAGTCCCCATTCTCCTTGATATGCTCTTATAAACTTTTCAACATCACAGCTCATGATTTCCTAAGTGTCTCTTTGCCTTTGAAATCTAGGCTACAATATTTACAAGTCACCTTCAGAATCAGATTCCTTTTAGATGCAATCTCTTCCTCACCAACCACCCCTCCTTGAAAAGCCATATTACAGATATGAATGCGCTATTTCTTATTTTTAAGTTCCCTATATTTCAAAAAATTTCACATCCAGTCTATAAGAACTTGGTGTATGTTTCCAAAGTGGGCCTTTGGAACTTCTTAATTGCTTGTAAAGAAAACAAAATTACATTTAGATAGCGCTATAGAAATAAACAGAAAGAAACTTTTATGGGCATTAGCCAGTTGATACCACTTCAAAGGCAACAAAGATTTATTTCTTGATTAGGGAGGTACGTTTCTTTACTTCCGAGTAGATTTTTAAAATTTTTAATTAAATATGATCCTTTATTACTGAACTTTGGCATTTGGGAAATATTTACCTAATTCACTCAGGTTTTTGTCTCCTTTATTGCACCTGGCAAGTGCAGAAGAGTGGTCATTTTTCTGAGAGATAACAATATAAAATCCATTTATGTAAATGAAAATAATATAATATCATTTTTAAGTAATTTAATTTATTGCTTTAAGTGTACTTTTCAACATTCCAATCTTTTTTTTTTTGATGTATGGGTTATCAGTGCCACTTACTAAATAGATAATCATAGCAATCAACACAAAACTCTGTGAAACATTTGAGACTCTTCAGCTACTTTGTTTCATGTGTGTGGTGTTATGCTTGTAGATCACTGAGTTATCTAGGCAAGAGGAATTTTTCCATTCTTGGACAATAACACTGGAAAAACTGCCCCAGATATGCAGTATCTGCCCTGGCATCAAAAATCAACCACTTTGCCCATCTATTCATAAAGATTATTTATTTTAGTTTTTTCCATATAAAAGCGTTGTCAATATGGACCCTCAAGCTAAACATTTAACCAAGAGGGCCAGAAGCAGATCTTGAAAAAGCAATCTCTATTTTGATGTTCAAGTTATTGGCATTTATTGACATAATTTCATGTAATTTCTGATAAATCTGTCATAATGATGCTTGATTTTGACTAATTGAAAGGTAAGCCAGCGTATGTAAAATAAGCATGCTACTAACCATGTAGATTAGATTTAAGGTCCAGATGAATTTGTTTAAAAGCTGGAAATTAAGAAATTTAAAATCATTCTTTCAAGTTTGCCGGGTGAAAAAAAACCAACCCACAATAGTGTTAACAATGGGCCATTTGAAACCAGTTAAATTATGTTCTTCTTAAGAGTTAAAATTAAAACAACGTGACCTCACTGGAGTTTAATTGTATCCTTCGATTGCTGCATGCTACATTAATTTTTTTCACCAGTTCAGCTATTCCAATATAACAAATTGGCTTTATCTCCATTGGTCAGCTTCTTCCTCTAATGCAGACAACTTAATGGATTTTAGTTCTAAATAGAGAAGGGTTTGTTTCTGAGTATGAATTTCAACTTTAGTTATCGTGCAAATTATGCCCTAGCTTGATATTGAACCAGGTTGACCACTAAAACAGAAAAGTCTAATATATGACCTAAATTAGCAAATTTTGCCCAGACAGCAAAGTGAAGCTGGCTTGATCCCACCCTCATCCGTACACTCTATTTTGCAAAGCAAGTTCTCCATCTAGTGGTTGGAAATCTCACAGTACGATCCCAGAATCATCATTACTGATTCACTACACATTTATATAGCTCTTCAAAGGTAAATAAATCACGTATACGATATGACAGCTGGCTTTTCTCCTGCTTCTACACTCTTCTGGTGGAGGGGACCAGAGTTCTGTCCTACGAGTTGTATGTAAAGTTTGGACCTTCAACTTGTTGGTGAGAGGAGCAGTTCTTTAATTGCTTGGTGAAATGAATGAGATGAATAAATGAGAATATTGACAGGGGTTTCTGCAAAGTATAAAAGCTGCATAACATATTAACTTAATGCATAATTGTTAGTAAAAGTTTCTTTTTATTATGGAACTGGATCAGGTAACAGGTTTTGGTCCCAGATTATAAAAGATATCTCTTGGAATCAGGGTCTTTGGTTAGCGTTCTGATCAACTATTTGTTTATTGGATCTGAGACTTTCTGCCTGAATCCACATTATGACCAAGAGCACCTAACTCTTCTTTTATCTACACCTTTTCTAATAAAATGTTCCTTTGCATTTCATTCTACCAGTTCTCCTTATTTTCTACTGATTGAAACATCCTTAGAGTAGCTCTCATCCGAGAAAAAAATAAAAACTTTATTTTATGCATATGAATATTAAATACTACCACAGAACATAAGAAGAGGTTATTTTCACAGACATATAAATGCCTATTATTTGTATCTGGAAATTTCTTAAGGGTTTTCTTTGCTCATCTGGTAAGTATTGCTTTGCTAAGGTACAGATGTCTCAGTGAACTCAAGCAGACTCAGCCAGAGCTGAAAATCTTCCCTCATAACACCAGAGGAGGACGTTTTAGAACTAGAGGGATCCATGCACCATGAACTAGAGGTTGCCAGTTCGGTTCCCCTTCAGGGCACATGCCCAGGTTGTGGTCCAAATCCCCAGTTGGGGGCATGCATGAGGCAGCCAATTGATGTTCTCTCTCATCGATGTTTCTATCTCTCTCTCCCTCTCCCTTCCTCTCTCTCTCAAATCAATAAAGAAAAAAAATTTTTTTAAAAGAACTAGAGGGACATTAGAATTTATATGCTCTAATTTGCCCATTTTTGAAAATATGGAGCTAGCTCAGAGCAGGTAAGGGATGAACTTGAGGAAAAGTGTGTCGCAGAAAGAGAATTGATTTTGAACACTCCTATCTGCTTCTTACAAACTTTTTGGTCCCAGCCCAGTGACTAAAATCTACTGAGTCATGGTGTCCAGTTCTATAAAATGTAAGCAAGATTACCTGCAGAATATGGTTATTATTAAGAAGAAGCAAGATTTGCAAAGTGCTTAGAATAGTGCCTGATAAAAATAAGAATGTAAAAAACAAAAACCAATCAAACAAACAAAAACCTAGTTTATTACATAGTAAGTTAAAATGATAGACCTGAGTTTTGAACCTACGTTTTTGTTTGTTTTTTGGTATGTGCCCCTAGCGGGAACCGAACCTGGGACTCTCTGGTCCGCAGGCCGGCGCTCCAACCGCTGAGCCAAACCAGCCAGGGCTGAACCTAACTTTTAAACCTAGATTTTCCATTGTACCATAAGAATATACTTTGATTTTTTAATGCCCTCATGACAAAATAGTAGAGTCATGAAGCATAGCAAAGAAGTGCTTATAGTAATTGCTGACTTAATAACTTGATGTCTCTAAAAGTTAAATGATGAGGAGAAAAATTAAATAGAGCTATAGCAATTGAACACATATTTATTATTCTCCAGTTGGACTAAAATATTGAAAGTCATTAATATTATATATAAAACTAATTATTATAGTTGTGTATATATGTAGTACACACAAATTTCCCTAGTTAGTGAAAATGTGTCAGAACGCTACTCTCTCTCAACACCTCTCTAGATAAGACCCTGTGTTAAACAATCAGTTCCTTCATGACAAAAAGTAAAAATTATAAATGACAATTAGCATATATACAGGACAGTGTGATGAGTTATTAAAGAAACATATGGAATTTTGTTCATTGTAAGTTACCTGGTTTTTCTTTCTATGCTACTCAAGGTCATCAGGTAATTATTAGTCTTAAACATTTTTTTTGAAGAATAACAAACTGAAAGCATATTCTATTACATATCTTCACTCTACTCACATAATTATAGCTAACAACATTTGACACTAATGAAATGAATGAAAATATTTTATGAAAAATTGTAGACAATTAGAGAAAAATACAAATGTCTCCCAATAAATGTATTTTTCATTGTATTTACTTGCTATTTACCACTTTATATTCAAAACCAATATACACATCTCAAATTGAAAGGGATATTCTCTGGAAATCAGGACTACAATATATAAGTATAAATAGGTAATTGTAAGAAATGTTTTACAGTTTACTCTAGAAAAAGATTCATAAAGTTATTCTATCTTTTTAAAGTAAACCTTCAAAATAAGTGTTGAAAATTGACTTATCAGGACTCTCAACCTTTGTCTCATTTCTTTCATTTTCAAAGTTCACCACTAAAACAGTGGGATTTCTAACATTCCAAAATACACTAGCATTATACTTATCCTTAGTTAAATATTTAGAGCTCTCTTTTAAGTTTATTTCTTTTTTTATAACTATAATAAATTAGAGGCTTTGGGTGTAAAATAAATTTCACTGAGAATATATTAAAAATTCCAGGGACCTGTTGCTAACACCAAACTTATAAAAGCCTATCTTGCCACCTAGTGGTCACAGATGAGAAATACGACTGTAAACATTAAAATGCAGTTGAGTTCCTAGTTGAACACAATTCTTATAATCTAAACATATTTGAGTGTGCATATTTTTGACAAAAGTGCAAACACAATTCAGTGAGTGAAAGATAATGTTATTAGAAAATGAGGTTGGAGCCCTGCTGATTTGCTCAGTGGTTAGAGCATCAGCCTGCAGACTGAAGGGTTGAGGGTTTGATTCCCAGTCAAGGGCACATTCCTGGGTTGCAGGTTCCATCCCCAGCCCTGGTGGGGATCGTGCAGGAGGCAGTGGATCAATGTGTCTCTCTCATTGATGTTTCTCTCTCTTGCTTCCTCCCTCCCTCTCTTCCACTCTATCTAAAAAAAATCAATGCAAAAATATCCTCGGGTGAGGATTTAAAAAAGAAAGAAATGGGGTTGGAGCAATTGGACATTCACAGGCAAATAAAATGAACATTGGCCCCCATTATTTAAAAACAAAACAAAAACCTCAAAGAAGGTCACAGAGTTAAATATAAACCATAAACTATAAAACTTTAGGGAAGAAAACCATAGGAGAGCGTCTTTGGGATTAGGGCTAGGTAAAGAGTTCTTAGACTTGACTCCAAAAACATAATTCATAAAGAAAAAAACTGGATCTCATCATAATTAAAAAGCTTTGCGTTGTGAAAGACATAAAATGTTTCATTCCGTTAAGAGAATGACAAGACAAGCTACATACAGACTAGGAGAATATCATTTCAAACTACTCGTTTGAGAGAAGACTAAATTTCAAGGGTGGAGAAACTGAGTCAATCGTACATTACTGGTGGGGTGGAAAATGGTAGAACCATTGTGCAGTTTTGGCAATTTCTGGTAAACCTAAACATGCAATTATCATATGCTCCAGCCACTGTACCCTTAGACATTCACCTCACAGCAATGTAAACATACGTTTACATAAAAACCTGTGTATATATGTTCATTACAGTTTTATTCATAGTAGCCAACTGGAAACATCTCAAAAGGGGATTGGTTATAAACACTATGATGCATCTATACCATGATGCATCTTACAACTTAGCAATAACCAGAAATGATTTATATTTGCAACAACTGGGAGGATTCTCCAAGAAATTGTGCTGAGTGAAAAAAAAAAAGCTGATGTGAGAAAGTTATATGCTTCTTTTTATATTTAGGAAAGAAAACCATAGGAGAGCATCTTTGGGATTAAGGCTAGGTAAAGAGTTCTTATAACATTTGAAATGACAAGATTACACAATCGGATAACTGCCTGGTTAATGGTGGTCCAGGCTTAGGGATGGTGGGGGTGCAGGGGAGTGGGAGCCTCATGAAGATAGAACTGCTCAGTCTTCACTGTTGTGGATGCGGGAATCTACATTTGATAAGATTGCATGAAACCTAATACAAATGCACACACAAGTAAAGCTGGATAATCTAAATCAGATCAGGAACAATATCCAAGTTACCATTCTGGTTGTGATATTGCACGCTAGTGTTACGAGATGGCACCGTTGGGAAAGCCATGAAGAGCACACAGAGCCTTTCGGTATTATTTCTTACAATTGCAAGTGAATTGCAATGATCTCAAAATAAAATGTATAATAAAAAAAGGCAATTATGCCACCAAGTTGTTACAGACTAGAAATATGACTTAAAAGCTTAAAAGTACAGAGTTAAATTATTGTTTTAGAGCAATGCAAACAATAAAAACACTCTTGTGCATACATCTATTGTTTTAATTACTCCAACTTCAAAGTTTAAAAGGTTCTTTATGAATAAATATTCCTTATAAAAAACAGATTGAAAGTGTAATTCTCATATTTCATAGTTAGTTTTCCTTTGCACAGGGGAGGATTTAATTGAAACAGAGAGGGAAAGTGTATTTGCTAAATTAGTAAGCATATAAAGAACTGTCAACATCCAAACTGAAAAAAAAAAAAAAGCATAGAATGGAAGGAATTTTTAGACTTTTTTGTAAATGATTTCCCAAATATATTACAGTTACCAAATTTTACTGGCATTAAATTATTGTCTCTCCCTTTTATTCATAATTAAAAGCTAACAAATGTAGAGATTGGCTTGATTTTACATTTAAAAATTCAAAATGACAACCATTCTTTCTAATATGAGAAATACAGTGTATTTTTCCTAACTCTGAATTGTTTTCTTCCCACAGTAGAAATATTGTACTCATGTTTTCTTACTTGAAGTGATATATTACCAAAATAAGAATACACTAGAGGAATTACAGAAAAAGCACTTTGATTAGATAGAGAGATAATACATTTAAAATAGATATTATATTTTATATATAATATTAATTGTATATAAATAATACAAAATATCATTATATATCATAATATTATATTATATAAATAATAAATATAAATAAAATAATATATAAATATATAATTGTACTGGATAAATACACATTCTAATTGAATAGTTAATCTTTACAGGAGATTATTAGAAATATGAAATATGACCTCTTCATTTATTTATGGATAAAAGAAATAGTAGAGCTAAACATTAAAAAACTCTTGACTGAAAGTTTAGATCTAGGGTCTAAGTAGCCTTAAAAGAAATATATGACACAGGGCAAGTCACTCAGTCACTCTGGACCTCAAGACTACATAATTCCTAATGCATTTTCTAGTTTGACTATTACATGAAACTGAGCCAGGGAATATTCAGCTAGGAAAGCTTTATGTTTTGACTGTTTCAATCAAGGTGTTTCATGTCACTGTTGTTGCTTTGTCCTCAATGAACATAAATGTATTTTCAAAAGAATAAAAAGAAATTTAGGTTCAGAATATTATATATTTAGGCTTCACTCAAATTTTATCCAAAAATTCCTTATAAGTACATTTTAAATAGAACCAACCATTATTGTTTGAACAATAGTAACAAAATCATCATAAAATGTTAACAAGATATTTACATATTACTGCATTAATTGTTAATGGAAACATAAAGGTCCTTTCATTTAAAGAAGGCAGCCTTTTGAAGAGTGGCCGACGACCCAGGTCTCCTGATGGAATGACCACTGACTGATTTAGTAATGAGACTGAATTTAGTAATTTAGTAAATGAGACCACTTACTCATTTAGAGAAGCCACTGGAATGAGTGGTGGACACCTACGATCTGTGGCCTGTGGGAACTGTCTCCACACTCCAGAAAATCAGGGCTGCAAGAGAGAACCACCACGAGGAGGAATCAGAGGCAGTTAAATGACGTTTAAACATGAAACTATTCTCAGCCTCCTCAGTAATCAGAGGATACAAATGAAGTTCATGATGTCCTATTTGTTACTTAGAATATTTTAAGCATATTAATAATGTTGGCAACGTGAAGACTTTGGGGAAGTTATTGTGGTAGTACCAATCGAAGTCCACAATTCTTATACCTTGACTCAGCTCCTAGTCAAATACCCATGAGGATTCCAACATGGGCACAGAAATGTAGAACAAAGATGTCCTTGCAGAGAAAAGGCAACAATCTAAACATACATCAACAGAAATAGGGACAGTGTTCTCTCCCCTGTGTCCTTCCTTATGTTTCTCTTTGGAAAGTTATCTATGATATCTTTTCTTAATGATCATAGAGAGTCACAGATGTACAGAGTTAAAACAACTTATGTTAAAATATAAAAACATGTAATAGAGAAATGCATAGAAAATGAACATAAAAAACTCTTTACCTTGGAAAGGGAGAGAGGGTGTGTGTGTGTGTGTGTGTGTGTAATTAGGGGACAGAAAAATTACTTTCATATTCTACTCTATATGCCTCTGCAATGCTTGAATCATATACAAAAGCTAGCAGCAATGTACAAAATGTAATTTTTTTTTGTTTTTGTTGTTTTGTTCAGATAGAGTGGGAGGGAGAGAGAGGGAGAGAGAGAGAGAGAGAGAGAAACATAGACATGAAAGGGATATATCGAGTGGCTGCCTCCTGCATGACCCAACCCAGCCAGGGCCGGGGACAAACCAAAACCAAGGTACGTGCCCTTAGCAGGAACCAAACCAGGGTCTCTCTGGACCGCAGGCCGACGCTGAGCCAAACCGGCCAGGGCCGAAATGTAATTTTAACAAGGAGAAATAAATTATATTAAAAAGAAGAAAATATGATTACAGATGTCATTGTGATAATGGTTTTAAAATGGTGCCATTGGAGATCAAACAAGAGATGCATTCATCTAGTTTTAAGTGCAGGAAAACGGTATCTATAAAACGTGTGGCATTGTCATTGAATAACTGAGTGAATAAAAGAACGGTTCTCAGGGTACAAATAGAAATCTAGACAGAAAATGGCAATTTAAGATCATGAGCATACGTTGGTACTAATTGGAGTCATCAGATATGAGCTCAGCAAGGGAAAGTAGATGGAGTGACAGCACCAAGGAACGAAAACCATCTGAGGGTTGGGCAGTGGAATAAATACAGTGAGAGGAAGACAGAATGAGTATCACGGTAAGGAGGAGTAAAATCAGGAAAGTGTGGCCTTAGAAATCTTAAAAGAGTATTTGTGTCTGGAAAATTAGAGAATGACTTAGAATTTCAATATCACCCAATGATTAAGGTAGATAAATACTAAAGCGTATTCAGCGGCCTGGCCAGTTTGGCTCAGTGGCTAGAGTGTGGGTCCGCAGACCAAAGAGTCGCAGGTTCAAATCTGGTCAAGGGCAGGTACCTCGGTTGCGGTTCAGTTCCCGGCCCTCGTCGAGGTCATGCAGGAGGCAGTCAGTTGATGTGTCCCTCTCACATCAATGTTTCTCTCTCTCTCCCCTCCCACTCTGTCTGAAAATAAATGGAAAAATATCCTCAGGTGAGGATTAAAAAAAAAAAAAAAAGTGTTCATTGATCATCTTTGGAGGAAGCCAATGGTGCCTTGGGGTGGGGGACAGTTTCTGTGGAGTCTGTAGTCAAAATTTAAACAAACAAACAAAAGTTTAATAACATGTATACCTCCCGTATACATGGGAGACCCAGGAACACTGAGTAACTCTCCACAATGTCTGAAGACCACTTTAAATACCATCTAAAGACAAAAGAAGATGTTGAGGGTTGGAAGGGTGGTGAGGGGTCGTTAGAGAAGGTCATCAGGAAAAGACCAGTGAACAGGAGCAAAGTGGTTATACACATTGAAGTCCACGCCTTTTTCATTGATAAGCATTTCTAGAGATAAGGTCAACCCCCTCTTCCTGGTATGGTGAGTGAGACACACTTACAAGTGGAGATTCCCCTTATAAATATCAATATGTTTTACAAAGGGTAATCTCCACTTGGTTTTCAGAGCATCTCCCATGCCTGCTGTTTCCCAAAATTAATCAGCCTAAAATAATCATTATGCCAAATATTTGGGGGTGGCAAACTCTGCACCCTACAGCTCCTAAACTTCAAACCCGTCCGGCATGTCACTGTACTGCAGACCGTAGACAAGGGCAGCACAACGGTGACAGGCAGGTAAGGCCTGTGCTAGGACGTGGGAAGGCGGCCCTGGCACTAGGTGACAGGGGTTTTGCAGCTCTGTTACAATCTTACGGGACCGCAGTGGTCTGTGCAGTCTGCCCTTGACCGAAACAGCGTTCTTCGGCAACTGACTGTACTTTTGGAGTGGGTCGGCAGAAAATCGGTGGGTGGAAACCTCCTATTTCATGTATGCTGTCACTACCATATGTCGTTTAGGGCACATTTATTTTACAGATAGAAGACAAAGATTTAGACTGGAATTAAAAATGGTGACATACAGCCCAGCCCGTGTGGCTCAGTGGATTGAGCGTCGTTGTCCCACGGACTGAGAGGTCCTGGTTTGATTCCCGGTCAGGGCACATGCCCAGGTTGTGGGTTCGATCCCCAGTAGGGGGCATGCAGGAGGCAGCTGACTGATGTTTCTCTCACATCGATGTTTCTATCTCTCTCTCTCTCTTCCTTTCTCTCTAACAAATCAATAAAAATATTTTTAAATTAAAAAAAGATAATGTCCAGAGACAAAAAATAATAGCAAAAAGTGAATATATTGTATTCTTACAGGTTTGTGTTTATCTGTTACATTTTATTTAAGGCAAAACGTTGCTTTGTTTCAAAGCATAAAGTACACAAAATAAACCTAGTTTACTAGACATACTCCCTTGAACACTATCTCTAAGGCTGTGTTTTCACTCTCCCACCAGGTGTCAGTATAAATCTACAGGACTTGTGCCTCCTGATACTAAATGTCCTAAATCTGGTGGCACCTGTTGTTAGAGACCAGAAAAAACTGAATGAATGAATAAATGAAACAAAAATCTTCTAATTTTCTCTACAGCACTTCTGTCTTTCAACTACTCATAAACATCCAGGCATCGTCATTAATAAAGGTGTAAAAGGGTCAAGGAATCGTCATCTTTCAAAGACTGTAGGCCTATCCAAGGAGAAATCATCTGGTGCGACTACTGGGTGTTACTGAGAAAGAAGAAGTAACAGCTCTGTGCTGGTCATTCCTTGAAGCAAAAGGTAGTGGCGTGCAGGGCTGTGGTTCAGTTTTGGGCTAGTACTAAGTATCTCAAAATCTTGACTTGTAAAGGCCATGGAATTTACAGCCCCGTCTCCCCTAAAGAAGCAGGCAGAGCATGCTCACCTAAACCGACTATCTTTTGACAACGAAACAACTGTTGTAGCGTAGATATGAATAGGATTCTGCAGAGAAGGGCTCAGCTGCCATTCCCTGGCTTCGGTATCCACAGGAACCCTTGAATATCTCGAAACCTCATCTCTAATAGAAGATGTTCTGTCCTCTCTCTCTCGGGGCTATTTTTGAGTGTCCTCACAATGAAGGGAGCTAATTCAGAAGTGCCATTTCTCAGCCCTTTCAAAGGCTGCAGAATCCGGAACATCTCCAGGCATCCTTAAATCTGCTCCGGGGCTCAATCTGCACCGGGAGTCTCCTGAAGAAGCTTCTCTGTGGTTCCCGAAGGTGTGAGGCGAATCTTGCTCGAGGGGAGTTGCAGGCAGGCATTCTGAGGAGAGCACAAGGAGAAGGACACACTCCCTGCCTAGATGAAGACTTTCTCTAGCTCTAGGATAGTGATGTTCAACGGGTGCCACAAGAATTTTTAAAACCTGCACTACCTACTTAGGGGCACCGACCTCTTCTTCCTTAGACTGTCCAATAAAAAATGACAACAGCCAACACAACAATAGCCGTCTGGCGTGAATGAATGTCCTGTCTTGAACTGTAGATATATAGGTCATATAATAGAGTTGCATCTTATTGGTCGTGTTGCATAATAAGGTTGCATCTGATTGGTTAATTCTTGACACCAGAAATCCTTATATACAAGTATAGGCACATGATTTTTACAAAGTCACTTTGGAGCAAAAAGGATAAATAATTACTATTATGATTATTTGTAAATCAATCAAAGTTATAACAATTTTTTGTCAGATCGGCAAAAAAAAAATAATATTTTTTAGTATGCTGCAAGATTTGAGTAATTAGTTTATGTGTGGCCATGAGATGAAAAGGATGAAAATCACTGCTCTCTGAGGTTGAATTCCTTGCAAAGAAACAACTTACACACTGACCGGCTGATTTTTTACCTCGGTTCTAAAGAAACAGGTGATATTGCCCAAAGGTAAAGAAAAGGGGAGAAACTCAGCCTTGAAAATCTCCCAAACAATAGCCTGCCAGTCTAACTTCCCTTACGTTTGTTTGTTTCAAATGCTGAATTCCTCCAGAGAATTTAGATGTTTTGTGTTTTTTTTTAATCCTCACCCAAGGATATTTTTACATTTCCAAGGATATTTTTACATTTATCTTCAGGTAGAGCTGGGAGAGAGGAAGGAAGAGAGAGAGAGAGAGAGAGAGAGAGAGAGAGAGAGAGAGAGAGAGAGAGAGAGAAACATCGAGGTCACCACCTGCACAACCCCAATGGGGTGGGGACAAACCGCAACCGAGGTACATGCCCTTGGCTGGAATCGAACCCGGGTCTCTCTGGTCCATGGGCAATGCTCTTATACCGCTGAGACATACCCAGTTAGATGTTTTTCAAGTTACATCCATGGAACTTGCATGCTAGATAAATGCAAATAACTTTTTTTTATATCCTCACCCGAGGACATTTTTGCATGTATCTTGTATTTTCAGATAGAGCGGGAGGGAGAGAGGGAGGAAGAGAGAGAGAGAAACATCCATGTGAGAGAGACACATCGAGTGGTTGCCACCCCCACGACCCCAACCGGGGCCGGGGACAAACTGCAACCGAGGTATGACGTGCCCTTAGCGGAACCGAACCCGGGTCTCTCTGGTCTACAGGCCGACACTCTAACCGCTGAGCCAAACCAGCCAGGGCACAAATAACTTTTGTTTTCACAAAGGTAAACACAGAATAACGTCACCCAGTCTAAACTCCCAAGTGCTTGCCACCCAGCCTAAACTCCACATGTCACCCAGCCTAAACCCCCAAGTGCTTGCCACCCTTATGTTACATTGTTAAAACTTCCATGGGACTCAGGACTGCTTCTTTCCCAGCTTCCCTCAGTGACACCTGTGCGGTGTTGCTATTTAACATTTGGTGGCAGTTTAATGTAGAGAGAGGAATCCCAATTTTGGTTCTATTCATACATGAAACTGTTCACAGTGGAGATACAGATTTGACCTGCTAACTCACTCACCCTTTCCCATTCCATGCTAAATAATTTATTTTGCTGTGAGGAAGTAAGTGAAAATGTAAAGGAAAGGATGGAAAATATCTCAGGGTTAAATAAGAGCATAATACACACCCCTAAATTCTGTAGATCGTGTTCTCACATTTTCTTTATAGTTTTACGTAATAAAAAAAAGAGGTGGGGGAGACGTGTGTACCCGACACGCTGACACAGACATCCTTCATCTGCGAGCAAGCTCTCCCACGGGGCGAGTCGGAGACCCATAAACGGGCCCTTGGACAGGTCACCGCGGTTTCATTGCTCGCTTCGAGCACGTTCTGAGATACAAGCATTTCCTGGGGCTTGTTAAAATGAGTTACAGGCTACCCCATCTGGTTTTATCTAAACTCACCCTCATAAAATAGAATAACATGGATTCTCCTGTTCCTAGTCAAACTCTAACTCAACCCCGCGATGATCCAAACAGGTCTTTGTTGAGTTTCAGTTCTGGAGTGTATGATGAGTGCTGTGGGCAAAAGCTCTGATGAAAGGGAATGCATAGAGAACATTTTTCTTGAAAGGCTAAGACCTTTTTTTATTTTCATTTTTATTCATTTATTTATTTTAATCCTCACCCGAGGATATTTTTCTATTGATTTTTTTCAGATAGAGTGGGAGGGAGGAAGGGAGAGAGAGAGAGAGAGAGAGAAACATAGATGTGAGAGAGACATATTGACTGGTTGCCTCCTGCATGACCCGGGGATCAAACTGCAACCAAGGTACATGCCTTTGACAGGGTTCGAACCCACGACTCGGGCCAACACTCCAACTGCTGAGCCAAACCGGCCAGGGCTAAGTCCTTTTCTATAAAAAACCATCCCAGACTTTAACATGGTCTTACAAAGCATGGCTAACATGTGGTTCTTCATACATGTGATACAATATATATGTTCTGAGAAGACTTGGACCCATCTATGCTCAGTCCGGTGAGATGAGTTCGCTGATCATACACTAGAAGGCCATGGCGACATCAGATCGCTACTGATGTTTCTCACTTGAAACTCTAGTATTTCTTTACTTGAAGTGTCTATCCTTACTGTGTGCTGTAGACTAAATATTTCTGTTCCCTTGAAATTCATATGTTGAAACCTAATCCCCAGTGTGATGGTACTTAGAGGTGGGGCCTTTGGAGGCTGACCAGGTCATGAGGGTGCTCCCTCATAAACTGAATTTGTACCCTTATGAAAGAGACCCCAGAGAGCATCTGTCCTCCAGGGGAGGGTGCAGGAGAAGACAGCTGTCTCTGAGCCAGGAAGTGGCTCTCACCAGACTCCAAATCTGCTAGTCCGGACTTCCCAGCCGCCAGAATGCTGAGGAACACATTTTGTTGTATAAGCCACTCAGTCAGTGGTATTCTGTTTCAACGGCCGAGACAGACCAAGACACTGTGTCTTGGACAATGACAAAGTGTTTCAGAGCAATAGCCACTGCAGATCACATATTGAATAGCATGGGTTAGGACATGCCCCTGTGACTGGTAGACCAAGTCCGCAGCTAAGCCTAGTGAGAGGTCATGGAAGCTTTGAGTCACAAGTACCTTCTCTGGAATCAATGTGGTATTGATTGTAAGTTATGTAACATTATAAGTTAGGTGAAGAAAAATTCGCCTACTTTTTTATACTTTGGATCCCTTATATTATTCCAATCTATAAAATGGTGGTAATAACTGTATGAACCTAAAAAAGTTGCTATGAGTACTAAATAAACTAATACCTAGCAAGAGTCCAGAACAATGCCTGGAATAATGTAAGTACTCAAAACATATTTGCTATTATTTTTGAGATGAAATAAAAAATAAGCTAATATTCTGTTCTAGATCTTTTATTAAAATTTACACAGAATAAGCTGTAGTGCTGGATGATGTCTCATCATTATCAGAAATGGAGAAAACTGGGTCATTCAGAGTATTTTTTGAGAATAATACCACTTCACCATTGTTATTGTCCAACTACATCTCATGCCCCACCCTTCACCCCCAATCAAGACTTTTCTGTCCCCTAAAATGAATGTTTTCCAGGCCAAAAGTGTAAGGAGATCAAATTTTGCATTCTAAATATTAATGCTTGTCAACATTATACCAATATCTGGTGTTTAAAAATCTAATATTGTAAAAAAAAAAAATTACTTCTGTACTATTCTAAAAAGTTCTGCTTAAGTCACAAGTATGAGATTGTAATTGTTAGCAATACACATACAATGGTTTTATTTTGAAATTTATGCAATAAGCAATACAGGCATTTCTTGTTCTAGGTACATTTGCCTCAAGCATGTTTAGAATGTATATAAATTCTTTGTTTAGACTTTTAGTCAAAATAAATACACCCGCCATCCGAGGAATAGTTCAGTCCTATAGCGTGTAAGGAGAACTACCATAGGCCACTGCGTAGGACACGGTCCCTGGACGCGAAGCCCGGGGCAGGATTTTTGTACCCGGAACCTTGATGGAGGGAGTGCTCAGGAGAGACCCCCAGGGAAGTGAGCAAAGCAGAGTGACGTAGGGGAGCAACTAAGCAAAGTCTAAGTTCATCCTGATCCCACAGGGAATTGTGAAGAGAAAATGCACCACCCATGTGTTTCCCCCTGTTAGTCAACACAGACCTCAGGCTACCTCCAGGGGATCTAGATAATGACAGAGACATTTCTGAGCTAAGTGACTCTAGGCAGCTGAGGGAATTCACTGCGGAGTAGAGGGAAGCTAGGAGCCATTAGCAGACAATACTCAGCGTTAGGATAATCACCAAGCCTTTCCACCCTGGAAAAGGTGACTGGGCCTGACACCAAAAACATCTACTACAGCCATTATACTATACAGATCTGACCAGGTGACAATGGACAGAATCAGCAGTTAGTGAATAAGAGCTCATATCCACCTCTCCTCACTCTAATGTCCATTGTCTGATTTGTAGCACCATCTTCACCCTTATTTCAATATTAAATGTTATGTTACCCTCTTATAATTTAGTTGCTGCTTAAAGATCTACCCAGTCATGACAGCCAATGGTAAATACCTTAGGCCTCCTAAATGAAGAAGGTGCGAGGAACCACGTGGGTGACAGAACACAGGGAGTGCCTTCTCCAACACCACTTGTAGGGTAAGAATGTCACCTGCTTTCCAACTCCTCCACCTTCTATGTGTCTCACTCTTCCTTTCAACCACCTCAAATGGCATGGCTTTATATACATATGGAACAAGATACGATAGTACAGATTAGTGTTCATACACGGGGCTGAACTATCCCAACCATGTTTTTATGTGTGTGTGTGTGTGTGTGTGTGTGTGTGTGTGTGAAAATTACCTTGACAGCCCTGGCTGGTTTGGCTCAGTGGTTAGAGCATCAGCCCGTAGACCCAAGGGTGCAGGTTCAATTCCTGGTCAAGGGTATGTACCTGGGTTGCAGGCTCGATCCCTGGCCCCGGTTGGGGTGCATGCAGGAGGCAACCAATCAATGTGTCTCTCTCACATTGATCTCTCTCTCTCTCTCTCTCTCTCTCTCTCTCTCTCTCTCTCTCTCTCTTTCTCTTTCTCCCTCCCTCCCTACCTTCCACTCTATCTAAAAATCAATGGAAAAATACCTGCAGGTAAAGATTAAAAAAAAAAAAATTACCTTGACATATAAGATTTTGGGGATAATACTTTTTCAAGAAGTTTTCATGATTTGACAATAAGTCTCTTAAGATGTATGTACATGGATAATAATTTAAGGTAGAAATCAATATAAATAGTTCAAGAAATGTTGGCACCACTTGGGAGAAGGTAAAGATTCTCTAAGGGCAATTTTAGTGTCTTGTTTGAGGGTGTTAAATATTCTTAATGTTTATATTCAGTAATATTTTCTTATTCCTATTTATTGAAATTTTAAAACATAACCATTTCAGTGCTAAGCAAACGTTGATTTAATATATTATTGAAATTTAAATAATACATGTTAGAGACATACATTCAGCTGGAAATTTCTACTTGCCATTTTGCTTATTTGCTTTCTTTGCTTCCCTCTGCTTACAAGTTATTGAACAATTTCTTATGCTTGTTGAACCTGAAGGCATTGATATGTTCTGACAATGTGAGAGCCTAACGTGGAGAAAAGAAGCTCAAGTACATGATGTCAGCTATGAGTTTGTGATGACATGCCTTCTTGCTTTTTCAAATACCTTCTATAAAGATCTGATACCTCTTATTTAGAAACTGGCTACATATTTTCTTAATCTGATGAATATTCTTGGTATAATTTGACTATAGAGTTCATTATTGACTTCTTTTGCATTCCTTCGGCTAGCTTTGCTAAATAGAAAATGCCAAATAAATGTGGATGTAGAAAGAAAAGCATAATTGCCCCAAAAGATGTTCCCCAAAGCACAAAGACTAGGCTGTCCTACAGAGGATCAAATGAGGACATATGTATCCATCTTCTCCTTGGCTACTTACCCACGTTACCTCAAGTCAAATGTAGGGAGGCTTCCCTACATTGCAATTTAATCATATAAACAATGAAATTAAAAATCCCTTTCTCCTAGATGGTCTTTGGCCTTAATAAGACATGCATATGACAATGTGTTGTAATGTACAAGTACTATAAGAATGGAGGCTATTGCTGTTACTTCATGCAGCAAGGAGATTTGTTCCTGGTAACCATGAGAAGGCCACATGAGAACTCAAGTGTTTGTGGTAGGACTCCACTCACTGCTTCAGACTTCAGGTAAACTAGGTCATGTCCTTTTCAAGAAAGGGCATGTACGTTCACTAACCTTTCTCAAAACCACACAGACTGATTGAAGTGAAATTAGCTAGAGAAGAGACTATGCAACCTATTGAGGGGATATGGGCCCAGTTTTATACCCAGGAGGAAACCCGTAATGACCTTCTAAGCCTCCAAAGCCTTAACTGTGTCCTTGAAAAGCAAAATTAATATTAATTTTTCTAAGACATGAGGTGACTATTAATTATAGAGGAGATTAGGAAAAATTTTTTAAATAATAAATGTGGTTAACTAGGAGGTTGGAATTTAGGTGTCTCTATTAAACATATAAAAGGAAGCATTAGTGTTATTCTGATTGACTTGGTTCTTGAAAATCTCCCAAGGGCAGAGATGATAAGAGAATGTTTGTGAAATTTCAGTCCTCAAGGAAGTTAACATTTCGAAGAACAAATGTGTATGTTGAACATGCAATCATTTGGTTCACATGCAAAATATGAGACCTAGGTCTATGTTTATGAAAGTACACCCATAAAAGTTAACATTTCAAAGAGAAAATGTATATAATGTATCAGTATATTAATTCATAGATACAATATAAACACCATATATATTAATATACAATAATACGGACTCACTTTTTTGTGTCAGTTGATATGTGTAGTACCCTTAAGGGTATACAATTAGGAAGTCCCGGGATAAAAACCTTATCAATTTAACCATGTCATAGGTAATTAAAGAGAAAATAAGGAAACTAAGAAAATAAAATAAATATAACACAAATTATTCTTATAATCTGATATACAATTCTTCCTTAATTAAATGTCTTTTTTAGAATGCAACAATAGTTAGTTAACCATATATAAGTATGTGTGTGTATACAGGTGTGCGGGTGTATGTGCATGTCTGTGTACAAGTTGCATCAAAATCTGTTGACCTACCAAAGCGAGTGTCATAGAAAAATATTATCTTATGAAACCTTTAATTAATTTATTTGTCTTTTCTTAACCTGATTTATAAGGTAGGATTAAAAAAAAACACATTTTTTTTTCTCAAATCTACTAATAAACTACCTAGTCCTTTTATTCACCAAAAGTCAGATCATAGAACTCTGAGGGCTGAGTCTCATGGATTGTTCTATAATTCCTCAAGCAAGAAAATTTTCAAATTTTTTTTTCCATTATGCTTCCTCTCTAATGGGACATTTCCTCATGACTTTGTCATTAAAATTCAGGCACTCAGTAAGAGCTGTCGTTCATGAGCACTCTCAGCTCTGAAGTTGGAAGCCATCCCAATGTGGCCCCGTCTCAAGGGCTTCTTTCTGGGGCCCATGTTCAATCATTGCCTCAACCCTGTGCCCCCACATTGGCCAGCATTTACATTAGTTTTAGATTTAGGGCTATTCTTGGGTGATTCTGTTTTTTACATAGAGATGAAGGAAGGTGAATACGTCCATTTCATATCATGGGGCTTATAAGCAAAGAACCAAAAAAAATTCTTTCTCAGAAGTGACCAAAGAAATTTTCTGGATTGGGAAAAAGATCTGTATAGGATTCATTATATTCAAGTTCAAGGCTCTCTAAAGTTACCTTTGCATTAAGCTGTTAGTGGACTGCCTGTTGTGTCTAAACAAAGGTATAACCTGAACAAAATTCTGTTGAATTTGGAAAAAAGAACATATAATTTCACAGCATATATAGCAGTAACAGTAGCATTTACAATCTCTTAATATTTAATAATTCATCTCTAAAACTCAAGACTTAGACTGAAGTCTAAACTTACACTGAAGATACTACCGCACATTTTCTGGACAGTGAACAGGAGTCGATAGACTGTGACAGAAAGTGCGTTCATTTAGAGGAGAGCTGACAGAGAATTTCGTTCCTGCTTTAGCCTGGAGCTAAGCACAGTCCTTGGGGTCGGAATTTTGGAAGAGGAGGAGAAGGTCATTCAAGTGGAAAACTGCAGTCTTTTTGTCCTGAAAAGTTAGTAAATAAATACCAGAAACCATGAACACTGAAGAGAATGGGGGGGGGGGGGATCATGAAAGAGACTGAGTTAGAAAGAGATCACTAAACAGAGTATCCAGCCCTGGCCAGTTTGGCTCAGAGGTTAGAGCGTTGGCCTGCGGACCAGGGAGTCCCTGGTTCGGTTCCCGCTAAGGGCACGTGCCTCGGTTGCAGTTTGTTCCCTGCCTTGGTTGGGGTCATGTGGGTGGCAACCAGTCGACGTGATGTGTCTCTCTCACATTGATGTTTCGCTCTCTCTCTTCCTCCCTCTCTCCCTCCCACTCTATCTTAAGATAAATGCAAAAATGTCCTCGGGTGAGGATTAAAAAAACAAACACAAAACAAAACAAAAAACAGAGTATCCATATCTCTTGCTGAACCCCCAATTACACATGCACAAAACAGACTCCAAGGATGCTTGCTTGAGACCAACATTCTGAACCAAGGATGGAGCTATTACGTGAAAAACAAAAGTTTTAGTTCAACATCCAAAAGTAAACCACCTGATAAAACAAAGAAAACAGAATTCATCACACACACATAAAAAAAATGAAATCCAGGACACAATGCAAACTTATCTGGCATACAAACTACCAAGAACGTGGAAAACAATTTTTAAGAGTAAAGAGATCATCAAGTCTAACCTTGAAAAGAAACAGATGTTGAAACTAATGGACAAAATATTTTAAAGTAGATTTTAAACTATCTTCAGTGAAAAAAAATGACATTTTTTGAATTCCTGAAAATCTCAGCAGGTAAATGGGATGTCTCAGTAGAAAAATAGAAAAAAAAGAGGAAATTCTAGAACTAAAATATGTAACTTCTGAGTGAAATAAAATAATTAACTGGATAATTTAGTGAAATGGAGAGGAGAGAGGAAAGAATAGTAAACTTAGATCAATAGAAATTATCCAAAGTGAG
The DNA here is from genome assembly GCA_030848825.1 of Tadarida brasiliensis. Lineage (NCBI taxonomy): Eukaryota > Metazoa > Chordata > Mammalia > Chiroptera > Molossidae > Tadarida > Tadarida brasiliensis. The sequence continues at coordinate 78,104,029 of CM061267.1, read as the reverse complement.
GAACACAGAGGGAAATGATTTTTAAAACTGAATAGAGCCTCAAGGACGTTAAGATCATTTGAAGTCATGAAATGTACATGTACTTAAAATATCAGAAGGAGAAACTTTCAGAAACCATGGGAACCAGAAATTGCTGAAAGAAGAAAATCTGTGGAGCAAAAATTCTATATTCAGAAACAAATATTATTCAAGAATAGAGATACAATGACATTTTCAAATAAAATAAAACTGAGATATTTTGTTGCCATAGTTCTACACTGTAAGAATGTAAAATAAAGTTCTTCAGGCTGAAGGAAAATTATAGTTGATAGAAATTTAGATCCTTAGAAAAAATGAAGAATATTGTTAAATGGTGAATATCTAGATAGATTTAAGAAACTATTTTTGTATTTTTTAATTTAAATTTATTTACAAATCATGTAAAAGTTTAAAACTAAAATTATTACATTGTGAGTTCTATATCTATTATATATAACAACTACAATATAAAGGATGGGTTGGGAAATACATGTCTATTAAGGTTACAGGTTTCTTATTTTGCTTAGACTAGTAACATTATTATCTTTAATTAGAATCCTAGCCTTATTTTGGTGATACATATTACAAACCACAGAAAAAAATCATTTTAAAACATGCAAAAATTAATAGCTAAAAAATGAACAGAAAAAAATGCCAGTGTTATTTTAATTTATATATACATAAAATATATAAATATATAAATATATATAAAATATAAAGTATAAAAGTATATAATTATATATATAAAAGGCAGGGAAAGGGGGAGAGAGAGAGAAAAAAAAGACAGACACAAGTAAAAAGCAAAAAGTAAATTGGTAAATTTATTTTTTTCTCAAAAACTGTCAAGTTTGTCATGGGCTTCTTATAATTTATCTTAATGACAGTTCTCAAATTGGGTAGAGAATGACAGTCATTTGTCTTATTTGGTAGCTGAAACAGAGAAAGGAAATGACTTCTCCTGGGTTAAACTTTGAGTGTTAGATAAATATTTGTTGTCAACAGAAGAGAAATGGGTTTCATCTTTATAAATCAATTCCAGCTGTTGACAGGTGAGGTGTGATATTTAGCAATGAATTAAGCACAGAGAAAAATGTATCAAATACAAGGGTCCAAAAGAATGCTTCTAGCTTTAGGTATTTAGGGATCTTTGGTTACTGCCACGCTAACTACTGGTGTTTTCGTTCTTTGTTTGTTTTGTCTAGTTTTTATTAGAAAAGTTCTTTCCACAAAGATGACAGGCCCAGCATTTCAGCATTTTAACAAGAGTAATCTCATCAGAATCAATGAGAAATGTCCAAAATTAAAACTAATTTTATATATTATTTTTCTAACTTGAGATCGATTCCAAAGGCTTCTATTCAAATAATGCATTCCTGCTTGGTGCTGAATATATTTCAGAGAGATCTTGTACTGCCTCACTCATGTTCTTCTAATAATAGTATTTATAGTTAGAAGAAAATGCTAAGTACTTAGATGAGGAATCCGAGGCTCAGATATGTTAAGCAAATTGGCAACAGTCGTACATACTGATAGTTGGCTTCCAGTTTGAAAGATGCTGCTATAAAGTATGAAGCTGCATTTTGTCTTTATGCAATCGCTGCAGGAGTCCAAGGACATTGTAAAATAAATTTTACATCAATTAATTTCCTGAATGTATCCACGTAGATGCACACTGGAAATGACTAGTATCAAAGGTCTAATTTAAAAGCAATTTTAACTGAAAAATAATTTAATTGCATAAAAGTCAATTTTTCTTTCTGAAATACTCACTGGTTGTAGATTAGGTTACTCCGGAACTAACAACCCTCACCCTCTTCTGCAAGGTGAGATGATACCAAGTCCAAGAGGACACATCCACCCAGAGGCCTCTTCTCTTCTAAACGAGGCTCCAGGTACAGGGTCCTTGAGTTCTCTTCCCAAATAGCCTTCAGCCTGTTCCAAGTTCTGCACAAACTTCTTTACCTGGTATGTCTTTTAGGAAGCACACTCTGCAGCCAGTGTGCATTTCTAGGCCCAAGGGGTAGCCAAGAGACTTGCTAACTGACTGAGGGGGATGTGGATGAGTTCAGATGTCAAGTGCATGGTGTTATTCAAATGCATGCCCCAAAGGCTCTGCCTGGATGTCCTGAGGGCGGTGCTTAGGGTGAGGAGAGGAGGCTCCAGTTTGAGAACTTGCATTGACACTTGCTTGGGCCGTACAAAAGTGGTACTCATAAATACAAAATAGTATCATTGTAGTAGTTTCCAAAGACAGACCACGGGTCCAAAAAGGATAGAGGTCCAAAAAGGATAGAGTGCAAATTCTAATAGTTCAGTGATCATATCAATCTCTTTGGATACTAGTTAGCATTTCTGAATATGCCAATGCTGATCTTATGTTCAAAACTTTAAAACTGGTTTCAAAAGAACATAAAAGCTATCAGTTCTAATAGGAGCTATTATAATTTCATAGGGTTAACGTGTTCTGTTATTTTTACCTATTTTTAATCACCAAGTGTGCCCTTTTATTCACAAATCCTATTTTTCTTCCTTGTTAGGGTTTTAGAAGGGGTAGTTAAATATTCTAAAAGTCTCTTGAGATTTACTAGACAAAAACACATCTATTAATATAAGAATGTTCCCAGGATATCCTCTCCTTAAATCTCCAAAGGAAGATTCTGATTTCATATAGTTCATTTCATATAGTTCATTTCTTTCCCTCCCCATCCTTTGATAAGGTTTATGCTATTGCCAGATAGTTCCTTTAATTTTTGGACAGAATCAGGAAGGCAGGGGGAGAGAAAAGAACATTTTATGTTGGCTAGGGTTTGAAGAAGAAGTCTCAAGAAGCATGAGGGACAGAGAGACTAGCCAGATTGTGAAGGACAAGGATAAAGGAAAAGAGATTTTTTTAAAGATCTTTTTCTTTAAATCACATATTCCCTTCGTGATATATAATATATACTTAGCATGACAGAGAAGAAGATACAGAAATAACTAAGTTTAGTAAGGAAGGCCAAAAGAATATATTATAAAGTTTCAGGGAGGAAGAAATCAATTCCATTTGCAAAGATAACAAAAGATTTCATTGTATATTTTAGAATAGGTTACCATTAAAGGTACCCAGGGCCTTAGTCTCACATACTCTTTGTTTAAGGAAATCAACATTTCTGTGCATATAAAGTGTTTGTGTATTAACTCCATCTCCTAAAATAGTACATCCAATCATCTTCCTTTTGGAAAGAGAAAATAGTCATAAGACGGGAAATGATGATTATGTGTGTCATTAGATGCTATCCCATTAACTAACAAGACATTCTTTTTTTTTTAAATATGTTTTTATTGATTTTTTATTTAGAGAGAGAGCAAGGGAGAGAGAGATAAAAACATTGATGTGAGAGAGATACATAGATAGTCTGTGTCCTGCACGCCCCCTATTGGACATCGAGCCAGAAACCCAGGCAAGTACCCTGACTGGGAATTGAACCAGGACCTCTCAGTCCATGGGACGATGCTCAATCCACTGAGCCACACTAGTCAGGTGACAAAACATTCTTTAATAGCTAAAATGGAGGATGGCAGTTTCACCCAATCCAAGTTACAGAGGCCGTTTTGAGAAACAACAAGTAGCCTATTTTGGCTGGAAAATAGGATACATATTGAGAAAATGGTAAGTAAAAAACATAGGTTGGAATCAAATTTGAATACCTTTAGATATAAAGCTTAGGAGGCTGAACTTTATTAAACAGGAAATGGAACCTTTTGCATGTGGGAAGAAAATAATTAAAGCGATACTTTAGACGTATTTGCTATAGGTCTAGGCCAGTTACAAAGTCATAGCCATAATGCTGGCTGTCCATTTACAATGCATGCATCTCAGGCTACATACCCATTGCAATGTCAAACTTTTGCCAATGTAATACCATGACTTTCCCCATAACCTAAAATTGTCAGGTTTATTTCACTGACTACTTTAAAGAAAACAATAGAACATAATGCTTAAGGCACAATTCTAAACCTTGGCCAATTTCCTTAATTTCAATGTTATTATCTCCAAATGTACAATATTGTGTATAACATAAATTTTTAAAGAATAAAATAACAGCCCGGTCGATGTGGCCGGTGGATTGAGCATCGTCCCATGGACTGAGAGGTCCTAGTTTGATTCTGGGTCAGGGCACATGCCCAGGTTGCAAGCTTGATCTCCAGTAGGGGGCATTTTTTTTTCTCTCTCTCTCTAAAAAAATCAATAAAAACATATTTTTTAAATAAAGAATTAAATATCATATACATGGAACAGTACAGTGCCTGGTAGGTAGCAAGCAAGTAAAAAATATTAACTTATAAATATGGAACCAAAAAATTAACTTCATGGGACATAATCTAGCATAAACTTTCTATTTAAAAAATAGCCAAACACAGAAGGAAATCTAGTTTGTAACAGATATCATAAGATCGGTTCTAATGAGAACTTCGGTCTGTCAGTAAGAATTGTTCTCCAACAGTGGCAAATGAGTGCTTGGACAAATTGAAGATGGTATCTATCAGAAAATCAAAGGCACTTTTCATTATCTTTTAAAGGCTGCAATAAATCAAACCTCTCTGGGAATGCAGGCTCCCTCAGAGCATGCAGACAAGTCTCTAGGAAAATTTTATTCTCTGTAGGGATCTATATAGGTAAGTCTGGGCTAATGTATTCACTGAATAGGAGAAATATTTGGACATCAGTGTCATTTTATCAAAACAAATGGTAGTGAGAGAAATACTTTTTTGAATCAGGGAGGGATCTTTTGTTGTTAAAACTGCAATGAAATATACCTATATGAAACACAGGCAAAAATGGAATAAATGACTAAAATTTGTATTTCTGTTCAAAGAATAAGTATTAAACACTCTATACTAGTTTTTTAATATACCATATAGAACGATATTGCCAGTATAAGAGATTCTGTTGTGTTATGCAGAGTATTGTTGATATGAGATCTGCTAATATGGCAGTGAACTCAGTGAAACAGAAAAGTACAAACATGTTTGTAGAAATCAGCTGATGTGATAACGCTCATCTCCAGCCTCCACACAGACAGGTGAGCAGAATGCCTGTCTTCCAAATGACTGATAATGTCCTTCAAACTACTAATCCTTAGCCATTTTAGCTATGACCTCCAACTATCATTTTAATTAATCTTTTTAGTTCGATACCCTATTTTCACTACCATACTTCTCAGAGTTCTCTTTAGGCAATTAACCTGGCATTGATGAAAGTGTTCATCAGAGACACACACCTCAATCATCTATTATATTTACCGTGATATTTTAATTTTAGATTAAACACTCTGTTCCAATCAGGGCTATTAGGAACTGCAACAGAATCTAATTCAGGCTAATTAAAGTGAATAAAAATTATTGGAAGACTATGAAGTAGCTTCTAGAACAGCTTGGGAATATCTGGGACAAACAGGTTTGGTTTTTTGGCCTCTGTCCTGAGGAGTTAGGCCGTCAGAATTAAGCTGTAAGTACATCTCAGAAATGGTATGGTAGGTCCTGACCACTCTCATCTCTGAGAATGAGATACACTTGATGACACCATCACTGTGGCCAAGAGGAATCCTTTGTTGTGTCCCATCACCCTCCAACTGGTAGGACAAAAGGAGGACATGGTGTCACAGTTTATTTTATTAAATTTATTGCGGTGACATTGGTTAGTAAGGTTATACAGATTTCAAGTGTAGATTTCTACGACACATGATCTGTATATTGCATTGTGTGCCCACCACCCAAAGTCAAATCATCTTCCATCACGATTTTCAATTAGCGATCAGAGAAAGCCTTACTGAAAAGTTGTCATTTGAACCGACTTGAAGGAAGTGGGGACAGGAGTGAGGCATAGGCTACAGAAGGAGTTTTCTAGCAGGGGAAAGAAAAAAAAAAAAGCAATTGCAAAGGATTTCAATGGAGATCAAACAAATGCAATGTGAGGAGCAACATATTCTGAAATAATATTGAAATGATCTGCACATTCATGAATGATTTTTCATAGTTTCCATAATAAATCCAAATAAAAAATATTTTTTAAAGACTGAAGTGTTGGAGTGTTTGAAGTAATTAACAGTTTTTCTCCATTCTGTTTTGATAACCTGCAATAAAATGAATGTGTGTGATCCAGAAAGGTTTATTGTTTTTGCATGGTTGTACTGGTAATGGATATTTTGAGATAGTAGATGAGTTTGAAAGAAATGTTTCTATAATGAAATTAAAAGACTTTATTGATGATAATGAGCAATAAAAACCCCACATAGATTTATTTTTAAAGACCTTTTAAAAAAAGAAAAGTAATCTCATCTCTGATTTCATTGGCTTAGCAGAATTAATCCAGGAATAAAAGCATGCCCTTTCCCACAGTCTCATACACGTGGAAAGTGCAAAGCATTCCAGGTGTTCATTAAGAAGTAAGATTTTTAAAATGTTTTATGAGAACTAAGATTTCTCTTATCATAGACCATCAGCTCAAATTATACCAAGGCGTATGTTTTGAAAATAGTATTTTAATATGTGCATGGATGTTTTATTTAATGCTTCCGTGAGGCCAACTTTACAAAAGTGATTTGCAGGGTCAGGAACACCGCATGCTGCTCTGAGAGGGACTGCGATGCGTCACTCAGCACATTAATGTCGGCTAATAATGTGACCTGTCTGTAGCCAGGGCCTAAGCGGCACCTGCCCTGCACCTGGCCACGGAGGCCTGAAAGTCATCGTTCAGAAGGTATGGCTTGTACGCATTTTCTATTTTAAAACAATTAAAGAGAATCATTTAAAAAGATGATTCTGTATTAGTTCAGTTTTCTCTAGCTGTATCACATTGCATGCTTTGAGAGCATAATCGTTGAAAGGCTACCCTCCCATACACCACAAAAATCCCCTTGTTCCCCTGAAAATAAACCTGAATGTAGTTAGAAAAAGTGTTACTGAGCTAATTGCTTTTTATTTTGGTCGAGTTAGGGTTGAGGGTTTTTTGAAATGCTGCGTATAAATTGGTTTAATTTAATTGATATATTGGTATAGTTACAAATACACAGATGTCTTAATTTTCTACTAGAAAAATAGATGCCAGCCTATGCCACCGAGAGGCAGAGTGGATAAAAGCACTCAGGACTTTCATATACAGCCCAGCAGGCTGTGTACTGCTCACCTGAGAATTGTGTCACTGCGCAGCCCTGAGAGTCTTTTTTTAAAAAAATGTCTGTATTGATTTTTCAGAGAGAGAGGGAGAGAGATAGAAACATCCATGGGAGAGAGAAACACTGATCGGCTGCCTCCTGCACGCCCCCTACTGGGGATCAAGCCTGCAGCCAAGGCATGTGCCCTGACTGGGAATCAAACCGGGACCTCTCAGTCCATGGGACGGCACTCAATCCACTGAGCCACACTAGCTGGGCCAGATTCTTGACTCTAGAAAAGAGCCAATGGATCCAAGTTCCTGCTGCGATGTTTTCTATATTTTTGAAATTGGACAAGAAAATTAACACCTTGGTGCTTTATTTCCTTCAAATGTAATAATGTTATTTTTTTCATAGGAATATTGGGAGGGTTAATTAAATTAATAAAAGGAAAGTACTTAGAAACATTCTTGGTATGTGTTCAGTAAACAAAAAACTGAGCAATTTTTATTCTGCAAGTAATCTTTTAAAAATGTAAAAGATTATTAATGCAATAATTACAGTTCTCAACTGAATAACTCTCTTAGGCCTTACTTCACCACTACGGCTGACTCACTGTAGAATTTGGTTTACATAATTTATCTCTTGGATATCAAACCTTGTACTATAAAGACTGTAACAGAGCTAAGGAGTTTTAGTGTGTGGAATAATGTGTCCAACTGATAATGTGAATTCGAACCACTGTTTTAAATTTTATGTGACGATGATAAACATAAAATACATAGTTTGGAAAGCATTTAATTTATGTGGAATTAACAATCAAATATCTACTAGAATAAGAGAAAAACATTCTTTTAGGCCAGTGCTAACATAGAAGGCTGTAGTAGCAAGAAGGATAATCTCCTGGTACACTCTGAAATTGAGTGAGAAATGTGTTTTTTGGCCAAAGTTACCAAAAAACTCATGGACCAAGAAGTAAATGTTGTGTGATCTTTAAAATAATTTATAAAGATTAATACTGAAAAAAGAAAAGAAAACTATGTAGTTAACCAAAGGTCAGAATAGAATATATATATATATATATATATATATATATATATATATATATATTATTGTTTTTAGAGAAAGAGGAAGGAAGAGGGAGAGAGACAGAAACATAGATGAGAGAGAATATTGATTGGCCGCCTCCTGCATGCCCTGCACTGGGGATCGGGCCCACAACCTGGGCATGTGCCCTGACTGGGAATCAAACCAGTGACCTCTTGCTGCATGGGTCAGCCCTCAACCACTGAGCCACACCAGCAGGGCAGAATAGAGTATATTTTAAAGAGTTGATGGCATACAGTCAGGGAAAGATAAATATCACATGATCTCGCTTATATGTGGAATCCAACGAACAAAATAAACTGACGAACAAAACAGGTCCAGAGACAAGGACGCAGGGAACAGACTGACAGATCTCAGAGGGAAGGGGGAAGAATTTATATGATTTCACGCATAGCCCATGGACACAGACAATAATAGTGTGGTGAAGGCCTGTAATGGGGCAGGAGCCCAGGGGAAGGGGGCAAAAGGGAAAAAATGGGGGCATCTATAATACTCTCAACAATGAAAATAAATTTAAAAAAAGAGTTGATGGCATAAACCATTGCTGGATATTTTTATAAATATGATCTCAAGAAGCTGCTTCTTAAGGAGGCCAAAGCAAATAGGAAGACTAATTATAATGCATAAATCAAGCTGTTTTCTTATTATATTATATACAGGGGTGAGCAAAAGAAGGTTTGCATTTGCATTGTGACATTCTTTTGAGTTAATAAAGCTATTGTAATCATCATAACCAGCATGTCTTTTTCCATATGAACAACTGCAAACCTACTTTTGCCCACCTACTTTTGTATTCTATTTATAATTTTAATTACTTCCAAAAACTTTTCCTCTTATGCTACATTCATAAGGTTAAATTATAACTTTTGTGACCATAATATCATACATCATATTGCACTAGTTCAATTTCCACAGGTATTTATTCAATCACTGCCAAAGGTCCAAACTCTATAAATCTCTGGGCAAAAAGCACATGCTATCCACAAAAGAAATGGACTTAGTTTGGAATTTGACATCAAGGTAACATTCTTTTTTTTTTTTTACATATTTTTTTCTTTATTGACTTTAGAGAGAGAGGAAGGGAGAAAGAGATAGAAGCATCGATGAGAGCGAACTTCAAACTGGCCGCCTCCTGCATGCCCTCCACTGGGAATTAGGCCCACAACCTGGGCATGTGCCCTGAGCGGGAATCGAACTGGTGACCTCTTGGTGCATGGGTCAATACTCAACAGCTGAGCCACACAGGCCCGGCAACATTCATTCTTTTATTTACCAAATATTTACTGAGTGCCTTCTATGTTCTAGACCTGGAGTAACACAAAATTAAAACCTAGCACACATTCTTTTTTCCAAGTAAATTATTCTCCAGAGTGGAGAGAAATGTAGAAATTTTTATAGTGTGAGATCAATGTTTTTTGGATGTGTGAACAAAACAACATGAAAGAAGGAAGAGGGATGACTTTAGAAGAGTTGGCTGGCTGGGTAGTGGAGACTTTTGAATTAGACTCTATTTTAGAAAACACCTAAAATACACTTACAGTATATGCCTGAGCCACATTCAGAACAAGAGAACTCACAGGCATAGCCGCAGCTTCTGGAAATGATTTGAAGACCACGACAAGTACTTTATCTACCAAGAAAGACTGATGGCCTCCTTCCAGAACCCTTCACTGAGCACTTAGCGCAGATCTCCAAAAGGGCTTTGTAAGGAGTCATACATTTTCTTCCAATTGCGTAGAGTTTGCTTTAAAAATGTGTTGGGTATACACCTGCTGTAGACAAGAGTTCTCTGACTCGTGGAGCCCTAGGTGTTCCCACTGATGCCGAGGATACTAGGCCAGTCCTCACGGAGAAGACCAAACACTACATTTTCAGCACTGTGCACCAACCAGAACAAACGTCATTTTTCCGCAATACCAACTGCTCTTAAGTAAACTAGGGCAGAGACTTGCAGCCTGTTTCATCTCATGGCACACACAAATTAATTACTGAAATTCTGTGGCACACCAAAAATGCATTATATTTTTTGCCAATCTGACAAAAAAATAAGTATAATTTTGATTCACTCACACTGGATGGCTGTTGTTATGTTGGCTGATGTCATTTTTTATTTGACAATCTAAGGGGAAAGAAGTCCGTCGGGTATTGCATGATTTAAACATTCTTATAGCCCTAGGAGGCAAATTGAGAGTCAGAGGCACTGATTTCTGATTTTGATACTAAGACGATACTTTGAACTTGTGCTGCTCTGGATTAGTCACCGCCAATCAATTACTGAGTATACACCAGCAATACAAGGAGAATTAGAAGACAGGGAATCAATTTATGGTCTTATTTAGCATTTGGTAACTGAGTAAAAGGAAAAAGTCTTGAAACAAATTTCTGAGTGGAAACATGATTTCTATTCCTGAGCAAAAAAAACAGCTAGAAAGCTACTAAATTGTGTAAAAGGAACAAATAACATCTGACATCATCAAATGTTCCTTTCCCCATAGAAGAGTCTTATGCCATATAAATAATAAGAATTTCCTGTCTGTAATGCAGCCTGACGTTCTGAACCAGCTCACAGTGCTTCCTCGCATGCACACAAGTATTTACATATTGACCTAAATCCTCTCCCATGCTGTTCAGAAAGAAAAAAAAAAATGCTTTCTTTCTTTTTTTTTTTTGCTCCTGATCTCATTTTCCCAGATGGTATTAAAATTGAGTTCAAGGCAGGGTAGCACCTGTGTTGGGTAGTGGGGGTTTTTTGCACAATTTAGTTTTGAATTTTCTCATAGAAGGTTTGCTAATTATAGAAGCAGTATTTGTGTATATAAAAAATAATATGAAAAATCAAATGAAATAACTTTAAAATACTTACATTTTAGTTTTTTCTCTCTGTCTAAATTTTTAGGGGAAAAAACCCCACTGGAAATAAATTATTAAATTATTTTATTGAAGGAGAATTATGCTATAATATCTTATTGGTGCATATATTATGTAACTGGATGGCAAATTAGTCAGTAAGAGTGTTTTTTGGGAATCTAAAATAATAGCAAGGATTTTAAGTTTTGATTTATTTTATTTCTCATGTACTGCATGCTCCTTGTCAGCAAAGAGAACTTTATATTTATTTGTAAATAGCATTCATGAAGTACATTTTGAATGAACTAAAAGGAATGAGTGAGTTCATTAAGTAATACATAAACCGAGAGGATTGTCAGGGACCTTCTGCTTCCTAGGTACCAGATGTTGGAACTGGTATTTAGTGAATTTCAGTGGAGAAGGAGGATGCAGTTACAACGTGGCTGTCATTTTTGGAGAAAAAGGGATTTGTTAAAGAAAGCAGCTTTAAGCTGTCTGGCAAGAAATTAAAAAAAGAGAAAGAAAGGAAGGAAAGGGAAGAGGGAGGAAAGGGAAGTGGGAGGAGAGGAGGGGATGGGAAAGGGAGGGGAGGGGAGGACTAGCTATGAGAGACTGCCACAAAAGCAAAGTTCTGTAATGGGAAAGATTTTGAAAAGAATTAAAAACAGAATTAAGTCTAAAAATTGATATAAATACAATAAACTGAGAACAAGCACATATTCTTACATTTAAAATAAATGAAGAAATAATACTTTGATAACAATAACTTTGCCCTCTGGGAAGTATGAAGGGAATGAATAGGAGTTACAGGAAATAAATCCCTAATTAATCATATTTCATATGGGAAAGCAATAAAAAAAGGATTTCTTACCCTTTGCGACATTATGGGTGGACCTGGAGAATATTATGCTGAGTGAAATAAGTCAGTCAGAGAAAGACAAATATCACAGGATCTCACTTATATGTGGAATCTAATGAACATAATAAACTGACAAACAAAACAGGTCCAGAGACATGGAACAGACTGACAGATCTCAGAGGGGAGGTATGTGGGGGATGGGAAGAGATTAACCGAAGAATTTATAATACATATATGCATAGCCAATAAACACAGACCACAGTGTGGTGAAGGCCTGCGGTGGGGCAGGGACTGGGAGGAGGAGGACTAAGGGGGGGAATTGGGGGATATTTGTAATACTGTCAACAATAAAAAGAAATAAATGAATGAAAGAATGAATGAATAAATCAGATTCTCATCTTGTAATTTAAAATTATTTGTGATAGGATGTTAAGGAGGCTGTTCCCTATTGTCTCATAATTTTGATTTTGACACAAAGCATAAGGCAATTAGATGCCAGGAACCCAGTGTCCCAAACTGAACTGCCAATCATTGGGAGCGGACCATTCAAAACCAGCCCCACCAGCCCCATCACCACTACCCACCACTGAGCCTCCCTCTGTTCCCAAAGGGGGGAGGTGACGAAGGAGAGGAATGAAGGGAGACATCAAAGGGCCCTAACTTGTGGAAAGTGCAGTTGTATCTTGTGGAGAAACTTCTTCCATGGGTGCCCACGTTAGAGGGGTGTGACGGTGCCCCAAGAAAACCACTCATCTATGTGGGGATAGATACAAAATGGCAAGTGATGGTTTGTCAGCTGCTTGGACAGCAGACTTGCTGTTGCCTCTCTTACCTCCCTCAGCCTGGGAAATGGGCATTGGAGTCACACGGACGGGTCTACCAGGGAACAGAATTCACCAAAATGGTGACAGCGCCCATTTCTTCCATAGGTGGATATTGGAAGATTTAAAGATGTATTTTTTTCTTTATTTAAAATGATTTCAGCAATAAGCACATGATTTTTTAATTCTCAAAGTAAATTAAATATCAATAAATAAAAATCAATGTTTAGGCCCTAGCCAGTCTGGCTTAGCAATTAGACCAGAGAGTCCCAGGATCGGTTCCCACTAAGGGCACGTACCTCGGTTACAGTTTGTCCCTGGCCCGGTTGGGGTTGTGCGGTTGGCAACCACTCGATGTGTCTCTCTCACATCGATGTTTCTCTCTCCCTCCCTCCCACTCTGTCTGAAGATAAATGTAAAAATATTCCCGGGTGAGGATTAAAAAAAATAAAATCAGTGGTTAGTGGTCTAAGTAAAAAGATTATCTCAAAAATAAACAGAAAAAAAGCTTATTTTTATCATTTTTTTCTTTTTTATTTATAATCTATTATTTCTACAAATTTAAGTTTTTCCTTTTAAGTAGTCTTTTTAAAGAGCAATTATATATTTTTAAAATTTTATTTTATTTATTTAGTTTATTTTAGAGAGAGAGGGAGAGAGAGAAACATCGATTGTTGCCTCCCCTACGCACCCTGACCGGGGATCAAACCCACAAACTGGGTACGTGCCCTGATCCGGAACTGAACCCATAACATTTTGGTGTATGGGATGATGCTCCAACCAACTGAGCCACCCTGACCAAAGATAAAGAGTAATTTTAGGTGCACAACAAAATTGAATAGAAAGTACAGAGATTTCCCACACACCCACTGCCCCCTTAGCTTGACAGCCTCCTCCGTTATCAAAATCCCTCACCAGACTAACACATATGTTCCCTACACGGACACCTCCTTATCACCCACAGTCCATAGTTCACATTAGGGTTGACTCTTGGTGTCGTACATTCTACGGATTTTGACCAATGTAGCATGACATGTATTTACCATTATAGTATCACACAGAATAATTTCACTGCTCTAAAAATCCTCTGTGCTCTGCTTATTTATCTCTGCCTCTCTGCTAACACCTGGAAACCACTGATGTTTTCCTTTTCTCCACTGTTTCCCCTTTTCTAAAAGTCACATAGTTGAACTCACACAGTGTATACCTTTTCAGATTGGATTCTTGTATTTAGGAATATGCATTTAAAATTCTTCTATGTCCTTTTGTGGTTTGATAGCTCATTTCTTTTTAGTGCTGAATAATATTCCTTTTTTTTTTTTTTTTAGATGTATCACTATTTATCCATCAAACTATTACAGGACATATTAGTTGTCCAAGTTTTGTCAATTACAAATGAAGGTACTAGAAACATCCATCTGCAGGTTTAAAAAAATTTTTTTTTCTTTATTGATTTTTAGAGAGAGAGGAAGGAAGAAGGAGAGATAGAAACATCGATGAGAGAGAACATCGATTGACCACCTCCTGCATGCCCCCCACTGGGGATTGGGCCCATAACCTGGGCATGTGTCCTGACCAGGAATCAAACTGGTGACCTCTTGGTGCATGGGTCAATGCTCAGCCACTGAGCCACACCAGCTGGGCTGCAGGTTTTTGTGTTGACATGAATTTTTACCTCCTTGAGTACATATCAAGTAGTATGATTGTTGGATTGTATGGTAAGAGTATGTTTAGTTTTGTAAGAAACTGTCAAACTGTCTTCCAAAGTGGCTGTTCTATTTTGCATTCTCGCTAGCAATGAATGAGGGTTTCTGATGCTCCGCATCCCTGCAGTATTCGTTGTTAGTATCCTGGATTTGGGCCGTACCACTAGGCATGTAATAGTACCTTACTGTAGTTTTAATTTGCATTTTCCTAATGACATATGATTGGAGTATCTTTTCATTTGTTTATTTACCATCCATATATCTTCTTTGGTGTGATGTCTCTTCAGGTGTTTGCCCATTTTTTAATCAGTTTGTTCATTATCTTATTGAACAACTTGCTAGGATTTTGATTGAGATTGCATTGATAATCTATTTTTTAATAAAAATATTTGCACAGTTGGACACTTGCTGACTTAAGGACAATTCAAAGTAAGAAAAACGTATGTTTATTTTTAATAAAATTATTTGTATAATATTTAATTTAGTTGTATTAAAATAGTGTGCATTCACCAGTATTACCTGATAACTTAAAATCAAGGTCTATGAGAAGGGCAATTTAAGCTTTTATAGATTTTTCTAATTAGTATATTAATCAAAGTTTCAGAGATGGTCAGTAAATAGCTGCATTTACATGAATTGATTACATATGTAAAAGTATACGTAAATGGCTTGATTCCCTTTCACAAAGTAATTGGATGACATGTTTAAAACCAAACAATTGTACTGACTATATAATTTTGTAGTACACAATAAGTACATAAAAATGAATAATTACTCCTTAAGTATTGTGAAAGATATACCAGTATCTGTTATGTATATGCTTTTATTTTCCTGAATGAATAAACAATGGAAGTAACTAATTCAGCTTAAGAAATATTTTCTGAACACCTACCACACGCAGCGTGCTGTGAATCCACAGTCTCTGCCCTCGAGGTCTCCCACGTCTCTAGGACTTGTACATTACAGACAACAAGATCAGATTAATTTTTTCATGAAATATTATGTAAATAGACCCACAAAGTCCTTAAAGGCTAGTGAAAGAAAGTCAAAACATATCCTTAGCTGACTTGGGGATTTTATATAGTAACAGACAGTTTTCATGCGGCATCGCAGTGAATCTCAGTAACTGCACATTTATTATTCTCTTATTCCTTCCACACAGCACAGAAATGACTTAAACGGGGTGAATAATTTTCCCCATATCGCACATTTCCATCAGGATTTTACCAGCTCTTTCTCTAAGCATCTTCCTGCTCTGCCTCCCTAGTTCCTAAAGGAAAACAAGTCACTGAGATAAAGCAGGTGGCTTTTCCTTTCTCCTTTCATCGCCTTCAGCTGTGTCTCCACTGCGGTTGGTTTCTCATAACGCAGTCAAACCTCTCACAGGGAGGAATGACGGCCGATTAATTCTGTAAGTAATAATAAAAAAAGTCTGGTCCGAGGAAAACTGGGAGTGACCGTGGTAGAAACCGAATAGGGAGAAATAAAAAAGCAGCAATGAACATCACGAAATCATTTTTGCATGGTAAATAAAAGCCCAAGGAAGGAGGAGCTAAAGCATGTCAGTGGAAAGAAGTAACGATACATCAAAATAGGAGACAAATGATGATTTAATCATGACATTCTTCTAATCAGCTAGGTGTAACTTGTAGGCCTATTAATCTTTCATGAATAAAAACAAAACAAGACCAAACCACAAAAACCCTCTGCATTTTCCCATTTTGATGGCACTGGTTGGCACAAGAATATATCTGGCTCACCCTTCCCAGACAACATTAGAGTGCTCGAGTGAATGGATTACCCTTTAAGTACAAAACAAAAGGATTAGTACATTACGAGTAGACCTTATTTTGTCCTCCATTCAATTCAACAATAACTGCACACGGTGATGACTCGCTGGTAACAGCCATGCGGGTAACAAACACTTGTGACCTCCATTGTGTCACAGAAGCAAGGAAGAGGACGCAGGGTACATGCTTCTCAGTTAATTACTTGTGTTACTCAATTCATGCCTTTCATTATTTATCGATGTATAAAAAGATAGAAGTTTCAAAATGGAATGGACCTTGGGGGTAATTTAATCAAGCTTTCTTGTCTTGTGTACAGAACGTTTTCAATCGTAAGGTGATGTCCAGGGTAGACCTGAGACCATCAGGGTGATATTGTTGGAAGACAGCGCTAATTAAATGCTGAGCCCTTTGATGCCATACCATCTGCGGGCTCTGCCTGAGCTTCTGCTGGCCTCCAAAGGAGGGCGACCTGTGTGACCCTGAAAGTGCTTCGATCTGCAGGGAGAAGAGAGATGTTTACTAGCGGACCTGGCAACTGTGCCTCAGAGACCAATTTAAAGGGGACTTAATCTGTCAGAGATTTAACTGAAATTCTGGGTCTCAAAGGGAACAAAAGACTGGAAAGTGCTCACAATGAGCTTAGAGACAAATATATAAACGTGTAATCACATATATATAGTCACTTGGGAGCACGTATATGTGTTTGTGTGTGTGTGTGTGTGTGTGTATTAATATCGTGTATTCCTTTGTTAAGTCCAAAGCAACAAAGAATCAAATCTAGCCAGAGGAATTCTTAAATTTTGTTCTTTACCTGCATAAGGTGAAAAGATTTTGTTTTATCTAATGAAAATTTCACCCAGATCTGATGAATTATATAGCAAGTTAGGACAATCAGCAAATAATTATTCAGTATGCGTGTGTAATGGGCTAGGACTATAGGAGCTACGCAGAAAAGCCTTTCTTTTTGGACAGATTGTGACAATGATTATAACACAGTGATGATGATGATGGACATGAACCATATTTTCTTATTTTTTCTGGAACAAAATGTAGAACACATAAGTTCAAAATGCAGCGCATCAAGAGCCTTGACAATACTTTTTATGACCATCTGGATACATTTATACAAATTCATTCCCACTAGATGATCAATTGCATGATTAAGTGATTACGGTTGTTGTTTTGTTTCATTTGTTTGTTTTTCACTCTGAATTTCCATGGTGCTTTGGACAGTGTTTTAAAGAAGCTGAATGCTCCATCTGAGCAGAATTAAATTAATATAATATGTAGATATGGGTCTGTGTATTTTTAAGGATACGCAGAAATTTTTTAAATGAAATATATTCTTTAAGATACACTTTTACTATTCAGGCTCATTTAATATAGTCTATAATGTTAAAATTTGATTTAGTTATTTCTCTTAAGTGTACTGAGTTACTTCTAGCGTTTAAAATTAGACTGTATAAAAAGAAATATCTGGTATTTAGAAACAAAGGAAAGGTGAAGAAGAGAGTCATCAGAAAGTTTTGGGGAGTCCATGAGGAAGACAACAACTAGGAAAGGGAAGGATAAAAAATAAGAGGAGAATAGACAGAGAATGAGCAGGATGAAAGGAAGATGTGAGTAAAGAAAGAGAACAGAAGAAAAAAAGTGATCAGCAAAAAAACAGGAGGAGGGAGAGGAAGAAGAGAAAAGAAGAGGAAGAAAGAAGGATCGGGTTTTGTGGGAATAAAAGGGAAGAGGTAGAGAAGAAAAGAAAAAAGAAAAGAAGAAAACTACATAAAATAAAACCTTACAAGGACATAATTCAAATAAATGGAAGGCCTAAAATGTACTGAGTCCAGATGCGCAAATAACCTTTAACCATGGTATTAAAGAAATATAACAAACTCCTGAAACAGTTTCTGAGAAATTTAGATTTGAAGTTAAAAGGGATCGGCATTAAATTTTTTAAACATCATTCTTATAACATGAATTTTGAAAAAGATAGCAAATTATAAGTAGATCCTTTTTAATTTGTTTGTTTTTTTTTAAATTTGATTTTGCCAAAATATCTTTTCTTTATCAGTGTATAATATTGGGTTGCTAATGAAAACTGCATGGCAAATTTTAAAACTAGAAAAATATTATTAATAAATGTTATAAATGCTATTATCCTTTTAGGATTGAAAAACCCCAGAATTTAATGGAGAGATTATATTTTGTTCTGGATAAGGAAACTGAATGGATTTATTTAATTCTTCAAATGTAATGGTGGAACCCACATTTTCTTCCAGGGTGAAGTGTAGAAGAACACATCAGGGTTGTCAAGGACCTTCCATAGCAGGGGAGTGGCTTGCTTAGAGGAGAGACACTGAGACATGGACTTTTGCTCTTCAGTTATGAATGTATTTCTGATGAATAAGGTGACCACAATCAAGACAAATTAGAGTGAAGAACATTTGAAATGGGAGAGCCCTTAAAAGATAAGGGAGGAACATGTGTTAACTGGGTTCTTATTTTGAACACTAGGGTCCAGGAGTGTCATCCTGATGATCACCCTGTCCTTGAAGAAAAGGGCTATCTTAAGGCAAATCGAAGGAGCTGACCCCTAAGCATTGGTAGCAGTGGCAGTGTGAGTGTGGGGTCCCTCCTAGCGATGGTGATCATGATACCAATGTCCGTTCTGCTGATGAAACACCAATCAGAGGCACACAAAGAGGGCCAACTCCGTGCGGAGGACTGAAAAGCATTCCTAAGACCTGCCACAGCCAGCACTCCTCCTTCCAGAGCAGGGTCATGTGGCTTACACTCACCCACTCACAAAAGCTGCCAATCAAAGCCACACAGAATGAGGCTGCCCCAAACCACAGCGCCTTAAACATATGTGTCACCAGGCCTGAGAGTTTATGCTGGGAGAGGTGACACAGAGGCAAAAGAGAAAGTAGAAACAGATTTTAGGAGGCAAACTCGTTTGCTGACCACAGAGCAGATTACAGGTCACTTGGGGGATGGGTGTGGGAGGGGAATAAAGGGACACAGGGCTGGGTAGAGGTGAGAACTGCCGAACAATAAAGAGATGAGTATTCAGAAGATGGTAGAGGGTTGGAGAGGTCCATGCGCAGGGCTTTGTAATCCATCCCACCAATAGTTAACAGGGCAGCAGGGTGCTAAGAAAAGCTATCCTGGAATAAGCCTGGGCTTCCTGAAAATTTGGCAGTTCATATATGTGCTTTAACATTTTCACCATAGAAACTATGACATCAATCATATGTCAATAATACCTGGACAGGTAGATTACATCTTCTGAAAAATGTACAAATACAGCCCTGGCTGGTTTGGCTCAGTGTTTAGAGCGTCGGCCTGCAAACCAGTGAGTCATGGGTTCAGTTCCAGTCCGGGGCATGTACCTCGGTTGTGGTTAGTCGCCGGCCCAGGTTGGGTCGCACAGCAGGCTACCATCTCTTGCGTTGATGTTTCTCTCTCTTTCCCTCTCTCCCTCCCTCCCACTTTATCTGATGATAAATAGAAAAATATCCTCTGGTGAGGATTTAAAAAAAATGTATGAATACAAAGTCATTCTTAATGTTAAATAATGAGCTTTTTGCCTTGAAGTCTGTTTTTGATATTAATTTCAGAATTTTCTAATTATTAGTATTAAATTTCAAACTAACTCTTTGCATCATATGTGTATTTTGTAAACAACATACGGCTAGATTTTTAAATTTTTATTCAGTCTGATTCATCTCTGTCATTTCTCTACTTGCAATAACCACTGAGAAGATGAAAGAAAAGAAAATATTCCTTTTACTGTAGCATCTAAAAGAATAAAATAACCTTGAAATACACTTACAAAGAAATATGCAATATCTATATGAAGAACCATTAAAATGCTATGAAAGGACATAAAAGAGACCTAATATCGACCAGGTATCTGGACAAAAAGCATAAATGATCTTAAAATTATTCTCTAAATTTAAAAAATCCCAATGAAGTTATCAAAAATATATTTTGGGAGAAACTAAGCTAAGTGATTTTAAAGTACACAAGAAAAGATATTAAAATGCAAGAACACACAAAACTTTTGAAAAAGGAAATGTATACCAACATGAAAGTGTCCAGCACGGCTGCAGTGTGGTGCTAGTGGGTAACATATGGCCCAGAGTCCAGAAACAGATCCAAATACAGATAGGAATTTGCCATTGATAAATATTGTGCATCAAATCGGGGGGGGGGGGGAGACAAAGTATTTAATTGTTATTGGAACAATTGGGGTGGCTCCCTTGGAGAAAAATTAATTTAGATCCTGACATCTTACTACATGGAGCCCTTTCTTACTTCGATATTGAACCTGTCCGTGTCGAAAGCTGACACTCTACTTGAAGCATCCAGGATGAAATCACAGTACAGATCAGGGAAGTTCACTGGCAGGAGTGCCATTCCCCTTTCTCAGCCACCTCACCCAGCAACTCACAGCTGTTTATCACTAGGTGTGTCATCGAAAATTGATTTTCTTCTGGGCTCTTAGCAGCTCGTATTATATACCTGCCCCTAGATTCACAAGAATTCCCTGTGGATCAAGGCTCTTCTGCGTATTTCATGTTCAATGATATTGTCTCCCTAATTATTCAGCAAACTTCTAGATTCCATCAATTCTAACAATGCCCTGATTGTATGACAATCATTAAGTGAGCAGAAGCACACTAAAATTAGTGGGAGTATGTGACTGAGAGGCAAGTTAATCTTTTTAAAGACATTACCTAAGGGAAAACATAAAAAAGAGAGTAATACTGCAAATTTCAGGTATCTATTCCTATTCTTTGCCTCTGCAGGTGAGAACCTGCTATAGATCACCAAATTATATTTTAGCATTTGATAGCCTGTGCCACACAAAGAATTAGAGATTGAATCAGAACATACAAAAGCATATTTCAACTTCAGTCAGAGAAATAAGAGATGAAGAGTTTAATTAGTCCAACATATCGAATTAAATAAGGGCCTGCTACATAGTAGAACTTCAGTTAATCTCTGCATCAATTCTCCTTCCATCGCTTATTCTGGAAAGAGAATTCATCAGTATGAAAGCGATCAGGGAAAGAGATAAAGAGTACTCCACCCACTCCACTTCTTGCCAAACATACCTATATATTCAAAGATGAGTAATACAAAATTGACAATTGTTTCCATTAAATATATCTGCAATATATAAAAAGGGAACTATTGACCTGAATTAAGAAAATGTCCATTTTAGAAAGTAAGTTTAAAAAATTTAATATAGGATGCATTAAAACACACACACACACACACACACACATTGTTCATAATAAATAATGAACAGAAATGTATAAAGACAAAGAAAGATAATATTAAAGTCCTAAATTACAACTATTTCAAAGTGGTTAAAATTATATTATTGTTAAGTTTGAATAAAGAGCAAAGTAATTATGATATACATGAATTGCAGAAGAAGATTCAACATTTTGAAATTATTGTGATCCTAACTATATAAAATGAACATTTTCTTTGTGATAGAGACCACAAAAATAATAAAAGTAGTTATATATGAATTATACTAAGGGTTATCCACATGTTTTTTATATAGTTTCCTATATGTTCAAAGTGACAATATCTATTACTTTGCTACAGGGTGTGGGGGGCTAATGCGGTTTTTATTTATTCAGTTATTATTGTTTTCTTAGCAACAGGTTTTATTTAGATTTAAACAGTTTTTCCAAATGTCCTATTTCTTTTCCAGGATCCAATCCAGGATACAACGTTTCATTTGTCATCCTGTCTTATTAGCATCTTCAAGCTGTGACAGTTTCTCACTCTTGTTTCTAAAGGCCTTGAAGAGTATTGGTGAAAGTATTCTACAGAATGTCTATCAGTCTGGGTTTGTCAGATGTTTTCATATGGATAGACTGGGTGTATATACTTTTGGGAAGAACACCACAGAGTAAGATGCCCTCATTGCCTCATCAGTGATTACATGATATCAACAACATGCCTTAATCCTAGTGATAGTAACCTTGACCACCGGGGTAAGTAGTATATGCCAGGTTCCTCCACTGAAAAGTTACTGTTTTATTTCCTTTTCATCTTCTACTTGTTAGAAGAGAATCATTAAGTCTAAACCACACTCCAGAGGAGGTAAGTTAAGTTCCACCTCCCCTGGGAGGAGCACCAAAAATATGTGGACATTTGTTAAATTTACTGCAGTGATAAATATTTTGGAAGAGATGATTTGAACCAATGTAATTTCCTGTTTGCGCTTAAGTTGGGTGGTTCTTTTATAGTTAGAAAATAAAAGGAAAAGCATTTCTTGAACATAAATCTCGGCAAGAAATAAAATGACTAGGTTTTGAACAACACGGTCCCAGGGGCTTCCTTCTCTGCCTTCGCCAGAAGCTCTCTAGAAAAGCTAGATTTGCTGCTTTTATTATTTAAGTGTTTGATCTTTCTCTTCTCCCCATATTTTATAGAATGCCTGCTGTTTTTCCATCTGAAAAAACATTAAGCTATATTCTCTTCTCTACCCTGATCTCCGGCAAAACATTCTGTTGTTTCATAGTCAGATTTCCACATATATAGTGCCAAAGAAGTAACTTGGATTCTTTCCTGTGTCCCCAGATCACCTGGTGAGCATTATAAAACATACATGCAGGCTTGTGTACAGCACACACACCCACACACACCCACACACACCCCATGTTGTACCTGTAGCCCTGTCTTACCCAACTCCTTCCCCACTCCCTTTTCCCATATCCCATAGATCTATTGTCTACCCAGTTCCATCTGCTATGACTAAATACCATAAACTGGGAGGTTTAAACAACAAACATTTTTTTTTCTCACAGTTCTGGAGGATGAGAATCCAAAATCAAGTTGCCAGCCCATTCGGTGTCTGGAAAGGGTCCCCTTCCTGGTTTGTGTGTCTTCCCACAGCAGAAGGGGAGAGGGGGCCCCTGGTGTCTCTTTAATAGGGCTCTGCCCTCCTAGATCTATTTGCCTCCCAAAGTCTTCACCTCTAAATACCATCACATTGGGGATCAGGTTTCAACAAATACACATTGAGGGGGGCACAAAAATTCTGTTTAAAAATTCTGTTTATAGAACTAATTGAGTCAGAATCTTCTTAGAGGGATTTGGCAGTGTCTAATTTATTGAAAAGTCACCAATATATTTCTAATTACTTGCAAGGGTTTAGTAATCATTGACTTAGATAATGTTGCAATTTGACTTACATGAATGTGAACAAGTTAAACGCTAATGCTAATGATACAGTTATAATAACCTGGTTATTATTAACAGGAAAGGAATAAAGGGAAAATTAGATAATATAGGCATGACATTTATGCAGCTTTGTCAAAAAGCTGCAGTTAACACTCTCCAGGTCTGTTCCCCACAAATTGGTGGGAAAGGGACCTGGACAAAGCTGCAGTTGAGATGCATGCCAAGAAAGGTCTGAGTGATGTGGGAAAATGCTTACCTGTCAGTTAGACCTGAGAGCAAGTCAATGGCCAGAATAGGCATGGTCACTACAAGGGTGAGAAATTTGAGACACACAATCTACTGCACAAAGAAAGCTCTCTCTTGCTGCCCATGATTGACTCCTGGCTTGCAGGGCTCTCACACCCTACATTTGCCCACATGGCCCATGGCCATGTGGACTCCACACAATGAACTGATGGGTTGAATCTAGCCTGATGCCTGATGCTACACTACGGCCTGAAAACTTTGGACACTGGCTCCGTTTCTAGTTCTACTGAACCCACAGCTGCCCTGTTTTCAGTACTGGCTTAAGAGAACTGAGACTTTACAACCCAAGGAATGTAACTCCATGCAAATAAAGTCTTTTACCACATCTCATTCTCCTGTGGGGGCTTCTAAAAATTCGTATTTTAGCGGTACCCCAAGAACCTCACTCCCACTAGTGTCAGGGAAATTTGGCCCACTGATTTCTCCAGTAACACTAGGAGATTTGTTAAAATGAGATGAGCAAAATAATAATTTAAATTTCACCTTGAATCAATATAAGATTTAGGAGAATAAATCTGTTCAAACACATGTAATTATTTCTATTATAGACTTGAGGAGGACTATAACTGTATTATTATCCTTGTCTTTGGAATGTATGACCTATAAATAACATGGATTTTCTTAAACCTAGAGAAAATGTAGCTTTATATCACATTACTCTCAGATTTCCAGTAGACCAGAGAAAAGTCCTCAAAAATTCATATCACTGTATAAAAATCAACCTAGGCAATGATACATCTGAGCAGAGGTTAATATCCAAAATTTATAAAGAACTCATACAACTCAACACCAAAAATACAAACAATCCAATTAAAAAGTGGGCAAAGGACCTAAATAGACACTTCTCTAAAGAGGACATACAGGTGGACAATGAATACATGAAAAGATGTTCAATGTCACTAATCATCAGAGAAATACAAACTAAAACCTCAATGAGATATCACCTCACACCTGTCAGAATGGCTATAATCAATAAATGAACAAACAACAAGTGTTGGCGAGGATGTGGAGAAAAGTGAAACCTCATGCACTATTGGTGAATGCAGATTGGTGCAGCCACTGTGGCAAACAGTATAGAGGTTCGTCAGAAAGTTAAAAATGGAACTGCCTTATGACTCAGCAATTCCACTTCTGGCTATATATCTGAAGAAATCCAAAACACTAATTCAAAATAATATATGCACCCTTACGTTCATAGCAACATTATTTACAATAGCCAATATATGGAAGCAACCCGAGTGCCCATCAATAGAGGAGCAGATCAAAAAGTGGTGGTACATACGTACATACAATGAAAATGTCACTGGGCCATAAAACAGAACAAAATCTTACCATTTGCAACAAAATACAGGGACCTAGAGGGTATTACGCTAAGTGAAATAAGTCATTCAGAGAAAGACAAATGCCATATTATTTCACTTATATGTAGAATCTAAAGAACAATATAAACAAACAAAACAGAAACAAATTCATAGATACAGAGAACAGACTGAAGGTTGCCAGAAGGGAGGAGGATTTGGAGACTGGGTGAAAAAGGTGAAGGGATTAAGAAGTAGTTACAAAATAGTCTTGGGGATACAAAGCACAGCGTATGAAATATAGTCAATAATATTGTAATAACTATGTATGGTGCCAGGTGGATACTGGAAATATCAGGGATCACTTTGTAAAATGCATGAATGTCTAATCACTACGCTGTATACCTGACACTAATACAAAATAATACTAAAAGTAAACTCTAATTGAAAAAATTTTTTTGAAATATCAGCCTAGTGATATTTAAATGGGATTCTCAAGGCCTGGCAGATTTTTAGAATTTTTTTGTTGTTGGCAGTTGCAAAAACAACCCCCTTCCCACCCCCCTGCCACTCTATCACTTCACCACCTACAAGCCTCTCACCAGGGCAGAGAGGATATTTTAGGAGGCCACAGGGGATAGAACAGAACCTTACTTCACAAAATGCTTTTGCGTTTGGCAGGATATCATGTCACCAACAAGAAATGAAAAATGTGGTTCTTAGACAATAGCACAGTAGTTACTCAAAATAATATTTGCATAATTTTGTTTTTGAATTTGCATAAAAAATGAAACGCAGACCAGCACGTAATTCTCAAAAGACTACTAATCATTTCCTTGTTCAGTAACTCTTATGCCATGAATTTCCTACGTGTCCATAGCAAACTGAATTGTTTTCTGGAATAGTGTTATTTATGAGGAAAGGATACAGATACGTTGATATTCATTATTTGGTGACTAGATGTGAAATAGAATGTCAAATGTAGTAATCCAGTGTTAATGTTTGGCTGAATTGTTTAAAATGTTGGAATCCACAAATGGAAAGCCAAGTTATTCTGCTTTAGACATGAGTTATTAAAGATATGCTTACCAACCTCTAAAATGAATAGAATGATTCTTAAACATTGCGTAGAGTTCATGAAACAGTTCAGTTGTGACTTTTAAAAGCTAATTAAAGTAAAAGTAATAGAACAATGGCCATATCGGAAATGCTCCCTTGTCAGGATTAACTGCTCACAATTTATTAAGCATGATAGAAAAAAAAATCAATATTAGAGTCATCCACACAGTGTCACATTCTGGATTTGGGATAAATGAAAGTGACAAACAGGATATGGACGATGAATCCAAACTTGCAAATATTTCTAAGATAAAAATTTCATGAAACCAACTTTGAAGGAAAGAAATTGAGGGAAATTAGTGGTTCCCTTGACATTAGTGTTGGGGAAAGGATACCTATGCGGAATGGAAAGTGAATATGCCTACGTCGAAAACAGTAGAAAAATTTTCCATGATAAGGTGTGATCCAAACCATATTGCTAGGCAGACACCACACCTAAGTAATACTATACTACTAAGGCAGCCCTCTGGAGAAAAACAAAAACACTGATTTGTAGCATTGATGATTTGTAAATACTGCCACTGTGGCTGATTTTGAGCTACCAATGAGATGTCATTAAACACAGAGTTGGGGAAAAAAGACACACAGAATCAGCTCTTCTGAGCTGGTTCCAAAACACCTTTGCAGGAGTGACATTTGAACCCCACCCTATCCCAAAGACTGAGAGGTTTTTTGGCCTCTAAAGTTGTAACTGAAGGGAATTCATATCCTAGAAAGGATCTTAATGCTGCTTACAATATACCTATTTTGTTAACATTTCAACATATATGTCAACACGCTGTTACCATTAATATAGTTTTGCTGTAAAAATTTTGTGAGTTAAATGATTTTGTATACATCCGGAAACTCCAGAATCTGGAAAGAAATGTTTTCAAATCTTAGTGTAAAGGTAAGCTGAAGATGGACCAGGGGTACATGCTCAAACAATATGACCCTATCATCCATTGCATAAAACTCTCATATGGCTTCTGTTGCCTCCAGAAGTCCTATGATTTGGTAATACCTACTCACCAGCATTGTGTCTACTGCTAGGGTCGCTTTTATCCTACAGCATTTCAGTTGTCTGTTTATTTATATTTCTCTCCAGTGGGTGGGGGCTATGATATCTAGTACTTTGGACCTAGTGCCTAGCACAGAGCCTGACACACAACAGATGTGCAATAAAATATTTAATATTCATTTTTGTTAATGATATAACTGAAAAGATAGGAATGTTCTCAGAACACGTCATCTATGTTCTTCTGATAATAACTGAACTCTAAAGAAAAGCTAGAATTAAAGCAAGATTAAGTTACAATGATTTAGCACCATTTGTTGAAGGGGGTGAGAAATAATATATAGGTACAAATTTATAATTTAAGAGGTATGTTGTTACTCTCTTACCAGAGGGCCTTGGAATTTTATACTAAAAGATGTTTTAAAAGAGTATTTTTAAAAACCTGTTCTCTCTCTGATGCTTTCTATGCTGTTGTTACTGTTTGTGGTGATGGTTGTTATTAATGTTTGGAGACTTTACTTATTGTAATGTTTCTGTTATCATCATATCATCATCATTTGTATTTTGTTATAACAACCATTTGGGTAGTAAAACTTTATTTTTTGTCTTAGATTAAATTATTATTTTTAATTTGTTAGGTCATTCTAGTCTACTTAGATTAAATATATATATAGATATATATATCTCCTATAATAGTGTTGTTGAAAAGAGAGTATAAAGAAGAGTTTGTGAGACACTATATTTATAAATTAAAAAGCCATTTGAAACACATCACAATTTTAATAAGGCAAAGCATGTAAGGCCAAGGATTGGCTGATAGATGTGACAGAAATGAGATGATAAGACAAGAATCATCAGACTTTGGAACTCAGAAAACTTTCCTTCACAATTCTCAAGGAAAATTATTTCTGAAAAGCAAAGTCCATCATACTAAAGGGAGTAAAAAATAATAATAAATGTAGCTTAATTTATTTTATAATACTAAAGGTCAGGAGTTAGAATCATTATTGGTTATTTTCCTATGATACGTTTTATGTTTTGCTTTAAAGAAAATAGAAGTAATTTATTTATTCTTGCTCATTTAAAGAAAAGCTACTTAGCCCAGCTGACATAGCTCAGTGTACTGAGCACCGTCCCATGGACTGAGAGGTCCCGGTTTGATTCCTGGTCAGGGCACATGCCCGACTGGTGGCCTCAGTCCCCAGTAGGGGGTGTGCAGGAGGCAGCCGATCAATGTTTCTCTCTCACATTGATATTTCTATCTCTCTCCTTTCCTCTCTCTAAAATATCAATAAAAAATATATATTTAAAGAAAAGCTATTATTGAGCATCTATGATGTACAAGACATTATATTATAAACTGAAATTTGAAAACTACTACGAATTATTAAGAATTTAGTCACTGCTCACAAGAACTTCTTGGTCAAGTGAGAACTGTGCAAAATAATATGATGTGGGCAGATGCGGTCAGAGTAGTGGATACTTAGTAATATGTTAATACAAAGTAGGAAACTATTATTTTAACTGGCTATCAAGAGCTGATAGGCCAGGTAAAAATATAAGTATATGTACTTGAACAACTTGAATAACATGTAAACATTTTCCATATACACAAAATTGGAAGGCAGGGACATTCCAAGAAGAAATACACGAGCAGCAACTTAGAGAAACGGCAAATCAGAAAAGCTACAGAACACCAAGAGCACTGAATACATAGCTGTGGCCATTTGGTAGAGGATTCAACTTCAGAACGTTGTTTCGTTTCTAAGGTAATTTCATGAGTATCTTATTTTTCCATTTGTCTTTTTATAGTCTTGAAGCAACAGACCACAATAAAGCCAGAACTGAAATACTTGTTTTCTGAAAGTATTTTATGAGTTTTATTATTATTACACTATTGTTGTCCCACTAGGACGCACCAAAAAAAGGAAAGTATTCCACATCTGATCCCTCAGTGGACACAAATGATCTCCGTTGCAAATAATAATGTCAAGGCAAAAATTTGAACTTGCCATTCATGCCTTGGCTATGGTCTCTTCCTGATGGGAAAACAAAATGAAAAATTCTTCTTTCTAGAAATCACTTCTTTCCTGAAATATTCATCATAGACTCCTTGGGGCTTAGTATAATGTCTGGTGCATAGTAGGCCATCAAGTATATTTATGAATGGATGAATGAATGAATAAAGCATAATGAATATCTACATATTTGCATTTTTAAAACTGAATGTCTTCATTGGAGAATAAACAGCATGCTCTACTCTTTGTAGTCCATGTTTCCCCATTTCCTCCACCCACAGACCCTGGTAACCACTATTCTATTTTCTATGAGTTTGCCTTTTTTTAGAGTCTACATATAAGTGAGAACATAGAGTATTTGTCTTTCTCTGACTTATTTCACTTAGTATAATGTCATTAAGGGCCATCCACGTTGTTGCAAAATGCAGCATTTCCTTCTTTTTTATGGCTGAATAATATTCCATCACACACACACACACATTATAACTTGGGAGTACAGATATCTCTTTAAGATAGTGATTTCATTGTTTCAGATATATATATGTATATTCAGAAGTGAGATTGCTGGATCAAATGGTAGTTTCATTTTTAATTTTTTTGAGGAGTCTCCATACGGTTTTTCATAGTGCTATACCAATTTACATTCCCACTAAAAGTGCACAAGG
Source organism: Tadarida brasiliensis (assembly GCA_030848825.1). NCBI lineage: Eukaryota > Metazoa > Chordata > Mammalia > Chiroptera > Molossidae > Tadarida > Tadarida brasiliensis. The sequence goes on along the minus strand of CM061267.1, from coordinate 78,074,133 downwards.
GTTCCCTTTTCTCTATACTCTCACCAGCACTTCTTATCTCTGGTCTTTTTGGTAACAGACATCGTAATAGATGTAAGATGATCTCATTGTAGTTTGACTTACATTTACCTGATTAATTGTGATGTTGAGCATCTTTTCATGAATCTGTTGATCATCTGTATACTTTCTACGGGGAAATGTCTATTCGAGTCCTCTGTTCATTTTTTAATCAGATTATTTGGTTTTATTTTGCTATTGAGTTGTACAAGATGTATGAATTGTATTGGGTTGCTATTGACTTCTATGAGATTCAGTCTTGGTAGGTCGCATTTTTCTAGAATGTATCCAATTTGTCAGTGTATAATTGCTCACAGTAGTCTTGTGATTCCTTATATTTCTGTGATGTCAGTTGTAATGTCTCCTTATTTGTTTCTAATTTTATTTTAATCTTTTCTCATTTTTCTTAGTTAAAAGTTTGCCACTTATGTGTATCTTATTTTAAAAAACTGTTAGTTTTGTTGATATTTTCTATTTTTTATTCTCAATTTTGTCTATTTCTGATATTTGTATTTCTTTCTGCTAACTTTGGGTATAGTTTCCTTCTATTTTTAGTTCCTCGAGTCTTAAAGTGAGTTTGTTTATTGAGATCTTTACTAGTTCCTTGAGGTGTAAAGTGAAGTGTTGTTTCTTTTTTTGAGATGTTTCTAAATGTAGGTGTTTATTCCTATAAAATCTCCTCTTAAAATAGCATTTGTTGCATCATATAACTTTTAGCATGTTATGTTTCCATTTATGTTTGTTTTAAGATATGTTTTTACTTCCCTTTTTATTTCTTCTTTGACCCATTGATTGTTTAGGAGAGTGTTGTTGAATTTCCACATATTTGAAAAATTTTCAGTTTCCCTCTTGTTGATTTCTAGTTTAAATGCATAGTAGTTGGAAAAGATAAATGGTATGATTTTAATCTTTCTTACATTTGTTAAGACTTGCTTTTTTACTTTACATGTGATCTATACTGAAGAATGTTTCGTATGTGCTGGAAAAAGTATATTCTGCTGCTGAGGGGTGAAATGTTCTCTATATGTCTGTTAGGTCTATTTTACCTATGGTATAGTTCAACTCCAATGCTTCCTTACTGATTATCTGCCTGAATGATATATCCATTGTTGAAAGTGGGTTATTGAATGCCCCCACTATTATTGTATTGTTGTCTATTTTTTCCTTTAGATACATTAGTCCTTGCTTAATATGTTTAGATGCTCTCATGTCAGGTGGATTATATTTACAATTGTTATATCCCCTTGATGAATTGACCCTGTTATCATTATATAATGACTCTTTGTCTCTTGTTTCAGTTTTGACTTAGTCTGTTTTTTAAAATATAAATATAGCTATCTTTGTTTTCTTTTGGTTTTCCACTTGCATGGGATATCTTCTTCATCTCTTAACTTTTAACCTGTGTGTCCCTAAAGCTGAAATGAGTCTTTTGTAAGCAGCGTATGTTTGTGTCATGTTTTTTAATTCATTTAGCTCTTCTATGCCATTTGATTGGAGAATTTAATGCATTTATATTTAAAGTAAAGTAATTATTGATAGAATAAAAACTTAGTAATGCCATTTTAGTAATTTTTTTATGGCTGTTTTGCAGTCACTTTTTTCTTTCCTCCACTCTTGTTGTCTTTGTGAATGATGATTTTCCATAGTGGCATGCTTTGATTCTCTTTATCTTTATAAATTTACTACTTTGTAAAGTAGTAAATCACGAGGCTTACATAAAAATAGATGTAATTTAAGCTGATAACAGCTTAACTTTGATCACATACAAAAACTTTATCTTTTTACTCCTTCACCCCATATTTGATGTTTTTGATGTCACCATTTACCCTTTATATTGTGTATCCAATACTAACAAATTATTGTATCTGTTATTTGTAATACATTTGTCCTTTAACCTTTATACCAGAGTTAAATAATTAACACACCATATTTTACAGTATCAGAGTATTCTGTATTTGACCATATATTTATTTTTATCAGTATTTTTCTTTTTTTATTTTCTTTTTTAAAGGTTAAGCTAATTTTAATGTAGTTAATATATCAAAAAGAAAAGTTGCAACATATAATAAATAAAATTAATAATAAGATTCTATATTCTTGTGTTTATATATTTTCTTTTTTTATTATTGTTGAAAGTGTTTCAGATGTCCCCCTTTTCTCCTCATTGACCACCTCCTTCCTACTTCCACCCCCCTCCTGCTTTCCCCAACCTAATGTCTGTGTCCACTGGTTATGCATATATGCATATAAGTTCTTTGGTTTATTTCTTCCCACCCCTTCCACCCCCCATCTCTCTGAGGTTTGTTAGTCTGTTCTCTACTTTCATGACTTTGGATCTCTTTTGGTCGACAGCTTATTTTGTTCATTATATTCCATAAATAAGTGAGATCATGTGGTACTTTCTTTCTCTGACTGGCTTATTCCACTTAGCATAATACTTTCCAGGTCCCTCCATGTCATCTCAAAGGGTAAGAGATAAAAAAAAATGGGCAGAGGACCTGAATAGACACTTCTCCAAACAGGACATACAAATGGCCAGGAGACATGTGAAAAAATGTTCAACATCTCTAATCCTCAGAGATATGCAAATTAAAACAACTATGAGATATCACCTCACACCTGCCAGAATGGCTGCCATCAACAAATCCTCAAACAACAAGTGCTGGCAAGGAGAAAAGGGGACTCTAGCACACTGCTGGTGGGAATGCAGACTGGTGCAGCCACTATGGAAAACAATATGGTGTTTCCTCAAGAAATTAAAAATGTAACTGCCATTTGACCCAGTGTTCCGACTTCTAAGAAGCCTGGAACTCCAATCAGGAAGAATATATGCACCCCTACATTCATAGTAGTACTATTTATAATAGCCAAGATCTGGTAACAGCCCAAGTGCCTATCAGTAGATGAGTGGATAAAAAAGCTGTGGTACATGTAAAGAGTGGAATACTATGTAGTTTACTAGTATTTTTAATACTTTTGTATATTTTTATGTTACTAATTTTAATCCTTTGAGAAATCCTTTCAGCATTTTTTATAAGATAGGTCTAGTGGTTATGAGCTCTCACAGCTTTGGTTTGTTTGGAAAAGTTTTCATCTCTCCCTCATTTATAAAGAAAACTTTTCCAGGTAAAGTATTCTTGGTTGGCAGTGTTTTTGTTTGAGCACTTTGAATATATTATCTCACTTTCTCCTGGACTACAAGATGTCTGTTGAGAAATCCACTGATAGCATTATGTGGGTTTTTGTATATGTGAGAAATTTTTATTTCACTTGCTGCTTTTATGATTCTCTCTTTGATTTTAGATAGTTTTATTCTAATATATTGGAGAAGATCATTTTGGGTTGAAATTTTGGAGTGACTTACTTGCTTCATGAACTTTGATATCCAAATTTTTTTTTTTTTTTTTTAGGTTTGGGAAGTTCCCAGCTATTATATTGTTAAATAGGCTTTCTGCCCTTTTCTCCCTCTCTTCTGAGACTTTAGTAGTGCATAGATTGTTTCTTTTAATGGTATCCCATAATTTATTTAAACTTTGTTCACTCTTTTACATTCTTTTTTTCTTTTTGTTCCTCTAACTAGAAGACTTCGGATAACATATTCTAATTCACTAATTTTTCTTCTCATTTCTGCTCATTTGAGGACTTAGATACTTCTTCCAGTCTTTACAGATTGGTTTCAGCAGGCAAAGTCCTTCACCAGTCAGCTCATCCACAGATCATGGGTGGGACATCTGGTGTCATCTGCAGGCAGGCTTGCTTGCTGGAGTCCTTGAAAGGCAGGTCTGGTACCTAAATCAGCAGGGAGGCAGGTATGGTACTTTTGGTCCAGGGGGATCAGCCTGAAGCATGTGTCCAGAGGGGTAGGTCTGGAGCTTGGTTTCACTGGGATGGGCCTGGCACTTGAGTCTGCAGTGATGGCCTTAGACTTTGAGCTGCATGCATGGACCCAGATCCTTAGTCTACAGAGGCCAACAAGGAACTGGGGACCACTGGGTTGGCCAAACATGTGAGTTGGCCCAGCATTTGGGTCCACAGGGCCTAGCCTGGTGCTGGGATGGCCAGAAGCCTGGTTTCACAGGAGTCAGCCTGAAGGTTTTGACCACAGTGGCCAGCCTGGTACTAGGATAAGTCTGAAATCTGGGTTGGTCCACAGGAGCTCACCTGAAGCCTGGAAACTTAGGAGCCTACCTGGAGCCTGAGGCTGTAGGGTCAGCCCAGATTTGGGTTGAGCCAGAACCACTTGGAACTTGAAGCCTTGGGAGCTGGCCTGGCATTGGAAGAGCTGGGGTTCATCGAGCTACTCAGGGCCGTAGATTTTGTGCTGGGTAGACTGGCACTGGGGTCTGTATTGAAAGTGGATACTTCAATCTCATTCTTCCATTGGGAGGGTATCTCTGTGCTGGGCTTCCTAGGCTTAGGTGCATGGTCATGGGAGTAATGTGAATCTATCTTTCCCACCCTCCTCAATGTATATTTTCTTATGTCTATGCTTCATCCAGGTGCAGTAATCCCTCACTTGAAATCCTTAGCTCTTGTGAAGGTATTTATATGCACAGATAATTGTTCAAATATATGATTTGGGGAGGAGATGGGCACTAGAAAATCCTGTACTGCAATCTTGCTAACATCACTCTCCCAAGAGAATAGAATTTAATGACTTTGCAAAATGTAAATAGTAGATCACTAGGCTCAAAAGAAAGTTACAGATTGCTTTATACCTGGAAGTATAACCGGTAGGATATTCAACAAATTAATAGTGGCCATCTCTAGGTGAAAGAATTATGAGTACTTTTCTTTTTTATAATTTTTATGTTCTAAATATTTTGAAATAAACAAACATCATTATTGTGCTTATTTACTCATTCAACACTTATTTATCAAATAGCTATATTATTCCAAGCAGCTAAGCTATGATCTGGAGATTCTTCAGTAAATAAAATAAACTGGATTATTGAATTTGTCACTTAAGAAGTTTTCAATTTTCCAATAACGTTGTATACCTATCACAGTTGCAATTACATAAAGTACAAAAGCATACAAACACATTTATACATTTAAAATACCTAATGTTGAAAACCTTGGCAGGAAAATGGTAAAATAAAAATTGTTAATTTTTCATTAGGAAAAATATAGAAATATATTTCAAAAGTGATAAACACTGCTGGTACTTTTTGATTTATTCAACTGCAAAGAAACTTCATGAACTATAATTTAAATAAAGTGAGTGCAAAAATGTGTACTCTGTTTCATAATGGGAAATGTGTTTTATAAATAACAACTTATATGTAGTACAGAGAATTAGAAAAATATTTAAAAATAGAAAGAGGAGAAAAGAAACATTATCCCTAGTAACATCTCTCTAAGACAATATTTGAAATACTAATTCAGGTTAGATGCAGGAACATTACAGAATACACACCATTGTTTATAATGTAGAGGTTTAAATATTCCATTTTATCAGTACTTGCAATCAAATGCTTGGTATCTATATAACAAATAATTTACCATGCCTTTCCCCTGCTAAAAACAGTTGATCTTAATGTTGTAGAGTGCTGTCAAAGCCAGATTTAAACACACCCACTCTCTAATATCGTTTCTATAAACCAATCTCCCACCTACAACCCACTCTCAAATGCAACTAACATGTCTTATTTAGTACAACCTGACATGCTTTCTCGTGGGAATATCTCTCTGACTCATGATGTTCCTTCATTTTCCCTTATATGTTATCTCTATATATCTACTTACTGAAATCATACATATTTCTTATTAAAAAGCTATCTAAAATGACAGCTGATTGGTGAAGTTTTTTCCAAATTCTGACAGTAAGGTTCAATTTCCCTTTTCCATATTCTTTGCTTACACTTGCCACATTTCTTTTGTTTCCATGGTTAGTCCTACATATTTTTTTCTCTCCACTTAGTCAAAATCTTTCAAAGTAGGATTTGTGCTTTTAATGATAATATTTTTCAGAATAAGAGCCAAGCACAATGTCTTACTCCTTCTGGAAACATGATATATATTTATTATATTAAAATAACTCAATTAAATTAATTAATTACAATATTGGTGTAGGTCTTTGTGAACATGCTTCCCATAGGAATAGAAGAGCCAAAGAGTTGATGCAAGAATAAGTGATTTCGTACAATTTGACTTGTGTTCCAAAGTATTACATAAAAAAATCACAGACCAAAAATCAACATATTTTGTTTCAATGAATTTTTACACTTTTATGACACAATTGCTTTCATGAACTTGTGTAGGCACTTGATTAATTTGCTTGTGATCTATAATTTAAATTTCATAGTTAGTGAGCGTTTGTCTACATGTGGTGTCCCTGAACTGTCTCTTGCTTATTTTCATGCTCGCCCTAGGTGAGTTCTTTCACTCCCATTCTTTAAATATCAACTACATCAATAAATACTTTTAGTTTTGATTTAGCTAGAATTCCAGATTCATGTATACACTCTCTCTGTGACAGCCAAAATAAAGTCAAACCAGCATTTTAAACTGTTGCCTAACACAGAATTTTTAATCAGGCTCTTGCCAAATCCTTTACTGGAATCAGTGGTGTCTTATCTGATCATGATGAAATGTTCTGAACAACTGAGTGGCTGCTGAGATTGCTTTTCTCTCTCGCGCTGGTTCTCTCTCTGCTGCCACTGCCGATGCACCTGCTGATAACATGTGGAGGGCAATCCCGTGCACTGATCCCTGAATGACTCATGAGCATCTCATTGCTGCAATGTCACGGGTGCCCAGTAAAGTTACCCAGGGCACTGTGATCTACTATACCTTCAAAAAAAAAAAATAGCTTCCATTGCTTCCTGCCAATTGCCTGTGGCACTGCAGTAACAAGACAGAAATTAATAGGTCAGAATTGAACTTTATCTCAAGTTGGGTGTCAAATTCTTATTCCAAATCCCACCAAATCGTGTTTTCACTCACAGTCTGCATGGTATTTTTTTAATTAAGACTTTTTAAAAGAGCAAATCAAGGTTCACAACAAAATTGAGTAAAGGTAGAGTGATTTAGCATAGACTGCCAGCCCCACACATATAGCCTCTCTCACTATCATCATAGCCCACCAGACCAGTACAATTGTTACAACTGATGAAGCTACGTTGACATATCATGATCACCCAAAGTCCATAGCTTACATTAGGGTTCATCTTGGGGTTGGATATTCTGTGGTTTGGACAAATGCATAATGATATATACCATCATTATGATATCCTACAGAGTATTTTCAATGTCCTAAAAATCCACTGTGTTCCTTCTTTTTATTCCCTACCCTGCAAACCCTGAAAACCACTAATATTTTTACTGTATCAGTAGTACTATTTTTTCCAGAATTTCATAGAGTTGTAATCATACAGCATGTAGGCTTTTCAGACTGGCTGCTTTCACTCAGTAATAGGCATTTAAGATTGATAGTTCATTCCTTTTCCTGAATTGATAGCTCATTTATTTTTTATGCTGAAGATTCTTCCATTGTCTGGATTGCCACAGTTTATTTATCTGTTCACTTATTAAAGGGCTTCTTGGTTACTTCCAAGTTTTGGCAATTATCAATAAAGCTTCTATAAACATCTGTGTGCAGGTTTTTGTGTGGACATAGTTTTCAATGCATGGTATTCTAACAATAATTTTATTTAATAATATCATTGATTGCCATTATTTTAAACATTAATGCTAACAATTTAAGCTACTTTTACATTGATTAGGAATTAGTCTATTTTAATCATGTTAAGGATTGAAACTTTCCCCTAAAACTAATATTATTTGTATTAAATTTTGACTCGATTAATTGCACATTTGAAAGTATAAAAGTACATTTTAATGTGTGACAAGAACTTATGCTTGCTTATCTAATTCAAATTTTCTGTATTAAATATTTCCTCTTTTGAGTGCTAACCCTCATATTAAGCTTTAGTATGCATGTAATAACAATTTGTAAAGATCCATCATTCTTTTCTAGGTCAAGATGACTGACTACCTAAGTTGTAACTTATTTCCCTCCCTAAAACCCATGGAAATGACAGAAGAAGAATTCCGTAAAAGATACAAAGCAGATGGGATTTAATTGAAAAAGAAACCCCACAGAGGTGAGCAACTGACAACTCAGTAGGGACGTTTAAAAAAAAGAAATTTTTCCAAATAGAACCCCAGAAAACTCCCTGTGATCAGAGAAGTCTAGTTTGGGAGTCAGATCAGGTCCCTGGCAACTGGCAAGGTAATTAATTAGAGTGCTGTGTGACTGTGGAGCAGGACACAGTTCCCAGGCACAAGCTCGTGAGCTCCAATGGGCATCTGGCTGAGGGGCCGCAGGGGGTGCCTGTTGCCAGGAGGAGAAGTAGGGCAGTGCCCTAGTCAACTTGCAGTTACAGACAAAGTAGACATGGAGTCCCTACAAAATGGATTAATTAAAAAAGAATAATTTATACATAAAACAATTTATACATAAAAAATAATGTATACATAAAACATAAAGATCTCCATAGAAAATGTGATGTGTTTAGAACTTTGAATGTGAAAACTCATCATAAGCATAATGCAAATTCCAAGGCCTTAAAGGAAAGTTTGGCACATATGACCACATAATTAGCTGAACCTTCATCTTAACCAATCCTATTATAAAAAAAGATAAAAGACATGGAAGCAAGAATTATATATATATATATGTAATATAACAGGCAAAATGACATTTTCCTAATACACAAAATTACTTTAAATCAGTAAAAAAACAAAAAACAAAAAACAAAAACTAATAGCAAAATGTCATATTTGCATAGTTACTAAAACATTTAGACTAGCTAGCATGGGTTTTTTTTTTTTTTAATTTTTCCTTTATTGACTTTAGAGAGAGAGGAAAGGAGAGGAAAAGAGAGATAGAAACATCGATGAGAGAGAACATCAATTGGCCGCCTCCTGCATGCCCCCCACTGGGGATCAGGCCCACAACCTGGGCATGTGCTCTGACTGGGAATCGAACCGGTGACCTCTTGGTGCATGGGTCAACACTCAACCACTGAGCCACACCAGCCGGACATGGATATTTTTTAAAAAAATTATCTGTGATCAGGGAAATACAAATAAAAATAATACACATGAGACCGACAAACCTAAAAAAATATTTATAACATACATTATTATTTTGCTCTTATGAAAGAGGCCCAAGAGAGCTCCTTTGTTCCCTCTACCAAGCGATCATGCAACAGGAGTTCAGTCTGTAAGAGGGTCCTCACCGGACCAAGCTGGCACCCTGATCTTGGACTTCCAGCTTCCAGAACAGCGAGAAATGCATTTCTACTGTTTATAAGCCACCCAGTCTGTGGTACATTGTTACAGCAGCCCGAGCAGACTAAGTTCATGTCAACAGGCTAAAGAAGTGATGAAGGAAAGGCATTTGACAAAGTCTGACAGTCATTCATGATGAACACTCTCAGCAAGTTAGGATTAAAGCGAAAGTACTTCCACTTGATAAAGAGCATCTATGAAAAACTTGAAACTTACATCATATTTAATGGTGAAAACCATGTTTTTGTCATAAGGGAGTAAGAAGGCAAGGCTTTCCAATATTAGCGTACTTATACAACAAAGAACTGAAAGTTCTAGGCAGTACAAAACAAGAAAAAGAAATAAAAGCCATTCAGACAAAACAAAGAAATAAAACTGCCCCTGTTTACAGATGATATATTGTCTATCTAGAAAGTTCCAAGGCATGTACATAAAATCCTTCAAAAACAAATGAGCTCACCAAAGTCACAGGATACAAGTTCAATGCATAAAAATAAAGCTTAATTTACAAAAACCAATTACATTTCTATATACTAACGAGGAACACATGAGAACAAAAATTAACAACACAACACCATTTATAATTGATCCAAGAAAACAAAATATTTAATTATAAATATAACAAAAAATACCCAGGATCTGTGTACTAGAAATTACAAAATGCAGATAACAGAAATAAAAGACCTAAATAAATAGACATATCATTTTAATGAATTAGTAGATTCAACATGGTAAATATATCAATTCTCCTCAAACCAACCTATAGATTTAATGCAACTCCTCTGAAAATTCCATCAAAGTTTTTCTAAACATAGAAAACAATATTTTAAAATTTACATTAAAAGGCACAGGACCTAGACTATCAAAGACAATTTTGATAAGAATAATAAAGTGGAGGGAATCATTCTACACAATTTCAAGTATTAGTATGTTGATACAGTAATCAAGATAGTATAGTATTGGCGGAAGGTGGGAATGTAGGTCAACTGAACAGAATAAAGAATTTAAATGGAAGCACACAAATATGCCCAACCTATTTCTGGGTATGTTTTTGACAAAGGTGCAAAAGCAATTTCTTTCTGGACTTGACTTCAACTTGAAGAGTCGTGAGTCTGCTGTTCTCTCTTACCTTAATAATTCCTGTAAAATATACTTTCTTCCCCTGTACCTTTTCTATTTATTTATTTTATTTTTGTTAATCCTCAACCAAGGATACTTTTCCCATTGATTTATAGAGAGAGTGGAAGGGAAGCAGGGAGGAGGAGGGAGAGAGAGAGAAGTATATATGTGAGAAAGACACATCGATTGGTTGGTTCCCTCACTCGCTCCAACTAGGGCCACATATCAAACCTGCAACCCAGGTACGTGCCCTTGACCAGGAATCAAACCCACAACCCTTTGGTCCCAGTGCCGACGCTCTAACCACTGAGCCATACCAGCCAGAGCTCCCCTGCACCTTTTCAGGGAGGAATGTGTATCTAGTATCCAACAGAGAAAGAGAGGCTAGAAGAGCTCCTCTCTCCTTAGGTCTTGACATCAGTGTTTGGAAAGAGCCCTGTAGGGTCAGGGGAAGTGGGTGAATGGAGGAAAGACAACCTCTTGAACAAATGGTGTCAGAGCACTGGACATCCACGGGCATAAAAACGAACCCTGACCTAAACCTCTCACCTCATACTCCCATTATCTCAAAGTGGATCATGAACACCATAAAACCATTAGAAGGGGGAACACTAGGAGAAAATACAGCACCTAAAAATGAGCAAAGAGTTCTTAGACGATACCAAAACCATGATCCATAAAAAGAAAATCTGAAACAGAACTTCATCAAAATTGAAAACTTTCACTCAGGATGTGACCTATGAAGCTATCAAATGGGAGAAAATATTTGCAAACTACAAATACAAGGAACCGCTGGGATAAATAAATATTGTAGTAACCCGATCGTAGAAAGACAGACAACCCAATTAGAGAATGTAAACAGATACTCCACTGAAGAGGCAACTCAGCACATGAAAATATGTTTGGCATCATTAGTCATTAGGAAAATGCAAATTAAAACCACAATGAATGGGGATGTAAAGTAGAGCGTAGGAAATACAGTCAATAATGTTTTAATAACTGTGTGTGGTGCCAGGTGGGTACTGGAAATATGGGAGTGAGCACTTTATAAAGTAAATGATTGTCTAACCACTATGCTGTAGATCTGAAACTAACACAAAATAATACTGAATGTAAACTGTAATTGAAAGAGAACCACAAGGATATGTCTTCACACGCCTATTAATATGGCTACAATAAGAATGACAGCACCAGATGATGGAGATGTAAAGGTAGCTGATTACAAAAGGGTAGCATAAAGGATCTTTGTGACAGAACTCTTCTGTATCTTTCCTATGTGGGATGCCACACAAATCTATACATGTAATAATGTGCATAGAAGTAAGTACATATAAACATACATACACACAAGTGAGGGCATGTAAAATCAGTGGTATCTGAACAAGGGAGATGAATTGCATCAGTATCAATTTCCTGGCGAAGGTATTGCACTATAGTTAGTTACACAGGATTTTACTATTGGTAGAAACTGAGTGAAGGGTATACAAGATCTTTCTATGTTATATCTAACAACTGCATGCTAATCTACCATTACCTCAAAATAAAAATGTACAATGAAAACAAACCACTAAGAGTCCATCTCAGAGATTCTCATTTATTTTGTCTATGGTGGCGCCAAAGGAATGTGTATTTAAAAAAAAAAAATCTCCGTGGGCAAATCAACTTGAACCTCAGGTTAAGAACTATTGCTAACTGCTATTCCCACAATTCAGACTGAGCCTATGGCGATGGCATTTGCCCGAGTTCCTTCTGAATTTGCTGTCCTTTCAACACAGTCTTGGACTGTGTGGCTCGTCTTTTTGGATTTCACCATTGCAGTAGGATACCTCTCTGCCTCTCCCCCACCTTCCTGATATTGTCACGAGATACATCGCTGTGTTCGGCTCAGTATAATGATCAGTAATAATATGTGTTTTAATATTCTAATAAATTATGTAAAAAAAACCAACACATATGATTTAACAGAAGATTAACTTAAATTTTTTATACCAGCGTTTTAGAGAAATTTACAATAACTTTTTTTTTTTTAATCCTCACCTGAGGATATTTTTCTATTTATCTTCAGATAGAGTGGGAAGGAGGGGGTAGAGAGAGAGAGAGAAAAATATTGATGTGAAAGACACATCGACTGGCTGCCTCCCGCATGACCCGACCAGGGCCGGGGACGAACCGCAACCAAGGTGCATGCCCTTGACCGGAATCGAACCCGAGACTCATTGGTCTGCGAGCTGACGCTATAACCACTGAGCCAAACCGGCCAGGGCTACAATAACTTTTAAATTTTGTTTTCTTTTCACTACTTTTATGTACTAGATGCAACATTCATTTACCCTTATTAGGAGGCATTTTCATTTGGAGCATGAATATAGTGTTGATGTGCTTTTCGATTATTTCTTTCGAAAACAAGTTAGCTTGTTCCTATAGACACTGACAAATACTGTTGGCAAATAAAAATGATAAAGGACGGGTCAAGTCTCCTTTGCAGTAGTGGTGTTGTAATGAAAGATACACACAGAGGGAGAGCTTGTGCTTTCCGTTCACTTGTTTCAAACAACTCTTGATTAAATAAAATTCCCTGACAACTAACAAAGTTGAACAGTCCCACAGATCCTATTGTAATCAAATCAGGCGTTAGTCATAAGTGAAAATGAATACGGTTTTCACCTCCCGCTACATGTTTTTCTAGGCAACACACACTCTGAAATAAAGAACCTGTCAGAAGGACCTGGCAAAAAAAATCACTGATTGTAATTCTAAAACCCACGCAGCTCCTTTGTCACGGCTCCTTTTAACCACAGTGTTTGTCTGGCTAGATGCCCAAGATGAGATGTTAGATAGCATTCCCAGGGTCATTTTCTGATGGCATGGCATTAAAAGTGTTTTGTGAACTGTAGTAATCATTGTTACTGCTCATGAGTGCCAGTGTTTTTCTTAGAACACCCTCTTCCAAACAGGCTTGTGGTGCATTTCATGTGAGCCTGGTATAGCCAAGGCCCCCGGTAGTAATGGAGGTCCTGGGTCACCGTTTTCTAATGCATCATGATTACCCTTTTCCTGACTGCCAGGTACGCTAAATGGCACTGCTGTAATTACGACTGCTGTGACCCAGAATTGGAATGAAACACAGCACCGAAAGCCAGCGGAGCCAGCCACATAGCGAGCGCTCTTTTTCCTGATCCTACTATTATTGTTCTATATGTAAAGCTCGGTCGTGTGCTTTTATCATTTAATGGCAACAAGTGAATGACTCATTGGAGTTATTCGAAGAGAAGAGTATTTAAGGGATCGAATGTTATAAGAATCAAAAGCACTGGCAAAAATGTTGCCAGTACTGGGTTTTGCTGGGAATACAGTCATTCCTTTTCACAAAGCAACATTTCCTCACAATGGTTTGGGAGAATTGTCTCTCTCATGAAGCTCTTCTCTCATTCACGTGCTCGGGCTCTTGTGGGAAGGTTCTGATTCTGACTCAGTGTAGAGAACACTTGATTATTTCCCGTGGGCCTGAACAACCTAGGCAGTGGCTCCATTTCACCCGAGACAGAAGGTAACAGGGAACTTCCCCCAATACTCTGACCCTGAGGATCCAGTTCCGCTAGCTGAATTCAGCTATTTCTTTCTAGACTTGACCTCAACTAGAAGAGTCAGGATTCTGCTGTTCTCTTGCCTTAATAATCCCTGTAAACCCGCGTTCTTTCCCCTGCACCTTTTCAGGGAGGAGTGTGTAGCTAGTATCCAATAGAGAAAGACAGGCTGGTAGAGTTCCCCTCCCCTTGGTCCTTGGCATCTACATGCTTGGAAGGAGCCCTCTGGGGTCAGGGAAAGTGGGTGGATTTTTAATGTTTTCTGGCAATTTCCATCAGTCACTTTTCCTCCTTGTGACATACAATGTCAAGTATTCAATCTTAGAAGGAGCAATTTGGGGCTTGGCAGCTGTTTCAGTGCAAATTTGCCTCTCAAATACTAAAAGAAACCAGGGAAGCAGCTGAGAGAGAGAGAGAAAGGGAGGAAGAAAGGAAGTTAGTTGATCGAAAAGCCTAGTATCCAGTTCTAGGGGATTTCTCTAGATTGTCCTATGACTGAGTTTGCCCCATTTATCACTACCTTTCCATTTTTTCCGATGTTACTTAGCTGTATCTTGGAACTTCGGACTGTCTAAATGTCACCTCAGAAACTTAGTTGCCATGTCAATTTCTGGGCTCCACCCTCAGAAATGGACATGATTCAGTCTGGGGTAGTACATAGGAATCTTACCTTAGGACTAAGCGAAGTGTTCTTACTCATGATACCAAAAAAGGATCCATAAAAGGAGGGAATGTGATGAATAAGGTCTTTGAACCATACTTTAAAAACATAGAGTTCTAAGGTTTAAGAGTAGGCTGATAAAAAGATCACGAAACATTCTATTTAATCTACATCTTCACCAGGATAGATGACTAAATAGGAGGACAGCAGTACTATTCAGAATTTAGGAATATAAATTTAAAACTATGTATTCTTTGTACCTCCTGGAGACTTAAGGGAAACTAGATGGATTCAGGTACAGTGGCCGAGAAGATACCCCTTTGTCTTCTCCACGGG
Source organism: Tadarida brasiliensis (assembly GCA_030848825.1). Classification (NCBI taxonomy): domain Eukaryota; kingdom Metazoa; phylum Chordata; class Mammalia; order Chiroptera; family Molossidae; genus Tadarida; species Tadarida brasiliensis. The sequence goes on along the minus strand of CM061267.1, from coordinate 78,059,097 downwards.
TGGTCACAGCGTTCATGTTTATTCCCAAGCCCCAGTCTTTCTGTACCACGTCTCATCCCATTTCCCACCTTTGCCATGTATACTGGGCTCTAAATAGCAACTGAGCTTCTGCCTTAGTTTTTTCATCTGAGTTCTTTCTTAAAATTCGACTTTTTTTTTTTTTTTTAAATCCTCACCCAAGGATACTTTTCCATTTATCTTCAGATAGAGTGGGAGGGAGAGAGAGAGAGACAGAAAGAGAAACACTGATGTGAGACAGACATATGGATTGGTTGCTTCCTGAACCACCCCTACCAGGCTGGGACCGAGGTACATTAGTGCCCTTGACCGGGATCAAACCTGAGACTCTTTGGTCCACAGGCCGACACTCTAACCGCTGAGCCAAACCAGCCAGGGCTCAAAAATCTACTTTAGCACCAACATTTTCCTAGCACCAGTGCCGTCCCTAATTTTTATCAGTCTCTCCCATTCCTTCTGAGGTCACATGGGTGTGGTCCTTAGCATGCCATTCCCTCCAGAGTAAAGGAATTATTCTGCCTGGCTAGTTTACATTTTGTTAAGTCTTCCTGAAATTGTTGTTGCCTAATCCCCAGAACACTTCCCCTCAGAACCGCGATCTGTCTCTTGAGCAGCTTATTCCTAAGGCCTTGCCCCAAAATGCTACTTGTCTGGTTCTTTCAACACAGCCAACCTAAGACTTACCACATCTTGAGATAATATACTTTGTCAAAGAAGTCCACTACATTAGCTAGAAAGGTTGATGATGAATTATCTTAATTCTCTAATTCACTCATCTGGCCAAATCATGGTAACCCCTCAATACTAGGCAATTAAAAGAGGAAAGAACCCTTTTTATGGGGTATGTGGGATAAAGTAAATTGGAAATAGGGTTAGGATTAGGGTTAAGGTTAGGAAGTAATGGCCAGCTTTTATCACCTGCATTTTCTTAGTATTGAATCCAGGGAAAGATTCCATAAAAATAAAGACATTTAACACTCTAGATTGATGTGGCTGGAAGACATATGAGTAACTCATCTGAGTCCTTGTCTTTAATGTCCTAGTTAAGATGAAAAGGTTGGTTTAAGTCTATGGCAATAACTTAGTAGACATCCCCGAGTGAAGTTCATGATCTTATAGAATTTCATCTTCTCTTGACAAGTAGAGCAAGATCTGCTTCTCTCTGGCCCATCTATGCCAAGGCTATAACATCTGAAATTATTCCTCATTTCCTCTTTAGAGTCATTCAGAGAAAGAAGGACATTTGTCTTTATTGGGTCAACTGATTTATCTTCCTTGCAAAGACTCCATTTTTCTCACAACAGGATTGTGTGGTATAAAGTAGGGGTTGGGATTCATTTCATTTCTTATGGATATGCCAGCACCGTTTGTTGAAAAGATTTTTCTTTCCCCATTGGAATAATTCAGCTCCTTTTTCAAAAATTGATTGACTGTGTAAATAGAACTGGGCTCGTCTCTTCCTTTGATCTTTCATTCCTTGGGCCAGTACTATGCTATATTGATCACTCTGGCTTAATAGTAATTCCTAAAGTTGGTAAACTAGAACATTATTTTCATTTTAAATTTTCTAAAAGTGAGTGATATTGAACATGTTTATTATTTATTACTTTAGTTGTGAATTATTTTCTTATTTAATTTGTCCTTTTTATATTTATTAAATTTATTATTATATTTATATTTATTGTCCATGTCTTTTGCTCACTCTTTACTGTATGTTAGAGTTTTATACATTGATTTTTAAAATATTAATTTATAATTTACCTTTAGTTTGTTTAGCGATGTTTTTTACATACCAAAGTGTGCTCCTCCTAGGTTTATGTGTCAAGTATTTAATGCTTAATTTGTGATTTCTTTCATTTTCTTTTCTGTTTAAAGAATTTTTGAAAAATTTTTTTTAAATATATTTTTATTAATTTTTTTTTTTTTTTTAGATAGAGAGGAAGGGAGAGGGATAGAGAAACATCAATGAGAAAGAAACATCAATTGGCTGCCTCCTGCATGCCCTACACTGGAGATTGAGCCCACCACCTGGGCATGCATCCTGACTGGGAATCCAACTGGTGACCTCTTGGTGCATGGGACAATGGTCAATCAATCCACTGAACCACACCAGATGGGCTTGAAAATTCTTTTTAAATCCAATATTCAATTTTCTTCTATTTTTATTGCATACTATTTTTATATTTTAATTATTCAATCTACTCAAGATTTACTTTGATTTTTTATTAAAAACAACAACATCAAACTTTTTATTACCTTCACGTACTAGGTGAGGACACTATCCCCAAAAGAATTACCTGACTTAGCTAGGAGTTACACAGCTAGTAAATAGTGGAGTTGAGATTTTAACTCCTAAGTCTCCTAAAGCTCATGCCCAAACTTATGACAAGCATACTGCCAAATCACCAAAATTTTTCACTTTACTTCTCAATGCAAACTTTTAAATGAATATCTAAAGATCTGTGCATACTCTAAAATCTATTTACTTTAAGTTTATTCATTAATAAACTACACATCTATGAAATGGACTACCATGGGGTTCACTGGGTAGATAATAGAGGGAGTAACAAGGTCAGATGCCTTCAGGACCAGGTAGAAAATGTTATATGTAGAATTCAGTGCCATAAAAGAAGTTGGAATTGTGGTAAAAATAGAGAGGGCCTATTTTTTTCCCTCTAACAATGTTAAAAGTCATTTTTTTAAATAGTTGGTTGCCATCTGGGGGCCTGTCAGGATCGGTGCAACGCAATGAACCTACAACCACATGCTGGTTGGAGTGAGAGGGAGCTTTGCAAGGGGGCAAAAAGCTCCAGATCTTTGGACGCAGTCCCATTTATTTGCAGATTCATACCCCCAGGTTACAAGCAGATTTATATAAATTATGTCCTTGAGATGGCATTTCTGCAAACCATACACCCTAGCTTTGTCTCTTGCTTTTTAAGGGAAGAGACCTTGAAGCCAAAAGATAACAAACACTTATTCACATGCAAATGGAGCATTCAAGGCACCTGGGTGGGCCAGGTTTCTGAGAATGCATTAACACAAGGTTGAGAGTGGATTAACACAAGGTTAAGAGTGCATTAACACAAGGTCACAAAATGTCCATCTTCCAACCCCCCAACCCCATAGTTGGTGTTCACACCACAAATGTCTGTAGAGTCAGACTCACAGGGTACCATTAGACCCTTATTTTACTATGTCTACCAATCTCAACCAAATGTGTCACAATCTATGCCCAATCCCAACCAGTTCTCTACTTTGAAAGACTCACTTAAAGTCTTGAGCACAAACCCTCAAGTCTTATAAATATTCTTTTCTGGCTCACTCTTCCTGAGACATTAAGACTGTCATGGTGGTGTTCTCCCATTCAACAGTGAATTCTAATCAGCCTGCCTTTGCTTTGTGAACAGGTTGTCCAGTGGTGTTTGGAGGTGTTTAATACCTTCAGAAAACTCATACTAAGGTAGAAGGTATAAACCAGGTATGTTATGAGGAGAAACTTTTTGTTCAACTCCAAATTTATTCCCTCTAGTCCAATCCATACATAGATTATATCTGACTGGGAGTAAGAAGCAATTACCTATACCCTGAAAATACACAAGACAATCTGAAGAGGGAAGCGTAACAACACTTATCCACGGACACCCTGTAATCTGTTTGGGGCTTAGAGTTGGTACCTGAGTTTTCTCATCAGGTAGATTATTTATATCCTTAAATAACTACATAAAATGTTTAACTTCATTACTATTTAAAGATATAAACTATCTTTAGTTTATAAGTGATATACTATTTTCACTTGCTTGATTTATTAAGATAATGCAAGAAAATAAAGAAAGGGGAGATATTTTTAGTATAATTAACTGTTAACACAATCCCAGAAGATCAAAGAAGAAGGAAGATGGATGGACTGACCCTTAATGATGAATTAATTTACCATAAATACTTTGAATAAAATATTTCCAAATACATAATGACAGTGGTGTACTAAGTCTTGGGAAGAAATGTAAAGAAAGCAGTCAATTCCAAAGGGAAGGAATAATTTATCATTGACATTTTTTAGAATTGCCAGCACATGGTAATGATAGAAAGCAGATTGATTTTTAGGTAGTTTTGAGTTTTAATATTGCTTTTAAAATGTCAGTGGAAAATTCATTCCTCTGCTGAATGCACTGTGACAAACTGTTCTCTACTCCCACCGCCACCCAACACCTTAGATTGCTTCTACTTCACAGGTCTCAGTTTTCATAAGAAACACTGAGGTCAATTCAATTACTAAATCCTACTTTAGTTAGTTAACTGAAGAAATTGTCTCCTGTGTCAAAGTCAATCTGCTTTCCAAATAATAAGAAGCAACACATGTGTCATATAGTTAAGGATTCACATACAGACTAAACATCATCCATGAGAAAATCACTGACAATAAACACTCTTCTTTTGGAAAAGAGTTGTAATTGTCTACTGTGTACCAAACCATATAAGTTGTGAACTTTAAATTTGTTTCTCTTTCACTTTCAAGAGAGAAAAATGTATGACAGAATCAGTATAACAATTATATATTGTTTGGCTTTCCCAGAATAGTCTTTAATAAATAATATTAACTATTAAATTTCTAAGTCAGAAATGGAAAGACATTCACAGGAATTTACAAGAAAAATATATTTACAGGAATAGTTATTGCATTTTGGGATTTGAGTTCTTATGAGCCCAAGGCTTTGATTATGTTCTTGGTGACATAAAAATGTTTTCATTAGATCTCCCAGGTAAAATTTTTCTAGTATAATTTTAATTGCTGAGAATAGTTATTACCCTAGTTTAAGATAAAAATTCTCCATAAAATAGGTTGTATTAAATTAAAGACTTACTTTGGTCTGATATAGTATAACTCAATACTCAATAATTTAATTCTTTGAAATAAGCCTACTGGCAAGTAAAAGAGGATGGTCATAGCCTCATGAATTTGATTGATTTTGCTATTAATCTTGGTTAATATTTTAAATTCTTTTCTAAATTCAGACCACTATTAATTTTGTATAATAAAAAAAATGACATAATGAATCAAATGATTTGATGATTTAATATTATGATGTAAAAATTGATTCTTAAAAGTACTATCAAATTCTGATTGCATGAATACTCAGAAAATAATGTAAGTATGTAGATACACACACACACACGTTAAGGCTCAACAGGCAAATCATAAATCACTAGTGTTGCTTTTTAAAGAAAGAAGATATTTATAAGAAGTCCATGAGTTACTTGATATTAGGTTTTAAGTATAGAATAAAAAGAGAAGGGTTCAGCTAGTCATTTATTATTAATATGATATATAACATTTACTGAGTATTTTTCATATTCTAGACACTGTAGTAAGGCTCTTTCATGGGTTATCTTATTCAAATGTCTTTATGTGCTGAAAAAGGAATATAATGATCTCAATTCTCTAGGAAGGATAGTGTATTAATGACTTGGGATTTATTACAGAAAGAAGGATAGGTTGAGCTGGCAAAGGGAGAAGTATAATGAACTATTACATTTCTAGGTTGGCAACCCAAATGGCATTCAAATCCCAGCTTGGCTTCAGCATAGTTAGAGGCCTTGCACAGGTTTTGCACAGCATGCACAATCATATATAGTGGCCCAGGCTCTATTTTTCATTCTCTGAGCCTCTACTGTATGACTGATTCTTTTTACTGGGATTTGGGTAGATAGCATAAGACATAAATGTAATAACTCTTTTTCTCCTTAATGATAATGGCAGCACATTTCTGGAGACTTGTTTAACTTCAAAGAAGAAATTCAAGTGAATATTTATGAACTCCGATCTCTGCCAAAGGGATCCTAGATTTGATTAGCTCAGAGTCGTGGAATTAAATTATGATGAAGCATGTCAGCTAGCAACATCTTCCAGGAAACTGACTGCAGAGAAAAGCTTCCTCTGCCATACTGATCACAAATAGAAACCTTCTTCCTCACTCTTTTCTTCAGGTGTGGGCATAAATGTGCTTTTGTTAAATATCTAGGCCCACACACAGATGTGTATGTTGCTCGTTGTGTAAAAAAGACTACCAGATGAAATTTAAAAATCTGCTAAATATCTACTCCAGAGAGAAGTATCACTATAAAGCAAACATCACAAGCTCTACAAAGTTTTCATTTCCTGCTAAAGACATATATAAATTTGTTGACTGAAATGCCAATAAAGTCTGATGGAAAATCATATTTTTATATTGAGAAATAGAATGTGTAAATTGCCATGCTTTCGATGAGGGAGAAGAAAGACTTTGCTAATGTGTATATAACCACATTTTTCCAAGTACAAATCTATGATATAGGAAGCCATGAAATATGATGGATAAGCAGTACTGTAAAGAAAATTTGTAACAATTACACAAAGAAGGTCAATATCAGTGAAGAGCTCTCTCTCTCTCTTTTATAAGAGACTTAAATTCAAACTACAATGAAAATAATCACAGATATAATAATTTTAACTTTACTATTATTTTACCTTTACAGGAAAATTCAACAGATTGCCATTTCAAAGTACCAGCATAGTTTTGTATGCCACAGTTAAAGATACATTCCATATAAAATAAATACCAAAAAAAAATTAACCATAACATTTTTCAGTTAGATATGACAAAAATCCAACTAAACTAGAGTAAGAAGAATGCTGACTGCATTAACTTAAATATACAAGGAGACTCAGTGAATTACTGAATTCAAAGATCTAAGAATCTAAGCAAAGTCATTAGTCTCTTAGTCTTCCTCCCTCTCTCTCCATGTCTCTCCCCTTCCCTCTCTCTCTCCTTCTCAGTTTTCTCTTTCTCTCTCTACCCACTTCCTCTACCCCTTTCCTCCTCTTGGCTCTGCTTTTGAGAGTTCCCCTTTATGTCCTTGATCAGGTTTTCTATACATTTACTCCAGGAACTTAAATTTCTATCCAAGAGCAAGAGATGCCTCCTCTTGGTACTGCTTGTGTCACAGGCCCACATCTGGATGAACAGCTGTGTCCCAGGAAGAGAAGAGGATGCTGGACTCTAAGACCAGAAAGTGGTTATTCCTGAGAAAAAGCGATGAAGACTAACGAATGTTTACTGTATAGGGAATTGCCTAAAGAAGTGGAAAGCAAAGATGAAATTTACCTATTGGTCAGAGAGCAACAACAAAAAGAAAGTGTTATGTTGCGACCTTGCCAAGAGCCATTTGATATTATCAGATTGGTATAATTATATTCTGCTATAAAAATGTACAACTTTGCTATTTTTTGACACTGTTTACCTTGTTTTTTTTTTTTTTTTTTTGCTTCTTCTTATGTATAGCCTTTAAATAATAACCTGGGGAGGATATGTTAGCCAGGTGTATTACATTATAATAAATATATATGGAAAAATACAGAAGGCTTCAATAAATCTGGTGACAAATGTATCTATAGAAGATTTAAAGCACATTATGTTTACTAAAAATGAACTATCCCATTAAAAATTTCACCTACTTGGTTCAACTGATGGGTCAAATCTCAGGCTAGTGTGAAAAGGTGATGATTGGACAACTCATGGAATTTGCTGATTTTTAGAATTAATTGTCGTTAGAAAAAAATGGTAGTCAGCAAATCCAATGAATATTAATTGACTGTGTAATATGAACAAGGCAATACTAATAAATTGTCCAAAGAAGTTTTCTTTGGCCTTTTCCAGTAGGCTAGTTAATCATTAGAATGAAATGTGTCATTTGATTAAATGACAAATTTATCTCTATTGGTTAAGCTATGAAGTAATGTAAAACATGGATATTAATAATAGGCACACATTTTTGAAAATACTGGTGATATCATTTACTAGCTGTATGACTCTGGGCACTAAAATTTAACTTTCTGAACATTGTCCGTCCATGCAATGAGAATAATAATACACCCACATATGTTATTCTGAAGATCAAGTGTGATTGCAGTTTAGCACACATAACTATTTCTTTGATCTGCTCAATTCATGTAGCTTAGACTTCACAAATGTGATTCGTGAGGCCAATGTATAGTATTTTGAAACATTAAGACCCAATAGAACTTCTAAAAATTCAATTGTTATCTGGAAATCAATTTGCATTTTTTTAGGTATGTTTTTACTGATTTTTTAGAGAGAGAGGAAGGGAGAGAGAGAGAGAGAAACATCCATCGGCTGTCTCTTGCACGGCCAAAACCATGGCATGTGCCCTGACTGGGAATTGAAAATCCAGCTGGGACCTCTCAGTCCATGGTATGATTCTCAATTCACTGAGCCTCATTGGTAGGGCTCAATTTACACTTTAAATAATACCTTTGTTGTTTCTTTGATTGTCACCTGAGCACATGCCTAGAGAGAGAAAGGGAGGGAGGGAGGGGAGAAAGAGAGAGAGAGAGAGAGATGGATCCATCAGTTGCCTCCAGTAAACTCCCCATTCAGGGATCAAACCTGCAACCCAGGCATGTGCCCTGATCTGGAATCGAACAGGCCACCTTTCTGGATGGGCTTAAATAATACCAGTTTATTTGAATTACATTTTGAGTAATATCTTTCTTTTTCTATTGCCTAGCCAATACAAACTAATGCAAAAACTTTTTACTGCAACTGTGATTATAACAGGTGGTTTGGATTTTACCTCCTACTTAATTCTAAATTTAACAGAGACTTCCCTAACAACAGCAGTAAAATCTTATTATTTTTATTATGTAAGCCTTGTAAGATTTTGAGACTGCAACAAACTATTTTGTCTATACATAGAAAAATAGAATCTAAATATATTGTTCTTTCTGAAATTTCCCTAGAAACCACTAAATATAGAAGCATTAATTTTCTCATATTCTAACTTTATCATGTTAAAATGGATCTACTTACAACTTGCAAATATGTCACTGAAGACAGTGTGAAATATTTCTGAAACGGTAAGATAGTTATACATTTTGAATCTATTTTTTCTTTGCCCTAAGAAGCAGAAGTATTAGCTATTGATGACTAGTTCCTGTCTTAAAATCAGTTATAAATTTAGTTAGCCAAAACTAATTCTACTAACATAGTTAAGAACAGACTAAAGAAAACATGTTCTTAATTAAATACTGGGGCTTTAAATTTTTTTTAACCTTCAGACATAAAGAAGTTATTAGTTTCGTCTCAAAGGTGATTAAAAGAAAATTTTAGAAAAGTGACTAGGAGAATGTGGAATCCAAATTCCCCGAATCCTTTGTGATTTCCCTATTGCAGCTAGGATTTCTCTACCCATTTCTTCTTTCTGCCACACGCATGGAGTCCCCCAGTGGGGTCTATGTGAAGGGAGTGAAGGGAGCTAGTTGAGATAAAGGTATATGTATTTTTATCATTAGCAAGACTTTAGTCCCATAATCTCTAGGCAAGCTGAACTAGACTGAAGTGAGGACCAACTGGGCCACCCAGTCAAAACGATGGCGGCCCCAGCAACTTGCCAAGCTAGTTGCATGAAATTCCAAGAGGAAGCATTAAAGAGAGTGAGGTCCAAGAAAAATATTTTTTAAAAAATTAGAATTCAAATAGACCCTTGCCAAAGAAGGACAAATGTTGACTCTTTGTCCTATTACATTAAATATTTCATTGCATAACCTGTTGGACTAGTGCATTTCCTTGTACTGAATCCATGTCTAGCAATGTTTCTCTTTTTTAAGGGTACAGTGAAGAGTTTAAGCATCTCACAGTGAAAAATTCTGCTTCAATTATTACATTATGTCATTAAGAAGGGCAGTTAGGGGCCCTGGCCGGTTTGGATCAGCGGTTGGAGTGTCAGCCTGCGGACCAGAGAGTCCCGGGTTCGGTTCCTGCTAGGGGCACTTACCAAAAAAAAAAAAAAGAAGGGCAGTTAGGTCTAAATAGTCAATGAGGAAAAAAAGTATACAACTTTTGCTCTTAAAATTTGCAAATGAGCCCTGCCGTTATGGCTCAGTGGTTGAGCGTTGACCCATGGATCAAGAGGTTGCTGGTTCGATTCCCGGTCAGGGCACATGCCCAGACTGTGGGCCAAATCCCCAGTGAGGGGCATGCAGGAGGCGGCCAATCAATGTTCTCTCTCATCGATGTTTCTATCTCTCTCTCCCTCTACATTCCTCTCTCTCTAAAACCAATAAAGAAAAAAAAAATTATAAAGGTTCCTCTGAGTCCTTCTGGGAATAAATGAGATAAGTGGTTATTCCTTAGATGTTTTAATAAATGTTTCTTTGATGTTTCTGCAAAATTTACTGAAATGGGTCAGGAAAAGATTTTTCTTTAATTTGTTTTAGGCCATTGGAAGACCACAGTCTACACTAGGCTAAGATATCATTCCTATTCTATCTTGTATGTCAGATTATATTCATGTACAATGGGTAGTACAATGAGTAGAACACACTGGCATCCCCATGCTGAAAGTATAGCATGACCAACAAATAACCATGTATTATTTAATCCACTGGGATTTCAGAATTGTTTGTTAATCTGCATGATTTAGCCTAGATTGATATACAGAGTGATACAAAGAAAGCAAAGAAAGTGAAGTCCAATTGTCCATAAGCTAAACTATTTTGCATCTTTCACTTCACATAAAATGTAACCATATTAACCTCTCGCAATAAAACCCTTGATTCTAGAGAGAAATTAAATTCCCACAAAATATAGAAAAGCATCACTTTAAACATTCCTTTCTATTCTATTCAAATATAACCAGAGGGATCTCATTAAGATACCCCATTGGAGTGTAGGTTTCTTTGTTAGTATTTGAAGCCAGGGCTTTCTTCATCTGGAAGTTATGTAGCTATTTAAGCATATCCAAAGTTAGATTATTCAAACTGCAAATCTCTAATGTTTCAATTTTTCAAAGTTTCATATACAAAAGGAAACATGAGAAAATCACTGCACCAGCTCAACACCGTCAATTTTAGAAAACACAAGCACAGCCAGAATTAATTTTAATTACTGCAGCGGCTTGTTCTCGACAGACTGATGTGGCCATTACATTTTCCAACCTAAAATAGTATGTCCCAAAATTACCATAATACTGGGCTGTCTCTTAGCCTAACTTAAGACAGCTCTGCCTTCACAATTTAAGCATCTTTTTTCTAAAGTGGTGTGAAATGAGGTGGACTGTATATGCTCACGCGTCAATATTTTATTGGTTTCTGGTCTTATCATTCCCTATACAGTTGAACCTTAAACAACATGGGTTTGAACTGTATGGGCCCACTTATATGTGGATTTTTCAATAAATACTTGTACTGTTTTATACCCCAGGTCCATGTAGGCAGAGGACCAACATTGATCTATGCAATTTTCTATAGGGAACTTGAGCATCTGCAAGTTTGGGTATCCAAGGGGATCCTGAAACCAACCTCCTGCAGATACCAAGGGACAACTTTCTGGGTAATCAAAAGTTATACTCCAATTTTCGACTGTGTGGGGGTTGGTGCCCCTAACCACTGATTGTCCAAGGGTCATCTGCATAGTTTAGATTCTAGTCTCAAGTAACATTGTTATTCTCTGTTACTGAGTATAAGGGAGACAATGTTTTCTTTTTGCGAAAAATGGAGAGACAAAAAAAAAAAAGAATAAAAAGTCTGATTTCAGCCCTTATTGTATGTTAATCAAATCAGCCAGTTGTCCAGAGTTCTTCCCTGTTCGCAGGGATAGAAATTCTAACTATGATCCTACAATTTTCACATGTAGGGAGATAAAGAAGACATCGCTATTAAAGACTCTTCCTTACAGGGTAGCACTGACTCATCTTGTTCATTTTGCTTTTCTCTTTCACTTTATACACATATGCATGATTATGAGCATATACACACAGAAACATGTGTGCTCTTGCCAAAGAGTCCAGAATTCTTTGCGTATAACTAACAACATCAACATCAAACAAACATGTGGCTGGAGTATCTCAGCAAGATCTCAGATGGGCCACAGTGATTCCCAAATATAGTCCTACCAGGTATCTCTGCCCAATACTGACTAAAATTGCAAAAAAAAAAAAAAGCATTCAGAGTAATGTAAAAAACACAATCTTGTGATCTGGTGTAGCCAGTTCTATGGTACTCACATGTATGTAAGCATCACCAATTAAAAGGCCAGTAACCTTCACAATGAAAGTTTTCATGTTTTCGGCTAAGATTAACCCAGAGCTAAATGATTTTTAGAACTAGATCCATACCAACCAGAGGCAGTTGTGAAGATTAAAGGAAAATTCCCACATGGGTTTTGACTATTAAATTGTAGCTGCCTTTAATTTCTAAAGGTCTCTTCTTCATAACCTACTGGAAACACTGGCCAGGAAGCCTGTAACTGGCAAAGAAACCCTCAGGATCAGGGTGGCATGATATTTTCACACAAGATTTCACTCCCCAGACATACCGTGCAGCACTTATTTGCACTTCAATATGCAAATTGGTGGCAGATGTCAGTCCTGTTTTCAAGCTGGAATGAGAAAGTTGCCCAGGATTTCAAATGACCCCCAGATAGTAAATAAGTGAAGATCATATTTGGCACAATGGTCAAAGTGTGTCACATTACAGCTCTCCCCTCTGTGGCCTACAGGAAGTCGTAGAACAAACAAATACTAGTCATTTCCCATTAGTTGACGCTCTGGCACCAAACCGCTATAAGGAACAGCGTCTCTGGAACGTTATCATTGGGCTGGACTTGGTTATGATTAAAAATAGTCTCCAAATACTTTAAATATTAACAGACAGATGACAACTGATAATTTTTTGGTTAAGATGTCCAAAACTTGTTTTAATCTTGATCATTTTCACCAGATTTCTTCCTTAATAAAATGGTAAGATAGAAAAAAAATCAAAATTTTCCACTCTGGTCTAAATTCCTACATTTGATATCTGAGACAGTCATAAAGTGGTTCTAGTGCAATAACAAATGAGCAGATGAGAATAATTTAATTTAGCTCAATTATTTCTGGACAAAATTCTTGGATTTTAAAACACGGTGATTAAACTCCACAAGTCCTCCAAAGACATTTCAGAGACGAAACCGTTATTAATATAGAGTAAGAGCCACTGACAGATTACCCTTGATTAAAAACATTCCCCCAAAAAAGTTTGACTCATTGCCTCTCACAGAAGCCTACTTAGTACAACTTTTAAGTTACTCAATTTGTAGAAAGGGCTAGAAGACATTTTCCTAATAAATTTGGATGAATTTACAATATAGATGTACTATAACCTTCAAACAGAGCTTCAAATTAAGGCAATAAACATACATTTCCTATTTTTAGTAATATGAAACAGGATTTATGATTTATGATAAATGCATACATATTTCAGGAGGAAATCTATTGAAGGGAGATTTTTAACAAAGTTTCTGATATAAAATTATGCATTACATCCTACCGTATTACATTCAACCATTTTAAAAATCAAACTCTTAACTACTACAGGCAAACAAACTAGATTATGAAGTTATAACTAAATATATTATTAATTAAAATATAATTAGTGAAGATTAACATTTTATGTAAATGAACACATACACTGTATGATATTTTTTTTCTCTAAAATTTAAACACAGGATAGTTTTCAAAGCAGTTTTTCTTTAATTCTATTCAATACCAACCCTAATCTTGGAATATATTCTGCAGCATCTATGTTTAAAGCAGTGAATTTGAAATAGCTTCAGCTGACATTGTGAAACGTGTATATGTCTGTGTGTGTGCTTGTTCATGTGCAAGTAGATGTGTCTTTAGCTAATATCAAGAAAAAAATTGGTATTAAGAATAATAAGATAGCCCTGGCAGGTTTGGTTCAGTGATAAAGCATCAGCCCACGGACCAGTGAGTCCCGGGTTCGATTCCAGCCAAGGGCACGTACCTAGGTTGCGGTTTGTCCCTGGCCCTGGTCAAGGTTGTGTGGGAGGCAACCAGTCGATGTGTCCCTCTCGTGTCAATGTTTCTCTGTCTCTCTCCCTTTCTCTCCCTCTCTCTTTACCTGAAGATAAATGGAAAAACATCCTCAGGTGAGGATAAAAAAAAAAAAGAATATTAAGATAAAATGGGCCCAAAGTGCTGTGTGATATCCTCTCCTTTATGCTGATCTGATGATACAGTTTTAAAATAGAATATATGGTCAATTAACAAGACTGATATTAAATTAGTACAGATACTTCAGCATATTATTTAACATGCTACTGCAATTGTCCCTATTTCCCCTCTGCACCAGATCACTTGTCACTATGTCCCGTATTCATAATGAAATGGAGCTCTGATAAAGGTGTCTGAGTGAGCAAAGGAGTGGCCTTATAGCATTGGTCAGAGGGGTGGACGTATTTAAAGGCTAAGAGGAAACACATTTTTTGTAAGATAAACTTATATTTTTAGCATTTAACTACCATTTAAGAATCATGAAAATAATAAATCCTAAGTTTTAAAATGATTTTGGTAGTATTTAACACTAATAATGTATTAACTTTAAGAAGTGCTTAAGAAGAGTGTCTTATAAAACTACCCAAACTGGGGTAGTCTATTATTTGTGTTTTTTTAATTTTATAATGCTTTGACATGTCAGAGGCCTTGTTGGCTGGGGAGAGACTGTCTCCCAGGGCTAGCTCATTTCTAGAGCTAGCAAACAGCTCCCCTGAAACGTGTCTTTCACGAACAATCTAACAAATTCAAGCCCATGTCACCAACCACTTCCTTTATCAAACTCTTATATACCAAGACAACAGTCTGACCTAAGTCATCCAAGGGTCAAGTATTAGATAACTAGAGACCACTCCTATACCCCAAACCCCACTGAAATTATTCAAACCATTCAATCCTCAACTTGCTCAGTCTTGCCTACTCTGCCTTGGCCATTTCTTTACAGGGAAACCAAGGTAACCAGTCCGGGCATGCTTTCTCCTTGCCCCTGCCTCCTGAGCTAGCCTGGTGCTTCTCCAGGTACCCTGCATGGCATGGTGTGCTCCCTTTCCTTAGAAACTAAGAGTAATGAAACTCATTTCAATGGCATTGACCTGTGTCATTACACAGTCACCTCTCTAAATAAAATCCCAGGTACAATAAACATAGGTAGTAATGCAAATGGTAAATTATAGGCAGTATATAATCGATTGTTAAGTTCTCTTCACTTTGGGTAATAATTCTGCGAATACAGCTCTGACATAAATTATGTAATTTTGAATGCCCATCTGTTTGTTGGTCTCTGAGCTCTTCTTTCTTCTTTTCACCAAGATGTTGTTTGCTGTTCCTATCCTTTCTCTCCCACTTACCTATCAATCCACACTTATTCCGTTTGTTTGCCATCCTTCATATGCCTTTTTTCTTACATAACTCATTTAAACTTTATAATGTATTCAAAATCCATATAATTATTCACTTGGTCAGTGACTTCATGAGGATAAGATCGAAGTAAACTTTTATTAAGCTTGTTTTATGTCCTATGAAAAGTCAAATTTATAAGGTATGTAAGTTCCCCAGTGAATTAAAAGAAATTGTATTGCAAGAACATAGCTATTTTATTCAATTAGATAAAGGTCTATCTTATTTATATTAAACTAGTCTCTGATAGGACAGTCTTGTAAGAATATGAACACTCATATTCAGGACATAGTTTATGAATAAAAGCTTTACTTTTGTAGATACTTTGAATCAAATGTTTTGTTCATCTTCTGGCTACTGAATAAAATATGAAAGAAAGAAATGACAAGGACTGATTAATATTTAAAGAAACCCAAATCTGTGATTTTTTAAAAAGTTCTCAATAGAAATAAGTAAAATAAGAGTACCTAACTTTAGAGAAAGAAATGTAGTTCTTTCTTAATAAAATGTCACAAAGCTAATTTATTTGGTTCCTTAGCAATCCATTAACTGAGAATATATCAAAAGGGCTTTAAGATTAATAATGATGACAGTTAGTCATTAGAAATCCTGAAAGGCCTTCTGAGCTGTCAAAAATGATTTTGTTATTTTTTTCCAATAACTAACTGGGAAATACTCACAAATAACTGAGTATATAGTCTAAACATATTTTAATATTTGTTCAGTAAATTTTTAAAACTATATTTATATCCCTCTCTGCTGTCTTTAGTAAGACATGTTTAAAATAATTTGGTCTTCTTTTTTTAAAAAATATTTTTTTCTTTATTGATTTTAGAGAAAGAGGAAGAAAGAGGGAGAGAGATATAGAAATATCGATGAGAGAGAACATCACCTGTCTGCCTCCTGCATGCCCCCCACTGGGGATCGGGCCCACAACCTGGGCATGTGCCCTGACTGAGAATTGAACCAGAGACCTTTTGGTGCATGGGTCAATGCTCAGCCACTGAGCCACACCAGCTGGGCTAGTTTGGTCTTCTCTTGATTATACACTGTCAGCATGATGAACATTAATTATTCAATTATTTTATAAAGAAAAAATATTTATATGATAGGAAAATGGCTTGATTACTACCCTTAACACAGGTTGTTTCTCATCCTTAGATAATCTTTTTTTTTGCTTTATTATACATATCCCTTTGTTAAACATTTTGGCATGTATTATTAGGAATCTTTATGTGACTACCTAAGCCTCAAGAAGAACTCACTGGTTTATGGAATTCAAAGGCAGTTTTAAGGACTAAACCATAGGAAAAGAATAATGCCGCCAGTCCTCACAAAACACTGGAGTCAGTAATTAAACCTGGAAGTTATACCTTGTCTCTTCTACTCCTTGCAAATTAGCTTTATTCTTTCTTACTATATATAGTAAATAATGATAGGAGACACAAATACTGACTCCAGAATTTTATATCTTCTGACTTCAGTAAAGACAGAGACACTTCGCAGCATTCTTTATTCTCCTATTTTAAAAGTCTGGATAAGGGAACATAGTAATGTTGCCCGACTAAGCTGCCGGCTAGGAAACATCTGGGGTGGTCAGTGGACGGAATCATAAAAACACTGCCACTTCCATGTGGGCAAGGGGAATCTAAGGAAAGCTGAGGGGAGAAAGAGCTTTTTAGAGAAAGAAGTCCACTGGGTATATAATTAATTGATGTCCACTATGGGGGAGGTGGGAGCTAATTTTTCTTTATCAATTAGCAAAATGACGGTTACTATTTAACAGCTGGCATACACCTATCTTATCTATCACATTGGGAGTTGGATGGGCTTTTGTTGAACCTAAATAATGTCCAAATAATCTGTCAATTGCTTATTCACCACATTTTTTGATCTTCAGAATGAACAATAGGTTAAAAATTTATAATGAAGATAAATCATGCATATCTGATACGTATTTTATTATTATGACCATTCAAATAATTCAAAAAGATGATCATTTCTTTCATTTCCTCTTTACTATTCCCCATTCAGACTGGACCTTGTCCTACTCTGTCCCAGGGAATGGAGGTCACACATAAAAAGCAAAGAGAAAGAAGGGGTATTTACATGAGGCTTTTGCATTCCTACAAGTAGGGTTTCTGGTTATGTAAGAGGTTTCCAGGGTGACTTTGATCACAATGGGTTTTAGCCTTTCAAATGACGTTAGCACCACTCCTTAAGCAATGTGACAGAACTTCTCACCTTTGTCATTAGTCAGTCAGCAATCAGTACTGCTGGGCAAACTCCCTGGGGGAAGGTGGGTTAGAGCTCCTGCCTTTTACTTTTCTTTGGTGGTTTACATGCTCCAGGATCTTGCGGCAATGACCAAGACATTCAAGTAATGTGTCAAGAAAGGCGAGTAGGCTGGACTTTAAGAGGCGTCTCCAGCTCTGGACTGCTAACTTTACTTCTAGAGATGGAACAGAGGAGAGTGAAGTCTCCTGAGACCCGCATCTGTTTATTACATGAAGACTGAAAATGAGTGGAAGACAAATATTGCTCCCTAATTTTTTGTTTAATCCTCACCTGAGGATATGTATTTATTGGTTCTTAGAAGGGAGAGAAAGAGAGAGAGGAAACATTGATGTGAGAAAAATCGATTGGTTGCCTCCCTTATGTGCCCCTACTGGGGACCAAACCAACAACCTAGGTATGTGCCCTGACTAGGAATCAAACTCGCAATTTTTTGGTGTATAGGACATCACTCCAACCAACTGAGTCACTCTGCCAGGGCTACTCCAATTTTTTAAAAGCATAGTTAAGTCCGGCCTGTGTAGCTCAGTGGTTGAGCGTCGACCCATGCACCAAGAGGTCACTGGTTCGATTCCTGGTCAGGACACATGCCCAGGTTGTTGGCCCCATCCCCAGTGGGGGGCATGCAGAAGGTGGCTAATCAATGTTCCCTCTTATTGATGTTTCTATCTCTCTCTCTCTCTCACTTCCTCTCTCTCTAAAATCAATAAAGGAAAAAATAAATAAATAAAAGCATCTAGTCTTGAATTCTTACCAATAGGATTAGCAACTCCTCTTCCTTTAAGAGGTGAGAGCCAGGAAGAGGATGGAACAAACAGACATAATCCCCTGCAGACCAAATCAAACCTTAATTTGGCCATGAGATGCCCCCTCATCATAATTAATCTCCAGCCTCCCTGTCCCTTGCCCTGCTGTTAGGACCACTATTGTAATGTGGTCATTGTTGGTTTTTGGCACTGCCCTGTCTCTTCCCCCACTAGCTTGAAAGCCTTAGAATGAGACTTCCGTTACCAAGTCCCAGCTAGGGCTTCCAGTTCCCTATAGTCTTGCCCTGAGTATGCACTCAGATACTGAAGCAATTGAAAGCCAGGGGTTTATTATGAACATATTTATCAGAGATGAAACAATATCTATCATGAATACTTAAATATCTCTGAAGGCCTTCTTATAATTTCTTTTCATTTTCATTTCCCAGAATCAGGTAGACTGATTTAAATGAGACATAGCAATTTTGCAGAAAATGTCAGAATAACGCAATGGGAAAGGTATCTGAAGCTGTTAACTGACACTTTGCCTGTTTTTACTTGGTTCGTGCAGATAATAACTAGGGATTCTTGAAATGAATCTGTTTTATTGCAAGCTTGATTACCGACACATCCCTAAATTATTCTATCACACAAATGACAGTTTGTACTTAATGAAAGAGGCCACTTATTTAACTGCTGATTATTTCTGAGAAACCCTTTTAACCTACTTCCCTGTTAAAATGGAAATAGAGAAAAATGTGCTTTCACAAATCAAAGGATTGCATTTCTGCTTTCTGCTTTTTATAGAGGGAGGGTGAGATGAACGAGGCGCGCCTTCCTCCCACGGGCGTCATTTTCTTCCCATTAGGCCTAGAAATTAAGATATATGAGCATGGCACTCATGAAAAGCATTTTCTCATGGATGTAAATGCTGCCCCAGAGACCACCAAGAGGGCAGAGACAGTGGCAATCAGACAGAAAGCCATGGACCTCAGTGCTGTGCTGGCTTCCCTGTGGGCTACACACATCTGCCTTTCACTGGGGGCAGAGGGGAGGGTGTTGGTGTTCAGAGAGGTGGCCTAGAAGTAATTCTTCAAGGAGAAAGACAGCTTTTTTTTTTAGGGCAAGACAATAAGTTGTATCCCTTCCTTTAATTAAAAGGTTCTTTGTTTACACTATTTCTAAGATTGGTGAAAAGAGATTTCAAATATGACTATAATGTTATTAAGATTGATAAACCTTCTACTAGTAGGTCTAATCCTGAATATCTCTCTTGCTTTATAAGTTGAATCAAATGATCATAAAAATCTAAGACCTTTCTTGTCATAGGTGGATAGTATCGAGTCAGTGTTGTCCTATTTTCTAAGAAACGAAGTACTGTTTCTATATTAGTAACCTATAATCCACATGTAATTATTGACTTTATTGTCCCCCGTGTGTATTTTATACTTACCATGCATCTGAGCTCAGACTATTGTAGTTCCAGTGCTGGGTCAGCACACGTGGCTAGTGGCTACCACACTGGACAGAGCAGCTAGCTCTATGGAGTTACAAAAGTCTTCAAATAGGTCACTTGGAATTATTTATGATGTTACCATTCCTCATAGATTTTGCTCCATCCTTAGGGATATAAATTGATCACTTCGGCTATAAGATTGGCAGCTATTAAAATTTTTTCTGCATTTGTATGCCACTTAATAACACCTAAATCAGTTAAATTCAGGACAGATTCAATTAAATGTAATAATCAGTGCAATTAAATCGCCACCTAATAAATGTTTTTTATTGTCAGACTGAATCTTGGTACTTGGATATCAGTCTCGACTACTTAGATCAGTTTGATAAATTAACATGCATTTCCTGATCTTTGCACCTCCAGTTATTCAGCTGACCCTAAATCAAGATTTGTCCCCAGTCAGCCCAAATTTCTCTTTCTTAGCAATCCTGGAGGGTAATTAAAGTACCTACCATTCCCTAGAGGAAAGTATTGGTAGAGCTGATTACGGGTTAAGTTTCCTATTCAGAACCCACAGCTCATTAATCCCCATCAAACAGCCTGGGCGAAGGCATTTTTCTCCAGCAGCAGATTCGGACCAGTCCAGTACACAGGCGAAGCCAGCAGCGAGCTGCTCACTGTGTGATCTGGAGGGTTCAAAAACCTTCACTGCCTCCCAACTAGTTCTCATTTCTCAAACACAACTCTAGAACCAGACTATATTGAAAAGGCAAGTGAGGGATAACGTATTCAGCTCACTGGTATTCAGTACAGTCCAGATGCTGAGTGACGGAGAATCATGAATCCTAGACTAAGGGAGGAGTTTAAAGAGGACACAGGCTCTCATGGGATGCTGCAATTAGGGATACTGACAGACGGGGGGAGTTGGGGGATCACTAGTGACTTGGGATGGACGTGGCGACACAAAACAGGGTGACCAGTGGAAAATACATAAAGGAATAGCACTGTTTAATAATTTTGTCTCAGGCTGCATTGTTCTAATAAATTGAAATTTGGGGATTTTAAAAAATATTTAATGTGTTTATTAGGATTATCTATTCTGCCTTATAAACTAGATTCTGCTGTTCATAAAAGCAAACTTATTAAGGATTGAATAAGGTAACCTTTTATTTAATACAGAAAAAGTGAAATCATTAAGTCTACTTTAACCTAGTATTATTTTGGTAATAAAGTAGCCAAATAATTTGTTATACAGAAAATTAGTTATTTCTTTCTTCTGTGACTTTCATAGAAAAAGCTCTACCCTCTTTTCTATTTTTTTTTTTTTAATTGAGATACTGAATGCTCACTTTGGGAAAATGTTTAGAAAATCCTCTCTTAAAGCATAATTTTAATGTGTTAGAAACTACAATTTGTGCCAGAGAACTAAGTGATAGGGTCCATTGTGGGATTTTAAATACATGCTTTATGGTTTCTAAATCCTTTTGTGTACTGCATTAGTGTGAAATGATATTATTTAATCAAACAGAGCCATTACTCACAATAGGAAATGTACAACCCCATCTCCGCCGAGAGAACAGGAAAAGGCGTCTAGGGTAAAGAACAGAACAGAGCTGGTATTTATAAGTGCAAATAAAAAAAACACTGAATGAGTTTGAGTCCTTTTATGCCTCAGCTCACAAAATGGAATCCGTGGCAGAATTCTTTATGTGAACTCCTTTTCACGTTGGGCCTTTCCGGGGAGCTCCTCTCTTCAGGAGCCCCACAGCTGCTCAAACGAATTCTGCAAGGAGAGGTTTTGGAGGAGAATGCAGAACTGCAACCCAGGCTGCTGTGGACTCCTTCCCTTTTCACTCACTCAAGAGGTCTCCGCTGGGTGATGATAAGTAGGCTAGGAGAGCAAGCTCCTAAAGTTGAAAATGCTGCGCAAAGCAGAGCATCTTTATGGGGTAAGGCCTTGGTAAGGATTAATTTGGCTTCCTGAAAAGAGTTCTTGTGTGCATGGGGGTGGCGGAACAACAGAAAGGCACATTCTGCACCAAATAAAATGATATAATAGTTCCAACCCAGGCTCCGAAATCTGATAGTTTCCCATTTCAACTTGGCCAGTTGCTAACTGGGTGAGAGCAAACATTCATTGTCCAAAGGCTGCTTCGTGTATTAACCTGTTGAAGTGTTATTCTTCGTTTGAAAGGTGAGGAAACAGGCGTAGGGAATGTAGCTCTCTCACAGGCAGGACATTTGGAGCCTCCTATAAACGTGGGTGGGTGATTGCACAATCTGGGCTCTTAGCAAACAGGTGGCACAGGAACAGAGGTTGCTTACCCTTGTTTCGGTTCATTAACCTTTCTTTTATCTTTTATCATCGCTAACATGGAGATGATTACAGGACCTCCCTCACGGGGTTAAATATAGTGAATTTAGTACAGTGACTGATATCCAGTAAATATAGTATTACCAAAGGCATGCCTTTTTTCCAGTGAGTCTTTAGAGAACAATTTGTCTCTAAATGTTAATTAGTCAGGACCTCTAAATCTGTTTATTGGTTCAGACTTTCACAGCATCTCACCTTAACATAGGTGATAAATGTCTCAAGCCAGTGTCATCTGATATTGCAACTGTCAACTGTTATCATTGCATCTGTGATGGTGAAAATGTCAACAGTGATACATGGGGTGATTAATCATGAAGCAAAGAGTAAGTCACTCAGAAGCATGAACCAAAGCCCTTAACAGGTGGAATGAGCACCTGGACTGATCTGAATCACACTGACAGGCAGGATTCATTCAAAGCAAACTAGATCTTTTGCCAGGTGGCGACCTTGAAATATGCTGACGTAAGTTAGCACTCTGATGACATGAATTCTAGTGAGGGGGCTGAAGGGACTGTGTAGTAGTTATGTGCACCTGCTATTTTGCCTTTAGCAGACAAGTGATGTGGAATAGCAAGAAGAAGCGGCCCAAATAACATACTGTGAAAAGTCATTATTGGTGTAAACCCCAAGGAATAGTTAATAAAATATACTGGGTTTTACACTGGGGTTTTCTATTATAAATGATTGGGGAAAAAATGTCAAGGCATGTGTATACATATATGCAGCCAAAGGACATGTGTAGACCATGAGAAATATGAAAACTTTATAAAATTATCCATTCTAAAATTTAGATAATAGATTTAAATGTTGATATACTCTAATACATCTTTTCCAGGCTTCAGGGAGGCAGGGTGACCAGTGGCTCGGAGCACTGACTCAAACCAGACGCCTTGGGCTCGAGCCTTGGCTTTGCCATTCATTAGATGTCTGATTTGAAGCAAACGACTTACATTTCCTTTGCCTCAATGTCCTCAACTCTAATTGATAATACAAATAGTATCTCCTTTTAGATTGTTACGAGGATCCAAGAATATTGCCTGGCTCATTTTTTAATAAAATATTTTTGTTCAGCAGTTTTTATTTTATATCTTAAGAAAATGTAAATGCGTAATGAACTTCCTACAGGCACATTAATGTGTTGAGAAAATATTTTAGCTGTTTAAGGTCATTAGGGTGCTATTTATTTTTAGAATGGTATCTGTGTAACTTTTTAAATCGCTTCAACAAAGCACCTTACATGCCACCAGGAAAAAAAAATTGCAAAGTGAAACTTGAAGAACAGATTTAAACAGTCAAATTTATAGAGATAGAAAAATGGATAAAATAGTTCATTATTCTTCCTTGATAAATCAAAGAGCAATGTAAATATTCATACTGAGAGACTTAAAATAATGTCAAATGATTTTTGTAGGATGTGATTATCATTAAGTATACAATTACAAATTAAGAAATTACTGTTTGGTCAGCAGTTCTGAGAAAATGGTTTTATTATATTTGAAGGGAAAGACAAATAGAATTTAGGTTAACAACATAATGTCACTACTAAAAAGAAGTCACGTTATCAAGAGAGAAAACAAAATTATTATTCTCGTCTGCTACATAGCTAATTTTCCTGAGAAGCACTGAGTTAGCAAAATGGAGCAACTGGAGAGTAAAAATATTACAAAGGAAATGAAGTCCAATGACAAACATAACAATTTTCTAATTAATTGTTCTGCCTGAAACTGATCGGTAACACATAGCAAATGTTCTTATTTTCATTCTAAAGACCACATATCAAAATAACTAGGACCAAAATCCATTTTTCCACATACAGTAGTTCCCCCTTATCCACAGGGAATATACGTTCCAAAATCTCCAGTGGATGCCCGAAACCATGGATGGTACCAAACTTTATAAATACTATGCTTTTTTCCTATACACACTTACCTGTGACAAAGTTTACAGTATATGCAAATCGCCTGCATCACTATATTTGTGTTTTGAGGCCATTATTAAGTAAAATAAGGGTTACTTGAACACAAGCACCACAATACCACAACAGTTGATCTGATAACCTAGAAAGCTACTAAGTGACTCACAGACAGGTGTATACACTGAAAAAAAGAGTGACTCACGTCACTGGTGGGATGAAGCCGGACAGCTTGAGATTTCAACATGCAGCTCAGAATGGTGCACAATTTAAAACTTACTTATAAATTGCTTATTTCTGGAATGTTCTTTTTTTGTCCAGTTTTTAAAATCATTTTTTATTTTTCAATTACAGTTGACATACAATATTATATTAGTTTCAGGTACAAACCCCAGTGATTAGACATTATATAACTCACTAAGTGATCCTCCCAGTAAATCTTGTACCCATCTGACACCATAAATAGTTATTAGAATCTTTGATTTAATAATTTTGGACCTTGATCGACCACGGGTAACTGAAATCCCAAAAAGCAAAACTGTGGATGGGGGGACTACTTTCTTATCCAAGCCAAAATAGGAAGCAATGATGTTAAAATATGTCACACAGTGTATCATAAATCCAACTTGGGGAGGAATGGTTGCTCAGTAACTGCCTTGCAGACTTCCAGAAGCTACAATTCTGTAACCACCTTAGCAGCCTCCCTTAGTACCACTCTTCGTAATGTACATTTTATGATCTATGTAGCCTTGAGAAAAATCTTGAAGTGTATTTAATTAGAGATTCCACAATGAAAATAAGAAGAAAAAAAAATCAATCCATTATTACAAATACACATTCTGGGCCTCCAACCAAATTTTAATGGGAACATTTTCACTATACCTCCTCAATGTTCTTCACTGATCATCTGTTGTGAATGTATACATTTTCATACCTTAAATTTGCTCTTAAATAATCTTTCACAAGACAGGATACAAAGAGCTTTTCAGTTTAAATGAATGAAAAGTCCCCATAAGTAGACACGACCATGAAGAATCCCTTTAATGCTCTCTGTAAACAGGAAGAGTAGCACCCACTGTCCTTGGAGAAGTGTGCATAAAGATCATTCTTTTTGTAGGAACTTAACAAAAGTGCCTGTTTCTTGCTGTGTAAATTGTGGCCTAAGGAGGGAGTAGACCAATTTGATAAGAAACTCTGACATTCTAGAATGGAAGGATTATACCCAAATCTCCTTTGCAGTTAGGAAGGGTCAAATAAGGGTTGTACCCCCTCAAAAACAGGAATGAACCACGAGACCTGGGGTTCAGCCAATTAGTTGATGACAATATTGATTCATGCTCAAGACAAGCCATACTTGAACACTTTTATTGAGTGGTTTGGAAAAGGCAATTATTAAAAATCTCTCTCTTTTATGGCCCTACTACATCGATTCTGTAGAGAGACTGGCATTCATATTTTAACAAGTACAATTCTATTTAGATGTTTTCAACCAATATTGTATTTGTTGCAAGTTTGTATTTGTATATTATAATATTGAAGTAAAGAATCATTCTTGGACAATATTGCACCCATGAGTATTAGAGTGAATAGCAAGTTATTTATGGCTCAAATTTTTTCATGAAACACTCAAATCACCTGTAGTGAGCAACACATAAATATTGTTGATGGATTGCCAAGTAGAAAAGAAAAAAAATGAACAGTACACAAATTTACCTCATGCTGTGGAATTCAAAAGGTATCATTGCCATTAAACGAAAATTATAGCTTACAAAGCAATAGAGTTCTCTATTGCAACAGTGCAGCAATTATCAGCAGTGTGCTATTCAGGAGCCAAAAAAAGATAACTAGAAGTTAAGTTGGGTTCTGCATTTATCAAAATAATAAAATATGCAAGTACTCACTAAAAAAAAAATTTGCAAAATTGAGATGTATTCAGAAATATTTTCTATATAGGAAATATAAGAGAGGGATTGAAAGAGTTTTGCAGTAATAATTATCTCAATAATCACTGTCAGTATGTAACAAAAGGATATAAGTACATGCAACTAATTCTGTTCAAATGGATGATTTGCCCTTGTAACTGTATAGCAGCTCTCCTTGTTGCATTGTTCTTTATTATGGGGTTTTCTCATTTAGGCCTGTTCAGCCATGTAGTAAGTGAAATTAACAAAATGATTTTCCTCTACATATCTATTTTTTTACAGTTTACATTAAATATGATTTTGTATTAGTTTCAGGTGTACAACCTCATAGTTAGACAATCATATACTTTACAAAGTGTTCCCCCAATATTTTAAGTACCCCCCTGGCACCATTGTTATTACAATATTATTGACTATATTCCCTATTCTGTACTTTACATTCCCATAACTATTCTGTAACTACCAATTTGTACTTCTTAATCCCTTTACTTTTTTACCCAGTCACCCAACACCCCTCCCCTCTGGCAACCACCAGCCGGTTCTCTGTGTCTTATGAGTCTATTTCAATTTTGTTT
This sequence comes from Tadarida brasiliensis, assembly GCA_030848825.1. NCBI lineage: Eukaryota > Metazoa > Chordata > Mammalia > Chiroptera > Molossidae > Tadarida > Tadarida brasiliensis. The sequence continues at coordinate 78,032,514 of CM061267.1, read as the reverse complement.
GTTCATTTACTTTGTTCTTTAGATTCCACATAGAAGTAAAAGTGTATCTATTTTATTAGGTTGTTGTAAGGATCACATGGACTAATGTATTTAAAGTACTTAGAAAAGATCTGAAGACGTACCAAGTTCTGAAAATGTCGACCACCAACATGGTCCCCAGCATCTCCTTGCATAAGTTCTTTGTATAAGCAGAAGCAACACCTTCTGCTGCATTTTTGTCACCCACAAAAAGCAGGTGGGTACAGTAGTTATGACTACCATGTAGTGTGCTGTTAAATGTTTAACCACTGACTGAGACTCCTGGTGGGGAGGGTAACCCTGATTTGTAGAGTTTGCTGATTTCCATGGTGTAATTTCAAACTAACTATGAGACACCATTGAAAGTGGAGCTGAGAAGAGAGTTGAGAGAGAACCTCTTCGCTTAATCCTCTATATACTTGTTTAAGTTCACGTTTTGTGAATAAATCACCCCCCTTATTCAGGTGTACTTCCCACTTCCACTAGGTGGTTGGCATCCTGCCCCAGCCTGTATATTTCTGCCTGCCCCACCCCCATACACACATAAGAATGCCTTTCTCAGCCCCACCTACTCTTCTGAGGGTTGTCAGTCTGTACCCTTCTTCCACATCTCTGGGTCTACCCTGTTCCTCAGATGGTTATGTTCATTATATTCCACAAATAAGTGAGATCACGTGATATTTGTCTTTCTCTGCTTGGCTTGTTTCGCTTAGGATAATACTCTCCAGGTCCCTCCATGTCATCTCAAAGGATAAGAGATCTTTCTTTCTTACAGCTGCATAGTACTCCATTGTGTATATGTACCACAGCTTTTTAATCCATTCGTCCACTGATGGACACTTGGACTGTTTCTAGATCTTAGCTATTGTAAATAGTGCTGCTATGAACATGGGGGTACATATATTCTTTCTGATTGGTGTTTCAGGCTTTTTAGGGTATATTCCTAGAAGTGGGATCACTGGATCAAATGGCAATTCAATTTTTAATTTTTTGAGGTAACACCATAGTGTTTTCCACAGTGGCTGCACCAGTCTGCATTCCCACCAGCAGTGTACTAGAGTCCCCTTTTCTCCACACCCTCGCCAACACTTGTTGTTTGATGATTTGCTGATGGCAGCCATTCTGACAGGTGTGAGGTGATACCTCATTGTTGTTTTAATTTGCATCTCTCTGATGATTAGTGATGTTGAGCATTTCTTCATGTCTCTTAGCCATTTGTATGTCCTGTTTGGAGAGGTGTCTATTTAGCTCCTCTGCCCATTTTTTAATTGGGTTCTTTGTCTTCCTTTTGTTGAGTTGTATGAGCACTCTATATATTTTGGAGATTAACCTCTTATCTGATGTATCATTGGCAATTATGCTCTCCCATACAGTGGGTTCCCTCACAGAATTTTTTTTTTGTTGTTCAGATAGAGTGGGAGGGAGAGAGAGGGAGAGAGAAACATCGACGTGAAAGGGACACATCGAGTGGCTGCCACTCGCACGACCAACCAGGGCCGGGGACAAACTGCAACCGAATTACATGCCCTTAGCGGGAACCGAACCCGGGTCTCTCTGGACCACAGGCCGACGCTCTAACCGCTGAGCCAAACCGGCCAGGGCACAGAATTTTTTTTATGAACTCTCTTATATTGGAGAGAAAAATCTCATAAATGGAGGAAATCATAATAGAAGATAATCATGTTTTAAAAAACTAAGAAGAAACATTTAAAGAAATGCTTATCAAATAGCCCTGGCCGGTTGGCTTAGTTGGTTGGAGCTTCATCCTATACACCAAAAGGTTGTGTGTTCAATTCCTGATCAGGGCACATACCTGGGTGCGGGTTCAATCTCTGGTCGGGGCAGGAGGCAACTGATCAATGTTTCTCTTTCACATCGATGTTTCTCTCTTTCCCTTCCTCTCTCTCTAAAATCAATAAAACATATCCTTGGGTGAGGATTAAAAAGAATAATAATAATGATAAAATGTTTATCATATAGAAAATGTATTAGATAATTAAGAAGTAATTATCTTTTACAAGACAGATTACTCATATGCAAAATGATAGGATTACATGGAATGGTATATTATTAATAAACAGTACTTGACTTTGAGAACAATATTAAAATAACTCAAGAAGGCAAGAACATAATATATATCAGAACAGGAAGAAGTCTAAAACTCAGTTAACAACTTTAAAAATAACAGCTTACTTACTGAGCACCAATGAAAATCATAGTTCCCACTGTGAACATCCCCTATACATACTCCATTGACAAGGTGTCACTTGAATATCTGTGTGGCTGAATGATAACTCATTAAGGCTTTTTAAAAACATGTATAGTGATGTCTGGCTGGTGTGGCTCAGGGGTTGAGCATTGAACTATGCACTGGGAGGTCCCCAGTTCGATTCTTGGGTTGCGGGCTTGATCCCCAGTGTGGGGTGTGCAGGAGGCAGCCAATCAGTGTTTCTCTTTCTCCTTCTCCCTTTCTCTCTCTGAAATAAAAAATATATATATTTAAAAATAAATAAATAAAAATATGTGTAGGGATATTGTTACTGTTAGTTTCTCTTCCTCAAGTTTTCATCTTGTATTCTTCCTTTTACTTTGCAAAATCGTAACAGTGGTGCTGGGGAAAACAATCACCTCGGCGTTTTGAGGTCAAAAGCAATGGAAAAATCTTAGCTTGAGCTACGGAATTCCTCATAGTCAAAGTCATTAGGGTGTGGAATTGTACGTCCTCTGTGGTTTGGGAGGTAAAAATGATTTCTCAATAATTTTCCAACAATAAATAAGCCACAGAGCTAAATGTATTTGAAACAAAATGTGAATCTGATTTTAGATTTTTAAGGAACATTTCATTGATTTAAATGATCATTTCAATGACTCCCAAATGATTGGCAAAAGGGTAATGTTTTAAATCAAAGACATAACGAAGTTGGCTTTTAGCCTTTGGAAACTTACTTAGGCCAAAGACATCCTGACATAATGCCAAAGGAAGTTTTTCCCTACAATCTGAAATTTATCTCAGATTAGTGTTCAGAGATACAACCTTTACCAAATCTTAATAGCATGTTGGCTCAGAAAAACAAATTCAAGTAAATTGCTCTCAACAATTTTAACTAAAGGTGCTAAAGTAATAGCTATTTATCTATTTAAGCAAGCATGTGCTCCATAAGCTTGATTTCTTAAAAGTGTATTTTGTGTCTAAATGATTTTTAAATTAAAAAATATCAATGCGTTGCCCTGTTTGGCTCAGCAGTTGGAGCGCCGGCCTGCGGACCAGAGAGTCCCTGGTTCGGTTCCCGCTAGGGGCACGTACAAAAAAAAAAAAAAAAGAAGAAAAAAGAGAAAAGTATCAATGTGCTGGCAATTCCAGTGAGAGCATAAATACTTTTGCAATTTTAATGGCAGTGTTTATATTTATTAAAATTAGAGTTTATGAGTAGAATTTGGAGACTAAAATGAAAGTTAATTTGAGTCTAAATTTGTCCAACTTGATCTCTTTCCCCAGAGAAATTGTTAGGAAATACACTGAGAAGAAATCTTGGAAAGCCATCTTCCTTGACTTCCTTTCTATTTACGCTTCTAATTTGATTTTCCATCTCCCCACCAGCTTTTTGCAGTAATATTGACATACTATGATGATGCAATTTAATATGACGATGCAAATTAGGTGTGAAGGTCTCCAAGAAAATCCAATTTTATCTCAAGGAAATGTGTTCAGACAGATTTTGTTACACAACAAAGGCACAAGCATTTATTGAATTTCCCTCCGTGAAAGGGAAAAATAGCACAATAGGGTTGTTTTCATTTATAATTAGCATTATTTCTTTAACTATATTGCAGCACCCTGGCTGGTGTGGCTCAGCTCATTGGGCATCTTCCTATGCAAGGTTGCTAGTTCAAGTCCTGGTCAAGGCACATGATGAATCCCTGGTAGGGGGCGTACAGGAGGCAGACCATAGATGTTGCACTCTGACATCGATGTTTCTCTCCCTCTCCATTCTGCTCTCTCTAAATATATATATATATATTTCTAAATATCTCAAAATATCTATATCTATCTCTCTATATATATCTCTATCTATCTATCTATCTATCTATCTATCTATCTATCTATCTATCTATCTATATCAGCAACAAGTCCAAAGAAATTAGGTATTTTTTCAAAGCCAGAGGATGCCACTGACCAAATTTCTCAATAACATGGAATCTTGATTGCTTTAGCATTTTATAGGGTTGTTGTGTAAAGCAACATATAGGTCATTAAATAAAAAAAGTTTGTGTTGATAATTTCTATTTGATATTAAAATTTGAAATAATCTATAAATTTTACTATTTGCCTAGAAACTCCATTCTGTGTGGAAAGTTTATTTTCTAACACCTTATACATAGTTTGCATGGTAAGACGAATAGAGTTTTGCACCATTTGTGTTTTTAGTGGTAGCTTCTGATTACTCTAAAATAATGTGGTGCTTGTCTCCTTTGTCATTGTGGAAACTAAGGGTAATCTTCACCTTGACCAATGTCATCCAACAGATGGGACATGTGCAGTTTCTTATGCAACTATAAACTGTACTCTAGGGCTTTTATTTTCACTTTTATTGATGTGACAGAACAGTTACAAAAAAATACTGAAAGTAAACAAAAAGCTAAGATGTCACATTCACTGTTTATGTTAGACAGAGGAGGTAGTATTACTTAGGAAACTGTGTCTAAGGTTTTACTTCTGGGTACTCTTAGAACCACTTCAGTGAGTCTCAGAATGTAAGACCTATGCCATCCCCACCTGTCCTTCCTTGAAGTATGATTCTCTTCCATAGCATGTTCAAATGGCCATTGGTCATCTCCTTGCTTACCTAAGTGACAAAACAATTGCTATCTCATTAGGTAGCTATTCCAAAAATATAACATTTTTCTCCATAAAATTACCATTAATTAGAAATGATGTAATTGCTGATCATGAGCGGAATGGAAAAAATTAGGAAAAAAATGAGAATCCAACTGATGGCTGATTACAGACTAATTTATCAAATTGTCAATCCTTTCTGTTTGGAACAATGACCTAAAGGTTTCTACTTACAATAACAACAAAAAATATCAAATGTATAGGAAAAAGCTAAATTGAAAATGTGCAGAATATATATGAAGAAAAGCTTCAGACTCCCTTGAAGGACATTAAAGGAAACACGAACAATCAGAAAGCATATACAGCTTTCGAAAACAAGGTGACAGTTTTCTTTAGTGTTATAATTTTCAATATGTTTTCAGTTAGATCCCAACAGAAATATTTTCAGTTCACCAAAATAATAGTAAAGTTTATGTGGAAATTAATCTGTGAAAATAGCAGAGTACTGAAGAAAAATCTTTTATTGATTTGTTCAAGTTTACTATGAAATATTTCATACATACAAAATAGTCTTTATGCCATGTAAAATATAAAGTGAAATAAAACATGGCTCAGTTTTGCCCAGCTGGTGTGGCTCAGTGGATTGAGTGTCGTCCCGTGGATTGAGTGTCGTCCCGTGGACTGAGAGGTCCAGGTTCAATTTCCAGATTGTGGGCTCGATCCCCAGAAGGGGCCATGCAGGAGGCAGCCATCGATGTTTCTCCCTCACATCGATTTTCTATCTCTCTCTTCCTTCCTCTCTCTCTAAAAAATCAATTAAAACATATTTAAAAAAAAATCATAGCCTAGCTTAATGAATTAAACATTATTGATAGATTTTTTCTAATAGCATTGTCTCCCTTATATCCAAGAAATTTTAAAAGTCCCATTTCTTTTATTAATTATAACTTTCTCTAGATTTACAACGTATGAACATGTCCTTAAATAATATATTTTAATATCTTTAACATGTATATAAAAGTATTTGCATTTTTAAAAAAATTTTTTTCTTTATTGATTTTTAGAGAGAGAGGAAGGAAAAGAGAGAGAGATAGAACTATCAATGAGAAAGAACATGGATTGGCCGCCTCCTGCACGCCCCCCACTGGGGATCGGGCCCACAACCTGGGCATGTGCCCTGACTGGGAATCGAACTGGCGGCCCCTTGGTGCATGGGTCAATGCTCAACCACTGAGCCACACCAGCCAGGCAGTACTTGCATTTTTAAGTTTACTAAATAATGCCAAATTGTTTTCCAAAATTTCATAGAAATCTACAGCTCCATCAGCAATATGTACTCATTTCCAATAATCCATGTCTTTCCCAATATTCATCAATTTGAAGCATAAAAAGGTAAACTATATATAGTTTTATTTATCTGCTTATTCTTCATTATTACTAATGATAAGCATATTTCATATATTCATACATTATTTTTCTTTCCTGCTATGTGAAATGCCCATTCATGTCTTTGGGCTATGTTATATTTAACAACTTTTTATTCTTTGATTTATTTATAGGTAATCATATATTTAGGATCATATTTTGATGGTTATATGGCTGGGAAATTATCATTTCTCAATCACCTTTTTTTTTTTTACTCCATATAAATGTCTTTTGATGAAAAGAAGATTTTAATATGGTAAAATTAATCAGTATTTTCCTTTTAATAATTTTGAATTACATTTAATAAACAATTTTGATCCCAAGATCAAAAGACTATTCTCCTCATTATACTTCTAAAAGGTTTACCAATTTTTTTTTCACATTTAAGTATTTAACCCACCTATACTGTATCTAGATGTATGATGTGATTAAGAGGTCCAATTTATTAATTTTTCCTGATGGACTTGAATATCAGTCTCCCTGTTAAATTCAGGGATGCCTTAATGTCATCTAATGGGGAACTGATAAGATATTCAGTGTTTTATGTGGACTTCACCAAAAAATCAAGGACTGGTTAATTCTATTTTATAAACTGTTATAGAAAACAGAAAAGCAGCAAAACCTTGATATCAAAATTAGACAATGTCTGTGAAAAGGAAAAATAATATAAACCAAGATGCAAAAACCCTAAGCAAAACAAAATCCAGCATTGTATAAATAACATTTCATTAGGTTAGTGTCATCCATGAAAACAAGGGTCATTTAATAATACTTTTGTTATATTTCCCAGAAGTTTCAAGAACAAAAGGTTTAAAATGAAGCCTATTTCCCCCTCTCCCTTCCTCAGGAAAAAAACAAGAGAAATGAGAGATGAATTGCAAATGTTTTAAAATAATTTTAATTATCAAAGATGTTCATCTCACTGTAGATACAAAAGCGAACAATGAAAATATATACAATCTAATAAGTGAAAGACTTACACCTGAGCACAGTCCCCTCCTGTTTTCCAGTACATAAATATTCCCACTTTTGAGGGAAGTATAGTTACTAATTACATACTTCATATATCAGTATTCCCTGAATAATAAAGTCCAGTTAATTTAGAAATAAGAATGCAGTAGTATACCATGAGAAAGAAGACGGCTGGATAGAGCAGCTGTCTATATCAAGTTGATTACATCTGAGGTACCAACACCATGATTCAAGTTCTTACACTTAGAATCAACTCTTGGATTGGGATTGTTTCCAAAGTGTTCAACTGTACCCCTCACCCCAACAAGAGCAATGCAGTAAACTGCTACCATGTTACCAGGTGTAAAGTTCCAGAGGACTACAATGCAGTTCTTAAGACTCACCATGGGAGAGATGTGGATCAGAATAGAAAGTGGAGAGCCATGTTTCTCAGTCCTTAACCTGCACCAGAATCACCTGGAGAAATTCTTCAACACAGGCATCTGGGATAAGACCCAGACCCAGAGTTGCTGACTCAGTAGTTCTGGGAGGGTCCTGAAAATGTGCCTTTTATATTTAACAGTATATAATTTGAAGATACATTTAAATGTCTTTTTCTCTTAGTTTAATTTCTCTTTAATTGTTGTTGTATTTCATAAATGTACTGTTCTGTGCTCTATCAAAGGCAAAAACCAATGAGTCCTTCTCCACAGATAGTTTGAGGTACACTGGATTAAAGCGCAGGGCCCGCCCTGCCCGGTCTGGCTCAGCCGTTAGAGCGTTGGCCCGCGGACCAGAGAGTCCCGGGTTCGGTTCCCGCTAAGGGCACGTACCTCGGTTGCAGTTCGTCCCTGGCCCCGGTTGGGGTCGTGTGGATGGCAACCAGTTGATGTGTCTGTCTCACATCAATGTTTCTCTCTCTCTCTTCCTCCCTCTCTCCCTCCCACTCTGTCTGAAAATAAATGCAAAAATGTCCTCAGTGAGGATTAAAAATAAATAAATAAATAAATAAATAAATAAATAAATAAATAAATAAAATAAAGCGCAGGCCCCTTTGAGAAGTGAGAAGTATCTGTTCAGTTCACAAAGCCCATGAGTAGAAATTAAAGAACCGTGATTAGTGAGTACCTGGATGACACTTACATGCTAAGAGATGGGTCCTACTTGAGAGAACCATAAATATCAGAGTCGGAATGGACCTTAAAAATTACATAACTTGCACATTTCACAGACATAACATTTTATCTACTAGTCAAATTCAGTTAGATAAGTTTAGTGAATATAAGCAAAATAAAGTTGGTAAGCAATGCATTTTTATCAGGAAATTGAGCTGCAGATCATCTGTAGAATTTAATAAAGACCTTACCAGCTAATGAAGGACAGACTCAACTCTCATTCTGAATCTCTTTCCACCAAACATGACAAATCCACAGTTTATATGGAATTGAGTAAGTAATGGCGGGGTACATTGGTTTGTTCTCCCAATAATGTTCTATGAAATTATCCTGTCAGTTTCACTGTTTCCTAGTTATTTATGCAGGCAGCAAATATTAGTTTTTGTAATCTTGTTCAGCAACAACCAGTTCCTGTGGTAAGCGAGAAAAATAACAAAATGCTTAAGCTGCCCACTTGAGTCCGTTTTCCAGGTGCAAGCAGCATAGAGACAGTATGCTATTACTTTCCAATAAACTATAGCATGGTCTTAAATAATTTTGCATGTTTTAATAGCTTGACTATTCAAAATCCCATCATTTAGCTTTTTCAAGATGCCTCACTTTTCTAAAATATAGTTTATTTCTTTAAAAACGTATCCATGAGCAAGAATCAATGACTTAGAATACATTAATATCTAATGCATGCCATTTGTACATATATTTACAATCTTTTCTGCCACGAATCATCTAGACAGCCATCTTTCATGTTACAATTCAAGTTACAGTTTAATGGAGGTAATAAAAATATAAAATTTACCACAATTCTGAGATTGCAAATATTTTGTGTAATGATTTTCTATAATAGTGATTAGACTAAACAGAAAGAAATCAGCACTGCCGTTTCAAAATTGACACTACAACTGTGTTAAAAATGGAACTTTACTGACCTTCATTCTACCTTCCATTGTGCCTCTTAGCAACCCAGAATTCAATGCTTCCTGTCTTGATTACCTAGTTCAAAAACTCCCCAAGCACCAAACCACATAATGAGGGCACAATATCCCTCTAGGCTTTTAAAAATATTAGTAAGTTGGCAATAGAGAACAAAGACATGAAGAGAAAGTGCAAATCAAATGATGAAATTGAGATGCTATAATAATGACTTTGTATTTTTCAACCATAGTAACTATTCTGAAGGGTTACTTTCTTCTTTTTCCTCTTACAATGTTATTATCAAAAACTCCTTCATGGAGAAAGAAAATAAGTAACCAGTACAAATGGAGTAGTGTTCAACATCATCAGCAAAGATACTAAATTAAAATATTTTTTTGTGATATGTATATGGAGAGGTAGAGACAGGAATAATTCTCACTGGGTCGGTGTGTGTGCACTGTTGATGGCCAGTGTTCATTGTTATTGTCCAGTGCCCATCTCATATCAGTTGGTGACTATTTTCAATATCACCTGTATACATGCCATTCAATGATGTCCAGGGTTCAGTTAAATAGAAACTACTGGGCTTTGAAAACCCATTAAAGGGGATAATTTGATATAGCTATCAAGATTTTCCAAAATTTAGTATCCCTTGAATAAACAACTTTACATACAATAAACTATCTAAAGGGAACAGCCAGAAATTCCAGCTTTTTTTCAAGGAATTGTTACTTAATTTTTTTTTTACTTAATATTTTTAAAGTTAAGCCTTTAAACACTCAATTATTTTAATTATAATTCATGTCTACAATATTTTAAATTTATTAAGTGGTTTTTAAAACATAATGACAAGAGTGTATTCTCATAAAAAGGACGGTTCATGCACTATTTGTAGTTAATGAAAGCCAAGTTCTATTTTTCAGTAAATCTGCCCAAGCATAAATATCACACTGAAATGTGGCTGTGAAGATTTTACATTAATATTATTAATCAGCTCCCCTCACTTGCCATCTCACTTGGATTTTAAAATTATTTACATCTTTTGCTTTTATCACCTCATTTCCTTCAAAAAAGAATTGTCTTGCTTCTTCGTGTCTACATTTTACTGTTGACCTTGACGACACATAAAGGGGATGCCCTATTCACAGATGAAGGAAGATTAATAAAAAATTCTTTCTTCTTCATTTTCTCCTTCCTGCCCATCACTGATTTCATGGAAGGAATCCTAAACTGCTTTTTCACCACTGATAGAAGACTTCATATTAGCATAGGGTAAAGCAAGTACACACGTTCTTTCAATAAACTCCACCTAAGCACTGGGTTAATAGCTCATTAATTCATTTATTTAGTCTGTCAGTCAATAGCATTAGGTGTTCACTGTATTCCAGATTCTGCTAGACTCTGCCAATGAAGGACAGATCCAACGTGGTTCAATAAAGGAATACATTAGTGACTAAATAAGGAAAATTCTGAATCAATGAGTGATTGACCTGAGGAAGTGTGACCTATTTACTCAACAACACTAATTAGGTAACCTGAGAGCTGAACAATACTTTCCAGATGGCGGATCAAATAAGGGAGGACAACGTGAAATTTTCATTTCTTACAGAGAGATGTTTGACCATAGAAACCTGCTTTCATTTGGGGTTCACATCAGCAAGGTACAGGGACAAGTGGTTCCTGTTAACTGGTTAAAGTGACAAGGTGCTGATTAATGATTTTCCAATTAAAATATATCTGTGTGAGTTTATGTATGTGTGTATGTATGTATGTATGTATGTATTTTCTGCTGGGATGCCTTTTACTTCCAACACAAAAAGCATTTTGTCAGAAAGTGAAGCCCACACCAGATTATGTGGCAGGAGTTGAACTTGAGAGAACTTTGGAATTCTTGTTTGTGACCTCCAGATGCTGATAAACAGGTGTGTAGAGTCTAATAAATTCTTATTGGGAGATCTAAGTTTGCAAGTGTTGCAAAGTCCATAAGGCTTCATTGGAGGGAGAAAAAGGGAGGCTGTGTAGCTTTCAATATAGGAGGACTTGATTTGGAAACTTCGCCCAGAGAAAGGAAGAGGCATTTGTGAGGGAGGAAGAGAAGGTTGAAGCAATTCCTCCTCCTCTCACATTCCCTCTCCCATCCCAGGCTGCTGCCAGCAACTCGTGTTCTCTGCTGCTCTGGGGTCACTAAGATTCATTTTAAAACTTCAAGGAAATGAGTAATGTGCATTCTTTAATGGAGTCATGAGCAGAGGTAATAATATTTCAACATACTCAAAGAGAATGGCTTGCCCCAGCAATGGCAGAATCCTGAGAGAGGGTAGAAGTTAACTCTGTATTTCAACATTAGGTTGTTGGTGGAGTGAATAGAAATTACTCAAGGATTTCCAGCCTCAGGGTCATTGAGGATATACGTCTAAGAATATTTCTTTGATTTCCTACTTGTCAGTGGCTCTTTAATCAATTGATTTCTGATGAAACTGACAATTTTTATGTATGAGACAGGCAAAAATGGAAAAGCTTTCCAATGCACTTTGATAAAAAGTTTGTGGAACATTTATCATATATGGAAAACAACTTGGAAATATCTATTAAATATAAAAATCCATTTGCCCTTTTACGTAGCAATTTCCCTTCAAGGTCTTTATCCCTTAGGTACAACCCACGCATACAAGAAATGAGGTTTGTAAGATTATTGTGGTAAACAAAGAAACGAACAATAATGGTTATCTATGGGTTAGGAATAAGGTTGACAGGGACAAAGTAAAAATTAAACATATTAATGCATACCTTTTAAATTTCATTGTTGTATTTTAACCATGGAATGTATCAGTAGTCAAATATACAATAATATTTTATAAATAAGTGTTCAGTTTTAATCTACATGACCTTTGCAATCTTGACCTAGGTAAAATATCACTCTCGTGGGTTAACTGATGTTAAGTCCCAAAGCACAATGATCTCATCAGGTCTATAAATTCTCTTTAGGTTTTGTGAGGGCACGGATGCATCTGATTATCTAACATTCCGAAGACCCATTTTGATTTCTGTGGTCATTAGGGATGTCCATAAATATTCTGATTCTCCTCTTACACACCTATGATAGGACCACATTTTGCTGCCCTTGTTGAAATGAGGTGACATTACGTGCTTTTATTTGACGGATAAAATATGAACAGAGGTAACATGGCACTTCTGGGAAAAGGCATTCAATCGCCGGAGCAGCAATCCTTTATGCTTGCTGAAATTATTTGGAAACCTATGTTTAAAAGAATTGTGCATCAAACGTGGTCTTTAATGTCTCAGAAAGCACATTTCCCTGCTGACCCATAATCAGCATGAAACGTGAGAAGGAAATAGAAAAGACAAGGTGTCAAAGAACACGTATTTGCGGTGGATCTTTAACTCTAACCAAAGCATAATATTCTTTGATCTGAACTCTCCAGGGTTTACCCTATAGCATATACGCATAAATTTTTCTTGTCGTAATTTGATGACACTAATCATTTACATTGAACCCCACACAAACAAAAATTGCTACCCAGGAAGATATGCAGACACAGGGAAGATAATGAAGTGATGAGGGAGCTTGAATGCCTAATTCCCTTATTTGTCATCTTTCTTATTGATTAGTTACTAACCAATCGCCTAGGAGACAGCTTTGGTCAGTCAGTCCCTGGAAGCCTGATACCTTATGAGTACAGGGAAACATCCCAATTCCAGGTCTATAAATCTCAAAGTCAGATTCAAAGTCATCTGATCCTGTCTGAGCAATGTGTTAGCAACTTGAGATGAGCCCTTGAGCTCACTACTGTCTAAACACAGCCTTCCAGATGACATCTACAACACAAAGTTTTCATCAAACAGAGAATGTTATCAGGAAATCATCATTAATAAAATTAAAAATCCCACCTACCAAAGTCCACATAACTATCATAGGCATCTGTATATTCATGTAGTAGTGTTTTACAGTATTTTATTTAAAAAAAGTGTGGAGCCCTGGCTGGTTTGGCTCAGCAGTTAGAGCATTGGCCTGCGGACCGGAGAGTCCTGGGTTCAGTTCCCACTAAGGGCACGTACCTCGGTTGCAGTTTGTCCCCGGCCCCGGTTGGGGTTGTGTGGGTGGCAGCCACTTGATGTGTCTCTCGCATAGATGTTTCTCTCTCTCTCTTCCTCCCTCTCTCCCTCCTACTCTATCTGAGGATAAATGCAAAATGTCCTCGGGTGAGGATAAAAATAAACAAATAAAAAAAGAGTAGAACAGTGAAATGTAGACATATATGATAAATAAGAGTATCAAAACAGAGAATTAAAAGCACTCAATTCTATTCAAACTGAACATTAGCTAAATTTTACATAATTCACTGAGCAATGTGGTTTTTTGGTTTGCAGGTGAAGAAAAGTTCAGATGTGAGAAGATTTACATGTGAAAACAAGCTCTGTTCAAGTTCCTCTAATAATAGCACATAAAGGCACGTTCATTTTGTTCTCATTTTCATGTAGCTCGATTAGGTTGTCAAAATTAAAATGAGGTTCAACACAACTCAAATTTCCTCCTTTCAAGGTAGCATTTAAGATTTTTCTTTGAATTTTATAAGTCATGGCTGACAAAGAGAGCACAGATGAAGAGCTGAATTAGAACATTCAAGGAATCATATATTCATGAAGTTAAAAATATGCCTAGCTATTTATATGCACAGATATTTGAGAGATTAATTACATGTCCTACCTACAAACTTAGAAAGGAAGATTAGAACTAAAAAAAAAAAAGACAGGAAAAGAAAAGCTATATTATCTAATTTACCAAGACTTATGTTTGTTCCAGTATGTTGCTTCTCCTGTGTTACTCAAAACCTTTTACTAAAGTCTTTTTTTTTTTTTTTTTTTTTTTTACAGTATAAGTGAGCTCCATTCAATATATAATACAAACTTAGAATTTATATTAGCTCTGGGTTAATTCATTAAGTCACTATGGCCATGCTGAAAGATGTAATGTACCTCTAGTCTTATAGCATATCCATTTGGCACATTTTTCAGCTTATAATTTTAACACTTAGAAGTATTCTTATCAGAGCCTGGAGAGTGTGGCTCTGTAGTTGAGCATCGACCCATGCACCAAGATATCACTGGTTCAATTCTCCATCAGGGCACATGCCCAGGTTGTGGGCCCGATCCTCAGAGGGGGTCATGCAGGAGGAAGCCAATCGGTATTCTCTCTCATCGACGTTTCTATCTCTCTCTCTCTCTCTCTCTCAACTCAATAAAGAAAAAAATGTTAAAAAATCAACAAGTAAGGTGAAAATGAACATTTTTTAATAAAACCAACAAGGCCAATTCTCTTATACTCAGTCATTTCTAGAATGCCAGCTATTCGTTTTTTTTACCTGTCCCAATAAATTTAATTTTTAAAAAAATACTTTTCTTTATTGATTTTAGAGAGAGAGGAAGGGAGACGGAGAGAAACATCAATGAGAGAGAACATCGATTGGCCGCCTCCTGCATGCCCCCCACTGGGGATTGGGCCCACAACCTGAACATGTGTCCTGACTGGGAATCAAACCAGCAACATCTTGGTGCATGGGTTGATAATCAACCAGTGAGCCACACAGGCTAGGCCCAGTAAATTCAATTTAAAAAATAAATAATAAAAAAATATCCATTCCTCAGATGGTTAAAGAAAGATTATTCATCTATTATTTTAATTTGATCTCAGTGGGTTCATGTGGATTTCGGTGTGTTAAATGTCAGTACTATCTTTTCCTTTTTTTCAGTGTTCAGTGCCTCTCTCTTTTTTTTTTTTTTTTTTTGCGCTTTCCCTATCCTATCTAATGAACTAGTTATGTCTTTGAAGAACATGGGAAACACTACTGATTCTTTTGCTCTCGGTCACCTACTTCTTCCTCCAACTTGCCTGCTTCTCCTTCTCTTCCTCCACCTCACTGGCTATTTCTCCCTTCCTTTCTCACTGTTCTGCCGGATGTGCAATTTCTGTGTCAGTGACAGTATTAATGATTAGAAACATGAAACAAGCAAACAACTGATTTGAGCTCTGATGAGAGTTCTGCAGATAAATCAACACGATTTGTTTAGAATCTCATTTACAACTTGTGTTAGCCAATATCAAGAAATAAATATAGTAAAGAGCCTTTAATTATGCATGTGTGGGGTGAGTGTGTTTACATGCACATGCCCAAATTTAGACAGCTTGAGAATCACACAACAAAACATGAGCAGCTATACACTTAATATCTTCCAGATAGAAAGGATGTTTCTCTGCCAACTGAATAGAGTAAAATGTAATTTTCACATGAAATCCATGACTTGGAAAAGGAGAAACGTTAATATATGGTTACCATATAATTGTGCTAAAGTAAGTCTCTTTACTTTTCTGTGAAGTTTTATTCTCAGAGCAGAGAGTTGCCATATCTGTTCCCAGCTGCAAAAACACTGTCCTCATTTCATTTCAGGCTATTTACATATGAAAGGCTGCCTGCCTAAACACTCTGTGGTCTCAAAAGAATAAAAAATGCTAGTTACTAACTAAGATGTTGGATACCAAGTCCAGTGATTTTAAATCGTTGCTGATTTCTTTTCATGCATTTTTGGGAAATTTTTTTATAAATGTGCCCAAAGAATCTGATAAACACAAACAAGCAAACAAGCAAACAAACAAACAAAAAACCAAATACACTATGGCTGTCGCAGTCCTGCCTCGAGTTATCATTAACAGGTGTGACTCTCCCCATGTAGCTGGGGGATGAACAGTGTCCTCCACTCCAGTGCCTTCACACAAGGGCTGGTGACAATACCAGTGACTGCTGGCAACAGCATCGAGTCCATGTATCACAGGAGGGGAAAAGGCAAAAGAAGAACGAGAAACACAAGTTCTGTTGTGTATATCTTACAATAGCACCAGATTCTTTTCTTGTCTCAGCTTTTGAAATTTTGGAAATGAAACTTTATCTCAGCCTCCAAAATACCAGATATTGCTAATGATAAAACTAAAATACTTCAAGCAAACAAGTCACTTTAGAAAGCTATGTTCCTGAGGAATTGCGGAAATCATCCATTCATTCATGCCATCCATGCACGCTGTGTAGTAAAGGATGCTGTGGCCAGTGCAGAGGAGACATGGAGACATCTAAGACAGCACTGGTCCTCTATTGATCCACAGAGCAGGAGAAGAACAATGGATCCAAAGATAAAGATTCATGAAAATTCTGTGGTTAAGGAACAGTAGCTGATCTCTCGCCTGGCTGGTGTGGCTCAGTGGTTGAGCGTGGACCCACGCACCAAGAGGTCGCCGGTTCGATTCCCGGTCAGGACATATTCCCAGGTTGTGGGCCCGATCCCCAGAGGGGGGCGTGCAGGAGGCAGCCAATCGATGTTCTCTCTCATTCATATTTCTATCTCTCTCTCCCTCTCCCTTCCTCTCTCTCTAAGATCAATAAAGAAAAAAAAATTTTTAAAGAAGAAAAAAGAAACAGTAGCTGATCTCTCATTTGGCATGGTACAGTGACAACAAGATAGACTTGAAGCTTGGCAGACTGGGTTCTGTGTGACTACTTGTGTGACGAAAGGAAAGTTATTTCAACTTATCCATAAAACAGGATAACATTCAACTTGCAATACACTACATGTATGTTGGCTTCATGATACAGAGCACAGAAAGAACCTTTCAGCCCTGGCTGGTTTGGCTCAGCGGTTGGAGCGTCGGCCCTCAGACCAAGAGTCACGGGTTCGATTCCAGTCAAGGGCATGTACCTCGATTGCAGTTTGTTCCCGGCCCTGGTCAGGGTGGTGCAGGAGGCAACCAATCGATATGTCTCTCTCACATTGATGTTTCTCTCCTCTCTCTCTCTCTCCCCCACTCTGAAAATAAATGGTAAAATGTATCCTCGGGTGAGGATTAAAAAAAAGAAAAGAAACTTTCATACTGCCTGGCCCATAATGGACATTCGATATGTGGCAGAGATCATTTTGTGATTAAGGTGGTAATGAACTGTTAGAAACACTGAATGACAAAAACTAAAATTAATAAAAAATTTTTAAAAAGTATGATTAACATCTATAGATGCCATTATTACTTTGACATTTTAAAACTTACATGCATATATGCATAACCAATGGACACAGGCAATAGTGTGGTGAAGGCAGGAGGGGGCAGGAGCAGGGAGGAGGGGGTCCATGGGGGGGGAAAAAAGGAGGGACATCTGTAATACTTTCAACAATAAAGATGAAAAATTTTTTAATATTTATATTTAATATATTTAAGTTCAGATCACTTACAACAAATTAGATATTGAGAGTTTAATATTCAAGTGTAAACATTTTATACTTGAGAGTACGTCCACTGACAACCACCCAAATTCAGAAATAGCACAACCAAAATTGTCATCATATATCTTGGAGATTGCGTCACACCGGTTGAGTCACTCACTTGGTAGGAAAGACTGCAACAGCTGACTTTTTGTGTAAAACACGGAGAACCATCCCTAGAACATTCTGTCATTGCTGTTGCTGGCACACGCCATACAATTCCAGGACAGGGCCTACCAGTACTACTGTGACAAACAAAAGAAGAGCCATTATTTTTCTTAAACACAACACTGTATATTCTTTAGCAGAGGTTCATGTGAATCAACCCATACATGTTAGTGTTATTTACACTAATCAGCATTCACTAATTGTTATTTTATATGTGTTGGTATAAAAAAGCTCACAGATAATACACCAGTGCATACTGTCACACCCAAAAGGACACTGTATAAAACAGGGATACATATATTATGGGTGGTACAGACGATAAGTGACATAAATGATTTCAGGGAAAGAAGACGGTTATCAGAAGGTGGAGAATGACAATAACTGAAAATTCTACTGCAGGTCTAATTTTAATCAGCAAATTATGTTTCTTAGCCTCACATCTGCCCTTCTAGATTATGCTCTCTCATGCTGGTTTTTGTTATTCTGAAAACTGCATTTCTCCAACCCCTTTGCCAGTCGTTTTTCTCTTGCTTTCTCCCAACAGGAGATGCCAGCGGGAGGGAGGAAGTGTTCGGTCGGCTTCAGCAGTGGCTAGTTCCTCAAGCAGCAGCGAGGGCAGGGCGAAAGCTGGTCGCTTCCAGACCAAAGGAATGGTCAGTTGCTTGATTTTAGGATAACACATATTCTTCTACGTTTGCCCTGGTTCTTCCAACAACTTTATAACAAATCACATGTATTTGTTCCCCTCTGTTCAAAATATCAGAATGATTCCTGATTTTTTACGGAAGTCCAATAAAAACAGTTGATAAGCCTTTATATCCATACCTATGTCAACTTAGAGAATGCTGAGAAACAGGAAGGATAATCAGGAGAGGAGTCTGAGAAGGTCAGATCCCAATATCACATCCAAATTGTGGAAGACAAGTTCCAAAGAGTTTGGAAAAATAAAAGCAAACCTCAATCTCTTAAATGACTATGGCTCCAGACCACTGGGCTTTTCTCAGGAAGGAACTACTGTAATGACGCTGTGGTTATGAAAACTTTCAGTTACGAGTAACTAAAAGTAATTTATTATTATTAGTAGTAGTAATAATAATTAATAATAATAATACCGCTGCTGCCTGGAAATCTAAAGCGGATAAGAAAGTGAGTGTTTCTTTAATAAGTATAACCAAAACTAACGTTTTTTAAAACTAGGAAAAATAAAAATCTTTGGGATGGTCACTCCAAGTTCCCCTAAGCCTAGGGATCAGTTTTGGGGAGCTAGCTCTTCCAATGAATGAGGCCAGTTCACCTCTCCTCATAGACAATGACTTTATTGGTGAGGCCTTTTTAATTTTTCAACTCCTACCACATTCCTTCATCCATAAAACTCACGCATAGTAGAGGATATTTAAAGAACCGCTGTTTAACCGCAACTTCATACCCATCAAACGTCTGAGTTCTGTGGGCCTAATGGAAATCTGACAAAATGCTACTCCTCTGTAACCAAGGAAGGTTCTCCACATCCCCAAACTGAGTCTAAGCAATTTCATACTCTTTAAATGTCCTTCTCCATCACTCAGGCCTCAGCATGATTAAAAACAAGCGCTTTTTGTGTAGTTATCTTAGAGGTTGCTAGCTTGGCACCAAGCCTAGCATTCACTATCTATGGATCACTTTTCTAAGGAAAAAGATAGTCAGAATGAAAGAAATCTCCTAAGATCAAGACTCATTCCTGGCACAGCTCATCCGCACACCCTCCCTCAGGTTGGAGATACGAGAACTCCTGTTCACGTAAAGGCCAGTGATGACAAATTCCTGCAACATCACAGAAGCTCCAAGATCTGCAGAAAACAAAAATGTGCTTGGGCTGGAAATAACTTAAAACATGTATATATTAAAAACATAGAGTTGAAATAAAATACAAAACTTGCATGAATTTTTAAGAGATGATCTCAATACACTTTGCTTATTTTTGTTTACTTGTTGTTATACTTTAGCAAACAATTTCAGGCTATGTCTTAGTCTACTAGAACTTATCTTTACATAATCACACCGTTAGGATACTTTTACGAAAAAATTTACAAAGTTCTGAAACTTTCATTGACTACAATTCATTAAAAATTGTGGACTGTTACAAAATTAGCTTGTTATGTCTAGTTCTGATATAAGATTTTTCAATTTATTTGCTCAGTTATGATTCTATTTAGTTGAATTCTTGAGAAACAAACAATGAATTTGTCTTAAACATATAAGAAGGCAATTAGAGCAAAAGGCAAACTCACTGATTCTACTGAATGTTACAACTTGACCTGAACTTATGGTCATAAACAATGCTTATATTCCCTCTGTTTATAATGATATCTGCTCCTGAAAAGAGTTTTGGGGGATTAGATAATCCCCTACAGTTTTCCTCTCAGGATTTAATAGAAGCAAGGCTCACAAAACATGTCTACAAAGCATTCATTATCAAGGAAGCCCCAAACAATGTATCCAGCCTGCTCTGTAAACTCCACAGGTCCTACTGTTTTGAGTCAGACATAGCAGTCTTCCAGACCCAGGATTCGATGACCCTTGGCTTGTCTAGAATTAGACAGCAAGAAACCCACCAGCAACCACGTTCCTGTTACAAGATCCTTAAGGGACCCTTGTTGCCTGTGGCTGACCTTCCTAGATTTGTGTATCTTAGTCAGCCCATATTTTGAATGCCTTTAATTTCACCAGTTAGAGCCATCACGCTAATAAACAGAATTCGGTGTGCTAACTCGGTGTGCTATTTCGCAAAAGCCTGAAATGTTGTCCAAGGCACAGAAACTGAATTGTTTCTACCAAATACCTCGGGAGGGTGGCCATTCTGAAGTAATCCTGACAAAATGGGGAGGGGATTTGCTGTTGGAACAGCCTAGAAGCGAAGCTGGAGCTCACTTGTACGTCAAGTTCACACAGTTTATGCTGAAATATTTTAAAGTAAATGACAGATAGTAGAACAACATACTTTGCCTTTCTGTTTGACTTCTTTCTGTTCTAAATATGATCTCTATTTTGCATTTTTTCAATATTTGTGCTTGAAACTATTGGCTGTTACAGAAAAAGAACAAAATATGGATGGATTACTATAAACAAAAACTCCATTTTCTATGTAATACTTGTTATCATCATTCAAAGGGAATTGACGTAGTGGTACGAAGGACGATTCACCATGGTAACATACAAAATAACTTTGCATCAGTAATAAAAATAGATTATTTTGTTGTTTCAAAATAGGATAGAAGTATTTCTGGATGTGGCGTGGTTGCTAATGAGATGAAACCATAAAATGTTGAGACATGTCAAGGGTTTCATTCACTTACTGAAAATCTTTAACACTTCCAAAGTTTCTGTGAGGCGGAAATAGAGTTGATACGGGTTTAATTAATATCTATAAAAATGTGGCAGTTGATATTTATCTTGGACATTTTATTCCCTTTTATTTGTTTATATGTTTGCATTTACACAAGAAGAAATTAAACTTAACTATTATTTGAAAATTACTACTCAGGATGTGGTCTGCTGGCCATCCTCTGGGAACTTGTTAGAGAAGTAGATTCTGGGGCTCCCCTCAGTCTTGGGGAACCAGGAGGTTTGGACGAGGGCCAGCAAGGTGAGCTTGAGCAAGGCCCCCAGATAACTTTGATGGCCACTGAAGTATGATAGACTGATCTAAAGGTTATTGAGTTTCACCAAGTCCCTTCTCAGTATTTAAAGCTTGTAGCCATTTAAAATATTTGATAAATCTTCTCATTCTTGTTGTAGGATAAAAAGCATACACTTTACAATGGTGATGGCCTTTCAAAGAAGGAAATAAGGCAATACTCACATGTTTATGTTATCTGTAATATGTAGGTAAAAATACTGGAGAAGGGGGCGGTGCTTTTCGGCTGGTCTGAGATGTTACCTTGGAAGGGCTTATAATGAATTTCATCTCAAGTGTTCAATGGATGTGTCCTGAGTCCTCTCCATCCTTGAACATCAGATCTTGAGCTTTATAAAACCTTATCATGGGGACAGAAGTTTCTATAACAGTTTTAAAAGTAGTACCAAAATGGTTGAATCAATTTTTAAAGACTCAGATCCATGATTTATATGATACTATAAATATGCGAGGCATTTAAACTGGTGACAATGTGATCCAAAATAAGCAAACTAATCCATATTTGATTACACTTTCTGGAATTCAAGTTGATTATAAAATTAGATTGTTTTATGTACATTATGCCTTAGAACTGGTCTTTTAAGTGGTTTGAATATTAATCTTCAGGACAGCAGAGGAAGCACTAGATTTCTAGGGAAAAAATAAGCTTTGGAATAAATAGAGTTATAAATGTTTTACTTCCATTGATTGCAAAGTTATTCTATTGAAGATTTTATAACAATTAACCAATTAGTTTAATATGAAATACTCATAAAGCTTAACTATAATTATTTACATTTGAATAAAGTACTCATTATATAGCATATTATAGCAAAATTAATGAATACTTTAGGTTGAAATGATGAATTTCATTAATAATGAAACCAACTAGTAGTTAAACACAATCATATGACTTTCTCAATAGTTAAGGATATAAAACACCAGCAATAGTAACTTTCCTTAGCTATATTTGCTGAGCACCTATGTTCAGGTTCCCTTAACACTTTCTTATACACTTATTGACTAGAAGGTTATTGGTTATCAATGATTGGAAAGAATGTGTGTCTTATTTTCTTTTATGTGTTTTCAAATAATTTTTCTAAAATACATTAATTGATATTGCAATATTTTAAAATTCAAAAATAGTTCTTTTTTTTGTGCTCCCCTGACTATTCTAAAATAGATTAATCGATGGTGCAATATTTTAAAAATCAAAAATAGGTGTTTTTTTGTGTGTGTGCTCCCCTGACTATTCTAAAATAGATTAGTCAATGGTGCAATATTTTAAAATTCAAAAATAGTTCTTTTTCTTGTATTAGAAAGTGTTCCCCTGACTGTGTGGTCTGTTACCATTTAAATTGCGCAGTAGCAATTCCTGTGAATTTTGAGCAGGGTGTGAGAGAAGGGAACTGGTCCCAAAACCATGGGCCAACCCACAGTTACTCCTGCTATAACTGTCTTCATGCCAAGACCAGTTTTACCAGGAATGACAAAGTTAGAGAAATATCACCATTCTAAATAGGTCATTATTTGTTTTCAGTCCTCTGGGGCTTCATGTTATGTTGATGCCAAATCTCCAATTATCTTCTCATTATCTTTGGTGATTCCTATTCTGACTAGGGGATGATACATTATCCAGCCATATGCGTCTGATGGCATTTCCCAGATGTACACTGAGATTTAATTAATTAACTCTATGTAGTGCTTTTTTTTTTTTTTTACTGAACATTTGTACATGGCTTGGCTTTGGCAAACTGGTCATTGGTGTTTTATGTGGCACTTAAAGTGACAGATAATATTTTATCCTAGGAGAAGGAGCTGCATAAATAGAAGGGTCAGAGGCTGTGAAATCAAACAAAACTTGGTTCAGTATCCTGTTTTGGATCTTTGCTAGTTGCAATCCTCAGACAAGTTATTTAAGCTTTCCTAGATTTTAAATCCAGAATATTTAAAATAAAATATTTGTACGGATTCAGTTAGACAATGGATGTGAATCACTTGGTAAAATGCCTAATATAATATGTGCTCATTAAATGATACTTATTACATGACTAGTCTGGATTATAAGCATAATGGCACATTACTCAACAGAAATAATTTTGATGCCTTTTAAAAACTTCCTTGGCTACATCAGTACTGTGAAGGCCTGAGTCATAGTATAAAACCATCTTTCAAATCCTTTATTTATCCCCAACTAGGTCTTCGTGAGGTAAGGATCTCTAAACTCCTGGCTTCATTACTCCCAAATATTTTGACCATTCACTTGCCCATTTATTGGTAATTACAATTGCTCACAAAGCTCTAGATATATAAATATTGAGGATATTTCCTATTAAGTCTCTGTCACATGTTTAAGCATGCAATGAAAACTTTTTATTCTAAACAATCCCATACTATCTCTTTAGAACAATATACCCAAATTATACCAACAAAATAGTAGGTACATGACTCTATACCTCATTAAAAGTATGGTCTTACAAACCTCAATATTGTCTCCTAATATTTATTATCCAGTTGATCTATTATATTAGCCATATTAAGACCAATTGGCAACTATACATTATTCATACATGTGCCTTATTTTTCTATGAGTTATCAGTCAAGGAATAAAATTTGTTTTTTAAGTAAAATGTCAGTCAAAAAGCATGAAAAGGAATCTATGAGGGGGACCGGAAAGTAATGTCGTTTTTTTTACAGTAAATTCACACAGATAAATTTTTAACAAGTTTCTATTTTTAATCAATGATGTAATCACTTTTGTTATCAACAACCTTTTGCCATCTAGTGTGCAAATTTTCAATGCTGGATCGATAAAAATCAATTGGTTTTTGAGCAAAATATCTGGAGATGGCATTTTGGACATCATCCAAATTTTCAAATTTTTTGCCACTTAGAAAATGTTGTAACGATCAGAATAAATGGAAATCCGATGGCGCAATATCGAGCAAGTATGGTGGGTGAAGCAATACCTCCCACCCCAATTCATTAATTTTTTCCAGGGTTTGTCTTGCGCAGTGCGGTCTTGCATTATCGTGTTGCAGAATAACGTCTTTTCTGGTGACAATCGCTGGGCACTTTTCAATTAAAGATTGATTTACTCGATCCAATTGTTCACAGTAAAGGTCTGCATTCAGTTTGTCCAGGTTTCAGCACTTCAAAATGAACGACCCCACGAATACTCCACCAAACACACAAAAGTGCCTTTTTGGGGTGTAAACCTGGCTTAGCTGTACTTCGTGGCGATTCCTTCGGAGAGAGCCACTGCCTTTTGCGTTTTGGATTATCACAGAGGACCCATTTTTCATGTCCAGTGATCAAGCGATCAAAAAACGCTTCTGTATTGTGCCGCTGAAGCAATAAGTTGCATGTGGTGGACCAGTTAGCTTTGTTTTCTTTGGACAGGTTATGCGGGACCCAAACACCTGCTCTGCTTACTTTACCAATCTGCTGCAAATGTTCTTGGATGGTTGACCAAGGTTGGTTAAGAGTGTTTGACAGTTCCTCGATTGTCTGACACGGATTTGCTTCCACTTCCGCCCTTAACATGTCATTATTTTAAGGACATTACTTTCCGGTCCCCCTCATATAAGCAATTGCAATTCAGTGTAGAACAATTAATAACTTTCAAAATAAACATTTCAAGGTGAGAAGTTCTTTAGGTAAACAATAATATCAGATTAAAGGAAAAATGTAAACATTGAAATGTTTATTTTTATTTGCTTTAATAATTATTTTGAAAAATTATACTGTCAAGTAAAAAAGTGGCACAATCTTCATTTTCAAAACAGGGAAGATTTATCCCAAAAGAAAGGTTCTATTTAGTGATTTTTGACTGAGTATATTGCATAAAAGTACAAAATGTCTCTGAAACCTTAGATGTTTGTTTATAGGGTTAGGCTTTTTGGCACAAATGTTGTTGAAATATGCCAGATAGGTATTTTGAAAATATGTTTTATTCTGTATCTAGCCAGAAACCATATTTAGTACGGTTGTGTTTGAAAGCAAATAATAAGCTAGAACATTGTGTATATTTTTTCTATGTTGTAACTTTTCAGTAGTAATCAACAGTCAAGGAATTTTCCCCTTTTTGACCTAGCAGTTTGGAAATAATATGTACAGCCCAATGATGAAAAACATGTATCAGCTACATATATATAAGATTCGTCTTTAGGACACCAGCATCCTTTAGGAAAAAAGTCTTATGCTCCTGGGGACAGAGAAGAGGATGGGGAGGGTGTTTGAAAACATTGGCCAGAATGGAGAGAGAATAGAATAACCACCCCCAACACTCACCAGCTCTTAAACTATGTTACTCTCCTCTGATCAATAATAACATAATTTCCAATTATTTGATCTAATCATTGGCTTGTTGTTCTTCCTGCTACAATAGTTATTAAAAGTTTATACAACAAAACCCAGAAGCAGAAAAGACCATACTGCATTATAGAAAGGATCACACAAGGTTTTACAATATTTTAAAACTTCTTATAGTATTATTTGGACAAGATGCATGATGTTTACTTATATAACCTGCTAAAAAACTTGGTCAAAACCAGACAACTTTCTTTTCTGTCACATCTTTCTCAACCCTGCACAAATACCAAAGTTCATTTCTTGCTATTAAAACTTTCTTGAATGTAAAAATTAAAGGAGAACATGTTTAATGATTTATATTGCAACATACTGATGTTTTATTGGATTTTGTGAAAATTATTTAATTTTCCAGAAATATGAATCAGAATGGATGTAGTTTTAGGTTCAGAATATTTTTTCATTATTACTAGAGACATTTAAGCAAAATCCAACACGGTAAAGAAAGGACTCTTTTCACAGTTATTTTACTGGGGACTACAAAACTTTTTCAAAGCAAAACTGGAAATGATTCATTCTGAACTCTAGAAATTATCTATGTGTTCATATGAAGACACTTCTTGGCACTTTCTAGGAAGCTGGTCATCTAGTTCTCTGTGACAGTGGACAAGGAATTTTAAACCTTTTGACCTATTTTGCTGTCCCCTCTGGAGAATTAGGGGGAAATTAGGAAATTACATTGCTAAGAACAAAGTGTAGCTTTCTTCCCAAGTTAATACAATTTTATTTTTTAAATCAAATAATCTCTTACATATGAAAAATGTCAGTGACTTTGTTCCTCTTACCCCGAGTCCTTACTCCCCCTTTGCCTTGCCTCTCCACAGCTGTGTGTACACACACACTTAGCTTACACAGACTTACCATGTGTACATGTTCACCCACGTCATAGGTTGCTACCACCAACAGTATACTGATGAGCCCAGCTCCTCTGTGCCCCCCTGTCTCCTGCACTTCTCTGCTTGCTGACATGGTGCCCCTGTCTTTCCTTCCTATGCCAGACCACCAGGGCAATCTTCCCAACCACTGATCTGCTCCTTTCACTCCCCTTCTTCAAATCCTTTAATGATGCTGGGTGTTGAAAGGACAACAGCAATACTGAAAATTCCTGCTGGCTTCCACCACAATGTTAAAACAAGACAGACTTTCACATGTGGGTGGGATGCTGGAAAGACGACAAATATGATCTGATTTCCTCTTCCAGCTTCGAGACTATATCCTTTGAAAGGCCACACATCTTCTGTCTGAGGCTCTCGCAGCCATAATGCTTTCTCGGATTCATCCCCTGTCTGCTCTAGTACTTGGTCCCTTCATTGTTTCACACATCCACACATAACCACACATGCACTCGTGATGTTGAGGACACACCCGCTCTGTTACCCTGCTTCTCCCCCCACTTCCCTCCGCCCTCCCTCGCCTCCCCCAGCTAAACTTCTTAAGAACAAATTCCACTCCTAAATCTCTCTGGGATTCTTTCACAGCTTATTTTTACTTTTGAGCACGACCTTTCATTCTCATTCTCTATTCCAAGTGCATTTTAAAATATGTCTCCTAAACAAAGAGCAATTCTGGTGAATAAAACACAGTTTTAACTTAAACATATCACTCTAAACTTTGGGAAGAAGGTAAAACTCAAACTACATGAGGACATAAACTTCTGTAAAGAGGAGGCAATAAGAGGACAGTTCTAATAAGAAGGGGAAAGCCCTGAACTTTCTAAAAGACCATGAATAATATATTTCCACAAAGCTTTTCCATGGATAAGGTGAATTTACATTGTGGTCTTTTGCTGGAAACAAAAATTTAAAATATCCACCTTGACCCCAGGCAAAGTCCTCTCTCCATCAAGAAAAATGCTGGGTTTTTTGTTTGTTTTATTACTGTACTGACAAACAGTCAGTGTGAGCTCAATAAATATAGGGTTGGCAAATGTAGGTTTACAGTTACGAGCATGCAAAACCGAGAGATTATTCTTGTATTATTATTTATTATTGTATTATTTATTTGTATTACAACTGTAAACCTACTTTTGCCCACCCTGTATTTTATGTTAAATTATGTTAAATTAAGACAAGAAAGATAAACTACAGAAGATTCCAGGTTCAATCTACTGATTCCTGGAAAGAGTTTTACCTACGTCTCCATACACTGCCTTTTCTTGCTATGCTAGGTTGGGGGTTATAGTCACCCCAGTTCCCCACTCTTGTCCTGCTCTCTGATACCCAGAGGAGAGAAGCCCTAAGTAGCCTGTACTTTACCTTCTTTTCCCATGAGCCCCATCTCAATCCTGATCAGTGTCTAATAGTGGATAGTAGGCACATTCCAAAGAGAAAAACCCCTCAAGCTCTTCCCTATAGGTCTAAAGAAAATAAACAGAAAGAGAAGTAGAAATGTGGTTTTCTGTCCTCACCAAAAGTTTCACCTACCTCTCAATAGCCCTATTCTGTCCATACAGTCCTAGAGGCTTGTCATAGTCTATAAGTATGATTAGAAAAGAAAGAGAGAGAAAGAGAGTGGGAGGATGGATGGAAGGAAGGAAGGAAGGAAGGAAGGAAGGAAGGAAGGAAGGAAGGAAGGGAGAAAAGAAAAGAAAGATGGCATAAATTTATTTATCTTGCCCTGGCTGGTTTTGCTCAGTGGTTAGAGCATCGGCCCATGGACCAATGAGTCGTGGGTTCGATTCATGCCAAGGGCATGTACCTTAGTTACGGTTCGTCCCCAGCCCTGGTTGGGGTCGTGCAGGAGGTAAACAGTTGATGTATCTCTCTCACGTCAATGTTTCTCTCTCTCTTTCTCTCTCTCAAGATAAATAGAAAAATGTCCTCAGGTGAGGAATGAAAAAAAAATTAAATTAAAAAAAATTTATTTATCTTCATCTATACTTCACAAATATGAGAAAACAAACTTACAAAGTGTTAATGAATTTCATTATTTGACATTTTAAAGTTATTTTGTTTTGTTTTTAAAAACAGATCTGTTAAATAACGCTTTCACCAAAGTATAGTTCTTCTAACTAGCTGTAAATTTATCATCATCTACATGGAAGACTCTTGAGGTTCACAAAGGCAATCCCCCCAGCTGAGCAAGTGCCGGATGGGTCACTGACCTGCAGTAACAACTCTGCTGAGGCGGAACTAGGATCAGTGGAAGAGGCGCTCATGTAGTCGTGGTTGATGGCATGCTGTCTGTGATACAACATGGCAACGGCGTGAGGAGCTGATCTACAATAACTTTCTGAAGGACCTTCACAGACGTCATTTCGGGGGGAGAAGAGCACAGGGCCTAAGTGCACCCTGGAACCGACCGCCTGGGTGAACATTTCACTGCCACCACTAACCGCCTACAGTGAACTGCTTAGCCTCTCTGCACCTCCATTTTCTCATCTTTAAAGTGAGAACAAAAACAATACTACCTACTTTGTGAAACTGTTGTGAGGATTAGAGAAGGCTTGAAATGGTGCATGGTATCCAGTTAGCGCCCTGTAAAGATCGGATCTTGTTATTACTTACAAGTCGATATGATGAGCTCTCAAAGGCCACAAATGGCCCTTTTTTTCCCCCTGCTATCTTGTTAAGAAAATGTTATGCAATGGTTTTGTTTGGAAATATTGGATTCCAGAAGTTCTTCGAATATTTTCCTCATAAATCCCAAGGGTGCGCTCTATTATTCCATATTATCTGTGGCTTCTGGATTCTAGGAAGAAAGTCTGCTGATTTGATGTATAGACCATATATCAAAAAAGAAATAAATCATTTTTTGTTTTTATTTTTCAGATTTCAAGGGAAAAAAATACAGAAAAGGAAAGGACAACTGTTGATTTCATCTTCAAGTTTTTACTTCCAAGGCGCAAAAAAAAAAAAAAAAAAAAAAAAAAAAGATTTCCAATGTATATACAATTGGTAAATTGAAGAGAAAATATTGAGTAATTATAAATAGGTATTAGGATATGTTTCACTAGAAAATTTTCTTTCAAGGTAATATGAAGGACCTCAAAACTGAGTGTTACATAACATAGATAATAAATTCTCATTTTATTAGAATGAGAATCTAGTATCAAATCCTTTTAGAATCATCACAACTTTTCATAGTTACCAAAGATTTCATATGGTGATGATTTAAATATGAATTCATTTTTAATGGCTTAGTTCTGGATAGGCCATCTCTGCTGCTGATACATGCTTTAATACCTTTTAGGATGTTCAATTTTACAGACCATAATAGAATATTTATAATGATAACTAATAATGACTAACAGTTTTTACTTCCTGCCATGCAGGGATTTTAAAATACACCAACTGGACACTTCATATCCAGTCTCCCTTTCAGTCTTTTAAGAGTGTGGAAATGGAAGCCTAGAAAGATTTAACAGCTTGCCCACAGTCACACAGCTCATCACTGGTCGAGCCAGGATTCCCAGCCAGGAAACCTGACTAGTGCACGGGCTCTCTGACCGCCACTCATATGTTAAGAGAACAAAGACTTATGGGAGGTTTCTGGTTAATCTGAAAGGAGAAATGCCTTGAACTTCTTTTGAGCTGTTTCTAGGATTAGTTGATCAACAGATGCCAATTAAAATATTCTTTTCCTTTCTTTGACACGTCACCACAGCTAACGCAAAAGCCTCTTAGGATGGTAACAACACAGAATTGAGAGTACAGTGGTCCCCCCTTATCTGCAGGGGTATATTCCAAGACCCCCCAGTGGATGCCTGAAACCACAGAGAGTACTGACCTCTCTATGTACTTTTTCCCATGCACACACCCCTATGATAAAGTTTAATTGTGGTCAGGATGGCGGCATAGGTAAACACGGTCTTGCCTCCACCCACAACCACATCAAAATTACAACGAAACTACAACACAGCCATCACTCAGAACCACCTGACATCGAGCTGAATGGAAGTCCTACAAGCAAGAAATTAAAGCAGCAGCCACATGAGACTGGTAGGAGGGGCGGAGGCAGACGGGCTGGTCCCACACCCATGTGTGGCAGATAAAAATCAGGAGGGACAGCTCGGCTGGCAAGGTTCTCCCAGAGGACTGAGGGGTCCCCGGCCCACACCAGGCCCCCAGCTCAGGGTTCCAGTGCCAGGAAGAGAATCCCCATCACTTCTGGCTGGAAAACTAGCGGGAACTGAGGCTGAGGGAGGCTGGGGCAGCTGGAGCCCCAGGCAGCTGCTCTTAAAGGGCTCGCGCACGGACTTACTCAGACTTGCTCCCTCTGAGTTTGGAGGGGAGGCACCTTGAGGGGCGCTAGAGACATACAGGGAAGAACTGAGCTATTTGGCCTCAGGAGGAGGGCTGGAGAGGCGGCTTTCTCCTGGACAGACGTGCTGGCAGAGGCTGATATTCCTTTGGTGAGCCCTTCCCCTACAAGGCCTGCAGACAGCTGCCATATCTGGGACTCCGGCAACCTGGCTCACACTGTTGGCCCCACCCTGGTGATTCCCTGAGGCCCTGCCCCACCCAATGTTCTGGCCCACCCAAGCTGTTTTCAATGGCCTTACCATAGGATTGGCCTGTCTTGGATCCTGCTTCAGAGTTTCCAAAAATCTCTCAAACAAGCAGCATCTGGTCTCAGTGAGCCCCATACCTCTTGTTAAGTGGCCCCAGGCCTGGCACTAGAAGCAGCCAGGCTTGGTTCACAACTTGGCTTTTCCTGGGTACCTCCAAGCCCAGCACAAGAAGCAGCCATTGGCAGATCACTTTGTAGCTTAAGCCTGGTGGACCCAGATAGAGCACAGGCAGTGGCTGACCTTGCCCCAGAGCCAGCACACCCAGTGGACAGCTCCAGACCACATCGAAACACCACCACCCAACCACCTCCACAAGTGACACACTCAGTGAGTGGACTCAGTGGGTACCAGAGCCCTGATGAAGTAAGTCTTGCTCTGTGTGGTGGGCCCCTACACAACTGATCCAGCAAGGGAGTCAGAGGCCAGAGGTCAGTGGGCACAGCCAGTCCTTGTAGCTGATCAGCCTGAGTAAATCCCTCCCATTGATGTGCCAATAGCAAACAAGACTCAAATACAACAGAAGAGTGTACAGTCCACACTAGGAGTGCACCTCGACGGCCCAACTGGGACGATCAGGGAGGCTGTGTCACTGGATCCTACAGGACACCTACAAAAATAGGCCACCCTATGAAGCCTAAGAGACATAGCAACTCTACCTAATACATAAAAACAATCACAGGGAAGCAGCCACAATGAGGGGACAAAGAAACGTGTCCCAAATGAAAGAAAAGAACAAAACTCCAGGAAAAGAATTAAACAATGGAGATAAGCAATCAATCAGATGCAGAGTTCAGAAAACAGGTTATAAGGTTGCTCAAGGAACTTGGTGAGACATTCAAGGAACTTAAGGAGCCTCCAAGGAACTTAGTGAGAACATCAACAACATAAAAAAAAGACCAGTCAGAAACGAAGGATGCATTAACTGAAATAAAGAATAAATTACAGGGAATCAATAGTAGAGTAGGTAAAGCCAAGAAGCAAACCATCGATTTGGAATATAAGGAAGCAAAAAACACCCAATCAGAACAGCAAAAAGAAAAAAGAATAAAAAAAAATGAGGATAGTTTAAGGAGCCTCTGGGACAACATCAGGCGGACCAACATTCGCATCATAGGGGTGCCAGAAGGAGAAGAGAGAGAACAAGAAATTGAAAACCTATTTGAAACAATAATGACAGAAAACTTTCCTAACTTGGTGAAGGAAAGAGACATACAAGTCCAGGAAGCACAGAGAGTCCCAAACAAGATGAACCCAAAGAGGACCACACCAAGACACATCATCATCAAAATACCAAAGGTTAAATAGAAAGAGAGAATCTTAAAAGCAGCAAGGGAAAAGCAGTCTGTAACCATCAAAGGAGCTCCCATAAGACTGTCAGCTGAGCCCTGGCTGGTTTGGCTCAGCGGTTAGAGCGTCGGCCTGCAGTCCGGAGAGACCCGGGTTCGGTTCCCGCTAAGGGCACGTACCTCGGTTGCAGTTTGTCCCCGGCCCTGGTTGGTCGTGTGGGTGGCAGCCACTCGATGTGGCCCTTTCACGTCGATGTTTTTCTCTCTCTCTCTCTCTCCCCCCCCTACTCTGTCTGAACAAAAAATGAAAAAATGTCCTCGGGTGAGGATAAAAAAAATAAATAAATAAATAAAAGACTGTCAGCTGATTTCTCAAAAGAAACTTTGCAGGCCAGAAAGGAGTGGCAAGAGATGTTCAAGGTGATGAAAAGCAACGACCTACAACCAAGACTACTCTGTCCTGCAAAGCCATCATTTAGAATCGATGGACATATCAAGAGTTTCCCAGACAAGAAAAAGCTAAAGGAGTTCATCACCACCAAACCAGTATTATATGAAATGTTGAAAGGTCTTCTTGAAGGAGAAGAAGAACAAAAATATGAACAGTAAAATGGCAATCAATACATATCTATCAACAATTGAATCTACAAACAAAATGAGCAAGCAGAACAGAAACAGACTCATAGATTCTGAGAACTTTTTGTTGCTTGCCAGATGGGTGGGGGCTGGGGGGATGGGTGAAAAAGATGAAGGAATTAAGAAGTACAAATTGGTTGTTAGACTGATGAACCTCAAAGGGAAGGGGGAGGGAGGGTGGGATAAGATAAACCAAAGAGCTTCTATGCATATATGCATAAACAATGGACATCGACAATAGTGTGGGGAAGGCTGGAGAGGGGTGGGATTGGGGAGGAGGGAGTTAATGGGGAAAAAGGGGGGACATATGTAATACATTCAACTATAAAGATGAGTTAAAAATAAATAAATAAATAAAGTTTAATGTATAAGTTAGGTACAGTGAGCTATTAATAACAATAACTCATAATAAAATAGAACTTATATAATAATATACTGAAACAAAAGTGATGCTGATATAGTCTCTCTCTTTCAAAACATTGTATTCTACTATATTCGCCTTTCTTCTTGTGATGATGTGAGATGATAAAATACCTATGTGACGAAATAAAGAGGTGAACGAAATGCTAAGTAAAATCAGGGTCACTTAAACATAAGCACTGAGATACCATACAGTCTATTTGATGACCAAGAGGGTTACTAAGTGACTGTCAGGGAACATATACAGTGTGGATACACTCACTGCACGAAGGGATGATTCACGTCCTGGGAAGGACGAAGCAGATGTACAAAATTTCATCTTGCTGCTCAGAATGGCACACTTAAAACTTATGAATTGTTTATTTATGGACTTTTCCATTTAATATTTTCAGACAGTGGTTGACCACAGGTTAACTAAAACCACAGAAGGCAAAACTGTAGATAATAATGAATAATATACTAACTAAAAAGGCACTTTCACGTTTACTTTTCTAAAATCATATGTGCGTAATTTAAAAACCATGGTTCCCTTTTTACTTTCTGTAATGGTTTATTTTAAAAATCAGGATTAAAAAAAAGAAGGTATTTCCCAGAAATCATTCAATTTTGCTGAATAACTAGGTCATTATTCTCATTTTGATAGATGCCACAGACCAACTAAGAAAAGGTTCACAGTTTTGTAACCATAGCCAGTATTTTTTTAGTGCTTGTTATATTCTAGGCTTTACCTACGCTGAATCACCCTAACGGCCTCAAAAGATAGGCACTATTAACACACCTATTTTAAAGTGAAGAAAACCATAACCAGCAGAGAATAAGGCAAATGGTTACATGGTTTATGACAAAGCTGAGCTTTGAACGTCTCCTGTATGTCTCTCCCTAGAACCAAGACAAATAGTCACGTTAAGATGACTCCAAAGATTGTGCACTATTTTATATTGCTCAGAAAATAATCCATTAAATGCATTCATTCATTTCTTGCTTACTCAAGATGCCTGGGATATACAAAGGAAATTAAGAAACTGAGTTCAGAGAGGTTAAGAGTTCGACCAAGATCATAGGGATTTTTAAGTGGTAACACTCATACTTGCGGCCAGATTTTGTCTCTTTGTTCCCAGTGTTGTAATATGTATGCATTCTCCTTGGATGACAATAATCAAATGTTTATATTGTATTACTCCTCCTAGACTCTTGCTTTGATTTAGCTGTTGAAATTTGGCCACACAAAGCACAGCTGCTTCTTCTCAGAGACCTCAGCACTCTTTTGACCTTGGCCATGTGATTGAAGCAGAGGGAGACTCAACCATGAATGTTTATCCACCTGCCCAGTCCCTTACCCATTCCCTCTGGGCTGTCCCTCCCTGAGCACCCAGGGTCCCTCTGTGGCCTCCATGTGTCCTGCCCCAGTACGAGGTGTGCATTTAAAATTTAAATTGGGATCTGTTTAGTCTTCTCCATGTTTCTGTTACATCATGGAAAACAAACAATTCGTGTTATTAAAATAAAGTAGTTTTATGTTCTCTTCCATTCTAAGATGGTTGCTATTTATCTTCATTTGTAAACTTTCATGTTCTTTGCCAGTTTTTTCTCCATGCTATTAGGACTTTGAAGTTATTTAGAGGGAAAATATTTACCTTAAAATCACTCAACATGATTTTTAAAAACAGCCTTTTGTCCTCATTAGTTAGCGTAATTGGCACGGCACCCTCATGTTTTAAAATCCCTCCAAATTACCTCGAGCTCAACTTTCCCAGTTTTTGTTACATCCACTCTAATTCAGTAGTAAGTCACAGCAAAATATACAGCTTCTGCCAAAAGATCCAACCTAAGCTGGTGGAGACACACTTTTAGTGGTCGGTCTATATTCAGCCACTAAGTGGGTAATTCGGTGGATAATGTCACAACAACCCAGGTTTTCAATGCTAGGAAATGTGTAAACATTTAACACATTAAAAAATATATTTCATATCTCTGTTTTTCAAGATTCTGTGTCTGTATAAATTCCAATATTGTCTGTTATATTCTACACTATTTTCTGTTCCATTTTGCCAACTAGGTGTTTCAGAAACAACAAATGCTATTACTTTTTAGCATACATTTATCATGAACTCTTTGGCTAAAAGAATAATTACTTCAAACAATGAAAGTGTCAGACCTGACGCTTCATTATATTGACTGAATTATACATATATTCCAATAAAGGACTTTTATAAATACGTAGGGGCTTAGGAAAGGTCTCTTCTAAGTCTCTCTTTAAAAGCACTGCTGAACATATTTTGCAGAATGGCAGCAGTGAGTACGGACAGGTTATTTGTATTTCAAACCTAAATCTGAAAGGGAAGCTAGCATTGTCACTGCTTACTCTGGAAGCAGACAGGAAAGGACAGACATTGCAACTGTGGCCACCAAGTTGGAGAACAGGTATGGTCAGGACCTCTGCAGAGCTCACACCTGGGGCATAACCTGTTCATAACCTGAGCCTAAGGAACTCCACTGCCTCCCAAGCCCTTGCTTGACACAATAGATTTACAGTGTAGAAATAATAAAAAATGAAAATTGAAATTATAACCCACTCAGAAATGACCACCCGTGTCAATACGCTAGTGTATTCTTTAAATTATATCTATAAATTGATGTCAATTGATAAAATCTCCTGAAAGGTAATTTTCCAATAAACACCAATATCCTTTAAAATATACCTATAATCAGATGCAAAATTTGTGTGAGTGTTTGTGTGTGAGTGTGTGTGAGTGTGTGTGTGTGTGTGTGTGTGTTTAGTGATGCACATATGTAGGTGTGTGTGTGTATTCATATATATGTTTTTTATTTATATATGTTATAATCATTTTCATTTAAAATATCATAAGAGCCTATCTAAAGGTTAAATGGCACATAATATTTTATTAGGTAGACATGCTATAACTTATTTACCTAACTGGCCCTCCACTATTGTTCTTTACATTATCTCCTTTATTCTTCATAAATAATGCTATAAAATATTATTCATGTGTGAAAATCTATACATGTGTCTCCAATTCTTTCTTTTGTATAAACATTTTTATAAGAAATGGATGGCTATGTACATTTTGAAGGTTTAAAAGATGAAATTATGTTTCCATTAGCAGTATATAGGAATGTTACTTTATTCACACTCTCAATATAATACAAAAAAATGCATAACATGTATGAAGGATGTGAAAAGCATATCATGCCATTTAAATCTTCCTTTCTTTAATAGTACCAAGTTTGAATTTTTGTCCTCCTTACATTTGCTGATCAACTATATGACTCCCTTTGTATTTCTTAGTTAATTGCTATTTGTGTTCTTTCCAGTTTTCTAATTTATTTTTTTCTTTTAGGTTCATGAAAATGTATTACATACTAATGATTTTAACACTGTGTTATGTTTTTAAGCAGTTTGACATTTATGCTTTTGAGTTTTACACTCACTGTTTTGGGAAGACTACAGTGAGTGGGGCCACATTCTAGAAAGCAGAAGTTTCAATATTCATAGTAGTTTTCTACAATCTTGTTCCATATAATATTGAAAATATTTGGAAGAGCCCGGCCGGTGTGGCTCAGTGGTTGAGCACTGACCCATGTACCAAGGGGTCGCCAGTTCGATTCCTGGTCAGGACACATGCCCAGGTTGTGGGCCCAATCCCCAGTGGGGGACATGCTGGAGGCGGCCATTCCATGTTCTCTCTAATCGATGTTTCTATCTCTCTCTTCCTCTCCCTTCTCCTCTCTCTAAAAATCAATAAAGAAAAAAAATTTTTTTTTTAAATTTGGAAGAGTATTCTTTAGTTGTAAAAACTGCTTTAATGGGGCTGCCTTGACACTGGTTTCTTTTTTCCCCTCATTTTTCTCATGCCTTTCCTAGACATACCATTCACAGCCAATGACGTATCACCTAGACACACATTACTAGAAAAAAATCATTAAATAAAATAGAAATAGGTGACTTAAATGTAAGAGATTATTTATCCCAATTCTGATTTTCTTAATCCAAGACTATTGATTTCTAACAAGGTCACAAAAATTCTTAAACTATATAAAGAAATGCTAATCATAAAAAAACTTTAGATATATTGGCCTATATTGAACTTACATTATTTTTCATTAAACAATAAATACCATCAGAAAGTTAGAGAAAAGCAACAGCTTCAGAAGGTGTTTGCAATATATATAACTGCTTTAAACAAAATCCAGAAAATAAAAATTTTTCTAGAAACTACAAGAAAAACAATTTAATAGGAAATTTGACAAAAGACTTGAATGGATATTTCACAAAACATAATACCCAAATCATCAGTATGCTGTGTGCGTACACATGCACATGTTACTATGTGTGTACATGCATAAATTTTATCACTGATTTTATGATAAGCAAATATATCATGGATACTACCTGCTAAGAGAATATAGTTAATTTGGCTTTTTTTTTTTTTCCCCGTAAATAGCATACAACAAAGAAAAGGTAAATAAAGTCATAAAGTATCACCCAGCTGGTGTAGTTCAGTGTGTGAGTGTCATCCCATGGACTGAGAGGTCCCAGTTCCATTCCCAGTCAGGGCACATGCCAGAGTTGAGGACTCAGTCCCCGGTAGGAGGTGTGCAGGAGGCAGCCAATCAATGTTTCTCACATCAACATTTCTATTTCTCTCTCCCTTCCTCTCTCTCTAAAAAAATCAATAATAAAAAAAAATATTTAAAGTCATAAAGTATTTTTAATATTTTAATAATAAAAAGGATTGGGAAATAATACAAAAATATATATGGTGATTATAAGAAGATGGTAGCATTATTTTTCCTCTTCTAGATTTCCCAAACTTACAGTTATAATATATTGCCTTTATAACAAATAAATAAAATAACTAAAGAAATTATAAAAATAAGAAAAGTATATGAAATACTTGCAAAATTCAAATTGAAAAATTAAGACAATTAAAACTACTATACCATGTAGCCAATAATTTATAGAAAACATAACTTACATTTCCTGTTATGAAAAAAGAGGTAGAATTATAAATAAGTCCAAATTTTTGTTCTTTAAAATATTTATCTTCCTATGAAAAGCCAACATAATAAACAAACAATAACAATACCATAAATAGCAACCTCTAGAAATCATAAAACAACCTCCATAGAAACATTAAACTGTTTTATTTCTCTTTATAAATGAGGTAGTCTTTAAAGACATATAATCTTCATTTTTTAAACTCTCCAAAAATCCATAAACATTAATATTGGCCCCAATTGCAATAAAATTAAAATTATAGGCTTTCAAATATATAATGCAATTTTCTAATGCTTATAATATTTAAATCATATTAAGCATAAGTGGCTCAAGTGAACTTTTTGGGATGATAGACATTTTCTTTATTATCACTATGGTAATGGTTACATGGAAATACACACACACACACACACACACACACACACACACACACACACATATTTAGCAAACTCATTGAACAGTACACTCAAAATTCATTGTATAAATAATACCCCAATAACATTGATCTTACAAGTACATAGACGTACATAGAAATAAAGTAGTTCCAGGACCTAAGCTGCTCAAGGGAACTAACAGAGTGATAAAAAGGGAACTTTTTATCATAAACATCAACATAGATGACTCTTCCAGTAATTATGCTGAGTTGAAAAGGTAAACCCTAAACGGTTGCATAATTCTTACGTAACAATTTTGAAATGACAATTTTTTAAATGGAGAACAGATTCATGTTGGGTGTTAGGGAAAGGGGCTGGAGGTTGGGTGGGCAGAGGGTGTGGTTATGCAACTCAATATGAGATATCTTTTTAATAATGGGACTTTTCTGTATCACGACTGTGGTGATGGACAAACAAACCTTCACATGTCATTAAAAAATAAATAAAAATAAAGCCTTTGGGGGGTAGGGTATGGGCTTCTCAGTGGAACTAATAAATACAAGGGAAACCCCCCCAAAACTATGAAACAGACCAAACTGGTCTTTCTCAACCCTGATCCATTGATGGATCAGAAAAATGAAAGAAAGGGATGGGGGATTAAAATAAGGCAGAGTGGGTAATGGTAGAGATAATGGACAAAAATAAAAAATGAAGTTATGAAGTAGAATGAATAGAACTTATTGATTGATTAAATGAGTTAATTAGGGAAACTAAAGTGTCTAACATAATTTGAACATGTCTTGGCTTAGATGACATATATATTTATAATAGTGCTGGGGGAATAGGAAGGTGTAAGGAAAAATAATACATAAAGATAGAGATGAATGGATTGAGTGAAAAAGAAAAAAAGAGAGAAAAAAAACTCATGGACATGGACAACAGTGTGGTGATTGCCTGGGGGTAGGGGGAGGCGGAGGAGGGTATAGAGGGGATAAATGGTGATTGATGGAGACTTGACTTGGAGTGGTGAACACACAATAAAGTGTACAGATGATGTGTTGCAGAATTGTGCACCTAAAACCTGTATAATTTTGTTAATGAGTGTCACCTCAATAAAAATTAATTAAATTAAATTAAATTACTTTTTTTTTAAGATAGAGGCTTTTTAATCATGACATCCAAGAAAGAGCTTGTCAGGTAGACAGATGTATTGATCTGGAGCTCAGCAAAGAGGCCTAGGCTAGAAATATTCTGACTTTAAGCCTCAGAAAAGCATTGTATATATGTTAAATATACTGATCAGTGTACATTTCAGTTGTAAATATGTGATATATGCAAATGTTTGAAAATATACTGTCTTAATAGTACTAATAGTGATAATGATATCCAAATTATATTGACATTTAACCTGTACAAAGAACATCTCTAAATACTGAATGTAATTTATCCAATTTAATTCACATAAAGTCCTGTGATATAGATATTATTATCCATATTTTAGAGTAGAGGAAACAGGTTGAGAGTAGTTAGATATTAGCCCCTATCCCCAGGGCCTTAAGAGGAGGGTTCAGGCTTCACGCTCAGGACCGCAGGCTCAGGTATTTGCCCTTTTATCGCTGGTCATATTAGAAAATCCATCATGTCAAGGTTTACTGAGTGTTCAAATGTTTAAAAATTTTTGTTCATATTTTTATTTCTTTCAAGTTAGTTAACATTAGATAGTCAATCATTTATTTGCACAACACCTATACCCTGGCCCAGATTTTTTTCCATCTTTCATTCTTGTGCCTAAGAAGTATAATAGGTAAGATGAACTAAAAGAGTAATATGATGTTTTGCACTTCAGAATGAAGTTGTACAATAAACGTGGATTTAATTAAAGAGGGGTTATTTAAAAAATATTAGACTGAAATGAGAGAATGGTTGAGGCTTCTTTATCTACTAATGCTGATTTCAGTTCAGAACAAATGAACCATTGTAATTTCACTATCTACCTATTAGAAATAAAATTATTGATGCAAATAAATATGTTTGAAGTAAACATTTGCATATAAAATGGTATAAAAGTCAGTGTTTTTCTTCTGGTAAAGTATTATTCTCATGGATAGTTTTCTGTCACTCTAGTGAAAGCAGTATGACTCCACAGTAATTCTGTAAAACACACTGATCATCTACTCCAAAGAACCTCACATACCTATCAGTCCTGCTGGCTATGTACTAAACTATAAGTTCTGCTTATTCAATGGTCTCTTTCAGGGTGACCCTCAAGAATTAATGTAGACAGCTTGTTTCCTCCCACCTGTTTCACCTGTCACCACCCTCCTGCAAAATTCTGCTCCAAGGCCTTGAAGCCAATCATAAGAGAACTAGACAGCCTATAAATATGGTTAAAAGTCTGAAGTATTTGAGGTACCTGGAGAATGGATGTGGTCAAGTGCACAGGATAATATAAAACAACCTCTAAATCTGTCACCACACCTGCTCTATAATTCTAGAATGACTCTTTATGATAAACTGTGAAGAGTAGTTAGAAATAGCTACATGTTGCAAGTCATAGATAATTGATGGCACCCCAAAAAACCTTGAAATGGAAGCTTTGAAAGCAAAAATGCTTGCCCAGCCAGTGTGGCTCAGTGGTTGAGCGTCGACCCATGCACCAAGAGGTTGCCTGTTTGATTCCAGACAGGGCACATGCCCAGGCTGTGGGCCCGATCCCCAGTGGGGGGCATGCAGGAGGCAGCCAATCGATGTTCTCTCATCGATGTTTCTATCTCTCTCTTCCTCTCCCTTCCTCTCTCTTTAAAAATCAATAAAAAAAATTAAAACAAATAAATAAAAGCAAAAATATTCTTTGTACAAACTATTGTTTGGCTGAACTAGAGTAGAGAATAATAGTTATACAACCAACAATGATTGGATACATTAAAATGAAATCATAGAAAGAATTCTGAACAGCTTCCATTCTTTTTAAGGAAAAACAGATTTACAGACATAATATAGTAGTTATGAAAGTGGTAGCGCTTTAATAAAATGTATACTTTCACATCAAGGCCACTTTAAATCTATTTCTTACTCAATACTCCACAGGCCAAACTTTATATTTTTTCCTTTTTTTTTTTCCTGTAACAGATTAATGAAAATAGTGTCAACCTGTCCTGTCCAACAGCTTATAGTGACCGGTTTAAAAATTCACTAAAGTGTACTTTATATACACTGTGATAAAATTTACTACAAATTAAGTATAAATTGAACAACTGCAACTGAAAAGGAGGTTTGAGTGAATTTAAATTTGATGGCTTTTACTCCTACTGAGGTTATAAACTCCTCAGCAACACACCTTTAGAATACAGCTGCTCCCTTTGAAATCACAACTGACTGGAATGAAATGCCAAATATACTCAAGATTGGCCTACCCGCACATATACTGTATTTCTGTAGTATACGTGTGTGTGTGTGTGTGTGTGTGGGTGTGTGTGTGTGTGTGTGTATGTATGGCATATTACATACTATATACACACACAGACATACCAAATAAACTAATGCATTTAGACATATACATATGCCTACTTCTTCACCTCTCATTGATTCTTCAAGTCCCTGCAACATCACTTCTGTCCCCACATTTACAAAAACCACTTTTCCTTAATTCACAAAGACTCCTGATTTCCAAATTTAATGGGTACTTAACCACAGTCATTGTCGCCCTTATCTCCTCCCCTAGTCTCAGAATTGCCCCTTTTCTTGACTTCAGGGCATTAACCCTCTTGAATTTCTCATTGCCTAGTGGCTGGTCCTTTGTCTCTTTCATGGCATTCTTCTTCTCTTTCTTCTTCTTCAATTGTTCTTTGCCTTGGTATTTGACAGGAATCTGTTTTGGATACTTTTTAAGGTTTGATCCACATATTCTCTCCTAGAAAATCTCATTTTCATCTATGGCTTCAACTATCATATATATGAATATGCTGTTCAATTCATAATTTATTTCTCTCTTTTGCTTTACAATCATATATTCAACTGACCACCAGACATTTCTACATGGACACCCTATAGACTCAGAAAATACAGCACATCCCAAATCAAAATCTTTAACTCTGCCTCGAAACCTTATTTGCTCTTCATTCCCTTCCTTAGTCAATTCCTCATGCATTTATATAGGTAAGAAACCTGAGGGTCATCTCTACCAGTCATATTTATAATGTAATAAAATCTTGCTGATTCTACCTCTTATAGACCCCCTAAATCAATTCCCACCTTCACATTTCATCATCATAGTTATATTCAGAACTCATAACCAGTAGGATGACTTTCAATGATCTGCTAAGCTTGTTTCTCTGCTTCTAGTTGTCCCCTTATAATCTACTTTCATTCTGAATGAGTCATACAATATATACACATTGTGTTATACCAATAATTCTATCAATATAACAAAAAACAATGTATAATACTATTGTGGTAAAGGAGAAAAATTCTCCTTTCCATTCTCTCATTCTTTCTGGCTGGCAGAATACTCAAATCAACATGAGGCAGATTGACAAGAGAAAATCAAATTTAACTTCAT
Source organism: Tadarida brasiliensis (assembly GCA_030848825.1). Taxonomy (NCBI): domain Eukaryota; kingdom Metazoa; phylum Chordata; class Mammalia; order Chiroptera; family Molossidae; genus Tadarida; species Tadarida brasiliensis. The sequence continues at coordinate 77,988,886 of CM061267.1, read as the reverse complement.
TTGCACAGGAACCCCTCATATATGAGAGAATCAGAGACCCCACATAAAGCAAGCGTTCAGAGATGGAAAGAGGAATTGCGATATACAAAACATCCTAAACTAGGGGTGAGGTGAGGTGCCTTGGGGGCTTCAGAAGATCGTGTAGGGTGATAAAAGAGCAGAACTTGAGTACATAGAAGTTTGCCCTGCTCTAGAGATAGGTCAAAAGAAGTATGTCTTATAATCTCTTATGGGCAAGGCCCCTAATTCATAATCTTCTAGATAGTTTAAAGGGAATGGCAAAAGTTTTTCTTGAGCCTGAAGCTAAAAAATTGCCTTTTCCTGAAAGTAATCTGCATACCACCGAGACACATCTTGGGGTGCCTCCTTCTAGACCCCTACACAATATACACACACATGTATATATACTTTCCATTCTCTACTCAAATCCTTCAGTGTTTCCTTATCCACACTCCATCATGAGAGAGAAAAGGGGAAGAGTCATACCTAAATCATGCAATGGACTTGTAAATGTCGCACAGCCTCTTTAAAGATTACAGTGTGTGGCCTCCCAACTCAAGAATCATTTCCAGAGATAGCTGCTAGTTCTAAGGAAAGAGCCTTGCCTCTTTTGACAGTGTCAGATCATAAAAAACAAAAACATAAAAACAAACAAAACCCAGGAGAAGCATGAGTTACTGGATAAAATACATATCCTTCAGCGTGGCGCATGAGAACCTCCGCAGCCTGGTTACTCTCCATCTCTTTAAGCTCGTCTTTTCCATTCAATTTAAGCATCCTGGTATCAGCCATTTTTCTGAAACTGCCACCCCCAGCCAGACTGAGCTGAATTAGATAACTCTCTTTATTCTACCCTAGCATCTATATTGGGTTGAATAGTGACTCTCCAAAATTAATGTCTACCCAAGAATCTCAGACTGTGACCTTATTTGGAAACAGGGTCTTTGCAGATGTAATTAGTGAAAGATCTCTCAGTGAAATCCTACTAGACTTAGGGTGGGTCACACACAACCCAGTTTGTGGTAATTTGTTACAGCAAACCTAAAAATTAAACACCACCTTATATTTACCTCTAATATAGCTCTTATTTATCAGATTATATCTTAATCGTTTTATCTGTTTAACCCACCTCCACCCCCAACTATATTCCAAACTCTTTAAAGCAGAAATTTATTTACTGATATCTCCAGTGTCTATAGGTTTTAGATAAATTCCTGCTATATTAATATATGAATATATCAAAAGCTCATATTAAAAGATATATTTTACAAGAAAAAAGTATATAATTTGGTCTCATTTACAAGTTCCTCCTAGTCAAGGAACTGCAAGGATTTTGAAATTTAAAATATTTTTCTTTTGCCCAGTCAGTATGGCTCAGTGGTTGAGCATCGACCCATGCACTAAGAAGGTTGATGGTTCGATTCCCAGTCAGGGCACATGCCAGGTTGTGGGCCTGATCCCAGTGGGGTCATGCAGGAGGGGCCAATTGATGTTCTCACTCATCAATGTTTCTATCTCTCCCTCTCTCTTTTACTCTCTCTCTAAAAGTCAATAAAGGAAAAATATTAAAAAATATATATATTCTTTCTTTTCCTGCATCACATTAACTCTATCAGTTCTTGGCACTCAGCTTTCTATTTCCTTTATCAAGGGAATCTATTTGGCAGAAAATGTCTTGGGAAGAGTCATGGATTTCAAGATGAAAGATTAACAATAAAATGCAACAAACAGATATTTGGAGAGAATGCTTAGTGAAGCAGGCCATCCTTGTTAAGGAAGGAGCCTAGATGTGTGAAACGAATATAATAAATCTTCATAAGTCCATGAAGTCATAATATCTGTAGTAAAGAAAAGTTGATTCTAGTGGTGATTTTTTGCAGCTATAACGAATATAAAGTACAAAGTTCTATAATATAAAATTCTATGGAGCTATAATATTTATATAACGAGACAGTATGCCACCCCAGGAAAACCTATTGAATACTTAAGAGGCTCACTGTTGTTGATCTGTAGTGACAAGTGTGAGTCACACCATCAGTAAGAAGGTGGTTTGTTTCTTTTTCTAATATTTTTCTTTTTTTTTTTTTAAGATTAGCATTTAAATAATATTCACAGCATTGCAAATTGAACAGTTATGTTCTGATTTCTCATCAACTGTCTTCCCTGTTCCAGAGCACCACAGCTTAAAACAAAAGGATTAAATAGATCATTTTTCTTTCTTCTTGGTCTTCAAAGAATCTGTTGCTTTCTACCTCGTGTTCAAGTTTATGCAAAGTACATCTAATTGTCTGTCACTCACATTGGAAAATGTTTCAAATATGGGTTCTATTTAAAACAGTTTAAAGTTTCTATATTTCACATTTCCATGTTCAGTTGAACATAAATACACTGAAAAGAATAAATTCTGCAATTCAGAAAACATGATACCTAGCCAGGATTTAGAAAATTGAAGTTCCAATAAGCCAAGTTTTCTGGTTTTGTTTTGTTTTTAATAATGATTATCCCCTCCGTTGGCTAAAATAATCCCCAAGTGATGCTGAGAAAACATTGCATCCTACGGAAAAATACATATCATATTATATTTATTCATGAGACCTATACAGATTTATTTTTTTCTTATGAAATAACTGAGCAGACTTCAAAAAAGTGTTTTTTAAATTTTGTCCCCCAACTCCCTCATGCCAAAATTCTTCTGATATACCCTGGGGCATACCTCAGTGTGCCACTAGGGGGTGGCATTGTAGTTATGGTGCTGTAAACCAGAATTGTTGACACCAGGAGGGCACCACACACCCATCCCCTGTAATCACTCTTCCTAGATACTTGAAGCAGATGAACATTAGCAGATGAACACTCTAGCAGTCATTTGCCGTGATAGCACTGATAGAGAGACAGCAATTTATATCTGTGTCCACTAACAACTTCTAATGAGTCAGCCGCTCCTCTGGAATGGATGATAACTATAACAAGAAGTAATAAATCAAAAACTGTGGAGCAGGGGAAGGACTCTACACCATTCCAGCACTTACATGATTGAAGAGTCTGGGAAAAGAGAAGGAGAAACAAAAAGCAATTTAGAGTCTTATGAGGTTGATGGACCTAAATCCAGTGATTTGTTATTCTTCAGTAATCTTGAACCAGTGGGGAAAGAAGATGAATGACACAGATTAAATGAAAATTAAAATATCATGGTGTGATTTTGCAAATTATATATACATATATAAAACATTATATACAGCCTGGCAGGTGTGGCTCAGTGGGTTGAGCGTCATCCCATGGACTGAGAGGTCTCAATTCGATTCCCAGTAGGGGGCGTGCAGGAGGCAGCCGATGGATGTTTCTCTTTCACAATGATGTTTCTATTTCTCTCTCCCTTCCTCTCTCTCTCTAAAAAATCAATAAAAACATATTTTAAAAACCATTATATACATAACATACACATATAAACAAATAAAATACAATATGTGGATATGTGGATAAATAAAACAGGGGAAACATTCTTCTTTCTTAGTCCTGTAAATTTGCCTTTGAAAATTATAAAAGGAAAATCCTTGGGAACTTAACTAAGAGTGAGATGGAAAATGGGGCTTCCAGTTTCCCTGTTTCCCCAGACACCTCAGATCTTCCTCCTCACCAAGCACTGTTGCGTCAGACAGAGCGTGTCACCTGTCACTTACCAGCTGTAAGAGTGGATTCTCAGAGCCGCAATTTTATCAATTATGAAAAGAGGGTTATAAGATTTACCTTACACAATTGTATGAGAAGTAAATTAGATTGTGATGGTACAAAAAGTCGAATACAGAGAAGGTATATTGTAGAAATTCCATAAATATTAGTTTTCTTGCACAATCCCTTCTGATACCACATTCAGACTTCAATATCTTCAAAGGGTTACAGTCTCAGATCAGAATTGTAAAAATCAAGGGAATCAGAGGCAGAACATAGATTTTTCTGTCTACTGCTATTGCCATGTTGTAGAATGACTATATTTATGTGACTTGTGCATAGACAAAGACCAGACAAGTAGAACAGACACTAATGAATAGAGTATGTCAGTACTTCATTTAGTCAACATGATATCTCCTGCCATGGCCCCTGCACCCCACTTCACCCCAGCCTATATGTTACCATCTTCCTGTTCCTCTATCTCACTTGGTAAATGGAAGCCCAGAAGAATGTGATATCATCCCAGATCCCCTTCCACTCCACTCCAGCATAATGGTAACCTCAAGGTAATGAGGCGAGGGGGAATGACAGAGTTGTTAAAGAATTCAAAATTCCATAGAGAAAAATATCTGTCTGAGGAATATAATCATAGCTATATGAAAACCTTTAATTCCCAAAGTATCTTACATCTGTGGAGTTTCTGCATCTAAATATTCAGACATGTGTTATTGTTTTTTAATTTCCATTAAAGGAAGTAAATTCTTGGGCAACTAAGAAGTAAAAATAAAAAAAATTTCAAAGACTCCTATTTCTCCACTTTCTCTTTTAATGGTCAGACATTTTCACAGCTGCTACAAACATCGTTAGTGTTACATTTTCTGTGCTTTTGCAGGAGTAAAGGTGATTAAGAGGAGGGGATTTTAATGCCCATAAATACAGACAGCCGAATTCCCCAAATGCTTCAGCTGCCTGGAATCTTCTCTTGTGGATGCATGGCAAAGCTGAGGATTTCCTCCACTCCAGCTCTAGTCTTTGTTTTCCTAACTTTTGTTCCCCAACAGAGTTTACTTCAAATGAATTTTTGGGAACACGAAGTCCTGAGCAATTCACTCTGTATTCTGATTCCTGACACTATTTTTATATGGCATTCACAGATTAAAGAGAGTGATTTTCTCTAAAAAAAAAAAAAAAAAATGTGTCTTAATCTTGTTACATTTCAACTCCTTTGGAATCTCTGAGAAGTCTTTGATTAAAGACATAAGAATATATTATGCACTGAGAATGTGATTTAAGACTTTCCGGAACTGTGCCCTCTATCTTTCCAGGAGAGTCCAATATTTTGAGTCCAGATGATTCTTCCTCTTATTTTTTTCTCGTTGCTTAAAATGAGCCCTGGATTAAAAGTCAGGGGATATGGATTAAAGTACAAACTAAGCCTCACTGCAATAGTCCTCTAGGGGAGATGATGGTGGCTTGGTGATGGAGATAAAAGTCATCACGCCTGGCAGGTGTGCCCAGTAGGCAGACAATCGATGTTTCTCCCTCATGGATGTTTCTGTCTCTCTCCCTTCCTCTCTCTCTCTAAAATAATCAATAAAAACATATTTTTTTTAAAAAGTAAGTCATCAGAATCTAGGTGTATTCTAATATTAAAGCTGATAAGAATTGCTGACTGATTGGAAGTGGGTTGTGAGATAAAGAATAAAGTCAAGGATTATTCCAATCCCCCCCAACCCCACCCCCAGGGCAAGTGCAAGAACAGAGATTTGATTTATCAAAACAGGGATGGTTAGTCTGTAGGAGGATCAAGGCTTGGGGTTAAAATCAGGAAATGTGTTTTTGATTTTGTTGAGTTTAAGATGCCTGTTAGACATTCATATGGTAGTGTTCAACTGGATATGTACGTCTGAGGTTCAGGAGAGGTCAAGACACGATACTGCTAAAATATAGATGGCATTTAAAGACTCTGGAGAAGAGTAATAAGTCAGGGAATTCATGTCAGGAGAAAAGAAAACAAACAAACAAAACTGAGCCTTGAGGATACCCAATGTTACAAGGTAAGAGACATAAGGAGCCAGCAGAAGACATTGGGAAGGGGTGGACAAGGCAGGAAGAGAATGGGGATATACCAGGATCTGGGGGACCACACCCCAGTTTTGCGTAGGACGGAGCAATCGCTGCAGGACTTGCTGCTGACAGAGGGAGGAAGGCGTCTCTTCTGCTGACCCTTCTATTCCCTGCTTGGAAGATTGTCCCAAATAAAAACACAAAAATGCAATGTTTGTCTTCGATTATGTAGCCTCAGAAAGAGTCACTTAAACTCTATGCTAATTATTTCCCTTCTATTAGATGGAAATATATAATACCTTTTATTCACCATCCACTGAGTGTTCAAAATATGGTCTTACAAAAGATGAAAATGCATCAGCAACAAAGGAAATGTTTTAAAAGATTTCCTGCAAACTTGAAAAGAGTTCACGTTAAGCTCCCTGATTTTCTACTTTCACTGAGACGCACAGCAGCCAGGTGTTTCCTGCCTGGGGTCCAGGGGCAGCCGGCAAACTTTTCCCCAGCCCACGGGGCACATTCACTGTGCTCTGCAGTGGGAAAAGCTGAACATTTCTCAAAAATCTGTTTCTTTTTCAATTCATTTTCTGAGGACGCAAGATACTTTTCTGGCAGAAGTACTGACAAAAAGAAAGTATGATAACGGTTCTAGGGACTGTAGTATTGGTAACGTACATTATGATTGGCCCTAATCAACCTTACATCATAGCATCAAGAGGACGTTTTCCTAATAATGATACAGGATAAAAGAATATGTTCTAGGGGATGGGTGAAATAGGTGAAGGGGGTCAGAAACTATAAATTTCCAGTTACAAAATAAATAAGCGCTGGGGATGTAATAGACAGCATGGTGACTCTAGCTAACAATATCGCATTGCACATTTGAAAGCTGCAAAGAGAGGAGATCATAAAAGTTCTCATCATACGAAAAATAATTTGTAACTGTATATGGTGAGGGATGACACTAGGCTCAGCGTGGTGATCATTTTGTAATATATGCAAATCTTGAATTATTTCATTTTATACCTGAAACTAATATATGTCAACTATACACCAATAAAAGTTTTTTTAATGCATAAAGAAAGATATTTTCCATTCTGTATCCTTCACTTTGAAATCCTAGTTTCCTTTTTCGAAATAGATCCAACGAGCCCACTAAGCCAACCTTCTGCGGACACAGTCGGTATGTCCACAGCACACCTGCTTAGAGGCGGAGCTGATACTCCGAAGCAAGGCCAGTCGCTCCAAGCACAGCGTTTGTTTTTGTTGGTTTTTTTTGCTCTGTTTTCTTTTTCCTCCCTCAGTAAAACATTTTCACTTTAGTTTTGGAGCATAGTCTCTAGTTAGACCAGCTCAATCTTTTTACTTAATTCTAATTTTAGTTTTCTCCTTAAATATACTTCTTAGGCAATTCCAAAGGTAAGCAGGACCATTCCTTATAAGTTGCCCAAATCAACCACGGGATCTGAAAGGTGAGACATTGCTAATGTACGGTCACATGACGCTTAATGATGAGGACACATTCTGAGAAATGTGGTGTTAGGTGATTTTGTTGTGTGAACATCACACAGTGCGTTGACACAAACCCAGATGGACCCACTACACACCGAGCCTACATGGTATAGCCCTTACTCCTTGGCTGCAAACCAGTACAACATGTTACCGAGCTGAGCACTGTGGGCAACCAACACAATGGTAAGTATCTGTGTATGTAAGCATATCTAAACATAGAAAAGGTGCAGTAAAAATATGGTATAAAAGATTTTAAAAAATAGCACCCTTGTACAGGGCACTTAACATAAATGGGGCTTCCAGGATTGGACACTGCTCTGGGTGAGTCGTGAGTGAGTGGTCTGTGAATGCAGACTCTACAGACACTACAGTTGGGCTACACTAAACCTAAAGACAACATGAGATTAAGTCAATCACAAGACACAAGGATGTAATCAAGAGACTCAGTAAAACAAGCTGACCGAGGCTCAGAACATGATGAGGTGAGGCATGCCTGCGTTCAAATCTCGGTTTCAAGCCTGAGGGGGACAAGAGATACTCTAGGTAGTTTGCCATGATACTTCTCATGTATACGGGGTGTCCAATAAATCATTTGTGGAATGAATAAAAAGTTTTTGAATCTTTTTCTCCTGTTAGCCTATGGCTACAGTGACATTCCTTTGGAGTCTTGTCTTAAATTTCCCATTTTCAGTAAAAATGGCTATCCGATATAAAATGTAAGCTCCCACTATGTAACTTTTCCTCTTCTGATTTAGTTTTGTCTTTTGTCCTGATCTAATGTCTTATACGTTATCCCACATTTTCTTATTTACTGTCTGTCTCCCAATATGAAGCTGCATATGATAGCTACTTGACTCTCCCTTTTCACCGATCAGTCCCCAGTGGGGAGAACAATGTCTGGTATCTGATATGGTTCAAGGAATATTTGTCATATTGAATAAAAGAGTGAGTGAAATGACAGACTATTTCCTTCCTGTTAAAGAAGATGTTTTATATACACACAAATATATAACTGCATATACATTTTTAATGAGACAGATACTACGACTAGCCATGGCTTCCATTCTGCATTAGACTGACACAGTGGGGCTTTTTCCCCCACGAAGTCTGCTTTTTAAATCATCTTTGCTAAAATATTTTATTGACATACAATCAAATCTCTTCCCCTGCATCTATTTCAGTCTCATCTCTGAATGAAGTGACATGCTATGTATTGTATTGATAAAGGCATATATTTTCTGCTTCTTTCAAAGAAATTGGAAAGACAGTAAAATTAGTTCAAGAGGCTAGAACCCCCAAATCAGGATATACGTAGGTGTAAAATATATAGGTATAGACTCGAGGATATATTTGTGTATGTGAACATAGATACAGATATAGAAATGGGTACTATCCTGATGTACTCTTTCTCTTAATCCCGCCTGACTGTTAGAAACAGTTATTGTTATTGCTAGCTACTTCCTTTTTAGAGCCTGGTCTACCCCTCTGTGTAGATTAGCCTTCTCTCAGTGCTGTTTCAATGGTACTGACAGTGACGATTTACTTAATGTCTCTCTGTCCTGCAGGAATTGGTGAAATCGGGCCTGGAAAACTTTAACTCCAAGTTAGCCAAATCAGTAGGATAAAACCTAGCTGCGAACAGATCTAAAGAACTACTTCATGTGACTATTCAGAGGCAGACATACAGAGTCTACCCTCATCCTCCATACTCCATGTGGAAAGCTGTTAGAGTGATGAATCTGAGGCATAGGATTATAACATTTCAGATCATCTTGAGATCGTCCTCCCTCTCCAGAGAAAGACCACAAAGATCTAAGAGTCAAAGTGACTTGCGCACAATTCCTAGGCCATTCATCTTTCCACTGAAGTTCCTCTGATTTTCTACTGTTCCTAAGAATGTTTTTTTTTAATCATATTCATCAACTGAAGTCCCGAAGAGCATGAAACGTTTGTCAGGTGGCTGTGGTTTCCTCAGAAAGGAACATCTTTTGCGGTCCTAGAGATGTACCTTCTATGTGAAGGTCCTTAAATAGTTCTTTCCTCAAACCATACTGAGTTTGTTTTAGTGTTAAATTTGGTAACAGGGAGTTGAATGGAACATTTCCTGTTATCCTGGAATTGTGGCTAAGGCTGAAAGCTTAGGATAAAGAAACATACATTCTAAAGCAAATACCCTGCATTCTAAAGAAAGCAACCAACAATGGGGCCAGACATCTTCCAAGGTCACTAGGAGAGGTAGCCCAGGGGTAACAGAACCACCACCCACCTCCTACTAGCTTTTAAGAAAGAAACAGGGAGCCACATGGATTTGGGGTGACATGAGGAAACAGACCTGAAGAAAGTGTCACAAATAAAGTGCAATGTTTATGGTGGTGTTTGTTTTTTCAGAGCCAAATTGGGAGAGATTTCTGAGAAAAGCACTTGAAAAAAATTGAAGAGACTGTGGAAAGAGGAATGCACTGTTTCTCCTAGCTTGCTGCTCCATGAGCTGCAGACTGCATATGCCCATCACGCTGCTGTATTGGGAGCAGAGCAAAAAACATGGGAGCACGGTTGCGGTCCTCGTCAGGGTGCCTTGTAGTTAGGGTGCATTTGTGAACACAAGACTGGTCCTGACACAGAGCTGAAAATTCCTGGAGACAGACGGCCCTTTGAGCAGCCCGTCAGTAGGCAAAGAAGAAATCATAGTGAAATAAACCAGGGAATGAGATGGGAGCAACACACACTTTCTGTTTCTGAAGGCACAAAAGAGGAATTCGGTGTTAACAGGGTTCCACAGGAGTGATCATAAAAGTTAGAGGAGAAGGAAGAATTTACCTTCCTCTCAGGAAGTATGTAATAGACCAAGGGAGACAATCCCTCCCAGAAACGGTATGGAGGTAGAAGGAAGACATGACTGCTCCTTGGAGGGCAGTAGATGAAGGTAAACTCTGTTCCCAGAGAACCGTGCACCCCACTTTGGGCCGTGTTTGCACAATGTAACAGAAGCAGGTGGAGATAGAGGAAAGCAGAGCAAGACCAAAGCAAACTAACACCAAGAACAAGAATAGAAAAACAGTTATGTAGGATAATCCCTGTTTCCCCAATTCTTCCTTCTTATCCTAAACACCAGAAAACTAGATCCAGGAAAAGGAGAAAAGAAAAGAAAAAGAAAAAAAAAGAAAAAGCAGATCCTGTTCCCTTCACTTTCCAAGTCTCTTAAAACAAGTCCAACCAGTAATGGGGCTTCTAAAACTTCCCAAATTAATTAGATTGACTTTTTTCATGAAAATAGTCAGAAAGTTGGAAGGGAAAGAGATTGAATATAATATAATTGAAGGTAATGATCAGAAATACATGTTTCTTTTAAAGGTATAAAATGTTTGTATTTTGTTTTTATACCAGTTCCTTCCAGTATCTGGGAGAACACACAAACCTCATAAAATATGTTGAGTTGAACTGAATGTGTAACTTGTTTAAAAAAAAAAAAGTTTATTTCGATGAAATTGTTCAGGTTCTCCACCTAACAAGATAAAAATGAGAAATCTGTAAGCCAAACTAAGAGAATCTTTACATTAAATGAGTAGCTAAGAGAGATCTATCCAGGAGAGAAAATGGTAAATATATAAAACTAACGGGATTAGCAGAGAAGTCTAGCATAAACACGATCATCAATAACTAATAGTTCTTTTCACTGTGATGCTCAACACCTTTAACTGCTTTGAGTTTTCAACCCTGGGTATAGATTCAAGGATGATTTCTTCTCAGAGACTGATAAGCTGACATGTGGTATGAGTAGCTCTTCCTTTTCAATGATTTAAGACAACTGCTCCCATCCTCAGATCCTTACATCCTCCTGGATGTCTCATAAGAAAAGATGCCAAAGTCATCACATCATCACGGTTCTCCCACCCCCACCCACCTCCTCTCAGTCTGCTCCTGCATCCCCTGCCTCAGTAAATAGCAGCACCATCCACCCTGTTCCTCAACCCAGAAAACTGAGTCATCCTAAATCTTTTTGTCCCTCACTCCCACATTTCAGCCACTCACCAAGTGCTTTACCTCCTAAACATTTTCACACCCACCACCCCCTCTCCACTTTTACTGTGGCTGCCTCAGTGCAAATGGTCATTATCTCCTCCAACGGGTACACTCTGTCTCGGCTTCGGCTCCCCTAAGTCCATTCTTTATCCATCACAGAGCTCCATGGCACAGCCCTGCTTAAGGATTTCACTTAGTCTGCCACTCAAAGCTCAAAGGCCAGGTTCCTGAGAATGACGTCACCGGAAGGGTATCCCTCTCAATCCATCTCCTATTCTCTCCATCTTGTATTTTACTCACTGGAATTCAGCAATGTTTGGTTAATTGCATGTAGGATGGTGTTATGTGGCTCTTTGTCTTTGCTCAAGCTCTTTCCTTCTAAGCCCTAACTACATTTTACTTGGCTTTCACAAGTACCTAGGAAAACCTCCCCTGGCTCTCCACATTGGGAGGAGTACCCCTCTCTGTACCGACAGCATACCCACTGCATGCTGTTATCTTCGTACAGTGAACTAATTTATTACGTTTCCCCCCTAACTAGATTGTGAGAGCGCTATTAAAAGGCCGTTATTTGCCCTGGCCAGTTTGGCTCAGCGGTTAGAGCATCAGTACATGGACCAAAGAGTCGTGGGTTTGATTCCGGTCAAAAGCACGTACCTTGGTTGTGGTTCGGTCCCCGACCCTGGTCGGGGTCCTGCATGAGGCAACCAGTCAATGTGTCTCTTTCATATCGATGATTCTGTTTGTCTCTCTCTATCTCCCTCTCACTCTATCTGATGAATGGAAAAATATCCTCAGGTGAGGATTAAAAAAAAAAGGGCCAATATTTGACATCTCTCTAATCCAAGTGCCTCACTCGAAAAGAGAAATAAATAAAATGCTAAACTGAACTAAAAATACCACAAAGCAAAAATTAACAATAGGTAGGAGATATAAAGTCCTTTTAATATGCCAGACATTGTGCTAAGAATTTTCTATGTGTTTTCTCATTTGATCTTTATGACATCCTTGCAAGGTGGGTGCTCTGTGACCCTCACTTCACAGATGGGGAGCATGGGGGCCTATCGGTTTAGGTAACTGGCCAAAATTCACACAGGAACTATGACTAACGTCAGAATTTCCAACAGAGTTGGACTCTGGAGCTTATGTGTTCAACCAACATGCTGCTAGGTAACTTGCAAAATTACTTTTTGTAAATGACTAAACTACAAATTCACAAGTAGAAATATCCTTACCCAATGCAAAGACTGCTTGAGGAAGTGAATCAGTCATTGTTTGATTTTTGTAACGCAAGACCTTCTCACCCTGGAGAAGGGTACACTTCATCCTAGACTGTTTAGTCATGCTCCCTTCATCAGCAATCAGGCGGCTTGCTTCCACTATTCCTCGTTGAAATAGCATGCTAGAAGGGTGAATTCCTCCTGATAAAAGGCAATAAGCAGTGGAAAGGTAAATTGCTAGGATCAAACCCATGAGTTAATTTGGCCTCTGCCTCAAGAGAATTCCAGTGAAAAACAATAAGCAAACTGCCAAATGATACCCATCTTGGCTTCTGTGAGCAGTTAAATATAGAAGAGCAGAAGCAAACATAAACCTGAAAATCCCTAGAGGGGACTTGCAGGTATAATACACCAGTCTACAAAGGTAGACGCTGAGCAATGTCAGGCAAGCCTCAAAGACCCATTCAGTCAGGAGCACCTCTGAAAATATCACTTAAAGTAAGCAAATGCAGAATATTCTCACAGAACTTATTTCTAAGGACTCTTCTTTGGGGCTGTATTTTAAGATTTTAAAACTGTTTTCATAAGCATAAAAACTAAAGTGAAATTAAAACTGGAAACAGAATTTTATCATCACCTAAGATCACTTTGGGGGTGGGAAACAGACTTCATGGTAGCAAAACAAAGCTTTCAGACACACTGCTATTATTTTCTTTGAAAAATCTTACAACCCAGAAATAAAAATGAGGAACAACCATAAGAGGGACTATGGAACATACAGATCGTACAATTAGTAAAATCAAAATTTGCTTAAAGCAGATGATCCTTGCATCTCGACAGCAAACCCCTCTAGAACACGTTTTCTCTTACACCAAAACCTGCAGAGCAGACAGAACCTGAACTCTTAAAGATCTAGTCATTATTTCAAGAAGTACAAAGAACTGGACTTTTACATCCTGAAGGGTTTGTCAATCTGGGAAACTACACTGACGTGATGGGATGACCTTGGGTATACTGCCCGGCAAGCTAATCCAGGTGTCACAGAACAGAAAGGGTTGCCAACCAAACTAAAATGCTTGAATAACACAGCTTATTAAATCAACCTGAAACACACAGCAAGAAGCAAGGGGGAAAAGAAAATTAACACACTGGGAATAAGGTGCAAGGACTTCCTGACTCTTTTTGTGTGTTTCTTTCTCCTGAGTGCCTCGTGTATGTGTGGTGTCTAACCCCTTCTGTGCTCATGTTAGAGATGCAGTAATGAGGTACCACAAACTCTGTGGCTTCAACAACAACAATTTTTGGAGGCTAGACAGTCAAGGCGGCAGGGTTGGTTCCTTCTGAGAATTGTGAAGGAGAATCTATCCCATGTCTCCGTCCCAGCTTCTGGTGGTTGGCCGGCAATCTTCAGCAATCCTTGACTTCTGTATCACCCTGATCTCTGCCTTCATCTTCACATGGTGTTCTAGGTGTGTGTGTTTGTCCAAATGTTCCCTTCTTATAAGGACACCAGTCATATTAGATTAGAAGTGCACTCTAGTCCAGTGTGACCTCGTCTTAACTAATTACAACTCTAATGATCCTATTTCCAAATAAGGCCATGGTTTAAGGTACTGGAGGTTAGAACTTCGACACATGAATTGTGGGGAGTGTGATGGTTAATTTCATGTGTCAACTTGACTAGGCCATGGGATATGAGATATCTGGTTAAACATTATTTCTGAGTGTGTCTGTGGGGGTGTTTCCAGAAGAGATGAGCATTTATTTGAATTGGTGAATTGAGTAAAACATGGCCTTCCCAGTGTGACTGGGCATCATCCAACCCACTGAGGGCCCAAACAGGACAAAAAGGTGGAAGAGGCTGACTTCTCTCTGCCTAACTGCTTGAGCTATGATAATGGTCATCTCCTGCCCTTGGACCTGGACCACATCATCAGCACTCCTGATTCGCAGACCTTCAGACTCAGACTGGCACTTACTACACCATCTTTCCTGGGTCTCCAGTTTGCAGACAGCAAATCATGGGACTCCTCAGTCTCCAGAATTGTGAAAGCCAATTCCTTATCATAGATGGATAGATAGATAGATAGATAGATAGATAGATAGATAGATAGATAGATAGATAGACAGACAGACAGACAGATAGATAGATAGATAGATAGATAGATAGATAGATAGATAGATAGATAGATAATCGCTAGATACTGACACAGTTTCTCTGCAGAACTCTGGCAGATTCAGAGGGTGAGTGGCACAATTCAACCATCACACCTTCCAACCCTTCTTATCTACACACCGTGCTATTCACTTTCTCTCTGTCAACACATCTCACAAGCTACTTGCTTCTATCACCTTCCATCTGTCTTGCTTTTTTATTTCTCTTATTTCAACAGATAAAATAGAATATTCTGAAATACTGCAGCAAACACACAGCATAAGACCAAATGTTTCCATTGTAAAATAATGCAAATATATAGGAACCCACTGGCCTACAGCTTTTTAGCTGCTCTGCCAGAACATGTGAAAACCCTGTGTTGAATTGCAACCGCCCGGAAAGTCTCTGTATGCATTATTATCCAATGGCCTGGCTCGTGTATCAAAGCTGACACTGCTCATCTATACCCCAGGGCAGCAAGCTAAATGGAAGCAGGTTTCACATCCGTAAAACCGTGTACGTCTTGTGAGGCTCCAAAGAAGATATCATGTCTATTTAAAAAATGAGAAGAAGAAAGAGGGATTGAGAGAAGAGAGACTGATGTTCAAAAAAAGTTTTTGATCAGTTCTTTGCAAATACTGAAGAAGACCATGTTTCCTGTTGGTCTCCAGGCTTAGCAGTCCATTTTTCTTTCATTAAACTTTGATTATTGTATCGTAGGAATTGTGACATGCAGTAAAATGTGTGCGGTACCTAATCAGTTGTTCTCAGTAAAAATAAAAGTTTACAAAGAATCATGAGATAGAAACAATAACTCATAGCATTTTCTAATTCTTCAATATTTGAAACCCATAGCCCAGGTACAATAATGACATATTAATTTTATTCAGCAAAGGGATTGATGGTATATATAAAGAGAAACACCTAAGTTATAGTCTTCCTAGAAAAACCCTTGAATAAACGTAAGATTTTTTTTCTTGCCAGTTTCCTATCTTTATTTCTTTCCTCTGGCCTGTAAATCTTCCTATGTACCCTGGCTTGTCTTTATTAAACTTGTAAAGACATTATTTAATAGCTAGCTTATTAACTGTGGTGGTTTAAGTTAGTTCTCAGCATGCTTGCATGTCAGAGTCACCCATGGATGCTGTGTTCCAGCCCTGGAGATTCTGCTTCAGCACGTCTGGGCTGTGCTTAGCCAAATTTCAAAAGACTTCTGCAGGTGATCTTGATAATCAGCCAGTCTGAGAATCTCTAGTTTAATCCCTGAGCAGCTAATATAACAATATGCAATAATATAAAGAAAAAAGTGCCACCCACAGGCCACAAGGCCCACTGTTCTCCAGAACACCTTTTTGCCAGAATAGAAGTCTCCAAAATTTTTGCTCAAGCTATATTGTTAAAACACTTTGAGCATACGGATAATAAATGATTTGTCTTATTTATAATGGTCTTATTTATAATACTGTATTTATATATCTTAGTGTTATAAAACGCACACGCAGGGGACACGTAAAAGGATGAGATAAAATGAACATATTTCGCAGTGAATGGACCATTCTGAGCACATTAAGGTGAGGTTACACTCTACTTCGGGGTTCGCTCCGCTGGTGTTCATTGAAAAAGAAGACAATTCACCTTTTCTGCCACTCTCCATAGCTTTTTAAATGATTCTACCTCAGAATTCAACATCACTCTACAGTTTACAAAGCACTTTCATGTCTACAGTCCTATCTGATCTGTGAACTCTGTATGAGAATAGGCTTAGTTAATACTAATAATCTCCCATAGATGAGGACACTAAGGCCCAGCTAGGACATTTTCAAGGTCCCGTAGCTAAAAATGGTGGAACTAAGATGGAATTTAGGTCTTTTGTCTCTAAATTGACTGCTTCCTAACCCAGGGGTCCACTGGGTAGGCCACAGTGATTGTGTTTGCTTTCTCTACTGTAGGCAGGAGACAATAAAAGGTCGCCTTTTTTTTTTTTTTTCTTGCTTACTTTGGAGATAAACACAGTTGCCTGCTGGAAGTATATGTGTCATTAGATGTGATAAGAATTGAAGAAAATCTGAACCTGGAATGATTTTGTTCCAGGGAGGGTATTTGGCCATGTCTGGAGACTTTTTGGTTGCCAAAACCAGTGAGGAGAAGAAAATTGCTACTACCATCTCATGGCTAGGGTCCAGGGATGCTGCTAAACATCCTACCTCCTTACAGCAGTGGACAGCATCCATCACAAAAAAAAGTTATCTGGCTCAAAACATCAGCAGTACTAAGACTGAGGAACCCACTTCAGTCGTTGTGAAAGCTTCAGTTATGAATCATTGTAAGTGGCTGATGAAATCTATCCAGTCTTCCAAAGCATACAAATACACACTACTGCACACTTTCAGGTGTTCAGTGACTTGCTGAAGCATATTCAGAGTCCACAGGGTGAGAACCCTAGAGCTGCAGAGTGAAGCAAACAATAGGTCCCGAAGACTTGCATTGAATCGGCTTTGTTGTTTACAACTCCTCAGAGACATGAATCACTGTAAGACATGTTCTGGGACTCCTGTTATTGAAGCAGAAAGTCGGAAGTTCATAAGCAGCCTATGGATCTAAATGCATGAGTGCTTTTGAGGATATTAAAGCCATTCATTACCTAATAAAGTAATACTTGTACATTTTAATTGAGAAGGAGGTTTCATAAAATCTCACTCCACAAGACATTTTTAATTAAAAACTCAAAGACCACTAATCTCAAAGTGGGCTTGGTGGGTTATTTTATTTCTTCTAGTCCTTTTGAGAGAGATTAGAAGATTTGCTTCATAAAGTATATCAAGTAGTGATTAAGAGGGCCCCATTGTGGATTACAACATTTTGTCTCATAAGGATAAGAATGAACATTCTATTAAAGACTTGTCACCTGGCTTTCTGAATTTAGGAGTCAGAGGGGAAATTATGAAGTAGGCAGTTTGTGTTAAGTCACGTTTACTGTCTCTTTCTCTACCCTTTCTTCCCTTTGGGGTCAAAATTCCATCTATCCAGTTCCCTCATGCTTCCCCTATAAAGATATGTAGTTATATACTTAGAACATGAATTCAAGCAACGTATACTTTTTCTAGTACACATTGTTCAAGCTTAAAAAAAAATCATGGAATGAAAGTTGTTCATATTTTCCCACTATTAAGTATTTTAAACCTAAAAACAGGGTGAAGAATTATCTAGGAACTGGAGATACTTTCTTGGGCAACCTAATCTTATAGCATGAGATACTAATCCTGCCAGAGACATATACTGATTTTTTAAAAATTATGTAGTATTCAGTGTAGGCTAAACCTTACAATATAATCCATATAGAATGATCACATTTTATCTTAACTAGAATAAGTCAGCTAATCACATTTTTTTTAAAACTTACAAAATGGCTTATATACAAAATTTACATCTTTAAAAGTTGTCTTCTTTTTATCAGTAATTAAAATCTAATGATATCTCCTATGCCATTTAGAGTTAACAGCATGGACTTTTCTGCATTTTTATTTACTTATTTTTAGATAAGTTTTTATTGATTTTTTTAGAGCGAGGAAGGGAGAGACAGATAGAAACATTGTTGTGAGAGAGAGATATCAATCGGCTGCCTACTGCACGGCCCCTACGGGGGATCAAGCCTGCAACTCCGGCATGTTCCCTGACCAGGAATTGAACTAGGAACTCTCAGTCCATGGGACGACTCTCAGTCCACTGAGCCACACTGGTCGGGCTCTGCATATTTATTTAAATTCAGCAAAGCTTTTTGAAGGTTTATTATCTGTAGGACCTTAAAATCTTCAAGTCTCTCAAATTCTAATTAAGTACATAAACATAAATCACTAAAAAAATGCAAAGCATTAAAAAGATAGCATGATTTGATTCAAAATATAAGCAAAATAATTTAACTATCACTTATATAAAAACATGCTTACTCAGGTCTTTCCTAAGACAGAGAAATTGAGAAAGATATTTCAATGTGCAAGCAGGCCAGGGAGGAAGCCACGTAACCCAAGGGTCTCCTCTTCCAAAACAAACAAGAGCCTCAAATGCCTGTGGTCCATGAAGATTTTAATAGATTTCAAAACCAATCTTCTTGCATTTGTGTTGGACAACACCATAATGAATCTAATATAATCCATTCCCTTTCAAGGTACCTCTTCCAACCACTATTTTTTTTTAAAAAGGTTTATGAAAGAGAAAGCTATTTTATAGTGCTCTAGTCTACAAGCCTAATCAATGTAACTCAGTCCTCGATTGGTTTCTCATTTCAATAATTCTTTCTTTGCCATACCAGATGTGAAAGTTTATCCCAATTGATGACCTGACAAAATTTAGAAATATCATTAGCCAAACGAAACAATGGTTCCTTTTTCCAATGCCAGACTTTTTCACTAATATTACTATATATTCTCACCTAAGTACTCCCAGGTTTATGAAAACTACATTTTGATGCCAGGTACTTCTTGGCATAACTCTCTTGTCTCTTTTCTCTATGGTGGGCAATTATCTGAGGGATATTCATGTGGATAGAGCAACCTGCCCCAGGACAATCTGAAGCTATCCGTGCCATGCCGCTGTGAATCTGCCTGGAGACTTGGCCTTTGGGTTTTCCACTTTCACTTATTAATGCCCCTCAAATATTACCCAAATAGGTCGACTCCATAGTGGGTGAGTTACAGCTATCCCCTCACTTTGTATCATGCCACTGTTATATCTGTTCTTTCTACACCTTAATTACACCTCCCCCTCCATGCACCATAGTTCTTGCTTATACCCTGGATTAAGTGAGGAAGAGAAGAGAGTGTTAAAGGTTTGCATAAGTCTGGACAGTTACTCTAGTTACCTAATCCATGATAAATAACAGTAGTTGTAAAACTATGCTTGGAACAACCATGCCCATGGTTGATTACATAATTTGTGGCTCCCAGTACAAAATAAAAATGTGAGGTTTCTTGCTCAAAAAGCAAGAAAAAGTGCCAAAGGCACTGAAATATAAAACTCATTCCCTGTTATGCAGTTTCTCCCAGACAGTCATAGTACTTTGCATTTCCTGGGAGAGCACAGACCTTCACAGGCATGCTGGGGCCGGAAGTGCAGCTCAGTGCACTGTGTACATGGCCCACCAGGTGCAGGGTGCTTCTTCTTACCAGACATCAAACCAACATGCTGTGCCCTGGCTGGGGGCAAGAAAGTCCATTTTCTTTTCCATCAGGTTACTGCCCAAACCATGGCAGACAGATGACTCCCAGAGAACTGCAAGCTCCAAGCCCAGATGCACTCAGTACCTGGACAGGTAGCACCACACTCCCAACCTCAGAAGTCATTGGCTCTGACAACGTCATATCCACTTCCTCTTTCGTGTTCAATGCCAAGTCTCCTAAATACAGGACCAAGGGTGGTATTGGGACTAACTCATCAACATAGGTCTAGTATCTCTGCAAGAGAAAATGATTGAGAAGGAATGGTCTTCAGATTGCAAACTCCCTACCTGAGCTTAGCTTCATTGTGGGTTTTCTTGCCATTGTAGATGATCTACCTACTACTAGGATCTGTCTCGTGTTTGGAACATCCTACAGAAAAGTGGAAAGGGAAAAAAAAAAGGCCACTGTCCACTGCAAAAGTATCACAAAGATCACACTGATCAATAATGTGTTATTTCCATAAAACACCTTTTGGTAATTCATCAGCCCCTGGATTTACTGCTGTGTTAACATAAACATTTTCATTAAAAGGTGAAAATATGTATTTAGTACACATTTTTTTAAGAATGCTGAGTTAAAATAATCCACAGGTTCACTTGCTGTGTTTCTGCTATAAGGTTTCCCAGGATTAGGCATGCTTCAGCCTCTGAGATAGACTGCACATTGATTATTTAATTGCTTTGGAATGGAAATTTCTGGACAACAGGAGAGAGAAAAAATGTGTGTGTGTGTGTTTCTCTCTGTGTGTGTGTGTAACAGAGAAAGAGTGCCACCAGACTATTTCTTATATAATCCAATGTCCAAATTATATTTAGTGGTTATGCTGTTTTAAAACTTCCAGAAGGTAAGAGGCTTCAGTCCTCCAAATATTCCGATCCCAGAGCTAGAAGAGTCCTCTCCAGGCAGTAACAGTGATTTCCGGGCTCCTCGCATGGACACGTAGGACTAACTCAGACTCCCCTTCCCTCTAACAGATGGTGTTCTGACCCTTTCATAACAAACTTCTCATGCCTTGGGTGGTTTTAAACTAAGACAAGAAGCAAAGACCCTAGACTGCACTCTCATAAAGCCTTTTCTTTTACCTTATTAGGGAAACAAAGAGAAAGTTATCTCCCCAAATAGATCATGAAAACATACATATATATAAAGTGCTTCGAGCAGAAGATTTGCACCTGGTCCTAATTCCCCTCCGTGTGTACACGAAGTTGTCTTCCAGGCAAGAGCACATTGGTAGAGGTTGGCATCTTAAAGAACAATGGCTTTGGTTTATTGTAAGCCTCTTGATCATTTAGAAAAAATATATTTCATGACACATGTAAAGAGTTTATTATCCCATGTTGGAATTTTCTTAAGGTTTATTAAAAATATCCTCTATGGAAAGAAAATAGGTGATTTGATACACTAAAAAAATTATAAATAATTACACATATTGGACTTTTACTAATGAGTATTCTAAGAATTTTTTACTCTTATTATTATTGTTGTTGTTGTTGTTTTTATTTTGTTAATTCTCACCTGAGGATATTTTTCCATTGAATTTTAGATAGAATGGAAGGGAAGAAGGGAGGGAGGGAGGGAGGGAGGGAGGAAGAAACATTGATGTGAGAGAGACATAGACTGGTTGCCTCCCACACGAACCTGGCAGGAGCCGGGGATACAACCCATGTATGTGCTCTTGACCAGGAATCCAACCCATGACCCCTTGGTCCATGGGTCAACAGTCTAACCACTGAGCAAAGCTGTCAGGGCTACTCTAATTATTTAATTAACTTTATTGTGTTACAAAGTTATCCAAAGAGATAACTATATTTTATGGTACAGAGTTCTAAAGAGATGTTTAATAATAGTTGATAAAGGGTTTCATACACACATATGATGAAAATATTTTTCCCTTTATCTGCCAGTTTGTAAGACATACTTTGCCATGTATTAACCAGCCAGTAGGTAAATGAGAACTGGAAGATATATAAATATAAATTTAATATAAATTTTTATATATATTAAATAAATAATCAATATAAATTTTCCTAGATATTAAAAAAATGTATGCTCTAGCTTGTATGTAGTGAGGATATAAAATTAAGCTTTTTCTTACTATTATACCTCCCAAAGGATTTAATATTTAACAAAAATATTTCACTTTGCAGTAATAATGCATACTTTTACTGACAATATATGAACAAATTCAAGTAGAACAGATAAAATTATATTTAAATTTAATTAATACATTTAATTAATTTTTAAAACCTGAAACAAGTTCTCTAAATAAACTATTTCATAATAATATTTAGACTTTCAGATAAATGGATTATATATTTGAATTTTTGTCAGAGTTCAAGGATAACATTTTTAAGATGTCATCTATTGAAAGATGTTTTCTACAATAAAAATTACAATGGAGTCTATAAATTAACTTCTCAGAACACGTATTAGACATATATTCATTACAAATATCTTTTTTAAATTTATTTTTAATTTAAATCTTGTTGGTATACAATCTTATATTGGTTATAATTAGTTTATTATATTATTAGCTTCAGGTGTATAATACAGTAATTCAACATTTATATACCTTACAATGTGATCACTCCACTAATTCTAGTAATCATCTGTCACCATGTAAACTTATCACAATATTATTGACAAAATTTCCCTTCCTTTTTCCATCTATCCCCTAACCCCCTCCCTTCTAATAACCATCCCTTTGGTCTCTGTTTCCATCTTTAGAAAAATGTATTTCTGTTTTTGTATTGTTTGTTTGTTTTGTTTTTAGATTCCATATATAAGTGAAACCATATGATGCTTGTCTTTCTCTGCCTGACTTATTTCACTTAACATAACACCCTCTAAATCTGTTCATATTGTCACAAATGGCAAGATTTCATTCTTTTTTATTGTTGTGTAATATAGCATTGTTCATTACAAATGTCTTAAAGGTGTAGCAGAATATACAACATGCCTGTTATGGTAAGTTTTTGTTAAGAGAAAATTTCTCGATTAACATTTTGGCCAAAACAAAAGTTGATGGCTTAATTTGCTTTACATCTCTGTCCTCCCTCCTCTCCTCCCTGCCTTTTCCTCCTTCACTGCCTCCCTCCTCCATATCTATTCAAATTTCTCTCTCTCTAAAATATCAAAAATAAAAGCAATACTTTATACACATATTCTCCTTCCTATTATAATTAACATTCAAAGAAATACACTTCTAAATAAAATAATATATAACATATGGGCCTGCACCTATTTAACACATGAAAGCTGCTTCCTTCCCGGGCCCCATTCTGCCTATTTACTTTCTATAAACATCTTTTCAAATTGCTGCTAAAATTACTGCATCTCTAATCTATCAGAATTCCTCATCAGTAGTTCAGCTTAACAATATATCAGGAAGAGATCATTTAGTTTAGAAATCAGTATTCCGATGTTTCTGTAAACTTATAAACTCCACAAGTATTCCTTGAAATCAAAATCAATCTTATCAATCAAAGTGCAATCAACCTTAGACCTGAAAGGTAAGATCTAAGAACGAGTTATTATGAACAATAGAGGCCATGTTTATTGGGACGAGGCCATGTTTATTGGGCCACCATGACTTGCAGAGCTCTGGTTCAATAAAAATAGAGGAATGAAAAGAAAACATACTCTTCAATTCTTAAAGTGGTTAAATTCCAATTCTGAGAGATACTGCATAAAAAAATATGTTGCGTAAGTAACATACTGGTGAAAAAGAAGAGACAAAAATAAAAGACATTAATTTTTATGACTAGTAAGTGGATTATAACTTAAAACAATAGGAAGCAATAAGTGGGAGGAAATTATCATTTCAATACCAACTACTAATTTAGGTAGCAAAGGGACTAACAAATGAAGTTTACTTGGAGGTGACTGAAAAAAGAAACTTGAGAAGAAGATGAGATGCTGTGACCAGGGGTGTTGCTTTAGGCACACTGTGAACATCAGAAGGTCATGTAAAACATGGAAGTCATTTCTTCCCCAAAGACTCTTGGTAGAGGGACAAATTAGAGCCAAAGGTTTACCAGGGAAACTCCAAGCTCAACAGTGGCAAGAATGAAGAGGAGCTCAGAGAGTTAAAGAAAAATAAATAGAGAAAATGTGAAAGAGCATCAGGGAGATTTTAGTCAACAAATTGGAAACATTTAGAATAGAATTGATAGAGAACTGAGGGGAGATAACCAACAGACTCAGAGCCAAGCCTGCATCTTGCATTTGATTCAAACTCCTATTCTAGGAACTACAATCCAGCTCAATTGAGCTAAATATGAGAAAGAAAATGACAAATCACAAAGTCAGAGATCAACCCTGGCCCATATGGCTCAGTGGTTAGAGCATTGGCCCACAGACCAAAGGGTCAGGGGTTCGATTCCTGGTCAAGGGCACATGCCTGGGTTGCAGGTTTGATACCTGACCCCCACCGGGGCCATGCGGGAAGCAACCAGTGGATGTCTCTCTCACATTGATGTTTCTCTCTTTCTCTCTCGCTCTCTCCCTCCCTCCCTTTCTTCCACTCTATCTAAAAAATTAATGGAAGAATATCCTCAGATAAGGATTAACAAACAAACAAAAAGTCAGAGATCAAATATAAAATGCTACTGTCTGTGAATTTCCTAGTAATAAATAGTTCACTCTTTGGAGATATATTAAGATTTCAAATGAAATAAATAAGGAAAAATCATATGTAATATTTGGCAGTTTTTAAATTTGATAATATTTATAAACCTAGGTTCTCATAGAAAAACTTAGGTTCTCTTTGATTTTGGAAGTTTATTATATTTCTTATTATAATTCTCAGATTATCTTTTATTTTTTGCTACTTCTAATGTTAACCACAGGTGATAGGCTAAGGAAGATATAGATCACTCCACTCCAAGTAAATAACTTGTTTTTCATCAATATTTTAGATTTTCAGTTTTCAAATATAATTAATACATCACCAGATTGATGTTTTACTGCTCTGTTAGAAATTGCTCCAGGAGAACCCAACCTCTCTTACCTGCTATTTCAAGCACATTGATTCCTTTAAATTAATTTCCTTTTCAGATCCCTCATTTGCTCATACTTCTCTCAGTTCTTGGCATTCAAACCTGCAATTATATTCCGCATGCTGCTTGTAATTATCTTGCCCCTATCAGCATCTGTATGGTTTCCCACACTTCAGATGTACAGGAGCATACTTGAGATTGTAATTACAGCCTTGTATTTTTGTTCAGCAATTTAAAAAACGTCTAAAAGCAATAAATCTTTTGCAAACAGAGATTCTGGAACATACTCTACAAAAATGGCTAATTATCTTTTGGAATTTATGGATGTCTTAAGATAGAATAAATGCCTGTATTCCCTAGTAAAACACACATGCATGCATACACACACACACACACACACTTTCATATAAATTTAAGGGATTTATTTACTTCCTTATTTAATGTAGGATCCATAGGCTATTACAAAACTACTATACTAGTCTTCCAGGTTAGAAAAAAACAAACTCCTTTCTTCATATCCCACATTATGAAATATTTCATAAAAATGAGAAGTGTCTTCTTAGACAAAATTTGTAGCATTCTTCACTCTATCTTAATTTCTGTATCTTAACCACAGCAAACTACAGGAATCTTGCAGGACATCCCATGCTCTTTCTTCCCCTGTGCCATTTCCTGAAGCATAAAACATCTTCTGCCGTCTTTACCTCTTACTTCAGGAAAAGACTTTCTCCACCATCACTGCTCCAGGATCACCAATAGTCTTCATGGTTCTACAGCTCATAGATGTTTTCTCGTCTTTATTTCACTTGACTCTGCAGTAGCATTCAAGGTTGTCGCCAATCACCTCACACTTGAACTACTCCCTTTTCTTGGCTTTTATAACCTCTCACTTTATTTGTTTCTGTTCTATCTCATCAGCTGCTTCTCTGCTTCTACACACTTTCATTTTAAGAACCACATGTAATAGTTCCCAGGGTTGCTTATAGATCTGTTTTTCTTATTACTTCACATTCTCTCCCCAGACAATCCATCCTAATCATAGCTTCAGTTACAATCCATATACAGATGACTCTCGTTTTCTTTTATATCTGATCCTGACCTTCCTGAGCTGTATGCACTTCTATCCAAATCTCCCCTCAGTATTTTCTTTAGTAGGTCTAAATTAGTCATCAAGTCCAACTGAATGTATGGTCTCTTGGCCCTAAATCTAATCACGTGCAATTGTTCCAAATCAGTGAATGGCACTTCACAAAATAGAAGCCTAGGAGTTATTCCTGGGACCCTGATGCCTTAGCCTGGTTCCATGGAATGCAGAACCTGAAGCAAACAGGTCTGTGCTACTGCTTTATCAGGGAGGACAGTCACACGGAGCTGCGTTGAAAGACAAGGGATGTGAGGCAGTAAGGAAGGAGAACCAATGTCAATATGTATACTAAGAGCCACTAATTGCTCCATCTTCAAGAAAACTCCTTCTACTAGACAAGTAAACTGTATTTTAAGACCATTTAAGCAGAAGGAAAGGGAGGAGAATTTATTCACTAAACCCAGTTTTCTATGGGTCAACACACACATACACACACACACACACACACACACACACACACACAAGCTTTTAACCTGGCTAAGATTAATTTTGCAAGGATGGGAGCACAAAGTCTGCTTTTAGGTCACTGGAAGGTTGGTAAGAAAGGCAATCCTGTGTCTACTTCTTGGTTCCTGGACCTGAGAATTTTAGCTCTTGTGGACAGAACACTGTGTATCATCTGTTGGTTTATTACATAATCCTACTGAATAATGTCCCTAGTCTGGCACTTTGAGCCTGTACCAGGTCACTCTGATGGCTGCCTCTGGGTGGTGAGGTATATGACAGTGGACCCAGGGGACATAGACTTATTGTCACATTTGCATTGTTATAAAATGTGTCCCTAGCTTTGACACACTATTGTGTGGGCTAAAAATACCAATAGATCGGTCATTTTATACATCTTTAAATATAATTGTGAAACTGAATATACAAATGAAAATGGAAGACCATGTAGAAAAATAGAACTCTGACTCACAATCTGAAGCAACCAGTCAAGTGTAACCACAACTTCTGCAGCAATTAGCTCAAAGTGGTTAGGACTTGATCGATAATAGCCAGCTTCCCTGATTTTTACTCCTACGTCCTCTTTAGGAGGAACTAGAGAAAGCTAAGTATGGCATATATAAGCATGGTACCCTAACTAAGCACACAGAATGACCACTTCTAGTTAGCCTGTGTCTGGCTTCCCCATGTCAAAAACCTCCAATCAGGGTAAACCTGCAGCCTCTCCTTTTCCGCTATAAATCTTTTCCACTCCCTTCTCTGCCTTTGAGTGTTCACAAAAGACAAGTTAAGTTAGCTGACATCTTTGCTATAGCAAGCTCTGAATAAAGAGCCTTTGCTAATCATTGATCAGTGAGTGGTCTTAAAGACCCCTGCAACAATAACCTGTTTATATACATTTTGCTTAGCTTGATCATGAGTTCTTCCAGGACAGGAATCATATTTGATTTTATTTGTAATCCTTAGTTCTGTGCTTGGTAAACAAACAAAAAATACATGCAATCAATATTTGTTTGACAGTATGAAGGAAAACAGAAAATGAACACAAATAAGAATAGCTATACACATATAAGAATAAAAACATGAGAAAGAATAAGAAATGGAAGTTGGGAAGTAAGATAATAGTATAATTATGAAAATGTGGGGGTATAAAATCAATAAAATTCTCTAAAATAAACTCAAACATATAATGGTGGATTAAACACAACTCCAAGGTAGAGAACAGGAAGATGAAAGGGATTTTGAGGGAATTTGAGAATATTGATGACAAAGAGCTCATTTACCATGGAAACTTGTAAACATTTTCATGTTTATTTCTCAGGTCACCTTAGAGAGAGAGAGAGAGAAAATATAATTGTCTCAAAAGAATGTGGACTTTGTCATGAGGTAGAATTGCTCTGAATCTTGAGTCTGATACCACCATTTATTAAAATACTTTCACTTCCAGTAGGTTAAAGAAATACTTGGCTGGTTATTAAACACAATTCTACATTTAACTGGCAAAATAGATTAGTCACACTTCAGTTAATAGACAAAAGATATATCTCAACACCTTTCTTGCTTATATTTCTTTTTAAATACTGATAAGAAAAAGTTTCTCAGATCTTTAATATTCTTATCTGAAGTAGACCTTCACCTTATGATGTTATTATGAGGATGAATATTTATAATGAATGTAAAACACCTACTACTTGATCTGGCACAGTCGTTTAACAGTGTTAGTTTCTACCTTTCCAAAGATACCAATTAGAGAGAGAATTTAATATACCTACCCACAACTGCTTTTGAGGTAAGCTCTATAAACTCCAAGTGGCTCTCAGTTAAAGCTACAGAAAACTCATTATTACCAAAACTAGATGTGTATGTGTGTGTGTGTGTGTGTGTGTGTGTGTGTGTGTTTTTACCGTGAAGCTTTTTAAAATAACATAGACGAGGGAGGAGTCAATTTTAATTGACCAAGGTTTCACAAAGCATTTTAACTGGATCTTGAAAAATTAGAGCAATGTTGAACTTTTAGGAAAGAATGTTTCAGCAGAGAAAATAGAAATTGCTAAGGAACAGAGAGATAAAAGTGCATAGCACAATCTAAAAATGGCTCTTAAATTTAGTGCGATCAGTGTCTAGGGTGTGTCTGTTGTCTATGAGGAGGCAGGTATGAATGGTTTTGGGAGAAACATTTAATTAGGGATCAGATCATGAAGAGAAATTAAGATTTTAGAGTTTTCTAAAGGGAATAAAGAGACTTTATGGGTTTCTAAACACACTCACGTAAGTTTTTTTGTTTGTTTTTTATGTTTTTGAAAAAATCTCTGTGGTTCTATGTTCAACATTGTAAAGGGAAAATAATTGGAAATTTGGTGATCACAAACTCGCTGTGAAGAAGCAATCTCACTTTTAGATAATGATACAGTAAAAAATTTATTAACGGTGAAGCTTAAACAATAGTGTGGATAAATCCACCCTCAAGACTGAAGCTAGCTCTGGCTGGTGTAGCTCCGTTGGTCAAGCGTTGTCCCATGCACCAAAAGGTTGCTGGTTTGATTCTCAGTCAGGGCACACGCCTGGGTCGTGGGCTCCATCATGAAGGAGGCAGCCAATTGATGTTTCTCCCTCCCTCTCCCTTTCTCTCTCTCTAAAATCAAGAGAAAAATATTTTAAAAAAATAAATGAAACTAGTTTTAATATTAGTGAGCTAATTTAATAAAACTATCTACTGCCTTGGTTCTTTCATTTAGGTCTCAAAGAATTTCTTAAACCATTTTTCAACCAGAAATACATGAATCCAAGAAATATATGATCCAAATAATGAGATCCAGCGAGTAATCTCCTTAGTCTCATGGGTCTGGGAAATTTTCACAAGTTATTGTCTTGATGCCCAGGGAAGACTTAGTACTTACTGGATATTTAAGATGGCAGAGACCTCTTCCAACACAGTATCTATGGGGAATCATTTTGCCTCATTCCCCTGCTTATCTCAGATTTCATACATTGATATAAAAATGATTTAAGACACATCTTAAAATAAAGGTAAATTTAAAATAAAATGTAAGGTAAGTTTCTCCACATTTATGAATTGCCCTTGTCCTTAAAGTAGTCACAGCCTGATTTTTCTAACCGGCTGCTTGTCCTCTGGGCTCTCTGCTTCACTGAATCACTTGGACATTGGGCTTTGTTTATTAGCTGTGCTCTCCTGCTAATGGCAGTTGCCACAAATGACAAAGAGAACTTCATCTCAACTAAATTCTGCAGAAGGCCTGGTACTATGCTAGGCTTTGTTGTATTAGCTCATTTCTCGGGGTTAAAATATTAAGGAGAATCAACAATGTCTCTGAACCATCTGTTTTGCTTCGTTTGTGTCCCAACCCCAACTTCATGTTTTACATCTTCAAAATAAAGAGACTCATACATTTTTAAACATAGGCAAGGAGATTGTCCGGCCGGTGTGGCTCGGTGGTTGAGCATCAACCCATGGCACCAAAAGGTCGTTGGTTCAATTCCTGATCAGGACACATGCCCAGGTTGTGGGCCCAATCCCCAGTGGCAGGAGGAGGCCAATCGATGTTCTCTCTCATCGATGTTTCTATCTATCTCTCCCTCTCCCTTCCTCTCTCTAAAATCAATAAAGAAAAAAAAATTTAAAAAATAAACATAGACAAGGAAATGCCCTTGCCACCGAGAGAAGATGTTACTGCTGCATAACTGTGATGAGTCAGACACGAAAGGCAGTTAAATAGGAAGTCTTTTGAATTTGATTCAAGACTAAGTTTATAATATTAACATGGTTAGGATTTAACGTACATATGTATATCCTTAACTGTAATTTTCATGGTTTTCCTTTTCCTCGGCTATCATTTCATGCCAATGTAGTAATTATTCTCAAGAATAATGCAACCATTGTAATAGAATGAATTATTGTTAGAGTAACCTATCAATCCCAGATTGGAGAAGGCTCTTTATTCATTGAGAGCGATTGTGCAAAAATAGTTCCGGATAGATCAATGTGTTGCTCTGCATGGATTCAATGGGCCCCAATCGTGAAATGACTGATACCCTTTTTTTTTTTTTTTTTTTTTTTTTAGTGTCTTGAATTTGTCTTCCTTTACTGCTTTTCATGTATAAAATATCAGGAAAAAAACAAAACCAAAAAAAAGAGGCACTGGCAGCAGCAATATACACAAATGTGATTATGAAAATGGATTTGAAGAACTCTTAGCACCATTTGTGTTGTTCTCTGGAGTCACATACAAGTTCATAGAACCTACAGTGTCAGATCCAATATACTGATTTAATGGATGCAACACGACATGTGGAATTAAAAATCACATTCTATTCCTTACTTTCCTAGAAATACAATGGGTATCTGGAGAGGGATTTTTTAAAATTGTGAAGTTACCTAATTTTCCCCACCTTTCCAATAAGGACACAGATAATTATATTCGTACGACTGCAAATATAAACCATGCTAAATCCCAGAGTCAATGGGATATAAGTAAAAATATTTTGGGTTTCTTATTCCAAAACACTAAACATCAAATATTATTCTTCACCATGCAAAAGAGAAGAATGATCTGTTTAAGAAAATGTCCTTTCTATCATTTAGAACTAGGTTTCCATCATCCTTTGCTTTTTTATTTTTTCAGCTAAAATCAGCAGGGCCATTCCTACCTACAGAGGGAATGCAAGGAAATCTAATTGCTTCAGAACTTTTCTAGCCTGCATAAAGAGGATATATTTTTTAAAATTTTGCTTTAATGGTGACAAACATTTTCATATTCTTTTTCAAACTAACGCTTAAATGAATATTAGAGTCTCTACCTTAAAGCCTGATTTCTACAGTGCTCGTACTTAATGGATCAAAGTGCTTTTAGCAGGAGAAAGACATGTTTGAGAGCCACCTGGAAAGAACGGTGTTTCTTAGTTTACTTTCACAATAATTATAAACACATTTTCCTTTAGTGTTCTCCCCTGGGGAGTAGTCCTGAGAAGCTTCATAAAAACAAAAGTTTCATAGTAAAAAAGAAAAAAAAGGAGTGGGGTGGGGATGCTCTGTGTTCTTCGACCCATCCTCTATAATCTTCAGAAATAATACTAACACAGGAAATTTTCTAAAATGACCTAAATTCTGTGTTTCCTGCCTTATCTCATCACGGAAACTTTTGATGAACAGCTATTATCATTCTTCACAGCAATCCCATGGAACTCACACCGCAATTTGCTGATATGACATTCTACCATTTACAAAACATACTCACGTTCAACTTCAGATTTAAGCCTTAAAAAGTTCACTGCATATTAATTAGCACAGCAACCTTCAGAAGGGACTTTGCTGGCTTTTTTTTTCTTTAATATGTTTTTATTGATTTCAGAGAGAGAAAGGGAGAAGGAGAGAGAGATAGAATCATAGATGTGAGAGAAACATAGATCAGTTGCCTCCTGCACGCGCCCCACTGGGGATCGAGCCCACAACCCAGGCATGTGCCCTGACCAGGAATCAAACCGGTGACCTCCTAGTACATGGGATGATGCTTAATCAATTGAACCTCACTGGCTGGGCTTTTCTGACTTTTAATAATAAGTCTGGAACAACTTGAGCTGCAAACTGATACATTAAGTTTATAGACTCTCCGTGAAATAAAGACAGCTACCACTTACTGAGAACCTTTATGTACTGAGTAAAGGTTCCTAGATAGTTCAATATTTCAAAATCCAAAATACACTCATGATATGGGTATTTTTCACATGAGGAAACTAAACCTCTAAAAATGTAAGCAGTGTGTACACACTGAATACACACAAAGACAGTATGTAAACTTTAGTCTGTTTGCCTCCAAAATCCAAACTTTTCTCCAGACAGTGTCTCTGCACCTGGCATGATGGAGTGCAAACTCAGTTGCAGACACATTAGGGAATATGAGGATGAGGAGTGTTTTGAACTCGCTTTAGGTAGCAAGATATTCTGGGAAAGGGCTTCCCAACTGCTGGGTTTATGATAAGGAGGGCAGTTTTTTATTAAACACATTAATTTGTCCCTTTTCTCCATGAAGAAATAATAGAAGAGGCATCACACTTCTCTCTCCTCACTGCAGTTCTGTGGCCACCCAGGATGCCCAGCTGCTCACGGTGCTGCCCTCCAGAGCTCCACCTGCCACCCAGCTGTACCCAGCGCTACCCACCACCGCAAGGTGGTCTCCATCACTTTATCCCATTAACCAGCCATGCCCTTGGTGGAGCTCAGTGAAAGCTAAACAAATTCAATA
Organism: Tadarida brasiliensis; assembly: GCA_030848825.1. Classification (NCBI taxonomy): domain Eukaryota; kingdom Metazoa; phylum Chordata; class Mammalia; order Chiroptera; family Molossidae; genus Tadarida; species Tadarida brasiliensis. Next base: position 77,956,188 of record CM061267.1, on the reverse strand, counting down.
GCTCTTTAAAAAGCATGGCTAATATTTACTTTTGTGGCCCTGTGAAAATGGGTCAGGGTGAGACACTCTCAAAGTGAAGACGAAGAAACAAGTAGTATATCTAATCACGATGTAAAAACTTGTATTTTATTCTTTATCACAATTTCTTTCTTTCCCTTCACAATTTACTTGTCAAATCCTTTTTCTCAATGGGAAATTACGCCATGATTCTAATAGCTGAAATATGAGAACCATTAATAATCACAAATGACAATGAATGTAGGTATTTCTTATCTTGAACTCTAATTTGATTAAATACTTACTACATGTTTATTTACATAAATATTTATTATACTTATTGCATCATTTCTCCCATGTTGTTAAAGTATGGAAATGTTTTTGCTTTTTTTAAAAATTTATCTTTATAGTTGAAAGTATTACAGATGTCTCTCCCTTTTCCCCCAATTGATCCCCTCCTCCCCACTCCCACCTTCCTCTGCCTTCACGGCACTATTGTCTGTGTCCACTGGTTAGGCATATATCCATATTAAGTTCTCCCACCTGCCAGAATGGCCACCATCAACAGACTAACAATGGACAAGTGCTGGCGAGGATGTGGAGAAAAGGGAACCCTAGTATGCTGCTGGTGGGAATGAGACTGGTGCAGCCACTATGGAAAATAATGTGGAGCTTCCTCAAAAAATTAAAAATGGAACTGCCATTTGATCCAGTGATTCCACCTCTAGGAATATATCCTAAGAATACTAAAACACCAATCAGAAAGAATATATGCACCCCTATGTTCATAGCAGCACTATTTACTATTGCTAAGATCTGGAAACTGCTCAAATGCCCACCAGCACATGAGCAGATAAAAAAGCTGTGGTACATTTACCCAATGGAATATTATGCTGCTGTGAAAAAGGATTTCCTACCCTTTGAGACAGCACAGAGGGACTCTGGAGAGTATTATGCTAAGTGAAATAAACCAGTCAGAGAAATATAAATATCACATGATCTCACTTATAGGTGGAATGTAAAGAACAAAATAAATGGGCAAACAAAATAGATCCAGAGACATGAAGTAGGAAACAGACTGACGAAGTTCAGAGGAAAGGGGATGGGAAGAGATAAACCAAATTTTTTTTACTTTAAAAAAAAATTTAATTTTGTTTTAATTCTCCAAAAAGAGATGCTCCCTTAAGAAAGGGGAAAGGAGAGCTTATAAATCTTATATTACAAATCCTGATAAATCTTATATTACATTTTCTCTTCACTTTGTTACAGTTTTCTAATTTTAATAAAGTTATTTGGCATAATGTTATTAAAACATCTTCCAAAGTACCTTATTTACTCCAAAATAATATGCTATTTACTGAAAAATCTGAATGAACAAAATAATAATACTTATTATTCAAGGATACATTACTTGATGTTTCCAAAAAATTAATTGCTAATCATGGTCTATAGTGTCTATGTAGGCAAGTTTCAGCACTAGGTCACATATGATACTGAACATTACAGTGTTAAAATGTTAATACATTTTGCTTGCTTTTGATTCAAAGCTGTTCCTTATAAATACTTCAAAATTGCTAAGAGACAAGATCCTAAATGTTCTCACCACAAAAATGTAATAATTGGGTGACATGACAGAAGTGGTAATCATATTGCAACGCAGGAATGCATCAAATCAACACCCTGCACCTTAAACTTACACAATGTTATGTGTCAATTCTATGTCAATTAAAACAAAATAAAAGCTAATTTAAGCACTAGTGTCATTGAAATCTCCAACATTGTCATGGAATTTTTCAAAGTAAACTTAGTTGTCCACTTCCTTTCTTTTTAAGAAGCTATATTACATAAAAGACAATTTCAGGGTAATTTTCCAAATTCAAGAAAACCATCTTAGAACTGTTTTTCTAAAAGCTTGGGAAATACTGAATTACAAAGGTATCTATTTCACATCACATAAAAAGGAAACCAATATGAATGGATTTGTCTTGTAAGCGTCAGTATTCACTATTTTTCCTACATTTGGGGTATATTAGTTATTCCGATTACAATTACTCAATTAAGTTTTTAAGTGCTGATTAGAATCACTTTTTTTAAAAAAGCAAACAAAATGTAACATAGATATTATTCTTTCCACAAAGTGTTTGTATGATTCAGGGTTCACCAAGGTAGGGGAGCCATAGGCGACCCAGGTTATTTCATAAAGGGAACTTGACATGGAAAATTAGATTAAGTAGCTAGAAGACTTGAAAAGAAAAGTTCAGAAGACAAGGAAGCCCAGAGGACACAAAATGCAGAAAGCTACTAATACCCTTAGGGACAAGGGTAGGAATCCATTTTACTGGAACCAAGGCAGTGGGGCCATCAGCATGCTACCATCGGCTGCAGGGACCAGCGAGAGAATGATTGAAACCCTGGGAAAGATGGTCCCTTAAGAAGGGACGCAGAGAGTAGCCTGGCCTTTGCTCTCCTGGTGCCCTGCAATCTCTCACTAACCCCAGCCAGAAACCAGTTAGCAAGGGAAACTGGAAACCGTAATTGTCAGGGGTCAGCTTCTGAGACACAGGCAGGAATAAACCTGAGAATGGACTAAAGAATAAAATTAGTCATACAAGTGAGACATTTCAATTTATCCTAACCAGATAAACTTAGAGAGAACGTTAGAAGACATGTAAGCACAAATGGATCTACTTTAACATTCTCCAATGATAAAGTGCCAATTATCTAGTGTTTTAAACCTTGCTTCATTCAGAACAGCTCTTTGGTTATCCAACCACGCTAATGTCCATGTAAAAATACAATTAAATGTCACATTTCAGAACCTGCTTCAGTATGAAGTAAAAAATATTAAATTCTCTCTTTAAATCAAAAGGATTAAGTCAAATAAAGTATAAGAAAATAAATTCTGAAGTTCTATATATATTTCTTTCAAAGCACACAATACTAAAACATGTTCACATGATTCAAGTGTCTGTCTTGCTTATTTTAAACTATTTGGAGAATATTTGAAATAAAATCCATTTATGGGAGAAAACTAGTTGTTTCTGCAAAAACATGTCTCTAAAAGAATGCAAGATTACATTTGAAATAGTTATGGTAAGTAAAACACCCAGATAATAAAATGATTTCTTTATCAAGAAAAAAGAAAAAGAAAAAGAACATGGAATGAAAATTGTTTTCATTGCAGTAATCAAACGTCAGTCATGAAGGCAACATTAGTGAATCTTAACTACTAGTGATAATGTAGAAAGAGGAGTCCTCTGATGGCTAAGCTTGCATTAATATTAAAACGTAATATATCAAAGAACTTCCATGAATGGAAGCATATTTTGAGACATTGTTATATTGGTATTTATATTAAATTGTTTGGGTAAATAGCACATTACAGATAAACTCAAAGTGTAATTAAGATGTCCCCAGACTTCATGAACTCGTGACTGCAAAATAAAGTCATATTTCTATTGAGATCCAAAATTCAATGGACCTTAAAGTCCTATAACCCAAAGTATAGGAAACACATTTGACTACCAGGTTTCCTCCCCAAATAATTTTTGGAAATTGTTGGTAAACAAATTGCGTTAGTCCACTAGGAAGTGGTTTTTCACCCTCCAGAATACACATCATACACTAATGATGGAAAAGAAATCATTTATTAGCTCATAAATGGCTTCATAGGAATGTTTTCCGTTCTTTCAGCATTGCTTCTCCCACATTAATTCTTGAAAGGCCCACAAAATTCCAGGCAATTCTTTATAGATTTACTGAAGGCTTAGGGACGTGAACGCAAAAGAAAGGAGGACAACTTCAAGGTGAATATTTGACAGCACTGTTCCCAGAGTGGTTGAGCACATAACTCCAAATAGTGTGCTGTCCAGGCTGCCCCTCCCCTTTGGACCCACCAGCCACGATGTTCAAGGACTGGTGTATGTCTCACCAATATCACCTCCACCCAGAGGATAGGCCCCCAACCAGATGCAACACAATCCAGAGATGCTGCTCAAAGCCACACTGAAGACAGGCTACATTGTTGTGCAAAGATATGTGATTCCTTATTGCTCTGAACATACTGATTTCAAAGTGAGATTTAAGCTTTCTCTCCTTTTTCAAACATATTCTTCAATTACATTTGGCCTACGATATTATATTAGTTTCAGGTGCACAACACAGTGATAAGATATTATATGTCTTATGAAGTGATAAAGCCCATCAGTTTTTCTCCCTCTTCCTCCCCCCAAAAGAGTAATATATTATGGTAATATATTGTTGACTTCTTTAAATAAATTTCAAATTTTTCACCTATAAGGTTTCAGAGCACCCTTTCATACAGTACATTACATTGTTAAGGTTTTTATGTACATGTTTCTTTAGTCCTTTCCTAAAGTTGACAAGGAGAATTATGGGGATTAACATTTTTTTTTTTATCTGAGAGAGAGAGAGAGAAAGAAACACTGGTTGCCTCCCCCACACACCTTGACCAGGGATTGAATCCCAAAACCGGTATGTGCCCTGACTGGGAATTGAACCTGCAACCTTGTCGGTGTATGAGATGACAAAAATAGAGTTGTGATGCATCTAGTTTGAGATGGCCTCTTGGAATTCAAGTGACTATATCAAATAGGAGTTTGATGCTGAGAGATTGAGAGCTGCAGGCATACAGTTGTGAGTCAATGGAATGCAGTGTTGTTTAAAGCCAGAGAATTATAAAAGACTTTTTAGAGAGAGTGTAGTTAGACAAGAGTATGGAGTTTAAGATGAAGCCTGGGGTCTTGGAATTAAAGGTTAAGCAGAGGAGGAGTACCTAGGAAAGGAGACTGAGTTAAAGTAGTTACCGGGTGGGAGGAAAACCAGGAGAGAGTGGAGGTCTGAAAAGTGGGAGAAAATAATTTAATAAGAATCAAATGGTCAACTAATTGTTGTTGAAAGAGCGAATGATACGAAAAATGATAAAAAGTGATCATTTTCTTTGGCAAAATGAAGATCACTAATAACCTTGACAAGCGTAGTTTCAACAAAGTGTATGGGAAGAAACCCCAATGAACTGGGTTGAGGGGATGCTGGAATCATCTTTATGATCCTACATATCTGGAGCTTTTACACACACAAAAAATGCTTCACAGTATTGCAAACATGGAAGTTTAAGGCGCCCCTGGTGTGTAACTTACAAACCGGCTCTTCTCCTCCATGACCAGAGAAGACTGGGCAAAGCCTTTGAGAAGTTTGCTCTACCTTATGCGAAGCTCCATGATAAGAAGCGGGTCATTCAAAGTCTTTCTCTCCATTCAGGCTTTGAAGTGAAAAATGTAAACAGTCCATAGAAGCTGAAGTTGTGAAGATACACAAAGCAAAACATCAAGATTGAAACTTTGATGAATGGGTTCTGAAGCAACTGAAGTCACCAACAGGTAAACGCTATGAGTTACCAAAGAGCTATTCAGGACAGAGGATAAGATACCCGCTGCTTAGTTACAAGACCCACGGCTGGGAGAACACAGATGAGATTAGCCATAGTTAAGTGGTCACAGCCTCCTAATGCTAACATCTCTAAGCTGCCTCAGATTCACAACTAACTCCATTTCCAGTTTTGGTACTTTTGTTCCTGCTCTCTCATGAAGTCTTATTCCATGGATCCCACAAGGCCTAGTTTATCTTTGTTTATCATTGTAGCACTTGCTTCTTTATAATAGATAGTTAACCCTGGAGACTCCTGAGTGTATTTCTGTTCCATGCAACCAACAGATTCTCACTAATACAAGATATTATATACAAAGAATAGTTTATCGGATGCTTAAAATACACAAGTCAATTAATAGCCACTGACAGGACATTCATAAAATTGGTAGATTCAAGAAGTGACATAGAAAATAAAAAGAGAAACTATTCATGTGCTTCTTAGAGTTGATGAACATGTGTTGATTTATTCAGTTGCTTACATTTTACTCATTCTCTTTGCACCAGAAAATAATGAAGCATTGAAAACTAGAAGGCAGGTCAGTTGCTTCTCTATAGCAGGAAGGGACTGGGATACATTAAATTTTTGCCATCTACATTTTGTTGTTACTGATCGCTGGGAGAAGATGATAATTTTAAGTCTCAACCAATGTGTTTGGAGTGAGGAAAAAATAATTTTTTCTAGGGAAATCTCTTAATCAAAAACTTAAAAAAAAGTTTTTTTTCTTTATTGATTTTAGAGAGAGGAAGGAAGAGGGAGAGAGAGATAGAAACATCGATGAGATGAATCGATTGGCCGCCTCCTGCATGCCCCCCACTGGGGATTTGGCCCACAACCTGGGCATGTGCCCTGACTGGGAATCGAACCGGCGACCTCTTGGTGCATGGGTCGATGCTCAACCACTGAGCCACACCGGCCGGGCTCAAAAACTTTTTTAAAAAATGAGATGCAGTCACTTAACTCACTCTTATTTGTTTTATTTTTCCCAAACATTGGTAGCATTTTTGCCAAGATCATTTTTTCTTTATCTAAGTATACTTGATACAGGAAGACAGAAAAAGTACTTTTTCCTCTACCAAAAGAAAAAAACAAAAAACTTGATATTCAATAGTTGAAGATGAAAAAGGTACCTAATTAAACTTCTCTTTTCTCTTGGCAAAGGAATGAAGCTTTATAATACCTTCTAAAACCCTGGTAACATAGATGGCCAAGAAAATAAAAAGATAATAACACAAAATATAACAAAGAGATTTTGTAAAAATTCTTGTAAAGTGCTGAAAAAAAATTGTCCAAATGAGTCTCCCGAGGTTGTATTATGATAAAGCTGTTGATTAGGATCACAAAACAAGATTTTTCAATTTTAAACATATCACAAATCTTCTCTTAAGGATGCTAAATATACTCTGGCAAAACATGAAGGGGCTTTTCCACTACCCACACAATGTGACCTTGGGCCCCCTCAGCTGAGCTCACCATTAAGGGGCCCAAACAGCTGCAATGAAAAATCAGAGGCCTCTGTGCTTGTTTTTGCCACAACCTGTTCATGAAAGAATCAAAGGATTCCACAGGAAGTGTAAGCTTGCTTAGGGAAGATGGGAAATACCAATATTTGATATTTTTTCCTGCTCTGTGTAAACCTCAGATAAATTATTATTTTTTTACATTTATTTTTATTGTTGAAAGCATTACAGATGTCCCCCCCTTTTTTCCCCACTAATCCCCTCCACCCCGCTCCCACCCCCACCCTACCCCCGACCTTCACCACACTATTGTCTGTGTCCATGGGTAATGAGTATATGCATTACCCATATGTTCTTTGGTTTGTCTCTTCCCGCCCACCCCCCCTTCCCTCTAGATTCATCAGCCTGTTCCATGTTTCCATGTCTCTGGATCTATTTTGTTCATCAGTTTATTTTGTCTTTCTCTAACTGGCTTATTTCACTTAGCATAATACTTTCCAGGTCCTTCCCTGCTGTCTCAAAGAGTAGGAGACCCTTCTTTTCTACAGTAGCATAGTATTCCATTGTGTACATGTACCACTGCTTTTTTATCCACTCATCTACTGATGGACACTTGGGCTGTTTCCAGATTTTAGCTATTGTAAATAGTGCTGCTATAAACATAGAGGTGCATATATTCTTTCTGATTGGGGTTTTAGGATTCTTAGGATATATTCCTAGAAGTGGGATCACTAGGTCAAATGGCAGTTCCATTTTTTATTTTTTTTTATTAAATTGCACTTCATTTCAGTTAACAGTGTAAACTAGAGTGAATTCCCTGGCATTCTGAAAGAGAAGCAATGAATGACAGACTTCTCCATATTTACTAAATGCTTCTTGATTATTTTTCATGTCTCTTCCTTTCACAGACTTCCACATTTCTGAAAATAGATATGACTTTTTTTCCTAAATGCCACACACATTGGACATAAGTAGTAGAATAACAAACCTCAAAGTTAAAATGGCCTTCAAGGTAATTCAAGAACCTTACTGATGCTTCCATGCCAACCAGCTCTTGTTCAAGTTCCTATTTGAATGCCATTAATGGAGAAACTATCTCTAGTTTTTCAAATTTCTCCCATGAGACATCTGGGTTGTTTTTTTTGTTGTTGTTGTTTTTTTGTTTTGTTTTGTTTTTTTGTACACTGTATTCAGACTAAAGTAAGATATCTGCTATTACCATACTTTCACTGTTAATACCATTCAAGTCTGTTAATGCAGGCACCTGCAGACCGAGCACATGCCTTTGTCAGAGGCTATGGCATTAAGAAAGGGCTCATGCTCATACATATGTGATTTTACTTTTACTTTCATAGCCATAACAAAAGTATAGTAACCTGTAAGAAAGGTGACCATATATCCTATTTTGGGTCAGGACTAATGATACCTCCTTTTGTTTTAATCAGAGCAATTACTACTTGTATACTTTCACTTTCAAAATGGCCCCATTTGGACAAAACTTTATATGTGCTCACCATAACTATAAGGATTATTTATCCTCTTCCAACTTGGTCTATAAGCATTCTTTCCACTGTTACCCTTTCTGATTATAGCCAAAATAGCTTTTGAAATGGGTAAATGGTCCAAAGACAATAGGGCAAAACATTCCATTATACATAAAATGTAATTTGCTTTTCCTAATTCTTTCCAAATTCTAAACTCTTTCTCCTCTGCTACTCTCCTTTTCCTCCTCTTTTTGGGGATGGATAGATAGATAGATAGATAGATAGAGAATATATATTATATATATTTATATACATTCTTAATATATAAAATATATATTCTTAATATATATATAATATATTCTTAATATATATATAATGAGACAATATATATATATATTTTCTCTCAACAGACAGTTAGGTTATTTCCATGTCTTGGCTATTGTGAATATTGTGCAATCAACATGGGAGTGCACATATCTCTTTGAGATCTGGACCTTATGTCCTGTGGGTATATACCCAGAGTGGGATGGCTGGACCTATGCTAGTTCTATTTTTAATTGTTTGTGTAGCATTCATACAGATTTCCACAGTGGTTGATTGGATACTGTAGAATTTCTCAATATACATTCCCATGAACAGTACACAAGTGTTCTCTTTTCTCCACACCCTCCATGCCAATCCTTGTTATCTTCTGTCTTTTTGATGATAGGTATTTTAACAAGAGTGAGGCGATAACTCATCGTGGTTTGGGGCAAGGGTGGGGAGTGCTGAGATGTTGGTCAGAGAGCACACAGTTTCAATTATGCAGGATGAACACCTTCTAGAGACCTAATATACAGCATGGTGACTATAGTTAACAATACTGTGTCACATACTTGAACTTTTCTAAGAGGGGAGATTTTACACAGAGGAAGAAGGAAAGGAGGGAAGGAAGGAGAGACGGAGGGAGGGATAGGGGAGAGAGAGAAGGGAAAATATTTTTTCAAAAGGAAAGAAAAGAAAAAGGTAACTACAGTGATGAATATATTAATTAGCTTGATTGTCATGATCCTTTGACAGCATATATGTATATCAAAACATCAAGTTGTATACCTTAAATATACAAAATTTATATTTGTCAATTATACCTCAATAAAGCTGGAGAAAAAGAAGAGATGAGGCCTAAAGGATATAAATAACTGCAAGATCATACCAAGAAAGAAAACTGTCTCAGACACAGGCTGTGTTCATTATATTTCACTTAGAGACCAAGCTAAAGTAACATAACATGAATTTTTATTATTTATTTGCCTACCATCTCTGCAAAAGACCTTTTGGGTTATAAACCTAGAACCTACACGTATATTTACCCTATAATTGTTTGTACTCCATAGAGAACAGGACCTCACCAGAGTCAGTTACTTGACATTTTTTTCCTTTGTTTGGTTTTTCATTTTCAGGAACACATTGACTTGCTTCCTGATACACCACTAAGAGGCTAAAAAATATAGGCTAATATTTTATAAATAAAAGCAAAGCTCAAAGCATGGCATGTGTTTCCTCTTGATAGTAGAAGAAAAATACACTTCAATTATAAAACTATTATCTTCAAGCATCTTTCTAAAATAATAACATAGCTATATATGTAGGTGATATATTTGTATATATAAATATATACATATATACACATATATCTGTATGTAGTTGTAAATTATGTATGTGTATGTGTAAAGTATATAATACATATAAAATATATATCATATTGTTTTAATGACAAATGAGTAAATGTTGGTTTAAATACATCAATGAAAAAATATAATAGCTATCAAATGTGGTGATTTAAATAACAGTGAGCATATTATCAATATCATCTGGTTAATTTACATAATAACACAAAATTATTAACTTGACATTACATTAAATATAAACGAGAAATCAAAGAGTTTCATCTGTTTAAATTTCAAATATATTCACACTCATTATGATTTTGATTCATACATTTTTCTCTCAATTCTTACAAATCAATGCCTATTCAATTACATCTGAAATATATCATTCAGCAGACTTCTGCTTCAGCAATATGCTTGATTGGATACCCTGTACAACTTCCCAATGAAAAAACTGATATAGTATAAAATATGTATTTTTAAATATTATTGGAAAAGCACCACTGAGCTGGCACAAAATTAAGAAAGACAGAGTTTGAAAATAAAGTACGACCAAGAATCTTGGGACATACACTATTGCCAAAAACTGTTTCATCCCGACGATTTCTGGGGGACCCTGGCAGGGACAAGTTCTGATCACTGCAGAGGGCATGAGTAACAGAAGATAAAGCCAAGGACCTGCAAAATGTTGACAATCAGTGAATCTAGGGAAATGTTATGTGGGTGTTCAAGTTACCATTATTTCAACTTTTCTTTGTTCAAGTCAGAACACTGTTAAAATGAAAAGTTTATGACAAGCAGGTTGGATATTAGGATAAAGGTTAACTTTGGACAGAATTGAAGGAGTAGGCACCAGAGGCTCTGGTAATGTCCTATTATTTTACCTGGGTGATTGGTGTGTTAATCATTTGATAATCATCATCCATATTTTTATTTAGGCACTTTTCCATAGGTAAATATTTTATATTTATTACTATTCTAGACACTTTCCAAGTATTAATTCCCTTCACCTTCATGAAAAATCTATGAGGTAGGTACTATAACAGTCTGCATTTTACAAATAAAGTACTCGTGGCACAGAGGATCTTGACTTTCCAAGGTTACACATCCTTTTATGTGGAAGATTCACATTCAGGTGGTTGGAGTTCTGTGTTATTAACCAGCACTGTCATACTACAAGGACCAAGGTGAGGGAGGGGAAGAAAACAAAACATGAAGTTGCCAGACACAGGAACCAATTTGCCTCCATTTAAACTCCTGTCCCTAATACGTCTGATAAACATGCCCATGTTTCTATGCTCTTCAGTTCTTCACTGTTCACAAACTGACATCAACAAAGATTAAATCCTGTACAACTAAACCAGGAAACTCCATGGAAACCAAGTCAGTAACTTGGAAGCTAACGATAAAAGTCCTTCATTCTCACTGAGCCTCACTTTATTTGATTAGGCTCTGGAGAGCTGTAACGGGAGACACATTTCATGACTGTAAGGCCAGTGCAAACTTGGATGGATAATTTCCATGATATAGTCAACATCATTCTAAACAATATATATTCTAAGCAAACAATAGAAGAATTCAACAGGTTTAATGTCTATGAATACTAAGGGATACATTAAAATCTTGGATATCATTTCAGAGGAAGGCAATGCAACATTTGGAGCAATATCTATATTTATACAAACACAACAGTAATGAAATTAAGAAGTAAGAATAATTTAGAAGAGCCTGAGAACAACCTGCCATCAAAGTATCTGGACAACTCCTAGTAAAGCACAGATAAGATTGCTCAACCAGCCCAGCTGGCGTGGCTCAGTGGTTGTGTGTCAACTCATGCATCAAGAGGTCACCGGTTCGGTTCCTGGTCAGGGCACATGCTCAGGTTGTGGGCTCAATCTCCCGTGGTGGGCATGCAGGAGGTGGCGAATCAATGTTCTCTCCCATTGATGTTTCTATCTCTCTCTCCCTCTCCTTTCCTCTCTCTCTAAAATCAATAAAGAAAAAATAAATAAAATAAAATAAAATAAAGATTGCTCAACCACATTCTCTGCTACTCTTGTGCTGAATTACCTGATGGGTGGGCAGGGCTTTTTTCTTTTTTTAATTAATGTTACACAATGATCACTTCACCAGAATTCATACTAAAAAAAAAAAAAAATGACCTGAGATTCTAGCAAAATTGTGTCTTAGCTATGATATAAAATGTTATCCATCATCTTTGTTAGATAATGAAATGACACAGAGAAAGAACGAGTAATTTTATGCTTCCTCTTTTTCCACCACTCAGAAAAATAAACTTAGATGATAAAAGAAAAAAAGTAAATTAAACTTACATTTCAGGGGACATTAGTGCTGAGATGCTAACAAATCTGAGAAAGCTACTGAAACAATAGTCAGTAGAACACATGGGGAAGCAGAGAAACTTAAGCTACTGCCAGCCGGCACAGCACAAAGGAAAAAACTGGGAATGTGTACCTCATCTGAGTGGACAATGTAGAAAAAAAAAAAGATATTTCTTCTGCATTGACAAAACTGAAAAACATGCAAGCCCATTCCAGTACACAGACCCATTCCAGAGCCTACTGCATGAAGAACTTACACAGCTATAATTAGGGACAGTGGAGTGAACTTAGCCTGGCCTTAGCAGCTGGCCACCTATCTAGCACACCTCACTTTAGCAGACACCCTGGAAAGGGCGAGAAGGAAGGACGATGGCTGTGATCTGCAATTAGACCTACCAGCCAGTGACAAATAGCAAATGGAATTTCATTCAAGCACTTGCATGGACAGGTGAGTAGAAATAGACAGTACAGAGTCTAGCAACAAGAAATAGGTTCTCACAGGTTAGGGTGTCCTGCAGGGGGAGTAAGACCCCTCCCCAATACCAGCCATAACTCCACAACAAAGACAAGAGCAGCCTCTAGATAAGAAGTTTGGAACCTGCCCTAACAGAAATGTGGTGCTTGGTAGATTATCAAGCCAGAAAGGCATAAACCAGAGCCCTTTGATCAGACAAATGACTAAATGTACAACTGCCCTGGAAGTAGTTATTGAATCCCAATGGATGGAACTTCAGTCTCTTGGTTGTCTCCTGCCCAGAATTAGGTTTGGATATAGAGATCAGAACAGAGCTGGGTGGTGATTTCATTGCCCCTATCAGAGGGAGAGAAATCAAACAAGGCTCAACATTCACAAGTGTTCATTAACATTTTTCACCACACACTGGCAATTCAGTCATTCCACAGCCGACCTAGGGTCTAGGTGTAGCAGAAAATGGCACCTGAGATCATGGATATGAATCATGAAGGGAGGAGAGAGATACCGCTAGGAAGTATCAGGCATTAAAAAAAAAAAAAAAAAAAAAAAAGGAAAAATAGGAGTAACACAAAGTTACAACAAAGGGGAGAAAACAGCTAATGAGAATTAAGCACAATAAATTGAAGATTACCTATAGTCTTGTTTTTGTATTTCAATCAAGCATTTGTTCACAACACCAGAGAATGCCAATTCCAGCGCACTCTTTATAACAATTATATATACTCCTGCTTATAGTCTGAGGGTTTATCTTGTTTCTTTCAAAGTATGCAGAGGTAATAGGCATTTGGCTGACAGTGCAACTTTCCAAATTACTAACATCAAAAAGATAAAAGACAGTTAAACACAGATGTCAAGTACTATGTCTTGGGTAATGAGCTCAACATACAGTAATAGACTCAGTTTTGCTACTCACCAGAACAGAGCATCACTATATTCTAATTTTGGATTTTTGTGAAATTAGAGTTATATAAAAGAGCTACAGAAGAGTAACTTTAAAATATATGGTTTGCCTCTGAAATATCAGTACCGGTTTTCAGATATCTTGCAGCAGAAAGAAGTAAGACATTGTCAAAGGCAAAGGATAATTCCATTTCATGTAGGTTGGTGGGTAAACTTTTTTTAGTCAAGTTTTTATAGCTTCTATGACCTCTAAACAGCAACTAAAACAACAGAAGGAAGACACAGATCATAGCATAGGTCATTTAATGATATTATCAGTCCCAAATACTGTCACAGTAGATTTTAACTTTTTCTCATTAGAAACAAATAGTAAAAACAAACAAATAAATAATAATAGGTGGAAAATTAAAATATTGGCTTGAAGTATTAATTCAAACCTTAATGCATCTAAGTGATACCGGTATTTGAAATCTAAGTCATTACAGGAACACAATTAAAATACCTAGATAAAGATTTTTCACATGCAAATTATTAAGTTAAAATACATGTTTTCCCTACACCCAGATTTTCATAGTAGTTAGTTGGTGATCTGACTTCAAATCACTTAGTGTTCTAGGAACACTTAAAAAAAGACCTGAATTTAATTTTATCTATTGGTTCATCAAGTAAATAAATAAATAAAGTTCTCCAATAGCAGTTAGAGGCTGTCATCAATGAGGATGAAAATCAGGGTGTAAAAGATCTTAGGTATTGCTATTCATACATAAAACATAAGGGTGTGAATACACATATACATACACTCCCCCCCCCCACACACACACACAGCCCACAAGTCTGTATTGAAATGTAATTACCTGTCTCTTCCACAGAAACGATAAGAACTATAACCTATAAGCTTAATGTCCACAGAGGGCTGTGCAGTAATCAAATGTTGGTAGGAAGCAGAGAAGTAAAGAAAGAATATTACCTGAAGACAATGAAAACAATGTAACCATCACTGCATAAAATTCTTGCACTCAAATACATAATCAAATTACATTCTAGAAGTGAATTTTTTAAAAAAAAAAAAAGATACTCCTCTTTTTTCTCTTGAGACAGCTTATTTCTAGCTCCTTTAAAATCGCCTTTGCTTTGCAGATAAGCAGAATAAGGATGCTTGTTTATGAAATGCCAATGACTCCATTGATTTCGACTCCTGAGACTTGGCAGTTAGTAACCACCCCTCCTCTCTCCACAAATCCATAGAAAGTCTGAACAAAATACAGTGCAGTGTAGTACTGAAAGAGAGAGATGTACAGTTCATTGAAAGAAATCAGAGAGCACTGAAACCAACCAAGGATATTCATAAACTCGATAGCTGACAGATGTCGGTGGAAGGGATAAAGACTCAATGGTTCTGAGACGACTGTATATCAATATAGAAGAAAATAGAGATCCCTTTCACACAATTTGCAAAATTAATTCCAGATGAATTCAAAATCAGAATGTGAAAAATAAAACATTACATTTAAAAAGTAGATATGCACAAAATTGAATATTTTAAAAAGCTTTTAATTTGGCTACATTAGTATTTAAAAGTTCAGCATGACAAAATTCACCACAGCCACTGATGGGAGATGTCTACGATGCCCATGCCTTTGCAAAGCATTAATATCTAACTTTAAAGAAACCCTACAAATTAATAAAAAAAAAGACAAAAACTGATTTTTGTATCAGGCAAAATATTAAAAACAAGCTATTTACAAAAGAAGAAATCCAAAAGAACAATAAACACATGTTAAAATATTCTAATTTACGGGTACTTAATAAAATACAAATTGAAATAAATATGAGATACTACTTCATATCTGATTGGAAAGAGCTTTAAAAGTCTGATAACATGCTGTGGCTGGTTTCACTCAGTGGTTAGAGCATCGGCCCACAGACCAAAGAGTTGTGGGTTCGATTCCAGTGAAGGGCATGTACCTCGGTTGCAGTTCCATCCCCGTCCCTGGCCTGGTCAGGGTCATGCAGAAGGCAACCAATTGATGTGCCTCTCTCACATCTATGTTTCTCTCTCTCTCTCTCTCTCCCTCCCTCCCTCCCACTATATCTGAACATCAATGGAAAAATATCCTTGGGTGAGGATTAAAAAAAAAAAAAATCTGATATGACCCAGGGCTGGTAAGTATGAGATGCAGTGGGAACTCTAACTTTTTTATCCTTAAAGAACAATGTGTTCCTGATGGGAGATGTAGGTCAAAGAGTACAGACTTTTCATTATAAGTTTATTTAGAGTAAATTTATAGGATATAATATTCAGCATGGTGACTATACTTAATAACACACCACTGTATACTCACAATTTGCTGAGTATACAATTTACTTAGGCATTCTCAGCACACACAGATAAAAAAGACAAGGATGTGAGTTGATGGATGTATTAATTACCTTGACTGTGATAATCATTTCACAATGTATGTGCATATCAAGTCATTATGTTGTACACTAAATATATACAATTTGTCAATTATTCCTCATTAAAGCTGGGGGAAAAAACTGTGGCTTGAAATGGTAGTATCTCAATAGTACTGAAAATAATTCTACTTCTGGGTGTAAATCCTACCAAGACCAGAAACACTCAAGGAAATAAGTACAAGGACACTTATTGAGACTTTGTTTGTAATAGTCAAGTCAACAGCAACAAAACAATAAAAACAGATGTTCATCAATAGACTAAATGAATAACTGGTAGCACATTTGTATAATGTGACAGCATGCAGTATCCCACTGTATAAAGCACAATGACATTGAGTGACTAGATCTGCATTTATCAATCTGAATACTTGAAAAAAATTTGAATAGCTAAAACAATAATAGAGATGCAAATAACACTTATGTAAGTAGTAAAAACATAAAATAATAAAATATATTATCGTAGTACACATTTAATATAATATGAACAAATGCAGAAAAAGTATAACTACCAAAATTAACACATGTGTTACCTTCAAGAAAATAGGGGAAAGAAGAGAGAGACTAGTGCACTGGATCTTTTAAATATAAAATATAAGCAAATAAGGCAAAATCATATTATTCAGCAAATCTAGATTAAATGAAAATGTGTTATATTCTTTTATGTACTGTTTATATATTTAAAATATCTTGTAATTAAAATTTAAATTATTTATTTTAAATATTAAAAAGATAATATGACCTGGTAAAAGAAGGATTAAATAGATCAGAGACACTTCATACTGCTTTCACTAAATTACTACATTGTGTAAATATGTCATTTCTAAAAGCTGAAATGTTCTACTGCCAGGAAACCAAGAAACCTAGAAAGTTGTTTTATCTGAGTTGATCTGAGTCCATATAACTTTACCTAGCTTTTGTCCCAATATGTAAATGAAAAAACATTTTAAAAAATATACTCATTGAAAAGCTTTTTAAAAAATATTTCCAACACAACCAATTGTACATTTATGCTAAGTCCTTGAAAATAACATTTATTCCTCTCTTGCTAATATACTAGTTTCATATTTTCTTCTAAAAGATATAGTAGCTCTAAGTATTTAATATACAACTTTGTTTAGGGATAATTAACATCCAATCAATGAATGCATTTTAAGTGTATGTCTGACGAATGTATACACCCATGCAACTATAACCATAATCAAGATATAAAACATATTCAGTACTCCCAGAAATCCCCCTGTGCAGTTTTGCCACACCCATACTCCAGCAGCCCCTGGCAACCTCTGGTCCACTTGCCTTCCCAATATATTAGATTTGTCTTATCTTGAGTTTTATATGATGGAATCTCACAGGATATAGAACTTTGTGTCTACTTTCTTTCATACACTATACTTCATCCAAGTTGTTGCATGTATCAGTAGTTTGTTCCTTTTTATTTTTGAATAGTATTTTATGGATGAATACACCACAATTTTTCAAGTCGCTTTATTAACACACTTTTGGGTTATTTCCAGTTTTGAGCTATTATAAATAAATTTGCTATACATTTTTATTATTAGGGATATGTCAGCATGCTATTTTCCTGGTTTTAATGACTATAATGAAGCTAAGTAAGAGGTTAACCACTAATAATGTAACCAGGAATGTTGTACTATTCTTGTATTTTTTACATTATTTCAGAAGGAAAATTAAATAAAAACAATACTAGTTGTGCTTGTTTTTATTATTATTGCTATTATTTCTACTCTTTCCAAGTAATTTTTCTTCTGGTGTAATCTCTTTTCTCTTGTATATCAAGAAGGCAAGGATATGAGTCCAAGGACTGAAGAGGTTTTAAGCAAAGCAGATTTATGATTAGATTTGGGGAAATTTTTTAAGGATCAGTTTGGGGATGGTTTCCAATTTGGACAGGGGTTAGGCTGGAGTAAGAAAGACCTGCTAAGTGTCAAAAAATAGTAAGTTCTTGAACAAAGTAAGTGAGAATGGACAAGAGGATGCCTTTCATTGATACTGGGGAGTAAAATCAATAGAATGGAGTAGCAGAATGGATACTAGAAATGAAGAAATGTCAGAAGTTAATAACAGCAGTATTGATCTAAACCTCACACCTTATGCAGAAATCATGAACCTGAATGTTAAATGTAAACTATAAGACTTTTATAAAGAATATATGAGACAATCATTAGGATCTAGGGATAGACAGAGTTCTTAAACTTGACATAAAAATCAGTTCAGAAGAGGAATAACTGATAAATTGGACCTCATCAAATTTTTTTTAATTGTCTGTTAGAGAGGATAACAAGAAAAGTTACAAGTTGGGAGAAAATATTTTTAAAGCACAAATCCATGCATATAAATCTATAATTACCTCAAAATAGAACATTTAATTTTAAAAACTAGAAAGAGAGAATTGAGTTTTGGTGATTAGGTACCTTGTTTATAGCCACACAACTTCAAAGTAATTGAACACAAACTGAGTTCTGGTTTGGTGCAAATTGACTGCAAATATCGGAAATATTCAGACAGAAGTTTTTAGGAGATGCTTGAAGATACAAAAAAGTAAGATTCAGAATATAAGTAATACAACTAAACTCTGTATTATTACTATCCTAATATAAGCATAGTCTTAAGTGGACAAGGTTGTCACTAAATCACTGGTATTGATAACCTCAGAAGGGTGTGACCCTTGGCTTGACCTTCATTTGAGGTCAAACAATGATTGTAAGCTCATGCTTTATTTTAGTAATGTGTCAAATTAATACAATAAAATTCTATTTGAGACTCCAGGAAAATGTGAGGAGCTTATTTATTTAGTTACAACCCATCCATATATTTTGATCAATAATATAATTTTATAGGAAAGAAAAAAATCACTTTTCATATGATGTCATTCTCTTGACATCAGTTTTTTATTATATGAATTAATTATATTAGTAATATAGGATAATATTTTGAACATAGCAAATGTATATCAGTCTTGTTTACTTCAAAATGTCTAATTTAGTGTTCTTATGACTCACTTTAATTATTTAAGAACTCATATTGTCCACTTACCATTTTTTCAAATTTCATTAAGTTTTCTTAGCTTTAATTGTTTATTTATCTTTATATCTAATGCAAACCAAAAAATATATAAACAGGTTAGTTTGCTGATGCATTTGCCCCTATTTTAGTCATTTGTTCTAAAACTATCCTTGGATTTGGAGTAAAATTCTAATTAAAATAAACAAACCAGAGAGACTATAATGGTTAAATATATTTAAACAAATTATCTTTTTTTTTTCATTCTACACTAATTAGTTTTATATATATAGGTAAGATATCATTATCATTTAAAGGAAAATTCCAAAAATAAAATCTCAGTCACATAATGTTATTGTAACTAACAAAATTGTTTCATGGTTTGAGGATTTTCAGTAAAGTGTTTATGTTCTTATTTTATTTTTTCCTGATTTATAGTAAAAATTCACATTTACAACATTTTCTTTTCTAGAATAAAAATGGCACCTCCATCCTTTGAATCATTACTAGTCCCAGGAACTAAACTTAGTCACATATTCAACAGGACATAAAGTGGGAAAATCATCATTTCTCTTGCTTGTTTTTGCCCAGGATGAGAGTCAAAAGTTAACATGCTGAGCACGCTGGAAAGGAGAAGAGCCATAGAGAAGGTGATTATGGCATTTCCGCCATAAAGTTTGTAAAGACAGACAATGTTTTAAGCCTATATTTTCTATTTAAAATAGCACAATACAGACTTCTGCAGATTCCAAAATGGCGGCGGAGTGAATGGAAGCTACACAGACCATTTCCCAGGACCAAACTGGAATTACAACCAAAATAAAGACAAATCGTCAGGAAAAAACAACAGAAAAGCAGCTGGAGAGGGCCCATATAACCAGGGACAGGAAAAGAGGACACCGAATTGAGCCTGGTAGGATCTGTGGAGGTGCCAGAGGGCGGGCTGGGAGCCCATGGACAGCAGCTGTCATCCAATAAAGTCATTAAAAAATAAATAAAATAAGGTAATGTAATCAAAGTCAGGTTATTTACAGGATATTATTCTCCTTAATAATCCACATAACTTCAGATTATAAAACAATTGTATGTGTTTATACTCTGATTACCAGGAAGTTCAAAAACAAATTTGATTTAATTCAATATACTTGTATTATTAATATTCTTGCTCCATTTCTATAACAATTTTTAATTTCTGCTTTTCCTTTAATTAACTGAATTCTTTAAAACTGTTTTGCTTGTCCTGACCAGTGTGACTCAGTGGATTGAGCTTCGTCCCAGGGGCTGAGAGGTCCCGGTTCAATTCCTGATCAGGGACATGCTCAGGTTTGGGGCTCAATGCCCACATTTGGGGCTATAATCCCGGTGGTGGGGCATGCAGGAGGCAGCCAGTTGATGTTTCTCTCTCACATTGATGTTTATATCTCTCTCTCCCTTCTTCTCTCTCTAAAAAAATCAATTAAAAATTCAAAAAAATGTTTTGCTTTATTTTTGAGGCTGCTGCCTGTAGTTTTGGAAAGAGAAAGGTAAAAATAATAAATTGCCAATGAGTTAAAACCAAAAATATTCAGCAACAAAGTATTGGCATTCCAGATGTAACAAAATTATACTTATCAAGCATTTCAATAAATAAAATTTCTCCCAACTCCTTTCTGAATGCTATTTTAAAGAGCTATTTTGGTCTTCCATCACTATGGTTACAAAAATAATAAAACCCACCATAGTAAATTTCAATTAGATGGTCCTTTTCCTTCTAATTATTGTGACTCTCTTGGCTCAGAACTTCCACCGATTACATAAGAAGCGTTATGTGTGGGAGA
This sequence comes from Tadarida brasiliensis, assembly GCA_030848825.1. NCBI lineage: Eukaryota > Metazoa > Chordata > Mammalia > Chiroptera > Molossidae > Tadarida > Tadarida brasiliensis. The sequence continues at coordinate 77,935,143 of CM061267.1, read as the reverse complement.
ACCACATGGCTATTGAAGAGAGGATAAATATTCTACTTAACCCCATTCTTACACTTTCTTTGCTAGATATTAGCTTTCTAAAAACAATTGAAGCTCCTAAATAGACCCAAAATTGGCAAAACAAAACGCAACATAATTAGCAGAGATTAGCTGGCCCTTTTCTCCATTTGTCTTCAGAATGTGGTAAGATTTTCAAATATTGTCACCTTCCATTAAATTTTCTGTTATAAAACAACAGACTTAAAAATTATATTTGCAACTAAAAGACTGAATCAAGTCAGTCAACAAAGAGGACAAGTGTGTGTGTGTGTGTGTGTGTGTGTGTGTGTGTATGTCCAGAAGTGGATCTATGTAAAATTATATACCCTCCAAATTATATACCAAATCCAAAGACACATGCATTGAATAAGTTGTCACTCCTCATCTTCTGGTTACCTTTTATTCCCTATATGTTTTGCTAAGAAAAGTTAACTTGAGACTGGGTCAAGAAAGTGTGGAATCCTTTTGAGTTTGGAGGTGCTTTGTCTCAGAACCTGAATGAGTAACCTATTTCCATTCTGAATTCCATTGGCCACCTTTTACACGCATTCTCACTGCTGAAAGTCAACCACTCTTGTTCATTGTACAATGTGATACAACAATGAAAACTTTGTTTTGAAAATTTAACAGACCATTAGGCCTTATTTTATATTTAGATCCCGGTTGATTGCTTAGATTTTTCACTTATGAAACAAAAACCAGACAGAAATTAACACAATGAAGTTTAGGAGGGTTTCTGGGAAGTATTTTCTAGATGCTACATATTGATGCATAGGAGTTAAGGTATGATTTCTTTGCCAATCACAGAGCATAAGTATTCAAAACTATCTAAAATAATGACTTGATGCTGATGTCCAAAATCCAACACTTTTGGTTTCCTAAAGTAGCAGGCAACAAAAACATGTTTTGCAGAAAATGATACAGTTTATGCAAGTTGGGTAGCAATTTTCATCAGCTTTTATGTTTAATGGTGATAAGATGTTATTACAGTCATCATGTCTAGTAGCTGTCTTATAATCAAGTTTAAACATAGTCTTGGGGTAGCAGAGACCAGCTCTGTGATTTAGTGACAAAAAAAAATAGTATTTCCTGAAAGGTTCTAAACATACCAAAGGAGGAAAACAAAGTCACTTACACGGAGGTACGATTAACTCTGTTCTCCCCCTAAGTCTAATACCTGGAGAAAGAAACCAAGCTCTTATTACATGTATTATCATTTCTGATTGTCACATCATTTTTCTCTTCAAGTTTTCCAGTGGTTTCCTGTCTCTGCGTAAAGCAGAAGTCCCGATGATGGGCAATCAAGTCCTGCACAATCCAGCCGTTCACCGGCTACTTGATTGCACCCACTTCCGCCACGCTTGCTTATTCTGTTAGCTCCACTAGACTCCTTGAAATTCCTCTAAGAAGGTAAACACCCTCATGTCTCAGGAACTGTAATTTACTATTTGCCCTGATTGGAACATTCTTCCTCCCGATTTCTGCCTAATTCACTCCCAATTCTTTACTGCCTTTGTTCAAAGACTGTTACCTTGGCCATTAATACGTGTGACTCCCCGCCTTGGCACACCCCAGCTTCGTCAAACCCTGAGCACCCTGTCTCCTCCTTCCCTGCCTCATATTTCTCCAAAAGGGTGGATTCCTTTTCCTGTTATGCTTCTTCTTATGTAGTCTGAATAAGATGTGCATTAGTTTCCACCTTTTTTACTGAATGTATTTTCACACCAGTGTACACAATGTGCTTTAATACTGTATTATCAGGATTTGAATGATCCAAACTAAAATATATCTAAAACCATGATTAAGTACAAATCACTGTGGTTTTGTGGTGGTTTTTTTAAAAATTTTTCTTTATATAGCATATAACTTTGGTGAATTTCCCTGAAATGCAGATTTTATTTTATTAGCAGAAATAAAGGGTATAATTCAACCATTCACAAAAATTACATTATGGCAAACATGAGTGGTTTTGCTGTTATTCTTAGTTATTCTACTTCCTCTACTTTTAAGTTGCCTTTTAATTACTAAAAGAAGAATATGGATCATTTTATTGATCTTTATATTTTCAGCTCCTTGCACTGTACCTGGCACATATTGGACAATCAATGAATATGGGTTACATTAAAGAATGGATAGATTTGGTAATAGAATTACTTGGTAATTAGTAGTTAGAATTAGTCATAAATTTCTAAATCCATCTTTAAAAACAAGCACTCTATAATCTTTTTTGTTTCTCTTCTTTCAAAAATATATAACTATCTTGAAACAAGCCACTTTCTATGGATGATTAATTTTTTTTACTTTCTAGTTAAATTATTACGTAATAGTGACATCAACAGGAAGTGACCTTTCATCTTAACTGTATTTAAAACCACATTAGGAAATTTCTCTTTACCATAGGTCTAAAGTCCATGCACCTCTTAGAATGACATATGTTCTCACTGTCAGATCATATGAATATACTACAGATAGTCTGAATTTAGTAAAGGATCATTAAAATAAAGCTCTATTCCCCCCCCTCCAAAAAAATAGCACCAGAGCTTCTCTAAGTTCCTAAAATTAAAAGATTCCGTGACAAATTTAATATCTCACATTTGGTTTAAACTCTCTCATAAGCTATTACCACATTTTTAGGACTGTCATTACAAATTACAACAAACTGACAAACTGGATGGCCCAAAACAACAGAATTTTATTAACTCATAGTTCTGGAGACTAGGCATCCAAAACCAAGGTGCCAGCAGTCTCTGAATCTGATGTCACATGGTATTCTCTGCTATGTAGTATGCTAACACCTAAAGAATAGGGATATGTTAGTACGTTAGTAGTTATACATTTTATTTTGCTTTTGTTTTATTTTGTTCCTTTGTTTAGTATTTTGACCTCTAAATGGTTAAAACAACATTTTTATGACAATAGATTTTCGCTCTTGCTTGTCCTCAGACTTTAACTAATTTAATAACACTCCCTGCTATAAAATCAATTTAAATTAATGGCAAATACATTCCTACGCAATGTCATTTTCGCCTTAATTATCTCTATATTCATAGTTCTAGTTTAATACTTCATTTCCTCCCCTAAATGATTTGCTGTGCTACAGGTTTTATTTTTAATTGATTTTTGTGGTCTTAAAGCCAATTACTTGATATCTCATTTCACTTGCATGTCAACAGAATCATAGTTCAAAAATTCCATTTCATCTGTCTTGACATTTTGCAGTAAGTGAAAGGTATATTCACACAAATTTAGTTTTTACCTGGACAACAGAAAGTGTTGAGTTAAATCACAGACACTGTCTTTCATAAATTCTCACAGGTTAAAGTAATCTTATGCAGGCTGAAATCATATGGGGGACAAGTTGACCTTTGCCTTATTTTCCTTCTAAAAATAAAACTACTTCAGCTTGGGCAAAATGCTAAAGGAGATGGCAAATGTGTTATTATTCTGATAAACTAATTTTAAATAATATTTCAGATGTGAGTGAGAGACAAAGTTCACAAATTAAGTGGATGAAAGAACACATTATCAGCATCAGTAGATGTGAAGTCGTTTTTATCTAAAACGCGATCATTTCAGAAGAGAGCATGGTATCTCAGATTTAATTTCTTCTCTTCTAATATATCATTACTTTAAATTGTCATCACATGTACTGGACGTTATGTCACTGATTTCACTTCTCAGGAGTAAAAGAAATTAAACTTAATTTTATAAAATTATCTCAGTTGCTATTTTTAAGCTCCTAACCCTCTACCGGAGTAGTAACAATCTATTCTCAGTCAATCTAGGGTTCCCTCTTTTTCCAGGTTAGGTCTAACTTCCAAGGTCTTTACCTAGTTTCAAAGAACTGTAGGGGAAAGGCCCACCTGGTTCTCAAATTTTTTTTTTATCCTCAATGGTATTTGCTAAGACATTCACCCATCTAGTCCTTAGACATCCATTCTTAGAGTCAACATGGAGATTTTCCTTGTTGATGTTGACCAGAACCCCTCAGATCCAAATAAGTTTGCCCACGACTCTAAGCCCTCAGAGATAGAAATCATGTTGCATTCTCCATGCTACCCTAGGGCATTAACTACCCTCTGATTTTGCCTATGGTCCTGTCTTCTTCTTCTTTTTTTTTTTTCTTTTAAATATGTTTTTATTGATTTTTTTTAGAGAGAGAGGAAAGGAGAAAGAGAGATAAAAATCAATTGAGAGAGAAACATTTTTCGGCTGCCTCCTTCACGCCCCCCAAGCATGTGCCCTGACCAGGAATCGAACTGGGACCTCTCAGTGAATGGGACTACGCTCAATCCACTGAGCCACACCGGCTGGGCCAGTCCTATCTTCTTAAACTCATTTGTGCAGCCCATCTAGGTCTCACTACACCCGTGAGGGCAGAGAACTCACTTTTCTGTCAGAGCCTACAAAATAATATTGGATTTTGCTGCCTCTTCTTGATCACTTTATCTGTCATTTCCTGTCCCAACTTAGGCAAGCTTTTCTAGCCTATCGAGTAGTGGTGAGTAGGTAGGTGCAGGGGTGGGAAGGGGAAACTTGATCCTCCCTAAACCTACCATTTTCAAATATTGGTTTATGTAATTCTCAAAGTATACTTTCTGCATGAGCAAAATCAGCATCACCTGAAATGTGTTAAAAATGCCATACTCCAACCCACAAACCAGAAAGTCTGGGGATGGGAGAAGGGTAGAGCAATCCATGATTGAAGATATCCATGTGCAACTAAGTTTGAGAAGCAATAATTCATTCTACTCTAAAGTAAGGTGGGCTTTATCCCCCTAAGAACTTTAGTTTTTGAAGATCAAAATCACTGAGAAACCACTTTTTTTTTTTCCTTTACTTTCTATTATATCACACCCATGGGCATGGAGCATGCTAAGTGTTTGCAGAGGAGGTGGCTTATGTATAAAACATTAATTATCGGATAAAATGACGTACTAGTAGCATTTCAACTATATCATCACTCTAAAAGCTTTATGAAGAGAAATGTCAGGACAATCTTTTCTAATTAAAGCAGAAAGAAAAATTGAAAAAAAAAACTATTGAAAACTTTAGTAAATCCATTCTATGTTGACTATGGACACATAGGTTAAGATGGACATATTGCTCATCTTGATTATCTAGAGAAAAGATATGCCTAAGAATCTTTTAGAAAAATAATTTAATATTCAGATTACCAAGCCTGACCTAATAGTTTCTGGATCTCAAATATCCATTTTTAAACAAAGACTTGTGAATATAACAGAAGTGAATCATGGACTACAGATCGAAGAACAATGTTTATAGAGTCTTTGACCATTACTATTCAGTTATATGTATACATATAGATTTACTACAAAATCCTTTTGTCTCCTCAGAAAAAAAATCATTGCAGCATTTTTAATATTATAAAAATTTAAGTATTCCCAAGGAATTGCACTTCAAGAAAGTTGACTTTTCTCAGAATTCAGCTATTATTCTTAAGTAACAGAACATTTAAAAAGAGTCATTTTAATTAAACTTATTCCCTTTCCTTCTGAAAGAACAGCTGTTTATCTTAAAAGTCCTTGATTTTTCCTAAAATCAGGAACTATACCTTTCACCTTGTATCTAAAAGTGACTGGCACAATGCCTCCCATACTGAAAGTGCCAAGTAAATGCTTGATGATTGAATATAGAAATGTTTAGGATGAGAGCTAGTAGGCTCTTCGGAAATTTGAATATCAGTAACGTGCTGTCAAGGTGGAAAATATTTACCCAACTTGTAATTTACTCTGAGTGTACAAAAAAACAGATAACCAGGCTCAAAGTGTTTATAACTTAGAAATATAAATAGGTTTTGATAAAGAGCTTGAGTGCATGGGTATAACGTCCAAATTGCCTACTGAGAAGATGGTATTTCCTTCTTGATTTTCAGCTATGTTCTAAAGGCTTTAAAATAATTGACTTCTTAGTAGAGAAGACATTACTTTATGGTTATATCATGTAAGAGGAAATACCAGATTTGTTGAGTAGTCATAGTTTCTGACTATGAGGTTTAAGTATAAAGTCTTAATAATGTCGTATGGCTGAAGTGGCTTTTATTTGCCAACAGGAAGGCTAAGAAGACTTCTGTGATTAGGATACGTTAGTGGTTACCTACCTACTTGTTAAAAATAGAACTGCACTTTTTTTTCTCTCTACGAAGTTAAACAATACATGTGTCATTTGGAGGATGAAGATGTATATTCGTACTCTCATTCTCACTTTCTCTGGCAGTATACCATCCCATCAGCACACAATCTTTTCTTTTTTTTTCAAGAGGCCTAAACGTGAGTGCAGGGAATTAGCCCTGAGTTAGGTTGGATGGAACAAGGGAGAGGGAATTCTGGCACAGGTATTGGGGTAGAGAATATGCTTATTAAAAACATATTGTATAAGGAACCATTATAATAAGTAAAGACACAAGTTGCCTAAACCAAGAAAAAAGAAAACGTCAAGAAATAAAAAAGTCAACCTATCAATTGAAAAATAGATAGGTTGATCTGGTAACTCACTCTGCAAGACCAGGAACAGGTTTATTTTTCATTTATTTAATTATGATGCTGCTACATTGTTAGTAACCTTTACTACTAGTCCCAAGACAATTAGTAGTTGTCTTTGTGCCTCCATGAGGAAGGAAGATATTGTCCCCCAACATTTCAAGAATTCCTGAGATTTGTTTTAATTGTATCACTTTAGAGTATAGGTTATCCTTAAACCCTAAACCAACAGGGGGCTAACCTATATCTGGGGGTTTGGTCAATTCCACAAAACAACATGACTCAGAATAGATGGAGGGGTTACCAAACAGAATAAAGACAGTGATACCAAAAGTATGGGTGACTACACCAACAAACCGGACAAACTAGAAGAAATGGAAAAATCCTTAGAAACATACAACTTATTCAAACTAAATTAAAAACAAACAAACAAAACAAACAAACAAAAAAACAGGACCAAATGACTTCACTGGTAAATTTTACCAAATATTTAAAGAATAATTAAAAACAATCCTTTTCAAGCTTCCCCAAAAATCCGAAGAGGAGAGAATACTCCAAACTCATTATACAAGGCCAGAATTCCTGATACTGGTATGGGACCACTTCCACATGGGGGTGGGGGTCAAGGGGATGCTGGTCCTGACCCGGCAGGGTCTGGGACATTTCATGTGTCAGGCAACCTCTAGATTCTTGACTGACCCAGGAAATTTTTCCAGGACAAATTGGAGAAAGAACAAAGCAAGTTTTATTCAGGTAGAGACAAAGAAAGAGGCCAGAGTGCAGGCTCAGCTGTGAAAGAAGTGAAAAGTATTAGTCCAAGTGGACCCCGGCCATCTGAAGAGTGAGTTGTGCATGTGGTCAGTTAGTTCTTGGGATTTTATGCCTTTCCAAGGGGTGGGAGAGTTGTCTCTAAGCTTGGTGGTAACAAATTCTGTCTTTTCCCTAATATGGTATATTCTAGAAGTGTCATTGTGTTCTTCCCTCTTGGCCTACCTTCTACTTGTGGTGTCAGTTTTCGTTATAATGATGGTATAATGAGTTTTGGGGACATTCTCCTTTTTCCTTCATCTTGGATTAGTCTGGATCTAATTAGTCTGGTTTTTGTTATCTACCTCCCTGACTCTGGTGATTTAAACCATTAGCTCTTGGTTAGGGAGGATGGGACTTGTGATGCATTAGTTGGTTGTCAAATTGCTCAGCTATTCCAGCCATTTGTTCAACCATTTGTCTCGGTTTTCTCATTCTACTTGCCTCAATAACAAAGCCAGAAAAGGACACTACAAGAAAAGAAAACTAGAGGTGAATATCCCTGATGAACAATATTTCTCAATAAGATACCGAGTTTTAAGGCATGTGTGATTTGCCCAATAAGGCAGAAGTAGCATTCAAAATTAATGGAATGGACTCCCAACCGCTCAGTGTCTTTATAATTCCAAAAGTCCTCCTTGTAAGCCAATGCAGTTAAGCCAAAACTCATTCTCCCCGACACTGTGGATTCAATCCAAGAGGGAAAACAAACATTCATAAATTATAATGGCTGCTCCCACTCTGACTACCTCTCAAATAACAAACTTACTACATCCACATTACTACTTTCAAAGTGATAAACGCCCCTGCAGGTACTGACCCAATTTTATGGGTTTTGATAAGAAATAAAAGCTGTTTAAAGGTTATTACTCAATATAAGTAATGTTTTCTTTTCACATAATATTCCCACTTGCACAAACGTCTTTTCATGTGACTTCCCTAAACACAAATGAGGACTAACCTCCGAAGTGCAGTGTGTATTAAAAAGCAAGTGATAGAGAAAACTCTCCAATGACACAAACAACAATAAGCATGGGCTCAGTTTTTCCTTCACTTCCATTAGCTTTTCTATATGGAAGGAGAAAAGTATACGTAATCAAGTAAGAAAACTGTTTGAAATCAAGATTCTTTCTTTTTTTTCTCTATTTTTATTTATGTTTTCTTTTAATTAATTCATTTTTGTTACAGATGTTTCTCTTTTTTCCCCCGTTGACACCCTCCTTCCCACCCCCCCTTCACAGTATTGTTGTCTGTGTCCATTGGTTATGCATATGTGCATATAAGTTCTTTGGTTTCTCTCTTCCCCCACACCAGCCCCCACCCCTGTTCCCCGCTCCTCTGAGGTTTGTCAGTCTGATCCCTACTAAGATTCTTTATTTATTTTCAAGGCAAGGAGCAGCCAATCTAATATATATAGATGATTGATGGACGAGTTCTAAATCATCTGTAGGGAATTGAGATCACCTCTTTACATGGAGATAAGCATATTTTCTAGGGAGAGAAAGCCAGCTTGATTCTGGCTGTGGAAACACTAGTTTAGAAGGAGACTTTGATCACAGTGTCCAGGAAAAAAGATTTATGGTGCATCACATAAAGACTGGATCAGCCTTTAAAGGAGGAGTCTCCTTTATGAGTGCTGCCTGCAAGCCTGTAGACAACAGGGCACCCTGGGTGACCGAGGAGGTGGCCTCTCAATGGCCCCTCAGCAGGTGGCAAAAAGACATCACCTCATCCATTTGCAAATTAATTAGGTTGGAGAAGTGTTCTACTTATAGCACAGTCTGACTTTTTTCACCCAATTCTTATGAAAACAGTGACTATTATTGGAGTGACAATAAAGAAGGTCACTGGAAGGGTAATTACAAACAGCCACAAAAGGCAAAGCAGTACAACAAAAGTAAAGCTATAAAACAAAATATCACTTGCTATTTCCAAGTGTGTTTCTTAACAGTTCAGTCTATTTTTAGCTTACATTTTATTTCGTAACTGTAGTTATATCTTTGAAGAATGGAAATTGAGTACATTCCTTTGGGAAAACTGCATAATGAAGCACTCATGCCTTCATTGTGTAGAGACTGAAAGAGTTCAAGTCAAGCATGAAAGTGGCCAGGAGACTCTCCTTTAGGAGAGTGTCACATAGTTGAGTGTCTCAAAGCTTCCTTAGAAATTGTTCTATCCTGGGACCAGGGAAACTGGCCTTTATCATGCAAAATTCTCCCCAGCCTCTCTGGAATGATCCATGCCTTTCTTTTCATACCATTCCCTCCCAACAGTGTCCCTTTAGCAAGGCAGCACCAAATCTGTGGATAAGTAAAAGCCTCTGAGCCTCCTCACCAGCTGACCTCTGTATTTGCAGAGAGCGCATCACTCAGCCCCTGACCCTTTCTGGAATACAATTCAAATCTGATTATCAAAGATAATAACATATAACTGTAAGTTAGTGGACACTATATTTTCATCAATCATTCAAAGTTATCAATGCAAAAAAAAAAAAAAAAAGTTTGACCACAAAATCACCCTGGGCATGTGTGAGAGTCAGGGTGTAAAGTCCCTGGAAAATTTCTTGGTGCATATGAACTTTAGAAGCTGCCATCACCCCAAATAGGGAATTGTTCTCAAAACTATTTATGAGTCACTCAGATAAATCAATCTCATCACTTTAATTAAACCCAGTCTTGATTAATCATCTTGTTCATCATGCTTGGCTCCAAATGCCTGTCTTCCCAAATTGAATTCTTGTTCGAGGTACGAAGATCTTCCATTACTGACTCATTGTGGATGTGTTTGTAAATGTCACTGGTAAATTCCAAAAGAATAGCTCACGGATAATTGACAACAAAGGCAACATCGTTTGGTCAATAACTATCTATCTCCCCAAAGCAATTGCTTTGCAAGTTAGCTCACAGCTTGGGATATATATTTTGCTGTAGCATAACTTTGAACATAGTACCATGGCTTTGCTAAGCATACTGTTGTCTTAGTACTAACTGAGCCCAGTTGCTCTTAAACATACATATAATACTACAGGTTAATAGTAATGCACTTGGTAGAAGTTTAATCAAGAAAAATAAATTTGCAGTTTATCAAATCTAATTTGAAATACAGTAATGATCTTTTAAATGTATATTCTGAAATATACATTTTTAGCTAATAATAATAATTAGCACTTATTCTATTCCATGTTATAACCCAGCTGACTTATGCTGAGTACTAATTGAAAATTATTTACAAGCATTAACTCATACCTTTCATTCTAGACCATATTAGTTATTTGTAATTATTATGCCCATGTTACAGAAGAAAAGAGAAAGAAAAGAAGTTGTTTATGTAACTTAGAGAAATAGCGCAGTCTGCCAGAGTTGTATGGACCCTGAGAAGAAAGATTCATTTGATGTGAACGCCAACAAGACATTTATCCACTGGCTCTCTCTGGGCCTTAGCTCCATCTTCTTAGAAACTTCTGTGCCATGAGCCAAGCAGAGGAAGAAGCAATGCGTAGGCTGAAGCACAAAAGAAGAAAGATGAGGCAGAGACCCAAGTACACCTCTAGCTTGTGCACCCATGGAAGCCACAGGAACAGAAATAAAGGCAGCCAGAGGCCAGGACACTGGTATACATTGTTGGACTGCATGCCTACTGTCTAGAACCTCTAGATGGATCTGGAACGTACATCCCCACCTGAACCTATAACCACCTTTGGAGAGACCCACCCTGCTCTTACAACAAGAGTCCCTTTTGGTCCTTTAACATTCTGGACTCGTTTTGTTCTCAGTTGTGGCCGAATGTAATGTGTACAATCAATCATCACTTCTGTCTTAGCCAAAGAAAAAAAGAGAAAGAAATTTATCTGCTGAGATGGACTCCTCATGGTCAACCAAGGGCCCAAATTTTATGAATAGTGAGATCTCATGGCCGTTTGCTGACAGGGCGCCTCACATGTCTGTATACAGGGGAGAACCTTGGACTGAACCCGCAGCCTCCTGCACTCTGCCTTGCTTGTTGACGGTCTGAGTCAACCACTGCAGGGAGACCCTGGTTTCCTCTTTCTACCAGTGGAATGAGACCTGCCCTGTCTAATCAGAACTGCACAATTAGGACACCTCATTGACATGAAATGGACCCAATGAACACCTGGGTAGAAACTTCTGCTATAAAAGGTGGCCTTGCCTTTGTCACAGTGGAACACAATTTAGGTTGCTCCCTGAATCTGTGTCTCCCCGGCTGCAGTTCCTTTTTGCTCAAATAAATGCTTTTTAGTCTTTATTACCATCTAAAATTAATTTTGGTTTATGGTTGGTAAGCTATTTAAATACAGGCATTCTGACTCTAGAGTTCAATCTCTTAACCATCATGCTATATCGCCTTTTAAAATTTGTAGATAATTTACAATAAGATATAAAGAGAGATAATAGATAGCCCTGGCTGGTTTGGCTCAGCGGTTAGAGCGTCGGCCTGAGGACCAGAGAGTCCCGGGTTCGATTCCCACTAAGGGCACGTACTTTGGTTGCAGTTTGATCCCAGCCTGGGTTGGGGTCATGTGGGTGGCAGCCACTCGATGTGTCTCTCTCACATCAATGCTTCTCTCTCTCTCTTCCTCCCTCCTTCCCTCTCCCTCTATCTGAAGATAAATGTAAAAATGTCCTCAGGTGAGGAACAAATAAATAAATAAATAGAGATAGAGAGCCTTATTCTTATATTCCTTATTTCCCCATATAATCTCCTTACTTATTTGATTTTAACAAATATATACTTTAGTTCTTTTAAGAATTTTGGATATAAGCCAATGATTATGTAAATCAGTAATTTAAAACAGTCTAAGTTATGTTAATATATTTCTATGTATTACACTATGTATTTTAATTTTGCATCTTCTGTCAATTATCATTTTATTAGCTTGGAAAATTCAAGCATTTACAATATTTCTAGTTTTTACAAGTATTCAGAAAATCTAATTGTTCAGATGAGCTCTGATTAGGATTTTATAAAGCAGAGAACAGCAATTAGTTCTAAAATACTTTTTGTGTCCTCTGCCAGTAAAACCTAATTACATTTAGTTGCCCTAAATTCTACATTTTAGAAAAGCAAAGCAGCCCAGGGAAGCAGAGCATGCATGGATTTGCTGTCTGACAGCCCTGAGGTCAAGTTTAGATCCTGCCACTTACTTGCTACTGTACTTGTTTGCCTCAACTTTCTCATCTTAATGTGACTCTAATATCACCTCCACTTAGTGTTATTGTGAAGAGTAAATTACATTTTCATTTTCCATTGGAAATACTAGTCCTCTGTAACGTGGTGGCTGGAGTTGGGGGAGTATTGGAAGGGAGTGTCTGTGTTTTTCTTTTTCAATAAAAAATTGGGCTGGAAATTACAGCCCAAGGAAAATACAATTTCCTTCTTGTTATCCTGTTTGTACTGTGTTTTTCATATGCCTTTGTAGTCTACAGTATCTCCCGTGAGATTAGATTAATGCACTTTTAAACAGCTCTTTTATATCAATAACAAAAACATTAAACACCACCAGATGGAATAGCACCTCTCCCAATGTGTCCTGGCAGCCACAGCAAATAGCTCCCTTGCTCCATCCCCCCAGCTCTCTAACCCAGGATAACTTTTGATAAGATCCTACTTGTAGAGATCAAAACTCAAAGGTCATTTGGTGAATCTAAACATTAAAGACCAAGGAGAGACTTATTCAAAGATATCCTAAGACTGGCCTCAGGAGACTCCAATTTAGAACACAGCCCAGGTTATCAGTGTATCATAGAGCCTTAGGGAGGCCATGCTTATCAGGCAATATTTGGGAACCAGCAATGTTCTCATCATAGAGCAGTCTGAACCGGCAATATTGTTAGGAGCCAAGAACTTAAGTTGCTTTGATTAGTTATACAATATATTTCAGCTTCACAGTGAAGTCCTACTTGTTATTCATAATTAATAAATAAAAATAAATTTCATATAGTTAAGTTAGGCATCAATTAAAGTATATTTTTGGTTCAGGGCATAAAGTAAGAAAAATTAGTTTATTTCTTCTCATTATTTAGAAAAAAAAAAAAAAAGAATCCTACATATGAAGATGTTCTAGAGATATCTTAAATAATTTCCAGAAAGTGTCAGCAAGTGAAGAGCAGGAAACATCCAAATCATAATTTACATTGGCTCTGTACCAAGGGGGTGGTATTTTTACACCATTTTTATTTTCAGGTTAGTGTCGCAATATCCCTTAGGTTAGATTCAAAACAATGGTCACTTTTGAAAGAAAAACAAATAATTCTTTGTATTAACACAGAGGTAGGTTTGCTTCCCAAATGCTATAACAATATGGTTAGCTAAATTTAAAATATTCATATAATTTTATTTCATGATTTTGATTTAGAGTATCTCTTGTACAAACTCTTCTCAAAATGCTTCTAGAAATTCAGTTCATTCCTATTCCAATTTATTAGATCCCAGTGTGAATCTTCAGTAGGCCCAGATTTATTACTATGTCAATAGAGAATCCACTGGGAAGACAACAAGGGATAGTGGGGTTTTTGTTTTTTTCTGGTACAACTGTGAGGGTTTAATTTTGGATATCCATGAAAAGATACATTCTTGACAATAGCTTTCTTTAGAAAGGATTAGGAGATAAACATTAGAACTAATACAAAGAAATATATTTTAGTAGCTGTGGTATTCTAGTCATAATTAAAATGAATGTTGACCTTACACCCCACAGAACTAGATTTGGGGACAACTTTAATTAAGTCCACAGTTATATTTTGGAAGGTAGTACATGAATCCAAAATCAGTTTCAAATAATATTGTGTGAATCATCACAGGCTAAAAAAATTATAGTTTCATCTCCTGAATAAAACAAGATAAAACAATGACTCTTTGTTCGAGTTTTGGAGAAGCCCAAAAAGAATTCACCTATTTGTTCCTGTCAGCACCCCATTATTGGGGGATATGTAGTCCATGTACATATATTGAAGTACAATGTTTATCCTATATTTTTATTTACCTTTATGTCAGTGTTGCATCAAGTTTATATTATAAGCTAATTGATAAAGAGACACCAGGTTGTTTAACCTGATGTAAACAGAAGAAGTACACTAAAATAGATGTTTCTTCTGCTGTGTTTGGTTCCATTTAAAGGCAGACCCAGCAAAAGTCAAAATAAGAGAGTTTCAAAGGATTTCTAAAAAAAAGCTCTCATTGAATTTCTAACATTAAGTAAATGGCTATATGCATTGGATGAGAAGGGTCATGGGAGCAGGTAGGTGGCTGTGGATAAACAAAGGTTCATATACTTTGGGGGACACTCTACTTATTTGATGCATACTTTCTTCACTAAATAGAAAATATATCATTTTCTAGAACAAATCATATGTTAGGCCACAAAACAGGTCTTAATAAATTTAAGAGGACTAAAATCATATCAAACATTTTTTCTGACCACAGTGGTATAAAACTGGAAATTAATTACATGAAAAAAAAAACTAGAAAATTCACAAATATGTGGAGAGTAAACAACCAGTAGTGCATGACTTAATTCTGTTCACACTGAACCACACAAAGATGAATGTATAGTTCTTTGCTACAATTAATGTTTTCAGAATCTAACACAAAAAAAGAAAAGAAAAAAAAGAAAGAAATTTGACTTTCAATACCATGACCATCTTCTTATTTTTCTCATATAGAGCCATACCTAAATACTGAACTAATTTTAGGGATATATATTAGTGATAATAATACTGTGTTGAATATCATTTGTTACCCAAGACCTAATACGGCTACCAATGTTCTTCACATTGATGACTTTAATGTTGAAGCTCCTTACTCATTAATGCAACTTTTTTGTGGTTAAATAAAAAAGACGTGATCTACAACTGCTGTTAACATTGGCCACCCACCATAATTTTCAGTTGCAGTGAAAGTTAAAATGACCTTAAATATCCTCATTGAATAATTTTCATGAACCAACAGACATGATCTACTTTATCAAAACATGAGTAATTGTTTAAAGATCTTTTATGCAAATTTTAAGCTATTTTTATGGGTTATGGCTCAGGACAGCTGGGTTTTTTAGTCCTCAGTCTGATGTGTTAAAGAACGGCGTGTGGGGGTTAATTGAATGTGGTGTGTGATGTGATCATCCGATGGGGAGATCTTAACCATATTCATAAACAAGGATGTGCGCATAGGCGAGGAAATACAATGATTGCTTTGGTTCTTTTCCCAAAACCATCTTGGCAAAGAGACTTTCACACCCCAAAGCTCCACATCTGCAATTGCAAAATAATTAATTTGTTGCCAAGCCATTGTGCATATTCCAGGACACCAGCCAAGAGCTAACCCTGGCATGATTAAGTGAAAAATATTGTAATGTTAAATACTGTATTTCCCTGCTTCATTGTGCCAGTCAATGATGTCAGTAGTATCCTGTTCTTTAGGAAACTTAATTAAATTCTTTCATTCAGATAATCAACATTTGTGCTTCCAACCACTCTTTAAATAGAGTCATTCTTTGTCTGGCAGCTGTGAGAACTTTTTACCCCATCCCCTCACAGAAACAAATGGAGAAAAAAAAAAAAAAGTTCATTTAGCACTTAGATAATGAAATCCTGTTTGAGATACCATTCACTGGCATGTTGCAGTTTTAACAGTAAAGCTTATCCTGGGATTTGTCCAAGCCAAGTGGGTATCTGAGTCAATGAAGTTTGGTAAAAATGAATTAATTACCTCAACTGATCACATCCAAATGCCATTCTCTCCGCCGAGCCAAATCAGAGAACATACATATTGTAAATGGTTTGGCTTTAAAATTTGAAGATGTATTAAACAAAAATCAGACATTTCAGATTATGATTAATGTAAAAGGAAGAGTTTTAACTATAAACAGAACTTCGTGCAAATGAGAATCAAGCATTCATTAATTTTACAACATCTTGGTAAAGAGAAATATGTAAAAGTGTATGTTACCCCAAGGCAGGGTCTGTTTTTTTATTTTAAAGTTTTGGTCAATATAACCCTACTATTCAATATAATAGTTAATAAATTTATCAATAAATAGTTACTTTTCTTTCACACATATGCACACTTGTGCAAATCATACACACATGCACACACACACTTTCTTCAGGCCATTAAAAAACCCAAATATATATACTTAGGTCATTACATGTATACTTTTTATATATCCATTCTGTAGATCTCTAATATAAATGGTGCATTTGGAAACTGTGGATAAAATGGTTGCTTAGACTTTCAAAGACATTTGCAAATATTCAAAAGGTTTATGGAAATGTTGATCTTTGATCTTGAGCACCTTCGGGAATTAGCATACAATTTAAAACCACACATTTATTACTGGTATACTGGTTCCTCTTACATAAGACCGAAAAATAAGAACCTGGTGCTAATAAAACGCATGTGTAATTTTTGGGTTTGAATTATTTTATTTTATATTAACACAGCATAAATTAACCGCAACTCTCAATTTTTTATTTCATATGCTCATCAAGTCTTTGCACTTTGATGTCTTTACAGGAAGTTTCTCCCAAAAAAGATCTGGATCCCTTTTGAATCCAGCTGTTTGACTTCTCCCTCTTGACCTCTTCAAGCTAAATAACAACCCAGCACCTGCTTAATTACCTTTAAAAACGTACTTTTAGCATTAAGCATATTTGGCATTTCCTAGGAGAGAGGGAAACTATGCATCTGAATGTACAAAGACAACAAATAAGCATGTATATTTTGATCAAGACTGTTTGATATAAAAACAGGTCACATGAAGTCATGAAATAATAAATCTATTGCTTATTAAATGCAAAATTCCATTCACTATGATTTAGTTAATTCACACATATTTCTTGAATCTAATTCAAGGTAATGCACAAAGTCCTATTCTGAAAGAACACACCTACTGTGAATGAATAGAGAAATATTTTTCTCAAGCAATGGAATCAACAGTGCTTTCATTTGTTAATGAATTTTCTATTTTTACACAAAAAGCATGCAGCACTGTGCTCTTTATCATGTGCAAGAGGAAAACATACTTTCCCAGTGCAATTGCTGAAAATGAACCATTTCCCTCCCATTTGGAGCTTTACCCTTGCTCCCCAGCCAAGTGCTTGTTTCCAAAATCGCTGCTAAACTGACATGCAATTTGCCTTCGGATAATGTTTGCGATCCTAACATTAGAAGGTTTTCTAAGAGAAATATCCCAGTCACTAGAAATAAGTAATTTTACCACATCTCAGAAATCTTCAGGATGTTTTCAATTCACTGGACATATATGCGGCCCACACATAATGAATTCCAAAAGGTTTGAACAGATTGCATATATTGTAAATAGGGCGTAACGCCCTTTGCTGAGAACGAACAGGCGTATGTTCATTAGCCTGTAGCCACAGACAGCCCACAGGTCATTTTCTCACAACACTGACTTTAAAATAAGAAGCCCCCTGCCATCTGCAGAGGAGCGTGGAAAGTTTTTCTGTGGCGACTTTACCATTTATCATATTGTCAACACTGCATGTGTGAGCCAAAAATGCAGTAAAGATTTTCTCAGTTGTAATGTATATACATAGTATTGTTTCTTTTGGTTCTCACCAATACCCGATCTCTTCTGATAAACTAATAGTGATTAAAGAAGGGTAAACTGAAGGTATTGGATTAGATTTATAAGCCACACTTACTTGAAATTCATTCTCATCCCTTTTTAATCGTTCTAAAGGAGGTAAAGATGGTTAAATATATGAAAGGGAACAAAACCTACTGGGAAGCTTTTCTTCCTGGTCACTAGACCAAGGCATAATGTGCCATTGCAAGAAAATCCTACTGGAAAATCAAAATCACACACTGACTCCAAGCATTTCTATGTCTTAAGCTTGGTTTAGAAGTATAATTATTGCAGTGAAAACAATACTAGTTTTCTTTATTCACACTGGCAAATCAGGTTTTTGTTTGTTTGTTGGTGTTTTTACTGATTTTAGAGAGAGAGGGAGAGAAACAGAGAGAGAGAAACTTCGATGAGACAGAGAAACATTGATGGCTGCCTCCTGCACGCTCCCTACTGGGGATCAAGTCCGAAACTGACCGGGAACGGAACCAGTGTCCTCTTGATGTTCAACCAACTGAGCCACACTGGACAGGGCAGCAAATCAATTTTAAAACAACAAAACAAAGCTGGTCAGAGTAAAAGAAACAGAAACTCATATAGGCTGGTGAGGGAGTAGACAGGTACAATTATTTTGGATCTCATCTAGGTTCATGATTATAAATATGATATATAAGCTTATGGTAGATAAATCATGACATTCTTCACTTCTCTCTGTATCCACACCCTGTGTGGCTTTGCCTTTTTCCCACAAGAAGTGCAGTGAAACTTCTCACTTTCTGACTTTGGACTTTCATTTGGTCTAGCCCATGGGATGATATTAGACACAAGCTTCCACAGTGGGGCGTACCCTCTAACGTCTCTGCTATCATCCTAAGAAGAGGGTAGCTGCTGCCCTTTAACCCTGAACCCCAGAACGAATGTGGTTGTAGAAGACCAAAACCCAACTCCTAATGAGGAGCGAAGTCCAGCCTGACCCTTTGCTTAAGCAGAGCTGTTCAGAGAAACCCACTCCTAGAATTAGTCAACCCCAAGTCTACCTACAGACATGTGAGAATTAAAAATCTTAGTGTTGTATTCTACTCAGACTCTGTGGTTCTTTCTTACACAGCAATAACTGACCGATGCAACACTGATGACTCCCAAAAGTATTTGTCTATTCCAGACTTTTCTCTTAAGTCCATCTCCTACTGCCTCCTCAACATTTCAAATATAATATTTCAAATTTGTCATGTCCAACAGCAAAGTCTTGATATTTTTCCTCACACTTGTTCCTCGCTGGCTTTCTCATTTAGTGATTGACAGTGCATACTTCTAATTGCTAAATACAAAAATAATTTTTTTTTCCTTCATTGATTTTACAGAGAGAGGAAATGAGAGGGAGAGAGAGACAGAAACATTGATGAGAGAGAACATCAATTGGCCACCTCCTGCACGCCCCCCCCCCCTTGGGGATTGGACCCACACCCTGGGCATGTGCCCTGACTGGGAATCAAACCTGTGACCTCTTGGTACATGGGTCGATGCTCAACCACTGAGCCACACTGGTCAGACAAACAAAATTTAAATTAAAAATTAAAAATGGAGTCATCTTTATTTTCTTTCTCTCACTCCTATTTTCATTTCAATCTTTCAATAATCCTGGCAGTTCTATCTTCAAGATCTGACCACTTATGATCATTCTCACAGCTATCACTTGTGGTCAACTGAGTTTTTTCTTTCCATGGCATTGCAATAGTCTCCTAACTGGACTCTTTGCTTCTGCTCTTACCTAAAGAAGTATAATCTTAGCTTAGGAGTCAGAATGCAGACAGATATCTCTCCTGTACTCCCCACCCCTGCCGGCAGGGGAGCTGGCTCAGAGTATGGGACACGTCTTTCCCATAACTCAGAGGACCCTTCGTAATCTAGCCCCTGTTTTTTCTCTTCATGTCCTATTTCTTGCCTTTTGTTTATTTGGCTCCAGTCATACTGGCCTCTTCCCAGCTCTTTCCAGAGACTAGGTACATTCTAAATGGCTGAGGCATTTCAAATTTGCTGGTCACTGTGGCAGAACGTACTTTCTCTTTCTCTAGGTTTTTACTCAAATATCCCCTTCTTGAAGCCAAGAGCAAAGCTTTCTCTAGCTGACCCATTTAAAATGATAGAACCTGCCCAGCCGGTGTGGCTCAGTGGTTGAGCATCAACCCATGCACTGAGAGGTCGCCGGTTCAATATCCAGCCGGGGCACATGCCAGGTTGTGGGCCTGATCCCCAGTGGGGGGCATGCAGGAAGCGGTCAATCAATGTTCTCTCTCATCGATGTTTCTATCTCTCCCTCTCCCTTCCTCTTTCTCTAAAAATCAATAAAAAAAAAAAAAAAAACTTAAAAAAAATAAAATAAAATGACAGAAGCTGCTCCCCTTTTTCTCCCCTCCACACATTTTATATCAACTTCTTCTGCTTTAATTTTCTTCTTCACTCTTGTATATTTTCCTATCTTATTTTTATCTGTCTCCTCCACAGGAATAAACACTCTCATGAGTGCATAGACTTTTTTGTTTTGTTCACAGCTATATCACCAAGTGCCCAGACTATCTTCTACCATCATAGTAGGCGCTCAAAAATTATTTTCAACAAATAGATAAATGGCAACATTTATAAAAAATATTTATATTAAAATCCCAATTACAAATACTATTAGATATTTAAAACCTATATGATCTTATTAACCAATGTCACCTCAATAAATTTAATAAAAAAGAGAAAAATAATAATAAAACATATGATTGCCTGAGCTCCAACCCACAGCAATTAAATCATAATCTATAGGGGAGTGGGTCAATGTATCATGCTTTATAAAAGCTCCTCTGATTATAAACTATTAGATTATAGATGATTTATTGATGGATAACTAGCTATATAGACATCAAAATTAATATAGCAATTTTCCACCCTGGCCGGTTTGGCTCAGTGATTAGAGCGTCAGCCTGAGGACCAAAGGGTCACGGGTTTGATTCCCAGTCAAGGGCACGTGCCTGGGTTGCAGGTTCCATCCCTAACCCCCAGGCTCTATGGGAGGCAATCAATCAATCTGTTTCTCTCACATCGATGTAGACACATTGATGTTTTTTCTCTCCCTCCCTCTCTCCTTCCCTTCCACTCTATCTAAAATTTAATGGAAAAATATCCTCGAGTGAGGATTAACAAAAAAAGAAAACAGTTTCGGATTCCAAAATGGCGGCAGAGTGAATGGAAGCTACACAGATGCTCTCTCAGGACCAAACTGGAATTACAACTAAAATAAAGACAAATCATCGGAAAAAAGCAACAGAAAAGCAGCTTGAGAGGACCATATAACCTGGGACACTGAATCGAGCCTGGTAGGTCTGCGGAGGCACGAGAGGGAAGCTGGGAGCCCACGGACAGCAACGGTCTTAGCTGTGAAAGCACCCTCAGGGTTAAAATCCCAAGCCGACTCCACAGCTCAGAGGGCCAGGACAGAGCTCTAAATTAGCTACAGCCACTCACCTTGGGCTTTGGCAGAAGGGCGGGCTGGACTGGAACTGTGTGGGGACACTCAGGATTTGGAGGGCGCTCAACTTTTTGCTGAGTTGTGGCCATGCAGGATGGTGGCCATCTTGCTCCTTCCCAGAGCTCTGGGGAGAAGCAGAAGCCCCTCCCTCGGAGATTCAACTCCACCCAGCTGGGCCAAAGAAATGCAAATTGAGGCTCAATAACAACCAGCATCTGCCCCACCCTCGGGAAATCCTCTTTCGAGGAACACCTGAGGGAGTTTTTCATTCAGCTGAGGGCTACAACCCAAGACTCCTTAAGTAACTGAGACTAATAGCCTCCAGGCAAAAAGCTAGAGGATAACTGAATCCTTCCTGGGCTTGCAAATCTATCCAGGAAAGTAAGACTTGACAGTGGGGTTTAACGTGGGTCCTCCCATGTTCATCCAAACCCAGTAGAGGGACCCACAAACAGCAGAACACCAACACCCACAGAGAAAATTTGGCAGGCTCCAAAACCCACTGAGATAGCAAAAATGGTGAAATAAAGAAACAAATCCCAAATGAAAGAACAAGAGACCTCTACCGAAGATGAGATAAATGAAATTCAGTTAAGCAAGTTATCAGAGGTAGAGTTCAGAGCCATGATCTTGAGGAAGCTCAACAGCATGAGTAAGGACATCAACACCATGAGTAAAGATATAGAAACACTGAAAATCAACCAATTGGAAATGAAAAACCACTAAGAAGAAATGAAGAATGACATAGAAGAAATAAAGAACACATTGGAAGGACTAAACAGCAGAGTAGAGGAAGCTGAGGACCGGATCAGTAAATTAGAAGACAACCAATCAGAAAACCAAAAGGAAAAAACAATGAAAAAACAGGAAGACAGCTTAAGAGAACTGTGAGACAACTGGAAATGTAATAATATTCGCATCATAGGAATCCCCGAAGAAGAGGAAAATGAGCAAGGGTTAGAGAATATATTTGAAGAAATAGTGACAGAAAACTTCCCTAATTTGGTGAAGGAAAAAGGCATTCAAGTTCAAGAAGCACAGAGAGCCCCAAGTAAAAAGAACCCAAACAGGCCCACACCAAGACACATAATAATTAAAATGCCAAAAATTAAAGGCAAAGAGAGAATCCTAAAGGCAGCAAAAGAGAAGCAATAGGTTACCTACAAAGGAACCCCCATAAGGCTATCAGCTGACTTCTCAACAGAAACACTACAGGCCAGAAGGGAATGGCATGAAGTAATCAAGGTCATGAAAAACAAGGATCTGAATCCAAGACTACTTTATCCAGCAAGGCTATCATTCAAAATAGAAGGTGAAATAAAAAGCTTTCCAGACAAAAAAAAGGCTAAGGGAATATAATAGCATCAAACCAGCACTGCAAGAAATGTTAAAAGGACTGCTGTAATTAGCAGAAGAAATAGGAAGAAAAATATAACCACAATAAACAAAAATGGCAGTAAATAAGTACATATCAATAATCACCTTAAATGTAAATGGATTGAATGCTCTGATAAAAAGATACAGAGTAGCTGATTGGATAAGAAAGCATGACCCACATATATGTTTATATGTTGTTTACAAGAGACCCACCTCACAACAAAAGACTCACATAGGTTGAAAGTGAAGGGATGGAAAAAAATCTTCCAAGCAAACAGAAAGGAAAAAAAAGCTGGGGTAGCAATACTCATATCTGATAAAATAGATTTCAAAATAAAAGACATAACTAGAGACAAAGAAGGTCACTACATAATATTGAAAAGATCTATCCAACAGGAAGATATAACCTTGGTAAACATATATGCACCCAATATAGGAGCACCAAAATATATTAAAAATCTTCTGGAGGACTTCAAAGGAGAAATCGACAGCAATACAATCATAGCGGGAGACTTCAACACCCCACTGACATCATTGGATAGATCCTCTAGACAAAAAATTAACAAGGAAACAGAGACTCTAAATGAAGCACTAGATCAAATGGATTTAATAGATATCTACAAAGAATTACACCCCAACACTACAGAATTCACATTCTTCTCAAGTGTACATGGGACGTTCTCAAAGATAGACCACATGTTAGGACACAAACTAAGTCTCTACAAGTTCAAGAAGATTGAAATCATATCAAGGATCTTCTCGGATCACAATGGCATGAAACTAGAAATCAATTGCAACAAGAACATGCAAATACATTTGAATACATGGATGCTAAATAGCATGTTATTAAACAATGAATGGGTTACCGAGGAGATCAAGGAAGAAATTAAAAACTTCCTGGAAACCAATGAAAATGAACACACAACAACTCAAAATCTATGGGATATAGCGAAAGCAGTTCTGAGAGGGAAGTTCATAGCACTACAGGGCTACCTCAAGAAACAAGAAAAATTTCTAATTGACTATCTAACCTCACAACTTAAAGAACTAGAAAGCAAACAAAAAAGAAAACCCCAGAGCAAGTAGAAGGAAGGAAATAGTGAAGATCAGAGCAGAAATAAACGATATAGAGACCAAAAAACAATTCAAACGATCAATGAAACAAAGAGCTGGTTTTTCGAAAAGATAAACAAGGTTGATAGACCCTTAGCTAGACTCACCAAGAAACAAAGAGAGAGAACTCATATACACAAAATCAGAAATGAAAGTGGAGAAGTAACAACTGACACCACAGAAATACAAAGAATCGTTAACAAATACTATGAACAATTATACAGCAACATATTAGACAATGTAAGCGAAATGGACAAATTTCTAGAAACACATAGTCTTCCAAAACTGAACTGGGAAGAGATAGAAAACTTGAACAGACCAATAACAACTAAAAAAATTGAAGATGTAATCAAGACTCTCCCAGCAAACAAAAGCCCAGGCCCGGAGGGCTTCATGGGGGAGTTTTACCGAACATTCAAAGAACATCCATTCTCCTCAAACTATTCCAAAAAATTTAAGAAGAAGGAAGACTTCCAAACTCGTTTTATGAGGCCAGCATAATTCTAATTCCAAAACCAGAAAAAGACACTACAAAGAAAGAAAAACTACAGGCCAATATTCCTGATGAACATAGATGCCAAAATTCTTAACAAAATACTAGTAAATCGGATCCAGCAATACATCAAAAAAATTATTTACCATGACCAAGTGGGATTCATCCCAGGGATGCAAGGCTACTACAATATCCGCAAATCAATAAATGTGATACACCACATAAACAAAATGAAAGATAAAAACCACATGATCATATCAATAGACAACATCCAGCTGAAAATCATTTGACAACATCCAGCACCCATTTCTGATAAAAACGCTCAGCAATGTGGGAATAGAGGGATCATATCTTGACATAATAAAGGCCATATATGAAAGACCTACAGCCAACATCATATTCAATGGGCAAAAACTAAAATCATTTCCCTTAAGAACAGGAACAAGACTGGGATGCCCACTTTCGCCACTCTTAATTTAACATAGTACTGGAAGTCTTAGGCACAGCAATCAGACATGAAGAAAAAATAAAAGGGATCCAAATTGGAAAGGAGGAAGTGAAACTGTCATTATTCACAGATGACATGATATTATACATAGAAAACCCTAAAGACTCCATCAAAAATCTACTAGACTTAATAAATGAATTTGGCAAAGTAGCAGGATACAAAATTTATGTCAAGAAATCAATGGCATTCTTATACACCAGTGATGAACTCACAGAAAGAGAAACTAAAAAAAATCCCATTTATGATCGCAGCAAAAAAATTAAGATACCTAGGAATAAACCAAAGAAGTAAAGGATCTATTTGCAGAAAACTACAGGACATTGAAAAAAGAAATAGAGGAAGATATAAAAAAGTGGAAGCACATACCTTGTTCATGAATTGGAAGAATCAACATCATTAAAATGTCCATACTACCCAAAGCAAGCTATAGATTCAATGTAATCCCCATCAAAATACCAATGACATATTTCACAGAACTAGAACAAATACTTCAAAAATTCATATGGAACCAAAAAAGACCCAGAATAGCTACAGCAATCTTGAAAAAGAAGGACAAAGTAGGTGGGATCACAATGCCGGATATCAGGTTACACTACAAAGCCACTGTAATCAAAACAGCCTGGTACTGGCACAAAAACAGGCATACAGATCAGTGGAACGGAACAGAGAACCTGGAAATTGACCAAAGACATTATGCTCAATTAATATTTGACAAAGGTGGCTAGAGCATACAATGGAGTAAAGACAGCCTCTTTAATAAATGGTGTTGGGAAAATTGGACAGCTACATGCAAAAAAATGAAACTAGACCATCAACTTACACCATACACAGGAATAAACTCAAAATGGATAAAAGACTTAAATGTGACTCATGAATCCATAAAAATCCTAGAAGAAAATGTAGGCAACAAAATTTCGGACATCATACGCAGCAGAATTTTCATTGATACAACACCTAAGGCAAGAGAAACAAAGGAAAAAATGAACACATGAGACTATATCAAACTAAAAAGCTTCTGCACAGCAAAAGAAACAACCATCAAAATGGAAAGGCAACCCACTGTATGGGAGAGCATAATTGCCAATGATACATCAGATAAGGGGTTAATTTCCAAAATATGTAGAGTGCTCATACAACTCAACAAAAGGAAGACAAAGAACCCAATTAAAATATGGGCAGAGGAGCTAAATAGACACCTCTCCAAACAGGACATACAAATGGCCAAGAGACATACGAAGAAATGCTCAACATCACTAATCGTCAGAGAGATGCAAATTAAAACAACAATGAGGTATCACCTCACACCTGTTAGAATGGCCGCCATCAACAAATCATCAAACAACAAGTGTTGGCGAGGGTGTGGAGAAAAGGGGACTCTAGTACACTGCTGGTGGGAATGTAGACTGGTGCAGCCACTATGGAAAACACTATGGTGTTACCTCAAAAAATTAAAAATTGAACTGCCATTTGACCCAGTGATCCCACTTTTAGGAATATACCCTAAGAAGCTTGAAACACCAATCAGAAAGAATATGTGAACCCCCATGTTCATAGCAGCACTATTTACAATAGCTAAGATCTGGAAACAGCCCAAGTGTCCATCAGTGGACACATGGATTAAAAAGCTGTGGTACATATACACAATGGAGTACTATGTGGCTGTAAGAAAGAAAGATCTCTTATCCTTTGAGAAGACATGGAGGGACCTGGAGAGTATTATCCTAGGCGAAACAAGCCAAGCAGAGAAAGACAAATATCACATGATCTCACTTGTTTGTCGAATATAATGAACATAACAGTCTGAGGAACAGGGTAGACCCAGAGATGTGGAAGTAGGGTACAGACTGACAACCCTCAGAAGAGGGGGTGGGGGGGAGGGAAGAGATAAACCACAGAACTTATGTGCATATATGCATAACTGATGGACATGGACAACAAAGCTGGGGACGGGGTGGGGGGGATGGGGAGGAGGGTGTCAATGGGGAAAGAAGAAGAAACACTGTAACAAAAATAAATTAATAAAAAAAACAACAGTGAGTTTCCTTGAGTAATGAGAATAGGAAATATTGTGATATTTGTTTGTTGCGGTTTTTGTGATTTTTAAATTTTTCCACCATAAAGGAATCTACTAATATAAAAAAACCCAAAAAACACAAAAACAAAAACGAAAAACAAAAAAGGCTATAACCTGTCCATTGCTAAGAAACAAACAAACAAAAAACTCTGCTCTTTTCATCCAAACCATGGCTTTTAAAAAACAAGACAAAATTTGGGTGACAAACTCATTTACGCACATAGGATAATTCCTGTCTGTACTCTTCCTAAGAGAGATGATCCGAAACTTTAAGACTAAGACTGGACAGGAAAAATTCACATCTGTGGATTCTCCATTAAAAAAAAAAAAAAAAAAAAAAAAAATCAGCTTAAATTATTCAGTATGTCCTCCCTTAAAAATAGCTCAGTTTGAGAGCCTCTGAGCTGCTCTAGAGTAAACGTTTATAAGACCTAGAAGAGGCCAGAGTGTTTGCCCCAGACCCAGTCCCACATGTGCTGGCTCCCACAGTGATTTAGAGCAATAGAGAGTTTGAATTGTTTTTGTTTTATTTTTTTTCATTTTTTTTTTCCTTTATTGATTTTTAGAGAGAGAGGAAGGGAGAGGGAAAGAGAGATAGAAACATCGATGAGAGAGAACATCGATTGGCCGCCTCCTGCATGCCCCGCACTGGGGATCAGGCCCACAACCTGGGCATGTGCCCTGACCGGGAATCGAACTGGTGACCTCCTGATGCAAGGGTTGACGCTCAACCACTGAGCCACACCAGCCGGGTGAATTGTTTTTCTCTTAAGTCATATGTGTGAAAATTTCAACCCAAAGTAGACCATTGCTTGCAGACATAAAAAATACTGATATTAAATTGCAAATTAATAGGGAAAATAATAATTTTTCAAATTTGTCTCATAAACTTTTCCACAGTTCACATTCTTCTCACAAATTTTTTTACACAGCTTATTTCTTATATAGCTATTTCTTGCACTTCAGAAACAATTTTTACAAAGGAGAACAAAAAGTATTAAATTCATGTTTAGATCTTCATTTTTTGAAAAATATTCTATCTTCACTTCGAATGTGCTATTTGTAAATGCTTGCCAAGTAGCCTGAAATTTTCTATTTTCTTTTCATTTAGAAATAATATCAAGGTGAGTGGATAAAAAAGATGTGGTACATTTACACAATGGAATACTACGCAGCTATAAAAATGAAGGAATTCTTACCCCTATGATAGCATGGATGGACCTGGAGATTATTATGCTAAGCAAAATAGAACAGTCAGAAAAAGACAAATACCATATGATCTCACTTGTATGTGGAATCTAATGAACAAAATAAACTGACAAAATAGGATGGGGCCGGAGGCATGTATACATGGAACAGACTGATAGATCTCAGAGGGGGGGGCGGGGGAGTGAGGGGAAATGAAAGAGATTAGCCAAAGAACATATAGGCATAGCCCATGGACATAGGCAACAATGTGGTAAAGGCTGGGGGTTGGGGGCTGGGTGGAGGGGGACAAAGCGGAAGAAAATAGGGGACATTTGTAATAGTGTCAAGAATAAAAATAAATAAATACAAAATAATAAAAATATATTATAAAAAAAGGAAATAAAATGAAGTATACAAATAAACCGATTTATTAAGTACAAAATGCAAGAATTACAAATATGAGCTGATTTAATCTGTTTTTGAGTTTCTGTGCATTAACACGTTTAAATTCAGTGTGCATTGTAATATACAGGAAATCCTTAAACAGGACATAACGTGATCTTTAAGTTAATTTGCTGATAAATTATAGTAAATCAGAAAATGATTAAGTTTATAAAAAGATAAGTCAATTTTAAACACACTATTTGATAATATGTAAATATTTTTAATATTAGTATCTTTTTATTATACAAAAAACTAAAATCAAGATTTTTTAAATCCCTAAAAGGGGGAAAATATAGTTGTAAAACCCTCCCCTTAAAGGAAGACAGTTCACTTTCTGAAGGTGAAGGGAAATCCTGGAGAAAGGCTGCACGGTAAGCTCCTCCCACAGCAAGGAGGCGTGGCTTCCTTGTGAGCTCACTGGAAGAGTTCATTGCGTTAGCATGTTTACAGCTTACAGCCTCCTGGAGCTACCCAAAGGGGGAGGGACAATGAAGGTAAGAGGGTAGTAATTCCTCTACAAATTACTTCGGATGCCTAGAGCACATCATTTCACATTGGGTAGTAAAAAGAAAACAAGAGAGAGATCGTGTATTTCCAGTAAATTATTTTCCCGGTTGCAGGGAAGAAAACACTGAATTTTTTGGTTTTGGATGATAAATATTATCTTGTGCAATTGCCCATATAGGTGGGTTCCTTTGCCTGCCAACTAATTGAAGGCCTGAGGGTGCCTGAGCATTTGGGCTTAGAGATGAAAATGCCATGCCCAGGTTCAGCTTTGCTCTACAGGAATCTCTTAAATTGACAGAAAAAATAAACACGTATCAAACTTGGAGTTTCTGCTCCTCCTATAAAACTTAAAACAAACGGGCTGGAACCCTACAGCTGCGGGTGACTCAGACTCACAAAGGAGAAAACTTCAAAAGCCGCCTCTCAGTTCTCTTTTCACTTTATCAGTAGCAAATTGATTAGACTGCTCTCCCCGTATCCAAGGCATTCCACACTCTAAGGGCCCGACCCAGCCTTTGTAAGCTAGAGAAGGCGGAGACTCCCCCACAAGGAGAAAGAAAGGTCACCCTGGACTTGTGGTTAGGGATCTCATTGCAAACAAGCACAGAAGTCACCGGGGAATAAAAATAAATCCATGCAAATTAAACTAGGTTTCTGTGCAACTATTACTGATTTATTTTCATCACTCCAGACCATTAATATCTGTGTCATATTAGATAGATATATGTGCTACGTATATAGTTGATATATTTATAACCTATTTTTACAAAAGTACCTCTTTATATCTATATCTACATCTATATATTTATATTCATACATATATACACACATACAAGCACCCAATCCATACTGGTAGAGGAGCTAAAAAAATTAAAATGTGTGAAAATAAAGAGAAAAGTACCTCAAATACAGGTAATTAGAGAGAAAACCAATTATCAAAGCCAATTCTAAGATATTTGAGGCGTGTGAAGTTACACAGTTTAGTAAGAATGGAAATGCAGGCAAAGATGAACGATTCACCTCAGCAATGCTTTGTTAACCAGTGCTTTCAAATTAAACAGTGATCGAAGAATCATCGTTTGTCTCCTTCGACCTTATTTTAAAATATCTTGCCACTTTCCTAACATATTGGGGATGTTCAAATTTAGCTGAAGTTAATATGGTGACCACCATCAAATTTTTGAAGTGGTTATGTACTCGTTTCTGTGTCAACAGATTATGTGTTTTATAGAATATGTGAATTATGAAACTTTTATCTTTCTTCGTTCAGGGTGCAAAAATACTAGCATCATAACAATTCCTGTGCAACTGGGAACATTCTCTGTTCCTTGGCTGTGATTTTGAATTGCCCTCTACCTTCTGGAGCATGAAGGGCGTTCCGGTTTCTTGTAGCTGGACTACAAAGTCTCAACAAATGTCATCCTTCCCAGTCCTGCCTGTATCTGGCTGCATGGGGAGTCTGCACAGTAACTGCATTTCTCGTGTTGTACAGACTGAACTTTAAAAAAAAAAGAAAACGAGACATCTCTCTAGACACCGTAAAGCTAGTTTTTCCTCAAATCCTTTTTTTTTTTTTTAACATAAACATTTCAACCACATGATGAAAAGGATGCCTGGCCCATATACCGATGCAGCCGTAGATGCACCACCAGATGTGACTCGGGTCTGAACTCCGAGGTGGAACAGGGCTGCCTTTGTACTTGACGTTAAATGCAGATTATCTTCTGGTTGTACTACAATTTTCTCTCCTTCTATTCATAAGTTTTCTATTACCTGCTGGACTATTGTGTTACTAATAGTAACACACAGTTCTTTGTATGGAAGGACCATCCATGAAATGAGCAGCCCTTTATCCGGCCACTGAAAAACCTGCTTTTAGAACTAAATATATTGTTTCCCCAAAATGTGAGGGTTTTATCAGGCTGGTAATGGAGAAATGAAATATGGAGAGAAAAAAGAAACATTTGTGTTCTTTTGAGCCTTTGCATTCTTTGAATATCATCAGTTCTTGGTTCTCCAAATGCCCTCTAGGCATATCTTCCCTTTTATCATTTTAAATTCTGAAAATCGTGAGCAGCATCCTTGGGGGAAATTGGGAAGCAGAAGATAGAGAAGCTGTCATCTTATTACCAGATTTCAGGTAAAAAATGATGGAGTGATCCATTATGCCTCTCTATAAAGGCTTTTGGTTCTTCTATCATCCATAAAAGTAACCATGATTAAAATTACTTTATAATGTTACCTGTCTGATATAACAGAAATAAACAAACTCAACTTTTACATATTGATAACACTATTAAAGCATATAGACCTTTTTGTGGTGAAGCAAAAATACATTTCTTAATATTTTTTTCTTTTGGATAACTCTTTCAGACTACTGGGTTGATAATTGGATAACTATTCTTGCAGCAACATAAGCCATCCTGTCTGCTGGGTTCATTCTCTTCTAAAGTGGTGAGTGGTTCTGACGGTCAGTGTTACCCAACTGAACAGATGACTTGTTCAGGTACCAACGTAAATATATATGTGCACAATAAAATGGTGTCATAAACGAGCTGTTTGATGAGAATGGCTAGCTAGTTTCTTCACCAGTACTGCTACTTTCTAAAGCTGAAACAGAATTGTTCAGATGAATATCAAAATTAGAATGCAAATGAGTGCCTTTTGCTGATAGAGTCTGAAAATTTAGACAACCAAAAAAAGCATCTGCGTGCTCACACGGAACTTCCTCTAAGATATAGTGTTTACCTAACATCAAAATGTGACATGACATTTACTTAAATCAAAATAATCCTTCAAACTGTATTTATTTTGCTAATACTGGGTCGATTTTTTTAATATAGATTTTTAAAGATCAGACCTCAATAACAAGAATATAGTGTAAATACCATCTCACCCAAATGCATCTGTTTTTCAATTTTATAGTGATGGACAATATTGAGTTACCAATTCCTGTTTTAGAACAGGCATTCTCAAAGTGAGGTACAGGGACTTCTGGGGGTCCCTGAAACTTTTTCAAAGAGTCTGTGGGATCAAAACTATTTCATAATAATACTAAGATATTGTATTCTGCTTTATGTATACTCATTTTCTCATGAGTGTACAGTGAAACAGTGCAGAGGCGACAGGTCATGTGATATTATAACAGGAGCATCTGTGAGAATCCAGCTGTCTTTTGTAAACCAGACATTAATGAGATTTTCAAAAATGTAAAACAAGGTCACTCTTCCTATTAATGTTTTCTGGTGTTTGAAACATTATTTAATAAAAATATGTTATTTATGTGAACATGTAATAGGTTTATTATTGCTATTTTAAACAAAGAAATATTTTAAATGCCTAGAAATTTTCATTTCTAATAGGGTAAATATTGATAGACATAAACTACATGTAAAAAAAAAAAGTTTTTTGGGGGTCCTCATTCATTTTTATGAGTGTTTGAGAAACTCTGCCTTAGAACATACTTGGCCTTTATGGTACTCTTCTTTCTTAAACCTTATAAATTAAAAGGAATACTGAATGCAGGTACTAGTTCTGCTGTTTATTTATTTATTTTTGAATCTGCATTTTTCACCCAGAACAATGTGAGTAGCTGTTCAGTAAATACTTAGTGATTGATAGGCAATATTATGACTGAGGCAACAAGACAACATATGCTTCTAGAAACTTGGCAACTAAAAATATGCCCCTTGTTGACAATTTCATTAAAATGATATCAGGTTTTCCCTAATCATATTTTTTCTAATAGGGTAGCAAACCCTTTAGGAAAGTAATACTCTAAGCACCACTAAAGATACTAAGTCCGTTGTGCCTAACAGTAGTGATAGATAATGGCTGGGTGGGAACTTGCATCTCTTTTTAATGAGTTCTCAGTGCTTTCCCCAGTGACATCACAGTGCAGCTAGTATAAAGTTGCCTTGGTAATGTTTTATATCATTCCCCCCAGTATATGAAGATCAGGGCTGCTCCCACAACAGGCACTGGAAATCAAAAGCCATTTTATAGCTCTTCTGTATAACTGAGTCATTCTTGCTCCCATACTGGATCTGACACAATCTTGCTTGAATTAAATCCTATGACATGTAAATTGAGATTGTTCAGCAGCTCTAAGTTTTTTCAGCCAGATTCTCTCAGGATCAGAAATACGAAACACTGAATTTGTTCTCCTAGACTTGGGTATAGGTTTCTTTCTTTCCATTACTAATAGATAGGCGTTAGCACTTTGACTACCAAGTTAGTCTCAAATGTTGCCTTGATCTCATCAAAGAAGTCTAAACTAGGAATCCTTTCCTTACATGCTGAAGAGTAATGAAGAGTATTTCCCATTTTTGGACTAGTTAATAATGGTGGCATTCTGTCTGCTATTGCAAAAAGAAAATCCTATTAGCTAGGTACCATCTTGTTTAGTTTATTGGAGTATAACTCCATCGGATAAATTTAGTCATTAAGTGATGTAAGGGTAGGACGGCATTCCCTCCACACAACACCTTTCTAATTAGAATCTTTAAGTCGATGTTTTCAGCAAGTGCAGGGTGGTGTGATGAGTAGAAACAAGTCAAGCTAGAAAGCTAAAAGGCCTGAGTGTTGGTCTCACCTTTGATACTTACTGGCTATGTGATATTGACAAGTTTAACCGTACCCTAGCTCCAGGATCCATTCTGTAAAATGGAATAGTAATGTTCATCTGAAAGGACAGTTAGCTATATGAAAAAAAATCCTAGTGTATTAACTGTCACATGGAAAACAGTTAATTTATAGTAATAAGGTAGATATTTTTGTTGTCATTTTACATAAGAGTATTAATAGAGAGTTTAAAGAAACTGGAGGCGATGACCTAAATTTGCCTAAGAAGTCCAAGAACCTGTTGGAACAAATAGGATCAAGAACTCAATCCTCCTTTTCAAGAAAAAAGGTTTTTAATTTATTCAGATAGACTAGGAAACCAGAATCCTGCATGTTGAATCATGCCAAATGTTTGGACCACCCAGATTTGGGGAATTATAATGATAAAAGTATCATGAGGAAACCAATATCTAGTCGTGGACTTATGCAGAATTTGGGGGAAATGTCTGAGTTCATCTCAAGCTACTAAGCAAAAGCAAACACAAAACCAATTAATTCAATAACACTGCCTTGAGAGATTTCTTAGCTAAGGGCAGAGGTGGGGTGGGCAGAGGAAACACTGGACTCTATGTTAATTTGGATAGATACGTTCTTGAGTGTTGTAATTTAGAGCCCGGTTAGGTACCGCAGTTAGAAAGAAACATCTAATAGCACGTAGGCAAGCACACAGAGTATTCTAACTTCGGTTCTGTGTGTGGCACAGCCAGTTTCACCCAGGGTAATTTTCATAATCTTAGATTAGAACCAGTGCTATTTTCCTTGGGCATAATTTCAGATGAAAGGGTAGAGATACAGAAAAAAAAAAAAAGAAAGAAAGAAAGAAAGAAATATACAAATGTACTTGCCCAAGCTTCTTGGTGCTAGGAAAGCTGCCTACTGTATTGTGACCAGAATGAGATTGTCGATACCCTAGTTAACAGAGCGGTCCTGACATGATATTCTGTGATGTCCACATACCTAGTCAAATGAGGTTTACTGAAAGTTGCTGAGACATGGAAATTATTCTGCACATTGATTTCTAATAATGTGGTATTTTTAAAAATTAAATTCTTAAGAGGTATATCAAGTTCAGTTTAGACTAGATCTTTGTCTAGAGCAGCAATTTTCAACCTTTTTTCACCTCACACAAATAAACTAATTACTAGAATTCTGCAACACACCAAAAAATATATTTTTTAGCTAATCTGACCAAAAAAATAGGTATAATTTTGTTTATTCACACTAGATTGCTATTGTTGTGTTGGCTGTTGTCATTTTTTTTTTTTGGACAAGCTAATGGAAAAGAGTTCAGTGCCCCTCCCTAATAGTCAGGTATTGCATGTTTTAAAAATTCTTGTGGCATACCCATTGAAAATCGCTGCTCTAGAGGCAATTGTTACGGATTGACCCTCAAAACAAGAATTTATTCATCCTCTTAATGAAGACCATCACTATCAAATGTTGCTACAGTTCTCAGGATGTACTACTTTAACACAGTGTTCAAACCCTGGTTAACACTATGTTAGCTCAGCTTCTCTAGACCCAGCGGTATTGCAAACACATTGAATCCCTTCTACCCTTATAAAATAAATTCTTCCCCATTGAGACTTACAGTCACCCCTGGCCCAGGCTAACACACCATCAAAATCAACTTTTTATATGTACCCCTTGATCCTGTCAGTACATATTGAATGGGTACTGCATTTCCTTTGGAGTAGAGACTATTTCTTACCTGCAAAGGACTTATACTTATCTTCTCAGGGTATCTAAGACTTGATTTCTGTTCTAGGCCTAGGAGCAATGAGGGGTGGTGGTAATGTGTCTTGTGGAACATAGACATCATCTGGGAAGTCATCAATTTAAGAAAAGTCATTACAGGGTTCTCCTCAGCCAGCCAGAAGATTGTAAGAGTTTGAGCCAGAGTTCAAGATACTCAAACTCACTCACTGAAATGTCACCCTGCATGTTTCAGAATGCCACCCCTTTTCCATTAGAGCCCTGTCTTAGGCAGAAGATCTACTGAGGCTGGGAATGTAATCTCCTTTTCAGACTATAATGAAATCCTAGGCAAGTCTACCGTGTTCAGCAAGTCTACCGTGAAGCTGCAGGAAATAAAAATCTCTTTTACAAATGCCATACAGACCCTCGGCCTTTAGAACATCACTTTTAAGTTTGCAATTAAACCTGCCCTAAACCTATCATTTTCCTTCCAAAGTCTCCTGTGCCATTAAAAGCAGTTACCCTGTTTTATCATCCTTCAAAGTATCATTGTCCCATAATGATCAAGTGCTTCAGGTACTCGATACCTAAATGCTTCCTCCCTAACTGCACTTCTTCCCAACTAACCACAAGTTAAGGCTTAACGTAATTGTGAAATGATTGCATACCAGAAGTTAATATCACACCACCTTCACCAGCAAACAGGTCTTTATTTCTTTTATACAGGTGAGCAATCCACCTCCAAAAGTTGTCCTAAGAGTTTGCTTTCTAGAACCACTCTGGTTTCCTGGAAAGCAGACCCTGAGGCAGGGATTAACCACTAGTAATTTATTTGAAGGTGGAATTCCAAGAAAACAAAGCAGAGAAAAAGGAAATGGAACAATGTGATGTGTGAATGCTTCATAGGAAGTTTATCAGATGCACATGTCTATCCACGTGAGAAATCTATAGAAAGGATGAATGGGGATTTTGTGGGTCAGAAAGTTCCATCAAAGGGAGAAGCTAAAGATACTTTATCTGCCCAGGTTCCTCTCATCTCCTGTCTTCCACCGGGCTAAGTTCTCCCTTGCAATGTTGGGTGGCAGCATCCAGTCCCTTTGCCATCTACTTGAAAGACAAATCTATGCCTTTTCATGTGGTGTTTTTATCCAAGTCCAAAAGTGATGAGAGATACCAAAGACTCAAGATTCCATTGGTCTCAGAGGACAAAAACACTTTGGTTAGTAAGGATCTAGTCATTCGTGGTAATTACTGGGTGGAGTATTACCCCTGAAGCTTCAGAAGACAGCTGAGCCACAAAAATCTCAAAAAGTACATAGCACCTGCACATGCTACTGTAATTTGCAAGAGTGACAAATTCAAAAGGCAGAAAACAATGGACATTGAAGGAAAGCCTTTTATACCTAATATTTGAGACCATCCATAATCTCAAGGTGAATAATGTTTGATGACAATTATTAAATGATCCAGCAAGCACTTAGGAAAGCTGAGAAACAAACAGCTGTCTAGTTAACTTTCTGACCACTTTGTAGATTGCTGGGAAAAAGATGTTTGCTCATTTATCAAAGCTAAAGACTATATGATAGAACAATGAAGGAAACAAAATGCACAAAAACAGAGATGAAGCTTCTTAGTTTGAGTAAAGCCACTCAAGATCTGACCATGACATCATCTTCTAACATCTTCCAGTTAGTTAAAGGTGGGTACGAGAAGGAAGAACTTGCTCAAAGCAGTAAGAAAGGAAAACAAAGCAGGAAAGTTGATAAAAAGCCACCATCAAAGGCTGTGCTCATGTACCATAGCAGTGCTGCTCAGATTTTAATGTGCATACAAATAATCTAAGGATCTTATTAAAATACAGATTCTGTTTCAGTGGTCTTGAAGTGGGATCCAAGATTCTGTAGCTCTAACAAGCTCCTAGGTGACATCAATACTAATGATCTGAAGATCACATTTTGTATTATTACTAGATCAAATGTAGTATTATTGGCTATTAGAGATGAAACTTAATACTACAGGAAAAGTCTAGAAAGTCTTAATTTTTTTTTCAGAAAACAAGAGTGTGTTTTTTTATAGTCTGATAAAGGGCAGGTTTCTGAGATAGCACCACAAATTGGACAAACCCAGAGTGTTGATGAGAGGAATAGGCAGATGGATTTTAATCAAAGTAAAAAAAAAAAAAAAAGTGTTATTACAAAGGCAAGATAAAAGGAATCTAGAGAAAATTAGGAAATACCAAAGGGGCTGAAGGAATGAGCTTCCCTTGGCACTAACATAGTGGGCTCATGCCAAATAGGGTGGCAGCCCCAATTTCCAATGGTCTATGAAGTAGAAGGCAGGGGTGGCAATGGACATGGAAGGAATTTGAGTCTCAGTATTTTTGGATTATTGGTCATAAGTGGCTGGGATTTCAAAATCACTGAAATAGAGAAATTAATTCACACCCCATCATGGAAATTAAAGAGATTAGAATTAAGTAATTTGAATACAGTAACCAGAAGTCTCTCAGCTGTTTGTCTTACTAGAATTCCCTGCCAGTCTACAGATCTTCAGAGAAAAGAAAAACACTTCCAATCAGACTCTTGCAACAACTTCTTAACTATGTCACCACCTGTAGCCTCACTGCCTTCCCCCAAAGTTTCCAAAACTGCTGCCAATCTATAAATCTGATCATGTCACCTACCTAGAGATAAGATTTTTATTGGCTCCTTATTTTGCATAAAGTCTAAATTCTTTAAGATGGAATGTTGGGTCTTATGTAATTTATTTACCTAACTAGTCATCTCCCACCGTTCCAACAACTGTTGGTTCTCCAATAATAAACAGAATACAGATCCCCAAATACATCATGTTCTGTGTCTTTTCATGTGCTGTTCTCTTTTCCTAGAATGGTCTTTGCTCCCCAATCTCAGAAATTCCTGGAAATTCATATTCACTTTCAAAACTCAACATAACTATTATTACCTAAAGAAGTTTGTTTTCTCCTCTCCATACTCCTCAAAACAGTTAACTACTCGTTTTCTGTGATGCTGTGATACTTGCATATTTTAGACATAATTCTGTCATTGCATTTAGCAACTTCTGTGGTAATTTGTTTACATACCTGTGCTCATTACTTGACCATGACATTGAAGGCAAGTACAGTGATTGGCTTATTCACTCACATCAAGCACTGTAAACTGAGACACTTAGCAAACCTATACTGTATAAATACATGGATACATGCCTACTTGCATGTAAGAATGAATAAATGAACGAATATTGAATAAGTCCATTCCAGTTTCAGGCTATCCAACTTCCTTGGGTTCCTCTCTGTACCTGGCAACCATCTTAAACTTTCTTTGGTATATTCTTACTCTTCGTACAGTCAGCAATTCAATTGTTACATGTAGGAACAACAGCAACACAACTTAGACACATTAAATAGATTTAAGTAATGGAATATGTTTTTCATCCCTCATCCATAAATGAAGTTCAACTGAAGATAAGTCAATTATAGCTCCTTATAAGATTCATTTCTTAGCTAGGCCTATGGAAATTTTATACCCTCCTTATTCTTCCAAATCTGAAGTGAGAGTTAATAAGTTATCTTTTCCTGCTAGTCTCCACTCACCTTCTCAGTTTGGGGTCTTCTAGAACCCCAAAGGTTTTGTTAGAACAGAACAATAGGGAAGAACTTGCAGTTTATTGAAATGACCAAGCTAAAATGGACTATATAGAGCCCAAGAAAACATCAGAGAGGTAATTGTTTTATTTTATATAGGAAAAGTCAGCTTAGACTTCTTCCCATATAGTAACAGCAGGACCAAATGCTAACCACATATTAGACTCACTTAGGGAGCTTTTCAAAGAACATCCCAATACCCAGATTCTCACCCCAGAGATATAATTTATCATGATTAGGGCTTAGGCATCATATTGTAAAATCTGTACTATGATTGTAATGTACAATATAGGAAGAGAACTGCCATTAATGGATTTGAGAGACATTACTAAAAATATATACAACAAAATATTGGATAAACAATCTCTCTAAAATACAAAGTAGGTAGGGCAAAGAGAAATAATCTCTAAAGATACACATATATACACCACACACACGTACACCCCATGTGTGTGCGAAGAAATGCAATGTCATTTACAGATGTTATCTCTTCTGTCCTCAGTTACCTCTGTATGGACTTCCTACTATTCCTTTCCTGATCCAGTGGGTAAGCCAGCCAGGTGGAGAAATGAAAACCCATCTTGACTGGCACACTTTCTCCTGCCAGTTGGTAAATGACAGCCTGGTTCTGAATGGAAAGAACTGCAGTGGTGAATGAATCCCAGTCCCTGCCCAAGTCAAGTTCTGTTGCAACGGACAATATTTAGAATTAATCTAAATCTCCATTGTCGATGCACATGAGAACCTATTAACATAAAGATACGATAGATCATTTCAAACCATACATAGCTTCTCAAACTCCTCCAATCTTTTTCCGCGTATGCCTACAAGGGAAGATTTTAATAAACTGAAAATGAACTGGACTGTAAGTCTATCTTCCTTCTCTGCTCTGGTGCATAGCAGAAAAAAGAGTTAGAAAAAGCAAAAAGACTAGTACAATTTATAGCCCTAAAAAATTATAATCTCCAAAATGGCAGACACATATCATTGAACATTTGTCCAAATCTGTAGTATGTGTAACAATAAGAGTGAAACCATTAAGTGTAGCCACGAACTCTGGTTCATCACAAGGCAGTCATGTAGATGCAGCTCTTGTTATAAATGTCCCACCCTGGCTGGAGAAGGCTGTGCTTGTGTGGGAGCAAGAAGTATTGGGAAATCTCTGTGCCCTCCCTTCATTGTTCTGTGGATCTAAAACTGCTCTAAAAAATAAAATCCTTGTCCAAAATTCTAATGTGACCATGATGTGGGGTTATCAGGAGAAAAAGTAACGAGAGAGGAGATGGGGTGGGAAAGGGACAGTGGAGGTGGAGAGAGAATGAGAACCTAACAGAGAGAAAGCCTGAGAAATGTATGTGAAAGTCTTCATAATTAAGCAGTTCAACCCATTCTACATAAAATAACTGCCCTGGCATCTCAGATAGAACTTTTGCAAATGGATGATAATGGAAGTTCTGAAAATATATACTCATGAAAATTTGTGCTATCAGCAATTCTTTTACCCAAATCACACTTTTGGAGAGTGTGCATATGTGTGTGTGTGTGTTTCTGTGTGTCCAAAAAGTCTGAAATCTGAGAAGAATTTACAGATTTAGTGATAACTTTCAAGTTATGAGTAATTAAGGTTATAAATATTCTGTAAGAAAAAAATAGAGGAAAAGGAATTTCCAGGAAGAAGTTATTTTTTAATGACAAAGCATTCTAATTTAATAGATGAAGCATTCTACATAAATTAGACCTTCAAAGGAATGCAACATTTAGTCTAGTTTCACTATTTTATTTAGCACAGATTTATTAAGCTCCTACAATATGACAATTACTAGTCCAGGTGTTGGGTTACAGTGGTGGACACGGCAGTTAAAGACCCTTAACTCATGAAGTTTACATTCTACTGGGGACAGGTTATAAGAGTCAACAAATAGAAAATTGTTATAAAAATTCTGAATAAATAATAAATATTACCTGATAATTTTATTGGTGATAGGCAAAAGTTTGACATTTCCAGGATGGAAAATTATAGGCAGAGGGAGACATCACCAGAGTTTCTAGCCAGCCAAACGTGGAGTGCTAAATCAGGAATGGTTTATGGGTTATTTTACATGTCTTGCAAGCATATAGGTTTCCTTTTTGAGTTCTTGATATGTGCTTATTTCTTTTTTCTTCCAAGCAAATATTTGTTCAAACACACACAGGCACAGAACGCTGTAGCTTCCCTTGTAGGAGCAGCACAGTTTTACAGCCACGATATTTATTACACAAAATCACACACAGGTGCGCACGTGCACACACACACACACACACACACACACACACACTCAGATATCTCTAGGGAAAGATTGATTTGCATGTTCGTGGTCTTCAAAGAGATCTTCTCAAAGTGCTTTCTTATAGTAACCTACTGATGCATTGAAAATGTGGGTTGTTGGTATGGTGTTGACCTAATCTAAATCATAAATAGGAAAAGCTCCCACTTGTCACTTTCAAAATGTAACATCTCTGCGATGGTTAACAAGAAGCAAGGTGAGAATTTTTTTTAAGTGCTTATTCAGAATGTTTTTAAAAACCTAAGTGATTTTGCATCTTAGGTGGCGTGAAGCTTTGTGTGGTGTGCACATGCTGGGAGGAGACAAGGAGGAAGCACTGAGAGAATTAGGTCTGCACTGGAGACGTGTGGTCATCACTTCCTCAGGGTGAGCTTTGGAAACGCATGTGCATTCTCAGCGGGATTAAGGAAACAATTCACTTAGTATGAAAGCTTTTATTTCTGTCTCTTTTTTCCCATCATCATAAAAATAAAGAGGAGAGAACTATCTGCATTGCTCACAAAGTTCCACACCTGCCCTTTTCCTCTGTCTCTAAAGGAAAATAGGACCCTCCTTTTGAAAGAGGCGTGATTTACAGAAACGGGCAATGTCCTCACAACAGCTGTTTCTGAACTGGTTCAGCATTAAATCACTTTGTAAAATTCAGGTTTGCACAGTAAATCATAAACTTTGATATTTAACAGTCAAAATAAAACTAGTTGTTCATGCTTTGCTCAAGTGACAATTAGCAGAGCCCACCACATAGCAAAGAAATGAAAGGGACGAAGATTAGAACAGTGTGAAGGAAAATTACTGTAAAGGGAACTAGGGCTCCAGATGGCCAAGTGGTTAAAACGTACTGGGGATGGCGTGACTTGAACATAGAGCTGTGCCCCGACGTTTGCTGGAACATGCAGATCTCAGCAAACACATGAGGAACACGGGATGTGGTGAAATGCTTTTTACTTGTCATTTTCTAGGGAAGCTGTGCGGGTGAGTGGGCCACGGAGTAGTTGAAATAAGAAAACTGTGAGTGCTGATCCCAGGATTGCCACCAGATTATTCTGTGACCTTGACATGCTTCCATCTGCAAAACATCACTGTTTCTTCCTCTTAACTGACTCAGGCCTTGAGCTGACCAGCAAGGGGGATGCCAGTGGGCATTTCATGAACATTGATCCTGATATTGGTTGTTATGAGAGATAACTGATGATTAAAAGGAAAGCAATTTAAATGCAAAGTGTTATGTAAATGTTGGACATTTTAGCAGAGCCTACTTCTGACAAGGGAGAAAACCGCCATATAGAGCTTCTGCAACAAGGGGCTGAAATGAGGGTGAGAAATGGAAACAGTAGCCCCAGATTGGGAGCTCAGGAGAGGGGGGCCCCTCTCTTCTTGTCTGCAGCTGCCCAGGTAAGAGCACCTGCGATATAGCTTCTATACCATACAGCTGCAGGGGGGGTTTGGGGGGGGCAGTTAAGGGAGCAGGTGTGATTCATGAATGCTTTTTCCATTTGCTCTGTGCCCTTAGGAAAATTTTCAGAGACTTTAAATGATTGTTTCATTTATCATTTTTACCAGATAAATTAGTGTTTCACCAGGGAGAGGGTTCATCAAGTACCTTACTCTGCCATTCTGGAAGTCACGGCTCCTTCACATTCACAGCTTGATCTTTAGCCAAGTAGCAGAAATATAAATTCTGAATGACATACTCTTTTCAAATGTCCTCTCCTACCTTACAAGGTCAGGAGTGTGAGATGAGAAGAAGAATGGCAGAAAAATTGTCGCTGTGGAATACATTTTAATATGCTGACAACTCCCTTGACCAAACGCAGTGCTCCACACAAACCCCACACACAGGACGCGCGGATCCTGAATCAGACGCAGGAATCGAAGCTGTTTCTGAATCGGGCTTTGTCTGTGGAGGTCCCTTCCAACTTCTGGGCTCCTAAAACCTGTTTAGGTGGCAAAAACATTTATTTTAACCTGAAGACTTTGGGTTTGTTTGTTTTGTTGTTAAACCTAAGGTCCTTTCAAGTTGATAAATATTTTCAAAAATTGATAAAGCAAGTTTGGCTTTTTTTTTTCTTTTATTCCTCTTTTCAAAATAATCTTTTCAAAAGATATTAAATGTCAACCCAAGTGACAGGCATTTCCAGCTAGAATCAATATCTATGCCACTTGCTGACTATTCATTAAAACAGCAGGTCACATCTCTAGCAGAATTAAAGTGCTTAAGATTGCCAGAAGGAGCTGAGAAGGTCTAAGTTTCTACAGAGTGTTTGTTTAGCTATTAAGTGATGTTGACCGCCAGGCTGGTAACCCAATCTTGGACTGTTAGAGCACTGTGTATTTTGCAAGGACATTGCCTACGCATTATTTGTGGAAGAAATTCATTGCAGAAATGACATAATGTGGTTATAAATGACAC
This sequence comes from Tadarida brasiliensis, assembly GCA_030848825.1. Lineage (NCBI taxonomy): Eukaryota > Metazoa > Chordata > Mammalia > Chiroptera > Molossidae > Tadarida > Tadarida brasiliensis. Next base: position 77,891,260 of record CM061267.1, on the reverse strand, counting down.
CAATAAAATCACAAAGCAAAATAAAATTCTGAAATTAGTTCTTAAATGGGCAAGGAGTGCATTAAATTCAAAATCATAGTTCAAGTACAGCAATGTTACTAAAATGTTATATCAAATATTATCCTGAATATGTAAAATTAAATATAAGCGATATGTTTTCAAGAACCACCTCCCAAACAATGAAGGCATGCTGATATTTACCTTTACATATTCCATCTGCCTTTAAGTATTTATTCCTTGATACTTGCGGAAACCGATATTCACTGGCAATAGTTTGTTTCTCAATTTTTTTAGTTACATGATATCATGTTAGCTGTGCTTGATAAGTCTGTATTTCCAATAGTGCAATAGTGTCCTTTTCATGTTCCCATGTATGCTTTTACTTATTTTGAAAGAAAATCTGTGCTATAAAAGAAAAACTATTGATATGCTAATAACTGTTTAGGGTAGTAAAAATGCTTTTTATTTTATTTTATAAGTTTATGTAAAAATATTATTTAATGTATGAATATTTACTAGTGCATACAGGCACAAGTAGGCAGTAATATTAACAGCAAAAAATTAAATACTTATGAACTAGAAAATGGAAGCATCCCCTAGAAATGGAAGAATCTGGAGTGTTGAAATGATGCTTTTTACCCTCTCAGATTTTTTTTAATCTTTATCTGAGGACATGTTTGTGTTTTTTTTATTGATTTTAGAGAGAAGGTGAGAGAGAGAAGCATCAATGTGAGACCGAAACATCAGTGGGTTGCCTCCCATGCACACTCTGACTGGGTATCGAACCCTCAGCCTGGGCATGTGCCCTGACCGGGAGTCAATCCCACAACCTTTTGGTGTATGGGACAATGCTCCAACCAATGAGCCACCCAGCCAGAGTTAGCCTCTCAGACTTTTTTGATTGAGACTTTAACTCATGTCTTCATGTACTTTTAGATAGGCACTAGTCAAGAGAAATATAATACAAACCATAGATGTAATTTTAATTGTCTTACATTCAGATTAAAAGATAATAAAAAGGTAAAATGAATAACCATTTTTGCCATCTCTCCATCGAAAAAGTTTTCTTTTTTATACAAAAATTCAAGTCATTTACAAGCTCAGATCCTGCTAAAAATCATTTTAAAACTTTTGTTATATAGTTAATTCTCACTTCATCTAATCTATTTTTAAATTCTATTTAAATTTTTTTTTTAATCCTCACTTGAGGATATTTTTCCATTTACATTCAGATAGAGTGGGACGGAGAGAGAGAGAAACATCAATGTGAGAGACACATCGAATAGTTGCCTCCTGTATGACCCTGACTAGGGCCAGGAACGAACTGCAACCGAGGTACGTGCCCTTGATCAGAATCGAACCCGTGACTCTGGTCTGTGAGCCAATGCTCAATCCACTAAGCCAAAATGGCCAGGGCTTAAATTTTTATTTCAAGTAGCTCATTTCATTGATTCTTTTTGTTGAAATCAAATTTGCTGAAAATGTCTCTTTATATTGCCTAATTTATGTTTTAAATTTTTTTTACACAGAAATGAAACAGCTTTTCCTTTTTGTTCTGTCCTGGTGACTTGCAACTGCCATTCATCATGACATTTGTGACATATCTTTTTCTAAGCTCCCTTTTCTCTTTACTATTCTGACAGTGGCTTCTCCACTCAGTGCTGCATTAGCAGTAAGACTTCATTTCAAATTTTAAAATGTGTTTGTACTCACTTTATAACTAAAATAATAACTCAATTATAATTAAAATAATCAGTATTTCATTTTAATTACACATTATGAATTATATAGGTTTTACTTTGTAAAATGTCAAGTAAGCATGCCACAATTCTCCATTGGTGTATAGAAATAAAGCTTTCGCCCTGGCCAGCGTGGCTCAGTTGGTTGGTTGTCCTCCCATGCACCAGGGGGTTGCTGGTTCTATTTCCAGTTAGGGCACATGTGGGCTCGATCCCCAGCAGGGGGCGTGCAGGAGGCAGCCAATCCGTGTTTCTCATATCAATGTTTCTGTTCCTCTCCCTTCCTCTCTCTCTAAAAAAAAAAAAAAATCAATAAAAACATTTTTAAAAACAAGAAAAGAAAAAAGTTTTCAAACAGCCAATCCATGGACAGTGAGTAGATACACACTCCAAAAAATAGTAACTCACACAATGCAAAGGTTCAAGTAAAATGCAGTTCTATCAAAGCAACATAGTTGTGTTTAACAGAAAAATATTTTACACTACTTCAGTTTTTAATTTTATTTTTAGATGAATTAAAATTACATAAATATTAAAATTTAGTTCCTCATCACACTGGTTAGTAGTTGCTATGGCTCTAGATAAATGTTCACCAGATCTCACTAATTAAAATCAGTTCATTGCTCCGCTGAGATACTCCTGCTATTCCTTAGGTAATCCCGCTCTGCGAGGTCTGGAGGAATGATTATCCACAAACAGCTTTGCTCTCAGCGCTGGCAACCGCCGAAGCCCGGGGCAGGTAAACAAGTCGGAGCTGGCAGGAGAATGTGGGGAGCAGGCACATCAAGCTGTGGACGTGGGACCACAAGGAGACGCCCATGGAGAGCTGTTGCCTTTGCGTAGTTCCTGCTTCTGCTGGTCGGTAGCCAAAGGTTTGGTGATGGGGCTGAGGCCCCTGCTGGTCCTCAGTGTCAGTGCTCAGGATATGAACAGAGGACAGTGAGCCCAAGGTCAGAATCTGCCGCCACATCTGTGTTCACGACCACGTCCGACCAAGTGAGCCTGTAGAGAGCCACGGCTCCTGCTTCGCGGGCACCTGCCACACAGCCGCCTCCTCCGGTCACTTCCCACCCAGGGTCCCAGGGGGACGGGGTTTCAGTTTCAGCTTAGCAAACTGACACAGCATAAACTCCCACAGACACTGTGTTCACAAGTCTCCCCTAAAATATAGAAAATACTATGATTTTTTTCTCCAAATTACTGTTGGAAAAGACAAAATTCCAGTTTCAACCAAGATCATGGGAATAGAGTGAATGACTTTGACAGGACCTCCACACAGAAGTGTAGCTAAGTGAATACAGCTCCCTTATTTGAAAGAGATTTAAAAATATGCTTTCTCTCATGGAATATATAATTTCAGTCATAATTTGCCAGTCTCTGAGAAGATTCTGCCTAGAGGGCAGCCAAATCAGAGAAGAGATCTTTTTAAATAATGTAACCCTCGTTTGGTCAGAACACTATTGTTGAAAGAACAGCAAGATTCCTTATTGTGTACAATCATGTCTATTTATTGCGACACACATTTTATCTTCTCAAGGACAAGTAGGAGTCATTTGTATTTTTATGAGTAGGACAAAAACGCTGAAGTCGATCTAGGAAAGTGATAAAAATATGGCCTCAAAGGAAAGATTATATGTAAGAAGTGGTTCGCACTTCTCTGCAGAGGCACCTGACCTATAATCGACACAGTTCTCGGAACAGGATAAGTGATTATTAAAGACCAGACTTTTCAGTGATTATCTGTTACCATGTGTTCTTTGGCAGGATGCTGTTTCAGGGAAATGAATCTGAAGGCTATTTTCAGTCTCAAAATTCATGTTATCCCAGACTGGGTTAGTTTTCTACCTCCAGAGATTTTCTTTTAATCCTAAATCTAAAGAATTGAAAGCTGCTGTGGACGTTTCAAACTTTTAAATGGTCAGGGGGTTACAAAAGCTCATGCATGGCTTCTGGGGAGGTAAGAATTTTGTGTCTATTCTGTTCTTTGGCTGGAGGAACAGTCAATACATGAAAGATTCTTTAGATTAACTGTCAAGTGAGCTAAAACTATCATCTTTGCTTTGGTGAAATTATTGTGACCGAACTTTACTCCTATTGGTGAACTAACTTATGAAACAGCTGAATGGGAAAGAAGGCCTTTTTCTGCTTTGTAGTTCTGTTTTAATGTTATTACTTTCAGTGGTTTTGTCTGAGGAAAACAGTGGCTGCCATCAGAAAGATATTTCCAGCCCTGGCCAGTGTGGCTCAGTTGGTTGGATCATTGTCCCATGCACCAAAGGCTCATGGGTTCGATTCCTGGTCAGGGAACATACCCAGGTTGCAGGTTCGATCCCTGGCTGGGGTACGTATGGGAGGCATTGGTGTTTCTTTGTCTCTGTCTCTCTCTCTCTCTCCCTTCCTCTCTTTCTTTTTTTTTTTTTATCCTCACCCGAGGACATTTTTCCATTTTTTGTTCAAATAGAGTGGGAGGGGGGGAGAGAGAGAGAGAAACATTGATGTGTAAGGGACACATCGAGTGGCTGCCTCCTGCACGACCCAACCAGGGCCGGGGACAAACTGCAACCGAGGTACATGCCCTTAGCGAGAACTGAACCCGGGTCTCTCTGGACAGCAGGCCGACGCTCTAACCACTGAGCCAAACTGGCCAGGGCTCCTCCTCTCTTTCTAAAATCAATAAAACATATCCTCAGGTGAGGACTTAAAAAAAAAGAAAAAAAAAAAAAAGAAAGGTATCTCTAGGAGACCAATGCCAAGGAAGGGAAAGAAAGTGTTCACAGATCCAAGGGTGTAAATCTCACCGGGCACCACCTAGCTCTCTTCACCCTGTGTATTGCTAACCTCTCCATGCCCTCTGCTGTGCTGGCCAGCAGAATGCACTTCCTGGTACCCCAAGAGCAGCTCCCAGGATGCCCTAAAGAATGACTGCAGTTGTGAGCAGAAGGTACAAGGGCTTTTCACTGATGAAACCCTGAGAGTTGTCATCCTTTGACACAGAACGCCTCGGTGGAGAGACAGGCAGTGTGCACAACTTCCCCGTGAAGGAAGTAGAATGAGACTACTCAGCAGCAAGCATGAGCCCTTACGGGAAAGGAAGGATGACTCAGAGCGCAACACGGAACCAAAAGCCACAGAAACCCACTTCCAGGAAGAACTGGATCCTAACTAGAACTGTCAGTATACACTTAGCTGGACTTCAGAATTTCCCGGAACTAGTGACTGCCATGTGCCTCCTTCAGGGCCTCCTCACCCCACCCCCTTCCTATTGAACAGTACTTCCTGCTGTGATTATTTTACTTGTGTCCCACCAGTGTATGTTGGGTATATGGAGGGCAATTGACTTGTCTCTTCTTTCTTTTTCTTTTTCTTTTTTTTATTTTGTTTTTGTTACAGATGCTTCTCCTTTTTCCCCCATTGACACCCTCTTTAATTCACATGTCTTCAGATAGAAAGGAAACATACTTGACTCATTCTCACCTAGAACTGAGCCTAATCTCATAATGGGCTGAAAATTTGGGAAGTCCTGGGAGGAAGAAAGTATACTTTTTGGTTGATGTTAATTACACAAGGAGACCATTAGACCTAGGTGGTTCTAACACCTTGGCAGCCTATGTAAGCAAACCAAAACCCAAGCCTGTAAACCCCACAAGGTTAAGAACTTGCAACATAAGGATAATCAATCACAAAAAGCCCCCTAGGCTTTTCCAAATAAGGCAAACACTTAAGCTATGGTCAATCAAACAATGTTCTTGCTTTGCTTCCTCATCTTCTCTATCAAAGTCTTACCCCTAGCACCTGTCAGTAGAGCACTTCTAACCATTTCCTGTTTGGTGCTGCCCAATTGAAATAGACTTTTGCTCAAATAAACTCTTAAAAATTTTAATATGCTTCACTTGATTGTTTAACATTAGTAAGATTATGGTTACTATGGGTATATTGGATAAAGAGAGGACAATTAAGAGGCTGTTGCAATACTATAGTAAAAAACATGTTATTCTCTTTACAAAAATGTCAGTTGACTTAAGAAGTAAATGGATTCAAGAGATACAGGATGTAGAATTAGGTTTTGAAGACTGGCTGCAGGTAAGGATTGAGAGAAAGACAATATTTTAGGATTACTCAGTTTAAAGTTCACACCCAGTAAAACTGAGTGGATAGTGATCTTATTCACTGAGATATGGGAGGAAGAAGAGAGTTGGGGGCGGGGGATAAGAGTTCAATTTTAGACACTGAATTTAAGGTATTTATGGAATATTCAAGCAAAGATATCCAGAACATGATTACAGACTGTCAATAAACAAGACAACAGGCCCAAAATGCTAAGCCCACTTAATTATAGTTTTAGTTTTCCAAGAAATGGAATCTTAAACCAGTCAAATCAGGAATTGCCCAATCAGGACTCACTAAGTAATCTGCCTGATAGACCTCTGCCATCCCCTTAGGGAAAGTAACTAGCCAATGTATGCATCGCCTCCTATAACTTCCTGGTTCCTGCTCCCTTCTGCCTAGAAACATCTTCCCATGTGTACAGCTCCTCAGAGCTTTTTCTATATGCTAGATTGGAGGCTGCCTAACACAAATTGATTTTTGCTCAAATAAACTTTTAAAAATTTTAATATTCCTCAGTTTGTCTTTCAATGCACTGGTTTAAAGGTCAGAGAGCTGAGCTACAGATACAAATTTTTAACCAAAGTCTTGTGTATACTAGTGGAAACGACGGGAATGGATGGTGGAGCCTAGAGTCAGTGTGTAGCATAAGAGGATCAAGCCTAGAAGTGAACCATGATGAACTGTAGGACTTGAGAGTAAAGCAGAGAAAGAGAAGAAAACAACACTAACAGAAAGGATCAGCCAGAGAATTAACTACAAAGTCATAAGACTATGACAACATGGAAGGCAAGAGTGTTTTATGAAAGTGAAAAGGGCAGGTCTCCTTACTCCTTGAGTAAGAGGCAGAAGACAAAAATCAATGCAAGGATAAAGGGAGCAACATTAAAAAAGAGGAAAAATACATTTTCCATGGTAATAAAAGAATAGAATGGGAGAAAATCAGGGAAATTGATCTGATAATTTCTACTTTCTCAATGAAACAGGAGTAATTGTTATATTTTAATAATAAAGGAAATGTCAGCAAGAGGAGGGAAGAGGTAAAGTAGAGGAAAGAAGAGATAAGTTTACAGTTTTGAAAGAGAACTGGAAAGAGAACCAAGCAATCAGAAACTTTAAAAAGAGAGTTGGAGAGCATCTGAGACTCTCGTTAAGTTCTGGGCCCATAAATGTATAACTTCACCCATGGTGAGAAGGGTTGATTACACACAGATACAGGCAGGTCACTGGAAACTTTTGAGCGTAGTGTCGGTGGAGTTGTGACGGCAGATACCATGGTGAGATGCATAGGCTATGGAACCTGAATTTTGGGGTTCACAACATAGTTCTAAACTGTCCAGTTGTATGGCCTTAAGCAAGAATTTTTTTAAAAATATTTTTTCTTTATTGATTTTAGAGAGAGATAGAAACATCGATGAGAGAGAACATCAACTGGCCGCCTGCTGCATGCCCCCCACTGGGGATCAGTCCCACAACCTGGGCATGTGCCCTGAATGGGAACCAAACCAGCTACCTCCTGGTGCATGGATCGATGCTCAACCAGTGAGCCACACCAGCCCGGCTTAAGCAAGAATTTTAACTTTATTTTCCTTCAGTTCGTTTATATGTATAATGACAATAAAACAATACCAAGTATGGAGTTGCAAGGATTGAACTAGAAAGTACGTGTAAAGAGATTAGAATAGTGTTGGGTACATACCCGGGGCTCAAAAATGTTGGCTAGTATATTAACATTGTTACTAAATTTAGTATTACGCTTAGTACGGAATTATTATTAGTAACACTATCTGTGGAAAAAGAGTAGTTCAACTGATAGGCCATGAAATCCAACCTTGGAAAGATGGGAAGTTACTACAAAAAGTGCTGATGATTTTAGGGATACAGGGTTCAATCTGAGGCTCAAGATTAGATGAAGTTTGAATAACTGAGCTTGATGGAAAGATGGGAACTTATGGTCAGAGAGTTAGTTACACAAGTTGATTATATAAAAAATCAAGGATTTCCAAGTGTTGGCAATGTCTAAGGTGTGGTCTGAGGAGGGAGTGGCTGAGTGGGAGAGAAAGAGAAGGATAGTGGACGTGAAGATGTGGAAAGTGCTGGACACAGTAGCTACCCAAGACTCTGCAGTCCCTGAGGAGGATACTGGGACCTGTGTACATATGATCAAAGGAGGGAATGCAAACATATTGTTTCTAGGAAAGCAAATAGGGTGTTTTTTTTAACTTATAATATCAATGCTAAAATAATTTTAATAATTAATACAATCATATACTTGTGTTAATATGTTTTATTAGAGAGCTGCTTCATAAATATTTTAAAGATTCTAAATTTTTACTTTATTTCTCTACTCAGCCTTAATAAGAATGCTTTTAAATCTTTGAGATTTGAATCCTTAGCCTTGTCTAATAATTCATTGGCATGGTTAGGTTTTATGGTCAGAAATTTCTCCTGCCTACTTTTACTTACTCAACACATTTTTATTATATGCTTATTGTGTGGCAGCAATGATTCCAGGTCCTAGGTCTACAGCGGACAACAAACCAGACAGGTTTTGGTCCTCCTGGAACTTAAGTTCCAGCAAGGGAGACAGATACGATCATAAACATAACGAATAAGTATATGACCTTTCAGAAGGTGATACATGCTATGAAAAGGAACACAGAGCAGAGTAGGCATCTAGATGACAGGTTGATGGGTGAGTCTAATCTAAAAATGGGTGGTCCAGGCGGGCTTCACTGAGAAGATGCCATTTGAGCAGATACTTGAAGAAGGTCTCGCAACTTTCTGGAGAAGACCCAACTAATTAGAGAGTCCTATACTTTATTGATGTGTTTTTTAAAAGGGGGGGGGCATTTATTGGCTCATGAAACTGGGAGGTCCAGAGGAAGAACTGGCCCAGAGATTCCAAGAACCCAAAGGTGTCACCATACCACCTCTTCTGTCCCTGCCTTAGCCTCCTTCTCTGCCACTGTGGCTGAGAATGTTCCATACTGAGCTGGTATAGGGACAGAGTGGGGAACGTGACCACAGACAGCTTCCAGGTTTACTCCATCCCAGTTTAGTAAACCCAGAAGAAACAGAGCCTAGGGAAGGGCCCTGCTTGGTTCATCTTGGGTCACATGCTCATCTCTGGGCTAATCACTATGGCCAGGGGGGTGAGACATTAACCTGACCAGGCCTGGGTCCCACACCCACTCCTGTGACTAAAGGAACAAGGTATTATTATGATTGGCATCCCCATGGGGTAAGCAAGTGAGGGGGCGTCCCAAAGGGTGCTTTTACTACTGAAAGAGGAGGAGGCACGGGGTTATATGACACAAACCACCCCAAACTCAGCATCTTAAAACACATCCTTTGTTATGATCTCGCATGATTCTGTGCGTTGACTGGGTTCAGTCAGGTGGTTCTTCTGCTGGATGTGATGTTGTCCGGATCTGTGGTCCTCTGGGGACTTGACCAGGCAACAGTGTCCAAGATGATTCACCCATGTGCACCCATGGCTGAGACTCTCTCTCAGATCCTCTCTCTCCCTCTCATCCCTCCATCAGGTCAGCTGGGTTTCTCACATGGCAACTCAGAGCTTCCAAAAGTATGAAAGCAGAAGCTACCAGGCCCAGAACCGGCACCATGTCACTTCCATCATATTTCATTATGGAAGTAGTTCAACACCTACTTTGATTCAAAATGGAAATGAACACCACTTCTCAATGTGAGGGGGTGACAAAAATCTTCACCCAGGAAGGGCTGGGCAAACAATGCTGGCAGGTGTGCCCCCTACTGTCCATTCTATCGATGTGTTTTTTAAAATTTATCTTTATTACTGAAAGTATTCAGATGTCCCTCAGCTTTTGATGTATTTTTATTCCTTATTCATCATCTTGTTTTGAATAATCTTGATACAATCAGCATATGAAAATAAAGGATGTTGATTAAATGTCTCCAAATCTTTCTTAGCTAGAAATAGCTTATATAGACAAATTCATATCAGGAATAACTCAAACTCCATTTTTTTCTCCTTTACTTTTCTATTAAAGTCCAGAAGAAAATGATTCTTAAACTTGCAAACTAAAAAGCATTCTCAACCTTTTGACATAAAATTTAAATGAAACTATATTATCCTAAAGATGAATTTTATATAAATAAAAACCTAGACTCCTTGCTTTGCTGACAAGAAAATTGCTAATTTCATAACATTTGAGTTATTTGTTTTAAAATATTATATCTGAAATATGCAGTATAATTTAAACACTTTTGTTCTTTAATTTTCCTTTGGATTTTGTTTGTTTGTTTTCTCTTTCTTAATTACATGTTTACAAGATACTATTTAGAAACGATAAACCACGATGATACACACTAAAAGGGTTGTGGAATTTCTAACAGGAAGGAAAGAACACAATTTTAAAAATAAAATATTTTGATGAGAAACACATATATTCTTATTATCTTGAGTAATGTCATGAAATATTAATTGCATACTTCCTGGTTCTGAATCTAATTTTAGCTCATTAAGAAAGATCATTAGAAACACATTAAGATATCTTTGATGTTTTCTCAATTATATTATTTTATTTCCCCTTTCTTTTAATTTTTAGCTCATCACTCTTTTGTTGCAGTCCCTTGTGAGTTCAAATTATACATGCACAAATAGCCTTTTATTTTTTTTCCTGTAAAAAAAAGATCACAGCCTACACAACGCTCTGCTGGTTGCTCTCTTCACTTGCATTTCAGACAACCTTTCTTTATTATCCAATACATAGATTAATAACATGCAAAGATAAAAAAGTTCACACAGCACCATTTAGAGTACATAAAAATGATGTCTCTCCCATTTCACAAATCCAATTTCTATTCCAGGCACACGCAAATTGTCATTTTTTTATTAACATGTTAAATTGACATTGAATATTCCAGAATACATATGTGACTGTACCATTTTTTTAAAAGTGTGAGCACACTATACTCTTGCACTTTAATGAAAATATTTTGTTTATTCATTTGTGAAAGAATGTTCATTTTAACATTGCTTGTAATATGGAAACATATTTTATCTTTTGATTTATGATTTTTAATGCTATCTTCTCGTATTTTCTAATGTATTGTTTTATTTGTGTATATGATTGCTTTTAATTTTTATATTAAATTTGTAACCAGAAATTTTAGTAAAATATTTTATCTTTTATTTCAGATCATTTCTCATTTAAAACTAATTCTTTCAATTTTTTTTTCTGGTAAATAGTATATCTACTTCAAATTATAATAATTTGTCACTTTCTTTCCAGTACTCACAATTTGATGTAAGTATTGTAATGTTATTTATTAGAATTTATAGAATGATATTAAATGCAATGATAGTGAGTGACATTTCTTCTTTTAGTCTTTAATATAAATAAATATATTGGTTCATCATTGAGAATGACATGCTTTTTGATTTGAAATAATCTATTTCATATTTATTTGTGTATTTGTGTGTGTGTGTGTATGTGTTTAAATAAGGAATGAATATAAAATTTTTTAGATACCTTTTCATCATCATTAGAGGTGAATATGGTTTTCCCCTATTAACATGTTAAATGGTAAGTTACAGATTTAGTAATATTGAACTATCATTTTTCTCATATAAATTTTACTTGGACATAATACTTTATTACTTTAATCTGATTTTTTCATGTACTGATCTTATTTAGGATTCTGCAAGACATTTGTGAGTCTGTTCTCTAATTTTCTTTTATTGTATTATGTTTTTCATATTTTATATTAATATTATGCTACATATATAAATAGGCAGCATGTTTTTTTTTCTTTATTCTCTGTGCTTAAAACATCTTAAAAGCATTAAAGTATCTGTTCAAAAGTAATAAAATTTGCCTAGCTGGTGTGGCTGAATGGATTGAGCGTCGTCCCACGGACTAAGAGGTCCCTGTTCAATTCCAGGTCAGGTCACATACCCAGGTTGTGGCCTCGATCTCCAGTAGGGGGCGTGCAGGAGGCAGCCGATCAATGTTTCTCTCTCACATCAATGTTTCTATCTCTCTCTCCCTTACTCTCTCAAATAATCAATTTTTTAAAATTAAAAAAATAATAAATACTAATAAAATTCAACAAATCGTCTGGGACTGGAAACTTAAAGTAACTATGACAATTTCATTTTATGTCATCTATTTTAATTTGTTAAATTTTTGTATCTCTTCTTGCATAACTTTCAGTAACATAACTTTCTATTGGTTTATTTCTTATATATTTTTAAATGAGTTTGCCTAGAGTTGCGCCACATCACCTCTTTGATTTAGCAAACATATTCTGTAACTGTGATTAAGTCCTCACTTTGCACAATACTATGTTAACAGTAACTCAAATGTATGGGAATTATGTAAAGCAAGAACAAAGTTCCAATATGCACACAATTCATTTAAAACTTCTGTGCAAAGCAAGGACTGACTATACAGAGAGATTTTTCCTATTCTCATTTTTTATTTTGTACAATTAGTTTTTAAATCTTTTCTTGATTAGGTTGCCTCTTCCTCAAAGAATAGACTCCTAAATTATGTATTAAACGATTTTCATATTTTGTTGATATAGTTCTATTTTCTTCTATTTCTTACTTCTGTTTAGCTTTTTTCTACCTTGTTTTTTTTAAAAAAATTTTTCTTTATTGATTTTAGAGAGAGAGGACGGGAGAGGGAGGGAGAGATAGAAGCTTTGATGAGATTGAACATTGATTGGCCGCCTCCTGCATGCCCCACACTGGGGATTGGGCCTACAACCTGGGCATGTGCCTTGACCGGGAATAGAACCAGAGATCTCAGTGCATGGGTCAACACTCAACCACTGAGCCATGGCTGGGCTCTACCTTCTTAATTTAAATGCATAATCAATTTTGCATTATTCTTTCTTCTTTAATAAGTATACAAGACTAGAAGTTTTCTCCATGTGTTGCAATATCACATTGATTGTTAATATGCAGGGTGTTTGCTATTATTTATTAGCTATTCTGCAGATTCAAATTGGATTCCTCTTTGATCCAAAGTTGTTTATTCTTCTATATCTGTATACTTTTCTTGTTTGATTTTTCAAACTTGTACACATATAGTGGTGTTCTGCAGGCACATCTACAAAGACCTTTTACTATAATAATAATTATAATATTATTGATTATTTCAACCTGACACAGAGGTAAGTGTGGAATGTCATTACCTAGAAAAATTTCAATTCAAATTAAGGTGATATTTGGTCCTACCCAAGTATATCAATTACTTTTAGAGAATCTATATTAAATTGTTACCTCTGATAGCTTATGTCTATCTGGGCCTTTTTCTCCTGACTGGGTTCAAATCAAGAGAGGTATGACAGGTATGACAGGTATCGTAATAAAAGTTGTGGATGTCTCCTACATTCATAGATGATGCTATTTTCTTCTCCCATTTACATTGCTTTGCAGTTTTTCATTGTCACTACGGAGACCAATGAGGTATGAATGCCATTATTCTATCGTCTTTAAAAAACATTAGTTTTGCCCTGACCAGTTTGGCTCAGCATTTAGCACGTTGGCCCATGGACTGAAGGGTCACAGGTTCAATTCCTGGTCAAAAGCACATACCTGGGTTGCAGGTACAATCCCCAGCCCTGGTTAGGGTTGTGCAGGCAACCAATTGATGTCTCTCTCTCTCACATCGATGTTTCTCTCTCTCTCTCTCTCCCTCCCTCCCTTCCACTTTATCTAAAATTCAATGGGAAAAATATCCTCAGGTGAGGATTAACAAAAAAACTAACAAACAAAACAAACATTAGTTTCAATAGTTTAATATTATTGGGTAATATTGAATTTGAAGAGAATATATTATCTGTTCATAGATGAATAATTCATTCAAAAGTTCTGAATAAAATACTTTTCACTATTTTCTGAATAATCTTTAAGGGGAAAAAATGTGTTACCATATCCATTCAAAAGAAAAGTCATATTTTTTTAAAGTACCACATTTTGGGTGGAAACTCTGATTTCTGAGATAAGAGAAATACTGACAGAATAATTAAAAGTGCATTAATGATCACCTAGTCTATACTTGTCTCTTAATGCAGGAATTTCCTTTTAGTAGCTACTCAAAGTGTGGTCTGGAGACCACCAACCATGCCGTCCCCGGAGACAGTTAGAATTGCACTGGCTCAGTTCCTCCCGAGACCTACTGCATCAGAATCCACACAAGATTCCCAGGTGGCCCACATTTATGATACAATTTGAGAAGCAATATTCTATAGCATCCTCAGCAGATTATTACTTGTATATTTTTATTATACTGAATTCAGTGTTTCTTTAATTTCTCCCCCAAGTCATCCAGTTATTAAACGTTTCTTTCTTTTAATGAACTGAACAATTCTTCCTGCAACATCCAGACTTTGATCCTCGAATGCAGCATAGCATAACCCTACCCTTTTGCACACTCTCTGCTTCTATATTTGAAAAGAGTCCTTCTACTCTGCAAGCTAGGCATCGCGAGTTGCTTGTTTTCCATGTATTGCCCGATTTCCAGACTTCATACAATAGGAATATAGAACATCTTTTCTAAACTGTGGCTGTCCGAATTGTGTACTGTGTCTTAGAACTTATGTGACCAGTGTGCAACAATGGGATGTAGGAAGAAGTCAACTATTCATGGGTCTATTATTATATAATAAGAACTAATCTTTATCATGCTCATTTAATATATAAATAAGTACATAAAGTCCAAGATGACAAACCAGGAAATGGCAAAACCAGATCTCTTTATTAATCCTTTACATATTTCACATTCCTTATTCGCTTTTTTTCCCCTGCAACTTTGGATCATGATAAGCTTGCAGATAATAAAAATTCCAAAAAAAAATTACATATGAACTTTCACAGAACTTGGATTCTCCCCTTCTTGACATACATGATTAATTCTTTGTTTAAATATAGCCAGCCACAATTATTCATGCTATCTCATCTTATTGTTTATATAAGGTTTCCTATTTATTACGATATAGTCCAACATCCATCAATGCTGCTGACAGTGGGAATCCTGCCTTTGTCTTTTTGAAATTTTATGCTGAAAGTTCTGAATATAAAGTTAGGGCAACATTCAGAACTCAAGTCTTAGCAGAGTTCAGTAGAAGAGCTTATAAAATATATTAGCAATTACAATTAACATTATAGTATACATTATAGTTCCATTATAGTAAATGTATTCTGCCCTTTTATTAAATAGATGGCTTTTTAGTTAATATCTTGTTTCAAATGAATAAAGTACTGCATGTGTTAACTCAGCTTTTATCTAAAATTCAACAGAAGAAGATGAAGGGTTGATGGCAGAAGTATCAAAGTAAATTACTAGCCCACTGAAGCATAGTCTGTTCATTGAATAATTACTCTGTGTTAGAAATGAGAGATAACAAGAAGAATAAATTTTGGTCCATGTGGTTAAAGAGCCCACAGCTTAACTAGTAGGAAACTGACATAAATCAATCATTATTTGTGGGTAGAATATTATTTAATATTATGTAATATTCAGTTGTAGTACAGAAGGGGTTGCTCATTTAGCCTGCAGACTATGGTCGTAACAACTATTCACCAGCAGTAGCATACAGGTTTTCCTTAAGACTATAAACTCTTTTATAATGGAAGTGGAATTTGGCTACAACCAAAAGAAGAGTGGGAAGGAGTGAGAAGGAGAATTAAATCCAAATCCTGAGTCTACCACTTTCTAGCTTTGGGATTTGGGCCATAAGCTTTTGTTTCCTCGTCCTCATAACAGAGAAATTAACACCTAACATGTGTGATTGTGAGAAATTAGACTTAATGAACCTAGCACAATATTTGACACATGCTACATACTTAAAACAGTGGTAGACACAGCTACTAATGATAATAAACAGGTGAACAGACAATCAAGAAGAAACGAGGAAATTGACCTGAGTCAAGTAATGATTTTAAAATTAAAGACTTTGTAAAAGTCCTAGAGGCTAGATTCTTTTTCAGAGATGACCTAGATCAAGAGATCTAATTTAAATGCCCATTTTGTGATAGAGACACAACACTTGTTCTTAACCAGCCATTTAGACTAATTAGAGAAACTTGAGGAGGCGAGGAGAGGTTAGGACACATCACGAATGACCTGCAATTGGGGTCTCTCAGGTGGACAACAGTCCTTTAGGAAGGTCACAGGAGATTGTTTGTTTCAATCCAAGCCCATCTGTGACCATAAATTGCAGCTTTCCAAGTAAGCACTTTGCTCCAGGTCATCACACAATGGAAATTAGATTATTAAGAATGTAGGCTACTCAAATAACAAGAACAGACAGCATTCTAAATCAGCTTAATATTCAGCTCAATTAAAGAAAAGCCAAGCATTTGTGTCACCCATAGGTTTGGCCTAGAAATAACTGCTGCGATTTTCTGTGTTGCTGGTCCAATGTGAACATTAAGAGGCATTAATAAGCTTGCAGCTTGACAAACTGATAGCTTCTCCTATAAATGTGATTTAAACATGTTTATAAAGGAGGGTTGAGGAGAAGTCTTTTTCGGACTGTTTTTGCTTAGCTCAAGCATTAATGAAAGCAAAAGCTAAAAAGATCAAAAACTAATTGCCTGGCAGTTCTCAGCATCAGGAGAATACTGAAATGGTGTAAAATTTAAGACTTTGATGAAAACAGAAGCAGTTGTTTAGGTTGGTTTCAAATTATGCTAATAAGCCAAATAAAAGATTCTCTCTCACTCTGGTTAATTCCCATAGTCATTAATTTAAATGTGCATATCCCTTTGCTACTTGCTTAGAATTTTTAATACCACTTCTTTTTGCAAACAGATCATAGCTTGTGAAAGAGATAAGAAATGTGAAAGAAAGACAGACTTTGCAATGCACAGTATAAAAAACAGCTGCATAATTTACTCAGTTTCAGGAATGGGATATCAAAAGATTCATCAGGTTAAAAACAGTTTAAAGATTAACCTGAAAGAAGAGAAGATAGATAACATTTTCTTTGGTTAACAGAGAGCAAAATATATATTACTGTCTAAGTTTTCACTAAAAAGTGCTTTCAAAAACTAAAAAAAAAAGTTTTAAATGTTCACTAATTCCTATAACCAAGTTTTTTTTCTTAAAATAATGCCTAGACAATTTCTTAAAATATTCTGAGAGTATTTTACTACCCTTATGTTGTTATTATTTCATTATTAATGATAAAATTCAGAGACCAAAACTATACAAAACTGACAAGCAAACAAACGAAAATATTGTCCTTTATTTTGATCATCTAACACGCAACTAACCCCAGTCAGCGGCGACTTGCGATTCACACTTACAAGCTTTACATATCTTTTTTATCATCGTCGACATAATTGTACATGCTTCTTATTTTTTTAAAAATGAACCATACAACAGAAGATCATGTTTTAAAAAAACATAAGAAATACAAGTCTTAATATCTATGTTTTAGGAAATGCTATAAGAAAAGCAGTCCAATTTCCTTCAACAACAAACATCGTAAAACTGCAAAGGATGGAGAAAGAGAGAAGGAAAAAAGAAAGAGAGATCAACTATCTTTTGCTGTATAACAAGTCACCCAAATCTATGGTCTAAAACAATAATCAGTAATCACTTATTATTATCTCATGGTTTGGGGAGTTGATGAGTCCAATTAGGCGGACCTTACTTGGGGTCTCTAATGCTGTTGCAGAAAGACAGGGGCTGCAACTAACTAAATAAAACATGAGTGTTACTTAGGCTAATAAAATGTCATTCCTAACAAAAAAGTAAAGAAAAATTCTAATTCTCTCCTCACTCCTCAAAAAAAAATATATGTATTTAACAACAAAAAACTACTTGTGGTTCTCCCTGGATAAAGAAAGTTTCTTAATGTACTTCACCTCCATATAACAAGAAGAATGCATGTAGTCAGATTCTGCCTGTTCAGAAGAAGTTATTTGTTAGGACAGACTTTCAACTTCAATCTCTTCATTGAGAATTCCTAATTCTCTGTATCGAGTACCACAAGTCGCATGCACTCTGCAGTTCTCAGAAAAAGAAGCATATCTCTGACTGGAGAAGAGATGGAATGAGGAATCACTTGCCCCATCCTCAGAGGAAGGCATGTTGGCTCAACATCTCTAATCGTCCTTCAGAACCATAGTCAGGGCTACTTGCTTCTAGTTAGGACAGCCTGCAGTTTCTCCTGAGTCATGAGTTCTAAAGTAGCGTTCCGCCCAGCTGGTGTGGCTCAGTGGTTGAGCATCGACCCAGGCACCAGGAGGTCGCTGGTTCGATTCGGGGTCAGAGCACATGCCCAGGTTGTGGGCCTGATCCCCAGTGGGGGGCATGCAGGAGGTGGCCAATCGATGTTCTCTCTCATTGGTGTTTCTATCTCTCTCTCCTTCTCTCTCTAAAATCAATAAATATTTAAAAAATAATACTTAAAAAAGGTTTAAAAAATAATAATAAAGTAACTGGTTCCTACATAGCCATGCAGGCATTTGGTAAGGTCTGGGTAAGTTTTCCCACAACTCTGACCCTTTGGCCCAGATGGTTGGCAAAGTCTAGTTGGATTGCTTTCATTTATTTGTTTATTTTTTTAATCCTCACCTGAAGACATGCTTAGGCAGAGAGAGAGACAGAAAAAAAAAAAGAAGAAAAGAAAACATCAACTGGTTGCCATCCACATGGGCCCAACTGGGGATCAATCCTGCAGCCCATGTATATGCCCTAGCTGGGAATCAAACCCGTAACCCTTCAGTGCACACGATGCTGCTCAATCAACTGAACCGCCCTGGCTGGGCTAGTAGGATTGCTTTCAAAAAGTGGACAGACCCACAGGGAGGAAAGTTATGAGAGTTCATAGAGATGGTTCTTTGAGAGTTAAGTAAAAGGAGACTAAAGTATTGAGACCATCAAAATGGAGAGATATGAGAAACTTGGAGTACATGATCTTGTGTCTAAAATTCAGAAGTTGAACTGTTTGTTAGGCACATGTGTAAGGACATTATTACCCAGGTGAGGATTAAACAGTTAGAACAGAGGTGTGTAAAAGACGCAACCTTCAGTCCGGCCGGTGTGGCTCAGTGGTTGAGTGTCGACCCATGCACCAAGAGGTCGCCAGTTCGATTCCCGGTCAGGACACATGCCCAGGTTGTGGGCCCGATCCCCAGTGCGGGGCATGCAGGAGGCAGCCAATAGATGTTCTCTCTCATTGATGTTTCTATCTCTCTCTCCCTCTCACTTCCTCTCTCTCTAAAAAACCAATAAAGGAAAAAAAGAGAGAGAGATTACCTTCTTCTGATGACAGTGAAGTTTCTTGGAGCCAGAGAAATAAACCCTCCAGGGATCCAGGGAGAGTGTCTGAGTTGGTTTTGACTGTAGGAAGAAGAGTGCTGTAAAGGAAACGTGAAGAGGTACACTACCCAGAGAATGGGAACCAACACCGTAAGGTGCAGGGAAGCAAAACCACATGGTAATGGAAACACTAAAGGGGAGAGGTCAGAATATAGGGTGCGATGAGGTAGGGCTAATGACTGCAGCTATTTTGATTGATCATCTACAGATATAAATGACCTGACAGCGAAAGACAGTCAATTGATATTTAATGTGGGGTTGGCATGAACGTAAACCTTTACCTCATACTAACAATAGTTTCCGATGTCTGTTTATCTAAGAACAGTGATTCCTGAATGCCAGTTTAGCTTCATCATACAGATTTACAGAGCTTCTTAAAAATGCATACTGTTAGACCCCAACTCTAGAGAGTCTGATTTAACAGGTCTGGTGAGGACCTAAAAATCTGTTTTACAAGTTCCCTAGACACTACTGATGTATATAACTCAATTTGAGAACTGGTAACATGCCATCAAGGCATTCATCAACTGGAAAGTATTTATCCAATACTTAATTAGTCATGATGATTCTTAAGAAAACTTCAGAATACATGTCTGCATTCTCCACTTTGCATCCTGTTAATAAGACTCATCAGATTATAAACACCATGAGGCCAGGAATGATGTCCGTCCGATTCACTATTTTCCCCTAGGACCTAGCCTTGGTACATCACAGGCCATATGTATTTGATAAATGAACAGATCATCAAATTGTTGAATAAAATAATCTTTAATTTCCAAAAGAAAATCTTTCATTCTTTCATCAAGCCACAAAGCAACAGATACTTATTGAGAGCTTATTGTCCGGTAGGCTTTATGTGATACACTGCCAGTGTAGCAGTGAATAAAGTATTCATATTCCCTATGCTCATACTCATAAACAGTGCTTATTTCTAATGAAAAAAATAAAGCCTTTTGAATCTCCAAAACGGGAGGTATTCTTTGAGTACCCAAGTGCCTGTGTTTTCCGAGGAGGTGATTGTTATACAGCTGTGAGTCACTGCAGTAAAATCCCAGACGACATTTCATGTGCACTGTGACTTTTACAGCTGAAGTTTGGAATCTGCTTCATTTGTCATACGATCTGTGTGGGGCTGAATGGCCATTTTCTCATAAGAGAAAATTTCAGGGAATACTCTCAGAAGCAAAGCTTTTAAATCCATGACCTTGTCACCAAAATACATTTTCTACCAGCTCTTTGATTTATTAAACAAAGGATTTTTTAAAAATCAATACTTAAACACATACAGGTGCACTAATATTTTCCTAGCCATGTATATGGAGGTATTGCATTAAGATTGAGAAGGATATGCAGGAAAGATTGGCTTAGGTAAGCAGAATAACCGTGGAACTGTAAATGACAGACACAGTCAGATCAGATCAGAAACTAATTTCAATCTTTTTCCTATCTCTGGAGTATTATTGTGAGGAACTGTTAGAAACAGACCTGGCATTTTATTTCTTGGGAGGAAGATGAACTGTTTCCTCATTGCTTTCTTAGAAAAGCTTATCAGAAAAACATCTGCCCCTAAAATTTCACTTTTCTGCGGTTTTATGCCATTTTCTTACCAAGCTGTATTCTTTGAAACTGTCCTGTTTATCATTTTAGAAATTCTATGAGTCCCTCACCACTGCCTGAAACGTGGGTTGTTAATTGGATTTGAGTTTTTAAATATCCAAAGGAGTTCTAAACAATGGACATAAGCACATGGTGACTTTGTGAATACACAAAACCAAATTAGTATGCCTTTTACATGTGTATTTTTGTGAGAACCTGAACATTTTTATATTTCTCTACTTAAATATGGAAACAGTGAAAGAAATATATTCTACCTAATTCATAACCTTGATTATAAAGCCTGTTTTAGTTTAGCTGAACAAAAATAAAATTTATTTTGATCATAATTTAAGAAAAATAAAATTTCATATCGAGAGACCTCACTACACCAGGTCAAATACTCAATGGACCCTAGAGTTCATTTGTAATAGGGGAGACAGTAGTGAAAATTATCCCTCAGTTACTTAAATTAAACCTTTCATTTTCTTTAGGGTTTTTACAACACAATCAGAAACTTCCACTAATAATTTCAAGAATATATAGAGTGGTTGCTCACTTCAATTGGGTTCATTATACTTTTTCAATTATACATTATGTGATAATTTGTCGTGACCTGAGCAAAGGAGCTGACATGCCAGGTTGCAAATTTTATTTATTTATTAAGTGATTTGGATGAGAACTTTCAGATTCCTACAATGAATGTTTATCAAAGATCAAAGAAAAGCATGACTCATTGCAGGTGCGTTGGATTCACTTTGCGTGTGTTTTTTACAGTGATCTATGAACAGTGAACCAACACACGGCCCCTCCTGAAGGGCAGAGAAGCCTGCTCCGAAAAACACTGATCCGATTAACAAGTGATAAACAGATATGTCCCTTCTATACATGCTACACAAATTCTGTTTTGCCGTGCACAAATAGATTTTAAACAGGGAAACTTACCATCTGAATTCTAAAGTAGCTATCTCTTTATAATTACTTGCAATGTCTGAGCTAAATGTAGATCAGAACTCTAGACATGTATAAGACTAATGTAAATAGGAAAGGGACAGTATCTCAAAAGTTTCAGAACCACCAGAACAGTTCAAGTCCTGCTTGGGATTTTCTAGAGTGTTTTACTATTTTTCCTGCCACAGCAGTAAAATGTGTAATTGGAACCAATGGAAAGTGTAGGAAACCTGTGACATTTCTCTTCCAAATACATTTACCTTAACCTTAAGAAGATCACATGGAAAATGAGTTAAAATCTAATAAGATCAATGTCATGTGCACTTGAGCACAGAGTCAATGCAAGAGATGATTAATTCGCCGTGTATCGTCTACCTAACCCGGAAAGCTTTCCAAACGTGAATTTTCCGTGGCAGCAATGAGGATGCGAGACATGCTGAAGATGATGTTGGAAATGTGCTCGAATGGAAATGAGAGTTTAATCGAAACCTTAAAAGGTGCTTTCTGGAAATTCAAAATACACTGGTAAATTATTTTGTCTCAACAAATGTGCCTTTGACTCAAAGCAGTAAGCCCATCTCCACTCCAGATGAGTCACTGCTCTGTAACCAAGAGAGGAACCAGAAGATCTATGTAAAATACAAGTCACGTCATGTACCTTGTCTGCTCCAAACTACTCACCAGCCAGCTGCCTTCTCGCCCAGTTGTCTTTGGCCCAGAAGACATGGCAGAGCCTTTCTCTCACCCCTTCCTGCTCCACCCCCTCTCCCTTGCTGCACTGGCCTCTTCGCTCTTCTTTGCACATCTGAAGCAAGATCAGGGTCTTCGGTTTCCTGCTTCCTCTAAGCGGTCCCCCAGATTTCAGTGTGGCTCACATCCACACCTCCTTCTGATTGCACTCACCTTCTCAGTGAGGCCTGTCCTCACCACTCAGTTTGAAAACTGCCGTCCTCCACATTTACAGTCCTTACCTTCCTGCCCTGCTTTATTTCTTTCCACATCAGGTGTCACCCATAGATATGATAAGCTGTGCATTTCACTTTCTCCAATGAAAAGGCAACGTACACAAGGGCAGGGGTTTATTCTGTTTGGTCTCCGCTGCATCTCCAGCACCTAGAAGGTTCTTGTCCAATAAGTGTCCCACCAACACTTGTACAAATAAATTAATGAGAACCATAAATCTCAGATGCTCTGAATATTAGCACAACTATGTTCTCAAATGTCTATTTCCACCCTTGGTGTCTCTCTTCACTTCCTAGCAACATGGTTGCCTGCCTGATGCTACTTTATCTTGGTTTTCTCCTCCCTATTTGAAACGTCAGTTTCCCAATGAAACCATTTTCCTAACCAGTTATATCCATGGCCTCCTTTGGCATTCCATTATATGAAACTCCTGTTTATTATATCTTTATATTATAACTCACACAATGTCTTCTTTTCTATTCTTACTATTCCAGCCCATGCTATCATCATACCCATCCAGCCTATTTCTACAGACTTAATATCTGATCACTTTAATTCCTCCCTGAACCAATCTAGTAAAGTTGATGCTATGCTTTCCAAAAATATAGCTATTCTGACCCTATCATACTGAATAGAAATACATGCAAATGAATACAAGAGTAAAATGTATCTTCCAAAAAATACTGCTCTTACTTTGTCACATGCTCAAAAGCATATGACTCAAAATTCTGTTTAACATCCTATATACCTACAATTCAACCCCAACCCTATAACTGTCTACTTTTTTTTTTTACCTTAAGCCTCTGATCTTGCTACTATATCATGAGACTCCATGTCAAAGGAAACTCTGTGTCTCCATCTTTATTTTATTCAGATGACTGATGCCAGCTCTTCTACTTGCCACTCATATAAACCTCATCTAATTTTCAAAGCCCTGCTAAAGATACATCTCCTCTTGGAAATATAACATTTCCAAAAATATGTATAAAATAAATGCAATGTGTTAGGTATTCTCCCGGGCACATCACTAGACACAGATATTTAAAAGGTAGAATGTCTTTCAAGCAGTTTCATACTATAAAATCCAGGAAAAGGTGCATACCCAAACATTTCCCATGGATTTCTATAGTAATTATCATCTGTATTAACATTTTAGCTGTAGTACTGTTATATGTATCTTCATTAATCAGTTTATTTTTCATGCATTCAATACTTATCTATGGGGTCTCTACTACATGCCTGGCCCCATTCTGAGTGAAGATATATCCATGAATAAAATGAGTCCTTCCCCTCAAAGAACTCACAGGCTAGTGGGTGGAGACAGCTAGTAAGCAATAAATACATGCATTATTGATATAAGTTGCATAAACATGTGTAATGGTGATACGGCTCTTGCAACAGGGAAAAATAAAGTAGGGAAAAGAAACAAGATAAACATATATATTTTAGATTAGAGGGTTAATTACCTAATATTTACCTAATATCTCAACAGAAGTGAGTGAGCCACAGTGACATTTTGATAGACGTAACCCAGGCAGTGAAGGAGCAAATGCAAATAAAAAAGGCCAAGGCAAGAGTGCACGTGGCGTTTTCAAGAGGCCAGTGTGGATGGGCAGGGCGAGGGGAATAGAGAAGGGACTGAGAGAGCAGGGATCATGGGAGGGCTTGGAGGAGTAATGTTTTCACGCAGCCTCCCCAGCTCCCACATCAAGTTCTATGAGCACAGAACCGACTTACACATGCAACTTTAAATCTCCCATGGAATGTGCAGTGAGACCTTCACAGAGTAGACGTTTAATAACATTGACTGTAACAAGAAACTGCCATTTGAACACAAAGAAATTCGTTGCAAATATCTTGAGGTTCCTCAAATGAGAACAGTTTACCCCTGGAAACATGACATGAATTACAGACCGACTGAATTACCCTCTCTGTCATGGATTAATAAAATTTAGGCCAGAGGAGGAAAATTCCTAACATTGATAATTTCTCTCTCTTTCTTTGCCATAGTCCCCCTAAAATTACTGCATCATTCTAAATATTTTCTTTTTTATTGTACTTACTGGGGTTTCTACTTCTTAAGTAATCCTTACAGTTTCATTTTTTTAGACACAACCATTAGCAACCTCAGACTGTCCTGTGTGAGAGATGTGGGTGTGCAGCGGTCATCCATGAAGACATAGATTGAGTGCCAGGTACACTACAGGGATTCTTATCTAGGCGTCGGGATGGAAAGACGTAGTGGAGATTCAACCAGACATTGAAATTAGAGAGCCCAGTCTGATTTGGAATTCCTTTTTCAGCTGGGAGACCATATTCATGAAAGAAGGACAAGAATAGTAAACTCGACAAATACCACATGATCTCACTTATTTGTAGAATATAATGAACAAGGTGGGCTGATGAACGAAATAGACCCAGAGACATAGAAGGGAGTATGGTTCAGACTGACAGACCTCAGAGTAGGAGGTTGGGGGGGATGGATGAGATGAACCAAAGAATTTATATGCATATATGCATAACAAATGGACATAGACAACAATGCTCGCAGGGGGGGGGGATGAGGAGGAGGGTATCTAGGAAGGGAAAAGGAGAAACATCTGTAAAAAAATAAATTAATAAAAATTGGAAAAAAAAATCCCCATAAAAAAAACAAAAAACGAATAGTAAACTCATAGAACTCTTGTGAGGCTTAAGTAAGAAAGTTCATATAAAGTGTTGATCATAGCCCTGTACCATACTAAAGGCTCAATAAATATTAATTGTTAAAATAAAAACTGATTTAAATAATAATTATATATTTAATATGCTATAATTTTACTCAGATACAAAGCAAATAAGATGCACAACTTACACTTGACTCTTTCTCCCTTCCCTAGTCTGTCTCCTAAGCTTTGTTTGTCACCAGGGATATTTCTGCCTGAACATCGACCCAGGGCCTACCATCAAGGAGTCCAGAAGAAAACGTTCAACATCACTTTAGTACAGTCTCTGCCTTATGATATACAGAATTTCCATCATTCCTCATATGTCTGTAAACCGTTCACAGCGAAAACAAGGTACAGTAATGGCTTTCTAAATGATCTTTCTGCCTCCGGCCTTCCTTCCCTCTAATGTGTCCAGTACATCATCTGACATTAGTAGCCTTTATTATTGCTTGCTGCATGAATGAATTAATAAAGAAAGCAAGGCAAGTGATATGTTAAAAATGTCAGGCTGGCATAAAAGAAGAAGGAAGTCCTGACTACTTAGATTTTCAAGCATTTCGTAACAGGAAACGGCTAAAAATGGAGCTGGGAGCTTCTGCATGGGACATAGTCTTTAGAACCAGAATGCCTCTATTTTAGCAAAAAATACAATAAAAAATAAAAAAAGTTACATGAGCCCTGAACCAGAGCTCAATTCTCCCAGCTCAAGTTCTCTGAAATTCTATCCTGGGACAGAAATGAGTTTGGGTGTATTTTTTAAAGGAGCCTTTGCTGAAAACCCTGTGGGCAGTCAATTACTCTTGTCCTCTTCTGTGTTTTTCATACTCAAACGAGCCCTCCTGTGACAACTCTAATCACACTGGCCCTAAAATCCGGTGTCTACACCCCTGGTTGTCCCAGTAGGCACATGGGGTCCTTGAGATTAGCCAGTTGTGTCAATTTTCTGTTTTATTTCTTATCAGCCAAAGTGGGAGAGTCTTGAACACTGTTTAGTGAATAATGGCTATAAGAAATGATTGTTGGTCCAGCCGGTGTGGCTCAGTGGTTAAGCATCGACCCATGCACCAAGAGGTCGCCTGGTTGATTCCTGGTCAGAGCACATGCCAAGGTTGTGGGCCCGATCCCCAGTGGGAGGTACACAGGAGGCGGCCAATCGATGTTCTCTCTCATCGATGTTTCTCTCTCTCTCCCTCTCCCTTCCTTTCCTCAATAAAGGAAAAAAAATTTTTTTTAATTAAAAAAAAAGAAATGATTGTTTAATTAAGATGTGCAACTGCTCCCTGGCCGGTTTGGCTCAGTGGTCAGAGTGTTGTCCTGCAGACCAAGGAGTCGTGGGTTCAATTCCCGGTCAAGAGCACGAGTTCGATCCCTGGCCCCAGTTGGGTCGCGTGAGAGAGAACCAATCAATGTGTCTATCTCACATCAATGTTTCTCTCCCTCCCTCCCAATCTATCTAAAAAAAATGAATGACAAAATATCCTCAGGTGAGAATTTAAAAAAAACAAACAAACTACAAATAAAATGTGCGACTGCTAATGAACTGATAAAATGAGAGACTGCCCCTTTCTCAGGTACAGTGTGAAAACAGCAGGGGTTCTGGTCTGGAGCAGGGCTATATTTAGGGACCTTAGGCTGCAGGGGTAACTGCGAGCTCTAAGAGGCCAGTGGAATCCTGGGATTGCTTTTATGAAAATGTGCACCAGCCACGTGCTACTTCCGTTTACAGAAGAAACAGCCTCTCCTTCTCCCTCCCAAGCAGCTGCTTTAGCTTCATCCAGCGTGTTTACTTAGCCCCGCAAGAGGTCTGCTTCCTCCCTCATTCAGCCTTGCCGCTCTTTTTTCTTCTTGGGTTTTTACTGATTCTTTCTTCTCTCGGAGTCACCCAAGGGACAGCAACTTTGTCTTTCACTTCATTGGTCATTTACTTCAATCGCCATCTCTTTATTTCTCTAAAAGAATGAAAGTTTGGAAGATGCATTTTCCCAGAATTCCAAGTTTCCTCCTGTTGTCTTTTCACCCTCTCACTTCTCAGTGCTGTTACCATTTGGAACAATTAGGGTATTTTTATAGAGACTATGCAATAGTGTTGTATGAACAAACAAATATATCCATAACGATGCAATCACCGTTTTTGTTCTCATATAACTTCATGTGTCTGATAATATTAAATACTTGCTATTCTTTTATATCCTCCTCCCTTGAGGTCAGCCTTTCTGCTGTCTCTGATCTTCTCTCTCCTGTGCATTTCTTACCATCTTTTTCATGGTCCTCTTGTTGGAAACAGTGATGGTGAATGTGAGAATGAAACCAACATTGAATGTTTATATATAGTTTTATCTCTTACAAAGTGTTTACAAAATGGATTCCCACTTTCTAAACTACTTTTCAAACAATAATCACAGATATCATATAGATGCATATATATTGGTGTTTCCTTCACATTTTCTTTTTTTCAAAAATTTTCTTCTAACAAAAGGGACTATGTTTATGTCATCAGTTTTTCTTTTTCTTTTAGCCTGGCAACATCTACTTACTTATACTGATGAGTATCACAGCGTTTGAAGAGGAGTTTTCACTGACCTGCGGTCACATGGATACTTTCATTAAGAAGAATGAGCACTATGCTAAGCACTTCATATATATCATTTCCACTCACCCTCACAATGTTCCTTTGAAGAAGGCACCATCACTGCCCACATTTTGTAGACTGGTAAAGATGTTGCAGATGTTAGGAACATGCCTGAGGTCACTAAAATTCTTGTATATGACATTAGCAAACCTGCATCCTTAACAATTACACTCTCAGACTCTTCTGGATCTGCCAACACACAACCCATTTCATGCTGTTGTAACATATCAGCAAGATAATCAGAGCCGCACAGCCGAATTGTAAATGAAAGGAGAGCTTTATTCACCAGCAGGCTGCGGGGACATAGTCTCCCAAATCGACAGCCACAAACATTCTTACAGTCAGCTTATAAAGACCAAAACCACATCCTCTTGACGCTGCCTTCGTGTCATTAAGGGGGAAACTGATACAGATAGGGGGCATGAGAAGCTGTTACAAAGGTCAGGGCAATCATTAATCACAGTATTTTTATGGTTTTCCTGGGTTTCCCAAGGCTATTACTAATCCCTTTATCTTTATGGTTCTGGTTCCCTAAGGCCATGGTGTTTAGATGAGTCAGGGTATGTACGTGCAGTAACTGCTGGTCAGAATGGAGTTACTTAAATTACGTCATCTAGTTCAATGCTACCTTCTGCCCTGAACTTGGGTCATGAAGTGAATCAACAGGCAGGTTGTCCTCTAACGTCTATCCCAGCAGTTTTCAACCTTTTTCATCTCATGGCACACATAAACTGGTTACTAACATTCTGAGGCACACCAAAAAATATATATTTTGCTGATGTGACAAGAAAAATAGGCATAATTTTGATTTATTCACACTGGATGGCTGTTGTCATGTTGGCTATTGCCCTTTTTTTTTATTTGACAATCTAAGGGAAAAGAGGTCAGTATCCTGACTAAATACTCAGCTATTGCATGTTTTAAAAAATCTTGCAGCACACCAGTTGAAAATCGCTGCTCTATCCCATAGCATCCTATTACACTGTTATTTTTCATTCACAAAACACATAAGATATCCATATATATAAAGTGTATATATGATCAACGTTTCAAAGAGACATACAAATGAAAGTAAATCTATTATGTGAAAACAAAATAGCAAATACATTTTGGAAATCTAGGCCTCTGTGTATGTGGGAAAACATCCCTTGCACAGTTGGCCATTCTTAATCAGGGGAAAACCTTTCTCCAGGGATAGAAATCCCCAAGCTAGCTGAGTAATGGGAGAGAAGAGAATGCATTTGGAGACCCGAGAGGGACTGAACATGTGTTGCTCAAGGTGTAGTTTGGAGGAAATGGTCTAAGGTGTCACATGATGGAATAGAGTCCACTTTCCTTCTAGGAAACCTCCCATAAATCACTTTGCAGAAGAGCTTATGTAACCTTCCATAAGCCTGGTTTCCTTGCCAACATTATGGCATTTGCCATAATGAATAGCTGTTCCCCACCCAGTTACGCTTAAAACATTCTCGCTACTGGGGAATACCCCAGATATTAAAGGCTCAGCGAAACATTCTCTGCCTCACTTAGTCATTCCAAACAGGCTCCTGACATCTGAAATTAGAAATAAAAGGGCTGAAGCACTTCAAAGAAAACAAATCCCACTGATATCCTTATTTCCCCATGAAAAAGAAATAATATTTCAGCAGGGCAGCTGCTGTGGATTCCAAAACAGGACACATGTTCTGTGACAGCTGCTGACACAAGCAAGTTCCCTGGATTAAGTCTTTCAGCATATTTCATACAGAAGTAGCCAAGTCTTTCCCTGCAGACTGAATTTTAACTTGGAAGATGGCCCCACTAGATTCTCTCCATGTATGTATAAAATAACAGAAACAACAACATGAATCAAGTACACAATAAAAGAGTGGTGAGAAATTATCTACAATGTTTCCTTGGGTTTTCATAACAATTGAACAATTTGCACTCTTGAGCAATATCCAGCACTCCACCTCTGAGGATCCAGGCCGGGAAGCTGTGGGATCTGAAGCTTATTACTTCACTTCCCCATATCCAGCCCTTACTGTGCATAGCTCATACTGGCTATGCGTAAAACAGACAACATACCAAAATATTTTTTTAAAAATAATTTTTCTTTTATAGATTTTAGAGAGAGAGGAAGGGAGAGGGAGAGAGAGATAGAAACATTGATGAGAAAGAACATCAATTGGCCGCCTCCTGCATGCCCCCCACTGGGAATTGGGCCCACAACCTGGGCATGTGCCCTGACTGGGAATCGAATCGGTGACCACTTGGTGCATGGGTCAACACTCAACCACTGAGCTACACCAGCCGAGCATCAACATCCTTTGGAAAGCACTGAATAGTACTAGCTGGTGTTGTTCAGTTGGTTGAAGCATCACCCTGTACACCAAAAGGTTGCAGGCTTGATTCCCAGTCAGGGCATTTACCCAGATTGTGGGTTCAATCCCTGGTTGGGGCACATATAGGAGAAACTAATCAATGTTTCTCTCTCACATCTCTCTCTCTGCTCTCTCTCTCTCTTTCTCTCTCTCTCTAATCAATTTTTAAAAATAAAAAGCACTGAATAGCTACTGAAATACATGTAAATACTGGAGATTCCTTCTGTTCTGGAAGATTGAAAATAAACACATAATTAATGGGAAAGAAATGGTACTCTTCAGAGAAGAAAAGCACAGATGTCTAAAGGGAACGGAGCCACATTTGCCAAAAATGTGAAGATCTGAAATACACGTTACAGGAAGACGATGGCAGAAGTTCTCTGCAGCACAGGCACCCTGCTCTGGAAAGCGTCCAAACAACCTCAGGTGCTGATTTCCTTGGAACACAATCTCAGTGTAGAATACTTTCCAAGGTGGATGGATTATAATCAGCTTCAACCCAAAATTTTATCTCAAAAAGAAAGCTGTCTTTCTGTTTAGCAGAGATATTTAGTACTTAATGAGATACAAAGTGATACACCTCAGTTTATTTTAATTAATGAGAAACAACTAATTAGGTTGATAAATATTAATTATCACAAAAATATGCACGATGTGCTCTTATTATATAGAGCTTACCATAATTAATTCTTTCCTAGGGCTCTGTGGGGACTAGGCTATATGTCTAAGACTTGATCCTTGTCTCCAAAGAACTCCCATAGAATTGACAATTGATAAGTCCATCAGAAAACAATCCAGGGCTGGATGTATGACCTAGTACTAGTCTGTGTGGGTTAGACTGTATAGAGATGTAGTGGTGTTCGTCACTTTCTCTGGAGGAGGACAGTCATTGTGTAAAAAGGGAAGAAAACTGTGTAAGTTGGGGCTGATTGGAAAATAAAATAACCAATTACAACATAATAGTTTTTAGTTACTGGCTCTGACACCTATGTTGCTTCGATCTCACCTTAGGTCTCTTTTACATCTTGCTCTTTTATTCTGAATACTGACCTATTAAAAAGCAAGCATACCCAGAAATTATCCTAATTTGAATGAATCAGAAATAAGTGTCCTAATTAGAATTAATCAAGGGCCATCTTAGATGAAGGAGAAAAATAAAATGTGATCATCCTTTGGCAATATACACACTGAACTGAGAAAAATATGGATAGTCTTTAATTGGGTTACTAAAATATACATTATGTATGGCATCCAGACAGCTTGAAGGGAATCTGGGTAACATTTCTAGACTCATGTGGAGGTAGGTGATCGACTACAGACACCTAGGTTCATCCCACATTAGAATTCCAGGTTTGAAAGCCTTAAAGAACACCCAGTTCAACTATCAGTCTAGGGTCGGAATCCCGTTTCTAACATCTTTTTCTATGGTGTTACCTTCCATATATTTGAATGTATTCATTAGAGTTCTTTGTTAGTAGCAAGTAATAGAAACCAACTAAATAGCTTAAATAATAAAGGTACTTCATTGGTTCATATAACTAAGGTTCTGAAGTTGGTTGGATTTCCAGGAATTCTTAATTCAGTGGCCAAACAAGGCCACCATGGCTCAACCTTCTACCCATGTCTCTATTTGGTACTCCATGGTATCAAATCCTCCTAAAGGTAACTCCTCTCAATGGTTCGCAAAGAGCCAACAGTTCCCAGGGTGACAGGCTATTTTCTACACATCCAGGAGGAACGTTGTCTTGTCAATCTACATGAAGTTCCAGGCTTGCTATGATAGGCTGCCTTAAGTCATATGCTCATTCAACAGCCAATAACTCGTGCCCATGGGTTGAATCATATGCTTAGCCTCGATCATGTGCTCCACTTTGAGTCAGAATTTAAGTTAGCTTTTCAGGAACTACACGGATTCTCCATGATAAATCAGGAACTCTGAGGGAAAGTGAGGGAGAGAGAATACAGGGCTGCACACTAAATGTGCCCAGTGATAGGGGTCTCACTATTTCCTCCTGCCTTTGGGTATAGCTGAGAGCCAGAAAGTATAACTATTCAAACACTATAAGTAAAGTCCCAAATAACAGTTTTGACCACCTCAACTTTCCTGAACAAGGCATTAAAATAATCACATCACCCCAGAAGAGATCTCTTAGTGAGAATTTTGGCATGTTACCTATAAATACTGTTTTTATCAAAGGGATAGCACTAAAAAGATGAGGAGTCTGATGGGTAGATCGTGGCTGAATTAGTAGTAAATTTTGTGTAGTTTGCCTCTATCTGGGCTGTTGGTAAAGCTGCAGCTGACACTTGAAATTTGGAGGCTAACAGCCAAATTTTAGTAATGGGGTAACAGATACGTCTTTTAAAAATGTACATGCCCTCATAATATTCAGAGAATGCCACATTTGTGCATGGGTATGGTGATTCCCACATACCAACGAGGGTAATTTAGACCATCTAAGTTGCAATTTATACATTCTTATTTTACTTATGACTCTAATGTTACCAAAAAAAAAAAAAATGTGCTTTTATTTGTTGCCCTGCCAACCAAGGATTTATTTTCATGACCTGTTAAGCTAGGACATATCCCAGATAATTTGAAAACCAGGAAAACTGAATCCTTCACCTCCCCTTTCGCCTTCAGATCTTCCCAGACAAAATTGCCTGCCTGATTTATACACATGTGTCTTTAAATTGAAGCTTTGTTAGTTCACAGGACTCATTTTCTTATTCAGGTCATCTTTCTCAGGTTTACTGTATGAATAAGCCAGGAGAATTTGGTTTAGGGAAAGAAATCCAGAGAGAAGCTTAACAACTATTCTTTAAAAATACTTGTCAAATTCTTCAGATAAGATATTCTTTCATGTAGAGTTATCATTGATAAAGTCATAGTAGCTTGTCAGTTTCTAAAAGCAGAATGTGCCTTTTATTTGTAACCCCCAGGGCTTAGTTTAGCCTAGTGCTAAGCACAAAGGACATCTTAATGCACAGTAGACAAATAAATAAATTTGACAATCTTTTGACATATTTTGACAGCATATTTTAACAGATTTTTTTCTACTAAACTTTCTAGATAAAAACAGTGATTTGATGACTTGATTTTTTTAATAAGTACAAATGCCAAGCGCATGAAATGAAAGGCTATCTGGTAAATTATTTCTAGCTGCCAGAAATCTTTTTAAAACAAGCACTGGATAATGGGGCTAGAGGGATGATAGCTCTCTGCTGCTTTGGGGCTTGGTGTGGCAGATTTGAGGACATATTTAAATCGTTTCCTTAAAAATATCATCTAAGCTCTGCTAGGCATTATCCCCACACTCTTGGTGATGTAACTTTTGCGTAGTGGCATCTGACTTTTTTTTTTTTTTTTATCCTCACCCGAGGACATTTTTTCATTTTTTGTTCAGATAGAGTGGGAGGGAGAGAGAGGAAGAGAGAGAGAGAGAAACATTGATGTGAAAGGGACACATCGAGTGGCTGCCACCCGCACGACCAACCAGGGCCGGGGGGGGACAAACTGCAACCGAGGTACATGCCCTTCGCGGGAACCGAACCCGGGTCTCTCTGGACCGCAGGCCGACGCTCTAACCACTGAGCAAAACCGGCCAGGGTGGCATCTGACTTTTTCTATGGTCTTTTTCAGATTTTTCCTTATTCTACAGCATGGGAAACAAATGGGACTGTGTTTGAGGACAGAGACTGACTACCATATCAAGAAACAACAATGTACAGAATGAGTCTTCTCCCAATCCAGAGAAATCTTTGATTTTAACAAGTCTGTAGATGACAATGACTGCTGCAAGACTTACTACATGAAAGGCTTTCAAAGCCCCTTCCAGTTCTAAAGTTATATAATTTAATATACGGCCAATACTGAAAGAAGAGCTGTCTTGATGTGACATACAATCCTCTTGGGTAAACCCACTACTTCACTGTTAACAGTGAACCTGTGTAACTGTAACAAACTACAGTGCAAAAAAATGTTTCTTTAGTATTTTATACCATTCAAGAGACTATTTCATAAATCATTGTAGCTATCTCATACTAATAACAAATATTTCACTACAGTGATGAACGTTTGGTATTTTTTTAAGTGAAATAAAAATGGACTTTTGTTGTCAATCACGTCTCTACCTTCAATAATGTATATTAATACCCTCAATTGATAATATAGAATTATGAACTGCATTGAAAACTATGGCCTACATACCATTCCCTCTTCAATTCCCCTCTGTGAAGTCACAGAATGTGTTGTTGTTATAGTGTGAGCTTTACTGTGTGAATAAATGGCACCTTTAGCTGTACAGCTGAACAGTCATCCTGTGTGTATAGTTTACAGCGGTGAGCTGGACTTCTTTGATAGGAGAGAGGTAAGAAGGTCAGAATTAGAAGATGAAATAAGGCAAATAGGCTTACCAAAGACAAATGTTTCCCACAGCTGGTCCCCCTTCTAAAGCCTTATCTTGTGGGGAGAAATGGGAAGTTTGGAGTTTGGGGCCTTCGGGACTAACAACGTCGTACCATCTGTCATTTAACTGCTGGGTTTTAAACTTCACCAGGCAGCTCGTTCTCACGTCCTTGCACCTTTGCAAGCTCATAACTTGTTTGGGCCAACAAACTGGGTTTGTACTTGCAGTCCTACCATTAATCCTGTTATATAAAAACAAGTCTGTCTGGACGCTCAGCAATTTAATGACAAGACAGAATCTCTTTGTAGTCGGTGCTCCGTTACGAAGCTGTGCCGCTCAGAAAGAACACTTGAACATCGACATCGCTTGCCCAATTTTTTTCAGAGTACTTTAAATGCAGGCAACTTGTTACTGCCACATTCTTGATGAGACATGTAGATAGATGCATAGAGAATAGGAGTTGATTGAGATAGCTACAGCAGGAGATAAAATTGAGTTAATGTGGACTAAATCCAGCCCTTGGAAAATCTTCACATGCTCCTCTGAAATGAGATAAGCAACCCAGAGAAAGTGATTTAAGGTGCTGCATTTTTTTTTCTTAGATGATTTAAGCTACTGCACTTTTTTCTTGTATTAAGTCAGTAGGCTGCCCCTATAAATCTCTGCCGATGCTTATTCATAGTCACGGACTGTCAAGAGCACACGGTGTTCCCTTCCAGTTCATCTTTACATATATACACGCACATTTCTTATCTGATTTTTTTTTTCATTTCTGCTGTAAGCGTTTTTATGTTTTGTCATCATCTTCATAATTGTCACCATTAATGGTTGCAAAGTACTCTATCCAGTTAAATGGATTTACTATTGTCTCTTGCCAGTTACTTCTGATACTCTGCTGCTGATCACATCTTTGCAGGCAAATTTTTCCAATTTTAAGTTTCTCCCCTTAACATAAACGTTTAGACATGTTGTTATTCAGAAAAAGACTACCTATCAATTTTATAACTCTTGAAAGTTATTGTCATGTTTCTTCTGAAAAGAGTGGACCAACTTTCACTGATAGAGTAATACAGGAGTGTTTTGTTTTCACTATACCTCACTAGGGGATGACATTTTCCCCTAGAATTGCTCTCAATAAGAGCTACCATGTATTTCGTACTTAGAGATGTCAGACACTGCAATGAGTGTTTGGGTGTATAGTCTTACTTAATCCCAGAACAATTATATGAAGTAGGTGCTATTTTTACATCCATCCCTTAGCTGAAACAACTCAATCCAGAAAGGCTTAGAAATTTGCCCAACTTCACACAGCCTTTAAGCAGAGGGTCAAGCCTTGTCTCAGGTGTGACTGGCCAAAATTCATGCTATTAACCTATAGATTGTGCTGCCTATGTTTCTTACAAATTAATTCTCTGTTTAAACATCTCTATTTACTGGATATGTTTTATTATCAGTTTATATTTGTACAGGGCATGCAATAATTGTCAACCTGCTTTTGCTTTCACATTCCAAAATCAATGGTCCACTATTTAAAATCTACTAAGAATATACCCATTTGTCCCAAATATACCACATACGTCCTATTCAGCCATAGCAAAACACTGTTTCAGTTTTACCATAAATAAGAAGTGAGCTACTTATATTCCTAATAGAAGGTACCATTAAAGTACCATGACATTCTAAAGAGGAAAATGTTGCCCTGGCCGGTTTGGCTCAGCGGTTAGAGCGTCGGCCTGCGGTCCAGAGAGACCCGGGTTTGGTTCCCGCTAAGGGCATGTACTTTGGTTGCAGTTTGTCCCCGGCCCTGGTTGGTCGTGTGGGTGGCAGCCACTCGATGTGTCCCTTTCATGTCGATGTTTCTCTCTCTCTCTCTCTCCCTCTCTCTCGCTCCCACTCTATCTGAACAAAAAATGAAAAAATGTCCTCAGGTGAGGATAAAAAAAAAAAAAAAAAAAAAAAAACTAAAGAGGAAAATGTTTTTAAAGAGTTATAATCTCATTACTAATGATTTAATTTGAGGAGGTGCATTTTCAAAGCTAAAGAAAAGACTAGAAACAGGTAATCAGACCTTGCTCTTAAATTAGCTCTCAGCTTATTTTTGAAACCCAGCAATAAGTTCAGAAAAAATAAATCAAATCCATTTTTAAAGTACACTAAATTGATTCAGATTTTTAGTAAATATTTTATAGTTTTAAAGTCTATCTACAATTTAGTTTTTCTTGGTGAAGAAAATAATTCTGTGTTTGTGAGCCAGATGCAATGCTTCCTATGCTGGCATTTGCTAGAATTTAATAATAATTATAAAGTTTATAATAACTTATACTAAATTCTTCCAATTGGTTTCATAATGCCTATCAATATTTAATATGAGGTCATTAGATATATACATATTTGAACAAATAAAAAGCCAAGAAAGTACTT
This sequence comes from Tadarida brasiliensis, assembly GCA_030848825.1. Lineage (NCBI taxonomy): Eukaryota > Metazoa > Chordata > Mammalia > Chiroptera > Molossidae > Tadarida > Tadarida brasiliensis. The sequence goes on along the minus strand of CM061267.1, from coordinate 77,854,046 downwards.
CTGTTATCAGTGGAAGGGAGTGTCCCATTCCCCACTGGGTGCTGAATCCTTATGATATCTCAAGGAAAATAATTTTATGAGGCTCACATGGGAGGATGAGTGATTTATATTTGCATGGAATTACATCCTTGGGCTTCCAAAGTCCCATTTCCCTTAATCTAGTCCTGGAAGAAGTGCAGCTGGGGATTCAGTGGAGCTAAAAGCAAGGCCAGTCTCCAGAATTTCTGTTCCATGTTGCAACTGGGTTCGATTTAGCATTAGGCTAGATGCAGTCCATTCATCCACTGTGTGGGGTCCACATGGCTGTGGGTCATGGGGGCGAGTGCAGGAGCGTCAAAGCCCCACAAGCAAGGAGTCAAGCAAGAGGAACCAAGAGAGACCAAGAGAAACCAAGGAACCACGACAAAAACCAAGAGTACGAACTTGACTGTTTAGGAGATTAAATATCTCAGATCTTCCCACACTTGCAATGGCCACGCCTACTCTGGCCAAAGACCTGTTTCCAGGTGTGACTGACAGGCAAGTACCTTTCTTATTTTACCCAGACTTTACTGGGTATGCATTTATTCTCTCCCTGTCCAGTTCCTTCCCTCAGCGATCTATGGGGAATGGACCTGTGGCTCCAGGGGGAGTGTTAAACTGCAGCTTCCTGGCAAAGCTACACAAATGCCTGTACTATCTGGCCTTCCCTTTGCTCCTGTCCTGTTATTAATAACCAGGTTAATTACAATGTTATCATTCCCTTCCAACACTCCTACATGTCTAAAAATTTTATTGGAAAGATAATATTCATAGAAGCATTACACAAATGCAAAATCCTAAAAACAAAACAAATATCCATAGTTAAAGGAATGGATAAGCACTTACTGGTAGCATTCATATGACAGACTTCCCTAGGATACTGAAAATAAGGAACAACAGATTTTCGTATCACATAGAAGAATATCATGTTTTTTAAAACAAGTTGCAAAATAATATATTACTACTCTATGTAAATTTCAAAAATGACAAAACTAAAAAATACTGACATAAAATTATGAAGAAAATAAAAGGATGATTAACTTCTGGTGGATGGTGAGATAGTGGAGAGATAAAAAAACAGACACGTTGGAGACTTTAAAGTTCCCCTAACAGGTTCTTAGGTATTATTCCACATGCTTACATGTTCATCATTTGTTATTTTATATATGCTATGTTTAACTTTTAAAAATGCAAACCCTAGTACTATTCCTTATGTTTGAAAAACAAAGGGGTTAAAAAATTAATTTTAAAATAAAAACTAAGTAGACACTTGGAGTTACCAAATAAAAATGTAGAACAAAAATTTAGAAATATATCTTAAATAACAAAGCAAATAAGCTTCACCTACATTAAAAAGTTGAAAAAAATTTAGAGGGGGAGAATTTACAGAAATTTATAGAATGTTTATAGTGTCTTGGAACAAATGATCTTTTTGTTAGCAAGAGAAAAAATTTCATGAAGATATCACTGACATTAAAATATAGGGTGGAGCAAAAGGAGGTTTACAATTGTTCATATGGAAAATAATACAATAGTTATAAATAATAATAAACTGTGTTTTTCATACACACAACTATAAACTTACTTTTGCTCCATCCTGTATGTTAATATTTTAAATATCTGTACTGTGTAAGAGAATAAAAAGACTAAGAAAATATTTCAACAAATAAGATTAAATTTAAAGGCATGTCAATTATTCTTAAATTTAAAATGGCCCTGGCCAGTTTGGCTCAGCCATTAGAGCATCGCCATGGACCAAAGGGTCTTGGGTTAGACTCCAGTCAAGGGCACGAACCTGGGTTGCAGATTCAATCCCCATGCGGAGGCAACCAATTGCTGTGTCTCTCTCACATTGATGTTTCTCTCTCCCTCTCTCTTTTCCACTCTATCTAGATATATATATATATATTTATTTATATCAATGGAAAAATATCCTCAGGTGAGGATTAACAAAAAATAAATAAATAAAAATAAAATTAAATAATTCGCAAACACTCTGTTAAATGAGTGGAGAATATTACAGAAACATGCACAATCACTTAAGGGACACCTACAAGATTGCTTCTTTTTAGAATATACTACATTTCTGGATTTTAACTTTCCCAAGACTACTTGTTTTCCAGTAGAATTTAAAAACTAAAGAACCACACTGGGAGTAAATAGACTTATAATTTCTGCATTATCTTATTTACGCAGCTTCAGATTTCATCCACCCATTAAGGAGAAAAGTCAGTAAATACCACTGGTTCTTGCCACTAATCCAAAGAGAAAGCAGACCTATCATTTTGCATAATATTGTGTTTGCTTCTATTCCATTTCTTTTGGCAAGGGAAAATATTCTTGTGAAGGGGGATGACCTCAAAGACCATGATATATAATACTGAAAAATAAAAAACACTTTCCATAGTGATGTCATTAAATTACACACACACACAAATCACAGTGGTGTTTTGTTTTGTTTTTTATTGTCTCGTGGATACTTTTAGCAGAAAACCATCACTCTGGCCCTGGGAGGCAACATTAAATTATGGTAATTGTGCAGAATGAACCTCCAATTCATATCTCTGAATTCTGAACTCCCCAGAAAAAAAACACACAACAATTCAGCCTTAGTTTAAAAGGAAAAACAGAAATGATGGAATGCCTGTTAAATTAAATTTTAAAATAAAAGCGTAAATTAAAGTTAATCACAAATAAATATATTTTGTTTCTCTAAGGTTACCCAATAGGGATATTTACATACATAGAAATGTATCTTTGTGATCGATAAGTTGCAGAATAACTCATTTGTCCCATCAATGTAGATAAAGAACACATTAGAATACTAAATAATTATTTTATCGATTAGTTGTATTTTAATTCCATATCAACAATATTATTTCTTTGAATTTAGTAAATCTATTCGATTATTTAGATTATTTTCTGGTAATACCTTCATGTACCTTTGCCCTATTGAGTAATTGGGAGACACAGATTCACATGCGACTGACTTAAATCATCCAGGAGAGTATTATTATCAATTTTGATGTTTAATGAGACTAATTAGGTGATCTCACAAATACCTATAAATGAAGGCGACGCTATGAGAAAAAAAATAAAGTTCTCCCTACATTTTTTATTTTTCCTCTCTCGCTGCCATTCACAGGTTGTGGTTATTCCACACGCTCGCTGAGTGGATACGCTGCTGCGCGTGAACGCACCACGGGTGGGGAGGGGACGCAGAGAAAATAGGCTGAATGACATGGGTGGAATGACGATGTTCATGGACACAAAGGGTATAGTTAAGACTCAGTAGGTGAGCTATGGAATGTTCCTGGGAAGATAGAGCTTGAGCGTTGACATTAAAGATTAGTATAATTATTTTCATATCAAAGATGAGAAAGATAGTTCAGGAAAGAAGTTATTTTGAGGAATTAAACAAGGGAGATGCTAAAAGTTGGATACACATTATCTAGCATATGGGATCAGGTGAGTGAAGGTTGGTGACAGGTAATCCATGTAGAGATGAGATTTTAAAACCCCTGCCAGAAGAGAAGCCATCAGTATTAAGAAAATCTTTCCATAGAAGGCAAAGCCCATGACCACCAGGCTTGAAAAAGGGAAAAATTATTAGACGAAAGTGGAGACGTAACTGGGAGGACGTTAGAATACTGAAAAATCGTTTGGAACACTGAGAAGTTTATAGGGGAAAGTAGAGTGAGGGGAGCGGCATACCAAGACGTTGGCACATGGATACAGAAGTGAGGATTTGGGAGCAAGTATTGCAGTTGCGAGGTTGAACTTCAGGAAAACAAACCAACATCCTACTGAATCATTAACTGAGAACCAGTCTAAATAGCAAAGGTAAAGGTAAAATACAGATAGGCTAAAACTTCTTTAAAAACACCTCCTGCCTATGGAGAGATTATTACTAGAGACAACGGTGAGTGTGCAGACACTTGGGCATATGTAGCCCCTTATGGTAGGAAAAGGATACAGACTCTGAACGCTAAGAAAGGCCAACCAGCTGTAATTTATGAGAAATTACAGGTAGGTCTTGAGAATCAGCTAGATCTACATTGTTTCTCACATCATGAAAAGTTTATTCATGTATCCACTATATACTTTGTTCTCTGAAGGATCAAGACTTTCCAGACCAGTGGGTGAGGCAGAAGAAAACCAACAAGCAATGGAATGTGATCAGTACTTTGTCAGAAGAAAGAGTGCACATAGGAGGGGCACCTAACCACATGAGAGAAGGTTCCTCACAGGAGGTAACGTTGGCTCTGCTACTAGGAAGTAGGCCTTGGAAAAGCAAGGGAGTTAGATAAATCAGGTACACGACACAGCTCCAATGAAAATATGTGAAAGTGTGGCAAAATTATGGAGCTGTAATATAGTATAGAATAAGAAACATTTCCTTAATTTAGGAATTTGAATTCTAACCCTCCTTCCACTTTACCCAACATCATCCACAATAGATTGTTTTTCAAGGCTCAATATTGATCTGCCAATCAATCTATCATCTATCTATCAATCTATCATCTATCTATCTATCTATCTATCTATCTATCTATCTATCTATCTATCTATTGTTATAAAAACATGAAAAACACCATAAACATGTAAGCATTTGTATAAGGCTGCCTGACAATCTAAATATAGATACACCTAGAATTTGAAAATAAAATAGTTAAAATTTACCCCTTCACCCCGAAAGTAGTGAGTGAAGGGAAAAATCTAAGGAAATTTGTTTCTGGGAAATGTCCAAAATGAGGGCATCAGTGTCTTAGAACTATCCAGATGGCACCTATCTCTGACCACTAGAGACCTGGAATACATCTGCACTCAGACGTTTTACGATTCTTATTCCAATTCCAATTCTCTTTCGGAGGTCTGGGTTGATTACTGCTTGGGCCAGATCAACATGGCAAAGCAAACCAACCCAGGTGAAAAACCAAGACCAGCTATTATTTACACAAGGAACACAATGTCTGCCTTGAAATTTATAGAGGACTTAATTACTTGCCAAGCACTTTCTCCTACATTAATTCACTTATCTTTACGTGCATCCTTTAAGGTAGAGAGGACAGATGTCATTAGTCCCATTTTCAAGGTGACTACAACAGAATCTACATTAAGTGACTAAACCAAGATCAAATTGTGATGAGGACTACAACTCAATTACTCTTTTTAAATAAAAAATCCAATGGTTGTTTTCCCTATTATGACCAACAGTCTATCCAAAGACCAATCGTGAAAGAAGCAACACACCTGTTTAAAATATCACATTCCTTTCTGAACTCCCTGAAACTCTCATTCCTTGGTTGGATTTTAAATATTTAAAATGGTTAAAAATTGCCTTTTTTTTTTTTTTTTTTTGCAAATACCACTTAGTGTTTGTAAATTAACAGTGATCGCTGACCATGTCATTCTGAAAGGTAACTTTTAAAAGGGAAGAATATTTTGTTTTGTGCTTAATCATCCCAAGCTAGTCCAAGATACAGATGCATAGAAAGAGGCTAATTTGAACCTTGGGCAATAATTTATACTGTATTATAAAAGTCCAAGAAAACAGGGGACCAAACATTGCATTTAAATCTATCTTGAATTCAAAGCAGATAAGAACTTACACCCTAGCTGATGCATTGAAAACCATATTTTCTAAATATTTACATGGGAAGCAGACGTGCTATAATAACAGCTGGGAAAACTTTTATCTGGATCTTGGTGTCTCATCCTTATGCATGTGGGGATGAGATCACTCCGGTTTCTGGAATACCCCTGCAGGGATAAAAGAGGACAACCTCGCAGCTCTTGAGATGTCAAGATTTGGGTGGATTGTATGGGAATATTTGACACTAATTTTCAGATTGTTCTTAAAAGATGCCACAGGCAAACAGCTCCCAGAGTCATACAAAGCTATTTTAAGTCAGGTGCATCTAGGATGAACTGCACAGACTTGTTGAGCTCCTGGCCGAGTTTGCACGTGCCCTTCATTAAGCACATGCAGCAGCCTGAAGGGGAGTCAGTTCTGCTTGTGCAATTTTGTGTGTCTACACCTTTCTGTTTGACAAAGGGGCTGTTTGTTGTCTAACCCTGCCTGTTCATACAGGTGAAGGATAGATATAATCTCCTCACACTCATGCACCTAGCAGAAAACGAAAATGAAATCATAATATCCAAATGTAGAATTTGATTTCCCATCTTGTGTTTCCATATAACTCTGGGATGTCTTATTTTACAAGAATCGCAGGAATGATTATAAATACATGCATTCATAGAAAGCACCAGAAGATATGGTGCATTCCCCAATCATATTTATGCCGTTTTTCTCTTCAGATGTTCAAGATATTTTGAAATATTAATAATGTCCCCTAAAAACCTTTAAAATACAAGTAGAATATATGTGAATGTATCTCTATCATCCTGGACAATGGAATTAGTATAATGCAGACACAGATAAATCTGGTTTTATTTTGTTTCTCTCTACAGATGCAACATGGCATGGTAAAGCAAGTTTTCACCCAGGGAACATTGAACATACATTTACTGAGATCTCTTTCTACAGGGGTTTTTGCTTCATCTGCCCCCGGTCCACATACACACACACACACACACACACACACACACACACACACACACACTTTAATTCAGGCCAGGGTCATTGCCACGGAAGCCTTTCCTTTCTTCTAATTTAAATTGGCCTTCTCTGTATTTGTGTTTCAGTAGTAATGAAAATAAGAACTGCTAAGATTTTTTAGAGTTAAAATTCCCTTACTTTGCTTACAAGGAGAACAAGATGTAGAAAGTTTTAGGGACTTCCTCAAAATGACCCAACCAGAACTCACTTTTCTTCTCTGTGCATTCAACCCTTGTTTCATTGTGCTATGCTGTTTATCTTTAAATATAGCATGTCTTCCAAATCCCACCTTCATTCTAACATTTAATAAAAGCCCACTAGATCAACATACCCAGAAATCTTTATTTTCCTTCTTTTATAGTCATATGCAATTATAAGCAAATCATCAACTAATTTTCTGATGAGCAAGATTGGAATACTGATCTCTGTTGCATTTCCTCACCATATGGAACAGATTACCTACAAAGTTCATCATCATGATCACAACTACTTCACAAACAGTATGAGAAACTCAAGAGTTACGGTGTTGTCTTGGAGCCCATGAACTGGGACACATTATCCATAAACATGTTTCTTTTCAGGAAATTCTGCACATGGGAAATGAATATACTTTATAGATGCTTTCAGGAAGTCTTCAATAAACTCTATTTATCACATCAACCTCTGAGTTTTCCTTTGACAGCAGCGAGCAGCTGAGTCACATCATTTTTTTTTTTTTTTTGGTGTGAGTCTTTGATGCTGGGCTGCAGCAGAGTCTTGTGAGGCAAACACTGTCCTCATTTCTGGGAGCATCTCCATCAAAGAAACTACAAAGCACTTATATATTATTCAATCTATTTTCCACTACTTTTCCCTTCCTTTCCTAACAAAGAAAAAAAAAAAGAGTAAGACATCAAAAAGGAATGGGGATCAAGTAAGCATATATATATGAAAGTGATTTAAAACTATACAGTTCTGTGTAAATATCAAGGATTATATTTTGCAGCCAAAGGACTTGGACAAGGAAAAATTCATGGCAATGAGGCTTGGCTGCCTTTGTCCTCTGGGGTCCCAAACCTTCCCTTGTCAGAGCCAATCCTCTCTAGATCTAACACAGTGAAGATTTCAATATAAAGAGCATTTGATACATCTTAAGTCAGAGATAGTCAGTTATCTGCTGGTCTTCATGCAGATCCTCTTTCTATCCAAAGCCAGGCCTAGGAGCCCCGAGGTTAGAGGTCTCTGAAGAATCTAGTCTTCAATTAAAAATAATAGAAGCTTAAAATAGCTTTTGACCTACAATCAGGTTCTGCTAGTTCTGTGAGATACATGTATAGTGTTATCAGAAGCCTCTAGCTGTCTATGAGACACTGCATTTGAATGAATATCTCACATCAACGAATGTTCCTAAATTTTAGTTGCTCTCTCTCTTTGCTGGAGGGATCAGTGATTCAGCTTACCAAAGGATAATAAGTTATCAGTTAGCACGGGCACATTTTAAAAAGCAGTGTAGAATACTGAAAAGTAAGTTTAAGAAAGGATAGCACTCCTCAGCAATTTTGATCAACAAAAATTCCATCTTGTATAGAAATCTAATGTTCACGTGTCGAATTATCAATATACACACACAAAAAGAGAGAGGGGCTGTTTTAGATTTTTCTTAATTGTGACAAAATTCTTAGTCTTCATCAATGTCATACTTGACATATTTCTTAAATGAAGTCTTCCCTTACTATATTCTCTCTTCTCTTCCAGCATTCTCTAGCTTTATCTGTGCAGTATTTCTGTCTTCTTCTCACAGAGTTATCATCTCCCTGAGGATGGACCCATAGCTATGAACTCTCTGCAGCCCCTAAAGTGCAATATTGCCTACAGAGTACGCAACCATCCAGGCAGAAAGGAATGATTTGCTTTTATTTCCTTTCCCCTGATATGAGGCTTGGAACTTCACCTCTGTTATCATCTCATACATAAGTGGTTGGACTTGATATATATTATTCATTTCTGTATGATTTGTTTCTCTCTCAAATGCCTCTCCATGGCTCCTAAAAAGTTATATTTCCTGTGTCAGTGTGTGCTTATAATTCATAAAATAAGTGGTTAAAGTACTGATACTTTGAGGGTATTGTGAAAGGAGGACTAGGGGAAAGGACATGATGTCAGGAATTGTCTGTGTCGTGGGGAGGAGGCAGTGTCTGTGGTAGGCAACATTCTTGGACAAGCACCATGCTCCCTGTTGACCTTTCAAATTCAGAAACATATTCTTAGCCAAAGATCCTTCAGGAATCATAAATTTCTCTTGAATAGAAAATAATCTTACTGCGGGCTAGTGAGATCAATCACATTTAAATGTGAGTTGTTTTCATCAACTATGATGGTAGGAGAAGTAATTTTGAAGTCTGAGATATTGAAAGGCAAGCAGGCCTGGCGAGTGACCCTTGGCAGAGAGATAACAAAGAGAAATTGGAGAAGACAGTTTACCTACTTGGCAATTTTGCCCAGTCACCTTTTCTTGGATCAGAGGGCTGTGGTGGAAAGGATACTGGATACATTTCAGCCAGGACACAGAAGACAATTCTACTGACAACAGCAATGAAGTCACAAAAGCAGCTCCTTGTGTATGGAGCGCTTCCCCAAGCCAGGCACGAGCCCTTCACCTGGTGTACTGGTTGTTACTGTTCAATTTTCATCAAATTTTAAGTCGACCCCTCCCCACTTGCCTTTGCAAAATGCTTTTCTAATTGTGTGTCTGGGCGAGGAGTGCCAGTCTCAGAACTCTGAGATGCTACAGAAAGGCATGGTCACTGAGCTAAGCAAGGCCAAGCGTGGTAGTGTACCTCACCACACACACACACACACACACACACACACACACACACACACACACAAATGGTTCAGACATTGGCAAAGGGTCCAAGCAATCAAAACACTCTCCATTAGTTTCCAATCTGGACATGGAAGAAAAGAGACTTTACCTAGTCTCACAGCAAAACTGTACAAACATGAGCCTTGGGGATGCCAGTGACTGCATGCTTCGCCTCATGCAGACACACACACACAGAAGCGGGGACTAGAGATGGGAGAGGGAGTCCTGTGGAGTTTGGGCACCTAAGTGGTCCTTAATTCTAGTGCTCCATAAGGCCAGCTCAGCGCTCTCCCTTCTACACCTTGTCATATGAGACAGTAATGTCATCCTTCCCTCAATTTGAATCCAGATCCTTTCTTCATCTACAAAAGTACATAGCACATCTCATTTACTCCTCACAACCTTAAGTCCCAATTTTATCAATAAAGAAATGGCGCCCGGCCATTGTGGCTCAGTGGTTGAGCGTTGACCCATGCACTAAGAGGTCACTGGCTTGATTTCCATCAGAGCACATGCCCAGCTTGTAGGCCCGATCCCCAGGGGGGAGCATGCAGGAGGCAGCCAATCAATGTTCTCTCTCATCGATGTTTCTATCTCTCTCTCCCCCTCCCTTCCTCTCTCTCTAAAAAACAATAAAGAAAAAAAATTTTTTTTAATAAATAAATAAATGGCAACCTAAAAAGAGTAAATAGTTAACTTTCCTCAAGGTCATGCTGCTAGTAAGTAGTAGCCCAGGTCCAACTTGTAGGCCCTGGGCTCTTAACTGCTAGTTTGTCCACCAGGATCCTTAAACAGCCTGTGCTTTGTGCTTTAAGAGCAACTTTATTGGCTGTTTTTTGTTTGTTTGTTTGTTTTAATATTGACAGGATCAAACGAGATAAGCTAAGGAATATCACTTTGAGTAAGGCAAAATGCCACAGGCAAATGCATTTTCCCACTGGTCTAAGCGCCTGCTGCCTGCTGGGGGCTACCTGGCTTGAACTGCAATCTATCTTACCTTCATTTGGGCTTGTTAATTGCTTCCTGATTCTCCCATGTCTGTTTTGCTTGTCTGTTCAATCTGAGCATGAATTTCTTTATGCTAGACAAAAACTCATAGATGATAAATGATTGCAAAGTTAATTAAAACTTTGAAACAGAGACAGTCCAAACTTAAGTCAGGGCACATGCATTGTAAAATTCTGTACCAACTTAAAAGATGTGAGAAACAGGGAAGGTGTTAGAAGTAATACCCTAGAAAATAAATGACAGCTCCCCAAATTCTGAAAAATAAAATAAATAAAAGAATATTGCATTATTCCAGAATCATGTAAAAATGCTTTACATGCAATTGCTGTTGACATGTAAAGAAATGGGAGATGATATATTTGACAAATGTGCAATCTATGAAAGAAAAATACTATTTCTTCCTATTCATTGAGCCTGATACTACTCATATCAAAAGGGGTATTTGTTCATTGGAGCTTCAGCGATTATTTTAAACCACTAAAATATAATTTTTGTGTTACACCTAGGGAAACAATGTAGTTGTTTTACATGTAAGTCTTTGATGGAGTCAGAAATTACATACAAATTGCCTGAGCCCTGCGCTCATCATGGTCTGTGACCAATTAGCCATTTTCTCCTACAAAGACACAGAAAGTATCTTGGCATCCATAATCACTGAACAGATCAAATCAGAGCTAAATTTTATCAGAACTTTTAGGATATTTCTATCCGAACAATAATTATTGATTATGAACAATGACTGGACATATGAGAAGTCAACATGACCCAAATAAAAGAAGCAAAGCTAAATATTGTCCCCAATTGTAGCAAAAAATACCAGCCTTTGCACATCTACATGTCTGACTATACAATCCAGGATGGTGTAATGAAACCCTCTCACCCTTTCTCAGCCAGGAACAAATTACAGCTGACCTCGGATACCATAACATGGCTTCCAGAGTGAGGAATTCAATGCCCGCAACTCTTCTGGAAAGCAGATAACGTTTTAATGCAGACCGCAGGGAATCTGGCCCAGGCTGCTTTCTCTTGGAGTTTTACACAAAGATGCTGCCGGGTTGGACAGTGCCACCCTTGGTAGTTAAGCAGGGCAGCGTTCTCCAATGAGAGGCTAGAATTAGAGGGAAAGCCTTCTATATGCAAATTTCATTGGCTCCATTATCTTTCTATGCATCAGTTTTTACAAGGGATAGGAAATGTGTGTATGAGGTTGATCAACTACTGTCACTTGTCATAAAGAAAAGTTTACATCTGAAACAGATTTTTTTCTTTGGAATAATTTAGGTGAAGTTTTCTTCCTTCTTCGCTTTGATACCTTTAGTTATTTAAGAAAAGTTGGACGTGTATGAGGAAGGCAATCTGGTTTGCTTCTGGCATGCCTAGCTGAGAAGCCTGGTATTCCTCACAGTGGAAGGTCTGCAGAAGAAGCCAGCTGGTTGTAGAAAGAGGGTGTCCACCTGGGCCAGCGTACAAGGTGAGCTCTTTACAACACAAAGCCAGCTGCGCCATCCAAAGCATGTGATCTCCGCTTGGTCAGCGAGACAGAGTACCTGACTTTTAGAAACATGTTCGCTGGTGATGAAGGTTCTCGTTTCTGTCAAAATCTTAATTAAGAAAATACACACTGAAGAGAGGCTGAGACATGCTATTCAATGGTTTCTCAAGATCATTTGTTTTTAAAATTTTTGAAGAGGAAAATACACACAAACCCACGCACACATCACTGGGAGTTGTATTAGAAGTGTGTATTTCTGAGGTTGCAGAGGGCTGATTCAGTGGGGCTGAAGTCCTTGTTTTCCACAGGCAGAGCAAGTGATGGTGAGGGTCACATTGTGAGAAGCACTGCTGATATCCTTACACTTGACTCACTTGCCAGATCATACCATCAGAGAGCCCACACATGGACTGACTGCTGTCATTTACCACAGAATTGTAACTCTCTTGGCTTTCCGGGTTTTTATTAGAGGTTATTATGTGAAGTGACTATATGAAGACCTGTTTTGCCTTTTGTGAAGCTCAGGGTGACAGAAAACAATGTCCATGTTTGTTCGATGTCCTTTTGATAAACAGCAACGTATTTCTCACCGCACTCGGCATCGGAAAAAAGTTTCCAGTTTGCTACTGAAGGTTATAATTTATCGTAACAATATTTGTCTTGGCTACCTGAAATCACAAGGACAGATTTTGTTCTGAATCATACTAGCTTTCATTGACCCTGTACCCTAACTTTAATAATGTTTTTGTTTTTCTTTGATCATAAGTATATCAAAACCTTTTTGGATGCACTTAGACTGGAAAAAATAAGTAAAATGAAAAGGGCTGGTGTCATTTTATAATAAATGTCTTTGCATTACGGCTGGTGGGGATTTAAAGCAAGTTTGTTGACCCACTAATTCATATAAATATTCAAAACCACAAATTTAAGTGGTATAAGCACAAAGTCAAGACAACTTACCAAGGTACCCCGGTATGTTTAATATACTTACATTTAATATACTTACATAACACAACAGAGCCTTGTTGTGTTAGCTCTGAATATGGCCATTATTATCTTGTCCTGTTCAGCCCTAATACTATGATGTTTTACTCATTATGTCAAACAGTGTCTCTCCTAGCCTTCTGCATTGCTTGGATTTTATTCCCCTATTTGTACTTTATTCAATCCAAGTACATGACAGGTTAGCACCTTTCACCTAGATTGTGTCAGCCTTGTGACATGTCTTCCTATGCCAAACCTTTTAGACACCATTGCCAGATGAATCTTCCTGGGGATTAATTCCAATAAACTTTAAGTGACTTAGCCAAGCATCCAAGGCCTTCCGTGGTCTTGACACAACTTGTCTTTCAAAGTCAATTTCCTACTGTGCCTCCCATAAGCATTCCACTGCAGCCACACTCTTTCTCCATTCCATTACCCTGTGCTTCCCCACCCCCAGGAAGAGCATCATTTAGTCTCCATTTAATCACTTAGATTAGGCTTATCTTTAAAGCCATCGTAGAGCCTTGCAAGAAACTGCCAATAAAAGCAATTTCTTTTTTCTCTATAACTCTCATAACACTTTTATATTTTTTCTTACCACATATACCTTTCACTGTCATGATTAGGGAATAGGTCTCAGTTCACCTGCAAGAACGAAAGCAGGATCTGTTATTCCTGTTAAGACAATCCTACCACATGCTCTGCAGCACAGTGGGCAGACACTCAGCCATGTGTAGAACGAATGGAACAAATTGTCTCATTTTTAAGAAACTAGTCAGCATTTATATTTTTCTCAGCAACACTGTAGACACCAAAGACTTAAGGCAACCTGATATTATTTTGCAAACAAGGGAATCCACAAAGCAGGGCTAGATCTGACCTGCTGGAGGAGTTCACTGGGGAAAGCTCATGGTTCCAGGATCAGTAGCAGGTACACCAGCCTCCCTCGCCCATCACACCCTGGGCTGGTGCACAGCCATCTCAGAGCACCAGACACCTGCCTCTGGAAGATAGCTCGTCTTACATGGGTTATGTTGAGGAGTTTTTAAGAATTGTATGCAAGCCCGGCCAGTGTGGCTCAGTGGATTGAGCATCATCCCAAGGACTGAAAGGTCCTGGTTCGATTTCCAGTCAGGGCACATGCCGGGGTTGCAGGCTCCGTCCCCAGTAGGAGGCAGCTGAACAATGTTTCTCTCTCACATTAATGTTTTTCTCTCTCCCTTATTCTCTCTAAAATATCAATAAAAAAAGAATTGTATGCAAAAAGAGAAAGAAAGAATTGTATACTGTGGCAGAACCTTGTCTCTAGCCCTAATCTGCCAACTCAGCATAAGTGAGGCTAAGTGTAGCCCTTCACGTGGTCAGGCATCCAAGCCCTAAAATTGCAGCTGCAAGACACAGAGGCCTCCAGCAGGAGTCATCACATCGGGCCTCCTGCTCAGGAGAGCACTGGCCCCTGCCCTGGCGTGATGGGGCAGCTGTGGCCCGAGCCTGGAGCCTGACGAGCGCTACCAGCAGGCAACCACGACTGGTCTCTGTGGTGTTCTGCAGGAGGCAACTCTTTTTCTAAGACACCAGACTGCGGAGATCCGTCTTAGACAAATATACCCTTCCTATATTCATAGTTCTAAAACCATTTAATTGTATTCGTTGTATAAATGATAACTGATCAGGCCCAAGTGTACACCATGCAGGCCACTCCCGGAACCTGTCAGGTGTGTGTGAAATCCTAGCCAACAGGGATGACTGCTTCACTAAAATAAAACTGACCGGCGGGCTGAATCAGCAGCACACCCAGCCTGGGCTGGTGCCTCGGGTGTCCAGCGCCCCACGTCCAAGGGCTTTTCTCAAGGTCTTCCTTCTGAATCAGCTGAAGGGGGAAACCTTCTATGTCTTCTCACGATACAAGGAAATATTAACATTCGTTTCCTAGGAGACACGAGGACTTGTGAGCCCAAAGAATTCTGTTTTATCATTGCTTTGAAGTCTAGAGAAGCATGATTCTGGTTGTCATCCAGTTTAATGGGCTTAAGATCAAAGGAAGAGCCGTCTGAGTCAACTGCACATCTAACTATTGGCCCCATAAAATAGAGAGGGTGTGGATCATTCGCCAAAGTGCTCCAGGAGAAGAGCTGAGAAACAGTGTCCAACTTCGTGACAAATCCCCTCCTCAAAAAAGCAGGAATGAAAACGAGAAAAAGAGAGAGACACACTCTGCCACTCACCAGCTGGGAGGTGCTGCTGCCCTCTCAGCACCCAGGGGCACAGTAAAAGGGAAAGGACGACTCTGACTAGTTTATGCCAGCTTGAGGCCGGATGGGGGACAGCTGCCAGAACTCTAAGTCTGGAAGTTCAGAGGGGGGCAGAGGCATTGTCCCAATTCCCCAAGACCTGGACTGCTGGCCATGGAGAAGCAGAGGACCCAGCAAGGCATAAGGAGAGCAGGACTTAAGCATAATTCCTCCAGCAACGGCAGGAAAGAGAAAGGGGAGGGAAAGTGTCAGGGTAGGAACAGAGGTCTGAGCTCATACACATTGCACCTTCCTGGACGATGGTCTGAAGGTGGTCACCAGATACAAGGACATCCTGGAGCATAAAAAGGCTGGGGACACCGGGCACACCCTGGCAGGGCCAACATCTCACACACAAAAGCTTCATTCTGCTTGGCTGCTCAGTGAACTTGAAAATGCAGTATAATTTTTAAAACATTTGCTACTTTGGTAAAGTTCCCACAAATAAAAAGAAATCATTTGTAATTATTTAAGACACAGTGTTTCAAATAAATGTGCAAGAGGTCCATGTTCACAGTGTCCACAATGCTGGCCACGGAGAGAACTGTTAAGAGGAAGGAAGGAAGGAAAGTAAATTTTTATAAATAAAAAATATATCAAAAGAAACAAATTTCTATTGACTCCTTCCTCTTTAGTCATAATTTAGAGTCCCAAATGTTGCAGTCCTGGGAAGTTTCTAACTTTGTGCACGGAAAGCATTGTATTCCTAGTACCATACTGAGCATTGTTCAATGTTTTACTCCAGATACGTAGTTGTTGTAAAAGTGTACAGCTTGACCACAGCAGGATACAAATTCATAACTGATGGCCCATGTCCCCAGCTGATCATGATGTGTTTTTTGCTTTTGAGCAAAAAATATAAGTTCTTATATTTTCATGATTTACTAAGTTTTGTCTTTCAAAATTTAATAACCCAGCACATTGAAAAGTAAATTAAGTTCCATGTTGTCTACATAAATTGTCAATATTCTATTTAAAAGGGGAGCTTATATTTTCCTTTAACTGACTTACCAGATACTAGGACTTTCAAAAAATAACCTATTATCTGAAAACTCTCCATCAGTGCCCTGGCTGGTTTGGCTCAGCAGTTAGAGCATCGGCCTGCGGACCAGAGAGTCCCGGGTTCGGTTCCGCTACGGGCACGTACCTTGGTTGCAGTTTGTCCCCGGCCCCGGTTGGGGTCGTGTGGGTGGTGACCACTCGATGTGTCTCTCTCACATTGATGTTTCTCTCTCTCTCTTCCTCCCTCTGTCCCTCCTGCTCTATCTGAACATAAATGCAAAAAGTGTCCTCGGGTAAGGATTAAAAAAAAAAAATAGCCCTGGCCAGTTTGGCTCAGCATCGGCCCATGGACCGGAGAGTCCCGGGTTCAGTTCCCGCTAAGGGCACGGACCTCGGTTGCAGTTTGTCACCGGCCCTGGTTGGGGTCGTGTGGGTGGCAGCCACTCGATGTGTCTCTCTCACATCGATGTTTCTCTCTCTCTCTTCCCCCCTCTCTCCCTCCCACTCTATCTGAAGATAAATGCAAAAAAAATGTCCTCGGGTGAGGATAAAAAATAAATAAATAAATAAATAAATAAATAAAATAAAAACTCTCCATCAGTGATTCAAAGTAGCCTGGCATTTCACTTATACATTTTTTAATATAAAAAATATTATTTACTAAAGTACATTTGAATGGGTGTAATGCACAAGTTGAACTACTACTTTATTGTGTTCAAGCTGCTGCTAGGCTAACACTTCCTCTGGCCTTTAGACTAACAAATGAAGTACTTGCAATTATACAAAACTCAAAGTCTCCATGCAGTTTTCTAAAGAACTGGAATACCCACAATAAATAATTTATTTGCTTTCACCAAGATAATCCTTACTCTATGGAAAATAAGCTTTTAACCACTGGAAAAGTAGCAGGCTTCATTTGCTATTTTCTTTTTAAAATTTAAATCCATTCATAGGTATCTCAATTTCTAAAATACTTGAATTTAATATTACGCTCTCTCATGCCATCTTACCATTCCCTGTAGCAGAGCATTTTAATGTGATTTCACAATGGCACATTACATGACTGAGCAGAAGGTATGAAAAGAAAAGGAATGAAAGAGAAACAGAAATGACAGGCTGCAGCCGGTCCAGAGGTATTTGCACACTTCGCTGTAGACTGCTTTTCTCCCGGGGGGCAGCATCCCACGCCGACTCCCTCTGCAAAAAAAAAGAGAGAGAGAGAGAGAGAGAGACCCTGACTGTCACACATGGTTTATTTGTGGTTCTCCCATGTGTTTTCTTTTATTTACTATTTTTCTATGCCATTTTATTGAGGTTAAATGAGGTCTTAGCACATATGACTATCTCTTATGCTGCACAGAATTGCTTAAGAAATATCACATCACACACTCCTAATGCACAGTCTCCCAGTTATTGCAAATGTTAATATAATAGGTCAGTCTTTTCTATAGTACCTCATGCTGGAATAAGCACGAAATGAATGAACGTGATGTCAAATGGGTTTTCGATCAATAGCTGTAAATAATTAAATCTATTCTTTGCAGGGCATTTGATGGGGTATCATACAGTTGGAGATCATTGTTCCTTCCCAGAATACCATCGTCTTCATCTCTAACAAAAGTGGAATAAAAATATGCAGGAGACATGCCTCACACGGATATATCTACATATATTGACCGTCACACACAGCACTGCCGACACTGTTCTGAGTCGCCATTTGAGCAGTTTAAATGACTCAAGGGGAAATTCATTCATCAAAGTAAAGAGGAGGCCTTTCTACTTTCATGACACCTAATTAGGTGGATCAATAGAATAGCTGTCACTTTATGGAAGGCCATTTAAATCTGCTAATTAATCAAAAGTAAAGTTCATCAAAGCTTGGAGTGTATTTACTGTGCTTCATTTTCTACCATTAACTGTTAGGAAACTGAAGAGCTCTCGCTTCTAATTGTTCTCTTATCTAATTAGTTCGATGATGCCACAGTCTTGTTTTCATCATAAAGCAGTTACACTCAATGCCCACAGCCACTAGCACGGAGAAGTCATCAGGGTCAGGCGCTAAGAGACCAAATTAGAACCCGTCTCCCTAGAATGGGGCCCCTATTCATCCCTGGCCTCATTTTTTCTGTACTGTGGAGAGTGGAAATCAGTTAGTTTATGAAGCACTCTTTTAAAAGAACCCTGCTAAGCAGTATCATGAGATCATGGACTTAAAGTTTCCCAGATTCACTCAGCTGCAAAAATGGCTTAAAAGGCCAAAGGCATTGCTGTCATGCTGCGTTCAAGTATATTGCTAATGCTTATCCTTTGTTTCTATTCACTTAATAGTTATAGTTCATTTTACTTATATCATCTTTAACACCCTTCTTCCTGCCAAAAGACAATGAAACCTATATTAGCTCTCAATTTTCAAATTTTGACAGAAAAAACATATAGATAGAAAAATAATGCATGTAAGTAGCTTACTTGCCAGTAGTTTATGGATTCTGATTCAGAAATAGCTTCTGAGTGTATCTCTCCTCCTTAAGCCTCCACCATAGTGCACAGCTCATCACTCATCGAATCAACAAGAATGCTTAAACACGTTAGGACTGAGGTACATGGAGACACAGTGATTAAAGGACATTGTCCCTGTCCTCAAGTAACTCACAGGAGGCCATCAAGGAAGCAATGAGAGCCCGGCTGGTGTGGCTCAGTGGTTGAGCATTGACCCATGCACCAAGAGGTCGCCAGTTTGATTCCAGGTCAGGGCACATGCCCAGGTTGTGGGCCCGATCCCCAGTGGGGGGCATGCAGGAGACAGCCAATTGATGTTCTCTCTCATCGATGTTTCTATCTCTCTCTCCCTCTCCTTTCGTCTCTCTCTAAAATCAATAAAGAAAAAAAAATCTAAAAAAAAGAAATCTATGACTAAGAGCAGCAGTAAGTATGAAGATGTGGTGTCACAGTGAGAAGCTGCACCTGGAAGGGCACCAAACTCAGACTGAGGGAGAGGTGTCAGGGAAGGCATCTTTGAGCAGATGACTGTGATGATGTAGCTCTTCGAGAACAAGAAAGAATTAACCATAAAAACCCAAAGTGGGGATGTGGAGGAAGGTAGTGACCACAAGGACAAGGAATGGGCATCCCAGGAAGAAGGAACACTATGCATAAAAATTCAGAGAGGATAAAAACCTTGCTTTGTTCTGAAACCAATTTTTAATCAAGTTTTTATCTTTTGTTTTTTGTTTTCTTTGTTTCTTAATAATCCTAGGAATAAGAATGGGAAGTTCAAACATTGAGGGCATGCCAAACAAAGGAGCTCAAACTGTATCCTGTAGGTGGCGAAAAGCCATTGAAAAAATTGAAAGCAGAGAGCAGCGTGATTGAGTTTTTGTTTTCATGACTCAGGCAACATTTCTGACTGAAGGCTGGGAAAGAAGAGGGAGGGGGAAAAAAGAGAAGTAAAATCACATTGAGTGTTTACTGTGTTCCAGGTACTGTGTAGGGTACATTTCCCATCAAATGAACATCTTTACATATCTCAGAGATAGCTACACCGTGAGGATCTTAGAGGCTGACCTCATGAAAAAGTCCTTCTTAGCACATCACAGTAGTTTGCACAGAAAAGTTTCACAGAGAATTTTCTTTTATTTTTTTTCTAATAGAATACAGGAGTCTAGGTAAGACCACTTCATGTAGTGAAGGTGTGACGTTTTGAGATTGCGAGGCAACGAGAAACTTTGGAACATATTCCGTTTATGTCCTTGAAGTTAAATCACTTATGTTTAAATGCTCTGAGTCCCATCGCGAGTCTTTGGGGAAAGAGGAATGGATGAGGGAGGGAGGCGGTGAGGTTGAACAGAGGGTACTTGCAGGGAGTGGTGATTTTAGCACAATTGCCCCATTTATCATCACAGATTACTAAAATGACAAAAGTAGACTAGCAAAGCACTCGTCATGGGAAATAAATGGTGTTGCACGTCCCTTCTCTATCATCACGTAGACTTTTTCAGTGTAGGTCTCCGTCCAAATCCCACATCTAAATCCCACTAACAATTTGCTCAGGAAGACTATGACCTCACCCTGGGAATGAGGCAAGTGAAAGCAAAGCAAGGAAAAGGAGACTGCCCAGGAAGCCAGGCCAGGGACAAATATGTCTAAAGAAGGAAGCAGAGGAGAGAAGAAATAAACTTCAGGGAGAAAATGCCAGGGAAGATATTTTTAACTTTTTTTCTGGTTCTGAAATCAGCAGGCTGAATACATAGTCAGGATAGGAGGATGGCATTGAGTGCTGTTCATGGTCAAAAGGAAAATTTGACTTAATAAAAAATAAAATATTTCTGGATACTTACTACTAATTCAGAATATAAATAAATTTTGTAGGCGATATTGGCAAATTTGATGTTTTCTGTGATTTTTTTTTCCTTGTGAGGACATTTTTATTCTAAATCTATCACTTTCAATTCATCATTTTAAAGTACAACATAAAATTATGCCGTGGATGGTTTGGCTCAGCGGTTAGACCATTGGCCCGCAGACCAAAGAGTCACGAGTTCGATTCCAGCAAAGGCATGTACTGCGGTTGTGGTTCAGTCCCCGGCCCTGGTCTGGGTCATGCAGGAGGCAACCAATCCATGTGTCTCTCACATCCATGTTTCTCTCTCTCTCTCTCTCTCTCTCTCTCTCTCTCTCTCTCTCCCTCCCTCCCTCCCTCCCACTCTCTCTGAAGATAAATGGAAAAATATCCTCAAGTGAGGATTTTTAAAAAATTTAAATGATTTTACTTCTGCTCTAAATCACACTTTTTTCATAATAAAATGGTGGTGACCTTGTCCTTTACCTTGTCAACTTAGAAATTTCATTCACTTAAAGTTTTCCTAAACACTGAGGCTATCACTCCATGGTTGCATTTATCCAAGTATGTCAGTGTAGTCAAAATAGGAATATTTAAGGAGCCAGAATTAAGGTTAGTTTAACGAATACATGTACTAGTGTTATTTCAGCAAGATTCTTCCCATTTTTCAATTCAGAAGTAGTATTACTTAGCTGCTGTTCTATTAACCAACAAGTGTTTTTAAATTGCACTTCCATGTGATTCGACTAGGAAACTTTTTTTAACTTTATTTTTATTGTTAACACTTACAGATGTCCTCATTTCCCCCCCTTTGCCCACCTCCACCCAGCCCCACCCCCTTCCCTCTGGCCAGCAACACTGCTGTCTGTGTCTCTGGGTATGCGTGTATGTTCTTTGGCTAATCCCTTCACCTCTCTCATCCAGTCCCTCCCTCCCCGTCCCCTCTGACAGCTGTCAGTCTTGTCCATGTATCCATGCCTCTGTTTCTACTAGGAAATGTTAAAAACTTATTCTGAATCACTCTAGAACCCAACAAGTGGTGACTTAAAAGCAAGATTGTGCTCCTCGCGGGTTTGGTGGGCAACATTTTTTTTTTAATGTCAGTTTTAATATTTTAAATTTCAATTTTGTTACTCTCATTCAATAGGTAAACCAATCAAAGGATATGAAAAAGCAACTATAAAAGAAAACTAACACAAGGGAAACACGTTTTAACCCACATAACTAAAGAGTAACAAATGTCATTTTCTATGCATTAAATTAGTTAATATATATGTATGTATATGTGCATAATTGACAATATTAGCATTGATAAGGGTACCATTTATTCAAGAATAATGGGAGTGTGAATTTTCACAAATATGCTAGAGGCTATCAGACAATATTGTTAAATACCTCAAATGTGTACATGCACTTTGAGTTAACAATCCTACTTCTAAAAAAGTTTTTAAATTGATAATAAAATATACACCACTTAAAAATGACAATGTATTGTCAGTATTATCTTACAAGAAAGGCAGTTAGTTCTTAAATAATGTTATACTTCCTTGAATAATGCCAAAATATGGCTCTTCCTGGATTTCTATTAGCAAAATTCAGTGTTTTATATATTGATTCATGTTATTTTAAAAAACTGGATTTCTGTGTAAGAAGACCGCAAGTATGGGGAAAAGACGATTAATTAGAGAAGAGTGTATTTTGTATTATTTCAGAAACTACGTTGAGGAATTTTATTTTCTTCTCCCCAACAGTACTCTACTGTCTTTCGTTTTCAGTGGTAAGAGTATGTATGTCTTCTAGGAATAAACTACTAAAAAATATTTCTTCTAATTACCACCCCCATTTACAATAAAAGAATTTTGTACAAAGAATGTGAGTTTGGGTTTTACAAACTTCATAGGAGCGATTGGCAATGTTGATCAAAGTCACCTTTTTCAAAAGGTTCTCAGCATACACACACTGTGCATTTACAGATTGGGGTCATACCTCACACCCTGCGCCCTGCCTTCACTAGTGTCCCACCGTCATCACCACTCTTCTTAGAATAATATGGACTTACTATTGCAGTGTCATATGGCAAAAGGATACACATCAGAACCATTCAAAGAAGAGATACCTAGAACAGGGCAGGGAGGGTCCTGAACACAGTTTCCACTGTCCTCTCCCTGCGGAGTGAGCACGTGTCATCCTCCTAGCATATCAGTGTGTGATAATACAGAATTTTGCCAACCAGGGAGGTTCACAATGCCCAGAATTTCTATTGGTGCTTTAGTATATGGGTATGATTGATTGAATCATTAGCTGAAAAGTCAAATTTCCAGAGGTTGGGCTAATATGACGAATCTTAAATCCTCAACCCTCTAATTACACAGTTGGTCTTTCTAATTAGCATAAACCATCTAGAGACACACTATGTGTCATTGAGAATATAGTAATAAACACAGTTTTTAGGCTGTACATATATTAATAAATATGATATGCTTCTTGATACCTTGGTTTTCTTTTCCATTAAGTAAGAAAGGTTTGAGGAGGATTGACTTTTAACAAACGAGCGAATGGACATTGATTATGTGACCGACTAAAGGAATGAATAAATGCTAGACAGATATTCTATAATCTCATGTTCCTTTGTCAGGAAAACTTTGCAACTAGTTATTTCTTGAGTCCTCTTGAAACTCTACCATGGAAGCCTCTATTACTTTATTCTCTCAAAATCCCTGATTGTTGTTAGTATTAATCATTTTCACTGTAATTTATTCAACCTCAAAAACACAAAACGAAAATCCTCACATTCCCCTCAATCTGAGAATAAATCTATGCTTCAGAAAACGGATAAAACAAACAACTAAGCATAATTACAGTCCCACTCTGTATTCGTTTCTCTGTCCTATCCACTAAAAAAGTCAACTCCCTACACACATCCATGCCTCATTTTTGTCATACTTTCTAATATTCATCTAAAAACAACTTACACTGGATAAAACCATGAAATTTCCCTGTGTACAAACAGCCAGTGTAACAAATATAAGAAACAGCAAATAAAAATCACATTCTGCAAGACTTTTGTAAAACACAGGATCTAAAATAAGAATTTAGGGACTTAGAGTTCAGCTGACTCCACTGTGTTTCTTGTGTAAAACCAGTTTAGATATTAATTTAGCATGCAATCAAAAACACAAAGTCAGAATGAGGATCCCTGATCCTTCCATCAGAGTTTTTGACCTCCCATTGTGACCTCGGGTCAACCCAGAGTCAGTGACTCGAGCGGCAATGGAAGGTGAGGTCAGACACAGCTCCTGGGCTTCTTTAATCTCTGCTCATCTGTGCAAGTAAACCTACTTCTTAGAAAGCTTTTTAAACATCAAAGTCAAGTTGCCAATTTTCCCCTTTCTCTCAGAGAAATGCTTTCAAGCACTTGAGGAAGGCCACAGTATTCATTGTTAGACTAATTTGCACATCATATGGTATATTTTAAGCTTTTAACCCAATTTTATGCCTACTTCACATACAACATGTCTGATGCTTACTCTAAGTATAAACTATAGCTTTGCATTCTCATCAACTTCAAGAGGCTTTGAAAAGTGGAAGAAAGAGGAAGAGAGAAAATGGTTTTCAGAGATGAACAATTCCAAACATCAACAATTTCTTAAAATAATCATATTTTTCAGGGATATTTTCTTCTCACTCTATATCTTTTAAAATGTAGGTTTCACCATGTGGGTTAGGATTTCAACATATGAAATTGTCGGGGGACAGCTGCAGACGACAGAAAGACCCATACCTCCAATGTGCCGAGGCTGAGACCTTGCTGGAGCAAAGTCAGCTCAGCCATGCTCATGCCCTTATATATTGTCTAGGCTGCTTTCATGCTACGAGGGCAAAGTTAAGTAGCTGCCACACAGTCTGTAGAGCTCACAAAGTCTAAAATATGTGTGTAATAGCCACAATTAGAAACAACCCAAACATAGCAGAATGGGCAAATAAACTTGGTCTAGTCACACAATGGAACACCACTCAGTAAGGAAAATGAACAAAGTACCACTAGCACAACCGCATGGAGAAAAATCTCACATAATGCAAAAGAATACATATTGTATGATCCCATTTATATAAAGTCCTAAAAGAAAAAACAAATAAATAAATACATAATAAAATAGAGGTTTATTAGATTCTCAAAATCCTGCAGAAAAATCTGAAAATGTCTCTTAACTTTGAATCTAGATTACAAGTCTAACTCATATGCAAGAGGAAAGGGCTCCGTTAGGGGTCCCCCAGCTTTCTCCTGGACTGGCTTTTGTTTTCAAGAGTGGGGCCAGATCTGCACTTCCAGCATCATTCGTAGAAAATGGTTTCTCAACCATCAGAGAACAATGCTCTCATATACCGAGTGGCTATGGGACTATGATCAGGCAGTGTCACCTTGGGCAAGTAACATAAGCTCTCTGTGTAACATACATATTACCTATTTATAGCTTGGGAATGCATGTATCTTTTGAATGCATATGTAATTCTTAGGAGCCTCTATCCATCTGGTTCAGTCCTAGAGAGGTATCCAAGTCACCAGAATAGAGTCCATGCTAATTTCAATATAATTTCAGTCACTTAGTAGTGTTTCCTGACTACCATAAAGTAGACAACATTCCCCAGAAATATTTCTTAACACGCCCCCGTTTTTTCTCTCCCACTCACATGTCCTCATCTACCGCAATTGCTCCAGTATCAAACTTTCATTCCCCAAATGCACTGCTATCCTCCAAGACTGCTATGCTTATTCTTCTATATTCTTGGGCACCTTCTATACTCAAGCTGTGTACTTCCTCTTACTGCCCACCTGGCCCTGCCACTCTCGGTCTGCCTTCTGATTCACCATTGAAAAACTAGGAGAACGCATCTCAGGAGGCAGGACATTCCTTAGAAAATGGGAAAGAAGACAAGATAGCCTCTCCTTACAGAACTGAAGGAACGGGAAGGTATATGGGTTAGACTTGTAATCTAGATTAAACATGAAGAGACATAGAAATATTCCATAGAAATATTCCTGTCCTTCCAAAGAAACTCAACTTTTCACTAAACAGTAAACACAACAGGTCAATGATGTAGGTGGTTCCAAAAAATGCTATTGTGTTTTAGGTTTTACCAAAAATACTGTATCCAGAAAATCAGAGTAAATCTGAAATAACACACAAGGACCATACTTTGAAAGTATTATACACAAAGTAGAATGTGTTCCAAAATAGAATGTAAGAATTAGAAAAGAAATTGAAATATTACATGAGTAAGAATGAAAGACTAATAATGTTAAAAATTGAGAATAAAATGAAAAAAAAATGTTTTGGGCTAATCAAATAGATGGACCTCAGGAGAGATGAAATGGTATCATTTCCTTTAAGAGCCCGGAATGAAATTCAGTTTATGAAAGAAATGTCCCATTATACCAAAATAGGAGTTGGTGAGTTTTCTAACAATGAAAATATTAAAGCGTAAGCTGGGTAACCACTTGAAAAGAATCTTATATATTATGCCCCATGGGATTCTTACAAGTCTAAAATGTATTTTTCTAACCTTCTAGAATTTGACTTGGTTGATATAAGTCCTTGATTTTCCCCAAATTTCTTCTACATGTTTAATTTCCAGGCCCAGAAAACTGAGACAGATTTAGTATTAGTTAGATGTGTTTATTTTTTATCCTTCAAATAGACATGTAAGATTTATATGCAGATTTTATGCATGTTTTACAATGAAAGTTTTGCTTGGATATACCAATACTATAGCGTTTAATCATTTATTTAAAGAGTCTTCTTTTTTCCATTTCACAACACTGTAATGAGCATATTTATGCAAGCATGTGCTGGGGCTGTGGAAGAACTACCGTGTAGTGAGTTCAAGAAGCAGTAAGCCATGAATCAAGAACCTTAGGATCAACCCAGGCTTTTCTACTTAGGATCCTTGAAAAGTACAACCAGTCAGTTACTTTATGTATAAAATGAAAAGACTGTATTGGATGATATTGATCCATTCCACTTCCAGTGTGACCAACTGGTCTCAATTTGCCTGAGACCATCCTGATGTTAAAACTAAAAATCCCATAAGGAATCCCCTTAGTCCCTGGCAAATGAGATGGTTGATCAATGAACAGAAGGTTAAAATCTTCTCAAAATAAAACAAAACAAAAATTTACAAAAATAAAAACTTACAAACAAAATTTAAATGTAGAAAAAGTGATTAAATTCTTCAAATATTTGTCCTTTTCAGGATTTAAAAAAAGGCAAATTATTAATATTTTTAAATTTATTTGCCCTTTGTGTTTTTATTCCAAGTAACACAAGATAATGTTTTAGCATTACGAGGGATATTGCATGGGCAGTAAGCACACAAGTCTATGCCTGATTATAAAGTACAGGAAGACAAACAGCATGTTTTCTTATATTAGGGGGACCGGAAAGTAATGTCGTTAAAGTAATGCCATGTTAAGGGCAGAAGTGGAAGCAAATCCGTGTCAGACAATCGAGGAACTGTCAAACACTCTTAACCAACCTTGGTGGACCATCCAAGAACATTTGCAGCAGATTGGTAAAGTAAGCAGAGCAGGTGTTTGGGTCCCGCATAATCTGTCAGAAGAAAACCAAGCTGACCGGTCCACCACATACAACTTACTGCTTCAGCGGCACAATGCAGAAGCGTTTTTTGATCGCTTGATCACTGGAGCTGAAAAATGGGTCCTCTATGATAATCCAAAACGCAAAAGGCAGTGGCTCTCTCCGAATAAATCGCCACGAAGTACAGCTAAGCCAGGTTTACACCCCAAAAAGGCACTTTTGTGTGTTTGGTGGAGTATTCGCGGGGTCGTTCATTTTGAAGTGCTGAAACCTGGACAAACTGAATGCAGACCTTTACTGTGAACAATTGGATCGAGTAAATCAATCTTTAATTGAAAAGTGCCCAGAGATTGCCACCCGAAAAAGCGTTATTCTGCAACACGATAATGCAAGACCGCATTGCGCAAGACGAACCCTGGAAAAACTTAATGAATTGGGGGGGAGGTATTGCCTCACCCACCATACTCGCCCGATATTGCGCCATCAGATTTCCATTTATTCCGATCACTACAACATTTTCTAAGTGGCAAAAAATTTGAAAATTTGGATGATGTCCAAAATGCCATCTCCCAGATATTTTGCTTAAAAACCAATTGATTTTTATCGATCTGGCATTGAAAATTTGCACACTAGATGGCAAAATGTTGTTGATAATGAAAGTGATTACATCATTGATTAAAAATAAAAACTTGTTAAAAACGTATGTGTTTGAATTTACTGTAAAAAAACAACATTACTTTCTGGTCCCCCTAATACTATGTGTACCTCTAAGACTAGCTCAGTAAGAACTGTTGGAAGAAACTAAGGTGTAATTCATTGACTTACAAGTCCACTTTATATCATTTGTATGAACAATGTGAGCCCATTTATAAACACACAGTTGACTGAAATTTTATAATACATACAAGCATATAGAAATCATACTTCATTTTGCAAATAAAAAAATTTAAAAAGAAGAAGGTAGGGGGAGAGGTGGGGAAAAGGGAGAGTGGGAGAAAAACAAAACAAAACAAAACAAAAACTCAGTTCAGGGAAGGGAGCCTTACCACACATTAGGAAACGCTCCCTGATCTGGAGGACCACCTCGATCTTTTTCTGAGGCTGCGTGATTAGAAAAAAATGTTACCTCCCAATAATTGTGACTCATGGCTGTGCCAAACAGAATAAACTTGTGATAAATTATTCAGGCTCAATTAATTAATTTTTCCTAGTCTGTTTACAGGGTTAAACATATAATTAATGAAATGAATATATGTATTTCTAAAAAGAATTCATTAGGGATTTTAAAAAGATCTTCAAGGTGTCTAAAGTTTACTTCAAATACTATTTTAATCAGCATTGATGACAGGTTATATACACTTAGCCTTAAACATTGTGCTGTACACCTAAAACCAATATAATATTGTATGTCAACTGTGATTGAAATATAAAAAAATTATTTTAGAAAAAGAAAATCACTTTTAAAAATTATATCTTTCTTTTGATGTTTTGTTATATAAAATAATACATTAAAGAATGTTTAACAATTTTGACATAATTCAATAATATAGTGTGTTATATAGTTCTTGAAAAATAAATTAAAATAATTTTTAGTTATTAGCTTAATTTATTAGATGTGAATTGAAAGAAGTAATGGGGGCATAATTTCAGAAGAATTTCTCATGCACTTCATTTTAAAAATGACTATTTTGATGTTGTACAAAACTGAGCTACTGAATATCCAGACAGCAAATTATAAAATACACACATTTCCAAGAGTATTAATATACCAGGTGTTCTAATATACCAATTGCAATTGGTTGCCTTTAGATAAGAAAATAAATATAGCTAAGTAGTCTGATTTCTACTGATTCAAATCTTTAACCAGGCCCCCAACTGATCTTCATGCTTCTATTTACACGGACACACGGCAATTCCTAGGCAATTGCCCTCAGGAGTATATCCCAATTCAAGTCCCTCCTCTTTCTTTCAATATATATATATGGAAGGTAAAATTATAAGTCTTTGAAACAAGATGAAAGTGTGAAATCAAGCAAATAATGGCCAAGACCTGACTCACTTATTTCACTCAAGGAGTTGATTTAACAATTAGTCCCATCATATTCCACTTACATAGAGTTGATGCCATAGAGGGACGTCTGAATTATTCACTATGAGAATTCCATTAACCTCGTTTCAGAATGGAAATAAAGTGTCAACAGAAGACTGAGAAGTGATTCAAAGCCACATCTTGGGACCACAGCCTACCTGATTATGGCCTATGGCTTCCTGAGCTCCCCCAGTTCCATTTTCTCAGTTCCCATGGCAAGAATGTCTAAGAGTTTTAAATCACCTTAGCTTTCCCTCAACTCCCAGAAGGGGTAGGGAGAGTCTACTTCAAGTTTTATAAAGAAGCTCATGGAACCAAAGCAAGAATTCAATCAGGTCTTAAGAAAAAATCTGTAAACAAAACTAGAATTTCATCAGGATGCTATTTTCATTTTTCACTTTCTCTTTAGATGCACTTTTCCTGTTTCTCCCTTTTTATGTTGAACATGACTATATCATACTCCCAACTTTCCATGCCACGAAGCCTGGCATGTAGGCATGCTTTTCAGTTGTCTCTTGGTCTCAGCCCAGTTCTAGAGACAGCCTACCTGCTTGGCCTACTGGAGTCAAGCGCTCACCTCTTGTTCAGTACATATAGCTGCAGGAGAAATGTAAGGTCACCGTGCAAATCACTAGAGGATAGACTATGTGGTGGGGCTGGGGAGGGCTCAAAACAAAGATTTTAATTCTTATGTGCTCAACATTGTGATTAGTTCTATTAAGGAATATGGCAATAGTACAAAATTATCAGGCTGCTTCTCTATAAATGTTATTCCAGTTTTCTTTAAACATAGATAGTAATTTTCTCTTTTTATTCAATCAAAATAATTTAAATGTCAGTAATACAGATGTACCCATTTTCTATTTTGAAGCACAATTCTAATCCTCAGAACTGTTATTTTCTTCTTTTTTATCTAATTCATTAAAAAAAAACATATTCCACATAGTCACTAAAAGCATTAAAGTATTTATAAAAATAAAAAATCAAGTATTGATGCTAAAAGTCTGGTTAGTTAACAAATGACACAGAAAATGTCATAGACCTTTTTTTTTTTTTTTTTTTCAACTTGACTCTGGGGTTATTTTCTGGGCAGTGAATGAATACTTGATACTTTGTCCCCTGAAGAGGCCTTTCATAGGATTCATTTTCTTTTGAGAATGACTCTGAGTCAAGATAAATATTATTTAATTATTATAATGCTCAGCTAATTTTTCTATTTTTAAATATGATAAGTAAAAAAATACATGTCTAGTTCTTGGCAATGATGAACATTCTTTCACCAATAACATTATGTAATTATTCCAGTTTTCCCTTTTTACATAGGAGAGTTTGAGAGAAGATACCTGATGAGATGAATTAAATAAAATCACTATGACTCAAGTATATTTTTTAATATTTTTCTTTAACCATTTTATATACTAAAACTTCTCCATTATATGGGTAGTGACTACATTCAGTCTCCCCTTAATATGCAAAAGCCTGGAACAAACATTCAGCAAGTGAAAACATTTCTCATGACTTGTTTTCAAATCTTTCTCCAAATTTAGATCTACAAGCATCCAAACCTTAGTCAGTTTGTCACTTTTGCTTCCAGGGTAAATCTGATAGATGTTCCAATGAAACAATTGGAGAGGAGTTAAAAAAGGGAAAAATAAATAATATGCAAACTCTCTTTAAATCAAATATCCATCCATCCAATTTTACTGATGCCTACTCTGTGGCAGCTTCTGTGCCTGACCCTAAAAATTCAGTAAGAACAATTCAGAAGCTACACAGAATTCAAAAGGCAATTAGAATCAGCATGGTAAGTC
Source organism: Tadarida brasiliensis (assembly GCA_030848825.1). NCBI lineage: Eukaryota > Metazoa > Chordata > Mammalia > Chiroptera > Molossidae > Tadarida > Tadarida brasiliensis. Next base: position 77,822,949 of record CM061267.1, on the reverse strand, counting down.
TGTACAGTATGCATGGAGGTCATAAAGGGGTCTTAAGAAAGTGGAATATAATCTAAAATCAGAAGTTTCGGTAAAAATAAACTGAATGAAGAATGAAAACTTGAAAGGAGGGTAAGAATGAGAGTGGGGTGGACTGGTAAATAAGGGCATCTTGACAATAAAAGAAAGGGTGTAGACAGCGACGAGTTCAGAGAAACCACGGTGCTTACAGGAACAAACAGAAGTCCTTTGCCCTGAAGTTTAGAATACAGAACGGCAGGGGCCAAAGATAATACAAGAGAGGTAAGCAGCATGCAGATCACAGTGTTATTTTAGTCCTCAGCGACCACGAAGTCACCCTAAACTCATCTTGGATTTACAATGTTCATCATCTTCATCTCAAAGTACTTTAAGTTACCTAAGAGCCCAAGGGTATCTCTCCAACGCCGAAGTTTGCACTAAGAAATGTCGGGTCAGCAGTATAAACTGTTCATAGGCCAAGCCAAGCTGACTCTGAATGGCGGCTAATGTATCTGGGTGTTGGTTAGTATAAATAGAGTCTCCTTAGAAATAAATACCTTAAATCCAGAAGATGAAACCAAAGTGTATACAAAGAGTAATCAAAGTAAAATCTGTATAGGTGGCTCAAGAGTCAGATAAGACAGAAGTACAATGAGAAATATTTGGAAAGTAAATATTATTCAGCTGACAAGTGAATCTAGAGATTACAATAGACAGGCCAAAACAAAAAGAAAAGAAAAAAATAAAAGGGAGTGTCAGTGTTTTCGCTTGAGTTTCTTCCAACGATAATACATAAGACAAATGCTTCTTAAAGGTAGATTATTTGGGAATGCCGTCCCAGGGAACAGAGGTGAAGGAGAGGGACAATCAAACAACAAAAGAGAACGCAGATAAAGAGATGGGTTATCTACAGTGATCCCACTTCTAGGAATATATCCTAAGAAGCCTGAAACATCAATCAGAAAGAATATATGTACCCCTACATTCATAGCAGCACTATGTACAATTGCTAAGATCTGGAAACAGCCCAAGTGTCCATCAGTAGATGAGTGGATAAAAAAGCTGTGGTACATGTACACAATGGAATACTATGCTGCTGTAAGAAAGAAAGATCTCTTATCCCTTGAGACGACATGGAGGGACCTGGAGAGCATTATACTAAGCGAAATAAGCCAATCAGAGAAAGACGAATACCACATGATCTCACTTATTTGTGGAATATAATGAACAAAATAAGCTGATGAACAAAACAGACCCAGAGACATAGAAAGAAGTACGGTGCAGACTGACAGACCTCAGAGGAGGGGGGTGGGAGGGATGGATGAGATAAAGCAAAGAACTTATATGCATGTATGTGTAACCAATGGACATAGATAATAATGCTGGGTGGGTAGAGGACGGAATGGGGAGGAGGGTGTCTAGGGGGAGAAAAGGAGAAACATCTGTAACAAAAATAAATTAATAAAAATTGAAAGAAAAAAAAGAGAGATGGGTTATCTAGTTAACCGCCGCTATGGGCAACTGGTGATTAAATCTGGGGCACTTTTTGAGGATCCTTATAGAAGTTGTCTCAAGAACTGTCTGTCAAGGAGACAGAGAGGGACCATGTATCCGTGGGGTATCTTTCTCATCAGTCCGAGACAGCTGCATGGGCATTACCTCCCCAGGCTTCTGCGTTGCCCGTGCAGGGGTGCCAAGAGATTGCTATGGGTCACGTGCTGCTCAGTAGACAATTCCCTGGGGCAGGAAGTGAGCGGGGAGTATGCAGCACATCTGAGGTAAGGTGCTGTCCTGCTGCATCTCTGCAAAGCTGGTCAAAGCCTGGGAGGAACTGGCTGGAATAAGAAATGGTACAAACAAGTCTAAAGGAGACACAAGAGGTGTTTGAAACTACCAGCAATCCCTCTCTGTAGCCAACACAAGTTGGGAGATTCATCCAAGGGGATCTGATGGTTGGGCTTAGATGAGACAAACCCACTGGTTAGGACCAGGCAGATGTCTGTCCTTCACACTATGAAGGGCCAACAGGTTTATGACATGGGTGCAAGCAGAGAGTTATGTCCTTTGGGGAGTCCACAGTAGAGTGTATACTAGAATGGAATCTCTCAGTGTGCCTACCTTTAGGTATTTAGAAACTGAAAAAATAACTTGATGCTAACAGGTGTATCAAGCATATTTAAATAAAGAAATGCACGCATTAAGCCAGATCGAGAATAGCAAAGAGTTTGTACATTATACAGATCTATGTGATAAGCCCAGAAATGGCAGGCAGCAGAGAACATCGTGGAAAGTAAACAGATGAAGTTCAATGAGAAGGAGAGGAAAAAAGAGAATATTTAGGTTTATATTGTTTTTGTTTTGTTTTAAATAGATATTTAGACCTAAATCCAGAAAACAGCTGATGTAACTGAATCTTGGGACTATGATTAAATTGACATCTGTGATTTACCTATTTCAGGAACCAAAAGAATTTGAACATTTGAAAACATTGGATATTCAAGTGTTGTAGATAAGTGTCAGGTATTAGCTAACTCCACAGGTAGGATGATTTTTTTTTCTTGTTCTTTCGATCAAAATATCAAGTGGGCCTGGCCAGTGTGGCTCAGTGGTCGAGCATTGACCCATGCACGAAGAGGTTGCCGGTTCAATTCCTGGTCAGGGCACATGCCCAGGTTGTGGGCCCAATCCCCAGTGGGGGGCATGCAGGAGGCGGCCAGTCAATGTTCTCTCTCATCGATGTTTCTATCTCTCCTTCTCCCTTCCTCTCTCTCTTAAATCAATAAAGAAAAAAAATTTTTTAATCAATTGGCAGACCACCAACCTTGGGAAGTAACAGCAAAGGTGTGGCATTAAGGGAAGCTTGGGACAATCTGGGGACTCTTCAGAGCACTTTACCTCCTCTGCATTCCTCTGCACCTGCAGAAATGACACTTGGCAGGATTTCCCATGGATCAGCCTGCACATACTAGTTTTATTACTGAGCTAACTATCCTGCTTGCTCCCAGTCTGTCTGAAGGCCATGCCCTAACTGTTCCTTCATGCTAGGTTTGAGGGCCAAACCCTGCCTCATCCCCATGTTTTTGGAACGTGTTACTACCCGATCTGGCTTTCCCGCGTGCCACTGCCATGCCAAGCGACTCCCTGGGCTGTACACCCTGACGACACCTTTGTCTGTGCTATGTGCCTGGGTTGAACAGCTAGACAATTATAATGGGCATGAAAGTAACTAGTACTTGTCACTGCTTTAAGTTTTTTGCTGAAGCTTTTGTTTCTTAAAGAATGTAAGAGGAATATATTTATTTATATGATGAGAAGAAAAACAGCAGAATCAGACGCTGTTCTGGTGCAGAGCCGCTTACATAGGAAGAAAGAGTCCCTGAAGGATCTCAGACACCTACGATGAAAACACTCTGGAGTACCTTTAAGTATGTACCTTAAGAATATGTTGAATTTTATTTGCATTTGAGATATGTTAATGCTCTGAGTGAGAGTTGGAAGGTCAATTCCACTTATTTTCCAACATACTGTTTGTATTAATTACTGTCTTACCTTCCACTAATAAGGAATTTTGTATTTAGAATATTGTGAGGTATAAAGGACTTCTGAGCTGAAACTCCAGACCGCTCTTCCTTGTGCATTTTGCTCATCATCTCCCATAATTACTGATGTTAGTTCTTCCAGGGTTCCAGACTTGATTGTACATTGGTTGGAATCACCTGGGAAGCTTTAGAAATGACTGAGGCCTCACCCTCGTAGATGCTGATTTAACCCTGGGCATCCAGCTATTTCCAAACTCCCCAGTGACCCTAATATGCAGCCCAGGTTACCCAGCTCCACTGCAGTGGTTCTCAAGTTGTGGTCCTGGGCCAGCATCATTGGCCACACCTGGGAGTTCACTGCAACGACAATTTCTCAGATGACTCCCCATACATACCAAATCAGAGACTATGGAGGTGGCATCAAGCAATCTGTGTGGTTTTTTTTTTAAAAAATAGCTCTAAGATGTCATTCATATGCCATACCATTCATTCATTTAAAGTATATAATTCATCCTGGCCAGTGTGGCTCAATGGTTGAGCATTGACCCATGAACCAAGGGGTCGCTGGTTCGATTCCCAGTCAGGGCACATGTCCAGGGTGTGGGCCTGATCCCCAGTGTGGGGCATGCAGGAGGCGGCCAATCGATGTTCTCTCTCTCTCTCCCTCTCCCTTCCTCTCTCTCTAAAATCAATAAAGAAAAATAAATAAACTATATAATTCAAAGTCTTTTAGTATATTCACCAAGTTGTACAATTATCACCAAATTGATTTTAGAGCATTTCCATCACCCGAAAAAGAAACCCTGCAGGCCTCCCGTCACCCTCAATCCCCTCATCCTTCCTCCCAAATCTCTTTTCTGACCCTGCAGATTTACCTCTTCCAGAGGTAAATTTATTATAAATAAAATCAGACAATATTCGGTCTTTTGTGAATGACTCCTTTCATTAGCATAATGTTTCCAAGGTTCATCTATGTTACAGCATGCATCACTGTTTCATTTATTTTTATTGCCAAATAGTATTCCATTGTGTGAATAGACCACATTTTATGTATTGGCTCATCAGTTGATGGATAAAGGGATTGTTACCTCTTCGTGGCTATTATGAGTAATGCTGCTGTGAATGTTCATGGGTAACTTTTGCGTGGATATACATTTCCATTTTTCTCCAGTATATCTATCCAGGAGTAGAATTGCTGGATCTTATGGTAACTCTATGTTTAATATTTTGAGGAACTGCCGGACTGTTTTTCAAAGTTCCTGCACATTCTACATTCCCACGAGCAGTGTATGAGGGTTTATTTTCTCCACATTTTTGCCAATACTTGTTATCTGACTTTGATTCTAGACATCCTAGTAGGTATGAAGTGGTATCTTATTATGGTTTTGATTAGCATTCCCCTGATGGATAATGATGTTGAACGTTTTTTATGTGCTTATTGGTATTTCTTCTTTGGAGAAATGTATTATATATTTAAGTCCTTTGCCCACATTTTCATTGGGTTGTCTTTTTATTGTTGAGTTGTAATAGTTGTGTATTTATTCTAGCTACAAGTCCCTTATTAGATATAAAATTATTAGATATAATTAGATTTGCAAAATTTTCCCATTCTATGGGAAAATATATAACATTCCTTGAAACATAAATGTATTTAATTGTAATATTACTCAGTTGTTCATTTTTTTTTCTTTTATTGATTACACTTTTGGTGTACTATCTAAGAAACTATTGCTTAATCTTACGTCACAAAGATTTATGCCTATTGTTTATTCTAAGTGTTTTCCTAGTTTTGCTCATATTTAGATCTTTGATTCAGTTTTGAGTTAACTTTTATATACATCGTGACATACGGGTTCAACTTCATTGTTTTACATGTGGGTACCCAGTTATCCCAGCAACATTTGTTTAACAATTTGTTTCAGTGAGCCCTGTGGGTAATTCTGATGCATGCTAGCATGTTGAGGATCACTGCACATATGTACACTAAATTTCTCTGTAATTACTATGAGACCCTTCTAAATATTACAGATAGGGCGTTTTATTACAGAAAGTGATCAATTCTCTCTTGAAAAGTATATAGATTAGTTAAGTGCAATCCTGTAACTCCACATTCCTAGTCAGTGAATCAAAATAATTATACTAGTTATTTCAAAGCTAGACAAAGAAAATGACACTTTGTCATATTCACATCATGTCTTTTTTAGTTTTGAGTATCAATGTGCAGAGCGATTCCCTGCCCAATAGCCCCTGTTAAGAAGCCTGTTTAATACTCTGCACCAGACAAATTGTCTTATGAGACCACTGTAGGACTCTTCGTGCTTCAGCAAAGGTTGGCCATGTGCCCAAGTGCAATTAATTGTCCTCTACCATACTTCTGCTTGTCACTTTTCAAGGAAAAGATGGTAAGGGTCTATTTTATAATGAAAGGGGTTGTTTTTGATGATATGACAAGGCTGATATATCTTCCCAAGCCAGCTCTATTATTACAGTTTCAATTCTGCCAGATTAAAAATGGATTGTTTAAACTTAAACATGGCCAATGCCTAAGCCATCTGTCAGGCAAGTATAATTTTCTTGAAAACACTGTTTCACATTTGCTACAATTTTTACATGTTAGGGAGCTTCATTGAGTTTACACATCTTTGAAGAATGTAGCTTGTCTCGTGTTTCTTAACACTGGCACGACCACAGTGACATTGTATTAAACCCTGAAAATAAAATGTTAAACCCAATAAAATTGTATGCAAATTCCTTAATTGAAACTATTAGATATTTATATCAACCATAACAACAGTTACTACGGAGGACCAATATTTCTGGCATTGCACTAATCTTCCTGATACAATAGATACTTTTCCATGATTTTACGAGTGAAGCATTGTCATTATCCACAGTCACTCAGCTAGAGAGTGACAGAGATTTGAACAAAGATTCTTTAAACTTTGAAGGCCTCGTTCTTTCCACTGAACCGCATAGCTTTACATATGTACATACATGCAATAAAATAAAACTATACAAATGGTGATAGAAAAGTAAATAAGCCTAGTTTAGGAATACAGTCTTTTTTTAAAAATTCATTATTTGACACGATATGTTATACAAATCTGGCTTTCATTCTAGAGACATAGTTAATCAGTAAATATAGCAGTACCCTTTTATTCCTTGAGCTCCAAATTGTCATGATAGGAAAGGAATTTATAGGAATAGAATAAGCGCAATGCCTAGCTTCTATCTGTTTACCAGACGGTAAACATGCATCCCAGTAGTTTGCCTAGGACATTCCTGCTTTACTTCTTTTGTCCAGCATAATTATGAATGGCTTCTACTTTCTCTCGAAAATGTCCCATTTTATACAACAAATTATATAGTCACCTCATGTCATGGCTGGTGCAAAGCTAACCAGGAGGGCACAGTTCTCTCCCAGATAACTTGATAACTGCTCAGAACTGTAACTCAGAGTAGCATAAGTGTGCACCTGCCTTTGCCTCTTTCTTCTACCCACTTGCTACAGAATGAAACATATACCATTAGAATGATTCCTTTGGGTTAAGACATTATATCCCCTGATAAACTGTATTGTCAATAACATGGAATAGCATCTGTTGCCAGGCCCTACTCTATTGGTATGGATTATTTATCTGAATACAAAACGGCCACGTGCACACTGAGGAACAGGATTAGCAGTTACAATGGTGCAAAGCATGGCTATTTCCTTGAGGGGAGCAAAGGGCTAGTGTGCAATTAACTAAAGGAAAACTTATGTTTCTGCAACAAAACATGAGGAATGGGAGGGGCAGGGAAAAGAAAGGCAAGGGTCTAGCTCCGTGACTGTCAAAGACCACAGTCTTTTTTCAATGTAACTCGGGAACCCAACGCTACCTCTGCAATATCATTGTTCAGTTGATAAACAAATCAACTGACAAGACCTTCCTTAAAAAATGCGATGTGTGGATGGGGGGAGGGAAGAGTTACACCACAGAACTTACATGCATGTATGCGTAACCAATGGACATAGACAACTGTGCAGGGGGGTGGGATCAGGAGGAGGGTGTCAGTGGGGGGAAAAGGAGAACAATCTGTAACAAAAATAAATTAATTAATAAAAATATTTTTTTAAATGTGATGTGAATTGGAATATAAATTTCCTTATTGGAAATTGGTGACTTCTCTTTAGATTTACTAATCAAGGTGTTTCCCATCCCTGAGTCTGATGTTAACCACCAACAGCTGACTTGGAGAATGGTTCCTTGATTTGGAAAATGAGTTTCCTAATATGGTCCTAGAGAAATATTACACATTGCTCCCCACCATGGTTTAGGGCTGTGGGTCTGAGCGCACTCAGAGGAGGGTTGTATATAATTATGCACGCAGGACAAGCAAGTTAGTGGCTAAATATGTTTGTGCTTCCTAGTAGCCAAGAGCAATAAAGATGATCTATTTCAATGGAGCTTCAATGAAATAGCACAACTAGTTTATTATTTATTCACCTTATAAAATTAGGTCAAGCTATCAGATTTCCTGCTTTTAAAATGTCAAATTTTTCTTCTAAAATGCAGCCAACTTGCCTGGCCGGTGTGGCTCAGTGGATTGAGCGTCGTTCCATGGGCTGAGAGGTCCTAGTTCCATTCCAGGTCAGGGCACATGCCCAGGTTGTGGGTTCGATCCCCTGTAGGGGGCGTGCAGGAGGCAGACAATCAATGTTTCTCTCTCACATCAATGTTTCTCTCTCACATCAATGTTTCTCTCTCTCTCTCTCCCTAAAACAGAGATCATTTAACACACAGCCAACTTGCAATTACCTAGAGGAAGTTTTAGCATTTGGGGTTGGTTTTTCGCAAGGCAAGTGAGGGCAAACTCACAAAATTCTGAGAAACCGTCCTCTGACACTGCTGTTCCCCCTCCCTGCTGACCATCTGTGGGCACTGCCCCAGCAGAAGTCAGAAGGCGTCACCCCGCTCTTCCCCATGTCCCGGGGCCCTGCTCTGTGTGCTCCTCCCTTTTCAGAAGTGGTCCTTGGACTTACAATCAGAAAAGGATGGGCACACTCGACATTCATTAATCTCCTCTCCATGTACAAGGCCCTCTCACGTAAAAGGAAAAAAATTAAACTCAGCTCTGATTGAGTATCAGCTCGACTTTTTTACTCTCCATCACACCTTTAAATTCATTTAACGAGTCTTGAACTTTCTTCCAAGACTCACATGAATGTTCTCCTCGATGCTCTCCTTGTTTTATTGATCTGTTTTCTCTCCTCACTCTCTCTATCTTCTGTTGACGAAACATACCTCTTTTTATGCCGCAGTACTCAACCGGCACTAGTGACTTATTCCTCTGTGGCACCCTTTAAAAACTCTCTAAGCATCCTTCAGTTTTAACATAAGATACTGTGGTGCGTTTTGCCACCCAAACGTGGTCTGAAGTTACCAGGATGATCTTTGCACAAGTGAGGTCAGTTCTAAGATGTATTCATGGTATTCTGACTGCTATGCATATATTAATATATAAGGTCTTATAACAGCCCTATGTATTGGGAACTACTAATACTATGCTCATGTTACAGACAAGTTTGAGACTCAGGAAGACCAAGAATCTTGTCCAAGGTCTAGAGGCAATAACAGGCAGCAATGGGCATCGACCGCGGGCAGTTCCACTCCGGTGTGCTCTGAGCTCCCCCTTGCTCATACCACATCACTAACAGTGAGACTTAGGGGAAATCTCAGCTTGCCAAGTTCAAAGTCATTCTACTGTGACACCACTTTAATATATGCATGTATTCAAATACAGGGGTCTCACAATTAGAAGCATTTTTCCATTTCATAAATGATTAGTACAAAATGATAAATTTCATAAAACTATCCTATGAGTCATGGTAGAAATAACAGAGAAGTAATCTGTCTGGGCTCCAAGAATATGTCACTCTAATCTTTAAGTACAAGTAAAACATTAGTGAGCTACTTTATACAACTGTGAGCATGTTATGTGGCAACCCAAGAAAGTAATAAATTGTTCAGGAGCAAAAAACTCCCAGAATTTATGTTTTATACTATATCCTCTTTCTGGTCCATGCTGCCTGCCATCTTCCTTTTCCCAAGTTCTATTACTTTTAATAATTTCTCCTCTTGCCCAGCCGGTGTGGCTCAGTGTTTGAGCGGTGAGAGGTCGCCGGTTCGATTCCCAGTCAGGGCACATGCCCAGGTTGTGGGCTTGATCTCCAGTGAGGGGCATGCAGGAGGCAGCCAGTCAATGTTCTCTCTCCTCAATGTTTCTATCTCTCTCTCTCACTCTCCCTTCCTCTCTCTCTAAAAATCAATAAAGAAAAAAAATTAATAATCTCTCCTCTCCCATTGGCATTGTCTTTATGTGAGGCATAGGTAGACTGGCTATCACTGGAAAAGCATATCCACGTAGGAAATAACATAAAAATCCTGTATGTCATTTTAACAAGACTGATGAAAAGGAACTGGGGCTCTTTTTTAATTTCAAGAACTTGTTTTGCCACAGTAATAACAATATGCAGAAAAGTACTAATAAGATTTCAAATATAAAAGGAATTTACCCTGAATTTCTTCCATTTGGTCAAATTGTAGAGGTAAAGAATATAAATTACGAAGATAACTTTGTAAGGACAAAAAAGTATTTTAATAAAACTTGATTTTATTATTTGAGGCCTGGTTTCCTCCATTATTTTGTTTTAGCTTCTAGTTCCGTAATTTTTCCAATAACCTTTATTAGATGCTGGCATATTTCTTGATAAGTAGAAATGACCATATAAACCTTAAAATCTACTTACATATATGTGTAGCATGTAATGGATAAGTTTGTATTTTTTCATAAAGCAAGAAACACTAGCAGAAAAGTGTATTTTTTCAATTTTCCATCCACATCGTCACCTACGGGTGTGTTCTAGATATTTCATAAGTTAGTTCAAGAATAACACAGATATTGAGCCATATGGCCTTTTGTTTCTAAAATGTTATTACTTACATAATCTCCAATTGCATTGTTTACCATTTTTATTGGTGAAGCAGGCCAGATTTTTATTATCTGAGCAGAGTCAGTATGAAATGTAATGAGTGGAATGTAAAGAATGGGACAGCCCGGGTTCACGATTCCTCCAGCTCCTCCAACAGATGCCAAATATAGAAACAACACAGAAGTTACATTTCAATATTGTGGGCTCATCTCAAAAAGCACCTTCCTTTCTTCCAGAAGCCCTAGTCTTCTTGGCTAACCACACTTTTATATATATATATATATATATATATATATATATATATATATATATATATATATTCAAATACCTCTCAGTCTTTCATTCCTAAATGGACAAGAAATGCAGCAAAGCAAGATTTGGGAAACACTGGGTCAAAATAAAAATATATGTTATAAACGTTGTCACCCTCCAGCACTGAGCTCACAGATCTGTTACCTGGTGTCACACATGTCAGTGCTGCTGAGAACAAGCCGGTCCACAGGAGGAAGGGTGAAGGTCTTTGCGTGTGGAGTGCTCATAAACCTCTCATTTTCCAGACTGATCACCTGTGGAACCTCCAGCCAACACTCTCAGACGCTTCTGGAAATCCCCTGGCCTTGCCTGTTCACAAAACAGCTCTCTGTTCTGCTGTAAAGATAGATTAGAATTTTCCTACTTTCATATCAAATATGAAGTTTGAAATATGAGACTTGCATGTGTAACATCCTTTTTCTTAGTCCATCGACAACCTCCATTCTTTCAACAGTTATTTAATTTTTTTTTTGAGCATGTGTTATGTGACAGATTCTCTCCGACCACTATCAAGAATCCAAAGATAATCAAGATTAGCTCAGTTCTCACACAGGTGTTGAGCACACACTGTGCCAGGGGTTGGTGGGGCACAGCCCATGCAGAGGGAAGACAAGAGCCCCGCCCTGGGAATTTCTAGTCCTGCGTGGGACATCGGTTGGTAAAGCGACGGCTCAAACAGTGCTATGATATTAGTAGATGCAAAGTATTAGGGGTTTGCCCAGGAGAGGACCAGAGGTACTCTAAGACACCTGCCCGAACAAGATGCACCTTTGAAGGAATGAAGAAGAGGAGGGGTCCACCCAGGAGTCAGTGAGATAAGGAATTTCCAGGCAGAAGAACTCTGCCCATGGAAGCAAGGACTAGCATGCGTCTCCTAGGAAACACAGAGTGCTTCCGTGCAGTAGAGCCGCTACTTCAAGGAGATGGGGCGGGAAGGAGTGGGGAGCTCCTAGAGAGGAAGGCAGCGGCCATAAAGGGCTCCTCTTAACATGCAGTCTAGGGGAGACCATTAAAGGATTTTCAACAGGGCATGGACATCATGTCATTTGAATCTGAGATGCGTGTGATCCTGTGGAAAATGGACGGGAGCAGATGAGAGTGGACATAGGAGGCCAGCAGTGGTCCCTGAGGTGAGGGGTGGGGGGAGGGCGCCCCTCAGTCAACACCACAGAGCCAGGTTGTCACCCCAGAGCATGGCCTTGTGCGTTGTTTCCTCACTGGCTCTTGTCATCGATCAGCTGAGAGAAATTATATTCACAGACAATTGTCTAGTAGGATATCTAGCTATGTGCTTCTCTCGGCTTTCTGAGTGTGGTCCCTGAATGAGTTATATCAGAAAGCCGCTGGTTGAACCCTCTGCAGAAAAATCTCCAGTGAGTTTGATTATAATAACAAAAAGTGTGCATTTGCTGTTAGATTTCGTTTGGACACCTGGTTACTAGGCTGCACGTGTCTTATGTAAGATCCCATGTTATAAATAAGGTTTTTAGGATTTAAAATGGGAAAATTTTCAAAAGATTGAGTTTCTCTTTTTCTTGAGAATTGAATTAGAATACCTAACTTTGCTTTGGTGGTCATAAAGCTCAGACCTGCTTATTTTCCCCTAATAATCACAAGTACTCATTTTACCTTCAAAGTACAAGTGCAGCTTCCTTTTCTTTTATAGTCTAATTACCTTTTAAATGTAAGTGCCTTTTACTGCAAATGAACTCGTGTTTATTGTGGAAGTAGCTAGCAAATAAATAGGAAATAAATATTATCATTTTCACATTGCTAATTCCTGCAGAACTTTTCTTAAAATCCAAAATATGACACCCTAAGTAATACAGCAAAACCATCCACAGCCCTGGCCAGTTTGGCTCAGCGGTTAGAGCATCAGCCTGCGGACCAGAGAGTCCCGGGTTCGGCTCCCGCTAAGGGGACGTACCTCGGTTGCGGTTTGTCCCCAAACAGAGATCCTGTGTGCCATCGGGGTTCCCTCTAGAACTTCTGTATATTGGGAGAATCTCTGTTTCTGAGCATCCACACTCATCATCCTCTAGGCCAATAAAGGTGTGGGGCCATCTTTGCTCACCTAGAATGGCTAAGAGCAGGCTCTGCCCTGGACTTTGTGCTGAGGAACTCTGGTCCTTCTTATCACCACAATGATAAAGGTTTTGCTCCACTGGCCAGGTTCTTCAGCCAGGACTTAGCGTTGTTTAACAACACACATTGAAAAGTATACTATAACATATATGCAAATATAATCTCACCATCCTCATCAGTGTAAATCAATATGCACATAGCAGTGTATGTGGTGTGGTCCTAGCCCCCAGCCCCTCCTACGCTCGGATAATGGTGTGGCGAAGTCACGACTGGACCCTCGTTCTGAACAGGTCTCCTTCCTCTTTGGTGACCAGTTCTGTCTCGGGCTGAGCCTCCTCTGCATTTTATTTTTAATCCATGTTTCACGCAAATCCACGCTGAAACAAGCACTTAACTTTCGACGTAGAAAAAATAGCCAGTTTGTAATTGCTCAGTGTTCTGATTTATTGCCCACAGATTAAAGTGTAACTGTAGTTCTAACATTTTCAGCTTTTACATTACTAACACACCATGCAAATTTCAGCTTTTACATTACCTAACACACCATACAAATTTTGAAAATACTGGTGTGATAGATTTTTGAATACACAAAATAACTCTCCTTTAACTCTCTCTGGAAGAGGTCAAGAGTTTCATGAATGCTGACTTTGGCCACTGGGAAGGAAAAGGACTCGTGTGCTTTTCTGGTGCTACCTGTGCTGGATTTCTAACACCCAGAGATCATTAGACTAGAAAAATACTTCTGACAGGAACATCAGGGGTAGAAGTAACAGTGAACACCTCGCTCCCGCTAAGGCAGCTTGCCTCTCTACCCTTAGTAGACATCGCTTATGCATTTAAAATGTAATTAATTGTACCATTCAAAAAGAAAGAAAAAAAACACCTGCAAGTAGAGGAAAGGAGGAAATGCTGCTCCCAAAAGGACTAAAGAAAACATAACAATTACAACTATTAGAGGGAATTGTTGTAAAAGCAAGAAAAGCATTTAAAACTATCAAGAGGTGAGTCACCCAGTGGGAATGAGGGTAAGGAGCAGGCAATAAGGAATCGCTACTGTGGTAGAGAAATACTTTTTGGGGAACATAAATGGTCAGGAAACAAAAACACAAGGTTCTCCATGAAATAGTTTTCTTAAAAAACATGAAATTCATGAGATTAAATTAATTGAAGGATTAAGACCTAGACAAAATGAAACATGTAATAGCACTTTTACTCTATTCAGTATTCTTTCAATATGGGTTATCAGAAATTTTATATATATATATATATATCTCCATATATATAACCCAAGGTATAAGTTAAATTAAGCTATAGAAAAAGAATGATAAGTGCAATTTCCAACCATTTATCAAGTATTAAAAGAACATAGCTGATATTTGAATCTAGCCTTTAAAATTTTTAACTATTTTAAGAGACACAATTAATGTTCCTGTGGCTGTGAGAGCCAGTTATGAAACAAAGAAATCCTTAATTAGAGTCAGATGCAAGATTTCTTCCAATTGCTCATTTCAAGTGTTCTGGGAAATACACATTGCTTCAACACAAAATCTTGCACATTATTCCCAGGTGATGGTCAGCTAAAAGGAGTTTAACATTTTTGAACCATTGTTTCTCCTAGAGAAGTAATAACATGCTAGATGAAAACCAAACTGCAAGGACATTCAGCAGAGCTAGGAAACTTCAGGTAATGCTCACGGCCACTGGATTCCAGCCTTTCCCAGATATGGATCCAAAAGCATGACTTCTTCCCATAGTAACTTGTAGATCAACCAACCTTAAGTCTGTCCCACATAGTCCAGCAGTGATGGTCCCTGACAGGTTCACATGCATCTTATTTTTTTAATCCACAAAACACCCCTCTAAGGAGACCTTACAATTTGTCCCAGGTTTATGGCTGAGAAGATGGAGCCATGGATATATTCACACAGCATGAAACTGGAAAAAATTAAACATACGCAAGAGTCCTCCAACTGAAAATTCTGTGTACCTTCCAGTATGCTATCTAGAAATTATCTCAGTACCCTACATCCCCTCACATAGAGACCATCTACAATTGACAGAACTTTGGGTAGGCTCTTTATGAGATTACTCGTTAAGGAGAACCTGAAGTAATTCATCATATACAGGTAAAAATTAGAAAAATTTACATGCTGTTAAGTTATTTTACTTGACACAGGGCCAGACACGCTTTGAATATATAAATTGCAATGTTTTATCTGCATTTTATTTCTTCTTAGCCGTTCCCCCATATTTATTAAACTGATTGATCACAGGCATACATAGCAACATAAACCTGTTATGTTAATTTAGTATCTATAAACAGTAACAGAATGTTATTCATTAGAAGTTTGGGGATTTCTTGGTATCTCGTCTAATGTCTTGAAAGATGGCCAATGTGTTTGCCTCGCCTCATTTCTCCTAAACTGAGGACATGTTCTAAGCACTGGCCTCGATCTTCTGCAAGCAGAGACCTGAAATAAAAACATGAGTAACAGAAAATATGCAAGAAGTGACTTTCCCTTCATGTGCTCTACATAGACTCCTAAAATAGAGCAAAAAAAATTCTCCATTAGTCAAAAACTAATTAACCAAGCCATTAGTGACAGAGTGAAGAAACTGTTTCAAAGTGGCATGTTACATCTCTGGGACAGATTCTTCTAAATGCAGCAAGGGGGGTTGAATTTAGAAGCACATTATGACCAGGAGTTGTTCATGCCGTGCAATATGCTGGCCACCACGAGGTGTACTATAGGAATACGATCCAGCTCGTGTGCTGGAGAAACTGTTGATGGAGAAAAAGGAATTTGGACTATTATTATAATTATAGTACAACCTGATAAAATGCAAAAATGCAGTAGAAAAATTATTGCCTATAGATATTGAAAGAAAACTTCACAATTGAAACATGCTATGCGGGCGTGATGGAAAGTGTCATACCAAAAAGAGGGGTAAGTGAGGAAACAGCAAATACAAAGGTCCCAAGTGGAAAGGCCAGCATGCCATCAGGCAACAGTAGTTCCTTTAAAAAAAAAAAAATGTTTTATTGATTTTTTTAGAGAGAGAGGAAGAGAAAGAGAGAGAGAGAGAGATAGAAACATTGATGAGAGAGAGAAATATTGATCAGCTGCTTCCTGCATGCCCCCTACTGGGGATCGAGCCCACAACCCAGGCATGTGCCCTGACCCCGAATGGAACCAGGACCTCTCAGTCCACGGGAGGATGCTCAATCCACTGAGCCACACCGGCCAGGCAGCAACAATAGTTTCAATAGGTATGAGAAGAATAGGAGATAAAGGTGATGAAAATTTAAAACAGTTCATTCCTGTGAGGTCATTATCCAAATCCTGGGACTGGTCTTAAACATGTCTTGACAGTAAAGGGTGGTAGCTCTCATATATTAAAAATACATGAAATTCATGAGGATTAAATTAATTGCAAAATTTTAAAATATAGACCTTTAGTAAAACATTTTTTTTATTTATAAATATATGCATAAAAAGTTACTTTCAGAAAATTTTTTTAAAGAGATTCCTATCTAATCATTAGACATCCTAACCCAGAAAGTCTCAAGAGGGTTCCCAGAACCTGCCTGCAGCCAGCCCACAGAGTGGATCTGATTGCGGCTGACTACAGGACGTACTGAGAAATACGCCCATCCTACAGCTTCAAGGTGGGAGGCAGCGCAGAGAGCTCCCACGGCTCAAGTGGATCGGCTGCAGGAATCCAGAGAACAGCACAGTTCACAAGCACCAGACAGGTTCCCATTTCATTCTGTCTGCAGGAAACAAGCTCAAGGGCTTTGGAGATTATCTTACTTCAAATTGGAGGTAGAAAAATGTTTTGACTAGGTTTAGAATAGAAAATCTCAAATTTCAGTACACATAAAAATTGCCCAGAAGACATGTTTAAAAATACAGGTGGCTGATGACTCAATTCCAGAGTTCCTGATTCAACAGGGTTGGGTAATGCCAGTGACTCTGTATGTTTAATAAAATGTCAGAAACAAGTGATGTAGGTATAAATGATGCTCAGAAGACACGGGGAAACATTGCTCGAATGGATTCTTCTTACAAGTGTTTTATAAGACTTATGTTCATATCAACATCTTGTTAGACATCTTGTATAATTTATAACAGGTTCATCTTAATTTATTTTAGGCCTTCAGTAGCTATTAAAATTTAAAATTAACAGATAATAGATAAATTCATCTAATTTGCTTATCCTTTATACTCATACAATGATCATTAAATATATAAACGCTTTGCTTCTTTAGCATTGTAATTAATTATCTGTCTAAAGAGTCATTTTCTTGATCACTGTCCTATAAGATTTTCAGGTAATGAATGTAGGAAACCTATTTTTATTTATCACAGTTACTTCTAAATGAATCATAATCTCTGGCCAAATAGAGATTTATTTCATTTAGGTGAATGGGTGTCAAAATTAATCAACAAAAGCCAATATGTAGGATCATAATTCCCCATTAGAAACTACAAAATAAAAATTCAATGCACACTTCAATAATTCAATTGTACACAAGTTTACAACATAATTAAATTACTGTCTGCTTTACCAGGGAAAGGTTTTAAAGGTTAGATTTCCCATTAGCAAAAGTTGAGTTAGCCATTACTGTGCTAGATCAGAAACCAGTTTCAGAGTATACTTTATTGAAAACATATAACTTATTAGCTCAACCAATTATATACTTAAAGACCAGAGTGAGAATCCAAGCTGTACCTACTGCAACTGTGGGTATATTTGGCCAGACATATGGCAGTTGGGCAATGGAGACTCGAGTTCTTTCTCCAGGCACAAGGCCCCATTATCTCGTAAATGAGTAGAGCAGACAACTGGAACCCCAGCCCAGGAGGCATCGAAGAGGCAATGATCATGTGTGCCTTGCTCACTGTTCTATCCCCAGCCTCCAACATTGAGCCTGACACATAGGAAGTATTTAATAAAATATTGGTTGGGTTGAACCCTCCTCCCAAACAAATGAAAAACAAAACAATGAACATTGTTTTGATCTCCCTGGCAGCGCACCTGACAAAGGAGCTCTGTCTCCTCTGTGAGGGAGTCCATATACACAAGAGTAACTAATGGACTCTACTCAGAGACCACAATGAGGCAAGAGATTAGTGACCATGCGATTCTTCCCCTGATCTGAAGTCAAAAGACACAGGAATCCTATTTATACTAGATTTCACTAGAAATCATGTATATCAATTATGACACTAAAAGCTAATTTCTTAACCTTTACTTATAAATGTGGTTTTTGCTAATACCACATCTTTTTACTCTAATCACCTTCAAAATGCTAAATTTTAGACTGAAAATGAATCTTATGCTGGAACAAGAAAGTAGTAGCAATAACGTCTGCAGTTGACCTGAAGTGAGCTCTGTGGCTTTTTCAATGCCACAGAAGTGTAGTTTTGCTAGTCCATGCAAAACAGTAATCATCGGCTTGATGAGGTAAATGATCTGTGTTATTATTATACAAATGCACCAGAAACTTAAAAGATAGAAATTTACCATCAAATTGAACAAAAAAATTAGGCAGTAAAAATTTTAAAAATAAAAGCCAATATAATTATTTGTGCTTATAAAAAGTTAATTCAGTAAAATAAGATGGAATCTCAATCATTTGTATAAAGTGCTTTTCAGTGTCTAAAATGAAAATTATATCATCCATACTTAACTGTCCCGTTGTTCTAAAACAACAATTTCCTAAAATTTTGAGAGGATATAAAAACTCCTCTGGTTTGATTCAGAATATAGAGCTACACTGGGTTCTTTAATAGCCTTTTTATTTTTTTATTTTTTCCTTAATGTCATCTATCCTTTTCTTTATTGTTCCCTTGGGATGTTATATCTTTTTTAATATACTTTTATTTTTCAATTACATTTACATACAATATTATATTAGTTTCAGGTGTACAGCACAGTGATCAAATATTTATATAACTTACAAAGTGATCACCTTGACAAGTCTAGTATTATCTGACACCATACCCAATTATTACAACATTATTGATTATATTCCCTATGCTGTACTTTATATCCCCATGAATGTTTTTATAACTGCCAATTTGTACTTCTTAATCCCTTCAATCAAAAAAGCATGGTACTGGCATAAAAACAGACACATAGATCAGTGGAACAGAATAGAAAGCCCAGAAATAAACCATGTTTATATGGTCAATTCATTAATCTGCAACAAAGAAGGCAAGAATATACAGTAGGATAAAGAGTCTCTTCAATAAATGGTGTTGGTAAAACTGCAAAAATACATGCAAAAAAATGAAACTAGACCATTTTCTTATATCTTACATAAGAATAAACTCAACATGGATTAAAGACTTAAATGTGAGACCAAAACCACAGACCTATTATACGTTATCATGGGTAGTAAACCCTGTGAAACTGTCTTAGCAATATTTTTCTGGATGCCTCCCTGGGCAAGGGAAACAAACAAACAAAAAGACTATGTCAAATTAAAAAGTTTCTGCAGAGCAAAGAAAGGAAATCATTGACAAAACAAGAAGACAACCTACTGAATGGAAGAAGATATTGACCAATGAGATATCCAATAAGGGGTTAATATCCAAAATATATAAGGAACTCATACAACTTAACACCAAAACAACAACAACAACAAAAATCTTATTTAAAAAATGGGCAGAGGACCTAAATAGACACTTCTCCAAAGAAGACAGGTGGCCAACAGGCACATGAAAACATGCTCAACATCATTAATCATCAGGAAAATACAAATGAAAGCTACAATGATATTCACCTCACACCTGTCAGAATGGCTATCTTCAATGGCCATTTTCACAGTGACTTTCTCACTCTCACCCTGCTCCTCAGAATATACTACCAGAGAAAGCAATTAATTTGCAGAATTTCCCTAGAGTAGAAGAGAAACAGGACTATAAAAATAAGATAACACTGGAGTAAAAAGGAGACAGAACAGTGTTCTATCTCTATTACTCTTGCTTCCTTTCCTCTCTTCCTCCCATATAGGAAACAAAAATAGGTTTAGGCAATGTAAACTGAATTTCACTTTCTTTTTCCTCTCTTTGGCCTTTTATGTTTAGGTTAACACTGTCATAACAATGAAGATGCAGGTATTTCCATCACAGCAGAAGTTCCTTTTGCAGTCAATCTCCCACATCTTCTGCCCAAAGCAGCCACAGATCTGTTTTCTGTCATTGTAGACTAACTTTGATTATTCTAAACTGTCATATTGTGACCGGAAAGGGACAAGGCTGGAGCAGGTCTGCCTCAGGCCAGCCTGTAGTGTGTGAATTTTTGACTTCGTGTAGGAAAGTTTTCACAACATGAGTCCAGGTGATGTTGAGAGTACATTTATTAAGGCTGGGGACTGTGAAACAAGGAAGGGCCTAGGATAGAAGAAACAAGAGGAGAGAGACTAGGTCATGCTGTGCTTTGGCTCTCTAGAAACATTGTGGGAAAGAAGTGAGCCGAGGCGAGACTGCTGTCAGCTCACTGGAAACATCGGAGTAAGGGGGCCTTGGGGACAGGTGCAGGGTGTTAGCCCCGGACGAGCTGCCACTGCCCATTGCTCCCATGGTTGTGAGTTTCATGGGAATTTCACTTTGGATCTGCTTTAAGGATGGATTGTACAACCCTGACTGGTATCAGGATCATGAGGAAATTATCAGGATTTTTATAAGGGAACTGCTTCACCATGACTTTGTTCCAATCTTCCATGGCTTTCATAATTTAGACCAACATGTGATTTTATTTATAAGTATTAATTAACTTTTCTTTAACTAAAAGAAAAAAAGCAGGATTGGGCTTAGTGAGTCATTGTATCATCACAAACAGATGCTTTACTTTGAATATTTCAAACTAGAACATGAAAATTGACATAATTCAAAAGCATTGCTTGAAAACAAAAATTATATATACTGACACTGACAACCAATTAACAAATATCCAACTAAATCTCTTATGTGAATTTTTGCAAATAAACACACAACAAAAAAACAAGTAGTTTAATAACAGTCTCCCATTCTTAAAACTTCATTTCTTTTTTAAATCTTTTGAAAGTGATGCCAAAGGTTAAATACAAAGAGAGAACCTTAAAAGCAGCAAGAGAAAAGCAGTTTGTTACCTACAAAGGAGCTCCTATAAGACTTTCAGCTGATTTCTCAAAAGAAACTTTGGAGGCCAGGAAGGAGTGGAAAGAGATATTCAAGGTGATGAAAAGCAACGACCTACAACCAAGATTACTCTATCCTGCAAAGCTATCATTTAGAATTGATGGACATATCAAGAGTTTCTCAGACAAGAAAAAGCTAAAGGAGTTCATCAGCACCAAACCAGTATTGTATGAAATGTTGAAGGGTCTTCTTGAAGGAGAAGAACAAAAATATGAACAATAAAATGGCAATTAATGTATATCTATCAACAATTGAGTCTACCAACAAAATGAGCAAGCAGAACAGAAACAGACTCATAGATACAGAGAACTTTTTGTTGCTTGCCAGATGGGTGAAAAAGATAAAGAAATCAGGAAGTTCAAATTAGTTGTTAGACTGATGAACCTCAAAGGGAAGAGAGGAGGGAGGGCGGGATGAGATAAACCAAAGAACTTCTATGCATATATGCATAACTAATGGACACCGACAACAGTGTGAGGAAGGCAGGAGGGGGGCGGGATTGGGGAGGAGAGGGTAAATGGGGAAAAAAGGGGGGGGACATCTGTAATACATTCAACAATAAAGATGAGTTTAAGGGAAAAAAATGAGATAAGATGAATAACAATGCCTTGCATTTTGCTTTTGCAGTCTGATCAATATGACTCATCTAAAAAGACATGTAATGAAAATGCCACCTGACTTCCATTTGTCTAGAACAAAGATTTTTACATATTGTCTCATTCTGGGTTCAAAAAACTCAAGTGAGCTAGAACATTATATTGTGATGTTAGTTGGGACACACAGTAAGTGAAGATAAGAAAGTAACAGCTTGTGAAAAGCAAGGTTCATATTACTAGTGTTTAGTCTTTAAAAGAAAAGTATTAGCAACTTGCTATATTCATAACGTTGGGTTAGGGGCCTCAGTGAGAATCAAATAAGCGATACAGGCCTTCAGTTAACCCTCTGTAACTTCTCATTCACTTCATTCTTTCCCCTGGTCCCTGACTCCTCCCCAACCCCAGAAGTGAACTATCAACTGTTACAGGTGTGAATGGCCCAAGTAACTTCATCAGAATGTTTTAAGTCATTCAATTTTTTAAAAAGTAATCATACTTCAAATTTCATTTGGATATAACTATGTCTTACAGCAAAAGAATATGAACTATAAGAAATAATCATTGAATTCTTGCACACCTTTTACATGCAAAACATGTGAAAAATATTCATTGAGATGATTATGGACCATAAGAGATGGGAATCATATAATTTAGTGTCCTATCAAAGAGTCTACAGCCAGCAATTTGCCAGAGGACATTTACATTTGTTTTTGTTTTAGATGTCCTTTCCTTTTATTACAAGTGTTTTTTTACTTTTTGTTTTAGTAAGTAAACAATGGATTGATACAAGTCCTAGGACAAAAAGACTAGCAGGTAAATTCAGCCCATTTTCCAGAGTTTCTTGAAACTCCTAAGAAAGAACATGGTTTAGCCCACTCCTTGTGGCTGGGTAGAAAATGAAGTATGCAAATAGGTGTCAGGGAGATTATTAGATGATTCTCACATTCTGCTTACTAGAAAGGATCTGAAATAAAAATCTACCAAGGGGTCTAGTTATAAAAACTTAGATTTTGCTGATTGCTCCTTTATTATTGAATTTACTGGGGTGACATCGGTTAATAAAACCATACAGATTTCAAGTGTACAACTCAATAACACATCATCTGCGTACTACATGGTGTGCTCACCACCCAAAGGCCAGTCTCCTTCCATCACCATGTACCCTCCCTCTGCCCTCTTCCACTGCCCCTCTCCACCCCCCTTTCCCTTTGGCTATCACCATACTGTTGTCTGTGTCTGTGATGGTTTTTTGTTTGTTTGTTGTGTTTTTTGTTTTTGTTTGCTTCACCTTTTGCACCCGGTCCCCCAAACCCCTCCCCTCTGACAGCTGTCGGTCTGTCCCATGTATCCATGCCTCTGGTCCTATTTTGTTCGTCAGTTTATTTTGTTCATTAGAGTCCACATATAAGTGAAATCATATGGTATTTGTCTTTCTCTGGCTGGCTTATTTTACTGAGCATAATCCTCTCCAGGTCCATGCATGCTGTCACAAAGATAAGACTTCTTTATTTTTACAGCTGAGTAGTATTCTGTTGTGTAAATGTACCACAGCTTTTTTATCTACTCATCTACTGATGGGCACTTGAACTGCTTCCAAATCTTGGCTATTGTAAATAACGCTGTGATGATCATAGGGAGGCATATATTCTTTGAAAATAAATGGTGTTGTGAAAATTGGACAGATACATGCATAAAATGAAACTGGACCACCTCCTTACACCATATATAAGAATAAACTCAAAGACTCAAAGACTTAAATGTTAAGCCACAAAACCATAAAAATCCTAGAAGAAAACATAAGCAATAAAATCTTAGACATCTCTTACAGCAATATTTTTCCTGATATATCTTTTTGGGCAAGGGAAACAAAAGAAAAAATAAACAAATGGGACTACATCAAACTAAAAAGCTTTTGCACAGCAAAGGAAACCATCAACAAAATGAAAAGAAACCCCAGGGAATGGGAGGACATATTCATCAATGATACATCTAATAAAGGGTTAACATCAAAAATGTTTAAAGAACTTTTACAACTCAACACCAAAAAACAAAAACAGTCCAATTTAAAAACGGGCAAAGTATCTGAATAGACACTTCTCCAAAGAGGACACACAGATGGCCTATAGATGAAAAGATGCTCAACATCACTAATCATCAGAGAGATGCAAATAAAATCCACAATGAGGTATCACCTCACATCTGCCAGAATGGCTGCCATCAATAAATCACCAAACAACAAGTGCTGGTGAGGGTGTAGAGAAAAGGGAACCCTCATGCACTGCTGGTGGGAATGCAGACTGATGCAGCCATTGTGGAAAACACTATGGAGTTTCCTCAAAATAATTAAAAATGGAACTGCCTTATGACTCAGCGATTCCACTTCTGGGAATCTATCTGAAGAAACCTGAAACAGTAATTCAAAAGGACATTTATATTTGATTTGAAGATTAGAGTAAGTAAATCACTAAGCAGTATCATTTAGAAAATTAAAATTGTCATTTGGTTCAATTTAATATACTAGGAAACGGCCTTCATGACATTTCATTCCTATAACAAAAAAATTAAAAAAAAAAAAAAAACACCATTTAGAAACCCTTGTAATTTCCTTCCCAAAGTCTACAAATCAAACTATTTTAAAAGGTCATTTGAGTAAACATGTAAAATTCAAGCTTTTAACAATTTACAGCATGTTTCTTCTTACGAGATCTATGTTGGGTTTCCTGATTTAATCATGATCAGAAGATTACCAGTGGGTACTCTTATTTTTATGATACTCTGTCCTGAAAGTAAATTAACTATTTTCGCTGTATGTTCATTAAATGAATTGTATGTCCCTGCCAATTCCAATGTTTTTCAAACAGGGAAAGCAAGTTCATCTCTATTTATAGACAGCATACAATTTTCTTGTACATTCCAAGAGATGTAAGAATATACTGGAATGGAAACTAAAATACCACAGGAAAGGAGAAGACAAGCTGTGTTTCCAACGAGCACAGGTTTGAAGAAACACAACTTCCGAACGTTGTTAATAATCGACATGACACTCAGTGGGGCAGGGGGCCATGGCTGTGACCTCTCGTTTATGTAATATCACAAAATTACCCAACCACCCAGGAAAGTGAAGCAATGTTCTTGCTAGTAAGGAAACCTAAAGAGAAAATTCTTATCCATTTGTCCTGTTGGCTACTCTGCTCCAAAGAACAGAGACTTGACTTCATTGATTATTGTCTTTTATTTATAGT
This sequence comes from Tadarida brasiliensis, assembly GCA_030848825.1. Taxonomy (NCBI): domain Eukaryota; kingdom Metazoa; phylum Chordata; class Mammalia; order Chiroptera; family Molossidae; genus Tadarida; species Tadarida brasiliensis. Next base: position 77,798,010 of record CM061267.1, on the reverse strand, counting down.
AAATGGCCTGATAATTAGGGACTGGAAAGGAGCTCTAAGTTCCAGAGGAGTCATAAGTTACTTCTCCTCATCGGAAACTTCTAGTCCGAATATATGTATTGGAAAAGTACATCCCCCTTGATAATTAGTAGAGTAATGCACTAGTCACAGATTCCTGGAGGTCATTGAGATGTACGTGGATTCTTAGGTTCCATTCATGAGAAAGCAAAGTAGTTACCTAGTTCCTGTGGCCATGTAGATAATTCATCCCTATCACTGAAGTTAGAAAGGAAAAATAAATTATAATTCCAAGACTTATTCTCATTTGACAGCCAGGAGTATATGGCTTCCCTCGCTTGCCTACTCCACCTGACAGGTAGCGGTCACCCAGAAAACCATGTTTGAGAACAATTGGGGGCTACATCCAGACTCAGCCACAGTGAGTACCTGGATCCTTAGCAATTTTGTCTATCAAGGTGAGAAGCAGCGGGTCCTCTGTCAGGTATATGAAGAACCTGTCTTAAATAATGTAGATTTTTCATTTGGATGGATCAAACTCACTAAAAAATAGAAAATCATTATTTTCATATTTTGTTGTTCATTTGGGAAGTTAGTACCACTAAAATAAATACTTCTACATAAACTTTCAACCTGCTATTCGAATAAGATATAGAATGAGAAAAAATGCTACCATTGGTAATATAAAAATTATAAAAATAAAAATAAACCAAATATTTAATATTTAAGCATACAAAAGAATAGAAACTATAGGAAGAGCAGTCCTTTTCCCCTAAATATTTAATAAGGTTCTACTGACAACAAAATAAAAAACATCCAACCTGGAATTTACTTTTACTCACTGGCTGCTATTGAACATGTTTTTTAAAAGTAATTTTAAAAGCTTCAAATATGCAAAATGACATAATTCCTTACATTTTTAATATAAATAAAAAGTAATTATGACATGTTATGTCCAAGTTTATTATCAACTTTATTTACCTTAAAATTCTTCCAGATAAAATATGGTGTGGCCTTATAATCACAACATAAATAGCCTATGGTATCAAAATTAACTATATAAGCACCATTTAAGGGAACAATAGAACAATTAGACATTTGTACATATAATTTGGGGATGTTAGTGTTAGTAAAAGCTACACTGAAAATGTTAAATATACCTGAATGAAATATAAACCCAGAAAAATTGTCTTCATCTCATTAAAACCAGAGACATGATAGAAAAATTACCCTTTTTTAAATCAATGTAAACTATACCTGGCTAACTACTAGTTTTCTTTTAATTTAAACAAATATATTTTGTGGCCAGGTTAAAGGGTCGTGAGCATTCATTTCTTTACTTGACAAGTTCCAGTAGAGGCAAACCATGGCTTTCAGTGTCACTAGATAAGACAGAGTGGAGAAAAATATGGGGATAGAGGAGATAAAAGAGAGAACCCAGGAATAGAGATAAAAGAATGAACCCAGGAATAGAATAAAAATAAAGGCTTTGCAATGCCTAGATTAAAGACTGAAACATGAGACATGATACCATAAACTCCTAGAGGGAAATAGAGTAGAAACTCCTTGACATTGGACTGGGCAATGATTTTTTTTGGCTCAAGCAACAAAAGCAAATATCAACAAGTGGGATGACATCACACTAAAAAGCTGCACAGCAAAGGAAACCATCAGTAAAATTAAAGGCAGTCTACCAAAAGGTGGAAAATAATTGCAAATTATGTGTCTGATAAGAGATTAATATCCAAAATATCTAAAGAAATCATACAACTCAATAACAAAAAATCTGATAAAAAATGCATAGATGAACTAAATAGACATATTTCAAAAAAATACATCTAATGGCCAAAAGATACAGAAAAGATGCTCAATACACTAATAATCAGGGAAACGCAAATCAAAACCACAATGAGATATCGCCACACACCTGTTAGAAGACAGAAAATAGCATGTGTTGGCGAGGATGTGGAGATAAGAGAACTCTTGTGCACTGTTGGTGAGAATGTAACTGATTCAAACAGTATGGAGTTTCCTCAAAATTAAAAATAGATCTACCATATGATCTAGCAACCCCCTTCTGGGTATACATACAAATGAAATGAAATCATTACCTCAAAGAGATATATGTCCTCCCATGTTTATTGCAGTGTTACTTATGATAACCAAGACATGGAAAGAAACTGATGGATGAATGGATTGACTTGTAATTATGGATAAAGAAGTTATTGTATATAGATAGAGTAAAATATTATTCAGCCAAGAGAAAGAAGGAAATCCTGCCATTTAAGACAACATGGATGGATTTTGATGGCATTGTGCTAAGTGAGACAAATATGTATGATGTCACTTATATTTGGAATAGAAAAAAGTCAAGCTTGTAAAAACAGAGAGTAGAATGGTGATTACCAGGGATTGGGGGTTGAGGGAATTGGGGACATGTTTTTAAAAGTACAAACTTACAAGCAGTACATAAAAAAGTCCTGGAGATCTCATGTACAGCATAGTGATAATAGACAACAATAATGCGTATTATAAACTTCAAAGTTGCAGAGCCTAGATCTTAATTATCCCCAAGACAAAAAACAAAAATATGATGTGCTAATGCTATGGTGGCAATCATTTTGCAATATATAAATATATCAAATCAACACGTTGTACAACATGAACTTACACGATGTTATACATCAATTCTATTTCAATAAAAGGAAAAGAAAATTGTGATTTGATATTAATTACCTACCTTACCATGAATATCAGACATAAATAGAAAGAAATGAAGTAACACATGAATTATTTGTATTCCAAGGCATTTTAAAATTCTACTTACTGTCAGCTCACATTTTTACATTGCTGTAAATCTTGAGTCCAGCACACATTCTTGCATGATCTAAGATCTTAGCTCACTCATTTAGATGAATAACTGTCTGAGACTCCATATTTATGGTGCAAGATATTAGAACTATATAGTAATTAAATATGGGTAAACACCTAATGCCAAAGCACCTCTGTACTAAAAAGAACATCTTTTATTAAGTAACATTTGTCTCACACATACAAACCTGTATTCTAGAAATAAAAGATAAAGTCCATTTTTTCTAATGATTTTCCTTCATGCTCTTTCTTGCTTGGTAGATTTATTATCTGAATTAATGGCTCCTAAAATTAAGGTCAGGACACATTTTTTTTTCAAAGGTTGTAGATGCTGTACTTTATGTAATTCTAGAAGAACTTAATGTCAATATCATTAACACCTCATCACCCTTTAAGGAATGTCAGCATGAGGCTCAGGGGGCGAAAAAAATCACAAACCAGGGACACTGATCCTATTTTACAAAGAAGGGGAGACAAGAAGTGGCCTTTGCTCAATAGTACTTGTCACACAGAATGTCCCCAGGTTCCCTTTTCTTCTTCCCCTTATCTATCCATTTTTTAATCCATAACTTTCTTTTGCTTGAGCTTCCTACAGTTTCCCCTTAACAACAGCACTTAAAAAGCAGAATGGGACCTGGCCAGTTTGGCTCAGCGGTTAGAGTGTCAGCCTTCGGACCAATGAGTCACGGGTTTGATTCCACTCAAGGGCACATACCTCAGTAGCAGTTCATCCAGGCCCTGGTCGGGGTCGTGTGGAAGGCAACCAGTCAATGTGTCTCTTTCACATTGATGTTTCTCTCTCTCTCTCTCTCTCTCTCTCTCTCTCTCTCTCTCCCTCTTTTCCCTCCTCCACTCCCTCCCATTCTATCTGAAGATAAATGGAAAAATATCCTACGTGAGGATTAAAATAAAACAAATAAAAAGCAGAATGGGCTGTTTTGTAACAACTTTACAATAAATTGAATGACATTTAAAATTCCTAGCTTGATTCCCCATTGATCACTTGTGTGTGTTAATCATGAGTTAATGTACGTAATTGCTTTTGTGTTGCTTTCGTGAATACTGTTATTTCTAGGGTCCTCCAAATATTCCAGGATTCCAAAGAACCCCAAAATTGTCTCTCCTGACCTATTGACCAATCACAACATCCTCTGGGGGTAGCAGTTCATAGTCCTTGTTCTACATCCTTGTGTCAAAGAGGGTTAGGAGAAAGTTATTTGATGTAAGCCAAGAGAGAGGAAGCCTGGTACCCTAAAGGCTGACAGAAAGCAGCCTGGTGAGTTCTACATAGTTTGTCATTTCAGAGAGATTACAGGAAACATTCCTTAGTTTTCGAAATGTCAGAAATGGCATCATGGAAAGACTGAAGTGCGTGCCCTAAACTCCAGGCGGTGTGGGCAGAGAGGGCTGGATGCAAGCAGCAGGTAGCAGCAGAGAAACAAGCTGAGCGCAGGCGGCCTCTAGAGAGGATGCGAAAAGGAAAGAGAAAAATTCAAAAACACTCCCCCCCAGTCTGTAAATACTGCTTACTAGATGAGGGGGGCTCCGGAAAAGGTTGCACATACTTCCTGTTTAAGGAATGACATTAAAGAAATGTTCAGACACAAATGTATAATATTCTCTCCACAGTTCTCCACTGTGAGTAATGCAAGTTTAATTAAGAACTCCTTACTTTTTGGAATCTTCCATTAAGCGTGGGAAATTTAGCTCACAACATTATAAAGAATCATGAGTCATCCGCAAATAAATGTGCCCCAGAGAATGATTTCAAATGGTAGCAACCATCTATTTTGCCTGCGTCAAAGATATGAAATTACAGATTATTGTAATAACTAAATTTGGCTATAGTATGGTTGTTTTCTTAGGGGAATGGTGGCTTTAGAAATGACATTATTTTAAAAAATTAAACTTAGGTTTTTGTTTTCTCCTTCAGAAAAGCCTTGTTTTCTTGGCATACAGATATAATAATGATGTTTGCCCACAAAATAGAGCAGTTGAAAGATCAGAATTGGATTACAATTCACATAAGTTGTAATATTCGTAGGTATTATAACAGGTCTCATGTACCCTAGGCTATCTTTGAATCTTACTAAATTATCACAGAAAACGGTAAACTGTTAACAGCTCAATAAGGAAGACCTACATCAAATACCTATTCTTGGGAACATATAATTTTTCAATTAATTGGTACAGAATATTATTATTAGATACTATTCCATTGTTTTTTCTATGTTTGCTTTTATACCTTAAGAGAAAAAAAAAGTACCTGGAATTTTAAGCAAAGCATCTCCCCTTTCATTACTCCCAACAGAACTATGGAGTAGGGATTTAAAAAATTTCCTATTTCTATATCTTAAAATTGTGTTCTCCAAACTACAAGGATTCCACAGGGTGCTGCTGGACTTCTACTAATGTTTGATTTCCATTTTTTAAACATATATATATATATGTTTAATATATATATATATAAATATATATAAAAAATATATATATAAATATATATAATAGATATAAATATATATAATAGATATAAATATATATTATATATATATTTAAGCTGTAATTAAAAGCCATTCATAGCTAATAAAAACGAGAAAACCTTCACGGACGATGACCCCTATTCCCTTATTTGCAGTGGTTGTCCATCTGCCACAGCGTTTTCTTTCCGATTCAGGTCTGACCTGCATGCTGACATAGTCAAACATGCCAGAACTTGTACTGTGTTTACATACATGTCAAGCATGGCTCAAGTAGAGTTGTTCTTCATATGTTGAACTCATGGAGGGATAGTATAAAACATAAGTACATGTCTTACTCTTCTGAGATGTTATATGATGAATAGTTTTAGTAGGTGCTTTCTCATTCCTGAGTGACTTTTTATCTATAACTTTTTAACATTTTCCTCAGTGGTAGGAAATAATATTCCTTGAAAGTAATTACTGTTTTATTTATTACTGTGGTCAAGGAGTTATTAAACAGAAAAGTATTAATTCTAAAGAAGATAACATCTTTTTAAAATGTTAGTAATAACGTATAATTTATCTATTTTGTTAAGGCTCAGTCTTTAAAATGTGGACTTTTCTGAGGTATTATGGGTAATGGGTTCCAGAATTTACTGTACCAAGCTGAAAGTTATTGGTTTCCTCAGTGTAAGATGCCAGTTCAAGTATGTCAAATAAAATAAGATTACTTTTTCTGATAGAGAAGCACACCACACCTTAGCTAAATAGCTCTCATTATAACACAGATGTATTAGCTTGCTAATAACTTTTATTAAGGTATATATGAATTTGCCTTAAAAAATGAACTCAACTGTATGACTTTGGCTTTAAAAAATCAAAATAAAAAACCTTCTGAATTCAATATGCAAAACAAAATTTTCATTGAAACTTTTTGAACTTCATTTGGACATACTGTTCTTTCCAGGCCTAACTTTCCCAACTACTAGGTCAAGGTCTTCACGTTCCCTACTCAAGGTCTTGTTTATATTGAGGTTTTCCATTCTGACTGGTGGGAACAGGCACTATTTTTAGGCACTATTTTTTTCCTTGTTTGAGCACCAGACACTATGACCTCTAATTCTTTTTGGTGATCCCACCCTCTCCCCTTGGCCCTCACCTGGCATTCAGTAGTTTTCTTACATTTGCTGCTCACAGATTTATACTCTTGAAAGACTGAACATTTTAAGCTTATATTTTATAGCAATATACAGATCACAAAGATCATCCCTGAAGATTACACTGTCAATCCTGCGTCAAGTTTTCATTTAAGTGTTCTTATGCAATCTTAACACACATCTTTAACTCTTATAAAGTACAGTTATTTCTTGCTACTTCAATGAACAAAATTGTTTTATTTTAAGTAATGTTGAAAGTAATTGGTTCAGTATGTAAGAGTGGTACATTATCTATCAGATCGCACTTATAAATTCAAGCAGTATTTCTGGGTAACCACCGATTCTAAATATGCCATTCTCTGTCTTCTCAAGGGAGTTATGCTGATTATTCATGAATCTTGCCACAATATCTCTTTCTACATCTATGAGACACAGTTAATTTAGCTTATAATTCAACACCAGGATGCAATGGCATTTTTATCATTGCTAATAGATTAATCTTGTAAATAGATTAATAGTTTGACACCAGAAAGATGATTTTTAAAAAGCTTAAGCCTTGAATGAAAATAAAATGTAATTTGATATAGTTGGATTGAAAATGTAGTTAGCTTAAAGACTAGTGTAAATGTGATTAATAGTAGTTAGAGATTATCTCACTCAGCATGCCCGCTTTGTGAAGCAAAGGTTTTTGTAAATAAGAGTCAAGCCCTGGCCAGTTTGGCTCACCTGTTAGAGCGTCAGCCTACACACAGCCGAAGGGTCATGTGTTCAATTCCTGGTCAAGGACACATACCTGGGTTGCAGGTTTGATCCCCAGCCCTGGTCAGGGTCCTGCTAGAGGGAACCAATCAATGGGTCTCTCTCACATTGATATTTCTCCCTCTCTACCTCTCTTTCTCCCTCCCTCCCTCCCTTCCACTCTATCTAAAAATCAATGGAAAAATATCCTCAGGTGAGGATTAACAGGGGGGAAAAAGAGTCTTCTTTTAAAGATTAAGATTGGGTACCCCTGGCCCTAAGTTTATTATAATCGGGAAGGTTCACACACTCATAAAACATGTTGGGGTGTGTGTGGGTTTTTTTGTCATTGCAAAGTGTGTTCTATTTTTTTAAAATATTTTTGAAAAACTTTGACTTTAGAACACTTTTAGATTCACTGAATTACAAATATAGTATAAAGATTTTCCACACACACACACCCAGTTTCCCCTATTATTAACATCGTAATTTAGTACAGTACATTTGTTACAAGTAGTAAAACAATATTTAGACCTTATAATAAATTTAAGTCCATAGTTTATTCATGTTTCCTTAGTTTGTACTTAGTGTTCTTTTTCTGTTCCAGGACACATTCAGGATACTGTATGACATTTATTTATTGTACCCTTAGGCTCCTCTGGGCTGTGAAAATTCTCAGACAATAAAGTAGGTTGTGATAGTAATGTTAACTCATTATTGTGGTGTTGGTGGATACTTGGATCTACTTTCTTATACAAAAATAAATTTTTCAAACCCTCTTTTCCCCACTACTTTATAGGTTTGAGGATGGCACATACTCCTATTCATCTATTACACCAAAGCCTTTTATAACAGACACACAATAACAATCTGTTGACGTCGATAAATGCGTGAAAAGATTCTTCTTAGCAGGATTTCATCATGTATGTTTATCGTAAAACTTAAATCTGGCAGCAGCCGATCCTTTGTAGGCCAAATGCACTTCTATTTGTTATGTCTGTATGGCACTCAACAGCATGTTCACACAAGGCAAAAGTAGTTATGTTATGTTTTAGTCCTCACAGAAACCATATAAGTGCTACTATTATTGTTTTTTAGAGAAGAAAAAACAGAGGCTCCAAGATGTGCCTAAGCCACCAGAGTAGAGAGCAAGGGGTGGGATGAGTCCGGAACCCTATCATCCTTGCTCCATTCCATTTCCAAATTCAATGCCATTTGCACCACAGTGCACTGCTCACAGCGCTACTACTGTATTCAGTTACAAAGAGTTCACCCTAAGCTCAGGTATATCATGCTGAGGTTTCTGCCTCCCTATTAGAGATTCAGGCTATTCATACCATAAAAATTACTGTGACATTAAGATACATATTAGAGAACCTTAAAAGCACAGATGTAGAAAAAACAGAGAGATCCACATGATTTTCCGATCTAGTTCCTATTTCTTAATGACTCTCCGTTGAAGAGTTTCAAAAAACATTTTAACAATAAAACATTTCAAACATGGGTAATATGAAATTGTCTTCCATGTTACATTTGATTATAAAAATAAAAAATAAAAATCCCAACTGATTTTTGTATAATCTGAAAGTATTTGAAATTAACCCATTTTAATTATTTTCTCCTAAGGTTCTATTGTATAATTTTCTAAAAATTAGATTATATATATGGAGAGGGGCAAAGGAGGGTGGGAGTGGGGACATCTGCAATTGTGTCAACAGTACGAATAAAGGGAAAAAATTGACAAGCTTCTTTGAGAAAAAAAAAAAGAATGTAAAAATTAGAATTATGTTAACATTGTTTATGTCTGTATATTTTCATATAAGAAACTCATTTTTCAGGTTAGTGGTCATTATGTAATTTACAACAGCATCTTTTCAAAGCATTTTGTCTCTCAAATAGTATTCACATGAAGAACAGTATTTCCTATATTCTACCAGAGTGAGTGAGTTATTTTTAAATGATAAAAAGGTAAGAAATGATTACGAAGGAGGCAATTAGATCTCACATAGTTTGCTGTCTCATTCTTTTCCTTTGGTTGATGATACTGGCATGATTCCGGTTACTAAATTTTATGTAGGTCATTTGTCTCCAAATCTTCACTGGTCTCATATAAATGGGGGATACATACTCTTTATGTGAAAGAGGATTTCCTATATCCTTTCACTCTTATTTGATAATCACTATCAAAACAGGTACTGCAAAATCCATCATTATCTGGGTATATCCTATTATTTTAGCTTTACATCCTAATGTTTTACTTTTGGGTACTTTCTAGTCCAGTAAAACTGGAATGCTTTATTTCTTTCTTCTTTTTTTTTTTTTCTTTATTGATTTAGAGAGAGAAGCAGGGAGAGGGAGAGATAGATAGAAACATCGATGAGTGAGAACATCGACTGGCTGCCTCCTGCATGCCCCCCACTGGGGATTGGGCCCACAACCTGGGCATGTGCCCTGACCAAGAATCAAACCGGTGACCTATTGGTGCATGGGTCGACACTCAACCACTGAGCCACCCCGGCAAGGCTGGAATGCTTTATTTCTTGAATGTGCTTCCCATTCCATGCCTTTCAATGGGACTCCACCATCGCTGTCTTTCTTCCATCATTACATGTCAAAATCCTAGTCCTCCTTCAAGGGGCTATTCTCTCTGACTCCCTGTTACCCCACCTCCCACAGACACCCTGCCTAGAGATGAGAGGTGGGAGTGGGAAAGAATGGAACTAATAATTGTTGAATAAGAAATACTTGAAGGCATGATGCTGAGCTCAGTGGTTTACATATATTAATTCAAATAATAAAATTGTATCATACCGTATTGTTTTATTTCTATTTTCTATCCTAATGTGTATATCAACCAGCTGGATTTCTCCTTCTGAGCAGAATTCCAGTCTAATTTTCAAGAGTCAATTTAGTCATCCCTATTCTTTTTTATATTTGCCGAATTTCCAGGTAGTTTTTCACTCCCCCTAATTGAACCCCATACCTTTACATAACTCTACTAAGGTTTTTAATCATAATATAACATAACAGTTTCTATTTACTGAATGCTCTAAGTAAGAGCAGCAAGTACTAAATTGGCATTAGCCTAACAAAGATTCTATGATGTAGCTATTACCATTACTCTTTCTATACCTAAAATAACTGAAGACCGGATAGGAAAATAACTGTCTAAGGTCACAGCTAGCTAACCTGGTTTGCCTGGGTCCAAATCCTGTGCTCATGGGTAAGTGCATTTGTAAATAGAACCTCAGATTCGCAAGAGCCCAGAGGATCACTGTGGACGTCCAGGAAGTAGTGGGCCCAGGTGCCCACCAGTGACACATGACTTTTCCTGGTCTATGCAATCCCTTACGCACCTTGCAGACAGTGCCCAGGTGATGCTGGAAAGAGATGAACCAACCATTCCTCCTGTATCCAAAGCATATCTTTTACTTTGTTAAAAGAGATTGAATTGTATATAACCAGCATCTACTTTTCTCCATTTTTTATTATACAGCGTTGGCAAAAGTTGGTTTACAGTTGTGAGTATGCGAAACACAGAGTTTATTCTTGTATTATTGTAGTATTATTTATTAGTTATTGTCTTTTTCCATACAAAAAAAGGTAAACCTAATTTTGCCTACCCTTGTATTTATTTAATCCAAGTACAAAACGGTGAATCTAGGGGAGAAAAAGAAAACCACTGTATGAAAAGAAATGAGAGTTTGTCTTATTTAATAGTGATCTGTTCATTTAAAAATGTTAATAAGCCCAGCTGGTGTGGCTCAGAAGTTGAATGTTAACCCATGCACCAAGAGGTCACCAGTTCAATTCCCCGTCAGGGCACATGCCCAGGTTGTGGGCCCGATCCCCAGTGGGGGCATGCAGGAGGCGGCCAATCGATGTTCTTTCTCATCAATGTTTCTACTTATCTCTCTCTCTCTCTCTCTCTCTCTCTCTCTCTCTCTCTCTCTCTCTCTCTCTCCTTTCCTCTCTCCAATCAATAAAGAAAACATATTTTTCAAAATGTTAAGTCCATAAAGATGAATGAATTCTATTTTATGATCTTCAATATCTCTAGATAAAATCTTCAACTACTGTCCTCGTCTTCTAATATTTACAGAAAGCCTCTTCAGTGAAAGAAATGAGACTACGTAAAAGACACCGACTCTGCCCTTTTCCCTCATGAGTTACGAGAGCAGTAAACTATTTCAAAATCACTTGAAAATACTGTGAGTTTGGAGAGCAGCCCTATGAACAATTGCTAAATAGGGCATCACTTACTTCCAAGAAAGGAGGATAAAACACCAGGTCACAAAAACATAGTGTTTTAGATAAATACTAAATCTACTGAGTGTGGTTGCAAACCTACCTTCTGTATCTTGACCATAAGAATATATATGTTGCCTGGCCGGTGTGGCTCAGTGGTTGAGCATCAACGCATGCACTAAGAGGTCACCAGTTTGATTCCTGGTCAAGGCACATGCCCAGGTTGTGGGCCCGACCCCCAGTGGGGGACATGCAGGAGGCGGCCAATCGATATTCTCTCTCATTGATGTTTCTCTCTCTCCCTCTCCCTTCCTCTCTCTCTAAAATCAATAAAGAAAAAAAAATTTTTTAATTTAATTTAAAAAATAACATGACACATCCATACACTCATTTAAAAAGAAACACACACACACTTTGAAGGATATTTAAATATATGTGTTCATAACACAAACAGACATAAAACAAAATTTGTAAGTCCAATTATTAAACAGAAGGAGAAAAAGAAATAAAAAGAAAAGGAAGAAAGAAGCAAAGATCAGATCTGTGGAGAAAAGGAATGTAATACTCAAAGGTTAGACTCATCTCCGGGCTGTGTGACTGCACGTACCTGGTCATGTGTGCCTGCGCTGTACGTAGAATCGCCTGCCCGTGTTTCTTTCTCCAGGAGAAGTGCTAGAAGTCTATCAAGAGAAGAATCTCTTACTAATGCTGGATACTTAAGGTATCAGTGAGCTTTTGGGGCTCGGGGAGATTAGACCTCCGGTGTGTGTTAAATAGGAGTTGGAATTTTATTTGGTATATTTTGAAAGTCATAACGAGACCATGTAAAGCTGGTTGAGAGCCCCAGACACCTTCACTCTCTTCTTCCTGCCATAAAAGTTGGTTGACAAAATAAATCTTCAGAGAAAAAAAAAAAACTATGTACTCTAATCTAGATGCTTATTGTTCCAGACAAAGTAATCATTGTGGAAAACTAAAACCCTTAACAAAAATCAAATGGTGAGTAGACATGAAAAGATAGGGGAAAATGCTTTTCTAAAAGAAATTGAACGTAAAGATTGATTTTTCGTCTTCACTGGCTTTGTCAAATAGCTTATCATTTAGCCTCAAATAATGTACTTTATTACTTTATATAACAAATGCCACTTCACACAAGAACACCAACCTTGTCTTTTCAATCTCTCGACGAAATTCAATGACCTACGTATGCCTTGTAGACTCACACATTTTCTCTTTGGAGATCTGCCAGCCAATTGTGTTGCTTTGGGGTTTGACTTCCATTATGTACACAATATTGATAACGGGTTAATTTGGGAGCAATTTACACCTTCCTTTTCAGTACTTCTGCTTTTATGTTTGAGTGGGTCAGAGCAAGACCTGTCATACACAGGGCCAGGAGAAGCTTCATATTTAGGAAAGGGTTTGGATTTTTAGTGTTTTCCTCAAATTAGTTTATTCAATATTCTTTTATGCTTGTAATAAATACTACAAATGTTTGTTCATTGTAAATGGAAATGTAGTGGGAAAAACATTTTATTACTCGTGTATCTATTATACCTCAGTAACTCCCTTTGCATCATAATGGGACCCCGATTTTAGTTAACAGCTAGGGTAGTGTTGGCTTCTCACCCCAGAAAGGTCACGTCATTGCTGCTCAAGACGGGGGGTAAGGAGTCAGTCCTCAACCTTTCCACATCGAAATAAAATTTGTGAACATCCTGGCAGAGACAGTAAGATGAAAGGAAGCAATCTCTGCACAAATAATAAATTTAAGAAGAATGCATGATGATGTTCACATCAGTTTTCCTACCTGATCTGAAGTATGCGAGAGTTGGGGAGAGAGAGAAGAAAGGAGGAGGAGGAGAGGAAGAGCTTGTGCAAACTGGGCTCTGAAGCAATCCTGCACACTGGGAAAGGAGACAGGCAATGCAACATGGTCCCTTGCATATGACATTCCTTAAAATTTTGAATTATACAGAGAAAAGAACAGTGCCCAATATATTTTTGGAAAATCGGGAAGTGACACCTTGGAAAATGTTTTATATGTCATAATAGAATAAAACCAACAGAGTAGAGATTGCTCAATAGGTTATTCATCATCACAGATGACTCAAGGGCACCCAGAATCTTCCGTGGCCTTGAAGAGGAGGAGGGGAACCAGCTGGACCTTCCATGTGTTTCCAAGGAGAATACAAGGTCAATGGATTCCAAGACATATCAAAGACACAACTCTTAAAGTTTTAAGAGATGAGCATGGATTGTAGTCTGAAGCCCAGGTAAAAATAAGCATACCTCACCATATGCCAGTCGAAGGAGGCAACACCAGAGAACAAGATGGAACATATTGCTTATGCCAATTTAGACAGAAGCTGAGCCCCATAGAACAGATGCCTTCCTGAAGCGTGCCACCATATGAGAATCAACTGCATTTTCTGCCTCAATGTAGAACAGAACCTTGAAATCGAAATTAAGTTGAGCTATAGAAAAATGGTTGCTTTTTGCACATCAAAATTCACAAAATGACTGAGACAAATAAGAAATTTACCAAGATCAGGTCTTCTGTCATTAGAAATAAATGAGGGCTCAAATAGAGATTGAGTTAACTTAAAGAAAAAATAGTAATTTTTTTCTATACCAAAGTTTACAGTTTGACAAATTTATGCTCTACTATATATTTTAAATTATCCACAATTTTCATAACCCTGTTTTGACATTGCTGATAGGCCCAGAATATGAAAGAGGCCCTGATGTCAAGCATAGTCTCATTGTATTCTTTCATTAAAATTGTGTTTATGTGACAGCATGGATGGACCTAGAAGGTGTTATGTTCAGTGAAATAAGTCAGTCTGAGAAAGACAATACCCTGATTTCACATATATATGGAATCCAAAGAACAAAATAAATGAACAAATTGAAACAGACTCATATACAGAGAGCAAACTGGCATCTGCCAGAGCAGAGAGGTGCTGGGGGACTGGGTGAAAGAGGGGAAGGGACTAAGAAGCACAACTTGGTAGTTACAAACCAGTCATGGGCACGTAAGTACAGCACAGGGAATATAGTCAATAATGTTGCAATAACTATGTATGGTGCCAGCTGGGAGACTGAAAATATCGAGGGGAACACCATGTAAAGTGTATGATTGTCTAACTACTAAGCTGTACATCTGAAACCCATGCCAAATAACATTTTAAAAAGAAAGAAAATGTGTTTAATTTGGTTAAGTGCCAGAGTCCCGTGGAATCTGCTGATATCAGTGCAGTATCACCTAGCAACTAGAATGGAATCTTGATAAAATGAAACTTAAACAGCATTTGGATGAAAGGATATGATATGTTACATATTTTTTTTTCCAGTACCAGATTTGTTAAGCAACAGACTAAAGGCTCTGTTCCAGAAAGGATATAGCTGGAATGGACTCAAATCTATTATAAACTGGATAAATACTAGAGATGAATAAATTCTATATAGAAGAAAATATAATCAGTTGCATATGATGTTTATTACTCTTTTGGCAACCCAATTATGTCATTGTGATATTTGCGACCAAAACTTCCTAAGAGGTCAGAATTTTGCACTGGATCTAACAGGTCATCAGTTTCAAATCCAAGTTCAGAAACCCCGAACTTAGGTCCAGAGATGCTCCACAAAGTTGGCTCTTAGGAATTCATCGATTCCTGAAAGTCACTTAGCCCCAGAAGCGTTAGTCACTAGTCACTGGTTAAATTCTGTAAGTGGAATCACAATCTAGTAAAATGTTTCTGTTTTGTTCCACCATCTGCTTCAAAAATATGTACTTTTGTGGCTATCTTAACTCACCTTTCTGGCTATATACCTTTCCACAAGTCCTTCGGTTAAGTGAATTAATTTCATGGGATATTGCTGTATGGGTTTACGTACTTCAAGTTTTCCCATCTGCACCCTTAAGAGTGTTAAAGTGTACGATGAATAAATTGTAAACCCTCTTACTAGCATTAAATGGCATGCAGTTCTGAAATTTTAAGTTTTCATTATTTGGATTGACTTCCTTGTGGATTTTTGTTTGAAGAGGCAGAGCCTCAAGCCCTATTGGTGTCTACTCTATGTAACTACCCCAACCCTTTACCTTCCATGGAGCAACAAAAGAGGATGTGAAACCGGCTAGTCTCCCCACTGAACCACTGAATGAATGAATGAATGAATGAATGAATGAATGAATGAATGAATGGAGAGCTATCTCGCCCAGGATGCCACTGTGGACTCTGGGGGAAATGAGCAGGTGGAGAAGATGGTACCCACCACTAGGAGTCCCTGAACTAACCTGGGGCTAACAAGCCAGCGAAACTGCTAGGTCACCTTACTATATCACTTTTTGGATGAGATTGCCTCATGCTTCAACCACCTCGCTGAAGATTTTGATAAAGCATTTTAAAATAAACAAAAACATTATTTAATTACTGTTCTTTCTACTTAGGAGTCTCTACTCATTTTTACCATGAAAAATGTTTCTGCCGTGGAGCCGCCCTGAGGTGAGCCCTCCCAGGGCACTTCCATTGTAAGATCTGTGGCAATGAAGGTCCAGGCTGATGGGCTCTCGTGGTATAACTTAGTTGATCAACTTGGGGAAATTTTATGAATTTTTTGAAACAGTAAACCCTAGAAGATTTTTCTAGATTGAGAAGTGGACACTGTTTCTAAAAGAAGCCATAATGTTACAATGCTATTACAATTGTTGAAATTGTTACCAGGCATTTTTATATAATTTAATGCAACAAAAACAGCCCTCTAAAGACTAAAGGGTGCATTCCTTTAACAGTATCTATGGAGTGCAGAAAAAATATATATACACACATATATATATATGTATACATATATATACACATATATATGCATATATATACATATATACGTATATATGTATATATATACGTATATATACACACACGTGTATATATATACATATATATATAATTATTATTATTTTTAATTCTCACCCAAGGATATTTTCTCAAATATCTTCAGATAGAGCGGGGGTGGGGAGAGAAACGTCAATGTGAGAGGGACATGTCAATTGGCTGCCTCCCACACGACCCCGACCAGGGCCAGGGACGAACCACAGCCGAGGTACGTGTCCTTGACCGGAATCGAACCTGTGACTCTTTGGTCCACAGCCGACGCTGTAACCACTGAGCCAAACCAGCCAGGGCAAGAAAAATATTTTATGTAAACATTTTCTATTAAAAATATGTTATGCAAACATTTTATATTAACATGTTAATATTGAAAATTTATAAAGAATAAAATTTTAACAAGTTAAACCATAGAATGTCATGAATAAAAATCATTGTTTTCCATGTATATGTTTGTCATTACACAATGAAAATCTTTATTAATGAGGCATATCAGTCACACACACACACACACACACACACACACACACACACTCACACTGGCTACAAAAATATCCCTTTACCTTAACAGCCTCCATCATTATACATCATTACATATGCACATAATGTAGAAATTGAAAATACTCTGTTATATAATTTTTTTTAAGTTTTGAAAGTTTTAGTCACATGTGACATAAATTTCCTATTACAAAGTAAGTTTATTTCCTATTGACAATATTACCAACTGGGGACATGTTAAAGGGGGAGGTGGGGGGGAAAGAGAGAACAACTATATGTCCTTTTTAAAATCCCATTTGGGGATTAAATAAAATTGAACCTATTTTAATGAATACAAGCAATATTGAAATGTATATTATTTTGAAGAGAATATTTTATTATAAAAGATTCTGTAGTTGACTCATTCCTAAAATGAAAGAATGACATTTTATAATATATTACTTCCTGACATTAAAGGTTTTATGTAAAGCCTTAGCCTTTGGAATCTTCCAGTTATCACCTTTCAACACATTGTACTGGTTGACATTTAAAGTCCCTACAAGCTCACGTGGCATTTTCGGCCTGACTGTCATTACTCTATTGCTTTATAATAGATTCTCCTCAGAATGAAACCCAGTGACCCGACTAACAGCACCAAAACACTGTGAACTCATGAAATCCAAGTAGACCTAATGAACTAAGTCAGTAATCCTTTAAAATATTTTGCTTCCCAGAAATCTTTTGTTGCTAATGATTTAGCTTTAATAGGAGATTATCCAGAATCATTTTTAATAGGGCTGTCCCAAAGAAATCTAGTCTAATTAAAGCTATTTAAAACAATATTTATTCCTCCTCTCCTGGGAAAGTTTCTTTAAAATGTAAGTTATTTCCCTTGTAAATAATAAACATTAGGGATGATTTTATTATTCAATATCACCACTTTCATGTTTTTCTAGAGTTTTTGTACTTGACTCTGTTCTCCAGCCCCATCCCAAATGATCAACTGTGTCCCAGTTATTACATTCAGTTCTGCCTTTTTTCCTTTCCCCTTCACCCCATCATATACTTTTGTTTTGTTTCCTTTATCCCTAAAACATGTCTTTTAAAATCTTGCTCCCTTTTAGATCCTCAAGTGTATTCTTGTCGGCAATTATTAGATTCCAGTTATTCACATTCAGGTTCTGCTGACCCATCGTTTTCTTCAACTTAACCATCTCAAAATCCTCATTGTAAACAGTCAGAAGTGGTATATAATTTTAAAAAATGATAACTAATACATACTGAGTTCTTAACATGTGTCAAGTTCTCTAGTCAGTGCTTCACATTGACTGTTTTTATCACAGGTGCATAGCAAAATAAATGAGTGATACAGGTACTGCAGACATAAATGGACAGGTAAATTTAAAGATATATGATATTCCCACCAGCAGTGTACTAGAGTCCCCTTTTCTCCACACCCTCGCCAACACTTGTTGTTTGATGATTTGTTGATGGTGGCCATTCTGACAGCTGTGAGGTGATACCTCATTGTTGTTTTAATTTGCATCTCTCTGATGATTAGTGATGTGGAGCATTTCTTCATATGTCTCTTAGCCATTTGTATGTCCTTTTTGGAGAGGTGTCTATTTAGTTCCTCTGCCCATTTTTTAATTGGGTTCTTTGTCTTCCTTTTGTTGAGTTGTATGAGCACTCTATATATTTTGGAGATTAACCCCTTATCTGATGTATCATTGGCAATTATGCTCTCCCATACAGTGGGTTCCCTATCTGTTTTGATGGTTGTTTCTTTTGCTGTGCAGAAGCTTTTGAGTTTGATGTAGTCCCATGTGTTCATTTTTTCCTTTGTTTCTGTTGCCTTAGGTGATGTATCAGTGAAGATTCTGCTGTGTATGATGTCCAAAATTTTGTTTCCTACATTTTCTTCTAGGATTTTTATGGATTCATGAGTCACATTTAAGTCTTTTATCCATTTTGAGTTTATTCTTGTGTATGGTGTAAGTTGATGGTCTAGTTTCATTTTTTTGCACGTAGCTGTCCAATTTTCCACAACACTGCTGGTGGGAATGCAGACTGGTGCAGCCACTGTGGAAAACACTATGGTGTTACCTCAAAAAATTAAAAATTGAATTGCCATTTGACCCAGTGATCCCACTTCTAGGAATATACCCTAAGAAGCCTGAAACACCAACCAGAAAGAATATATGTACCCCCATGTTCATAGCAGCACTATTTACAATAGCTAAGATCTGAAAACAGCCCAAGTGTCCATCAGTGGATGAATGGATAAAAAAGCTGTGGTACATATACACAATGGAGTACTATGCAGCTGTAAGAAAGAAAGATCTCTTATCCTTTGAGACAACGTGGAGGGACCTCGAGAGTATTATCCTAAGCGAAACAAGCCAAGCAGAGAAAGACAAATATCACATGATCTCACTTATTTGTGGAATATAATGAACATAACAGTCTGAGGAACAGGGTAGACCCAGAGATGTGGAAGTAGGGTATAGACTGACACCTCTCAGAAGAGGGGTTGGGGGGGAGGGAAGAGATAAACCACAGAACTTATGTGCATGTATGCATAACTGATGGACATGGACAACAAAGCTGGGGACGGGGTGGGGGGATGGAGAGGAGGGTGTCAATGGGGAAAAAAGGAGAAACATCTGTAACAAAAATAAATTAATAAAAAATGAAAAAAATAAATAAATAAAATAAAAAAAATAAAAAAGTCAAAAAAAGATATATGATATTAATTGAAGAAATGCAGAAAATTATATATGTTCTTGAATCTGTCATTTCTCACCTATGTTTTTCATTTTTATTCCATAAACTGGGACAACTTCCCTGCCACGCAAATTCTTTGTATTCTAACTCTTAGATTATAGTCATGACGTGAATATGGTTATTATAAGACATAAGTTCTTGGTGAAATATCAGTCTTTATTCATTGAAAGGGAGCAAGATATGCTTTGTGCCACATATTTTTAAAAAAGACTCCAACCTACTATGTGTATACATAAACACACCCCAAATCCCACATCTTGAGCCAAGAAGAAGCACACTGGGACCCCATGCCTAGATCTCCTTCTACTCTGTGACCCAGGCACTGTAGTGAAAGGGAGAGACCTACGGCAATTAGAGAAAACAGACACACATGTTTGTTTACTCTAGTGAAATTGGGAATAGGGTCTCTACAATGACCAATCTCTGCTGCGGCCAAACGGATCCTTCCTTTCCTGACTCAGAGGCTTACCCTACGCGAAAGCATATCACTGATAGACTCTTCCTCAGTGTGAGGTGGCTGACTACTTACTAACACCCAATGCCCAAATCACTTTATTGGCCATTGTCCTATACAAGGAAATCATACTTTTCAAGAGCAAATGTAGAAAATGAGCTGCTAACCTAATAATTTAAAGGAATATTTTTTTATTACTCCATTTCCCCAACTCCTCCTCCTACATTTAAGAATGAAAGTTACATTTTTCCATTTATTTCCTCTTTGAAGTGCTGAAAGATAAGGGGGGAAAATTGATATTTAACATGAAATTTTTAAGTTAAAAACTGATTTTTGAAACTAACTTGCATTCAACAAACTAACGTTTAATCAATAATCAATAACCTGTACAATAGATACATTGTATTTTTCTTGCTTTAGAGCAGTGATTATTAACTACGGTTGATTTGCTCCCAGGGGACATTTGGCAATGTCTGGAGACATTTTTGGTTACCCAAATGGGGGGCCTCTAGTGGGCAGAGGACAGGAGGGCAGGGATACGACTCATCATCCTACATAGTTCCCCACCACAAAGAACTGTCTGTTCCAAATGGCATTAATGCCAACGTTGAGAGAGCCTGCTACTATAGGAGGAAGTCTGTGATACATGCTTAATTATATTTAAATATTAGAACATGTGAAGAGAAATAAGTGAATCCGGTGAGTAGTTCATTACAATAAGGTGGTAATATTTCCCCTTTTGTTTTTAAGAACCATTTGAAGAAGAGGGAAGATGTAGACAGAGGGATGAAATAGAGAAGACTTTGTAATACACGAGGAAATCGTATCTTTCAAGAGCACATGTGTAAAACGAGCAGCTAACCTAATCATTCATAGGAATGTTTTCTTTTATTCTATTTCCCCATCATGTTCGTCTAATTACCTCTCCAGGACAGTCTGTTGAGAAGGTGGGAACATCACACAGTTTTCATTAAACGCAGGACTTTGTGGGCAGCACTCTGGGTTCATATTGCAGCTCTCACACTTTCTATATTTGCAACATTCGGTAACTTAACCTCTGTGTGTCTCTGTCTCTCGTCTGTAATTATAGGGATAAGAAGAGTATATATTAGGGGGACCGGAAAGTAATGTCGTTAAAGTAATGACATGTTAAGGGCGGAAGTGGAAGCAAATCCGTGTCAGACAATCGAGGAACTGTCAAACACTCTTAACCAACCTTGGTCGACCATCCAAGAACATTTGCAGCAGATTGGTAAAGTAAGCAGAACAGGTGTTTGGGTCCCGCATAATCTGTCCAAAGAAAACAAAGCTAACCGGTCCACCACATGCAACTTATTGCTTCAGCGGCACAATACAGAAGCATTTTTTGATCCTTGATCACTGGACATGAAAAATGGGTCCTCTGTGATAATCCAAAATGCAAAAGGCAGTGGCTCTCTCTGAATGAATTGCCACGAAGTACAGCTAAGCCAGGTTTACACCCCAAAAAGGCACTTTTGTGTGTTTGGTGGAGTATTCACGGGGTCGTTCATTTTGAAGTGCTGAAACCTGGACAAACTGAATGCAGACCTTTACTGTGAACAATTGGATCGAGTAAATCAATCTTTAATTGAAAAGTGCCCAGCGATTGTCACCAGAAAAGGCATTATTCTGCAACACGATAATGCAAGACTGCACTGCGCAAGACGAACCCTGGAAAAAATTAATGAATTGGGGTGGGAGGTATTGCCTCACCCACCATACTCGCCCGATATTGCGCCATCAGATTTCCATTTATTCCGATCGCTACAACATTTTCTAAGTGGCAAAAAATTTGAAAATTTGGATGATGTCCAAAATGTGATCTCCAGATATTTTGCTCAAAAACCAATTGATTTTTATCGATCTGGCACTGAAAATTTGCACACTAGATGGCAAAAGGTTGTTGATAACGAGGGTGATTACATCATTGATTAAAAATAAAACTTATTAAAACTTTATCTGTTTGAATGTAATGTAAAAAAACGACATTACTTTCCGGTCCCCCTAATACTTCATAATGTTGCAAGGATAAAATCAGTAAGTGCATGGGGTATAAAAAGCAGTTTACGGGTGTTTGCTTTGTTGTTAGGATTATTTTTATTATGATCACCATCATTGCCATTGTCATCATCTCATAGGTTAGGAGACTGGGACTCAGAGAAGCCTAGCGAAACAGCTTATAGGTGGCAACATGGGAATCGGACTGCACACCCACCTGACTCCAGGTAGGGCTTTATGAAGTCAGTTACCGGAGGCTCGTGCAAAGGCCAACGAGTTGCCATGACATCTCTTGGAGGCCCTGTCATGCCAAATTATTAGCCTGCTTGTGAAGCTGTATTTTCTCCTTAAGTAATTCAGACTTTATTTAGAACCTGAATAGTTTGTCTTCAAAACTGTTTGTTTGGTGTGCACTTGAGGATATTTTCCAAATAGTTCAACATCTGAAAGTTTAATATAGTAACGCCTGTGATAAACAAATGTGGGGATAGCCCATTATAGTCAGTGCACTATCCTCAAGCCGTCTGGGAATAGGAATGTTCACTAAGTTCGTTGCTAGCCTCCCTCCCTCCTCTGCATCCTCCTTCAATCCTCTCCTCCAACTTCC
Source organism: Tadarida brasiliensis (assembly GCA_030848825.1). Lineage (NCBI taxonomy): Eukaryota > Metazoa > Chordata > Mammalia > Chiroptera > Molossidae > Tadarida > Tadarida brasiliensis. The sequence goes on along the minus strand of CM061267.1, from coordinate 77,775,307 downwards.
ACACTTATCCCTCCCTCCGCCCTACCTTCTTCAACCATTTGGAAAAGAAGAAAAGAGAGAGAGAGCATAGCACTACTAAATCACTGGTCTCAAATTATTAGGGATTAATTAGCTCGATAATTAACAGAGCAATTAAGGCCACTCACGTATATCTACCTTATCTTGATCAGGATGTGAATTTTTTTCTGTGTTTCAGTCTTCTATTTTAGGAACAGCCATGAGATTACAATTTGTTGACAAATATTCGGCTTTTATTTCTGATTCATACAGGTCACCACCTCCTTTTCCAGTTACTGACGTCTCCATCCAGATGTTCCTTAGAAGGTGAACCCTGATTGCCACTGTTTTGGCTACGGCTGCTGAATTTAGTTCGTTTATAATTTTGGCATTTTCTTACAATGACCTTATGACTTCTCACTAATTCTCCTAATCATTCAAAAATTGAAAAACCAACCAAATAAATGAACCACAATAAAGTATAATCCCTAGGTCCTCTTACAATTAAATAGGTTTTTTCCTTGTATTTAACCCATAATGAAGATAACTTCCTTAGCCTAGATTACTTTGTATTTCCACTCATGTTGTTATTTACGATTTTTCCTTTTCCTTTATTTAAGAAACAATAGAAGAATTTTTTCTTGGCTATTACAAAAATATTTTTTTCAAGTTATTAAAAATTAAATCCCTTGCATTATTTTGTCTTCCCAAATCAGCACTTCATAATATGCATTCCATTCTTTCACAACTGTCCCAGGTTTTTAGGAGAATCAAATTCTGCTTCACCACCGCCCCATATCACTGCTGTTAGCAGTGAACATACCGGACAGCAATAAGAAATTTCATCTGACTGGAGGGGGAGGAGCAAAGTGGAGAAAGGGATGAGAAGGGGGTTCACTCACAGCCAAAGTGTGAACATTTCAGGGAGTATTTTTTCACATTATATATCATATAAACACTTGTATTAGTGTCCTATCGCTGCTACGACAAATGATCACAATCTGAATGAGCAAAAACAACACAAATGAGTTAACTTACAGTTCTGGACGTCAGAAGTCCAAAATGGGTCTCGCTGAGCTCAAATCAGGGTGTGGTCAGGTGCTCCTCTCTGGGGTCACTAGGAGAGAACCTGTTTTCTTGCCTTTTCCAGCTTCTAGAGATGCCTGGACTCTTTGGCTTCTAGTCCCTCTCTTCAGTTTCAAAGTCAGTGAACTGTGAATCAGGTCTTTGTCACGCTGCCTCAATCTGACTCACTCTGGCTCTCCCAACGCCCTTTTTTCCTATAAGGACTCTTGTGATTACATTGGACCCACCTGGATAACCCAGGCTATGCTCTGCATCTCAAGGTCAAGCAGAATTAATTTCATCTGCAGCCGTGGTTCCCTTTGCCTAGTGACCCAGCATCGTCACAGGTTCTGGGAATTAGTATGTGGACTTCTTTATGGGGAGGGACTATTCTGCCCACCCTAGCATTTGTTTTGGGTTTCTTTTTTTTGTCACTTTTGAATTATATGAATTAGAAAATAGTCAGAATTGAACATCTTTTCTTTCTCTCAATACCTCTTAAAATCCCAACTAGCTCACTGTTTTTGTGGGCTATCCCAAAAAACCTCACGACACCTGTCTTTGTGTGTGCGTGCCTCTCTCAGAACACAAATTATAAGAAACTTTATGGGGTAATTAGTAGGCCTTGGTAAAGCAAAAATTAAATAAGTGCCAAATAAATGCTTAACAGAACCAAATTGGCTTTAGCATTTAACTTATTTTTGTTCTCACAAGCATTTTTAAAGCTTTAAGTAAAAGAAAACTTACAAGTTTAAAGCATTTCTAATCCCACTACAATGGAAAACAGTTGTCTCTTTCATATGTATTCCTCCAGACCATGTTATCATGGAAATATTACTGTCAATAATTACATATTTCAGATCATGATTAAATAATATTTCATAATGAAGCTGTACTGTAATGTATATTACATGTTCTGTGGGGTTTTGAGCTGCTTTTCAAAAGATGGATAAATGTCTCTGTGTACTTTGTTCTTAAGATAATTTGACATAGAATTGCTATGTCAAAGATTATGCTCATTGTTTTGTTTTTTGTGGGTTTTTTTCATCCTTACCCAAGGACATCTTTGCATTTATCTTCAGACAGAGTGGGAGGGAGAGAGAGAGAAACATCCATGTGAGAGAGACACATCAAGTGGTTGCCACCCACACGACCCCAACCGGGGCCAGGGGACAAACTGCAACTGAGGTACGTGCCCTTAGCGGGAACCGAACCCAGGACTCTCTGGTCCGCGGGCTACTGCTCTAACTGCTGAGCCAAACCGGCCAGGGTTTATGCTCATTGTTTTTAATTGTTGTTGTTTGTGCATATTACATGTTAGTTTTTAAGTGAGATATATTCATGAACTTCTTAGTCTGGAAGTGAAATCTAATTTTGCCCCATAATATAAAATATTGCAATTTTTCTAATTTTGTGATTTTAAGAAACCTTTTTATGAAAGTAGCAGCACCATAAACATGATTGTAAGTACTTAGTAAAGAACACAGCACACACTGAGTAGTAAGTACATGTTTTCTGAGTAAATAGATGAATGACCATGTTTGCTTAGAGTTACAAAGGGCTGAAAAATGTAATCAGCTGCCCTGCCTGGTGTGGCTGTTGGTGGAGCGTTGTCGGAACACCGAAAGGTTGGGGGTTCAATTCCCAGTCAGGGCACGTACATAGGTTTCCGGTTCGATCACTGGTCAGGGCATGTATGGGAGGCAATCAATCTCTCTCTCTCTCTCTCTCTCTCTCTCTCTCTCTCTCTCTCTCTCCCTCTTCCCCCTCCTACAATTAATAAGCATGTCCTTGGGTGTGGATTTAAAAGGATGCCATCAGGAAGGTGGCATGAGCAATCTCATGTGCACACCCTGTGCAGAGCCAACACGGCCCTATGTCTCCGTAATTTTTTTTTTCCAATGACAGATTATATTGTTTTGGAGCGGCGACTCTCGGCCTTGGCAGCACGTTGTAATCACCTGGAAAGTTTTAGGAACTACTGCATGGTAGGCATTGATTTTTAAAAGCTCCCTGGGTGATCCCACTGTGCAGCCAAGGTTTTATATTCTATTACTCAGGCTTTGTACCAGACCAGGCCATAAAATTAGAATCTGCAGGGGTAGGACATGGGCAACAGCAGTTTCCAAAGCTCCCCAGGTGAATATCTTGGGCAGACCAGCTTGAGAACCACTGAAAGGGCTCTGGGGATCAATTCCCCAGCCTGTTTTACAGGTGAGTATAGCTGACACCTGAGAGCTCAGTAGTCTTTCCGCAAAGTTAAATGGCTGATTAAATTTCATGTTAGAGGTCAGGCCACATTTAGCACGTGGATTCAAAGTACAGAAGAAACTATTTGAAAAGAGAAAGAAAATGCAAATCAAAACCATGAGATACCAACTCACACCTGTTAGAATGATTACTATCAATCAGTGTTGGTGAGGATGTGGAGAAAAGGGAACCCTCACGCTCTGCTGGTGGGAATGTGAGCTGGTACAGCCCCTGTGGAAAACAGTACGGGGGTTCCTCAAAAAATTAAGAAGAGAGCTACCACATGACCCAGCAATCCCTCTTCTGGGTATCTACCCCCCAAAATTGAAAACACTTATTCATAAAGATGTATGTACCCCAGTGTTCATTGCAGCATTATTCACAGAGGCTAAGGTTGAAACAACCTTAGGGTCCTTTGATGAGTTGTTGGATAAAGAAGAGGTGGTACCTATGTACAATGGAATACTACTCAGCCATAAAAAAAGATGAAATAGTGCCATTTGCAACAACATAGATGGACCTTGCGAGTATTATGCTAAGTGACATGAGTCAGATGGGAAAGGACATGAACTGTTACGATTTCACTCATATGTGGGATGTAAACAAAAACCAACAAATGAACAAATGAAACAGAAACCTCATGGATACAGACAACAGCATGGTGGTTACCGGAGGAGAAGGGGGAAGAGGGAGGCCAAAGAGGGCAAAGGGGGTCAAATATATGGTGACTGAAGGAAACTAGACCTTGGGTGATGAGCACAAAATAGAGCATACAGATGTCGTATTATAAACTCATACACCTGAAACTTATGTAACATTAACCAGTGTTATCCTAATAAATTTAATTTAAAAATAATCCCTGGGGAGGAAAAATAAAAGAGAGTTTTCAGACTACCAAAACTAGATGGATATATGGCATCCTTTAGAATCTAGGAGAACTAACCGATGCATCTTACCTATTTATTGCTTCTTTACCCTCTGGTCAGGTTATTTACTAAATCATCTAGGCCCACCTTGCATTTTAGGTGATTCTGAAAGGCCTAATTTGGGGAGAGTCTTGAGACTATGAGTGTTTCACCCCGGAGGGGTCCCAAATCCCAGTAATCCATCCACTAATGTGTTAACCGCTGGGGTTGAGCAGAATGAAAACAAGAGGCAAAGAGAAGATACATCTTCAGAGGACTGACTGTTCTGTGCTGGGTTTCCTGTGTGGAAAATCAAACGACTCGCTACTGATTGTTTGTGTGCAAAAGTCTTTGGCAGCGATGCCAACAAAAGCACTGGATAGTGTGTCTGTTCAAAGCAAAACACATCAAATTATGTATTCAGCAAATCCTTATTATCAGAACATGGGTCATGTGAACTGTTTGCTTTTTAGTGAGGCTTCGGGAGGCCCTTCCTGTGACCAGAACGACTGGCCTGTTAAACACTGAGCTGCCAAGACAGAGCCACAGGTGGCCGTGACTTGGCAAGCGATAAAACACCAGCCACACCGAGGACAATAAAAAATGAACAGGTTTTTCCATCTGGTTTTCAATATGTATATACAGCACAAGAGTTTCTTGGGGAAAGCTGACTTTTAGGATTGAACATAATGTCTAATATATTTCCCTACGTTACAAAGCCCCTACTTAAGTTTGGGAATTTTTTATTCAAAATAACTGATTTAAAAGTCTGTATAAAGACAGTATTTCTGCTGAATAATAAGTAGCTGTATTCGTTTACTTTCCCCCCATTTCTTCTTATGTTTTTAAGGATTCATCGTTAATACTTACGTTCTCTGTGACCTTAGAGAAAAGGCACGTAGGACGTGCGTAGTGAGAATTTTACAAGTCCGCAAACTTTACCTGCTGTCTCACTCTCAGCCCCATTAGACTGCTCACAAGACGTCAATCACCTAAATATACAGACCTTTGCACTCATTCTCTCTTGACAGTATGCTCACATATTTCTTATCAGTCTAATCCTTCCCAAGCTCCTGAGACACTCATGTTAACCCAAACCTTATTATAGCTACCCCTTTTCAATTTGACTCTACATTATTTTCTGTACATGATCCCATCTGAACACTATAAATTTCCTCTCCTGCAAATCCTCCGGATGAACGTACACACAATGGAGAGCAGGTGAGCAGACGCTCACACCTGTGTCTGGATGTCTACGTGCTCCTGCTGTTCTCTGGGTTATAAAGTCCACCCCAGGGACGGTGACTGAAAACTAGGACCAGGGCCAGGGAGACTGTAACCTGTTTCAGGCTCTGCCCCTTTGTGGACTAACCAGATGCCCCATTTTCTTCGGCCATAAAGTAAAAATGAAAATTTTGCAGCTTATTTTTCACAGTGGTTGTTAGGATCAAGTAAGCTAATGAAAAGTGAGCATCTTCCAACAGCGTGTGATTGACTTTTTTGTGTCAAAAAGAATTTTCATAGTTTAGAATTAAAATACTTTAGAGTTTGAAGAAAGCAAAATACATCTACTATAACTTACAATTAAGTGCAAAAATTCATTCTTATTCTTTGGCAGATGGTCATCGATTTCTGCTTGAATATATTTAGTGATGGGAACTATTTATGTCTGAAAGCAATTCATTCCAATTTTACCAATGTATATTTAACTATGATAGCAAAATAAGAGCACCATCTCTGATACAGCTTATAAACTGATGAAATTTTAGCACAGGATATTAGGAACAAAACAAAACCAAAGCATTTCGTTTCCTTGTTGCTTTTTGCTTTTTGTCCTTACTACCAAAAGATAGACAATTTATAATCATGTCCAAGCCTTCTATTTACAAAAAGAAATTAGTACAAGTCAGACCACAAATATAAAGACAATCATTTTCTGTTCTGAAACTTTGACTCCTGCACTCTAAGATATTAGAGGGTCCATCTTACAGTGATTTTTAAGTTGAGCAAATCTAGGTTTAACTTCCAATAGTTAACAAAAAGGAAACAGTGACAAGACTTTTAAAAGGCAATAAGAGACTAAAGGCCAACAGGAATTTTTGAACAGTTATAGTTATCAAAGGCAGCTGGTATTGTGGCCAATAAAAAGGTGTGCAACAAGTTAATTAGCAGGGAAATGCAAATTAAAACTATATACTATATCAATACACACAGCAGATTGCTTAACAAGGAAATAACTGACAATACAAAGTGATAGTGAAAATCTGGAGTGACTGGAACTCTTACACACTGCTGGTGGGAGTGCCCATTTGGGACAACCACTTTGAAAAATTATTTGGTTATACGTAGAGTAAAACTAAAAATGCCTATGGCCCAACAAGTCTGAACTAGGAATGTACCCAACAATAATGAGTTCTTACACTCACCAAAAGACATGTACAAAAATATAGACAGACACTTCATTCATAATTGTCCATCCACAGTAGGGTGGATAAATTGCACAGTATCACTGATGCTCAGTAGTGAAAAAGAACAACCACTGCTACATGCAACACTTTAAATGAATCTCACAAACATAATGATCAGTAAAAGAGGACAGACTTAAAAGAGGAAACGGCTATGATTCCATTTACCTGAAGTTTAAGGGAAGGGAAAATAAACTCATGGTGATACAGGTTATAATTACGTTTACCTTTGTGGGAGGGTAAATCCCCAGAGGTGCTGGGGATTTTCTGTATCTTGATCTATGTGCTGGTTACACAGGCAGCTACATTTATAAAACTTCATTGATTTGCATGTTTAAGAACTGTGTACAGGAAAACTACTACCTATAGAGGTTTATAGCTTTGCAATATTATATTCTCAAATATAATTCATCTTTCTTTTTCCATCTCAGCATTCCATTTAGAATGCACCAAAATAATATTGCTTATAATAGAGTCAAGCTGGACATAGTTGCCAGGAGTTTAATTTAAATTAATTATTGTGTTTGCAGGGGGAAAAGGTGCTCTACAATTGTATATTTTGACAGGAAGAAAGTATATTTAGCACTTCTGAATGTCCTTCTGTTTACTTAATACTAGAGTTCCCTAAAATTAGTTTCACAGTTTCTCACTGATAAAGCAGTCTTGGCGAGAGTGGGGGTTGGGGGGAGTGTTTTAAGCAGCAGTTACTTTATTCACTACTAAGGCAAATTAGGTACGCCCTGAGACAACAAATGGGTTTAATTGAGAAGGATTACCTTGAAACTTTTGGAATTCTATAGCAAATCGGATTAAAATGACTTGTACCACATAATTCTCTTGAAAAATAGAACGTGATAAAGAAAGCACTCACTTTGAAAGCTTTCTACTAGCATATACCTGAGTTTCCTGGATGCAAGGACCTCAAGGTGTAGTTACTATCCCTAAGGCGAACGCTTTGGGAAGGGGGCAGAGTTCACCTTGCTCACACACTCTCTTCTCTGGAAACGATGCAGCTGCCCATGCTCCAAAGTACACGCAATACTTTCACGTGTTCAAACCTATTCTAATAGCACCTCCCTCCCTTACTGAGGAGTATGAGAAGTAACCTTCCTCTTCTGTTGTTAATATGATAAAAATTAAAGAAAAATAGAGATCAACTACCAAAAACATCTAATACTTTAAAAATAAGACACACACACACACACACACACACACACACACACCAGAGGGGAAAGAGACAGAAAAACACTCTAATCCCTTCCGTGAGAATTTTTTCAATTGAATGGGAAGAGAAATTAACCAGACAAAGGAAGGAGACAGGATCCTTTAGAGAACCAAATGTCAAACGCTTACACCTTTTGTTATGTCATCACCTGAGTGGAGCGTAGGAGGAGGGAAAGGGGAGCATTTCTGAGAAGGGCACAGAAACCCAGCTCTCTGAGGAAGCAGGTCACTTACTTAAGTGGGGTCTTTTAGTGAGGCCCAAGCTCCCCCAGAGAGCTAGTTCTAGGACTCCCTGCTGATCGAAGATGCTGCTCACTGTCAGCACCTCACCTCACCTCCACCCTCCTCTTAAACCCTGCCCTCCACATCTCCACCCTACACTTCTGCTGGTTTTGTTTTCTACATTGAGAAGGTAGAATGTATGGAAAATACTCTAGTTTCAGAGAAGTAGTTCATATTTTCTTATTTTATTCAATAAACAGTCAATAAACTTCGACTAGATGCAATGCACTATGTTAGGTCCAGGAAGAAGGGGGGAAAAGACTATAAAAGGGAAATAAAATATACTCCTTGACTGGTTGACGTCAGATTGCTTAAAAGCCTGTGGAGGGAATGTGGGTGGTGGAGACATTTGAGACCAACAACAACGACAAAACATGAATACACTCAGGGAGGGAAAAGACAGCCAACATGCATCATGTCTGGAGCAATTCAATGGTACTCTTCCACAGGAACCAAGGGTGTGTTCAGACAGCGAAGGCCATTTGAAAATCTTGTTCCATGTCATGGTGAGGATAGACCCCTGATGGTCTCTAGGCATGGGAGTGTCGGACAAGGCTGAGTTCAGATTGCTCGCTGGAAAGGTAGGTAGAGGATAAAATAAATAATTTTGTTTTTAGGAGGCTAAGTACATTCAACTATTGCTAGCATTACCTATTTATTTATAGCCAAAATAAATAGAAAACATAATTTATTTCAAGATATTAAATTATTTATAACAATAATTTTAATTTCTTCTAAAAAGTGAAATTCAGTCCATGGACTAAATTTTAAAAAGAAAGAGCAGGTTATTAGTATTTAATGAAATGTTGCTCCATACTCCTTTTCAGATTTAGTAGCTGAGAGTAAGAAAGGAATGAATAACACACGTTAGAACTGAAGCTCAAGAAAGTTGGTTGGCAGTTCGGCTGACCAAGAAAAAGAAGCAAACATTTGACTTTGATTCATATTTTAATAGTATTTCAAATTCTTGTTGCCTCTATAAACATATCTCTGAACGAAGGATCAGCTGCCTTTACCTATGTTATTTCCACTGTTTTTATAATTTCATTATCATCATTTTTGTATGTTGTTACCTAAATGAGCATTACATTTTAATAGAGCAGAAAACCTAAAAATTTTTAAGTATTCCATTTGTATACTTTGGACAGTAAATAATCCTGAATAATTCGCTTGAACTATCCCTCTGCAAATCCAGGTTGCTTAAATTAGGTACGTTAATAAATTATTTAGGATAATGAATTCATTAATAGATTAAACAACTATTGGGAGTTACCTGTTCGAGAAGGGGAACACCCTGAGATCCAGCCAGCACAAAGGCTATGGGATAGATAACTTCCGGGGGAGCAAAAGGAAGAGAAGCAATTAATTTGTACTTCACTGTGGCAGCCTGGGCCCCACAGACACCAGAGGGCTGATCCTGGATGCCACTGCCCGAGTCAGAGGCCGTTTCCTGCCATATGGTGTTGGTTGTTGATAAGCATGTGTTTATCTAGGTCTGGCGGCCAGACTCTCCGCTGATAAACACACCAGTCTGAAGCACAGCATCGAATGGCACTGCCTCGTCATCGATTTCCTGAACATGTGTGAACCTGGAGCAAAACATAACTGGGAGGAAAAGAGACACTTCAGAAATTAAGGAGAGAAATACTGAAGAGAACCACCCCCAACCTCTAACTTGTTATATCTCCTAGCCAAAAACGTCAGATGTGGGGAGTTGGTGGAGATGAGGAGGATGGAAAAGTGACATTACACAAGTAAACTGAAAGATATATATGCAACAAACTATAGCAAGATTTTTATCTTTACAATGAAAGACACAGCTCATAAAACTGCCAAAATGGCCAAATTTAAAAACCAGGCTCTGACTTTTTCCCCAAGATGCTTGTTAATAAAAACAAAAGAAATTGAAAACCAAAAGGGGGGGAGGGGGGGGATGATCATAAAAATAGATCATATTTGTTGTATACTTACTCGGTGCCAGGTTACATGGATTATCCCACTCAGAACTGATAACAGTGCAAGGAACTGGTCATAGTAAACACTTGGATTTTCAAGCTGAAGAAACGAAATCTTAGGAAGGTTAGAAAACTTGCCCTGAATTTGAACCTGGTCATCTTGCTCCAAGTCCCATGAAGTTTTGTGTGAAGGATACACGTGCTGCCCTTTTCCAGTCACCGCTGTCCTCAGAGTATGAGGACTGAGACTGCTTTCGCCGTGCCAGCAAAGCACCCCTAGGAGAGCACACTCACACTGGCTTACGGCTCACCTTAGGAGTAGATAGCTTAGGGGAGGGAAATTCTCCTTGATTTTCTAATGTCTCCTGACGCTTCAACTTGGCGAAAGAAATGGGGTCATCTTTTCCTTTTCCTATTAATTCACCTGCAGTGTGACTATCAGGGAAACGTCTGAATTGGGGCCACGGCACCACAGAATATAATGCAAGCATTATTTTCCAGCTCCCAGTTTCAGTTGTCACAAAAAGCAAATGAATGAAAGAGATTTGTTATCATGCTTTTCTAGCCTGTTCTCTCCTACCGAGGATGGAGAAAATATTCATTTTAGAAAGCCGTGATAGCTGCAGAAACATTGTCAGTATTCACCGAAATATAAACTCTGAATAACTCACATAAGCTTTTAATCTCTAAGTAGAATGGGACTTCAAACACTATTTTTATATTTACCCATTTTTTTGGAGTGAATAGAAAGCTAGCACCGATTATACATTAGCTAAAATACAAATATATATATAAGAATTGAAAAGGGCCCTGGCCGGTTTGGCTCAGTGGTTAGAGCGGCGGCCTGTGGACCAGAGAGTCAGTGGTTCGAGTCCGGTCAAGGACACATACCTTGATTGCTGTTCGGTCCCCAGCCCTGATCGGGGTTGTGTGGGAGGCAACCAATCGATGTGTCTCTCTCATATCAATGTTTCTCTCTCTCTCTTCCTCCTCCCACTCTATTTGAAGATAAATGGAAAAATATTCTCAGGTGAGGATTTTTAAAAAATTAAAATAAAAAAGAATTGAAAAGGCACAAAAATTATAAGAACGAAGCATGAAATGATTAACCAATTTATTCAATTCACTGGATTTATTTATATCACATTTTAAATAAATTTGAATTGATGGCTTCAATTCCCAGTATATATCTTTTGGTAAATAAATGAATAGCAGATGTATATGATTTCCATGTTGCTAGACTGAGAAAATTTCTCTTGTGCCCTCCTGCTCTTCAGAAGTTATTTATCATTACCATGGGTAGTTGCGTCTATGGCCCTTTCATAAATTCATGTTTTTATTTATGTGTGCATTGAAAACTTAAAAACCACGCTACTAGAACATGGATCAAAAAACATGAAATGACAATTTTCTTATTATTCATGACCACTTTTTTCCCTCTGTCTCTTTTTACTCCCTTGAGATTTCATTCTCTTTAATAGACCAGCCTATACTAGTATGTTAACCTTCAGAGGTGATGTCTGTCATATAATAGAAGCTTCTGGAGACTTAAGGGCAGACTCTATTGCTGAGAATTTCAAACTCGGTGAAGTTTGGGAGAGACAGTTGATTGTAACATCAATAATTCAAATTGTGTTCCAGATTCTAAAAAGAGAAAAAATAGAAAAGCAGAATAATGAGAATAACGAAATTTTGTGTGCTAGTTTTTAAAACCATCAACTCACTAATCCATTTTCCCATGAAGAAATTCAACAATATTAACTAGGCACCTGTTAAGAACTTGTCTTCCTACTAGAGATGCAAATAAAAGATGACTAAAACACAGTCTTGCTCTCGGGAAAGTCCTAGAAGGAACCACAGAACCACCACTACACCAGTGCTCTGAGCTCCTATCAGGAAAATGCACGTAGAACGGTAGAGGCACAAGTTAGTAGAGACCAAGTGGTGCAGAATGAGAGACATCATGAAAGCCTTCAGAAAAGGGGACAATGTTAGAAATGAGCTTTGAAGAGTAAAGACATACAGCCAGGTGACAGGGACGTTGGTGTGGAGGAAGCCGCAGGTGTCATGGCTCAGAAGGGTAATGACGCCTGGCTCATGATGGCTCTGGGAGGGGTTCAGAACGGTGGGCAATGCAGTTGAACAGTTAGACAGAGACCGAATCACGGAAGGTCTTAGATACTGTGCCAAGAGTTTGATATTCTCTTCTGAGCAATGATGGAAATGTTAATTGTGTGTCACTATTTCTCTGAGAATCCCAATTAGTACAAATGGAAAGCCACCAAAAGAATGTAGCCAGAAAATAAGATGACCGATTTTACATTTTGAAGAGTAATTTCAGTGACAGTGAGTGGAATTCCACTATTTTGTTAATTTTTTTTTAAAGTGTGTGTGTGTGTGTGTGTGCCTGGCCCGGCCAGTGTGGCTCACTGGTTGAGCATCGACCCATGCACCAAGAGGTCGCCAGTTCGATTCCTGGTCAGAACACATGCCCAGTGGGGGGCATGCAGGAGGTGGCCAATCGATGTTCTCTCTCATCGATGTTTCTCTCTCTCCCTCTCCCTTCCTCTCTCTCTAAATAATAATAAAAAAAAAATTTAAAATAAACAAATAAAAGTGTGTGTGTGCTCCTTTCCAGCCTGGGCCGGGCAGAATGGCTCCCAGAAGGGCAGCAAGAAGAAGAGCAGTTCCGCCATCAATGAGGTAGAGATCGGAGGATACACCATCAACATCCACAAGCATATCCATGGAGTGGGTATCAATAAGCATGCCTCTCAGGCACTCAAAGAGATCCAGAAACTTGCCATAAAGGAGATGGGAACTCCAGGTGTGTGCACTGACACCAGGCTCCACAAAGCTGTCTGGGCCAAAGGAATAAGGAAGCCCCATACTGGATCCAGCTGTGGCTGTCCACAAAACGTACGCAGATGAAGATTCACCAAACAAGCTCCATACGTTGGTTACCTATGTAGCTGTCACCACTTTCAAAAATCTACAAACCGTTCATGTGGATGACAATTAACTGCAACAATGAAAGTGCATGTGTGTGCACGCATTCGCACGTGCTCATATTCTATCTACTGTGTGTAAGGCACGAAGATGGCATAAAATAGTAAACAAACACCACCCTTGCCCCCAAATTAGTTAGTTAAAGTACTTACAATATACACTTATTAAACAGGAGATCAAGGAAGAGATTATTGGAAAACCCCATCAAGAAAAAATGAAAGCTGCCCGGCTGGTGTGGCTCAGTGGTTGAGCGTCGACCCATGCACCAAGAGGTTGCAGGTTCAATTCCCAGTCAGGGCACATGCCCAGGTTCTGAGCCAAATACCTAGTGGGGGGCATGCAGGAGGCAGCCAATCAATGTTCTCTCTTATCGGTGTTTCTATCTCTCTCTCCCTCTTCCTTCCTCTCTCTCTAAAAATTAATAAAGAAACAAATTTTTAAAAAAATGGAAGCAGAAATTACAGATTAATCATAAAATGGATTGGGAAGATATAGCATTGGCCAGACCCCAGCAAAACAACTGAATGTGGGTTAGGAGTGATTTAAGAGAGAAAAATAAATAGAAGATGATCCCCAGGTTTCTGTCTTGGGAACAGCAGAGAAATAACATCCAGGGCGGGCAATTAAGCAGTTTATTTAAAGGAGCCAAACTATATTGTGTACAGATCTAGACCCTGCACATAGATTATTCATTCAATTAGTAAAGCGATTCTATGGGGTATTATTATTTTCACGATTATTTTTGCTGAGTGTGGGGAAGACTAAAATGTCCAAACTGAGACATCTTGCATGTAGCAGAGCTGGATTTGAACTCAGAGCGGGCTGCAGCCCACTCACGCCCTTCACAGGCAGTGTGCTGACCATCGCGTGCTGCCTCTCACTTGGCTCTCAAGTGAGCAAACAGAAAGATGTAGACTTCACAGCGCCTTTAAAATATGTGATTCTTTACAGCATCATTTCTTCATTTCAACTTTTAAATAAGAAGTCTGCAGACCACCAAAAGCAGTTCCCTGTGTGGTTCTTCTGGCATGTGAGTTTAGCATGATAAATTAGCAATTCTTTGGAAGTCATAAACCAATACATATTTGCTAGTGGACTGATTTATTGAACTAGAGAGGTTTTCTTTTAGGAAACTATTTGTGCCCTGGCCGGTTTGGCTCAGCGGTTAGAGCATCGGCCAGCGGACCTGAGAGTCCCGGGTTCAGTTCCCACTAAGGACACGTACCTCGGTTGCAGTTTGTCCCTGACCCTGGTTGGGGTCGTGTCTCTCTCACATCAATGTTTCTCTCTCTCTCTTCCTCCCTCTCTCTCTCTCACTCTATCTGAATGCAAAAATGTCCTCGAGTAAGGATAAAAAATAAAAAAAGAACTATTTGTAAACCATTCTCCCAACACTTCCTTTGCACTATTTCAGCCACTGCAAACGGTAACCCTTAAGTCTGTTCACTGATCATGGACATATGCTTGGTTCTGATTTACACATGGTAATCCTATTAGCATGCAACAATCTGGGTATATTTAACACAAGTGTGCTCTCACTATACTTTTGAACATTATCTTTAGGCATCATAAAGACATACTGGGCCCTGCCTTACGACCCAGTGATTCCTCTTCTGAGATTATGGCCGAACACAAAACACTAATTCAAAAGTATGTATGCACCCTTATGTTCACAGCAGCACTATTTACAATAGCCAAGACTTGGAAGAAGCCCAAGTGTCCATCAGTAGATGAGTGGATAAAAAAGCTGTGGTACATTTACACAATGGAATACTACTTGGCCGTAAAAAATAGAAGGAAATCTTACCTTTTGTAATAGCATGGATAGACCAGGAGAGGTTTATGCTAAATTAAGTTAAATAAGCCAGGCAGAGAAAGACAAATACCATATTATTTCACTCATATGTGGAATCTAATGACAAAAATAAACAAACAAAATAGAAACAAACTCATAAATACAGAGAATAAACTGACAGCTGTCAGAGTGGAAGAGGGTTGGGGGGCTAGGGTAAAAGTGAAGGGATTAAGGAAAAAAAAACCTCACAGACACAGACAACAGTATGGTGATTACATGAGGGAAATGGGGAGGGGGGGCGCAGGTAGAAGAGGGTGAAGTGGGGATAAATGGTGACGGAAGGAGACTTGGCTTTGGGTAGTGAACACACAATATCATATACAGATAATGTTTCATAGAATTGTACACTTGAAAAGTCACCCCAATAAATTCAATTTAAAAAAAAATGTATACTGTGCTGCTGTTTTTTCAAATGCATTAAAAGTTCTTCAATGATACCCAGCGTTTATGTAGCACTTTGATATCAGACACCATTGTAGCCACTCACAGATACCAGCTCATCTATTCTTGACAATGGCCTTACGAGATAGGTATTATTCCTATCATCATCATCCCCATTTTACAGATGTGGAAACTGAGAGAGTAGGTAACATCAGATTCACAGGAATAGAAAGCCACAGTCGAAATCAGAACCCAGAGTCCCCAGTCAGCTCCTGATTACAGTACCACACTGCCTCTCACAGAAAGGGTCTTCCTCTTTGAACCCTCAGCCTTCCACCTCCAGAGCCAGTTGTATTCTTCCTTAGGGAATATTAAAAAGCAATGGTGATGGAATTCCTCCAAGCCAGGAAACAAGGGTTGGGAGTTGATTAGAATTCTGAGTCACTACAGTCTATACAGCCCAGATTTGAAGAAGCCCTGTCTCACGTGGATCATTTTCTTTCCCTCCAGATAAATCCAGGAACCGAAACCTTGAGTGGACTCCATGGCCCACCTTCCACTCAGGCTTCCCAGTAAAGCCTGGACCAAATTCCCTACTGCTACCCACAGGGCAATGCACAGCAGACAACACCAAACTGTGGCTGAGAAGAGAAAGGTAACAGCGCTGAAAATGCACACCTCAGGAATCAGACTCCTTGCCAAGAATGTAACTGCCATACCATTAATAGTGACTCTGGACTTTTTATTGCAAGATTGAGACAGCATGAGTTAGAGGAATGAGGCAAGGTTTTGTATTTAGACAAGCCTGGGGTTCAGGCATGGCCTGCATTTGCTTGGTGAGTGACCCAATAGAACATTTGCAATCTGCCAGCATCTCTGTTTTCTCATTTGCCAAAGGAGATTAAAACTATTTTATAATGTTAATGGAGATATGAAAGAATTCTATTTAAACCATAAAAGTACTACTCACAATGAGATATTATCATTATGGCTAAGCAACCAGAGTTTATTATCCTCAGTTGCTACACACATTATACAATTGGCTACACCATTCTGTCTATGAACTAATGGGTCAAAGCAAATTCTCTTGGGATAGATTTATATGCATCGCAATATCTTTTAAATACACACGTATGTATTTTTATAAAATGTTTATTTGTTTATATTCTGCTTTCTAAAGACCATATTTGGATGATTTGGTTTCTTTATGTTATACCTCTCCTTAGTATCTTGACCATCTTTTTTTAAAACATTTTTATTGATTTTTTAGAGAGAGAAGAAGAGAGAGAGAGAGAGAGAGAGAGAGAGAGAGAGAAACATCAATGTGAGAAACATCCATCACCCTGGCCAATTTGGCTCAGCAGTTAGAGCGTCAGCCCACGGACCAGAGAGTCCCGAGTTCGGTTCCCGCTAAGGGCACATACTTCAGTTGCAGTTTGTCCCTGGCCCCGGTTGGGGTCGTGTGGGTGGCAACCACTCGATGTATCTCTCTCACATCGATGTTTCTCTCTCTCTCTCTTTCTCCCTCTCTCCCTCCCGCTCAGGTGAGGATTAAAAAAAAAAAAAGAAAGAAACATCCATCGACTGCCTCCTGCACGCCCCCTACTGGGGATCAAGCCCACAACCCAGGCATGTGCCCTATCTGGGAATTGAACTGGGACCTCTGTCTATGTGACGATGCTCAATCCACTGAGACACATCTTGACTATCTTGACACTACCTAACTACATATTTTCCTGGAAGATGTGAAAAATGTGGTGAAATGAAAAAGAAGGGATACAGAAAGAGAAGAAATTTTTTGGTGGAAAATTCCTTACAAATTGCTTGTTTTTAACAAAAGGGCTTAAATCATTTTTTCCCTAGACATTCATTATTGGGGATCATGTGTGTGTTCTGGGGAAAGCTATGATTTAAAAACCTCTTTCCTGATATACTTTATCAAAATTATACTTAATTATTAAAAATTACATAAGCAAATAACAATGAAAAAAAGAATCCATGTACAATCTTTTTGCAAATGAGATCAAAATTTTTAAAAATGGAATTATACAAAAGTTTATACTAGAAATTGAGCCTACAATTCAGCAAGTAGTTATTCTTTTTGTTTTGTTTAGGAGGAAGAAAAATTGTTGCAGTGTAACTTTCAAGCTTTCTTTTCTTCTAAAGAAAATATTTTTTAATGGCAAAGACCCAACATACTGAAAAATATTTTATTTTATTGTTTCAGAGAAAAATAATTGCCAGGTAAAATCTAAATATAGGTAACAACCTTAGTGAAAATTTACCACAAGCTGACCTCTTATAAGGGCTTTGGGGAGTCTAAATATGAGCTGTGAAGAGGGAATAAAAAGATCTGGAGGAAAACACAGTACGTTCAAGATAACAGCTGCCTTGAGAAGCAGTCAGGAAAAGCATGGGGGTTGAACTGGATCTGAAATGAAGAAATTTCATTTATATTAATTCAAGGCCATTACTCAACTTCAATTTAAACTCTACGTTGCCCCTAATATCTTTGGAAACCACTCAGATATAAAGCCCATGCAAAGAAAGATAATGATCATGCATAGGAATGACCACATTTTTATTATCAGCACCAAAATAAATATATAATTTTCATTTCTCTTTCATTCAAATATCAAATACAGGCTTTACATTTCTGTTATATTTTTCAGTGTGACTATTTTCGTGTACTTTCCAAGTGAAGAAATATACATGAAAAGATTTCATACATGGAAAGATTTCATACACGTAGCATCAGGAAAAACAATAAACATGATATAAAACACTTTCATAGAACTAGTCATATCCCTTACTGAGAAATGCTTGTTTTTCTCTTAAAGTTTTAAATATATTGTCTGGTGTCATAAAATGACATTGCATTACATTTAATATTGTGACATTACCCCAAAGACAAATTCAGAGACACAGCATTTTCCTTCACCACAGATAGAGCTGCAAAAAAAAAGCACTCCATGGAGAAAACATTGAGCTACTGGTGTAGTCATGTGAATACCGAGAGAGGACAACAATGCAGGCTTTCATGATGATTAAAGACCAACACCACATCTGTAGGTGATTCTGTGGGTCCTGGAATCTATCCAGTGATTGCATTGACCCTATAGTAAAGTGCTCTCCATTGACGCTATTAATCTTCTGCTCTGGAGATTTTATTAATAAATGTGAACTTAGATCCAACACTCATGGTTTTCTAAATCTGGAGATTAGATATAGGGAATTCCTTTGGAAGAGTAATTGAAAATTCATGCATGTTTTTTAAAATCCAATTCAATAGCAAATTCTTTTGGGATTTTCTCTTGCATATTGGATTTTTTTTTTAATCCTCACCTGAGGATAGTTTTCCATTTATCTTCAGATAGAGTGGGAGAGAGAGAGAGGGGGAGAGAGAGAGAGAGAGAGAGAAACATCAATGTGAGAGAGACACACCAATTGGTTGCCTCCCGTACAACCCTGACCGGACCAGGGACAAACTGCAACCGAAGTATGTGCTCTTGACCAGAATCAAACACGCGACTATTTGGTTCATGGTCCGAGGCTCTAACTGCTGAGCCAAACCGGCCAGGGAAGGATTTTTTTGAATTAGGTTTATTTATAAAATTTCTTGCTATTGCCTTTCATATTTGTGTACTAATTTATCAAGTTAGTCAGTCTAGGGACATTGACCAACTCCTTCAAATACCATTGAAAATGTTCTGTTGTATTTTGATTAAACTTCAATTCCTGGATCTAGGTGAAAACTACCATGTAGTAGAAAGGGGTTAAAAATCCTTAGGATCTAAGAATTTGTTTACTAGAGAGCCACAGTTAACTCTTCTCAAGATTTTGTTGCTCTTTGAAGGTAGCCCCTAGTACAGGATATTAAAATACCTAACTGTGATGTCATTATGATTATTGCCTAGAGCAGTTGAGGGTAGCACAATTTGCTACCCCAAAATATGCCACTTTGGCATGTTGATTATTTTGAGGTATAGCACCTGAAAAACAGCAAATGCAGGGACAGGCTTTCTCTGAACTCCCCTTATTTCCTAAAGACAGGTCCTTCAAAAGGAACTCAATTGTCATAAATCCCTCTCCAAGAGTTTCATCAACCAGGGAAAATTAACTCTCACCACAGGAGAGAAGACTGAAAGTCCGTCCATACCACACCCAGACAAATTTTGTTACTAACTATCATTCCTCCCATCTATTCTTCTAAAGGCCCACTAATCTTTCCTAAAAATCACTTATTCTACCTTAAGAGGCCTATACTCCCTCACCCCTTTCCCTATTAAGAAAGCAGTTAAGCCTGAATTCTAAGCCACCTCTTTGAGTTACTCATTTTTTTATAGGTATCTCCCATGTATACATGAATTGTGCATGTTAATAAAAGCACTGAGAAGGGTAGAGGGAAAATTACTTTATTCTCCCCATAGCATGACACCATAAAAGTTATAAATAATAAACAATAACATTACTTACATTAAGTGAGGCATATCTGACACAGCCTCTGAGAACTTCATTACCAGTTCTGCATGAAAATGGAAATGGGACAGAAGTAATCTGATAGGAAATCCATGTATATCTTTATAAAAGAACTTTCCCTTATTTACAATCAGTTTTCTGCAAACCTGTCCCAAATGGCAACTACTAAAATTAAAATATAATTATTCCTGGTTTCTTGCAGGCCACTAAACACTAAGTGCAAATGAAATTTCTCTTTTCTGGAATAGTTCAATAGCACACTAGGATTGCTTTTTAACTTATTTCATTACAATAGTAAAATATACTCATAGTAAAAGTCTCAAACTATTCAAAAGATAGAAAAGCAAAAATCAAAAGTCCCTTTTACTCAAAACAACCCTGTAGTTTTACTCCATAGAGAGAAAAAAATACTGTTTAAAGTTTCCTGTGTATCTTTCCAAAATCCCTATATTTTGCATTCATTTGTAAGTCCCTTCAGCCCTGGCCAGTTTGGCTCAGCGGTTGGAGCGTCGGCCTGCGGTCCAGAGAGACCCGGTTTCGGTTCCCGCTAAGGGCGCGTACCTCGGGTGCAGTTTGTCCCTGGCCCTTGGTGGGTCGTGCGGGAGGCAGCCACTCGATGTGTCCCTTTCACGTCGATGTTTCTCTTTCTCTCTCTCTTCCTCTCTCTCCCTCCCACTCTATCTGAACAAAAAGTGGAAAAATGTCCTCGGGTGAGGATAAAAAAAGATATAATTATCTGGTCATAGACTAAAATGAAAAGAAATTAGTAATGAATATGATGCATTTACTTTTTTTTTTGGTAATCCTCACCTGAGGATATTTTTTCCACTGATTTTTATAGAGAGTGGAAGGGAGGGATGGAGGAAGAGAGAAACATCGAGGCAAGAGAGGCACATCTATTGGCTGCCTCTGGTACGTGCCCCAACCAGGTCCAGGGATAGAACCTGAAACCCAGAAATGTGCCCTTGACCAGGAATCAAACCCGTGACTCTTGGGTACATGGGCCAATGCTCTAACCACAGGGCTACATCAGCCAGGGCATGAATATGATGCATTTAAAGCATTAATTGACAACTTTCTCATGTAGAATTTTTTGCTTTTTGTGCATACATATAGGTAATCTGTGCAAACAATTATATAGGAATGATGTAACTATCATAAATGATCCAAAGTTAGTAAAAAAAAAAAAAAATTTTACAAGTTTCTAGAAAATTACTTCTTATCCCCTGGAGAATCTCTCATTTATATTAGAAAAAAAATTTTAATTATTTTAAATAATAAATTTGAATGTTTTATAAATTTATCTTTATTTTAAACTCTACTGGGGGAAAAGCAACAACTGTTTGAGGATTGAATAAAATCCTGGCTGCTTTTAACACAATTTGTGGAAATCCCGGGTGTTTGATGGATAAATGTTTGCCCATTCAAACCATCTGCATCACAGTTTAAAAAACAAAACAAACTCACAACAGTAAGTTGTAATATTGCAATGTTGTAATATAAATCAAGTTGCAGTATTAATTCCAAAATACAGTTTTCAAAAAGGCCACAGATTTTTGGAGAGCAGTACGACTGGCCCAGACATTAAGAAATCCCTTTAAGGACATGAGCAAAAATGTTCAACAGAAAGTATATTTTTATCCTAATGTATGAAGATCAGGAAAGTAAGGTAAGAGAATTATTATCAAGCAGAATGGGTTGGATTCCAAATCATATCCAATTTATCTTTCTTTGCCATGTATATTAATTTTAAATAATTCTTCATATTGAAATTAAGGATTTCTCAAAGTTACTAATAACTATTCTGCAAGAATGCACAATAATAAAATAGCTGTTCATAGGTATTTATTGACTTTCTATAGATTAAAATGAAATTACCTGAGAATAAAGACAAATTGATAAATAATCAACAGAACAAATCATTATACTGAACCTGACCTCCTGCTAAGAAAAAGGAGTTTCCATTTTTCTCAGGAAAAGGGATTTTAAAGAATGCATGACTCTGCACTCTTTTCCAAGAGGCTATACCATTTTTACATTCCCACCAGCAATGCATGAGGGTTCTGATTTTTCCATTTCTTTACCAACACATTTTTTTTGTTTTGTTTCATTATCACTACTCTAGTGGTTATATCTCTTTTGTGGTTTTAATTGACATTTCCCTACTGCCTAATGATGTACAGCATCCTTTCATGTGCTTATTGACCACCTGTGTATCTTCTTTGGAGACTGTCCTTTCAAATCTTTTATCTATCTTTTAATTGGGTTGTCTTTTTGTTATTGTTATAAATTTCTAATATATTCTGGATACAAGTCCCTTATCAAATGTATCATATGAAAATACTTTATTCCAGTCTATGGGTTTGTCTTTTATATCTTTTTTTTTTAATTTAGGACATATATATTTATTTCTGGATTTTTTTTTTTATTCTGTTCCATTGATGTATCTTATACTATTAGAATTTTTTAAATTATTTTTCTTTTCAAAACTTCCCTGCTAGTCTTTTTTTTTTTTAATCTTTATTGTGGAAGGTATTGCTGATGTCCCTCCTTTTTCCTCCCATTGGCACCTCCTGCCCACTCCCCCGCCATCACCGCACTATTGTCACTTATTTGTGGAATCTAATGAACAAATTAAACTGATGTCTTTTATATTTCTTAATGATATTCTTTGAAGTGCAAATGTTTTTTAGTAATGATGAAGTTCAGTTTATCAAATTTTTCTTTTATCACTTGTGCTTTGGTGTTGAATCTAATAAATTATTACCTAATTTTATAAATTGCAATTTCTAAGTATTTATTGCCAGTATATAAAAATACATTTTATTCTTGTACATTGATCTTATATCCCCAAACCTTGTTAAATGTACATATTATTTCTAGTTGCTTATTTGTAGATTCCTTTTACACAGGCAATCATGTCATCTGCAAATAAAGTTTTATTTCTTCCTTTCCTTAAAAAAAAAAAAATGCATGGTTCTGGGGGTTTTTCCCTATCTTAGTCTATAGGTTTTCTGTAGCAAACACATTTATGATAGCTTTTCCTCCATTAATTTTACAGAGAACATGTTTGGAAGCTATACTGTATATCTATAAACACATACACGCCCATCCTTCCTCCCTATCCGTCATCACAGAAAATCACTAGGAATCACCTGTAGCTGTTTGCTGGAGCACATGTCCACCTGAGCCTAGATAATACATCCGGTCTCTCACAAAACTCATCTGGACAGAGAACGTCTCAAAAACAAAACTCAGATGTGGAAAAATCTAATTATCCAAATCTTGTTTTGCCTTTGATTTCAAAGGACTCCTATATGGACTAAGCTTTGTGGGATACAAAAGGAAGGGAAGGATTTGGCCAAGAGAACAGAAGGGTAAGATCAAAGCACAAAGCTGGGAGAAAGCCTGAAAAACACTTTATTGCACTCCAGGGCCACGGCTCTGCGCCTAGAACAAAACCAAACTCACCCAGACTTGTCAACCCAGTAAAGAAGCCACTGAGGCTAGGGATGGCATTTTAAATATTTTAATAGAATGATTTAACTTATTTAAGCATGAGGAATTTTTTTTCTTTTCATCCAAAGCCAAAGTAAACTGATGTATATTTTTGAATACTGCAAATTTCTACTTGCAATTAATTTTGTGTGTGGAGATTAACAATTCATGTATGCTTGGGGCAAAAAAATCAATATAGTGCTTATTTGGATTTCTAAAAATAAACCAACATTATTATATAAAAAAGTATTGTCTACCTTCTGTATAGTATATCTACTCAAAGATGGTATGTACTTATTTTTCTAGTAATGATACTGTCATTCAAATATTTTTTTAATTCTTTTTATAATGAAATTTGAGGCCTCTAAAGAAAATTTCCCCAAACGTTCGCAGCTTTTTTAATGGAAATATGTTGTTCTGGCCACAGACTAATAGAGCTTCCTCACGCAAAGTTTTTTATTTTTTAAAAATAGATATAGCCTGGGTGGTGTGACTCAGTGGTTATAGCGTCGGCCCATGCATTGAAGGTTGCAGGTTTGATCCCCAGCCCCAGTTGTGGCACATGCGGGAGGCAACCAATCAATGTGTCTCTCTCACATTGACATTTCTCTCTCTCCCCATCCCTCCCTCTTTCTCTTTTTCTCTCTCCCCCCCATCTCTTCCACGCTCTCTAAAAATCAATGGAAAACATATTCTCAGGTGAATATTGTATACCTGAAACTGTTAGAAATTTATTAATCAATGTCACCCCAATAAATTCAATTTTTAAAAAGTCTATCCTCTGAGACATTTGTCACTAACATAATTGCTAAGTGTGTGTGTTGTTAGAGGAAACCATCATTGCAAAGTCAGCTGGACCAAGGGACATGGGAATGAGGGCGAGTACAGGCATCATTGGTCTAGGTACTCAACCGGAAGCAGCAGGGGTACTGTGCTCTATTACCTCGAATACTTTTTTCTTAGAAAGGTCTATTTGTACAAAAGCAAAAGTTTCTCAGCAATTTTGTTAAAAAGCCCTTTATGAATTTCTCAGAAAGGATTTTTGAACAAGAGTGCGGATTATTTCACCAAGTATAGCTGGCCCTACTCATTGGCAAAGAGGGTTGGCATCATGGAGGGCAAGAACTTACCTGTCCTAAAATCATTCTTCCAAGGGCTTGTCACGGCACCACTTCCCCTCCTCCCTGGCTCCACGTCGCCTTTCGAGATTCAGGTCATGGCTGAGAAAATCAGAATGTGAGCAACTGGAGAGCAAGCCGAGTGAGATGAGTTAGCACATGAAGCCATACTGAAATAACTCTTAGGCTGTTACTGAACAAATGGGGTGCTGAACAGGAAGTGAAGGGTTCCCCAGGAACATCAAGCAGCCAAACTGGGGGGAAATGGAGAGTTACTAAAGAAAGGGAGGGAGGGTAGAATGCAGTGTTTGAGGGTAAGCACTTGGCAAGCTGGGTGGACTGGAAAGGAGATGCAAGGTGCCTTGACTCAAGGCTAGACTCTTGCCAGAGGATGTAATTAATTTTAATCATTTCAAAAGCCATTTTGCTAAATTACCTTTTGGTTTTTGCTTCACTACTTCTCATAAGTAGTGCTGATTCATCAAGGTTAATTCCACCCCTGGAGTTTTCTGATTTTTTCTCGTAAATGAACAAGTTAACATCATACAAAAGAGCTTAATATCTAAAAATAATCCCCCTTTTGAAAGAAAGTAGCACAAGCTTGCCGAAGTCCACACTGACTGGGATAATTGCAGCTTATCCCCCAGTATTTTGAGCATGATAATCACCAGCTCCACCTCATCCTGCCTCCGTGACAGCCACAGGGAAACAAATTATAGGAAAATCACTCCCAGTAGTTATAATGGATTTAAAAGCAGGACGGAAACATCATGACTAATTACAAAAAAAAAAAAAAAAAAAAAATTAGATGATTAGATAGATGAGAGAGAAAGAAAGAAATAGAGAGAGGGATGTATATGTTTTTCTAAGCTTATGGAAGTACTGGACCAAAACTTTTTTGGGTTAGTTGCCATCAATAACTAAGAGACTGAGATGTCTGTTTAAGGTTGAATGCTGAGCAAGTGAAGGCTTGAGCCACCATGAATTGCTATTGGTGGCCCAGTGTCTTTGTGCTCCCTGAACAGCCGCCTGGACTCCATGCAGACAGCTGGACTTAAATAATTTACATAATTCTCAATGAATTCTATTGGCTCTGAGGGTAAAATTTGATGTATTCAAGCATAAAGTCGTGCATGTGAACTTGCTTCTCCAAAAATTATCTATTGAAGTTATTTTAAATGGTCTGGCCATTGATGATATGTATTGACCCGCTTTAACTTGTATGTATTAAACTTCATTTATTATGATTTTTTTCTAATAGTTACTTTTGTATCATTCAAACGTCAGTAGCCTCTTTCTTCAAAAGTTGGCACCTTTAGGCCCATTCATTTCCAGTGTTGTTCTGAAATAAAAGGGAAAAAATATTACAATTCACTTAATAGAATGTATTTCCTTTAAAAATATTCATTGTCCTTTCTGTGAGCACAAACTTGAACTTTTAAAAATCTCCATGTCAACAAAAACTTGATTCTTTTTATCCAAATTTAAGGGTTTAAATCATAAACCCAGGAGAAAAACAAAGGTAAGACCAAGTAAGTAAACATATCTTCCCAAAGCAGTTAAAATGACTATTTCATTTTTACTCCTGCCTGCTATAAAATTTTCTGAATACCATTTGAGCTGAGAAAAATTTCTGAATTCTGGGTTCAACATAGGAAGAGCCAAATGAGTTACTTCAAGCACTAAAACAAAGAAGTGACTTAGTAAGAAAGGTTTCTATTCCTGCTGTGTGTTAAGTCCTTCAGTGGCATTAGAATTTCTATAACTTTATAAAATAAACATGCTGCAAACTGTTCTCGAAACCAATTTTAATGAATGAATTTGACACAGGATGTCATATGATACATGAAGCTTAAATGTTATCCCTGTAGAAGTTTTATTGAACCACCTTATGTCAAGTTAACCACAGTTATAGAGAGAATTAAAGGCCTCAATTAATCTCAAGAGAAGGCAATTATTTCCATGTTGAGTACCATTTACATACGTTAAAATTATACAGACTACCAAATGGAAAAGAAAGAAATTAGATACCTACCTCACACCATTCAGGAAAAGGAGGAAAAAAAAAAAAAAAACACTCAAAAGTGGACCATAGTCTTAACTGCAAAAGGACAAGTGACAAAGTCAAAATAGATAAATTGGATTTCATCAAATTTAAAAACATTTTCACTGCATATGATATCATGAAGGAAGAGAAAAACAACACACAGAATGACAAAAAAATTTTTATATCAATCTGATAAAAGTCTAATACCCAGAAAATATAAAAAACTCTTGCAACTTAATATAAATAAAAAGACAAACATCCCAATTAAAACAGGGTATTAATTTTAATAGGCATTTCTCCCAAAAAGATGTGCAAAGGGGTAAGAACATGAAAGGAGGCTCACCATCATTTCTCACTAGGGAAATGAAATCAAAACCACAATGAGATAGCATTCCACAACCACTCAGATAGCTGCAACCGAAAAGGTAGACAGTGAGCCTTTCAGGAGGCTGTAGAGGACTTGGAACTCCCATACACTGTTGGTGAGAATGGAAAATGGTGCAGCCACTTTGCAAACCAGTGCAGCAGCTCCTCAAAATGTTAAACGTTGAGTTACCATGTGACCCAGCAATTGAACTCCTAGATAATAAACTCAAGGAAATTGAAAACATATGCTCACTTGCACATAAATGTCTATCACAGCATTATTCATCATAGACAAAAATCTGAAGCAACCCAAATGTCCAAAAATTGGTGAATGAATAAACAGAATATGATATATTTATTATATTCATACAATGAAATAATATTTGTCAACAAAAAGCAATGAAGTATGAATTCTCCAACATGCATCAACCTCCAAAAGATTAGGCAAATGAAAGAGGACAGTCACAAATGGCCAGATATTATATGATTCCATTCATATGAAATGTACAGAATTGACAAACCTGTGAAGACAGAAAGTACAGCAGTGGTTGTCTAGTGCTGGGCAGCAGTATGGGAGGGGGGAGGGGGCTAGTGGGACATGACTGCTAAAGTATATACATAAACCTTTTGGGGGGATGATGAGAATGTTCTAAAATTTGATTTGGGGATGGTTGCACAATTGTATAAATACACTAAAAACCATTGAATTGTGCATGTTAAATTGTTAAGTACATACATTTAAATTATATCTCAATAAAGCTTTACTTTCTAAAGGCATGCATTAAAAAAAAAAAAAAAAACTATGCAGAAAAAAATTACACTTTCATGCCCTGTCTCTAAAGCTTATGTTCTGAGACTGCATTCTCAATCATACAATGTTGCATACATGGAATTCAATTCAATTATATATATACCTGGTCCTTAAAACTTTTTGTTTCATCATACACAAATTATTCTGCTATTCAACTACCAAGCAGAACTAAACTCCTCTGCTATGGAGGGGAAAAAAAGTCACATTTATTCTTAAATTATGTGCCAAGAATATTGTTGGTGAACTAAAAGAAAACTAATGATGTTATAGGCCAGGGGGTATTATGGTTGAAGGTAGCGAATCTTTGTGAATCGCTGTAGTTGCATCCTGCAGAGACTTGGGACTGAGTTAGTGGAGAACACTTTCGGAATATACTAATCCAGTCCTTCATCAATCTGTACTGATCATCTTGCTTCTCCCAACTGGCACATTGATGTGGCCAAGCTCACAACTGGACCCAGATAGGTCTGGGCATGGCTGACAGATCACTGATTTGGCCCCATGGGGAGGTGAAGAGCTTTCTGGAAGAAATCCAAAGGGAAGACGGCACTAGGCAGTCCAGATTGGCCTGATAACCAAGCATAGGTCAGGAGGGTGGAGCAAAGCACTCTGTGGTCTCTGTCACTTTGATTTGCCTTCCAGTCCCAGCTCTCCAAAATTGATGTCTGACATCTATGACAGAGAGTAGACTGGTAGTAAAAGCTGAAGGACACAGATTTCTTCACCAGAAGATCAGGTCTCACCAAACATTCTGGTCTTAGATCTTTACTTTCCTCATCCATCCATTTCTAGCCTCACCATCATTTGTGTGAAAAGAAAATATATTTATTTTGTATTTGCTCATATATACATAGAATAACTCTAAAAAGATTAACAAGAACTAATAACATGTTAACTCATATGGGGAGATTTGGGGGTCTGGGGATAGATGTGGGAGAAAGGGATTTTGTACTTTTCTTTTGTATATCTTTTGTACTTCAAAAATATTTTAACCATATGGATATATTATCTGTTCAAAAATAAAATTAAAACAAAATGTGCCATGTCTACACATACACATATACAAATACATATAGGAAATATATATACATATTTACATGAATATATGTATGCATATATGTATGCATGTGTGTATGTGTTTGTGGAATATATATATTTCCTGGGAAAACACAAAATAATCAACTGAAAAACTATTAGAAGCCATAAAAAAAAAACTTACTAATGCAGCTACTTAAAAAATGATTTCACAAAAATCGATAGCTTTCCTATATTAAAAAAAATATACATGCAATGCAAAAGAAGAAATGCTATCATTTGAAAAGGCAACACAACTATAAAATAATAGAAATAACAGGTAAAATATTATAAAATTGGACCTACGTAAAGAGAACTTGAGAATTCTAATAAGGAAAAAAATAAATAAAAATACATCTTGTTCTTAGATATAAAGACACAATATTATAAAGATAGCAGATCTCACCCGGCCGGTGTGGCTCAGTGGTTGAGCCGCGACCCATGCACCAAGAGGTCGCCAGCTCGATTCCTGGTCAGGACACATGCCCAGGTTGTGGGCCAAACCCCCGGTAGGGGGCATGCAGGAGGCGGCCAATCGATGTTCTCTGATTTCACTGATGTCTCTATTTCTCTCTCCCTCTCCTTTCCTCTCTCTCTAAAATCAATAAAGAAAAAAAAATCTTTTTTAAAAGATAGCAGATCTCCCTGAATTAATTCACAAATTCAATGTGATTACCAACAAAATTACAAATAAAATTTTATATTTTGAAACTTGATAAGAATTCTAGGGGGAAAATGAAAATGAAAACTATGGAACTATAAGCATGCTGGGATTGCTATGATAGACATTAAAGAAAAAAGAATGGTGACGGAGAACTAGCCCTATATGTAGTTAAAACAGACAGTAAAACATGACAGGGCTTCAGGAACAAACAGATCACCAGGGTAGAATCCCAAATTAGAGCCAAATGTATGTGATAATTTAGTATGTGATACGGGTGACTTTACAAATCAGCTAGAAAAGGCTGGATAACTCAATAGTGATACTGAGAAAATTAGCTAGTCATTTGTGAGGGAAAATTGAGATCATTGTACAAAGATAAATTCCAAATATACACAATCTTTCAAAATAAAATATGAAACCAGAAAAACAATGGGCACTTAGGAAAAGATCTTAGACTGGAAACACCTTCTCTACAAGACAGAAAATCCAGAACCCTATAAAAGAAGTGATTCATAGACTCCCTTTCATAAACACCACAAATCCCCACATGGCAAGAAATTAAATTAACAAAGTCAAAAGATGAATAAAACACTGTAAGAGCTTATTTACAATGAATGTAAATATGTTTAATAGCCTTAATATACAACAGTCAAACAACCCACTAGAAAAATAGGCAAATAGCAACACTGAGTCAAAACAGAAAAGATAAAAGATAAATAGATTACATGTGACTGTGACACAGAAATGAAGTACAAAGTTTACCTTTTAATATGACAGTGATGAAAAATATTGATAATACATAGTGTAGGCAAAAGTGTAGAAAAATAAGAACTATCATCATTGCTGGTTTGGGTGGAAATGGTGCAGCCTCTTTAGAGAGTAATTTGGAACTATCTATATTATCCATTGAAATTATCAACACAAACATCTTATTTCACAGCTTTACAGAAAAGCAGTTCTTTGTAGGCAAACAATGGAAGTAGAGGGTATTCATTTCAGAATCTGTTAAACCAAATATTGAATAAAATGTTCATGTCCATTGACACAAAACTTATAAAGAAAATATATTAACATTATACCACTGTTATAGTGAAATAGATCCAAAAGTGATATAGAAAAGAATCTCCAAAATCAAATGTTAAGTAAAAATGGCATTATATACATACATTTTATATATACATATACATTGTGTATAATATATTTGTTTATGTAAAAATACTTGTATTCCATCTTATTTTATAACTACTCACACATCACACAATATGTGATTGATTATCACATCCTCATTGCCCCACACTTGAGGTTCCCATTACATTTTGTATATTATATAAATCAATGATTAAATCATCCCAATATTCATCTGTGAAGAACGCTATGGTTAACATCTATCAAAAGAACTACTATAAAAAAACTTACTACTTCTACCATTATCAATATTAAAAAAGAGAGAAAAAACTCATTTTCTACTTGCTTTTAATTTTTAGGTGAATATTTTTTGTCAGTATTTTTAAAGTCAAGTATTTCTGAGAATCAGCTGAAAGCTGTAAAACCCACTCTTGGGAGTGGGAGAGTATATCACGGCATTCATAGGGTATATCTAGTCTTTCCATGGATCACTTTGGTCTCAGTAAAACCCAGATTAAGTCCATATTTTATACCAATTCTCTATATCACAAAGTATCTAGCTCAAGTCTAAATATGTAGGTTCTTCTTGAAGACCTTTATTCAAGGATTTTTAAACATCTGAATACAGAATGTGTCTACTACAAATAAGTGTACAAAAACAAGATTTTTTTTTTAAAGACTCAAGTAAAGGAAACAATGAGCTCTTCCTCAATAAATGTAAAATGGAAATTTTTTTGTGGGAAGGTAATCAAATCATTTGGGGAAATAAATATTCAGTAGAAGAAACAGTGACTGAGATCATCCTGCTTTAACAAATACTCTGTTGTTTTATAAAACAAATATTTCTGAAGAGCCACATAGAAATTAATCTCTTCCCTTTGAATTATTTTGTATTGTTTGTCACATAGTAAGATTGCTAACGGTCCTTCGTGTTGACATATGTGCCACAAGCACTTATTTAGTCTGCAAATGCAAGCGTTAGTGAGTGAGAACACTGGTACATCCATCACTAGATGTCTTACAGTCTAGTTTAATGCAACACCAGTCAAAAGGCAAACATCTAAAACATTGCCAGTTCTCTGTGACATATGTACTGATTTAAGCTTATTGTTATATTAATGGATGAGAAGATTGCCAGGAAAGAGCAATCCATCTCTTGAAACAATTGTTGTCAAATGAATAATATGGGGTAAAAAGTTATTTAAAGTTCAAATTAAAATAAAGTTTTCAAGACCTGGAAAGAGAATGAATTGGCATTTTCAAATGTCGCCTTGCCATATTCATCAGTCTTTTGATAAAGAAAAAAATATATAGAAAGTTAAAATATAAGAATCTTTCTTTGGCTCGATGAGTGTAGGGGTGTGTGTGTTTTGTTTGTTTTGTTTTGTTACCCTATTTTCATATTATTAAAAAATTCTGTTTGGAGGCTGGGTTTTTTAATTTGGATCTAATTAGAGACCTCCTCTCCTGGCAAAATTTGCCCAAGTCCATGTCTGGGCCAGGTGTGGTTTTTCATCAATGCCACCATCATCCTAGGCTCCTAAATGCTCATAAAGTTTCTTGCTCTATATGGGTTTGTCTTATCAAATCTCTCCAAAAATAAACCTAAAGCAATACAAAGAGAGGACTCACAGAATGAGCAAATCATATCTTAATGTTTGTTTCATTTCCAATCATCTGAGAGGGACTTTTCTACTGTCCAGTGTAAGGGGTTTGAGGAAACCCTATACCCGAGATGCAGCATTGACTTCAGAGAGATTAAAGGGAAATGCATTATAATTAAGGGTACCATTGTAAAGGACAATCTAAATTTATTTCAACAAATTCCTTTGAATATCTGCATGAAAGTACACTCCACACATCTGTATTCACACTGTGGTCTTTACTCATCATTCTGTTCTGGTTTTGTATTCTGCTACCCAAGCAACATTGATTAAGGCATTAAGCAAGATCACAGAGGAGGTTTAAACAATAATGATTGTTACTCAGAGACACTTCAAGTCAAAACAAACGTGTCCTAGAGAATACACTATAAATTTTGGAATTCTGGTATACAAACCTCGTTAGTTTGCATTACAGGACTTAGTCCTCATCTCCAATTCCACTCTGTTTACTAGTATATAAATCAGGATTCCAACAGGAAACAGATGGCGCACTCAAATTAGGATAATTTGAGGAGGGTTTATTTACAAAGGGACTATTTACAGAAGTGTGGGTGTAAGAGGATCACAAGGGGTAGTGCAAGAATGCTGAGCTGGTTACAAGTTGACACCCCTTGGTCCATTAGGACATGAGAAGGAGCAGTCCTTGGATCAGGAAGGAGAGAGTCATGCAGAGACATCCACCTTGAAAGGATGAGTGGCCTTCCAAGGAGAGTACAGACAGCCCTAGGGCATCTGGCAAGGAGGTCACCCTCTTTTGGTCTCCCATTCAACAACCCAACAGGAAGTGTAGAGGGAATGGCAGCTTTAAAGGCCTCAGTCACCAGTGGCCCCTCTAGGAAACCTCTCCCCAAGGAGTCATGGAGAATAAATACCCCTGGATCTCTTGCCGGGATTCCCCAATGGCCAACTCTAACCAACAGCCAGAAAGCAAATGAGCCAGTTGATAAAATATAAATGAGTCAAGTTCCTGGGGCAAAGATCAAGATAGAAAAAGATACCCAACACATATGATTAAATTCCTGTGCCTACAGGTACTCCCCAACACACAAATATACTTACACGTATAACTTGAGAACCTCTCAGAAAGTAATTTTCTCTGAAAATTTGCACTTTATTGATGTCTTTCATGGTCAAAATTTCCACCATCAGATACTCCAGAGATTAAATACTGTTGAAAATCTATAAATGTTGGGTAGCATTGGGAGTGAATTGGAAAGGAAGAAAATGAATTAATATTTTTTAATATAAGTCCCCTTATATATCTTATGTCATTTATTCTTAAAAATGACCCTATAAGTTATCAGTTATTATCCACACTTTACAGATAAATTGAGACTCAAATAGTTTAAATAATATGTCCAAAGTCACACAGAAAATACAAGGTGAATCACTGGACCCAGGCCTGTTTGATTCAAAAGCCTGTTCAGTTCATCCATCACCACATTGCTGTTGAGACTTTAACCCAAAATAGTTCAACATTTTTCTAGCAGAGGGTAGGAAGAGCAAGAGCCAACTCAAGATATAAAAGGGGAAGATTAGTTGCAGTGTCTAATGTCTATGTGGTAGAATATTAAAGGAAAAATCCATGTCCAGCCGGTGTGGTTCAGTGGTTGAGTGTCAACCCATGCACCAAGAGGTCGCCAGTTTGATTCCCGGTCAGGACACATGCCCAGGTTGTGGGCCCTATCCCCAGTGGGGGGCATGCAGGAGGTGGCCAATCAATGTTCTCGCTCATCAATGTTTCTATCTCTCTCCCTCTCCCTTCCTCTCTCTCTAAAATCAATAAAGAAAAAATATTTAAAGGGAAAATCCTAGAGGTTAAGGAAGTGGGGTAGCTAGGAAGGAGCTGAATGTCTAAGGAGAAAGGGAGATTAAATATAATCTTTAAGTTCTTCCAATTCCCCTTATCTTGCTGAGGCAGCCCTGCCACTTTTCAGGGCCTCTGGACTTTGTACGTGAGGTTTACACCTTTCTACACAGGAAGCACTTTTTATGTCTACAATGATGCACTGCCTCGCCCAGAGTAATAATTTCACCAGCCTCCCATCGTCCCCTGCTCCTACCTGCTGTAAGGCAGTGGTGTGCACTGGACAGTTGATTGCAGGCTCACTACAATTACCCTGAGGGCCAATGACTATCTGGGTTGCACCTGCCTGTGTACACGTGTGCTGTCACAGTACAATTAAAATCACGCCTACTCAGGTAGGAGGATGTTGTTGCCAACGAGTTTTCATCTTGATAGAACCAAATGAGTCAGTGACTCCAGGCAGACATCATGATATCATAGGAACTCTTAAAGTGAATGTGCTGTCAGACTCGGGATTAGTTTGCCTAGAAACAAACCACATGGAGCCCAAATATGTGTGAGCCCTCTAAGGAGTCTGAAAGCCTGATTTCAGACCCCAAACAAGAAAATCCACACATCTGTGCTTTTTCCCCTAGGCAAAAATGGCCTACCGGAAGTGAGCCATAAAAAATTATGGAGTTACAATCTTTTCATCTTATTTTTAAAGATGAACTCCATGCCCAGCTATCAGCTTCCAATATTCTTTTTTAGAATGGAGCTAGAAACGTCTAAAAACAGAACACAAAGAAATAACTTCCAGGGCTAGGCAACCACTCCCTGAGTTGATGGGGAATCACCAGCAGTACTTTTATTTTTGACTCAAATTCCACAGTTGTCGTAAGGCCTAACATTCTCCTGGCTTCTTCAATTTCCACACAGAACTTATTTGTGAATGTTCTGTTTACCCAGCCCGCCTTCCTGCCTGAGCTGTGAAATCATTTCAGACAGCTAACTGGATAAAGAGCTTAACTTAGGGTGGCATTTATTCTTTATCAGCTTAAAATTGCCAACCTGCAGTTAGCTTGGGTCTTGGATGAATGCAGAAATGCTTTTGAGCTATTTATATTTCCTTTGTCATTCATGGAATACTTTGAGTCAGAACTTAAATAAATGAGATTCTTTAATTCATGGAATATTTTTTGATCAAATATCTGATTAGGCCTCTTTAAATTACTCATATGGTTCAAAAATTGAGAATGAATTAATTGGAAATTTAGGAACATTTTGAAAATATTTTCTGTCCATAAAATTCAAATGCAATTATAATGTAACGTTTGTGCAATATTTATATTATTATCCATATGTATACATTTAGGAGTCCTTGTGTCCACGTGATGAAAAGGAGCTAGTCTGAGTCAGGGACACAGGATTTGAACCATGTCTCTACCACAAGTTACCTGGTAGACTCTGGTAATATCACTTAAAATGCCTCAGAGTCCTTCTCTGTAAAATGAAAAAATTGGACTAATATATAGTTTGAAATCATGCTCTGAAGAATGTCTGACACTCTGAAGGGGTGGCTCACTAGCCATTGCTGGAGGTGGCAACTGGGCCTCTAGTCAACCCTGCCACCTTCGTCACCATAAGAGCAACTCCACATTTTCCATTTTTGTGTGAGATTTTGATTGAAGACCACTTTCAAAACATTGAAAAGCTTTGACTACAGTGCCTCTTTGACAAATTCTATGACTCCAGATTTTTTTTTCCCATCAACGTGCAGGTATGCCTCTTTGCAAAGCAACAGCATTTCCTCTGATGTATTAAGTATAAAAAAAAATCAGTTTGCCCACAAGATATAAGTAGGACAATGGTAATCTCATTTTATCCCTCTGAAAATGGGCAAAATCCTCTGCTTGAATAGATTTCTACAATGTTCCTTATATGAATGCTTTACTATTGATACTTAAACGTTTTGATAAGACCTAAGTGGGTTTTCAAAGTTGGGTGGGACTAACTGAACTGGCAGTATGACATCTCTCTTCGAAATGGCCGAATTATGGGACTGTTCCTTCAAAACACACAAACACAAATACATCACACACATTTCTCCTTAGAAACAGTTCTGCATTTAGACAACCAAATCCTTCAATGCTCAAGGAAAACAAAGCAGGGTGGTAGAAGTAAAGCCAGGGTCAGGAAAGGGGTGTGATTTTCCCGGTTCATCTCTGAGTTTGGAATAAAAATAAAAGAGGTCTGGACCTCACTCAGTTAAAGCTGCCTTGGAGGCCCACACACGTATGTGTATGTGCGTGCGGGTGGAGGGGGAAGGGGGAGGGGGAGTGCAGAGAGAGGAAAGGAAGGCTAAATCCCCAGGGAAGAGCCCAGAGGAGGTGTGCTTATGCTGTCAGTCCGGAACGGCTGCAATGAGAAGGGTCCAGAGCCACAAGAACCCAGGGGCCCCATCCTCACATTGGAAACGAAGCAGTCATTGAACTGAAGACAAAGATGTGTGGAACAGAATGGGGCTGGAATCAAAGCCCAGGAAGGTGAAGGGGTCAGAGAATGAATTTCCTAAATAAAGCTCATTTCATGTGACATAATTTCCAGGGTTTGCCATGTTTTCGGTGGACTGGGATTTATCCTCAAAGTGCACCACACCTCATAGGGGATATGTAAGGATATATAATCTTGTGTGAGACAGGGGAGGGGGGCTTGGACGATGACCGCATGGATGGACTTTTCGTTGCAACATGAGAATTTATGCTCAAGTCCAAACACATTTCTTTTCCCCTCAGAGCACTCTCTGGTTTCAATTGCTTTCACATGTTAGTGCTTTGGATATAATAATAACTATATATTTTAATGATTTCATGACATTTCTTTGGACAATAAGAGATGTCCTCATGTCACACAAAACTAGAGAAAATTCCATTTTTAAAGTATCTTGTTGGCTCTAGTCCAATTATAATTCCATCCCTCATAAGTATACTCTATTTTTTAATAAATATATGTTATATTGTTTGAACTTTTTCTTGTCTATTTAAATATTCTACAAAAATTCTACCAATATTTTAATGATAAAATAATTATAGTTTTTCACAAAACAAAGCTGGAGCTAAGAAGTTCCACTACTACTTCCTTAAAAATATACTTTTGTAATAAGGAAAATTTGGTTTCAGTCAAAATTTGTAAATGACTAGCCCTTAAATTGAAATAAATGTGAGCTTATGAGCCCTCTCAAAAACCAGTTGAGAGGAATTTTGCCCCCAGAATCGGGTTTCCTAAGTCTTTATTTCTGGCCTCTAAACAGTCTCCTAAGTAAAAAGTAGGTCAGATTTACCATATTTCTCAATTGTCACATATACAAAGGACAGTTATGATTTACCTAAATTAAAATAAACCATAGCAGGTTCTGACAATATACACAATTTCCCTAAAGAGAAATGTTATTATTCTCACTTTTATTAACAACAGTCTTGGGGGAAAAAACCATAAATCACTTTGATGTCAGAGGGGTAACAGGAAGCGGGGATCTCTGCCCTGAGTGGAGATAGCGGAACGTTTTGTTTGCACATGTTTTCCTAGCCTATGAAGCAGAAACAACCTGGATTTTTATCTACAAAACCATAGGGATGTTATTTCTCTCATGATTTTCTTTATTCAAATGTAGGGAGAAATCATAGATTTTTTTTTTTAATCATGTAATTCCTCACCAAGATATTGGACCTCTGACAAGCCCAATCACCATCTCGGTCATCCTCGTGTTTTCACAGGAGATGTTTTCATTGTTTTTGGAGGACAGGAGCACTGAAATATAATGTCTCTTGAGTTAAATTTCTCCTAATATATCAAGACCTAAACTGGAATTTCTAAATGGACTAGAAAGGAACTAAACAGACCATCGAGAAACTTTGTAACATGTCACTGGGAGCATTTCTACAGTCATGGATGAGCCTCCTAGTCATGAATGCGTTTGTGCCTTTAAGTATATATTTTAAGCCTAACAGATTATATGAATAGATTTCAGATTAGCAGTTTTAAGACAACTGATTGTGACTGGAACATATTATTTTGCTGGCACCACTACTAAAGACAAGATGAAAACCAGGACAGTCCCCAAGAAAATGACCAAGGAACAGAAATTTGAGAGCAGTCATCTCATGGGGCATGCTCTGCGGGTGCAGTCCCTTTAAGGGAGGGAGAGGAACAGGGTCGGCAGCAGGTGAACTTCAAAGCAGCGGAAGCTTCACCAGACCCCACAGGGTGGGACGGAAACGCAGTGGCCTTTCAGAGCTGTGCTGGATGAGGAGACCAGGCCAGGCCTTCCCCGCTCCTCTGCCTCCACCAGGAACCTGGTCCACCCCGGGGGGAGTTTGTACACCTGGGGGAAGCAGCTCCTTTTGGCAGAGGCCAATGTCCTGAGAAACACGCAGGTGTGTGAGCCTTGGGCAGTTGATTCCACGGGTGCTCACGTCGTGGGGGAGGCACATACAGAGCGTTCACAGTGATGACATGTTTACAAAGCCTAGGGTACTCAGGATATTATTCCAAATGAAACAGCAATTGCATCTAGTTTGGTAAACTAAACGGTTTAAGCTTTAGCATCTCTAGAATAACAACCGTCAATAGATCTCTCATAAACGAACATGAAATAAAGTTCAGAGAGAGAGAACTGACAGAATAAACCATATCTTAAAAAATAACTTCAAAGGAATCAATCATCTTTGGTAGTAAGATACGTTTCATGCAATCAATTCTCTGGAACTCGGAACTGTAAAACCAATCCTTGGGACTTATCTCTGAGTCACCTAATCAGAACAATGGGGAAAAAAATCCTTCCTTCCTAATAGTTTTTCATTTTAACCTGGTGTCCCAATGTCCTAATTTTGTAGGGTGGTTCGGTTCGTAATGGATAAGAGCCCATCCAAAGGAAAGGGACAGCATGAGAGGTGAACGAGGTGGGAAAGAATATCATGTACATATTGCAGTTTGGCAGAAAAGACATAACGATTCTCAAAATACTGGACAATTTTTTTTCTAAGTTTTTTTTTTCTGGACATCTGTGAAGTGGATAACACTTGTGTCGGCTCACAAACCCCCGTGAGTTCGTTCTCTCCTAACGCCGCATGTAGCCCCAACAAGAAGATATCAGATGTCCTTCGTCTTCTAGGCTCTGGAACAACTGAACCCAACCAATGAACTTGAGGAGAAGGTAAGAACAAATACAGGCTACTTTCTAAGAACCATGGTAGGAGTTTATGGATTATGTTTGAAAAAGAAATGAACATATTTTAAGACTACATTTCAATTTTCTTGAAACATTTTCCTAATCTGAGGGGGGAAAAAATTATTTGGCTGTGACATTGTGTTAAAACAACATATGTCAAGGCAACAGTTCCTACACATCACACAAAAACATTTTAAAATGTTACCTTACTGCCCTGGCTGGGCTGAGCATCGTCCTATCCACCAGAAGGTAGCAGGTTCGATTCTGGTCAGGGCACATACCTAGGTTTCAGGTTTGATCCCCGGTCACGGCGTGTGTGGGAGGAACCCGATCGATGTTTCTCACATGGATGTTTCTCTCTCTCTCCCTTCCTCTCTCTAAAATCAATGGACATATCCCCAGGTGAGAATAAAAATGATTAAATAAATAAAATGCTATCTTCCAAAGTTCTGAAAAAGAAGGAAAGAAAAATTATAATTGACTTTCATTTTAAGTTACAACTAAGACGTGAGATAATTTTCTTGACAAAAGGCCTGTCCACTTTTATACAATACTAGGATTTAGGGGAAAATGAGTATATTGTATAAAGAAAACAAAACTGTGCCTAGGGACATTTTTACTGGCATGGCACATTCTGCCAGGGGCAAACAGGTACTCCCCTCCATGGGTGGTGATCACCCTGGTGCACACACCACAGTTCAAGATCTTCTCCTCAGTAGCTTTTCCAACTTACAAATTTGATTCTATGTCCTAGAACAGCTTGCTCTCAAGAATACAGATTCACACTAACAAAGGTCCCTAAGGTGATAAATAAACTAGGTTATTAATGTATAGCAAGTGTCAACCAATGAGACTGCGCCACTGAATGGGCATGGCTCAATGAACGTGGAATACTGTATGATTTCATTCTTTCGTGGAATCTCCTTGTGACTGACTGACACAGACTTCATTCCACACAGCTGATATTTCTGAGAAGTAACTGGGAAGCTTACATAAGCTGGGCAAGCAAACATCTCCCCAGGATAAAGAGTTCTTTGATGGAATCTGGCACTGATTGTGTGATTACTCTTTTTCTACAGTTGCCTGAATAGACCCAGATTTGGTTGGTACTAGAATTTTACCCTGGGTGTGTGTGTGTGTGTGGGGGGGGGGGTAATATATATATGTATACACACACACACACACACACAAATAATTAGGTATAAAAGTGATTACTTATTTAGAATGACAAAATAAACAATATTTACAAATTTAGGAAGCTGGTAAACATAAAAAATATTATAAATCTACCAAAATTATATATTTGCATTAGTATTAACTAACTGCCTGATTCACCATTTATTATTTTTCATACATTTTTAATCCCTTCTTCATATGACGACAATTTTGCAATATCATTTTCTATAAAGTGAATAAAAAGATATTCCAGTCTTTCCTCTAGCACAGCATATCAAAATTTGTTTTTTATTAGAAAAGTTTAGAAAAGTTTGTTTTAGTTTCTCAAGTTGTTATTATAACGCCACTCCATATCCTCCTCCGTTCCTTGCTCGGGCAGTGGGGGAGACAGGGCCCCTGAGAACCCCAGCCCTTTGCTCATGCTGGCTCCTGAGCCCCTGCTGCTGCTCCAACAGGCACACTAGCCCTGGTCTCTCCTCCCTACCCACCCTGCCCTGTGGCCCTGCTGGGAGGAAGTGAACAAGACGTCCATGAACCTGGGTCACAGGAGCCTCCAAATCATGGTCCAGCCTCTGGTTCAGATCTTTTCCTTGGGATCAGACTTAGTGCTGTGATGTTTCCAGATCCACAAGAGCCAATGGAGACGCTGCTGGAAGTGGAGGCCCACCCCTGGTCCCAGGACTGGCCCTACCCAGCTCAGAAAGGACCCCTGACCCCCAGGTTTGTCCTGAGGCTACTGCCTCTCCTGCCTCCCCGGAGAACACAGTGGGCCTTGAGAGGGGCCTGGTGAGTGTGGGTCCCGAAGCTCAAGCCTCACTGGAGTTGGGTAAGTGGAACCCTGCCTCACTCGAGTCAGACAAGTCTCACTAGGGAACCATCCCCTCTCAAAGGGCACTACACATACAGATTTCAGGCTCCTCCCTGCGGGTTCTGCTCAGAATTAGAGGCGGGGCCCAGACTGTATTTTTAAGTGCCCCAGGTGATTCTTACACTCTAGTATACTTTAGAAAAGGGGCTTTGAAACAACGTAACATATCACAACTTTGAACCTTTAAACATAGATTAAACAGGCAACTTATTCTCCCAATGGGCAATTTATTGTCTTCATTTTCAGGTTTTTTTGTTTGTTTGTTTTTAATAATTTTTCTTTATTGATTTTAGAGAAAGATGAAGGGAGAGAGGTAGAGACATTGATGAGCGAGAACATCGATTGGCTGCCTCCTACATGCCCCCCACTGGGGATCGGGCCCACAACCTGGGCATGTGCCCTGACCGGGAATCAAATTGGTGACCTCTTGGTGCATGGGTCGATGCTCAACCCCTGAGCCACACCGGCAGGGCCATTTCCAGGATTTTAAGGCATGACTATGTGTGTGTATGGATGTGTGTGCATTTGGGTGAGTTGTGCATGTGTGGTACATGGAGAGGTGTGTGCATGTGTGTGGGTGTGTGTGGAGTGCTATGTAAGCCTGAGAAAGAAGAGGAAGAACACCTCACTTTCACTGCTCTGTTGCCTACAATGGGTATCTTGAAAATCAAGACTCTCACTTGTACTGGAAATGTGTAACTCTTTTCTGAGAGAAGTAATGAAGATGAATTTTGAACTAGCCATTCTTAAAAGAAGTTGTCTTTTAAATTGATATTGCTTTTCCTTCTCATCTGCATTTCTGCTTATTACCAGGTTTCTGTTATTAGTTTTTAATAAGTTGAGCCTTCCCCAATACAAGTCTCATAATTAAGTTCAAAAAACAATATTGTTGATGAAAAGAAAAGTATGTACTTTAAATAGTGGAATAAAGTTAGAACAACATTGCCCATAAACACCAATATTTTTTTGTAGGTATACTTTGAACTGATAAACCACTGAGCTAGTTAAAATTTAAAAAATGATAATAATATAGTAATCTGCCTTTATCTTTCACTTGAAAAGCTCTGTTCATATTAAAGGTATTAGCTCGTGGCACTTGTGAAAAAACAAAACAAAAACTACAAGCGGCCAATCTCTGTGCCCATTAAAGACGAAAACTAACAGGCAACGATTCACTCATAGCCCATTCACGCAGGGCAGACCTAGGAATGCAGCACAGCCTCCTCATTGTCTATTTGGTCTTACGCTCTACGTTCTCTAACCTTGAGTTTTGGAAGCAGAGAGAACTGTATTTGAATTTTTGCTTCACCACTCAAGATTTTGAAACCTGTAAATTATGGATAACAATACTTACCTCATAGGTTTGAAGTAGTTTAAGTGGGAGAACAATCAGTAAACAGTTGC
The DNA here is from genome assembly GCA_030848825.1 of Tadarida brasiliensis. Taxonomy (NCBI): domain Eukaryota; kingdom Metazoa; phylum Chordata; class Mammalia; order Chiroptera; family Molossidae; genus Tadarida; species Tadarida brasiliensis. The sequence continues at coordinate 77,732,612 of CM061267.1, read as the reverse complement.
CTATTATAATAAATATTAGTAAATTTCCTGTTCTTCTGCCCCCCACCTTTTTTTATCCTTACCCAAGGATATGATTATTGCTTTTAGAAAGAGAGGAAGGAGGAGAAAGAGAAAGAGAAACATCGATGTGAGAGAGAAATAGCCATTGGTTGCCTCCTGTACACACCCAGACCAGGGATTGAACCCACAACCTGGGTATGTGCCCTGATCGGGAATTGAACCAGCGACACTTTGGTGCATGGGATGACGCTCCCCAACTGAGCCACACAGGCCAGGGTCAAATAAATGTGCTTTTTTACTTTATTTATCTTAAACAATAATATATGTGAAATCATTTGTTTAAAGTTTAGTTCTACTGTAATACATGTTAACATAAATATATAATTATTTTTTTAAATGTCTCTTTGTAACGCCTGAAGTCATGTTCCATGTCACTGGGGTATGAGCACCAGACTTCAGCAAGCATTGGCCAAACTGATTTAGTCTCTAGATTTGTCCGTGAAAATGATCCTGCTCCTTCTACTAATGGCCTGTCCTCGTGACCCAGGAATAGATGCTACTGATTCTATTTCATACATTGACCATGGCCCAAAAAAACAACTTCGAAGGCCCAAAGTTGACCCATTAAATAAATTCCGAGAAATTGTCAAAATTCCTTGATAACTACACTTTTCACCTAAAAGCACCTGGTCCTAACATACATTGAACAATATCTATGAAGGCATCTTGGCCATGTGCCTTATTGTGAAAACACACAAGTCTCTCTACGGCAAATCCATAGTACCCTACCCCTTCAGCTCCAGAATACAAAATATTAAGAAAGCTAATGACATGTTAGTTGAAAGTACAATGAAAATTTTTTAAGATTTCTTTATGAGATTTAAGTTAGAATATGTTTTTTAAGCCTGAGACACATGTGAATATATCAATCTGCATGTTACTTGGAATAATAACATGAGAAATTTAGTAATTCTAGTGCAGAATACAAATAACTATTACTCTGTGAATTCAAGATGACTAAGGCATGTGTTAGATACTCTTGTTGAGTTACAATAAGACAAGGTACACAAGTTTAGCACGGATAGGCGATAGCAGGGGAAAATTCTTTATGTAAGAAGGACAAAAGAATCCATGGATTTAGCAGTGGGCTTGTTGGCCTTTGTATTGAACATTCTCTGAAAAGAACCAGAAGCCATGTCACAGCCTCTGGGGAGTGGATTATGGGGAACACTGTAAGCTAGAATCTGTCATTCAGGTAAATACTATGCTTTCAGGTAGGAAGTGTGAGCACTATGATCAGATCTACTAAAATCTGCAAAACACTGGGATTGCAAATTCCTTCGGAAAATAAGTTCATAGTTCAAAATAAATGTATACAATATCCCAATATTTTCGGAATTAAATTTGTTTTTTCATAAATAGGAAACCTAATTTCATATTTACATGTAAAATCAATCTCATTTGGGGAAAAAAAAAAACATGAAAATAAGGCTCAAGGAATTCCTTGGAACATGACTATGTTCCCTTTTTAATCAATTTCTGAACTGTGACATTTTAGTTATGGAATAGAAATCAATTCCATTTGCCACCCAGAAACAGGACAGTGCTGGAAAACCTGCCAGCATGGGCTTTTTCAAGCCAGTTCCAAGTTGGCCCAAGAAAAGCCAAGCATTTAGAAATTCTAACCAAAAATATGAGGAAAAATAGGAAACTGTGTGCCATTTCAACACTCTCTTGAAACAGGAACCAACAGCACTGTCCTTCCTTTCAACAGAATTCCATGTATATAAAAATATAATTTAAACACAGCTATACGCTGTTCATTGTAACAGATATATTTCTGAGAGAATAGTAATCAAATATTTTGATAGAGAATTCTATTTTATACACACTAGGGCAGTGATTCCCTGCTTTTCAGATTTCCATAACAATTAAATATTTTTAATAGTTGCTTAAAAACTATTTTGTAATATAGATCAAACAAAAAATAAACTATATAAATTTTAAAACTTGCAAAGATATAACCTCCTAATAAAAAGCAATTCTTTCCAAGAAGATATTTGGTAACCAACAGGTCTAAACCGAAAGTTTTGAATGGACAAAAAAAAAATCTCATTTTATATTATTACATTGAATTATTTGAAAAGTTAATTTTCTAAAATATTGGACCTGTATCATAAGATATCTTCCAGTTAATCACTAGCTCATACTTCTTTTGGAATTGTATCATTTGACAGAGGTAATGAGTTATTTTTTTAAACAACTGAATCATCAAATTTCCCAAAGTAAACACATTTAAACATAGTTCAATTAATTTTCACGGATTGTAAATGACTTCTCAGACTTTGAAACAAACCACATTACTAATATTTTTAACTTCTTATTTTGAAATAATTGTAGAATCACAAAAACTTGCAAAAAAAAATAAGTTACAAGAAGATTCTGCCTATGTTAATATCCTACATAATTTCAGTACAATAGTAAGACCAGGTAATTGACATCCAAACAAACCATAAAGCTTATTCAGGTTTTACCAATTACACATACACTCCTTGTGTGCATGTGTGTTCTATGCAATTTTATCATATGTGTAGGTTCATGTATCCATTACAGTCAAGACATAAAACAGTTCCATCATCACAAAACACCCTGCGCACTCCCTCTCCCTAATACCTGGTAACTACTAATCTGTTCTCTTTCTCTAAAAGTGTTATTTAACAAATGTTATGTAAGTAGAACCATGTAGTATGTAACCTTCTGAGACTGACTTTTTTCACTTAGCATAATTTCCTTGAGGTTCATACAAGTTACTGTGTGTATCAATAGCCTATTTCTTTATATTGCTGATTAGATGTTTAACCATTCACCCATTGAAGAACATTTGGGTGTTTTCCAGTGTTTGGCTATTACAGCTGCATGAACATTCACATACACATTTCTGTGTGAACATAAGTTCTCCTTTCTCTGAAATATATATACTAACAAGTACAATGACTGGGCTGTATTGAAAGCCCATTTTTGGTTTAAGGAATTGCCAGACTGTTTTGCAGTGTCTGAGTCATTGATGTACTCCCACCAGCAATGCATGGGTGACCCAGTTACTCGGCTGTCTCACCAGTGCTGGGTGTTATTCTGATAGGGGTGTGGTGATATCTCATTTTGTTTTTTTTGTTTTTTTCTTTATTGATTTTAGACAGAGAGGAAGGGAGAGGGAGAGAGAGAGAGAAACATCGACAAGAGAGAACATCCATTGGCCATCTCCTGCATGCCCCCTACTGGGGATCAGGCCCACAACCTGGGCATGTGCCCTGACCAGGAACCAAACCAGCGACCTCTTGGTGCATGGGTCAATGCTCAACCACTGAGCCACACTGGCCAGGTTCATTTTGGATTTGATATGCATTTCTCTAATGTCTGGTGATGAACATCTTTTCATGTGCTTATTTGCCATCTTTTTATATCCTCTTTGGTGAAACATCTGTTCCTATCTATTGCCCATTTTCTAAATGGATTGCTGGGTTTTTTTAATATTGAATTTTGAAAGTATAGTAATGTATATACTAGATGTATGTCTTTTGTCATCTATGTATTTTCTCCCTATTTGTGGTTATCTTTTCATTCTTTAAGAGAGGTTTTCACAGAGCAAAACGTTTCATTATGATGAAGTTCAATTTCTCTAATATGCTTTTAAGGGTATTTTAAGGGTTTACTATACAATGCACATTTATCAATTATGCTTTAAGTGTGCAACATTTTCTTTCCATAAGCCTTTTGAATTTTGCATTGCAATGCTCTTAACTTGAAATACCTTGTAAATGTGATGGTTTCATAGAATAATTCTAGAAAATAAATCTATATCATATGCATTCCAGGGATCATTTTTATTTACTTCAACAAACATGAACTGATTTATGAATATTGTCCTTGTTTCTCTCATTTCTCCACGGACTAATAAAAGCTTTGCCGTGGACAGAGGCAGGTGCAGAGACCTGCCCTGGGAGGCCACCTCCCTGAAGTGTCAAGTCCACTAACTAGAATCAGGAAAAGAAGATTGACTAGGCTGAGATTACGATTTTGCCAAGGTGATTCTGAGCTATATTTCAGCTCTAGAACAACAAAAAAAAGGAACAAGTGAAAAAAATATGATAGATAGATGATAGATAGATAGATAGATAGATAGATAGATAGATAGATAGATAGATAGATAGATAGATAGAAAACCTTGAGATTCATTTGACAAGTGTCAAGGGAAGAGACTACCCCTGCAATATATCTAATACAAAGTTGAATTTCTTACTTGCTGAGGGGAAACTGCTGGCAGAAAACAATCTCTGAATGAAGCAAAGAGCTGAATTCATGTCACATTCAGGGAAAGCCAGCCGTGTAGGGATGGGCTGGTCCCCAGGTCAGAGCGCTGCAGCAGCGCCGTTGCATGGAGTTGTAGGGCTGGTAGACCAGGGCTGAATTAAAAGGTGTCCTGTGGGTAGTTGGGTGAGGTTTAGCACTAGAGTCAAAGAACCAGTCTGTCCCTTATAGGAACTCAAAGAGAGAAATGTTCTTGAAAAATACAGAATCTCAGTCCCCATCCCACACCTGTTGAATCAGAATCTCTGGTAGCGCCCAGGTAGATATAAATATACAGATATAAATAAATAGATAAATGGAGATAGATATACATACACATATATAGACACAAACACACACATTTATGGCAGTCATGCATTTCCTGTTTAAAGTAAAACCATGTGAAATTGATTTGGGTTTGTGATCATTCTGAGACCACTGGAAACATCCAGAGGCAGAGCAGGCCACGGCGAGGAAACGTATACAGAGGAGGCTACAATCTCTACAGGCTCTTTTGGAGCCAGCAAAGCACCAAGGGCATTAGCTAGAAAGATCCCGCTTGTGTATCCTCAAACACGAGGCACCTCGCTCTCACCTCCAATTCTTTTCCTCCACAAAGGGCCTGATCATGGAGAAGGAAAATCCTCTCAAACCTTTGGCCTCTCTTTATTCCTCAGAGAGAACATTAGCACATCACAGGCTAGTCACAGACTTTGAGGTCAAAGTTCTTTTTATCATTGCAGAACCAGAGAGTCTTTAGATAAATTTGAGTAATTCAGCTTAGTTATTGAGTCATTTACTTAAAGCAATCAGCTCACACCATTGTGCCCTTTGGGATACTCGGTTCTATTAGAAGTTCAAATCTTTATGTTCAGATCGAATCTGCCCTATTTTTAGCCACATGAACTCCCTACCTAATTATCTGCTCACTTATATTTGACCCTGGAAACTGTCTAATTTAGTTAAGTCAAATGTAGATGGTTTTATAAGAACCAAAAGCAAGAGAAATATCTTCTCTCCCCTCTCTCACAAACTCTCTCTTCAAAGGCAACAGCTTTCAACTGCTTTGGGTTCTTCTTGTAATTATTTCAATGCATATATATATATTTTTTAATATAGTCACTGTATTAGTTTTCTAGGGCTGCTTAAAATAACAGAAATTTATTCTCATACAGTTCTGGAGGCTACAAGTCTGAAATCAAAGTGTTGGTAGGGCCCTGTTCCCACTGAAGGCTCTAGGGGGCAAAACCAATCCTTCTTTGCTCCGTCCTACCTTCCAATTACATCGCTCTGATTTCTGCAGATATATACAGTTGGCTAATTTTTACCACCACCAATATTAAGATTTCTATCACCCAGAAAAGTCCCCTTATGTACCATTTACATTCAATCTTTTCCATGCCTTGTCTGAAAAATTTGCTTTTAATTTTCTTTTCCTTTTCCTTTACTACAGATTAGAGCTTCCTTTTCTAAAGTTTAATATAAATAAAATGATACAGTATGTATTCTTCTGTGTCTGGCTTCTTTCCCTTAGTATAATGTTTTTTGAGATTCAACCATGTTGTTACTGCATGAGTAATTTGCACCCATTATATGGCTATATAACAATTTATGTATTCATTTCCTCCATTAATGTTTCCACTTAGGGACTATTATGAATAATGCTGCAATAGAGATTTATGTACACATTTTTGCGTGGGCACAGGTTTTCATCAAAACCTAGGACCGGGCTTACTGGATTATATGCTTTTTTGTACAAAGCTGACAAACTGTTTTCCAAAGTAGTTGTACCATTTTGCAATCCTATTAGTAGATTTGAGAGTGTAATTACCACCTTGCCAAAACTTGGTATTATCACCCTTTTCATTTTAGCCATTCTAGTGATAAATCATGTGATTTTATTTTGCAGTTCCCTGATGACCAATGATAGTCGATATCTTTTCATATGCTGATTGGTCATTTAAAAACCTCTTTTTGTGAAGTACTTGTTTAAATATATTTTTGCCCATTTTTAATTGGGTTGATTCTCTTATTATTGAGTTGTAAAAATTCTTCAAATCTTTTAAATACAGTCTTTTGTCAGATATACCCTAATATTGCTGGAATGCATCCTAATGATGCTTCCCAAGAAAGGATAAACACCACTGTCCTTAAATATCCAGAAGTATCTTTATTATCCCTTAGTCATAGTTAAACATTTAACTTTGTATAGAATTCTAGTTTGAACACCATGTTTTTACTCCAACTTTGAACATTGTCTTCTAACATTAGGATTTGTGTTGAATAGTATAACACTTGTATGATGATTTTTCTTTCGATAACCAGCTTTGGTTGATTTTCCTTTGCCTTTTCAGAAACTTTTAAGTTTGTTCTTTATCCTGCATGGTATTAAGTTTTCTGCCTTCTGGGCTGTTTTCAGTAACTGACCTAGGCACCTGGTGGGTCCTATCAACTTGAAGACTGACTACCATTCTTCAGTGGTTAGGAGCACAGCCTCTGGCGTCATGCTACTAACATACTAGCTTCAGGCCGCTGGAAATGGTTTATAACTTATCTCATATGAGGATTTAATTAATTAATACGGTTAAGTAAAATAGCAGATCATTGTATTACTACTATTATTACCATTGGTTGTATATTAATATTATCAGTAGCATAATTACCATTAGCAATACTACTACTATCACACTATCACCTTGATCGTATTCTCTCATGTGTTTTCTCTTTCTGGGATATCAATTATTGACATGCTGGACCCTTCTGGTTGACTTTGTTATTTCTTTTTTTTTTTTTTTTCCTCTCTCTTATATATTGTCTCTGTGGTTTTTTTTATGTTTTTTGGATAATTCCATTGAGTTTATCTTTCAACATATTAATATATTAATATGTTTGGTAACTTTGTTTTTAACTTTTAAGAGCTCTTGTTCTTCTGTTCCTTTTTATTGCATTCTGCTCTCATTTTATACAAACAATTTTCCTTGACACTGTCTAAGAATACTTACTAGAGTTTGGGGATTTGCTCACTTTTTCATTGCTTATTTGTGTTTAATCTTCCTTTGTTTTATGAATTGTCTCCAAAGTAATTTTTTATATTTGTTTAACTTGGACTTTCTCTTTGATTTTGCAATCACTTGAGAAATATGTAGTGATTCATGATTTTCTGCTTGTATTTAATTAATGCAACACTAGAATTATTGATGGAGAGCTATGTAATGGAACTTGCTGATTGGTGGCCTCTCCTGACCAGGGCCCTTCATGCATATTCTAGGTGTGACCTACTTCATCACCTGATTCCAGACGTCTATGGAAATAAGTACTAAGCAGATGTATTCTTCACATTCACTTCATGTTTATAAGTTCACACACCTCTGTGTTTCTTCATTCTCATTACAATGGGTCACAAGAGGAAACAATTACAGATATGTGAGCTCTCTAGACAGTCTTTCCTGGTACCTACTCTTTGTTGTTTCTTTTCTTGTTTGTGGAAGGTGGTGTTATTTATTTAATAGGATTTTTTTTTTATTTTAATGTTCAAACCTAGTAAAAGTTGAAAGAAGAGTAAAACAAACAACCATAAACCAGTCACTCGCTTTCAAGGATGTGCTAATGGTCACAACTGCTTAGCCCCCTCTAAACATGAATACATACGTCTTTCTCTTCTGCCAAACCACTTGAAAACAGATGACATAGAAGTTGACACTTTACCTCTAAATACCTCAGAATGGGTCTTCTCAAAATAAAAATGTTTTCTCACATAACCACGATACTCCTAGAAATCTTTAACCCGAATATTTTATCCAACATTCCAGATCATTATCACATTTTTCCAATTATCACAAGAATATCTTCAATCGAGTTTTATGCCTTGCAAATGGCTGTTATGTCTCCTTGGAGTCCCCAGCCTGGACATTCTCCCACTCCCTCTGTTCTCTATGATGATGTCATCTTTGAAGAGCAGGGCCTCCTTTTTAATCATGTCTTCCTCTATGGGTTCTCTTCCCTTCTAGGAACAAGGACTATTCTCCATCTCGAAACCTCCAATTGCCTCTTTTCTCTCCTTTCTTTTGCTTTTATTTAAAGTAAACTCATCCAACTATTTTCCTCTTCGATGCTCACAGTAACTCCCTTGCCCTATTAAATCAACTTTTCAGGACCCTCATTTTCTCTTTCTTAGAAATATCCTACACCAAAGTCGTATTATCATTCCTCCTCCTACATCAAGACCACCCTGGTGTACATCTATGTAAAGTGTTTTTTGTATTAAAATATTAGAGTTGTGCTTAAAGTTCATACACACACAAGCAAATGGACACATGCTTATACTCTAAACTATTTATGGATACGAGTCATTTACCACATTAGATACTTCTTGGTATCTACTATTTCAAACAAGTTAATGTTACTGAAAATTCAATGATCTAATAATTTAAATGAAACCCAGTGTAATTTTTTTGTTTATTATCCTCCACTCAATATCAGATAAAAAAAGAAACCAGAAACTGTGAGCAGCATTAGCAAACTGAAACCATTTATGAAATATAGCATAACAACATACAATAATAATATTTCCATCGTAGGCATAGGAAAATTAAATTCCTTAGCTTATAAGTAAAATATACACCACAGATGAAATTATAATAAATTGAGTAGCTGCTTAACTATTTAAAGGAAATTTGTGATAAAAGGTGTTGTTTTCCTCCTTTCCTTCACCTATTAAAAATAAAAGTCAGTGTTGACATGATTCTCAGTGGAATTTTATAGAATTAATCTATGAGGACAGAAAAAGAATTGTTTGGAAGCATAAAATAATGGTTGTCTTGAATATACTTCTGAGAGACTGGTGGCCAGATAGAGCTATAAACTGTGATACTCTTTGGTACATACATGCATTTTTAATTAGGCAAATGAAATAATTTATGGTCTAACAGGAATAATTTTATGCCTATTAAGCCAGTTCTCTAGGGAAATTTCCTGTAAGACGGTCAGAGAGTTTGTCATCCTGTTCTTTTAGCAATAATAAGAGTTTTGAATCTTTACATCCTAGTAAAGCTTACCCTTTCATCTTTACTTTGAAACTCAAATATTCAGTGATTATAAGACTTGGTGGCAAAAGTAACTGACTAGTATCTATAAAATTAATTTGTAATATTTACATTATTTCCTTTAAAACAAAGTTGATGGTCACACAATGTAGAATGTAATGGCAGCCTAGGGATGCATTGGTGATCAGATTCATCATTTGTTCTCTTGATAGGAAATAATATTCTTTAAAAAATTGAAAAAGTGTTCATGCCAATGGTACCCAAGTATATTTCTTTTGTCTGTTCACCACAAGTAAACAGTAAACCAAGGTTTCAACAAGCAAAAAATATATGTAATTGGAACGATGAGAGAATCACAGCTTTCTACAAACAACTGTGACCTAGAGTAACTATCTGATCATGAAACTGACTGCAATCATGGCTCTGTTCTACAAAACCTTACATGACCCAAATGCATGCCTTTCTCCAGCCTTGTTTAGCCACAGGCTTCATCTTGCCTAATCTTTGAGCTCGTTATGACCAAGATAAGCAGGATGTACCAGCCTGAGCCTAGAATGTGTCCGTGGCACCTATTCCCACAGTTCGCCCACTCTACCTGGCTGGCCTTGGTTTCCGGCTGACAGGCTGGAGCCCTGGCTGAACTTTTTATCCATCTATCTGATACCCTGATATGATACCTAGGAAAGCCTACTGGTTCCTGCCTTGGGAGTTTCACATGGTTCTTACTACAAGCTTCCTTCTCCGAATAGAACACCAGGAATGCTCACCTCTCTTCAAAAGTCACCATTTCCTAGAACTTTCTGTTACTCCCTCTCAGTGTCTACCCCCAACATAGATTTGAATATCTACCTGGATCAAGTTCTTTGAATATTTATATGGAATCTTTGCCTCTGATGGAGATACAATCTATAGATAGCCTCATTGGATTTCAGAGTAGAAGCACATTTTATCTCCACTTTTTTTCCCCTCCCTTCAGGAGAACCAGGATGTCTGGTTGCCACACCCCACTTTCACTGCTTTGGAGCACTGGTTGTTAACCATGTTACGGGTTGCGGTGCTATTGGAAAAATAGTGTTCTACCCCACAGAAATGCACATAATCATGAACACGCAAAATGTACTTCACATGTTACAGGGGTTAACAAACTCCTTAATATCCTCCTATTCTTAAGAGCTCCTGCTTTAGACTTTTAAAAATATATATCTTTATTGCTGAAAATATTACAGATGTCCTCCTCTTTTTCTCCCCACTGATCCCCTCCACCCTGCTCCCACCCACCCTCATCTTGCTTTAGACTTTGAATCCTGTAAGGTTTAGTGCAGTTATATTTTCAGTTGTACATGAACCCCTAATTCCCATTATTATACATGCTTAAATGCAAGAAGCCCCAGCCCCAGAAAAATCATTTTTCTCAGGGATAAGTTTAAAAATTAAGGAGATACACTTTTAGAAAAGAGTCAAATGCCTACTTATAATATGTATTGCATTAACCTAATTACACATGAATGTTTGAAACTACATTTACAAAAGCAGAACTTTATTCTAAAACATTTCTCTTTTCCACTTAGATCTTATGCAGCCCTTGTGCTCAATTCTCCACGTTTCTCTTCCACATCATCCACACGCATCTTCCATCACCAGAGTTCTTTTCGAGTCACCCACCAGTTTTCAACGGCATCTATTCTTCACTTCTGTTCAAATTTTCAATATATAGTACTTCTAACCCACATATGATGGAAACTATAATTCAAACTACAAACCAAACATTGAGCCTCATCCTGCAGATACGTATCTGTGGCCCCCATGATAGAATGACTTGCTTTTTAAAATAATCGTAATGCTTGTCTGCACACATCAGCACCTGCAATAGTGAGGTAACAGCCCTAGTAAGAAGAGTCATATAGTTGTAGTGGGAAAATGAATTGTTTGTTTTCTGCCTATTCTAAACTGTATCTTGATATGCAAATGAAAGTAATTTTTTAAAAGCTCTACAAGATGAAAGAATTTATAATTACTTCAACATTAGGCAATTTTCTTTTTCTAAGGTATCATTTTGGGGGAAGGAAAACGAATTATATTAAGGTAGATAAGATAAAACCTATGTTGCTCTGTAAAATTTAGTTGCAATTTCCCCACTTCAAACACGTGGATACATAATTTCTGAAAAGAAACTAAAGCCTTCTTAGGGTATATTTGTGTGAAGTCAATTTCCAGAAACCCTCCTCCAAATCTCTACCTTTTATAACTTTATTGAGAAAACTACATACACATAAGATGATAGATAGACAGATAGATAGAAACAGTCTTCTCGCCATTATTTCCCATAATGACATATACTTTCTCCCTGTGCTGCCTCTTCCCCAGCCCCCACTCTTGTTTCTTTTCTGTGTGTTCTTAGATATTTCTGGAATTTTCTTAATGAGAGACTTCACAATGTTTTATGAGCCAGTATATTTTATTAAGATATTAATTTTGCTCTTTTTTTATTGTTATAAAAGAATAAGGAAAAATTAAAATTACTTGTGTTTTGTTCTAGATATATTTTTTCCTTTACCTATTCCAAGAAAATAACCAGGCAAGCAGATAACCTCAGGGAATGAAGACAACCTCCCTTTCTTGAAATAGATCTGCTCATCGACTGCATTCTGCCAGAAGAGAGGAACCCCAGAGGGCAGGGGCAGAATGGTCACCTGGGAAAGCTGACCCCAGTCTTGGAACTCCCAGCCCCGGAGCAACATTCCTGTGCCCAAGGATGGACCACAGGCTCTGGAGGTGGCTGATTTCAAGGGCTCAGGAAGAGTTGGAACAGAGGAACCTCACTGAGTACCCCACTCTATGCTAGACCCCTTGGATCCTTGCTGAAACCCAGGAAAGGAATAGCCCCACTGACCTCCTCCTGACAGCACTGTTGAATAAAAGCTTGGTATCAAATTAATTTGACTTGAAGAAAATAAAGAAATGTTTCAATTTTTATACATCCAAGTTTGTTGAGTTATTCACTACACCTATTATCTATATATTCTTTTTTTTTCCTTTCTAGACTATCAAGTCCTGAACTCAGGTCTATATTTTAAAGAAAGATCTCACCCTGGCAGTTGTTGCTCAGTGGTTAGAGTATTGACCAGTGCACAGAAGGGTCAATTCCTGGTCAAGGGCATATACCTGGGTTGCAGGTTCAATCCCGTCAGGGCATGTGCAGGAGGCAACCAATTGATGTGTCTCTCTTACACTGATATTTCTATCTCTGTCTCTCTCTCCCTTACACTCTCTCTAAAAAGCCTGGCTGGTATGGCTCAGTGGTTGAGCATCAACCTATGCACCAAGAGGTCACTGGTTTGATTCCCAGTCAGGGCACATCCCTGGGTTGTGGGTTATGTGGGTGTGAGGGAGGCGGCCAGTCAATGTTGATGCTTCTCTCTCATTGATGTTTCTCTCTCTCTCTCCCTTCCTCCCTCTCTAAAAAAATTTATGAAAACATTTTTTAAAAATGTTTTAGTCAATAGAAAAAATATCTTCGGGTGAGGATTAACAAAAAAGTAAAAATAAAAAGGAAATGTCTCTATATTTTCATGTTCCTTGAATTTCCATGTACCTCTCTTGTACATTAACACTCCCTCAAAAATCTGCTTTGAACTATAATTTCCTCCTTAAAGCTTTCCTTATAATCACAAGCAAAGCAGTATATTTGTTGGATTCCAAATCTAGGTTTTATTGTGATTGCACTACAAAACATATTGTTACACTGACTGGATCAGATTTTCTGCTAATCTTTTATCTAATTCTAATTATTTTTTGCATTGTGAAATGCAAAGTAGGTTTTACAGAGGCAAAACCTTAGACAATGCAACAAAAAAAGTTCATTTTTGATCAGTCATTTCATGGTATATGGCCATGGCTGCAAATTGAGTGGGGAGGACATGGAAGAAAACAACAGAGCTCATGAAAGCAATACAGTCGATCTCCTCTCCAGACCAGCCTAACATTCTTTCGCCATAAAACGATAGAAGATATAGTCTCTGATGACAGCTGTGTTGGAAGAATTTGATAGACATTCAAAACTAACTCACTTGTTTAAATGAATCACTATTATTTTTATTCATTTCAGGAATTTTTTTTCACATTTATACATTAGTTTGAAATACATTTTATCATAAATGTGTTAAAGGAAGAAGCACATTTTAAATGTCTTATGCTGTTGTATGACTTTTAGTACAATGTCAATAAAGCCAGCTTGCAGATCTAGCCATTTCCACAAATGGAATAATTTTTGTTTTTATGGTTTTTAAGTGAACTATTTGCAGTTGTATCATGTAAAAGTAAGAGGTGTCAGATAAAAGTCTAAATAGCTAAATTCCTTTAATAAAAGAAAGATCCAGGACTTCGGTCCAGATGGCGGCATAGGTAAACATGGTATCGCGTCCTGCCACAACCACATCAAAATTACAACTAAACTACAGAACAACCATCATTCAAAACCGCCTAAAATCGAGCTGAATGGAAGTCCTACAACTACGGAATTAAAGCAGCAGCCACACGAGACTGGTAGGAGGGCGGAGGCGGACGGGCTGGTCCCACACCCACGTGTAGCGGGTAAAAATCAGGAGGACACCTCGGCTGGGAAGGTCCTCCCTGAGGAGTGAGGGGTCCCTGTCCCACACCAGGCGCCCAGCTCAGGGTTCCAGTGCCAGGAAGAGAATCCCCATCACTTCTGGCTGGAGAAACCAGCGGGAACTGAGGCTGAGGCTCTGAAGCCCCAGGCAGCTCCTCTTAAAGGGCCTGCACACAGACTTACTCGGACTCGCACCCTCCAGGCTCCAGCGTGCGGGAGGGAGACTGAAAGGCACCAGAGTCATATGGGGAAGAACTGAGCTGTTTGGCATTGGACCGAGGGCTGGAAAGGCGGCTTTCTCCTGGACAGATATGTTGTCAGAGGCCTTTGTTCCTTTGGCGAGCCCTTCCCTGGGCTGGCAGACGCCGCCATATCTGGGACTCCAGCAACCAGGCTCACACTATTGGCCCCGCCCCGGTGATTCCCTGAGGCCCCTCCCCACCCAACTTTCAGGCCCACCCAAGCTGTTGCCAGTTGCTTTACCATAGGATTGGCCTGTCTTGGATCCTGCTTCAGATTTTCCTAAATTCTCTCAAACAAGCAGCCTTTGGTTTCAGCAAGCCCCATACCTCTTATTAATTGGCCCCAGGCCTGGCACTAGAAGCAGCCACCCTGGTTCACAACTTGGCTTTTCCTGGGTACCTCCAAGCCCAGCACAAGAAGCAGCCATCTGCAGACCGTTTTGTAGTTTATGCCTAGTGGCCCCCAGTAGAACACAGGCAGTAGCTGACCTTGCCCCAGAGCCAGCACACCCAGTGGACAGCTTCAGAACACTCCAAAGCACCACTACCCAACCACCTCCACAAGTGACACACTCAAGGAATGGACTCAGTGGGTACCAGAGCCTTGCTAAAGTAAGTCTTGCTCTCTGTGGTGGGCCCCCACACAGCTGATCATCCAAAGTAGTCAGAGGATAGTGGGCACAGCCAGTCCTTGCAGCTGATCAGCCTGAGTAAAACCCTCTCATTGATGTGCCAACAGCAATCAAGACTCAATTACAACAGAAGGGTGTAAAGTCCACACGAGGGGTGCACCTCCTCAAGGGCCCAGCTGGGAGACCAGGGAGGCTGTGCCACTGGACCCGACAGGACACCTACTACAATAGGCCACCCTAGGAAGCCCAGGAGACATAGCAACTCTACCTAATACATAGAAACAAACACAGTGAGGCAGCCAAAATGAGGAGACAAAGAAACATGTCCCAAAAGAAAGAACGGAACAAAACTCCAGGAAAAGAACTAAACAAAATGGAGATAAGCAATTTAACAGATGCAGAGCTCAAAACACTGCTTATAAGGATGCTCAATGAACTTAGTGAGAACTTCAATGAACTTAGTGAAGGCCTCAAGAGCATAAGAAAGGACCAGTCAGAAATGAAGGAGGCACTAACTGAAATAAAGAATAATTTACAGAGATTCAATAGTAGACTAGGTAAAGCCAAGAAGCAAATCATCGATTTGGAATATAAGGAAGCAAAAAACACCCAATCAGAACAGCAAAAAGAAAAAAGAATCCAAAAAAATGAGGATAGTGTAAGGAGCCTCTGGGATAACTGTAAGCGTACCAACATTTGCATCATGGGGGTGCCAGAAGAAGAGAGAGAGCAAGAACTTGAAAACCTATTTGAAACAATAAAGAGAAAACTTCCCTAACTTGGTGAAGGAAACAGACACACAAGTCCAGGAAGCACAGGGAGTCCCAAACAAGTTGAACCCAAAGAGGTCCACACCAAGACACATCATCATCAAAATGCAAAAGGTTCAAGGCAAAGAGGGAATCTTAAAAGCAGCAAGAGAAAAGCAGTTAGTTACCTACAAAGGAGTGCCCGTAAGACTGTCAGCTGATTTCTCAAAAGAAACTTTGCAGGCCAGAAGAAAGTGGCAAGAAATATTCAGAGTGATGAAAAGCAAGAACCTACAACCAAGATTACTCTATCCTGCAAAGCTGTCATTTTAAATCAAAGGCCATATAAAGAGTTTCCCAGACAAGAAAAAGCTAAGAAGTTCATCACCACCAAACCATTATTATATGAAATGTTGAAGGGTCTTCTTGAAGAAAAAGAAGACCAAAAATATGAACAAACAAAATGGCAATAAATACATACCTATCGACAATTGAATCTACAAACAAAATGAACAAGCAGAACAGAAACATTCTCATAGATACAGAGAACATTTTGTTGCTTGCCAGATGGGAGGGGGTTTGGGAGAATGGGTGAAAAAGGTGAAGGGATTAAGAAGTACAAATTGGGCCCTGGCCGGGTTGGCTCAGTGGTTAGAGTGTCGGCCTGCGGTCCAGAGAGACCCGGGTTCGGTTCCCGCTAAGGGCATGTACTTCGGTTGCAGTTTGTCCCCGGCCCTGGTTGGTTGTGCGGGTGGCAGCCACTCGATGTGTCCCTTTCACATCGATGTTTCTCTCTCTCTCTCTTCCTCTCTCTCCCTCCCGCTCTATCTGAACAAAAAATGAAAAAGTGAGAATAAAAAAATAAATAAATAAATAAAAGAAGTACAAATTGGGTCCAGCCTGTGTGGCTCAGTGGTTGAGCGTCGAACCATGAACCAAGAGGTCACCGGTTCAATTCCTGGTCAGGACACATGCCCAAGTTGTGGGTCTGATCCCCAGTAGGGGGCATGGAGGAGGTGGCCAATTGATGTTCTCTTTCATTGATGTTTCTCTCTCTCTTTCCCTCTCACTTCCTCTCTCTAAAATCAATAAAGGAAAAAAAAAATTTTTTTAAGTACAAATTGGTTGTTAGACTGACAAACCTCAAAGGGAAGGGGAATGGCGAGGTGGGAAGAAATAAACCAAAGAACTTATATGCATATATGCATAACCAATGGACACAGACAACAGTGAAGGGAAAGGCAGGAGGGGGGCAGGAGCAGGGAGGAGGATGTCAATAGGGGAAAAGGAGGAACATCTGTAATACATTCAACAATAAAGATAAGTTTAAAAAATAAATAAATAAAAATTAAAAAATGTAAAAACCAAAGAAAATAAAATATATAAAGAAATATCTGGCAGGACTAAACCCACTTTCCCTCACTTCATTTCCTCCACAGGCCAACAATCTTCTCCCTTTTGTATTTCTGTCCACGGTCTCTCAGAATCGCACACTGGGTCCACTTTACTCAGAGTTACATGTGGGGCTCATTTGAGTTTGAAAACTTGGCTTAAATTTCCTTTGAATAATCACAAATGAATTAGAATTCTGGTAATTTATGAGATTCTTCCCTAATACATACTAAATAACACTAAGCTATGTAGTGTTTTGAGGGGTTTTGTTTGTTTGTTTGTTTTTGTTTTAAGGTGACATGGCAGAGAGTGAATCAAATAACTCAATACAATGATCTAAAATGACATCTAATGTATCTTGGTACCTGTCCTTGTAACATGCCCCCTTGCTAAAAACCAAACCTCAGCGTTGGATGTGGCAGGATAATTACCTAACTCTTTGGCCGGGTATTCTCCCCGTTCTTTCCCTGGGAGCACTGTGAAACTATGCCCACGAAATAAACAACATGATAGAAAACAAGTAACTACGTTATGACGAAATGGCAGTCACTAACGCTGGTAGGATTACAGCCCAGTACGTAAGAGAGGCTTGATCTGGACGTGAAACCTTAACGGAATTCATCTCCCTCCCCCCACCGAGAGGACTTTCTACCGCAGAATGAGAGGCACTGAAACAAACTGGCCAAAGGAAACCTCTCCGCACATGGCGTTTGTTCAGAAGGTGAGGTGCCAAAGGGACGGTGGCCACAGCCAGCTGGACCTCCTCTGGCGCGGTATCACGTCAAGGGCTGCCCCTGACAAAGGCTCGGGCTCTGGCGCCCCGCGGGCCCGCGTGGAGGGCCCCTGCCAGCTGGCACAGCAGACGGCTATCTGGACATGCGAGCAGCCCCCGCGCTGGCCGCGCTGCAACTGGAAACCAACGCGACGATTAATTATGGATGGAATGCAGCCAGGCGAGGCTGCAGTCGTAATCAAGTAAGACCACACTGAGGAAAAATAACATTTATGTCGTACCGGGTACCTCGCAGATAGATTTAGGACTGCACTGCCAGTTGGAGATAAAGTAAAAATCAATCATATTATTCATATGAGTAACCCAAGCAAGGGGTGGTGAAACAAAAAAATGGGCTCCTAGGATTGTGTTGCAGATGCTTCGTTTATACACAGCTTTATTCAGCGGAATCGCGGGTCCACAGCTTTTTTCCTTAAATGCAAGCTGAGAAATACACTGCCCGCGGGCACTGTAATGAAGAGATCTGGGAACTAACTTTCACAGGCACAGCCCCGGTTACAAAAAAGATATGACAATATTTCCTGCTGTACTGCCGTGCTCGTATTTTATGATGATCACTCTACTGCATGTTGACCTGTGGAGCCAATGGGAGCTACAGACTATGCAGTCAACAAACAGAACAGCTTGTTAATGACGTCTATGAAAAGTCGAAAGAAGAAAAGGTAATGCTAATTCTGTGCAGTAAAAAAGCTAAAGAACTTATGTTTCTAGAAGTACAACTGAAATCTCAATCTAGTTCTACAACGGAAGGAGCCTCAGTAGCTGAACATTCCCTGAAAACATGGGCTTTGGAGGGTTAACTTATCCAGCTAAACAGAGAAAATGCCACAATAAACCACAGGTTAGTGGGGCAGAATGTCTCATGGACTAGAATTAGTTATGACCTAGCAAGCCCTAGTTCATAAATAACCATCTGTTGATGATACAGTAATGATGGTATGCAATTATCCTTTAGTAGCAGGACTGACATGTGGTTGTTTATATATATATATATATATATATATATATATATATATATATATATATATATATATATATCTCCCTTAGAATGTGACTCTTTTACATAGAAGTTTAAGTGACTTTGGCAATTAAAATGAATAGGTATGCCTGGCCACTGAGACCTCGAAATCAACAGCCTAGGAGATTTTACATAGAAATTAGAATCTGTCTGCCCCCTTCTTCAGTTCCACCTCACGTTCTACCTCTTTCGATCACTTGCCAAGCTATCTGTGCAGTGAGTGGGGTGACTGGAGGGGAGCCAGGGGATTCCAGCAAAAGAAGAGGGGGTAGGAAGGCAAGGTGGCAGAATGCCACAGCGGGCTCAACTGCTCTGGACTGCTCTCTGCTCACTCACCACCCTCCTGGCCCCCTCCCGACCTCCAGCAGCAAAAGCCAGAATACCCAGGTGACTGCAGCTTCTATGGGGGTCACATCTAACAATTGCCTAACCAACAATACATCTTCATTTCTTTCAGGCTACCTCAACCTTTTTAATTTTTTTTTAATTTATTTTTGTTACAGATGTTTCTCCTTTTTCTGCCCTAGAGATCCTTCTCCCCATTACCTCAACCTTTTTATTCATTTTTTATTAAATGTATTGGGGAGACATTGGTTAATAAGATTATATGAGTTTCAAGTGCACAAGGTTACAATGCATCGTCTGTATATTGCATTGTGTGCTCATCACCCAAAGTTTAGTCTCCTTCCATCACTCAGCCATAAGAAAAGATGAAATATGGCCATTTTCAACAACAAGGCTACATCTTAAGAGTATCATGCTACGCAAAATAAGTCAGGAGGAAAAGAAGAAAATCAGATGATTTCACTCATATGTGGGATATAAAACAGAAAGCAACAAATGAATGAACAAAATAAATAAACAAAAAGAGGTCTTCTTAAGAAGTGGAATATTAGGCATGATCATGGGAAAAGGCATGGATAGATGGTAAAAATAATAATCATAATAAATAAATAACCTACAAGCCGAAAATGGGGCCATTGCATCTGTGGGTATCTTTACATGCCTCACTCTGGAGAGGGCTGCAGGTTTGGGTGTAGTTTCTAATTAAAACTAAACAACGAATATTGCTACAATGACAGTGGTCTTTTCAAAGGGCTCTTTGTTGGTTTAGTGTGGCACAACTGATTTTGCCTTTCTTGGTTGCCTTGACCGTCAAAATTAAACAACTAAACAAATTTGTTCACTGTACAGAAGCTTTTTGCTTTGGTCCATTTGAATTCAGAATCAATGAACAAGTGCACTGTAAAGAATCATGAAGAAATCTAAGAAGCAGCCCTGGTCGGTGTGGCTCAGTTGGTTGTCATCCCATGAACCGAGAGGTTACCCGTTCCATTCCCGGTAGGGGCACATGCCCAGGTTGGGGGCATGATCCCCAATGGGGGCCTGTGGGAAGCAGCCAATTGATGTTTCTCTCTTCCTCTCCCTTAGTCTCTCTCTAAAATCAATAAAGACATTTTTAAAAAAAGAAACCTAGGAAGCAGATGCTTCAGAGGTGGACGGGAAAAGCACCATGCGTAGAAGGCTTTTCAACTGAAGATTAGGGCACCCATTAGAATAGCCTCCTGGAACCCACTTGCTGTGTAAGTGAGGCCCACGTAAAGGTGATAAAGCTTCCATGTGTCTCTGTGGAAACCAAATTCCTTCCTTGTCCTGACAGAATGACAGACGTGGGAATTCAGTCACTCTTCATTTCTCCCTGAGGTAAAAAGGGACACTGAGAAACAGCTTTCCAAGGGCTGCAGAATGTGCGTGTGTGTGTGTGTGTGTGTGTGTGTGTGTGTGTGTGTGTGATATGCAGGGAGAAAAAATAAGACCATTACTCTAGAACACAGTCCTTTAATTTCTGTCATAATTCAGCATTCTGCCATGATTTTTGGAGGAAATCTCTTCATCTCTCTTCACACTGGGTTTTGTCCTCAGCCCCAAACTAGGGTATTTGTTTCCCTCCTGGGTCTCTGAAATTCTTTTTATAGTCCGAGAACCTGTCACCTCCCTAGAGGCTCCTCCTCCTGCCCCGGGCAGAATTAAATAGTTTAAGTGTCTATGTCCCTATATGCAACTATATTTACATTCATGTCATTTCATTTTTAGAGATTTCCGTGTCTGTGGGCCCCCCAGCCTCCCATCCTCCATTCCCCTACCCACCTACCCCCACCTGCACCCCAGTTCTCAATTCCACTGAGACTTATTTGAGGCCAGAAAGAACATTTTATCAGTACAACCTGACACCTAATAGGTCCTGAATATAGTCTGTCATATTGAATGAAGCTTAAGAATTCAAAATATATTTGAAGAATAACTGCTCTGTATACATAGTTTTTAGTTTATGCGTTCCGCCTCAGAAAATAGGTTTCATGAGACGTTTTCATCTATCTAATCTTACTGTCCCTTTAGTATAATCTTATGAAAACAGCAATCATATATGGGATCACTAAATGATTACAATTCATACATATTTAACTCAAATATCTTTAAAGTATCTGGGGAACTACCATCTTCAAATCAGCAGCCTAGAAAATTTACATAAAAACTCTACAATATGAACTACCAAAAGAAAAGGAAAAAACAAACAAAAAGCCTCTAGTCTCTGTTCTCTGCTCAAACCTTCTGTTCTCCCTCATCTTCCACTCACTTCTATAAAGTACCGAGCTCTATGCAGGCAGGGGGGGTACGTGGAGAAAGTCAGAAGATTCCAAGTAAAAGAAGAGGGGGCCATCTTTACAAGGTGCACTGTATTAAGTGCTCTACATATGTTATTGTATGTAATCCCAAAATGTAGGTATTAATATCCGTTTTACCAATAAGGAAATGGAATCTTAAGGATTTTCAGCCACACAAGTGAGTAAACAACTGGGTCACAATTCAAACTCTTCTTTTTTTTCTGATTTGAAAGAGTAAGGGCTCTATCTATGACCTCATACAGAATTGAAACTTGTACATTTATTGCATTCCCTTTTTTCCCCTTGGTTAGTGGAAAGTATTTCTGTTCCATCAACAGTTACTTATTGAGTGCTCAAATGATAGATATACAATATCTGATACATGTAATACAGTTTTTAAAAAATCTGGGTAGTGCCCTAATTTCTAGAAACATACTAGAAAAAAAAAAGCAGAAGCCTACTACTGCATTCTTGGTTTTTCTGCCAAAGGTGTTTCTGAGTGAATATTCCTGGATCAGAGGATTTATAAATACACATTTAGGTCCCCAGTTACGGCTTGATTCTCTACATAATAATTTACATTAAAAGTGATTCGGATCAATATATTTCATTTATTTCAATCATCTTCATTTTGAAAGCTGGCACAGTAAAATTTGTAGTCTGATATATTAAAATTATTTATATTTTTTGTCACTAGTATATAATCGTAGAAAACATCTTATAGAAAGATTTTTATGTATTCTGTTTGCGTAACAAGCCCAATAGAAATTGTACCTGGGCCTATAATGCAGCTGCACAGACTCATTCAAAACAGCAAATGCCTCTGCCCTTCGCTGGACCGATACCAGCCTCAACTTTTGAGCTCAGAAAGCAAGCCCTGTGCCCTGTCCTCTTACTGATGGCTCTTTTCACAAAACACTTGTCTTGCTTAGAACACACTTTTCTGCCTCCTTGCCATCATTTGGCTACTTCTTCCTGATGTTTTCCCTTAGCTTAGAACAAACTTCCTCCCAGGGACTCTTAACCTGAGGTCCATGGCCTCCATGGGTAGAAATTTATTTCATTATAATCAGTTTCTTTGTAATACTATATACATCTTCTTTTTTTTTTTTTAATCCTCACCCGAGGACATTTTTACATTTATCTCCAGACAGCAGAGTGGGAGAGAAAGAGAGAGAGAGAGGGAAACATTGATGTGAGAGAGACACATCGACTGGTTGCTACCTGCACGACCCCACCCAGGGCCGGAGACCAACCGCAACCGAGTACGTGCCCTTGGCCGGAATCAAACCCGGGACTCCTTGGTCCGCAGGCCCACGCTCTAACTGCTGAGCCAAACTGGCCAGGGCTACATCTTCTTTCATGTACTTATTTTTTAATTTTTTTCTCAGAAGATATTTACATCACAAAAGAGGCTAAGGCAGACCCTCTGTTAAGGTCCCGCACTGCCCCAGTCTCATTCCTGGATCAAAACACTCAATGCTGCTACTTGCCTCCTCTGAAGAGGAGAAGCCACAAGGCAGGAAAGCAGCGTGTCCACAGTGCTCACACTGCATTCTCTCTACCCTCGTGCTACTTGTACACGGGAAGGGAACAAGAGGTATTTGTGGAAAGGACAGATGTATGACAGGATGGATGAATTATATCCCTCCACTCAAAGTGGCAATCCTGGCTATTTTATGCGGCTCCATTTGAAAGTTATAGATGAATAAAAATGGGAACATAAATTATGATTAAAGGCCATTTGATAGAAAAAATATCTTTCAAATGCTGCACTTCATGAAAAGAGTACATTATGATGTGACTAACAGCGTGTAGACAACTCTGCAGGTGGTCTGCCTGACTGGGAATTGTGGCCTGTCTCTAGCTCTAGTTCAAACTGTAGGTCCTTTCCCACTTCATGCCAACTGGCCTTGGAGAGGACGGACCCAACAGGCTGAAGTTGCAGAGTGCAGTTCTTTGTGATCACTGACTTCCCAGTGACAGAGGACAATGTCCTTGTGGCCCAGGCCAAAGCCTGGCCCCTGAACTTGACCGCTGCTCCCAAATCCCTGGGTTTGTGTCCTGGCCTCAGCTGCCTCCTTGTTATTCTGGAAAACATACTTTTCAATGAAAAATAGGGAGTAGAGGGAAAGGGAAATGAACTGGTATTTATTATGCATATGTGCAAATATTATACTACAGGCTATGAGGGATAGGTAAAATTGATTTTGATTTTTAAACGGGTAAGTAATTTATTCAACATCATGCAGTGATTACATCAAAGCACTTGGGCTTGACCCAAATCTGCATGGTCTGAAAGCTAAGTGTCTTTCCTGCCCAGAACAGGGGTCTGGCTGCTGAGAGTAATGAAGTCATCAAAGCAGATGGCTATGAACCCATCTCGATGCCAATCGATGCCACGATTCCCAAGCATGTGCCTGGGCCATGACTGCTGTCTTCCACAGAACATTTCTTTCTTATATGTCATCTTGTGGCCCAAAAGGTTATTATGAAAGTGAAAGGGTTTCTCCAGGCAGAGAACCTATGTGCTAGACAATTAGTAGGAACCCAAATAAGAGTAGCTCCCTCCCTTCAACTTCTTACCTAAACTGTGATTGGCCCGAACTTCCACATGCTGCCAGTTTAGATGCTCGTTCTTCCCTAAATCCTTTCTTGATTCTTTTCAAACAGAGGTTTCTGTTCTTTTCCAGTCCTTAATTTCATTAGCTCTAATTCACCATCAACCATTAGATACATCCATATGTACTAAAAAAGAAATGAACATTGCTAATTAAAGTGTAACAAAGCAATTGTAATTTGCATCCCACTTCAAACATGTAAAAATGTGAAAAGTGTGCTTCTCAGAATCATAGCGAGCTTGTGTTTATGGTAGTAATTGTCAACGGTGTCCCACCTAGGAACTGGGCCGTGTACTCACGCACGGTCAGTCCTTGGCCTGGTCCACCATGGGAAGTGTGAGCTCCCAGACACTTCCAGCAATCCAGTCTCCCAGCTGCTGGGCAAAGCAGCTCAGTAGCCCAAAGATAGTCCTTGGAAGAGGGCTGCAGGCAGCAGCTGTCAGTGGCAAAACTGTTAGCAAAGAAGCTGGGGAATGGGTGGTCAGGCTTAGTAAAGGGGATATGGCAACATCAACTACTGGATATATTTCATATATGACAGAGAGGCTGGTATTAATGTGTGGGCTATGAAATCAGATGTCTCCCATCACAGCCACATTTCATAGATCTAAGAGAACCTCGACTATATTTTGATTTAAAACAATAATCATTTTATGAATTATTAGAGAACTTTTAAATAACATTTTAGTGCTTTCTATTAACACATCAATTATGTGTAATTTATGGTGATGTTTACAAATTAATTTTACTTTTTTTGGTTCTTCACTAATGGACATCCTCAATGAACATTTTATAAATATTCAGATGATACGCAGGACAATCTCTTTGGTTGCCTTGTTATAGGTCCAGGTTTAATAAGGAGATCTTGCTTCCCACAGATTAGCTGAATAGTTTATGTCCGTGAGCTCAAATATGAGTAGCCTTTAAAATTCTGAGAATCTGCTATGAACATTTTGAACTTGAAGGGTGTAGAAATTCTCTATTTCTGTTTGTCACTAAAGGATGTGTGGGATTTGACATTAAAGCTATTACTTAAGTTTCTTTAAAAAGGGTTTTGTAGACCTTCTATCCTATCCCTATATATTAATTTATTGGCAAATGTATGATTGTGTGTATGACATTTTGGGTAATCTTAGAAACTCTATTATGTACATTAGCGGGATTTTTTCCCCTTTTTAAAAACCCCTGTGTGTGCATATGGACATGCCTGATGGTCTTAAATTTTCAAACCTTAAAGTCAAGAACAAAATAAAAGTAAGCTTAACTGTAAAAACCAAACCCAGGCCTTTTGCTGGACTTTGATATTATATTAAATGAGTATGCCTATAAAGTACCTGGGGGATGCTGTTAAATTGGGGTGAGAAATAAGAGTTCACATCTCAGTTTTTAGAGTCTTATAGGCATGCCTAGCGTCAGGGCAGGGTGTAGCAAAACTAAACCAGGGGAAACTGTGGCGTTAGTTCCAAAGACACGGTGTTCAATTGCACCTCAGAAGCAAAGACAGAATCAAGGGGCAAAGCCATGGTCAATTACGATGTCAAGCTAGAAGACCAACCAATGAATGCGCAAGTTCAGGAGTTGATAGTCACGAATGAAAGCCAAAGGCAAATGAGGAAGAGGAGATGGGAATAAAAGGAGAATATCCAACTTAATTCTGGCAAAGAGCACCTTGTTGGACTGGGGTTCCTTTAAGAACGTGAAGGCACTCTTCCTCTGATATAAAGAGGCTGGAAGGGCATTTAGAAGGCACTGTCTATGCAAGAACATGGCAATCGGGTACCTGATTGAAGCACCACATTGTCTCACATGAAGTTTGTATTCTGTGTATCTAGAAAAGATGGTGATTCAGAATTCTATGTGTCATTTCATAGAAGCACACTCCTCCTATTATGCGAGAGCCACAGTCCTTCTCTGGGAACCTCCAATTAAAGAGCTGAGACCTAATTAAACTTTGACTTCTTATAGTTTTTTTTTACTTAATACCACTATTAAACATCATTTATTTAATAATCCAAAGAAAAATTTTAAACAGTGTTAATGAGAATGTAGCTCATTGTCATCTCAGTTTCTCAATGACTCAATTATGTGACATTTACTTATGCCCTTTGAATGACAACAGTCATGCCAGCTGCTGGCTGAAGGGGAATTTTCCAGCAGCGCTTAAATAGACGGTTTATCTTCATTAGCTCTTTGTTAGAATTCGCTGTGAACAGACGAGGAGGCTGTCATTCACTGAATTCTAGAGCGATACTGTCCCGTTTTATATGGCTCTGATGTCTGCTTAGCTCTTCTTTTTCTGGCTATCTGTTTAAATTTTTAATTTATATTATCATCGTGTTTTAATATATGCCATGCATTAATCTTTATATAAATTTAATATTTCTACATTTTCTATCTTAAAGTATATCTACCAGTACTTGCAACTCATTTTTATAGTTCCTAAAATAAGTAGAATAAATGGTAGAAAAATCTTAACTAGGATTCATATAAAATTTAGATGCCTCTGTGGGTATGTTACAGAATTTTATAATCTTTTCTTGGCATGTAATACTTAACAACAGGATAGTGTCGTCACTTAAATTTTTCTTTTTTTATTAAAAATTTTTTTTCTTTATTGATTTTAGAGAGAGAAGAAGGGAGAGGGAGAGAAAGATAGAAACATCAATGAGAGAGAACATCAATTGGCTGCCTCCTGCATGCCCCCCACTGGGGACTGGGCCCACAACCTGGGCATGTGCCATGACCGGGAATCGAACCAGTGACCTCTTGGTGCATGGGTCGATGCTCAACCACTGAACCACACCGGCCAAACTAAATTTTTCTTATGTAACATTCCCCATTTACAATTTTTTTAAATGTATAACTTTAAATCTATATTGAATAATCATATTTTGATCATGTGAATGACACATCTTCTATTGCTGCTCAGAAAAAATGCAGAAGTGACTAATAATAGGGAGTCCTACTAAAAGCGTGAAGGTTAACACAAAACTTCGCATACGTGTTTGCATGCATTTCAAACTTCAAAAACATAGCTAACAGTCTCCCATCTTTGAAGGATAAACTGATGTTAAGGTTGAGTCGGGTTTAAACAAATAAAATAATAACAACTGGAAAAAAATAAGAGAAAAATATATTTCTAGAGCGGTTGAGAAGAATATTAATCACAAGGTGTCCAAGGGGAATTCCTGACCAATAAACCTTAAATACAGCTTTAAAGAGCTCCACCTCACTTTCCACTAACAATTTTATTTACATTCAGAATACGAACATACATTTGTAAAGATGGTGATTTTAAACATTGTTCTGACTACAATGTGTAATGAATGAAAGAGGTATTTTATTAAGCTAGTTTTCCATGGCATATCATCATATTGATGCCTTCTTGTTCCTAAATATACATTCTTCGCTATAGGCTCACTAATTTGAGGAACTGCTAAGTGTATACTGGTCTTCACAATGCTTGCCCACTTGAGGGGCTTTGGATTGGTTGTGCTCTCAGCCTGGAATATTCTTCCCCAACTGAAGAGCTGTCCCTGAAGCCTTTATAAGTTTGTCTTTCCTAACAACATATCAGAATGTAGAGCTCTCAACCCTATCTCTGTCACATCCCCTGTTTCTTCCAACACACTCTTCCAAATCTATCATTGATTAACTCATTTCTTTATTAACTTGTTTATGTCTACCTTCCCACTCATCCAGCAGAATGTCCAGCAGGGCTCTGTCTCCTATCCCTCTGAATCCCTTACCCTGGTATATAATAAATGCTCAAAAATATAGAGCAAATGTGTGACTGTTTTACAGGTATTGTTTCATTTAATCCTCAAACAGTCCCCATGGGATCATTTCAAATGAATGGAGACTCAAATAGTTTAAGAATCTTGCCTGAGGTCACTTAAGCAGTTGGGTAGCACAAGGATTAAAGCTCTACTCTTAATGTTTACAGATTTATTTTTTGCTTCTCATACTAATTTTACTTAATAGTATTATCTTCCTGGCACCTGCACCAGAAACCTGAAGTCCACTCTAGTCTTCCTTTGCACCTTAACCCAAACAGTTGGTCACCAAGTCCATGCATCCTCCAGATCTAGCTCTCCTCTCCATCCCTGTCTCTGCAGCCTTAGTTTTGGCCCTCACCACTTCTCTTCAACACTGCCCTTTGCCTCTTAATGGTCTCCCTGCTATAAGTGACTTTCTCCATCCTCAGCACTTCCCCAGACCAACTGTACAGCTTTACCACTTCTGTGGAATTGGCTCAGTGGCTTCTCCATCATTAGAGTAAAATCCACTCCTTAGCTCTGCAAACCCCTTGAGGACCTGGCTCCTGCCTTCTTCTCATGCTCACTTCCCTTACCCCCCACATCAGGACCTATGCCCAGTGCCTGAAAACATTGGCATCCTTGCGTATCCTTGTGTTTTTATATTTGTTTTTTCCAAATGTGTTTCCCCGACTTTGTCTGCCTGATTCACATCTAATCATCCTTCAGGACTCAGAACAAATGTCATCTCTTTTTAAAGGCCTCACCTGTTCTAACCCCCATATTATATAACCACCACTTTAAAGCTGAGACATACCCCTGTTCTGGACTGCCATAAAACCCAGAACAAGCTTCAGTATCATGGCATTTTACAGTATGTAATAATTGTCACATTTTGTTTTCTGTGCATTTCTTTTGTGCTAGTTTACTTTTTTAAAATCTGGCAGTCTTTGATGGACTCCCTGAAGACATGTTCCTAACATCGTACCTGGTGTGCAATAATTTTTCCTAAGTTATTTGTTGAAAGAATAACTCAAAGCATGAACATATTTTTGAACATGATTGCAATTGAGTTCAATAAAGAAAAGAACGTGAAGTATAAATTGTGCCATATGTTTATTAAATAGTGTCAATAGTTGTGCCTGGGAAGCACAGAGTATTCTGTTTCTGACTGTGGTGCTTTAGAACCCTCTGTAGAAGAGCATTGTGGGAGCTCTTCACTGCATCAATCCAGTCCCTGAAATAGCTTCAAAGTACTGTGCTGGGTACAATGAAAGATACATGAATAAGACAGTCAGCCTGCTCTGAAACCTTGCAAACCAGTGGGAGAGACATCATTTTCCAAAGAAATGCACATGAGCCCTATGACTTCCTTTTACTCAAGACATATGACCTGAGAGTTCATCAGAAATCATTTGACCTGGTCACTGTTTTCCAATAAAATAAAAAAATTGTCTTGAAATACCAAATTACCTCTAATCATCAATTCCATTTACTCTAAAGCTTTGTTCTTCAAGACCTGTTTCAAAGATTTTAGAGTTTGAAGAACAACTCCATATTCATAAGTTCAGTGGCTGCTTAAATGTATACTTTTTTTATTATTTTTTTAATCTTATTGTAAAAAATCGCTGGGTTTGAGTCCTCTAGAGAAATAACTTTCTAGTCATTCTCCCCAAATCCTATTTTACATTTCAGAGAAGCATAATGCTATATATCAAACAGGGATTCCTAGAGAGCAAGGACAGTGCCAGCCAGCTGAACCGCTCAGGGGCACAGAACTGCAAACAAAAAGCAAGGTGGAATTATTTTCTTGTGGGCCTGGAAGAATGATTTTGCGCGGTGCCTTTGTCCGGGTTGCCATGGAAACCCGCCGCTGGAATGTGAGGTTCTGCAGAGCCCTGATCCGGAATGCAAGCAGAAGACAGACCTGAGCTGTGATCTATTTTGGTGCTGCCATGTGTTGATGAAATGAAGGAATAATTGTTATATGCATAAAGAAGTCAGCCAACATGAAAATAAGTAAAATGAGCAACCAGCGGGTTAGACGGTAGCTTTAATTTTCCTTCTGCTTTGGTGTAAATATAATTGAGGAATCTATAGGGTCCAGGTTTCCTACTTAATAATAAAGAGTACAATAGCAGTGAGATCCAAAGCTACCTATGATCAGACTAATCTTTATCCTATGAACTTAAGTGAAATGAAATTTTTAAAATTTCAAAATCAAATAAGTGGACAGAAAAATGACTTTTTCATCTGTAAGAAACAACTCAGGAAAAGCCCTCTTTTTTTTTAATCCTTACCTGAGGATATTTTTCCATTTATCTTCAGATACAGTGGGAGGGAAGGAGCGAGAGAAACATCGATGTGAGAGAGACACATCGATTGGTTGCCTCCCGCAGGACCCCAACCAGGGCCAGGACTGAACCACAACCGAGGTATGTGCCCTTGACTGGAATCAAACCCACAACTCTTCAGTCCGCAGGTCGATGCTCTGACTGCTGAGTCAAACCGGCCAGGGCAGGGAAAACCCCATTTTAAAGATGGGGAAAAGTCATAGCAATTATATCTTTAGTTCAGAAAGTTTGACGTTGAGTAAGAAGGTCCATACTAGTCCTGGCCAGTTGGCTCAGCAGATGGAGCATTGGCCCACAGACCAAAGAGTCTCGGGTTTGATTTTGATCAAGGGCACGGACCTTGGTTGCAGTTCAGTCCCGGCCGCAGTTGGGGTCATGCGGGAGGCAGCCAACTGATGTGTCTCTCTCACATAGATATTTCTCCCCCCCCACCCCCACTCTATCTGAAGATAAATGGAAAGATATCCTCGGGTGAGGATTTAAAAAGACATTAAGAAGGTCCATGCTACATATGAGGAGCACCCCTGAAGTATTATAAGCAAGTACTGTGCTAAACATACCTTATAATATCAGAGAAGCACAGAAACTCCAAAAATTCACAGAGAAAACAGAACAAGGAAAAGAAAACTGGCAGGTTTCAGGAAGGAATGGAAGCAATGTTTACTAGTAGGGTAGGGCACGCCACGTGCCCTGGTTTCTTCCAGTCAGCATTTACTCAAGGGTGCGCCAGGCACCTGCTAACTAGGAGAGATGTGGCTCCTTCCCTCGGGAAGTGTATCTCCCGGAAGAAGGCAGAGGAGACATTCATACAAGATCACTCGTTACAGTTACCGAATTACAAAGTACAAAATGTGCTACCAAAGAGAAATGCAGGGTTCCATGAGAGGATGTCAGGACGGAACCCCGCCTTCCATATGCTCCCTCCCGCACAATAACCCCTTGAGTGAGATCCTGTACTACTGTTTCACAGCCTCTAACAGAGGCAAAGAGAAGGAAAGAAATTGCCCCCAACGTCAGTTGGGAGCTAGATATTGGAACCAGGATTTGACCAATGGCAGTCTGTCAGGGTTCCATAGTCTGTTCCCAGGTGACATGAGTTTGTGAAGTACCTGTCTCCACTTTATTCTAAATGCTGAAGTTAAAAATAAGAGGAAGATAAAATACATTTGTCAGGAGATGCTAGAGTTTGTGTGATGTCTAGATCTCTCTGAATTATTTTCTTATTAAGCACTGAAGGATTCTCTTATAAGAAATCCTTTGGAATAAGCCATTATTTAACAAATGTCTTAGATAAATCAAGAGTTGAAATTGTGTTCATATATGAAAGTGGTAGTAGTAATAGATTGTTACAATAACACCTTATATTTGTGACATATAATACCCTTCACATACTTTCAGATTGTCTATCCTCAGTGGATTTTAGTGAGAAATGAGGAGCATAAATTAGAATCTCCATTTTATTGTTTGGATATTGGGTCATAGAGAGTTTAAGTGACCTGTCCAAGATCACACAGAAGAACCCCATCAGAATCCAAACAAGAAAACTGCCCTCACCCAGCCAGTGTGGCTCAATGGATTGAGTGTAGTCCCCCAGACAGAGAGGTCCTGGTGTGATTCCTGGTCAGGGCACATGCCCAGGTTGTGGGCACGATCCCCAGTAGGGGGCGTGCAGGAGGCAGCCGAGCTATGTTTCTCTCTCACATTGATGTTTCTATCTCTCTCTCTCTCCCTCTCTCTCTAAAAAATAAAATAAAATAAAATAAAAAACATTAAAAAATGTTATTAGTTTCTTAAAAAAAAAATGAAAGAAAGAAAACTGCTCTCTTCTGTTCCTCAAGTACAAGATTTTGAAAATCTTCGTATAGTCTCTTGTAATCACTCCTCTAATGAGTCAACAATATAGCTAGGAAAAAAAATAGTGTACCACAAAACATAAACTTTTAAATACTGTCCCATTTTACAGGGAAGGAAAGGTTAGCCCCAGAAGTGTTAGGACTTGACCAAGTTCAGAGAAATATGAAAGCCACTGCACAACAAATCAAACTCTGAAATTCCACTTGTGTGGATGATGTAAATACAGATAATGTGATTCTAGTTTACCCTTTCTAGGGTCTTCATCAGCTTTGGAACTCCATTTCCAGTTGATTTTTCATCTCTAATGTTGAAGTTGAATGTGTCCTCTAACACTGCTCAGGGCTAATTTCCACAGAATACAATGACGTGAGGTGAGCAATTTAATGAGGTCAATCACTTAATTTCTTGTGCTATTTTGAGGTAACTGGGTTAATAATGACTTTTTAAAGTCTGTCCTTTATAAAAATTCTCTTCCCTTTTGTAGAACTATTGTTGATAATACAGCAGTAACATCTGAAGTAAACATAAGTTCATGAGTGGATATACCCTGCAAATCAAACACAGTCTGATATTACCTTTAAAAATGAGATTACTGTTTTTAGAAGTGATAGGCTTGAATCTAGTCACACATTGGAGAGATATGATATACAGATACAGATATATCTCTTTATTATATAAATATAATTGATGTGAAATATATCTTTTGTGGGGAAAGGGAAGAATTCCCCTTTCCCTCCTCTGATTCTTTCATCTGGCTGAATACTCAAATCAATAGGAGGTAGATTACAAGAGAAAATCAAATTTAATCTCAAGTGCAAAGGGAACCCCACATACATGACAGAGTCAGAGAGAAAGGGAGATGGACATGTACGAGACATCCTGAGCCAGGGACGAGGTAAGGTAACAGAGGTTTCAAAAGATCATTGCAGGATGAGAAGAAGAGCAAACCTTTAGTAAACAGAAGTGTGCCCTGCCCTATAGATAGGTCAAAAGAAGTTACCTCTGATAATCGCTTATGAGTAAAGCCCCTAATTCAAATTCTTCTAATAGTTTCTCTTGAGCCGGAAGCTAAAATTGCCTTCAGTTCAAAGTAATCTATATACCACTAAGGCACATCTCGGCTCATTTATGGACACCCATACCATAAAACATTTTATTTTCACTGGTTGTCAGATCTTTGGTTGACTTCAATCTCAACTTTTCTTCAGTGTATAAGTATACTTATTACTTCGAGTTGATAAAACCTTACTTCTGATTTTTAAACAGCTAGCTGAACTATGATACAGATACAACATGTGAGAAAAAATTTCCAAAGAATTGCAACAGTAATAAATACTTTTTAAAAATCATAGTAATAAATACTTTTTAAAAATCATATAATACACTCATCTCACAAACATCAATAAAGCAAAATATGTAAATATGGTAGAGAGTTGATTGACCAGTTTTCAACTTCTGTTTTGACATGTAAATAAATACATACTTGGTTTTAATGTGTTTTTATTCTGTAGGTTTTTAAAAGTTAGAAATGTAAATATATATGTGACTTTGAGGTACAGAAAAAGATGGTACCAGATCTAAATTCCAATCCTAATTCCATCAACCTAGCTAAGGCCCTTACAGCCTAGCCTCAGTTTCTTCATTTCTAAAAATGGTAGCCATTAAGTCCACCTAGAAGGTCCCTGCAAGAATTAAATGTGATACAAATGGTAGATTTCCTAGCACAAAATATGAAAAATATTAGATATCTTACTACATCTTTGCTTATATACTTCTCCAGCAGAACCATATTTATTTTGCTAACGTATTTCAGATTTTAAGTGCATGTAACAAAATGTCTATGTTGCTTCTGTGTGAATTTTGTCCAAGTACCCTAAACTCATTGCTTTATTTTCAAGTACACAGAGTATCTTTTAGCTTGTTATTGTTGTCATTGGCACAGTAACAAAACATTTGATTTGTCATCTTCCTGAATTTGATCTTTTTTATATCTTTGTCTAAAAATGGAGTCTTTTTTCATAACTTTAATTTTTAGACATACAATCCCATTCAGGCATTTCCCCTATATATCTCAAAACTCAAATGTTCTATAGCATAGCATCAAATGTTTCTTTTAGTAATTAATGACTCTCGTGAGAAAGTTGCAATATAAAACAGATCACAGGCATCCACTGTCTGGAAAACTAAGGTGTTTATACTTGACGTCATCCAAAAACTCTACGAGTAAATGGAAATCATGGTACTCCCTGACAGTTACTATTTTATCCCCTAGTAATTAAGATCTTCCTTTGAAAATCTTGCCTGGAGCTCATACTGTTAGAACAAGTAATCACAAATGACATTCCACCTGAAATAAGGCATCTGAGGAACTGGAGATTTGTGGTGAACCACACCCTCTCTGGGGCCAACAGATCTACAAAGCTGTTCTTCTGTGGAACTTCTCTTGTTTCCTAGAAATGCAAGTAATCCAAGTGATGCTGTTGCAATAATCTTCTAATCATTTAACAGGAAAGGAATAAAGGGGAGACTAGCAGTTTAACACTCAGGTCTGTTCCCCGATAACTGATGGGGGAAGGACTCAACAAAGGCAGTTTAGACACATGCCCAGTAAGGTCTGAGTGATATGGGAAGGCGCTTACCTGCCTGTCTGTCACACCTGGCTTGGAGTCAGTGGCCAGAATAGGCGTGGTCACTGCAAGCATGAGAGACCTGAATATTTAATTTCCTAGATAAAGGAAAGCGCTCTCTCCTCCTTCCCTCCCCCCCTCTCTCTATCTGTTGGCACTTGGCTATCCTGCCCCCTTGGGATTCCTGCTGCAGGGGGAGCTCCCCTGCATTCACCCACATGACTCACAGCCATGTGGCCTCCACACAGTGGATTAATGGACTTGATCTAGACTGATGCTGACCTGGACCTGGTTTCATCATAGAATGAACACTCTGGACTCTGGCCCTATTTCTAGTTCTACTGAACCCACAGCTGCCCCTCTTCCAGGACTGAACTGAGGGACATGGGACTTTATAACCCCAGGAATGTAACTCCACGCCAATGAAGACCATTCAGTGTCCCGTGCAAGTCTTAGAAAATTCATGTTCTCAAAATCAGGAAAGAGCCACCCCACTCCCACAAGTGTCAGGGAGATCTGGCCCCTGATCCCTCCAGTAACACAACCACGTCACGGAACACCAGCCCATTCTACTTACACTAGAGTACTTGCTCAACATTAATTGCTTTTATTTCCATACTCAATCCAATTCCTTGTTTTTCAAATGGCATGTTGAAATCAAATTAGTGTGCAAGTAAATAGCATTTTAAGAAGTAAAGGAGAATAGAATAATCTGGAATGGAATGAAACCAAAATTGAAATAGAAAATATTGGAAGGTATTACAGGCAACAGAGACAAATACTAAAATACTGTCTTGTGTGTGTGCATGCATGTGCACTGGGTGGTGATGGAAAAAGTTGTTTTTTTTTAATCCTCACCTGAGGACACTTTTTGCATTTATCTTCAGATAGAGCGGGAGGGAGAAAGGGATGAAGAGAGAGAGAGAAACATCAATGTGAGAGAGACACATCGAGTGGTTGCCACCCACATGACCCCAACAGGGGCCGGGGACAAACTGCAACCGAGGTACGTGCCCTTAGCAGAAAACGAACCCAGGCCTCTTTGGTCCATGGGCC
The DNA here is from genome assembly GCA_030848825.1 of Tadarida brasiliensis. Classification (NCBI taxonomy): domain Eukaryota; kingdom Metazoa; phylum Chordata; class Mammalia; order Chiroptera; family Molossidae; genus Tadarida; species Tadarida brasiliensis. The sequence goes on along the minus strand of CM061267.1, from coordinate 77,696,858 downwards.
GATGCTCCAACCGCTGAGCCAAACTGGCCAGGGGGAAAAGGTATTTTTTATAGTGGACCATAGTAAAAAAAAATCTTTGAAAGTCACTGAACTGCTGTAATGGACACATAGATCAGCCATCCAGATGTCACTTCAAGGAAGGGCTTGCTGCCCAGCTGCGAAAGGGCTGACATCAAACACCTTCAGCTGTCAGCCCCTGCGGGGTGGCCTCTGCCACAGAGCAGCCTCGCACCTCGGCTAAGGTCTCACCCTTCTAGGGTGTCAAGACAACTCTGACAGGCCATTTCAGTTTCATATCTTTCCACGGAGTCAAGGGAGACTGCTGAGATCAGCATAGCAGTTCAATCTTTCCCTCTACCCAGCCTTGTTTCCTTCCTCTCTCTTCTACAGCTGTTAATCCCAAGGCACTTCCTAATAAACATCCTACACCCTAAACTTGGCTTCAGCATCTGCTACCCAGAGAACCCAACTTATGATATCTAGTTGATGGAGTAACAAGTTTTGTGGGCCAGGTCAGCTAAAAAGGCCACACACATAGCAAGTGCCTTCATATAAAATATAGTGCTTTTTTTTTTTCTTCTTTATTGATTTTGAGAGAGAGAGAGGAAGTGAGGGGGAGAGAGAGAGAAATATAGATGAGAGAGAACATCGATTGGTCACCTCCTGCATGCCCCCCACTGGGGATCGGGCCCACAACCTGGGCATGTGCCCCTACCGGGAATCAAACTGGTGACCTCTTGGTTCATGGGCAGATGCTCAACCTCTGAACCACACCAGCCGGGCAGTGCTTAGTTTTTCAATGAGACTGTACAAAGGCTAACATTATGACCACTGAAGGCGACAAAAATCCTAAAGCTGCCTTTTGGGATATTGATTTTAAGCTGGTTGGTTATTAAGAAACAAAGACTCGTAAAGAAACTTTGATTCTGCTCCTTTTCAGCCTAAGAGATCTGAAGGGCCCAGTCCAGGAAGGAATCTTAGGATGTTCCCCTCATCTTAATTTGAATTAAATATGGTGAGTGGGAGAGCATCACGCAGGGGCCTGTTCACTAGGTCACCCCTGTGTTCCACTGAAGCAAGAATTCACCTGAGATGTGTATGTTCCACTCTTCCTCAGTTACCTGTAAACCGCCCGTTCTCACTTTTGCAATCTCAGACCCCTACCCCCTTTATCCTAAATAACATATACTCAGTTTGACCTCACTGTCTTTGGGGATTTTCATGCTTATATGAATTCCCATGTGCACGTATTAAAATTTGATTTTCTCCTGTTAATCTGTCTCTGTTAATTTGATTACAAGCCCAGCCAGAAGAATTTAGAAGGTGGAAGGAAAAATATTATATTTTTTAGCTCCCAAACCATCCTCTATTTACCCTGTTGGCTATTGATGCATTTAATCTAAATAAGCGCACCCATTTCTTAACAATGATTAGTTATCTTTTTTTTTTTTTAACTTGCACAGCTGTCCTATCTCAAAAGAAGTATTCTGAAGCAGCTGTAAATAGCGCCTCATCTTTCTGCCAGTTCTACTTGCATTCATTCCACTTTAGAAGCTCTTTGGTTATTCTGGTTATCCTTTGTCTTACAAATATGCTCACAGCAATGCAGCCCAGAAACGTGACAAAACCATTAATGCCATGAACTTGGGGGTGGGGGAAGAAGGGAAGAGTGGGATGGAGGGTATCAGTAGTGAACCATACAATTTATGTGTGTTAAGTACCATTCAAGGAGAAATGCTGAGAATGCTGTTCAATAACAGGGCTGTGATTTCTGGGGCAATCAAATAAAATTCACATACCAGGTAAAATATTCTCATAGAAAGTTAGTTTATTTTCTAGAATATAAATATTCTGGAAATAAGTAGAAATAAATTACCTGACTCAGTCATTCCGAATGACTGATTTGGTCAGGTTAGTAAGAAAAGAAAAAAAAAAAATCTATTGATTCTGGTTCTTTTATTTACTTATTTTTAAATTAAAATGTTTATGTCCAGCAGTTACTCTGGGGCCACACAAGATGTTTCTAACATCTTGATTCAATTCTGACACTCCGTTTATTTTCTTCCTCAAATGCATTTTGAATATGTGTCCTCTAGATAGGAATCAATGGTGGTAGCTGGGTCAAATGTAAGGGGGAAATTTTTTTAACAAAAGATGGAGAAAGTAAAAAAAAATTTAAGTAGGAAAATCTCCAAGTTAGGACATTAGCAAAGTGCATGTAAACTTGATTTTTTTTTTTTTAATGCATTTAGCTCTTAATATTTAAGTCAAATATAATCATTGTATACATTCCAGCAAAGACTGACATGCTCACACTTCTTTCCATTTTATTTCCTAGGAAAAGCATGGCCATTCACTGCAGTTCTTTCTTTTCTTCTTTAAGTACAGTTAGATAAATAGGCTGAGAAGTCGCAGTGAATCTGTCGTGCTTTCAATAAAGTGAGGTTTATTTTCTTGCATTTCTGGAGGACATTCAGAGAGGAGATGGAACACCAGGGGTTTGAACAGGGAAAGGAGTACTAAGCTTTGACCCAGGCCCCCAGCCACGATATGAGTGAATTAGAGGAAACAGCTGCAAGCCTGAAGTCTCAGTAAAGCGATGCAGGGATTCCGTGTGACCTGGCACTCACAGTGTCTCCATGGTCAGCCAGATTTCTTTGTTTCTCATGCATTTTCCATGCTGGGAATGTTTCCCAGACCCATCACTCCACTTCAGGAGTGCAGCAACTGTGGCTGCCTGAACTGGTGACACCAAGACAGAGCCCCCATCTGCCTTTCCTTTCACACTATAAATAAAGCTGTTATCTATAATCGAATGGCTGAAGAGGCCCACAGACAGGTTGGGGGTTGAAGGAAGGTCCTTCAAAGATTCACTCTCAAATGCAGCTGTAGACTAACTTGTAAGGCTGAACAGCCTCTAGGTGAGTTCTCTTTGGAAGCCCAGATCCTGCGTGCCTGCTCCCATGGAGAATGAGAAAGAAGAGGAGAATTTTGCCCGACCGGTGTGGCTCAGTGGTTGAGCATCAACCCATGCACCAAGAGGTCTCCAGTTCAATTCCCGGTCAGGGCACATGCCCAGGTTGTGGGCCCAATCCCCAGTGGGGGGCATGCAGGAGGCGGCCAATGGATGTTCTCTCTCATCGATGTTTCTATCTCTCTCTCCCTCTCCCTTCCTCTTGCTCTAAAAATCAATAAAGAAAAAAAATGTTTTTAAAAAAGAAGGGGAGAATTTTAACATGATTAGACTGAAGCCATAGTCACACCTGTCACCTCTCCCTGTCATAGCTGGAGGAACCACATTTTCCAGATGAAGGAGAGTGAGTGCTCTCCATTCTGTTTAAAGTCTGACCTCTATACCAGATACATAGTTTCAGGCTTTCATCAAAGAGACTTTTCTTTTCTTTTTTTGCATTTATCTTCAGATAGAGCAGGAGGGAGAGAAGGAGGAAGAGAGAGAGAAACATCGATGTGAGAGAGACACATCGAGTGGTTGCCACCCACACGACCCCAACTGGGACCAGGGACAAACCTCAACCAAGGTCCGTGCCCTTAGCAAGAACTGAACCCAGGACTCTCCGGTCCGCAGGCCAAAGCTCTAACCACTGAGCCAAACCGGCCAGGGAAAGAGATTTTTCTTTTTATCATAAGACCTTTCTGTTTACTTGAGGACTTAGATGCAACGAAGCAACCCAGGAGATTGAACGAAATCTGTTTCTGCAGCTGGACACCTACACTGAGGATGAGACGGTGTTCACAGCGTCCTTCAGTTATTCCGACGGCAGTTGGGTTTCAGAGGGCGGGAGGTTATTCCTGCTACTTTCTTCAAAGTACAGCTTTCAAGTCACTCTACATGCCAAGTGGGAAATGTCTAGGACCCTCTTAGGTTATATACCTGTAGAGACTCAAAATAACTACACAAAGAGTGAGTCTATCTAAGAAAGACACAACAGCAACAACTGAAGTAATTCAGCTATGTGAACTCTAATCACACTATCTGAAGCAAATGATGTCTTGTCAATACATGGTGAGAGAGTCATGCTCTGGCTGCAATGAAAGGCAGCATTCCAGACTCAGACAAACTTACAAATAACACATATTTTCTGCTGTGATTTAACCTTGAGACGATTTGGCACGGGTACTGGTGTGGAGTTATTATTCTGGCTTTGGTCACACATGCGCTCTTTTACATGATAGCTAGATTCCACCCCTGAGTCTTTTACTGATTTTCTTTAAGTGGTTTCCAAACAGTTTAAATTAGCCAGCCTCTCCAAGAGGGAAGAGCTTAAGCCTGCTCTAATTATGTGAACTGATTGTGAACTGTGAAAGTAAATGGTGTTAATTACTGGACGGACAGAATAAAGGAGGCAGAAGAAAAGCCTTTTTTTCTTTTACCCTTTCATCCCCCATGAATCACTTTCCTATGAATTCTTTAGTTTGTCTCTCAAAAGGAATTTTCAAAGTATGTGATTTCTCACTTTTCCACTTTTCTAAATAGTAAGCATAATCCAGGCTGGATCTTTCCCATTCTCTGTACTCTTAAAAAAAAAAAAAAAAAGTACGAGTGAAACACAGAGTTAATAAATCTATTCTAATAATCATAACCTGCATGTCTTATTTCCATATGAACAACTGTAAACCTACTTTGGCCACCCTTGTATTACTTAGCTCAGGAAAAATACCAAGAAAGAGTGTATTTGTTCTCTATTAATACATAACAAATTTCTCCAAATCTTAACTCAAATCAATGAACATTTACTTAGCTCACACATTTTCTGACAGTCGGGATGAAGTGACACACCTGAGTGGTTCTGGCTCACGATCTCTTTGGGGGTTGCAGTCAAGACCTAGAATGGGGTTTTGGTCATCCCAAGGAGCCACTGGGCTGAAGAATCCATTGCCAAGGGGGCTCACTGACATGGCCATTGGCAGGAGGCCTCAGCTCCTCACCACATGGGCCTTTCCACAGGGTTGTTGACTGTCCTCATGACATGGAAGCTAATTTCCCCAGAGTGAGAGCACAGGAGTGGGCAATGCCTTTAGGACCTAGTCCTGAAAGTCACATGCCATCATTTGTGCACCATTCTCTCTTTGTTTGAAGCAAATTAGCTGGGCCAACCCCCACTCAGAGAAAGGAATCTTCTCTTCAACCTTTTGATTTTGTGGACATATTTTAAAACTATCACAGAGGGGAAGCCTACGTGAAGGTCATTTATCTCAGCAATCTCATATACAATATCTGGAATGTCCATCCAAACACATCACCCCTCAAAAAAGTAGATAAATTATTCATCATAAAAAAGAAGGAAATCCTGCCATATGCACCAATAATGGATGAAACCTGAGGATATTATGCTAAGTGAAATAAGCCAGTCACAGAAGGACAATTACTGCATTATATAAGTCAAACAGTTAAAGTCATAGAAGCAGAAAGTAGAATGGTGGTTGCCAGGGGCTGGGGGTAGAGAGAGATGAGGAATTGTTGTTCAAAGGGTGTAAAGTTTCAGTTATGCAAGATGAATAAATTCTAGAAATCTGTACAGCACTGTGCTTATAGTTAACAATACTCCAGTATACACTTAAAATTTGTTAAGTGGGTAGATCTCATGCTATATGTTCTTACCAAATACAATTAATTAATTATTTTTTAAGTGCACGATTCACAATAATTTACCCTAGGTGGTTTCCCAGTGGCTAAAGATAGCTACAGGTAACTTGTTACATGTGCTCGTACTTCTGGATGATTGAAATTAAAAAAAAAAAATTTAATTCATTATTAACTTGACCTACTAATTTTGAAATAAGTAGGAAGATTTTCTAATGAAAATTGCATCACAGTCATTTTTATGATACAAGTGTATTAGCTTCCTATTGCTGCTATAACAAATTACCACAAAGTCAATGGCTTAAAACAACAATCATTATTTTACAGTCCTAAAATTCAGAAGTATAAAATAGGTCCATAGCAATATGTTCCTTCTGGATACTCTGGGTGATAATCTATTTCCATTCCTTTTCTGGCTTCTAGGGGCCACCGACCTTCCTTGCCTTGTGACCCATCCTCCATTTTCAAAGTCTCTTCTCTCCTCTGTCCTGCCTCCCTCTTACAACGATCCTTGGATTACATTAAGACCATCCAGATAATGCAGGAAAATGTCTATCTCGAGATCCTTCACTTAATCACATCGGCAAAATTCCTTTTGCCCTGCACGGTAACATTCACAGATGCCAAGGATCAGGACATGGACATCTTTGTGGAGCCATTACTCTGTGTACCACATATATTTTAGGAGGATGTCAGAGTTCCATTAAATTCTAGAAAATACCCTGACAGACTTAGTTAACACCACATGAAGAAGGCTTAAATTAATTTGACCTATCTGTTAACACACAACTAGTAACCAAAATGACTGATTTTATGTACCAGTATCACACTTGCCAAAATCAAGCCTGAAGAGGCTGGCAAGTCACATTTGCTTTCCCTACTTGCTGTAGCTAGCATCTTAGATAAACTAGAGTGAAAGCCTGGGATATGTGCAGGTAATACTCTTGACACATCATTTCTTTCACCGGTGGCTTCAGTCCCACACTTTATCTCACTCACCCACACATGGTGAAGAAATATGAGTGGCACTGAGAAATGTTCATTTTGAAATATACGAAGTTTGCCACAGAAACTCTCATCAAGTTCTTTTGAGACTGGAAAACAGCTTTCCATACACATAGAATCACAGAACTTACAGAGTGTGATGGCATCAAGGAAATTTAAAAATAATACAGTTCTTCTCCACCCTCCATGCCCACCCTACAACCCTCAATTTATATGTGCAGATTCAAAGGCTCAAAGAGCTTAATATGCTTTTAACTTCTTAGAAAAGCTAGTAAATGACACAGCTTGGCCTGGAGGACAGGTCTCTGATTCCTAACCCAGTGTATTTTTACTTTATCACATACCCATCGCATGCCCAGGTTCATTCCTTGTTTTCAAAAAAATGCAATGTGTGTGAAGGCTGTATGTGGCAGGGCAAGGGTAGGAATAGCTGCCACATATTGATGACGTGCCAAATTCCATAGCAGACACCTTTAAATATACTATTTGTCAGTACTTTATCTCAACAAGGTAGAAAGCATTACCCCTGCTTTTAAAATAAAAATGAGATAACAGCCCTGGCCTGGCAGCTCAGTTGGTTAGAATGTCGCTCTAATACATCAAGGTTGCAGGTTCGATCTCTGGTCAGGGCAAATACAAGAATCAACCAATGAATGCATAAATAAGTGGAACAACAAATCAGTGTTTCTCTCTCCTTTCCGCTCTCTCTCAAATCAATAAATAACTATTTTAATAAATAAATAAATGTCATTTTAAAAAACGAAATGAGATGACAGATTTTTCGAAAGGTAAATAATTATAGCAAGGTAAATGATTATAGCAAGAATGCTAGGATTTGGCCTGGATCTCTCCTATTAACAATAAAGCTCATGAATAAATTCTCACTGCGTTTCTGAAGAAAGAATAAAGAAATATGCAAGTCGAATAAGCAATTTCAAAACATCTGTGATAAAACATTTTGAGAAGGGGTTTCTACCAAGTCTATGCATTAAAAATTACAAAACCACACACACAGTATTAATGGATTCATTTGTTCATTCAACAAACACTCATTCAGTGTTAATTATGTACCAGGTGCCAGCTCTGTAAGATGTGAAAAAGATAAATGAGGTGCCACTCCTATTCAATCAAGAAGTCATAAAATTTCAGGTAGTGACATATAACATTTTTTAAGAAATACAGTTTCAGCAGAGGAGAAAGGGCACAGAAAGTGTTAGAGGAAAGACTTCTCAATAAGGTGACATTTGAGAAGCACCTGAATTATGTGAAGGAGATGAACAAGAAAAGGCTTTGCAAAAGAGTGTGCCAGGCAGCAGGGAGGGCACTGTGAAGGTACAGGCAGACTTTGACCTGCTTAAGGCCAGAATCCAACCTGAGCTGAAGCCAAGTGGGTCAGAGCAGGACATTAGGCAAGGGCTTGTCCATATATGGTCTTGTAGGTCATTGAATACATTTTGACTTTTACCCCAAATATCATGGGAAGTTTTTGGAAAGAATTGATGAAGAGACTAAAGTGACTGGATTTAAATTATAACTAGATTGAAATCTGCTTTGTGGAAAACCCACTGTAGGTGGGCAAATATGGAAGTAGGAACCATTAGGTAGCTTCTGTAGTAGTGTCTGGGGTGAGTTAGTAATGCTGAAAGGTATGAAAAGTGGTTCAATTAAAACATAGTTGAAAGGACTAGCTAGTGGATTGAATTGGAAAGAGAAAAGTTAAAGATGTTTCCTACCTTTTCAGCCTAAGCACGTGCATGAATATAAATACCATATACAGAAGTGAGGAAGAAATGGGAGGAACAAATTTTGAGGTGAGAAGGTAAAGTTCAAGAATCCTATTTTACATATATTAATTTGAGATGCCAATTACATGCTAAAAGAAATAAGGAGTAGTCCTGGCCAGTGTGGTTCAGTGGTTGAACGTCGACCCATGCACCAAGAGGTCGCTGGTTCAATTCCCGGTCAGGGCACATGCCCAGGTTGTGAGCCCGATTCCCAGGCGGCCAGTCGATGTTCTCTCTCATCAATGTTTCTATCTTTCTCTCCATCTCCCTTCCTCTCTCTCTAAAATCAATAAAGAAAAAAAAATTTTTTTAAGGAAATAAGGAGTAAACAGATACACATAGGAGTTTGGGACTCAAAAAAAAAAAAAAAATCAAGGAAGGAGATTAGAATCTGAGATTCATCGGCATTAAATGACATTTAAAGCCACGAGATTGGATAGGAGCTTCCCTAGGAAGTGTAGTTAAGGAACAGAAAAACACTGTAACATTTAGAAGTTAGGGAAATCAAGAAGAAGCAACCAAAGGATTAGAAGAAAGTGGTGGGAGCCGCTGTCCTGTAAGGCAGGTGAAGGAACTATGAAGAAGCATAAAGAAGACTTTCCTTCCGTGGAAAAGCACAGTGGACCCAGTGGAAAGATTAGAGCAGTTGGAGAGGGTTGGGAGACGGGGCTATATTAGGGGCAGTATGATATCAGTAACCTGGTAGCATAGGACTTCTGGTGGTATCCAAGGTAATCTAGACTGCTTTAGTGGAGAGCATAACATCATTAGTTAAAGGTATAAAAAGATTATGCTCTTTCTAAACAAAACTGAACTGTGCTGAGTATAATTACTGATTTTTATCATAAGAATTCCAATATTTGGAATGCTTAGGAATTGTAGTTTCCTGATTAACTGAATTTTCTGGGTAGCTATCAAATCAGATTTTAACTTTCAAATTATTCTCTAATACATCTGTGCTTTGGTATTCAGTATACTTCAGGGTATTAATATGAACATGGTCTAACACTCTTTCTGAATAGCATTCTCATGTTGAATAACGACAAGCAGTAACTACACTGTGGAATACCCTCACATTTAGATAACAGGGAAAATCAGATTGGAATTAATGTCTAGGAAAGCCTTTAGACAAAAGAAAACAATTCAAACTAGCCATATCAGAAGAAATTCTAGTGCTCAGAAAAGAGAAGAAAATTCCAGCATGACGCCTTTGCCTTGCAGAAGCTAAGTGGCTGACAGGCTGATCTACACGGATCTTTTCAGCATGAGTTAGAACTGTTTAATCTGATAAAATGACTTTTACACATACAGATGCCAATCACTGCTGCAACCCTAAAGAATAACCCGAAAATCAGAAACTAGACTAAATGTGAGATGACCCCAGAAACAAAAGTGCCAGGGTGGCTTTTTTCATTCCCTACCCCTCCTTTTAGGAGCTTTTTATTTCATTATTTTCCCCTAATTTAATCTATAAATAAGTAAATATTTAATAAAAAATTAAAAGAAGATAGGGAATGCCAATCTCTGCTTTATATCACATAGCCTTACATTTTCTTACATCTTAGAGTATAAAAGTATTTTCTAGTTCTGCACATAGCACAAGTGCATCTGGGCTATTAGTCAATTAAATTCTAAAAACAAGAGTCTCTCTTTTTCTATATAAAAGAAATTTGGGTAGTATTTCAAATCACTTTTTTTTTTTTTTAATCCTCACCCGAGGACATTTTTCCATTTTTTTGTTGTTCAGATAGAGTGGGAGGGAGAGAGAGGAAGAGAGAAAGAGAGAGAAACATCGACGTGAAAGAGACACATCGAGTGGCTGCCTCCTGCATGACCCAACCAGGGCTGGGGACAAACTGCAACCAAGGTACGTGCCCTTAGCGGGAACCAACCCGGGCCTCTCTGGACCGCAGGCTGATGCTCTAACCGCTGAGCCAAACCGGCCAGGGCTCAAATCACTTTTAAATAAAATAAAATTTTAAGTTTTTAAAACATGATTTTATTTACTTTAGAGAGAAGGGAGAGGGAGAGACGTATAAAAATATCAGTGAGAGAAACATCGATTGCTGCCTCCTGCACACCCTCCCTACTAGGGATGGAGCCCACCACCCGGGCATGTGCCTCGACTGGGAATCGAACTGGCAACCTCCTGGTGCACGGGACAATGCTCAGCCAACTACACCACACTGGCCAGGCATAAAATTTTTAATTTTTTAAATTTTAAATAAAATTCAGGTATTATTTAAAATAACACCAGTAATGCATAGTTGATATCATTATGTTGTGGAGGAGGCAGAAACTCTCCTTTATCCTCCTAGGTTCTTTCAGCTGGTCTAATAATTAAGTTGATGTAAAACAGATTACCAAGAGAAAATTACCTAATTCAGTTACATACGTACGTATGGGAACCCTATATATATGAGCAAGTCAGAGACCCCACATACGTGAGAGGTTCAGAGAGAGAAAGTTGAAATGAGATATATGGCATTCTGAGCTGAGGTGAGTGACCTTGGGGTTTCAGAGGGAAGGAAGGTCATTGCAGGACTATAAGAATAGGGGTTCAGTAATTAGTAGTTTGCCATGCCCTATAAATAGGTCAAAAAGGTTATCTCTAATAATCTCTTACCATGGGCAAGGCCCTTAATTTAACTTGTAGTTAGTTGGAGAGGGGGAACAGAAGTTCCTCTTGAACCCTCAGGGTCTCTGTTGCCTTTAGCTCAAAATAATCTCAAGCCAGAGTCACATATCAGGGTGACTGGTCCTAAACTCCTATCATGTTAAGTAAAAAAGTACATTTATTTTCCATGTAGTTTAAAACTCACTGTGTTGTAAACACAATTACAATCTAAAACATTAAGGTGATCCTATCAACATGTGAAAAATAGTTATTTTCATGTCTTTTGAGTTTGAGTTCTCTAAAATTTCATAAGTTATATATAATATTGTAATTTATAAGTAAAATAATGGTCAGTATATATTGTCTAAAAAACAAATTGCTTTTAAAAGATTCTTATTTTTTGCATTTCCTTTCAGGGATAAAACTCATATACCAACTTCCTGACTATTGTCAAATATGGTTTTATTCACTAAAGAAATATGTTTCCTATATCCTGAAAAACAATATGAAACAATTTATATGACAGAACACCTGTTTTCTTGCACAAAGAATATTAATTTTTTTCTTGTTAATTATTTTAACATCCCTCAGAAATGGGTTATATTTATGACCATTTTTATTTTTTTATCCTGATAAATTAGGGTTTAGAAAGGTTGGATGGTTTGGTTATAATAAAAACAAAGATATAAGTAATTTTCCGTTTTCTTTATTAGGTAATATAAAAATCATACACTATGTCCTCAACCTGCAGTTGATCTCAGAGAACCAGATATAATCCTCTACTTGCCACAAATAACCCTTTCAACTCACAAATTCCTTTGAAGTGAACAGAGGTCCAGGGATGAATGGATTATAAAGAGTCTGGAAGGGATTATGATTCCTACTGTATCTTTGAGGGTACACTAAATTTATTTTGTACCTGATAAACATAAACTTCATTGGCTCTCATCAGAGAGCTGCATTACTTTTTAGATACAGAAATAACTGTATTTATGTTTTCCACATTTACCCATGGCATTGAAGTGTCTAATTTATTTGTATCTACTACTTGATTTACTAGAGATAACTAACAATACATTTTTCCCCATTTGTTCCAAGTACAGCCTCACAGCCCACTAAATCCTACTGAATTAGATAATGCCTACTTTTCACTAGATCTCTTGGAAAAGTAGCTGACTGTGTTCTCGTTTCTTAAATTTACTAGGTCTAATAAAGAACAACAGAGTTTGGACCAGAATTTAAAAGATAGAGGTTTAGGGCAGATTCAAAGGGAATCCTTTTTATTGCTTCTATGGTTGTTGTTAAGTGTGAACCATCCTTTTATTTTGGTAGTTGACAAAGTTAACTATTCTGGGGTCCAGAACAAGCCACCCCAAGATGTACCTCAGTGATTTGCAGATTACTTTGAGCTAGAGGCAATTTTAGCTTCAGGCTCAAGAGAAACTTCTTTCTCTCCCTTTAACTACCCAAAAGAATTTGAATTAAAGGCCTTGGCCACAAGAGACTATCAGACTTATCTATAGGGCAGAGCAAACTACTAATTATTGAAGGTATGCTCTTCTTATCCTACAATGACCTTTTGAATCCCCCAAGGGACCTCACCTCATTCCTTCCTCAGGATGTCTTATATACCTCAGTCCCCATTTCTATCTCTGAACCTTACATGTATGCAGGGTCTCTGACTCTCTCATGCATGTGGGGTTCCCGTACACAAAAGATTAAATTTGATTTTTTCTTGTCAGTCTACCTCCTGTTGATTTGATTATTTGGCCAGCCATAAAGAACTAGAGGAGGAAAAGGGGAATTTTTTCCTTCCTCACACTGTACTGCAGCATATATGTGTGCATATAAGTACAAAGAATACAAGAAAAAAAGAAAAAAATACTCTCATTTCCTTAAGACTGGCTTGGACACAATTCTATCTATCTCCAAATTCACTCAGGAATCAGGAAGCAGAAAGGATTGTTTTTCATAGACAAGAAAAAGGGTAAAGGGAAGTCTATCCTACAGAAATGAACCAAAGTATTCCCTGGATTTGATTCCAAAAGACTCCCAGAAATCTATAATTTTTCGGCTTCTGTGTAGTTTCACATAACAGAAACATAACTACAGTGGCTTAAGCAAATAAAGGTTTACATTTTCACATAACAGGAAATTCTAAAGTGTGAAATTGAGGGCTGATGCATCAGCTCAAGGATCTCGTCCATAAACCAGGTTCCTTCTTCTCTCCGGCTCTGCCATTTTTAACGAATTTGATGGAAACAATCCCTGAAAGTATAGTCCTTGCCATTTTTAATATGTGCCTCTCATTCTCATGGTCCCAAGATGACCTCACCTCCTCTAGACTCTGTATTTTTGTTTGGATATAAAGCAGTAAGAAAGTGCAAGATCAAATAGCAAAAATTAAAAAGTCAATCATTTGACTTCTAATCATATTTCACTGGCCACAACCGTGTGTCCAACAACCAGCCTAGCTGAGGACTGGAACACGAGTTTATATTGGTCAAGGTGCTCCCACCCTCCAAAAACAGATTCGGTAGTAAGTTAGAGGGAAAAAATAGAGGGCATCCAGTTAAGTTTGAATTTCAGATAAATGAATAAATTTTTAAGACACATAAGCCCCATACAAAAAGAAGGACACGTTTATACCACCAAAAAAAAAAAAAAAAAAGTATTCATTGTTTACCTAAACATCTAATTTAACTAGGCATGGCATCTAATATTTTTACTTACTAAATCTGCCAACTCTAATAAGGGGACAGACAGCTAATATTACCTGCCATAGAACCATGAAGAATTTCTCCAGTTCCCTTTTTAGTAGGATCCATTCTCTTCAGAGAATCTAACTTGGGTATCTAACTTCAGAGATTAAATAGATGGTTTTATAATTGACAGCTGTGAGAGTTAATTTTATGTGTCCATCTAACTAGGCTAGGGCACCTAGATATTTGGTAAAATACCACTCTGGATGTTGTTATGAAGGTATTTTTACATGAGATTAACATTTAAATCAGTAGACTCTGAATAAAGCAGATAAATCTCCGTAATGTGGTTGGACCTCATCCGATCAGTTGAAGGCCTTAAGAGAACAGACTGAAGTCGCCCAAAGAAGAGGGAATTCTACCCCAACACTGTCTTCAGGCTCAAGCTGCAACTCGTCCCAGTGTCTCAGCTTGTAGCCTAGTCTGCAGATGTTGGACTTGCCTGACTACAATCCTGTCAGCTAGTTCCTTAAAATAAAGAAATGAATCTCTTGAAAGACAGTAAAGGGGAGCAGAATTTGGTACCTCAAAATCTGTCTCTTTTGCATAAAGATTATCTTCAGCTGGTTATTTTTAAGAAACTGCGGACACGGGAGAAGCTCTGAAAACCAAGTAAAAATGACCCCTTTCTAAGAGACATTCCTATTTATAAGGGAAATCTCCATTTGTGAGGGTGTCTCCCTCGGTACGAAGAGGAGGTTGACCAAATCTCCAGAACCTTTTATGAATGGAGAGGGCACCAACTTAAATCCACACAACACCCATAGCCTTCTTTACTGTGCTTTTCCTGGTAACCGCCCATAACTGGCCTCCCTTCCCCCAACATTTCTTTTGTCTTTAGCTGAAGATTGTATTTAACGTGGTGGCTTGGGCCATTTCAGGGAGTTACTCAGCTTTTCTGGGTATCTCTCATGTACAAAGGAGGTACACATGTATGCTTTTTCCCTGTTAACCTGTCTTTTATTATGGGGGGGGGGGGTTCTCAACCAAGAAGAGTAGAGGGAAAATTATTTTTCCTTCCTCATAATAGATACATAGACAGACAGGCAGATAGATATATACATTCTATTTGTTCTGTTTCTCTGGAGAACTCTGACTGATACACTAACCAAGTCAAAAGGTTGAAGAAAAATTTTTATTGAAGAAATTTAAGAGTATAAGTAGGTCTATAAACTAACCGGGAAATATGGAGGCGGGACTGAGGTACTCTTTTTATGTTAAAATAAAGAGATGATAATCAGCTAATAATCAGCTATTAACCAGTTTTTTCCACTGAATGCAAACTGTTTCTTCAAAACCTCCCATACAGTGGCAGCTGCAGGCTAATTTAGAGGTGCATTTGTTTTTCCTCTGTCCTTTTTTATAATCTAGTCATAGTAGATGCTTCAAAACTCCTGACTTTGAATAATAATTCAAACTGTACAAACCTTTTCATGTCACCAAAATGAGGTCTGTAAACATCTCCACACAATTAATCTACCTGTGGGGATCAGAATGTCTCCGAGGAGTTCAGCGAAGTTGGGTAAAACCAGAAGCTAAGGTGCTATGGCAATTTAAAAAGTGTATGTCCATGCAATCGTGTGTACACATTTTCTAATATTTTGCTAGACCTTAAAATTAAAGAAAGTATCTTTTTTTTTTTTTAATAAAATACAAATTTCCAACACTCGTAATGTGTTGATTTCCCTTTACCTAAGAATGTGTCTGTAGTGACAGCTTTAGCTTTATCAATATTTTTAAGAGACTTCCCTGGGCATGGGTGTGGCTGGAGAACCTGTCATCCTTTGATTACACACACACACACACACACACACACACACATTCTAAGTAAAGGCAAAAAAACAAAACAAAACAAAACACCTTCGTTTTCATTCACTCCCTTATGTTTATTAAAAAGAAAATCTCTGTGAATTCAACTAGTGTTAGTGTCTCTTAAAATTCAAAACAGAAAATCCAGACTTACCAATATATTAGATCAACTTTATATTCAGAAGAAAACATGTTAAACTATAAAAGAATAGAAAAAAGGAAATAGAAATGAAGAAAAACGAGCACACAGTAAGGATTTGAGATTTTAAAAGTGTATTTCCTTTAGAAACAGGTATACAAAAGCAAACTAGAGAATCCCTTTTTGTTCTTGTTACAGGCAAAAGCCAAACTTCTGTCCCTGTAAGTTCAAAACTGATGTGAATGCTGTGCCCACAACTGCCGCTGTTTTTGTTTTTAAGTCATCTGTTCACTTACAGAGCGCAGCCTGCTCGGCCCTGCGCAGTGCTTTCCTCTGTCTATCAGCACTGCCTCCCTGCCTGGCCACGGTCACATGATAGAAATAACCTAGAATGAATGTTTTGGTCAAGTTACTGGGACAGCCTTAAATTGAAACTCAGGATATCCATGTTAACACATGTTGTTGATGAATGAGACCTGTCAATCCTTCTCTCCCCAGATGCTCACCCTTTTGCTTCAAGCCCAAGCCAGAAGGCCTTTTTTATTTATTTATTTTATTTTATTTTATTTTATTTATTTTTTTAATATTGAGGTAGACTGTTAGTCTTTAAAGGATGAGGAGAAAAGAGGAGGGTGACAAAGAAGTAGATCTCGCCTGGCCGGTGTGGCTCAGTGGTTGAGCCTCGACCCATGCACCAAGAAGTCACCGGTTCGATTCCAGGTCAGGACACATGCCCAGGTTGTGGGCCAAATCCCCAATGGGGGCATGCAGGAGGCAGCCAGTCAATGTTCTCTCTCATCAATGTTTCTATCTCTCCCCTCCTTCTCCCTTCCTCTCTTTCTAAAATCAATAAAGAAAAAAAAAATTTTTTTAAAGAAGTAGATCTCAAACCATGAACATTTCACAAGAGAGAAAGCAGTGGGGGAAGGCAGGGACAAAAACACAGGGATCCTAAAAGACTGGAACCCGTTTTCCCACCTTGCTGCTGCCTGTGCCCATCTGGGGACTATGGGAGGGATGTGAGCCTTCCTTCCAGACCCTGGCCAGACCTCCCAAGACGAAATCTAAATTCTAACGGTCTATTCCAGGCCAGTCTTCATGCTCTCCCTATTCTTCCATGTTTGCAAAGTGACAGGTTTTAAAAACAATGCAGTAAACAGGTGACATTTGGTAGAAAGAAGACTGTACTTGGAGATGTAACATGTGGGTAGATGTACTAGGGCTGCCAATTAGAAGCTGTGCAACTCTCAGCATATAATTTTTGTGGTGGTGTGGTTTAGAATAAAACAGAAGAAAGAAATGTTCAACAAGGATGCATAGGTCTTATCTCAGCCTCAGTTCGCTCATCTGTAAGTATGCTATAAATGCCTCACTCTGGGTGGTTGAGGGTGGAAGGGAAGCCCGGTTACGAGATGAAATTATGTATGTGAAGCCTCAGCACAGCTTTGGCAGGTTCCATCTTGGTAAGTACGTGATTTCTTCACCCTTTCCATTTCAGAGAGGTTTTCACATTGGTCCTGGGAAGGAAGCCAGCCTTCTCCTGTGGTCTGTGGATGCCATGATTAGTAATCCAGGACCCCCACCTCCATGGATTATACGTTCTAGGAGCTGTGGGGGTTATTTGGAGGAGTAACTGAAATGATATATGGTGAACTGAGTTTTACATGCCATTTTTAAAAATTAAAATGTCCCCTCAAAAATATAGCTTTAAACTTGTATATTGATATGTCAGTCATCTTCATTTTTGTCAGTTTCTTGCCAGGACTGACACAGAATTGCTGAGACACTGTAAGAATTCAGAAATCCAAATATAGAAAGCAGCAATTACTTTTTTTTATGCAATAAAATGCTATTCCTTGCATTTTTCATGGTGTTATTTGACTAATGTAGTCTTTAGACTATAATCCCAAGTACACTGGCAAGTTTTTTGTTTTTTTTTAAATAAACAAGAAAAAAATCTAAAGGAAGACATCTATTTTTAGCTTCCCACTAAGCCATTCCTTGCTTGGCTGTAGTTATTCCAAAATTGGTCACGGTTTAGTTTGAACTGTTCTAAGAGGAAAAAAAAAATAAACTTGCAAAATGGATTTCTAAGGACACACTACTAAATTTAATTCATTTTTAATGCAATTTTAAGTCAAACTGTCCATGACAGATATTTATCACCAACCATTTGCAAAACAATTGGTCTATCCCATTCCCAGCCTCAACCTGCTGTTGACCCTGCTCTGGGCCCTGACACCCCAAAGAGGGTAAGACAGGCTTCCTCCCCCCCTCTTTCTCCTCCCCCCATTGTCTGGCTGCTGGAATCCTGGAAACCAGCCAGAGCTCTAGCCTGCGTGTGTGGTTTAGTTTAGTTTTGTTTTGTTTTGAGTGATCACACACTTTTTGACCTAAACTACAGACAGGAGTTCTATTTTATTTTTTTAGAAGAGAAACCCCAGAAAAAAATGAGTCCTGGACGATGTTGTCTAATGTTATAAGAAACAAATTTTGGTAAATGATTAAGGGAGAAAAGCATGGCAAAAGGAGAAAGGAAATAAGAGTCAAGCATGTCAAACTTTATTAGAAAAATTCTCAGCAATATCACCAACATTAACTTTGTGCATAGACACAAATTAAAAATTAAAAATCAGTTTGCTTTCCTCTCAGAAGCTACAGAGGAAAGAAAGCAGCTTCCCTGGAGTAAGTATGTAAGAGTTCAATGTTTTTGTTGGTGTTTAAGAAGAAAATCTGAAAATAAAAAGGCACATAACTTTGCTCACAATTGTATTTCTGGACTTTAACAAGTATGAATGAATAGTTCCTCTAAATTTACGTGTGTGTATAAAATGTAATCACATCAAAGAATTCACATAGACGAAACCACCTTCTAAAGATGATGTCAGCATGCAAAGAGGCGGTGCAGGGAACTGCTTGTTTTTTAGTAAACTACAGTGAACGAGTTCAGAAAGGCATGAGGCTGGATGTCAGGAAATGAGCTTAAGCAAAGGAAATGGGAGATGTCTAGTTCAGAGAATTTGAGGAAGGCTTCTCCCAATGGGTACTTTTGTTCTGCTTTTCATGCTAAGTCAGGATACATGCCTTGTCTTTCACATGTGCAAAAAAGAAATACCAAGGTGATAAACATCTAGGAGGGTATTCGCCCCAAGCCTTTTCTGTTACAGAAAGCTGTGCACTTGCAGCCTAGTGCCAGTTTTTCTTGAGTTGGGACTGAAACATACAGGAAGAGGAAGGAAAAATTAACAAAAGGTTGAGTGCTGATGGTTTTTTTTGACCAGATGAAAACAGAAGCTGGGACAACTATATTCTCTGGCCTAGGAATTTGGAATCAGGACATTGAAAGGGCACATTGAGTCATCTGCCAGGACACTCACAGACAGCCCAAGTTCATGGTGTAGGTGATGGTCAGCAAGTGGGTGGCTGAAACCCCCCTCCATAATCTCATCCAAAATTAACACACAGTCTACTTTACACCAGTCAGAAATAATATAGGCACCCCTATGTTCATAGCAGCACTTTTCACAACAGCTAAGATCTGGAAACAGCCCAAGTGCCCTTCAGTATATGAGGGGATAAAAAAGCTGTGGTACATTTACACAATGGAATATTATGCAGCTATAAAACAAAACAAAAAAGAAGGCTCTCTTACCCTCTGAGACAGCATGGAGGGACCTGGAGAGTATTAGGCTAAGCAAAATAATCCAGTCAGAGAAAGACAAGTATCATGTGATCTCACTTATATGTGGAATCTAATGAACAAAATAAACTGTCAAACAAAATAGATTCAGAGGCATGGATGTAGGGAACAGAATGACAGAGCTCAGAGAGAAGGGGGGTGGTGGGTGAGAAGAGATTAACCAAAGAACTTATATGTGTATATGCATAACAAATAGACATAGACAATAGTGTGGTGAAGGCCTGGGTGGGGGACGGGAGCAGGTGGAGGGGGTCTGTGAGGGGAAAGGGGGGACATCTGTAATACTCTCAACAATAAAGATAATTAAAGCAAAAAAGTTTGCTCAAAGCTTGTGTACAAGTTCCATTACACTCCCATCAAAACCACCACAGAATGTTGTCTCTATCTCTTTCTATATAGAAATTTTGGAAATGTTTATAGGAAAATAGTCTCCGAAGACCGAAGAATATAGCTGACTCCCAGAGAGAAGCTGAGACAAGAGATCACGGGGCCCAAAAAAGGAGGAAAACAAAGAGTCAGTCAGTTCCTAACCAGTGTCCAGTTTGTGTGAGGCCAGCTACACGTCCTGCACTTTTCTTTCACGAGAGCCACCATGATGCTCCCTAGACAATTCCTAAGCCAGGTTGCGTGGGTAGTATGCAACCCAGCAATTTTGCACCAAGACAGATAGGACTTAGAATGAAACACACAGTATGCTCAGATGGAAGCCCTTTTGCTATGGAAAAACTCGTGGGGGAAGGTGGGAATTCCAATATCACTTAAAAAAAATTTTTTTTTCTTTATCGATGTTAGAGAGAGAGGAAGGGAGAGGGAGAGAGAGAAACATCGACGAGAGAGAGAGGACATTGATTGGCCACCTCCTGCATGCCCCTCACTGGGGATCAGGTCCACAACCTGGGCATGTGCCCTGACCGGGAATCAAACTGGCGACCTCTTGGTGCATGGGTCGATGCTCAACCACTGAGCCACACTGGCTGGGCTTCAATATCACTTTGTTCAGAGTTCAAGGACTGCCCTTACCCACACTGGGAAACAGTTTATCTCCAACACTGAGACCTAGCCATCTTCCTTGTGTCTCATGTGTCTCAATGTGCAGCAGATTTTGTCAACCTCTCGCAAAATTAGTATGAGAAAACAGCATTGTTCCAGAACTACTCTCCCTAGACAAGGCTCTACTCCAAAACTAAACTTTAAATATGGTAACACCCATCTCTGCCTATCTTCCCCTTTGCACTCCTCCGTCCTACACCACCCCACATTAAAACCAGGTCCTGGTTGGTGTGACTCAGCTGGCTGGGAGTCATCCCAGGCACTGAAAGGTTGCCAATTCGATTCCCGGTAAGGGTACATACCTGGCTTGTGGACTTGATCTCCCGTAATGGGTGCACAGGAGGCAGCTGATCAATGTTTTGCTCTCACATTGATGTTTCTCTCTCTCTCTCCTTCCCCACCACCCCCCCTAAAATACCAATAAAAAAATCTTTAAAAAAAAAAAACTTATCTTCGCTCAAGAAAGCTTATCTCAGCGTATTGGCAGAAGGAAAGCTATTGACTAAAACATTTAGTTTAAGCTAAATAGTGGCAAGAAGTGTTAACCTTCCCAGAGAAATTATATAATTGCAAGTGACTTGTAAAGTCAAAGAAAAAAATATTTATTGAAGAGATTTGTGTGAACATATTTTGGCTACGGCCTTCCCTCATTTGATACTTTGTTCAAATATAGAATATTTTATTATGAACACTCTATTAATGGAAATTCAGTGATAAGGAAGGCTACCTCCCAAAGGGTGGAGGGTGGTGTTGAGTAGAGGGGAAAGCTAACCAAGGAGGACCTAATGGATGCTAACTGGTGGAGAAGGGTCAGAGAACAGAAATAGACACGAAAAAGAAAGGATCATTTATGAAATCGGCCACCTGGATACAGAGCTGTCTTGCTCTGCAAGTTGAGGGGAAGCAGTGAGGCATCCTGGAAAGTGAGCAGACTCTCCAGTCAGGAAGGTCTGGGTTTGAATGCCACACCCCACAACTTACTGTACATGGGAGTCTGGGCATATTATTCAACCATGTTGATATGCGGTTTCTTCATTTTAAAAATACCCATGTACATCCTGGGAGAAGAGTTCATATCCGAGGCACAGAGGGACTCTGTGAATAAATGGCATTAGAGCCAATGGTATCAAGATTTATGACAGTGTAGGAACAGTAGAGACCTAGGGCTCAAATCTTCTCTCCTCATCATACTTTCTATCTAGCAGCTGGTTAGCAGTCCCATCAGAATTACATTACTCATTGAACCTTACTTCTGACTTAACCCACAGCAACACCTTTTTTTTTAAAAACTTAAGTGTAGACACAAATGGGCTGTTTATAGCTACCACCCTGGGCTATAAATCTTAGAGGCAATATGGATGCAGGCTTGGGAGCTCAGGGTCCAGGAGAGTGTAACTAATTGAAAGGGTGGGTTCTAATGAGCTGTGTGAGACAGGGAGGGTTTTGTTTTGTTTTCAAAAAAAGGTGAAGGAAACAACAGAATGACGAAAGGTGCAGCTATGGACAAATCTGATGACCTGCTACAAGTCTGGAGCATGTAAAGGCTAAAGATTCCCTTTGCTCTTAAAAATAATGATAATAACACACAAAGCAAGCTAAGAAGTCCTGATGCCTTCAATACAACAGACCCCAGATTTTCCATTAGCTTACAGAACTGACAGTTCTCTATGTGTAAACTATAATATCAAAGAATAGAAAGGGTCAAGCCATAATTAAAATAAATTTTATAAAATATTTAGTCACATCCAAATAAAACCCAACATCCTTTTTTGAGGGTAAAATGTGTCTGAAAACAGTTTCGTCATATTGATAGCATTACAATAATCTGGTTATTAATTAACAGGAAAGGAGTGAAGGGGAAACTACATAATATAGGTATGTCATTTATACAGCTTTGCCAAAAAGCTGAAGTCAACACTCTCCAGGCCTACCCCCACAGGTCAGTGGGGGAAGGGACTGGACAAAGGCAGTTTAGACACATGCCCAGTAAGGTTTGAGTGATGTGGGAAGGTATTTACCTGTCAGTCACTCTTGGGAACAAATCAGTGGCCAGAATAGGCATGGACACTGCAAGCATGCAAAATCTGAGATACATAATCTCCTAGACAAAGGAAGTTCCCTCCCTTGGCATTCGGCCCTCCTGCCCCTTGGGACTCGTGTTGCAGGGGGAGCGTTCTCCTGCATTCACCACGTGGCCCACAGCCATGTGGACTCCATACAATGGACTAATGGAATGATACTGAACTGGACCTGGCTGCACCATGGAACAGAAGCTCTGGACACTGGCCCTGCTTCTAACTCTGCTGAATCTACAGCTGCCCCTTTTCTAGGACTAGGTTAAGGGACATGGGACTTTACAACCCCAGGAATATAACTCCATCCCAATAAAACCATTCATTCTCCCGTGTGAGTCTTAGAAAATTCCTTTTCTGAAGACATTGCTTGAGGCACCCCACTCCCACAGGTGTCAGGGAAATCTGCCCCCCTGATTTCTCCAGTAACAATATGAAATAGAACAGCAATATCCTAAACATAATTTAAAATGTTTTTATAAGTAAGAACACTCTATTTTATTGAATAAATAACTGGTTTATTAAACATCAAAAGTGTCTAATTCCTGGGAACTTACTTTCTAAGAAAAATTTTGTAGATGTAGACATTTTTGAGAAAAAAATCTCAGGAATTTTAGAACACTGTTCAGTAGTTCTTATTACTAATTCAAATATGATAACCAAAGTGAGATTCTAGAAAAAATAAAATGTTGATTTAATACTTAAGAGAGAAGAAATATGCAAAGGAGATATGGAAATTATCAATACCTTGATCATAACATACATTCACTTAATGAATATTATTGTCTTCAACATGCTATGTACTGGGGAACACACCCTGAAGAAAAGAGAGATGATTGTTCCCTATCATCCAAGTGGGACATGGGAGTGATGGCCAAAGAAAGAAATTGTAACTGTGATGAACGCTACCAAGAGAAAAAACTGAATCCAAAGGAAGGTGCCCACCCCAAGAAAGATGGTTTTTGATTTTTTTTTTTTTCCTTAAGACCTGTTAAAAGAAAATAAAACTAACAGAAGAGTAGATTTTTCTAAACAACTAAAGGCTGAGGGATTTGGGGATGGGGGGTGGCAGCGCTATTTGCAAGACAAGCCTGGACGCAAAAGGAAGGATGGTATGTTTAACTAATGAAAGGAATCCAGAATTGCTGGGGGAAAATATCAAAAGGAAAAGTAGTGAAAGATAGCAATGGGGCCCGGTCAATGTGGCTTAGTGGCTGAGCGTCGACCCATGCACCAAGAGGCCGCCGGTTCGATTCCTGGTCAGGGCATGTGCCCAGCTTGTGGGCCCGATCCCCAGTGAGGGGCATGCAGGAGGTGGCTAGTCGATGTTCTCTCTCATCAATGTTTCTGTCTCTCCCTCTCCCTCTCCCTTCTTCTCTCTATAAAAATCAATAAAAAATTTAAAAATATATATATATTTTTTCTTTATTGATTTTTTTTAAAGAGAGAGGGGGAGAGAGAGAGATAGAAACATTATAGAAACATTAATGAGTGAGAACATCGACTGGCCACCTCCTGCACGCCCCCCCTGGGGATCGGGCCCACAACCTGGGCACATGCCCTGACCAGGAATCGAACCGGTGACCTCTTGGTGCATGGGTCGACGCTCAACCACAGAGCCACACCAGCTGGTCAAGAAAAAATATTTTAAAAAAAAGTTTCTCCAAAAAAAGAAAAGATAGCAATGGGGCTTTAAATTACAGTTAGTCAGATCACAGAAGGCCATGCAAATCTTATAAAGGTTAATACTTGAAAGCTGTCTCAAAGTCACTGGAAAGTTTTTAGTAGAAATATGACTTGATTTGATGTGCATTTTTAAAAGGTCACTAATGTTGGGTGGTTGATGGGCTAAAGGAGGTAGCAGTGGATTGTGACAACTAACGTGTAGTGAGCTTCCTAAGTGCCACACACAATACAAAGCTTTACACACATTACCTTATGTAACCCTCACGAAAACCCTTTGAGGTAAATACTATTTGATTCCCATTTCATAGAAGAAGAAACTGAGGCTAAGCAAGGTGTGAACAAGCAAGGATTTTGAAACCTAGACATCAGACTTCAGAGCCCATACTTTATTACTATTTACTGTGGACACCAGAAGATTAGTTAGAAGCCCGGTATAGAAATTCAGATGAAAGACGATTGTGGCTAAGACTAGGGGATGTGGCAATGGAGTTAGAGAGAAGTGGAAAAATTGAAGAGACATGACATGCATTCTGATGTTAGAGAAGAGGAAGGAGAGAGCTGGCCCTAGGTTTGAGCATTTGGGTGGTTGGTGCTTCCTTTAAGACAAGAAACACTTAGCAGAGGAGCATGAAAATTTTACTTTTGAACATGTGACCTGAACAACTTCCAACAGGAAATGTCCAAGAGGCTGTTGTTGGCTATATAAGTTGGAAGTCCAACCACAAGGTATGGAATGAAGACAGAAATTTGAAAATCTTTAGCAAATGTGTGGTAATTAAAGCCACAGGAGAGAATAAAACTTCTAAGGCCAAAATTTTAAAGTGCAATTTGTCCCAGATTCAGTTGAAAAACGTGTTAAAAAGGCAGATCCATGCCCTCTAACCCAGACTATTCTTATTCTGCATGTATCCAGGGAAGGGACAATGGGTGATTCTTATACACTTGGTCAGTTAAACTCTAAGGACCTCAGACAGAAGGAGAGGATGAGATCAGAAGAGGGAGAATTAGGACAGGACCTGATGAACTCTAACATTAAAAGGGTAAATATATGAAGGGGATAAGAATATGCCACCACAAAATATACCACTTTGGAATAAAGATTTTGAGCTGAAGGCAATTGAGAAGCAGCACACACAGGAAAAGCTCTCTGCCCTCCCCTAAAAGCAGGGCATAAAATTTCTAAAAGCAGAGCATAAAATTCCCTCTGTAAGAATGGCATACATTTTCACTTGTAAAGGTGTTTCTCCCCTTCTGTACCAAGAAGACCAGAGACAGCAAAGAGATGAGTCTTCATAACAAACCTTAAAAACAACCAATATTCACTATACATTTCCTAGTCACCTTCCCATAATTTATTGTCCTTTGTTAAAATGGTATATGAACTGCCAAGTTTAACTGCTTCTTTGGGTTGTCATTTCTTTTCTGTGATGCCTCCAAACATGTAAAATAAAGAAATAAAAGCCCTGGCCGGTTTGGCTCAGCGGTTGGAGCGTCGGCCCATGGACCAGAGAGGCCCGGGTTCGGTTCCCGCTAAGGGCACGTACCTCAGTTGCAGTTTGTCCCCGGCCTCGGTTGGGGTCGTGTGGCTGGCAGCCACTTGATGTGTCTCTCTCACATCGATGTTTCTCTCTCTCTCTTCCTCCTTCTCTCCCTCCCGCTCTATCTGAAGCTAAATGCAAAAATGTCCTCAGCTGAGGATAAAAAATAAAAAAATAAATAAAAAATAAATAAAATAAAAGCCCTGGCCAGTGTGGCTCAGCGGTTAGAGCGTCGGCCTGCGGTCCAGAGAGACCCGGATTCGGTTCCCACTAAGGGCATGTACTTTGGTTGCAGTTTGTCCCCAGTCCTGGTTGGTCGTGCGGGTGGCGACCACTTGATGTGTCCCTTTCACATTGATGTTTCTCTCTCTCTCTCTCTTCCTCTCTCTCCCTCCCACTCTATCTGAACAAAAAATGAAAAAATGTCCTCTGGTGAGGATAAAATAAATAAATAAATAAAATAAAATAAAACTATATTCTTTTCCTCCTATGAACTAGTCTTTTGCCAGTTTAATTTGCAATCCTCTGAGACTGAACCTAAGAGGTTAGAAGAAAAGTTTTTCATCCACTTCACATATAAGGAACTCCCAGGAAAATATATGGAAAAACAGTAGCCAGAATGATAGCAGAAATATAGATGAGAATTATACAAGAAAATCCAAGACAGGAGAGAGTGTATTTTAAGAAGAAGTTGGCAACAGTGTCAAAGGCTGACATTTTATCATTATCTGAGGGCCAATTCTGTTCTAGCTTGAGAACCCAAAGGAGAACACATATAACCCTGATTAAGGGGGAGATCCAAATTCTTCATATACTTTATTTTACTTAAAACATATATAGACTATGGCAGGCATTATTAATATAACTAATTACAAGGTACCTCGTTAGCGCAGTAGGTAGCGCATCAGTCTCATAATATAATTAAGTACAAATAAAAAAGTGATATGTATCAAGGTTAAACTACATTTTTGTATAATAAATGGAAGACCCATAATTCAAACCCAGATCTGTCTGATTCCAGTGGCAATAATCTTTCCGCATACTGAGTATCCTATTTTCTTTGAGTGTTATGTCAGAGCTCTGTTTAGGAAGCATGAAGGAGGGACACATTATTCAGAAAGGTGGAGACAGAAATGTAAGAAAGGTTACACAAGAGCTGAGCCTGGAATGAGAAGAAACTGGCCAATCATACAAGGAAGGGAAGGGTGTTTTCAACAAAACACTACAGTACGTGCAGCAGGATGGAAAGAAAGAGCATTAATTTCAGCGAACTTGTGAAACACGGGGTTCATGTAATAGAGATAGGGGAACTGGGGAGAAAGAGTGGAGGTAGGAACCTTATCCAGAAGAGAAACCATTTAAATATTTTAAGTAGAGGACATGCTGCGACAGATTTGTGTAGAAAATCTGTGTCAGCAGTGTGAAGGGTGAACTAGAAGAGGAGAATGAATGCAGGCTGAACACACCAGAGCCTGGACAGTAGCCTTATTGACAACAGAGAAAAAGAGAATTTGTCGGAGAGATCAGAAAGGCATAAAATGAAAGATCTGGATGACTTCAATCAAGGTGGATGGGGAGGGGAGGTGACAAAGAGAGAGGTATTTGTAATGAATATCTGACTTGAACAACAGGACAACTGGCAGGAAATGGATAGAGAAAAGCAGATATGGAGAGAAAAAGTGTGCGTTCAGTTTTGGAATTTGCATTGCCTGTGAACTTCCAGGAGGACATGTTACAAAGCTGGCCCGCTGCATGGGTTGACACTTAGGAGGAGGTCTGGGCCACGGCCGAAATCAGGGAGTCTGCGTACAACAGTGATCCTGAACTCATCTGACCAAAGCAAGTGTTCTGAAAAGAGCCTGGACTTCCCTCCTGGAAAAATTTTGAAGCTTTATCAGTGACTCTTCCCCCTTTATTTCAATAATGGAATAGCCATTAAAGAAAACAAGGAAGAAGGCAGCAGGCACCCTATCTGAATCTTCTCCATAGTATTTATCATGCTATGAAAGATCTTTTATCAGTTTGCTCCAAAACTGGTAGAAATAGCAATCATGAGGATAAACGGATTTTATCTAACACAAAATATATTTTGTGATTTATCCTTCTTTTATTATGATTTAATCTCCAGTTTTCATTTGCTTGTGAATCTCCAATATTCAATGGCTTGTTTTTCTCAGTTTGGGTGTATAGTTTGGATTAGATCAGCAATTTTCAACCAGTGTGCTGTAAGTTTCTAAACATGCACTACCTGACTGTTTAGTCAAGGGCACTGACCTCTTTTCCCTTAGATTGTCAATAAAAGAATGACAACAGCCAATGCAACAATAGCCGTCTGGTATGAATGAATCAAAATTATACCTTTTTTTTCTTTTTGTCAGATTGGCAAAAATATATTTTTTGATGTGCTGCAGATTTTTAGTAATTAGTTTGTGTGTGTCATGAGATGAAAAAGTTTGAAAATTGTTGGATTAGATAAAGGAAGAAAGGTGAAGAAATTACAGTTGTACCATCTTTTATATTGTGACATTTTAAGTAGTCAAAACAACTGAACTATCATGCGAAGAATTCTGTTGCCGAAAAGACAAAAATCAATTCATAAAGAGTGACAAGGATGATGTTTACTACGAAACTTGCTCTAATTTCTCTCTAAAGGCAACAATGTCAAAGAAAAGCAAATTCTTGGTGTGACATATGTATTCTTTATGAGGTTTAGTCAGAAATATTGCACAATTTTCTAAAGAAATGCTTTCAAAGGGGAATTTCCATAATAATTATGTAATAATTAAATGAAAATAGCTGCATTGCTAGACAGGAAGGCCCATCCCAGGAGAAAAAAAAAAAAAAAAACAGTAGATTTCCGTTCAAAAATGACTATTGAGAGGTTGATGATGTAAGAAATAAGAAGAATAATTCTAGTTTGTGAAAAGAGAGGCCTTCCCCTCCTTTTCTGGCATGAACGCCACTTTCTTCTAGAAAGATAAATCATAGTGTACAGGCCAGCTTTTCCCTCTGTGAAGCACACTGATGTAATAGGGATCAAAATCCTGGCCAAAGGAAAGGTGAAGACCATCCGTCAGGCTTTCACTGAATTGTCAAAATTAAGAGTATTTGCTCTATTTTTCTCTCTCACTGGATTTCTTCTCTTTTGGGGAATTCCTACAGTTGTACACTCTCTGTCAATTACTCGGGATCATATTATAAAGGTTACAATTAAATCAACCTTGGCCAAATCCATTGAATTTGAGGCTACTTAATCACCACCACTCCTATTATATTTGATTACTCCCAAAAGGCCTACTAGGCAAAAGCTGGTAGTCTAAACTAGGCATGCATATTCAGGGAAGAAATAAAATAAGAATAAACTTTGCTGGGTTGAGGTTAGAGTAAAAGCTTATGTCAAGGAAGGTTGGGGAATCATATAGTCGAACTTCTTTCTTAATACTGAGAAAGAAGAAATGATACAGCAGAAAAATAAGTCTTTTGACTATAATCATTATTGATAAAAACATTATCCTTTTCCTAACTGGTTTTTTTAGAGAGAGAGAGAGAGAGAGAAACACCAATTTTTGTCATTTTCACTTATTTATGCATTCATCTGTTGATGCTCGTATGTACACTGACTGGTGATGGAACACGCAACCTTAGCATATTAAGATGATGTCCGAACCAACTTAGCTCTCTGGCCAGGGCAAAACATTATCCTTTATGATTCTTTACATGACTGCTCAAGTCAATGGGGTCATGAATATAAAAGTTATTGAAAATCTGATAAGATTATATAGTAAACATTACTAGGATGTCTGTCTAACTCATGCACTACCAAGCCCCCTTGTCTGAAAAATGTCCTTCCCATTCATAAGCAGCCCTGATTAAGGAACATAGCCTTAGTCCTGTTCTGGCCATTGTGGATCAGGGCAGACAGGTAACAAGAACTCATCCAATGACTTTCTCTTCTAAACTAGGAGTGGAATTGGGAATGAAATTTTAGTCCCTCTTTCCTGGCTACTAGCACTGGGAAGTAATATACAGCAGTAAAGCTAGTCTGTATAGAGAGAAGAGAATGACAGAGATGTGGAGAGGTATAGAAACAAGAGACCATGAAAGAGCTTGAACAATAGGGTAGGAGGTGCTTTAATTAATGAAAATGGACATGAGTAGGAAAGAAATAGTGAAAATGAAAAGTCTCTCTTTTTGCATGTGACAAACGTCATTGTACAAATGAAGGAAGATGTGGACTAGACATCTGGAGCTAAGGGAGGTGTCAGTACTGAAGAGAGAAATTTTAGACTCATCAGCATAGAGATGGTTTTTTAATTTGTGGGACTAGATGAGGTCAGAAAGAGATAGAGAAGGAGATCAAAGCCAAATCCAAGGTCCTTCAGCATTTAGCAGTGAGGTAGAGAAGGAAAAACTAGAAAAGACAAGCAAGGAGAAATAGTAAATGGGACAGAAAGAAAATGAGATAACTGCAGTACCACAGAAGCCATGAGAATAGAGTGCTTCTGTCACCAAAGGGGTGAGTGGGCCAGATCCCAGATCCCCCCGACACTTGTGGGAGTGGGTAGCTCTTGTGATATCTTCAGAAAATGTATTTTCTAAGACCTGCACGGGAGAATGAATGGTTTTTATTGGGATGGAGTTAGATTTCTGGGGTTGTAAAATCCCATGTCCCTCAGTCCAGTCCTAGAAGAGGGGCAGCTGTGGGTTTAGTAAGGCTAGAAACAGGGCCAGTGTCCAGAGCTTCCACTCCATGATAAAACTGGGTTCAATGTGGCATCAGTCTAGATTCCGTCCATTAATCCATTGTGCAGAGTCCACATGGCTATGGGTCACATGGCGAAATGCAGGGCCTGGGAGCCCCGCAAGCTGGGAGTCCAGCTGCAGTGGCAAGAGAAAGAAGAGAAAGAGAGAGAGGCAGAGAAAGGAAGAGGGCTTTCCTTTGCCTAGGGGATTAAATATTCAGATTCGTGAGTTTACATTGCCCATGTTTATTCTGGCCACTGACTTGCTCCCAGGTGTGACAGACAGGTAGGCACCTTCCCACAGACCTTACTGGGCATGCGTCTAAACTGCCTTTGTCCAGTTCCTTCCTGCACCAGTTTGTAGGGAATAAACCTGGAGAGTGTCAAACTAGTTTTCTGGCAAAGCTGTACAAATGGCATGTCTATATTATACAGTCTTCTCTTCACTCTTTTCCTATTAAATTATAATCAGGTATTGCAACGGCATCACTTCCAGAACAAGTGATCAAATCATCTCTCTTAAAAAAAAAAACAAAAAACAAAAACCTCTTAGAATCATTTGCATTCAGTTTTGGGACTCACCAAATGAATATTTGCATTGGCTAAATTAAAGCCACATGTGTAAAATTAAAAGAAAAAAACTTTGAGTCCTGGCCAGTTTTGCTCAGTGGTTAGAGTGTTAGCCCATGGACCAAAGAGTCACAGGTTCAATTCCTCGTCAAGGGCACATACCTTGGTTGCAGGTTCGATCCCCAGCCCTGGCTGGGGTCATGTGGGAGGCAACCAATCTATGTGTCTCTCTCACATTGATATTTCTCTCTCTCGCTCTCTCCCTCCCTGCCATTCTATCTTAAAAAATCAATGGAAAAATATTCTTGGGTGAGGATTAAAAAAAACAAAACAAAACAAAACAAAAAAACAACCATGAGCATACATAAACCAAAGATATTTTTAAATGCCTCAGACAGACTCAGTTGGGTTTTGTTAAGCAAAAAGGGCAGGAATAGATTGTTTTACAATATTTCTTGCAATGACTGCAATTGGTAGTAGGATTGGTCTAAATGTGAGACTTCAGAAAAATGTCAACAATCAGTTTTTGTGAGATTTACTTTGCAAAAGGGTTAGGATATATTTTGATGGACAATAGTAAACAACTATCCCTGGGAAGAGGGTCTGATAATAAAAAGGAAGACTTCAATAAGGTCTACCTGGCTAGAGTGAAAATGATATCCCAAATTGTTTTACAAAGTCTGGAAAGCAAGAGAAGAGGCATTGGTGATTCTGTCAGGGGTCGGGGAGAGGCCACTGGGGGAAGGTGCTTAACTATCTAGTAATATCTATCAACATCATTCCCTCTTCCAATAAGCACCTGATCTAAATAAAAACAACATGCTTCTTATGCTACCACTTCTAAGCAAGTCCTCGGGACCCCAGTTGGACCAGACTGACACCCCAAGCCCTCCTTTTAATGCAAAGCCTGGTGTAATGAATGGGCTGCAATTCTCCCAGGTTAAGATCCTGAGCTCTGCGTTCTACCAGGCCTTGTTAGAGTCCAGTTCTTCACGTTATTAACTGAGTGGCCATGTCAAGAGACTTAGCACCTCTAAGCCTCTCTTTCCTTGTTAGTGAAAAGATTACACAAGTTACCTCGCAAAGTTATGCAGAAAACTGAATGAGAGAATGAGCATAGCATTGTTAAGGCAAAAACCACATACCCAACATGGTGTCACTTGTGCTAAAAAGCCCACAATACCAAACCTAGATTTAATACCTGATTTAATAACATTTTCAACCTCTCCCAGAAATGTAATTTTAATAAACCAGTCTGGAATTTTCTGGTCAAGCACCAGTAAGATAATGTGTCACGTGGGCCCTCCACACCCCCCATATCAAGAAGAGGCAATCTCCATGATAAAAACCCTTGCGATTTCCTTTCCTCCAAAGGATGATATCCTGGTCTAAAAATAATCCTTTTTTTGTGTTGTTTTGTTTTTGTTAATAGCTCCCTTGCCCCACCCTTCTTCCTATAAAATCCTTCTATATTATACAGCTCCTCAGAGTGCCCTTCCAGTTGCTAAATGGGATACTGGCTGGTTCATGAATCCTTTAATAAAGCCAGTAAAATCTTCAAATTTACTTAGCTGAATTTTGTTTTTAACAGCATTTAGTGCCTGTAATCACCATTCAGTAAAAAGATAGTTTTGTATGATCTATCCTATTGCATTCAGAATGTAATACTACATAAGATGCATTTGAACACGTAACAGGGTTAGAGGAAACAGGAAGATGATTCAAGTCTCACGAAGGTGATTGCTGCTGTGCTGGGAAGCAGAAGATGTAGTTTGCCAGTTGCAGCTTGGGCTCCAAGGTCAGCCCTCCTTCCCCTACAACACTTCTTTCTGAGCTGCCTGCGTAGACCAACATATATAAATGGGTATCTGCTAGAAATGAATGTGTTGTTAAAAATAAAAGTATGAATTTTTCTAAATCAAAACACATCAATCCATTTCTTTCTTACTGTTACTGCACTTTTTATGTGTGTATAGTAAATGGATTTCTGCGTCTATTTTAAGAGAGAGAGTCAATCTTTGTTCAAAGCCTCCACCAGCCTGGAGTCCCTGAGTTCTCAGTTGTTAGAATCTGCATTACGACAGGGAGACTCGCCCTGGCCGAACACTTTACATCACAATAGGCAAGGCACTGTGAGGCAGCTTAGAAATCCCAGGGCTGTGGTCAAAGTACAGACCTCCTGGAAGGACAAAGTGTTCTGTTTGTGTAGCACAAGGGTGTGGTTTTTGCCGCTAGTAAAATAATCTGAACACAAAGGCCTGGAGATCCTGCGAGCTCGGAGGTGAACTGACTCAGCGGAAAGTGGTGCGAAAGGAAGCTCGTTCTTAGATTTCAGAACCCTCCAAAGCTGCACCCTTCCCACTGAGTTCTGTCACAGTTCGACAGGAAGGGGGTTCATCAGCTATGTGCACACACATGCGCACACACACACACATACACGCACGCACTAAGCAGGAGAAAGGATGTGATATGCACATGGTGAACACACATGGTTGAGCTCACTGCCCGCTCTACAACCTCCCTCCCTCTACGACCTCCCTCCCGTATCCCGCTTTGTCGTTTCATTCAAGTGAAACCTAGTTGCCCTCAGGGACTGAGGAAAGGAGGCCCTTTCACCATGCTGAGTCACAGAGACTGCCACATGAAACATCCCTAGTTACCACTGGGGGAACTTCTGAATGCCATTATAGATAGATGCTTTGATTATCAATGTCCAAAAGAGATCTGTGTTTTGAAAGCAAAATACTGGTAGTTACACATTCGTTGCGTGCAAATTAACTGGTGAGTTAAAATCTATCAAAGGTTTCACTCATGTACTTTTTTCAGTCCTACACACACATTCACACCATTACTACCATCAATTTAGGCTCCATATAAATAAACAGGGCACATTTTAGAAACTGTTAGGTAATTTAATCCTCTGATCCCTGTATCTGAAATTTTAAAAAAGGTCTGAACCGTGCAAAATCAGTCCGTAGTGATTAGATTCCCCTTATAAATAAATACTCAACTCTAATTTGACTCAGATCATTTTGTCTGAATACCACTTGGTCAATGTCACCTAAAAATGACGTGGAAACTTTTTGGGGAAAAGACCATATAGAACTTAATATTCTATTAATAAGATTAATGTTCTGCCCTAGCCCAGTAGCTCAGCTGGTTGGAGCATCCTCCCAATACACCAACATTTTGGGTTCATTCTCGGTCAGGGCACATACAAGAAGCAACCAATGAATGGATAATAAATAAGTGGAACAACAAGTTGATGTTTCTCTCTCTCCCTTCCTCTCTCTCTAACATAATAAAAATAAAAAATAAAAGATTAATGTTCTCTGGAACTTACATCCAAGTAAACATATATTCAGAAAAGAAAAAAAAGCATTTACCAGGATGAACAAGAATCACTATTTATTTCATCTTTCCTTAAACTACCAGAAAACTGATTAAGAACAAATTATTTTTTTTTTCCTCATCCGAGGATACGTTTATTGATTTCAGAGAGAAAGAGAAAAACATTGATGTGAGAGAGAAACCTCCATTGGCTGCTTTTCACAGGCATCATTACCAGGGATCGAAACCACAACCTGGGTATGTGCCCCAACTGGGAATTGAACCCGAAACCTTCTGGTGCACAGGATGATGCTCTAAACAACTCAGCCACCTGGGCAGGGCCAAATTAATTTTTAAAAAAAATTCATTAATTAGATATAATGCTACATTTATCTCCCAAAAAGTTAAAAAATGTGAACAGTTAAGAGAAGCTTTATTGTGAGATTTTTACCAAAAAAACATTTAAAGTTAACCCCAAAACAATCTAATGTGTTGACAATATCCTATGGGTTAAAATTTTATACATTCATGAATGTTTTCATTCAAGTTTTAAAAACTAGTTAAAATACATATAATTGGTAAAATATAGTATCTCCCTTCCCTTCATCTAGATTAATAAATGTAATAGGGTTTCAGTGGGTGTTTTTAGACTGGTCTTTTTAAAGCTTTTCGTACTGTAACTGGATTACATGACTCTTTTTTTTCTTTTTATGCATTTATGTATTTATTTATTTATTTTTGTTACAGATGTTTCTCCTTTTTCCCCCATTGACACCCTCCTCCCCCTCCCTCCCCACCCCGTCCCCAGCTTTGTTGTCCATGTACATGACTCTTTTTTCTTATTCTAGAGATTCTGAATTGCAACATTAGGAGCAGTAAAAGATAAACTACACTGTCAATAATTATGTGACAATAGAAATCCATGAAAGGTGAGGTCCCTTACAAAATATAAGGCAGGTAGAAAATATTTCTGTTGAAAATGCACTTCCCTTAACTCTTGTCACTGTTGGTGGAATTGCAAATCGGTGCAGCTGATACCGTTAGAATAACCTGGTTATTATTTAACAGGAAAGGAGCAAAGGGGAGACTAGATAATATAGGCATACCATTTATACAGCTTTGTCAGGAAGCTGAAGTTAACACTCTCCAGGTCTATTCCCCACAGACTGATGGAGGAAGGGACTGGACAAAAGCAGTTTAGATGCATGCCCAGGAAGGTATGGGTGATGTGGGAAGATGCTCACCTGTCAGTCAGAAAACTGACAAATCAGTGACGGGAATAGGCGTGGCCCCTGAAAACACAGTAAGATTTGATATTTGAATTCCTGAACAAAGGGAGTTCTCTCTCTTGGTTCTTGGCCCTCTGGCTCTCTTGGAACTCCTGTTGCAGTGGGTGTGCTCCCTGCATTTGCCCATGTGGCACATGGCCATGTGGGACCCACATAATGGACTCATGGACTGATCTAGACTGATGCCCTGCTGGACTCAGCTCCATCATGGAACAGAAACTCTGGACAGTGGCCCTGCTTCTAGCTCTGCTGAAACCCCAGCTACATGTCTTCCAGGACTGGGTTAAGGGAACTAGGACTTTACAAACCGAGGGATATAACTCTACACAAATAAAAATCATTCATTCTGCCATGTGAGTCTTAGAAAATTCTTTTTCTCAAGATATTGCAAGAACCCCACTCCCACTAGTGACAGAGAAATTCCAACCACTCAATTCTCTGGCAACACAGCCACTATAGAAAACAATATGGAGGTTCCTCAAAAAATTAAAAATATGACCCAGCAATTCCACTTCTGGGTATTTATCTGAAGAAATCCAAAACACTAATTCAAAAAGATATATGCATCCCTATGTCCACTGTGCATTATTTACATAGCCAAGACATGAAAGCAACCTAAGTGTCCATGGATAGATGATTAGATAAAGAAATGGTACACATACATATACAATGGAATATTAACCATAAAAAGGAATAAAATCTTACCATTTGTAACAACATGGATGGACTTAGAGGGTATTATGCTAAGTGAAAAAAGTCATACAGAGAAAGACAAATGCCATATGATTTTGCTTATATGTAAAATCTAAAAAACAAAATAAATGAACAAAATAAAAACAAACTCATAATACAGAAAACAAACTGATGGTTGCCAGATGGGAGGGGTGTTGAAGGATTGGATGAAAAAGATGAAGGGATTAAGAAGTACAAACCGACAGTTACAAAATAGTCACAGGGCTATAAAGTTCAGCATAGGGAATATAGTCAATATTGTAATAACAACTATGTATTGTGTCAGGTGGGTACTGGAAATATGGGGATCACTTCATAAGTTATATAAATGTCTAACCACTAATATTGAATGTCCACTGTAATGAAAATTTTTTAAAAATTTTAAAAATTAATGCACTATCCTTGAGAATGACATTTGTCTTTGGAAGATGTGAATTCCTCCCCTGAAGAGAGTATATTGAACACCTCAGTGTACAAAAGGCAGCATCCTATATAGTGAGAGTACAGTGGGAAATAAGATAGACAGGGTTCCCGCTGTCATGGACCCTACTTTCCTATGGAGGCCGACAGGCATTAAACACACAAACAACTAAATCAACAAAAGTGGTAAGTGCAAACAAGAAAATTACAACAGAGTGTCATGCTAGAAAATAAATAGAGGTTGCCAAGATCAGCAAATAAAAATACAGGAAGCTGAATTCAATTTGAATTTCAGACAAATAATAAATAATTATTTTTTAGTATGAATATGTCCCATATAATATCTGGGACATACTTTTATTTTTTTTTTTAAATGTGTTGCTTATCTGAAATTCAATCGCCACTCAGCCTCCTGTGCTTTATCTGGAATCCCTACCAGGGAGACTTCTTAAGTTGGGAGGTTGGGAAAGGCCTCTCTGAGAAGATGATGGAGACAAAGTGCCAGGAATAAGCTATAGCAAAAGCCCTAGAGCAGAAACAGTGTGTGTGCAAATCACAGTGTTGAGAGATCACGACAGTCAGAATTGACCAGGAGAACCCTTTCTCACCAGTACCAGAGGCCTGTCCTATATGGGAAACACACTAAGGAAGGATGGGGAGATGGACTGCGGAGAGAGGAAAGATCCTGTAGCAAATGAAGCTTCGGACTGGCAGGGTTTGGAGTGTCTGTGTAACATGTTAGAGATCCTCACAGGAAAGGCTAGAAGGAGGAGGAGGCACTTGGAGAGAAATGTGTGAACCTGGGGTCAGAAGAATCTAGTGAGGAAGGGAGGATCCGTAAATGGGAGTGCCTTGAGAAAGTTTTAAGATTGTAACTGATTTCCTCCTATCATCAGGAAAGTCATATAGGGCATAACTTTAAATTTGCCCCATTCACAATGTAATTCTTTTTGAAAATTGTTTTAATTCCTAAAAAAAAGAAAAAGAGGGAGGAGGAAATGAAATATGCCGAGCTGAACACAGCAATTTGGGGAAAGGGGAAAAGACGATTATTAATAGGGAAGCCTGGATTTTCCACTCCATTCTTCAGAGGAGACAACAGGAAGGGATGGGAACACCCTTCAGGGACCAGCACAAAATGTGTGTGCCACCCACAACACACAACACCTCAAGGTTTGACTGGGGATAATCTAGAGACGGCACTGCATACTTTACGTACTTGATCAAAATCTCCTAAAATTATTCACCTAATCAGAAAGCTATGTACTTTAAAAACCATTAAGAGTCTTGAATAGGTCATTGCTTTACTCCCTCTTAGAGCAGGACTGATTCAGACACTTGATGTATAACTAATATAATTTATAAAAGAGAAATTAAAATCTAATTGTTTATAATAGCAAAATAATTGAAAATAATCAGTGACCAGTAATTGGAGTATTACTGTTTTTATGGACTATTATACAGCTATTAAAACTGAGATGTGCCCCACCCGGCTGGTGTGGCTCAGTGGTTGAGTGTCGACTCATGCACCAAGAGGTCGCTGGCTCAATTCCCAGTCAGGGCACATGCCCAGGTTGTGAGCCAAATCCCCAGTGGAGGGTGTACAGGAGGCAGCCGATCGATGCTCTCTCTCATTGATGTTTCTATCTCTCTCTCCCTCTCCTTTCGTCTCTCTCTAAAAATCAATAAAGAAAAAAAATTTTTTAATAAAAATTAAAAAAAACCTCAGATGTGCCCTGGCTGGTATTGCTCAATGGTTAGAGCATCAGCTCAAGCATTGATGGGTCACAGGTTCAATTC
The DNA here is from genome assembly GCA_030848825.1 of Tadarida brasiliensis. Taxonomy (NCBI): domain Eukaryota; kingdom Metazoa; phylum Chordata; class Mammalia; order Chiroptera; family Molossidae; genus Tadarida; species Tadarida brasiliensis. The sequence continues at coordinate 77,658,211 of CM061267.1, read as the reverse complement.
CTGGTCAAGGGCATGTACCTGGGTTGCAGGTTCGATCCCTGGCCCTGGTCCGGACATGTCTGAGAGGCAACCAATTGATGTTTTTCTCTCTTTCTCTCCTTTCTTCCCTCCTCTCCATTCTGTCTTAAAAAAAAAAAAAAAAAAACAAAAAAAAAAACTCAACAGAAAAATATCCTCAGGTGAGGATTAACAAAACAAAACAAAAAAAACTGAGATAGATATATGTACGCTGACAGAGATCTGTGGTAATCAGCCTCTTACTTTGTCTGGGATTGGGGATGAGGGCAGTGCTCAGGATCTTCAGTGTTAAAATAAGGACAGGCCCTACAAACCTGGACCAGTTTGTCAACCTAGAAAGAGCTCCAAAAACATAGTAAGTGACCAAAGCAAGTTCACATATGTGAACAGTTTAGATGCAGAGGTATATGTATGTATTCAAAGACTGAGATTAGACAGGAAGTTGAGACTGTCATCATTTTTATTTGTTTTATTTGTGTTATATTACTATCATTATTTTAAAGAACATATCTTGCTTTCACAGGTCAAGGTACAAAGGAAAAAAGAATAATTTTATTCCTGTATATTCCTGTATATCTTTAAAATATTTTAGAATGAGTTTTTTCCATATTTATTTCTATTCATTTCTATTTATATTTAAGGTAGATCTGTTATATATTTTTAAAGACCTGTGACATTCCTTATAATTTCAGATATTATAATTTAAAAATACATTAGATATTTGTTGGCAGAAAAAAAATGCAGAATGATCTTTGTGTTACAAAAGTTCAAAGGAATTTATTTGCCAATAAGTCATGATTTTGTTATGTAATATTTATACCAGTAGAGTTTGTAATAAGATAATTTCAGTAGGCTGATGAAATTGCTAGATTTCAACATGAAAATCTCTTGTTGACACTTCATTTTATCTATTGAGAGACAAACTCTGTAGGCATTCCATGGAGGCTGAGACCATGTTGGGAGGTTACTGTGAAGAATTTAAAAGAAAAGGTACCAACTCCAGGTCCTCTGTCAGACTTGATGTTCTTAACTATATATTCCCAATTATTTAAGAATCAATAGAATTCAATGATTTACCAAATCGTTATAGAATACCACTAGCTAGTAAATCTGAGGACAAAGGTCTCTCTGAGCCATGTTACAGGATGTTCCTCCAGTGGTTTCGATGGTTGTTAATTACACACATTGCACAAGAGTCATAGATAGGCATTACAGAGGCAAGTCTAGCCTGCTGTTTTATTAGCACTATCATTACCACTACTGTTTTCTCAAATATGTATTTTCAGCAAATGCTTGTCAAAAGACTAGTTTAGCTGGAATTTAATCATTATTTTAAAGTCACTCATTATTGTCAGCCTTAATGTTTCTATAACTAAGCACAAAATAATAGTACTTATTACCTATTTCCTGAGACTCTACATGATAAGGTTAGTATTATAGTTTGCTGAATAGTATGCTTGATAAAATAATTGTGAAAATATTTTACCATAGTATTCTACCAACTAAAACGATCCAAGAGGGAAATCTCAGAAGAGTACCTTCCTTCAACAGCTTTGAAAACAGATTTTCAAACTCTTATCTACTTACATGACATTATATATATATATATATATATATATATATATATATATATATATATACACACACACATCAGAGTTTATAAGTGAAACCAAAGGGAAGAGGAAGAAAGCTTTAAAAGAATAAACAAGGTAATTGTGCTGAACTAAGTGACTTTCTGGTTTTAAAATCATCCAACTCCAAAGTAAGTAACGAGAGTTAACTGTACCTACATCCAGACAGGATTCCAAGGTGAACACTGTGGCAGTTTCTATATATATAGAAATGAATAAAAAACTGAGGCCTAGGTGCCCCCAAAATACAAATAGTCTTTTATGTGGCTCCTCAGACATTTTCAGTTTATATGAATTGCCTCTGAACTCTGTGAACTCATAAGCTGTAAGGAAAGTGTCGCTGTGCTGTGTCCAAGATATAATTACAATGGGCCTCTCAGGCAGACTCCACCCTGAGTTTCAATCAGCTTTCAACAGGCTCCTGAGACACTTGTCAAGATATGATCAGTATCCATGCTCCATATCGAATATAGACAGATGATTGCAATTCTAAGTAATAGATGAGAAATATCTTTATATTGTAAAATACATAATGATGGTGTAATATGGTTAATAGAACATTGAAAGAGTTGTCCATTTCTGTAACGCAAAAAGAGAGTTTTAATGGATTTTAATTACATTACAATTGTCTTTTGTTTTTTGTAATCGCAAAGAATATTTTTTCATTATAAATTCATTTTATTTAAAAATTGAGCATCTCAAGGGTTTGAAGGCCAGTACTGACAAGGCAGATGGCTTTCTGAGGTAGAATATGACACTCAATCAGCAGGGGATGTATTGTCTCTCAGATGACTTGGGGGAGAAAACAGGTCAAGATTCACTCATCTGGACTGATTTATTCTACTTGCATCATGGAAAATTGAACCAATTTCTCCAAGCACCTTAACTTCCTTTCTTGGAAGCCATGGAGCAATAACTTTTAATTGGAGAGTGATAAAACCAGCCCACATTTCCATATTGTTGAGAGGCTTAACTAATAAGCGTGTTTTAACGACACTTTATACAATGAAGAGCCCTTTACCTAAAATAATAAAAACTGAAGTGATTTACCTATAAGTCCATTAATTGTATGTAATGACACATTTGATTTGCACAAAAATTCTAGAAGATTGTCATTATTTAATAATACAAGAAATTTAATAATAGTGGCTTTAAAATCACTGAAAAAGTATAATATGCAAAAGAATTATATGGTACTAAATATGAAAAAAATTCTGATCCACTGCTTTCAGAAACTACACTCAAAATATGCCAAAAGCCCCGAAACTCGGAGCTGAGAGAAACAGGACAACAGGACTTGAAGGACCAGTTGTGTTTTCTACGGCTCAGTAACTGTCCTCACTGACCATGGAGGGAGACTGTCCTCTCTAACCTTCTCTGGCCTCTACAGACCTACTAAGGCAGAAGGAAAGGAAGTTAAGAAAAAGACAGAATTCAAAAGGCCAATGAGAAATTAACCCTTGAGCATGTCAATTCTTACTCTTAATGGAGAAGGAAATCATCCAGCTGCCTCTGTCAAATCCATTGGTCTCTTTTCTGTGTTGCTAGAGTTTTTTGTGTTCCTCTTCTATAAACTTATCATACTATCACAAGAATTGTTAACATGTCTACTTGCGTTATCAAATGCGGAGTTCTTTGTAGACTATATCTCAGATTTCTCTTTGTATGCCTAATGACTATTACCATTAAGTGCTATGAAGGAATACCATTCCCAGAACTTTACTTCTACAATACCTATACATAAAAACACTACAAAATATATATTTTTTAAATTTTAATTTAGATTTAAATGTGGGTTATTCCCTCCCTCCTTCTATACTTTTTCTCTGTCCCTTATTAATTATTCAGTGAGAAAGCCATTAGGCAGGTCAAAAGGGCAGGAATACAGCCCAGCAAGACTGGCTACACATAGGTAGATTCAGCAAACAATGTATTGAGATAGTGAAAGCCAGATTTCTTACTGTCAGAGAAGAAAGGTACAAATATGGAAAGGGGGGAAGCTATAGTAAATTCTGTGGTGATAAGAAATAGAAATTGGTCTGGCAAGTGTGGCTCAGTGGTTGAGCATGGACCCATGCACCAAGAGGTTGCCAGTTAGATTCCAGGTCAGGGCACATGCCCAGGTTGTGGGCCGGATCCCCAGTGGGGGGCATGCAGGAGGTGGCCAATCGATGTTCTCTCTCATCAATGTTTCTATCTCTCTCTCCCTTCCTCTCTCTTTAAAAAAAAATCAATAAAAGCATATTAAGAAAAAAAAGAAATAGAAATTGGAGGTATTTATGTGTACTCATGGTTATAAGTAAATATATACATAGACATAGAGAGAGACAGAAAGAAAAAATGAAGAACACAGTGCTATGTATAAATTTCCTCTGTTCACTAGAGGAGCCTAGAAGTAGCAGTATTCCAGAAATGAGCACATGTTGTACCTAGATCTTAGTTTCCAGATGACACTCTACTGAAAGAAACAGGGCTTCTTGGAGAAATGGCTGGTCCCAGTGCTGGTACAAGGGAAGAACAAGATGAGCTTGGATCACCGGACTGTGCCAGAAAGTAAGGCCGTGCTCAAAGAATGATGGCTACGTGTTACAGAAGCCAGCCTCAAGGGCTCCTCCTGGACAAATATGGGGCAATGAGAGCATCAAAATAAATAATATCAGTACAGTCATGCACTGTTTAATGATGAGTAAACGTTTTGAGAAATGCCTCATTAGGTGATTCCAAGCATGTGCAAACATCATTGAGTGAATTAACACAAACCTAGATGGTATAGCCCACTGCTGTAATTGTATGTGCTATGCTTTCATAGGATTGGCAGCGCAGCAGGTTGACACCAGCATCACCATACACGTGAGCAACGCATTGCACTACAGTGTTATGATGTCACAAGGCAATAGGAGTTTCTCATCTTTATTGTAATCTTATGGGACCACTGTCGTATATGCTGTTCATCATTGACAGAAATGCTGTTATACAGTGCATGCCTGTACTGAATTATAACTCCGTGAATAAAATAGGAATTTGTGAATCCTTAATACTATAGATAAATAAATAAATGGGAAGGACAAAATGCTCTTCCTTACAGTTTAATACTTCATAAAGTAGAAGGAATGAATGGATTAGTGAAATTTTCAAACAGTATAATAATAATTAATCAGTCAAGAAATAGCAGTGGATGCTAAAACTAACTGGTGAATGTGGGATGAGGAAGAGTATTTTACAGTCTCAAAGTTTCTCCCCACAAAACAATTATTAACTTCAAAATTAAAAAAAATAATAATTCATACTTTTATAGTAGGGAAACCTCAGAGACACCATCTTATTTAAGTGATTAAAGTTAACATCACCAGTAATGAAAAAGTTGACACCATGTGCCACCTGACTAGATGCAGTGAAAAACAACAACAACAACAAGGCAACATTTCTGCAAAATTTTGTCCAAAAATTGCATAATTATGAGATAACATTAAATAGACCCACATTGAGCAACAGTGTCCAAAACAACTGGCCTATAATCTTAAAAAAATGGCATGGCTGAGAAAGTCAAGGAAAGAAGGGGGAACTGTTCCAGAACAAATGAGACAACCAGGTACCACAATTGATCCTGGATTGCAACTCATGTATAAAAAACATTATTGAGGCAACTGGTCAACCATGGATAATGTCTCTGGGGAAAAGGTATACAGAAATATTTTATACTATTTTGCAACTTTTCTATAAGCTTGACATTGTTCCATAAGTAAAAGTGAAAAAATATATGTAAGTGCTATTTTGGGGCCATGACTCCAATGGCTGAATTTCCTAATAGTCAAGTTCATATAAAAAATAATCTAATACATTTGCAAAAACAAGTTTAAACACCAAACACTCAGTAAGTGGTAACTAACCAAATGCCTCATCTATGAATTAGTAGTATTGTTGTTATTAGTACTTAACATATATCTAGCACCCACATTGCTGTATATAATATAGCAAAAGTAATGGTCCCCTCAAGGAGCTCTTCTAAAAAAATAAAAAACATATATACAGAGGCACATATCCAAATACAATGTTTATAAAGGGACAGAGAGCCATGGGTCAAATCTAACAAAGACAGACCTAGCTATTCTCCCTTTCATTTCAGGTTAAAGGAGATACACATCCAGGTGTTCACACATTACCAAATCATTGCTCTGTAATTTGAAAGGAATGACAATGACATCCTGTTGTGGTCACAGCCAATTTACTATTACAGTACACCTGTGAAACCAGAGGCCATCAACATTTCGGCACGGCTATGTAATTAAAGAGGTAACACTCACTACTTACATTTATTGTTGACATCCAGGACGCAGCACCCTTCGTCTACCTGACTTTCAGTTACAAATGGGGTCAGAGGCACCCAGTAAAGGCAGAACCTGGACAAACCTGTGTCTGGCTGCTGCTCCTCCCTTTGAATCAGAGCTCCTTAAACATTCCTCTCTGTAGCCAGGAGGCAAAATTTTAGTGCTGCCTCTTGAAAAATGTCTTTAATTCTCTCATGTTTATTTGTGTCAAAATTCACCCTTCCCTCTTCCAACACTAAGTTTTAAATAAACATTTATTTATTATATAGACCACAGACTGCCATATAAAGGACAGAGCCATTGCTCAAACTGCTGAAGAATCTCTAAAAATTACATCAATTGACAGATCAGGGATTGCAGAGATCAACATAAACCTTATTCTATCTGGAATACTTCAGAGAAAACTTTATTGGTAAACTAATAATAATTGTAACAATAATAATAATAAATCCAATGCTTACTAAGGGTGGGGCAAGATTCCAAATACTTAATATGTAATGATTCTTGTAATCTTCATAACAACTCTAAAAGGGAGTATTATTGTTATCCCACTTTAATGTTACGGTCCAGAGAGGTTAAGTAACCAATCCAAAGTTATATAGTTGATAAATAGTAAAACCAGCATTTGAACCCAAGCAGTTTGGTTCCAGACAAGCTCTTAATAATATAAACCCTCTCTCTCTTAGCTTTACAAGTCATCACCACCACTATTTTAATATAACTTTTCCTATTTTATCTATCAAGTCTGAAATTATAGCATTTCAGATCTAGGGAATTCAAAATAGTCACCCCTAGGATGTATGGGAATCCAGTTATTGTTTAAAATATGTTAGCCAGATTCAAATAATATCAAGAATTTAAAGTATATTTGAAATGAAATGGAAACTTTAATAATTATAAATGGCAGATATTGTGGCATAAGAAGAATATCAATATCAATTTTATTTTATTTATTTATTTGTTAATCCTCACTCGAGGATATTTTTCCATTGATTTTTAGATACAGTGGAAGGGAGGGAGGGGGAGAGAGAGAGAGAGAACACTGATGTGAGAGAGACACATCGATTGGTTGCCTCCCATACAGGGTCAGGGATTGAACCTGCAACCCAAGGACTGTGTCCTTGAGCAGGAATCAAACCCACAACCCTTCAGTCTCTGTGCTAACACTCTAACTGCTGAGCCAAACCAATCAGGGCCTATTTATTTATTATTTATAATGATGAAAGCTCTGCTTCCCCACACATCCCAATCCATGCCCAGGCCTGTAAGCATACATATATCCTAATAATCATGAAATAAGTGATTTTAGCATTCATTGTATCTCAAAATACCCCAAAATGAGAATATCATAGTACCTAGGAAACATTAAATTAAAGATAAAATCTGTAGTCCAGAAAACAAATTTCTATAATCCTTTAAAAAACACATATTAGATAATAAAGAATTACAAACCACTAAATTATATCTTAAACCCTCCTTTTAAACTCTTATACATGTATATGTGTATATGTAAAATAATGTTAAATCTGTTTATGTATAAATGGAAAGGATTCATATTATGAAATATTTGTTATATGGGCCAGTATAAAACATGTCTGAAAAAAAAAACTCTGAACATCTCAAAAAAGTTCAGTTCAAGCAACTTTGACATCAATTGAGCAAAAAAAATAAAAGTTTTAACTTTTTATTATTAAATTTTAACTGTTTTATCTGTAGCATCAACAGATTCTAAATGATGCTACACTCACTTATAGTAAATATAGTTTGAATAGAATACATCTCTGTAACATAAAATAATGGATCTAGCCCTGGCTGGTTTGGCTCGGCAGTTAGAGCGTCGGCCTGCGGTCCAGAGAGACCCGGGTTCGGTTGCCGCTAAGGGCACGTACCTTGGTTGCAGTTTGTCCCTGGCCCTGGGTTGGGTCATGTGGGAGGCAGCCACTCGATGTGTCCCTTTCACGTCGATGTTTCTCTCTCTCTCTCTCTCTCTCTCTCTCTCTCTCTCTCTCTCTCTTCCTCTCTCTCTCGCCCACTCTATCTGAACAAAAAATGGAAAAATGTCCTCGGGTGAGGATAAAAAAAAAATAATAATAATAATAATGGATCTACCTTCTAAAATTCAAGGCCTAGATTCAACATATAGCTTTGCCTACCTGTGTGACCTTGAGCAAATTCCTTAACCACCTCAGGCTGATTGCTCTTCTATAAAATGTGACAAATAGAACTACTTACTTAACGGATAGCATGGCTATTTTTAAGTTTGAAATCTAGATATAAAAGAAATACGATCTTGGGGGGAAAAAATCTAACATTTATATGTTAGATGGCCTTTAGGGACCAAGAAAGTGAGATCAAATCAATAATCCAAGCTAGAGTTTATTTATTTATTTTTTAATTCTCACCTGAGAATATTTTTCCATTTATCTTCAGATAGAGTGTAAGCAGGAGAGTGAGAGAGAGAAACATCAATGTGAGAGAGACACATCGATTGTTTGCCTCCCGCACGACCCCAACCAGGGCTGGGACAGAAATGCAACCGAGGTACATGTCCTTGTCCGAAATCAAACTTGTGACTCTTTGGTCCATGGGCCAATGTTCTAACCACTGAGCCTAACTGGCCAGGGCCAAGCTAGAGTTTAAACCAAGATGGTAACAGTGGAAATGGAGATTAAAGGCAACTTTATAGACATTTTAAGGGAAGGGATGACAAAATAATTTATTTAAGATCATCTTAAATGGAATCTGATTATAGCAATCCTTAGAACTCATTAGTTCCCCATTGCGTTTGGAATAAATTTTATTATTTAAATTCCCTCTCAGATCAAACTTCCAGCTAAGAGAAACTAGAGAAACTAGACAATTTTTAAAAATCTATTAAAAAGAATCAGAAAGCTACAAAGACATTGAGAATTGGGGGAAAGATAGAAAAGGAAGCCCAGAGACATGATCTAATCTAACCTTTGTTAACTGCCAGTAACAAAAGTAAATTCTCTCTGGAGAACAATGACATCCTATAGAACTTTAAATATCACTAAAATTTTATTTATAATATATGGTAGTCAAAAGTAAACCTGAAATACAATAGGGCAAAATTTGATTAAAAAACAGAAGACAGCCCGGCCAGTGTGGCTCAGTGGTTGAGCGTCGACCCATACACCAAGAGGTCACCAGTTCAATTCCCGGTCGGTCAGGGCACATGCCCAGGTTGTAGGCCAAATTTCCAGTGGGGGGCATACAGGAGGCGGCCAATCGATGTTCTCTCTCATCGATGTTTCTATCCTTCTTTCCCTCTCCCTTCCTCTCTCTCTAAAATCAATAAAGAAGAAAAAAAAAAAAAGATGAACAGACTCACAGATAATCAGATGTTGGTGTTATCTGACAGAGCCTTCAAGCCATAAATTCAAGAAGCTCTAGAAATCCCAAGCAAAAGAGATACAAAGAAAATCATCCTTAGACATACGATCAAACTACAAAAACTAAGAACAAAAAAAAAATCTTTCTAGCGACTAGAGAATGAAAGACATACTACTTTCATAAGAGTCACACTAACAGCCAACCACCCATCAACAATGGAAGCAAGAAGACAATAGAATGGCATTCTTTAAATCTCTAAAAACAGTCTGGCCAGTGTGGCTCAGTGATTGAGCGTCGACCCATGCACCAAGAGGTCGCCCATTCGATTCCCGGTCAGGACACATGCCTAGGTTGTGGGCCCAATCCCCAGTGGGGGGCATACAGGAGGCAGCCAATCAATGTTCTCTCTGATCGATGTTTCCATCTTTCTCTCCCTCTCACTTCCCTCTCTCTAAAATCAATAAAGGAAAAAAAATTAAATCTCTAAAAACAATAAAAACTGCCAAACTAAATCCTATACATTGTGAAAATATCTTTTAAAAATAAAAGCAAAGCCCTAGCCAGTGTGGCACAGTCGGTTGGAGCATCGCCCCATATACCAAAAGGTTGCAGGTTCGATTCCCAGTCAGGACACATACCCAGATTGCAAGTTCCATCCCCAGTCAAGGTGCATACGGGAACCAACTGATTGATGTTTCTCTCTCACATCTATATTTCTCACTTTCTCTCCCCCTCTCTTCCTTTCTCTCTCTAAAAAAAAATCAATAAAAACATATCCTCTGGTGAGGATTAATAAAATAAAATGAAATAAAAGCAAAAATAAGTATTTTCAGACACCAAAAATGCAAAGATTTGTTGCTAGAAGATAATACTAGAGAAAATACTAAAGGAAGTTCTTCAGGTAGAAGAAAAATGATCCCAGATTATACCTCAAGAGATTAAAAAAATAAGAGAGAGCAGAAAAGAGATATATGAACTAAATAAATAAGTAATCATGCTTTGGAGGATCTTTAATGTGCAGAACTAAAATATATAACAATAATAACCCATTTATCACAAGGGAGGTAAATGTAGTTAAACATGTTTTATGTTTTTGTATTGTCTAAAAAGTGTAAGTGACAAAAGTACTAATTTATATTAGGCTTCAATAAATCAAGAATGTATGTTATAATTATGGTAACAACAAAAGAATAAAAGAATTCATAGCAAGTTAATAGAGAGAGGTAAATAAAAATAAAAATACTTAAATCAACAAGGAGGGAAAAAACATTAAAACGAAACAGAAATTGTCAAACAAATGGAAAAATATTATGGCAGATTTCAACACAAATAGTAATTTTTAATAAATAAACTAAATAAATGCAAATTAATACTCTCATTAAAGACACAATTGTCAGACTGGATAAATGTTCTCCTCTGATCTTTCAACTTGACATCCTACCATTCTCTCCTTTTGCTCACAAGTTCTGATCATACTAGTTTACCTTGGTTCTCAACTCCATTGAGTGATTTTCCATGTGAGGGCCTTTGCATATAATGTTCCCTCTGCCTGAAATGCTTTTCTCTCTAGTATTCCCACAGCTGTTCAGGTAGATCAGAAAAATGTTCTCCTACCATTTTATGGAAGGAAAGTCGTACCTATTGTTTTCCATTCCTCAGCTCTTTGCTTCCTTTACAGCACTTTTCACATTTTATATTTATTTTGTTTACTAACTTTTATCTGGCTTCCCAATTAAAATTAAGCTTTATTTGTTCATTATGTACATATGGGGATGTTTAGTATGTGCATGCATGAACCATGTAGTGTTTTAAGAGCTAAGGATGCAACAATGAATAAATTCCCTGTCCTGCTGGAACTGACTTTCTAGTGTAGGAGACAGACACAGGACCCATCTCTGTTTCGCTTACTGCTGTATCCCAAATACCTGGCAGCAAGAGGCAGTCATTCAAATACTTCTTGATTGAATAATCTATGTACCAGAAACCATGCCAGATGACTTATAAACCTTTCATCACCTAACCCTTTAAGAGAGGTAGTATCACCATTTTAAAGTGAGAAGGTTGAAGCTCAGAGAACTTAAGTAATTTGCATTTAGTCACACAGCTAATGCATGTCAAGATCATGATTTGAACTCTCTCTGTAAAATTTAAAACAAACACCTAGTTTTTAGCATGGGCAATTGTTGACAGATTGATCAAGAAGGACCATCTTTGTCCACCAAACTGCAAGACTGAAAGCTTTTATAAATGTGCCAGGGTTTAGTCCATTTGACAATGCCCATTTTCTTCAGGTGTTGCTACTGTCATACACCTTTGATTTTTTCCTTATCATACCGGTTAGTCCCAAAATAATTGGCTATGACCATGATCCTGACACTATGACCATGATCTGTGACACTCAAAGTTTCCAAGAGGATTATGAAAAAGCACTGCATATACCAGTTAGTACTTTATTTCTAAATCTCTAACTGGTCTCTTTTGTGAGATGAGCAGGACTACCTGTAAATTTCTAGGACACCTTAGTCCCCTTAGCACAAAGTATATACAAGGTCAACAGAGGGACAAGTGTCTATTCCATATTGGGTTTCCCCTGGATGCTCTCAAATTTGCCCTAAACCATCTGTTCTGAGACATCTCTGGATCAGACAATGTTCTCAGTTTAGTTGTTTTGACATCAATGTCAAGCCAATAAAAAAATCCCACCATACAGAAGAAAAGGGATCAAAGAGAGCCCAGTAAATTTTCACTAGGCCTGTTCTATTTATGATCCTTTTATTCCTGCCACTAAAAGTATCATCCCTGTCATTTCCAACAAAGCAATGGTTTCTAAATCTGGCTGATCTAAGTGTGCTAAGAAGAGTTAGAATTATAAAGTACTGGCTCCATCTCTTAGAGATTTGGTTCAAAATGTCCAAGGTAGAGTCTAGGGATTTAAAAAAGCTCCTTAAGCCATTTTGAAGTAGAGCCAGTTTGAAAAATGTTGTTCTAAGGAACTCTATTTTGTCATTGACCCATTTTAGAGGACCTACAGAGATGAAAGATTAAGGGAAACAAGTATGTCTCGTTTTAATATTTTTAAAATGTTGGTCTACTGGATACCATGATTTCTAATTACTTGCTGCTTATTCAGTTTCTGCATTTAAAATTTAAAAAATGACTATGCATATTCTTATTGATATTACTTAGAGTTGCAATAGGATGGCAAGAGTTCATTTTCAACCAGAGACTATTCTATATCAGATGTCTTCCAACACAAACTACATGAACTTAAATTTTCATGAAACAATTCGACTGTAAAGTATGGATCTCAAATTAAAAATGGTGAAAAATGCCTAGAGAAAAATTATTCTTGATTGTGGAAAATATTCATGTAGCTCAATTTATAAAAGAGAGGCTCCTAAAGTATACTGTATAAATGTTTTAATTCTAAATTGAAGCTGTTAAATATATTGGAAGAACTATATAAATCAAGCCAAAGAGTCAACATTTCTATAAAGTAAATAAATAATTTTGTGAAACAAATGTATCTAAACATGTACCAGTTGGTGGCATAATCACATATTAAAAACAAATTAAAACACAAGAATTTGACTGTTTGTCCCTAGGGAGCTATAACGTAAGAATTAAAGGAACTACAATTATTGTTCAACCACTTACAGTGATCATGTTGTCGTAGTAGTGCTATATCATTTTGGAGACTGCAGTGCGATTAGAGTGAAATAAAGCAAAGGGGTAAGTGTGTGTTGCTAATAACTAGGACTTTGGCATAGGTGCAAAGGGATATAAGTAATACCACCCAGATTAGTAGAAACCCTACCATTCTGAATTTTAAGCTTTGAATTGGAAGTGTCTGTGTGAATTAATTTTGTATCTCTTTTCTTAAAAAAGTTTTACTTCCATCTACTGAAAAGGCCCAGAAACAATGACATTCCCAGTAATCTATACTGTGGACTCTACATATCATTTCCCAACAAAAGGAATCCGGGATCCTTTGAAAATGACAGGTCTGGGGCAAGAAATGTAGAAGGTTAGGCAGGAATTTTTTGTAAAATCAGAAAGCAAAGAAACTATAAAAATTACTAGGGTCATGTCAATAGGACTCAGGTCTCTAAAGATGGGACAATTTAAGCATAAATGGGGATAAACTGCAAAGAACTGAAATATATCAAATACATTTCAATGTGTAGGGTTATAACGGTATCCAAAGCAAACCTCATTGGTCATCTTTGGAGGATACTAAGAAACAAACTCATGCTAAAGATTTAAGAATTGAACCTCAGAGTATTATGCTAAGCGAAATAAGTTGGTCAGAGAAAGCCAAATACCATATGATTTCATTTATATGTGAAATCTAAAGAACAAAATAAATGAACAAACAAAGCAGAAACAGACATATATAACAGAGAACAGGACTGGGTGAAAAAGGGGAAGAGATTAAGAAATACAAACTGGCAGTTACAAAATAGTCATGGGGATGTAAAGTACAGCATAGGAAATATAGTCAACAATATTGTAATAACTATGTATGATGCCAGGTGGGTACTGGAAATATTGGGGAGAACATTTTGTAGAGTATATGATTGTCTAACCACTATGCTGTACACCTGAAACTAATACAAAATAATATTGAATGTAACCTATAATTTAAAAATAAAATTTTAATTTTATAAATTAAAAAAAAAGAATTGAACCTCAGAAAACCAAACAATTATAGAAATGCTCCAGCTCACAAATGAAGAAAATGGTAGAATATAAAATGTTGTCATTTTGTAAGACTTATTGAATTAATGAATTTAGCCAGCCCTGTCCAATGCAGTAACCACATCCATCTGTGGCTATTTAAATTTAATTAATTAAATTTAAAATTTAATTCCTCAGTCACATTTTTAAAAAAATTTTTTTTTATTGATTTTTTTAGAAAGAGGGGAAAGGAGGAGAGAGAGATTGAAACATCAATGAGAGAGAACATCGATTGGACACCTCCTGCATGTCCCCCACTGAGGAGTGGGCCCACAACTTGGGCATGTGCCCTGACCGGGAATCAAACCGGCAACCTCTTGGTGCATGGGTCGATGTTCAACCACTGAGCCACACCAGCCGGGCCACATCAGTCACATTTTAAGCACTCAACTACATGTGTCTCATGTTGGACAGTGTAGATATGGAATATTTCCATCATCACAGTTTTATCAGATATCAAGACAATGACCATCAATGGCTGCTAACATCACAAAAAGAGAGACAGCCATAGGACTGATGAATGGAAGTATAAAAACATCATTGCCTCTGAAGTAGTCTTAGGGAGGAAAAAAAGAAAATTGAAAGTACAAAAACACCTGTTAAGCATCATAAGGGAGACGCATTCAGCAAGAACCAGTGTGTCCAAAACTATACAAAAATAAATTGCAATAAAAAAGAGAGAGAAGGGGAGGAAGAAGGCAGGGAGAGGGAGAGAAAGAGGTGGGGGAAGGGAGACAGAGAGAGGCAGGGGGAGGGAAAAAGAGAAAGAGAGAGAGAGAGACACACACATACGCACACACACAGACACACACACACACACACACACACACACACAGAGAGAGAGAGAGAGAGAGAGAGAGAGAGAGAGAGAGAGAGAGGTTCCACAGAGACACATAAACAATAAGTATATGGACTGTTATTGGTTGGAACTTGATTCCAAAAAAATTTTTCAAAAACTTAAGATAATTGAGAAAATCTAAACACTGAATGGATATTTAATCATTTGTAAGACATATTAATTTTTTTGACATGTGAGATTGTTTTTAAAAAGGGACTTTATCTTTTAGAGATACATACCAAAATACTTATAATACAGGGTGTGCTGGGGGAGGGGGAAAGGAAAGGTGGCAGAAAAGGAAGTGGATGGAAATACAGAGGAAACCAGATTGGCCATGAGTTGATAATCACTGAAACTAGATGAGAGATAGTTGGGTGTTCATGATGCTGTTCTACTTTTGTATGCTTGAATTTTTTCAGGATGAAAAGTAAAGATTTTTAATTAAATCTAAAGCATCATTGAAATGAGTCGACTTCAACATCTCTGTTCAACCCCTCATTTTTAGAATGCTACGCATCTTAGGATATTTAGCATAGTTCACAAGCAAAACTCCCTTGTTTTGTGTATATGTATACATATGTATAAATGTATAAGATGTCACAGAAGACAGTGTTTCTGCTGGCATTGATTAAAGTTCATTCAAGAAGGTTTTACTGGATACTTACTGCAAATAAAGCAAACATTGTGCTTTATGAAAAAGCACTTTTACAAAAGGCCTGAGCCTGGACAGTGTTGCTCAGTGGTTGAGTGTCGACCCATGAACCAAGAAGTTGCTGGTTCGATTCCCGGTCAGGGCACAGGCCCAGGTTGTGGGCCAAATCCCCAGTGGGAGGTATGCAAGAGGCGGCCAACCCATGTTCTCTCTCGTTGATGTTTCTATCTCTCTCTCCCTCTCCCTTCTTCTCTCTCTAAAAATCAATAAAGAAAAAATAAAATAAATAAATAAATTAAAAAGGCCTGAATTTTCATAATATTGAAATTTTTTAAAAGTTTACTTAATTCTTGGAGGGCTTATGAGAACAGACTGCTGTTCAACCCCAAATATATATTTGTAGGTCTGGAGTGGAACTTGAGAGTTTGCATTTCTAGCCAAGTTCTTTGGTAATGATGATGCTTCTGATCCCGGGACCACACTCTGAATACCACTGTGTTAACTCATACCAATTTCTGATCTCTGAAAACAGGTAATATGGTATATATCTAAGCTGCATTATCTGAGTTAGTCTTCAAACAGGAGGGAAGGGGGTCAGGGACGATGCTCCAGGTAATTGTTCTGTTTTGGCACTGTTGATTTGTTCCTTATTACAGGGCTAGGGAACAGAGAGCCCAAGAAAGTATGGGTTTATTTTTTACTAATAACCCAGGGTTTTCTACTCAAGTTGCTTATAAACCAGTGCCTAATATGAGTAATCTCAACTCCAATAAAACACAAGCAGAAGACATAAAAAAAAGACCGAAACCTGAAAGTAATTGAAAAATAACACAGCGCACATGCCTGCCCTACAAACACAAACCACCACCATCATCTATCAGACATGCCCACAATACTGTCAAGTTTCCACAGAAGGGTCAGCATACAGATCCCTACTTTCCATTAGATAAAATTTGTGAGTTGACCAATAACAATCTTCAGTTTAAAGAACCACAGTATATAGACAGTTCCAGATTTTTGATTTCTGCAAAGTGAATTATTTTACGTCTATACCAGAAAAAAAAACATGATTTTAAATTTTGTTTGTTTCTTATTTTTGCTAAAATAGATTAGTGCTTTAGAAATTTAAGAAACTGACCCATATTTCAAGAAAATTCAGTATGTTTAGTCTTTCCCAGGTTCCACCAAGTTCCCATTTTGTGCCATGCTACATGAGTGCTAAGAAAAACATATGAAGACCTTTTTCTGGAGACTTCCAGTCAAGATGGAGGCATAGGTTAATGCAGTATTCACCTCCTCTCACAAGAACAGCAAAATTACAACTACAGAACCACCACCATTCAGAACTGTCTGAAATCTAGCTGAATGGAAGTCCTACAACTAGGGATTTAAAGAAGCCACATTGAGATTGGTAGTGTTATCAGGGAAAGTGTGGTATCCACCAGTGGAAGTGGGGAATCCCCTCCCCCACTAGGTGCTGGGGTTGGGTCCTTATGATATCTTGAGAAGAAGAATTTTCTAAGACTTTCACGAGAGGATAAGTGATTTTTATTTGAGTGGAATTACATCCTTGCATTACTAAAGTCCCATTTTACTTAGTCCAGTCCTGGAAGAGGTGCAGCTGGGGATTCAGCAGAGCTAAAGGCACAGCCTGTGTTCAAAGTTTCCATTCCATGGTGGAGCTGAGCCCCATACAGCATTAAACCAGTCAACAGTCCATCAGCCCATTGTGTGGGTTCCACATGGCCATGAGCTGTTGGGAGCGGTGTCACTAGAACAGCTACCACCACGGTTTGACACAGTCCCAGGTGAGCTCCACGGTTTGACATAGTCCCTGGAGATACGAAGACCTCCATGGTTTGACATAGTCCCTGGAGAAGTGAATTCACTGCATGGCAGGAATCATGAAGAACAGTGACTGAAGATATAAAGTAATGGGAAAATAAAAATGCAGGATGGCAACTGAAGGAGACTAATCTTTGCTTTCTCTGTCTATCTGTTAGCTGTCTGTTAGGAATCATTACAGAAGTAACATGTAGATGGTAGAAAAGATTGCAGGAAGAAACACAAGAAAGTAATAAAAGATTTAGGATAGGAATATGGAAGCTTGGAAGGATCTTAGATAGGAGGAAAGGTCAGGAGTCTAAGAGGATGTCTGGGCGAAGGATAAAAATAGTTGGTAATTAACATGTAATATATCTAAGAGTTGGGTAAACCCCAAAAGAATGTCTGTACTTATTTGCCTAAAAGGTTTAGGGGAAACAATGTAACCTGCAGATATATATAAATAAAGATTCTGCTAGTCTTAAGCAGAAGAAGAAGGATCAAGCACCTTCTGTCTCACACGTCTTTCTCTCACTGATTCCGTCCACACCTTTGGGAACCCCTGGACCTGACGAGGCTGGACAGCGGCAATCAGCCATGTGGGCAAATGCAGGAGAACGTGCCCCCTGCAACAAGAGAACCAGGAGCCCAGCGTAAAAGAGAGAGAATACTCATTTGATTAGGAGTTTAAATATCATTTTCTGCTTTTCAGTGGCCACACCTAGCTTGGCCAATGACCTATTCCAGGTGTGACTGACAGGCAAGAACCCTCCCTACCTCACCCAGACTTTACTGGATATGTAAAGTGCAGCTTCCCTTTGCTCCTTTCCTGTTATTAATAACCTGTTATTAATGGTATCAGTAGGAGAGGTGGAGACACAGAATGGGCTGGTCCCACATCCATGTGTTGTGGATAAAAATCGGGAGGGATATTTTGACTGCAGAGGTTCCCCCTGAGGAGTGAGGGGTCCCAGCCCCACACCAGATCCCTGATCCCAGGTTCCAGTGCCAGGAAGAGAAGTCCCCATAACTTCTGGCTATAAAAGCCAGCAGGGATTGAGGATGAAAGAGACAGAGGGCTGGAGTCCAGGTAGCTCCTCTTAAAGGACCCATGCACAGACTTACCCAGACTCACTCCTTCTGAGCTCCAGCACTGCAAAAAGCAGCTTGAAAGGCACAAGAGACGTATGGGGAGGAACTGAATTGTCAATCATCCTGGCAAGAGCTGGGGCCGGGGGCAGCTTTCCCTAGACAAAAGTGCTGGCAGAGGCCATTGTCCCTTTGATGAGCCCTCCCCACACAGAGCCAACAGGCAGATGCCATCTGAGACTCCATCAACTTAGCTCACACTGTCCCACCTCAGTGATTCCCTGAGACCCCATCCCACCCAACTTTCAGGCCCAACCCTAGCTGTTTCCAGTGGCTTTTCCATACAAATGACCTGTCTTGGCTCATGCTTCAGATTTTCCTAAAATCTCTCAAACAAGCAGCATGTGGCCTCTGTGTGCCCACACCTCTTGTTAAGTGGCCTGCTTGTAGATTACTGGCATTAGCAGCAGCTGGCCCTGTTTCACAGCCTCATCTCTCCTGGGCATCTCCAAGCCCAGCACAAGTAGCAGCCATCTGCAGATCGCTTTGTTGCTCATGCCAGGTGGTCCAGGGAAGTACATACGCATTGGCTGACCTTAGCCTGCATCTTTCAGGAGGCCTTAGAGCCAGTGTACTCAAGTGGACAGCTTCAGACCATGTCAAAGCACCACCACCCAATCAATTCCACAAGCGGGCCCCAGCACAGGTGATCCTTCACAGTGGTCAGAGGTCAGTGGTCGCAGACATTCCTTGCAGCTGATCAGCCTGTGGATAAATCCCTCCCACTGATGTGCCAACAGCAACCAATGCTCAACTACAAGAGGAGGTTGCATGCAGCCCACAAGTGGGACACACCTTGAGTGCCCAGCTTGGGTGATTGGGAAGGCTGTGCCACTGGACCCTACAGAACACATAATATATTAGGCCACTCTACCAAGCCTCAGAGACATATCATCTCTACCTAATATAGAAAAACAAACACAGGGAAGCTGCCAAAATGAGGAGACAAAGAAACATGTCCCAAATGAAAGAAGAGAACAAAACTCAGAAAAAGAACTAAACAAAGTGGAGACAAGCAATCTACTGATGCAGAGTTCAAAATACTGGTCATAAGCATGCTCAAGGAACCTAGTGAGGACCTCAACAGCATAAAAAAGGACTCGTCAGAAATGGAGGATGCACTAGCTAAAATGAAGACTAATTTACAGGGAATCAACAGTAGAGTAGATGAGCTGAGAATCAAATCAGTGATTTAGAATATAAGGAAGCAAAAAACACTCAATCAGAACAGCAAAAAGAAAAAAATCCAAAAAAAATGAGGATAGTGTAAGGAGCCTCTGGGACAACTTCAAACATTACCAACATTTGCATCTTGGGGATGTCAGAAGGAGAAGAGAGAGAGCAAGAAATTAAAAACCTATTTGAAAAAGTAATGACAGAAAACATCCCTAACCTGGTAAAAGAAACAGACATACAAGTCCAGGAAGCACAGAGAGTCCCAAACAAGATGAACCCAAAGAGGCTCACACCAAGACTCATCATAATTAAAATGCCAAAAATTAAAAGACAAAGAGAGCATCTTAAAAGTAGCAAGAGAAAAGCACCTAGTTACCTATAAGGGAGCTCCCATAAATCAGCTGATTTCTCAACAGAAACTTTGCAGGCCAGAAGGGAGTGGCAAGAAATATTCAAAGTGATGAAAAGCAAGGACCTACAACAAAGATTACTCTACTCAGCAAAGCTATCATTTAGAATCAAAGGACAGATAAAGAGTTTCCCAGACAAGAAAAAGCTAAAGGAGTTCATCACCACTAACCCAGCATTGTGTGAAATGTTAAAAGGTCTTCTTTAAGAAGAAGAAAAAAAAGATTAAAAATATGAATAATAAAATGGCAATAAATACATATCTATCAACAATTGAATCTAAAAAAAATAAATAAGCAGAACAGAAAAAGACTCATAGATACAGAGAATATTTTGACAATTGACAGATGGGAGAGGGGCTGGCGGCATGAGTGAAAAAGGTGAAGAGATTAAGAATTAAATTACAAATTGGTTTTACAGATAGCCATAGGGAGGTAAAGTACAGCATAGGGAATATAGTCAATAATATTCTAATAAATATGTGTGGTGTCAGATGGGTTTGAGATTTATCGGGTTGATCACTTAGTTATGTAACGTGTAATCACTGGGGTGTACAACTGAAACTAATATAAGAATGTACGTCAACTGTAATTGAAAAATTAAAAAATGATATAAAAAAAGCTTTTCCTGTAATAGTCTCCTTTAGAGTAAGTTTTCCTTAAATATGTCAGAAATAGTCTTGCTATTAATAATAACTGTCAGTTAAATGTTTGCTATGTGTCAGGGATTCTGCTAAACATCATACATGTTTCATTTAATCCTTTCAACCAATTAAACCCAAATGGTAGGTATATGCCTCAGTTTACCAATGAAGAAAGTAAGGCTGAGAATAGTTAAATAAATTGTCCAAGATAAAACTAGTTAAGTGGTGGATCCAGGATTCAAACCTGGGCTTGTATAGCTATTATCAGCTATACTACACTGCCTCTCAACGTATATTGATTCAATAATATCTGCCATTTATTGAGTTATCAAATGTTTGGTAATGTGCTAAATAGTTTACATTATTTCATTCAAACCTCTCAAAATGCTATGTGAGTCTTCATTTTACCAGGAGGGCATTCACACCATGAGAAGAAGTTTCAAGGTAATTGCCAAAAGGTCACATGTATAATAGTGGGAGAGCCAGGGTATGAACCTTGATGACTCCAAAGCCCATGCTGTTTTAAGCTAGTTCACATAACATTCCCCTCAGGTAGCCTCCCACCTAGGTACTTTCTAACTTGCATACACAACATTTGATACATACTTCAGCTGCAGTTGAGACTGACTGTCATACATTTTAATATTAACTTTATTAGTTCAGCATGCTATATCGGTTCATATTCAGTATTAATTTACTTCAATACTCCATCTTCAATTTAATTTGTAATTAAATCTGGTCTCTAAATCAGGTTGCCCTCACTCTACTCTTAGCTGATTTTGAAACTAAGTGTACATTTAACATTCTGCCATACGTGTGTGTGTGTGTGTGTGTGCGCGCGTGTGTGTTTTATTGTGGTAACATATACATGAAGTTTACCATTTTAACTATTTTTAGATGTACAATTCAGCGGCATTAAGTGCTTCACAGTGTTGCACAAGCAACATCACTATTCATTTACAGAACATGTTAAATTTAAACTTTAAATTAAGATTCTTTGTATTAGCTAATGTTAAGTGCTATGTCACCGAGAAGTTTAAAGAAGCTTTTTGTGTGTGTGTTATGGCTGATGAAACCATTGTTTGTATTACTGATGAAATTGTATTAAATAGAACCTTGAAACACTCTACCTAAGACCTCTTTCCAGGTCAACATGTATAATTGATGAAACACTCTTTAAGTGTCAAATGCCTTGTACAAACAAAAACTTTCTAAGTCTAGGCCTTCCCCTCTGTTCATAAACCATAATTTTTGTACAGACTAGATATTCTCTATATATGTGTATTTATACTCAGTAACTTCATTTTTTGTCTTCCAATGATTCATTTTTTGACCCTTAGTGTACCTATGCTGGCTACTTAAAGTATACATTTTTCCCTAAATGCTTATAATCCATTTTAGAACAACTCTGGACATTTAACTTTTAAGTCTCTGTATCAAAAGGGTTGTTTTTTCTTAAAATCTAATGTTATCTTTGATCGTAATTTGAAATTACATTTGTCCGGCCCTTGATTACTATTTGGTATTAAATTGAATAACCTCAAATATAAAAAAAAAAATTTTTTTTTTAATTTTTATTGATATTTTTGAGAGAGAGGAAAGCGGGGGTAGAGGGAGAGAGGGAGGAGAATTTGTTTGTGACACTTATTCATGCATTCATTTGTTGCTTCTCGTATGCGCCCTGACCAGAGATTGAACTCACAGCCTTGGCATATGGGGATGACACTCTAACCAATTGCGCAACCTGGCCAGGACATGTAAGAAAATGTTTTAGAAATACACTTTAGAAAAGGTGTACCTTAACAAAAAACTAGATATAAAAACATTGTCTAAGTTTGTCAGGGTTTATTTTGAGACTCATTATCCTAGAACCCTAATGGTATTAACAGTTATGGCATTAACAAATGGAATAGGTGGTGAGAAACTTGAATTTAGCAACCTGGAAGATCTTACAATGAGTTTTTTGTAACTGAAAATGTACTTTATAAATAAAAGCTGATATGGTGTTCACATCATTTTTTTTTCATTGTTTACTAAATTTAAAAAACTTAGATAACATGGACTTATCAAATTCTTAGGCTACAAAATAAGTGTCAACACAAAAAAATTAGGGTAAACTTTCAAGAGACAGTTAAAACAGCACTATTTTATACAGCAAGTATATAAAAAGTACAGGAAGGCTGAAAATCTAAATTGATTCACTTTTTTTTTTTTTCAGCAAGCTTTATTAATCCATTGTGGATCTAGTGGTTTGTAATATATACCATGATTCATACCAGTGAAGGGTAAAATAAAGGTCCTCCCAGAAAATGGCTTTCAGTGCCTCTGTCACACGTGAGCAGAACCAAACTACTATAGGACTATTTAACCCAGCTGGTCCAAGTTTTCACATACCTAATTAAAAGCTTCAGCGAAAGTGGAAATACATTAAAACTCAGACAATGTTCTCCTAGTACCTCAAGTAGTTTATTGGTAGATATTATCCACATTTCTATAAATATAAACATTCTAAGTGACTGTCACTAGTGCAGGTACATTTAACATATGAGAGCTCCACAGGAAGCTACTTCATTTGGTGTGTAACAAGAATCAAGGCTCCAATATTCAGCGGTGACACTGAAAAAAAAAACCAAAAAAACACACCTTGCTAACAGAGTAAATTTCTTTTCTTTTGGTTTCTTCACTACAAATAGCTGTTGGCTTTACACATAAAAATTATGTTGATCTGTTCATATATGATCACTGGAAGTTGAGTCTTTGCCTGTGGATAAGAATCAGGTAAAGGTTTTTCCTCCTTTCTATAGGGTTTTTGGATTCCAATGTAAACAGCACCAGTGAATTTTCACAAAACATAGCTTTGCTGCTTTCCCCTTCATTTTCTATAATCATAATTCTTTTCTGTAGTACTGTATCATTTCTTTCTACCTTATAATCAGGACTGGACTGCCTGTTTAACACTGTTCAGCTTGTAAACAAAAAATTAAAGCTCAGAGCATAATATCTCTCTTACATTTTCACTCCACAGTGCATCAGGTGCTGTATATAAAGCTTTTGCTCCTTTCAAAACACTACAAAAATATATGAAAACCACATCTGTGTTTAGCCAGCAAATATTAATAAGACATTTTACAACTGGAATAGAGATCATGTATTGTAATTACATCCTCTTGTCTGAATTCATCAATTGCTTTCTTCATAAATTCAGACTTACATCCAAACATAAGCATTTATGATTAGTCTATGTGCCCAAATTTACCACATGAGAGTTAAGTAAATTATGTTAGGTTTTCCAAGTGAAGGTGCTTCTGATAACAAACTATTTCTAAATCCCCCAAAAGAGGTGTTTTAAACCTGACTGTGTAGAAAGATGTATAGCTATTTCTAAAAAGTAGACTACACCCCAAAACATGCTTTGTCAGGAAAACTAATCCATGCACTTGAATATGCCCCAAATATCTTATCTTTATTATTTTAACTTAGACCAACTTAAATACTGTCTAGAAATAAGATATAGCATTACATTATTTGATTGCAGAAAGTGTCAAAATTCATTTGGCCAAAACTTAAAAAACCAAACACTTCCTCCTTGTCCCTTACTGGGTGGACCAATGTGATCAATTTAACTGTATATATATATATATTAATCTACCCTAACATTTCCATTCATTAGCATTTTATCTTAACATACATATAAAGCCTTGTAAGCAATTTCCTTACAAAGGCATCCCCCAAGAAGACATAAGCACAAAACACTAGGCAGACATTCTTCTTAAAAGTTTTATTTCACTAACTTCAGGTCAAATTTCCACAACTGTTTTCTGGTCAATTTACTATCCTTGCTTGGCTTCCCAAAATGGCAGTACCAAAAGATTTGTGGGGTAGGGAGAAGAGACCATTTTAAGAAGCACTGCATTTACTCATCTTCCACAAGGCAACAGAGTTGGGCATCTGACTGTTCAACAAAACAAAGCTTTAACAGCATCCAGGAGGGCGGGCAGGCAAACCAGGCTGTAGACACTCTTCCATTTGTCAAAATCAGACCAGAGAAAATCTACTCCACACAGATATGAAAGGTATCACTATTCATCTTTTCTTTTTCTGTTGGCGCAACATTTTTCTTCTTTTAATTATCATATCATGTAGTTTCTCAAGTCCTTCCTTTAGTCCATCTCCTATGATTGCACAGGTGGGCTGCAAATGCCAGGGAGTTGATGAGCTCAGTTCACCCATTGCTAACAATTTCTCAATTTCTGAGAGAGACAATGAGTTCCTCAGGTCTTGTTTGTTAGCAACTATAAGTACAGGGACTCCCTGATTTTCTGATATCCTAGTTATTTTATGAAGTTCAGTTTTTGCTTCTTCCATCCTTTCAACATCAACAGAGTCCACAACAAACACAATGCCATCTGTGCATCTGGTATATGACTTCCACAGTGGTCTTAATTTCTCCTGACCACCAACATCCCAGAAGTGAAAAGTGACCGTTTTAGAATTTCCCAAGGTTACCTTAATTTTTTCGGTGTTAAATCCTTTGGTAGGTACAGTATTTACAAATTCATTGAACTGCAGCCTGTATAATACAGTTGTTTTTCCAGCACAGTCCAAACCCAGAATAACAATGTGATAGGACTGAAACGAAGGCAGGCTGGACAGGATAGAAGTTTGGTCTGACAGTCCATTCCCCATTTCCAGTTGCAAGTAAGTGTTCCAAATTGAAATGCTTTCTTCTTACTGCTTTCCAACTTCTCTTCCTAGGGGATCCAGCTATAAGACTGCCGAGGGGGAAAAATGAATAAGTTATTCTTGTGAAATAATGTACCGTTTTTCTCTCTTTGTGCTAAAATAAGCAACACGAGGAACATGATAAATAAAACTTGCTGCACTAAACAAACCGAATGAGTTATCGAAGGCAGGCAATCCGAGGCAAACAGGAGAACAACCATTGTGACTGAAATTCTTCAACATTCAGTGAAGTTGCTGTAATGCGTACTTTTCTCCACCCTCGAGTCCCCAAATCTCAAAGACTTCATTCCGGAGACAACCTAGTCACCACCAGTGCAGGTCGCTGTAACCACCCAAGTGTCTTTTTGGGTAGAAAACTCCTAACACACAATCCTATCTTGAGGAGCTAATTCCACATACTTAACAACCTGCCCAAGGTCACGGGTATCCTCTCACCTAGGGTCCCCCACCCCCAAGCCCCCGAGGCTCACCTCCCGAACTGGAGTCTCCAGATGAGAAAGCATCGGTGAGCGTTTCTATGCGGTGGGAAGAAGCCCCGCACGTCAGCTCAGCTCAGCAGTCCACGCAGCTCTGGCGCTTGCTGCACTAAAACCGTGGTTTCAGGCTCCGACCACGCCCACTCCTCACGGCCCACCCATGAGCCCAAACCCCATTGGCCACCCCCGTCAGCTCGGCCGCGCTAGGCCCGCCCCCGCGCCCACAGCGGCGAGAGTAACCGCCGCTCCCAGCGCGGCGGAGCAGGGCTTTCCCTAGGTCCTCCGGCACCACCTGTTGCCCTCAAGTTAGAAATCCAGGCGCCCGCGGAGGGAGCCGAGCGGCCCCTACCGGGCAGAGGCGCCGCGGCCGGGCGGCCAGGTCGCCAGCCCGCTCGCTCCCCAGCCTGGGCGCACCTGCCGCGGGCTCACGACGCCGCGCCGCGGCTCTCACATCCGGGGCCCGCGGTCTCCGCTGGCGCGTTAACCCTTTGTCCGCTGGCGTGGGGGGCTCCCTGCGGCCGCGCCGGCCCCCAAGCGTGAACAGCCGACCCGCGGCACCCACCGGAGAGGCCCCGCCGACCCCGCAGCAAGATCCCTTCCCCTCGCCCTGCGCCCCCGGCCGGCGAGTCGGCCCCGGCAGGGCGTGGCCACGCCGGCTGCCCGCCCCGCGGCGCCTCACCTGACTAACCGGCCGAGTCTCGTCCAGATCCCACATCGCTCACAGCCGCTCGGGAGCGCGCTGGTACCGGCCGGAGGGCGCCAGCGAGGCCCGGGCGGTGGCAGGGGCCCAGACGCCGCTTCGAGAGGTGCCGGCGGGCGCCGCGGGCCAGGCCGCCCTAACGGTGCTCGGACGACCGCTTCCCGAGCCTGCCGCGGCCCCGCCCCCTTCAGCGTTCGCCCGGGCGCGGGCCGGTAGGGGGCGCGCGAGCCAGGTCTCCTAGCAACCACAAAACAAGGTCACGTTCGAACCCGCCTGGAGCTGGCGGGTGCCGGGCGAGCTCGGGTGGGGCTTCCGGGTTCAGCCCCAGGAGCAGTTGCTTTCTGCAGTCGACCGCTATCTTCGGGAGGGGGCGGGGGCGGGGGCGGGGGCAGGCCCCACCCAGCCCAGCCGTGTCCCACCCTGCACGGTCTCTCCGTGACGCAGGTCAGGGATTCCAGAGAACACCCGATGGGCGGTCCCCTTATATAACGGGTGACTTGGACGTGCCTCTCAGTAGTTACCCTGGGCGGCCTAGACCGGGGTGGTGTCCGAAATGCATCTTCCTTTTGCAAAGCAAGTCAATGCTCTCTTTTCCACATGGTCCTACGCAACATATCTGTGAGGTGGCGACGGGTGGAAGTGTCCTGGGTTTATGGATGAGGAAATACACTGAACGATTAAAGGGCTGTTTCTAATGACCCAAGGAAAATTAGTGGTGGTCTTGGAACTTAATTTTAAAATCTACTAGTCATTAAATCCATAATGCCTTCTATTGGATATTCTGACTAAATGCAATTATGTACTTGACCCATAAATTTGCAAATATTTATTGAACACCTCACCTAATGGGCAGTTGGAACAATTCTATGTGCTTGGGTGAGCAAATGCAGACATTGTCTCTGCTGCTTGTGCAATATTAGAGTCTGCACATTTTAGTATGGAATGTCCTCAAGAAATGTCCTGATTTTTCTAAAGACCATTATTGCTAGTGATATTTATCTCTTTTATGACTAGCTAGGAACAGTACTTGTCCTACTTGATTTTAATAATAATATAAAGCACAATGCTATTTCCAAGACAGCCACGCTAATTTTGGAAATAAAGCTACAAGTCTCAAATTGCATATTTTGCCAAGTTATTTATTGAATCCAGTATAAGATAAGGCTTGCCTAATTAGTTATAATCTCACTAGCCATTTACAATAATCAGCAAGCAAGTGATAAGGGGCTAATGTAATGACTAGTCTTTTCTTGGAACTGTAACAGGATTTATTATTAAACTGGAAAAATTTGCAAATTCTCATTAAATCAAGAGTTAAGCGCATGATTCAATGACAGCTTTCTGTTTACAATAGCTTTGAAATCAAGTAGGTCCTTCCCACATTGCAGGGGTGCATTTCTGCAGAAACTTCCCTGGAGCAAAAGGGTGAGAGGAAAAGACTAAGAGCTCCCAACCTTGCAGATTCACCTTCACTGAACTGCATTTAATGTTAGGACCAAGCTTATAACTAGAACAGGGGATGGCAAATTACAGCCTGTGGGCCAAATTCAGGAGATAAGAATAGTTTTCATGTGTTTAAAGGGCTGCATCAGAAAAGATAAAGAGTATGCATTAGAAACTTATCTGTGGCCCACAAAACTTAAGATATTTGCTCTCTGGCTCTTCATAGGAAAATTATACTCCTGCTCTATAAGCAAGAGCAATCATATGAAACTGCGACAAATGATATCAAAAGTGATGAAATTTATGAAATACACTGTCTACTTTGTAGCACAATGTTCCTGTAGAAGGCCCATTCAGATATTTTATTTAGATGCCATGCCAGGAAAATGTTCCCTTTAGGTTTATAGTTCAGCTGTGCTGAGGCGGTCAGGGAATTCAGAATCCTATAGGATAGTTTAACTTTTTGAGGGAAACACAGTGCCATCTGTTGGACCTATTAAAATCTACAACTACTAAGGTGTCTGGATCTGTCCACTTAAAGGGAACCCTGGAGTAGTATTTCTTTTGGTCTGAGTCACCATGAATAAATTATTGAGACACTAGGGGCTCTGTGGAACTCTGTCTTTATTTCTGGTTCCAAACTTAGCTAATAATGAGAATCACCTGGTAGTGTCTGTAAAATTATAGATTCCTTGTCCCCAGTACGTACAGACCTGCCAAATCAGAATCACCAGGGGAGGGACTAGTGATCTGTATTTTTCAACAAATATCCCAGGTAATTAATGGTTCAGCATTCTGAGGAAATGGGTAAGTTTTCTCCTTTCAGAAAACAATAATCCAATTTAAAATGGTCACAGGGCCTGAAAATATATTTTCCCAAGGAAGACATAAAAATAGCCAACAGTTACATGAAAAAGGTGTTCAGCATCACTAATCATCAGGGAAATACAAACTAAAACCACAAGGAGACATCACCTCACACCTGTGAGAATGTTGTTATTAAAAAGGCAAGAGGTAATATGTTGTCAAGGATGCATAGAAAGGGGAACCCTTGTGTACTGTTGGTTTTCCACTATGGAAAACAATATGGAGGTTCCTCAAAAAATTAAAAATAGAAATTCCATATGACCCAGCAATCCCACTTCTGGGTATACATTTGAAGGAAATGAAATCACAATCTTAAGAGATGCAGGCACCACCATGTTTATTGCAGTATTATTCACAATACGCAAGCCATGGATACAACCTAAGTGTCAGCGGACATTTGGATAAAGAAGTGAGATTTACATATGTGGAATATTATTCAGCGTTGGAAAAGAAGAAAACTCTGCTATTTGCAAAAACATGGATAAACCTGGAGGTCATTATGCTAAATAAAATAAATCAGACAAGTACAAATACTATATACACCTATATCTGAATCTTAAAAAGTTAAACTCATGCCCTGGCCGGTTTGGCTCAGCGGCTGGAGCGTCGACCTGCGGTCCAGAGAGACCCGGGTTCGGTTCCCGCTAAGGGCATGTACCTCGGTTGCGATTTGTCCCTGGCCCTGGTTGGTCGTGCGGGAGGCAGCCACTCGATGTGTCTCTTTCACGTCAAATGTTTTTCTCTCTCTCTCGATTCCTCTCTCTCCCTCCCATTCTGTCTGAACAAAAAATGGAAAAATGTCCGTGAGGATAAAAAAAAAAAAAAGTTAAACTCATAGAATTAGAGAGTAGAATGGTGGTTGCCAAGGGTTGGAGGGAAGGGGAAATGGGAGATATTGGTCGTCATATATGGGTATAAACTTCCAGTTATAAGGTAAGTTCTGAGGATTTAATGTACAGCGTGGTGATTATAGTTAACAATACTGCATTGTTATTTGAAAGATTCAAAGAGAGTAGATCTTAAATGTTATCACCGCGCACATACACAGTAACTGTGAAATGACGGATATTTGAACTAACCTTATTGTGGTAATCACTTCACAATATATACATATATCAAATCATCATGTCATATACCTTAAACTTACACAATGTTGTATGTCAATTATATCTTAATAAAGCTGGGGGAAAACTGTGCTAGAACAAGGTATTTTCCTGAGCCTTTAGATAGAATGATAGAAGAAAAAATGATGCATTTTATGTTTCTAAAGTGTATCAATATCATTCATACTCATGGTAACTTATTCATGCTTCATTACTTTATAATCAGAAAGTGTTTTTGATTGGGATTCCCTTTCTAATTGCTTCTTGAACTCATCTGCCAAATACCCAGCATGTTCAAAACGTAATTATCACTTCATTATCACTCTGGCTAAAACATGGCCCTCTTCTTTTAGTTCCTGTTTTGGTTGGTGGTAATTCATTTAATAGCCTCAAGTAGAAACCTCAGAGTTATTTTTTAAATTATCATATGCCCACTTATGATTGAGCCCCCACTGTCTCTTTAATCCATTTATTTCTTTACATTCCATTTCCACTACTTACATCTGGTTCTCATGATGTCTCCCCTAAACTAGTTAACTTGCCTCCTGACAGATTTTTCAGTTAATAGGCAGTGACGCTGTGATTTGTCCCCTATGTCTGGCACCAGAGTCTGTTCTCCGAGTCATTACACTCTAGGGAGTCCACATTTGGGTTAAGTCACTATGATTCACCGTAGCATAAAGCCAGTGTACAATTTTTGACAAGTCTGTAAAATGAGGATGTCAGAAGGGAAGTACAACCCACATTTAGAATGACTCCTAGATAAGAATCCACTGGAAACACATGTCCAAAACCCTCCTCACGAGGTCCAGCTCCACGCAGTTCAAGTAACGGACAGTTTGTCCCTTCCTCTGGGAGGCAGAGGGCCTTCACGTGCACCCACTGCCAAGAAAAGTGTTACACCACACTCCATACAAGGCCTAGTTTCTATGTCACCATTCCTGGTCTTGGACCTGCCTCTTCTGGAATGATTGACAGTGAGAATGTCCAGTCCAACAGGACCCCAATAAGGCTATTACATCAGAACAGATGAGTCCTGATTCTTCTCAGTTTAACTAGCATTCTGTGTTATATTTGACTTCAACAGTTCGGTTCTATCCAGTCCTTTTTACATTTCTATCTTCTATCACGAACATTTTAATCATTTCTATCACAGGTTTCAAGTCCCCTTGTTGAAGTGCTCCAAGACTCTTTTTTTTTTATCTTTATTGTTGAAAGTATTATAGATGCTCCCTCCCCACTGATCCCCTCCTCCCCACCCCCCCTTACCCCAAAGACTCAATTTTTAGGTCTTTACTTTCTCCCTAAGTAATCTCCTCCAGTACCAAGGTTTTAAAAATCCTTTACTCTCCCAAATTTGTCTCTAAACCTGGGCCTCTTCCCTGAACTCCACAACTGAATATAAGCACCTCTAATAGCGACTAAAGCAACTCCTCAGACTTGCATTTCTCACCCTATACATTGGCAACCTGATTTACCTACTCACTCAAAGCAAGAACCGAGGAGTTGTTCTCATACATCACACCTAATCATCAGCAAGTTCTGTGGACACACATCCAAACCTGACCACTTGGCATCACCCCACTGCTGTCATTCGAGTTCATGCCCAGTGTGTGCCTGGTCCTCTCACATGGTCCCTCTGCTTCTGGGGGAAAGCTGTTCTCTCCAGGCTCTTTCCTGAGAGAGCCTTCCCTAAACATCTTATCTAAAGAGTCTGCCCTGCCCTCCCTCCCCAGCCACCACTCTCTATCCCTTACTGTGCTTTAATTCTTCCTAGCACTTGTCACTAGCTGGTCTAATGTGTATTTAAAAAAAAAATTTTTTTTTTCTTTATTGATTTTTAGAGAGAGAGAGGAAGGGAGAGGAAGAGAGAGAGAGACAGAAACATTGATGAGCGAGAACATCGATTGACTGCCTCTTGCATGCCCCCCACTGGGGATCAGGCCCACAATCCAGGCATGTGCCCTGACCGGGAATCGAACCAGCGACCTCTTGGTGCATGGGTCGACGTTCAACCACTGAGCCACACCGACTGGGCAAACTGGCCTAATGTGTGTTGTTTGTTGTGTGCCCTCACTGACTGGCTTTTTCTTTTCCATTATAAATTCGAGCAGGTGGGGGTAACGTCAATTATGTGCTGCACCGAGTAGGAGCTCAGTGAATTTACTGAATGAATGTTTAATGTCCTGAGAATAATTGCTCAAACAGGAACCCACAGATCTCCACAAAACAAGTGATAATTTTAAAGGAATAATTCCATACAGAGAAAAAAAACAAAAAACAAATGACTTGCACCTATTTATTTTTAAAGAGGCAACAAATCCTGGAGAAACAGCTTTGAATTCACCTTTGTTACAAAATAGAATGCTTAGCTTCTCAGTGTAAAATATCTGCATTACATTTAACAGTCAATTTAGTATTTCTAAGACTAATCAAGTACCATCTATGTTTATAACTAATGAACCCATTTAAGTGGTCTTCTGAATCCCAAGAACAGGAGGATACAAAGGAGAGTTCAGATCCTTATAACTTTTGAGGCAGAAACATAATTTTGAGAATAACAATTTTCCTCTACCTTCAAACCATTCGTTTCAAATATTTTAGCTCAAGTTTTAGCCAAGTTTTTCTATTTCAAGCTTTTCCTTTTCTTTTTCCACCCAATATTTGTTTCTTTGTTTTGTTAGTGGCGGTCAGCCTGTGGTGGGGGTGGGGGCACAGTTATTGGAGTATATGTACATGGTTGACAGTCTCACACTGTTCCCCTTAGATAAGAGTGAAAAACATTATCACCAGCAGTTGGGAATAGGCAGAAATTGCCAGGTTAGTTCCACAAAATGTGTCCTTATACTTTTAATGTCAAAGGCTTCTATATGCCTGGTATAAAATATGTAATAATCGCTCTTGAAATGACTATTCAGAGCGACCACATATAATTACAAGTCCTCCCTCTTTAGAATAAAGGGATTAGATAACTAATTTCAAATTCCCTAATCTAAACCAAACATCTGTATAGCTAGTGAGGGCAATTTGGTTACTCAAAATAGAATTGATATCATAGTGCTTTTGGATGTTTAAGACAAAACTACATTTTAAAATCTAATAAAATGGCACATAGTAGAAATATTGTCTTAAATGCTCCCCCATTTTTCCTAACAATTTAAAGTATCATCAAACAAACTTGGTGAAGATATATATAAAACAAACAATACATTAGTTCTCTCTGCAAGGAGCTATCTACTAAATCATTTTATTAGAACAATTTAGAAAGACTATGGCCTTATATTCTAGGAAAAATAATGAGAAGAGAAAGTTGTATCACATTTCCTTTAATCCCATTTTATTCATTTTTTAAAAATATGTCTTTATTGCCCTGGCCAGTTTGGCTCAGTGGTTAAAGCGTCAGCCCGTGAACCAGAGAGTCCTGGGTTCGGTTCCCGCTAAGGGCACATACCTTACTTGCAGTTCGTCCCCAGCCCCGATTGGGGTCATACAGGTGGGAAACAGTCGATGTGTCTCTCTCACATCGATGTTCCTCCCTCTCTCCCTCCCACTCTATCTGAAGATAAATGCAAAATGTCTTCTGGTAAGGATAAAAAATAAATAAATAAAATAAAAACAACATGCTTTACTGGAAACTTTGATCTTGACAGATGATAAGAAAAGATTATTTAATCAAGAAAAAGACGACAAAGTATGTCACATGTGTTTGACTATCAATATATCTTATATTCTATAAATAATAATATATCTAAGTTGCTTATAGAGAATACTGAAAAACCTTATTGAGTTTTCTGTTGTGATGCAAAAGTTATAAAGTCTGACCCAATAAACTATTAATATAAAGAGCCTCTATAATATATTTTATTTTAAATTTCCTTATTTTATGTTTCAGTTTACATTGAGGAAATCTTTGATCTCGTCCGAGGTATAGATTAACTGTTTCAGTGCCACCGTATGTATGTCATTGGTTATTTCACTTTGATGTTTAAGTTGCTGGGCATAGAAAACATGTTTATGGTTAAAAACATAAGTTGATAAAATAACATGTAAGCAAAATATCATGGTTAATGCTTTTAGATATTGTAATAGTAAGTGGCTATAAAATGATTCATAAATAAACCTGTCTTCAACAAACTTAGTCTAGAAAAAAGATAACAATAATCCAGTGTAGAAAGAGATCATGGCTATAGGAGAGGTAACATATGTGAAAATGTCTGAAGACATGAATTTACTTTTTAATCAGGAAGAGCAGTCACACATGCACACGTCATGGAAAAGGTGGTGTTGATGGTAGGTCCTAACGGAAGTCTTTGGCCCTGCTGCTGGGGAAGGCAGGGCAAAGGACCAGGAGGGAGAGGGTGACATATTCCAGGAAGAAGAAGAAAAAAGTGTAAGCCAAGGTACAGAAGGAGAGAACCAGGATGTGTTCCAAGGAAATAGCAAGTAATGTACTGTGGGGGATAAATAAAATTAATACTTTTCTTTCCACCTTCTAACTTCTTCTAGCTTGGCTAATAATCAAATTAACAAAGACCAGTGAACAGGAGAAAATCAAATTTTAATACATGCACATGGGAATTCACATGGGCCTGAAAATTCTAAGGACAGTGAGGCAATGTTGGGTATATATGACATTCTGGACAAAGGAGAAAAGAGGAGGACAGAGATTTAGATTTCAGAAGTGAGAACAGGTGATTTATAGGGAATTAAAGGAACAGGTGATTTAAAGGAACACTCATGGCAGGAAATTCTTGCTAGGTTTCCCTGGCTGGTGTGGTTCAGTTGGTTGGAGAATCTTCCCATCCTCCCATACACCAGAAGGTGGTGGGTTCGATTCCCAGTCAGGGCACATACCCAGGTTGTGGCTTCGATCCCCCAGTTGGGGGCATGTATGGGAGACAACCAATGTTTCTCTCTCACATTGATATTCCTCTCTCTCTCTCTCTTTCTCTGTCTTCTTTCCTCTCTCTATATCAATTGAAAAAAATTCTTGCTAGATAACTTAAACGATAGGATGGCATGTATCTAACTAACAGGCACCCATGTAAAGCCCTTCTGTTTACCATACTTACTTCAAATTAGGCTAAGGTGAACATCCTAACATTTCCTTCCTGAAGCAAGTTTTTCTGTTTTTATTTCTTGGGCAGGAAACAGGAGAAGGTCAAGTTATTTCTGAGTCTTGCTTCTTAATAAACATCTTAAAGTCAACCTCCCAAACAGCAGCTTCAGAGCGACAAAACTTGGATTCCCCTCAGTGTCCCCTAACAAGAACATAGGGTTGTGTGACATGAAGCAAATTCAGAAAGGACTTTACTTTCTTGTAGGTTATCAAGTTGCACATTTATGATTCCTGTGCTTTTTTATATGCATTTCATGCTTAAAAAAAATAAAGTAAGAATAAAAAAGTAAAAAGAATAAGATGCTGCAGAAGAATGATAGTTGATCAAGCTGAACTAACTTTTGGATACAGTGGTCACTTGCCCAAAATTACCATGCAAAAGGTCTGATGACCTCCCAGAGAGCAGTCTCAGTGGAGCTGGAAGGAAAACTATTCAATTAAATAGCAATAAAACAAGTCTAGTTATTACTTAAAAAAAGAAAGAAAACAGATAAAGAAAAAAAAATCCCAGCTGTCGATGAAAGAATGTTCAGCCTAAGAAAAAGTTTATTTGAGCCAAACTGACAACAATTGCCTGGAAGCAAAATCTCAATGGATTGAGAAAAGGCTCTGGAAATGGCAGTTTCACGGCTTAGTTTATACATTAGAATCAAAAGAGGAGACGCAAGGAGGGTTACACGAAATCCATTGGTGGTCGATTAAGGGGACAGGAGAAAGTAAAGTGGGAAATCTCTATGATTACATAAGAAGTACAATGGAGAGGCACATCTTTTACATTGGTGAGTATAAGGTGCGTAACATTTACAGCACATAGAGATGGTATGTGGGCAACAAGATAACTACGTGGTCTCCTGCTCTGGTGTAGACGGTTGTGCCTCCCAGGGGTCTGGATAAGAAAGTTACTCTGAAATTTCAAAGGTATGTGATCTTTGATGCACAAACATAGACAATTTCAAAGGTACAGACTGATCTTTGTCAAGGAAGCTACAGGCTTAGGCTGTAACTATTCACCATGACCCACTTTTAGATTGGAATTTTTATATTCAGACCATCCTGTGTGGTTGCTTTTGGTCTCTGAGTTTGTAATGCCCATCGTGTGGGCCTCCCCTGAGCTTGTCAGGTTCTGTGTGTGGCCCCTTTTTCGTCCACACTACAAATTCCACTTTTTGCATTAGAAAGCAAAATTAATATTCAGCAAAATGCATCATGTTTACACTCTAGATTTGCATACCCCCCACATACTTCCATGCATTCCTGAAATTATAATACGCCAATTTGCAGACATTTGATTGCTGGTTTTGGGCTTGTTTTCTAACCTCATCTGTGGCCATTCTTTCATTCCCACTCCCCACTCTCATTCCTATGCTCTGTCCACATGGAACTACTTCTTCTTCTCTGGATATCCCATAGCGCACCTGCTCATTCATGCCTCTCTTTGTCTATGTAACCACTATCCAGGTCAAAAAAATTATCACCTGCTTTTAAGGGGAGTTATTACTCTGGTCAGGCACTCTACTAACTAACAGATGTGGATTTTGGAACTAACTGGGTGTGAAGTGGTAATATTAAGGATTTGTCAATGGCTGAAGTCCAAGATATTCAAGACACTTCACTATCAGGTCTTTTTAGATTTTTTTCTGACTTGGGCTCATGCCACACAACCCTAGTTTATGCCTGGGTGTTAACAAAAGCTCCTCCACAGCCCATCCGTCCAGCACGGGGACTCACTCCCAATGTAGGCTCACTCTTCCCTTACGTCAGAACTACTGCAGCCTCCACAGAGATCTTGATCAACAAACACATCATGATAGTAGGTCCTGTTTGGAACAGCAATACTGTTGTATAGACCAAAACGATAGTGGCTGAAAAACAGAGGTCGATGGAAGACTGGCCATATCATCCTGGATGCATCACAGATTTAGAGATAATGCTGGCTCTTTAAGTTCCCATGGTTATGAGATCATTCGGGAAGTGAGGAGAGTCCCCAAGAGAAAGATAATGGTCTTCCTGTTGACCTAATATTTGATCCTGAGGTGGTTTTGTTTTGAAAAATAAGATGTCACCTTATTTGTATCCCACACTCTTGAGGTCAATCATATCAATCACAGAATAGCCATCAGAGACCCCCACCCCCACCCCATTTGAAAACTGCCAATCTCAAATCTGTGGTTTAGGAAGATTATTCTAGCAAAAAATATAAATAAATAAAAAATGGGTAAGATTAAAGGGAGAAGGATTAGTTAGAAGGCTTGGTAAGACTCCAGTTAGAGGTAATAAAAGTCCTAAACAAGATTAATAAGAGAGAAAATGGACTGAAGGTGTTAATGAACAAAATTCAACTGAGTAAATTTAAAGATCTAATTCGTTTCCTTAAGTGATTCATGATTGGGCAGCATCCCATCCATCATCCAGAACAGTGGTCTAAGGGACTGAGCACAATGGAAAGTTATTTTGTTTTTAATTTAAAAAATATTATTTTCATTACAGTTGACATTCAATGTTGTATTAGTTTCAGTGGTACAGAAGAGTGGTTAGATACTTACATAACTTACGAAGTGATCCCTCTGGTAAGTCTTGTACCCACCTAACACCACACATAGTTATTACAATATTATTGACTATATTCCCTACACTGTACTGTACATGCCCACGACTATTTTGTAACTGCCAGTGTGAACTTCTTAATCCCTTCACCTTTTTTACCCAGTCCCCAAACCCCTATCCCATCTGGCTACCATCAGTTTGTTCTCTGTATCTATGAGTTTGTTTCTCTTTTGTTTTGTTTTTTAGGAGTTATTAGCAAAAGAAAAAAAAAAAAGAGGATTATTTTTAGACCAGTACTTCATTTTAGGGGGAAGGGAACAGCAAGGGTTTTATTCTGCAGACTGCTTCTCCTTCCAGGGTGGTGGGGGGTGCGGAGGATGGAGAGGGCCCACAGGACCTTACCTCTCTGGTGTAGACCAGAAAATTCCAGACTGGTTAATTAAAATTGGATTTCTGGTGAAGGTTTAAACTGCAGTTAAGTCAACTATTAAGTCTAGGTTTGGTGTCGTGGGTTTCAGCACAAGTGATGCCATTTGGATCCCGTGGTTTTTCTCTGATGAGGGTAAAACAGGAATTAAATACTTTGAAGAGAAGATTGACAGGTCCTAATCATTGATTAGCTACATGGGGCAAGGAAGATGTCCTATGGCTCTTACGTGTTTAGTCAGAGTAACTAGAAAAATAGTGGAACCATTAACAAACCAAAGCCCAGAGGTGAAATCGATGTGGTAGACGAGATAATGAGTCTGAACTAGCATGCAGGTTGGAAGCCGTGGTGATTTAGGTGCACACAAAGAGCAGGCCACCCAGTGGTTTTCAAAACTGAGACCACAATCACCTGGTAAGGTTTATTTATGTGTGTATGTTTGTGTGTTTGTTTTTGTTTTTTTAATCCTCACCCGAGGATATTTTTCCATTGACTTTCAGACAGAGTTGGAGGGAGGGAGAGAGAGAGAGAAAGAGAAACATCCATGTGAGAGAGACATCTCCATTGTTTGCCTCCCACCTGACCCCAACCAGGGCCGGGGACGAACTGCAAGCGAAGTAATCCCTTGACTGGAATTGAACCCGCGACTCTTTGGTCCACAGGCTGACACTCTACCCGCTGAGCCAAACTGACCAGGGCAGTGTGTTTGTTTAATGCAGAGATTTCTGTTAGAGTTGGCATTTTTAGATTCCAGTTTGATATATTGTGATTGATTAAGCAGGGAGCACACTTTGATTTTCTCACACTGCTACAAACTACCATTGACTATAATGCTATCATGAGCAGAAGGTAGCAGGAAAATAATGACTGGCAACCCAGCAGCAGGCATTAAAATAAACGCTGTTTTCTTGGGCAACAGCTGCTTTGGGCAGCGTTGTGCCTCCTACGTCAATAGTGTTTCAAGTGGTAAGTTGTATGTAAGAATCCCAGTGTTGATAAGAGCTCTGGTGGGGAGAAAGGGCCATCAGAGGCAAACTTCCATGAAATCATACATGAATTTGCTTGATTTTATATCTATTTTATAGCCATCATTTTATTATCATTTTTGAAACAGTGCAGGAAAAATTATTTTTCTATATGACTAAACATTTTTAGTTTCCAACTCTCTTTAATGTGTCATTGAAATATTTGTTTTCACAGCACACTTGGTGATCATGTATGGTCTTTTTTTTTTTTTTTAATCCTCACCCGAGGACACTTTTCCATTTTTTGTTCAGACAGAGTGGGAGGGAGAGAGAGGAAGAGAGAGATAGAGAGAGAAACATCGATGTGAAAGGGACACATCGAGTGGCTGCCTCCCGCGCGACCCAACCAGGGGCCAGGGACAAACTGCAACCGAGGTACGTGCCCTTAGCAGGAACCAAACCCGGGTCTCTCTGGACCACAGGCTGACGCTCTAACCGCTGAGCCAAACCAGCCAGGGCTCATGTATGGTCTTTTAGAAATACAGCTCTAATGTATGGTCAAAAGATCTGACAGTTTTCCGACCCAGATTTACGGAACTGAACTACGTAGGGGTGAGGTCTTTAGAAGCCTCTGGAATGAGAAGTAGCTGGAAATCATTGATTGAAGCTGAGGATAAATGTAGGTGCAGGAGAAGTTTCCAGGGTTTCTGGCATAGACGCAGGGCAGGTGTGATTACTAGAGAAGAGGAGAAGACAGAAAGTTGGAGGAAAGCCTATGTTTTCACATGCATAACAGTTTTAAAAATTGCATTACTTTACACAATTCCCCAGTTGTCAGGAGGGGGTCAGAAGAGATGGTGTTAAAAGAGATGGGGGTCAGAAGAGGTGTGTTTGCTCTGGCAGGGGCACTGCTTCTCCATTATGCATACAATGCAGCCCAGTGTGTATCCATATCGTGATCTTTGTGCGCAGAACTCAGAGGGTTGGGGTGGAGGCTGAGGAAGGCATTGCCAGTATTCAGCTGCATTGACTCAGTGTTGCTAAGTGGCTGATACATGGGTCTTCCTTTCACCAGAAGGGTGTGCGGTGAAGGTAGTACACGCTGACAAGGAAGATTTGAGACAAGAGTGGGAAGGGAGCCCTCGGTAGGTGGTACAAGATCAAAGGAAGACTCAAACAGAACCTGAATTCTCATATCTCCTACAACTAGTCCAGCACCTGGCAACTGACAGGCAGTTAGAAAATATTTGTAGAATGAACAAATGATTTATCTCTTCCCACCCCCTTTTCCCCCTTCCCTTTGAGGTTCGTCAGTCTAACAACCAACTTGTACTTCTTAAGAACTTATGTGCATATAGGCATAACCAGTGGACACAGACAATAGTGTGGGGAAGGCAGGAGGGGGACGGGAGTGGGGGGGAGGGTGTCAATGGGTGAAAAATGGGGAGAACATCTGTAATACATTCAACAATAAATATAAGTTTAAAAAGAATGAATAAATGAGCAAATTAAGTGTGCTTAGAGTCTGTGTGTCTCACTTCCTCCTTGAGTTTTGGTGGCGGGGGGGGGGGGCATTGAATAAAGTTACCTTATGCACACCACCAGTAATTGTTAGATAAAACAGTACTTTATCAATGTATTATTTTTTATTTTTTTAGCTTCCTGAAGGTCACAGAATTTATTAAATCAGTAGTATTTTAGTCATAAGTAATTAGGATTTGTTTGGCTCAGCGGTTAGAGCGTCAGCCTGCGGTACAGAGAGACCTGGGTTCGGTTCCCGCTAAGGGCATGTACCTCGGTTGCAGTTTGTCCCCGGCCCTGGTTGGTCGTGCGGGTGGCAGCCACTCGATGTGTCCCTTTCATGTCGATGTTTCTCTCTCTCTCTCTCTCTCTCTCTTCCTCTCTCTCCCTCCCACTCTATCTGAACAAAAAAAATAAAATAAAATAAATAAAAAAAAAATAAAAGTTATTTTAAAGTACTGAATATTTTTGGTGTGAACCAGGTAAACTGAGCAAAGATACTTCATAATTTCTGACCTTCCACTGAAGAAAAAGATAAAATTACTGTCTATTTTTAAGTAATTTAATGAGAAAATGGAACCCTAAATTTGACATTTGGTAAGTCATTTGCCTTTTTATAGCAGGATTTGTTAAATAAATGAATAAACAGCATTTACACTTGACAAAGTTACTTAAGAAGTTTTCCTTATTTATCAGTTATCCTCCAACTGCCTTATAAGAAAAGCAAGATCTGTGTGATGTATTCTGGTTTTAGAAATGGAGAAACGGAGGGTCCCGGAGGTTAAATGACTTGTTGGCTGAGGGTCACCAGGCTGGTGTTTTGGAGCTGGCACTTGGCTGACTCCGCCTGTGACCACATGCTGACTCACTCTGGGAGTGGACAGTGAAGGAGGAAAGGAGGTTCTTTCATAAAGTTTCCACTCTAACAGATTAGGGCAGTACGAAAATATGGAAGAGCACTACGTCCTTGTTATAAAAGTACACTTCCTGTTTTTAGCACAATAATCCCCCAGTATGCTTCATTTGTCACGAGGATATAATCATATTTAAGGATGAATAACTATCATTCTGGAATGTTTTGAGAGCTGGCAACAAATTTATGTTCTCAATCCAAAAGGATTTTATGGTCCTAAAACATATCCAGATGTAGTTTCAAAATCAGGGAATGAAATAAGTTTAAAGTTCAACCCTCACACAAAAATAACTAGTGTTGGGAGACTGCTCTGTTATCTTCTAATTAAAGATAAAACTGCCTTTTAATAGAAAATTGGGGGTTTTCTTAGTGCCCCAGTGATGATCATGTTAAAGCAATGGGTCTTTATATTTTATTTAGAATAGTAATTTTCTGTAATATAAATTGAAAGTATGCTGGATGACTTATTAAACTTAAAGGCAATAGGCTACTTCAGGAACCTAAAAATTAAATGTCAGATATTCAAATTGGGAAATCACATTGTTTTAAATCATAGCTTAAGACATTAGATAGAAATGTACTAAGACTCATTCTCAAATATTTCCATAATTCTGAAATTAAGCTTGTCTCCAAGATATCCTAAACACTAAATATAATAAGGCAACATTGTTTCAGGAACAATTCAAAATATTAGAAAGCTGCATGTTGGATAATTACAAAGACAAGTGCATTCAATTTGAAATCCCAATCTATATAAAATAGTTTGTGTTCTAGACCACAAAAACGAAGTCAATCCTACCACTTTAGTCTCATACTGTAACAGAACTTTATTTCATTCTAAAACAGATGTATAGAGAAAGTATAAATGATCCACTAGAATATCTTGGGTTGACTACAGATGTGTGTGTGTGTGCGCGTGCACGCGTGCATGTGTGTGTTAAAATCTGACCGTAAAAACAATAGTTGCTAAACTATTAGTATCAAAAGATCAACTTAAATGTAATGCTTGTATCCAAGGGAAATGTAATGTTTTGTATCTAAGAGTAAAAATATAATTATTTCTTAGTTCTGTTTATTTATATCGATAAATGGTAAACATAAATAACAGTGTTGGCAAGAATGTAGAGAAAAGGGAATCCTTGTGCACTGCTAGTAGGGATGTAAATTGGTGTAGCCACCATGGAAAACAGTATGGAGTTTCCTCAAAAATTAAAAATGGAACTACTGTATGATCCAGCATTTTCACTTCTGAGTAATTCATCTGAAGAAAACAAAAACACGAACTTGAAAAGATAGAGGCACAGCCATGTTTATTGTAGCATTATTTACAATAGCCAAGATAGAAAACAACCCAAGTGTCCATTGATGGATGAATGGATAAAGAAATTGTGGTGTACATATACAACAGCATATTGTTCAGGTATAAACAAGAGTGAAATCTCGCCCAGCTTGTATGGCTCAGTGGTTGAGCATTGACCTAAGCACCAAGAGGTCACTGGTTCGATTCCCAGTCAGGGCACATGCCCAGGTTGTGGGCCAAATCCTGGGTGGGGGACATGCAGGAGGTGGCCAATCGAAGTTCTCTCTCATCTATGTTTCTATCTCTCTCTCCCTCTCCCTTCCTCTCTCTTTAATATCAATATATAAGTAAAAAAAATTAAGAAAAAAACCAAAAGACACAAGAGTGAAATCTTGCCATTTGCAACAACATGGATGGACCTCAAGGGCATTATGTTAAGTAAAATAAGTCAGCCAGAGAAAGACAAATACTTTATGATTTCACTTATATGCAGAATCTAAAAAACAACAACCACCCATCCCTTCCCCTCAAAAATAGAAAACAGCCCAAGCTCATAGATACAGAGAATGATTGGGGGTTGCCAGAGGTAGGGAGTGGGGGTGGGAGAAATGGGTGAAAAGGGTCAAAAAGTAAAAAAAAAAAGTAAACATCTGGAAAATATTAAGAATTTCGTATATTCTATTAAAAATAATAAATGATGGACATGGTTAATATTTTCTACTTTATGTCACTAAATGGACTTTCGATTTCTTTCGTTGGAGGTTAGAGTGGGGGTTGGATTAGCCTGTAATGCAGGAATGAAAGGCAGACTGTAATTGGACTTTCTGAAGTTCATGTACAACTTGAAGCTCATATAAACTTACAAAGTATAATTATATGTAACAAAGCAAAAAATAGATTTCCCTTCTTTGCAGAAATGAATATTAAAGTCAAGCTTCTAAAAGTCAAATACCTTTTAATATTTTGGATCCAAAACTATAATTTTCAAAAAATTAAAAATTTTCATTTGTCTAAATTTTATTCAAATATTCAGGAGTATATTATTGAATATAAAGTTAAAAGTTTTAATAAATTCCAAGAATGTGGAAATACTCTGATATTAAAAGTTATATGCAACCACTGATGAGAATACAAAATGGTGCAGCTGCTTTTGAAAAACTCTCTTGGCAGTTCCTCAAAAGGTTAAGTATGGAATT
Source organism: Tadarida brasiliensis (assembly GCA_030848825.1). Classification (NCBI taxonomy): domain Eukaryota; kingdom Metazoa; phylum Chordata; class Mammalia; order Chiroptera; family Molossidae; genus Tadarida; species Tadarida brasiliensis. Next base: position 77,614,136 of record CM061267.1, on the reverse strand, counting down.
GCCATATAAGCCAGCGATTCCATTCCTAGGTATATACCCAAGAGAAATGAAAACATGTTCACACAAAAATTGAATGTTCATAGAGGCATTCGTAAAAGCCAAAAAGTAGAAACAACCCAAATGTTCATCAAATGATGAATGGATAAACAAAATGTGGTGTCTCCATACAAACAAATGTCATTTGGCAATAAGAATACACGAGACACTGATGCACGCTGTAACATGAATGAACCTTGAAAACATTATGCTAAGTGAAAGAAATGAACCTCAAAGGACCAAATATTGTATGATTCTATGTACATAAAATGTCCAGTAAAGAACATCTATAGAGACAGAAAGTGTCAGTGGTTGACTAAAGCTAGGAAGGCGGGTTTTGGGGAAAAAAGAGAAGTGACTGCTAATGGGTATGGGGTTTCTTTTTAGGGTTATAAAAATGTCCTAAAATTGATTTTCACGATGGTTATACATCACTGACTATACCAAAAATCATTATTAGTAAAAAAAAAAAAAAAAAAGGGAGGGGGAGGAGGTGGGGAGGGAGCAATAGCCATAACTACAAAACTAATAAGTTTATACAAGTAAATCATGTTTCTTTTATTTAGTTATTTTAAAATAATTTTAATTGGCTTTAGAGAGAGAGGAAGGGAGAGGGAGAGGGAGACAGAGAGAAACATTGATGTGAGAGACAATCAGTGGACTGCCTCCTGCAGGCCCCCTACTGGCGATGGAGCCTGAAACCTGGGCATGCGCCCTGACCAGGAATTAAACCGGCCACATTTTGGTCCAGGGGACGATGCTCAACCAACTGAACCACACCAGCTGAGGCAATCACATTTCTTTTAAAAAAATGTACACACTTGCCCATGTACAAGGATATTTAAATCTAGTACATTTAAAGAGGTAAAAAATAAAATCATTTGCAATACTCCTGCTCTTCAGGATAGATATGTAGGCTTTATTCATGTTGTGTTCAGAAGAACTAACATTTTTACTGAATCCATTATAGCTCTTTTACTTCAAAGGGAAAATACCATCAGGCTTGAATAGATCTTGAGTTTTTGTATCAAAATATCTGGTCATACGACGAGTGACTGTTTGACAAGCAAATAATTAACATATACTCGCTGACTATCTTCACTTACACATGTGAGACTTCATAAAACAACAGAATGCTTTTGAGGGGTTCAGTTTAGAATTGTGTCCATTATGTGTTTTCATCTCACAGATAATCCACTCCAAATAAAGTATAAAAATTGCACTGCTACAACATCAAAGGGGAGGACTAAACAACGATTGACCGAAGGTATTTGGCAATCCGCTGTGCCAGTGCATGAAGACATAAATCTCAGTTTTGGCAACCGTGCTGTATACATTCTAATGCAGGCTGAACATTCAGACCCCTTACCAGGCTGCGCACTCATGGGACTGGTAAAACTTTGGCGTAAACACAGACGGTGCTATGTATATGAATTCCTTTGGCAGCCTGATATTTATGACTTGGAAATTAAACATGCATATATTCAAAGACAGAGTAGATCAGTGCAAATGTATCGTATTTATAGACTGTCTTCCTGCCAGCACTGTACTAGGCTCTGGGGAAATAAAATGCATGACGATACCTATTTATAAAAACATGCAAAAGAAATACAGTATGTTCTTTAACCATTATTATAATAGATCTCACCATATATAATTTTCCTTCATGATGTAACCCTAGACAAAAACCCTAAAATAAAAACCCTAAACAAATTTAATAAAACACAAAGAACACTAAAGTTTCAATTTGCTTTGTGCCTCCCTTGTGGCTCCTCTAGGAACATAACTTCAAGTGACTTCAAGGGGATCGGGGTGCCAGATTCCTCTTTTTCCATCCTGAGGAGCCCAGACAACAAATCATTTCACACATGGAAAGGATAAACTGTTGGTTCTTTTTTAGATTTTTGAGATAAAAGTTGCTAAAGCAACTTTGGAAACTCTTCTGAGATCACGGAACTTTGTGCATTATCCACTAATGTTCTTGAACTGTGATGGGCAGTTAAACAGACGTGAGCAGAGCAAGGACAATAGGCCAGGTGCAGAAGGTCACCCAGATGGAAAGCCCCAAGTACCGAGCAATGGGCAAAACTGGGCTGGGACCTTTCCTCTCCTAGCACATCACTGGTCATGTGGTTTAGACCCCCTGACTTTTCAAATCGCTGGTCATGAATTGCAGACCCTTCCCTGACCTTTCCTCCCCTTGCATGTTGCTTGTCATGTGGGTTTGACCCCCTTAGAGGGGGAATAAACAAGGGAGCCAGAGAATAGCACTTAAGCATTAAGCCCCCAGGACAATGAGGTTCTACCTCACATCAAGTACATTTAGGCCTCAGTTGTGTTTCAGCCCCAGGCCCAGAAAAGCAGCAAAACCAGACAAGGGACACCATGGCTAACATCAGGACCAGCTACATTGACTAATGACCCCCTACCCTGGTGCCAACCAATCAGTGGAGACCACAACCCTGAAAGGACACAACTGGAAAGCTGATGAATATTCTATTAAGAGCCTTCCCTTGGATCTCCCCTAAAATCCCCACCCTTAAAAGCCCTTAGGACAGAGGGCCCAGTGCACGCTCTCTCTGGGGAGCACACCCACACCTTCCCCACCCCCTCCACTTCCCTCCAGGCCCACTGCCTTTACCCTTCTCTCTCCAAAGCTCCAAAGGCCCTTTCTTTGGCCTCTGTAACTTGTTTCCTGGGCCCATTCCTTCTACAGCTCACTTCTTCTACCTCTGTGCCTTTCTAAATAAACTTTCTCTTATAGTTTGAGTCTGGACTTTGAATTCTTTCTTAGCCAGACTCCAGTACTGAGGTTGCTGAACCGAGGTCCCGTCTGACTGCATCCGTCTAATACCTGGTGCCGTTTTCCCCAACAACAGAACCACAGCCCTCACTGAGGTCAGAATTAGAGGTGACTACATCTCATATTTTCTTTTCAGAACATTTTGACTCCAACATTTTGGTCTGCATGGAGCAGTCAGAGTTCTTAGCTGCCAACCGATGAAATCAGTTCTAATTAGTTAAGCAGAATGAGACTGGAAATGATGTTAGGTAGCTCTTTGAATCTGCAGGGAAGGCCAGAGAGCCTCGCTTAGAGGCTGAACGCCAGGAACCAGGCCAGATTTCTTTCAAGAGTTTCCTGTACTGGCTCTTTTTATTATCTTACCTGTTTAGCCCTTGAGATTCCACAGTAATTGCTCTCACAGAAGTCAGCAAAGACTGTTAGAGCTGAATCTAACAGAGAGGTTTTGGATTTTACCTTCCTTGATCACTCAGCAGCTTTGAGGCTGTTGACACGTCTTTTCTCCGTCGTCTTTCCCTCCTCTCCCTCTTTCTTTAGCCTTTTCTTCTCAGGCTCCTTGAAAGGCTTTATTTCTCCTACTGTCTATCTCTTAAATGTTATTATTCCTCAAACTCTGTCCTAACCTCATCTTTTCTCTCTCTATGTGCCTCCTTGGGCTTCCTCATTTCCTCTCATGATCCCAGATATCATCCTCTACCTAGAGACATTGCCTGAGCTGAGACCTGTGTTTCCAGCACTTTAACTCCCATAGCCTCGTGGACATCCTTAGGCATTACAAACTCAGAATGCTCAAAACTGGGCTCGTGATTCCTCTCTCACAGCTTACCTGCTTTCACATCCTGTCTTTCTCATGGAATGTCAACACCATCCTCCCAGCTGACTGGGCCAGAAAAATGCCATCACCCTTCACTCATCTGTATTTTTCACCTCTTACATCCAATCATTTGCAAAGTTCTTCCCACTGAGTTATCACTTCCTACTGATTTACCACAACATTTCCACAGCTGTTTACTATTCTCTGTTCATCCCTGAAGCTACTACTCTAGATTATGCTATTACCATCTCATGTCTGGATGACTGCCCAGCTTCAGGGGTCCTCCAGCCTCTGTTTTTACCCCTTCCAGTACATTCTCTCCAGTACATTCTGCAGCCAAGGGGAACTTTCTATCATGCAAATTTGGCTACTGGCTTCCTTATCTAAAATCTTTTATTGGTATCCCACAGTCTGTAAGGATAAGGTCTAAACTCATTAAGATTTTAAGGTCTTTCATTGACCTTGCTTCCTGCTTGCTTTGCCAGCCTTAATTTTCGCACACAATGCACCAGCCATATGCACTGTCTGTTAGACATTACATCTAGCCACCTATAACTAGTGACCTGAAAATAACTGAATTAGGGGGTTGATATTATTATTATTATTGGTATTATTTACCATATGAAGAAATCCAGGAGTTGACAGTGCAGGGCTAAAACAGAGTCTCCAAGGTATCCCCAACCTCCCAGGCTCCTTATTGCACCCTTGTATGCTGCTACCCACAGCTCACAGCTTTCCTCCTTCTGATGACTTCATGGTTGCCAGATGGCCGCTCCAGCTCTGCAATACAGCCACATTCCAGGGACTGAGGGGGAAGCAATGCAGAGGGAGAGACAACACGTATATCAGGAAAGCAAAACCTACTCATAAATCACTCAACTATCTGCTCATGTCTGATTGGCCAGAGCTCTGCTAAATGGCCCTTACCTATAAGTTGAGCAGGAAAATGTAGTTTTTTGTTTGTTTGTGTGTTCCTTTTAGCCTGGATGTTTTGCTCCTTTGAACAAAACCAGAGTTCTGTTCCAAAGAAAGAAATAAAAATTACATATTGACTAAATAACAGCCTTTTCTATAGGAATCTTCTCTGAATTCCTGAATCAAGAAACACTCTCTAGCAGGTCCTTCTGTCATGGTCTCGGCTGCTCTCTTCATCTAGACAATTTTCAGTAACTCTTATTTGCCTGGCTAACTTCTACTTATTCCTCAAGTCTAGTTAAAATGTCACTTCTTTTAGAATGTCTTCTTTGAGCCAGTCCTATCCCAACCCCCTCCAATTCCAAACTCACCTTCCTGTGTACTCTCAGCAGGACTGGCTTTTTTCAATGTGGCATAATTTCTCTTAAATTCTCAGACTTTCCCACCAGACTGTGTCTATTTTGCTCACCACTGCATGTTCATAGCATATTGTATATGCACTCAATAGAAGTTGTTGAATGAACATGAAATAAACTGAATATGATAGAGACTGAAAGGATGTATATATTTACATATGTTACAATATATATTATATATATTTAACACAGTATTCAGAGATCCAAGAAATTAGAAATCGACATACTTGAAAAGAAATATGATGTGAATCTTACGGCGTGGATCAATTTCAGCTGCAGTTACTAATACCCCCCATGTCAGTTTCATTATCATACTGTCATTATTCTTCCCTGGGCCACTTGCTTATTTTCCTTAGATGTGACAGAGTAAGCCGTTAGACAGACATCAGCAGAATAGGAACAATAGGCCAGGTACAGAAGGTCACCAGGGCAGAAAGCCTTGGGTGCCAAGCAATGGGCAAAACTGGGAAAACAAGTGTTATAGGGTGGGACCTCAACCCCAGGGTGACCTTTCCTCGCCTGCATATCACTGGTCATGCAGTTTAGATCCCCTGACTTTTCATATCTCTGGTCATTCGATTGGGACTTTCCCCTGACCTTTCCTCCCCTGGTGTGTCGCCAGTCATGTGGTAGAGCCCTTCAGAGGAGGAATAAGGGGACCAGAGAATAGCCTCACACAAGCCCTTACACAACCACTCCCTTAAGCATTAAGCCCTCGGGACAATGAGGTTCTGGCTTGCATCAAATAATCTTAAGAACAAAGCCCCAGGTCTTTGACCACAGAGACAGAGTGTTAGTCAAACTAGAGATAACATATAGGCCTCAGTTGTGCTTCAGCTCCAGGCCCAGAAAAGCAGCAAAACCAGACAAAGTGAGCGACACCATGGCTGATATCAGGACCAGCTGCAATGACCAATGACCCTAGCATTGACCAATCAGTGGAGACCACAACACTGAAAGGACACACCTGGAAAGCTGTTGAATATTCTACTGAGACCTGAGACCTCTCCTAAAATCTCCACCTTTGGAAACCAGATAAAAGTCCTTAAGACAAAGGACCCAGTGCATATGCATGTGTGTGCTCTCTTTCTTTGTAGAGCACTCCTGCACCTGTGCTTCCCCCTTTCTTCCCTCAAGGCATGTACCTTTGTTTTCTTCTTCCAAAGCTCCAAGGGCCCTTCTTTTGCCTCTGTAACTTGTTTCCTGAGCCCACACAGCCCAGCTGGCTCACTTCTATCTCTGTGACTTTCTAAATAATTTTTTTGCATTACAGAGTTCTTGGCTTTGAATTCTTTCTTAGCCAAACTCAAGGACCCAGGTCTAACTTCTAACAACTGGTGCTGTTTTATTGTTAACAGATGTACCATCCTTAAAATGTGGGTATACATAAAACAGACCAATGAGAGTCAATAGAGCTAGCTACTTGGAAGGAATGAATGACTAGTATATGGATTAGGATTAAAATATCTATTAGGTAATGGATCAAAGGAGAGATTCTATTATTGCTCACACCTTGGCAATGGAAGCTAATTAGAACTAAATAGTTTTATTTCTACTTTGTGAAGTCTTACATTTTAAAAAACCAACATCAACTTTCAAATATTATTACACATCCTCTCACATTCTCCAATGTCTTAGCACTTAGATACTGAATAAATATTTGTTGAATGGAAATATGGGCAGAGAAAGTGGCTGGATAAGTCATTATTCTTCATATTAGAAAAAAGATGGTGGAAATTGGTAGCTAAGAAATTCTTGCCTAGGGATTTTTATGTTGAGTTCTTCACAATGCGAAGACTTCAGATTCTGAGGTCTATTTTTTTTTTCAGTGCAGAATTCTGTAGTTCTTTGCTAATCATTCTCTTATGACATGTACTGATGATTTAATACAGAAATCTTTACTCTTGGCTAAACATGGGATCAAAATCTAGACAAGTTATTTATGAATTAATGCTTTCTGAAAATTAAAGAAAAACTGAAATATAAAATGAAAATTAAGATTCAGGAAGAGTTTATATTTGCTCACCTCATTCTAAGTGGGACAGCTATCAGAGAATATGTTTCAGGAAAACAAGTCATATCTCTGAATAAAATATATAATATAACTTTAACGTTTCACTACTATGAATAATGTAAAACATTCAGTGATTACATCATCTGTGATGAAGCACTTATATTTTCAGTGAGCTATCATAAGGTGGTGAAAATGATGAAAACAAAGAAGGACTTTAAGGTGTAAGTGAGGTTAAAAGTCAACTTGTAAATAAATAATTATATAAGCATTCTATATATCTTCATTCCAATTTATCACATGCCCTGATATAAGGGAAATCTTCTGGATTTTTCTAGGCAAATGTTAGCTCCCAAATCTAAAGCAACATTTCCCTTTTTTTCTCTGTTATATTTTATTTTCTCTCCCAGCTCTATTGAAATATAATTGACATATAACACTGTGTAAGTTTAAGGTTTGCAATGTGTTGATTTGTTACATTTATATGTTGCAAAATGATACCACCATAGCATTAGCTAACACCTCTGATCCATGGCATAATCACCATTGCTTTTGTGTGTGTAGTGAGAACATTTAAGATCTACTCTCTTAGCAACACTCAAGTATATACTACAGAATTACTAGCTAAAACCACCATGCTGTGTATTAGATCCCCAGAACTTGTTAATCTTATGACTGAAAGTTTGTACCCTTTGACCAATATCTCCTCATTTCTCCCACCCAGACCCTGGTAACCACCACTTTCTTTCTCTGAGTTCTACTTTTTTTTTTTTTTTTAATTCCACATGTAAGATTTTGCTTAGCATAATACCCTCAAGGTAGAACCAACATTTCTTAAGAAATTTTTTGTGCATTCTTTAGGGAATAACTTTCATTTCATAACTTCAGTGGATTTTCCCCAAAAGATGATGAGTAAAGCAGCTTTTCTGATTTATATAATATAAGGACAATACATTCTGTTTAATACTTCTATTTCATTTATCAAAAATTGCTCAACTGAATGTTAAAAAATAAAGGTCTAGAAAAGTGAATTTTTATATTATAGATAGTTGTCAAAGAGAAGGTTACATAATAAGAAATAAAGAGAAAGAAAGAAGGAAGAAAGGAGGAATGGAAAGAAAAAAGCAAGGCAGGAAGGCAGGCTGGCCTCTGGAGGAGAAGGTGGAGAGAGGAGTACCGGCCCCTGTCATCCAGGCTGAGCACTGGTCAGCAACACCCCTGGCCCCCAGAAGCATGAAGCCATAGGAGACATGGACACCACAACTCTAAAGACTCCGAGCCACTTCTCACTTTGTCCACAGGTTCCTTCTTTAAGTGGTTTCAAGGACATTCTTCACGTCAAACTGTTACAAGGTCACCATCTTCCTATTGTCTGAGAGATAGACACATAGATGTTACACTGTTGATATGCTCTGGGTTTCTCAAGGTGCTGGAGCAATTCCCCTCCTCTCTTGACGAAGCCAAGGAGGGGTGGTAGTACAATCTTAGTTTTGGCAGATTGAAACTCTCTTGACATAGGAAGACACCCCATCTTTTAACTCCTGTTCTGATGCATATTCTGCATTCCTTCTATGGAAAAGCTGCTCCAAGTTCTAGTGCAGTCTGGTTAGCAGGGGGTTTATTACTAGGTGGAAGCGATACACACCCTCAGGAGCATTGGCGAATGATGGGACACAGAGGTTAGGCGGATAGCCCGTGGAGCCAAGCTGCCTGTGTTCACACACAGCTCAGCCAATTTCCCTAGCTTGCACGCTGGACTCTCGGGGCACACAACAGGGGAAGATGCAGATCCATCTAGGCTTTTACTCTGTGCATAGGTACAGAGGAACACTTGAGTTGAAGTGTTAATTTATACCTGTGAATGTGAATTCATTCAGAAAAAGGGTTTTTGCAGATATAATTAAGGATTTTGAGATTAGATCATCCTGAATTAACTGAGAGAGCTTTAAATCCTGAGACAAATGTCCTTATAAGAAGAGAAGACACGCCAGGCCAGTGTGGATCAGTGGATTTAGCATCCTCCCTGGATGGTCTGAGGGAGGATGTTCAATGGACTGAGAGGTCCCAGTTTGATTCCTGGTCAGAGCACATGCCCAAGTTGGGGGCTCGATCCCCAGGGTTGTGGCGTGCAGGAGGCAGTCGATTGATGTTTCTCTCTCACATCAATGTTTCTATCTCTCTCTCCCTTCCTCACTCTCTAAAAAATATCAATAAAAACATAGAAGAAGAAGAAGAAGAAGAAGAAGAAGAAGAAGAAGAAGAAGAAGAAGAAGAAGAAGATGAAGAAGAAGACGAAGACGAAGAAGAAGAAGACGAAGACGAAGAAGAGAAGACACAGTAAAAGAGGCCATGTGAAGAAGGAGTAAGACATATATTGCCAAAAGCCAAAGACTGCCTGGAGCCACCAGAATCCCAACGAGACAAGGAAGGATTCTTCCCCGGAGCCTTCTCAGGGAGTCTGGCCCTGCCAACACCTTGCTGTCAGACTTCTGGCCTCCAGAACTGTGAGAGAATAACTTTCTGTTGCTTTAAGTCACCAAGTTTGTGGTAATTTGTTCCAGCAGCTCTGAGAAACTGATACAGCGAATATCATCTTTGTGACAACAATAAAATAAGTACAATTCCATTGGCAAGATTTACCATCCTCCCTTCTTTCCCCCCTTCTGGGGGAGAATCGTCATTGGCCAGCTCAGCCACCTACTGTTGGTTCGTTTTTGTGCTTGACCGTGTAGAAGGGGGGAAAGGACAGTCACATGAAGAGCAGAATTTGGGCTGGAAGCCAAAGGCAGGGAGGGTGGGAAGAGAATGAGAAAAACTGGGGAACACGAGCAGCTTCTGTGCAAAGTGGAAGATTCAGGGGAAGGCTTGCTCTGTGTTCTGAAGAGCTAATCCCTGTGTGTTGCCTTCTCGAGAGAATGCCAGTAAACCCTGGAACGCCTTCAGAGGCTCCAAGGCTGGGTCGTTGTTCCTTTGGACTGCATTGCTATGCTGAGATTCGTGGAGCCGGGAGCATTTAGATTAGGTCACACTTTTATTTATTTATTAAAACAATTTTTTTCTTTATTGATCTTTAGAAAGAGAGGAAGGGAGAGGGAGAGAGAGATGGAAACATTGATGAGAGAGAACACCAGTTGGCCGCCTCCTGCATGCCCCCCACTGGGGATCTGGCCCACAACCTGGGCATGTTCCCTGAGCGGGAATCAAACCAGCAACCTCTTGGTGCGTGGGTCGATGCTCAACCACTGAGCCATACCAGCCAGGCAGGTCACACTTTTATAATATGAAAATGAAAGTAATTTCTCTTTGACAAAACAAGATGAAGAGGGGGGTGCTGTGTGTGTCCACCCTGGTACTTGTCCGGGAAACTCACCGCAGAAGTGTTGCTCCCTCAGCTGAACATGGGACTTTCCTGTCCAGCTGCCTCTGGGCTCCGCAGCACTAAGCCAGTGGAATGCACTGTGGCCCGGAGCAGCTAGACAACCCAGAAACCCTCTTCTTGTGTCCCATAGCCTGCGGATTTTAGCATTGCACATGTACCATATTTTTTAAGCTGGCACCCCCAAAATAGCAACAACAGCAGCAACAGCCATATTGTGGACATCCTCTGGAACCCCAGCAACCAATTTACCGGGGAGTAATAGGTGAGACCCAAACATGGAAACATTTCTGCTCTGAGAACCTTGCTTCTGTTGACTCCCGATCGATACTGAATGACAGAGGCCACACTGCGCGTTCAGTCCCTCCGTACTGCAGTCTGCACAGCTGAAGACCCCAAGGCCATGTGTAGAGCACTGTGTGAAGTGGGGGGCTGCATATTTTTCAGGGGATAGCCTACAGCCAGGATCTGTTAGTAAAGCCGCCACTGTGGTCCTGTCAACATATTCAGCGTAGGGACAGTGCTTTGTATTATGATACTTGTGATATCTGTCTCTAAGGTAATTAGCAGTATAATGGACTATTTAAGCCATTTTCTTCCCCTGGATGACCACGAATACATTCTGAGTTTTATCTCTTTCATTAATACCAAGCTGTCATGGTGGTGTTGTATCTCCACACCCAAGTGGCAATGATCTCTGCCACACCTCTTACCTCCGTGGCTGGCATCGCCCATTCAGGGGACCTTCTGACTCCACAGACAGGTCTAGCTACCTGGCTTGTGGCTTCTGATTTTTAAAGGTAGTGTTCAAATACAGCTAATTCTACATTTAACTGCCCACTATTATATTTACCATCCACAGAAAAGTGGATTCAATCTGTTACAGGGTGATGAGAAGCTAGGAAAATTCCAAGGCAGGAGGAATGGGGAAACTGAGACAGGAAAGTTAAAATAAGGCCAAACAGTGTGGGCAGTCTGCAGCTGGCCTGCCAATAACAAGCCATCATCTTCCCCAGCCAAGGGTACTTGAGAGCAAATGGTTAAAAGCCTAAGAGAATGCAAGAAAGGGGGAGAGAATGAGGGAGTCTTTCTCACTCACTAAACAAAAAGTCAGCCTTTTTTAGGGAAGGGGAAAGGGAAAAAAAGAGGGGACAGCTTTATTATATTTTTTAACTCCCTAAGGAGAAAAGCCAGCAAGCAGTCTCAAGGCTTGACAAGATAAAATTGTCAGGTGCATTTCATGAATTCTGGGAAGACCACAGCAAAGGAAAAAGGGACCTTGGGCATTAATCTGTACCAAAATATTTAGCAGAGGAATTTTGAAACCTATAGACAGGAGAGTATATAACGCCTTGGACCCCCATCCAACTCGCTCTTCAGATTAGCTCAGAGCCCGCCTATGCTTCATAAGCCAGATGTATAGATTTGCTTGCCTCTTTAATAAATTTGCTTGCTTTGATAAAAAATTTTTTCACAATGCAATCATTTGGAGTTTTCTCATTTAAAGTCATTTATACGAGAAGACAAGAATCAAGGTTGGGGACAGTCCTCTCTCTGACTCAGACATCTCTCGGGTGTCTGTGACAGGCGCCTGTATCAAATCCATAGACAAATGGGTGATTAGGTGTGCTCTCAGAAAGCATCTGCAGCTGGCCAGTGTGCCTCAGTTGGTTGAGCATCCTCCCATGCACCAGGAGGTCACTGGTTCAATTCCCACTCAGGGCACATGCCCAGGTTTTGGGCTCGATCTCCAGTAGGGGGCATGCGGAAGGCAGCCAGCAGATTGATGTTTCTATATCTCTCTCCCTCTCCCTTCCTCAGTCTACAATCAATAAAAACATGTTTAAAAAATATTTGAAAAGCATACGCAGAGAGGTGCCTATGTTCAACCCATTGAATTAGAAAATACAATAGCTCCACCCACTTTATACTCTATAGCAATTACAATTTCTGTTTGTCATATTTCATCAGTTGTCTTGGAGCAATCTATCTAAAAGAAATGAAAGGATAAATATAAATACCACGGGGACTCCTTCTCACAGGCAAAAGGCGAAAGGCAGGGAGCAGCACCGAGCTAGGGAGAGATCAGACAAGTGAATCTGGGCACCACCTTTCATCCCAATCACTCTTTCCAAGCACCAGGCCCCTCTAAATGATGGAGACAATCAACCTTACTTCAGTTGCCTCCCTTCCCTGTTTCATCTTATCCCTTGAACTCAATCCGCCATGAGCCCCATTATTTAGTGGAGCGAGACTGTTTTCCAGAAGGTATTGTGATACTGAGGACTCCATACGCAGCTGCTCTTTCCAGTTCATTGGAAAAGGCCAGGAGACATTTCCACTTCCATCTTTCGGGGGCCAGCGCGCCATGAAAACATGCCCCCATCCATCTCTTCCTCTGACCATGCTAAGGAGTTAAGAGCCCCCCCCACCCCCCATCATTCTCACTCCATTCCAGCTAGTCCCCGGGGAGGAAAGATCTGACAAAATACATTCCAGCTCCAGATCTACCACAAGTCATGCCAATGTCAGATCATTAGGAAAACAGAAATTAGTTCGTTCTTGTTTACTTGTTTACTTGCTTACCTAGGACTTGGCATTCGTCAGAATGATTTGGATAACACCAACATTAATCTTAATTAATGAATTATTAAAGCCTTAGACTGAGTCATTAAATTTGCAGGAATAAGATTTTAATTCACTACTGTTTGCAATCAGTGCAGAAATAATGGAAAAGTGCTTTATGATCAAGCATGTTTAATCAAGGTGTCATTTTTATTGAAACATTAAAAATAATCCCTCTAAATAAGATGGATTTTTTTGTGTTAACTAAATTAAAAGTCCCATTTTTCACAGGAAACAGAAAACGTTTGGACTACTGAATTCTCATTCTTCAATTAGGAAAAAAAAAATTAGAAATCTTTATTTTGAAGAGACTGAGAACTGATAAAATACATGTAAATATCATAGTCAATTACACACTGAAAGAGACATCTTAGTCTCTTTCTGATGTTGTCAAATAACAGTAGGTTGCTTTTCACATCTGGAAAAATGAAAGAGAGAAACACAAGTTGCAAAACACAAAGGAAAACAATAGCTCTGATTTGTCTTCTGCTGATTGCATTATACAAGGAAATTACTAATCAGTATCTTCATTTCTTTGCCAGTGCAGAAAAAAAATTTATCACTTAAGAATTCAGTATAAACTTGGGTGCACTTTTGTGTGCATTTCTGTTGGGTGTGTACCATAAAGTGGGATTTCTGGGTTGTGGGGCATGTGCATGTTCATTTTAATAGAAAGTGAAAGTTTTTCAAACCGATGTATCAATTCATATTTTCACCAGCAGTGGATGAAAGTTCCAATTGCAACACAGCCTCACTATATTAGCATTCCCTAATGAATACTTAGGTTGAATCATGTTTTATAGGTTTAATGGCTTTTTTTATATCATGTTTAAGCATGTTTGTGAAGTGCATTTATCAGACTCTTTTCGTTGTTCGTTTTTGTTCTCTTTCAGGTTGTTTGTCTTAACCAGGGACAACTACAAATTGGAATGAATGATTATTCTACACATGCTCAACATATGTAGGCTTTGAAATTCAAACCCAGTTCAAATGTATTAGGCGTAAAGTAAATATTATACATTTAAATTTTAATTCAAAGTAAATATCAACTTATTTATTTTGGTAGAAGGGCTAGTGTCTCTGTACAACAGTATACTTTTACAATATTTAGTTTTGGAAAAGGAGTGGTATGCGTGACTGAATGATAAGCCAGGTGCACAGATGCATAATGTTTAATTTTTTTTTTTTTTTAATCCTCACCCTAGGACACTTTTCCATTTTTTGTTCAGATAGAGTGGGAGGGAGAGAGAGGAAGAGAGAGAGAGAAACATCGATGTGAAAGGGACACATCGAGTGGCTGCCTCCCGCACGACCCAACCAGGAGCCGGGGACAAACTGCAACCGAGGTACGCTCCCCCAGCGGGAACCAAACCCGGGTCTCTCTGGACCGCAGGCCGACGCTCTAACCGCTGAGCCAAACCGGCCAGGGCCATAATGTTTAAATCTATAGTGGGTTCCTAACTATTGTTGGAAGTCAAACATTACAAAAATACAATGTGAAGGCAATTCTTCTTACCAGGACTATTAGAAATAGGTCATGGTAAGAAATAATCTGCTTGAGATAGGAGATGAGAATACCAAGAATTATGCTTGAACAGATTATTTTATAGGTGATCTAAATGGCTCTCCAAGGCAGGACTCAGATAGACTGAGGAAAACACGCACTTTGGGAATCAGAGAGGAGAAATGAGACTGATCTCTGCTGATAAGTCTGGATCTTCTGCTTTCTCTTGCCTTTGATTAAATATTAGAAAAAATATGCCAAAATATCAGTTTGAAGGAATGTCAACATATTAGCCTGCTTGAGAACACATACATCTCTCTCTCTTCCATAAGTACCCAATCTAATTTCTTTGATTTTAGAGTAGTGCATATTTGGTAAATATATAATGTTTCAGGGTTTTTTGTTTTTGTTTTTTTTTTTAACAAAAATGATATTTTGTTATAGATCAAAACGTTTTGACCAATTTATATACCCACTTACTGTATATTTGTGAACCTGTTTTCCTATACTCTGATGTCCAGTAACATTTTGATATTTTAACATTTGCCAATTTAGTAGATAGACAAATAAGATTCTTCGGTTTTATTTTTAATTTATTAAATTATGAGTGTCATAGAATATCTTTTCAGTGTTTATTGGTCATTTTTATTCTTTTTTTTAAATTCTCACACGAGGATATGCTTATTGATTTGAGAAAGAGAGAGAGAGACAATGATTGGTTGCCTCCGCATGTACCCCGACCGTAACTCAAACCCACAACCTAGGTATGTTCCCTGACCAGGCAACCTTTCGGTGTCCAGGAGGACACTCCTACCAAAGGAGCCACACTGGTCCAGGCGATTTTTATTTTTTTTCTGAACTGTCTCTTCATGTCCTTTGACAATTTTTTCTATTGTGTTGTTGACTACTGATTTGTAAGAGTTCTTTCAATAAAAGAAATTAGTATTGCCCTGGCCAGTTTGGCTTAGCAGTTAGAGCGTCGGCCTGCGGTCCAGAGAGACCCGGGTTCGGTTCCCGCTAGGGGCACGTACCTTGGTTGCAGTTTGTCCCCAGCCCCTGGTTGGGTCGTGAGGGAGGCAGCCACTCGATGTGTCCCTTTCACATCGATGTTTCTCTCTCTCTCTCTCTCTCTCTCTCTCTTCCTCTCTCTCCCTCCCACTCTATCTGAACAAAAAATGGAAAAATGTCCTCCGGTGAGGATAAAAAAAAAAGAAAAAAGAAATTAGTATTTGTGTAACTATAATGTTGGCTATAAGTATTACACATTAATTTCTAAGTTTCTCATTGGGTTTGGGTACTATGTATGTCTTATATTTTCATGTAGTTAATTGTGTCATGATTTTCTTTCATGCCTTCTGAGTGCATATGGTTTTGCTGTGAGGCATTCAGAAATATATAGCTGTATTTTATTCTCTCTCCTTTTTGGGGCAGGTTAAAACATTCTGCAACACAACGAAATAAATATTTAGGCTCTCCCTACATTCTTCCTTATTATCTTGCCACCAATCCCATTTTTGAAATTGCCATTCAATAAGTACTAACCAAGGCCCCACTACACGCCTAGCAATTGGGGATGAGAAAAGCTAGTAGGTGAACTACAGAGACATAGTCAAGTACAGTTTACAATAACCCACTAACCTTGATCCTTACTAATTTTTGTGAAAAAGTACTCTTTAACCAATTCCTTCTCACTAGCCTTAAACAAGTCTAATATTAACCTTGCCTCATAAAATACTTAGAAATTTTAAAAATTATTTTGCCTTTGATTATCATCTTTAGAAATAGTTAAATGCCTTCCTATATCCTTCTTGTTGAATAAAGAGAAATGCTATCTTTCCTGGTGTACAAGTTAAGTTGCGGTAGCAAGAAGATTCCTTTTTAGGTAAATACCCTATTAAGTAAATGCCAGTACTGAGTCGTTTGGTCATAATCAGCTCCAAGTGAGGCTGGGAAATTTCATTTGTGCCTGGACAACCCCAAGCGCGCTAACATGGCGGTAGGTTCTCTGACTGGAGGGAATGGAGGGATATTGAGTATTAGAGAACACTAAGCAGCTTCTACCATAACCTATTTGTATGGTAATGCAATGATCTCTTGTTTCTTCCATGAAGAACACATCTCCTTTTCAAGGGTGAACAATGCAGTCTAATCCAGTTTAGCTCAAAATCCAGAATCTCTACATGATGCAACGTTCCTTCCATGAGTCCTGACAAGGCTTTTTCTGGTTCTGTGACCAACAAGCTAGTAGATGATTTCATTGTCGATTGCCCCAGCCCCCAGACCCCTCACACAAACACTAAATACACTAATACACAGCGGTGGAGTAGAACCAGGATAACTGTAATACAAAATCATCCTTGGGAAGGAGAAGGAGAGGAAACACACAGAACCACCCGTCAATAGCAATGCTGAAATCCTGCTGGGCAGACATGTAAGACTCCCCGCACTAGCAGTGCAGTAAGTTTCTTGATGAAATCCTGTCTTTGCTTTCTGGGGACTCCCTTGTCCCATTGTCCTTTTGGCTCTTGGCTTTGTCCTTTGGGAAACCCTTCTCTGTCCATGATCCCCTGAGCCGCACCTGCTGTGCACGTCGGAGAGCACCCCTTCTTTTCTGCTTCAGCTGGGATGACGGACAAGGAGTTCTAGGCTGCGAGCTGAATGCAGCACGTGTTTCTCAAGTCTGAGCTGCTGCTGGGTTAGGATCCCAGGAGGTGCTTTATGGTCGAACAACCACACTTATTCATGTAGACTAGCTTTCCAAGTTCTTTAGCAATATAATTTGCTCAAAAACATAGGTGATTCTTTGTCGATTTGGTTCCAGGTAGTTGAATATGAAAGAAACCACAGCCAAAGGCTTTATCTGGGTCTAAACCTGACAGTGCCATCAGCCCTCCCTCTCCATTGAATTAAGAGCAGCTACATTGGGTGGGAAAACAACACCCTTATTCTGATTTTGGATGGGCTCCCACGCCTGGTGGAGAACATTTAAGGGAAGGCTCTTGGGCAATGTCCTGAGTGACAACTTTATCTACTGTTATTCTGTTTACAGAAAACAGCTGGCTTTTCCAAGTTACTAATCCCTTAGTCAATTCAGATTAAAGGCCACCTGCTGAGAATAGGGCAGCGTTCTGTCTCCTTTCATCTCTGCTTTACCCTGACTCCTTCCTGCCAACTGCATCTCTCTTACAGTGCATTGCCAGAAGCTGCCAGGAACAGCCTGTGCGCATTAATATTCTGAATTCTTCTAGCCCCTTTATAGGAGGGACAGGCCTGGCCTGCCCTGCCTTCTTTAGTTTTATCTGAATGTTTTACCATAAAAAGGATTACTGGCTCCCCAGCCCACAGTATCTGCTTATTCTTGGCAAATCTACCGTGAAGGCGGAGCCACAAATGTTAGAACATTTCTGCGTAAAACTCCACTTCTGACCACCAGTTTTTATATTAATCAGGGTTCAGGCTAACCTGCTCTAAAGAGAGACTCCAAATTACAGAGGTTCAAATAAGATAAAAAAAATTCTTTCTTTTTCTCTATCAGCCTTTACATAAACAGACCCAGTCATGAATCTGCCAACTGCAAGGCCTCCATCTCCCGCCCGCGGTGCCTCTCCGGGCTCCCATCATTTCCTAGCCCGCAGAAAGGGGCATCGAGATGAGGAGGACAAAGAGCTCCTTTTACAAGAAGAGACTAGATACCTGCCCTGATGACACAAAGACCTTTCGCTTCCATGTCACTGGCCGGAGTTCAGTCAGATGACCACACCTTTCTGCCAGGGACACAGAGAATGGCCGACTAAGAAACACAGGTGGGTTTCTGTTACAGCACTAGAAGGAAAAAGGAAAGAATGGATAATAGAGACCACTTTGCAGATGTAGATATTATGTTAATATAATTCGTTCTCCCCCCCCCCCTTTGGACATCACTTTGGGAGAAATAGCATGCCTATTTAGAAACAATATTTTTGGCTTCCAAGTTACATACCAAACGACATATTTTCAAGCCAGATTTCATACCTTTGGAATATTCAGACTGTTCATCAGTATCAAGTTACTAACCAATAAAAATATTTTTTTATTTGCAATACATTCTAATTTTTATTGTTCTTAGTCCTTCAAGTTATACTCAGTTTGTTTTTTTTTTTTTCAGAGTAGGAGAGAATACCTCTCTAAACGTCTACATTCTACTTTCTGAAATGTTCAATAAAGTCAAAATTCCTTACTGATGTGTTTGATGGTGGAGACTGTATGTGGTCAATGCAAAAGGTGGTGAATACATAAAATGGCTAACATTCTTATAAGAGGTGGGTTTTTTTTTTCTTCTAAAAAAAAGGAATTTCCCCTACCTGCTGCAGAGGTGTCGTTCATTTCAATTTTTAATTCTCACCTCTGCATGTATGCCAAATCCCATCGAGCACAAAGTACTTCCAGCTAGTAACAGTTTCCGGCATTCAGTTTTCTCTCCATCGCCCACCCCCCCACTGCTGCTGTACTCATCTACTCAGTCCTTGAGCTTCTCCCAGTATCCCCTCTTTTCTTCCTCCCAAGGTTTCCACGAGGCTTATCATTTCCTTCCTCAGCAGACCCACTTCTGACACGTCTGTGTATTTTGGTTTTGTTCAGTCTTTCTGTCTTCATATTCTGTACGTCCTGAAACTGTACCACGCTCTCCTCCTTCTCTTTTCATTGGGCTTAACCTGAGGCAGGAGCTCAGTAATCTCCTCCCGACTGCCAGCAGCTATGTTATTTTTTCCCCAGCAACCACACTAACCAGTGAAGACCATCTTCGTGGATTGTAAGGTAAGTAGGTAGGCAAATGTATTCTTAACCAGTAGAGACACTGAAGTCGAAAAGCAATTAAGTGATTTAATGAGTATAACTGACCCAACTAGTAATGGCAGAGCCGGGATTCTTTGGAAGGTCTTTTAATTTAAAGACCCATCGAGACACCACACAGTGTTCTTTGTTATTGTATTGTTATGGTAATCAACCACACTGCTTTCAGACAAAGCAAAGGAAGTCCAACAGCATCAGTAATCTGTCCCTTATATTTGGATATTAGGTTTCATCACGGAGACGCCCAGGAGGGGATCTGGTTCTGCCAAGACTGAATAGATTACTTTCTAGGGGAGAAAAAACATGCCTAGAAAATTGAAGAAAATTACACCCTTTTCTTTTTGGTCTCACTTAATAATTATCTTAAAAGCCAACAAGTACAAAGTACATTTTAAAAACCCATAGAGCTGGACATTTTAGAATCATAGAATATTTTCTCAAACTACAGGTTACCTGCAATCCTTACAAGAAAATAGAACATAATTTTCATACTTTCTGTTAACCCTTTTTTCTTTCTAAATTAAAAATTGGGTATTCATTATTCTGGGACTATTTTTGCCTACACGTTCTTCTGAGCTTGTGGCAGTCTGGGTGCTGGGATGTGGAATAATTTGCTCCTCCGTGTCATCTATGAAATTCCTTGAGAATATGCTGTGTTAGGCAGTGACCTCTTCTCTTAATGAATATCACAATGGAAACATACAGAAGGGGCCGTGTGGATTCCACAGGGACCGTCAGGCAGTATAAAAATTCTCTGCTTTCAGTCACTGATGACCTCTTGGGGCCAGAAACATTACCACAAAAGAATAAAATGCAGACTCAACTGAGCAGAAGATTCAAGGATTATAAAAAAAAAGAAAAAAAGAAATTATCTCTCGTGCCCTTAATAAATGTTCATGTAAAATAATACTTGACCTTATAAACATAGGACCTTTTCAGAAGCACTTTTATATTCAGAAGTCCAAATCTCAATGTTTTTTCTCATTCAAAACCTGAGTTGAATGTTATGCACCATTAGAAGCCTATTGCCTAACCTCACTGTTGACCTGCTGAGAATATTATCATTCTAGCACCATTCCTACTGGATCTTCAAATACATAAAATTCATAGCTATCCTGTGACTGAGAACAGAAAGATGCCACTCTCAAAAATCAAAGCTCCAAATTATCTTATTAAATTAGATCTCTAGTTGTTCAAAATATTTTGGTTAAACTCAAATGAGAGCCCACCCCCCTGTCTCCTTAAATGTCCCACCTATACTTTTGTCTTTCAAGTAGCGTTATTGTACTTCTGCAGAGCGCGACTGACTTAAGTGAGCCCAGTAAGAGAAATTGCTTTCTGCCTCAGTTTACAAGATTGTCAGGTTGGAACAAGACCAGCACCTTTGCAAAGATTAGGAAAGAGATGAAGTGTTGATAGATTTCTCCCCTGCTATAATTATATATATATATTTTATCATGTGCATGTATTACCTCTTTCTTCAACTACAGTTGACATTCACTATTCTTTTGTATTAGTTTCAGATTAACAGCGTAGTGGTTAGACAATCATATAATTTACAAAGTGTTCCTCCTGATATTTCAAGTACCCAACTGGCACCATACATTGTTTTTGCAATATTATTGACTATATTCTCTGTGCTCTACTGGAATTTTTTAACTTACCTTTATTGTTGAATGTATTACAGATGTCCCTCCTTTTTCCCCCTCCTCCCTGCTCCTGCCCACCTCCTTCCTTCCCCATAGTATTTTCTGTGTCCACTGGTTATGCATATATGCATATAAGTTCTTTGGTTTATTTCTTCCTGTCCCCCTCCCCACTTCCCTTTGAGACTCATCAGTCTAACAACCAATTTGTACTTCTTAATCCCTTCACCTTTTTTGTCCATCCCCTCAACGCCCCTCCCATCTGACAACAATCAAAAAGTTCTCTGTATCTATGAGTCTGTTTCTGTACTGCTTGTTCATTTTGTTTGTAGATTCAATTGTTGATAGAATAGTATTTACTGCCATTTTATTGTCCATACTTTTGATCTTTTTCTTCTAGAAGACCCTTCAGCATTTCATATAATACTTGTTTGGTGGTGATGAACTCCTTTAGCTTTTTCTTGTCTGGGAAACTCTTGATATGTCCATTGATTCTATTATAAATGATAGCTTTGCAGGATAGAGTAATCTTGGTTGTAGGTTGTTGCTTTTCATCACTTTGAATATCTCTTGCTACTCCTTTCTGGCCTGTAAAGTTTCTATTGAGAAATCCGCAGACAGTCTTATGGGAGCTCCTGTGTAGGTAACTAACTGCTTTACTCTTGCTGCGTTTAGGATTCTCTTTTTGTCTCTGGCCGGTTTGGCTCAGCGGTTAGAGCGCTGGCCTGCGGTCCGGAGAGACCCGGGTTCGGTTCCCGCTAAGGGTGCGTACCTCGGTTGCAGTTTGTCCCCAGCCCTGGTTGGGTCGTGCGGGAGGCAGCCACTCGATGTGTCCCTTTCACGTTGATGTTTCTCTCTCTCTCTCTTCCTCTCTCTCCCTCCCACTCTATCTGAACAAAAAATGGAAAAATGTCCTCTGGTGAGGATAAAAATAAATAAATAAATAAATAAATAAATAAATAAATAAATAAATAAATAAATGATTCTCTCTTTGTCTTTAACCTTTGGCATTTTAATTATGATGTGTCTTGGTGTGGGCCTCTTGGGGTTCATCTTGTTTGGGACTCTCTGTGCTTCCTGGACTTGTATGTCTGTTTCCTTCACCAAATTAGAGAAGTTTTCTGTCATTATTATTTCAAATAGGTTTTCAATTTCTTGTTCTCTCTCTTCTCCTTTTGGCACCCCCAAGATGTGAATGTTGGTACGCTTGAAGTTGTCCAGAGGCTCCTTACACTATCCTCATTTTTTGGATTCTTTTCTCTTTTTGCTGTTCTGATTGGGTGTTTTTTGCTTCCTTATATTCCAAATTGATGGTTTGCTTCTTGGCTTCACCTACTCTACTATTGATTCTCTGTAAATTATTCTTTATTTCAGTTAGTGCATCCTTTATTTCTGACTGACCCTTCTTTATGCTCTTGAGGTCCTCACTAAGTTCATTGAGCATCCTTATAATCAGTGTTTTGAACTCTGCATTTGTTAGATTGCTTATCTCTGTTTCATGTACTTCTTTTCCTGGAGTTTTGTTCTGTTCTTTCATTTGGGACACGTCTCTTTGTCTCCTCATTTTGGCCACCTCTCTGTGTTTGCTTTTATGTACTAGGTAGAGTTGCTATGTCTCCTAGGCTTTGTAGAGTAGCCTATTGTAGTAGGTGTCTTATAGGGTCCAGTGGCACAGCCTCCCTGATCACCCCAGCGGGGCCCTCAAGGTATACCCCTTGTGTGGATTATACACCCTTCTGTTGTAATTGAGTCTTGATTGCTGTTGGCATGTCAGTGGGAGGGATTTACTCAGGCTGATCAGCTGCAAGGACTGATTGTGTCCACTGACCTCGGCTACCTTGGAGGACCAGCTGTGCAGGGGCCCACCACACAGAGCAAGACTTACTTTAGCAGGGCTCTGGTACCCACTGAGTCCGCTCCATGAGTGTGCCTCCTGTTGAGGTGGTTGGGTGGTGGTGCTTTGCCATGGTCTGAAGCTGTCCACTGGGTGTGCTGGCTCTGTGTTCTTCACGGGGCCACCAGGCATAGGCTACAAGGCGGTCTGCAGATGGCTATTTCTTGTGCTGGGCTTGGAGGTGCCCAGGCAAAGCCAAGTTGTGAACCAAGGCTGGCTGCTTCTACTGACAGGCCTGGGGTCACTTAGTAAAAGGTATGGGAGTTGCTGAGGTCAGATGCTACTTGTTTGAGAGAATTTAGGAAAATCTGAAGCAGGAGCCAAGACAAGCCAATCCTATGGCAAAGCCACTAGAAACAGCTTGGGTGGGTCTGAAAGTTGGGTGGGGAAGGGCCTAAGGGAATCACCAGGGCAGAGCAAACAGTGTGAACCAGGTTGCTGGAGTCCCAGATATGGTGCCCATCTGCCTGCCCCATAGGGGAAGGGCTGACCAGAGGAACAACAGCCTCTACCAGCACATCTGTCCAGGAGAAAGCTGCCTCTCCAGCTCTCACCCTGATGCCAAACAACTCAGTTCTTCCCTGTATGTCTCTGGTGCCTTTCAAGCTGCCTTCCCCTTGCTGGGGCCTGGAGGGTGCAAGTGGGGCCCTTTAAGAGGAGCTGCCTGGGGCTCCAGAAGCCTCAGCCTCCCTCAGCCTCAGTTCCTGCTGGTTTTACAGCCAGAAGTTACAGGGACTTCTCTTCCTGGCACTGGAACCCTGAGCTGGGGGCCTGTGTGACACTGATTTTTATCAGCCACAGATGGATGTGGGACCAGTCCGTCAGCACCTCCGCCCCTCCTACCAGTCTCCATGTGGTTTCTTTAATTTCGTAGTTGTAGGACTTCCATTCAGCTTGATTTCAGGTGATTCCGAATGATGCTTGGTCTGTAGTTTAGTTGTAATTTTGATGTGGTTGTGGGAGGAGGTGAGTACCGTGTTTACCTATGTCGCCATCTTGACCGGAAGTTACAATTATATTTATTTTTATTTTAGAAACGAGGGTTTAGGCTGAAGGTGAAATTGATGAAAGAGAATGGGAAAATCTACTTGCTTCTCAGGTTATCAGCTTTTACCTAGAATACGGATTTCATTGTATACCTTTTCACCCAGGGCAGTAGATAGAAAAATAGCCCCCTGACCACATCCTGTCTGGACCCTCCGAATATGTTACCTTACATGGCAAAGGGACATTGCAGATATGATTAAATAAACCTTGAGATGCAGAGATTTTCCAGTATTATCCAACTGAGCCCAATGTAATAACAAGGGTCCTTATAAGGGAAGGAGGGAGGCAGGAAAGTCAGAGTCAGAGAAGGAGATACTACTAATGGTCCCACAGCAGTTTAGATAGAAAAGGGGATTTTTGCCCTGGCCGGTTTGGCTCAGCGGTTGGAGCATTGGCCTGGGGACCAGAGAGTCCCGGGTTCGGTTCCCGCTAGGGGCACGTACCAAAACAAATAAAGAAAGAAAAAGGGATTTTTAAAGTTGCTACAGTGCTAGCTTTAAAGATGGAAGAAGTGGCCACAAGCCAAGGAATGCAGGAGGCCCCTAGAAGCTGGAAAACGCAAGGCGAGGGATTCGGCCCCTAGAGCCTCCAGAAGGAAGGAATGCAAGCAACCTGTTGACCCATTTTGAATTCTGATCTCAGAACTAAAAGAAAATATATTTGTCTTCTTTTAAGCTACTAAATTTAGGATAATTTGTTATAGTAGCAATAGGAAATGAATATACTAAGATTCAACAACATCAATTTTAAAAATAGAATATCAAAATTATAGTGTTTAAAAAAATATTACCCTACACACATACCTGTATGCATATATTTTCTATCTGTTAAATAATTAGGTCTTATGTATACACTTTCTATTTCATAATGATAAGAATATGGCAAATTTAGTTTATGAATTCAGAGATCTTATCTGGTTCTTTTTCTAAAACATTATATAAAACAATGAGGCAGCTGCCCTATCGTGTGGTGTTTTCTTACTTTAGTTAGTTAGTTAGTTTAATTTCTCTGCAGTAACACACTGCTTTGTTTCCACTCTGAAATGTAGTTACTATAGGTCGGGGATCTCAGCCTGGGCCCTCCTGACACTTGGGATGAGATGATGCTTGTTGTGAGGGGCTCTCCTGTGCACTGTAGGTATTTAGCAGCATCCTTGGGTTCCACCCACTAGATGCCAGTAACACCAGATGTCCCCCCGTTGTGACGACCAAGCATGTCACCAGACATTGTTGCCAAATGTGCCCTGGGGAGCAAAGTCAGCCCTGGTTGAAAGCACTACTTTAGGTAACGCACAATTTGGTGATAAATACCCCATAAGCATCCACGAGAACATTCACAAGAATATTTAGTTATATTATTAGGAAATTATCAGAAAGGCATTGGTGGTTGTTTCCTTATAGTTCATACGTTTATAACTGAAGAAGGTCGACAGTCTCAGCAAAGCATTCTGTCGTGGATTCCCTCCGTTCTCTTCTTGCCTCAGTGGGATCGTTTTCTCATCCTCCTCTCCGGCCCCTCCTCGCCTCCTCACCTCTACATAACGGAACATCCTGGGACTCAGGTGTCCTCTCAGGTGTCTTCTTCATCTACACCCACGCCCTAGGTCATCACATCCACTCTCACGTCTTCAAATGTATCTACACACTTTAGCCCTGGCCGGTTTGCTCAGTGGTTAGAGCATGGGCCCGCAGACCAAAGGGTCCCAGGTTTGATTCCGGTCAAGGGCACGTACCTCGGTTTTGGTTCATCCCCGGCCCTGGTCGGGGTCATGCGGGAGGCAACCAATGGATGTGTCTCTCTCACATCGATGTTTCTCTCTCCCTCCCACTCTGTCTGAAGATAAATGGAAAAATATCCTCGGGTGAAGATTAAATAAATAAATAAATAAATGTATCTATACACTTTAAATGTATCTACACATATAAATTTATCTTCCTGGCCCTGGCTTCTCTATTGAACTTGAACAGCCTACACAACAACTTCAATTGTCCAATAGGATAAGCATCTCAAACATGAACATGATCGACTCCTGTTTCCCCCATCAAACCTTCTCCTCACACAGTGTTTCCAAGTTCAGTAAATGGCAACCCCTGGCATACTCGATTCCTCTCATTTTCTCACACCCTATATCAAATCCATTATCCTCCTATTGGCTTCGTATGCAGAACATACCAGAATCCAGTCCCTCTACACCACCACCATCAACTCTGCCTGGATTATAATCGAAGCCCCCTAACTGGCCTCTCCTTCCAGGCTTGCGATCCTGCCGGCTCTCCTGGACTCAGCAGTGAGACCGAGTCTTTCAAAGGGTGAGACAAATCATGTCACTCCAGCACATCTCACCCAGAGGGAAAATCCCACGGACCTATGCTTCCACTGCCTCCTGACCTCATCTCTCACCCCTCTCCGTCTCTCAGTCACCCTAGCCACACTGCTTCCTCACAATCCTGGAACAAGCCACGCAGCCTCTTCTCCCTCTGCCTGAAAGGCTCTGCTGGTCCCCACCCAGAGATGCTCCCAGAGCTCTGGGTTAGTCATCAGTCACGGTTCTGCAGAGAAAGAAAACTAATAGGCTATGTGTATATACAAAATGAGATTTCTTACAAGAAACTGATTCATATGATACGGAGGCTGAGAAGTCCCACAATCTGCTGTCTGCAAGCTGGTGGTGTACATTCCAGTGGGAGTCCGAAGGCCTGACGGTAAGTCACAGTCCAAGAGAAGGGCGTGATACCTCAGCTGAGGCAGTTAGGCAGAGAGAACCATTCAAACCTTGTCCACCCTTTAGTTCTATCAGGCCCTCAGCAGATTGAAGGATGCCCACTAATACTGGAGAAGGCCATCTGCTTTATCCAGTCCACACATCGAATGCTGATCTCCTTGAGGAACACCTCCACAGACATGACCAGAAATAATGTTGAACCCGATTTCTAGGTATCCTATGGCATAGTCAAGGTTGCACACAAAATTAACCATCAGAGACTCATTCCCTCATTTTTTTCAGGTGTCTGTGCAAAAGTCACCTTGGAGGCCCTTCCCTATCTAAAACAGAATCCCTCATCTCACAATTCCTAACCTTCTCTGGCCTTATTTTTCTTCATGTGACAGAATATATGTTTGAGTATTTGCGTCTTTTCGGTCTCCACCCACTAGACTGTAGCTCCGTGAGGGCAGGGCACCCTTAACTATCTGCTCTCTGCTGTTTCACCAGCACAAGGACATAAATATACAAACATGTATCAAGATATCAGGATGTCAGGATAGCCTCGCATGGAGCAAATATATTATAAAACGAATATGATTGCATGCTATTGAACCTCAAAATTGGAAAACAGTCTGTAATACTTGTAGACTAGGAACACAGCCACCTATAACCTGCCTAGAAACTCTACACTTTTCAACCTAACATGAAAGTAAACAGGACTATTTCTCAGTGTTTTCAGGAACTAGCAGTTTTTCCTCATTAACATGGACAAAGAGCGCCCTCTACTGTGCTGATCGGATGAGCATTTCTGAAGGTATTGCTTTTCATTTCTCTTTTTTAATGGATGAATGGATGGATCCATCTCCCCAAATCTAAAAGCATTTTGTGGTTTATTTGACCAGCATAGAATATTATGAAATACATTTTTCCCCTTTTCATTGAATTTATTGGGGTGACACTGTTAATAAAAGTATACAGGTTTCAGGTACTCAGTTCTGACCTCACCTCTGTATTGTGTGTTCACCCCCAAGTCAAGTCTCAGTGCACTACCATTTATCCTCCCACACCCTCCTTCACCCACCCCTGCAATCACTACACTGTTGTCTGTGTCCACGAGTTTTTTCTCTTTTTCTTTTTTGCTCAATCCCTCCACCCCCACCAACCGTGGCACAGCTGTTAGCTTGCTCTCATGAGTCTGTCTCTATTTTGCTCGTTTCGGTTTTTGCTTTAATCAGGCAGAACACTGTTTTAAAGAACTTAAAGAGATACACAAGTAGATAACTTCCATCCTTAATGCTTTAAAATAAAGATCTATTTCTAGAGTAAAAAGAAAGTAAATCTTATGCTGTTGACATGTGGATTTTTTTTTTAACAGAGTATTCACTGCTTCAAATTTTATTTGAGGCCAGGATAAGACAGGAATAGGGCTTTTAAGTCAAAGGGATGTTTTGCCAGGTATCAACTACTCTGTCTGCGAGCTTTTGCTATATCCGTGTATGAATATACAGCTGACCCTTGAACAACACAGGTTCGAACTGTGTAGGTCTATTACACATGATTTTTCCCCCATGAATACATTCAGGTCTTAGTATCCATGGGTTTCCCATCCGCAGATTCAACCAACTACATATCGAAAACAATATTTTCGCATTCCCAACCGCGGATTCCCAACCTTGTATCAAAAATACTTGGGGGTGGGTTTAGGCACCCCTTATCCTTGAATTATTCAAGGGTCAACTCCAGCACAGACATACCTCGGAGACATTGCTGGTTTGGTTCAGATCACCGCAGTAAAGCGAGTGGTGATCTTTTTCCTGCTGAAGGGCCTTCCTTTCAGTTTGCAAAAACGAAACACCTGTGAAGCTCAATAAAGCGAAGCGCAGAAAAACGAGGGATGCCTGGACAAGAATGCTCCCTGGCTGCTGAGCCGGGGGGCGGGGCGGTGACAGAGGGCTGGAGAGAGCTGTGCTTGGTTCCTAGGCCGCCAGCCTTGCTGCATATTATAATCACCTGGGAGCCTTTCAAGACTATTAATGGCCAGATGGATCACTTTCACCGAGAGTACTTCTTCCTTTCCAATATTCCTGGCTTTTAGTTCTTTCTCTTACCTTCCTGAAGTGGTTCTCCACAGGGGACAATTTTGCTTCCCTCAGGGACATTTGGAAATGTCTGGAGACATTTTTGATGGTTACAACGGGATGTGGGGGTAGGGAGAGAAGGATGCTATTGGTATCTGGTGAGCAGAGGCCAGAAATGCTACTAATCATCCTGTCTTGCACAGGGCAAACAAAGAACTGTCACAAGGTCAATAGTGCAAGGATGAGAAACCTGCCTCAGCAGACTGGCTAGAACCTCCAGTAAAATGTGGAAGAGAGGAGAAAAAATTTCTTATCTTGTTACAGACTTTAGTGGAAAAAAATTGGTCTTCCACTCTTAAATATGTCAACTAGAGATTTTTTAAGATCAAGGAATTTTCATTCTAGTTCTAGTTTTCTGTGACTTTTATTATGAATGTTGTTGAATTTTTATCAAATGCTTTTCTGCATCTATTTGAATGGTCACATGGTTTTCCCTTTCAGGCTGTTAATAGGGAGATTTCTTGACCAAATTTTAAATGTTAAAATGAATCCCTGAGATAAAACTCCCTTTAAATTTTTTTCTTTAATTTATTGATTTGAGAGAGAGAGAAACATCAGTTTGTTGTTCCACTTATTTATGCATTCATTGGTTACTTCTGTATGTGTCCTGACCGGGGATCGAATCAGAAACCTTGGCATATCAGGACAACGCTCTAACCAACTGAACTATTCAGCCAGGGCCTGGCTTTAATTTTTATGAGTTGTTGGATTCAATTTGATAAAACTTTAAGATTTTTACATCAGTGTTTTGAGGAATACTGGTAGTTTTCTGTTCTTATAATCTTTTTGTTTCATTTTGGTCAGTGTAATACTGGCCTCATACATGAGTCTGAAAATTTCTCTTATCATCTTGTATTATCTGGAAAAGTTTGTACAGAATTGGTTTCATTGCTTAAATGTTTGCTAGAAGTCACCAGTAAAGCTCAATGAGGCCTAGACTTTTCTTTCAGAAGTTGTTTAACTGTGAATTCAATTTCTTTAATATGTGTGTACATTGCTATTTAGCTTATCTGTTCCTTCCTGAATTATCTTTAAGAAACTTATCTCCCAAGAAACTTACCCATTTCATCAATGCCAAATTTATAGGCAGAGGTTATGATTTTTATTTTCTTTTTAGTGACCATAGGTTCTATGGTGATACCCCTATTTTATTTCTGAGATTAGCAATTTTTGTTTTTTCCCCTTTTCTGTATTATTAGTTATTCCCTTGTCTGTTTTCTTTGGGTTTAATGTGCTTTTCTTACAGTTTCTTAAGGTGGAAACTCAGATCACTGACTTGAGGTCTTTCTATGTATCTGTGTGAGGACTCAATGCTATAAATTTCCTTCTGGGCACTGAGTTTCCCACATATTTTGATGGGCTGTTTTTAATTTTAATTGAAATAAAAATGTTTTTTAATTTCCCTTGTGATTTCTCCTTTTATCCAAATATTTGGGGATTAGCCAGATATCTCTGTTATTGATTTCTAGTGTAATCTGTTGTGGTTAGAGAACATAGTTTGTATAATTTCACTACTTTAAATGTGCTGAAATTTGTTTTATGGCCCAGAATATTTTCTCTCGGTGAATATTTTAAGTGCCTTTAAAAAACAAATATGTATGTTTATGTTATCCCTCTGGACACCCTGTCCAATATGTGTTATTCTGAAGTCAGTTCTCTAACGATCTTGCAAAACAAAACAAACAAACAAGAGCTAAGACAATAAAACAACAGTTCCCTTTACCTAGGTTCCTTGTTAACTGGTCTTTTGCACAAAGTTAATAGCATAATCATTGCTTATTTGAAATCCCTGAGATGTGTACCTTCTCACAAGCATACTTATTTCTGATTAGCACTTGGTTTTCCTGGATTCATTAAATGTTGTTGTTTTCTAGCCACAGAGTTTACACAAAAATGAATGTGCTATGTTATTTGAAGCAAGGCAAGGTCTGTAAAGCACTCGTAGCTGAGGACTCAATATACTTGTTTTGCTTTTTCATCTCCAAAATCTTTGAGGAAAATCAGAGAAGAGAGAAATCTAATGTTTCAGATTAAAGATGAATAAGCGTTAGCTCCATCCAAAGGAGAAAATTCATTATGAAACTTTTATATTTGTTGATTGGCTGTATGAAACCCACTGCATTTCAAACCCAAAAGATAAATTTCTATGCAGGTTGACATACAACTGGAGTTTTAAGACTACATGATATCACAGAACACTGCCTTTCTATCATCCACCAAATGTGCACCCTTTAAGCAGACTGGTTCCCCTCCGCACCATACTGATTTTACATTTGTTGTGGGTGTTCAAGACATATCAGCTTTGGGTATGAAATTAAAACAGCAACTCCCGCCTGGCCAGTGTGGTCAGTGGATTGAGCATCGTTCCATGGACTGAGAGGTCCTGGTTCGAGTCCCAGTCAGGCACACGCCAGGGTTGCTGGCTCCATCCCCAGCAGGGGGCGTGCAGGAGGCAAGCCGATGGATGTTTCTCTCTCACATCGATGTTTCTATCTCTCCCTTCCTCTCTCTCTAAAAATAAAAAATCAATAAAACATATTTAGAACAACTCCCTAGCTCCCCCTTTCCAGGAAATTTACAAATCTTTATCCCATCTCTCTACCAGCTGCCCTTCAGTTTACTAAACACAGGGCTCCTCAGTCACCTTGACACAGCAGCTGCACCCGCGGGTAACCTTGGTGATCGCCCACTGTTTCAGCAGGGCAGTGCTGTTCAGTAGCTGTGTCCTCCCCGCACTACTGTGCGGATGATGTGGCTGTCCCCTTGGGTGTCAGCACCACTGAGTACCACTTGTGTTTGGGATTTGAGAATGCAATCTTTTCACAGCTCAGGCTTAAAACAGCAGTTCTGCTTAAAATTCTAGTCCGGTGGTTGAGAGAGGAGAGAGCCCTAGGGAATCGCCCTGCTCCTTCGAACCTCAGCCCATTATATCCGGCATGCTCCCACTTCTGGCCTTTGTACCTGGTGTTCCTACTGCCTGGGTTGATCACAAGGCTCACTTCCTCCCCTTGCCCACGATCTGATACATGCTCAGCAAGCCCTTCCCGAACCACCCTGTTAGAATTGCATTTTGCCTCTATCTTTATCTAGCAATTGCTGTCCCATTCCCTGTATCTTTTTCCTCCATAAAACTTCTAATATTTTGTACGTATTTATGGATATGGTTTTTGTTAGCCTTTTTTCTGGAAGGTAAGGTCTATGTCAACTGGGATTTTGTCTGTTTCATTCATGTTGAATCCAAAGTGCCTAGAATAGCTCCTGCCACTAAGCATAATAAACATTGACTGAATGAATGAGTAGTCCCTGGGAGTGTAGCTTCTCACTGCTGCCTTACCGCCCACACAGGCCTTAGTCCTCACAAGACCATTCATCATTAGGTCATAAGGAAACTGGGCCACTTCCCCACGCCAGGACCTAATCTGAAACACACGTGCCCTTCCTTTCCCCAGAGGGAGGGTGAGAATTCCCGGGATCACTCGCAGATCAGATCCCCTTTCCAGGGAAGGGCAGCTTCCCCTCCCCACCCAGTCACCCCCGAACTACTGCCAACGTTGCTTTCTGGTTTACTGGAGCTCTACTTCTGCCCCAACTCCCTGGGGCTGTTGAATTAGTTAAATAAGGAGACCATTAGACCGCAGTGCCTTAATGTGGGGGAGGCCTTCCTAAGCAAGCCCAAATCTAAGCCTGTAAATGCCTCACGGTGACAAAAGCCGAGACCTAGGGACTACCAGTCACAAACGGCCAGCTAGGCTTTAAGCTATAGCCAATCGCTAATTTCTTTGCTTGGCTTCCCACTTTATCTAATGAATGTCTGGCCTTGAACTCCTGCTGGAGGAGTGCTCCTGGCCACTTCTGGTTTGGCGTTGCCTGATTCCAATAGATTTTTGGTCAAATAAACTTTTTGAACTTAAAAAAAAATTTTTTTTTTTCTTTATTGGTTTTAGAGAGAGAGGAAGTGAGAGGGAGAGAGAGATAGAAACATCGATGAGAGAGAACATCGAATGGCCGCCTCCTGCATGCCCCCCACTGGGGATCGGGCCCACAACCTGGGCATGTGTCCTGACCGGGAATCGAACCGGCGATCTCTTGGTGCATGGGTCGATGCTCTGAGCCACACCGGCCGGACAACTTTTTGAACTTTTAATATACCTCAGTTTATCTTTTAACAGGATTCAAATTTCATATGTACTAGATGATATTTAAAATCTTCGTAATTATGTAACCATGGGAAGGTTGTCTAATTTTGACCACTAGTTAATGAGGATGAATTAAGAAATGTTAAATTCATATTTATTTATGCATAAAAGGATTTAACCTTAAAATTGTGTAATTAACTCACATATCACATTTGAATAAAATGTCACAACAAAAAACCTTTTCAAAAAGATGTATTTTAATATATATGGAAAAAATATATATATGGAAGCTATATATATGGAAAAGAATACAAATTATTTTGCCATGAAAGAGGTGTGCTTTCAAAGGCTTTTAAAAAGGCAAAAATGGTGAAGTTTCTCCCGGAAAATTACCCTTAGGAGTTAATGGCATCAAAGTCACATTGGTAAAGAAGGAAAACAAATTTTGAAAGCCACCTCAGCGTAAACTTGGCTGCAAACGTACTCCTCTTTTGAACACAACACACAGGAAGGAGAAGAACCTCAGACACATGGCTGTCTCCTCTGGCACGTTCAAGAGTAAGTTTGGCCAATGGCACCTGAATAACAAAATTTCCTGACAACCCCCCCAGCTTGCGCATAGCTTTTCACCTTTAAAAGGTCATATAAAAAGATATAAATCAGTTTCAAGCAGAGCTAATAATGGTCCATAACAAAGTTTGGTTTAGATTACACAGTAACATCAGAAAATTCCAGTTTAAGAAGAATTTCAGACCAATGCTAGGCATTAATGAAACAGCCATATCGCTGAGATTAATTTTCTAAAGTCACATAAACAGTCCCCCTTTTTTTCCCCCCCAAAATAGTAATGGGACAGCTGCTCCATAATGTTTGTTTGCTTTTCCTACAAAAACCAGTTTACCACTTGCTGGAATCCCAGCCCAGAAACCAGCCTGTGAACGTGGGAGGCTCATAGCCCTGTTTTATGATGATAATTGGTGTCCCCTTGTCTCTTCCGGAAGGGTCTGTCTCAAGGTACATTTTGGCTACAAAGAAGTGCAAAGACATATACATTTAATTAGTTTTGATTAAAGTAACTATAAATGAAAAGTTTTCCAATAAAAGTAACATATTAAATCTTCCTTGCCCTCAAGTAGTCAAATACTGTTCCATATGAACAATTACTCATAGATTTCTCTCATCTACTATAGGACGTACCATGAGAGTTTCATTATTGCCTGAAAAAAAAATCCAAACTTTATGCAATTACACTTATGGCATAATTATTCTTACGTTTCCAATAACAAAAATTGTGCCAGAAAAAAACAGCATTATTCAAAAGGAATTTTTAAAAATCTAGGTTATAACAGTGATGGAGGTTTTACTATTTCTATAATAAAAAAATGAAAGTGAATTACATTTTTTCTGGATAATTGATATCTAGCTTACCAGACTTCAGAGATTCTTTCTTCTCAACTTCATTGGCATCTTTGCCGATCCAAATAAAAACCTGAAAAATGAAACCACAGTAATATATACCGTGGGGGGAGTGTTGACTCAGTGCCGGACCCCATGCGAAGTTCTCACACATCGCTCATGACCTTCACGACGACCCCAGAGGTGAGAAGTGTGGACACAGACGTGTGGAGTTCAACCATTTTCCCAGTGTCAGGAGACACCTGAACTTCTATCCAGACAAGTTTCACTCCAGATTTCACACTCTGATATTTTGTGTTTACATAGTATTTTCTAGTTTGCAAAGTGAACTTTCTAAAAACAACTTACAGACTGTTTTTATTTTTCACCCTCCCCTGAGGTGTGTAAGACAATCATTATCCCTATACTATACCGGGGGACCACCCTCAGCTTGTTTGTGGGCACCCCATACTCCCTTGATGAACCTCTGATTAAAGCTTGGTGTCTTCCTATAGTATTGTATTCTCCAACAATGTGGTTAAAGTGTTATAATCTTTAGTATTTAAATGCTGAGGTTTTATTTAAACTGATATAACTATATCTTCTATATGCATCCTTTTCCTTCTTAAATATGGAGGTTGGGTACTTCAGCACTGAGAAATTCTCCTGAACTACTTTATATGTAAATCCCTTTAAAATCACTTTTTGGAAGAAAAATTTTGGTCAAATTAGCTTTGCTGGGGTTCTAATTCATAATGAAAGAGCTGGAACTTTATGGTAATGTATATAAAAAGTATAAGGTATAATTGCCATGTAACACTATAATAGTTTCAGGTATATAACATAATGATTCAGTTTTTGTGGCTATTGTGAAATGATCACCGCCACAGCAGGTCCAGTTAACAGAGAAGCTAAGGAAGGTGTGGTATAACTGAAGGACTTAGCAATTACGGGCAGACCTATAAGGAACAATGTCTTTGGTTGACTCTAAGAGTAGGCCAAGTTCAGCTAACTGTTTCAAAACTGTTTCATATCATTGAGTTTCTAACATATTTATTTTTCCCTTTTACTATTGCTCATTAACACTAGTAAACAGAGGTTAAAAAAACACACAACTATCGGTGTGTCATGTTAAATCACCACTAATTTTCTCCAAAATAACAGTGACATACTTTACTCTCTAGATTCAAGATTTTCTGTGTCTGTTTCCTTCCTAGGGGAAGGGTCTCCCATGACTTCTTGTCACATTTCAAGAGAAAGTCTGAATATTTCAGTCTCCCCTGACATTCAACCCCTGTTATAGCCATTTATTATACCCACTAATGCATCTATTAGTTAAATGAATATAAGAGTGTATGAGCAAGTGAGGAGTGAGTGATGTTTACAAATAAATGAAAAACAGAAGATTTTTGCCTAAAATTATACAGTCAAAGATGGCAACTGTGGAATTATTTCCACATTAAGATATCAACTTGCCACATGTATGAGTTTTATTTTTTTGCAAAATGTGTTGTGTTTCTTTTCAATACAGCCTAAATCCACAGGCCCATTTATTATTAGACTTGGCACCTCTCACGGCGGGCATTGTCAGCTCCCAACTGCAAGTACACGCTCTTGTCATGAACAAAGTATCATTTTACCTGTTCCCAAGCATCTAGTAACATGACATCATCTTCCGCTAAATCATCCTGGGTGAACTCTCCTGGGACCTCTTCAATCTGAAATGTATAAAAATGCTTTATGACCCAACTGTAAAGTAGTAATTTTTAAAATACATAGACAAGTTGCTTCACAGATTTATGCCGCCTTCCTAAAGTCTCTATAGACATTTGTGGACACACAAAAAAGTAAAGGTTCTATGGACAGTAACCACACAGGGTGATCTGATCATAAATTCCTAACTGGGCGGATCATGGGGGGGAGTCACACCCCAGACCTATAACTTCTTTAGTGAAAGGTTTTAAGCCAGCTCTGTCCATTATTCTTGTGCATCTGGGTTAGCACACCTTTGAAATGCCAGAAATAATACTCCTTGAAGGAGATCTTGATCCTCAGGAGAGCACATAATCTTGTTATCTATCTCATGATGCTGTCGCCACCTTGCTTTTTCTCACCT
The DNA here is from genome assembly GCA_030848825.1 of Tadarida brasiliensis. Taxonomy (NCBI): domain Eukaryota; kingdom Metazoa; phylum Chordata; class Mammalia; order Chiroptera; family Molossidae; genus Tadarida; species Tadarida brasiliensis. Next base: position 77,577,730 of record CM061267.1, on the reverse strand, counting down.
CCATGTACCCTTCCTTCTGTTCCCACCTTAATTTCAAATGCATACAAGAAGCTGCAAAACTGTTATTCTCGGGAGCATTTGAGATCTGCTCCTTGCATATGTTGTCAGTTTGGGCTCAAATAAACTCTTGTAAAAATTCTCTACAGTATGGACATGTCAACACATTTGCGTTTGTGATCTGGGTATTAAACTGTCTTTCATTTGTAGGACAAGGTTATTTTAATAAAATCAATAGGTTTGGTTATTTTTATAAGTAAACAATTCTCAATATGATGAAATTATAACATAATATTCCATATGCAAAGTTTTATTATTTTTAAGTGGGTTAAATTTTATTCTCTATAGTTAACATTAAAGGGTAATGTGAAGGGTGAGTTTAACACACTCAGTACCATGAGCATGTATTAGCGTTTAGTACATATATATTTTTACTCTTTTTTTTTAATCTTCACCCGAGGATATGTTTTTATTGATTTTAGAGAGAGATAAGGAAGGGAGAGGGAGAGAGAGAGAAAGCAATCATTGATTTGAGTCCAGCTGGTGTGGCTCAGTGGTTGAGTGTCATCCCATGCACTGAGAGGTCCCGATTTGATTCCCGGTCAGGGCACGTGCCTGGGTTGCAGGCTCGATCCCCGGTGGTGGGCGTGCGGAAGGCAGCTGATCAATGTTTCTCTCTCACATCGATGTTTCTATCTCTCTCTCCCTTCCTCTCTCTATAAAAAATCAATAAAAAATTTTTTAAAAAAAGAAAGAAAAGAAAATCATTGATGTGAGAAACATCGATCAGTTGCTTCCTGTACGTACCCCGACCAGGGGTCGAACCCTCAACCTGGGTATGTTCCCTGACCAGGAATTGAACCAGTAATCTTTATTTTAATTTTTTTTCTTTATTGATCTTTAGAAAGAGAGGAAGGGAGAGGGAGAGAGATAGAAACATTGATGAGAGAGAACATCAATTGGCCGCCTCCTGCATACCCCCCACTGGGGATTGGGCCCACAACCCAGGAATCAAACCAGCGACCTCCTGGTGCATGGGTTGATGCTCAGCCAGTGAGCCACACCGCCGGGCAGCACTCCTTTTCTTTAAATTGTGAAGGAAGTAAGAGTTCCAAATATCAACCCAGAAAAAGGGGAGGTGTAGAGGAAAAGTATATTTCTTTTAAATATGTGCATGACAAAAAAACAACAACAAAGACTAACAGATTTTTTACACCCAACTAAGAACAAAGTCTAAGTATTATTTCTGTAAAATATACCTTCATTTAAAGCAAACGTTATTTATAGCAATATTAGCAAATAATACTAATAAGAAATTATATAAGCATGTACTGAAAAAGTTATTTGGATGCAACATCAAATTAACAATCAAAAGAGTAAAAGAATCGTCCGGCCAGTGTGGCTCAGTGACTGAGCGTTGACCCATGCACCAAGAAGTTGCTGGTTTGATTCCTGGTCAGGGCACATGCCCGGGTTTCGGGCCAAATTCCCAGTAGGGGGGCATGCAGGAGGTGGACAATCAATGTTCTCTTTCATTGATGTTTCTATCTCTCTCTCCCTCTCCCTTCCTCTCTCTCTCTAAAATCAATAAGGGAAAAAAAAGAGTAAAAGAATATATTTTTCTGATGACAAGTTTATAAAATACAGGGACTTCCTGAAAAGTAGGTGAGCAATTTCGGTGCCCAACAACCAAACATTTATCACAGCCCACTATTTAAATTTTTAATTTTTAGGTCAAATCACTTATAAACGTTAAGTGTGTTTTGTACCTGGGCAGTTTTCTTCTTCAAAGCATTTTGTTTCTAGCAAGCATGTAGCTGGAAAAATACTTAGAAAATTTTCAAGTCTATGTGTGTTGAAAAATAAAGCTTGTATTCACCAGGAAGTGGGGAAAAAATCTTTAGATGAACTTTTATATAGTAAAGGAATTTGGTCTTTAAACAAAAAAATGTATACAAGAACCTAGCCTGGCACACAGAGAAATAATTTTTATGGTTAAAGTGAGATAATGGACTTCAGAGCCAGTATAAAATCACTCTTGTACACAGACACTTTTACTTCCAAGTGTCTGGAATTCAAAGCCTGTGAATGACTGAAATAAAACATTTCTCCTGATACAGTTCATTCACAGGTACATATACAGCTTTCTATGATCTTGCCCAATGATTATAATATTTCCATAATATATTTTATTAGGTCAACATGATGAAACTTTTTATTCCCCTTGGAAATTGAAGGGTAACATTTACATAGTTTGATCAGAAACACTCTTTTTGCCCATAAGAATGCGCCAAGTTTTTCAGTTAGCAAATCCACCGTGCATGCTGACAGCGGTGCGTGGTAGCTGGTATTCTGCAGAGCAGCTGGATTTACACAGTACGTTACACGATTCCTGTGCTTTCGGATGCATTATGTCATTGACTCTTAAAACCACCATGTCAAGTGAAGAGCAGTCAAGTGAAAACAATCAGAGCACAATGTGGCTGCAAAGCGCCCGAGCCAACACCAGCAAGCCTCCCCGCAGACACTCACAGTGAACCTCCCAGTCTTGTTGGAGCAGGCGTAAAGCCGCGGCGGGTGGTCTTCAGCCGGGGTCTCCAGCAGTGGCGACGTCTGGTAGTCGCTCTTCCCTCCAAGGGAATTCCAAAACTCCTCTGCGGGAGACACACTGCGTTACCTCTCAGGAGCACATGGCTGGTACTTACATGAGCAAAGATATTATCTTACCTTGACTCTGTGTTAAGAAATGATTTAAATACAGCAGGTACCATCACCCACTTTGGTAACCCACCCCCATAACCTTTACGAAGTGACTATTCATGGGAAAAGTTGATCACACGCGTAGCCATCACCAAAGGTCCGTTCTGGTTGGTGGCCCGGGCACACACCTGGCTCGGCTCCTTCCCGAATCCGCGCGGGTTTGCATTGGAGCACACTCGCCACGTACTCGGCCCCTCGCTCCTCCTCCGGGCTAGCACCTTTTCCTAACCACATGTAGCCGTTATTGTGCCGCAGTTTCAGGACAAAAACGTCATTCGAATTCAACGAATTTGCGTCAACATCTACCTACAGTAGGAAGAAAAACAGCACAGCCATTCAGACTCGTTGGTGCCCCCTCAATGGGCACGTCAGAGAAACCGTGACAGGAACAAAGCTCCCGGATCCCCGGATCCTCGGGGCGGCACGTGGACACCGTGGGGGGGGGGGGCACGTGGACACCGCCCGGGTGGCACGTGGACACGGGGGGGGGCACGTGGACACCGTGGGGGGGGCACGTGCACACCGTGGGGGGGGGGGGGCACGTGCACACTGCCAGGGCGTTAAGAGCATCGGCGCAGGACCCCTTCGGCCTGTGTCAGTTTAACGCTCAGCCGCCCGGACAGGAGCGCAGGGCTCTGAGAATAAAATTAGCCAGACTTAAGTGCTAGGTAACAAAGATGATATTCAAAGTGACCCTAAGAACAAGGGCAGGCTATGATTAAAAAAAAAAAAAAAAAAAAAAAAGGGCATAATATTTCTAAATGACATTCATAAAACAAAGGTATTCAGTTTTCTCTCCCTTGCTAACCAGGAGGCATATCAAATCATCAAAAGGACATCTAAAAAAAAATCACAAAACGAGGACTAGAGTCCAAAGTAGGCAAAGAGATAATACTACAGATCCATTAGAAAGTGCTCGGGCTTGCCCTGGCCGGTTTGGCTCAGCAGTTAAGAGTGTCAGCCTGCGGACCGGAGAGTCCCAGGTTCGGTTCCCACTAAGGGCACCTACTGGTTGCAGTTTGTCCTCAGCCCGGTTGGGGTGGTGTGGGTGGCAACCACTCGATGTGTCTCTGATGTGTCTCTCTCACATTGATGTTTCTCTCTCTCTCTCTAAAAGAAAAAAATCAATAAAAACATACTTAAAAAAAAAAGTGAAGAAAACCTTTTTGAGGATTTGTGGTTTTAAGGAGAGCAGAGAAAGGATGTCACTGGGAGGGTCCATGTCAAGAGAGAGTTTTTAAAGGAAGGATGGGAGTCTCTTAAAGGCATGTTTGCATTCTGAAATAAGTGGTCCAGGGCAGAAGAATGATAATACAGAAGAGAGAGAAGTTTATTGCCTGCAATAACGATGACCTGGCAGAGGGATGATAACATGGGACAGAGAAAGATCAGAAGTTCCTAGGAAGCCCAGAGGTCAGGGGATCCAGGACAGAGGCTGGTGGTGGGGTGGAGGGGGGAGGAATTTGGCCTTAAATAGGAATCACCTTTTGTTTCTTTATGTAATAAACATGCATTAAATTATTTACCAATATATACTTGATACAAACATTATTTATTTTAAATTTATGGGTAAGAATAGATATTCATTTTTTAAATAATTTTTTATTGATTTTTTAGAGAGAGAGGTAGAAACATGGATGTACGAGAGAAACATTGATTGGCTGCCTCCTGCACACCCCCTACTGGGGAGCCCACAATCCCGGCCTGTGCCCTGACCAGGACTCAAACCTGGACCTCTCAGTCCATGGGACGACGCTCAGTCCACTGAGCCACACCAGCCGGGGCAGATTGATATTAATTTATAAAATGATTTAGTATTTATATGTAAATAGCTATTATAAAATATTTGTTATTAAATGTAAATAAATTAACCGTTTGAATTTATTTCATGAAACAGCTGGGAAGAATGAACACATGCAGACAAGAATGAACTGGAGGGGAGCAGAGGTGACTCTGTGGGATCACATCTACGTCCTCTGTGAACCCCGATTCTGTTGCCGTGGAGAGCAGGGATGCTGGAGATGCGGAGGGAGAACATGAAGGGTGTGCTGGATGGACAGGTGTGAGGATCAGGCATGAGACCGGAGGATTGCTGAGAAATGCACTGTGGAGTCTGAAGGACAGCACACGCTTGTCAGAGATTAGATGTCTGAAACAGATACTCGAGGTGCTGCAGTTATCGCCAATGGCAAGGGTTAGTATCGAGCCAGGCGAGTGTGGGATGACATGGGGTCCAGGACAAGAGTAGATGAGGGAAGCCAGAGTGATGGGGACAGTGAGGTGGTGGCTGAAGCCAAGGACGGAGAGAGGAAGGACTGGCCGCTCAGCCAATGGCGGCACCAGGGGCTGGAGGAGAGAGTCTGACAGAGAAGTCACAGGAGCAAGGGTTAGCGGGGAGGCTACCCCGGCACCCCATCACCGGCCCCTGGGCATTGGGGACAGACACAGTTTCTACTTGAGCGGGCTGGACGAAAATCTGTATCCTCAGAGCACGGTGAGCGTGAAGGGAGAAGGTGGCATAGGGAAGAGGCTGCAGCTGGACGGATGCTGTGACCCCCTGGTGTTAAGGGCTCAGCCGAATGGCTCGTGCAGAGGAGAAGGGCTGGCAGAGGGTCCACGTTTGAGGAGATACAGGGTGTGGAGGGCAGTTTAGGCTGATTTGGGAGACTTGAATTTCAAGAGTGACTGAAGGGACGGGGATGGGAGGTGATGGATCATCCTAGAGGTCAAAGCACTCAGCGGTTAAACACCTGCACCTGCTGGACCTGCCCATCCCCTCTTGTCTCATACACTGTGAGATGGGGGGGGAGGGTTGATTTCTTTCACAGCTGCTGTCAGACAGCTCATCTGGCCAGCTGAGTAATGGTCGGGCCGAACGAGGTAAAGCCTGTTTCCCACATTCGTTACACGTGTACAGACAAGGGGCTCCCCTCTCGAGTTCCCCAGCGTGGTCATCTGATCAGCACCCGCTATCCATCTCCCCCCAGGCTCCCAAGGCAGAGTAAGCGGCCTCTTGCCTTCAACAGCTTGATTTGTTACATTGTTCTTAAAATCCATTTGTTTGGGTATAATGCAGTTGAAAAATATGAGAGGCCTGGTATCTGTCTGGAGTTAACTTTGTACTCAATTCTCCTGCCCTCAGTAATTTTATGGTGAACACCAGATTCGTTATAAAAGTGAAGGGAGTTTACTTGCCAACTTTTTAAACATGAATACTTGCTGACAGCTCAGGTTGTTTTAGTGAACGCATGACATTACCTCCACAATCCTGGTGATGGATGCCAGGTTTCTCCGGACTTGAAAGAGGCGTGTAGGGGGAGCGGGTACCTGACCTCCTTTCTTTGATGTTCCATCCTTGTAAATAATGAGTGGTTTGTCTTTGAACAAACTCAGCAGGTGAGTAGGTTCTTTGCCCTGGGAGACTCGAATCTGGGGGAGGGGAGATAAAAGAAATAAAATGCATAGTACCATGAGAGAAAGTTGTATTTCCAAAAGTGTTCCTATTTTTCTTTTTGAAAATAAAACAAAAAAATAAACCACAAGTCAAGAACGGGAGGAATGATTAACAGAAGATGTAGACGAATGATAACCAAGTCCAGTTTCCTCACTGACTTAAGAGTCATTTATTACACCAGACCCCACACTCCTGACCAGTTTCTTCTCAAGGACACATCGCCATACTGTACACTTTCTGCCTCCAGAAAGCATAAAGATGTCAGATGTCCATCTATACCTCCAAAACAGAGATAACAAAGTGCTGATGTATGCCATCTTTCATGAAAACTACTCTTTTTTCAAGAGTACCAACTCTGCAGATGTTTAGGGAGATCCTTGTTTCTCACGTGTTTTGGATCTCGTTCAGTTAAGAGACGTGCATCCAAATGCCTCCACGAATAAGACAGCAGGAGAGCAAACTGATTGTTTCCACATCCCTACAACTCAGACGAAAAATAACTGTAAAGCCGTCTGGGGGACAGGTAAATGATTTCTATCCAAACGTCGAAAACTGACAAAAATAGATGGGATATACTTCCTATTTTTAACTTACCTGTAGAAATGGTAATAATAGATTTGTTTAACATAAGCAGTTTTAAAAGTAGATTATACTTTTCAGGATAAGGACATTTAAGAAAATAAATGGGAAATGATTTAATTTCACCTATTACCTTAACACCAGATATTGCATTAGAAATGTATTTCCTATTTCTTGCATACTATGGATGCATTTTTTACATAAACTGTTCAAATTTTGTGTCCCTATTTTTGGTCAATTATTCTGCCCTATGCTAAAACTGAACGGTCTCTCACCTTCCCTGGTGTGTCTTTTTCTGTAAGCCAAGTTAATGGGAATGCTGATGTTTATACCATTGTAGGGAGACCTAGGGAACGTTGACAATAATTAACTTCACAGACACCCTTCAATAAGTAAACATTCAAATAAGTGAGTAGCAAATTATGCAAATGTCTTTTGAGCCACAGCCCCAAAGCTTGGGGTGAGGTTAGCTAGGAGTACCTAAAATGTTGTCGGCTTAGCGCTTCCCATAACATTGAGAAAACCCTAACTGCCAACCTAAAAGAAAGAAGGCCACTGATTAAGACCCATTCTGCCTGTGAAATGAGAATGAAAGAAAAAGTAAGTTGAAAATAATTTCAATACTGTTAATATACTCTACAGAATGTTTAAAACAGCAATAAAGGACCTGTTTGTAAATGCATTTTTGTAAACTACTGCCATCTAGTGTCTAAACATTACCACTTCATTGTCAATTTAGGATTCAACTAGCTAACGAGGGAAATTCATTGGGTATTGCAAATACTTGACTATGAAATGTGGAATTTATAATGTATAATAAATATCTTCCAAGTTTTTACATAATCTGGTAGGGAATATGTTAAAGATCAATTAAATGGCACAGATAATGCCAGTCCTTAGCTAGAAATATTTCATTCAAGAAATGAATATAATACTTCACGGTGAAATAGAGTTCAGTACATTAAAACAATTCAATCATCTTATTAATTTGTTACTTAACAATTAACAAATTTAATTGTTTAAAAAGTTAATATGCACCTTTAAATAAGCTCTAACTTGCTTTACAGTATATCTATTAACTATTGGCAAATACCAAGGTAGAAAGTAAACTAGCTGGAGGACCAAATTCTTCATCCACATCTTAGATTATATGTACTAAAGTATCTGACGTACCTATTTAATTATTACCTTTGAAGAAGCAATTACACATATGTAAAGCTTTGCAAATAAATAAAACAACTTGTATACCATATAGGATCTTGCTCACATGACATTAGGCATGAGGAAGTTCGACACATTCCTGCGAAGGGAATGCTTGGTGCTGCTGGATCAGAGATGCTACCACGCTGGCCAGACCAGTACCTGCTTTCAGTCTGAACCCCAGTCTAGAAGGTGCTTTTCACCACGGATGGGAGCAGACTCCTTCCTCAAAGCCAGCCAGAGAAAATACCCAGGCAGCGTGAGCTGCTCCAGCTAGAAAGAGTCGGAGGGCATGGAGGAGAGAGGGGGAGAGGGAGGTAGCAGGGGGTGGAGAGAGAGAGACAGTAACGTGAGCTTGCCGCAGGGCAGCCAAGGAACAAGCCAGTGCCACCCTGGGGTTAAGAAGAGTAGGCAGACAGGCTTGAGCACACTGAAGAGCACCAAAGTCTCCTTGAAGTCTGCGTTTCAGTTACACAGTGAGGAATTAAATAAGCAAAGACCAGGAATTTCCTGTGGTTACTGATAAGGGTCCTGAAGAAGTAGCAAATATTCCACCATAAACATAAGAAGAGGAACCTGAAGAGAAAAGGAAGGAAGGTCAAACAAGGCTGGGAATGATCCCTTCAACACCATGAAGACAGCTGGAACTAGACACTGATATTGGGGTCCCACTGCGTGACGGTCAAACTTTTATAATTAGTCAACACATTTCTCTCTCCCCTCTTTCTGTCTATATCAATCCATCTACTTCTCTCTAGAATCTAGAGTCTAGATAAACAGACACTACATACAAATAGATAGATATATATAGATATATATGCACTATGTATAGATACATAGATAAATAGAAATATAGATATATACATTGACTCATTCATACAGAATTTTCATTTAGAATTTGAGTTCAGTCATTCTCAACAAATTATTTATTTTCAGAAACCCCAAATAAAGAATCCACCTCTCTCCTCCCTCACACCATTTTCTCCTCTCCTCTATTTCCCTTTCAGATCTTCCTCCATTGATTCTCTTTCTTCCCCCCTACCCCTTTTCTTTCCCTTCCCTTCTCCTCTTTCTTTTCCCATTCCTTCTTGTTCTCTCTCTTCTCCCCTCTTCTCTCTCTTCTCCCTCTCTTCCACTCCCTGCCCCCTCAGTTTGGTGGCTAGGCTGCGTATCAACCCAAGTTCTGGAACCCAGAGGGGGAAATACAGACTGATGCTCTCACCAGGCTTACGTCAGATGGCCCGTCAAGCACCTTCCGTACCTCTGTGATGCGGGAGAGTGTAAAACATTGCTCTGTTAATTGGAAGTATTAATCTCTGTGTGTTTTATGCTGCTGTATTTAATTCCTATTGCGTTTATAACAAATTATCATCATTTTAGTGACTTGAATCAGCACAAATTTATCTTAGAATTCTGGAGGTCAGAAGTCCTAAACGAGTCTCACCGGCCTAAAATCAAGGTGTCACAGGGCTACGTTCTTTTGGAGACTCTAGGAGTGGATCCATTTCTTTGTTTTTTGTTTTTTCAGCTTTTAGAAGCTGCTTACATCACTTGGCTGGGGCCCTTCCCTCTTTAAAGCTGGCAGTGGCTGCTCGAGTTTTTCTCATGTTGGCTCCTCCTGACTCCGCTTGCCTTCCTGTTTCCCTTGTAAGTTCCTGTGACGACCCTGGATAATCCTCCTGTTTTATTTATTTATTTATTTATCTATTTATTTATTTTATTATTATTATTTAAATATTTTTTCTTTATTGATTTTAGAGAGAGAGGAAGGGGGAGAGAGAGAGAGACAGAAACATGGATGAGAGAGAACATCGATTGGCTGCCTCCTGCATGCCCCCCACCAGGGATTTGGCCCACAACCTGGGCATGTGTTCTGACTGGGAATCGAACTAGCGACCTCCTGGTGCATGGGTCGACACTCAATCAGTGAGCCACACTGGCTGGGCAATCTTCCTATTTTATTTATGTATTTTTGTCCTCACCTGAGGATATTTTCACATTTATCTTCAGATAGAGCAGGAGGGAGAGAGGGAGGAAGAGAGAGAGAGAAACATTGACGTTAGAGAGACATATCGACTGGCTGCCACTCACACGGGGACAAACTGCAACCAAGGTGTGTGCCCTTAGCGGGAACCAAACCCGCGTCTCTGTGGTCCTTGGGCCGTCGCTCTAACCGCTGAGCCAAACCGGCCAGGGCAATCTTCCTATTTTAACAAATGCTATTCTGCAACCTGGACTCTATCTCCATTTTAATTCCCCTTTGCCTTATAACATACCATGTTCTCAGGTCCAGAAGACTAGGATGTTGACATCTCTGCGGGGCGGGGGTGGGGAATAATCTACCCTATCGCATAGGTTTAACAATCGCTGGAAGTGCTGACTCAGAACAGTTTTAATGTCAAGTCACTGACATTGACATGTGATGTGATTCTAAAGGACAGATCCTTTTGGGCTCTTAAATATGTTAATAGTGTGTTTTGGTGTTTTGTTTGTTTTGTTTTGTTTTTGTTTGCTTTCTCTCTTCTGGAGTCCGAAAGAAACATGCAACACAAGAGTAGGAGTATTTGAGTTCCAAAATGAAGAAAAGGTAATGTCTAGGAAAGGTCATGGTCCCATTCCTCCTTGGATGGAGGGCTTAAACTAGACACTGGGCTAGTAAAACTTGAACTTCTATGAATTTAGGGGGTAAAAATATTCCAACCTGCACAGCCCGTCCTCCGAGGGATCTGTCCAGCTGAACAGTCAGGAATGCAGATGTGGTCAGCTCATCTCTTGTGGCATTGGCTCCTTGCCTGGAGGCACCAAAGTAAAATGAATTAGCTTGCATTTCAGTGTTAAGACCTTCAAACTTAGGCATTTCAAGCAGAGATGTCGGTTACCCTGGTTTCACATGACATGGCCCTTGAAGCATCGTTTTTGCAAGTACGAATGTCGAGCCACGCATCGCCCCGTGCCTGTCTAGAACCACATGTGGTAGGTATCCTCATCTCCATTTTATAGGCAAAGACATTGAGGCTTAGCTCCTCACATAACTTAGAGAAGTCATCAGGTCTGTCTGACTTGGAGTTAGAGCTGTCTGTTTGGGGAAACCAGATCCATAATGAAAATTCTCCATCTGGTAAGAGTAAGAGCCCATTTCACTGGGCGGGACCTCGGAGCCACCTCGCTGCTCCATGAGTATTTGGTGGGCATAGAACTGAATGAAAACTCAAGACAATAACCTAATCCCAGAACTGGATTTTGAAAGTTAACTGTATTTTTTCTTCTGAAATCTTGGAAGTGACCTATTCCATACCTAGAACAGATGAACAATAACCTCCATCCTGGGCACAGCACACACACACACACACACACACACACACACACACACCCAAAACAGTGAGTGTAGGGAACATGTCTTAATTATCTCAGAATATTGTATTATACCAACAAAGTCAAATAATATAAAAATCTTCCACAGAGAAGTGCCACAAAAAAAAAAGCATATGCTCACATCAGACACACGTTTAAAAGAAAATAAAAAAATGTTTTTCCCTTGCCCTGGTGGGTTTAGCTCAGCGGTTAGAGTGTCAGCCTGCAGACCAGAGGGTTTCGGGTTCAATTCCTGGTCAAGGACACGTACCTGGGTTGCAGGTTCTATCCCCAACCTTGGTCGGGGTCATGTGGGAGACAACCAATGGATGTGTCTCTCTCACATCAATATTTCCCTCTCTTCCTCCCTCCCTTCCACTCTGTGTAAAAACCAATGGAAAAATATCCTCAGATGAGGATTAACCAAAAAAAAAAAGTTTTCCTCAATAAAAGCACTCATAACAATGTAGTCTTCTAAGGCTAAGAGCCTAAATCTTCCAAGAGCCCGCAGTGCTAACAAACTCTTCTGCAAGCCACCAGGAGCACCGAGTGGGGGACAGAGCTGTGAACACAGGATCTGCCACCGCCTGTCATTCGTTCATCGCCTCTGCAGTGTTCTGGCTTTTTCTCTGTTTTGCTTTTTTTTTCCTACAGGAAAAAAATTCAGGCAACTAATAAACAATATCACCAAACTTTTCTCTCCATTTTGCTCCACCCCCTAGCATATTTCAAGCAGCAAACTCGAAAAACCTGAGCAAACATTTGCCTTCGGACACTCTTACTAAATACTTCACTGCTGATCACCTCCAGCCCCTCTTCCTCTTCCTGTCAGAGTGGCCAAGCTCCCACGCACGCAGAGCCAAGGTCGTGTGATTTACGAATCTAGGACCCAGAGGGTCAACTACTCCCATCAAGACATAATAAAGTCGCTCTTTGCCTCTAATTTTGAAATCTTACACTTATTGGAGGAAAAAAAAAAGCAATGTACCTTGACATGATTTCTTTATAAACGTGTGGTGCTCACTGTCCATTAAACATACCCGCTGTATGGGAGTGGGATTTACTGCTTCAAGACATTCACCATTGCCATTGTTCCGTTTCAATCACCCAACATTGCCGAGAAAAGACCGCTGATGAAAGTATTTGTCTCCTATCCGTTTTGAATGTGGTTTCCCAAATAAAAAGACAAATCTGTGTATTCAGTAGCTGATTAAATTCTAATCTTTCAACTTTGACTCTGTTTCCTGCACTCGACGTATTTCTGTTTCCCATCAACGGGAAAGTTGTTTAACTTGAAAGCCAGTCTGCAAGAGATGTGCTTGTTTCTAAATGCCTCTTCACTACCTTTGCAGAAACTTTGGAAGTTCTGCAAACCATACCACATTAACAAAGATACATGTTAACATCCGTGACATTAAGTGGTAACGACTCGCCCAAGTACTCAAATAGCTAACTTATATTCTTGATATCTCAAATTTCATACATTCTCATCATAGAAATGTTGAACGCATCAAATTGGAAAAAAAAGAAAATTAGATGACCTGCTCCCCCATCCCTAGTCCTATCCCAAAGACAGTAACTATTAACAATGTGGTGTGTGCTAATTATCTTCCTTTTCTCTTTGAACTTTTTAAGGGGGGTGGGGTGGGGTGGGATGGGGGGAGTGTGCAGCAAACTTACTCTCCTAAGTTCCCTATCTCAGTGAGTGAACACTATCCACCTGTGAACAGACGAGAACTCTGGGGATCATCTCTGACTTGGTCATCCTCTTTGTTCCCATAACCAGTCTTTCAGATGCCAGCTTCTTAAACCTTTGCAAACGTATCTTGTCCTTTCCCTTCCTGTTACCCTTACACGGAATTCTGGCCACATTCTCCTTCATCTGGATTTTATGACCTCCCTGCTACCAGTCTTCTCCCACCAGTCTGTTCTTTAGATGCCAACCAGAATAATTTCTCTAAGGTGACCATCAGTCATGCATGCATACAACTTCTTTGACTGGCTCCCAATGGCCTGAAAATGAAAGTTCATCCCCCACCACCTGGTTACAAGACCATTCACGGTTTGGCTCCTTCTAATTTCTGTGGTTGAATCTTTTGCTCAGTAACTTTCCTGCAGCCCTATACCATCATTAGTAGATCAGAGCACGCTTCCCAGCAGGGCTTGGAACAACTTGCCTGTCGGCTGGCCTGCCTCGCCCCTACCTCTGCCCCACTTAGATGTCCCTTCTGGTAGGAGCTCTTCACTCTCAGCCTAGGACTGGGCTGGGGTGATCACCTATAATTCTCCCAAGATCACTCAGCTTGGTCTTATCTTAAAGTCATTTGTAGTTCGTTGAAACGCCTGTTTATCATCTGCCTCTCTTTAAAGTATACATTCCTGTGGTCACGGGTGTTTTGTTTTTTACTGCTGTACCTTCAACATCTAGTGCAGTGCTTGGAACATAGAAAGTGTTCAATAAATACTTTCAAATGATTTAAGGAATTGCTTCTGCATTTTAAAATGTATAACCTGCTTTAGTCTGTTTTCGTTATAGTCACACAGTCATTTACGTGGATTTCAAATTGTTGACTCCTCAAAACATCCTCTTGAATTGCTTGTTTAATCTTTCTGGTTCGATCTAAGTGCCACAACCACTTATAGTTTTTACATACAAAAGAGAAGTAAGAGAAAGACCAAGAAACAGAATGTAAAATAAAGGTTAAGAGGAACAATTCATTTTTCGCTATAGATGCCATGCTTGGGCAAACACTTTTGTGAATTAAAATTTTAGAAAAGGAAATTGCAAAACAAGGCTGTACCTACAGGTTACCGCTGCACTCTGGCCTCAGAGTTAGAGAGACCTACAGATCAAGCAGCGAAATGTTGCTTCGCTTGTTACGACTTGTGTCTTTGGGCTCAGTTACTTATCTGTCTGATTCCTCCGCTCCCTTTTTTTCTTTTGCAAATAATTGTGTGGTGAGCAAGAGAGATAATATATGGAAACATCTAGCACTTTGCAAGCACTAACATGCTGCTCAAAAAAAGGGTTGCCAGGAAGATGGCATCTTAACCACAAAGCTAAACAGCAAAATATATTCATTTTCGACAGGACACAATGTGGCTGCAGGGTCAGAAATGTCCCGGGGCACAGTGGTTCTCATTAAAGCCCTGGTCTTGGGAGTCCCGCCACAGTGTGTCAGACCTTTGTGGTATGGGGTGGAGGCCAGGCACTTGAATTTGTGAAAATTGCCCAGAGTATCATGTGCATCTAGTGTCTGGAACCACTGCCTAAGGCGTGCCTGTCAATCACTCGAGTGCATAGGAATCACCTGGGGATCTTGTTAAAATGCAGGTTCTGCTTTAGTGGGTCAAAGGTGGGGCCTGAGATCCTCCGTTTCTAACCAGCACCCAGGTCTCATTGATGTCTCTGGTTCTTAGACCACACTTTGAGGAGCAAGAGCCTATGGGATAGAGATAATGGTCTCATCTTCTTTTATTTCATTTTTTTGTTAATCCTCACCTGAGGATATTTTTCCATTGATTTTTTAGATAAGAGTGGAAGGGAAAGAGGGAGAGAAAGAGAGAGAAACATTGATGTGAGAGAGATACATCGATTGGTTGCCTCCCACATGACCCCGACCAGGGCAGGGGATCAAGCCTGCAACCCAGGTACGTGCCCTTGACCTGGAATCGAACCTGAGACTCTTTGGTCCTCGGGCTGACACTCTAACTGCTGAGCCACACCGGCCAGGGCTAATCCCACCTTCTGAACTTGTTTGGACTCAAGGCCCTGTTCAGAGTAAGTGGTAAGGGGTCAGCGGGAAGGTTACCCTGTGGGGACAGATATGACGCTGTCATCTGGTGGGACCCTTAACAAAGAAGGACCTGAGTCTACGTCCATTCAATAAGCTCACAGAGGCTGCCGTCTCCATGCAGGCAAAGCTGCACTGCCCTGGTGCCTTCCACCAACACCTCTCACCTTTAAGATCTTTTTTGAGAATTCTTTTCTTTGTTCCAGTCTTCTCAGCAGCATTCTATTTTACCTGACGTCACTTAATAAAAAGCTAGAGAATCTCACATTATCTGGTTCACTGCAGAACCCCTATCCCGGGGAATAGCCCAGCATGCCATGTGGACTTAATTCGCTTGGTTGGACATTCCCCATGGAGCAAGGCCTTGACACTGACTAAGCAAATTTAACCTCCAACTACTTCAAATCATTATGCAAAACCATATACGATATGGATACAATAGCATTTTTCTCTATTATATGAATTTCATCAGGACAAAGAATAAGGATGCATCAATTTGAGGTCTCTGGAGTATAACACAGAATCATTAATTATATCCCTTACAGGGTTTGACTCATTGCAACTTTGAGGCTCCAATCAGGATGGGCCTCTGAGTTTTAACAAGAAGGCATGCTACCCAATGCTGGCCAGTTGGAGTGCTAACAAGCATAGGAGATGAGATATTCAGCCCCATATCCACTATGAGAACACTCCCCTATGGATATCAAAACCCTTTTCCTAGACTAGAGAGAATGATTTTTATCGAATCCCTCCTACTTGTGAACAGCAGCTACAAAATATAGTCAAAATCATACTCAAAGGAAATACTATAAGCTAGACAAATGTCACTGGGATAACTATGGGATAATTCTATCCCATATTGCATAGAATTTAATGAAATTTAACTTTGGAGCAAAATCTGGCCTCTATGAAACTTGAGATATTACAAAGAGGGAAACTTACCATGTGTAGATAATCTGTCCTCTGGGATAAGTGTAGAGTATAATGTAGCAGTCACCACCATAGAATTCACCATATGAGTTCTGGTTAATTTCGATCCTACCACTGCTTTCCACACGCCAAATCTGAAAGGGGTGGAATATGCACACCAAGATTAAAACTGTCTTGATCTAATAGTACTTCTCAGAAGTTTAAAATACATTTGGCCTAGTTCTATTACTAAATAACTTTTAATAATACAAGTTTATTTTTTATTTTAAAAGTTATTATTTTATTTGTATAAAGGGGCAGGATAGGAATTCGGAGACGAGCGGGTGGAGAGGAGAGGCACCGTGCTTTCAGAGAGAAGCCTTCCACGCCGTCCCGGTGAACAGAGGAGGCATGGCAGCAAGGCCTGGCTAAACCCAAGAGCCTAGAGAGAGCCCCTGGGTTCCAGGAGCCGGGGTGGCCCGGGAGGACGTCTCAGTGCTGCTGTGACTTGACATGGGGCTGCAGCTGAGACATAGCTCGTGCCGGGGAACCAAATCTGCCCCAGGGACCTCCAGCTACGCTGAGCTCCAGAAAAAGACATCTGAGCAGGACACAGATCCAGACCCAGAAGCTGCGTCCCCTCTGACCACAGCCATGAGGGGCATGTCTCCTTCTGCAGTCCCCACCCCTGTACAGCTCAGATCCCACTACACATCTCTGAAAGGAAGAAAAACGACTTCCTAACTCTCTTTACTGTATACTTTGGTTCGAGCGTTGTGGTAAGCTCTGGGAATACAGAGATAGAATATTTAATTCATGCCCTCAAGGAGGTAACAAGAGGTCTAGGAGGATAAATTTGTAGGTAAATGGATAATTCTGAGGTACTTATAAGTTCTGTTGGTTTGAGCACAGAGAAGACCATTTCAGTGTGGAGGGGAGGCTTCTCGGAAGAGGTGACGCTTATGATGTGACTGAGTTTCGCAGGAGGACTGGGAATGTACTCAGAAGGCGGAGGGAAAGAGCCGTGGGGCAGTGGAAGGGGGGGGGAGGGACAGCAAGGATCTAATCACGGGGGCCATTTGAATACCTTCCAATAGGAAGTGACATCACCCAGTTCTCATGACATCAGATGACTCAACAGTGGATTGAGTGCGAACAGATTTGAGTTAGGAAAACTTATTAGGGATTTGGGTTTTTTTTAAAGCATTTTTGTCACACACAAAAAAAGTCAAGGAATAATTAATGAACCCAATGTGAATGCTCTAAAAGTATTTGGGATTTTAGCACATAACACGTGCAATTTGCGTTGGGGAACGAACGCCTCCAAGGCGCGGGAAGGACACACCGATGGCAGCTGGACCGCGCGGGGCAGCGCACCCTCCCTGGACAATCCCAGCTTCCAGAGCAGGAGCGGTTCTGGACCAAGAAACAAGATCCAAGCTGATCTCTAAGATGCCAGGTGACCTTGCACACATCACCTAACTTCTCGGAATCTCGACACAGACTTTGTAAAATAGAACTGAAGGTCAGACAGCATCTCTTCGGGCTCCAAGTTCCCAGATCTAATAACCCGGTCTCGGACCGTCTTCATTAATCAGCAACATTCCCCGTTTACCAAGGTTGTATGTTCCTGAGTTACACTTCCACCACACTGGCGAGAAGGACTGGCGCGGACGAAGGCGGCCTACCTGCACCTGGCCTGAGCCGTCGTCCACCATGTTGTGCTGGGCCGCCATCCGCGGAGAGCTGTGCAGCTTGGAGGCGTCGAAGGGCACCTGTTTCACCTGCGCCACCTTCTCGGTGACATACACTCTCCCGAAGCCGTCACTCTGGTCTTTGTCTCTCCAGTCCTTGAAGAACTGCTTGAAGATTGGTGTTTCACCTCCTTCTGGAAGAACTTGAATCTGAAATTTAAAAAAATAATAATAATTATAACCAGAAAAATAAGAGACTGAGGGAAAATATGAGTCTAGTATCACCTCACACCTGCCAGAGTGGCTGCCATCAACTAATCATCAAACAACAAGTGCTGGTGAGGGTGTGGAGAAAAGGGGACTCTAGTACACTGCTGGTGGGAATGCAGACTGGTGCAGCCACTATGGAAAACAGTATGGAGTTTCCTCAAAAAATTAAAAGTGGAACTGCCATTTGACCCAGTGATCCCACTTCTAGGAATATATCCTAAGAAGCCTGAAACACTGATCAGAAAGAATGTATGTACCCCCATGTTCATAGCAGCACTATTTACAATGGCTAAGATCTGGAAACAGCCCAAGTGTCCATCAGTAGACGAATGGATAAAAAAGCTGTGGTACATATACACAATGGAGTACTATGCAGCTGTAAGAAAGAAAGATCTCTTATCCTTTGAGATGACATGGAGGGACCTGGAGAGTATTATGCTAAGCAAAATAAGCCAATCACAGAAAGACAAATACCACATGATCTCACTTATTTGTGGAACATAATGAACAAAATAAGCTGATGAACAAAATAGACCCAGAGACATAGAAAGGAGTACAGTTCAGACTGACAGACCTCAGAGGAGGGGGCGGGGGGATGGATGAGATAAACCAAAGAATTTATATGCATGTATGCGTAACCAATGGACATAGACAACAATGCTGGGGTGGGGGGATCAGGAGGAGGGTGTCTAGGGGGGAAAAAGGAGAAACATCTGTAACAAAAATAAATTAATAAAAATTGAGGAAAAAACCCCCAAAAACTTTCTATAACAACAACAACAAAAAACCTCAGGAAATGAAGCCTGCCCTGGCTTCTGTGAGGACAGCTATCGATGTAGAAGCTGGACCTCTAATGACTGCGAAAGGAAAGGTTCTCAAACATGAAGCTCAAACAACCCGACCCTGCTTTCTGCTCCTCACTGAAGGAACTGCCACCGGACCTGGTGTTTGCGGTAAGAACAAGTCCTTTCGTATGTTAGCGTGGCAGTCACATGTTTGTTTTTCTACACTAGGTTCACACGAGGTCTGTGACCCAGAAGGAATTATCTCATGGTGGTACTACAGCCAGGACATAAAACTGAAGAGAAAAGCCCTGGCCGGGTGGCTCAGTTGGTTGCAGCGTCATCCTGCACACCAAAGGTTGCGAGTTCGATTCCTGATCAGGGCACATAACTAGGTTGCAGGTTCGATCCTCGGTTGGGGTGCATATGGGAGGCAACCGATCGATGTTTCTCTCTCACACTGATGTTTCTCTCTCTCTGTCTCTCCCCCTCTTCCTCTCTCTCTAAAAATCAATAAACATATCCTCGGTTGAAGATTTTTAAAAAAAGTAAAGATGAGGCTGAGATTCAGAAAGGACGAGTAAGGAGCCAGTGTCCAGGCTGATCTCGATGATGCCAAATAGTATCTAGGTACCAGCCCAGCCTGCGCAGCTTGCTCTAATGAATAACTGATAAGTGCTCTCAGTTAATTCAAATGTGGTTGACTATTTTGACTTGAAGACTGTGGAGGAAATAGATAAACCCTTATTTTCATTATGTAGCCCCATGGAAGGTGTTTTCTCCAGTTTCTGCAAAATTGCATCCTCTACACAGATAGAGTCGTAGGAACATATGACACACTCAAGTGAAGAATGACTTCACACCCACACGCTACTATACATCAAATCCTTTCATGAGCTCTGTGGAGATGTCATGAGCTCCCATGTTTTAAGTTTCTCTTTTCTAGCCAGTTCATTTCCACACATACTTGGGTTTTGGTGGAATAGTTCATTTGATCTAGGAATTGTTCCGCTGTCTTCATTGCAGCCTTTCTCTCCCGGGGATTGGCATCTTTACCTAAATTACAAGATAAATTAAAAAGAGACTGAATTTTAGCGAGAGGAGGTAACATATGATCAAGTAATACTTGTGTACAAAATAAACTCAGTAATTTAATTTAAATATAACACTGAGAAAATGGCAAAATTTCTAGTGTATTAAATATATTTAGTAATGTAGTAATGAACAATACTTATAAAAATATTCTTTTTAGCCCTGGCCGGTTTGGCTCAGCGGTTAGAGCGTCGGCCTGCGGTTCAGAGAGACCCGGGTTCGGTTCCCGCTAAGGGCATGTACTTCGGTTGCAGTTTGTTCCCGGCCCTGGTTGGTCGTGCGGGTGGCAGCCACTCGATGTGTCCCTTTCACATCGATGTTTCTCTCTCTCTTCCTCTCTCTTGCTCCCACTCTATCTGAACAAAAAATGAAAAAATGTCCTCGGGTGAGGATAAAAAAATATATATATATTCTTTTTATATTGTCCAAATGCTTTTTAAACTCCATCACCCCTGACATATGATGCTAGTAGAAAAAAAAAATGTGGCTTTGATGTCTGCAGTTTATATGAGCTATTTACAGATCAAGACTCAGAAAGGTAGGGTTTTGTTTTGTTTTTAATTTAGAAACCAGAAGAGATGTTTTCTTTACCCAGCTGAGGAAATATCCATACATCTGAAGTGTGGCAACAAAGGCTATAGCATCTTTTACCTTTCCACACAAAAATTTGTTTTGCAGCACCGTGGTCCAGAATAAAGCATTCTTCAGAAAGCAGCATTGCCATGGAGAAGGGGTTTTCTTCCGCCACCAGGGTCACTTTCATCGATCCACTGGCATCTGAAACCTAATATAAACACTATGAACTCACTTGGGCATGATAAAAATGTTCTAAAGTTATATTATGGTGATAATTGCTCAACTCTGCAAATGTAACAAAATCAGTACGCTTTAAATGGGTGAACTTTGTGGTATGTAAATTATATCTCAATAAAGCTGTTTTAAAGAAAATAAATAAAATCCATGAGCCCAATTATACCCTAAAAGCCTTTTTACAAGTTCTTTGGGATAAAAGAACTTACTAATAAAGAGTTAATTTTTGACACTGTGTCTAAAATATCAGAAAATAATAGTGATAATAATAATGGCTAAGGTTTGTTCATACCAGGCACCATGCTATAAACTTTACATGATTATTTCTTAATTTTTACTGCAATTTTTTCAGATAATAATTTTACAGTCATTGAGCACACACAAAAAGCTGAAGCTTAAATGTTCAGTTAGTTATCAATTACTGAGTGCTTACCATATACCAGGCATTGTGCCAAGGAAGGCATTGCTACATTACAATTTATCTTTATAGATTTTTTTCCAATATAAGTCCTGTAATTTAAATATACTTCGTATACATTATCAAAGTAACTTTCCTCTGCCACAAATTGTTATTTACCTAGATTCCTGAAGTTTGGAAATGACTACAAAACATTTTTGTTTTTAAAGTTGGAGGTGGACTTACAAAATTGAAAGTGTTATTAATGTTCAGGTTAGAATTCACTGGTTTTCAACTTGTACGCTACAATGTAATCATCTGGGTACTTGATACACATGCAGATTCCAGGGCCCTCCCTTGCTCAGTGGTGAGATTTTGCAGCATCATGGTGGGGCTTAAATTCTGTATGTTTAAAAACTACTTAGGGGACTCTGCTTCCCTGCTTTGTTCAACAATCCCAAATTATTTTCAAGTGGACTTGATATATTAGATGTATGCAATACATAATAGGTCCACTAGAGGGAGCAAGGATTCAGGATTAACACGTTCACATTGTAAAATATTTCTTTGGTCCATACGCTGTCCAAGAGGGAGAATAGTTTTATTTGATGATGTGACATAAAAGATGTTGTTCAGTTGTTGAAAATTAGTTTTAGAAACAGTAATGAAAAAAATAAGCAGCCACGAAATCTTTAGCTATTTCTATATGACATATTAAAATTATCAGTGTATTTAACAGAAGAGGTAACCACATTTTCCTTTGCTATCTAGAAAGAAAACAATCCACTTCCCCTTTACAAAAAGAAAGTTATGCTGCACAAGTTGGTAACCTGATCTTCATTTAAAACCAATGGTTCTGAGCTAGAAAATCACCTAAACAGTAACAAATGTTACTCCTTCCTACAACAGTTAAGAAAACGATTCAATTCTGCAAGGAGGTGACAGTTTGCTCCAAATCATATGTTTAGGGAGTTATGGGGAGGGGGAGGCACTTGAATGATCCCATTTGAGTAGTCTCCTCAACTGGTATATCTTGTGGCTTTTGTTACTCTCACCAGCAATAAAATCATACAATTCTAGGGTTGGAAGGAACTGAGTAATCTTCTAATGTAATCTCTCTCTCTCTCTCTCTCTCTCTCTCTCTCTCTCTCTCTCTCTCTCTCTCTCTCTCCCCCCCCCCCTCTCTCTCTCTCTTCCATATAAGAAAACTAAGACCCAGAATGGTCCTGTCTTGCCCAAGGTTCCCCAGCCAGTCATTCACCACAGAAGTGACATGGGACTGGGTCCGCCAGTCCCCAGGACAGGCCTGTTTTTACCCTGCTTCCTTCTAGCTGATTGATTTGATAGCTTTGCCCTTGGTAACGAGGAAAGCCTTCACTATGGCTAAACAGGATATTTAAAATAAAGTGAAGATTTTATAGCTTATCAAGAGTTTCTAGAAAAAGCTTACAAAATGTTTTTACTCCATGAAGGGAACATTTTATTAAATGTAATATATCAAAAACACATTGTTGCAAATTAGTATAGCAACAATGTATAATTTTATTTTTACATCATAAGTCCATTTATTTGTTGTTTTAAATAAAATAACAAAAAGTAATGAAAAGAAAGATTTTAATACATATACTAGAGCAAACAATGAATTTTACCTACACATTTCTCTTTGAGGGCAAGGAGAAGATCAACTGTAACAAAGGGTCCCTCCAGCACAGGCCTCCCCACTACATCCAGTCCAGTAAAAACAACAGAACGCTCTGACAGTGAACTCACCATGTACAGTTTAGCCATTTTCCTGTTAGTTATGTCTGCTATGGTGTCGTCATCATCATCTCCGTTCCTGAGCTCTGGCTTTTCTCCTAAAACCTGGAAAAAAGTGAACAGACAAAAGATAAAGACCTCTCATTGAAAAATGCAGAACTTGCCCGGCCGGTGTGGCTCAGTGGTTGAGCATCGACCCATGCATTAAGAGGTCACTGGTTCAATTCCCTGTCAGGGCACATGCCCGCCCAGGTTGTGGGCCAGATCCCTAGTGGGGGGCATGCAGGAAGCGGCCAATCAATGTTGTCTCTCATCAATGTTTCTATCTCTCTCTCCCTCTCCCTTTCTCTCTCTCCAAAATCAATAAAGAAAAAAAATACAGAATTAAAAAAAAAGAAAAGTAGCCTAGCTGGTTTGGCTCAGTGGATTGAGCATCACCCCATGGACTGAGAGGTCCCAGTTTGATTCCTGGTCAGAGCACATGCCCGGGTTTTGGGCTCGATCCCCAGTAGGGGGCATGCAGGAGGCAGCCAATCAATGTTTCTCTTTCACATGGATGTTTCTATCTCTCTCTCCCTTCCTCTCTCTCTAAAAAAATCAATTAAAAAATATTTTAAAAAAGTAAACTATGTAGCATCTCTAAAGATATAGATTACAAAATATATGCAATTGAAATGACCAGACTCAAACCTTTCTCAGCAATCATAGCACATTGGCCTTTTCCCATGAGTTAAATCAATCAGTGGCATTTAATAAACAAACTGAGTTTGCTGGTGATGGGAACCTCCAAGAAAGTAAAATCCCAAATTTATAAGCTTAGGTGTTCATCTTATTGAAAATTAGCAGGTGTTAAAATATGAGTTCTAAGGTTAGTTCTGCAACAGAATTTCTTCTGTGACCTCTGCTTCTTGAAGAAGCAATCTAAAGGTTTAATTAATTTATTATTACGAAGACTTGAATCAAAATTGCTATTCGAAGGTACTATCATCATTGACATATTTATTATAGGTTATATAAAGTGCAAATTCTTGATGACCACATCATGCTTCGTTTTCTACTCTATACTTGGCAGTTAGAACAGTGCCTGGACATAACAGACGCTCTATAAGTAGCTGTCAAATGAACACATTGAATGTATTTATTTACTGTTGCATATATGATGCAATCCAAAAGTTCAAGCAAATCATTTAATAGAAAGAACACTTGAATCTGCTTTGAATTTCTATACACTCAAATCACACACACACAAATGTCTCTATAAAGCACTTTAATTAATTTATTGATAGTAATATCATAAAATGTTAAGAACAAGAAAATGTAAATTATTCTAAACAATGTGATTTTTTATAACAACATAGATATAAATTTACGTTTAGAACATGCAAAAAAGGTATTCATTTAGATTTAACAAATACCTGATACACAATGAAATTCCTTGCATAATGTGTTTTATATCCAATATCCCTTACAAAATGTTGTGTGAAATAGACTGCTGAACATCAGACAATAAAAATATATATAAATTCTAATTCCTGCAGGAGTGCGAAAAAGCCCATCTTTTTGTTTATCCAATAATCAGTAAAATGCTTTAATTATTATACATATTAAATTATTATAATATAGTTTTACTTTTTGCTAAAAGTAGGATCAAGACAAAAATTAAAGCACTTGCCACTGAAAGTTTTTTGAAAACAGTTTTACTTTGGTAGAAGCATGTGTATCTTTGAAGAGCAGTGAAGGTCTCCTCATACACCCTTCTGTAACTCTACTCCCACCAGACAGTAGAGTATGGGATCAATCTTCTGTGTTAGGGACACTGGTAAGTCTCCCAGGGGGGCCAGGTGAGTCTGAGATTTGGGGCATCCTCTAACTTTTCATTTTCAGGCAGCAACTCCCATGTCAGCCAGGAATCTTCATTAGCCTCTCCAAGGACTGTAGCACAGTTGGGAATGGAACCCAAGGGATTTGCCAGAAACAGGCTTAACTTGGGTAGGGAGATATTGTCAGGTATCCTTAAGGATCATTTTAAGATTCAGTTCAACAACTAAGCATTTACCAAAAACCTCAATGGGGTATACAAATGAGTTTCCACCACCTTGCCCAGCCCTTAAGGACTTCACATCTTGCCTAGAAAGAGGAAAATTAAATATGCTCATGTTATCAACTGTGCCATACATTTTGATCTTTGAAATACACTGTAAATACAGCATTCCTTTTTCTCCGCAGGTAGGATAAGGCCTAAATTGAAACACTCATTTAAAGGTTTCTCAAGTGATCAGCATTTGGCTCATGCAGTCCTTTGTGTGGGAGATGACATATTTTACAATTTAAAAAGGAAGGGAAACAGAGAAACCTTATCTGAGGATGTTCCATAAAAATTTCATCTATTGTTCTAGCCAAGACCTGTCACTCAACCTTGCAGCCCCCCTTTTCCGCTAATGATTTTCTGTAAGTTTCCACTGAAAAGCACCACCATCCTCTAACATGCTCCCACCCGACTGGTCTTCCACAGAACGGACCGTTCTCAGCTGGCCATTCAGTGAATCTCGTCTCCTGGCCACCTGAGCTGAAAAGCATGTGGTCAGTTTTGAAGACTTGCTGCCTCCACTTTGAATCTCCTACCCACTTAGTCATTAAATTCGACTTCTCTTTGATCACGTTTAGAGTCACTGATTCCCTTCTAGTCCTTAATTCCCACCCTAGTGAAGTCCCTCATGGCCCGAGTCCCAGTTATACCTACTGTTGTCCACTCCCTCCTGCCTCAGTCTCCCCCCATCTTTTTATCTATTCTGAACACTGGCCAGGAGGCTCCTCATTTCACTTTACTCCCATATTCCAAGATTATGACTCTAAGTAAAGATTTCTATCTGCAGTAGTGGTTCTTAAAATTCAGTGTTCAAGCAACATCGGGGTGACTTGATAAAATATAGATTCCCAACTGTCAGCTATTAAGTAACAGATTGGGTTGAAGCCCAGGAATCTCACTCCGGATCATTCTGAATTGAATGCTTCCTGAAAGAGCAGAACTTCTTGGACTGGCTTCCAAAGTGCCCCCGGAGGCTGGCTGTTACCCACCATGCATCACTTCTCAGCATCTCTACCAAGCACCATCTCCAACCAGGCTGACGTCTCTGGTACTCCTTGTGGGAGCCCTGCACTCCCTTCCCCAGGGCCTTACCTTGTGCTGCATGTCACTCTGCCTAGGTTCACTGGGTGTGGCTGAGCACACTGAGCAATTATTCTTTGGTTGGTTCAGCTAATTACAAGCAGCACAGTAACAGTTACCACTTATTGAATGTCTGCTGTGAGTCACACATTGTATCAGGAGCTTCAGACACCCGCCAGTTCATCCCTGTGAGAGTCCCAGTGAACCAGATCTTCTTACCATCATTTCACAGAAGAGGTCACTGGTGCTCACAGAGGGGAACTGACTTTGCCCAGAACTGCTGAATGTTGAGGCTGAGATTCTGGCACAGGTCCCTTTCAGGACCTTTAAGAATTATTGGTCACATACTACCCTAAACAAGGGAAACTGGGCCAGTCTTTGAAATGGACAGAAAGATTCTGTTTTAAGTTTTTCAGTTACAGTTTATAGTCAGTATTTTTCTGAATTGGTTTCAGGTGTACAGCATAGCAGTCAGAAAATCACATACTTTACAGAGTGTTCCCCTGATATTTCAAGTACCCACCTGGCCCCATAGTTATTACACTGTTATTGACTTTATGCCCTATGCTGTACTTTCCATCCCCGTGAGTGTTCTGTAGCTGACCCTTCTGGTGATCTGATGCTGTAGAGTCGACACCTTGCCTTTACTTTGAGTTCGTTTCTAATTCAGTCAGAAGATTGATAGAAGCAATGATCTGTCCACAGAGATTCACAGGACTTTTTGTCTGGCAGAAATGAAACTAATTCTGCCCTGCAGCTGAGGCCCCCTTTGCATTATTAGAAACTTCATCTTGCCCTGGCCGGTTTGGCTCAGCGGTTAGAGCGTCGGCCTGTGGACTGGAGAGTCCCAGGCTTGGTTCCCGCTAAGGGCACGTACCTCGGTTGCAGTTTGTCCCTGGCCCTGGTTGGGGGTCGTGTGGGTGGCAACCACTTGATGTGTCTCTCTCACGTCGATGTTTCTCTCTTTCTTCCTCCCTCTCTCCCTCCCACTCTATCTGAAGATAAATGCAAAAATGTCCTCGGGTGAGGATAAAAAAAAAAAAAGAAGAAAGAAACTTCATCTTAACACGGCCCATACATGCGTCTAGTCTTTGAATTCTTCTTTGGGCTAGTTATAATATCTTGATATTTCTCTTATGAATGGATGGTTTAAAATCTTTCACATGGGTTATTTTATATTTGTATGAGATCCATGATTTTACTTCTTTGAAAACTACCCTTGGCTTCAGAAGTAACCAAAGGAAAAACGAAAACTACCCTTGAAATCTAGTACCTCTTGTCTAAACTGTATGTGTTGGAACCTGTTTATACACTTAATGCCTTTATTAGCATTACATATATTCAGCTAACACTTTTCAAAAGCCATTCTGTGCCATGCCAGGTGCTTTTAAAATCTGATTTAACAAAGGCTTACATATCACCATATACCAGACGCCATTTTAAGCTTATTCCATCTTCATAACAATCCTATGATTTGCCCTGTTCATTATCCCATTTTACGCCCGTGGAAACAGGTGAAGCCACTTGCCAAGGTCATGCAGCTAATAAATGACAAAGTCAGGATTTGAACTCTGGCTTCAGAGTGCATGTTCTCAACGAATGTGCTGTGCTGCCTCCTGTAGGTACTTCAAAAGGGCTTCACTCAATTGTTTGGGCCTTGTCTCTCGAGATAAAGCAGAGGTCGCTTCACAGCAGAGATTGTACAGGGACAATCCCCCGTTCTGGTTAGAACAGCACAGCAAACCCACTGAGCAGCGCACGTCCTGTTCACTGCGGTTCTGGTGTTCCGCCACCCTCTCCACAGAGCTTTCATCTTTCTCCAAACCCTCCCTTTCTATCCCCCTTTCTTCTTGTTCTGCCTATTTTGTGGGCATTAAAGGCTAAGAGAGGGAAGTTCTTCCATTACATATCAGAGTGTTATATGAGTAAATAGCCCTTAAAAACAGAAAAACAGTGTTCAACAAACATGAAAGAGCTACCAAAGAATGTAAAAATGAAACAATAGTACTCCTTTACTCGTAAAATTTTCAATGGTTAAGGGAAAATTGATAATATCCAATGTTGGCAAAGATTCAGTATTCTACCAGGTGCTCTCCTAGCGAGCAGGGAAATTCTGGAAAGTGATCAGCAGTAG
Source organism: Tadarida brasiliensis (assembly GCA_030848825.1). Lineage (NCBI taxonomy): Eukaryota > Metazoa > Chordata > Mammalia > Chiroptera > Molossidae > Tadarida > Tadarida brasiliensis. The sequence goes on along the minus strand of CM061267.1, from coordinate 77,549,583 downwards.
GTAACAGAAACCTTAAAAGCAAATTATTTAATCCAGTAATTCTATTCCAGTAGTTTAGTCCACGGAAAAAATTAAAACATATGCAAAGAACTAATTACATTTTATAGGATTTAAAAATGTAAACCATCCAATATGGAAGGAAATGATTAAATAAATTAGGCTACATTCATATAATGGAAAACTATATAGATATTAAAATATTCTTAAAATTGTGTGATAATCAGGAAAATGTTCATGTTTCCAGTAAAAATTTAGATTGCAAAGCCTTATGTACAGTATAAACTTTCTTGTAAAAGCACAGAGATACATATATAAAAACAAAAATTAGAAACATATTTGGTATTTTTTTCTCAAATGTGAGAATTGGGATAACATTTTTTCTCTATATAACTATATGTTTTGTAAAATTTCAACAATAAACATGTATTTTTCTTCAATAAACACCATCGTCAGTGTCTTGAAAACCTTTCTATATGACCCATTGTGCTATTTCTTTTTAAAAAAAATCCTCACTCAAGGATATTTTCCCATTTAGTGTCAGATAGAGTGAGAAGGAGGGAGGGAGAGAGAGAGAGAGAAACATCGATGTGAGAGAGACACATCAACTGGTTGCCTCCCACACGACCCTGACCAAGGCCAGGGACAAACTGCAACCGAGGTATGTGCCCTTGACCAGAATCAAACCCGCAACTCATTGGTTCATGGGCCGATGCTCTAACCGCTGAGCCAAACCGGCCAGGGCTGTGCTATTTCTAAGTTGGTCTATGTTTAAATTTTTCTTAGCAAGGACCAGGCAATGAGGGAAAACTTGCTATACCATCATAATCCTCACTTAATTTTCACATTTGTATCTGTCTTTATTTATTTATTTTGAACCTTTATGCCAGCCTCACTTATTTTGGATATGAAATCCCAACATTTACTATCTTGCTCACTCAAGATGAGTTTTCCCTCCTGTAACTCTCTACAGAAAAGTCAAGGCATTTGAACACTTTACAGTAAGTATTTGAAGGGCATAACAGGAAAAGAGGGGATAATATGTACCCTGGAGGAACGACAATACACATCCCTAAACTTGAGGTCCCTTTGGATAGGTATGTTCTACGTTGGTGTCAAGTCCTAAAAGCATTTAACATAGAGGGTCTTCTGTGCTTCTCAACTCTGGTTGCAGCTGGATAGATTAGGAAGAGGAGGCTGAGAAGTTTAGTTTGACCTTCTGCCCAAGTCCCGTCAATATTAAAGCAAGGGTGGGACCCAGGCTCTCCAGCTCCTACTGCTTTCTGTGGAAAATGAGACATCACCTTCTTCTTACCTTCATCATTTTCGTGTGAGCTCTGCTTCTATTTTCACTACAAACAAAGTAAGCTCTTGGTTTCTGCGAGCTAACATTTTAATGACTAATTCTAACGTCTTTCTTTTCCTTTACTGGAAAAAAAAAAGTCAGTAGTTTGCAAACATATGGTAAATAGAAATAAATTGTAAATGGGAAGACTAGTCTTGTTGTTAAGGTGTATTAACCTGTTTCAAGGCAAGTAAATATTTGCTAATAGGGAAGATAAAATATTTGCTCTCAGAGAGATAAAAGCACAGGCAATGCTGAGAAAAGCTGTGACCTCATTCAGCCAGCTCCCCTCACCTGGATACGAGATCCCACCTGCTCCCTGCTCTCAGAGATGTGCTTCCCTGCCTCCGAAACACCTCATCCCCTTATCCCATCAAGTAAAGGGCAATTTCATATATCAAATGGTGGGTAGATATTTTACACTGAGAGAAACCATGTGAAATATATGCTTAGATAAAAGGATAAAGTGAATTGGATGTCTGCAAGAGAGATTCGGGCATTTAATTATCTGGGCCAGGGCTGCCTAACAGAATTTTCTCTAATTGAAACGTTCCATATCTGAGCTGTCCAGTACGAAAGTCACCAGGATGTCACATAGAGGGTCTTCTGTGTTCCTACTACAGTAACTAGTGAGTACCTGAAATGTGGCTAGTGTGACCAAATAACAAAATTTTAAATTTTATTTAAATGTAATTAATTTCGTCTGGCCAGTGTGGCTCAGTGGCTGAGTGTCAACCCATGCACCAGGAGGTCGCTGGTTTGATTCCCAGTCAGGGCACATGTCCAGTGGGGGGCATGCAGGAGGCGGCCAATGTTCTTTCTCATCGATGTTTCTATCTCTCTCTCCCTCTCACTTCCTCCGTCTTTAAAATTAATAAAAGGAAATAAAAAATAAATGTAATTAATTTCCATCAGAACTTAGCCGTATGTGTCTCACAGATGCTGTAGTTGACAATGTAGCTCTACAGGACTCAGAGACTGTGGTGCCCTTGGGAAAGTCACCCTGATGTGGGTCTGATGCTCAGTGTTACTGTAACATCAACATATTAGAGATTAGATTTAGAGGGTACAACTCACAAGAAAGTTAACTCATAAATTATGATTCTTTGGGAAGCTAACACAAGTTACTATCATATGGAAAGCTAACTCACAAGTTACTATAACATCGATAGCTAGCTCACAAGTTACTAAAATACACAAGCCAGAATGCCAACTTACTTAGCTAGAACCGTTGTTCTCACTGGCTGCCTGTTGGAGCCATCCGGGGAGTAAAGGCTACACAAGTCTGGATCTGAGCCCGAGATTCTGATTGAAGCCTGGCACTGTTTTTTTTAAAAGCCCTCTGGCCCTGGTTCAGCGGTAAGTTCAAGTGTTCAGAGGTATCAGCTTTGTTTTACTGGTTCATCTTAACCATCAGGACAGTCTGCCAAGCATTTCTGATGTCCACATAGCTTCTCAGGGAACTTCTCACCTGCACGGATTGTCATGGTCTGGCGGTCTGGAAGTTGCCCTGCAGCAAAGCCCAGGCAAAGATTTTAGGCCATCTGCCTTTTCTGGGGGCTCATGAACCCTCTTTCTGTAAGACCTCACATCCATGTGAACATTTCTACCTGATCAGTGTTGGAATGGACACCTCTGCCATCGGCCTTTGGGATTCCTAATTTCTATGCTTCACAATGAGCATCCCTGTCATCTTTTCAACAATCCCTTCATTTGGTGGGCTCAGGCAATCTGAGCTGGGTAGAATCACTACCAAGTGACTCTCTGACCTTGCTCCCCCACTTGAAATGTCATGACAATTAATTCCACTCACAATTATTTTAGTATATGTGCTGCTGAAGCCAGCGCCCACTCACAATTGTTATGATGATTAAGTGAAATAATATGTGTGAAGTGACTGTCACTATACCTGGGACATGGTCAACACTCAATAAAAGTTGGATCTTGCGTCTTGAGTCAAATCCTGCTTCGGCCAAAAGGTCATTCATTCTGTCTCCTTGCGATTCCCCTGCATATCACTGCTCTGGTTCTTTGCATGACAACTGTACCATTAAACTTGTCACACACCTCCCCTTGACTTGCAAGTGCTTATTACTTGTTCACGTCTTGATCTAATGTTATTGTCTATTTGTTTTAATAGTAGATCCTTGTCAAAGCCGTGTGTTTTAGGTTTAACGCCACAAGTTGTAGACAGATCTATCTATCCTGAACCAGAGCCCAGAGAACAAACTCCTGTGTAGGCAGCAAGGAAACAGCTGATGATGCTGAGAAGGAGCAATAAGCTGCAGTGATGTCTTCCCTTCCTTAAGTTACTGTGTGTATAATGCCATTGGTCCTTGGTTATACAATGAATTCTCTGACCTTCCCATGTGTTTCAATCATTTCTCCCCATTTGATGTTGTACACATGACTTTACTTTGGTGAGGTGGGATACATCAGTTATGCGAGGCTTTCTATGCAGTGTCTATGATTCAGCAGCACGAGAAAGGTCTGGGGCTACAATGTTAAACAAGGCAGCTGTGGCCCCAGCCCTCAGCAAGCAGACTCTCACTGCAAGGGTGCTACCTAGGTCCCACCTGTCCTTGCCCAATCCCAGTGTAGGCCGTGGAGGCTGGAGCAGTCTGCAAAAAACGTTCTGAGGTTCTTTCCAAATTTAGTGAGAAACTTTAACCTGATCTACCAGTTATTACACACATGGGCAGGTAGAAGTGGCAGGACTCATTTCATTCATTTCTAACTTCAAATATATGAAAATAGGCTGTTGTAAGGAACCTCAAATTCAGAGACGTTTGGCAGTATCAGGTCCAGCCTCCTCCTTTCAAGGCTGGTCCCCCTCATCATGCCTCTGGGCTGCTGCCCTCGGTAACTTACTGTTTATCTTCACCAACTTTGAAGATTACCACAAGGAAAATTACTTTAGATCAAATGAGAGGAGGAATGGAGAAGAAAAAACTGCTTTTCTTTTCCAATTTCTTTCTTTGAGGCCAACAAGAAGTCAAGCGCTCCACAGAGCATGCCTATCATGAGAAGATGAGCTGAGTATTTTTTTCATTGCCTCGCATCACCATATACACAGTGCACACCTACACACATTTCATCTACAGTATCTCCTGCCCCTGTAGGGAGTGGTAAATAAACCTGATTTACATATAATGTTTAAATAGATTAGACCAAGTTTTACGGCAAGAGAGTTGTGAAAGTTTCTTCTTTATCTATGTAATTCAGAAAATTTCCAAGCACCAAAATTTAATGGAGCAAACTCAAAATGGCTTTTATGTACTCTGGGGTACGTGAAAAATATTTGCATGCCTTTTGTACTTACATTAAAAGAATGTATTTTTTATAGTCAGTAACATTGCAATACCTATGCATGTGCCAGGTGGGTACTGGAAATATCAGGGGGAACACTTTGTAAGTATATGATGGTCTAACCACTACGCTGTACACCTAAAACCAACACAAAATAACATTGAAAGTAAACTATAATTGAAACATAAAAATGAAAATGAAAAAAGAATGTATTTTTTCTCTAAGAAAATGCCTACCCCAACTACCCTGTACCCAGAGTCTCCATGGTGTTTGCTGAAAGGTTGAATGCTTACAATAAGAGATTTAAAACAAAGGGCCAGGCTGGTCCACTGGGCACAGACATTGTGCTACTAAAGTTATTACTTAAGAATGATTGTCAAAATGCTGGCAACATTTTGGAATTTATAAAATAACTGCACAGCAGATGGGCTTCCCGTCTCTCTGTAGGTTTAAGATGGCGTGCTCTGGACTGAAGCCTGCCTGGGTGTGAATCACAGGCCAGCCCTCCCGTTCCTGCTGGGGGAGTTGCATAGCTTGTCGAAGACTCACTTTCTGCACCTGTAAAGTGAGGGTATAGAGTTGCTGTTGGTGCTCTGCCCCTCTGCCCTCAGTCTACCACAGAGATTATCTGCAGATGATTTCTTAAAGGTCGAACCTTCTGCTCTCTGTCTGATGGCATTATCTGCTGCGAAGCTGTACTCTGCCCACACACAAGGCAGACTGGAGGTTCTGGGTAGTTAACACCAAGGAGCACCCCTCCACCAATGAGGGGTGGGGGTTACCGGCTACATCCTGCAGCCACGTCAGCCTCCAGTGGGCAGATTCTGAAGAATGTTTCTCAGTTTCTCAGAGGGTCCCGCTGGGGCTAAGTCCCAGTTGCCTGCAGCAGTAAATAAATAACTTAGTAACAACTACTGCTTCATTACTCCTACTTGGTGCTTCCAGGATCATCTCCCAAATAATGCCCGTCCCAGGTCCCTGTCTCCGAGTTGGCTTTTGGAGGAACACAAACCAAGACAGGGAATGATAAATGTATCCACTTCGTGGGGCTGTTGTAAGAGTTAAATTAGCCCATCCTTATGAAACCCATAGAAGAACGCTGGCCCCATGTCAGCACTGGGTATTTGCCATGCTGGTGCTTATTGTTACTGCCTCTGCTGCAAATGAAATCAACGGCAGAGAGTTTCTTAGATGATGGGATTTCTGTGTTCATGATAAGACACACTTGTATCACATAAATAAAAATGCATGCCTGGCCAGTGTGGCTCAGTGGTTGAACATCGACCCATGCACCAGAGGTCGCCGGTTCGATTCCCGGTCAGGGCACGTGCCCAGGTTGTGGGCCAAATCCCCAGTGGGTGGCATGCAGGAGGCAGCCAATCAATGTTCTCTCTCATCGATGTTTCTATCTCTCTCTCCCGCTCCTTTTCTCTCTCTCTCAAATCAATAAAGAAAAAAAATTAAAATAAATAAATAAATAAAAATGCGATAAAAAAAGTGTTAGCAGTGAACAGAAAATTCAGCCTACCAATGAGCCGTCTGCCCTGACCCTTGCAGAGCACAACAGAATGAAATTATGCCATTGCCTAGCAAGGGAGCTCCATGACAGTGCAGCAACCAGTATTTGCCACCTGCTTCGACACACATTTGTCTTTTGCACATGCACTCCATCGGACTTCATTCAGTTTTACCTTCAGTTCTGGTTTACTTTATTAGTTGCATGGCTCACTGGAACAGAGCACTGATACTTGGTTTCTCAGTTATGCACAGCACAGGGCTTCATTTCCCAGTATATTGCTATGGCTTTTTTATGTTTGCATTCACACACTGATATATTTTCTTTTTAACAGTATGTTAGTACCTTTTTCCTGATTAGTAGACTGTTATGGAATATCTAGAATTGGTTTACACAGACAGACTAGTGTACATGAACAAACTGTACTTTCCTAATAGTCACTTTAAAATCATGTTTGTAAATAAATATACCTGCATATATATGTGTGTGTGTGTGTGTGTGTGTGTGTGTGTGTGTACAGATTTTATACATACATACACATCCAAAGCAATGTAGCTGTAAAATTGTGATGCACTGGATACCCTTACAAACATAATACCAATTTTTTCATTTTCTCAAGAACTTTAATATAACCTAGTTTCACAACAGTGTGATTCTTGGCTCTGGAAAAACAGGATTAGACGCGCCATCCACATGACATGTCTCTCTTTAGAGAGATCTTTCCAATATGTGAACACATATCCTCCTGCTATTAAACAAATATTAATTATAAAATAAATACTAAGGAATTGTAAGTTCCTCCTGCTATTAAAAAATTTATTTATAAAATAAATACTAAGGAATTGTCAGTTGTTGACTCTTGAAGAATCAACCTTTTAATATCTGGGCTGGGCTAATTCTTAGCACAAGATGTACAAGTAAACTGATATAAAATAAATATTACTGTTAACTATTATTACATATTTTAAAAACTTATTTACACAATGTGTGTCAAAGAATTGTGAATCACTGAATTGTGGAGATCTGGCATTTTGATATCTGAGTTTAGCTAATTCTTAGTACAAGGAATAAGAAGTGACCTGAATTGCTGAAAGAAAATATAGTCTTAATGTTAGATTTAAAAAAAAAAATGTATTATCACTATTATTATAACAAACATGAGGGGCAATATAAATAGGGAGATTAGAAACCTGCATTCTAGTTTAATATTTATGTTAGTTTATCAACTCAGATACAGACTTCGTGGGGGCAAAGATCCGCCCTTCCACACTGTCCATTTGTCATAGAACTACACTGCCCTATTCACAGGTCCTGTCGCTATCTCCTCACTCCAGCTGTCAACTAAAGGAAAAAGTACCTCATTCAGAAAGGATTGCCAAGTGGTGTAATTTGGATTGATCATATAAAAGTGACACCTTATCGGTAAGGTCACAGTCTTCATGTTGAACTTTGGTGTGACCCAGTGAAAGATGATTTGGTGTATTATTATTTTATTGCAGCATATGGTTAACTATACAGTTAATATATTTCTTTCTTTCTTTTTTAATCCTCACCTGAGGATATTTTTCTATTTATCTTTAGACAGAGGGGGAGGGAGAGAGAGGGAGAGAAAGGGAGAGAGAGAGAAACATCAACGTGAGAGAGACACATCGACTGGTTGCCTCCCGCACAACTCCGACCAGGGCCAGGGACGAACTGCAACTGAGGTACACGCCCTTGACCGGAACTGAACCCACGACTCATTGGTCCGCAGGCCGACGCTCTACTGCTCAGCTAAACCGGCCAGGGCTACAGTTAATATATTTCTTAGCTTTCTTCAAAATATTTTAACTTCCCCCACTGGATAAATTGGTGAGGGAAAAAAATGGATATCTGACTTAAATACTAATAATCCAACCAAATGATTCATTAAAATAAACAACACATAAATGGTGCCTTGAACAGTGCCTGGCACATAGAAAGTTATCAATAAATGGCAGCGATAAACAGCTAGAGCAACTCCAGTGCTCTTGAAAGTATTATAACCCTGCAGCATGCACTACTTGTTACTATGATTCTTTGGAGTTGGGGTATATGACAAGTATCATTGCCTTAAAGCAAAATGAAGAAACTAATTTAATTACAGTGTGACAGAGAGAAGAAAATTTTTTGGATCCTTTTAACTTAAAATTAAAAATATTTGAAAGGTAAACCCATAGATGGACCTCTTTCTGTATGACTCTCATAATAATGTTATTTCAATCAGATAAGAACTGAGGAAAATCTCTGATATGCTGGATGTTCACTACATAAATAGGAAATTTAAAAATATTCAACAGATTGTTAAATTTCCCAAGAACTTACAAAAAGACACTGGGAAATAAAGGAGGGATAAATGAGAAAGCTGAACCACTTGGACAGCACACAAAAAGAAGTGTGCCTTTCTGGCAAAACGGTTTCTGTTGTCTCTTAGTATTAAAATGTTTGCTGTGTATATTGACCAAATTAATATCTCAGGCAACTCAAATTTCCATCCTTACAAAGCATAGAATTGTGACTAACAATGAAGTAAATAGGAGGATAACAGAAAATAGTTTAATGAGTGATTGTATATGTGTATTTTATAAACCCACAAAACAACTTTAGGTCCTACATTTAAGGAGCTCAAAACACCCATGCTTGCTTGCTGAAGGCCTGGGGGGATGGGAGTGGGGTGGAGAGGGTCAATGGAGAAAAAAAGGAGAATATCTGTAATACTTTCAACAATAAAGATAACTTTTAAAAAATAATAAATAAATGAATAAAAAGCAAAGTGTTTTTTATTTACATTATTTTCCTATAAGTCTTTAGACACTTTTAAAAAAGTACTATAGATGCATTGTTCCAAAATGGTAAAATGGGGTGTTTTCAAAACAGCTCTCACTTCCATTATTGTTACTTCTTTAGCTCATTTGATAGTATTCTACAAAGGTAAATGGGCACTGATTTATCTAATCAAAGATCATCCCCAGAAAATAAAGTATCTTCCACTCTCTGTAGCATCATTTTCCAATGATCATGCTTGATTTATAGACACAATAATATTTTAGTTGAAATATTAAAATATCCCATATAAATCAAGTAAACCCAAGGTTATGCTATGAAACAAGCATTTCCACAGAGAAATATTGACATAATTCTAAATTTCCCAATTTGAATTTATTTCTCAATGTTTGTATTTATGTGCTGAAATGTATGAGCATTCCAATGCTTAGAATATTAAATGTTCAAAATACTCCTGATTTTGCTTTCTGTAAATTTAAGTTGTATAAAACCTTAGGAAGCATTTACAATGTGAACAGCCTTTTGAAGTTTTGAGGAAGAATAAGACAAATATATTGGAATATTTATAAGATAAACCTCAACGTCGGTGTAGTTCCTTGAAGTTCATGGAGTATTGTCATTCTTAACTCAGTGGTGAGAAAAGGCAGTACCAGGACTAGGGGCAGCAGCCCAGAAAAATGGTGGAGGCCAGCGGACAGTAGTGTTGAACACTAGGGAGTGAGAAAAGGAGTTGGTGTTTGTGATTTTTGGACACTAAGTGGGGAGGTGACCTGACCTGGGAAGAACAATTCTACAGAGGGGAGTATCCAACTACAACTCATGCAAACATGCATTTTTATTCACAGAATGAAAAGTGTTAGACAGCAGCTATTTATTTCTTACTGTGCTGGGTCCTTTCACCCAGAGTATATATAATCTACCTAATACGTGGGAAGGTATTGCAGTATGAATAAGCTTGACTCAAAAAAAAACAAAAGTTTGACTCAGTTATTACTTTCCAAGAGTTTAGTGGTACTGCTGATGTACAGAAAGACTAGCAGAATATATGCATTATCCTTATCTAAACATTAACTGCCCCTTTATAAGTGCACTTGGTTTTAACACTAAATCAGTAGTATGACTTTGCTCATATCTTAACCAACACTATCATCTAAAATGCAGGCAAGTTTTTAAAACAATATTATCCTCTAGAAAACAGGAAAACAAATGGAATGGTTTTCTGGTACCATGTAGCTCACAGATAATTGTATTAATTATCCAAATATCAATGAGCAGTGATTTAGATCTGTGATGGTTACACAGCTATGAAGGCATTGCCTGCCCTCAAGGAACTTAGAGCAGCATTCACAAGATGTAAATTTTATTTGACAAAATACTTTGGGCTGAACTATCTGAACTATGCAACTCCAGATTTTATTTACAAGACACCCAGATGAGCACAACATAAATATCTGATCAACTTGCCAAGAGAATGACTGAATGAATGATCTTATTTCCAAGTTGTCAATTAATATTATAATGACAAGATGAACACAATCCCTATATTGGGAGATCCTTTGGAAGTTCATCTAACCTATATATTGTTAATATACAGTCTAAAATACATCAATTTTATCATGACAAGGCTTCAAACTAATGGTGGTATCATTCTGTCCATGCTTTCTGGCAACTGTGGACCCTCACAATCTGTTCCCACTCTCTGACTCTGTTTTAGATCTTGTGCATGTTTATCTCCTCAAGCGAACAATAAAATAAGGAGTCTCTGAACTTTATTGGGAACCAGTAGTGTTCAATAAACACTTACTAACTGATACATAACATGATCATCTAATTTTTCTTCCAATTTTCTTTTTTTTTTTCATCCAGAATTAGAAACAACGATTGTACGAGTGCCCTGATGTTTTTATAAAAGCAAGAATCTAACAGTTCAGCAACACAGGGTCTGCTTCCAATCTCCCTGTAGTATTTTTACTGCCAGTATTCCACTACTGGCATTTACAATGATTAGAGACTTAACAAGTTCTTTAAATTATATTGAAAAACTGTATTTCTGATTTAGAAAAATTAGTTGTTTCCTGTCATCATTTCAAACATCTTGCCCCTTCATATTCTCTTTTTGATATCTATCAGCTGCTGTCTTTTAAACAGTGAATGACTATAGGATCCGATCCAAGATGGCAACAGAGTAAGTGAATGTTACACTCACCAACTCCCAGATCAAACTGGAATTACAACTAAAATATAGAGTGATCAACCGGAATAACCAGATGAGGAATAGCTGAAGAGAAATCTTTTAACCAAGGATTTATAGAAAAAGCCACATCGAGCCTGATAGAAAGAGTGGAGAGGTGAAAAGGGCTGGTCCTGCTCCCATAGGCAGCAGCTGAGATTCTGGAGGGATAGCTCAGCTGAAAAGGTTCCCCTGAGAAGAGTGGGGTCTTCACCCTAAGCCTGGCTCCCCAGCCCAGAGCACCAGAACTGGGAAGAGGCGTCCACATAACATCTGGCTGTGAAAATCGGTGAGGATTCTGTCTGCAGAAAGAGACAAGAGTCTACTAGAAACACAGGTGCCTTCTTAAAGGGCCAAAGCACAACATCTTGTTTGAAGCTACTCACCCTGAGCTTCAGTGGAGGAAGAGGGGAGCAGACTAGGGTCACATGAGGAGAGACTGGGGTTTGTGGCTCTGGGGAGAGAGATGAAGGGACAGCCTCCAGGACCCCTGTGCTGAGTCACACTCTCACAATGAAGACACCATCTTTCTTGGGTGGAATACTCCCTTCTGTGCAGCATCAGCCTGGAGGAATGCGATAGCCCAGGCTCCTGGACTCCCAGTCACCCCACCCTGTGGAACTTGTGCCCTGCTGAGAAGTCAGCTGCCTTGGTCAGAGGGTAGAGGTCTGGGCCGACTAAGGGCTGTCAATGACTGAATTGTGTGGCTTTGAAGCAGGGGTTATTCCTCTCACTTTCCAGAAAACCTGAGTGGCACTTTCTCATCACGGGAGATCTGCTAGCCCCACTCTGTAAGATCCTGGCTGCCCCACCCTCCCAACTCCTGGTGCCTCTGCCCTGACGAGGTCAGGGTAGATTCTGGGACAGACTGAGCTGTGTGGCTCTGGGGCAGGGGCCACTTCCCTCACCTTCCCCCAAGCGTGACAGTCACCTCCCCACATGGGAGATCTACTAGTCCCATGCTCCTGACTTGTGACAGCCCTGCCCTACTGAGATTGAGCTCTTGGCAGAAATCAGGGACAGACCGAGTTTTGTGGCTCTAGGATGGGGGCCCTTTTTCCCTCTCATGTCCTGTTGGTGCAGAGCTCTGCCTTCACATGGCCAAATCTTGGTCTGTTTAGGCCCGATAAACTATGATGGCCTCACTCTGATGACTCCAAGACCCTGTCCCATCACAAAGGTATACAAGCAACCAGTGGGTGAGAGCTAGACTTGGTATACCCTGGGAAATTTGCTGGGTGGCCTCAGACCAAGCACTGAAACCAAATTTGAACGTGTATCAATCTGGTGAACACCACTTACCCCCACCTGGTGACTCACTGAGAACCTACCTCATTCAACTTGAGTAGTGCCAGAGGTTCTTTTCGTGAATCACCCTAACAGACAGCTTGCAGGCAGAAGCAGATCTCAGTGTGCTTGGGACTTTTGGTGACCTGTACCCAGCCTTTGCACTAGTGAAAGCTGGCCTTGGTGCACAACTAGGTCCTTCCTGACCACACCCATGCCCAGCAGAGGCAGCTACAAACTGGATCACTTTGTAACTTCAAATAGGGTGCCCTGGGCCAGTCACAGGTAGCATCTGACATTGGCCTGCACCAGAGTCCTTCCCAAGAGACCCAGAACCAACACACCCAGTAGCAAGCTTCAGAAAGCATCAGAGCATAATCGGATTAGTTTCACAAGGGGGTATATCCAAAGATAGATCTCAGCAGGCACCAAACCATGTTGAAGTGAATTCTCCTTCATGTGGCCAGCACCTGCACAGCAGCTGGTACACTGTGGTCTGGGTTGATCCTCACAGTCAGCCAGCCTGAGGGTCAACCTCACACACAAACAGGCCAATAGAAATCAAGACTCAATTGCAACAGAAGGAACCACATAACCCACACAAAGGACATTCCTGTAGTACCCATCTCAGGTGATCAAAAAGACTGTGCCACTGGATCCCACAGGACACCTACTGTATAAGGTCACCCTACAAAGACTGAAAATCATAGCAGATCTACCTAATACATAGAAACAAAAACAAAGAGGCAGCCAAAATGGACAGACAAAGAAATATGCTCCAAATGAAAGAACAGAAGAAATTACCACAAAAAGAGCTAAATGAAATGGAGACAAGTCATTTATCAGATATACAGTTCAAATAGATATTATAAGGATGCTCAAGGAACTTAGAACTACAAGAGCATGAAAAAGGACATAGAAACCATAAAAAAGAATCAGTCAGAAATGAAGACTACAATATCTGAAATGAAGAATACACTAGAAGGAATAAACAGTAGGTTGGATGAAGCAGTGGATCATATCAGCAATTTGGACGACAAATCAGCAAAAATCACATAGTCAAAGCAGCAACAGAAACAACAACAAAAAAGGATTTTAAAAAATGAGGACAGATTAAGGGACCTTTGGGACAACATGAAGTACAACAACATCTGCATCAGAGGACTACCAGAAGGAGAAGAGAGCAAGCAAGGGATGGAGAACCTATTTGAAGAAATATAGCTGAAAACTTACCTAATCTGGTGAAGGAAAACAACACACAAGTCCAGGAAGAGCAGAGAATCTCAAACAAGGTGAACCCAAAGAAGCCCACACTAAGACATATCATAATTAAAATGGCAAAGGTTAAATACAAAGAGAGAATCCTAAAAAGCAGCAAGAGAAAGACAGTTAGTTACCTACAAGAGAGCTCCCATAAGACTGTCAGCTGATTGCTCAACAGAAACATTTCAGGCCAGAAGGGAGTGGATTGAAATATTCAAAGTGAATATAAGTAAGGACCTACAACCAAGACTACTGTATACAGAAAGACTATGATTTAAAATTTAAGGAGAAAGAAAGAGCTTCCCAGACAAGAAAAAGCTAAAAGAGTTTGTTACCACCAGACCAATATTACAAGAAATGTTAAAGGGCCTTCTTTAAGAAGAAGAAGAAAAAAAAGAAAACCAAAGGAACATAGTTAAAAGAATAAAATGGCAATAAATGTGTATCAATCAATAATCACTTTAAATGTAAATGGCTTAAATGCTCCAATCAAAAGATATAGGGCAGCTGAATGGATAAGAAAACAACACCCATATATATGCTGTCTACAAGAGATCCACCTCAGAATGAAAGATGCATACATACTAAAAGTAAAGAAATGAAAAATATATTTTATGCAAATAAAAATAAAAAATAAAAAAGCTGGGGTAGCAATACTTGCATCTCAAAAAATAAGACTTTAAAACAAAGGCTATAGTAAGAGATAAAGAAGGACACTACATAATGATAAACAAGCAATCAAATAAGAGGATATAACCCTTGTAAATATTTATGCACCCAACATAGGAGGACCTAGTATATAAAACAAATCATGACAGACATAAACGGAGAGATCAACAGTAATACAGTCATAGTAGTAGATTTAACACTCCATTGACATCAATGGATAAAAAATTTCAGACAGAAAATCAACAAGGAAACACACTAGATCAGATGAATTTCACTGATATCTTCAGAGCATTTCATCCCAATGCAGCAGAATATACATTCTTTTCAAATGCACACGGAACATTTTCTAGGATAGATCATATGTTAGGAAACAAAACAAGTCTCAATAAATTTAAGAAGATTGAAATCAAATCAAGCATCTTCTCTGACAATAATAATATGAAGTAAAAATCAATCACAAGAAAAACACACAAAGACACAGAGGCTAAAAACCATGGTACTAATCAATGAATGGGTTAACAATAAGATCAAGGAAATAATCAAAAGAAACCTTGAAACAAATGAAAATGAGAACACACAAACCAAAAATCTATGGGACACAGCCAAAGTAGTCCTAAAAGGGAAATTCATAGCATAACAGGCCTACCTGAAGGAAAAAGTACAATCTCAAATAAACAATCTAACTTTAGACTTAAAAAAACTAGAAAATGACCAATAAACAAACCCAAAATGAGTAGAAGGAAGTGAATAATACAGGTCACAGCAGAAATAAATAAAATAGAGCCTAAGAAAACAATACAAAAGATCAGTAAAACCAAGAGCTGGTTCATTGAGAAGATAAACAAGATCGACAAACCTTTAATCAGAATCACCAAGAAAAAAGAGACAGAACCCAAATAAATAAAATCAGAAATGAAAGAGAAGTAACAACTGACACCAAACAAATACAAAGGATTGTAAGAAAACATTATGAACAACTATATGCTAACAAATTGGACAATCTAGAAGAAATGAAAAAATTCCTAGAAACATGCAATCTTCCAAAACTGAATCAGGAGGAATCAGTGGATCTGGATAGGCAGATTACAACTATGAAATTGAAGCAGTAATTTAAAAAAAAACAACTTTCAACAAACAAAAGTCCTGGGCTGGATGGATTTACAGGTGAATTTTACCAATCATTCAAAGAAGAACTAACACCTACCTTTCTCAAACTATTCCAACAAATTCAACATGAGGGAAGTCTCCCAAGTTCATTTTATGAGGCCAGCATTATTCTAATTCCAAAACCAGATAAAGACACTACAAATAAATAAATTTATAGGCCAATATCCCTGATGAACATGGATGTTAAAATCCTCAACAAAATACTAGCAAAACAGATTCAGCAATACATTAAAAATATCATATACCATGATTAAGTGGGATTTATTCTGGGGATGCAAGGTTGGTACAATATCTGCAAATCAATAAACCTGATATACCACATAAACAAAATGAAGGCTAAAAAACACATGCTCATATCAATAGATGCAGAAAAAACATTTGATAAAATCCAGCATCTATTTGTGATCAAAAACTCTTAGTAATGTGGGAATAGAGGGAACATACCTGAAAGTAATAAAGGCCATATATGACAAACCCACAGCCAACATCATACTCAAGGGGCAAAAACTACGAGCGTTTCCCCTAAAATCTGGAACAAGGCAGGGATGGCCACTTTCATCACTCTTATTCAACATAGTACAGGAAGTCCTAGCCACAGCAATCAGATAAGAAAAAGAAATAAAAGTCATACAAATTGGAAAGGAATATGTAAATCTGTCATTATTTGCACATGACATGATACTGTATATAGAGAACCCTAAAGATTCCACAAAAAACTACTAGAACTGATAAATGAATAAAGTACAGAAGTAGGATACACAGTAAATATCCAGAAATCCGTCACATTTTTATATGCCAATAGTGAACTATCAGAAAGGGAAACTAACAAAACAATCCCATTCACAACTGTTTCAAAAAAATAAATAAAATACCTAGAAATAAATTTAACCAAGGATGTAAAAGATCTGCATTTGGAAAATTATAAGACATTTAAGAAAGAAATTGAAGAAGATACAAATAAGTGGAAGCATATACCATGTTCATGGATAGGAAGAATTAACATCATTAAAATGTCTATACTCCCCAAGGCAATCTATAGATTCAGCATAATTCCTATCAAGATATCAATGGTATATTTCACAGAACTAGAACAAATATTCTACAAATTTATATGGAACCACAAAAGTCTCCAAATAGCCACAGTAATCTTGAGAAAGAACAACAAAGTTGGAGAAATCACGCTACCCAATATCAAACTATACTACAAGGTGATAGTAATCAAAATAGCACAGTACTAGCATAAAACAGCCATATACAGTAAAGGAACAGAATAGAGTACCCAGAAATAAACCCACACCTTATGGTCAATTATGTGACAAAGGAGGCAAGAACATACAATGGGTTAAAGATAGTCTATTCAATAAATGGTGTTGGGAAAATTGGACGAATACGTGCAAAAAAATGAATCTAGACCACCTTCTTACACCATACACAAGAATAAACTTGAAATAGGTTAAAGACTTAAATGTTAGACTCAAAACCATAAAAATCCTAAAGGAAAACAAAGGCAGGAAAATCTTGGACATTTCTCGTAGCAGTATTTTTTCTGATACATAGCCTCAGTATAGGGAAACAATTAAGAAAAAATAAACAAATGGAATTACGTCAAACTAAAAACTTTTTCCACTGCAAAGGAAACCATTAACAAAATGAAAAGACAACCCTCTGCAAGGGAGAACATATTTGCCAATGATACATCTGATAAGGGATTAATGGGCAAAGGACCTGAATAGACACTTCTCCAAACAGGACATACAGATGGCCAATAGACATATGAAAGGATGATCAATGTCACTAATCATCAGAGAAATGAAAATTAAAACCTCAATGAGATATCACCTCACATCTGTCAGAATGGTTATCATCAATAAATCAACAAATAACAAATGTTGGCAAAGGTGTGGAGAAAAATGAACCCTCATGCACTGTTTTGGGGAATGCAGACTGGTACAGCCACTATGGAAAGCAGTATGCAGTTACCTCAAAAAAGTAAAAATGGAACTGCATTATGACTCAGCAATTCCATTTCTGGGACTATGTTCAAAAAAGCCCAGAATATTACTTTGAAAGAATATAATACCACCCCTAAGTTCACGGCAGTGTTATTTACAATACTCAATATTTGGAAGCAGCCCAAGTGCCCATCAGTAAATGAACTGATAAAAAAAGCTGTAGTACATTTACACAGTGGAATACTACTAAATCATAAAAAAGAAGGAAATCTTACTTTTGCAACAGCATGAATGGACCTTAAGAGCATTATACTAAGTGAAATAAGCCAGTCAGAAAAAGACAAGTACCATATGATTTCACTCATATGTGGAATCTAATGAACAAAATAAACTGACAAACAAAATAGAACCAGAAGCATGAATACTGGCAACAGACTGACAGCTGTCAGAGGGGAGGAGGGATGGAGAGCTGGGTAAAAAAGGTAAAGGGGTTAAGCAAAACAACAACTCTTACACACAGAACAGTATGGTCATTACCAGAGGAAAAGAGGGGTAGAGGGAGGTAGAAGAAGGGAAAAGGGGGATAAATGGTGATGCAAGGAAATTTGACTTGGGGTGGTGAGCACACAATACAATATACAGATGATGTATTGTAGAACTGATACCTGAAACCTATATAATTTTATTAACTAATGTCACCCTGATAAATTCAGTAGAAAATAAAAAATAAAATAAAAATGAACAACTATAAAATATCAGTAGCCCTGGCTGGGTGGCTCCATTGGTTGGAGCATCATCCTGTACACCAAAAGGTTGCAGGTTTGATTCCCTGTCAGGGCACATATCTAGATTGTGAGTTCAGTCTCCAGTCAGGGTGTGTATGGGATGCAACCAATTGATGTTTCTCTCTCACATAGATGTTTCGATTTCTCTCCCCCTTCCTTTCTCTCAATAAACAAACAAACAAACAAACAAATAAATAAAACAAGAACCACACCTTCTGGTGAGGATAAAAAAAAATTTTGATAGATTATTGACCGTAGTAATTTTACCTCTGGGGGTGTTTTAGCCTCCCTTCTAATGTTTAGAGAAAGTACAGGGCCACCAACAAATGTTTGGGACCTTAGGGCTAGAGAGATATTTAATTTTCTTTCACATTCATTGACTATTTTAAATATAAAAAGAAAGTCCAAGAAAAAAGTTTATATAATTATAGGAAGCTTTTCATGGTAAATATGTTTATAGTGAAGAGAAAACCAGAACACAGTGAAACACGATTTTAGTTACAGGCTTTAGTTGGTTCCATTTACTGGATTATTTTTATATCTATTCAAAATAACTTTTAAAGGTTTCTAAAGACACAGATAAGAGGCTGACCACACATCCTGTTTCCCCAGATGGTCTTGTTGATACATTTCTGCATGTCCTGTCTGGTTAGTGACCATATTCCTCTCCAAAGTGCTTTGGTTTGAAAGAAAAATTTATGATCATCCTAAATATAAACCATATTAAAATTATGTGAGAATAATAATGTGATCAATAAATAGCTGAAATGCCCCAAAAGAAAGATCAATTTTTCAAAAAAATTATCAGAAACATTATTTTTTCATATTTTCAGTGTTGAGCACACTAATGTATTAGAAAAACATGTTCCAAAAACTAAGCATCTAATATGGAGTAATGATAATAGCGTCATTGAACTAGTTGAAAAGTCCTTGATTTCAAGCCATTACTAACAGTCATATTTAAACTTTCAAAAAATTTAAGATAAATAATTTTAAAAGATTCTCATTAAAAATGAGTCATTAAAAGGTCAATTTTATAAGATATTTTGAAAGATTTTTAGATGTTTAGAATCTTTCTCTAGCACTTAGAGTTTCAGTTATGTTAGTTCCAGAAAAAGAAATAGCATTCCATTATCTTAAAGAAGCTAAACTTTGTGTGTATGCTATGGACCAGTTTGGACCACTTTTGAAGCCTATGAACCCCTTCTAAGAAAAATACTTTTTAAATGTGTAAAATAAAATACAAATTATTACAGTGGAAACCAATATTATTGAAATACAACTATCAAAATATCACAATATATTTTAAAACAAACATGACAAAGTAATATATGAGCTTCTTCATTAACTCATTAAATAAAATTATTGAACAGCAGGTATAATAACTATCATAATTATTAAGTAGAGATTAATGTAAATGGTATTTTGTGCTTATCTACTATAACAATAATGTGACCTGAAAAGTGACAGGTACTGCTCATGCTACTTTGGTTTGTTGACTAAATTCACAATTGGAGAATATTTTCATTATGCGGTAAGCAAAAATGAAGTTGTGATCCCCGCCCCCTCCAATCAAGTTCGTAACCTCTTTAAATTCACAGGTGCATAATTAATTCATCAAACAACTACTAAATGTTGTGATCAGGCTACAAAACAACATTTATAAAAACAACAAGCCCACTGAATGCTTTTTTAAGGGAAAAAAACAATCTCACTGAAAATTCAGTTCATTCTATGAGTGAGAGCTGTCGAATATAATGCAGGATATATTAAATGTATTGAACAAAAACAAAGTAGGCGTTTTCCAAGATGTTTTTAAAAACAAGAAATAATAATCTCCTAAAAAATAGATATGCATTTTATATTATATAGTATCTCCCCTCTTAACCCTATCATTAACATTTTATAATCAAAGTTACACTTTACACATATTTTTCTTCCGCTTTGCATTTTCTTATTTTAATAGTGTAATATATTAACTGGTTGTTTAAACTTTTTTTTCTCAGAACTTTGAATGAAATCCAATAAGCGAGGACATCAAATGTACATATACACAGTTAAGGCCCTCAGCGCCAGTGGCTTCATTTCCTGGAACAGACTACAGATGATTGGAATTAAACACAGATATTGCCTAAGAGACAAGATAGAATCACAGTTATTGGAACTGAAAGTGCCCATAGAAGCCACTTTGTCTAACTCCTCATTTTATAAAAGAGGAACCAGAGACAATGAGAGGTTAAGGGACTTTCTCAGGACCCAAGATGACCATGGAAGAACTTAGTCTGAGAGTTAATGCAACACTCCATCCACCACCCACTCTACAAGGACGAATCCTATTCCTGGGTCCATTTCTATCAAAGAATAGCTTTGAAATTATTGAAGTAAGAGGTTACAATAAATTAAAAAGACATCTCATTTATAGATTTTTGTTTCCAAATATGAGAATTAGAAGACTTAAATGCTGATCACATGTCTACAACAGAGGCCTTATAAGAATATTAAAGATCAATAATTTGTTTTGAATAGTTTCCAAGGTCTAATGATTAGCAATGTTATTACGACTATTGAAAACCCAGTTAAGCATTCCCTAATTTAATTTTTTTAGGTAGCCCTTTTTTTCTGATCATAAAAGGAATACACATCTATTATAATAAGTTTGAAAAGACAAGGAAAAATGAAGAAAATATTAAGCAGCCATATCAAAAAAGGTCAAAGATAATATTGGTAATATTTTAGTATATTTATTTTAAATATATATGTATATATGAATATATAGCTATAATATAAGCTTACATATTAAGATAATATTGTATATAAAATTTTATATTCTGCAATTTCTCTTAGCATTAGACCATGAGCATCTTCTCACTGAATTAAAGTTATTTCCAAAATATCATTAATGTGAAATCTATGTTTGGTGGTAATTAAAGTAATAAAGTTTAAAGACATTATAATCAATACAATTATCTCCTATAATTTTTGATCACTGGATTATGAAGGCTATCATTGGATCAGGTAACTGTAATGCATTACATTGTTCTAAATAAAAAATTTAAAAACATATGTTTACAAGATAGTCTTTAAGAAAATTTAAATGTAAATGGCTAAAATAATTGGGCAAAACTGCATAAAATTCCAGGAAATTACAGAAATAAAAATCCAGAGATACTATCTGCAGGGACATTTGAAAAGATTTACAACATTACATCCTGACAGAGCACTGTCAAATCATGAGGGAACTCTGCATATGCAAGGAAGCAGCATTGGTGCAAACATTTAGTGCCTGACTCACCACAGAAGTTTAATAAATGTTTGTTGAATGAATAAATGGGAATCAACTTATCAACATGTATCTAGACACCTGAATATGATCATACCCTTTGACTGATAATCTTACTTAAGGAAATATATACAATACATACACTCAGGTACTCACTGCAGTTTTCTTAAAGGGGGTAAATCAGTCACAACGAAATGTCCAAGACCGGTATAATGGTTAAGTAAATGATGTAGGTAATAAAGGGTCATGAAGATAATTTTCAAATTAATTTAACAACTATACTAAAATTATAAGTATCTTGCCTATAATTCTTAGTTTAAAATTATTAAAATATTTAAAAAATATTGGTGTATTTAATCTCTTGGTATAAGATTGTATTCAATTATTTTAATGAAAGAATTGTTCATTTAAAAAAATTTTAAAAATCACTGCATTAAAAAATTTCAAGAAACCTCGGTGAATAAACCATTTTTTTCTTCCAAAATACATTTTTATAGTCAAACTCAAAAGTATTACCTAGTTATTTGTCTTTAAATGTCACAGCAGATAGGGTCAAGGCTTCCTTTGATAGTTACACCAATGGGGAGAGAAAATGGTCTTGATGTTCTGCTTTCCCAGTGCCCTGACTCAGATCACCCTATTTCCTCTGACCTAATCTCAGCCTAAGTAGTGGGAAATTTGTTAAAACTAATATACATTAACATACACACACATGATTTTAAGAGTGATAGCCTTTCAAAAGCAACCTAAGTCACAATACCTTTATAAGCTCTGGTGGCTCATTTCCTTCTTCCACCACAATTACTTGAGATCTTCCATTCCTTTCATTGTCCCGAATGCCATTGGCAACTTGGCTGGCCTTCAGACGCTCATATTTGTTGCATGAGGAACCACACCATTGGTAAATTTCCTAAAAGAAACAGACAGATCTTTTGACCCCAGTAATATGTGGAGGACTTCAGGCCAATTATAATACACATCATGATTACCTACAAAAACACAACAAAGAAACAAAAAACATCTAAAAACCCCCAAAGCTATAAAAAATAAAATTAAAGAAATATAAGGTCACAGGAGACCAGACTTCAGGTGGTTAGCACATACAGGTATTTTATTATAAAGTTGTGTACCTGAAATTTATATAATGTTACTAACCAATGTTATTCCAATAAATTTAGTAATAAAATATTTTAAAATGATCTATTGTTGTTATACATATTTAATTTATACCTTATTCTGTATTGTTTTGCTCTCAGCTAGCATTATAAAATAAGCATTTTTAAAACATGGAAAATATAAATACATATCTCACCATTCTTTGCATATGTAATCCACTAAGTATAATTTATGAAAGTAAGCTTATATAGATTACATAAATTTAAAATAATAAATCTACCATATTTCAGAATAGTGGTCAACAATCTGCTACAATAATATGCTCTCGATGATTATAAAAACTGATATAACACATTTGTAAAGCAATTACATAATTCTTATCAAGAGACATAAAAGTTTTAGAACTTATGACCCAGTAGTATCACTATCCAAAATTTATGTTAATAAACAATTCATAAACAGAAAAAAACCCACATATAGAAGAGTTTTCATTGTTATGTGATTGTACTAGTGAGGCATTGGAAAGATATTAAATGTTCAATAATAGAATAATAGTTATATAAATTATGACACAGAAAATATAGATATTTAAATATCAAAGTTATATTTCAATAGCAATTTAGAGAAATAGAAACAGAACAGTGATATATTATAAATTAAATATATTATATT
The DNA here is from genome assembly GCA_030848825.1 of Tadarida brasiliensis. Taxonomy (NCBI): domain Eukaryota; kingdom Metazoa; phylum Chordata; class Mammalia; order Chiroptera; family Molossidae; genus Tadarida; species Tadarida brasiliensis. The sequence continues at coordinate 77,526,193 of CM061267.1, read as the reverse complement.
AGCTGACATTTATATTAAAATATATACTTTAGACTTGGGTACAGTGTTCAAAAGCTATACTAATACAAATACAAAATAAAAATAAAGCATCATTTTCTCCACTGAATGTGGTTTAACAAAAATACGAAAGAGCAGTTTAATAGTACCTCAGCCTAGTGGGGTGTGGAAATGGGCATTATTACATACTCTGTGGGTGGTATAAACTGACACAGCTTTTTTTGAGGGCAGTTTGGCATCATATCAAAAAAATATGTTTTTAGAATAAAAAAATTTCACTCCTAAGAATCTATTCTATAGTAGTCAAACATGGGATACAAAAATAAAGAAATAAAACAAAAACTTTCCCTCCCTAGAAAGATGGCTATATAAATGTCATTACATGGATACTGCATACTACACTTCAGTGCTTAAAAATTGAGGAAAATATTTCAGTACTGATGCAGAAAATTATCCAGGGTATATCAAGAATAAAATAAAGCCACAGAGCCCGGCCGATGTGGCTCAGTGGATTGTGTTGTCCCATAGACTGAGAGGTCCTGGTTTGATTCTCAGTCAGGGCACATGCCTGGGTTGTGGGCCTGATCCCCAGCAGGGGGCGTGCAGGAGGCAGACGATCGATGTTTCTCACATTGATATTTCTATCTCTAAAAAAATGAATAAAAACATATTTAAAATAAATAAATAAATAAATAAAGCCACAGAATAATATAGTTCCAATCAAGTAGAAACAAAATTATAATCTTTGTTTCTGCATTTGTAGGAAAAGATTTTTAAAGACACAGTTTTAACACATGGGACGGGTCATGTAAATGCAGAAAGAAAGCCTTCAGTTTTCACAGTATCTAAATCAGTGTTTTTTTCCTTTTTTTAAAAAAAATGTCATTCATATTTATTAGGTACCTAATACTAGCTAGATATTGGAGATAGATGAATGAGAGAAAATGAGCAGGAGAAATTGACATGTAGACAATTAATGCCATAATATATTTGCACTACATTTGGTTTTCAAAAGTTTCCACACATACTTCATCTACTCAGTCTTGGAGAGGGGGTTAGTATAGTGCTTAAGTGTGAAGGAGACAGACCTTGGTGACCACTTACTGGCTACATGACTTTATGTTTGCGATTTTTAAAAGAGTGAAAAAATTAATAACAGCAAAAAATAGAGTACACAAGATTCAAAGACCCTGGTTGTTTTCTCTGACAAGACATTTCCAGTCCAGAGTCATTTCGTTATTCAGAAACAGTTTAAGGATTGCCTAAAATGAGGCAGGCTCTCTGCCAGGCCCTGGGGGTACAACGTGGAACCACATAGGCCTGCTACAGTCTCTCTGACGCCCTCACCCCACCCTGTTCCTGATTGATGTATTCCATATTCCTCTTTAAGAATAAATAGGTGTTAGGAATACAAGCCTTTATAAGAAGTAAAATAAAGAACTATGCTTTGCAATCCCTTCTACTCTTGAATTTGATTTAGTTATTTAACATGGTCAAGAGGCATTTTGTTTCTGTTTTTAAGAGAATTGTGCACTTCTAATGTTTCACTCAAAACGTTTTCTATATCTGGGCATCTGGGCTCACATTGGGAGACCATCTGAATACTATGCCCAGGTTAGCAGTTACAAAGAGTGAAAACAAACGATTCCTAATCATCAGTCAACCCCTACTCACTGAGCATTCATTCAGATCAGATAGGAGAGTAGAAAGGTGATTTTTCTTTTAATAATTATTTTTTTCAATTTCAGTTGACTTTCAATATTATATTAGTTTTTGGTGTGCAGCATAGTGGTTAGACTTTTTTTTCTCTCTCTTTATTGATTTTAGAGAGAGAGGAAAGGAGAGGGAGAGAGAGATAGAAACATCGATGAGAGAGAACATTGATTGGCCGCCTCCTGCATGCCCTACACTGGAGATTTGGCCCACAACCTGGGCATGTACCCTAACTGGGAATCGAACCAGCAACCTCTTGGTGCATGGGTTGATGCTCAACCACTGAGCCACATCAGCTGGGCGGTTAGACATTTATATAAATTACAGAGTGATTCCCCCCTATAAGTCCAGTACCCCCGTGGCACCATACATAGTTATTAAAATATTATTAGCTATATACATCCCCGTGACTATTTAATAACTACCAATTTGTACTTCTTTTTGTTGTTGTTGTTAATCCTCACCCAAGGATATTTTAAGAGCAACATCAAAGAGTTTACTGCCTATTTTTACTTTCAAGGAGTTTTATGGTTTTGGGTCTAACATTTAAATCTTCAATCCATTTTGAGTTTATTCTTGTATATGATGTAAAAAGTGTCCTAGTTTCATTTTTTTTTGCTTGTATTTGTCCAGTTTTCCTACATCATTTATTAAATAGACTGTCTTTACCCCATTGCATATTCTTGCCTCCTTTGTCATAGCTTCGTTGACCATATAGGTGTGTGTGTTTATTTCTGGGCTCTCTATTCTGTTCCATTTTCTATATGTCTGTTTTTATGCTAGTACCATGCTGTTTTGATTACTATAGCCTTGTAGTATAGTTTGATATCAGGTAGCATGATACTTTCAACTTTGTTCTGCTTTCTCAAGATCGCTGTGGCTATTTGAGATTTTTAATGGTTCCATGTTAATCTCAGGATTATTTGTTCTAGTTCTATGGAAAAATGCCATTGGTATTCTGATAGGGATTGCATTGAATCTGTAGATTGCTTTAGGTAGTATGAACATTTTAACAGTGTTAATTCTTTCTATCCATGAGCGTGCTTTATGTTTTCATTATTTGTATCTTCTCTAATTTCTTTTCTTTCTTTCTTTCTTTCTTTCTTTCTTTCTTTCTTTCTTTCTTTCTCTCTCTTTCTTTCTTTCTTTCTTTCTTTCTTTCTTTCTTTCTTTCTTTCTTTCTTTCTTTCCTTTTTTAGTATATAGTCAATTTATTATGAGTTACATCTTCCATTAACAGTCTTTACCCACACACAGAGATAGTCTCCATTCAGCTACACAACTTAATGGAAGAATTCTTTGTATTTAAGCTCTTTTATTTGACAATTGGTAAATACCAACTAATTCTGACATACTGTCTATTTTTGTAAATAAAGCTTTATTGGCACATAGCCACACTCATTTGTTTACATATTGTCTGTGGTTGCTTTCATGCTACAATAGCAGAATTGAGTATAAACTGAGAACATTTGGCCTAAAAAGCCTAAAACATTTACTGTGTAGTTATAGAAAAGTTTTCCAACTCCTATTCTAGGGTATTCAAAATATCACAAGATTAGTGAATCAAAACCACTCTGAGATCCTAGAAACATTGAAAACCAACCAACTGGAAATGAAGAATGACATAGCAGAAATAAAGCACACATTGGAAGGAATAACCAGTGGAGTAGAGGAAGCTGAGGACTGGATCAGTGAATTAGAAGACAGGGTAGAAAAAATCACCCAATCAGAAAACCAAAAAGAAAAAACAATTAAAAAACAGGAAGACAGCTTAAAAGAACTGTGGGACAATTTGAAATGTAACAACATCCACATCATAGAAGTTCCAGAAGAAGAAGAAAATGAACAAGGGTTAGAGAATATATTTTAAGAAATAGTGACAGAAAACTTCTCTAATTTCTTTCCTCAATGTCATTATTTTTTGAGTACAGGTCTTTTACCTCCTTGGTTATATTTATTTGTAGGTATTTTTAAAATGTAATTATAAATGGGAATTGTTTTCTTAATCTCCTGTTAGCTTTTTTTTTTTTTTTTTTTTAATCCTTACCTGAGGGAATGTTTTCATTGATTTTAGAGAGAGGAGGGAGGGGGAGAGAAGAGAGAGAGAGAGAGAAAAAAACATCAATTGTACTGGGGATCGAACCCGAAACCCAGGTATGTGTCCTGACTGGAAATCAAACCTGCAAACTTTGGGTGTACAGGATGATGCTGGAACAAACTTAGCCACCCAGCCAGGGCAACCTCTGTTAATTTCTTATTAGTGTATGAAAATGGGTCCGATTTCTGAATACTTATTTTGTATCCTGCCACTTTACTGGATTTATTTATCAGTACTAATCGTTTTTTGGTGGAATCTTTCAAATTATCTTTATATAGTATCATGTCATCTGCAAATAATGACAGTTTTACTTCTTCCTTTCCTATTTGGATGCCTTTGCTCTCTTTCCTTTTTTTTTTTTTTCCATCTGATTGCTGTAGCTAGGAAGGAAGAAGGAAGGTGGTTTTTGAAAACACAGATACCTGAGCCCTACCCTTAGGCAATCTCAGGTGTGTTTATTGAACACTCACACTCCCCAGGTGATTCTAGCATTCACCCAGAGATGAGACCCCCACCCCATCCGGTCTCCCTGAGCAACTTGTTCCTGGCACAAATTATAGGGAACCTGTAACATCTAATTATTTAATGCAGCCAAGCCAGCTACTCTCCTGAGTACATCTAGGCTCTTAGCGCTGATTCCTTTCCTACCTCAGTCCATGTGATTTTGCAAATAATTTTCTTCTCAGTAAGAATGAGAAAGCAAAATTCTATTATTTATATTACAGTGAAATTCAGTAGGTACATCAGAAGTTAGCTTTCTAGATTTTTCAGACTTATGAGCAACTTTCATTACTGACTTGCTCTTAATTTATATAATCATCTAACAGATGTTTGTTATCCCTACCTCAAAGAGATTATATAAAATCATACGACATTTTATCAGCGTCTGTAAAGCATTATGGAAGCTGGATAAATGTGTTTAAAAGTTAATTGTAGATAATGATAGTTTTACAAACATAATTATTACTTAACATAGAACACTACAATATTCTATGGATCCCCAAATATTTTCTATGATATTACTTTGGGTTGGGAGTTTTTATGAGCAGTATTAATTCACAGATAAATTTAGTGGTAGTAAACATTTCTCACCATTGCTTAGAAACTACAGCAATGGTGTAGTTTAAAATAGCAAAACATATCTAAGAAACACCCATAAAAATAATACAACTTTTAAGAGTGAAGTTTTCCTTTTAATTCAAAGACGACTAAATCACTAAAGAAAGTGTTACAGAAAATTTCCTACTGAGCACAAAAATGAATGTTTTGTGTTATACTTACTCTTATAATTTTCACCTTATTCTGCGCTACTATTTCTATAAAAGTAACATCTTATTTACTAGACTTAATTTGCAATGGCTAATTCAGACAAGGAATGCAATAAAATATGGATTCTAATTATAAGCTGCTGGAAGCCAGAACTGTTACATTAATTAAAACACCCTTTTCATTCAATGCTAATTAATTTTTATGCAAATGTAGTTCATTCAATTATGGCAGCAGCACCTTCAAATGTGCTTTAAAATCTTAAACAGAATTTTAGCAACTCATTAAATTTGAGTAATTTATATTCCACCATGTGTGGATAATGTGTTCAGGGCATTTCATTTTAACAGAGCTCTACTGTGCTGAAATACACGTGTGTAGTACTATTAATAAACGGCACCGCTCAACACTTACTCTATTTAGAGGGAGTTGGTTAAGACGACTTCATCACTCTGTGCACAAGGAGGCTTTGTACTCAACTGGCTCTGTGCTTGAAAACATTTCTTTTCTCATTCACCTTATCCTGACTTTTAGAGGGAGTGAGCTACAAAAATGAAATTCAGCAGAGAGCAAAGAAATGTCTGAATTGATGAGATGGGTGGATCTGTATTATTACAAAAAAGTTTTCATCACACCTTAAGTTGTTTTATTTATAATACTTGACTGGGATTTAGAAGAAGTACCTTCCGTAAACCTGATTTAACCGCACTAGACACGGAAAAACTGCAATGCAAACATGGTTTCAGAGGCAACTATTTACCCTCTAAGAGCCTAAATTCTTTACCAACTCAACACTAAATGTGATATCTCTTTGGGTAAGAGAAATATAAATTTCCTGTAAATATGGAAGTATTCACTCAATTCAGAAAGAAGTCCACTTACATTTTGGCTGAAACCTGTTGCTGATGTACGTATAGCCCATGAACACAATCCAGAAGAAGTTTGTTGAACTATAGTTAACTCTTAACATACAAACTCAAAGGAAACAAAATTGTTCTGAATAATTAGAAAAAGAAGAAATAGGGAGTAAAGACAACCTGTTGCTGACAATTAATTTGATCCACTAGTAACAAGAAATAAAAGCAAGTGAGTGATATTTATAAAAACAACCATATTGGGGGCAAACTAGAAGTTTCTACCATTTTCCGTAAACTAGGTAGTCAGGGTTGACTACTAAAACACCAAAGTGCAGCCAAACTTCATTGGGGGACAGGAAATAAGAGCAGAAATAAAACAATGCTCAGCGATGCCCTTAAGGGAAGCAAGATCTCAGAAGCTGAGTTTAAAGAAACACCCCAAACAGCCAATGTGATGTTGATTCATAACATGTGCAAAGAATTCAGCATAGTTACCCTTTTGTTCTTTTTTAAGTTACTTATTCTAAATACATCTAAAATTTCATAAAAGGAGAAGGGGGACCATACCTTGTGCTCTTCCTTGTTTCTACTGGCTTTATTTTTTACTAGTTTAGTTTTCCCTCAGATCTAATTAACCAAATAAAGAAATTCATTCAGATAGCCCTCTAGGCTGGAAGTTCTCAAAACACAGATTAAAAAATAATAATGACTTGTGCGATACCTCTAGTATTCTACTTTTTTTTAAACTTCAAAACTTTAGGAACTGTTTTGTGAGTTTTTTTGGATAAACAAATAATTTATATCCTATTCTATTGTTGTTCAAAGCCAAGCCAACTCAATACCCATCAATGGCATATATGTGTTTTTTAAAAAATGCCCCTGACTGAAGGATGGCAGATGAATGGAGTGAGTATGCAGGGCCAGTGATGGCTTGGTGACCAAAGAGGAAGCAATTATGTGTGAACTAGGGCAGAGTAGTGGTGATGGAGAGGAAGAGAAGAATCAAGGGATATTTGGCAGGCTAAAGCCTACAGGACTGATCAACAATGCCCTTTGGACGTAACTGGAGGACAGGGAAAGGGGGAAATGACTTGGACAATTCCAGTGTAGTGGCTGGTAGTGATGCCACTTACTGGGACAGGAGACAACTTTGGAGGGTTCTTTTTGTAGTGACAGTGAGAGTAGATGAAATTATGTCCTCTCTACAAGTCAAAGTATTTGGCACACCAACAAAGTTTTATCATCAGTTTATCAAAAACCAATTCTGCCAGCCATATAAGTTGTTGACGCAACTATGTTTAATTGACTCATTGGTTCTTCAAGCATAGAATCCCTGAATGTTCCAGCACCTCTAGACACTTCCCATATAGAAGCAGTTCTCAGCATTCACTATATATTGTAATAACTTGGAGGTGGGGCTTAATAAGTACTTACACCAAAGTCCCATCCCAAAACTTTAAAATCAGTATCCTGAAGATCAAATCACAGGCATGGGTATTTTTAAAACCTACTCCAAATTATTCTAATGTGAAGGACTCTGACTTGTGTATGTATCTGTGCCTCTCACCATTGACAGCACCTAGAGGTCAAAGGCTATCTGGTTTTCACCCTTACACTCCATGCACTTAGCACACACTAAACACATAATAAATGCCACTCATTCCTACTTTCATCGATAGTAAATTTTAGAGATTTGGTTCACCTTTCCCATTATCTTTCCTTGTTGCCTCAAGGTTCTCCCCTCACAAATCTAGTGGAATGCATTACTTTGGGGTAAGGTCAAACTTATCCAGAACAAAGATGATTTTAGTTTCAAAAATAGAATTTTTAAGTCATAAAAGTCTGAAAGCCAATGTTGTTTTAATTTAAAAGAACCTTGACTTTGTTCAATTTTTTTCTGTCCCTACAACTTCAGTGTGGCATGGGTAAAGCAAGGCAGAGTTCCAGAGCTGGGGGAGGGATGAGGGAGGGAGATTGCTGACAGACCAGGAAGGGTCTTGCAGTAGATATGTGGACAGATCAGAAGATCAAAGTGAGGCCATGGATATTTTCCAGCAAATGTCTTGGGACAGAAGCCAAAGCCCATAGCTCAAGAATCAATGAAATGGCTAGGCCTCAATGAAAGCTAGAGAGGAGTGAGGCCTGAAGACTACAAACCAGACTCATTCAGTTCCATTCTCCACCCGACCCCCATGCCCAGGTCATAATATCACACACGCATTCCACCCTTAGGGATAGAAAAGGAGATGGGTGGGGTAAGTTGGAATTGCTTCAGTGGTAAACAAACTTCACCTTAATAAAGCAAGATTATTTTATTGTATACTTTCCTGTGGAATTTAAAGGTTGACAATACAGTCAGGTTGAGTTTACCTTTATACACAGGACTGCATGAGACTGTGCTTTACGTTGGACAGCTGTCCATCTGTTGAAACATATGTTGAATGATTTTAAGTTCTGGGCCATATACTAGAAACAAAGTGAGTAAGTGAGGTTACTAAGTGAATGGACAGGCAATGTGGAGAGTGCTGGAGGCAAGTCCTGCACGGTGATAGGAAAGTTAAGATAAGGTGTACTTCACTCTACAGGGGTGTGGCTTGGGACAGTGGAAGAAGAGGCAGAGGTCAAGGAACACATGATAAAGAAGGCGATATCTGAATTGTAAATTTCAGGATGTGATATTTGATACTTGCTGAAGAAAGGTGACATGATAAGGAGAGTCTTCTAGGCAAAGGAACAATGTGCCCAGAAGCAAAAGCATGACAACTTAAGGGAAAGTGCCACCCACAGGGTATCATGGTGATAGAGAGGACAGGAAGGACTCAAGAGATGCTTAGGAGGGAGCATAGATGAGGCAGTGATTGACTGCACGTGTAGCATTCAGGAGACCCTGTCAGGATGACTCCTGGGTTTGAGGGTTGAGGGCCTGAATGAGTGGTGGTGCTATTCACAAGACAAGGACAATAAGGAGAAGTGGTTTTGGAATGAGGGTGAAACTGATGAGTTTCATTTTTAGACTAGTCACATTTGAGGTTCTCATGATGCATGCCAGCTAAAACATCTGGGAGGCAGTTAGAAACACTGACATAGAGCTCAGGCAGGTCTTCACCAGACTATGAAGTTGAGATTTACTAGCTGGTGAGTAGCTGAAGCTTTGGGTGAAGGTGAGTTTGCTCAGGAAGAATGTATAAATAGACAATGATCCAAAGTAGAATCCTTAAAAAACAAAAACAAATAAACGAAACAACTTGAAGGGATGGGAAGACCATGTTCAGAAGAAGGAGAAAGAGTGGACTGCGTCCGGCCGGTGTGGCTCAGTGGTTGAGCGTCGACCCATGCACCAAGAGGTCACCAGTTCGATTCCTGGTCAGGACACATTTCCAGGTTGTGGGCCCAATCCCCAGTGAGGGGCATGCAGGAGGCGGCCAATTGATGTTCTATCTCTTTCCTCTCTCCCTTCTTCTCTCTCTAAAAAAAAAAAAAAATCAATGAAGGAAAAAAAAAATTTTTTTAAATGTTAAAAAAAAAAAGAGTGGACTGAAAGGGAGGGGAAGCTGGGACCCAGGGGAAGAGTGAGGCTGATGGAGAAGGGAGTAATCAAGTGTCTCAACTGCAGCACAGGGAACAAGGGATAATGAGCAAAATGTCCACTGGATTCAGCAGAAGGCATTATGCCTGCAGGAAGAACAGTTTCAAAGAAACAGTGGGAGGGAAAGTCAGAAAATGTATGCTGAAGATCAACTGATAAATGAGGAAGCGTGGACTGCTTTTCCAAAGCCGCATGACTGAACAATGAGAGAGGGGAGATGGGTTATAAATAGCAAGGGGGTAGGGCAAAGCTGCATAACTGACCGAACAAGTTAACCAGAAAGCAGGACACACAGACTCACCGCTCTGTGAGATCGAATTCTCCATTAATGGCTGGCTTGGACACACATTTCCAAAGGAGTCAACTCCAGATGCCAAACTTTAAGAATATGGGCTTTTTTCGCATTCTGTTGTTACGGGTGTTTTGTTGCAATATATTTACATGTTATTTTATTACTTAATGTCTACAAATACCCTATATCTTTAAAAATAGTAGGAAAATAATGATGTATAAATTCACCAATATCAAAATATATGATTCAAAAGTATTTTCCAAAGATTCAGTAAATTTCAAACTGCTGGGATCTAGCCATGTTCCATATTATTTTCTGAAAATACACTAACTATAAGACAACTTATCCAAATCATCCTCTAAAATGCTGACAACTTTCAGAATTTTCAAAGTGGTTAAACAGATAATTTTACAATCTCATGCTTTAAGTTGAGGATGTTACACTGTCACATCTAGGAGGTTTTTACTGTCATCCAAAATCCTATCATAGTAAATGTTTTTAAGGTATACGGCATATGATATTAATAATAGTGATTATTTATCAAAAAAGCCGAATTCTCTCAAACTCAATCAAGATATAGGAGGTAGGTTATATCTATAACCTCCGTGCTGGCCAGCTGGCTTTAGTTGGGAGACAGCTTTAGATGTCTATACCATTTTCATACCTGGGTAAACAAACGAAGAAACTGCACTGGTTTCCTTTCGTGCTGTCTAATGCAGAAAGGGGTCACAAAATAATTCACTCAAATTAAAATGTTATGGTAAAGAAAATTTTGGTTCAATACCTTCTTTGTTTACTCTGACACACCCAGAAAATAAAGTCTCTAAGGTAACTCCGAGATTTTATCACCATTTAGTAACTTTTGGCGACATACCAACTGGTTAAAGGTTAGATAACATAAACACAGATCATGTGGGTATTTGTTCCAATGTACTTAGGAATTCAGTGCTTGATTCCTGCTGGGTTATCCCTTTAAGAAACCTCCACAACAGAAGAGATAATCAAACTCAAGTATCTCTGCAACAAATTCATTCCACATGTCTCTAACCAGGCATGAGAGCAGGTGACAACTTCAAAGTTGTTAAGGATAATTAACTATATAAAATAAAGATAATTTACTACTAAACAGATGAAGTTCCTTGAACCTTATACGAGAGACTTTGTCCCTCTTTTATGAGCCTGGATGTGTGAGACATACTCCCATGGGCAGGCCTCACCGATGGGAAGAGAGCATATGTTACTAGAACAACAATCTACCACAGTACCTAACTATTAGCCCATTTGGACACTCAGTTAATACTTGTTCATCAAGCCCTGGCCGGTTTGGCTCAGCAGTTAGAGCAGCGGCCTTCGGACCAGGTTCAATTCCCAGTCAAGGGCACGTATCTAGGTTGTATGTTCCATCCCAAGCCCATCGGGGTTGGACAGGAGGCAACCAATCAAACCAATCGATGTGTCTATGTTTGTCTGTCTGTCTGTCTCTCTCTCTCTCTCTCTCTCTCTTTCTCCCTTCTACTCTCTCTAAAAATCAATGGAAAAATAGCCTCAGATAAGGATTAACAAAAAATAAATAAAACTAAAAAATAAAATTGTTAAAAATATATTTTTTTCAACAAAATGAATAATTTCATCAATAGTACTACTTTCAGTGAATTCTAAGCCAGATTAGACATATTCAATTCTGAATTCAGCAGATTCAGAAGCTCTTACAAGCTATCCTACCACGCTCACTCAGTGAGGGCAAAGATGTGCGGGAGGTGTAGAACAACCCAGACCCTAGCCCAGGTCACTGCTCAACATGTATCGATGCAAGTGACTTGCTCACACCCTCTCAGGCTGATTTTCTTCTTGCAAAACCGGGATGATAGCTGCCATTCCCATAAGTGACTATGTGTCAGACGAGCCTGAATCATAGCCAACTAAAGTTAAAAATGACATTAGAAACCAGAGTCAAGATGAAAAAATGAACAAGGAAGTTAAGGCTAGAAGAGGTTAATGACTTGCTCAAGATCAAAGAGTAGATAAGATGATACTTGATATTCGTACTTGTGCCTGTTCTTCTAATAATCCTAAAATAATTAAAAAGTATGAGGTAGAATGGTGCGTGTGTGTGTGTGTGTGTGTGTGTGTGTGTGCGCGCAAGGGACATTGTCCAAAACTCTTCAGGCAGGCTGCTTAGACTCATACTGTGTCTACTTAAAATTCTGAAACTTTTGCTCCCTGGGGGAATCAATTTTTCCCCTCAAGCAATGTTTTCCTACACACAATTAGAGACAAAAATAATTAGAGGAAGCTCTGTTCAGAGAGAAGGGGAAATATATTAAAAATTATTCAATTTCTGTTCTATGGTAGGAAGAACTAAATCACTATGCCATTCTAAGCCTATCAAAAAAATAATAACTTCGTGAAGTCCCACTTTGTGTCATTTAAATACTAGCCAATGACTCACATGATACACCTGCGTCTCACATAAACATGACCTCTTTTCAGTGGGTAGAAAAAGTGATTATATTTCATGACATGAACATCAGATTTGATCTGAAGGCGACTTACTTTCCTTTTCAAGTCTACACATGCATATAAAACTTACAGTGCCAAGGTCAATGATGAAGCAGTCACCCATGTTGAAACTGTCCCAGCTCAGAGGAACTTCTGTGGCCCTGACCACTCTCCGACCCTTGACGTGCAGGAGCCTCCGGGCAGTCAGGTCATTGGTGAGAACATGATTTAGTCCAGATGCCACACCTCCAGCCTGATCAGTGGGAGGTGACAGAAAACAAAACAAAACAGATGAGGCTTTAACTAGACACAGCCATGTATAAACCACAGGTATGTGTACCAAAACGGCCTGCCAAGCCAAGAGAAAGCCACCTCGGTGCATGGGGAAAATGAAATAGGAAGGAGAGAATTCCTTGGTAAATCAACAGGTTTTTCAAAAAACGTTTTTAGGCTCTGTCTTCCCCATTTCAACACTCAATTTAATACTGCAAATATTTACTGAGAACCGTCAGTGTACAAAATCTGCTACATAAAAAGAAGCTGTAGCTCTTGTCCTCTGGAAACTAATTATTCTCAAGTCATGGAGTGAGAAGGTAGACAAGAATTTCAGGGAAAAAAGCAACAGGAAGTTGGAGAGTCAGAGGTAACAAGTACAGATGAGGAGCACCCAGAGAATGAGGTACCCCAAAGTGCCCACTGTCACAGCATTAGGAGACAGGAGTGGAGTTAAGTGCTGGCCAGGTATGGGCTGCTCCTATGTATGGTCCTTGTTTTTACATTTTAAAAAGTCACCTGTCTTATGTATTTCTTTTTTAGTAAAAAGAGTTTACTAAATATGCCAGGCCGAGGTAGTTATAGTCGACACAAGAGAGATGAAGTATCTTAGTTGTACATCCCAAACCCAAAACAAAACAAAATAAAATTAAGAAATGCTGAAAAAATATTAACTGTATCAAGTACATCTTCTTGCATTATTTAAAATCAGCTTTTAGCTTTACATTTTTTCCTAATTAAATGTTAGAAAAAAATAATCATATTTTATTATTATACAATTAATTATGAGCCAAATGCATAATAAAGATGCAGTATAAACAAATCTCTGTCACTTATTGACCAAAGGCCTCCTATGATAATATGGTACAAACAATTAGCAGTATAAGAAACCTATAAAATAATCCAACTAAATAAATGTAAGTTTTCATCCTATATATACTGTTCTTGGCCATATCCATTTTTTTCAATAAGTACTTTGTGATCTAATAAAAAAAAATAGTATAAGAACACTGCAATCTGAAAAAAGTTATAAAATATAGACTAGACTGAGTATACATATACAACATTTAGGCTAATTTCATATGGTGAACCATCAGAATGATTATAGTCTGTGAACATTTAACAGTATTTTAAAAACTAATTTTGTCTCTAGCATTTGATGCCAAAAATACATAAAAGAAAAACTAAGTTTTACATAGTTTTACATCAGACAGTAAGCAGTTGTGCGAATTTTGTTTGAAACAACCCTAGGACTCCCTGCCTCTTTCTCTCTATTCCACAGAATGAAAACAAGGGGGGTGTTTTCATTCAACAAGGTCCTGTAAATCTGCGGCACCATTCGTACACTTTTCCTGGCTGACAGATAGCAGGTAGCTGCTATTGACAATCATGGCTGAGGGCTGGGATTTTGAGTTTGGGAAAAGTGTGATTAACTGGAGATTTAATATGAGGGAGCAGTGGTAAGTCATAGTCCTCTACCTCCGAAAACACCTCACGGAGGAAAAACCTCAAGTCAATGAAATGACACGAGAAGATGGTCTTAATGTTTCCTAGCAGAATCTTGACATTACATAGAACAACTAATACGGTTGTTGCTGACTTGGTAACGGCAAGCTTTGCCAAGTTTTCCCTATTTCAAGCAGACATAAAAAATTTTGTGCTGACATTGTAACCATTTATTTGTGTTGAGAGTATCCCAGTATGATGGTTACCAGCTTAGGCACTGGATGGAGTCAGATGGTCACCCACTCACATACTAGCTATTAGGCCTTTGGCAAGTTACATGGTCTCTCTAAGCTTCTGTTTACACTTATTTTAATGGGATGATAATGACAGAAACCGCACCACAGGCTGTTGTTTAGATTAAATGGGATAATGTTCATGAAGTGCTTAGCATATTGCTGTAAGTATAAAACTAAGTATAACATAATAGTCTTTGCTATTCTGGGTGGTAAATTATCTCTGCTTCTACATTTCCTATCAAATGTTGTTGCAACTGCAACACGTCATCCGCTCAATGTCACTAGTGATAAGACAGTGAACTGATTATTTTGCTGATTAATTTGATCTGCATTTGCAAATATCCTCTTTCTAAAGAATGCTGATTCATAGTGGTTTTAATATTGATAATTAGAATATAATTACCTAACAACTGTAAAATTACTTTTATTATGCCCACTTTTAAATGTGTACTCAGAAGTTTGATTTCAGAAGTCCTGCAAATAGCCAGAAAATTTAATAACTTACGTTCCTACGTGATTGTGTATGTACTACATAGGCATTTTATTATTGAATTCAATCCTTAATCCTTACAACACTTATATGAGAAAGCTGTTGTTATACCCATTGCACATTTTAGAAAACTGAGCACAGAAAGCTTACATACTTGCCCTGAGGCAAACCCGTACTATGTGGCCAAAATGGATTCATACCCAGTATGATGGAATAGCACGTGCTTTTAGTAACTATGAGACACAGCTTTTTCAAAATGCTGGTTTCACTGACATAAAGGATCATTTGACATAAACTGTAGGAATTCATGTGAATTAAATAAAATGAGAGGTAATAGTTCCATATTTAGGGTGGCTGATATCCTAGAGTGAAAAAGTGATTTCGAGAGAGAGATGAGAACTTGGGTTTTGTCCTGATCTTCATGGCATCACAAATTATTCAACTAAGTCTCTGATCAGGTAAGAGTAAAAATAAACCCTGGCATCATAGTAGGCAAAATCAGTACATATTCAGAATTCCAGTTTAGCTCTGCGGTCTTGGATCTTCACTAGGCAAATATTCTTGAGAGGAGAAATGGGGTCTGCAGAGCACCTACTGGAGCATGTTTGATTTTGAAAAGGATTGTTTCTAAAACGTTTGTCTAGGGAGGGTATTCCTCACACTTTATCTGAACACTCCTGGGGAAGGGGGATGGTGAAGGATGGTGAGTCTGCAAAGGTCACCGGGAGGTTTCCCCCACAAATCTATCCGTTACTGACAATGGCCTTATAAGGACAAACAACTTAACACTTTGTTTTTGTTTTTCTTTAATTTTAAAAAATAAAGCTATTTGATGATTGCTGTTTCAGGCCAATATGCGTAGACTGTGTGTACATGTGTGTATGTGCATTTGAACTTGTGGGGCAGAAGCACATGTTCAGTCAATGGTTTCATGTGTGTGATTTCCAAGGTCAAACCACACTCTACGGGAAACATGTATATAGTTCTTTGTATTAACTGAAGTTACAGTTGTTATAAATACTGTATTAAGATATTCTAGAACAATTGAGATTCCCACGTCATGGGTTATTTGCAGCAAATTCAGAGATTCTCCAGAATATCAAAAACAAAAACTCTTCAATATCCAATTTACCAATATTTAATTATTGAAGTAATTTTAAGTTACTTAATTTTATTTATTGTGACAACATAACTGAAAGCTCTTGACTGTTTGAAAAATCAACCTATTAAGTGACATAAAATCAGAATAGTTCACATTTGCCCTATACATCCCACAAACATTTACTGTGTGTCTAGCAGGTCCCAGCGATATATCAGTGAACAAAACAGGTTAAACCAAAAACAAAACGTAAAACTCTGCCCTCAATGTACTTGCACGCTGTGAAGACATGAGGTGTGGATGGATAAGAAAGAGAAAGGGGGTCAGACCAGAAACAGAGAGCTGCTCACCTTGTATTTCAGACCTCCCTTGAAATAGCGAACAAAATCAGTGGACTCGTAGCCTTGGAGCTCTCTATTCTGCACTGGTTTGCCACCCAAGTAGTCATCCATCTGCACAGTAAAGATGGCAGCGGCCGTGCTTTCATCCTGGGAACACTCCTTTCCTGAAACAGCAAATGACAGCGTCTCACTGATCAAGCAAGGCAAAGAATTACGGCCGAGTTTCTGATATTAAAAAACAAAAAATGGGGGGGGGGATAAACCACAGAACTTATATGCATGTATGCATAACCAATGGACATAGACAACAAAGCTGGGGATGGGATGGGAGGGGATGGGGAGGTGGGAGTCAATGGGGGGAAAAGGAGAAACATCTGTAACAAAAATAAATTAATTTAAAAAAAAAGAAAAAAAAAAAACTCAGGAATTTTCTTTGAACTAAATATCAGCACAGCAAATCATCTTCAACAGAACAATCTTTTAGCAGAAATGGTGTGATGGAAAATAT
This sequence comes from Tadarida brasiliensis, assembly GCA_030848825.1. Taxonomy (NCBI): domain Eukaryota; kingdom Metazoa; phylum Chordata; class Mammalia; order Chiroptera; family Molossidae; genus Tadarida; species Tadarida brasiliensis. The sequence continues at coordinate 77,509,432 of CM061267.1, read as the reverse complement.
GATGCTACTAATAACTAAAAGAATTGTTTTGTTCCGGCTTTCTATTTCTTTTTAAAATTAAAAAACAAAACACCACTGTCTGAATATGCTCAGGAAGACATAACCATATATTCTAGGAGGGTTCAGATATATTTGGTCAATAAGATCAGGCTACGAAAACAGTTTGCCATTATTTTAGCCTTTATTAGCATCAATGTTTAGGCATCCAATATGTCAGTATGTTAGCATCTGTAAGGAATGTGAACACAGCATAGGCCAGGGCTAAGCAACTTCAGAAAGGAAAGTGGTTGTTAGAATGCAGATGATGGTAACTTGACCTTACCCTGATTTTTGAATCCCATCGACCCCACTTCACTAGTGTAATAGTCTCTGAAGGAAAAGGGAGAGTGAAGGAACTCACACACTAACACCTCTTGAATGTTAATGTATGCATTACTATCCCAGGAATGTAACATCAAGCACATTTAATTTTTACAGTTGGGATTCAGATCCCATCCAGGCAGCCTCACTGGGGTAGAAACACCAGTTCTTAACAACCAGCGTCCTCATGTACATAAAAACCAGAGCCAGGACAGTCCTGAGGGGAACTCAGATGTTATAAAAGACACTTCAAACTCCTTACTACATCTGAGCTGTGTGACAGTCATAAATAATTGTAGAGATAGTAACAGTTAACATTTATACATTTATAATACCTTGGCTATGGGCCACTGTGTTAGCATTTTATATGGATGATCTCAGTTAATCTTTAAGCAACCCCATGCAGCAGAAACGATGTTCTACCATGTCACAACAGAGGAATGGGAGGCTGAGAGATGCCAAGGACCTTCCCTGAGGTCATCAAGTTGACCTTTGGTAAAATACCACCCACAGCCAGTTTTTCGTGGCTCTGAAACACAGCCTCTTAGAAACTCTAATACTATGTTTTTTATACCCAGACTCTCATTAACAGTACAGTTTTATGGTAATAAGGGTATGTCATTTTCCTTCATGAATAACTGATGCATAAAAGTTTAGAAGCTGTAGCAATACTATAGTTCACCTGAAAGCCCAGTTGAGAACATACACCAAAGTTGCAGAAAGGAAATCGGTCAGCAATATTGAAGAAAGAACTGGATTGGATTTCTTTACATTTCCTCTTACTCTCAAAGGGGACCTATGTAGCAAGTATCTTCTCAGCAAAAATTCAGTAGCTAGAAGAGCGTTTGACATGATATAAATTGTGTGCCCTTGTTGTGGTCAAAGAAAATTATGTAACACACATAAAAAAACACAAGTATTTTGCAGTCCCAAAGGACTCCTTAAGCCCACTTTCCCATCCATAAACGAGAATACTAATAGAGTCATACATGTAGATTTGTACAGTGATGCTTTCAAAGGAAAACTTCAATCAAGGTTAATACCAAGCCATTAAGGATGATGCGTTTGACTTAAACATTCTCACTTGAGTACAAGTTGAAACCTGAGTCTCTTTAGCTAGATGTAAATGGACAGGCATGCAATTAATGAATGGACGGGAAGTAAGTTCATTAAAGTATACTATCACTTGATTTTATGTACTGTGCTAGGCCAGGAAATACCAGTATAAATAAGTCAGAGGCCTTGCTCTAAAGAGCTTAGAAGATCTTTAATGAAGCCAACAGCAGTCTTTGAATGTGAAAACCAGAATCAAATTCAGTTGTATCACGATCAAATCCTAGCAAGTAGTCGGAAACTTATGATTGTTTTGTGTTGTTATTTTATAGTGTGTTCCATTATTGCATATATGCTGTAAACTTCCTAAAATTGTTTTAGGGATGTGACTTTATATGTAAAGCATAAATTAGCCCAGCCAGTGTGGCTCAGTGGTTGAGAGTCAACTCATACACCAAGAGGTCGCCAGTTGGATTCCCAGTCAGGGCACATGCCCAGGTTGTGGGCCAAGTCCCCAGTGGGGGGCATGCAGGAGGTGGCCAATCGATGTTCTCTCTCATCGATGTTTCTATCTCTCTCTCCCTCTCCCTTCCTCTCTCTAAAAATCAATAAAGAAAAAAATTAAGAAAAAAAAACATAGATTAAAAGGGAGGTTTAACAACTAGGTTAATCAAATGGCCATTCATGATAAAAAAAGAACTTTTGCTAAGTTAGGAACAAGGGAACATGCTCAACTTGATAAACAGGTTCAACAAAAAGCATACAGCTAGCATAATTCTTAATGGTGAAAGACTGAATATCTTCCCCTAAAACTGGGAACAAACGAGGTTTCTACTCTCATTACTTTTACTCAACATTACACAAGAAGTTCTAACCACTGCAATAAGGTAGAAAGAGTAAAGCATACAGACTGGAAAAGAAGAAATAAATGTTTCTATTTAGAAATGAGAGGATCATCTACATAGAAAATTCTAAGGAATCTACAAAATAAACAAATAAATAAAAATAAAACCCACCAGAATAAGTGTGTTCAGCAAGATAACAAGATAATTAATTGGTAACAAAAGGCAGTCTCATTTTTATATAGAAACCATGAACATAAAAAAAATTGAAATTAGCCCTGGCTAGTTTGGCTCAGCGGTTAGAGCGTCGGCCCGCGGACCAGAGAGACCCAGGTTCGGTTCCCGCTAAGGGCACATACCTTGGTTGCAGTTTGTCCCCGGCCCCAGTTGGGGTCATGGGGGTGGCAACCAGTCGATGTGTCTCTCTCACGTTGATGTTTCTCTCTCTCTCTTCCTCCCTGTCTCCTTCCCGCTCTATCTGAAGATAAATGCAAAAATGTCCTCGGGTGAGGATAAAAAAAATTTTTTTAAATTAAAAGCACCATGACATTTACAATCACTCCAATAAAACTAAGATGTATATTTAACAAAACAGGTACATGATCTATATGCTAAAAATTACAAAATTGTGATAAAAAGAAACAAAGACCTTAATAAATATAAAGACATAGTGTCATGCACTATAAGACTCCATATAATAAAGATGTCAGTTTCCCCCCAAATTGATCTGTAAGCTTAATGATATTCCTAGCAAAATCACAGTAAGGTTTATTATAGATTACATGAGTTTATTTAAAAATATATATGAAAATGCATAGGCCCTAGAATAGCTAAAACAATCTTGACAAAAGAAAACTAAGCTAGGAAAAATAACTCTATCTGATTCTAATGTCTACTGTAAAGTTGCAGTAATTAAGGCAGTGTGGTATTTGTGGACAGACAGACACAGATCAGTAGACCACGTTTCCCCCAATGGTAACATTTTATAAAACTATAGTATAGTTAGTATATCACAGTATACTGAAATATAAGTATATAAATACAGTACAGCACAGAATGCCACAATCAGGATTTGACAGTGATTCATGACACTTATTTTTTTCATATTTCCCCAATTTTACTTGTACTCATCTGTGTTTGTACATTTGATTGTATATAATTTTATCATATATGTATATCCACCATCATAGTTAAAATATTGAATAATTGCATCACCAAAATGTTTCTTATGTTGCCCTTTTATAACTACACCCATCTCCCTCCTGCATCACCCTGACCCCACCCAATTCTAACCTCTCATAGCAACAAATCCAAAATTTTGTCATTTCAAAAATGGTATATAAATAAAATGATACAGTATATAATATTTTGGCATTAGTTTTTTGTTCTTACTCAGCATAATTGTCTGAGCATTTATCCGAGTGGCTGTGTATATCAAAAGGTTTTTGTTTTTTTTTTCCTTTTTATCACTGAGTAGTATTCCTTGTTATTGATGTGCCACAATTTGTTTAACCAGTCACCTGTTGAAGGATATTGGAGCTGATTCAAGTTTTCATCTCTTCAAATGAAGCTGCTATGGACATTCATGTATAGGTTTGTACATGAATATAAATTTTCATTTCTCTGGAATAAATGTCCATGAATGCAATTGCTGGGTCTTATGGTATTGCATGCTTAGTTTTGTAAGAAACTGCCCAACTATAATAATCGTACTCCCCATTTTATATCCCCACTAAGCAAAATCCAGTCTCTCGGCACCCTCATCAGTCCTTGTGTAACTTCCCTGTATTGTATGTTGTATGTTGTAATCCAGTTCTTTGGATTCCCAGTGCCTTTTATAGAGCATAATACAATTATACCATAAATGTTTGTTGTTCTCAACTATATTTATGGAGAATTAAAACTGGCAAGGAGAAATGGTGAGGGTGGGTGTTTGTAGCATAGGTCTGGGATGTGACAGGAGCTTTATCATCTAGCCCTGTTCATAAACATGATGCTATAAGTAACCAGAAGCAGAAGGTGGAAGCATTTAAACCATTAGGTGCAAAGCTGAAATGTTTAGAAAAAAACAGTGCAATGGTTTCAGTCATTTGCAATAAAGTCTTATTTTGTAAATAAGAAGAAAAATAGCAAAATGAAATAATCTGAGACATGCACGGGTGTTACAGAAAGACACCGAGGGAGAGACCAGGAAAGATGAATTTGGTGTCCACTTCTTCCTTTTTTCCCTCTTTCTTGGCCTGTTTCTTCATTTCTACCCTGGTCACCTTTTCATCCCTATCTGATTTTAACTTCACTCTCTTTTATCTTCCTTCCAACTGATTTCCTTCAGTCACACTTAGTTTCCCTTGAACTTTCAGCTCTTCCTTTTGGACTTTTCTTTCAATCTGTCTTATTAATCCTCATGAATTCATCCAAATTTAGGTCTTAGAGGGAAATATTCCAGATGAAATCTAGCCTGCTTCAGGGAACAGAAGTAGGAAGAGCTGCCCAACAATTCCATCTAAAAGGCTGTGGACTATTTTACTCTAAACTTTTCCACGTTCCCCATGATCTTCTCTTGACACAAGATCCCTCCCAATTACTCATTTTCCCTTTTTCTGTCAAGGCTTCTCTGCTTCCCCCAGACCACAGACACTGAGTGTCTCTTTCACAGTGCTTATCACATTTTACCTGTCTTATGTTTTGTCTTATTGCACCTTTGAGATTATAAATTTTCAGGGAAGTTTCATAAATAATTCATTTGCAAAAATGCCGTATACAATGCTGGGCACATTGAATAATTACTGAAGAAATTAACTTTTGTTTTCCTTTATCAATTTTAGAGAGAGAGGAAGAGAGAGGAAGGGAGAGGGACAGAGAGACAGAAACACTGATGAGAGAGAACATCGATTGGCCGCCTCCTGCATGCCCCCCACTGGGGATCGGGCCCACAACCTGGGCATGTGTCCTGACTGGAAATTGAACTAATGACCTCCTGGTGCATGGGTCGATGCTCAACTGGTGAGTCATACCAGCTGGGCAAGAAATTAACTTATTAATTAACACACTATTAACTTCAATTTTAGCAGATCTTTAAGATCATACAATGTTTCTTCACAAAGCATTTTCTATTACATTTTTTAAAACTTGGTGTCCGGCCGGTGTGGCTCAGTGGTTGAGCATCGACCCATGCACCAGGAGGTCACTGGTTCGATTCCCGGTCGGGACACATGTCCAGGTTGTGTGCCCAATACCCAGTGGGGGGCATGCAGGAGGCAGCCAGTCAATGTTCTCTCTCATTGATGTTTCTATCTCTCCCTCTCACTTCCTCTCTCTCTAAAATCAATAAAGGAAAAAAATTATTTAAAAAAAAACCTAGTGAGCACTAAATGAATAATTAAGAGTTCATAATTAATAATGATTCTGTGTAAATCTTAGAAAAATAGTGCTTACAGACCTTATATGGGTAAGAAGGAACCTATAGAATTAAAAAAAAAACACAAAAAAACACTGTATTCAAAGCCCTCTTGTAATCTGATTACAAAGTTAAACTCAACTGTTGTCTACAGCAAGATAAATTCTTTCACATTTCAATTCACCAAAATGGCAAATGCAGCATTTCAGACACTTTTATTCATTCCAGATCCAAGTTCTGGATAGAAAGACCAAGATGATGACACTATTATTCTATTTGGCATAATTCATTCATGAACATGGTTATATATTAGGTTTTCAGTGTTTTTGGGTGGGGTGGTGGTTATAAAATATAAATAGACCACTGTCTATGAGGAATAGTGACGTTACAATGGGAAATCAGAATGAGTTTGGAACTCGGTCTCAGCATCCTCAAGCAAGCACAACATGTTAATATCAATGCTATAATGAAAATAGTCCTTTCTCCCTCCATGCATTTGTCATTTGGGCATCTGCTCCAAGTGTTGACTAACATTGAGAACATTGCTTCTCAATGTTTTCTTTCTTAAAATCTTCAAATGTTAGAAGTAAAAATAATGGCTTTCAGGGTTTCAAAATGTGTGTGTGTGTGTGTGTAGTTTTCCCATAAGCTCAGGAATAAACTAAAAATAAGAAACACAAGTCCAAGGGAGGCAAGCTAGTTTTAAAAGAAGTCAATGAGGCTCAGATAATCGGCACGTTGTTGGATGGGGTGTGCCCACTGGCCAGGATCTCACAGGGAGAGGCTGGACATTCAGGATGTTTACGAGTAAAAGTAGAAGGTGGAAAAAGTAGAACACACAAGGCCCAGTGTCCTGAGAGTCTGGCGTGAGTGCAGCCCAAAATAATTACGGCTGAAGGAGCCGTTTTGTTCCAGTGTCCTTGTTCAGATAGCTAAATAATAAATTTAAAAATAACTGTGATAAAGTAGTTCATTTAAATACATAAATAGGCCATATAAACCATTTATTTATATTAATAATATATGCTTTATTTGTTTCCTGTTTCTATCCAAGGTGGCCAGCATCTTAATAAACAGGAATGTTAGCCACACCTGCCAGCCGCGTGGTGCAGGTGGGCTCCTGACTTAAAGCAGCCAGACATTAATCACCGCAATTAGTAGAGAAATGCAAGCTGATACGCAAGGGGGCGGGGGGGGGGGGGAGGAGGATTAATTAACAACAACAACAAAAATAACTTCTCGCCAGCTGTGGCGGCTGCCTACAAACTTGTTTGACGTCTCCTCCCTGCCAAGGGCACCAGGACTGAACTTGCTCGCAGGTGAGCGGGACTTGGCCGGCGCCAGGGTGCGCCGAGCAGCGGCTCTGGCAGGGAGTGGGGTTTGGAGCTGGAAGGTGAAAGACAGGAACCAGCCCCAAAACCCGGGTGATGGACACGGCAAAGGTCAAAGTCAGTGGGATAAGACTGCTCCTGACTTCGCTGCACCCTGCGTTTGCAGCTGCGGGCTCTGGCTGGGAGAAGGTGGCCAGCCCCAAAGGCGCGGCCCCGAGGGAGCGCAATTGGCGCCTGGTCTCCAGGTCATCCCCCTTTCCGCCTTCCTTCCCCCCTAGCCGGCAAATCTCAGCTCCCCGTGCCCTCGCCCCTCCCGAACCTGGGCGCGTCCAGGTCCCGGTGCCCGCTGCCCATACCTAGCCAGAAGTGCAGACGGTAGGTGAAGCCCCGGCACGCCTTGCTCGTGTGCAGCACCAGGTAGGCATCCCCGACGTAGAAGTCGCCGTAAGCGCTCTGGGGCACGGGCACCAGCTCCAGCTTCTCGATCCTCCAGACCTGCAGCCCTGCCTTCTTGCCCGCCCGGGCGAACTCCCGGTGGTACAGTTCCTGGGCCATGACTCTGACACGCGATGCTCAGGAGAGGGGTTGCAGGACCTTGTTGATCTTGGGGAAGGACTGAACCGAGAACGGCCGTGGGGACCCTGTTCACAGCTCCTATATAGGGTTCGCCCTGCGTGGAGGCGGGGCCCCAAAACGGGAGGGGCTAAGTCCCCAGGCAGGAGTTGCGAGCTTGGAGCAGATCCCTTCCCAGCAGCAGCGCAGCGCCTACAACGGAACTCCCACGCCTTTCGCCAGGGAAGGAGAAATCAGAGTCTCAGAAATCTTAAGATCCAGAGGGAATTTATAGAAACTCCTGGAAATGCTTCCTCCAAGTTAGGACGTTTCCCCGCCCAACGGACGGAGGAGATTAACAATAAAAGCACGTCGTTTTGAAAAAATTGGCTGTCCAGGTAACACTCATCCTAATCATCAACACCATCATTTCATTGGTCACTTGCTCCATTCTTGATGGCTGAAGTTTCTCTCTTGTCTTGACCTTCCAAGTTCGAATATGCCTTGAAAAAGAGCACGTCAGGTTTCTTGGAAAGGATGAAAACCTGGAAGACTGGCGATCTTACCCGGGGCACAGAGCCCTGTAATCCCCGGTGGTTCAGGACTTGGGGTTGAGCTCTTGGCCACCTGCCTCCTTTGGTCGAGACAGTTGAAAACAGCAGCAGTGGTCCTCCTGGGGTGTTCTCAGGCTAGGCTGTCGGTGGCTGTGATATTATGTTTGGCCTGCCTTGTGAGTTACCTGTTACCTGGTCAACTTTCTCATTATTTTCCCTACAGTTTTTGCTTTTCCAGCACGGGCAAAGCACTGTAAAATATAGATGGTGGTTCACTCTGTATTTTGCGTTGATTTAACCGAAGATGAAATGGTGAAGGAGTTTACTGTTATTTACAGTTGTAAAAAAAAAAAAATCGCTCCTCATGTAGAGTAAGAAAGATGATTTTTATGCATGTACATTTCCTAATTTCCCAAACAAGAGTTTCTGAAAGTCACTAATAGTATATAGTTCACTTATTTCCTTAGTAGTTTTTAATAGATATTACATAACCACGGTAAAAAAAAAAATCAGAAGTACAAGATGTACAATAAATTTATCTGCATTTCACCTGACGTAAAAAATCTGGGATCTTCCTGCTTTGTGTGTGTTATGTTACAGACTGAGGTCCTGGTTGATCATTATCATTAGCTACCGTCTCCTTTTCCTTCCTAACCCAGACAGTGAAAGGCAGGTGTGTAAGGCTCATTTTACAGATGAGGAAACTGAGGCTTTGGAACTTGTCAGAGGTCACCCGGCTGGCGAGTGGCCAAAGAGGAATTCAAGCACACTGTGTCTCATGCAAAAGCACATGCTGTTTGCAGAAACCTATTCTTTCAATCCAAATTATTTGGCCAAGATTTGTTCACATAAGTATATATGATATTTTTATTTTCTTCCAGCTTGTTCCTAGAGAAGCTTCTGATCTAGTGTGTCAAATGCAGCACCAAGAAGTTGTATGTCTTGGTTTTCTTATCTGCAAAGTGGAAATCATTTTTTCTCTTGCTTTCTCTAGGGAAAAATATGACAACTGGTGTTCTGGACTCAAGATAATCGGAGTTATTAAGTTCAGTTTCAGTTTAATTCCTTTCCTTTTAGTGAAAAATTCCTTTCAGTGGAGAAATAAAAATAAAAGGAAATAATTTCTGAGGTAGTATTTAAAACAATAAAAATTAATTTGAAAAATCATGATAAAAATACCAAATTTTCAAATAAAGGCAGAACTGTTAATAATGCTGCATGGGACCACATTGGAGGCTGAGGCCTTAAAGGAAATACTGTTCTTCCTTTACTTAAAATGATATTTGGTTAATCATGTTTGGCATTAATTTTGATACTTCAAAACATATTGCATTAAAATATTATTGATCTTGATTACTAATTTTGTGTGTGTGCGTGTGCCATCCCCCTTAAATTTTGTACCTGAGGCCTGTGCTCACTCCCATTATGATAGCTCAGGCCTGGCTAACAGCCTCTGTTCATACTTGCAACAGCTACCTAACTGATCCTGCCAAGGTCAAGTTCGACATGCTCAAACAATGTCATCATTCCCTCCAAACATATTTCTCCTGTTCTACCTAATTTCATTAACAGCATGATTTCATTTGGACTCAGCACTCTCATTTTATCTCCACATTCATTCAACTAGGGTGTCCAGAATTCTTCCCAGCTGCCCACTCTCTTGCCATATCTCTGATTCCCATCTTTAGGAGAGACATGCAGTGAGTAAAAGGGCCTAGATTGCAGTATGGCCTTGACCTAGGTTGAATCCTACCTACTACTGGTACTTTTCAGCTGACTGAGGTTGGACAAGTTACCTAATGTTATTGTATCTCATTTTACTGACAGGAATGACCTTGTAGGATTGTCATGAGTATTAACTGGATAAATAAATAATCGAGTGAAAGCTTGCTCTGTTCACCATACAACAGCCAGTAAGTCTAGTAACAAGGAGTTGGGGCAAGGAAAGTGACTTTATTCAGAAAGCCAGCAAGCTGAGAAGATGATGGACTAGCGTCTTAAAGAACTGTCTTGAAAAAGTACAGATTTCAGGCTTCTTTTATGTCAAGGGAAGTGGGGGACGAAGGGGTTTGAGGGCAGGAGGCGGTTGATGACCGCAGACCGAAATCCCTATAAATCTTTTGATAGACAATCATTATTTTTGCACATACCTTTAATATAGGAGAGGGGCATGAGAACTATACAAATCAACTGAAGTCAAAGCTAAGGCAGGGGCCTGCTACATGCCGCCTGACATGGAGCTCGCTGACCGGAGATGCAAGCAGACCAATGAAGAGCCTACCTTACTGTTTACTCGTACCAGAAAGGGAGAATACAGGCCACAGAATACGCCATGTAAAGGCTGAAGTTAATCTTAACCTTTTTTCACTCTCTATTTCCTCATACTGGCAATTTTCCATAGACACTACAAACAGATATAAGCTCAACCTCTAGAGATGCCTGGGGTCTCCCCTCCTCTCTAGAGGAGAGCCCACCGCTCTGTCTGAGGAGTGGCTTTTCTTGCTTATTCTCTCTACTCAATAAAATGATTTTCCACTTTAACCTCTTGTCTTGAATTCCTTCCTGTTTGAAGCCAAGAACCCTCTTGGCTTGGGGCTCAAGTCCTCACTAGAGACTCACCCCTCCAGCATTACCTTCCTTATCTCCTTGGGAAGGTAGTTGCAAGCAAGAAGGTTGTTTCAGTAATTTCTAGGCTACAGACTAGATTCCTCTAATGATTAGCATATCTACATGCCAGACTAAGCAGAAGTTGATAACTGACATGCCAGACTCAGCAAGATGCAGTCAGAAAGACTGATTATTTTATTCTAGTACAATTATCAACCTGGAGTGGTGCCTGCATACACTAAGAGACAGTAAACTCAACCGAGGTTGATGAGTGCTAATTCACTCCTTCAAATCCAATCCTGTAAGAATAATATTTCCAAGTCTAGTTCAGATCAGGACTATCAGTTTCCTATACAAAAAGGTCTCTAAAACCAGATGCCAATTTGCTCTCCATGCCTTTATTTTCTCTCTCTCTCTCATTTCCTAGGTTCTTAAAAGTAGATAATTTTCTCCCTTTTATATCATTACCCTTCTTCCACTATCTGTCTGTTGAGTTTTAACAGTACTTTAAGGTTTAACTAAAGATACATGTATTTATCATTATTATTCTCCTGGTGTCACTACATGTGTGCATCCTCTGTGCTCCCAATGCTCTTGATATGCTCTTGCATTACAGCAGTTCCCACTCTGAAGTGTGTTTCCTCTCACAAGATTGCAGGCTCACTCAGAGACTTCTGACTCATTCTTTTACTCCCTGGCTTTATGATAATACATGCTGCAAAGATGTGGCTGAATAGTTAATTTTGGATTATATTTCATTAAAAAAAAAACAACAAGTTACCAATCTTCTGTCAGTTCAGTTAGAAACAGCCAAGGTGAATAAGTCTTTTACTAAGAGTCAGGTTTGAGGTGTCAGCCTGTGGTTAAATTCATGGTATGTGATCTTCTAGAATGTTAATGCCCAAGGGGAAATATTGCATAGTTTAATCCTAGAAATAAATAGCAAAGTTAAATAATATAATTGATTCATTGCGCATGCAATTTATTGGTATGAGTTGGTAAACACACACACACCACACACACCAGTTGGCTTCAAGTAATCTTTCATTCCCCAAGTTATAGACTCTTACAATTGAGAAGCTCTTATTTTATTTCTATCACTGCATTGTGACCACAGAGTTGTTTAAATTAAATATATGCATAAAGACAGAAAGTGTACTTTTGTCCTAATGATACTACTGTAATTAGGTAGTTATTAATAATAGGAAAGGAACAAAGGGAAAGCCAGATATTATAGGCATGTCATTTGGGCAGCTTCACCAGGAAGTTGCAATTTCACACTCGAGAAGGAACCACTGGCTCATTCCCCACAGATCACTGGGGGGAGGGGTCCAAAAATGGAAGATAGATGCATGAGCAGTGCAGTTGGGGTGACTAGGGAAGGTGCCTATCAGTCACACCTGGGAATGGAAATCGCTGGCCAGAATGAGTGTGGCCACTGCAAACCCATGATAATTTGGGGATACATAATCCCCCAAACAAAGCAATTCACACTCTTGGTTTTCTCTTGGCTCTTGGCTTGTGGGGCTCTCTTGTACCTGCTTCCTTACATTCGCCCATATTTCCTTTTTAGTTATGTGGCCCTGCAGACCCCACATGCAATGGACTGATGGACTACAGCGGAGAAGACAAGCTAAGCTAGCCTAATGCTGGACTGGACACTGCTCCAATATGGAATGGAAGCGCTGGACACTGGCTCTGATTTTAGCCCTGCTAAAGGCAAAATGGGACTTCTTCCTTTGGAGGACCGAGGGAAATGGGACCTTGGGAATTCAGGGGTTTGATTCCACAGAAATAAAACTTTCTACAATGTTTCATCCTCCCTTGCAAGTTCAGAAAATTCTTTTTCTTGGGATATCACAAGAATTCCTCTCCCACGAGCAATAGATAGGGGCAAGGACCTCTCCCCACTGATAACACTAGGAGAAAAAAATGCTTTGAGTGTGCAATTTATTTGCTTCCCTTTGATTATAAGTAATGAAAGGATATAATTAAAAATACATTTCTTTTCCTGGTAGTCCTTAAAGGGAACCAAAATTTTGCCACCCTTAAAACTGTGCCTTTTGAGACATTGGTTTTAAGCTGGTTATTAAAAAACCAAAGTCTCAGAAAGAATGTTTGACTCTCCTCTCTTTTCTGCCAAAGAGAATCAGATAGAAAAACCTGTTCTAGGTAAGAAATTTTAGCATATTCACCCTAGCATAATTTGAATTGCATATGGTGGGTGTGAGGACATCTAGCAGGGGTATGTTTCTTACACTACCTCTCCCCCATCTCATTGTAGCAAAAATGTACTTGCAGGCTCTTCCTCAATTACCTGCAAATTACCCATTTTCACCTCTAAAATCTAAGACTACATCCCCCCTTTTCTCCTTTGTCCAAAATGTCATATACCCTTGATCTTGCCTCACTGTCTTTGGAATTTTAATGCTTATGTGAATTTTCCACGCATACGTATTAAAATTTTGATTTTCTTCACTCTGTCTCTGTTAATTTGATTATTAGCCCAGCTAGAAGAACTTAGACGATGGAAGGAAAATATTAAAAATTTTAGCTTCTAGCCCTGGCTGGTTTAGCTCAGCGGTTAGAGCGTCGGCCTGCGGTCCAGAGAGACCCAGGTTCGGTTCCTGCTAAGGGCACATACTTTGGTTGCAGTTTGTCCCCAGCCCTGGTTGGTCGTGCGGGAGGCAGCCACTCGATGTGTCCCTTTCACGTCGATGTTTCTCTCTCTCTCTCTCTCTCTTCCTCTCTCTCCCTCCCACTCTATCTGAACAATAACAAAAAAATGTCCTTGGGTGAGGATGAAAAAAAAAAAATTTTAGCTTCCACATCCTGCTAAATTTTAATAACTTATGTTTGATTTACCATATTATTTGAAGGTTTAAGCATAGAACTGGAGTCAGAAAACTTGAGTGCTTTGAGGATTAAAAGAGATGATGTATGTCAAAGCCCTGGGAACACAGGCAATAAACATGGTTAATTAATAATCAGCAGGAGCTCTTAGCCACAGTACTTACCAAAGATACATGACGATAAAAAGTGAAAATGTACTCTAAGGAAGTGTATTTTCATCCTTCCTTTCCATACTAGACAAACTAAAACTTATTTTTTAAATTCACCTTTTTGTTGTTGTTAATCCTCACCCAAGGATATTTTTTCCATTGATTTTTTATTTTTGTAGAGAGAGTGGAAGAGAGGGAGGGAGCGGTAGAGAGAGACAGATGGAGAGAAGAGACAGACATATTGATTGGTTGCTTCTTGCATGTGCCCGGTCCAGGCTGGGATACAACCTGCAACTCAAGTATATACCTTTGACCTGGAATTGAACATGTGACCCTTTGTGCACAAGCCAACGTTCTATGCACTGAGTCACACCAGCCAGGGTTCACTTTCTTTTTTTGAAGCATCAATCAAGACCTAGGACTTTCCCTTTCACTAATGAGTCATTTTAAAATTACACATGCTATAACTATAAAGGCACAGTCATGGCTCAGTCCTAAGGGGAAAGTTTTATTGGTCTTCCATGTCTGCTGTTTTGATAAATAATCCATATTTTGGAAGCCTGCTTACTACAGCAGGTTAATTCAGCACTTTCTTCTTATGTTTTTATTATATATAAAACCATTTATTATTATTATTGTTATCATTATATAGGAAATAGCTAACCCCTGTAAGATTATTGAGAGAGGACATCATCATCAATTTTAGGAGTTTATGACTAAAAGAAAGGTTGATAATCCAAGGTCTCATGAAGATTTATGATTTTAAAATGATAATATTTGCTTTAAGCTTATATTTATGCAAATACAGATCTGAAGATAATTTTGGTTTTAAGATACAAAATTGAGGCTATAGCTGCTTGAGATTATAACAGCTCTTTTTGCTCTGATTTTTCTAAATGTGTCCATTTATTAATCACAATTAACATGTTAATCAGTTTTGTTTGTAGCCATGACTTTACCAGCTTGTGAGAAATAACTTCAGATTTTCAAGGAATATGTCAACAATGACTGAGCATAGACATGATCAGATCACCATTTTGTGGTGCAGGTACTTACAAAAACAAGCTTCATTAGTTCACCTAAACCAAGTGGCAGGCTGTTCAAAAGGGTTAAGGCTTGAAGATTTCCTTCCCACTGACCAGAAATCACTTCCTTCAGCTAATTCTCTTCTTGATTCAACACCTCTTACTGTGCGTTTAAATTAAGCAATTTGACTGGTGTTCCTTTTGCTCTCAGCTTCCCCTTATCTCGAATATTTTGAGACTTCCATGAAATCATGCGTTTTCTTTGGACTATTCAAATTGATGGGAAGGATTGTAGAAGACATTTTATTTTACATATTCAGAGAACTCTGTATTCTAAATCTGGCAAAGGGAGAAAACTAGTAGAGAGAACACTTCTTAATCTAATGTCATAATAATAAATTATAGCAATAACATACCAAATGGAAAATATTTAGAAGGATTTCATCTGAGATTAGGAAAAAACAATAGAAACCCCAATAGCTCACTATTGTTCAACAGGGTACTGAAAATCTTGGACAATACAATAAGATTAGAAAAAATAATAAAGGATATTAGGTAGTGCTAGGAAAAAATAAAAACTCATTAATTTTAGATGATAATCTGAAAGTGGAAAGAAAGTCTGAGAAATCTACTGACAAATTAATAGAGCTAAAAAGAAAGTCAAACAAGATTATTAAATGATTAGAATAATGTTATATAAAATGCAGTGCAAATTCAAAAGAATTAACATACTTGAAATTGTATGTGTATTTGATTTCTGAGTAGAAAAAAAATGATTTCTTAAATAATACCCAAAATACCATGAAATATAAACATAAAGAGAAAAATTGATCTCTTTGACTTCATTGAACTAAAGGTGTGGCCTCAAAACAGGACAGCAAAGACAAAATTAAATGATGGGTGGTAGACTATGAAAATATTTTCAATTTCTATAAATGACTAAGGATTTCAAGAATATATGGAAACAAAAAGGATGCAGAAAAAATAAAGTCA
Organism: Tadarida brasiliensis; assembly: GCA_030848825.1. Classification (NCBI taxonomy): domain Eukaryota; kingdom Metazoa; phylum Chordata; class Mammalia; order Chiroptera; family Molossidae; genus Tadarida; species Tadarida brasiliensis. Next base: position 77,493,716 of record CM061267.1, on the reverse strand, counting down.
AGAAACTTTATGGAAAAGTAAAGTGAAAATATGGAGTAATCTGGCCACTAGATACATGACGAGTGCTCATTTATTTGGGCCTCACTACATAAACAGCCAGCATTTGAGTGTTTTCTATGGTTTGGCACTACAGTGAGTGCTTTTAGAATATAACTGTTCTGATCCTTTTAGCAACTCTATAAACTAGGTGTTATTATGGTCTCATTTTACAAATTTTTACACACAAGTATTAAGTGGTAAATCTAGAATCTGAATCCAGGTGGAATGGCTTTGAGTCCATGTACCTAACCACTACCCACTATGACCTACTGCCTTTGTTACACTATTCTATAGCCATCATATTAATATACATTAGAAAGATAACATTAAAGGCTGGTGAGGAGGTGGAGAAAGGAGAAATCTCATATAACAGTGAGAGAGGGGCAACTCTAACATGATACAGCCATATGGAGAGCAATCTGGCAGTATTAAGTGAAAACTGCAGCCACATGCTTTGTGCCCAAAATTCCACTCTTGGGTGTCTACTCCAGAGATGTTCTTCACAGATGCACAAGGAGAAAGGCAACCTAGGAGTTCAAAAATAGGTAAATGCATGAGTAAAATATGTACGTGGACATGCATGACAGGAATACTGTGCAGTGTCAGAGCCAATGCACAGCATGGAACAGATAATAGTGTAGGCATATCAAAACTGTAAAACAGCCCTGGCTGGTTTGACTCAGCAGTTAGAGTGTCAGCCCGCGGACCAGAGAGTCCCGGGTTCGGTTCCTGCGAAGGGCATGTACCTCGGTTGCAGTTTGTTCCCCGCCCAAGTTGGGGTCGTGTGGGTGGCAACCACTTGATGTGTCTCTCTCACGACGATGTTTCTCTCTCTCTCTTTCTCCCTCTCTCCTTCCCACTCTATCTGAAGATAAATGCAAAAAAAAAAAAAAAAGTCATTAAAAAACAAACTTTAACAGAATAAAATAGTGAGAAACGGAATATGATGCCATTTGTGCCATTGAAACCATATCTATAGTAATAAAAATACATTTCATGGATGCACATATTGGGAAATGGCCACGAACCATGTGGAATGTGAATTGGAAGAGTGTACATTAACTGCACATGAGTGGGTGCCAGGTAGGCGTGGGGAGGGAAATGATGATGGAGGAAAGAATGGGAAAAATCATGAGATAAAACAAAAGAGGGAAAGTGCACTGGTTGACAATAAAAATTTGCCATGAATCAAGGAGAACAACCAATTCAATCATTTACCATGAACCAAGGGGTACAAGCAATTCAATTCTGAGATCCAAAACCCCAAAGCAAACCAAAGTAAAAATAGCAACAAAATTTAAAATCTATATCTACCTGTCTTTCTATCATCTACTATATTTGAGATTTTTTAATGTTGGCATATAAATATATAAAATTTAGACTATTAAAATAAACATTCTGTAGGGATTTAAATAAATTGGGGGGGGCTAAAGAATAGTGCAAAGATAATTATTGGAGAAGAACATAGTGGTTCTAATCCCATTTTTTTCTGTAGCATACTCTTTCAGCTTATGTGACAAAAAGAAAAATCTTTAACTCAGGAAGTGTTCCACATGAATTGTAAAACCTGGGTTACTGATTTACTATTTTATTAGCATCTGGTTTAAGAATATGTACAAAAATTATTGTTTCTATTACCTGAAATCTTGCAGCCTTGCAAACAAACTATTATTACAAAAACATCCAAATAATTATTAAGGAGCGTATGTGTTATTTTGCATTTATGTTGGCCTTTTGGGGGTCTAGTTTTAATGCTTAGAATGGCCCAGTAAACATATTTACTTATTGAATCAAAGAAAGAGCAAGGAGGAAATAGCTTGGTGAGCACTTAATGTAAGAGAATGCAGAAAAATGGAGAAAAATGTTTGTTCCCTTTAAGCTATTTTTTGTCCAAAGGTCTTAATTACTATCCTCTTGCATTTATGACCTTTATTATGGTACTGCAATATTTAATTATTTAAATAAGGACAAAAATGCAATGTATATATTTCTTTAAAAAACAGAGGTGAAAAATATAAATCATCTTATTCTAATTTAGAGATATAGTAAAATATTTATGAATAAAATGGCAAATGTCTGTGATTTACTTTGAAATACTGCAGAAGAAAGTTGGAGAGGAATAAATGAAATAAAATTGGTAAAGTGATAATAATTGCTGCTGTTGAATGATGGGCAAATAGGGGTTCACTATTTTCTTAGGCCAACTTTTATATAAGATTCAAATTCCTCATTATCAAAAGTTTTTTCTTAAAAAATCACGAACAGGGGTTTTGTGCGGTTTTAAAACTTATTTTACAATAATTGCCTTCTGAAATATTTATGAGTGAATAAAGCTTTCATAGCTGCGTGGCTGGATATATTTAGAAGAGTTTCTGATGCCAGTCCCAAAGGCCAACCACACTCAGGATGAGGAACGGCCTGACCCCTGCATCACATTCTAAAGCAACTGGCAGATGGGGGCTGCTTTTCCATAAGTGTGATACTCATTGGAGTCTTCCTCTCCAAGTTTGTGTGGGGCAGCTCTGATACCATTGTAATTTAACCTAGTTATGAATAACTGGAAGAGAGCAAAGGGAAGGCCAAATATTATAGGCATGCCCAGCAAAGTTTGGGTGACATAGGGAAGGTACTTGCCTCTCAGTCACACATGGGAACAGGTCATTGGCCAGAGTAGGTATAGCTACTGCAAGCTTTGGGAAGATCTGAGATATTTAATCTGCTAAACAAAGGAGTTCCCTCTCTTGCCTTTTACATGTTTGTGTTCTTGACTCCTGGCTGTTGGGGCTCTCAAGCCGCTGCATTAGCCTACACGGCCCTCAGCCACATGGACCCCAAACACAATGGACTAATGGACTGCAACTAGCCTAACACTAAACCAGACCCAGCTCCACCATGGAACAGAAACTCTGGACTCTGGCTTTGCTTCTAGCCCTACAGAATCCCCAGCTGCCTATCTTCCAGGACTGGATTAAGGGAAATGGGACTTTGCAAATCCAAGGATGTAATTCCATGAAAATAAAGCTTTCTACCACATCTTGTCCTCCTGTGAGGGCCTCCAGAAATGCTTATTCCAGAGGTACCCCAAGAACCCCACTCCCACTAGCAATGGAGAAAGTCCATCCATGCATTTCTCCAATAACAGCTCCTGTCTATGAACGTTGCTTTTCCTCTCAAGCAATTTCAGAATTAAACCATCACATATTGAATCTTTATGATAATCAAGTAACTTTGTGAAAGAAAATAAAGATTTTTTTTTTTTGCAATCTCCAAAAGGTGGTAAAGAGAATAACTGCCTGAAAGGCATTAGTGAGTGAAACTGGTTAATGTTACTGACACGGTGTAAACTAGTGGGTAATTTGTTTTAGGCAGAATTTTCTATATTAAAATACCAGCTGAAAATTAGTAACATTTATTTTCAAAGTTTGTGATAATTTTAACATTTTTAATTATGAGTACTAAAGTCTGAAGAAGAATGTTAGAAGCTGATGAGAACAACTCTGGAAGTCTCTGCCAAGCAGGCTTCCATTTAACAAGATAACAACCTGGCTTCTTTCCCTTCTCATAGCAAGTAAATTCAGCTCTTTTTTTTTTTTTTTTTTTTTTTTAAGACAGAGAGAGAAACATCGATGTGAGAGAGACACATTGAGTGGTCACCACCCACACGACCCCAACCGGGGCCGGGGACAAACCGCAACCGAGGTACATGCCCCTAGCGGGAACCAAACCCGGGACTCTCTGGTCCACGGGCCCATGCTCTAACTGCTGAGCCAAACCAGCCAGGGCCAGCTCATTTTTTAAAGAGAATGGTGACATCATTCAAAAGGTCACCAGCATGTTAACTTTCTTTTATCATTTGGATGACCAGGGAGATTTTTAATTTACATAGCCTTCACTGTTTCCTCTTGGGATTATGGGATTTAAAGTGCTCTGCCAATCTGCTAAGAGAAGTTTAAAAGTTTCATGAAAAAGTTGAAATAGAAAAAATATATAAAGTTCTAACTTAATAAAAGGAAAATAGTTTGAAATTTGAATATTTCAACTTTGTGTTTCAGCAAGTGAAGAGAATGGAATGTTGCTCCACAGTCATTAAAAAATATGGCAATTATCTTTGCTTTAAGTTTTTTCTATTATCCTAGTAAGCATAGAAAAGGCATTCTTCAACTTAAAGAGAAGAACAGCCACCTTTTTTGTTTTTTGCATCTCAAATTTTGTAGACAAATGAAAATGTCAAACACTTTGTAGTTTAGGAGGTATAATTGAGCAGAGTTGGTTTCCCAGTGATAAAATTTGACATAAAAAGACACTTGAAAACTGTTTCCTGACCTTTGCGTGCATAGTTGGGAATCTGGACTTCGCATTTATGAAAACCAAAACTACCTGGGTTTGATTTCCAGATTCTCCATTCATAAGTAATGTGGCCTTTGGCAAATTAGTAATCTCCTCAACCTCCCCATCTGTAAAATGGTGGTGATGACCATACACTGAGAGCATATATATTAAAACATGTGCACATTGTTATAAAGGTTAAATTAGATTGTGTGGAAAAGGTACATAATTTAAATAGGTAGAACATTTATAGAAGGTGCTCAGTAAACATTAGTTATTAGTTGCTCTGGGGCAGAATTTACATTTACTTTAAAATATCAATGAATATGTATGATTGGAAAAAAATAACTGTTTTGAAAAGTTTTAGAAACAGATTTGTTGTACAGAATGAGGTAAAAATGCAGCATATTTATCTGCATAGTTGAATAACACTGAATGTCCTGAAATTCCCTGAAAGAGACAAAGTTTTCTCATTGGAAAACTTTTCTTTGTGTTTTAAACTGTCTCTGGTTTGAATTAGCCTTGGAAATCATTACTCTTTTTTTCTAAAATAAGTGGTTGATAACCTCCAAGTAAACATGATAATGTCTTTTTTTTTTTTTTTTGGATAGTCACTTGATTGCTCAAAACTTTCTTAAAGAGAAATATAAGCAGCAAGTTATACCTGGGCCTTTACCGATTGATTTTTTGTGTGTGTTTGTTTTTATCTTTCTTGTTCAGAGTATTACAGATATTCCTCCCTTTTTTTTCTTTCAATTGTTAATACAACCGTATGACCTTAAGAATGTGAGCAGGCCCATCTCTAGCAAACCACTGTTTTACAACTATATTCAATGTAGAACATTTTTCCTCACTGCTTTCAATTCTTACTTAATATTCTCATCAAGCTCCTAATTAAATGGTACTGTAACTCCATTAAAAAGCTTCTTGTCATATAAGTGCCAGTATTTTCTCCAAAAGCTATTTCTTATCTAATAAGGCCTTAATATTTTAAATCCACTGACCCTCTATTTTATTTCATAGAGGTATTTATTGAGAGATCAAAGATAGAATTCAGGCACCTACTGTTGGAGGAAAAAAAAGATCAAGCCTTTAAAAAATGTAGGAAAGCTCACAAAGTGCTTATAGATAAATCAGAGAAGAGATTCTAGGATTCTTGGGATCCTGGAGGTTGACAACATTAACCAGGCTGTAAGGCAATTTTATAACTTTGATTTTACTCTTTAGATATTTAATCTAAATATAAAATACTTTTGCACATGGTGATTATAATTCTATAGCTTTCTACCTATCCAGTAGCCAATTTCCTCATAGTTAAATAAATGTGACATCAGAGATAGAAATTGAGAGGCGATAAAACTTTAAAGATCATTCAGTCCAGAGTCACATCTTGCTATTCAGGTGACTAGGGCCCACCAAAGAAAACCAAATAATTAACCCCAGCATTCAGAGTAATTTGATTTGAAAATTAAAGGCTGATGTTTGTGACAGCATGGGTGGACCAGGAGAGTATTATTCTAAGTGAAATAAGCTAGAAAAGACAAATACCATATGATCTCACTTATATGTGGAATATAAAGAACAAAATAATTTAACAAACAAAATAAAAACAGAAGCATAGACACATAGAACAGACTGACAGCTGCCAGGGTGGGGTGAGGATTGGGGGGTTGGGGGACTGGGTGAATAAGGTGAAGGGATTAAGCAAATAAAATTAAATATATATATATATACATACACACACACACACACACACATATATATATATACACGTGTGTGTATATATATATATGTGTGTGTGTGTGTATGTATATATATATATAACACATAGACACAGACAACAGTATGGTAATAGCTTGAGGGAAAGGGGGGTGTGGGGGATGGAAGTGGACAAAAGGGGAGTAAATGGGGACAGAAAGAAATTTCACTTGGGGTGATGAATGCATGATGCTGTACGTGAGCTGGGCTATTTAAAATTAAACTCCAACCCTGGCTGGTATGGCTCAGTGGTTAAAGTGGACCAGAGAGGCCTGGGTTCAGTTCCCGCTAGGGGCATGTACCTCAGTTGCAGTTTGTCCCCAGCCCCAGTTGGGGTCATGTGGATGGCAGCCACTCAATGTGTCTCTCTCACATCAATGTTTCTCTCTCTCTCTTCCTCCCACTCCATATGAAGATAAATGTAAAAAATGTCCTCCAGTGAGGTTTTAAAAAAATTAAATTAAATTAAATTAAACTCCATTCTGACCAGTTATTCCTGCACGTAAACACCCAAGCAGTTTTCTAAAAAACCTGGGACTGACACTCAGAGGAACCATAAAGATCAGGGGTTAATGATGGCCTTGGGAAACTTGGAGGGACCATAAAAAGGAAGAGACCTGACCCCTGCAACAGAATCCCCCTGCCTCTGGAGCAGTCTATATCAGCCCCAGCACCAATTAAGCAGAGCCAAGAAGAATGTCAGTTTTTTGAATGTAGTTTTTTCTGTAGCTTGTGCCTATATAAGCAAAGAACAAAGGAAGCTCGGGGCTGCGATTTGGGGAGACTATCCCCTGTAGCCTGCTGATGAATAAAGTGCTCCTTTAGAATTCGGCTATGTGTCTCTGGTTATCTCGCTGACACATTACAACATATGCAGATGATATTTTATTCAGTTATACACTTGAAATCTGTATGGTTTTAAGAACAAATGTCACCCCAATAAATTCAATAAAAATTTTTTAGAAAAGGTTGATGTCTGGTTTGGAATTTCCTCATTTGGCCAGATCATCTCTTGTCATGATACAACTTGTCACATGGGTCTGTATTGAGCAATTTGGCTGGTACTATTTTCATATTTAGCTTCCCCTTCTAGATATTTTTGTCCTTCTCTGAAATAACAAGCCTTTACAGTATTAAATCAGATACACAGGAATAAATTCCAAACCCTTTTTTTTTTTAATGTAAGTTATATTTTTCAAAAATCTAACTTTCTTCAATTTCTGGTTTGGCATAACCCTTCTTCGAAAATAATAAAGTTTAATATTCCATTTATAAATGTCAGTTTGTAGGCTAGCCTCATGTAGGAAAACATGCAATCTGCATCTTAAAATACATATATTGGCACACTTGACACAAATTTTAAAGGGATAATCTGTGGTATAAGTTTGTTTTTGAGAGGGATGGTTTTTAACTTGTTTTAATTTTTATTAGCATTATTTATTAGCATTTATTGTTTCTTTTCTACTTGTAAATTAATGCATACACATTGAAGAAAATTTAGAAAATATATTAAAAATGAAAAATTTTATTCTGACATAATCACTTTAAATATATTCATATATATTTTCCAATCTTTATATGTATACATATGTGATTTTTTAAACAAAATCAATATTGTGTTGAATGTGATTTCTCATTAAAATTTACTTTTATTATGTAAAATAGTAGTTAAAAATCATGAAATGTAATGTTAAAATCTGGGAAGACTGGTGGCAGCTCCAGTTATAATCTACTGTTGCCCTTGGAGAAAATATATACCAGTCACATGATTTAACTTTTTAAAACTTCTCTCAATTCATAACCTTTATATTTTGTTCCCACTATGAGAAAGCTAAGTAAGTATAAAAGCCAAATTGTCAAAGAAAGTCACCACTCTAGAAAGGAAGCATAGTATTTTGCTTCAACAAAAGATTGGGATGAACTGAAGAAGCTATATATCAAATTTAAATTTTTGAGCAAATTTTCCCTGTGAGAGGATAAGCATTTGAAAGAAATAAAGAATAGCAGACCAATGCAGCAACTAAAGCTAAGAAAACAATGAATTGTAGCAGAACATGTGCTTCTTATTCTAGGAGGTAATTCGAAGCGAGTACAGTAGTGAATAGAGGTAAATGTATGATTTTGAAAAAATTATTTAGAAAGTAAAAAGTAATATTAACTATCTAAGCATTCAAATAAATATAACAGAAAATGATCAATGAGATAAACAAATAACATGAAACAAGAAAATAATAAAGATAATTCATTAAAATGAAATGTAAGAAAGAGGTATGATTTACAAAACTGAAAGCCTGTCTTTTTTTAAAGATTAGTAAGCCAGATATATGTTAGAAAAAATTGATAATCAGTAAAAGAGTGTGTATGAATAAACAAAACACAGGTTAAAGTAGATAAAATAACTAAATATATAAAAGATATGATTATACCTCAAATTATTTTGTAAATGATTTCACACTACATTAGAAAACCAAATTAAATGAACGAAGAATGTGAAAATGTGAAGTGACAAAATTAATAAAAAATGAAAAAAACAACTTGAGAAAAATTATAACCACTAAATATATTATATTACTAATTGAAAGTTTTCTCTCTTAGAAAGTACTAGACAAGAAAATTTTTATAAAGTACAGCATAGAAAATATAGTCAATAATATTGTAATAATTATATATGGTGTCAAATGGGTACTAGACTTATCAGGGGATCATATCATAAGTTATATTAATGTCTAATCACTATATTATACATCTCAAAGTAATGTAATATTGTATGTCAACTGTAATTGAAAACATTTTAAAATTTTTATAGGTAATTCCTACCACATATTTAGGGATCAATGTTAGTCCCTGATTTACATAAATTAAATCAAATAAGAGCAGTTTACAAGCCAAACCTATAGAGTAGGACTGATATAAAACAAAAGTGTTGAATTTTATTCCACTACAAAAAAATTTACTATGAGTAACTTCTCTCACTTACATAAATTTTATGTAATGGAAAAATAGTATATTCCTACAGTTACTCATAAAAACATTTTTGGGGGTACAGGTTCTCCCTACTTTTTGTGGAAAACAAATTATTCTTCCAGTGTAAAGAAAGAACGATGAATCCTTAATTTCAATTTGCATATGAAATGTTCAGCGATTTCATTGATATAGGTTGGAAGAGTTAATTTTGAAGTCACTCCTACATATAGCATAGTGGTTAATGGGTCAGATTTTGTAGTTAAGCCTGGATTTTATTTCCAGGTCCTTTTTACAGGCTATATCTCCTTTGTTAAGTGATGTAAACTCTCTTAGCCTCCTCATCTCTAAAATAATAATATCTTAAAGATATTTTGTGAAAATTAACTTAGATGATAAATATAAAGAAATTTAGAGTAGTTGGCTCATAGTAATCCTCTCTGCATCCTTGTTATTATCTGTAGTGTGATAGACTTTGTTAGAATAATTCAATTATAATTTAAACAATCTTTAGTTAAAAGTTTAAGCAACTTAATACATATGATGGACAAAAAAATCTTTGAAATAACTTAAAAAACAGGACTTCCGGTCAAGATGGCGGCGTAGGTAAACACGGTATCGCGTCCTCTCACAACCACATCAAAGTTACAACTAAACTACAGAACAACCATCATTCAGAACCGCCTGACATCAAGCTGAATGGAAGTCCTACAACTACGAAATTAAAGAAGAAGCTGCATCGAGACTGGTAGGAGGGGCGGAGGCGGACAGGCTGGTCCCACACCCACGTGTGCTGGATAAAAATCAGGAGGACACCTCGGCTGGGAAGGTCCTCCCTGAGGACTGAGGGGTCCCTGTCCCACACCAGGCGCCCAGCTCAGGGTTCCAGTGCCAGGAAGAGAATCCCCATCACTTCTGGCTGGAAAAACCAGCGGGAACTGAGGCTGAGGTGGCTGGAGCCCCAGGCAGCTCCTCTTAAAGGGCCCGCGCACGGACTTACTCAGACTCGCTCCCTCCGGGCTCCAGCATGGGGGAGGCAGCTTGAAAGGCACCAGAGTCATATGGGGAAGAACTGAGCTGTTTGGCATTGGACCGAGGGCTGGAGAGTCAGCTTTCTCCTGGACAGATGTGCTATCAGAGGCTTTTGTTCCTTTGGTGAGCCCTCCCCTGGGGCAGCAGACAGCCCCCATATCTGGGACTCCAGCAACCTGGCTCACACTGTTTGCCCTGCCCTGGTGATTCCCTGAGGCCCCGCCCCACCCAACTTTCAGGCCCACCCAAGCTCTTGCCAGTTGCTTTACCATAGGATTGGCCTGTCTTGGATCCTGCTTCAGCTTTTCCTAAATTCTTTCAAACAAGCAGCATCTGGTCTCAGCTAGCCCCATACCTCTAATACATAGAAACAAACACAGGGAGGCAGCCAAAATGAGGAGACAAAGAAACAGGTCCCAAATGAAAGAACAGAACAAAACTCCAGGAAAAGAACTAAGTGATATGGAGTTAAGCAACCTAACAGATGCTGAGTTCAAAACACTGCATATAAGGATGCTCAATGGACTTAGTGAGAACCTCAGTGAACTTAGTGAGGGCCTCAAGAGCATAAAAAAGGACCAGTCAGAAATGATGGAATCACAGTCAGAAATGAAGGAGGCACTAACTGAAATAAAGAATAGTTTACACAGATTCAATAGTAGAGTAGGTAAATCCAAGAAGCAGACCATCGATTTGGAATATAAGGAAGCAAAAAACACCCAATCAGAACAGCAAAACGAAAAAAGAATCCAAAGAAATGAGGATAGTGTAAGGAGCCTCTGGGACAACTTCAAGCGTGCCAACATTCGCATCTTGGGGGTGCCAGAAGGAGAAGAAAGAGAACAAGAAATCGAAAACCTATTTGAAACAATAATGGCAGAAAACTTCCCTAACTTGGTGAAGGAAACAGACATACAAGTCCAGGAAGCACAGAGAGTGCCAAACAAGATGAACCCCAAGAGGCCCACACCAAGACATATCATCATCAAAATGCAAAAGGTTCAAGACAAAGAGAGAATCTTAAAAGCAGCAAGAGAAAAGAAGTTAGTTACCTACAAAGGAGCGCCCATAAGACTGTCAGCTGATTTCTCAAAAGAAACTTTGCAGGTCAGAAGAAAGTGGCAAGAAATATTCAGAGTGATGAAAAGAAGGAACCTACAACCAAGATTACTCTATCCTGCAAAGCTGTCATTTAGAATCGATGGCCATATAAAGAGTTTCCCAGACAAGGAAAAGCTAAAGGAGTTCATCACCACCAAACCATTATTATATGAAATGTTGAAGGGTCTTCTTGAAGAAAAAGATAAAAAAATATGAACAAACAAAATGGCAATAAATACATATCTATCAACAATTGAATCTACAAACAAAATGAACAAGCAGAACAGAAACATTCTCATAGATACAGAGAACTTTTGTTGGGTACCAAATGGGTGGGGGCTGGGAGGAGGGGTGAAAAGGTGAAGGGATTAAGAAGTACAAATTGGTTGTTAGACTGACAAACCTCAAAGGGAAGGGGGGTTGGGGGGTGGGAAGAAATAAACCAAAGAATTTATATGTATATATGCATAATCAATGGACACAGACAACAGTGTGGGGAAAAGCAGGAGGGGGGCAGGAATGGGGAGGAGGGGGGCAATGGGGGAAAAATAAGGAACATCTGTAATACATTCAACAATAAAGATAAGTTAAAAAAAATAAAATAAAATAAAATAACTTAAAAAACAAAACACCTTTAGTACACTAAATGAAGCAATGCTATAGAAAGATTCTACTGGCCATCCCTCAATGTCCTGAGAGCCAATGAAAAAGACTAACAAGCCCTGGCCAGTTTGGCTCAGTGGTAAGAGCATCAGCCCGTGGACCAAAGAATCTCGGGTTTGATTCCGGTCAGGGCATGTACCTTGGTTGTGGTTCCGGCCCTGGTCAGGGTTGTGCGGGAGCAACCAATAGATGTGTCTCTCGTGCGCCGATGTTTCTCTCTCTCTCTCACTCTCTCACTCTCTCCCCACCTCCCTCCCTCCCACTCTATCTCAAGATAAATGGAAAGAAGTATCCTTGGGTGAGGATTTTTTAAAAAAGAAAAGAAACAGACTAACATTTCTGGTTGAAAATGTGAGGTAAAATGACCCAAAACTTGGAAATAAGGCCAAAGAAATACAGCATAACCTTTCAACATCCCCCTGGGACATTAACAAGCCTGTTCGATGATTATTTACTCATCTGAAGCTTCCCTGTCTGACATGGTAGCCACTCACCGTATGTGACTATTAAGCACTTCAAATGTGACCATTTGGAATTGAGATGTGCTGTAAGTGAAAAATGGATACCAGACCTTGAAGGCTTAGTATGAAAAAAAAAAGTAAAATATCTTATTAATAAGTCATCATATTACATGTCCAATTTAAATAGTGTTGATATATTGGGTTAAATAAAGTTTATTATTAAAATTATTTTACTTTTTTTTTAATGTGCCTACTGGAAAATTTTAAATTTTATATGTGGCTGGTATTTTATTTCTACTGGATGGTGCTGATCTAGAGAATATAGCCTTGTAGGACTCACTATTTACCATTAACTAAGGCCCAGACTCTGTGAAGTTACACGTTAACTGGTAGACTTAGTTCTAGGAGGAACGCAAATGATTTCTCTCTAGTAGAAAAGATAACACCGTAGGTTATGATTTTATTGTCATAAAGGACAGCAAGCAGTTTTGTAAAAAAAAAAAACCTAGGAATCTTATTACAATATATGTTTTTAATCCTCACCCAAGGATATATTTTTATTGATTTTAGAGAGAGGGGAAGGAGCATAGAGAAAGAAAAAAGCATCAGTTGGCTGCCTCCCACAGGCGCCCTGACCAGGATGGAACCCGCAACCTTTTGGTGCATGAGATGACCCTCCAAAGAACTGAGCCACCCAGCCAGGGTTACATTTTTTAAAAATATGTATTAATACCCAGAATCTCAAAATGGTCTTTTAACCAGCTTGGCCATCTTCTTTATTTTCTCAATAATGAGTTAGTAAAACTTCACCATGTATTCACTCTAGTGGGCTTAATAGATATGGTTTAGAAGAGTTCATTTCCAACTAATAATATACCTGAAAGAAAGTATTTTTTTTTAACTTTTTGAAAATTATACTTTGATGGAAAATATTTTTACTGTGCTTGGCTTTTACAAGCTTTCTCTGGTAAGCTAATTATGTAATGTTTTTCTTAAAAGTCAGGTATAACATTTAATATTGTTCTGAAAGTCACCATACAATTCACAGTTCACAAAAAGCTTACAAAGATGAAAGCAGGGTGGAGGGGGTCAATGGGGGAAATAGGGGAACATTTGTAATACTTTCAACAATAAAGATAAATTTTAAAAAACTCACAAAGAGAGCCCTGGCCCGTGTGGCTCAGTGCTTAGAGCATTAGCCCACGCACAGACGGGTGACGGGTTTGGTTCCCCGTCAAGGGCACATACCGGGGCTGCAGGTGGAGCTCCAGCTCCAGTCAGGGCGCATGCAGGAGGCAACCCGCACATCGATGTTTCTCTCTCTCTCTCCTTCCACCCTCTCTAAAAATCAATGGAAAAAATATAAACTTGGGTGAGGATTAACAACAACAACAAAAATACAAAAACAAGTAAACAAAAATACTCAAAAAGAGAAATGTAACCAGAAGTTTATAGCACAGCTTTTATCCATTGTGTGTGAAGATGTGACTACTGATATCTTAGAGGTTTATGTTAATTAGATCATTTCTGTCATGCTTTGAAAGCTAATCATTAATGTTCTCAGCAAGCCTTGACATTAAGCCTGTATTCATCTGGAACTGATGAAAAGACATGCCAAGCGTTTTCCTTGAAAGCTTCATCTCTTACCTAATGGGATGGTATGTCCCTTTCAAGTGCAAGGAATAAGAATCTTAAATTTTAACATTCTGGACGGATACAAGGCAGTGTAAGCACATGCTACTCTCCAAAGGTATTAATTTAGAAATCAAAGTTAGTTTTCACTTAATGTAAGCTAGGAGAGAAGTGCTAAATAGCTACATACATAACCCAGGACCCTTCAACTGCTAGTGGGTGACTTCAGCTTCATTGGCTCCTAGGAGTGGGAATCAACTGTTATCTGTGCCTTACTCAGCTCTCAGATTATTCCAGTGAAGCCATTCATTCATCAGATGGTTAATAAGCACTTCTACTTGGCGCTGGGACACAACAATGACAAATCCCCTGCCTTCATGAAGCTTCCCTGTTAGTTAGCAGGTGAACTCCGGGGCTGGAGAAAAGTAAATAAAGAGATTAGTAGGAGATGAGCAGAGAGAAATAATCAGGACCAAACAGCAAAGGACCATGTGGGATATTGAAAGAATTTTGGCTTAAGATGTAAAGACATTGGAGGGTTTTGAGCAGAGGAATGGCATGATGGGAACTGCATTTTACAGGAGCCAAACCACTCTGCTGTTTGTTGAGAATAGACTGAGGTGGGGTGGGCCTCCAGGGGACCTCCAGATAGGAGGCTATTGCAATAATTCAGGCAAGAGATGATGGAGATTTGGACCAGTGTATTTACTAGAAGTGACAAAAAGTAGTTGGGTTTATGGTAAAATGTGAAGTAAAAAGGACAAGATTTGTTGACATAGGGTTTAGCAGCGGTTCTCAACCTGTGGGTCGTGACCCCTTTGGGGGGTCGAACGACCCTTTCACAGGGGTCGCCTAAGACATAACAGCAGCAAAATTACAGTTATGAAGTAGCAACGAAAATAATTTTATGGTTGGGGGTCACCACAACATGAGGAACTGTATTAAAGGGTTGCGGCATTAGGAAGGTTGAGAACCACTGGGTAAAATAAAGAATAGAAACAAGGATGACTCAAATTTATTTATTTATCTTTTTTGCCTCAGGAAATGGAGGAATGGAGTTGCCCTTTAATGAGATAGGCAAGACTGTGAGAGGATTGGAGGAAAATATCAGGGCTAAATTTTGGATGGGGAAATTGGAGAGGACTGGTAGACATCATGGGAGATATTAAGTAGGTTGTCATACATAGAGTTAAGAGTCTAGACAGAGTTCAGGAGAGATGCCAGGACTAGGAATTTACATTAGGAAGTCTTAAGCACATAGATTACATTTACAGTAAGAAGAATGAATGAGATCACCAAGGGGGTGTGTGTAGAGAGGAAAGAGAAGAGGGTCAAGAACTGAGCCCCAAAGCACTCCAACCTCTCTACTCACATGTCCTGAATAAATTCACCTGTCTAATGTATTTAATCCAGTATTTGCTACATTTGTTTTTCTAAAGAATACATTGCCTTTTCATGGCTCAACTGTTAAAAGTCCAAGGAATTTTAATTATGTAGAACATCCTTTGGGAAATGATATAATTCATTGCCTCATCTTTCCACTTAATGTTGCTATGTAAACAGAGCTATTAAATACTTATTTGACTTTAGTCCATTTAGTTTTCATAATGAAATAGGAAGAAAAGACAGGATAATTCATTTGATAAAAATGTCAGTAGTATGAGTATCTACCCCCTTATTGTTTTTTACTTAAAATGATAATTATCAAATCTTGATTAAAAACAAAGATATTTCAAGTCATTTGTTTACTTTCCCACAAGATTTTTAAACAAAATTTTAGAAAATGATTTTAATTAATATGTTAAAGAAAAGACCGCCCCCCCAGAACTATAAATACTCCAAGCCTAATCTTCAAGGACATATTTTGTCTCAGAGATCTTTTCTCTTTTTAATATATTTGAGTGTCTTAAATAAACTTCAAAAATGTATTGGAAAAATATTGAAAAATAGAGATTCAGATTTTGATTCAGTGTGCCATGTCACATTATAAATATGAACATAAAGTTCATACATATAATTCTTGAATTTTTTGGAGAAATAAATACTATCCTAAGATTTCTGAGAAAGAATCTACTTCTGGGAACAATTTAAACCCTAAGAAATTGTGCTGTACCACAAGTTAACTTTCCTTGTTTTTGTCTTTGGAATATCCCTCTGAAAAAGTACCCTATTTGTATACTTCAAACTCTGGTTGCTACATTGTTCTTTATTTTTTTGAGGTCAAATTTTTTTCCTTTAACCAACTATACCCACCCCCCAAATAGTATAATATTAATCTTTTAAGGGAATATATAAGGAATTCTCCTTGTTACAATGAAAGATACAAACAAATACAATTTGCAATAACCTTCCTTAGAGAAACTTAGTGGTCAAAATGATTTAGCATTATTCTGCTTCTTAGCTTAACCTGAGATTAGAACAACACTTTAACTCTGGGCATTAACAGAAAGTACAAATTTTGTCAGCATTTCCATTCAAAGTTGAAAGACCTAACATTCACAAACTAAATCAAAACCCTAGTAACAGGATTCTTATCACTATTACAAGGGAATTTCAGTTTAGGCAACTTTAGTTGAAAAGTTTGGTGTCTTAGAAGTTTTTTGTGCCCCTGGGAGAGTGCATATTTCCCTAGAATCCAGGACGATGCCAAAGTCCATCTATGTTGTCATAAGGAAACACACAGAAGATAAACATTCAAGAGAAATTTCAGGAAGCCCTATGTTGTTCTGGTCTCTCAGCTATCTAAATGAGCAAGAGAAAAAATGAGAGACTAGAATTTCCTGAATCAGCCTCTATAAAGGGTGAGGCTTACCTGATATTTCACTCCCGGAAGCAGAAACTCGACTGCAAATGCTCGATATCACTTGCTCAGTCCTTTTACCTCATTACAAAGATATCCATCTAAGACCAAGCTCATCACTGCATGCAAACAAAAAGCAATGGTGGAGCAGGACTACATTATGATATGAAATGAGAACTGTACTGTGTTAGCCAAGCACATTTTTTTCCGGTTATTTATCAGAAAGTATGTGCGAGCCACTGTGATCTGTCTCGTATTGTGTTTTGTATCGTCATCTTGGGTGAGAGCTCTGAACAATAAATTCCTAATGAGAACTTGAGTTTCCTTGTTTATAAATTGTAATAATAATAATCATGATGATGATAATAATAATACCTAACTAAACAGAACGGAGTGAAGTTGTGCCCATGGAAGTGATTGCACACTGCTGAGTTTGATTGATAAAAGACAACTAAAGCATGCAAAATTCAAAAACTCCTGAATACACGCATCTCACACCGTTCAACCACTCCTCCACCAGCAATCGGGGCAGGAGAGTGCTGAGGAGTGTTACAATGGACCGTTTTATGTCCAATTGTGCAGAAACAGAAAAAGGGAAGATGATGTTCCCTTTCCCATTGTAAATCCCCAAGCTGCAGGGCAAGTTTTTGTCGAAGAGAGCAAAGAAGGTGTGAGATTCACGTTTTAGTTTAGAATAGGTGAGGCTTCCTTTCTATTTTTTCTTTCTCCCTCCCTCCTTCCATCTGTGTGTGTGTGTGTGTGTGTGTGTGTGTGTGTGTGTGTGTTTCCTATACTCAAAACTGTAAACCGACTTTTGCCAGCCCTGTATTATCAATACAAACCTTTTTTTGGTTATATGAGTAGTAAACCATGTAACCTTTCACTCTGTCAGTGGTATCTTTTGATGAATAGAAGGTTGGAATTCTAATGCTTAAGTAGAACATTTTATAATTTTTTTCTGTATGGATAATGCTTTCTGAGGGCCCTGAGATCTCATTTAATTTCTCAAATGTATTCTAGAAGTTTTATTTTTTCTGCATATTTAGATCTACAGTCCATGAATTGATTTCTTTATGCATGGTGTGAAGTAGGACTCATACATATTTTTTGCCCTAGGCCGAGCTTTTTCATGGCAGAACATGGATTTAGGTCACAGAAATGACACTGGTAGTATAAGTGAAGTGGCTGAAAAGCTACGGGATCTGTCAGCGATGTTCTCGAGCTGAGGGAAGGGAGATCCGACACAGCTCATTTGAAAGTCATGGTCTGAGGAAAACAAAGCTATTTTGTTTGAGCCATCACAGGGTTCAGTTTCCTAAGTAGTATATCAAATGTTTTTTAACAGGAGAAAAATAAGGGGAAACTGTGACTTTAGATAAAAATATGTTTATTTTGAGAAGCCCGTGGGATACAAAGGTAGATTTGTTCTTGAAGTTAACAGAAGAAAATGCTTCCCAGTGACAGCGAGAAAGGGTGAGGTTCTGGGAGAGGCTGGAGGCTATGAAGTCAGCATCCTATAATCTGCAGTAGCCTATGATTTTCTTAAACTGCCTTTAAGACACTTTGTGATGGACAGCATGTCATTTCCTTTGTGGTTGGGGCTTGTATTCGGCTACAAGATAGTAGTCAGCACTGAGTCCCCAATTCCTAAGCTCAACTATAATATTGCCTATGGAGGAGAAGCCCCTGCTATTATTATAGCAATCAAGCTTTGCTCATATGCACAGTAGCATCTTTGCAAATTCAAAGAACCACATTGTAAACTTTGAAAGGCTTTCTGCAGCCTGAGTCATTGATGGACTGACTTTATACCTACCACTTGTAAGTATGAAATGAATTTCTGCCCATTTGAAGACTGTTTTCTGGTATCTATTTCTTCCTTTGTATTTATCTGTAATCTGGTCCTCTTAGAGAGCTAGCTGACTGCTGAAAGTTCAACCCTGGATTCCCCTCATTTACATAAATCCATAGATTAATCTTACCGAACTAAAATGAACTCTCTCTCTCTCTCTCTCTCTCTCTCTCTCTCTCTCTCTCTCTCTCTCTCTCTCTCTCTCTCACACACACACACACACACACACTCTCTCTCTCAAACACATAACTTTCAGTCAACTCTTGACTTGGCTAGTCCCTGCACATTGTATAAATTTTATTTTGTATGCAAGAAAATGCATAGCTTTTGAATTTTTAGAGAGAGGAAGGGAGAAAAGAGAAACATGGACGGGAGAGCATAACATCAATTGACTGCCTCCCACATGCCCCCTGCTGGGGATCAACCTGCAACCTGGGCTTGTGCCCTGACTAGGAATTGAACCAGCAATCCTTCCATGCACCAAACGGTGCCCAATCAACTGAACCACACCGGCCAGTGCATAGCTTTTGAATTTTTATTCATAAAATGAAGCAATTACTAAGTGTCATGTGCTATGTTCTGAGTGTTTTACAAATACAAACTTTAGACTTTTCATAACAACTCTGTGAAGTTGGTACTATAATTATTGTCATTTTACAGATGAGAAAACTGAGCTACAGAAAATTAGGTAACTTTTCTATGGTCATGCAAAGCCACAACTCTATATTGATGATGATGATGATGATGATGATGATGATGATGATGATGATAATAATAATAATAATAATAATAGTAATAAGTGAAACCAGATTATAAAAAGGACTTTGCAGCAATTTATATATCCCATCACATTTAATTCTCTTAAAACCTGAGAAAGATTGATTCAGAAAACTTAAGCAAATCATCCAAGATTTCAGTTGCAGGTAGTTTGGTTAGAATTTGAATCCATCTCGACCAAACCGAAAGCCCAAACTCTATGCACGATATTAATCTGCCCTTCTACCCCTTCCCATAGATGACATTGACAAGTGAATAAAGACAGGTAAGAGAAGTTATAAGGCATGTTGTGACTCAGAGCCCCTCCCCCCCACACACACTGTCTGTGTCTAGAATGGTATCCATTATTCCCATCTTACAGGTGAAGAACTGAGCGAGAGTGGTTAAGTAATCAGCCCTGGATCACGTGGCAAGGCTGGATGCCAGCCAGGCTCTCTGCCTTCTGAGATCACTATACTGCCTCCTGTTATCTTGATTTAGGTTTCTCCAGAAGCAGACACAAGGATTCTAGAGAAACCAGAGGTGACTCCCAAAACGGAGGTAAGAATCCAGGCAAGTGAGACAGGAAAGGAAAGAAGCCAAGGAAGTGGGGCAACTGGAGCTTAACTCCCTTGGGAGCCCTGGGGGAACACTGCAGAGCAATCACCTCAGTTATGCTCCAGGACTGTTCCTGGGTGATGCTAACCCCCAGCACTTCTGACCTGTGGGCAGCCCCAGCAGCCAGAGAAAGCCCTGGGCAAGCAGAGGAAGTTAGGCAGAGATGCTCTGGCAGGATCAAGCCCGAGGGCATATAGGGGGCACCGACAGTGTCTGCCAAGCCTGGAATTGTGACATGTCACTGGTAATTTTCCAGAATTCCACTGAAACCCAGGAAAAAAATAATAATGGCCTGATCAAGGGACTGGATTCTTTCCGGCTCCACTAAAAATGGGTTAAGCACCATGCAAATACTTTATTTATAGTTCCTGTGATTGTAGAGCTTCTAAAGGGTAAAGTATATATTATTGAAAACAGTCATTTGAGTCGTAATTTTAAAGAGTTAACATAAGTGTTCAACAACAAATCTTAGAATTTTGCCCACCTCTTCTTGCGCGTCTTGGTAAACTTGTCTGCCACAGTACCCATAAATGCACTGTGGACACCTCCTGGCCTTCTAGGTCTCTTAAGGGAGATGGTACAAGGAAGTTAGTGAAAGCAAACATGTATTGACTTTAATTGTTCTTTATCTTTTAAAAATTGCTATTTAATAATCTTTGTTTTAAAAGCTTGCTCTGTATGCCAAATGCACACTTAGTTCTGGTTGGAGGTTCAGAGCTCCAGACAGCCTTCTTTATCCAGGGAAGCATTTGCACTGTGGTAAAAGTATGCTTGTCAATATGTTTTTATGAGTGTAAGACAGAGTCTTCCTGTCAGGCCTTCTTACTGGAGTGCAATTCACTCCAAACGGGCTGCTCCAAATGAGGTGGGAGCAACTTTGGAGGAAATTCCTCACCATATTCAGGCCTCAATCCATCATACCAACTATCTATGTAATAAGCAAAGAAAATCCAAAATTCCAGATAATCCACTATTTACACTTTAAAGAAAAGCAGAGTTCTGCATGCTTTATTTTTAATGATAGGAATATCTTTCCCTATATACACTAACAAAATTAAAAACTCCTGCATTAAAGCAATCATTAGGCTTGGAAAACAAACATGGCTTTGCTCTGGACCAATGGTCACCCAGTGAAATCCTTTCCGGATGGGCCATTCAGCTTGAACATCCATTGTCTGAGGTCCTTTTTTTTTTTTTTTCTCCCAGAAAAGGGACAGTGAATTTGAACTTGAAGGACAAAAATAATTTATAGGAGATTCCAAAATGGCGGCGGAGTGAATGGAAGCTACACAGACCATCTCCCAGGGCCAAACTGGAATTACAACTAAAATAAAGACAAATCATCGGGAAAAAGCAACAGAAAAGCAGCTTGTGAGGACCATATAACAAGGGACACTGAATCGATCCTGGTAGGATTGAGGAGGCACGAGAGGGGGGCTGGGAGCCCATGGACAGCAGCAGTCTTAGCTGTGAGCAACGCCCTCAGGGTTAAAATCCCAAGCCTGCTCCACAGCGCAGAGGGCCAGGACAGAGTGCTAAAATAGCCACAGCCACTCACCCCCCTGGGCTCTGGCAGAGGAAGGGTGGACTGGACTGGAACTGTGTGGGGACACTCAGGATTTGGAGGGTGCTCAGAGCTTTGGCTGAGTTGCGGCCACGCAGAAGTGTGGCCTGGCCATCTTATTCCATCCCAGGGCTCTGGGGAGAGGTGGCAGCCCCTCCCCTGGAGATTCAACACCACCCAGGTGGACCATTGAAATGCAAATTGAGGCTCATTACAAACCAGCATCTGCCCCACCCTCTGGAAATCCTCTCACACTGAACACCTGAGGGAGGTTTTCATTCAACTGAGAACCCAAGGCTCTTCAAGTAACTGCGACTAGTAGCCTCTAGGCAAAAAGCTAGAGGATAACTGAACCATTCCTGGGTTTGCAAATCTACCCAGGAAAGTAAGACTTGACAGTGGTGTTGATTGTGGGTCCTCTCATACTCACACAAACCCAGCAGAGGGCGCCACAAACAGCAGAACACCAACATCCACAGGGAAAATTTGGCAGGTTTCAAAACCCGCTGAGATAGCCAAAATGGTGAAACAAAGAAACAAATCCCAAATGAAAGAACAAGATACCTCTACCGAAGATGAGATAAATGAAATGGAGTTAAGCAAGTTAACAGAGCTAGAATTCAGAGCCATGATCTTGAGGAAGCTCAACAGCATGAGTAAGGACATCAACACCATGAGTAAAGACATAGAAACATTGAAAATCAACCAACTGGAAATGAAGAAGCACCAAGAAGAAATGAAGAATGACACAGAAGAAATAAAGAACACATTGGAAGGACTAAACAGCAGAGTAGAGGAAGCTGAGGACCGGATCAGTGAATTAGAAGACAGGGTAGAAAAAATCAACCTATCAGAAAACCAAAAGGAAAAAACAATTAAAAAACAGGAAGACAGCTTAAGAGAACTGTGGGACAACTGGAAACGTAATAATATTCGCATCATAGGAGTCACCGAAGAAGAAGAAAATGCGCAAGGGTTAGAGAATATATTTGAAGAAATACTGATAGAAAACTTTCCTAATTTGGTGAAGGAAGAAGGCATTCAAATTCAAGAAGCACAGAGAGCCTCAAGTAAGAAGAACCCAAACAGGCCCACACCAAGACACACAGTAATTAAAATGCCAAAAATTAAAGACAAAGAGAGAATCCTAAAGGCAGCAAGAGATAAGCAACAGGTTACCTACAAAGGAACCCCCATAAGGCTTATCAGCTGACTTCTCAACAGAAACACCACAGGCCAGAAGGGAATGGCATGAAGTAATCAAGGTCATGAAAAACAAGGATCTGAATACAAGACTACTCTAACCAGCAAGGCTATCATTCAAAATAGAAGGTCAAATAAAGAGCTTCCCAGACAAAAAAAGGCTAAGAGAATATATTAGCACCAAACCAGTATGGCAAGAAATGTTAAAAGGACTGCTGTAATTAGTAGAAGAAATAGGAAGGAAAACAGAACCACACTAAACAAAAATGGCAATAAATAAGTACATATCAATAATCACCTTAAATGTAAATGGATTGAATGCTCCAATAAAAAGACACAGAGTAGCTGACTGGATAAGAAAGCATGACCCATATATATGTTGTTTACAAGAGACTGACCTCACAACAAAAGACTCACAAGGGTTGAAAGTGAAGGGATGGAAAAAAATCTTCCAAGAAAATAGAAAGGAAAAAAAAGCTGGGGTAGCAATACTCATATCTGATAAAATAGATTTCAAAATGAAGGCCATAACTAGAGACAAAGAAGATCACTACATAATATTAAAAGGATCTATCCAAAAGGAATATATAACCTTGGTAAACATATATGCACCCAATATAGGAGCACCAAATTATATTAAAAATCTTCTGGAAGACTTCAAAGGAGAAATTGACAGCAATACAATCATAGCAGGGGACTTCAACACCCCACTGACATCACTGGATAGATCCTCTAGACACAAAATTAACAAGGAAACATATACTCTAAATGAAGCACTAGACCAAATGGATTTAATAGATATCTAAAGAGAATTACACCCCAAAACTACAGAATTCACATTCTTCTCAAGTGCACGTGGGACATTCTCAAAGATAGACCACATCTTAGGACACAAACTAAGTTTCTACAAGTTCAAGAAGATTGAAATCATATCAAGCATCTTCTCAGATCACAATGGCATGAAACTAGAAATCAATTGCAACAAGAACATGCAAAGACATTTGAACACATGGAGGCTAAATAGCATGTTATTAAACAATGAATGAGTTACCGAGGAGATCAAGGAAGAAATTAAAAACTTCCTGGAAACCAATGAAAATGAACACACAACAACACAAAATCTATGGGATGCAGCAAAAGCAGTTCTGAGAGGGAAGTTCATAGCACTACAGGCCTACCTCAAGAAACAAGAAAAATTTCTAATAGACTATCTAACCTCACAACTCAAAGAACTAGGAAGCAAACAAAAAGAAAACCCCAGAGCAAGTAGAAAGAAGGAAATAGTAAAGATCAGAGCAGAAATAAATGACATAGAGACCAAAAAAACAATTCAAAGGATCAATGAAACAAAGAGCTGGTTTTTCGAAAAGATAAACAAGATTGATGGACCCTTAGCCAAGAAACAAAGAGAGAGAACCCAAATACACAAAATCAGAAATGAAAGAGGAGAAGTAACAACTGACACCACAGAAATACAAAGGATCGTTAACAAATACTATGAACATTTATATGGCAACAAATTCGACAATCTAAGTGAAATGGACAAATTTCTAGAAACACATAGTCTCCCAAAACTGGACCGGGAAGAGATAGAAAACTTGAACAGACCAATAACAAGTAAGGAAATTGAAGATGTAATCAAGACTCTCCCAGCAAACAAAAGCCCAGGCCCGGAGGGCTTCACGAGGGAGTTTTACTGAACATTCAAAGAAGAACTAACACCCATTCTCCTCAAACTATTCCAAAAAATTAAAGAAGAAGGAAGACTTCCAAACTCGTTTTATGAGGCCAGCATAATTCTAATTCCAAAACCAGAAAAAGACACTACAAAGAAAGAAAACTACAGGCCAATATCCCTGATGAACATAGATGCCAAAATCCTGAACAAAATACTAGCAAATCAGATCCAGCAATACATCAAAAAAATTATTCACCATGATCAAGTAGGATTCATCCCAGGGATGCAAGGCTGGTACAATATTCACAAATCAATAAATGTGATACACCACATAAACAAAATGAAAGATAAAAATCACATGATCATATCAATAGACACTGAAAAAGCATTCGACAAAATCCAGCACCCATTTCTGATAAAAGCGCTCAGCAATTTGGGAATAGAGGGATCATATCTCGACATAATAAAGGCCATATATGAAAGACCTACGGCCAACATCATACTCAATGGGCAAAAACTAAAAACATTTCCCTTAAGAACAGGAACAAGGCAGGGATGCCCACTTTGGCCACTCTTATTTAACATAGTACTGGAAGTCTTAGCCACAGCAATCAGACATGAAGAAAAAATAAAAGGGATCCAAATTGGAAAGGAGAAAGTGAAACTGTCATTATTCGCAGATGACATGATATTATACATAGAAAACCCTAAAGACTCCATCAAAAATCTACCAAACTTATTAAATGAATTTGGCAAAGTAGCAGGATACAAAATTAACGTCAAGAAATCGACGGCATTCTTATACACCAATGATGAACTCACAGAAAGAGAAACTAAAAAAAATTCCATTTACCATCGCAGCAAAAAAACTAAGATACCTAGGAATAAACTTAACCAAAGAAGTAAAGGACCTATTTGCAGAAAACTACAGGACATTGAAAAAAGAAATAGAGGAAGATATAAAAACATGGAAGCACATACCTTGTTCATGGATTGGAAAAACTAACATCCTTAAAATGTCCATATTACCCAAAGCAATCTTTAGATTCAACGCAATCCCCATCAAAATACCAACAACATAGTTCACAGAACTAGAACAAATACTTCAAAAGTTCATATGGAACCAAAAAAGACCCTGAATAGCCACAGCAATCTTGAAAAAGAAGGACAAAGTAGGTGGGATCACAATACTGGATATCAGGTTATACTACAAAGCCACTGTAATCAAATCAGCCTGGTACTGGCACAAGAACAGGCATATAGATCAGTGGAACAGAACAGAGAATCCAGAAATTGACCCAAGACATTATGCTTAATTAATATTTGACAAAAGTGGCAAGAGCATACAATGGAGTAAAGACAGCCTCTTTAATAAATGGTGTTGGGAAAATTGGACAGCTACATGCAAAAAAATGAAACTAGACCATCAACTTACACCATACACAAGAATAAACTCAAAATGGATAAAAGACTTAAATGTGACTCGTGAATCCATAAAAATCCTAGAAGAAAATGTAGGCAACAAAATTTCGGACATCATACGCAGTAGAATCTTCACTGATACATCACCTAAGGCCACAGAAACAAAGGAAAAAATGAACACATGGGACTATATCAAACTCAACAGCTTCTGCACAGCAAAAGAAACAACCATCAAATTGGAAAGGGAACCCACTGTATGGAAGAACATAATTGCCAATGATACATCAGATAAGGGGTTAATCTCCAAAATATATAGAGTGCTCATACAACTCAACAAAAAGAAGACAAAGAACCCAATTAAAAAATGGACAGAGGAACTAAACAGACACCTCTCCAAACAGCACATACAAAGGTCTAAGAGACATATGAAGAAATGCTCAACATCACTAATCATCAGAGAGATGCAAATTAAAACAACAATGAGGTATCACCTCACACCTGTCAGAATGGTCGCCATCAACAAATCATCAAACAATAAGTGTTGGCGAGGATGTGGAGAAAAGAGGACTCTAGTACACTGCTGGTGGGAATGTAGACTGGTGTTGCCACTATGGAAAACTCTATGATGTTACCTCAAAAAATTAAAAATTGAGTTGCAATTTGATCCAGTGATCCCACTTCTAGGAATATACCCTAAGAAGCCTGAAACACCAATCAGAAAGAATATATGTACCCCTATGTCCATAGCAGCACTATTTACAATAGCTAAGATCTGGAAACAGCCCAAGTGTCCATCAGTAGACAAATGGATAAAAAAGCTGTGGTACATGTACACAATAGAATATTATGCAGCTGTAAGAAAGAAAGATCTCTTATCCTTTGAGATGACATGGAGAGACCTGGAGAGTATTATCCTAAGCGAAACAAGTCAAGCAGAGAAAGACAAATATCACATGATCTCTCTTATTTGTGGAATATAATGAACATAACAGTCTGAGGAACAGGGTAGACCCAGAGACATGGAAGTAGGGTACAGACTGACAACTCTCAGAAGAGGCGATGAGGGGAAGGGAAAAGATAAACCACAGAACTTATATGTATATAGGCATAACTGATGGACATGGACAACAAAGCTGGGGATGGGTGGGGGGATGGGGTGGAGGGTGTCAATGGGGAAAAAGGAGAAACATCTGTAACAAAAATAAATTAATTTAAAAAAAGCAATCATTAACAATCATTCCATCACAAGCTAACAGAAAGATATTAATTGTCAAATGTCTCTGCTGGAGATGTTTCCCAACAGCTGTAGAGAGTCAAACTCTCTGTGTATGAAGCAGATTTAATGAGCTGCAGGGCTTTTGGTAAAATTACTTTTGAATCCCAAGCGCATTCACCAGGCTTGTAGGCGATAAATCTTTCTGTACTCTTCTTCTGTTTATCATCTTTCAGCAAGTGGTACCCATGTACTAGAGATATGAAGACAAATGAGAGACTTAGCAATTACACGGTCTTTGTTCACGATGTGTCTAAGAATATGGTATCATTTTGGAGATCAGGATCCAGGAGAAGTAAATTGCTGGACAGTTTATAAATGCAAATCTAAATAAAATCTGCTTATTCTTTCTGTTGGAATAATCTTGTCCCTCTTCTTCAAACTCCAAGTAAAACCTCACCTTCTTTCATTTCCCTGGAAACCTCTTTCAAAACTTCTCAATAGTGCCTTATGACTTGAATAGCATATTTTACATTCTACTTTATATTTTACTTAGATGTTTCTTGAGATGAGAGGCTGCGTCTTATAAAATACCCTTGGCATTATCTTCTATAGTGACTTACACATAGCACATTTAAGGGAAGTTGACGTGATTTGTTTTATTACATACACGCTTAGACAAGACTTTAATCAATATAATCCATGCTAAAATGTGTACATTATTTGAAAATAAATTATCTAAAATTTACAATTATAAAACTACCTCCTTCTCATTTTGAAAAGAAGAAAATAAAATTCAACCATTATCCCACTATCCAGGGACAACTGCTGTCAACATCTTATTGTTTTGTTTATAAATTATATGTATTTATAATATGTAAATATAGCATGCATGTATTATTCATCCTTATCCAAATAAGGAATGCTGGATAATACAAATCAACCCCATATAAACACTGTACAAATGGCACCATAATAATAATAATGGTTTGTGTGTGTATTTATCATGTGTCAGATGAAATATGCTTTACAAACATAATTAACTGCATGCTTTACATATGGCAGAACAGATTTAATGCTCACAATAATTCTATGCTGTAGATTCAATTGTTATCATCCCTATTTACAGAGGGGGAAACCAAGAGATAGACAGATAATTTGGGGCAGTGAAGCCAAGATTCAAAGCTCACAGCTTGCTTCCAGAGTCGACACTCTTAAGTGCAAACTCTATCAGCTCTCTACACATGATACATTGAATTACAAACTTAACTCTCAATAGTAAATTAAAAGTGTGGGTAACAAAGTATATGGGTTGTTGCCATCAATTAACTGGGCATTTAGAAAGTTACCAAGTTATTAAAGGTGATAAATAAAAATCCACCTTTTTAGCTCTATGCCATTATAAGTATTACTATTATAATATAATGCAGAAAGTTTTTCGTATCTTATTAATAACTTGATGATAATGACTTACCTGTACTTAGTGTCATGATTTAAATTTTCATCCAATTACATTGGTACTAGATATGTAAAGAGAAGACTGTATTGTTACTAATAAATACTAATTCTTATTGTATTTGGAATTTGATTTTTCCAAATAACAAATATTTCATTGGCAAAATGCAACTTTGGTGATTTAAAAAAAAAAATTTTTTTTCCTGTATTGATTTTAGAGAGAGAGGAAGAGAGAGGGAGAGAGAGAGAGAAACATCAATGAGAGAGAACACCAATTGGCTGCCTCTTGCATGCCCCTCACTGGGGATCAGGCCCACAACCTGGTCATGTGTCCTAACTGGGAATCGAACTGGTGACCTCTAGGTGCATGGGTCAACGCTCAACCACTGAGCTACACCAGCCGGACAACTTAGGTGATTTTGTTGTAGTATTTAAAACTTGCATATGAACACTTGAAAAAAAGTAATCTGAGATTCAAGAACTGTACAAACAATTCATTTCATGGTGAAGAGCAGTACTTCATTTATTCTTGTGCAAGTAAATCAGAAATAGTATTTTAAACAGCATGAAAATAAAGAAATCTACTCAAAACTTGGCAACTTAATTTTAATGCACATAGAGTTATGTATTATATTTCTGGAGCAGAACTTATTTCAGGGATGAAAAAAATTAAACAAAGCTAAAATAATTTGCTGAGCCTGGAATAGAGTAACTGTTTACTGTTTTTAGTAAGCTATAAAATAAAGTAATTTTTAAAGATTGTTTAAATGCACCAGTTTGAACTGAAAGAGAATTTGTGCACTTTCAGAAACTAATCAAAAACATCACAAATGTCTCTGCTTGCAAGAGTTCCTTGCTGTTTCAAGCAGAAGTTAAACGGGGTTCTCTTCTCAGTGAGTGACTCTAGGTCCTGCCACAAGCCAATGGGAAAATATTAAAAGTTACAAAGAAGAAATCTCTCTAAATAAGAGTTTTCACTCTGCAATTAAATAAAATGTGAGGCCAAGTCAGTTTCAAAACTCTTCAGTTGAAATTCAATTTGTAACAACACTGACCCCTGGTGGTTGTACAATTTATATTACGCTGCCTCAAAATTAATTCAACTCCAGTCTAACTGTATCTAGTGAAATGTTTAACTAAACCAAGACATTTGATGGCATCTCCGAAAGGTAACATTGTTTTTACTATGAATAAAGTGATTGAATGCCCTGAATAAGTAAAGAGGGTTACGGACTGAGGCTTTCTAGATTTTGCAATTTTTATCCTAATAGCTTGTAAGATTTAACATTCATTGAATATCTCAATATTCCAAACCCTGTTGTAAATACTTTGTATATAATTGTCTCTTTCAATACTTAAAATAACCATATAAAATGCGCAGTATTGCTACCCCATGTTATAAATAAGGAAAGAGGCTTTATAACTTGTCGAAATTATTAGAGAGTAAGAGAAGAGGGATAATCTGATACCAGAGGCCACGCTCTTAACTGCTTTCCTATATGTTCCCAATGGAATAAATTTATTCTTTTTTCTAGCTACTTTTTTTTTTGTATTATCAGTCCTATTGCTTTTCTCTTTACTTACTAAGAGTCATATCTATGTGTTGAATTACAGTCTAAGTACAGGATGTATTCATTCAGCATCATGTAATGAATCCCCATGAAACCATCACCTAACACTAAAAACAATCAATTTCTAGCCCAAATTCTTCAAATATACCTCCAATGTATCTCCCTCCATTCCTCATATTTTGATATATCACATTGTTTTATCAGCGATTATTTCAGAAGGTTTCCCTTAAAATATAAAAATGCTTTTATTTCTGAAGCGTAAGCACAGCACCACTGACGTCTGAAAAAACCGGCATTGATTCACTGATATTGCGTATCCAGGCAAAATTCAAAACTTCTGGCCATCTGCTAGAGCTACAAATAATTTTGCTTTTGCTTTTTACTTTACAATTTATTTGTTTGATTGGTTGGGCTAGTTATTTATTCTCACTTGGTCCAAGATTTCCTACGACTTGAGTATTAACTTATTTTAAAGGGGTATAAAAGTTCCTGAAGCAAGATTCCTAAAGGCCACTTGAACCATTATTTCATTTAAAGTGAAGGTTTGCCACTGGGTGGCACTGCATTACTTAGGATTTTATTCCAGTTTATAAACTGAGACAAAGATAAATTTGCCAGTACTGGATCCCACAATGTAAAATTTTATCGTGTTTGGGTTTATTGTTTGTTTGTTTTTGTTTTTGTTTTCCCATGGAAATGACAGTAGAGTTAAGCTCACTCAATTTCTTACAGTTTGGGAATTAAAATTAACCTATCTTTATGCTGATACCTCTCTTTCCCCCCTTCTACATAGAGATGCCTATGATTCTTTCTCAAAAACCCATGTTCAAGTGTCTATTTATGTTGAGTTCACTAATATTAGTTGTTTGGGATGACAAAATACATAAAACATAGCCCCAGATTTCAAGAAAATTATAAATAATTGGCTAGAAAAGATACAGACCTATAAGAATATGGTACTAAATGCCAAGTGATCAGTCCTAACAGTTACTCTCATGGGAAATTAAAGATCCCTGGGGTTTGATAACATCTCTGCAGATCCTCAGGGCAACTAAGACCAATTCTGATTCTTGACAATAGCCGTGTTTTGAGTAAAAAGGAGAGGAAGGTGGTGGTTTGGATGGATGAACAGCATAAAAACCACCAGAATTCTCTTTCATGCTTTCATGAGTGACTTTCCAGAATTTTCTGATAGGAAAATATTATTTCATGGTTAAGTGATCCAAGTTATATATAGAACCATCCAAAAATCTACTCTCAGGTAGATAATTTTGAGTGTGCAATAAAATTTTCCTGCGCATGAATATCTATAGGATGTGAGGAGATCTGTTACTGTTTCCACAAATTTGGGAAGGTAATATGTAGTGGGAAATAATAACTTCAACTCTCTGACTTTTATGTTTCTAGGTACTAAACAATGAGCATACTTTTGAAAAAGCTACTTGAATAACATATCTTTATACAAATGAATTAACTTAAAATTCATTGTAGTAATAATTTCATCATATAACCAGTAACTGCGGTTTGAAATACTCTATAAATTAATCATGAAGTATAATTGGTTTCAAGTTACACCAGAATAAGAAAATAAGAATAAGAAGGTTCCTTTGCTTAGGCAGAAGGAATAATATGAGCAGATGCTGTATGTAGCTAGTTAACTTCCATTTTATCTTCTTTATGAAAGGGAACAATTGGCAACATGAACATAATAAACATGAACGAGAATGAGTTAAAGCTTGAGATAAATGAGGAAATGAAACAACATAGTTATTTACATAAATTCAGGCCCATAAAACTGCACAAGTTACATTTCAGGGGAGAACAGGCAGTGGCAAATGAACATTAGTTGAGTGGACAAGGTTGTTTTATGTGGTAACAAATCACTGTTCCTTCTTTATGTAAATTTATGACTAAAATTATTACAGAAGCTTTCACACATACTGCATATGTTAGATACTTGGGAATATTGGTAGGGCTACCGAAATTCTTCAGAAAACCTAATATATATTTGAAAAGCAAAAACAAAATCCATTAATGATTTTAAGACAATTTAAAGAAAAAAAATGGCCATTTTATCATAACTTTTGTGAAATTAGGTATTGAAAAATCTTTAGTAGACCATAATGAGAAAGCAAAGGTTTTAAAAAAAGGACATAAGTATAGACTTAGCAATTTTGAAATTAATTAGTAAAACATAGCCTACAGTTAAGGGTCTCCAAAAATGCAAACCTAAATTTTAAAGTTAAAAATCATAACAGAAAACTGGGTTCATAAAGCCCTATCTTCTCTAATTCTCCTAATTTTCCGTGGAGTGCCTGTCTTTATCACCTCTGTGTTATTTCCTGAGTTTTGACATTTAAATATTTTCTTTGATTTGTCTTTTATATATAGCATGGGCTTATAGTACAGTGTCATAAGAAATCCATTAATGACTCATTCCCCTCAACTCGAAGCATGGAATCTGGGTATGGTTTTCCATGTCAGGGAGCCTCTGCAGTGAGGAATCCATGACCCAGAGCAGAGCCCTAGACAAAAATTGCAAAGCTGATACGATATTCCACTGTTCCCCACTGTCTTTTTTCTATCCCACCCCTTATTGGCTCTCATATTGGGGAGTCATCCCATCTAAGTCAAACACACAGAGAGCTAGTTTTCCAGCATACACCCTTATTGAAATTGACCTCTTCTCTTTGTTCCGTGGACTCAGGGGTCAAGTAACAGATAAAGTTAATTATGCTATTATCAGAATACCTCCTTCTGCTAACATTTGATGTCCACTAGTAGTGTGAGTGGCCCACTCATAGCCCCGGTCATGAGAAATTTGTATTATCTCTTTTCGTTCTGAAATTACTTATGTGAAACATATTGGTCATTTTCCTATCCACCCCTTCAATAAAATCCAGGAAGCTGGCTTAATAAAAGGGAAGACTTTTTAAAGCAATAATATTTTATCATTCTTATTCCTTTAGAAGTTTGAATACATATGTGTGTATGTGGACAGGAACTTTTAAATCTTTTTAGAAGATTTACTATTTAAGTACTGTCATACAGAAGAGGTATAAGATTTCAGGCTTAAATTGGAAAAGCCTTTTCTCCAATAACTCCAGTAGCTAAAACTAAAACTCGTTGTTGATTAATTAAATATAAATTTTACAGTGTTGAGATGAGAGAGAACTGTGTCTACTGAAAGAAAAAGCCAGAGAGATAGAGTAAACACAGATGTCCTCAAACTCATTTTTAGGTTTAAACCAGCTGTGATGTGCCCAAGAATTGTGAACATAAACATGTGCACCTCTCAGTGAGACCACATAATTAACTGTTAGTATTTACTTATTTTCTAAATACTGTGTATGGTCTTATACAGTGAAAGACCTCACTTTCATATATTATAAGTCTCCTTTGATAAAAAAAAATTATCTAGAATATAAAGAGGAGATAAGTCAAACTTCTATTTGTGAATTTCAAACTTTTAACGACATGAAAAGTCTTCATAGAATCTGTGGGTATCCTTTGACTTATCTGAGTGCTAAAAAAAATAGGCATTACAGAAGCATGGAGTCATGATAACCATGATACCTGCTACCACAAGATGCTGCCAAAGAAACATCCCTGCTCACAGCCTAGCTGAAAGACGAGGACAGTGGCAAAACCAGCGGCGTCACCTTCTAGATTGAACTTGGACCCTGATCCAAGGATAATAGTACCTCGTCTTAGCATTCATCCTAGTACACAGCCTAATAATGATGACAAATGCATAATTAGGTTCACTCTAGAAAAACTTGAATTGAGAGAAATACAGCAAATCACAGATGCTAACATGAATTAAAGCACAGCACGTAGCAAGAGAGAAGTCATGGTGAAATTCAAGGCCCAGAGTGAGTCGTATTTATAATAGAGCAGGAATTATGTATACGCAGAAGCACTAGTGAAAAGAATATGATAGAGAAAAGATATTCATAGAAGGCCAAGAACAAATGTCTACAGTGAGGGGAGGGAAGTAGATGTGTAGAGAGGGGTTGACTCACAATATTGAATGAGCACTAGAGAAAGTTCCAAAAATTATGGCTACTGAGCTCTAAAAAGTTGCCTATGACTCAGCCAGTCTCAGCTTCTATTTTTAGATTTCTATGACAGTGTTTCTTCTTTATCATTTTCCATGTGTATCTTGTTACATTAGGTGACCAAAATGTGAATCAGTTCCTTTCAACAAAAAGAGCATAAATAAAAGGGTGAGTTATAACTTGAATGTGTTAAACGCCTTTTAAAGTTTCTCCTAACAAAGACTTTATATTAACACGAATATATTTGTTAGCCTCCAATGAGTAGCACTAATATGCTGTAATGTGGTAGGCCATAAACACGTATCAAATTGCCTGTGGAGGTTTATGATAAACATTCTTGGGTTCCATCCCCAGAGCCTATATCCGTCATGTCTAGGTTAAGGCTGGAAATCTACAATTTAAAAATATCTCCCACATGACTTTGATACACAATTATGTACAGAAAAAAAAAAATTTAGATTTAGAAGGTAAGATTCACGTCTAGATAAGTCACTCATTCTTTGTCTCTCCAAATTTAGATTTTCTCATCTTTAATATAGATAATATTATACTCTACCAGAGTTTTGAAGATCAGTGAGATAATATACACAAAAAGTAAAGTAATTCTGGAATAGAAAATTAATTATCTGATTACTGAAGTTCCTTAAGGCAGTGATGTCTTTTACACAGACTCAATGAAATCTTAGACCGCCTGTCAGGCCACAACCCCATTCCAAGGAATTCCCAGCACATAGCATCCTTATGAAAGGTTCCTATGCCGACAGCACCATTCTAAGGATTCCCACGCCAAAATCTTTCAAGGCATTAGGACTAATTTGGTTACTCATGTACAAATAGTAATAATAATAAAATAGTCTCCTTTTTCTTTAATTGAGAAAATAGTCTCCTTTTTCTTTATTTTATTTTGGGGGGGGTGTTATTTTGTTTTGTTTGGGTGAGTTTCTTTTTTCTTCAATAATATCAACATTATTTTTAACTCTATAGTTCTCTTTATTAATGAAGATACAAGTTAATAATAGAGAAATGATTAAGAACAAAGTTTATATCTATAAAATGAAATATTACAAAGCTGTTAAAAATACAAAGTTTCTCACATGTAATTTAAATGAAAAAGCAGTATAAAGTATACATACAGCATGCTCTCTATATGTAATAAATTATACCCTTCCCACACACATATATAAATATACATATGTATATACAGTATTTCAAATCCCGGAAGAATGTATATGAAAATTTACCTGTGATTGTTTTAGGTTCACTAATTATAATTCTGTATTTTCCAAATTTTCTGCATTGACTATGTATTATTTTACAATTTAAAAAACAATTATTAAAATTAAAAATATAAATTAATATTTTGGAGGATGTAAGCAGCCTAGTGATATCAAGCTTCAGTGTGGACATGGCTGCCTGTGTCATTCAGGAACTCGCATGAATAGGCTTTTCAGCTTGGCCCTGGATACCAGGAGCCACGGGGCTCCCCCAGGGTGATGCAACGCTTACAGCCTGTTCTATAATCTAAGAAGTAAGTTCCAGTTACACAATTCCCAGAACTCAGGATGTAAAATAATGAATACCAATTTATCCTAGCAGAGAGTTTTGTCCCCCCTGACCTATAACAAGTGAGACTGGCATAACAATTTCTCTATCATGAGTCAAGTGATACTAAAATGTAACTTGGGCACCTATATTTAGGTCACTGTAGACTATTAGTAAACCAAATCTTAAATGAAATAAAGTACAAAATAAATAACTTGACCAAATAATAAGAGATTCAGAGATCCATGGAATATATTTTTTTTAATCCTCACCTGAGGATATATTTTGCAATTTATCTTCAGAGAGAGTGGGAGGGGGAGAGAGAGAGAGAGAAACATTGATGTGGGAGAGACTCACCGACTGGTTGCCTCCCTCATGACCCCGACCAGGGCAAGGGGAGGAACTGCAACCGAGGTACGTGCCCTTGATCAGAATCGAACCCATGACTCTTTTGTCTGTGGGCTGATGCTCTAACTGCTGAGCCAAACCGGCCAGGGCTCATGGAATATTTCTTAATTGACTTTTTAGGGACAAATAGAGAAAAGGTCACAGAATGTCATTGGTCATAGGTTAAACATCATTTATTGTCATGGTTTTCAGAATCTAAAGCTGCTATTAAGAATAATAAAAAGATGCCAGGCTGGTGCGGCTCAGCGGACTGAGCGTTGTCCCATGGACTGAGATCCTGGTTCGATTCCCAGTCAGGGCACATGCCTGGGTCGCAGCGTGCAGGAGGCAGCCGATCAATGTTTCTCTCTCTCATCGATGTTTCTCTCTCTCTCCTTCCTCTCTCTCTAAAAAAACATATTTAAATAAAAACATATTTTAAAAATAATAATAATAAAGAAAACCAAACAGAGAGGGTACTAGCTTTAGAGACAGAAGAGCCAGGTGTGAGTTTGAATTCTGCCACTGTGTATAATTGAGTGAATTATGCAAATCTGATTTTTAAAGTGTAAAATTGAGATAATTCCACTACCTACTTTACAGAATGTTCTGAGAATAAACTATTGTGTGTGAAAATATTTTGTAAAGTAAAAAAAAAAAAAAAATTTCACACACACCCCTAGTTTTGTGGTTGTTGTTCTGGCAACTTCCAATCCACTTTAATTACAATTTATTTACAATTAAAATAACTACATATCTTTTTTTAAGAGCCAATGAGATTTTCACAGATTAAAACAGATATCCTGAGATGTAAGATATTGTAAAGTTTTTTTCTTCCCCAAAGCAAGACCATTTAAGATCCTTAAAGAGCAGAATCCATTCAAATTTAGCAACAGATTTCATTACTGATCTAAATGAGTAGCAAATCAAAAGCAAGATAAGACAGTAACCTGTATATCTGGGTACAAATGCCTTGATATACCCTTTCAACATATAATTTGCATTTTAACAATAACTACACTCATGACTCTCTTTAAAAAATAGTTATGTTTAACCAAATAGCCAATTTATTATATTGCTCCAAGTCTTAGACTAAATCAACATGATTTTCTTCCTCTAAATCAGAAGATTCTCAATGACCTGGGAAGACATAACAGAACTACACTGGTCAGCCAAACGAAGTCTTAGTATTAATATTTTATCCTGATTTCTTACACTCCAATGCAAGTACTAATTATTTAAACGTGCTACTATCATAGTATTATTAAGTACACGAGCCTTAGAAAAAGAGATATCCTATTCATCCAACATCAAAATTAGTGCTCCACATGTCCTGGGGTGGGAGATGGACAGGAAATTGCAAATAGAGAACACAAAAATTCATATAAAGTAAATAAAACAAAACACAAGTCCACTGACTCTATGTCAAGAAAATAACAAAATGTTTTACATTGGTCCTTCTTTTTATTGATTCTTTTTGAGGCAGAGAAGTCTCTTGAATGGTTGTTGGAATTTAGAATTACTCAAGATTATTATAACTGAATGACCAGAGGGATACGCTGCCATTATTTCCTTCAGCAGAAAGTAGCACTGAGTTCCCTGAGTAACAATGAATGTCAGGTTTGCCATGAAGGCGGCAAAATAAGAAATAAAGAAAAGAAAGAATGTTAGCACGGTTCTTAAGGCATTTCTATGGGCTGCTGTGCTGGCACTCCGAAAACCACGAGATCCATTTTGCATCCGATGAGTGTGCTTGCAGAGAGACATGAGTAACATAAAAGTGCACATCAAAAATACGGCTAGAGGAAATATGAGTGCCAAGTTGACAAACAACACTTCACTAGTTTGCTTTGTCTTGAATTTGGACATCATTATACGTGTGGCATTCCCGAAGAAATCATCCTCCATGTTTGTAGGGAAACCTACCTCAACGCACAGGACTGCAGTGGTCACCGACGCCAGCAAGCTTCCCAGAAGCAGCCAAGGTATTACCTTTGGGATCCTGAATTTCAGCCAAAGAAAGTAGGACTGGGTGGAGCTTATTAACTTGAGGCAGTAAAATGCAGAAAGGCAGGTGGCAAACCAGAGACTGGCAGAGCTAAAAAACATCCAAAGGAACACCGTCACTGCACCACGGAATTTTGCCCGATAAAGGAGTGGAAAGAATGCAGAGAAAAAACCTTGTACCATTATCACCACCTGAAGACCAAATCTAGACATCCCTATACATATTAAAATGAGTTGCATTGGTGTTAGCTTTCTGCTTTTGATCAATTTGTTACAGCTGATGATTATAAGAAATCCATTTACTGTAATCCCTGTCACAAATTCTGCTGACATGATGATAACATGAGGAATGGCTGATAAAGAGAAGGTCATGTCTTCTACCACAAATCTTAGCTTTTCCTTGTGGATGGTATTAAACACCTCTTCCCCTAAAGTAGAAAGAAAATCAGAGGGATGACTTTTTGAACTTGAGGCCCTTCAAATGAAACAGTGGAAATGCAAATTCAAAGATTTGAATGATGGTTAGGTCTTCTAATGACACCCTAGGAAAAATTGCCATATTGGTATTGTTCAGTTCTCACTCTTACTCAATTTCGATGATAAATATTTTACTTAGGTTACTATTATTTCTGTTTTGCCTTTGTTGTTTTTTTCCGAATGGCAAATGCCACATCCTTGGGACAGACAACTATTTCCTATTATTGCCACAAGTATCCAAACGGAGTACACTTTTTTTCCTGATAATAAGTCCAAGATACTTTAATAAAATTTCCCCATTCTCTCCCCTGCCCCAAGCCCCACCATAGACAATTGCTTCTCCACACTTGAAAATCATTTTCTGGGAACTAACTTTGCATGATAATCCTTCATTCCCCTAAGGGATCTTTTATATTTTTAAAGCCTTCTTGGTAGAATTCTGATCTGAGAATCAGCAAACCAGTGATGAAAGTAGTGCGTAATTAATCTACATGTGGACATCATCTAATGCTCTTGCTGGACAGGACAGTGTGGGAAGGTAGATGGTGCAGAAACTTCTAACCACCAGCAGAGGGCATAATTACCTATGCATTAAAACGAGCTTACTCTTTATTTCAAAGAAACCTTTCCGAACTTTTGTCACATCACAGGTAAGATGGAAATAAAGCATGACTACTTCACAACTAAGATATGGTGCTCAAAGTGCTTAGCTCAGTGGCTCGGTCATGCTATGCACCCAACAAATGTTAACTATTAATATTATTAAATGTCTATCTTCATATTGCATTTACTCCAGCAAGAAAATAACTCTATCAATATTTTCAAGTCTAAATATTTTCAATAAGAAATAAGATTGTAAGAGTATTGAAAATAGAAAAAAGCAAAGAACTAGACTTTCCACCCACTGTCTACACCATTCATGGTTTTTAAAGCCTCCCAGAGTCATCCATAAAATGTATATTCACCAGCCCATGAAAGCCAATGTCAGTGCTACCTATGTGACATCCCCCTGCCAGCTTGTCACCCTCCCACTCATCTTCTACACGTAACAGCTTTCCAACATGCAGCAAGATTTATCCCATCTTTAGCTCTTCTAAAATGTTGTTTTTGAGACCTGCACATCAAGTTTGCCTTTGGCTTTTGAATTTGCAATCTTCCTTGTCCATAAAACATGACTTTGCCCAGTGAGTGGACCTTGCCCCCATGGCCTCTAGGAAGCTATTCTCATTCTAGGAAAAGGTGAAGAAGTTTCAGCTCAATTCCAAACTTTAAAGACCAGTGTCATGATCCTGAGGTAAGAGGAAAGAAAATGGGATTTGGACAGTTCACAGTGTTCCAAGTTACTTCTCTGAGAATGATGATATTTAAAAGGATATGATAACTGAGTTTTCAAGTACTGTCAACCACTACAGATTCTGGTTCTTAGTTAAAATAAAACATCAATGATCATAATGTTTCATTTTCCAAAAATTCTGTTTTAATTAATATTATGTTATGATTGTGTTTCTCTGAATGAGCTTGTTGAATTAAAGATGCTTAAACAAATGATGGACAATACTTTGACATATACATAGCCAGCCAGTGTGTGCGTGTGTGTGTGTGTGTGTGTGTGTGTGTGTTTATATGTATATTTAAAATTTTTATTGGTTTTATAGAGAAGAATGGAGAGAGAGAGAGAGAGAGAGAGAGAGAGAGAGAGAGAGATTTCTTGTTCTACTTATTTATGTATTCATAGGTTGCTTCTTGTGTGTGCCCTGACTGGGGATCAAACCAGCAATCTTGTCATATCAGGATGATGCTCTAACCAACTGAGATACCCAGCTAGGGCCTCCAGCCAGTTTATATTTACATGACACATCATTAATTGTGTCATGTTAGACTAAAAATCTTGGATTGTATGCTGACCATTAGGGTAATTTTTTTATTATGATAGATGTTCACTGCTTTTGCCTATACTGTTGCAAAGGATATGTGAATATGTTCAAAATATGTATATCCTATTCCAGTATGGCAATATAGATTTTAATATTTCAAATATCTTTACCATGACAA
This sequence comes from Tadarida brasiliensis, assembly GCA_030848825.1. Taxonomy (NCBI): domain Eukaryota; kingdom Metazoa; phylum Chordata; class Mammalia; order Chiroptera; family Molossidae; genus Tadarida; species Tadarida brasiliensis. The sequence goes on along the minus strand of CM061267.1, from coordinate 77,453,085 downwards.
CCAGTATTTGGGGAGACAACAATCATATTAAATTCTTTATCCCTCATTATTCCTTTCTAGGGCAATAAAAGATGGACCAATATATGAAAACTTTTTTTTTTTATCCTCACCCGAGGACATTTTTGCATTTATCTTCAGGTAGAGCGGGAGGGAGAGAGAGAGAGAAACATCGATGTGAGAGAGACACATCGAGTGGTTGCCACCCACACGACCCCAACCAGGGCTGGGGACAAACTGCAACCGAGGTACGTGCCCTTAGCGGGAACCGAACCCAGGACTCTCCGGTCTGCGGGCCGATGCTCTAACTGCTGAGCCAAACCGGCCAGGGCTGAAAATTCTTGATAGCGAAAAAAAATGGACAAATGAATTGTAATCAAGATTAAGTTCCCTGACAATTATAGTTTATAAAAAGCAATTCCTTTTAAAAATTAAATATTTATAGCAGCTACCTCAGAATGCACATGTTTATGATACGTAAAACCTTAGGAAAATATGAAACCACACAAACAAAACATAAAGTGTTTTGAATCTCATTGTTTAGATTAAAAATTAATTTGTAAACTGGAACCTATCCCCACTGAGTGTCCAAGTGCTTTAAAATGTTTTGCTGAGTTAGTTTCAGACAACCTTGCGTTTGTTACATTCATACAGCTGCAGCTGGCTGCAGGCTCTGTAGATCATGTAATTCTGCTCTGAGCTTTGAATTTATCCAGAACTGATTTCATTCTGAAATACTGCATTCCAGCTCTCATTTGCCTCCTAAACATATCAGTTAATTGAAGAGAAAGCTTGAATTTTCCAAGAACTATTTTAAAGATATCATTGACGTTCAGCTACAATTTAGCTGGTTTGTATTTGCATTTGTGATTTTCCTGTCATATGTGGACTGTTTTGCATTTGCCCTTATTGAATCTCATTTGGGAAGGAGAATTTTAGTGAAGAGCACTTTCTGAGATCTGGGAAAAGCTAAGGAGAGTGAGACAGTCTTGAAGTTAATAATTCATAGATTTGTTTAGAGATCTGTGAATGGCATTGACCAAATAGAGAGATGATTTTCAAATTAAATAATCTCTGAAAGCTTTACTTAAAAAATCAAATTTTTAAAAAAGAAATAACAATATCTACCAAGAGACATTGGATATTTAAAATTCATTGAGTAAATTTCAGTTTAGATATCTTCCAATAAATACATATTCTTCTAAATGCTCACATAAACATTGAAAATGGGCATTCCTCCAATAAAGTTTTTTGTTTGCTTGCTTTGTTTTTGATTTGAACAGCATGGTAATAAGAGTCCACCTGATTCTAAGGTGATGTTCATACATTGCTCCACAAATTAAGATGAACTTTGAAGACTGATATTATAACCAGGTGTTTCCCATGCACAGAGATCAGCTTATTTAGTTCTCATTGGTTATAACTGTACAAATGTCTGAATTTTTAAAATAAGCACACTGATTACTTTCCCATGCTTTGGTGCTTTATGAATCACTAAAAGGATTGAAGCTTGTTTTCATTCTTTTAGGTGAAAATATTTTTGTTTGCAATTTTTCCACTATCCTTTGCTTCAGTATTAAAGTTTTGCAGAGAGAATCAGTTCTAAAGACTGAATCCATGATTGGGCCAAATTAATCCATTGGATTGGCTTATTTCTATGAAAAACCATCAGAATATTTTTTGGCCTTCTGTAAAGAATTGACTCAAAATTTCACTTATGATGTGTCTCATTGTCATTATATGGTCTTTGGAGGTATAAGGAGGAGTCTGTAGCTCTAAAAGATTCCTTTTCACACTTGGGTAGCATTTGGGTGACTCTCTCCTTGCTGAGACCAGACTCCAATCACTGGAGAAAGAATGTTTTATTTATGTTTTCTTTATTGCTTTTTAGAGAGAGAGGAAGGGAGAGGGAGAGTGAGATAGAAACATCTATGAGAGAGAACATCGATTGGCCACCTCCTGCATGCCCCACACTGGGGATTTGGCCCACCACCTGGGCATGTGTCCTGACTGGGAATCAAATCAGTGACCTCTTGGTGCATGGGTCGACGCTCAACCACTGAGCCACACTGGCCGGGCTGGAGAAACAATGTTTTAAAGTACATGCAATATGCATATCTTCATGTCTTTTTATGTTCAATGTAGTTCTTTTATGTTGGGTTGATTTTAGTATTTGAATAGGTTGTCTGTGAGGATTTTGAACTTGAAGGCAATTTTTAAAATTTAGTCTTTGAGTTTCCTCCCCAAGTTTCTAGAATATTAAGTAAGAGATGGGTGGCGGAGAATCCAAAGAGAGTGAGCATCAGGCTCCTAATCCTAGAGGTCAAACTATTCCCACATGTGTTATAGTGTATTCATGGGCCATTTTTGGGGGGGAAGGGGGAGTAGACTCTAAATTCAAATAATAAAAATTAAGGCGATTTGCTCATCATGTTCAGATTTGACAATAATATATCAGTTAATTTGCCATAATATTAGCAAATATTTATATTTTTATTTTATTTATATTTTAAAATACATTTTAAGCATTGCTCTACATACTCACTATCATTTAATACTTAATGAAAAATGATGGAATTATCTCATTTGATGAACGCAATGAAGTTCAAACACTGAAGCTTCAGAATTGTGTAAATAAGGATTTGAATACAGTCTGACTCTGTCCGGAGCCCACGTTGTCGACCAAAACACGACAGTATATTCAGATTGTAATACTTTGCTTCACCAAAATTGTTAGGGAGCACGTGTAAAATCAACTGGATAATCACATTTGAATAACCATGGTCTTTTATTTTCCTATAGACATTAATGGGGAAAGGTGGAATATAATCCATTTGTTCAGGAGCACATCAGTGAAGTGATAAAGCCACGGAGACCCCGGATCCTTAGCATATCTGTCTGTATCGCGAATCATGGAACCCAGGCAGCAAATGAAACCCAGTAGTAAGTTCTTAATAAGTATTGTTATTGACCTTTCTGTGGAAAATGAGACATGACTCAGTTCATTGGAAAGTTATAGAACTGTTAGGATTCATAAAAACCTTATTGGTAGAAGCAAGGGATTAGATTTCATTTCAATCATCCCAATTTTATAGAGAAAGATTTTTTGGCATCCTGAAGATTAACTGGCTTCGTCAAGGTTTAAATGAATAAAAACTGGTAGAACTTATGTAGGTCATTTCAGTTTTCTGAGCTTACATTTCTTCACAGACAAACCAAGTATATAAGGGAAAAATATGAATATTTACAATTTTGATTTTGTCAACATTTTTAGACTCACTTTCTGCCAAAACCATGAAGCAGTTGAGCTGCTTTTGAATGAAACATGTCTCATCATTTTATGATTCATTAGTTAATGTAGTAGGTTAAAGTCCTGCCTACGAGACAATTCTTCTCAATTCTCCCCACTCCAGCTGATATCATAATATTTATTATAATTCTACTTTGAAGATCTTCCTATGTGAAAAAAAAAATTGTTTTTAATCCTCACCTGACGATGTTCTTCCATTTATTCTCAGATAGAGAGGAAGAGAGAGAGAAACATCGATGCGAGAGAGACACATCGATTGGTTGCCCGACCAGGGCCAGAGACCAAGGTACGTGCCCTTGACCAGAATCAAACCCGTGACTCTTTGGTCCGAGGGCCGACGCTCTAACCGCTGAGCCAAACCAGCCAGGGCCTAAGTGAAAATTTTAATTTGTATCTCAGACAATCAGTGAATGAGGGAGTAGAGCAGAGTTCAGTTTCTCAAAGAGACTTTAATTAAGGACTTCATTATCTCCTTACCACATCACTAAATTTCAACTTTCATTAATCCATGGACAGTTTAAACAGCAGGAAATTAAAGATGCAATAATATTGAAAGTTGCACAAAGATGCAAAATGTTAATTAGTTGCTATGAACTGCCTACATATGACAAATGTGTATCTAAGATAATAGAAGGGAGACAAATTTGAGGGAAGGATATTTTAATTCTTTCACTGCATTTGAGTAAGTATTAAATAATGTAACAGACGCAGACAAAAGAAGAAAGACTTAGTCCAAAAATCAGACAGAAGTATTTAGAATGATGTAGCAACAAACATGAAACATACATTCTGTTCTACCTCAGTACTGAAATGGACTGTAGCATTCCTTAGCAACAGGCATATAATCAGAAAAAGTAGCTGACAGTGAAAAATAAGGTAATAGCATGAATGTACTCCCCAATTGAGACTTTATAAAATAATTTATAAGATAATAAGTAAATGGGGTGTAGTTAAATGATATATTCTTGACTGAAATACTGAGTGAAAAAAGGTCATTTAACTTTTAAAAAATGTCTAGTATTTGTAGAAGTAAGAGATATCTCTATTGTTGAGATAGAAAACTGTTGCCTTAGTTACATATTCAGAACTACACCTGGAGACTTCCGGTCAAGATGGCGGCGTAGGTAAACGCGGTCTCGCCTCTTCCCACAACCACATCAAAGTTACAACTAAACTACAGAACAACCATCATTCAGAACTGCCTGACATCAAGCTGAATGGAAGTCCTACAACTATGAAATTAAAGAAGCAGCAACATGGAGACTGGTAGGAGGGGTGGAGGCGGACAGGCTGGTCCCACACCGGTGGATAAAACTCAGGAGGACACCTCGGCTGGGAAGGTCCACCTTGAGGAGTGAGGAGTCTCCTTCCCACACTAGGTGCCCAGCTCAGGGTTCCATGCCAGGAAGAGAATCCCCATAACCTCAGGCTGGAAAAACCAGCAGGAACTGAGGCTGAGGCTTCTGGAGCCCCAGGCAGCTCCTCTTAAAGGGCCGGCACGGACTTACTTGGACTCGCACTCTCCAGGCTCCAGCATTGGGGAGGCAGCTTGAAAGGCACCAGAGACATATAGGGAAGAACTGAGTTGTTTGGCAATGGGGCGAGGGCTGGAGAGGCAGCTTTCTCTTAGACAGACATACTGTCAGAGGCCTTTGTTCCTTTGGTGAGCCCTACCCCCACAAGGCCTGCAGACAGCTGCCATATCTGGGACTCCAGCAACCTGGCTCACACTGTTTGCCTCGCCCTGGTGATTCCCTGAGGCCCCACCCCACCCAACTTTCATGCCCACCCAAGCTGTTGCCAGTTGCTTTACCATAGGAATGGCCTGTCTTGGATCCTGCTTCAGATTTTCCTAAATTCTTTCAAACAAGCAGCAGCTGGTCTCAGCAGCCCCATACCTCTCGTTAAGTGGCCCCAGGCCTGGCACTAGAAGCAGCCAGCCTTGGTTCACAATTTGGTTTGCCTGGACACCTCCAAGCCCAGCACAAGAAGCAGCCATCTGCAGACTGCTTTGCAACTTATGCCTGGTGGCCCCGGGTAGAATACAGGTAGTGGCTGACCTGGCCCCAGAGCCAGCACATCCAGTGGACAGCTTCAGACCACATCGAAACACCACCACCCAACCACCTCCACAAGTGACACACTCAAGGAGTGGACTCAGTGGGTACCAGAGCCTTGCTAAAGTAAGTCTTGGACTGTGTGGTGGGCCCTGGCACAGCTGATCATCCAAGGTAGTCAGAGGTCAGTGGATAGTGGGCACAGCCAGTCCTTGCAGCTGATCAGCCTGAATAAAACCCTCTCATTGATGTGCCAACAGCAATCAAGACTCAATTACAACAGAAGGGTGTAAAGGCCACACGAGGGGTGCACCTCCTCAAGGGCCCAGCTGGGAGACCAGGGAGGCTGTGCCACTGGACCCGACAGGACACCTACTACAATAGGCTACCCTAGGAAGCCCAGGAGATATAACAACTCTACTTAATACATAGAAACAAACACAGGGAGGCAGCCAAAATGAGGAGACAAAGAAACAGGTCCCAAATGAAAGAACAGAACAAAACTCCAGGAAAAGAACTAAGCGAAATGGAGATAAGCAACCTAACAGATGCAGAGTTCAAAACATTGTTTATAAGGATGCTCAATGAACTTAGTGAGGGCCTCAGGAGCATAAAAAAGGACCAGTCAGAAATGAAGGAGGCACTAACTGAAATAAAGAATAATTTACAGAAATTCAATAGTAGAATAGGTAAAGCCAAGATGCAAACCGATATGGAATATAAGGAAGCAAAAAACACCCAATCAGAAGAACAAAAAGAAAAAAGAATCCAAAAAAATGAGGATAGTGTAAGGAGCCTCTGGGACAACTTCAAGCGTACCAACATTCGCATCTTGGGGGTTCCAGAAGGAGAAGAGAGAGAACAAGAAATTGAAAACCTATTTGAAACAATAATGACAGAAAACTTCCCTAACTTGGTGAAGGAAACAGACACACAAGTTCAGGAAGCACAGAGTCCCAAACAAGATGAACCTCAAGAGGCCCACACCAAGACACATCATCATCAAAATGCAAAAGGTTCAAGACAAAGAGAGAATCTTAAAAGCAGCAAGAGAAAAGCAGTTAGTTACCTACAAGGGAGTTCCCATAAGACTTTCAGCTGATGAGACAGAAACTTTGCAGGCCAGAAGGGAGTGGCAAGAAATATTCAGAATGATGAAAAGCAAGAACCTGCAACCAAGATTACTATATCCTGCAAAGGTATTATTTAGAATATATGGTCATATAAAGAGTTTCCCAGACAAGGAAAAGCTAAAGGAGTTCATCACCACCAAACCAGTATTATATGACATGTTGAAGGGTCTTCTTGAAGAAAAATAAGATCAAAATATGAACAAACAAAATGGCAATAAATACATATCTATTGACAATTGAACTACAAACAAAATCAACAAGCAGAACAGAAACATTCTCACAGATACAGAGAACATTTTGTTGGTTGCCAGATGGAAGGGAGGTTGGGGTAATGGGTGAAAAAGGTGAAGGGATTAAGAAGTACAAATTGATTATTAAACTGACAAACCTCAAAGGGAAGGGGGGTGAGGGGAGAAATAAACTAAAGAACTTATATGCATATATGCATAACCAGTGGACACAGACAACAGTGTGGGGGAAAGGCAGGAGGGGGGCGGGAGCAGGGAGGAGGGGTTCAATAGGGGAAAAAGGAGGAACATCTGTAATACATTCAACAATAAAGATAAGTTAAAAAAAAAAAAACTGTAGCCTTGCTATGTTAGATAACTTATCTAAATTTAACCAGACAATCCACAACCAAAGTAGAAATAAGTTTTGAAATCCATATACACAAATTGATACTTTTTAGGTACACCAAGTCCCAGTTTCTCCATAGTTGATCTATTTAATATGCTGAAATATAAAACAAATACAACTCCAAATCATGGTTCAAAATACACATAATAAAAAAAAAATAAGAAAGGCTGCTATTATTTAGCCCACTTGGAAGACCAAATTGTTTCAATAAATTTGAATAAACATACAATGTTTAGATATTTTGACAGTGATCTGTCCCTTCTTCAGTGTGTTTATTTTTAATATCCATTTTTTCAATATCCATTCTATATATGAGGTGACCATATTCCAATGTAAGACCCGTTATATTTCTAGTAGTGCTCTGGCCTCAAAATGAAAAGAGAGCAATGTGATGGAAAGTGATATATTTGTACTATTTTCCTGATCTGTTCAAAGATAAATTCTTAAAAGGAAGGATTTGTAGCAGCTAGAGACCAATCAGCAAGCATTAAAACTCCAACACCATCATTTCATCTCCCTTAGCTTTAGGATGGTAGTTTGGGCTGTCCGTGATTCAAGATCAATTTCTGTCCTTGGCGTTTTTTTTTGTTTTTGTTTTTTTTTCATGTCCTTTGTTTTTGAGAGATTTCAAAAGCTTAATTAAACGATATTTTCCCTTGTCTGAGATCTAGCTGATGTTACCTTGAGATAACATTTGTAGAAAATAACAAGCTTTGTGCCCAGTTTCGGTGATACTGACATTTCAGAAGAAATCCTGATAAATTGAAGTGGCTGTATATGATTCTTTCAGAAGACCATATGAAACAATTCATCTATGAGTGGAGAAAAAGTAGTATAACCCTTCCATATGATTTACATATGGATGTCAGGTGGGCCTTCTGTGCTAACTCAGAGAAAAAAAAGATAATGTTCACAGCAATATGTGTAAATTGAGATTTTTCTCAAAAGGTAGCCACATATAAAAATGCTAACACTTCTAGGAGACATATTTCTTCTGAACCTGAAACATCAAGCTAGTATATTTATGACTGTGACATCTGAAAACTAGTGAATAAAGTAGAAAAAAATTCCTCTTCCAAGATTACATTTTTGCGTGTGTGCAGAAATATGTATGTTTAGTACCTGTCTGCTGATTCTGCCCTTGGAAATATTATAAGGATTCTAGGAAATAGGGCAACTCTGGCTGATTTTAAATTTTGAAGACTGGATTTTGGGAATTGAATTTTTCATTTGGGTTAGATGTGGGTTGCTTATTTGAAATGCATATCTGATTCTCTAAAATTTTGGGATCACTAGTGATCCCAAAATGGGAAAAATTCTTGAGAGACTTTCCTTTATATATTTATGCTAGAGCAATTCTTTCTCCAAGTGAAGAAGAGTATTTGTCCATTTACTGTAAACCTTGCAAATTAACATCCCTGTAACTGTTGCATTAAATCATTCAATAGTTATCAGTGATCAGACAAATAAATATGACTAAAATTGCAAAGTAACCCTATTTTTTCTAGGAAGTTTAAGAATATATGTTAAAAAGGTAACTCAATATAACCATGGATTCTACTACACAGATTCCTCTACAAAAGTGAAAGCAAAGTTTATGGCTAGTGTCTCTTTCTCTATCATTTCTATTAATAATATGGTTATTGGCAGGTATTTTTTTGTTAATCCTCACCGATAATATTTTTCTATTGATTTTTTAGATGGAGTGAAAGGGAGGGAGGGAGAGAGAGAAAGAAAAACATGGATGTGACAGAGGTGCATGGAATGTTTGCCTCCCACACGACCCCGACCAGGGCTGGGGATTCAATCTACAACCCAGGTAGGTGCCCTTGACCAGGAATCGAACCTGAGTCTCTTCAGTCCATAGGCTGACACTCTAACAGCTGAGTCAAACCGGTCAAGGATAATTAGTTTTTTAAATTTGTTAGATGTTTAAGTTGTTCCCAGTTTTTAACAATATAAGTAATATTAAATAGGACATTTTTGCAAATGATTGTTTGATTTCATTTCTGATTCCTTAAATTGGGATGTAGGAATGGAATAAAGTATATGACTATTTTTAAATTCTTGAAATTTATTGCCATATTGTTTCCAGGGAAATTCAACCAGTTTATATCCCATAAGCAGAATATGAGGGTTTCTGTTTACTGTATGTCTAACAGCATTTTGTATAATCTTTTAAAGATATTTTCTAATTTGATATGGAAAGTGGCATTTACTTTTCATTTGCATATTTAGTAGAAGTGTGGTTGAACTTTTTTAGATATATAAATTACGAACCTAAATTTTTATTGTCTGTTTATGTCCACTGCCTGTTGGCTTTTTTTAAATTTTAGAATTTGGGAACTTCATCTTTCTGCTTTAAACAATTTCTTAATCAGAAAGACAAACTTAATTCTATATTTACAACTAAAAATTATTATGTATTTATTTGGCAGAATATACACTTACTGCATCATTTGTAAAAACAGTTCTAATGGGAACTCTTTAATTTAGCTATTATGCTTTTTTAAAAATCTGTTTCAATACCTTTTAACACTGTCTACAGATGGAGCTCAGAGTACACGGGGAGTCTGATAATATGAGAAGCACTTAAGATTGGTAACATATTCTGCCAAAAGTTTAAGCTCCTCTTGCTTCTTTGGGCTATAGTTATATAGGACATTCAGACTGATGATGTGAGCAGTGCTTTATCCAGTCCCCCCAAGCTCATTTCACGGTTGGTTAATATTAATATCTCTACTAGAGAATAGGGAATAAAAAAATGGTGGAGTTTTGAACAATTCATTTTCTGCCCCTGTAATGTTGGTCCCTTAGGTGAGGAAAAATCTTCAAGGTAGTACCTAAAATTAAGATTCTTGAATTATCTATAGATTTCATTAAATTTCTCTTTTGTTCAATCAGTAATTTATCATTGCCAGGTGAAAAGAGTGTACCTAATGAAACCACGTTTTTAAAAAATGCATCAGTTTCTGTACTTCTCTTGAATAAAAAAAAAGATACAACTTTGTACAAGGTACCTGCTGGTGTTTAGTGTGTGTTTTATGGTGGGCGAGAGATTGGACTACTCCTGTTGAACTGCAGAGGGAGACCCTGCATCCCAAGGGAAGATGCTCTTCTGACGTGGGTAGAGGAGTGGATTTCCTTCCAAGAACTAATTTGCTTTTCAGAAAAGCATGCTGAGGATCAGTCAGAATGAAGATCAAATTAAATTATTGGGAGGGGCAGTGAAGCCATTGACATATATATGACTAGAAATTGAATGAGCTGAATGTCATATGGACACAATAAAACTCATGTTAAAAATTTTTTTATTTGCAAATAGACTCTTGTTTGTCTGTGGACTTTATTAATAAGAAGGTACAGGAACTCCTTTCAGGCTGGTCGTTTGAAAGATCTCACAATAGGAACTTACTGAATTAAGCCATCTTGATATACTCTACTTGTTCCAAGCAGTGAGTGTACGAATACGTTACAGAGAAGTTACAAAATGCTCTTAGCTATGTCATGGAGTTTTTAATCAGTCTTCTTATATAGCAGAGTTCAGACAATTTCACAATATTAAAATCACATACCATTTAGCATGATAAAAGAAAAATGGATATACTTTTTTTCTCCCAATAAAACTGCTTTTTAATGGTTTCTTCTTGGTTGAAGTGAATACATATTTAATGAAGGGCAAAATTACCATTCAAACAAACTTGAAAACTATCTTGATGTGCTGTTAGTGTTAAAAATCTAAGGCTTTCTGTTGTTTTCCTGTAGATGTTTCAGTGTTTCCTGTGATGAATTTTCTTTAGAACTTATAATGTGATCAATAACATTTTTAAAAGCTCTTTTTTAAAAAAAAATCTGAAATTAATTCAGAAAATGAGTGACTGTTGAACAAAACCATCTGACAAGGAGGGCATGAGTGGCAAAGAAAGACCTGGTAGACCCAACAGACTATTCCATTGTTCATAAATACTGTAAAAGGATTTTGTCTACTTTGCACTCTCAATTTTGGCTATTCTAATTTAATTTTAAACAATAGAAGTATCAATAAAATACATATTTTTTTTATTTTCTGAAGAAACTTTATATATGTACATATATAATAACTTTGAATTCTATACCAAACTCCTTGGGAGCCATTTAGAAAGCAAACAAACAAACAATGCAAAATAATAACTAGGGACAATACCCTCTTCAATTGGGGAAATGAAAATGCAGTACAGAAAGTTTTTTAAAAAATAAATTTCTAAACATAGTATCTTCAGAGATGAACTTCTGCCTGTAAATATAGGTGATTTCCCAATTGTCAGTTTTAACAAGTTAAATATCAGTGGATGCCAACAATTAATGTGCTGAGCAGAGGAGGAAAAGCAAATTATAATGACTTTCTAGGAAGTGGGTAACAGACAGAGCACTGGAATATTAAGTCGAAAAAATGAAGATGGACTATGTATTCACATAGGCTCTTCAGCAAATGACACACGCGTTCCACACGAAACAAAAGGCTGTGTTTATGCCATACTTTTTAAGTAGCCTACTAAGTATAACAAAATGAGTGAACCACTTTGATACTCCTTTAAACAGAATGTACAGTCCTTGTTACACAGTTATTTGGGACTAAAAGAAAAATATGTCAGCTTGGATTTTAGTATTTTCAGAAATACAAAGTGAATGATTTCTGTGTACTTCTTCATTTAAGTATTATCTGTGATACGTGACTGGAAATCTATCATGAGTAAAACAAATAATAGCTACATATAAAATTAACATATCAATATGAAAATTCAGTTGGATACAGACATGCATACATGGTCTCTTGGGGTTCCAGCGACTTTCTTAGATTCTAGCTTTTCACTTTCTTACATTCCAGATGACAGTGACATCAGTTAGGTGTTGAAAACATGTGGGTCACAGTCTATTTTAAGAATTTGATGAACATCATGAACCACCTTCCTTTAACTATATCCCTCTCCACCAAAAAATATGGATAAAATTTCAGAGGTTTCACAGAATCTGAGGTTGATTCATGAATAATAGTCCCCAATTAAGGTCCATGTCTTAAGGGAAAAAAAGATGTATGTGTTAGGAGGTCATAATAGCTAACTTTTAAAGCAACTAGATTTTAACATGTTAGGCATGGTGATAAAGAGATCTCTGGTCACTTATCCGTGAGATTTATCCTTTTATAAGTCACAATAAATAAAGTTCAAAACTCCTTTGGCCAGAAGTGCATTTATTTATTTTCAAGTTTAATTTTAATTTCAAATAAGTTTGTGAGACTCTAATTAATTCAGTGTCAGTTGAATGAGATGTGGTTATAGCATTTTCTTTGGTGTATTAAAAAAAAAGTCAACTTTAGCCCTGGCCAGTTTGGCTCAGTGGTTAAAGCATCAGGGTGTAGGTTTGACTCTGGTCAAGGGAGTGTACCTGGGTTGCATGTTCAATCCCTGGTCCCAACTGGGCCACGAGGGAGGCAACCAACCAATGTGTCTCTCACATCGATGTTTCTCTCTTTCTCTCCCTCCCTCCCTCCCTTCCACTCTATCTAAAATTTAATAGGAAAATAACCTTGGGTGAGGACTAACAACATAATAATAAAAACTTAAAAAATGTCAATTTTAAAAAGGCATCAATTGTGAATACCAAGACTGATTTCTATGGAATACTTTTGAAATTGATATTTGTTTTCTACAGGAAATCATCAGGACACAATCATGTCCACTATTTGATGATAAAAAACAGCTTTATGGTGTCATATAACATAGGTTCAGAACAATCATCATGTTCAACAAGCAATACGACAGAGCTGACTTATTGCCCCCCAGTTAAAGTTATAGTGGTATTCTGACTGTTGCTGTTGTTTTGGTTAACTAACACATTATTGATCTGTTCAGATGAACTGAACATAAACAAAAGTCAGAATGCTTATCGTGTGTCTTAGTTTATAAAAATTCTCATCTTCATTTTGCTTGTATAATTTACTTGAAAGAAAACTTTCTAATTATAATTTTATAATGCAGGCAGAAAGGCAAAATATACATTTTCTTATCACTTAACACTCTTTTTTAAAAAAACATGTTTTTAGCCCTGGCCGGTTTGGCTCAGCGGTTAGAGCATCGGCCTGTGGACCAAGGGGTCTTGGGTTCAGTTCTGGTCAAGGGCATGTACCTTGGTTGCGGTTCAATCCCTGGCCCTGGTTGGGGTCATGTGGGAGGCAACCAGTTGGTGTGTCTCTCTCACATCGATGTTTCTCTCTCTCTTTTCCTCCTTCCTACTCTATCTGAAAAATCAATGGAAAAGTGTCCTCCGGTGAGGATTAAAATATATGTGTGTGTGTGTGTGTGTGTGTGTGTGTGTGTGTGTGTGTGTGTGTGTTTATTGATTTTTAGAGAGAGAGGAAGGGAGAGGGGGAGAGAGATAGAAACATCGATGAGAGAGAAACATCGATCGGCTGCCTCCTGCATGTACCCCACTGGGGATAGAACCCACAACTCCTGAACACTCTTTTTTGGTCATAATCCATCATGAAAATACAGATATTTTTATAATTAATTATTGTATTTTTCTTCTTCCATAACTAATACAAGAATATTATTTTAATTTTTATTATTAGTAACAGGATCATAAAGTAACTAACTCTGTGATATAATAAAAGAGATTAGTAAATCTTATGTCTCAAAATAATACTTGAACTTACTGAAATGGCACATTTATAAAGGTAAAGTAATGTCCTATGGGTTTTAATCCCGTTCGTCTAATCTTCATTTTGTTCAGAGGCACTTTGTATCTACGGGATGACACATATTTACCTGAGGAAGCTTGCAGGACCTGTTGTGTCTGCTTACACATGAGAACACAATACTGTAGGGAAATGCAGGTTTCCTTCTATGTAAATAAGTGAGATATGAGTCTTTTTACTAATCCATATTTACATGTATTATCTGGATTTTTACTGGTGACAGTGAATCTAGTTAACAGCTGTAGTACTTTATGGAAATGTACATTGAAAAGTTAAAAATACCATATAAACAGAGGGAAATATTATTACAAGTGCGTTAACTATTTATTATTATTATTTTTTGTCCTCATATTATAAATATATGATCATAATATAAATGCATTATTAAACTTATTTGTCCAATACACCAAAATACTGAAATAATCTTTGGTATTGAAAGACACCTACTTAGCTGAGCAAATGTTCATGAAGCTATGTGGACGCTTTGTGCCACACAGATCTGTCCATGTCTAGGAGAGCTATCAACTCTGGGTGAGGGGGAAATTCCAGGAAACTAGCTTTTAGTAAAACATAATACAACTCTCTGGGCTGAGATGAATTTACCAGGAAGCTAACCAAGCACAAGCTTTAGAGACTCTTACTCCCCATGGCCATTTACTTTAAAGGACTTGTAAGGGGCTCCAACAATGCTTGTGAGCATATACTTTTCAGACATTTGTAAAAGTGAAATGTTTTATCTGAAATCAGCTAAGACTGTTCTCTCCTTACTTTGCCTTCTTTATACTTTCCTCATGATAAGTGGGATTGAAGTGACTACAGGCATTTTTAGGATCTGTCTAAAGGAAGTTGAGTTGGGTATACACTGAGATTGAATTTAATACGATGTAGTTATGTGGTTCACAGTCTCGTGCATGGAGAGTTACATCACTGCCAGCTGTCTCTCTGTAGAAACGGCTTCCTGTCACCCATCATGCCAACTCAGCTGGTGTCATGTCACAAGGATGTTAAGCACCCGAGTAAAAGGCATATTACTCTACAAACATGTTCAACAACAATATGACACTAGAAGTGCAGAAAGGAACAAAAACATTGGTCTTGAAATACACATGTTCAAAAGCTATGGAAATCTGTCCTAGCCTTATAGCTTATGAATGAAGGAAACAATCCTAAAACTAGACAATATAGCCCTACCAGTGAGCTGTGAGTGTGAAAGAAATTTTGAATTTTCTTTGAAAATGAGATAGGTGGAGAAACAAGAGTGGAAGAGCACAAAGAAGAGAATACCTCCCCTGGCATTTTTGAAAGTGAAATGGAGAATCTATAATAATTCCATCAGAACAAGAGAGCCATTGTGGGCAAAAGAGGATGTCATTTTAATTATAATAACTTGGTGATTTGGCAAGATAAAAATAAATGTGAATGCAAAAATAATAATCAGTCATGAAATATTTGCTTCTCTGCTCCAGCCTCACTCACCGTTGGGACGAGAATAGAGAGCATGGCACTGGCTCTCTAACCGACGTGCGTCATCGCCGTCCTTTTTACACTACCTGGTCAGGTGGCATAAGTTTTGCAAGGAGTACAGAGGTGCAAGGGTACCACTCTATCCACAGAGTACAGATATTTTCTTCTGTGTAATAACTCACTAAATTCTCCTATGAACTTGTATAATTAAAGCAAAGCTGGAAGATTCTCAATATATTCCAGCTTCCTATCTCAGAATTCTCCTTGAGGCAACGAACAGAGAAAAGACTATGTACTAAATATCTAAGCAAATAAAAGAAAAAATATTGGAAGAAAGAGAAAGAAGATAGAATAATATTTCAAAATATTATTCTGCCAAAAGGGCAAGGCCTTTTGCAACTAGGTTCATTCTGGCCTATCCAGTGTCTTCATTTGCCATTCTCTTGTCCAGCTACATTTCTCTCCTGAAACACTGAACTTGGCCAGCTTTCTTTCTCCCCAGGCTCTTCCTCCTCCATGTCTCTGCATGAGTAGTCTCCTCGGCATGTGGACTCCTTCTTCTTGCTGCTGTCCAGAGAACTCCTTCTTAAAGCACAGAGCAACCTTTCCCTGCCCCACAAGCAGAATCGAGCATTCCTTCCTTCCCGTTCCCACAGTATGTATTACTCTGGTTTGAAAGTCTTGCATGTCTTCCTGATGAGACTCCTGGCTTCATTTTTACATTTCCTATTCTGTTTTCCTTTATCCCAATTCTTCCTCTCAAAAATATTATGACATTAATTTATGTTATTACTACACAAACAATATATATGTGTGTTCTACCAGTTTGAGGTCTATAAAAATTTTAAATGCCCTTCCCTACTCCAATCCCAATGCCTTAAAATATCAATTATAACAATTTTATAAGTATCTTAGATATTTTTATGCTAATACAGACACAAACATTTTCATTTACAACAATTGAGATATATCTATATCCATATACACAGATAACTGTAAAGGTTATCTCTAATATCAACATATTAGATCCAATTCATTCAATTGCAGAATATTTCATAGCATGGCTTTCAAATGTCCTATGAAAGTAACATGAGATAAGACATATAGATATACTTGCAATTACCTGGACCAAAGCAAGTTCTCGGTTATTCAGAATAGTATAAGAAACAACATTTCAAAATTTTACCTCTAAAGTGTCTCTAAATCTGTTTCCTTCTCAGCATTCCTACTATGGCACTCAATTTAATTGGGAAAGTAGGCAGTCTTTTTACATGGCGGCTGGCTAGTATTCCAAGGGAACCAGATAGAAGCCACATGGCCTTTTCTGACCTAGTTCAGAAGTCACATAAAGATCATAAAAATTTATAAAAATGCTCATGTATTAAGTGTAAAGAAGGTATTATATGAGCTCTTTTAGTGGAATGTGATGAGAAACAACTCAGACATTTCCAGTGTAGAAATGTTTATAGGTTCTTTTATTAAATAATGCCAGTTATGACTTTGAATTCTAGTTGTGCCTTACTGCATAGTGGTGGTTTTAAAATGTAGCCCAAAATTCTTTGACTCTCTTCCCACTGAGAATTGGGGGTCTGTGCCCCTCTCTTGAATCTGGGCAGGCTAATAACTGATTCCACCAATAGAATACAGCAAAAGTAATGCTATGTGTAATAAGCCAACAAAATAAGGGGAAAATAAATAATATTATTCTAGGTCAATTTAAGTCTTATTTTGTTAATTAAAAATGCTTTCCTTTGCTGTTTACAAAACAGATAGATATTAACTAAAAAGATTTTGAAGATAGATTAACTAATTATGTTTATTATTTCTATCTATTTAAAATTATTTGTTGAAACCATAGCCTCTTTGTGGGGCCAATTGGCTAAATGGCATTTTTTAAAACTTCCTTTTCTTTTTTAAATTAAGTTTATTGGGGTGACATTGGTTAATAACATTATATACGTTTCTGGAATATTTTTAAATGAATGAGGGATTGCTGATCTGCAAATAATATAATAAACAAAGGTGATTTATAGTATGTCAGAATTGAAAGTATGGTAAAAATAAACCATATGGCATAAAATAAGTCAGAGTAGGTCATAGGAGGGTCAGATACCAGGTTTATAAGTTAACATGCTTTATCTTTTTATGAAGTATTTACAGGTGTGAACTAACACCTGCACACACAAGTACAGAACTATTTTCTTCTTACTCTCTTCCATCTAACTGAAATGTTCTCAAACATCACAGTATTTTTTTCTTCAGGAATAATTTACTTTTATTTTATGACTTAAACAATAATAATGCAATCATGTCATTAAATAATAAAA
Organism: Tadarida brasiliensis; assembly: GCA_030848825.1. NCBI lineage: Eukaryota > Metazoa > Chordata > Mammalia > Chiroptera > Molossidae > Tadarida > Tadarida brasiliensis. Next base: position 77,435,428 of record CM061267.1, on the reverse strand, counting down.
TAAAATTATGACTATTCAAATTGTAAATGCAAACCAGTGAAAGATGATATTACTGCATTAGGTATTTCATAATAAAATTACTGGCAATGTTAACTTACATATCAGAAACAACAGTCTAATGCTGATGTAATCAACTAAAATAATGTTAGTGCTTTGTTCTTACAAACAGTTTTAAGAAAGGAAAATGTCCTTGGTAGGAATTATTTTGCTGGTATTGCTGTTGCTTGTAATGTTGGTACTAAGTTATTTACATTTTAAGTATAAAAGGAGTTGAAAGAAACTTATGAAATAATTTTATGCATAATATTTTTTCATAAATTCATAGTATGTTGATATTGGGGAAAAAGCCTGAGGAGTAAGAAAGTTGGCCAACTTCAGTTTACTTACTTAAGAAATTATTAAAATCGATAATTTGACAAATATAAGTATCCAGGATGTACTCACTATGAATGTAGACACTAGAGCAGATATAAACAGTTTCTATTTAAACTAAATAAATACTATATATGGAATTTTAACAGCAAAAAATTTTGTGCCTCTCTCTTTCTTTAGAATAAAAGGATGCTCATCACCATCTGATTATTGTTATCTGCAAACTTCATCATTATCATTGACCTTCATCTTAGTAAACTATTTGTTCTACCTAGATTTTCACTCTCTAGTTTTCATAGATTGTCTATTATGGGAACATTTTTTTAATGTTTGTGATTTCTTTAGGGTCTTATGAAAAAGAATGAGCATCAAGTTTCTTTGTAGACTGTACCTATAATGGAAATAAATCAAGAGTAATAATAGGGCTACTTGTGTGACCTGATTAAACAAAAATTTAATTCACAAATTCCTAACAAGTAGCTTTGCCAACAACAATGTTATTGAAACAGCACCTGACTTTTGGTATAACAATTCTGTGGAATATACTTCAATGAAGAGTAGCTTCCTGCTTTGGGTGGTGGGAACAGACCTTGGGACCATGGAGAGAAGAAAGATCCTCAGGGACAGAGTGAGATGGTTGCACTAAACATGACATTTTTTTTGGTGGCACATACAGACCTAACTCAGAATTTTGGCTTTCCACTATGACTATAAAATAAAGCAGGATGCCCTGAAGTTCTCAAAGACATAGTCAAGGAGAGACCAATAATACTGCTTTTGTTACCAGTCAAATCCAAAAGACCACAAAATGCATTGACTTCAGTGAAAGGAGTGTTAGGTTAGGGAAACAGGCTACTAATACCACAAGCTCCTTATTTTGTCATTGCTCTAAAATATATCTGTACCTATACCTATCCATTATATATCAACTACACTATATAACGTGTGTGTGTGTCTGTCTATCTATCTATCTATCTATCTATCTATCTATCTATCTATCTATCTATCTAATGTCTTTTTGTGAAACTAGTATTAAGAGTGCTCTTTAAAAAAGAATGCTCTTAACTTTTATCTATAGCTATATGGGGCAAATATTCTTTGACATTTAAAGGTTTGTGTTTCAAAAGAAAAATGATTGAATAAGAAAATTGTGACACATATAGGAGATTATTTTGATACTCATATTTCAAGAGTTCTTACAAACTAAGTAAACAAATATAAAACTGAAAAAAAAAAAAAACATATTAAAACTCAAAGGCAAAATGGTTTACCTCACCCCTGGTTGGAGAAACGCAAATTGAAGCAATAATCATATTCACCCACCAGACTGGCAAGAGTTAATAAAACTTTTCCTATCCAGTTTTGTCATGAACGTGAAGAGAGAAAAACTTGTATGTTGTTGGTGGGAGTATATTTTTTAATGGCATTTTTAAGTGGACAAATCAGTGGAATTCATTACATTCAAAATATTGTGCAACCATCATCACCATTTCCAAAATGTTTATCTCCCTAAACAGAAACTAACCATTAAGCAAAAGATCCTATTAACCTCTTCATCTAGCCCCTGGTAACCACTAACCTACTTTTGATCTCTATGACTATGTCTATACTAGATATTTTATATAAGTAGAATCATATAATTGTCCTTTTGTGTCTGGATTATCACACTTAGCATATGTTTTCAAGGTTCATCCATGTTGTAATATGTATCAAAACACCATTTTTTATGGCTGAATAATATTCCATTGTTTGTATATGCTACATTTTGTTTATCCATTCATCTGTCAATGGACACTTGGATTGTTTATACCTTCTGGCTATTGGGAATAATGCTGCAATGAGCACTGGCATACAGGTATGTTTTCGAATCCCCGATTTCAAGTCTTTTGGATATATGCCTAAAAGTGGAATTGCTAGGTTATGTGGTAATACTATTTTTAACTTTTTGAGGAACCACCAAACTGTTTTCCAGTGGCTTCCCAATTTACATTCCTGTTAGCAATGAACAGGGTTTCAATTTCTTTACATCCTCACCAATGTTGCCACTTTCTATTATTTTTGAGTTTTTTTAATAATTGAAGCCATCCTGCCCTGGCTGATTTTGCTCAGTGGTTAGAACATCGGCCCATGGACCAATGAGTTGCAGGTTAGATTCTGATCAAGGGCATGTACCTCGGTTTCGGTTCATCCCTGGTCCTGGTTGGGGTCATGTGGGAGGCAACCAGTTGATGCATCTCTCTCATGTCAATCTCGATCTCGATATCTCTCTCTCTCTCTCTCTCTCTCCCTCCCTCCCTCCCTCCCTCCCTCCTTCCCACTCTATCTGAAGATAAATAGAAAAAAAAATATCCTTGGGTGAGGATTAAAAAATAAAAAATAAAAATAATCAAAGCCATCCTAGGAGGTATGAAGTGGAAGCTCATTATGCTTTTGTTTTATATTTCCCTAATGACTGATGATATAGAACATCTATTTATATGCTTATTGGCCACTTGTATATCTTCTTTGGAAAAATGTCTATTCAAATCCTTTGCCTTCTAATTGAGTGATCTTTTTGCTGTTGAGTTGTAGGGAGTTCTTTATATAGTTTGAGGTTAAACTCTTATTGGATATATCCAAATATTTTCCCCATTGTTTACTTTGTATTTTCACTCTTAATAATGTTCATTGAGGCACAAAAGTTTTTAATTTTTATAAAATTCAATACATTTAATTTCAAAAATTATGGTTGGTCATGCTTTTGGTTTCATACCTAAGAATTGATTGCCAAATTCAAGTTCATAAAGATACTCCTAAACTTTCTTCTAAGAGTTTTATAGTTTTAGTTCTTATATTTAGGTTGTTGATTCATTTTGAGGTGATTTTTGTATATGGTGTGAGGTAGGGGTCCAAGATAATTCCTTTGTATGTGGAAATCCAGTTGTCCTAGCACTCTTTGTTGACAAAACTATTCTTTCCCTGTAATGGGCTTTGCAACCTTGTCAGAAATTAATTGAACATAAATGTATAGGTTTATTTTTGGACTCTCAATCCTATTCCATTGGTCTATATGTCTATCCTAGTGCCAGTACACACTGTTTGATTATTGTAACTTATAGTAAGTTTTGAAATTGAGTTGTAAGTCCTCCAACTTTGTCATTCGTTTTCAGAGTTTTAGGCTACTTGTATGAATTTGAGGATCAACTTTTTCATTTTTGCAAAAGGTCTGTTAAATTTTTGATAGGGATTACATTGAATCTGTAGGTCATTTTGGATAGTATTGGCTCCTTAACATGAACATCGGATAGGTTTTCATTATTAGGTCCGCTTTAATTTCTTTCAGCAATATTTTATAATTTTCAGTGTACAAGTCTTGCATGTTTAGTTAAATTTATTCCTAGGTATTTTATTCTTTTAGATGCTATTATAAATATAATTGTTTTATCTATTTCCTTTTTGAATTTTTCACTGCAGGTATTTTACTATTATTATTTGATCCTCACCTGAGGATAATTTTCCATTGATTTCTTTTTTAGATAGAGTGGGAGGAAGAGAGAAAGAGAAAGAGAAAGAGAGGGAAACATCAATACGAGAGAGACATATGGATTGGTTGCCTCCCAAACCCGAGCCAGGGATCGAACTTGAAACCGAGGTACATGCCTTTGATTGGGAATCAAACCGGAGACTCTCTGGTCCATGAGCCGACGTTCTAACTGCTGAGCCAAACCAGCCAGGGCTCACTGCAGGTATTTTAGAAACACCATGTTTTATTTTTAAATTGATTTTATAGAGAGAGGAAGGTAGAGAGAGAAAAAAAACAGTTATTTTTTATAACTGTGCTGCAAACTGTAATACTGAACAGTGCTGAATTCATTTATTAGCTTGAGTAGCTTTCTCTAGTAGAATTCTTTGGGCTTTTCCATACACAGGATTATGTCATCTCCAAATAGAGATAGTTTTACTTTTTTCTTTCCAATTTGTATCTTTTATTTCCTTTTTTTGTCTAGTTGTTCTGGCTAGAGCTACCAGTAAAATGGTGAATAGCAGTTGTGAAAATAGACATTTTGTCTTCTTCCTGGTCTCAGGGAAAAGTCTTTAACCATTGAATATAATGTTAGTTGTGGGTTTTTAAAAATGGCCTCTATTGTGTTGGTGAGAATATTAATAAGTATTGCTTTTCAGCTATATCAATAAAATTAACAATAAGAATACTTTGGAGCTCCAGTTTGTATATGATTTCCACAGAGACAAAAGGCTAAGGGTAATTTTAAAATATCTGTATGGCAATACTGTGAGGGAAGAGATCAAAAGCTGATATCAATTTGGTTATCCATGAAGAGTAGAATATTGACTAGATTTTAATATGTCCACACTGTGGAATATTTGGTATTTTTATAAATTTTTAAAAATAATAAGTCATATCTATACATATCAACCTAGAGGAATATACAGTATCTATTTTAAAGTTTAAAATATTTCATATAAATTAACACAGCATAAGCTAACTTTTATAAAACCAAAACCACCCCCCAATTGTCTGTGTGTGTGTGTGTGTGTGTGTGTGTGTGTGTGTGTGCGCGCGCGCGCGCTCTGGTTACCTAGAAAATAAGAGGATGAAAGCTTTTGGTAATTCTGTTACAAATTAAAGGTTATCTTGTATTATGGTACCAAACCTTCAGAAGATTTAATAAATATTTCATTAGAAATTAATTTATAAATACTTCAGGAAGACCCATATGAAATGAGTGATAAAAACTTCTGGAATCGCTGGAGAAAGGTTCTTTTGCAAAGGAAAAAAAATGTTACCCCAAACAAATTTAGCCAACTGCACAAGTTTTACTCAGTGACCATCAAACACAAATGCAGAGGCCAGCATGACAGACAGCCGCTACACGGAACAGGCTGGAAGGAGTGAGCCAGGGAGGCTCTGTAGGAGACTGGATTTACTATAATCAAGACAGAAAAGCACTCACTTCAAGGAACTCCCAGTTTAAGAAGTTGACTTCTTTTCTCCTTAGTGTTCCTGGGAAATGAAAGCTTATATATTTATTTTTCATGTAAAGGCCCAAATATAAATTAGAATACACTGTATATCATTTTAACATATGTGATTAATCATATCTATGTACAGACCATTTCCCCCCTAATTTTAGGGCCTTGCTGCCACCTATGGGTAAGAATAGAGTATTACAGTTTGCATCAATACAATATACACCAGTGAGTTATATAGTAGTGAATGTCATATGTAGCTTGAATTTCAGACATTTTAGATCGGTTTGATTCAGTTCAAACAATATATTATTAATACTAAAGAGTGAATTAGGCACTGGACATTTATGGGTAAATAAGCATGGCTTTTATCCTCAAGGAGGTGAGATAAACCTAGAAACATAATTCCAGTCCAGAAAATTGATTTCTGACTTCTGGCTTCCAAAACTTTGAGAGAAACTTGTTGTTTTAAGAAAAGATAAGAAGACGCCTGGCTGATGTGGCTCAGTGGATTGAGCGTCGTCCCATGAACTGAAGATAAGAAGAAATAGAGTAGAAACTGTATAAAGTTTATAAAAAAAACATCAGCCTTACACTTTGAAAGCTTGACATCCACAATCAGAAGAAAGAATTGAAAAGAACCACTTCTTTCTATCACAGGTGGATTTTCTATGATTAAAAAAAAATGAAACAAGTTTCTTGGCAGCTCTGTTGACTGAGAAAACTCAATGAACCAAGGTAGCAATTTTTAACCATTTTCATCTCATGGCACGTATAAACTAATTACTAAAATTCTGTGGCATATAAAAAGTATATTTTATTTTTTGCCAATCTGACCAAAAAAATAGGTATAATTTTGATTCATTCACATTGGACGGCTGTTGTTGTGTTGATTGTTGTCATTTTTTAAAATTTGACAATCTAAGGGAAAAGAGGTCAGTGCTCCTGACTAAATAGTCAGGTAGTGCACGTTTTAAAAATTCTTATGGCACACTGGTTGAAAATAGCTGAACTAAGAAAAAAAGGTACTCAAAGCAGGCACATGGGGGGTTAAATCAGAGCTTAGAATCTAGTTTTTGCCAAGTGGCTCTTTTGCACCTGCTATTTCACCTGCAGCCCAGGGCAGGAGCCAGAGATCAGAGCATCCCCTGCATCCTCAGATCCCAGGGGAGGGAGAGGGGGATGCAAGGCACAGAGATCCAGGGTGATGTGTAGGTTTGATTCAGGTTTAGAGCAGCCTACTCCCAAACATCTATATGCACAGAAAGACATCCGATGTGTTTTTCTCTCTTAAAGTAATTTTGATTGATCTCATCCTAGGGTAAATGTTGCTCTTTAACTGATGATGCATTTTCTCTTATCAAAGTTTTATATATTATGACTCCTAACAGAGTAATTCCAGAATATATATGGTTGAAGTATATTTCTTATTAATACATTATATCCATTTCAGTGGCCTTCCTGGAATAGATTGTATAAGTATTATATTTTAAATGAGTACATAGTTCCATGATTACTTTGGCCAAAATAGAAGTTTGACATGAATAGCTGGAGATATTTGAAACATTAAAGCCTATTTCTATATGCTATCTAATGCACTAAGAAATCTATAAAAGTAACCTAATATTTATACTTTAATAATTGATTATTGGTTTTAAAAATAATAGGAAAAAAACACACAAAACAAACACCAGAACTTAGTATTTTTATTCTTAATTCTCTTTAAGAATTTTTCTCATTTAAAAAATATGCTTAATCTTTTATAGATGAGTCCAATATAATTTAGTTGAGTTTCCCCTAACCTCAGTAAAACCTATGATTAAGATTTATATTGGTTTAGTAATAATTTCATAGACAAAGTTAGGAGAGCATATTTTTTAATGTTGCTCCACATCCACAGAAAAGTACACACGTATATTTAATTAAGCCTTCTTTTATATATTAGCGTTTTCTTCATCTACATGCTGCATATTTATTTTTAGACTTGTTTTTAGGCACTTTACCTTGTCAATAATTATAAAAATATATTTTGAGGTGTTAATATTTGTTTCCTTTATTTTTCCTTCCTTTTCTTTCCTTTAGACTCTCAAGGTTTAAGTTCAGGAGAGATAGTATTTGAAGAGTGAACAAAATACCTTTGGGAAAAAGATGACAAAGACAGTATTATAAAAAAAAAAAAAAAAGATAGTATTATGTTCCTTTTTACCTGTTGCCCCACACAAACACAAAGACCCATAGGTACACTCCAACCAGACTCCTCTAAATTTGGAAAAGAGAGAAGAGAGACAGGTGGGAGCAGAATCCTTAACACAGTGGTTCAGGGCAGGTCTATGCAGAAAGCCCAAGATCACCCTGCAGAAAGTTTTCAAATGGCTGTGAAGCAGCAGTAAGCTGAGAAAACCTAAGGATCCATGATGGCCAAGGCAATGTCTGCTGCAGGGGATGAACAGAAGGGCAGGGCCCCCACCCTCTCAAAGGCTCACCACTGTGTAGGACCCCCACTACCTTGACAACACCAAGGCACTGTACCCACAAAGAAGAAGCACTCTCCTGTCTCCTAAAAACCCCTATGTCAAACACACACACACACACACACACACACACACACACACACACACACACATTAATAACCATTTGTTATATTGATGTTAGGTTTCCTCATTCTGTCTTGCCACACACACCCCATCATTTGGTGACTTACTAGAAATTAGGCATGGTACCACATCCCTCACTTTATCATTTCAGGTAAGAATAATATATTGACCTTTCAGTAGATGCTCTTTATTTTTACTGAATTCTGCGAGCTATTCAAAATATAGTTATGTGTATTATCTCAGAATTTGCCATGTATTTGCTTCATATTTTGCTAAATTGGGGGTGTATTTTTCATAAGTTGATATTCAGAAATGAGGTTATTTGTGGGTTAGATTTTTTACATTTTGTAAATGTTTAGTGTCCGTACATAAAAGTAAATAAACCAGAAGTATATGGGGACATGATGAGTACAAAGTGATCTCAATCACAATACCTCGGTCAAGAGAACGACACTGCAGCAGTCCTCGTTAAACTCCTCACCCCACTCTTCTCCTCATGTAGAGCTGGACAGCTTGACCACAGATTAGATTTTAGTGCACAGGCATGAATCACACATGTGGCTACTTCCTAATTCTTTTTTCTTTCTCCCTTTAAAATAGCACAATTTCCATACACAAAATGTACCCTTTTTGTGTATATTTCTGAGAGTTTTCATAAACATAATTGGTGTGCACCTCCCTCTATAAGCAAGATATAGAACAGATATCTCCCTCCAAATGTACCTCCTTATCCATTTGAAATCAACAACTGTCTTACGTGCAGCCCCTGGCAACTACTTCTCTGTTCTCTGACCAAACAGTGTTGCCTTGCAATAATGACATATAAATGGAATCATACAGTATGTAGCCATTTAAGTCTGTCTATTTTTACATAGCATAGTGCAACTTGATCAATCCTTATAAAAATGCCATATTTACTGCCTGTTCAGCAACATTGTTTTCCAAACACAGCCTGCCAACGTCGCTTATTTACAAGAAATAAATCATATTTAACATTGGGGAGAGACTATATAAAGTTTATTAAAACAGCTTGACAATTACTATGTAGGTACAAATGAAGATTAATGGGTGCAACAGTATGGGGGCATAGCAAGCAATGAATGTGACACTCTGGAGATGACTCACTTTTCTTGGCATGGAATTTATAACTCCTTTATCACTTGGGTGTATTGCAGCTGAATCATGAGAGGATCTTTCCAGTAAGAAACAGTCGGAAGGGCAGTTTAGGCAAAAGAAACAGTATGAATAAGGTTATGGTAGTGTGAGAACATGTGGTACATTTCAACGTCACAGTGCAATACAATGTAGTCACAGAAAGGAGTGTGCATCAATCTCAATTTCCTACTACAAATACAAGATGCCTTTATCATCTGATATTCTGTAGTCTAGATATAATGCCACCAAGTTGTGTCATGCTTAGAAAGTGTAGTTGGAATAGATTAGACTGTGACTTGAAAAACAATGCTCGACGGAGTCTTGAGACTATGAGTAATTAACTCAGTATTTTGTTGACCTCATAGGCAATTAACATTAATTGGTAATGATTACATATCAACTTTGGTTTTGTATTTTATATATTTGAGGGGAAAATATTAAAGGACAAAGCAGTTTTAAAAAAATTTTTTTTTCCTTTATTGATCTCAGAGAGAGGGGAGGGGAGAGGGAGAGAGAGATAGAAACATCAACGAGAGAGAACATCGATTGCCTGCCTCCTGCATGCCCCTCACTGGGAATTTGGCCCACAACCTGGGCATGTGCCCTGACTGGGAATTGAACCTCTTGGTGCATGGGTCCCGCTCAACTACTGAGTCACACCAGCGGGGCCAAAGCAGTTGTTTTTAAGTAGGTTGTCAGGTGTCCTCATGTATTGAAGTCAGGTAATGGGCCTTATTCCTAACCTACTGAATAACTCTGTCCACTCAGACCCTTGACCTCCCCTTCCTTATCAGCGTAATTCATACTTCTACTATATTCAATGTAATCCCGCAAGTACTTTTCTAAGGCCAATGCCTCAGTCACTGAGACATCCTCTTCGGATAACATGTTCATCTACACAGTCTTTACTTTCAAGGACTTCACAGTTCGCTGGGGTGGCAGATGAGGAAATAAGAACTTCCTGCAGAGAGCACAAACAGAGCTGTGAGAACGCTAAGTACATGTTGCTATGGACTCCTTGGTGCATGGGCAACCTCACCCCAGTGCTAGAAACAGGGCAGGTGGGATCCGGCTGGCAGAGAGGATCACGAAGGAGCAGCGCACAGGCTGATCTCATTGCCCAGCAGAAGGGCTGGCTGAGCCACGAGCCAGGACCTGCAGCCGGCTAGAACGTGTGGCAGGAACAGACAGAACTGCGGGGATTGGCCCGTCCTTCCTGTTCCCGCTGCCCGCTGCCCGAGCTCTGCGATGCCTTGACTCCTACCTGCCGCAGCAGCGCGGATTGGAGGTGCAGGGCGCTGGCGTCTCTGGCCACGTGGGAGGTCGGAGAAGGAGGGGGCTGGCGAGTGGCGGACAGAGATGCCACCTAGTGCGGAAGTGAGCAGCTCTGACTCAGATGATAAGGAGTGTCCCAGAGCATCTTTATATCCCAGTGTTATGACTGACCCTGACCGACGGCCACCCCACCTGGCTCCTGCTTTTAGTTTTCCATTTCAGGCTGGCAGTTGCCTCCTTCTCGAAGTGGTGGTTTGTTTGATTTGGTTTGGTTTTTGCTGATATCCTGCCCCCTGAAGTCCCTTTAATAGTCTTTAAGAAACTTCTACTAGATCTTGTCAGGCATCCCAGCAGCAAGGCAATTCTAATTAGCAAAAAGGACAACTGGATACTGATTCTGTTGCTATCTCTTCTGCTACTGTAAATAGATACCTATTGAAGGAAGACCCTCCTGCCCTCAACTCTAATCTAGGCAAAGAAAACATAGCTAATACACAGTGCAGAAGACAAACAAACAAACTATTCATTGACTGTTCCTCCTTACTGTTGTTCAGGATTCATACAGACAGGAATATTAAAAGAAAGGTAGTTTGTTCTTGTTTTTCCAAGTTCCCTTATGTTTTACAAAAACTAAATGTCTTGAGTTTTTACTATAGACCACATATCTCCTTTTTAGCTTTCACATAAACAGCATTGGCATCTCTCTAAGACAAACATTGTCACTTACCAGGTTCTAAGCGCTTATAAAAGTAAAATAGGCAATATTTATACATTTAATCAAGTAGACATACACGTGGGAGTAAGAGGAAACTAAAGTTTATTGAGCATCTTTTATATTTAACAAGTATCATAAGGGCATGGAATATTTAGTTAAATAATCCTCATTAAACTGGAAGATAGTTTCAGTTAAAGTATGGTAGAGTCATTTACAAGTCATTAGCACTGAAATACAGAAGATTTACCTTTGAGATGTGATATCAGAGAACATCTTAGTTTTATAGTGTATGCAAATAATAATGTATTCAATGACTTTTTATATTGTGATAGTTACTAATATCATCATAAAATTATAACTGATATTTTATTCTCAAAATAAAATAAAATAATAAAGGTAACAAGGTCAATTTTCATTGAAACCCCAAATTATACCATTATGGTATTTTACATCTGGCTCTCTGAAGGAGATAGAAGAATTAACTCTAAGTCAAAATAGGAGGAGTTAGTTAAAAATAGTTAACATATTTCTAATTGTCAGACAAGCTGAATAACCATGCAGGTACGTGACAATAATAGCAAAAAAGGTAGGAATGAGAATAATGAGTAAAAGTATTATAAGGTCCAAACAGTGATCAAATACTTGTTTAAAACCTATTAAGTAATTATGCTGTAATCTCTAAGTTAAACATTAAAGAAATAGAAAAAGTATGTATAACCCCAAAATGATAGAGAGGGGAAATTTTGAAAACAAACAAACAAAACAAAAAACCCCAACAAACTAACACAAAATATGGATTAACTCAAAAGAAGCAAAGAAAGTACAAAAATCAGGAAAAAATAACATGAAAAAAATAGCAACCAAATCGTAATTCATTAGATTTAAACAAAAAAGTATTCGTAGTTTTTTTACATATAAGGGGTCTAAGTATGGGATAAGAAAAAGCTTGTCAGACAACAGTTTAAATACCCATCAATAAAAGAATGGATAATTAAATTATGGTCATTTCACCCAGTAGAATTCTATCCTGCTAATGCTTTACTATGGATAACGTTTACCAATAGAATGTTGAGGGAAGCAAGACTGACGTATGTACATAATGAGTGGTTTCATTTGAATAAAGTTCAAAATCACAAAATAAATAACAAATAGTGAGAGAAATCAGAAGCCATTTAATTTTGGCAGGGTAATGACTGAGAGGAGGCATGAGAGAGCCTCTGGGATGTGATAATGTAAATTTGGGCTGGGTGGCTGTTATGCAGATACGTTTACTTTGAAAAAAATTCATCAAACTATACATTCAAGGTTTGTATACTTTAGGTATACTTAATAGAAATGTGTATAAAGATAGAAATTAGCAAGGCCAACAAGAATGTTGTTTGTTCTGTTTTGTGTTGTTTTGTTGTAAATAGTAGCAGAGTGTGGTATTGTGGAAAATACTCTGTTAGGAGCCAAAAATCCTGTGTTCTAGTGTTCATTCTGTCACATACCAAATGTTCTTCCTTGGGTATGTCACTTAACTTCCCAGAGTTTCATTATCTGCATCTGTAAAATGAGTAACACAGATACCTCTGTACCTGGCCTCACTTGCTGGTTGTGAGAATTAAATAAGAACATATTTGATAAAGTACTCACGTGGCTACAGTACTCCTTGCAAGTACATTAGTTAGAACTCTCCAAAGGAGCAGAACCAGAAGAGAACAAATCTGATTGATTTTACAGTAAAAAGCTGACATACTTTGAGGGGGAAAGAGCTAGACAAAAGATATTCTGCACAAGTTGAAGGTTATGGTAAAGTCATTGAGATGCAGTAGGCAGCCCATCAATGTTGATGCTCTTCTCTGTCATCAATGTTTCTATCTCTCTCTCCCTCTCCCTTTCTATCTAAAAAATCAATAAAAAAACATAAAATAAAATAAAAGACTTTAAAAAAGAATAAGTCATGTCTGGCTGGAGTGGCTCAGTGGCTGAGTGTCGACTCATGCACCAAGAGGTCGCTGGTTTGATTCCTGGTTAGAGCACATGCCCAGGTTGTGGGCCCGATCCCCAGTGGGGGGCATGCAGGAGGTGGCCAACTGATGTTCTCTCTCATCGATGTTTCTGACTCTCTCTCCCTCTCCTTTCCTCTCTCTCTAAAAATCAATAAAGAAACAAAAATTAGAAAAAAAGAATAAGTCATGCTGATTCATTAAAATAAGCTGATTACTGTTTAAATAATCTGGTTTAAAACGAACTATAAAATATTTTTCTGCCAAGAAATTTCAGGAATCTTCACGTTTTATATTCTGCTTCTAACAGTGAGATATACACTTGATTTTAAGAATTAAAACTTAAATATAGTGATCTGTTTTTTGAAACCTTTCTTCATTTAATTCAGATACTGTCCTCTATCATCTACAAAATCCTTTTATTACAGTTTGTTAGTGGAACATGCCTATTTTATTACTGTCTGAAGTGGAAACTGCCACTCATAGGAGCAACTGTGGCTCTCAGAAATAACAGACAGGAAATTCAGCTCCCTGAAGCAAGACTGGGGATTTTCTTTGGTAGTTAAAGGGGAAGAAAGAGGCATTTTCAAAGGCTTCATTTTGTTGGAAGTCTTTCATTAAAACCATTGTTCAACATGACATAATATACAAGAAGCCATGATTCCTCAACATGTTAATTTTTCACTCTCCTTTTGCAGTGAATTATATTCACCTGTCTGCTTCTTTTGAGGTGTAGTTCCTTTCCCATCCAGATTAAGTGTCACAACATTAAGGGTAAAACTGAAATGTACAATGTTTCACTGTCACCTAACAGATAGGCTCCCTTATATGACTTGGTTGCACATAAATTATCAGTTACATATGTGGAGAGCTACAGTCTCATCCCATCCCTCTTTGAAAACAACCATAAACACTCACAGTGTTGTTTCTACTTGATTGAAAACTGATGTAACTAAATTCTGATTTGTGTAATCGTTTTTAAGAGATATTTATTCTATAGATCCAGAGAGACAAAAATGCATATATGAGCCTAGTCGTTATGCTTACCAAATGATGCTTATCAGTAATCTATTTTCTTAACACCACATATCAAAATTTTCATTACAACCCAAAATTTAATAATAGCTCCATTTATCAAGTGAATACTGTATGCCAGGAATGGGCTAAGTGCTTTTCATTCACTCTCCCTGTTAATCCTTACCACAGCCCTACCAGGATGCATTTATCTCCTGTGCTACAAAGGAGAACGCTGACATGCATAGGGTCCAGAGCTAGGATTTCTAGAACAGATCTGCCTGACCACAAAGTCTGCCTTCTGTTTTTCATATATATATTTATTGATTTTTTAGACAGAGAAAAAGGGAGAGGGGGAAGAGAGATAGAAACACCAACAACAGAGAAACATTGATCAGCTGCCTCCTGCACCCCTCATACTGGGGATCAAGCCTGCAACCTGGGTATTTACCTTGACCAGGAATCGAACCGGCGACCTCTCGGTGCATGGGTCGATGCTCAAGCCAAGTTGATGGAGACTCAGATATGGCGCCTGCCTGTCGGTTCTGTGGCGGGGAGGGATCAGCAAAGGAACAATGGCCTCTGCCAGCACTATTTTCTGGGAGAAATCTGCTCCCCACCCTGGCTCAGCTCTTGCCTTGATGCCAGAGAAGTTAGTTCTTCTTCGTATGTCTCTGGTTCATTTCAGTCTGCTGCCCCAATGCTGGAGCTCAGAGGGAGTGCGTCTGAGTAAGTCCGTGCACTGGCGCTTTAAGAGGAACTGACCAGGACTCCAGAAGCCTCTGTGTCACTCAGCCACAATCCCCAGCCCAAAGATACAAGACTTCTCTTCCCAGCGCTGGAACCCTGGGCTGAAGGGTCTGGTGTGGGGCTGGGACTCCTTGCTCCTCAGGGGGTACCTCCACAGCCAAGATATCCCTCCAATTAAAAACTGCCACACGTGGGTGTGGGACCAACCTGTTCCGTTTTTCCACTCCTCCTACCAGTCTCGATGTGGCTTCTTCTTTAATTCCCTAGTTGTAGGACTTTGATTCAGCCAGATTTCAGGTGGTTCTGAATGATGGTTGTTCTGTAGTTTAGTTGTAATTTTGATGTGGTTGTGGGAGGAGGTGAGTACCACGTTTTCCTATGCCACCTCTGAACCCTACAAAGTCGAGGTTTATCTTTACAGTGATGAACATGTTCTAAAATTAGATTGTAGTGTTTGTATAGCTCTGTAAATATGCTAACGTTCATTAATTATACACTATAAACAGGTAAATTTTATGTTATGTAAATTACATAACTATTTTAAAAATGAGTTTGCATCTAGTAAAATTCTGACTTATTTCAAACTGGATTAGGGTGGGTGTTGGAGACAGATGGACAAAAATTAAATTTACTGACATCTATTAGATTGTTTTGTAAATCTAACTATTCATGTCCTAAATAATAACATTACTTCTCCAATGGTATCAAACATTCCTATTATAGTTACAGAATTTAACTAATTATATATTACAAGTTATAATTGTGAGGCTCAAAATGCTTTATGATTTAGAAAAGGATGGTAACATAAATCATATAAACAAAAACAGGAATGTCACACAGCTTTACCACCTGCTACAATATTTTATTGAAGGCTTTTAGAAGAATCTAAATAACATTCAGATATAATCATGACTCTTACTAGGCAGCTATTTTAATCATGAAGGTATTTGATAATATATATTTAAGGTGCAAACAGTATTGTTTATGTCTATGGATGGTAGTTGAAAGGGAAAATACACACTTCTCCTAACTATGCAAAGGAACTTAAATATTCCAATCTCATTTTAAATCACATTGTGAAAAATATTAAGTTGAAACAATTGATTAAAATAACGATTTTTAAAAGTTGATTTTATTGTATTAAATGACTGAAACAAAATCTCTGAAAAGTAACTTCTCAGCCTTCTGTGAAATATTCTGATCTGTAAGAGAGGAAAATTGCTTAGCTGCTAAAGCTTATGTCACCATGTTGCAGTCTGTGCAGTTTTGCATGGCTGATTGATATGTAATCAGTTTGTCAACCTCTATGATTATGAATTTATGTCCAAAAGTAAACTTAATCAGGGATTAAACCTTTCTACTCTACTGAACATATCCAAGAAATGTCTTTGGAGTCAATGATGTTGAGATCTGTTTATATAAAGGGCTTGCTTTCTAGCTAATGGGTGAAAGATTCATTAAAAATATTTTTCCTAGTGTGACAAAATATACATAACACAAATTTATCATTTTAAGCATTTCAAAATATATAGTTCAGTAGCAGTAAGTATATCCACACTGCTGTGTAAGAATCATCACCATCCATCTCCAGAACTTTTTCATCTTTCTGAACTGAAACTCTGTACCCATTAAACAATAACTCACCAATGCCCCCTCCTGTCAGCCCTTGGCAACCACCATTATATTTTCTGTCTATGAACTTGACTGCTCTAGGTACTTCATTTAAGTGGAATCATACAGTATTTGTCTCGTGGTGATTGGCTTATTTCACTTAGAATAATGTCTTCAAGGTTTATCCATGTTTGTAGCTTGTATCAGAATTTCCTTTCCTTTTAAAACGGAACAATATTTCATTGTATGTATACTATACCACATTTTGTTGGGTTTCTTCCACATTTTAGCTCTTGTGAATTATGCTGCTATGAACATGGGTATAGAAAGATTCATTCGTATAACCAGCATTCATGACAGGCATGCAGCTACTCTCTCCCAGCTTATTCATATTATTTTCTAAAGGCATGCCACAATAAACATAAAATTCACAGTTAATGGATATTCTCAATAAATTTTCTTTAACACGGCAAGTCTCTAGTTGACTCCTTGTTAACAAAAAGGAGTATTCTGTTGTTGAGAGCGATATGTCTGTTTCATTTAGTGTCTCTGGAAGCAATGGCTTCCCCAATACACTCAGGGCCAGAGCCAAGGCATTAACTGGTGAAGCTCAAGTATTGAGCTTGACATCATCCTCTTCCCCGATACTATTTCTCTGACTCCCCCAAAAAGATGTATCGGGAGAGAGCAAGACTCTCTCATTAAGTAAAACATACACAGACCAAGGAATTCGTATGTTATAGAAATGTGGGTTATTTTAGTAAGGGCACTCCAAATTACACTGTGTACTATAATAGGATAATGCTGAAAAGATACACCTTTATATAATAACAATATGTAAGAAAAGGTATAATTATGTGGTATTGCACCTTTGTTTTATTAACAACAAACTATTATATACATTCACATTACCTACTCTGTGCCAGACATTTATCTAAGCTCTTTTCCAGTCCCTTCCTCCCACCCCACCCCCACATGCATACACTTTTGTTTCTTAAACTCTATGAGGTAGACATAATTACTATCATTCCCACTGTACAAAAAAATGAGTTTAGGAGGAGTGAAGTGTGTCGTCCGAGGTTACACAGCCAGTAGAGAACTGGCAGATCTCGGATTAGAACCCAGGTGTCCTGACCTCAGGGTTTACGGACTTAATACTGTGTCTTTCTGTCCCTTGAATTTGGGGTCTCTGCCCATACACCTTCATCATTTTGGAAATGAACCTGACAAGAGTGGAGTTTTTTTTCCAAGGAAATCATCATTGGACATTTTCTCCTGATAGGCTTTTCTTTTCAGTCAAGTTATAATGTACTTATTAGCTCTTTTCTTCTTCCCTCAACATTCTTTATTATTTCTCTCTTGGCAATATTTACTGCATTTTACAAGTACCATCAGTATTTATAATTAGGATATTATGCAGATATTGTTTTTTTCTCTTTTTCAAAAATAAAGTAAAAAAAAAATTTTATGCACCCCACTAGATATATGTTAAAACAACATTTTTACACCTTATTTGTTTATCGCCAAGCCCTGTAAATACTTTTTTATTCAGTATATCCTTGCAGATCCAAAGCCCGTTTACACAAATTTTCCATGGAGATTTGAAAAACAATTCAAGTTGTTTTCAGTTTTTTTCAATATTAACTCACCTATATGGAGGAAAATTTGTTCTCTGTCTATTGTAAACTCATAAACTGGTATTCATCAATCAAAAACAGAAAGGGAAACGAGACCTGCTATGATTTAAATTGTATGCACAGGGTTTTAAGTGATGCTGTGCTCCAAGAAAGTATAAAAGTTGACTACATGTCTACAGACATTGCTGGACAATAAATTTACCAAGAACCTGTTGTAATTTAATCCTGATTCTAGTCATTTCTTTATTCCTGGTGATTTCACAAATAGACTGTGAAAATTAATGTTTATTTTTCTGTCCCAGTTTTATTAGGGCTTTATAAGCTGAAACCAAAGATGTGCACTAAAAAATCTCCGTGACTTCATCCTGCTCACATTCAATTGTTCTTCCACAATTAGATAAAAATCACCTGCCTAACCCCACCAAAGTTATGTGTCACTTTTGTTCTAGATGATTGGATGCCTTCTCTGAATGTAAAAGGGGTCCCACACAAGTTTTGTGCACCACAAATACATTACTTTCCAAAATGGGTTAATACATCTACTTTTGAAAACAGGTTTTAAACTTTTTTTTCTTTATTGGAGATGGAGAGAGAGATGGAAACATCGATCAGAGAGAATATCGACTGGCTGCCTCCTGCATGCTCCCCACTGGGGATCGGGCCCACAACCTGGGCATGTGCCCTGACTGGAAATCGAACTGGCGACCTCTTGGTGCATGGGTCGACACTCAACCACTGAGCCACACTGGCCGGGCCAGGTCTTAAACTTTTAAATGACAATTTCTCTTTCAAATAAAATAATTATCAATGATTTTTAAGTAATTTATTTGTGTATTTGGGCATCTCCTGTCTTTAACACCATGCCTAGTCCAAGCCTCAATTCTACAAATCTATATAGGTGGAACTCTGTCCTGAACCCTGGTACACAATGGGAGCCCAGGACTACCTCTGTTGACCAGTGTGTTCTTCCCCTTCAGCTGCAGGCTCTGAGGGCAAAGCGGTGAATAAGGGGACTCTAGAACTGAGGCTGCCAAAGGAAAACTAGGGGAGTGAGGTTTTATTTAATAACTTAATGCAGAATCAGCTTTTTAAAAAGTGGGAGGCTCCCTCTGTAGAGGCCACTACACATCTGAAGACAACTTCAGATTGCAGACCATCCCCAAGGCAACCTTGGGCATCATGTGACCTAATCCACTGGACCACTGACAGAACTCTGAGAATCATTAATCAGCAAACACATGATGACTGACACTATGGGTTTGGAAAATGTCTAAATGTCCTCCCTTCCCTTTTGAAAACCTGTCACAGAAGTAGAGGAAGAGAACAGCTACTGTTGCAATATTTTCATCCTTCATCTCTGAGGCCTGAGGTGGCAGGAGCAACTTCTGAGAGGCATGTTCGCCTTTGGAGAGCAAGCAATCCGGATTACCAGATTAAAAATTAATCTGCAGGTATGATCAGGGCACTGCCCCTTTTACAGATCTTTGTAAGACTTCTTTCATTGGAGGTCCCTCTGAACAGTTTCTCCCTGAAGCGTTTGTTCAAATAGCCAGAAGCGAAGTGCCAGGCTATATCCTGGGAGTGTGTCCCCTAGATGTGCGAGTGCTGCTGACATCTAAGGTCCCAAAGCCGGGACTCGTGGGTGCACCGAAGTCTCCTGGGACAGGTTAGGCGTGGCTTCTTAGCAGGCAGGTCGGGGCTGGGAGGGAGGAGACACCAGGCTCCTGGCGTTGTCTCTGGAAAGGTTCCAGACCAAGGACAATCAGCGACGCTGAAGGCCGAGCAGGAACAGACTGAGAAAGTGCTGTGATAGGAGGGTTTAGGGGCTGTGGTGGCCCCATCCTCCCTGCACCCACAGCCGGGGCTCTCGACACATTCGTGGCAGCAGCGATGCCTGGCGGAGTTTGGGCGCTGGCGCTGGCACTGATGCTCCTAGACCCAGGGAATGGTCGGCGAGGTAGGGCGCTGACGGATGGGAGCGCAGGGGCGACACCTGGACCTTTGGGAGAAGGGGCTTCCAGGGTGACACGAGGGGCATCCTGTGCATATTTATGGCCATATCTCATATTTGTCCCTCACCGACTTCCGCTCTGTCCATCTGCGTCTTTGGTCACTTTACAGCCGTGGTGTTCTTCAGTTTTCCTTAGTGCACAGGAGGTTGCCTCCTCTTCTGCTTTAAGACCCGCGGTTCTGATTGTGTTCCTTTGTTTCCTGCTGATATCCTGCTCCTTAAGATCCCTTTAATTTAACGTAAGAAACTTTTCCTGGATATGTGAGGTATCCTAGCTGCAAATGGATGCAAATTATCTGAAAAGAGTTAAATTCAAACTATAGGATTTCTACCGCACTCCACAGAGGCAATAATTAATGGATGAACATTTTAGTCCTACAATAAATCAGTAACTTAAATATTGTGTTGATATTTTTGTATATCTGCTAGAATCCGTTTTTACTGCTGTATGAGATCTCTACTGGGGCAATAGCACCCCTCCCACTTCTTTATCCACAACAAAGAAAAGTTTAAAATACAATGAAGTTAAAACAAAATAGACTTTCCACTGAAGATGAAGGCCAAAGACCGAAGACTGCGTTTCCCGGGCTGGAGCTAAAACACCAAAGACGTCCGGCCGGAGCAGAGTGGAGCAGATCCCCAAGATCAGCCCGGAGCTGGCGATCTCGGAGCCGCCCGAGCGCAGAGGACTGCGGGGGGGCGGGGCGGGGGGGGCGGGGCGGACTGTCGCTGGGCGGGGCAGAGCCCAGCTGTCCAGCTGAGAGCGGGCCGCCCGGGGCGGGGCGTAGCCTCACTGCCCTGCTGTTTTCACAGCAGCCCCGGTGTAGCACCATCCAGCTGTTCCACGGCCAGGCTGTTTTCACAGCCATGCTGTATTACTGTTGAGGGGTTTGCACTAAATAAACTTTCCTTCTTCACCACACCCCAAACTGGGGATTCCTGTTGGCGTTTAAATTGGCGCCAACCCTCCGTTGACATTCCATGGCACTCAACGTGGTGCTCTGAAGCCAGGAGCAGATCCGACATCGTCCTACAACCACTCCTCTGGCGCCTGAGCAATCCCTGTGCTGGGGTTGTCTTCCTGACGGCACCCAAGGTCTGGGGAGCTGTGGATTGTGACTAATTGAATTGAACTGGAGACTAACTAAATATTTATAACATCCTGCTTGTTGGTTAGGTATTACTATTGTTGTTGTTGTTGTTGTTATTCCTACATTTCAGAGAGGTTAAATGTTGCTTTCAAGGCAGCCTTTGAATGGGAAAGCCTGGAGTGACAGCCCAAATTGTCTAAGGCTGGTGCCTCCTACAAGCCCTCACTATTTGTAGATGCAAAGGTAGGAGGGAGCTATTAGAATGACAGTTGTCTAGAAGCCTTCAGTCTTGGGTAGAGGTGCAATGAGAGGGTAAGAGTCTAGCATGTGAGGCTCTCAAGGGCAGAATTAACAGTCATCTTCCCTTATGGGAATACTGACTGTGTGATTCAGAATTGTGGCAAATAGGGTATCGTTATGACAAATAGTGATGGACTCCCCATCTCATGTGGCTGGGATGCTTCTCATGGCCTGAACATCTGTGTCAGGGATCACTCTGGAGCACTGAGAAACTGTATCCCAGCAAGACCCATTACCATGTTTGCCTCGGGTCATGTTAGCAGCTAGAAGAACAGGCCATGATCGAAACTTTTTAAGATGTAGGAGTGGTAGTAAATTCAATCGTATGGCCAACACCAAAATGCACCCAAATAAATGTACTACTCTATACATACTAATAACCAAGGTAGATTTACTCCTTCAAATGCACAGTTGTGCCAGACAAACAACATTTTGAAAAAAAGCAAGTACTCTAGATAAATGGACCATTCTACACCCACTAAAATCTCTGGACATAAATTATTATAGACACACAATATGCCAGTATGTTGATGCACAGTGATAGCTCCAAACACACCAAACTTTTGAGCATCTTGATTTTCTTGTCCAAAAAAAACAAGCATATACTAGGAATCGCATGCCTACTTCAACTTAGATAGGGAGATGGACCTGGTGAAGAGATTGAGCAAAAAGAGAAAGAGACAGAGAGAGAGGGAGGGAGGGAGGGAGAGAGAAACTCGTGGACACAGACAACAGTGTTGTGGTTGCTTGGGGGAGGTGGGGAAAGGTAGAGGAGGCTATAGGGGGGATAAGTGGTGATGAACAGAGACTTCAATTGGGACGGTGAAGACACAATACAGTGTACAGATGATGTGTTGTAGAATTGTGCACCTGAAACCTGTATAATTTTGTTAACTGTCACCACAAGAAATTCAGTAAAAGGAAAACATAGAATGTCATCAAAGAAAATATTTCTTCAAAGCAACAAAATCAGAGGACATTGGGAACTACAGAAGCACTTAGGCAGGAGAAATACTGCACAAAATAAACAAAAAGGTATTGACTTTTTCCCAAGACAAAAATTCTATTGCAAGGAGGAGATCAGAGAAAACATTTCAATAATTCAGGCAAACTTCATGAGTAATCTCTTTTTAAAATATTTTCCTTAGTTTCTAACCAGGTGAAATGTTCTGGTATTGACAAGATCTTAGAGTTATTTCAAAATTAAATGAAATGACTGTACATCACCTATTCATACTCATTTTATAAACTATTTATGTACGTCAACAGCTTGAGATTGTCAAAGTCACGAGAGCCTTTCAGGTCAAATTTTTCTTGTGAAATTTAAAGCTGGTGGAGCAAGAGACAAAAAAGAAGAGGGGTCTTTTGTGCTCATTTCTAAAATTTTTCACTAAAAAAATTATTTGGGGAGAGCTTTTATCTTGCAAAACAATACCTTTTGTACAGTTTAATTGTTATAACTAAAAAGCAAGAAAATGATAATGATAATTTTGATAAGCTCCACTTATGATATTTATTTGCAAATTAATATCTCAAATGTTCTGTGCTCCTTATTAATTTAAGTTCAGAAATTGATTTTGGTTTATAAATGATTCTGTAATCTAAAATTATATAAATGTTTGAGAGTTTTATTCAGTTAGATAAATTTATTTCACAGTGAAGTACTTTAGTAATGACTGATTTTTTTATTTCACATTTCTATTTCACAGATACTGTCTTTATTATAGTGTTTTCCTTTAAAATATATATCTAATATTTGGAGATTTTCTACCTACCATGTCAACAAGGTACTCTAGTATGCAAATAAGGGTGGTTCCTTGTGTTTCTTATTATTTGGGAATCAGAAGCAAAGAAGAGCTGTATTTCTAAAGTAATTCTGTTTTCGCTGCATCCTCTATGCTGGGAAGAGGAGCTTTATGTTTGGCCTTTGTGGATTTGAGAGAAAAAGTATCTTCCAGGCCAACAGCTGCTCAGAAAATGGCTTCCCTAAAACAACTACAGAAATTTCCCTTTCTCATTGGTCTTTTCTTGTTTCTCATTCAAAACTGTTCCCCTTCACCCATTCCTTTTCCTGTGCTTAGTAATAAAAATGGACTCCAATAGTTTATATTTTAAAAACTTTAAAATCTTTATATTCTTTCCTGTGCTAAAGAATGCAGGAAACATCCATAGGAGGGCACTTTACAAAAATTAGATTGGCATCAAAAGATTGGTTTAGTTTATTGTTTTCTACGACCTGGCAGAGATGGGTCTTGGAGGGCACATGGCTACTGCAGAGGAAAGCAGGTCATGGAGGCTCAGTGATGGCATTCAAATCTAGAGGATCATTCTCAAGAAGAATCTTTGTAGGGCCTGGAATTTCAATGGGTAGAAGTAAATAAATCCTAATGCAACATCCATCAGTAGTATTGTATGTCGAACTTATCAGTCCGTAAAGTATATAAATGCCAAACTGCTATGTTGTACACCTGAAACTAATATATAGTATGTCAACTGTAACTGAAAAATAAATTTATAAAAAGTATCACTTGTCCAAATTACATAAAATTAAAGTTCTTGAATTTAAGTACATTTTAAAAAGGCAGTCTAAAGAGTTTGATTGGTTTATTGTATTTATGAAAAACTCAAGTTAAGTCATCTTTGACTATTAAAAGACTCTGGCATTTCAGACAGGCTTTATGTACAGTTATAGGTTAATTTGATTTATTTTTGTTTTGGGAATCAATTTTAATTGAGTACTGAACTATTTTAACGAAGAATACACTAACATAAAGACACCTATCTTTCCATCCTAGCTCAGGAGTGCTCTCCCGGGGGACACCAGGTACTTCAGAACCCTCATAGAAGTGTCCATTTTGACTCACTGCACCTCCAGCAGTCAGCCACTCAAGACCTGATATGTGACCATTCCCTTGCTGCTGGATGGTATCGATTTCTCATCTTTGACAGACCTGCTGAGATGCCTACAAAATGTGTCGAGGTATTTCAACTCACTAAGAACTATATGTGCTTTTGCTTATGTATTTTTTTCATGGGAGGAATGACTCTTACTGCAACCAGTTCATTTCCCATGCTGAATTATTATTTTAATTTTGTATCAAAATTGAATTAATCTGGAGTATTCCCATGTCCCTTATTATGTAATGGAATAAAGATAGTAATAGATTATGCTATGCTAATGTAGTCCACCAAGTGTTTTTACCTACAGTATCTTATATAATTTTTATAGCAACTCTAGAATAGAGTCTATCATTATTGTTTCCATCATACAGTTCAGGACACACATATTCTTAAACATAACACTCCTAGAGTCACCTAGCTAGCAGGTCAACAAGCCAAGTTTTGATTACAAGTCATTCTCTAGGGTTCATGTACTTAACCACAAGTAATCCAAAACCCGCTTCTGTTCTGGTCAGTCTTAAATAGAAGGCTCATTTTCCTTGTTCCCCACGTTTTGTGAATTATGGGGAAACAGGCATTGTTTTCCCTTTTAAGCATGTAACTAATGTGAACAAGAAACTCAAAAAAAGATATCCAAATTTTAAGTTGTGACATTGTAGCTGTCTTATTTTCTCCATTTCATTTATTTGCTTGTCACTTTTGTGGCATTTCATTTGGAATAAACTAAAAAATAAAATCAGAATTTAAAAGTAAAATTTGAGGAAATTCACTATGTTCTTAAATATTTGTGTTCTTTTGGTTTTATATTTTAGTATTTTGGCTAAATTAACTATCACTGATTCTAGAACCTCACACAAATATGAAGGTGAACTGGCTCTTTTCCCCTGGCTCTTTTCCTGGAGGTCAGCTGTGCCCCATGGGGAAGGGTTCCCAGTTTCCATTCTGTCATGCCCTCTTGAACCAAGTCTTTGAGCCATTCCACTACAGAATCTATAGAATTTTCATTTTGCCTCCAGGATAATACAAGTCTGTGTAAATAAATTTCTATTTATAATGTTTAAAGTAATATATGTGCGCTATAGAAAATAAAGGACAGGTAATAGAATGACATTCATTCATAATTCACCCAGACACTCATTCTACCATTAACATTTTGCTATTGCTCCCTCTTATATTGGTTTGTAAGGTTCATGCTGTATGTTCAGTTGCATAACTTTTGTTTTTGTTTTTTAGTTACAGCTATAGCATTAACATTTTTCTTTTATTAAAAATTCTTTACATCAGTTTGAAAATAATATTCTGTCATATATACACCATATTTATTTAAACCATTATATGAGTGTACTTTCAGGCTTTTGCTATAATAAGTAATCTGCAATTAGCAAATGTGCATATAAATCATTGTTCTATTTTAGCCTTTTTGAGGTTTTAAACATGTATAGTTAAATTGTTTTTCAAAAATATAATGCTGATTTTCAATTCCAGTAGCAATAGCTTTTCTGCCCTGGCTGGTTTGGCTCAGTGGTTAGAGCTCTGCCTTTGGACTAAAGGATTGAGGTTTCCACTCCCAGTCAAGGGCACATACCTGGGTTGCAGGTTCAACCCCCAGCCCTAGTCAGGGTCATGCGGGAGGCAACTAATCTATGTGTTTCACATAGATGTTTCTCCCTCCCTCTCTCCTTCCCTTCTACTTTAAAAAAATCAATGGAAAAATGTCCTCGGGTAAGGATTAACAACAACAAAAATACCTTTTCTAGTACTAAATAGTCTCATATATTCATTAGACATCTGTACTTATTCTTTAAATTATGTTTGTGTATTTTGCCCATTTGTGATCTTAGAACTTTTTTTTTTTTTTTATCCTCACCCGAGGACATTTTTCCATTTTTTTGTTCAGATAGAGTGGGAGGGAGAGAGAGGAAGACAGAGAGAAAGAGAAACATTGACATGAAAGGGACACACCGAGTGGTCGCCACCCACACGACCCAATCAGGGCCGGGGACAAACTGCAACAGAGATACGTGCCCTTAGCGGGAACCGAACACGGGTCTCTCTGGACCGTAGGCCGACGCTCTAACCGCTGAGCCAAACTGGCCAGGGCTGTGATCTTAGAACTTTTTAATGGATATTACAGGGTTAAAATAGAATAAGAAATATAATAATGTGACAATAAATAATATAATATATACTAAATATAATGTTACTAGGAAGTAATTTTCTCCTTATTTAACTCTTATTTGTCTTATAATTTTTAAATTATTATTTAACCTATCAATCTTTTCCTTTATGATTTTTTCCTTGCTTTTAAGCATGGAAATAATAATATTAAGAATTATATTCTGACTAACAATTATTGAGCCATTTCTATGTAGAAGCTGTGCCATATACATTATTTTATTTATACTTCACAGCACTGTGAAGTGGGTACTACAATTCACCTAATACAAAAGCAAAGGATGTTAAGTGCCCAAGGTCCTGCATTTAATAAGTGCCTCTGTTCTTCCCAAATCATACAGTCTCTTATTTTTCCTGGGTCAATTTTCTATTTAATTCTACTTTCCATCTGAAACTGATTTTGATAATTGGCTTCAAGTGAGGCTTTAACTTCATTTTTTCCAAATTTCCAACCAATTGTTTTCTCCAGATTTTGAACAATCCTTTCCTTCTCCCCTGATTTTTTGATGTCTCCTGAAGCGTACATTAACTTCTTACATTCACTATTTCCAACAATTTTTCAAGATATCTCCAAGATCAGTTCATCTTTGTGCTACATATTAAGAAGACTTCAGACTGAGTTATTTGGTCTTAGGATGTACCAGCTATTTTACTAAGTTATCTGATACCGAATTTCTCTTGTTCATAATACAAATGTAGCAAATACAATTAGATTATGTTAATTATGAGGAATCTACCTTTAAGTGTACTATTCCATAAAGTTACCTTTTCTTTTATAGTACAGGTCAAGCTGTTAGATATTTATTTATTTATTTTTATTAAATTTTTTCCCTTTTTTATTGATTTTAGAGAGAGAAGAAGTGAGAGGGAGAGAGGGATAGAAACATTGATGAGAGAGAACATCAACTGGCCGCCTCCTGCACTCCCCCCACTGGGGATCAGGCTCACAACCTGGGCAGGACCTGGAATCCAACCGGCAACCTCTTGCTGCTTGAGTTGATGCTCAACCACTGAGCCACACTGGCCGGACCAAGCTATTAGATATTTAAACAAAATTTTTTAAAATTAGATTGACAGCACTGGCCGGTTTCGCTCAGTGGTTAGAGTGTCGGCCCACGAACCAAAGAGTGGCAGGTTCAATTCCAGTCAAGGGCACGTACCTCGGTTATGGTTCGGTCCCTGGTCCTGGTCTGGGTCGTGTGGCAGGCAACCAATTAATGTCTCTCTCTCTCTCTCTCTCTCTCTCTCTCTCCCCCTTTCTCCCTCCCACTCTATCTGAAGATAAATGGAAAAATATCCTTGGGTGAAGATTTAAAATAAATAATAGATTGATAATTCAATGTTTTAAAGACTGCTTAGAAGAAAATGCAAAATTGTTTTATCTACTATGTATGAAAATAAATTAGATTTTCAACTTTTGTCTTCTCTGATGCAAAAGATGAACCACTGTGGAACACAGGCTCCCATCTGGCTGTCTCTGAGAGATTCAGAAACACTGCCTGCACCTGGGGAGATCAAGCAACTGACAGCTTGTGCCACGTGGCAGTTTTTAATGAGCACCACGAAAGACTGCTGTCTTTTTCAAATCCCAGTGTCTGTAAGAAACTGTGGACAATTTTTTGTGTACTTACTACAGCCCACTCAGGGATGTATGGGATACTGTGCAAAAGGTAAGAAAACATGGGTAATACACATGAACTGCTAATCATGGAACTGTGTATGCTGGTGTGTTTGTGCCATCCTCTGGATAGGTTGTACAGATGGAGCTAAGCTAATGCAAAGCTCAAGAGATTTAGTTTACTATTATTGCTCGAGTGAAGCTAAATTTCTGGTTTAAATTGGCCAGATTAGTTTAGGATTCTTTCCCAAGATCTTAAAATCCTCCAAATATTTGTGGATGTGAAAGTATCAAAGGTTAACATCATTGATGAAAATGTATGTTGATGTCATTTATCTATAGACAACGTGCAATAACAAGGGCACTTCTCCTTTACAGTATTCTTCCTCAACAGCCATAAACCCAGTCTAACCATGACCAAATTCATATGGAAAAGACTGAAAATGCTAGAACATACTGTTATAGACCAGTGTTATTAAACTAGGCAAACACTTGCAAGTAATAATAATTATATGAGTCATACCTATGAGCATTTTCATCCTGAGGTTTTTAGATTTTCCAAACTAGACAACCCCAAAGAACACAGCTACAGCAAAACAGTGCCAAAGAATAGACAACTACAAATTGCAATTAATAGTATGGATGAAAATATTAAAATTTGCTGTCGATGAGAATACTGGAGGTGAGGGGAGGATGAAATTCTAATGAAATGTCATGAGAGAAAGCCTCTTCTGAGAACAGGGCATTCATACTGAGAATTTGAGGGTCAACAACCCTTGGTCAGATAGAGTGAGGGGAAGAACAACCAAGACAGCAACAATACACGGAAGACCTTAAGCAGTGGTTCTCAACCTTCCTAATGCCGTGACCCTTTAATATAGTTTCTTATGTTGTGGTGACCCCCAACCATAAAATTATTTTCGTTGCTACTTCATAACTGTAATTTTGCTACTGTTATGTCTTAGGCGACCCCTGTGAAAGGGTCGTTTGACCCTCAAAGGGGTCGCAACCCACAGGTTGAGAACCGCTGAAGGTGATAAGAACGTCGTGTTCTCACAAGAGTGAAAGCAGGACAGAGATGGTGGATCTCAAAGAGTGAGGGAGAACATAACAGGACATGGATTTGGAAAGGCAGCAAGGCCTGACACTTAGGGAACTCTGTATTTTATTTGCTGTGCATTGAGAAATCTTTGCAGAATAATCCTGAGAGAGTGAGACAGTAAATCACATTTCTTACACAGCTGCTGGCCAGCTAAAGCTGGCTGAAAGTAGTATGTTCAATATGGAAGTTTAGCATCTGCTCAGTTAATAGACTGTCACTGAGAAGAAAATCCAGAGAGATGGATCAGCTTCACTGGGTGGCCAAGATGAGAGATTTTGGAAAAAAATCTCTCTTTGGTATTTCTCCGTACTTTTGCCAAAAAAAAAATTATTTTGTGAAATTTCAAGTAATATTACCAAATATTTGTGGGAAATTCTGTAGGTTTTTCAATGGGGAAAAAAATTGCCTACACTAGTTTAAGAAACACTGACAACTATTAAAAATGAGAACAAAACTTTCACACCAGAAAATACCATAAAATACAAATAATAATTTCAACAGAAATGCTATAGTTGTTTACACTGAATTTAAAAATTCAATATATATATTTGTTTGTTTGTTAATCTTCACCCAAGGATATTTTTCCATTAATTCTTAGGTAGAGTGGAAGGGAAGGAGGGAGAGAGAGAGAGAAACATCGATGTGAGAGAGACATATTGATTGTCTGCCTCCACATGGCCTTAACCAGGGCTGGGGATCAAACCTGCAACCCAGGCACGTGCCCTTGACCGGGAATCAAACCCAACACTCTTTGGTCTGAGGGCCGACGATCTAACTGCTGAGCCAAATAGGCCAAGGCATAAATATTCAATATTTAAAATTTGCATTTTATGACATAACTTTTAAAATACAAAAAATATTTCCTGTTTTGTAATGTCACTACCACCCACTTAATTTCTTAAGTTTGAATATTCAAAATTATTTCTCTCTTTTACCGTATTCAATTCCTCCTTCTGGTTTTGGGAGAGGGAATTTCTGGGAAGTGGTTTCTATTTTCACTGTTAATGTATAAGTTATTAATCAGACATATACATGAATTATGCTCTCTGTCTTGCCACTAAAAGCTTACCTTAAAATACCGTTTAGAACTTGAATTCGACTGCATGGATGGCAAACTAAAGTGACAGCTACTTAATCCATTTAAGAATTCCTTTTTCTTGCTTGCTGTGAATTTGGAGCAGACACTGCTGATGGTGATGTGGCCAATTTAAAATGCCAGGCACAGGTCTCCATGAGTCTCTGGGCTTTCTTTCCAGGGTGACAGGATGAGGGTCCAATTTTAGCCTTTTTATCTTCATTTTAGATCAGATAAAAGGAAAGCCCAGAGGGTCAAAGAGGGCTTGTGCTAACTGAAACCTACTTCCTTTTAAGGAGCTTATTTGAAAAGAGCCGTATCACAAGTACTTTAGAAGAATTTTCTGGCTCATCTCTGCCTTAAAGACAGTTTATTAAATGTAGTTTTTTAGTTGGACATATTCCTGCCCTTAAGCAATAGCACTTTGGTAGCTATTGGATAGGCAACAATCAGTCACATTTATTTCAAAATCACAAAGCAGCAAACATTGAAGAAAAAATTTTACTTAAAAATATATTCTCATGACTGTTTTGTTTTTTACAATTCATGTATCATTTTCATAGTATTTATCTAATGTTAGAGACTTCTAGAAGCTAAATAAGAAAATAAACATTAATTCAAAATGTTTGTAATAGAGCCATTTAAACAAAAATATTTATATATGTTATTTATTTAGAAGAATCCATGGGAAAATTGTTTTCACAATTTTCACACTTCTAGTTAGCAAGCTAGTTAGGTGTGTGCTATACATGAGGAGGCATTGTATCAATGAAATAAACCCTAGAGCACCTACTAAGATAAAGTATTATAGCTCAGCCAACAAAGGAGATTAAATGAAATCATAGCATATACTTAATCTTTTGAAGATTCAAAGAAAGGTGAAAAGTATCAACAGGACAAATATAAAACAGATAGCAATATGATACATTTAAATCTTAAGACAGCAGTAAGCATATTAAATGCAAGGGTGGGCAAAAGTAGGTTTACAGTTGTGAGTATGTGAAAGTTTCTTCTTGCATTATTATTATTATTTTTCTTTATTGATTTTTTTTTTTTTTTTTGGAAAGAGGAAGGGAGAGGGAGCGAGAGATAGAAACATTGATGAGAGAGAACAATGATTGGCCACCTCCTGCATGACCCCCACTGGGGATCAGGCCCACAACCTGGGCATGTGCCCTGACCAGGAATCGAACTGGTGACCTCTTGGTGCATGGGTTGACGCTCAACCAGTGAGCCACACCGGCTGGGCTTGCATTATTATTTATTAACTATTGTATTATTTTCCATACAAGCATTGTAACCCTACTTTTCCCCACCCCTGTATATGTAGTCTAAACACCCCAATTGAAAGTCAGATTGGATTAAAAAAAAGCAGGATCCAACTACAGACTGTCCAGACCAATTTTATAAAGAAAAATAAGGTTTTTAACCACATATACTTTAAAGTATAAATACAGAAAAATATATATCTAGGTAAAATGGATCACATGAAATCTACAGTGGCTATATTAATATTAGACAGAGTACATTACAGAGCAAAGGATATTACTTGGAAAAACAAGGGTCATTTTCTAATGACAAAATGGTCAATTAAACAACAGGACATAACAATTATAAATACTTATGTACAATAACAGAGGTCCAAAGTACATAAAACAAAACAGATTTTTAAGAATAAATAGATAAATCTAGAGTTTAATGTTGGAGATTAACACCCATCTGACAATAATTAATTGATTAGGTAGAAACAAAAACAGCAAAAAAGGAGACTAGAAAAATTATCAGCCAACATGATCTAAATGAAATTTAGAGAAGATTCTAAAAACAATAGCACATCAATATTCTTCATTGATGTGCACTTGAAACATTTACCAAGATAGATCACATCTGGGCCCTAATTTAAGGAAATGTGAATATTAGAAAAAGTTTGAAGTTAATGTAAAGAAAACCACACCAAACATCTATATTGGAAAATAAGAAAGGTCACAAATTAAAAAACCCAGCTTATACTCATTATGGGACTAGAAGAAACACAGATGAGACCCTGAATAAGCAGACAAAAGGAAATAATGATCACAGTGAAAGCCAATGAAGCAGAACACACAAAGAAAAAATTAAAGAAAATTAAAAGTCGATCTTTGAGAAATTCAATAAAATTAATAATACTCTAGCCAATCTTATCAATCAGGAATAAAAGAGAGATATAACTATAGGTTCTACAGATATTACAAGAATAAAAAAAAAAAAAAGGGTTATAGCACAGTCGGTGTGGCTCAGTGGATTGAGTGTCCTTCCATGGACTGGGAGGTCCTGGTTCAATGTCAGGACACATGCCCGGGGTTGCGGGTTCGATCCCCAGAAGGGGGCATGCAGGAGGCAGCCAATCGATGTTTCTCTCTCACATCGATGCTTCTCTCTCTCTCTCTAAAAAAATAAATAAAAACATATAGTTTTTTAAAAAAGCTTATAGTGAAGAAATCTGCCAATACATTGACAACTTAAACTTAAATAAAGTGAAACCTGGCCAGTGTGGCTCAGTGGATTAAGCATCATCCCATGGACTGAGAAGTCCTGGTTTGATTCCCGGCCAGGGCACATGCCCAGGTTGTGGCCTTGATACCCAGTAGGGGGCGTGCAGGAGGCAGCCAATCAATGTTTCTCATATTGATGTTTCTATCTCTCCCTCTCTGTCTAAAAAATCAATAAAAACATATTTTAAAAATATATTTAAAAACATAAATAAAGTGAAAAAATTTTTGAGATACACAGAATACCAGACCTCACTCAAAAATAATTATACAAACTATTCGAGAAATTGTTTTTCTAATTAAAATCTATCCATTAAAAAACAACAACAAACCCTCACCACCACCCCACCAAGCCTAGATGGGTGGCTTGGGAAATCTTCCAAACATTTAAGAAGGAAATAATACCAATTTTACACAGTTCTTCCAGAAAAATAAAGAAGAGTGACTCCTTCTGAACTTCCATCAGGCTAGCATTATTCCGAAACTAAAACCAGATATAGACATTATGAGAAAAGAAAAGTATGGAATAATATCCCTCAAGAATATAAATGCAAATGATTTAATCATCTAGTCAGAAAATTCAATGGAATCTATAAAATAGTTACTGGAGCTATTGAGTTTAGCAATGCTGAAAGAAAAAGGTCAACATATAAAATCATTTATATTTCTTTATACTAGTGATAAAAAAATTCAGAAATTTCATCAAAATATCAATAATAGTATAACTATGACTAAGTATATATGCAATACTTAACAATAAATATGGAAAAATGTATAAGAACTATAAAGTTAAAACAATAAAATTTTGCTAACAGAAATTATAGAAATCCGAAAATAATGGAGCAATAAACCATGTTCATGAAATCAGAAGAGTCAAATGTTAAG
Organism: Tadarida brasiliensis; assembly: GCA_030848825.1. Lineage (NCBI taxonomy): Eukaryota > Metazoa > Chordata > Mammalia > Chiroptera > Molossidae > Tadarida > Tadarida brasiliensis. The sequence continues at coordinate 77,401,663 of CM061267.1, read as the reverse complement.
ATGTCAACTCTCTTCAAATTGATTTATAGTTCTAAAACAGTCCTAATCAATATTCCAGCAAGCTTTTTAAAAGATTTATCTTTATTGATGAAAGTATTACAGATATCCCCCCCTTTTTCCCCCAATGACACCCCCAGGCCTTCACCATACTCCAGCAAGCCTTTTGTGTGTGTGTGTGTGTGTGTGTGTGTGTGTGTGTAAATTGACAAGTTCATTCTAAAATTTATATGGAAACAGAAAGTACCTATAATCCTCAAATTACTTTGACAAGGAAAAAAGTTGGACAATTTACACTATCTGACTTTGAGACTTATTTTAAAGTTACAGAAATCTACAGACTGTTATGTTAGCATCAAGATAGACATATAGATCAATGGAAAAGAATAGAGAGTCCAGAAATAAACCAACATTGGCATTGGATTTATAAGTATCACCATGACAGCTGTTGACACATTTCTGTAATCCCATGACTATGGGGAAGGAAATTCCCAAGGAACTGATACCCAATTTCTTAAGTTTGTAATGTTTCATTACTTAATGCAGACTAAAATTTAGAAAAAAAGATATAAAAGTTATAACTGTTTCAAAATATAATTCAAAATTATCTCCATCTGATCTCATCCTGAAAAGGGAAAAACAATTTATGAAAAAAAGAAAACAAATTAAGTTTTAGTCTGCATTGAAACATACTTCTCTGAAGAATTGTCATCTCAGATATATCACATATATAAGTATATTTATATCTTTATGCTCAATTGGATAATATGAAAATCTCAACCTTTTGCAGCTATTTCTGATGCAAAATCATACCCATGCGGCTCTGATGAAATTGAAATTGAAGGTGACTGTGTTCGTAAGTATCAGATTTTATTTTTAATAATGTATTTATAAACTAATAATTTCAACAGGCTTTTAGGTTCTGAGACATACTTTAGATGCTGAATTATGCTAATATTTTACAACCCCAGTCCAGTGGATATCAAAAATAAAAGTCACTTTATCATACCTTTAAGAAATAGCGTTGGGCCCTGGCTGATTTGGCTCAGCTGTTAGAGCATCAGCCTGTGGACCAGAGAGTCCAGGTTCGGTTCCCCCTAAGGGCACGTACCTCGTTGCAGTTTGTCCCCGGCCCAGGTTGGGGTCATATGGGTGGCAGCCAGTCGATGTGTCTCTCTCACATCAATGTTTCTCTCTCTCTTCCTTCCTCTCTCCCTCCTGCTCTATCTCAAGATAAATGCAAAAATGTCCTCAGGTGAGGATAAAAAAAAAAAAAAAAAGGAATAGCGTTGGAATTAGTAAGGTACAGAGTTGGGCATGTTTATCCCTACAGACATGTGTATATTGGTAGAGTCGTTTTATGAGAAAATTTGGCAATTTATCTCAACAATCTTAAAAATCCACATGTATTTGTCCACAGCAATGTGACTTCCAAAATCTCGTTTAGAGAAATATTTAAAGAAGCGTGCAGGCACAACTTTTTTTTTTTTTTTTTTTATCCTCACCCGAGGACATTTTTTTGCATTTATTGTCAGATAGAGCAGGAAGGAGGACGAGAGAGAGAGAAACATTGATGTGAGAGAGACACACTGACTGGTTGCCACCTGCACGACCCCAACATGGGCCGGGGACAAACTGCAACCGAGGTACGTGCCCTTAGCGGGAACCGAACCCGGGACTCTCCAGTCCGCAGGCCGACGCTCTAACCGCTGAGCCAAACCAGCCAGGGCCAGGTACAACTTTTATAACACCATTTTTCTTCCTTCTTTTTTTTAATCCTTACCCGAGGATATTTTTTTCATTGACTTTTAGATAGAGTTGGATAGTGTTGGAGGGAGGAAGGGAGAGAGAAACATCGATGTGAGAGACACATCGATTGGCCTCCCGCATGACCCCGACTGGGGTCAGGGGTAGTTCGAACCTGCAACCCAGGTATGTACCCTTGACTGGGAATCTAACCCAAGACTCTTTGGTCCTCAGGCCTATGCTCTAACTACTGAGCCAAACCCGCCAGGGCAGCATTTTTCTAATAATATGAAACAGTTGCAACTATCCAATAACTGCTGGTTGATTCAATATTTTTGATGTATCCATAATGATAAAATATTCTGTAAACAATATAAACGCAAGACTACATTCTTTGATATTAGCAGACATTCATGGTATATTGAAAATAAGAAATCAGGTTATGTACCACAATCTCATTTTTGTCTTCTGGGAATGACTGCATTTGTACCAAATAAGTCTTGAAAGATAAACACCAAAAGTGTTCATGGTGGTCATAATTTTTCTCCTCTTTTTAATCTGTAATTTTCATTTTCTAACTTAGTTAAAATTTTTAAAGTTATATCAAATATCATGAAACCCCCTGCTATAATATTCCTTAAGACAAATCACTCTAAATGGATTGTCTAATAAAATTAATGACATCTTCCTAAAGGATGGGCAGAAATAAAAATTATTTATTGAAACATTAGACTTTTCCTGGAACCTGTTGGCCAAATGTAATATTCTAAATGAATGTGCGATTGTTGACATATAATTAATATAATTAACAAAAACTTTTTATGGTGAAATAAGCCATAATGATATAAAACAAATTAGAATAGATTATATAATACTTAGATACCATACCTAAATATTAATATGATTTGTCTTTAAATAATACTATTATAATAATCCTCAAAATAAATACTGACTTGCTTTTCTGTGCCCTATTCCAGCTGTAAATGGATTTTCAATCCCCTTTTCTAGAGGTCTTTAAATAAGCTAGTATTTCATGTGAAACTCTCAGTGTAATTAGACCCTGTGATTTAAGTTCTTAATAGAATAAAATAATATTTCTAATAATTGTAATTTTAACCATAAAGTATAATTGTTTCGCTATTCTACGTAATAGGTTTGGATTATCTTTATCATACACATATATTGTAGTAAAATCACTTTTCTTCCTTGAATAAGCAATAAATTTAAGCTACTTGTTACGGTATTCAGAATGTTTATGCAATTAACTAAAAAAAAAGTGCTATAAAAAATCATAACACAATTTGGGCAAGTAACACTTGCATAAAAACTAGTCAAAAGTTAACAGATAAAGCTTCATGATAAAATAAGAGACTATATTAACATATTTAGCATATACTAATAGAACCGACAAGGAAGTAGTAATTGTGCTTTTCTCTTTTTATTGAATTTATAGGGGTGACATTGGTTAATAAAAGTATATAGGTTTCAGGGGTATAATTCTATAATACATCATCTGTATATTGTACTGTGTGTTCACCACCCCAAGTCAAGTCCCCTTGCATCACCTTTTATCCTCCCTTTACCCTCTCCTACCTGCCCCCACCCCCTTGCCCTCTGGTAATCACCATACTGCTGTCTGTCTATGAACTGTGCTTTTTAAGCAGAGATAATTTACATGTCATTTTTGAAACCATTAACTTTCTCTTAACAAATTATCTTTGACCTGCATTGTTTCAAGCAACAATCAGCTCACCCAGATTGTTAGTGCTATTTAAAAATTTAATTTTTATGAATTACTTACTTTTTAGTCATTTTTTATTTCTTATTCCTAATAATTATTTCTGTAGGTAGTTTTTATCTGTTTAAAAATAAATTCAACTTTTTCCTAGTTTATTTAAGGTAGTTTTTACTCAGATACATTTTTAAAAAATCAATACATATTCATTAATAGTCTACTATTTCCTTCAAGTCTTATATGATGGTTTGGCCTCATGTTTAAAATGTTTGGCAAAATATTTATTATTTAGATTAATTTGAAGACAACTGATTTGTTATTGGGTTTTATAATCTGATATCTAACAAAACAACACTTCAAAATATTTGAAAGTACATAAGGTTCCCTCCCCACATTTGGGTTAAGGTTTCTAAGAATTTTTCAAAATCTATATTACAGGACTGAAAATTAATATATTAATTATAAAAAAAATTACTATGTATACCATAGAAAAATATCTGTACATTTTAGGACATATAAAAAAAAAATCTTACTTTTAAATTTGTCACTTAGATATTTGTTCTCTTTTCTAAAACAACAAAACAAATTTTAAAATTTAAGAACATTTTAGATTCCCAGATTTAATCTTGCAAATGTCCAGAGATAAAAATTGTAAAATCTCTCTGAGTTCCTGGAGGAATCGTCAATCATTTTTAACCTCAGAAAAATGAAAAGAATAAGACTATTTTTCAACACTGGTATATTTCACTAAAACAGTATAATCACTCCCGTAAGGAGCAGTTCTTTCAACCCAGAGTAATGACACATTGAGTTACAAGAGTAAATTATAAGAGTAAAATAATAAGTCATTTGATTTTACATTGTAGTAACTATTTTTCTTTATAACAAGAAATTAAAATGTAGAATACCTTAATTTTTTGTTCATTCCATCTTTTAGAAAAGGTAATAGATGAAAAGAAGGTAAATTAACTTCTTTATTCAAAATACATTAATATAAGCTTGATTAGCTGATTAATTTCTCTGCTATCAATACTTATGTTATTATGGATCAAAATAAGAATGTGCTACTTTGCTGATTGCTAGATAGTAATTATTTTTCTAAATGTATTTTATTTTCTCTTAATATAAATCCCTGAGCTACAGTCTTTGTGAGCTTTTCCCATAAGCCGGTCTCCATTTTTTTAAGATGTCCAACTACAAATTATGCATTTTCTCCCACCAGGTCAGCTGTCTGCTTCATTGACACCACCACCTCCAGGAAGGCCAGAGGTTGTGGTGGAGCTGATTGAGTCCCGGGTTTTCTGTAGGTGTGCTTTTGATGTTTCCCCTACAAACGACTCAGTGGGATTTATCATAGCCTGGTCTAGGCTTTCTTCTCAAGAAGTCAAAGAGGAGCTGAAGCAAGAGACCACAGTTCAGGCATTCTCTCTTTTAGAACTGGATGGCATAAATCTCAGACTTGGAGATAGGGTATGTTCAGTTTGGGATTTTTCTTTTCATGAATGTATTAACTTGCAAAACTGGATTTTTAAATCATATCCTAAAAATAGTGTTTGTCCCCATAATATAAAGCATGAATGTTTTTTTCTTTTTTTCTTGGTAATTGTGCCAACTCCAGTAATAACTGGATGAGTTGGTAGTCTTAGTAACTATGAGTATCTGCTTCTAGCAATTTGCTGATTATTATTGATGAAATCTTGTAACTTAATGTCTCTTTCTGGTCTTAAAATGATATACTTTTATTCTAGAAATAATATTTTCTTTTTTTCAATGATGATATCACTTATTATCCACTTTTCAATATCTCTTAAATACAAAGTCTACAACACTTTAATTCTGTTGAGGTTTGAATATTTTATAAAGATGGAATTTTTCTCAATTTTTAAGCAGGCTTTTAAATTATTATCTCTTAACTGTCATCTACCAAAAATTAAAATTAAGTACGTAAATATAATAATTTACACATATTTTCTTCATAATGTTATTGCTAAATGATTATGTGTTAACTATATTTATAGATATTCTGTACGGCTTCCATCTTTTTCTTGGAGAAACCACATGTAAAAAGTTTAGCCATTGAAAGCCAAGAATTTTTTGCAGGCATTAAGGTATGTAGCAGTGGGGATAGATCAGAAAAATTATTGCTCTGGAACTGTTTCCCATACTGTGATTTGTGGATGCTGGTTATAAAATCTCATCACAGACTGATGTTGGGACCCAAGAGCCTATATTTAAAAAAAATAACCCCAATGATTTGAATGCACAGCAAAGTTTGAGGGCCCCTGTTAATGAACTAAAGTTGGAATATACTTCCTTTTTTTTTTCAGACATAGCTCAAATTAGAATAAAGCACATGTTCTATACTCATAATTTATTCCATTGTGTAAGTAAAAGTTAGAGGATCAATATTTAGTTATTATGCATTTTGGAAAACAGACAAACAGGGTCAAGTACTACAGCCTCTGGCTAGAGTAAAATTGGCCCAGAAATATGGACTTTATGAACTGCAAAAATTGTACTATCTAAACAGGCAATATCTATGGTCACTGCTGGTAGCATGGAAGTTCAAGAACTGATGAGCTATTCCAGCAGAATAGCATTGTCACAGTGGGAGGGGAAACTGAGCTCAGACCTTGGGAACAGAGAATTTTGGATCTACTTTGGTGAGAACTCAGTAGATTATGAGGACAAGCAGTCAGCCTCCAGTAACCGTTTCTGATCAGGTGAACACCTGGGATTTAAACATAAGTGTTAAAAATACTTAGATTTCGAATTTATATTAGGGATAATATTAATCTACTAGTGTGTGGAAGGATGTAGGAATCTCTGTCTCTTCCATTCCCCAGTGCCCACCGAGAACCAGATCACTAAGTCAGGCTCCATCCAGACTGACTACCATGTACTGGACAACCAAATACCCAAACTCAGAGCAGTAGCAATTCCATGTATTCTTCGGTGTGTTGCTGATGTTTTTCAGGGTTTGGTTTGGTTTTAATTGATCTTGTGTAATTAAAAAATTCCCGTGCTTCAGTTACTACTACCAGTTCATTTAGCAAAATATAACCTGTTGAGAAAAAACACTCTTTTAAAATTATTATATCATAGGAATAAATTCTACTTTTACATGACTGTTTTACATATTTTCTCAAACCAGCTAAAACCTGAATTGAGCACTATAGCAGAAGATGGAAGAGAATACCAGTTGAGGATAGAGAGTACAATTCCTGTTGTTTGTTCTGAATTCAGTGAGCTTGACCAGGAATGCAAAATCTCACTAAAACTGAAGACTGCTGATCAAGGTAATATACTAAATTCATTCCATTTTATTATTAGATTTAAAATAATAACAAATGGCCCTGGCCGGTATTGTTCAGTGGTTAGAGCGTCAGCCTGCGGTCCAGAGAGACCCGGGTTCGGTTCCCGCTAGGGGCACGTACCTTGGTTGTGATTTGTCCCCGGCCCTGATTGGTCATGCCGGAGGCAGCCACTCGATATGTCCCTTTCACGTCGATGTTTCTCTCTCTCTCTCTCCCTCTCTCTCCCTCCCACTCTATCTGAACAAAAAAATGGAGAAATGTCCTCGGGTGAGGATAAAAATAAATAAATAAATAGATAGATAGATAGATAGATAGATAGATAGATAGATAGATAGATAGATAGATAAATAAAATAAAATAATAACAAATGTTTTCCACTAGAAAAATCACTAAAGTGTACTCATATTAATTCATTCTGTTGTATGTTTACATCAAGTTATAGCTCAATCATATTAATACTACTGAAGCAAATTTATGATTGCCAGAGCAATCCACATTTATCCCTCTGGGGCTCAAAGTAAAAATTTAAAAAATAATTAACAATATCCACCTCTTCCTCCTCCTCCCCCTTTCTCTGCTACCTCTTCCTTTTTTCTTTTCTTCCTTCTCCTCCTTTTTCTCCTTTTCCTCACCTCCTGTTTACTCTTTTCTTTGCTTCATTTTCAGAAAAAATGTTTAAGACTTCCCAAATCATATCTATGAGTGAGGGGTGATAAGTTATGCTAAAAGTTCAAGCTAAGAGTTCAACAGTTTTGCTTTTATTTAGACAAAAATTATAACCATATATTTTAGGTAAGGAAAAGCAATTTAAGAATAATTTCTCAATGTAATGTTCCATGTTAATCAACTGATTGCATGCTTTAGTTGGTATATACCCTCAGAAAAATGCTCAATGTGTTTTTTATAACATAGGTAAAGAACAGCTAGGGTTAAATTTGGCCCTGTCTTCCTGTCATGTGGACCTTCACCAGACTTCGTCCTGTGCTAACGGAACCTGTAGCCAGGCTCTTGTGTACTACACTGCTGTAACGGACTTTTCTCACGATGGAGATAGAATTACAGACATTATAGTGGAACCTGTAGTTAATGAGGATTTCCTGTGGAACAGCTACATTCCAGACAGCATCCAGGTTGACAAATCACAAAAGTACCTTCAAAACTGAAGCTTTAAAAATGCTATGTATATTTTATTACTATATCTTGAAAACTTTTCATTTCAAAATTTTTAAATGTTATTTTAATTTTTAAATGACTTTATTTTTAATAACTGATAACATAATTTAAAATTTTCTGAGATTGCTAAGTGATCTATTATACATACTAAATAACAATTCATAATAACATTTACTGAAAATATTTTTGCTTTTAAGATCAGAGTAAAGGATGTCCCAGCTGCTTACTGCTATTCATTTACTGATCCACATATAATTACATTTGATGGCAGGTAATTTCCTCAAAGTTTTTCCTTTTAATAGTTTGTGTTTCTTTTGGATTTTTTTAAAAAACATCATAGTATGTTATTATTCGTTAGTTCTATTCACAGAAAGATACAAAAGAAAGGCATGTATGGACATTACTGGCTTATTTCAAAATACTAATTTATTTGTGTAGAATGTTTTTTCTTTGAAATCTAGTTCTTAGTAAATATACGAATTAGTTGTGAAGCTGAATTTTAAAATGAAGATTCTTACAAATACAATCATTTTATCTTGACTATTTATTTTTAATAGTGATTATATTATTTTGCTCTAGCAATATATACTGTATTGCATTTCCGTGTGATACTGAAATAATCTTTAAGGTTTAAGGCAGGATGATTAAACTAATACATTATAATTATTTAAAAATCTCACTTTAATACATGGCTAGAATACTCAGGGGAAAATCTACTGTAGCCATCATGATACCTAGGTAGCTGCCTCTGGGACTTAAAGTAAAATGGACAAAATGACCAAAGAAATGTAAGCTATCTTACCATTAATATCTGCAAAGGATTTACATTCAGTTATACTGTTCTGGGGAAATGATGATTTTAAGATATTCCTAAAGAAAATGATATGAATACTTCATTGTTGAGTCAAAATTTTCTTCATGATGCAAGATAATTTATTCTTTTAAAAAATAATAATGTGAGCATTGTTAGTAAAATTATTCAATATTAGTGCACAGATGCAGATCCTCTCCAATAACGAATGATACTTCAAAAGTTTGAACAAGTATGAAACGTTGTAGAAACCGATCCCACATGCAAGAGTCCTTTATGGTAATAATTAAAAACTTAGAAGTTTTAGTGGAGAAACCTCAGGAAAGCATAGTGGTGACTAATTTAATCCACTATAATCCAACAAGATTAATCGTGCAAAAACTAAGTGACAAACCATGTTCTAAGTGGTGGGGGGTAGGGCAGTGATAAGACAGACAAACAGACATACTCTACCCTCATAGAACTTACCTTTGCATAGGTGAAGAGAGATACACACAGTTAATATAGTGTATCTGAGAAAGACAGGTATTATGAAGGAAAGTAAAGCGCGGTGGAAAGAGAACGCTAGAAGCAGGGACTAACAGAAAAGCTGTAAGGGTAGAATAGTGAGAGAGACTAAGGTGTTATCACTACTTGTTTCCTTCAGCGCCATACAAAAAAAATGCTCAGGATATATAAACCTATTAGAAATATAGGTGTTTTTCATTCTTGCAGCAAAGTATATTGAATGTATATAAATAAATTTAGCACACATTTTGAGTTTATAACATACTGTTGTAATACTTTATACCAATTCTGAATGCAACTGACTTTTGCTAATGATAGGGTATATGATAATTTCAAGACTGGAACGTTTGTGCTTTATAAGAGCACATCACGTGATTTTGAAGTCCATGTACGTCAATGGCACTGTGGAAGCCTTCACCATCCTGTGTCATGTAACTGCGGCTTTGTTGCCAAAGAAGACGGTGATGTGGTTACTTTCGATATGTGCGGTGGTCAGCTACAGGAATCACAGCCCTATTTGTTTCTAAAGAGCCAAGATGAAACCAGCAATATCAAGATAAGTGAATCTTACTTAGGAAGAAAAGTCACAGTATGTATGATCATAATTTAAAGTATTTTTTCATTTCTCTATAGGTTTTGGATTTATTCTGAATTTCTTTTCATCTCTATTAAATTAAAAACTATAATTTTTAACATTAGGGCTTTTTATTTTTCAAGGAAATAACATTTAGATTAACACTGATCTTAGAGTAAAATTTTTTTCACTTACCACATACAAACAGACACAATAGTTAAAACTGTAAAATCTAAACTTCCTTATTTAAGATTTCAATATGATAACTTGGTAGATATTTTTAAAATATTTTGGGCAGGGCCTAATAACGGCTTTTGATAGATATGAAGTATATAATTAAGACTAAATATTCAGGAATAGCTAGTCAACTTTTGAAATGAATACAGATGGTTCTGCCTCAGGAATAGGCTGGTAGACACATAGAAGAGATTAGAAAATCAAGAAACATGAAAGATCACATAGTCATTAACATGCATTACTTATGTATGATCAGCACTCCAATTAAAATGAGTAAATAATATAAACAGGCAATTCATAAGGGAAATAAAATTGATAAATATGCCCAAGTTCAAATAACCAATGAAAATATAAAAACTTCAACTTTATTAGTAATCAAAGAAATGCAGATCATACATTTCTCATACAGTATTGGCAAGAGTAAGTAGTACAGTCTTTTCAAAGATCATATAGATAAAATTTATGCATATCATTTTTCAAGAAATTTTACTTCTGAAAACGTATCATAATAAAATAATTAAGGATGTGCAGAACCCCAGTGATGGTCATTGTATCTCTCCTTTTAAGAGGGAAAAGTTACAATTAATCAGTGATGAATAAAAGAGTTTAACCAAAACCATAAATATAGCAATGCCATATAATGAACACTTTGTAGTCATGAAAATTTTGGAGTAGCTGTGTATTTACTGACAGGAAAATAAATTAATGAAATATAGGAGAGGTTTTCAAAAAGAATATACACCAAGATCCTAACATTAGCTACCTCAGATTGAGTAATGATATGACATTGGCTTGCTTTTAAAAATAATTTTCTGTGATGAACACTTAGCACTTTTTCTAAAAATAAAAATGCAATTTTCAAATCTAAAAAAATTAAAAGGGAAAGTAGAGTCAGAGGAGCAGCACACGTGCATCTTCAGTGCTTTTCAGAAGAGAGGCTTTCTCAATGTGTACACCCAAGTCCCTGATCTGGGAGTGCGATACTCCTGTGAGGGTGACGCAGACTATTAGGATGATTCACCAAACCCCTGCTGTCATGCCCAACTCCCTGAGCAACATTCCAGTTATAATTTGGCTTCTGATTCTATCTGCCTACTGGCAGCAAGAGAATGCTGATTAGAAATGTGTACCCTTCTGGAATTACATTTATATGTGTAAATCAACTATTCGGCAGTCTAAGTCAATATCAAATAATTACTATCAGAAACATCACTTGGTAAACATTATTTTCAACATTTATGTTTTAATTGTATAAAATGTCTCATTTTAGTTTAATTTATTTAAAGAAAGAAGTTTGAACAAAATACCTCAATAAAAGGATCAAAGTGGAGATCAAATTTCAAGTCCACAAAATGCAAAACATATTATTTTGACATATGGTATTTAAAGGAAAAGTGTAGCCTAAGGAAAATCAGTATTTTATCTTACTTTTATATTGAGGGAATAAATGAATTTGTTTCTTATTTTTTAAAGACTACTTTTTTTCTTAATCTATATTGAATATTATTCTAAATGACTTATTCCTGTATTTCAGATCTGGTTTTCTTCTGGAGCATTTATCCGCGCTGATCTTAGCGAATGGGGCATGAGTTTAACAATCAGAGCCCCTAGTTTAGATTACAGAAACACTCTGGGACTTTGTGGCACCTTCGATGAAGACCCCGAAAATGATTTCCATGACAAAAGTGGGATCAAAATTGATCAAACTGTTAATAATTGTGTTGCTTTTATTAATGAATGGAGGTAAGAAAGTAAATTATTCTCACTTGTTATTGTATTAATATTTGACTTAAAATGAGTGTTGACTCAATATTCTCCTTTTTGTGCAACACCTGACGGTAGGGGGTGGAGGGGGGATATTTTTGTCCAAATTACTGTTCTTTCCTGTTTTCCATTGGAAGGATTTTGCCAGGAAAAAGCATGTTTGACACAATGCCAATTTCCATGCCTTCACCTGGAAAGCAATCCTATTGTAGCTGCTCCTTGGACACCACTTCATTGTATCCATCTTCTAATCAACTGGTCAGTGTTTCACAATCAGACACTGTTTCAGACTGCAAAGACCTCACACATGTTAAATTCTCTTCCTTGATACCAGAATTAGATATCACCTCTAAATATATTAATTCAGAAGCTCATCTCAGAGGGATAAGTAAACAAACATCTCAAGAAGAAAATAATTGGAATTTCTTTTCTCAAGAAAAAAAGGTGAACCTAATCAAACTGGACTTAAATTTACAAAAATATCCTGAGAATGAGAAACAAGATGCACCAAAAACTTTGGACAATAAGACACACTCACGGGTCCAGGTTAGCCACAGCCAAGAAACAGGGTGGCGTCGACAAAACAGATGGAAACACGAAAACTTTTATGAGTTTCTTCCTTTGTCTGCTTTCCAAAGTCTCAGCCAGAGTAACCTAGAAGAATTTACTTATTTTTTCCCCGAGGACCATACTGATGATGTCCCACAAGAGTTTGTCCCCACATGGCCCACACCCTCTGGCCTCACAGAATACAGCACGTTGGCACTGTGCCAGCGGACTCTAGCCAACTCCAGCATAGGAAAGCACTGTTTCACCTTTATTGGCAAGAGACTGGACAGTGTTATAGATATGTGTGTTAAGGATGTTCTCCTAAAAGATGATCTTAGCTGGGCAGAAGCAGGTGTGGCCCTTTTAGAAAATGAATGTGAAAGGAGGATTTTGGAAGAGGGGAACTATAACACAGAAGAATATGGCAAATCGATTGAAGACATTCTCTTGGTCTTAAAATGCCCCAATTTTTGCAGTGGCAATGGGCAGTGTATGCACTGGGGATGCATATGTTTCCCAGGCTTTAGCTCCTATGACTGCAGTGATTCACAGGGTAAGTAATACTCTTCATTGCGATATTGTGAATGTTATTTGATTATGAAAATATCCTTGTTCTTCTTAGTAGTTTTAGCTGGGTTGTTCAGATAACATAGGGGAAAACAAACAATACCTTATTGATTTTCTAAGTGTCGCATGTTATTCAGAGTAAAAGCTGAAGTACTTATAATAGCCTATAAGGCACAATGTGATCTCATACACAGTATCTGTCAAAACTCATCCCTTACTGTTATTGCCCTCACTCGTTCCATTCCACCCACTTTGGTCTCTGTGCTATTCCTTGAAAATGCCAGGCTCTCTTGACCTCAGGAACTTGCACACAGCTGGTCCCTCTATTGGCAGATAATACATTTTTCTAGAACTCAAATTTAGTATTTTTAAGCACTGTGTTTATAATATTTTGCTAATTATACTAATTTGCTTAATTTTTCTCTCTAACCCATCTACATGGAACTATTTTCTCCCAATATATTAGAGAAAGAAGTTTTTAAAGTCAATTTGATTCCATAAACCAGTAAACCAATAACTCCTGACACGCCTCCTACCACCACAGTCCTGCCCTTTTCTAGCTGCGGACTTTTCTCTCTCAGTAAATGCAAACTTCATTCCTCCAATTGTTCACATTAAAAATGTATAGTCATTTTGCCCTGGCCAGTTTGGCTCAGCGGTTAGAGCGTCGGCCTGCAGACCAGAGAGTCCTGGGTTCGGTTCCCGCTAAGGGCACGTACCTCAGTTGCAGTTTGTCCCAGCCCTGGATGGGGTCGTGTGGGTGGCAACCACTCGATGTGTCTCTCTCACATCGATGATTCTCTCTTCCTCCCTCTCTCCCTCCCGCTCTATCTGAAGATGAATGCAAAAATGTCCTTGGTTGAGGGTAAAAAAAAAAAATTATAGTCATTTTGACTTTTCTTTTTCTCTTATGCCTCATGTTTCATTCTCAAGTTTATCCATTAGTTAATTCATTAACAAATTCATTAGCAAATCCAGCTCTAGCTTCAAACAATTTTTCTCTCTTCCCCTGCTACAAATTTAGTCTAAGCCACCATTATCTTCTACCTGGATTATTATAGATTCTCTCAAAGTTTATTCCCCACTCAGCAGCTAAAGTGGTCCCTTTGAAATATAAGTCAGATCATATTGCTCCTCTGCTTAAATCCTTCTAATGGCTCTCCATCTCCTTCCTAGTAAAATCGGAAATCCCTACCATAGACTAGAAGATCCTACATAATCTGAGGCTTCTCTCTCACTGAATTCATCTACCATTCTCTCCATAACTCACTGCTCTCCAGTGCTCTCAAGTGGCTGTTGGCTATTTATCAAAGAGGCCAGTCAAGCCTTTTCCTACCTCAGGACCTTTGCACTAGCAAATCCCTCTAACTGCAGCATTCTTCCACCACACATCTTCATGACTGACTTCCTTCTCCATAGACATGAATGTAATACACTTTAATTTTAATAGATTTATGTAATACACTTTATTTTTATTTTTTCACTTATGTCTTGTATTCTCATATTAGAATGTAAGTGAAGGCAAGAACTTTGTTTTGTTCATTACTATATCCCCTATAGCTAGAACGCCAGAAAAATAAAAGTTGCTCAGTAGTCATTTGTTGAATATATAAAAGAATAAACATTTTAAAAATTTTGTAAATATTTTTAGAGTTCTGAGTACAAAGAACTTATGATTTTATATCTTATTGCTAGTAAAGTTACATTTGCTTAGATTTTGCCAGTACTTAGACAAAACACTAAATTACTTTCACATACTGTATTTATCTATTTTGACAACCCGACCTTACTTTATATAGATAATATATGATCTTACCAAGACAGAGATATAACCATATAAAGGTCAATTAACTTTGACTGCTAGAAGAAATTTTTTCTTCTATGACTGCGAAGTACATCTAAGATTATGGTACCATGTAAAATAGCAATACCACAAAAATATCAAGAATACTAGAATGGCAGCATACGTAAATTTTGACAACTCTTGCTAAAGCTTAAATTAAGGATTCAAAAAATTTTCATACACTACATTGCTACCTACATTATTTTATTACAAATGTATTTTTCCTATAACCCATCTCTATGGTAAAACCAAAACACAGGCGATTATAGTAGTAATTTCTTAATACTAGTTCTTAATTGATGTCAAGATTAATTAAACTTGTATATTTAGGGACTGGTAGTATCTATAAAAATATTTTTATTGGTTTGATGATAGTAGATAACATTTCTCTTAATATCAGATCACTCTTAACATTTAATAGTTTAATTAATGTCCTGAATAATATTTGGGATAGACTTTGAAATGTTATTTTACATGTTTTGAATTTGGGTCTTGAAAATTATTAGGTTTTATCTGGAATTAAAGAAAATATGTCTCATTCTTTAATCATCTTTTCCAAAGACAAGGCTCCTGAAATTATAGAGCTTGAGAATGCTGGATTCTGTGATGTTCAAAAACACAATTGTATGGTGGTGAGAGTTTTTGGTCAAGGCTTCAAAGAATCACCTTCATTTAAATGTGAAGTTACCAAATTGCAGGTATGTTAACTACAGAGCTGAAAAACAATTAAGTTTATGAGTTATTCAGATTAATTTTATTTTGGATTAATTTGGTATATCAATTATCAACACAATCCCAAAGGAAGTAATATCCACATATAATCAGGAAAATGATTAAGTTACTTAACCTTCAAGCTTCTTTATTTGTTAACTGTATTTAACTATTTTAAATAGTTTTTATTGAGGTATTGGCTCACTATTTCAGTCATAATAAGATTGATGTGTAAGCTTCTTACAATATAAAAACATGAAGAGTGGAGATCATTTTTAATTTAAGACATCCTGCATGAATTATAGAATACATAGATAGGAACAATTCCATTCACAAACCACTCACCCTTTATATTTCCCTTGCTGTGGGTGTCATACTGGAAAATCACAAAACAAACGAACAGTGTTTTTCTTTCTTGAGGCCACAAAAGACAGATATGATCACTCAGCTTGAATATTGGTACATCAAATTGTACTTATTTTTAAGTGGTATTTATATAGTCTTATTTTTCTTTATTCAAGTAGAATTTTATTTTAAAGGAAGCTCTTTGAATTTAGAAAGTATTTACATGGGTAAGCTGAAAACGTAAAACAGAAAATAATATTTTAATGTTCTTTTTATTTTTTCCCCAAATTGATGAAGCCAAATGTGATTCTGAAACTGAGAATTTACAGGAGGAAATAACTTTTGTATGTGTTTTTGTCAAGTAGTTAAACTCAAGAAGTAGGCTTATTTTAAGATTTTATCAGTACAATCTTTCTAAATGAGCCATGAAATATTTTAATGCCAACGAAATAGTAAGACACACAATAGTGATGTAACATATGCATAAATTTATTTCTTCAATATCACTTAGGAGAGTAGACATTTTATTTTTCTTGGCAGAATAAATCAAATAACACTACTCTACTATTAAGTGATTTTCTAAGAAATAATTTTATAGTTTATATTCTCTTGGAAAGTACTTTTTGTACTTACTTTTAGACATATTATTTGCTGTGATATTTATTCTCATACAGCATCCCTTCTCCAAACATCTGATAAATGAGTATACTCTGGAATTCTCTAACACACTATACAGAGCTATAGGAAGAAACAAATATGTTCACTAACCAAAACCAAATAGATTAGCTATTCCCTTTTCCACTCTGTTCACAGTGTTTATGTATTTCATTTTTAATACAATTAGGTTTATTTTTAAATATGTGTATTCCATTTTTAATCTCCTCCACACTCTACTTGATTTTAGTTATTTACTAATTTGGAAGCTGTGTGAAATATGATCATGGTTCCAAGATTGGGCGTCATACAAAAGGTATACACAGAGAAATATCACTATCTTCTCACCCCTACCTCCTTCTTTCCCTTACCTCTCTCCTTTCCATCACATTCCCATCTATCCCTTGAAGGTATCCACTCTTATTATTTCCTGTTTTCTTTTGTACTTGCTATTTTCTTTGGTACTAAGGAGGAGATACATCCCTTCTCTTTTACATGAAGGGTAGCATATTATAGTTACTCTTTTCTCCCTTTGCAGTAGTAATTTTAAATAAGTTTGTAGCTAAAGATCAAACCACCCATCATTTCCTTCACTCCCTCCTGGAAAAGCAGTCAGGACTCTACAGAATCTCATTTTAAATTACTTACGTATAGGGTTAAATTCAAGTTGTTATACTAGAAATGAATGGCCCATGATGATCTGGCTCTGGCCTGTTTGCAGACTTGAACCTCCTCGCCGTCTATACTAAGATCCATGCTGATTCATGCATCCCGTCTTTCACATGCTTTCCCACAGGCTGTGCTGAACCGCACTCTCCATTTCTGCTCCCAATGGCAGTCTTCTTTTTTACTGTCAGGAAGAAAGATGCCATTTTCATTTTACAGCCTTCCTTGACAGTGCTAGTGAGACTTAATGTCTTCTTTTTCTCCCATTATACTTTTTAAAAATCTTGGTTATAGCAATAATAAAAATGTTTTATTTGTCTATTTCCTCTGTTATCTCTTTTCATAAGACTATCCTCAGCACATACAGACATTCACAAAATGTTGATGAATAGAATAGAAATAAAACCCTGTTTATTCCTCATTTTGGGTAGGTTCCTCAAACAGAGGGGTGGAAATAATCCCTGTACTCCAAGTCATTGCTGGAGCCTTGCTTCAACACACAAAAGCAAGAGATCCTGTATCCATCTAAGTGTTGATATTATGAATACCCCCAAGATATTGTTGTCAATCCCCCTCTGCTAGAGGGGAACCACCGATGTATCTGCTAGGCCAGACTGTATTTCCCCTTAATTACGGAGATTGGTACTGAGGCCCACTCTCAGTTATAAATCTTCAGCAGGATAGTTTCTATTAGCCACAGTTTAGCATGTTCTTGCCTTCCTTCCCTTTTCTTACTGACCTACAATACTGAAGTACCAGTAAGCTCCATGACCATTTCTGAGTGATTAAAAGCATTCTACAGTCATAAATTTTTTAAAAGTCTAAATCTAAATTTTGGCAATAAAATATATTCTTTTAGTTTTCTATGTAGCTAACACTACTTGGAAAATTATTCTGGCTTTTCTTCTTTAGACATCAATGCATTTTCACTACTGAAGAATAACACAATGTGTAGGTTAAGCACGATATCCCATTGAATTATTAAATAGGGGAAATTGGTTAGAATTTATTTAAAGTTACATAAATTCACTTGAACTAACTTGAGCAAAAATGATGTATATCATGATGACAGCATATTTCTCACAGAATCAAGGATAAGAATATAGCTGAATTCTTAGGGAAAAACTTGAACTTGGGACTTGAGCACTATGAAGACTCCGTATGTGTTCATTTTATGTGTGTGATGTATCGGTCTGTTTCAGTTCTGCTTTTCTCTGTTTGTGGGCTCTGTTTACCCCTTTTTCTAGGTAGTGGTTTTCTCCACATAGTGAAAAACATGGCCACCAACAGCTCCATAGGTTTGTATCTTGCTCCTCAAGGCACCAGGGGTGGACTGGCCCAACACCCTCCAGTAAAAATTTAAAAGGTCCCATGTAATCCAAGTATTGGCTCAGCTTAAGTCCACCTCTGGAGCAGTCAAGTGTGGTCAGGGAGGTGTCTCAAACAAGAGCATGAGAGGTCCCGTGGGAACACTTCGATGGAGGACCAAATGGACAGTTTCAAGTAGAAGTGGAAAGTGGGAGCTTTTTCAGGAGAAATGAGGAATTTTGTGTGCAGAAAATCAATCCATTATGTGTCAACTACATAGTCAAGTGGGTTTCCTCTTGCTACAAAAGTGATCTACTATATATGGCCAATGTTGGTAACTACTTTGATTCAAACTGCAAGAAATGCCTGAGTGATTAGAAGCAGTTTAAATCAAATAAAGATGTATACATTTTTAATTATTCTGAAAGAAATGATCACTGTCACTTTTGTTTATTCATTATATATTTCATTATACCAGACATGTTTTTATTTAATTTGTATTTTGATTATATGTAATACACTAGCAAAACACTTCCAAAGAGGTTAATTACTTTTTCATTATGTCTTCAGTATAATAGCAGTGAATGGGTCCCTGGAGAAGCCATCCATGCACATACTGTTTTTCAAAATAGCAGAACTGTTGATTGTCAGCTGCCTGCTGACGGTCAGCAATCTGGTACCATGGATCTCATGGGTGAGAAACCAATTGTGAAGTGGCAATTAAAGGTAAAAAAGAAAATATATTCTCATATTTATAAATAAAGTAAATAAATATATATTAAAATTTTATAATTTGTGAAGCTACATTTAGAACAAGTTATCTTATTACAGAACTACATCTTACAGGTATCTAATGATGGCTATAGGTTCAGTAATCCCAAAATAATGATCATATATGATGGGGCGTGTCAAGTTTGTGGTCTCTATGAGAAGGACTCATGTACTACAAAGGTAGGTATCTTTTCACTTTATTTTCACCATAGGTATTTTAATTTTCCATGCTCTTGGTGTAATAATGTAGTTTTTATACCTTCATATCAGAAATACTAATACAGAAAATCCTTTGTCAGGTGTAGATGAGATTGATTAAAATTGTTACTCTCTGCCCGGCAGGTGTGGCTCAGTGGTTGAATGGTGACCCACGCACCCACAGGTTGCAGGTTCAATTCCCTGTCAGGGCACATGCCCAGTTTGTGGGCCTGATCCCCAGTGGGGGGCCTGCAGGAGGCAGCCAATCAATGTTCTTTCTCATTGATGTTTCTATCTCTCTCTCTAGAAATCAATAAAGGAAAAAAAATTTTAAACATAAAAAAGAAAAATTGTTACTCTGCCCATAACTCTTGTTTTAAATGGCAAGGAAGAGGTTTCTACCTTTAACATTTGAAAGTGGCAGGTTGTTTATTACTAAAAAGTCAAAAGAGCCCTGGTCGGTTTGGCTCAGCGGTTGGAGCGTCGGCCCAAAGACCAGAGAGTCCTGGGTTCGGTTCCCACTAAGGGCACGTACCCTGGTTGCGGTTTGTCCCCAGCCCTGGTTGGGGTCGTGTGGGTGGCAGCCACTCGATGTGTCTCCCTCACATTGATGTTTCTCTCTCTCTCTTCCTCCCTCACTCCCTCCCGCTCTATCTGAAGATAAATGCAAAAAAAAAAAAAAAAAAAAATGTCCTCGGTGAGGATAAAAAAAAAAAAATCAAAAGAGGAGGTTCAGATTGAATTTTCATTCCTACAAAAGTTGTTTTTAAAGTAATAATATTTTTCTTTTTTTTTTAATCCTCACCCGAGGACATTTTTCCATTTATCTTCAAATAGAGCAGGAGGTAAAGAGAGGGAGAAAAAGGGAGAGCGAGAGAAACATCGATGTGAGAGGGACACATCGACTGGTTGCCTCCCACATGACCCCAACCAGGTCTGGGGACAAACAGCAACAGAGGTACGTGCCCTTGCTGGAATAAAACCCGTGACCCAATGATCCATGGGCCATCGCTCTATTGCTGAGCCAAACCGGCCAGGGCAAAAGCAATAACATTTTTCCAATAAGATTACTTCATGGTTACCTAATGCTCTTCGTGGCAAGTAGCATGCATATTGTGCAGAGTTGGTTAAAAGTGTAAGACTGGACCTGGTCAGTTTGGCTCAGTGATTAGAGCTTCGGTCCATGGACCAGAGAGTCCCAGGTTCAGTTCCCGCTAAGGGCACATACCTCGGTTGCAGTTTGGGGTCGTGTGGGTGGCAACCACTCAATGGTCTCTCTCACATCAATGATTCTCACTCTCTCTTCCTCCCTCTCTCCCTCCCACTCTATCTGAAGATAAATGCAAAAAAAAATGTCCTCGGGTGAGGATAAAAAAAAAAAGTGTAAGACTGGTACTTTTACAGGGAATTTTTGTGGCAACTAAATTCACTGAACCATGAAAATATCTACCACTTGAGGGGTTAAAGAACAGCACAGCCTGACCTGATCCTCACAGCCACACCCTCTTATCTACATCCGGTCTACTGGGTTTATCCACAAGTCTCTCTCTCATGTCAGTTGCTATTTTAAAAGATGCCATGGATATAATATTTGGTTCTTCAAAACTGAGGAGTGGATCAAATAATATTTATGTATATAAAAATTAACAGTATTGTTTTAAATTTTTGAATTTTTTTCCTTGAAATTAACAATCATATCATATCAAGAAGTTTCTGTTTTTTGAGAAGTTGTTTTTTATTTTCCCTCAAATATTCCATTTCCACATGTCCTACAATAAGTACTTCTGAAGTATTGTAATTTGTGGTTGTTTTATCCTCTTGGGCTCTTTTGTACTTACCTTTTGTGCAATGTTCTGAATGATGTCTTAGGAGATTATCTAAAGTGAGCTAAGTTTATATATGCTGAACAAAATTTGGTCTTCCAAGGTTAAAAATGATTGTTACATTTAATATTATTTCTGTGCATGTCAGCATCTCTTTCCACTATTTTGTGTAGTATCTATTGTGATGTGTGGATAATTATGCTATGGGTCTGGTCTAGTTCTGCTATGTTCACAGGACATAGTAGGCTCCTAGAAGAAGAAAGGATAACTATAAACTAATGTGATTCTATAAGATGTGCTGAGGAAAGGTCTGTTTCTTTTTCTTTCTTTCTTACTTCTTTTTTAAAAAATATAAATAAAGCACTTCCACCATGATTTAGCAGTAAAAAAGACAGAGAGAGGGAGTGAGAGATTTTCTTCCATGTATTTAAAAGCTATATGTTATAATTCTGCACCGAGATACAGCTATATGTATTTTCTTATTTCCTCCATATTGATCCATTCCATAAGCATTAACACATAAAGAAAGTTATTTGTTTTCTAGCATGCACTTATGACTAGGAGATATGAAAAAACATTTCTTGATTAAAAGAGATTTATATTGCCCAGCCGGTGTGGCTCAGCGGATTGAACCTCATCCCATGGAAGAGGTTCCAGTTCTATTCCCAGTCAGGGTACATGCCCAGGTTGTGGGCTCGATCCCCAGTGGGGGGCATGCAGGAGGCAGCCAATCGATGTTTCTTTGTCACATCAATGTTTCTCTCTCTCCCTTCTTCCCTCTAAAAAAATCAATTAAAAAAAATATATAGCCCTGGCCAGTTTGGCTCAGAGGTTAGAGCGTCGGCCTGCGGACCAATGAGTCGCAGGTTCGATTCCAGTCAAGGGTATGTACCTCGGTTGCGATTCCTCCCCAGCCCTGGTTGGGGTCGTGCAGGAGGCAGCCACTCGATGTGTCCCTTTCATGTCAATGTTTCTCTCTCTCTCTCTCTCTCTCATCCTCTCTCTCCTTCCCACTTTATCTGAACAAAGATGGAAAAAAAAGTCCTCCTCGCCCTGGCCGGTTTGGCTCAGCGGTTAGAGTGTCGGCCTGCGGTACAGAGAGACCCGGGTTCGGTTCCCGCTAAGGGCATGTACTTCGGTTGCAGTTTGTCCCCGGCCCTGGTTGGTCGTGCGGGTGGCAGCCACTCGATGTGTCCCTTTCACGTCGATGTTTCTCTCTCTCTCTCTTCCTCTCTCTCCCTCCCACTCTATCTGAACAAAAAAAATGAAAAAAATGTCCTCGAGTGAGGATTAAAAAAAAAAAAAAAAAAAGTCCTCGGTGAGGATAAAAAATAATATATAAAGAGATTTTAATAGGATTTCATTGGACTCATCAATATATATGCTACTATTTTTCTTTGTTCAGTTTTTCCCCCCTAAATACTTACTATAGCTGTATCTTGATTGGTGCTTCCTTCTTTAAAATTTAAAAAATTTTTCCATTAGGAAAATGTTTGCATTATTGATGGACTCTGCTACATTGATGGAGATAAAAATCCTATCAGACCTTGTTTGATTTGTAGACCTAAAATTTCAAAATTTACTTGGTCATTTTTAGAAGGTAAGTTATTCTTTATTAATCCAAATATTTATCATACAAAATATTTTAAGTGATTGCAAACCACAAGTTACATAAATGTTTTTAAGATGAACATTGCATTCTTTCCTAACTGTATAATTTACTTTGCTAGAAGAAAATATAAGATACATTTTTTTTCTTTTATATAATCTCTATGATTATACCACAATAGGGTATGGACTTTTTATTTTAATATTTGCTAAAGAAAGCAAATGTAAAATATTAATGGAAGAAACGGAACAGTTAATTCAGCTACACACAATTTGTTCAAATCAAATAACTACTAGCAAAATGGCCTCTCAAGCACTACTTAAGTACACAGAAATGTCCATCAGTAATGGTCAGTGGGTTGAGTGGAAAGAGAACATTACTGTGACACCAAAGGTTTAAATCCTATTCTTAGCCTTACCTCTTTCATTTAACTACTTAAGTTCCAATCACATGTTAAATAAGATTATCTGGACTTGATAATCTATCAAGTGCCTTCCAGTCCCACCATTCTGTAACTCTGAGTATAATATTGGGTACAAATAATTTCTGGATTCTTTGTTCTACCCATAGACATGTACCATATATCTTTACTTTCCTAAATACAGCTATGTGACTCCACATGGGTGTTCCTCAGATTTTTTTCCCTTAGTCAAAAGACAAGGCATCATAAGATATGAGATATAATTACTCCCTGGCCCCATGTAATTTTATCTAAGGGAGTCCTAAAACCTTATATTTATGTAGTACTTTGTAATATCACTATATGTGTTATTACACGTATAAATTTCATTACTGTGTTGGATAATATGTCAGATTATTCATTGTTCAGATGCAAGACTCATGGGATATTATGGGAAGGCAATGGAAATGTGGGGATAAATGTAGTGCAAGAGATAAGGGGAAACACAATATAACTTCTGATTTGGTGTCTATGTTTTTAATGGCTTTGGTATGACTGATTCATCCTAGACTCACAGTGTTCAAAGATATAATGTGTCTGGCAATATCATCTTTTCCATACCCTTTGTATTGAGGGTGAGGAAATTAAAATCAGTAAATTGTATAAGGATATATATTCAAGTGTAGAATGAGAGCCAGAACTACAGTCTCTTGGCATCAGTGCTTTGTTAATGCAAGCAAAGTGTCTGTGCCCAGAGTGATGAAAATGAGGCTATTTTTCTATCTACTAAGCATGTGGACAAGAAAAGGGGGCGTTTTAAGATTAAAGACAATATAAAATATGCTTGAATCCTTTCATGAGCATAAGAAGGACACTCCTTGTCCCCTAAAATATCCACCATTCTAGTGTGAAAGCTCAGCCACTGGACGGACTTCTAAGGAGCAGAAGACTGGTAATGACTAAATGGCTCCCATTTGCTGTAATTGTGGAGGCATATACAGCAAGGAAAATTCAGGGGAGCCAAATGAATAATCTACTCATGGATAGGAAACAAAAAATAGAGAAAGGGAGGTGTAAAGAGGGAAAGGAAAGCTGAAAAGTACAGAAGGCAAACAAGTGTGAGTGAAAGAGCAAGCAGTGAGACTGTCAACACTAAGCAATTTCAGACAGAAGAGAAGGCTCATCCAGTCTGGGCAATGAAAATATATTTTATGCTATAGTCAAAGTGTTTTCAAACTCTCATAGCGAACCTTGAAGTTTGTACCTGTCCGTTACTTCTACATTTTTGAAGAATGGAATTGATTTTATTAAGAATGTTTAAAAAAATTTAAAAAGTGAAAGCAGGTAATAGAAATTTTAGCAGAGTTCAAACTTTATCAAAATGCTTGTCTCAATGGGCTCTCTGTAGCATGCTTTTCTTCTTCCTTTCTACAAAAGTAAATGTTTTCTCTGTTACAGACAACCAACCCCCAGTGATTCAAATACAGCAAGACAAATTGCAGACATTTTATGGGGAAAACTTTGTATACCAGCTCATGGCCTTTGATCCAGAAGGCTCTGACATCTATTTTAACTTGTACTCTGGTCCTGAAGGAGCAAATGTTTCCTCTGCAGGACTTCTTATGTGGAAAGCAGAGTCACAAACTCCCCTGCCATTCACTCTACTCCTTAGGGATGACTGCAATGTTGAAACGAAAGTCACAATTGAGGTATTGTTTATAATTGTGTAAATGTGACTCAATTAACAATAGTAATAACTTTATTTTAAATGTAAAATACAATTTACATTCCTAATTCATAAAGTGTAAATTATTAAACACTTCATGGAACATTAAACTGCCAAAATTTTGACTATTTTGTGAGAATTTAAAACCTTATGGAGAGTCTCAAGTCTAGAGCACAAATCTAAATAACTATCTCCTAAACCATTTTCTCTGCAGTTAACTATGACAAGGATAGAGAACTCATTCATGTTTATTTCTGTGAAAGATCTGTGATTAATCTAAGATTGATATCTGTTAACAAAAGGTCACTGCCATCAATCTAATGCCAATAGGAGTCCCCAGTTTGCAGTGTGGTAAAAAGGGAAACTTTATTCAGTTAAACAGTTTGCAAACAGGGAAGATAGCCTCCAGAAGAAAAGGAAAGTGCTCTCTTCTGAGACAAGGGAAAGCCCAATTTATAAAGCAAGTTCCTGCCCTGGTCCCAGATTGGTTTGTTTTTATATAAATATGGAATTCAAATTTGCCCAGTCTGATTGGTCCAAATAGCACTATCCTGATTGGTCAGAATCATGTATTCTGATTGGTCATTATGGAGCTGCTCTGATTGGTCAGTAAAGATGCAAATGAGGATATAGCTGTGCAGTTCTGGTTAAACATGGCAGGTCTCAGCCGATTGGTTAAAAGTTGATTCCAACAACTCCCTTGTAAGGGATAACTCAGATGGCAGGAGCACAGTGCTGGAGGCTAGCAACTAAGTCTACGAATTTTTCCCTTACATTCAGCGTGCACAACAGTCCTCTACCCACAATGGCATCTAGACTCTAGTTACGAATTTGGGCCCTTTTAACCACAAGGAGCCTTTCTTGGCAGGTTATTCCTTCTTGGGGTCAACATACCTTTCTACTTCAGGTGAAGGAATTTTAGATGTTAAATTATAAATCAGGAATATAAATATAAGATTTGAAATGACTAATTATGAGTTATATTTTTTCATTTAAATTATTATTTTGATTATATCAATCATAAGCTCCCAATACTGTTTTTTGTGCTCTATATTCACTTGAAACTTGAGACACACTTTCACACTGAAGTAGGGTTATGAAGGGCAATTTGCACTATGTCGTCTTAACCATGGTAACTCAAGTGTTTGTTTACTCTCTAGATTGATGACTAACTGCTTTCCACCTTACAGATTTTTTTCCTAGTTGTTCTGCTTGCATTACAGAAGGTGATCATCATGTAACATTAAAAAAAATTATTTCTAGCATTTATACTTTGACTATGTTCTTGAGAATGGGCATAATTACCTTATTAAACTTTTTAAATACTATTGTATATTAAATATACGTAGATTTGCAAAAATGCATGATCTGGTCCTACTTGTACACAAACATAGATGCCTATCATGACTTCTGGGACATAAACTGAAGATGGTTTTATTGCAAATTTGTTTGTTTCTTATTCAGTTGACTGTGAAGGCTTGTGATTGCTTGAATGGTGGATCATGCGTGTCTGATACTAAATTTCCTCCAGGAAGGGGGGCATATACATGTGTCTGCTTGCCTGGCTTCCAGGGCAGTCTTTGTGAAGTGGATGTCACTGTGTGCCAATCAAACCCCTGTGGGCTTGGCAGATGTACTAGTGGTTTTCACAGTTATTCCTGTGATTGTCCACCTGAGCTCAAAGGTAAGTTTGGGTTCCTCATGAACAAAAATAGTATATGAACAAATAAGAAAAAAACAGTTCCTTGGAACCTTCATATACAGATTACTCAAGCACATATATCGTCCTAAAGATTTTAATACACATTTAAAAATTCTAGTAAAAGTCATCACAAACACATTTGTTATCCATATCTCTTTTTTTTTTTTTATTGATTTTAAAAAATCAATAAAAGGGATTGATTTTATTGAGGGAGAGGGAGAAAGAGATAGAAACATCAATGAGAGAGAACATCGATTGGCCGCCTCCTGCATGCCCCCCATGGGGATTTGGCCCACAACCTGGGCATGTGCCCTGACCAGGAATCGAACTGGTGACCTCTTGGTGCATGGGTCAACGCTCAATCACTGAGCCACCCCGGCTGGGCCCATATCTCTTTTTTTTTTACTATAAATTGCTTATATGTGCACTCCTACAACTTTGACCACTTTTATAATTTCAATAAAAATATTCTGTTTTTGCATTGTGTTTTGCAGGTTTCTAAACATTTCTATCTGTATTTGGTAGGTAAAAAATATATTAAAATGTATTACTAATAAAATATAATATGGCATGATAAAGAAATTTGCCATGGGAAATATAAAAATTATGATTTAGAAGAGGTTTTATAAATTTATTAACTTAGAAATATCACAGCATAAAATTAGAGTTGAAATCAAGTAAAATGTTAACATATTTGTTAACTCATTAGTTGTCCTAAAATATCTGATTCTAGAAACCTCAAATAAGTATATAACTGACAACCTTTAACTTCCCAAGGCTTTTTAAAAACTCACACCAATATTTTATTTTATTTAAATAGATGTAAATATTAAATAAGTCAATATGAAGTTATTGGACTGATATTTTCCTTAAAGGCATCTATTCTAATATCATAATAGAACTAAGAATGATATTTAGGTGCTTTCTAATTTTCTCCAGCTTTTTAAAACAACAATTTTATAAATTGGGGCTATTACGATACAGACTATATTAGAAAGAACTCAAATGTTAATTGCTTCATGGATTTTATATAGGAGTTACCATTCATTAATTACTGTGAATTTATTCATTTAAAGAAGCATTTAAAATCTGAAATTAAACACTTCAAAGAGCAACACTTCACCTCAGAATATTTTGAGGAAAGACTGACTATCCTAGCACATAGTAATATTTTCATGGATTTTCACAGCCAGTGCAATAAGTTGTTCTTAAACTACGCAGACAACCATTCTAATAACTGTGTGTTTTTTTAAATCACTGAGTTTCTAAACAAAGTTCAAATTACTACTATGATATGGTAATTTTTTTTGCTTTAAAATATTAAAGGACTTCTAAAATCTTATTTATAGGAAAGATCTTATGTAATTGAAGGGTCTGGCTTAATGTTACATAGAATCTAATTAATACCTTTATGTTTAATTATATAGTAAATTTTTTAAACCATATACTTGTCTCTTCTTAACGTATGACAATGTTTTTGGAGATAGGAGGACATACATAAAGAGTAAAAGAAATCAAATAATGAGCACTTTATTGGACAGATATTATTTTTCAAATGAAATAATTTGAACTCTCAATCTGTATTTCATTTAGGCAAAAATTGCCAGGAAGATGTTAATGAGTGTGAATCTGGTCCTTGCTTTCCAGGAGTAGAGTGCCTCAATACCTTTGCTTCCTACCACTGTGGGTCATGTCCTAAAGGATTTTATGGTGATGGAAAAAAATGTCATGGTAAAAGTCCCTATTTTCTGCCATAAAATGTTTTTTGCTGAATTTAATGAATTCAAATCACTCAGTTCCAGTCTCCCTTTTTCTCATGCATTTATTCAGCTTTAAGCTAGATGCAAAGAATACAAAAGTACAAGGGTGGGGCAAAAATAGGTTTACAGTTGTGAGTACACAGAACAGTTTATTCTTATAGTACTATTTATTAATTATGATATTATTTCCATACAAACAACTGTAAACCTACATTTGCCTCACCCTCTATGTAAGATATATCCTCTGACCTAATGGGTTTGAATATAACAGTAGGGAATATGACATGTAATCACATAGTTCAACGTGGTGTTCTGTGTCTTTTGATAGACGTGCTTAGAGGCATAGAAGGAACACTACACCGGGAATCATGTCTACCTAGAGGGATAATAAAACATTTTCAAATGGCAGTATCAATACAGCTAAGTCTGATGTATCTGATCCAGAAAGAGAAAGGCATTCTAGGCAGAGGAAACAGCAGAAGCAAAGGTACAGAGGTGTCACACACACACAAACACTGTCTATCTCTCTAGTGTCGACCTATAGCAGCACCCCTTCCTTTGTACTTCAGGTACACCAAATTACTCACAGTGCCCAACGTACACTGTGATGTTTGTGTGTGTGTGTGTGACACCTCTGTACCTTTGCTCCTGCTGTTTCCTCTGCCTAGAATGCCTTTCTCTTTCTGGATCAGATACATCAGATTTAGCTGTATTGACACTGCCATGAGAAACAGGATAAGGTTTACATTTAAGGAGTATGGAGGATGGACCACTTGCAGGTAAAGAACTGTGCAAGTCTGAAGATGGGGAAGAAGGGTTAAGACAATATCACAAATATATAGGAAAGACATGAAGATATTCTGAACTAAGGTGAGGACATAACAAATGAGAGACACTAAAGAAGCAAATTGATAATACTTGGTCAGTGATTAAAATCAGGAGTGTGTTTTAAATTTTATTAAACAGTTTTTCAGTATCACTTATTAACTTGCTATGATTTCTGTTAACATTTCCTGAGACTAACTTATTCAGAATGTTTTGATGTATCAAATTACATTTTAAACATTATTTTATAGTATTATTTTCATTAATATCTTAATGTGATTATGTAATGTAATTAACTTAATAGAGATACACGTCTATTTAATCCTGATGCAGTAATATATAACCACAATGTTACATTTGATTTGCTAGTATTTCATTTAAATTTTTATGCATATTTATAAATAATATTTACTATAGGATTATACCACTCTGATCAAAACTTTTCATCTCTTTCTGTGCGTTGCAACAGTTTTGTAAAATATTCTTTCCTGATTATTTGGTAAAAGCTTTTCCATTAGATCATCTGTCCTGACATTGTTTGGGAGGTGATTTTAGATTATTTTCTGTTTCTTTCATGGTAATTATTGTATCAACTACTCTATCATTTCTTTAGTCAACTTAATCATTTTTATTTTGTATTTCATCAAGATTTCAAATTCTTAGTTTAAAATCACATGTAGTATTCTTGTATAATTTAAAATTATCCTCGTATATGTAGCTTTTTTTCTTTTCTTATCTCCAAAATAGTTTAATTGTATCTTCTACACTGTTTTTATCTGGACGTAGCTTGCCAAAGGTTATCTATTTGTTGTTTTTCATATAATCATTTAAATTTGCTTCTCTGTTAATTGTCTGTTCTTAACACCTGTTTGATGTTTTGTTGATTTGTAACAGTACTTTACATGCTCTTGAAATGATCTTCTTTATCTCAGTGGCTTGCCTTTACCTATGTTGTCTTTTTACACAGAAATATTAACATTCTATGTAGTCAAGTACAGGCATCTTTTATCACAGTTTTTATTTATAGCTTACATTTTCAAGGATTTCCTGACTTCTAATTTATGCATATAATCTCTGAAATTTTCTTATAGCTATCTATTATTTTAAATTATTTTATATTTTACATTTAGTTCTTAGTCCATCTGGAATTTATGTTGTGAGTTAGAGGCCCAGTATTTTTTTCTTCCAGATAAATAAGCAGTTATGTATTACCATTTATTAAAATAAGCCATACTTTCACAGTGAATTTAGATACCATGTTTTTTATATATTAAATTCACATATACATTGAGATATACTTCTGAGCTTTCTATTATGTTTTTATTACCCAACAGTCTTTTTCTATGCCAATAATGCATTATTTTTATTAGTGTGGCTTTATAATACACTTTAATATTGCTAAGGTAAATATCCCCTCACATTTATTTTATTTTGTAATTTTTCAACATTTGTGATGTATACTTTAACATGAACTCTAAGGTCATTATATTAAATTTCAAAAGAAAACAATGGTGTTTACTATGTGCATGTGCTAATAAATACTCCTTCCGTCATTGTTTCTGCTATATTTTTCATAATCTGGAATTAATTCCAATTCTTCTCTACTTCTTCCTTCATTTCTAATACCAAAAACTCTCCTAAGGAGATGATTCACATGAAGTAGTTTGGGGTAGAAAGGAACAGTCTCTTCAGTGTACAAAGGTTGCGGAAGAGGACACTAACTTGTCTCAGATTGTTAATCAGTTCACCCGAGGATTGATCCAGGGTCCTCTTGCTCTTTGTACTGTGATTACTGCTTTGTTCTTATTTTTGTCTTGGGACATATCTGGTACACTCTTGTTTTGCTATTAGTCTGAGCCTCTATGCTTTCTGGGTTTTATGAAGTTCTCAAAATTATAAAAAACCTAGTTTCTGTTTGTCAATTATGTTAAGGATTATTTCTTATTGTTGATTTTGGTTTGTTTTCTTCTGTCTTTTTCTGGTTCTGATTTGGTTTCGATTTTTTTCATATTGCAAGGGATTTGAGAAGAGTTATGCATGAAGACAATGCAAAAATCAACTCTAAATTGACAGTAGAAAGTAAAAAAGGGAAACATATCTAATCACTACTTAAAATTGTCCATACTCTAAAATACTAGAATTTTTCATACTAAAGAATTTTTTTCTTTAAACAGTTACTGGATAAGTAAAATAAAATACCCTGGAAGAGAGAAACAATGATGACTCTGCCCTCCCCAAAAAAGAATACAAAAAGTATTTAATTACTATGTGAGCAATCAATAAAGATAGGAATATAAAATCCCATTTTGTCACATTGGTAAAATGATTAGAGCCACGGTCCTTTGCTTCTCATACAAAATAGCATTTATATAACTTACCAATTAATTTTCATATAAGCATTCTATTTCTGTCTACCCCTTTCCAGAAAAAATAAGCTTGTTCACTCTTCTATGATGCTATAGGTTTCATAGCTGTCACTGTTACAGTAATGATCACAAATCATTAATATGAGTTGCTCACATGTCTGTATCCTTGACAACACTGAATTTCTCAGGGATGGAGTTGTGCTTTCTTTTGCTTTGAGCCTAATCTGTATTAGGTGGTAATAAGTGTTGACTATTTCTAATGCTTAGTAAAATTATTAGTTATTGTCCTTTAACTGTTATACTGTTTAACATTCTTTTATCTTGTGCATTCAAATAGATTATAAGTTTCTTGAAGGCAGGAGTCATGAGATGAGTCTTCATTACTGCATGGCTCCTAGTATAGTTATATATGCAATAGATATTAAATGAAGGAATGAATTACTTAATATTAAATACTGTGGGTAGAGCAGAACCTTAATAAAAAATACTAACATTTCTTTTTTTTTTTTTTGGTTGTTTAGATATAAATTTTCAGTCACCATCAACAGAGCATTTACTAACTGGTGCAAGTTTTACCCACAGTCCAGCTACTATCAAAACCAATGACATTTCGAACTTCTCATTAAAATCAGTTACAACTAGAATGAATAATTCAAAGGCAATTTCTCATCAGATATCAAGTTTTAAACATGCAGATCATACTCTGGGTACAAGTCTCAGTCTGGGGGAGTTAGACATTCCTATGAACAACCATAGTTCTATAAGCATTAACCCAAACCGCTCCCATGATGAAGTAAAGGATGTTACCCAGGGGACCATCCAAACAGAGGCGGGAGGATATAATTCTCAAATTAACAAGTCTGCCCAAGGCTACACACAGCATAAGGATGGGTTTGCATCATCAGTTACTAGAGCCATCACTATTTTGCCAGAAAAGCCTGAGTCAACCAAAATATCAACTTGTGCAGAATCACCTTGCTTTCTGGGTGTTTCCTGTGTGCCAACCACAGATGGTCACTTCCAATGTGGACGCTGCCCCCTTGGATATTACGGAGATGGTATCAATTGCAGAGGTAGTATGAAAACTTTTCAGAATATTCAAAGAACACTATCTAGTTCACATTAAAGTAATTACGAAGATATGCTTTCTATTTATTAATTTCTATTTACTCCATTTAGTTCACTAATTTCTATTCATTTTACTATTTGTTTATATTCTTTTCACATTTCAAAAAAATTAACATGAGTGTTTCTGAGTTATTTTTAATATTAATATTAAATAGAATTAAAACTATATAATATAAATATATTTATTGAGTACCTACTATGGTCTGTGGAAACATTTTTTATCAATTTTGTCATATAATCCACAAGGACCCTACAAATTGGATTTTACTTTTTCATTATACAGATGAGAAGGCAAAGGACTAACTGATTTTCCTGGAATTAAGCAGCTAAAGAGATGAAATAAGGATGTGAATAACACTGTGGTCTGGGTTCTTTTCAGCTCACAGTAGGCATTTAGCTCTTTAAATTACTACTAATTCTAGTATATTTACTTATTTGTGTAAATTAGGTTTCTCTGTAATTCCTCCAGCTCTTGAGAATAAAACAAATTGGGCATCACACTAATTTTGAAAAAAAGTGTTTACTTCTCACAATTATCAGCATTGTGTTTTCTGATGCAAATCAAAGTTTTGGCTTTGACAACATAGAGGGTTTTTGTTGTTGTTGTTTTGTTTTGTTACTGTTGTTTTGTTTTGATGTGTTTGAGACCTATTTACCTACACAATAGCTGTTGCAGTATTCCTTTGTTCTCAACACTTGTTTTTTCTCATTTTTGTTTCTGTAAGAATAATGGTAATAATCTTCAATACTTACATGTTTATAATATAAAACATTATTATTAACAAATAAAACAAAACAACCTCATGCATTTCCGTTACCTCAGAAGTGTTAAATGTCCAATAGCTAGAATATATCAAGCAGTTACAGAAGCTTAAGGAATACAAACCTATAAGCTTATGATGTGTTCCTGGCATTTGCTCTCTGAAATTCTGGTTATCCTTGCCATTCATTAACATTTACTTGATTAGTATGTGACACTTCATTGCTCTCCGGAAAAGACTGTAATCCCATTTATGGTTAGCAACCATCTCTAACATCAGGTTTTGCTATGGGAGGAATACCCATATGGTTCTTCTTTCTTATCCTATTAATCATTTCCTCAGTCATTCTAGTAGTAAAACAAATATAAGGGGTAAAATAATTTCATGGATAAATGTAGTGGTTATTATTTAGTAACAGTATCAAATTTTTCAAATTCCAGAGAATTTTACTTTCATTATGACTAATGGGCAACACGTACATGCTGTATTAACAACTCAGCCTTTTATCCTTGACTTTTGCAGCCATTTGTAGACACCCATGTGGAAAAGGGAGGGATTGTGTTGCCCCAAACATATGCAAATGCAAACCTGGTTATACAGGTTCTAACTGCCAAACTGGTAGGTATAGCACTCATTAGTTTGCATGGTTAATTTAATTGATAATTGATATTTCTAACCATGAGCTTTATTTCATACAGCTGTATGTCATCCTGATTGTAAAAACCATGGAAAATGTATTAAACCTAACATTTGTGAATGTCCCCCAGGACATACTGGAGCAACCTGTGATGAAGGTGATAATTCAAATTAAAAATCAAAGTAATAGAGCCAAAATAAAACAATATTTTCTAAACATTTTTTAAAGAGAGTTTTACTGTATACATACTAATATATATTCATGAATGCTGGTGAGGGAGTCAAATGTTTAATGTTTGTTTAAAATAATTTATTAGAAGATTTAAGAAACGTAAATTTCTAAAATCAGAGAGCCAAAGAGTAATAGCTTATTTGCCCTTGGTAAAATTATCTTCAGAAATAATTTTTTGAAATTTAGTTATAAGTTGCCATATCCCTACAGATATTTTACTTTCAAGCAAAGGACACCTGATTATTGAATGACTTGTCAAACATGGTTCCAAAGAACTGAAATACCAAATAATTAGAAGATATCAGGTAGTAAAAAGAAATCTAAAAAGTGATTTTTAAAAACATGTCTATAGCCATATAATTTTATTTTATTTTTTGGCTGAAATCTTAAGTGGGGAGTTTATAAAATGGTATTCCTAAAGTGAATAATATTTTTAAAATATAAATTTGTTATTTTAAAAATAATATTTTTAAAGAATATATGTTGATGATGGTAATATAATTATTAATAAAATAGAGCCACATTAAATGCTTTCATAACAAGATACAAATTAACAAATTAAAGTAAATCTTGAATAAACTAACAGAAACAGTCAATATCAATACATATGAAAATAATTATGGAACTATAAAAATATTCTATTTGTAGGCTGGAATGCATAAGTCCAACTCTCACTTTTCAGAAGAAAGCTAAGATCATATATTTCCATCCAGTTAACCATAAGTTTTATAAAGCAAGACATGCTAATGATTTGTGGGTGTTTTCAAAGTGTGAACTCATAGTGAATCCCACAGAACCAAATTTCATAGTAAAAGAGAACTAGGCTTATAATTTGCTCTTATGAGAAGCTTTTATTGTGGCTGTGCTTCACAAACATAAACTGACTTTTTTTTCATTGAGAACTGATTTAATAACATAATCTGTGTCTGCAGAATATTGTAGCCCACCTTGTCAACATGGTGGCACCTGCTTGGCTGGAAATCTGTGTACTTGTCCTTATGGTTTTGTGGGACCAAGGTGTGAAACAAGTAAGCAGAGCTCTCTTGTGGTCTCATATACTGAAACTGCTTCTTTGAATAGTTTATGGCTTTAATGCTAACTGAAATAAACCCAAACCCCAAGTAAAAACCACACATTCATGATTTATTACGACAGTTACCATTCTGCATAATGCTGAAAGGCTAGGTGCCAAAACTAAGATAAAGAAGTTTCTTCTTAGAAGCAATTCTCTTTTTGACCATATTCATGACCATTTCTGCATTTTTTTTTTTTGCACTAACAAGAATTCAGTTGCTTGAATTGCATATAAATTTATCTCATTTAATTTATGTCTATGATTACTTTCATCAGAAACTAATAATTTTTCCAAACGCTCATTTCTTATTTACCATTCAGCTCAATGGTTTTCTATTTTTCCCATCTCTATTAGCAAAATAAATAAATAAAAATAACTTAATATAAGAACTGGAGACCATTTAAAGGCAAAGGATAAATTATTTTTATCTTTCTCTCTGATCTTATTAATTAGAAGATGTAATTAGCAGTTATGAGTTAGCCAGGTAATAACCAATAGCATGATCAATTCCAAGCTTAATTTACCTTTCTTTTATTTTTATCCAATGATATCAGTGGTTTGTAACAGGCACTGTGAAAATGGAGGTGAATGCCTTATACCAGATGTTTGCCAGTGCAAGCCTGGCTGGTATGGACCCACCTGCAGTACAGGTAAAATAAAAAATATTTTCAATAGCCCTGGCCAGTTTGGTTCAGCAGTTAGAGCATCAGCCTGCGGACCAGAGAGTCCTGGGTTCGGTTCCCACTAAGGGCATGTACCTCGGTTGTAGTTTGTCCCCACCCCGGTTGGGATCGTGTGGGTGGCAACCAGTCGATGTGTCTCTCTCACATTGATGTTTCTCTCTCTCCCTCTTCCCTCCTCTCTCCCTCCCGCTCTATCTGAAGATAAACGGAAAAATGTCCTCGTGTGAGGATAAAAAATATATATATATTTTCAATAAATGTTAGTTAAAAAGAAATTTTAAGTGTGTCAACATCCTAAAGACTTGCACTCTAAAACATAAAACTAATCTGACGATTGGTATGAAGTTTTTATTTCAGACATATTTTTCCCCTTTATTTATTTTAGAGAGAGAGAAAGGGAGAGGGAGAGAGATAGAAACATTGATGAGAGAGAACATAGATTGGCCGCCTCCTGCATGCCCCGCAGTGGGGATTTGGCCCACAACCTGGGCATGTGCCCTGACCAGGAATTGAACCATCAACCTGGTCAGGGTACATGGGTCAACGCTCAACCACTGAGCCACACTGGCCGGGCTTCAGATATATTTTTAAAAACCTATCTTTCATCTTTGTTCTTTTTCTTCTTGTATCAGACCATAGACTGTATAATAGCCTTAATGTTATCCAACCAAAGCAATACTTTCTTTTTTTTTGCTTTACAGTTTCTTTATCCACTTGCCTTATGGTGGACAGATATATATCTGTGTTGCATCTTTTAGATCTCTTTCAAGATTTTTTTTATCACAGACATTCTATTTCATTATACATTCCAGCAATTCTGAGTTAAGTGGGCACCGTCACGTGATTGCATTTATTTATCACAATATCAGACTTACTACTTTGGCAGCAGTGTTTGTAATTATCTATGTTTAATCTAATACATTGTGACCTAATGACATTTCTCAACATAGATTTAATTCAACATTTGTAGCCTGTCAATTATGTGTGAAGCATGATGCAAAGGGAAACAAAGATTAATTTGATTTTGCCCTGATTTTAAGGAGCATATCATTAGTGAAGGAGACACAGGATACAATTGCTAAAAACCCTATGATACAAGTGGAGTTATAATAATTTATGTAATTATTGTACAGTTTCTTGGAAACAGACAAGAGGAAAATTAATTTTGGCAAGTGAAGTTTGGAAGAAAAAAGTATTTGAGGTAGACTTCAGAGAATGGGTAAAATCTGGATTCAAAAATGGAAAAGGGTTTTACTGGTATGTGGGATATAAAACAAAAAGTAACAAACAAACAAACAAACAAACAAAACAAACTGGCAGATACACACAACACAATGGTGGTTACCAGAGGGGAAGGGAGGTGGGGGAGAATGAAGAAGGTAAAAGGGGTCAAATATATGGTGATAGAAGACTAGACTTTGGGTAGTGAGCACACAATGTAGTATGCAGATGCTGTATTACAAAGTTATACACTTGAAATATATATATATATTTCTGTTATTAACTGTTATTAACCGGTGTTACCCCAATAAAATAATTTTAAAAAATACAAATAAAATTGGGGGTACCTTTCAAAATGGAGCAAAGGTAAAGAAGAAGAAACAAAGACTGTTTCTGAGTGTGCTAGGACTTGAGTGCAGTGTTCCTTTTCCAGTTGGGAAGGAATTTAAAGAGTATACATGGCCACATGTATTTGAGCAGATTACAGACCATCCTCTTTGAGCTTCTGAATTGTCTTCTAACTTCCAGTCACTCTTTCAGTTTACCAAGGGCATTCTGAATTCTAACCACAGTCTCCATATTCTTAGCTTGGTATTATTTGTAAGCTTAATGAACAGACTTTCAAAGCTATTACCCAGTTATTTCATTCCTCTTATGTTTGGCAAAGTCTAATTAATTATAGGTTATGGGTTTTGCTTGCAGTAAAAATAAAATATATTCAGTATGCACTATTTTGTACTTCTGTGCAGTTCTCGTTTTTTGAATAATAAAACTTTTATGGTCTCTCTCCCTCCTGCTGTTCATTAGCTTTGTGTGACCCTGTTTGCCTCAATGGTGGTTCCTGCAATAAGCCAAACACTTGCTTCTGTCCAAATGGATTCTTTGGTGCACAGTGTCAGAATGGTAATTATTCTTTCTTTATAAATAAAATGTCAAAGGGAAACTTAGATATAAACAGAGGTCTGAGTAAATACAAAGAGACAATTCCCAAAGGGAAGATACTATTTAGTTTTTTTCTCTTTCTTATGATGTTGCAGGTTTGGCCACCAAAGGATCACTTCATAGAAACGTATCAGAGTTATGATGAAAAATGGTTATATTTATTCAACATATATTAGGCTCACAACCATGGCAGTTGTCTGTGTAGTTTTGTAGAACCATGGTGTAAAATAAATAAGCAAATTTCTTGCAGTCTTTTATAATAAAATGGTGTTTTATTTCTTGCCTTTACAGCAAAAAATGTTTGACTTGTACTCAATCTAATGTCCACTATTATCTCATGCTCTCTCTTGACTTTAGTTTTATTAAACATTTATGAAGATCCAGCTGTACACAGCACTATGCAAGCTGATATGGGAACATAAAGGTGCATCATTTCCCCCCTTCGTGGCCTGTTATTTTAACACTTTCCTTCATAATGTTAATGCTACAGTTTGTGTTTTTGTTTGTTTGTTTTTTGTTTTTTTCCCAGAATAATGGGCATGTCCTAAAGCTGTCAGTGTAGGCATGAATTAATGTCAGTAAATGAAATTTAAAATATATTTTCTGATATTCATATTTTTTAGTTCATGAAAAATGTAGGGTATATTTTTTAGTAAAAGTATATCTGAACCTGTTATAATTCAATTCCTAAAATTTTTACATTTCTTCCATGTTACAGTTTGATTTGATTCCATTCTTTTATTTGGAGGTTGGTTAGGAGTCTTAGGTTACAGTTAAGGCATAGGAAAAAAACATCACTCTAATACTACATATGTGCACATAGGAAATGAGTTCCTCTAATTCAGATTTCCTTCCTGCAAGGAACCAGATAGCAAAGTGGAAGAAAGTAAAGATAAAGTTAAGGCAAATCTGGAAAACGAGGAGACTATATGGAAACCCATGTTTATGAGGTATAGGTATAGTGTGGAATGGAGAATGTACGAAGGGAAATGAAAAGCTTACATCTCTTATACTACTTGAAGGAGATGTAAGATATAATTTTAAAAGTTTTCGAAAATCTATATTCCAACTGTATAACTGGGAGCAGAGGGAAATCTCTAAATTATCAAGGAGAACTAAAATTATCTATTGAACATATGTCATGTTAGCAGATTTTGGAATTAGCTGGTCTCTACAACTTCCTAGCTGCCATTGATTATGGAAATTTACTTAGAGTTTACAGGACTAAACCATGTTAATTTTCAAGTCTGAACAAGACAGTTGTTGTGAGGTACTGCCTGCACATACAATCAGCACATGGCCAGCTACTATCACGTAATAGTATTATTGTCACTAAGACATGTTATGGAGATGCAGAAGACATAGAAACATAATCTTTATTCTTATTAAATCACATGCATCATTGAGCCTGATGTGAGCCCAGTTGGTAGGAAGGAAAGATGGTACCACTCATCAAAAGCCACTAAATAAAATTAGGCAGACTATTATGAGCAGTACATACTGTGCGTTCTATAGGAGTTCAAAAGAGGAAGATAAAAATTAAGTGAGAAACATCATGAAAGAGTTAAACTACACTATTAATAAGCAAGGTTTAGAGTGTGGGGCTGGAGAGATGATTAAATATATCTTCCAATTCCCCTCATCCTTGAATGCCATGAGCATGACCCACACAGAAGGTGAGGCTAGAAAATTTGGCTCACTTTGGAGTTTGGTGAAAGATTTATCTGAATCCTAAAGAATTTCTTAAATGTATATGTGAAGGTGAATTTTCTCCTAAACCTCCTTCTCCTAAAATGGGATTGAACAAGCATGAATAAGCCTAACTTTTATGCCATATCTTTCACTATATTACATTTATTACATATACTTTTTTTTGTAGTATTTATCTCTATATTTAAGTTTTGTGAAATGGATGAGTATTGATGACAGCAAGGTTACCCATCATAAATAGTTCTTCTGTTCATTTAATTCTTTTAGTTTTAAATTTTTTTAGTTTTAAATTTCTAACCATAGGCATTTCCTATGGTGTTTTTGTAATAAAAAGAATACACCTTTTCTTAATAAACACAAATAATCTTAAATTATATAAAGATTAAGAATGAGAAAATACGAGTATTTCTCCATAATAAAAAGTAGCAATAAAGCCCGGCCAGTGTGGCTAAGTGAATTGAACATCATTCCATGGACTGAGAGGTTCTGGTTCAAATCCCCATCAGGGAAAATGCCCTGGTTGTGGGCTCGATCCCCAGTATGGGGCGTGCAGGAGGCAGCCAATCTCTCTCACATTAATGTTTCTTTCTCTCTCTCTAAAACAGCAATAAAAACATATTTTTTTAAAAGTAGCAAAAAAAAAAAAAAGCCAAAGAAAGTAGACTTAAGCATGAACCAGAAAAAGCTCAGTCTAAAATAATGATAATTATTCATTTGTTAAAATAATTCAGTTATATTGTTTTTATACATAAAGTACTATACTATTTTCATTTATAAACCCATTTGAAATTAGTTGAATTTTTCTCGCAGTGTTTGGAAATAAAGAAAGCAGCTATTTAAGATGAATCTAATTAAAATGGGGAGTCAGTCTACAATGTCCCTATTATCAAAATCAGTTAATTTGACATTCATTTTTAAAACACAAACTAAAATTCATTTATTTATCATTTATGGAAAATTAATTTTAAAATTAATGTATGTATTATTATTTTCAAAACAAGTACATTTAATTGTCATATCTGGAAGAAACCTGAAGCAATAATAATCTCTCATAAAAGATGATAAATATTAGCTTCTGAACTTCATGGAACATAATCATATATATAGAAGACAGTACAGCATATTCAAGATTACCCAATAAATATTCCTAACAAGGCCAAGGATTTATTGTTAAAAAGATTTTTACCGAACAGTCATAGAAATGTCACATATAAAGCTCTGCATTCATTATCTCAGTAGGCATTTAAAAGTTAATTTAAAAGTATTTTCTAAATATTATGTGATAGATTATTTAGATTTTTCTGATTTCCACTGGAACAGATACATTCTTACTTAGAGGTAGGTTTTTTAGTTATTTTCTTGGTTTTGATCAGATCGTTTTACACTTTACGTCAAAATATGGTGAAATATAAGATAAGGTTCATAACATATGCACTATAATACCAAAAACTCCATTTGTTATGACCACTTCACCAATACATTGCAAATTGTGCTAACCTACTAGCAGCTTATAGCTCTAAGAATTGTACTTTATGATTTAGAAGGGATGATTTTAGTGACTTGCAGCTGTGATCTTTTATTTTAATAGCACATCTCTCTGCCTTATGGCCCCATAGATAACAAGCACATGATGTAATATGTAATATATAATAATTGAATGTGTAATATTCACAGATTGCTGCCATGTATTCTTTTAGCTATCTGTCACCCTCCCTGTAAGAATGGCGGCCACTGCAAGAGAAATAATGTATGCACCTGTCGTGAAGGATACACTGGTAGGAGATGCCAAAAAAGTAAGACATCACTACATGTATTTGCCAACTACAAGGTAAAGCAAACACAATAAATAGCAAAACTATTGCTATTTAAGGGCTGACATGTCATCTGTTCACCTTCAGGCATCTGTGATCCCATGTGCATGAACGGAGGAAAATGTGTGGGACCAAACATTTGCTCTTGTCCGTCCGGTTGGAGAGGAAAACAGTGCAACACACGTAAGAGGAATACTCAGAATGCTAAGTCTTACAGTATCTTGTGAACATAAATTAGAATTCAAGACAAATAGCATTTTCCTTGTTTTTGTTTGCTTTTATTTTTGCTTATTTGTTTCTATTTTAGGAGATATATTTTTGAAACAGAAATCTGAGTAAAATGCCAACTTCTTTCAGTGCATTCTTTTGAGTTAGCAGTAGAAGAGGGTATACTGTATTTTCCACTCTATCCACTACAATTGCCAGGACAAATAGCCAGTCTTCAAGTCCTGGTCTCCTAGTCTTAAGTAGGACTTAATGTTTTTTTAATAGAAATGGATAATTATAAAAGGAACCACTTATTGAGCACATATTAAATGCCATAAACTGGTCTAAACATTTTAGATCCATTATTTTATTTCAATCCTCATCTGCTCAAAAGGTATTATTACCCCCATGTTATGGATGAGAAAACCGAGGCTCAGTTTAATAACGAGTAACGATCAAGTAACTAAAAAGTAGTAGACCTAAGATTTCTAAACTGCCTAATTGACTCCAAATTACTGCTTCCTCCTGATATAAGATATTATGACTAAACAGTTACCAACAAGTAAACTCTGTTGAGGGGTGGGATGTAAGGTGGAGGGGAAGCTTTTAAAAAATTACTAATTCCGTGGTCCCATCTCAGACCAACCAATTCAGAACCTCCCAAGGCACCACTGCTTTCAAATTCGGCGAGTTTTTGAAATGATGGCAGCTCTCCTCATTCAAATGTTTTGATTTTTAACTTTTTATAAATTATTAGTTTAAATAAGCAGCTAATATGACATATTGGTCAAAGAAAAATGAGAAGGAACATAAATGTCTAACAATTGGAGGAAAGTTAAATCACTATGCCCTTTATCAATGGAACAGTATACAACCATTAAAATCATGTTTTTCAGGAATAAGTAGTGACATTAAAAATATTCTGGATAAAATGTTAAGGGAAAAGATCCTTTAATCATTGACTTTTAATCGTCTTTTATTTTCTCTAATGAACTTTTTTGTGTTTTTTGATAGAATTTAACTAGTAAAGTATATTGGTAACTTATTTATATTTCTATTTGCAGCTATCTGCTTTCAGAAATGTAAAAATGGTGGTGAATGTATTGCTCCCAGTATATGCCACTGTCCTGCCACCTGGGAAGGAATGCAGTGTCAAATACGTAAGCCTACAGCACTTGTTTTCCACTATGAGTTCTGAACCTCAACCTGTTATAATTATTAGCCAGGGAACAGGAAAGAACCAAGCAGACCTCTTGGGTTTCCCATAGACCCTACTATTTGTTTAATTTATAACCATTGTTTGCCCATACAATATACACTAGAAGTTTTCATCACTTATTTTACAATGCTTCCTATACAATTTCAAATCTTTTGAGGTGTTCCAGGGCCTTTCTGAAATACCACCAAGTTACTCCTATATATGTTGAGATTTTTAACCCTTTAAACTTCAATTTCTAATAAAAACTAAATAAGCAATTAGCATTCTTTAGCGTGGACATTTTATAACCTCTAGAAACATGATTTATAGGTCTAAAAGTCAATTATTAACATGGAATTATTTTTGTAAAAGCCTGGCAAAATAAAGACATGTCTGTTTCAATTAATTTTTAAGAATACCATCTGGAGGTAGAAAATTATCTCACATTTACCACACAGGCAGACACAAACAGAAGCCTTTTAGCCATGAGAAAAACTCAATAAAAGAACAACACATTTGGATCCACATTTTCCCTGGAGGCATTTACAATTTCTCTGTATCCTTTTAAAGTCAAGTTCCAAGTGATCTTCCCCCTTTTAAAATTGGGACAGACATTTGTAATACCTCAAAGAATTGGGTTGACACCTAAACAACAGCATAGGTTGATCTGTTTATCCAAATCCTCTTTTTGAAGCTTCCAAAACCAATACATTCCCCATTCATTCTGCCTAACTTTATAGCCAGCCTTTTCTAACTGTGCACACAAAAATCAATTTAGAAGTA
Organism: Tadarida brasiliensis; assembly: GCA_030848825.1. Classification (NCBI taxonomy): domain Eukaryota; kingdom Metazoa; phylum Chordata; class Mammalia; order Chiroptera; family Molossidae; genus Tadarida; species Tadarida brasiliensis. The sequence goes on along the minus strand of CM061267.1, from coordinate 77,357,592 downwards.
TCAAAGGATCCTCATTTCGGCCATCGGAGTATCAACGGGAGGCTGACTGTGGTGGGCCTTCTTGGCCTCTGAGGCATGATTTCCCAGGTTAATTCTGAGATCTGTAGCAGGGAAGCCAGCCCCACATGCATGTCTCCGGACAAGCCAAACGCAGTGATCTTACAGCACTACCCTACACCCTAGAGGAAACGTTTCCTTAGGCAATCCCACCTACGAATACCCGAGCAAGGGCCAGCGGGAACTTACCAAATGACACCAGAACCACGACGCTTTCCAAGGCATGGGCCCCTTTCTTGGGCTCTGCTCCCGGAGGGATGAACCGTCCAGGGCTCCCTGCCCTTCTCCCCGGCTCCGCTCCCGGGATGAACCGTCCAGGGCTCCCCGCCCTTCTCCCCGGCTCCTCTCCCGGGATAAACCGTCCAGGGCTCCCTGCCCTTCTCCCCGGCCCTGCTCCCGGGATGAACCGTCGGGGGCTCCCTGCCCTTCTCCCCGGCTCCGCTCCCGGGATGAACCGTCCAGGGCTCCCTGCCCTTCTCCCCGGCTCCGCTCCCGGGATGAACCGTCCGGGGCTCCCTGCCCTTCTCCCCGGCTCCGCTCCCGGGATGAACCGTCCAGGGCTCCCTGCCCTTCTCCCCGGCTCCTCTCCCGGGATGAACCGTCCAGGGCTCCCTGCCCTTCTCCCCGGCTCCTCTCCCGGGATGAACCGTCCAGGGCTCCCTGCCCTTCTCCCCGGCTCCTCTCCCGGGATGAACCGTCCAGGGCTCCCTGCCCTTCTCCCCGGCTCCTCTCCCGGGATGAACCGTCCAGGGCTCCCCGCCCTTCTCCCCGGCCCCGCTCCCGGGATGAACCGTCCAGGGCTCCCTGCCCTTCTCCCCGGCTCCTCTCCCGGGATGAACCGTCCGGGGCTCCCTGCCCTTCTCCCCGGCTCCTCTCCCGGGATGAACCGTCCGGGGCTCCCTGCCCTTCTCCCCGGCTCCGCTCCCGGGATGAACCGTCCAGGGCTCCCTGCCCTTCTCCCCGGCTCCGCTCCCGGGATGAACCGTCCAGGGCTCCCTGCCCTTCTCCCCGGCTCCTCTCCCGGGATGCACCGTCCAGGGCTCCCCGCCCTTCTCCCCGGCTCCGCTCCCGGGAGGAACCGTCCAGGGCTCCCTGCCCTTCTCCCCGGCTCCGGCTTCTCCAGGACGGGCCGCGTTTCCGCGCTGCACGGTGGTGGCGCCCATCTCTGCCGTCTGCACCCCCAGCGGTGAAGTCTGGACAACTGTCACCACCCCCTTGGCTATCTGGGGTGGGAAAGCAAGTGTCCTCTCTCTTTTGGAATTAAAGAGAGTTCAGTTTCTCACGCAGTCAGCAAATTTTTTTGTCCAGCGTCTCAGTAAGCAATCCGATTAAAAAGCTAAAACTAAAGGCGGCAACCTCTTTTTTTTTTCTTTCCCTGGGTTATCTCAACTCTTATCCACCTTGAGGATTTTTTAAGAACAGCTTAAGTCAGGATCTGCTGCTTAGAACCAGGAGGCCCAGAAATCTGAGAGAAACTCACCAAGTTGGCGCGGTGGAAGCAGGAAGCCCGTGTGGGCCCGGCCTGTGGGCGCCCTGACGCACTACGTCAAGGACACGTCGACGTCAGACGTCCAGGCCTGCAGGGAGTTTGTATGAGTTTGAGCCCAACTGATGACATGTGCCAGGGAGAAAGATGTCAAATGCTACCCCTTTGTGTGTATTTTTTAAAGTCCCTTTCTTCAAAATGCTTTATTTCCAACTAGTCAGAAACTGTCTAAATATTGATGACATTATATGAACAAGATGTCCTGCTGCCTCTTTCTGGAAAATTGACAAGTATTCAAACCTATGATGTGTGTGATGTGACAGTGCTTCCTCAGCTGGGCAGCTTCGTGCATCACACAACCGGCCCAGCCACACACAACAGTCCTGAGAAAACACAGCCTTCAAATGGTGCATTTATACCAAAGGGGATGTTATCTTGAATTATACCAGTTTCCAGTGTGAGCTATTGAAGCAGATACCCTTCTCATGAAAAATGAGTATTGTTTATAAATTTATACTATGCTTTTTTTCACTAAATATTACTTGAAAGCATTTCCATGTCCTAAAAACATAACTTTAAATGATATATTAAGTTCCATAATACTAACACTATAATTCACCTTCCTTTCCCCTATGTGGAACATTTTAGTTATTTAGAAGTTATTACTATTATAAAAATTTTCTCTTTATAGGTGGGTATGTAGATAGATGACAGATAGATAAATAGATAAGTAGAAAGGTAGGCCGGTAGATAGGTAGGAAGGTAGGCAGGTAGATAGGTAGATGATAGATGATAGATATTGAGATATATTGAAATAGAGATATTTTTAAATTTCATTAGAAGAGATTTTAAGAAAAAAATTTCTAGTACAGGCAGTGTGAAAAGCTTTAGAAAGTTTCCAGTACAGTTGTTTCACTTTAAACTTCTATTGATAGTATATGAAGTTGTTTGTTTTTTCCACATACTGGCCTGTACTGAATTATCCTTTTAAAATTTTTGCTAAATTTTTAAAAAGCAAATTATGAATGCCATCTTATGTTACTGATCTGAATCTCCTATCTGAAGATAACAAAAAGATATGTTTTAAAATGTAGTCAATGAAAATTTTGTTTACTTTAATAATGTCTTCATAGAATTGTAAAATTGTTGTGTTGAGTTTCAGGTGATTAGTTTTTTTGATGTGTGAGTGTGTGTGTTTACACTCTAGTTGCAGAAAGATGGGAGTGCATTTGGTCATTCATAGATTCTTATGACTATTTCTGTAGCTGAATCATTGAACGGCTTAAGGCCACCAGAATGGAATATGTCACAAGCACTTGTGTCAAAAGATAGTAATTGTAAAAATTTGTGTATTGCAGCAATTTGCAATCAAAAGTGTCTTTATGGAGGCAGATGTATACTTCCCAATGTGTGTTCTTGCCGCACTGGATATTCTGGAGTCAAATGTGAAAAGAAAATACAGGTATTTAAATTTTTAAACACAAAACAAATATTAGATATTGACATATGCTATCTACTCAGATATTCTACTTAGTAACTGATACATATCTGTTAATGCTTTATTTTCTTTTATTTCCAAAATAAAAAACATATAAGGATTTACTATTTGCCTTTAAATCTAAAAATAATATTATTTTGTATCATTATAGAGTTATCTTATTCAAAATTTTTATGTGTGCTTATGGAATTTCAGTGTGTAGATACAACTTTCAAATGTTAAGGAGTATTTTATGGCACTGGAGCTGAGAGATAGCAAATATTCTATAATACAGATTTAAGACACAGTTAATTTATATTTTGGTCAAATATTAGATAAAAGGGCCTCCTTCAGGGGTGGGAGTATTGGGGGGGGCTGAGTATGATGATTATCAGAGGGCAAGGAAGGTGGGGGCAGGTAGAAGAGGGTAAAGAGGGCGTAAATGGTGATGGAAGGAGACTTGACTTTGGGTGGTGAACACATAATACAATATATATAGATGATGTATTATAGAATTGTACACCTGAAACCTATATAATTTTATTAACCAATATCACCCCAATAGATTTAATAAAAATAAAAAAAAATAAAAAACGCAAGCATCCTCACCCTCTCAAAAAGAAACTACCACTTTTAAGTCAATGAGTCACTACTTCATCGATTTGGGGGTGGCCCTAAACATTTTCAGTGGATCATGTGTCACTAAAGACTTGTCAATCCTCACTCTTTTCCTTGAAAGTACTTCTTTCTTTTTATTTTCTCTCTATTAAAATCCTCTTCAGGAAAAGCAATAGAAAAAAACCCTCTTTACATCATTAGAATTAGGATATATCTGTATTTCAGAAATCAAGAAAGCAAAGGAAGAATAAAAGCTTTCTTAGAGTTTCTGAAATTGCCCCACATTTACTTAAGTGCTATAAAACATCCATTTTAAAAGTTTCTGTGATCATATCTGTACTCATAAGATTAAGCTGAATTTTGTTTGGCCCTCAATCTTAAATTTCTAAATATTAACAACTGAGATTAATTTTTCAGTCCCAATTGCTATACATACCAGGGTGACCTAATGAGCACAACAAAAATTGCAGCAGAACTCTCAAAAATTGCTTCGTTCTAATTAAAAAAGTAATTATAGCTGTTTAGCATTTCAAAAAGCCAAAAGGTCATGAAGTACACTGGTATACTAGAAATTGAAAAATAATAAGGAATTGTCTTTTTAAAGTGTGATACTGAATCAGTCTGGCCTAGAGACAACGTGGAATAAATAGCTTTTTCTCCTAGCACTGGTGTTCAACCTGAAAGTGTGTGACCCCCATTTTGAAGAGCACAAGACCATAATACTAACATGGCTTGAAAACCAGGAAAATAAAAATTATTGAGTATTTATTTGATCATCTATTGTTGAGAAAAATAAATAGAAAACCTTGAGTTCTCTCCTTTGAAGACAGCCTAAATATATGTATTATTTTATTTTATTTGAGATTTTTATGGCACAGAAAGCCCTAGACTTCAAAAGTTTTCAAGTCCATTTTGACATACTAAACTAGGTTACTTCTCTATATTCTAACATTATGCTTTTTTTTTTTTTTTACTAACTTAATCCTTTCTCATAAGATAAATGGCAGATCATCTTTATTCTCATTAATGTTGCTTCTGAGATGGCAGCTGGAACCACATTAAGAAAAGAGAGAACAGAAGGTCATGGGGAAGGAAAAGGAAAACAAAAAACAAGTAGTTCAAAGACTAAATGTCCTGCTTTACTATAACCTGCTCTCCCAAGCTCTTCACTTCAATTTTCACTCTAGGTTTATTCTGTTGCTCATTAGTGTCATCAGTTTCATTTGTTTTGAATATTTCTTTAGCTCCTAAACATAGGGGTAAAAAGTGAATTTCTCTTTAACAGGAAGAAAAATAACAACTATTTGTGGGTATTCACAGAACCATTCCTATTTCCTCCCCAGCTCCTCTCTTGTCTATTATCCCAAGGAGAGTTCAGGCAGGCACCCTGAGGTCATGGGTGAAAAAAAGAAATAGAGGGTGCTGATTGGATTGTTAGAATCTTTCAATGAAAAAGACAGAGAATTACTGGCTAGAAAAAAAATGACAGCGAGAAAGGGGAAATGGGCAGAAGAGGAAAGAGATGCTGAAGAGAGTGGGTTGATAATCAGTTTTGAGGCTCATAACCTGCTGCCTAGCTGCAAAGTGCTCTTACCATTGGCTCTGCCACTTGTTTTCTCTGTGAACAAGAGCCTCAGTTTCCTCATCTGTAATTTGGGGCTTATAATAATAAAACCTAATCATAGGATCGTTATAAGGATTAAATATGTTAATATATGTGAAGTACCTAGAACAGTGCCTGGTATGTAGAAAACATTATGTAAGTTTGTTACTAGTCATTACATAAGTAGAGATAGAGAGAAGTGGAGAAGGAAAAGAATTAGAAAAGAGCCTTGAGAGCAATGTTGTAATGCATTGTGAATATCAACAGTGTTTTCCTGAAATATATTGGGGGAAGAAATTATTCTGTCTTATTGACTGTGGAAGTTTCTTGAACAAAACCCTTTGCCAAAATGGAGTCATGCAGTAGTCAAGCTCCACTGAGTCACAACTGCTTTGATCTTTAAATATGATCTTGATTGTATCTGAACTTTAGGAAAGTAGTACTTAGACTCTAGCATGGGAAAATTTAGTTCCCATCCTTAGAAGGAAGTAACAGTGGTGTCAAGGGCAGTCTAGCAGCAAATATAGAACCTGCGGAGCTTTATGTATCATGTCAGAGGACGGAGGCAGCAAATGAGTAATGGTTAAACAGTTTATTTTTTTAATGTGCTTTTATTGATTTTTTTTTTTTTTTAGAGAGAGAGGAAGGGAGAGACAGTAACATCAATGTGAGAGAGAAACATCTGTCGGCTGCCTCCTGCACGCCCCCCACTGGAGATCGTGCCTGCAACCTGGGCGTGTGCCCTGACCAGGAATTGAACCGGACCTTCTCAGTCCATGGGATGATGCTCAATCCACTGAGCCACACTGGCCAGGCTAAACATTTTTCTAATAGTCATTGAAATTTGATTGTCCTCTTCCTTCTACAGATAAAACGCCATTGAGTAATATCAAGTACATGAATTACAAGCCTATGCCTCAAGAACAGAAATTTTTATTCGGAAAGAGTTGAAGATAGCTACTTAAAGTTTATTTGAACATCACTTAAAAAACTGTTTTAAGGATTGAAGAAACTAATAAAATATAGAATGGTCTTAGTTGTCATTGTCAGAGAGAAGCAAAGAAGAAATCCCAGTAAATTTAAATTTGACTTTGAAATGTGATTTGATATTTACGTATTGAGATGATGTATCTGATAGTCAAGACAGTCACAATATTTAATAAACTATTTTCCCAGTCCTTACTGTGACGTCGTTATCATCAGGGGTCAGTCAGCAAAACAGAAACCACTTGATGTATTCAGATACAAAGTGTTGAGTGCAGAATTAGGAATTTGCAGGACTTTTGGAAAAGCTGGGGGTAAGGATGGGGGCAATAAGGGTGGGGTGGGTTAGAGGTCAGGAAAACAGTTGCTGAAGGTCAAAGAGGTTGATACTGAAGATGTCAGTGGTTTTCAGAAGCTCTTCTGGAGCTGCTACAATACTTGAGAATCTTCCAAAAATACCACCAAGTATCTCAGGCAATGTGGGTCATTATCCAAAAGTTGCTGAAAAGCCACTGTGAATCCTTCATCTATCTTTCCAAGTATGTAGCTGTAAATACCTCTAAAAAAAATAATGACTTCTTATTCTTTCCATCTTCTTACTCTCCGGAAAGCTTTTCTCATTGGCAAACTTTAACCCAGAACCTCACAAAGAAGGGGATTTTGGAAAATTTAGTTCCCATCCTTAGAAGGAAGTAACAGTGGTGTCAAGGGCAGTCAGCTAACACATGACATACTAAGTGTTCTGCATCTTACTGCTAATTGCTAAAACAGCACATTTAGTTTTGTCTGTCTGTTTTTTTCCTCCAGTCTTTTTACTGCTCTCACTGCACCATTTCTGGACGAGGGAGAAGAAATAATGGAATTTTTTATTTTAAAAGACTTGTAGAGGGCTTGGTAAAAAGGGTGAAGGGATTAAGCAAAAAACAAACAAACTCATAAACACAGACAACAGTATGGTGATTACCAGAGGGAAATGGAAAATGGGGTGAAGGGAGGTAGAAGAGGGTAAACGGGGGATAAATGGTGATGGAAGGAGACTTGGCTTGGGGGTGGTGAACACACAAGACAATATACAGATGATGTAATATAAAATTGTACACCTGAAACCTATATAATTTTATTAACCAATGTCACCCCAATAAAATCTCAAAAAAAACAAAAAGAGTTGGTCATTGTGTTTATGTTAAAAAGAACCTGAATATATCTGTTTTTTCTTTTCATTCTTTCAAAAACTTGATCTATTTTGGTGAAGAAGAGAGAAACTATCACAAACTAAAATCCTTCTAAAGTATCAAAAGAGAAGTATATGCTTAATAAAAACAAAATTAAATGCATGAATTGTTAGGGAAGTGGGTAATGTCAACAGGGAATATACATATAATTGAAAGATTTATCTCAGAGATGCAAATAATTATAAATTAGAGTTATAGATATTTTTCATTACTTCTCATATTTGAATTCAAACTTTTCACTTGTTCAAAGAACATTTCATTTGAACTTGAACATACCTATTTTAAATCATGTGAGTTTACAAAACTTATTTTAAGTAGAAAGAGTAAGAGCCACATCTAAATTATAAGATAAAGTGAGACATTATTAGAATAAAATTATTGCTAACTTTGATAAGAATCCTTTAAGTAATAGCATTCAATACCAGAATTAATAAGATTTTATTTTATCATTTCATATTTGCTAAAAGGTAGTTTTAAAGAATTATTTTTTGTTTTTTGGGGTTTTTTTTTTTTTTGGTTTTTTTTCATCCTCACTTGAGGACATTTTCCATTTTTGTTCAGATAGAGTGAGAGGGAGAGAGAGGAAGAGAGAGAAAGAGAAACATTGACAAGAAAGGGACACATCAAGTGGCTGCCTCCCGCACGACACCAACCAGGGCTGGGGACAAATCACAACCAAGGTACATGCCCTTGACCGGAATTGAACCTGCAACTCTTTGGTCCGTTGGCCGACTCTCTAACCGCTGAGCCAAACCGGCCAGGGCTAAAGAATTATTTTTTAAAAATATACATTTCACGATGTTTTATTTTTGTTACCAAAAAATACAAAAATATAAATGCAAAATAAAACTTTACCAATTAGTGTATACTTAAAATTTTAAGCTCTTGTGAAAATATGAGTACTAGAAAGAAAAAGTACTCTAGATAAAAGTGAATCATTTTTTAAAGTTAATAATGGAACTGAAATTTCTACTATGGAAATAGATATAATTTCTCTTTCTGTCTCTTTGCCACCTTTTCTTGGTATACAACATGGCAATTTTATCAATAGCCTTATTTATTTGTTTGTTTGTTTATGTATTTATTGTATATCTGTTTTTTATTTCATTTTTTTCCCCATGATGCATTCTTTTTTGTTGTTCAAAGTATTTCAGATGTCACCCTTTTTCCTCTATTGACCTCTTTTCCCTCTCCTGCTTTCCCCAACCTAATGTCTGTGTCCACTGGTTGTGCATATATGCATATAAGTTCTTTGGTTTATCTCTTCCCACCCCTTCCACCCCTCTCACCCCCCATCCCTCTGAGGTTTGTTAGTCTGTTCCCTACTTCCATGATTCTGGATCTCTTTTGGTCCACAGATTATTTTGTTCATTATGTTCCACAAATAAGTGAGATCATGTGGTACTTGTCTTTCTCTGACTGGTTTATTTCACTTAGCATGATACTCTCCAAGTTCCTTCATGTCGTCTCAAAGGGTAAGAGATCTCTCTTTTTTTATAGCTGTATCATATTCCATTGTGTATAAATGTACCACATCTTTTTATACACTCATCTACGATGGGCACTTGGGCTGTTTCCAGATCTTAGCTATTGTAAATAGCACTGCTATGAACATAGGGGTGCATATATTCTTCCTGATTGATGTTTCAGGCTTCTTAGGATATATTCCTAAAAGTGGGATCACTGGGTCAAATGGCAGTTCAATTTTTATTTTTTTCCACTATGGAAAACACCATACTGTTTTCCATAGTGGCTGCACCAGTCTGCATTCCCACTAGCAGTGTACTAGAGTCCCCTTTTCTCCACATCCTCGCCAGCATTTGTTGTTTGAGGATTTGTTGATAGCAGCCATTCTGGCAGGTATGAGATGATATCTCATAGTCGTTTTAATTTGCATCCCTCTGATGATTAGTGATGTGGAGCATTTTTTCACATGCCTCCTGGCCATTTGAATGTCCTGTTTGGAGAAGTGTCTATTCAGGTCCTCTGCCCATTTTTTAATTGGATTGTTTGTCTTCCTTTTGTTGAGTTGTATGAGTACCCTCTATATTTTGGATATTAACCCTTTATCCGATGTATCGTTGGCAAATATGTTCTCCCAGAGAGTGTGTTCCCTTTTCATTTTGATGCTGGGTTCTTTTGCTGTGCAGATGCTTTTTAGTTTGTTGTAGTCCCATTTATTAATATTTTCTTTTGTTTCTCTTGCCCTAGGTGATGTATCAGTGAAAATTCTGCTAGGTATGATGTCTGAGATTTTTCTGCCTACATTTTCTTCTAGGATTTTTATGGTTTCATTTAAGTCTTTTACCCATTTTGAGTTTATTCTTGTGTATGATGTAAGTTGGTGGTCTTCAATATATACCTTTTATGGTTTAAAAATTATAATTGCTCTGGGTTTGATTCTGAAATGTCTAAACCAGCACTTTAATTATTTTTTCTTTATTGTTTAGAGAGAAGAAGGGAGAGGGAGAGTGAGATGGAAACATCAATGAGCAAGAACATCGATTGGCCGTCTCCTGCATGTCCCCCAGTGGGGATTTGGCCTACAACCTGGGCATGTGCCCTGACTGGGAATCAAACCGGCGACCTCTTGGCTCATGGATTGACGCTCAACCACTGAGCCACACCGGCCGGGCTAAACCAGCACTTTAAATGTTTCATAAATATTTCCTAGATCCACACTACAAATCTCAAGCTTTAATTAAAATATTAATCAGTAGACTATCCATTTACAGTAGATTTAATAGACCTGTATATGCTAATAATGCAGAAATGCTATGGTTTACAGATTTTATATAAAAGCACTCCTATGAAAGCTAATGATTCATGCAAATGAAAGTAATGTTTTAGAAATATAATGAGTTTAGAAAAGCAAGTAATTTAATAAATTTATGGAAAATATATATGTATTTTTTTTTTGCTTATTTCTTGGTGATATTTTCACATCTATTACCTTAAAATTTTTTTACCCAAAACTATTTGGAAAATACTTTGAAGATAATGAGTGTTTGAGAATTTAAGCAAAAGTACTTTAAAATGTGTAATGTTGAATGTTTACCTTAGAAATCATTTTCCAAAATAAATTCAGATTGTAAACATTGTTTAATATGTTTGGCCACTTTGTATTTATTCCTATTAAAATTTACATGAAATATTTGTGTTATAAAATATTCTTATCTTTTCTTTGACCCTCTAATTAAAATACAGCACTTCTCTAAACTTTAAAATATGCCTAATAGCCCTTATTCTATAATATTAAAGTATCATAATCTTTTTGATAGAATTATAAATGTATTTTATTTTTTATATTCACAAAATATAGAACTTGTCCAAACTGCAACATACATGATAAAATTTGAAATTTTAGTTTAGATCTATTTAGGGATATTTGGAGCCCATAATGGAGACATATACATATTATATACATTATACCCATTTTATAAACCTCATTATAACTATGTAATTGTTTTTAAAGTACTTATGGGCTAAAGTTTAAACCACATATATTTATTTTAATCAAATTAATATAATATTTTTCTTTTCTTTATGCCACTTAATAATTTATTTTTTTGTGATATACATGCCAGTTACTTCTAAAATGAGAGGAAGTGGCCTAAATATTAAACAACATATTAAATAGGGCAAAAACACAGTAAATACAGAAAACCTAAAAAGAGAAACACTGTATTGCATATCTACAATGTTTCAAACTATAAATAAGAAGTAAAAAAAAAAAAAAAAAGAACTAAATAGTAGACAGAGTTTTAAGATTCTTCTTTTTAAAAAAAGAGGAATAGCCATTTGGTCACAGAAAGCAACATAGATTATCTAAGTGGAATGTGTTAGTTAATTCTTATATAATGGACATTGAATAGTACTGCAGCTGATATTTTCACAATCACTGCAAACTCAGTTCTTTTTTTTAATGTCTGACAGTCTTAAAATTGCATAAAAATCTTAAACACATTTTTCTCATTAGATGAAGTGGATGAAATGGTGTATTTTAAAGATAATTAAAACAGACCTGTGTTGCCCGGCTGGTGTGGCTCAGTGGTTGACCATCAACCCATGCACCAAGAGATTCCTGGCTCAATTCCTGATCAAGGCACATGTCCAGGTTGTGGGCCCAAATCCCCAGTGGGGGACGTATAGGAGGTAGCCAATCAATGTTCTCTCTCATCAATGTTTCTAGTTCTCTCCCTCTCCCTTCCTCTCTCTTTAAAATCAAGGGGAAAAAATATTTTTTAAAAAAAACAGAGCTGTGCTAAAATCACTAATATTTAATGTTGAATAGAAACATAAAGTCTATTCCTAGATATGTTCCATTTTTCATAAAATTCAGCTCTTAATGACTGAAATCAGGCTATAAAAACTGATCTTATTGATTAGTTCTTGTCAGGTTTTACTCCCTCAGTTTTCAATTCGTCTCACAAGGACCTCCTCCTATAACTCTATTGATGTTGAAAACAATGGACAAGATCCTTGATGCTCTACAGCCTCTATTCATTATGTTCTCAATGGCCTGAAGTGATCTGGAGTTTGCTGTGGACTAGTAGGCTGGAATACCTATCCTTCGTGTTGAAGAGTGGATAACTGCTCTCCATTTTCCTCATTTTCCACTGTAAATCTCATCTTGATGAAAACTGCTACCCTTCTCTCAGGTGGAAAACAGCAATCAAAGTTTAAGTTTGATTCAACTCAATGAGAATGGTGGTTTATTAAAAGGATAGAGAGAAATCTCACAGAACTCAAGAGTAAGACTTGATACTGGGCTTAATGGAACCAGGAAACAATCAAGAAAGGGGACCTGTTCTTTTCTCTTTCTGGAGCTGCATAGATTGTCTTTCTTTGCCTTCTTTAGAAATCTCTAGTTCTCTCTGCCTTTTGCCATCCTTTACTGATCTTCCTCGGGTTTTGATGTGGCTACCAAACCTATGTGGTAATCTTTCAGTTCCTGTAGCTGCCATCCATTAGCTATAAAATATGTTGTTTAGTTCAAAAGTCTTAAATAAAAACAATCTCAGAAGGTAATGACCGATCAGTGGGTTGGGTAGGCTTAAGCCAGTGTCCATCCCTGGGTAATCGGCCATGAACAGGGCCAGCAGAGTCATATGGTGGGGGGAGCTGCCTGTGTGTTGGACTATGGGGAAGTTCATGTTCTGAGTTGGGCATGCAACACATCTGAACATGGGAAGTTCCCAGTATGCCATAGTTCCAGAGCTTAACTTTTGTGATGCTGAAATTAATTGAGGCAAGTAATTAGGCCAGAATGAGCTCCTATTCTTGAAAAATTATGATAATTCTAGACAGACCATGCTTGTCAAAGGAGTTTTAGTATTTTGGGTTTTTTTAATTTATTTAAGGCAGATAAACTAAAACTTGTGTGAATAAATATATCTGTCAAAGGACAGTGCTAGGTATGGTGCCATAACCAGTCAACGTCCACTTTATTTTCATAAACCACTCAGTAGCACACTATGGGAATCAGAAGTATTTTCTTGATTGGAAATAGATCCATTATGTAATTGTTGAATTATCAGGCTAATTTGTGGAAAGAAAACTAAAATGTATTGATCACAATGCTAGGAATTTAAACCAATATTAATTATTTAGACCTCACAAAACTATTTACAAATAGGGAGATTCATCCCCACTTTACAGATGAAGTTGTCAGAGGCCAGAAAAGTCTAATTATTTAATATTCTGATGCTTACATATTGTAGTGTTTGTATTTAAATGCACATCTGTCTGAAGTGGAGGACTATTATTTATTTTAATGGTATAGTATCGCTTATTATTTTTTTAAAGCCAAGAATTTTCAGTGACTTTAATGGCTCACAACCACTTGATAAGGGATCTTACTTGAGTATCTCTTCCCCCTTATCTTTTCAATCCATGTTATGAGTTGATAAAATACATATATATATAGACTTGCACAGAGCTTCACTTCCCTCGATATTTAATTCCTTCATTTGTTAGATGGAAGTGAATAACACATTGCCCTGGCCGGTTTGGCTCAGCAGTTAGAGAGTCAGCCTGCAGACCAATGAGTCGCGGGTTTGATTTCGGTCAAGGGCATGTACCTCAGTTGTGGTTGTTCCCTGCCCTGGTTGGGTCGTGCAGGAGGCCACCAAAAATAGAGAAATAAATAACACTATTTCATAAGATTGCTGGGTAATTTGAAATTTAAAATGAGATTATTATAATTTTTCATAATGAATGTCATCTAATAAAAACTCAATATACAGATTTTATTATATGTTTTTTGTTGCTAAATATGAGTCAGTAGAAACCACCCTAGGAAATGATGACAGACTCCTTCATTTAGGTTTTAGGTTTCCCAATAATTATTGTATATTGGTGTTTCTTGTTCTCTAATTAAAGAATTTATTTTTCCAAAACATTGATTAAATAATATATGAATTAAAAAGAAGATGAGATAAGTGAACATAAATTTTAAGTCAACCCTGGCACCCAGTTAGTAAGAACCAGACTAAAAAGGCTAAAAGCAGCTGGCATATAAGGACACATTTTCTAGCTGCATGTGTGCCAAGCTCTGTTCTAAGTAATTTACAAGGATCAAGTTGCTTGTGTCTCTTGACTCTTCCTGGTCCTGCAGCACTGAGCAAGCAGCCTGCCAGTAAGACCTTTGTGGGCTCTAAGCACTTTGTCTTCCCAGACCCCTTCCTCCACTTAAAAACATTAAAGATGGTATTCTACAAGATGGGTTGGGATATTCACAACGTATATTAAAACATTCTCTTTGACCTAGGAGTTCATTTTTTCTGTTGACTTTTAAAGAAATTAAAACATTTTCATGAGACTTTAAAAGTTTTTTCGACCCTAGCTGCTGTGCCCCCTGTGCCTGATCAGAAAGGGGACCCTGCCTGCCTGAGTGGGGTAGCCTGAGGCAGATCACGTCCTAGCCCACAGTACGCCCTAAATAGCCACTGTGGATGCGCTGAGAGAATAAAAGGAAGACAAACTATTTAGCATTTCAATTTATATTTTTATTATAAGTACAGCCTCCTTCATCATATGGAAACAATTTTAACCTCAGTTGTAAATCTTTTGTGAAATGAGCAGATTTTTGCCTGCAGGTGGTGCTAGATACTCATTTCCCAGGTAACAGGCAGAAATGCAAAATTACCACTTTGGTAAGAAAGCATATTAAATATGTAATGCAAGCATGACATTTTTTCAAAAATAAAATCCTTCATTAACACAATATGAGTCTTTTCTGTGAGCCTAGAAGTCTTTGTTACATCTAGTGATTAAGCAATAACTATAGCCACTTGGCTGAGTGCAGTTAACAATTCCTGTTGTGCTAGTAAAAGATGTTCCTTTCGTTTGAAGATCTGGTAATTTAATCTCTATGAGATTAAATCTGTTGTGAGTGGGATTAGGGAAAACAGAAACCTTTTGTTTTTCAGATATACATTGAACTTAGAAAATTCTATCAATTAAAACAGCCAGTACTTTCAGTTATTTCAAAATTATATCTCTTTTCTTTGTCATTAAAAAATAATCATAAGTCAAGAGACAGCACACCCTGAAAGAAAAAAGTCTTTGTAAAGGATAATGCTTTCCTAAATATGCTCCTTTTTGGCACCATGATTTTGTCTGTAGCAAGTAGGGTCCCCCTAGCTATACACCTTGTACATGGCAATACCTGGAGAGCCTTTGACTTGAGACACTATGAACTTGAAAAAAATAAGAAGACTTCCTGGACACAAACATTATAATGAGAATAATCACAATTTACAAAGGCTAGATAAATAGATATAGATAGAGAGCAAACATATATAGAATTAATTCTGCTATTCAGCTTCAATCGTCCTCCCCAAGGAATTCGTGGTAATCCTTGCTAGTGTGGTCAAGCAATATTCTTATGGTCTAGTTTGGATTCTCATTCTCGGATCTCAGGGTCTTAATCTGCATTTCATTCACTGATTTGAGTTAATGCTGCTTGAGCTGAGATGGTCCTCTCAGGTTGAGGGTTCTGATTAGGAAATTCTTAGGGTTTGCCTTTTCCATGGCCCCAAGCTGTGTTTTTAGCCACCAAGACCTGTCCTTTATTTCTAGGGATGACTTTGATGATGTCTCCTATATTAGTTAATGGAGATGGCAGTCGCTGAATGGCTCAACCCCCCACTCTGACTGCTCTTTGCCATGTCAGTGTTTTCTGCTGATACTTTCTAACTGTTGGTTGACAATTTCTGAGGACTGTGGAAACGGATAAGATTTTTTAAATCCCTTCTTGTGAGAAAAGCAAACTTTTTCTTTGGAGTTGACCTGAAACCTATCTCTCCATATCAAAGAGTCCAGCCATTTCTAGTGAGAAATAAATAAAGCATTAGAGATGATATGTATAGTCTGACCACCTCATTTCCTACACACTGGCCCACATGGAAGAGTAGAATGTATCAATCCAGGAAAAAATTACAAGGCAGTGGCAGAGCTTGGTGAAAAATGTGGGCACCTTCACAGAGGAAATGCATCATCTCTCACATGAGTCGGACACATCTTTTGAAAAAAACTGTTCAGTTTTCTTTTTCTCCCCATCAAAGAAGAAATAACTGTAGGAAATGGAAATTTGCACTTCCAGAACATAAAACCTGAATTGCTCATTTTGAGGGTTGGCATATGGCTCGTGTGCCTGGCTCTGCAGAGAGATTTTTCTAGAGCCATATGGTTGAATCAAGAAGGGCGACGGGCTAGAGCGGACTGAAGGCAGTTTACAGTTAATGATAAAGTCCTGATGCAGAATATATTTCAAAAAGCTTCCAATCTTAGATTCACATTAAAAAGAAGGCAGCCAAGAAATACATTCATGTTTTTTCCTCCTGAAATAAGAAAACAAAGATGCCAGACAGAGCACTACCTGTCAGCTCTGCTTAGATGACCTAACATTCCAATCACTGTAAAACCAAACTTTTAAGAGAAAATTGCTATTCTAATTGTTTAAACATTATTATAGCCTTCCCAGTGGGTAAATGCTGCATTTCCACTAAAACACAAAACTTGTTTACCAACCTATGTAAGCAGACAGATTACAGGCTCTGCCAGTCCATATCACTAAGCACCACTGAGACAACTTGCTAGAGAGAGTTAAGTTCCCCTGCCCTCAGGGAAAACTAAAATGAAAAGCATGGTTGACACCAAAATGAATAATCAGTTTGTAACTTCAGATGGGCTACTCATGCTGAAAATATTACAGATGAGATTTTAACTAATTAGGCCCCAAGCTCTTTGTAAAAGCCACATTGCAATTAATTAAGATGATTGCTACTCATTATTTTTTTTAAAGAAAATTCTTTATTAGATGTATAAAACTGTCAGAGAAAAGTAAATACTTCTTACACTACCATATCATGGTTTTTATGCTAAAATAGATAAAATATTTTAAAATATTTTTAAGCTGTTCATTTGAGTAGAAATTGGCATACTGTTGTGAATTCTTTAGCTAATATGTAATAATAATTGAATTAACAATGTGTATGTGTTTGCATTTGTGTAAACACATATACATTTTTAATAACAGAAAATTTCTAAAAAGACAGACATCAAATTTTAAAAATTGGTTACCTCAGGGAAGTGGGATTAGGAGTTGAGGGTTGATTTAGGTAGATTTTACTTAACACTTCATATATATTTGTAGTGCTTAAAATATTATAGTGGTCTTAAATTATTTTTGTAATTTGTATTTTTGTAGAATCTCCCGTTTGCCTCCAACAATGCAGCTTTCTTAAAATACCAGACATTCAGAATAATATGAGTTGAAAATCAAAGAACCACTGCCTAGTTTTTCTTAACTAAAAAGGGGCAATATAATTTAATTAAAAATTTAATGTTATTTGTGAAATTTTACTTGTGAAACTTATAATTATACTTTTTTCAGAGTAAAAGATTTTGCTAACTCATTATTGCATATGCATTTAAGTTGGAAACCATTGTGCTTAAACTGAGAATGGTTTAGAGTCCCATAAGTGTTATCATAAGATTAAAATTAATTGCTCAGAATTTTCAGATGAGGCCAAACTGGACAGGTAATCAGTCATAGGCTAATGTTTTTAGCTTGATTCATGTTATCAAACTATATTTCTGATAACACCAGGAAAGGGGATAGATGGGAGAGAAATACACTACTTAGCAAAATGATGGAACCAAGTTCTTTTGTTTGCATTAATTCTAATATGTAGAGGTCACATTTACAGCAGAGTTGAGTTTATTGAATAATTCAAGCACAAAGCTCACATTTGCCTAAATGTATGAAAGCAAATATACCACAAAATAATTTTTCTTCTTGTAAGTTTGTAGAGTGCCTTTAATGTGAAAAATTTGGTAGCTTTAAAGGAATGAATTAATAATACTTTAAAATGAATTTATGAACATTTTACTTTAAAGATAGAATTAAAACACACTATTCATTATATATATAATTATATATATAATGAATAGTGAATATATATAATATAATGAATATATATATATATATATATATATAATCTTTATATATAATACGAGGTGTGCAGGGATGAAATGACCTTCACCAAACTCATAGATAAGATGAAATGCAATGGTTAATTTTTAGAAGGAACTAAAGTTATTAAGGGTTAGTCTTGAATATGTAGAGATTTGTTTTGTTTCAGAAGATGACTACTAACTTTCACTTTGAAAAAAATATATGTATTTTATACATACAAAAGAAAATAGTATTATATTTCTAAAGTTAAAAGCTTACCAAAATGAACACCTAAATTTTAATCATCCAGTTCAGAAATATGCCAAACCAACATGGTTGTACCTACTTCAAGGCTCCTCTTATAATCCTGCTTCTCCCCACCTAAACTACTGTTCTGTATCTTGTGTTTATTGCCTATGCTAAGCAACCTCTAAGATGACCCTCAATGGCTACCACTTACTGTTATTCACCCCTTTATGGAATCCCCTTGCTTTGAAGGTGATTCGCTTTCAACAAGTAGAATATGACAGAAGCAGTGACTGTCACTTTGGAAATTAGGTTATAAAATTGCTATAGCTTCTCTCTCTCTCTCTCTTTCCACTCTCCTCTTGCTCTCTCTTGCTTACTCTGAATAAAGCCAGTTTCCATGCCGTCAGTTTACCTATGAAAAGGTCTATACATAGCAAAGTACTGAGGGAGGCCTCCAGCCAACAACCAGGAAGAACTGAGGCCCTCTGTCCAACAGCCAGAAGGAACTAAATCTTGACAACAACCACATGAGAGATTTGAGAGTGAGCCATTTACAAATCAAGCCTTGAGATGAATCTATAGCCCCAGGCATCATTCTGATAGCAATCTCAGAGACCATGAGCCAGAGGTAGTTAAAACATGGATATCTGACCCAAGGGAAATGTGATATAACAAATGGGTGTTATTTTGAGCCACTATATTTTGGAGTAATTTGTTTATCAGCAGTAGGTAACCAATATCTTTGCCTTTTATAAAGTTTTCATAAAGATTACAGAGTATATTAATTTCTGTTAAATTTTCAAATAGTGTTTAATTCTTCATCTTGCAAAATTTTCAACTGGTTAATCTTCTAATAATTTAGAAAAGTATTTTAATATCTTTTTAAAAATTATTTTTGTATTTGTCTATTTCACCTTGTAGTTTTATCAAATTTTACTTTATATATGTGAGGCCATTAAATTAGATGCCTACAAGTTTCTAGTATACAAGCAGCAAAACATGATGGTTAAGTGCATAGAATCTGGGGACAGATTGCCTTCTGGATTTGAATCCTAACTTTATTCCTTACTAGCTATATGACCTTGAGCAAATTCTTTAATCTCCATCCCTTTATTTCCTCACCTGAAAAATGGAAATAGAAATAATGCCTAGCTAATAGAATTAAAATGAGGTTTAAATACGTCAATACTTACAAGTCTACAGCAGTAGTTGATATACAACTAATGGTAAATCAATAAGTATTTTGACTTCTTTATCAAAACATTATCATTAATAATGTTTTTTGCTTAAAGGTTATTTTGGTAGCTACCCCATCTTTTAAAAAAATACTTTTCCCCAAAATTGTTTTTTCCTGATTGATCTTTTTCTACTACACTTTCAACTTTTCTGTCTTCTTATTTATTTATTTATTTATTTATTTATTTATTTATTTAGTTAGTTAGTTAGTTAGTTAGTTAGTTAGGTTTATTTTTTAGAGAGAGAGGAAGGGAGAGAGAGAAACATTGATCGGCTGCCTCCTGCACGCTCCCTACTGGGGATTGAGTCTGCAACCCAGGCATGTGCCCTGACCACGAATCAAACCAGGACCTCTCAGTCTGCAGGACCACACTTAATCCACTGAGCCACACCAGCCAGGCTGTCTTCTTAGGTTTTATGTGCACCTCTTAAATTCAACGTGTAGCTGAGTTTCTTTTTTTAAAAATACAATTAGTCATTCTGTCTTTTAACTGAAAAGAATTAACTGTATTATGGTTATAAATATTTTTTACTTATTATTACCATTTTGTTTTTGCTAGTTGTCCCACTTTTATTTTTATTTTTTTCCTTTCTTGCTTTCTTTTGGATTGATTGAGATGCTATATTTGTTTGATGCTTGTTTCATCTTTTCTCTTTAACTGTCTTGGGAATAATATATATTTTGATCCTTTTAATTATTGCCTTTGAAATTCCCAACTGATGAACAAAATAGAAAGCATTCTTTATATATATATATTTTAAATACATATATAAATATATATATATAATATATATATTTTTTAAATACATATATATATAGATATTGCTCTCATTTTTTATAATATAAGATTTTTTCAATAGTTTAACTCCTGTCAACCTCCTCTCAAGTTACATGCTCTTGTATTCTAATTTTATTCTTGTTATATCCTGTTAGATATTATTACTAACATTTTATAAAGACAATATTTGCTTGAATTTAGTTAAATGTTTACCATTTTGCTCACCATTCTTGCTTGTCTCTTGATCTTCTTTTTGAAATCAATGTTCTTTCTCCTGAAGTACATTCATTTTGAAGTTCTTTTAGTGAAAGTCTGTTAATGGTAAACATTTTGTTTTTACCTTAGAGTATTGCTATGATTTCCTCATACTTGAAAATAGTTTTCCAGAATGACTAATTCTAGATTTATAGTCATTTTCTTTCTATACATTGAAACTATTATTTTATTCTTCTTAAATTTTTTATTATTAGTCTAATGGTTGTTACTATCTTTTATTCTGGCTTTTTTCTATTCTCTTTTTACTTGGTGTTTTATAGTTGGAAGGTGACTGAATGTCAATTTATTTTTTATTTATACTGCTTGATAAACATTATGTTTCTTGTATCTATGGATTCATGATATACCTACTCATAAGGTTGTTACAAGGATTAGAATCACTAAAAATGTCACATGCTGTGCCCTAGCTGGTTTGGCCCAGCGATTAGAGCGTCGGCCCATGGACCAATGAGTCTCAGGTTTGATTCTGGTCAAGGGCATGTACCTCGGTTGCGGTTTGTCCTTGGCCCTGGTCAGGTTGCGCGGGAGGCAACCAGTCGATGTGTCTCTCTCATGTTGATGTTTCCCTTTCTCTCTCTCTCCCACTCTATCTGATGATAAATGGAAAAAATATCCTCAGATGAAGATTAAAAAATAAAAATTCAAATTCAAATTTTAAAAATGTCAAATGCTGTGAACACCTGGCACATAGAAAATGCTATGTATGTTTTCTATTATTAATGAATAATGTTTATTTTTATTGACATCTTCTTTAATATTGCTCTTCCCACCATTATTTTTGTACTCTTTCCTCTAGGACTACCCATTAGAAATATAAAACACTTGTCCATTCCAAGCTTTATGTCAATTAATTAATCTTTCCTATTTTTCAAATCCTTGCCTCTCTGTGCTACTGGGTAATTTCTTCAGACCTAACTCTAAATCACGAATTATCTTTTAAGTTTTGACTAATCTGCTAATTTACCTATTTGTGCTGGTGCTTAGCTATTCTCTGCCTGACTCTGTGCTCTGCTCATTGATCTTTACAGAGTGCCTCACCTAGGCTCCCTACCCTTTGGTTCTGGATGGGCCAGAGCAATGGGTATCATCCGCAGCAGATCTAAGATCCCGAGGAAGGAGATGTCGAGGCACCTAGTCCCCTCTCTCTACCTGTGTTATCATAACACTTGCATTTTAATAGTGAATGTTTTACTTCTTTGTGAAGCTGGGCTTTATTCTTTGATATATGAAAGACACAAAAACACAAAGGGTATTTTTCCTCAAACAAGAATGAATTGAATTCTTCAGAATCATGAACAATTCCCAAATAAACTGGGAAAAACAAACCATTTTTGCTTCA
Organism: Tadarida brasiliensis; assembly: GCA_030848825.1. Taxonomy (NCBI): domain Eukaryota; kingdom Metazoa; phylum Chordata; class Mammalia; order Chiroptera; family Molossidae; genus Tadarida; species Tadarida brasiliensis. The sequence continues at coordinate 77,335,791 of CM061267.1, read as the reverse complement.
CCTGAATATTTCCATGCCCATCATCACGGAGTATTTTATGAAATTGCTTCAAGAGTGCTAAAGAAAAATAAGTAAATCCGTTTCCACTCTAAATAAAAGGGGCAAAGCAATTCTCTTTAAATGCAGCACATCTGGTAACAGAATGGGCATTGCTGAATGGAAATGGGGAATCTCATTATAAAAAGGGGGAAAAATGTTTAGAGATTTGGCATAATGTGCTCAAAAGCTTTCAGAAAAAGAAAGACTACTGAAAAGTGAATTTATGCGCTAAAATGTGTTTTGTTTTTTTTTTACTGACGTAAAAGATGGATGCTAATCATAAAAATGCTCTGCTACTTTTCTATATAGTTTTATTATTTATAGGCAATTACAATAATATTAATGACATACATAAAGTAAAAAAAAATTGTAGGTTAACATTTAAACTTAAGGAAGAACAGAAAAAAAGAAAGTTGAAGAAACTAATTACATACCATAAAGGAAAACTGTCACGTTAGCTCAAAACTTCTTCACCCATGTCTATATTTTGTAAACATTCCCTGACCACCTACATTTAATACACATGGCAACGGGCTGCCGTAGTCCAGGCTCATTCTTAGGTTCCCTGGACAGTCCCATGGAACTGAAACATGTGCACACCATTTCCAGGGCTTCTTTCTTCACTTTCAACATGCCTACTTCGAATGGTAGCAGGAAAGCTTAACCAGCTCCCCCGGTCTACCCAACAATTATTTTACCCATTGTAACCTGTCACAGTCTCACCAAGGTCCTGGAGATGAGAAACAACTAGGTCTGTTTGTCCACCCCAAAGCATCTCTAACCAGTCCTTCTTTCTTGGGCTTTCCTTCGGACCTGACTGTGCTTTTAACCATCCCACAATGACAGAAATGAAATAGTAATGAAAGCTAGTATAACAACTTTGTACCTTGATATGCATGCTTCTAGTTGTTAGGCCAAAGATGTTTTAATGCTTACATAAAGGAAATTATTCACAATATTTCAGCACAGATAAAATATAGTTCAACTAGGAAACTATAAAACATTTAAATCAGGAAAGAATCTAATGAGATCTGGTCTATTATAATTTATAAGACTAAAAAGTACTGATATTTATGTTTTGGAGTTGGTAAATTAAGCTTGTCTCAGAATTGTTAGATTTATCTAAAGAGAAATTCCCCATTCAGAGGATTACTGACTAAAGAAACAGTGTATTTCTTTTAAAAAGATGTTTATCCCTGGCAGGTTTTGCTCAGTGGTTAGAGCGTTAGCCCACAGACCAAAAAGTCTCAGGCTCAATTCCAGTCAAGAGCACATACCTCGGTTGTGGTTCGGTCTCCGGCCCTGGTTGGGGTTGGGCAGGAGGCAGCCAATCTAGACGTCTCTCTTACATCAATGTTTCTCTCTCTCTCTCTCTCCCCCCTCCCTCCTTCCTTCTCATGCTATCTGAAGATAAATGGAAAAATGTCCTCGGATAAGGATTTGAAAACTAAATAAATAAAATATAAATTAAAAGATCTTTAAATTAAAGTTTACGTAAACCAACAAAAGCATACATTGTGTATTTTCAAGTGCTGAGAATATGGCAAGTATGAATTTTTCTAAAACCAAACCAAATGTATTCTAGTTTTAAATAAATTGACTAGAGTATAGTCAACAGGAAAATGTAAAAAGCACTCTGTTGCTAAAAGTTAGGGAAAACCATGAACAAATGTATCTGTCTTGAAAAATACCTAACTGGGCTCAGCAAATAGACACTTTTAATCAATTATTAAGGATGTATGTAAAGGGAATTTTTCAGCACACTTTCCTTCCCTCCTCTGCCTTATAGTTTTAAAAGTTCTTTGTTCCTTCTGATTAATTGTGCTGTTTGTGCATTCTAGCCCCAGAGTCATAGTTAAGGGGACAGCTAAAATTAAGGGACTAAGGAATAGTCTGTCAATCTTTGCCCCTTGGGTAGAAGGCTGCTATAAAACAAATGAAAAATGAAGCACCATTAAGAATAAATTGGAGGTTTTGAGTATGTTCTTTTATTCTCAAAATGGGTTTTCTTTTTTGAGAATCGTCTCTTTCTGTTTGAATTGGCTTGTATTATAAGCTGATTGTGGCATTCTGATTTCATCTGAGTCTACCCAGATGTTCCTTCCATTTACAGGAAGCATTTCTATTTCACATACAAAGTTCTGTATTTTTAGGCCACATCTGATGACCTAGGTTTCAAAGTCCTAGGACAGTTTTCAGAAACTTACCATTACTTTCTTTGAATCTATATTTTGCTTTTTAATGTGAACAAAACTTTTGTTGACTTTTTTGTTTTATTAAGCTTTGAACATTTTCTTGCATTTTACCGATTATTTCAGTTTTACATTTCAAAGTAGCATCTTTATGTTAAAAAAAAAAGGAACCTAAATATTCAGCTCTGAATGTGTTAATTGCTTTATTTTCACTTTTGTTTCCACTAATAATTATTATGAATGGAAGTTTTAATATTTAGTTTATTTGATATTTAATTGATACATATAGAAAACCATACAACTTCCAGTCAAGATGGCGGCGTAGGTAAACGCGGTCTCGCCTCCTCCCACAACAACATCAAAATTACAACTAAACTACAACACAACCACCATTCAGAACCCCTGAAATCGAGCTGAACGGAAGTCCTACAACTACGAAATTAAAGAAGAAGCTGCATCGAGACTGGCAGGAGGGGCAGAGGCAGACGGGCTGGTCCCACACCCGGGTATGGCAGATAAAAATCAGGAGGGACACCTCGGCTGGGAAGGTCCTCCCTGAGGACTGAGGGGTCCCTGTCCCACACCAGGCGCCCAGCTCAGGGTTCCAGTGCCAGGAAGAGAATCCCCATCACTTCTGGCTGGAAAACCAGCAGGAACTGAGGCTGAGGCGGCTGGAGCCCCCGGCAGCTCCTCTTAAAGGGCCTGTGCATGAACTTACTCAGACTTGCTCCCTCTGAGCTCGGAAGAGGGCAGCTTGAGGGATGCCAGAGACATACAGGGAAGAACTAAACTGTTTGGCCTCTGGACGAAGGCTGCAGAGGCGGCTTTCTCCTGGACAGACGTGTTGGCGGAGGCTGATGTTCCTTTGGTGAGCCCTTTCCCGGAGCGGCAGATGGCCACCATATCTGGGACTCCAGCAACCTGGCTCACACTGTTGGCCCCGCCCTGGTGATTCCCTGAGGCCCCGCCCCACCCAACTTCCAGGCCCACCCAAGCTGTTTCCAAAGGCTTTACCATAGGATTGGCCTGTCTTGGATCCTGCTTCAGTTTCCAAAAAATCTCTCAAATAAGTAGCATCTGGTCTCAGCGAGCCCCATACCTCTCGTTAAGTGGCCCCAGGCCTGGTACTAGAAGCAGCCAGTCTTGGTTCACAACTTGGCTTTGCCTGGGCACCTCCAAGCCCAGCACAGGAAGCAGCCATCTGCAGATCACTTTGTAGCTTATGCTGGGTGGCCCCGGATAGAACACAGGCAGTGGCTGACCTTGCCCCAGAGCCAGCACACCCAGTGGACAGCTTCAGACCACATCGAAACAGTACCACCCAACCACCTCCATAAGTGACACACTCAATGAGCGGAATTCAGTGGGTACCAGAGCCCTGATGAAGTAAGTCTTGCTCTGTGTGGTGGGCCCCTACACAGCTGGTCCTCCAAGGTAGTCAGAGGCCAGTGGTCAGTGGGCACAGCCAGTCCTTGCAGCTGATCAGCCTGAGTAAATCCCTCCCACTGATGTGCCAATAGCAATCAAGACTCCATTACAACAGAAGTGTGTAAAGTCCACACTAGGAATGCACCTCGAGGGCCCAGCTGGGGTCATCAGGGAGGCTGTGCCACTGGACCCTACAGGACACCTACAACAATAGGCCACCCTACGAAGCCTAGGAGACATAGCAACTCTACCTAATACATAGAAACAATCACAGGGAAGCAGCCAAAATGAGGAGACAAATAAACATGTCCTAAACAAAAGAAAAGAACAAAACTCCAGGAAAAGAATTAAACAAAATGGAGATAAGCAATCAATCAGATGCAGAGTTCAAAACACTGAGTATAAGGTTGCTCAAGGAACTTAGTGAGAACTTCAAGGAACTTAAGGAGACCTCCAAGGAACTTAGTGAGAACATCAACAACATAAAAAAGGACCAGTCAGAAATGAAGGATGCACTAACTGAAATAAAGAATAATTTACAGAGATTCAATAGTAGAGTAGGTAAAGCCAAGAAGCAAACCATCGATTTGGAATATAAGAAAGTAAAAAACACCCAATCAGAACAGCAAAAAGAAAAAAGAATCCAAAAAATTGAGGATAGTGTAAGGAGCCTCTGGGACAACTTCAAGCATGCCAACATTCACATCATAGGGGTGCCAGAAGGAGAGGAGAGAGAACAAGAAATCGAAAACCTATTTGAAACAATAATGACAGAAAACTTCCCTAACTTAGTGAAGGAAACAGACATACAAGTCAAGGAAGCACAGAGAGTCCCAAACAAGATAAACCCAAAGACGTCCACACCAAGACACATCATCATCAAAATGTCAAAGGTTAAATACAAAAAGAGAATTTTAAAAGCAGCAAAAGAAAAGAAGTTTGTAATCTACAAAGGAGCTCCCATAGACTGTCAGCTGATTTCTCAAAAGAAACGTTGCAGGCGAGAAAGGAGTGGCAAGAGATATTCAAGGTAATGAAAAGCAAGGACCTACAACCAAGATTACTCTATCCTGCAAAGCTATCATTTAGAATCAATGGACATATCAAGAGTTTCCCAGACAAGAAAAAGCTAGAGGAGTTCATCACCACCAAACCATTATTATGTGAAATGTTGAAGGATCTTCTTGAAGGAGAAGAAGAACAAAAATATGAACAATAAAATGGCAATACATACATATCTATCAACAATTGAAACTACAAACAAAATGAGCAAGCAGAACAGAAACAGACTCCTAGATATAGAGAACTTTTTGTTGCTTGCCAGATGGGCGGGGGCTGGGGGATGGGTGAAAAAGATGAAGGAATTAAGAAGTACAAATTGGTTGTTAGACTAATGAACCTCAAAGGGAAGGGGGAAGGGAGGGTGGGAGGAGATAAACCAAAGAACTTCTATGCATATATGAATAAGCAATGGATACCTACAATAGTGTGGGGAAGGCAGGAGGGGGGCGGGATTGGGGAGGAGGGGTCAATGGGGAAAAAAAGGGAGGACATCTGTAATACATTCAACAATAAAGATAAGTTAAAAAAAAACCAATAAAGATGAGTTAAAAAAATAAAAAAATAGAAAACCATACAGTGAAATGAGGAAATGAGGAATACATATTTATAATTATGCATGGAGGGCAAGAGGAAAAAATAATAGCTAGTCTTTTGACATTATTATTAAAAGCAATTTTAATCAAAATTTTTATTAAATAATAGTTAAATTAAATCAATGGAGTTAATGTATATATTTATTAAAGCACTCAAAAGAGAATAAAACCAAAAGAAACAATTTATCTATCACACATGACATATTTGTGATTTATTTTCCTATTGGTGTCAAACAAACTCCAGAAGTGTCTGGGGCTTTGGCTGGAATGATAAAGATTTAGCTAAGGGTCTTGGAATTTGAGAACTGGGAATATAGATAGGGAAAAACCCAGAAGTGTTCCAAAGAAGAAAGAAAAGTTAAACATTCTTATAATAAAAAGTACACACTTGAGAATTACCAGTCTTGCTTTCACAGCCCTAGGATTGGTCCAGGATGGTTATCAGTCAGTCATATATCAAGTAGTCTGGATGATGAATGCCACGTGGTCCAGGAGATTCAAAATCATTTAAAACTTGCCTTGAGCCCTGCCAGTTTGGCTCACTGGTTGAGCGTTGACCCATGTACCAAGAGGTCGCCAGTTCGATTCCCAGTCAGGGCACATGCCCAGGTTGTGGGCCCGATCCCCTATGAGGGGCATGCAGGAGGCGGCCAGTCGATGTTCTCTCACATCGCTATTTCCATCTCTCTCCCTCTCCCTTCCTCTCTCTCTAAAATCAATAAAGAAAAAAAAAATTAAAAACAAAAACAAACTTGCCTTGATATGGGTGTTTAATAGTAGGATTCAGGAGCATTTCTAGGTGCAGATAAAGAATAAGATTCTATAATATTATTTTTACTGCAATATGATTTTTCTCTACAACCCGCAGAATGATCTTCAAAGTAACATGAAATTATGTAAGAAAAAAAAAGTTCATCGGTGTTTGGAGGTTCATAACAACTGTTGTTAAATCTAACACTAGAACGAGTCAGTGTCCAGATACCTAAATACGATGCACTAAATTGAGGTCATAACCAAAACTCATTATTAACATAAACCTAAGGGACACAATACAAACTTAACTTCTATTTATCTATTTTTTAAAATCGAAGTAAATTTAATTTATTACATTACAGAGGTATTAAATTTTAATATTCTATGAGGATTACCATAAAATATTCTCTGACTTGGGAAACACATATACATTTTAGGTTCAAACTGTTTATTGTAAATCTGTATGACCTTTATGTCAGTCGAGTCTCTCAGTCCATTGGGATATCAGGTCAATTAGAACCAATACTTTATTCCCTTTGTAAATTCCTGGGTGAAGGGTAGAGTTGTTGCCGTTGTTTCGTGCTTTGTGGTCATTCCCTCATGTGCACATGGCATTAACCCAAGCATTGCACTACTTTAACTCTCCTTCTTCCACTAAACTAGCAATATAAAATTTTCCAGGAGCAGAGATTTTGCTGAGTAATTACATTACAGACAATAAATAGCAAGCTTCAACTGACCATGTTTGTTCTCGAACATTTCTAGAACCAGTCATACCACTGAAGGTTCCTAATTTCCCATTTTACCCCACAGAAATCAGCCCTCCACTTTTTCATTGCGCCTCTCTTTTTCTTCTCTTCTCTGGCCTTTCTTTTCCATTTTTTGCCTGCAAGAGTAGGAAAAAATGTCCTCCCATTTTTGTCCTCTCTTTCTCTCCTACAAAGTAGTGAGTCTTCTGTTTTACTGCCTTGGCTTCTGCAGAATATTACTTTTAGCTCAAATAGCTTAAAAGATCTTTTCCTTAACAGTGACAGTTTACTCCTAGTAAGGATTTGATTGGCAAATGTTGGGATTAGATAAACGTTCTCCCTACTGTATATATATTAATAATTACATAACACAGAGTTACTTACAAATCTGTTTCATTTTCGGGGGGAAAATGTTGGAAAAATCATGACATGGGTAAAAGATAAGCCAGGTGCTACCCACAAGTGGCCTGCAAAACAGGGTGTTTGGAAAGAATTTTTCACATCACTGGGATCAAAGTCAGGAATTCACAGAAGCCATTCACCCACGACTCAGTAATCCAATATAAGGGAAAGGAGACACCTTCAGGTAACTCTAGAAGCTCAAAGGAGACTCCTGTCCTGGCAAGAAGCACTACACAGGGTACGCCAGTAAGTAAGAACAAGAGAATAGTGAAGACTCTCCAACAGCTCAGCCACCCTCCCATAGGCTGTGTTCCTCCAGATCATGTCCTGAGTACCTGCACACCCAGAGCCTGTGCATATTTAACTGCCTCTTATACTCCGTGATACACCCCTAGCACCATTACCTCATTGTGTATAGGCGGAGATCAAAAATTATCTGGGGGATTCATGAAGGAATCAACAGAGCAATTTAATTCTATTTAAACTATAGATTGACACAAGAATTTAAAAAATTAAATTAACATAGTTAATAAGCTCTTGGTTACTATAGTAAAGTGATGCTCATCTTAAGGGGATCATGTTTTTTTTTAGAAAACTTATCTTGAAACTAATAACTAGCTGCAATTTTTACAAGAAAGAGTATAAGTGATTTCAATATTAACATTTACTGATTGAAATGCTGTTATAAATTTTTAAAATTTTTCTTTTTTCTTTATTGACTTTAGAGAAAGAGGAAGGGAGAGGGGGAGAGAGAGAGAGAACATCGATTGGCCACTTCCTGCATCCCCCCTAATGGGGATTTGGCCCACATCCTGAGCATGTGCCCTGACCAGGGATCGAACCGGCAACTTTTTGGTACATGGCTCAGCGCTCAACCACTGAGCCACACCAGCCAGGGAAAATGCTGTTACAAATTTTTAAAAGAGGCAGGATTCTGCCTGGCTGGTGTGGCTTAGTGGATTGATGTTCCATGGACTGAGAGATACCAGTTCAATTCCTGGTCAAGGCACATGCCTGGGTTTCGAGCTTGATCCCCAGTGGGGAGTGGACAGGAGGCAGCCAATCGATGTTTCTTTCTCACATCGATGTTTCTATCTCTCTCTCTCCTTTCCTTTCTCTTTAAAAAATCAATAAAAAACATTTAAAAAATAAATAAATAAAAGAGGCTGGATCCTGTTACCTAGTGCAAATTGTTGGGCCATCAGTTTTCATCACGCTGAAATTTAGTAAGAGTGTAGAATTTTTGTCATCAAGAGGCTCTGAGGCCAAATTACATGTCACTTTACAAGAATTGTATTCTCACTGTGACTTGGAAATATTTCTTAGAGGGGACATTGTTTGAACTGCAACATTTTTAAGATACAAAATGTTAACTATAAACAGAGGAAACTGAACTTCGTTTCTAGGTTCTGAGTTACATAGGAGTGGACAATTATCAAGAGAAAATACCATGATTTCATGTGTACAAAGCTGAGTCTATATTTGGAGAGAAAATAATTATATCTTCAAAATAGATTACAGAGAGTTCAGAGTGTTACCCAGCCATATTTATCGACATGTCATTTTTTCCTTCAAATTATGTTGACATCATCACAACTTTCATGTTTTAGTGTGGTTATTCCTAGGTATTGTTTTATTGCTTTTCCAGTGCCAAGATGAATGAGATACCACCCAGTGGATTTATAGGAGGTGAAGGGCTCTTTAAATACTTTTGGGCTTTTTCACTATACACTAATTTGAGAATTAAATGACCTAATATTATTTTCTTCTTTCCATGTCATAATAGCAATTAACACCAGCCAACCAAACCCACAATCCTTATAATATTGCACCCCATATCTCTCAAGTGTCAGTGATATTATATAAGTCTATGCATTGCCTGCCACCTGTACATGTCATCTCAGTTCACCACAGGTGAAGGAAGGTCTTAGTGATGCTACAGCAGCCCAGGGATTATTATCTGCCACCAGCAGTGGGGCCCTATTGGCATTTAACCTGGTGAGTGATCCAATTCCATGGTCATATTTCCAGATTTACTTTTGGTACTGTCTTCATTTCACTTCTTCCTACCCAGGTAGATCCTACAACAAAGATTTGAGTGCAAGTAGTTTATTGGAAGGTGATCCCAGGTAGCACTTGTAGGGTAGTGGGAAAATGAGACAGAGAGGGAAAGAAAATCAGCCAAGAAATTTAATACTGTGGTCAACTGGAGACTGGTTTTACACAGAGTGATGAACTCACACTCCAAACTATTCACTGAAAATCTGAGGGGGCAGTATATTTATCTATAAATTCCCACCAGTCATTTTTCGAAGGATATTATGAGGTACTAGAAGGCAGGCAGTCATTGCCTGACATTCCAGTCTGCATGGCAAAGTGGAAAAACCAGAAAAACTCCTCTGGCAAAGAAATGCATGTGTTGTGTGTGTGTGTGTGGGGGGGGGGTGGGTGGGGGTGGGCGTGAATTTCCCGCTACCCTTCTGGCTGGTCTAATAATCAAATTGACATGAGACAGATTAGCAAGAGAAAAATAAATTAAAGCTTAATAGCATGTATACCTCCTGTATACATGAGAGAGACTCAGGAACACTGAGTGACTCTCCAAAAAAAATGTTTTTTTGCCCATCTTGTTACTGGCGAGACAACAAGATCTTGGTTCTTGTCTTCTTGAAGGAAAGATCTCAATCAAGACACAGTGTAGAAAAGCAAGTAAGAGTTTATCGACTGCAGCAGAAACACACTTAGGACAGTGAAACAAGGAAGGGCATAGAAGAAGCAACAGGAGAGCCTAGGCTGGCTGCCTTGGTTCACTAGAAGTCAGAGAAAAGAGGGCCTTGGAGACAGGTTCAGCGGGTTAGCCTGTGATGAGCTTCTGCTGCCCATTTCTCTCCTGGTTGCAAGTCTCATGGGGTGCCTTGGAGTTTAGGAGATATGTGCCTGTTGGGTTAGAAGAAAGGGGAGGAAATGGCATGGCATGCCCCCTGGAGGGAGAGCTGGATGGGACCTTCCGCTGGGACCTTGGTTTTCAGGGGTTTTAAAGGCTGGGCATTTAGGGTAGGTCTTAGGAGAGGATCAATAGAATATTCATCAGCTTTATGCTGATGTACCAAAATGAGATTTATTCTTTTAATTTGTCTGTTCTTGGTTGTGGTTGGCAAATGGCACTAATTGGATTTCTGTTATCTGTCTCCCTAAGTAGAGTGATTTAAGCTATACACCCTCTGGTTGGGGAGAAGTGCAAACCATTTACTCTTAAGTGTCCTTGGTTTAGGGAAGATGAGATTTACTAGGAGTCTGCAAACTGCTGTTTAACTGTCTTCGTTTCCCTATTCTGTTTGTCCTAGAATTTCCCTAGCTTCTTACTATTTAATAACGATCTGACAAAAAAAAAAAAATAGGTATAATTTTGATTGATTTACACATGAAAAGAGAATAATAGTAATTACCTACCCTTTTTCCTCCAAAGTGACTTAAAATAATTTTTCTTAAATCCTCACCCAAGGATATGTTTTTCATTGATTTTAAAGAGAGAGGAAGGGAGAGAAAGAGAAACATCGATGTGAGAGAGAAACATCAATAGGTTGCCTTCTGTATGTGCCTCAAACCCGCAACCTAGGTATGTGCCATGACGGGGAATAGAACCTAGAACCATTTGGTGTATAGGGTGATGCTCCACCCGACTGAACTACCTGGCTAGGGCACTCCAGAGTGACTTTTTAAAAAGTCAGGTGCCTATACTTGTATATAAGGATTTCTGGTACCAAGAATTAACCAATAAAATACAACCTTAATATGCCACATGACCAGTAAGATGCAACTCTATTATATGACCTATGTATTTATGATTCAAGAAAGGACATTCACACCAGACAGCTATTGTTGTGTTGGCTATTGTCATTTTTTATTTGACAATCTATGGGAAAAGAGGTCAGTGCCCCTGACTAAAATAGTCAGGTATTGCTTGCTTTAAATTTTTTTGTGACACTCCAGTTGAAAATCAATGACCTAGATGCACAAAAACAATGGACAAGGCTTACTTAAGGCAAATAAAAGCCTTTCTTCTGCCTGATCTAATAATCAAATCGACATAAGAGAGATTAGTAGGAGAAAAACAAATTAAAGTTTAATAACATGTATACCTCCTGTGTACATGGGAGAGACCCAGGAACACTCACCAAATGGCTAAGGTTACCACCTTAAACACCATCCTCAGTAAAGACAAAAGCAGATGTTGGGGAGTGGGGTAGTCAGTTGTGGGAGGTTACCAGGAAAAGCACAGTAAACAAGAGGAAGTTGATTTTGCAGATTTAAGTTCTTGCCTTCTCCAGTGATAAGAGTTTCTGGATATAAGGTCATCTACCTCTTCCTGCTACAGGGAGGAAAACATCCTGAAGAAATTATAGGCCTGGGGTGTGACTACCTACCATGCTCTGTCCATTTAAGAATTTATGATCAAATCACCCTATGAAGTTACTTGCCATAGAACCCCTTTTTCATCCACAAATATATACTTAAACCAAAAGCCATTATATGGTGGTATTTTCTCAAAAGCTGGAATGCATGGGGCTGGGTGCAAGGCACGGGAGTGGGGGTAGACTCTTTCATCACCACTCCTACTGACTGACTCACTTGGGAACTGTGAGTCAGTGCTTCACTCTCCCACAACTTTAGGCGTTGCTGGATTAGAGGTACTGGTCTGGAGAGAGATATGGGATGAGATGATTTCTATCAGGGACACAGTAAGTGTTGGCAACTACACATACAGCTGTGGTTGCCACCTGGACATTTTGGATTCCTGCTACCAAAGACAAACAGGGGGGGAAAAAAGAGTTACTATACTGGGAGGGATAATGAGACCTAATTATCATGAAGAGATAATGTTGCTGCTAGTAACAGAGGCAGGAAAGAATATGTCTGAAATTTAGATGGTTCTGTTAGCTGTCTCTTGCTGCTTCGTTATCCCCAGTGATAACCGTGAACAGACAATGAACTCTACACAATCAGTTATCACGTTGTGAATGAAAAAACTCAGCATTGTGATGCTGGATTAATATAAAGAAATTTTAAGATACTGAGAGAAAAAAAAAGCAGTTTCTAAATTCAGTTGAAATGTAAAGAAACTTATTATTTTTCAGTATCTTTTATCATTATGCAATATGATTTTTTAAAATTAGAAAATGGGTAATGGATAATGTACAATGGAAAAGATAAACTTCTATGTATGAAATCCACTTTACTTTAACGCCAAAACTCATTTGAAAAGCTGCCGTGTAATAAAACTTCAGCTGAAAACGGAGGTTAACCTATTTGCCAGAGAACATCTATTTCTAATTTCAAAGGTTATTAAAATCAATTGAGAAACTCTGTTTTGCCATACCCTTCCATTTCACTTCACAGCTCTCAGATCGAACCCCACAGGGCTAGACTAATCGTGCCACGCCAGTTATTTTCAAGTCTGTTGGCACATAGTGTAGTCATTGAGAAGACTGATTTTTTTTTTCTAGTGTAATTTTCATATTTCTGATTAAATCTTTCCATGGATTTATTTATAAAGTTGTGGGACATATCAGAGCTGTATGACAAAGTACATTCAGCCCAAGTTGAAACCTCACTGAAACCATTATTTTACATTTTATTTTAACAAACCCATTTAACTAATTTGCTCCTGTGAGGGAGTAACGTTTTTGAGATATTTGTTTATGCTTGGTTTCCACTGCTATGCTGACTACCTTCTGCATGAAAATACCTTCTTTATCTTTTCCACCCTGTCTGTGCCCCAAGAAGCTGAATCTGGAAGGCTTCAATGATTCCCTTGCCCACAGGCTTTGACTTCAGCCAGTGGGACAGCCAGGAGTTTAGAGAGAGTGATGAGATGCATTCTTTCAAATTGTCCCATGTGACATCACCTCTGGTTCTCTCTGGTCTGCTGACGGACCACTTTCTCTATCGAGCTTCCTTCTCCTGGAAGAATACTCGTTTGAATCAGAAATTTCTTCTTCATTTTATACCAAAAATTGTACCCAGGAAAGTCATGACTGCCCTGTTACATAATCAGGTCCAGCCTGTCCAAATATAAAAGAACGGCCAAACTGTAGAACATTTTTGTAGGAGTTCATTTGAGCCAAACAGAGGCTACCGCTGGACGCAAGAGCTCACAGGCTGAGAAAAATGCTTCTGAGGATGACAGTTTGAGGTTTCTTTTAAGGATTTGGAATTAAAAAGGGAATGTAAGGGAAACTCCTAGGTGGGAGAAAGCAAGAAGGGGATTGGATTACAGGATAGTTAATGTATATATGCTCTTTTGAGGGTAGTTTCTGGGGAGGTCAGAAAAAGAGGCACAGAAACAATGGACAGGGCTTCCTTAAGGCAAAGATAAAACTTTTACTAAAAAAGTTTTGTGCCTGGGGTGTGACTCTCACCATGATCTGTCCGGTTAGGAATTTATGATCAGATCACCCTGTGGGGTTATCATTGTAACTCTTGGTTACAATGCCCCCTTTCTCATTCACAAAAGATGCAATAAACAAGCCAACAAACTGCTAGATAAAATATTTTCTACTTTGTAAAAACAAATATAGCTTTAAAACAAAATTCAAAATGCAAGTTAAGCAACAGAAAGATGGATAGTGCAATTTCAAAATTAATTATGTCATTTTTCAAAAACATTATGAGGCAAGGCAGCCTAGGCAGGGAAGGGGAATCCGCCTTGAAGGCTTTAAGGTTTCTCTTTACCCAACCTGGTCCATACCTGGCATCCTCTGCCCACGTGGTAATCCCAGACCCCACTTCTCAGGCTTGTCTTTAAAAAGTCTTGAAAGAAGCTTGAGGCTGGAAGGCCAGGTTCTAACTGAACTTCTCAGAATTTTATTTGTGTTACAACTGAGAGTGGAGATGGCAGGATTTGGTCCCCTGCCTCCAGCTTTCTTCACTCCACCTCCCACTCCTCCCTGTCCCTTCCTACTCCAATATCACTCTGCATTTGAGGGGCCTCCAGGGCCCACAAGTCACTCTCATAGCCAAGATTCATGGACATCCTAGGATCTAGGGCTGTTGATTCCCACTGCACACAGACCTGTGTGAAGAAAAACTCTAGAAAAGAATCCCACAGGGTTGAAAAGAGGCCTTGGGGCTTGTGGAACAGACACTCCAGAGTCCCAGGTACCCATGGCATGGTCCAGAAGGTGGAACACAGTCTCTGGGTGGCCACATGGCCTTGGCCCTGTGGGGAGTGACATGGTGAAGGACAGCTCCAGCACCTGCTGGGGTCGTAGCCCCTGTTGTCCAAGTCTAAGAGTTATATTGATCATAATGCTACTGGAGTGACACAATTTAGGATGTTCAACACATAAAATATGGTTAACTGTGCTCAAAACAATGCTGTAAATAAAAAGCAGAATGCTGGCAAGAATATTCAGTGACTGGAAAATATGATCAGAAGCATATGACTCTGACTCTTACTGGTAATCACTCTGGTCCTAGGTAGAACATTAAGCATGTGGGTTTTGTACTGATGTCTTCACATCTCTCTGTGTCCCCTCTGCCCTCTTTCAGGATGAGGAAACTGCTCTAAGCTTGGTATGGAGTTGTCCCACTCAGAACTACCCTCCTCATAAAGAGGTGATGTTATTTTTCTTGTCCTTCTCACCCTGAGAAACCTGAGGAAGGTGATGTCAGCTAGGCGAAAAGGAAAAAGCAAAGGATAAGAAGAGCAGTTTTCTCAACAGAAACCTCTCAGGAGATTTCTCCTTCTAAAAGACAGTACTCACTGGCAGAGTACAGACTGTCACCTGTCTTCCAGTGGTGAAGACTGAGGTATTACAATAAAGCTTATTGAACAGATTTGGGCCAATGTATTCTATCTTTGGCTACCTCAGTTGAAATGAGGGGTAATACCACAATCACAGTTTTGCAGTTTGGAAAGTATGATAAAGATATGAAAGGGGGTGAAAAAATTTTTTAGGATGAATGAGAATCTTTATTTTATTATTTTCCACAGAACATCGAGAAAGCAATTATTTTTGGTATATTTTGGGGATGGGTATATTGCTGAACTCTCCTGTTCATTCTAAAAGTAGTTCATTTGAGTCTCTCCACTTGCCTTTAGGCAACAGAGAGGTTAGAGTAGATTCTAGGAGTGAAAATGTGAAGATTTTGTTTTAACCTAAGACCATGAGAAGTACTGCCATATTATATGTATAATGTTAGTGATGGAGGGGAGGATGGGAAGGCAGGATGGAAGATGTAAAAAGAATGTATGTAATTTCCATTAAGTAATGAATTGAACAGAGAAAAACATCATTACCATTTCTTCATTATAAATAAAGCAACTATAAAGTCTGTCTCTGTCACAAGAAAAAATTTTTAGCAAGTATTTTTTTCAAATTCTTTATAGACATGTATATCTTAAGTGTCGATTCCACATTTTTATTTTCCTACTTTAGAATCCAGGAATGACTTTAGAGGTACAATTAATTACTCCATTCTCTTTCACTAATAGGTAAGTATAATTATGTCATGGGAAATCACTACTGTATATTATTTTATACTTTATTTCTTCTATAACTTTACTCATACAGTGCCTACTTTAGAAGACATTATAAGAATAAATTGTCAGGAGAAATTTAATGCAGAAATAACAATGGTATATGGTGTCCCTACTTATTCATTTATGCTTACATTACATTAGAGGTTCCACAAATATTGAGTCATCAAATCTTAGTACCCCTGTGAGGTGAACTTGGCTATTATCATTATAGCTCATTGTAATTCAGACAGATCAAATTTCCCCTGGAGTGTTGGATGGCTCTCGCAGAAAAGTGTTGGCTTTTCAATATTCTGCATCTGAGAGTCACACTTCCCATTTATAAAATTAGCTCATTTTTCCTAGGGATTGTCTCTTGTGAGTTACCAGCCATTATCCACTTTAGGTAGCAGAGCAGAAATAGTGCTCACCTAGCTTTTACTTGAGGGATGAAAAGTAGTCAGGGGGTGGTTTGCTTTCCGACACTACCAAACAGTGCCTTACTTCTCAAAGGGCACTGTCTGGGTGTCCTACACATTTAACTCAGTTCTGACACTATCTACCTAGGGATAGCATCAGATCCCACAGGTTAAGGGCAGGTGAAGGGCTCAGTCCCAAAAGACTGCCCCCACTTCAGACACCAATTGCAAGTCCAGGTTGTCACCTGTACTTCTTTGACCCACTGACTAAAAACTGTGGTGCACATGACCTCTTCCTTAGATTTAATAATGGCTCACCGAGCTCATTTACTTTCATTGTCCAGTGTATTACAGAGGATATTACAAAGGATACAGATGAACAGCCTGTTAAATTGGCACGTTGGGTGAGGTCCAGAAGGTCCTGAGTGCAGGAGCGTCTGTGCCCATGGAGCTGAGGTTTACACCCTTCCAGCATGTGGATACATTCACCCACCTGGAAGATCTCCAAACCCTGTCTTTTTGGGTTTGGGGGCTTCATTACATACGCATGATTGATTAAATCTTCGGCCACTGGTGATTAAACTCAATCTCCAGCCCCTCCTCCCTCAAAGGTCTCAGGAATGGGGTTGAAATCCTTGGCCACTGGTGTCCCTAACGTGTTCCAATGGTAATTCCCATCTCTTTCCTTTGCTAAATGGCAGTATTACTGCAGTCATCCTGTATGTTGCTTGTGTTGGGAGAAAACCCTTGTTTATTTTAGCATATAGGTCATCAGAAAACGAGAAGCTATCTCTGGACATGATGGAAAAGACTCCTCACCCTCTAAAGATTCTAGACTCCCAACTGTATGCTGGAGCTGAATGAGGCTTTGGAGTTGTCTGGGGTTTATTTAGTTTTATTCTCCCTTCTTCTTTGAGTAACTCATAATTGTAATCCTTTTATGACCTCATACACTTTTTTATTTTTTTTGGTCAGATAGAGTGGGAGGGAGAGAGAGGAAGAGAGAGAGAGAGAGAAACATCGACGTGAAAGGGACATATCCAGTGGCTGCATCCCGCATGACCAACCAGGGCCAGGGACAAACTGCAACCAAGGTACATGCCCTTAGCGGGAACCGAACCCGGGTTTCTCTGGACCGCAGACCGACGCTCTAACCGCTGAGCCAAACCGGCCAGGGCCAGGCCCATCTTTTAGAACATTATCATCGCATGGACTATATTCTCCCTTTAATATAATCCTCTTTTTCTTTAATTTTTTGTTTCTAATTCACAGGGCTTTCTTCAGTTACTGATCAATTGTAAGTTCATGTTTTTGAGTAGAGCTATTCCTTTTCTTAAAAAAAATAATTTGAATTAGGAAAATATACTGCAGTATTTATGTTCAAATTACCATTTTAAAATTTGAAATCCATACCTTTATATTTACTCATATAAATATTTCAGAGAAAATTCTGAAAGCAGAATTGCTGAGTCCAGGCAAATGTACATTTTAAATCAAAAGGTAATGGCAAATTGTTCCTCAATAAGGCCACGTTCAGGCTTCTGCCGAGAGTGCCCAATAAAGACTATTTCTGCACTTCTGCTACCAATGGTCAATATAAAACTTTGTACTGTTTTCCAGTCTGAATGGAACAAGATCACATTTTATTTGCGTTTCTTTATTCGTGAGTTCAAGTGTAAATTTCAACCCAGACACTTTGATTAGAATTGATTTCTAAAATAAATGAATTTGAATTACAAAGGATGGGCTTGCATTAGCCTCATCTTTTAAAAAATTTAATCATGAGATCATAAACTTATGAGTGGGCTGAAAGTCAGGGCCAAATAATCAGATCATATTACCTATGACATGAAATAGAAAATAATGTTCATAGAAAGAGCGAAGACATGGTTACTAGGCTGCAGTGGGGTTCCAACTTTTCAGCCACAAAGTAACAGCCTTGAAAAATAAATACAAGTGAATACATCAGTTATTTGCACTAGAGTTCCAATTAATTCTGGATACAGCCAAGTGGCCAGGCTAAATATCTGCAGCTTAACTGGAATCCTATTACTGTGAACTGTCCAAAACTTTAAATGGGTAGTTTGTAAAGCAATTCGGAGTGGCAGCTTGCTGCCAGGATTTGGTCGACAGCTCTAACTAAACTAAATAAAAATGCTTACCACTGAGAGCAAGTGTCCTTGAGTACTGCATTTTTACAACAGGAAAGTGGAAAGAGGATTTGAATAAAGCTACCAGTGTTAAAAATCGTGTTGTTTCAAAAGGCATGTTGTGACTCATTCTATATATCATTTTGACCTAGATTTGGTATATAAGGCTGTTGTCCTCAGAATTAAGAATATATATTCTGTTGTATGCTGCTTGATAACAGGAATATATTCTGAGAAATGCATCATTAGGTGATTTCATCATTGTGCGAACATCACAGAGTGTACTTACACAAACCTAGATGGTATAAAGTCTACTACACACCTAGGCTTATATGGTATACTACCCTCGCTATGTGGTCCCTCACTATTGAAATGCTGTTATGGGGCACATGACTATATGTTTCTTTACCTTCAATAAATCGTAAAATGATAAAAGCAAACCTAAGTTAAAGTCCAGAGTTAATTTAAGGGAAGATATTAATACTGCAGTCCATTCTAATACAAGTTAGGAAATATGCCACATACTTCCTGACAGTTATTAGGATTAACAAAGAGAAATTAATTTACTCATCATTTCTTTAAAGTACAGGGCTTTCCACCTTTTCCCTTCCATGGCAGTCATAGAAAATATTTGTTCAGCCAATTAGGACAAACCAACGAGGATAACCCTGTATCCTTCTCCCAGCCCCCCAAATGCTATAGCTGTACTCCAACTGCCTCCCCCGTCCCCCACAGACTGAGATGGACACTGAAGGATAGAGGAGGGTAAAGTGTCCAAGAAATAATGGTGGGTGCCCACTTTATTCAAAGCCACTAAACTGTCTTTTTTTGAGGTTGGGACTGTATCCCTTTCCTCTTTGTATCCCCTATAGGACCAACTACAGTGCCTAATATTTACAGGTAACTTTAAAAATATTGTGGGTTCCAGACCATTGCAATAAAATAAATATCACAATAAAGTCACACAAATTATTTGATTTCCTAGTGCATATAAAAGCTATGTTTACCCTGTACTGTATTAAGTGTGCGATAGCACTGTCTAAAAAGACAATGTACTTCATACACCTTAATTAAAAAAAATACTTTATTACTAAAAAATTGCTGAACAATTTTTTCATATTGGCTATTACAAGTGAAAGACCTTGAAGATATTAAAACATTTTTTAAATTCTTTATAAAAATCTAAATGGTATTTGAATATTTTCTTTCATTGGTGGATATTTGACGGTTAAGTAATTGAGTGCTGACCCAGTCAATAGACAAGAATCTCTGCTGTCATGTTTACTACATTCTAGTGTAATTATACAGAAATACACAAATAAGTAGATATGTATAATATTTACAGAGTGGCAGGTGCTCTGGCAAAATAAAAGGCATGAAAAGAAGAATGTAAATTCCATGGTGTTGGTAGGGCCTGTTGAAAGCATGCCCGTATTTTTGTTTTGTTTCTCTAACCACGAACAGGCTTATAGAATAGTCAGCTAGTATTATAGGAAGAAAAGATACTGGTTTAAGAAGGTGTTGCTTTTAAAGTAAGTGTAATAAATAACGTGAATAACCAAATAATGTAATTTTAGGAAATTCCATATTGCTTAACTTAAAAGAAAAAACTATAGTTATCTGGTAAGGGCACAGTTAAAAGTAATATATAAAGAAGTAATGGTGTAGCCCTGGCCGGTTTGGCTCAGCGGTTAGAGTGTCGGCCTGTGGTCCAGAGAGACCTAGGTTCGGTTCCCGCTAAGGGCACGTAACTCGGTTGCAGTTTGTCCCTGGCCCTGGTTGGGTTGTGTGAGAGGCAGCCACTTGATGTGTCCCTTTCACATCGATGTTTCTCTCTCTCTCTCTTCCTCTCTCTCCCTCCCACTCTATCTGAACAAAAATGGAAAAATGTCCTTGGGTGAGGATAAAAAAAAAAAAAAATTTAAAAAAGAAGTAAGGGTGTAACTTTAAAAAATAACTTTTGGGATAAAAGACTTTTTACTCAAAGTATACAATTTCAGATGCAAAGTTTACATTTGAGTAAATATTTAAAAAGGTTGGCTTTAACCTTATTCTTAAATTTACATAAATTCTTATGTTTCCATTTTTATTTATTTACTGGAGAAATAACTGTTCAAAAGTTATCAACAAGGTAGAAAAGTCAGTTTTGCTTGGGTAGTGTATCCTTTCAAATTTAAGAATTAAATATCTGAAGCAGATTTGGAATCAGAATTCTTTGTAGTTTAAGTTTCTTTTGGTTAATTTTTTAAAATGCTATTATCAACGTATTCTATTCATGAATCTAGAGTTAACATAATGAACATAAATGTTGGAATCTCTAGTATAAACTCGCTTTAAGATGATACACATTGCCTAGAGTCTCAAATCTTTTTTTAAAGATACTTTTGAAGACTAATCATTTGAAATATATGTAAAAATCTCTAGTTAGAAAATTCAAACTTACATTTATTTTCCCCTTCATTGTCATTTTCAAAGCTTTTTATGAAATATAAACTTGCCTGGCCATTATGGCTCAGTGGTTGAGCGTCAACCCCTACACCAGGAGGTTGCTTGTTCGATTCCTGGTCAGGGCACATGCCCAGGTTGCGGCCGATCCCCAGTGGGGGGCATACAGGATGCAGCTGATGAATGTTTCTCTCTCATTGATGTTTCTATCTTTCTCCCTCTCTCTTCCTCTCTCTCTGAAATCAATAAGGAAAAATATTTTTTAAAAAAAGAAATATAAACTTAAAATGTAAGTTTAAGCTTGTATTTGCCTGGGAATGAAATATGTTTCAGTAATTAAACCAGGATTTTTTTTTTTTTTGTCACAACTTCAGATCATGCTACTTGATATAAGATTTTTAAAACCATAGTTAAAACACTAACTCAAAGCTGGCACTATGTTTTTTAATTCAAAACAAAAAGTTGAGTTAAAAAACAAAACAGAAAATCTTTGTGATTGGGCAATTCTTTAAAAGTATACATTTTGGGGGAAATGTCACAAAATGTTTAATAAGTTTGGAGGGAGAGAGGGGTGGGTCACTTCAGCTGGGCACTGAAAGAGATAAGATCAGGGGATTAAAGATATAGCCAAATAATTTTATAAGGAAAAGGATTTCAAGTATGAGATAGATTCCAGGGATATTACAGAGGCTGAACAGATAGAATTCAGCAATAGATTAGAAACTAAGTGGATGAAAGGAAAAGAAATCAAAGATGATGTTAATGTGGGATTTGGGTAAAGGTTATAAGGGTGTTAAGAACTTTAAACTAAGGGATTTTCAATATCTACACTGATTTATTTATGTAAAGAGAATTTCAAAAGCATAACCAAGATACTTGACTGATACAACTTTTATTTTTCATGCTAAAATTTTTACAAATTTTAATTGTGTCATATACAATTACAAGAGTTAACAGTTACAAGTGAATTAAAAAAAATAGCATTTGGGGGCACTTCTATTCATTTTACTATCATAAGCATGTTTTGTTACATGAACAGTAACAATAGTTATAATTACAGAACTACTCAACTTGGAAATTCAATGAGTGTGTCATGATGGAGGCTAATGCATAATACAAAAAGTAAGTGCCCTATAAACATAGTCTCATATTCTATATTATTCTTTATTCCACGATTGGAATCATGGGTTAGCATCTACCCAGTAATGACGTCATTCAAATATTTGACCAAGGAGGTCAAGTCAGCAAGCATTTCAAATTACTTTCCAAAACCTTACTTTAGTTCTATAAGGAAATTTATAAGACACAATACACGAGTCATGGCTTACTGATATTTTATGCCTAAAACAAACCATTACATAATGAAATTATGCATGTTTTGCAACTTGGCATATGTTCCATGTCACACAGTAATTAAAAGATAAATCGTACTTAATCAGCACTTAGAATCACCCAACTACAGCTGATAGGGCATCTCCCAGACTTCTAGGTTCTAAAATTCTGGGGGAAGTGAAACAATTTGAACTGTAACAGTCTACATGGTAGTAATATTACCTCTTGGCCATTGGCCCAATACTAATCCTTTTTGTTTTTTAGTATACAAAATATGCTGAAAACATTTCTCTTAAACACATTTCATTTAATGTAATTAAACAGAAGGCAACGATTTCCTTCTAGAAGAGTTAGATTTAGCTATGAAAAACTTGACATGTTTGTTAAATTAATTTATGAAATATTTTTAGGATCAATACAGACCATAGTATATTTTTAAAATTTAGAACCTGTCCTAAACACATGTAAAAAGAACTACAAACATAACCAATCATATTAGTAGTTTTAAAAAAATTAAAATCACTATTTTCCCCCATAGTAATTTTATAAATATATCACTTGCTTTCACCCAAATTAAGGATAAATTTCAAAAATCCACTGTGAAATTTACATTCTGACTAAGCACAAAAATACACAATTAGTTCTCATCAGAAATTTCAGCTGACAAATGAAAATTTTTACTTTGAAATAAGAGGGTCTGGGATATAGAAGTGAATATTTTGCTTGAAGCACATTGTAAAGATATTTTGTTTTCATGTAAAAATAAATGTTTTAAAGAAATAATGTTTAGCAGTCTTCTCAAATACATTTTTCCTTAAAATAAAGTAGTTTAACATTTCATTTAAAATATTTTACAAAATAAATCTAATTCATTATTCTTAGATGTATTTGAGCCAAGTATGTGCTGCTTCCAAGATGTTATGAGCTAAATATCATGGCATTATGGGAACAACTTTTGGCTTGCAACTTAGTAACTTGAAAATCAATTTATACTGCTTATCATGTATTTGTAAATTTAAAAGTTTTCATCTTTAAAAAATAATAAAACCCTGTCTAACAGATAAGTGTGAATATTTTGAAAACTAAGGATAAACATTTATATTAGACCAAAGATCTACAATATAACAAAGTATCCTAATGCAACTATTTTTGAAAATAGTTGATCCGTGAACACCACCAGTTTGAACTGCAGAGGCCAATTTATACCTGAATTGAACAGCACAATTTAAACCCATATTGTTCAAGGGTCAACTCTGTGCCTGGAAATCCCCGTATGCAGATGACTATACTTATATGCTGATTGTTGACTGTGTTCAAGGATCAACTGCACTATCAAATACTTCAAAGTTTTATATATTAAGTGCAACAAACAATATATTTTACAAATAAAACACTTTCAAAGACTGGAAAGAAAATACGCTAATTGTAAGAGCAATAATGCTTGAGTCACATAGACTTGTGAATCTTGAATCTGCCACTTACAATCTTAACCATATTAGCTTCCCTAAAACTCAATTTTCTCATATATAAAATGGGAGGAAACAAAGGTATCCACCTTAGAGGGCTCTTCTGAGGAGTAATATAATGCACACCAAAGATTAATACAGTATGTGACACAGTAACCGATAAATATTAGCTATGCTAAGCAGTGACTTAACTTTGAGGTTAAGAACTTTACAAATTATTTTCTTAAGTAAGATGTAATCATTATATAAAGAATTGTTTTAAAAAGTAAAAAAAAATAGTGTGGGAGAAAGTTGGGGACATGCCCTCCAATGAAATACCCAGAATTATATTGCAATAATTATACGGCTAAGAATGACAAAGGATTCATTAGACTAACCTTTGAAGTCTTCTCGGTTACTTTCACTTTTGTTGTGTTTTGCCAGTTACTTCCTATATATGTTAACCCTGCACTGTGTCATTTCCAAACTACAATTCAGAAGATCTGAAGTGAATTTTATTTTGTTATGAATTTTTAGAGAAAATAATGACCTAATTGGCCTAAACAACCAAAAAAGGCATAGAAAAACTATACACAAATAAAAAGTCATTTACATGTTATGCACTATATAATAAAGTAACCATTTTAGCAATTTCAAGTAATTTATCTGGTAGCTAATATTTTCATACTGTTTATATTTCACATCTCAAAAATTCTCTATTATTTATAGTCTACTCTGACAACATATCAGTTATATCTTTATTGGAATGATCAAGGAGTACTAAATTTTACAGAAATATTAAGCTCTAGATTATGCTCCAAAATATTTTACTGGTGTTCATTTCCCATGTAAAATATTTCGGGTATTAACTTAATCAGAGTCCATCAATACATTTTGATTGTCATTATTAAGTATGTGAACAGTTTCTCTAATTTCTTATCATATTACCCTGAGTCAACAGAGCTTTCCAGTGGCTATTTTAAATGATAGAGCACAGATATGGGAGACAAAAGAAACTAGGTCTGAGCCAGTCAAACCATTTACTAAATATGTGAACTTCAGCAAGTCCCTCAAGTTCCCCATGCCTTTCCTTTCTGTTCCAAAAGATGAGAATCCTACCACCCTCTTTTGTCTAACTCACAGGGCTATGGAAATCATATATGAAAAACATATGAAACTGCTATATACATGTAATGTCAACACACAGAGACTTGTTATAGTATTATAACTGGTTAGAATGACCAGGCTATTAAAAGTGTAATTTAAGAGAAAGTTATCCTAGAAAGTATCAGAAAAAATTTTGTAATATCTTTACCATGTCCTTTGGATACAGTCTGAGAGCAGTTTTTAAAAATGCATGGATACCTATCCTAGTACCATGTAAGAAATTGCACTGGACAATGACTAAGAAAAGATAAGCCTCATTCATTTTTTCCAGATTTTTTTTTTGAGCGGCTATAATTTGGCTTTACTTGAATGTGTTTCTGTAGTTTTATTTACAGCCTGCTCTGTTTTAGGCTTATTCTAGTTCCCATGCACCAAGAGGTCACCGGTTCCTTACTTGGTCAGGACACAAGCCCACGTTGTGGGCTCCATCCCCAGTGGAGCGGGGAGGGTGCAGGAGGCAGCCAATCAATGTTTCTATCTCTCCCTCTCCCTTCCTCTCTCTCTAAAAATCAGTAAAATTAAAAAGAAAATGTTTCTTTATTTTCATGCCTCTTTAGTAGATACTATGAATCCACTCTAAATAATTAAAGAATATTGGAACCACAAATCAATAGAAAAATCTGTTTAATTTACACTGTAATTTTCCAAGGTTAAAAGATACAAAGCAAGAAAATAAATCAGGATTGATTTTTGTAGAAGACATATCTGAAGGATGATTCTGAAGAAATGAACATAATTTTGAAGGAAACAGGACATGAGGACAAGGTGAGAACAAAACGAAAAATGTTAAGATCTTGTAAAACAGTTTTTGGTTTTATGCACAGTCACTGAAATGCTATTATCTCTAGGTCACTAGCTACATGAAAAATTAGATGGGTGATCCATCAGGTCTGTAGACACAGATTTGGAAGCCCTGATATAGATGATTGTTGAAGTCACAGGAGTGGAAATTATATTGCAAGAGGGTCTAGAATTCAGCGGTTCTCAACCTGTGGGTCGCGACCCCTTTGGGGGTCGAACGATCATTTCACAGAGGTCGCCTAAGACCATCGGAAAACACATATTTCCGATGGTCTTAGGAACTGAGACACCGCTCCTCTATCCATCTCCAGGCGGGTCCGCCCACATGCAGACACGTCCACATACAACATGAGGAACTGTATTAAAGGGTCGCGGCATTAGGAAGGTTGAGAACCACTGGATAATACTCACTAAAAGATGTTAAAAGATAGAGAATGAGGGAAAATGAAATGACAGTGATTTGAAAAATACAAATAGAATCAATATATTAGAGAAGTGTACAGTTTCAAGAATAGGAGTAGTCAAAAAAGAATAAAAAAATTAAAATAAAGATTAGCTTTGATTAGAAGTCCATAATAAATGTAAAGGGGTGATTTTAGTTTAGCAATAAGAATGGATGAGTTAGCAATAAATTAATGGAAGACAAAGTAGTTAAAAAAAAATGTCAGTGCATTCCACCTATTTAAAAATGTTCACTCAGGAAAACTTAGAGTACGTTTAAAGGCAGAAAGGAGGGCTTCATAATAAAATAATTATTAATAATTCAATAATTATTAATAATTCATTAATTATTAATCTAAATAATTAAGTGTAGCATATGTTTTAGAGTTGAGAGTCAGACTGATAAATAGGTATGTTTCAGACCTAAGTTAGGCACTTTGGGGGAGGGGGCGGGGGGAACCTGATTTCTGTTACTAGGGAACAGAAAGAAATCAATCTCAAACTCCTCACAACCTTTTTTTTGTTTTTGGTATCATAGCCCCTACACTCAGTGGTATGTATTTAAAAGGTACTTAGCCCGGCAGGTGTGGCTCAGGCTTTGTCCCATGTGCACCAAGAGTCCGGGTCAGGGCACATGCCGGGGTTGCGGGCTTGATCCCCAGTAGGGGGCAGGCAGGAGGCTGCTGATTGATGTTTATCTCTCATGGATGTTTCCATCTCTCTCTCCCTCTCCCTTCCTCTCTAAAAAAAAATCAATAAAAACATATTTTTTAAAAAAGGTACTTAGATCATAAGTAAAAAAGGCAGAAAGTCCAATTGGTAAATGGAATGGCAAGTTTAAAACAAGTCAGTCAATAATTCAATAATTTAAACTTGAAAACAATTTTAAATAAAATCCAAAGCAAAAATAGAAAAATTTAAAAAAAAACTAGTAGGGGCATGATATCCATGTGATGTACAATGTAATTAAATTTTTAAAAGCATAATAGAGATTTTATTTAGATACAGCCACCATCATTTAATGACAAGCTTTCTTGGAATAATTTTAACCAAAGAAATAATTTCCACCTCTAAAGCATTCATAAAATTGATGAGTTGGGTACCTAATAGTTGTGAAAAGTGTCTTCACAATTTTTAGTACGAAAAACAATATTAAAAAAGAAGTGGAGCATCAAAATATTTTATTTCAAATCTACTTTATGCCTGATCTAATATGTAAATGGGAACATATTCACATTCTATAGGTTTCTGAATTTCATTTCCTATTTTGTTTTATGAGCAACTTACTTTATTTTGAATCTGTATCACTTTATTTGACATTTATTAAAGCTGTATAAAAGCCATGCATAGTTTATTTACAATATTGTACATTAACTATGTTTGAAGATTATACAAAAATTTCATAAAACTATAACTAAAATGGAAAGACATGTGAAACACATTTAGAGACTTTTAAAAATTTTAGGTACAGAATTTTGCAGATTATTTTGGTCTATTTATAAGTGTTATTCAAGCATGGGCTTGAAATAAGATGGACAAAAAATGCAAATGTGTAGAATTTCAGTAAATAAAAACTAACCATGTTTATCTAAAGGATAAAATACCACATATTGAAATACTTCCTTGTAGCAATGGGAATTTATAAAACAGGAAAAAGAGGTTATTCCTTAAAAGTCTAGAATAGGCTATCAGTGATAAGTCTATATAAAAACTTTCAGAAATAATGTTTCTCAAACTTTGTTCATCAGCAAACTTATGTTTTCAGTCATTATTCGAGTTGTGAATTGTAAGTATTTATTGTCCTGGAGGGAAAGTCTCAGTTTCCCCCTTTCGAGAGTGGGGACAGGGGGTGGGGGAAGAAGAAAACCAATCAGTGAATTTAGATTCAAATAAAGATCCTGCTACAAATATCATGAACTCAGAGTGGAGAGCTGCAGAAACTTGCAAGTCCACATACTTTTAGCCGTATTCTTAAAATAGGAGTGTAAACTTTAGGTTTGTTCAATTTAAGATCTCCTATCAGAAAGTAAGTACCTCATCCTTCAGAGGTTAAAAAGTATCAATAGGTATTTCTCCTCCAGCTGTGTCTCTTTCAGATGTTCATTGTTGTGGCTGAAGTACATTCAGATATTCAGACTGCCCCAGCTGATAAGTTGTGTTCCTTCCACAATCGACATACTGGTACCTCTCCTGGGATATTTGTTCAGGGTGTCCAAAGTATGCTGTTGTCACAGTGACTCTAAAAATAAAATAAATGCAGAGAAACATTGAATAGTTACATATAAAAAAGTTTTCTCAAATGAGAATACTTTCATGTATCAAAATTCTCTCCAGAGAGAGATGATTTGATTAATATTCTGGACATGGGTGTCTTAGGGAATATTTTCCCAACAGACAACAGGAATGCAAGCTAAGAAAGCCCTATCCAAATAATTACATACAACAAACATAATTTTTCAAAACACCTATCTTCAGTTAAAAATTTAGTATGAGTTCATTACACTATTAAAAATCATATAGTTCTCTCATCATAGAAAAAGGGTCAAATGTTAGCGCGTGGCCCAAATTCCAAACCTATAAATCTCCAATGTTTTAACAGTTTAGGATAACACCCAATTTATAAACCAATTACACTGCTTCTCCTCACTAATGCTAATGATAATTTACCACAGGTAGCAAGGAACTGGATGCTGAGTTCAGTCCTCCGCTCTGTCCCAACCCCTGCCACTTCCCTGAGTTCACGCAACGTCCAGGCTACTCTTCAGGAGCACGTGGTCCTATACTACCTCTTCAGCTTCCATTTCCTCATTTGTCAAGTGGGATAATATTTATTTGATGTCAGAGCACTCTTGTAAGACTTCAAACCCAATTGAGATGGCATTGTAGGAATGCTGTGTATGCTCTAAGTCAGCGATTTTCAACCTTTTTCATCTCATGGCACATAAACTAATTACTGAAATTCTGTGGCACACCAAAAATTATATTCTATTTTTTGCTGATCTGACAATAAAAAGAATAGGTATAATTTTGATAGATTTACAAAAATATAATAATAGCAATTACCCTTTTTGCAATTACCCTTTTTTCAAAGCGACTTTTGAAAATAATCAGGTGTCTATATTTCTGGTACCAAAAATTAACCAATCATATGCAAACTTATGCAATGTGGCCAATGAGATGCAACTCTATTATATGACCTATATATTTATGGTTCAAGAAAGGGCATTCACACAGGATGGCTATTGTGTGTTGGCTGTTGTCACTTTTTCTATTTGACAATCTAAAGGAAAAGAGGACAGTGCCCCTGCCTAAACAAGTATTGCATGCTTTAAAAATTCTTGCGGCACATCGGTTAAAAATCACTGCTTTAAGCCAATGTTATAAATCTGAAATTTAAACAAAGAAATATCTCTTTCAAAAAATTCATACTCACTGCATCATGAGTACTATGTTATGCACTTTGATGGATATCAGCGTGCAGAAATCACTGTTAAAGAGAAAACAATGTGAATAAACGACACCCATAGCATTATACATTTGAAAGTTTAATTATAATTCTTCCTATGTTAAAGCTAACAGATACTATTAAGATGCAATGAATAAGCAGCATTGGTTGAGCATTGTGTATATCTCAAATAATGATTAATATTTTCATGACTTCCTATTCTAAGAACAAACAAGCTTTCCTACTATAGCAGTTGTAGGTGGAGTTCATGTGGCCACAATTTACTTTTACTTTTTTATTAATTAATTTATTTTTCTTACAGATGTTTCTCCTTTTTCCCCCATTGACACCCTCTTCCCCATCCTGTCTCTCCCCCCACAGCATTGTTGTTTATGTCCATTGGTTATGTATATATGCATATAAGTTCTTTGGCTTATCTCTTCCCTCCCCCCTGCCACCCTTCTCTGAGGTTTGTCAGTCTGAACACTACTTCTATTTTGTTCATTAGCTTATTTTGTTCATTATATTCCACAAATAAGTGAGATCATGTGGTACTTGTCTTTCTCTGACTGGCTTATTTCGCTTAGCATAATACTCCCCAGGTCCCGCCATGTGGTCTCAAAGTATAAGAGATCTTTCTTTCTATGGCTGCATAGTATTCCACTGTGTATATGTACCATAGCTTTTTTATCCATTTGTCTATTGATGGACACTTGGGCTGTTTCCAGATCTTAGAGATCGTAAATAGTGCTGCTATGAACATAGAGGCACATATATTCTTTCTGATTGGCATTTCAGGCTTCTTAGGGTATATTCCTAGAAGTGGGATCACTGGGTCAAATGGCAGTTCAATTTTTAATTTTTTGAGGAAACACCATATTGTTTTCCATAGTGGCTGCACCAGTCTGCATTCCCACCAGCAGTGTACTACAGTCCCCTTTGCTCCGCACCCTCGCCAGTACTTGTTGTTTGAGGATTTGTTGATGGCAGCCATTCTGGAAGGTGTGAGGTGATACCTCATAGTTGCTTTAATTTGCAACTCTCTGATGATTAGTGGCTTTGAGCATTTTTTCATGTTACTTTTACTTCTTTAGAAAAAATGTTTTTATTGATTTTTGAGAGAGGAAGGGAGAGGGAGAGAGAAACATCGATGTGAGAAAGAAACATTGATTGGTTGCCTCCCCTAAGCACTCCAACCGGGGATGGAATCTGTGACCTTTGTGTGCATGAGACAATGCTCAACTAACTGAGCCAACCGGCTGGGGCAATTTACTTTTACTTTTGGTGTACCTTTTGAAATTTCACTAATAATTTTGTTACACAGAAATTCTATATCAGGCTGCTATCAAATGATGAAAATTTATCATTGTTTTACTTAACGAGTTCATAATAATTTAGAACCAATTTAAAAGCTTTAGAACTTTAAACCAACAGGGTATTATACATTATTAACCTTCCTACAATAAAACATCAACAAATAATAGAATATATGAGAATATGGTTCTCTTAACATAGTAAACATAAAGTGACATGGTATATATAATCTTAATTCTGAAAACAAATTTTTTATGTGTATATGTTGTACATAAATATCATGATGTTGAAAAAGGAAAAGAGAAGAACAGAGATGAGCAAAAGCCAGAAGGAATATTCCAAAATGTGGTCTTGTGGCCGCTAAGATTATGGGAGACTAAATATATACATATTTAATTCTTCATACTTATATAAACATCAGAACTTACTACATATAACTCAGTTCCTCTGCTATGATAGTAGGTACCGTGTAGTCAATCTGAAAGGCAAAAAATAAAAATAA
Organism: Tadarida brasiliensis; assembly: GCA_030848825.1. Classification (NCBI taxonomy): domain Eukaryota; kingdom Metazoa; phylum Chordata; class Mammalia; order Chiroptera; family Molossidae; genus Tadarida; species Tadarida brasiliensis. The sequence continues at coordinate 77,304,591 of CM061267.1, read as the reverse complement.
ACAAATAAAGAATAGGATCAGTAATCAAGTATTTCAGATACATTTCATAACTTCAAAGAGTTCAGAAAACTCTCCCTTTATGAGTCTGATGCTAAGGTTTACTCTTATACATTCATGGAATACATTTCAAGGTCAAGTTTTTAAGGAGACCCCCCACCTCCCCAAGTTAATATGATAAACAAAACTGAGACTCATTTAATTTCTCCAAAATATTTCATGACAGAAGCTTACCTGTTTCATATCCAGTGGACCAATATTTGTTATGTTGTTTAAGCGTGACTTTCCGATAACTGTTTTTGAAAACTGGACTTGTGCAGTGATGTTTTCAACTTCAACAGAATAATAGTTATTGTTCGTTATATTTAGTGTGTTCTGCAAAAGATGAGACAGAAAATGTACAAGTTATCTGAAAATAAACAGAACAGATATGTATTCAAAGTAATAAAAAATGACTCTAGCCCTGGCCGGTTAGGCTCAGCAGTTAGAGGCCTGGAGAGTTGTGGGTTTGATTCCGGTCAAGGGCATGTACCTATGTTGCAGTTCGTCCCCGTCCCTGGCAGGGTTCGTGCAGGAGGCAACCAATTGAGATGTCTCTCTCACATTGATGTTTCTTTCTCTCTCTCTCTCTTCTTCTCTCCTTCCCTCCCATGCTATCTTCTATCTATCTGAAGATAAATCCTTGGGTGAGGATTAAAAAAAAAATGACTTCAGTTGTGGCCATGCCTCATTATTAGTAAAAATAAAAGTTGCCCGACCCATGTGGCTCAGTGGTTGAGCATCAGTCCATGCACCAAGAGGTCGCCGGTTTGATTCCCGGTCAGGGCACATGCCCAGGTTGTGGGCCAAATCCCCAGTGGGGGGCATGCAGGAGGCAGCCAATCGATGTTCTCTCTCATCAATGTTTCTATCTCTCTCTCCCTTTCCTTTCCTCTCTCTCTCAAATCAATTAAAAAAATATTAAAATAAAAAGAAAAAAGAAAAGTTAACAAAGATATCAAAGAATATTAAATGACCCAAATATGTGGTTTTATGCATGAGTACTATGTATAGAATATGCTACAATAAACATAAAATTTTAAAAAATATGCCCAGAAATGATACAGGAATATAGAAAAATGAATGTCAGAAAATGTATTTGTGGTTTTAGCAAAAATTCAATAAAAATAATTCCTAAATTTCATCTAAATTTTTACTAAAAGTTAATTTAGTAAGCTATTTCTTATTCTAATAAATTCAAAGATGACCATATAAAATATTAAACAGTACTTTAAACAAATTATTTTGTTTAAAAGAAACTGGTATTTTAACTTATACACAAGCAGAGATTTCCACCAGGTCACTATGGAGAAGAAATGGAATAGAGTCAAGTCTGTCTGGTTGGGAAAAGGTACAGGTGTATCACTTCTATACTTAGGTAACAGCTGGGCCCAATTTCTTGCATTCTAATTCACAATGGTCTCAAATTCAGAAACAAATGTTGAGAAGTAAACAGACTGTAAATATATATTTTGCTAGCAATTAATTGTTGAATTCATTTACTATCCTAAAGGCACCTTCGAATGCTAAATGATTCTGTATACACAGCTGCCAGTATTTATTATTCACCACTTTCAGCAGAAGCAGAAATGACAGAGAAGGTCAATACAGCAGATATACAGAAAGCAAACCAATCAATGTAGCATTTAATATTCTCTCAACAGGGACAAAGGTTCTGCTTAACATCATGAAGGAACGAAGTTAAGTATTTTTAATATACAGTTTTACTTACTGTGATATTTAAATATATTGTACGCTTTTCAACATCATAACTGACGTATGCTGATTTTACGCCAATGCATTTCACGTCGATAGAGCGAGGGAAAAGGAAAAACACAGCCAATCCAGAAATCAACAGACAGACAGACACAGAAGCCATCACATACAGTTTTCTGAAAAAGAAAATGGAATATTTAAATATATGTGCATCAAATACATAATTAAACATTTAGAGAGCATATTTTCAACTTGAATTTCCCCCCTATTATATTAGCAGTATAAGATGTATTTTATCAAATTTTTATATTATGAAAGTATTGAGTAGAGTTGGGTCTGAGTCTATTAAGTGTTAAAATGTTCTCCTTAAAAGATGTATTATTTACCTTATTGGAGAATGGGATTCCAGGCTTATTATAGATAGAACATTACTGTATGATTCATAAACTGGGCTGCACATTAAAATCAAGATAGGGAGCTTTAAAAATATATAGATTTCAAGACTCTTTCCTGAATTCACTGAAGCAGAATTTTCACATGTGACTTTTGCCATTGTGATTTTCTAAAGTGACTACTCATCAGACCCACCTCTGAAGCTCTTAAAAAAATAATGACGTATCTACATGACTCATCAATTTCACCCCAAGTATAGCCACCCTCTGATGTTATACCAGCTATTAAAAAAATATGGCCACTATGTATATCCACTTCTATAGTTCTGAGATCATTTCTCTAGTTTCTGAACCTTTTCTCTCCTTTATCCATATTCTTGCCCTGTGTAAAATGGATTCTACCCCCAGCAGGTTCTTACTTAGAATGTGCCTGTCCTTTTGTAAGAGTTTTTATTGCGTTTCCCTCGGGTCTTTGAGGGCTTAGGATGGGCCAGTTCCTTCTGATCTTCTCATGGACCCTTAGTGGATCTCTGTGGCTTTTTCTGCACTCTCTCCAAGTGTGAGCATGAGTTCTCCCATTTTAACAGGTTATCCTCAGAGGTATTTGCTGGAAGTCCTTGGAGTGGGATTTCCTTCCTTTGATGCAAGGCATTTGCTCTGGGAATCAGGGATCTGGGGACTTTTAGGAACTCTTTATTTGCTTCCCTTCCACACAGCTGCTCAGCATGTCAGGTTCGTGCTGTCACCATGGTTTGAGTATGCATTTTTATTCTGTGGCTGGTGGGAACACCTTAACACCCGATTTAAAAAATAAATAAATAAATGTTTTCTCTATGTGTGTTTCCTACTACTATTCTAAGTTTGTGTGTTTTAATAAATGGATTTGAGAAGAGTTAGGACTGTGCTGCTTTCAAGACCTTACCCCAACCAGGAATCTTTTTTTTTTTTTTTTTTTTACGACACAAAGCATATGAGAGCATTAGTTAATAACCTGATAGCATTTTCCCCTTTCAATAGTGTTGACTAGAGTAATTATTATACATAGTTTGAAAAGCAAATATAAACAAAAAAAACCTTGCTTTACTTATGTAAAAAAAATCTTTACTTACGTTCTTCTTGGCCTTAATCTCTGATCACTATATGGAATCAATGCCACCAACTGGTTTTCTTGCCCTAAAAATGAAAGAAGTTTAAAAATTTATTAACATGATTAATTAAAAATACAGTGGCTTGTTTAGAAAGATCAAAACATCATGTAGCTCTCATCTCATTACTTCTGCTCTCAAAATCTTCAGAAATTATCCAGTAGAAGTTGAGTTCCAGAGCCAATAGTTGTGTTTTTCATACCTAGATGTCTAGCTAATTGGAATAGTATAAAAAATGAAAAAGAGTAATTCTTCACTGAAAAAAAAAAGTCTAAAAAGTTCCAGCTTTCTAAAGACACGAATTTACCAGGCCTTTCTTCAACCCAATAGTTTTCCATTAAGACTCTTATTTGGTCACCTGGATGAGAGCAGAAGAAACACATTACTTCCTCTGTACCCTGAAACCCCTGCAACTACAAAGGTTCCTACACCATCTCCGTTGAAAACCAAAACTGACACACACCAAGTCTCATGCTCCAGGAGCCCCTATGCAATGAGCCTTCCAGGAATCGATCAAGCCACACCCCTTTCTGCATTAAGTCACTTCAAAATCCATCATGTATTTCTTGGGTTGTGCTAAATCCATATACTTTAATGGATCTTTAAATGCCAATTTTCCAATCTATCCGAACTCTGATTTTCATATTAACTATTAAAGCACCATAGTCAAATTCTCTTTTAAAGCATTCCATATTTTAAAAAAAAAAAAAAGCTTTCCATAATTCTTCTATTACTCCTGCCAGACCCTTCCACAACTCTCCTCTTATTTACACTACCCCCAATAGACCCACATATAAATACATATATTTTGTATATGTCTCTTTGTGTGTGTGTGTGTGTGTGTATAAAATCTTGTTTGGTGTTATTCATTTGGCTAAACTACAATCCTGGTTAAAACCAATCCCTTAGCTACTATGCCTATATCCACACAGTTAAATGTGGAGAGAGAAAAACACACAACTATGCTCACTGGTCTCATTTTAGATCACTAATCTCAAGTGGCCCCTAATGTTGCCAACAATCATACTATATTTCCTTAGTTCACATTCTCAACCTTACATTCTGAGACCACAATTTTGTAACTTCAACTCTCCTTTGAAATGTGCATTAACTACTTCCTCTGATCACTTGGAGCTCAGGATGTGGCAAACAGAAGAGAACTTCCACAAGCTCCCACCATCACATCCACCCACCTATCTACTTCTGTGTCCACACATTTTACCTTCTCTCCTATTACTAAGAGTAACTATGCACAAGATCTAATAATTCTCCATTATCAATGCCTTCTCTGTGAATCATTCTCATTAGCATACAAACATATTCTTCACTCCATCTTAAAAAAAAAGTCCCTCTCTTGACCTCACAGCCCCCTCCAGCTATACCACTTCTTTTTCTACACAGTAAAACTTCCCCCAAAAACTATCTTCCCACTGTATAACTTCGCTCCTCCTATGCTCTTTACCCCACTCTACCCATGATACACTTTCTTATGCAGGGTACCAAAATTGCTCTTTAAAGGTCCCAGTGGTGCCCTGGCTGGTGAGGCTCAGTTGGTTAAGCATTATCCTATGCACCAAAAAGTCACCAGTTCAATTTCCAGTCAGGGCACAAGCCCAGGTTTCAGGTTCAACCCCAGTTAGGTGCATACAGGAGGCAACCGACTGATGCTTCTCTCTCACATCAATCTCTCTCTCTCTCTGTCGCTTTCCCTTCCCCTCTCTAAAATCAATAAAAATATATTTAAAAAAATAAAATAAATAAAGGTCTCCAGTGGTCACTCCATCACCAAATCCAATGGTCAGTTCTCAGTCCTCACATTAATTGATCAGTAGGATCTAACATAGTTGATCATTCTTTGCTCCTTGGTATACGTTTTACATTTACCTTCCAGGACACCACAGATGCAGATTTCTTCCTCTTACTTTAGCTGCTCTTTTTTAGTATCTTTGCTAATTCTTTCTCATGTAACTTACCCAAAATGTAATGCCCCAGGGTTCAGTGCTAGGTTCTCTTCCTTTTTGTATCCACACCACTGAACTTGGTGTTCTCATCCATCTCAGCTTTAAGTATCACTTGCATACTGATGACTCCAGCCTACACCTTGCCCTTGAATTCCAGGCCCTCATTATAACTGCCTACCGCACATATCTACTTAGGTGTCAAATATGCATCTCCAAATGTACATAATTAAAATCAGCTACTGAGCACTCCCATGACATACGCACTCAAACCTTTTCTCCATCCTAATAAATAGCTAGTTACTCCATTCTTTCAATTGCTCAGACAAAAAATACCGTTGGAGTCATCCTTGATTTCCCACTATCGACTTCCAGGTTGCCAAAAAAGCCCATTGGCCATACCCCATACCTCAAAAATATATCCAGGTAATACCACCCTCCCCCAAGCCTGGTATATTAATCTCTTAAACTAAAATAATCATTTTATTCGCAAACAGTTACTATCACCGCAAAGATAAAATCATTACATTCAAAGGCCAACTCAAATATAAATTTCCCCAACCCAAGGCATTTATCAGAGAATCTGCTAGACTTTACGCTGCCACTTTGTCCTTCCCTCAGGGCTTCTCCAGAGTCATATTATCAACTTTGACCAAACAGAAAATGAAAAGAGCACAAAGGTACTTTTACTATTACTACTGTTGCCATTGCTCCTAAGTAGCCTGCAAACAGCACATGGGATCATTCCCTTTCCCTATGATATGCCACAAAATGACCTTTTCTCCCTATTTAACTCATCAGGTACATCCCTCTTCATGTAGTTCCTCTTGTGCAAATGCCTGGAATCATTCTTTAAAGGGAAAATAGTGCACATACCCCTAGGAATTCTTCCTGTTCCTTGACAAGTGGGACAAGTGACACTATCTCTTCCTGTAAATTCCACATATGGAAACTGAGAGACATCTCCACTTCTTCCATCTTCATTATGGACTTCATTTTTCACCAGTCCATTCCTCATGTTTTCAGTTGATGCAACTCCACCATAAGCATCTTCTTTATTTGAATGCAAAGGCAAATGAGAAAAAGACTTCCCCATGTCTAAAGAAAAAGAATAATCTTACAGTAAACTTAACACACAAAAAAGTATATACTCAAGAACATTATGGGATATTTATACCAATTTAATTAATTTAGAAAACTTCATGGAATGTTTAAACATTCAGACTACTTTGGGGATTAGAATAATATTCAATCAAAGCAAGGTCTGAAACAAGGGAGCCATTTACTAGAGCCCAAAAGTGTTTCTCTAACAAAATATTATGAAATAATATCGTATCAGACTTGAAATGAGAATTGGCTTTCAAACAACATTACAGTTTAACAAGTCTACGCTTTCTTTGGGTTCTCTGAAAAGTAACATGTGAGATTCACATTTTTTAGAATAAAGCACAAACATTCTACTATTAACAGTGAGAAGAGGAGACCTTGGTTCTTGTCTTCTTGACGAAAAGATTTCAATCAAAAGACAGAGTATAGAAAAGCAAGCAAGAGTTTACTGACCACAGTAAAAACACACTTAGGACGTGAAACATGGAAGGGCATAGAAGAAGCAACAGGAGAGCCTAGGCTGGGCTGCCTTGGCCCACTGGAAGTCAGAGAAAAGGGGTCTTGGAGACAGGTTCAGGTGGTTAGTCCAGGACAAGCTGCTGCTGCCTATTGCTACCCTGGTTGCAAGTCTCATGAGGTTCTGTGGAGTTGTGGGGGAAGGAGAATTGGTAGGGAATGGCACAGGTGTATTCCCTGAAGGGAGAGCTTGCTGGGACCTTTGTTTTCAGGGGTTTTAAAAGCTGGGCATTTAGGGGAGGTCTTAGAGGAGGATCAATAGACTATTCATCACCTTTAAGCTGAAGTACCAAAATGAGATTTATTCTCTTAATTTGTCTGCTCTTGGTTGTGGTTGGCAAATGGCACTAATTGGATTTCTGGTATCTGTCTCCCTGAGTAGAGTGATTTAAGCTATTCACCCTCTGGTTGGGGAGGAGAAGTGCAAACCATTTACTCTTAAGTGTCCTTGGTTTAGGGAAGATGAGATTTACTAGGAGGCTGCAAACTTCTGTTTAACTATCTGTCTTCCTTTCCCTATTCTGTTTGTCCTAGAATTTCCCTAGCTTCTTACTATTCTATAACACTACCTTTAAATCAATTAGCACTGAAGACAAAAGTTGCATCCTGGCCAGTCTGGCTCAGCGGTTTGAGTATTGGCCCGAGGACCGAAAGGTCTCAGGTTCGATTACCAGACAAGGGCATGTACCTGGGATGCAGGTTCAATTCCAGCCCTGGTAGGGGTCACGCAGGAGGCAACCAATCAATGTGTCTCTCTCAAATGGACTGTTTCTCTCTCTCTCCCTCCTTTCCTTTCCCTCTATCTAAAAATCAATGAAAAAATATCCTTGGGTGAAAACAAGGCAAATATGCTTTGGGCAGATAACAACTAGGTAGTACATGTATAAGCAAGTAAATTCAAAGTTGTATTTTTCATTCTTTTAAAATTCATGCTCTTTATGATAAATAAAATTTACAATCTCTCTCACTCTCACATTTCTTGCTTTAAACGTTTAAACATTTGCAACAAAAACAACTAAAAAAACAAGACCTACAGGTTTTTCTCTCATTCAGCAATTGGCAGAGTTAAAATTATGAAATTAACATTTCAAAATATTGACTATAGCATACCGTACAAAATATCAAAATTTAGAACATTTATTTCAAAATTTTAGGATGACACTATCAAAAATAACATGGTGAAAATTAAATAAAATTTCAAAGCCATTTCTACATATAATTAGTATTAGTACCTATACAAAAATAACTTCTGCAGGTAGGCTATACAATTTTAATGAAAACAACTTGTGATATAATCTAATCTGCTGATATTGAGGGAAAATTCATAAGGAGATAAAGCAAATTTTAAAAATAAAATATTTCTTCTTTCTAAATTTGATCATATACCTTTCATCAGGTCCTAAAAATAGATTATAGACAGTCATATAGATATATGATATTTCTTTTAAAAATTCTCATTGGTTTGAATAAGAAAAACTGACACTCAAAATAAAACAAGTTAGAAAAGTTTGCTTTTTAAAACTGGCATGCCATCCATGTGCCGGGGTCACTCAACACAGTGTAAGCAGCAGGGTGACAAAAACTATTCAACTAGAAAACAAAACTATCAAATGATGAATAAAGATGCTTATTTTCACTATCTACCTATTTTTTAAAAATCTATGGACACACTGTCCATGTAAGTTAAAAAACATAAATAATTTATAACTTCTACAAATGCATTATGCTCTCTTGATTCTTTTTAATGACATTAAATCCCAGCCAAATCAATACTTGCCAAGAACAGGTGGTTCAGGGGTGAATTAACATCACTGTCCTCACACTGGAATGAATGTCATAGGGGAAAAAGACACAGAAGGCAAAACCAGTGGCTCTCTGTCTGTACCTCATCTAACAGTTGCCTTGATAGTCGGCCTCTGACAGATGTTTGTTTGTTTCAAGGCTACAGACAAGCGCCAGACCTTGCCAGGTACTGGGCATCCCTGCCCTTCCTATTAAATTTTCCTCAAAGCACTTATGAAATTAACCAGTTTTATTCCTGGAGGCTGGTTGGTGTATAGAGAGGTTCTAGGCCCCCTTGTCTTCCCTGTGCTCAATGTTTTTGTTTTCGCTTTTATCGCTGTCTTGTAATATACTGAAAACCAACATGGATCTCAGACTCAGTATTAAGAGAGAAAAGAAAAGTACAGCACTCCGTCCAATTTAAATGCGTGGTGATTTTCGGCGATAACGATGGAAGCCAGTCCCTTTCATAAGCCACACAAACAAAACAAAACCCAGCATCCAGCCCACTCTGGAGAGGTTAAAAATAAGATGCAGACAACCGTGCGAGAAAACTCAGGAAGAGCAAAACCAGGGGTCGCCTGGCTACACAAGGTGTGGAGGCGTGGAACCATCCCCCCGTGTCCGCCTTGGGCCGAGGCCCGAGCCCCGTGACAGGAGTCTGGGGAGGAGGAGGTGGCACAACACCTCCATCAACACAGCCCTGAGCTCCTCCCCGCCGCCTGGCGAGCCCAGCTCCCCGGCGGCCTCCCTTCCCCGCTCCGAAGGGGACTGGGGGCTGCGCGTCGGGGGTCGCTCACCAGCAAGCGGGGCGCTGTGTGGTCCCGAGCTGCTCCGGCGCGGACAGGCCCGAGGACAGGGTCACAGAGTCCGCAGTTAGGCTAATGGAGCTGGAGCGGCTGGCCTGCAGCAGGCTCGGGGCGGCGCCAGGGGGAGGGGCCCGCGACGGTCGAATCAGCTGATGCCCGAGCCTGTTGCAACCTGCGCCCGCGACCAGCACAGCGCCCCCGTGGGAAGAGTGCGACCCAGGGCGGGCCGCGCGCATGCGTCCTTCCTCCGCCGGCCTGAAACCCGAAAGCGCAGCTGCTGTGAATGTGCGCTCCTGCGGGTGTTACCTGGGTCTCCCGAGACCTAAAGGTAAAAATCGGCACCCCCCCCCCAGCCGTGGAAAATTTAAAAATAATTGTCTACCCCCCGCCCCCGCAATTCGGCTCCGTCCTTCTGCAGAGGGGGGAAACGCGCGCTCCCCGCCCCGGCCCTGGCTGAGCGGTGCCCTGTCCTCGCCCTGACAGTCGGCCCTGACGGTCCGAGCGGGGAGGGGCACGGCCTGCAGGAGAGACTCACATCTGTTTTCATTTAGAACCTCCTGTTCAGTAGAAGGAAGATGGAACTGGGAAGGAATCCGTTTTTGTTCGTTTTGTTTTTGGTTTGGGTTTGGTTTCGATTTTGCACACGGCGTCCCCCCTCTCCCCCTTCCCGTGCTCAGGGTGAGATCCCGGCTCGAATCCCATGAACCCCATACTTCAGCTCCTCACTGTGGCTTGTTCTCCCCAACATCTCAAAGGCTGGGTTCTTGCATTTAGAAAACTAGAATGACAATACACAGTTGTTTTAAGGGTTAAATGAAGTACTGGGAATAAATGTAAAACAGGCTTGGTGGCCTGTGGACCAAAGAGTTGTGGGTTCGATTCTGGTCAAGGGCATGTACCTTGGTTGGGGTTTGGCTCTGGCCCTGGTCAGGGTCACATTTATGTTTCTCTCTCTCCCCCACACTCTATCTGAAGATAAATGGAAAAAGATCCACTAGTGAGGAGTTAAAAAAAGCACAGACTAGCATGACTTGCAGAAAGTTTAACATTTTATGAATTGTTATATTCATGGTCACAACATACATATAGTAACCAAGGAAGACAGTGACTATTTAATTTTTCTGTTCTGACAGGATCATTGTATTTGGCCAATGGAATATGAAGATATATAAAAGTAAGAAGTGCAAGTCAAAACAATATAAATTCAATGTTTAAAATGATATGCCCACCTGTTAGATAATGAGCTTTCTCACACAATGTTGGCAAAGATGTAAACTCAAGCTTTCTGACTGGAAATTAGGCAATATGTATCAAGAATATTAAAAATGTAAATTTTCACTTTCTTTACCCCGGCAAACACATCCTTTGGAATTCATCCTAAACCTAAGGAGAATTCTTTAAAATATGCTTGTACAGTGTGTTCATATAACCTAAATGTCCAATGATGGGACATTGATTAAATCATTGTCAACCCCCTTTGGAGCCTATGTCTTCCAAAGGTGAAGACCGGGTGGACATCCTTCTTTAACATTGTTTGAAGTTTCAAAATAAATAGCTTAGCTAAAACAAGTCAGAATCACCAGGACCTCCCTCTCAAAAGGGGGTATAAAAAGAGACATATGCCCAGCCGGTGTGGCTCAGTGATTGAGCATTGACACATGCACCAAGAGGTCACCGGTTCAATTCCCGGTCAGAGCACATGCCCAGGATGTGGGCCCAATCCCCAGTGGGGGGCAAGCAGGAGGCAGCCAAGCAATGTTTTCTCTTATTGATGTTTCTATCTCTCTCTCCCTGTCCCTTCCTTTCCTTCTAAAATCAATAAAGAAAAAAAAAAAAGGAGAGAGACATATAACAGAATTAGTATACATTTTCAAACGGTTCACAGATTTCCTTGAAGTCTGTTCATGAAGACCAGATTAAAAGCCCTGTCTGTAAAAAAGCTAAGGGTTAATGTGGTAAGAAAATGGATTATAAAACCCAATTAGATAAAAATGGCTATATTTAGACCTCAATCATTACAACAATGGTGTTAGATTTGTTAGCCATTATTTCTCCTTGCTTTCAAAAGTGTCCTTTGGGAAACAGTAATTATGAATTAGAGATACAGAGGTATAATTTAATTGTAGTATATCAATACTAGAAGACCCTACATTTCTTTACAGAAAACCCTGAACAGATTCCTCCTTATTTTTTTTAAGTTTTCTATTTCCTCTATTAAAAAAGTATTATTATTTAAATTGCAGTTTAACATTTAAAGGAGTGAGTTTTTTTTTATCCTCACCCAAGGAAATTTTTTCATTTTTTGTTCAGATAAGAGTGGGAGGGAGAGAGAGGAAGAGAGAGAGAGAGAGAAACATCGATGTGAAAGTGACACATCGAGTGGCTGCCACCCACACGACCAACCAGGGCCGGGGACAAACTGCAACCAAAGTACATGCCCTTAGCGGGAACCGAACCTGGGTCTCTCTGGACCGCAGGCCGACGCTCTAACCGCTGAGCCACACTGGCCAGGGCTAAAGGAGTGAGTTTTAATCTTTATTTATGAAATGGGACATGTTTTGGACACCCTTAATTCTGGCTACGGAGGTTCTTTAAAGTTACCTTGATGGCCACCAAGGTGAGGAGCAGTGGGGAGATATCTGTCTATTCAGTGTTTTATGGATTGTCATTTAAAAAATACTAATGCCACCCTAGCCGGTTTGGCTCAGCTGTTAGAGAGTCTGCCCTTGGACCAAAGGGTCACGGGTTTGATTCCCAGTCAAGGACACATACCTGGGTTGCAGGTTCCATCCCCAGCCCAGGTCATGGTCCTGCAGGAGGCAACCAAGCCATGTGTCTTTCTCTCCCCCTCACTCTATCTAAAAAAAAATAAATGGATCTGGCCAGTGTGGCTCAGTGGTTGATTATCAACCCATGCACCAGGAGGTCGCCGGTTCAATTCCCGGTCAGGACACACGCCCAGATTGTGGGCCAGATCCCCAGTGGGGGGCATGCAGGAGGCAGCCAATCAATGTTCTCTCCCATCGATGTTTCTCTCTCTCTCTCCCTCTCACTTCCTCTCTAAAATCAATAAAGGGAAAAAAAATTTTTTTTAATAAATGGAAAAATATCCTCAGGTGAGGATTAACAAAAAATAAGCAAGTAAGTAAATAAATAAAATAAAAATCTAGTTAGGGCCTGTAATTAGGTAAGTTTGTTCTTTCTCATTACATGTTAAATCTGAGATAGGAATTGAAAGTAGATGAGAAACTGAATATATCTGAGTAGAGACCCCATATGTATTATTATTACTCAGTGTGTTTTTCTAGTTCTCACATCTTCTAGTCACCTTTTCCATTATGGGGACACAAAAAAATAACTTTCCTCCCACCTTCTAAGTTCTTCAAGCTGGGCTAATAATCACAGTAACATGAGACAGATTACCAGGAGAAAATGTCCACAATTTATTAGATGTAGATTCAGAGAAATCCATAGATTGAGACCCAGGTCTCATTGGGCAGTTGAGGTTTATATAGCATTTTGGACAAAGGAGAAGGGGACAGAGGTCTAAGATTTCAAAGGAAAAGTAGGCATTTCACAGATAGATGAGACAGAGCAAAAATGGTAAACACATTCTTGTTGGACCATCCAGAAACAATGGGACACAGAGGGAAGTCCAATAACAGGCTTTGCTAGATTTCTCCCTGTCTGCCACATTTAATTTATATTATGATATTAAATTAAGGCAATGTTCCCTTCTTTTAAGCAGGTTTTTCTGTCTGAATTCCTTTAGGCAGATAAGGGGGAGGGTCAAAGTTTCCTTCTGAGTCTTTTTTTTCTTAATAACCAGCTTAAAATCAATTTGCAAATGGCATATTTTGGGGTGGCAAAATTTTGTTCCCCTTCATCAAATAGGCAGATAAAGTAAGCTGAACCCTCTTCTTCAAGAGAGTGTATGCCCCATCTTTTTCTAAAGATTTCTGAGAAGGAGGTCTTAATAACTTTTTGATAATTGACTGTTATTATTTTATGTGCTCTGCTCCTGGCTCAAGTCTCAATCACTTTGTGCTCTTATCACTGCTTTGGGGTGCTTCTTTGCTCTCTTCTACATCCCTTTGCCACAGCTTTAAACATGGTTCCTTTTCATCATACCACAAGTCACCATTAACCGGAAGTGGTTTGTGTAACAGATTATTACCAAAGATCTGTGGAATTAATAGTGGTTTAAGCACAAAAAAGGGAAATAACTTTATCTCTGGCTGGTGTGGTTCAGTGGTTGAGCATTGACCCATGCACCAAGAGGTCGCTGGTTCGATTCCCGGTCAGGGCACATGCCCAGGTTGTGGGCCCAATCTCCAGTGGGGGCTTGTGCAGGAGGCGGCCAATCGATGTTTCTCTCTCCCTCTCCCTACTTCTGTCTCTAAAATCAATAAAGAAAAAAATTTTTTTGAAAAAGGAAATAACTTAAAACTGGATATTAGATATTGATTTTTACTATACTTTAAAGTTCATTTTCTTTCAAGGTTTATTGTAGTGATCCCCCTTTCTCCTGAGCCCAGTCTGCCATTAGTTCTCCAGGGGCCCACTCTGTCTCTCCAGTGACCTGTTGGGGGAAAGCCCCAAAAGTGTAAATTCAGGATCAATTCTGAAGAACTGACACACAGCCTTATTCAAATTCATAAAAGCTTTAATAGGAGAAACTTACATACATGGGCAAAGCAGCTGATTCCAGTGGTGGCGGCCCCAGAAAAATCTGCACCCCTCCCAGGACAGAATCCTTCTTTTTTTTTAAACTTTTTTTTTCTTTATTGATTTTTAGAGAGAGAGAAAGGGAGAGGTAGAGAGAGATGGAAACATGGATGAGAGAGAACATCGATTGGCCGCCTCTCGCATGCCCCTCACTGGGGATTGGGCCCACAATCCGGCATGTGCCCTGACCAGGAATCAAACTGGTGAACACCTGGTGCATGGGTCGACGCTCAGCCACCAAGCCACACCAGCAGGGCCAGAGTCCTTCTATAAAAGGGGTTAATAGCAAGCCATATGGTGGTTAGTCACATTAACCACCAGAAAGAACAATGCATTTCTAAGTTAACAGGTAACATCAGGCAGTATTACACTCTATATACTCATTAACCACCCCTCCCCTCCCCCCCACACCTCCTGGGGCATGATGTGTGTCCTTGGGTGGCACTCCAGCTTTCTGGGCAGTCAGCCAAGCATGAGGTTGCAGAGAATCACAGAGTTCACCATACCCAGAGAGTGCAGCACTTCCCAGACATCTTTGCTCCAGGAGTGATATTGCTAAAGTGAAGTCCCCTGCAAACCTTTTTCCTAAATGCTTTTAATAGGTCCTGGGGTCCGTCCAGACTCCCCTTTTCTCAAGCTGCTACAGATGAAAATGGAAAGTTTATCTCATACAGATCAGTTTAGCTCTATCCTTATATGGACCTCTCTTTTATAAGGCCAGCCTAGAGACATTTCTCTTTTGTAACCAAAATGTCCCCAAATGTTTCTTCCCAAATAGTAGTATCCAGTGAATACCATTGACATCTGTTAAAATTTTGTCCCTCTATTCAAAATAGAATGAGGAAAACATAAAAGGCCAACTATAAATATGGAAATTATTCCTCTGAAATGCCAATTATGAGGTCAGGCATTGGATGAAAGTGTTTATATCAGTGCTGTCGATCAAAACTGTTACTGAGCAACAAAAACAAGTCATATATGTGATTTAAAATTTTCTAGTAGTAGGAGTAAAAATAAATGGATGAAATTAATTTTAATAGCCCAATATGCCTAAGACTATTTCAACATGTAATCAAGATAAAAATAAGTTATTTTACATTCTGCTTTTCCTACAAAGTCAGAAATTTACACAATTCAGTTCTGAGTAGCTACGTTTCAAGTGCTCTATAGACATTTGTGTAAGACCCATTCTTTTAGAAAACACAGCTCCATATAATAACACAGACACCAGTAGAGTTCCTAGGACTTTTTTGATAGCATATAGCTACAAAGTTTTAGTTTAAGGGAGAAAAGAATACCATTTACATCTCACCTTAACGCCAACTGAGATTTTTGTGCCAACGCCAAACTTTTCTTTAATTTTTATTATGCTTATTTTCTCTTCCTAAACACTACTTTCTAAAGTTTCTCTCAACAGTGACTCCTAAATTATGACAGTTGGATACAGCCTAGTCTATTAGCATTATTTCTTATATTTTCTAACATGGGACACTTAAAATTTCTTGAGCTACAGAAATGCAGAAATTTTCATGAGCCACATAAATGCATATGATAACCAGGTTAGTTTTAGATTTAAGAAAAAGGAGTCAAGTGGAAGCTACATATCCACAAGAAGTGTGTCAAAATATATGTATTTCATGTTCTGATTCCACGTTTTAAAGTTTTTAAATATCACTGTGAAGATGTTCAGTTCTGCTAATCTCCCAGATTAGTCTTAAATTTCAAATACTAGTAATTAATAATGATGGCCTTAATACAACAACACATATTAGTATTAGATGTGGGCACTGGGTATCAGAACAGGACATTGTCCATTCAAGTCCGTGTTCTGCTTTGAATAGAACCAGTGTGTGTTTTCTGAGAGGACATGTTGTTATCTCTTAATAAATCAATCTCAAAAATAATAGCTTTTGCTTCATATTGCTTAAAACCTCCTGAGGTAGACAGATAAATCAACAAAAACAATGAAACATGATAAGGTATATAACTGATAGAAGTATGCATATAAGAATGCTATCAAACTGAGGCTAAAAGACTGATGAAGATTCACTGGAAAAGGTGTGATTTTTATACATTTGTAAAAGATTTTTATTTCTTACAAAGTTTTATTGTGGTTAATAATAGTAGTGTGATTAATAAAAATAATAATGACATACCATTAGCTGTAAATATTTGAAGTACACAATTTGAGAAGTTTGAACATGAAATTCATACAAAGCCATAACCATAATGAAAATAATGAACATATTTATAACCCCCAAAATCTCCCTGTGTTCCTTTGTAATCCTACTTTTGTTGATCCTCCATGGATACATTTTGAGTCATTATAGATTAGCTTGCCTCTTCTAGAATTTTACATTACTGGAAACATGATTTACTCTTCTTTGGATATTTTTTCATTCAGTTTACTTATTTTGAGATTCATCCAGTGTGTAGCATGTACTAACAGTCCATTCCTTTTAATTGCTGATAAGTATTCCCATATACAGATATACCACAATGTATGTATTCACCTGTTGATGGAAATTTATCACAGAATAAAGTTTCAAATTTCTAGCTATTACAAGCAAAGCTTCTGTGAACATTCATGTATACATCTTTCCAAGACATGTTGCTTGCATTTCTTTTGAGTATACAACTAGGAGTAGAATGGCTATGATAGGTGTATGTTTAAAGTTTTAGGAAACTACCACAGTATTTTCCAAAGTGACTATCATTTTACATTCCACTATCAGTGTTTAAGAGTTTCTGGTGATCCACACCTTTGCCAACACTTGATATGGTTGTTCTTATTAATTTTAGCCATTGTAATAGACAAGTAGTGGTTTCTTATGTTTGCTTTTTTAATCCTCACCCAATGATATATATATATATTTTTATTGATTTTGAGAGAGAGGAGAAGGGGGGTTGAGAGAGAAAGAGAGAGACAGATTGATGTGAGAGAGAAACATAGATCAGTTGCCTCCCTTATGCTCCCTGACTGGGGATCCAACCCACAACCTAAGTATGTGCCCCGACCGGGAATCAAACCCACAACCTTTTGGTGTATGGGACAATGTTCCAACCAACTGAGCCACCTGGCCAGGGCAGTTTTTTTTTTTTCTTTTTTTCTTTTTTCTTTTTATTTTTCAAAGGGGGGAACTGCTTTAGCTAGACCACAGAAAATCCCGCCACGAGTGTTCAACTGATGCCCTGGCCCGTGTGGCTCAGTTGGTTGGAGTGTCATCCTGTGCACCAAAGGGTCATGGGTTCGATTCCTGGTCAGGACACATACTTAGATTGTGGGTTTGATCCCTGGTTGGGGTGTATATGGGAGGCAACCAATCTCTCGCTCTCTCTGTCTCTCTGTCTCTTTCTTTTTCTCTCTCTAAAATAAATGAGGACATATCCTTGGATGAGGATTAGAAAAAAAGAGTTCAACTGACCAAGACAAAGGTCTCAGCTGGGTGGCCATGGCAACAAAACAAAGGGTATAATAGACAGAAAGAAGCCATGTGGTATGTTAGCCTTCCAGAGCTGCCATAACAAAGTACCACACACAGAGTAGCTTAACAAATTTATTCACTCCTAGTTCTGTGGGTAGAAGTCCAAAATTATGGTGTCATTAAGGCCATAATCCCTCTGAAGTTTCTAGAGACAGGTCCTTCCTTGCCTGTCTCCCAGTTTCTGGTTGTTGTCAGCAATCATTGACATCCTTTAGCTTATAGCTTGCGTCACTAACAATCACTGGCCTTCTTCCCTGCATGTCTGTGTCTCTGTGTCCAAATCTCCATCCAGGGCAGTTTCTTATAATTTTATTTTTATTTATTTATTTTGCTTTTTAAACTTATCTTTATTGTTGAATGTATTACAGATGTCCCTCCTTTTTTCCCCCATTGACCCTCTCCTCCCCATTCCTGCCCCCCCTCCTGCCTTCCCCACACTATTTATTGTCTGTGTCCATTAGTTACACATATATGCATAGAAGTTCTTTGATTTATCTCTTCCCGCCCCCCTACCCCCTTCCCTTTGAGGTTCATCAGTCTAACAACCAATTTGTACTTCTTAATTCCTTCACCTTTTTCACCCATCCCTCCAGCCCCCTCCCATCTGTCAAGCAACAAAAAGTTCTCTGTATCTGTGAGTCCGTTTCTGTTCTGCTTTTCATTTTGTTTGTACATTCAATTGTTGATATATATATATATATATATAGCCATTTTATTTTCATATTTTTGTTCTTCTTCAAGAAGACCCGTCAACATTTCATATAATACTGGTTTGGTGGTGATGAACTCCTTTAGCTTTTTTTTTGTCTGGGAAACTCTTTGTATGTTCATCAATTCTAAATGATAGCTTTGCTGGATAGAGTAATCTTGGTTGTAGGTCCTTGCTTTTTATCATTTTGAATATTTCTTGCCACTCCCTTCTGGCCTGCAAAGTTTCTGTTGAGAAATGAGCTGACTAAAGGGAGCTCCCGTGTAGGTAACCAACTGCTTTTCTCTTGCTGCTTTTAAGCTTCTCTCTCTGTCTTTAACCTTTGCATTTGGTGATGATGTGTCTTGGTGTGGACCTCTGGATTCATCTTGTTTGGGTCTCTCTGTGCTTCCTGGACTTGTATGTCTATTTCCTTCACCAAGTTAGGGAAGTTTACTGTCATTATTTTTTCAAATAGGTTTTTAATTTCTTGCTCTCTCTCTTCTTCTGGCACCCCCCTGATGAGAATGTTGGCACATTTGAAGTTGTCCTAGAGTCTCCATACACTATCCTCATTTTTTTGGATTCTTTGTTCTGATTGGGTGTTTTTTGCTTCCTTATATTCCAAATTGATGGTTTGCTTCTTAGCTTCACCTACTCCACTATTGATTCCCTGTAAATTATTCTTTATTTCAGTTAGTGCATCCTTCATTTCTGACTAGTCCTTTTTTATGCTCTTGAGGTTCTCACTAAGTTCCTTGACATTCTCACTAAGTTCCTTGAAATTCTCACTAAGTTCCTTGAGCATCCTTATAACCAGTGTTTTGTACTCTGTATCTGTTAGATTGCTTATCTCCATTTTGTTTAGTTCTTTTCCTAGAGTTTTGTTCTGTTCTTTCATTTGGGACATGTTTCTTTGTCTCCTCATTTTGGCTGCCTCCCTGTGTTTGTTTCTATGTGTTAGGTAGAGTTGCTATGTCTCCTAGGCTTTGTAGGGTGGGCTACTGTAGTAGGTGCCCTGTAGGGTCCAGTGGCACAGCCTCCCTGGTCACCCTAGTTGGGCCCTCGAGGTGCACCCCTTGTGTGGACTGTCTATCCTTCTGTTGTAATTGAGTCTTGATTGCTATTGGCATGTCAATGAGAGGGATTTACTCAGGCTGATCAGCTGCAAGGACTGGCTGTGACTACTGACCTCTGACTACCTTGGAGGACCAGCTGTGTAGGGGCCCACCACACGGAGCAAGACTTACTTCAGCAGGGCTGTGGTACCCACGGAATGCACTCCTGGAGTATGTCTCCTGTTGAGGTGGTTGGGTGGTGGTGCTTCGACGTGGTCTGAAGCGGTCCACTGGGTGTTCTGGCTCTGGGGCAAGGTCAGCCACGGGCATAAGCTACAAAGCGGTCTGCAGATGGCTGCTTCTTGTGCTGGGCTTGGAGGTGCCCAGGCAAAGCCAAGTTGTGAACCAAGGCTGGCTGCTTCTAGTGCCAGGCCTGGGGCCACTTATTGAGAGGTATGGGGCTCGCTGAGGGAAGGTGCTCTTTGTTTGAGAGAATTTAGGAAAATCTGAAGCAAGAGCCAAGACAGGCCAATCCTATGGTAAAGGCACTGGAAACAGCTTGGATGGGCCTGAAAGTTGGGTGGGGCAGGGCCTCAGTGAATCACCGGGGTGGGGCAAACAGTGTGAGCCAGGTTGCTGGAGTCCCAGACATGGCACCTGTCTGCTTGCCCTGGTGGGGGAAGGGCTCACCAAAAGAACAGTGGCCTCCACCAGCATGTCTGTCTAGGAGAAAGCTGCCTCTCCAGCTCTCACCACAAATCCAAACAACTCAGTTCTTCCCAGTATGTCTCTGGTGCCTTTCAAGCTGCCTCCCCCATGCTGGAGCCTGGAGGGGTGGACCCTAGTAAGTCCGTGCACGGGCCTTTTAAGAAGAGCTGCCTGGGGCTCCAGCAGCCTCTGCCCTCAGCCTCAGTTCCCGCTGGTTTTACAGCCAGAAGTGATGGGGACTTCTCTTTCTGGCACTGGAACCCTGAGCTGGGTGCCTGGTGTGGGATAGGGACCCCTCACTCCTCAGGGAGGACCTTCCCAGCAAAGGTATCCCTTCTGATTTTTATCCGCCACAAGTGGGTGAGGGACCAGCCCGTCCGCACCTCCGCCCCTCCTACCAATCTCGATGTGGCGTCTTCTTTAATTTCATAGTTGTAGGGCTTCCATTCAGCTCGATTTCAGGCGGTTCTGAATGATGATTGTTCTGTCATTTAGTTGTAATTTTGATATAGTTGTGGGAGGAGGCGATACTGCGTTTACCTACACTGCCATCTTGACCGAAGTCCTCCCCTATAATTTTATTTTGCATTTCTCGAATGGTTACTGATGTTGAACAACTTACTGATGTTTTAAGTGCTTATTTGACATCCTAATAGCACCTTTGATGAAGTATCTGTTCAAAATTTTGCCCATTTTATTGTTATTATTTTGTTTTCTTTTCACTTTCAAAGAGCAGAAGTTCTTAATTTTGGTGGAATCAAATTTATCAGCATTACTTAAAGCCCAGTGGAGAAGACAGTTAAGTGAATCAACAATTACAAGATAATGTGATAAATACTATGATAAGGATTTGCATGGGAGGCATGTAGAAATGGCACTTGATTCAGACTTAGTGATTAATAAAGACTTTGTGGAGTAGGAGACACTTGAGGAGGAGTCAGCAGAGTAAAGCTGGAAATAGAGTTGCAGACAAGAAAATAACGTGCACAGGTTTTATGCTGTAAAAGAGTATGATGTATTTAGCTATAAACATCTTTATGACTGAAGCATAGTCTACTTGTGAGGACAAAATAGAAAATGAAATTAGGCTGAAAATTGATAAAACATTTTAGTCATGAAGGATCCTGTCCATTAAGTTAAGGAATTATAACTTAAAGCTAATCATTAGGGTCATATATGCATTTTAAAATGATCATTCTGGGAGATTCCAAAATGGCAGCAGAGTGAATGGAAGCTACATAGACCATCTCCCAGGACAAAACTGGAATTACAACTAAAATAAAGACAAATTGTCAGGAAAAAACAACAGAAAAGCAACTGGAGAGGACCCATATAACCATGGACAGGAAAAGAGGACACTGAGTAGAGCCTGGTAGGTCTGCGGAGGCACGAGAGGGTGGGCTGGGAGCCCACGGACAACAGCAGTTTTAGCTGTGAGCAGCTCCCTTAGGGTTAAAATCCCAAGCCAGCTCCACAGCACAGAAGGCTGGGACAGAGCACTAAATTAGCTACAGCCACTCACCTTGGGGTCTGGCAGAGGGAGGGTGGACTGGACTAGAACTGTGTGGGGACACTTGGGGTTTGGAGGGTGCTCAGAGTTTTTGCTGAGTAATGGCCACACAGGACGGAGGCCATCTTGCTCCTTCCCAGAGCTAGAAAGCAAACAAAAAGAAAACCCCAAGGCAAGTAGAAGGAAGGAAATAGTAAAGATTAGAGCAGAATTAAATGACATAGAGACCAAAAACAATTCAAAGGATCAATGAAACAAAGAGCTGGTTCTTCGAAAAGATAAACAAGATTGATGGACCCTTAGCTAGACTCACCAAGAAACAAAGAGAGAGAACCCAAATACACAAATCAGAAATGAAAGAGAAGTAACAACTGACACCACAGAAATACAAAGGATTGTTAATAAATACTATGAACAATTATGCGGCAACAAATTGGACAATGTAAGCGAAATGGACAAATTTCTAGAAACACATAGTCTTCAAAAACTGACCTGGGAAGAGGTAGAAAACTTGAACAGACCAATAACAACTAAGGAAATTGAAGATGTAATCAAGACTCTCCCAGCAAACAAAAGCCTAGGCCCATGCGGCTTCACAGGGGAGTTTTACTGAACATTCAAAGAAGAACTAACACCTGTTCTCCTCAAACTATTCCAAAAAATTCAAGAAGAAGGAAGACTTCCAAACTTATTTTATGAGGCCAGCATAACTCTAATTCCAAAACCAAATAAAGACACTACAAAGAAAGAAAACCACAGGCCAATATCCCTGATGAACATAGATGCCAAAATCCTGAACAAAATACTAGCAAATCGGATCCAGCAATACATTAAAAAAATTATTCACCATGACCAAGTGGGATTCATCCCAGGGATGTAAGGCTGGTACAATATTCGCAAATCAATAAATGTGATACACCACATAAACAAAATGAAAGATAAAAACCACATGATCATATCAATAGATGCTGAAAAAGCATTCGACAAAATCCAGCACCCAATTCTGATAAAAACACTCAGCAATGTGGGAATAGAGGGATCATATCTTGACATAATAAAGGCCATATATGAAAAACCTACAGCCAACATCATACTCAATGGGCAAAAACTAAAAACATTTCTCCTAAGAACTGGAACAAGACAGGGATGCCCACTTTCACCACTCTTATTTAACATAGTACTGGAAGTCTTTGCCACAGCAATTAGACATGAAGAAAAAATAAAAGGGATCCAAATCAGAAAGGAGGAAGTGAAATTGTCATTATTTGCAGATGACATGATATTGTACATAGAAAACCCTAAAAACTCCATCAAAAATCTACTAGACTTAATAAATGAATTTGGCAAAGTAGCAGGATACAAAATTAACGTCAAGAAATCAACGGCATTCTTATACACCAATGATGAACTCACGGAAAGAGAAACTAAAAAAACAATCCCATTTGCCATCGCAACAAAAAAATTAAGATACCTAGGAGGAAACTTAACCAAAGAAGTAAAGGATCTATTTGCAGAAAACTACAGGACGTTGAAAAAAGAAATAGAGGAAGATATTAAAAAATGGAAGCATATACCTTGTTCATGGACTGGAAGAATTAACATCATTGAAATGTCCATACTATCCAAAGCAATCTATAGATTCAATGCAATCCCCATCAAAATACCAGTGACATATTTCACAGAACTAGAACAAATACTTCAAAAGTTCATATAGAACCAAAAAAGATCCTGAATAGCCACAGCAATCTTGAAAAAGAAGGACAAAGTAGGTTGGGATCACAATACCAGATATCAGGTTATACTACAAAGCTACTGTAATCAAAACAGCCTGGTACTAGCATAAGAACAGACATATAGATCAATGGAACAGAACAGAGGACCCAGAAATTGACCCAAGACATTATGCTCAATTAATATTTGACAAAGGTGGCAAGAGCATACAGTGGAGTAAAGACAGCCTCTTTAATAAATAGTGTTGGGAAAATTGGACAGCTACATGCAAAAAAATGAAACTAGGCCATCAGCTTACACCATACACAAAAATAAACTCAGAATGGATAAAAGATTTAAATGTGACTCGTGAATCCATAAAAATCCTAGAAGAAAATGTAGGCAACATAAGTTTAGACATCATACCCAGCAGAATTTTCACTGATACATCACCTAAGGCCACAGAAACAAAGGAAAAAATGAACACATGGGACTATATCAAACTCAAAAGCTTCTGCACAGCAAAAGAAACAACCATCAAAATGGAAAGGGAACCCACTGTATGGGAGAGCATAATTGCCAATGATATATCAGATAAGGGGTTAATTTCCAAAATATATAGAGTGCTCATACAACTCAACAAAAGAAAGACAAAGAACCCAATTAAAAAATGCGCAGAGGACCTAAATAGACACCTTTCCAAAAAGGACATACATATGGCCAAGAGACATATGAAGAAATGCTCAACATCACTAATCATCAGAGAGATGCAAATTAAAACAACGATGAGGTACCACCTCACACCTGCCAGAATGGCTGCTATCAACAAATCATCAAACAATAAGTACTGGCCTGGGTGTGGAGAAAAGGGGACTCTAGCACACTGCTGGTGGGAATGCAGACTGGTGCAGCCACTATGGAAAACACTATGGTGTTTCCTCAAAAAATTAAAAATTGAATTGCCATTTGACCCAGTGACCCCACTTCTAGGAATATATCCTAAGAAGCCTGAAACACCAATCAGAAAGAATATATGTACCCCTATGTTCATAGCAGCATGATTTACAATAGCTAAGATCTGGAAACAGCCCAAGTGTCCATCAATAGATGAGTCTATAAAAAAGCTGTCGTACATATATACAATGGAATACTATGCAGTTGTAAGAAAGAAAGATCTCTTATCCTTTGAGACGACATGGAGGGACCTCGAGAGTATTATGCTAAGCGAAATAAGCCAATCAGAGGAAGACAAATACCACATGATCTCACTTATTTGTGGAATATAATGAACAAGGTGGGCTGATGAACGAAATAGACCCAGACATAGAAAGGAGTATGGTTCAGACTGACAAACCTTGGGGTAGGGGACCGGGGTGGGGGGGGGGATGGAGGAGATGAACCAAAGGACTTACATGCATGTATGCATAACCAATGGACATAGACAATAATAAAGGGGTGTGGGAGGGCAGAATGGGGAGGAGGGTGTCTGGGGGGAAGAGGAAAAACATGTGTAACAAAAATAAATTAATAAAAATTAAAAAAAAAAAGATCATTCTGGAATTGTTGCTGAAAATGAATGGGGAATGGGATTTTGAAGGTTGAGAGAACAGATAAGAAGTATGAGAAGGGCTCTGGCCAGTTTGGCTCAGTGGTGAGAGCGTCAGCCCACGGACCACATGGTCTCGGTATGATTACTGGGCATGTACCTGGGTTTCATGTTCGATCCCTGGCCCTGATCAGGGTTGTGCAGGAGGCAACCAATAGATGTGTCTCTCTCACATTGATGTTTCTGTCTCTCTGTCTCTCTCATCTTCCGTCCCTCTCTCCCTCTCTCTCCCTTCCACTCTATCGAAAAATCAATGGCAAAATATCCTCGGGTGAGGATTGACATAAATAAATAAATAAATAAATAAATAAATAAATAAATAAATAAATAAGTATGAGAAGGATCTCAGACTAAAGCAGTAGTTCCTGGGGGACAGAGAAGGTGAATAGGTAGGAATAATTGGGAACAGAGTTGGCAGGATTTGTTTATTACCAAATATTTCCTGAGAGACTGTGGAAGTAGTTAAATATGAAGTTTAGAGAATGGAGTTTTTAAGCCTGAACAGCATCAGTGATGTAGCTAAGGTGTAGGGCTGCATAAGTTGAAATTTTGCCATGTGTTTTATATATTTTATTCCCTAATGAACTAGTTAGTGGAGTAGATTCAATGAAATGGCCGGTAGACCAAGACGATCATTAGATTAGTAATAACTGCTGGTAGTCAAGGAATAGATAAAGCCCACTATATTAAAAATATATCCCGATACATTTTGCAAATTGAAGATTATTCAGGACTTAAGTAATATATTCTCCTAGTATTTGCATCTAATTAGTACCTCCTGTATTTGTATTTTAAGGTTGTGTATTAATATAATCAGAACAGCAATCTCAGGTGAGACAGTAAGTGGCGTGGGAGACAAAGGGACTATTCAAGTTGTAGTTCTAGTAACTGGAGGGAAGCGGAAATGACATATATTTTTTTCTTCAGACACCATAACTGTAGCTGAAGTTAGAGAATTATAAACAAGTTTTATGTGTTCAGCTGGGCAACTTGTCAAATCTAAAATTGTGGTACTCTCAGATTCCAGGGTTAGACAAGATGGTTAGAATTAAAGAAACAAAAGATTTCAGGAAGAGGCCATTTTTAAAACAGTGTGAAAAACCCTGAACAAACAGCCAACATAATGCAAGTTAAGGATCTAGGCAAAATGTTTGGGCAATACATCTGTGGTAGGTACAAATTCAAGAATGGAGCTTAATAATAAACCAAGGGCCTTTAAGGTAAGTTCTACTTATATATTTCTTACCACAGGTCAAAATTGTCCTCAAGTACAGGGAGGCCCAACTATGCATAGGCAGAAAAAGGAAAGCATGACTAGAGTGAGAGACTTGGGGAATAAGAAACAAGGTCAGATAGAAAAATCACAAGGCGATCAGTGGCTTTTTACTACAAGAATGCAAGGGAGACCATTAAGTGAAGTTAAGTGGATAGGGAAGAAAAGGAGGCGTATTTTCAGTCTTTTAATAAATGATTGTCACTACTGCTGAACAGAGGAGAATTAGGTCCAGAAACCCTGGAGGAGGTATTCTGAAACGGTTATAATATAAGAAAAATAAAGAGCCCAATCAGGATTTATAAAGTTACAAGAGACTTGCTCCACTTTACAGCAAGAACAAGCCAGAGAAGATTTTTAAGAATCAGCCAAAAAACTTATCAGAGAGCTGAGGGCACAAATAAACTTTAATAAACTTAAATCCAGAAGATAATGAGAACTTCCTAAAAGAGAAGAGAATGACAGTTTCTTTCGTTTCCTTCAGAACAGTTTGTGGTACATCAAGTAACATTTACTACATGAATGAACCATCAACGGGTAACAGGAGAGGCATAGAAAGACAATAAGACTGAAAAAAAAAACCACCCAAAAGACAAAATCCACAACAAATATCCATCAACAGAGTAAACCAATTGATGTACAATTTATATGGAATACTAGTCAGCAATAAACATGGACAAACTACTGATAAAAGCAACATGGATGCATCTCAAGAACATTTTGTACAAAAGAATCTAGATGCAAAAAAATATATACAAAAAAAAATTTTTACAATCACGATGTGATTCCATTTACATGAATTCTAAGAAAAGGCAAAACTAATACATGGTTAAAAAAATTGCCTGGCCAGTGTGGCTCAGTGGATCGAGCATCATCCCATGTGCCAAGAGGTTACTGGTTCGATTCCCAGTCAGGGCACATGCCTGGGTTGCAGGCTCATCCCCAGTAGGAGGCATGCAGGAGGCAGCCGACCGATGTTTCTCTCTCATTGATGTTTCCATCTCTCTCTCCCTCTCCCTTCCTTTCTCTAAAAACATATTTTTAAAAATCGTAAAGTGGTTGCCTCAGGTAGAGGTAGAAATGGACAGGAAGAGGGCCGAAAAGGAACTTTCTGGGGTTATATAAGTGTTCTTTATCTTGTTTTTTGGCAATAGGTCAAAGGTTTCATGCAACTGCCCAAACTCATTGAACTGAATAGTTAGGATTTTCAATTTATTATATATAATAATACTTCAATAAAAACTAAAAATTCATACTTAAAAAAAGAAAAAGCATCAGATGAACTTTCCTATCTTGTCACATTTCTTCATCTTCTGGCCTGGAGGTTCCTATCTGTTTTGGCTTTTCATTAATTATTGACACTCAATACTTCATACTTTTTCCCCTGAAACAATAGGTCGTAAATTCAGTCCATTAGTTTGGGGCCCTATTTGATGATGATATTCTATAATTCCCATTAATATTCAGAATTGAGTTCTAAATTCCTATTCTATGGAAGATTTGCCTTTGTCTGGCCTGTGTTGCCTAGTCTCTGCTTCATTTTCTTACCTCTGTTGCCAAAACAGTTTTCCTGGATTTTGAACCTACTGCACTGCTGACCTTCAGTACCTGCATGAACTCGAAAGTGTCCTCTTGTGCCTGTGTATCTTTACTGTTAATCGTGCTATCTCTGCAATGCTGCTCCATGAAGTAGAGGAGCATGTTGGTTTTGAAATAAATGTTAATCTTGCATACTATATGCTTGAGAGAAATTACTTTCATGAAAAGTAAATTAAAATAATGAGAGTGAATAATAAATAGAAGTTGATATTTTGACTCTGTCTTTGAGTAGATGCATTTTCTCATGTACACCTGGCCTGATCTGATCATAAATAATTAAGATGAAACTTTTATATTCAATATAAAATCATTGTATATCACAAATCTTAACTTAAACTGTCTTTCATGTTTACTACTAGTTGTTTTCTGATTTATTTTTAGGATCTTATTGGACAGAGACTAAGAAGAGAAACAATACAGGGAACATTTGAACAGACTTTGGCACCAAAGTAAATGAATTGAAAGACAATCTGATGCTTGAATCTAGTACCCGATGACGAATGGAAAATTACAGAGCCTCCGTTCTAACACTGACATTCCTATAAGGTTTTAGTTTCACAGGAGATCAGGTATGCATAGATAATAAGTAGAACACCCAAGCAAAAATAAGCCTTGTTAAAAACAACCATTTGTGAGAAGATTCTACATATTTTGCTTTTCCTACTCCTGGCACTACAACTTGGCTAGAATTATAATGTAGAGGTCATTGTTGCAGATATACCTGTGAGAATTGTTTTATTAGGTACTTTAAGAAAACTTTTTGTTTATGTTTAGAATCACTGAGCTCATCTTAGAATGAGAACTATATAAATTGTACTATGCAATCAACTGGGAACATAATTATGTGCAACAGACAGAGGGTTTATATATAGCTTTTTCCTTAAGAAATTGCCATGAGCTTTCTCCTGGACAGACGTGCTATTAAAGGCTTTTGTTCCTTTGGTGAGCCCTTCCCTGGGCCAGCAGACACCCATCGCCATATCTGGGACTCCAGCAACCTGGCTCACACTGTGTGCCCCACCCTGGTGATTCCCTGAGGCCCCGCCCCACCCAACTTCCAGGCCCACCCAAGCTGTTGCCAGTTGCTTGACCATAGGATTGGCCTGTCTTGGATCCTGCTTCAGCTTTTCATAAATTCTTTCAAACAAGCAGCATCTGGTCTCAGCTAGTCCCATACCTCTCACTAAGTAATACATAGAAACAAACACAGGGAGGCAGCCAAAATGAGGAGACAAAGAAATAGGTCCCAAATGAAAGAACAGAACAAAACTCCAGGAAAAGAACTAAGTGAAATGGAGTTAAACAACCTAACAGATGCTGAGTTCAAAACACTGCTTATAAGGATGCTCAATGGGCTTAGTGAGAACCTCAGTGAACTGAGTGAGGGCCTCAAGAGCATAAAAAAGGACCAGTCAGAAATGAAAGATGCACAGTTAGAAATGAAGGAGGCACTAACTGAAGTAAAGAATAGTTTACACAGACTCAATAGTAGAGTAGGTAAAGCCAAGAAGCAAACCAGGGATTTGGAATATAAGGAAGCAAAAAACACCCAATCAGAACAGCAAAAAGAAAAAAGAATCCAAAAAAATGAGAATAGTGTAAGGAGTCTCTGGGACAACTTCAAGCGTGCCAACATTCGCATCTTGGGGTTGCCAGAAGGAGAAGAGAGAGAACAAGAAATCTAAAACCTATTTGAAACAATAATGGCAGAAAACTTCCCTAACTTGGTCCAGGAAGCACAGAGAGTCCCAAACAAGATGGACCCCAAGAGGCCCACACCAAGACACATCATCATCAAAATGCAAAAGGTTCAAGACAAAGAGAGAATCTTAAAAGCAGCAAGAGAAAAGCAGTTACTTACCTACAAGGGAGTTCCCATAAGATTGTCAGCTGATTTCTCAAGAGAAACTTTGCAGGCCAGAAGGGAGTGGCAAGAAATATTCAGAGTGATGAAAAGCAAGAACCTACAACCAAGAGTACTCTATCCTGCAAAGCTGTTGTGTAGAATCTATGGCCATATAAAGAGTTTCCCAGACAAGGAAAAGCTAAAGGAGTTCATCACCACCAAACTATTATTATATGAAATGTTAAAGGGTCTTCTTGAAGAAAAAGATAAAAAAAATATGAACAAACAAAATGGCAATACATACATATCTATCAACAATTGAATCTACAAACAAAATGAACAAGCAGAACAGAAACATTCTCATAGATACAGAGAACTTTTGTTGGTTACCAGATGGGTGGGGGCTGGGGGAATGGGTGAAAAAGGTGAAGGAATTAAGAAGTACAAATTGGTTGTTAGACTGACAATCCTCAAAGGGAAGGGGAGTTAGGGGGTGGGAAAAAATAAACCAAAGAACTTATATGTATATATACATAACTAATGGGCACAGACAACAGTGTGGGGAAAGGCAGGAGGGGGGCGGGAATGGGGAGGAGGGGGGCAATGGGGGAAGAATGAGGAACATCTATAATACATTCAACATAAAGATAAGTTAAAAAAAAAAAAGAAATTGCCATGAAATTTACCCTGTGTATGTAAGGACATCGCTTTTTAAAAATCAAATCTGGGTTAATTTTTTGTGATTTCCAAATATGAAAATTGCGTCTTGATGCTTATGTCCCCTGTTGGTTTTGTAAATTTTTCTAATTCTTACTCCAACTCTTCACAGTTTGTTTCAAGTATTGTGTTTATGAGTTATATTTTTTAAAAGGTAGACATCTTTCTTTTATCTTATAAGAGAGGCATAGTGTCCGTTTCATAGTTCTAGATACAACTTATTTTTCTTTTTAGAGAAAATGTGTTACAACTATTTTTTTTTCTTTGATGGATGTCTGTGTTCTCTGGGTAGCTGCCTAAGTGGTTTACTCATAAGAGGGGTACAGAATTCTACTGGTTCTGAAGGAAAGAATCCAAGTTGTAAAGAGCAGAAATATACTCACTATACCTTTTTATTTCTTTGTGATGCCACAAAATAGCCCCTGGAATGTGAATTGTAAACTTTTATGCTAATATCATGTAGATTATCTACAAATAATTTTGAACATTGTTATATAGATTATTGGACATCAACATTTTAGTCCACAGTATCAGAAAGCATGTGGTTTAAATTAGTCTTAAATAACAACAAAAAATCTGGAAGGATTTGTTCTTAAATATTAAGACCCAGGTGCCAACAGATGATATGGCTTATAATAATTGTCTGCATACTTAATTATATAATTTTTTTCTTTTTAATTAATTACATAACTTTTACAGTGAAGGTTACTTTTTTTTCCCTCTTGCATAGTCATTATAAAGTTCCACTGATCTGTTTTCCATATTGGAACCTCACATAGAACCTGGATGAGAAATGACAACACAGTACTTTCAACTATTTCTCCAATTAATATATTTTCATATAATAGTAAAAGTTAATTTTATTTTGAAAAATTATCTTTGGAAAAATGTTTGATCACCATGGTGGTTGTAGACCTATGAAATTGTTAATAAGTGATGAGGGAAGGGCACGTAATAAGAATAGAACCATAGCTGTTTAATGATTATTCACCTTACTAATTATAGATAAGAGGTTCTCTCATAGACCCTGGGAAACTGGAGGATGAAATAGGGCTATAAAAGATAAGACTGCCTTGGAGCCTGAATGGGTCCATTACTCAAAAAAAGAAAATACCTTTTTCTTTTGGTTAATCCTCACCCGAGGATATATTTCCATTGACTATTTTTTTTTTTTTTAATCTTCACCCGAGGACATTTTTGCATTTATCTTCAGACAGAATAGGAGGGAGAGAGGGAGGAAGAGAGAGAAACATCGATACGAGAGAGACACATTGAGTGGCCACCACCCACACAACCCCAACCGGGGCTGGGGACAAACTGCAACCGAGGCACGTGCCCCTAGAGGGAACCGAACCCAGGTCTCTCCAGTCCGCGGGCCAACGCTCTAACTGCAGAGCCAAACCGGCCAGGGCTCCATTGACTTTTAAAGAGATTGGAAGAGAGGGAGGGAGGGGGAGAGAGAGAGAGACATCAACTGGGCCAGGGATTGAACCTGCAACCCAGGTAAGTGCCCTTTGACCGGAATTGAAACCGAGACCCTTTGGTCTGCGGGTCTACCTATGTTCTAACTGCTGAGCCAAACTGGCCAGGGCAAGAAAATACATTTTAGAAGCAGGCCATGGACAGGACACGCTTTGACTTAGTTGCTGTGCCTGCACCCTGACCCCCTCTGAGAGTTTGCCTCAGAAATGCTGACCATTCTCTGGTCCCAAGAATGGGCTGAGCTGTTTGTAACATCATAGAGGATTAGCCACCTTGTTATCGAACTTAGAGCTCCTGGAGGCCAGACTGCAGACACTCCCCTCCCCTTTCCCTGTTATACTCGCAGCTCACTGCTGCACATAGCTTTCTTCCCTCTTCCCTATATCATCAACCAGTTGGCAGAAAAAAAGGAGAGCAGAATCTTCAGGATAACCTGCTGCTCTCCCCATACTGCCGGCATTTTTGGAATAAATGCTCATATAGGATTCAACCCTGTCTCTGATTAATTTGGCTCAAGTAGTGACAGGTGGCCTTGGACTCATTTAGTGTTTAGTGATCCTAGACATCTCTCAGGTATGGCCAACAGGGAGATCATGTGTTCTTCCAAAGTAAAAATATAGCCTTGTATGTATATTCTCTGCCTGTTTTCCAAATTAAAATGTTTGAATTCAAAATTTTTCACATATTTTTAAGTCATGTGGGTATTCTTTTATTACATTGTTTCATTCACCTTTTAAAAGTTTTCACAGGTTGAAGTTGGAAAGTATAATTGCAAAAGGCAAGGGACCTAAAATTCATGTTTATCAGAAAGTTTAAAAAGTAGTTTTATCATCCAGACCATATTTCCAGAAATATCACAGGTGAAAAATAAATATTTGTTGAGTGACTATCAAAGAAGGAAACATATTTTACTGTCATTTGAATCATATATATTTTTATCCAGTTAAATGGTGCTAAAGCCTAAGAAGTGGAAAACTAACCAACTAACTCCACTCATCATTATTATTTAGTCTTTAATTTATTACTGATTATTCACATTTGTTTTGGCTCATTTATTGTCTACTCCCTCCCTACCAGTATCAGTACTTTGCCCCCACAACATTTTTTTACTGCACTGAGCTCTTATAAGCATGAGTTTTTTATAAGACTCATGAAGGATACTCTAAAAAAAAAAAAAAAAAAAAAAAAAATGAAGTAAGGAACCAGTTACAAACTATGGAATGATAATAAGACTTATTATATAATAAATTGTCCAGTTAGTAAGTGTTAAAAGTATTCCAGGCAAGAGGTGATGGCTTATATTAGAAAAGTAATGGTGGAGGTAGTGACAAATGGACAGATTTCAGATATATTATAAATCAATAAGATTTGCTGATAAATCACAAATGAAGGTGGGAAGAGAGAAAGAAGGATGAGTCCATTGTGTCTTTTTCTGTTATCTCTTAACTTTCCTTCCTTTAGTTATACATCCTCCTTCTCAATCCCCCCCCCCATACCTCCATTCTTCTCTCTCTCACATACACCTGATTCTCTTGAACTTTCTCATCTTTCCTCCACTTTCCTCCTCTCCTTCTGCCTTTCTCTGTCTTCTTCCTCATCTTTTCTTTTTCATCTTCTCTCTTGCTGTCTCTTATTGTAATTCTAAATATAATTCTGTTTGCTGTATCAAAATGCATTAGAGGGAGCCAGAGTTGGGACACCTGTAAGAAGGCTTTTTATGACTAGGATGGTGAACAGTATATATGATAACTGGTAGATTTGGGACTTGAAAGTGGAACTAACTACACTCACTGATGAATTGATTATAGTAAGTGGGGTCAGGAGGTAAGTCACAGATGACTCCAAGGATTTTGCTGTGAGGAAAGTGTAAATTATGTCATCAACTGAAATTTCAGGGGAAGTAGGTTTGGCTGGGAGTTATGAACAGGCATAAGACATTTTTTTTTTACATGTTCACTTTGACATACCTATTCAACATCAAGTGGAAATGTAGGGTACTCTAGAGTCTAGCAGAGAGATCAAAGCTAGTTTCCCTGGCCAGTTTGGTTCAGTGGTTAGAGCATCAGCCCAGGGACCGCAGGGTCGTGAATTCGATTTCCGGTCAAGGGCACGTACCTGGGTTGCAGGTTTGGTCACTGGCCCCTGTCGGTGATGTGTCTCTCTCACTCGATGTTTCTCTCTCTCTCTTCATCTCTCCCTTCCACTTTATCTAAAAAGTCAATGGAAAATATCCTTGGGTGAGGATTAACAACAACAACAAAAGCTAGCTATAGTCTTCAGGTTATTGTGGCAGACATACCCTAGGGTGGCCCCTGACGAGTCATGCCCTTGTAAAATCCCTTCCCCTGGAGTGTAGGCAGAACTTGTGACAGACTATGACAAAGGTTATGGAATGTCACTTCCAGAGAGATTCTCTTGCTGGCCTTGAATAAGCAACGTCTTGTTGTGAACTGCCTAGACATAAGGGCCACATGGCAGGCAACTGAAGATGGCCTCTGGGTCCTAAAAGCATCTCCATTCAACAGCCAGGAAGAAGCTGGGCCCTAAATCATACAGCTGCAAGGAAGTGAATTCTGCCAAGATCCTGGAGGAACTTTAGAAGCGGTCTTGTGAGACTCTAAACAGAAGACCCAGCAAAGCTGTGCCCGAGCTGCTGACTCACAGAAATGGCTAAGCTGCTGAGTTTGTGGTAATTTGTTAGGCAGCAAGAGATAACTACAGTTTTCATCAACCTTAGATGGTGTTTAGTACATAGAACTGGATGAAATCACTTAGAATATAATGTCCTACAACTATCAATCCAACACTTATTATAGTTTGCGTTTTAGTCAATTAAAAAATAATAATCTGTTATATCTAAGCCTAAAACCAAATTCCCGGGAAATAAAATCTT
Organism: Tadarida brasiliensis; assembly: GCA_030848825.1. Lineage (NCBI taxonomy): Eukaryota > Metazoa > Chordata > Mammalia > Chiroptera > Molossidae > Tadarida > Tadarida brasiliensis. The sequence goes on along the minus strand of CM061267.1, from coordinate 77,269,827 downwards.
ATTTTACAAGCTTAGGTGAAATGTCTACCCATGAACTAAATAAATATTGCCAGGAAGAATTCAGAGGCCTAGAGTAAATGTATGGGCAAGGCCTGCATCTGCGTGGGTAGGGGAGGGGCAGTGCAGTGCCAGAGAAGAAAGCTATGTTCTTGGCAAACACCTTACATTTGTCTGTTCTATCTGTCTATCTGAATGAATGTAGAAAGATACTTTTCATCTTTAACTTTTATTTTTATTTCTTGGCTAATTCACTAAGGGTCTATACCAATTAGAATACTGGGTAAGCAGTTTTTCTGATACATAACATTTTTGAGGAAGTCAAATTCATAAAAAAAAAAAAACCCACCTATTTGTCAGCACTACTTATCTGGAGAAACTTTATATTTGTATTTTAAAAATCTATACGGGAGACTTGACATTCCCTAACATGTAGTATTTTTTATTTTGCTTAAGTATAGGAATAAAGTACATGGGCCAGATGGGGAGCCGGCCATGTTTCTTCCTCCTTGACCCATAAACAGAATGATCAGGCTCTCTTAATAAAATAGTCTTGAGCCCTGGCCAGTGTGGCTCAGTTGGGTGGAATGTCATCCTATGAACTGAAGGGTCATGGGTTTGATTCCCAGTCAGGGCACATACCTAGTTTATGGGTTTGATCCTGGTCATGGCATGTATGGGAAACAATCCCAATGATGTTTCTCACATCGATGTTTCTCTTTCTCTCTCCCTCTCCCTTCCCCTCTCTCTAAAATAAAAACATATTCTCAGATGAGGATTAAAAATAAATAAATGAAATAAAATATACTTAATCTTCCAAAATGGTAGACACTAATAAAACAATAATATTCTGAACTTCTAAAGAGGTCAAAGAAAGAATCTGTTTAGTAGTATGACTGGCTGATATTACAGCCCCATCCCTTTGAGGATTACTATGATTCTATTTAAGATTTACTAACAATGTCATTGGCTCTGTGCCCAAATCTCCTTCTACGAGAATTTCTCCCTTGCCTACAACCCAGGCAGGTATACATGACCAGGAAATTGTTACCTTCTGGCCTCTATGATATAGTCCTGAAGTATATTTGTAACCCTAGCTGGATCATTCCAATTTTCCCTTGAGCCAGAGAGTGGTGGAAGGTTTTGGACCTGGAATAAGCAGTAACAGTTGGTTTAGTTGGTTGTGGGTGCCACGGTGGGATGCTATAAGGACTTGGTGCTGAGGTATCCTTTCAGGATGTCCTCACACACTTGGATGATGAAAGAGAGGATGCTGGTTCATGGAGAAGGCTGATGTACTAGTGACATGGAGGTGGTGGTGGTGAAGCAGAGATCAAAATAACTTTTGTCTCAGAGAAAGGGAGCAGCTCTTGACCAAGGAGAGAGAGCCCAGAGGATATATGGGTTGGTGGTCTAATCATTCTTATTTTAATTAATTAATTAATTTATTTATTTTTATTGAGAGAGAAGAAGGGAGAGGGAGAGAGAGATAGAAACATTGATGAGAGAGAACATTGATTGGCCACCTCCTGCATGCCCCCCACTGGGGATTGGGCCCACAACCTGGGCATGTGCTCTGACCCGGAATCGAACCAGTGACCTCTTGGTGCATGGGTTGATGCTCAACCACTGAACCACACTGGCCAGGTGGTCTAATCATTCTTTATCTTATGAAACAGAAAGATCTAAAAAAAGAAAAGAAAAAGAAAAGATTTCACTTACTATAAACTGTCATATACCTTAACTAATTGATCAAAAAATCTTTTAATTTCTTTAGAATAAGATGTTATATATAATGAACTAGGAGGATTGTCTCAAATTTGGGCAACCTGGAAATTATTGAAACTGAAAGCAGTACGTCAATTCATTTTCTTTTCTTTTTTAAAAGCAGGGAAGCCAAGTTAATTTTTTATTGATTGATTATGGAGAGAGAGAAATATCAATTTGTTATTTCAATTATTTATGCATTCATTGGTTGATTCTTATATGTGCCCTGACGGGATCGAACCCACAACCTTGGAATATAAGGACGATGCTCTAACCAACTGAGCTACCTAGCCAGAGCCTACATTAATTCATTTTCATAAATAGTTTTCTTTTTTTTGTGTGTTAAATTACAATTAATTCAAGTGTTCATTTTTAAAATAGTAAAAAAGCATGTGGTAATTAATTCTAAAGTTAAATGTTTCCAGCTTTTGTTTCTAGGTGGTGAGATTTCTGATGTTTTTATAAGTCTTTATTTTACTTTGCCATAGTTTTGACATTTTTGAAATTAAAAAAATGAAGTCTTATAAATGAAAATATGAAATAATCTGTAGTTTGAAACTTTTCGGAACCAGGGAGGGCCATCTGGAAAATGGCAGTATAGGAATTTCTAGCACCTTCCTCTAATCTGTTTGAATAAATATCCACACACAGAAGTGTCTTCACAAGAGCTAAGGATATCAGGTGAAGGATTCCAGGCCCCTGGCTCACCCCAGCACCTGCCTGGTCTAGGATATTGAACAGATACCTGCACTCCCATGTTCACTGCAGCATTGTTTACAATCGCCGAGACAGAAATAACCTAAGTGTCTATGATGGATGAATGGATATAGAAAATGTGGTGTATATATACAATGGAATATTATTCAGTCATAAAAAGAAAGGAAATCCTTTATTTTGCAACACTATGGATGAACCTTGAGGGCATTATGTTAAATGAAATATGTCTGAGAGAGAAAGACAAGTACTGTAATTTGTCACTTATGTTTGGAATCTAAAAAAGCCAAACTCATAGAAATAGAGGGTAGAGAGGTGTTTGCCAGGGGCTGGGCTGTGGGGTTGGGGGGTGGGGTGGGAAGGGATGGGAAGATTTTGGTCAAAAGGTACAACTTCCAGCTATAAGATGAGTAAGTTCAGGAGATCTCATGTACTTCAAAGCGACTATAATTAACAGTACTGTATTATGTGGCAATTAAAATGTGATCGTACCATACAAAGCAAGGAGTTGCTGAGTCTTTCTCTCAACTAAATTACTATGTGATTCTGCCCCTTAGAGCAGTGATTTTCAACCCTTTTCATCTCATAGAACATATAAACTACTAAAATTCTGTGGCACACCAAAAAAATATTTTTTTATGATCTGACAAAAAATAGGTATAATTTTGAATGATTTACAAAAAAAATTACCTACCTTTTTTGCTCCAAAGTGATTTTTTAAAGAATCAGGTGACTATACTTCTATATAAGGATTTCTGGTACCAAGAATTAACCAATCAGATGCTACCTTGTTATGCGACATAACCAATAAGATGCAATTCTATTATATGACCTATATTTAGTTATGATTCAAGACAGAGCATTCACATCAGATGGCTATTGTTGTGTTGGCTGTTGTCATTTTTTATTTGACAGGCTAAGGGAAAAGAGGTCAGTGCCCCTGACTAAATAGTCAGGTGTTGCACGTTTTAAAAATTCTTGCAGCATACTGGTTGAAAAGCACTGCCTTAGAAGAATAACCCAAATCCAGAACTTAAATAGAACATGTGGTTAATGATGTTTGTATTGAATAATGTCTTACACCCTACACTGAGGGGTTTAGATACTTTAAAGTTCTGTACTGTGTCTTAACCTAGACAGTGTTTCCCAAATTGCCTGATTACATTTCGCTTGGTTTGTATATTATACCTGCGCGCGCACGCGCACGCGCGTGTGTGTGTGTGTGAGTGTGTGTGAGTGTGTGTGTTATAAAACTGAAGCTGACATCAGTGGTTTTTTTCCATCATTTTTGTTCTTCTGTGGTCAGTACTAATATCCTAAATTACCATAGATAATTGACCTTTATATCCTTCAAATGTATCAATTATATAGTTAATTCATAACTTAGAATTTATTATAGACATTTTCATTCTTAATAAACTTATGCCAAATTGCTCTCTAGGTTTTTAGTTAGAGCTGTTACTGGTATAAATTGTCACAGATTATCCATTAGTTCCTACAGTATGATTTGAAAATCAAAGTCATGAAAGGGTGATAAAGCCCTGCCATTGTCAACTTTTAAAGAAAAATAAAGGATCTCCTCTTGCAAAAACATTGAGTTTGGTTTTTTTTTTTTTTTTTTTTTGTAGTTTACTTATGCATTTATTTTATTTTATTTTTAAATTTTTATGGACTTTATTGGGGTGACATTGGTTAATAAAATTATATTGGTTTCAGGTGATACATCGTCTGTGTATTATATTATATGTTCAACATCCAAAGTCAAGTCTCTTTCCATCACTATTTATCCCCCCTATACCCTCTTCTACCTCCACTCACCCTCCTTTCCCTCTGGTAATCACCATACTGTTGTCTGTGTCTATGAGTCCTTTTCCTTTGCTTAATCCCTTCACCTTTTTCACCCACTCCCCCAACCTCCCTCACCTCTAACAGCTCTCAGTCTGTTTTCTGTATCTATGAGTGTTTCTATTTTGTTTGTTTATTTTGTTCATTAAATTCCACATTTAAGTAAAATCATAGGGTATTTGTCTTTTTGTGACTGGCTTATTTCATTTAGCATGTTACCCTCCAGGTCTATTCATACTGTCATAAAAAGTAAGATTTTCCCTTTTTTTTTTTTTTTAACGGCCGAGTAGTATTCTATTGTGTAAATGTACCACAGCTTTGTTATCTACTCATCTACTGATGGACACTTGGGCTGCTTTCAAATTGGAAATAATGCTGCAGTGAACAGTAGGGGTGCATATATTCTTTCAAATCAGTGTTTTGGATTTCTTTGGATAAATTCCCAGAAGTGGGATTGCTGGGTCATAAGGCAGTTCAATTTTTAGTTTTTTGAAGTAGCTCCATACTGTTTTCCACAGTGGCTGCACCAGTATTTTCACCGACACTTCTCTACATCCTGGCCAACACTTGTTGTTTGTTGATTTATTGATGATAGCCATCCTGACAGGTGTGAGGTGATATCTCATTGTGGTTTTAATTTGGATTTTTCTGATGATTAGTGACGTTGAGCATCTTTTCATATGTCTATTGGCCATTTCTGTGTCCTCTTTGGAGAAGTGTCTATTCAGGTCCTTTGCCCATTTTTAAATTAGATTGTTTGTTTTTTTGGTATTGAGTTGCATAAGTTCTTCATAAATTTTGGATATTAACCCCTTATCAGATGTATCATTGGCAAATATGTTCTCCCATTCAGTGGGTTGTCTTTTTTTTTCTTCATTTTGTTGATGGGTTCCTTTGCTGTGCAAAAACTTTTGAGTTTGATTTAGTCCCATTTGTTTATTTTTTATTTTGTTTCCCTTGCCTGAGGAGACATATAAAGAAAAAATACTGCTATAAGAAATGTCTGAGATTTTACTGCCTCTGTTTACTTCTAGGATTTTTATGGTTTCAAGTTTTACATATAAGTCTTTAATCCATTTTGAGTTTATTTGCAAATGCATTATTCTATAAATTATAATCAGAATTATACATTCATTGTGCTTAACTATTCAGTGTTGGGTAGAATGTTTTAATTTATTAATCTCTCATGCATTAAATTACCAATTATGACATCAAGTGAAAGTGTAAAATTCATGTGTCACATGTACATTGGTTGTTTAAACATCATAATGCTTTATGTAAGTTCTTCAAATTGAAAGAACAATTTGGATGTTAATGTTTTTTTATTTTTTATTTTCCTAAGGTGTTTTAAAAATAATTTGAACATAACACAATTAAAGAATATTGTCTATCTTTACTGAGCCAGCACTTTCCTTTATATTTTCTTTCTTTTATTTCAGTTCCTTAGTTTTCTTGTTCATACAATTAGATTGGACTATATTAAATTGCAATTTCTTTAATTTGGTTCAAATTAATATTAGAGAAATTACAATGGAAATTGATAAATGTTTATGATATCAGGAGTATTTTTCTTTGAAGAGCCAATTAATATGTCAATTTTTCTTGGAAAAAAGATAAATTGGGATTTTTAGATGAATATTAGATTTAGCTTCATTGATATAAACATGATTCTTAGCTTCATCAGGATTCTTTTTTTTTCCATTATTTTTATTTTTTTTCAAGTTATCTTTATTGTTGAATATATTACAGATGTTCCTCATTTTTCCCCCATTGCCCCCCTCCTCCCCATTCCTGCCTCCCTCCTGCCTTTCCACACTGTTGTCTGTGTCCATTGGTTATGCATATATACATATAAGTTCTTTGGTTTATTTCTTCCCACCCCCAAACCCCCTTCCCTTTGAGGTTTGTCAGTCTAACAAGCAATTTGTACTTCTTAACCCCTTCACCTTTTTCACCCATCCCCCCAGCCCCCACCCATCTAGTAACCAACAAAAGTTTTCTGTATCTATGAAACTGTTTCTGTTCTGCTTGTTCATTTTGTTTGTAGATTCAATTGTTGATAGATATGTATTCTAAGATCAGTTAATCAGAGGCTAATCACATTATAGACATTATTTTCTGTGAAATAACATTTATTACAAAGAAGTTGTAATTAATACATCCACCTGAAAGCACAACAAGCATATTCATTCTTGATTAATTATTTTGTCTTTATTGAATTACAGATTCTTTCTAAATTTCTACTTATTGTACACGTGACCTACCTTGATAGGATGACTCTATAATGTCTTCTTACTTTATAAATAGTCAAGCTATACAATTGGTAGCCTTTAAAATAAATAAATAATGTATAATAACATGCTGTACTTACATTCAATGCTAATATGAAATAATGAATAACTAGATACCTCATTCTTTGCTTATGTTTTTTTGTTTTTTTTAAATCCTCACCTGAGGACATTTTTTCATTTTTTGTTCAGATAGAGTGGGAGGGAGAGAGAGGAAGAGAGAGAGAGAGAGAAACATCGACGTGAAAGGGACACATCGAGTGGCTGCCACCCGCACGACCAACCAGGGCCGGGGACAAACTGCAACCGAGGTACATGCCCTTAGCGGGAACCGAACCCGGGTCTCTCTGTACTGCAGGCCGACGCTCTAACCGCTGAGGCAAACCGGCCAGGGCTTTGCTTATGTTTTATTTTAATTAGATGGACTGTTATACAGTGATGGTGCAAACACACTGGAGTCAGTATTAAACATGGTACCTAATATTCATAGTTTGTACCCTAATCAGACTAGGATTAGGAGAAATCTTTTTTAAAAATTGAAAATACTTTAGCTCTTTTTAAAAGTGCTGGGGCTGTTGGTAGATGTATAAAACCATGTGAGATTTGATGGCAGATATTGGGGTTTCAAGACAGATAAGAAAAAACAATGCATATAGAATGAAAGGAAGCAGGGATTTTTAGTTTTTATTTATTTATTTTTAATTTTTTCCTTTATTGAATTTAGAGAGAGAGGAAGTGAAAGGGAGAGAGAGATAGAAACATTGATGAGACAGAACCTCGACTGGCTGCCTCCTGCATGCCCCCCACTGGGGATCGGGCCCACAACCTAGGCATGTGTCCTGACCAGGAATCAAACCAGTGACCTCTTGGTGCATGGGTCAGCGCTCAACCACTGAGCCACACCAGCTGGATGGGATTTTTAGTTTTAAAACAATATTGTTTGAAGTTAGCCTGAACAACACCACGAAGTCTGTCTATAGGGTTCCTTTATAATATATTTTTAAGTTGCAATATAGAAATAAGACAAACATAGTAGTTTTAGCTAAATAAATCTTTAAATTATTTTCCAAAATAGGCTTTATAGATGTTGGCTAAATTGTGTTTTGGTAGAATTTTAAAAAAGAAGATATAATATTAGGCCATTAGTTTAATTTTTATCTTGTAGACTAGAGACCTTTGGCAATTTTATTCTACCACAGAAAAATTTTCTTCCATTCTTCCTTTGCTCCTCTTTTTCTTTTATTGCTTTACTTTCTCCTTTCCTCCCTCCTGTCTTCTCACCCTCCTTCTTTTCTTTTCTTTCTTCTTCTTTTAGGTGGAATTGACACAACGGGAAAAATGTGTTGAGTAGGAGAGATGGGAAATGCTCTTAATACCACAAAAACTTTTAGTGACCAAATGACAATGTTAAAGAGAGGGAACGATTTATTAATTCCTTTACTAATGTGTTAAGGTTTTTTCTCCCCAGTAATGCTGTTTGTGAGATGACAGTGATCTATCACAGATACCTTTAGTGTTACCCTGCCTATCGTTCTCACTGTAAACTCTTCATCCAATTTCACAGATGATAATTTCCAGTTTGTAAACCATTGGTTATCAATTAAAAGAAATCATCCAGAACTAACATTTTGGCTAGTGTAATTAATCTTTATATAGTGTAATCCCTACTTGATGAAGTGGTCTGCATCAAAGAATGGAGTATTTACTCCAAATCATACCCTTGATGTACTAATAATCAATTTTTACTATCATTGTAGTACTCTAGAATAAAGGGAAGAAAATGCTGTATCTCACATACAGATCATCATTCATCATGTTCCAAATATACTGCTCACTAAATGAGGGATTCTAATTTCTTCACCTTCCTATGCAAAGTCAATTCTGGATATAAAATAAAGAACAATTAGGAATATTAAATGAATAAAGACAACAATATTAAAGATTAGTCTTTGTTTAGTTTATATTGTATAAAATATAATATCCAACTTTTACTTCGCTTACCCCACTAGTATATACCAAATTATTATTCTGTAAAAAAAAAAAAAATGCATACTAGCCCTGGCCGGTTTGGCTTAGCGGTTAGAGCGTCGGCCTGCAGTCCAAAGAGACCCAGGTTCGGTTCCCGCTAAGGGCACATACCTCAGTTGCAGTTTGTCCCTGGCCCTGTTTGGGATTGTGTGGGTGGCAACCACTCGATGTGTCTCTCTTACATCGATGTTTCTCTCTCTCTCTTCCTCCCTCTCTCCCTCCCACTCTGTCTGAAAATAAATGCAAAAAGTCCTTGGGTGAGGACAAAAAAAAGCTCTGGCCGGTTTGGCTCAGCAGTTAGAGTGTCGGCCCATGGACCAGAAAATTGTATAAGTTTCAGTGGTATAATTCTATAATACATCATCTGTATATTGTATTGTGTGTTCACCACCCCAAGGGTATGTCATTACTTTAAATCAATGGTTTTCAACTGGGGAGGATTCTTTCCCTTCTGAGGACATTTGACAATGTCTAGAGCATTTCTGTTTGTTATGACTTAGAGTGTGCTACTGGCATCATATAGGAAGAGACCAGGGATGCCGCTAAACATCATACAATGCACAGAACAGCCCCTTATAACAAAAACTTATCTGGCCCAAACTATTAGTAATGCTGAGGTTAGGAAACATTGATTTAAACAAATATGCATTGAGTATTTCCTATGTTCTTGATATTATGCTTAGGAACATTGGGGTGGGGGGGTGTCACAAAATATGCCAGATAATCTGTACACTCAACAAGCTTGAAATCTCAGAGAATATTTGAGTTGAAAGTCCAAATAATGAAGATGATAATGATAGCAAATTGAAAAACATTTATATCACAAAAAGACAAAAAGCAATAAAGGCTCAGTAGAGCCCAACTCACATTTGCTTGGAAAATAAGTAGTTTTACAAAGATTACAGCAGTTATGTATTTTTTTCTACTTTCTCTAAGTAAATAATTCTTGTACACGGTTACAAAATATAAGCTGTACACAAGAGTACGCACTGAAAAATAAGTTTCCCTCTCTTCCCTTGTCTTTTTTTTTTTTTTTTTAAGATAGAGTGGAAGGGAGGAAGGGGGAGAGAGAGAGAAGAGAGAAACATTGATGCGAGGGAGACACATCAGTTGGTTACCTCCCGTACAACCCTGATTGGGGCTGACTAGGGCTACTGATTGAACCTGCAACCCAGGTACTTGCCCTTGACTGGGAACCGAACCCAAGAGCCTTTGGTCTGAGGGCCGACGCTTTAATCTCTGAGCCAAACCGGCCAGGGCCTCTTGTCGTCTTTTTTTTTTTTTTTTTTTAATTTTTTTCTTTTTATTTATTTTATTTTATATCCTCACTTGAGGACATTTTTCCATTTATCTTCAGATGGAGTAGGAGGGAGAGAGAGAGAGAGAGAGAGAGAAACAGAGAAACATTGATGTGAGAGAGACACATCGACTGGTTGCCTCCTGCACAACCCCGACCAGGGCTGGGGACAAACCGAAACTGAGGTATGTGCCCTTGGCCAGAATCAAACCCGGGTCTCATTAGTCCACAGGCCGATGCTCTAACCACTGAGCCAAACCGGCCAGGGCCCCTTGTCATCTTAATCAGCATTTCTTTTTCCTTAAAGGCAATACTATTTCTATTTTCTTGTGGATTCTATCCAAGGTATCCTATTCCTTTAAAATACATATATATATCACATTGTATGGATGCATTATATAATTTATTTAGTTAGACCCCAATTGATAATGTTTCAAATGTCTGCTATTGCTAACAATACTGAAATGAATATATTCCTTGATACATCCGAGTGTATATCTGAAGGATAACTAGAAGTGGAATTTTGGTTTCAGAATTTATATGAAATTTTCATTTTGAAAAACATTTCCCAAAATGTTCCATCTGGTAAGCAGCTTCCAGGTTGACCGCCCCCCCCACCCCAATTCTCTTCTCTTGAAACATATGCTCCTGTGTAGCCCCTTCCACACTGAACAGTGCTGACCTGTGTGACCAAAAGGACATTGAGAGAATGATATGTGACTGCAGAGTCTAGGTCATAAAAGATCACAGCTTTCACCTTGCTTTCCTTTGGATTTGTGGCTCCAGGTCTAGGGGAATCCAGCTGACAAGTCAGAAGGATATTCAGGCAGCCCTGGGAGAAGCTTATATGTAGAGGGGCTGAGGATTCTTGCCAACGACCAGCACCAAATTGCAAGTTGTGTGAACCACTTTTGAGAGTGGATCATTGAGCCCCACTCAAGCCTGCAAATGACTGCAGCCCTAACTAACATTCTGGTTCTAGCCTCATAAGGGATCCTGAGCCAGAAATGCCCAGTGTAAGCTGCCCCTGAATTTCTGACCCAGAGAAACGGTCAGAAAATAAATGTTTATTGTTGTTTTAAGCTTCTACGTTTGCGGGTAATTTGTTATGTAGTAATAAATAACTAATACATTTTTTTCATGGAAGTTATTCCACTTTATATTTCCAGTAGCAGTGTAGGAGAGTGCCTGATACCTTCTAACACAGTGTGGCATCATTTTTTTTATTGCTTGCCAATGCAATAGGTAAATAATAACATGTCACTGTTAGTTGAGTTGCATTCTCTAAGTGTAGTTGAGCATATTTTCATATGTTTAAGAATTAGTCAATTCAATATTATAGCTGTTCATAAACTTTGCTCATTTTTCTACTAAGTTGTTGGTTTTTTCTTATTTATTTTTAGGAGCTCATCATATATTGAGATCCTAATTTGCATTTATGTGTGATAGGAGTTTAAAATGTTTTCCTCTCCTTTTTAAAAAGTGATTTTAAAAATGAAGACATTAAAAAACTTTGTAGTCAAAGTTTTCAACATTAAAAATAATGGTTTCTGGACTTTTATAAAACTCATCCCATTTCTGAGATGATGTTAAATTCCTACCATGGTTTTTCTAGTACTTCTGGGTTTTCTTTTTTATATATATGTAAATATTTAATTCACCTGGAGTTTATTTTATTTTAAGGTGTAGGATCCTACTTAATTTAATTTTCTTTTTCCAAGTGGTTCAGTTTTTGAAACATCATAATCATAAACCAAACTTTCTCCTAATTTGAAATGATTTCTTTTTTACATTAAATTGCATTTGTACTTGGGTAAATTTCTGGACCTTCTAGTATATTCTGTTGCTTGAGCTCTTTATCTGTTATGCTAGCATAAGATTACATTGTTGTTTTTATGATATACTAATATACTAACTTTCAGAATGATTTTCACTCTGTTTACTCATTCATTTCAATATTTATTGAGCACTTGCTGTATGCCAGATATTATTATTCTCAGTATTCAGGAACAAGAGTTTCTCTATCTTCATGGAAATACACCTGATAGTGAAGACCGGAAACAACCCCCAAACAAGTCAGTCTATGACATGAAGAAACTAAAGCGTTATACATACCTGTATTTTTATAGGATTTTCAGTGACACTTTTTTTGAGGAGGTGACATCTGAGACAAGAGTGGCTGAATGTGATTCCATAGAGTAAGAACATTGCTGGCAGATGGAACAAGGAATGCAAAGGCCGATAGGCAGGAGCTTGAAAAGCATATTTCAGGAATGTGACTGGAGAAAAGTGAAAAAGTAGAGAAAGTAGAAAGTGAATAAATAGAACAGTGGTAGGAAAGGTGGCTAGAGAAAAATCCAGGTCCTAGAATGTCTTTTAGGCTAGGTCCAAAACTTTGGATTACATTCTAGGTGTGTAGGAAAGCCATTGGAGCAGGAGAATGGTGGGATGGGATCTGATTGACGCCACCAAAAGAATACTGTTTTAGAGAATAGTAGCCCAAATGAGAGATGATGGTGGCTTGGGCCAGCTGTGGAAGTGACAAAGGTGATCTGAATCCAATAAAAACTGTGAAACAACTTATGTAATTTGCCTTAGAATCAGCTTGTGTTACTTGGAAAAAAATCCCTTTTTAATTTTAGTTGGTATCACATTAAAATTATAAATTAATGTAGGGAGAATTAACATCTTTGTATTCAGTATTGTTTTTTTAATTCAGAAGTGTAGTGTTTATTTTCTGTTGACTTTTGTGCATAGTAGAACTTTAAAGTTTTCTTCATAGATATCTTTCACGTTCCTTGTTCCTTTTTGGTCTCTTGTTCTTGTAAATGGAACTGTATCCTTTATAATATCCTCTAACTGGTTGTGAATCAGCATCAACTGCCAGACACTTGAGGGAACATGACATCAGGTTATTCCTACCCCATCTGAAGACACTGTGGAGCAGAGAACATCCATCTCTCCTGTGCTCTGCCTGAATTCCTGACCCACAGGATCTATGAAGATAATAGGTAGTTGTTTGGAGTAATTTGTTACATAGCTGTGACTAGATATGAAGGTGTATTCTCTCTCTTCAGGTTATAGATGTCAATAAATAGAAGTTGGGTCCCCCTTATCAATAATTTCTTTTCTTTTTTTTTTAATCCTCACCCGAGGATATTTTTCTATTTATCTTCAGATAGAGTGGGAGGAAGAGAGAGAGAGAGAAAGGAAGAGAGAGAGAGAAACATGGACATGAGAGGGACAGATCGACCGGTTGCCTCTTACATGACCCTGACCAGGGCTGGGGACAAACCGCAACGGAGGTACGTGCCCTTGGCTGGAATCGAACCTGCGACTCATTGATCCGCGGGCTGATGCTCTGCCACTGAGTCAGACTGGCCAGGGCATCAATAATTTCTATAGACGTGTATTATCAGGAAAACACCGAAGATAAATATTCAGATCAATGAATTATCACAAATTAATACTTGAGTAAGCAACATCCAGGAAAAGAAGCAATGTTCAAAAATGATTTATCTATATTTTCCCCCCACTTCTACCAAATGAGATATAGAAATGCTCTCACCACCTGCCCACTTACCCTTTTCCCTTATTGAAAGGAAATCATTTTTGGTTTTGGGTCTTAGAATGAGACACCTATTTGGAGAATGTATTCTACCAACAGTGTCAGGATGTACAGCTGGGGGCATCCTTTCTCCACCTTTTCCTGCATTTGGTTTGACCTGGGCTGCTTTTGACTTATTATAGAATTTTAAGCATTCTCTATATATTCTGAAAAACAGTCATTTATTAGATGTATACTTTTCTACTAATGTCCTTTTTCTATACCTGGATCCAATCCAGACTACCATAATGTGTTTAGGCCTCATGTCTCTTAGTTTTCTCTGGTTTATGGCATTTTCTCAGTATTTCTTGTTTTTCAAGGTCTTAAGACTTTTGAAGATTACTGGTTAGATGTAGTATAATTTGGGCATAACTGATGTTTTCTCATTCTTACATTGAGATTCTGGGTCTTGGGGAAGAATACCGCATAGATGAAATGCCCTTCTCATAGCATCCTACCAGAGGCACGTGATGCCAATACGCATTATCACTGGGAAGTACAACCTTGATCAATTGTCTGAGCTTATCTCTGCGAGGTTTCTCTACGGTAAAGTCACTGTTTTTCCCTTTGCATATTCTGTTGTTTACAAGTGACTCATTAAATCCAGCCCCCACTAAAGAGTAATAGAATTGAGCTTAATTTTCTGAAGGGAAGAGTATCAAAAAGTCTGTGTACATGTTAAAATGACCATAATAATTAATACATATTTGGGAGGAATACTCTGAAGCTATGAAACTATCCAGTTTCTCCTTAAAGTGTCGTGCACTGATTTTACCATTCACCTGTGAATCTTGTCCGCAGCAATTTTTACTGTTCTGTTCTAATGGTGGTTTTCTATTTCTCACATTTCTTCTGTATTGAATCTTTGGAATTCTTCTGTAAGAAAGATTTGTCCTTTCTCCCCCATTTTTAAATTTAATTTCAGGAGTTGGAAAACTTTTTCAGATAAGGACTAGACAGTAAATATTTTAGCCTCTGAAGGCTGGATTTGGGAGGAAAAATCTGAAGTACCTATTACTCTGCTAATTTGCTCTAAGACTATGTTCCAAACTTTGTAAGCTTTAATGATTCCTGCATCTGTTGGTCTAATGTTAATTGTGTATGTATAAAAGAACATGTCATAACAAGACATCTTTTAAAAAACTGAGACATTTGGACATTACTTTCTGGATACATTTTAATGAACATACTCTTGGGTGAACTGGTTGGTATTTAAAGATTTGACAATTGGGAGATATTTTTTCTTACTGGAAATACAATCTCTTAAAATGTCAGCCAATTCAGAGGTTGGTTTCTGTATTTTACAGATGATAAAACCGAGGCTTGGAGGACTAAGTAAATTGTGTGAGGTCATATGTAGAGTTGGGACTAGAATCTAGACTTCAATCCTGGTGAGTTGTTTCTTCTATTACCATTTGCTGCCACATACAGGAAGAAATAAATGTATCAGATTTTAAAAATGTAGGGTTAAACTATTCTTTAAAAAGTTTTGCAACTAAAATGATTTAAAACTGGCCATTACATATGATATTGGAAAAAGAAATCCTGGTTTATTTGGTCTCTGTAACTGCTCACTGCTGTGAAAGGTGGTAAGCAATAAAATAAGTTCACAGAAATAGAACAAGTGCTCTGGCTACCATTTATTTGGCAATTGTCAGGAAAGATGAATTAGCCAGTACAAATTCCCTAGAGGGGGCATGATGTGTAAGACTAATAAAATGATACCTGATGATTCCCTTGGAGAGTGAAACAATAACCTCAAAGAAGAATAAGAATTAACAAGAAATGAGACCAATCTTTCACAGCACCATGAAGGTTAGAAAGATAAAGCTATAGTACTCAAAAAGCCATGAAATTACTTCTAAAGGCAATAATCGATTTAGTGGGAAACATTAGAAAACTACAAGTCAGAAACAACATCAACAAGAATGGTAAGCCCTGGAGGTCACAACCATCGAAAAAGTGCCTGGTAAATCCTGATTCTCTCCCAATCCTCCTCAGCTAAGATTGATTCTAGGCTGAACCCTGAGCCTGAAACAACTGTTTCTTGAGGAGAAACCTTTTTACTTACTAAGAATTACCATTACCTTTCCTTCACTTTTTATAGAAAAGGAAGGGCGGAGGAAAGAAAGGAGGAGGGAAGGAAGGGAGGGAGAGAGGGAGCATAAAAAGAAAAGTCTATTATGTCTGTTTTCTTTCTTGATTATTTTCTTTACTTGTTTGATTGATCAAAAATCCTTCAATGAAATAGATTCGTTGAGCATTGTCGTGTTTCTCACAATAATATAATTGTGTCATACATCACAAGTAATGATTTTCTTGATTATCCCAAGCCTTTTCTGAACAGTATGCTTTGCTTTGTGCTCTGATGATCTGCGTCAACTGTCTTCTCACATTCAATTGTCAATTAGAAAATTTCAATCCGTATTATTTACTAAGCTGGCATTTTGTTACATCCTTTGAATACTAAGATGGGAGATAGTCTCAGTATTCCCCCCAAACACTGATGTCCAGTTGAGCAGTTTCTTACTTCATCTGAGATCATCACGTCCTGTGTGAGACAGAACAACTCTGGACATTGGCTAGGGAAGTGTGATCAAGGTAGAAGGATAATTTTTTAATTTTGTAAAATGAGTACATATTTTTTTGATAATCACAGTAATATTAAATATTTTTTTAAAAAATTAAAGACATAAAAACAGACATTTAGGTGATTGAAAAGGAGAATGTGTGAATATATTTTGTTTCTTTAATTTTACTTTTATATTGTTTTATGTCAAATAATAAATATGTCTCACTCCCAAGTTCTATCACCCAGAGGGAAGCACTTACAGCTCATTTAATGGTTTATTTTAGCGCTTTAGTCCATATTTCTAAATCACATGCATGCTGATATTTCCTGATAGTCAATTACAAATATCTGTTTGAATTCCTTGGATGATGTTTTATTTCTCCTCTTAGGCTCCTCTCCTAACACACACACTTTCCCTCTTCTAATACTTCCAATACACATATTAACAATTGTCGGTTGAATCAATATTTAGCATTTGCAGTATTTATGAATACCTAAATATTAATCACAACAAAGGCTATTAATAGTTTTTCCAGCCACATAAACCTTTGGTTTTTCTTCTGGGAAACAAATTGTGTCGATTGCCTCGCATTGGTAGCTTTGGGTTTCTTCCTGGGGTAACTTTGAAATTTCTTTTTTCTAGTACCCCAAAGAAAATACACTACACAGAGGAGTTGTATTCAAAAAAGATTTTACCAAAAACCTGGTAGGGGAGAAAGCTTTAAAGGGGTGTGTCATATATATATATATATATACATACATACACACCACACAAGATTCTGATTTCTCTAAAAATCTCCGAGGGATCAGTTTCCATGGCACTTTTTATTAGTTGCCTGACATGAAGCTGCCTCTACTTGCCCTCCTAATAATTTATGAATTCCTTGTGCATAGATCTCCCTTAAATTGTTCATGGTACACAGTCGAGCAGGTTGATAGGAGAGGTATGCACCAGGCTGATTTATGCTTTCATGATCACAGCAACAGCAGAAAAGGCGACACATGCCATTTCCACTCACACTGTATTCAAAAAAGCAAGTCACATGTGCACAGCTAACTTTAATAGAGGCAAGGAGGTGTCATACTTACCCTGCTGTGTGCCAGGAAGGACCAATGGAATGTTTTTAAATAACTCTAATGGCATCCTTAATGAGTATAGGGACTCTCTGTACACCAAACAAAGGAGATTCTTACAAATAATTATGTATATTTTAATTACCTATAAAAATAACATTTTCTTCCATTACATGTAGTTTGATGGCTTCTTGGATAAAGGAGGGCCCAAGTAACCTGACTCACTTCTGATTAACTCACCAATTGGATCACATATCAGTCTAATAGAGGTAAGTGGAATTTCCTTTATCTTGAAGTGTCCTCAAGAAACATGCTTCCAAGAGTTTACTTATACATTTATTAACTGTTAAATTAAGAAAATATTATAAAAATGATTTAAATTTACCAAAAGGTGACATTCCAACTTCTGAGAAATGAAAATAAATCTAAGGCAAAACCTTAATTATTACATGCATATTTGGTTTGTTACTCTACTATATATAAGTTTTAATTATTAAAAATCTAAAATAATAATTATCTCATGTTGAGAACACTGAAAACACTGACTATAAATTGCTTCAGAGAATAAAAATGCTAATCAGACAACTGAATGCCAACCAATATCATGTTTACTTTAGGATTTTGAAGAATATTAGTATAATGATAATTTAGGCCTTTACTCAACAGCAGAATTTATTTCTCACTGTGAAGCAACTATCATTTCAGGTCCAGTAAGCAAATAGACACTGCCCATTCATTTCATGCAAGCCGCTGATGAGTTGCCTACGAAAACAAATGTCTCTCGTTGCTCAACTAGTTTGGGTTCAAACTGGTGACTTGGAGGTGAAAGGGTGTGGATTCTGTTATCAATCATCTAAGCTACCCATTGCTCCATCAGCAAAGTACTGGTTCAGACAAGAGAGAGGAGGATTATTTTATTTCATTTATTGACATATTACACAGCTCTTGTTAGCAAGTATCATCTTGTATAAATTATGAACATCAGAAAAAGCAGCTTTCTTATTTAACATATGGAATATATGTGAAGAAAATGTACAAAATACAACATTCTGAAAATTGCTATGAATTGTTACTGAGCAAATTTATGTGTGGTTCCTAGGTATTTCTTCTTGTCTGTAACTGTCAAACAATGGCAATGTGATGGATTGAATTACCCCATGCCCATTTCTGTGAACACAGTCTCTGGCCACTGTCGGCTAACATTGCAGACCTGACTTTAACACTCACTGCTAACATACTTGGGGGAATAAGTTATTTTGCTTTTCTGCTACACTATTTTTTATTTCTTTGCAATAAATACACAGTAGAGAGTATAAAATGACTGCTGAGATGTAGCTGGCAGAAAAATCAAGAGCTGTACTTTGGGATATTCATTACTTCATCTACATAATTTATCAATACAGAATACAAAAAGATGAAGACAGAATTTAGTCTCGTGCTTAGTTAGCGTTGCTCAATAAAAATTTGAAATATACCCTTGTGCTTTTCTCTGAGATAACTTGGACTTCTAAAAGCACTGAGGCAGAATACCTTTTCTGGAAGGATTCCAAAATGGTTTCAACTGCATGCAATTTTATGACAAATTGATCAACTTCTTACTTTGTGCTGTTAGTGTTCTAAAATATAGAAATGAACAAAATAAAAAACTTACTTAGCATTATGTAATTTATTTTCTACTGAGAAGACAGAATATAAGTGGATGAACAAATGATCATAAAGATAGTTTTAATAAGTACTATAAGAAATGAAACCTAAGGCAAGATAAGAGAAACGGGAGTCACGAGTTTTCTACTTTCGATAGGTCATTTACGAAAGGCCTGTATGAGGAGCTAGCATGTGAGCATAAGTTTGAATAAAAAAGAAAGTAAGTTGTGAAAATGTTTCAGACAGAAAGAACAACAAACTAAAGGCCCATAGTAGAAAATTTGCTTGGAGTGTTCAAGAACTGGCAAGAGGATCCATGTAGCTGGAGGAAAACGAATGAGGGGAGGAGACAGGGTATGAGATAAGAGAGTTATTGGTGGGCCAGATTATTTGGAGCCCCAAGTCATATACAGTGCTTTGGATTTTATTCCAAGGGTCATGAAGCTATTTGGAAGACTTGAGAGTAGGGAATTGATCAATGATTAACTTTTAAATGGTACCTCTGGCTGTTGTGAGGGAATAGACTCTAGAGCAGCGGTTCTCAACCTGTGGGTCACGACTCCTTTGGGGGTCGAACGACCCTTTCACAGGGGTTGCCTAAGACATAACAGTAGCAAAATTACAGTTATGAAGTAGCAACAAAAATAATTTTATGGTTGGGGGTCACCACAACATGAGGAACTGTATTAAAGGGTCGTGGCATTAGGAAGGTTGAGAACCACTGCTCTAGAGGGTCAACAGTTGAAGCAAAGAGGATATTACAGTAACCCAGGTAAGAATTGATGGTGTATGGAACCAAATGACTGTAAGTATTCTTATTTTGGATATAATATGTAAGAATGATAGGATTTTTGAGTCCGAGAAGAACAGAGCCATCAGATGTTTTACCCGATCAGTTGGATGAATGGGGAAGAGGGGGGCATTAATGTAGGGGACACTAAAAGAAATATAGAATTGTGTGGCAGGAAGATCAATACTCTATTTTGAACAGGATTAATTTGTGAGATGATGCCTATTAGATTCTTTTTTTTTTTTTTGCCTATTAGATTCTTGTATTTGTTTTCTATGCTATGTAACAAATTGCTACAAGCTTAGTGACTTAAAACAGCATACACTTATTATCTCACAGTTTCTGTGGGGTTGGATTCTGGGCATAGCTTAGCTGGGTTTTCTGCAAGCCTGCAAACAAGGTATCAGCCAGTTGGGTTCTCATCTGGTGGCTTGACTGGGGAAGGATCTACATCCAAGATTACTTGTATACAGACTTCCTTCCCTACCAGTTTTAAGATTTATGGAATCTTACATCTTTAAAATCAGGAAGGAGAGCAAGACTAGAGCAAACCAGCTAGCAAGTTGGAGTCATATATAATGTAACATAATCACAAGAGTGAAGTCCCATCATCTTTGTCACATTCAAGTCCCACTTTATGTCCACATTCTCTCCCTTCCGCTCTCTCACTTCCTCTTTCTACAATCAATAAAAACATACCCTCAGGTGAGGATTAAAAAAAAAAAGTTTGCAGAAAATAATTCTGGGGTCAGTTTTGCTATTTATGGGTCAGTTCTTGTCTGCCTTAACATGGCTACCCCTCTTTACTGATTGTTTGCTGATATCAGATGCGTAGAATGTGCCACACAATACTGTGCTAAGAGCTTTATAAAGGTCATTTTACTTTATTCCTATAGTGAACTAATGAGACAGGTAATATTATTGTTTGTTTGTCTTTTTAAAGATGAGAAACCTGATGCTCAAGATCACACTTCTATTAGGAGATACAGCCAGTGAGTGAACATAGTGTGACTTAAAAATCTACACACTTAACTGCATCCAGTATAGGACCTCCCTAGTGGCCAGCTTGCTCAGATCTTTGAGTCCAAGTTTCCACTTTTGATAATTGATTGGTATTCTTTAAGCCTGTATGGGTTCTCCATTCTTCTTGTATTTTTTGTTTTACAACTTTTTATTTTGAAATAATTTTAGACTTACAGAAAAGTTGAAGAAAATAGTACAATTTTATTCTTCTTTGTTTTCTCTTGCCTCCATCCAGATCATATCAGTTTATTTCCTCCTTCCCTTGGGAGCTCTCCACATACGTCTTTGCAGACCACAATTGCTTTAACATTGTATAATAAAAAATATTTTACAAACTTTAGTCTTTTCAATAAAAGCTAAAATATCTGCAGAATTAAAAAGTGAATTAAAGTAGTGCACAGGATGGAATCAGAGAAAAACCTATTAGTTTGAACCTAAAGAAAGAGGAAGTCCAAGAGGAAGGAAGGAAAGTGTTCTTCAGTAGGAGAGAAAGAAGTAGACATATTCATCATTTTTACAATTATTATACCGTAGGTTCTCTGAATTATATATAAGAATAACCTAGAAATTATGGCTTGAAGAATAAAGCCATAACTTACATTTACTTTCTCAAATATTAAAAAAGGATGATACAAAATATGTTTCTCATTATAATGGAATGCTTTATAGTAGAAATTGTAGTTGATTTCTTTTTGTTATTTTGTACTCAGCTAATGATGAATGGTTATAACCAATACATATTCTGCAATGCATATATTTACTGTGGTTCAAAATACATGGAGGATGCGGTTTATATCTCTTTCACTCTAAGGGTTGTTCTCCTTGACCCAATGTTAGCATTAAGATGTGTTTCTATTGCATATTCAAATCAAGGTGTATAGGAACACAGAAAATCCTATTTCTTACTGAAAAACAGTTCAAGATAAAGCATTCTAACAAAAAAATACCTCTGAAATTTACATTAGCTTTTTCTGTGGAAAACCTTAATTCAATTTTCTGCATAAATAAAATACACCTTTTACAGAATATAAGAGAACACAGTAAAATCTACTGATTAAAAGTATATATCTGACCTGCCTGTGGTGCCGCGTTCAGATTCAGTATTATTTCTACAGGGATGTGGCATCCTTACTGTAACAAAGTACCAAGAGCTGGATGACTTAAAACAATAAGCAATTTCTTGTCTCACAGTTCTGGAGGCCAGAAGTCCGAAGTCAAAGGGAAAGAAATTCCCCTGCCTTTGTTCTGAGGCTCAATTCCTGTTGTCTCAGACATTCCTTGGCTTATAGTAGATGCATCACTCCAATCTTCAGAATGCCATTCTTCACGTGACATTCTCCCTATGTGTCTTTGTATCATCTTCCCTCTATTTGTGTCTGTCTTTGTGTCCAAATTTTCCCTTTTACAAGGATGCCAGTCATACTGGATTAAGGCCAGTATAATGACCTCATTTAAATCTTGAGTACCTCATAAAGACTTTTTTCTAAATAAGCTTACATTTGGAGGTACCGAGGGTTAGGATTTTAACATATCTTTTTGGGGGGCACACAGTTCAACTCACAACCTTTTTAAAAAGTCACACATTTCAAATCATATTTTAAAACACTTGTGCTGAAATATTGAATTCAGATTACATAATTGAAATTGATGTCCTTGTGTTTACTACTTCATGCAGACTAACCAAATTGTTATTTAACTTATTTTTAATTAAACTTGTTCAGATTTCTATACATTATTGACTACATATATTTTTTATTCCTTTTATATGATTCAACATGACATAACATAGATAGACTCATCCAAGGAGAAATTAATAGTATTCATACAGCAATAATCTACAAAAGAAACACTATAAGCAGTAAGCAACAAATATTTATCACAAAACTTAACTGTAACGTTCAAATGAATATACATAATTACGAGCAATATTAGACATTAATTTGTATTTAAATACATATTAAATAAATCAACTGTGGTTAGAATAGTGTACCTGTGATTTTAGCTATAGGTATGAGTTTAAAAAGGTAAATCCCAGTCACTTAGGCTGTTTTATGTTCTGTATATTCCTGTATAGTACTGTTTAGAGACATATTATTACTGTGTATAACTATGAAACCATTAGAAATTCAATGAATTGTTATTATGTATACATTTCATTTATATAGTGAATTTCTCTCTTAGTGTATTCTGCCTTGATTAGAGGTGTCCATAAATAAAGACACTCAATAACTCAGTACCTTTGTTAAGATACACTGCTGCTGCTACTGGTACTACTCCTACTAGCTAACACTTAAATAGCAGTTTTTATTTCTCATTTAATTGCCATAACAACACTATGAGGTAGATACTATTATTATCTGCAAAACAGAGATGAGGAAAAGGAGGCACAGAAAGGTTGAGTGACTTGCACAGCAAGTTATCAGATCTGGGATTAGAAGCCAAATAATCTGATTTAAGAGGTTTTCTAATCATTACTGTTATCATCCAACTAATCTATATGAAATTATAATACATCATGCTTTTTGTTGTCAGTTTCCCTAATAATAATCATTTTAAATCTAATATGGTTTGTCTTGACAAAAAAGTAGAGGTGGAAGGAAGACTTTAAAAATTGTGTAACTTTTTGTTGTCAGTGCTTACTTCATTGGCTTTCTAGATTTTAGTCATGAAATGGAGATTAAAGCATGCATCTTGTTGTTCTGTCTTGGATCTTAAGATGCAGTAGTGAATAAAACAAATGAAGACCCCTGACCAGGTGATACTGTTGTAATTAACTAGTTATTAATAATAGGAAAGGAGCAAAGCAAAGGCCAGACATTATTGACATGTTCCCTACAAAACATTGGGGGAGGGAACTATATAGGGAAGATAGACGCATGCGCAGTAAAGTTGGGATGACATAGGGAAGGTACTTGCCTGTCAATCACACCTGGGGACAGAGATGGCTGGCTAGAATAGGCGTGGCCCCTGCAAGCACGTGGAAATTTGAGATATACAATCCTCTAAACAAAGAAGCATGCTCTCTTATGCTCTTGGTTCGTCTTGGTGTGTTGTGCTTGACTCCTGGCTTGCAGGGCTCTTTTGCTTTTATTTTCTCGCATTTGCCCACACAGCCCACAGCCATGTGGACCCCACACGCAGTGGACTAATGCTGTACTGGACCTGGCTCCAACAAGGAAGAGAAACTTTGGACACTGGCTCTGATTTTAGCTCTACTGAAACCCCAGCTATACTTCTTCTATGACTGGACTAAGGGAAATGGGACTTTGGAAATCCAGGGGTATAGTTCCATGGAAATAAAGCTTTCTACCACATCGCATCCTCCCCTGCCAGTCTCAGAAAATTCTTTTTCTCAGAATATCACAAGGACTCCATCCCCAGGAGCACCTGGGAGGAAGAGGATCCCCCACTTCTTTCGGTATCTCAGGTAGTGGTTATATCCTAGTGGGAAGAGCAACCTCTTAAACCTGTAAAACTCATTTTTTTCATAGTATGCATTTATCTCATCACATTGCTCCTACATTTTTTAATCACTTGGCTATTTTGCCATTTTGACACAAAATTATGGGTTGAAATTTTTATTTGTATTTTTATTTTTTGGTTAATCCTCACCCAAGGATATTTTTCCATTGATTTTTAGATAGAGTGGAAGAGAGGGAGGGAGAGAGAGAAACATCGATGTGAGAGAGACACATTGATTGGTTGCCTCCCAGTTGCCTTCTGCATGACCCCTACTGGGCCAGGAGGAGGGGGATCGAACCTGCAATCCAGGTGTGTGCCCTTGACTGGGAATCGAACCCATGACCCTTTTGTCTGAGAGCTGACAAACTAACCACTGAGCCAAACTGGCCAGAGCTGGGTTGAATATTTTTAAATGTCCCTTAGATTTGTGTCTAAGTAGAAATGGATTAAAATCTTAGACTAAGCCTAGCTGGTGTGGCTCAGTGGTTGAGCGTCGACCCATGCACCAAGAGGTTGCTGGTTCAATTCCCGGTCAGGGCACATGCCCAGGTTGTGGGCCAAATCCCCAGTGGGGGGCATGCAGGAGGTGGCCAGTCGATGTTCTCACTCACTGATGTTTCTATCTCTCTCTCCCTCTCCCTCTCCCTTTCTTTCTGTCTAAAATCAATGAAGGAAAAACAAAACAAGACAAACATAAAAAAGAAAACCTAGACTAAGTCTGTTAATTAAAAAATTACCCTTATAGCTCTGGCTGATTTGGCTCAGCGATTAGAGCGTCGGCCCGAGGACCGGAGAGTCCTGGGTTCGGTTCCCTCTAAGGGCACATACCTCAGTTGCAGTTTGTCCCCAGCCCCAGTTGGGGTCATGTGGGTGGCAACCACTCGATGTGTCTCTCTCACATTGATGTTTCTCTCTCTCTTCCTCCATGTCTCCCTCCCGCTCTATCTAAAGATAAATGCAAAAAAAAAAAAAAAAATGTCCTCAGGTGAGGATAAAAAAAAAAATTACCCTTACACAGTAGCATGAGATGATAAATTACCCTAAAATATTTTAATTTTAGTGACTTTAAGTTGTGAAGTGTCTGAAGAATATGAAATTATTTTACACTGCAAACTCAAATTCATCAACCTCAATTTCCTAATGTTTTGAAGAATACAACTTTGAATAATTCTAGATTATATGCCTATATAAATTAATTGCATGACTAACGTTTAATTTCTTTACAGAATAAGTCACATATAAAGTCATTGTTGACCTTTTTTGAACTTGTTCATCACAGTAACCTGATCTAAAGGTGTAAGTAGAATCTGTAGGATTGATTGTTCCTAAGAGGGCTTCTAAAAATAACACACATAGTACCAACAAGTGTTATTGATTGAATACATTATACTAGGACCAATGGTTTATTTTACTCATTCTTTATTTAGTAGAATCTGCTATAATTAAGGGAAAAAAAATTATAGTCTCTAAATACAAATGATCTCAATTTGCATAATATTTTCCTAATGTAATTAATTTAAATATTTTACTGCATGTGCTCTGGAGTGTTTTATTTTTTCTTTGCATTTCATTATGTATTCTATGAAGAAAAAGGGATTGAATACTAGGTTCTGCTTTTAAGTTATAGTCATTCTTTCTTCATTATTTCTACTTCCAATACTGTTCCAAGATCATTTTTTGTTGTTGTTAATACTCAGTGAGGATATTTTTCCATTGGTTTTTTTAGATAGAGTAGAAGGGAGGGAGGGAGAGGGAGAGAGGGATAAACATCGATGTGAGAGAGACACATGATCGGTTGCCTTGTGCACGACCTCGACTGGGGCTAGGGATTGAACCTGCAACCCAGGTATGTGCCCTTGACCAGGAATCAAACTGGCAACTCTTCAGTCCGCAGGGTGACACTCTAACTGCTGAGCCAAACTAACCAGTGCTGTTCCAAGATCTTAAAAAAAATAAGTTAACTCAATTGTCGGAACTATGTATTTGAAAGCAATCTCCTCAAAATAAACTGGATATAATCCTGTACTGATTTGCACTATATTTGGGCAAGAATATTGCAGGTTGATATTAATTTTGCTCACTTTCCAATCCCTCAAAAGAGCAGAATGACACTAAATACTACTGGGTCACACTCTCAGATTTTCTAATTTTTGAGTCAAATTGTATGTACTTTGTAATAATACACTAGAGACACAGAAGCAATAACAGGTTTATCAACAGTGGCTGGACAATGACTAGCCATTTCACATTTCTGTGCATTGTAGGAAAACATCACTGCAAGGAACGCAGCCTTGCTTTTCTGGACTTGTGATTTTTTCCTGAAAGGAATTATAATCTCTGTTTAAAGGAGAAAATATGGTAAGTGACTTGAAGGGATTTCACATACACACACAAACATACTCACACACTCATACACATTTAGTACTAGAAATTTTCCTCTTGGCACTGCTTTAGCTATCATCAAATTTTGATACGTTTGATTGCATTTTTATTTTTATTTTTTTTAACTTATCTTTATTGTTGAATGTATTACAGATGTTCCTCATTTTTCCCCCATTGCCCCCCTCCTCCCCCATTACTGCCCCCTTCCTGCCTTTCCCCACACTGTTGTCTGTGTCCATTGGTTATGCATATATACATATAAGTTCTTTGGTTTATTTCTTCCCACCCCCCAACCCCCCTTCCCTTTGAGGTTTGTCAGTCTAACAACCAATTTGTACTTCTTAATCCCTTCACCTTTTTCACCCATCCCCCCAGCCCCCACCCATCTGGTAACCAACAAAAGTTCTCTGTGTCTATGAGAATGTTTCTGTTCTGCTTGTTCATTTTGTTTGTAAATTCAATTGTTGATAGATATGTATGTATTGCCATTTTGTTTGTTCATATTTTTTTATCTTTTTCTTCAAGAAGACCCTTCAACATTTCATATAATAATGGTTTGGTGGTGATGAACTCCTTTAGCTTTTCCTTGTCTGGGAAACTCATTATATGGCCATCGATTCTACATGACAGCTTTGCAGGATAGAGTAATCTTGGTTGTAGGTTCTTGCTTTTCATCACTCTGAATATTTCTTGCCACTCCCTTCTGGCCTGCAAAGTTTCTTTTGAGAAATCAGCTGACAGTCTTATGGGAACTCCCTTGTAGGTAACTAACTGCTTTTCTCTTGCTGCTTTTAAGATTCTCTCTTTGTCTTGAACCTTTTGCATTTTGATGATGATGTGTCTTGGTGTGGGCCTCTTGGGGATCATCTTGTTTGGCACTCTCTGTGCTTCCTGGACTTGTATGTCTGTTTCCTTCACCAAGTTAGGGAAGTTTTCTGCCATTATTGTTTCAAATAGGTTTTCGATTTCTTGTTCTCTCTCTTCTCCTTCTGGCACCCCCAAGATGCGAATGTTGGCATGCTTGAAGTTGTCCCAGAGGCTCCTTACACTATCCTCATTTTTTTTGGATTCCTTTTTCTTTTTGCTGTTCTGATTGGGTGTTTTTTGCTTCCTTATATTCCAAATCGATGGTTTGCTTCTTGGTTTTACCTACTCTACTTTTGAATCTGTGTAAACTATTCTTTATTTCAGTTAGTGCCTACTTCATTTCTAACTGTGCATCCCTCATTTCTGACTGGTCCTTTTTTATGCTCTTGAGGCCCTCACTAAGTTCACTGAGGTTCTCACTAAGTCCATTGAGCATCCTTATAAGCAGTATTTTGAACTCTGCATCTGTTAGGTTGCTTAACTCCATTTCACTTAGTTCTTCTCCTGGAGTTTTGTTCTGTTCTTTCATTTGGGACCTATTTCTTTGTCTCTTCATTTTGGCTGCCTCCCTGTGTTTGTTTCTATGTATTACTTAGCGAGAGGTATGGGGCTAGTTGAGACCAGATGCTGCTTGTTTGAAAGAATTTAGGAAAAGCTGAAGCAGAATCCAAGACAAGACAATCCTATGGTCAAGCAACTGGCAACAGCTTGGGTGGGCCTGAAAGTTGGGTGGGGCGGGGCCTCAGTGAATCACCAGGGTGGGGCCAACAGTGTGAGCCAGGTTGCTGGAGTCCCAGATATGGCGGAGTCTGCCGGCCCAGGGTAGGGCTCACCAAAGGAACAAAAGCCTCTGATAGCACGTCTGTCTAGGAGAAAGCTGCCTCTCCAGCCTTCACTCCAATGCCAAACAGCTCAGTTCTTCCCCATATGATTCTGGTGCCTTTCAAGCTGCCTCCCCCACGCTGGAGCCTGGAGGGTGCGAGTCCAAGTAAGTCCGTGCGCGGGCCCTTTAAGAGGAGCTGCCGGGGGCTCCAGCCGCCTCAGCCTCAGTTCCCGCTGGTTTTTCCATCCAGAAGTGATGGGGACTTCTCTTCCTGGCACTGGAACCCTGAGCTGGGCGCCTGGTGTGGGGCGGGGACCCCTCAGTCCTCAGGGAGGACCTTCCCAGCCGAGGTGTCCCTCTTGATTTTTATCTGCCATACCCGGGTGTGGGACCAGCCCGTCGCGCCTCCGCCCCTCCTACCAGTCTCGATGCGGCTTCTTCTTTAATTTCCTAGTTGTAGGACTTCCATTCAGCTTGATTTCAGGCAGTTTTGAATGATGGTTGTTCTCTAGTTAGTTGTAACTTTGATGTGGATGTGGGAGGACGCGATACCGTGTTTACCTACGCGACCATCTGGACCGGAAGTTGCATGTTATATATCACTTTTAAAACACTGATTTGCATACATAATTTTTCTCTTAAAATCTTTCAGCCTTTTCCAATGGTCCTTCAGATCATGCCTCCCAAATCCCAACAACCTGACCTTTCGTTGCCTCTTCAGTCTCATATGCACAGCCCCACTATTTGCTCACTTCATGCTCGCCACTCTGGCTTTCTGTTTGAGAGTCCTGTGCTTTATCCTGCCTCACAGCTTTTGTGTGTACTGTTCTCTCTTCCGGAATGTTCTACCCCTTCTTTTTACCTTAGCTAATTGGAGGTCCTTCAAAGCACAGTGTGAATATTGCTATGCAGGTAAACTTTTCTAATGCAATTGAATAAGCTGGATCCCCAAATTATACGTTTCCTTAGCACTACAAAAATCTTCTCCCAACATAGCTAGTAAATACTGGTGCAATATTTTTTCTTCTCTGTCAATTGTTGAGTGTAAACTCTATGAGGAAAGGAACTATAATATTTTGTTAACCGATATTATCTGGTAGGTTGTAGGCACACAATAAATATATTCTTTAGCCAACTGACACATACAGTAATTTAGAATTTACGATTTAGTTTTATGGACCTAAAAGATGTCTTCCAAGTTTATCTGTATCCCTTACCATGTTGAGTTTTGTCAAGGTAGTAGGTGAGGTTAAAAAAAGGAGAAAATCGGATGAAAAGATTGGCTGTGGAGCTTCGGAGTAGGAAGCAAAGAGAAGGCAAAAGAGAAACATTGATGTTGGAAAATAATAGTCTTCCTCAAAACATAATAAAGCAAGATCCAGAAGGCCTCTCCATTTTTTTTTTCTTTCAACACAAGCTTTGCAATATAGTTTAGTATCGCTATTTATAGGCTAATTAACTAGACTACTGTCTCCATATCTTTATTCCTGTTCACTTTTGGCATTTATATTGGCCATTAACACTTCCTCTAAGGGACCACGTGAAGGAGTAGGGGTGAAATTTAAGCCGGGCAATTTACTTCCTGTTGACAGATTTTGTAATATGATTGATGGGGGCAGAAGGTGAAACTATCCGGTAAAATGAGTTTTTTTGCATTATCTATGTATTTCATATATCAATGCCAGTATTTCTCAAACTTCGGGTCAAGACTCCAGAGGGAAGGGTTACAATATAATTTAAGGGGTTTCATATATAGGAACTATTTGGAGGTGGAAATTGTGGGCTATCTTGAGAATAGGAGTCTTCTTTTCCCCCCTCAAATCTCCACACTTCCTTCTTCCTAACCTGTTTAAATTGAACAAAATTCTACCAATTAGACTCTATAAAATATGTCTTATTATTCATAATATAAACACTTTAAAAGCAAACAGTCAAGAATGTTGAAATCACTGGTTTGAACAATGCTGCCTATAGTACACTATACAGTGTCTTAAAATCAATTAAAATCTGCAGCTTGATTTTCTTTCCATTTGCTCCTAATATATATGACTATATTAGGAGAGAACACAATAAAAATATGAGAGAGACACTACCTATCATATTAATGACTGAATATCTTAGAGAAGAAAAAATTAAAACTGCAAAAAACTGTTTTTACTTTATCAAGATATAATAAGCTCCTGATATAGTATAAATCCAGGATAAAACAGATTTCCCACGGTCTCTTTTAAACGTTGTATTTGATTTCAGGCCTCATTTATGCTACCGTGTTCTGTCTTTCCATTTACTTTTGCATCATCTCTATTATAGTCGAGAAAAATATCCTTTTATTTATGGACCACAAAGATTTCTATTGCTACCTAACATTTTACTGCCTAATTAGACTCATATTGAGTCAAGCAACTTTGGCTGAATATTAAGCCCATGTAAATATTTTTCTTTTTAGTACATTAAAATGGAAAACAGTAGAAGAAAATGTTAATTATTTTTCTTATCTAAACATTACCAAAAGAAATAAAGATTATGATGATAAAATTTTATATTAGGGTTGTTTATTACAGGTGATATTATTGTTATCTGACAATCCAAATTATAGTCTCATAAGTAAATAAGCTGAACTATGCAGTCATATATTCTAATTATCTATAATCCATTATTAAAATGAAATAAAAGGAATTCTTTAATATGCACTTACATAATCAAAATTATAACACACACACACACACACACACACACACACACACACTCACTAGTAAGCCAAAAACTCTGAAAAATAATATTGTGTATATTAAAATCCCAGGACAAAAGGATTGTCTAAAGTCATTTAAATTGTATATTTGATAGATGTTTATTGAATTAAGATATTAATTTTAAAAAGAGGAAATTCACTACTAGCTTTTAAATTTGGGCATTGATTTCTTATAGGCAAATAAATATATTTGTAAGCTGAGCAAGGAAGTAGAAGATAATATGATTTGTTTGTTTGTTTTATTGATTTTAGAGAGAGGAAGGGAGATGGAGAGACAAAAAAACAGCAATTGGCTGCTTCCCATACACACCCCAGCCAGGGATCCAACCTGCAACCCGGGTATGTGTCCTGCCCAGGAATCCCAAACTATGACCCTTCGGTATATGGGACAATGGTCAACCAACTGAGCCACACCAGCCAGAGTGAAAATATGATTTCTTTTTATAAAATATTTTTAAGGAGCCATGTGTTAAACTAAACTAACATTTCAAAAAATTTAAGGCTATATCAGTAAATATATTTACTTCTACTAATTAGGAAAAAAATGGAATTCAGAGAAAACTTATCCACTTTAGCTTGAAGTAAAGAAACCAAAGAATACTTTTCGCACATGTCAAATCATATGTCAAAATGTCAAATCATACAATAGAGCGTTCTATAGTTTGCATCACCATCAAATATCTGTCACATTCCTTAGAGAGACCAATGTTGGCTGGTCCTCATAATAAACAGACTAAATTAGTCTTCTATATGTTAGCATATGTACTATTCTTTTTAAGTTATCTCTAAAGTCAGAAAGGATGATTTGTTGTTTTTGTAAACTCTTTTGCTATTTTATTTAACTCTTTTGCTATTACATTTAACAATGTAATTTTGAGTAAAGTATCTCTTCCCTGGATAAGAATTATTGTGGGTAAAAGGAAGATGTTGGGAAATAATTATTAATTAACATCAAGTATAGATATCTCAAAGGGTAAAAAAAAAATTAACAGAGTATTTTTCCATTCAGATATTATGGCATTTAGAACAACTAACACAATGCAAAAACTAAAAATTCTTGAGAAAAACTAAAAACATCTTGGTGAACTTAAGCTTTGGGTCAAGATGGAGTGACAGAGATTGGATTTATCCTTCTGTCTGAAGAAAAAAACCAAACAAACTATATGTAGCAACAATTTTCAAGAAACTAGACATCAAGCAATTAAGATAGAGATCCCTTGAGAGAGTTTTCAGACCACAAACCCCGGGAAGAAGAACCTAGGTGGAGTTCAGTAGACACCGTAAGCTGAGGATATGGAACAGAGAATCCAGGGAACCAAGGCAAATAGAGTTCACAGAATACATTGTTGTAGAGAAGGGAGCTACACAGACTGAAAACTCCAGAGATGTTAAGAAGATCTTCCATTGAATATTCAGTTGATTACCAATCGGTGCATGTGTGTAAGGATGAAGGGCTGGGGAAATAACCTTCCAAAATGCAACAATGGTCAGTGATCACCCAAGGCCAGGAGTAGTGCCCACAAAACACTCTGGAAAATCTTAAGTGTCATGGGACATTGGGCAGGGTACAGAGAAGAATCTTTCCTCAGTAACAGAGATTGGTTGACCCTGGAGTGAACACTACATTGTTTCCATATAACAAATATGCAAACAAGACTAAAATAGCAGTTTCCAAGTAATTTAACTGGATCCCAATAATGAATAGAATAGGAGAAAGAAAAATGAGTAAGGAAATAAAAGATTTGAATAATACTATCAATTGACTTGACCTAGTTGACATTGATATAATACTCCACCAAAACCAAATATTTTCAAGTACACATGTGATATTTACTAAGGTAGATTGCATTGGACCATAAAACAAATCTAAATAAATTTAAAGGCATTCAGGTTATTCAATATAAGTATTGAGCACAAGGGAATTAGGTTAGCAATCACTAACAGAATGCTCTCTGGAAAAGTCCTCAGAACTTAGAAATTAAATAATGTACTTCTAAATAACATGTGGTCAAAGAAAAAACAGTCAAAGGAGAAATTAGAAGGTATTTTGAATCAAATGAAAATGAAAACACAGTGTGGCAGAATCTGTGTGATGCTATTCAAGCAGAATTATGAGGAAAATTTGTAACACACAATGCCTATATTAGGAAAGAAGACAGGTCTCAACTGGATAACTTCAGTGTCCACCATAATAAACAAGAAAAAGAAGGGTAAAATAAGATCAAACTAAGTGGAAAAAGAAAACAATTAAGATCAGAGCAGAAATCAATAAGAATGAGAGGAAGGTGGCCGAAGAGGAAGATCCAGCCCCTGTTCCTCTACAGGGACACTGATTTAACAACAATACATGGAACCAAATGCCTTTATGGGGACTCTGGAAACCAGTTAGGAAATATGCAGAACCCCAGGCAGGTGAAAAGTTGAGAACAACTGCATTGAAACGAATGAGAACTAGTTTACTTTATCCTTCATTGCCTCAAACACAAACCACTACAGCTCAGTGCCTTTGGAAAGAATTTCAGCTCACAACTTCTCCCTTGGGGGGAAGAGAAGAGTGGAACATGTGTTCAATGTGCAAGATTTTCTGGGGGTTGCCTGGAGGACTTATTTTTCTCTCCTCTGACTTGGAACCCTGGCTGGGAATCAGGATACTTTGGATGCCTGGAAGCCAATGAGAATAAAATGGAGCAGGACAACTTGCGGCTGCAGTACTGAGGAACCTGCAGTATTGCAAACAGACACCAGAGGGAGCAAGAGATTATGAGCTCCTAAAAAACCAGAAAAATCTCTGTAATTGGAAAGTTGCATGTGTAAATCCAGAGAAATTGCATCCCCTTGAAAAAGGTTTCAGAGGCCTCCAGGATCTATAGTTGGGTTAACTGATGAAAGTCTTCCCCTGTACAAAGCCAACCCATACATATTGGGACAAATGCTGTTTTTTTTCAAATGCAAAAACTCAATCAAAAAAAAAAAAAAAAAAAAAAAAGAAGAAGGAAAATCACAGGAATGCAAAGAAACATTGCCAAAGGAACAAAATAAAACTAAAGGAACAGAGATCTATGAATTACCTGACCAAAAAAAATAATAATAATAGTAATTCAAAATAATTATTTTAAAAGAGGCCAGTGATCTACAAGAGAACACTGACAACTAAACAAAATCAGGAAAATGCATGAATGAAATGCAAATATCAACAAAAGACAGAATGTATGAAAAAGAACCAAACAGAAATTCTGGAGCTGAAGAATACAAAAACTGAATAGCAAAATTCAATAGAGGGGTTTAGCAGCAAATTTAATCAAGCAGAAAAAAAGAAAATCAATGAACTCAATGACAAGTTATTTGAAATTATTGAGTCAGAGGAGCAAAAAATAAAGGAAGAATATAGAAAAGGAAGAAAGCCTAAAGGACTTAAGGGACACCTTTAAGCATCCAATGTATATATTACGGGAGTTCTAGAAAGAGAGACAGAAAGAAACAGAGCATATTTGAAGAAATAATGGCTTAAAACTCCCTAAATCTGAGAAAGAAAATGCACACCAAAATTCAGGAAGCATTAAAGAAGTTCAGGTAGAATGAATACAAAGAGACCAACACCAAGAGACACGTTATAATTAAACCATCAGAGGTCAAAGATAATGACAAAATCTTGAAATAAGCAAGTGAAAAGAAAATTTTAAAAAATACGTTTTTATTGATTTTTTAGAGACAGGAAGAGAGAGATAGAAACATCCATGTAAGAGAGAAACATCCATCAGCTGCCTCCTGCCCGCCCCCTACTGGGGATCAAGCCCACCACCTAGGCATGTGCCCTGACCAGGAATCAAAGTGGGACTTCTCAGTCCATGGGATGACACTCAATCCACTGAGCCACACCAGTTGGACGAAAATAAAATTTTTTTTATGTGCTAGGGGGCTCCCCTAAGATTATGATAAAATTTCAATTTTGTTTTTATTGATAAATATGACAATATATCTAATTACTATACAATGAAATTTGATGTGTTTACTATTTGGGGGCTATTTGGAATAATGCTGTATTTACCTGTCTTGTGTGTGTGAGTATTATTTTGGGGATGATACCTAAGGGTGGAGCTAACAGGTCATAAGGATGCATACATTCAGCTATGTTCAGCTTTAACAGATGCTGCCAAATAGTTTCCAAAGGGGTTTTACATGTGTGTGAGCAGTAAGAGAATTCCATTTCTGAACTTGCTCTCCACCACTGTGTGTGGTCAAACTGTGTTCAGTCTTCTTGTGTAGCACTCTCTTACTGTAGTTTGTACTTGTGTGCCCCTTGTGACTAAGAGTATGTCATTATCTTATCATTGGTCACTTAGGTAAGTGTACTCCCATTAGTGAAATGCCTACTCAAGTCTTTTGCACATCAAATTTTTTTCTTGCCATTTTCTTACTAATTTGCAGGAGTTTTTAATATATTACAGATATGACTAATTTGCCAGATAAATATTTTATAAATATCTTCTTCCAGTTTTGTGTCTTTTCATGAGCATAAATTCCTCATTGGATTCAAGTCTAATTGAACAATCTTTTCATTTATTGCTGGTGCTTTTTGTGTTCTATTGAAGAAAGCATTAACTCATTTGGTTATAAAATATTTTCCTAATATTATCTTCTGAGTTGGGGCTGAATGCAAAGATTATTAACATGGAGAAAGAGCTGAGGGACTAGGGTGTTAGAGTATCTCATCCATGGTTTTCAAACTTTGCTATACCTCAGAGACAGCTGGAAAGTTTCTAAACCCCTGATGCTTCTCCTTTACCCTAAACTGACTAATTCAGAATGCCTTGGTTTGGAACATAGGCGATGGCATATTTTAACTGGTGTAGAGAACATTTAAGCAGAGAACATCAGCAAAGGAAGGACAATATAGAAGCCAATTTCGCCCTGGCCGGTTTTGCTCAGCAGTTAGAGCATCGGCCCATGAACTGGAGAGGCCTGGGTTCGGTTCCCACTAAGGGCAGGTACCTCGGTTGCAGTTTGTCCCCTGCCCCAGTTGGGGTTGTGTGGGTGGCAACCACTCGATGTGTCTCTCTCATATCAATGTTTCTCTCTCTCTCTTCCTCCCTCTCTCCCTCCCACTCTATCTGAAGATAAATGCAAAATATATATATATATATATATATATATATATATATATCTATCTTCAGGTGAGGATAGAAAAAAAAAAAGAAGAAGCCAATTTGATGAATATCAGTTTGGACTAGACTCTAGACTCTACAGAGTGAGGGGAGTCTCATCAGAATTAAAACTGTGGCTTACAGAACTGTGAGCCCTGAATAAAGATTTAGATTTAATTCAACAAATGGGGGAGGGGGTTGAATGTGATTTTTGAGAAAATTATTGTGATTCACGAATACATTAGGAAGATTAAAGTGGCAGTGTGATGGGGGTATATTGGAAATGAAGGAAATAAGAACAATATTCAAAGTAATACCCGTGGTCTGGCTTCTGTAATTCTGCTAATGATCAGAAACCGTATGGTGAATTTTACGTGTATAGGATATTTCTGGCGAGAGGCTCTAAAGCTATCATTAGGTTTTCAAAGGAATCTGAAATTCTCCAAAGGCTAGAAACAACCGAATTAAAGAAGGAAGTCAGTTAATGGTTATTACGCTTTGCCACTTAACAGTTATTGAACCACTCAAACCATGTTTGTGGAAGCTGATGGGGAAAAGAGGTGACTGATGGCAGAGATGTTTGTGGGTGAAATAAGAGATGTTAAAGACTGACTGCATGTGTGTGTGGGGAGAAGGGTGGTGGGGAGGAGAGGGGAAATATAAAAAAAACTAAACTTGAATTGAAACACGAGAACAGGGAGAATGAAAACGTGATTAAGAGGAAAATGATCAACAGGAATGAGCAGTGGAAGAGATACTAAGTTAAGCTTTTAAACCTTGACTTTGACAGTTAGATAGCTGGAACTGAATTTCCAAATAATCTGGGTTGAAGTTGATCAGAAAGAAAAGTCAACAATCAATCCTTAAGCTCTTTATGCTTTTTTCCTTAAGTATTTAAAGGTTATGACAGGTAGAAGACTAATTGTCATCCTAATCATTTGATCTTTGCTAATAAAAATATATCCTTTTATTTTCGGCTTGGTAGTTT
Organism: Tadarida brasiliensis; assembly: GCA_030848825.1. Taxonomy (NCBI): domain Eukaryota; kingdom Metazoa; phylum Chordata; class Mammalia; order Chiroptera; family Molossidae; genus Tadarida; species Tadarida brasiliensis. The sequence continues at coordinate 77,232,769 of CM061267.1, read as the reverse complement.
ACACATTAAATAATATTTAAAATATGTATTGAAAACAGAATGGGATCTTTTAACCATATATTCCAGGGAAATAATTATTTTAAATGATGAAAACGTGTACTTAAAAGTTTATATTTAGATACAACTGTGGAAAGAGCTTAGGGATTCATTATAATTAGTTTGTGTTTTTTTCGTAGGGATAGGAAAAATTGCACAAGGAGCTGAGAGATGAGCTAAATCTTATCACTGCCTCACAGATAAGGCTATGGTGAAGGAAGCAATATGTGGTGGATGAGAAAAAACGGCAGGTTCATACCTTCAACCATATTACGTATGTTTAGGGCCAGAATAATGACATTAGGTGCCCTTGGGTTAAATGAAAAAGCAGCGAGAGGAATCATAGATTTGGTTTTTGGCAGATTGGGTTCATAAAGAAAAACCACATTCAATTTACACCAATAAAATAAATTGAGTGTTGCTTAAGAATAGTCTTTGCAAATGGTTTTCACTTCAGAGAGTGAGTCATCATAAAGTCTATCTGTGCTTATCATTATCTTGCCACTTGATAGATTGACTTGTACAGCTTCAGTAAGCACGTCAGCTTTTCATGATAAAATTAAATTAAATTTTCTAAGATTTGACAATCTGATAACTTCCTAGGGGCTTAGTTTTCTTTCTTTTCCTATACCTCTCCCTCCCCCCAATTTTTCTTCTTTCTTTCTTTTCTTTTTTACTTGTGATGCATTCAGAAATTTGTTAGGCATTATTGGAATCAGTGAAATTGGAAAGTTTTCATCTGTGCCACTATTGTTGGTTATTTTTTTTAGCATACCTTAGCAATCAAGTTCACAGATGGTGGGTAATTTGGATTTTGGCAGATGGGTGGGAGGGAAAGCCAAAAAAATATGTCATGGACAGATATTAATGAGCGTATTTGAAATAATAGGCAATGAATGGGATCTGAGCTGGATAGGAAGGACAGTAAGAGTAAGATGACGCCACCAAGCAGGACAGGTGTAGAGGATGGGGCCACTTTAAATATGTTGAGAGTGGGAATAATTAAAACAAGCTGATGGGAATCTGGTATTCATACTCAATGTACAGTCTAAAGTCTTTTATAGAGTAGATACTCAATGAATACTCTTTCTAGTGCCTTTCTGGTCTTCTCACTAAGGGTAAAGACAGTTTGATGTGAGATATTGTCTAACTTCTTTGATTTATAAAAATGTGAAATATATTATGCTTTAAAATGATTCCTAACGCTAAATAAAAATAGAGATACAATGGCCATGATGCGTTAGGAAAGGAATATAGTAAAAGAAAGTGACTTTTAAATGACTTAGACATTATGTTTACTTAAACATTCATTTTTTGAGTCTCTTTTACTGTGATAATTATAGTGTTCATTTTTTTTTTGCAAGGTACTGATTAAGCACAGTTGGAATTAGAGTCTATGAAGCACCCAACTACTGTAAAAGAAAATATCACACTATTAGCCAGTTTTGTATTTCATGTATATTAAGTAACTTGAGGTGTGAAATTATAGATATTCAAAGTACCTTTATTGTCTTTTTATGGAAAACTTACTTAAAGAGAGTATAAAAATCTACCTCGTGTCAAAGTGAATAAAAATGCGTGCTGCAGTATATTAGCTATGATGCCAGATCTGCTTATGTGGCAAACCCTTTTTGGGGGATTTTATTACAAAAGTAATAACAAGAGACTAACATACAATTAGAACTGCGTCTAGATGACAAGATAAAAACATTAATGTATGATGAATCATACTGCCTGATACGGTCAGCTAAACCTTGCTCAGATCCATATTTGGCTTTGTTAAAAATGACTTAAACTTGTGGCTGACATCTTTATTTCTCCTTACCAACTTATGATGTGGCTGCTCTCATTTTAATGAAGTTTGGGGAGAGACAAATATTAAACAGATGTGAAGAGAGGTTTGCTTTACCATTTGTTTCTTTTGTTGACAGCTATGTCAGAATTTATACATGAATTTTGGTGGAAATAGATTGAAGTTTCTGGCAAAGTGAAATGTCTTCCAACTCAGAACGTCTGAATGAAATGTATGCCTATGTAAATGTGGGACTCATAGTCATTACCATGCTTTTTCAGCTTACCTTTACTCATAAAATAAATAAATAGTTCCTACTCAAGGAGCTTACCATCTAGAAGAATAGACAGATAAGGAGATGAGGTGTCTATGAAGCTATCAAGATATATGAAGTTTAGGACTGTTTTCATCAGACTGCGGAATCAGAGGGAGCACACAAGGAAGATAGTACTCACCTGGATGGGCAAATTGGATTTATCTGTTTGGGGAGGAGTTGTGAGCCTGGGTGAATAGGGATAGGAATTGTAGGTGGGGCCAGGATATTTTAGACAGAGAGATCAGCTTGTGCAAAGGTCTGGAGGTATGAAAGAATGCTTCACGTGCTAAATATTAAAAATAGCTGTGCAGAGCCCTGGCCGGCATAGCTCAGTGGTAGAGCATCGGCCGGTGGACCAATGAGTCTCAGGTTTGATTCTGGCCAAGGGCACGTACCTCAGTTGCGGTTCATCCCCTCCCTGGTCAGGGTCAGGCGGGAGGCAGCCAGTCAATGTGTATCTCTCAAGTTGATGTTTCTCTCTCTCTCTTTTTCTCCCCCTCTCTCTCCCTCCTATTCTATCTGAAGATAAATAGAAAAATATCCTCAGGTGAGGATTAAAAAAAAAAAGTCCGGCCGATGTGGCTCAATGGTTGAGCATCAGCCCATGCACCATGAGGTCGCCAGTTCGATTCCCTGTCAGGGCACATGCCCAGGTTGTGGGCCCGATCCCCAGTGGGGGCATGTAGGAGGCGGCCAATCGATGTTCTCTCTCATCGATGTTTCTGTCTTTCTCTCCCTCTCTAATAAAAAAAAAATCAATAAAAATAATAATTAAAAATAGCTGTGCATGGCAGGAATGTAATTATCAGGGATGAAGTTAGAATGTTGGGTATATTGTGGAAGGACTTACATGCTGAGACACAGGGCTAGAAGTTTATTGTTCAGCCTACAAAAGGCAATTGAAGGAGAAAAAGCAATGGACAGATTTTAGAAAGGCTCCTTGGATTGCAACATGGGAAATGGATTGGAGAGTGTGTCTGGAGGAAAAAGAAAGATTTAGAGACTTAATAGGCATGTGAACCCCAGAAATGGCAAATACAGCAGAGAAATGATATTTTCAAATACAGCACCTGATCACAGTAAACTGAAGAATTTCTTCGCTCTCATCTTGCCAACTATGTCCCCATGATCCTTCTAAAACATTAATTTATATATGTGACTCTCCTATTTAAAGTCTTTCAGTGATTACCTGACTTGTTTTTAAGACCTCCAATATTAGGTCAGACATTGTCCCCATAACAGAGGACAAAGCTGGGGATGGGGCGGGGGGAGGGGGGGCGGGGATTGGGAGGAGGGTGTCAATGGGGGAAAAAGGAGAAACCTCTGTAACAAAAATAAATTAATAAAAATAAAAATTGAAACAACTGAATTTCTCATGCCCCCTGCTCCAGCGTAGAATTTGAATCAGAGAATTGGCATGTTAACCACGCAGAACCTGGGACTAGATCCACTGAATATTTTTAGAACTGGGTCTAATTAAAAAACTCTACACTGTGGGGGTGAAGATATGAAGATGAGCCTAGAGTGTGGCCATTTCTCCCCAACTAGATAGAAGAAAACGGTCTTTGTTAAGAATTATTTAAACCGATATACAGAGAGGAGTGGAGAGGAGGAACAGAAAGAAATGAAAAGTTCTTGATTTCACTTGCTGCATCCCTGAAACGATATTACTGTGCATACTCCCAAGGCTTAGTTATTTAATTCTTCCTCCATTGCGGGAAGGTCTTCCAGTACATTGTTTCTTTTTGCTTACGTTGATTTTTTGTCACCTGCAACCTGCTAATATATCCTCCTTCTAGCCAAACCTGTCTCCTTATAATCATGACACTCCTTCATGTCTCTGTCCTTCTTTTCATGATATACCCTACTTAATATTAATATCCCGTCCCCTCCACCTATTGATTCAGCTTCACAGATACAAATGAATGCGTTCTATTTGTAGAGATGTATCTTGTACACTGTAGATGCAGAAATGAATAATACATAGTGTCTGATCTTGAAGGGCTCACAATACATGAGAAACAGACATACTTGCAGAAGGGAACAATCCAGGTGACAAGCGTTGTGTTAGGACTAAGAGCAAATTATTATGGGGCACAAAGAGGGGAGCCAGTGCCTAGGTAACCACACAGCCAGTGGAATTTCACTAGAATAATCCAGTCTATACTAATCGGCTTCTTCTGTCAACTCATGTTGCCTTCATTTTGCCACTTAATACTACACTGTTTTTGTTGTTGTTGTTCAGTGGTTTTGTGAATGTATATCTTTTTCACAACTGCATTTTAAGTACTTGGAGGGTGACGGATGTAATGTTCTTTCCCTTTGTACTTCCCCAAGCATCTGCCCCTCTGTGCTGCATTTATTAGAAGATCAGATAACGGTCAGAATGATAGATGTAGAGTTGTAACAATAAAACACCTTAAGGACTCATCTTCAGTCACTGTTTTCTTGACAGAATAGGAAACTGTAATCGTTGGAGTGACATCCCATCCTCACCTTGGCCGTATTCTGTTGGTCTGTATCGGTTGGAAGCAGGCCACGGGTTCTGCTCACACTCAGGAGGGGATTATACAAGAATATGCCTCAGGAAGCCACCTTAGAATATGTCCTCTACATATACATTCATTAAGTTCTCAATCAAAAATTAAGAATCTAGGAACTAATTCTGTTGAAATGGAATAATCTATTATGTTTTAGAGAGTGATGTTTTAAAAATACAATTGAATTCATAGTCTTCAACCATACCTCTCCTCTTGCTGCTATAACACTGATAATTTCCCAACACACATAGATAAAGGCCAGATTCTTTACCAAGGTCTATAGACCAAAATGAGTTGGCCCGTTAATCATGTTCTAGGATTTTCTCCCTTGTCACTGTGCCCCAGCCAGACTCTAAATTTGTTCTCAGTGTAAGCCTTTGAAGTAGTTATTCCCTCTTTCTGCTTCTTGTCTCCTTCTCAAGATAAATGTCATCTTCCCAGAAGGCTTTCTCTGGCTACTCAGTCTAGTATTTTGCCACTCCTCATTGAGTAGTACATATAACCTGGTTTCTGTAGTCTCTTTGGGACCTTCATGGGTGATCTTTTCTTTTGGTTTATATTTGTTATTGCTGGTTAGTCCCACCTCCTCTATAGTAGCACATAAGATCCATAAACACAGTCTTAATGTGCCTCATTCACTTATTATTCCCAGCACCCAGAACAGTTGGTCTCACTGGTGGGCTCAGCACATACTTGTTGAATGAATCCGTGTTCCACATAAATCTCCCCTGGAAGCAGCTTACTATTTCTAAGAAAAGTAGATTCACACTTTCAAAAATGTTTATTTTACCTCGTGTGTTTTTGGTTTGACACTATATAAATTGTCAAAATCATAATAAGTACAGTGACTTGTAATTCTTCAGTAATCACCACAAAACCTCAGGCTCTGAGAATATCATTTCTGATGTTGAATATGTATTAGTCCCTTGTCAGGACATAACAACTCTTTTCATTGAGATGTGATCATGGGTTAACAATTTGCCCTTATTTATAAGATTTCTTTTACAAGTTATATTGTTACTAACTAAATATATTTTGGACAATGTAAATGCATCATGTATTCCAAGGAAAAATAATGAAGAAACCTATTGCAGCTACAATCTATTTACCTTCTGAAAGAAACCCATGACAACACCATGTTCAACGTTAAGACTGTCGATGCATGGTTTAATACCAATATCTCAGGAATTTTAGTGATTTTAGTAGTATACTACTGTCTTTGAAAGGAACATGATAGCTCCATTGAAAAAGAAAAGAAGAATCTCAGTTAAGTAAACATATTCTGGGACTGCTTCTAGCTTGTGAGTGTTGCCAGGTGATGAGTTTGATAAAGAGGCTGGTTATTGTTTGGAGTACACTTTATACTACTGGCAATGAGGACTGGGAAAAATAGAGATATGGAGAGGAACTGAATGAATGACAGGTTGCACAGAGCTTGCATATTTTTCTATGTGGGAGCTATTCAACATTGAAATATATGTATAGTTTAAAATAGTGTTTTAAACCAAGAAATTAACTTCAATCAATTCTCTAAATTAAGAATAAAATCAAACCCTGGCCGGTTTGGCTCAGCAGTTAGAGTGTCGGCCCGCGGACAAAGAGTCAAGGGTTCGATTCTGGTCAAGGGCATGTTCCTCGGTTGCGGTTTGTCCCTGGCCCTGGTCCAGGTCATGCAGGAGGCAACCAGTTGATGTGTCTCTCTCACATCGATGTTTCTCTCTCTCTCTCTCTCTCTCTCTCTCTCCCCCTCCCTCCCACACTATCTGAAGATAAATGGAAAAGAATATCCTTGGGTGAGGATTACAAAAAATAAAGAATAAAATCAAGCACGTTTTCTTATCAGGAGACAAGGCTAAAACTTGGACTTACAGAAGCACACTTAAATATGCAGAGATTTATAGAAGCATCCATTTACTACCTTGTAACACAGCAGTTTGAAAAGAAGTATGAAAAAAATTTATATATAATTAAGATCAACGTTTAAAAATGCTGACAATGGAATCCCCAGCAAATATCTGTTACAGGAAACTCTACTGAAGGAGCAAAGCTGGAGGAAGGTAATTAATCTTCAAGAGTGAAAGTGTAGTAGCAATTGTCCTATTTGAGATATAAAATTGAATTTTCAAGAACCATAGAATCACCTATTTTTAAAGGTGAAAACAATTAACATGTGTGAATTTAGGACATTTTCTTAGCTTCATACTTATCTTCTAATGACGAGTCTCAACTGTTAATCTAGGTGAGATGTCTATAATTCCTGATCAAAATCTTTCTTGGGCATGTTGACTAAATGGCTCATGATCATAGCCAGTGACAAGGAGTTTTAATGGGTGTCATCAACAAGGATTTCATGAGTGCAAGAAGGGATAACTTCTATTCCTACAGGAGAAACATCATCATCATTATTATTAGGGGGACCGGAAAGTAATGTCATTAAAGTAATGACATGTTAAGGGCGGAAGTGGAAGCAAATCTGTGTCAGACAATCGAGGAACTGTCAAACACTCTTAACCAACCTTGGTCGACCATCCAAGAACATTTGCAGCAGATTGGTAAAGTAAGCAGAGCAGGTGTTTGGGTCCCGCATAATCTGTCCGAAGAAAACAAAGCTAACCGGTCCACCACATGCAACTTATTGCTTCAGCGGCACAATACAGAAGCGTTTTTTGATCGCTTGATCACTGGACATGAAAAATGGGTCTTCTATGATAATCGAAAATGCAAAAGGCAGTAGCTCTTTCCAAATGAATAGCCACGAAGTACAGCTAAGCCAGGTTTACACCTCAAAAAGGCACTTTTGTGTGTTTGGTGGAGTATTCGCAGGGTCGTTCATTTTGAAGTGCTGAAACCTGGACACACTGAATGCAGACCTTTACTGTGAACAATTGGATCAAGTAAATCAATCTTTAATTGAAAAGTGCCCAGCGATTGTCACCAGAAAAGGCATTATTCTGTAACACAATAATGCAAGACCGCACTGTGCAAGACGAACCCTGGAAAAAATTAATGAATTGGGGTGGGAGGTATTGCCTCACCCACCATACTCGCCCGATATTGCACCATCAGATTTCCATTTATTCCGATCGCTACATTTTCTAAGTGGCAAAAAATTTGAAAATTTGAATGATGTCCAAAATGCCATCTCCAGATATTTTGCTCAAAAACCAATTGATTTTTATCGATCCGGCATTGAAAATTTGCACACTAGATGGCAAAATGTTGTTGATAATGAGGGTGATTACATCATTGGTTAAAAATAAAAACTTGTTAAAAATTCATGTTTCAATTTAATGTAAAAAAAACGACATTACTTTCCGGTCCCCCTAATATTATTATTATTATTTTTGATGCAACCGCCTTAAAATATCTTTTCATGAAGTATGTAAAGCTTACAGCATTTCTTTGAGTCCGACAGTACTAGTGTGCTCTTCAGCAATAAAGTTTCAAAGAAAGTCCTTCCCCGGTCATGAGAAATGAGGGGAAGGAAAGTTTCATTCACTATTCAGCACAGTAGACAGGGCTAGGCGCTGTGATGCATAGTAGGTTTGCATTGTTAAATAAAGCAGTCAAGTTTCTTGCACTTTGGTGTTTTCCACCAAATAAATAAATAAATAAATAAATAAATAAATAAATAAATGTTTTTTGGGTTTTTTTTTTTTTAACAACTTGTGCTAAGTCTCTGAATAAAGCGTTCAGGACATAAAACAGTGGGAAACTTGTTTAGAGAGGATGTTTTAGGGGGGCCTCTTTGGGGGGAAGAGGCTTTTAAGCTGAGATTTGAAAACACAATGGGAAATCACTGGGTGCAAACAAGTGACCATGGCCTTATACAAACCAAGGGAAGAAAAGAAGTAAGTTGTCTAGTGTCATCCCCTGCAGATCAATTAGTGAAGGATAGTGACTCTGTAGTCATTATATTTCCTAACAGGAAGGTTGTAAGCAAGCGGCTTTGGCAAGAGCAGTTTCAGTTGAGTGGTAGAGAAAAAAATTCAAATTGCTAGACTTGTGGTGATCGCCTTGTAAGATATAAAAATGGTGAGTCACAATGTTGTACACCTGAAAATAACACAACGTTGTATGTCAGTTATTCTTTTAATTTAATTTAATTTTTTTTTAAATATGTTTTTATTGATTTTGGAGAGGGGAAAGGAGAGGGAGAGAGAGAGAAACATGGATGACAGAGAAACATTGATCGGCTGCTTCCTGCATGCCCCCTACGGAGGGTCAAGTCCGAAACCCTGGCATGTGCCCTGACTGAGAGTCAGAACTGGCAACCTCCTGGTGCACGGGACGATGCTCAGCCAACTGAGCCACACCGGCCTGGCTCAACTATTCTTTAATGATAATTTAAGAATTGCTCAGGATAGAGGAATGAATGGGTATGGGGCTGGTGGGAGTGAAAGGAAAGTCCTGGATGTAGCTAACCTCAAAAACAATTTATTTGGCCAATTTCATGTGGTTGGATGATCTAAATACTTGACCACATGGGTTGTAAATTGTTAGTTAATAACATTATGACAGTGTAAATTATTGTGAGGTAGTACTACACAACCATTACAGGTGATGTGAGAGGAGAGTATTTAATGTTATATGAAATAGCTAACTAACTCATAAATTGAAATGCAAATAACATTAGTTATGCAAAAATATTTAAAAATATATGTGACTATAATACATCTGCATATGTATGAATATATGTAAATAGAAAATATGTCAATGTTAGGTATTATAATTATATATTATGTTCAATATATGTGTATACGTATAAATATAACTAGAAGAGTTTATATTCGTTGAATATAAATAGCTGTTGTATAAATATAAACAGGTATATTTCTCTGTGATAGTTTTATTGACAATTGTTTTGCAATGAATGTGAATTACTTTTATAATCACAATTTAAAAGTTAAGCATTATAAATAAAATATAATAAGTTCTAAAATCACAGGGACTTGGTTTAAATCTGTGCTCTGGTATTCACTAATATAACTTCTCTGAGTCATACTTTTATCCTCTGGGAAAGTAGGGTTACAATAGGTATCTTGTACGACTTGTAAGAAGATCATATTGACAATATATTAAAACTCCTAACACTTTGAACAATAATGATCCTTTCAGTACTTTACTGCTGTAGACTGAATGTTTGTGTCACTCCCAAAGCCACATGTTGAACCCTAGACCCCAGTGTCATGGTATTTAGAGGTGGAGCCTTTGAACAGTAATTAAGTCGTAAGGATGGAGCCCTCATGAATGGGATTAGTGCCCCTCAGAGAGTTCTGTTCGTTCTTTGAACCAGGGAGAGGGCTCTGGACACCAAATCTTCTGCATCTTGATCTAGGACTTTCCAGAATCATGAAAAACAAAAAATGTTTGTGGTGTACGTGACCTGGTTTATGACGTTTTGTTATAGCAGCCCAAAGGCACAGGGACAGTTGTCATAGATTAAATATATATACATTTAAAATATATATCTAAAAAAATCTATATCTTCATTTAGATATATATGAGAACAATGGTGCGATAACCTAGGGGGAGATCGTAGAATTTTAAGTAAGCTAATAGAATAATTTGAGAAGTTAGTGAGTACAATATATAACATTAGTGAGTCTGTATTGCCTTATTTTTAAGAATAAAAATAGTAATTTGTGAGGAAGAAAATCTATATCCTCCATAATATATATCCTTGAAAATTTTCTGTATTTGGAAGTATCTCTGTAAAGTATCCTGTCATCTTTGACTATGGGCTTATGTGCTCTACAGGAACCAAATCTGAGCCATTGAGATGTTAAAGGGATAATTGTGCTTCTGGAGGGCAAGAGACCTCTAAAAGGTTAACATAGTAAAATGCAAAGGCCAGTTATAAATTGGCCCACAAAAATGAAAAGTGGAGATTTTCCTATACGATTTGATAAAAAGCAGAGCCAGGTCATTTAGTTGTTTTTATTTTAAGGTGAGGTTAGAAGATAAACTAACTCCTTTTCTTCTCATGATTAAGTTTCTGTAGGTTTTGTAGTAAAATTTATCCCTTCTTTAAAAGTAATAGCAAAAGGGAATAAAGTTTTCTACACCTAAGGCTAATACAAAATTGCAACTCAGATAAACTTTCTTTTTCATGTACCCTCTAACATAAATCCAGGTTCATAAACTTTAGCTTTTTATTTGGGTGTTCTATAAAAATGGCAATCTAAGTTGAATTTAGTAGATGTCCATTTACTTATGTAAAACAGCTCTGCATACCACATGTGTGCATTAATGATATCTTATAATATTGATCATTGTTCAACAATTATGATACATGAACACACAAAGGAAGATATTGGCAGACACAGTCCCTACCTTTAAGGTAGTTGTAGTCTGTAATATCATGGATGAGAACAGTCACATAAAGAATATTCTGGCAAACAAATAATACCAACATTAAACAAGATTTTGAAATTACAAATACTCCTCAAATTATGATGGCGTTAAGTTGAAAATATCATAAGTCGAAAATGTCTTTAATACACTTAACTTACCAAACATGATAGTTTAGCCTACCTTAACAATGCTTGGAATACTCACATTAGCCTACGGTTGGACAAAATCATCTAACATAAAGCCTATTTTATAATAAAGTGTTGATTACCTCATGTCGAAAAAAGAACAAACAAAAATAATAAGCTGGAGTGTTGCTGCATTTTGGAAGAAATCAACAAAATAGTGATAGATGAAAATGTAGATAAATTCAGAAAAATGTTCTTATTCTGTCCTGTGTTGTTGGGGAGCAATTCAAGGAAAATATGGGATTTCACTGACAGTTTGAATGGCAAAAGGAAATAAATCAGAGCGAGCTGAGGGGTGGATGTTCTTGGTATCAGATCTCCCCCAGTACAGTGATGCGTTTCATCCATTGAGAACATAATTAGATTACATATCAACTATCAAATGCAGTTGTGTATAATGAAGTCATTAGTAACCAACAACTGAGAGTTCTATAACAGGACTTGGTAAGACAGCAGTAAGCAGTATCAACAAAATATCTGCTATGATTTAAAAGCACATTCTGTGATGTCAGACGATTCCAGTATGGTTACTTGTCATAACTCAATGTTTAAAACTACATTTTCTTATCTGCAACACAGAGATAGTAAATAGTCCCCACAAACCCTCTCCGCCACACGAGCAGTAAGGGTCCATGGCTTGGATTGATCAGCAAGCTCATGAGACGCAGTAGCTCTTGACCAGCACCAAACTTTTCAGCTTTGAGAAAGGAGAGGAAAGAAACAACACATTGTGCCCAGCAACATCTTAGCAGAGTTGTGTTCTTCATGACTATCGTGCACGGCTTTTGATGTCCCAGACATTCCTTACTTAGGACCATGTGATCACGAGGTAAGATGCTGGAAACCCAGGCTTAGAGGAGTATTCAGTGCTGCAGTGTCTTTAACTGTTCTCTTCATTTACACACACAGTCACCTCGGGTGCTCATAATTATCCCCAACCTTTGGAAAAGTTGCTACTTATCAACATAGATTATTCATTACTTGCTGGACAATAAATCAAGTGTTTAGTCCAGTAAATAGTTCTTGGCTGGATTTTCACTTCTTCTATCTAGTAACCAATTTTACTATAAATTTTGTGAAATATATTGCTAGGAGTATTGACCAAGGCATTCCTAAAACTAGGGGGAAAAAAGCACAGCTATTATTTTTTCCCTTTCATGGTCTACCTCCTAGGAATTTATGAGGATTGAATGAAATACTATAATTGCAGTGAATGTTAAGCAGTGAATGGCACATGATGTTTAACAAATATCAGTTAACAATCATTCTGATTAATAAGGTTCAACTTCAAAGGTTGACATTGGGTTTGAGGTTTCTCTTGACCAGATTCTATTTAAGACTGATATTTATAGCTGTCGTCCCTGGTTTACTACCACCATCACTACTGCTACTACTGAACACACATATCTCTCTCTATTTTTCCTTTGTGTACATTTGGAAGCAGTGTTTACATGGCTTTTTAATCAAGACTGAAGATGCTTGATTTTTAAAATAATTTCATCACTAAATGAACACTTAAATGTATATATATGTAGCTATTATGGAGAAGTAATTGGTTATGATATTAAAACTACATTTCTTTTATAGCATTGGTTTGCATTCTTAGTCTTGATTCATGCAAAGTTGCTAAAGATCTCCTCCCTATCTTTAGCAAATTACTGGAATAATTGTCAAATTCTAGTGAAGTTTACAAATAGAAACTGATGCTCCATAGGCTTGAGTTGCATGCACACTTGTCCTTTAGTGTTATAGCTCTAGAAGCCAAGCAGACAGGGAGGTACAGCATTTTGCATTATTAGTCTTCAGAGGACCATAGAAGTAGAGCAAGGAAGGAAAGTAAATAAAGTTGTTCGGCTTTTTTTCACGGCTAATTTTCTCTCATGACTTCCTGAAATCCGTAACATAGAGAAATATCACACTTCTGAGCTTCTGGGGGTCATCTGACCGTAAGCTCTCTTATTTTTTAGATTTTAAAGCTTTTTAGAGAAAATAATTAGGAAACATTTATTTTTAATTATATCATCATTTCTTATTTTTCATCTATTTCTGCCATTTCTCTTCTCTAGTCTCCATGTTTCCAATTTAGTCTGATAATCTCACAATTTACCTGAACCAACCAGCTGAATTTTTAAAAAACGTAAGAAAGGTATAAAGGTTTTAAAAAGTACAAAACAACAATAACCAACCCAAATCAACCAAAATTGGGATAATTCTTCTTTTATATTCAGGGTGTGTTTTCTCTTAGAAAGGATGATTCTTCCTCTATGAGGAGAATCCCTTCTCTGTGCTACTTTTTTGGGGGAGTAATAATCTATGAATTTCTAAAGGCGAGTGGAAGGAATGATTTCAATGCGCAGGCAAAGGCTGCCTTTACACGAAAGTGTGCCAGGGGCTCAACGGCATGACTCTGTCTTCGATGATTCTGTGCTTAAATGCGGTGACTTCATTTCCCGGAAAGAGTAAGTACTTTCAGATGCTCAGTAACAGATAATGTATTAGTTTCCCAGGGAGTTCATGAGTTAGTCAGGAAGTAATCATGTCCCAGCACATGCGGGCATAATACTAATATCCGCTGAGGCCATAGCATCTCAGACGGATGAAAAAAAGAGGAAGTAAAGATCCAGCTCGATAGGGGCAGGGATGTGAATACAGCTACAGAGCTGGTCCTTGCAGTAAATGACTATCTGTACATCATTTGAATGGCTTGGAGCGAGAAGGCATGAGTACGGTGACTGTGGCTAATGATAGAGCCCTATGCTTCCCTGGGGTTCAGTGACAGAAGTCTAACAGGAACAGTGGATTTGGTGGCATCGGGGTCCAGGTGATCTGCCCACCATGAAAGAACCTGGTCAGTGATTGAGGTTGGGAGGGGAGTGTACAGGTAGTGCTGTTCAGCACCTTTAGGTGATAGCAAGAGTTAAGGCAAGGCAGGACATCAGAAGCAAGCAACACGTGACTCAGGAGACGGTCCTTTCCTACTTGAGGACGGGTGCTGACATGTGAGATGGAGCGAGAATCAGGTTTGTATGTATTAGCTTGTTCCTGCTGAGAAGTTGGCGCAGACTGTGACTGTACCGGGCCCGATACCGTATACTATGTGTATGGCCGAGAGATCAGTTGCAATCCCCAGAGGCTGGAAGCAGAGGAGACTAGAGACAAGCATCTCCTTCACTCTCAATCCCCACCCTTCCATGGGATCCTCAGGGACCCCTGGAACACGGTAGCAAAATAAGTAATTTTAGGAACAGATAAGCTGAAATCTATAAGCAACTACTATCTAAGTCTTCAAAGAAGTTTGTTTTAATTAGATTATTTCAAAATTTGAAATATAGCCGATAACTGTGCTTTTTGCCCAGTGTGTATTTCCCTAGCAGCGGAGACTTCGTTCTATGACATGAGCACTGCAGTGGGTTTTCTATACTTGACACTCATTTTTAAAAATTCTTCCGTTTCATTTCTCTCAAATACAAAGAATTCTAAAATTCTCACTGCAGGAACTCTAGGGTTCCTTGGTCTGACGTGTTTGAATGTTACAAGGATGGCATTATGACCTTGACAAGATGGAGCGTGCTATCTATTTGAGATTATCAGTTTATGACCTTGTAACTTGCTCCCCCCAAAATTAGAGATACCAATTTTTAAAAATAAAAGTGCAGGCAGATTACATTTTAAACTCAATGGTAAAAATTTATACTGCATTATACTATACATTCTAAAAATGAATTAGATCAGCCATTTGATGGAAAATATCTCCAGTTTCAGATTATCCCTCCGTGTAACCATTTTTCTGTTAGAAAACTTTTGTGGAGCATGTAAAATACTCTTCAAGAGTCTATGTCTGAATTCCCAAACTCTGAATCAGAATCTCCTGCAATTCCTCTTTCAACCCTACACCTGGTTCACTAGGTGACTGATCAAATTCACACTATAATTGAAGCAGTTTATTCAACACTCAGCAAAGATTTGTTGTTTGCCTACTATATGCTGAAGACCTTATACACCAGTGATCGAAAATGAGTAAGAACGTATCTCTGTTTTCAAGAGGAAGACAGGGGAGATAGAATTCTACAACACGTCACAATGGGATACATGTTACATTAGATCCATGCAAAGTGCAACAGGAGCCAAGAAAAGAAAGTCACCTCCCTTAGGAGGGAAGAGGAGAGTGCACCATTGCACAGATGATGTGACGTGTGAGCTCGGTTAAAGCAAGTTTCCAGAGAAGTAGACATGCCCTGGAAAGAGAAAAGTAAACATCCCCATATGTTCAGAGACAATGAGAAGGTTTTTTTTTTTATCCTCACCCGAGGACATTTTTCCATTTTTTGTTCAGATAGAGTGGGAGGGGGAGAGAGGAAGAGAGAGAGAGAGAGAGAGAGAAACATCGACATGTAAGGGACACATCGAGTGGCTGCCTCCCACATGACCCAACCAAGGCCGGGGACAAACCGCAACCAAGATACATGCCCTTAGTGGGAACCGAACCCAGGTCTCTCTGGACCACAGGCTGACGCTGTAACCACTGAGCCAAACCAGCCAGGGCGACAATGAGAAGGTTTTGAGGCTGGAGCCTACTGTGCATACACAGAAATCTAGGGGCTTAACTGAGAAGGGCTCTGAGTTATATTAAGGAAACTCCTAGTCTATAGGTGATGCGAAACATTGAAAGATTTTAAGAAGAGTAAGTCATATGATCAAATAGAGGCCTGTGGCTGTCTAAATATTAAAATGAAAGTAATCTCTTAAAAGGAAGAGTGTGCCTTAATGTCTCCACTGCATCAAAACAGCAAACTAACTTTGATTATTATGAATGAATGCACAGTGTAAAATAATCAGCTCTGGTTTTTTTTTTAATTAAATTGATTACATTATTACCATCCAGCACACAGATTCAAACGTTCCAGTATCTTGTTATGGGCAATGTTCCAAATGAGACAAGTTCTGTACTTTTACGTAATGAAAAAACAGTTATTAACTGCAGTATTAACATCGGGAATAAATGGTGGTGTTGTTGTTTAATTCTCCTCTTTCCTATTGGTACTTTTTGCTTGCATGTGGCATTCTTAAATGCAACTCAGGTGTGACAGCCACAAGGGCTATCACACACCACACCAAAGTGGCCTGATTCATGTTTGTCCTCCATCAGCTCAGAGAGTCCTTATTCAATCTTCAGGGACAGAGGAGGAATGAAAAAAGCCTAAGGACAGGCCAAGGAGATTCACTGACTATTTATAGAATAACCTTACGTTAGAGAGAATCAGCTCTACAAAGAGAGGAAACTGAAGCTTTTTGTGTGTCTTTAATAGAAACAGCAGCGTTGTGAAATGCAAGGAAACAACTCCTCTGTCAAAGGAACACTTTGTAATTCTGAAAGAATACGAGGGACAAATGTAAAATTACAATGCGCTGAAGTGAAATGACTGGGAGTGTCACTATTCTTTTCTGTCCTTCTGTTGGGATAGTTTATCTTGAGAATATTTTCTTAGGACAATTCTGCCACCTCCCCAAGACCAGCCCAAACAGCAAAATATTAGAAAGTTAGCCTCACTTTTACTCCTTGAGTATTAGCTGAATACCCCTGTTGAATTATTTTGTAAGAACAAAAATTTTGTAAGTATAAATGTTATCACAAAATGGCTATAAAGAAATTATTCCATGTAAATAATATTTACAGTACTTGACTTTTAATCCCACTCTTGTGAACCACAAATCCTGCCCAATTTAAACATTAAAAGTGTGAGAGAGATACTTTGTTCCTTTTTTGTTTGTTTGGAACTAATTTTATCGAGCTGTAGCTTTTTGCAACACTTTTATTATATAACCGGGCCCAGAAGATCCCCATCCCCCATCTGCTCACTATAATGTTTTCTTCCCATTTTATTCCAGGAGATGCCAAGACAGCCTCCTGGTGGGTTACCTTGGCAACCTCATGTGTCATGTTTTAGAATGTCCCAGGGCTGCAGTTTTGTTTCCATTTGCATGCATTTCAGTCAGCTAACTGTAAATTAAAAAGGCCCGTTGGAGAATAAACCTTTTTTTCCCCCTTGCAGAATGAAAAACAGATAATTAGGATTACTGTTCAATAAAATCCACTTATATTTAGTACTATATATAGGAAAACTTGGATTACTCTTACCTAAAGACATGGTATTTTTTACATGACACTTCATAAACTGATGCTATAATGTCACAGAATATAACACAGTGTATTATACACATAATATAATACCCGGTGGGACTGCTTGATCTCATCTTCTGAAAGCATGTCACTTTGCAATCTTCAGATGACAACCATACAAAGCTTTTATTAATGAAGCTTTTGACATGTCAATCAGCATAAGACTGCAGTGACTCAAGATTATATTATTACTTCAAGCTATAAATTTCAAACAGCCTCCAATCAAATATTAAAAATATATCATTTTAATATATATTTTTAATATTATCTGAAGAAAGATCCTATCTCTTTAGCTATGTCTTTTAAAAGTTAGTGACATAATTCCTTTTTTGTAAGCTTAAAATACGTTTAACATATTTGTGGTAAAGAGCTAACAATTTGTATTAATCTTTAAAGATATAGATTGCTGCAATATTATAAAAAGCAAGAGATATAAAAGGCCTGAAATTTGTTTCAAGTTGTATATAAAGTTCATAGCAAAGCTGAAATGAAAAGTAATTCTCTTTGAGACTCCAGTATTTATGAGGTATTGGAGTGAGAGCCATAGATCAGTGTTTTCACCTCAGGAAGAAAACGACAATCATGTATGCGCCACCGTCTACAAGATATTTTTTGCTTCTTGGGAACGAGTTTAGGCATTCTGTGATCACTTACAACATTCTAGGAGGATATTCTGCTATGGAATAGTGACATTTTTCTTTTTGACCCAGACTCAATGTTACCTTGAAATGAATAACCTTGTCTTTCTAAGAAAGGGTCTCTGAAGAGATTTTCTGAGTAATGTTGAGTAGGACCGTAAATTGAGCTCTTTCCCCCTTCCCTTCCTTGGAGGCACTGGCTGAACGTGCTTCAGTGCAGGGTGATTCAGTTGCTACTTTCTTTTACAGCGTTTCCTTCTAGGCTTGAATATCCTGACCATGCCTTATGTTAGCTGAGAATCTGATGAATTTTCTATTTTCCAAAGTTCTCCCTATCCTAAGAGTATTAGGAGAATCTTCCAGTACAGTGCAGTCGTTAAGGATGTCTGTGCCTCAGTGTGTGTGTGTGTGTGTGTGTGGGGGGGGGGGGGGTGTGTAACCTTAGAACAATATGGTTCCTCTAGATATGAATTTATAATGGACAATTCAATAGGGGCCTGGAGTAAGAGATGATATATATATATATATATATTTTTTTTTTTTTTAACTCCAAAAAGGAGTAAAACTAGCTTGTTATCTTATTTATTGGTGTAAAAATTCTTTGAAGTAGATAATAAGGAGACAGAAGGACTGGTGCCCAGGCTAACTTTGGCAGTGTCATTCAGCTTAGTCATGGTAGATAAACTATCAAAATCCCAATTTGCCTAATCTTGTTAAGTCTTGTTCTTAAAACACTATTAAAGTCTTCTCCAAAATTTAGCTGTACATGACACCAATAATTGCTTCAAAAATTTTTTAAGTTAGTGGTTTTAATGCTTGCATATCAAAGGCAGATCATTTCTCCTGTAACCGTAGTAAGGTTAGCTGGCACTGAATGACTAGTGGAGTAGGTTATCTCGGGTTCTGAGATGCCGTAATTGAAACCATTGAACAGATCTTCTAGTCAAGCATGATTTTTTTTAGAATATTTTTAGCCCTGGCCAGTTTGGCTCAGCGGTTAGAGCGCCGGCCCTTGGACCAAAGAGTCCTGGGTTCAATTCTGGCCAAGGGCACATACCTCAGTTGCAGTTCATCCCTGGGTGCAGGTGACAACCAATCGATGTGTCTCTCTCACATCGATGTTTCTCTCTCTCTATCTCCCTCCCACTCTGTCTGAAGATAAATGTAAAAATATCCTCGGGTGAGGATTTAAAAAAACTTTAAAAATAGAATATTTTTAGAGGACTTTTGGTGCCGATGGATGAGTTAAACTATCTTTCTTTCTTCATGGCATATTACCAGTCAATTTATTCCATGCAAAGCTCGTCTCTTGTTTTCATTCTTTATTTTTTACAACTTTATTGTGGTATAACTTACATAAGACGAACTGCATGTGTTTGATGTGTATGATTTGATGACTTTTGACATATGAACACACCTGTGAAACCATTACTATAATCAAGATAATGAGCACATCAATCTGCCCCAAAAGTTTCCTTTTGCCTCTTTGTCATCTTCCCTTCCCTGTCCTCTCCAACCACAGAACTGTTTTCTATCATTGTCAGATTAGCTTGCAATTTCTAGATTTCTATAAATTGAATCATCCAGTATGCATTAATTTTTGGCTGGCTTCTTTCATGCATTATAATTATTTTGAGATCCATCCATGTTGCAGAGTGTATCAGTAATTCCTTCCTTTTATTGGTGAGTAGTATTGAATTGTATAGAATTTATTTATCAATTCATTTGTTAATGTGGGTCATTTGTAGCTTTGTCTATTACAAATAAAGTTGTTATGAGCAATCATGTATATCTTTGTGTGGACATATATTTCATTTCTCTTGTATAAATACCTAGGTGTGGAATAGCTGGGTCATATAGTAAGTGGTATTTACTTTTTAAAGAAAGTGTAGAATTGTTTTACAAAATGGATGTGCCATTTTACAATCTCTCTAGCTTTGTGCAAGCGTCCCACATTTTCACCAATGCTTGACCCTTGTCAGTCCTTTAATCACCACCATTGAAATACATGCTTAGTGGTACAATTGTGGTTTTACTTTCATTTCCCTAATGACTAACAACGTCGAGCATATTCTCATGTGTTCATTTGCCATCTGTATACCTTCTTTGGCAAGGCGTATGTTTAAACCATTCACCGATTTTCTATTGTGTTTTCTTGTTATTGAGTTTTAACAGTTCTTTAAAAAATTTTTTTTCCTTGTTGATTTTAGAGAGGGAGGAAGGAAGAAGGAGAGAGAGATAGAAACATCAATGAGAGAGAACATCAACTGGCCACCTCTCGCATGCCCCCACAGGGGATTGGGTCTACAACCTGGGCATGTGACCTGACCAGGAATGGAACCAGTGACCTCTTGATGCATGGATCGATGCTCAAACCACTGAGCCACATCGGCTGGGCAAATTTTAACAGTTCTTTATATATTCTAGCTGCAAGTCCTTTGTCAAATATACATTTTGGAAATATTTTTCCCACTCTGATGTATGCCTTTTCATTTATGGCACAGTGTCTTAGAAAAGCAAAGTTTCTTAATTTAATGAAGTTCAACTTATCTTTTATTGATCATGCTTTTGGTGTTGTATTTTAAAAATCTTTGCTTAACTCAAGTCACTAAGGTTTTCTCTTCTTTTATTCTATTCTAAATGTTTTATAGTTTTAGGTTTTACATTTAGGTTTACAATCTAGTTTGAATTAATTTTCATATGTGGTACAAGGTATGGGTTAAGGGTTTTTTTCTTTCTTCTCTTTCTTTGCATATAGATGCCCATTTGTTTCAGCACCATTTATTGAAAGACTATAATTTTCCATTAAGTTGACTTTGCATCTTTGTTGAATATCAATTTCCTATATATGTGTGGGTGAATTTCTGAACTCTGGACTTTTTTTTTCTATTCCATTGATCTGTGTGTTTCCTTTTTATATGTTTCTTTTGTTTTCCCTTTTGTCTTCTCTAGTTCCTTCTCCCAGTACAAGCTTATTATTGTGTGTATGCATATAACATGTACATATTTGTATATGTACACACATATTTGTATATATATTATTATAAAATATAGTTATTTTGTATATACATGTTTTCATTTATGTAAATATTTTATATAATCTTTATTCTATTTGATATTTTAATAACGTAAATATATTTAAAATATATTTAGATACTTAGTCATATTTCTCTATGTAAATTTACCTAATGAGTTATATCTAATTGCTCCATAGTATCTGACAGTGTATATCCACCACATATTGCTTATCTGTTCCCAGAAGAATGGATATCTAGTATGGATATGCCTTCAGCTTTCTGGAACTACATAAAATACTACAATAAATATCCTTTTATAAATACCTTTATGAAACTCTGAGAGAATTTCTCTGAGGATAGGACCACTAGGGCAGAATGTATACACATAGTCAATCTGACTGTATACTGACCAACCGCTTCCCAGTAAAACCTATATTCCCACTATTTGTGCATGAGGGTTCCTAGTTCTTTACACCTTGACAACACTTGGTATTATACCACCTCAAAATTTTTCCGTCAATAGCTGCACAAGTATAATAACTTTTAGATTTGCTTTTCTTAGTTATTAGTAAATTTGAGCAACTCATTTACATTAGACCAGATGGGTTTCTCTTTATGACTTGTCTTTTATTGTGTTTTAATATTTTGTTCTAGATATTGGTCCCTTGGCAGTGTTACAAACCGCAGTTGGCTCCTTCCTGGCTTATATCTGTCTGCTACCTTTTCCTGTGGTCTTTTTCATTCAACAGACATCTTCACTGTGGATCTGTTCAAACACATCAGTTTCTGGTGTATGGTTTTTAGTTTCATGGTTTTTGTCAACAACTGTTTTCCTGTGTTGATGTCACAAAGATATTCTCCTGCATTTTTTACTTATGATGTCAGTTAATGATGCAGTCTTATTTTCCTCTGTGTAGTCATATAGTTGCCTCCCTAATCTATTAAATACTCTCTTGTGACATTGCTTTGTGGAGACTTATTTATCATATATCGAATTTATGTTTATATCTTTCTGAGCTCTATATTCTTTCCTTTGGGTTATTTCCCACATGCTTTTTCTCTTATGGCTATGACATATCATAATATCAAACTGGACATATACCTGCTTGTTTGATCAACTTTTCCAAAATTGCCTTAGCTCTTTGAAGATCTTTATTTCTCCCATAAGCCTATTTTAAACCTTAATCTTTTATTTGTTAAGCTATAATTACATATAAGTATCCAGCTCAATGAATGTTTATATGTGTATATAACCATGTCACTTCCACCTAGATCAGAATGTAGAACATTTCCACCTAATCCCAGATCTCTCCACGCCCCTTTATACTAATCACTACCTCCAGAGGTCATCAGTTTTCTGAATTATATAATTATAGGTTAGTTATGTATTCTCTTGCTCTAACTTCCTTCAATCAACATAATGTATCTGAGATTCATGTCATTGCACCAGTAATGTGTTCTTTTTATTGCCATATAGTATTCCATTTTATGAATATACCTCCTTATGTTGATCTAATTTTTTTATTTTTAAAAAATGTATCTTTATTGTTAAAAGTATTACAGATGTGTCTGCCCTCCCTTGTCCCCCACTGATTCCCCTCCTCGAACATTTAGATGGTTTCCAGTTTGGAGCTATTCAAAGGTCTGCTAGTAAACTGGCAGGGGTGGGTTGGGGGAGACACGCTGATCTGTGGCATTTGACAATTTCCACGGTACACTTTCACCATGGCAAATCTGAAACTGCGTGGCTTGGCAACAAGCTTGCAAAGTTCTTTGTGAGCTTTTACAAACTGACTTCAACACACACCTGGAACTATTATGAATAAAACTTCTCTGGATATTGTTGGACATTTTTTTTTTGTACAAATGGACTAATATCACTTGGGTATGTGCTAATTGCAGGATTTCTGGATCATAAGATAGGTGTATGTGTAATTTGAAGAAACTGGCAAATTTCCCAGTTTGCTGATAACTTGTAACATATAGGAATAGACTTTATCAAATTCTTTTTCTCTATACATGGCCAGAATCTTGCAATTTTTCTTCTTGATCCATCAATGAGAAGAACTGTAGATATATATATAGTCTACGGCCAGGCCATAGCACCTTGAACGTGCCTGATCTCGTCTGATCTTGGAAGCTAAGCAGGGTCAGGCCTGGTTAGTACTTGGATGGGAGATATATATATATATATATATATATATATATTTATATTTATGTTAAACTTAACATACACTGGTAATGTCAATCATATTTGATCATATTATAGTCTTTTTTGAACACATTTTGGGATTTGGTTAGCTAGTATTTTATTTAGGCTTTATGTTTATAGACTTTTTTTTTTTTTTTTTTGCCAAAATGAAAGCAAATCTATAATATTAATTTCCAGATGGAAATTCAAATTTAAAATGTATAAATTTAAGCATATAAATAATTCTGCAAATTTTCTATTATTATTTATTTATTTATTTCATCCTCACCTGAGGACATTCTTGCATCAATCTTCAGATAGAGCAGGAGGGAGAGAGGGTGGAAGAGAGAGAGAGAGAAACATCGATGTGAGAGAGATACATCAAGTGGTTGCCACCCACACGACCCCAACCAGGCCGGGGACAAACTGCAACCGAGGTACGTGCCCTTAGCGGGAACCGAACCCGGGCCTCTCTGGTCCGCAGCCGACACTCAAACTGCTGAGCCAAACTGGCCAGGGCATATTATTGTTTATTTTTAACCTAACCTAAGTTCCTTCTTTTTAAAAACTTTCTGGTTCTTTAAGGCCATAATTTAAAAACCATTGTTTTCCATCCTGGCGGTACAATCCTGACTCGAGGAGCTTTTACAACAATGCCAGGTCCTCACCCATACAAATCAGACTCTGGATCCAGGCACTCTTATGCTTATAGCTCTACAGGTTGTTTCTGTATAGAGCCCGAGTTGAGATTCACTCTTCTGAAAGCTGCTGGAGTGTGGGGCAGGTGTAAATGCTGAGGAATGGCTGTGAGAGTTCCATGAGTCACCACCTCCGCTCACACAGGGTCTGCTGTGCTGGAGATGTCTAGGTGACTATGAAGTGCACGGTGCACAGCACACGCAAACACAAACCCCAACACTCTCTTTGATAAGGTGAAATTCAATTTTCGGTTGTCCTTATATTAGATGTTCAGTATTGAAACATATTTCATCTCATGCTGCCTCAGTGTCCAAGGGTGCTCTTTGCCTTTACCCGCTCCAGTTTTCACCGGCGTCAGCAGTGATCTTCATTTGCTGACTGCAATTTGTCAAAATATGATTGAAGAGAGAGTTAGATTGAAAGGCCTCTAATTGTGCTCTGGCTATGAAGTTCTGTGATTCCTAGAAGATATTAATTTTCTTATTTAGTTCTCTTAATTAGTTCTGAAGCTTACTAACCAGCTATCCAGTCATTTCAAGGTGAAACATTCTCCCCCCTCCCCCATTTTCCACCCCCATCTATCCTTTTCCTCTGTTATCTGAAGAGAAATGCAGAAAAAGTTCCAAGTGAGGAACTACCACATGTCCGTAGTCTCAATAAGTCCTTTTGATTTTTCTATTGGGAGAAACCCAAGATTTTTCAACTTCCTTCTCTTCTCCTTCCTTGCTACAAATAGGTTGTTCTTGTTTATTCTTTTCTCTCTGTCTACTTCTGCTAACCACCTGCTTCCATAGAAGGCATATTAAAAGAACTATTTTCAAAATTTCATAGATCTCATTTGCAAAGTGAAATTTTCTATATGCTTAAGATTATCTTGCATACACTTGATGAGGTAGTTTTCAAGTCCATCAGCAGAAGAGCCTGTCCATGCATCTTCTTTTGATCTTGAAGGTATGGGTTGTTATGAGACAAGTGAGACTCCAGAGTTACCCAAAGTCACAGAATAAATTGGCTCTGGTCTGAAGCTGGAATTCAGGTTTATAGATTTCTGGGTTTTCAAGTCTCAGCAAGGAAACAGAGAGAATTATTTTATTAAATATGTTGTGTACTTTGGAGAGTTCATAAACAACTGTTAGGTATCAGCCAGGTCACTGAAGTAAAGAAAGGCATTAAGTCTATTTGGAAAAGTGGAAAGAATATAGGATCAAGAACAGGTATGGGTCATCTGGGACAAGTTGAAAGAATATAAGATCAAAAACAGCCTGGCCAGTGTGTCTCAGTGGTTGAGCGGCAACTCATGCACCAAGAGGTCGCCGGTTTGATTCCTGGTCAGGGCACATGCCCAGGTTGTGAGGCAGATTCCCAGTAGGGGGCATGCAGGAGGAGGCTAATTGATATTCTCTCTCATCAATGTTTCTATCTCTCTCTTCTCTCCCTTCCTTTCTCTCTAAAGTCAATAAGGAGAAAAAAATAGGTTCAGACTGACAAACCCCCCAGCGGGGGGGGGGGGGAGGGATGAGATAAACGAAAGAACTTATATGCATGTAACCAATGGACTTAGACAACAATGGGGGGGGTGGGATCGGGAGGAGGGTGTCTAGGGGGGAAAAAGGAGAAACATCTGTAACAAAAATAAATTAATTAAAAAAAAACACAAAAAACCAGATATGCGTTCTTGAGCTTACTGGCTGTCGCTGAGGAAAGGCTTACATTTTCAGAGCTTCAGTTTCCCTGCTCTGAGATGGAAGACTAATTTTTCCCTACGTATTTCAGATAAATATGAGTAACATATGAGGTAACAGATACGAAAGTTCTTTGAAATGTGAAAAGTTGAAGACACATGAAGAATTTATGAATGGCAAAGTGAAGTCATTGCCAGGAGAGTGTGCAAGGTTTTGTGGGATGTCCATGGAGGTGAGTCAAAGCAAGAGCTCTAAACAGAGTCCAGTGACTGGTGATCATCCTGTCATCTTTACGGAATGCCTTTATTTTAGCTACTTAATAACTTTGTTTCACACAAACAAAACCTTTCATTGGGACAGATAGAATTAATCTCTTAAAAGTTGTATGAATACATTTAACATGATTATTTTAGTGGAGTTTTTCCTCTGAGATCAGGAAACTAACGATTGGCCTCAGACCTTTTATCAGAAAATAAAGTATATGCATTTTAATTTGATATATAACATAGTTTCATTAAACTGGTTTTATAGATGAAGTAAGGTCTGAAACCTTGCCTAACACAGTATGCTGTATTTTTCCCCATTTTTTTTTTTTTTTCAGATTTAACCTGTAAATTTTTTATACATTTTCCTTTCAGGTGATCTATAATTCTCTTGTAGCGTATCCATCCATTTTCCCATATACAGGGCAATTAATCTTATTTTTTTCCCCGGAGTCTATATTTTAGTTTTACTATTAGTTAGAGAAAGGAAATAGAACATAAAATGCCAGTACAGAAATGGCCATGCACTCCATTTGCTTTCAGTTTTGAATAATACAGGTAGGTAAAATATATATGATAGCCCCAGGAAAAGCCTAAATGTTGTCTCCTTACCACTGAAAGCACACCAGGAATACCTTACAATGTAAAGAAGTAGATTTTTCCTAGTTACTTATAGAATTCAGTACTCGAATTGTTTAGATCTGTGGTTCTTTAAGGAAGGGGTTCTGCTCCAGGGAAACTTTGGTAATATCTGGGGATATTTTGGGTTGTGACAAGTTTTGGGATGCTACTTCTCTAGTTAGTAGGGGCCAAAGAAGCTAAGCATCCTAGAATACACAGGAGAGTCCCCAAAACAATTATCCTGCCCAAAATGTCAGTAGTGCTGAGATTGAGAAACCTTGGTTTAGGTTCAGTGGGTGATAAAATTCCATGATTACTTGCAAAGAGCCTATTCATTGAGGATTGTGGATGGAGAAGCAGAAATTTCTTAGAAACAGATTGAAATAAGTGTAAAAGAAAGCTGTGGTTTCAGCACCGGACACTGGGAGTTAGAGAAACAGGCCATGTAGACTTTTAATAAATTAGATCTGAACGCTGTTCTATCAAGGCTGTTGGGGGATCAGACCACAGTCCCTTTGGCCTTTGTGTATTACGAAGGATGGATAGGAAGAAAAAGAAATGGAGGGTAAAATAGAATATAAACAAAATCCAAAGATGAAGGTGTGGGAAGGGACTAGGAATACAGTGGCAACTTCCGTTGTTCTGTGTAGTTTATGTGGGGGAGGGAAGAGTGGGTCGCGCAGAAAAGGGTTGGGGAGGATGTGGAATGTTTGACTCAGGATCAAAAGGGTCAGTTTTGAACGGGAAACCATGTGCCAGGCTCTCAAATCAGCCTTAGAGGGTATAGTGGACCCTTGTCCCGGGACCGGTCAGGGTGCTGAGACATCGGTTTGGGTGACAAATGTGACCACTGGCCCTTGGTGGACCCTTGCAAGGGGAAGTGAATATTGGGGCTCTGACGAGGCTGGACAGGAAAGAGGATGAGACGTGTTGAGGCGGGGTGGGGTGGAGGGGCGCTGCCAGGCTTCATGGAGAGGCCAGGAGCAGAGAGGCGCGCGGGGCACCCGGGCTGGTGCCTTGTGGCTGGGACAGGCGGCTGGGGCAGCGCAGGCGGGAGACCCTGCGTGGGTCGGTCGGGCAGGGGGCAGGGTCTGTAGCCTTAGGCTGGAGGCGCAACCAGCAGTTGCCCGCTCATGGAGCGCGGGTCCAGGGCGCGGAGCCTGCCTGGGTCCTGGAACCAGGCGCCCCAGTACGTTTCTGCCTCCCCGGGTCCTGCCGCCCGCGCCCTCCCCATCGCTGGCTGCGTTTCCCTGGCCCAAGTGTCTTTCCCTTGAGGGCACAGCAAGGAGCCCCAGGGTGCGCCTGGGACACAGGGCGAGCCCACTAGCGCCTGCTCCGGACGTCACCCCGAGAGGGACCCTCACCCCGCACGCCGCAGGACTTCAGCTCTCTGCCAGGTCTTTTGGACAAGAGCCCATAGTCAACACTGTTGTTCGTACGTTTTGTCCACTTAGATAGATAACATCCCAAGAACTGAAGTTCCAAAATAGCTCTCCTTTTCCTTATTTATTGTGTGTGTGTGTTTTGGGGGGGGGGGGGGGGGTTGACTGGATGGAAACAGTGAATATTTTAAATGAGCGTGTTAATGGTTTAGTTTCATCGTTCCAAGCTGTCATCTTTTATTCCCTTGAACAAATATGACCTGAAGTTAGTCTTAGTGAAAAACTGAAGTCCGAGTTGAGAGTGAAATGTAGCGGGTTTTCATGCGATCAGCAGACCTGGCTAATGGAACCACAGTCCACGCAGCTGAGCCAGGCCTGGTGAAGAAAAGGGCAGGGTAAGTCATTTTAAACAGATTTCCATGGTCTCTTTCTTGCCTACCTCTAGAGGTAACGTTTATTCTATATGAAAAGAAAATTAAGGGTAAGGTCGCTAATTGTGTAATACAAAATCCCTGGCTATGTGCATACTTTATCGAAAAAAAAAAAAAGAAAAGAAAACAAAAGCCCACTTTTGAACAGTTCTGTGAGTGAAGCCTATTTGGAAGATGACCATTTGAGGGAGGGGCAAGTGTGTCATGGTGGGACATAAGCAAACTTTTCAGGAATACAAAACAAATGTAACGGCAAACCTGTAAGCCAAGCTACTTTGATACAGCGTTAGTGTCATGTGTGCTAGATAAAAGGAGTCTGAGGATTTTGGTGGAGATTTGCTGACTAATTGTGTGATTTAAAACAAGTCACTTTGGGGCCAGTTTCCTCATTCTTAAAAGATAGTCAGTGCTTTGATTAGTGGGAACATGCTGTATAGCTATTTTTCACACCGTTCATGCGTAATTAGTTTTCCCACCCCAACGGCTTTAGGTAGACCAGGTGGAGGCGGGGTTGGGTGTTCCCCAGGTGATTCTGATCATGATCTTCCCTGCCCATCAGGAAATCCTTGAATCCTTCTGGACTAGAAGCTGGGTAAGTTATCGTTTAATGTTATAAACCACTGAATATTTGATTTTTCTGCCAGAGATTTTTCTTTAGTGATTTTTCCCTTCTTCTGAAGCACAGAAGTTGTAAAACATGGGTTTAAACAGGGTGGGTGGTGAATACTTTACCTTGAATTGTATTTAAAATGTTATTTAGTTGAAAAATTTTTGTGTCTAAATATGAGTATGGCATAGCACACATGCTAATTCACTGTGTTTGTGCTGGCCTGGACTTTTAAAAATGAATAATTTCAAAGCCTTATTGGGGTATGGAAAAATAACTTTATAAGCCCTTAATTTTTTATTTGGTTCACTTGTGTTCAGACTGCCTGGATAAGTTCCTCCATTTCATTTGGGCTCGTGTGAGCCACTTCTCAGCCTTATAATGTGCCCCGTTGTTCCTGATTTCATTGGACTTTGCCTTGAGTCACTAGTGCCTGTGATGAATTTTTATTATTTTGTTGAATATTTAAGATCTTTTATCATTAGTAGGGCATGGTCAGAAATTACATTTTATTTATATGGATTGCTATAATATATATATGCAAATACATGTGAAGGTGAGTAAAACTCTCTGATTAGATTATGAATATACAGATGTTCATGGGATTTTGAAGGATTGGGAGTTGCTAACCCTTTTTATGGTTGATCTTAACAATTTGAGCCAAGAGTACTCAGCCCTTGATGAGCTGTTACTTGGGATTGCCTAGATTGGATGGATTATCTGTGCAGATTTGATTCTATAAACTTATTAGCTATTTCCAAGGTTACAGTTGGGGAAATTCTCCTTTTTCTCTTTAACTTCTTTCTATGATATCATAACAGGGTGTTAAAATTAGAGAATTTCAATGAAAGAGTACAAGAATTGTGCCAATGTGTTGGACACATTTTAAGTCATATCCACACCACTCATGTGGAACTTGGAAAGGAGACAGTGAAAATCTAGCTTTCAATTCTGAGCTTATCAGATACTGTGAGGAGTAGCCAGAGCGTCGATAAGGCTGTTGAAACCAGCAGAAGGCATGTTTGGGCCAAATTATCAGTGCTTTAACCCAATTCCACTGGAGGGATAGAAGGGGATGCTTTATGAATGGGGGGAATGTTTTCCCCTCACCTGAAATCAGGTTGGAGTGACTTCAAAGTGTCCACGCAGTGGGCCTGATAGTGTTTCTTGGCATTTAGGAGATGAATGTAAGTGCCCGGAAATGAGCTAGTGAGATGCCCCTGCCGGACTGCGGACAGCTGAACCAGGAGTAAACAATGACACATGTGGTGGGGAAGGATGTATACATTTGACTGATTCTTGGGAGGGAGTTGGCCTGAAGCCATTTTGAAAGTTTCTCTGCCCAAGAGGACCAAAGTAGACGTCTGGAAGCTCAGGGAAGTGAGTAGAAGCCGCCAACAGACAGGAATAGTCCATATCAAAGGCAGTACAGCATTTGCAGTGGATGAACCTTTGAGAAACTGGCAGATGTGTTCCCTCTCCCCTCTATCAGGAGTTGTCCTTCTGTCACCCAGAGGACCCTGACTCCATATGACAATGGTACTTCCCCTGTCCCTCCCCCATCTGACCTCTGTTGAGTCACACAGTCTAGTCAGTGGGGAGGGAGGAGGAAAAAAAGCACTTAACCCTGTTACCACTATAGGTTTCTCAGTCTGAAATGGACTTGAGATGGGCAACGCAGCTGGGTTACTTTCTATGAACACAGAGGTTTTGATTTTTGCATTAAGTGGACATTCTAACTAGTGAAATGAAATTATTCTTTTAGCCAAAGGGAATGAGGAAGCTGTGGATGCTTCCTGAGGTTTTATTGAGGAGCAGGGGAAGAACTAGCCCGCAGAAGGTTGAAAGACAATGGGAGGAAGGTCTTGATACACACTAAGGGGTCTAAGTCCTTTAATGAAATGGTTATTCCATAACAGTTCTTTGGACTTTGGCTCAGCTGTGGGATCTTGGCCATTGTGCTTAATCTGCTCAAAGTTTTGGTTTCTATATCAGAACATGAGCATAATTTCAGTGCCTAGCTCAGATCTTATTCTGAGCATTAGCTTATTACTGACAAAGTGCCTGATGTGTAAGCAAATATTATATATATTAATACTATTGATTTTTACACACATGTTGTAGCTCCTAATTGAGTATTGGGCTCCATTAGGTACTAATTCATCTTCTGTTACGTTGAATTATCAGAATGACTTGGCTAAGGCAAGAGAAACCAACAGATTTCTGAGCGTGGCTTGTCTGATTGTATGCTTCTGACTGTTGCTTCCAGATGTGAGGAAGGAAGCTGCAACCCCCCTAACCAGTCTTTCCCAACTCCTTCAGTAGTAAACACAACAAAACAGCTTCTTAAAGATACAGCTAAATATGTAGTTATGAAAACTGGGACACAAATCAGGGACTCTAGTGGCCTCTTTTATAAAATAGTTTTAGGAAAAAATAAGATTCTGATGAGGTTCAAAACGGAGTTCAGTTCTTGAAGGCAAAGCTAATACTTCTAGGTCGAATTGTATAGATGTTTAAATCCAAGTGCCGGTAAATTACTTTCAAATAACCCAACACCAAGGCACACGGGACTGTGGGTAATGTGTAAACATTTGAAATCTCAGAACCACTGCGGTGGCCTTAAACACCGGGAAGGTTCATGCCCAAATGGTGCCCATCTAAGAAGTAATACCGCTTTTGCTTTCTTTGTCTTGAATTGTCGGTTGTCAGATGAGAAAAGGAAATCAATGTATTATGAAATGAAAGACAGATACTAAATTTCACACGAGTGATCTGTGTTTAGGAAGGTGCTAAACGTGTAGATGGGCCTCGGCAGCCTCATAAACATAAAGGCTTGGTCCCGGCCTTTTAATGAACTTTTAGTGAAATTACACAAGCGAGTGTCTGGGTACCTGGGAAAATACCCTCGTTAATAGAAGTCCCAAAAGAGCAGGCATCCAGCTCACTAAACAGTACCTCATGTATGACTCGTTCAAGCACACAAATTGAGCTATAATATATAAAAATGTTGAATATTCTTTTTTTTTTTTATCCTCACCCAAGGACATTTTTCCATTTTTTGTTCAGATAGAATGGGAGGGAGAGAGAGGAAGAGAGAGAGAGAGAGAAACATCGACGCAAAAGAGACACATCGAGTGGCTGCCACCCACACGACCAACCAGGGCTGGGGACAAATGGCAACTGAGATACATGCCCCTAGTGGGAACCGAACCTGGGTCTCTCTGGACTGCAGGCCGATGCTCTAACCGCTGAGCCAAATCGGCCAGGGCAAAAAAAAATGTTGAATATTCTTGCTACATTTTTCTGTTCTTTAAAAGAAAAAAAAACCCATACTAGCACCTTTATCTTTTTGCCTCCATTCTCTTGACTTCTAAACATGGTTTCAAGGACACTTACTTCTCCATAAATATGTCATCACTAGGATCTAACAACATAGATATGTGCAACTCCTTGTTCATCTTCCCTCCACCACTTTTTGCTCTTAAACTGCAGAGATTAAAATATATATATATGTCCAAATGTGGGAGGCAAAGAATCAGTGTGAATCTTTCTGAACTTGGAAGAATCATTTTATATTTTTAACTAAGTTTTCGTGTCGGGATATACAGTATCATTATCTTTTCATAATATAAGCTATTTGTTTGCAAGAAAATAAGCCAAGTTTTGAAGAGCAGTAAATAATATAGTTTTAGTGAAAATGTCATAAATATTAATAGTTTTATATTTCTTAAAACTTCTTTCTTTCCCGTACCCATCTTGTGTTTTAAAAGCAAGTATTCCAAACAAACTTGGAATAGAATTTTGAATTAAAATTATACTTATAGGCCATGTAAGCCTACTCCCTAATTTTATAGCTGAATCTTAGGTCAAGCTACTGAAATACTGAGATACGGCCAAGAATGAAAGCTAAAACCTAAAGTATATATCTTTATTCTCCTTGATAATCAGTGACAATGTCTTGTTTTATTTAAAATGTTGATTTTGGTCCTGGCTGGTTTGGCTCAGCGGTTAGAGCATCGGTCCACAGACCAATGAGTTGCGGGTTCGATTCTGGTCAAGGGCAGGTACCTCGGTTGCGATTAGTCCCCAGCCCTGGTCAGGGTCGTGCGGGAGGCAGCCACTTGATGTGTCCCTCTCGCATCCATGTTTCTCTCTCTCTCTCTCTCCCTCCCACTCTATCTGAACAAAAATGGAAAACTATCCTCAGGTGAGGATTAAAAAAAATAATAAATTAAAATGTTGATTTTGATTAATTTTACATAAGTGTATTGGTAGAATAGCTATTTTAATATATCAGTCTTATTTGATGAGGGAATAGGAAATAATATGTTAAAATAATATATGTAAATTATCTTAGTTTATTTAGAATTATAAAGTCTAGTTAAAAAATGTGAGCGAGAACATTTAAGAGTTATCCAGGGAAAAAAAGAATTTATTAATAGTCCTTTCCTTCTTCAGTAGAATATGGTAGTCTTTCTTAAAACTCTCATTTATTTTCAATATTTTCTGGATTATAACTTTTGTTGAATAGAAGAAAACAGAATTTTTAAGGAATTTAAACCAGCATTTTAATTTTAATTTTTAATAGTTTTTATTTTATAACTTTAATTTCAGGGCTTGACATATTAAGTATTCCATTATGTACTGATTTACATACTTCACTTGACTATTCCAGTTCTGATAAACTCAGGTAGTTCTGATTTATTTGGTGTTTGCTCAATTATTAACTACTCTGTATGCCATTTTTCTTAAAAATAGCTTTTTAGGAGTTTACCGGATTATATACTAAAATTTTATTCATTTATAATCTGTGCAATACTATATATATATATATAAATTTACTTGCCACCCTGGCCTGGTGGCTTTGTTGGAGCATTTCCTGTACACCAAAAATCTGTGGGTTCGATTTCCTGTCGGGGCACATACCCAATTTGCCAGTTTGATCCCCTGTCGGGGCACGTATGGGAGGCAACTGATCGATGTTTCTCTCTCACATCAATGTCTCTCTCTCCCTCTCTCCCTTTCTCTCTTCCTCTCTCTCTAAAAAAATCAATGAACATATATCCTCAGGTGAGGATTAAAAAATATAATTCACTTGCCAATAAAAATCCATCCTGTCTGTGAGAATTTTTATACATGGAAAAGGGATTGTTTGTTTAATAAATGATGATGGAAAAATTGGCAATCTATTTGAAAGAAATTGAATTGATTGTGGATGAATTAAAATATATTTAATAAGAAAATATTTTAAACTCTAGGCTACAGCTAACCTAATTACGTAAAGAGGATACTAAACTTGTGAATGTACAAAATGAGCCTTATGATTTAGAAGACAAATGATTTTGTTAATACTTATTATTGAAATGAATACATTTTTTATATAAAGCCATGAATAAAGTAAGCATTCGATTTTTCTTAGAAGCTTTTGAAAGTTTCTATGAGACTTAGAAATTTTACAAGCATTCCATACTCATCAAACTTCTTTAATGAAATGTCTTTCTTCAATCACCGTGATTTAATGTAAAACAACTTTTGCATTGGGAAAAAAAAAGATGTCCTTAATTTAACCAACCATGTGACAGGCTTGATGTGAAACTAGGTAAGTAACAATGAAAGCTGCTATTAGAGACAAATATGAGACACATCCAGTAGTTTCACAGGAATTTTCATCTGTTTAATATATATTGATGTTTAACTCACTGGTAGTACTTAAAGGAAGATTTGGGTCATTAAGTAAAAGGTAGATGGTGGTTCATTCACGTCAGTTCCTGAAATTGGTTATAAAATGCATCATGAAGTAAACTTCTCCCATTTCCTATTATGTCTTTAGGTATCTTTGATATTGTACATTAGATTATCAGACTGAAATTGTGGGACTTAAACACTTAATTAGGTGATTCAAATCGGATACATTATATATAGGAGTCTGGGACATCTGTGAATATTTTAAACACTGTGGTAAATGTGTCATAATATATTTAAAGCATGATTGAAACTGGGTTATCTTCCATAACAGTTCAAGAATCCAGTAACATTTGGTTCTAAAATTACATTATCATTAACTTGTAATCACTACTGCTGGTTTATCATGAAACAATGACAATATTCTAGGAGCATATATCAATTGTTATCAACATGATAGTGCTTTAATCACACACACTAGAAATTTTATATTGTTACATGTTGGAAGGATGTTGCCCTCGATTTAAAAAAACAAAACAAGCAAACAAGCAGAAAAACTAGCCCATTAATGGTGAAAAATGTGGATGCTGGAGCCAGACAGACAGCATGCAAACCTTGGCTTCACCATTTCCTAGCCACATGATTTTGGATGTAGTAGTAGTAGTAGTAGTAGTAGTAGTAGTAGTAGTAATCCCCCATGAGGCTCAGTCTCTATTTGTAAGGTGACATACCATTTACACATTCTTCAAAGCATTGCTGTGAGGATTGAATGATTTAATATATAAAACACTTAGAATGTTGCCTACCACATAGGAATTATCAACAAATGTTAACTAACAGCTAGTTTCCCCCCTTTTCTGTCCTGCCCTAGTGTGTTTAAATTATCTTGTGCTAGATTCTCACTTCTTGCTTTCTCATATTAGTTTCTTCTGTAAACACTATATTTTGAATCTAACTTCTCTAAGATTAAATTGTGTGCAGTTATGTGGACATATAAACATATGTAGAAGTGTGTGTATATGAGAGACAGATAGTAATATTTGTTGTTGTTTATTGTGGAGAGTATTACAGATGTTCCCCCTTTAACTTCCCTGTTGCCCCCCTCCTCCCAGTTCCTGCATTGTCCCCAGGCCTTCACCATCCTTTTGTCTTTGCCCATGGGGAATTCATACATGCATTTAAGTTCTTTAGTTAATATCTTCCCCCCCTACCCCTTTCCTCTGAGATTTGTCAGTCTGTTCTCAGTATCCATGCCTCTGGTTCTATTCTATTCATCAGATGATTTTGTCCATTAGATTCCACACATAATTAGATTATGTAATACTTTTTCTTTCTCTGACTGGCTTATTTCACTTAGCATAATACTCTCCAGGTCCCTCTATGTTGTCTCAAAGGATGAGATACTTCTTTATTAGAGCTTCATAGTATTCCATTGTGTATATGTACCACAGCTTTTTTATCCACTCATCTACTGATGGGCACTTGGGCTGTTTCCAGATCTTAGCTATTGTAAATAGTGCTGGTATGAACATAGGGGTGCATATATTTTTTCTGATTGGTGTTTCGGGATTCTTAGGATATATTCCTAGAAGTGGGTTCACTGGGTCAAATGGTAGTTCCATTTTTAATTTTTTGAGAAAATTCCATACTGTTTTCCATAGTGGCTGTACCAGTCTGCATTCCCACTAGCAGTGTACTAGAGTCTCCTTTTCTCCACATCCTTGCCAGCACTTGTTGTTTGTTGACTTATTGATGGTAGCAAGTGTGGGGTAGTACCTCAATGTCATTTTAATTTGCATCTTTCTGATGATTAGGGATGTTGAGCTTTTTTGTTTTTTGTATGTCTCTTGGCCATTTGTGTTTTATTTATTTATTTTTTTTCTGGTTAACTCCTTTTATTTTTATTTATTTATTTTTTTTAACTTATCTTTATTGTTGAATGTATTACAGATGTTCCTCATTTTTCCCCCATTGACTCCCTCTTCCCCATTCCCGCCCCCCTCCTGCCTTTCCCCACACTGTTGTCTGTGTCCATTGGTTATGAATATATACATATAAGATTTTTGGTTTATTTCTTCCCACCCCCCCATCCCCCTTCCCTTTAAGCTTTGTCAGTCTAACAAGCAATTTGTACTTCTTAATCCCTTCACCTTTTTCACCCATTCCCCCAGCCCCCACCCGTCTGGTAACCAACAAAAATTCTCTGTATCTTTGAGAATGTTTCTGTTCTGCTTGTTCATTTTGTTTGTAGATTCAACTATTGATAGATATGTACTTATTGCCATTTTGTTTGTTCATATTTTTTTATCTTTTTCTTCAAGAAGACCCTTCAACATTTCATATAATGGTTTGGTGGTGATGAACTCCTTTAGCTTTTCCTTGTCTGGGAAACTCTTTGTATGGCCATCGATTCTAAATGACAGTTTTGCAGAATAGAGTAATCTTGGTTGTAGGTTCTTGCTTCTCATCACTCTGAATATTTCTTGCCACTCCCTTCTGGCCTGCAAAGTTTCTTTTGAGAAATCAGCTGACAGTCTTATTGGAACTCCCTTTTAGGTAACTAACTTCTTTTCTCTTGCTGCTTTTAGGATTCTCTCTTTGTCTTGAACCTTTTGCATTTTGATGATGATGTGTCTTGGTGTGGGCCTCTTGGGGTTCATCTTGTTTGGGACTCTCTGTGCTTCCCGAACTTGTATGTCTGTTTCCTTCACCAAGTTCGGGAAGTTTTCTGCCATTATTGTTTCAAGTAGGTTTTCAATTTCTTGTTCTCTCTCTTCTCCTTTTGGCATTCCCAAGATGTGAATGTTGGCACGCTTGAAATTGTCCCAGAGACTCCTTACACTATCCTCATTTTCTTGGATTCTTTTTTCTTTTTGCTGTTCTGATTGGGTGTTTTTTGCTTCCTTATATTCCAAATTGGTGGTTTGCTTCTTGGCTTTACCTACTCTACTATTGCATCTGTGTAAACTATTCTTTATTTCAGTTAGTGCCTCCTTCATTTCTGACTGGTCCTTTTTTATGCTCTTGAGGCCCTCACTAAGTCCACTGAGGTTCTCACTAAGTCCATTGAGCATCCTTATAAGCAGTATTTTGAACTCTGCATCTGTTAGGTTGCTTAACTCCATTTCACTTAGTTCTTTTCCTGGAGTTTTGTTCTGTTCTTTCATTTGGGACCTGTTTCTTTGTCTCCTCATTTTGGCTGCCTCCCTGTGTTTGTTTCTATGTATTACTTAGCAAGAGGTGTGGGGCTAGCTGAGACCAGATGCTGCTTGTTTGAAAGAATTTAGGAAAAGCTGAAGCAGGATCCAAGACAGGCCAATCCTATGGTAAAGCAACTGGCAACAGGTTGGGTGGGCCTGGAAGTTGGGTGGGGTGGGGCCTCAGGGAATCACCAGGGCAGGGCAAACAGTGTGAGCCAGGTTGCTGGAGTCCCAGATATGGCGGAGTCTGCTGGCCCAGGGAAGGGCTCACCAAAGGAACAAAGGCCTCTGATAGCACGTCTGTCCAGGAGAAAGCTGCCTCTCCAGCCCTTGCTCCAATGCCAAACAGCTCAGTTCTTCCCCATATGACTCTGGTGCCTTTCAAGCTGCCTCCCCAGGCTGGAGCCTGGAGGGTGCGAGTCTGAGTAAGTCCGTGCGCGGGCCCTTTAAGAGGAGCTGCTGGGGGCTCCAGCCGCCTCAGCCTCAGTTCCCGCTGGTTTTTCCAGCCAGAGGTTATGGGGACTTCTCTTCCTGGCACTGGAACCCTGAGCTGGGCACCTGGTGTGGGACAGGGATCCCTCAGTCCTCAGGGAGGACCTTCCCAGCCGAGGTGTCCTCCTGATTTTTATCCACCACACGTGGGTGTGGGACCAGCCCGTCGCGCCTCCGCCCCTCCTACCAGCCTCCGCCCCTCCTACCAGTTTCCATGTGGCTTCTTTTTTAATTTCATAGTTGTAGGACTCCATTCAGCTTGATTTTAGGTGGTTTTGAATGATGGTTGTGCTGTAGTTTAGTTGTAACTTTGGTGTGATTGTGGGAGGACAAAATACCGTGTTTACCTACGCCGCCATCTTGACCGGAAGTCTCTCTTGGCCATTTGTATGTCCTGTTTGGAGAAGTGTCTATTCAGGTCCTCTACCCATTTTTTAATTGGATTGCTTGTATTCCTTTTGTTGAGTTGTATGAGTACTTTATATATTTTGTAAATTAACCCCTCAGATAAGTACTATTTTGATGGAAGATATAGCAGAAGCATTTATAGGGTTCCTCTTTACCCTAAAGAGCCATCTTCGTGTTAGAGGTAATTGTGTGGACTGTTTCATATATACACTTGAAAATGATGTTTACAAATCTTAGGGACAGGCACAGGACCTGCATACCTATCACTGTGTACATTAGGTCACTTGTTCCCAAATGTCTTTGAAGGTATTTTAAATGATGACAGAGTGTGAAACAGAACGTGATAGTCAAAGAAATATTTTTTCCCCCAAAGGATGCTAAAAATTCAGTGTGGTGGTTAAGATTATTAACTAAAGTTTGGGTAAGAATCCTACCGTTGATACTTAATAGTTGTGTAATCTTACACAGGTTACTTAAGCAGGACTCCTCTTTTTTAAAAAAATGGTTTTTATTGATTTTTTTAGAGAAAGAGGAAGGGAGAGAGATAGAAACATCAATCAGTTGCCTCCTGCACGCCCCCTACTAGGGATCGAGCCTGCAACCAGGGCATGTGCCTGACCAGGAATCGAACCAGGACCTCTCAGTCCATGGAACAACGCTCAATCCACTGAGCCACACTGGCTGGGCCAGGACTCCTCTCTACAATGGTTTGAAAAGTATACAGTTCTCATTATTTATTTCAGTGCATTCGTAGAAGTCATACAATGTTTTCCATAGTTCAAATAATCATTAAAACAGGAGCTGACAAAGAATAAACAGAAAAATGTGATTGTGTTGGTGGTTGTTCTACACTTCTCTTACCACTGTCTTAAAGGTTTGCCTTTTACAAAGGGAGCTAAGAAAACACGCACCATTATTTCCCCGTAAATGAAGAATTCTCCAAGAACATCTGTAGTAGTGGACCGGTACAGCGTCTTTATATATGAACAAGAATTTTCATTTAATGGAAGTAGTATTTCCAGAACAGCTGTCTTATTTTAATTTGGAAATATCAAAAACTAGTTTCTTAATGTCAAGGTGCAAAATTAGACTGTATTCCACACCTGAAATAGTTTTGATAATTTAAGCAAAAACCCCAATGTCAAATGATCTGTGCCTTCCATAAAGTTCTATTGTTTTCTTTTCAACTTTGCTACAGAAGAATTTTATTTCTAATCAGCTCAAAAGTCATGAGAAGCTGACTCAAGTTCGCTTTGGTTGGAACTGAGCCTTGGAAGTATTACTTCCAGATATACCTAACCACATCTTGTCCTGCCAAGATCTAAACAATAAGAGCAGTCATTTCTTATTTTAAGATAAAGCAACTTGTGAGTTCCCAGTGGCAGTTTTAACAAATGTTGAGACTTTGGAGGATCTATTAATGGGGGGAAAATAAAAGGTCATGGTTATTTTAAAGACATGCAGCCTAAAGTTTATCTCAGCAAATAAGACCCCAAATGAAATCCCAACCTAGAAAAAACAATTTTTAGTAAAAGGTTGACAAAATAGAAAATAGTTTTATTCTTCAAATATACAAGTTCACATCTTATTAGAGTTTTTTTTAGAAAATTAGATTTAAAAAAAAAAACCAAGTAAAATGAAAGGGAATGTGTTTGTGAGCTAAAAACGAAGAATTCTGAATGAGCGATTATTAAGGCTTTCATCCATGTGACTGGGGACAGCTGCAGGGTTAGAGGCTCATGCTAAGTCACTCAGCATTGATGGACTATCCAGTGTGTGTGTTGAGTTCTGAATAGTGCAGCAACATCTATAGATTTTATTGAATAATCGCAAATCTTCTTTCAGGCACAAATTGCCCAAGGACCTTTTCAAACAAGGTAGAGGATATTGTAAAATCAAGCATTTATGAGGGGCTTTATTGTTTGAAAATGAAGTTTATTTACAGACCCTACTTATAGCTGTGACACATACTAATAATTATCATGAAACCATTTGAAGTTAAAACACGAGTGTTAAAGGTTTTTGAAAACATACTCTCTCAGAATACAAAATATTTTAGGAACATTTTGTAAGGCATCAACTTACTAAAGCAGGGATAGGGAAGGATGCTGATAATAACTGCAAATATCTAGGAGCTGTAAAGACAGTTGTTTTATTTTAACTACATTCTGCCAAGAAAGTATAAAAGCTTAGGCAGGAGAGGACTATTTTTTACTCTTTTTTCAAAGGTATGAGTGGGTAGGAAATGGGGAAAATCAATAAGAAAAATTGATACACTCGTCATAGACATGCCCAAAGTTGCCCTCTCACTCCTCTCTCCCTTCCCTTCCCTTCCCTTCCCTTCCCTTCCCTTCCCTTCCCTTCCCTTCCCTTCCCTTCCCTTCCCTTCCCTTCCCTTCCCTTCCCTTCCTCTCTCTCTCTCTCTCTCTCTCTCTCTCTCTCTCTCTCTCTCTCTCTCTCTTTTATGTTTGCAGTGGACTGTGGAAGGACAAGGGGGCTGGAATGGGACAAGAGTAATCCCCTGGCAGATGGGCATCTGCAAGCTGGAAATTGT
Source organism: Tadarida brasiliensis (assembly GCA_030848825.1). Taxonomy (NCBI): domain Eukaryota; kingdom Metazoa; phylum Chordata; class Mammalia; order Chiroptera; family Molossidae; genus Tadarida; species Tadarida brasiliensis. The sequence continues at coordinate 77,191,495 of CM061267.1, read as the reverse complement.
ACAGACTAGAGAACAGGGAGATAAAGGTTTCTGTTATTCAGAACAGATGGGCAAAACAAAATTCAAATTCTGAGACTGGAAATAGAAATGAGAATGTTGTACGTGGTATTTATCTGTTAAAGGAAAAAAATTTCCATAAAATTATATAGTTTAAGAGGTAAGGTTAAAAAAGATCCTTTACTCGAAACTAGGGAAGACAGAAATAAATTAACTATTTAAAGAGCGAATATTAATTGTACTTCTTTGGACAGATGCTTATACTTCTGCTAATTTGAAAAACACTAATTTTATCACAGCATCATTTTAAACTAAGGATTAACAAAGAAGCAAATATAATGAAAACCATATATTTCTTCTCTCTGTCTTTGTATTCTTTGCTTCCCAATAAAATACCATCCCTGTCATCCCTTTGCCCCATTTGGCGCTCAGAAACTGCTGATATAATGTTTGAATTTTTTTTAACCTCTTTTTTGTTATAAAAGTTTTATTATTTTAACAATGAGTGTATATTCTAGGAATAAGGAAAAATACAAGTAAGCAGACTTTTAAAAAATTACTCATAATCCTACCACTTAATGAACTTTTTTGTCTTCCACTTCTCACATGTTTTTTTGTGCATATCTGTATATACAAATGTACCCTTCCCTTTTAAAAATATGATATTCACATATTCCTTAGTAACATTTTTTCATTTTATATCCTGTCAGGAACCTCTTATTGTCCAAATGAATAATGTTCTCTCTCCTATTAAAATTCAGAGACTTGGAGATTGGTTCAAAATACGATAAACAATGAGATGCAGAAATAAGAGATGCATCTAAAACCACTAATAGCAACAAGTTAAAAGTAGAAAAATGGACAAAGGTTTATCAGGAAAATGCAAATCACAAGAAAGCTATATGGCAATGTTAATATCAGAAAAATAAAAATCAAGGTAAACGACATTAAATAGGGGGTAAGGATGGTTTCAATTAGCCTTCCAATGCATCATTGTAAGTTTGTTTCTTGCTCTCTTTATCTCGTCTATTTCATTCACTTCTCTAAACATATCATCCTTGCTTAAATTCCTGTTGTGTATATCGTCTTTAAATTCTTGGAGAGACTGAATCAGCCTTTCTCTAAAAGTTCCTTCTGTTTTTTCCTTCTCCTCTGGCTCTTCCTCCTCCCCTGGCTTTTCCTCAGACTTTGGCTCTTCCTCAAGCTTTGATTCACTCCTCTCATTTTCTGGTTTTCCTTCTATTTATTTTTTTGACAGGGTTTCATCTTGTGTCTGTCCTCTTCCTTCTTTCTTTTTTCTCTTTCTTTCTTTGTTTTCTGCTTATTCCTCTTTGAATATAATTACTTCAGTACTGACTCAGTCAACTTCTCCCTGATCTTTTCTAGCCTGTTGTGTAGTGCTGTGAACAACAGATTTGCAGGTCTGCAAAATTCCGGCCACTGACTCTTTCTCCTTCCCTGATCTCAGGCCCCACTCTCGTGCTGCAGAAGGTACCCAGACCTAATGTTCAGATTTTTAAAAACTTTTCTCTGCTATTAATTCTGTTTGGAACATTCTCTACCCTCTTTTCTGGCCATTTTAATTTTTAAGTGTACCTTTATTACATTTATTATGCTCTATGAATTCCGACTTGTTTTTAAATTCTTGAGAACATGTCTTCTTTTTTGTTCCCCACTTTTTTTTAGTTCTAATTATTGACAAACAAAATGGTAAGATATGTAAAGTATACACCATTATGATTTCATGTTCGTTGCGAAAGGATTCTGCCCTCCTAGTTAACACATTCATCATCTCACATGTTTATCTTGTGTGTGTGTGTGTGTGTGTGTGAACACTTATGTTCTATTCTCTTGGAAAATTTTAATTATACAAAACAGTTATTACTATAGTCATTATGTTATATATTAGCTCCTCAGACCATATTCATCTTATAGGTCAACATTTGCATCCATTTACTAACATCTCCCTATTTTCCCCAGCCCCTAGCCACCACTTTTCTACTCTGTTTCTAGAAGTTTGACTTTTTAATTTTGATTCCACATATAAGTGATACCATGTAGTATTTGTCTCTTTGTCTGACTTGTCTTACTCAGCATAAAGCCCTCAAGGTCCATCCATGTTGTTCCAAATGGAAGGAATCCCTTCTTTCTCACAGTGGAATAATATGTTATTGTGTATATACACTGCATTTTCTTGATTTATTCCCTGGTTGACAGGCACTTGTGTTATTTTCATAATTTTCTGGCTATTTTAAACATCTCTAAAGAGTCAGATTAAGTCCTGACTCTTCAATAATGTCTTTTCATTTTTTCTGCTGCAGCCCTCACCCCCTTTACTAACTAAATTGTGAATACTTTAACTAAATACAGTTAAAAAATTAATTTAAATGATTATTAACTACAGATATGATTTTATAATTGTGAATCACAAAAATGTAACTTCAACCAGAATGCAACTGCCTCAGGAATGGATGCCATAGTCTCCTTCTCCTGTGTTTATTTCAGTGCCAATAACACGACAGGCATAGCACTGGAAAGGTTGATGAGGGTCAATCAGTAGGAACATTTTATTATGTTAAAGTACTATATTATAGTGATAGAAATACTAGTTAGCTCTATTATCATTAATTAAATATGATGATACTCTGCTGCCATGTTGTAGGATACTGAGTTCTCAAAGCCTTCGTAGATGTATCCCAAATGTTTGTCAATGTGTAAAACTCTTATTTTTTTTAACATTTCAAAAATGGTTTTGGGTATCAGCTAGAATACTGAACCCAGTTGGGGAGATGTGGGCTTTGGCTGGCCAAACTCAGAGCGGAAGCCGTTTGACAGTGACTAGCAATGACAGACGAGGAGGTCACAGACTTAGAGGTGGGGCAGACCCAGTGCGAGATGCTTGGTCTGTTCTCTTCTCTTTCATGCTCCCTACAAATGTGTGAACAGGGCAAGTGTTCACTAGAATGGAGCAGCCTGTGGCATGTTAGTATCAAAGCATAAATGTGTTAGAAAAATCCCACTATAAGTAAATCTTTTAGAGATAAGGATTTAAGTGTTACAGTAGGCATTGGAGGGAAGGCAGACATTGGTAGGATGTCATCTTTAAAAAGATTTTATTTTAAGTGAAAGTATTTATTTTCTCTTATAAAGTTTAGGGCATTTTCTTACTCTAATTTTTTTCTAAACAAAATGATGGGACAGTATGACCCAATCTCTTCACTTGATGTTTGAGTCCTGAAGCATAGCAAACACAAGAATCCCTTTTGAAAAATTTGATATCAGACCATTTCCCCAAAGATCATTATTAATGCTTTGATATTCAAATGATCTGTTCCTGAAGCTTAGCTTGGTGGATTGTTTTTTCGTCAGTTTGTAATTGTTTAACTCTGGTGTATCACCATGTCTATGACTTTCCATCTAATTCTATTTTCCAACATGACATTTAGTAATTTGCAAGTTTTACTCTGTAATTGATTTAAATTTCATTTATGCAGTATGGTCAATGCTTCAGTTGACAATCACTGAGGGACTGAGCAATAACTAATATTAAATGGGGATCTTTGAGTGTTAACTGGTTTTATAGGTCAGCAATACATTTAGGAATATTTTTGGGAGATAGCATTTCCCATTCCTTCATCTTTTGAAAATACTCTAAACCTTTGTTCAGTGTAACTGAGGGGTTTAGGAGTCATCTCACTTATTCTTGGTCCCCATAATAAAGTAACTTGTAGCAGAAGCAACTCAGAACTTATTTTTTTCTTAAGATATTCAGAGATTTATCATAAATACCTCTGTCTTCTTTTTATGCCAAAATACCACTCAAGGAGTGACACTTCCAAATCCCTCAGTGTCATCTTTCCTGTCTTCATCTGGATGCCTCTCACTGATGAGTCTTTAAATGTGTGGCAAACAAATACAACTACCAGACCAACAGAAATACTAAAACAACAGAAGACACATATTTGTGACATGTATGTGCCAGTCAAATGCAAATAATAAATGCTTAACGATTTTAAATATTTTGCCTTTGAGGGGAATGAATCATGGGTTCTCTTTTTTAAAAAATAGTAAAGTAAGAGAGAGCTATTGGACTTCTCAAGAAAGTGCTCTCCTCTGAAATAGCTGAAGAAATTAGTTTATAAATTATTATACGTATATACAGAACTTCTTAGACTTCTGTACCATTTTCCTTTGGTCGCTAAGTATTGAGAGTATGACCTACTTGTCTCCAACTTGTGCCTCTCCATGCATACTTGCTCTATTTTATGAACTGCTATTTTCTCCCCGAGTTACTCTTCTACAGAAAGCATTTCCAAAATGGACTCATTAAAAACAGACAGTTCTGTGAATCTAAATCAAAGATTCATAGTTTGTATTCATCTGGTTCACAGCTCTGTGACTTGCCAATTTCTGTTGAATTATTTACATAAAAATGAATACATTTTAAATATTCTTTAATTGGCAGTATCTAATAATATCTTCTATTTGCGACTTGCCTTGTGGACATTAAAAGAAGGGTTCTGAAAAATTAAATTGGCATTTTGGGAAGCTGGCCTAGATAATCCTATTTCTGGAAAATTATTGATTTATGCCCGAACATATTTTAAAATTTCTTCTTAAGTTACATCACTCTTTTCCTTTATCTTTAATTTAATTTATAGACTCTATCTATTTTTATTTTAAATTGGTTGCTTTCTGGCCCTGGCTGGGTAGCTCAGTTGGTTAGAGCACCGTCCCGATACACCAAGGTTGCAGGTTCAATCCCCGGTCTGGGCACACAGAAGAATAAAGCAGCAAATGTATAAATAAGTGGAAGAACAAATATGTGTTTCTCTCTCTCTCTTTCCCTGTTTTCCTTCCTCTCTCTCTAAAATCAATCAATCAATCAATCAATCAATATAACATTCTATGACTTCTAACAACTGTTAACCTGGAAAATCTTAGGCAAACACCAGCTAACAGAAGGAAAACTCAGTAAACGTCATGCGACATAGCGGCTAAGAGCATAGGACCATAAAGCCAAACAGAGGAGATTTGAATAGTTTTTTTGTCATTTTTTAGCTGGGTTACATTGCATATGTCTCTTAAACTGTGACTTAGTTTATTTATCTATATAAAAAAAATAATAGCACATACCTTTAGGGTAGAGATGAGTTAATGCGCATAAAGGGCTCTCCCGTACCTGGGACATGGAGAGCACACAGTAAATGCATCTGTTCAGTATTTGCAAAATGCAGACAGCTAGAAAACAATGCTACCTCCTAATCTTTGTCTAGCAGTAACAGGAATCGTACACCATTTGCAGTGTTTTTCACATAAATAATAAATGGAAATTAATTCACTGAACTTTTTTTCTGTGATTATCCTTTGCACCAGCCTTAGCACACTGGCTTGAGGAATTCCGTAAAATTAATCAGATCCAGGAGAGAAGCATTTAAACTGACAAGATGCTTTCTTTTAAGAGGTATTGAAAAAAAATAATAATAAGAGGTATTGGCCACAGTTCAAACCATATGGAAAAAAGATTCAGAAATGTCATTTGCTGCTCAGGCTGTTTAATCCTATACCGTAGGAAAAAACAAAAAACAAAACAATAATCCTCAGTAGATACAGACCCCATACTGAAAAGAACTCATTCCAAAAAGCAATAACACGTCGACTTTCTGGTGGGGTTCTGGAGTTTGGGGTGACCTTGCTCGCCTCTCACAGAGGGGCCTCTAACCCTGGGAGGGTCTATGGCTAGGAGTTGGCGCTCTGGATGTTTTGCAGACACTGAGTGTCACAATAAGGGAGAAGGGGGAGTAGTTTACCCAGTTCTCTTCCCAACCAGCGTCTGCAGACATGCCACTCTCACACTCTAAAGAAAGCCCTGAGGATAAAAATTCAAAGTAAGAACTAGAGATGGTTTAAGAATGTCTCTGAAGTGACTAAGTTGAGAGTTATTTTTCTATATTAATATAACTTCAAAGTGGCACATGGCTTCTCCCCAGTGTATCTTTTTCTAATACATTGCATATTTCATAAGTTATAACCTGTATGGTCAGTAATGTTACACATTTTAAAAATAACTGACCCTCAGATTCCAATATTGATCATAGTTCTACATGAATCAATATTAATCTCGTAGACAAATTAGTTTTTCTATTGACCAAAACATAGTCATTATATGCATATTAGTTAGGTGCCACAACATAAATTGAATTAATTTCAGAGGTGAGTGAAGAAGCTACAGATTTTTATGTAATTTCATGTTTGAGATTTCCAGCCTTAATTCTCTACCATATTTTTACTGTTACTGAATTATTCCAATAGTGAAACTATTGGAATAAACTTAATGAGCTTAATGTCCTGTACAATGTCTGGCTCATAAAGGGGTTCATTAAATATTCTTACCTTTTTCAATTTTTATCTTTCAAATTAAGGATATCAATAATTTAGTCAAATCCATTTTATATGTATAATACCAGAAAATTTGACATTGGAATCAAGGACCAAAATATGCCCTGTGATGTGACTGGCTTATTCTTTGAGTGGGGAGTTGGATGGGGATTTCAAATTGGGGCAGTAGTGAAATATTTTATAAAAACATTTGATAGAAACAGTTACTCTCTCTTCTGTCCCACTCCAGGGCACAGCCTATATAATTCCTGTGTGTGTGTGTGTGTGTGTGTGTGTGTGCGCACGCGCACGCATTTCTGTTTAAAACTGGGAGTTTGAAGTACTTTAAAAAAAATTTTTTTTTCCCTTTATTGATTTTAGAGAGAAAGGAAGGGAGAGGGAGAGAGAGATAGAAACATCAATGAAAGAGAACATTGATTGGCTGCCTCCTGCATGCCCCCCACTGGGGATTTGGCCCACAACCTGGGCATGTGCCCTGACCAGGAATCAAACCGGCGACCTGTTGGTACATGGGTCGATGCTCAACCACTGAGCCACACCGGCCGGGCTGAACTACTTTTGTTGTTTATTTCTCTCTGCTACTGCCATTTCCCCCTCAATACATACATACACACACACACCCAAGTGTATGCCCAGGTCCCTTTAGCATCCAAATCATCTCTATTACAGTATGAATAAATGCTGACACATTAGCTGTACATGTTGAGTTAAATTAAATGCTTTCTGTTTCATATTAATCCGTGTTTAAATGAACAGGTTGAGTCATATGAAATTGCTAATATTCAGCCATATTGGACCTTCAGAAAAGGTCAAACAAATATCGTGGTCTCTTCCAAGATATCTAGTGATTTCTCTACCAGTCAGCAAGCAGCCTTCTCCCTGTGAACAGACCATGTGATGCAATGAGCAGTTACTGTACTCTTTGCCTACCTAGGATGCTGCTTTTCAGTTTTCTTGGCTACACTCTCAATGCTATTCTCTTCATCTGCATTGCTTAGTGGGGTTCTTTTTTTACTCCACTTAAAGGTACCCCCTCTTTTTTTTCCTGTGAATAAAGACATCTAGGCCAGTGATTTTCAAGCGATGTACTGCATGAGTTTTTAAATATGTAATACCTGACTATTTAGTTAGGGACACTGACCTCTTTTCCCTTAGACTGTCAAATGAAAAAATGACAACAGCCAACACAACAATAGCTGTCTGATGTGAATGAATCAAAATTATACCTATGTTTTTTTGTCAGGCTGGCAAAAAATACATAGTTTTTGGTATGCTGCAGAATTTAAGTCATTGCTTTTATGTGTGCCACGAGATGAAAAAGGTTGAAAATTGCTGACCTAGGTTAATATTTTTCTTCTTAAACTTTTATCCCCAAAACACAAAAACAAAAAACCTTGACTGAAAATAACTTTATGTCCAGCAAAAAATGATCAGAGACAAATAAATAAATGATAAGGGCCTCAGTCTCCACTTGGAATGGCAAAGGAAGGTTAAAAACAGAAAGTAAAATAAGAATCAATACCTCAAAACGAATTTGGTCAAATGAGTGATTTGATCTTTTGTACATCATCTTGGGAAATGGCAGTTCTGGTCTTTTCTTGGCTGCGAACAGCTTCACATTTGCTTGGCTGCACGAGGCAGAGATGCACGCGTGTGGGAAAATTGGTGGACTACGTACCAATGCTTTTAAACTCTTGCAGGCAGTGGACATTTTCCCCAACCACTCCTGGACCAGTACTTTTGTAAAATACACTAAAAATGGGTCATTCGAAGTACGAAAAAAAAACCCAAAAAACGGAAGACCTCAAATTCAATTCCTTATTATTTGATTCAATATACCTAAAATTACATTTCAATAAATATGAACAGAACAAACATGAACAGGAGAAAAGGTAATTATGCAACTGTATGTTTTATACATTAAAAATGATGCATTGGGGATGAATATCGAAAATCATAATTACTTACATGCATAACATTTTGTTGTGTAATTGTAACTACACAAACAGTTATGAAGGAAATAAGGATTCCTCATTGTCAATACCCAGGTGTACACTCTGCTCTTTCTGTATATTGATATTTAATGTGATGAATGAGCTTGCTTCGTGTGACCTCATCTAAGCTAGATTGGATTAATCAAATTGCCGCTCACAAGGGGTGATGTTCTATATTGTTTCCAACTTTTAATGACACTCATAGAGAAACCAGTATTATATAGATATATTGATGGGAATAGGGGAAGAAATTTTAAAGCAACTTTGGCAAGTTCAAAATACCTCTTTTTAATTTTTATCCAAAATGAAGCAAGTGATACTATATTTTTAAAAATCATTTTTAATCCTTTGTCAGTATCCACTCCAAACTATTTACCCTGTAAGGATATAGTTCAGTTCAAATTATCTTTTGATTGAAGAAATTGATTCCAGGTCTAAGAATTTCCTATGTATAGAGCTTATTTTGATGGAAAATAAAATTCCCAGTTCTTTGTCAAATTGTAAGGGGTTTATTGTAATCTTTTGTAGGTAGGAATTGTCAAGATAATCACCTACTTCATTGAGAATTGTCAGATTGTTGCTATGGATCTTGTCGTACTGTTAACAGGAGGGATGAGGGGGCCAGATCCCTCCAACACTTGTGGGCAGGAGGTTCTGAGAGTGCAATCAGAATAAGCATATTCAGAAGCCCCACAGGAGAAAGAATGGTTTTTATTGGCATGGAGTTACATTTCTGGGGTTGTAAAGTTCCATGTCCCTCAGTCCAGTCCTGGAAGAGGGGCAGTTGTGGATTTAGCAGGGCCGGAAATAAGGCCCGAGTCCGGAGTGTGTACTCCCAGATGCATCTGGGTGTAGATCAGGATTAGTCTAGATTGAGTCCATCAGTCATCCTTGGAGTTCACATGGCGTGGACCACGTGGCGGATGCAGGGCATGGGAGCCCCACAAGCAGTCAGCAGCAGGCCGAGGGGGAGAGAGAGAGTGATGGCTGTCCTTTTCTAGGAGATTAAATATTCAGGTTTCTGGCGCTTGCAGTGGCCACGCCTGTTCTGGCCACTGACTGGCTCCCTGGTGTGACGGACAGGTAGCACCTCCCACATCACTCAGACCTTACTGGGCATGCGTCTAAACTGCCTTTGTTCAGTCCTTTTCCCCATCAATTTGAGGGAGTAGACTTGAAGTGTTAAATTAGCTAATCTTCCCTTTTCTCCTTTCCTGTTAAATAAATAACCAGATTATTGCAACGGTATCAATACCAATCTGTCAAAACTTTCCTTTCACCCTTCTTTTTTCCTTTAGATCATATCTATCATTGAAAATAATGTATTTCTTAATTGTGTGGACATAAGATCATTAAAAATATGGAGAATATAAGACAAATTAACAAGTCTAGGTGTCTAATTTTCATCATTACAAGTTTGACACCAAACATTTCCTACCATTCAAGAAAACAAAGGGTCCACTTCAAACTTTAAACTTTGCAACAGAACATTTCCCCTAAATAAGCAACTTACCTCAGCATGCAATATTAGGTGTTTATAATCATCTTGCATATTATTATACTGTAAAGAGAAAATCTTGAATTTTAACACATCATAAATGAATGCTATAATACCCATTTTGTACCAATTACTAAACACACTGTCCAGTTTAGCCGCCCTTGTAATTTTTCTTAGCAAGGTTTTGTTTTCAGTGACAGAAGTAATGTATGATTAGGGAGTGTCCTTTCCTAAATTTCCAAGTTTTTCTTAGATTTAGTCACAAAAATAGATTTTATTTTATTCTTCAGAAGGTCCAGTATTGACTGTTCAATAAGGATGTTCCAGGGTTAGCAGAATTTGGCTTGGACAATAGTAAGAGTGATTACTTATCTGTGGTTCTTAAATTTGATTCCCTTATTTCCTCCTCCTTGTCTCTCTATCCCTGCATCATAACTTTAGAAAATCAACCTTTAGAGCTGAAATTGTCAGAAATTAGCTCTTAATAATTTTGTCATTGCTTCAAGGCCTTAAAGCTATCGTACTTCTATGTAAAAGACCTCAATAATTATAAGTAAGGGTTAATTATTATAATTTTGCAAATTTTAACATAGAGGATCCAAGAGTTAAAAATTCTTGTCTTTTAATATTTGACTTTTATGGGTCCCTCTCTGGAAAGCCCAGTCACTGCTTTCTGATTAGAATTTTGCTAAAATTAATCATCTTCAGTGATTAGGAGCCCTAGATGATGCATTATTTGTATGAATGGATGTAGTCAAATAAAGGTAGACTCCCACACGGGTGCTTTCGGAACTAGAAGCCAAGCATCTCTGGCCCTTCCTGCCTGTTCAGGATCATTGCAAGAGGCTTCTAATCAGTCGTGTTACTATGTTTTAGATTTCTTCCCACCCCACCTCAACTTTCCCTCCCTACCACTACCAGAGTAAATATGGTCATATCATTATTCTATTTCAAAAATTTTCTCTAACACTACCTGGATATTATAGTCAATAAGGAATTCTTGCTATTTTTTTCCCAGTGTGTTCTTGGTATTGTGATCATGTTACAAAAAAAGAGGAGTCTTTATTTTCTATTTATGATAGGAATAAAATAAAAATTAATGTTGAATTATATGTGGGGTTTTTTGTTTTGTTTTGTTTTGTTTTTTGCCTTTTTGGCCCTTATTTTTTCCTCTAGAACTGATATAATTTTGAAAATATAAAAAATCTTAATGTGTGTTATTACTACATGAAAAAATCCTTTAATAGCATCTCATTGTTTTTATTTAAAGCACATAACTTTTTAACAGTGTTGAAAGCCCTGCCTACTTTTCAATCATATTTTCTTATTTACTCATAGTCCTGTATTCCAAATTCATCAAGATATTCGCAATTCAGTTTTCTGATTCAATATCCTTTCTTGCCTCTGAATTGTTGAACAGTTCTCTCCACATTGGCTACTTTCCCCCTTTCTCAGTGTTGCTGACTCCTGTGCTTCTTTAGTAACCAGTACATAAACATTACTGAGCTCTGACTATATCACACTTGATGGTACATTTTTCGGACCCCCCTGTTAGATGATGGGCTACTTGAAAGCAGATAATGTGCTTCCTATCTTTATCTGGGGTGACATAGAACAGGTGCTTAATAAGTTTATTTAATGAATGAGTAATTTGTAGCCCCATAGCAACTTCTCTTACACAGTATGCCTTACTTGCCATGTTTAACTCTCAGAGGCAAAGTCTGTAACCAAGAACAAAATCTATGTACTGAGAATTTAGGTAGATCATTGGATTGAGACTCAGATTTCCTCCTCTCCTCTTGCCTTCTCACCAAAATCTGTCTTTCCTGCTTCCCCTAAAAACATTCAAAAGTGGGGATGGGGACAAGTACACATTAATATATTTATAGATGCTGTGTGTGTGTGTGTGTGTGTGTGTGTGTGTGTGTATGAGGAAGAGAGAGAGGGAGAGAGGGAGAGAGGGAGAGAGAGTGAGAGAGGGAGAGAGAGAAAATGCATTGAGTTTTTTGTTTGTTTTAAGGACCTCACTTCTGTCATTTCTTTATGTGACTGTGCTAGAGTATAATTTACATAGATTTCCCCATTAATTGGAATATCTGGAATACATTTCCTTTTTATTTTTATATATTTTTATTGACTTTATTGGGGTAACATTGGTTAATAAAATTATATAGGTTTCAAGTGTACAATTCTATAATACGTCATCTGTATATGGTGCTGTGTGTTCACTACCCCAAGTCTAGTCTCCTTTCATCACCATTTACCTCCCCTATACCGTCTCTACCTCCCCCCACCTTCCTTTCCTTCTGGTAATCACCACACTGCTGTCTGTGTCTGTGAGGCTTTGTGTGTGTGTGTTGGGGAGAGGTTTTTGCTTAATCCCTTCACCTACTTCATCCAGTCCTCCAGCTCCCCGCCCCCCCATCTGACAGCTGTCAGTCTGTTCTCTGTATTTCTGTCTGTTTCTAGTTTGTTTGTTTATTTTGTTCATTAGAATCCACATATAAGTGAAATCATACGGTATTTGTCTTTCGCTGACTGACCTATTTCACTAAGCATACTACCCTCCAGGTCCACCCACGCTGTCGCAAAAGGTAACGGTTCCTTCTCTTTCACCGCTGAGTAGTGGAATACATATTCTTTAGATGAAGTCAAAATCACAAATTGTGGCTAGCAGGTTTGACATTATTGGAAAAATATTAAAAGCATATTAGAACTTATTTTGTTGTTGCTGCTGCTGTTTTTAATGCCCATTGTAATCTTACAACAGAGAACAGTAAAATAGTACCACACAGGGGGTCCTTTACTGGCATTGCTACATGGGATGTTTATTTGAAGAAGTGAAGAAACTTGATCACTCTTTGAAAATCAGTTCACCTATTCCTCATGACTCATTTTTCCTTACTTAGAAAGAAAGCCCTTGTTGTTTTCCTCTAAAATAGAACTGTGGTGTCTACTATTTTATCTCACTAAGGAACATTTTGTTTGTGAAACAAAAAGTAATTTCTCATACAGTGGCACGTGCAGATTCATTACTGTAAATTTAATTAATTCTTGCCAAACATAATGAATTTGAAATATGAAAACGTGTAGCTATAGAATAATAAAAAAGGGTTTTTCTCAAGTTGTTTTTCTGTAGTACTTAGAGAGAAAGGAGGGGAGAGGATGGAGGGGAAGGGGGTGATGGGTGGGGGGGGGACTAGAAGAGACGGGGAGAGGGAGAGGAAGAGAAGTACCTATTCATCTGAAACTATTTAGGTAAGAAGGTAGATAAGGTTTCTACTGAGGTCTAAATAGTTATCAATCAGACGAGAATTATGATATGCTAATAATACTGATAGCTGCACTAAATCACTGTGATAACATAACGCCTGGGCCCTGGCCAGTGTGGTTCAGTTGGTTGGGCGATATCCCCTGCAACCAAAAGGTTGCTGCTTCAATTCCTGGTCAGGGCACGTGCCTGGGTTGCAGGATCAATCCCAGGTAGGGGGTCTGCAGGAGGCAGCGATCAGTGTTTGTTTGTTTGTTTTTCTCTCCCCCATCCTCTCTCTCTAAAAGAATCTATATGTGTGTGTGTGTGTGTGTGTGTGTGTGTGTGTGTGTGTGTGTGTATAACACCCATAATGACAGGGATTTGGTTTCAATAGTTTCAAGATGTTTCATTTTCTTGTTTCTACCTGAATTTCTATAAATTTATTTTTTAATTAAATCCCAAACATTATCAGAAATAACATTGTAATTCCAGCTAAAAGCTGTTTGTAGTGAAAAACAAACAAAACTTTAAGTAGTAAGCTACTTAAAAAATTAAAATTGGTTGAAAACCAAGGAAATTTCTTTTTTTACTGATTTATTTCATGTTCTATTGAGTTAGGCATTTATATTTTCCCATCAATAGTATAATCTTTTAGAAAATTAATATCTGCTTCTAAAAGCATTGAATCTAAAACTACATTATTCCAGAATTATATATACATTAGTGTTAATGAAAACTGAAATTGAGTTAGATTTCCCATAATTTCAATTCTCAAAAGCCAACTTAGACATAAAAATTTCTGCATTATTATTGTAAATTGTGTAGTAGTTATTTAGATACTTGAGAAAAATACTTCTGTGACAAATATAAGTCTTCCTGACTAATACATATGCATCTGTGTACCGGCATACATTTTATTGCTCTTTGCTTCATTATACTTCACAGGTACTGCTTTTTCCCCAAATTGAAGGTTTGTGTCCTCCCTGCATGAAGCAATTCTATCAGTACCATTTTTTTCCAACAGCATTTGCTCACTTTGTAGCCCTGTGTCACGTTTTAGTAATTTTCACAGTATTTAAAACTTTTATGCTATTATATTTGTTATAGTGGCCTGTGATCAGTCATCTTTGATGTTACAGTTATAATTGTTTGGGGTGCCACGAATCATTGCTGAATAATTAAATGTACCTGATGCTGGCTTCTCCTTAAGCTTTGTCTGTGCTCTTTGTCATCATGAATTTGAGTATTGCTTTTAGAGAGAGAATTTAGTTTTTGGTAAACATATTGAGTAGAATAGAGCCCTATTATTTCCCACTAGATAGCTCATCACATTTAACACCTTTTAAAAATATATTTTTTGGATATCTGACTATTTTAAACTATTCTGTTAAAGTGAGATTTTAATAGTGTTTGTTTTAATTGTGTGTGCTAGGAAAACTGATGTAATGCTGATGACTTCCTCATAAAAAATATTTCTATATCTGCCAGAATGGCTACCATCAATAAATCAACAAATAACAAGTGCTGGCGAGGATGTGGAGAAAAAGAAACCCTAGTACACTGCTGGTAGGAATGCAGACTGGTGCAGCCACTGTGGAAACAGTATGGAGTTTCCTAAAAAAATTAAAAATGTAACTGCCGTTTGACCCTGCAATCCCACTTTAAGGAATATATCTTAAGAATCTTGAAACACCAATCAGAAAGAATATGTACACCCTTATGTTCATAACAGCATTATTTACAATAGTTAAGATCTGGAAACAGCCCATCAGTAGATGAGTGGATAAAAGAACTGTGGTACATTTACATAATGGAATACTATGCATCTGTAAACACGAAGGATCTCTTACCCTTTGAGACAGCATGGATGGACCTGAAGACTATTATGCTAAGCAAAATAAGCCAGTTTAGAGAAAGACAAATATCACATGATCTCACTATATGTGGAATCTAATGAACAAAATAAACTGATGACTAAAATAGGTCCAGAAGTATAGATGCATGTAGCAGAATAAAAGATCTCAGTGTGTGTGTGTGTGTGGGGGGGGGGGGGGGGGGCATGAGCAGGAAGAGATTAACCAAAGAACATACATGCATATATGCAGGACCCATGGACATAGACAATAGTATGGGGAAGGCCTGGGGTGGGGTGGGGAGTTGGTGGAGGGGTGCAAAAAGGGAGAAATACTGTCAACAATAAATAAAACGTGAAAATATTAGAACAAGGTTTGTACTGAGAAAAAAAATATTTCTGTATGTCTCAGTTATATACATAGACTTGTAGTACTGTATTAGAACCCAAGCTATTTCATACAGATGCAGTTAAGTCACCATTTGATAACCAATAGGGAAATGCAATTGTAAATACCTATAGTAGGGAAATTACATATATCTTTTTTTTTTTTTTTTTTGGTATATGCCCCTAGCGGGAACCGAACCCGCGACTCTCTGGTCCGCAGGCCAACACTCCAACTGCTGAGCCAAACCGGCCAGGGCGGGAAATTACATATATCTTTAAAGCTTCCCTAACAGCTGGCTCTGAGCTTATAATTGTTGTTAAGTGAATGAATGGATCAATGTACTAAGAAAGTAATTATGAATCATTTGTACCAAGAAAAATTTGATTTCTAATTTACTGTTTAATTTAGGAACAACTATATGTCTTTTTTTTTTTTTCTTTCTAACATTCTCAATTAAGTGATAATTTTCCAATATTTGTTTTGGTAGAACAAAGTAAGAAATGGAAAATGGAAGACTAAATAATAGTCTTGATAATATATATTCTTTAAATTAAAAGAAAAAGAGGATACTATGCTTCTGTGTTTATAACATGGATGCCTGCAGTAACCACCGCTGTGCTTGGCATAGGTTTTGCTGTTGCAGTAAACATTAGTGCTGCTCACCAAATGTTCTTGACTCACCACTTTCTGGGCACTTGCTAGGACTGGCAGTCCCCAGGAGCTGAAGGAGTTAGATGTTCTATTTTTTGCTTTGGCCCATGAAATGTGAGTGGTACAGCATTCTTTCTCCTCTCTCTCTCCTTCCCTCTTTTCCTTTTCTCTCTCCATTGCCTTTGCAGCTATAACGTGGAGTTAGAGCCTCCTTCAGCTTGAGTCCCTGAAAAGACAACATGTAGAGCACAGCCCCTAACGAACGTGAATAGACATGTAGTATGAGTGAGAAATGGTTGTTATTTAAAGACACTGAGATTTGGCGGACTGTTTGTAACTGGAGTATAACCTAGCCTATGCAGACTAGTGTAGCTATATACATAGGTTAGATGGAGGTAGAGAGATTCAGGTATATGAATATGCCA
Source organism: Tadarida brasiliensis (assembly GCA_030848825.1). NCBI lineage: Eukaryota > Metazoa > Chordata > Mammalia > Chiroptera > Molossidae > Tadarida > Tadarida brasiliensis. The sequence continues at coordinate 77,175,038 of CM061267.1, read as the reverse complement.
CAAAATAAAGCAGAATATAAGTTAAAATGTCAGTGTTGTTTGATTTTAAAATTTGCAGAGCATTCAGGCCTTGGGGTTGGATTTAGGCAGTCTTACCTTAATTAAAAAAATATTACATCATATTAAGCCATCTCTACATAAATAATCTATATTGTACACATATAGCATCTAAGATATACTTGGAATAGCTTTGTTTTCTTCCCTGCTTTGAGCATGTATAGAAACAGTTTTAAATGATAATTATAAAAGTTATGTGCATGGAATTACATGCACAGTCTTTAGTTTATAAAGGTGAGCAGCATTTGAGTCAAATAGCCTTTGAGAGTCTTTATATAGTATTACCTTCGTGAGGCACTGTGTACCCTGACAGATATTTTGTAATCCATTTAGTTGGAGTTCTGCATTGGCTGACTGATGAATCTTAAATTGGCTACACATGGAGAAATTGTGTTGTGTCATTGAGGATAAAATATATTTAAGGTAATTGTTAATAATGGAGATTAAGTTTTATTTAGATCTCTATATACTGATTATGTCTTTTTAATTCCATGGTCCTTTTTTTTTATATAATTTTTTGTCTTTATTTTATTTTATTTTTTGGTACTTGCCCCTAGCGGGAACTGAACCCGGGACTCTCTGGTCCGCAGGCCAATGCTCCAACCGCTGAGCCAGGACTTCTTTATTGATATTAGAGAGAGAGAGGAAGGGAGAGGGAGAGAGAGATAGAAACATCAATGAGAGAGAACATCGATTGGCCGCCTCCTGCATGCCCCCCACTGGGGATCAGGCCCACAACCTAGGCATGTGCCCTGACTGGGAATCAAACCAGTGACCTCTTGGTGCATGGGTCTACGCTCTACCACTGAGCCACACCGGCTGGGCCCATGGTCTTAATAATGAATAGGAATAAAAAGAGCATCTTTATGGATAATATTAAAAAGCAGATCTGCTAGTTTGTGAATAAATAACCATTGTTTCTCACAATATCACATTTTCTTTATATTTATACAAAGAAAATTTCTCTGTCATATGGATATTGAATTTCTGTCATATTTTTGTAAGACAGATGCTATTAAAATTTAGCTGTATTTTTTTAAATGATCTTCAGCTCATCAAGAATGATTTTCTACATTCTAATTTTCTATCTCAATATTTAATACCTTCAAAGAAGAGAGACTTCAAAGAGCTTAATTTTATATAAAGCCTGGTAAGAGTGGGAGTGTGGAGGTTATTAAATCACTTATGAATTCTCAAAATTATTGAATATTTTCTGGTAAATTAATTGAAACAGAATGAGAAGGTATCTTTTACTACATCCACACAGATAATTTCTTTCAAAAACAATATTTCTTTGCAGTTCCCAGTGCTTAATCTTCTAATCTATCTTTTATGTAGTACATTTTTTCTTTTGGAGCCTGAAATGATTCCTTCTCAGTTCTCTGGTGCTTTGAGATCAACATCTGATGCCTGGATTCTTAAAGTAGTCTCTTTAGTTGGACTCTACACCTCTAGTTCAGTGGATGTTAATTTGTTTTGAAAGGAGACTCCAGTGGGAATCTGTTGAAAGCTATGGATCTTTTTTCTCTATCCCTCTGTGCCTCCTCCCCATTTTCCCCTCTAACCCTCTACCAGCTCCCACCCAGCTCTCCTTGCGGTGGACCCACGGCAGAGCTCCAGTCCCAGTGCTGACATTAGGATTAGCCCTGCCCAAGCCCAGCTTTCATATTACTTCCAACTCATAGCTTTCTGCCCTGGTTTCAGGATTTTACTTTATATGTTTGCTTGTTTTTGTGGAGAGGCCCTAATTATTCCCCATAATTTATGAAAACCAAGAGAAACATTAAAAGCATGTTTCATATTGGATTCAGTTGTTTTTAAGCAGTAAGACTGTTTGGATACCAGATCTTAACATACTATTCAAAGCAGAACCAGAAATGTTTGGGATTGTGTTGACACTTATATATTGTTAATTAAAGCACCCTTAAAAATATTGAAGTATTCCTCTCCAAAATATATAGAGTGCTCATACAACTCAACAAAAGGAAGACAAAGAACCCAATTAAAAAATGGGCAGAGGAACTAAATAGACACCTCTCCAAAAAGGACATACAAATGGCTAAGAGACATATGAAGAAATACTCAACATCACTAATCATCAGAGAGATGCAAATTAAAACAACAATGAGGTATCACCTCACACCTGTCAGAATGGCCGCCATCAACAAATCATCAAACAACAAGTGTTGGCGAGGGTGTGGAGAAAAGGGGACCCTAGTACACTGCTGGTGGGAATGCAGACTGGTGCATCCACTGTGGAAAACACTATGGTGTTACCTCAAAAAATTAAAAACTGAATTGCCATTTGACCCAGTGATCCCACTTCTAGGAATATACCCTAAGAAGCCTGAAACACCAACCAGAAAGAATACATGTACCCCCATGTTCATAGCAGCACTATTTACAATAGCTAAGATCTGGAAACAGCCCAAGTGTCCATTAGTGGATGAATGGATAAAAAATCTGTGGTACATATACACAATGGAGTACTATGCAGCTGTAAGAAACAAAGATCTCTTATCCTTTGAGACGACATGGAGGGACCTCGAGAGTATTATCCTAAGCGAAACAAGCCAAGCAGAGAAAAACAAATATCACATGATCTCACTTATTTGTGGAATATAATGAACATAACAGTCTGAGGAACAGGGTAGACCCCGAGATGTGGAAGTAGGGTATAGACTGACACCCCTCAGAAGAGGGGGTTGGGGGGAGGGAAGAGATAAACCACAGAAATTATGTGCATGTATGCATAACTGATGGACATGGACAACAAAGCTGGGGACGGGGTGGGGGGATGGGGAGGAGGGTGTCAATGGGGAAAAAAGGAGAAACATCTGTAACAAAAATGAATTAATAAAAAAAAAATTGAAGTATTCCATGAAATAAAAAGTAATGATTGTTCATTAATCACTAGCAATATTGCCGTAATTACATATCTTGCACTGGGTATAGCTGGTTCTAAGTATTTCTTTATATATCCTATTTCCCTACCTGAATGAATCTGTTTGATAATAGAGAGCATGTCTTACTGATCTTTATCACTGTAATACCTAATACAGTGCATAGTACAATGTAAGTGTCCAGTAAAATGTTTATTAGATGAAAGTGTATATGATTTCCTGGCATTACAGTTGTATTATAAGTCATATGAGATTTTGAGAGTTGGCTTTATTTTACTTATTTTACATTGTTCTGTTGGACAGCTTGGCTCATTTAGCCCGTATATACAAATAGCTATGGAATAGATTTTATGTGCTGGGAGGTTGTGCAGAAAAGAAAGGCCTGCTTGCAAGATTGGCCTTGGCTGGTATCTGGGACGTGAGTAGTAAAGAAGTTTCCTACGATGATACAAAACTTCAGCCGAATGAAAAAAAGTGCTTCACTCTCCCTAGACTGTTGTACAGTGTGGATTATGCTGAGAAACTGCTTTTATTTTCTGTGAGTCAGGAATTGTGATCTTGTCTGGACAGAGAAGACCTATGTGATCAGCCCCTACTATAAACCTTGAGTTCTGAATCTCCAGTGAGCTTTCCTGGTAGACAACACTTTGCACATGTTATCACATTTCCATGCTGGAGGAGAAAAAACATGTCCTGTGTGACTCCACAGAAAGAGGACTCCTGGTATCTTATACCTGGTTTCCTCTGGTCTCTGCCCCATGCACCTTTTTTTCTTTGCTGACTTTGCTTTGTATCATTTCACTGTAATAAATCATAGCCATGAATGCAACTGCAGGCTGATTCCTGTGAGCTTTCCCAGTGAACCTCTGAACCTGGGGGTGGTCTTGGGGACCCCTGACCCAGCTGTGCCTCTGTGCCAAGGGACAAATGGAACAGGAGAGGATACTTGCCATTCAGGAGTTTATTGCCTTACAATAAGGTGGGGAGGGCAGGGGCAGGTGTGTAAGGGGATATTAGATACTCAAATAGATCGTTTCAATGTAATCTGGTTGATCATGGCAGTCACAGAGAGTACTGTGGGAGCACTGAAAAGGGACATCGTTCTGGGGGTTCAGGAAAATTTTTTGAGTCAGGTCTTGAAAAATAAGAAATATTTTGCCAAGGAACATAGAAAATACATACTCCCAGAAGGACTTCAATATATAAATAATATTAGTGAAAATAGTAATGGCCACAAGAATAGCAGCAGCAAACACACAATGCTTACCAAGAATTGTTTTACGCCCTTCGTGTAGGTTAATTCATGTAATCCTGATAGCAATCCTGTGCAGTGGTGATACTATGTTTTATAAGTGAGGAAACTTTGGCACAGAGAGATATTAAGTACGTTGCACAGACTCATATCGCGGTGGTATAGCGCCCTGGAATTTGAACCCAGGTAGTCTGCCTCTTCCTCTTTGCCTTCTAAAGAAGGGAAGCAGGGGATCTATAGAAAACAATATAGACCAGCATGTTCAAATATGTAATACAATCTAAAAGCAGCAAAGTAGATATTAAGCATTATTTCCTTTGTGCATACGTAGGTTCAATGATATCCTTACGTTGCCCAGATCAATGATAAAAGCATGATAGCATATAAATAATTGCTTTATTTATTGAATAATATCTAGCCTCTCCTTGGGTAATCTTTAGTTTGTACCTTCTTTACTATTATATCTGACTTAATATTTTCAATGGTGAATGACTTATTTTATATATCTTTGGGGTGTGTATGTGTGTACATGCCTTCAGACTTGTTATAAAAAGTGGTAAATATAACATTTTTTTGTTTATCGGAATTATTTTCTACTTGCTGCATTATTCCTTGAAATTTTAGACATAATTAACATAATTAAAGTGGCTGCCTTTAACCTTTTCTCCTTCAAAACTGTAACAAGGCTTAGAGATACAAATGAAACAGATGAGCGAGCCTATGCATGCTGAAATACTAAATTATATTTTTAGGTCCATTTAGTATTTCAGGGTTCTTTTTGGCTAACCTGACTGAAGTATAATCCTGGGCTCATTTTTAGTGCACTTGGAAAAGTGAAACTTTCAAGTGGTCTGACACATATGTATAAAACAAGACCTTTCATAGAAGAAGAAAGAGAAACAGAATCTATATTTGAGTATAATGATGAAACTTATATATTAATGAAGTAATTTTAAGGAAAATTATCCAATGATATTATTTAAATTAAATATTTTTTAAAAAGATATTAATCTCATTTGGATAGAATTTTGTGTGATACTCAATATAATTATATGCCTAGAATCACACAGTGTGTTACTTAAATTTTAGTCAGTGTCAATGTTTTGTTTCTGGAACAATTCTTTGAGTAATTTCCATACTTGACTGAAATTCTCCACCGTGTTATGTAACCACATGACCATACGCATCATGTTTATTTTAATATCTATGTTGGATAACCCCAATGTGTATCTGCGATAGGTTTGTTTGTATTGTCTTTTTTATTTTCTGGCTTAGACTCATTTGGTGTTTTCTCTTGGTATGCCTGAAAAATTTTCATGGAATATTCTCTTTCCTTTGTGTGTGAAAATTTTAGGGGTAATTTGAGTCTCTGGCTATCTTCTTTCTCAAGAGAGAATTCACTTTTGCTTTCTGCAGGCAGAGAGAAGGGATAGACAATTTGAGCAGAGATGGGGCTTTAGGATTGCAATTCAGTCTTTGCGCTGCTCTGTTTTTGTTTCAACACTGAAATATTATGTGTGTGTGTCCCAGCTGGGGTGTTTACTAGGACCCCTTCTCTTTGCTGCCCCTCAGCTTCAATTTCAGTCTCCCCAGCCCCATAAGAAGCTTTCTTCAGTTTCTCAGCCCCTACCTTTTGCCTTGAGAATTAGTGAATGATTTCAGGGGAAAAGCAGTAATGAATGTCGGGCTCTATCCTTTGTACTTCTCTTCTGTCTCGGATCATGCTCCCAAGCCCACAGCCTTCAGAATAGTGTAATTTGGACTTTGGATGGTTTTCCCATAACCAGGAGCACTGGTCTGCAAGCTTTTCTGCAGAAAACACAATACATTATTGAAGATGCAAAATGTAAAGCATGTTTAAGTATGTTATTCATTATAGAATTTGTGATAACTGACTTCAGAACACATGACTACTGTACTCAAAAATGTTCCCACGGCACAGTGAATAGCTGCAGGTTACCTGGAAATGAATAAACTAATGTGCTTAAAGGACAATATATAATGGATAATGGATAATTTGGTTCCTTAACTGGTTAAATCTGGATTTTCAAGTCCAGATCATAGTCTGCATTTTAGACTACAACATTATGGCATTGAAAAAGTTACGCAGATTTATAACCCATGCCTGAAGGGCCATGCTGTAGCTAGCACAGAGTGTTGGCAGGATTCCGCTGTGGAATGTCTCAACTTCACCTGGTTCATTTTTTTTATCATTGAAATCAATTTGTTTTTGTCTTGTAATAAATAAATTGGCATTAGGTAAAGCACTTGAAGTTGAGTAATATTAAAAGTAATGATGACAAATATAAAAACCTGAAAATGTATAAGTATTCCTTGCTCTTGACTATTAGTCTCAGTGTAAGTTCACATTTCCTATAAAAATGTCATTTCTTTCAGCTCCTGATGAGAATCTTCTCCTTCAATAAATTAGAGGAAATGCCATTTTATTACTTCAAATAACTCAGCACTATGAATTACTACAAGTGCACATTAATATACCATTTCCCTAGAAGGCTATTTCACATGGCTTTGGAAACAAATGAGTCAGGCACATGAAAGGAATGAGATATTTAATCATTTAGAAGCACTTCTAACTTATGGCTTTGACATAACACTTTAACGAAACAATGCAGTGATTGATTCAAGACAAATAGTTAGACTACAAATTACATTCTGAAATATTTGGTTTCAAAAATTTCAAATGTGAGTTATTATTATTATAATCTCTGGGCATTCATTTAAGTATTGATGCCTTTTATTGATTGCTTGTGTGGATCCGTTTAAGAAGAAAAACATTTCCTCCTCATTACTACCTCCAAACCACATACATCAATTAATGTTAAGGGGCCATCATCTATAGAAGCGAGAAGAGATGACTGAAACATTAACATATTTACATATGAGAAAAGTTTGACTTCTAATGTTGGAGTTTTTCTAGTGCCTGAAAAGTCAATAGTAGCACTTTTGTTTGTGACTTAGGCGATAACTGATATCCTATATGAACAATTTGTTGAGGCTACTTCTTGTCTTTGACATGTAATTATTTTTGATGAGTGGATTCAGGGCACCATTCTTTATTTTACCATAGTGGTCATCAGCCCATGATCCTGAGAATGAAAACATGCAATTTTATATAAATCTTCATGTGTTATTGTTTTAGTTTGCATGTATTCATGTGCTGAATAAATTCTAAAGAATTGAGTACATTCTTGCTAACATGAATTTTTGGTTCTTATCTTTGAATACTAAGTGGCTATCAGTTGTAATGTATGGAGTTTTTATGGGCACATGAATTCACTTGGTGCATTTGAGCATTGATCCAGTGTAACCATGGTTTGCGTTCTATCCACACGTTCCCATTTACACAGACAACAAAGTGTTTGGATTGTTGAACTACGAATTATAGAAATGGATGCCAGCCACCAAGAATCTCTACATGCAGAAAAGAAAGAAAAAATACATAATTCAGACAAGATAATCATAATCATGACTGTTGTAATTATATTAAACTAAGAGATATTGAATACTTATGAAATGCTTAGCAACCCTGACATTTTTAGCATCACACACTGAAGGTCATAAAGCAGGAATGAGAGTGACTAGGTTGTCTTCAGAGGTGAAATGGGACACACTACAGAGCAAGGCTGAAAAATACATATAGTCTTGGTCCAAGCGTGTTTTAGAATCTGAGACATCAAGTTGTAGAACTTTACCATTTAAGCATTATTGTTCATACATTTGAAAAATGATTTTATTTATAAGATGCATTACTTATTTAGATATGCATTTTGACCTCATATATGTCAAATTGTATTTATTTTCCATAATAAGCATGGTTCTTATTTGCACGTGCCAAATCTGAGAGGTGACACCTCCTGGCACAGAAACTTCCATTCATCCCGTCCACTTGGAAATGCCCTGAGAAAATAATTTTCCAGATGTCGTAGTACCTTTCTAGAACAAAGCGGCTAATGAATAGAAACACTGAATATTAGGCACCACGAGTAATCAATAAGATGCGATTTCTTTCTTCTGGAAACTTAAAACAGAAAAGAACTAAATATGAACCACAGGTAAATAAAAATGGAATATGCTAAATTGCAGGTTAAAAAAATAGAAAGAGTGGAAGTTGAAGGAAGGAACATTTCCCTCTTGTAGAGCCTGTGCTCTTGGAACAGAGGGACAAAGTACTGTATTTCAAGGACCTCCTAGAATTAATCTTTATCCGTAAGGAGACCCTTAAGAGAATGAAATCCTGGCTTCTTTTACATTGTAACCGACCATCCAATGATCTCATCTCTTCTTTAATCCTAGACACACACAAGACCCAACCTTTAATGTGGAATCTCATCCACACTGCCCAATGCAGGATCTGTTCCTTTCTCTTTCCCTGGTTTTGCAGAACTGGCCCCCTCTAGTAATCTATTTACAGCACGAGAATCATTCATGGACAAAGTAAACTTGATCTTTTCCTGACTTTTTAAAGTAATGGTGTAAAAATAAAACCCTATTTGGCTCTACGTTTCCGTGCTTTCTCCGGCAGAAAGGAAGTGGGGATAGGTGGGGAACTAGATAAATGTACCTAAGTTTGCGGAAAGGTTTTGGTGCTTACCCTGAACTTGATTTGTATGCTGATGTATGCTAATAAGCACAGCAGGGTTCTCTAATAACAGCGGGATAATTATTATGCCACCCGGGCTAGAATGTTAGCTCACGTGGCATGTTCGCCTTGCACCGGTGGTATAAAGGGGTTGCTTTCACCCCAACACTAGTGAATATGATGAATTTTTAAAAGCAGGTTATTGTTTTGATGTAAACCCAAATGTCTTGATAAACAAGGAAAATAATTGCTAGAAAGCAGGTTTGGGGTTGACTATGATAGGGTTAACATATATAAGGCGAATAAAACAATAATTAAAATGTGAGCAGGCAAATTCCCTCAAGCACTGTTTTAATGACGGACACATTCCAAGAGGGCTCTTACCTCCTCAGGGCAAAGGCTAGAAGTCCCTTTTCTGTCTCAGACAGAGGGGGATGGCATCTCATTTTGGTTTTCAGGTACACATGTTAGGAGAAAAACATCTAGAAATGCATAAGAAGCATGCTGCTTTTTAGGACGGAAAAATACTGCAGCTGTAGGGATCAGCTTCTTAAGAGATTTCTTGTTTTGTTTTTCCATGTATGAATTTCTGAGCATTTGGGACAAAAGCAGATTTTATAAATTAAGCCCCTTTCACATTTAATCAAAAGGAAACATGAATACTTTTCTTTCTGTTAAGTCTTGGACTAAACCTGGAAAGGATTTGGGGCATCTCTCATTGATTCCTTTTATTAAGTCAATCATTTTGTGATAACCCATTTTGGAATATACTTTACTGTGGACATTGATTTGAGTGAGTTTATATACTTTTTTCTGCTGTAGGGTGCGGAGCACGTCCTCTGAACTGGCTTGGTGCCTTGGCAGCTCCCTCCCCACGTGATTGCTGGTGACCATAAAGCCCTATGGCCTTGCCAGCTCTGTGTACATTCCCCTGGGAAGGCTTGGATGCAAAGGATTCCTTATAGTAACCCGCACTTCACCATCAGCATTTCCGTGAGTGGGTAGTTCCTTCTATTCAATAGGTGGTTCTCAATGCTGGCTGTGCATTTGAATCCCCAGAGATTTTTAATAAATTGGTTTTGGGTGAGAGCAGGTATTAGGTGATTTTTTGTTTGTTTGTTTGTTTTTTATTTTTTTTTAAGCTCCTTGGGTGATGCAATGTCCATCCTGGGTGGAGAACACTGTATTAGATGATTTAGGGAAACCCCAGGGCCATTCACTCATGGCAGGGGAGGGGAGCATGGTGACTCTTCATGTCCTTTACGCCTTCACCCGGGAACTGGCCATTCCATTTACTACTTCTGTCCAGAAAGACTTGCCAAGTCCCATCTTCTGGCTAAGTCTTGCTTAATTTGGGGTACTGAATCTGTGTGCTCTCCCCACTGACTTGTACATGAAAGTTCAAATTTCCTCTGGTTTCCTACCTCGCAGCTATGTAGAACTTGGACAATAATTCACCTTGGCTTCACATTCTGCAACTCTAGGCCAGCCCCTTTCTCAGCTGAGAGAGGAGACTGACTGTAATCCCTACTACACTAGACATACAGGCTCATGAAACTGCAGCTTACCCCTTAGTGTGTGCCTTCCAACTCAAAGTGTTCGAACTCTTCCAGCTAGCATCCTCTTTGATGATCCAGTGAAAATACAGTAGTGTTTTAGTATATAAACTATATGTTATTAACACAAGTAAACCTTTGGCCAACAAGAAATCATATGTTACTTAAAACTAGATAATATGGATCATTTCTTCCTTCTCCCCTATATTAGTAATTCTAATTAGGCTGACTGTAAATACTTTTTATCCAGAAAGTATAATTACTGTCTTTTTAAGAATGTATGATTATAGCATCATAAATTCAACCTTCACAGATAAATTAATGCTGATAAATATGGTGCTATATATTAGGAATATAGCTTGGTAACAGTAAGTTCCATATGAGAGCAGAAGAATTGGAAACAAGGCACTTTGTCAACCAAAATATATGAATACATTGAAGTTTTGTTTGGAAATAAAAATCTTTATGTTCTTTGACTTGTATTTTGATTGTTTTATTGGTGAGGGTGTTGATTTATCCCCCTATTGTAAGAGCTATTTTTTAAAAATATATATATTTTTATTTTTAGAGAGAGAGAAAGGGAGAAGGGGAAAGAGATAGAAACACTGATGTGAGAGAGAACCATTGATCAGCTGCCTCCCGAACACCCATTACTGGGAATCAAGCCCATAACCGAGCATTTGCCCTGACCGGGAATTGAACCTGTGACCTCTTGGTGCATGGGTCGATGCTCAACCACTGAGCCACACCGGGTGGGCTGAAGAGCTATTCTTGTCAAAACAAATATGAGGATTTTTTTTTTTAAATAAAGAGATCTTTGTTTACTTGGCAAACAGTGCTGAAATACCATATATTCTATATATATACACACACATATATATTCACAAAGTTCCACCACTCTGCACTTTTATACTACATGGTGTTAATAGCAATGATATAAAGATTCCTCGGGATATTTTAGTGGGTTTCTAGTTGGCTCAGGTTTATTATTTGGAGTTAGCTACAGTGTCATTCAGTTATCTCTATAAAGAAGCGTCGACACACATGAAAACCTTTAATGACTTCACAGGATTAGGCTGTTGCAGTTACGGTGATACTTTCTGCCTGTTACCGTCACTGTTCAAGAGAAAGACCCAGTAATATTTTTCAAATTGAGCTAGAGGGTAATCACTGAGGCAGAAATCCTGGCCGGTAGCAGAGGTGTTGTCATTATACGGTTTGAATTCTCTGATTTGAAGTAACAGAAGTCAAAAGGCAAATTAATAATGAGAAGTACTGGGGCACAGCCTAGAACCCAAAGAGAGGGTTCATCCGTGCCTCACTGACATGAACAGGAAGTCACTGGGGCTCCTTCCTTCATCTGTATTCCTCCCTGCATGCTTGCTTTACTATTTTTTTGCAAACAACTTTTCTCTTCTACTCTACCTACTTGGTGGGAAATGACTACCCCTATCTCCCTATATTGTATATGGTTGGTCCAGGCATATCTGAAATTTAAACGGTTCTGGAAAAGAGAATCTGACTGTTTCAGCTTAGCTCAGAGACCGACTCATCACTAAGTGATGGCCTGGTATTAGTGTCACTGAGCACTGTCCTCTGGGGGCTTGAGCTAATGAATGAGAAAAGAAAATAAACTGGACAGATGACCAAATAGGGTTAACTTTCATTAGAAATGTTCAAAAAGGTCTAATTTTATTAGCATATGAGGCTTAGAGCTATTACTTGCAGCCAACTGTTCCTCCATCTGGGGTCAAAAACCTCGTCACCTAGACCACGTATCATACCCAGGAACACCTCTCACCTTCTCCTTTTCCTGTGTTTGCACAGCTGACAGCCAGCCTGCTACTTCCCGTTTTGTCCCATGCGACCCTGCGTTGGTGTCTTCCATGACTCTAGGGCTGGACCAGCATATGATCTACCTTGGTTTAAAAAATAGATAGATTAAAGAAAAAAACTATAGGCTATTCCTTTACCCTCTGGCACTCTCTCAACCTCAGCCTATGTTACTGTAGTAGCAGAGCCAGCATAATAATTGCTGTCAATAATTTTGATATTATTAAATGTTCACCATGTGTGCAAGACGAGGCTGGTCCTAAGATTGTCCATTTATGCTGATAATAACCTTATACACACTCATCTCTGGTGTGTGTGTGTGTGTGTGTGTGTGTGTGTGTGTGTATCTTAGAAAAATTAACCCCCTCTAGAGGAAACATAAGCATTAAGTGATGGTGCTGGAATTCAACTCCAAGCAATCTGTTTTCCAGGCCAATGTCTTAAGTAGTTCTTTACAGGAAGGTTGTGAAGTACTGCCAGGCTTCAGGCCAGCATCCTTGGCAGCCATCCCCCCACCCATTCCACTCTTTTTTAAAAAAATTTATTTATTTTTAATCCTCACCCAAGGACATTTTTTGCATTTATCTTCAGATAGAACGGGAAGGAGAGAGGGAGAGAGAGAGAGAAACATCGACGTGAGAGAGACACATCGCCTGGCTACCACCCACACAACCCCAACTGGGGCCGGGGACAAACTGCAACCGAGGTACATGTCCTTAGCGGGAGCTGAACCTGGGACTCTCTGGTCCACGGGCCGACGCTCTAACTGGCCAGGGCCATTCCACTCTTAATAGGCTTAATCAGGTTCCCTCCAGACATTCATCCTCGGTTATGAACTGAATGTTTGTGTCAAGCCTTCCCCATTCATAGGTTGAAATCCTAACTCCCATTAGGATGGTATTAGGCAGTGGGGCCTTTGGAAGGCAATTAGGTCATGAGGGTGGTGCTCTCGTGAATAAGGTTGGTGCCCTCATAGAAGAGTGTGAGAGCTTGCTCTCTACCCTCTGCCATGTGAGGACACAGTGCGAAGACAGCTGTCTGCAAGCATCTCCGAGAATTCTCATATAGTCTCTAGAGAAGCTACTTAATGCTCTTTACAAGCCCATATTGTGTTCAGTTCCTGTTTGTATTTGAAATACTAAAATTATGTATCTTGAAAATAATTCTAAAAATGTACAATCTTGGTTGTGTGCAGTCCTGGGAAAACACAGTATGGATCAATATATTATGTTTCAATTTCTTTTCAAGACTAATAGAATGTATTTGTGCTGGTGAGGCAGTTGGATGCATATTTTACTTAACAATCAATAAGCACATGGTTCGTTCCTTAACACTCTTCCCTGACAATGTTAGGCAAACACAAGTAATTCAGGCACTTAAAAAAAAACCTCATCATTCTGCTGCTATATCCACTAATTTCTGATTTCTCCCTGGAGGAATTCAGTGGTAAGTATAGCTGTTTGGTGGGGGCCAGTGCAGCTAAGATTTTTATTTCATGTCTTGCAAAAAATAGAGAGAAAGCTAGAACAGAAACATTCTTTTCAAAAAAGCAAGTTGAAAAGTTCAAAGGCCCAGCTTTATTGACAAATTGTGATCTGACTCAGATTTCTTAAGGTGAGTTGACTTCTTCTGATTCAGTGAAAGGAGGGTACATATTGCTTACGTGCAGTACCTACCTTGCCTGTGTGTTGTTATCCTGGTACTTTGGACCATCCATCTGCTCCTGAGATCCATTTGAGTGTCAGTGGCCCTGTTATGCTTATGGGTGGGGCACACCCCAATTTTACATTTTAAATTAATTTAAAAAGAATAAGTATAGGGATGTGTGTAAATTTTCCATTGCCGCCATAATAAATTACCAAAACTTTAGTGGCTTAAAATAACACAAATTTGTTATCATACGGTTCTGCAGGGGTCTGAAGTTCAACTGGTCTAAAATCAGGGTGTCAGAGCTGCATTTCCTTTGGGAGACTTTTGGGGAGAACCCAGTTCATTGTTTTTCTCCAGCTTCTAGAGGCCGCCCATACTCTTCTGCTTATGGCACCACCCTCCATCTTCAAAGCCGGTGAGGTCTGTCTCTCTGATCATTCGGCTCTGTATCTTTCTTTGACTGCTGCTGGGAATAATTCTCCACATTTAAGAATTCATGTCATCAGATTGGGCCCATGTGAGTAATCCAGCATAATCTCTTCTCTCAAGTTCTTTAACCTTAATTATATCTGCCAAGTCCCTTCTGCCATGTCAGGTAATATACCACAGGTCTGGGGATTGGGATGTGGACAGCTTTTGGGGAGGAAGGACATTATTCTGTCTTCCACAGAATAGGTTCAGACAGCAATACACAGAACTATTAGGTAAAATGAGCGAATTGATTTATTTTTGGTAGGACTTTCCCCCTGACATGAATGATCTCCCTCAGTTCTCACCATGTGTGGTATTTTACTTTATTTTTTTTTTATTATTCCTACTTTATGTGAAAATTGAAGCTCATAAAATTGTCCTAAGTCATGCTTCTAGTTATAAGAGAAATCAAAGGCTGAATCGAACTTTCTGATTCAAGGTTTCCTCTTCCTATGGCTATTCCAGATTGTTTATAGAGTAGAAAACAAAAGGGATGCCCTTGAAAATTATAGGCTAGTCCCTGGTTCAGGAACCCTCTGGGAATGTGGGCTGTTTGTCCAGGCCCTTAGGAGATTCCTTTAAGTGAGAATCATAACCAATGATTTCTCTTTTAAAACTGTAGGTAAAATGTGCAGACTGGCCAGGACAGAGTTTGTATTTGAATAAAAATAGGACAAATATAATGGAATCTGAAAGTTATAATAATCTATCTATTTATTATAAGGCTGACCACCAGTTCAGGGGGAAAAATAGTGAAGAGTTCAAATAAATTATTGTAAAGACTAGTGCTTCTCAAACTTCACATCAAAGTCATCTGGAGGGTTTGATAAAATGCAAATTGCCAGGCTTCACCCTCAGAGTGGCTGATTCAGTAGGTCTGGGATGAATTTGCATTTCTAAACTATTCTCAGGTATGATCGTAAAACCTCCTGGTCTGGGACCACCTCTTGAGAACCATGAGAAGACCTTTAATTCATCTAGGCAAACTCCATATTTCAGGGATGGAAAGAGATGCTTCAGTTTCTTAAAGGAAATTGCTTAATATCTGCTCCTCAAATACATTTTCCCATTATTTTTATGTAAAGAACACTCTGTGATTCAAGTGTGCAGCAAAGTTTGAAAACCAATGGATTAGGAATTTTATGTGGTACAGGACTTTCATTCATTACCATCATCATCTTCAACTTCAAAGTCTGGGTGTGATTCTTAACTTGACCCCTCTGGAGTTCTATCATGAACCATGATTATTACCTTCATGAGAAAGTCTCCAAACTGACTGAAGACACTGAGTTCTGTGTCTGCTACTCTATGGCATGGCCTTTTGCTTCCTAAATTGACCCCAGTTCAGAGGGGCCCTGACTCAGACCCTGTCTGCAGCCCTGGGCTAGATCCCTCCTGGCTGACTGAACCATACCTCAGTCAAGCTATTGTCCAAGTGTAGTCCTTTCTCTACCCAAAATAGTTTTGCTTGTGCCTTTCAGATTAGTATCTGGGAAACAGCACCCCCATGTCATCTAGACATGATCTACCTGACAGTTTTAGTGCACATTTTATTTTAGCCAAACTGGCTAGTACAGAGAGTTGCTATGAGCACCGTGTGTTCATGGAATGCCTGACAGCCACTGCCAAAGGGTGAGCTCAGATCAGGCAGTAATTGTGATTGAAAAGGAATGGAATTAATTGTATAATTTGTGGTTCTGGCTTCCATTGTAAGATGTCATGAGACAAGGTAATATGATGGGCAACTGAAAGAGCTGCATAGATAATCCTAAACCACGGGCACAGGGCACTCTAGCGCCATGTTCTTAGGGACCTTCTTGAATTCCCATTGTTATCAACAAAACAATCACGTGGCTGGTCCACACCTGCACGTCTGACCATCAGTCCAGATAATCAGACACTGGCATCCTAGGGTCACTTTATGAAATTCCAAAGGCCTTCTCCTAAAGACATTTTGTCTAATGAAGGACAACTCAAATATAGGAAACCTGTGGTCATTTTGAAAATTTAGCACTAGTTATTTATGTTCATTACAAAAATGGCAAAAATGCAGTCCCAGTGGGGGGACTTACATTCATTATTTATGATTTTTATCATAAAATGACCTGGATATAAACTAGGTTGTTGCTTTTTCTGATGTGATCATTGACAAGAGCAGAGGAGCAGACACTGTGAGCGTAACTGGAGAACACTGCACAAGCGAATGAGTGAAATGTCATAATATTTTCAGTGCTGGGTAGAATTCTTACCACCCATTAAATTGAAAAATGAGAGAAGCAAGACTTCTGCTGCCACACACTTTGGTAAAGAGTCCAGTTTTCTTGATACAAAAATAAAATAGCCATTCCGTTCTCTTTTGAGCAATATCTTTGAAATATTACTAACCTCCATAGCAGAGGTTGCTTAATCTGCAAATTTATCAGCTAGCAAACCATTATTATTGCTAATAACCCTTATTCACATTACCCAAAGAACTGCTGCTTCTACCGTTCCTTAACAAATGGAGTAGGGCAGAGTGGTGAAGCCTATTAAATTTTCACACATCATTAGTCCCCACCTCCTTTAAAGTTTTAACTTATATTTTTCCTTTTTGTCATTTTCTCCATGAAGGCATTTTCTTCCTACTACCTACAAATATCGAGTGAGATTTCATGCAGTTTAGTGTAATTATCTTCTGTAATTTTATTTAAAAAATAGTCAAAGCTCCCGGCCGGTGTGGCTCAGTGGTTGAGTGTCGACCCATGCACCAAGAGGTCACCAGTTCGATTCCCAGTCAGGGCACATGCCCAGGTTGTGGGCCAAATCCCCAGTCGGGGCCTTGCAGGAGGCGGCCAATTGATGTTCTCTCTCATCAATGTTTCTATCTCTCTCTACCTCTCCCTTCTTCTCTCTCTCTAAAATCAATAAAGAAAAAAAATAGTCAAAGAATTGGCTCAAAGTGGGTTTGTGAAAATGTGGTGACTCAGTCTATTTGATAACAGTATTTTTAATAAGAACAAATAATTTGTTTTGGCTATGTGAATGGTGCCAAACACACTATATAGCATATAACCTAAAAACAACCAAAAGGAATCCTTTAGTTTGACTGTCATGCTTTGCCATGATTACATCACAGTGAACTCTCTTCAACAGGACCATTTGTCAAGTTTGAGTTCATTATGAAAACATTTACTTTTATTTTTACTTTTTTAAATATGTTTTCTTTATTGATTTCAGAGAGAGAGGAAGGGAGAGGGAGAGAGAGAGAGAAACATCAATGAGAGAGAACATCGATTAGCCACCTCCTGCATGCCCACCACTGGGGATTTTGTCCAAAACCTGTACATGTGCCCTGAATGGGAATCGAACTGGAGACCTCTTGGTTCATGGGTCGACATTCAACCAGTGAGACACACTGGCCGGGCAAAAGCATTTACTTTTAAATCATCTTTAATTCACCAACTGGCTCAAGGTCATTTATGTAACTTTGGTACACAGTGTTTTGGCACTTTCCACCCAAGTGTCTGCTGAATTAGGTAACAGTATTTTCAGGGAGTGACATACAAACAAGACAGTAGGCTTGCTTTCCAGCTTCTAATAATTTGGTTTTCTTTTTCCATAAATTTCTAGAGGAGAAGGCACCCTCTCAATTAACAGTGAGTATTCTGCCTTTGGCTAAATAAATAAAGACAGACTTGCTAATCACATTTATGATGACATCTCAGCAGTTTTTGCCAATCAGGGTATTTATATACTAGCGAATACCAGGTGTGTCTCAAGCCACAAATTGGTCTTTTTGGATCAGATTGAAGTAGGAGTTAGGATATGTATTGTGAAGGTCAGCAGAATCAGCTCTGTTTCTCAGCAGGTCAAGAAAATAAGGTCTGTGAATTTTCACAATAGCTAAAAATAGGATAAATGGGTTACCAGATTGGATTATGTTCCTCAATCACATTTTTAATTATTAAAGAGTGTTATAAGTCTTTACAAGCAGATGAGGATGAATGATCCTTAAAGCAGCATTTCTAAAGCCAGGACCAGCATGTAAAGAGCGTGGGTGTCACAGCTCTCATTCTTGCAACAACAACAACAAAAACTTCACAAACTGAAACTTAACAACTCTACAGATTGATCAAGCAATTGAAGTCCTGGGGCAAACTGATGATCCCCCTAACTGGAGAGACAGGCAAACAGTGACATTTAAATGTTATTTTTGTTTCCTGGGACATTGCTTTCCACATTCAGTTTCTGTCAACAGTGAATTTGGCAAACCTTTTCCAGAAATGAATGAATGACAAAATTCCAGGCAAATTGCGGAAGCTTTATACTAGTGATGAAAAAAAAATAAGAAATTAAGAAATGTTGAAAGCTGTAGAATATTTAACTACAATACTATTTACAAGAGACTTTTCAAAAGTTTCTCATTTTCCACAACTGATATGTTGCTGGAAAGTTATGATGCAATTTTGGGGATAGGGAAAGGACATATTGAAACATTTAAATTTCAACATGGTTGTAGGTCAGTTGAAGTAAATCTTTGAAAAATGTTAATGGAAGAAATGTTTAGAAATGTGAACCAGCATTCCCTGATTTATATGTTATGGCTAGTTTTTTCATTAAAGTTGAGAATATTTGTAAAAGAGTGTGGGTTTTTTTCCCCTGCTCTCCTATTTCCACAAAGTATGTCTCCTCAAGTAGAAATAATAGTCTTTCTTTTCTTTGCTCGATTATTTGATTAGCAAAGCACGTAAAAAGGTACCTTGGAGAGAGTTTAGTCATTTTTTAAAGAAAGAAGAAAACAAATGGAGAAAAGAGAAAAGAAGGGAAATGTTAGAGTAAGGGAAACAAAAATGTTTTCAGGATGAATATTTTAGGGGGGAAAATGGACTGTAAATATAAAGAGATTTTTTATTTTTTTATTTTTTTTATCCTTACCTGAGGACATTTTTCCATTTTTTTGTTCAGATAGAGTGGGAGGGAGAGAGAGGAAGAGAGAGAGAGAGAGAAACATCGACGTGAAAGGGACACATCGAGTGGCTGCCACCCGCACGACCAACCAGGACCAGGGACAAACTGCAACCGAGGTACATGCCCTTAGCGGGAACCGAACCCAGGTCTCTCTGTACCGCAGGCCGACACTCTAACCGCTGAACCAAATCGGCCAGGGCTAAAGACATTTTTTAAAGGAATAAACTCAGGTTTTCAGGTCTTTTTGTGTCCGCCTTAATTATATGGTATCACCATTAGATTTTTTTTTTTAATTCACAATTTGATTTGATCATAAGGCCAAATTAACCTTTTTATTTATTTTTCATTTCTAGTTGACATTTAATATTATATTAATTTCTGGCCTACAGCATAGTGGTTAGACATTTATATAACTTACTAAGTGATTCCCCCCATTAGTCTAGTACCAACCTGGCACAATACATATAATAGCACACTATTGTTGACTGTATTCCCTATTCTGTACTTTATTTCACTAGAAAAAGCAAGGTATGGGGAAAATCAGGAAGGGATTCAATGACGAGACCGTTCCTGAGTTTTTTCTGCTTTTATTGATATTACTTCTCCTATCTTGTTTTGCTTATAAACCTTTCCTTTCGCAAGTCAGGAATACAAACATAGCTCAAAAGTTAATATGTATGACTCCCTGAAAATGAACACATTTTCTGAGATAGTAAAAAAGTTGGAATAGTGGAATGCAGTGAGAAATTGATCATAGTGCCCTGTTTCTCTGTTCCTTAGTGTATCTGAATTGAAAAATAATTTTTGGCAAAATTTCTGTGTTTATTTCCAAACTGTATTTCTATGTCAAAAGAAAGTCTAGATAAAAATTCAATTTTAGATTGTTTCAGTTGGTAAACTTTTTAAAAAATTCAACTTTCTTCCCATCTTCCTTATCTATTTCTTCAGAAAAAATAGCTTCCATACACAGTCCCAGCCCTAGGCACACTATTTATTAATTCTAACTCCTTGATCTCATTGTTATCAGAGAAAAATGTGCCTCATCCTTCCCTGTTGCTAGTGGGAGTGGGGTTCTTGGGGTACTGCTGGAATAAGCATTTCCAGAGGCCCCCATGGGAGGATGAGATATGGTAGAAAGCTTTATTTTCATACAGTTAAATCCCTGCATTTCCAAATTCCCATTTCCTTTAGTCTAGTTATAGAAGAAGTGTCGCTGGCGTTTCAGTAAAGCTAGACGCAAAGCCAGTGTCCAGAGTTTCCATGTTGAAGCTGGGTCCAATTCAGCATCAGGTTAGTTACAGTCCTTTAGTTCACTGTGTGTGGGATTCATATGGCCATGAGCTATGTGGGTGAGTGCAGGGAAGCAGGGGCAAAAGAGCCCTGTGAGCCCAGAGTCACATGCAGACCAAGAGAGCCAATAGCACAGGAGAGCGAACTCCTTTGTTTAGGGGGTTAAGTATCCCAAATCCTCGAGGGCTTGCCATGGCCATGCCCATTCTGGCAATGACCTCTGTTCTCTGGTGTGATTGACGCAAGCACCTTCCCTGTCACCCAACTTCAGTGGGCATGCATCTATCTTCCCTTGGTGCAGTCCCCTTCCCCCAGTGTTCTGCAGGGAATATGCCTGTAATGTCTGGCCTTCCCTTTGTGCCTTTCCTATTATTGATAACTAGCTAATTATAATAGTATCATCATGATTAACATATATTCAGAGAAATCTTAACACTGAGCTTTTGCTTATAATGATTTCTCTCTGCTGACACATTAAAATTGTTCCAAATTGAATTTATTTGTATATACACACACATACATATATATGTGTGTGTATATATATACATATGTATTCTATGTAAATCTTTTATATATTTATATATGGCATAAAGAGTGACTCTAAGTTGTATTTAATTATTTTGACAAAAATGATAAAAAATTTTTATCTTCTGTATACACTTGCATGTGTACCAACTTGAGTGGAGTTTTATAAAATTGGATTCTCACGTTTTATAATTTGCTAGTCTTGCCCTGGCCAGTTTTTCTCAGTGGTTAGAGCATTAGCCCATGGACTGAAGAGTCTTGGGTTCGATTTGCGGTCAAGGGCACATATCTTGGTTGCAGGTTCAATCCCAGGCCCTAGTCAGGGTCGTGCGGGAGGCAACCAATCAATGTGTCTCTCTCACATCGATGTTTCTCTCCCTCTCTTCCTCCCTCCTTCTCACTCTATCTAAAAATAAATGGAAAAATATCCTTGGGTGAGAATTAAAAATATATATAATAAAATTTGCTAGTCTTTTTTATGTTTCTTTCATGACTTGTCCATTTCATACTCTTTTACTCTAGGGTTTTGTTTTTACTTGGATGTTAAAAATTGTGCACTGTGGCTCAGCCAGTGTGGCTCAGTGGTTGAGCATCGACCCATGCACCAAGAGGTCGTTGGTTTGATTCCCAGTCAGGGCACATGCCCAGGTTGTGGGCCCAATCCCCAGTGGGGGGCATGCAGGAGGCGGTCAATTGATGTTCTCTCTCACTGATGTTTCTATCTCTCTCTCCCTCTCCCTTCCTCTCTCTAAAATCAATAAAGAAAGAAAAATTTTTATAAAAAAATGTGCACTGCACTAAATTATGTCACCTAAGGTCTCTGCCGTGGAGCAACTGACTGTGGGCATGATCTCTCTTTGAATGTTAATAACATGTAGGAGCAGCTCAAAAGTTGTGTTGAAAGCTACTATAGCATCCTGAAAACCTGGAGAACATGACAGTTTTCAGATTTTTTTTGTCTTTTGCTTAATATACACATTTATTATTTTATTATTTTCTTGTAACCCTGAAGACTCATTCCTACTTGGTTTGGGGTTATTATTATTATTATTTATCTCACTGTAGATCATTAACCTATTTGCAGACTTGTAACTAATATTCTGAAGTCATAGCTAGGGAAGAAATCTTTCTGGTGATCCCTATTTTATATTTTAGAAATCTGATGTTGGTGATAGTCATATTTCAGAGAAATACTATTCTTCATAATTCATGTTGTGTTCCTTTCCTTTTCTTGGCCAACTTCTGTTGCCTCAAGCCATGTTTTAGAAAAAGGGTGAAAGTGGGGAGGACTGACTTGCCTAACTTGGCCAGTGGGTAGATTTCACTCATTATTAGTACATCACATCTAGGATGCTGCCAATGTTTGCTGATGACTATGGCATAGCAATGGGGCTACAACCTTCTCTTCTCTGGATTCGACTGTAAGCACCTATTCCTAAAGCAAATATGCAGAGCATTAAGGGAAATGTAAGAAATTTACTGTAGGCTTCAGGTAGTTGACCCAATTTGCCTGGATTTAGTTGCATAGATGATGAGGCAGGTGGCATAACTGAACATCTTAAACTACATCGTCTCCATTCTCTGTCCCTTTTCTTCAGTCCTCTCCTTTTAACCTCTTTCCCTTTTTTCTAGAGCTCCCCACCCCCTAAAACACAGGATTTCCCAGCCCTTCTATTTTCAGTTATCCCTTATTTCTTTTAAATTCTGTAGCCTGAATAAGCTGCAGAAAGGTCTCTGCACTTCTCCCCTATCCTGATGGTTTTCTGCTGGCCCTGCAGAGGGAGGACCCTTTGTGTTAGGGTTTCTGCATCTTCTGGCTGTGTTAGAGAAGCATTATGAAGACTTTGTTTCCCATTTAGAGAGAGGAAATTGATGAAGGAGTAGGGTAGGTGTTTTTACTCCAGGCTGTAAGTTATTTTCATCCAAAGTATCTGAAATCAAACACCCCTCCCACTGTGATGATTCATTTATTTCTAAAGGTCCCCATCTGGTCTCCATGAGAAATTCATACTCCTTCTATTAACATAACTTTGACCTTATTTGTAACAACCAAATAACTAATAACTCCGGCCTTATTATAACACAAGGGCCTTTCCCTGCCCTGGGCTATGTTAAAAATTGTCTTATATTAACAGGCAGTGAAAGGTGTTATGCCTATTTGCTTCTCTTCAATTACTAGGTTTCATCCTGAATAATAGGAGGGATAGGAAAGATATTTAGTTCACCAAATCAATTCTTATAAAATAATTTGTTCAGCCCTGGCCGGTGTGGCTCAGTTGGTTGAGCGTCATCCCATACACCAAAGGGTCACCAGTTCAATTCCTGGTCAGAGCACATGCCTGAGTTGCAGGCTTGATCCTTGGTTGGGGTCGGGCGTGCGGGAAGCAGTCAGCCAATGTTCTGTCTCACATCTCTCAACATTGATGTTTCTCTCTCTCTCCTTTTCCCTTCCTCTCTCTCTAAAATAAAACAATTATATATTTAAAAAATAATAATAATTTATTCACTGTTGTCCTGAAATTAGTAAACCAGGAGGCACATAGCCTCTAAGAGAGTCTTGCTTTCTTCATTTCCACTCCAGTCATTGTATATGTTATGTCAGATATCTTTCTGACATATTCATTTTATTTTTTTCAAGTTTTTATGATAAGAAAATCTAGAACTTAAATTATAGATGTGTTTATTTATGAAGGGAGGACAATATAACTGGATAATCTATAAAATGTTGCTAAGAACTCCTATGCTGGGTATTCTTAGAGAATAATGATGATAATCTTCATAGTCATTTAGTGCTGAATCTTTTGGGAGCAATTTCTGGTTAATGTTGACAAAAGTATTCATACGAAATCACTCAGGGCTGCTGTCCTCAAACAATGAATATTTTCCCAAACAGATATGATTACTCACTCTTTGGACATAGCCACCCATTGCTCTACTTTCTTATATATTTATAAAAGGGAATTTCACATATTCAACTCTTATTTAAGTACAATATTGAGGTGATTATTAGTCTGTGTACAATATTTTGATCAATAATATGTATCAGAACTTTAATTTTTCTGAATGTGCTTATATTTTCTCTTTCACTTATATTCTGGTAACTGCTTCTTCTTTCTGTAGTTAGCTGAAGCTTGCTATTTTAGTCAAAATCCTTCACTAATTCTTATTATTGACCGTTGTAAAATGTAGAAACTATTCTTCACCCCTGGTATCTACCATTCATATATCCCCGTTTATTTAATCTTTCTCTGTATTTCTTGGTTACTTTTTCTTTTTGTCTTTGCCTACACCTGGACCCTATCATTACCAAATATTCTTCTCTTTACTAACTGCTATTTTTCTTTTAACATTATCTGATATAACTATATTTTCATCATTTTGTTTCTGGATTTTTATCCCCTTTCCAGGGGTCTTAAAGTGACAAGGAAAGTGATCTAATCATACTTTGTGGAGGTAACAGGAATGGCATCCTATTCCTCCACTGTTCCAAATGAAGTATCATTCCTCCTTTTATGAGTTATTAATCATCTACAATGTCAGGTGACAGCCACTGTGTTAGAGGCCCTAGCAACATAAAAATAAACAAATTAAAATTCCTGAAGCCAAGAACCTTTAAACTAAGCTCTAGAAAAATGTTGGCTTCATGGATTTGCTTGGTTTATGATGGTAGATTACTGATGGACTCATGTCCATTATGATGGTAAATTATGATATTTCTCCATATTCACATTTCAGCTGGTATTGACATTTGAATCATATATGCTAGCCAGTCTTTTTGCATTGCTGGAGAGTAAAAGTAGCCTGAAAAACTAATATTTCTAAATAGTTGAGACATTTCTGAGTTCTTGACTTATTTTAGATTATTAAAATGGAAATTACTTTAAAATGTATTATACATCTTTCTTCATAACCATTTAGGAATGATTTGGTCTAGGTGAGATGGAAAATAGTGGGAATGGGATTATCATGATAGAGAATAGTGAGCAAAGTTAAAATTCACTTTTATATGAAATAATTATAGAGTGAAAAATACGTTCACATTTTTCAAATTGCGTTCATTTGGGAAATGCAATCAAGGGTGTTTTTCACATCCTCAGGATAAACTTAGTTGACATTTATTATTTGACCACTATGTGACAGGTGCCCTGCCTCGCATGCGCCACTTTCTGACATCCTTGCTCGGCTGTTGCTTTGATGCCAGACACCGTTTTGAACAATGGTGAAAAACAGCGCTGAGTTTTATTGAGCTTTGAAATCTTTGTTAACATTTGCTATTCTTTGTGAATAAAGTGGAACAATTTTTCTCATAGGTCAGAAGCCCTGTTATCCAATGTGTAGGCTAGCACGTGGTTACTCTGCTGGGTTTTTGTAATCAACTCAGAATGATCGCTAACCCTGCTACATTCTCCCTTCTTCCAGGAGAATCCTTGTAATAAACTTTCCAGGATCCATTTTCTGTAATGGTTCTAAGTTACATTCAGTCAATAAGAAACATTTGAAAAATAGCAGTTATTAGAGAAAACTAAAGCCAGAACCTAAAACTGGATAGCTTTGGATTAACTTGAGCTGAATTTAATCTGCTATGCAGATCAATTTTGATGATCCAGATGAGTTAGTTTGAGGTTCTGATTCAGTTTGGGTCAGGGTTATTGCCACTGAACGCAACAGTTCTGAACTCAGTCCACATGGAGCTTTCGCAAATGATAATTTTCAAATAGCTGCCATTAAAACCAATGACAAGAAGCGACTCTTAAATTCATTGGTAATTCTGTACCTTCAGAAGCAGACAGCGGTTTCTGTATTTTTCTCTTAGGGTCACATTTCTGCTGTTATGTCTGTACAAGTGGTGCTTTGTCAGTTGGTGGAATGACTGAGCAGGAGCCCAGCTGCCTGTGACCTTGTCATATTGATCTCATCTGTTGAAGTGTAGTGAGGTTGGTCACTCTGAAATCCAGTCAGCAAAGCCCAGTAAAATAAGAGTTGGTTAAAACCAGACCAGACAGTAATATTATCAACAAGCAACAGGATTATATCAGAATGGCAACCAATTCTTTGAATAGCCAACGCCATTTTTTAGAAATATGAACCCTGGAAATTTTGGGGTTGGGGTAACTACTATACAGATTTTTGAGTACATTAAAGTTTTCTCCAGCAGCTTTTTGATCCCTTTTCTTGATAAATGTATTATAGCTCCATTACTAAGGAGACACTGCCATAATGATAGTTTGCACCAAGGTATGTGAGAGCATGCATTATGTTGGATCATGCTGCATATGTTGGCATATTCAGTAATCTTAGTTGTATGTCTTGATCCTTTAAACAATATGTTGGAAAATAAAATATATATATTTCACTTTGAAATATATATGAAAAATATATTTTTTCAGATTATGATATATGTAATATCAGAAATCTTAAGGATGATGGATATATTATATTTGAAATTTTATCTAGTATCTGTTATGATACTCCTGATCTGCTTTATCTATAAAACAGTTTAAATGTTTAATCAAAATCTATATTGGAAGTGTTAATCCTTTGTATTTCAGGGTTCAGGAAATCTTGTGGTAAGCAAAGTATCAGAATAGCGGTGGTCTCTAAAGATTGCTGAGGCAGTTTAAGGAGAGTCATGGATGGAGAAATGCACAATAATGTAAATGTCATTCGTTCTCCAATTTCAGATTCAGTTGGTTTGCTGTTTCTTCTAGATATTTCAGGGTGGCAGGTGCAATCGTATTATACATAAGAATTCAAGAAGCATTAGTTATTTTAAGTGAAAGAAACATTTTTTCATAACCACAATTATATCTTAATTTTGTATCCTCATTTATTTTTCCTCATAGTGGAGATAATTAAGATCAAGTTTGTTCTAAATACCAGAGTATGACGAAATTTTAGAAGAACAACTTCATTGAGAATTAGGAGGACTTAATTGTGGTCTCGATTTTGCTCAAGTCTCTTGGTCTTAATGTTCTTGAGTCGTAAAATAGGGAAGTTAGAATGGATCACTGTGTAGCCTCTACTAAATCTCTGTATTTGATGAACATTATCACAACTAATTAATCCTTAATTAACCCTATGAGATAAGGTTTATTAGCAACATTTCACAAGTATAAGAATTCAAGCTTTGAAAGACTATATAGCTGTATGAGGTACTAGGCATTTGTGGGTGCTGGGATTCAAACCCAGTCCTGTACTCATGCAAAGCCTATGCTCAGAACCACGAGTCATTACTAATGCTGTAAGATTGCTGCCCATAATTCTGGGACTGTTTTCTTAGCATCATTTATTCTTACCATTCATATTTTTAGATATTTGTTTGAATAAGAGAAATATTGATAGCAATTGATTTTTGTTATTTTTGAACCCCCAGTCACTTATTTTAATCCTTTAATTTCCCTTGTAATAAGTTAAAGTCAAAGAGCCAGAAGTGGCTGGGTTGAAAAGTGACTCCATCAGTACTCCCTCCTTTCAGATAACAAACAGAGAATTGTTTTTTATTTTCTTTATCTGCACTGATACCACTTAGAGACAGAGGTGGGAATCACTAGATATGATGGTCAATTAAACAGCACATTTGCTAAAAGACAGAATTTGAGTTAAATAACTTGATTAACATCTGATTTTGACATTTAAATATTTCTTATGGTTATAACATTATAGCATTGGAAGACAACAAGGAACTTTCTCTAGGTTTTTTTTTTTTAATCCTCACCCAAGGATATTTTTCCATTTATCTTCAGATAGAGTTGGAGGGAGGGATAGATAGATAGATAGAGACAGAGAGAGAGAGAGAGACATCGATGTGAGAGACACACTGATTGATTGCCTCCCACACGACCCTGACCAGGGCCAGGGACCAAACCACAACCAAGGTATGTGCCCTTGACCGGAATCAAACCCTTGACTGTTTGGTCTACGGGCCAACACTCTAACCACTGAGCAAACTGGCCAGGGCTCTCTAGTTTTTATCATTCACTTCAATGGTTGTAAATACCACCTACATGCTTAAATGTGATCATTTATGCTCTAACCCAGAACATTTTTAAACAACTCAAACTTATGCATCCAGTTTCCTAGTTGACATCTCCATTTTGATATATCAAAAACTATTTTAATTTCTTAATGTGAAATAAGTAATATACATGTAGAAAAGTGTCCCCACCCTAGTAACTAACACTCAACTACTATTCTAACACTTTAACTTTATAGCAGTCATCATGATTTTAAATATATATTTATATGTTATTGATGTTGTTATTAATATCTGTTTATATAAACTGTGTGCTTCATCAGTACAAGGTTTTATTTATCATATATCACAGCATCTAGCAGAATGCCTGACAGTTAGTAGATTGTTTATGTAATATCATAGAATAATGAAGGGATTGGGTAAAATATAACCAATTTGTATGATGCACACACACATCAATTTGCTGATATGTACAGAATTTCCAAGTTAGTTCAGGGGATAGGGAGAAAGGGAGTCATTACCAGTTATTGTGCCATATTTTCTAATGAAAGATTTAATTAAATGTCTACATTTTCCTGTGCCTTCTCTGACATTATTCAGCAAAATACAAAACAGTATTTTCTTCAGGTGTAATAGATAAATGGTCCAAACAGAAAACCGGCAGTATTTTTATTTATGTTCTTTTGAATAAACAATGGCGAGAGATCTTGTCCTTTTAATTTATATAACAAGCAGGGAGTCATAGACTTCTCATAAAGTGACATCAGGCTGGCCCTGGAAGGTTTGGCACTCTTCTCTAGTGGGCTCTCTCGTCCTTTTCTAGATTATTATTTCTTCTTAGCACTTTTTATCTTTTGGCTCTCTTTTTCTACCTGCCCAGTGTTTCTCTACTGTCTACCTAGTCTTTAGACCAATTATCAACACCCTGTGCGGCTTTGCTCAATGCTGGTGGCCATTGGGGCTGATGGGGAATAGAGAAACATATGGTTGATCAAAACCAAGTTGGAACTACTGGCAGATATCTTGTGTGCATAATTACTTTTAAACAAATATTGTATTGATTTTTAGAGAGAGAGAGGTAGGGGGAGAAAGAGAGAGGTAGGGGGGCTGCCTCCTGAATGCCCGCCACTGGAGATCAAGCCTGAAACCTGGGCATGTGCCCTGACTGGGAATCAAACCGGCAACCTTTCGGCACAGCACAACACCCATCCAAGTGAGCCGCGC
Organism: Tadarida brasiliensis; assembly: GCA_030848825.1. Taxonomy (NCBI): domain Eukaryota; kingdom Metazoa; phylum Chordata; class Mammalia; order Chiroptera; family Molossidae; genus Tadarida; species Tadarida brasiliensis. The sequence goes on along the minus strand of CM061267.1, from coordinate 77,145,757 downwards.
CAGCCAGGGCATGTAATTGCTCTTTAGGGTTCTTTTTCTTTTGGTATTTATGATGCATGGTCCCTGTTGTGCCAAATTTATTAGTTACTTTTTGAATTCTTGTGCAGCAGCATTTCTATAACTTAAGGGGAAAAAAACCTTCATATACCTAGATTTGTAGGCTCCTAAATTCAAAGACTTTTCTTCAAAAAGCAGATTTTAGATAAGTGTCTGAGAAAACATACAAAAATATCTCATGATACTACTGCTCAGGCTAAATGCCACCAGCACAAATGAAAATAAAACAGAAAGCAAAAGACAAATTTTGCCTTCTGTCCTTTCTGCCTAAAGTGCCTCTTTACTGAAGAGTGAAATATTATCATATATTTGATAGTAGCATTGTTTTGTATGTTTGCATCTGTTTTATGAATGACCTATAATTATATGTGAAACTATAGAAAGTAAAATAATTTAACTTATTTTTCATATTAATGCTTGGATCTAATCATTTGTCAAGGAAATGTACTATAAAATATGTTTTATATGCATTTTTAATTTCACCCTTAGTAATATGTATGTGGCAGAATAGATATAGATATATGGTATATATATATTCACACACTCACTCACTCACTCATTTGATAATAATGTTAGTTCTTTATCTGATTCCTGATATGATTAAGATATTACATTTTTGACATACGTTTTCTTCAGAACAAATGCTAAGTGAAGGATAGAAGATATTTTGATGTTCATTGTGTTACATTGATGCATACATTATAAAAAACTTAAGAAATCAGTAACAGTGTTAAAGTAATTTTTCTGTGACAGAATCTTCAAGGTCAATAAGAGAGAGCATAGGTTTTGATTATGACTGCTGTAATATAAATACCCAAAATGGAGCAACCTACTGAATGGGAGAACACATTTGCCAATGATACACATTCAATACGGAATTAACATTTAAAATTTATATGGAATTCATGCAATTCAACACCAAAAAGAAAAGCAATCCAATTAAGAAATGGGCAGAGAGGCCCTGGCCGGTTTGGCTCAGCGGTAGAGTGTTGACCCACGGACCAATGAGTCATGGGTTCGATTCCAGTCAAGAGCACGTACCTTGGTTGTGGTTCGTCCCAGGCCCTGGTCGGGTCATCTGGGAGGCAACCGGTTGATGTGTTCCTCTCACGTCGACGTGTCCCTCTCACATTGATGTTTCTCTCTCTCTCCCTTTTTCTCCTTCTCTCCCCCTCCCACTCTGTCTGAAGATAAATAGAAAAATATCCTTGGGTGTGGATTAAAAAAATATGGGCAGAAAATATGGGCAGAAAAATATGGGCCCATAAGAGTAGATACTTCTCCAAAGAGGACATACAGATGGCCACCAGACATATGAAAAGATGCTCAATGTCACTAATATCTGAGAAATCTAAATTAATACCACAATGAGCTACCACTTCACCTCTGTCAGAATGGCGTCATCAATAAATCCACAAACAGCAAGTGTTGGCAAGCACGTGGAGAAAAGGGGACCCTCATGCACTGTTGGTAGCAAAGCAGATTGGAGCAGCCACTGTGAAAAACAGTATGGAGTTTCCTCAAAAAAAATTAAAAATCGAACTGCCTATGACCCAGCGATTCCATTTCTGGGAATATATCTGAAGAAACCCAAAACACTAATTCAGAAGAATATATGTACTCCTATGTTCATTGCAATGTTATTTACAATAGCCAAGATACATGTATACAATGAATATTACTCGCCGTAAAAATAGAATGAAATTCTACCATTTTTAAGAGCATGGATGGACCTAGAGGTTATTATGCTAAGCAAAATAAATCAGGCAGAGAAAGTCAAATACCATATGATTTCACTTACATGTGGAATCTAAGAAACAAAATAAAATTGAAACAGACTCATAGATACAGAGAACAGATTGATTGTTGCCAGAGAGAAAGGGGGTTGGGGGACTGGGTGAAATGCTTTGGTGGAGGGATTAAGAAGTACAAATTGGTCCGGCCGGTGTGGCTCAGTGATTGAGTGTCGACCCATGCACCAAGAGGTTGCCGATTCGATTCCCAGTCAGGGTACATGCCCAGGTTGTGGGCCAAATCCCCAGTTGGGGCATGCAGGAGGCAGCCAATCGATGTTCTCTCTCATTGATGTTTCTATCTCTCTCTCCCTCTCACTTCCTCTCTCTCTAAAATCAATAAAGGAAAAAAAAAACATAACCTTATTAAAAAAAAAAAGTACAAATTGGCAGTCACAAAATAGTCATGGGGATGTAAAGTACGACATAGGAAATATAGTCAATAATATTGTAACAACTATGTGTGGTGCCATATGGGTACTGGAACTATCAGAGGAACATTTTGCAAAGTATATAATTGTTGACCCACTCTACTGTGCATCTGAAACTAATACAGAGTAATGTTGAATATAAATTGTAATTGAAAAATAAAACACATATGTAAAACAAACAAAAAAATACCCTAGATGGTTAAAGCAGGTTATCATAAACTTAAGAATGGCTTTATTTGACATTATTTTGACTTGGAGCTTCAGGGATGTTCCCCCAAAAGGAGGGAGCGATCTAAAGAAGATGGCTGCTATACTTCTGTCCCTGACCTAGGGCCATTTCCACAGACATTTGGCCCAGAGATAACTTGAGTTATGGAGGCTGCGAAAGTGAAATCAGTAGTGATGGCAAGTGTAAGTCATAATAACTACCTCTCCCTGCAATATATTTTTAGTGTGAATGAGAAAACAGTTTTCTGACTTCTGTGTGACTGCTTGTTTGTATAATTTTAAAACATGTAGACTGTTGGGAAAATGTGGTCTACTACTCAGGGATAAAGAAGAGGCAAATCCTCTACAGCATTTTATCTTTGTGTTATTGATCTTTTAAAATCTTTCACACTATGTGTAAAGTGCTGTGCGTGTGTGTGTGTGTGTGTGTGTGTGTGTGTGTGTGAGAGAGAGAGAGAGAGATAAAGAGAGAGAGAGAGAGAAGCTTAAGGTAGTATCTTAAAGCTGTCAGGCAGTGCAACTCAATTTAAGGGAGAACATTTTAGTTCCTTGTTAAAAAAAAAAAACATACTTGGTAAGTAATTGGTGAGTTAATGTTTTTAGAGCACTTAGAACTGCTAAACTACTTAGAACTGCTAAACTGTAATTTTTTTAAAGTTCATTATATAACTCTTATGCAAATAGGATGAACACATGCTGAACATGTATGCAACTAACTATAGGAAGAGAGTTGTATGGCCTTAGAGAAAGACTGTGGGGAAAGAATGGCTAGGTTAGATGCATACCTGGTTAATGTTGTACAGTGCAATGGCCCTTAAACTTGGGGATTACCTTTCTACCAGATAGAAATCATTTGCATCACTAACAGACTAAAATCTACATATTAACTTGTACCTTTGCCTCTATTGGGCTTTTTTTTTAAATCCTCACCTCCACTGATTTTTAGAGAGAGTGGAAGGAAAGAAGGAAGAGAGAGAGAGAAACATTGTTCAGAGCAAGACACATGGATTGGTTGCCTCTCACAGGACCCCGATCAGGGCTGGGGATCGAACATGCAACCCAGGTATGTGCCCTTGACCAAGAATCGAACACAAGACCCTTTGGTCCACAGGCCAATGCTCTAACTGTTGAGCCAAACCAGCCAGGGCTCTATTGGGCTTTTAATTGATAATAAATACTAAGTCAGTCAAGATACATTCTCTTAAATAATTAAATACTTAGATGGGCTGGTTAAACAATGCTCCAATGTGAAATTCAAAAGATATACTGCTTTCCCTTTGCCTTATTTCTCAGTTCTGAATATTTTTTTAACAGAACAGTTAGTGATGTGTAAGAAGCACTCTATAAATGTTTAAAACAAGGGGAAATGACTTAGGAGGTGACATGCTGGGGGCTCATGTTTAGGATTAAGCTTAGGGAATAAAACTCATTCGCATAAGGCTTGAATTTCTTTTTTATTTTCTTGAGCGAGGGAAGATGAGATATTAGAGAAAGGACCAGAAAGAACATGAATCAGGGAGAAAATATGAGATCTAGTACTGCATGGGGGAAGGTCACAAGATATCAAGACTTGTGGCATGACCCATGACTGAAAAGAATTTTGTGAGCAAAAATATCTAAGATTTGGAGTTATTTGAATTGCATAGTGGATAATTTTGTCCATTTCTCTTGCCTTCCATTCTTTAGTAAATTTTACTGTGTTCATAGCTTTCTATGTGTGCTTTATTTTTATTTTATTTTTAGAAACTGGGGAATGGGCTGAATTTCATAGCTAGCTATTTATTAATACATTCATGTATTAACAACTTTTGAACTCAGCTGTGTGCTAAGCATGTATGAGTTGCTGGACACACTGTGTTTAATCCAACAAAGAAAACAAAAGGAGCTTTTATAGAGCTTATAGTTTAGTGTGAAAGTCAGGCAATAAATAGATAACCATATAAATATATGCTTATCACTTGTGGTGAATGCTATAAAAATTAACAGGATTCTGTGATAGAGACTGATAGGTTTAGAGATCTGTCTCAATGGTATGGTCAAGGAAAGCCCCTGTGAGGAGGAGGCCTTTAGACAGACCTGAAGCAAAGGCCATCGAAGAAGAGGGGAGTGTATTAGCTTCTCCGGGCTGCTGTGACAACCACAAACTTGGTGTGGCCTAAAACACAGAAATTTATTCCTTCCCAGTTCTGGAGGCCAAAATCCGAAATCAAGGTGCCAGCAGGGTTGGTTCCTTCTGGAGTAAAAGGTATGAGCCGGCGGGCGATCACATCCTCAACGCAAGGCCCGTGTAGAGCAAAATTGCTTTATTACATATGTCTGGGTGCAGGACGGACCAAGCCTAAAAAAAGCTCATCCCCGAGCCTTCTTTGTTGTCCGCTTTTAAAGGCACAAACTACAGCTCTTGGTGTTGCTTTTGGCACTGTTAAGGGTGGGGTGGGGGGAACTGATAGAAGGGGGCTGAGGGAGCTGTTAATTCAGGGCAACCATTAATCTCTTTCTTCTCATGGTTCCTCTGAGTTTCCCAAGGCCTTCATTAACCCCTTATCTTTATAGTTTTCCTTGGGTTTCTCAAGGCCCTTATGTTTACAAAAAAGAAACTGCCAGGGTGTGTACGTGCAGTAACTGAGGGTCAGAATGGAGTTTAATTTTGTTAAAACATCATTAACCCTTTCATGGAGACCCTGAGACAGAATCTAGTCTGTGCTTCTCTCCTACCTCTGCTGGCAGCCAGCCATCCTTGAGGTCCGTGGCTTGTACTCCAGATGCAGTCCTCTAGACTCTGCCTCTGTTTTCACACTGTCTTCTGCTCTTCAGTCTATGTCACAAGCCTCCCTCCACCTTTCTTTTATAAGGAAACTGTCATTGAATTTAAGGTGTGTCCTAAATTCACAATGAACTCACTTGAGATTCTTAATTACATCTGCACAATTCAACCCACTACTCTAGGCAGAGGAATTAGCATGTGCAATTACAGGGATGTGGAAAAGAGCCTGGCATGTTCAAGGAGAGGTCATTTTGGGTGAGAGGGAGAACAGGCAATTATTCAGTTGACATGTTAGGTAGTGTTGTCACATTGCCTCTGACGTCAATGAGTAGAACTAGAGAGTGAGCCTCACGTGGATTTTCAGAAGCATGAGGAATAATTTGGGCTTCACAGGGTCTGGGATGGGGCTAGGAGTTGTCTGTGAATCCATTTGGTATTCAGCTTGCTAATCATTGTTATCTCTTCTTTCATAATATACTTAAAAGCTTTGTGACTTAATGAGCTTACTAAGTGGATATACTACAAACTTAAGTATAATTTTTTCCACAATTACTGCTTGTGTTTTTCTTGTCCATTCTAAAAGGGTCATTTTTCAATGTCCCTTGCCTCATATATTGTGACCTTATCCCATTTCTGAGGTCAATGCCTAATGATCCATTTTCTATAGCCCATCTCTGCGAAAGAGTGACTAAGCTGTAATGCAAAAGTATTCTCCAGGTTGTATAGACCAAGCAAGCCTTTTCCTATGATGTCTTAATATTTGTTACACAGAGAATTTGTGTAGTTGTATATGTCACCACTTTGAAAAACCTGTCTAAGTCCCTTCTCTAAGATATGCCAATGGAATTCAGTTTAAAGTAGAGTATAAAATAATACTGTTTGGGAATCTTATTGAATTTAAGAAACCCTTGTCTAAGGAAACCATTTTCATTAGCATCAGTTTTGTCTCCTACCAAGGAATTCACTTCAAACTCTTTGTTCCCTAAGAACCACTTTATGTGACTGAAGACAATTTATAAAAAGTCAGTATTACACAACTGGATTATAGTTGATAGCTTCATTAAGCACAAATTATAAGAGACTTCTTTTAACCTCTTAAATGTGACTTGTGCACTTATCTACCCAATAACATACTGTTGAGATTACTGATGTCCCAGCAGCAACCTGCCTTCAGATAGGGTCATAATCATTCTTGAGCATTTTAGGGTATATACCTTTAACATTGTCAGCCACTAACCTCAGTGCTGAAATAGTAGTAACATTAAAAAGCCAACTTTAGGAACTTTTCTGATCAAATGGTAGTATTTTTTTTGCATTTCTGAATAGTTTCTGTTAGCAGTTTCTACTGCTTATAATTTACTCTGAAAGTAATTTAGCAGCATTCCTATAAAGGAAACCAACCAATTACTAGTCTAAGTGTTGAGAGGGTAACACTAAGAAGATAATTGAGAAACAGAACAAAACAAAGTCAAGTCACTCTAACATATCCTGAGTACCTTCCTTCTGCAAAGCAAAATGGAACTAAAAATTAGGAAGATTAAAATTGGTCTATCGAGCAGTTGAAAGACATAATTTATAGGAAACAGAAATCTGCACTTTTAAGAGAATTTTCCTCAAATGTGCATTTGCTCAAATATGGGATGCACACTGAAGAACTTTGGGGGGTACATAATAATTTTAAGTAAGTTAGTGGGGAACCTATGCCAAATGCATCTTAAAAATTAGAAGCACAGCAGGTAAATTAATTCATTTGTTGATCCAAGATGGTTTATAGATAAATGAAAAGAGCTAAAATACAGCTTTCCATGAGAAAGCAAATGAGAATGTGCCTCACTGCTAAAATGAAATCTGATCCCTCAAAAAAGGCAGTTTGGAAAATAAGATGGTTTGTTGAGATGGCATTTGAATATGCTAAAGAAAATAGCGGTGACTTATGACAAATGTGAGGTTGTATAGAATAATTTACTGAATACTATTTTGTGGAAACATTTTGTAAATCATGTTCATGTTAGATTTATTTTTTTCCATTAAAATATCAAAAGCTCCTCAGCAGTTTCCATTTTTTAAGAAAATTATAAATTATTGGTTTGTTGCATTTCTCAAAGCTTGTTTGCCTATTGTATTTGACCTTGAATAATGAGAAAATAAACTTGAAGTAATAAAATACTGCTTTAATCTTGTCTCTGTTTTATTACTTTCATTTTTTCCCCTTATGGAGAAATGTATGTTTCTGGCATGAGGACAAAATTTAAAGCAGGGGAAAAAAGCAAAAAAAAAAAAAAAAAAAGTCATTTGATCTTTATATTACTACTATTTATTTATTCAAATGACTTATTTTTTACAGTAGCTTTGTAGTATAACCTGATATCTGGTATTGTGATCCCACCTACTTTGTCCTTCTTTTTCAAGATTGCTGTGGCTATTCAGGGTCTTTTTTGGTTCCATATGAACTTTTGAAGTATTTGTTCTAGTTCTGTGAAATATGTCACTGGTATTTTGATGGGGATTGCATTCAATCTATAGATTGCTTTGGGTAATATGGACATTTTAATGATGTTAATTCTTCCAATCCATGAACAAGGTATGTGCTTCCACTTTTTTATATCTTCCTCTATTTCTTTTTTCAATGTCCTGTAGTTTTCTCAAATGACTTTTTTATTTAAAAAATCAAGAGCATGAAGTCTTTGCTTTTCATTGATTAATATCCTTTATAGAAAAGTTTAAAAGAGGACTTCATTTTTAATAGGTAATTAAAAAATTACCTAATGTTAAAATTAGAACAATAGGTATTAGTAGGTTATAATTAACAGAGAAGATAAAGTACCATGTCCTGGAAAACAGTTCTTATATTATATTTTTCCTTCTGACCTCTGAGTACAGATATATAGTCTACTTTTCTGGCATAATGGTTGATTAGCTCAGCATGCTGCTCAAACTAAAGGAGAAAACTAACACATAGGCTCATTAACACCTTAAAGCATGAATACAGTTAATACTGCTGTCATCACTAATTACCATGGCTTAAGATTCTAAACTTACAAAGTATAATTGCTATGGATGGAATTGTGTCCCTCCACCCCAAATTCATGTGTTGAAGCTCTAACTCACAATGTGACTAATGCTAGTAATATTGTCTTTGGATTTAGGGCTTTTTAGGAGGTAAAGTTAAATGAGGTCATGATGGTGGGATCTTAAACGTGGAATTGGTGGTCTTGTAAGAAACGGAAGAGAGATATCTCTCTTTCTATCAGTATCCTTCATGTGAGGATCTAGGGAGAAGCCAGCCATCTGCAAGTGAGGAAGAGAGGTATCACCAGAACTTGACCAGGCTGGCACCTTGATATTGAACTTCGGCCTCCAGAACTGTGAGAAAGTAAATGTCTATTGTTTAAGCCATCCAGACTATGATATTTTGTTGGCAGCCTGAGATAATTAGTACAACAATGAAAATAGTGTACTTGAAAATAATGCAGTAGAGACAGTTTAACACATTCTGAAGCTTAGACTTAAGGGATACTTATCTGATACTCCAGGTCTAAGATAACTTTTTCTTCACAGTAGGATTAATCTGGATTTTCATAATATACTTGGTAATTTTTCAAAACTTTTTTGCTTGTGTTTATAAGATAGTACATATTTTTATACACTATCACACCTGGGAATTTATTTAGAGTAAGAATAAAGGCAGCTAACAGTAGCTTTGAAGTCAGTATCTATTGCCAGAACTATTAGAATCCAGTCCTGACTCTCAGATCCCTTCCTGGTGCAACTGGGATATTTTATACATATTCTTGAATAACTTTGACTGTTTTGTTACCTCCTCTATCTTCTTTTAAATAACCCCTTCTTAAATGTACCATGTTTTCCACATGTATTAGTTAGGTTCCGTTTCCATGGCATATAACAGAACAAAATCAAGAGCATCTTCTGAATTTCTTCCATTAGCCATGAGTAAGAAAGTGGTGGCGGCGCGGGAGGGGAGATGAGGTGTGTAGACACAATATGTATAGTTTTTTCTGATTATAGGTCATTTCCATTAGATTGTAATCCCAATGGATAAAAGAACCTTGCCTCTGTTATTTACCTCTATATAGGTAACTTCTAAAATAATGTCTGGGCCCTGACCGATTTGTCTCAGCAGTTAGAGCATCAGCCTGCAGACCAGAGAGTCCCGGGTTTGGTTCCCGCTAGGGACACGTACCTCAGTTGCAGTTTGTCCCTGGCCCCAGTTGGGGTCGTGTGGGTGGCAGCCAGTCAATGTGTCTCTCTCACATCGATGATTCTCTCCCTCTCTTCCTCCCTCTCTCCCTCCTGCTCTATCTCAAGATAAATGCAAAAATGTCCTTGGGTGAGGATGAAAAAAATAAAAATAAATAAATAAAATAGTGCCTGGGACATAATAAGCCCTCAGTCAGTAGTTTCTTAATATGCAAATGAATGAAATAATGAGTAAAGGGAGTTGATACTGAAAACACAAATAATGGTCATTTTGTGAACTATTAGTTTTAAAATGTTAAAAAATAAACTTTTTTAAATAAAAAAGTTTTCCCTGGAGGTAATAGAGAACTATTGAACATTCCGAGATGAGACATGATAGAAAACTTTTTTACAGTAATCACATTTTTGTTTTTCAGTCTAAGCACATGTTTTTTAAACTAATCTCATATCTTTTGATAAATACTGACAAGTATAATTAATGAAAAAGAAATGATTGTTTTAAAATATTTTAATTTAAAAATATTTAAACCTTCCATATATATTTTAAAGCTAGTTTTATTAAGAAAGAATAGATTACAACCATCAAAACAGATAGGGAACCCACTCCATGGGAGAGCATAATTGCCAATGACACATCAGATAAGGGGTTAATTTCCAAAATATACAGAGTGCTCATACAACTCAACAAAAGGAAGACAAAGAACCCAATTAAAAAATGGGCAGAGGAACTAAATAGACACCTCTCCAAAAAGGACATACAAATGGCTAAGAGACATATGAAGAAATGCTCAACATCATTAATCATCAGAGAGATGCAAATTAAAACAACAATGAGGTATCACCTCACACCTGTCAGAATGGCCGCCATCAACAAATCATCAAACAACAAGTGTTGGCAAGGGTGTGGAGAAAAGGGGACTCTAGTACACTGCTGGTGGGAATGCAGACTGGTGCAGCCACTGTGGAAAACACTATGGTGTTACCTCAAAAAATTAAAAATTGAATTGCCATTTGACCCAGTGATCCCACTTCTAGGAATATACCCTAAGAAGCCTGAAACACCAATCAGAAAAAATACATGTACCCCCATGTTCATAGCAGCACTATTTACAATAGCTAAGATCTGGAAACAGCCCAAGTGTCCATCAGTGGATGAATGGATAAAAAAGCAGTGGTACATATACACAATGGAGTACTATGCAGCTGTAAGAAAGAAAGATCTCTTATCCTTTGAGACGACGTGGAGGGACCTCGAGAGTATTATCCTAAGCGAAACAAGCCAAGCAGAGAAAGACAAATATCACATGATCTCACTTATTTGTGGAATATAATGAACATAGCAGTCTGAGGAACAGGGTAGACCCAGAGACGTGGAAGTAGGGTATAAACTGACACCCCTCAGGAGAGGGGGTGGGGGGGAGGGAAGAGATAAACCACAGAACTTATGCACATGTATGCATAAGTGATGGACATGGACAACAAAGCTGGGGACAGGGTGGGGGGATGGGGAGGAGGGTGTCAATGGGGAAAAAAAGGAGAAACCTCTGTAACAAAAATAAATTAATAAAAAAAAAAAAAAAGAAAGAATAGATTACTTTTATAGAAATGGCTAAAAATAAAGTAAATATTTAGGGTAATAATATAAGGTATGAATCCATATTTCTAGTTAGTGAGAAGTACCAATGCAATATTTTGGTTTTGAACAAAACTGAAGAAAATTATAGACAATTTTATAAGTTTTAAAAACTGCTATTGAGGTATAATATACATACAGAAAGTACATATCATAGACATATAGTTCAATTAATTTTCACAAAATGAACATTCTCAATTAAACCTAACTTTAACAGCATGTTGGTGAGAGTCAACCATATTTTGTCATGGTTCTAGAATGTTCATTCTCATTACAGTATAGAATCTCATGTATATATTTATATTGAATATTATACTCAGGGGGTGGAACTGCTGCATCCCATAGTACACATATGCTTAGCTCTAATAGCTACTGCCAACATTTTCTATGTATTTCTTAGTGCTATGATAAATACAACTTATTTTACAATTTGTACTACATTGATCTTGTATCTAGTGAAGTTGCTTAATTTGCTTATTAAGTTTCAAGTGTTCTTCTAAATATTATTTTAGATAGTCTAAGTGCATAATTATGTCACCTATTAACAATACTACTTTGATATGTTCTTTTCTGATTCTTTGCAATACTTTTTCTTGCCTTATTACATGGGCTGATATTTCCAGTGTATACAGAGTAGAGTAATGATAATGGACATCCTTGTTCCATTTCTATCTCTTGATTATTGAGGTATAATATGCACAGAAAAGGGCACACATCATAAGTATACAGCTTGATTAATTTTTACAAATAGAACACATCTATCTCATAAACCTAAAATTATCAGCAGCTAGAAGCCCCCATCTTGGAAGGGTAATCAATCTCTTCATTTCAAATTGCATAGATTAGTTTTACTATTTTTTTAATTTGTATAAGTGAAATCATGCAGTATGTAATCTCTTGTACCTCAATTTTATTTTATTTTTTTTTATCCTCACCTGAGGACATTTTTGCATTCATCTTCAGATAGAGCAGGAGGGAGAGAGAGAGAGAGAAACATCGATGTGAGAGAGACACATCGACTGGCTGCCATCCACACGACCCCAAACGGGGCTGGGGACAAACTACAACTGAGGTACGTGCCCTTAGCGGGAACCGAACCTGGGTCTCTCTGGACTGGGGGCCAATACTCTAACCGCTGAGCCAAACCGGCCAGGGTATACCTCAATTTTTTGCTTCACCACTTAAGTGTTAGAATTTGTAAATATTATTTGTAAGATAAAATAAATTCCCTTCTATATGTAGTTTGCCAAGAGATTTTTAAAATCATAAGTGAGGAGCAACTTTTGTGAAATTCTTTTATTTTATCTATTATTTCATTTATCAAAATATTTTTCTTTTTTTGTTAATGTGGTCAATCATATTGATTTATTGTGATTGTTAAACCAGTTTTTCATTTATTGAATAAGTTCCACATAGTCATGGTGTAGTGTCATTTTTTTTTTTCAGTACCACTGAATTTGACTTGCTTATATTTTATTTAGGATTTTTGCCTCTATGTTCTTGAGAAAAATCCCTTCATAATTTTCCTTTCTTGTAGTGTCTACATCAGGTTTTGGTATCAAGATTATACTGGCTCCTTAATATAAATGAAGAAAATGATCTTTCCTCTCTTTCTATTATCACAAAGAGAATTGTGTGATATTAATATTATCTATTTCTTAAACAATTCAAAGAATTCACTGAAGACATCTAGATCTAGGGTCATCTGTGTCAGAATTTTTAAATAGATGATTCAATTTCTTTACTTGATATCAGGTAATTCAGATTTTCTATATATAGTCGGCCCTCGTTTTTCACAGTTAATCAGTTCCAGACTCTACCGCGATAAATGAATTTCCGCGAAGTAGGATTCTTTATTTATAAATCGAATATTTTTGCAGTTAGAGCATAGAAAACCTGTTCACGACCTTCTAAATACGTTTTTTAACATTATTAGAACCCTCTAGACATGAAATAACACCCTTTAGTCACCATTACACTCATATTACCCAATATATTAGACAAGAGAAAATAAGACATATTAGACGTTACAAATATTATTTTATTATTATTGTACATTTAATTACACACACACAGTTCTTACACACAACCACTAACCTATGAAAATAGTGCCACTTGTTCGATGACGAAGCGATGAAGATGAAGAGATGTACTGCACAGCAAAGAAGAGCAAGGTTACTGCTCCTCTGACGGCACGACCTCAGTAGGAGAGTCTGCAGGTGGTGCAGTATCTTCAGCAGGTGCGTCGTCGTCCTCTTCCACTGAAGGAGCACTAGGAGTAGGCAGTGGGTGTCTGGGTGCGCAGCTGAAGGACATCATGATAGGCAGTTGCTGGCGCTGTCCTTTCATATGCGTGAGGAGGCTTTTGTAGGGGTCTATCGCTCCATCAAGTGCATCCCGGAACCGCAATGCAGGCATCATTTGTGGGTCCCATTCGCCAATCGTGTCCTGTACTACCTTAATAGTTCTCACGACTTGCGAGAGACGCTCAAGTGTAACGCCAACTTCCTCCTCCTGACCCCCAGGAACCTCTGGCTGCTCTTCCTCCTCCTCACTCGCAGACTCAGTCATCTCCACCAGATCCTCGTCAGTTAAGGGATCCTGTTCTGGAGGATACTCGCCCTCCTTAGGGATCTTCTGGAACGTGTTGTTCACGTAGTCCTTGGCTGCAGGCTGGTCAGCAGAGGCAGCTTCTCCGTGGAGAACGACACTCTTCAGATGATACCTCTTCTGGAACTTCTCGAACCAACCCTTGCTCGCCGTGAAATCCATGCACGTTGCAGAAGAGGGTCCTGGTTGAGGTTCGTACCCGTAAAGCGCTGATAGAGCTGCCTCGCCTTCTCCCGGGTGACCAGCGAATCCAACGGGATGTTTTTCTTGCAGCTGTCGCTGATCCAAACGGCTAGGGCAGACTCCGTTTCACTCTGAACTTATTACCACTTGTCACGACGCGCTCTGCTTCCTTGTTGAAAGAGACAGTCGCCGTTGCACGGATGCTCTTTTCATCTTTACGGATGGAGTGAACGGTAGACTCATTCAAGTTGTAATGGTGGGCAACCTCCACGATTTTCTTGCCATCTTTGATCATATCCAAGAGTTTCACCTTCTCCTGGATGGCAAGCATCTTCCTCTGGCGCTTAGTTTCATCGTCAGAAGGCTTAGAAGAAGAAGCACGTTTAGGAGCCATTGTGGGGCTTAGATAAAAGTTCTCAGAAATCACAAACACTTACAAGAGCAAAGATGCTTCCGATGCGTAGCGATGTAGAAGCATGTATGAGAGGAACGAACTTGCACGAGGCTGAGCCAGTCAGTGGCCAGGATAGGAAGAGGATCGGATAGCCAATCAGTGAACAGCACGCTCTGATTGACTTGGTTTCACCACACCTGGTGTTTTGGAAAAAAGTTATTGCCCACACACAAGGAGTGGTCGAGCGGTTGCACCTGACATTGAAGGATTCCTGGGGTGCTTGAATACATAGGCCTACAGTCCATACGTACAGTCATTTTAATTTTAATTGTGATTGTAATACAGGGGTATATAATTGACTCAGACAACCGAGCGCGCGCTGTATCATTTTTGCTGTCTCAATCAACTTTTTAATGAAAATATTTGAAAAAACTGCGATAGAGTGAAGCCGTGAAAGTCAAAGTGCAAAGTGGCGAGGGACGACTGTATGCTCTCATCTTCCTACAGTTTTATTTTGAGGAATTTGTACATTTTATTAAAATATTCTAATTTATTGCTAATTTTTATTTTCTTTATTGCTTTTAGAGAGAGACAAAGGGAGAGGGAGAGAGAGATAGAAGCATCAATGAGCGAGAACATCGACTAGCCGCCTTCTGCATGTCCCCCACTGGGGATCGGGCCCACAACCTGGGAATGTGCCCTGACCAGGAATCGAACCGGCGACCTCTTGGTGCATGGGTCAATGCTCAACCACTGAGCTACACTGGCCGGGCAATAGGCTAAAAATTTTTATAGTATTATACTATGATCTTTTTTGATGCATCTTGGAACAGTGTAACTGTTACCATATTAATATTTTTTGTTCTTGACACTACAGTTTGTGTTTACTCATTCTCATTTTTTTCCTAGCTCTATCTTGCTAGGGAGTTAGTCAATTTCATTAATATTTTCAGAAGTTTAAAGTTTGCTTCTGTTGAATGTTTGTATCATATTTTGTTGATTTATTTTATATTTTTAGGTTTGATTTGCTTTTCTTTATTCAACGTCTCAAAAAGAAAGCATATATAATTTATTTTCAAGTTTTCTATTTTCCAATATAGTAATTTTAAGCTATAAACTTCTCTCAAAATACTGCTTTAGCTGGATTCCAGAAACTTTGAAATGTTTTATCTTTACTTGTTTTTAACATATTTTGTAATTTGTTTCAAATTTTTTTTGTTCCATTTAGAAAAGTATTGTTTAATTTCCAAGGAAATTATTAATTTTGGACTTTTTCTCTTGCTCCTCTTCTCTCTTTCTCTCTCTCTGTCTCTGTCTGTCTGTCTGTCTCTCTTAATTAATCCCTAACTTTATTTCACTCTGATTAGATAACATATTCTGCATAATTTAAATTCTTTTAATTTTGTTAAGGCTTGCATTATGACGTATATTTCTTTATTAAGTATTTAATTTGCTCTTAAATTCCTCAGTGTTGAATGTGGCATTCTAAATATGTCAAATATGTTAGTTCTGCTGTTTATATATTTCGTATCTTTATTGATTTTTATATTCTCTCAGATTCTTACTGATTATCATGTATTGATAATACTGTATACAACTCTTCCATAGTGTTAATGGATTTAACTATTTTTCTTCTGTCTGTCAAATTTTGCTTTATATATTTTGAAATAATTTTTTTTTTTTTTATCCTCACCTGAGGACATTTTTTCATTTTTTTTTTTTGTTCAGATAGAGTGGGAGGGAGAGAGAGGAAGAGAGAGAGAGAAACATCGACGTGAAAGGGACACATCGAGTGGCTGCCACCCGCACGACCAACCAGGGCCTGGGACAAACTGCAACCGAGGTACATGCCCTTAGCGGGAACTGAACCCGGGTCTCTCTGTACCGCAGACCGACGCTCTAACCGCTGAGCCAACCGGCCAGGGCTATTTTGAAATAATTTTAATAGATGCAAACAAATTTAAATTGTGACAGTTTTCTTTATTACTGTGAATTATTATTCTCTATCTCCAGTAATGATTCTTAAAGCCTACTTTTTAAATTATTAATATAGGTATATTAAGTTTCTTTTGGTTGTCAATCACCTTTTTCTAAAATCTTAAGACCATCTCTCCGCTTTATTTATTGAGAGGATGACTATTTTTTCAACACCACAAAGGCATATTATGTGTAATTTTGTTCGTTGTTATGAAGACCATGAAGAGAACTGTTTCCCCAAAGGGCTAACAATGCAAAATAGAAGCACTGATGACATGGGAACTTTGAAGTTAATATGTCTCTGAAATTGTAACTCTTTGGTAATTGAGAGGAATCATCTCCAGATCATGCAATTTGTATACTTGTTTGTTCTTCTTCCCTTTCGTGAGGACATAAACTCCATGGAAAGAATTTGCCTGTTCCATTGATTGCTATAGTTCCCAGTAATCCCCTAATTATACAGAAAGGTGAAGTGACCCCCAAGAGCATACAACAGGTTGGTGACAAACTGAAGGAGAAATCATTCCTGCCTCAATATAATCAAAGGCAATGTTCTATGTAATAGTTTCCTATAAATTACTATAAAAAGGAAAGAAAAGGGGAAGGAAGCTGTAAGGAAGCTGTGATGTCTATATTTTTCAAATTTATTGGGCTTAAATTTAAATCCTTTAAAAATTAAAAAATCTCCATCACTATCTAGTCACTTCTTTATTTCTGATAAGTAAATCAGAATTACTACTTTATAAATAAATTTGAGTTTTAACTCGTTGCTACTCTGTTTTTTTAAAAACCATTGTAGTCAGATGGAAGTTTGTCATCTTTAAAAAGATCCAAGGTTATACATAACATTCTTAATTTGGAACTCTCTGTGAATTAACTCAAATCTGAAACCTTAATATAGCCTTAAAGAGTATAGTTTCACTTGGATAAACTTTCCCTATTAAAATGGTTGATTACATGTGATTAGATTTTTGGAGACTTATGAAGATGATTCTTTGTATATATCCTATTTTTAAAAATATTTCAAATCCTTTTTATTTTAAGAAACACAGTTACTAAAAAACTGAAATGAGAATTCTGTTTAGATAAATGTTAGCGTCTTTATTTACTTCCTTTAAAAATTGTTTTTGAGGGGAGAATAATTTTAGAGGGATAACAATGTTTTATTTAAATTATATGAGAAATTAGAATGTAGTTTTTATTTTTTTAATTATTAGTTTTAATCCTTACCCAAAGATATGTTTTATTGATTTTTAGAGAGAGAGAGGGAAGAAAGAGACAGAGAGAGAAACATCAATGTGAGAGAGAAACATCGATTGGTTGCCTCCTGTACACACTCATACTGGGAATTGAACCCACAACCTTTTGGTGTGCAAGATGATGCTCCAACCACATGAGCCACCTGGCCAGGGCTACAGTTTTTATTTTTAAAATGTTTTTGTATGATGATATTTATGGCACAAGGTTTTGATATATAGATTACTTCATCTAAATATATTCAACTGTAGTTGGATTTAATGATTATATGTTATGAAAACCGGTTTGAACTTTCCACATATTTATTCAACCACAATATAATGCACTTCAAATATTTTTATAGTAAATTATTTTTAGAGTCAGTCTTAATAGTCTTAAGAACCACAAGTACTCTTCCTTGAAAACATGCTCATTAAAAATTTCATTCACGTCATTCCAGTGTAAGTTTTCATTTTGGTTTGCTTGTCTAATCCTCTTGTACCTAAGCAAGGACCTTAATTTGATATTTTAATAGCTTAATTATGACCTTGCCTGCAATTTCTGTGTTGACATGTTTTTAAAATTCTGACTGCCAACTGAATTGAAATATATACCTCATATATTTTAATGTTCTCATGTATTTCTCAGTAGTAATGTTTTCTTGGCTCTTTAACATTTAGATATAACGCATTGTTGAGATCTAGAGGTGAGACCATAATCCTGAGAGCACATTTTTTCCTCCCTTTTTACTCTTGAGTAGGAGGAGCACATGATAAGTTAGACCCTGACCTCAGCCATCCTCGGTCCTCCTCCCCTTCTGTCCATCCCTTCCCTCATCGTCCCCCACACATTTTTCTTCTAAATTAAACTGCTCATTAGCACTGTTACAACCTTTGAATCCTTTATGGTTTTTTCCACAACATTTATAATATGAATTTCCCCTTTTGTCAGCAGAATTATGACAGTTAAAGCATATATTTTGAAAGCGATGTAAGCATTCTTCTAAAACAAAGCCTGATTTTAGTGCAGTTTATTTTGCACAGTGGAAAGATACCCATTGTGAGCCGGATTTGCCCAAGTGCTTCTCTCCTGTCTCAGTATGTAACTTTCAGTTTTTCACAGAATAGAAAATTTCTAATAACTTAGGAATGGTGAATATGATTTTAAATAAAATGCATAGTTAAGGCAGTTTTTCAAATGTTCATATTTCACATTTCAGTTTATGACCGTTGAAAATTCATTAATTGAATAATTTAAGTGCCTGGAGGCATCTTTCTTCAACAAACACACACACAAAAAAAGAAATAAGAAAGAGGAAATAAAAGAGGAAATGCATGATTTATGGACATGTTATAAAGGCATGATTTTAGCACTATTTGTCTGTAGTAAAACATAAACAGATGCCAGAAACACTTTTATGGTTGTTTTTATTATTACTGTGTTCCTTTAAATGTTTTTATTGGTTTTTGGAGAAAGGGAAAGGGAAAGGGAGAGAGAGATGGAAACATCAATGTGAGAGACCATCATCAGCTGTCTCCCTCATGCACCCCAGTTGGGGATCGAATCCGCAACCTGGGCATGTGCCCTGACTCAGAATCAAACCCGCGACGTTTTGGTGCACAGAACAACACTCAACCAACTGAGCCACACTGGCCAGGGTGATTACTATCTGTTTATAAAATCTGAGGGAACAAGAAACTGATTTATTTAAAGCTTATTGTGAGTCTAGTAAAGAACATTGCTGGTTGTCCCTTTCCCTGATTTAGGGAGACAAACCCTCTACACGCTACATCTTCATAAGGAGAGAGGTTAGTAACATGTACTTCTTTCAGACTTTTTGGATATCACTTAATCATGAGATTTACTTTTATCCAAAATATTAACTATTCTTTGAGAATTTCTTGTGACCTATGTGTTCCTTACTGAATGCTTCCTGCTTATTTTCTAACTCTAAAATCTGGTGTCATGAAAATAAAATGGAAAGCTGAAGCAGGAGGCTTGTTCGTATCTTTTTTGCGAATGTTGATTGAAAGTTTGGCTCAAATGAAAGATAAGAAGTTATTTTTACCTGTATTGATCATGACTCATTATATCTAAATTAGAGGAAGTCTCTTAAAATGATTATATAATATACTTGCCCTGGCTGGTTTGGCTCAGCTGTTAGAGCGTCGGCCTGCGGTCCAGAGAGACGCAGGTTCGGTTCCCGCTAAGGGCACGTACCTTGGTTGCAGTTTGTCCCTGGCCCGGTTGGGTTGTGCGGGAGGCAGCCACTCGATGTATCCCTTTCAGGTCGATGTTTCTCTCTCTCTCTCTCTTCCTCTCTCTCCCTCCCACTCTATCTGAACAAAAAATGTAAAAATGTCCTCGGGTGAGGATTAAAAAAACCAAAAAAAAAAAACCAAACAAAAAAAGATTATATAATATACTGTATTAAAGCATATTTGAGCCCGGCTGGTGTGGCTCAGTGGTTGAGCATCGACCCATGCACCAAGAGGTTGCGGGTTTGATTCCCGGTCAGGGCACATGCCCAGGTTGTGGGCCAAACCCCCAGTGGGGGGCATGCAGGAGGCGGCCAATGGATGTTCTCTCTCATCGATGTTTCTATCTCTCCCTCTCCCTTCCTCTCTCTCTAAAAATAAATGAAGAAAAAAAATTTTTTTTAAAGCATATTTCAGTCATTTTATCCTTCCATAATAATTGAAATATAATTTACTATTTTATTTTAGCATATGTTAATACAAATATGTGAATGGAAGAAAAAAACACACATCCAAATGATGGAAAATTTAAATGAAAAGTCAATGTTTGAGTTAAATACTGAATTTCATTTTAAAAAGTGATTTTTTTCGGCCCTGGCTGGGTAGTTCAGTTGGTTATAACATCATCCTGATAGGCCAAGATTGCAGGTTTGATCCCTGGTCAGGGCACCATACAAGGAGCAACCAGTGAATGCATCATAAATAAGTGGAACAACAAATTGATGTCTCTCTCTCTCTCTCTGTCTCTGTCTCTCTCCCCCCCACCTTCCTCTCTCTCTAAAATCAATAAATTTTTAAAAAGTCATTTTTTACTGGTAATTTGCATCCAGCATGAGTTAGAAACCTTGATTAGAATTGACTACATATATTATGCTGGAAATAATTTTGTCCCAAACTGAAACAGGAGAGAGTGCATGCGAGTGCTTAATTTCTTTTTGCATTGTTATGAAAGATTATTTTCTTTTACTTCAGTGTTTCTTGTGTTCCACCCCAAAACAAACTATTAGTATGAATTTGGAAGATCAGAGAAAGCATCCTAAACAAAGATTTACAACAGTGTTACATTTAAATTAGTAAAAATTCAAGTTTGTAATTTAAAAAGTATTCTAGGTACATTTATTTGGGAAAATTGCATGAAGAGTAATAATTCTGAGCTATATCTAATTATAAATCTGGGTAGGGAATTGGAATGTTGTTTGTGATATAAGATATCAATCATTGTAGTTTTCAGTTTTCCCTGTGTCCAGGAGAATGTTTCACCTGACATTGTGCGTCTAGAAATACTAGTTCCTAGAACGCAGACAGTATTTAGAGAATTTAAAGAATCGGCCATACTTACCTGTGAGAGTGCTCTACTTAATAAAACTACATAGAAAGAAAGATATTTTACTTTGTTTTTATCTTTCAAAGGAAAACATAAGACCAGCAACCATAACACAATTGACTATAAAATGTTGGTTATAAGACCAAATTTCCTTAGTAATTGTAAGAATTTGGACCTGCACATGCTGGTACAAAAGGATCTTTACTTCTGCTGCAGCCTAAAATCATACTCTCTGATATGCAATTGTCTCACTGCGGGGCGCCCATAAGGATTCTAGTCTGTGTTAGGTTAGTGACAAGAAAAGGTAAAGTAAGGGTATATTACTTTAAAATGGAATGGTA
Source organism: Tadarida brasiliensis (assembly GCA_030848825.1). Lineage (NCBI taxonomy): Eukaryota > Metazoa > Chordata > Mammalia > Chiroptera > Molossidae > Tadarida > Tadarida brasiliensis. The sequence continues at coordinate 77,124,310 of CM061267.1, read as the reverse complement.
GAATATACGATAAAGCATGTCGAAACTTTGAAAACATTTCTAGGAGTTTTTGTTTTTTTTTAAAGATATCTCTATATTTTTTGCTGGTGTCCTCGGAGGTCCGCTGTTTAAGTGTTCATGACTTATCACTGAAGCACAAAAGCATATATTAAGAAAGTGAGAAAGCCTTGTTACCATTCCATAGACATTTGTGTTCATTATCAGACATTTTATTTTACTTTAACACAGAAACACAATTCTGTGTTTCCCCATACTCTAGAGGAATAAAAATGAAGTAAAAAGAAGTATCATAGCTCCTTCCTGAATTATTCTAAAATAAAATAAATATTCAATTTTTGCAATTCAGTCCTGCCCGAGTGCCTTTTTCTTTGCTATGTAAAAATATGGACATTCTAATGGAAACAAAATATACCAAATGACAGTATCAGTCTCAAAAACAATTAGGCTGGCGTAACTTTGAACAAGTTAAAAAAAAAATTAAAAGTCCACAATAGAACTTTGTACTCAAAAGGCTTTATTTGAGTTGTGAAAACCGGGGGTGAGCTTGGATGCTTAGTGGGTACACATTACTGATGAGTTCAGCGTCAGCGATTTAAGATTCACTGTGATCAGGGGGATTTGACTCCTCTGTAACCACAGATGACATGCTCATCTCACCCCGCTGCTGGCAGCTACCTAACCAGCATGGACACCTAGAGACGAGAACACATCCGCTCAAGTCCAGCAGCCCAGCTGATGGGAACATCTTGCTCTTCCTTCAGTATGAAATAGCAGCGTACTGGTGCATAGGGAGGATGGCAGGCTTTTATTATATTAATACAAAATGAATACCCGGTATTTCTACTGTCTAGCACTACTGGTTGGCTTTAGTGTTTTTATGTTGCTAAGCACAGGTCATCGATGCTTTAATTGCCCAGCAAACGAAGATTTTGATAAGTAAATAAAATTTCTATGCCTTCAGAAATAGATTGACTTCTGAAATTAGGTAAGATTTTAGCAAAGAGATTCCTGACTATTTAAAACTCCGAGCATGCACTAGCTGTCTTTATGTAGTGAGTGGATGAATACAAGACTGCATGCATTTAGTCATTCAGCATTTATTTCTAAAACCCCTAGTCTGTTTTCAGTGTTGGCTTGGTGTTAGGGATCTAGCTCTTTGACTAAATAAAGTCAGTATTTTTTTTTTTTTAAACAACAACAAGAAAAGTAAAATATACTGAAAGGAAATTGAGAACAAATGAAAATATTCACACTTTTACCAGCAAATGAAAAGTTTAGAATTGACAAGTAGGCGAGAGCGGCCGCAATTCCACTGTCGAGAGGGAGATGGAAATGGATGATTCACCCTTCATCTGCAGACAAACAATGCTCTGCAAGCATCAGCGTGTTCAGTCTGGCCAGACACTGAGGGGAAGGGAAAGGGAACGAGAACCGTTTAAGTGAAGTTAGAGCAGAAATCCAAAAGAACACTCAATTGGAGGCCAAAAACCCTCGCTGTGTTTAACATGCCTGTAAACAATGTTTCCAAGGAAATTTCTTCTAAATGATAGTTTGGAAGACTTACCGTTTGTTTATTTATTTATTTATTTATTTATTTATTTATTTATTTATTTATTTATATACAGAGAATAGCTTATTGCATCTCCCTGTGATAACAGGTGAAATAACTAGCTTTACCGCCATGGCTTATGTTCTCTCTGTGTCTAAACTGAGTACCAGTAGGCATTAATCAAGTCTCACTGGAAAGTGTCAGTAATCGAGTAGCCAGTGAGATTGTATGAAAGGAGTAGCTGGTATTTCATTCCTAACCCCTGTATCTTCAATTGCAGCTATTACTTCAAAGAGATTTTTTTTCATTGAAGACATAGTTGGCAGTTAACCATTGCAGTTTATTTTAAAATGAATGTTCTGTAGCCAACTAAGGGAAATATTGCAAAGTTAGAAGTTAAAGCATTTAAAAATTACCCCTTAAAACAATTTTACATGCATTTGTTTTTATGTTTCCTGTGATTATAAAATAAAAACATGTACATTGTTGAAATATGATACAACAGAGGCATATAGAGGTGAAATTAAAAATCAGTTTGAACTCCAGGACATAGAGATAGTCATTGTGGATATTTTGGAGAGCTGCTTTCCAAAGTAGACAAACACACTTTGCATCTGCTGGCATAAGTGAGATCATCTGTGAACAATTGGTCTTCCAACCCTAGCTCTCTTGGATTTTCCATTTCCCCATTACTACTGGCAGTATTGCACTCTCCCTGGCCAGCATTCTTGATAGTGTTTTTCTATTTCTTTTCCTTTACCTTATATATTAACTCTGTTGTTTAAATTATGTTGCTTTTTCTTGATATCTAGGAATTTTCAAACATCCAAAAAATAGAGAGAAGGGTGCAATCCCTTCCAATAATTTGTGTATGTATATATTTTAAAGAAAACCTCAGATACTATTTTTTTTAAACTTATCTTTATTGTTGAATGTATTACAGATGTTCCTCATCTTTCCCCCATTGCCACCCTCCTCCCCATTCCTGCCCCCCTCCTGCCTTTCCCCACACTGTTGTCTGTGTCCATTGGTTATGCATATATACATATAAATTCTTTGGTTTATTTCTTCCCACTCCCCAACCCCTCTTCCCTTTAAGGTTTGTCAGTCTAACAAGCAATTTGTACTTCTTAATCCCTTCACCTTTTTCACCCATCCCCCCAGCCCCCACCCATCTGGTAACCAACAAAAGTTCTCTGTATCTATGAGAATGTTTCTGTTCTGCTTGTTCATTTTGTTTGTAGATTCAATTGTTGATAGATATGTATGTATTGCCATTTTGTTTGTTCATATTTTTTTTATCTTTTTCTTCAAGAAGACCCTTCAACATTTCATATAATAATGGTTTGGTGGTGATGAACTCCTTTAGCTTTTCCTTGTCTGGGAAACTCTTTATATGGCCATCGATTCTACATACAGCTTTGCAGGATAGAGTAATCTTGGTTGTAGGTTCTTGCTTTTCATCACTCTGAACATTTCTTGCCACTCCCTTCTGGCCTGCAAAGTTTCTTTTGAGAAATCAGCTGACGTCTTATGGGAACTCCCTTGTAGGTAAGTAACTGCTTTTCTCTTGCTGCTTTTAAGATTCTCTCTTTGTTTTGAACCTTTTGCATTTTGATGATGATGTGTCTTGGTGTGGGCCTCTTGGGGTTCATCTTGTTTGGGACTCTCTGTGCTTCCTGGACTTGTATGTCTGTTTCCTTCACCAAGTTCGGGAAATTTTCTGCCATTATTGTTTCAAATAGGTTTTCGATTTCTTGTTCTCTCTCTTCTCCTTCTGGCACCCCCAAGATGTGAATGTTGGCACGCTTGAAGTTGTCCCAGAGGCTCCTTACACTATCCTCATTTTTTTGGATTCTTTTTTCTTTTTGCTGTTCTGATTGGGTGTTTTTTGCTTCCTTCTATTCCAAATTGATGGTTTGCTTCTTGGCTTTACCTACTCTACTATTGCATCTGTGTAAACTATTCTTTATTTCAGTTAGTGCATCCTTGATTTCTGACTGGTCCTTTTTTATGCTCTTGAGGCCCTCACTAAGTTCACTGAGGTTCTCACTAAGTTCATTGAGCATCCTTATAAGCAGTATTTTGAACTCTGCATCTGTTAGGTTGCTTAACTCCATTTCACTTAGTTCTTTTCCTGGAGTTTTGTTCTGTTCTTTCATTTGGGACCTGTTTCTTTGTCTCCTCATTTTGGCTGCCTCCCTGTGTTTGTTTCTTTGTATTACTTAGCGAGAGGTATGGGGCTAGCTGAGACCAGACGCTGCTTGTTTGAAAGAATTTAGGCAAAGCTGAAGCAGGATCCAAGACAGGCCAATCCTATAGTATAGCAACTGGCAACAGCTTGGGTGGGCCTGAAAGTTGGGTGGGGTGGGGCCTCAGGGAATCACCAGGGCGGGGCCAACAGTGTGAGCCAGGTTGCTGGAGTCCCAGATATGGCAGAGTCTGCCTTCCCAAGGAAGGGCTCACCAAAGGAACAAAGGCCTCTGATAGCACCTCTGTCCAGGAGAAAGCTGCCTCTCCAGCCCTTGCTCCAATGCCAGACAGCTCAGTTCTTCCCCATATGTCTCTGGTGCCTTTCAGGCTGCCTCCCCCACGCTGGAGCCTGGAGGGTGCGAGTCCGAGTAAGTCCGTGCGCGGGCCCTTTAAGAGGAGCTGCCGGGGGCTCCAGCCGCCTCAGCCTCAGTTCCCGCTGGTTTTTCCAGCCAGAAGTTATGGGGATTCTCTTCCTGGCACTGGAACCCTGAGCTGGGCGCCTGGTGTGGGACAGGGACCCCTCACTCCTCAGGGAGGACCTTCCCAGCTGAGGTGTCCCCCTGATTTTTATCCGCCACACGTGGGTGTGGGACCAGCCCGTCCGCCTCCGCCCTCCTACCAGTCTCGTGTGGCTTCTTTCATTTCTTGGTTGTAGGACTTCCGTTCAGCTTGATTTCAGGCGGTTCTGAATGATGGTTGTGCTGTAGTTTAGTTGTAACTTTGATGTGGTTGTGGGAGGACGAGATACCGCGTTGCCGCCATCTGGACCGGAAGTCTTTGGAATTCTGTTTTTATATCCACTAAAATATTGATGCTTTAGTATATATCTCTCCTGGAGGACTTTTTAAAATATACTCCCATACTATAACTATATTTAACAATAAAATATATAGTAATTTCTTAATAATAAATCCATAGTTTTCCCCAGTTAGTTAAAAAATGTCTGTTTGCAGCCCAGCCGGTGTGGCGCAGTGGTTGAGCATTGACCTATGCACCAAGAGGTCGCCAGTTCGATTCCCGGTCAGGGCACATGCCCAGGTTGTGGGCCTGATCCCCAGTGGGGGCATGCAGGAGGCGGCCAATTGATGTTCTCTTTCATCCATGATTCTATCTCTCTCCCTCTCCCTTCTTCTCTCTCTAAAAATATCAATAAAGAAAAAAATTGTTTTTAACTGTCTGTTTGCAGTTGGCCTATTCCAATCTGGATCCAAACAAGGTGCAAACAATGCATTTCGTTAGTGTGACCTTCCCCTCCCCGCCTTTTGCCATTTATTGGAGCATCAGTGATGAGACGCTGTTTCAACAAGGAGAGTTACTGGACCACAGAGTAAGGACCACAGCTGGAAGTGCTCAAGCAGAGGCTGAGTGAGCGTCTACCAGAAGTTCGCAGAGAGAATTCAGATATTTGTTGTTTTAAAAGAACCTCCCAACCCCAAGACTGTTGTTTCTAGAAATAAAGTAATCACGGATGCAGCCTTACAATTACTCTGATAGAAAACGTGTCTCTGCACTTTCGGAGACCCAGCTCCTCTTCAGCTGCTTCTCTCACCAGCATCTGCAGTGGCGGGGGCCAGCAGAGAGGGTGAAAAGACTTGGATTTTAGCTCTTCCAGAATCCAACACTGGCTGGAATGCCCTTTTTCTTATCAAATGATCGGGGCAATGAAGATGATGATGATGCAAGCAAATAGGGAACACACCTATATACGCTTTGTTTTATCATAAATACGGCATTCTCCCCTTCACTCTCATTGTAATTCTTGTTACATGTGGTCTACTTACCAAAATAGCTTCCTGACTTGTTTCCCGCTGATCTCTTACCATGCTAATTCAACGTTTGGCTGTATTTTTGTTTGTTTTTTGCTTTTTAATACTGTTTCATCTTATTATTTTTCTATTATAAATTGTTGAGCTTCTACTTTCTTTATGATCAGTACCAAGTTTTTAGTATTCAGCTTTTAAGGACCCCTGAGATTAGTCTTTTATTGAGTAAAGCTATTCTTTTTCTTTCCACCACAGGATTGATCTGTCCTCCATAATATTGCATAGACTCTGAGGCAGACAGCTCTAGGCGACACATATGACCTCAAGCAATTCCCTTAACCTTTGAATTTTTTATAGTTATATCTCAATGAGAATAATAAAATTTCACTTACAGAATTATTATTAGTAACAAGTAGAGTAAAACACTTTGCACAATGCTTTGCAGAGAGTGAGTTCTTTTAAAAAAATTTTTTTCTTTATTGATTTTTAAAGAGAGGAAGGGAAAAGGAGAGAGAGATAGAAACACTGATGAGAGAGAACATCAATTGGCCGCCTTCTGCATGCCCTCCACTGGGGATCAGGCCCACAACCTGGGCATGTGCCTTGATCGGGAATCAAACCGGCGACCTCTTGGTGCATGGGTCGATGCTTAACCACTGAGCCACACCAGCCGGGCGAGAGTGAATTCTTTTTACCAAAGTCAGTTCCCTTTTTTCACCTTCCTGCTCCCTTTTCTTTACTGTACCCACAGCTATTTTCATTGGGCACGTCATTTATTTTGTGCTAATATAAGTCCTGTACATATCTTTATTAGTTGTCTCTTTTTAAGGTTCACCAATGCAGCAAATTAGTTAGGCCTAAACTAGTAGTGTGTTTATTATATATGTTGCAACTCGGAAAAAACAAACAAAAAACATGTGCTGAGTATTTGGGAAAGGTGGAAAGCTGAATTCCTGCCTTCACTTGTAAAAGATTAAGTATCAAAAGAGAAATTTTACATAGTGGTAAAAGAAAATAAAGTCATTGGTCCTTCCATGTGCGTAACTGAGTGTGGCTGTGATAAGCAGTGTCGGCTTGAACACTGACTCTTCGAGGGCGACAAGGTGGTAAACACATTTCTGTTACATCCGTAGCACTTCTCTCAGAGTCAATAAAGGACACAATTACTTTTCAGTTGTACTTCGCTCTGGTGTTTCTGCTCTGCTCTTGTGCCTTGTTTCTCAAGGTATCCCCCTTTAAGGTGAGCTACTTGAAAGTGTTCTCACAGAAACAGGAGTTGTGGCCAGGTGATCTATGCCCTAGACGTGGTTTCTAGCAAAAAAAGGACTTTGTGGTCATTTCAAACCGTCTGAAGTATATAAAATTGTATCTTCATTCGAGAGTTAAGGGTTCCTTAGGAAATGAAACTTTTCTGAGATCACAGCGTGGGAGCTTTTAGTGTTGCTGTTTTGTTTAGCACTGATACTTTCCCCTATCATCTTGACTTTTGTCCTTCAGTGTATACTTTGGTGAGTTATTCATTTTCGGGTGGACCAAAGTCATTTCATCATCATAGACAACCATTCCTTTAGACCCCACACTGCTCAAAAAGGTATTACATAAATATTTGATTAAAATAATGGTTTCTGGCTCTCAAGAGAACAGGCATAAAAATCATAACCCCATGAGGGTGTCTGGGGAGAAAAAGGAGAAACATCTGTAACAAAAATAAAATAATTAATAAAAAAAAGGAATAAGAAAAATCATAACCCCATTTGTAAGCCACACTGATTGAGTCTAATAAAGCAACAGTCTCTATAAGCGCCTGACAAGTTAAAAACCAGCTCAGTAACTTCAGTTATACTCCAAATTCATTTTATTTCTGCTTTTTTCTTATAATCTAGACATAAATTTTTATGCATTCACCTGATTCATAGGTGCCTATAATATGTATAATTCTAGACTAATTGCTTAGGGGAATGCACATTATTTTGCAGTAGGTTGTGGTCTAAGGAATTTGCAGTGTAGTTGGAGAAGAAGGAATGTTAGACATTGAAACTAAAATGAGGCAGTAACTATCCATCATGTCTTAGCTGCCTTCAGCTTCACAATAAAATACTTATAAAAACAAAAATATAGGAAAAGAAAAAGAGGGATGAAAAGTAAGTAGCTGTTAAAATAGCATCTAAAAGAAATTTCAATGAATGGAAAGGCTGTTGCCACTGAATTTAGAACATAATCGAAGTCTGCTTATGAAGCAGAACATACCTGTTGGTCTGTAGGAAGATTATACGACTTCTCGTCATTCTCTATCCCCCGGTTCAGAAATGAAAGTTTTGACTGAAGATATTGATGGGCAACCATCTCTCTACTTCATTGGTGCTGTGTTTTTATTTTTAATTTTTTTCTTTATTGATTTTAGAGAGAGAGGAAGGGAGAGGGAGAGAGAGATAGAAACATTGATAAGAGAGAACATTGATTGGCCGCCTCCTGCATGCCCCGCACTGGGGATCGGGCCCACAACCTGGGCATGTGCCCTGACCGGGAATCGAACCAGCGAGCGACCTCTTGGTGCATGAGTCAACCCTCAACCACTGAGCCACACCGGCTGGGCGAGGTGCTATGTTTTTAAACAGCCAGAGCGCCACTCTCATCATTCTGCCCTTGCTGACATACCATCTTTTATAATCATTTGTAATGAAAATTTTAGAAACAATTGGCAGGGAGTGGGGTGAAACTTAAATTGTGCTACCACATTTGTAGATAAAACATGAGTAGAGAGAGGAAAAGCAAAAACAGTTTACATTAGGAATTGTGGTTTTTCATATGTCTCATATACTAAAAAGCAAAGGGGTAGTTGCATACGCTGATGACAGCCCCATCTGAGGCTAACAAAGACTTCCTCCAAGATCTCTGGACACTGAGATTTGGTTCAGGAAAGTGGATCCAGTTATTCAAAGTGGAAAAAAAGGCGGGACTAAGGGCAATCCACATACCTTACTTACTAGTAATGACTGGGCATCTTTCCTTCTCGTCTCTTCCTAGAGCAGAGGCTCAAGAGGCAGGCAGCGTTCCTCCAGGTAATCCTGGACTGCGTTTTAACTGAAGGTGGTTTGTTGAGTTTTCCTGAATAATTTGCATCTCCCTCTTTCTAGCTCCCGCTGTCAGTTTCCTTCCTGTCCTTGAGACGCTGAGCCAAACCTGCCAGGGCATCTCTCCTGTCCTTTAAATGATCCCTAAACTAATAGTGCATTTTAGTTTTGTTGTATCTAACACTTACTTCAAGTTACCAAGTTAAACGTCAGCTGCTGAACTAAAGCCTCTTCAGTAAAACATGCAGATTACAGATTATATTACATTTTTAAGTCTCCACTTATAGATAATGGCTTTTTAAAATCAGTGAAATAATCTATATAATCTATATTTTTCTGCTCCCCCAATGTCAGAGAGAGCTATCAAGACTTTTTCTGTAGAACGGATCCTTTGTCTCAGACCACCCTGCTGAGGAAAAGCTCTGAGAGAAGCTGCTACAGAGCGACCCTGGAACTGTCTCAGCTCAGCAATGGAGCTGAGAATCCACCCTATGACGAAGCCACCACATGATTTTACCAAGAACTGAATAGGATGTATAGAAATGCAAATCAGCTGCAGACAAAGCCATGGTAAGCACTAGTCACTCACCAAGTTCTGAATACTGTGGGGCCGGTTACATAGTTAAAGCCCACCTGGGTCCTATGAGCCTCTAAAAGTCACCAAAGCAAATTACCTTGATGACATATTAACGGTCTACACAGTCTAATCCCATCAGAAGACTTGCTCACATAATTTCTGTCTGACATTCCATATTCTGTTTCATTTCTCAGTGTTCTCTGACAATGTACCAAAAATTACTGGCTTTGAAAGGAAGTCAAGAAATAGCAAACTATTCTTCAATTGAATTCTGAGAAATAAGACAAAAAGTCCTAGAACGTGTACAACATTGTCTTTGTGACTTTAAAGTGGAAAGGACTTTCTAACAAAAACTATATTGAAAAACTGAAGCAACAACGATGAGAAAAAATATCAATACATTTGACTACATCAAAGCCATGGTTTTGGTTCAAGCACACACAAAAACCGAAATTGGGAGAAAGTATCTATAGCATCCAGACCAATAAGAGATTGTTATGGATTGAATGCCCCCCTCCCTCAATTTCTGTGTTGAAATTCCAATCCCGATGTGATGGTATTTGGGAGGTAATTAGGTTCAGATGAGGTCTGAAGAGGGGGCCTTCATCGTGGCATTAGTGATCCTGTAAGAACAGGAAGACAGGCCAGAGCTCACTGTCTCTCCACCGTGTTCAGACACAGTGAGAAGGGCCTCACTAGAACCTGACCGTGGTTGCACCCTGATGGTGGACTTTCCAGCCTCCAGGACTGTGAGAAATACATGTCTATTGTTTAACACACTCAGTCTATGATATTCTGGTACAGCATTCTAAAGCTGAGTAAGACGGAGATAAATTTTCCTAAGTATTGAGACTAATTTGCGTCAGCAAGAAAAAACAGGAAACCCCAGAGAAAGGTGAACAAAGTATACAAATAGGTAATACACAGGTACAAAATGTCGAAAGTATATAACGGTAGGCTAATGCAAACTCATCAGTAATGAAAGAATTGCAAATTTAAAAACTGTGATATACTTACTTTGTGCTGAATAGATTTGTAAATATTACAACATAGAATTATTAGGTTATTTAGGAAGTAGGGAACACAAAAAATCCGTGTGTACTTCTGATTAGTATGTAAATAATATAGGCATTCTGGAAAGCATTTCATGAAACTTAGCATGCCAAAGCCCTATAACCCAGCAATTTTATTCTTAGTGTTTAAAGGGCAGAGAATTTTCAATCATACAAGGGAGCTTATTTAAATCCCCTCATTTAAAGCACTGCTTGTGTTATCAGGAACAGTTAGACAACAGAGGGATCCATCACTAAGAGAACAGGCAAGTAAGAAGTGATAGACATAACTGTGTAGCAGGCAGTCGTAAAGAACTAGATGTACCCTGGTTTTATGAATTGATTTTTGAAACACAGTCTTGAGTGGAGGGAAAAATATATATATATATAAGAACCTGTGGCACAATTACATTTTTTTATACATGAAAAAAATGCTTATATGCATCAAGTAGCATATAGTTTTGGAAGACATATACTTGTCAAAATACATAATAAATATTAAAGTGACTGCTTATGATAGATGGTGAGAAAAGAATGAGATCTAGAATTGGAAATTTAAGGGAATAAACGCAAGGGGTGTAATGCCCAGCTAATGAGATGGCTTGAAAAACTAAAGAGTGTGATTCATTCAACTATATGCTTCTGAAATTTAAAAAAAAAAATCTCAAAAAGGTGGATAATCTGAGGCATGCTGGCAAGTAAATAGGGAAAGGCTATAATATCATTAAAATCCAAGTTGGTTTTATTATTATTTGATCAATAATGTTGATGATCAGTAATGTTAAGAATGAAGAGTTCTTCCAGAATGAAGAGTAAAACAGCGTAAGGAAAACAATGAGAAATCTTAGATGTGTAGGACATTGAATTACTAAAGAAGAAACTAGAACGAAAGCAATAATAAATGGCATTAGTGTGTGTGTGTGTGTTGCGGGGGGGTGGGGGGGGGATTGAGTGCCAATTATTTAGCTGAAAAGAGCCTACCACATTCCAACAAACTAGTAAAGTCAAATAAATAAAAATATATATACCTAGATACATCTTGTCAAATTTATTGTTGTTGAATTACAAGAATATGGCAGAGACTTGTAGTTTTGTTGGGGAAGTTTATGTTTATAAAGAATTGTCCGAGCCGTGTGGCTCAGTGTACTGAGCATCCTCCCATGGACTGAGAGGTCCTGTTTGATTCCTGATCAGGGCACATGCCCAGGTTGTGGGCTGGATCCCCAGCAAGGGGCATGCAAGAGGCAACCGATGGATGTTGATGTCTCTTATCAATGTTTCTATCTCTCTCCCTTCCTCTCTCTCTAAAAGAATAAATAAAAACATATTTTTAAAAAACAGTATATAATGACCTAGCAATATGCTTAGCATTATGTACAGTGTAAATAGTATGTTACAATCTGCCCGTGTTGGAAAGGGGAGATAAAAGCAGAAAATTTGGTATTGATTTCAGCTGTAAAATGTATACCAATGTGCAGAGAGTTGTTATCTCTGAGAGGTTAAATTCTTTGAGATTTCATATATGTGTTGTTTTCCAATTTTCCCACAACATGCATACATTTCTTTTAAAACCAGAAAAAAATATATACATCGAATTTATAAAATGAAATACTAATCATAAACTAGTACAGGTATAAGGAAAAAACAGAAAAAAATGCAAATGAACCCAGGTATGGAACTGATCCTGAGAGTGAGACCCGACTAATTATGTGGTCCGAGTACCTACAAGTATCACCAGCCCAAGTGAGAAAAATTTAGGACAATAGTTTCTCTTAGAGAACTAGCTTCACAAAGGATTATTTTTCCTATTCCAGCATATTTGAGAATGAGGACATTAGTAATTCTGATGCACAGGTTATTTTTAATACATTAAAACTTGTATTTCAATAATATGAATCAGTAAAACATCAAATTACACATCAATTCTCAACATCAGATCTCTTAAAGGATTTTCTTGAGAGTTGCAATATGTGCTTAGTTATTAAATGTTTTTATTTTACTTTATTTAGAAGTAAAAAAGGACTGAGTGCAATTTGGTCATGTGGTCTACTGGGTTTATGAAGATTATCAAATGTTAAGATAACATAGCACCATATCAATTAATATGAAATTAATAATTTAGGCCCCAAAGTACACATCACTATCTCCAGATCTTGTATTCCCTCTGTATTAATATCTACAGTACATTTTGCATTGAAACTCTAATTAAATGGGGTATTCTCATTTGTGCTAGTACTGTTGCTGGGGCAGCTGGCATTAACAACCTCCTGAAGCCTGGGAATTTTCTTTCTTTCCTGGAGGTGCCTCAGGGCTCTGTGATGGAATGAGGTGTTCCTGAGGGATTTAGAGTAGATGAATATGTGTGGACAAAATATTTAATATCTCTGTTTAGAAACACTTACGTTCCTTCTAAATGTTCCTCCCATGTTCCATTCTACTTTGCATTTATAACTTTAAGACCATCAGAGGTATCAGATGAAAACTGTAACAATGATCATTATTAAATGATAAACATGGACTCTGACTCCAAAAAAAAAAAAAAAAAAAAAGAGAGAAGTGGAAAAGGACCCAGTACCATGTGGTCAGGCGGTCTACTGGGTTTATGAGGATTATTAAATATTAAAACTGTAGACATTAATATGAACCATATGGACATCTAATATTTAACAGAATTGGAGTAAATAATATAATACAATTAATTACTTAAAATTGCCTTTCCCATGTGGGGATCTGACATTCTCTCAAAGCATAATTACTAGAGTTTTCATAATGCCTTTTCCAGACATTGCTTTAGAATAGTTTCCTCCACATTCTGCATTTATTTGCCTCCTTTGCTATTGAACGAGCCTGCCCCAAGATAGTACGTGAACATCTGTTTAGTGTAAGATTTTTTTTGCATAGATGTTGGATACTGGAAAGGGTACACCAAGAAAGTATGACCAGTGGACTGGGGGTTTACTGTTACCTGATCACAATAAGATAAATGCTGACATTGAGAGTTAAATGTTTAGAAATTTTCATAGCAATTTGACATTGTCATGATATCTAATCATGTGATCCATGCCTGGCCTGGTTGAACAGGGTATGCAGTCTATTTGGGGTGTTGTTGAACTTGATTATTGAGTTGCAGAAGGCACAAATTGTGTTACAGTTATGCTATAACATAACATTTCCATGTCTTGGCTGCCATGAATAATACTGCAATAAAAATAGGAGTGTGTATCTATTTTTATGAATAAATGTTTTCAAATTTTTCAGGTAGATAGCAGAAGAGGGGTTGCTGGGTCATATGGTAACTCTATTCTTAATTTTTTGAGGAGCCTCCATATTGTTTTCCATAGTGGCTGTACCAGTTTACATTCCCACTAGCTGTGAATGAGAGTTCTTTTTTCTCCACATCCTTTCCAATGCTTATTTCTTGTCCTACTGATAATAGCTATTATAACAGGTGTAAGGTGGTTTTTAATTGAATATTTGATGTTATTGTTAAGTTTATGAGTTCATTTATTTATTTGGCCATATATGTTAGTTCTTTGCAATAGGTCCACTGATATAGAATGTTTCCATTTTGCATATGGGAAAACTGAGTCTTAGTAAGTGGTAATTAATTGACTCAAAGTGCATTGCCAGTAAATGGCAGACTCAGGATTGGAATCCAGGCCAAGCAAATTTCCTAGTCCTTGCACTCATATGTATGTTCAACTTGTCAGTGTCCTTTAGCCAGAGACCATCAATAACCTATTTGTAGTTTAATAAATTAACTTTATTCCTTGCTCCAAGAGTGAAGAATATACATCATAGTCAACTGTGGGGTGTTGCAGCAAGAGGGTATTAGAACATATTTTATGATTTTAGACTTTGGTTGGATGATTTGCAAGAAGACTCTACGGAAGCAGAGGGCTTGCTCTAGACAGGTTGTTATTAAAATGCTATTAGAAGAGTGTCTATTGAACATAGTCTTTAGTTACACTAGGATTTATTTTTTTTACTTTTAGCATGAGTTATTGAATAATCTGAAATGATTATGGTTGCATAGAAGCATTTAAAACTCTTGACAAAGCATATTATTCAAGTGTACTATAGCCAATTATCAGGAATAAAGTGACTTTTAATTTTTTAAATATGTTTTGAAATCAAGCATCTAGACTATGAAAACTAGGTAATGGTAATATGTCCCAGAAACCAGTTGGTTCTGCTTTGGATAGGTAGCTTTTTGTTTTGTTTTAACTTAGTCAAATATCATTCTGTTTGTCCTATAGTATTTATATAGGTGTAACAAGAAGATTGACTATAGCATAAACTCTCCTTTGGCTGATTAAGAAAAAAGTCAAGTGCTATGCAATTGTCAATGACAACTCTAGTAAATGTATTTTGACTACTTGCCGGGGCGGGGGGGGGGGGCGGCTTTCAGAGCATAAGTGGCCATTTATTACTTTTTGTTAAGGTTAGAGATGTTTTGAACTATCATCTCTAGTTTATTTACTCCCCATAAGAAAATTGTGTTTGAAGAGTACATGAAAAGACATTAAATGATCTGTTCTAAATTTTTTAAATACTTGTTTTTTTTTAATTTTATATTGGAGGCTGGAGGTTTCTGGGTATTATTTGGAAGAAAATATGACTTACTGATGGGATAATGGTTTTTAATGTCTGGAAATATCTAATGATTACTCTAATTACTGAAGATAAGTGAGGGTGTGGCACACAGGTGCAGGCTTGATGCTCATATAAGAAGTATCTTAATGGAGCATTTATATTGGGTGGATAAGTCTCATTTATTATAATAGAAGTAAGTTATTTCATGCACCTTGAGTTGGACAAATTCCTTGAGTGGAATTAAGCAGTTTTGATACAGTAGGATGAATTGTTTCTGAAGAGAAGTGGCATTACGTTTGTTCCTACTTTGTTTTTTTCTTTTTGATGCTATGGTAAATGGCATTTTGTTAATTATTTTGAAGAAACAACTTTTGTTTTTGTTGGTTTTCTCTATTGTTTTCTATTCCGTATTTCATTTAATTCCACTTTGATCATTTTTTTTTTCCTGTTTGTAGTTGGTTTAATTTTTCCTTGTTCTCTAGTTTACTAAGAGTAAAGGATTATTGATTTGAGATGTTTCTTTTTTGACATAAACAGTTTTTGTAAATCTCCCTTTAATCAGTGCTTTAGCTGCATCCCATAAAGTTTGGCATTCTGTGTCTTTGTTTTCATTCATTTCAAAGTAATTTCTAATTTCCCTTTAAATTTATTCTTTGACTCATTGGTTATTTAGGAATGTATTCTTTAATTTCCACATATTCATTAATTTCCCAGATTTTTTTTCTGGTATTAATTTCTAATTTTATTGCATTATGGTCAGAGATCATACTTTGTATATTAGTTTAATAAGGCTAGCTGTGGTAATATATACCACAGGCTGGGTGGCTTAAACAACAGAAATGTATTTTCTCATAATTCTAGTGGCTGGAAGTCCAAGATAAATGTACTGGCCTCTGAGGCTACTCTCCTTGGCTTGCAGATGGTTAGCCCCTTGCTGCCTCTTCACATGGTCATCCCTTTGTATATGCCTGTTCCTGGTATCTCTCTATATGTCCTAATTTCTTCTCCTTTAAGGATACCAGTCAGATTGGATTAGGGTCCATTCTAGTGGGCTCATTTTAACTTAAGCATCTCTTTAAAGACCTTACCTCCAAATACAGTCACACTCAGAGACTTTTGGGATTGGAGCTTCAACATATGAATTTAGGGGGACACAATTCAGTCCATATACTTTATATAACTTAAATTCTTTAAAATGTATTGAAGCTTTTTTTTAATGGTGTTATATAGTCTATCTGTATTCTACTGGTTTGGGATGGAGCATTGTATAGATGTCTTTTAGCACAGTATACTGCTATTTAAGTGTTTTTTTTTGTTTTTTTTTTCACTGTTGATCTTCTGCCTAGTTCTGTCCAATGTTGAAAAAGGGATGTTGAAATTTCCAACTATTGTTGTCAAATTGTCTATCTCCTTTCAATGCTGTCAATTTTTAATGTATTTTTAGATTTTTGTTGTCAAGTGCATATATGTTTGTAATTGCTATATTTTACTGATGGATCAACTCATATCCTTATAAAATGTTCTCTGCCTCTAGTAACTATTTTTGTCTTGAATTAATTTTGTCTGATATTATTGTAGTCATTCTAGATCTTCTTTGCTTTCTCTTTTCATCCTTTTACTTTGTATTTTCTTGTATCCTTTTACTTTTTCAAAGTATATGAGTTTCTGAATCTAAAGAATGTCTTGTAGACAGCATATAATTGTATCTTTTTGTTTCTATTGCTTTTTTATTCATTCAGACATTCTCTGATTTTAATTGGAGTTTTTAGTTCATTTATATTTAATGTAATTACTAAGAAAATAGGATTTATGGCTGCCATTTTACAACTTATTTTCCAAATGTCTTATATTTTTTCTTGTTCTTATATTTCTCCATTACTGCCTTTTTTGTGTTAAGTAGACATTTTATAGTATTCCATGTTAATTCTCTTGTTTATTTTAAAATTTTATTGGCTATATTTTGTGTTTTTCTTAGTGGTTGCACCAGAATTTATAATTAAAGTTTTAATTTAGAATAATCTATTCAGATTAATACCAAAATAATTTTATAAGTATATAACACACTTCTCCAATATAGCTTTATTTCTTCCCCCTCCATTGTGCTAATATTACCATTAAATTATTATTTTTCTTTATAAGCTATTGACAGAGTTTTATAACTATTATTTATGTTGTTGTCTTTTAAATAAAATAGAAAAAAATAATTACAAATATTGCACTTATACTGTTTTTTAGATTTATCTATGTGTTACTTTTACCAAAGCTTTTGTTTTGAGTTACTCTTTAGTGTCCTTTCATTTTAAAGGGTTGCCTTTAACATTTCTTGTAGAGCAAATATATTAGTGAATTCTTTCAGTTTTTATTTATCTGGAGATGCCTTAATTCTCCTTTGCTTTGAAGAATAATTTTTAATGATGTAGCATCTTGGTGAAGAGACTTTTTCTTTTAGCTCTTTGAATATGTCATCACACTGCCTTCTGGCCTCCCTGGTTTTTGTGGAGAACTCAGCTGTTAATTTTATTAAGGATCCCTTGCATACAATGAGTTCTTTCTCATTACATTCAAGATTCTTTGTCTTTCAACAATTTGACTATGATATTTCAAGGCATGGATGATTTTGAGCTTATGCTACTTAGATTTATTGAAGTTTTTGGATGTGTAGATTAATATTTTTCATCAAATTTGGGGTGTTTGGACTTTATATATCCACTAAATCTAACTTCAGAACTTCCTCAAGAATAGTTTCTCTTGCCTACTTTTTATTCTGTGCCACACACTTCTACTTCTGTATCTTTCCCTCCCTGGTATCTTTTGTTGTTGCCGCCACTGCTGCTGTTGTTTGTTTTTGTTTACTGATGTTTCTGGACTAATTCTACAAATTGTATCTCTGCTAGATTAGCCTATTGGTCAACTACTGATTTGGTAGAGATTTCTTTAAATATCTTGAGCTGAAGTCTTCTAGACTTTGCGAGGATCTGTACTGTGTTGGGCCATTCCTTCAACCCCAAATCAGGGAATTTACAACTCTGTCATAGCATTCACTTATTGATTGCATAGATCATGAAGGTCAGCCAGACATGAGAGATTAGGGCCTTTTTAGATCTGTTCTGGACAACCCCAGAACTCTATACATGTACATGGTCTTCTAGATTTCCAAGAATATCTCAGAGATATTCAAAGCCCTATGTTAACATGTTATTCCACAGTTTTTCCTTTTAAATATTTTGGTCAGTCTTGTTAGCCCCAGTTGATATTATACTCCCCACCCAATGCCCCAAAGTGAGTCAGCTGCAATGTTAAACACTTGCCAAATTTGTTTTATTTTTTGTTTTGTTTTGTTTTGTTTTGATACGGGTCCTCAGGATTGAGTTGTTCACACAGATTAAAGTTTACATCAGGTCAAATAAAGATAAGCCCTGAGAATGGGGCTATTCAGGGAGCTGTCATGCAGGTTAAATAGTGACCATCTGGCGATGGGGCATTTTGCAGAGCCCCAAACCTATTTGGCCCCTCCAGTATTGGCTTATTTGCTGATTTTCACAGCTACTTTTGTTGCAAGGCTGTTGGTCTTTAAGATTACCAAAGAACAAGGAAAAAAGATGGGAAAGTTAAAACATGACAAAGCTTGCTGATCTTAACAAGTTTTAGACACTTTTCTCTAATAAACATTTTTTGGGTTGTTACAAAACTATGGTTAATATTCAGAATTCAGAAAAACTTAATTTTTGCCCTGGCCAGTTTAGCTCAGTGGTTAGAGCATTGGCCCGCGGACCAGAGAGTCCTGGGTTCGGTTCCCGCTAAGGGCACATACCTTGGTTGCAGTTTGTCCCCGGCCCGGTTGGGATCGTGTGGGTGGCAACCACTCGATGTGTCTCTCTCACATCAATATTTCTCTCTCTCTCTCTTTCTCCCTCTTTCCCTCCTACTCTATCTGAAGATAAATGCAAAAAAATAAAATGTCCTCGGGTGAGGATAAAAACAAAAAACAAAAAACTTAATTTTGACATTGCTTGTCAGTGCACTTGATGAATGATGATTTTTTAAGGCATTCATTCCACCATTTCAGAAGTGCTTCTCTGTTATTCAATTTTTTAGTTAATATTTTTTCCAGTTTTCTGCCTGAATTCCCAACATTGTTCTTTAATTATATGGAAATAGTAATTATAGCTATTTCAAAATTTTAAAGCTTAGATCTGATAAGTTTATTACCTGAAGTGCCAATGATCTATTTTGTTTATTTATGTTATCTCCTTATGTGCTTGGTGGTTGTTTTTATACCAATGTTGTAGTTGTAGAATTTTTTGTACAAATGTCATGAGTCTCTGGATAAAATTATCTTTCTTCAAAGAGGAGTAACGTTTCATTCTGCCAAGTGTCTATTTGTGCAGTCTCAAAGTTACATTATTCCCATTTCAGGAATTGAAATAACTCAAAAGTGAATTGTATTCTGGATTTTTAGTTTTAGTTTTTTTTAATCCTCACCTGAGGATACGTTGTTGTTGTTTTTTAAATTGATTTTAGAGAGAGAGGTAGGGAGAGAGAGAGAAAAAAACATCAATATGAGAGAGAAACGTTGATTAGTTGCCTCCTGTACACTCCTCTAAGGAGGATCAAATCTGAAACCTAGGTATGTGCCCTACCAGGAATCAAACCCACAACCCTTTGATGTGTGGGACGATTCTCCAACCAACTAAGCCACCTGCCACGGCATATTTTGTTTTTGCTGCTGTTCCAGTCAAAGCAAGGGTTTTCAGCAGGAAGCCTTATGTGGGCCCTGAACTTCAAGTCTTACCTGTAGGTTCACAGGAGTACCTAAAGCACCTCTCAGTCTTTCATCTTACCCCTGTGAAATTCACTGGGAAACTGGGCTCACTTCTCTGGGCCTTGGCTCTTCCCCAGATCTTGGCCTAGTGATTCTTCAATATTTTGTTCTCCCTTTGATTCCTTCAGGCGTATCATTTTTATATATTTCCTAGGTTTTCTAATTATCCTGAATAGAAAGATTGTCTGAATTATCTAATCTATTATCAGCAGATGCAGAAGCCAAGTGTTTATTTTTATTCAAACTTAGTGTTGCAAAATCTTGAGTTGCATTAATTCCAAAAATTTGGTGCCCTAGAAAGTTAACCTCCTCAGATCTCTTTTCCTTATTTGATAAATGACAACTTTGGGTTAAATTATCTCCATAATGCTTATCAGGTGTAATGTCTCATTCCCTGGATCACAATCAGCATTTGTTTGTTTGTTTTTATTAAAATTTAAGACAGATATTATATAAAGGTAATTCTGTTTTTCTCCAACTTTCCAAGGCAGGGACTCCAGACTGTGTTCTCATAAACGTATTTACCTCCATATACTTCATACTGTCCTTTGGAATTTGCTTTTAAGGATCTTTTTTTTATTACTAGCCAAGGACATGTTTTATTCCCTTGTACTTTGTATTCTTAGGAAAAATGTAATAAGGAACATAAATGCTTCAAAAATAGTGTGTTATTTTAAAATTATCTGCTCTGTTATCTCCTGTGCTACTAAGTGAAAAGGCAAGTTAAAATATAATGTACCCAATGAAAGGTTAAAGTTGATAGTGTGGTGCTTGGGCATGCTAAATAGCAATCACAAATGGTGAATAAAGAAAAATTGGGTTGCCTGGCTGGTGTGGCTCAGTGGATTGAGCGTTGTCCCATGGCCTGAGCAGTCTTAGTTCGATTCCTGGTCAGGGCACATGCCCAGGTTGCAGGCTTGATCCCCAGTAGGGGATGTGTAGGAGGCAGCCAATTGATGTATCTCTCTCACATGGATGTTTCTATCTCTCTCTCCCTTACTCTCTAAAAAATCAATAAAAACATATTTTTTAAAAAATTGGGTTTATTTAAAGAAAAAGGGATAGGGAATGGAGATATCCAAAGGGAAGGGTTACACATAACTGAGCCATGGAGTATTGGGTTGATAATGGCCACACCTAGGTGCTGGAGTTTTTGTCCTTAAATGAGTCCACTGATGGGAAGTTTTTGTCATCAAGTGGGTTTTGGGGTCTTGGTTGGTGGGCTTGGGCAGTGGGGTTGGATCTGCAGGAATGCGGATGTGTGATTGAGTGCTTCTTTGGCAGTTTTAGTTCCTCATATGGTTTGATTGCTGGTGTCCCGCATGTTTTGTCCAGCCATTTCTCCTTTATTGGGAGGTTTGGTCTTTGTTCTCCTGTAGCATGGAAGCTTACAACATGGCCATTAAGAATTATATTGCCTTGTAAATCCTAACACCCAATATGGCCAACTTTTTGTTAATGAAGGAAAATTAGGCATGTGTATATTTGTATAAGTGTAAATTGTGGTGTAGAATGATACATGAAAATTGATTTCCTTAACCAGGTAAGGTTTTCAATATGGTAGGAAAAGGGAGCTATTTTTAAAAACATATTTTTAGAATATTTAACTTAAGAAAATAGGTAATATGCTTCGAGTGCTTACAGGGATCAGACACTTTTCTAAGTTCTTTACTTGTTTTAACTAATTTAAACCTCACAGCAAGTACATAAGGCGGGCTCTATTATTTCCCCATTTTATAAACAGGAAATTTAAGCACAAAAAGTTAAGGACTTTCCCAGAGTTGCATAATACTTGGCAGACATGAAATTCTAAATAGCTTGGTTTTGTGTTTGTCCTTTATTCTGGTCATTTAAAAGAGAGACAGTTAAAAAACAATATTTTATGTTTAAAATATAAAATTAAGTGACACTTAATTTAGTCACTTTAACTCATTATACCTTTGTCCAGTAGGCCTTAATTCCAGTGTAGAATGAAATGAATTTTGATCCTAACTAACATTAAAGGCCAGTGAGAATAAACCCAAACGATAATTTCAGTGAAACTTATGTTTGACAATAGGTAACATGTCAAGGAAAGTCAAGTGTATTAATTCTTGGTGTCTTGAGAATATCTTTCAGTGTATTCTCGAATTTCTTAGCTCATACATAGTTAATGTGACTCTTGACTTACTCTGTGGGACTGAAAGACACTAGGGAGGAACAAATTCCCTTCTCTTTTTTTTCCCCTGAAACATTCTTTAGGGTGCTTTAATAAAAGATATTTTACAAACACTGAAGGCTTTTGTGTGAGTATGGATTACACTCTGGAGGTAAAGGTCTATGGTGAGTTGTACCATCTGCTACACATGTTTAAACCAGGAAAGCATCTTATATACAACAATTTTCACAGATGCTCATTTTTAATGGGCAAGCCAGGTTATTCTCAAGGGTACTGAATAGGGAAAACAGTCATGTATCCGATGGATTGAATTTTCCTTCTTTTAATTTCCCATTTCCCCATAACTGCTTGCAATTTGCATTCATCTCTTTGCTAATTACTTCATTAATGCTTTGGAATCTTAGGATATTTGTTATACTCTGCTGTTGTTAGGTCGCCTAAGGCACAGTAAATTCTAACTTTAAATAATCTCAATAGATGTATCACTGAAATGCTACCACTTATAGTTTTTTTGTGCATTTATACTTGGTAGATTCTGTGCTCTTTAAGACTCTGTGATACTCCTATTTAGAAAATTATGGAAATGATGTCTCAGTTTAGAAGCTTTTAGTTGTATTCATTTTAATGACTTTTTTAGTGTATGCTATATGACAGAATTTTTGATATCACTATATATTGCAGATTAAAAATTGTTTGTGGGAAATTTCAGCATTAGCATATCTAAGAACGAATACAGGGTACAAATATTTAAGAGAAATTAGGAGATAGATCTGACTTTGAATTGGTATTTGAAGTTTAATTGATACTGAGCTTGTGAAATTTTATTACCATCATGTGATAAATATGTTTTAGGTATAATATAACTTGACTAAAGTTCTCTTTTTAATATTTGACACTATTCTCAGGTTTGTATTGAAAAACATTAAAATCTCCATATAGTGATTTTAGATATGTTCACACGTATTCTAATGAAAACATAATCTCACTTTTGGACAAAGGTAGGGGAAATGTAAAGTGCTATAGAATATTTATTACCTGAATCGATAGATTTAGACTATGTATTAAAGAAAATAGTAACGGCCTGATTGACCTAGCAAGTTTATTTGTATTTATAGATTCATATGACCTTAAAGATGGGATTTTAAGGTAGATTCCCTCATTTTTATTTTATTTTACTCATATATAATACCATAAATATATTTACCACATAAATGTTTCCATAGATTAAAGAAAAACTTTTGTCTTACTATAGATTTTTGAAGTATTATATTTGAAATATTTTGTTTCCCTAAACAAATAAACAAAATCCTGAAACACATTAGGGTACATTCAAATTTAATCATTTCAGTTAGCTTTTTATCAAGAAACCATTTGATTTTCAGAGTAATCCTCTGAGCTAAGGAAAATAAGTATGTGATTATTGACATCATATAGATGAACAGTTTGAGGCACAGATAGATTAAGTGAATTTTTTAAGGACTGGAATGAGTACTCAGCTATTCTGAATACCAGTGCCCTTTTATATCAGTAATAAAGGAATGGTGACAAACCACTGGGGTTCGTCCCCGGCCCTGGTTGGGGTCATGCGGGAGGCAACCAGTCAATGTGTTCCTCTCACGTCGATGTTTCTCTCTCTCTCCCTTTCTCTCCCTCTCTCCCCCTCTCACTCTGTCTGAAGATAAATAGAAAAATATCTCCAGGTGAGGATTAAAAAAAAACACCAGTGCCTTGGCATCACTCCCGAAAATTCTGGGGTGAAGCGCCAAGCATTAGTATTTAAAAAAAATAAAATTACAAAATCATAGAATGAGTAATCCTCATACTTATAATAAAGCATGAGATTATGGAGTTTCATAGTATGAGCCAGCAATTTTTCCTGGCAATGAAAGAATTTTAGAAAGCACAGGATGAAAAGGATACAATCCAAGGGAGATAAATATACATTTGAATAAATGTAACAAAGAGTTTCATAAATTAAAATAGCAATAGCCCTGGCCGGTTTGGCTCAGCAGTTGGAGCGTTGGCCTGCGGACCAGAGAATCCCAGGTTCCGTTCTCGCTAGGGGCACTTACCAAAAAAATAAATAAATAAAATAAAATAAAATAGCAATAAAGTAGACTTCTTAAATAAAGGCAAAATAATTATGTTCTAATTACCGTATGGCATTATAAAGTTGCACATAGTTTTTTGACTGCCTCATTCATTCATTCTTTTCTGCCACAAATATTTATTGAATGTCTGCTGTATGAAAGGCCCTATTCTAAGAGCTGGGAATACTAGAGTGAATGTCTTTTAGAAACTTGTCTTTCAACTTGTATAGTTTCACAAATACTATATAATGATGATAATTATGAGTACTGATCATTTAAATTCTATGTACTTTCATATTAGGACTTTTTCAACATAATGTACATTTGTATTATGAACAGTGGCATAGTAATGATTACAGCTGCTATAGTTTAATGTAAAACACATTGTGTGATGTTGAATAAAATAAAAGAAAAACCCTTGCTACAATAAAAAACAAACTGGCAAATAATCTAAGGGGTGATAAGAGAAATTGGAATAAAGGTACTTTGTCAGTTTTAATTATTCTAATTTGAAAAAGCAAATAGGCCCACCAGATGTTACTACACGAGTTTATTCTGTCTTCAACATTAAAAGTAATTAACTTATGTGCTTACACTTGTACAGTTTCTTAGATTGCAATTAAATCCATATGTTATGACTTTCCATAACACTGTCTTGAAATGAAAACCTTTATTAGAGTGATGTAAATTCTTTGTCAATGGGGAAATCCCAGCCATCTACTCATATACTATCTTTTGAGGAGATGGTCCAGACCAGGGTTAACCACCCCCAGCATTGGTGGCAGGGAGTAGGGCCGCAGACCTTGTCATCCTGCTTTCTTAGTGGCTGCTTGGCCGCTGCTCATTGAAAATTCTCTTGACACATTTTCTTTGTCTCCACAGCGCCTCCAGAGCCCCATACAGGGAAAGTAAACAGAGGCAATGCTGCTGTGGCCTTATTTTCCATCTGTTGGTCACCTTATTGACTAAAATAACAGCAGTTAACATTTACCATATGCCAACAATTGTCTCTTAGTGCTTTACATGTATCCAGCTTTTAAATCCTTACTACAAGTCTTTATATTGCTTTTTTCAGGATCTGTATTTCATAGATGAACATTCTCAGGTCCAGGGTGGTCAAAAGGTCAGTAATCACCCAGCAGTCTGAGATTTGAACCCAGATAGTTCAGATCAGAAGCTATGCTTATAATAAGTCATGACTATGGGAACAAAAATGTTTCATGATTTAGATTTTCCTGTATTCATGTTTATCTCTTTGACCTAATCTTCCTTAACCTTGATTTTTATTTTTATCCATAAAAGAGGAAAGCAAATATCTGTCCTTCCATCACAGAGTTGTCATTGGTAATAAATTTTATGTATGAAAAACCATTTAGAAACTGTAAAATTCTATGTAAGTGTGAAGAATTATTATCATTATCACTTGGCACTATTGACAACCCGTGTCTTTACCTAACTCTTTTCTTTCTGGTTTTGTGGTAATGATGTATTTTAGCTTTTCTGCTTTCTTTTCTTTTTTTGCTGGCACCATTTTCTTTTAACACCCACCCAAAAAAGGGGTGGGGGGTTGGTAAATCCAGGGTCTTATCCTTGACCTGGAGAATTCAAATGTTACCTAGTATGACTTCATCTTATAGAGAAGGAAACAAACTTTGAGTAGTTATCTGATGTCACAGGTTAATTTTGTCAGAGATGTATTTGTTCAAGGGTTCTATTACCTAGTCTGAAGTTCTCCCACTCCATATGTTGGACTAATTTAATGGGAGGCATTCTTGCATCTTCTTACTTTTACTTCATAGGGTATCAGATTTTAAAATTAATAATGTTTAAGACATAAAAATTTCAAGAGCTAAATGTTTAAGATTACTTCTGTTATAAGAATACAAGTAGTAATATCCATTAAAAGTAGAAAAGATTAAACAAATTGATTCTATAATAAAAAGATATGCAGTATCAGGGCAATGTAACACAAACCATCTGTTTTTATATCTTTTGGGGAGGAAAAAAAACTAATTAGTTTGGGACTGATTCAATGTCATTTTATTTCAAATTACTTCTGTTTACCAAAATAATGCACTTAGGTGGAGTAAGTACAATAAAGAAGACAGGTTTAAAACAGATGTCTGGCAATAGATATTCACACTATTAAAAAAACTATATATGAAACTGCCTGCTAGGCAAATTTATGCAAAATTGAATGTTGGGTCATTCTCAAGAAAAATGAGCCTGATTGAAATGCTTCAATTTAGTCACAGGTTTCATTTTTAATCAACAGAAGACATCACTTGGTCAAGCTTGGTGGAATGGTGTGGTTTGGATTTGTGGGGGAAGAGGTAGGCGATAAAGAGAACTGATTGGGTTAAATCAGTCCGCTCGGAAAATTGCAATGTGTTTATCTTTTTGTTTGTTTTTAATTTATAATTTTTTTCTTAGTTATGTTGCTTTCAATTTGGACTGTGCATGTACTTTTATCTATCCACATCTGTATATGTATTCACACATAGACACACAGGTTTCCTCAGAGTTAAGCAATAGTTATCTATTGTATTTCGTTTTCATTAAACTTAACCAATCCTTTGCATAGGTTTTTTTTCTTTTCTTTTTTTTTTTAATAAGGAAGAGAATGGTTGAAGTGTTAGTCTGAGATGGTAGCAAGTGCTTCTGTCCAAAGCATAAAGGAATTTTTATTTCAATTGGCAGAGTATTTACGATGAAAACAAAGAGCTATATTTAAACTTCATTAGCTAACAATGTCTTTGGGCATTTTCTTAGTGATACATAACCTCATAACTCATAAAAATAAATAATACATAAACTACTCTTATTCTTTAACTAAGCATTAGTTTTTCTTCCCCCGGACACTATGAGTATTACTTAAAAATTCATCTATTCATTTAAAATATTTCCTGCATATCTATGTACAATGCATGGGAAAAGTGTTGGATAGGATGAGTATAGTCTTGTCTCTCACAGAGTTTATGATTCTTTAAGGGATAAAGACTTATGATTTACATATCAAGGTGATTTGGGCTGTGGGATTAGAATTTTTGGTATGCTCTTCGAATGTATGTAAAGTCAGCAAATCTAGTCTGGTGTAAGGGACTAGGAGATATGCAGGAATCCAGGGAGGGAGACTTGGTTGCAATTTGCAAAGCATGAAGAGTTGGCAAAAACAGGTTATGAATTGCCTAATGAACTATGCTAAGAATTTTGAAATTCATCCCATCAACAATGGAAAACCATTAAATGGTTTTAATGGGGAGAGAAGTGAGTGAGCCAATTTACATTTTAGAACAATCATTGTTTAAATTGATTTGCTAGTTAGGATTCTTTTTTGGCAGGATTTATTCTCTCTAAATCTTGTTATAGCTCTGTCAGTGAAAGCTTATCAGATACCGCAGTAGTAAAAGTAGAAATTTGGTCTTGTTCATTTTTGTTTGACAATGATCTATTGTGTACCTATTAGGCATATTACAACTTGCTAGGTTATCTTGGGGCTCAGGACAGGTGACCCCAAAATATCCGACAGCGGCATATGAATTACTTTGAATTAAAGTTACTCTACAAGTAGCTCATGCAAGAAAGGCACATTGACCCTCCCTTATCTCCTTAAATGTAGGAAATAAATCTCCCCTGTGAAAGGTGTCCTCCTTGTTCCAAGGGGCTGAGAGAGAGACATCCCTATTGCCAGAATTAAGGAATTCATGGCTGACAATGCTTTATAAACAAACTTTGTTACTTGTTTGCTAATTTACTACCAAAGCCCAAACTTTGCCTAGATTCTTCACTAATGAGCACCCAAACCTAAGTTTCTTTGTCCTGTTAATTCTTCACAAATTTATAATTTATTTTGTAAAAATATAAAAAGCTGGCTGATTCATCATTTCACTGAGCATCATTTATGATCTGTGGGCACATATTAAATTGATTTTTCTCTGTTAATCTTGTTTTATATTAATTTTATTATTAGTCCAGCCATAAACACTCAAAAAGGGTAGAAAGGGGGAAATTCTCCCTTTTCTCTGACATATAATAAGACTTCTTGAGGCCACACTAGAGCTGTTCTGGTTCTGGGAGTGATACAGTTCTGAGGAAGATCAATAATCCCCCTTATTTTCTTGATTTATAAGAGTGTTCAATCCCTTATTTACTGTTTCTCTCCAGTTCCTTTGCAACCAATGCTGAATCTCCTTACACAAATACCTTGAATTTACTCTGTTGGTCCCTCTCTCCGTTTTCTCTTCCACCAGGTCATAATCTGATGGCAACCTTGGGTTGCTCCAAGAAAATTTTATTTCACATAGCTGTCTTTTGAATTTATGTGTGCAAGTCCCAGTTGCCTTGGATCGTCACAGTGTTAATAGTATCTAGAAGACAAATGTATATTTTTTTCTAAATATTACTGATTGCTTTTCATTGCATTACTTTGATATAGTATTATACTAAAACTAGGGTGTGTTGATAAATGTTTAACAACTGGCTCTTAAGCAGGGGTGGAGGAGGTGCCCTGATTTGTAGCCACTGTCCCTGGTGTCAATAATTCCATCATTGCAGATTTTACGCTACCAACTTGACATCACTGCACGAAGTGTTGAGAAAGAGGTATGATCAGTTGGCTCTTGGCAGTTGGTTGTGATCCAGCTCCAGCACACTCTGAAACATTCCCTTCCCACTACATGAGGCAACTGAGAAGGACAGAATAGATATGCATATATATTTGTAGAGGACAGAGACCTCTGAAACCCCCTCAGCCCTCAAATGAATGAAATAAGGTAAAATGACTCAAGAGAAAATAGACTTGAAAAAATTCTCCTTTTCAATTTTAGGCTGTTAGCAATGTCCATTCAGGCCTGGGTTTAGAAGTGGAATAAATGAGTAGTTGGCTCTTTATCTGTTAACCTCCTCTAAGTTTTGAAATCTAGCCTATAAATGGCCATCAGAGAAATATTTCTAAAATGCTGATGCATGATAACAAAAATATGTTTCCCTCTACCTTTCTAGGCTCTTGGCTGAGACATTCCCCCAACCCTACTCCTCATAATAAAAGATAGATTAACAGGGGAAAAACAAATAAATTTAATAGCATGTATACCTCCTGTATATATGGGAGATAGCCAGGAAAACTGAGTAACTCCCTGAAAATGGCCCAAGCTACCACCTGAAATATTATCTCCAGCTAAAGACAAAACAAAATGCTGGGGAGTGGAGAATGCAGTTAGGGAAGGTTAGGTTGTTATGCAGATTTGAGTCAGTTGCTTTCTGCAAATAGAGAGGGAGACAAATGGAGATTTCCTTTATAAATATAAATTTCTCTTACTAAAAGGTAACTTCTACTTGGTTTTAAGAGCTTTTTGCATTAGCTGTATCTTAAAAATAATCAGCCTAAAATAAACCTATGCCAAAGAGGCATTTATTGGGGTGATAAATTCTGTTCCGCTTCACTAATATAATCTGTTCTATCCTACTACTAGCCCTTTAAATCAGTCTGATTTATCTGTGTATTATATTTCTTCTACTTATTTTGACCTATGTTACATTTTAAAATTAGAAATATATAAAATTAAGTATAAAAATCCCATAATTATGTAACAGAAATGTCTACTGTAAATATTTTTGATGAGTTTCCGTCAAATGTGTCGTGTCTGATTATGTGTGTGTGAGTATACATATGTATATATGTAAAATATTTTTGCTAAGCACATCATACTGTACAATTTTTTTATTCTTTATTTTTTTCCCTTACAAATAAATTATGGGCATATTCTATATGATAATCTCTATTGCTAGTAGTTACATTATATTTTGTGGCAAATACAATTAGAATCGTTTAATTATTTGTGTATTTTGGAAACAAGAATTTTACGATTATTTACTACCATAAACAATGCATTGAAAGCACATATTTATTTTTATATGCTCTTCTAATTATTTTCTCCTTGGAATAGCATCCTCAAAATGAAATGAATTGTTTAAAAAAGTATAAGTTGAGCCCTGGCCATGTGGCTCAGTTGATTGTAGCATCATCCTGTACACCAAAAGCTTGTAGGTTTGATTCCCCATCAGGGCACATACCTAGGTTATGGGTTCGATCCTGGGTTAGGATGCATAGGAGAGGCAACTGATTGATGTTTCTCTCTCACATCGATGTTTCTCCCTCTCTCTCTCACATTCTGTCTCTCTCTCTCCCCCTTCCTCTCTCTAAAATCAATAAACATATCCTAGGGTGGGGATAAAAAAAGTGTATGAGTTGACAAGAACTTTGATACATAGTTCAAAATGTTTACAAAAAAGATCAGAGAAAAGTAAACCCCCTGACTAAGATGGCCTTCAGTTTTTGCTCAGATTGGTTAAACTTCAGACAGACTTCTTTCTGATCCAGGCTCTTGACTTCCCTTAGAGCATTTACTTTGAAAAACTTGTATTTTTCCATTCTTTCTCTGCCTTTTGAGGTGTAAATCTTTTTAAAGACCTCTTGCCAGTTTACTACCCAGAAATATCTTTCTCAAAGGCCTGGGAGCCAGCCATCCCTTTGAAATGTCATCATCAAGGAAGATAGGGTCGCTAGCTCCTATGGCCATAAGGAAGATACATTTCCTTTGGGTAAAGTCAATGAGCAAACTGGGGTGGCCTATGATTCTCGCACCCCCACCCTAATTCTTAAAATTTTTCTCCAGTCCTTTATTTCAGTGGAGTTGAGTTCAGATTGAGTTCTGGCCTCTTTCCCCTATTTAGAATAGCCTTGAATGCAGCCTTCCTTGGCCATTAATTTTTGACTATGGTTATAGGCAGAAATCTGCCTCCACTCCCCAAATTCATATGTTGAAATCTTAACACCAAATATTTTAGAATGTACCTATATTTGGAGATACAGCCTTTAAGAGGTAAGTAAGGTAAAATGAAGTCATATGAGTGGGTCCTAATCCCATATGGCTGGAGTCTTTATCAGAAGAGATTAGGACACAAACACACATGCAAGAAAGGCCAATGAATATATAAAGAAAAGATGACCATTATACGCCAAGGAGAGATGCCTTAGAGCAGCGGTTCTCAACCTGTGGGTCGTGACCCCTTTGGGGGTCGAATGACCCTTTCACAGGGGTCACCTAAGACCATCGGAAAACATGTATTTCCACTGGTCTTAGGAACCGAAACACCACTCCTCTATCCATCTCCAGGCAGGTCCGCCCACATGCAGATATGCCCACATACGAGTACCCGGCGTGATGATATCATCGTACAAATACAGATGTATGTGACAGGGTTGGCACCAGAATGTACTTATGCAGACCAGTCACATGTGTGTAGAGAGCAGCTACTGTGTAGAAAGCAGTTACTCTGTTAAAAGCAGCTACTGTGTTGAAAGCAGCAGTATTGGAGGTAAAACGATGCTTCATGAATTATAATTACTGGGTAAATGTAAAATCATGTACTGTAAAATCATCAACTACTGCAAAAAAAAAAATATATATATATATATATCTGTGCCATGGGAACTTAATCTGGATGCTGATCGGTCTTTTATATTCAGCTGTGGTTGATGTGAATACTGCCCTCTTGTGATAGTAACAGGTATGTAAAAAAAACAACACAGAGAATGGTAAATCATAGGAAACTTTAAGGAACTGTATTGACTAAACTATGCCATGTATCATCTTTTGTATTATTAAAGCTATTGTTATATATTATTTTCATTAGCAAACCATCCCATGACAATGGATCATGTAGAGAAGAACGTTAGGAAAAGAAAATATAGTGAGGAATTTTACAGTATGGTTTTACCTCAATAATTACAGCAGGAATTGAGAAATCGCAATGTGTTATTTATTGTGAAGTTCTATCAGCCGAATCTATGAAGCGGAACAAACTAAAATGCCATTTTGATAGCAAGCAATGCTCCGAGCTTTGCCGGCAAGGATACCAACTATTCTAGAAGCAAAGCTGATGGACTCAAGAAAGCCAGATTTGCCACTTGATGAATCTACAGACGTTGCAAACTGTTCACAGTTACTGGTTTACATGAGGTATATTAATGATGGTGACTTTAAAGATAAGTTTCTTTTTTGCAAACCTCTTGAAACGACAACTACTGCACGTGATGTATTTGACACAGTTCGTTCATTTCTGATAGCACAGATCTCTTGGGAAAAGGTTTGTGGTGTTTGCACAGATGGTGCTCCAGCTATGCTAGGATGTCAATCTGGATTTCAACATTTGGTTCTGAATGAGTCACCAAAAGTCCTTGGAACTCACTGTATGATTCATCGGCAAATATTAGCAACAAAGACACTGCCACAAGAGTTACAAGAAGTAATGAAAAGCATCATAAGTTCTGTCAATTTTGTAAAAGCGAGCACTTTAAACAGTCGACTGTTTTCGCAGCTGTGCAACGAGTTGGATGGGTCAAACAATGCTCTGCTATTTCACACTGAAGTGAGATGGTTGTTGACAGGAAAAGTTTTAAAACGTGTTTTTGAGCTTCATGATGAACTCAAAACGTTTTTTAATCAGAAAGCAAGACCGCAGTTCAAAGCATTTTCAGCGATAAAAGTGGACTACAGAAAATAGCTTACTTAGTTGACATCTTTGCCATCTTGAATGAGTTAAATTTATCACTGCAAGGACCAAATGCAACATGACTCGATTTGTCTGAAAAGATCTGATCATTCCAAATGAAACTTCAGCTTTGGCAAAAAAAATTGGATGAAAATAAAATTTACATGTTGCCTACCTTATCTGCTTTCTTTGAGGAACATGACATTGAACCAGACAAAAGGATTACGATGATAATTTCTGTGAAAGAACACTTGCACATGCTTGCAGACGAAATTTCATCATACTTTCCAAATCTACCTGACACCCCATTCACACTTGCCAGAAGCCCATTCACAGTTAAAGTTGAAGATGTTCCTACGACAGCACAAGAGTTCATTGAACTTATTAACAGCGATGCAGTGAGGACTGATTTCTCTACAATGCCAGTTACAAAATTCTGGATCAAGTGTTTGCAGTCATATCCTGTTCTGTCTGAGACTGTGTTCACCTTCTTCTTCCATTTCCAACAACATATCTTTGTGAAACAGGGTTTTCCAGCTTGTTAGTTATCAAGTCTAAATACAGAAGTAGACTTGTTGTGGAAGATGATCTTCGTTGTGCTCTTGCAAAGACTGCCCCGAGAATTTCTGATCTGATGAGAAAGAAGCAATCTCAACCTTCACACTGACATTGGCTTTTTATGCATACTGTCACAAAATGTAGCAATGTAGTTTACTGTTGTTATATTAAGACTGTTACCCATGCTACACCATGCTTCAAGACAAAATTTCATTTATTTGTGATTAGAAATAAATATTTCACAATATATAATTACATATTGTTTTTGTGATTAATCACTATGCTTTAATTCTGTTCAATTTGTAACAATGAAAATACATCCTGCATATCAGATATTTACATTACGATTCATAACAGTAGCAAAATTACAGTTATGAAGTAGCAATGAAAATAATTTTATGGTTGGGGGTCACCACAACATGAGGAACTGCATTAAAGGGTCGCAGCATTAGGAAGGTTGAGAGCCACTGCCTTAGAGGAACCAACCCTGCTAACACCTTGATTTCAGACTTCTACTCTCCAGAACTGTGAGAAAATAACTTTCTGTGGTTCAGGCCACCCAGACTGTGGTTCTTAGTTTTGGTAGCCATGGGAAACTAATAGAATACACCACTAGTAGAATCTGAGATGGCCTGTGTTATTGCAAGGTCACCAGTAATCAATATTAAACATTTAAAAGTATTTAGTAATTTAGTAAGTGAAAAATTATTTTTGATTGTTTTGCTTTCTGTTTACATTGGTTAGTAGTATGATTATTTTCTGTATTTATTTGTCCATTGTATTTATCTTTTTATAAACTGATCAATGCCTGATCCATTTTTCTTTTGTGATCTTAAAGTTATTGTTTATAAAAATCTATTTGAGCGGCCCTTCATATTTAAATACAGCAGGTCTTCAATTACTGTTGTCAATGTAAGAAACATTCAAACCTGTGAATAATTTTTGTAAGTTTATTTGAACCAAACTGATGATAATTATCAGGAAGCAAATCTTAAGGGATTGAGCTAATGCTCCAGAGAATGGCAGTTTTGCACCTTATTTTATACATTACAGTCAAAAGAGGAGACTAAGTAGGTTACATGAAATCCGTTGGTGATAGATTAGGGAGGTGGGAGAAAGCAAAGCGGGGGTGGGGGAAACTTCTAGGATTGGATAAAAAGTAAAACAATAGACGTGTTTCTCATACATAGGTGAGTGCAGGATAATTAGCAGTCAACAATTAGCATGACAGTAATAACAATGAGGGGATTTGTGGTTTTAGCCTTGGTGTATTGGTTGTGCCCTGAGGGATCTGGAAAAAAGGGAAGTTACCCTGACATTCCAAAGGTATGTTATTATAGATACAAAAAGACAATAGGCTCAATTAAGGTGAAAATTGACCTTTGTCATGGAAGATACTGGCCTAGGACATGATTACTCACCATAAACTGTTTTTAGTTTAAAAAGTTTGAATTTCAGACTATCTTTTGTGCTTACTTTAGGTCTCTGAGTTTGCAAGGCCACCATGCAGACCTTCTCTGAGTTTGTCAGGTTAGCATGTGACCCCTTTTCCTCCACACTGTAATGTCATTTAGTTCCATGTTGTTTCCTTATAATGTTGATGAACTCAACTCTTGTTTATATCAGTTGAACTTTGGTAAACTTGGTTTCATTTTACATCATTTTGCTTCAAGTGGGCAGAACATATTATGATGTAAAAGGGGCTACAAGGCAGACGCCACAAGCTCAGTGACTGAAAGTAACCACACAGCATTGTCTGATCATCCATTCCCAACTGGGCAGGTCATGCTGTGTATGTAGTCATGTTCTGTCCTATAGCTTCCTCACCGAAGGTCAGTCTTTACCTTGAGTGATCCCTGTCCATTGTTCTTATGTATCTAGGATAACATACCTTTGAAATGTCAGAGTAATTTTCTTTTCCAGACCCCTTGGAAAAATAACCACTGGGACCAGAGCACAAGACCAAGAAACTCCTCATGGTTATTTTGCTGCCCATATTCCCTCTCTGTTTACTGTAAATGTTAACTGTCCTATCCCACCAATATAGAAGAAGTCTCTCCTTTTTGCTTTTATTTTATTCTAGGGAATTCCGTTTCACTTTCTCCCATTTCCTTAATCTACCATCAATGGATTTCATGTAACCTTCCTTGTTTTCTCCTTTGGGTATGAATGTATAAAAAGAACCACCAAGCTCACATTCTTCAGAGCATTTCTCAATCCTTTGATATCATCTTGTTTCCAAGCTTGTCCTCAGATTTAGCTCAAATAAACTCATAAAATTTTTTTCTATACATTTTTTATTGATTATTTAGAGAGAGGAAGGGAGAGAGATAGAAACATCAATCGGCTGCCTCCTGCATGCTCCCTACTGGAGATCGAACCTGCAACCTGGGAATGTGCCCTGACAAGAAATTGAACCAGGACTTCTCAGTCAATGGGATGGCTCAATCCACTGAGCCAAGTGGGCTGGGCAACTCATAAAAATGTATTAATAGGTTTGGACTTGCTTTTGTTGACACTGTAGACATTAAGTGGGATCTGCTGTACTCAGCGATCTCTCAGCCTCTTTTGCTATTTTTAAA
Source organism: Tadarida brasiliensis (assembly GCA_030848825.1). Taxonomy (NCBI): domain Eukaryota; kingdom Metazoa; phylum Chordata; class Mammalia; order Chiroptera; family Molossidae; genus Tadarida; species Tadarida brasiliensis. The sequence goes on along the minus strand of CM061267.1, from coordinate 77,088,686 downwards.
GAAAATTTTTCCGATTTATTTACTCTTATGCTTAGAAACTTGTCTTTTTATCTATGTAACAGATACACAGTTATTTCTTTAATACTTTTGCTAGTGTTTTTGTTCCAGTATTTTTTCTTTCTTTTAATATTTCTGTGATTCTAAAAATTATTCAGAGCCCATCAATCCATCTGGAATTTATTCTAGGGTACTGTGGGAATTGAACACCTAAACTGATTCTTTCCCTAACAACTCTTTATTCCTCTATTAGTATTTACTAAACAACAAGCTTTTTTATTCACTTGGTGGCTTATTTATCACATGTTCAATGTTATATTTAAAAGCTTCTTTTTTAGATTATGTCTTGCTTTCTATTTATGTATATATGTGTGCATGCTACTGTACTGCTTTTTATTTAAATGTGTTCATGCAAATTCTTTCTCATGACTCTTTATAAAATTTTCTTGGCTATTTGTTTCTTAACTTTTCTCGTTGAACTTCTCCATAATTTCATTAAATTTATTTCCAAGCTCTAACCCCCTTGTAGTGTTATTTTGGGAAGAATACAATATTTTTACAAATAATTTATTCCTATTTAGAAACAGTATTTTTTTTTGTCTCTGTTTATTTAGGTATTCTATATGCATTTCCATAAAGAGGTACAGTTTCTTATCTATTCAAAACCATATTTTAAGCTAGCTATTATTTGTGTGTGTGTTTTCTCTTTGGTTAACTGTTGTTAATGGTTTGGTTAATGGTTACCGTATCCATTAAGTAATGCATTCCCTTTGGTACCTGAAAACAGGCAGTCATTTGGCAAACATTAATTATATAAATATTTTTCAGATGCTTCTCTTCTATTTTTATTTTTTAAGGAACTGGTTTTGAAATGTACTGAATTTCTGATCATGATGGCTGTTATTTCAGCTTCATCATTGGTGTATTTTAGCACTTACAGAATAAAATTATAGTTGATTCTATAAAACATTATATTCTCACCTTTAATAGGGAATTTCTAATATTTTATTATTAACTGTAAGATTGATTTGAACAATAATTCTTTTTGAAAGTTTTCATTTAAAGTAAGGAATGGGTATTGAACTTCATCAAAAACATTTGAGTTAGGTCATACTCTTATCCCTTTTCTTATTTACATAATTGTACCTATAACATGATGCTGACTCCTAATGCAAAAATGTTAGTGTGTTAATAGAATAATATGACATGGCTGTGATAAATAACTATTTTACTGTACATTTCAATTCCATTCATTTGCTAGTATTTTGTTTAGTGTTATGAAATTCAGATTCACAGTGGCTTGATCTATTGTTTTATTATTTTATATGGTTTTACTACTTTATTAACTAACAGGTGCTTGTAGTTAGACATTTTTTAAGTAATCAAGTTGTGACCTATATTAGTAGTTAAAAATGAGGTTCTTAAAAATCTCAGCTTGACCAGATATAGAACATTAAAAAAACTTTTAAAGGTGCAATATAGAGAAAAAAACAAGCTTAAAACAAAACACTGTCATTACCAAAAAGAGACATCTTTAGATGAAAATAATAAAAGCCCCATGCTGCAAACCCCATGCTCAAAATCGTATTGGCTAGTCATATTGATAGGATTGGCTAGATAAAATTAATCCTAATTTGCCATGTTTCTTACCTAGTAAATAGTAAATAAATATTTTATGGATGAATAAACTTTCCTTGAAGGATGGGTTCATGTAGCATTGAAATTACACATTTTTTTCCCCATAGAGTCAGTTCAACTACAACATGAAACATGTTTCTATAAATTACCTGCTATGAAAAATTATGCAATAAAAAACTATAGGAATTATGGGGAAAATGGGGATATTAGCACAACTCCTCCAAATTTGATCAATGACACATAAAAAAACTTGGAACTTAAAAATGGAAGCATTCTTCTATGCATGTTAAATGGTTAAATATAAAGATATAGGTATAGATATAGATATAGATATCTATAATATAGCATTTATAAAATTTTAAAAGACCTAAAACTTGCTTGTGGAGTAGAAGTTGGAAGGGTTGCAGCTATACGTTACTTTGAAGTGGCGGATAGTGGGTTAACTGAACTGAGGGAAAGCTGATGGGTGTGGCTCATAATAGACACTGTGAACTGAGGTCCTGGGGTGTGTGTGTGTGTTATGTATTCTTACACAGCTCTGTTCAGCTGGGTACAGTTTTCTGCTGTTACCAAGTGTTTCTTGCAGATGACATCATATTTAAGCAAACACAGAATTCTCGCTATGGTAAAATTTTTTCTTAACGTTCCAAATGTGTTGGAGCGAATTCACTATTTAAGACAAGTGTTAGAGCAGAACTGAATTTATATGAGGAACTCAAATACCTAGTCTGGGAAGCCTTTTCAAACTAATTCATAACTTTTGTTTTGTTTTCCTTTTTTGATCTGTTCAGGTTATCTTCTGGAATTATTTGTGGCCACCCCATTAATTTTTATCTGCATTCAGAGTATACTTCTCCTTCCACGGTCTGATATTAGTCTTTGTCTTGGCCCACTGCCCAGCTCAAATCTTTGTCTATGAGCCAATTGAGAAAAATATGAGGCAACCAATAGTTCCCAAAGGACATTTTTTATAACACCTTTACATCATTTCTCTGCTGCATCTGAAGCCATGTCTCCTTTGGAGCAATTTTTCCCCCCCAAAATAGTGCTGTATAGAGTTTGAATAACTACTGGTTTCTGTGAAGCATGGCTGTGCCAGTCTATAAAATAATGATTTTTCTCTTGCTGTCCTTAGAAGTGTGTTGTGTAACATGACACAAAATTTTAGAAGAATTTCCAGGGAAGTAAATAATTTAGCATGATTATTTTACCAAATGTCTCACTAGTGACATGCAAATATGGGGAGTTATTTTGCAGCCTAAAGAAAATATGATTGGCATGGTGAACAACTATAGCCATTCTTTATTCAAAATCATGTTAAAATTTGAATCATACTCGCTGGGAAATGCAGAAAATACCATTCAAAGGCAAGTACAATCCAGGACTGAGTAAATATTGAGATGTACAAGAAACTCACCAAGCTGGAGGCAATTCTAAAAAGAAAAGACCAGATTCAGACTGACAAACTTCAGAGGAGGGGGGCGGGAGGGAGGGATGAGATAAACTAAAGAACGTATAAGCATGTATGTGTAACCAGTGGACATAGACAACAAGGCTTGGGGAGGGGGGAGGGAGGAGGGTGTCTGGGGGGAAAAAGAAGAAACATCTATAACAAAAATAAATAAATTAATAATAATAATAAAAAAAGAAAAGACCAGAAAAAAGATTTGGGTGTTTTCTGTGTATTGCTTGTCCCTATTTTACCTTGGACTATGGTAAATGGTTGTTTACCCCTCATAGTAATCATAAGAATTATTATTAATACTGCTATTAATTATTACTAATACTACTGTGGTAATTCAAAACTAATATAATAAATTATAATTTGCAAAGTATCTTCACTCATATTATCTGTGCATTTGTTTCAATAACAAATTTAGAAAAGCAGGCTTATTGATGACAAAGTTCTTCCATATAAGCAATCCATATTATTGGACCAATGCCTCTTCTCTATCTAGAGTAGAAGAAACTATATCAATTTTCTTAACTGTAGTAGTTGATAAGGATTATACAATGTGTTTCTTTAGAATATCAGATTCCACTTTATTTGTCACAAAATTTGGGATTGCAGAGAAATTTACAAAAGGTGGAGAATTGGTAGATTTTCAAGAAAAGAACAATTTACTATAATCTATTTGAACCCTTACTTAAAAACCCATAGCACCTGGGTGTGATGTCAGCAAGATGATGAAATAGGAGGTCTCTACCGGAGTGCCTCCATAGCAACAATAATTTGATAGTTATCCATAGATAATAGTGCCTTTGTGGAACTTTGGGATACAGATAGGAGCTTGCGAAATAATATTAGGGCACAAGATTAAAAAGGACTGTTTTGAGAAGGCAATCCTACAGCCCGGTGGCAGGCTTGCTGACCATGGTTCTGACCTGAACTTTAGCCCTATTTGGACTTGTTCCTCCTACTAGCATCATCCATCAAGTTTTCATTTTATTTGTCTCAAAATACTTTTAAATTTATCTTTAACCCATGGATGTTCAGCAGTGTGTTATTTAATTTCCATGTATTTGTGAATTTTCCAGTTTTCTTTCTGTTATTGACTTCCAGTTTCATACCGTTGTGGTTGGAAAAGATACTTGGTATGATTTTAGTTTTCTTAAATTTACTAAGACTTGTTTTTTGACCTAACATGTGATCTATCCTAGAGAATGTTTTGTGTATGTTTGAGAAGAATGTGTTTTCTGGTGATGTTGGATGTGATGTTATATACATGTATGTTGGGTCCATTTGGTCGAAAGCAGCTAATTTTTAAAGCATGCAGTACCTGACTAGTCAGGGGCACTGACCTCTTTTGCCTTAGATAGTCAAATAAAAAAACAACAACAGCCGCCCTGGCCGGTTTGGCTCAGTGGTTAGAGAGTCGGCCTGCGGTCCAGAGAGTCCCGGGTTTGGTTCCCGCTAAGGGCACGTACCTCGGTTGCAGTTTGTCCCTGGCCCCGGTTGGGGTTGTGCGGGTGGCAACTAGTCGATGTGTCTCTCTCACATTGATGTTTCTCTCTCTCTCTTCCTCTCTCTCTCCCTCCCACTCTATCTGAAGAGAAATGCAAAAATGTCCTTGGGTGAGGATAAAAAAAAAAAAAAAAACCAACAAAAAAAGCCCAACAACAGCCAACACAACAATACCTATCCGGTGTGAATAAATCAAAATCATACCTATTTTTTTGGTCAGATTAGCAAAAATATATTTTTTGGTGTGCCACACAATTTAAGTGATTAGTTTATGTGTGCCATAAGATGAAAAAGATTGAAAATCACTGATCTAAAGTATAGTTTGAGTTCAATGTTTTCTCATTGATATACTGTCAAGATTATCTATCCCTTGTTAACAGGGAAGTATTTATCTCCCCTACCATTATTGACTCTTATCTATTTCTGTTTTTCAACCTGTTAGTATTTGCTTAATAAATTTACATGCTGAAAAGAGGGTGCATATATATATTTACAATTGTTATATCCTTTTGATGGATTATCTCTGTATTATTGTATAAGACTTTCTTTGTCTCTTTTTATAGTTTTTGTCTTAAAATCTATTTTGTCTGATGTAAGAATAGTAACCTCTTCTGTCTTCTGGTTTCTGTTTACATGAAGAATCTTTTTCTATCCCTTCGCTTTCAGCCTGTATGTTTCCTTAAAGCTAAAGTGTCTCTTGTAAGCAGCCTATTGTTGGAACTTGGTTTTTTTGTTTTAAATATGTTTTTATTGATTTTGGGGGAGAGAAGAAGGAAGAGAGAGAGAGAGAAACATCAATCGGCTTCTTTCTGCATGCCCCCTATTGGGGATAGAGCCTACAACCTAGGCACGTGCCCTGACCGGTATCGGGGTGCTTGGGACACATGCTCAACCAACTGAGTCACCTCCCAGGGCTGTTTGTTTGTTTTGTATCCATTCAGCAACTCTGTGTCTTTTCATTGGAATGTTTAATCCATTATAGATAGGTAAGGACTAATGCCTTTATATTAAGTGATTTCTGGCTGTTTTATAGCTTCCTTGTTCTTTTCTTCCTTTCTATCTGTATTCCTTTGTGAACTGATCATTTTCCATAGTCATATTCTTTGATTCTCTTCTCTTTATGTTTTGTGTATATGTTGTAGATAGATACATAATATGTCAGATCAATGAATAATATTGTTTCATTCAGTGTCGTTTCATTGTAACATTGATGACATGCTTTAGAAGCTTAATTAACTCTTGTTTATATCAATTAGACTATGGTAAAATTGATTTCATTATGTCATTTTACTTAAAGCTGTGTCACCTCTCCCAATATTGTTTCTAATTTGGTTGTTCCTTAGCCATTTCATAACTTGATAATCCCCATACAGTCCTCTTGCATTCTCTATACTTACAGCTCTTTTTGGTTAATTTCAAATATGTTTCACATACATGCTTCTGGCTTTGAAATGCTATTCTTCAGGCCATACTCCACTAGACTGTATTTTCAGCTACTTTCATGTGTCTTCACCTCATGCCTCATAAGCATCTCAGAACCTTAGTTTATCTTGGAACCCCACCTTGCAGCTTTTCAATACTCTTTTTTCTGGATAAGTGCACAGCTTTCCACACAGCTTGTCAAGCCAGTAACCTGGACATTGACCTAGAGCACATTCATTAATTTATTTTTTTCAAGTACAGAGAAGGTACTTAATACATTTTGTTGAATAAAAGAATGTGTGCATAATATTTTACAGAATATTGTTGGTTTTTATCTGACTTTATACCTTCCCTCTGAATGATGACCAGAAAGCGTAAGAGGTAGACAGATGAATACTGTTTTAGTGGCTGAGCATCAACCTGTGCACCAAGAGGTCACCGGTTTGATTCCCAGCCAGGGCACATGCCCAGGTTGCGAGCCCATCCCCAATATGGGGTGTGCTGGGGGGCAGCCCATCGATGTTCTGTCTCATTGATGTTTCTATCTCTTTCTCCCTCTCCTTTCCTCTCTCTTTAAAATCAATAAAGAAAAATCATTTTTAAAAAATTAGCCTGAGGAGGGGGAGGCCGATAACTTGGTGACAATTGGTTACTGTTTGAACTACTAAGAGCCTAGTTCAAAATATGACAATAATTAGTTTATACCAACATTTCAGTTTATCAGTGCGAGCAGTATACTCAATACCAGGACAAACTTCTTCTGTGATTGTCAGTTAAGAAACATTTTAGGCTTTGTATGCTAAGAGGCAAAACTGAGACTATTATATTAGTCCCTATATCATCCTTTAAAATGTGATCATATAAAAATGTAGAAAACGATTCTAATCCCACCAGTTATATAAAAAGAGGCAGGAACCAGATTTAGCCCACAGGCCATAATTTGCAAACCTGGGCTCTGTAACATACTATAAAAGAAAGTATCAAATGCATGGTACAATGAAACTGACTAAAATTTTCAAAAACAATGAATTCCCAAATCATATGCCTCGTAACCCCAATTATGCTGTGTTAAGATTTTATTGGAACATAGTAATTTCAATATATATGACTTAATTTTTATTCCTCTCAGTGTTATAGTTTCTTGGTAGATGTAACTGGTGAACTAAGTAAATTATTTAATTGCATTTTTACTACAATTGCATGTGAGCAACAGATCATTTAGATGTAAATGAAATTAATTATATTCGTTTCTTGTCTTGAAGAGAGAAGGTAATGATCATCTAATTAGTAGATGCTAGAAAAAATGGTCACATTTGGATTTTTCACATTATCACCTTATTTATAACATAAATGTCATTCAGAAGAAATGTGTGTGAGTCGTCTGTGTTAGTTTCTTTCTAGTTATAAGGAACTCAGACATGTTTACTTTTTTTTTTCAGTTAATGGGACTTGATTGTAAGGATACCTTGGGGAGCAAGGGAGTCAGGAAAAGCTGGAATTTTGATTATCCTTGTTGAGGGTACATCATTAGCTCTTGCAGTCTGTCAGCAACTCTGTGACTCGATGGAAATTTGGATTCCGCTCCGCTTTGGCTCCCTCCTGTCCTTGATGCTTTTTCCTGCTCTGCCTTTTCTCGCTGTTTTCTCATGAGTGTTGTGATTTCCATGCCACAGAGATTTTGCATACTTTCTTCTTACTGAGTGTATGTGTGTGTTTAGTGGGTTTCTTTCTTAATTGCTAACCTTGGCAGCCTCTAAAGGAGTCTCTAATCAAGAAGGTAGACATCATTCCCAGATACTAAGGAACTGGAGTCTGGTTTGAGAGTTTGACCCATTTCCTCTCCTGCAAACCATGCATGTTGGATTCACTTTTCCTTCTAAAAGGCAGTTCAAATAAAAGTTTACTACCCCAAATACTGTCATTTAAACAAGTTATAGTGAATACTTTAATCTAAGAAAAGTATGATTTGAATATTATGTCTGGTTTATGGGCTTGACAGACAGTCATGGATACTCCTAGAATTTTTTCTCTTTTTCACCACGATTTGGTTGTTGCATATCTGCCATTTGGCCCAAAAGGATACATAGAGGCTAGATATAGTTCCTGTCTATGCATTCAACCAGTTTCTTTAGATCCATTTCCTTTTTTTGTGTGGGTACTTAAAATGTTTTTTTGGACACTTAATAGGTAATTCCAAGCATATCATGTGGTTGATGCAATGATCGTTTATATATAAAAGGAAAACGGCTGGACCAAAGGCATCGGTGAAAGACTGATTTAGCTGCTGCCGTACAGCATGGTAGACACTCGTGTTACAGGACATCAAATGTGCTTATATTATTCAGAGAACAGAAGACTCTAAAATAATTGTTGATACTCATAAATTTATAGATGACAAGCATTAAACCAGAGGTTAAGAAATGAAAACAGCAGGATGGTAGAGAGTGTGGCAAATAGGAGAGAGCAACCATAGTTTAGCTCATGCTTATGGAGGCTTTGCAAGATGCTAGCTCACAGTTGCCAAGATATTTAATTTCGTCAATTAAAGCTAAAAACCCAGACTTGATCGTTATAAAGCGTTATGAGTTGAAAGGGTCCCTCTCTCCCAATCCAAATTCCTATGTTGAATCCCAGTACCCAGTACCTCAGAATGTGACCTTATGACCTTATTTTATTAGAAAGTAGGATCTCTACAGAGGTGATGGAGTTCAGGTAAGATCATTAGGATGTGCCCTAGTCCACTGTGACTGATGTCCTTATACAAAGGGAAATTTGGGCACAGAGACACACATGGAGAGAGAAAATGATATGAGAAAACCCAGGGCAGAGCAGCCATCTTTAAGCAAAGGAGAGAGGCCGGTGACAGATCCTTCCCGCCCAGCCCTCAGAAGGAATCAACTCTACTAACATCTTGATTTTGGACTTCGAGACTTTTTTGTGCCATAATAAATTTCTGTAGTTTAAGCCACCCAGTTTGTGATACTTTGTTATGGCAATCCTATCAAACTGACACACAAAGTCACCCTGATTTTAAAATATTGGCAACCTGTTGAATTAAAGTTGAAACCCAAACATGTCTCCATCCTTTTTTCTTTTGACTTAGAATTACAACTATTGTCTTTTAAACCATTTTACCATCAAAGGCAACAGGCCAAGTGCACCTGCCATTCTGGGCATATAAAATGATAATTGGACGTTAGTCAATATATGTATATATTTGGGGTTTGTTTCAATTATTATTTTTTTAATGCTAGGTAATAATCCCTGCTAATTATTGCTAATTCTTCTTTAGGTCTCCAATTTATTCAAGAGAGATAATTCAGTTGGTTGAAAAATTAACACACTGGATCTAATACTTTTACTTATCAAAGTGTAATTATTTATTTATTCTAGTTATTATTTTTTTAGCCAGACCATCTCAGTGGCCTGATGAAGATCTCTAATCCAGCATTTATAGTCAGGGGAGCAGATCATAACCAATCACTGTGTGTAATCACTCACCAGTGGTTGTGGGTATAGCAGGGAATCAGGCTTTCATTGACTACTCTACACGATAGTTCAATTCACTGATAAAATACATGTAAGATTTGGGCCAAATAAGACTTGTTCACAAATTTATAATCTTTACTCATTCAGTTTTTGAAGAGGGACAAGTAAAACTCAAATATATTTGTGGTTGGTCAAGTCTTATGGCAACTGTATTCATCAAAAATTCTTCTAGCCCTGGCCGGTTTGGCTCAGCGGTTAGAGCATCAGCCCGTGGACCAGAGAGTCCTGGGTTCGGTTCCTGCTAAGGGCATGTACCTCGGTTGCAGTTCGTCCCAGGCCCCAGTTGGGGTCGTGTGGGTGGCAGCCAGTCGATGTGTCTCTCTCATGTCGATGTTTCTCTCTCCCTCCTGCTCTATCCGAAGATAAATGCAAAAATGTCCTCAGGTGAGGATAAACACACACACACACACACACACACATACACAAATTCTTCTAAATCTGTAACAATAGAATGGTCAGGAGAATTGCATACAGAGAACAGAATGCTTCAAAAATGATTTATCATTTAAACATAATATTATTCTCAGCTCTATTAGACTTCAATTTAATTTCCAAATTGTTTAACAACATAGCCCTGTGGGTCTGTTAGTTAAATGTAAGTAGAAATAAGCATCCATGCTGCTAACAAGTTTATATATTTCATATTCACTAATGAGCCTGTTATTAAAATTACTGTTTTCTCTTGCAGTTTTAGACTAAACTGGGTCTTAAATCAGTGTATGCTATAATAATAAAATTTAGGGAAAAAGTAAGCGTGTGTTTATTTCATAAACTAAGGCATTTTCTCATTGCAAAAATTATTTTGAAAGATATGACCAAATCAATTAGATAAAACATTACTTCAAATGTGTCTCATTTTTCTGATCTGAGAGATTAACAAGTTGGACTATGAGTTATAAGGTCCATTTTAACTCTTAAGATGGAAAAACAAAAGCAGAAGGGATATAGTTTTCCCCCCAGTTGTCTAAAATATGTTATAGAAAACAAGAAAGCAATATTAATGTGAATATCATGTTCTTTGATGTATATTCTTTTTCTTTATAGACTCTTTTGCTAATGGCACAAATTGTCTAGAGCATATTTAAAGAAATAGAGCCTGCTTTTCCCCTATTTTAAGTTAATGAGCATTTTTTTCTTTTGAGTCAACTGCCCACAGACTTCAGCATGCATATACCTTAGAAGACCCTGCTGTCAGGACAGGTACATGTTACTTGCAAAATAGTCTTCTAACTAACTACTATTTCTATCTGTTATTAAGAAGGGGATATCCTGAAATACATATACTCAAACTCATGGGATAGGCATTAGAGGTCCTTTGAGGGTATGAAGGAACAATATAAAATTTATTCTGCTTTGATGATGCTGTAACTGAGGAAAATGTGGTTCTGGGGATACAAACATACACCTTCTGGTTATGATTAGCTAGACTGAAAAAACTCTGATGTTTAGAGAATGATGCCCCTTAATTTCTCTAGACAGTTTCTACAAATGTCTGCCACATCCCATGGAGAGGTTATGCCCTCTTGGGTATAAGCCTAGTGACAGACTCACAGTTTCTCACCCAGTTCCACCTGCTGATCTCTCTAAATAATATATAACCCCCCATTCTAAGCTGTGTATTTGTCATTAACTTTCTAGGATGAATATATATCAGAGCAGCAAAGAGAAAGAATAGGATTTAGACAGCATGATTTATTTTTCAGTTATACAACTCGGTTGTGATTGATATATGTGCAGCAGCAGGCTTTTAATATAAAATACAATTTAAACCTGAGAGATCTATTAACCAAAAAGCCATGATTGGCATTAAATACAGTTCTTCCATTCAGGGAAGTGAACTCATTTATAGGATACAACAGATCATTTCTGAATGTATGTTGTAAATATCTGGACAGCGCTTTAAGGTGTTTTGCCTGAATTTTATAGGCTGCTGTGAGCACATTGTCCCAGTCATTTTTTATTCTTCAAGTGATAAATTAGTTGAAGATAAATCTGAACCCTATTGTATAATTGCTTCTTTCATTTACCAAGTGCCTTTAACCACTGGATTTTAGAAAATCCAAACCATTTTTACAGTAGGGCAGGTTAAAACCCAGTAACATCCTGAGTAATGACAGCATTAACTAGCATTTATAATTATCAAGGCTGAGGTCTAACCATGGGGAATTCGTTTTTCCAAAATAAGGTAGACTTTGCCAGATAACAATAGATGAGTGAGTTTTATTGCAGTTTACAGTATATTGACACTGTGGACTGTTTTATCATATTAATATTTGTAAACATATTTCTTTTCTTACACGTCTGTTAGTTACTGAGGAGATGATTTCAACTCCACTGATTTTTCTTTGAAATACACCTAGAAACACTTAATCAAAAGCACAAACCTCTAGGAAAAGTAATTTATTTATTTTCGTTACAGGTGTTTCTCCTTTTCCCCTCATTGACACCTTCCTCCCGATTCTGCTCCTTCACCAGCATTGTTGTCTATGTCCATTGGTTATGCAAAGTTCTTTGGTTTATCTCTTTCATCCCCTCCACCCTGTTCTGAGGTTTATGAGTGTGTACCCTACTTCTATGTCTCTGGGTCTATTTGGTCATCAGCTTATTTTGTTCATTATATTCCACAAATAAGTGAGATCATATGATATTTGTCTTTCTCTGATTGGCTTATTTTGCTTAGCATAATACTCTCCAGGTACCACCATGTTGTCTCAAAGGATAAGGATCTTTCTTACAGCTGCATAGTATTCCATTGTATATATGTACCATAGTTTTTCTATCCACTCATCCATTGATGGACACTTGGGCTGTTTCCAGATGTTACCAATTGTAAATAGTGCTGCTATGAACATAGGGGTACATATATTCTTTCTGATTGGTGTTTCAGGCTTCTTAGGATATATTCCTAGAAGTGGGATCACTGGGTCAAATGGTAGATCAATTATTAATTTTTTGAGGAAACACAATATTGTTTTCCACAGAGGCTGCACTAGTCTGCATTCCCACCAGCAGTGTACTAGAGTTCCATTTTCTCCACACCCTCGCCAGCACTTGTTGTGTGATGATTTCTTGATGGCAGCCATTCTGATAGGTGTGAGGTAATGCCTCATGGTTGTTTTAATTTTCACCTCTCTGATGGTTAGTGACGTTGAGCATTTTTTCATATGTCTCCTCAGCCCATTTTTAAATTGGATTCTTTGTCTTCCTTTTGTTGAGTTGTATGAATACTCTATATATGTTGGAGATTAACACTCTATCTGATGTATCATTGGCAATTATGCTCTCCCATATAGTGGGTTCCCTTTCCATTTTGATGCTTGTTTTGTTTGCTGTGCAGAAGCTTTTTAGTTTGATGTAATCCCATTTATTAATTTTTTCCATTGTTTCTCTTGCCTTAGGCATTGTATCAGAAAATTCTGCTGTGTGTGATGTCTGAAATTTTGTTGCCTACATTTTCTTCAAGGATTTTTATGGATTCACGAGTCACATTTAAGTCTTTTATCCATTTAGAGTTTATTCTTGTGTATGGTATAAGTTGGTGGGCTAGTTTCATTTTTTTGCATGTTGCCGTCCAATTTTCCCAACACCATTTATTAAAGAGACTGTCTTTATTCCATTGTATGCTCTTGCCACCTTTGTCAAACATTAATTAAGCATAATGTCTTGGGTTAACTTCTGTTCTGTTCCATTGATCTATACACCTATTCTTGTGCCAGTACCAGGCTGTTTTGATTACAATGGCTTTGTAGTATAACCTCATATCTGATATTGTGATCCCTCTTACTTTGTTCTTCTTGTTCAAGATTGCTGTGGCTATTCAGGGTCTTTTTGGTTCCATATAAACTTCTGAAGTATTTGTTCTAGTTCTGTGAAATATGTTGTTGGTATTTTAATGGGGACTGCATTGAATCTATAGATTGCTTTGGGTAGTATGGACATTTTAATGCTATTACTTCCTCCAATCCATGAACAAGGTATATGGGTGCTGCCACTGTTTTCTATCTTCCTCTATTTCTTTTTCCAATATCCTGTAGTTTTCTGAGAACAGGTCCTTTACTTCTTTGGTTAAATTTATTCCTAGGTATCTCAGTTTTTTTGCTGCAATGGTAAATGGCATTGTTTTTAGTTTCTCTTTCTTTGAGTTCAATATTGGTGTATAAGAATGCCGTCAGTTTCTTGATGTTAATTTTGTATTCTGCTACTTTGCCAAATTCATTTATAAGCTCAAGTAGATTTTTGATGCAGTCTTTAGGGTTTTCTATGTACAATATCATGTCATCTGAAAATAATGACAGTTTCACTCCTCCTTTCCAATTTGGATCCCTTTTATTTTTTCTTCATGTTTAATTGCTGTGGCTAAGTCTTCTAGAACTATGTTAAATAAGAGTGGCGAAAGTGGGCATGCCTGTCTTGTTCCTGTTCTTAAGGGAAATATTTTTAGTTTTTGTCCATTGAGTATGATGTTGGCTGTAGGTTTTTCATATATGGCCTTTATAATGTCAAGATATGGTCCCTCTATTCCCACATTGCTGATTGTTTTTATCAGAATTGGGGTTTGATTTTGTCAAATGTTTTTTCAGCATCTATAGATATGATCATGTGGTTTTAATCTTTCATTTTGTTTATGTGGTGTATCACATTTATTGATTTGCTAATATTGTACCAGCCTTGCATCCCTGGGATGAATCTTACTTGGTCATGGTGAATAATTTTTTTAACGTATTGCTGGATCCGATTTGCTAATATTTTGTTAAGGATTTTGGCATCTGTGTTCATCAGGGGTATTGGCCGGTAGTTTTCTTTCTTTGTAGTGTCTTTATCTGGTATTGGGATTAGAATTATGCTGGCCTCAAAAAATGAGTTTGGAAGTTTTCGATCTCCTTGGATTTTTTGGAATAGTTTGAGGAGAATGGGTGTTAGATCTTCTTTGAATGTTTGGTAAAACTCCCCCATGAAGCCGCCTGGGCCTGGCCTTTTGTTTGCTGGAAGGTTCTTGATTACATCTTCAATTTCCTTAGTTGTTATTGGTCTGTTCAAGTTTTCTATCTCTTTCCGGTTCAGTTTTGGGAGACTGTGTGATTCTAGAAATTTGTCCATTTCACCTAGATTGTCCAATTTGTTGGTGTATAATTGTTCATAGTATTTTTTAATGATCCTTTGTATTTCTGTGGTGTCATGTGTTAGTTCTCATTTTTCGTTTCTGATTTTGTTTATTTGGGTCCTCTCTTTTTGCTTCTTGATGAGTCTGGCTAAGGGTCCATCAATCTTGTTTATCTTTTCAAAAAACCAGCTCTTTGTTTCATTGATTTTTTTTTTTTGTATTTTTTTTAGTTTCTATGTCATTTATTTCTGCTCTGACCTTAACTATTTCTTTCCTTCTACTTGCTCTGGGTTTTTCTTTTTGTTTACTTTCTAGTTCTTTAAGTTGTAAGGTTAGAAAGTCAATGAGAAATGTTTCCTTTTTCTTGAGGTAGGCCTGTAGTGCTATGAACTTCCCTCTCAGAACTGCTTTTGTTGCGTCCCATAGATTTTGTGTTGTTGTGTGTTCATTTTCACTGGTTTCCAAGAAAGTTTTAATTTCTTCCTTGATCTCCTTTGTAACCCATTCATTGTTTAAGAACATGCTATTTAGCTTCCATGTGTTTAAATGTCTTTGCATATTTTTGTTGTAATTCATTTCTAGTTTCCTGCCATTGTGATGAGAAGATGCTTGATATGATTTCAATCTTCTAGAACTTGTAGAGACTTAGTTTGTATCCTAACATGTGGTCTATCTTTGAGAATGTCCCATGTGTACTGAGAAGAATGTGAATTCTGCAGTTTTGGGGTATAATTCTCTGTAGATATCTATTCAATCCATTTGATTTAGTGCATCATTTAGAGTCTCTGTTTCCTTGTTAATTTTTTGTCTAGAGGATCTATCCAGTGATGTCAGTGGGATGTTGAAGTCCCCTGTTATGATTATAATGCTGTTGATTTCTCCTTTGAAGTCCTCCAGAAGTTTTTTAATATATTTTGGTGCTCCTGTGTTGGGTGCATATATCTTTGCAAGGTTATATCTTCCTGTTGGATAGATCCTTTCATTATTATGTATTGGCCTTGTTTGTCTCTAGTTACAGCCTTCATTTTGAAGTCTATTTTATTGGATGTGAGTATTGCTACCCTCGCTCTTTTTTCCTTTCTGTTTGCTTGGAAAATTTTTTTCCATGCCTTCACTTTCAACCTACATGGGTCTTTTGTTGTGAGGTGGGTCTCTTGTAAACAATATATATATGAGTCATGCTTTCTTATCCAATTAGCTACTCTGTGTATTTTGATCACAGCATTTAATTTATTTACATTTAAGGTTATTATTGATATGTACTTATTTATTGCCAGTTTTGTTTATTATAGTTATGTTTCTCTTTCTATTTCTTCTGCTTATAACAGCAGTCCTTTTAACATTTCTTGGAGTGCTGGTTTGGTGCTAATATATGCCCTTAGCCTTTTTTTTTTTTTTTCTTTTTTTTTGGCTGGAAGCCCTTTATTTCACCTTCTATTTTGAATGATAGCCTTGCTGGATAGAGTAGTCTTGGATTCAGATCCTTGTTTTTCATGACCTTGATTACTTCATGCCATTCCCTTCTGGCCTGTAGTGTTTCTGTTGAGAAGTCAGCTGATAGCCTTATGGGGGTTCCTTTGTAGGTAACCTACTGCTTATCTCTTGCTCCCTTTAGGATTCTCTTTTTTTTTCTTTAATTTTTGGCATTTTAATTTGTATGTGTCTTGGTATGGGCCTCTTTGGGTTCTTATTTGGGGCTCTCTGTGCTGCTTGAACTTGTATGCCTTTTTCTTTCACCAAGTTAGGGAAGTTTTCTGTCACTGCTTCTTCAAATATATTCTCTAACCCTTGGTCATTTTCTTCTTCTTCTGGAACTCCTTTGATGCGAGTGTTCTTAAATTTCATATTGTCCCACCATTCTTTTAGGCCATCTTCTTGATTTTTAATGTTTTTTTTTTTTCTTTTTGGTTCTCTGATTAGGTGATTTTATTTTTACCCTGTCTTCTCATTTACTGATCTAATCCTCAACCTCCTCTACTCTACTGGTTATTCCTTCCAATGTGTTCTTTATTTTTGCTATGTCATTCTTTATTTCCATTTGGTTGGTTTTCAATGTTTCTATATTTTTAGTCATGGTGTTGAGCTTCCTCGTAATTGTTACTCTGAATTCTACCTCTGATATCTTGCTTAATTCCATTTCATTTATCTCCTCTCCTGTAGAATTTTCTTGTTCTTTCATTTGTGATTTGGTTCTTTGTTTCACCATTTTGGCTGTCTCAGTGGGTTTTGAAGCCTGCCAAATTTTCCCTGTGGGTGTTGATGTTCCACTGATTGTGGCTCCCTCCACTGGGTTTGAATGAATGTGGGAGGACCTACGTTAAACACTACTGTTAAGTCTTACTTTCCTGGGTAGATTTTCCAGCCAAGGAAAGGTTCAGTTATCCTCTAGCTTTTGCCTGGTGGCTATTAGCCTCAGTTACTCGATGAGCCTCAATTTGTAGCCCTCAGCTGAATGAAAACTCCCTCAGGTGTAAGAGGATTTCCATTGGGTGGGGCACTTGCTTGGTGTTAATGAGCCTCAGTTTGCATTTCTCTGGCCTGGCCTGGTGGTGTTGAATTCCTGAGGGAAGGGCCATTGCTTCTCCCTGGGGCTCTGGGAAGCAGCTCTTTGAATAAGGTGGCTACTGTCCTAAGAGGGAGTGATTCAGCACAAAACTCCCAGTGTCCTCCCCTCCAGCTCTCTCCTGAGCCAGGAGCCTCAGACTCTCTCCACACAGTTCCAGTCCAGTCCACCCTCCCTCTGCCAGAGCCCAAGGTGAGTGCCTGTGGCTGATTTGGTGCTTTTTAAAACCTCCACTTTCTCAGCAGGGACTGCTCATTGATAGCCATCCGCTGCTGTCTGTTGGCTCCCAGCCCACCCTCTTGTGCTGCAGTTCCAACCAGGCTCAGTTTGGTGTCCTCTTTCTGTCCCTGGTTAAATGGGTTTTTCCCAATGATTTGTCTTTGTTTTAGTTGTAATCCCAGTTTGGTCCTCGGAGACGGTCTGTGTAGCTTCCACTCACTCTGCCGCCATTTTTCCAGATCTCCAGGAAAAATAATTTGTTACTGAGCTTATTTTTATGTGACTGCCAAACACCTACTTATTTTATTTATGAGATCTTCTGCTCCTTCCATGACTCATGGAATGGTGGAAAAGGGTGTTTTCTGAAATTAATAATTATATCTTAAAGGACAAAATTGTTAACATGTTTCTACAAAAGTCTCCCTGGGAATTATTAAAAAGCTAGCCTTGGTTACCCCATCTGCAGACATTCTGCTTTGGTAGATCTGGGTAAAGTGGAACCCAAAAAGCTGACCAGTAACATTGTTTCTCAGAGAGATTCTGATGAAAATGCTCCTGATGTTGTGACCCGCGAGAAGCAAACACTCAGGCTCCACTATAGGCCAAATTGAAAGAGCTTTCAGCTGCTCTTTATATGTGCTTTTAGGGTGGCGGAGGGATTAGACAGAAGATCTCCGAGAGGCTGGGGTGGAGGAATGTCTCTCCGAGGCCTTCCCCCAGCTCTCACAAGGACCACGGATTGCCATCCGCCGGAGCCTGAGGAGGTGCACCCCAAGTAGGGAGTCCTCTTTAAAATCTTGCTGGGGCCTCCAAATGTTATAACCTGACAGCGAGATAACTAGAGACGCACAGCCGAATTGTAAAGGAGCACTTTATTACACTGGTGGGCTGTTACACCGGTGGGCTGGGGGTGGGGGTACAGCTTCCCCAAATCCTCAGCCCCGAGCCTTCTTTGTTGCCCGCTTTTAAAGGCACAAACTACAGAAAAAAAACTACATTCTCTTGGTGCCGCTTTTGGCACCGTTAAGGGGGCTGATACAGAGAAGGGGAAGAGAGAAGCTTGTTAGCTCAGGGCCACCATTAATCTCTCATGGTTTCTCTGAGTTTCCCAAGGCCATCCTCAACCCCTTATCTTTACAGTTTTCTTTGGGTGTCTCAAGGCCCTTATGTTTACAGAAAAGAAACTGCCAGGGTGTGTACGTGCAGTAACTGAGGGTCAGAATGGAGTTATTACACCTGAGTGGGGGAAAATGTGGACAATATTTGAAGCAGCTGTACTTAATCTAATCAAATAGTTTAATCATTATCTTATTCTTCCAACCATTAATTTAATAGGTATTAATTAAATGCCTGTGATCAGTAGCTCAGTATATGTTTATATAATACAGGGTGGGGCAAAAGTATGTTTATAGTTGTTTATATAGAAAATAATATAATAAATAATAAATAATAATACAAGAATATACTTTTTCCCATACTCACAACTATAAACATACTTTTGCCCACCCTGTATTTGTGTTGGAAGAAGTCAAAGGGTTTAGCCTCCTTATTCTTAGTTATTGTTTTGTTTTGTTTTGTTTTTGGGACATTAACATTGGTACACTGTTATTAAATTACAGACCTTATTGGAATTTCACCAATATTTCCACTAATAGCCTTCTTTAGTTGTTGTTTTTAGAGGAAGTATAAAGCAGGACTATGTTTGGGTGTGGCTTGCTTTTTCATTAAATTTTTTTTTGTCCATCTGGGATTCGTCTTATTTGAATGACCCTTTTATATCTATTCTCTATATATCTTTTATTTCTCAGAAAATTTTTTAAAAAGTCTTTTTTATTTTTACCTTTGACTCCCTTACCCATGTCTTCCAACCTAACACCCACCTGCGGCAACCATTGATTTGTTCTGTGTGTGTGTGTGTGTGTGTGTGTGTGTGTATTTAGATTCTATCTATAAAAGTGATCATATGGTATTTGTCTTTATTAGTTTGATTTATTTTGTTTGGCATAATGTCCTCAAGGTCCATCCTTGTTATTGTAAATGGTAAAATTTCATTCCTTTTTATGGTTGAATAATATTCCGTGGTATATATGTAAATCACAGTTTCTTTATCCATTCATCCACTTATGAACACTATGTTGTTTCCATATTTTGGCTATTGTAAATAACTCTGCAATGAACATAGGGGTGTGTATGTCTTTTCAAATCAGTGTTTTGGATTTCTATTGATAAATACCCAGAAGTGGAATTGCTGGATCATATAATAAAACTATTTTTAATTGTTGAGTAAACTCCATACTTTTTCCCACATTGACTGTATCAATTTACATTCCCAGGACAGGGCACATGGGTTCCTTTTTCTCCATGTCTTTGCCAACACTTGTCATCTCTTGCCTTTTTGATAATAGCCATTCTAAAAGGTGAGAGGTGATATCTCATTGTGGTTTTGATTTGCATTTCCCTGATAATTAGTGATGTTGAGCATCTTTCTTTGGAAAAATGTCTATTCTTTTGCCCATTTAAAAAATCTTTTTATTGAACTTTTAGAGAGGAAGGGAGAGGGAGAGAGAGAGTGAAACATCGAAGAGAGAGAGAAAGATCAATTAGCTGCCTCCTGCACAACCCCCACTGGGGATCAAGCCTGCAACTCAGGCATGTGCCCTGATTGGGAATCAAACTGGTGACCTCTCAGTGTGAAGGATGACACTCAATCCACTGAGCCACACCAGCTAGGGCTTGCCCATTTTTAATTGGATTGTTTGTTTGTTTTGCTGTAGAGTTGTATGAGTTTTGTTTTTAAAAAATTTTCTTTCCCCTTTATTGATTTTTAGAGAGAGAGGAAGTGAGTGAGAGGGAGAGAGAGATAGAAACATTGATGAGAGAGAATATCTATTGGCTGCCTCCTGCATTCCCCCCACTGGGGATCGGGCCCACAACCTGGGCATGTGTCCTGACTGGGAATCGAACTGGCAACCTCTTGGTGCATGGGTCGACGCACAACTACTGAGTCACACCAGCCGGACAGTTGTATGATTTTTTAATACATTTTTTATATTAACCCCTTTTCAGATACATGATATGCAAATATTTTCTTTCATTCATTAGGTTGTCTTTTCATTTTGTTGATGATTTCCTTTGCTATGTAAAAGCTTTTTAGCTTGATCTAGTCCCACTTGTTTATTTTTCCTTTTGTTGCTTCTGTTTTTGGTGTCAAATTCAGTCATTGCCAATGCCTTTGTCAAGGAGCTTACCAGCTATGTTTTCTTTTAGTTTTGTGGTTTCGAATCCAATCCATTTTACTTGATTTTTGTGTTTCAATCTTTTGTATGTAGCTGACCAGTTTTTCCAACATCATTTATTGGATAGATGGTCCTTTTCTATTACATATTCTTGGCTCCTTTGTCATAAATCAATTGACCATATATGCCTGGGTTTATTTCTTTCTCTCTATTCTGTTCCATTGATACCTCTATTTTTATGCCAGCATCATACTGTTTTATTTACTATAGCTTTGTAATATAGTTTGAAATCAGGGAACATAATGCCTCCAGCTTTGTGCTTCTTTCTCAAGATTGCTTTGGCTATTCGGGGTCTTTTGTGGTTTCATACACATTTTAAAATTGATTTTTCTATTTCTGTGAAAAATGCTATTGACATTTTGATAGGGATTGTGTGCATCTGTAGATTGTTTCCGGTAGTATGGACATTTTAACAATATTGAGTCTTCCAATACATGAACATAGAGTTTCTTCAATTTATTTGTGATTCTATTTTTTTTATTAATGTCTTATAGATTTTAATATACCACCAGTCTTTTACCTCCTTGGTTAAATTTATTCCTGAGTATTTTATATATTTTTTGTTGTTGTTAATCCTCACCTGAGGATATTTTTTCATTGATTTTTTTTTTTTTTTTAGATAGACTGGAAGGGAGGGAGGGGGAAAGGAAGGGAGGTGAGGAACATCTATGTAAGAGAAGCACATTGATTGGTTGCCTCCCACATGACCCTGACTGGGGCTGGGGATTTAACCGCAACTCAGGTATATGCCTCTATCGGGCTTTTATTTTTTTTCTTTAATCTTCACTGGAGGTTTTCCATTGATTTTTAGGGTGGGTGGAAGCGAAGGAGGAAGAGAGAGAAAGAGAAACATCGATGTGAGAGAGACATCAATTGGTTGCCTCTTTCATGACCTCGACAGGGGCTAGGGATTGAACCTGCAACTCAGGTACATGCCCTTGATCGGGAATCAAACCCAAGACTCTTTGGTCCGTGGGCCAATGTTCTAACGCTGAGCAAAACCGGCTAGGGTGGTATATTATACTTTTTGATGCAATTGTAAATGGGATTGTTGTCTTAATTTTTCTTTCTGATAGTTTTTTATTAGTGTATAAAAATGCAACTGATTTTTGCATATTGATTTTATATCCTCACCTTTATTGAATTTGTTAATTAGTTCTAACAGTTTTTCGATAGCGTCTTTAAGGTTTTCTATACATAATATCATGCCATTTGCAAATAGTGTCAGTTTTACTTCTTCCTTTCCAATTTGGGTGCCATTTATTTCTTGTCTGATTGCTGTGGCTAAGACTTCCAATACTATGTTGAATAAAAGTGGTGATAATGGACATCCTTGTTTTATTCCTGATCTTAGAGGAATATGTTCAGATTTTTACCATTGATTATAAAGTTAACTATGGGTTTGTCATATATGGCTTTTGCTATTTTGGGCTACTTTCCTTTTATACCCACTTTGTTAGAGCTCTTTATCATAAATGGATATTGAATTTTATCAAATAAATTCTTTTTCTGCATGTATTGAGATTAGTATATCATTTTTATCTTTCATTTTGTTAATGTGGTGTATCACATTGAATGATTTGCAGATGTTGAACCACCCTTGCATCCCTGGAATAAATCCAACTTGATCATGGTGTATGATCCTTTTAATGTATTGTTGCTAATATTTTATTGAGAATTTTTACATTTATGTTTACTGGGAATATTGATCAGTAATGTTCTGTTCTTATGACATCCTTGTCTGGTTTTGTTATCAGGGTAATGCCAGTTTCATTCAATGAGTTAGAAGAGTTCCCTCTTTTATATTTTGGAAGAGTTTGAGAAGGATTGGTATTATCCTTTAAATGTTTGGTGGGTTTCACTAGTGAAATTGTCTGGCCCTGGACTGTTTTTTTTGGGAGGTTTTTGATTACTGAGTCAATCACCTTGTCCTTTATTGGCCTGTTCAGATTTTCTATTTCATCATGATTCAATTTTGGTATGTTTTGTGTTTCTAGGAATTTATCCATTTCTTCCAGTTGTCTAATTTGTTGGCATGTAATTATCATAGTAGTTTCTTATGATGCTTGGTATATCTGTGACATCAGTTGTAATACCCCTTCTTTTATTTCTGATTGTATTTATTTGGGTATGCTCTCTTTTTTTTTTTTCCCTGGTGAGTCTAGCTAAAAGTTTGTCAATTTTGTTTACCTTTTCAAAGAACCAGATCTTAATTTCACTGATTTCTATTGTCTTTTTAGTCTTATTTCTATTAAAAAAGTTTTTTTTTTCTTTATTGATTTTAGAGAGGAAGGGAGAGGGAGAGAGAGAGAGATAGAAACATCGATGAGAGAGAACATCAATTGGCCACCTTCTGCATGCCCCCCACTGCGGTTTTGGCCACAACCTGGGCATGTGTCCTGACTGGAAATCAAACCGGCAACCTCTTGGTGCATGGGTCCACACTCAACCACTGAGCCACACCAGCCGGGTTAGTCTCTATTTCTTTTTCTTTTCTTTCTTTTTGGTTCTAATCTTTATTTCCTTCCTTCTACAAACTTTGAGCTTCATTTGTTTCTTCTAGTTCTTTGGGGTGTAAAGTTAGGTTGTTTATTTAAGACTTTTCTTGTTTCCTGAGGCAGGCATTTATTGCTCTGAACTTCCCTCAGAATTTCTTTTGCTGAATCTCACAAGTTTTGGTATGTTATATTTTCATTTTTGTTTGCCTCAAGGTATTTTTTTTTTCTTTGACTCTTTGGTTGTTCAGCAGCATGTTGTTTAATCTTCATATGTTTGTGAATTTTCCAATGTCTTTATGTGATTAGTATGTGTGGAATCAAATGAACAAAATAAACTGATGAACAAAATAGAACCAGAGGCATGGATACATGGAACAGACTGACAGAGATCAGAGGGGAGGAGAGTGGGGGGTACTGATGAAAGAAGATGAAGAGAGTAGCCAAAGAACATATATAAACAGTCCATGGATACAGACGGCAGCGTGGTGATGGCCAGAGGGAGGGTGGGTGAGGCTGGGTGGAGGTGGGTAAAGGTGGGGGGGAATGCAGGACAACTGTTAATAGTGTCAACAATAAAGAAAAGAAATAAACAAATTAGTTAATCTACTTGAAATAAAAATATGTCGAAGTATTTAATTAATTAATTAAAATCTCTCAAAAATAATTTGTTTAATAACATTTGAATCAGAAAAGATGCTTGATATGATTTTTCAGTCCTTCTAAATTTATAAATACTTTTATTTATACTTTGATTAAAACAGAGGTGAGATGCACTCACCTAAAATAACAGTAGTTATTCCCAAAATGAAAAATGCTCATTTAGTGAATAAATTTCAGATTTTACTTTAGACCTATTAGTTATAAAATACAAATTATTTTTATTCACTCATAGATGTATATTAAGACTCAGACTGTTAAACCAAGAAAGTATTAGGGTCATTAAGCTTGAAGATGCTTTGCTTGTCTTTGGCCTGAGACATTTCTCTCTACTCTTTGTTATAACAAAAGGAAAACACGTAAGAAACATCAGGGATTTTCTTATTATAAGTGGCTCTTCTTCAGTATTTTGCATTTTTAAATACCACTAAGTATTCATATTTTTTAATTAAAAGAGATTAAGGGTATTGCCTCCATGGATAAACTAGAAGATTTAATATAATTTTCTTTATATAAGTAGAATAATATCTTGAAGAACAGAAGAGACAAACTTGGGCTATTTTTGCAACAAGCAAGCAAATTAAAAAATAGCTTACTAAATTTTATGCTTGTTCAAAGTATATTTAAAAAGAGAAATTGTATTTATCTTTTAATAAATTTTTATTTAATAATTCTAATCAGAAAACTATTCATTTATTGAACTATTATTTTAATCAAGCATAGTTTCCTCTTACCTGTGATATTCAAAAAACTATTTTGCTACACTTGTTAAGTTACCATCTCTGTTAGGAAATCATTCTTTTTGTTCTTGTTAAGAATTTTCTTTTCAGACTGGTTAATGATTTTTTTAAGCTGGCAAATTTAACACATTATTTCATGGTAGAGCATTAGAAAAAAAATGTATATGAAGAGACATGGAATTATCCAACCCATCGTGATTATCAAGGATATAAAAGCACTGGTGTGAGCTAATTGAGTCTATGCTGAGTAATTACCAATGCAAATGAATTTGACCATTTTCTTTTGCACTGGGAAATTTAAACAATATTGTTGAGTAAATATTGATACTGTATTTGTGCATTCATTAAAGTGCACAAGCTTCTCATTTTAATTCCAAGGGTGTGGATTAGAAGAAGGAAAGGATTAGATGGAAATACCCTGCAGCATAAATGTATTCCTGAGTTGGATAAATTCTCTTTAAGTAGAGTCAGATTTGCAAAATAATTTCCATATACTAATAGTTGTTCTTAAGATGATTTGACCATTTGGGGGTGAGATAACCAGTTCTTTGTTGAATATGATTAGAAATAACACCTTCTAGTAATTTTTTAATAAACAGAATTATTACATGGCATAATTTGCGGAAGATAATTTGTTAATCAATTATTTGTCTTTTAGATAGATAGCTGTGATAAGGACTCATCCTTATTTTAACAGCCTTTGTAAGTTTTCCTCTGGGTCTTAAAAATAACAGTAGCTCTTCAAATCTAAAACCATAGTATTGAAGTTGCTTTCAAAATTTCACCATCGACCAGCACCAAATTTTACAATTGGTTGTTAATATCATGTAAGCATAACTGCATTTATTTTAAGATGCATTTGGAATGAAATACGTATTCTCTTGTTTTAGAGAAAAATATTGGTACTGCCTAAAATATGGTTAGATAAATAGTACATTTTTCCGAAAATGAATTGGACTACATGAAAAGAAATTGTTATGAAGAAAAGTATATGTTTAGGATAACATATTCTAAACTTAATGCTACCTTCAAAATGAGTGAAACTGCCCGGGTGGCAGTCCCTTTCTCTGTGAATAATCCCAAAAGGGGAGAGATTTTAATATTTTTGCACTGAACCAAGGTGTCATGAAGGTTGTTAAGATTAAAAAATACATGTTTTGAGTTAAAGCAAGTATGTGAAAGAAAGTGATGGTGTGACGACTATTAAATGTGCTTGCTTTTCCATCATTCAGTGGCCTGGGCCCTGGCACCAGACATGCTTCTTCATGCTAGATTTTACCTCTGCCTGGGATACATGTTCAATTCCATGTCTCTAGCCTTGTTAACTGAGACAGGGTGAAGGAATTCTCAGTGAGAAGAAGCAACATACATAAATCTTATTGAAAAGTCCCCAAGCTCCAGATGAGAATGCAACTAGCTGACCCTGTGATTTTAGTCTTATATTCTGAGCAGAGAACCCACCTATGCAGTGCTGAACTTCTGATCTAAAGAACTGGAAGGTAACAAATGGGTGTTGTTTTAAGCACCTAATTTTGTGATGATTTGTAACACAGCAACACTAAATTACTACACTGGGAGAAAACATTTCTGGGGGGTTTTTTCTTACATAAGCTCTTCTGTATTTAAACATTATTTTCTGGTTTTCAAAACAAAACCATAAAAAAGTAATAATGGTTAACATTAACATTGCAGTATGTATTAATTTTCAAGCACATGGCATTATTATCGTAATTCTTTTAAGAAAGTGGAATTTATCTCCACTTAAGTCTTTTTATTCTCCTGCTATTGATTTTCCAACATTATTGTATAATTTTAAGTAGTTCATTTTTTATTAAGTTTATCTTCAGCATAAGGAAACTTTTATGTTATAGTTTTCAGGTAATTTATAATTTTGAGAGTTATTATTCAGAATGACATAGTTTGTTTCAATAATATTATTCCCAAAGAAGATAGATATATTTTCTTTTTCAATATGTATTTTTAAATATTTCATTTTTCTTAGCTAATTGTATTAGCTAAACACTTTAAAATAGTGTTCATTGGCACTGAAACTTTATTTTACCATTGCATTGGCAGGGTCAACATTGCGCTTTATGAAGATTAGTTTGCCTTGGTATATAGAATAAATTGGATGAAGGGGGATTTAATGGCAGTAGGAAGAAAAGTTAGGATATTATTTCAAAAGTCTAATACAGAGTAAAATGAAACAAGGAGGTACCACAGAGGTAAAAGTGACAGAATTTGGGGAGTAATTGAAGTCATGGATGGGGATAGATGAATTCAAGCTAACTTTGAGGTTTTGCATATAGATAACTGTGTCGTTGGTGACTGAATGAACAGATACTGGCTAGATTATGGAAGGTAAGAAATAGAGGGTAGCCAATTAATTTGGCTATGACTCTATTGAGCTTATAATGCTTGAGGAATATCTAGGTGGAAGCAAATTGACTGTTAAAATTAAGAGTCTCATAATATGGTCAAGAAAGAGATAGCCTGAGAGTTTAGTTTTAGATTAAATTATACCCCCGACTTTGCCATGAACTAGCTGTTTCATCTTGATAAAAAAGTGAACTATCTGAGTTTGTTTCCTCATATACTGAGGCAAGAGAGTCAATTAAATTAACCAAACATTTATTGAGACTTTACCATGTAGAAGATACTGTCCTAGGAAATACAGGGATGAACCTGAAGTGCTCTGAAAAACATCAAAGAACAGCTGTAATTAGTTTTGCTGGATAGAGATGAATGATGGAGTTCAGGGGAGAGACAGATTGGGAAGATCAGATCTTATTCTGGAACAGTGATCCAGTGTATGTAAATGAAGTTTGTATGGGAATATATGTGGGAATAGGTTAAAAGGGAAGGTTGGTTTAAATTTATGAGAAACTTCATGCTCAAACCAAGAGTTTGGCTCTTGAGGAGGTCCATGAGGAGGCATAGATTGATTTTGACTAAAGAAATGGCCTCAGTCCTCATCGTGTTCACTCAAATCTTCATCTTTTCTCATATAGATGCCTTCAGTGTCTTCTCTATACCTCCAAAGTATTCACCCTTTATTTCATTCCCAGTACAGTGAAAAGGAGGAATTTTACCTTTCTAATGTGAAAAATCCAATATAAGTTCCTCCACATCTCAAAAATTTAAGTAGATTTCCATTGCTTACAGGATAAAGTCTAAGCTCCTTAGCATAGTATACAAGGTTATTTATGACCTCCCTTGTCTTCCTCCCCAGACTATTGCTTTCAGTTTTTAATTTGCATTGCAGTCGTTAAAAACCTGTTTACTATGCAACTTCAACTATACCTGACCTTGCACATATTATTTCTTCTGCCTAGAATACTTTCCCCTACCACTATGTTGCTTACTCAGGAAATACATCGACTCAAACCAATTTGATAATCATCTCTTTTATGAGAACTTCTCTTACCTCCTTTCTTGCTCATGATGGCCTTACAGTAGTCCCCTCTTATTTGCAGGGATATGTTTCAAGATCCCCAGTTGATGCCTGAAAACAAGGATAGTACCAAATCCTATATATACCATGTTTTTTTCCATACATACATTCATACATACATATATACCTATGATCAAGTTTAATTTATAAATTAAACACAGTAAGAGATTAATAACTAATAATAAAATGGAACAATTAATATACTGTAATAAGTTGTGTGAATATGATCTCTCTCTCAAAACATCTCATTGTACTATCCTCACCGCCGTTCTTGTGGTGATGTGAGATGACACCATGCCTACGTGATGAAAGGAAGTGCAGTGAATGGCACAGGCATTGTGATGTAGCATTAGGCTACTTTAAGGGTTACTTGAACACAAGGACTGAGATACTGCAACAGTCGATCTGATAACCTAGACGGCTATTAAGCGACTGGCAGGTGGCGTATATGGAGTGGATACTCTGGATAAAGGAACGATTCTTGCTCTGGGGGTACAGAGTGGGACAGTTTAAGATTTCATCATGCTACTCAGAACAGTGCACACTTTACAACTTACAAATTCTTTATTTCTGGAGTTTTCCACTTAATATTTTCAGACCTTGGTTGACCATGAAACCCCAGAAAGCAAAATCGTGGATAAGGGGAGGCTATTGTATTCATCTATGCTACTGTTGTTTTGTGTGCACCCTTCACTTGTTGGAGTTAAAATCTCTTTTCCCCATTAAGTGGACATTCTTGAAGAAATGACTTATGTCGTATTTTAATATTTTCATTAAATATTTGGTTTGAGACATTTCATCGTAGCATTTACTTTACTGGCAATTCTCGACTCATACAGGTCCTCATTAAAACACTAAGTAAGTGTCATTGTAGGCAGATTCATGTCAATTGTCTGAACTGCTGTTTCTCTAGATTGTAAACACATTTCTAAATTGAAGAAAACACACTCACTTGCAAGTTTAGGGGACTAAGAGCTTATCTAAAGCGAACCAGCAAAAAATATGTTCATTCTTTTGGAGGCTATAGGGTGTTTTCATATATTTTAGCTAAAACGCCTTTTACAGAGATTTTTAGAAAAAATATATTCAGTCTATTATTCCCCTAAACAAATGCTCACTTGTAGGCTTGCATCACAATTTGTTTCAATGTCAATTTAGGACCTTCCTCTGCTAGCACATTTATAGAACGAGGACATCTGCTTCTATTGGACACTTAGGCCATGCAGCAGCCAGCTGCGGCATACATTATTTATTTGAACAGCTGGTTGATTTGTAAGTTTCAAAAGTTTTTCCTCTAAAGGCATCAGTATATAATTTTTTTTTTTTTTTGGTATTTGATTTACTGGATATACAGGTTTCTATGATCAGAACCTGGGTAATTAAAATAATAACAGTGAGAAATCTCTGAAACAATGGCACCCAAAATATACAAAAGTTGGGTAAAGGAAAGGTATAGCAATGTTTTATGTTCTGGAAGGCATTTATTAAAGTATCCAACTTAAAGATAAAAAAAGTCCGATATTTTTATTTGCACAAGTACTTATTAGTTGGTCAACCAGTAAAGTTTGTACAGAATATGCATGGCCAAAAGACAGACAAAATTTTAACAGCTTAGCTTTGAAGAAAATGTATTATTTTCTGATAGGGCTCTACTAATTTTATCAAACACTGAATTATTTAAATTCTTGATCTTTTAAATGTTATAATTCCAAGAATTAAAAAATTACAGCCAAAAACATTTTAAAAACAATATAGTCTTCTTCCTAAAACGGTCATATTGTTTTTCTTTGTTACTGTCATGAGGTACAAGACAGGGTAAAAATAAAATGATGTTAAAGTGGATCATGTACACATTTAAAGTGGATTATGTATACTTTTTCAGGGTGTTTACTGAGACATAAGGGATGAAAAATGACTTCTGAGAATTTCATTAGAAATTCACACACATGCCCTGGCCAGTGTGACTCCGCTGTTTGGGCATTGTCACCAGAAGGTTGCCAGTTCATTTCCTGGTCAGGGCACATACCCAGGTTTTGGGAAGAATCCCCAATAGGGGGCGTGCAGGAGGCAGCCAATTGATGTTCCGCTCTCACACTGATGTTTCTCTCTCTAAAAATCAATAAAAATATATATTTTAAAATTACACACAATAAATACCCCATAAATAGTGCTAGAGAAGATTTCAGTATAGTTGTCATATAAACGCCTACTTATTTGTGGCACATGCACCTACATTGTTAGTTAGCGGAAGCGTAGATCCTGAAGTAATCACTCTGATGGTTGATTTGTGTGGATCACACACCACATTATGGACTGTTTTATTTGAATGAGTACAGTATTATGAGTGTTCTAATGTTTTTAAAACCATGGATTTCTGATAATATGCAAAAAATGAGAAATTTTATTTATTAATATGAATACTGTTCGCACAATGACATATACTATTGCGCAGTCAAATTGTCAAATGTGGTCTATGTCATCAATTTTCCTTTCTTGCCATTTCCAATCTGTTTGGGGATCTTACTTTCCTGCTTTGGCAGGTTCAAAATATTGGAATCTCTTGGTAGCAAACTGTTTCTTAGACTCCAGAAACCTACTAATTCTGGATGTTCCCTGTCTTTTTATTTTTGTTCTCAATGTTCTTTCCAGACGCCATCACTGCTGTCCGGTTCATGGATAATGTTTCACTTACCGACGAATAAAAGCCTTTAGTCTAGCTTCCACACACCTAACTGTCTCTTAAAGTGCCCTCCAGGCACACTCAAATGCATTCTGTTCCTCAAATACACTCTGCTTTTCCACCTCAAGTTTTTATTTGTATATTTTTAGCCCCTAATATAGGCAAACAATTATCTTATATTCTTTGCTGTTAAAAGCACGGCTGGAGAGATACAATCACATGTCCTCATGAACTGTGCCTGATTCTTCTGATGAATACTTTCTACTTTTTGAATTCCAAGAGCATTTTAGAGATCTTGGCATATTTATAAAATATATTCTTTTACATGTCCAGCTTTACCTGTAAAATTCTAGAGTTGTGCTCTCCCATATAGTAGTAGTTAGCCACACGAGATATGTTTGAATTGAGATGTACTGTAAGTATAAAATGCATACCAGATATTGGTGACTTCATATAAACAAGAAGAATGTAAAATAGCTTAATAATCTTTCTAGTGACCCACGACAGCTGCAAGCATGCTGCAAACTATAGCAGAAATAGGAAGATGTTTGTAGAAATCTTTACAATATTGATATTGAATCAATTCTGAAGTCAGGTAGTTTCCAGCAAAAATAGCCTGATTGAAAGGAGACCTAGATCCTTCTGGAGGGTAGAGACACTTAACTTTTTTTCCCCTTTCAATTCTCTGTGCAACAACAAGCCAGTTGAATCATCCTCCCAAGCTCCAGCTCCTTCCTAGTGTTTCTTACCCATTAGAATGGCCTTGAGGTGGAGCCGTAATAAAGAGCAGTAACTGGTTAAGTCTTACCTGTGAGGCCTGAATGCGCTGAAAAACAGCTTCTTGTGTAACTCAGGGACTAACTCAGGCCCTGAGATTATCTAGGTAAATAAATGTTACCTGATAATGATTCAATTTGGTTGCTTCGTGTTGCTTGAAGTCTTGAGTTTGGTTTACGATGCAAGGACTGCTGACAGACAGACGTGCTCTCACATTGGACTTGTGTCTTTCTGGTACAAAATGACCTTGTAGCGCAGTTGATGCCCCCCCCCATCTAAAGCCGGGAGCATAGCAGTGTCCACTTGAATGGCAAATTGTGATAAAGTAGCAGGAGCAAAATTGCATAGCATAATCACTGCAATTTTTTATTGAATTGAGCCCTTTGCTCTTTCTCTTGACAGAACAGTTTATTGAATGTGCATGTGGAAAACAAAGAAAGGCAATAAAGAAAAATACCTTTTCTTTCTCTCCTTTTTTTTTTTTTTTTTTTGGCCTGAGAATAGAATAGAGAGAAAATGTGTCTACTTCCAGAATGTATTTCTTAAGTGGAAGAACATTTTCAGGTGCAAACAGACTCTTTAGAAATATCATAAAACTATGCTGCTCAAGGGCAATTCATGACTGATGAGGCTTCTGTTTGGCAGCGCAGTCAGCTTGAACAATGGCAGTTTCTTGTGTCCTTTATTCCTGAAAATGGGGAACTTCTACCAACTAATAAATTTTTTTCATTAAAAGGTAGGAAGATGATTTTAACAGATGGCTAATTTATTTTGCACATTCTATCATAAAAGGTCTGTCGGCTGCAGATTCAAGTTTTATAATGAACATGATTTAATTGAAAATCAATTGTTTGGACTTTGTGAAAATTGACACTGGGAATTTCTGAGTTTGAATCATAGCTCAGGCATTGATGCCATTTGGGATATTTAGAATGAGGATCCCTGTCTTTTCTTAGAACTCTTGAACTTAATAATCTTTGAAAATAAAATTCACAGAAATGTTTTATTTCACAGTCTCTTCACTTTAAAACAGGACCACTGTGTGTCTATAACAACATAGTTAGGGGAAATGTATTAATAAAACAAAAGCCTCAACTTTTAGACATTAAATTTTATCATTATTTGTTTTTTGTTACTACCCATTCCAATCGATGATTGATTCTGATATAATTGATCTTTTCATTGATACTATAATCTCAGCTCATTCTATTCGTGACATCTAGGCTTCTATTATATATTGTACATATTCTTGAGAAAATGTATATAATTGAAATAAATACCAAGGGTCTTGGGATTTTACATTTTGTACAATTTTATTTCCTCTTAAGATGATTTTTGATCACAAAAATTAGAAACATTTCAGAATTATATGCATATTTTCTTTTAATACTAAATACCTTGATCATGATAGTCACTGGTTTTCTGAAA
Source organism: Tadarida brasiliensis (assembly GCA_030848825.1). Taxonomy (NCBI): domain Eukaryota; kingdom Metazoa; phylum Chordata; class Mammalia; order Chiroptera; family Molossidae; genus Tadarida; species Tadarida brasiliensis. The sequence continues at coordinate 77,055,702 of CM061267.1, read as the reverse complement.
GTGACTTAGTACGAACATTATTTTATAAAGCATTTTATTCTGAAATCCCCTCTAAATCAAGGAGTACAAATCATATTATGCTTCAAGCTTGGCAAAGTCTTAGTAAATATATTTTAGAAAAAAATCCTTTATTTGGCAGAATAGCCTGAAAAGGCTAGCAGTATTTATTCTTAGCTGTTCTCTAAGAATTTCCTACTATTTATTTGAACTTCTGTTATTACTGATTAATATTAAATGCAAATTAATAAGGTCTTACCTGAAAGAGAATTGGACTTAGAGCAGCAGGGGCTACTAAGTAACTCAAGTTTAGCCGCTCTTGAATACCCATTAGCTGTCTTCAGCATTTCTCTTCTATTGGCACTCCAATGCATATTTGCCAATTGAATAAAAATGTCTTATAGAGCATTGATATAAAATTAAGAATTTAAAGGGAAAGGGCAATACAAAGGGCAGAAGATATGAATTTCATTTCTCTTTTCTCCCCGTCACCACAGAAGTCTTTGACTTTATATATTTATATGGTTCTCACAATTTTGTCTTTCAATCTCTGGGATTAAGATCTTGTTTTTTTTTCATTGATTTTTAGAGAGAGAGGGGAAAGGAGAGGGAGAGAGAGAAACATCGATGTGAGAACGAAATATCATTCAGCTGCCTCCTGCACACCCATCCCCACACGAGGGATTGAGCCTGCAGCCTAGGCATGTGCCCTGACCAGGAATTGAACCGGCAACCCCTCAGTGCACGAGATGACGCCAAACCAAATGAGCCACACCAGATGAAGGTCTTATTTAGGACTAGGAAGGCTATGGTAAATTACATTTTGGATCACCTTTTTTAGTGTTCTATATCTTTAATTCAGTTGAGTGATATATATATAGAAAAAAATTGAATGGTATTCAAAAAAAGAGTTGTCATAAAGATTATGTACAGTTAATTACTCAATTATTAGTGGAGCTCACAAAGAAAGAAAAGTTAAAATACTAGCATATACTTTATCTGATTTACTAATGCATATATTACTATTACTTCCATTAGTTATTTTATATTTTCTAGATCCAAATTTTAGTAAGGTATACCTTATGCAAATAAAATGGAAAGCACTTCTCCATGTGAAGTTTACAAACAATTTAAATTTTTAAATGGGCTATTAATCACCAAAAGAGTGAAATTAATTTTATCATTTTGATTAGTATTTCCCTCTGTAGCAGTCATTTTGTACCTGATTTCATACCATCTGTTTAGTGTACTAAAACTCCCTCATGGCTTACAAATCCTAATTTGAAAAATAAGTACTAATTGATAATTTTCTCACACTTCCTTACATCTTCTCTTGTAAATCAATGTGAATGAACAGAAAACTATGATTTATTGCCCATTTTGTGCCTTTTGTATCAAAGGTGTCAGTTCCTGATGGCCCAGGTTGTGTAGGATTCTTATTCTTCTGGCAGATTTTGTTCTTGGATTTTGTCCTTAGACAAGCTTCCTTATATCCCTGAAGCATGTTCCCTTTCCTGACAGCCCAGCTCCATTCTCAGCCTGGAAGGACGCAGTTGCTTCAAAGGCCACTGTTGCTCCCGTTTGGACACTGATGGGCTCCTGCTGTTTTGGCATAAATGTTGCATGTACACAGTGAGAAGGTTTTCTTGGCATTTGGGAGAACTGTTATCATGAACATGATGAATTCAGGAGCCAGCGTGTGTTTTTGCACTCTGCATTCTATTTTTCTTCATTGTCTATTGTTACGGTGCCTCAAATAAGCACGATTTATTTTCACAGTTTTATAGAGAGAACCCGGTGTACTTTCAGGTATGCATCCGAACAGATGTTGTTTTTCTATGTGCTATGTTTTGTTCCAGTTTATACTTGCCACTTTTTTTTTTTTTTTTTTTTTTTTACTATTTTTGTTCCTGTTTAGATTTCTTCTTTGGAAGATGTATGTGCTATTGAAAAGTGGAGGCTTTGGGAAAAAGACATACGTGGGTTTTACCCTGAGCTCCATTCCTTGCTCTGCAATACTGGATGTTATTTCATACCTTAAGTCTTAGTTTCAACTTATCTGAATAATGGACAATAGTATCTTATTTATAAAATTATTTTGATGAGCCCGGCTGGTGTGGCTCAGTGCTTGAGCGTCCACCCATGCACCAAGAGGTCGCCAGTCTGATTCCCGGTCAGGGCACATGCCCAGGTTGTGGGCCAAATGCCCATTGAGGGGCATGCAGGAGGCGGCCAATCTATGTTCTCTCTCATCGATGTTTCTATCTCTTTCTCCCTCTCTCTTCCTCTCTCTCTAAAATCAATAAAGAAAAAAAAATTTTTAAATTATTTTGATGATTAAAACAAATAATGCATCCAATATATGCAGCACAAGGGAGATGTTGAACAAATTTTATTGTCCCTTCTATTGAAGGATGTCATTAAATTTTTCAAATTGGTGAGTGATGAGGAAAGAATAAGTCTTATTTATGTGGGTCCTTGGTAGCTTTAGTAAATAAATTCTGCATGGGCCTGTCATTCTAAACTGATTGTCTTAAGTTCTGCAGCAAAAGCGAAATACCCAGTCTCCTGGCAAAGAGCATTTAAAGTTATACAACTCCAAAATTTGCCTAAAATTGGGTTGAATTTGACCAAGACAAGGTTGGTATTAAACAATCTCACAGTGAGCATTTTCCTCAGCATACTTTAAAAGGGACCAAGAAATCTCACCTCCTTGAAAACATAGTCTCCCCAATAAATACATCCCATCTCATCCGTTTCCCTAACATTTGAGGAACACGTAATCGGCACAGAAAGGATTCACTGATGTGTACTAGAACTAGCAGGTATAACGTGAACAGACACAAAATATTTACGTAGTCTCCAAGTGTACTCCCCCTAAAATTTTATTTCATAATTAAATTGGGAAAATAGTAACTATAGAGGGCAGAGTCCTGGCAAACACCACTGTAACCAAGTTATTGAGGTTATACTAGTAATACACATGGGCCTCATGGACTCCCTGATAGGGTGCTCTGAGAAGGGCACATCACCTCTGTAGGATTCTTCCCAATAATGCAAAAGCTGAGTCATCGTGAGTCAGCAGCACTCTAAATTGAAGAACATTGTGAAAAATAACGGAATAGTACACTTCAAAAAAGTCATGAAACTCTAGGGAGGACTGAGGAATTGACAGATAGGAGGGACCTGAGAACTAAATGCTGTGTGGAATTCTGAACTGGATCCTGGAACATGAGGAAGACATTAGAGGAAAAATTTATAAAATCTGAGTGAGTTTGGTATATTAGTTAAAAGTATTATACCAAAGTTAATTTCTTAGCTTTGATAGTCTATGGTTAAGTAAAACGTTAACATAAGGAGAGGCTGAGTGAGGATCTTCTTTGTGTATGAGCTATACTATTTTTGAAACTCTTATGTGAGTCTAAAGTTATCGAAAAACAAGTTCTAAAACTTTGGACACTTTCATCTTAAGCTGATGAAGCAGAATATATTGATTGTGATCAATAAATTCAGTTTTCTTCAATCATGTCCCAATTCACTGTTCAGTCACTTTTTTTTACTGTTTTTCTAATCTGCTTATCTGATATTTCCTAGAAATTGCTTTGCTTCATACTGTTACTGTTTCCAGTGTACACTAGACACCTGAGAAATATTGCGTAACATTATTCCCAAGGACCATATAGTTTTACATGTTCAATAAGTGTAAAAAGTATGTCATAGAATTCTAATGCAATTCAAAAGCGTTTTAGTTTCTAGAAAAATTACAAAGATAAAAAACAGTACCTGCCTGAAAGGTAATATTGTGAGCATTAATTTTTATAATTTTTCATTTTTTGCTAGTAAGAAATATTTACATTTTATATTTGGGTGGCTCCTTTAAGTGAGGGAATTTTGGATGGATATTTAAGAGAAAAGTTAAAGAAACATTAGGGGCTGGATTTCATTATATTAACAAAAAAAGTGAGAAGCTAGCTTTTCCCACATAGTATAAAAAGTTTTGTTTGTGACATCTAATACGAAGATTTATTCTTTCATTTTAAGTAGGTCCAGAAAATTATCAGAGCTTTCTGCAGACTCAGTTACAACTCAGCAAATAGATGACACAACTAATAATTAAGTAATAACAATGCAGTGATGCTTGGTGGTTTACCTAATGCTTTCATAAACATCTTAATTGTCATAACTGCTCTTTGAGTAGCTTAAAAGTATGAGAAAATATGAAATACCCAAGAAAATTTGAAACCAAAAATATATTACCAAGATTGCTGTCACTTAAAGAAAGGGAGTTACAAAAATGACATTATCATATTGGAAAAAAGAGGGTGTGAGGGAGATGCTGCCTGTTTGGAAGAAAAAGGGTCTTCTGAACTCTAAGTAATATCTAAGTAATATCAAAGGAGTAAAATGAGGCATGTACAAGGAGCTGAATTGATTTTACTTTGAACTATTCCTTTGTCATAACCACCCCCCACAAAGTTTAATTTGGATAGAACCTTACTTTGTATGGCTTATACAGATTTGTTTGATCTTCCTTAGCATTGTGTCTGTTATTTTGCATTATTATCTAGACTTTCTAGTAGGATGTGGAAAACAACCAGGGCAATAATTTAAGGCACAAAAACATTGCATCAGCTTTTGTGTGTATTGAGTTAGCCTAAGAAGTTTGTTTTGTTATATTGCTGCCTAGCTGAGGTAAAAATTTACAAGGAATTTTTGAATCTTTTTAATTTCAGTCATTCTAATGGGTATGTAGTGAAATCTCATTTGGAGTTTAATTTGCATTTCTCTGCAAGATTTCATGTACGTATTTGTCATTTGTGAAAGGTCTGATCAAATAACCTATTATTAAATGGGGCTTATTTTTTATTATTGAATTGTAAGAGTTCATTATTCTGGCTACATATATTTGGGAGAAAATGTATTGAAAATATTTTCTGTTATGTATGATTTACCTTTTTATTTTCTTAATAGTGTCTTTCAATGAGCAAAGTTTTAAAATTTGATGTCCAATTTATCTTCTTTTGTGTTTTTTAACTGTTTTTTAAAATTTATCTTTATCGTTGAAGGCATTACAGATGTCCCTCCTTCCCCCCCACCATTGACTCCCTTCTCCTCATTCCCACCACCACCTGCCTTCACCACATTGTTGTCTGTGTCCATTGGTTATGCATATATGCATATAATTTTTTTATTTATCTCTTCCCATCCCTCCACCCTCTTCCATCTGAGGTTTGTCAGTCTGTTCCCTACTTCCACGTCTCTTGCTCTATATTGTTCATCAGCTTATTTTGTTAATTATATTCCACAAATAAGTGAGATCATGTGATATTTGTCTTTCTCTGACTGGCTTATTTTGCTCAGCATAATACTCTCCAAGTCCCTACATGTCGTCTCAAAGGTAAGAGATCTTTCTTTCTTACAGCTGCATAGTACTCCATTGTGTAAATGCACCACAGTGGTGCCACTACTGTCTGGCGGGGCTCTGCGCCTCATCCTCCACTGCTGCTGCCTGTGGGGGGTCTTGGCTTCCTGATTGGTGCTGCTGCTGCTGTCAGAAGGCGGTGCACAGCTTCTGAGCCTCCACTGCTGCTGGGGGCAGGGCTCTTCTCCGGATCTGCCACCGCTGCTGGGGGCAGGGCTCTTCTCCGGATCTGCCACCGCTGCTAGGGGCAGGGCTCTTCTCCGGATCTGCCACCGCTGCTGGGGGCAGGGCTCTTCTCCGGACCTGCCACTGCTGCTCTTGGAGTCAGCGTTCTGCTCCTGAGCCCCGCTGCTGCCCGGCACAGGTGCCTTGGCAGCATGGGTAGGTACTGTGTGCTGGCCTGCGTTGGCACAGCAAGGGCCACTTGTCTGATGGTGCAAGGCGCGCTCATGGCATGAGTGGCTGGACCCTAGCCACTCCCCACTGCCTCCTCCCAGGGGGGTCCCAGCAGATCTTCCAAAATGGCAGGGCCTTCCAGCCATGAGCAGGGAGAAGTGCTCTGCCAAGCAGCTCACAGCCCTAGCCAGCTGCTTCCCTGTCCACAGCACCGGAACCCTCTGCCCTAAGTTTCCACACTGCTGTGCAGATGCTCATCCACTCTCACACATTACCCTCACTCAGGGGCTGCCTGCTGCCATGTTCTTTCTCCCTGTACTGTTTCCCCCCCCTTTTGTGTTTTTAATTTGTACTTATTACCTATCTTAGAAATCTTGGCCTATCCCAGGGTGGCAAAGGTATTTCTGTTTTTCTTGGGAATTCGTAAATTTTAACTTTTAAATTTAGTTCTGTTGTTTACTGAATTAATTTTTGTATGTGGTGAAATTAAAGGTCAATATTAATTTTTTTCCTTATAACATAACCAGTTGTTCTAGTGCCGTTTATTGAAAAGGCTATCATTTACCCCACTGCATAGCTTTGGTACCTTTTTTGAAAATCGAATGGCCATGCATATGTGGGTCGATTTCTGGACTCTGTATTTGATACCACTGAACTCTTCAGCCTTTTGCCAATCCCAGACAATAGAGATCACTGAGATTATACAGTAATTTTAGCAATTAAGTAGTATAAGACCTCTTTGTCTTTTTTTAAAAAAGTTTTAAAAATATGTTTTTATTGATTTTTTAGAGAGAGGAAAGAAGAGAGAGATAGAAACATCGATGTGAGAGAGAAACATTGACCGGCTGCCTCCTGCACCCCTCCCACTGAGGACTGAGCCTGCAGCCCGGGCATGTGCCCTGACTGGAAATCGATCAGGACCTCTCAGTCCATGGGATGGCGCTCAGTCCACTGAGCCACACCAGCTGGGCCCTCTTTGTCTTTTTTTGAAAAAGGAATTGGTCTATCTCTTCTAGATCTTTTGTATTCCTGTATATATTTTAGAATCTGTTTGTCAATTTCTTAACAACAAAAAAAAGAGGATGGGATTGTGTTGAATGTACAGAATGATCTATTTGAGGAGAATTTATAGCTTAATAATTTTGAGTCTGTCCATTTGTGAAAGGTGTGTGTGTTTGTGTACACACATGCATATATATGTATATGTATGTCTCTATATGTAGAATGTTTATATATTATATATACCATAGTGTATAATTATATTACATATATTATATAGTATATATAATATATATTATTATATTATAGTTAGAAATATGGTATATATTATATAATTATATATTATAGTATACAGTATATATATTCTCTATTTAGAATGTCTTATTTACATTCTTAAAACATGTATTTAAGAAAAAAATCTGAGTATATTTAAGAGAAATTCTTATTAAACAAATTGTCAAGCTATGCCCATTTTTTGGCATTATGTAATTGGAAAAAGTCGCATTAAAGTTTATTATGTCCGTGAGAAAATGTTTTCAAAGAACGAGTGTGTAGGTTCATCACAGGAATTAAGCCTGAAGAGAACTAGGCAACAAGAAAGACCTGATTTTCAGAACCTGACCGCAAACTATATTTTGGCCTTTCATCCCAAGAATTTCCCTATTTCTATCTTTTGCCACAAACTGGTTTATTCAAAATCTTCCTGAGGTTCTTGTATTTTTCTCTTTCTATACTTATTTTTTCTTTGTGACATATAGGGAAAACCTAACTCTTTTCAATTTATTTAAATAGGGTTCCAGGTCTGTGCTATGTTTAACCTTCCCTGACTTCTTCATTCTACAGTTGATCTTTATATTTCCATAATCACATTTTGACATTATTAAAGGATGCTGGAATATGACTTATTTGGTTCGGAGCTATATACTCATTCATATTAGCTTGGTTATTCCATTGTACCTTTTCACTTTATCAAGTTTGTTAGATGCTGTCATTTGTTATATGCTGTCATATGCTGTCATATGCATATGTTTAATTTGAAAGATAGACACAAAATAAGAGTCTAATAGGTCTTTTTATTCTTGTCATAGTTTTTTGTTTCTCTCAATGGCAGATTGATCTTATGTCAACACCAATCAATTAAAAGTGGCTGTCTGGAGTGCTGTGAGGGGAAAGACTGAGAAGCCACATCTTTGCATAGTGGATAGAAGTGGCATAATCAAACAGCAGTGTCCATCAGGGGCTTGGGTGGCAGCTGCCACTGTCAAAGCTGCATTCTATTATTTGCCCCAAATGTGGGCCTATTCCTTTGCTAGTCCTCCCATTACAAAACATGATTCAAAAAAGAATTCTAATGTTATTAACTCACTCTAGCCTTAGTACTTCTAAAATTCTAATAGTATATAATAATGTTATAGTCACTAATTTTGGTTGCATACGAGCATTTTTTAAAATAATTGAATTTCCATTTAAAATCAAACTTGTACAAATATATATATATATTTGTAGGGAACTATATCAGTCTTGGATAGGGAAAAAAAAATCAGTCTTTCATCGCAGTTAGTTTGTAAAGCCCTGGGCCAAAGTGATGAACTTTACTGACATCCCACATTTGGAAAAAGATTAGAATGTAACTATGAACTCACTGAAATATGAGCCTTAGTTAGCCCCAATTGTTTTATATTAAATTTTCGATGTCATATGGAAATCATCGTTAGGGACTTGTTTTTCCCTTTAGCCTCTTGACACCCACATTGTTTCAGGTATGTTGACTACTTTGGCTTTGCTTTGCTATTTTCATTCAAGGACACCTCAAGTAGTTTTAAGACTTGACTACAGATTTTAAATGAATTGTTAAGAGTACAAATTTCTAGTTGTAAAATAAATAAATCATGGGATGTAATGTACAGCATAGGAAATTAGTCAGTGATATTGTAATAACTTTGTATGGTGACAGATGGTAACTAGACTTATTGTGGTGATGATTTTATAATGCATATATAAAAATCAAATCACTGTGATGTACACTGAAACTAATAGGATATTGTATGGCAATTATCCTTCAATTAAAAAAAAAAGAAAAAGAAAATAGTCTGTCCTTGAGCAAAGTTAGTAGATTACTACATTCTAGGTGTAAAGTCATTGTTATATCATTTAAAAACTAAAAATAATACCATGATATAGTTCTGTAATGGCCACAGTTTATTTTATAGTTAGCACTTATCTAATAAAGGCATGTTACCTATCTGAATAATTTTTCTGACAAGTGAATTATGGGATAAAGATGTCTGTGAATGACTATTAATTGCTTTGGCATATTTCATTTTTAGTAATTACTAGTTTTATTTTTTAAATTTATTTTTATTGTTGAAAGTATTACAGATGCCTCCCCTTTTTTCCCTTATTGACCTGACCCCCTCCACCCTGCTTCCGTGCCCCTCAGGCCTTTACCGCACTATTTTCTGTTTCCATGGGTTATGCATATATGCGTATAGTGATTACTGGTTTTAAATCTTACACATTATTTTATTTCTGTTCTTAATAAGACTTAAAATTTAAATGTATTTAAGCACCCCTAAGGAAATACATTAATTCACATTATTATTCAAGGCAATTTTGAATTAAATATTTAATTATTTTCTCACTCTAAGTAAAACATTGGTAGAGTTTTCTATTCAAATAAGGGAAAGGAATATACTATATGAAGTCTTTCTTATTATTACTTCCATAAAAATTTAGCAGACTACTGTATAGAGACTTTATTTATAAACTAATTTTATTAGGAACAATGTACTTTTCAATCATGAAGTGCTTTCAGATGGTAGTTTCATTAAAACTTCAATTTTCTGGATTTCTCACCAATATCAGTAAAAAACAAAACAAAACAAAAAACTCCTATCAAATAGTTTGATTCATTTTGAATCTCAGGTGGAGAAAGCTGGACAAGTGGCCTTCATATTCTCATTCCTTTTTTAAAGCATATTTAGTGTGATTTAGCTCATTCTGCTATAATTTTATTTTTTTAAGTAAAATCTAATCTTTCAGCTATATTTTCTCATTTGTTTACTGAGCTAAGACATATATGTTTCTTTTTAGATCATCTGTTATCTTACTTGTATTGACTTTTTAGATAAATGGATTCCATTTATTACTTGATTATTAATATATTAGTCTGCTTTAAAAATTCAGTACCTTTAAGTTTAATGTTTGCAATTCCATGAATGTTTTTAACTCTGTATTTTCTCAAGTCAAATCTATATTATGAAGTTTAAAGTTGTATGCTAGAGTTCTTTCTACAGTTGAACATCAATTCTATAGTGTTCTTAGAGATATTTATGATGGTGTATTCTTCTGTTGTTGTTTTTAATTTATGCATTCAACAAGCTTTTTTGAATATCGGTGGTATTCCAGCCACTGTGTTGCTCATTGGGGTTATAAAGATGTAGTTGATCTCTGTCTCTTCTCTTTATATACCTTGACGGGCACTTGGTAGTATTTTCCTGTTGTAGAGCAATCAGTGAAGCAGGAGGATGGCCACAGCTGCTTTATTTTATGATATACCTTACAAAAACCAATGATGGTTAATGTGGTTTGATAAATATTAGCAGAGAGAAGAAATTTTCTTTGGTTTGCTTTTTAGATGACTGTGGCATGCCTGTATTTGATAATGGTATTTCTTTAACTGTGAAATTGAGAGAGAAAATTAAAGTAGAAAAAGAGACACCTTGAAAGAATCCATAGTCTTGCTGAGGTTGGAGAAAATTTTTTCTTTCTTTGGAAAAGAGTACATGAATAATGGCACATGTGCTCGTCTTACTAGCTGGTAACATAGGACACATTTTTAGAAGTCTAAACCACTTAGTATGGGTATCCTGTTTTCATCATATTCCTAGGAGAAACAGATCCTTTGACAAGATTTTCACACAGGGATGTTATTAAGGAGTGCACTCAGCAATGAGGAACTGAAGAAAATAGGATTGAGCAGAGCTAGAAGTTGGGCTGCAGTGCTTTGCAGCTGATTTTTTTTAAGTGTACAGTTCAGTCAAGTGTACATTCTTATTGTTTTGTGGCACACACTTCTTTTCTTTCTTTTTCCATTCCTTTCCTTTTATATAAGAGGCTTTAGTTTTTTCTCCATTGTGTGTTTTTGACTCCTTTGTCAAAAATTATTTGCCTATATACATGTGGGTTTACTTTGGGGCTCTAAATTCTGTTTTGTGTTTCTGTTTTTCTTTCAATACCATGCTGTTCTGATTATTGTCATTTTGTAGTTTAATTTGAATCAGGTACTGTGATAATTTTGGCTTTGTTATTTTTTTCTCAGGATTGCTTTGTCTCTTTGGGGTCTTTTGTAATTCCATACAAATCTGTTTATTTTTTTCCTATTTCTTTAAAAAATACCATTGGGATTTTGATGGGGATTGTATTAAATCTGTATATTGCTTTGGGTAATATGGCCATTTAACTATGTTGATTCTTCCAATCCATGAACACAGAACATTTTTCTATTTTATTATGTCTTTTCAATCTCTTTTAATAATGCTTTGTGATTTTTAGTATATAGGTCCATCACATCCTTTAAGTTTATTCCTAGGTATTTTATTCTTTTTGTTACAATTGCAAAAGGAATTGTTTTTTCCATTTCTTTTCTTGAAATTTCATGTTAGTAGATAAGAATGCAATGTATTTTTATACATTGATTTTTTTTATCTTTTATCCTGCAATTTACTGTATTTATTTATTTTATTCTAACAGTCTTTTGATGGAATCTTTAGGGTTTTCTATATAAAGAATCAAATCTGCAAAAAGTGACAATTTTACTTCTTCATTCCCTATTTGGATGCTTTTTTTTTCTTTCTCTTGCTTGATTGCTCTGGCGAGGACTTCTAGCATTATGTTGAGTAACAAGGGCATCCTTGTCTTGTTCCTGATCTTAGTGGAAAAACTTAAAAAGACAATATATCATGATCATGTGGGGTTCATTCTAGGGGTACAGTGATGGTTCAACATATGCAAATTAATCAATGTGATACACTGCATTAATAAACTAAAGGATAAAAATCATATGATCATATCAATAGATGCAGAAAAAGTACTTGACAAGATACAACCTCCATTTATGATGAAAACACTCAATAAAATGGATATAGAAGGAAAGTGCCTCAACATAATAAAGGCTACATATAAAACCCTCAGTTACTATCATACGCATTGGTGAAAAACTGAAAGCTTTTTCTGCTAAAATCAGGAACAAGACAAGGGTGTCCACTGTCATCACTCTTATTTTACATAGTAGTGGAAGTCCTAGCCAGAGCAATCAGGCAAGAGAAATAAATAAAAAGCATTCATATTATGAATAAAGAAGCAACATTGTCACTTTTTGCAGATGACATGATTCTTTATATAGAAAACCCTACAGACTCCACCAAAAAACTGTTAAAAACAATAAACAAGTAAAGTTAAAGGATACAAAATCAATGTGCAGTCAATTTTAAGGAGAGCTCTGGGTCTGGCATGGCCCCTCAAAGTTATCATGAATTGAGGTAATAGGGGTCATCGGATATGTGCTGTTCTTAGGAAGGAGGCATAACTTTTTGTGAAGCCACTCCTTTCAGCAGAAGGCTACTTCTGGGGATTCAGCCCTGAACCATGAGCAGACCAACACTCTCAGGTGGAGGTGTCAGTTCCTAGATCCGAAAGCGAGTTATGGACAGTACACCACAATATTCACTACATCTGTTTTCTTTGTTTAAGGTCTGATTCTAATAGTTAAAACTATAATGGAGAACTTAAAGCTGTACTTTACTATTTTCCCTTCTATTAAGAAAAAATTTGAAATAGGTCATGAGTGAGACTTGTTTGCAACTCTAACTGCTCCCACCCCTTTGGTAATTCTTCCTGTCCTATTTGCTTTTCTCTTAGTTAACCTCAAAAGTAGAGTAATGGAGTAGATCCATGAAGGAAGAATGATACCATATTTCAAGACTTGATCTTTTAGTATAAATTATTTAAATCAGTGTGTGTGTGTGTGTGTGTGTGTGTGTGTGTGTATACACACACACACACACATATATATATATATATAGGTTTTTTTTTTTACTAGGTCAAGAGCTTATGCTAGGAATTTATTATAAAGTAAGTGGTAAACTTTAACTTGCTCTTAAATATATAGAAGTTTCTGACATTTTATAATAAAAATTAATGAGAAGTAATGTTGCCTGAAACATTCAAATTAAAGCAGAATCTAACTAGCAGACCCAATGAATTTTGCTTTAACTTCTCGTTAAAATACTCCTGAAGAACAAGAGAACCAATAACTCTGCTAGAAAAGATTAAACTGAAAACCTCATGTAAGATTCTGTTAAAGGTTAATCATTATTATCATAAATAAGTAGAAGTGGAATAAGTGAAATATACCCAGACTTGGTATATGAGGTATCTCGGCTTCTTTTTTATTGAAGAAAATCAAGAATATGCTTCCTTATTCCTTCCTCCTTGAATCTATACCTTGTTTCAGAAACTTAGAGCAAAAATTAAACAGATACTTTGTCACTTATTCCTTAATAATTCTTAAAACTATTTTGTGAAAATAGTTAAACTTCTGTATAAACTTCTGTATAAAAATATGTTCGTATGATAATGTCTAAGGCTATTAAACTCACAAGTTTTATATGTAAGACAAATAATTTTGTGAAAAAATAGAATCTTTGATGTTTTTCTTCCTATTTCCCCAACTACCATCATTCTATATCTAGGGGAGAGACTGCCATAAAAAGAATAAATGGCTTACAGATAATACTAGAGGAGTAGGCCCACAAATAGTATCAGTGTATTTCAAGATGTCAAAGAGGGGTGAGGTTTTTAGACCTTAGATAACAGGGAAGTGTATGCCTCAGGATGGGAACAGAATAAATAAATAGATAAATAGATAAATAAATAAATAAATAAACAAACAAACAAATAAAAAAATATTTATCAAGAATAAGAAGAATTGTGCAAATTTGAGTCATAGATTTCGACAGGGATCACAACACAGTGATACAGATAGATAAAGACTTACCTGTTACTTTACTATTTATAAATAACATGAGTGGGGCAACACCATTTCTGGCGTATGAATAATGAGAGGAAAGTAATATAGCATGCTTTGCAAATCATTGCTGAACAAAGAAAAGGGAATAATGTCTGAAGAACTCAAATAAGACTTCTATAATAAATGAATAAGAAAAAAAGGGAAGCAATTTGGTATTCTCATTAGAGTAAACCAAAACTTGTCCTCTTGAGATGGAGATAATCATGCATAAAGCAGGTATAGAATGACAAAAATATGAATGAGAAAAGGGTACAGAGTTAAGGGAAAGGAAACAAACAAAATCCAATACCAAAAGTAAAATCCATACTAGGTGAAGTTCAAGTAGAATTGATGCACTGGAAATCAATTTGTAAAATGAAAACAAAACGGCAAAAAACAATCAAGAAAAACTATCCCAAACTGCAAAAGAGTAACACAGGAGAGGAAAAATTATTGACATGGAAGACAAAGAAAACAAAGATATTATGTGGATATATAGAATTACAGAGGAAGAACTTATTAAAAATGGACACAAAATAGAATCAAAGGAAAGAATAGCACTCTATCCGGCTAAAGAAACACCTTTGCATGCAGATTAAAAGCAACCTCTGTGTCATACACAATCTATTAAAAATGCTCCAAACAGATGTTATGCCCATATTTCTTAACCAAAATGATTATGAAAATTCCTCCATGATTTAAAGAAGTAAAATGGTAAACTACAAGAAGCAACAAGGCTGGTATCTGACTTCTCTCCAGCAATATAAAATGCCAGGAAATGATAGAGTAATACATATAGTTTTTAAATGAAAGTTTTATAAAGAATAAAGAGAGCACCCGACTGATGTGGCTCAGTGGTTGAGCGTCGACCCATACACCAAGAGGTCTCTGGTTCAATTTCTGGTCAGGGCAAATGCCCAGGTTGTGGGCCTGATCCCCAGTGGGGGGCATGCAAGAGACAGCCAGTCAGTGTTCTCTCTCATCGATGTTTCTATCCCTTTCTCCCTCTCCCTTCCTCTCTCTCTAAAAATCAATAAAGAACAACAACAACAACAAAAAGAATAAAGAGAGTAACAATGACATTTCAGATACACAAGCCCTGTTTTAAAATCTGAGGTATAAGAAAAAAAGTATATTAAAAAATGGGCAAGTAATGGCACCAAAACTGTAGTCCTAAAATTTCATGCAGTTATCAAAAGCTATTTTTGTGAGAGACGTGATGCATAAATCATAATGTATTAATCTAGCCTCAGAATCTCAAGATATAGCAAATAGGCTTGGAAAGAATAAAACTTGACCCAATTCTCTTTCTTAATAGTTAAAAACAAAGTGTACCATTTAATCTTTGACATTAGGTATATATTTTTAAGGAACCTCATTCTGAGGAACATAATAAGTTAGCGATGATGTAATTTAAAAGAGAATATACCTTTTACAACAATGGACAAAAAAATTAAAAAGTTATATGTAGGAGAAATTAAATAGGAAGCACAATATAAATAAATATATAAATAAAAATGTGTGTAACAAATACATATGTAAATGGCTTAAACTTCTGTATAAAAATATGTTCGTATGATAATGTCTAAGGCTATTAAACTCACAAGTTTTATACGTAAGACAAATAATACAATATGGTAAGTATTCAAGAAAGGAAGAATTTATATAATGAATGAAAACAAACATTAAATGCAGCTGTGCTTCCAGGAAGGAGGGGCCCTGGAAAAAGCTTTGAGCTGGGAACCCAAAGGGTCACTTCCTAGGAATCAAAATGAGCAAGAAATAGATTATCCCTCATTGAGATGGAAACTCAACTATGTACAGACTTCTTAATTCCTGATTGGGTTAAGATGATCTGCAGTGTCTCGTCCTATAGATCCCTGGAAGAAACACATATAAATCTTCTAAAGAGAAAGATATTATTATCCAGATTTCAAATAGTTTTACTTTTGTGGGGGTTAATTTTTAGGTTTTTATGTTAACATATATAGGAGAACAATTCTTATATTTACTGGTGTGTATTCTCCCCCTTATATTCTCTCTCTCTCTCTCTACACCCCCCCACACATATATACATATATTCATATATTTAATATATATAGGATGGGGTAAATGTAGGCTTACAGTTGTTTGCATTGAAATTAATACAATAATGAATAAATAATACAAGAATAAACTGTTTTGTGAACTCACAACTGTAAACTACTTTTGTTCCACTACGTAGTTGTTAATAGTAATCATTAACAGCTAGAAGTTATTTTTATAACATTTATTAAACAATTCAATTAAAGTCAGTTATTAATTTTATTCATCATCACCGTCCATGGGATGAGCTCCAAAAAGACAGGGATGGGTAGATGCAGAGTAAGAAAAGGGCTGACATAGTCTCTCTTCCCATCAAAGGGCAGATTCCTTCCTGAGCAGCAAATCTGATTTTTAGGGTGAATCTTTTTCAGAATAATCATCAAAGCCAATTTGCTAATTTAAGTTATCTGTGTTGAACAATCTGCCCCATATTTTATCTGACATCCAGAGGCCAGAAAATAGATTTCTTAATGAAAAGATTTTAATTTTCAAGGTAATTTCCTATTAGACCCTGCTGAGAAGGACATCTATTCTTTTGAACTTTTATATTGCTTGACTGAATATGATTCTTTTTTTAATTTTCTAGATTTCAAATCACTTACTGTGAACTTTAGAAACCATAATTAACTTGCTGTATTGGTGCTACTCTTTCATATTTATTTTATGTAAATAAACTGAAAACCTATTAATTTCATTGTTTAAACTCATTCTTTTAAACCTTTCTCGCATCAAAAATGCGGTGATGCTAAAATAGTGAAGTCAAAGAAATGAGAGGAAAGTGCAAAGTATAATTCAAAGCACTCATTCCTATATCATACTATCAGTTTACATCTAAAGGTACCATCACCCACTAGGGCCCGCTTGTCGAAGCAATTGTGTACTTTATGTTTGCTATGTGGTCATTAAAGCTTCTGTGTAAGTACTTAGGGATCTGTAGGGAACTCTGTTTGTCACTCTGGTTCCCTTTAACTCATTTCATTGTCTATGAGAAAATATTGTAGGATGGAAACAGCTGTCTAAAGTGCCGTTGGGGGCCCATTTCCAAAGATTTCTTCCTTGAGCAAAAGAAGCCATTGCAGGTGCCATTCACTCCAGGGATTTGTGCCTCGAAGAACAAAGTGTCAAAAGTGAAATCAAGTGACGGAATAAAGTGTGGTGAACTCCAGTATTACCAGATCAATAGAAATCGCCAAATGCTTTTTGATAAATTTCTTTTTTTATTTTTTTTTCCTTTTACTCAAAATAGAGATGTCCCAAATTAGTTGCAGAAACAATAACTTTAAAACTGAATGACATTTTATGTGGATATTTTATTTTCACTTGTATTCCATTTATTATTATTTCATTTCAAAACACCAAAGTCAGTAAATCCCATTATAACACTAATTGCTTACTCTTTGGATATTGGTAATCATTACTATAATTTCATAGGGGAAATTTTAAAGATCAATAGTAAACAAAGAGAAAATAATTTTTTTATATTGAATCAAGTCATTTTATCAATTTATAATTGTTTATTTCTCAATAATTAAATTTAGTATATAAATCTAAAAACTGGATTTTCATATAAATCTAAAAACATTGTTTCAATGCTGCCAACATTGAAACATGTTACCATATTACCTAGTTTTATGGTTTTTTTTTTTCCTGCAGACTTCTTTATCATGCCTTAAAACACTACCATTATGTAAAAATTATATAAAATATTTAAGCTGGGTCTAGAACAGTCAACATGACTAATATCATAGTTGATTCATTGAAAGATATAACAATGGCAGACTGGTGGTTGGAGCAGTGAATTATTGAAGACTGTTAATGTTTTGAGATTTAGCCTCTGGGTACTTGGTTATATCTCTGTCCAGACAGCAATCTTTGCAAACACTCCAGGCCAGATGGTACAACAAAGAATTTTAGGAAGAAAAGAAAACCAACAATAATGACGCAAGCTTTTTGTCATCCTATTCTTACTTGGTAATTTCATTAGAATAATATAAATTTTATACTATTAGGCATTGATTAAATTTACCTGATATCCACAGATTACCAACTTATCTTTTATCCCAATATAGTGGTTAGATTAGGTTGAAAATGCAGGAAAAATTCAAGTGTTCATGATTATCTGAGTTTTTAAAATTAAATTGTTATTTATAGGCAATTATAATGTTTAAGTGACTTTCTTTACATGGTATTTTTAAACTAAGAAAATTTAGATATACATGATAGTTAAGTAAATTGAATGTAGCTCTTTTGAGATTTCAGTTACCTCTCAGTCTCAAACAAGAGTGCTGAACTAAGATTCTGATGACAACAATTTTGCTCCCAACTCTGCTTTCAATCACTCCTTTATCAAGTATGTTATCAAATTATTAAACACAGAGATATTAAGTCTCCCTAAAATTTTGTAAAGATGATAGATACACTACGATGTAAAGATTAGAAAGTCAAAGCTTTATTTAATATTTTAATTTTGAATATTTATTATTGGAATATACTACAGATACCCTGTTTAAATAAAACTAGTGTGGTTTGTTTAAATATAAAATTTACTTTAGTCAATAATATTTAAAACAATGATAAAGTAACTTTTGGGAAGCAGGATATAAACTTTCTTTGCTATGTATTATAGTGAGCTTCCATTTTAAATTTATTTGATAAATATGATTGTGGTTTTATCTAATGTTTATATTTTAAGAAAAGATAAATTCAAAGGCAAAATGGCGAATTTTATTAAAACTTTGAGGTTCTGAAGACAAAGTAATATAAAAATAGAAACTGACAGTGCTGGCATAGTTTTCAGTGCTAATTAAGTTGTGGTCTACTGGTTCCCATATGGTTTGCTTGGCTGCCATGATCATTGTTCTGTTATCTCCAGGGCTTTAAAGGAAGCATGGAAATAAGTGGAGACCCATGTGCCCATGGTCTAATTAGAACTGGGCAGTTAGCCTAAGCCAAAATTAAGCCCTTTATTTGTCCTTTCTATTTTCCTTATGTCACATTATATATTTTTTGTTTTCCTTTTTATTGAATTTATTGGGGTGACACTGGTTAAGAAAATTATGCAGGTTTCAAGTGCACAAGTCTGCAACACATTATCTGTATGCTGTATTGTGTGTTCTCCACCCAAGTCAAGTCTCCATCCATCACCATTTATCCCCCCTATATCCTCCTCCATCGTCTCATCCTACCCACTCTCCCCTCCCCCCCACCCCCCGCCCTGCTATCACCACACTGTTGTTTGTGTCCATGGGTTCTTTTTTTTTTGCTACATCTCTCCATCCCCCCACCCAGCCCCACCCCCGACAGCTGTCAGCCTGCTCTCTATCTCTGAGTTTGTCTCTATTTTACTTGTTAGTTCATTTTGTTCATTAGATTCCACGTACGATCAATTATTTTTAATCTTTTTTTTTAGTGAAACATCAAATATTTCTTCTTCAAGCAAATATCTTTGCCTACTGGCAAAACTATTTTAACTCAGTAAGTATTGATATGGATGTATTATATATAATGTACTGTGCAAGGTAATAAAGAAACAACTAATAGGTTCCTGCTGTTAAGGAAGTTCTAATAACATAGAAAGTATAGGTATACAAACAAATAACTATTATAAATATCATAGTTGTTTCCAAAGCAGGTATAATCATGTTGGCTTAGACAAATCAAGTAGTGAATGGAATGATTTCAATAAATATTTAATTCCACATCCATTCATTGTCTCTTGAGTAATAGGTAAATTGTTAGTCATTGGTAATACACTGTTAATAATTTGCACAAGTGAAAATGCCACAGGAAATATTTTGAAAACAAATAAAAATAAGGAAACTACTAATTATTACTTGGGAGTCAAATAGGAATGTCACCATTCTATTGTTCTATATCCACCACATCAAAGGTAACTTTTAGGAATGCAACATTTAGACAATATTACATGAGACTCAGACAAAAAAAATTACATTGGCAATCACTAATATTTAAATTATAAGACATAAAACCTATGATATATTTGCTTTAAAGTGCTTATTTTTTAAAAGATGCTACATTCCTATGGAATGTTTCATCTTTCTTTGCAGAATCATGCTAATCATTTCAGTTACTAATGCTTTGACACTATCAAAGGAGGTGTTCAGTTTTATAAAATTAATTTTTAGGCCTTCTATATTCATAATTATTTTGCTCAGTTATTCAGAAAATGAATGAAAAGTGTAAAATCATCCTTATATTAGTGATTTATTTCAATATATTTTTTCTTATCTCACTTATACTTTTTGTTTTATGAATGTTGACATATTGTTGTGTATGTAGAGATATTTATAATTGTTATATTACTTTGCCCTAGGAAACCAAAATAATAAATTTATAAATTCTGTTTTATTTATAGTATGCTCTAATATTCTACACTAATGATAAAACATCATCTTCCTCCCTACTTCACTTCCTTTGTATTATATATGTCCACCCTTACTTAGTCAATTATACTTTTTCTCTGAAGTTACCTATGTACTTTTTAATACATTTATACGTCTGTTCTTGATTTGCAAGCCTTAAAATACATATCTATTGATATTATTTGACCAAATATAGGACATAAAACGAATATACTTATATTACCTCCATTTTTACACCCTTCTTTTAAATTTTATAATATCTGTATCATTTTTATCATCATATTATATATTATGGAAACATAACATTGTTAAATAGATTTAGCAATATTGCTTTAGTTTTCCTAGTCATTTCTTAGTTGATTCACATTGTTTTGAAAAGGTTTATGAGAACATTATTCCCGGAGCTTTTACATATTTAAAACTCTCGCATGTTGCCTGAGTGCAAATACTTGGGTTGTACTTGGTTTCATTTAGGAACCTGTGGAAATTGTTTCACTGTCTTTGAACACTGAAGATTAATATGAAAGAGTTTGTGACGGTTTCAAATATTTTCCCTTATATGTTGTTTGACCTTTTATCTGACTGTACCAGTGATAGTTTCTTTGATTTTAACTATTGATAACTTTAGTAGCATATGTTTGCATGTAGCATATTCTGGCCATTTTTTCCCCTTAGTATTAAATTTTTCAACCATAGTATAGATTCAAATTTACTTGTATTTTAAGACTTTACTTATTTGTATATCTGTAAATATTAATTATGTTCATTATTTTATCCCTTAGGAATTTCCTGTTTGCATGTTCTTTCATTTGTTTCTGTCAAATTCATTCTCATTTTGCCTTAATTTCTGTGTGTTTTAATTTGAATGTCACATCTTCACTGAGATCTTTCAGTTTATATGCTATCTCTTCCCCAATTTCCTATGCTTTGGTTGGAACCCTTGATTCATGAAAATAACACCTTTCTTTAATTTTGTGAATTGACAGAGAAGTTTTGAACAAAATGTTCATGTATTCCTTGGCATACTGGGGTAAATACTGGGGTTCATGTCTACCCAGAACCTCAGAATGTGAGTTTAGTTGGAAATAGGGTCTCATATAATTAGTTAAGATAGAGTCGTAAGGAATTAGGGGGGCCCTAACTCCAATGACTGATGTTCTTCTGAGAAGGCCCTATGAAGACACTGAGAGACAAATTGGGAATTTCCATGTGACACTGCCAATAAAAGTTGGAAGGATGCACCTGCCAGCCAAAGAATGCGGAAAATGGTGGGCAACCACCGTAAGTTAGGAAGAGACAAGGAAGCATTTTTCTCTAGAGCCTTCAGAGAGAGCATGACCCTGCGAACACCTTGCTTTTGCACTTCTAGCTTCCAGATTTGTGAAAGAATACATTTCTGTTGTATTAAGCTAATCCTTTTCTGATAATTTGTTATGGCAGCCTAGAAAGCTTATGTACTTGGTGACTTTTTTATAGTGAGTTTTCTTCATCTGCCACTGTTTCTTTTCTTTCTTGCAATATTTTTGTATACTTGTTCTGGATCTGTAAGGGATCTAGCCTTTAAAGAGGGGACTATTTTCTTTGTCTTTTTTAAAAATAATAGAGGACCAGGGGAATTTTCCCAGGCAAACAGGAATTTTTGCTAATGACCTAGGGATTTGTGCTTGTTTCGGTTTATCTGTATCTTGAGCCAGTGGAGCTATGCAACAGTAGTTTTGCATACAATAAAAGAGTTTTCTTATTCCTTGATGCTATAGGGCCAAAATATTACTTTCATATATAGTTTGCTTATGTGCTCCTGTCCTCAGCCTATGCATTCCATTCCTGTCACTGCAAACATGAGATTTTGATTTTGTACTGTGGTTTTGTTTGTGCCCTTTTATCTATTTTCTGGTTTACATTGATCAAAGCTAGCATTTACATTTTTGTATAGTATCCTTTCATTGACTATGAGGTGATTTTTAGAAAGACAAAGAGTGATGACCGTATCATGCCACCAAATTCTCCAGGAAGTTCTCTAATTGTGTAAGTGGCCATTCAATTTTGATGATAGTCCAAATTGAATTTGGTTCAAAATATCCTAGTGGGAGGCAGTTTAATATAGTGGGATCCAGAGCCCAGTTGTCCAAATGTGAATCCCAGCTCTGCCGCTTTTTGTAACTCTGGGAAAGTTACTTAACTTTCTTCTGCCTCAGTTTGATCATCTATGGAATTATAGTAATAAATAGCTGTCTCAAGAATGCTGAGAGCACAAAAGGAGTTATCTTCATGAAGTGCACATTCTAGTATATGGTAGATGATATTCACCATTATTATTCTCCAGTGTACACAAAGTCTATATTGTAACATTTCTAAATGAGGAAGACATTAAAATGTACAGACATTCATGCACTCTTTTGAGATTTTATTTTTGTTGAAGATATAAAAATGATAGGTGTGCCCTGGCCGGTTTGGCTCAGCGGTTAGAGCATCGGCCTGCAGTCCAGAGAGACCCGGGTTCGGTTCCCGCTGAGGGCACGTACCTTGGTTGCAGTTTGTCCCCGGCCCTGGTGGGTCGTGTGGGAGGCAGCCACTCGGTGTGTCCCTTTCACGTCGATGTTTCTCTCTCTCTCTCTCTTCCCACTCTATCTGAACAAAAAATGGAAAAATGTCCTCAGGTAAGGATTAAAAAAAAAAAAAAAGATGGGTGTAGTCTAGGTGACTTAAAGAGAAGTCAGTTCACTTACTTTTTTTTTATTTGTCACCAGTAACGAATGGACCTTAGTGTCAAAATTGAGTCCATTTTAAAAAATAAAAACTTAACATTTTATCTATGGGATCTGTTAATTTAAAATTGCTTTAGTTTATCGTTATTTTCCATGCAACAGCAGTCTTTCTAATTCACAAAGTTTTCTTTATTACAAAAAGGTTGTGGTGTTAGATTCATATTCAAATGATGAATTATTTACTAAAATTAGTCATAGATAAATGCATGTGTTTGTAATTTAGCTCTCCATCTAGTGAAATTTTAATTTTTACCTAGATTTCATTTCTTTCAAGTTATTATAATATCACATCCTTAAAGGTTTTAGTGGTTGTTAGCATAATCTCCTGTTATATTTCATTGTTACTATTCACAGATGTGTATGCTTGGAATAGGCCTAAGAATTTATCTTTCTCTGGAAACAATCTCGACATTTATAAACAATTGTATACGTTAATTCTGCATCAGTATTTATTCAGTACAATTTCATTTCTGTTACCATTACTTGTATGTCAATTTTTTATTCATTCTTAATGTTCTTCTCTGAATCCTCATAATTATTTTAATGTTTCCATTAAAGAGATACCCTGAAATGAAAGTAAGGAAAAGATAACATTTTTTAAGTCAAGTAGTCCCAGTGTTTTATATGTAAGACATCCATGGAAAGACTAATGTAGTAAATACTGTGCTTTTAGAGGAGAATATGTCCCAAACTGTTGAGCCAGGGAGCTGTTATATCTCATGCATCTATCCAAAAAGTACAATTGCCAGATTTCTTCCAGTACCACTGAGCCATTCAAGCAATATGAAATTAATTGAAAAAAAATAACATTTTCTATTTTAGAAATGTGCAGGAAGAATAGTCAACAGTATAACTTGATTTTTTACTAAAACTGAAGGGTGCTTTCATGTTTGAATACTGTACATGACATTTTAAAAATCCAGTGTCCTGGTGAAATTGGCTCACCTAATTATGTGAAATCGTCTCTTCCGATTCATTTGGTGTGCTTCAGCACAATTTTTTTAAACGTTCAAGCCTCAAATCCTCTTGGTACTAGATGGAAAACAAAAACAACTACAGCTAAATGTCTTAGAAGGAAAAGTGAACTGCTAGTTGAAATTAGGGTTTCCAACATGAAAAAAAAAATAGTACTGGGGATTTTTATCTGTTAGTTTCTGTGGCTGATTTCATAGTGAATGTAAGATCAGGACAGGTCATTTTTTCAAAATCAGAATTGTAGAGACATGAACTCCATTACAGACGAGGAACTTTTTTTGCTCCTTAGCCATGAGACATGGACTCTATTAGAGACGAGGAACTTTTGTGCTCCTTAGTGATTTTCCTTTCAAATAAGTGCTGGGATAATATCAATCTTGATTTTTTTCGCCTAATGCATATACTTTTAACTTGATGAAGGTTACTTTAATTTTGATGGTTTTTAAACTATTCTAACACAGCTGAAGAATATGTGTTACGATGACTGAACAATACTATGTATGTGATTCTAATATTGTAGAAATGTGAGCACTCTGACCGTTTGGTTGACCTATGATAGATCAGTGTGATTTAGAGAGAAAATGAGCTATTTTATTGAATCTCTTCAACTTATATATAATTCCTAAGCCATGCGTATCAATATATAAATGGTTATGCATCATTAAGTTTCCTTTACATCTTCTATTTAAGTGATTAGATTCATATAGTTAGGAGAATGCCTTGAGACTTTGTATTTAATTGATGAGAATATATTATTTTAGATGTTTCTTTGAAAAGTCATATTTGAAGATGTCCAAAATGTGGGACTTCAAGTGAAAAATTTGCATTATTGTTTTCTGCTTCAAAAACATTAATATCTCATAAACCAAGGAACTTATATGCATGTGTGTGTAACCAATGGACATAGACAACAATGCTGGGGAGGGGTGAGGGGGCGGGATGGGGAGGAGGGTGTCAAGGGGGAAAAAAGGAGAAACATCTGTAACAAAAATAAATTAATAAAAATAGAAAAAAAACATTAATATATTTTAAGGTATGCTTAAAAAGAAATAATACATAACTTTTTTTTTTTTGCCTTAGCTGCAAGAAAATCTGATGACAAATTCAGTACCTAGTTTTAATATTCTTCTTATAAATATGTTTTTATTTATTATTATTATTTTTAATAAGTTTTTATTGATTTCTTAGAGAGAGAGGAAGGGAGAGAGAGATAGAAACATCGATGTGAGAAACATCCATCGGCTGCCTCCTGCACGCCCCCTACTGGGGATCAAGCCCACAACCCCAGGCATGTGCCCTGACTGGGAATCGAACAGGGACCTCTCAGTCCATGGAAAGACACTCAATCCACTGAGCCACATCGGCCGGGCTAATATTCTTTTTAATATATATTTTGTGGCCCTTTTACTCAGGTGGTCTATGACCTAATTTATCCATATAACAGTTTTTTTTTTCCAACTCTTTTGAGCTTCTGATCTCCTTAAATTGTTTATAAAACTAGAATGAACATATATAAAGAATAAAGGATACTCTTAATAACCATATGTATTTACAAAACATCTCACTTGAAATTTTCCTCTATAAGTATTCTCAACACTTCCTACATACTTATCACTCTCAAACTTATGATAATGCAGTGTTTGTTTATACATGTTAATGTAACTGATAACAAAGCTTTCGTATTGACATATTTGAATTGAATTTTAGTCTCAAAATGAAACTTACACATGAAGCTATTTAAAGAAAAACGATTAATCCTTGAATAAACGAGGGTGTAGGCCAAGGAGCTGCTTTCATAAACAACCCAAATATACTATATCTTAAATAAGAGAGAAGCTTATTTCTTTTTTTGACAATCCTAGGTAGGCCAGTTCTACTCCACTGAGATATTCAGGGATTCAAGCTGGAATGCCGGTTTTGACCTTCTCACCATACGCAGGCTTCCTACACAGAATACAGTGTGGCTGCTCCAGCTGTCAGTGTCTGCACTGTGCCACTTTCTGCAGGCATGTTGTGCTTTTATAGACACACTGAGGAGCCATGCTGGCAATGCAGTTTCTGTCTTCATTCTCTCTCTCTCTCTTTTCTTGTTAAGCCTCACCTGAGGATATTTTTTTCATTAATTCTTAGAGTAGGAAAGGGAGGGAAGGAAGGGGAGAAAGAGAAACATATATGTGCGAGAGACACATTGGTATTCTCCTGAATGTGCCAAGACCCGGGCCAGGGCTTGAATCTGCAACCCAGGTGTGTGCCCTTGACCAGGAATCGAATCTGAGACCCTTTGGTGCAGGGGCTCACGCTCTGACCACTGAGCTGCACCAGCCAGGGTTTCATCATATCTCTGGGTTTTGCCTGTTGGCCAGCCCCATCTCCAGGTCATTTATCTAGTCTTCTCAGTTGCCACTTCCTCACTCAAATCACGTTCTAGCTACAAAGAGCAAATTATGGTTCCCAGATGTACCATATAATGTTTGCAATATTTATACATCTTTTTTCCATGCTATTTCCTCTATCTCTAACTGCTTTTCTTACTTATCCTCATGAGCACCTTCTCAGTCTTCAACAGACAAATCTCTGTGCTTTTATTCATAATATATTACATTGTGACTGCCTCGTAGGCAGCTACCTGGGCTTACAATCGTCATTATGCCATTTCTGAGCTGTGTGGCCATGGGCAAGCTATTTAAACTTCCCATGCTTCATTTTTCTCATATAAAATTGGTGATATTTGTGCTTTTCCCACAGGGGCTAGAAAAAAGTGAATAAGATGGTCCTTGCAAAGTTCTTTCATAAATAGCTCTTTTGTCAGAAATAGAATAAGCACTCAGTAAATGTTATTAGTGGTTATTACTATCTTTTGTGTACCCACGATATCTAGGTCCCCCATAGGATTGGAGAACGTTGGTTATTTTACTTTATTTGAAAATCAGCAACCTACATAGATGTACTTAATTAATTGGTATATGACTGAGGCCTTAATCAAGAGAATTAGGAAGCAAAGTAATTGTGGTGGTCTGAAATGAAGAATAAACCAGGACCAGGACAATTAAAAATAACAGCTTTTATTCATTTAGAGTATTTTCCTCTCAGGCAGGGAAAGATACCATTTTAATTCCATATTATACTTGATGCTTCAGAATGAAATTTATTTCTATAATGAATTTCAACATAAATGTCATTTTCCATCTTTTGTACTCCCCACCAACATGTCAAACAATTTGACTTAGGAATTTATTGTTTCATATACTTGTACACTGTGCAAATATGTAAATACAAAGGTATCTACTAAAATACTGTGATAAACACAATTATGTAAGAAGCATTTATTTAAGAATATTTTAGTTTATCATTTAAGGCTATATTCCTAGAAGTGAGAGTGCCAAGTCAAAGAATACAAACATTTTTAAGGCTCTTGATACTTATTTTATGAAACAGAAAATTTGAGAAGTCAAATCTATCAATATTCTTCATTAATACTTTCCTTTTGAATTATGCTTTAGAAATGTCTGTTCTACAAAAAGATTTTAAAATAAATATTGATCTATATATTGTTCCAGTATGCTTATGGACTCTTTCAGTGTTTAGCTCTTCAACCTGTTTGGGATTATAGTGAGAGAAAATAGCAAACAATTATCCCAGCATGATTACTTTCATTCTTTCCCCTTCAATTCAGAATGGCAGCTTTCTATCACACACACACACACACACACACACACACACACACACACACACACACGCACACACACACACACATATACACAGTCTAGAAGTATTTTTATTCTTGTCTGAGAGTCTTTGCCATTTGTTACAGAACTTTAACCCTTTCACAATTTTTTTGTCATAACGATATAACATATTTTATGTTGAATTTCCATTTGCATGTTTTGCTTCCCTGTTAGTCCTACTTTCTGGATTGACATAGGATAGGAACTCTTTTTGGTTTAATTTTTCTCCAGCTTTATTGGAGTATAAATATATTTTTATTGAATGTCTGTTTTATCTGATGTAAGTATAGCCATTCCTGCTCTCTTGGTGGCTATTTGCACGGAATAGCCTTTCCTGTCTCTTCACTTTGACCCTACGTGTGTCCTTAAAGCTAAACTGAGTCTCTTGTAGTCATATTGTTGGGTCTTGTTTTTTGTTTTGTTTTTTTGTTTTTATCCATTCAGCAACTTTCTGTCTTTTGATTGGAGAATTTAATCCATTTACATTTAAAGTAATTATTAGCAGGTAAGAAGTTACTATTGAGATTTTGTTGTTTTCTGACTGTTTTGTAGTTTCTTTTCCCTCCTTTCCTGTCCCCATTTGCATTTATTTTGCTATTGTTGTTGTTAAATGGTTTTATTCCTTTAGCTTTTGTGTATCTATTAAAGGTTTTTCTTTGTGGTTTTCCTGAGACTTACATAAATGTTTTAAGGTAATAACAATTTACCTTTAATTGCATATAAACACTATACTTTTACTTCTCTCTCCCCCATTTTTGCTGTTAATGTCATATTTTACATCTTTTTATGATGGATATCCACTAATAAATAATTGTAGCTATAGTTATTTTTAATACTATTTCCTTTTAACTTTTATACTAGAATTAGAAGTGGCTTTTATACTGATATTACAGTAGTAGAGTATTCTGAATTTATTAGCATATTTGTCTTTACCACTCAGTTTTATATGTTTATGTGTTTTCATGTCGTTACTTAGAGTCCTTTTGTTTTAACTTGAAGAATTCCCTTTAGCATTTCTTTATTGATTTTAGAGAGAGAGGAAAGGAAAGGGAGAGAGATAGAAACATTGACAAGAGAGAACATTGATTGGCCGCATCCTGCATGCCTCCCACTATATGGCCCACAACCACTATATGGCCCACAACTCGGGCATGTGCCCTGACAAACTAGTGACCTCTTAGTGCATGGGTCGACCACTGAGCCACACTTGCTAGGCCCTTTAGCATTTCTTATAGGAGGATCCAGTGGTGGTGAACTCAACTTTTGTTTGTCTATGAATATCTTTATCTTTCCTTCATTTCTGAAAGACAGTTTTGCTGCATGAAATATTTTTAATTGGCAGGGTTTTTTTTTTTCTTTCACCAATTTAAACATATCAAACCACTCCTTCCCCTTGATGGTGTCATGTTTTCCTGATTTTTTGTGATCCATGTAATCTTATGTTGGTGTCTGTGCATTTAAAGGAGAAAACCTCTCTTCTACTCTTTACGGACTACTTTTGGCAGACAAAAATTGTTCTCCTGTTGTTTCTCTAGGCTGATGGGATTACCTGCAGTCTTGCAGTCAAGCTAGACGCCTGGTCACATGGCTATTGCTAGGTCTACAGTAGTTTGCATAGCTGGGGAGCCTGCCAGATTCTATCTGGTCCCTGGGTGCGTGGAACAGTGCCTTGCTTAGGAGGGTTTAGCACTGGATAAGGAAATGCTTTAAGGTTCACAAGTTTGGTCCACAGATGTTAGGCCTGTGACCAGGTATGCAGATGGCCATAATTCCCACCACATCCCTGGAAAAGTTCCTGCTGATCACTCAGCGAGTTCTTGGGCAGTCAGGACTGGCTCCTGACCATGGCTGACAGACGCTAGAACCAAGTTCCATTGATGTTTAAGGATCCACAGCCAGGACTAAGAGCTGCAGACCTATGTCCGAAACATGCACAAGTATGACCCTCCTAAGTCACTTGGCATGCGATGCTGCTGGCAGAATCAAAGGCAAATGGGGCTGTTGCTGAGCCATATTAGGACAGAGCTGTTTCTGGATCTGTAGCCAGGACCACAGTCCCTGAGTCAGCTACCTGGGCATGGGCTTGCCTTCTCAAACCAGCCCTCCTAGGTTGTGGACTCCACTGGTATTTCATAGTCTCCTACCTGGATCCCAAAGATCCTACAAAAGCACTTTTGTGTATAGATGGCTGCCAAATTATTGTTGTTGAAGGGTGGGGCATGCAAGGGAGATCTTATCTTCTGCCATCTTACTGACCATTTTTGTTGTTGTTTTTTTAATCTTTGTCTCCATTGTTTTGTAAATATTGCAAGAAAAGTCCTTCTATGATGATGATGATGATGATTATTTTGCCATTGTTGCTTCCTTTCCTCTCTTTTGCCCCTAGAATTTCTATTATAGATAGCAGAAATTTTTTGAAAATAATTGATCTGTCTCATGATTTTACATTTTTATTATTTTACTTCTGAAACCAGGGAGAGTTTCTTGAACTTTATTTTAACTTCATATATTTATTTTTATGCAAAATATGACAGGTACAGACTTGCCCATAGCTTGGAAAGGGCCAATAGAATGAAAAAGAATGAAGAATTTGAGAACGGAATGTCCAAGAATTGTGAATTTGAATTTGATTTGGACAATCATCCTATTGTCTTTTCTTTTTATAGGTAGGTCTTTCTCACACAATGAGATGGATAAATGGAATTAATAGCAAATATAATTCCTAATCAGCCTCAAATCTGAAAATTCTTTAGCACTTCTATGTTTCTACTTTAATGATGATAGCTGTCAGGATGTTCTGTTACTCAAGAGCCTCTTGCTTTTCTTATTTGTTAATATTTCCAATGCTGTGCTCAGGATGGACCTGCTGAATAGTTAAACCTGAATGAACATCATTTGGATTGTAGATATGGATCCTCAATGAAATGACTGTCAATTAATGATTGCCCTGCTTGAACAAATCAGTGTCTGAAGAAGGACCTATGACTAGCCTGGGATAATGACAATGTCCTTTAATTGCCCCCCCCCCTTTCTCTTATTTCCTAGTGTAATTGTAGTTGTTTGCTGTTACAAAGACATAGCCTGACAGATTCTACTCTTGCTATACATCTGTAGTTTTTTCTTTTTGGTAAAAGTACATTTGAAATTTTGGAACTGAGGCTCTTAGTCATAGAAAACAAATTCATCAAGTTATAAAAATATCAATCAATTTAAATTATTTGTATTCAATGCTTTGGAAGTCACCTAAGATTAGATTGGTTCTCTAGGCATTTTGGGTTGGGTAAAACGCCCAACTCCCTCACTTTGTGAAAAACATTCAACCCCACAGTACATGCTAACGTGTGTTTGGTGAGCCCTCCATGCCCGAACGCATCATTACATTCAGTAACGGAAGTATCATATACCCTTGCTCCTGTTTGCTCCTCCTTGTACCACAGATGGAGTAAATGGGCCTGCAATTCCTCAGGGTTTAAAAAAAAATCACTGTCATAGTTTAGAAATTGGGACTGCATCATTGACTTCTTTCTGTAATAGCCTGGTTCGGGGGGCATCCTAGATGTAAAACCTGCATAGATCAAACCTGAAGCTTTGCCTAAAATCTCTTTATGGATTGTTAATCACCAAAGCAGAGAATATGATAGATTGCAAATATTTACTAGATATGTGCTTCCATATACAGCTGTGTCTAGATAATTTAATCAAGGTTTGCAAGGCAATTTCTCCAGATGAGTTTCGTAATTCTCAATTTAAATAAAGAAAACAACCCAGAATAGTATCATAAATCACAGTGGTTTTGTAAAAACAGACAATATTATCCAGTAACTGCATACAGTTGCATGCTTAGGTTAAAAAAAAATGTGTGTCTACATAAAAGCTCATTGAAATTTTTCCCATGGGAAAGCAGGAAATTGACAAGTCCATTCAAAGGGCAGAAAAGCAGAGTAAAGTGAATAGAAATCTCAGGGACAGGGATGTCATGGTTTCACGGATGATGTTTTACTTGGCTGGTGAACAGAATAGTCATTTCAAATGTGTATACCATATACCATATCTAATGAATAGAAACCTGTCGCACAGATAAGCTCCTTCTCCCCACGTGGACATTGCTTTAGTTAACATTTTAAAATGGCCTGGTGAGCCCTTTAAGGGCAAACATTTTAGACAACGGGCATTGCCCTGGGTTGTTTGTCACTTTATCAAGTTTGCTTCTTTCTTCAGCCAGTATCTGTTTTGAAAATGCACACCCTCCAACACAAACCAGTGAGTGAATCCTGTAGGAAACCGGTGTGAGGAAACAAAAGGCTCCCCAAATAAGTCACATGTATAAACATTTACCAGCGATGTTAATTAAAATGAACTCTGTAGGAAGAAGTTTATTTTCCTAAGAACTCATTCAGATAAAAAACTGTTGGGAAACAGTTGTTAGAATAAACTCAAACATCCTCACAAAGGAAAAGAAACTTTGTACTTGGAAAGATAAAAAGTCATGTGGCTTTTATGCTGGGAACCTTAAACAGTGTTAATGGAAGATTAAAATATTAAGTAAAAATAAATTGAAAGCGTAAAAACTGCTCTAGCAGCCTTGAGAGACAGAGGCTAAATATTTAACGATCCTGTTTCTATATCCATAGAGGGATCTAAAAGCTAAGTTGAATTCCATATAATGGACCTATCCTGAATAAATTCTAAGAACCAATTACCAAAACTTTGTGGCACGTATAGCAATAAATGTGCTAAATCGATAAGAAAAAGTCAGGTTAATTTGTGTTAATAGTCTGTTCTTACACTCCAGCCATTTATTTAAAGTATACTTTGGAAGACTAGAGGTATAATAGCTATTTCACAAAGGTTCTTCACATGGAAAGAAAAAAGAGACTATGTAATTAAGGTCCAGGAACACGCTGTTAGGACCTTGAGGGATGAGATAATCATGGGAGCAGGAAGGCTTTTATGCTACTTGCAACAGAACCAGCACGTGGTGTAGTAACCTCCCGAGATTACTGGTATTGACTACAAAATGAGGCCCCGGGGATATTTTGGGGAGGGGTGGGACACTCTATGGGGTTGCTGGAAGCTTGTCTAATATTCCTGCATATCTGTAAACCTAGCTTAATTTTATCACCTGTAAATTAACTTGCCCTACTTTGGTAGATATGTGCATTCTTGCTTAGGATGACATGGATTCAGGGGAAAAAAAAAGATATAAACTCAGGGCATATATAAAACCAATTTACTTTAAAAATTAGTCTGTGTAAAATGAGGACAGCTTCACAATGTCAACAAACAGAAATTGAGGAAGGGCGGAGTATTTTCAAATGTAGTATAATGTGATCGCAGCAGTATTTGGATGGTCTTTATTTCCATGATTTTGAGAAGCAGTCTTTATTCTGACATGATATTACTGTGTCAGCCATGAGTCGTGGATTCTCTTGGAGAGTGATAATTGCACAGATGCCATTACATTTGTCTGTGTTTCCATTAGAGTCCGAAGGTCATGCATTTGGTTATTTGGCCGGAAATATATGTTGTTTTAGATATTGGTAAGGTGACTTATGTTTTCTTTTGTTTTTTGTTTTGTTTTGTTTTCCCCTCTGCCCTTTGCTTTAATTCCAAACTGTTAATGCCAGTCTACTTATCCTTGTGCATTTACATGGATTGAAGGCTATTTAAGATGAGTATTTGGAACAGTGTGACTGTTGTGTTAGCATTCTAATTAATCTGTTTTTGGCAATGCCTCTGCCAACATGAAGTGAAACCCCTTTTTCTGATGGGGCAAACTACATTCTAACACTGAAAGGTTAAGAATCGTGTTAACTCTTTCATTCCTCTATTTAAGCTCATGAGAACTTTCCATTTTTCATAGAGTCTATTGATTGTCTTTGAATTCTACGTTTTAACCTGGTTTGTAATGCTGAGGAAACTGTTAAGGATGAAACTCAAGTAATCTTAGCAAAATAAAGCTAGGAGCATAAGCACACACATGCAACTAGACTACATTTCTCAAGAGAAAAAAAAGGACATCTTAAGGAACATTGGATAGATAGTATGAAGATTGTCATCCAACTATCAGAAACCATAAAGGAGTGTTGTTTAGACAGAATGCAGAAGAGGCTAGCATTGGCCTGCAATTCCTGTGAGCTTTTCTGAGGATTGAGAGGAAGTCACACTGACACAACATTTGCAAACAAGCTAATCAAATAAAAGACTGTAAAATACAGTTAGCTCTTCCGGGACTGTGACAATTGACAGCTAAGATTCTTTCTCAGTGAGTTGAGAGGAGAAAAACAAAACAAAACAAAACAAAACCTTACCTATAAAAAGATATCAGATCTGAAGGAGACCACCCTAAATGGATGGGTTGTGATGGACTGTTACAGAGGCTAAAGAAGTATGAGCCTTTGTTGGATCCGAGTTAAAACAAACAACTGAAATGTCTTTTATTTGGTACCATTTGAATATGGATTGGTAATAAATGATATCAGCGAATTACTGTTACTTTTTTTAAATGTGAAATGTTATGTGGTCATGTAGGAGAATGTCTTTAATTTTAGGAGTTGGTTGCTTAAGTATTTAGGGATGAAATGCCTATGATTTACCATAGATTTCAACAACAACAAATACACACACACACACACACACACACACACACACACACACATATATATGTGTGTGTGTATATATATATATATATATATATATATATATATATAGAGAGAGAGAGAGAGAGAGAGAGAGAGAGAGAGAGAGAGAGAGAGAGAGAAGTAAGCAGATATGGTAACATGTTAAAAATTGTTGCATTGAGTCTAGGTGGTGGATATAGGTATATTCGGTTTGTTCAACTTTTCTGTGTATTTAAAGATTTTAAAACAAAATATTGAATAGGATCTATAGACTTTACAAAAAAGCATAGGAGCCAACTGAAAGAGATCCCAATGGCCAAAGCCAGAACGAGCTGAGCAACAAAATAAATAACATAGTGCCAGATTATAGTCTACGGTATAAAATAACATCATTATTTGTATCCATACTAATATGAATAATTATTTGGTTAAATTAACAAGTAAGAGAAAAGAGGCAAATATCCAATGCAAAAGAATTCCGAATAATTTATGTAGATGCTCTGCTGTCAAGGAGAGACATCCTAGCTCTCCACTCCTGTGTGTAGGCTGCACATACTGATTTCCTTCCAAAGAGTACAGTGTGCAAAGGGGGAAGAATAAACACTAACCTTGCACTGGAACCCTAGAAACACTACCTGAACCATCAAGTCAACATCAACATTAATGAACATGTGGATGATAGGTACCCTTGATATGACGTAATAAAAATGGTATTTTAGCCCTGGCCTGTTTGACGCAGCAGTTAGAGTGTTGGCCTGGGGACCAAAGAGTCGTGGGTTTGATTCCAGCCAAGTGCACGTACTTTGGTTTCAGTTCGTCCCCAGCCCTGGTCGTGTGGGAGGCAACCAGTCGATGGGTCTCTCTCACATCAATGTTTCTCTCTCTCTCTCTCTTCCACTCTGTCTGAAGATAAATGGAAAAATAATATCCTCAGGTGAGTATTTTTTTAAAAAAAGGCATTTTACCTCTGTGGTCTTCTTCCTAGTAACTTGTAACCCCTCCATTATCGTAAGAAAATCATCAGACAAATTCCAACAGTGGGACAGCTTACAAATTACCCGATGGATACAGGAAACTACACTGTAACAGGAGATTAGGCAAAAACTAAAGAAATCAGAATAAACTATGGATTTTAGTTAATAGTTTAATCAATACTGTTCACTATAACATATGTGCCATACTAATGTAAAATGATAAGAATGTTTGGCACTATGTGCTCAATTTTTCTGCAGATCTAAAAGCTGTTCTAAAACAAAGTCTCTTCAACAAATTCCACATTTTAAATCAGTAAATCACTTGTAGAAATTTGCCTTAAAATTACTTACTGTATATTGAAATGTTGATTTTAAAAATGAAAAATTAGAAACAAAATAACCAAATACGATAGTTGTTCAACAAATTATAGTGCAATTATACTGTACAGCAATGAAAAAGTATATTATAGGAGAATGTTAAATAGTGAAAATCCCATGGGCTAATGGAAAGGAGAAAATAGATTACAAAAATGTGTATAGTATGATTCCAAATTACATAGAAGACATTATTTTTAAAGTGATGGTTTAAGAAATGATGTCGTTCTTTTCTTGCTTCATGCTGTTGCATAAAGTTGGTCCTGAAGCATTACTTTTTTACACTGCTGGCATTATATTTTCTTTATTTCATATGGTTGCCTGGTTAGAATGTTAAAGAGTTTTAAATATTTTGAAAAATATTTAAAAATGAATTTGTATTTTATTTGTGCTTTTGTCATGATTTGTATTTCAAGTGATAATGTTTAAATAATTTAAAAAATCAATTTCCCTTGTTGCACTAATATAAATCAGAGTTCTACAATTAATTAAAAATTTCAGCTTTAGTAATCAGCATCTGTACAGCCATTAAAAATCTGTTTCGCTAATGATCTTTAAGTAGGTGCTAAATGGTCACTTTTTATTTACTTGAAGCCTAATTTACCATTAAAAATAAAGAAAAATAAACTATCTTTCTGTGATGTTCATTAGAATCCAAACTAATATTAATTTTAAAAGTTCAAGATAGTTTAAATCTAACTCTCTGTTTTAGGTGTATCTTTAAGTCTATTTGATCAGATAATCTGAAACTAGAAAGATGTTTTTCTAGGTAATATAAGTTATTTCCCTTTAATTTCTAACTAATAGTATAAACTCTTTCAAATATATTAAAAAATATACTCATAAACACAAAATTTAGCAACCACTATGTATCTGTATGTCCGGTATAACATAGTTAAAATTTACCATATTTTCTCAAAAATTTTGAAGAGAAAAAAGACCTTTACAGATACAGTGTAAAGTGCTTCCTTCTTATGCCTCTGCTTTCACAGAGATAAAGCAATAGTTTGACTTGTATCATTCCTGTCCACTTTTAAATAATATAAGGATGTATGTAACATACATACTTTTAACATTGCATATACTTTTGTGTTTTAAAGTTTTACATAAATTAAATAATCCTGTTTGTATTGTTTTTTGACCTGATCCAACATTATATTTGAGATTTCTTCATGTTTGTAAATATAGCTGAAATGAATTGCAGTTTATTAAATATATAAATATGTTATATTTGTCATTCCTACTCCTGTAGATGAACATAAAATGTATGGCCTCATTTAATCTGCAAAAGTATAATAAATTCTGCCCTGGCCGATTTGGCTCAGCGGTTAGAGCATCAGCCTGCGGACCAGAGAGTCCCGGGTTTGGACCAGAGAGTCCCAGGTTTGGTTCCCGCTAAGGGCACCAAACTTGGTTGCAGTTTGTCCCCGGCCCTGGTTGAGGTCGTGTGGATGGCAACCAGTCGATGTGTCTCTCTCACCTAGATGTTTCTCTCTCTCTCTTCCTCCCTTTCTCCCTCCCACTCTATATGAAGATAAATGCAAAAATGTCCTCGGGTGAGAATTAAAAAAAAAGAGTATAATAAATTCTGTTGTTTTCTGATATAGCACTCATCCCATGCTACAGATAAGAAAACTGAGGCTTAAACCATTGAAGTAGTTGACCAGCATTCAGGCTAGTGAGTGCTGAAGCTGAGCTGTGAACCAAGTAGTGACTCAAGATAGCAAACAGTTACTAATTGCAGTGCCTTCTTTTCCTCATGGTTTAGTAGGTAAGGTTTGGGGACATTAAAGTAATGAGTGTTCTCTGGTTGGTTTGGCTCAGCAGTCAGAGCATTGGCCCTCAGACCAAAAAGTTTCGGGTTTGATTCCCAGTCAAGGTCACATACCTCCGTTGCAGGTTGGATTCCCGGCCATGGCCGGGGTCGTGGACAAGGCAACTAATCAATGTCTCTCTCTCTGTCTCCCCCTTTTCTGTCCCCCTCCCTTTCTCCCTCCCTTCCATTCTATCTAAAAATCAATGGAAAAATAACCTCTGGTGAGGATTAACAAAAAATATAAATAAATAAAGTAATGAGTGTTGCTAGTTTATGGCCTTCAGAAAATAAAAAAAAAAACAAAGGGATATAACAGTCCCTTAATATAAAGAAAATAAAATAGAAGACGATTGGAAATAAGTTATAAATACAATAACTAACTGGATTCTTTTCCATATCCACAAGGTTTAATTCCCGACTGTTGATTTATCAGCTGAACACTCAATGTGAAAATCCTTATTCAACTCAATTCAACCCAATACCCAGAGTGCTTATTATGTGCAGACCTCTTCTGGGAGCTGTGATTCTGAATACCAACTCCTAGAATGTACACATGTACAAATAACTAAAATAAAGGGTTCTAAACCCAACAGAGCATGACTCACAGAGTGCCATGCATGGGTCATGTCAGCCTAAAGATTAAGAAAGGACCCGTAAATGAGGAAACCAATGCTATGAATTTTATGGTATAAGTAGAGGTAAGCCAGATAATGAAGGTGGTAAGAGTGTTTTCAGGAATAGAAGGTATCATGAGCAAAGACAAGGATGTCTGAGTTTGAACACTGTACTCAAGAAAACACAGCCTTGTGCAGTCGTTATGTGTGGAGGGGAGAGGTGGGAAATGGTGCTCTAGAAGTGTATGAGAATAAAATGATGAAGATGTCAAAAAGTTGAGAAATTTTCTTGAAGACAAAAAACCATGGGACATGTTTTAGCCGGGAGAAACAGATCAGATTTCTGTGTTAAAAATATGGTTTTGATAGAAGCATTTTGACAAAAGACATATTTAAGGTTAGTGGGTCCAAAGCCAAGTTAATGGAAGTTGGCTTGGAGAAGAAAAGAAAACTTAAGAAATTTAACATCTGTAATTCTCTTCCTAATGAATTTTCTTTTTAAAAAATATCAGCACTGTATTTTATTACTTTTTTCTGATTTTTCAAATTAATTTATTTTTGTTACAGATGTTTCTCCTTTATCCCCACAGACACCCTCCTCCCTATCCCGCCCCCACCCTGCATTGTTGTCTATGTCCATTGGTTACACATACATTCATATAAGTTCTTTGGTTTATCTCTTCCATCTCCCCCACCCCCCTCTTCTGAGATTTGTCAGTCTGAACCATACTCCTTTCTATGTCTCTGGGTCTATTTTGTTCATCAGATTATTTTGATCATTATATTCCACAAATAAGTGAGATCATCTGTATTTGTCTTTCTCTGATTGGCTTATTTCACTTAGCGTAATGCTCTCCAGGTCCCTCCATGTCGTCTCAAAGGATAAAAGATCTCTCTTTCTTATAGCTGCATAGTGTTCCATTGTGTGTATGTACCACAGCTTTTTTATCCACTCATCTATTGATGGACACTTGGGCTGCTTCCAGATTTTAGCAATTGTAAATAGTGCTGCTATGAACATCGGGGCACATATATTCTTTATGATTGGTGTTTCAGGCTTCTTAGGATATATTCCTAGAAGTGGGATCACTGAGTCAAATGGCAGTTCAATTTTTAAGTTTTTTTTTTTTTTTTTTTAATTTTTTGAGGAAACACCACATTTTTTTCCATAGTGGCTGCACCAGTCTGTATTCCCACCAGCAGTGTACTAGAGTCCCCTTTTCTCCATACCCTCACCAGCACTTGTTGTTTGATGATTTGTTGATGGCAGCCATTCTGGCAGGTGTGAGGTGATACCTCATAGTCCTTTTTATTTGCATCTGTCTGATGATTAGTGATGTTAGGCATTTTTTCATATGTCTCTTGGCCATTTTTATGACTGCCTGGGGAGGCGGGGGGTGGGGAGAGGGGTGAGTAAGCATGAACATCTTGAAAATGCAATTTTTTTTACAATTCCAAAATCTTTAGTTTTAGTATTTAGATATCAGAACTGCATATCCAGTTGCCCAGTTACGTTATTCTCCCACATCTCTACAAATTATACATGGCCAAAATGGAACTCTCTCCAAACTGCTCTTCCTCCTACGTTCTCTCACCGTCTTGGATAACCTAAAGGGAAATGAATACGATTGAGAGTCAGCAGGAGAAGTAGATACCACTTTTACAATAGGAATTTCATAGTATTTTGTCTACTGAAAGAAAGTTGGTCTTATTTACATTCTTTCCATGTAGACATGATACTGACAGAAATATGAGTAGTAGTGAGATAGAAGCATTAATGTGAGGGCAGATATACAATTTATTTCTCCTACTTAAAGGTTGAAATCTATGAATAGTACAAATAATTATTAATGGGATGTGGACCTTTACTCACTTGTCTTGGTAATGAGAAAAAGATTACTCTAAAAACACGATTTACAGATAGAGCTTAACCCAATAGTCACTTTCTGAAAATGAATTTTCAAAGTTCGTTAGCTAAATCAATAAAACCTTAGTTGAGGGTAATATCTTTCTGTGAAGGTATATTGTTAATTGAAAAATCTAGTTCACATTTCAAAATTTAACTTTTCATCAGACTCACCAATAAAAATATATTTGACATAGAATAATGTAACTCTTTCTTTTCTTCCAAGGACTCTTTTTGTCTGCTCCCTCCAAAGTATGTCATATGTTACCAATTAATTACCACTTAAAATTTTCCCCTCCTTTGTGGGAAGACTGACTTCCATAATATATTTGTCTTTTCCTAATAAATTAATTCGATAGTTTAAAATATGAAAGTAATATAATT
Organism: Tadarida brasiliensis; assembly: GCA_030848825.1. NCBI lineage: Eukaryota > Metazoa > Chordata > Mammalia > Chiroptera > Molossidae > Tadarida > Tadarida brasiliensis. The sequence continues at coordinate 77,015,198 of CM061267.1, read as the reverse complement.
TAAAAGTGAAAGGAAACAATGTTAAAGTGGCCGATGAAGGGATATTTTTATTACATTAGAAATATTATATCTTACAACTGAAAATGCAAATTATGCAGTGCCATAATGTTCCTTTCAAGCACACAAGATAAAATTTGCATATCTAAATTGGATCAGGCCAAATGGGATTCCCTAGTCTTTCTCCCTTGAGCAGCAATCAGCCTGAAAAAGCCTGCAGGTGATCCCAGTAGAGAGTTTTGAATGTCCCCATTCAAGAGTCTTTATGTATATATATTTATATGTGTATATACACGTGTGTGTTTAGCTATATATGGTTTAAATATCAATGTATTCGGTTTATTTCATTTTAATTTCTTAAAGCCTGACAAAATTCTTTGACCTCCTTTTAATAGTTATTTACTTTAAATGTCCAGGTTGCTATTTTTCTTTCACTAGTATATTTCTCTGCTGCTTGATTTTTCAGTGTGATAAGTATTTGAAACTTTGCATTCTAAGTGAAATTTTCTTTACATGTTAATATTAATAGGCCATACTTTCTCTTCCATTCATCTTTAAGGAAATGTCTAAAATATTTAATGAAGAATAAACTGTATTTTCTTGAGCTACTTTTTAACTAAAAATATCCTACATATTCTTTAAGTTCAATTTCTTATTCAAATTACTGTGGTGGTTTGTATTGTTTGGGGGGGGGTTCTCTTTATAGGTGTATGTATGCAACTAATTTTGCAAATACTCCACTATTCAATAGATGCAAAGTTGATTCAACAATGGGATATACTTAAATTTTTATATTTATATGTATATTTGGCTTATTTTGATTTTTCCAATGGAATTAAAATTGTTGTTCAAGAACTTTGAAATCTTATCGTGGTTGATCACCTTTGCACATTTGTGAGTTTAGATACAATGAATATAATGTGGATGGCTCTAGCCTCATTATCAGGACTTAAGCAAGCATTCCAAATCAAACCACCCAACTCAACTCTAGGGGCTATTAAAAAAGATCAGCCCTAGATATTTTTTGAGGATTAAAATAAGTCCTAACTCTTACTAATCCAAGAGTAGTCATATTCCTAGTTAGTACTTTAAAAAATTGGTGATTTTTCTGTTATTTTATGTCAGATGCACATATATTATCTTTGTGTAGAGGGTTAGGTTTTATCCAGATGTCATAGAATGTCCTATGATGTCCAGTCTTGATTATTCATAGATAAAATGTCAGTGTAGCTAATCTATTTCCTAAATTTCGCAAGTTTCGTTTTAATTCATCTCTTGCCAAATTTATTTTTATTTAGGATTATACTGGAATATGGGAATGTTAGGGGTGCATGGACTGTATGTTTTATTTTATATAGCCTTGTTATATATAAAGGGTAAGCTAATAAAACTATTTTCTAAAATAGTGTTTTGGATTCTTATAATAAAGCAATAATTTCATAATGGAACGAAACTTCTAGAAAATAAAAACATGGAATGCAAACCTACAACCACCAGTACTAGCTGTTATTATCCATTATTTAGGATGGATTTCACCTGGACCGAGCTGCAGATTTTGTTTTCCAGGCAGATTTACCACTATTTTCCTACCATATCTCCCATAATTCTGGGTTTTATAGTGGCACCTTCTACTCCCTGTCTACCGTCAAGTTCCCCAGTTTTAGTTCCTTTCTATGTGCAATTCTCCAGTTAATGAGATGACTTCCTAGGAGACAGTATAAACACAAGTCACTATTTAAAGATATTTAAGCCTTTAAAAGAAATATTTTAGGAAAATGGACATTTCACATCGTAGTCTATACTTTCTGATTCTACCTAAGGGGCATTTGGTGTGTTATACCTGACAAAGACATATAGTTTATATGAATACATGAATTGATTTATAGATATGTACATACATATTCATACAGGTATATTGCCTAGTTATACATATATGTGTGTATTTATATCTATTCAATTATTTTTAATTATTTGAGTCATGTGAGTACTGGGTTCTAGTTCCTTGGACATGCACAGTTTTCTGTTTTGTCCACTTTGTCCAGCTCAGTTCTCAGTCCTAAACAAATGGTCTACACTGATTTGTTGACACTTGGAAGAACTATGTAGAAACAAAAAAAAATATTGACAAAATTTTTAAATCTTATGAAAATAACTGTCACTGGAATAAAAATGTGTTAGATGTTTTGGAGCATAATTTGACAATATCTGATAAAGTGAATCTGTGCATGCTTGTGACTAAGCAATAACAGCACATGGGGTGTGTAAAGGAGAGAAATGTACACACGTGCACAGGGAGGGGTATACAGGCACACTTGTTCTTAATAGCAAAATCGTGGCCTGAGTCTAAGTGACCACCAAAAGGAAAATGCATAGATGTATGTTTAGTCAATAGATTTTAAAGTAAATAAACTTCGTTTTTCATCTACATTAACACAGATTGGAAGGGATCGCAGCTCGGGTTATGTGGAAGCATACCCTGAGGCCAGGCTTTAAATTCAGGCAGTATATTTGGGAATTAGTCCTCAAGAATACCAGGAGGGGGCCCTGGCCAGGTAGCTCAGTTGGTTACATTGTCATCCCAATACACCAAGGCTGCGGGTTCAATCTTAGGTCAGGGCACATATAAGAAGTAACCAATGAATGCATCAATAAGTGAAACAACAAATTGATCTCTCTCTCTCTCTCCCTCTCTCTCTCTCTCTCTCTCTCTCTCTCTCTCTCTCTCTCTCTTTCAAATAAATAAATAAATAAATAAATAAATAAATAAATAAATAAATAAATAACATTTAAAAAACAATACCAGTAGGAGTGGAGAAGTGAAGCAGGAAAGAGAAAACAGCTAATAAAGTATGTGTTATCAGGTAAATCATCAATCCTGCTGGGGAACTCGGAAGACTGGATGGAACAGGCACTTTTGCAATCTCACATAGGGACCAGGGACACCAACGTCCATCAGTCACTTATTAAAGGCTTCAGGGTAGGGGCAAGGCAGGGAGTAGCTTACTTCTGGAGACTCCTGGCCTGCTGCACAGAGGTAGGTAGGCTCCCGTAGTCAAAGCTAGCCACAGGCAAAGAGGTGCACCTGCAGTCAGTTCTGAGCCAGGGCCACGCCAGCCGTGAGTGCCTGGATGACACAGGGAGACCCCCACCTCCACTGAACTGATGGTTGTGCTTGCTAGTGGGCGTTAGTGGATGGGAAAGGAGTGGAATTGGGTCTATAAAACAAATCCCATTTATATGATTTTCTTTCTTTACTTAATAAAAATATTGATGTAAATATGAAAAATGTTAATGCTTTTCACTTCTGATTTTGGGTGCACAGATATTTGTCATGGCATTTTAAAAATAGTTTCCTAGCCCGGCCTGTGTGGCTCAGTGGTTGAGCATTGACCCATAATTGCCAGTTCAATTCCCAGTCAGGGCACATGCCCAGGTTGTGGGCCCGATCCCCAGTGGGGATCATGCAGGAGGTGGCCAATCAATGTTCTCTCTCATCGATGTTTCTATCTCTCTCTCCCTCTCCCTTCCTCTCTCTCTCTGAAATCAATAAAGAAAAAAATATATATATATAGTTTCCTAAAATTAAAAACAAAAAACCTCTCATAATAAAGTAGAATATAAACGTCAGCTAGTCTTTTCTTACTCGGTGTACACTGAAAGGCTGCGGTTATGAACTCCTTGAGATCAGGTATCCTACAACGTTGTTTGCCCAGAGACTTGCACAGAATCTTGGAGAAAGTTTGTAAAGTAAATGACAGAACTAAGTAATTATGAAATCTAGTTGACAAAGCCATGTTTCTATAGGTATTCTAGGCTAGTTGGGAGTCAGCCTTTTTGGCTTGAGCCACCCTCAATGTAATTGTCTCTGATTTCTCTAATTGTGCTTTGTCATTGACTGAGAAATTTAATATTCATTCTTAATTGACCATAGTGTAGAACACTGGCATCTAAAATGTTAAGGTCCTGCAACAAAACTGGGGACGGGGTAGGGAGGGAGGGGGAGGAGGGTGACAATGGGGGGAAAAGGAGAAACATCTGTAACAAAAATAAATTAATAAAAAAAAATAAATAAATAAAAAATAAAATGTTAAGGTCCTGGACAGTTACGGGCATCCTCCAGTGATGAGAATAAACAAGATTGCAGAAAACTTAAGAAGCCAGTTATTGGAGAGTCTTAACAGGGCTCTGGAATAATGACAGGAAGTCTGTGAAGAGGAGCTTTCCATGTTTCCATTGTTACTTTGAGACAACAATCTTGATGCGATTGTACAAACACCACAATCTCAATCCTTGTACAAGATTGCTAAAGAATAATAAGATATGTATCTCCTTCGCCTTTATTGTTACTATGAGAAAGGTAATGGTGCCCCCAGACTTTCCCTCTGAATATGAAGACTCACATTAGGAGATGAGTTGGACCATGGGGCGAATCCCATTCCAAAATGTAACCAGGAAATACCCCAGCAACCCACGAACCCTCTTTAAAGCAGCCATGAGGCAAAAAACCTACTTCAGACAAACCAGTTCGTGCTGTGTTGTCTGTCTAACCAGCATGAACTGAATGTTATCAGTTTACTAATAGCTATTCTCTCATTTACCAAAGCCTGTGACAGTATTTGGTGAGTAATAAGGTATGTGTCTTGTTTGCTCTTTTGAAGGAAACAAGACTGGATAAGACCAAAATGAAAAGGTTGGAGATAGAAATGCTTGAAATTATGTAGATAACTATATGTCACAGGAAAATATTGCTTGAAATAAAATTAAGAAATATTGCTTGGAAAAGAAATACTTGTCTTTTCTTCTGTACAAAATTATAATGTGGAAAAAAAAAGTAGTTTTTTCTCTTGTAGAATGAAAATTCCTTTGTGATACTGACACCAGGAGTATTTTTAGGAGTTATAAAAATGTAGTGCATTTCAAGCTACTATCCTAAAATAAAGTAAGGCCAAATAAAATTTCAGAAGTCCACATTTTTTTGTTGTATATAATTTGCAGGTCTAAAAATGCACTAGTTGATTGGCTTAGATCCAAAAAAAAAAAGAAAATCTTGCAAAAGGGAAGGAGGACGGAATACTAACCCCAGACTTACTACTGGTTCAGTTTTTGCCTCAGGCAGTATGTAATGTCAGTACGGTTCACATTTTGCTTCTGAACTTGATGTTTCCTTGTCAGCATTCTTCAACTGCGTAATGTGTGCGCTTTACCTAATTAGTGAGTGCAAGGAGTTCTGAAGCACAGACAGCTGTGTTTGGCTGTCATACATTTATTTGTCCCAGAGCCGACTGATAGGGAAACCATGATCAATGGGGGTTTATGTGGGTCACCCTGTAAGTGCTTAGTTTCTCCCACTTTTTGGTAGGCTTGTAACATATAATTCGAAGCTGTGAATGCATTAGACTTGAAAGTGTGAATAGAAACATCTCTCAAAAGTAGACTCAGACTTTGTGTTTTGCCTGTGTGCATATGCGTGGGTTGTAACTGGGAATACCTATTATAAAGTGTGGGGTTTATCTTGTGAAAAGTATTAGAGCCTAATAACACCCATTGCTTGAAGGAGAAAGTTTACAGGAGACAATTTTGGCTGCTGTGGCCGAACAGCAAAGAGCCTAGACACAGCCACAGAATCTGGGCACAGGGAAAGCTAAATTTTCTTTCAAACTTTATTGAGGAGAAACGGTATGACCCCTCAGTAAAAATCTCTATCAGAAAGAGATTTTCACAACATTAGTTATTTCCTCTAAAGGAGAAACGTGTCCTACAAAAGTTGACGTCTGCATATCTCTTCAACCTCATGATTTCTATTTTCTCTCTTTTTAGAAATTTTCTTTATACATGTATCAAATCATTATGTTGTACACCTAAGACTAGTACAATGCTCTGTGTCAATTATATCTCAATGAAATTGGGAAAATGACTAAGAGAAACATTTAAAAACCTGTGTTTCCATTAGTTCTTCATTTTGAAGGTTTTCAAATACTTGCTCCTTGTAAAACTATTCACAGTTTTTTGGATTTTAAGGACTATCCTATTTAGTAAAGTGCCAATTAGAAACTAAGTTTTTCATTTTTATTTAACTTCTACTTTTTGGGATATTTCCTTAACCTTAGTACTAAAACCCTTGCATGTTTTCTTTATTTCTACTACCATAATGTCATGTTTAAAGTGTTATTTCTTGTGATCTGATTCTTCCTGTTTTATAGTGTTTCTATTTCCTGACTTTATTTTCTTCTCTCTCTATTATTGATTTTTTTTGGCTCCCTTTATTTTTTATCTGTTCCCTTCCTTTAAAAAAAAAAAAAAAAAAAGACGTGTGTATGTGTTAGTTTATGTCATTCATTTCAGATGCTTTCTATTTATTATTTGTAGGCATTTAAGAATAAAGTTCTAAAAATCAAATTGGACATTCCACAGAGAGATTTATTCTTCCTATCTTCTAAATGGCTAGTATTTTCTCCAAACGACATCTCCTGTTTTCTTCATTGTTTCTTCACTGATTTGACATGCCCCCTTATCATATTCTAACCTGTCACATAAACTTTTGCTTGTTTCCAAATTTCAATCCAGTGATTTGTCTGCAGGTCCGGAGTTTTGCACATCTCCAGCTGTGCTATTTCTAGGTTGTTTTTAATATTTTTCTTTATTGATTTTTAGAGACAAAGGAAGGGAGAAAGAGAGAGTTAAAAACATTGGTGAGAGAGAACATTGACTGGCCACCTCCTGCATGCCCTCCACTGGGGATTGGGCCCACAACCTGGGCATGTGCCCTGACCAGGTATCAAACCGGCAACCTCTTAGTGCATGGGTTGACGCTCAACCAGTGAGCCACACCAGCCGGGCGAGGTTGTTTTTATTTATTTTTTTAATATATCTTTATTGTTGAATGTATTACAGATGTCCCCTCTTTTCTCCCCCAGTGACCCCTCCTCCCCAATCCCATCCCCCTCCTGCCTTCCACACACTATTATTTGTGTCCACTGGTTATGCATATATGCATAGAAGTTCTTTGGTTTATCTCTTCCCGCCCTGCCTCCCCCATTCCCTTTGAGGTATATCAGTCTAACAACCAATTTCTTAATTCCTTCATCTTCTTCATCCATCCTCCCAGCCCACTCCCATTTGTCAAGCAACAAAAAGTTCTCTGTATCTATAAGTCTGTTCTGTTCTGCTTGCTCATTTTGTTTGTAGATTCAGTTGTTGATAGATATGTATTTATTGCCATTTTATTGTTCATATTTTTGTTCTTCTCCTTCAAGAAGACTCTTCAACATTTCATATAATACTGGCTTGGTGGTGATGAACTCCTTTAGCTTTTTTTTTTGTCTGGGACACTCTTTATATGTCCATCGATTCTAAATGATAGCTTTGCAGGGTAGAGTAACTTTGGTTGTAGGTTGTTGCTTTTCATCACTTTGAATGTCTCTTGCCACTCCTTTCTGGCCTGCAAAGTTTCTTTTGAGAAACCGTCTGGCAGTCTTATGGGAGCTCCTTTGTAGGTAACAAACTGCTTTTCTCTTGCTGCTTTTAAGATTTTCTCTTTGTGTTTAACCTTTGGCATTGTGATGATGATGTGTCTTGGTGTGGACCTCTTGGGTTCATCTTGTTTGAGACTTTCTGTGCTTCCTGGACTTGTGTGTCTGTTTCCTTCACCAAGTTAAAGATGTTTTCTGTCATTATTTTTTCAAATAGGTTTTCAATTTCTTGTTCTCTCTCTTCTCCTTCTGGCACCCCCATGTTGCAAATGTTGGTATGCTTAGAGTTATCCCAGGGGTTCCTTACACTGTCCTCATTTTTTTAAATTCTTTTTTCTTTTTGCTGTTCTTATTGGGTGTTTTTTGCTTCCTTATATTCCAATTCAATGGTTTGCTTCTGGGCTTCACCTACTCTACTACTGATTCCCTGTAAATTATGCTTTATTTCAGTTAGTGCATCCTTCATTTCTGACTGGTCCTTTTTATGTTGTTGATGTTCTCACTAAGTTCCTTGGAGTTCTCCTTAAGTCCCTTGAAGTTCTCACTAAGTTCCTTGAAGTTCTAAATTCCTTGAAGGTCTCACTAAGTTCCTTGAGCAACCTTATAACCAGTGTTTTGAACTCTGCATCTGATTGATTGCTTATTTCCATATTGTTTAGTACTTTTCCTAGAATTTTGTTCTATTCTTTCACTTGGGACATGTTTCTTTGTCTTCTTATTTTGGCTGCTTCCCTGTGTTTGTTTCCATGTATTAGGTAGAGTTGCTATGTCTCCCAGGCTTCAATGGGTGGCCTATTGTTGTAGGTGTCCTGTAGGGTCCAGTGGCACAGCCTCCCTGATCACCCCAGCTGGGTCCTCAAGTTGCACCCCTCGTGTGGACTTTACACCCTTCTGTTGTAATTGAGTCTTGATTGCTGTTGGTACGTCAATGGGAGGGATTTACTCGGGCTGATCAGCTGCAAGGACTGGCTGTGCCCACTGACCACTGGCCTCTGACTTCCTTAGAGAATCAGCTGTGTAGGGGCCCACCACACAGAGCAAGACTTACTTCAGCAGGGCTCTGGTACCCAATGAGTCCACTCACTGAGTGTGTTACTTGTGGAGGTGGTTGGGTGGTGGTGCTTTGATGTGGTCTGAAGCTGTCCACTGGATGTGCTGGCTCTGGAGCAAGGTCAGCCGCTGCCTGTGTTCTACCCAGGGCCACCCGGCATAAGCTACAAAGTGATCTGCAGATGGCTGCTTCTTGTTCTGGGCTTGGAGGTGCCGAGGCAAAGCCAAGTTGTGAACCAAGGCTGGCTGCTTCTAGTGCCAGGCCTGGGACCTCTTAACGAGAGGTATGGGGCTCACTGAGACCAGATGCTGCTTGTTTGAGAGATTTTAGGAAAATGTGAAGCAGGCTCCAAGACAGGCCAATCCTATGGTAAAGCCACTGGAAACAACTTGAGTGGGCCTGAAGGTTGGGTGGGCCAGAAATGGTGGGGACTTCTCTTCCTGGCACTGGAACCATGAGCTGGGTGGCCTGGTGTAGGACAGGGACCCCCTCACTCCTCAGAGAGGACCTTAGTAGCCGAGGTGTCCCTCGTGATTTTTATCCACCACCTGTGGGTGTGGGACCAGCCTGTCCACCTCCGCCCTCCTACCAGTCTTGATGTGGCTGCTTCTTTAATTTTGTAGTTGTAGGACTTCCATTCAGCTCGATGTCAGGTGGTTCTCAATGATAGTTGTGTTGTAGTTTAATTGTAATTTTGATGTGGTTGTGGGAGGACGCGATACCACATTTACCTACGCCGCCATCTTGACCGGAAGTCCATATTTCCACCCCTTCACTTTGAATCTGTGCTTGTCTCTGGAGCTGAGCTGGGTCTTCTGAAGGCAATGCATCATGGGTCTTGTGTTTTTATCCACCCTGTTACTCTGTGCCCTTACATTTGTGTATTTAGCTCATTTACATTCAGGGTGATTTAGATACATGAGGAGTTTCTTTAGCCTTTTATCTTTTGTTTCCTGGTTGTTCTGTGTATCCCATGTTTCTTTTCCCTTTGTGTTTAAGTCTGCTATTTTAGTTTGGTAGTTTTCTATGATATTTTCCCTTCCCTTTCATCTTTTTTATATCATCTATCTCAGTTCTAGATCATTGTTTTGTGGTTACTGTTATATTATGCAAAAAAGAGTTTCATATGTACAATAATCCTTTTTCTTCTAATTGCATCTTATCTCCATTCACCTGTGTAAGTTCTGTCTCTTCCTCTTCCCCTTTTATGTTTTTGTTGTACAAATTACCCACTTCATGTTGTGCATTCATTTCCAAATTGCAGTACCTATTATCTTATTAGTAAAATGCTTTTATCCCCTTTAACTTTTATGTTATATTTAAGTGTTTAATACTCTATTCTGGACACGAGTTGCAATTTCCTGCTTCTGTATGTCTGTTTGTCATCTTACAATTTGTATCCTTTTGCCTTTTTATTTCAGGTAGAAGAGCTCCTTTCTTGTAATGCAGGTCTTCTGGTGATACATTCCTTCTGCTTCTGTTGGTATTGAAAAGCCTTTATTTCTCCATCATATCCAAAGGATAACTTTGCTGGATATATAATTCTTGGCTGGTGATTTCTCTCATTCAATATTTTGTATATTTGATTCCACTCTCTTAGCTTATAGGGTTTCTGCTGAAAAAATTCAGTGATACTCTAATGAGGTTTCCTTTATAAGTTACCATCTTTTCCCTGGCTGCCTTGAGAATTCCTTCTTTGTCACTAACTGTTGACAGTTTTAATATAATGTGCCGTGGAGAAGGTCTTTTTGCATTGAGATAATTAGGTGTTCTGTAAGCTTCTTGGATTAGGAGTTCCAGTTTTTTCCATAGGTTGGAAAGTTATGATCAATTATTTGTTTGTTTAGGCTTACTGTTCCTTTCTCTGTCTCTAATCCTTCTGGTATACCCATTATTCTTATATTGCTCTTTCTAATGAAGTCATCTAGTTCTCATAGAGTTCTTTCATTTTCTTTTTTTACCCTCACTTCTCTCTCTCCTTCCACCTGAGTCATTTCTAGATTTCTCTCTTCAATGTCACTAGTTCTGTCCTCCATCTGATCTTCTTTATTTTCTAAGCTCTCTAATTAATTCCTCTAATTTATTTTGTTCTTTAGCTCCAGAATTTCTGTTTGTGTGTGTCTTTATTTTTTTATAGTTTCAGTGTTTTTGGTAAAGTACTCTTTTTGTTCATTGATTTTATTCCAGAGCTCATTGAACTGCCTTTCTGAGTTTTCTTGTATCTGGTTGAGTTTTTTCAGAACTGCAATCTTGAATTCTCTGTCATTTAAATCATAGCCTTTCATATCTTTAAGTTTGTTTTCTGGAGATATTTCATTTTCTTTCTGTACTACCTTGTTACTTTGGTTATTCATGGTACTTGATGGGTTATTTCTCTGCCTGGGTATGTGAGAGAATGACATCTTTTTTTTTTTAAGTATTGTCTCTCAACGGTTTAGCAGGTTTATAAGTAGAGGTCTTTCACTCATTTTCCAGTAGTTAGTGGTAGAATGCAAGTTTTGTTTCCTTTTACCTTCACTACTGGGACATCCTGGATCTCTGTGGGGCAGTGTCACCTTGGAAAATGCCCCATATTCCCCGAGGAGATGGGTGTTCTCCTTATGACCCAGGCGCCTCAGTCTCAGGGTACCACCAAGGTAGGATGTAGTGGGCAAAGGGGCTACTGGCCTGCATTTTCTCAGCACAGCTTTCCTGCAACCAGAAGACACCAGCCGTGCCACTCTGTCTGAGGTGTCATAGCTGCCTCTACCAGGCTACACTACAAATGGGTGTGGGAAGATTGAGCAGGAGAGGGGGAGTGTGTTCACATGTCTGCAGCTCTGTCCTTTCCAGTGGGTTCAACCTTAATGAATTCAGACAGCTTAGGCTGGAAGGTTGCTTCTGCCCCTGTGTTCTGCAGAGTGGGTATTGTAATGCCCAGTGGGCCACGGGAGGGTTATGGGGGTTAGATTCCTGCGTCTGCAGTTTTGTTTGCCTGGTGATGGTGGCTTGTCGAACACTGCCATCCTTTGAACAACTTCTCTGCCCTGACCCTGGGCTCAGTCTCAGTTTATACGGGCCACTCAGGCCTGATTGCTGCCTCTGTCGCTCCAGTTTTCCCAGTGGGGTTTACACCGTGACTCTTCACTGTTATTGCATAAGTTGGGGCTGCAGCAAGTGTGGGGCTGTGTGTCTGCGGCTCCTGTCCCTGTCCTTTTCCCTTTCTCACCTTCCCTGCTTCTTTGACACACTTTTAGATGTGTCAGTGCATGGATCTCTCAAACATGTTTGTGTGCTGAGCAGAGAATCCTTTGGTGAATTATTGACATCTAACTTGTTATAACTTCAAGGAGAGAGACTGGGAGGTCTTCCTATGCTGCCACGATGCTGATGTCACCCAAATTCTCTTTTTATATATGTATTATATATTTCTGGTTAATTCTTAGTTCTTTCAGTTTCTCATTTATAGATTATAAATAAAAATCCCTTTAATTACATTTTCTAACTGATCATTCTTAGTTTTCAAAAAATTTATGATAATTTCATGTTAAAAATTGAATTTTCTGAATTCTCTTATTCATTTTAATGATGTTTCCACTGATATCTTTGGGAATTATCAGCAACTAACAATATATAATTGTTAGTTGCTGATAATTTTCATTTCTCTTTCTTATCATTGTCTATTTTATTTCATTATTTTGGCTAATTATATTTTCTTGTACTATTAGAATAATATACAACCTTTGTGACAGTAATAGCATTTGTATCATGTTCACTAATTTAGTGAGAAAATATAGTTAAATTTTTTATGAGGTATATAATTGCCTTGTGGTAGGAGTCATGCATCTTTTATCATTATGAAAATATCAATCTATTCTTTTTTTCTCTAAGAAATTTTATCAAATTTCTTTTTGACATATTATGATGACAACAAAATGTCTCCTTCTCCCTATGAATATAGGGAAATATATAATATAAATCCCAATCTTCAACCTCCTTTGCTGTTTACTAATATCTTATTTTTGATATCTGTATTTCTTAGTGAAATTATCCTGCAACTTTTTGTTATATCTTTGTATTGTGCTTCAATGAAACAAGGAAAAGAATGCAACTCCAAATAACATACTAGCTCTATATATGCTAATTACATCAAATTCTAAATAAATTTAGGGGACATGAAAAATATGCATTGTCTCAAGACAAAGATAGCTTTTCTCTGTCCTTTCTCCTTCCTCCATCCAGCCTCACATCAGGCTGTATTCTCAGTTAGTATGACTTGTCTATATATTTTTATTTAAAACAAAATTTATTTCTATGAGTCAAATGGAAGGAGTATAAAGGGTATATGATTCATATATTAATAGTTATATATTGATTTGTTTAATTTCAAGTGGTAGAAAGATAGAATACCCCAACTAGTACATAAGCAGTAAATTAGCTTGGTCATATTTAAAACTTTATATAGGATAAAATAATAATTTTTTTTTTTTTACTATACTTTATCCTTTCATTGCTACATAACTAAACCAATCTACTGCTACCACATATGAAAAAATTCCTTTTATATTGTCACTTAAATACCTCTGAACAGTAGCCATCAACCTTTTTTTATTACTTATCTTTGTTGTTGAGAATATTACAGATGTCCCCCATTTTTTCCCTGTTGCCCCCATCCACCCAGTTTCTGCCCCACCCCAGGCCTTCACCACACTATTGTCTGTGTCCATAGATTATGTTTATATGCATATAAATTCTTTGGTTAATCTCTGCCCACCCCCCACTCCCCACCCCCCCACCATCAACCTTTTATATGAGACTTTAATAGTTTGTCACTGGTATCACTGATGCTAAATTATTGATCATACTATATCAACATCATGATACTCTTAGTAAATTGTCGTTTATATTTCCTTAATATAGTTTTCCAATTGTATTCTGTTAATAGAATTTGACTGACTTTGAACTTCTGAAATGAAAGGTCACTAAGGCAGCTAAACTTAATTTGCAAAACAAATTAACTCATTCTGTAATGGGACAGCATTTCGATGAACATCTATTTTTTAAACCTCTTTTGAATTCACATTTATTAAATGAAATAAATTTACCTTTGAACCTGATCTAACCAATATAAGGCAGAAATGGAATTTAGTGAAATACAATGTTAAAGTTACATGTTTGCCAAATAAAAAAAGGAAAAGGACTTTACTTGAAAGTTGTTCTAAGAGAAAGTGAGTTTTATAGTTCTGTGTGTATCTCTAAATCTATATGAAATATGAACATTTTGAATATTCCAAGATATAACACCTTGACCCTAATCAAAGTCATTTACTGAAAAAAATTTAATATGAAAACCTCTATGCCGGTTTGGAGGTATAAAAACACACAGCATTAAATAAACAGTCTATAAAAAGTTGAATAAAAATAAGGCAATGTTCTTAGGAAAACTAGTATGTTTTGAATTTCATACTCCTTGAATTCAAGTTTGTTTGTATCAAATTTTCTTTTTTACTGTTTCAATAATCTTCAAGTACTTTTTATTACTTTCATGGCATTTACTAACTGAGCTGGTATTTACATTAACAGTGAGATGTGTATCATCTACACAACAAGGTCAGTTTGCATTTCATATTGTGCTCGGAGTTAACAATTCTGAAGATAACCCACTGTCCAAAAAGTACTAACCTTTGGTGATTCAATAGCTTCAAAATCAGGAAAGGAGGATACTTAGGTTTTAAAAGTATTTCTCCTATCTCAATCAAATAAGTCACAGAAACTTGTTAACATTCAGGATTGAAAATATATAGAGTGAAGGTAATTGGACGATGCCATAGATGTAAATACAGAGTGTAAAATTTAAACTTTTAAAGACTGTGTTTACCTGATTGTTCCAGAAACATTTTAGAGGATGAATTTGTTTGTAGCAAGGTCGAAACCACTGAAGAAGTCTTGCATGGAACTAGGTTTGTCAAACCACCGGAATCTGGGACTATAAGACGGTACATGGCTCTGTGTAATGTAGTGACAGGTTCCTTGCAGCCATATAGGGATATGAAAGTAGGGTTTAATTTCAGAGCAGTATGCACTCATGACCTTTTTGCTGCACAGTGAACTCTGATTAATGCTTCCACTCAAGGTGCTGCAATAATCATTAACTCAACAAGAATCTTAAGTAAAATATAAATAATTAAGTGAACCTTTTAGTGCAGATTTTACTGGTTTAGAGAAGATTAGCCCCTTAATTATAAGAAATTATAATCATCTCTCTGTTGTTGCTATTACTAAATGACTTCTTTTATAGTACAAATTGATTTGTGGGATTTAATTACCATATTCGTATTATCTTACTAAAAATAAGTGTAGAAAACTCTACTAATCTGGCTTCCTATAAGTTCTTGTATTGGATTAATAAAAGAGCTTCAAAATTTCAGGGTTAATTGGGAAGTAAGGCTATCTCACTACCATTCTGGTAGCCACAGGCAACAATGAAATTATTCTGCTTAAAGTATGATTAGAAACAAATAATATTTGATAACATATCTATGTAAAATAAATATTTTAATGAAAAATGACAAATCAAATGAACCAATTTCAAAAGCAACATTTTTTTAATGATAATCTCTGGGTCACTATAGTTGTTAGGGAATTAAGATTACAGAAATGTTAATTAAAGTCAAAGTAGTAACCACTATACTGAAAAGCCCAAGATAACTTTGGCATTCTGCAATTACCTTTGTTGAAATACAGACGTGGTGTTTTGCAAAGAAATCATTTGTTCTGCCTTAGTGAAGCTAATTATTCTCAGCATGCAACCACTGTTTCGAATTGCAAAAGGCACATCAGCCCTTACTGTATGTTGTAGGAATTAAAACCCAATCAAATGAGATAATGAAGTGCATACAAAGAATATGATGCCACTTTTGCAACACAATAAAAGTGAGAGCCGTTTAAGGAAATGTTTCCAAAATCACAATTTAGAGAGGAAAAATATGTTGTAAATCAAATTCTTATGGTTTTACCTTAATTACCTATTGCTTAGAGGTAAGCATTGGGTGTATTTATCCTGTGGTTAAGACTCTTCTTGTTAAAGACTGAAGAATATGGTGGCTAACAGTCCAACACGAAGCAACATGATGCAGGAGCTTTTTTAATTTCATGGAAAACTAAGGAAATAGTACATATCACATTAAGGATAAGCATATACACTTGCAGGGATTGCATGAGACTGTATTAAGAAAATAGGTATTAAGAATAGACTAGCATTTCTTGCTCCTTTGTACTTGAATGTTCTGAAATAATGAAATACATTGATGTTTCAGGTCATTAAAAGATATACCATCTATGCTAACATCAACAACACATTACCCATTTAAAAAATCTCTACTTACTCTTTTTTTGTAAAACCTATTTTTTTCTAAGAGTACATAAGTTGCCCCCACATATGCATAATGAGTTACTGAAATATGATAGGGTCTGGGTCTGTGTTCCATTTTACTAAAGGGAAATCTCTTGTAATTTAACCTCATTGAGTTAAGACTTTTTAAAAATTATTTGCTTTATTGTTTGTTTTCTTCACACAAGCCTTTGTCAGTGATGTTTCCTGACCCCACCAACACTACCTTTTAAGTCACATGGGGTAAAATTAAGATGGATGATAGGTTTTGTCTCTTGCTCCTTATGGGAGAAACCAAAGAAAGCTTCCCTTTCAGCTGCCAAGAAAGTGCAGTCATCTCAGCAGCCCCGAATGTGAAAACAGCAGGATTCACACATCAGCAACGACAACACAGAGAACATGAAGTTTCTGTTCATTGCACACTGCGTGGGCTGCCTGTCTGGAGGAGTTTATTCTGCAAAGTATCGATTGAAGAAAATGCCCACTGTTAGCTATTTACATGCCAACATAATGCCCTGGGTGTTAATATATCATCAGGCTTTTCTCTTGCTCCTGTGTTCTTTCTTCATATTACATTTACCTTTGTTTACATAATGCTGATTATTAATATTATGTTGTCCAAGAGTCGAAGAACATAGCAGTGTGATTAGCATGTACAGTTCCAAGCTCAGTGTCATGCATATATGAATGCTCAGAGAGAGATACATGGTGTGTAAGTCACTGTATCTCCAGAGCTTCACACAATCCTTGGCACGTAGTAGGGACTCAATAAATGTTTTCCGATTGGTTGAATGAATGGGTGAATTTTCATCAAAGGTTTGATTTGGGGGACATAGTAGATAGATCACATGAAAACTGTGATGAAATAAATGAATACTGTGAATTTTCTATAACCACATCTGGGTCATGGTGGGAAGGGCTTAGATCTAGATATGCGGCTTGCATGAGTTTGATGGTGTTGCTTTTAAGTCAGTGCTATATTTTAATTTCTTAAAATTAATTAATTAACTGTTATTATAGATGTCCCTCCTTTCCCCCCCATTGAAACCCTCCTCCCCACTCTCCCCCCTCCACCCTGCCTTTACCACACTGTTGTCTGTGTTCAATGATTATGCATATATGCATATAAGATCTTTGGTTGATCTCTTCTTGCCACTCCCCCAAATCCCCTTCCCTCTGAGGTTTGTCAGCTGTTCCCTACTTCCATGTCTCTAGATCTATTTTGTTCATCAGCTTATTTTGTTCATTATATTCCACAAAAAGGTGAGATCATGTGGTACTTGTCTTTCTCTGACTGGCTTATTTCACTTAGCAAAATAATTTCCAGGTCCCTCCATGTCATTTTAAAGGGTAACAGATCTCTCTTTCTTACAGCTGCATAGTATTCCATTATGTAACTGTACCATCTACTGATGGACACTTGGGCTGTTTCTTAGCTATTATAAATAGGGCTGCTATGAACACAGGGGTGCATATATTCTTTCTGATTGGTATTTTAGGCTTCTTTGAATATATTCCTACAAGTGGAATCACTGGGTCAAATGGCAGTTCCATTTTTAGTTTTTTGAGGAAACTCCATACTGTTTTCCATAGTGGCTGCACCAGTCTGCATTCCCACCAGCAGTGTACTAGAGTCCCCTTTTCTCTACATCCTAGCCAGCATTTGTTGTTTGATGATTTGTTGATGGCAGCCATTCTGGCAGGTGTGAGGTGATACCTCATAGTTGTTTTAATTTGCATCTCTGTGATGATTAGTGACGTTGAGCATTTCTTCATATGTCTCTTGGCCATTTGCATGTCCTGATTGGAAAAAAGTCTATTCCCGACCTCTGCCCATATTTTTTAATTGTTTGTCTTCCTTTTGTTGAATTGTGTGAGTACTTTTTATATTTTCAAAATTAACCTCTTATCCAATGTATCATTGGCAAATATGTTCTCCCATAGTGGGTTCCCTTCTCATTTTGATGCTGGTTTCTTTTGCTATACAGAAGGTTTTAGTTTGGTGGAGTCCCATTTATTATTTTTTCCTTTGTTTCTTTTGCCCTAGGTCAGTGGTTCTCAACCTGTGGGTCACGACCCCCTTGGGGGTCAAACGACCCTTTCATAGGGGTCACCTAAGACATAACAGTAGCAAACTTATAGTTATGAAGTAGCAACGAATATAATTTTATGGTTGGGCGTCACCACAACATGAGGAACTGTATTAAAGGGTCGCAGCATTAGGAAGGTTGAGAACCACTGCCCTAGGTGATGTATTGGTGAAAATTCTGCTATGTGTGATGTCTGAGATTCTGCTGCCTACCATTTCTTCTAGGATTTTTATGGTTTCACAAGTTACATTTAAGCCTTTTATCCATTTTGAGTTTATTCTTGCATATGGTGTAAGTTGGTAGTCTAGTTTCATTTTTTTGCATGTACCTGTCCAATTTTCCCAGCACCATTTATTGAAGAGACTGTCTTTACTCCATTGTATGCTCTTGCTTCCTTTGTCAAATATTAGTTGTGCATAATGTCTTGGGTAGATTTCTGGGTTCTCTGTTCTGTTCCATTGATCTATATGCCTGTACTTGTGCCAGTACCAGGCTGCTTTGATTACAATGGCTTTGTAGTATAACCTGATATCTGGTACTGTGATCCCTCCAACTTTGTTCTTTTTTTTTTTTTTCAAGATTGCTGTGGCTCTTCTGGGTCTTTTTCAGTTCCTTATAAACTTTTGGAGTATTTGTTCTAGATCTGTGAAATATGATGTTGGTCTTTTAATAGGGATTACATTGAATCTATAGATTGTTTTGGTAGTATGGACATTTAAAAAAAATATATATATATATGTTTTTATTGATTTTTTTTAGAGAGAGAGGAAGAGAGAGAGAGATAGAAACATCAATGTGAGTGAGAAACATCGATTGGCTGCCTCATGCACAACCCCCACCAGGGATCGAGCCCGCTACCCGGGAATGTGCTCTGACTGGGAATTGAACCAGCACCTCTCGGTCCATGGAACAACGTTCAATCCACTGAGCCACACCAGTTGGGCATTTTTATGATGTTGATTCTTCCAATCCATGAACATGGTATATGTTTCCACTTTTTAATATCTTTCTCTACTCTATTTCTTTTTCAATGTCCTATAATTTTCTGAGAACAGTATTTTACCTCCTTGGTTCAGTTTATTTCTAGGTATCTTAATTTTTTTGTTGCAGTGGTAAGTGGGATTTTTTTTTTTTTTTTTTTTTTTTTTAGTTCTTCTTTCTGTGTATTCATTGTTGGTATACAAAAATGCCAACAATTTCTGGTTCTTGATTTTGTATTCTGCTACTTTGCCAAATTCACTTACTAAATCTAGTAGTTTTTTGGTGGAGTCTTTAGGGTTTTCTATGTGCAATAGCATGTCATCTGTGAATAATGACAGTTTCACATCCTCATTTCCAATTTGGATGCCTTTTATTTTTCTTCTTCTTGTCTGATTGTCTGATAGTATGTGACTTCCCATACTTTGTCAAATAAGAATGGCAAAATGGCCATCCCTGACCTGTTCCTGTTCTTAAGTGAAATGCTTTTAATTTTTGCCCATTGAGTATGATGTTGGCTATAGGTTTGTCATATATGGCCTTCATTATGTTGAGGTATGATCCTTCTATTCCCACTTTGTTGTGAGTTTTTATAAAAAATGGGTGCTGGATTTTGTCAAATGCTTTTCAGCATCTATTAATATGATCATATGATTTTTATCTTTCATTTTGTTTATATGGTATATCATACTTATTGATTTGCTAATATTGTACTAGCCTTAAGTCTCTGGAATAAATCTCACTTGGTCATGGTGTATAATTTTTTAAATATATCACTTGGTCCAATTTGCTAAAATTTTGTTGAGGTTTTTGCTGTTTATATTCATCAGGGACATTGGTGTGTAGTTTTCTTTCTTTGTAGTGTCTTTATCTGATTTAGGGATTATATTAGGCTGGCCTCATAAAAAGAGCTTGGAAGTCTTCCTTACTTTTGAATTTTTTAAATTTTTTTAGAAGAATAGGTGTTAGTTCTTGTTTGAAATTTTGATAAAACTCCCATATGAAGCTGTCTGGACCATGGCTTTTGTTTGCTGGAGTTTATTGATTACTGCTTCTATTTCCTTAGTTGTCATTGGTCTGTTCAGGTTTTCTGACTCTTCCTGGTTGAGTTTTGGAATACTGTATGATTCTAGGAATTTGTACATTTCACCTGGGTTGTCCAATTTATTGGCATATAATTGTTCATAGTATTTTCTTACAATTCTTTGTATTTCTGTGGTGTCAGTTGTTACTTCACCTCTTTTATTTCTGATTTTATGTGTTTTGGTCCTCTCTCTTTGTTTCTTGGTGAGTCTGGTTAAAGGTTGATCAATCTTGTTTATCTTTTCAAAGAGCCAGCTCGTGGTTTCATTGGTCTTTTGTATTTTTTTTAGTCTCTATGTCATTTATTTCTACTCTGATCTTTATTATTTCCTTCCTTCTACTATCTCTGTGTTGTTCCTTTTCTTCTCTTTCTAGTTCTTTAAGTTGTAGGGTTAGATAACCCATTAGAAATTTTTCTTGTTTTGTGAGGTAGACCTGTAATGCTATGAACTTCCCTTTCAGGACTGCTTTCTATGTGTTCCATAGATTTTGTGTTGTTGTATGTTTATTCTCATTAGTTTACAGGAAGTTTTCATTTCTTTTTTGTTCTCTTTGGTAACCAATTCATCGTTTAATAAAATGCTACCTAGCCTCTATGTGTTTGAATGATTTTGAGTGTTTTTTATTATAATTGATTTCTAGTTTCATCCTATTGTGATCTGAAAAGATGCTTGATATGATTTCAGTCTTATTGAATTTGTAGAGACTAGTTTGTGTCCCCAAATGTGGTCTATCTTTGAGAATGTTCCATGTGCACTTGAGAAGAATGTATATTTTGCAGCCTTGGGGTGAAATGTTCTGTAAATATTCATTAATTCCATCTGATCTAGTGTGTCATCTAGGCTCTCTGTTTCCTTGTTGATTGTTTGTCTGGAAGATGTATCCAGTGATGTCAGTGGGGTTTTAAATTCCCTGACTATAATTGTATTGATATCGATCTCTGCCTTGAAGTCCTCCAGAAGTTTTTAAATATATTTTGGTTCTCCTATATTGGATACATATATGTTTACCAGGGTTATATCCTCTTGTTGGATTGATCGCTTTAATGTTATGTAGTGACCTTTTTTTCCTCTTATTATGGCCTTCATTGTGAAGTCTGTCTTATCAGATACGAGTGTTGCTACACCAGCTTTTTTTGTTTGTTTGTTTCCATTTGCATGGAAATTTTTTTCTATCCCTTCACTTTCATCCTGTGTTGGTCTTTTGTTCTGAGGTGGGTCTCTTGTAGACAGCATATGTGTGGGTCCTGCTTTCTTTTTCATTCAGCTACCCTATATGTCTTTTCAATGAAGCATTCAAGCCATTTTAATTTATGGTTATTTTTTATATATACTTATTTGTTACCATTTTTACTCTTTATGCCTGTGTTCTTCTCTCTCTCTCTATTTCTTCTTACAACAGTCCCTTTAGCATTTCTTGTGGTGCTGGTTTGGTGGCAGTGAATTTCTTTAGCCTTTTTTTTTTTTTTTTTTTGTCTGTTAGGCTCTTTATTTCACCTTTAATTTTGAATGATATCCTTGCTGGATAGAGTATTCTTGGATTCAGACCCTTGTTTTTCATTAGTTTATGTACTTTATGCCGTCCCCTTCTGGACTTCAGTGTTTCTATTGAGAAATCAGCTGACAGTCTAATGGGAGTTCCCTTGTAGATAACTTTCTGTCTCTCTCTTGATACCTTTAATATTCTTTCTTTGTCTTTAATGTTTGCCATTTTAATTATGATGTGTCTAGGTGTGGATCTTCTGGGGTTCATCTTGATTTGGACTCTCTGTGTTTCCTGGACTTGTGTGACTTTTTCCTTCACAAGGTTAGGGAAGTTTTATGTCTTTTTTTCTTGAAACAGTTTTTCTATTCCTTTCTCTGATTCTTCTCCTTCTGGTACCCCTATGATGCAAATATTGTTGCATTTTGTATTGTCCCAAAGTTCCCTTAAACTCTCCTGCTTTTTAATTTTTTTTTTCAGCTGCTGCTCTAATTAGGTGTTTATTTTCCTATCTTGTTTTCTAATTTGTTGATTTGATCTTCAGCTTCTACTCTACTATTAAATCCTTCCAGGGTACTTTTTATATCAGCTATATCATTCTTCATTTCCATTTGATTTTTATTCATAGTTTCTACCTCTTTTTTTTATGCTGGTGTAGTACTTATTAAGTTGCTTGTTATTCTCACTAAGTTGTTTGTCCACCCTTAAAACATTGCTTTGAATTATTTATCTGACAAACTGCTTGCCTCCATTTTATGTAGTTCCTTTTCTGGTGACTCCTCTTTTTCTTTCATTTGGGGGTTGTTTCTTTGTCTCACCATTTTAGCAGTCTGGTACTTTGGGGCCAGGTGAGGCATACTGGGACAAGTAGGTAGGTCAGTGTGCATCAGATAAGACTGCTATGCCTCCCATTCTTGGTGTGGTGGCCTTCTTGTGGGACCCAGTAGAGTAGTCTCCATGTTTTTCTGAGCTGGGTGCTCCACTTTCTGTCTTCTCCTGTCCCCTCTCCATGCTCCCCACTCACAGTATTTCCAATCAGCTATTTTCAGGTGGTTTTTCAAGTTGAATGTTCTGCAATTTAGCCTCAAGTTTGGTCCTGTGCTTGAAGCAAGTGGATGAAAATTCCTTAGGCTTCAGCCATCTTGCCTCCTTCCTATATTTCTATTTTTAATTTGGACTGAAAATATAACAATTTAAGAATATGAAAACAGCTATAAAATGAGGTTTCTATCACTTTTCATTTAGAGCATCTTGTCTATACTCTTCAATCTTCTTACATTGAGTGCTCACATCCCAGCTTAGCTGCTTATGTTCATCTTTACAGTTGAGTAAAGTAAAATTGGATGGTGAGCTATTGTTTAGCCAAAATTTGGCAATTCTCAATCCATTATTCAACTTTTTAAGGAAAAAAATTAAATGCCTCATTTTTTCTTTTATCATCACTTGGGATCTACTGCAGCAGTTGCTCTGCCACAAATTAGCAAATGAAAGAAAAGTTATTTTCTTTGTAAATTGCAAAAGGATGCAATTGTTATATGCTGAGACAGGTTAGCATCTGTATCTCAAGGGAAAACTTTTAGAAGTAGCAAATCTGCCAGTAGCAATTAATTAGAAAGCTTTTCATACTATTTTCAGTTACAGACGTGTACCAGCAGCTTGAGAAAATTGGTAGTGATGTCTGCTGTCACCACAGGGTAGTACAATGGATGGAACTAATTTACTGACTTTTTTTCCCCTCAAAGTGTCATATCTTCATCTTACACTTAGCTTGATTTTACATTGTCAAATGGTGAGTTCTGCATCACTCTAGATTTTTTATTGCATTATAATGCATGGTGTGTGAGATGTAAGCATATCTTACTCTGCAAGAATGAGTGCTCTTGCATTTCTGAATGCCAAGATGTATTGAACAGCTGGTCTCTTTACCACCTACTAAGCAGAAGTATAAAGAAAGGCTGTTCTTTTAATAAAGAAAGATCTAATACTTAAAATAATCAGTAGCAAGACTGGCAACAATATTCTTCAATTTTTCTAAAACAAACATAACTTTTATATAATACATTTTTATCTCAAGGACAAGCTTCAGTTTTTTAGTTCACTATGGGTAATCATGTATACCAAGATTCATTCTTTCTTAGGAAAGTATTGTCCTTGAATTCATTCTGCATATCTATTCTAGAATATTTGAGCACAATTGTTTCCCTTTCTAATTACTAAATTAAAAAAACAATTATTTTTAAATTTTAGGAACTTGAATGATTTATTCTAATTATTTCCTTCTTTTCACAAGTACTCATCATGCATCAATTATGGACCGTGTCCTATAAACAAATTCAAATTAGACAAGTATTTGTGTTTATTATATTTTTCAGTACATAGTTTCTCTCCAGAATCACTGATTTTCAGAAAACTTCTCTAATTTGGACAAAACAAAATGGATGGGGAAGTATCACAGTATCCTATTGTTGCCAGAGAGATGCAGTTCCCCATCACTAGTGGGAGTGGGGTTCTTGCAAGATCTTGAGAAAATGAATTTTCTAAGACTTGCACAGGAGAATGAATGATTTTTATTTGTGTGAAGTTATTTCCCTTGGTTGCGAAGTCCCATTTCCCTCAGTCCAGTCCTGGAAGAGTGGTAGCTGGGAATTTAGCAGAGCTAGAAACAGGGCTAGTGGCCAAAGTTTACGTTCCATGGTGGAGCTGAGTCCAGCAGAGCACCAGGCTAGATTTAGTCCATTAGTCAATTGTGTGGAGTCCACATGACTGTGGGCCAAGCGGGCGTGTGCAGGGGAGAGTGTCTCCTGGAACAAGAGAGCCAAGAGAGCAGCAGGGCCAAGCATCAAGAGAGAAGTTCCTTTGTTCAAGTGTTTAAATATTTAGATTTTACCCCTTGCAGTGACCATACCTATTCTGGCCAATTACCTGTTTTCAGGTATGACTAACAAGTAAGCATCTTCTCACGTCACCCATACCTTACTGGGCATGTGTCTAAACTGCCTTTGTCCAGTCTCTTCCCCCATTGATCAACGGAGAACAGACCTGGGAAGTGTTAACTGCAGCTTCCTGGCAAAGCTGTATAAATGGCATGTCTATATTGTCTAGTCTCCCCTTTTGTTCTTTTCCTCTTAATAATAACCAGATTATGAATGGTATCACTAAGACTTTCAAACTTATCATTAACTACATGGAAAAGTTGTTAAACCTCTTCATGTTAATTTTTTCTCTTGCCACATAATACTATCTTTCCCACTTATTCCATCTGATGTAAAAGGTGTAAATGACATTTAACATGTGAAAGGAATGGACATCAATTAAATATCAAAGTTTTGTTTTATAGCTGATTAGAAAATATTTCAGAAAAAGAAAACTAGAACATAAAGTAATTGACTCCCAATTAAACATGATGGGCTTAATGGACTCCCAATTATACAGTTCTCCCTGCTTCATTCCAACAGCAGGATTTAAAATGTATAAATATATAAGGCCAAATAGAACAGGAGAGGAAGATACAGCAGGTCCTCCAGTAACATTTCGTTCAACATCGTTTCATTATAATATTGAAGTGATGGTGTAGGAACTGAGCTCTTGTTTACATTAATTAGCCTGTGGTAAAATTGGTTTTGTTATATATTCTTTAGCTTAAAGTTGTAGAACCTATCAATGACGTTGAAGACTTTCTGTAATACAAATGAGTGGTGTCAAAAATTTAGAAAACAATTAAAATGTGAGAAAATTTTTCAAATAACTCAGCATCGTGGAAGAACCTGAGATCCTATGTGTATCAAAGTATAAAGTGAAAAAAATTATCAGGAAGGGTCAGAAACCAGAGGTATCTCATACTGTGAAGGTAGAGTAAAGAAGGGTTGTCATGTTGTACAACCCAGAGAGAGTCATTCATTGTGGTTAATGCAGATGATATATGAGGGATTATGAAGTGAAGTCTAATAACCTATTATAAAAACCTGCCCAAATATAAAGGGGTAATGCAACATAGGAAACCACTATCCACCTCTCTTATCAAAGACATGTATTGTATGTTTTTTCCTCTCCTGTTCTATTTGGCCTTATATATTTATACATTTAACATTTTTCTGGTGATGTTTTAGTAGGGTTTGGGGTTGAAGCCGACAGAACTCATTTTCAACCCATCATGCCAGAGTTGAACTATTATCAATTTAATCGCTACCAGCTCTCTAGAGAATAGACTTTACTTTTTACATTTCAGTAATTATTAACCCACTGTTGCCTACCTGTGTTCCCCAAAATTTGACCAGAAAACATGTAGAGGGTTATGACATTCAGGTATGCAGACAAAGACATATTATAAGCCTTTTGGGTGACAGAGTTGCCTAAATGTAGGAATTGATAGCAAAGGTATTGGTATGTATTTATTAAATGCATTCCATTTTCTTCATCGTGGGAGTTTAGGAAGGCAAATTATCCAGCTGTCCTTACAATTAGATTGTGGCTGTGTGGTATCATGTTGTGCAGTGGACTGTAGAGGGAAATAATGGAAACAACTCATAGAACTTTAGAACTCTCCTTTCCTTTGAAAGCAATCATTTAGGCGACATGTTGAAATACTGAGTCACAAGATGGAAATAGCCTAGGTCCTTGGAGAATAACACAGTTTTATCAGTAAACTTTAACATACATCAATAGAAATGATCTAATCTGGTGAATAGAGAGGGAAAAATATACAAAATGAGCAATGCCTCAAAGACTTGTGAGCCAACATCAAGCATACCAAAAAATAGGCAATAGAAGTCCCAGAGGAAAGGAGGGAAAGGGAGCAGAGAAAAATATATTTGAAGAAATAGTGCTCAAAACCATCCCAAGACTCCTAAGAATCTCAGCAAACCCTGAGTAGAATAAGAATTTTCCATCAAAGATAATAAGGAAATGCTATAAGGCATTAAGAAAAAAAGAAAACTTGTGTACATGGGAACCACAATAAGACCAATGGCTTACCTCTCATCAGTTAAGAAATAGTGCTCAAAATCTTCTCAAGACACCTAAGAATCTCAGCAAACCCTGAGTGGAATAAGAATTCTACATCAAAGACAATAAGGAAATGTTATAAGGCATCAAGAAAAAAATACTTGTGTACTAGAGAACCATAATAAAACCAACAGCTTACCTCTCATCAGAAATAACAGTTTACAAAAGACATCAAAATGTCATATTCAACAGTTATAGAAAACAAAACTGTAAACTAAGAAATCTTGATCCAACAAAACCATCATTTAAAAATGAAGACGAAATAAACATTACCAGATAAAATGTGAGATTAATTGCTAACAGACCTGCCTTACAAGAAGTACTAATGGAAGTCCATTAGTCTGAAAGAAAATGAAACCAGATAGTAACTCCAACCCACATGAAGAAATGAAGGGTGTCAGAAATGGTAAACATGTGAAAGAGTCTATAAATATATTTATTATCTAACCTCTCTAAATTATTTAAGATTTCGTGCAGTAGTATTTATAATCCTGTTCTTTTGGGTTTATAGCATGTATAGAACACATAGGGGAGGGAAGAAAAAGGATTTTATGTTTTATGGGAATTAAGTAATACTATTCTGACGTAGATTATGAAAAGCTGAGATAGATAGTGTAGTCCTTAGAGTAACCCCTAAAAAACTAACTCAAAAATTATTTTTTAAAATTCAGAGGGTTTAAAATGGCTTGTTGAAAAACTTAAAGAAGGTATAAAAGAGTAGAGAGGAATGGAAAAAGAGAGATGAGATGTACATAAATGTTCATAGCAGAATTATTTTTGATAGTCAAAAAATAGAAACAACCTAAATATCCATCAACTAATTAAAGGATAAAGAAAATGTAGCATATCCATGTAAGAAAATAGTATTCAATCATACAAAGCAAGGAAGTACTGATTTATGATATATCATGATTCAACCTTGAAAACTTACTCTGAGTGAAAGAAGCCATTCACCAAAGGTCACATATTATATTATTTAATTTACATAAAATGTTCAAAATAGGTCAGTCCATAGAGACAGACAGTGAGTCAGTGCTTGCGAGTCTGGGAGAGGGGGAGAATGGGAGCAACTGCTAATGGGTTTGGGATTTCTTTTTGGCTTAATGAAAATGTTCTAAAATTACATGGTGATATGGTTATACAATTGTATGAATAAATCAGTGAATTATATACTTTAAATGGGTGCCTTTTATGGTATGTAAACTATGTCTCACTAAAGCTTTACTAAAATAAGATATGGCAATCAAGAATAAGTAGCAAGGATTCCAAAATGGCAACAGAGTGAATGGAAGCTACACAAACCATCTCCCAGGACCAAACTGGAATAACTTCTAAAATAAAGATAATTCGTCAGGAAAAAGCAACAGAAAAGCAGCTGGAGAGGACACATATAACCAGGGACAGAAAAAGGGCACTAAATCTAACCTGGTAGGAACTGCAGAGGTGCGAGAGGGTGGGCTGGGAGCCCAAGGACAGCAGCTGTTTTAGCTATGAGCAGCTCCCCTGGATTTAACATCCGAGGCTGGCTCCACAGCATAGAAGGCTGGAAATGAGCAATAAATTAGCTACAGCCACTCATCTTGGCCTCCGGCAGAGGGAGAGTGGACTCAACTGAAACTGTGTGGAGACTCCAGAACTTGGAGAGCTCGGAGGGCAATGGGAGTTTTTTGCTGAACCACTCCATCACAGGACAATAGTCATCTTTCTCAAAGAGACCCTTCCCAGAGCCCCGGGGAGAAGCAACAGCCCCTCCCTCAGAAATTTAACACCACCCTGCCAGGCCATAGAAATACAAATTGAGGCTCATTAACAGCCATCAAGCATCTGTCCCACCCTCTGGAAATACTCTTAGCCTGAACACCTGAGGGATTTTTTCATTCAGTTGAGGGCTACAACCCAAGGCTCATCAAGTAACTGAGACTAATAGCCTCCAGGCAAAAAGCTAGAGGATAACTGAACCTTTCCTGGGCTTGCAAATCTACCTAGGAAAGTAAGACTTGACAGTGGTGTTTAATGTGGATCCTCCCATACTCATCCAAACCCAGTAGAGGGAGCCACAATCAGCAGCAGAACACCAAAACCCATGGGGAAAATTTGTCAGGCTCCAAAACCCACTGAGACAGCCAAAATGGTGAAACAAGAAACAAATCCCAAATGAAGGAACAGGAGAACACTACTGAAGAAGAGATAAATGAAATGCAGTTAAGCAAGTTATCAGACATAGAGTTCAGAGTGTTGATAATGAGGAAGAACAACAGCATGAGTAAAGAGCTCAATAGCATGAGTAAAGGTATAGAAACATTGAAAACCAACCAACTGGAAATGAAGAATGACATAGCAGAAATAAAGAACACAATGGAAGGAATAACCAGCAGAGGAGAGGATGTGGAGGACCAGATCAGTAAATTAGAAGACAGGGTAGAAAAAAATCACCCAATCAGAAAACCAAAAAGAAAAAAACAATTAAAAAACAGGAAGACAGCTTAAGAGAACTGTGGCACAACTGAAAATGTATCAACATTCACATCATAGGAGTTCCAGAAGAAGAAGAAAATGAGCAAGGGTGAGTGAATATATTTGAAGGAATAGTAACAGAAATCTTCCCTAACTTGATGAAGGAAGAAGACATTCAAGTCAAGAAGCAAAGAGAGCCCCAAGTAAGAAGAACTCAAACAAGCCCACACCAAGACACATAATAATAAAAATGCCAAAAAATTGAAGACAGAGAATCCTAAAGGCAGCAAGAGATAAGCAACAGGTTATCTTCAAAGGAACCCCCCATAAGGCTATTAGCTGACTTCTCAACAGAAACACTACAGGTCAGAAGGGAATGGCATGAAGTAATCAAGATCATAAAAAAAAGAATCTGAATCCAAGACTACTCTATCCAGCAAGGCTATCATTCAATATACAAGGTTAAATAAAGAGCTTCCAGGACAAAAAAAAAAAAGGTGAAGGGAATACATTAGCACCAAACCAGCACTGCAAGAAATGTTAAAAGGACTGCTATAATTAGTAGAAGGAATAGGGAAAAAATATATAGCCACAACAAACAAAACTGGCAATAAATAAGTAGATATCAATAATAGCCTTAAATGTAAATGGATTGAACACTCCGATCAAAAGACACAGAGTAGCTGATTGGATAAGAAAGCATGACTCATATATATGTTGTTTACAAGAAACCCACCTCACAAGAAAAGACTTACATATGTTGAAAGTGAAGGGATGGAAAGAAATCTTCCAAGCAAATGGAAAGGGAAAAAAAAAAAAAAGCTAGGGTAGCAATACTCATATCTGATAAAATGGACTTGAAAATGAAGACCATAACTAGAGACAAACAAGGCCACTACATAATATTGAAAGGATCTATCCAACAGGAAGACATAACTTTGGTAAACATATATGCACCCAATATAGGAGAACCAAAATATATTTAAAAACTTCTGGAGGACTTCAAATGAGAAATTGACAGCAATACAGTCATTGCAGGGGACTTCAATACCCCGCTGACATCACTGGATAGATCCTTTAGACAAAAAATTAACAAGAAAATAGAGACTCTAAATGATACACTAGATCAAATGGATTGAATAGATATCTACAGAGAATTCCACCCCCAAACTGCAGAATTCACATTCTTCTCAAGTGCACATGGGATATTCTTAAAAATAGACCACATGTTAGGACACAAACTAAGTCTCTTCAAGTTCAGTAAGATTGAAATCATATCAAGCATCTTCTCAGATCACAATGGCATGAAACTAGAAATCAATTACAACAAAAACACGCAAAGACATTTAAACACGTGGAAGCTAAATAGCATGTTCTTAAACAATGAATGGGTTACCAAGGAGATCAAGGAAGAAATTAAAAACTTCCTGGAAACCAATGAAAATGAACACACAACAACACAAAATCTATGGGATGCAGTGAAAGCAGTCCTGAGAGGAAAGTTCATAGAACTACAGGTTTACCTCAAGAAACAAGAAAAATTTCTAATTGACTATCTAACCTCACAACTTAAAGAAATAGAAAGCAAACAGATAAGCCTAGAGCAGGTAGAAGGACAGAAATAGTAATGACCAGAGCAGAAATAAATGACATAGAGACTGAAATAAAAAAAAAAAAAAACAAAAAAAAACAAGAATTCAAAAGATCAATGAAACAAAGAGCTTGTTCTTGGAAAAGATAAAGAAGATTGCTGGACTCTTAGCTAGACTCACCAAGAAACAGAGAGAGAACCCAAATACACAAAATCAGAAATGAAAGAGGAGAAATAACAACTGATACCACAGAAATACAAAGGATCGTTAACAAATACTACGAACAATTACACGGTAACAAATTCAACAATCTAAGCAAAATGGACAATTTTCTAGAAACACAGTCTCCCAAAAACTGAACTGGGAAGAGAGAAATTTGAACAGACCAATAACAACTTAGGAAATTGAAGATATAATCAAGACTCTCCCAGCAAACAAAAGCCCAGGCCCGGACAGCTTCACAAGGGAGATTTGCCGAACATTCAAAGAACTAACACATATTCTCCTCAAACTATTCCAAAAAATTCAAGAAGAAGGAAGACTTCAAAATGCATTTTATGAGGCCAGCATTATTCTAATTCAAAAATCAGATAAGGACACTACCAAGATAGAAAACTATAGGCCAATATCCCTGATGAACATAGATGACAAAATCCTTAACAAAATATTAACAAATCAGATCCAGAAATACATTAAAAAAATTGTTCACTATGACCAAGTGAGATTCTTCCTGGGGATGCAAGGCTGGTACAATATTCGCAAATCAATAAATGTGATACACCACATAAACAAAATGAAAGATAAAAACCATATGATCATATAAATAGATGCTGAAAAAACATTTGAAAAAATCCAGCCCCCATTTCTGATAAAAACGCTCAACGATGTGGGAATAGAGGGATCATAGCTCAACATAATAAAGTCCATATATAAAAAACCTATGGCCAACACCATACTCAATGGGCAAAAACTAAAAGCATTTCCCTTAAGAACAAGAACAAGACAGGCATGCCCACTTCTGCCACTCTTATTTAACTTAGTACTGAAAGTCTTAGCCACAGCAATTAGACATGAAGAAAAAATAAAAGGGATCCAAATTGTAAAGGAGGAACTGAAAGTGTCATTACTCGCAGATGACATGATATCGTCATCTAAAGACTCCATCAAAAATTTACTAGATTTAATAAATGAATTTGGCAAAGTAGCAGGGTAAAAATTAACATCAAGAAATTGCCGGCATTCTTATACACCAGACATTTCATTCATGAGTTGGAAGACTCAGTATTGTTAAGATGGCTTTCACTTCACACTGATCTATAGATTCATTGCAATCTCTAAATCTCAGCAGGCAATTTGTGGAAAGGGAGAGGTTCATCCTAAAATAGAAAAGGAATGCACAGCACTTGGAATAGCCAAAACATTTTTAAGAAAGGAAAGTGTTGGAGGTCTTACATTATTGGATTTCAAAAATTAGTAGAAGCTATAGTGGCCTTGGAGATTGGTGTCCTCTCTGTGTGACCCCTTGGAGAAACATAATCTTTTCTTGGGTCTTCCTTTTTCTTACATAATGTTTCTACTCCAGCATGTCCCTTCCTTCCCCGTCTGCCTTGTTAATGAAGGAATTTCAGTTTCCATCAGTGTTTCTCCAGGCTTCTAGGAACCACTTGTTTACACCATCCCTTTCGGTCCTTGGCAAAAGTGTTAAATTCCATATCCTTGGAGTGTTCTCCCTAACCAGGATTATGGGTTCTGGTCCCTAATCAAACACTCTCAAAATCTAGCCCTGTGAATACTCTGGTTCCTACCAGTACATCCCTAGCTACTTCTTGAAGTTCCTTTGCTGTGTAGATGTTAAGGCCCAGCATATCCTAGGCTGACTTAATGCTGCAACTTAGTTCTAGTTAGCAGCCTGTAAAGTAGGAGAGAAGGTGGGGCAGGCCTAGCAGGGGAAAGGGTGTGCCTACTCTTAATAGGGAGGGGTTTGCTGCCTCTGAAGCCTTAGAGAGTTCAGGGGAATCTGGGGAGCCAAAGAGTTTGGGGCATTCACCTAGACAAACCTGTCCCTCGTTTCCCAGAGCAGAACCCTGATCTTAGCATAACAGACCTGACCTGGTTGATCATTCAATCATCTTCGCAGTTGTCAACTCTTCAGTTTTCACTTTTTATCTTTAGCTTTTTTTTTTTTTTTTTTTAAACTCTGCCACTGCAGTAGGCAAGAATATCTTTTTAAGGACTCCTGGCCTTTTTAATTGTTTGTTAAAGGCCTGTACCTTTTCCTTTGTAGGATATCAACACAACTAGAGATAACTAGTCAAATCTGTTACATTGTGCCTCTGTATTTTTTATTTTTATTGTTGACACTATTACACATGTCCCCGTTTCCCCCCTTTTCGCCCCCCTCTACCCATCCCTCCCCCCCCTTCCCTGTAGCATCACACCGTTGTCTGAGTCCATGGGTTATGCATATGTGTTCTTTGGCTAATCCCTTCTGCCAGGGTGTTCTTTACAGAAACAGTCTCCCAAGTCACCACTGCTGAAATTTTTTAACAATAGAGGTGTTACCTTGTATCGGGACTACTGAAGCCTCAATACCACACAGGATGGGATCCTTACTGTAAGGTTTACAGTGAGTGATCCATTCCCCAAACCTTAGAAGGATCCGAACCAAAATATTCTACATTTTCACCTGATGTTCAAAAGAAGGGGTCCAACTATTTGTAGCAGATCCTTATTGTTTCAAGGCAGGTTTAGTTTTGACTAAAATGGAGAAACCATGGGATTAATTTTCTGTGACACTATCTGAAGTTTAGAACCTGCTCTCCTTCGTTACACATACCTACAAAGCAGCGAAGTAATCAACCAGCTACCTAACAAACGAAGCAAAGTTGTTATAAAAAAAATAAAAAGAAAGAAAGAAATTGAAAGGCATATAGAAGGTAAATATTAGAGTCAGACTTGGGAGAGAAAGTAAAATCAAGGGCTACTTATTACAAAAATAATAAGTGAAATCTTTTATCTTTTAATAATTTGGTGGGTGTGGCAAGATGAGGGGGAATAGGAAGAAGCCCAAAATAAATGTTGTCTACCCTAAATCTTGGTCAAGTATGACACCTAGAGGCCACACAAACAGAATTCCTTTTTTTTTTTTTAAAAAAAATAAGGCAAGATGCATTTATGTAGAGAAAAATATTTAAAATTTTGTTTCAAAATGGACATTGTTTGACACTATCCTGTGTAACACTCCATCAATGAACAACTGTATATTTCTTCATTTAGTTATTTTTATTCACAAAACTGATGGTATTAAAAGCTGTTTCCCTTTCTGTTAAGTAATTGAATTTTTCATGATTGATTTTAAATGTTGGTACTAATCATTGAAAGTCATTATCCATATGTCTTATGGGTTATGAAGTATGTTTATATGCTGGTGTTCTAATAAAAGAGAAAACACGTGCATAGATATGTACATACCCTCCCCCACTCTCTGGAGTGTGGAAATGATAGAAAAATAATAAAGACAGATGAAAGGACACCACATGAGAGGTGGTAGGTTCAGAACTGTCTCATTTCTAAACATTAATAAATATGCTTTGCATTTTTCATCCATTGGTTTGGAAAACTTTTATAGCCTTGGCTCATTAATACGTGAACTGTTCTTCATGAAAAATGATGAACGATTTACTTCATGGCAGACTGTACAGATGGTCAATTTAATCTGCATCCTTGAGACTTCTCATGACTAAATTTTGACATCATGTCATTAAGCATTTGTATGTTATTTATATCATACTCTAGAAAACAAAGAATGCTATGTCTTGCTATCTTTTGCTGTCTATCAGTTTTATTGATAGGATTTACCCAACTGGACACTATAGCTTTCACAAAGGAGCATGTATCTGAATATATATATCACTTCTGTCTCCTCAGAGACCCATACATTTTTGTCCTCAAGTGCAATAATGACATTGTTATAGAACAGATATGTGGCAGTGGTGTAGACAGATGTTTATATGACTTAGTTTCTATAACCTTGTCCAGAGATGTCTTTACTGCTGACTGATTGTGCATTGTATGTGTTTGTTTGTGACCCTTAAGCTTTGTAGAAATTGGAGTGAAAAGAAGGAAACCGATTGTTGGCTATTTTCAAACACTACTGCAGAATATTCAATCTCGTTGTATATTTTAAATGGCAGCAAATTTTGACTTAGAATTAGCCCCTGGCTCTTAAGTATAATGCTGGAAGTCTACACGTTTCCCCAGTTGAGCAATTATTATACAACCATGGATAAATATAAAGATTAGAATCTTAAATTTCCTTTTGATATTAAGCTATTAAGGATAGCTTCTGATGACTTTTCAAAGGGCTAAGTAATTACCCTGTATATTAAATTGTACTAACTTGACTCCTTAGATTCTCTGTCTTCTGCTATTATTAATGAGTTTCTACTTGGTGAATTGATTTGGGACTTCCCAAGAATGCTTCAAATGGGCTGATGTTAACAGAGTACTTCCCCTTTGAAATCTACCCTGTGCCAGAGTTAGAGGATTTCAGGGTTTAGAGCCCTTAAGGTAGCTGAGAAATAAAAACAAACAGAATAGGAAAACACTGCCATTAATGGTATTGCAGTTTTCCCTAAGAGGACAGAACCAAGCAGGTCCTATTTTCTTCTTTGGTGTAACTGTTTCTTGTTTGGTGTAACTCCTTCAGGGAGCCATACATACAGTAGTTAAGATCAGGCTTCCTTTGTGTCCCTTATCAACCTATAATCTTTGATTGTTGCCTATTTTTCACCAGTGAAGAAATAGTAATCCACACTAGTTTATCTCTCCTAATCACAGATTTACAGAGCTAGGGCTCTCTGAGCTTTTAATTCCCTCTTAGAGGCCTAACAGAGTGGAAAGTAAACAAAGAAGGAATTTGCAACCTTCAACATTGCTAATTTCCTCTGATGTCAGAATACTTAAACAGGCAGGATCTGGGAATTATTTGATCAAACCTGCTCTTAATCTAATGCATGCAGAAGGGCTGTGTCTGGAATGATCTGAAAAAGACAGGCGTCCCATGAGAGCTTTATGGAAGGTTTCCTCTTTCAGAAACAGTAGCTTCCTCATTTTAAACTCTTGGGTTGGCTCTGCTGATGGAGTAAATTCATAAAAGTAGTTTTCCTGCTTTTAAAATTTTATTTTATTTGGCTAAATATTGCTGGCCGGATGTGAATAGTTTTCTTTGGCTTTCTGTTTGCAGAGTTTTTAATTGGCTAAATGCCTTGTTATTATTTTAGCTTTACTAGGACATGAATTAATAAAAGGTCATAATTGAGTGAAAGAAAGAAAGAGAAAGGGCAAAGCATTATCTGACTTCACACACATTCCTCTATTAGGACTGGTTTAAGAAAGTGAAAACACAAAGAACAAAAGATCCAAACCCATGAAGTTATTTAGATTACATTTTTCTACATTAAGTTCAGAAAAATTAGTGCCAGGGATTTTTCAATAAAGAATTCACTATTTTGGAAATATCCAAGAAATGGAAACTCAGTTTTCCCTTCAATTTTACTCACAAATGTGTATCCACACTTAAAGGCAGCCTATTTTTGACAGAGAAGTAGATAAAGGGATAGCACTTTTATGTACTCCATATCTGAAATATTATTTTTGATTAGTTTTTGTAAAACTATAGAACTAGATAGTATTGTGAATACTTATTGCATGCTAATTCTGTTTTAAAATCTATTAAAATACAATGTACTTTGATTTCTTGAAGTAGATCAATGTTACATATTTTTATTGAGAACAGATAAAGTTAAAAAAAATGTAAAAAGTGGTTAAGTGCATTTCGGCAGGAAGTGAATACCTCTGTCGTTTTACTGTGTTTTTTCACATCTGATCGTAAGTGCTGCTCCCCATAAAAAGTGATTCAGAAGACACCGCCTACAATAAATTATAAACAGTGATGCTTTGTGTAAATATACACTAAGAATAACATGCCACTAGATCTAGCGTTTGACTCGTCGTTGGGTGACAAGGAATTTCAATGCCTGTTATTTGTCACGGTGAAGCCTGTCGGGTGATGATTCTTTTTATTGGTGTATCCTTCCAAACATATTTCATCACACCATGTGCACGGGAGTTCTCGGGGCGGGCATGTTGCATCTGGGTGTCCCCTCTCTCTTGCGCTCGCTTCCTTTCTCGCCCTCTGGCTGCCCCCCACCCCCAGCCGCCTCTCCGTCGCTGGGCGCACGCCCCCCTCCTCTCTCTCCAGCTGGCGGCGGGCGCTGCGCTTCCCGGACCTGGCGGACCTGCTCAGTCAGCTGCGGCCCCCTGCGGACGCTGCCGCCCTCGCCGCTAGGACCTGCCACTGTGCGCGGAATGGCAGCCGCGGCAGCATCCCCGCGGGCGGCGGTGGCGGCGGCAGCCACGGCCACCACGGAGGCTATTGTTCCCCGGTGTTAAAAGAGCGTCCCCTCTTTTTCATCCGAAAGGAACAATAGCAGGGAAGAGCTCTGCCTTGCGTAGTCCTTGGGAAGGCATTCCGAGGGCGAAGGAAGATTCCCTGCCGACCGCGCTCCGGAGCCGGACCCTGGAGCGGCTGCAGGCGGCATGGGGCTGCAAGCGACGCGCTCGGCGTCCCGGAGCCCCGGCGCGGGCGGGCGCCCGGGCGTCCTGCAGCTGCTCCCGCCGCCGCCGCCGCTGCTGCTGCTGCTGCTGCCGCTGCTGTGCCCGGGCGCCCGCGGGGCTGCGGCTCCGGGCCAGGCGGAGCCACCCACCCTCTATCTGTGGAAGACCGGTAAGTGGGACGGAGTTCCTCTTCTTCCCAGGTCTGGGTCCTCATTACGGGAGCCACCCCTGTGCTTCTGATGGCCCGAGTGTGCTGGGGTCCTAAGGTAAAAGTGTGGTTCGTAGGAAGCAAATCAGGTCACGTCCGATGCTGTTTGGAAAGAGAAACCTAACAACTAAGGGGCATTAGTGAGTCACCGGAATGAACTCTCTCGCAGCTCTGCAGTTAATCAGGACAACCAGCGCTGCGCTTTCCAGAGGAAGTGCAGCATTTTTAACCTCTGGATTCTGTTCTACTACGAGTTTCTTAAACCTGTTTCTAGCAAAGAGCCAGCAAACAGTGTAGTCTCGGTCTTTTATTCGGTCTCGGGGCAAAGTGTTTCCTCAGTGCCATGATACAGATGGATATAGAATTGAATTTGTTAAGTACAGCTTTGTGATATGTGGGACACGTGGAAACGAGAGCATTTCTGACAGTTGACCGCGAACGGGGCTCCAATGAGCTCACCGAGACCAGGTAAAGCTCAATTCTTCATGAGTGAATTGCAGGATATTTAAAGTGCACAATTGTTAGGATGTTTAGGTTTAAACTTTTTCTGTCTGGAGAATTCTATCGCTTTGTTTTCCACCAACCAACAAAAGCAGCAACTAATTGTTCCTCTGAACCTCCTGGCAAAGTGCTGACTAGAGGTCCTGGTGGGGCAGTGACAGGCAGGAAAACAATACCCAGTGAGGAATTACTACTCCCTCTCCAGCTGCTCCTTTCTCCTCCGAAGGACACTGAGAATTCTTTAGCAGACTTGAAACTTGTGATGTTTATTGCGGAGTAAAGTGGGAAACATTCCTATTGCTTAGGGCTAGGGATGCATTAAGTTTCTTGGTAATGCCTAAACATTAGGGAAAGGAGGCAGTAGAAAGGAGAGAGTATGTATGTATTCACCATGGGATTGCAAACAAGTTACAGAGAGTGAGTCTCTTTCCTCACTTCAGCTGTCTGTTAACCCTCTGCTACACAGGCAGATCAGTCTACAATTATACTGATATCCTGAATTTTTAAAGAAGTTGTATCTATCCAACAACTTAGTGAGAGTGAACAGAAATTGATTTAAAGCTAACCTACACAATTTGCCTCACAGTGTTGCGCAAAATACATACACACACACAAACACACACTGTTTTTTTTTAGAAAAGTCATTTGGGTTAGTGTTAGCTATTCTTGTTAACACTTGGACTTTACAGATCAGTTGATGAGTGGATGTAGATAAAATAAAATTAACTAATTTCAATTTATAACAAAGAGTTGAGGTCTCCAATTTAGCTAAAGCCATGGTTTTACTTTTCAAAAGCTTAGTCATAACAACAAACACTAATCAAACTGTAATTTCCATTAAATGGTATTATTTGGATGCTTGGTAAGAGCTTCTCAGGTAAGTATTGGACAGAGTAATACTTGCTTGGTTGGAATTTGTGCTATTAAAATAACAAGAGCCAAGCAGTTATTCAGACAGAAGAAGAGCCTAGGCAACATTCACTGTGCAGGAACTGAGGTGCCAATATATGTCAACATAAATGTCATGGTGGGAACACAAGCCAATAAACAGTTTAAAATACTGGAAAGCTGTCAGGAGCAAGGGTATGGAGACCTTGGTTCCAGTACCAGTTTCAGCTCTTGCTGGCTTTAGGAATGTTGGCAGTTTACTTAACTTCTGACCCCTAGTTTTTTCAGCTGCATATAAATATGATGATACCTTGTCTGACTATTCATAGTGTTATGAAGAGCAAATGAGTGAATTATGGGAAGGAAGTAAATTATAAACTCCAAAGTTATGTGGATGTTCAGATATAAATAAGCTAAGATGAGGATGATGATGATGACATCTTTTTTGTTGTGATCCTTGGTTTGGTGAAAAATAATGGTGAATTAAACTGGAGAGCAAAGTAATGACCTCTTTATTGTTTTTGAGAGGGAAAGGAGATTTTCCCAGATCTATAAAGGAATTGAGAGTAGTTATTGGAGGAACTAGGGAATATTTACAGGGAAGGGATAAATTGTAAATGAAAATATAGAGATGACAGAATCATGAGTGTTTCTCATTTGACGAAAATTAAGACCCAGGAAGGGAACTGGTACAGAAAATGAGGTGAGACAGTCCAGGACATCTATTCCACTGAGATAAGCTTGGTCTTGGTGCAGCAGATTATAGGGAGTCACATTGTTGGTGAGATCTTTGAAGTGATGTAGTGAAAGGTACACCGGAACACTGTGTTTATCACCAACAAGCTGTAGAATATTGGCAAAGTCATTTAATAACATTGGTTCTTGGTTTCCTATTTTGTAATATTCATTAATTAGAAAAGCTGAGATCCAAGAGCCTTGTCAGCTTGAAAGTGCTTCAAATGTATGTACACATATACATATGCATACACCATAAACACATATATTCATATATGCACATACATAGTATATTGATGTATTTTTAGATAAAGTATATATATGAGCATAATACATGAAGTTTATGACACATAATATATATGTAATGTATATTATATGAAAATTTAATGTATAATGTGTATTATATGAAAGTTTTATTAAGTCAGCTCACAACAAAGAATTATTGAGGACTTACTGTGTGACTTACATGAAGTCCCCGTGGTAGTAGAAGCTGACCAGGATATTGTCATCCCTGCCCTCAAGAAACTCACAGTTGAATAATACTGTACATACACAACAATTACAACAGGGCATACCATGCTCATAAACGAAACACTGAAAGCAGAAAGGTTGTGTAGCTGATAAAGGGGGTTGTGGAGGGTTTCAAAGAGGTGCTGATGTTGACCTGGATATTAAAGAATGAGCTAGATTTTTACTCAGGGAGGAGTAGAAGCCCATTTCATGCAGAGGAAAAAGAGAAAATAAAAATAACTGGCATCACAACATTCCTAGGTCTTGGAGGTACTGTAGCTCAAGTCCAGGATGTTTGGTGGGAATGAATGGATTTAATGTCAATGAGGTGAGTTGGGGCCAGATTGTAAGGAAACCTTCAAACCATGGTAAGGATGTCAGAGCCTAACCGATAAGCAGGTGGAAGCCATTGGAATCTTTGAGCAAAGGATTGACTTATTCTTTGCCCAGAATGGAGAGAGAGAAGTTAAGAGGCTAAAAGGTCACTAAGGAGAGAGACTGAGAGGCAAATGGGAGCTAAACTGAGACCATAGAAGTTATAGGGAAGAGTGAGTAGAGGACTGGGGGTCACACTGTAGAAGTTTTAGCTGAGGTTTAGAGTACAGAAGTCACAGTGTGTGCCAAGGAGATCTCCATCATGTCTGCACCCAGTTACTTGAGACAGAGGTTGTGAAAGAAGGAAGAACAGCTTTCTTGGGGTTAGGGAAAGGAATATCAATTTAATCCAGTTATACTGAACTTGAGGTAGCAATAATCTATTCGGATGAATAGAACTAATGGGAAATTTAATGAATGGGTGGGTAGTTAGGAGAAAGAATAGGGCTGATGGTATAGGCTTGTAACTCTATAAATATATGATATTTTAAGGTGTGGTAGTTGTAGGGGTTATTAAAAGAAGAAAATAATATTGAAAAGAGGGGCTAGGCTATTTCACAGAGAATATTGAGATTTAAAGGGCTACTATGGGAGAGAAACTAGTGAAAGAGCCCAAGAGCCTGTGGTCAAAACAGGTCCAAGGAAAATGGCTATAGATACTAAGTGGAAGAAGATATTTCTGGAGGGGATGGTGGCAAAAAGTGTAAAAAAATTCCTAAATGCTGGAAAGGGATTATGAAATATTTCAGAAAAGATCAAGGGAAAGGCAGAATTGGTAAGATAATTAACAGTGTTTTGGGAAAGGATATTTTAACGAGAGTGGTAGAGATATAAACTTGATTGAATAAAGATAGTGGAAAGGTATATTATCACTAAAGTAGAATAATGAAGTGGTATTTAAATCTCTCCAATACACTGTTTTTGTTTTTAACAGAGAAAACCCAAGGATATAAGATTTTGAAATATTTATTATAATATAAAAGTTAAATGTTTCAACAATTTTGTCACAGTCATTTGAAAGGTAACTTTCAAATTGTCTTTAAGAGAATAATTGGAAACTATATTTCATACACACAGAGGTAAAGCACTTATATTATGGGAAGATGAATAATTAGTGTTACTGACAAGGTACTTTGTATCTTTTTAATATTCTAGAATATGGAATTGTTTCAATAATAATTATGGCTAATTCTATTCACCTGGCAATTCCAAATTGAGTATCAGTGCATGGAACAAAATGTGACTGACTTAACATGTCAGACAGAAAACAGTGAATACACTCAAGTTCTATCAGTTTTTGTCATAGATATTTCCAAAAAGGACTTAATGAAATAATTGAATTAATTTGTATAATAATGAAATTACATTGAAATTCAATAAATAGGTACACACTAGTCATTGTTCAGAACTCAGGTGATGAGAGTATTGAAAGGTGTGAGTGTCTCTCAAGGAAATAATTTCTCACATTAAATGCTTCTGAAGTAGGTTCATGCAATACAAGATAATACTATTAATGACAATCACTGTCTTGTACCTAATTGATTGTGCATAGAATAACCTCCTGCTTCATTCAGTACTAAGTGTTTTCCTTTTTTCTTTCTTTCATGGAGTTGTACTAATATAAAATATTCTGCAATGTATATGGAAAAATAGCAGTCCTTATCTTACTATTCATTAAATAATGAAGGAGAGAGAGATGTCATTCCAGGTCCTAATAACATGAGGGTAGCATTATCTTAATAAAAGTGCTTTGTCTTCAGTTGTGCTTACAGTTTGTCTTAATTTGGAATAGGACACAGTTGGCTCATTAAATGAAGGATAGGGATGGAGCAGAGTGAAAAGACTGTGGGCATCCATGTCCATTAATCCAGAGCAACATGGATCGAAATATATCCTTGTTACCTGCAGAATTATTTCACCTCCCTGAATCTTTTTTTCCTATCTCCAATATGAGTAAATAATATGTATTCCTTAGGGGTTTTCTGAGGACTAAATATGGTAACATGTAATGTACTAGTAGAGTGCTTAAGACATTAGAAGTTTAGTAAGTGGTAGTTTTATTACTGCTGTTATTCTGTTATATAGTATAATGGCTACTTAATTTTATGACCTGGAGCAAGTCCAGTAATGTGCATTAGCTTTCTCTAAAGCATCATTTTTTTCTTTTTCTTTTTTTTTTGGTAAATGCACTAGAAATTACAAATTGATACAGTTAGTGTGCTCGATACTCCAGAAAATTTTAAGGGAGACAGTGTGGTGGGACGGAATGAACGTGGACTTTGGGATCGGACAAACCAGGGTTTAAATCTTGCTTCTTCCTGACTCGTCAAGTTGCTTATACGCTCTGACTTAATTTTCTTACCTTAGAATGGTGACAGAAGTCCTGAAGTGAGAGGGCATGTGTGATGTTTTAACAGGTAGTAAATAGCAAGCCTCTAACACAATGCCTTAAATATAGTAGACATTCAAAAAATGTTAGTTCCCTTTGAATTCTTTATCTTTTTGTCCCCTAAAAATTACACAACTTGTAGGCATTACACTGATCCAACACATTTATCTGTCTTCTCCAACTAACGGACACCATGGGAAACAAAACAAGTCTGGAAACAAGTTACTTTATTACAAGTTTGTCTTATTTTGGTCCTATTACTTTGGCACATATGTATACAGCATGCACCAAAGACCATAAAAATATTTTAAGCAGCAAATTCAGGGTGAATTATTTTATTAGATATTTTTATACTTCATTTTGTCTTGTGTCTCAGGGGATTTCTGAAGAATCAGAAATTTCACATTCTTGCAATTGACATCATCACATATTAAATTATTTTACAGTAGAATTATTTGTGGTTTATGCATTGTTTTGTTTTACTTGTTAGGTGGTTATTTAAATAAACTTAAAAATACTACAGTTTATTCCGTGTGGTGTGGCTCAGTGAACTGAGCGTTGTCCCATGGACTGAGAGGTCCTGGTTCGATTCCCAGTCAGGGCACGTGCTCAGGTTGCTGTGTCGATCCCCAGTAGGGGGCGCTCAGGAGGCAACTTATCAATGTTTCTCCCTTACATCAATGTTTCTATCTTTCTCTCCCTTCCCCTCTCTCTAAAAAAAAAAAAATCAATAAAAACATATTGAAAAAATACTACAGTTTATGTCTTGTTTTCCTACCCTTCTTTCTTAAAATACATAACACAGTTAGTGCTCAAAAGTCATTAATTATTTGAATCAAAAGGTCAAATGTTCCAGTGGTTTTCTGAGGTTGTAATATCCCAATGGACTGTGGTCGCTCAGGCCACTCCTTATGAAAACTGTAGATAGCTACCTGGTTTGCAAAATGATGGAAGCCCCAGTCAGGACTGATAGTAAGAGTTCTATAGAGCAGCACACACTTGGACTTTTTCTACATGTTATAGCTAAATTAAAAACTGGTGTGATGTTTTGGGATGAGATGCTGACATTCTGACTAGGGTGTTGGGAAAGTGTGATGTTCTTTGGAACCTTTAGGAGGTAATGAAGCCCCTCAGCCTCTGACGTAAGTTAGAATGGTGACACCGCAGTGGCTCTCTCTGGGAGGGGGCAAGTGGAAGCCTCATAGTCTAGCAAATATAAAGAACAAGCTCCCTTGGAATTAATGTAAAGGCATGTTAGAGTGGTCCTTAAAGAAAGAAGGGTTGAGGAAGAAGCATTGGGGAAAATATAGCTTTCCTATCACAAGGACATCACAGTGTGTGAGAGGTGTGAGTCATAAGGCAGAGATTTTTCTAACTTTTTTTTTTCATCAGAGCTTTACTCTTGACACTTTAGAATGCATTGAAATAATGAATGTTGAAGGAAGTTACATTTAATCCCCAGCTGCCCAAGCAAAAAGAAAAGTAATATTTAGAGGAAGTGATATAACAATTAAAAAACATATTTGGAAAGAGTGAGAGAAACATAGCAGAAACTATGTCAAATCATAATCTTTCTTTTATCATCCTTATTGTTTCCATATTATTGCATTAAAGTTATATCATGAGAAAAGAAATAAGGGCAGATGTGACAAAGAATAAATGTACTCCTTTATATGGACAATAATTTTCAAATGACACGTGTAATTGGGTACTGTTCAGGGGGTTCTGGGCCCCTGGAGACATCAGAGAGATGGTCCATGTGGAATTTACTGAGTGACATCAGTAAATTCAGGAGAGGCTGTGCATGACTGATAAAACGTGGGAAGAACGTGAGACATTGTAAGAGAGCAACAAAACAAGGAGAGAAAAGAGAAAACAGGCAAATCATCTGCATTCTTTTATAATTATATTTAAAGCCCATAGTTTATGATAGGGTTTGATCTACTGTACATTTTATGGTTTTGGATAAATAAATGATGACATGTATCCACCAATACATGTATCTACCATTAAGTATCATACATCATAGTTTCACTGACCTAAATAG
Source organism: Tadarida brasiliensis (assembly GCA_030848825.1). NCBI lineage: Eukaryota > Metazoa > Chordata > Mammalia > Chiroptera > Molossidae > Tadarida > Tadarida brasiliensis. Next base: position 76,970,361 of record CM061267.1, on the reverse strand, counting down.
CCTCTGTGCTTCACCTATTTATCCCTCCGTCTCTTCCCCTAAATCCATGGTAACCACTTATCTTTTTTCTGTCTTCATACTTAAGCTTTTGTGAGAATGTCATGTAGTTGATATAATACAGTATGTAGCATTTTCAGATTGGCCTCATTCACGTAAGAATGTGCATTGAAGTTTTCTTCATGACTTTTACTGGCTTGATAGCTCATTTCTTTTTAATTCCTGGATAATATTCCATTGTATGGATGTGGCACAATTTCTCCGTTGACTTGTTGAAGGACATCTTGGTTGCTTCCAACTTGTAGAAATTATGAATAGGGGTGCTATAAACATCCACATGCAGGTTTTTGTGTGGATAGAAATTTTCAGCTCTGTTGGGTAAATACCAAGGGGCATGATCACTGGATCATATGGTTAAGAGTAATATGGTAAGAGTTTGGTAAGGAACTGCCAAACTGTCTTCTGAAGTGGAGGTATTTTGCAGTCCCACCAGCAGTGAATGGAAGTTCTGGTTGCTCCACAGCCTCCCCAGTGTTGTCAGTGTTTTGAATTTTAGCTCTTTTAGTTGGCGTGTCTTGTTGTACCTCATTATTGTACCTCATTGTTGTTTTAATTTGCTGTTCCCAATGACCTAAGATGTTGAGTGTTATCTCTTCATCTGTTTACTTATCATTCGTATATCTTCTCTGGTGAGGGATGTGCATTCTTTCCATGACATGAAGAATAGTAGCAAGAGCAGGTGGAAGGCTTATGTGACACTTCAAAGTCTCAATCCAGACTGGGCTGCACATGCTATACTTCTTGTTGCCCTGATGATATGATCCACATCAAAGACATTCGTTTCGTAAAGAGAAAGCACACATGGAAGTTAAGGAAAGAATAAAGAATCAATGGAGATGGGCCTAAACTTGGTCTAGTTTGTAGCACCTTGAGGGGAACACCTTGGGAGAGAGTTTGGGAGTGATGAACGATACCTTGAAATGAAAGAAACTGGTCTGCTATAATAAAGGTTAAATTGAGCTCCCGAGTTGTGAGATTTTTCAAGTGCATGACACACATCTGCACTGATACCTGACCATGGTCTGTTTAATAAATCACATAGTTGTATATACACTTCTTCTTGCTCTTGCATGGAGGAAGCCATGGGCTGATATAATTGGGTTGAGGTACAATAGCCTCCTGAAATTTTGGGATATATGGAGGTCCACTGACATGAACCCCTGATAAGCTGACCTGGGGACCGAGCTGTCAAGGCATCCTGCTACTTAGATTGCTCCCACGGAGCTGCCCATGGACACAAAGTGTTGAGCACACCCAGAATGGTGGTTGTAGAACAATGACTCAGAAAGGGATAGTTTGTGTGTATACATGGGGGTAGAAATGCAAGACAGTATTGAAGTAGCTAACCTAGAACTATAGAGAAAACTTGATGGAAAATTAGTTTTTCTAAGCAAATGTATCAGGCACAGGCCCTGACTATGTAGTTGGAATAACTTAATTTATGGTATATGGCCAATGCAAGGCTTTCTAATTGTACCATGCATTCTGGATTAAAAGTTATACTTTGAATTATAATAGCAGTAGCAATAACAAGACATTCTTGAGTATTATAGATGGATGTGTTTGCAAGTATGTTCTATAATGTGTCTGCTAAAGAATGGCGTCACACCCAGCTGGTGTGGCTCAGTGGTTGAGCATCGACCCATGCACCAAGAGGTCACTGGTTCGATTCCTGGTCAGGGCACATGCCCAGGTTGTGGGCCTAGTCCCCAGTGGAGGGCATGCAGGAGGGGGCCAGTTGATGTTCTCTCATCAACGTTTCTATCTCTCTCTCCCTTTCCCTTCCTCTCTCTAAAATCAATAAAGAAAAAATATAAAAAGAAAAAAAGCAATGGCATCAGAACACAAATAGTGACTATTTTGGCTGCACCATTTAAAGATTATTTTTGTTTTCTCTACTGAAATTAGAGAGTGCAACTGTAAGTGGCAGAGGGGTCCACTGTATTCAGGTATTTCTCCTTAACAGTGAAAGAGATTAGTTGCAAATAATTGAATTCATAGCCTGAAATGAAAAAAGTACTGATTGCAAAGTAGTTAAGTAAATATATATCTGTGCATGTATGATAAATAAAATGAGATGTTCAAGAATAAACTTTTGAGCCAGACAGACATGAATCTTGACATAATTTTATAGTTTATTAAGAGTAAGATCTGTAATCTCTCTGTGTCTCTTGTTCCTCAACCATGCCATAGGTCCTATATCAGTATCTACCTCTCCAGGTTATTTTACAGATAACTTGAGGCAAACCTGTAGACCACTTAGATGGTGCCTGGCGCATGTCAGTGCTTAGCCAGTGTTATCTGTTACTTAGTGTGATCCTGGTGTGAGCTGTAGGGGCTCCTCCCTGGGACAGAGTTGGTGTCCTGCATCTGTCTGCATTCTTTCCTTCTTTCTGATTCTTCCTCTTGAAGCTGCACACGCATCTCCAACTTCTCAGCCTCTGGTGTTGCTCTTCCTTCTACCTGCCGTCAGAGCCAACAGCACGGTTGCACAGGCCTCAGCTTCGCTGTTTTCAGAGTTGTTCCAAGTGTAGTTTTATTTTTACTTGTGATATGCATATCTTTGCTATGCAGGAAATACTGGAGGTGTAACTTTTTAAGTGGGACTGTGCATTCCAAAATTCCTCTGTGTGGAAACACCTGAGAATATTCTTGGCAAGACTTTCATGGTCTGTGATGCTCTGAGAGAAAGGGTGTAGGAAGTCTACAACGATCCTCTACCGAAGTGCCAAAGTTCCCTTTCCGCTCCTTAAAGCAGAGTCTTCTTTCTCTCTCTCTCTCCTCTCTGTGTGTATATATGTATATGCACCTGCCATGTATATACTCTGTATATGTACATGCACATGTCATGTATATGATCTGCGCATGTATATATGTATGTCATATATAAAAATATCCTATGTACACACCTCAGTATATGTTGTTCCAGATCTTCTGAAGGAAATTAAAATGTTTCTGAACTTGGAGGAGAGATAGTTATTTAACTGTTTCCTGACCATTAGAACCTATTCACCTGTACATTTTCTAAAATACATATAGCATTGGTAAACTTATGATAGAATTACAACAATAGTTTAATGCACCTGGACCAGCATACTCACACAGATTTTACATGCATACATACCTAGATGCATAAATACATAAAACATACATGTACAAATCACACAATCATTTATGACTGAATTACTACACAGGACTTCATAATTGTGGAAATGATTATAGCTCCTCAAATGTGTTTTAAATCTGGTACTAATAGGGGTTACTTTTTTATTTTTATTTTTTATTTTTGATCCTCACCTGAGGATATTTTCCCATTGATTTTCAGATAGAGTGGGAGGGAGGGAGGGAGAGGGAGAGAGAGAGAGAAACATCGATGTGAGAGAGACACATAGATCGGGCGCCTCCCACATGACCCCAACCAGGGCTGGGGATCCAACCACAACAAAGTACGTGCCCTTGACCGGAATCAAACCTACGACTATTTGGTCCACGAGCTGATGCTCTAACCACTGAACCACACTGGCCAGCGCTATAGGGGTTACTTTTTAAAAAATGTGCAATTGTGAATACTTTTCAGTACAATATTAATACAAGAATTTATGTGAACATTTTATTTTAGAAAACTTTATGCCAACCTTATGTTCATCAGGCACCTGCTCGTGTAAAGATCTTATCGTGCAAGCCCTTGCTTGACCTCCCACTAACTTATAGCTTTTATTTTAAGATCCTTTTATAGAAAAATATCCTCAGGTGATGATCAAAAATAAAAAATAAATAGCTTTTATTTTAAGATCCTTTTATGTCTAACCATCTTCCTGTGTTTGTCACACTGGTGCCTGAACAACGTCTTCAAACTGCGGTGTTGGCACAAATTTCCAAGAAGTATTCTTGTTCTAAGTGCATCTGCCTGCCAGCATATCCGTGAATATCATTTCTATAAAATACTACTTGTAAATATTTCACGTTGATCATGATATCATTGAGGCAGGACTGGTAACAGACCCGGTGGAATAATAGGCATTAACTATTATTGTGTGTGTGTGTTGGTGTGTGTGTATATAATCATGTATATATTTTTTTCTTATAAAAATAAAGTTCACTCAGAGCTGCTGCATTACACAACTTTAAGGACTGCAGTCACAGTCAGAATTAGGTGACCTTTTCCTTCGTCAGTTTGTGTAGATCAGGTTCATTTACGTAAAACTTGCAGGTACTTAGTGCCTATTTTATGCCGAGTTCTGAGCTTGTTACTGCGGAACAAACATGAATATTACATGGACCCATCCCTCCCAAGTCCCCTATTGTATAAATATGTAATTTTTGTCTAGTGAACTTATAGTAAAAACAGAAGCATGCACACACACACACACACACACACACACACACACACACACGCACACAGAACAGAGAAGGGATGATTGTCTTGCAGAAGGAGACAGGAAAGGGAAGATTTCATAAAACACAAGTTTGAAAAGTAAAGTTTACAAAATGGACAAAGGGAGAATTTCAGGCAAAGAGGACAGTTGGGAAGAGATGAAATGGCATGCATGTCCAGGGACAGCAAATTCTGAGGCATAAAAAGCCCGGAATGAGCTAGAGTGGGAAGAAGGGAGTGTGAGAACTACAGAACCGCCATCGTCAGGAGCCTGGCTTTGGTTTGCTGTTGTTCGACTCATGGAATCTAGGAGCCCCAGTCTATTTGGATTGATACAGTATCGCCAAGAATAAAAGAATATATTTGCAACTATTAAGTCATATGGGAATTTATGAATTTTAGAAGATTGTGAATTGTATACATGAACTATTTTATTCCTCCTTGCAAAGTGTCTATGAGAAATGCTCTTTAGGTAATGCAAATCAAACAGAGTTAGTTCAGTAGTGGAGTATTCATCCTTTCTGGCTTTTATGTATAAGGGTGATTTAATATTTTATTTTTTCCTCTATAGTTTTGATTAGACCAATGTTGAAATGAATAAGCCTTAAATCCGTGTGCTATTTCTCCGCCGGGGTCAGTGGCAGAGAATATAAATAGTGATGTGGACCAGGGATGGTGTACAAGCTGGTTGTACTAACTTGTCTGTGTGGACTTGGTTAATTAAAGAGTGAGCACCTTTACCCTGCTGTGGGTATATTATTTGCCATCATTTAGAGACGGGGTCCAATTTTTTAAAAAATCTCATAAGGAACAACATTGTTGACCAAATACAATATCTGGTGTGCCCTGGCTGGTTTGGCTCAGTGGTTAGAGTGTCAGCCCGCGGACCAGAGAGTCCCAGGTTCGGTTCCCGCTAAGGGCACGTACCTCGGTTGCAGTTTGTCCCCAGCCCTGGTTGGGGTCGTATGGGTGGCAACCAGTCGATGTGTCTCTCTCATGTCGATGTTTCTCTCCATCTCTCCCTCCAACTCTATCTGAAGATGAATGCAAAAATGTCCTTGAGTGAGGATAAAAAATATATATATATATCTGGTGAGCCAAAGTTAGATTATGGGGTCCTAGTTTACAACCTTTGCCTTTGGCAATCCTATGAGGTCTTTAAAAATCTGAAGTTTCCATATAGGGGCAGAAGAGATATTTAAAAGATAGTTTCTGGAGTTTTAGAGAATGACTACATTAGAATATATGGAACATCAACATCAAATTAAAGCGCCCGAACAGCCCTGTTGCCAGCCAACAACAACACTTCCCTCCACTTCTGTCCACGCTGCGCTTCATTAGTTCTCATTAGTGACCGGGCCCTGCGGACGGAGGAGCCCAGGGAGCCAGGCATCTGCGCCCACCCTGGGGCCTGGATTCACAGAGATGCAGCGAAGATCACAGGGCTCAATCATTCCGTAAAACAGCTTCCTCTGACAGCTTGCAGTGGCGACTCCACATCGCTGATGGGAGAGTCATCAAAATGGATTGGGATTTATGGAATCACATAACTCACCATGAAAGCTTTGATTGCTGCCGAGAAAAATTTCTCTCCCCGTCTCTCACTGCAAGATTTCACGTAACTTCTTCAGTTCCCTTGGCTTGTTTTATAAGATAACTGGCTTGGAACGGCTTCAGCCGGGGAAATTCCACAAGTAGAGAATAAATATTACAGAGCGGACGAGGCTGTCTTTCGGCCTTGGCTGATCAAGCGCTGGCCTCACCGTGAGCATCCTGATGTCCCGAAACACGATGACAGCTTCAGAGCTTTCAAGTCCATTCTCCTCAAAGTTGTTCTCTGTCTTGACAGAATCACCCAAAGGCTAAATGAATTTGATTATTTACTGAAAATTGGGGGCAAAAGTGACTCTTGTACCATATCATTATATATAAGCTGGGTCCACTTTGGTAGCCAAATGCAGAATATTGGAATTGCTATCACAGGGCCACTTCCTAACAGCTTTTGGGATATAATTTAGATACCATGCAATTCACCTGTTTAAATTATGCAATTCAATGGCTTTTAGGATAGTCCCACAGTTGGGTATTCCTGATCACAACCAATTTTAGAACGTTTTAATTACTCCAAAAAGAAATCCTGTACTTCTTAGCCATCACCCCCAAACCCCATTCCTCCTGTCTGGCCCAGCCCTAGAGAGACTTTTCATCTCTCTAGATTAGCCTTTTCTGGACATTTCATATGAATCATGGCGTATGTGCTCTTTTGTGACAGGATTCCTTTACGTAGTATGTTTTCAAGGCCCATCCACGTTGCAGCGTGTATCAGTAGCCCGTTTCTGTTTGCTGCTGAATAATATTGCAGTGCATGCACAGGCCAATTGTATGTACCCATTCATCAGCTGATGAACATTTGGGCTGTTTCCACTTTGGGGCTATAACGCTATGAACTTTTGTATACAATTTTTTGTATATTTTTGCTTCTCTTTGCTAGATCTTATGGTAGCTATGTTTAATGTTAAGCAAATGCCAGCATTTTAAGAAATCTTAAGGAATCTTAAGGAACTGATAGACTATTTGAGCCGTATTTCTTGAAATCGGTGCAGCATAATATACATTATGTTTTCTAGGAACTTCGATGATGGTATGGTTTTCATATGAGAAAATACATTAAAGTTTCAGTAAAGATATCATTGTGTAATTAGAAGATAAGTAGTAGAAAATAGTCCTGGCTGGTTTGGCTTAGCAGTTAGAGCGTTGCCCATGGACTGAAGGGTCTCAGGTTGGATTCAGCAGGTCAGGGCACATACCTGGGTTGCAGGTTCGATCCCTGGCCCTGGTCAGGGTCGTCTGGGAGGCCAATCGATGTGTCTCTCTCACTTTGATGTTTCTCTCTGTCTCTCTCGTTCTCCCCCCTCCCTCCTTCCCACTCTCTCTAAAAATCAATGGAAAAATATCCTCAGGTGAGGATTAACAAAAAAAAAAAAAAAAAAAAAAAAAGGAAAGAAAAAGAAGGTAAATATAGGAAAGTGCTTTAGGGGGCCTAAAAAATCTGCTGAAGTAACCATGAGCACAATTGAGAGGCTGCCTAGAAGGAACTCCTTTTGGGTTTTTTAAACTGATCATATAGTGAAGGCTTCAATAAAGAAAACAAAAATATGTGGGATGAGTATGCTCTCATGACTTAAACAGAGAAGATGACTTAATAACACTTATTTAAAATGCTCAGAGAAATCTAAGTGAAACTAACGAAAACTTTAAAATGTTGATGCATTTTAGAAGTTGTCCATTTGGTTTTTACCTGCTTGTGTTCTTGCGGTATGCCACAGTTCTCCAAGCACACGTGTTCTTTCACTAGTTCTCACATGTTCTTCAGTAACATTGGTCAGGAGGTAAAACTCTTCTCCTCTGGTGAAAGAGTAAACTCAGGTACCTGAGGCTAATTGGTTTGATCAAAACCACACTTTTACTACAAGACTAGCAGCCAAGGCAATGTTCTTGGTTTCTTTTATGCTAGGACATACACAAAGATAGTAATTTTATTAAAAAAAAAAAAAAAAAAAACACTTGAAAATATACTCCTAGTATTTTTTTTTAATCTTCACCTGAGCATATTTTTCCATTGATTTTTTTTTTCAGATAGAGTAGGAGGAGGGATGGAGGGAGGTGGAGAGAAAGAGAGAGAGAGAGAGAAACATCGATGTGAGAGAGACACATTGATTGCTTGCCTCCTGCATGACCCCGACTGGGGCTGGGGATCAAACCTGCAACCCAGTTACATGCCCTTGACTGGGAATGAAACTTGTAACCCTTTCATCCATGGGCTGATGCTCTAACCATTGAGAAAACCGGCCAGGGCTATGTTCCTAGTATTTAATTGAAGAAGCAAAATTTAAGGGAAATTAATATGGTATAAATAATAGCTGATAATAGAAATTTAGGTTTAATTCTTTCAGATGAGCATAGGGAAATGTGGTACATGATTACAGATTTGTGCTTTGATGTTTTGACTATTCAGTATCTTAACTGAGCATTTGACAATGTTCTAGAAATTTTAACATTTATTTTCAGAGTTATCTTCAATTTGTGACATGGACGAACATATTTAATCTAAATGATTCATTGCCCTATAATCAATAGAAACATATGCTCATATTGTTTTCATGCTGCCATGAATCTTAACATAGAAAAGTATCAGGTGCTGCTTCAAGTCACAACCTAGCATTTAGTTTCAGTATATTGATGCTATCAATTTTATTCCATTAAAAAAAAAAGTAATGTAGATTTAAACTGGATTTTCTTGATAGTTCAACACAGGAATTGATACTGAGCACCATACAACAAAACATCCTAAATCAAACTTTACATTTTCCAAAATACCCCACAGGGCTTTTCTCTCGCCCTGCCCTCCAGCACCCCCCCCCCCCAACCCATACACTCTTACACATAACAACCTCCTTCACCTGTCTCATGTGGACTCAGGTTTCTTCCACTGTCTCCTTAAAGTTCTCTTTACTACGAAGCTCTTCCTTTTCTTTCTCTCCTACCTCCCATGTCTGACCATCTGTGTTGTTTGGGTACAATATGAGGTCTACCTTTGATTTCAGGGAATCATTGTCCAAGTAGATAAAACTGACAGAATTTCTTGAGTAGGAATATCATCGACACTGGAAATGCTGACTTTTGCAGCGTGCTGTATAGGAAGACTTGCATTCCAGCTGTAGTTTTCATTTTCTTTTTTTCCCTGAAAGAGACCAAGTGAAAACCTGCCGACATCATAGTATTTGTTTACAGGCAGCCAAACTATGATAATATTCAGTGTAGACTGCTGTGTGTGATACAGCTGTGAAATGAGCTACAATGTATTATTGAAAGTAAAAGAACTCGTGTAAATGTATTCAAATGAAAATCTTTTGCAAACATTACAGTAAATAGGCTTTAGAAACATTCTCATTCTGTCTCTTGTACTTTAAAAATGACTTTTCTCCAGATACTACATATCTTAGGGTGTGTGATGAAAGAGATGAAAATTAGGATTGTCAACATTCAGGGATGTGTGGTAGGTTTCTCCTCCCATCAGTGTGATGGGAGTTTTCATTTGAATTCAGATCTACGCTTGTCTCTTCCTCAATATTGGAGCATCATGAGCACATTGTAGAACTATTTTACTCCTAAAGCATATATTACAACTTTACCCCAGATAGCATTTTACCACAGAAGAAAAGTTGGAGTATTCTTTCCATTTTGAAGGTCTTTACCAAACTTTTATACTGTGCGTGTCCTTATTTTTGGTTGCTTTTCTGTGTGTGTGTGTGTGTGTGTGTGTGTGTGTGTGTGTGTTTGTGTGTGTGCGTTTGTGTGTGTGTGTATTTGATAACTCTCTTGGCCATTGAACACAGGAAATTTGGTATCTTAATCAAAGTCTGCTTAATGGACAGGAGAGACATTACACACAAATCACAAAGTTTTAAAATATTATAAACCAATAAAATGTACTTATCACTAACATCATACTGCACATAATTTAATCTGTGGTTTATTGTGATGCATAAATGTCTTCAGGAGGCTGAAGTGCACCAGAGTCTTCATTATGAACAAAAATGTATTGCTGTGATAGAGCCGCGAGGAAATTCTGTAAGAAATTTCTGGTTGGTACGATGATTAATTAAGCCCTATTGGAGGAGTCTTTTAGTCTTTTTCATTTAATTGTGTAGTTTTAAAGCATATTTAAAAGTATCAGTGTTTTTCTCAATGAAGAGTGTAGAGACCCATTTATTCTACTCATCTCCATACCTTTGAGAGTTGAAATCAAGTCATTCTGAGGCGATGCTAATATCTTCAATGATTTTGCCTCCATGTACGTGTGTAGTGTTTATCTCATTATTTTTTGAACAATATTAATGCATCTAGAATAAGAAGATGAATTTGAGATGAAGACATAGAGTTTGATATTTTATTTTTCAAACAAAATTATTCTCTATCCTTCCCTGTTTTAATCTATTACATACACATTAGTAATGTTAGCATAAGATGTGGTGCCCCCTGAACTGCTTTATTTACTGCCCAAACATCTTCCTGACCCCTGGGCCAGACCCTCTCCTAGCTGTGGGGAAATATAGACACGTGAGTCTGGTCCCCTGGTCACTGACGAGCTCATATCTTTGGAGATGCAGATGTATAACCATAAATCAGTGTAATTGGGGCTATGGAAGAGGCACGTGTGAAGTGCTCTAAGGACACTGAAGAGGAACTGATCGATTCATGCAGGCTGGGAAAAGGCAAGGACCGGGAAGGCCTGCCAGAGGTGTTGACAGTTATGTTGGGCTTGAAAGCATGACTAAAAATCTGGGAGACAGTGATGACGCTATGCACATGGTGAAGACACAAAGGCGTGAATTAACAATCTAAATGGCTTTTATATCTCTGCGTCTGAACTCTACAGCAACTCCCTGTGGGTGTCCTCAGCAACCTCAGTGAACCCTGTCCGTCTTAGCTCTTGTCCTTCTTCCTAAACCTCCCAGTTTTAGGAAACAGCCACAGTTTCTACCTGGTTTCTACTTCCTTGTTCAACTTTCTTACAATGCTTCCGCAGGATTGTCTGCTCGAATTCCAAACTCTGACTTTATTCCTGGTCGATTACGTTTCCAAGTTCCTCAGTTTCATGTTATTTAACCAAATGGTCAGTTCAGTTCAACTTCCTTGTCAAGCCCACTGTTCCAGAACCCCCAAATTCAATGTGAGCCCAGAAATATCAAGTCACTAAAATTGGATATTAGATACAAATTTCAGTTGTATTTACCTTGAACCTTGTATCATACCATTTATGCTTTGGTGCATAAGAGACCCATTTTGGGGCTTTCATGGGAAAACCAATTAAAATATTTTTAATGATTTTATGAGAAATGTGCTTTTAGTATCTCTGTTAGACCCAGGAATTAAGCAAGTAAATAAGTTCCATATTTACTTAAAATTGTTCATTCAAGTTTAAACACTCTTGGCTCTGTCTTACCTGATGATCTAATAGTGCTTATAGAAACATTTAGCATGGTTAATTCTCATCACTCCTCTTCACGTAAAATATAATTTGATACATTCACAAGGCTGTGATCATGAGACTATGCAAATCTTTCTTTAATATGTGAGCTATGGCCCTGGCTGGATGGGCTCAACGGTTAGAGTGTTGGTCCATGGACTGAAGGGTCTTGGGTTCAATTGCCGGTCAAGGGCATGTACCTGGGTTGCAGGTTTGATCCCCAGCTCAGCCCTGGTTGGGGTTGTTTGAGAGGCAACCAATTGATGTGTCTCTCTCACATCAATGTTTCTCTCTCTCTCTCTACCTCCCTTCCATTCTATCTAAAAATCAATGGAAAAATATTCTCAGGTGAAAATTAACAACAACAACAACAATAATAACAACAACAACAATAATAATAACAACAACAATAATAAGTGAGCTATGGTTTTCTTCTACTAACAGGCAACCACAGAAAGGGAGGATAGTTGTGGGTAGTAAAATGTAGTGTCTTCTTTGAAGTTTCTGGTACCTAAGCAATAGACAGCCATAATAAGAGTGGAAGATTACAGACTTAAAAATCGCCCTCTGTCAAGACAGCTCAAATATCACTTCCTCTCTGAAGCTTTTGTGATCTTCCTTCCTGATTTATGGTACCACTTTAGTGAGAATATGTGATTTTCTTTTTTTCTTCTTGCACCCTTAGGTGTGTAATACGTGCCTCCACCGAAATATCTGTATCTTTTTTTGTAGTTTATTGATTCTATGTCTCTAACTCTTACTTTTAAGATGTGAACTCCCTAGGCAGGGGCTATCTTAGTCATCTTTGTTTCCCAGCATCTATGACATACTAGATGTCAGTACAAGTTGATGAATGAATAAGTTGCTGAAATGTAGTTTAGGTTACAAAATTCTATATCACATGTTATTTTACTTCATAACATTCACAATAATTTTTTCTTTTATGAAATATCCTTAGAAAATTTGATACCTTTTAATGGAGTATATTTTCTATTATGTAATGTTATTCCAATTTGGTTTACAGTTATATAAATATTCAAATGAAGAAGGTGATAAAATCAGTAACTTGCTTTATACTTTTATTATTTTCCCATATCATCTATAAATGTAAGAAAGCAGACTTTTACTTGATTCAAAATATAGTAGATAATTATGGTCCCTCTTGATACACATAATAAGTAATATATGGGGATACCTAGCTCTTAAATACTTATTTCAGGCTGTTATCCTGACCAGTAGCTAATTGCCAGTTTGAAATATTTATGCAAATAAGATCCCATTGAGATCTTCTCCAAACCCATTTCCACACAGATCATAGTCCCAGGCTTGTGTCATGATCATTGTGGCATCTACCCATATGGCCACAGCCGGTTACCATGTGTAATGTAGAAGACTTGAGGCTATGGCAGATTCTACACCTTTTCCTTAGAAGAAAGGCAAAAGATGCACCTAGGAAACATTGTTTCTACCAAAATGCATCAGAGTACAAAGGCAGCTAGTGTGGCCACTCGGGTCTGTGTCAACATAAAACCTTAAGACAAATTAGAAACCCCTAAAAGGAGAGAGTGCGTGAGAAAGTGAGAATAAGAAAAAGAGCAAGAAAGACAGAGAAAGAGAGAGGCTGAAGGAGAGGGAGGGAAGAAGATTGATTGACTTCAGTCTGTAGAAACAGTCATGCTGCGTTGAGTGTTTTGTGCAGGTGTGGAGTTATGCCGGAGGTCTCAGAGAGCAGTACAGGAGAGACATACAGCTCCAAGGCTGTTGCGTGGGAAAAGTGGAAAGCTTAAGACGCAAATACACAGCAAAGAGGAGGGTCCGGGGGGCTGGCGTCTGCATTCTCTCAGCTGCATGCTGAACATCTCTCCTCCACCAGCTCTCTGCTCACCACCCAGGTTCCACGAGCCTTTCCTGCTTGTTCACCTGGGTTCTGAACAGCAGCAACCATTCCTGAGCTCTGTGGACTAACACTGAAGTCTCCTATTTATAAATCCTGATAAATTTCCTTTAGATCATTCTTTGGGAAGATGAACTGTATAGTTCCAAAAGCTCTATATTTTGCACATTGAATGTTTTAATTCCTGGTGACTTACTTTTAATGAGGAGGGAGACTTGACTTGGGGTGGTAAACACTCCATATAATATACGGATGATGTATTGCAGACTTGTGTACCTGAAACCTATATAATTTTATTAGCCAACATCACCTCAATAAATTCAATTAAAAATGTTAAATTTAGGTTTAACATAACATTTGAAATTAAGTTAGGGAGTTATTTCTATTTAGATAAACTTTAAAAATCTTTTTCTTGAAGTAAAAAGAAATACACTGGTGGAATTTATTTCATAAATTGGAGTTTGAACGTAATTAAAAAGAAATGTTTTTTAAAATGTGAAGTTACAATTCCTCACCTGTAGAGTGCTGGTTAGCACTGTGAGGAAGACATATGTTAATATTTATATGTAGCAGATCATAGGGTATTAAATGGATTCTGCTTTGCTTACATAAGTGAAATGTGCTTTAGCTCTTGCAGAGAAATCCAGAAAAGTGTGACAGTGAGAATTGCTTTTGATGTTTGAATGAAGGTCAAAATAAAAATAAAGAAATCAATCACTGAATAGTTTGCCATTTGCCCCTAGAAACATCTGAAATCATCCAGTAAGGCAAATATAATTCATATCATCCTTTCAAAAAATAATTAGTTACAGTCAAAACAAGTGAAAATTTGAGACCTATTATGTTGTAACTGCATTGTATTTATAAAATAGTGATACATAAATGATGTTGAATGTAAGTAGATTACAACCATTTCTAAATAAAATTATTGTGGTGATTGATACTCTAAATTATTTAAAATTGAATATGATTGTAAATTTGTCTTAAACTTGAAATTGCTATGATTTCTTTTCCATTATAAGTTACTGACATTTCTAAACTATATAATCAGATGTGAATCAATAAAGTAATCAACAAATCTTTTCATCTGTGCATGATATAAGGAAATTATGTTCTCTAAAGAAGCTTTAGAGAGATGTTATAAGATCTTCCTTCCTCCCTCCCACCATCCCTCCCCCCTCCCTTCCTTTATTTTATTTTATTTTTTTAAATCCTCACCCAACAGTATGTTTACAGAGAGGAAGGAAGAGAGAGGAGACAGAGAAGAGAGAGAGAGAGAAGCATCAATTGGTTGCCTCCTATATGTGCCCTGACTGAGGACTGAACCCACAACCTAGGTATGTGTGCTGACTGGGAATTGAACCCATAGCCTTTTGGTGTACAGGACAATGCTCCAACCAACTGAGCAACCCGACCAGGACTATGAGATTTCTTTAATTAGAAAATTATACACAATATAGAGACCATAAAGCCCTGTGGAGATTTTGTTTATATCTATTTTTGTCTGAAAACATTGAGTCAACAACAAGAATTGCAGCCACAGTGAAATGCCAAGTGCATATACTTTCGTTGAATAAACAAAGGTAACATTGTCACATGTTGGTGCTTCTTCTATATAGGTGCTAGGAATAATAAACACAGCATACTGTTTCAACTAATATTTTGACTGTGGGATTAATCACCAGGATACAGAAAAGGGACAATTTCCATTTCCTTCAGATTCATTTTGGAATGAGAAGAAATCTCAATATATCATTGCAGTGGGGACATGACGGAGAAGTCTTCAGTGGTAAATAAGAGGAGAAAGTCTGGATATATGGGCCAAAGGGTAGGCGACTTGAGGACCTGATACCTGTGCAGACAGGTAGGAGCTGAAGATGAGGTGACCAGAGATAAGCCAGCAGAATTACAGCCCTCGGCGAGGAACCAATGCGGGGATTCAACTCCCAGAGCGGGAAAGTAGAGGGCTTGGGGACAGTGAACAAGGAAAAGCATCCATCACCAGAACTAATGCTCACTCTCTGGAGTCACCAGATGTGTGTAGATTACTATTACTTTTCCCCACCCAGTCATATCCTAGAACCAGGGTGAGCTCAGTCTGCACATGGGGACTGAGAGGCCCCAGGAGTGGGGACTGAATAGTACCTGGCAGTTCATTCAATAAACAATGGAAGTGTGTAAAATTCAGCCACATATACCTGCTTTAAAGGTATATAAGCCTGGTATTCATTTCCTTTGAGAAAGAAAGGTATTAACCATAATCATTAGCTAGGAATGAAAAGTCACATGATATCATAAAAAAATATAATTTAGCCATAAGCATTGTTTCGGTTAATTTAAGCTATGCAGATTGAAACAACATGTGCAGAACTTTGTGTAGAGCATTGAACTGATCTCCAAAAGCATTTGAAGTAATCTATATTTCAGTTGTGTTGGGTTGGAAGTTTATACTTTGGCAAGGCTTCTGACACACAGATGGCATTTCTCAAACTTTTGTCTGTGTCAGAGGCATGTGAGAAAATGTTCAAAACGCACACCCCCTTTGCACACGCCAAGATTTTTAATTCAGTGTGCGGTGGGGAGGCCAAAGGATGTGCGTTGACATGAACTCCCGAGTGACGATAACACACGGACCACATCCACGTCAATGTTGGAGGAACTTGAGCCCTAGGAACTCTGATTTTGGGAAGGAGAACGATTTTGAAGGGCTTCTTAGGTATGGAACGAGCAAGTGATACAGTTGAGAAAATTCTTGTACTCGTAAAAACAAATTTCATCCTCATTGTTGGAGACTAAACAGTTTTGTAGAGAGCACAGAGGTATCTCTGTGGTTACAGACAGTTACTCATATGCAACAGGCCGGAAAGCTGTCGATATTAAAGGCTTTAAAAATCATTCGGAAATACTGCCTGTGAAATGAAAAGTGATCACTTTGTAAAAATAACACTGGAATCGTTTATGTGAAGTGATTTTAAATGTATTTCTGATAACTATGCAGTGTGAGAATATGCCTGTATATTCTTAAATATGTGTCACTGAAATTTTGTAGTAAGTTTTGCCTAATTAGAACAATATACTATGTGCATAATATCGACTTTTAAAATGACTGCTCTTGAACAAAGTAGAAAAACATAATTATAACTTCCATATTTCTTGTGATTATTTTTGTCATTTGACTTTTCCCACTCTTCCAAATCTAAATAGAATTTTCTTATTTTTT
This sequence comes from Tadarida brasiliensis, assembly GCA_030848825.1. Taxonomy (NCBI): domain Eukaryota; kingdom Metazoa; phylum Chordata; class Mammalia; order Chiroptera; family Molossidae; genus Tadarida; species Tadarida brasiliensis. Next base: position 76,953,785 of record CM061267.1, on the reverse strand, counting down.
TCCAATTCTTTGGGGAAACCTCTTATAAATTTGAGGTTATGAACGTGAAACTATTATATGGATGCATGTGACTATTTAAAAATATAACCCACTCAGTAATGTAGACTGCATTGACTTGGAATCCATGGGATTTTGAGGTGCAATGAAATTTCTGAACTCAAATGCACCTGGTTCAAAATGCCGTTGCTGGCACTTTCTAGTGTTGTTACCTTGGACACATTTCTGAAGTTCATTATACCTCAATTCACTCATCTGTACGTCACAGATTTTTTTCTGTCAGAATTAGGTGAAATAATGCATGTGAAAGAGTTACTGTGGCTCTTGGGAAAGAATAGATCCCAGTTTAAAAAAATAAAAGGGCAATGAGTGAGGATAGACACCTGGTATGACATCCAGCAATATCATTTTCTGAACTGCTGCAAGACAGTGGGCTCCTCTGGAGACTCCTGCAGTCCTTCCCTGCGGGCCAGCACCTGCCCTTCTCACTCCTCTGCCCTGGGTTCCAGGCTCTCCTACTGGTGATCTAGATACACATGGCAGAGCCAGTGTCTTACACTCCTCTGGGTCAGTTAGCCGTCTACACAAGATTTTCAAGTCTCCAAGCAGACACATGAGTGCTTCATTCTATGTTATTTTTTTTATATGTGCACTAGAGCATCAAAATCTACAATTCTGTGGGCAATTCATTGTGCAATCTTGAGCTTCAACAATTGTTAACAAGTGAATTGGATGTTTCTCTATACTCTATACAGCTCTTAAAATCTCTAATCTGTCATGTTTCCTCAAGTAACAAACACTCTTTTTATGTCCTAACAATTTGGATCTAGTTTTGTATATTATAAATAATTATTAAGTGAAAAGCAATTTCTAACATGCATAGGGACTTTTAATGTGAGAGATAAAACCCAAAATTATGGTTGGTTCTTTTGCTACCAGTAAACAATACAGTTGAATGTCTTAGGATGACAGCCAGGAATAGTATCTAAGGTATGAGTGCATTTATACTGTAGGCATACTTATTTAAAAAGATTCATGAAGCCTTTTAGAATTAAAAAAAAAACAACTTTATTTTGTAATTAAATATATTATTCGTTCCCCTTGTTATGCAAAATGAAATAGCTTTATTAACTGAGCATTAGTGTTTTCCTGATGTAGTTATGCAGTAATATAATTTGGAGCATGATGTAGTCTAATATCAATGCGTTATATTAAGTCATTACAAATAAAAAGGACATCAGTGTTGTGGTATTTTCTACACTGAAAACTAAAGAATTTATTCATTCAAATTCATATGCCCATTCTAACCATTCTTGCAGCTAGAACAAAGTGAATGCTTTTTTGTGAGTGTGATCATAAAAATTGTTCAATTGGATTCTCAAATTTAAACCAAAATATAGATGTATACCAAATAGAGAAGTAGGGGGAAACACTTTGTACATTATCTGCTAATATGTTTAATATTATTCCTTTCATATAGCACCATTTTCCGGAAGAAATGAATGTTATTGTTAATATATGTGCATGGTGTTATTCTTCATTTGACAAAATGAATGAAGTGGTTTAAAGAGGATCATCTTCTTTGTTAGTTAGTTGTATACTGATCACATATTAATAACAAAAATACCTTCATATTTGTCAGTTGCATGCTTGTGTGTACTTTAAAAAAAATGAAAATGTTACTCAAATCACCTAAATAATGGTGACACAGGTGTACTCAATTCTTGAATGTTCATCAAGAACGCGTGATTTGTACACATTTTTATATGCATGTTTTATTTTTAAAAAACTAAGAAAGAATAACAGATAAATATATTATAGTAGTAAGAAGGTAGTGCTAATAATTATACCCCCTTCTGTTCGTGTTAATAGGACAAAGTGGTTAGATGAATTCTATGCAGACTTTTACCATAACTGAGCGTTAGTTCTGATCAGTGCTTCTGCCTTTGCTTCGACCCCCTTCTGTCTACATGCTGCTCCCAATGTCTGTATTTCTGATATTTTAGTTTAAGATGGAGGTCTAGATGGCTCAGTTAACTTTTCTCTGGTAAATATTAAACATATTATTAGTTCCTTAATCAGTATTCTAAATTAAATACAAGTGGATGACACTATAATATTTGAGTTAAAATTTAAATCATAGTAAAATAGCTATTTTTTAGGGTCATTCAGAGATGTGATAGATGCTTGATTGTCTTTGGGATGTTGTAATATTCTTCACTTATAAAGTAATTTAGAACCTTAATTAAAGTGAAATTCCCCATGCATCTACTATTAGAAAAGTAAAATTGAGAAAGCAAAGTGAAAAATGTGGAAATTAGATCGCTGTAAATAGCATGTGATTTAAATGTTATCCATATATAACATCAGTGTTGTGAAATATGAGTCCATTAAATTTAAAAGTAAATACTTTATTTCTACTGGAGAAAAAAGTGAGATAAACATAAAAAAAGTATATGAGATATAAATGTTTAACTCTTCAGAGTTGTTTTGATTGGCACAAATTTTCTAACTGAAGGATTTCAGATTGTTGGTGGAATGTAACTGGAATTGTCTCAAATAATGTTATCTGTTAGTTGGCTCCTTTAGAGAAATGTTTTTCAGACTAAGAAGTCAAAATAAGAATCAAAAGTGATTCTCTGTTGCACATTCAATTTGTCATTCACATTTAAATAACATTTTGAGTGGAAATTCAGCAATGGGATTTTGATATACATTTTAAACCATATTACATATGCTCTGACTGTACCTACAGAAGCAAGCATAGTATAGCAAAATATTAGCATTAGTGGGAAGGTTTGCTAAGTGACTGGATGCAAGATAAATATACACAAATTAATAGTTATTAATAGGCAAACATAGAAAATGTGAAAAAAAATTGCCTTTCCCATTATCTACAAAAATAACAATGGCATCCAACACATCAAATCTAAATAAATGTCGCAAGGAACAAGCAAAACCTAAATGAAGAAAATGATTACATTCCATTGAAAACCATAAAGCAAGTCTTGAGTAAATAGCAAAATATGTCATATTCTGGATGGCAAACTTAATATCATACATACGAAAATGGTTTTTAAATTAATGTACAAGTGCGATGCAGTTGTAATCATAATACCAAAGGATTTTTGTACAGACTTGCACAAAATTATTTTAAAGTTTGTGTGGAAGAGTAAATACATGAGAAATGCCATAATTTTAAAAATATTTTTTAAAGAATAGTAGGAGAGTGAACATTTCTTACCAGATATTAAAATTTAAGGGACCTGGAGAGTATTATGCTAATTAAAATAAGCCAGTTAGAGAAAGACAAGTATCACTTGATTTCACTTATATGTGGAATCTAATGGACAAAATAAACAAACAAAGAAAATAGATCCAGAGACATGAAAGTAGGTAATAGACTGAGGAACCTCAGAGGGAAGGGGGGAGAGGGAGTGGGAAGAGATAAACCAAAGAACTTGTATGCATATATACATAACCAATGGACACAGGTAATAGTGAGGTGAAGGCGGGGCGGGGGGGGGGGAGTAGGGAGGAGGGGATTAATGGGGGAAAAAGGAGGGACATCTGTAATACTTTAAACAATAAAGCTAAATTAAAAAAATTAATGAACATTATTTAAGCAAAACAACAAATTTTGGCACAAGAATAGAAACATATATCAGTGTAAAGAATATAGTCTAGAATTATATATATATATATGGAAACAATATACTTATGAAGCTTATGTTTTAAACCCTTCAGCACCTGATATGATCATAAAGGCTAATCAGTGCTTGTTAAAGTGTCTACATCATTAAACCGTTTTAGGTATCTTGACAGATTTAAAAAATTATGATGGATATATTTTCAAAGAAGTTCCCAAAATACATGTTTTCTCACAGTTCTAGAAAACATTTTAAGCATAATTAGGAGTATTATAATTTATAATTATTTACATTTATTTGAAAATAGTTGAGGGGTTGACCTTGTAAAATTTTGAAGTTGATGTAGGTTTTTTGCTTAGTTGTTTGCTGACTCTTCTTCATTTAGGTCTTCCTTGATCCCATATTTTTTGCTCCTCTCTCTTCTTCTCAAATGTCTTTCATATTTCACAGGGCCTCTCATTTCAGTAGTTCATCACATACTCTGGTCCACTGTTTCCAAATGTTTTTGTCTCCATCCTGGTCAGGAAGCAGAAGGAGAGGGAATGGAGAATTCTCCAACAAACGTGTATTTATTTGTAAATTATATGCAACTTCTTCTGCAATAATATGGTATATATTTGAATTATAAGCAAATATCCTTAAGTCAATGAAATCTAAAACTTAACTATGGGCTAATAAAATGTTAGAGTAACTGGAGCCTACAAATTGTGTTAGATTAAAAAAAATTTTTTAATCAGGCCATTTCCAGAAAGTAATTGAAGGCCATCTGTTATTTGTAAAACATGAATTTAATTGTGATTTCCTACATTCAGGATAGCATCATTTTCTGAAAAATCATAAATGGTTTGTTAATGCTAATGAGGATTGAGTTTAGGATTATTAGATTATTACTGTGACTCTTGAGGTTTTAATATTATTTTTCTTTCCTCCCTAAAAATACATCTGTTGTGTGTATTGTGGTGAGTGTGTGCATGTGTGTATATGTGTACCTTCAAATATATTTTTAATATTTACAATTTTTTCTTTATTGCTTTTAGAGAGAGAGGAAGGGAGAGGGAGAGAGAGATAGAAACATCAATGAGAGAGAATATCGATTAGATGCCTCCTGCATGCCCCCCAGTGGGGATCGGACCCACAACCTGGTCATGTGTCCTGACTGGGAATCGAACCGATGACCTCTTGGTGCATGGGTCGACGCTTGACCACTGAGCCACACCAGCCGGAAGAGAATACTGTAACTCTTTAAAATGAATGAATCTCTCTCAAATGTTTTGCAAAACCCACGATAGGGCATTGTTGCAGTGAGAACAAAAGAAAACAAAAACAAAAACCATTGCAACATTTTGTTACAATCTTATCTATTAAAAAAAAGTAGCACACCACTAAAGCGTCTAATTTCTCTTTATAACATTTAATTTATGCATGTTTGAAACTGTTCTAGAGGACAAAAAGCTCCAAAGCCAATGATAGTATTTATGAAGTATATTATTTATTTCATTGTTCTTGATAGTACTTTGAAAAATAAAATCCTGTTTTTATTCCATTTTTGTCTTACTGTCCCTAAATATAGTGTAGTTTAAAAAGTAAACTTCAGTTGCATGATACTCTGACATAAAGAATTTGCTTCTATTCTGAAGAAGCCAAAGATGTTATGTGTGCTTTTGTATGATAGTATAGTGGGTGGGAGGGATGTTGAAAACTATTTCACTGGCAAAGAGACTTTTTATGTTTCAAGGGACTTTATGAAGATGAGCCCCTCATTATTGATTTTAGGTTTTAGGCGATGATATAAAGCTTACTGGAAAATTAAGCAAGCTTAAATACTGGTACAGACCCCTCAGCAATGCTGCTTTTCCCTTCACACTGTGGATTAGAAAGAGATTGACCTGAATTAAATCCGTATATCATGTTGCCTGATAAAAAAGAAGGGAGAATGGGGTGGAGGGGGGTGGGGGATGAAGTTGATTTGTAGAAGAGAAGAGATTTCCACTTTCCTTTGTATTTGGTCTGAAAGACACCACTAATGATCATTAATTCCTGAGCAGAAGTTTGATATGGATATGATTCTAGGCCAAGAGGAGGCGATTCAATTTGGCTTAATAAGAAATTCTCAATTAAATTATGCAGGGAGACACTGCAAGCCATGGGGTGAGCTCTGAAGTACTGACGGAAAATTTTCAGGTTCGGAGTAAAATTGTTATGTATCTGTGTATTATCTATTTTATTTTTATATTTTTAAAAAAGTGTAGGATGGATAGCTATGTATCTTGACTGCACAAATGTCTTTATTTTTTATCCATTGTGTTTTACTGGTTCTAATGGAAATAAAATACGTTAGAATGTAATTAAGTGAAAATATGGTGAGAAAATCTTTATGCACTTGAAAATTCCTGTTTTATCCTGTTCCCTTTCCCCCCTCATTATTTCCCATCAGTTTTTGAAAGTAGAACCTAAAATTCATTCTGTTTTTCTTCCTAAACTCTCCAAAATTTTAGATCATTTTATATCTGATTATCTGATCAACAGATTGAAAATGCATCTGCATATTTGGTTTTCATCTATTTCTGTTTTTCACTTGTCCTTAAAAAATTTGAAGAAGAAAGGAATACATATGGAAGCAGAAAACAAAATCCAATATTAGATGTCCAGGACAGCATGGTTAAAATTAAGCATGAATGTTTTCATTCTGTTTTATTCAGTTACTTTAAACATAGTTAGAATATGATGTTTATAAATTTTTATATCTGATTTAAATTTGAAAAGTATAATGTAGCATTTCCACATCACTTTTTAAAAGCATCATTGTCTTATTTAATGACTACATAATATCCACTTTTGATTATCTTGTATTTTTTGCTATTTGTTTCCTCATTTTTATATTAAAACAATTTATCTTCTGGATTTTTCATTTTAATCTACTTCCTTTAGTTGGATTTCTAGAAGAAAAAAATACTGTACCTTGTATTATTGTGATTTCTAGACTGTTCAGTTTTTGTTCATTTATTATTATTATTATTTGTCTAAATTTCATTTCTGTGAAAGTTTTTCTGATATTCTTCAAAGGCAGAGTTTTTTTTTCAAGTTCACTTTATAGTCCCTGTGTGTCTAGCTCTCTTTGTCATGGCTTTATGTTTTTCCATTACATACTGGAAGAATTATTTGCAAGTTTTTCTCATATGGCCGATGATTTTGCATTGTTAATTATGTTTGTCTTGCTTATAAAGTAAATATTCATTCAGCTATTAAATTTTGATGTCTTGAAATACTTCTTACTTCCTTACTCTCTCTTTTTATTCCTTCTTATTGTCTTCTCCTCTCATCCTCTTGGCTTAATTTTCCTGTGGTTGTCCTCTTCTCTTGCACAGAGACTGTGTAATTCTTTTATTCATTTGGAGATACCAAACAGGTCTCTGTAATTTTTTTCCTGTTTCCAACAATAACATTAAACACACAACAAAATCTTAATTGATCCATGGTATCTTACTTTGAATCACAAGGCCGTGACTGTGATACACTGCAGGGATCAAAAAACTACAACCCTCAGGCCAAAAATTAACCGCAATCTATTTTTATAATGAAAATTTTGTTGGCACACCGCCATGTTCATTCCTTTACATACTCTCTTTGGCTGCACCTGGGCAGCAGTGGAGAGGTGAATAGTCATGGCAAAGATTGTATGGACCAAAAAACACTAATCTATGTACTATTTGGCCCTTTACAGAGTGGAAAGTTTAAAATTTGTTAAATGTGTTTTGTTATGTTTGCTTTGGACTGCCTACGCATTTCCCCTCTGTAAGAGCCTTCAGTATTTTTTACTGGAATTACAGATCCCTCGTTGGATACTGTTGCAAGGTACTCTATTTACTCCATGGGCCGGATAAAGAACCTTAGCTAGTCTATTCGGGTGTGCTACTCCTGGATTTGTATTTGAGTACATGACACTGCAGGTGAAGTTCTGAGTAGACTGTCCCCACTGTTCACCTAGCTGCAGGATATAGTGGGGGAGAGCAGAGATGGTAATAAACTCAGGATGATAGAGCTTGACGTCAGAAGTCAGATTATTAAGGACTCATATACCATGAAGAGTCGCGTGCAGTGGGCAGCCGTCAAGGACTTCTCAGCAGGAAAATGAAATTCAGATTTATGCTCCAGGGCGGGCAGATCACTGCTGACTGTGGAAAACTCTGTTGAAAATGGAAAGCTTTTACATTACCAGCAGACTGGTCAGGTGTGACTCAGAATAATCCACGCCAGGAGGGGAAGAAACCTCAGGCAAGCAGTGAGGATGGAGAGGCAGCAGAGTGGTGTTGAGGGCGGAAGAACAAGGCAGATGAGATGGCAGGGGTGAGAGGAAGGAGGGGAGTGGATCCAAGGGTTCTGGGGTGGGTGCCCGTGGGTATGCCAGGAAGCGCACAGCCAAGAGTGGTTTTACCAGGAACGAACGCTGTTCACTTTTCAGGCATATGGAGTGGAAGGTGTCTGTGAGGCATTTGGGTAAAGTTCTAAAACGAGGAGACTACCAGTAAACAAGAGTAAAATTAGGAAAAAGCCTCTGGGGATGGCCCCAGGAAGTGTCCCCAAGGAAGGGGTAGGCGAGGAAGAGGTAGCAGCCCACAGGGACACAGGGACACAGGGACAGGACGAGCCACCCGGAGGAAGGAAGTGATGCGCTGCACCGTTACTTTGCATGCTCTGTCATTCCGTATCATCCCCGTGACTTTAAAGAGTAGACGTTATTTTTTATTTGCTTATATGAAAGAAAAAAATAGCCATTAGTATCAAAATTTGAAATTTAAAGAACTAGACTCTATAGTTTATGCCCTCATTATTTCTAAAAGTATTCTTCAAACCAAGACAGCAGGAGATACCCAGCTCGCTGTGGTTTGCTATGGAATTCTCTCTATGAAACTTTGTTTTTATAACCCTCACTATGTAATGCACTTTGCAAAAAACCCTCAACTACCACAATCAACTCCACTTTGGGAAACTCCAACTTTTCCCCAATCTTAACAGCTGGTAAACAAATGTGATCTTACCACTTATATTACAAAATTTCCTAGGAAAAGGAGATCTTGGGATGGGGGGAATAACATTTTTATCAGGATGAGAGAGAAGCAGTCCAATAGAATTTCCACAGTTATCTATAATAGGAGAAAACAAACACCGTAACAACTACCTGTTGCCAAGAAATTGGATGAAGGGGTCTGGGTGTTCATCAGAGCAGACCCAGCAGAGCCAGCTGCTGAGACACAGTAACTTCAAGATTTTAGGATGGAATCTCACACTGTATTATGTATTGATTAATCAGTGTTCTAGCAGGCCAATAAAGCACATTTTATTAAAGTTGTCTGTAGACGTAAACGGTTTAAATGTAGTTTTATTTTCGTTTGTGAATTTATAGTAAATAAGAAAAATTTTCAGGGCTTGACTTCCAACCTTCTTCGCTGTATCTTTCATTCTTCACAATATTGTAAACAGGATTGCAGATTACAGTAGAATATAGAGGGATGTCTAAAATGGGTTTTGTTCTTGAAAAAAAAAGGTAAAGGCAGGGTTTGGAGGGTTTGAGTGTGAAATCGTTGTATTGCAGAGTAAGACACTGGGTGCTTGTTGCCAAAGCACTCCCAGAGCTCTCAGCAGTTGTTCCTGTTCCTTCTGTGTAAATGTTGCCAGTCAGAGGATATCAGTTTACAACTTAGTTCCCTTAAATAGAGTGTATTTTATTTTCTCAACAGTATTGATTACCCGACGTGACAGCACCACCCCTTTCTATTTTATTCATTTTCATTTTCTGAACAGTATACCAGTATTTGAGCTCCTTAATTTGGTTTTCAGCCCAAGACAGTGTGGTTGCCTGGAAACACTCAGCACTTTTAGCTCAATCATGTATGCTTTTATTTGGACTCTGATTGAGAAGTCAATAAATATTTAATTTGCCCCCTTTTGACTACAAAAAGTGAGTATCTTTACTTCTCTTATATTCCATTTCAATACGCATTTTGTGTCTCCTTGCCTCCTCTCATTTGTATCTCCATAAGACTTGATATGCATATGATATAGAAAGAAACGTATCAGTGCAGTGCAAAGATTTTGTTATTCATATTTTATAGCATTTTAATATTTAATTCTAGATACATAAAGTTAGATATACAAAATGACTTTCTCCAGCAAGTATTGATGACACAAAATTGGAGACCCAGAAATCCATTTCACATAAATCCTTTCCACAAGGAGCTTATAGGACACTTCGGAAGCCGTGCACATATAGCAATAATTATACACCAAGTGCCACAAGGAAAGTACAGATAAATGGCAATTTAAAGGAGGATCAGCAGAGTCTCTGAAACAACAGTACTTTCTGAGTTTGTTCTTGAAAGACCAAGATATATCTACTTGGAAAAGAAGACAAGGGGGTGTGATCTTCTCTTGCCTGGTGGCTGGTGGTTTTATACTTTCGTGTTTCCCATGTAGATCTAGGATCCATTTTGAGTTAGCTTTTGTGAAGTGTCTAAGATCTGTGCCTAGATTCATTTTCTTTTACATTGGATATCCAGCACCATTGCTGAAAATACATCTTTTCTCTATTGTATTGTTTGCGTCAGTTTCCAAAGCAGCCACTGTCCAGTAGCAGCTGTGATGCTTCAGGAAGCAGGGGTTAGTTCAGTTACCTGGACTTCTTTTGTTTTGATGAAACCAGAAGTCCAAAAAGCGAACATTTTCTAATGCTTAAGTGCTGGTAATTTAAAATTTGTAAAACTCTGTAGGGCACAGCGTAGTCACTCTTGGCATTAACGTGAGGGCCACCAGTTTGCAAACACTGCTCTGTAACGAATGGTTGATGGCAAATTAGGGATAGCGAGCATGTATCGTTTGGCTACTGTTTTAATTTTTTGTCAGTTGGATGTAGGGGTAGGTAGAGCTAAAAGAAAGGTATCTATTTATATCATATTGGCTTGCAAATAACAGAAAGAAAACTACAATAATTTTTTTTCCTTTTATTATTCCATTAGCAAGAACTGTGGAGTGAGGCATCAGGGAGTTGTGGCTGAAAAATATATTAGGGTCCCAGGTGCTTTCTGCTTTTCTGCTTCACCTTTCTTAGCATTTTTTTTTTTTTGGTAAGATCATGACTTACGATTGCAGCACAGCTACGGCGCCTCTAGACTTAACCACCACACTCCAGGCAGAAAGGGGCCGAGGCAGAGAGAGAAAAGTTATTTCTCCTGGCAAGACTTTGCCTTTCTGTATGATGAGGAAATCTCTCCCCAGGGTTTTCTGGCTACATTTCCAGCTACACAACCATGTGCCATAGCTATTCGTGACTGCAAGGGAGGGTGTACAATTGAGTAATTTGGCTTATTTGTCTCTATTATACAGGAGGATAAGGGAAAATAGGGTTAATGATGGCTTTTGTGTGATTGGTCCAGTATTTTCCACAATGTAGTTCTAGGACAGGAGTGAGTATAAAAACTTAAACAAAATATTTTTTAATAGGATGTATAGGGTCTGTTGGAGAAGGAGCAATTGCAGATTCAAAAGAAGAAGAAATAATAAGCGAAATAAATTATTATTTGAGAAGAGAAGGGAGAAAAATAGATTGATATGCAGAGATACTCTTTAATGGATAAAACAATTTAAAGGAAATCATTTCAGATTGAAATGGAAAATGAAATCCAGGGGGAAGCACAGAAATGTCTCAAAGATTTAGTAAAAGATGAATTAGAGATTACAGACTAGCCTTAAGAACCCATTTGAGTTTCAAGAGAGTTATTTTGTAGTGCAAAAGATTAGCCTATTACTTTTTTTTAAGGCTTGGTCAATTGATTGCAACTGTGTGTGACGTTCATTTGAGGCTAGGATGTTTTCAGTGTTTATGATTGGAAAAACAGATTATGATATAAAATGTGAAGAATATAGGTGAGTGAATTCAAAGTGCTTATTAGAACATTATTTCAATAATCATGGATTCCATGAATATGGAAGAAATAAAAGCAAAATGGAGCACAGAATTTGCTAAAGGAATAGGAGATGTTTGAGGGACAGGATTAACAAAGATGATTAAGAGTGAGTAAAAATGGGAATGAATAGATGAAATAAGAAATCATATTTTACATACAATGAAACACTGCATATCATGAGTATGTACTGTGTATGACAAAATGTAAATGTGAAATAAAATGTAATCTAACAATAGTATGGATAAGCTCTTCATAAGAATGGATAGGAAATTTGAAGGGCCAGAAATAAAATGAAATTGAAATCCAGAGTTGTTAACTCTACAGTGAAACCAAGGCTGACCTGGCGAATTTACAGATTTAGTAATCAGGAAATTTAGATTTTTATAGGAATCTGAGGACAGGAGACAGGCCATGGAATTTGAGAAGCTGGCAATTGGAATTGAGACCTCCTACTTAAATCTTAGGTAAAGGGCTGCTGCCTGGCCCAGAGAGGGTAAAATCACAGGTCCTATGTTTGAAGTTAATAATCACATTACCTAAACAAAGTGAAAATTAATTTATAGTGATACCATTTGAATTGAATCCCTTAGGATACTTGACAAAAGCCAGCACAAACCCAGAATTAACAGTATAGTCTGACTATTTGCTCACAGTCTAAAATTTCAATGAACACAAAAAAATTTCCCATGACTAAAACTCAGGAGAAACTACAAACGGCATTATTAGAACTCCAAGAATTTTAGTGCATGAGATTATTGGCTCCAATTTGTAAACTAAGTATGTTTAGAATGGTTAAAAATTAAATATAAAATGAAAACTTCTGGGAACAGAAATAAATACTATGCAAAAAGACCAGATATATTTAAAAGGGAAAGAAATAAACCTAGAAACAAAACAAAACAAACAAAAAATTCGGTGGATTAGATGTGGATGAATAGAGAATTAGTTAACTGGAAGAAGGTGAAATTAAATTTAATGCAGTACAAAGAGCGGGAAATTATGAAAGAGGTTAAGAGATATGGAGGGAGAAAATGAGATTATCTAACATCTAATTGAAATTTCAGATGGCAATATTTGAAGAACTATTGGTTGAGAAATTTTCAGAACTGTTGGTTGATGAAAGACATACCTCCTAAGATTCAGGAAGCATAAAAATTTTCAATAAAAAATTTAAGAATACGTATATATAAATTTCCAGAGTAATTGCAAGCAAATATTAATAATGCTCTCATTAGTAAGATTAGTAAAAGATCCTAGTTTCAGATGAGGTATTGTTATATTATGTGAATTTTCTATGTAATTTGAATTTATTAATCCTGAAATTTTGCACAAATTAAAAAACAAACTTCCTTATATTTAAAAAAACTAATATTATAAAAATTGAACAGTAGTAAGTGGATAGTTATGGCCTATATTAATTAACTGATGAATCAAAGGGAAGTTGTTTTCCATTTTTAGTTTCATTTGGATTCTTTTAATAGAAAGACAGTTTGTTATATTTTTGATATAGAGACAAATTTTACAACTACAACAGTATCTCTAATTAAGAAGGCAGTGTTCCCTTGACATTTCTGAACTATTATATTTAGTGTTTTACAGAAATGGTAACATAGCAGATGTAGCCAGTGACCCACCTACATCCCCTCTAACTCACTAGCTAGGTGACTTCTAACTGCCCAAATCTGTAGTTACTCATCTAAGAGCCTTTTCTGCTTTCATTGCCTGTGGAGGAAGCCAAAAATGCTAGGAAATTAATGTTCCTGGCTGCAGCACTCAAACAATGGCCAATGAGGGTCGGTGTGTAAATACCCCAGCCCCCTTGCCCCTCAGTGGGATGACTCTGATTGTGCATTCTCTATGGCTCTCAAAGTTTCCCTAATAGAATCAACCTTCAGCTTTCAGTGACAGCCAGTTTAATCATATGTCCTTTACTGGCTGCCCCCACCTTCTGTACCTCACTTTTGTATTCCTTTATCAGTGTTTTCTTTTTTTCCCCCCAGAAAATAATTTATGCATACTCACATCATTATATCAGAGTCAGCTTCTGCAGAAACCGTAACTAAAACAGAAAGCATAAATTTTTCTATTTCTATGATCAAGATTCTAGTATTCAAGTAAATGATTCACCAGTCATTCAAGTAAATGGAAAAATTTATGTAGTTTTAGCAGGGAAAAGTATTCCAAAATGCCTTGTAATATCGCAAAGAAGTCCTTAACACTGCAAAAATTATTCCTTTTGCTTTCTATAGCCATGGGTGCCACAGCAAAACATTTCATAGCAGAAATGTCTGTAATTCTGATAAGCAGGAGAGAATCACAAACATATTTCTATGTCTCTTTTAAGTTCATTAATACAACAGTTTATGATCTTAATTTATTCAAGACCTTTCATTAATTTAGGTGATGATTCCTGTTCACTCAGCTTTGCAAGTTTCAACAAAACAGACTTTAGGTTGTGATTTCTGTCATCCCTGGCGCTTAAAGGTTATGTTTTTGTGCTTTCCTAAGTAACAAGGTTTGCACTTCATTTGGTCACCTGCTAGAAGTACTGAGAACGAATGGCTGGTTTTTCTAGAGTACGTAAGTACGTACGTGTGTGTGTGTGTGTGTGTGTGTGTGTGTGTGTGTGTGTGTGTATAATCAAAAGCCTTCTTTACCCTCTGTACTAAAGACATTACTTACCCATCTAAAAATATTTTTTCCTGTTGATTCCTAACATCAGCCTGATCATTTGTGACCATCTGGCAGATTATTATAACTATGGCAGGTGTCCTCACACTCTTTAAACAGAAAATTCAAAATAAAGGTTCTGGATTTTCTTTATATTTCATCCTTAGGTATGAAATGCTGCAGAACAGACGAGAACATTTCTACTTGTTGAAAAAAATGTTTTTTTCAGTAAATGCTTATAAATTACATTACATCCTTATATCTGTGGTCCTTCACGAAGGGTACAATGTTGGCCCGGGAACATTTGTTGAAGTCTGCAAATGCTTTTTATTATGACGTAGAAAGGTGAAGGAAATGGTGCTTCTGGCATCTGGTGGGTCGAGGCCAGGGATGCTGCTAGGATCCTACAGTACAGAGAAAAGCCCCGGTGACAAAGTGTGTAGAGCAGAGGTGGGGAAAGCCTGGCTTACATGTTAGAAAAATCTGCATATTTTGCTTTTAGTTTACAGCTACTTAAAACATTCAAATATAATTTTTGCATTAAATTTTTGAAGATGGAACTCTTTAACAACTGGATTTCAAAACAGAGAGGAATTGTGTCAGTATCAAAGTGGGGCCAAATCATACGTTACCTTTTGTTGTTTATTTTTTTATTATCTCAAACTGATGTTCAGTAAACATACAAGGGAAACATGTGACTTGACAGATCTTTCTAATTTAGGATCCACCTAGGTTTTGATAATATCTGTTTCGTTTGCAGCAAACACATGAACCATGTATGGAATAAAATGGACTCTGGGGAAAGGTTGTTAAATTGGATTTTTACTGGGAGTGAAGGTTGTGAAAGGACCTTCCTTTGCTTTATCTCCTGACCTTGTAGAGTACATTATACAGCGTATATTTCTACTGTCTCATACCTAGCACCCACGTTTTGGTTCTCTATTTAGGGTATTTTATTACGACATAGTGCTCCCCATAAAATTAAAGCTCTTTTGTATTCATTTATTTGTGACTGTGTAAATATTTATCATGGTCATGCAATTTATCCATTGCTATGTAATTTATCCATTGTTGTGCAAGTTTTGCAATGCAAAACTTAGTGGCTTAAAACAATGTTTACTATTTCACACAGTTTTTGGGGGGCTCAAGAATCCAGGGATTGACTTAGCTGGGTAATTCTGGCCGAGGACCTCTCATGAGGTAGCAGTCAAGATGTTGAATGGAGCTTCAGTCATCTGAAGGCGTCATGGGAGCTAGAGAATTCACTTCCAAGGCGGCACACTCATGTGCCAAGCACGTTAGAGCTGACTGTTGGCTGGAGACCTCAGCTTCTCACCAGATGGACCTCTGTGGGACCGTCTACTATAATTAGACCCTATAGAGAGCCTTGAGTACCCTCAAAATATGGCAGATTTCCACCAGAACTAGTGATCTAAGAGAGAACAAGGCAGAAACCAGAATGTTTTTTATGACCTAGTCATAAAAGTCATGCTCTGTCATTGCCCAGTATTTGATTGGTTACATAGGTCATCCTTATCAGTGTGGGAGGAAACTATACAAGACAGAAATCAGAAGATACAGGTCACTGAGGGTATCTGTGATTCTAGTTCGAGTATTTCTGATATATTTGATAAAATGGTCTACTATAATTGGCCAAAGTTTTTACTTCCTTTTGTATATCACAGAGTATGTTCATACATTATTTAGCTGTATTTCATATTAACTCTGCAGCCCATTGATTGATGACTTGAAAAGGAAAGGAAGTAGAGAAATCAATAAGCAAGTTAATAAAATAATTCATTCAAAGGAGGACAAGGACCCACCCTGAGGAAGCAGAAATAAACACTGAGTGGTAGAAGAACAACGGGAAGATGTGAGGTTGAATAAATCAGCTCGTGATGTAAATTAGAAGCTTTAACTGCAGGTGATTCTGAGAATTTTTGCCTTTGCATGCAGAAAGAACATGACCTTAATTAAGACAGCAAAACACACAGGTAAAGAGTACTTTTAGATCATGAATCTAATTTTGATCCTCATGACCTTGATATGTCAGACAAATACATTCAGATAAAAATACCCAGGAAGGAGTTGGAAACTTGGATCTATGGGAGAGGGCATCAAATTAGAAATCTTGTTTAGGAATTAACTGTTAATGGGGATCGTTAAGTTGGGTGAAGGGGGGAAGGAACATTAACATTGAGCAGAAGTGGACATTTCTGAAGTGGGTGACATACTTCTTGGTAGTTCATAATAGAAGTGATGGAGCAAATGCTTTTTTCTGATTAAAGTAATTTGTGTAGTGAAAACAGTATCACATTAGGTGTCAGACTTATCTCTAGTACTAACCAGCAGATTGATCTGTGGTAAATCATTTAATTTCACTTATCCTTACTTTTCATACCGATTAAAGACTTAACCTAGGAAATCTCTATAGTGTATCTAGGTCAAAAATTTAATGATAGCAATTATCTTTATATTTGTTATATGTGAATAGTAACACTCTTGTTCGTATTAGATAATGTATGTGAAATTAGATAATGTATGTGAAAGTGCTTTATAAATTATTGTTAATATGAAGTCTGCATGGTGTTTAAAAACTAATAAGGATATTATATATTTTGTTCGTATATACAGTTTGTAGAATCATTGGTGTATTTCTATGATTTCAATGTGACAATTTCTGTTCACATGAAAACAGTTGCTGACAATTATAGTCTGCAGCTATTTCTTATAATTGTCCCTGTAGGCATAAGGAATGAACTGTGATCTCTGAATAGAAATATTATCCTTCACAACTTTAAAAGTGTTTCATTAGTTTTTAAAAGATATCTTTATTTCTAAGATGGTGAATTAAAAAACAAAAAACAAAAAACACCTTCATTCTTCTCTTCTTTCTCCATTCTCCCATCTTCTTTTCTCAGTTTGATCTTCTCAAAAACAGACTCAATACCTTGAGCTTTACTTTGTTAGAACTATTAGCCAAGTATAATTATTTTATAGTAGATATGAAAATAGAAATACCATTAAGTAAGTGTTAAAACTTGGTTAGTCATAACTAAAGCATTATCTGGTGATTATTTTTGAAGAAAACGTTAAAATGTGTGAGGAGAAAGTTTTTACTTTTTAGAAATAGGAATCTACGTAGGGGATTTTCTTTTCCAAAACCCCATGTAGGAACTGACACCTCCCATCTGTTTATGTATCTACTGCCTAGAGAAGGTTTTCCTTGTAGCAGCAGGTACAATTTTAACAACTTCCATAGTGTGATATATTCAGGATTAGAAGAGAAAAAACATACCAGGTTCAAAAGTGTGCCGAGGCACGATTCCCACACTAGTTATTATATTCCTTTGAAGTATTATTGATTTAATATAGACTTGTTGAATTTGACTTTATTAATGCTTTCCTTATATCCATGAGTTAAGTACAGGGGATTATATAATTATACTATTTATCTGGGATGAACATTGGAAATTTGCAAGACACACAAATAAGTAAGATCTAGGAATCATCCTCTCCATTCCCTACTCTGAGCCCCCAGTAAAGGGGATGACCTGCCCATATAAGTAAAGACTCTGAATCATATTAAAACACACTACATCATAGATACTGACCACAATTGGCTCAAGAAATCAAGTGTGTGTTTTTTGTTTTGTTTGTGTGTATGTGTGTTTAATTTACATTTGAACCATAGCTGTTGTTACACCATTAGGGCAGAATGATTGCCTTTCCTGACAGTTTACTGGGGCTATTGGCTGTAATATTCTTTGTGTTGTTGGACATGTGAGCATTCTCTTTATTAAATTTAGTACTTCTTTCGATAAAAATGGTTAGTACATCTCTTGAAAATGCTATCAAATGGCACCAAATGTACTCCTGCTGGCAGAGACGACTGTAAGTTTGAATCCTGTAAAGAAAGTGGGCTTTTTAGATGTTGAGCTGAGCCATTTATATCACTTTTTGCATTTTTATCCCGTGTACATTATATCTGGTCATTTGCTATCATGCAAAATAAGCATCACTTTGCATTCTGTCCTCAAAAACGGTAAATCATATTTTTTAATGCTTTTATAACAATTGAGAATTTACACAGAATGAATGCCTAACTGAGCAAATGTGGGATAGGTAAACTTCTTGATGTTAAATAAACTGCAAAATTTATCACGGTGTTTCAAAAGTTAGTAGTGGTTGCGACTGTTGGCTGAAATGCCTTAGATTTAAACTGGGCTTGATGAGAGAGAACCACTAATAATTGGTGCTTCACATTTTAAATAGCTACTTTCAAACTCTATGATGTTAGGACTAATATATGAAAACCATTTTTTAATTGTCAGGATGTGCCTTTGGCTCTTTCAGAACACTTCTGTAATGTTTTGTCAGTTCATTCAATAGATACAATGTCTACATTTTCAGAAGCTGATTATGAAGAATTTTACAAATCAGGTATAAAGAATGGATTGATAAAACCCCAAGTTTTATAAAACGCAGCAAACATTAGACAGAGGAACCGAAAAAAGACAAACATGATGTAGTGCTTCATCCACTATAATATGAATTTAAAGTAGGTTCTGTATAAAGTCATTAAACAGAAAATGAGATCTGATTATAATGGACCACCCTCTCTATTAGCAAATAAGGTTGTGAATAGTGACCAGATAATAAAGGGAGGGCTTTATTTATTTATTTTTTTAATTTTCTTTTTCTCTGTAGGGAATTCTGAAAAATTATAAAGCCTTCAACATTTTGCTTCCAGGCATTGTAGTCACAGCGGCTTGATGTGTTCCATTATTGGGCCTGATTTTTCATATGCAGATTCTGTCTCTGGGGACAAATTTCATATGTGAGGTTAGAACAGCTTCTTCTACAAATTTGTTAGCTGCCCTGGAGGCGAAAATGAAACATATGTCCTCACTTTCATGTTTCAGATCTTTGGTGGTCTGGAAAGAGGCATTTTCCCCCACAGTGAAGCTGTCCAGAGAATCACTTTCAGTTTATTCATTGAAATGGCAACTCCCTCGTGCCCATTATCATGTCTTAGGAAACATCTGCTTCACCATCAGAAGTCTACAAAGAAAACCTACTTTACTTACAATTTACCTTTTAAAAGAATATTAGCTATTTTACTTGTCACATGTACCTTTATAATTACAATAGGGCATTTGGGGGGGAAAATTAGAAAGGAGGTAACTATTTCATTATTTGAATGTTCATAGTTATTTTTAATTAGTCTATGGAACATTTAGTTTGAGTCCTTTGTTAATTTTAAAAATTTTGGTAAAATATACATAATAAAATTTATAATTTTCACCATTTAAAAAATTTTTTTCTTTATTAATTTTTAGAGAGAGAGGAAGGAAGAGGGAGAGAGAGAGAAACATTGATGGGAGAGAACATCAATTAGCTGCCTCCTGCATGCCCCGCACTGGGAATCGGTCCCACAACCTAGGCATGTGCCTTGACTGGGAATTGAATGGCGACCTCTTGGTGCATAGGTTGGTGCTCAACCGCTGAGCCACACCAGCCAGGCTAATTTTCACCATTTTTAAAACAATTTTTAATTTTCATTACAGTTAACTTCCAGTATTATATTAGTTTCAGGTGTACAATATAGTGATTAGACATTTATATAACTTAGGAAGTGATCACCCAAATAAATCTAGTACCCATCTGACAACATACATAGTTATTACTATATTATGGACTATATTTCCTATGCTGTGCTTTACATTCCTGTTACTATTTGGTAACTACTAATTTGTTCTTCTTAATCCCTTCACCTTTTTCAATGACTCCTCCAAACCCTTCCCATCTGGCAACCATCAGAATGTTTTCCATGCGTTTGTTTCTGTTTCACCATTTTAAGTGCGTATTTCTGTGACAGTGTGTTCACACTGCTGTGCAGCCAGCACCATAATCTATCTCGAGAACTGGTCTTCATCTTGCAAAACTGACGCTCTGTACCCATGAAACAATAAGTCCCCATTCCCTCCACCCCCAGGCCCTGGCAACCACCATTCTGCTTGCGGTCTCTATGAACTTCACTACTCTAAGTACTTGACATAAGTGGAATCATAGAGTATCTGTCCTTTTGTGCCTGGCTTATTTCACTTAGCGTAAGTCTTCAAGGTTGTAGCATGTGTTAAAATTGCCTTCCTTTTTCAAGGCCGATTAACATTTATTTATATATATCTATCTCACATTTAATTATCCACTTATTCATCCATGAACACTTGGGTTGCTTCCACTTTTGGCTGTAGTGCTGCTATGAACTTGAGCGTACAAGTATCTCTTCAAGACTCTGCTTTTGATTTTTTGGGATATATACATAAAAATGCAATTGCTGGATCAGTGGTAATTCTATTTTTCATTTTTTAAGGAACCACTGTACTGTTTTCCACAGTGATTGTACCATTTATATTCCCATCAACAGTACACAAGGTTCCAATTTCTCCACATCCTTGCCAATGCTTGTTATTTTCTATGTGTTTTTTTAAATAAAAGACATTCTAATAGGTGTGTTGATTTTATTTTTTATACAAATAGTAGTATACCAAATAATTTTTTACTCAAATTTTATATCTTTTTTCCTTAGACTGCATTTCTAGTTAGAAATTTACTGGCATAAAGGCAAGGTTAATTGTGTGATTCTTAGCAAGTTGTTTTACATATTATTATTCTAATTTATATTCCTGATGGCGGTATATGAGTGCCACTTTTACCAAATACTTGCCCATACATATTATTGTTATTTAAGTTTGGGTAATCTTATTGTTGAAACAATATATTACTTTAATTTGTAGATTAGTATTAGGTAAGCTTGGATTATTTATATTTTTGGCTATTTACTTGTGTCCGTGTGTGCATTTTTTGTGAGTGGTCTCTTTAAGCCATTTGGTCATTTTTTTCTGTGGATTAGTTTTCTTCCTTATCATTAATAATAGGTTTTTTATTAATCATCTTATATGTAATTTTTCTTCTTCAGATTTTAAAAATGATTCTTCCATGTAGAAATTTAAAATCTTATGCATTCAAATGTGTTTGATTTCCCTCCTTTGTGTAATAATTCATTGTCTTTATATATAGTAGGTTGTTTCTCTCTGTCTGTAATGATTGTTAAATATTTCTCCTAATACTGTTATTGTTTATTACTCATTTTACATTTAACCATTCAATTTATTTGGAATTTATTTTGTGTCATTTTTATAATAGCAATTCAATATGGAATGAAATTTATGATTGCCACTTCATTTATCAATGTTTTAAATGAGCCATTTCACATATTTTTCTATATTTAATTTCCACTTACATATTGAATTATAAATGTACACATACTAGATTTTTCTATTTACAACATATTCATTGGCTTCATATTCTGTCTTGTTTTTATATATTTTTTCCAGTGAGCATTAAATTAAAATTTTGATTGCTGTATTCATTTATTCATCTTTATTATTAGAAGTGCGTAGAATGTAATTATTACCCAAATTGTGCCTAGTTGAAAAATGCTATTGTTGATTTTCAAATTGGGGAGAAATAGTTATAAATATATTTATGGGCATTTAAATTATGTCATAAAGATGTTTTATATTAATTATAATGAAGAATCTTTAATGGTCAGTGTTAATATATGTACCTTTTTCAGGCTTGACAAATTAGCCTGTGGGGGGAATACTGGTATAAAGAAATTATCTCCTCTCTTTCAGCCTTCTATATCTCAAAAAATACAAACATTTTAAATATTCCAATGTTTACTAGGTAAATTTATAGATACAAGTGCACTTTTCTCTTTCACATACAACTGTTACCTTTGTTTTTTTAATAGAACATGTGACAAAGAATGACTTTTAATATACAATAAATCATTTTATTTACTCAAGAGCTCTTGATATATGTCAGTATTTTCAGATTTTTTGCAAAGTATAAATATTCACTATATTTTAAAAAGGTAGTGATGTCATGCATATTTTTTCTCAAAATATTGGATATTTAAAGCAAATCATTTAAACCACACAATCTAGAATTATCAGTGATAATTCTATTTAAGATTCATTTTTATACTGGATTTAATCCTTGGAGTAGAACAGAGATTTACAGGAAGATCTGAGTAATGATAAATTACAAAAGTGAGATTGAAACCATCATTTGTTAGTATCCAACTGACAGTACTTGATCTTTTCCTGGAGAACACTGGTAAAATGTGGCTTACTATTAGGCCCGACCTTGCTCTTTAAAGTACACTCTTCACTTCAGAAAAACGGAACAATTTCATTAGGATCAGACTTTGAGCAAACCTTAGGTTAACCAGATTATTGCAACTGCAGTTGAAATATAATTCTTGGAATGTTACTATTCTCATTAGCAAAATAAATATTTGGCTTGGCTTCTGAATGCAACGTTGATTATTTAAACACTAATCGCTTAAAATTAACACTGATTTAACTTTATTCTTTTATTGATTAAAAGTCTCCGAGTATGATACAGTAATATTCAAATAAGTGAAAAATAAAATAATTTTATTAAAGTATTCATAATTAATACTTTTTTTACTTCAAGTATTTTTAATTAATTATTTTTAATAGTTATATAAAAAAGATCACAGAATTTTCAGTTCACTATGTAAAAGAAAAATGAACATGTGTAATAGTGATATGAATGTTTACATAACCACTTTTCACAGTCATCTTCTAACATGTCTTTTGACATATTTCATAATATTTCATATTAACATGAAATACAATAGTGATAAGGAAATGCAATTTAAGATTAGAATAATATAAATAACATATCTAGTTTGCAAAAATGTTTATTTACATTATTTAATTTTCAAGGTGCTTGAATTAATAATTGCTATGTATTATAGGTAATCATAAAGATATTTTTAGATTAAAGTTAACAGGAGGACTCATTGTAATATTTTCATTTAGAATTAAGCTACTAGTGAGTAAAACTAAATATACAGATACTTATTGGGTACAAATAAATCAACTTGATATAAATCAATTGATAAATAAAAATACTTGGTAAACATAATTGAAAAGAAAAGCTGCAGGTAGTACTTTGTAAATAGTAGGAACTGAAGAACTGTTTACTAAAATTAATATGTAAGGAAGATAGGATTACATCAGGAGTAGTAAACGCCTATGTGTAAATATCAGAAGTGTTTGTAGCTACACATACTCAGTAGAATTTTGCCTAGAAAAGTGCGTTTCCCTAAGGACCATTCCTTGGGGGAATAGATTCCTGTACAAAAAAGATAAATTTCTAGTTAAACTCATTTATCATCATAAGCTAATGTTAAATGGCAACCCAGTGATAACCTATGGACACACTTTCTTAAGTCCCAACTAAGGGACCACCACATTGATTATTTAATAATTAACTATTGTTTGGTTACAAATATATTTGAAATGAATTTTCCAGAATAGGCTGCTCTAGAAATGATTATTTTAAAATCCATTAAATGTATTATGATAGGCCATGTGTTTAAAAGTATGAAGCATTTCGATTCTTGGGATGTTGAAATTGAATGTGTTCTAGAAAATTTGTAAACCAAGTAATTGTAATTCAAAATATATATATTTTACTTAAATATTATGTTCTTAGATAAGGCTTCAAAAAACAAAGTATTTTACATTATATATGAACAATGCACAGTAAGTTGTCCTCAATTTTATCTTTATTGTTTTTTTAAAAAAAACTAAGATATATATGAAACACATGGAAAAGCTCCCAACACATTTGTAGTGAAACCATAATCTCGGTGTCCTTGTCCGAGAAGGCTGTCCCTGAGCTCAGAATCATATGATAGAGTTGGAATCACTTTTGATCACACCTATCACTTATTTCCTAAATTAGTACCACTGGTACTCAGGGAGAGAAAAGTGACAATGTAATGCATATCCATAAAAGAGGTTTTGACTGTCATGCCTTCCAACTTCAAGATTCCTAACCATCTCTCCACTCTCAGAAAGTTTAAATACTTCATGTTACCACGAGTATGCACTGCATGTTATTGGTTATATATTTCCTATGGTATCAAGCCAGTTTATGATTGCAGCTGATTCATTTAGCACTTGACATATGGAGAATTTATTAGGTAGTTTTGTCTCACGACATGCTTATAGTTCCAATTGCTAGTATCCCTTGATATACTATTGTAGGACCCAGGCTCCTTTGCAGGTGAGCTTTGAAGGCAGGTAACACACAATCTCAACATTAACAGAAATACCATAATTGGATTAGGATACTAAATAGTCTGATAAGTATGGTCTCTTTATTTAAATTTTGATTGAACATTTCTTGTGTATTACTTATCAAATATTTCATGCACACCTCACTGTATTACATTTATGCTAAATCCTTTGATTATAAATGAGCTTATTCACATTACCAAGTCTTTAGAGAGTAATTAATATATTTATTTCACTCCCATTTCAGCTCTTCATTCATATTGTAAAAGTGAGCAAATATCTAAAATACCTTGTGGTTGTCTCTCATTCCCACTCCTTATTCCTTGGGTCCCCTCTCACACTTCTGTCTTCCTATGCTAAGCTCTTTTCTACTTGGACTTTTATCTTTCCCAACCCATTGTGTTCCACCACAAAATCTCATGAAGATCTTTTATTTTCTAACTTCAAGGAAAGCCATAAAACTGTTCTTCATTCATTAAACTTTCAAAAAGAATTAATTAAGAATCTGTTATGTGCCAAAAACTCTTCTAGGTTTTTCATCGAACAAAAATCCATCCCTCTTGGAGCTTGTTTTGGGGCAATGCATACAATAAAAGTGAAAATACTATGTAAGCAAATATATAACATTTTGAGAAACAGAGTGTGTACTGGAGCTAAACGTGTGTTGCAGTTGAGTTACAATTTTAAATGAGGTAGTTGGACTAGGTCTCATTGAGGTGTCTTTGAATAAGGAATTAATACACTAGAGGAATAATGTTCCAGACTGAGGGACTAGGTAGTACACAGGTGTGCAAAATCGGTTCAAGAAACAGCAAATCTGCCAGTGTGGCTAGAGTGAATTAACAAAAGGGGAAGAATTACAGGTAAAGAGATCAAATCATGTTGGGTCTTACAAGCCATTGTAAAGAATGGCCTGATTCAGACCAAAATAGCATACCAGGATAGGTTTTTGAGCAGAGGAATGACATGATCTGATTTTTTAAATTAAGTTGTCTTAGACCCCCAGAAAAGTTGAAATAATATGCAGTGTACCCCTGTATACCCTTACCCTAGATTCATTAACCCTTTATTTCTTCCTACAGTTGCTTATTCTACACACACACACACACACTCACTCACTCACTCACTCCACTTTGCCAAGTCATTAAAACTTGTCTATAAATATTACAACACTTCCTTCTAAGCATTTTAGTTTGCGTTTCCCAGAAACAAAGAACTTCTCCTACACAGCCACTTTCCATTACTACACTTAAGACAATAAATAGCAATTTCAAATTTTCCACATTTTCAAATGTTCCCAGTTTTTCTTAAAGTGGCCTCTGTAGCTGTGTGGTTGTTCTTTAATCCTGAATAAACCAAGGCCCACTGATTGCATTGGCTGAGTTGTGTCTTCATTCTCATCTGAGTCCTTCTGCCTCCCTTTATTCTTCATGGCCTTTAATCTTTGGCAGAATTCAGGTCAGTTTTCCCATAGATCACTCCTCATTCTGGGTCTGTGTGACAGGCTCCTCATAATTGGATTCAGGTCATAGTATCCTAATACACTTTGCTTCTTTTATATATTCATTGCTTGGCTAGTTTGGCAGAGAAAGTCAAACTTATATTCATAAAGACCACATGACATCCACGTGTATAATCTCTATAAGGACAAATGTTGAACCAACAGAGTTATTTCTAAAAGTCATATTTAATTGAAAAGATAAATGAGGCTCTTGGGAGAGTATGATCTTGGGTTCAATATCCGGTGAGTTTGCCTTGAAAAGTTGTGTCTTATTTACCTATTTCAATTTTCCCATAGGGCAGGCAGTTGATTTCTAAATTTTGGAACATTCTGGTTAGATGTGTTATTGATGAAATCACTGGTCAGGTCTGATGACAATTTAATATAGAACAAAACTGGATTGAGTGACCTTTGCTGCAATTGATGTTGGCCTTTCTTTTTGTTAAGTGACTGGACAATTTATCTAACTTATAGGAAATATTGTGATTGCTAAATGGACTGTCATAGATGAAGATATACACCATTCATCTTGAAAAGGTTCACTGGGCAGTAGTAATAAGAGAAGGTCAAGGGGCATGAGACATCATAAACCTTCTTTTAAAATTCATTGTCCTTCCACACATAAGTAGTTGCATTTTTTTCACTTTTAACTATTTACTCAGAGTCCAGTGTGACTGAATAGACGCTGTGACCCCTAGTTATTAGAATGTGTTTTGCTAGATCATTACAAAGTCAAACTACTTAGATTTCTGTCTGAGGTAAAAAATAATCTCTGTTTATTCTTTGAGATGGAACTCGGGCTCAGATAATTATTATTCAGTTAAGTTGCTCAGGTTCTGGCCTCTTACTAAGGAACATTGGATTTTTTTTCCCTACGGTGTCATACACGTTTGGGGTCCACACAGACTAGAAGGAACAGAACTATAGAGTCATTACCAGTGTGGGGATAAAATGAAAACCTGCTGCTGTATACTTGAATTAAACTACTCCAGGGAACCAGTCTTTCTTCAGGAGAGTCGGAGCAGGTGAAATGGATAGCCTTCTCACTCTGTGATAGAATGTGTGACTAAAATAAACTAAGAAAATATAGTTCAAAAACAAAATTTAAGTTGGCGGTAGCTGAATCTCTTTCTCTAGAATTGATTCTACAAACCAAATATATTTTAACTCTTCATTAGCCTAAGCAACTTCCAAGTAGTAAAGCATTTGTTAGTTCTGACCTAGTATAATTTGCTGTTCTTTATAGGTAGCTGGTCACCTGTGGGACTCTAAAAAGTGCTATTCCCATTGCCGTTGTCTGGTATGGCTCACTGTTGTGAACAGCAAAACAGCACCAGGTGTTAGACCTGTGGCCAGACCAGACCTGGGTTCAGCAACCTCCGTACTTGAGTTCTGGCTCGGAAAGAATTCAGAGCCAAAACTCAAACTATAAGAGAACATTTATTTGGAAAATTACAGAGCTAGAAGAAGTAATTTGTAGAAGAAATGGGCTGAGTTATAGAGCTAAAAAGGAAGGCCCTTGGAGCTTGGGAGTGAGGAAGGTAATGGTAACTCGCTGGGGGGAGGGGAAGGGACAGAGAAAGGTGCAAGCATGCTCCTGGAAGGAGAATGAGCACTGGGCCCTGTCCTAAGGGTTCTAAGGGTGGAGATTTCAGGGGAGGTCCCAGGGGAAGATCACAATAGAATATTTAGCAGTTTTCCAGGTGTGTCCTTTCAGAGTCAGGTCTCCACTGGTTGGTTGCTTGGTCAGTGCCCAGGCAAGGGGTCATTTTCAGTGCAGCTGGTCCTGAGGTCAGCCCGTGGTGGTGTCTGGTTTTGCTGCTTTTCTGGGCCTGGAGCTGCAATACATCTGAGGCCTAGATGTTGTCTCTAGGGAGGAAAGGTCAGGGGTCCAAACAGCATGACTGGCTATATGCTAGGGGAGGAAAGGTCACCCTGGGGGCAAGGTCCCACCCTATAATTGTCCTTTGCTAGGCACCTGGGGCTTTCCACCCTGCTGACCTTCTGTACCTGGCCCATCGTCCTTGCTATGCTCATGTCTGTCCAACTGCCTACCACAGAGATAATAGCTGCATTTTATTGTTGCTACTGCTATATCATTTGCATATAGCTTTAAGTTCTCTTTTACCCCTTTTAGTAATTTTTTATTAGAACACAATTCTTTACATTAAATTTTTCCTTAAAATCAATAGTGTGGTATCTGTTTTCTGATTGAATCCTGACTGATACAAAACACCTCACTTATTTCTTAGTCCTATCAGAAAATACATACCTAAATACAATCATAAAGAGACATTAGACCAATAAGAGACTTTCTACAAAATAAATGACCTGTACTTTTCAAAATTTCAAGGTCAAATAAGGTTTTAAAAAATGATAACTAATTGCAGTGTGTGGCTCTGGGTTGGCTGCTGTGGTTGGGAAACGGGAAGTAATTGTAAAGATTTATTGGGAAAATTGAGGACAATTTGAATATGAGCAGACTTACCAAAGGTCACAGTGATGGCTGGACCCTGTAACAATGGAGTTAATCCACTCAGATAGGCGGACACCACTGTACAGGAAGCCAATCCCAAGCAGGGAATCTCTGCTTGTCTGCCTCCGGACTTAGCCGGCCTTACTGGAGGTCTTCCGTATCATATCTGTCCAAACAAGGGGGGCCTAATATTCCCGTGGCCTCAGACCAAAAACTTGTCCTACAACCCTAGTCTCCAGTTGGTGGGCTAGCAACCTGTTGCCCTGCCTTTCCATTAGGAGGCCTAGGGGAGAGAGCACAGCTGCCCCTCAATGGAAGGGACAGTCCCTGTTAAGTTGTCCCTGAGGCTCTTACAGAAGCTGGAAATAAAGAAAAGATGGTTAGAAGAGTATAGGAGGAGCTGAGGGTGGTCCTGTTCATTCCCGGTTTCAGGGACCTTAGGGAGTATGCAGAAAAGGTGTTTTAAAAGACAGGGAACCCACAAGGGATGAGAGAAGATTCCTGGTGACCTAGGTTTGTCAGCTGGGCCAGCCAGCCAGAGACAGGACCTCGAGCCCCAAGGGTAAATCCTGTCTCCTTTCTTTAGGAAGATTAGAAACTGCTGGGTGTCACTTATCTTCAAAACTGAATGAGTTTAGGCTCTCATTTATCCAACAGAAGGTTTTGTTCAGACCCTCAGAAAGCAATGGATTAGCCCTGGCTGGTTTGGCTCAGTGGTTAGAGCGTCGGCCTGCGGACCAGAGAGACCTGGGTTTGGTTCCTGCTAAGGGCATGTACCTCTGTTGCAGTTTGTCTCCAGCCCCCGTTGAGGTCGTGTGGGTGGCAACCAGTAGATGTAGACATATTGATGTTTCTTTCTCTCTCTTCCTCCTTCTCTCGCCCTCCCGCTCTATCTGAAGATAAATGCAAAAATTTCCTTGGGTGAGGATAAAAAAACAAAAAAAGAAAGCAATGGATTAGATAATCACATTGTATCAGTCTTGAAATCTCTACTAAGTACTGTGCTCTATTGGTTTAATGTATTGTATTAATATTATAGTTCCTAATTTTCATAATTATACTGTGATACGTTAAGAAAATGTTTTTATTCTTAGGAAACACAGACTGATGTACTTAGTGGTAACATAGAATTTACTCTCATATTGTTCAAAATAATTGTGTGTGTGTGCGTGTGCGTGTGTGTGTGTGTGTGTGTGTGTGTGTGTGTGTGTGGTGTGCCTGCCTACCACATCACTAACACATGCCAAGCTAAGCAAGTCTTTTCTGGGTCTTTATAATTTTATTCATGATTCTATAAGGATGTGTCCTAAAATAATAAAACAAATTTAGATATGGACATCAGAAGTTCATATCTGTATGGCTAGAAAATGATGAAATAAAGTTTGTCTTTCTTTTTGATAGTAAACTTCTAACTAGTAAGTGTCTGAACTGTTTTCTGTTAATGAATTTGTATTTTTCTATACTTTAGTTACCCATTTGCAAATATATGTTTCCCACAAAAATGAATTTTTGTTTTTGGTGGATTTTTAATATCCTGTTTGATAAAATGACTTACACATTACTTACCCCATGCATTGCTATATATTTAACTGTGTCTGCTATTCTTAGGGTTATCAAGCATTTCCATACTGTTATATACTTTCAAACCACTTTTCCTTACATTAGAGTGTAACATATTAGCCTTTTGAAATTCTTGTCCTATTTTTAATAGTTTTCCTAACTTTAGACTTAATAAACTATATAATAAGGGAAATTCACTTACATGTTTTGAAATTGAGTTGTTTCATTTGAAATACTGTATTTGCCAGAAGGTTGAAGTTGAATAAACAGACTTCTTGAAATCTCTACTAACAACTGTAATCTATTGGTTTAATGTATTGGTTCACCCATAATTACTTAAATTTATATTGAAATCAAGATTTTGCCTGGCTGGTGTGGCTCAGTGGATTGAGTATCGTCCTGTCAACTGAGAGGTCCCAGTTGGATTCCTGGTTGGGGCACATGCCAGGGTTTCAGGCTCGATCCCCAGTAGGGGATGTGCAGGAGGCAGCTGATTGATGTTTCTCTCTCACATCGATGTTTCTATCTCTCTCTCTCTCTTCCTCTCTCTCTAAAAAATCAATAAAATCATATTAAAAAAATGAAATCAACATTTAGATTTAAATAATATTTCAGGATATTGATCTGATTGATGTTTTCATGAGAAACTACATAAGATTATTATAATTTTTTTGCCTCTATTTTCTTATTTATCCATTTTTATAGTATGCATTATTTGTGAATATAATTTATTTAATTTCAATTGATATTTACTAACAGAGATAAGTATGTTGTGAAATACTGACCCTGTCAGTCCATAGACATTTGCCTTAGTGTCAGACCTTTAATTTCTAATATTTAAGGTAAGATTGAATAAGCATGTTGTACAATAGTACATCTCTTAGAACAATAACTTAGTAATGTATTTAAAATGAAGATTTGAAGAATTTATCTATACTCTTTTTCTGATTTTTGATTGGAAGAAAGGAAGAAAAATAAGAAAGGAAAAAAATTGACAGTATAATGAATAACTGATCATACAGCTTAAGATTTTTTAAAAAGCTTTGTAAAATTTGACTTCTCTTCTCTTCATACTAATTATAGTCTTCTTGTAACTACTCCAGAAAGCAAATTTTATGTTATTCTTCCAACTGACATGTTATTTATAAATCGTATCTTTAAATCCTATTTAAGTGAGCTATTGAGAAGAGCTTTGAGGAGAGCTAAAGCAATTATTGAAATATCTTTTTCCCTTGAGAGGCAGGAAGACTATTTAATGACCAGTCACAAATACTGCTATAATCATTAAGGGAAATTATGTTCTAAGCATGCATAAAGGTATAAAAACTAACTGATTTTTTAAATTGTTAAGCTAAGTCAGAAGAGCTAACAAGCCTTATTAATCTATCTACTTGACTTTTTGAGTAGTCCGTTTTCAGGCACTATGCTATATGTTAGGTTTTATTTATATGGAAATATATACACATACATACACATACATATATAAATATGTGTATGTGTACATAAATATATACCTGTGTATATACATATATACCCATGTATGTATGCGTATGTACATAGACAGATAGGCAATCTTACATATGTATATACACATACAAACATAACAATACACTGTAAAAATATTTTCATTTCTATGAGTACAAGGGAAGAAGCATCTGACTCAGCCTAATGGAGATATGGGTAGCCCAGAAATACCCAAAAAGTGAGGTTTGAGCTGAGACCTGGAAGTTGAATAGAGCTGGTGAGGTAGATGAGGACAGAGATGGGAGAAGCACCCGAAGCAGAGATAACAGCATGTGTGTGTATCTGGCTGTGGGATGGTTCCACTGAACCAATAGGGTACAAAAGGTCACCAGGACAGAAAGCCCTGAGTACCTAGCCAAGGACAATTGTAGGGTGGAACCTTGTCCCCAGGGTGACCTTTCCTCCCCTACTCCAATAGGGTAGGAGTATAGTTGGTTTTGAAGGAATAGTTGCAAAGGAAGATATTAAAACAATTCTGAATGGCCTATATACTATACCCAAGTGTTTTTGATTTTTTGTTTTGGTCGGTGTTAGGGACACAATAGAGAATTTTGAGCAAGGAGGAGATATTAGAGATATTTGATATTTGTGATATCAAAATGGAGAATGGTTTGATTAAGAGGCTTTTAGAATTTGTCAATTTGCAGTTCTTTTATACAGTATTACTTCCCATTCACATGTTAATAAGTCTCCTCAAAGACACACTTTTTATATACAGTGAGATAATGCCCTTTATAAAAAAAAAATCCATGCTCAAAGCATCTTCCTAAAATAAGCTCTAAGAAAGTGTGTTTCTATATAAGTGATTCTTTCTCCAAAGATGTTATATATTGACCAGATGGTAGTAATCTTTTTCAACAGATTTTAGATTTCCCTTCCCCAGGAAGAAAGTATTCATTTTTGTCTTGTTCAACCATTAATGAAATAAATGCCTTTCATTAATGAAAACCCAGGGTAACTTTATATTTAGTAGGGTTTCCTTTTTAAGAATTGACTATAAAAATCATGAAAGATGTTTCATGTCATTGGTTTTTTTCTCAAGTTTTAGAAACAGCAATTAAACCTCCAGGCACTGCCCAAATAATTTTTGTTTGTTTGTTTGTTAGACATATTTATAACTTTGTGTTAGACATGTTTGTAGCTCATGCTCATCTTAGCAGTACGACAGGTTTGTATTACAATTACAAAGTAGAGTACTATAGCTGAGTAGTTTTTATTTGTGTTCCAAAATATGTAAAGTTAGTGGATAATTAGCTTCTAAGTACTTCTTTAAAAAAATAAAAAAGATTGGTATTACATTAAAACAAATTTAAACCTCATAAATTATTTTTAGTTAACAGTAATAATTTTGATGATCTGATTTTAATTGTTTGTTTGCTGATATTATTAGCACAGTGTGTGCTAAAGCCTCTGGTACAACATGAAAGCTGTAATAAAATCTACTGTAAACCACCCATGAAGGGGACTTTTACAGATGTTGTGATTATGTGAGCCTAGAGGCTACATTGCAATAATTGGCCTCCTGTGAGGCTGGAGTTCTGCAGTTGTTCCTGGAAGCTCAGTGAACAAGAAGATTGGATTTCACATTTGCATTTGTTGACTGATACTTTGTGTTAGCAGTGTGGTAGGCAGTTAGACGGACATGAGCAAAGCAAGGACAATGGGCCAGGTACAAAAGGTCACCGGGGCAGAAAGCCCTGGGTACCTAGCCAAGGACAATTGTAGGGTGGAACCTTGTCCCCAGGGTGACCTTTCCTCCCCTAGCATATTGCCACTCATGCAGTTTGGACCCCTGACCTTTCCTCCCTAGAGGTAACATCTAGGCCTCAGGTGTATTTCAGCTCAAGGCCTAGAAAAGCAGCAAAACCTGACAAACAACGCTGTGACTGACACCAGTCAATCAGTGGAGACCTAGATCCTGAAAGGACACACCTGGAAAGCTGCTAAATATTCTATTGAAATCCCCCTAGGACCTCCCCTAAGAATTCCACCCTTAAAAATTTTTAGGATAGAGGACCCAGTGCTCACTCTCCCTCTCAGGAGCAGCCCCGAGACTTTCCCTTCCTCTTTCCCTTACCTCTTCCCTTCCCTTCCTCCTCCTCTCCCCCCAAGTCAGTTACCATTGCCTTCCTCACTCCCAAGCTCCAAGGGCCCTTCCTTTACCTCTGTAACTTGTTTCCTGAGCCCATGTCTTCTACAAATTACTTTTTCTATCTCTGTGATTTTCCAATTAAATGTTCTCTTATAGTTTGAATCTTGGCTCTGAGTTCTTTCCGAGCTGGAACTCAAGTACGGAGGTTGCTGAACTCAGGTCCGGTCTGACCACAGGTCTAACACGGTGTGGTTCTGACCACTCTCAACAGCAGCATTCACACAGGGATGAACAGCAGTCTAAGCTCGCATCACAGTTCCTTTGATATAAATGAAAATTATATTTGTTTTCTTTTTTTCTTTCCACTACAGACTCAGCTACATTAATATTTTTGAAGTGACTATTCAGTAAATATTATATTCAGCACATTATATTTTTTCCTGCCTCTATGCAAATGTATTTTACTCTACTTCTAACCTCTAAGTCTCCTCAAACATCATTCAGTTAATTTTTTTTGATCTTCTGGTTTGAAAGTTTTATACTTTATGTAACTCTTCAGTGGTTATAATAGATATGTTCAATCAGAAAAAATTAACAAATGCTGAAGTTAATATTTTTGTTTCCTTCTTCCCCAAAATACAGGTATCTCAGAAGTCTTTAAATCTAATCACCCCTTCCCAATTCATATGATATTGTTTATAATATTTAGTTTTTGCATTTTTTTATTCACTAAATATTAGATAGTTTTATTCTTTATACAATCAATAGAGGCTTAAATCCACCCACATGTTCTTCAGATCTTTGGGTTCAATAAGTTTTTTATGAAGCACATTTTTTAGAAGTTCTATTAGTGAGAATATGTATTTGGTGATTGTCTCAATTCGTGGGTATCTGAAAATGTCTTTAGTTCACCATTATTATAAAATAATGCTTTTCACAGTATACAGTTTTAGGTTGACAGATATTTCATCTAGCACTTTGAGAAAATGTAATAGTTTCCTCTGTTTTTGGTGTTCTGCTTGTAGATGAGATTAAAAGAAGAAAAAAAACACGTTTTCTAAGGATTCACTTGACTTTCTGAATCTAGAACTGGTGTCTTTTATCAATTCTGAAAAATCCTTAGTTATCATTTCTTCCAATACAACCTTCCCTTATTCTCAAAACACTGATTAGATATGTTAGACATCTCATTCTTTTTCTCCTTGTCATATATTCGTATCTCAGTGTCACACTGTGAATGATTTATACAGATCAATATTTCAAGTCATTAATTCTCTCTTCTGCTATGTCTACTTGCCTACTTAACATTCTCACTGAATTTCTAATGTTAATTACAAATCTTTATTTGTAATTATTTTATTACTTCTTTTTTCAAACTATGTCATTTCTATAGCCTCTTCTTCTTTTAGCATATTTTTATTACATGCTATAACTTTTAAATAAGTAAACCTTCTTACATTATAATTCCATGACCTGCTGTCTTTGCACATCTTAACTGCAATGTGTTATTTTTGTTGACTTTTGCTCATGGTTGTTCCTTTCCTGTTGGACTCTTGTTCCTCAGAACATTATTAGATGGCAATTCTTTGAAGCCTGGGTTTGAAGTACTTTTTCCAAAAGTGATTTGTGTTTGCTTTTGCCAGGTCCCTGGATCATTACCAGCATGGGACTGCTTAAAGCTAATTTTTCACTTAAGGTGCTTTTGGCAAGGGGTCTGCAGATTACAGCCTGCAGAACAAATTCAGCCTGCTGCCTGCTTTTATGAATAAAGTTTTATTGGAACACAGCCACAGCTATGGTTTGTCCTTGGCTGCTTTCCTATAACAATGGCAGAATGAATAGATCCAACAGAGATGATATGGTTCACAAAGACTCAAATATCTACTGTCCAGTCTGGCCGGTGTGGTTCAGTGGTTGAGCATCGACCCGTGCACCAAGAAGTCTTCAGTTTGATTCCCGGTCAGGGCACATGCCCAGGTTGTGGGCCTGATCCCCAGTGGGGGGCATGCAGGAGGCTGCCAATCGATGTTCTCTCTCATCGGTGTTTCTATCTCTCTCTCCCTCTCACTTCCTCTCTCTCTAAAATCAATAAAGAAAAAAAAAATAAAATATTTTCTGTCTGGCCTTTTACAGAAAAAACTTTGTCAACTACTGTTTAGACCATACATATAAATTTTACCCTAAATCTTTAAAGGTACATTTGTTGTTATGAATTCTCATAGGAATCCTTTTTTTTTCTTACTCTTTCAAACAGAGACAGTGATGTGACAGAAAATTATCTCACCCTCTGCTTTTAGTTTAGTGACTGAAAGATTCACCTGAGGGGACTCCTGGCATCCTGTGCTGGTCTTTAATTTAACTTCCCATTTTGAGCTGCTTTAGGATTTTGTCATATGTCCAGTCCATCTTTAGCCTTTGAAGCCAACCCTATACCATGAAAGACAAATGAAAAGATACCTCTGGCAAATACAGATTTCAGCATGCACTTGTCTCACTGAATTTATGTTCTCCCGTCATTTCTGCATCTGACAATTTCTCTTATCTGTTAGCTTAGTCATGCATTTAAAAATACGCATGTTAGATTTTATCTAGAATTTTTTTTTATCCTTACCCAGGAATATTTTTCCATTGATTTTTAGATAGAGTGGAAGGGAGGGAGACAGAGAGAGGGAAACATCGATGTGAGAGACACATCAATTGGTTGTCTCCTGCATGACCCTGACTGGGGCCAGAGATTGAACCTGCAACCCAGGTATGTGCCCTTGACCAGAATCGAACCCACGACGTTTTGGTCCAACGGCCAACACTCCAACCACTGAGCCAAACTGGCCAGGGCATTATCTAGAATTTTTAAGTGTTCTACAGTAAGAGGGTTTCTCTAGACATTAGTTCCACCATATTACCAGCTATGAAGCATAACCCATTGTAGGGATGATCTCAATCCACACTTCTTCCTTCCAGCTGGTGTAGCTGAAATCTACTGGCTTTGGATTCAGACTGCTGGACACAGTTCAGTGTTCACGACTTTCTCAAATGTGACCTTGGATTGGTTGTGTAACCGCCATAAATTGCTATTCAGCTCAGTAAAATGAGAATAATAAATGCACCTATTTCTTAGAGACTTTGTGACAAAGGAACTGAATCCTTCTATAAATACAAATACATATTATATATAATGTTAGCACCTTGTGCAGCAACAGTAAGTGGTAAAAATGATATATAGTAATTATTATCATTATCGTTATTATTATTGGCCTGTCCACAAATAAGTAAGCCTATCCTGAAGTCATTTATTCTAGAACCTAAAAGTTAATAGTTAACACTTTGCTGGCCTCTAGGGGTAAGAGAATAAGTATCACATATTTATGTATTATATATACTTTATAAAAGCATATAAAATGTCTTTACTCTAAGTGATAAGAAATGTTTTAAAAAGGAAAAAGAATGTTAAGATATTGGAGAATCAAAAGACACAGCTTCTGATATGTGTATGAGATATCAAAGTGGATATGCCGAGTAGGTAGTCGATATATGACTCAGGAACTAAGGGGAAAGGTTGAAGCTGGTGATATTTATTTGGAAGTCATCCATGTATAGCTGGCTAATGGCTGTACTGGACAGAAAAGGATTCTCTGAAGGGCGCCAGTAAGGGATGGGTTATGCTGTCAGATGATTATTTTGACAACAGGAAACAATGACAGAACTGTAGAAGAAACTACACGAAGCGGGCAGTTACTATTTTATGCAAAATAAATGCAAAAGGTAAAGAGGTCCTGAACATGAGTAGGCAAAAGAGGAAAAGAAGGGCAGATGGCTTTATGAGCAGCCAAGGAGATGGGATCTCCAGGTTTTAATAACATACTGAATATGGAGGGGAGAGAAAGAAAGGAATCAAAGGACCCTGAATGAATGACCTGGTGCCTTGGCTATTAAACAAACTAGACTATAATGATATTTAAAAGAATATATAATGAAAAAGTTGCTTTGAGATACGTTCAGTAAAGTATCTTTTGATCAGTATTAAGTAGATTTTTAGCTGAAACCTGAGAATACGTGTATGTGTTTTTAAAACTATCTGGCATATTTATTTTTATGTCTCTAAAAATTGTTACAAGTACATAATTGCACAGTGATCCTTTTCTACTTTATATCAAGTTGTTTAACTGAAAAAGACATAGATATGTTTCCAAGGAGTATTTCTTTGAGACTTAAACATGTTAAAAAGTACATCTAACTTGTTTTTATAACAAGCGAACTGCACCACTCACATGCCTTGAATACATGCATTTGTTAGCCCAGAGATACTACATTTGATCATCAAACCTCAAAGTGAATGGCACAGCTGGTTTCCTAAATATAATATTCTCTTTTAATTTTATTATTAGATGACATTCCTTCAACTGTGTTATTAAAGGGAGTAGAAAAACAAGCAAACAAAAATATTTCCTATTGGATGCTTTACATAGAACAATTGTGATGATCATGGAGGTGTACTGCTCAAATTTCTAGTTGGGACAAATTGCTGCAAACTGCTTGCTTCACTGACAGTCCCACCTGCCAGTCCTTTGGATCAGCTGTAATGTTGATGCCGGGATCACACTTCCCTGGGCTATTCCCAAGCAGTGACCATGCACGGCAGGTGTACCAGACACAAGACATTTTGCTTGACATCACTTTAGTTAAAAACTGGAAATTTAAGCCCTGGCCAGTGTGGTTCAGTGGTTAGAGCATCGGCTCTCAGACCAAAGAGTCGCAGGTTTGATTCCCGATCAAGGTCATGTATCTTGGTTGTGGGTTTGATCTCTGGCCCTGGGCGGGATCATGCAGTAGGCAACCAATCAATGTCTCTCTCTCTCTCTCTCTCTCTCTTGCTCTCTCTCTCTCTCTCTTTCTTTCTCTCTCTCCCTTCCTCCTTCACTCCTTCTCACTCTCTCTGAAAAATGTAATGGAAAAATATTGTTGGGTGAGAATTAAAAAAACCTACAAAACTGTAAATTTAATATAGTATGGCAACTCTGGAAATTACATTCCTCCTCCTTCACAGAGTCTGTTTGTTGCTGCTGTTGTTCATGTCGCTATGCATCTATGCACTGGCATTCATGAACTAATTTTGTGAAGTATGGATATAATGCTTGTAAAACCTCTAAGGAGGCCCCTTTCTGTATTCTTGATATTGGTAATTTATGTTTTCTCTCATTCTCTTCCTTCCCTCCCTCTCATCAGTTTCAGTGAATTTATAAGCAGATTGATCTTTTCAAAGAGCAGCTTTCTTGAGTGGTCTCAGGCCTTAGAGCAGTCCAGAAAGCAGGGGGCCCAGGTGGGCTGCTCCCTGATCTGGAAACTGGACCCAGGCTGACAGTGGTGACGGGGCACCCACAGCAGAAACAGGGGCGGTGGCTCTGGCTGCAGCCTCGGGGAGACAGGCTCCACATGCAGGCAGTGCTGAGACCCCGGGCGGGAGCCTGGTCTGCATGCCCTTCCTCAGTTCCACCTACAGCACCTGTACAAATGCTAACCATCTGGCCTGAGGGCGGAGACTGATGGTCGGGCGGTAAACGCTGTCAATAAAGTATTACAAAATCATAGTGTATAAGTGATCGTTGCAGTAAAACACATCAGACGCTTAATCAGAATTTTTACAAAAGTTTAGATTTCTAATTTGGAAAACTGCTGTAACATTGCAGAACTAATATAC
The DNA here is from genome assembly GCA_030848825.1 of Tadarida brasiliensis. Lineage (NCBI taxonomy): Eukaryota > Metazoa > Chordata > Mammalia > Chiroptera > Molossidae > Tadarida > Tadarida brasiliensis. Next base: position 76,914,472 of record CM061267.1, on the reverse strand, counting down.
ACCAGTTTAGAAATGAAAATTAAATGTAAAGATCATCACAGTCTGTGGAAAAGAATACAGTTTTTAAATGAGCTTCAGATGAACCAATTAAAGAGAAAGACAATTTTGAAATTAATTTCTCTATAATTGAACAGTGATAGATTCTATAAATATAAATTTTGGATTATGAACAAATCATAAACCCACATGTAGTTTCTTGTACAAACTCTACAAGTTATAGGAAATATCAGAGAAAAAACTTAACTTCTATTGTATAAATTTATACTTCAAGTTAAATTAAAACTTACATTTCTAAGCCAGTCAGAGAAAGACAAGTACCATATGGTTACTCATATGTGGAATTTAATGAACAAATTGAACTAACAAGCAAAATGGAGACAGACTCATAGATAGAGAGCAGACAGACAGCTCTGGTGGGGGGGGTGTGTTGGGATTGAGAGAAAAGAGAGAGAACTCATGGTCATGGACAGCAGTGTGGTGATTGCAGGGGGTGGGAGGTGGAGGTGGAAGAGGGCATTGAGGTAAAGGGTGATGGAAAAATAAAATAAAAAACACACAAAAACTTATATTTCTGTGGTTAAATCTTTTAAAAATGGTTTTGCAGGTTGAATCATCTGCTGTTCTAAAATTTACATTTCAAAATAAATCAGATTTTATCATAATGTGCCCCTGATCAATTACTCTCAGTAACTTTAGTAACAGTTGCATCATTAGAAAGGTCTTTCTCAATATTAAAATAATCAAAAATTACTTTTGATCTTACATTGCCCTAGAGTGACCTTGATTTTTAATTTTATCAGTGAATAATGAAATACAAAAGTATAAATTATAATGACTTCATAAATGATTTGCAGAAATATGAGCAGAAAATCTTTTTTTTTTTTTATCCTTACTGAAGGATGTTTATTGATTATAGAGAGAGAAGAAGGTAGAGAGAGAAACATCAATGTGAGAGAGAAATATCACTCCATTGCCTCTTGTATGTGTCCCAACTGGGGATCAAACCCACAACTTAGGTATGTGCCCTGAGTGGGAATTGAACCCGCAACCTTTTTTGGTGTATGGGACAACACTCCACACAACTGAGCCACCCAGCCAGGGTGAGCAGAAAAATCTTATAATCAATAAAGACATCACATAACAAAGTATTATTATTTATTGTATTACATAAAATTGTAACATCAAAAATATTTTTTTAATTTATAAGTTTGTTATTATTCATATGTTACTATTGCCCCAGTTACATTTTGTAATTTAAAAATATTTAAAAAATAAAAACACTTTGTGTTTTGTACCTTAACAGCACTTACTTTCTTTAAAAGAGACTGTTTTTTAAAGCAGTGTTAGGTTTATAACAAAATTAAGATGAAAGTACAAAGATGTCCCAAGCTGTACATCTTCAATTTTATTTTCTTGCCTTATTGCATTAACAAGAACTTTCTGTACGATGTTGAAAAGGAGTGGTGATAGGAGACGAACTTGCTTTGTACCTGATCTCAAAGGGTAAAAAGCTTCTGGTTTCTCACCATCAAATATGATGTTAACTGTAGGTTTTTTTGTGGTTAGCAAGCTGAGAAAGTTTCCTATACAAATAGTTTTCTGAGAGTTTTTATCATGAATGAGTGTTGGATTTTGTCAAATGGCTTTTCTGCATCAGTTATTTGGGATAAATCCTGCTTGGTTGTGGTGTATAATTCTTTTTACACTTTTTTTGGATTTTATTTGCTAATGTTTTGTTGAGCATTTTTGCATATAGTATTGGGCTGTAGTTTACCTTTATTGTAATGTGTTTGGTTTAGAGTAATGTTGGCCTCATACAATGAGTTAGGAAGTATCACCCCTGCTTCTGTCCTCTGAAGGAAATTGTAGAGAATTGACATAATTTTTTCCTTAAATGTTTTGTGGAATTCACCAGTGAATTCATTTGGGCCTGATACTTTTTGTTTGGGAAATTTATTAATTATTGATTCAATTTCTTTTATCGATATAGGCCTATTTAGATTTTCTATTTTTTCTTGTGTGTGTTTTGGCAGATTTTGTTTTTCAAAAGATCAGTCTATTTAATTTAAGTTATCAAAAGTGTTGGCATAGACTTATTTATAATATTTCTTTATTATCCTTTTGATTTTCATGGGCTCTGTAACGATGTCCTCTTTCATTTCTAATATTGGTTAGCACTTCTTGCGCTTTGAAAAAGGGCTCAGCACTTTTATTTTGTACTGGACCCTGAAATGTTCTTTTTATACTTAACTCTAAGGGTAGACATACTTTGAAAATATATAGCTTTAGGAATCTTCTACATACTTTGATGGTTTCTCTTGGCTTTGAGTTTCATTTTGAAGAAGAGAATTTAATATTCAATTACAGAAATATTGATAACATTTTTGCCATTTTTAAATATTCAACCATTCCTGTGCTAACAATTGAAATGGCAAGTGCTTGTTAAACTTCTGACACTTTGCCCTAAGAAGTGTTTTCTAGGACAAACTACCCTTCATACCTTGGGGGACAGCTTTGTCTACAAACACCGACCAGCTACATTCACGGCCAAGTTGGACAGTTATCTCCACTGTCTGAAAGAACATTCATCTCCTTCTCCTCCTACCTCAGCTTTTCCCAGAGAGAAGCCTGTTCTTCAGTATTGAAATGTAATCAATTCACCAAGTCCTATCAATTTGTCTTCTAAACATTTTAGTGAATGACTTGCCTTCCTTCATTCCCACTATTATATCCAGGCCGTCATACTTTCTTTTTTTTTTTAAATCCTTACTTGAGGATATTTTTCCATTTATCCTCAGATAGACTGGGAGGGAGGGAGAGAGAGAGACATCGACTGGTTGCCACCCGCACGACCCCAAGTGGGGTCGGGGATGAACCACAACCAAGGTACATGCCCTTGACCGGAATCAAACCCGGGACTCTGGTCCACGGGCCGTCACTCTAACCGTTGAGCCAAACCGGCCAGGGCAAGGCTGTCATACTTTCTGTAGTGCCATTGTATTCTACTTGGCCTCTCTGACTTGATAGTGTGGTGGACTGATTTTAAAAACACAAATCATATTGTATAAAACTTTCCTAGTTAGAATTCCTTAGCCTTTATATTCAAGTACAAATTCCTTCTTCATATGGCAGAGAGATCCATTCATGATTTGGCCACTGGTCTCTTCCCCAACCCTCTGATCTGCAATTCCCATACACGTTCTGTCATGCAAGCACTGTGATTCTTTGAAAATGGCTTATTCTGTGGATATCACTGTGCCTTTGTACTTTTCCCGCTGCTGAGAATGTCTACTTGTCCATTGTTCTTTGGTTAATGCCTCCCTTAAGACTCAGTGTATGTCAGTTTCTCTAAGAAGTTTTTCATGGTCTTCCAGGAGAATCAAACGCTTCTGGCTTTGCGCCTCACAATGTCTCCTTTTCCATTTTCACAGCAGCACATATTCATTGTAAACTGTTCATTTACTGCGTTTATCTGCTTACACTAGGTAATCATTTCCTTGCAGGTAGAGACTGTCTTTCCTCTGTGCATCTCTGGCACCTGGCATAGGGCTTCACGTGTGCGAGACTAAAGACGTAAGGATTGCAAGAATACGTGAATAAACCCAAGAAGCCAAATTCGTAAAACTAATTTGGTTTATAATAATAATCATATTTGTACAATCGAACAATTTGATTAAATTTCTCTGTATTTTAGTATCCCTAAATTTACTATACTTTAATTCAAACTTTCTAAAGGGATAGGCGTTTAAGTTCTTAGAATCACAATTAAACTTAGAGAAGCAGATCGAGTGCACACCTTTATATTCACAACTAGGGCTACCTCACAGGGTGTTTTTATAGAAGAAGTGATAAAAATGATCATAAGTGTTAAAGGTACAAAGCACTATTGAAATATTTAATAAGTATAATGTGATTTTCTCATTTCAAGTAATCATGTCCATTAATATTTTAGATTCTCACTTTTAGGTGTAATCTTTCTTCATTAAATTATGAAAACTAGTCATTTCAAAAGAGAAAATATATTTTCTTTCTCATATGGAAAGCTAAAGAGGCTAATTTGGTAAGACCATCAAAATAGCTTTCACTCAAAATTGCTTTGTAATTAGATTAAACTCACATGTAAGTGAATGTTATTCACTTATGGAAAGCAGACACCACTGACAATGACACAGTGATGATAATCAATATTATCATATTTTAAAAATAAGGGCAGGAGAGAAGGAACAAATCTTTCTTATAACTTATTAGATGACCACCTCTCTCCTCCAGAAAGTAGAGTTTAACACCACCCTGTAAAGTGTGGGGTGAATTTAATGACTCATTTCCAAGCAATAAAGAATGGATAGGGAGGTTAGTCACTTTACAGTGGAGAATCCTGGCAAACACTGCCCCAAACAAATGCTCAAGTTTAACATCCCTCGTGATGTCATGTTGAAATTATATACCCCTTACATAAGGGGATGAGAAAGGCACGCCATCGATGAAATATTTGTTCATAAAACTAATAACTACAGGCTAATCATAAGAAAAGCATCAGACAAACCCAAACTGGGGAACATTCTACAAAATATGTGACTAGCTCCTCAAAACGGTTAAGGTCATCGAAAACAAAGGAAGTCCAAGGAACTGTTAGTCTAGAGTATCCTAAGGAGACATAATAGCTAAATGCAATGAGGAAATTCTAAATTGGTTCTTAAAAAGGATATTGGTGGAAAATACTGGTGAAATCCAAATAAAGTCTAGAATTCAGTTAATAGTGGTATATTAATGTTGATTTCTTGACTTTGACAGTTGTGCCATGGTAATAGAAGATGTTAACATCAGCAGGAACTGTGGAAGGGTTATCTTGAAACTCTCTAAACAATATTGCAGTTTTTCTATAATTCTGTAATTATTTCAAAGTAGATGTTTATGTATAAAATATAACAGCAAGGGCAACAATTAATAATACCAAGATAATACAGTTTTTAATGAATTAAAAGGCCAATTAAACATGGTATAAAAATTAATGAGAACATACCAATCTACTTATATTAATTGAAAAGAAATAAATGTGTATTCCCTGCTCAACTTTTTGGTGTCAGATAAAGGCTTACTTTCTAAGTTTATTGCCACACGTTTTGCTACATTAGTCGCAGTGAATGTAGGGCTTAATTTTAATCTAACAAGTCGGTTACATTTAGATCAAAAAAAGAGATCTTCCAGTTTATTGACAGGACTGGTATTGTATTAAAAACATTTATCTGCAATACCCACATGGTATGTGAAAAACCGTGAGATATCAATTTGTGTGTGTGTGTGTGTGTGTGTGTGTGTGCACGTGCGCACATATCCAATCCAGGATCATCTGTGTTAATGAAGAAATGTTCTTTTTCTGTATTGATTTTAGAGAGAGAGGAAGGGAGAGAGAGAGAAATAGAAACATCAGTGAGAGAGAACATCAATTGGATGCCTCCTGCCTGCCCCCTGCTGGGGATTGGGCCCACAACCTGGGCATGTGCCCTGACTGGGAATCGAACCAGCGACCTCTTGGTGCATGGGTCAATGCTCAACCACTGAGCCACACCCGCTGGGCGAGATGTTAATTTTTACAAAAGCTGTATGAATTAGTTTTGGTTCCTAAAAAAATCAGGGCATCTCTAGAAGTGAGTAGCCTAAGAACCTCTGAAGCCGTATGGTGTCAGGCCGTGTCCATCCAGTGTGTGTTAAATATCTGACAACAGGCTTACATTTCAAGTGGTTGTTTGGGGCAGAATGTAGTAGGTGCCATCCAAGTTAGCTATAATGTTCAAAGTTTATTTCACGATGGAATAGTCTCTCAGTCATTATTTTTATCTCAAGCCTTGAATTTTTAAAAATCCAGACTCTTGTAATTCTTTGTAGACAGCTTGAATATCACAAAACAGTTAAGAAGTGCAGTTTGAAGAGATTCCTTAAATACAATGTAGGAATATTCATTGGTGACCATAGCGTAGGATTGGGCAGACAGATCTCTATCTCCTAGCACAACTCTGCAAGATTCACAGGAGGTAATAAGTAAGTTTGCACATTACTTTGTACTTAGTCTTCACGTGACCATGTTATAGTTTGTGTCTGGAGTGAAATGCCAGTTTCCAAGAGGAATTATATCCTCAAAAAGAACGTATTATTGACTAAGAAGAATATGTTAAAACGCAATAACTGAAAATAAAATCTGAGACCAGAATGGATAGTATTAGATTACAAAAGGAGTGCAATATTTATTCTTAATTATTTGATATTGTCAAAGAAACATTGCTCTCCATTGAACTCGTCCCAAAATTGATGAGATACTTAAAGAACATGCAGAAGATAAATTTGTTCTCACGGACCTAAGTGAATGTTCCCAGTGGGTGATAAATTTATTTCCAGTTGCTATAAATTTCAGATCTAAGAGATAAGGAAACACAGCACTGGTAAAGTTGGGTTTGGTGTTTCATTCTAAACACCTCAACTATTTATTATTGAGCTGCCTTGTAAAGATAATGAAAGTCAATAAAGCATCGCTAAGCACCTCATCTATTAGGGCTATAAAATATTTATATGCTTCCATAAATGTTAATGAAAGAGACTAGGTAAACAAATGTCACTGGCTATAAATTAGAGTTTGGAAAAGGAATAATATATAGCACAGTGTTTTAGGTCATAAAATTTCTGGATCTTCATCATTTGAACGAACCTTAAGGTAGTAGCTGGTTTCTTCAATAAGGAAGAGAAGTCAGGACTCCTAATTGCAGAGGTACGTTTCTAACCTTGATGGTAATATTACTGAAGAATTATACTAGAAAGTAGCAGTTGGCATTGTAAACCTCAAGGAACAAAATCATAAGGACACAAAGACAGGCATTCATTAACTATGGATTGCTATATTTTAAAGCACTGTCCATGGAAGGAGAAATGCCACCTTTGAATGAGTGGCTTCTTCTGTGTGATCTGACCTCCCCCCACTTAGGTGTGCAGGTGATAAATCGTGATGCGTGGCAACAGCAGGGCTCCTTATTAATGAACATCCAAGTCTTCTGGCAGTCACCGCAAGTGCAGGTGACATGCACAGAGGATTTCCTTTTCAGTTGAAAGAGTGTGAACTTTCTGAGAATTTCTTAGAAATGGATATAGAATTTCTGGGTTGTGCATCTAAGCCCTTCATCTGTTAGACAGCGTAAGAGTTATTGGAATGTGCTCTATCAAGCCATTATCAGAACGATTTGGATTGAGAATTATATTAGGTATAATCTTGAAACAAAAAATATATACTATTTAATTTATTTCTCTTTCTGGAAATAAAATTGAGGCAATAGGCAAAGGGTCTAATTTTTACTAATTTAATCACTCTGAAAGAGGAATCAAACTTTTAAATGGCAACAAAAATAAATTGATTTAGTTATTTTCCTTTCCCTATCCTACTTGTTGCATCAAGGACTCTTGGCTCTGATCATGTTGTTTTAATAATGTTTTTTCAGTTGTTTTCAGTTCAGTTGCTTTTATACTGCTTCTGAATTTGACAGCTTCCTCTGAAAATCTCTAGACAATAAACAAGACATAGGGAGGTTCAATTCTGATTTTAACTTTTAAAGTTGAAAGTTAAAGATTTGCTTGAAGGACCAGAAAGACTATGAACTTGGGAAGCCTGGGTTAAGTCCTAGATTAAGCCTTATGTGACCTTGTTCATGTCACTTATCCTAGAGAATTAGCACCTATATCTTTAAAATAAAAATAACTATGCTGGCATCATCTAGCATAAGGATTTTATATGTGTGTGAGGACCCTATGGAACAATCTATGCACACGAGCTTTAGAAACAGTGAGCATAAAGAAATTAAAGGTAGTTTTGTAAATATTAGTGCTGAGGAAAGAATAAAATTATTTGGATCACACACAGTTTGGGAGAAATATGAGAACTTTCTTCAAATATATTCTTTGTTTCTGTCATCACCAGCTATTTGAAAATTGGTTTACAAAGATAGTATATACTTTACGTTTGACTTTCCTTTTCTCCTCCTAGAGATTTTCACATCATAATTTAAAATATGTATCATCTCAGCCCAGCGCATGTGGCTCAGTGGTTGAGTGTTGACCCATGCATCAAGAGGTCGCCAGTTCAATTCCCGGTCAGGGCACATGTCTAGGTTGTGGGCCCAATCCCCAGTGGGGGACATGCAGGAGGCGGCCAGTCGATGTTCTCTCTCATCGATGTTTCTATTTCTCTCTCCCTCTCCCTCTCCCTTCCTCTTTCTCTAAAAATCAATAAAGAAAAAAATAAAAAAATAAAAATAAAATATGTATTATCTCAGATTTACTTTAACCAGTGAGTGCTCTAAGGTCATGGCCTATGAGCGCTAGCATTCCTCTCCATGCTTTGGGACTTCTTGATTGCTGCCTTAGCTTTCCCTCCACTCGGGGCTCCCCTGTGTGCAAAATGGTGATTTTCTGGAAAATTTCCACTGATGGCAAGGACTCAGTTGGTGTAGTAAATTTAGCCCTAGGAAGTCTTGGGAAAGGACACAGACAAGGGGTCATACCAGCCTTGCATGGCCCTTAGCCTTCTTCCTCTTTCCCTCTGTGACCTGCAAGCCACTGCCAGGCCAAGGGCCCCCTCCCCCCACTTGCACAGAGAGCAAAGAAGTGTAACCAGTTCCACCCCCTACCGCCACCAGCCGCCTTTCTCAGTCTGATCTGACCTTCCCAGTGTTCTCAGATTCTGGCATATAAAATATTCTCCTCATTATGTCAGCAAAGTGAAAGAAATGCGAAATTTCAAAGACTTTTTATTTGCCTTCTTTGAAGTCCAAAAATGCCTTCCCCCCCCCTTCACCATTAAGTGCTTCTTAGTTTTCTATTTGCATATATGAGGATTATACTTAGCTCTTTCTTTTGAATATCAACACAAACCCTGGCTTTCCTGTATGATTTTGCTGCCAAAAGAATAAAAACAGTATTTAGAGCTTTCTTATCACGGTCCCACACTAGCTTTGAACAGCCCTAGAAATGAAAGCTTAATTAAATTCCACGTTTACTATGTCAGATGTATTAAATATTATGAAACACGCAGAGCTTGGCTCTAACTCCCATCATACAGACCTAGTTTGTTATTATTGTCATTATATTTATTATTATTATTCAAAATATCTTAGATGCGTCTATGGCTTTAGCCAAATGATGTCTTTATTGACTCTCTGTATCATCTTTGGAAAAGCATTCACTCAGTGTCAGTAGACACTATTGGATACTTCATTGCCTTGATATTAATCGGCAAATTTGGTTGTAAATTAGGAATGTAAAAAATGCAGTGTTGAACTTTAAGAGCTATGTACTTACCACGTGAATGTTTACAACATAACATATTCAAATGTGATCAATATGACACATGAACTAATACATATGCTGCCATTTGAGTATAAGAAATCAGCTAGTATTGGTTCCATTTCTCTGGTCATACAGTTTTCATTTTAATACAAAATATTTTTATGTGTATGTTCACTTTTCATCTGTAGTTAAGTATATCCAAACGTGATATCTACATGATAAACAAAGCATTGGACTCTCATTGCCTTCTTGTGAGTCAGACACATTATCTATCTAAAAATTAATGCTAGCCATTGTAGCATCATCTTACACTGCTTCAACTTTTATGTCTCACCTATTCAGATGAAATGAGAAATAGTTTTGAGGCGAATGCATAAAACTTGTGTTCAGGAGTCGATTAATTATAATGCACTGTTCCCTCTTCATTACACAAACAACTGTTTGTGTTACTGTAACATTATAGACGCTTCAGTAACTCTCACTAATATATTCTTAAATGCCAAATAAGTGATACATTGTTGTGACTGTGGAAAAGAAGAAAAACCTGCCCAGGATGACTGGGGGACACTCCAGTCGAGTACCAAATAGTTCATGTCATGTTTCCATTTGAACTGGAAATGTATGTGGCACAATCAACTGGAGATGGAAGGCATTTCAGGAGGGAGTTTGAACATGGAAGAAGACCTATTGGAAGAAGCAGAGGGTTCTTACAGAACAATGTTGTAACCCATAAAGGTAGGAAAGCCCGATAAGTTTGGCCTTTAGTAAAAATAAGGTAATTTGCTTTGGTCCTCTAAGCCATCAAAATCTTCACAAAGCAGTTCTATAAAATGACTATAACATCTGCCCAAAAATGCTTTGTCAAAAAAAAAAAAAAAAGGGAGTTTATTCAAGTACTTTCTCTATTTCTACAAACTTTCATATTTTTCAGGAAACACGATGAAGCACAATGTTATGCCGGGTGTGGAATGAAAAGTTTATGAACTTGAAATTCCTGTCCTTGGGAGCAATTCCATTCCTTAGACGTTTACATTCTAAAAAAGAAAATAATATAGACACAAATATTACTAATGGAAGAAAGACTCATTATTAATGCTCTAAGAAAGAAACTAAAACAATGTTATGGATGTTCTATAGAGGGATCAAAGAGATAATACAAGGAAATCTCCGAGGGAGAGATCCTAGGAAGAGACGAGAAGGGAAGGCCAAGAATTGAACTCTGAAAAATTTGCCTTTACGAAGTTGAAGAGTGTGTGAAAGAAAATATAATAAAAGAAAATTAGTATAGTAGCAAGGTGGAGGGAGAAAAGGGAAGGAGAGAGAGAGAAGTTTGTAATCGATAGTGTCATTAATGACATAAATTATTTTTTAAGATATGAACTGAAAAAATATCTACAAAGATAAAATAGGTCATGAGCAATTTTAGTAATGGAAGAAGCCAGGGTGATGGAGATGCTTGTGAAGCTTCATTTCTACCGTATCTAGAGCTATCTAATTATTCTTATTCAAATCCCGCGTCTTTGTCAACCATGTTGAATCTCAGCCCTGACTTTGTAAAGGGCTCACTGCTTGACCTTGACTTCCCACCATCTGTTACAGACTACCTCTTGGCATTTTTTTGTCCTAATGACATTCAGCCAGGTCAACCCCATCACTACTTCTCGCTTCCTCCAAACACCTGTCTGAAAGTGATACAAGCGCAGATAAAGTGACCATGAGCTCTTACCTTCCACTGTTTTTGAACACATATATCCTATGTTTTGATCATTAAATGTCATTTAAGAAATACCAACATCAGCATGAAGATGTATTGGTCAGTGTGTATAAGTCAAGATGTATTTTCTGACTTTTGGAACTATCAAAGGAAACTCCAACAATGGTGATAACAATGGGGCTGATATTGACATAATTCTAATGGAGTAACTCACACCTGTAGTACATAGCTATATGCCATTCCTGTTTTTCAGTTGCTTCTATAGATATCAGTCCCGTAGGAAACACCAATTCCTTGAGAGGATTTTGTTAGATGACAGGACCTAGTATAGGAAAGAAATTACCTTGTTGAGAATATGAGATGGGATTGCTTTGTCAGTTGGTGACAATAGAAAAGTCATCAGAAATTGTTCAGATGTTCTCATACAAGTATGTTTAGTTACAGTTCTGGGCAAATTAACATTATCTAATACTATTTAGGTATGTATGTTTAAGGGACTGTTTACTCTCTAGTTATATGGGGTATTTTGAGATTGTTAAGTATGTCCAGGGTCATCCCAATGTACATGTGTCTTTGAAATCACATTCTTTGAAGTCATTTTCTAAAAATCTGTGTGAAGAGTGTAGGTTATAACTTTGAAAATGATTCATCTGAAGAAATAGGCTTTCAGCTATGGTTCATATGCCCTCACCTCCATTTCATAACCTTATGAGGTCACTGCCATAGGCCGCTTACGTGTACTTTCAAAGCCATGAAGATAATTAACTCTGGATCCAAGGTTAGGCAGTGGTCTGTAGATGGACTTGAAAGCACATTTACTGAGTTGTTTTATAAATGATTGAAAGGTTTTCAGTACATGTATAAATGTTTTGTTTTGTGTTTTATATATAAACGATATAATATAGACACAGTGTAAAGCATCTTTAACTTTAAAATATGCTGAAAATATTTTAAAAGGAGAAAGGGCACTGATATATAGGCTTGGAAGAATAATCCCTTTGGGGTCAAACTCATGAATAAGCATCGGTTTCGCGTTGCACTCTTTGTCTTGCGGTATGCCACACTATTCTTGGTTTTCAATTTTTTATTTTATATTTCTGAATTGTGGTTTATCTATTTACATATTAAAATTATGCATTATCATACTTGAAACAATGCATGGTTAATTTTCAAACTCTCACTCTAAAGAGATTACCAAAGGATGTTGCTTGGCTCTTTTTCTATTAAAATAGAAATATTCGTTCATGTTTTCACAAGAACAAATATGTGTTTGATGCTCAATATACAACACTATCTTTTTATTGCAGCTAAAATCATATGTCTGGCCCTGGCTGGTTTGGCTCAGTGGTTAGAGCGTCGGCTCGCAGACCAATGAGTCGCAGGTTTGATTCCAGTCAAGGGCATGTACCTCAGTTGTGATTTGTCCCCGGCCCTGGTTGGGGTCATATGGGAGGCAGCCACTCGATGTGTCCCTTTCACGTCGATGTTTCTCTCTCTCTCTCTCTCTCTCTCTCTCTCTCTTCCTCCCACTCTATCTGAACCCCCCCCGAAAAAGGAAAAACGTCCTCAGGTAAGTATAAAAAAAAAAGTCATATATCTGCAGTGAGGATATTTTTCCAGAGAAACACTTTTTAAAATTCTAAAGTAATTAATGGCATTGTTCTTAATATATGCCTAATTTTTCAAATACTAAGTTTTGCAAAAAGGCCTGGATGCATAGTGACATATCATGTACATTAATGTACTATGGATTCTAACACTAAAATAAAATGGAGTGTTTGTTATTACTTGTGATAATTAGGATGATCAAGTAGATGATGCTTTTTAATAACATTTTTGAAGCAGAAGGGTGGAATGCCATGTGTCACAATTATTCTTGTCAACAAGGTTTCTCTATTTGCATGAGTACAAATTAGATTCCTTTGCAAAAACTCTCTGAGATTTAGTCTACAGCTTAATTCCCTCTGCCATATCGACCACATTACTTTTCTGGTTTACAGGTGCATTGATTGCTGTTTTCATTGCTTGTATTATTTGTTTAGAGCAGGCAATTGAACTTACTCTAATTTCATGAATAAAATAAAGTAGACTACAAGATGAAATAGTAAAACAAAAATGATCTTGAGATATTGGAAAGAAGACAAATTTTGTTTTAATTGATTTTAGAGAGAGAGGAAGAGAGAGAAAGAAAGAGAGAGGGAGAAACATCAGCCCTGGCCGGTTTGACTCAGTGGTTAGAGTGTCGGCCTGTAGACCAAAGGGTCTCAGGTTCTATTCCCATTTAAGGGCATGTACTTGGGTTGCAGGTTCCATCCCAGCCCCAGTCAGGGTTGTGCAGGAGGCAACCAATCAGTGTCTCTCTCTCTCTCTCTCTCTCTCTCTCTCTCTCTCTCTCTCTCTCTCTCTCTCTCCCTCCCTCTCCCTCCCTTCCACTCTATCTAAGAAATCAATGGAAAAATCTCCCCGTGTGAGGATTAACAACAACAACAACAACAAAATAGAGGGAGAGAGAGAGAAGGAAGCATCAATGTGAGAGAGATATGTGCCCTGACCAGGAATCCAACCCTCAACCTTCCAGTGCCCAGGACAGTGCTCCAACCAACTGAGCGACATGGGCTAGGACAATAAATTTTTGAACTCATGTAATTAACTTAAGAATGTATCATAAAGATGTATTTTCTATTAATAACTCTTGGGCACTATGGAAATAGTTAGAACTCTTAATTTTATGAGTTCTACATAAACATATACAATATACATACTTGATAAATCTTTCCCCAATTAAGATCTTATTGAGAAGCGTCTACTCTCCGTCAATAGCATGGTGGGCACTTGGGGAATGCACAGCTATCTCCCCTCAAGGAAGTTCAAACCTCATACTTAAACGCTTATTTTTCTGAAAACAAAAAGAAAATAATTAAACAGGAAAATATGTCAATGTGTATAATGCAGCAACAATACAATATGACAATATATACAGCACAAGACAATAAGGGATTTACTGTCAAATTATCTGCATAGGGAATAAATATAGGTGTTCAGGAGAACAAATAAGTTCAGTATATTGGAAAAGGACAATGTTATATATGAACTGTCCTGAAGGGAATTAATTAGAAATGCAGAAAGGCCAAAAGAACATTTTTCAAGATGTAATGTTCAAAGCAAATTGCAAAGTGAGACCATCTGCGTATGGGAAGGTGGAGAGTCTGTTTTAACTGGAGTAGTAAGTTGGTGTAGGAGACAGAAGGAAATAAGAATGAACAGGTCAACTGAGATTGCCTCGTGGAAGGCAGATGGGTGCAGTGCAAGATAAATAGCTGAGGAGCTATCAGTGAATTGAGAGAATCTCAGGAGACAGAAAAGATAATATATAAAAGGGGTATTCAATGAAAGATGTGGAACAGTGGGTGACCAGCAGGCTGTAAGTGATGAGTAGAGTTGATGCAAAGATAGAGGAACTGAGCACCAGTTGTAACTACTGACCAGGAGGATACATATTTACTTTTCTAAAATGTTTGGGTGAGGAGGTTAAGCTGTGGACAGAAACATTGTATGTTTAATTCATATTTTGAACCAAAGGTCAGAAACTGGGAAAATAAAAACACAGTAACAGTCTGACAGTAACTTTAGAATATTTGTATCACAATAAAATATATTATAATACATTTTATAACACTTTGTATTTCAAAACATTGATTTTTAAGATAAAAATATAAATAAAAAAGAGGAAGAAATGAAGATTAAGGAATTTAGAGGATATGTGATCTCCTGCAGATGTTCCATTCTATTTATTTTATTTTATTTACTTTTTTTAAGAGAAACACAAAAATATAGTTAATTAATAATTTAAATATGATTCATTCATTATTTTAAACAATAATTCACTTTATTTTAATTCTGGTTAAACATTTTGTAAAATAATGTTTTAAAGTTCTGATTCTGAATTCAGTTAAATTTAATATTTGCTGCAATTTGTCTAAGTACAAAATAATTGTGCAGCAAAATAGGTGAATCCAAAAGGAAAAGTTTTATCATTATTATAGTCATTTCAGATTTACTCACCAATTATAGAAAATGGGCTGATGTTGATGTTTCAGATTTCAACATTCATAAGCTGGTTGCATCTCTGTCTATACTAATGTCAATCAGTTGTTTGGCAAATTATTTGGAAGACTTTTATTCCCTATACTCTCAACAGATTGGTCTAAAACCTACTGAAAATCTGTATTTCAAACATTTTTAAACAAGTAAGCACATTTTGTTTTCAAATATGTGTTCATAATCTGCATGGTAACTTCATTTGCTCAAAATATTACCTTGAAAAGACAGGTTAAATATCTTTATATTTTTTTTCCAAACTATCTACTAGGCAGCATTCTATCAGAAAGCAGTAAATTTGGATTACTTTCCTTTATTAGAGAACATTGTTCAATATACCTTTAAATCTGATTTTTAAGTTTCATTTTTAAAGTATTTTACATGAGAAAACCTGCAAAGCAGTCTGTAGTATAAATGATGTTCATGATCACTGCCTATATATTGTTACAGTGTTGTTAAGAATTTACTATAAATCTTTTTTTTTATTTGTTTGTTTCTAAAGCATCCTATAGCACTTTGGGTTCTTCCTGCTCCAATCTCTGTCTTGCATTACATCGTGCAGGAGGGCAGAGTGAAAGACATCCACATGCCAGGTTATCGCTTGGTAATCTTATTTTAGAATCTCCTTCGCTGGTGGTTACACTTACAGACAGTGGTCCCCCACCACAAAACACCATTTTTATTAAATGCCATCTACCACTCAGAACATATGTTTCTCCATACACCTTTTTATTTATTATCTTGAACTATGCTTTTCACAAATTAAGACAGGATAGAAACTTTTGTATTTACATCGCACTGTGAACAGCCTTCCAAATGATATAATTTGACATGCCTGTTCTTTCAACCCATCAGCGGTGTTCTCAGTGTGAATTCCCTCCCCCCAAATTTGCTGACAGAGGAATTAATTCACTTAAGTTGCTACCATATTGTTTTCCATATATTATTTCAGTCATTTTCTTTGGCCAGGGCAGAAGAAACCTACAATTCCTAATGGTATAGTTTCATTTTGTTACTTGTTTCACTATTCAGTTAGAAATGACAAAAGATACTTTAAAGTATTCTTTAATTTAGGACATTTCTGAGAAGTGATCATCGGTATTTTTAACATTGCTGAAAAAGTGGGTTTGTCTATATTAACAAAATCTTTAGTTTTTTCATGCTCACCATGAAGCCGGAAGGTACTAGAAAACAAACACGTTAAATGGTACTAATATTTAGTGTACAAATTGATACCAGCAGCCTTAGTCAGTCTACACAGTGCATAAAATATTTTGAGGGACAGTTAGGATTTGATCAGTACAAATCTCAAAGTACAAATCACACTTATGGAATTAGTAACAGCTTATGTGAATCATAATTCAAGTAACATTCTCAATACTTTTTGTCAGTTTCTTCTCAGATCTGACTAGATTGTCATTGTTCTCCCCTCCCCCGACAATATGACTGAAAAATAGTTCGTAACAGAAGAAGAACAATCATCTCTGCCAGTTTCTTGTTCACTTGTGTCTGCATACTTTGTCCTTTCTTCAATTCATGTTTACCCTCTTCAAGCCATATTTGTTTTGGGAAGGTTCATTTATGCTACTCTTGATCTCTGAATTAATGTACAAGGAAACTTCAATACATTAAACAAATGGAAAGGAAGAAAAGATGGAGCATGCCTTTGCTTGAGCAAATTCTGACTTTCTCTCAGAATAGCTTATATAGCAAAAGGACCGAGTGGAGTTGCCAGCATCAATTTGTACACTAAATATTAGTAATAATTAATGTGTTTCCTATTTTATACAAAAAAAAATTTGTAAAAGTTCATGAAACACCTGGATAACTTTTTATAGGTTCTGACAAAGTAGGTCTGGGGTGGAATCTGAGAGTTTTCATTTTAACAAGCTCCCAGGTAACTCAGGCTGCTGGTCCCTGGACCACACTTAGAATAATAAGATCCTACAACATTTCAGTGCATTTTCTTACAAACACCATAGGAAGCTTGCTTCCAGTTTGAAAACAGCTATAGAAAACGGGGTATCATTTAAGGATTTTCTAAGAGACCAAATAAAATCAAGTTTATTTTAAGAACCAAAAAAGAAATACCAGTTTGTAAGCTATTGCAGTAGTGAGGTGAAAAGGGGTAGTCTTGTGACTGAAATAGAAAGTAGTGGATATAAGCCTGAGCGAAATGTAAATTTCAATATTATGAATGAACAAACCCTATTGAAATTGGAATACCTTTAATTATTGTTTTGAGACGCTCTTCCGTCATTTATTTAAAACAGCAGAAATATCAAGTCTCCTGCTAAGTAAACTAGAAAGGTATAAGAATATGTTGAAGTCTTTCACTTTTGAAAAACATGAAACCCTTATCGGTGTTCCACTCCTACCCATTGTGCTGAGTTGGTAATGGTGTATATCAATGATTTCAGCATTGTGGTCCCCAGATGAATTTAGAAAAGGAGTAATAAATCAAGGTATCCCTTATAATAGGTGTTTCTATAGGTGATATTTTATTAGCTTACTCTACCATCATGTCTTTGTTTTGCATTTCTCCTTCCCCTTATTACAGGTGTTATCATTTTGATATTTCACACTGTCTTGGTAGGGTAAGGGAGAGCAGGAGGGGGGATTTCTGTAATTAGAATGAAACTATGATGGCCTAACAAAGAAGGTCAATGAAGAAAGGCAAGGGGACACTGGGAAAGGAACGAGTGAGGGGTTTAAGAGAGCTGAAAATGAATATCGGTGATGTTGGTAATGATTGCAATGACTCAACTTCACAAACACAGACCTGTTACCTGCTGCATTTCTGCTGCGATGACAGAGCGCGTCCTCCCCGTCAGCTGTGGCCTACACTTTCATCAGAAAGACAACAGCTATCATGTAACATAATATCAGCACTGGGGTCTCAAGATTAAGTTCAAAAAATAATTTGGATGCCTCTGAAGTGAGCCTCAGAACCCTCGTCACCAGCCATGGCGGGCGCGTCCTGGGTCAGAGCTCCAACTGCCTTGTTACGAGCTGTGCCCCACACTTCTGGCTTTCATGACAAGAGAGGGCCTGGGGTGGACGTGAGGAATTATTCTCCGGCAGTTGAAAAGGTAACCTAGAAAACACAAGACCCACTAGGCATGGGGCATTTAGGTTTTATGATTCCCAAGTCAGTGTTATTTTCTTCAGACTGTGGAAGAAAATATAAGGGGAAATAAGTTAATTTCAGTGCCACTCACACACTGGTCAGGATTCACATGGCACTCCGATAAAGCAGCCACTGTGGCAAAAATACCGGTCCAAATGGCCTTTCTCCTTGATGCAGGTATGCCTTGAGGGAGTCCCAATCCATTTAGAATATCAGCACGGTCATTGTCCACCTCAATCAGTTTAATGCAAAGAGGGGAAGGGAATCATTAGGGCACCAAAAAAAAAAAAAAAAAGTCAGTTCTTTCTGGGTATCTGTCTGCATGCAGACCTCAGGCCAAAACAGACTGAGTACCAAAAAGTAGACCAAAGGGAAATCCCGATTTCACTGTGCAGTTCACGGTGCGGTTCCTGTTGTGTGACTAACGACCCTTTCATTTTGAATCAGTGTGCTTTACTGCTGAACCTAATCATTGTTTCGAAGACCTAAAACTAGGATGTGTGGCAGAAACTTTAGATGAGGTGAGGGATGATGGATTGTCATTGTCAAATTATTAATAGAAAACTTCATTATATATTAGAAATAAAAAAATACGATATTTTATTCACATCTCTCTGCTGCCAAAATGAACTGTACCTCTCAAGACCACACAACTTTGCTGGAAGATGTAGAGCCCTCTGGCAGTGCGGGTATTAAATTACGTTTTCCTCCAGCACGCATGGAAACTGCTTCACCCCAGCTTGCTTCTCTATAAAGCGCTACTAAATTTTTTTCTAAATAATTTAAAATGTGATTAAACTATCCTGTGAGAATCACAATGAAAGAACGATTCAAATTAGTGAGCCTTGTTTCTGTTGACATAATTAAGATTTTTCTAAGTCACTTTCAGTGTATTTGTACCATACATGCATTATAAAATTTAATATTATTGTCTCTTTTATAGATGCAAAAACAGAGACTCACAAAGGATAAATAATTCCCTTAAGGACTCCCAGCAAATAAGTATTGAACCTACGATCTGAACCAAATCGTGAATCTAACCTAGCACTCTTGATAATTAAGTTTCAGAGAAAGCAAGAGATTTGCACCAAAAGTCACACAAATGCTTTTAGATGTTTAAATAAATATAATATGTGTATGCTTATCTATTCATGTGTGTGTGTGTGTGTGTGTGTGTGTGTGTGTGTATATATGGAAAAATACCATGAACATCTCAGCATGCACAAACGAAAGTCCATTTGAAATACATGAAGTAGCTTACTTTAAAAACTAATCAATTAACCACATAAAATTCGATCTCAAAAATATTTCATTTTTATTTGGCCCTATTGACATTTCACTTTCCAACCTGGATTCTAAACTAATGTATACTTACTTTACTGAATGAGAAAGTAGTGATTTTCAGTAGACTCACCGCCATTTAAAGCCAAACAAGCTAAGCAGTCTTTCACAACTTTAACAATGAAAACATTGCAGAAAACAATTTGTCTGAAGATGTTTAGTACAAGTCTTTATCCTATAAACTGTGTTTAATATTTAAGCAAGCTCAGCCCCTGTGTGAAATTTCTGGCGAGAACAGTTTGGGTTTAAGAATATAAAACTAGCCCTGGCTGGTTTTGCTCAGCGGTTAGAGCATCAGCCCGCGGACCAGAGAGTCCTGGGTTCAGTTCCCGCTAAGGGCACGTACCTCGGTTGCACTTTGTCCCCGGTCCCGGTTGGGGTCGTGTGGGTGGCAACCACTCGTGTCTCTCTCACATCGATGTTTCTCCCTCTCTCCCTCCCGCTCTATCTGAAGATAAATGCAGAAATGTCCTCAGGTGAAGATAAAAAAAAATCAAAGAATATAAAACTAATCCTATTAATTATATTTTATTATATGTATAATCAGGTTAACAAGTGGTATCAGCTATCACTAGGAATTAGAAAGTAGGATTTATTTTTATTGATGCTTTTGTATGTTAGAATTTCAGCATTTTGTTATAAAAGTACAAAGGACTGACATTAAAACTCAATTTTAAAAATATATTATTTTTCCATGACTCATGTTTGAGTAGGATTTTAAATTTTACCAAAAAAATGTTCAATAGTTAAATGGCTTTTCTGCTGTTTCTTAGCCCTTAATTTTGAGGAACTTCATTAATTTATGCATTGTTCTTGTCATAGATATTACACTAAAAGTTTGTGTTTAGGGATTTTTTAAAAAGCGTTTCCCTAGTTTGATCAGGGGGAAACTCCTCAGTAGCACTTCCTTTTTTTTTAATCCTCACCCGAGGATATTTTTCTATTGATTTTTAGATAGAGTGGAAAGGAGGGAGGGAGGGAGAGAGGGAGAAAGGGAGAGAGAAACATCAATGTGAGAGAGACACATCCACTGGTTGCCTCTCGCATGACCCTGACAGGGCCGGGGATCGAACCTGCAACCCAGGCACGTGCCCCAGATCGGACTTGAACCCGTGACCCTCAGTCCGTGGGCTGACACGCTCATTGCTGAGCCACACCAGCCAGGGAGCACTTGCTTTTCTGGTGGCTGTGCTCACAGCTTACCCAGCGGGCCTGAGCAGTGTTCTCTGGCTGCTGTATGTGCTTCTGCAAGTTTCTCCACGTGTGCGTGCGCTGACTTGGGTGGTCAGAGACACATGATGACGGCCTAAAAGAAAAGAGCTAGTTTCTTTAACCTAAGAAATAATTGCTTTTTCATTTAGAAACTCGGCTTCCTTAAATGTCCACAATAAGTTGAAAATAAATTAAAAACCTTTTTTTAAAAAAAAAATCTTCAAAGTGTCAAAAATACCAAAATTTAGGCTTAAATACTGTGTTAGGGTCGGGAATAATGTATATACATTTTTATATGTTTACATGTTATAAACATACGTTTTCTTTTCCCTTAATTAGAAGTTTGCCTAGGTTTGTAGCCTGAGTATTTCTCTGTATGACTGGTTGTAAGTGGTCAAGTCAGTACAGAGCTCTACAGTCAATACCACAGTCAGATGAGAGGAGAGTTACTTGAAAACGTTTAATAAAGAGAAACTTCACCCTGGCTGGTTTGGCTCAGCGGTTAGAGCGTTGGCCCGCGGACCAGAGAGTCCCAGGTTCGGTTCCTGCTAAGGGCACGTAGCTCAGTTGCGGTTTGTCCCCTGCTCCGGTTGGGGTCGTGTGGGTGGCAACCACTCCATGTGTCTCTCTCACATCGGTGTTTCTCTCTCTCTCTTCCTCCCTCTCTCCTTCCTGCTCTATCTGAAAATAAATGCAAAAAAAAAAAGAGAGAGAGAGAGAAGCTTCTACTGAATGTATCCTAAGACTTTGCCCTATATTGAATTCTAGACTAAAAATTATTATAGTTTTGCTCCAAAACAGTATTCAGTCTAGTATTCTGAATAATATTACATCTCATTAAATAGCAACTTCATTCTATGTATTAATACTTAGGCAAAAAACTCAGGTGTTATCCATGACCCCTCTTTTACACCTGTAACCCATATGTAATCTATTAGCAGGATATGTGGGCTCAGTTTTCACAGCATCTCCCAATATCACCATTTATCACAACCTTCACTCCTATTATTTTGATTCAAGTCACCATTATCTCTTTCCTGGATTATTGCAGTAGCTTCCTAACTGATCTCTTTGATTCTACCCTTGCAGCGTTTGGATCTGTTCTCAGTTCAGTAACTGGAATGCACACAGTCCCCCAGTAGCTTCCTGCTTTACTCAAAGTGATAGCCAAAGTCTTTATAATGCCCTTTAATGCCCTGTATGGTCTGGCCCAGTTACCTCCTCTCTGACCTTATAGTCTACTAATCTTCTCCTTGCTCATTCTGCTCCAGTACTAGTGACATCCTTATTATAATTGAACATGCTAGTCACGCTTATCTCTCACATTCTGTAAACTTGCTAATTCCTCTGCTGAAATGCTCTTTTCCAACATAGATACATGGCTCTTATCTCCTTCATCTTCGCCCATTGAGGACCCTCCTACCATAGCTCCAAATAAAAGTGCAAAACCAGTCAACCAACCAACAAATAAACAGGAGCAACATTTCCAATTTGACTTATCTGCTTTATTTATCTTCTTAGTACTTATTACTGTCTAACATGTCATTTAATTTACTTATTTATCTTGTGTATTTTTCTGTTTCCTCAATAGGCTCTGTAAGGGCAGGGACTTTTTCTTTTCTTCATTACCATAAGTACTTTGAACAGCACCTGAAACTCTATAGGCAATCAATCAATGTTTGTTGAAGGAATAAATGAATTTATTTCAAGAAGATAGTTCACAGGGATGGAAAATATACAGGTTCCATTGCTGCATTTGTTTTTGTATATGATAAAAAATGTTACCAGGATGTTTTGGAGAGATGATAAAAATAGCAATTGTATGGCTATTAGAAGGAAGGTTTGGCATGCATAAAACATTATAAAGACATCTATTTGTTCTTCTAGGCCAGCATTTCAGATTCAGATTATTTGTGTATCTAAATACTGAATGAATAGCTGCTTCAAGTTTTCAAAGCCTTATGAAGGAAGAGCACATCTAAATGGTTTACATAGAGGAATAAAGGAAGCAAGAAGAGAGAGATGCAACTTGGAGATGTAAATTGGCAGGAAGACAAATAAATTAATTCTATAACCTTGAGCAAATTATTGACCTTTTCTGGATCAAATCTTCCACATTTTTAAAGTGAAGATATTGAAATAGATTATTTCTTAGACTACTTATAGCTCAAAGATCTTTCATTAATGTATATGGAATATAAATGTGTTCTTATTTAAGGTATATACACATATACTTTAAATACAGTATACTGACACACACACACACACACACACACACACACATTGGGGCAAAAGTAGTTTTATAGCTGTGAGTATGCAGGAGTTTATTCTTGTATTATTATTTACTAATTATTATATTGTTTTCCATATGAACAATTGTAAGCCTACTTTTTTTTTTATCCTCACCCGAGGACATTTTTCCATTTTTTGTTCAGATAGAGTGGGAAGGAGAGAGAGGAAGAGAGAGATGGAGAGAAACATCGACGTGAAAGGGACACATCGAGTGGCTGCCTCCTGCACGACCGACCCAACCAGGGCTGGGGACAAACTGCAACCGAGGCACGTGCCCTTAGCAGGAACCGAACCCGGGTCTCTCCAGACCGCACGCCGACGCTCTAACCGCTGAGCCAAACCGGCCAGGGCTGTAAGCCTACTTTTGCCCCACTCTGCATATACACACAAGAACTCATTAACACTTTACACACTGTTTTATAAAAAAATATGTTTATTGAATTTCTGTTGTTCTTGAACTGAGAGCTGCGAAGAAAATCTGTGAAGAAGACAGGTCTGCTGTGTGACTTCAATAAGTTTATAGTTTGACTTAGAAAACAAACAAATTAGTATACACAGCGTGTACATCAACCTGATGAATGGTGTGATGAGTAGGTAGTGCTGTAGTACTCTCAGGGTGGAGACCTAACTGGACTGTGAGAGTCAAGTAGGGCTTTCTGGAACAAAGTGTAGTTTAGACCATAAGTAAAAATAAGAGTAGAAACTAACCAGGTAAAGAAGATTGGAGAAGTTTTGAAGCAGAAGAAGAAAGAGCATATTAAAGGAATTTAGGGGCAAAAGATAATAAGAGTGTAGTATATGTGGGACATGGAGAGCAACAGAGAGACGTCAGATGAAGCTGAAGAGGCAGAGTGGGGCGAGCGAAGGCCTGGGACAGCGTATGACTTTGCTATGTTCACGAAAGATCTCCAGGGAACCATTGAAGGGTTTGACATAAAAATGCAGAAATTAGTTTTTCAGCTAAGAAAGCTCACTTGGGCTGCAGCTTGGAGAATGAATGAAAGAGGAGGAAGACTGGGAGTTAGGAAGACTTGGCAGGCTCAGTGATGTAGGTGAGGTGCCGACGCCTACTTCGGGTAGTGGAGTGGGCATGGAGAGACATGGCTTAATTCGGGATTCTCTAGGACTGTTTGAGGAAAAACAGATTCTTGGGGTAAGGTGACTTCTGTCTTGTACATGTTGATTGTAAGTAGAAAGTGAAGTTTTCTGTTTCATATATTAGGAGCTTAAGATAAATGTCTTGAGAAAAAGATTTGCGATTTATAAACACATGTTTAGTAATTGAAGGCATAAGATTAGATGTAATCACTCGAGGGGAGAGTATACAGAAAAAAAATAATGATATTCCTTTGGAAGAGAGCTCAAATAGAGCCTAAAGGAATACCATCGGTTAGGGGATGGGTAGAATACAAGGATCTAGCAAAAGGGGAGGAAAAATGTGCTGAGTGGTAAGTCAAAACTATAAGAATCTGAAATGCAAGGGAAAATAATGTTTGAAGAAGATAAAGTGTTAAAAATGTCAAATTCTATAGAGCATTCAAGAAGTGTCCATTGGATTTATCATGTAGGTGTCTGGGATGCCCACGATGCAAGCGGTTTCAGGGGAGGGATGGCAGCTGGAACCAGGTGGCAGTAGGTTGCACAGATACAGGAGGGAAGGAATGGAAGGAGCAACTTTGGATGACTTCGTCTGCAAGAAATAGGTGCAAGAAAGGCAAAAACTGAAATGCAACATAATAACATCAAGGGAGAGTATGATTGTTTGTTTTATTAAACTGAAAGAATCTTGAGCATATTTCAAGGTTGATGGAAATGAGCCAGTAGAAAGAGATTAAGGATAGAGGAATGGTGATAATCAATAGACCTAGATCTCCAAGAAAGCCAGGATGGAATCCAGAAAATGAAGAGGTAACATTCTTATATAGAAGGCACATGGCAGAACATAGGCTTGACAATTAAAAGCCTGGTTTCAGCTAAGACCAGAAGATGGAAGGAACCCAGAAAAGAGATGGAAGGAGTAGGGTTTGCTAATCTGAGTTTTATGTTGGTAACCAAGGAAAGGCTTACCTTCTCTGGAGGATGAAAGCTGTGACAGTTGGCCTTATGTGGACTTTAGGAAGAACATACACACACACACACACACACACACACACACACACACACGTTATGTTTTTGTACAGAAAAGATAAAGCCCGGATCTTTTTGTCAATAACAGCTACAAAATTCCTCAATGAGTATAAAGTAATGTTTGTCTGATGCTTTCTTTGACATCCTTTTTGCTTTTCATAATTTCCCCATTTCAGCAATGGTATCTATGTTTAAAACCTTTTGAGACAGTGAAGGACATTTGCAATGGAATTCATAGTTCTGCATGCCCAAACTTTACATGGTCTTAAATTATTTGAAAACAGTCAGGGCCAAAAATCCTCTAAAATAGATTTGTTTTTTAATCTGCTTTGGACTTTTGCCCTGGCTGGTTTGGCTCAGTGGTTGGAGCCTTGGCCCACAGACCAAAGAGTTGATAGTTCAATTCCTGGTCAAGGGCATGTACCTCGGTTGCAGGTTTGATCCCCAGCCCCGGTCAGGGTCATGTGCTAGGCAACCAATTGATGTGTCGCTCTCACATCAACATTTCTCTCTCTTTCCCTCCTTTCCTTCCTCCCACTCTATCTAAAAATCAATGAAAAAATATCCTCGGGTAAGGATGAAAAAAAATCTGCTTTGGACTTTATAAATTGCTCTTTAAAGGGGCTGTGGATTATGTGAAGGTTTTTTTTTATCAGCTAATTCTCTGGTCAATTCCTTATCTTCAATGAATGCACTCAGTAGACTAATAGAATATCAGGACCCATTGAAAGCAATTTAGGAACCGATTTATGGCTTATTTAAATGAAAATAATGTGGCCAATTGTCAGAATTATACACACTGTTTACTGGTAGAACCTGGCTCCATGAAACACAATCTTTTAAATTATTCATAAAAACTATAGAATGTGTCAGTATTCAAACAGAAAATATTTGAATAAGTCAGTATAACATGTGACAATGTTTTGAATATTTTATCAGATTAGACATAGTAAATGAAACAAACATAGTTCAGTATATGTATATATTTAGATAGGATAGGCAATTTTGGTGGAGGGAACAATAAAGTTGTTTAGAGCCTTCCTATGATCAGAAAAAGCACTCTGGGATGATGGAGCCTGAAAAGTCCCGTGATTGCCATCTGCACATCATAACTTAAATGCATGTATGCATAGCCCATGGACATAGACAATATGTCCTGGGGGCGGGGAGCAGGGTAGAGGGGGGTTAACGGAGGAAAAAAGGGAACATCTGTAATATTTTCAACAATAAAGATAAATTTAAAAAAAGAAACCCAGGAAAGCTGGTGGTCTAAATTCCAGTGAAGTCCGAGACCTGAGAAGCAGGGGAGCTGATGATGTAAATTCCAGTCCAAGAGCAGGAGAAAACCAATGTTCCCGCTCAAGCAGAAAGGCAGGAAGGAAATGAACCTGCTCTTTTTCTCTCCAGGCCCTCAAAGGATTGGATGACGCTCACCCTCATTGGGGAGGGTAATCTACTGGACTGAGTCCACCAATACAAATGCTAATCTCATTCTGAAACACCCTCACAGACACACCTCGAAATAATGTTTAACCTGGGCATCCTGTGGCCCAGTCAACTTAACACATAGGATTAACCATCAGAGATATAAAAACCAGTTTGGAGAATGTCATAGGCAAGCAGTAAGCTTAATTATGTAAGCATAAATATGATTATTGGCAATAAGAATGAGAAGAATTGAATGATATGAGGCATATAACGAGTTAGGAGATACCTATGAATAGTCTATTTGGCTGTGTGATTACTTTGCTGAAGAACTGAGTGATAGAAGTTTTGCAAGGTCATAGTTGAGTGTCAAGGTTCCAAAGCCCAGAAACCAGAGATTGAGAGGAAAGCAGGAGAGCAGGGATGTCTGTAGGGGCCACAAGGCAGCATTAGTTGCCTCTGTTATGTTTACACACAGCATTCTGTATATCCACACCTTCCTCCTCGAAACCCTCTATTGTAATTTCTTGTTCACCTGTCAGTCTCTATGTCATTACTGTCCTATGCTGTGTGCTGACTGGAGAGATGAAGTACATGTGTCACTTGGTACTGAAAGAGTTACAGACCATTTAAGAGGAGAGAGTGTTGGAGGAAGAGTATTGCAGGCAGAGTGGAATACATATGCAAATCCCTGCACATGGAAAAGCATGATAGGTTGTAGAAGAGCAAGAATTTTAGGGAAAAAAATTAGAAAGGCAACAGGTATGGCTAGACAGAGAGGTAAAGCAGAACCAGTGTTGGCATGCTACTCCAGGGATCCAGTAGGCAGACAGAGGGGCCTCTGTATGTTCCTCACTGACATCCTGTTGGCTTCTCCTCTTTCTACAGTCCCAACAACTCCACTTGGGACTGTGCACCCAGGGTGCATGAGTTTCCCCCAGGTTTTTTTTTTTATCCTCACCTGAGGACATTTTTGCATTTATGGGAGGGAGAGAGGGAGGAAGAAAGAGAGAAACATCAATGTGAGAGAGACACATCGAGTGGCTGCCACCCACATAACCCCAACCGGGGCCGGGGGCAAACTGTAATCGAGGTACGTGCCCTTAGCGGGAACCGAACCCAGGCCTCTTTTGTCCCCTGGCCGATGCTCTAACCGCTGAGCCAAACTGGCCAGGGCTCCCCCAGGTTTTAATTTCCTACCTTAATGAAAATGTTCCTCTTTTCATATGGTTGCAGAAGAAATTTGATTTAACTTTTAATATTTATAAAGTGGCTTTCAGGTTAGAAGATACTTGTCAATTACTGTTTTTCATCCCCCTGGGAGTTTCAGGAATGAGGAAATAGAAGGTAGATTAGATCCCAAGAAACACCTTGTGCTGTATTACGGCCAGTGAACTAAGGATGGCAGTCCTGGGCTTTTGCAGATATTTAAATCCTAATGTCTCTGATTCAAATAACACCGTCACTTGGTCAAGCAGCAAAGTAAGCCTTTTTTGTTTTTTTAACACAATGACACTTTGTGTTTTAAATAAGATACTATAATATGACATAACTCTCAAATCAAAATTATATTGCTTTGAGGGACTGGGAGGGGAGAGAGAAAAAAGTCTTAACAGCAGGTGGTATGCGTTTCAGTTATTTTCCACACACCTGTACTTCTAGCTAGCTTGATCACTTCACCAGTTAATTAAGATGAATAGAGCCATTTCGCAATGAAGACCTTAAAAAGTCATTTTTAAGCATTCATCAGGGCTTTATTTTTCTCTTTCTATTGGAATTGCTATTGTACTATTTAATCAGCAAATACATACGAAACAGACTTTGCTGTGGTTTGGAGTGTCCTTGTAGAACTACCCTCATTATATAAACTGGGAGTCTCCACTTCATCACAAATTAAGATTACTGCAAAGTAACAAGTGGTTTCTTTGCTTTTAAATGAAAACAATCTGATTTTTCCACACATAATTTAATTTCCATGACTTCAGTATAATTATCCACTTCTTTCATACACATTTTTTTTTCTTGAACAATGAATACTTCCAATTATGGACCCAACTTTTATTGACCTGGAAGAGTCAAGTTATTCCAGCTAAATCTCTTTTGCTATATGGAATGAGAGAACCATAGACGCCACTTGGCCAGACTTGCACAGCCTAACAGGAGGGAAAATGAGAATAGTGTGCTCACCTGGCCCCCTTCTTCATATGATTATTTCTGGATTCTCTCGGCTCACCTGGACACACCTCTTGCAATGACGACACTAACCATCTGTAGTGGTTTGCAAGCTTGGAATTCTTTACACTTGATTGAGAAGATCCGTGTGTGAAGAGGGGCACAAAGAGAGAGAATAATGATACAGAGTACTCTGTGCATGCTCTTTTCCAGTAAATTTAATCAACTAGTATCTATTAGGCCCAGGCCAGGTAGCTCAGTTGGTGAGAGCATTGTCCTGATATGCCAAAGTTGTGGGTTCGATCCCAGGTCAGGGCACATACAAGAAGCAACGAATGAAGGCATCAATAAGTGGAACAACAAATTGATGTCTCTCTCTCCCTCTCTCTCTCTCTAAACCAATAATAATAAATTAAAAATACCAAAATTCTGGAAAAACTGCTTCCCCCCGCCCCCGTGGAATTTTTAAATTAAGAAAACATTTGCTAAAACAAAAAACAAAAAAACAAGGGCAGAGAATAGGAGAGGTGTCTTTGAAAACATGTGTTGACACTAATTCAATCAAAATGCTATTACAAACAAGTACCACATGATCTCACTTATTTGTGGAATATAATGAACAAAATAAGCTGATGAACAAAATAGACCCAGAGACATAGAAGTAGGGCTCAGATTTACAAACCTCAGAGGAGGGGGGTTGGGGGGGAAATAAAGCAAAGAATTTATGCATATAAGCGTAACCAATGGACATAGACAACAATCCTGGGAAGGGGGGAGGGGCAGGAATGGGAGGAGGGTGTCAATGGGGGAAAAAGGAGAAACATCTGTAACAAAAATAAATTAATTAAAAAAATAATAAAATAAAATACAGTTAACAAAAAAAATGCTATTATAAGAGCCTCTGATATAGGACTCAGCAGTTCAATCTTTACAAAGTGGAAAATCAAAATACCCACCTCATAGGGTTAATGTGCGGATTACTTGAGAAAATACATGTAAATCACAATGAATGTTGCCTTGCACAGAGAACACACTGTAAAATATCATACTGTTATTTTACTGACACGTTTGGAGATTTCAGTACTCCATGATTTGTTTCATCAGTGCTTTCAATTTTTTTTTTGACTGTGACTCATTAAAAATCATTTTAAAACTGTGACAATATGCGTGCACACAAACATATATATATAACTTAAAAGTTTCAAGAGATAAAATTCTTTTTTATATGGTGCACTCATTTTTTTCCTTTCATTACTTTTCGGTTCTATTATTATCTGTTCTATTCTATTCACTTTTAAAATGTGAATAGAATAGAATAGATCCACCATTTAAATAAAAAAAGACTAGATGAGCAGCATCCCATTTAAAAAAACTATGAATCATGCTAAAAGTTCAGGATGTGCTGGTAAGAATTACAGCATTTAAGTGACAAGGGCATATCTAGTTTCAGTGCACCTGTTGAATTTGCAGAAGTTTGCCAGTAGGCTGAGAAAGATGATTATCTGACTTCTGTAATATCTGTTGAGACATACATTTTTCTTAATCCTTAAAAAAAGTTAGAATTTCCCATGCATGAGATATGCTTAAAATTGCTTCTTGATACATATAACAAGCTTTTGCCGATTACTCTGTCCTAGAAGTGTCCCTATATTCTGCATACACCTGCTTAGACCCACATGAGTAATCTGCTGGAGGAGTAGAATGACAGTAAATTCACACCTCATTCTCAGGGCAAGGATGAATAGGGAGTTTGATTTATGACAGAGAGATTAGCAATCAATTCATTTTTTTTTCATCCTTTGCAACATGGCATGTTTTAGACAAGCTGAAAGAGGCATTTAGAAAGGAAAAGATTATAAGTGTAAACTTGAAGCCAGTAAAGTGACATCAGCTTCTTTTTTTTGAACCTATTCATTAGTTCCTTCCTGTCCTTCCCCCCTATGAGGAGTGGGAGGGCAACAAAACGCCAGTCTCCGGAACTGAGCTGGGCGTGGCTTCACCTGGCTGCTCACTGCTTCAGCAGCTTGTGCTGTGCAGAACGGTGTTAGCTGATGAGTCAGAGCTGGGCAGCTCTAGGCTAAGGCACCCTGCGTTTGAAGAGCTGTGAGGATGATCTGCCCACGCAGTCACTCTTTGCATATGTATAGGCACACAAAGGTGAATAATTGATGAGAGGCAAGTAAAGATATAATGCTGTGGAACTTCAAAGGAAGGAGACTCCTGGGCTTAGAGTGTTCAGTTGGAAGGAACTTAAATTCATCTAGGTTCCAGGATTACTGTGTACTCTGTGTATGAATTACGCCCTTTGCCTTGACTTACACTTTAAAAAACCTTATTGGGAAAGTGAAGATTTCTACATGGGAAACAAACAGAAAGTTTGATTCCTACAATAACTTACAATCAGCCACTTATATCATGTATTGCCTGTTACTTGGACATGAACTGTGATGTTGGTATTAAGTAGAAGACACTAGTGAGTACATAAATGTAGAGTCTAAGGTTGAGGAAGCAAATCTGGTGCCCTGCTTGGGTCACTAGGGCATCAAGTTCATCTGGGTCGTGGATGCCTAAGTCCTGACCAATAGCTGTGCCCATAGGAAGTAAAAGTAACTACTGATATTTGGGGTTGAGGGGAATACCTAACACCTACTACCTAAATTGATGTTTTGTGCTATATCAAAATATTGACTTTTTCCAGATTTCAGTAAAGGTAAGGTGATCTGTAAACTCCAAAAGAAATGGCTTTTTATGGGGTGAGAGGAAAAGTTGTCTGTTCTTTTCCTGGGTTTGTGATTCCATATTTATGTCGTACAAGCACAAGCACCAACCAGTAATGAGTGATTTCTAGCTATAGCAGTAGACCGTGGATTGTAATATTAGTGTTGAATACATAGGGTCAACCTGTGACCCAGGAACATAGCATAGTAAATGGACTTGTCTTTTTTGTATGATGCTGTCATCATTCTCTTTGGGTAAATCCCCATTTGTACTAGCCCCAGCAACCAGTTGCAAGATAATCTGGAAACGTACACCATAGATACAAATTCTGTAGTTTTCCAATCCATATATATGTGGTATATTGCATAAGGATTTTTTTTTAATCCTCACCTGAGGATATTTTTCTATTTATCTCAGATAGGGTGGGAGGGGGAGAGAGAGAAACATCCATGTGAGAGCGACACATTAAATAGTTGCCTCCCGCAAGACCCCGGGACGAACCGCAACCAAGATACGTGCCCTTGACCCGAATCGGACCCCCAGCTCTTTGGTCCACGGGCCAAGGCTCTAACTCCTGAGCCAAACCTGCCAGGGCCTTGCATGAGGATTTATTTTGAACACTTCATTTGCTGACTTCTTAGATGAGAAGAAAGTTTCAGCTGAGCATTTTTGTTTATTTCTTTTTGTTTTTTGCTAGCTAAAGGATTTAAAAATAGACACTTTCTGGCGACGAAAAAAAAAAAAAAGAAATCTGAATAAAATTAGTGAGCACCTGAAAGATAGTCTGGAGATTTTTATTGATAGGAATACAAAGGTGGTGAATAACAGTTCATATCTCAGCGGGGATACTCACGTATTCATTAGCCTTGACCACATTTCTGTTGCTGGGAGTGGTTACCCATCGGGTGAACCTGGACCATAACCGAGAAGTTCGTTGTCATTGCAGTTACAGGCTTCCACCAGTTCTCCCTGGGACGCAACCAGCTAGCACTTGTTTTCCTTAACAAAAGTGACCCTGTTGGGTACCTACCCCAAACTACATGCTACAGCTTCACGCTTATGATTCCGCGTGATCCTAATAGCAGTGGCCTCTGGCAGCTTTCCCGAGGAGGCAATGGGTGATGTTAAAACTCAGAAGTGCAAGTGTGAGTTTATTTATGTATAAAGGAAAAGAAACACAAGAATAGAGAGATTAGGTAGTTTTTATAAGCAAATAAATGCCACATTTAAGTTTTAAGCATCATTTCAGAATCTTCACTTGGGTCCCAGGATGTCATGACATCGACACAACGTCTGATCAGAAGGAACCAGATTTGAGAGCTGGGCTGTGTGGCTCAAGGGTAGACACTCTGCTCCTTCATTTATAGCACATGGAGTGGAGGACAAAACACATGGTTCAGAATAACTGAGGCACAAAATTATCAAAAGTCCCTTGCCTGTATGTTTAGCTAAAGACTCAGAGCACATTGGCTTATCTGATTGATCTTATTCCTTCAACTTACCAAGGTTTTTAGTGGTCCTTGGAGAATAAAAGAAGACAATGTTGGGAATATCCCTAAAGCTTTTTCTATAAAGAAAGTAAATTATACATTTTTTTTGCTGAATTAAATGTTTAATACACATTATTTAATAGATACATCTTAAACCATTTAATACATATATCTTGTTTGCTCTCTTCAAAACCATTTTAATAAGTACATTGTTTCATCAAGTAAGGTAACAATCACAATTATTATTTGAATAGCAAATATTGAGCAATATAGATCCTGAAACTTACTCACATTCAACTATATATTGTTCTCTCTTTTTATTTTTGATATAACCTGCATAATATGATCTAAAGCAGATGAAAGTCTGTAAATAGGGGTGTGTAACAAATAGAAATTTAATAATGCAAACATTTTTTGGCTTCTTGGGTGAAATAATAAAGCATTTCTCCTCCTCAGAGCATTTTGC
Source organism: Tadarida brasiliensis (assembly GCA_030848825.1). Classification (NCBI taxonomy): domain Eukaryota; kingdom Metazoa; phylum Chordata; class Mammalia; order Chiroptera; family Molossidae; genus Tadarida; species Tadarida brasiliensis. Next base: position 76,880,966 of record CM061267.1, on the reverse strand, counting down.
AAACTTGATCAATCATGCTTTCTTAAGAAGTAGGTCAGCATACAGATTCTGGCTTCATTAGAACTCAAGAAGTGCCTTTTAACTCTGCATGCAAGAATTCAGCAGGGAATATCGCTCCTGTATTTTACCCTCAAATAATTCTGGCTTCTACCCACTTGGGACTTGCAGGTAACATTTTTGCTGCATGTGTTTGTAGATGCAGACTTGAACTACCCATTGTTGAATTTCCTCTCTGAGATTTGAGCCTTGATGAGTGGATGGAACAAAATCAGAGATACTGGGGATTAAATTCAGTTTCCCCAAATGGTCTGAAAGAAAGATACATTATAGGAAGTACATGTATTTGAAATTAGAAAAGCCATGACGATAACTCTGTCAAAGTTTTCTTTTCATTTCTTTCTTTCTTTGTCTCTATTTTATTTTTTAAACTATGTTTGTATTTTTTTTCAGAGAGAGAGCAAGGGAGAGAGAGATAGAAACATCACTGTGAGAGAGAAACATCGATCGGCTGCCTCCTGCCCGCCCCCTGCTGGGGATCGAGCCCACAACCTGGGCATGTGCCCTGACCCGGAATAGAACCTCTCAGTCCATGGGACAACGCTCAATACCCTGAGCCACACTGGCTGGCCTGCCTCTCTCTCTCTCTCTCTCTCTCTCTCTCTCTCTTAAATGTAGGATGCATTTAATTTATCCATGATGCACTGGTTCTCAAGGCTTGCTCCCTGGCCCATCAGCATCACCTGGGGACATGTTAGAAATGCAAGTTATCACCCCAGACCTGCTGATTCAGAAGCTTTTGAAGTAGAGCCATGCAATATGTTTTAATAAGCTTCCATGAGTTTCTGGCACTAGGTAAAGTTTTGAAACCACTGTGCTTTTTTGAAATTAGATTTATTGGGGTGACATTGGTTAACAGGATCATAAAGGTTTCAAGTACATGTCTATAATACATGATCTATATATTGTGCTGTGTGCCCACCACACAAACCACTGCTTTGATGTGTACAACAGACCCCTCCATTGTATAAATAGTGCTCATTCAATACTTCGTGTTTTCAGTATAGTCAGTTTGCAAAACTAAATTGGACTGAAAATTCACAGCACTCTTGAGTACAGTGACATTAAAGAAGTTGGAAGATGGCACATGCATTTTATCTGACTTTGTAAGAGTTAGCGGTCAGCAGTCCTGGCCGCGTGAAGTCGTACCCCAGTAGGAGACCACGTTTGCATCGACCCTGTTGGGAAGCCAGAGCGCGGCTAGCTTTTATCTCACGTGGAAAGGTGTCAGGCTTTAACTAGCAGGGACTGTGACAGTTCTTGACAAACTTGCTGTGCTTTCTGTGGCTTCCCTGTTAGGGTTTATCTTCTAAATCTAAGTGTTTATACCCCCGTTGATAAGCACAAGACCGTTTGCTGCACCCTCCAAGTACTGACTCCTTCTGGGTATTTAATACTCCATAATCAAAGCTAAGTTAAACTACTTCATATGTATCTGTCAAGGTCTTATCCTATTTCTTTTAAAATAATGTCAAGTACAGACGAAAATATAGACCAAAAGAGATAGCAGTTGAAGGAGACGAGACTCCTTGTGGTTCCTTCCATCCTAGCTGTAAATGATGGCCATAGACTCATATCTGAATCATAAGTGATTCAACTCATCATAACTCATTTCCAAGGCCAAGTCATGACATTGATAAGTCAGAAAGTACAGCAGCTCTGACAGCCCAGTGGTGTGTAAATCATGCCAGCAGATTTAAAAAAAAAAAAAAAATCTCATGCTGATCTGACTCTACTAAGGTGTTTGGGGTATAAATTCATGTGGTAAAGAGAATCTATCACTTAAGAAGCATCCATTGGTTACCTACTATGTACAAGACACTGTGGGGGATATAAAGGTGCATTTTGCACCTATGCCTCTGGGATAGAGAGCCTACAGCAAAGCAGGAACTTAAATATTTTGAACAAATCATTCCAAACCCTGCAGCCTGGTCTTCTTTATAGAGTAGCTCAGGTTCTATGAGTGCTTTCCATGAGAGCAGGCATCATACCTCATACATTTTTAGTTTTCCAAGGCTTAATACAGAGTTTAGTGTATAGTAAGTTCAAAATAAATCAAGGTGGTTCCATTTCTTCCTTGTCTACATTTTCCTTATAATAACTTTCTAAACTCTTCGTGTGGCATCAGTCACATGTTGCTTAGATTTTCATTACGTGTCCTTTGTTGATGTGCTGTATTTGCCCACCTACCATGTCTAGACACCCAGCAGTCGCATGAAATAATATTCTGTACACCTAAGCTCCTGGAGGACTGTGCTTAGTGGACTCACAGTAACTAGTTGTTAATGAGTGATCGTGGAATCAGCATATCAGAGTACAGCACATTCGATCACAGTGCAGGCGATGACACAGCGGAACACCGTCAGCTAAGTGGTCCAGGGCTTGTGAGTTCAGAGAAGGCCTACGTTCCTGGGCTGGGATACGTGGAGGAAATGTAACAGCACAACCCAGAGCTGGGGTGGAATTGAAGGATAATCTACTCAGAAGTCTCCATGTTACAGCTGGGAAGACCCAGTTTCGGAAAGATTAAGTGATTTATTTGAAAGGTCTTAAGGTTTTATGGAGATTTGTATTTTGTTCTCTCGGGTTGCTGATCTTTGATTGATTTTCCCAGAAGTTCTCTGTGCGGGGATCTTGTGCTTTTGCACCCTCAGTGGAATATAACACAGCAATCGGCTGGAAAGCAAACGGTGGATATTTACTGTTTCTGCTCATTGTTGGTCATTCTGGTTTCTTTTTTTTTTTCCAAACCTAAGGAAACATTCTCACACCTATGGAAAACATGAGAAAAATCCACTAATTAAAAAACAAACAAAACTAAATATGTTTTAATAGTACCTATGATGCTAAAGTATCACTGATTTATAACAGCTATTGCTACATGAGTTGAAGGAATAATTATACATGTTTAAAACTGGGAAATAAGTTATAACTTTGTCCCTATATTATGTCTGTAATATGTATATAACATCTGTTTAACCAGCTTTAACTCCAGGCTTTGAGCCAGGCATTAGGAAGATTAATACATCTTGATTGGGCAGAGAAGCTGGGATTCTCTTCCAGGTTAGAGAAATGGGGTGAAAAAGAATATAAAATGGGGGACATTACAAGGAATATTTGAGTGAGTCCTTGGCATGCCTCAGCTTGACTAGCTGCACGCTGTTTTCTTAAGCCAGTTTATGGGCTCATTGTCTTCGGTTTAAGAAATCATGGATAGGGGAAGAGATAAAATACAAATATTCAAACTTTTTGACAGTCTGGGAAAAAAATAAGTAGAAAACATAAAGAGATCCTTGAGTAAAATATTTTATTTGTAGGAGCCTCCTTCACTCTCAGGAGTTATTTTGGCCCCAGCCAAATGAATTTCAAAGGAATATGAAATAAGCATCGAAGGACGCAGACATGGAGCCAAGCGTGCACCACATGCTGCCGAGGGCTTCAGAACACATCCCTTTGGGTCTTGCAGCCCCTGGTTTCGATGTGCATTTTATATTAATTAAAAAGAAGAATGAGATTTCTCCACTGCCAGGGAAGATCTTAGCCTCTCTGATGGTTTTGCCTGCCAGGCACGCACATCCAAGGTTTTGCAGAGATTATAATGATAGAACGTATTGATTTTAGCTAACAAATGGCAAAACAGAAGTCAGTTGGGGCTCCTCTTAATAATAAATGCCCAGAGTTTTCTATGATTCCTGAACCCAACAGGATTATATATACCGGTTCAGCAAGCAGCCAACAACACACTTGGCACATGAGGCCAGGTGTGGTGGTTAAACAAAAGGTCTGTAAAAAATTAATAGCTCATACTAAGAGGCAACACTCAAACCAGGAGGGCAAAAAAATCTCTTGCAAAGACAAACGCTGTGATTACCTTCCCACTGTGGCTCCACTGTGAGTTACAGCTACTTGGGCATGAATTCAAAGAAACCCAGGGAAGGAATCAGAACTGTTCACAGTGTCATGGCTAGAGATGAGAATTCAGAGGTCTGTTTCAACGTGGTTACTTAGCATCAGGGGCAAAAAGAGCGATCTCATTTTCTAAACTCAGTGTCCCCTTCTTAGTTCAATGGTTGCATCATTTTGGAAACTCATTCCATTTTATATTTAAGCCAGTTGCACATTTTGTGGACAATGTTTTCTCTAGACTGCACTTTAGTTCACCTCTCGGGTTCATATTTTAAAAAATAAAAAAGGGGAAATGATGTCAATAAGAGACTCTTCTTGTGTACAAAGACAAAGCTGAAAAACCCTGAATCAGAGCTGAGTGGACTGCTGGGATCTACTGTGTTCAGATAATGACAAGAAGATGACTGATCACTCATTTACCAATAAGTCGTTGGTTCTTTAGGCTCTGATGAATGTACCTTAATGATTTTCTGTTAAGCTTGGGCTTAATCTTTGAAAGTGATTGGAACACATTTTCTCTGGCTTGTACTATTTCACCTGGTTTATAGATGTATTTTGTTTTAAAATGCGAATGTGTTCCTGCTATGCAGTTGATATTTTTGTTTTTAAATTTTTAGATAATTTTAAAAACCCAAGTGGTAGAAATTTTTGTAAAGTAAGGGGTTAAGTGTAATGTATTACTCCAAACAAGCAAAACACACATGTCCTGCTTGAATAGACTAGCCGTGAATGAAAGTAGATTGGGTAGCTGCCAAGATATAAACAATATTTCTGTAAATTAATGCTGTTTTTCTTTACTTTCTGAGGAAGCACAGCCTCTTAAATCTCATTGTGTGCTTTCCCACTAGCAAGTTCAATGTGCCGCCTCTGCTTTGAAATAGTCATTTGTACCCCAATGAAAGTAGCACTTAGTTTTATAAATATTTAGTGTGCATTCATGTTTAAGACTGTAGCATTTAGGTTGACACTCTCACAATATACTTACAGTTCTAGCTGTCACAAAATGAGATATGTGTACAAATTGCAGAGTGGTGCCTTTTCAGCAGCACATTTTAATGTAAATGTAATGTCTGACAATGCTACACTTAGATACTATCTACAAGGAATAACAAACCTTCTTAGATCCATTTTAAAGTGTAAAATTATGGTCATTCTGAAACATTTTGTAAGAACCAGATCAATGCATCTTCAAAGTATAACAGTAAAAAGCATAACCTGAATCATTTGTATAGCATGGAGACTATAATAATAAAAATGCTAATATTGATAATTGTGTGCTTTTGTATGTTGCAGCATATATCATGAGCTCACTCATTCATACAAAGAGTCTACATTAAAGGCCCGCTGTGATAGGTGTTCTTAGAGGCACTGAGTAACAATAGTACTGGAATACAGAAGATGAGGTTTTAAACCGTGAAAGAGAATCATTTAGTTTGGTAATTCCTACTGTATTCATGGGCTAATTTACAGAAATTAATTTGTCATGGATTATGGTACTCCGAAAACATTTTCCCATAGAAGAAAAGGAATCGCTTGCCGACTAAACCAAGTTAGATGAAATGTACCTAAAATACAGTACAAATTGTATTATAAAATCTAGTCAATAAAACTGTAAAAGGTAAAAGTTCTCTTGCATCCCTCAATCCCTGACTTGAGAACATATCTCCCCCTGTCTGTTTTTTGTGGGAGGGATGAGAGAGGGTGGGGTACAGTTGGGCCCAGGCTGCAACAGGCTGACAGAGAGGGAGGTGCATAGGAAACCAGAGTCCCCGTGCCTCTGCGAAGGAAATAGGATGCCTGGAATCACGCGGCACCTGATCAGAGTGAATATCCCTGGGTCACCTTTCAGAAATAGAGGATGGACCAAGGCCTGGCTTATTTAAGTTTGGAAACACTTTAGTATTAACTTGTTAAAATTAATAATAGGTACTTTTTGAACTTTGTATATGATTAAAAAAATTTTTTTTTCTTTATTGATTTTTAGAGAGAGAGGAAGGGAGAGGGAGAAAGAAATAGAAACATTGATGAGAGAGAACATCAATTGGCTGTCCGTCTCCTGCATGCCCCCCCCCCCGGGGATTTGGCCCACAACCTGGGCATGTGCCCTGACCGGGAATCGAACCGGCGACCTCTTGGTGCATGGGTCGATGCTCAGCCACTGAAGCACACCGGCCGGGAGAACTTTGCATATGATTTTTACTCACCAAATAGCTTAAACATGTTTTTAGGTTATATAACTATTTCTGTGAATCTTATTAAGCAAATATAATCATGATGAGGCCTTTTATTCTACTTAGTGCCCTGTATCTATAGGTTTAAGGCGTTAATTTTCTGGTATTTGATAATACCTCAAATTGTCAGCATAACTAATGACAAAAACTTTCAAATTACATGCAGTAACCCAACCGTACTTTATTTTTCCCCTTTCTCCATGAGGAATTAGTCACCATATTTTTTTCAACTCACTTAGTGTTGAAATGTCAATTAATGATTAGCATTTCAAATATAACACAGCCATTAACCTTAGCTTAGGTAAAACCCCCACTGGGAGTATGTTTTTACTTTAGAGAACTATTTTAAATGAAGCACATTAAATTATTTTCTTTTCTTTATGGTGCCCCATAATATAGTTCCCAAACTATCACCTAACTTGGCCAATTATCCCCCCAAATGTCTCAGAAGCTCTAGAGGAATAGTTTCCTGACCTTTTCTTGGTCATGACTGTACACTGTGGACCGTCTCCCCAGGAAGGGTGTGGGAAGAGAAGCAGCGCCTGTACATATACGTTCACATAGACCCCAGGTCAGCCTCAGCTCCCAAACCCCACTCTGGGGAGGAGATGTTTCCAAGGGATGATAGAAACTGCCCTTTGTGAATTTCTTCCACAACTACTGCTTAATCGTGCACACTCTTCACAAAGGTGGAAGGAAGTGAGCACGGGTCGAGAGGTGCGTGGACGCTCTGGCCTTGGGTGGGAGAAAACCATGCCTCTTGAAATGGAAGGTGAGGAAGAGAGAAGAGTCCCCCAAAATGATAACAACAGCGACAATAGAGCAATCGTTGTTATTTATTGAAACATATGTGCCAGGCCCCATATTAAGCAGTTTACATAGATCATTTAATTTAATACAGCAACAAGGCAATAAAATAGAGATTATTAAATTCCTATTTTACAGATGAAGAAATTGAGGCTTATAAAAAATAACTAACAGACTTCATGGCATCCATTAATGAGTGGAGGACACCCAGCTCCCAAGCCCAGCATCTTAATCCCTACGTAGAAATTAGAACAGTGGCAGGTTTGCTGGCAGAAAGTTGAGACTTATGCAGTGGTGGTCTATTCGGCTATGAGGTCTGAGGCAAGTTTATATACTGGAACGAAGGGGTAAGTTTAATTTTAAAATATTTAAAATGCCTTTCCTTTTTTCATGGAAGTTGTGTCTCAGAAGTGACCAGAGAAAATGCTATGATTTGCAGAATTTATATGAAGATAATGATCATGAATTTTTTTTTTAATCCTCACCCAAGGATATTTTTACATGTATCTTCAGACAGAGTGGGGGGGGGGAAGAGAGAGAAAAAGAGAGAGAGAGAGAGAGAGAGAAACATCGATGTGAAAGAGACACATTCACTGGTTGCCACCTGCACAACCCCAACAGGGCCAGGACGAACCACAACCAAGGTACATACATGCCCTTAGCTGTAATCGAACCCGGGACTCTTTGGTCCGTGGGCCAACGCTCTAATCACTGAGCCAAACCAGCCAGGGCTGATCATGAATTTGTAATGATAAAAATCTAGCTGATGAACAGATTCCACCCCACTCCCCCGAAATTCTGGCAAGCTCCAGTGTAGGTATGGACAAAACATACAACAGAAAGATATTAGGGTTTTGGCAGGACCATTAATGACATCAGAGGGTACTATAGCAAAGATAAGTAAGAAAAACATGTGAGAAAATCAAAGAAGTAAATATACTCAAAATTCTAATGAAGTTAAAAATTTTTGTAGTAGGGGAAGTTGAACAACCCATTTGGAGGATAAAGAAATCAGATTCAGAATGCATAACCCTAGAATTGGTGATTTTGTACAAGCACAGGTTCTTGCTCCAGGTGTGACTTCAGGGTGATTGGATGATGGAGATGGGATTCTTCTAGGTGCAAGTGACGGAAGAATAGCTGAGCTAATGTAAGCAACACTGGCAAAAGGGTGCCCATGAGAAAAGTATAGCAGGCTAGAGGTGGAGCCAGCCTTGCAGTGATCTTTCTGAGGATCCAAATACCACTGAGACACCTAACAGGCCTCCTCCTGCTTTTTCTCCTTGTCCATCAAAGAAATTCAGTGAGGGAGATATTGTTCTAAAGCAGATATTCCACCTGTATCTCCATTCCCCACAAGGTTAAGTCACTTAAATTGTATCTTGTGCATGATTTGAAAAGAATTAATAGTAATATTTCTATTAATAGTAAGGCATACAGGTTGGGGCAAAAGTAGGTTTACAGTTGTGAGTACACAGAACGCAGAGTGTATTCTTGTATTATTTATTAATTTTTGTATTATTTTCCATACAGACAATTGTAAACCTACTTTTGCCCCACCATGTATTTTGCTATACCAAGATATATTATTATCTAAGGTTAATTCCTATGTCTTAAAACTATTTTATTTCTCATTTTATCCCCATGTTTAATTTTAAAATGCTGAGGATTGGGGATTTCAGAGAGCCTTGAATTATTAGTAGCAGTGTTGTACCATGATTCATCGCTTGCAGTTTTGCCTTAAAGTTTAATTGAAAGTTCTAGTAAGCCCAGCCGGTGTGGCTCAGTGGCTGAGCGTCAACCCATGTACCAAGAAGTTGCCAGTTCGATTCCTGGTCAGGGCACATGCCCAGGTTGTGGGCCCGATCCCCAGTGGGGGGCATGCAGGAGGCGGCCAATCAGTGTTCTCTCTCATCGATGTTTCTGTCTCTCTCTCCCTCTCCCTTCCTCTCTCTCTCAACTCAATGAAGAAAAAAAAAACAAAAAAACAAAAACCAGTTCTAATAAGTTGTAGGTAAAGACTATCTTCTCCCTACTTGTGTTAAGAGACCCTAAGGAAGGTTTCCTATGCTTTGTTTCTCTCAATTAAATATTTGTTCTGTGTATAAAATTAGTGTAAAGATATGGCTCAAGACACCATTAATTAAGGATAATCTAATGTATTCTGAAATCTGTTTTGTTTTCAGCTCAAGTCTCTGTCTATTGCCAATTATACCCCATTAATTCCAGTTTCAGTGTGAGAAATTTTTCTTCTGCCTTTAGACAGAGGGGATGCCTTTCACTGAAGCTTCTCTGATCTTCCAGCTTTGTTCCTCTTTCAAAAATGATACGCTATATGAAGCATGTTAATTTGTTCAGTGAATTTCAATAAGTCTTACTGTCCATCAGTCTATTTGATCAGAGCATTAGGAAGATATAATAAGTGAAATCAAAGGGAAAGAGAAGGTCAGAGTACAGTCAGAGACCACAATGTATATTTAATTTTGACATTCTCTGAACAAAAATGTAGTAAATGCTGACTGCATATCAGACTTTATTCCAGGCACTACGCTAGTAGATAGCAGTATATTTCATAAACATTGAAGGAATACAGACATCCTAGTACACTCATTGATTATAGTAAAACAAATTTTACTTAGTAAAAAAGATTTTATTCTGAAATAAAATCTCTTTGATCTTAAGATTTCTAACCTACAAATCGGAAATAATAAATAAGTGCAAGTGTGTGTGTGTGTGCGCGCGTGTGTGTGTTAATTGGAAGCCATTTCTCATCGTTTGTAGTTGTGCTCCTAGATCTGTAATTAGGCGAGTTAAGACACTTTGGGAACGTTTTCTAGCCTCTTCAATACTTCAGTACTACTAGGAAGTCAGTTCAAATGATGGTGTGCCTGTTCACTTAGGAAGGGTCAGACCGAGGCAGGGGCCACAGAGCTGATTTTGCCTGGAGGGAAGCAACTAGCTGAGAGTGTTGCGCACATTTTCCCTGAGCAGAAATATTTAGCCTTGAGCGTGCTCTCCCCAGCGGTTGTTTAACAGAGTATCTTCTTCACAGTTTCCAGAGGGCTACGTGATTACAAGTTTCTGTCTAAGGAACCAAAGAAGAATTACACTGAGCTCACCTACTGTCAGAGGCAGGAATAAGAAGCAAAAGATGTCAGTGATCATAATATTGATAATAATATTTGTAACTAATAGTATTGATTACCTAGCCGAGAGTGTTCTAAATGCATTACATATAGCACTACAGTACTTGTCCCAATATCTTATGAGATAGATATTCATACCATCCTCATTTTCAGATGAATTGAAACACAAAGAATAATTTAATTTGCTCAGGTAGAAGTTTAAGATGACTTCCCAAGATTCCCAGCTCCTGATTATTCAATCAAACACTCATCTAGGTACTGCTGTGAAGAGATTTTGCATGTATAATTCAAATTCAAATTCAATTGATTTTAAAATATGGAAATTTATCCAGGTAGGCCGGCCTGACAAACATCACATGAGCTCTTTGAGGAAGAGAGTTTTATCAGGCTGGTGGAGACAGCAGATATTCGGACCACAGAAAGGATTTGAGGTGCCACTGCTGCTTTGATGAGAGTTACTCCCTACTGACACTCAGCAAAGACGGGCCACCTCCATTCAGCTGCAAGGTCCTCGGTTCTGTCAACAACCAGTAGTGGATTTTCCCCAGACTCTGCAGGCAACCACCTAATCGAGCTGACACCTTGATTTCAGTCTCATGATACCCTGAGCAGAGAGCCCAGTCATACCATACTGGACATCTGGCTTACAGAAGTATGACAAATAAGTAGGTGTTTTAAGCTGCTCTGTTTGTGGTTATTTGTTACATAGCACTAGAAAACTAATATAGTCATAGATTTCCTGAGTGCACATGCTCTTAACTGCTACATTCTGTAGAAGTAGAAGGTAGACTGAGACGTGAAACAGACCTCAGACCCAGGAAATACACTAGCAGTCTGAGTTAAGGCTTGGAGGTGGCCAAGTACCGCCAATAGCTTGGCATGAAGAATTGTTGCCAGGGGAGAAAGTGATCTCGGGTGTGCCCAGGTCTTGAAAGACAGAAGGAGAGTTGGAAAGAGATAGAAAGATAGAGAGTTGGAGAGCTAGAGAGAAATGCAGAGAGAGAAAGGGGGAGAGAGACTGGTTGAGATGTCAGTCCTCTGTAGCTTTAGGGAATCCACCTTAGGGAGTGGAGTCTGAGACAGCACTTCCGGTTTAGAGGTGTTTGGGAAATGGGCAGAAAGGGCGTGAGCATGTCACCCAGAGCCTTGAAACTCAAAATGTGGCTTGAGGACCAACAGCAACGACATCACCTGGGAGCTTGTTAGAAAGGCTGACCGTCAGTTCCCGCCCTAGACCTAGTTAAGTCAGAATCTGCATTTTGACAAGGTCCCAGATGATTTATTTGCACACTGAAGTTTTTGAAGTGCTTCACTAGGAAAACAACAACAGCAGTTTCTGTATAACAGTTTCTTTCAGTTTCCAAGTAGAGTATAGCGAGAGAAAAAGATCCTAATGGAATTTGAATGATTCTTCTTTATTTTCTACTTTTTAACATCCTCCTAGTGAATTGTAATTATATATATATAGCTTAGAAAAACTGTTCAGAAAACTCAAAGTGAAATAAATGAATTGCTGAACTAAGAAGGAAATTAATAACTCATGCCCATGAATCTTCAGATGATTTGCACACATCTTTAAAGAAAGATTTACATATTGAAAACCTGTATGAAATATATGTGAAAGCCCCGATAATATATTTACTATATGCTCTATGCATGGTCTAATTTATCTTGGTATGCAACATCCCATATGAAAAGGAAAGAAAAATACACACATGCTGTGTTTTTTAACAGTTTGAGTGGTGTGTATATCTTGAAACATGACAAGTGGAACCCGAAGAAATATTATTGCATGTTTAAATTTTAAAGCAAATATCACTATTTCAAATAATGCAAACCGATTTTTTAAAGTAATGAGAATTACAAAATAAATTTAAAAAATCAGTGTATAAAAAGGGAAGATAATTTTTATGTTCTTATAAAATAAAATTAATAATCAAATTAAAGATTGCATTGGTTTAAAGAGGACAATGCAAACAACCTAGGCATATAAATTTAAATACAAACAGTTCTTTAAAATTATCAATTTTTTCCAATGCGAAGCTGGAATGACTTGTAGATGAAGTTTGTTATTTTCCCCTAGGCTATGAAGTAATCATGAATATAGGAATAATTTACCAGATAAATAAGGCAGTGAGAGCTGACAGCCATGAAATCCAGGGCCCAATAGGCCCAACATGAGACTGGCATTAGCACCAAAATAAATCATTATAATTTTCAGAAATGTTTGTGAGAGAGAACTTAATCTTTCATGTACTTTCAGGAAGGGCTATATGTAAACATGAAAACACTCTAGCTATAGCTCTAGTCATAAGATAATTTTTAGTAAAGAATGTATATGTGAGGTTTCTGCCATTTGGTTATACATAGACCTGTTAATTTTTTTTCCACTCAAAGCAATATATGTACTAATTGTTAATTTTAGTTAATAATTTTTAGGTTAGACTTGAATATCTTTTCTCTTATTAAGTGAATTTATTTTAGTAGGAATGAATAGGATTACGTAAAACTCAATTGCTTTCCAAAAGTTATGACATTTCCATATCATATGGTAGGTTTTTATTTGAGATTAGTGCCCTTAACTATGTTTTTTGGCACTATTATGGTAGGAAAAGAGAGTACATTATTTAATCAATTTCCCTCTGTTATCCCATAATTGGAAGCCTGCCAGGAATTGATCTAACTTATCTCTTTAACTTGATCTACAATCAGAAGACCTCCTGTAAAATGGAGTTTATATCTTTAGCATGTTATATGCCTTGTGATTTTCAGGAAGTAATTACTTTATAAAAATAGTAATTCACTGATTACCAACAGTTAAACTAGATATAATGTTTATAAAATGTTCAACTAATAAATACTATCTCCATATAATTTTAGGAGTACTATTCTTCTTATACACTGTTCTGGCTCTGCTTCTAAAGAAGTGAGAAGACTTTGTCTAGGAAACTACAAGGTGTATTGGGACAAAGCAACCGTCTGTGTGTGTATACATTCAATGCCTGTCCTGACATCTCCGTCAATGCAAATTATAATCACTTTTACAACAGACAATTTACATGAGAGCCAAGAAATCAGTTATGAGATAACTGTCACACTCCAGTTACCTAGGTGGCAAGTTGAAGATTTCACCCTAGGGAATTGGTGCCACCAAGTAGCAAAACTGGTGGGTTCTGAAATTAAGTGAATTTGAAAGGGATTCTTTTAAACAACTACCTGCCGCATTGATCTATTTAGTACAAATTTTCATCACCATAATTAACTTTTTAAAAAAATTGATTTTAGAGAGGTAGGAAGGGAGAGGGAGAGAGAGATAGAAACATCCATGAGAGAGAACATCGATTGGCTGCCTCCCGCATGCCCCCCACTGGGGATCAGGCCCACAACCTGGGCAAGTGCCCTGACCAGGAATCGAACCAGAGAGCTCTTGGTGCATGGGTGGATGCTCAACCACTGAGCCACACTAGCTGGGCACCATTATTAACTTTTAAGATAACTCATGAACTCAGTTCTTAAGAATTCCTCTGCCTTCTGCAAGATTTATTTATATTTTATATATTTTACTTATACTATAATTGTAGTGTGTTAAGCTAAGGATTTGTAGTCATAAAATTAGACTGATAAAAAAACAAACTGATAAGAAATTAAGAATTATTGCTAATAGCTTGATATCCTGAAAGATACAAAGCTTAAATTAGTATTTTTTACTAGAAAGACATTTTCTAGTGAATTTTCTTCAATTTTTTTTCCCAGAGAAGAGCATAATAGTAATAGAGCCCTACGAGTACAGTCTGTGTAGGTTTGATTTTAGTCTAAACAATATTCGTGTACTTCATTTTCCTTCTCTATGGCCTTGGGACATTTTTTTTTTTTTTTTTTTAAGTTTGAGGCTGTGTTGCCTAAATAGAACCTAGGATTCCATGCCTCAAGGTCAGCATCTAACTAGCCTGAATACAGAAGTCACACTATCTTATTAGTATGACAAAGGTTTATTTATTTTCTTGCTGCAAATGTGCTGTATTGGGCTTCTATGGCCCTTAATCAGTTATCTGAGTCTTAGCACTGTTAAGGTATCTTGGCACTGTAAATGCAAAAACGAAACAATCAGTAACATTTCAAGGCACCTACATGAATATGTGCTTATTTTTTAAGTCACTTTTATACAACGTGAAAAATAAACTTGGGCTACATAGCTGATCAGATTCTCCAACTGTAGGTACCTATTTAAAATTATTAGAACTGTTAGTTCCCATAAATGACATTGCTCTCTCTTCACATTACCATTTCTGAAATCAGCAAATTCTTTAATCTTTGTACTTCCTCTCAATGTTGGATGGTTTCCAATTTGAAGTGTTGTTTTGAACCTAAATAGAATCATCCCAGAACAGCTCTACGATACATGAAGAAATAAAGGTGTCTTTGGAGAAAGAACTTCAAGTGCAAATTAACTTGAAATAATTTAACCTGAGTGTAGAATAATTTGCAGTCTTTCTTCAGTGCAGCTGTGGGAATTGCTTCTGTAGGCCCCGCTGGGGGAGTTGCCCGGCTACTTGCAATTTTGTCGCATCTGTCAGCTGTAGCTAAATGGAAAATATAGTAAGAGGTAACGTTACAGAGATTTGGGGCGTTCCCTAGAGGGGCTTGTTTCCTTGCAGCAGTGAATAAATTATGGGAAAGCTGGAGTGAAATACAGTATTGTTGATTTGCCAACGTATGCAATCTGAAAGAATGAAGAAAACAACAAAAAACACCACTTCTTAGATTCACTGTTTAAATGTACTCTATAGCCAGAAACTCCTATCTGTTATGGTTATGTTTTCTGATCCAAACATCAAACCAATGTTGTGTAGGCAGGTTGTGTGTTTTTTCTGATTTATAAGTTTTTATGAAAATATTTCACAGAGAAATAATCATTACATTGTATTTAGATACATATATTTAACACATTTTTCTTTTTGAAAAAAGAACTTAGCATGGATTCAGACATACCAGCAGACCTACAATATTAAGTGTCAGAGTCCATCAAAGGCTAATTTAATGAGTATGATCATATAGTAAAAAGTCAACAGCTTCCAGATCAACTCGGGCAGTGTACAACTAATATATGGCTGAAACACCAGGTGTCGGACACTTGGTAGTTTACTAAAAGATGTCATTGTGCAGTGCTTATTTACGTGCATTTAATTGGTGTTATTTTTAGTGGAGGAATATTACTTCAATTCTCAGGATGGTGCCTAAGTATAGAAAGTAGGTGACCCCTTCCATTTGATCTATACAGGTTCCTGCATTTTTTACAGAGAGATCTTTAACTCAGTGGGAGGTTATTAACAAAGCTTCCTCTCTCATCTTGATGAGTTCTTGTGAAGGTTAATGAGAAGACATTTGAAAACAGTTTATAAATTTTAAAGGATCAATAATGATTATGATTATTATCTTTTGGGGTTCACTTGACAGCTGAAGAACAGGAATTGCACATGCCTCTTGGGATTCATTCAAGAAATATTCACTACACGATTAAATTTATGTAGAACACCTTATAAGATATAAAACTGTGCAAGTCATCAGTATCCTCAAGGAGTTTGTAGTCCAGAAATATGGTAGCATATAACAAGCATGAAAAAAAATTGTTAACTGAATTAAGGAAAATGAGAATTCTGTTTGCTCTTCCTGAGGTTATCTGTGAAGACTTCTGGGCATGAGTTGGGCCTTAAAGAGTTAGTGAGTAGTCAACAGTCTGAGTAACTGGGGAGGTTATTCCAGGGACAGGGAATGTAATATAATAATGTTTTGGAAGGTTCAAGGCAAAATATAGATTTGGCCAATGGAAAATAATACAGTTAGATCCAAATATAGGAAATCAAACTATTATGTTAAAAACTGGAAGTTACAATATTTACTTGGAGGTCACAGGTTGAAAGAACCACAAAGCTCATTGTAGGACACGTTATCAGAATCCATTGTTAAATCCACAGAATGGCAATCAATTTGGCCTTGCCAAATTTAAAGATACTGAATTCATTGTCAGTGTTTGAAAGCTTGATATTTCCCACAGAATTCTTATTTCCAGAGTTCTTGAACTTCTGTTTCACATTTATAATACTTTTACTTCCTTTTCTTTGAACACTACCAAGAATTTCTCTTCTGAGGTAGCACCTTCAGGTTTCATAGCATTTTTAGAAGTTCTTCCTTATACAGAATTAAAATCTACTTGCATGTTTCAGCTATTTGTCTTATATATGCTTAATAGAGTCCCATTGGAAATCTAATCATTTTTTTTTCTGTGGTAAATCTTTAAGACAATATATTACCTCTTGGCAATTTTACCCTCATTTATAGATTTAGTTAACCGCCTACTGAACACATCAGGTCTTTGTCCCACACAGTCATTCAAACACAAATGTCTGAATTGAGGTTGAACTCATCATCTCCGCCAAACCAGGTTCTGCTTTTTTATTCCCTAGCTTAGTATCTGGCCTCAGCATTTCTGAAATCATTCCGTCTAGAAATCTAGTCTTCCTACACTCCTTGCTTTGCCTCATATCTATTTCTCAAGTACCACAACTGCACTGAAACTTATTTCAGTTCTTTATTATCACTTACTGTGGACCAGTGTAGTAGCCTGCTAGTCCCCATGTCCCAAGCCATGCCCACCTTCAATCTGTTCTTCATATTGCTGCCATAAGGTCTGTCTAAAATGTGGGTTTTATCTTGTTATTCCCCTAATTTAAAAAATGTCACTTATCTGCCACCATATTCAATACAGAGTCCAAACTATTTAGGTTGCCCTTCAGAATCAGTTTTCATCCACTTTCTAGTGTGATTTACTACTGTGCCCTGACATTACCATCTTTGGACCAGTCGTACTGACATTTAGTTTTCCACATTGTCTATCAATTAACTGCTCTCCCAACATCCTTTTCCATCTCATTTGACAGGCTTACTCCTTTGGGTCCTATAATACGAGTTCAGTCAATGAC
The DNA here is from genome assembly GCA_030848825.1 of Tadarida brasiliensis. Taxonomy (NCBI): domain Eukaryota; kingdom Metazoa; phylum Chordata; class Mammalia; order Chiroptera; family Molossidae; genus Tadarida; species Tadarida brasiliensis. Next base: position 76,863,842 of record CM061267.1, on the reverse strand, counting down.
TCCTTGGTCAGGTCATTCTGCTCCACCCCATCTGAGACTGATTAGGTACTCAGTCTTTTCATAACACTTCATGCATATAGCTAGCACTACATGGAAATCAGAATTTTCTTTCTCTCTCTCTCTGTAATACTAAGTAGGCTATTCAGGATACAGCTGATACCTTGATAATTTTCTGGAGTCCTAGCATCTAGTACAGAGACTGGCTTACATTTGGCACTCATTAAATTTTAATTGGATAAGTGAATCAATAACTAATCTAGGTTAAACATTTTCAGATCTTCATACATTTTAAGACTGTTCATTTTCCTGACTCTTCTTGGTATATTTTCTGTTTTTCCAGTATTCTTCTTTAATTGAAGTTTATTATGATCAGCGAGATGAACAGGAAACATCATTCTGTGATGAAAGATCTATGAACTTTAAAGTTACATATAGCTGATTTAATATCTCATTTCGTCCAAATGCTACCTATGTGGTCAAGAGGGATTTAGTCACTTCACTGAGCCTTGGTTTTCTCATCCATAAAATATAAATAATACCTGGTTACAGAATTATTGCTGAGAATAATGATACAGTCGAGATAGGTTAAGGTTTCTCCCTTGTAGCAAGTATATATTCAATTATTTACATTAGGTTTATATTCTAGAACTTATCACATCATTGCAATAGTAATAGGCATGCTAAAGTTTCTGTGGAATAGTCCTCCAGAACTAGACTTTGAACTCCCACTTTTTTGATAGATATTATGTTAATTTATATTTCTAAGAAATGGGGTATAGTGGTACATTTAGGTTAGAAAAGTTGGAATAGGAAGCGTATTGCATATTTTAGTTGAAATATTGTGACGATGTTCACAGTTACTTTGCTCAAACAGAAACCCATCTGTCCCTTTTCTGATTGTTATGAACTATGTTTAACAAACCTCACGAACAGTGTGATGAACAATTCCTTAAGCTTATGAAAGTTTCACCACCTCATATTCAATGGTGGGATCACAGTCAGCTACTCTCTCTACAAGGCAGCATTTGTCATTAAACCCTTTTATTGGTATTCTGCCCCACATCTGAATACTCTCAACATGCAATTGACTGGAAAACTTCAATGGAGATGGAGCTTGAACGTTAGTGGCTGACATGGAGTACTATATCTAAATCCAATGGAGATTAATCTGATTGGTTTCTGGTGGCCTGAGAAGGGCATAGAGTTGGTCCACTTTTTTCCCCTTGCTTGAAATATATGCAGGCAAACAGCAATTACTGGAAATGACATACTAAGAGAGTGGCACTGTAAAAAGCCCAAAATGAAGTCACTAATCAATTGGAGTCAGTCTTAGGAAGATAGCCAAAAGGTGCAGTAAAATGAGACCACGAGAAACAATGACCAACGAAGCAAGTAGTTACGAGTGGCAAGACTCCTTAGTTGTACTCACTTGTACTTTTATATACCTGCATGCTTTAAAATCTCAAAGGGAAAACCTCTTTGAGTAGCCCTATAAACTTAATTATTGGGATGTTGGGAAAAATAAGAAATGAAATTATTTCTCCAAGTTTTATGAAATAAATTACTACAAAAATATTTACTGAACTTTCATGAGAGTAATAAATAGAGATGCCTTAGTTAGTTGCAAGTCTCATAGAGTAAGAACTTTTTGCAAAAATGTGCATGTAGTAACCATGATTTTGTGAACCATGGCAACAGCTACCATATATCATGGTACATGAACCTGACATATGCTAGCTTCTGTGCACATGTATTTTTTAATTTGCTCCAACAGTAACCCTGTAAGTATTACTATCCTTGCTTTCTAGATGAGGAGAACAGAGAATAAGTCTAGTCAGTAGCAAAGCTATTACCCTTCCATTAGGGAGACATAACACCAAACCCACTGCTCTTTTATTATAGAAAGAAAATAAGATGGTGTCTAATTATGGTTAACCTTTAGTATTCTGACTGGATATCTCAACAATCCTAATCTTGAACCCAAGACTGAAAGTTAGTCTCACAGTGGCCATTTTCTAGCTGACTAACTTTGAGCAAGACACTTTACATTTCCTGAGTATATTTTAAAATTATAATATGTGGAGAGTATATGTTATTACTAGCTTTGCTAGCTTATGAGGCTTCATCCAGTTAGCACATAATAAATCAGTGTTGAATAAATTTGAATAAATATAGGAAGGTGAATTATTTCCTTCATTTGGAATTACATTCACCCCAATTTTAAGGGATATGAAAACCTAACACATCCATGGACAGTTTTGCTCATGTTAAATCATGTTTCTTCTTATATTATATCTCAAAAGTGTAATAAAAATGTCACCTTTTTTTTTTTTATGAGGAATTGATTAAAAGTTCCATAACTTTATGACTTCAATATTCCACTTAAAGTTGTCACTGGTACCCAACTACTTTAGGTAACACTTAGTTACTTAGAAAATACCATTAAGAATGTCAAAGAGACTAAAGATGGATAAAGGAAGCATTATCCAATTATCCCCCGATATGAACACCTTTGTATATGACTCAGCTAGCATTTCTTTTCTTTTAATCTTTATTGTTGAAAGTATTACAGGTTTTTCCCTTTTTCCCCCCGTGACTCCCTTCTCCCTGCTTCCACCCCCCTCTGGCCTTCCTCACATGTTGTCTGTGTCCATTGGTTATGCATATATGCATAGAAGTTCTTTAGTTTATCTCTTCCCACCTCCCCCATCTCCCTTCCCTCTGAATTTTGTCAGTCTGTTCCCTACTTCCATGTCTCTGGATCTATTTTGTTCATCAGTTTATCTCGTTCATTATATTCCTTAAATAAGTGAGATCATCTAACATTAAAAAAGGGAATATTTCAGCTAAGCAGGAATGTTAGGAGTATCAGCACAAATATGTGTTTAGTTTTAGTCAATTAAAAAAAATGATTCTTTTAAGAAAAGTGTTGACTTGCTTTTCCCGAGGAGAATTGAAAAAGCATGAGTTGCTTTGGAAGTGGCATAAATGAGTCTTCAGACTGCTAATTTCCAGGCAAAAGGACTCTCGGGATGAATCAGCATCCCATAGAACAAGAGTCCTTACAAAACAAGCTTGTCTCGAACTTCCATCTTCTGAAATACTGGAGCAACTTCCTTAAAGAGCAGAGCTGAAGAGAAAGCACCAACACCAGCCTCATCACAGAGTGCATCACAGGAAATGAAATACCAAAGAGCCAGTGGAATGAATTGTGCCAGTCAGACCTAGGTTTCAGGAAATGCAGCTTGAAAAAGAGAGATAACTAAGCTGTCTTTGTCTAATTGAGGACTTACTTTCATTCCAATATATTTATACTTTCCTTAAAATATCAATCTGCCATACAACTTTTATTTTGAGAAGCAAACTTTGAAAATATATGGTCCCCTTACACTCTGAACCAAGGTCAATGCTTGCTTTGCTGCTTGTGTATTCACCCAGTTTGGTTACTTTTTGGACTCTGAAAAGTAAGGTAGAAAATATATTGTAGCTTATTTTCCTCGATGAGCAATGTATCCCTTGGAAGATTAGCTAAAGAAATACTCAGATCTCCAAGAATTGCAGGAGAAGGTGGAATGTTGTTTGTTTTCCCCATTTAAGAGCATGTGGTCATGTTGAGTATTTAGGTTCATATTTGCTACTGTATATGAATTATTTACTTGTGTGAAACTAAACAAGTTTCATAATATCCCCCTTGACATAAAAGGATATTTCTAATTTGGCAGCATTTTAGTAATAGCCAAAGCTTTGGATTTAATACAGGCAGATACAAATCTCTGGAGCTCAGCTTGGCGGGACTGCTCAGTGGTCTTTGTCCAAAGCTAATCTTTTTTCTTTCTTCGTTCGAAATGGGTGAGAGCTTTCTTAATTGGAATAGGTTCCATACATAAAAAGCTATCTTCGCTCCATTTACTATTGATTTCTAAATGTTTGACCTCTTATACTTCTCAAAATTGTGGGTTAACCCTCTTGCCTGAAGGAAAATGGCACCTGGGAATGACATTTCCATTTTCTAAAGTAATGTCATCATAGAAGCTGGACTAACAGGGCCCATGACATTAACCTATGGCTCTTAAGAGGATAACATCATTTTCTTGATTTGATAAAAGAAACAACAAAACAAAAAACAAAAATCATGGTTTTATTTTTTGACCACAAAGGAAGAAAGAGTATGGACTCTGTCTTTCAACAAGTTCCTCAAAACCTTTTCTCAATAGGATATGACCAGGATGAGGTCACAGAAGTGACATCTACTCTGCTCCCTGTCAGTTGTTAAAAGTCATAATCCTGTTCCAGTAAAAGCTACTTCTCTATTTCAATCAAATTAGGGAAAACGACAGTTATGAGAAGGCATTTTATTGCACCTGTGATATTGAAGGCAGGCATTGAACCAGTGAGTGCTTTGACCTGACATAACAGTTATCATTTTAGCAGCTTTCACCAATTTGGTCATAATTGCTGGGAAGAGATAGTTTGTCAAATAGAGAATTCCTCAGCTCAGACTCTGTAGCTTATCTTTATAACATAGTCCTATCATAGCCAGAGCTCACGTCATATCTTAAATGTTTTTTCTCTATTGCATAGAAATTAATGTGGGTCCACATTTTAATCCTAAAAAGAAGGGAATCCTCAAACAGTTTATTCCCACTTGAGAAAGGAGAAACTTATTTTTAAATTTATCCTTATAGTCTATCTACATGAATTCCAATAAAGTCTAAAATATATCCTTCTTTATAACTTGAACTCTTGCATTTTACTACTACAGATCTCCAAGACTTGCTCTGTGAATTGGCTGGGAAAGGGAAGGCGAGTGCAGAGTAGTGGGTTTGAAGTGCAGGCACACAAAACGAGGACTTCGTGGTTACTATCCTTCACTCTCCCAGTGCACACCTACCTAACCCCACCTCTCGTCACTGTCCCTCGCTGCCCTGCAGTCCTGCACACTCATTTCCTTTTTTTCCTGTTCAGAGCATTGGCTGGTGTTTTTCTCTCTGCCTGAAATGTTCTCTTCTCGCCCTTTACATGGCTGCCACCTTATCATTTCCAGTCTCTGTTTAAATTTCACCTCTCCAGAAGGTCTGCCCGTGCATCCTGTATAGGCAGACCCTCTTCTTTTCTAAAACATCAATCTTTTGCTCTCCTCTGGCCTCAGCTCGTTTTGAATGCATGGGCGAATGGTTGTATGCAGTGCCTGTGTCCTCTCTAGTGGACCGTGCTAGTGAGTTTCAAGTCACGCTGCCCTTGATCTGGGGAGCTTTTAAACAATGCTGATGCTTGGGTTCCATCTGCTAGAAGTTTCCAGTAATGGGCCTTGGGGAAGGCCCAGGTATCAGTACTGTTTGGAAGTTCCCCAGAGGCACTTAACACAGCAGAGCTGAGCAGCTCGGCCCTGAGCTGCAGGAAGGCACTGGTCGGCCGCGTTGGCTGCTGGCACAGGGCTTGGCAGTGTGAGATGCGTTATGATCAGCTGTGGAATCTGAATGTTTGAGTTAATATCTGGCTTATTTCTGACATTCCAGTTTTCTCTGTTTTCCAAAATGTTCCTTCGAGATGATAAACATATTCTCAGGCAGCAATACTCGAAACATTGAAATGAAAAACAAACAAGAGTAAGTACATCTTCTGAGCTTCAAAATAAAAAACAAATCCTGTTTTCCCTTCCAGTAATGAAATCCAGATATTTTTCTTTAGTTCATTTATTGAATGTCTTAAGAATGTCTGCCACAAAATGTGTCCATTAGCTGTGTGTATGTATATTTCATTTTTCTTGACTGAGAATCTATCCAAAGATCACTAGACTGTAAATCAGTATCCTCATCATAGGACAGTCATTCTTGCTTGTTAAAACAAACAATAATAATAATAATAATAATAATAATAATAATAATTTTAATTAAACATAAACTTATTTTTCTTTTTGCTTATTAGCAAAATAGGTGTTGCTATTTTTTTTTTTTTTTTTAAGTAACTGGTGATTTTGTTCTATACCAAAGCCAGAACTAGGGTGTGGCAAGAGAGGCATTTGTCTCAGTGCAAAATTTCAGTGCCAAAAACTCAGTAATCTAAATAATATTTTAATGTAATGTTTTTAGAAATCAAAATTAATGCAAGAAAAACCCACCCTGAAGATAATATCAAAAATTTAAATAAAGGGTACTGCCATGCTGAGCCGTGTCAGAGTCTGAAGCACAAAGAAAAATGTGCACGCCCAGTTGCATCTTTTAATTTTTGAATGGGTAATTTTTTTCAGAACAATAGAGTTGATGAAACAATGTTTCAATGATATTATTTTATGCTAAATATTTGACACAAATAATTTGTTATAATTTCAATTAAGCTGAAGCTAATTGGTCAAAAGAAATGGTCAAACGTGGCAATTTTCTCACTTCACAATAAGATAAGAGCTAGGTTTTGAAAAAAATGATTGATGCATTTGCTTCCATTAAAGTCAGAGTCCACACATTTCCTTTGGCCTCAGGCTCCAACACAGCTCCACAGAGGAGTTTTTATTTACAAAGTAATGTAACTGTCTTCCCAAAAGAAAATGTGACAATATTAAATCAAATTAAAATTGTTGGCAAAAGTGAGACAAAGATGGTTCTGTGTTGATAATGAAGATTTAACATTGTGCCCTTTGAAATGTCTTATAATACAATACAAACCTAAATATGCAAATTTGTTAAAAATGAAGAATGAATAATAATTGTAGTATGAACACCTTAATATTAATCTAAGATAGAACATAATCCAATGAGAGAATTTTCATAATAAAGGGAAAGGTGTGATTTAATGGCTTAATATCAATGTGACCAAATTTGTTTTAAATGCAGTGAATTATAAATAGCAATTGTACAAGCTAGTCTCTGATAGCAAACAATAAGAACAGAAATAATATTTTAAGCAAAAAGGAAAATCAGAAAGTACATCCTGAGTTTGGGGAAAAAAAAACTTCTTTTGGGGATGTTAATGTTTTCCCCGTGGGAATATCTGAAAGAAAGGAAACATAACAATTCTCTAATTAGAAATACCCACAGCCAGGAAATGAGCAAACCTTCAAAGTTGTGTGATATCAAGTATGCCAGAAATTCTGGAATATTTCATAAGCTCTAACAAGAATATCCATTATAAAAGTTAGGAATTAAAATGTCTCAAATGGTACTGAATTCCCTTCTTCATAATAATCGATATTATTTTATTTTTAAAAGTGAGAGGAAAAAAAGAACGAAGCTAAGAGAGCAAAAAGAGAAAATAGTAGATATTATTTTTTAATATCATTCTTTCTCAACTCTCCTACTCTCTTTAGGAATCTGTTAAATAGACAACCACAGAATGAAAAGATTGAAATTGCTTTGGAAATTTTTAATCATCTTTATTTGGATTACATATATTACAGATGAAATGTGTAGATAGTGTTTCATTGTCCCAGTAAGATTTAGTGATGACCCAAATACGTTCTTATTTGAACAAATATGTGTTATAACTTTTTAGTCATCTACCTAAAAATAAAGTTAAGCATTCCAATTGAGAAATAAAGAGCAACTAAGATTTTATGTGACCATTTTTTAAAAGGGCGTGTAAAACTGTAAATGAGTTTCACAATAATTCAGCACACTGCAAAGTGCAATGAATAATGTCTTATAGACTTCCAAATACTCATGCCTATAAAATCATTTTACTGTTGTTCCTACAATTTAAATAATTAGGCATTTGATTAATACTAATAACTAATTTATAGCTCTGGATCATGTCTGGAACTGAAAAGTAAACAGTGTCTTATACCTGAAACCATGTCGCACTAGGGGCAAGCCAGAGGCTGTCAAAGGAGCTGGCCATTTAAGTTTCCTTTTGTTTTGAAGATTGATTTCGCGAGTGCCAGGAGCATCAGAAAAGCAACTAAAAGCATTTACTACTTTCCATCCCCACTGTTTACTATCGAAGGTCTATCTATGTTCCTTCAGGTATTCCACAGACATGACCGGAGCTCTCCATTATCTACTATCAGCCCCCAGACCTGCACACATGAAAACTTCTCATCAGAGTGGAAAGAAACATTAGCAAACTTGTTAACTCTTAAAGAAAAAAGCACACTGTCTTACAGAAGTCAGGGAGTTTCACCATGTAAGACCAGTTGCTGCTCTGACTACCAGCCTGCTATGAAAATGTGAGCAAAAGGTGTTAAACATCACAGCAGTAAAGGAGTGGAAATATTTGGGGCAGTTTGGGTATTGAGACCCAGCTTTTTTTTTTTTTTTTTTTAGCTTATAATACCATGAAAGCATCTTCAAAAAGATGGATCGAATATCTGTAAATAATACATTTATACCAAGGACTTTGAAATACACGAGTCCTGTGCTTTTGTTGAATAAGTTAATACTGTCTACAGTGCTTTGATATGAGGCCCCTTCACCCCGGTGAATCACTTTATTAAACAATCAGAATTCTGGAAGCGGCGCTTCTTAGCCCTCATGTCTTTGGTAAAGTCAGTTTGTTTCCAGCAGGGCTGTGTTAGATACATGTTGCTACAGTATCAACAGCCATTAACACTGGTTTGCATTTATCAGTTCATTTAGGTGCCTGGTAGAGCACTAAGGCAAACTCTTGAATATAAATAATCTCTTTTATGTATATGAATTCAGAACCCAGGCCCCTGATCTGTACCTGAATTATCTGTCCCCCATTCCAAAGCCACAAACAAGCGTGTGAACTTTTGGCTTCTGCCTAATCAATGAAGATTCCTCTGTGGTAACAGCTCTCCATTATCCATACCACACAACCTAAAGGTTCAAATATAAACTCATTAGCCCAGCCTTCAAGGCTCTGCCGAATCTGATAAAAACTGGGTTTCCAATATCATGTCTCACACCCTGCATCTTACGGTGTAGTTAAATTGGACTCCCAGAAACATGTTAATCCAAAGATTTTCTGCGTTTTGCCTCTGCTTCTGCTCTTTGTTCTGCTTGGCATTCTTCCCAGTTTTTTTCATACCTGTTAAATGTCACACATTGCAACTTATACTGTTCCTATTTGTAACACACACATGTTCATGCACCCCTACACACACACAGGCACACACACACAAATACAATAGCACCTAGACATGAAACATTTGGGAGAGTTGTCACTGGGAATGAAGACAGCTCAGATGGTTCCAATAAGGTAACAAAAGTCTTGGAAGTCTAGAAAGGAATCTTTAGGGTTAGTGGACCCTTAGATGAAGGGTATGTAGGATGAGATAATGTCTATTTCCTAATTTCTGTGGAACTGTACTGATAATAAATAAAGTTAGAAGTATTATGTCTCTGAAGCAAGAGTATTAGATTCTGAATATGACTCACTTATTAACTTGTTAATTAATAATGTATACTAATTTTATATTTATAAAACCTCCACATATGAGTTTTTAAAAACCAGAAGTTTTATAAAAAATACAATAGTAGATCTAGAATTAGGGAAACTATAACCAAAAATTAAGGTAGTTTAATCTTTCTCTAATTTCCCAAATGATGTTGATTATTCATTTATTTAGGTTCAGTTGGCACTTTGTACATTCTTAAATTCCAGCATTCTTCAGTTTACAGAAAATTGTTTCAGCCCTACCTGGTTTGGCTCAACAGTGAGAGCATTGGCTCCGGACCAGAGAGTCCTGGGTTCGGTTCCCACTAAAGGCACGTTGTACCTCGTTTGCAGTTTGTCCCTGGCCCTGGTTGAGGTTGTGTGGGTGGCAGCCACTCGATGTGTCTCTCTCACATTGATGTTTCTCTCTCTTCCTCCTTCTCTCCCTCCTGTTCTATCTGAAGATAAATGAAAAAAATAAATAAATAAAAATTGTTTCAGAGTTCTCACACTGGTTGTTGAGTTACTCAGGGGCACACCAAGCATCTTATTGATTTATTTTATCTCCACCCATGGTATAGTACTAAAAAAAAAAAAGAAAAAGAAATCTTAAATTAGTGACTTAAGGTACTAATTTTTCAAAATTATCTTTTTAACTGTTATTTTTCTGTCACTCTAAGAAATATTTCCTGTTAGGGGTAGCCAGGGGTATAGGTCTATATCTGTCCTCTGGTAAGGTATGTTTCCTGTGCATATTAACAGCAAGATTAATGATTTGAGTTATAAATGAATAAATTCATATTCTATTTGTCCCTTTCATATTCTATGTGGGACATCTATACAACGGAGATCCTCTATCTACATAATGATATATGGCTTAGGAGAGACATAGCCGATGGCCACTCACCTGAAAATACTATTACAGCCCACTTTTTTGAAACATAGGTTTGATTTGGCAGAAATTCAGTACAGTGGAGAAAATCTATATACCTATATCATATATAAAATAACCAGTAATGCCCCGGCTCATTATTTGACTTCCAGTAAATCAGTTGATCTTAACAAAATAATTGCAGACTTTTCAAGACAGCAGGCTGGATTACATGCACCTTGCTTTGTTGTCCCACTTTCCTCCACCCATACCTCTGTTTCAGGTCTTACATGTACTGACACTGAATTATGAGTCTCTCCGGGGCAGGCCCTTTGACCCCTGCTTGTGTCTTACACGTGTTCACTGTTTGTTGGACTCATTTATTCTTGTTTAATTTTCCGGATGTATTGTGAGGTTAAGACCATAATACTTCCATTTCTTTCAGGGGAAAAAAGGAATAGATTTCACACTCAGAATGGAGCCCTGCACTGGACTTCAGAGACCTATGTTTCTTGGCCCAGTTTGCTATCATGACTCCCAGCGTGGCCTTGGGAACACCACTTCAGCATTCTGGTCTCAGTGTACAAAATGAGGTGTTTGAGCGCAGTGTCTCTGGAGCCTGTTCCAGTTCTAAGAGTCTGTGTTGGTTTAACTATTAATATTAAAACTGTACATGTTATTTTTCCGCTAACTCATATACTTTTTAATGTATGGCTTGGGAAATTTTTTCAAGTACATTTATAAAAGCATATCAGCAGTTCCTTTCAGATTTTTTCAAGATTGCTTTATACCGTTTTATTAAAATAAATCACAGGGAATTATAAGAAATCATGATAGATTACTTTCAGTTGTACAAATTGATATATAGATGGGTTACTGATAACAAAATACTTATTTAACTACTGACATTTATTTTTTAATTTATTAATTAATTTATTTTAATGTATTAATTTTCTTTGTGGGCCCCAAAGAAATATCTTATTTTTCAGGAATGTGCTTATTGTAATGTGGCTATAATCCATGACTACTCCCATTGCCTTATAGATAAAACATGCTTTTCTTCTCTCTACTTTACCCTACTTTTTTTTTTTTTTAATCCTCATCTGAAGATATTTTTCCATTTATTTTCAGATAGAGTGGGAGGGAGGGGTAGAGAGAGAAACACTGATGTCACAGAGACACATTGATTGGTTGCCTCCTGCATGACCCCCACCAGGGCCAGGGACGAACCGCAACTGACGACGTACATGCCCTTGACCAGAATCACTCCCGAGACTCTTTGGTCCGCAGGCCAAGGCTCTAGTCACTGAGCCAAACTGGCCAGGGCTTCCCTACTTTTTAATATTAATTTAATATTTATTATAATTGTTCTTATTTGGAGGCAAAATTTTTGATAGACAGGAGTATATGATTAATAATGACTATTAAGAAGAAAAGGGAAGCATAAGAAAGAGACTAAATATTTTGTTGCAGGTTAAAATGATTGGCTTCATAAGAACATATAAAAGAATATTATTAACAAAGCTAATAAAGCCTCCTATATCGATCAATGAAAGGACTTATACCAATTCATACAACGAGCACTTAATATGAAACTTAAAAAAAAAACCCACATATAACAGTACTATGTAGATTCTGTGAGATATGAGTAGTCATTTTAGTTTTTCTGACTTATTTTAATATGCTTGAATTAGATTAGAAAAGATTTTTTAATTGCAGCAATCACTAATGCGATTTCAAATGTTTTAATTCCTCCTTTTCCTAAATTAGAAGCTAATTGTTCATATAAAATAAAATGTCAACCTTTGTCATTTTTAAAAAGAAATCTCTATTTTACATTTCTTTTGGTATAATTTATAAAACATATCCTTAAGTATATTTTTAAAGAAAATGCTGTACTATAGATAACCATAGTATTTAAATGAATTAAAAAACAATTTCATCACCAGTGGACACTCAAATATGCTATGTGACATGTGACAATAAATTTATAAAAATAGTATTCAATAAAACATTCAGTGGCCTAGCTGGTGTGGCTCAGTGGTTGAACATTGACCCATGCACCAAGAGGTCACCAGTTTGATTCCTGGTCCGGGCACACGCCCAGGTAGTAGGCCTGATCCCCAGTGGGGGGCATGCAGGAGGCGGCCAATCGATGTTCTCTCTCATTGATGTTTCTATCTCTCTCTCCCTTCCACTCTCTCCAAAATCAATAAAGAAAAAACAAACAAACAAACAAACAAACAAAAACATTGGGTGATCTCCAGTATATACTAGTCTCTGTTATAGGCAGTATGTAATAGGCAGAATTTAAATTATAATAATATTAATTATTACCTGCTATTAATTGAGCACCCACAGGAACTGCCCAAGACACTTTCTATATGTATTATTTTAAAATTTATTTCTTACAACAATTTGAGGTCCAAATAATTAATTGTGAATGAATGATGTAAATAGCCTGGTCACCTTTAACTGGCAAGTTAGAAGAGGGTTTATCTTTAAGAGGATAGAGCCCCTCATTTGCACTTTCTAAAGCCCTGGGTGGAGGAAGAGGCTCGGGTGATATTGTCACAGTGTCATCTTTTTTTGTATTTGTTGTCATTTAAAAATTTGCAATTTGTGTTTGTTATTTTCTCATTCTATATAAAAATTCACTCATGGACCTAATTTTGTATCTGTAACTTGGTACTTTTTTCTTAGAGAGGATTCCCAAATAAATTGTATAAACTTTGTATCCTACAAAACCTGGATGTGCTCCTGCAGCTAAAGTGAGCTGGGTGGCTACAGTCTTTAGGACTCTCAAGACTGTCCCTTTTCACTGTTCCTGACAATGTTAGGAAAAGGAGTTTTATGTGCAAACATCTAGAGATTACAGAAAGAGATGAGTACTCCAAACCCCTCATATCCCAACGTTGTAGAGGGTTTGAGACTGTCACACTGCAGAAAGTTTTCTTGAGAAGGCATAAGAACAGCTTTTGATTATGGCATATATGTGTTAGACCAAGAAAGGTTCAATTCAGGACACAATAGAAACCCAACTCATATTTGCCTTATTTTCCTCTAGGATTTGAGGTCTCAACCTTACCACTTATTAGTTCTACTCATACCATATTTATTGAATTTATATGCCTGCAAAGCTGTTCTAGCTGGCAGGGTCTGAAAATTATTGGTAATTAACATCAATGGGCAGGAACAATTTCAGTGGCTTGGTGTCATAATAACTAGTTCATTCGGTTGGCTCTTCCAACATTCACATTTTCTCCTTAGAAATAAGCTTTGTTGCATGACTTTATATATGCAAAGGGAACTGGGGATTTTTTTCTTTAATTATTTGGAATCTAAACAGGCTTATGCCATCAAGAAGCAGCCAAGTAAACTCTGCTTGATACCACAGACAAAGCCTTTTGATGCTGCTTTACCTGTGAATGGATATTGATGGCTCCTGAATTGTGAAATTCTGCCACAAGTATCAGACCCTTCGATTCAATGCTTAAGTAACCCTTTTCTTTTCTTTGATTTGCATCCATCTTATTAGAACGTGACACTCTTTTATTGATTTCATTCAGCCCTTGAAAGAGAAGATAAGAAAAACGAAAATGTGACAGAGATAAGAGGCTCTCAAGGTGATCCATGATAGAGTCTGAAGGAAAGGATTGTTGCCAAGGAAAACTGGGGTCTCAATAAATGCAGGGAAGGGGACCGTATTCAGAGGTTAGAGAGCACACTTTCAGGTTACCATGTTGTATTGAATAATCTGTTCCATTACTCTATCCGTGATAGTAATTTAAGTGCTTTAGAAAGCATGTATCTCTTACCTTTTATGATTCTGTGTTACAGTTGATTGCCATATACAACCTCACATGAGTTTCAATGGCTATTTGCTACTCATTCCTGAGAAACTACAATGTCAAAATAGGTCTTGGAACCTTAGGCAAATGTGATATCTGATTACTGGATTCTTTCCTTTCAGTAATTAATGCTAAATGTGTGATCTATTGAATGCAACATTCCTATGAGGTGTGTTCTATTATTATGCTCAATATAAAAATGAAGAAGTAGATGTTTATAGAAGTTAAGTGGTCCAAAGAAGTATAATAAGTAAAAGACAAGCATCTACATTTACCCAGATATATCTGATACCAAGTATACTCTCTATACTCTGTTCTTCTGACTGCCATAGATTGTATTTTGTTATAAACAGGGACAACACACAAATCTTTTGAGGTACTTATATAACCCTTTTTATTATTCTGACAGCTAACATGTTGGCCTTCTTGAAATATTTTATACTAGAGCAATTTATTGAATCTCATAAAAGAATGTGGGTGATAGAAACTGAAAGCAATAAAAAATGAATAACAAGATTTTATACTAGTGGTGAGGCCAGAGAGTACCCATATAATAAAAGGAGTGTCTAAGAAGGCCGTTTTTAGTCCTAATGTTAGGTAGAAGAAAGAGAGCCCAGAATGTAGGACAACTTCTACATTTACTGTAGCATGTTACATATATTTTTAAAGATAAGTTATCATAATTCATTATTTTAAATGAAGGGAAACGATATCAAAAAGGAAAATAAAATCCATTATCATTTGAGGCAGAAAAAATCACGACTATCATTTTGCAAATGTCATTTCAGTTACCTTTTTGCCCAACAAAATTGAGATTTTAATATATTTCATCTAGTATTTGGTACTTTGACCTAACCATACATATTGACAAATTCTTATTTCATTACCTTGATTGATTTTCAAACATTAAAACCAATCTTGTGCTTTTGGAGAAATCTCCAGTTGGTCATGATGTGTTCTTTTGATATACTTATTGTCGAGTTGCCTTGTAAATTTTTAAAAATTATTTTTACATCTATGTTCATGAGAGAGATTAGTCTGTAATTTTCCTGTCTCCTAATATCCTTATAGATGGTGGGATCAAGGATATTTTGACTCTATAAAATGTTCTTGTAGTGATTCCCTTTTTCTCTATGTTCTGGAATATTTTAGGGGTCAAATTATCATAATGTTTGTTCTTGGATATTTGGATGAATTCATTAATGAAGCCATCAGGGTGAAGAATTTTCTTTGTGGGGATGCTTTTCTATGGATTGAATAGATAGGGCAATATTTAAAATTTTTAATATCTGTTAATGTCAGTTTTGATAAGCTTTATGGTTTTCTAAGAATTTATTTTATTGGATTTACATTTTTTTGGCATAAAATTTGTCACAGTATTTTTTCAATGTCCACAGAACCTCTAAGGATGTCCCCTTTAAAAATTTCTAATGTCAGTCATTTGTAAGTCCTCTCTTTTTAAATCTGTCTTTGTGGAAGTTTATCAATATTGTTCATCTTTAAAAAATGGCTTTTCTCTGTGGAACATTTGATTTCCATTTTACTAATGTCTGCTTTTACTCTTATTTCCTTCTTTCTACTTTCTTTGAATTTATTAAATCTATTATTCTTGCCCCGCCGGTAAGGCTCAGTGGATTGAGCATCATCCCATGGACTGAGGGGTCCCAATTCGATTCCCAGTCAGGGCACATGCCCGGGTTGCGGGCTTGATTCTGGGGTGGGGGTAGGGGGCGTGCAGGAGGCAGCCGGTTGATGTTTCTCTCTCACATCAATGTTTCTATCTCTCTCTCCTTTCCTCTCTCTCTAAAAAATCAATAAAAACATTTTACAAAAAAAACTAAAAATTTATTTTTCTTTTCTAACATTTTAAAATGAATACTTAGATAATAGTTTTTACAACCCTTTTTTCCTTAAGTACTTATAGCTTAAGCACTTAAAGGTATACATTTTTCTATAAGAAATTTTTTAGCTTTATCTCACAGATTGTGATGTGACATTTTAATTCTCATTTTCCACAAAACAGTTTTTAATATTAAAAATATATATTTCTTTTTACTTTATTCACAGATATAGCATTTTGGAAATTATAACTGACAGCTGAGTTGTTTTCCTTCTTTCTGGTCAACCCTGGACATAATATTTTCTTCTCAGGTCTATAAAATAGGTAAAAATTCTGTTCATCTTCTTTACTTCTTGGCCACAGTTTAAGAAATGGAAAATTCCTCAAGAGTGCAAATTGAGATGAATGCCAGAATTCTTCTGCACTTCATTTTTGACTGGGCTATTGATTCTTCAAGTTCTTGCTTCACTAATATGTCTCTGATGCCTTTAAAAGATTTTTTGAAAATATTATCTATTCTAATTATTATTTTTTTTAAAAAATTCTCACCCGAGGACATTTTTTGCATTTATCTTCAGATAGAGCAGGAGGGAGAGAGGGAGGAAGAGAGAGAGAAACATCAATGTGAGAGAGACACATCGAGTGGTTGTCACCCACACGACCCCAACCAGGGTCGGGGACAAACTACAACTGAGGTACATGCCCTTAGCGGGAACCAAACCTGGGCCTCTTTGGTCTGCGGGCCAACGCTCTAATCGCTGAGCCAAACCGACCAGGGCTATTCTAATTATTCTTATTGGAAAAACTGGTCTGAAGTTTGTCAGGGTTAGAAGCAGAAGACTTCTTCCTTTGTTTTAAATACACATTCACATCTATTTTTCTTATTTCTGGTTATAACAGATTTTCTTTTTTATAATTTTCTCTACTAGCCATACATAATTTATTTTAATGTATGTTACCAGATAGGGATTTAACTTCTTCTATCGAGTTAATGAAGAATTCATTGTTATTTGTTTTTATTCAGTTTTTTAATTATTAATATAAAATGCCACCTTTATTACATTATGCTTACAATTATGTATTTGAACCTTTTGTGTTTTTGAATATTTTATTATGTTCTGTTGAACTGTTCTTCTGTTCTTACTTAGCCATCATATTTTATTTCATTTTTGACAACAAAATATGGCTTCATATAAAAGCAGACAAGGCCCACTATCATTGCTTTTATTCATAATGCTTATTTTAGATATAGTTGATTTTAACAAGAGATGAAGTTTGGAATCATTTCTCTTCAAAAATTATTTTATTAAATTTTTATTTGATTAACATTAACCTGAATTTTCTGTTAACCTTTGCTTTAATTGTAAGTGAATAATAGCTTTTGTGTGTCTTACTTAAGCTAGTCCTCTGAATAGGTGAGACACCGCACGAGGTCAGTGTCTGCATCACTTTTAAACATCATGGCGTATCCAGTGCCTGCCTCACACAGCACGTGGGAGGCAGTTGCTACTCATTATCTCTTGTTTGAAAGCATCAATGAATTCATAAATTATTCTTGCAAAAATTAGTTTCTCCCCATATTAATTATTTTCATGTACAAGCATATCGCTCTTCATCTAGACTGATATGTAGATCCCTTTATAAATCAGTATAAATTAATGATCTGTACCTCTCAAACTTTAATACACATACACATTATTTAGGAGTCTTCTAAATATGTAGATTCTGTTTCAGTAGGTTTGGGGTTGGACCGGAGATTCTGAATGTCTGATCATTGTTGATATTGCTGGTCCCTGGACCATACTTTGAGTAGAAAGGGTCTAGCTTCTTAGATAGGACTTCCATGGAAATTTGTACTTTAAATTTAGGTCTTGTGCTCACTGGTAAAGGTGTATTCTCACTAATAATTAGCAGTGATAATTTTTAAAAAATTAAGCAGCTGGGATTTGTATTCATTAAATGTATTCATTAAATAAGTGTTTATGCAGCAGCAATTAATGTGATATGCATTATCCTAAACATTGGAGATAGAAAAATAACAAGATAGTACCCGCCAGTAAGGTACTAATAATCTATAGAAAGAAAGACATAAATAATTTCAACAAACTAGATGCTGTATTGGAGATCTATTTGAGGAAAGGTGGTGTAGAAGGTGAGTGTGGCTAAAGCACAATATTGAGAGGGAGCAAAATATAAGATAGGCTTGGAGAGGGAGGTACCAGTCAGATGCTGGTGGAATGTATAGGTTGAGCTCACAAGCTTTGCTTTAATCTCAGAGCAATGAGAAGGCATCAGAGTTCTCAGCAAGAAGGTGACATGAAGAGACTTACGTGTTGAAAAGATCCCTCTAGCTGGTTAGTGCAGAGATCAGATTAGAAGTGGGAAAACATGGACAAATGGCTTACAATTTTAAGTTCCAAGTGTGAGTTTAGGTTGTTCTAAGGCCTTTAAATACATTAATATGATATTGTCATCAAATGGGAGTTGGGTTACTCATGACCAAGCATCTGTACACCACAGAAATCAGAGACACATAGGTAATAACCAGAAGAGCTGGAAATAAATGAAGGAGGTGTTTTTGTTTGTTTGTTTGTTTTTCTTAATTTGAGTAAACTCAAAACCCAAAATATATCATATACTATTCTTCTGGAAATATCTCCAAAAAAAAAGCACAATTTAAGTCCTAAGAAATATAGCCATACTTGATCATTTTCCTTTTTTCCCCACTCATCCTTTTAGGCATATGACATTCTATTGAGTTTTGCTAAGAATCTTAAAATATGGTTGAATGTATTGTATATGTGCTCATTTTCTGTCCAAGAGAAACAACAATTCTCATGTTTTCCAGGAGCTACAGAGATCAGAAGTCAGAGATAAAGGAATTCCCCCACCAGTACCCCTGCTTTATAATTCCTTATGTCAATTGACAACTGCAAGATATCAAAGAACCTAACTAGAATTTTTTTATGGTATAACATTCTGAAAAACTGCTTATCTATAGATAAAAAAATTAGCCATTGGCAAAGTGAGTTAAAGAACCTCTAGGAGATTGAGATTTGTGAAGCTCAAATTTTAGGGCAGTGTTTATCACAGAAGAAACCGGGATGCTTCAGGACGATAGCAATTATAAAATGTGACTCGCTCTCAGAGAGACGTTGTAACATTGAAGAAAACGCCATTGAAATAATGAGTCCACCATTAACACCCTCAGAGTGAAAGCAGACCTATATGGGGAAAATTATTTTAATTATCTCTCTTCTTAACAGTCATCTTCACAAGCATACTAGCAAGTGACAAGCAAGTCTAAATTAAAATACACATGATAAACATCCATCCTTCTGATTATAACCTGAGAGAAAAAAAGAAAACAAACCAGAAGGAAAATAATGTTCAAGTTTGTTATTTTAAACGATCATGGGTGGCTCTATCTCACACTTTACATTCTAATTGTCCAATGTCCCTGAGCAGCTGGTTGAGTTTTGGAATAGTTTTTAGGCACAAATTTCCTTAAATCTGTGAGTTCCCATTCTCACCAATTAGTTTTGCAATTGATGCAATTTTGATGTTGGACTCCCCACCTGCTGGTCCCTTATTGATGCTGGCAGGGTGGGCATCCTATGTAGTGCTTGACTTTCATTTGAGTGCAATATATCCTTGACCTCCATAGCCAGCTACTCTATTTTTTGGCCTCTTGATAATTCATACAGGATGTCAAACTGTTCTGTTTTTTAATTCAGAATCTTTTCCTTTGAGGATTTCTAGAAACAGCCATCCTCTGCTATCTCTTGCAGCTCACCAAGTATCTATTAAGGAGTAATACAATTATATTTTAAATGTGCTATGGAAAGGACTCTTGTATCAATTTTTATTGGAAGTCTAGCATTATAGTGGGAACTATAAACGGAACATAATAAAGCTCCTATCTCTGAGTGGTTTAAAATCTTATCTGAGAAGTAAGTTTGCATACACAAGTTACTTGGTGAACAATAGAATACATAATTTAACAATATGTCAAAACCTGTGGGACACATAGTATGAGAAATCCTCTTAAACTTACATAACATGAGAAGAGAATGATTGAGCACAGTTAAAGCAGATTATTGAAAAAAAAAATCGGGTTTACTAATGGTAAGGTACTATAAGGTATATTAAGCTAGGAGTCATCTATAGGAAAGTTTCCAAGGCCTTCCCCAACCTGGACGCAAGCTCTCTTTTCTTTTCATATCTATAGGTTCCATGTGCCTCTTTATATATACAGTTTACATTTCCTGTTTTTGTTCATTTTGGTTCTATTCCTGGAATTCTCTACTCTACTCTGTCCAACCTTAAAAGTCCCATGATTTTGCCCTGGCTTGTTTGGCTCAGCGATTGGAGCGTTGGCCCGCAGACCAAAAAGTCATGGGTTCAATTCTGGTCAAGGGCAAGTACCTCGGTTATGGTTCTTTCCCGGCCTTGGTTGGTTGGGTCGTGCGAGAGGCAACCAGATGATGTGTCCCTTTCACGTCAATGTTTCTCTCTCTCCCTCTCTCTCCCTCCCTCTCCCTCCCTCTCCCTCCCTCTCCCTCCCTCTCCCTCCCTCTCCCTCCCTTCCTCTCTGTCTAAAGATAAATGGAAAAATATCCTCGGGTGAGGATTGAAGAGAAAAGAAAATCGCATGATTTCCATTTCTACTTCTCCAACTCACATCCCATTATATCCATCAAGCTTTGCATTCCCAAGTAAGAATATAATGTCTTTCTTCTTTGAGCTCTCAATGCACCTATTGTTTCCTTCTGACTGGAAACCACAAAACTCACTCTAGTATTTATAAGCATTAAGTGTTAACTCGTTGCATATGAGAAGCTATGATTAAAAGCATATCTTCAAGACTGCATTGCCAAAGCGTATGTCTTTTCATCCCCACTCTTCAAAATAATGCCAACAGAAAACCAGAGGAAATATACTGCATGGCAGTTCCATCAACTGGGTCACATAGGACTTGCCTCATAATTTCTTATTAATAATCAATAGTTAATTCTTTATTTTCTTTCATATTTTAAATGAGAAGACAACAATGCTTATGTTTGTTTTTCCACATTAAAAACTAATTGAATCTTCCAATGATGCATTTTCAATCATGTGAAAGAAAATTCCACCCACCTCTAATTTTAATATATTTATACTTAAGAAGTTCATGGGTAAATGAGGCAAGAAATAATTCTGACTGATTCCTTGGATTGGCAGAAAGATCAGGATGCTTATAAAATCCCAGGCATATGTATTATTTATAAAATAAAATATTTTGATTAACCAAATATTGGTGTGAATGGGGTCATGGGTATTAAATAATTAGACCAGTTGGCCCACTTGTTTTTGGAAAAACAGGTGATCTAAACTAATGCCTAGAGCCAAGGTAGATACATCAAAAAGATAATCATTAAAAATAAATACTGCTAATATACATTTGAGATCCTGATTTCAGTTATTTTGGATAAATACCCAGAAGTGGGATTACTGGTCCATATGGCAGTTGTATTTTTTTTTTTTTCCCAGAACTGCTGTACCGTTTTTCATAATGTCTTAACCAGTTTGCAATCCCACTAACAGTATGCAAGAGTTCCAATTTCTCCACATCCTCTCCAACACTTACTGTCTTTTGCTTTTCAGATAATAGCCATCCTGACAGGTATGAGGTGATATCTCATTTTTGTTTTGGTTGCATTTGCCTCATGACTAGTGACATTCAGCATTTTTTCATATACCTGTTGACCATTTATATGTCTCTTTTTGGAGAAATGGCATCACTAATCACAATAGCCAAGATACGGAAACAATTGGAATGTCCACGAACAGATGAATAAAGAAAAGTTGGCATGCAATGGAGATATCTGAAACAGTCAAACTCATACAAGCAGAGAGTAGAATGGTAGTTGCCAGGGGCAGGGGGAGGAGGAAGTGAGAAGCTACTAATCAATATGCATAAAATTTCAGTTAAGTAAGATAAGTTCTAGAGATTTATTGTATAACATTGTAAATATAGCCAACAATAATGTATTATACACAACATTTTTGAGAGTAGATCTCATGTTAAGTGTTCTTACCACAATAAATATATATATATATATTTAAATAAGTAAATATATATATATATTTTTTTAATCAAAAATGAATTCTGGTAGGAACACAGGCTAGGTAATCCAAATGCAAGTATCCTCTGTCCTTCTGCTGTGTCCTATTTAGCCTGGAGACCATCTGTGGGCTGTGAGCCCCTAAGCCCTATGTACTCTAGCAGATAATGAGCATTCAGTATAGAATGCTCAGAACATTTTTAGTGCTGGAATTGCTTCCTATAAAGAGCATTTAATATATGAGTGGAATTTTGATTTAAATAATTCTCATTTCTTTCCACCAAAAGAATACCAAGTTGAGGCAGATAAATGTGTAAAGCATTTGCTCTGCAACCACTCTTATTTCTTCATAGCATTTTATACACACCATGTCACATCATGCAATATATTATGAACATTTATCTTCAGACATAACCTACAATTTATCAGTTCCAGACTGTGCAATGGAATTACAGTCTTCTGAGACAAAAAAGGTTTGGGGAGTGATAACCGAATGCATGGCACCCCCGCAACCCAGGTCAGTGAAGGCTGCTGATTAATCTGGAAGAGCTCAGAGGTGAAATGTACATCTAGTTCCCCAAGTCAGCCTCTGGATAAGGATTCCGTGAAGAAATAAATATTCAGGCACAGAATTTTCAGTATGTCTCTTTGTCCTTATGGGGCTGAGTTAGTCAAGCAATGACCGAAAGAGTGGCCATAGTGAACAAATTCATTGCACAGCACAGAGTACATAGAAAAAGTCTGAACCTTGATGAAATGTGTGTGAGATGAGTTAACAGAGTATTTAGAGACTTGGGGTGAGACTCATCATGAAGTTATTTGCCTTTTTCATTTTAATAAGAATAGAAGATATGTGGATGTGGTTAGATATTTTATTTATTATTTATCTACACCATTTTCTTTTCTTTTCTACTAGTTCCCACATTGGTCAATGATATTACTGTACAGTCTAACAGTGCCACAGGAAAGCAACAAGTATAATGATCAGACCGGAAGTCTTATTAGGTATAAGAAAAAAAAAAAGGAGATTATTTAGTTTGAAGTTTTAAAATATTTGAAAGCTGTCAGCAAGAGGTTAGAGTAGAATTCTTAGAGAGGAAGATGTTTTAGGAATATAGGAAAGAAATAATAAATCAACAAATAAAGCTCTCCATCACCAGAATGGGCAACTTGCTTAACAATGAGACTTTTCAGCAGAAATGTTCCACCTGAGGTTAAAAGAACGTAAGATGAAGAAAGAGTGTATTATAGGATCTCTGTGGATCCTTCCAAATTATAGATGCCAAGCTCATTCTTTTTTTCAGGATAACGCAAGATTTATGGAGCCTAAGATAACCTTCATAATTTACTAACTAGAGTTTGAGAGAGAGAGTTCCTTTGTGAGCTGGGCATCTGAATTTAAGTCTCCCAAGGTAGAATGAGAGAGTACTGAGTTGGAAGTCAGGATACCTGGGTTTGGGCTCTGGCTTGGATGACTGTATAACCTGTATGTAACTTCTGATGGTCTTAAGATCTTAACTATAAAATGTTGCACTATTTATCACCAAGGTGTTCTTTAGTTTTAAATTGTACAGTTTCCGTACATGTATTATTATCAGCTCCCTTATTCTTCATCTAACCATCTGCCTTACTTGATTCTCATACTATTGTACTCTTGGAACAAATTGCTCAATGATACCATGTGTTAATGCCATGAGTTAATATTCAATATATATATTTAAACGCATCTTTACTGTGATTTTTAATCAAGCAAAAGATATATTACATTTACATGTGTTTTCACAAAGACTAATGGTGTGTCTTAAAGTATAGATTGGCCTCCTAAAGTGTCATTACTGTAATCTGATTTTAAAGTTATGACTACTTAATACTTGTAGAATTTGTCAGCCATAGAAATTTAATATCCAAGGAGAAATTTATACCCAAGTACAGAACAAATGTGCATAGAAACAAAAACCAAAAAGTGGATGTACATTTCTGACTCACTGATTTTGTATAAGATCTCAACATTTCAAACTAAAATAAATTTTTTCTAGTTAAAGATATAGTGGCCACAGTTATTAAAGAACAATGAACAGAACTGTATGCATCTTCAACAATGCTTTATTGGTAACATTTCTTTGAAGATAAAACTGATGATCTGATTTTATTAATAGAGGACATGTCTTTTTTTTTTTTCTTTATTGATATTAGAGAGAGAAGAAGAGAGAGATAGAAATATCAATGAGAGAGAACATTGATCGGCCGCCTCCTGCATGCTCCCCACTGGGGATCGGGCCCACAACCTGGGAATGTGCCCTGACCGGGAATCGAACCGGCGACCTCTTCATGTATGGGTCAACGCTCAACCACTGAGCCACACCGGCCGGGCTAGTCGACATATCTTTTTATCAGAATTAGAAATACTCAACATTGATCAAATCCAGTTATGGCTTTACATTTCATAGCTTAATTTAGAGCTTTCTTATATATGCCATATTTTCCAAACTAAAATTAATATATGAAAACTACTGATCAAATAATCTCATTCTTAAGAAATGTTTGCATGTTTATGAGTTACATTTTATTGTCCAAATTGGGAAGGTACTACTAAAAATTTAAAGTAGTTCTCACTTCACTTTTTGAGAAATTGAAGCATTTACATTTAGATCTTTTACTGTTGACTTACTCATTATTTTTTCTAGCATCTTATAATTTTGAACTCATGCTTAACTTCACAAAATTTACTTGACTTTTACCCATCATGGAAATAATCTGAGGTCTAATAGACATTTCTCAGTCACTTCTGTTGCAGACTGCTGCCATAAATTGTACACTCCAGTTCCTTAAACCCATGGAGTTTGGAAGTATCTACCTGGCTTCAGATGCAGTGTTTTGGGAGCAAAAATTATTTTTATTGAAAAGTAAATTCATGTATACTTTACATTTACATATATCAGTGTATTGGAAATGTACTGTTTTAGGTATTTGAATTGCTCACTTTTCTAGGTCTATATAATTACAGCATTTAGTGGGATAGAAATTATATAGAGATCATAAGAATATACAGCAATGCATGCGGATTTTAAGGTAACCACGAAGGAAGGCTTTCTAGTCGCTTGTAAAGAAGTCATACTTCTCAGTTTCTTAAGTATATAATAGTAGTCTATTTTAAGTTGGGAGATAAAAACGGAATTTATTGTTATCCTTTATAAGTGCTTGTAATGAAACCAGTCCTGACCCAGTGCCAGAAATGAAGAAATTAACATGATTTTTTTTCCCTGACTTTCTTGTTATATAACATTAGGGAGAAAAACCCACTTTGGTTCTGTTTTACAGGAGCAATTTGTTGCATGCCAGGGAATGCTAAAATGTACTGTATACCTGAAAATGAGCTTTATAAAAAAAATAACAGATATGTACATATTTTTTAACCACAATATGGGTAAAAAATGTCCTAAAGATCATAGAATAACATGTTTCTAGATGTGTCATGGCAACAGCACAGACATCAAAAGTTCATTACTTCTATTTTATTTTTATTTTTTATTTTCTGAAGATTAAATGTGTAATCTCACATTATTGGCTAAAACTATATTGTATTTATTGCGGTAGACAGTTACCAATGTGACATCAGAAAAAGAGTGTGGAATATATTGTTTCTAACGATAACCACCTATTTAAGATGATGATGGTGGCATCTCTGAGCTACTCTGTCTCTGTTCACTGTTTAATAAGACAAGGAAAAGTCTATCAGATCTATAATTGGCCCTCCCCTTTTTGCTTGACAATCTCAAATAAATTGCTTCAAGGTCTAAGGAATTTAAGAATTCCCCAAGGCTTTAAGCTTGGCAGTAACTTCCTAGAACCTCTATCCAGTAAGGTTCTCTAGGTTTCAGAAGATTATAGATGTGAATATAAAAAAAAGTTCACTGAAGTTAGTTGTAGTTATTTTTTTTACTATGGTAAAATATAAAACAAAATTTGCCATTTTAGCTTTTTGGAGTGAACGATTCGGTGATACTAAGTTCCTTCAGATTGTTGTGCAGTCATCACCAGTATCCACCTCCAGAACGTTTTAATCACCGCAGGCTGAAACTCTGCACCCATCAAACGGTAGTTCCCCCTCCCCACTCCACTCAGCCTCTGGAGACAGTCTACTTTTTGTTTCGATGAATTTTACCACTCTAGGAACATCACATAAGTGGGATCATACAATATTTGTCCTTTTGTGTCTAGCTTATCTCACTTAGCCTAAATTTTCAAGACTAATCTGTGTTGCAGCATCTATCAGAATTTCATTACACCACACTGTTTATCCATGCAGCCATTGATGGATATTTGGATTGTTTCCACATTTTGTAGTCTTTTCTTATCTTAATACACAGTGTAGGCTCACACTATCTGTTGAATGAATAAAATGCATATGATAAAAATTCAGAAATCTTCAGCCTCTAGCAATTTTGTCCTGAAGGTATATTGTTCATAGAAAAATAGATGCCTTTAGTTTGGCATTTTAAAAAGAAAAACAAAACAAACAAAAACCTTCCCCATTTGATAGGCATGGAATGCCACTGATGTGCCATTTTAAATCCTCTTGGCCCCACCTCCAGCTCCAGCAACCCCTATGACTTCCAGTTTGGCACAGGTTTAGCCAGATCCATGCTGGTGCAAACTGACTGCACCTTACAACAGGCTACACCCTACATTTCTCAGAGCTTCTCTGACACTGTAGTGCAAGACACCTGTAGAAATGCACTCCTGCAGGCACAGCTTGAAATCGTGAGGGAGTTCATGTTAAGGATCATGGGTCCATTCTTGACCAGTGGAGAATAGAGGCAAGGGAATGAATGAATGCTTTGCTTTCTCATGCTTGGCTGACATACAGTAGCTTACTACTGAGAGGACCCGAGACTCTGACTTTTTGAGAGATTGAGATGAATTGTAGCTAGAAAGTGACACATTTTGAGTAACGCTCTAGCATAAAACATCCTCGGGGGAATTCCAAAATCAGTGCCACATTAAACATTCAAAAGATGCAGGAGAGCCCTGGCTGCTTTGGCTCAGCGGTTAGAGCGTTGGCCCGTGGACTGAAGGATCTCAGGTTCGATTCCAGGTCAAGGGCATGTACCTGGGTTGCACATTCAATCCCCAGCCCTGGTTGGGGTCGTGTGGGAGGCAACCAATCCATGTGTCTCTCTCACATCGATGTTCCTCTCTCCCTCTCTCTCCCTCTCCCTCACCCTCTCCTTCTCACTTCTTCTCATCCCTTCTATCTAAAAAAATTATCTTTGAGTGAGGAGTAATAAAACACACACCAAAAAAGTTAAAAAAAAAAAAAAAAGATGCAGGAAAGGTGGTCTACATCAAATCCCTGTCCAATTGACCGGTATGGTCCCTGAAAAAAAGTCAAACAAAACTGGATGTAGAAGACGACAGTAAGCTGCTGTGAGGTCCAATTGCAGCTGTTCAGAAGAGGTGATGTCTAAACTCCAGCGCATCAACACAGCGTTCGGCACTCGGCAGGGAGATACTGACCTAGCACAGGTGTTTTTCTCAGGTCCAGGTAGTAAGGACGATCCAGAGCAGTGTGCTTTGCAGGGGAGTGTGCAGCAGACACACTCACTCTCATCCTGAGGCCAATACAACAATTCTGACTTTGTCAAAATGTCATCAGCAGGGACCTTGTTGTCTTGACATTCCTCAGAACATCACATTGGTCTGTTATATTCACGGCATGCTTGTTGGATTTGGTGAATAACACGTGGCATGTATTCGAGATCCTAATAAGGAAACCCAGGTGGCACCCTCTACACTCTGCGTAGAAATCTTAGATCATCCAGTTTACTAGGTATATTTTCTGTGTTACACTTTACTGTTGGTGACAGTAGGGCTAAGCTTTCTGCCATGATATAACAAGAATCCTCTTTCCTCGAGTTTCCAATAACATTCTCCTCACTTCCCTTTAAGTCCTGACTGGCAGCCATCATTAGGCTTCTTCTAAGGGTCTTTTCAAAACATTTTACTAATACTTTTCTCATTGCCCTCCCGGCTTCTGCCTGCTGCCCAGTTCCAATATGCCACTCCCGCATTTTAGATTTTGGGTTATGGCAGCATACCTCTTCCAGGTACACGTGTTAGATCTCTGTTGCTACATAACAAATTACCTCAAATTTTAGCAGATTGTAACCAATACACTTTTATTACCGTACAGTTTCTGTGTGTCAGAAATGTGGAAGCAGCTTAGCTGGGTAGCTTTGAGTCAGGGTCTCTCATGAGGTCATGGTCAAGACATTGGCCGGGCCTGCAATCATCTGTAGGCTTGACTGGCGCTGAAGGATGTCTGTAGGTGGAGGTCTCAGTTCCTTTCCAAAAGGCTGCTTGAGTGTCCTTGTGACATCCCAGCTGATTTCTTGCAGAATGAATTAACCCAGAGAAGGCAAGTCGGAGGCTACAATCTCTGTTTTTTAACCTAGACTTGTACATTACATACCAGTATTTCTGCAATATCCTAGTGGTGTCACAGGTCTTCTGTATTCAGTGTTAGAGGGAACTATAGACAGGCACGAACACCAAGAAGCAGGGACTGTCTTGGAGGCTGTGTCACAGCCTCCTTCATTCTGAAAGCAGCACACATCACACTTGGGAATATTGCTGCCCTCTACTTATTGGTTGACTTGGAAGTCTGCCAGGTACGAATGGCTCCCACATTAGAGACCTCTCCAGCAGGTTCAGGCTGTGGTGCAAGCAGCTAAGCTACGCAGGTCATAATGGCCCACATCTGATGTTGTTAGATTTCTGATAGGTAAATGGCTATGTGAGATCTCTGGCTAGACCCAATAGAAGAGTCACAGCATAGACACCCAGCATTTAGAAGCAAGGCCATGATTTCTGTAGCTCAGAATTACTTACCTTCGGGGAAAATAAAATGTTTATCTTACATGCACACACACACACACACACACACCCAGGTCCTCACTTACCACTGTGTCCTAGTAGAGTGTGTTTCAGGAAGGGAACCTTAGCATATTCACCTTAGTGCATATGAATGAGATGTGCAGACGGAGCATCCTAACAAAAATGTGTTCACTAGACTGCCCTCTGTTTCTGGGTTGCCCAGCACGAAACTGTTTACCATATGTTTGCTCTTTCTCATCAGCCTGTGAATTAGCTACTTGCCCTTTGAAACTCCTGAGCCCTGCTTCCCTTCTCCTTTGTCCATAATACATATAAACTTCAACTGCACAATGAGTTTTGGGGTGTCATATTTTATGGCACCCCCACATAGACATCGGTGGTACATTTTGGACATTTCCTCCTGTTAATCGGTCCCATGTTAATGTGATCCTTAGCCCAGCTGGAATAATTTAGAAGGTTAGGAGGAAACTTATTTTTTGTGTGCCCACACCTCATAATATGGATGCTTAGCTTATGGTTCAGAGAGTGTTATGAGATGATGGAATTTAATGACGTTTTATATTATATTTTAAAAGAGGGAAAACCAGGATTCAAAGAGGTTAGGTAATTTTCTTAAGAGAGATCAAACACAATAGGACCTGAAAATAGGTGGCTACTGTGTTTGGCAACTGTGAGATCAACTGTCACGGTCACTGACCCCTGGTTCATTGTCTCCGCAGACTGAAAGAGCTTGTCCTCGTTTTGTACATTTAATTTGATATTCTTAACATAATTTCTCTTAACGTTTAATTACTTATTGAAGACGAAAGCTCAGTTTGACTTCAGAGTGATCTTTCCTTACCCACCAATGTGATTTGTCATTTGAGAATTATATTTAAAATTTAAATGAAATTAAATTAAAACTCAAAAGCTCCCCTTTTGTTTTAAAAACATAAATTTAAACTGCTTTATGACAGTAAATATTCAACATTTAATTGTTTTTGTGTTCATAAATCTTTACAAAGGGATCCCCTAGACAGAGTGCATATTTATAATGAAATTAATTAGTGTGATATTGAATGGCACAGTATGCCAGGCACTCAAGTAATCTATGGGCTACTTCAAGACAGACAGCCCACATGTTTGCTTCTATCCCCAGGAAAAAACATCCTTTTAAATGACCAAATGAGTGCAAAATAGACAAAATTATGTTGCAGTGCTGAAAAAGAGAAGGATATTATCAATTCTCCAGAAGCTTTGAGGTCTTTCTGGAGACCACAGTGCACAAAGGATTGGACTTAAGGGAATAAAGATTATCTTTTCAGTCAAAATAGTCAGAGGATGAATGCTGTGAGGACATAAGCACCTAAGATTCCCTCAATACAAGCCCACATCTGGAGAAATAGCAGTCTGTAGATCTGAGGAAAAACTATATATTCATAAATTGCTGGTAGGAGGCCAAACAGGTACATTTCGATGGGCATTTTTGTAATACTAGCTACATCAAAAGCTTGAAAATTTGCAAAACTTTTTACTAAATTATTTGACCAATGCACAACAATGAATGTTCGTTCATTGTAGCATGCTTTAGGATATTGTAAACGATTAGAAGAAAAAAAAAAAAAACACCTAAATTTTCACAAATAGAATATCAATTAGATCCATCATGGTAAATTAATACAACATACTATACACTGTAGTAGAGATCTAATTGTGTAAATACAAAGAGCAAATGAAATTGAGTGACTGTCTAGTAGGTTCAATCTTGTGTGTGCATCTGAGGCCTCCACATCTATTGAAATGGAATTATTTTTTATAACATACTGTGAAGTAAAAAAGCAGATTATAAAACAATTTATAGCAAATTCCAAATTTCTATAAATATGTATTTTAATTGCCTAATTGGATGACAGCAAAATATGAAGACTGCTTACCTGTCGTTTATAGGATTTATGAGGAATTTTCTTTCCTATTCCTTAGCAGTAATTTCTATTTTTTTCTCAATGAATTTGCTTGAGTAAAAACAAATAGTTTTTTTTAATTCTGTGAATTGTGAATTTTAAAATAGGATAGTGTGCAGCATTCAAGAGACAGAATTTACTGTATTACTAAGCCGTCTGTGCACTGCTTGATCTTGTCAAACTAGAACATGCTGTTCCATAACCAAACCCAGGAGGGAAAATGTACCATCTCATCTGAATGATGCAAACATATTTAGTCTAACAAGAAACTGGCTCGTTGGAGGCTTTTATAGCACACAAGGACAGAAAGTAGTTCGCATAATTTCCTCATGCTCCTTTTATAGTATTTATCTTTTATAAGGCTATTTGGAACAGTTGCTAGCCACCTGTCAATAATGTGGCCTTTTATAGACTCAGCCTTATATTGTTCTCGTGCCCTTGACATATAAAACACAGTGTTAGAAGAAGTGAGTGTTGAATATGGTGAGCAAAATGCTAATTTTAAATTTAAAAAGCCATCTTTTGTAGACTGAAATAAAGAGAGTTTCGAATGACATGAAGAGAATAGGCATGTTTATAAAACCCTCTTTGGCAGGAATTAAAAAAAATCATTTTTATCAACATTTTTGGAAAGTTAGTTAAGAATGATATTTAAAGCACTAGCCTATGGGAAACTAAGCCAAGTAGCACTCATTTAAAGTTGTTATCACAATTTTGCATAATCTTGCATCAGTTCCAATGGAAAATATTTCTATTGTGAGCCTATCAATTACATAAATATTTTGGGTATGTAAACCGTTGCTTTAAATTTTTTTTAATGGAATAAGACATCCAGTGTTTCTTTCTTGATTTACATAAAATCTGTCAGGCTAAATGTTCTGCATATATTTTTTGACCTACATCCTAGAAGTGTTTTGCGTGATACTGAATGAACACAATTCTCCAAATCTGTATACAGGAATACATTTCCATTTACAAAGGGATATTCTCCAAGACCTTAAGTAAAAAGCTGCCTATCCTTCGTCTTGTGCAGTTGGATTCCAAGTTCCCTTTATGTTGTAGTGACAAGAACAATAAGTGAAGCAAGTTTTAAGTAAGTGGAAATCCTTTCTGTTCTTGTTAAAAAGCAAGCATCCCCCTACACACAAGCAGGTGCACAAACACGCCACCTTTCCAACAGCACCATTTCCCTCTCTTAGTAACAGGAGGCATAGGGCTACAATTTAACGTTGTGCAGAGACATAGGAGTTCAATATCACAGTCTCATAGTGTACTTGGGAGAGGACTTCTTTGTGTTTTCCTTGGTAGAGTTTGCATATTGTGCTTTCCGATTGCCCTTTGAAACATTTGTACTCCATGACACATGGTAGCTAATTGGGCTAACAATTCTTAGCTGTCAAGAGTCATTTTAGATGTGGTCCCCTTTCTGTTCAATGTGTGGTTATTTTAAAACTGCTGGAGGAAAGAAGTAGACAGCCCTTCATCAGGCGTGCCGTGGCAAAGATCTGATTTTTCAAAAGGTCTGTTAATTGGACACGTGTAATACCCAAGGTGCAATGAAAAGATAAGACAGCAGTTAAAGCCTGCAAAGTGAATGGGTTTCTTCAGGTTCACTTGTGATTATTTTGCCACCTCCACTTTCGATGGTGCCCTCATACATTTTATCTTCTTTCAGCCTAGAGGGTGCTTTTATAGATCTCCATGGAATTTTCTCAGGATTGCCTGTCTTCTGATTCTCAATGTAAATATACTTGGAATAAAATAAGCCCAACAGGGTTATCTGTAAATAGATGGTTAATAGGAATCTGTGATGATGTTTTTGGAATGAAAATTGAATTGTATTTGTATTTAGAATGTATGCTCTTCCTAGTTATGTAAGTAAACATTAGAAATGCTTACTCGTTATCAATGTGTATGAAATAGCATAGAAGCTTTTCTTGAACTCAATTTCTTTCTTTCTGCTGGCGTTGACATCAAACATCTAGTGCCTTGGATATTAAGATCAACAAACCAAGTTCTCTTTTCTAAACAAAATGATTGAAGAAATTCATTCTAAGGCCACTGTGAAAATTAAAAGATGTGATCAAACCAAATATTGCAGAAGATAGGTAAAGTTCTGTCTTATAGAGCCATGGAGTCAGTCTACTGTGACAGACAGATAGTTGGCAAACAATCATTCAATAAACTAATTTAAATGTGATAAGCATGATGTGAGAAACGTGGGAACTCTCCCTAATTTGATGATGGTAACCCATGAGTCATTTTCAGAGTAGTCATCAGTCACTTTTATTTTTGCAAACACTTAGAAGTAAGCCTGGAGTTTTGGCTAAAATTTGGTTTATAAGAGTTTAATATCTTTACCAGTTCTTATCTAGGATAATTTTCAAATTTAATAGTTAGCTAGTGTTATATGGTTCTGCTTCATAGTTTTGGAGATTTTGTTTTTGGCGTGTGTGTTTTTCTTACTTAGAAACTACATGCAGACTTGAAGTCAATTCATATTATGTATACTCAGATTTCTATAATAAAGTATTACTTTTCATCAGTTAGTTTAAACACAATCATTAATAATAGTACAACCTTCTTAAAAAGTACAATTAAGTATTTTTAAGTGCTGCATTTACAATTAGCTGTAAATTTAAAAAAGTTTTACTTTGAGGATAAAAGACTAACTTTTAATAGTCCTAATCTGATTCATCAGACTAATTTCATAGTTAAAGGGAGGGGGGTATGGGGGACATCTGTAATCCTCTCAACAATAAAATAAATTTTTTAAATAGCAAAGATTAGAAAACAATAAAACATCAAGAAGTTCTCCTTAGTGACATCTGGAATTTAGACTCTAAATTAATGCAAGGCACTTACATTTTGAAATTTAGATGTAATGGCATATAGCTTACTCCTAATTTAAGGGTCCAACATAAACCTATCTTTTCTTTTC
This sequence comes from Tadarida brasiliensis, assembly GCA_030848825.1. Taxonomy (NCBI): domain Eukaryota; kingdom Metazoa; phylum Chordata; class Mammalia; order Chiroptera; family Molossidae; genus Tadarida; species Tadarida brasiliensis. Next base: position 76,830,065 of record CM061267.1, on the reverse strand, counting down.
TTTTTGGTTAATCCTCACCTGAGGATATTTTTTTCCATTGATTTGTTTTTTATAAGAGAGAGTGAAAGGGAGGGATGAGGAGAGAGAGAGAGAGAGAGAGAGAGAGAGAGAGAGAGAGAGAGAGAGAGAAACATCAATGTGAGAGAGACACACCCCGACCGACTGGTGCCAGGGATTTAACCTGCAACCCAGATACATGCCCTTGAGAGGAAATTGAACCCAAGACCCTTGGGTGCTCTGGCCAACACCCCAACCATGGAGCCACACAAGCCAGGGCAGCATAAATCTGTCCTTAAATGCTGTGTTTAGGCTAGGAAATAAGGATTACTGATTTGTTCAAGCACAGTGGAGAAAAGGAATAAATATCAAAGATATGTGGAATTATTTCTAAAATTTTATACCTATTACTATGTTCCCTTATTGAGACGGGTCCTAGGTTCTGTGATTCGTACACTGAATAGTTACAAAATCTCTAAGAGAGCATCAACAGATTTATGAGTATATATTTTCCTTTGACAAACTAAATATCATTAGATATTGCATGTGGACAGATGTAGCAAACTCAACTGACTTTCTTAGCTCATAAAGTTTTGACATCAGCACTCTGGGAAGACTGTTTCTGTAAATGTAAGTCTCCTTATGACTCTTCACATATGAAATTCATGAAGTAGTGACATGGGTGTGCCAAATGTACAAGTCTTATTTTCATGCAATAATGATTAGTTAGCACAATATTTTCAGTCTCTTTTCTATTTACAACTCCATTATTCCATTTGTAATGAAGTTTACGTTATCAAATGTAAACATCTTCCTTTATAAATAAACTGAAATGTTTATATTAAATATGATAAGCACATTCTTCATATTTCATTCTATGTGGATTAGTCATTGTGTATAGGCGTATCTAAGTCTCGAGCTCTGAAATCTAGGATAAATCGTGAAACTAAAAGTCAGAGTTGGAATCCAAATCAAGGATGGTTATTGATTCGAGATGTGAACTTGGCAAATCACTTCCTCTTCTTGCCACCAGTTCTTTTCATTCATAGAGGGAATCTGTTGGTTTTCACGCTATGGCAACAGAAACATCTTGTCAGACAAAGTCTTTCTCATAATCTCAACATGTATAAAAATAAATAATAATAATGGAACTTTTCTTATAGAAGCAACAACAAGGGAGGAAGGAGTGCAGTGTGGTGGGGTTGGGGCCCTGGAGCCCAGCCCTGTATGCTGGCCTGTACCTTCCCACGAGACCTGTTAAAGACGGCTCTAGGCTACATCAAAGAATTTATCAAATTCCATGGAACATGTTTTGAAAATCATGCAATTATGTGACCATTACATTTCTTTAAAATTTCAAAGTAATATAATTCTCAATTTTATAAGTTGAGGTTTCCGTTAAAGCTCTGAAATCCTATTATCTACCTTAAAAAAATAAAATAATACATGCAGATATAAGAGGGTTTCAATCTATGCTAAGAAGGATTCAAAGGTAAAAAGCCCACATGTCACACTAAAGCCACTGACTTAAGTATCCCATAAAACGACTCCATAATACCAAATGGGTCATACCTAGGAAATGAATAGATTGATAAAACTCCAAATAACCCTTCACTGTTCAGAAAATTGCAATAGTCTTTTAGGTAAATTTAAATTTTCTTGTCTATTTTTATACGTCACTGGGGAGATGAGAAAAATCATCAATTTAAAGGCAGAATGTGCATAAATGAAGATTTTCACTTTGGTTACCAGAAAGTAAACACCTCTGTCAGCACACACATGTACAACTATTAGAGTCTTAGTCACCGTGCGTGGCAACAGGAAACGAGGCAGAACAGAGCATATTCTGCTAAATAGTTCATTTCTGGGGCAAAGGAAAGCCTGCGGGAGAGGAAGTCCCTCACCTGGGTCCCTCTCCTTTCCCAGTTGCTGAGATGGATCACGGTTATGAGCAGGGATAATGGGTTTTCACTGTGACGAATCTGATGTCCTTTATGAGCATGGGCTCGCTAACAACCTAAAGTTAAGGAAATGAATGAAAGCGAGCTTTTAATAATCCCAGAAGGACCCAGAGTGAATTTGTCCCAGCGGTTCCCTGACACAGACCCTGACACAGCTGCCTTCCGCAACACTGAGTGAAGACCGTCCCTTTCCAACCCTGTGCGGAGACCTACTTTCTCACACTTCAGGGGACTTCATGGGCTAGATCCCGAAATGTCTTTCTGGAACGTGAAGTACCTAAGTTTCCTTCTCGTAGCACTGCTGACTCTTGTGTCGTTTCCAGGTCCGTGGGGCCGGTGCATGGGCGATGAGTGTGGCCCCGGCGGCGTGCAGACCCGGGCCGTGTGGTGCGCGCACGTGGAAGGATGGACGACGCTGCACACCAACTGCAAGCAGGCCGAGAGACCCAGCAACCAGCAGCACTGCTTCAAAGTCTGCGACTGGCACAAAGAGCTGTACGACTGGAGGCTGGGGCCCTGGAACCAGTGTCAGCCGGTGATTTCCAAGAGCCTGGAGAGAGCCCTGGAGTGCACCAAGGGGGAGGAAGGCATCCAGGTGCGCGAGATCACGTGCATCCAGAAGGAGAAGGACATTCCCGCGGAGGACATCATTTGCGAGTACTTTGAGCCCAAGCCGCTGCTGGAGCAGGCCTGCCTCATCCCCTGCCAGCAGGACTGCATCGTGTCGGAGTTCTCCGCCTGGTCCGAATGCTCCAAGACGTGCGGCAGTGGCCTCCAGCACCGCACGCGACACGTGGTGGCGCCGCCCCAGTTCGGGGGCTCCGGCTGCCCCAACCTGACGGAGTTCCAGGTGTGCCAGTCCAGCCCGTGCGAAGCCGAGGAGAGCTTGTACAGCCTGCACGTGGGGCCCTGGAGCACGTGCTCCATGCCCCACTCCAGACAAGTCAGACAGGCAAGGAGACGGGGCAAGAATAAAGATCGGGAGAAGGACCGAGGGAAGGGAGTGAAGGATCCAGAGGCCCGGGAACTCATTAAGAAAAAGAGGAATAGAAACAGACAGAGTCGTCAAGAGAACAAATATTGGGACATCCAGATTGGCTATCAGACCAGAGAGGTTACGTGTGCGAACAAGACGGGGCAAGCTGCTGATTTGAGGTAACATTCCATTACCTTTAGCTACGCGTGTCTCTGTCCAGTCCGTGGGCTGGAGTCCCTCAGACATGCTCCACTAAGTCCTGGAATTCACACGCGCACAGCCTGTGATGAGCCGCCTCCAAGTGTAACATTTTTCACTTTCAGGCATTTAAGCTTTGTGGGTTTCCTGGCATTATTTCTCTTTTGCTCACGTGTAGGCACTGTACAACTTGAGTTCATTTTCACTCTGTCAAAATGAGAGCTTTTCTGAGAGCTGATACTGCTTCTTTAGGTCAATAGTACTGTTTACACCTATAATGGAAACAAAACCAAAGCCTTTTTGAAGGCTGGAGTTATGGGATTTTGAGTTCAGACACTTATTTTACTGAAAATAAGACACACTTGTAATCTCTCCAAGTTTATAGCATTTTCAGAATTACCCTATAAACAAAATCTAAACAACAACCCAGGGAGCTATTCCTAAGAATAATACTCTTTCACATTTTATAAAATGATATGACTTTCCCCAGAGAAGAAAAAGGGAAATAAGCAGACGTTAAGGTAAGTAGATGGTATTTAATCATGAGTTTCCTAGTTTAGAAAACATGTAATTAATTGGCTGCATTTTCTAGACAGAAATTATTTGTCAAATTATTTCTGAATAAATAATGACAATATTATGAGAGACTTTCTCGTGTGTGATTTATTTGTTGTGAAACTGTTCATTGAGGATTATCTAAAGGATATGATGTGCTTTGGATATTCTGAATTTTGTTCTTGAATAAGCCAGACCATCTGGGAGTGGCTTATGCGGATCATTTGCATAATTGCCTTTTCTGAAATATTTATGCAGTTATGATTTGGAGTGAACTGAGACAAATTATGGTACATCACTCAGAATTTTATATCATATACATTGTAGAAATGACATTGAAAATGTTATCTACTTCATCACACGTCTGTTCTTTAATTAAAAGCACATAAGATAAATTTTATTGAAGTCTCAACCCATGTGCTCTGGCAAGCAGCTGGAGTATTCTTATGGCCCCTGGAAGTCTTGTAGCAGATTATATTTTCCTGTTTACTTTCGCTGTTGGGAACATAAATAGGACTGTGTGACATGCGTGTTGTTTACTAACATACCCCACTGGCTTCGTCTGTTTCTCACCCTCATTGTTTTTCTTCGTTCATGTTTGTTTAGTGATTTTGCTCTCTACAGATTTTGAAAGCTAGTTTGAAGCTTTTTTTTAGTGCAGAATATAGCGTAAATTAATGAATAAACAAACAAGTAAACAATTGACAGCTAAGATAATAATTTATCTCAGTATAGCATTGTTCTAGTCGTTATTTTTAGGATATTTGCTTCTCCCTCTCCTCTTTGGACTTACACAGTTCTATTTTCTCTCAGCCCTTTCTCCATTCTGTCATCAGCCCAACTTCTTTCCTGGTCTTGCTATTGGCTGCTTGTTCTCCTGCCTTCTGTATTCAGGTTCCTTACAACTCCTTAAGAGTGTGTGTGTGTGTGTGTGTGTGCGCGCGCACGCATGTGCCCATGTTCACCTCTGATTGTGTCACGTGCATTTTCAAGTCAATTACTGCTTTTATCTTTTATGACTGTCCTATTCCACTGATTTCTTGAGCCTCCAAGACAACTTGAGTTGTCTCCTGCTGTCACTGGGTTAACATGCTGTAGACATTTAATTTAATATTGACTATTCAATTAAAAGTGTAGTTAGGATAGTACCTACCACTGCATAGAGCCTAATGTGCCCATGTAGCTGTTTGAAATAAACAAATATACTTTAAAGTCTGTAGGTCATTTATCAGGTGCTTATAGTCTATCAGAAATACCATATCTAACTATTCTAATAAAATGATAGTTGCATGTATGCTATAACTTATTAGGGCATAAATTAAACAGTATGGTAAACAAATTGGCTATTAACATTTTTCTTATTTAAGAACTATATATAAGAATATACATGAATAGCCCTGGCTGGTTTGGCTCAGCGGTTAGAGCGTGGGCTCGCGGACCAGAGAGACCCGGGTTCGGTTCCCGCTAAGGGCACGTACCTCGGTTGCAGTTTGTCCCTGGGCCCGTTGGGGTTGTGTGGGTGGCAACCACTCGATGTGTTTCTCTCACATTGATGTTTCTCTCTCTCTCTTCCTCCCTCTCTCCCTCCCACTCTATCTGAAGATAAATGCAAAAAAAAAGTCCTCAGGTGAGGATAAAAAAAAAAGAATATACATGAATAAATATATGTGCTTAGAAAAGTTAAAGTGTTAGTGAAGAAGAGTCGGGTATTTTGACTTAAATTTTGCTCAAACATGGCATATCAGTGAAGCTCATACAATGAAGAGTAAATGAATAATACCATCAAAGCACAAGGCCACAGGTTGTGACAGGCACCTCTCACAGACACCAGAGAGGTGTGATTGGACAGCCCCCTGAGTCAGAGGAGCGGGCTGTCTCCAACCTTGATCTTTGTCTTCTCATATAAATGAATTTATAGGAGCGACCTTGATTGCGTTTTGAAGTGAATTTATTCAAAAATTAAAGCATGCATATTTATTAATGAAGCAAAGCAAGCAAACCTATCCATCTGGCTTATGAAGCACAGACAAGCTCTCAGCTCATCTGAAGAGCTGGTGGATGAGGGGTTTCTGCCTTATAGAACCCTCTGTCTATGAGTTTTTAGAAAAATTCCTCTGCCAGATATCCTGGTACAGATTAACTCTAAAAGTCTCCCCTTTTCTTTGTTACGACTTTCCCACAATTTATGGGAAGTACTTGGCTTTTGTTGTTTATACTCCTCTTTTCTCCTCCTCCCTGCTGTTCTAACAACTTCAGGGTGATCTGCACTAAGAGGTCTCAGATACCTCCTCCTCCTCCTCTCCACTGCCCTTCCCCTCCTCGCCTACATTCTTCTGTGAGGAGAGGTTTTAACCCTTTGTTCTCAAGATAAGGCCCTGCCACAAGTGGCCTGCAAAGCTTTTTGGCTTTGTTTAACTTTCCTGCCTCAGCTTCCCTATTCCACATGTCCCAGAATTTTCCTAGCTTTTCATTGTCCTACAACAAGATCATGGACTCTGTAATTAAATTTAAAGTTATATCTTATATCAGAATGAGAAATAACTTTATCATGTAAGAGGATGAAAAATTATTTACAGTGGCCTAAAAATCTTATAACAATAACTAAATGAATTTAGATAAATAAACCTATGAATATTGGGGAAGCAATTTATAGACAAAAATAATTTTAGCAGAATTACTGCTGGAACTTCCAAGTTAAAGAAGATAAATCTGCCCTGCTTTCTGCTTTCTCAACAGACTGAAATCAATGAGAATAAAAATGCAAATGGAAGTTCCTTCTTTTATGATAATAAGAAACTGTCAGAGCCCCAAACCACAACTGACAGAGAAGATTTGGAGAATGTGGTAAAATAGATGTAACTGAGGGAGGAAACTTAGAGCAGCATTATGTCTTTGCAGCTTTCATGAACTCAAAATCTCTAAGGAGTCTGAACTTTCGGAGGGGCCAAGCCAATGACACCGCCTGCCTTTGTGTGGCATGACCGGTGTTAATGAACAGGCTGCTGAAGGGTCTTTGAGTTCTGTTTGCAAACAGAATGGCACAGGCAGGACTGACAAGGACACTCACTATGCCATTACCACCAAGAAAAGACTCTCAGTTTGATGGACTGAGGGACTGATGACCAGTTTTGATGACCAGTGGAAGAGAATTCTAAATCTCTAAGCACATACCATGTATGTAGGGGACTTCCCTGTGAAGCAGTGAATTTCAGCCAGGCTTAAATAGACTGTTACCCCCAGGCCAAGAGTTGGAATGGAAGTATGAACAGATAGTTCTCCAAGAAACCAAAGATAGAAAAGGTAAACACATTTTTTTTTCCTGAACCAAAAAGAGAAGGAATTTCAGTAGTCAAAGAAGAGTTAAGAAACCTGAGTAAGCTGAAAAGTTATTTGGCAGAGTGCATAAAAGAAATGGAAGAATTCTAAAACAAGAAATGAAATGCATGTTAGAAGAAACAAAGTGTGGGAAAGTGTCCTGTGGTAAGTAGAGTCAGTGATACAGAGAAGAGTTTCAGAACATCAAGTAAACAGTAAACTTTTTAAAAAGGTGATGGGTTTGGAAACAAAGCAGATCACTAAGGAAATTCTGATGTTACTGAAGGTAGGACCAGGAAAATTAGAACAGACAAAACAAAAACACGATATAATAGAAAACTGTCCTGAAATTAAGGAAGACTTCATTCTAGACTGGAATTGTACACGGCCAATAAACTTCTAGAAGAGGCTGAAATCATGTCCTCGTGGAAGAATTGATGTAGACCAATTATTATAGGAAGAGACAGATAAAGAGACATCAAACTGAAAGCCAGATGATACTCAATTCTGAAACACTAAACACATTCCATTTAACGTAAAAAATAAGACAGAACAGCACATTATTTCCACTGATAGTTACCATTCATCTGTAAGTACTGGTCAATATAGTTGAAAGGGGAAAGAAATGAAAATTGGAAAGCAGATGGCAAAGTTGAGGGTTTCCCCCCTAAATTTTATAGAAAATTCAAGATAATCCGTTGAAAATATACAAATATTATGAACAGTAAAATAGCTCAATAGGATAGATGTAAACAAAGATAATATCCCAAGAGCAATATATTCTCTAGATAAAACAGCAATTAACTCAACATTGATGGAAACAAACGGAGATATACAACAGCCTGAAATTTTGCTGAATCGATAAGAGAGGAATTTAAGTAATGGACAAGTAGGGGAAATAAGTATTAAATAAGAATAGGGGACCTATGCCCTCATGGCTACAGGATGTTGAACAAATCATTTGAAGTTTTGAGGACTCAGTTTTCTCATCCAGAAACCATATGTGTGTGGGGGGGGTGGGGGGGAGGACCAAACAGTGATATTCAAGAGAAGGATGGAGTTGAAAAATCTCTAAAAGCTTCCGAGTTTTTTTTATTTCAATGAACCCTGAACAGAAACCATAGTTCAAATTGTGAATATAAAATCCTGTAACTCTTCTGTGCAAGAAGTTAATTAATTTTTAACATGTTCTACAAATCAGTTCATACTGAAACATGGAGACAAATGTCTCCATAGTGCATACGGAATAAGACAGCCCTTCGTAGGCTTCAAAGTAACTGCAAGGTTTCACTCAGGGATGTGCCACGTGATCCCAGGGACGCGTTCCCACACTGTGACTGTGACTTCGTGAACAGTGAAACTGCAAGTCTAGTTCTAACCTTAACCAAAAAGAAGGGAATAAATTGCCCACTATTTAAAGTAATGCTGGCTACTTTTAGGTTATTCAGAATCCATTTATGAAATGACTACTTCTCGTGCATAAATAGTAGGCTTTTAGATTAGAGAACTTCCTGTGATACCCAAAGTGCCAATTTGCCTGCCAAGGTGCCCATCATTTCTCGCGCACCTGCCTCGGCTCCCTGCCCATCTGACTAATGAAACGGAGTCAGGATGCCCACAGTCTTTTGTAGCTGGTCTATGGCTAATGAGAATCTTTACCTCTCTCAGAATGTAGAGTGGACGGGGCATTTTGCCCTTCAGAGCCACTCCCAACCCCTTCCAGTCCTGCTTATGTGCCTGGAGGCTGATCTCTGAGCATTAATAATTAATAACAATCAATAATAATAACAACATTAGTACAGTTTCCTACTTCTCTTCTTTCTGGTTGGAGTCCACCCATGGCAGGCAGCAGCAGCATATGTGAAGGTGGAAGGAAAGGGAAGCTGGGGTATTTATTCCGGTCTTCTTGGATCAGCAGTGGCTACATTTCTCTAACAAAGGCTTCAGCGCCTGACCTGCAACTTTGTCCTGCGGTTCTGCTAGGTCCATCTCAGGTTCTGGTAAAATCCTTTCCCTTGGCCCTTTTATTAGCTTAGTGTGATCATCTTCCCATAGTTGCTAGCCCTTGGGTGCTTCATCATCTCTTGATGATTTTTCTTTTCTAAATAATTTTTTTTCTTTATTGATTTAGAGAGAGAGGAAGGGAGAGGGAGAGAGAAACATTGATTGGCCACCTCCTGCATGCCCCCCACTGAGGATTTGGCCCACAACCTGGGCATGTACCCTGACCAGGAAGTGAACTGGTGACCTCTTGGTGCATGGGTTGACAGTCAACCACTGAGCCGCACCAGCTGGGCTTGACAGTTTTTGTTTACAGTGCCCAGACTTTTTTGTTGTTGTTGTTAATCCTTACCCCAAGATATTTTTCCATTGATTTTCAGATAGAGTGGAAGGGAAAGAGGGGGAGAGAGAGAGAGAGAAACATCCATGCAAGAGAGACACATCGATTGGTTCCCTCCCACATGACCCCACCCAGAACTGGGGATCGAACCTCCAACCCAGGTACATGCCCTTGACCAGGAATCAAACCCGTGACCCTTCAGTCCACAAGCCAATGCTCTAACCATGGAGCCAAACCAGCCAGGGCAACACTGCCCACACTTTTAATAATCTTGTTATTAAACTAATCTTGTTATTAAACTCCTGATTTAGCCCATATGAGTTTGCGATTTGTTTTCTGCTAAACTCACTGGATATAACTGTTAAGAGTAGAGTACAATGTTAGAGCAAGAGAACTATTTCTGTGTCATTGCTGCTTTACTTATTAGTTAATTAATTTACTTATTGTTTCTTTATTAATTTACTTTTTTGTTCAACAAAGTATAAGACATTGAGACATTCTGGGTGCTGGAATACATAGCCAAAACCAAGCCAGAAACAAAGTGGAGACTCTGATCTCAGGGAACCATGCTTTGCTATGGACAGAATGGCACAGACAAGCAATATAACAGCAGAAGTCCTGTCTTCTGTCTGTCTGGATACAAGAGGGAGTGCATGCAAGTGGCAGCTGAGGTTGTGAGTTCTTCCTAAAGGGATGTTGACAGGACAGGAAAAGCATTCTAGAGGAAAAGCTGGTAGAGTTAAGGACTAGTAGGTATGCACAAAGTAGAGGAGGGTGATGGAGGGAAAACTGGGGAACAGCAAGTGCAAAGGCACCGAGATTTGCACCAGAAATGGTTCACTGTGCAAGGATGTGATGCATGTGGGTTGTTCACACATCTAGAGGTTACGTTGTAAAGGGGCGGGAAACTAGACTAAAGAGAAGCCAGGGAAATCTTGAGGTCAAGCTTAAATGTTTGGACTTTATATCTTGTGGGTCAGTCATCTCCACGTTTATTAGAAACAGTATTTTGAGCACATCCCAATATATGTATTATTTATTTAAAAATTAAATCCACACACTATTCTACAAGTATGCTATATACATTACTAAAATCATAATAATTAAAATTAAGTATAAGATAAAGAAATAAGGAAATAATATTTTGCTAATTACATGGGTTCATGTTATCATTAGCTAAAATCTTAAGACAAACTGTCAATGAAAATGTATATTATTGGTGGTAGTGATTTTTTGTTCGTTATATATATATTTATAAAGTTATTTATAAATACAAATATATATTTAGTTTAATATATATAAATTAAACTCTATATTGGACAGTAGAGACTTGTGAATATAATTACCATGTTATATGCATACAGTATCATAATTATTTAGTCATTAAACAGGTATTAATTAAACACTTAGTATGTGGTCAGCACTATACCCGACACTGAATTAACTTGTGATTATGTAAAACATAACTTTTATATTGAAATGTTTTTAAAGATCACTATATATAAAATAAAGCAGATATTATTACTCCTATATTCTAGATGGCAAAACTGGGCTGTAAGAAGTTTTAAGTACCTTGCCCAGGTCACCTAACAAAGAGCAAACGCAGAGGGTAGTAAACGAGCCTTGCCCAGAGTCACCCGGCTCTTGCGTGTATGAGCCCTGAGTGCTGCCTTGGATGTCCAGGAGGAAAGATGGTTCTCATGAAGGCACTTCCAAGAAGCTAGAGCTCCTTCTCACCAAATAGGGACATACTTCAAAACTTGAAGTACTTCCTTTTTTGCTTGATTATTTCTGATTTAGGGGAGACAGCCTCTTTGGATCTGATTATATGATCATCTTCCCCCACCCTTTATAATGGGGCTGATTCAGAGCAGAAGTATGTCTTCCATTTTCTTATTTTTTTTGCACGTTCCCCAAAAGTTTCCCATTAAGATTGCAGAATATAATAGTGGAGAGAGAAATACAGCATACACTTCTTAATAATCAGTAAAAGGGAAGCACAGACATTACCCTGCTCCTTCCAAAGGTGTTTCTGTTCATTTCAGAATACTAGACCAGCTGTCAGAACAAATGTCGGTAACTCTGTGTATACTTCGGTAAGCCAGCATTAGGATCCAAGGTAGTTGCTCTGGTCCAAACTAGAAAGCAGGAAAAGCTTGTCTTCTGTTTATTTTTATATCCCATTTAACCTTCCTCACTGAAGTGACATTTTCCTCTTCAAGCTCATTCCTGAGTTTATGCACACCTCCCTTCCCGATCTCTTCACCTAAAGAATGACCCAAGTCTGTTTCTGTTTCCTTCTGCGCTTTTCCTCAACTTCAGTTCATTCCTGTAAAAATTAAAAAAGTGCGTTTTTAGTATTGGAGTAAAAAATAAAAAAGATTAGCTCATTCATAGTACGTCAAGTCCCAGATTTCATTAAAGACTGTATTTTCTTAAATACTGAAAAGTTCTCAGAAGTTATTATATATATTATGTAAGAAAATATACTAACATATATCTGCTTGTATGTATACATCCACATTCCATATAAGCAACAGGTGAATGGCTGAATAAGTTACTTCATGAAAGACGATATTATTTATGGCTCCCATTCAGCTACGACAATGCCTACCAACAAATGTTTGTCAAAGTATGAAAATTCAAGGGAGCCTTCTGGTTTTAGAACTTGAGCCTTGTAGTGAATAATAGGGGGGTCAACTAAGGCCAATGGGAAATTAGGAATTTCTGCAGATTAGGAAGAAAATAACTAAAATATGTAAAGGAATGCCCCTAAGAGAAATGTCACATTCAACTATAAGACTATAGAATATATAGGATGTAAAATATAGATATTGCTTCCTTTCAGGAGACAGCACTTAGAAAATATTTCAGTATTATTGTCCCTGGTAATACTAAACAATTGCCGTTTCCCAGTTAAATAAAACATATCCTCTGTAGAAATTAGAAAAATGTATCATTCTTAATATTGTCAATGTCCTCCAGTAGTTTCTGAGCATTAGTTTATTTAGTTTACTCTTTGGTCCATTTGTAAACATCCTTACGTTGTCTATTCCTCCTGTTTTTACATCTTGAAGCCACTAAGCTATTTAATCATAACTATCAATTAGTTGGCATTGATGTTGGTGGACTGAAGGCTGATATTATCAATGTATACCTATAAACACATCAAATTCAGAAATGTCAACATGACACCAGGGTCACTTCCTACATCCTGAAGGTGTGACTGTCTCATCATGCCTAGGATATCTTCTTCTTTCTGTCACTTCTCAGGAGTATTTTTGGTCTAAATGATGATCCTATCATGGGACAATGGAACAAAAGGGAGCTCTTAGGTAGCATTAAAAACATATTTAAGTTATGGGAAGGATTTAGGGCCCTGGATGAATCGTAAGCCCCATTGTAGATATCGTTAATCGTCCCTCACATGAACTTTAGAGTCCATTGCAATTCCCTTGCTGTTCCTCAGAGCCTTATTAATGTCTCTCATTTGATTGTTCTGAGTTTAGCTTTCTTCCTGAGCTGGTGTGAGACGCTTCCTTGAGAAACTTCCTTGAGCTGGCACTGCCCCCAGCGGCCTGGCCAGGGCTTGGGGCAGTGACCTTGCATCTCCTTGGCAGGAACAGTGACCTCACCCATTGTTTTCATTTACTCGCTGGAACTGGGCTAGCGTTATGTGGGTGGCACTGAGTCCCCCTCTGACAGGAATATAACAAGAAGGGTTTAAATGGGAGGAAATACGTTAAAAGGAAAAAAAAGTCCACATAGGGTAGGAATTTAATAAGTCATTTATGTACTATCCGTGTGACCTAATCAAGAATATGCTCACTCTTTTAGAGTCCTGTGTTTCAGTCATGTGTTTTATCTTAGTTGCGTCTCAAAATTGTTGCTTCTATATTGAGCATTATTTCAGGCCTCTATTCACACTTTCACTTTTTTCTCTCTCTAATATTGTATCATTTTTTTCTCTCATCTTATATCATTTTCCTCTCTAATCTTGTATCATTTTAATATAGAGCGATTACCTAGCTTTTCCCCAGAAGTTTCTTTGACACATATTTTCTTCTCTATTTAGTACTGATCTGTGGTCATCAATACCAGGTCTTAAAAGATGTGATCATAGAATATTTTTTGAGCTAGTGTTTACCAGGAGAGCCGTTGAATTGTAAATGTACAAAGTAACTGTGCTGTGCTTAACACAAGAAGCCATTATACTGAAAAGATCTTGGAATGCTGGCACAATCGTGCACAGTGCAGAGAGCTGGAACACACAAAGCAGGCTTTTGATAAAGAAGAATCAATTATGACCACTGATAGTTAAGATTACATTAGTTCTTCTCTATGGCTTTTCAAAAAAAAGTTTTCAAAAGACTACTATTAGATATAAGCCAGACCATATATATATATGTACCTCATATATATATGAATAAGAATATATTCCTATTAAGAGATGGAAAGAATAGACATAGTAAAAGATATATATATATATCTCCTAACTCAAGATTAATAACTATAAATTTTTCAGAAATATTCAATAATTTGAACTTTACACACTTTTGCATTTCATACAAAATATGATATACTGATACATTTTGGATTTTATGCTGGTTTTCAAAGATTTTTTACAAAAATGTAGTTCTCTGGCAGGTTCTACTCTACCAAGGATCCAGTATAGTGGGGGGGGGGAAGAAATAGGTAAACAAATATTCAGTCGATGCCATATAATTCCAGCTCTATGTAAATCATTGTTCCTTCACTTGATATCTTTAATTTTATGCATGCGAGACAAGGAGAGAACAATTAAAAGTGAAGAAAAAGTAAAATTACTTTACATTACTGTAACTTTATACAGACCCAGATATTATATATCTTTGATGGATTTTATAATATATAGTTCATGGCTGGTAAAAATACTTGGTGAACAAATACATCTAAGATCAAATGACTAAAGTTATCAAGTGGAAACTCCATCTATATTGACAAGAAATTGATAAGGCAATATAATTTTACCCAGTTACCCCCCCCCAAATGGCTTGTATTTACCCAAATGTGGTATGATGGGAAAAGGGATCATTCCAAGTCAAACATGATTTTTCAAAACTCTGAGAAGCAGGAATGGCAGGTTACCTGCAGTGAAGAGCTGGTAGGACTCTAATGAAAAGAGCGTGTAAACAGTAGTAAATAACTTTAGAACAGAAGCCTGACGACCTTAATAGTGTGGCAGAGAAACTTGGGGAGGGGGGGTTCCACTAAGCAGAAACAGACTTACATGTTCATGAACAGGAATGGTATACAGAATGGATGAGAGGGCCCACAGTTTAGCATTTGGGCAGCCAGGGCTTAGAGTATCTTTATAATTCAAGAATGGAGTGAGGAGTGCCTGGATCAGAGTATTGGCCCTGGGGATACTGAGGTCAAAAACACAATATAGGATCAATTTAAGAGGAAATTCAATCTTGGCAATTTCCATTCAACCGTCTGTGTCTTCTGATCTCTGCCTGGTATGAGCCTCCAATTTCCAGAACTCTGACAAATAAGTGACAGAATGCTAGGATGGTTGGGTTAGCTCAAATGGAACACTGACAAGTAGTAGAAAGAGGACAAGCTGTTGCCTTTTTTATCTTGGTAGTCAATTATTTCATGATCCTCAAATGATATATAGACCTTTGAGCTGCCATTTTATTTGGGGTCCTACTTCCTCAATAGACCAGAGCCAAGGACACTCTTGGTTCGCACCAAACCACTGAAGCTGACCCTTGGCTGTGCCCATTGATACTTTCTTACAATGATGACTACTAAGGTTTTCTTCTACTTTTTGTGAAACATCCACATATATCACTTTTGAGCCTTATGATGAGGTATGCTCTCCAAACTCCACACTCCCCAGGTTTTATTTACCCTTCTAAAAGGAAGAGACAGGAATGTGAAAGAGATCCTTTTTAATAATCACTTCATTCTACTCACTCCTCACCACCATCATGTTTATTTATTTTCTCTAGCCCAGAAATGACATAGAAGAGGAAGTCTGCCAAGGGGTGTGGCTTAGCTTTTTTTTCTTTTAGATGAATATAAAAGAAGGACGTCTATGGAAGGTATAGCAGACAATGTAGATTAATGGGGGATGGGGACAGGGCCCAATCAGCAAGAAGCAGGAGAGATTCCTGAGGCACAAAATTTAAGGAGACACTTACTCCCAAGGCCATGCCAGGGCCTTCTTCTGTTTTGCTCCCTAGGTACTTCTTAGCCTGGCCCTGAACTCACCCTGGATGGTAGCCTCGGGGGGTGGGGTGAGGGGGGAGGGTTGGCTGATGGACTGAAGAAGCTCAAGTTCTCTTCCTCCAAAAGCTGTTCATTATCTGTATCTGTATATTTATTCAACAGATATTTAATGAGCACCTATTAGTCTTTCCTTTGAAAAGTTATAATAGCACTGGCCTTGATCCCTACATTCTAATTTAGAAATTCCTTGAATCAAGCATTATTTTAGGAAAGTACAAGGCACTGTGGGGTGAAGTTTGAACAGGTGCAAAATCATTAATTACTTTTTCTTGAACTCTGAGTGTCTCCCTTTGTGGGAATTTTTTCAACTCTACCTCTATTCTCTTTTATAATTAAGTATATATATCTAAAGCCTTGGAAAGGGTACCCATGCTGTGGCATTTTGGTGACTTTCTCTGTACTCTATCTAAAGTTCACCTACCTTTTATTTTGTTCCTCTATGGTTATTGGTTGTTTGACCTAACAAAGGAACTCATACAATGTATTCATGATAATAATGCATGGCTCATCACTGCGTTATTATTGCTGAACTAAAGGGTTCCTTTGCCTGTGTACATCAAAGCCCAATAAAATGCTAACAGGAGTTTGCAGCAAAGAAATTAAAAGTTTATTTCAGGAAATGGCCCCAAGCCCTGAAACACAGGTGAGTGTGTACTCTAAGACCTGGCTCCCAGGTGGCCCATATGGGAACAGATTATTTATGGGAGAAATGATTAATCATGGTGACTTAGGGGAGTTAGGGTCATGGGCCTACTTATTGGTTGGGGCCAAAGTAGGAAGTAGTTGATCACTGTATCAGGTCCTGATGTCAGCTGTCAATGGAGTCGTCTGGTTTCACGAGGGGGTGGTTGGTAGGGCCCTTCTGCTTTCCTGGGCCTAGGGCAGACACACCACTGAGGTCACGATGTTAACTTTAGTTTGGCCAAAACTCTGTTGTCATGGTCAACAGACCTGAAGCTTTTTTTCTTAAGACCGTCGGTGCTGACCAGGACCTGATATCCTAAAAGCTTAATGACTACGAGGGTGGACGTGCAGTGGGTGCAAAGGTGGAAGGATCTGGTTGAGAGGCCAGTGAGTCGTGGTGCTACTGGACTAGACAAAGGTAGCTTGAATTAAGGAAAAAGTCATATTAAAGAAACAAGCATCTCATATGGTGGCATTGTTAGAAAGGAATATTGAGTGTAACCATTTTAGATATTTAAGCAAGTTAATAAAAGGTTCATTAAGGTAGCTGAGTCCTTAGTGGCCTTTTAAAGGTACCTCCTTCATTTTGGGGGTAGTCTGAAGAGGAGGTAGTGTCCCCATCTTCTAGGAGCTTAGAAACTAAGTCATCCTAGACACTAGAGCAAAAGTTTTATGCAACTGATGTAATTAAACACTGGAATAAGACGCAGGTGGTCTAGATTCCAGTCGGAACTCTGCCATTTAGTTCTTAACTACAAAATGGGGATACTATTCCTACATTAAGTATGTGTCATGATTATTGTGAAGATATCCAAAGAAGTTATACATGTAAAGTTGTTCTGTAAATGGCCAAGCCAAATGCAAATTTTTAGTAATCAGAAAGGCTGACTAAAATAATTAGATGGTAAAGATCATTGCAAACAAAAGGAGAAAAGAGAAGAACACAATCCTTAACTTCTTAGGTTCTTTAAATCTCTTTCAAAAGGGTAGGTTTATATTCCATGGGTGGAAAGAAATCAGTGTAGATGTGATTTTACAAATGAAAGTAAACACCTTCTTTATATCTATGTACCCATGTTAGGATAGGATAGTATTAAGAAGGTAAGTGTTTACTTTGTAAGTATATACATTTTACCATGAACATGTCTTTCTCCTATGCTCGTAGAATCTTGGGTTCTACTCACACACTAGCCAAGAAAACTATTTTAAATTCTAGAAGCATCCAAAATATTGACTGTGTGATATCTTTACTATACCCTACTAAACACAAAAACACAATTATCTTTGCTAAAGTTGTACAATTGTGATAAGAATATTTTTAAAAGTTTGCATGGTTTGTGATATTCTACAAATCTGCGACAGCCAACGTCATTGAAATAAATACTAGAAATTAACAATAGAAATGCATGACTGAAATTTCCCTTTGGAAAAAATGACTGCATCACAGACTTTCCTTGCAAAATCATTTATTGACTTAGTATTTCTTAATTATTCCATCCTTTAGTATTTCTTAATTATTTCATCCTTAGTCTTTTCCTAACTTGTAAGACACTGCATTAAAAATAAAACTGGATACAAAGAGACTTTGTTTGTAAATTTGTATCTTCACTGCCACGGGTTTATGTCTATAGCCACCCCTCCATAAAGACACAATTCTGTGACTTAGTTCAGAACAATGTGGGTATCTTATGTAATAAAGAGGAAAAATCAATAAAGGGAAATAGGCTATACCACATTTGTAGTTAAAAAATAAAAATAGGAAAGTCAGGATTGTGTTGGAAATTATGAAGAAATTGTTATTAAGGGGCTGTCGTGAACAGAAACATGAAGTTTATGAGATATCTTGACAGAAAGGAAGGGAAGGGTAGAGAGGAGCTAAAAGAAATAAATGGCAGGGTTGAAATGAATGAAAACTAGTTTTAATTGAATTTGTCATGGTTTGGAGAATACAGTGTTGAGAGAAACAGATAATGGATCACGTCATGTAATGTTAATTGTGACAACTGTCAAAGACAAAGCAACACTGTGAACTCATCCTGAGCAATGCCTGTGCTCTGCTGTGTCATCTTAATTTTAGACTTGCAAATTGGATTTTTGAAAGTGTTTGCATTTGAACAACCAAAGCTGAGTGTTGTGAAATAAATCAATTTGAAAAGAAAACATTATTGAATATGATTTGTGGAGTTCCTTGGGACGAGTGCACTGGTGACATAATTTTGCATAATTTCATTTTACCTCCTCCCTTCATTATGAAGCTGACAGTCTGGAGCCCAGGGGAGCTAGAGGAACTAGTGAAGCAGAGAATGAATTGGGAGTGGGGGCAGTTGTCCCATATTATTCTGCACTGATCATCTCTATTAGAAAGGACCATATCGGCAATGCCAGTTTTTAAAGTTGGAAATTCAGTTATGTCTTTATACGTGCAATCTCCTTACAAATATTATATTTATATTTTCATTAGTATACAAATGCATGACATAGTACTTCTGCATATAAATTAAATAAATGAATCTAGGACAGTAACCTCTGTACCACAGGTATATCATTGATTTCAAATAAAAAAATAGTTCTGGTGAATTTTGTTCAGAAAAATTTTGGAAGGCAAAATGGATAAAAATATTCTAGACTTCTAAAAAACTGCTTTAAAAGTACTAGTAGTGCCATATACTTCAATTAAGAGAGTTATTGTTGAGATTTAATTGGAATTACAACTTTTGGATATTTGGAGAAGGAAGGTGTAATGTAAGAATAGAATTATTCGTTAGGCTTAACTGGTTTTTATTGAGAAAAACTATCACATAACTGATCCGTTGTTTGGCAACCCTGTGGTTTGACATTACCAACTTACTCTCTGGATCTGAGTGGATGCTCAGGAAGTGTTAGACCAGACCAGAGCCTTCTTCTAGGTTAGAGATGAGCAGTACCTGGTAGGGACATGTGTATCAGCAATTTCCACATATATAACGGTAGAAATGATATGAGATGTGCACAGATAGAATAACTATAAAATTGTCACATTATTCTAGAAAGACAACATAGTTAAATATCAATTTTACAATCAGAGAAAATCGTGAATATTTAAACTGACTCACAAATTAAGATCACTTGATATTCATATTTCTTCGTGCCTTACTCCATATTGCTTATCATCTGACAAATACAGAAATGAAAGAAATTGTTCTTTATTCGTATGGCTATTTTAAATTAAAAGTGTATATAAAATACTAAAAAATCATGTCCAAAGTTACTTCTGAAACTGTTCTGAATAGATATAGTTGCAAAAATTATAGTTGAGTCACGTGTGAGCATTTGTAGACATCAACATTATAAAATTCCATTAAAATTTGTATGTGACAGCTTTGAAAATCCAGTATATTTTAGTAACAATAAATTAAACCAGTTTCTTTTTTTAGTTTCCTAACCATATTTCTTTGCCTTGTGTCCCGTAGCTTACATATAAATATTTCATAATGTAATTATTTTGGGATTATTTATTTTTATTACTCTTTTTACACAGTAGAAATACTTATTTTTCTGTTTATATAAATAATGCATATTATCTTTAAACCAAGAACAATATATTTTAAAAAATGAAGAAAAATTAAAAACCACTTAGAATTCAACCACACCAAAATAACCACTATTACTATTTGGGTGGTTATGCATCATGTTATGTACCTATGTCATATAATTTTACATCAATTAGATCGTGTCATACATGCTAAATTTGTTATCCCCTTTATTCAATTATATTAACACATCAAGCACATCTTCTTTCTCCCATGGAATATAAGTTATGTTAACAAGCTGTATTCATATGAACCTATACATATTGATTATACATATACATGCATACATGCAACTAACTTATTTTGCTCATTTTTTAAAAAATGGATTATACTGTGCACATTTTCTGCACCTTATTTTTTCCTAAATGAAACTCTTCTTATTTATACGGAATAGCTCTAATCCATTCTTCTTAAATTCCCTATTGACGGAGGTTAACTTTATTTCTGGCTGTGACTACCCGGAACCAGTCTGCAATAAATATCCTCATATATATGTCCATGTGAATTGATGTTTCTACTTCTCTGGGGCATATTCCCAGGTGTGGGATTGCTGGAACAAATTTAATTTTAAAAGATATTTCTAGATGCTTTCCAAAAAAGGCAGTGAACACCTAGCATTTTTCTTTCATTTGTCAGAACAAAAGCTCTTAATTATTGCCAGTCTCATGCATATCAAGTGATATCACATGGTTACTTGAATTTTCATTTCTCTGGGTAGTAAACCTGAGTATTTTATCATTTCTGTGTGGCTCTTTGGGTTTCCCCTTCCATATAGGAAGAACAAAAGGCGTGTATTTTTTCTCTTCTGTTTGTTTTTCTTAGCAATTTTAATAGCTCATGTTATTTTATAGTAATAAGTCTTTATAGTTTCATCTAAAATTTTTCAAATTTATTATTAATCTACTAACTAGCACAAGTTTTACATTTTTAAAACATCAGACATACCTTTTTTTTTCTATTACAGCTTCTGAATTTTCCGTTGAGATTCACATGGCCTTCCTAGACAATACATTATAAATTTAGTCTCCTAGATTTTCTCAAAAGATTTATACTGTGTTGTTTAAACTTAAAATTACGTATTTCCTTTCTGGACTTTATTGTGCATATGTGTAAGCCAGGGCTTCAGTTTTTATTTTCTTTACTATGGATAGCTGGTGCCATTTTAAATGGGTCGTATCTTCCTCATGTATTTGAACTATCGATAGCTTAGAGTTTCCAGAATCTAATTCTGGATTCTAGATTATATGACTGATCTCTTCGTCTTCTCTTGTACAACACTACATAGGTATTTCTACAGTCAATATACAATATATTTTTCTATATTTGAAGTGGCAAGTGCTCTTCTTTCTCATGGTTTTCTAGCTAGTCTAATGCCAAGGTCTTTATACCAAATTCTAAGACAAACCTTGTTATGATTTTTAACTGGGATCATTTTTATTTAAATGTAATTGTGATGACCATCAAGACTATATTATAGTTTTCAGTTTCTTCTGCTATTGTAATGTGTGTCATGCTTTAAAATTATATAATTTTACACCAATTCTGGATAGTTCTCGCTGCATTTATTCCTAAATATTTTATGTGATTTTTTTCTTACTGATAGGGAGTTTTTAAAATTCTCTGTCTCTAGGTGCTTATTACAAGGGTAAAACTATTAATTTTTATTATTTAGCTTATATCCATTCACATTGCCAATTCTCTTTTTAATTCCAAAAATGTTTTATTAGAGTCTCAAATCTTCTATACTTCTTTCAGAGTATATAGTGATAGCAATAACAAAAGAAATTTATCATCTTTTCCAGTGTTTATATCAATTATTTCATTAGCATCATATTTTTACTTGAATGAACAAAGCTGTTTCAACTATAATCAACAACTTTCCCCCTGGGATATTTATTTAAGTTCACTGAAATGATTATTTTTAAATATTAGTACAGAAAAAGAAAATTTGTTATCAAAATCCAGTCATGTAGTAGTAACATTGTATTTGATTTCTCTTTTGTCTTCAGAAATTCTGCAAATAGTTAGAAAACCTTATATTTATTCTATGCTTCAGACTGAGATGTATCTATCATAAAAATAATTCGAGACAAAGAAGCTTTATAATGTAGATTCTTTGTTACAGAATCTGTACAAATTGAATCCTGTTTAAGGAAGTGCAAAGTGTCACTAGTTAGAGTTCCTGTTCTGTTAATTCCCATTGGAACCCAGAGCTGGCAATGAGACCTTTGGTCTTCAAATACTATAATATATTCTTCCTTTCTGATTGTTAATTGAAAAGAGACTCTTGATAATGGCAATTTGCAATTAAGTCTAGATCTGTTAAAGAGCTTGTTACTTAAAGAAGAATAAGTTAGCATTGAAACAAAACATTGTGGTTAATCTTCCTTTATCTTAGTTCACATCCTAATTAGACCAGACAGTAACATCTAACAACATGTAGCAACAAAGAAATTAGTGATTGTTTATAATCTGTGATAAACAGAATGCTGAATAGTGTGAAGTATTTGTGTCATTTGCTGACAATAAAAATGTTAGAAATTTCAGATCTCTGTGAGCATTCATATAATGTAATTATAATCTGTCTACTTCCAGTAAGGTTGGGGCATGGTTTATAATTAAAAAAACTAAATGGATGAACAAATGAGTGCATGAATGATGCATATATATATATATATATATATATATATATATATATATATATATATATATACACTCATTTCTTCTGTCAGCTGCTGGTGAATGTTGAGAGCCCAAGTCTATTCAATCATTCTATAGAGCAATTCAAGAAGGATTAAAGTACTATGGACTAGATAGAAAGTTTCTTTGGCTGGAGGACATCTTGGGTTCATAGAATGTCTTGGCTAGATATGTCTGCGTACACTTACAGTTATTTTTCAAAGCACTGGTATACTATCACTGTGAGATTCTAAAAATAATACTTGTGTTTTTTCCTGTGTCTCCTTGAAGAGTAAGATGATGATTACCTTAAAAAAGAAAAGCTTTTAAAAGTGAATTATTGTTAGAGAATAAAAATCAATAGTCAGTGAGTGTTCACAGCCTTTCTTCTCTTTCTACTATTAATGTTTTCCCTTTATTCTCTGCGGAAAACAAGGAGAAGGAGTGCAGGAATGTGTTATGTTATGAAAAGCAACTGGGGAGGTCTATGGGTTAACTGAATAAAAGGATGGGAAATGTAAGCATTGCTGCTAGGAACCACATTTTCTGTATTCCTTTTAATATGAGAAAAATTGAGAAAAAACTAAAATTTCAACTTTGGCTGTGCTTGTTCAATTTTACATCCTTCTTGGGTAGGATAAAGCAAGGCATCTAAAATGTATTTCTGCCTCTCTGAATAGCCTTGGAGCAATAGGATCAGATCATGTTGTTATTACAGGAAGTGACATTGCTGGTGTTCCCACGTGTCCCCCTGACTAGATTTTGTTATATGTTAAAAATTAAGGGATTAAAAGCTTTCCTTTATTTAAAATGTTAGTACATTACAAAGGAAGTATCAGCTTAGCGACAGAACTGTTTAAAAATAATAATAAATTTAGAGCCCTACTGTACACAGTACAACAAACTGAATAGTAGTGGAATATTTTTTTTAAATGTTAAATAATAGAGGACAATAGAAGAGAATGTAAATAGTATCTAATTTGTGGATGGATTTCCTCCATTAAAGTAATTAAAGTAATGGAGGAAATCGTAGAGGTCAAAATTACATAATGTGGTAGATAAAATACACTGTGTGAGACCAGGCAAATCTCGATTAAGTCAGTATGCTTCCATTTATTTCAAACAGACTATATTCACTATAATTGCACATTACAATTAGAGACTGGAAACTAGAAGATAGCCAAAAGAAAAATATATACTCTTGGGCTGAACAGGAGATCAAGCTAAAGAAATTGAAAGCCATTTATAAATAATAGAAAATGAGTACACTATATATTTGGCCAAAGCAGTAATTACAGACTTCAGTGAATTTATTAGAAAATTAGTATTCTGGTCAATATTCTTATCTGCAAATAACAGAGTCCACAAGAGCTAGTTTAAAGGCAGAAAGGAGTTTATTATTGGCAATAGGCAGAGGGCAGAATTCTTGGGAAAGACAGGGACACAAGCTTGGATGCCACATAGGCAGAAGTACAGCTGGGAGAATTACAGGGTCCCACCAGGTGACAGCTTCAGCAGAGGTCCCATGCCTGTAGTCACTACTCATTATTCACCATCCCTAAACACAGACGCTCTATTCTAATGGGTGAAGAATAACCAAACACCTTCGTAACTGCTTGCCTCGTTCTCAGGATGATGACGCCCTTCAGTCACATCCCTTTAGCTGCATGCAGCTGTGTTCTTATTTCTTCCCGGTTGCATAAAGTTGCATTAGCCTTATAAAATCTAGGCCACATGTGCAACCCAAGCTGTGCCATGGAGAGGGAGAAAAGCATGGAGTTATCCTGGGCACTGTTCACTAAAGCCACCTGGAGGGGCATGACCCCCAGGAGCAGGAATCTGGTCCCTTCCCCTTAGGTACTTTAGGATATCAGAGCTTGGGGCTGAGATCTGTCATCAAGAACTTCAGCACATCAAATGCTAAAGTGAAGGGCCAGTGGCAGCAATTCTATGAATTTGGAGAATTGCTTAACATTTTTGGATCACAGTTACCTCATCTATAAAATTGAAGAGTCAGCTGGAATTATCTTGGATTCCTTTCAAGGGAAAATATTTATATACATGTATACATATTTGTGCTTTATGATACTTAAGGCCAGGTATAGCAATGCTTCCTGGATTAACCGACCACCTTCATCACCCTCCTGTGTTTTTATATATTGCTTTGATTCAGGAAGTTTACAGCCCTATAAATTATACTATTATTAAAGCTATGAATTTATTATATTTGATTGTAAATCCAGCATGCATAGTAGCTATTCTGAGCCAATAATGAAATGTAATGCCTACCAAACCATTAAATCAATGATTATGGTTGTTAATATTAATGAAATTGATCAATGATATTTATTACCTTGTAAACATTTAATGTACAGTCATTATTTTTTCAAGTGATATAACAGGTCTCCTGCCTGAATACACAATTATCCATTAATATTAGAATGAATATACTCTGAAGAATAGCCTTATTAATCAATTATCGTAGAATAAAATAAAATAAGCATAATAAAATAACATATTGTAATCAATCCTCTCACCCCAAAATGAAACTCTGTATATTCAAAGTGTTATCTGAGCCTGGCTGGTGTGGCTCAGTGGATTGAGCATTGTCCCATGGACTGAGAGGTCCTGGTTCGATTCCCAGTCAGGGCACATGCCTGGGTTGTGGGCTCCATCTCCAGTAGGGGGAGTACAGGAGGCAGCTGATTGATGTTTCTCTTTTACATCAATATTTCTATCTCTCTCTCTCTCCTTTCCTCTCTCTCTAAAAAGTCAATAAAAACCTATTTAAAAAAAATAAAACTGCTATCTACATATATTTAATGCATTATCTTTCTCCTCTAAAATATAAATTGGATTAATTTCTATTATTTCACATTAAATGTTGATTTAGAGAGGTCTTCCCTGACACTTGAAGCAGACTGCAATAAAAGAAAAGTGTGTTTTAACTGATAAATACCTTTCCAGATTCTCATAGTTTTGACAACTATGTACTATCGAGGTTAAAATGTGAGGTTCCTTTATATCTGTGGTTATTTGAGTCTATATCAGACTTCAGTTTATAACTTGAAACTTATGTATTATGTTATAAGATGTCAAATAGGTATTAAATGGGGAATCTGTCCTCTCCTTTTTATTAATCTCGCTTAACCATCCTCTTCTATGTAGCTTTGTAATTCAACAAAAGAGATTTCTAATGAAATTTAATTTTCATTAAAGAAAAATAACTTTAAGATATATATTGAACATTGTGAAAAAAATAATGAGAAAAAATATAGGCAACAATAGGCAGTTTTTCATTAAGTTGAACAAATATTCTAGCAGGAGTTTCCATATAACTGTAATGATTTTTCATTTCCTCCATTTTTATTGCAGTTTCTCTAAAGATGTTGATTTTCAAGTCCTATTTCTGACTGTCTCGGTTTCTTCCCTGAGCCTTTTGAAGCCTTTGAGAATGCATTATGGAATGGCAAATAGAATTATCGTCTTTTAAATGATTAAGCGTTCCTATTTCTCTCAGTGTAGAAAGAACTAAGCAAACTGTTCTTCATCCTAGACTGTACATTTCAAGAGTGTATTAAAGAGTTTTTGATGAGTGGATAGGATATTTTAAAGTAGTGTTTCTCAAGAACTCTTTGTGGCTTCCAATTCAAAGCCTCTTCTACCTTTATTACTCATAAAATACCCTTTACTGTCTTCACCTGCTACATCCACAGTGATTTCTTCCCATTTGGTTGTGTAGGTCATGCAATTTATCAATTGAGTGTATGTTGTCTGTGTCTTGCCCGGTATTGCGGCGAAGTAAACAAATGAATAAATAAGATAAGGCTGAAAGATGTAAGGAAGTATAAAGTCCAATAGGGCAGACATAGTATCACACATGCAGAAATTGGAGATGAACAGGAGACAGTGAACAAGCAAGTGTTCCTCTCTGTGTCGGAGGAGATGAGAGTGTAGGTTAAGGGCAAGTTCAGCTGCCTTCTGGAGAAGCAAGTTAATACTGAAAGTCAGGTTCACGTTTTTAAGTTTGTTCGTCTGGTCTTGGCCATCATCTTCATACCTAACGTGTGTAGGAATTGACAATGTTCAAGTAGTTTTCATGTCAGTCACTCACATTATTCTCACAACTATGTTATAAAATAGAAAAAACAGCCAATGTGCTGTCCCTAATTTGAAGGTCCAGAGAGGAAAAGTGATGTGGTCAAGATCGTGGTACAAGGAAAGGACGTGTGTGTGGACCTTTTCACTCATTTGGCCCCCAAATGTTTTTTTAAGAAAACAGATTAAATAAGCTTCTCTGGATGAACTGGGGGTGAAAGTCCAAGAGGACCTCTCACTAAAGTCCCTGTAGTGTCCCTCCCTGGAGCCACACTGCTGTGTCCTGGTGGATCTTCACCTGGACCCTGCTTTAGTTCTTCTAGACCTCGTCTCTGTGTTGGCAGCTCTTACATGCTGGGCAGCAACGATATTGAGGACTCCTTCCCTGTGTGAAGCAGAATTTCTGCCCCCATTTAAGTTTTACCTGCTCTGAACCAGTTCACCCCTCTTTGTCAGTCCTGCTGGTCCTCTGTTCTTACGGTCTGCCTCCCTGTCACAGGGATTACTGTTGAAGTAAGTCTCTTCAATTCTGGGTGTGCCATTTGCTAATGTAAGTGCAATATTTTAAATTCCCCCTGTTCAATGCAATGTTCAATGAATCTGTCACAGGCCTGAGCAGATCTTTGAAAGATGATGATAGCCCAAGGGAATGAGGGAGGAACCGGAATATATAAGGACAGGAAGGATGCAGTCGCATGATGTATTTCCATATCCATGGGAAGATAGCAGGAATGGTGTGAAGGACCTTGAAAGTTAGGAGGAAGGGCTTCAACTGGATGGAGTTGACTCTAAGCCAACCACTGGGGGTTCTTGAGCAGGTGATACATTAGACAAGTATACATTTGTCAGAAAGGTTATTCTGACACAGTGTGGGATGGTGTGTGCAGGGGCAGACTAGGGGCCGTTTGTCCTCCTACTGCTGTCACAAAACAAACACTTCGCTCAGGATTATAAGAGTGGAAACGGAGCTTGAGGATGACTTGAAAAGATGCTCTGTATAAGGATGTGTGATAACTTGCAGCTAAATGAGCCCAGGAGGGGGTTGACAGTGAAGAAGGGTGAGGGATGGGAAAGATATGCAGTAAGGCAGTTGGAGGGGAAAACATTGAATTTGGTTTGGGAGCTTTTATATTGGAGGTAAATAGAAATATGTTTGCAGTTATTTTGGTGGAAGTCATGGTTATAGATGTTCATCTATAAGTTGAAAATTCAGAGAAAAAAAAAAAAAGAACCAGGAAAATATCCTAAAACTGGTGATCAAAAGCAGGAAAAGGTGGCATTATTTTAGGATCACTGCCTTGTGTTTCTTACATTTTTATGAATTATGAATTATAATTTATGATTAGGTTCCATATTAATTTCGATAGAGTAATCACTGGAACCTCCAGATTATCCATCCAGGCAATGGGGAGTTGGCCAGTTTAGGTGAATGTTAACAGAATCCAATGTTCTGGTCAATACAGAAAAGAATTTCCAAACATTATCATTGCCCCAAATGTTTCTTGCTTCTAATTTATATCCCTTAATTTGGATATATTAGACTTGCTTTCTCTCATTTGTCACAAAAGTTGTGA
Organism: Tadarida brasiliensis; assembly: GCA_030848825.1. Lineage (NCBI taxonomy): Eukaryota > Metazoa > Chordata > Mammalia > Chiroptera > Molossidae > Tadarida > Tadarida brasiliensis. The sequence goes on along the minus strand of CM061267.1, from coordinate 76,801,839 downwards.
TAGTTAATCAGTATTTGAATTGATACTTGGTCATTAAAAAAATAATTAATATGTGGTATTGTGATTTATCATAAAAGTATGTATTTGGTCATTCGGCTTCCCCAAACCACTGGAATTTCTTGTTAAAGAGTGATAAAGGGCCCTGGCCGGTTTGGCTCAGCAGTTAGAGCGTCGGCCTGCGGTCCAGAGAGACCCGGGTTTGGTTCCCGCTAAGGGCATGTACCTCAGTTGCAGTTTGTCCTCGGCCCTGGTTGGTCGTGTGGGTGGCAGCCACTCAATGTGTCCCTTTCACGTCGATGTTTCTCTCTCTCTCTCTTCCTCTCTCTCCCTCCCACTCTATCTAAACAAGAATTGAAAAAATGTCCTTGGATGAGGATAAAAAAAAAAAAAAGGTGATAAAGGTGTCTTTTGTTAAGTGAATGAGGCAACTTTTGGAAAGCACCTAAGGACGGGGCGGGTTGCCAGTGGTGCCAACCGTGTGATTAGAAGGTTGGAACTTTCAGTCCCACTTTCTAATGTCCAGGGAGGGGAGAGGGGCTTGAATCAGTCACCAATGGCCAGTGATTTAATCAATCATGCCTATGTAATAACACCTCCATAAAAGCCCAAAGGAACTGGGTTTAAGAGCTTCCGGGCTGGGGAGCGTGCGGAGGTTTGGGGAGAGTGTCGCACCCGGAGAGGGCACGTACGGTCCACATCCCTTCTTGCATACCTTGTCCTATGCATCTTTTCCATCTGGCTGTTCCTGAGTTAAATTCTATTATAATAAACTGGTGATTTAACAGGTAAACTGTTTCTCTGAGTTCTGTGAGCTGCTCTAGCAAATTAACAGAGCCCCAGGAGAGGGTAGTGAGAGCCCCTGATTTATAGCCAGTCGGTCAGAAGCACAGGTGACAACCTGGGCTTGCAACTGGCATCTGATGTGTGGGGTGGGCAGTCTGATAGGACTGAACCCTTCACCTGTGGAACCTGATGCTATCTCTGAGTAGATAGCGTCAGAATCAAGTTGGATTCTGGGATAACTTGCTGTTGTCCGAGAATTGCTTGTTGGTGCTGAGAACCCCTTCTGCTTACACACACACACACACACACACACACACACACACACACACATTGAAATTGGGTGCAGGACCCAAAATAATACCTAAAATATCCCTGTAGTTACATTTCACTTCTCTTTTTGTGCAGTTGAAGTTTTAAAAACAGAGGCAAAAGATCCTTATTGCTAAAAAGTGTCTTCGATGCAAAGAATTGGCCAAATGATTCATGCCAGGCAGCACCGTTTCCGAAGTCTGGGAGGTGGTTTTCACCCAATCTCATAAAGCTATCTGGAATTTTCACTTGGGGCGGCTCTGGGATTGTGCCATGAATCTCCATTATGGTTCAGCGCCTGAACAGCATGGGTGATAAGGAAACAGCTGCATGTAAGCATTTGCCGTGCGAAAGGGGAGCCGATGTACGTACCGGCCCTTCCAGGGAGGCCTCGGTGCTGTAGCAGTTTATCCCATTACCGAGTACATTCAGCTGTTGACCAGCAATGTGGCCCTCAGCTTTAATAGGGAGCATATGATCGCTCCAGCTGGCAGGTGACACCATTTGGCAGCGTTCCTGGGCAGCTCAACAAAAGATTTTCACATATCAAAGCAAGGGGAAAGACCTCTGCCTTTATTTATTTTTTTTAAGTCGTTTGACTGGGCATGCATTTTGCTTCCAAAAGAATGACTGTTTCTAACTTGCTGAATTCTGTGAAGGAAAGGACACACTTAGAGAATGAAATCAGCTTGAAAAATCTGTAAACTGTTCATTCACATTGATAAATAAATGGTACATTTCAGGAAAGTTAATTTTGTGTTTAAAAAAGAATACAACTTGAACGTAGTTAAAGCTTGGAAAAGTTTTTTTTTTTTTTTAAGATTCTATCTGAAAACCCAAGCCAATAAGAAATTAGACTGGTTAGGTTATGAAAACTTAAGAGTCTCGAATTTTATTGGAGAAAGGGACCCTAGTGGTCTTTTAGGAAAATGTGATTTCACCATGTAGAAAAGCTATGGGGCAGAGTAATCTCGACCTGATCAGAGTCATGCAACTCGAGTGGCAGTTTGGGAAGGTCTGGAGCTCTTGACTGTGAGCACAGAATTCATCATTTTCTAACTTTCTACAAATTGGGGATTCAGAAAAACCAGGCAATCCTCTGGGTCCATTCACATTTTTTTATTGAAAAAGCAAACAGTAGATTAGTAGGAAAAAATAAATGTATCTGAGCATTATATTCTTGTGTTAATATCTGACTATAATTTTAAAATTAGATCTATGTAGCCCTGGCTGGTTTGGCTCAGTGGTTAGAGCGTCGGCCCGCGGACCAGAGAGTCCCAGGTTCGGTTCCCGCTAAGGGCACGTACCTCGGTTGCAGTTTGTCCCCGCCCCGGTTGGGGTCGTGTGGGTGGCAACCAGTCGATGTGTCTCTCTCACATCGATGTTTCTCCCTCTCTCTTCCTCCCTCTCTCCCTCCCGCTCTATCTGAAGATAAATGCAAAAAAAAAAAAAAAATAGATCTATGTATATGTAAGCGTAAGATATGGGATCACAGAGATGACTGTCAATTGGCTGATGGCTATCAGAACCACATCAGTCACGTATCGGTATATGCATCTACACGAACAGCATGCCATTTTTTTCTGAAATAATCAATAGAGTTACAATAATACCCTGTGGTTTAAGCCCCATTACCCTTATATTTTGCTGGCCAGGATTAGGACAGCCATTTTCATTCTTGGAACAAACCACCTAATCAAATCAAACGTGTGACCAGGCTGTCATAACAGAGCATGCAAGCCTACAAATATATTTTGCTTTATACAAACAAAATGAATATTTTAATCTACTCTGAACACCAAATTGTGTTTGTTCCTATTATAAAATTCAGGGGTGCTTATTGATATTATGAAAAGATTCAGGGTGATATCCTCTATATAAACAATCTTCCTGTAACACGAAAAATATTATTGAATTCATTTGTACATTTACAGAAAGAAAACATATCCTGCAATTCAATAAGAATATTATGTGTTTATTATAGAGTTATTGTACAGGAACTAAAAAAGACATATTGTTAAGGATCCTGTTTGTAGATAGTGTGTTCTTAAGTGCCAAAATGAGTTGTATTGATGAAAAGTCATATGAGCTCATCATGGTCTATAGGCCTCATGAGGAAGCTAGGAGTTGAGCTGTGTTTGAGGAGGTACCACAGGTCCGCTGGCTCAGGAATCATCCAGTACCACCAGTGTGGTGCTTCTCAAGCTGTCTGTGGTAAAGGATCAGATTTTGGTGGCTGATTTTTATTTTTATTTTTGTTTGACTTCCTGCAGATCCAACAATATGGTCCTACTGTGTATGTCTAGCATGCAGCTCATTGCCTCTCCCCATGGAATTCAACATGCACAACACTGGCCTGTAGAGTGTTCATTGAATTATGTCCACTGGCCATGCACTTGAGTGTTGCAGACTTCAAATTGCTGTAAAGATGCCTCAGCATTTACTTTCATTTCTGTGCTTAGCTCATTCCACACCCCTCACCAGCAGTTGCACTCATCCACGGACCACATTTCGACTAGCACTGCTCCAGTGGGATTTCCTGTCCTACAAAGGCAGAAAACTATAACATACAACAAAGAGTGCAAAGTTGCTTGCAGCCAGGCTTCTGGATGTGACTTAGACTCCAACAATGTGCTAGATCTGGGCTTGGATTCTAAACTGAGGACAGCAGGAAGAGGCAGAAGTATCCATTTCACAGGGAAGTTAGTGCCAGAAATGTGGCTTCTTGTAGCCATATTTGTGGGTTGGGGAAATGATGATTTGGTTTTGAGGGCCCAAAGCTGGAGACTTGACTTAGAAGGCTTTTTCTCCAGCCGTCCAATTATTTTATAAACCAGCTAGTATCTGATACTAAATCTCATTTTGTGTGATCTAGTCTGTTCCTGTTGTCTAAAAGAACTAAGACTACACTAGTAAAGATTCATTTGCCAACTATAATTATTGAGTGGCTTTATATTTTTGGACTGGTTAGCAGTTATCTCCAGACCAGTGTTCTCAAACTTTATTGTCCCTGTGGATCACCTGGAAATGTTAAAATACTGATTCTGATTCAGTAGGGTAGCCTGGGGATCTGAAATTTCACATGTCTATCAAGCTTCCAGTTAATTGTGATAGGGTTGGTCCACAGACCAACCAATAAGCATAGCTCATGCCTTTAACTACCCAGAGGGTCATGTTCTCATGAAAATCATGATGAACTAGAATATACATTTCCCCTAAGCTCTATACTGTCAACTTTTTGCATGGCCAGAAGAAAGGAAATAATGGTTAGAGGATGGGCAGCTGAATAATTTTGCAACCACGGATGATTTGGTGAACTTATTTAGTCTCACTAACAATGAAAAATGAAGTTAATAAATATCCCAGTGCTCATGGGCCTACCAAGGTTCACTGTTAAGGCCACGTGTGAATTATGCAGGCCTAAAATGAGCCCCCGTGTGTGAGCGCGAAGCTACTCCTGTGGCCTTGGCTTTGAACTCCGATATGCTCGTGGTTTCTAAAAGTATAGACGTCATCCAGAACGCTATTAAACTGACTCTTAATTCTGGATTTACCTACCGGGCATTTCTCTCTCTTGGATATACCCTGAATATATCCATATCAAATCAAGATATTAATGTTCAACTCATTTATCAACTGCCAAAATCTTGCTTTCATTCCGTGTTCTCTATTTCAAAGAATTGCAGTGCTGCTCAGGAGATGGCCAGAGCTTGAAACTTGCAAGTTTTTAAATGATTCCTTCTTCTCTTTTAACCCTTTCAACTCTCCATCAGTTTGTATAGTTTCCAAGTTTGTAACTCCTTTCAATTTCTACAGCCGTTGCCTGTGTTGACACCTTCATAACCACAAGCAAAAAGATCTAGTCAGAATCCCAGTTCTGCTGCTTTCTAAACTTGGGTGAGGCATTTAGATTCTATTTCCTTTCTTTTTTAAATTTTTTTCCTTTATAGATTTTTAGAGAGAGAGGAAGTGAGAAGGAGAGAAAGATAAAAGCATCCATGAGAGAAAATATCGACTGGCCGCCTCCTGCATACCCCCTACTGGGGATCGAGCCCACAACCTGGGCATGTGCCCTGACCGGGAATCAAACCAGCGACCTCTTGGTGCATGGGTCGACACTCAGCCACTGATCCACACCAGCCGGACTTTCCTCATCTTAAAAAACAAACAAAAAAACACAACTGTGCATCTTCACCTTACAGAGTAGTTATGAGGATTACATGAGATAATCTACGTAAAACAACAGTGCATGGCTCATAGTAGACATTCATTGAGGGTCAACCTCATGTTTATGATCATATCTCACTCAGCTTGACCAATGTCTGGCATACAGTAAACACTCAGTATATTTTATTATAAATGTTAATGTTGTCACTATCATCATGATAGTCTCTCTGCATCCAATCTTTACCCTAATATTCCATCCTCCACCTCACCATCAGAATCTACATAAAATACAAATATCATCCCTTTTTGTTCCCATTCTTTCAGTGGTGCTCTTACCGTCAAGAGGTACATTTTTAGATCTACATAATTGTCCTGAATCTAATCTAGACTTCAGCTCCACTCTTATTTCTGATGCTCAATACAAACTCCTTAACTGAAGCTGAGGAAAAGTCTATATTTCTCCCACCCATCAATGAACAAAAGGCTATTTTCTTTCATCGCTGTATTAATTACCTTTATCACAATCTGAAAAGTTATAAAACATTATTTAAAATTCACCATAGTTATCTACTACTTCATACAACCTCCTGTGCCTCCCCAAGCAGAATTACATGCTTCCAACTTAATTACTGTACTCTTGTCTTTGTACTTCTGAAGCAGAGTTACCTAGCACATTTGTTGAAATATAGTTAGGGGTATTTAAAAATTACAGGAGAGACAAACTATAGATAGATAGATAGATAGATAGATAGATAGATAGATAGATAGATAGATAGATAATATATGCCGCATGTATAAAAAACTATATAATGATGTCCCATAATACTGTTCTCAAGTTTATGTAACTGATTTCTCTTATATAGGACTGGTATTGAAAATTGTAACATTTATCATGAAAATGTATTTGTTTTGGCTTTTCTGTAATTAATAATTCCTCCTGAGAATAAGCAGCCCGTTTGCCAAGAGCATGGATGGTGCAGTCCTGGGCTGTGAAACAGTGGTGCAAGTTGAGTCACAAGGTGCCAGTAACTTTGGCCTCAGCCTCAGCTAATGCATTTGCTCTAACAGACCGAGAGTTCCAGTCAGTTTAAATTCTGAGAAGAAGTAGTTGATCTTGAACACATTCCCTAACCTTTCAGAGACTCCTTCCCTCTAAAATGGAAATAATAATGGTACCCACAAAAAAGGATTGTTGCAAGTATTAAATGAGGTAATGTACATTCAGTTTTAAATATAGGCTGTACAAATTCTCGGATACACAAGACTCACAGCCTACCATAGGCCACCTTTGACATCAGTCTGCTTAAAAGGATATAGAACAGGAACCAGAAATTGTCATCGTTGTAGCATCAGACGTTCCTCATCTGCAAATTCTTCTGGAAATCCATACAGCATAGCTCAGATGGAGAAAGATAAGTTCTAGGTTGGGAAGGCCCGAGAGCTGCCTTGGCTCAAAAGTCTCATGCCCCACAGGTGCTGATATCTCCTGAAACAAACCCATTGTCCTAGCGGGCAAGGTCTCCGCAAAAACAAGCCCTGTTCTAAGAGCTGCCGCATTTAGGGAAGCCCCAAGTGGTGGCTGCCTACCAGGTATTTATAGATGTTTCCCCAGTGCAGATGGAATTTATCCAAAGGGGTCATTTTATCATAAATAATGTAATCTAGTAACATAACTGACATCCCGACATTGGTCAGGTTACCAGAATTACTGTAACTGATGGTCACCTTCCTTATAAAAGTTTACAATGGATTGTTAATTCTCTGCCTATACATACAATATGAACTTGATAAAGATTATATAGAGGATAATATATGTGCATGTATATGAAAACAGTGTCATGAAGGATAGGACATGTATCTAAGAGGAAATTAAATAGGGAGAATTTTGTAAGAGAAGAATTATAGAGGTTATCATTTGGACATTATTTTGCCTGAATTTCATGGATAAACTCACAAGTAAAAGAATGAAAGCTTGCTTATCACAGAGAAAGTTTTGTTCTATGGTCAGTGCTGTACCAAATGCACCATTAATACCCAATGCATGATATTTGAGTAAACAAATAGGATTTTAGTCTTTCTGTTGTTATAAGAAAAATAGAGCTGACTCACAAGGCCCTTTGACCACCATTCACACATGATCTTACTTCCCAGACCTCTCAACTCGGACAAATCGACTTTAATGCTTTGAGCTCTGTCTCCTAAGAGTGCACTTTTTTGTACACGTGCCAGTAGAATTAAGAAGATTGAATGTGAGTTGTTACATTAAAATGGACCTGCCTCTGTATGGTTGATTACCATAGTTAAATATAGCCCCTGAATGGTAAGCAGACTTATCAGTGCATTCTCTCATTGGAACACATGGCTGTATCATGGCAACACAGACTGCCTGTGTCTTATAAACATACACTGTTGGTTATTGAGAATGGGCAAGAGTTCAGCTAAGAATCAACACACGGCCATTCCGTTCCAGGAATCTCCTCAAAGTACATATGCCCTTAGTCACTGACATCCATAACATCATCTCATCTTTATATATGGACATTGCAATTTAAAATCCAACATCCCTGCAATTCAAGAAGATATCCAAATGTATACTGTGTAGTAAAGTGTGAACTGGAAAAGTTGATGTATTTGAATAAGCATACATTATAATGTAAGTGACAACTAACATTTCAAATTATATTAAAAATAATGTTAAGCATATATTAAATGACTTTTTGCATTTAAAACAACATTGTATTAAGTTAGCCAGGCACACTTATTTAAATCACAAAACAGAATGGAAATGATCATATGTTAACTGTTCTTGGTTTCTCATTTTCTAAATGAGAACAAATCTTGAATGAGTGAAATGAACAATATGGTAAACTCAGTTTCAGCTAATTTTGCAAAGTCCCCTAATTTTCTTTTTCCCATGAATGGTTTAACAACTCTTACAACATAGGAGGAAATGCAAATGTTAGCTTTTAGTCTAACTGCTTTTACACATCATAAATGTTGATGTATTTTCAATGAAATTAGAATTTTACCTCCATGTAGAAATAAAAATGTCCAGGCTGATTTCACTCTGGAGCGCAGCAAAGTTCATAACTGCGTGTGTGTGTGATGAGAGTATCAATGCTCCTTTGCAGACTTTGCCAGCAGGAGAAGCTGCCAATGACCTTCCAGTCCTGTGTGATCACCAAAGAGTGCCAGGTGTCGGAGTGGTCAGAATGGAGCCCCTGCTCAAAGACCTGCCATGATGTGGCGTCCCCCAAAGGCACTCGTGCGAGGACACGGATCATCAGGCAGTTTCCTATTGGCAGCGAGAACGAGTGCCCAGAGCTGGAGGAAAGCGAAGCCTGCGTGTCCCCGGGAGAGGCAGCCGCCCCCTGTGCCGCGTGAGTAAAGGAGGGCACACCCTCCGCTGCCCTGGGCCCAAACGGGGTGTCTGTTCAGCTGCTTAATTTCAGCTCAACAGTAGGTTGAGAAATCGTGATTTTTTACAAATTCTAAGTGGAAAAATAAAATATGTCTTTACAAATACTAGCCTAAAACATAGTTTTACCCAGTAAAAGTGTCTTTAACAAGCTGTATTTCCAAATCTCCGTGAAGGCTAGATTTTTCGCAGCAATTCTCTGTTTATATATTTTCTATAATAAGTGTTGGCAAACTTTTTTATAAAAGGAAAGAATGCAAATGTATTAGGCTTTACGAACCACATAGATCTCTGTCCCAGCGATTTAACTGTACCATTGGAGCTCTAGACAATATGTAAACAACCAGTGTGGATGAGTTCCAATAAAACTTTATTTACAAAAATAGGAGATAGGTTAGATTTGGTTGTCAGACCATACTTTGTCAACCCCCATTCTATAGAGCAGTGGTTCTCAACCTTCCTAATGCCACGACCCTTCAATACAGTTCCTCATGTTGTGGTGACCCCCAACTATAAAATTATTTTCGTTGCTACTTCATGACTGTAATTTTGCTACTGTTATGTCCTAGGCGACCCCTGTGAAAGGGTCGTTCGACCCCCAAAGGGGTCGCGACCCACAGGTTGAGAACCACTGAAGTAAATTAAACTTTCAAAATATAGGTTCCTATTGTTTATTGAGCAAGTTCTATTAAAATTCAGTACTGCATATAAAAAATCCTATTGAATAAAGTAAAATACTACATTAAAAATGATAAGACTTTAAGCACCTTGAGGACAAATATTGTGCCCATTAACTTTTAAAATAAAAAATAAGCATGTGTATCACAGGGCCTGATGCACAATAAGTGCTAATAAATGTTCAGTGAATTCAGATAAATAAGACAGAATCTGAAATACTTGGCAGTATAACCATATTGTCTTTGTCCTTAAAAATATGGTTTCCAAGACATTACCATGAATTATCTTTGCAATAAATGCATTTCAGCTTAGTCTGAATATAAAATATTTAGAATATTTATAAAACAACTTTGAGAAACTTAGTTTCTGAATAGATACACACAAGCTTCATTAGGCGCTTCTCTGGAATAGTTCAAACATTTAAAGAACGTGCATACAGCTCGAACTTCATGAACCAGTGAGAAGGAAAATCACTCCTCCTACTATTTCTAACAATAATGACAGCAACAAAGATGGTGATGATTCATATGAGATCTTCAGGTCTGCAGCACTTTGGAATTGTCCATTGTCCCCTGATGTGACAAGTGACTGAGAAGCCCAGAGCTTCCTTCCTGACTCCTCCGCCTGTCCCACTGACCTTTATGTTCCTCTCCACACAATAGGCTTGAGGAATTTTCCTGGATCTCCAATCAGAGTGCTCTGTCTCCTATGAGTTTCTTCTATTTTTGTCTCACGCTAGGTGTTTTATTCTTCCTCCTCTCAGATGCTCAAGCACCATTGAGGAAATAAATATATATCCTGAGTCTCTTTCTTCTCCCTCTTTTGGGAGAGTAGCATTTTTAGAATGTGTAACCAATTTACGTTATTGAAAATGTATTCCTTTCACAGGACTCCTTAGGATGACCTAAATTGAGACTCCGTTCTATAAAAATATACAGTGTTCCTTTCTAACTCCCTTAATGAAGAACTTTTCTTCTTTCCTCACACCCCGCCCCCACCCACCTCCTGACACACTTCACCCAGGGCATCAATTATCCATGTTTTTAGAATTAACTAGAATGCTGTACTTCCTGTATCAACATGTGTTGAGAGTGTTATTACTTGATGCCCGAGCCTTGCACCTCTGTGAAGCCAGGAATCCTCACTTACCTAAATGAAAAAGGGGCATGAAAGTCGGCTTGACTGTCTTGACACTTCTCCATTGACAAAGCCAGGTGTCTAGATCAGACAGAGGAGAGCCCATTACATCTTTGTGTCTAATTGAGATGAACATTTGCACATCCATTTGTACTTGTGCTGGCTGTTAATCTGATTAGTGAGGAAGCATTTTGGTTAAAGTGACACAAAGTGCTATGTGAGCCATTTTCTCCGTGCTTTCAGAATATCCATTTTCCTTGAGGTGGAGAAATGCCATCACTTTCTGTCTTCAGTGGCACCAGGAAAGGGTTCCCTGACTCTCTCCTTAAAGCACGCATTGGGCGGACAAGCTCCTGACATTTCTTCCACATCATAATCTTGATTGGAGCTTTAATTTAGAATCAGAGATCGTCTTTCCTGTGTTCCACTGATTAGAAACGTCAGCTCTTTTCATCACTTATCAGCACTCATCAGGGATGCTCAGTGCTACAGAAAAACACTCAGTCCTGCCAACAAAGAGAAAGCTCTAAATGATTCATGTTATATTTTTTTTATCCCAAAACACAACTATAATCTTTATCTAGTGTGAAGAAGCAATTGTTATGCATTTTATTAACGACAAAACAAATGTTTGGGTTGGTCATCCCTTAGACTATTTTCCATGCTCAGACTCAGTCCTCTTTTGTTGATAAGCATCAGCTTCACTGAACAGAAAATTTCACGTCTTCAGCATTATGTTCTCTTTTAATAAAATATTTATAAGCAACTTCCAGTCATTGCAATTAAAACGGAATCGTCCTAAGGTTAGCTCCTCCTTACATGGAGAGGATAAAAGTGACGCGACTGAATCTGAATCTGCCTCATGGTTATGGTAGTCTATGATTGATGCAAGAGGAAAGTGGTTTTGGGATTAATTTTTTAAGGAAAAAAAATACGAGAAGAGCAGAGCGCAGTTGTTTCACTAAGCATGGTTTTTCTTATCCAGGTATGGCTGGAGGACCACGGAGTGGAGCGAGTGCCGCGTGGACCCTTTGCTCAGTCAGCAGGACAAGAGGCGAGGCAACCAGACGGCCCTCTGCGGAGGAGGGGTCCAGACCCGGGAGGCGTACTGCGTGCAGACCAACGAGAACCTCCTGGCACACTGGAACACCCACAAGGACAAGGAAGGTAAACTCTGTTGCCTTCTCAAGGATCATGCATGGAGACCGAGCGTGGGACGATGCAGGGATATACGCTTGGCCATCTGGGGCGTGAATGGCCATATTTCTGTTCACATTATGGTTGCTGTCCACTATGGTGAACAGTAATCCAACTTTTGGTTGTAAAAATTTAATCCAATTCCATCTTTGGTCAATTCTGATTTACTGACAGGTCTCTCATTAAATTTTCAAACTTGAGCCTCTGAGTGAAAATTTAGCAGAAGTAATTAATTATAAAAATAGAATAACTTGCCCGGCTGGTGTGGCTCAGTGGCTGAGCGTCGACCCATGCACTAAGAGGTCACCGGTTCGATTCCTGGTCAGGGCACATGCCCAGGTTGTGAGCCCGATCCCCAGTGGGGGGCATGCAGGAGGCGGCCAATCGATGTTCTCTCTCATCGATGTTTCTTTCTCTCTCTCCCTCTCACCTCCTCTCTCTCTAAAATCAATGAAGGAAAAAAATAGTATAACTCATCTTGTAAATATATGCAAAAAAAGTATATATTCTAAAGCCCAAGTTTTCTTTTCTTTGTGTAAAAAGTAAAATTTGTTTATTAAAAACAAGAAAACCAAAAAACAAAAAAAGAAACAAAAAATAACACCTCTTTTTGCTATTTATAATGTGGTTGAAAAAGAAGTTAATTATAGTATAGTACTGAGTGAAAAATTCAATTTGAGTTTAAATGAAATAAATGCAGAATAAATATAGAATCAAACTATAGTACAAAACAAACAAACAAACAAACAAAACAACCTTTAACCCAAAGGCATGACTGTTTTCTTTAACATTTTCATTAAACACATCTTAACATTTTTTGTTTAAGTCTCAGTTTTGGATCAGATATGATAAATGTGTAAAAGGGTAAGTGATTTCAAGATGGCCAGGGCTGAATGTATATATTATCATATATTAATATTACTCTGAAATTCTAGTCATTATTGGATCAAATTTATAGTCAATGAGTAGCTTTTACATCCACACAAATATGAATATTTTAAAGCAATGCTGTAAGCTAACCCTCTTACATTTACTTCCACCTGAAGGACAGCAGGACATTTATCACTAATCTATTCAACATTTATTTTTTAGTTGACAACAGCGTTCCAAAAATTGTACAAGGTGGTGAGGATAGAAATGTCAATACAGATTTTGTGTCAGGAAAATGTTCGTTGTCACCACGAGGGTGCACAAACAAGCCAATAGTTATAATACAGTATGCTCTGCATTATAAATGAGTTTTAGAATAACTGTAGGGGGATCACAGAAACAGCAACCTTCATAGGGGCAGGAAGTGGTACTTGAGCTGAGTGACGAGGAGTATGTGCCATGCAATTAAGTGGGGGATTGCAAGAGGGAACCGCATTAGCACACCATTAAAGAAAAGCAAAATCAAATGAGTAATCTTGCCAAAAAAGATGAGTATGTTGTATTTAGCAAGCTGTGGGTATGATAGGATAGTATTCCCCAGCAAATATGTTTGTTGGAAAGGGAAAATAATAAAGATAAAGGCAGTTGACATTAGCAGAGAACAACAACAACAACAAAAAGCGAGGGGTGGGGGGATGGGGGTTGGATATGCGGAGAAGGAATCTGATCGAGAATAACCAGAAAAAAAAGGGAAAGAACCAAGAAAAACGGGTGTTTCAGAAAACAAAAGAAGAGATGACTCCTCTGCTTCCCCAAAAAGAAGTGGCACCAAGGACCACCGATTCATGGAAAATAAGCACTGAAGTTTTGCATTTGTAGCTTGTAAAATTTAATTGTTTTTTGTCCACTAACTTTACATAGCATGTCAACTCATTTAGAATCTAGCCTAGGGATACATTTTACTACTAATGTATCTTGAAGTAGTAAAGAAGTAGCATAAAACATGTAATATTAGTACATTAATATTTTCTTGGCCACTTTAATGGCTACGTTTTTAACACTCTTAAGGTGGATTTATTATAGCAGTCTTTTCAGAGTAGTATAATTTCATTGCTAGAGGTAGATCGGAGTTTGTTTCTGAGTGTCAATTATGTCCTGTAGGTTATTACTTTCAAAAGAGCCTTCGGAATTCTGAATTGCAACTGGATATGTTTTTACATCATTTTGTTGTGGCGTTTCCCTACTGCTGTCAAAACACAGCAGAGTGCCAAGAATAAAAGTCACACCAAAAAGGAAAACAAAAAGAATGTCATGGTAACATGTGTCTATTGGACTAAGCAAATGCCAAAGCAAAAATCACTGGATACGGAAATAGTCAGTTCTTCTTAAATGAATATTTATCATGTAAGCATGTTCCGTGAATAACTTAGGAATATGTGTCCTTTCATGTCAAACAGCATGACTATTAATAATCCTCGGGTAGTCTTTGCAGAAATTGTTGATTCTCCCTAAAAGTTGTACTTTTTTTCTCTCAGAACTTAGACTACATGAGTTTCCCCCCAGAAGCACTTAGCATTTCCCAATAGGAAACGTATTCAATACACCAGCATCCCAAGGGTGACATGTAAAGACTACAAATATGTGTGAATGGAGAACAATTTAACTACGGGCTGTGAAGAATATTCTGTCTATCTTCATTTGTAAATAGGAAAGAATGAAGGCTTACTTTGTAAAGAGAGGAAAACCTCTCAGAATAATACTCTCCATCAATTCTAATAAGAAGATACTGATCTCGCCCAGCTGGTGTGGCTCAGTGGTTGAGCATCTACCCATGCACCAAGAGGTCGCAGGTTCGATTCCCGGTCAGAGCACATGCCCAGGTTGTGGGCCTTATCCCCAGTGGGGGCATGCAGGAGATGGCCAGTCGATGTTCTCTCTCATCAATGTTTCTATCTCTCTCTCCCTCTCCCTTTTTCTCTCTCTAAACTCAATAAAGAAAAAAACATTAAAAAAAAAAAAGAAGAAGAAGATACTGATCTCAAGATACTGTTACAGGGCAGTGAGAAGCTAGGAAAATTCCAGGGCAAGAGGAATAGGAAAACTGAGACAAAAAAGTTACACAAGGCCAAACGGTGTGGGCAATTTGCAGCCAGCTTGTAAATTACAGGCCCTTTATTTTCCCCAGCCAAGGACACTGAGAGCAAGTGGTTAAATGACTCTCCAACTGAAGAATGCAGGCTAGGAGAGAAGGGGGAGTCTTTCTCAGAGAGGTGGGGAACATCCGCCCACAGCCCGAGAAATCAGTAGCACCTAACATCAGACGCCTCACCAAATTAGCCTGACCAAATTGAGCAGGCTAATTTTTAAGGTGATAATTTTGTGTGGCCCGGGAATGGTGATATAAATATCCAAATGGCCTTAGGGAGAAAAAAGGTTCCCTACCCCCAAATTACCCATTTTGGGGAAGGGGAAAGGAAAGAAAGGGCAGTTTTATTTATTTTTCTTACTTCCTAAACAGAGAAGCCAGCAGTCTCAAGGCTTGGCAAGATCAAATTGCCAGGTGCTTCTCATGAATTCTGGGAAGACCACAGCAAAGTAAAAAGGGACCTTGAGAATTCATCTGTACCAAGATATTCAGCAGCAGGATTTTGAAACCTAGAGACCGGAGGGTATAGAACGCCTCAGACCCCCACCCAACTCGCTCCTCAGATTAGCTGAGTGATGCCCATCTGTGCGCCACGCCAGAGGGGTGAAATATTCACTTGCCTTGTTTCTTTAATAAATTTGCTTGCTTTAATTGCTTTAATAAATTGGCTTTATCACAACACAATCAGGGTCACTCATTTGAATTCGTTCCTAAGAGACTGACAAGAACTGAAGAGGGGGCAGCCGTCTCCTTTTGACTCAGGGGACTGCCCAGTAACACTTCTCCGGTGTCTGTGAGAGGTGCCTGTCACAGCGTCACCATGAACAACCTACCCTAAGAGCAATTCCTGTTACACTTAATTTGAAGAACGAAGTCTACACTGTTGTTTTGGCAGATTCACACTATGTGTTCTAGAAAAGTTGTTTTCATACGGAACCAAGCTATTAAAATACACTAACTCAAAATTAAATTCTTTCGCTCAAAAATAAAATGTATTGATACAAAAATACTGAAAACAAGTGATATGAAATTCACATAACTTCGTTTATCTTGGTACATCGTATTACACAGGTAATGACTACCTTGGCACAAAGACAGGGTCATACTAAATAATTTTATTCATTGATATAGTCATTACTGTTAACTGACTCACACCATAGGAGGCCATAAACTTCTCCTCTTTGGAGCGAATATATTGAATTTCCAGAAAATTGAAATATGGATTATTAAAGTACTCAAAGTGTAAGGTATGATATTCACAACTTAGAATCTAGTCTGTGTCAATTGAATTATATCATCAGAATGTTTATTGAATTGGTGATCATATTTCTAGACAATAGGAAAAGTATAGCTACTTGATATTGGAGAGTATCCACATTTTTTTTTTTTCATGTATTGCTTAGGGCAACAGGAAACCCTCCCAATCCTGACAATTGAGAAGAGTTAGTAGTAACACTCTTGACAATTTCTGTTCAGCCGGCTGTGAAGAATGTCCACCTTGTGCTGGCATGAAATCTGCCATTATCAGAAAATGACAGGAAGAAGCCTAGCCCTTGGAGAGGTTATTGGTATAAGTCCTAGAAAGCTCATGAAATGTTGTTGATCATTGGATGCATAAACATGAATTGATTTTTTTTTTTTTACAAGCTCAAAGTGAAATGAAAGTAGATTTTAAGTATAATAACCAAGAAATTCTTCCATTTGAAACAGATGGAACATGTTTTTAAGTGAGGGAAACCCAAAGTATTGGTTATAAAGTACCACGAAGCTTGCTGTGATTTATGTTATAGGAAACTTAAGGACATTCTCTTGTAGAAAACCTATCTAATAATCCACAGTGAAATCTGGATAGGGTCTGTGGGATTTGAGGTTATTAAGAAAGACAGCCTGGATAATGAGCCTTGTGATGACACAGAATGAGATAAACCAGCAGAAAGTTTTGGAGGATCAATGAAAGATGGATGGAGGGAAGGATGATTGGACTGTGAATGGGTAGACAGAAGGATGAACAAAGAGTCATCTTTTCTCATGTTCTGCAACAGAATAAGGAGAATAAAAATAGTCACTTTCCCTAAATGAAATGCAAATTCTTTATAATTGTAGTCTTTTTTCTACCATTTCCACAAACTAGCCTACTTCAGTCAAAGCTATTTGGGGGGGGGGGCTCTGCTTATGGTGCTGTTTCCCTGTTATTTCAGAAAGCAAATATCAGAGTACGCCGAAGGCTAGTGCTGCACATTTCCTATCCATCACTTTTGAGATAACAGGCAGGTGAGAATATTTTACATGACATCTCAATCGGAAATGTGTATCAGAGATTCTCTACACATTCCCTGACACAGTCCTTGAACAATTTAGAAAATACAGTGATTTATTTTTATTTTGCTAGAAATATAACAAAGCTATCCCATAAAATAGAAAATATTTCATATTTTTTTATTATCTATAACATCATTATATGGATGGAAATTATAAAAAAACATAAAAGACTTTTAAATTTACTTACCTAAAAATGTCACTAGGATCCCATAATTATAAAAAACAGATATATAAAGTTTGGTTATGGACACTTTGTTGAGGTAAAGTAATGAAGGTATGAATACTTTTCATTATCATACTTCTAAGCATACCACTTTGTGCTCTACTGATCTCAATATAGTAAACGAAAAAGTAACTAAATTGCACAATGGCTACTTTTTAAGAACAGCCTACACTGAGACAGGGAGATGTAAAAAGCACTATAATATAATTATAGAAAATGAAAATATAGGCAATCCCTGAATGAATCAGATCCTTCCTGGAAATTAGTTCTCTGGATGTTTTGTGGGAGAGAAGGTCTGTTACTCTATGAAATTTCTGTGATCAGTAGATTACAAAATGGAAAGAGAGATGCTAAGGGGTTTCAGCCCCTGGGATAGAAGCTAATAAAAATGTACATGCTCAGAATTAGATTAAGCTGGTCAGTCGCCTACCCAAGACGTAACTCAGAATTTTTGGTAGAGGAAGAGCTTACTAATGAGATGTCAGGAAGTAGTCAACCGAAGGGCCAATCAAAGAAAAATATAATGAGGCACTTGGGAAGTCATGTAAACACAGAAACAGTACTTACACTACCTTAGACTTGGTCAACATTTAGTAAACATCTATTGCTTGATATGTTTATTCTCCCCTTTGTAGAATGGTTCAGTTTTCTTTTAATTGTCTGAAAATTATCTCTTAAACATACCAAATACACTTTCTTAAAAAAACAGTCCTCTCTTTCAGCAAGAGTTTATATTCACACCGGCCTGTTCTTCACCCTGAATAAATAACCATTCACACCTCTGGCTATGAATAGAGGAAACACAATTTAGTTGTTAGATCAAACGATGAGAGTCAAAATTCATGCACTTTGTTTCAGTTTGGACACTCATTTAAGAGCATTTATTATGTCTGTATTCTCTTTTCTAATAATATAGACAGCTTTAAAATCTTTTGAATGTTCATATTAAGGCTACTTTCAGAAGCACCCTAGACAGTCAGGAGACCTGGTTTTTATTTCTGCTTGCCCTGTGTCCTCGTGCACCCCACTTAACTTTATTTGCCTGAAAATACCTACTTAATGGCTCTGCTGTTCCGTGTCCAGCAATGCAGCACATGCATAACTGAAAACCATCCCATGCACAGCACCTAGACATGCAGACTACAGTACTGTTTTAAATGCTTTTAAGAGCAGAACTGATGTCTTGAAAGTAAGTGAGTCCCCAAACAAACCAGGAAAGCTGACCTAATGCTTTCTGTGGTCATCCTGGGTAGAGATGGCACAGGAAGAGGGTTACATGTTACGGAGACTTAGGGAGAGTGAAGCCCGAAAGGGTCATGACATAAAAGTCTCAGAGAGCATAAGCAGACATATTGCATTACGCCATCAATCACAAAGGGTTATAGCATCAACGAGTGAGCAGAGAAATTCAATTTACCTGTAGAGAGGGAGGATCAGAAGCTGCTCAACCTCAGCCTCAGGTCAAGGCAAAATCAAACCTCTCCTAAGAATTCCAGCGATGGGCCTGTGCTCACACTAGTCTAAGTTTCAAACTTATGGTACTTCCATGAGTCCAAAGACCACTGAGAAATTAATATATCAGGCCAATGGTACTGCCAGGTGTCTGAAAGCAAAAGCAAAAATTCTAAAGAGGGGAATTCCTTAACCTTAAGCCACAGGATTTCCCCAGATAAATGGCACCATTCAGAATTGCAGACTGCACAAGGAAAGATAATCCATTGTAAACAGGATGTAAAATGTCCAACAGCCCTGGCCAATGTGGCTCACTGGTTAGAGCATTGGCCAGCACACTGAAGGGTCGTGGGTTCAATTCTCGGTCAAGGGCACATACCTGGGTTACAGGTTTGATCCCCAGCCCCGGCAGGAAGCGGCCAATAGATATGACACCCTCATATGGATGTTTCTCTCTCTCTCCCCCCTCCCTCCCTCCCTGCCACTCTCTAAAACTCAGTGGAAAAAATATCCTCAGGTGAGGATTAAAAAAAAAGCCCAACAAAGAGTAAGCTTTGACTCAAGTTTGGGATGTAAGAAACAGCAGGCAGAGACCACGAAGCGCATGCGCCAGAGCATATTAAAGATGTAAAGGAAACATTTTAAATGTTAGATATAATATTTAAAGATGTAAAGGAAACATTTTAAATGTTAGATATAATGAATCAGACTGAAACAGAAACAAGTTCTGGGACTAAAAAATACTTTTACTGGAAATAAACAAATAGGGTGAATGGGTAGATTGGAGAAATTGAGCTAAACAGTTATTAGTTAACTGAGGACAAATGCAAGGAAGTTAATTATTCAAAATGCAACACTGAAAAAGGAAGTTGAAAATATAACTGAAGATAACAGTGATGCAAAATTAAGTAAGATTCAGAATGAGAGAATCAAGAGAAAAGATGAGAGAATTTTCTAGAACTGAGGAAAGACAAGAATGTATAGAGTAAAAAAAAAACAATTTCCAAGCAGGATAATAATATATGCACATTTAGGTACAATGTAGTGAGATTTCAGCTCATAAACTACAAGGGCATATTAAAAAGAATTTAGAAGGAAAAAACTAATTGCAAAGGAATTAACAATGAAATTTTCAACAGCTACAAAAAAAAAGAAAAAACAACAAAAATTTATATGTTAAAATGAAAGGAAAATAACTGTCAACTTAGAATTATTTATCCAGCTACCTGTCATTATAAACTGTTGGCAAAATTAAGACACAAGTGGAAGAGTTTTACCTCATTAAACCCTCACTGAAAGAACTGCTAAATGATGATGTTGAAGAAGAAGGAAATGGGACTCAGAAAGAGAAGAATTTGGTAAACACTTGGAGAATCTATATAACTATAGATATGCATGAAGCAATACTGGTGCGTTTCATGACTAAAACACTGAACAATCAGTAAATGAACAACATTAATATATGACAGGAGGAAATGATAAGGAGTATATTTGGGAAAGTATAGAGATACTGAAAACCCTTATATATCATTGTCATTATGCATGTTAAATATTTTTAAAAATTATATAATTAATAATTATTCATATATAATTATATAATCATATAAAATAGTATCAATTATTAGTAATTAAATCATATATATATATATATATATATATATATATATATATATGCTTTCCAATCCAGCAGAGGAAATAAATTCAATAAGAGAAAAAAAACTTTTTCTTACAGAGATGATCTAATTAATAATAAATAAAAATGTCTAAAATCTAGAAATATAGCTTTTAAATGTCAGTCAAAGGTTATTACAGAAAGTCATTTCATAACATTATTGCTGCATCTATGAAACCAACTAGCTGTGGTGTTAGTGTGTACAGTGACCAAAGAGTTTGCATTCCTCAATCCAAACATTCCCCACTGCTGACAAATGCTGACCCCACCAACAGACCACACACATTGTGTCTCCCAGGCAGTGCCCTCTTTACATACAAAGCCCTGATGGAGATTTCATTTTCTCAAGGAAATAACATGAGATTGACTTAAGTCGTCCATGTACACAATGTTAAAACTATTCAGAAGTGTGAATGGTTGGATCAATGGCATCTGATAGTAAATTTTCTTGAATAATCAAAAAGGACCAAAATTTTCTTCAGTATTTTTAGAGCGAAGGATAATCTCTACAAACAGCACATAATAAAAATTATGTTGCCAAATTGATATTGGTCAACGAAGTGTGAAAATGACTGCAAACTTAAAGTTGAAGGAGAGAAACATCTGAAAATTCGAAAGTCTTTCAAACCGATCTGATCTCCCTTTCTATTATTTTCGATTTGTCCAGTTTGTTGGTGGGAAAGGTGAATAGCATTGGCATCGTTACCTAGCCAAAGGTAATCATGACAAAGGAATTATTACCTAGAGAAGATAATAAAATTCATTACGTGTGTTGGTGTCTTGGACAAAGTTATACATGGTGTGCTGATAAAATAAGTGAGTGATATTAAACTAATAAGAATAAAACATTGGATAGTAATCTTATAACACAAAAAGATATGAATAGGCTAAAAACAATGGAATTTCTCCAACAATGTGCAGTCTAATGAAACACCTGCACTTAAGTCCCAAGTGCCCACTCTGAAAGAAAATAATAGTGACAGTGATGAGGATGTTATGATGAGAGTGACAATATTGATTGCATTTATAAGGCACGATGTTAATTACTTGGTTGCTGTGAAGATTAAATGCTTAATGTGGGGAACCATCAGTTGGAATCGATGACTTCCTATTAAACTCTTTCTGAGTCTGTTCTCCCAAGTGCTACTCTTTCAAATATCACTCACAATCTGATGGATGAAGTGCTACAAGTTTGGATTTCTCACTTGGTAGTCCTTCATTAACTTAATACATACTTATTAAACAACTGTTAGGTTCATCACTAAGTTAGATGCTGGAGGTCGAATGTTTGAAAAAGCAGACTTGATCCCTGTCCTCTGGGATCATATAGCCTAATCGTAGCCTTGAATTTATAGCTTTGTTACTGGGGGTTCAGAACTGACCTTTCCTGAGGCTTCTACCAACATCCCAGTTTGGGGGTCTTCAGTGATGCCCTGAAAGCATACTACAAGCACGGCTCACCTTTAATAAAGAGCCTGTGCCCTTACTCATTGGGTGAATTGTTTTTCTTGAGGGCACATATCCTCAAAATGCAGTGTAAGAATCACCTGGATGCTTTAAAGAAATGCAGAAATTCCTGGTTGTTATCCATTGAGATTGTGATTGTATAGTTCCGAAATGGGTGCAGGGCTCTCTTTTTTATAAGCACCGTTGTAATTATAATCAGGAGTTGATTTTAGTCTAAGGCTCAGGAGGGTCCTCTTAAAAGGCTCTTTGCAAAGCTTTGGGAGAGACTGAGGTAGGGGCAGGAAAACATGTTTTCTGAGCCCAAGGCTTATGCAATTTAGGGGACCTTCATTATTTTAAAAAATCCAAACAAAATCACTAGATATCTGCCAGGGTCTCAGAAGGAGCCTGTGCATGTGAAGGGTCCTGAACCTTAAGCTTTATGGGCTTCTCAGTAAATCTGTCCCAAATTCTAACATAGATTTTTGGTCTCTATGAAAGCCAAAGAGAATCACTCCTTCAAGATGAGAAACAGACGCACAGGCATTCACGTCCTGAATAGCCAGTTTCCCACAGTTCTGGAAGTAAGACTGGGGGAAATGGAGTGCCTGGGATGTCACTAGTATGTCTTCAGAGGCGATTAAAAATGTCAGTTCTAATATTGGTCTTATTTATACTCACTGAGCCCTGCTTTTAGGTTCCTGAGCTGCAAATCTTTAGAAAGCCACTATGCCTTCCTAGTCGTTAAGCTGGGAAATTGGAGAGGAAGAACACCTTACACTCACAGATACTGTTTCATCTTACTTCAGACCTGTAACGCAAGACAGCAAGAAGCCATAGCTGTCAGTTAAAGACCTTCCATTAATGGAAGAAGAACGGGGGATAAAATGTCACAAAACCTGACACTATCGAGTGACTGTAGCGTGTGTGATTTCTGTAACCCTTAAGCACTGATTTCATCGAGTCCGTTGCGGATGAATGATAGCACCAGGAGGAATTTTGAAATGAGCACTCAGGGATGTGCACGGTGAATGAAGAGCGTTTTTTCAAAGGCACACTCCTGCTATCTAAGAATGTAAAAGAAATGGTTTGTGGCTGCCTGTTCCCTGTCTTGCTGATGATTGCTCAACAGGGAGTAGCTACTCTCACCAGTGTTAACAGAGGAGTACAAACTACATTGTGGAACTCATTAATATTTATTCCTTCTAAAAGCAATGGGCAATAAAAAGGGAAATAAACCAGGGAGAATAGCAATGGGAAAAGGAAGCCCTGACAACAGATTCATCTTGGAAAGGTTGCACCATTTATTGCACGCAAAAATACACTCAGAATACAGGGATCCATGTTATTTTATTATTCGTCTGAAATCCACTATATGTGCTTGTTATGGGGTGAACTAATTTATGAAAAAAATTGTATATTGAACATAATTCAAGAATTCAAAATAGCCATCTATATTCTTATAATTATATGCCTTTGGTGTACCTCTTTGCCATTTCACATTTTCAGTATTCAACAAAGCTGGAGAGTATTCGGGTCTGTAGACAAGAACTTGCTCTAACCGGGGGTCACCTGTCTGTTGCAACAGAGACCAGTGACATCTCGGTTCCTTTTCTCTTGCTGCTCCTCCGTGTTCTGCTTTGAAACATTCCAAGCATTGTCCCAACTCTCCAAATAGCTTCTCCTATTTCAGATAATCCTTTTTATACTACAAGTCTCCAATAATCTTTCTTCACCCAAAGCCTGTAACCTTCTTATACTGTATTACACAGTTTACCATTGGATTGCATATAATTCTATTCTTTTACAATTGCCTCATGAATATTCATGCCAACTCCCCAAGATTTTAAGCATCTGAGGAGGACACAGCATTTTTTCCCTCCTAAATTTTATTATTGTCCATCATTTTTACCATCATTCTTACGTTTGCTAATTGCGTCATTTAGAAATATCTTTAAGAAAGACAGAGAAAGCCCTTCAGTTGGAGAATGTTGGCTTCCTGGGCATCTAATTTATAGTGTTTCATTTTGGATTAATCTGTCTGCCTCACTAACTTCATTGTTTTCCTCCTTTGCCTTCCTTTCCTCTGCAAAGGCTTAATGAGATAACATATGTAAAACATCTTAGCATAAGGCCCTGCACTTATTATATGCCAAATGAATGGTAATTGCTTTTGTGCATGTGTTTATTTTTCTGGTTAAATTGAGAAAAAGGGGAAAAAAATTAAAATAATAGTTTTACTGCAAACCTTCTGCATGGTGGAAAGACATAATTGTATTCTGGCCTCGCTAGTTGAGAAACATAATGGAAGATGTATAATTCATGTATAATTCGCTTTACAATATGTCCCCAAATCCTACCATATATTTACATTATATGTGAAATTGCTCCTTTCTTAGAAAAGATAGACTTTCTCTGCATTATTCCAGAGTAAGAAGAAACTGAACTAATTTTACTTCTGTAATTAAGGAATGGCTTCCCTTAGTTTGTGACGCTGAATCCGAGAGAAGTCTCAGTAGCATCTGTTGCCAAACCATCCTTGCAATAGCCCTGGGATTGTTCGGTTGCTCTAAAAAGAATGCTTCTGCCATTGCTCAGCCTGAGAATGCCACACCGGTCCCTCTGCCCTTACATTACGCAGGATTACTGGGCATCTAAAACCACACGTTGGTTAGGCAGCGTTATGCCTTGGAGACCTTCGTTTTTTGTTTTTTTTGTTTTTACAAAATAATATTAATGAATAGATGCAGAGAAAAGAATTATTAGAAAGGAATTTTTTTTTTTTTACACGTTCTCAGCTAGATTTGCTTAGAAAGACTTGGATCAACTAAGTTCCTACTCCATTAGGAATTTCCAGAAGTATTTTGAAAATAAAAAGTCATATGTTTCACTAAGAAAGCTGTCAATCCATTTCTCACTGTCTTCCAAAACTCCATAGCAAGGGGGCAAAAGCAAAGAAACTAACATGTTGTGATAGATAGTGTTTTCTCACTAATACATGACTAAATGAATAATTAGAGAATAAGTTTCCCAGACGGACTTAGATAATAAGTGTCAGAGGACAGACTCAAAGCCAGTTTTCTGACTCCAGAGTCTAAACTTGATCCAGTCATACCCCCACGCTCTATGAATTACTCTGCGTCAGAGTAAATAACAGTGACTGTCCACAATGTTATCAAAATCACTGGAAGTAAGTGCATTATATCAAATTATCTGATGACATCTCTGTTGCAAAAATAAATGAAAATGCTATAGA
This sequence comes from Tadarida brasiliensis, assembly GCA_030848825.1. NCBI lineage: Eukaryota > Metazoa > Chordata > Mammalia > Chiroptera > Molossidae > Tadarida > Tadarida brasiliensis. The sequence continues at coordinate 76,776,766 of CM061267.1, read as the reverse complement.
GATCTAACTCTTATAACAGAAAATTGAAGGAAACTAAGCATAATTTAAACCCTTTTTAGCATTCAACTCAAGTTCTTTCCCTGAGATGGTTTTTAAGGTCAATGTGGAGTCTTGTCCATGGTTATTTGAACCAGTATTATGCTGAATCATATGAAATTGCTACTTTTGTAGGTCAAGAGCTGTTAAAATAGTGGCAATTTCATATGGTTCAACTGAATAGGGACAGTTACTATATTGTACCAAATCACCTGGTATGAACTACTCTCTGTCCCAGGCTTTTCACTGTCAGAACCAAGCCCACAGCTACTGGCTATGAATTCATTTTAGTCACTGTTTCCATGCGAACAATATGCACTTGTGGTATATGTGCTATGCTTTAGAGAGGGTAATGATTGCCTTCTATAAAAATATGTAGATTTCTCCTTAGTAGATACTTTTTATGGAGCAATAACTCATATTGATGGCTTGAGAGTGACTTGAATTCATCAAACAGCTTTGACTCTATGTGCAGTTAGAAAAGAAATCTTCTGCATTCAATGATGTGATTTTTTAATACTTACCTATGCCCCACTTTGTTTTATGGAAATACATACAATAAAGGGAAATACAGTGATTTTTAGGGATAAATGGATGAAGAAATATAGAGCAAAGAAAAAATGCTAATAGAAAGAGAACATCAACCCAGTAATGAATATAATAAAGGTAATGTACAAAATGTGTGCCATAAGAGCCTGTGAATTTGCTGAAGCAGGACCACAAAGTTTGGGCTCTAAGCTTGTAATAGCCAATGCAAAGAAGCTCAGAACATTAATTATGAAATTCACACTGTCCATTAGACAAGAGAAGTCAGTTGCAAAGGAGAAGCACAACTATTTCTGGGTTTAGGATCAGAAAATAAATTCACCAGTAGTCCTTCATAAAGAGGAAACTGTAATTATGTTGAATTACAACCTCACTAACATCTTTACAATAAGTACCACAATGAATTGTACAAGGAAGGGTTTGTTTTAAGCAGTTTTCGTCAATGTAAGCCACTAGCATGAATATGAAAATGTAACTCGGGGAAAAGCAAATTTGTGGGGGTTAATGTGATACAGTACAGATTTATAGGTCTCTGCTAAGCGAGATAACCCAGGGATAGAGTTCAGAATATCTAAATGAAGGGATGTACAGCTTTGCCCTCAGGCTACCCTCCTTAGAGCTTTGATGGATATTGAGAGGCAGAGAGTTCCCGTCTATCCCCTGACACAAGGATCTGGAGTACTGTATTTTGGTTTCTATTTAGGTACAGTTAAATGCAGAGACACATTTTCTAGCCATCATCTAGGTGAGGATAGGATTAGCATCCTTAAAAGAAAATCAAAAGGCTTGACAAAGACACAGACTTGAATATAATATTATCCCACTTTGAACAGGGAGATGAGTCCAGGCCTCCTAACTAGATGCAGGGCAAAGAAAAAGTTTAGGCACAGATAAGGGAAAATCAGAGGTCTATACATCTATTTTGTAGCTCATAACCCATAGCAAAAGTCTGAAACAGATGAGATGCAAGGGAGAACCAGCTTCAATAAAACATCATCTCTTTGGAGAAGCAATTTAACTTTCTGGTATCTTCTTCAAGATAAAATGACTTTCACATGTAAATTGATGGAACTAAATGAGTCAACTTGAAGTAACGATGATAATAATGAGGGTTAGGAAGATGATAGACAGAGACTATTTTGTTTTATGGTTCTTTGCTTATTAGACCCTCACTACAAGCCTATGAAAGAAGAACTATTATTATATAATATTGAGGTACAGGGTAGGTAAATAATTTCATGAAGGCATATAGCTACTAAATATCGTAACCAGAACTGTGAATCAGATAGTCTAGCTCCTCAGCCTGTGCCCTTAACCATGGAGTTAGGGTTATTAACTCTCAGCCAGTTTGATGTTGAGAAAAAGTTACCTCCTCTCTAAGTGATACTGGTTTTAGAATATGTGATTTTCTTATAAATAATAAATACACCTCAGAGCCAATGGTCTGTTAATATTATTCCTATTTAATGACAATAATACATGTATGATAATGCCCATGCTTCTGTTTTCTATGGCAGAAAGTATTTTATTTGTTTATTTATTCAATCAATATTTACTGAGAGACTTCTGTGTCTAGGCACTCTTCTTAATGTTGAATATGGAGAGGTAAACACCACAGACAAGATACCCCTTGCTATCACAGAGTTTGTACTTTATTTATTAAAAAAATTTTTTTTTCTTTATTGATACTAGAGAAAGAGAGGGAAAGGGAGAGAGAGATAGAAACATCGATGAGAGAGAACATCGATTGGCCGCCTCCTGCATGTCCCCCACTGAAGATTGGGCCCACAATCTGGGCATGTGCCCTGACCTGGAATCGAACTGGTGACCTCTTGGTACATGGGTCGATGCTCAACCACTGAGCCACACTGGCTGGGCCAGAGTTTATAGTTTAATGGAGAGAGACAGAGTATAAGAAAATAAATAAATAAACAAGAAATTATCAGATAGCAGTAAGTATTATGCAGAGAATTAAAATAGGATGATGTGAGAGAGAATGACTGGGTAATGATAGTATTTGGATCACCAGAGTATTTGATTGACTTAAAAAACGTATATACCTGGCCTAAATTTTTTCCCTGAGGAGCAAACTCATATATTAATTTTTTTATTTGACATCTCCAATCATAGCACTCAGATATGCTTGTCTCCTCTCCACACAATCTTGTAATGGCAGAATAAATAAAAGTTTTAAAACAACATCAGAGTATATATACCTGAATAGTATAAGCTCCATAATTTGTTGAATAGATGTGTTAAAATAAATCCCTTAAAGCTACTTAGGAGAGAAAATCACTAACAATAGGCGACACATAAGTGTTCAGTAAATATTTATTGAGTCAATAATGAATGGACTTAGTAATGACCCCCAAGGGTTGATACATATGATTACTAACTAATTGTTACCCTGGCAAATTTTCTTCCTCTGGCTGCCAAAGAGATGAAAGCTCTGAGATATGCATATTTAGAAATGTATCACAAAACCTGATAAGTAAATATTTTAAATAATCAGAAAAGCAAGCATATTGTTAGGCTTCTACTTCCAGCCATAATTGAGTAACTGGAACCTTCTCAATAAGAATAACTCTGAAATGGGGCAAAGTATGCAAAACAACTGTTTTTAGGCATGAAGCAGCAAGCAGAAGACTGCGATTACAATTGTGAAGTCATCATTCACCCCCGACTTCTACTGGAGGCTCTTGACTCACACAGAGCTGGAAAAGTGGAAACAAACACAGCACCAGGTCTTTCTGAATGAAGGAGTCAGAAATCTGTGTTCCAGGCTGCTAAAGTGGCTGGAAACCTCAGGGCAGGGTACAGAGAAAGGAGTGGGATGGAGTCCAGGAGTCTACGTGGGGATACACCCTGAGTCCTTGGCCAGGGCTGGGCTGCACAGGTGCAGACTGAGACTCTGTAAAGTCTAGCAGAGACCCTGTGCTGCACGGCTGTGCTGGAAGGTGATAGTGTAGGTGGTGCAACGCTGGGAGATGTCAGAGGTCTAGCCCTTCACGTGGTTCTTGGGAGTAAGAACCACACTGTCACATCCAAGTTTAAACGTGAACCAGAGAAGCCCTAATCCAAGTGAAACCAAACCTGAAAGATCAAAGCAACTTGCCAGCAATTTAACTATTTGACAGAAAGAAAAAGAAAAAACAATCACCTTAGAAAGGAAAATGGAATAATCCAGACTCTACAACGTATCATTCACAATGTCCAGTATATGTGATAAAAAGTTACTCCATATGCAAAGTAGTAGAATAAAGAGGCCAATTATCAAGGAAAAAGAATTCAGTAGAAATATACCTTGAGAGGACACAGATATTAGAATAAATAGATAAAAATTTTAAGAAACTATTACATGTGTTGAAAAACTTAAAGGGAAAGATTGTCTTGGGAGTGAACAGATGGAAGTATGAGGAGAAAAACAAACATTATAAGAATATGGAAATTCAAGAATGTAAACAAATCTGCTATAAAAAAATTCACCCAGTGGACTTCTGGAGATTGCAAAAGACAAATCAATAGCAATGATTGGATCTCAGTAGAGAAAAAGGGTATTGATCTCGAAGAGAGATCAATAGATTTTATCAGATCTGAAGAACAGAGAGAAAGATTAAGTGAAGAGAGTCTAAGTGAATGGTGAAATAATATCCAGGTGTCCATGTATTAATGCTATTACAGAGAGAGAAGAGAGTGATTCGACAGAAACATTTGAAGAAATAATGGTCAAAATTCTCAAATTTGTTGTAAAAGAAGCCATCAGATTTCAGATCTAAGAAACTCAATAAACCCCAGCAAAATAAATACAAGGAAAAATACAGCAAAAATATATTATACTCAAATTGCTAAACACTAAAGATAAAGAGAAAATTCTTAAAGCTGCCAGAGGAGAAAAACATGATATGTACATGTAAATAAAGATAACCAATGAGGGTTGAAATCTCATTAGAAACAACGAAAGCCATAAAACAATGAAACAATGTCTTTGCTGAAAAGATTGTCAGATTTCTATATCCAGCAAAAATATTCTTCAGCACTGAGGATGACAAATTGACATCTTCAGAGAAATTAAAGCTGAGAGAACTCATTATTAAACAGTTAAGAGTGTAGATTGTGGAAATGGAATGCCTGAGTCATGTGACCTTGGACAAGTTATTTAACTTCGCTGTGAACCTATTTCCTTCTCTAGAAAATAGGGATAATAAAACTTGTAAAAAATTCAAATGAGAGAATCCATGTACTGAATTTGCAACCATGCCAGACGTATACTGAGGTCTCAATAATTCGGATCTAATGTATAAAGTAGGGCCCGTGTTTTAGAATAAATCCTCCTTTAAAAAGAAGCATGTAATGGCAATAGTGCTGGGAGGGGAAAATGCTCCCACGATTATAGCTCAGACCTTGGAATCCGAGGAAGTCCTCCAGGCCCCAGTTATCTCGCCTTCTCCCAGAATAACATCCAGGTTTCCTTTTGGGAAGGTCTGTGGAGCCTCCTCCATTTCCTCAGATCCAGAGAGCTTTGTCCAGTGGAACCAGAACCTTTGGTCTCGAGGAAAGACCAGCTTCCCTTCTCATATCTGTGGCGTGACAGATGTATTTGGTGCCAGCTGGCCTGATATCAGTCTCCATAAATGAATGTGGCCTCCCAACCAAAATGCAGCTGAGCCCGTTGGGAAACTTCCCCTGATCTGAGAAAAGCCATAGCCAAGAGGGCTCTTTGGTGGCTCCATCAATAACGGAGGCAAATCATCTTGACATAAGAACACAAGAACCAAGCAAAATCCATAGAGACCAGATCCCTAGTTTTGGATTCACTTCTAAATATCCTCTCAAGAGTTCTTCACAGCGTATAGGCCACCTGGTCCCTCATCAAGGTGAAGCCAGAGGCTTAAAGCCCACGCCCCCCTCCCCCTGCCTGTAGTCCCTCCTGGCTTGGGTTGTAATGCTGACATTTTTTTCCCTTCATATTCAGTAATTCTTTGTGTCAGCCTCAATGGATTTTCAACATGTAGCTCTTCATTAAACTTTGAATGCTGTGTAATATTAAAACACAAGTTCATTCCATTTTTTCAGCGACACTTAAAAAACACTCAGAGAAGCTTTAGGGTTAAGCAGAAGGTAGCACAGTGCAAGAAGACCCTACTCCATGTACACTGCTGTGGATTCTCCCCCTTTCTGCTGATCAGAGGGGAAAAACATTTGAAAATATATGAGAACATGGAACTTAAAAATAATAATAATGCAAGCAATTAGGAGTAGAGTTTTAAAATGGCAAAATAAGATTTAGAGAAAAAGTAATGAGGTAATAAATATGATACTTAAAATGCCATTAAAATAAAAAAAATTAAAATGAAAAAGATAATAAAATAGGTAAGATTTTGAATGATTACAATAGGCTAGAAGTTGACAAAGACATTAATGTAAAAGACATAAAGCTGAGATTACAAAGTTAAAATCTGTGAGATAAAATGTTAGAAGGGCTCATTATAACAATAAAAATTCAACTTAAAATGGAATAAAGACTTGAAAGTAAGACCTGAAACCGTTAAATTCATAGAATAAAACATAGGGTGTGAGCTTTTTGACATGGGTCTTGGCTATGATTTTTGTGGGGGCCGGGATTTGACACTAAATTCAAAGATGATAAAAACAAACAGGGCTACATCAAACTAAAAAGCTTCTGCTCAGCAAAGGAAACCATCAACAAAATGAAAAGACAACCTATGAAATGGAGAAAGTATTTGCAAACTACATATTCAATAAGCGGTTAATATCCCAAATATATAAGCCAACCAGCCTTAAGGGTATTTCCCAGTCAGTCCTCTATCCCTTTCTCCCACAATTTTACCTTTTCTCCCTAAGATGTAGTTTTATCATCCCACAAAAGTGAGTCAGGGAGCACTAATATCAAACCTCTAGAAGGATTTCCTAGTGATGTTTGAGATCTACACTGGAATATGTTTTACAATCTTCAATGTTATTCTCCTAAGCAGTTTTATTTTAAAAAATATAGTGAGAGCTTGGGGAAAGTCTTCAAACTCAGCTTATGTGCTGCCATAAGTAAAAATGTGGGCGTGGGCTTAGAAAAAATACCCAGGAAGAAATAAATCACCAATAGAAAAAAAATAAAGTACCATTGAAGAAACAATTCTTCATATTTATGACCAAAGACAATAGCAAGCAATTCTTTAGCAGGGTGCATGCCACCTCTGTGACGTGCATGACCTTTTCCATATGGTGAGCATTTAGTGCCACGGTGCTAGGGCGTCCTGTGGTCAGCTTTAGCTCCAATCCTGCAGAGCTGTGTTTCTCATTGTTCAGTCTGAGCATTACTTGCATCGGAATCAGCTGAAGGGCTTGTTAAAAATGCTAGTTTAGGAATCCATAGCTTAATCCTAGATTTCAATCCAGATGTAGTGAATCAGAATTTCCGGGCGTGGAACCCAGGACACTGTTTCAGGAAAACAACCCATTTCCTCACTCCCAACCCCCACTAAGTGTTGAATGCACTGAAAATGGAAGAGTAACTGTTGTGAAGTTAAGCGTGGATCATGAAAGTTGTGATTCTACTCTACAGGCTCAGTAACCAGTGACTCTGTCACGTTCCAACCGGCTCTAATGCTAGATGATGACATTTCCCAACAGGTGATATTGAGACATTTGACCCTTTAAGTTTGTTTTTAGGAAACACATGCTAGAGTTTAAAAATCCCAGAAATTTTGGTGCTATTTTTTAAAGGAGTCTTAACATAGATTTTATGTATCTTACCTTGAATGAAGTCAACATTACCCTGTGTTAAAGCCTAATCAAGGAGGAACCTAGGTGTGTCAGAAACGCTGTTGTTTACATGTCAAACTCAACAGTTTCATCCAGACCAGCTGCAGGAATGGGTGGATTAATTGAAGGTGAAGGAGAGCAGGGCAGGAATGGAGGTACAGGGAGGAGGAATTGGGGGGATTTCTGTCCATTGGAGCACTACATAGAGCATAGGACCCTGGTATTCTGAAAGGCAGTGTGAGAAAATAGACTTATCACAGTCTAATGGTCAGAACAAGGAGAAATGATGCAATGACTAGAGATAAGTTGCTCAGATCAAAACCTGTCACTGGACAGGTTCCATGCTGGGAGCTGGCCCTGCATGGTATGGACCTCCAGGCTCTTGACTTGCGCAGGAAAGAATTCAAGAATGATTCCAAGTGAGAGCAAAAGACAAAGAAATTAGGACACAGGTTCCTGGAGACAGGATCAGTGCTTGAGCCACCACTGCCCCCTGGTTGCAGGTCTCCCAGGGCACCACTGTGAAAGAAACAAAAGGAAACTTTGGAGTGGATGTGGCTGAACTCTTGAGTGAGTTGCATGCTGTGGTCAGTGGTTCTTGGGATCTTATGCATTTCCAAGGTTGGGCTGTTCCTGAACTTGGTGCACCAAATTCTGGCTCAGCCTTCTGGTGGAGAGGGTGTTGTTCCTAATATGGTCTGTTCGGAGGTGTCATGGTGTTTGTCTTCCTGGTGGGCAGGCTCTACTTGTGGTGTCTGTTTTCATTAATGATGGGATAATGAGTTCCGGGGTTGGTCTCTGGTCAGTTGTTCCTCTATCTTGGATTGATGTGGTTCTAGCCAGTTCTTCCTGTTGACTTCTTTGACCACTGTAAGAGTTTCCTGCCATAAACTGTTTCCCTTTGACCATGAGTGGAGGTGGGGGCTCTGGTGAGAGGACCTAGAAGCTTATAATGTCCACTCCTACCTCCTCACTTCACTTGTCAGGAGTTTTCCCTCACTTCTTTCTGTCCTTTCTCAAATCTTCGGAGCCATTCTTGGTTCCCTTCTCTTTCAGTCCCACAACCAGTTCCTTGGGAAATTCTACTGGCTTTTCCTCCAATGTCTATGAGACCACCTCACCTCCACTATCACCCCCTGGTCTGAACTACTGCCTCTTGTCTGTGTTATTGGAATAGCCTCCTGATAAGTATTCCTGTGTTTCTCATCCCCCCACAGTCAATTCTTCACATAGCAGAGCAGTCGTTTAAAATCTGAAGTCTGGCCAAGTTCCCCTTCTGCTCAGAGCCCTGCTCTGTGCATGCTGCAGTCCACTCCTGACCAGCCTCTCTGTCCTGCCCCATGAGTCCTGCCCTCTCCAACCACTCTGCCTCTTGCTCCTTTCAGTCCAATCACGGGGGCCTCCTTTGCAGTTCCTGGAACACACCTTCTGCCTGGAATGCTTTCTTTCCACCCAGATGTGTGCTTGGCTAACTCTATTCCTCCTTTTGGCCTTGTATCAAATGTCTCTTTTTCAAAGAGGCTAGATGTGATCACTCTGTTTGCAGTTGCAACCCACCTCTCCCACACACACTCCAGACCCTTCCTCCCTTCTTCTCCTTCTTCTTCTCCTTCTTCTCCTTCCCCTCCTCCTTCTCCTTCTCCTTCTCCTTTTTTTTTTAATCATAGCACTTTTTGCCTTATACCAATGAAAAGACCAAAATTCTGCCACTCTGAAGTTGCCTTTTGGGGATCTTAATTTTAAACTGTTTATTAAGAAACGAAAGACTCAGAAAGAGCCTCTGACCTTCCCCCCTTTCCTGCCCAAGACATTCAGACAGAGAAACTTGCTTCAGAAAGGCGATCTTAGGATGTTCCCCTTGGCCTAATTTGAATTGAGTGTGGTAAACAAGAGAGCTTTAGGCAGGTGCCCGTTTGCTAGATACCCAGGTCCCATTATTTCTGAGCTGCTTAGCGAGGATTTTCCTGCCGTTCGTATTCTATTCTTCCTCTGCCCATCTTTCCCTTTGTCCAAAAATGTCTTGTATACCCAGCGTTGCTTCGCTGTCTTTGGAATGTTCATGCCTATGTACGTTCCCCATGCCCATGAGTTACAACTTTTATTTTCTCCTGTTGCTCTCTCTCTGTTAATTTAATAATTAGCCTAGCCAGAAGAATTTAGAAGGTGGGAGGAAAATATTAATATTTTTTAGCTCCCATACCATACTATGCCATTTAGTAGTTTATCAATCTAACTTAAGTTTCTATGTCCTCACTCCCTCAGTGGAAACTGCAATAAATGGGCACCTTTATCTGTTTTGTTCTCTACTAAATCCTAAGCACCTTGTATATACCAGTGTGTGTCCGGTACATAGTAAATGCTCAGTAAATATTTGTAGAGTGAATAAATAAGTAAATATTCAAAATGTTGACCCAATGCTTACAAAGTGTAAGGGATATCTAGGAATAATTATAAAGGATTAAATAGAGAAAATTAACTAGAATTAGAATCAAGCCAAGATAGGTAAAAATAATTCAATGAGCCACAAAATCTGAGTGGTTCTGGAACCGAGAAACTCATGATGAAACAGTTTTTGCAGGTGATACGTAGTTTTGAGGTTACAGTTCAAGGCTACCCACAAATCATGCTCTTGGCCTTTGCCTCAGCATTCCAGGTTGTGTTTTTATTTTTTAACTCCAGGATATTAGAAGGAAAACCCACAAAACTTCTCCAAGCGTTCTGGCAAGTTTCTCCTCTGTTTATGCAATGACCAGGAAAAGGGATTCTGCACTTGTAATTCTATAAGTGGAGATTTTGAGAACAGAATGGAACATTTTAGAAAAAAAGGAAGATCTTCTACTGGAGATATTTACCTCTGCTTCCAAACAAGCTGTGGTCGGACAGTGACAGCGGCAGCAGCCTGCGACGGAGAAACCTGAGTGACTGCAACCTAAGCTTAGATTTGTTTTTCCAGAAGATGAATGGGGAAAAGCTGATAAAATGTGCCAGTGACTATGGTCACACACCAGACTACGCTTAAGTCCTTATTCACAAATTATTTCTCTCTTCGGTATTCCATGAAGCTTCAAATTATGGACTGAGCTGTGTTCTCCGCAAATTCGTATGTTGAAGCCCTAATCCTCAGTGTGACTTGTTTTGAAGCTAGGGCCTCTAAAGAGGAAGTGGCCGTTCAATGACGTCATGTTCCCCTTAGCCCGATTTGACTCGTTTCTTTCCCACGTGACTGGTTTCTTCCAAAGAAGAGAAAGAGACACAACGGATAGGTAAGAACAGAGCAAAGGCCGTGTAAGGACACAGTGAGAAGGCAGCCAGAAAGACCCCAGAGAAAGTAACCCTGCTGGCACCTTGACTTTGGACTTCCAGCCTCTGGAACTATGAGAAAATATAGTTCTGTCATTGAACCACCCCGTCTGTGGTCCTTTCTTATGGCAGCCTTAGCAGACGAATACACTTAGTCATCCCAAAAATTATATTTGGAGTAAGGTTCTTTGTCATTAAATTATGGAAAACATACAGGTCCCAAACTGCTTATTTTAAATGTATAGTACCTATTAATGCTATTTTCCTAGTGAGGGACACTGTAGATGGGAATTTGAGTCAATAATGGTACGCTGCTGGAAGGTTTCTGCATGTGTTATACATAGACTGTTTTACAGCATGTCCTGTTTTTTTGTTTTCTATTTTTTAAAAAAAGAAAGAAAACTCCATATTTGCAGTGCTGCAACAGATGGTACGGCCCTGTAGTAAGAGAGTGACGTCCTCATCAAGCTGTTGACACAGTTTGTGGAATTTAAATCCTAACAACGATTGGTATTGCTACAAAGATGCAGATTTTGAAATCCCACCTATTTTTAAATGTTCTTATCTTATATGGGTCAGGGTCGGCGAGAGAAATTATCTGACATGTTTGTTCCTGTAAATACTTAAAGGAGAGCACAGTCTATGTTATTCCCGTCAAGATGTAGGGATCGTTGTTTTCAGGGCAATGCAGCATTGTGAGTAGAAGCATATGGGCCTCTCTCTTTAGTTCCCTAAAATGACCAATAGAAGATACAAATAGGGAAGCCTGCATCAGTTCTGGAAACGAGGAGAGAGCCCACCCCCAGGCAGACCCTTGGAAGAGATTCTAGTTGCTAAGACGATATTGACATAAGAATGAGGGAACGGCCCTGGCCAGTTTGGCTCAGCGGTTGGAGCGTTGGCCTGTGGACCAGAGAGTCCCGGGTTCGGTTCCTGCTAGGGGCATGTACCAAAAAAAAAAAAAAAGAAAGAAAAAAAGAATGAGGGAACAGAGCACCGAGGCAAAGGAACATCCCCTGTGAGATTGAGTAGAGTTTCTGGAATAAGTGGGAAGGGACCCTAACAGGACTGTCCCTGGCACCCAAACTCAGCTGAGTCAAGGCTGAAGACAGCCCCATGACTGGTGTCCTCCTGACCGTGCTCACAGGCAGCATTCTGACAGCAGGGCAGCTGTGCAGTGGGCTGAGTTCTCTGCAGAGGAGATGGCGCTCTTGGAAGTCTGTGTCGTTGACCAGAGTGTCAGCCTGCGTGTTCACGTGCTAGTCCCTTCCCTACCACCAGTCCAGTCCCCTCCATACCACAACTGAGAAGTTAAAACTAGAATATACATATGTGCATATAGCTGTGCCAAAAAGGAAGAGGATGCCCTCTTCTGGATTTAATCTGGACCTGAAGGAATATTTGAGAAGAGCCCATTTGAACTTATGAAATGAATCCAGTGTAACTTCCACTTGGCTATAAACCGAAATCGAGCCATCCTAGGCCTTCTCTGTAACCCCAAAAGAATGAACAGAAAAAGTGAGGTCTGTGTAAAAATACCTCAATTTCAAACACGGCACCCCTCCGACAGCTTGGCTCTGAAATAACTAAGGTAAGAAAAAAGAAAACATTAAAAGCTAGCGGGTGACCTCAGTCAAATGTTTAGATTTGTGACCTCAGCACAAGTGAGGAGGCCGTCCAAGCAGCAAGCACTAAGAGGGAGGAAGCAAGCTGGGATCAAGCCCGATGGCCTGGGGATGACGGTCAAGGCCATCGGTTCACGAGCCGCAAGGAAGCAGTGATGAGCCTGTTGGGTACTGTTAATTATGATGTAGAAAATGAACTCCAGAACTGTGCATGTATACTTCCGAAATAACTATATAATGGCTTGAGTTAAAAGAAGAAAAGATTAATCAAAAACAATGGCTCAATAATGAGTTAATCATAGCCAGAAAGGACTGGCAGTGAGTTTTGAAGCACATAAACTACTGAGAGCTCATTCTCAATCATTGCTTTAAATATGGTTACCAAATTGATTAAAGAATAAGTGTATTATCTTGAACACAATACCCTGTCTTATTAGAAAGAACATGATGGGTTTTATGTCCCCATTAAATATAACAGCCTGAGAGAGACAAGAGAAAAGGAATTTCTAGAAATAAATTTGAGAACAAGAACATCCTCAAAGAAACTTCAAGTAATTACTGATACATGTAGGATTTAATTAATTTTCCAAATAAAGGCTTTCTTTATTGGTTTGACATCAATTCTTGGGAGGGAATATATAGTGGCTCTAGCGCACACGTAAGTGGGTGTTGTGTAAACCATCAAATAAAACCTTGAAATTAAAATGGCTTTGGTTAAATAAACCTTAAATGCTACCACACAATTGTAATAATTAAGGGAAAACAAACAAACCCATCACCGTTACCACTGCCACAGGTCCCAGAGCACCCTTTGGCAAATAATTTCTAACACAAGAGCAGGGCTTTGAATGGAGTAGGCATTTCATGTTTATTTTAACTGACTGAACAACAGAAGAAGAATGTAAAGCATTTTCACTGATTTTATTTGAAGTCTTTGGAATTTCTTTGTTATCAGGTACCTTACACTTAATGATAACATTTGGTCAATACCTCTACAGAAAGTAAGATTTAAATCCAAAAGAATTTCTTTTAATTGTGAGTTAGCAATCAAATAAGCTTGTTTAATGAAAAAAAAAAATACTATTGCAAGGAAAAGGTAGATTTTCAGGTAAGAAGATGGAAATGAATACTGTATCAGGAGGTTTAGCATGCCTAAAATGCTCAGCTGTTTTGCTAAGTGGACGAATGAATTATTAAACTTATTGCATTTTTCTCAACCTTTGGACCCTCATATATCTTTTGCATGAGTACAGAAAAGGCATATCATTTTACAGATAGGTCTGAAGTAGACTGAATGTAAGATCTCAGTTTAAACAATTCTGAAAATATAGGTATATTTTTTAATGATAAAAAGAGTTAAAACACACGTGGTATATTTTTTAGGCGCTAGAACAAAAATTATTTCGTTTACAAATTTCATATTAAAAATGGATGAGAATCTAAACTGTTTCTTATTAAATACTGAGTATTTATTTTCCAGATGAATGTCACTTTCAGTTTCTGTTGCAACCGAGCCCCTGCCCCTCAGCCCCCCAACACACACACAACAATAACTAGACTCTATTTTAAAATGTATTATGCGTTCTAATCAAGCCACCCATTGTATTATAGATTTCAGGGAGAAGAGACTTGGGGTAAGTATAGCAGAGTGGATAAGAGCATAATCTCTGAAGTCAAATCCCAACGGCCACTTACTAGCTGTGTGACTTTGGGCAAGCTACTTGATCTCTCTGTGCTTCCATTTTCTCATCTTTAAATTTGGGATTACAATTATACCTCCTTCATGAGATTGCTATGAGGATTAAAATAATTTATTAAATAAATTCAATGTAAATATTGACTATATTTATAAATATAGTCATTGTCAGTATAACTGCACAATCTTCCACTTTGCTAGTAATTTAATTGGATAGCCAGTTCTTGATATCTGGTAGAATGAAAATTTAGTTTCCATTTTTAACTGGAACGCAGAAGTCAGAAGAATTTTCACTGATAGGCCAGCAGGGTTGATGTTGAGTTATCTTGATAGCTTCATTATCTTAGGTTACTATGACACACACTATATTAATCACCCCCCGTTAATTTTATTTTAATTCATTCTCAGCTATATCAAATATGTTTGCGTATGTGTGTGTGTATCTGTTTGTTTACACAGACGTTACATGTTACTGAAACGCCCCACATACCCTTCCAAGGTCACGGGGAGTAGTAGCTAGTTTGAGGTACACCTGAAGATCATGAAGCCAGACTGCCTGGATATATATCCAAAATCTTTAGTTCCCTAGCTGTGTGACTTGGGGGAAGTTACTTAACCTCTCTGTACTTAGTTTTGCCACTTGGGGATGATTATCCCTCCCCCGAGATGGGGATAACAATACCTACCCTAAGGGGTTTTGTGAGAACTAAATGAGTTCATGTGTTAAGTACTTAGAACACTATAACATTGCCCGGCACAGTAAAAACCAGTAAGTGTTTGTTAGTAAATAAATCACATCCCACTCCATGCACAAGTGGAATTCCTATTCTAAATTTTGTGTTTAACAGTCCTTGCTTTTCTTTATATATTTGACTTGTTCTCCCTCTTCCGTCAGAGCCTGCTAGGAACACATCTGTAGCTGGACTAGTCGGGCTTATTCCTTGCTGCGGGGACGGGTAACGCACAGCATGGGCGTCTGTGGGTGTCTCGGTAGCAGGGTCCTATAGGATTTATTATAGGACTTGGGTTTGCTTGTGATTTAAAAAAAAATTTTTTTTCTTTATTGATTTTAGAGAGAGAGGAAAGGAGAGGGAGAGAGAGAGAGAAACATTGATGAGAGAACATCGATTGGCCACCTCCTGCATGCCCCCCACTGGGGATCGGGCCCACAACCTGGGCATGTGCCCTGACCGGGAATCGAACTGGTGACCTCCTGGTGCATGGGTCAACACTCAAGCACTGAGCCACACCAGCTGGGCAAGCTTGTGATTTTTTTAGGAGGGTTCAAATAAGTGCGCTTTGCCCTAAGGAAGCAAGGATAATTCTATGCCAGGTATCTTCATAAACCTTACTGGAAGGAGGCCAGACGAGAGGAAGGCCAGAGCTGTGGTGTGGTTGGTAAAGAAGCAGAACGCGTTCATGCCAGCTGGGAGAGGGGACTGTGATCGTGTTTGTGCTGCACAGTTACCTTGTTTTTACTTAGACAAACTGTGAAGTCGTCTTATTTTTTGTCTCACTCCATCATAGCACAGAATGGCCTTGTTTGATTTCACACTCTATGAAATAGTTTGTGTCCAACAGGAGAAAGCCAGGGCACAGCTCTGAGGGCCATTCCAGCTCGGAAACTCCAGGCTCAGCTCACATTGCCAGGCCAGTACCACACAGTCGTGGCTGCTCCGCTGTGCCCAGACTCGCCTATTTACTCCAAGACAGAATGCTGCAGCTTGTTTTAAAAAACTCTCTATGAGTGGTATACTTTGGTATATGTTCTTCTCTGACATTTTTCACTCTTCGATGTATTTGTGAGTTTCACCATATTGACGATTGTACTCAAGTTCACGTGTCTCCACCTCTGTTTAGAGTTACATGGCATTGGCAGCCGTAGTTTAGTATCCATTCCCCTTTTTGCTGGACATGAGCTATTTCTGGACATTTGCAATTGCACACAATATTTCAGTGTCAGGCCTATAACTATTCCCTGAGGTGAATGTCTGATAGTTTTTGCAGAGTATATACCTAGGAGTACGCACATCTTCATCCACACTAGATAATTCCAAATTGTTTAAAAAATGTTGAAAATAACTTAGATTTTCCGCCAGTGGTGTTTAACTGTTCTGGCTGCCTCACGTCTTCTCCAGTACTTGATATTCTCAAACTTTTACATTGTTGGCAAAGTAGTGGGTTTAAAATGTCATTTTCAATTTTATTTTTTTTATTCAGTCTCATCACCTCTGGTTTTATAGTGGTTAAAGTTAGTCTTTTGCATTCGTTTCTTCCATCTTATTTTATTCTCTTTGTTGCACTTTTCTGTCTCTCCTTACTTTGAATCTATGGCAACAGTTTTGTTGTTATTACCTTGTTTACCTTGGTTCAGAAGTTATACATCCTTATCCTATTTATGTAAAGGGATTGCTTTAAAATGTTAAGATCCAGACCCAAATGAATACTAAATGAGAAATAAAATACAAGACTACATAATATGTAGGTGGGTGAAGGGTAATTAGAGATCAAATAGTCTTTCATAGTTAAATTCTCATTTTCTGTCTGAAAAATGCCCTGATAATGGAAAGAATTCTGTATGTGCAGTTCACCCAGCAGGACATGAAAACAGAAAGTGCTGTGACCTGCACATCAGTAATGCCCCAGGAAGAGCCAGCTTTAGGCTCTGCCACCACACAGAATGCATGCTGGGAATGTGCAGAATCCTCTGAACATTTTCCTTTCCTGTGATACCAGTTATATAATTAAAAGGTTTCATTTAAAAAATAACATATAGTATCACCTCACACCTATGAGAATGGCTGCCATCAACAAATCATCAAACAAGTGCTGGCGAGGGTGTGGACAAAAGGGGACTCTAGCACACTGCTGGTGGGAATGCAGACTGGTGCAGCCACTATGGGAAACACTATGGTGTTACCTCGAAAAGTTGAAAACTGAACTGCCATTTGATCCAGTGATTCCACTTCTAGGAATATGTCCTAAGAAGCCTGAAACACCAATCAGAAAGAATATATGCACCCCTATGTTCATAGCAACACTATTTACAATAGCTAAGATCTGGAAACAGCCTAAGTGTCCATCAATAGATGAGTGGATAAAAAAGCTGTGGTACATTTACACAATGGAGTACTCTGCAGCTGTAAGAAAGAGAGATCTCTTATCCTTTGAGATGATATGGAGGGACCTGAAGAATATTATGCTAAACAAAATAAGCCAGTCTGAGAAAGACAAATATCACATGATCTTACTTATGTGTGGAATATAATGACCAATATAAGTTTGTGAACAAAATAGACCCACAGACATGGATGTAGGGAATAGACTGACAAACCTCGGGTTGGGGATGTGGGTAAGAAGAGATACACCAAAGAACTTATATGCATATATGCATAACCAATGGACACAGACAACAGTGTGGTGATGGTGGGGGTGGGAGGGGATCAGGGAGGAGGGTGTCAGTGGGGGGAAAAGGAGGGACATCTGTAACAAAAATAAATAAATTAATTAATTTTTAAAAATAACATATAGACTTCTTTCAGGAAAATAGTGGAGATATAGCTTTTCCTAATTCTTCTGCTTGAAAAGAAAAACTCCTGGCCATTATATAGTGTATAATCCATTAGATAACTCTGACCTTTGGAGCAAAGAAGGCAGACAAGCTGGACTGTACCGATGTCAATATGCAGTTATGATTCTGCACTGTAGTTTTTTAAAGATCTCAGCACTGGGAGAAACTGAGTCAAGGGTATATAGAATCTCTGTGAAGTTACAATTTCATATGAATCTACAATTGCATCCAAACAAAATGTTCAGTTTTTAAAATAATACATTAGCTGTTCTTAGGGGTTATACATAGATGTATTTTCAGAATGCCTCATTGGCCACATTGCTGTAAACACAAATCTTAAGTTTGCTTCCTATAATGATGTTTTTTTCCCATTTGTAATGCTCCGAACATAAAATCACAAAAATATTTTGAGCCATAGAAATGCACCAGTCTCATTTTTTCATTTGTTTTTTTCAATTCCAGAAAACTTCATACATTCTTTTGCAACCTTGTGAAGCATGCAAAGTAAATATAATCGAATACCCTTTAAGTCATATGAGAACAATAAAATTTCTTTATTTTTAAGAGATCAACCATCAGACTTTAAAAATATCTAACAGATTTCTTTGGAGCTTGTACTGGATGAACAATTTCTTAGGTAGTATAGTTATACAGGAATAATGAGTGGGCCATTCTAGAAAATTCAAATCTCAGTTTTTGAGAACATGTGATCAGCAGTAAACACTACATTATGTAATACAGAACTACAGGAATTACATACCACAATTTTTTTTTGCATTTATCTTCAGATAGAGCAGGAGGGAGAGAGGGAGGAAGAGAGAGAGAGAGAGAAACATTGATGTGAAAGAGACACGTCAACTGGTTGCCACCCACACAACTCCAACCAGGGCCGGGGACAAACTACAACCGAGGTACGTGCCCTTAGCAGGAACTGAACCCGGGACTCTCTGGTCCGCAGGCTGATGCTCTAACCACTGAGCCAAACCGGCCAGGGCACATACCACAATTTAAACTGGAACACAGTAAGGTCTGCAGGGTCTGTCCTTTACCTCCTTCCCTGAATCACACTTACTCCAAATAGCCCATAGACAATTGCAAAAATGTAGCTGACTTACAGTTTGGGGGGAGCTCGACTAGTATCTGTGATTTATATTAATCACTATATATCCTATTTACATGAAAAACCTGTAATGAAAACCATCAAAGGAATAGAACCATACACAAACAAATGTGTACTCTCTCCCTGTGTTTCTTTGATTAATGAAATAACTTTATATATACTCTGTAAAGACATCTATAAAATCGAGGTTATTTTTCAAGAACTATATTATCTCAGTGTTGACTTGGTTAGCTTAGCAACTGAACAGATCTCAAGAGTATTTCGTTTTAAGCAATACTTCCTCAAGCCTTTATTCAACACGTTTCTCTCTTGATAGCTCAAGATTTCTGTGACTGATTATTCTATTTGATTCATCCAAAATACACCAATAGCTAACATTATGCTCATAATGAAAATGGCCAAGAATTAGAAGCACAGTGTTTTAACCCATTTCCTTGATAAAACCTTGTTTCCCTCCTGAAGTTTTCAACCTTCTATATAAAGTAAATTTCTTCAGGCTCTAACAGTCCTCACAATTGCATGTACATAGACTCCCCTTTATAGTAATCATGATTTTCAAACAATATAATGTTTTAAATTACGTTTACTAAATTGAAAAATTAGAGACATTTCAGGTCATTATACACACAATTCTAATTTAAATGATAGCCCAGCGATTTTCAACCGGTATGCCACAAGAATTTTTAAAACATGCAATACCAGACTATTCAGTCAGGGCCACTGACCTCTTTTCCCTTAGATTGTCAAATAAAAAAAAAAAAATGACAATAGCCAACATAACAAAAGCTGCCTGGTGTAAAATGACTCAAAATTATACCTATTTTTTTTGTCAGATTGGCAAAAATATGTATTTTTTGGTCTGCTGCAGAATTTTAGTAATTAGTTTGTGTTCGCCATGAGATGAAAAAGGTTGAAAATTGCTGTTATAATCTAAAAGATTCCACAAGCGAAAGAATTACTTATGTTAATTTGCAGTTACAGGAGTTTTCTACACACTATAGACTTAGTAGTCAAGGTTCTCCTGAACCAGTAGGATATATAGATACATAGGAGGAGATTTATTAGAGGAATTGGCTCTCGTGATTATGAGAGTGGCCCTCTGTTGAAAGGTCCGGTTTCCTAGACCTGAGAACTCGGATGTCAAAGGGCAGGAGAATGCCCTGGCCGGTTTGGCTCAGCGGTTAGAGCATCAGCCTGCGGTCCGGAGAGACCCGGGTTCGGTTCCCACTAAGGGCATGTACTTCGGTTGCAGTTTGTCCCCGGCCCTGGTTGGTCGTGCGGGTGGCAGCCACTCGATGTGTCCCTTTCACGTCGATGTTTCTCTCTCTCTCTCTCTCTCTCTCTCTCTCTTCCTCTCTCTCCCTTCCACTCTATCTGAACAAAAAATGAGAAAATGTCCTCGCGTGAGGATAAAAAAAATAAAAAAATAAAAAAAAAGGTTAGGAGAAGATGGATACGCCAGCTCCAGGACAGACAGAGAGAATTCACTTTTAATCCACTTTTTGTTCTGTTGGGCTCTCAATAGATAGGACCATTCTGGCCCACATTGGTGAGGGAGATTTTTTTTTACTTAATCTACAGATTCAAATGCTATCTCTTCCATAAGCACCCTCATAGACACACCTAGAAACAATGTTTTACCAGCGATCTGCACATCCCTTAGCCCAGTCAAGTTAACACATAAAATTAACCATCACCAGACTCTTATGTCTGTGAGGATATTTAAAACCATTCATTGTATGTAAAATGTGTATTAGTGATGTCAAACTATGTTTTGTATTCAGAGAAATGAGGCATTTATTTGTGTATTTTCTGTCATTAGCGTGCCAAGTACTCTCACTGTTGGAAAGCAATAAAATTAATCATTTTTGGCTTTGGCTGATGTTATATTGTACATTAGCAACAATTCTGAGAAACTTAAGAATGCTCATGGTTCTCCATACTAAGCAAATTAGGGGTGCCAAGTCATCGATTTTCATGGTCCTGTGTGTGTGTGTGGGGCGGGGGGGGTGAGTAGGAAGGAAAGGAGATAAGTTAGGCACTCCTAAGAGAAAAAAGAAAAAAATAATATCTATAGAATACTTTTCAGAACTGGAAAATGATGGCAGAAACAGGATTAATGTAAGCGCTTTTGGGTAGCATTACTGAGTGTGTGTGTCTGTGTGTGCAGGAATCTGAGATGCACAAGTACCCACAGTTTGCCTCCGAGTTGAAACTACAAGCAGATGTATTTAGTACTTTCATTTAAATATTAGGACACTGTAGCTTCAGCTATTTCAGTTTCTCTCTGAGCGTCCAGATGCAATTTCATGCAAGGGGAATTGGATAGGTCTTTACATAAAGCGAATGAGAAGTATCTAAGACTTCTTTGATTCCAGTCCTTCGGGCATTCCAAATTACCAGAAGGAAACAGGAACTAGCTTTTATTAAAGGAAATGTGTGTTCAAGACATTTACTTATTAAATTTTTACAACAAAAATAACTAGAGCTCTGTAGCACACAATATACAGCTAAACTAGATTCTTTCCTGCTGTATACATAGCTTCAAATGTCTTTCTCACTTAGTCGTTTACATGAACTGTCAAATCCATGTGCTAGACATACGGCCAAACTGCACGCATCAACAAGGAGAGGAGCGAGGGCAAGCCTTACTTATCTGCAGTTTATTGGTCAACTTATGAACAGGCATGGACAACTACAAATTAGTCTCCTGAGCAATTCTGAGATTTGAATCAAATATGCAGATGATGTTTTCAGTAGAAGTTCTGGAACGTATCTGCTGAGTCGTGCAACCGGAGGTCGAGAGGGATGCCCTGCTTGGTGGCATGAGCTCGTCCTTCATTACATCCACCGATCACCTCTCTGGGACCAAAAGGAAAGGGAGGCTGCTCCACCGGAAGCCACAGTATAAATATTTCCATATATATTAAAGCTGTAGTCTCCCTCCTATTGTATTCAGTCCTCTAAAGTACATACCGCTTTCTTAGAATCTAATGGCAGAATTTGAGAGGTAGAATTGAACTTAAAAATTATTTTACTGCTTAGGAAAGTTAGACGCTGCATTATTAATTGCATGAATAATTAGTGGTAACGCTGGTGATCAAACAATCTGCAAGGCTTCTAGCCCAGTTCCCTTCCACGACACCATTCTGCTGGTTTTTCTCTGCTCCTTCTCCTTTTATTCTCAGGATGTGGCCAAGAAGCATTGGAATAATGTCTTGGTGGCACTCTTTTAAGCATTTTCTTTCTCCATTCACGCAGAACAATCAGACTGTTGACCATAACAATTCATTTAATTACTAAGGAATCTCTGTGTTTTTCTCCAAACAGCATCAAAACCAGTGGATTTGAAATTATGCACCGGCCCCATTCCTAACACCACACAGCTGTGCCACATTCCCTGTCCACTAGAATGTGAGGTTTCACCTTGGTCAGCTTGGGGACCTTGTACCTATGAAAACTGTAATGACCAGCAAGGCAAAAAAGGTATGTGATATTAACATGACATGCTTGAAACTCTTATCTATTGAGTCAAACCATGCATTATTTTAAAAGGCTACTCTGTATTTCTTGCAATTATTCATTTGTGATATTTTCCAGAATGGCTAAAGAGCATTGATTGCAAAAGATGAATAAACCTACTCTGGTGTTGGTACCAGAAGATTAAAACTGAAGAAAGCAGTCAAGATACTTGCTAATTTAGACAACAGATGGAGAATGTCTAAGGCAATTTAATGCAGTGATTCTGATGAGCTGTGGTGTCAGGCTGACCTGGATTGGAAAACCTACTCAGTCTTGTATTGTTTAGATAAGCTAATTAACTTATCTAAATCTTTGTTTCCTTATCTGTAAGGGGGATGTAATAATATCTGCCACCCAAGTTTTCTCTAAAGATTCAGTGAGATAATAAACATAAAACTCTTAATTCAGTGTCTGACCCATAGCTAGTGCCCAATAAACAGAACTCATTACTTTGAAGATAAAAACAAAAGCAAAATGCTATTGCTTGTATGATGCAGATGATGTATCTAAGAAGAGTAGACTAAGTGCAGTGGTTTATTGTGTGGTAAGCATGGTGGGGTAATTTTAACATGACCTAGTAATTAAAATCATTTTCCTATTTTGTTTCGAAAGACAGTGCCCTAGTGATTCTAATATGTTCACGTGGCAATAAGCAGACATTAATTTTGTTATACGTTGTCAGGAAGGGCAACGCTTAGGAGCTATTAAGGCACAGAGCAGGACTTTGAATTCTCCTCATTAGAGCCCAGATGGTTTATGTCCCTAATTCAAATTTTCAGGCAGTCTAAATTCAACTGAGTCTCAAAGAGACAATTTCTCTGGGAATATTCAACTTATCAGAGGTTCCTTTGCAGATTTAATCATGTGATAGTGTTGAAGAATTCAAAGTAATAGCACTTTTGTCTGGTCACGAATATTTCCGAATAGCCTGAGATTTCATTGTTTCTTTGAATGTCTTAGAACTACAAACTTTCCAAATCATGCAAAATCAATCTCTCTCTCTCTCCCTCCCGACCCCCCCACCTCCAGCCCTGAGGGTGATGGGACATACATGGCATGTGTTGCCTTATTTTTACTATAGTAAGCTAACACCAAAAGTTCCTCTTTGGCCATTCTGTTTATTTATTCATTTATGCATTTAATAAATTATTAATGAGCCCACATTAAGCTACAGTTTGGGGATGTACCAGTGATTAAAGCAGATATGACTTCTGCCTGCTGACCTTGTCCACCTTTCACTCGGGGTTTCATTCAACATTCTACAATATTCAACCCGTGATGGCCACAGTACATATTTTCCGTCCCCAATAACTCAGGTTTCAAGCTGAGGAAGCGGCGCATTACCAGTGAGCCCACCGGAGGCTCTGGGGGCCCTGGGAGCTGCCCGCACTTACTGGAGGCCATTCCCTGCGAGGAGCCGTCCTGCTACGAGTGGAAAGCGGTGAGGCTCGGAGACTGTGAACCAGATAACGGGAAAGAGTGTGGTCCAGGCACTCAAGTTCAAGAGGTTGTCTGCATCAACAGTGATGGTGAGACCCACGGATCTATCCTGCTTTTGTGAATGTTTGTTTAACCCTGTGCTTTACCCTGTGTTAAAATCTCATCTTCTCTCAGAATTGGTTCCATTTACAAACACAGAAATAGCTGCTTCTTCCTTCTTCCTTTCCTTAGCTTTTCCTTCCTTCCTTCCTTCCTTCCTTCCTTCCTTCCTTCCTTCCTTCCTTCCTTCCTTCCTTCCTTCCTATTTCCTTCCTTCCTATCTCCTTCCTTCCTTCCTTCCTTCCTTCCTTCCTTCCTTCCTTCTTTCCTTCCTTCCTTCCTTCCTTCCTTCCTTCCTTCCCTCCCTCCCTCCCTCCCTCCCTCCCTCCCTCCTTCCTTCCTTCCCTCCCTCCTTCCTTCCTTCCTTTCTTTCTTTCTAATGGTGGCAATAGAGAGATTCTTTGAACAATCACAGGATATTTTTTCATTTGAAAACAGGTAACATAGACTAAGAGTTAAAACATCATTAGGCTAATAATGTATTAAATTGCCACATTTTAAAATAACAAGAAAAGGTAACATTTTTCTAAGTGTTCTTTCCCTCCATCCCAGGTTTGTAAGGGTTGGTTGACTTGATTTGAGAAACGTTTATTTCCCACCCTGATAGTACATCTTAGTGATATAATTTAATTTTCAGATTCCAGAACTCCCACTAGAGTCCCTGAATCCACCTTCTGACCTCTAGGGGTCTCCCCACCAGGAATGACAGAGAGCCCCTGGGGTGGTGTTTTCCACAGTTCTTTTCCTGAACCACAGGAATTACCTCGGACTTTTACAACTGAGTTTTGTTTGATAAAATATCCTTTCTTGCTAGCCCTGATAGAAGATTTTTACATTCTTTCCAAGAGTGCAGCTATTGTTTTACGGAGATCCCCTTATTCTTTGGCAATCCATGTCACCAGATATAGTTTAAAAAGCAGACAACGTCCCCAGATATAGTTTAAAACCCCTGGCTAGTATCATCTCTAAGGTCCTCTCTTTTCTTTCTTATCATCACTCGAGTATATGCTTGTATTGATTTTAGAGAGAGAAAAAAACAACAATAACAAAACATCGATGTGAGAGAGAAACATTAATCGGGCCTCCCATACCAGGAATGGAACCTAAACCTAGGTGTGTGCCCTGCCTGGGAATCGAGCCTGCAACCTTTTGGTACACGGGATGATGCTCCAAGCAACGGAGCCACCTGGCCAGGGCTCTAAGGTTCCTCCTTCCTCTCCAATCCTATGAGTCTGCACAACAGCGCAGCACGAGCACCAAGCCCCAGGGACCCGGGTTTGACAGCTTGTGCTATTTCCAGCACACGCAGAACCATTCGGGCGCCCTCTCAGGGGCACTGGAACATCTGGTAACCATCATAATTCCTTCCATCCCATTTTCCTCCCGCGTGCAGAGCTGCTTCCTCCTGTGAGGCAGTCACTGTTCAGTAGAGAAGGATAGTCTCTGGGGTAAGAGGATGACAGACACTCTCAGTTTGAGAAATTAGCCTTTCGACGTTGCAACGCACCGTGTCTCCTTTGTCCAGAGGCCGAGGTCGTCATGCAGGACAGCACCAGGGAAAATCCAAACCAGCACCTGAGGTTGGAAGGTGAAGAAGGCTCGTTGCTCCAGACGGTTTACAGTGACTTTTATGTATTCTGCTTTTTTTTTCTCTGTGGATATCGTTAGCTATGATACATTCTCTCTAGCTTTTACCCAGTTCTACCCTAAAGAGTAAGAAAAGAAGGAGATTGTCATGTAGGAAAAAGAAAGCAAAAGAAACACATTCTGTTGCGAGTCCACATCCACTTCCAATCCTCGCTTGGATCCGATGGCACTCTCTGGGTCATCTTCCGAGTTGCTGTAAAAACAGTAAGGGTCATATTTCTTTTAGCAACATTGGCAACTAACTCCCTTACTACCATTTCTTGATTTTTTTCACTCAATTCAGATAATTTTCCTTACCCTCCTACGAACCTAGGGAGACACTGGGATCCCACATACTTGGTGTATTTGGGTGAGCTAAAATAAAAATTTAAAACACCAAGGTGAAAAGTTCATTGCGTGTGGAACTTCTGCCCAAATATTATCAGAGAAAAAATCAGATCGCACTTATTGCAGTGATCTTCCTGAATGTCTGTGCAAACTGAGTATATTTTAAATATACTAAAGGAACTGGCTATTTTTTAAAATGTCCGTGGTGTCCGGCCGGTGTGGCTCAGTGGTTGAGCGTCGACCCATGCACCAAGAGGTTGCCAGTTCGAGTCCCGGTCAGGGCACATGCCCAGGTTGTGGGCCCGATCCCCAGTGGGGGGCATGCGGGAGGTGGCCAACTGATGTTCTCTCTCATCGATGTTTCTCTCTCTCCCTCCCTCTCACTTCCTCTCTCTCTAACATCATCAAAAGGAAAAAAAATATATTTAAAAATGTCAGTGGTTAAGTCTAATTTTGTCAGGTAGCATATTTTGTAACACAGATACTCACCTCCTAAATTGTCCTGTGGGACACGAAAGAACACGCAGAGGAATGCGTTAGCTCTGCCTGGTTATACTGAAAAGCAACGTGTGTTGTAACCTAGGAGGCAGATTGGTAACTCGCAGTGCACAGAAGCTGGTTTCGCGTTGTCTCCGTCACAGACTGAACAAATTAAAAATGGTCAGACGTGTGCCGTGGATCTTCGATTCGTTCTCATCGTCCTCCATCAGGACATCTCTTTCATCATTGCATTTACTTCCTGACATTAATTAGTTGTAGTGCCGCTCAGTATTTTAACTGGCTCAACTACAGGGATGTATAAAATAAAAAAAATGATCTGTTATTGTACATCCTAGAGGCCGTTAAAATTTATATGTAATTGAACCGTAATTGAGCTGATAGAATCAGAGCAAAAGCCTGGAGACCTGTAAATAGCACGCCAGCGTTATTACCGTGTGGTCGGTCACCTCGCAAGTGTTCGCAGCTTCACCAAATGTTGTTTTGTAATTAAATCGAACCCAGGGAATTAAAGCTGATTAGTTGCACAGGCTCTACCTCTAGGCCTGGCTGCGGCTATAGATTTTGTTTTATAATTAAGTTAAAGCTCTACTAGGGAAATGAAGATTTCAAGTCCATGAATGTAGACAATAATAAAAAGACTTTTTCCCCCCCTCCCACAGTCCTCATAAATTTACAACCTTGTTAATTACCTCAAATCTTCTAAAGCCTCTGTTTTATTTTTTCCCTGAAATATTCTTTGTCCAGGCTTCCAGAGATCATGAAGATGTATTTATTTATTTTTTATTTTTTCATTTCTCCAATTGTCTTCTAAGGAGCAGGTGTGGGGGAGGGTCGTGAGAGCACCCCGGAGGTGTCCTGGGTGCGTTCTCCAACCGGCTGAGAAAGATAACAGAAAGGCAAGAACGAGAACTCAGAAACATTTTACGTGTGAAGGGAAAAATATGACTCATAATTTAAAGACGGTCAGGCAAGCTCTGTAGATCTCTGAGCACACATGCAGGAACCACTCCAGAGACCTGGTGGAAATGCTGGCGGGGCGGGTGCTGGATCTAGAGAATGTGGGTCAGCGAGAAAATCCAAATCTTCCCTACTTCAGTTTTTGCGAAATTTGCCCATGTTTTCGTTAAAGGTGTAAATTTGGTGAGGCAAAAGTATTTTGTTTCCCAAATTGGTTGATTAGAGGTGAAACAAAGCAAGGCTGTCAGGCTGAAAGTGGGAAAAAGAAAATCTGTTGTCTTATTGATTACTGAAGGAGACTGTAAACCAATTATTGTTTTCATATTTTCCTCCCCTCTGTTGAAAAAGAAAATGGTTCCATCGTATTTGATCACCATGTGCTCTATGTCAGTATCAGAGCGCTGACACCTTTCTGTGTGAATTTCAAAACCACAGTTTTGTTATTTTGTCTTGGGTATTGCTTTGTAAATAGTGAACCTAGGCAGTTTCAGAATGCCTGCAACTTCTATTTTTCTCCTTTCTTATTTTTCTCCACATTAGTAAAAGTTAAGATAATCAGGGATATTGATGTACAGGACTCCTATTTGCACTTGACACAGAGTTTTATGAAGCCAAAAAATTACATTTCTATGAACATAAATTGATATAACAATTCATCATTACACAGCCACTAATGGTACAGTAGTTAAGAACAGCATCCGGCCAGGGCCCTCAGAACATGTTATGCCATTCTTAAGGCCCTATGGTTCAACTCTTTCCTCTTCCACCGAGTAAAGTACATCAAAATTCAAATAAAGGGAATATCATTATTATATGGATAACCTCAAATCACTCGAACTTATGTGTTAAAAGTAACTTACTTTAAATGTCATTAACAAGTAATTTTTTAAAATACTCATCAGTTTAATTACTATTCAACAATTCACTCTTTAAAAAAACAATGAGTTTGCCCTGGCCGGTTTGGCTCAGCGATTAGAGTGTTGGCTGCGGACCAAAGAGTCCCGGGTTCGATTCCAGTCAAGGGCACGTACCTCGGTTGCAGTTCGTCCCCGGCCCCGGTTGGGGTCGTGCGAGTGGCGGCCAATCGATGTGTCTCTTTCACATCATGTTTCTCTCTCTCTCTCTTCCTACCTCTCTCCCTCCACCTCTATCTGGAGATAATGTAAAAATATCCTCGGGTGAGGATAAAAAAGCAAACCACGAGTTTTGATAAATTCTGACCCACAGGAACAGGCATTTTTCCTGCCAAAGCCCTTCTCTTGTACAGCACTCTATCTGGTGTGTTTTATATTCACCTAAAACCTGACCGTAGCTCACCATTGTGTCATGTCACCATGGTTGAAAACTATGGGATTATTAACAACATCTGCTGTGCAGACAAGGTCGTGAAGTACTGTATTAAATGACAAAAGGGTTCTTTTTGGTGGAACCTAAGACCCAACTCTGTTACCCAAAGATTCCGAGCACTAAAGCCAACTGGTTGAATTGGGGTAATACTGATGAAGCCCGATGATTAAGAACACGATGAGATTAGTACTGAGGCAAGCCTTTAAACTAAGTTTTTCTACCTCTTTCGGGAACCGTTTCTGCCCGTCATCAGAAGTACCGAGAAAGCTGACTGTGAAAGCTAGGGGAAGATCACTTTAATATTCAGAATACTGGATTGTCATGTGACTGCTTCGTCTCTCTGAAATTTTACCACCCCTTTGCTCCTTCTGAAATGAGATATGTATCTCATATGAATGGGGAGAAAGGAAGGCTTGAATACAGGTAGTTCATGCCATAGTTCTTTTTCCCATGTATTCTGAATTGAGAGGAATATAAGGTCGTATCAATTTGATACCTGAGGTAAATACAGGAATAAACACCTGATTTCTCAAAAAATTAAAAATGGTACTGACTTATGACTCAGTAACCCACTTCTGGGTAGGTATATATCTGAAGAAACCCAAAACACTAATTTGAAAGAATATATGCACCCTTCTGTTCATGGCAACATTATTTACAGTAGCCAAGGTATGGAAGCAACCCAAGTGCCCATCAATAAACAAGTAGATAAAAAAGTGGTGGTACATATAGACAATGGAATATTATTAGACCATAAAAAGAACAAAGTGTTACCATTTGTGACAGCATGGATGCACCAAGAGGGTATTATGCTAAGTGAAATAAGTCAGTCAGAGAAAGGCAAATGCCATATGATCTCAATTACATGTGGAATCTAAAAAACAATATAAATGAACGAAACAGAAACAGACTCATACATAGATACAGAGAACAGACTGAGGGTTGCCAGAGGGGAGTCGGACTGGGGGACTGGGTGAAAAAGGGGAAGGGATTGAGACGTACAGGTTGGTAGTTACAAACAGTCGTGGTGATGAGCGGTGCAGCATAGGAAACACTGTCAGTGGTGTCGTGGTAGCTCTGTGTGGTGTCAGAGGGAACACTTGGTAAAGTGTATGATTGTCTGGCCACTACGCTGTACACCTGAAACTAATACAAAATAACATTGAATGTAAACTGGAATTGAAAACATTTTAAAATAAAATTACAGTAAAAATTGACAAATAAAAAATATTAAAATTATTTTACCTCTTGAAACAGGCAGGACTCAGTGTGGGAAGAGATGGGGCAAGGTGCTCTATTTTATTTTAAGCCTTGTAGTACAATTTGTACCCGATTTATAAATTGTGTAAACATTGGATTCAATTGTCCAAATATATATTTATTAAAGAATAACAGTTTTTGGGGGGGACAGTGGCGTGTGGGATAAAGATTAGAGGCTAGGGAGCAAAGCACCAGGAACAGAAAGGGAGACATTATGAAACTTATCATTGAGACTAGTATTTTGACTGCGGATATTCATAAGCTCTCCTAGAAGCACAGGCCCGGTCAAGGAGCAGGGTGCACAGGGTTTATTAAGGATGCGCTGCCGGGAGACACCGGTAAGAGAAGGGGGAACAAAGAAGCAACCGAAGGATGTCAGTTCATATGTATAGAGCTAGATGAGAATGCAGTTTCAGACGCATCATTGCTCTCTGGAACTGGAATCAGCTTCTCAATACCAATTACACAGCCATTACACAGAAAAGCTGATCTTTTAAATGCAAGAATACACTCCATAACTGAGTTGTTTTTTCCATAATTTAAGCAATAAATCAACTAAGTTTCCTTCCTGTAGAATGCTCTGCCTTTTAATGTGTTTGGAATATCATTAGGTTGGATATTATGCTTAAATCTAAGGTCTCTCACTTTACAACTAGGATCATCTAACACTGTTGGTAGGGGTTTGTTTTCTGTAATGGGGTTGAGGTTCTGTATTCAATTTGTTGTAGAGATGAAAAAAAAATTGCTTAATTTAAAGCAATAGGTTATTGTTCACCCTTGGTCAGTAGCAATCACAAGTTTACTTTGGTCTTAGAAAATCTGGCATCATATGCCGTGATCTGTCTGCTGTGTGTGTTTTGTTTGGGGTTTGTAAAAAAACTCTGAGGATTGAGCCAATATTCTTTTGCATATCAATGCCTTAGCAAAGAATAGAGTTTTATAAAGAGGTTTCTCTTTTAAAGTAGTGTGGATTTAGCACTCAGATTAAACCTCAGATTTAAGTTAAGTAACCAGTAATTTACTTACCACTTAATGAAATAATAAGTTTCCCAGGAAATGTTGGCTACCACTTCAAATGGCAAGTATTAAAACAACCTTCTACTTTAGCATAGGTGGTCAAATGCCTTAACACAATCTAAGGGAGCTGGTGTTCTCATAGCTGGGTCAGTAATAAGCCAGTACGAATAGAAAGCACATCTTTCAGTCAAATTAGGCAGGAGTTTAATTATTTAAAATAGTAATTAATTTTAATTAATTAAAGGGGGAAAAAGGTAAAGGGGGGATTAATGGTGATCAACTTGACTTGGGGTGGTAAACACACAACACAATATACAGATGATGTATTATGGAATTGTATACTTGAAACCGGTATAATTTTATTAACCAATGTCACCCCAGTAAACTCAATAAAAAAGAAAAAGAAAACAAAACAGCAACAAAAATATATGCATCTCATGTCTTACACCCCCGGAGCCCCTTGTTTTCTGTTTTAGACTCCGCTTATCCCTTGCCTCCCGTCAGCCTTTGTCTTCCCATGACCTCCTTGATTCTACATCCCTCTGATCCCCTTCCTACCTCTCAGGCCATGTGTCAATTAACAATTGCAGGGTAACAGACCACCTCCCAACTCACTGGCTGCACCCAAAACCAGTGAGAACTTCTCACGATCCTGGGAAGTTCCTGGCAGGTCTCCCCTGGGCTCACTAGTGGAGGCCGGGCTGTGACTGGAAGGTCCGAGGTGGCCTCTGTCCCATATTTTGCAGTTGGTGCTGACTGCTGAGGTGCGTTGGTGCTTCTCCACATGGACTCTCGTCCTCCAGTAAGCTGGACCTGCTTTCCTACGTGGTAGTTTTAGGGCACTGCTTTAACAGGACAAAAACAGAAGCTGTAGGCCCTTGAACTTGTACAGTGTCCCTTCTGCCACCTTCTATTGCTCAAAGCAAATCGCAGTGACAACTCAGATGTAATAGGTAGAGAAATAGAAGACGGCGCCTCTTGATGGGAGACATGACAAGGCATTATGGAGAGAATTTAATTTACTGCGGTCCACTTTCTGGTCACTATTGCAAAATGTAACCCGTCAACACCCAAGGCCACCGCATTCTCTTGCAGTTTGTATCATCAGGCTTGAAGTGCACTCTCTCATCATCTACATCTGGTTCCCAAATAGATGAGGCTTCTTGGGCACGGAAACTGGGGTGTGGCTGCTGTTATTTTTGCATATTTACTGCAAGCTGTTACTGTCAGGGCTGTTTTTCTCCCACAGGCAATCTGGTGTAAGTTCTCTCCTGTGCACTTCAAAATAAAGAAGTTAATGCTAGCTTTTAATCATAGATGTTTTTGGAAGGAAAAAGAAAGTAAATCATACAATAGGAACTATGGGAGCTGAGTGATCAAAACTGACATGTTTTTAAAGAACAGCTCACGTGGCTTTGTTGAGACCGAATGTGAAAGGAGCAGAGGCGTGAAGAGGCTGTGGCTGTCGTTCAGAGAAGAGATGGAAGGGTAGCTTAGGTAAGGGTCAAAGCAATGAAAGGGGGGTGCTAGTCTCAAATAATTACACTGCTTCTCCGGGAAGCACGGCAGCAGTTAGTTAATGGAGACATTGGTGTCCTGGGATCAGACTGTCCTTTCTCTAGGATCACAGGTCTCCACCATCAATCCTGTCTTCACCATCATGTCATTTAGCTGCTGAAAATCCCTGGCTGGCTTCCTGTTGCCCTTTGCATCAAGTTGAAAGCCATTTGGGAATCAGAGAATGTCCCCCTTGATTTTATTTTGCCCATTTTACCAATTGCTTTTTCTGTCCTTTATTACGCTGCTGTGTATTTTACAGAATTTGGTTATTTGTGCTCTGCGGTTACCTCGGTCTACCCTCTGTACTCTTAGTTACTGTGGAGTAGGGATGGCGACTTCTTTTTGTATACCTACTTCCCAGCGCTGTGCTCCGCATAAGAGATCGTCAGTAAATTTCTGAGTCATCACTAATTTCTTGCTTTCTTTTATCCCTAAACATCACATCTTTTTAGGAAATGACTCCGTTTCTCCTTAAGTAAACTTGTGTTATTGCTCTAACAGAACATTTAAACTTTACACCAGATATCAGGTAAAGCCTGACACCAAATGGCGTACTCTATTACCATCTCAAAATGCCTTCAAATTCCATTACCCTCAAGTCCCAGTACACCGGAGCAAAAGAGCTACTGCATTTGCATAAAGAGAAAAAAAAGATAAACGGAATGTGCATAAAAACCTATAATCTGAAGGATTTCTCTGACAGCTTTTATCATTAGACTGTTTTTTGTTGAGATTCAATTTACCGGAACCCAGTCATTGAAACACAGAGTGTAGGTTCAAGTGCTAACTGGGCCACTTTCTTTGGCAAGTTATTTCAATTCTCTGTGATTAAGTTTCCTCATCTGTGAAATAAGGATAGTATGATTACCTACTGGTAATATTGTTGTGAAGTATAAATGAGTCAATATATGTTTAGTGCGAAGAACTGTGCCTGACGCATAGTAAATACTGTTTAAGTATTTGTTGTTACTGTCATTCTTCTGAGATGAATTCAATAATGAAGGTTAACTAAGCACAAAGACCATTCCTTTTTGTTTGTTTGGCTAAGGGTAAGAATTTTACTACTTATCCATACTGATCAAATAACTTATATAATCTATCATTTATTTTTATAACGCCCTTATTAAATAACACCCTCATAACTATTCTGTCATAAATATGCTTATTTTAAAAGAATTTGTATATAGCTTTAAAGAAATGGGTGCCTTCCTCCTGCTCTATTAGCTATTATAAAGTAAGTATATACTAATAAAATTTCATAATAGAAAATATTTTCAACTGTTACACAAGCAAAACATCTGAATTTTTTTCACTTGACACATGTTATTGATTCAAATTAGTAATGTCTTCTGAAGAGAAGAACTAGGATTATTTGAGTTTCACCAAATTTATGAAAATTAATTATTGTAACATATTGCTATTAATTTAAAAGTAGGTTATAAGTGTGCATTTTGCTATCTGTATGACCTAACTATTGCACTGTGTCCTATCAGGCAATTGCAGTTTTCTTTCTTTTCTTAGGAAGATAAGTCACCAACTATAGCCAGAAGCTAGACTTAAGTTGATTTATGTAAGATCATGAAATATTATTGTGGGATGACAATTAAATATAATGAGAAACGAAATCTGTAGTAACCTTTGAACTTCAAGACTGCATTAAGTAGGAGCTAGGGAAAATATATCTTCCCCCCAAAAAACTCATCAATAATCCCCAAAAGCTCACCAGTCATCCACATTAGGAAATAATAGAGGAGATGCTGTTTAGCTATAATTCTCATTCTGAAATTTCTTGTATCTTAGGGGCACCTGTTATTGAAACAGGGCATGTGGTATGAAAAGCCACAAGATGAATACAGTGCATTTTCTTGGCTTTCAGTTTGGCCAAGAGGCTTAAAGGGACAGAGAATAAAAGTAAATTAACTAGTAAAATTTTTGAATCTTTGATCTTATACCTTGAATTATAAATCTTTGATCAAAAGAGATTGCTAAGTTGATTAAAATTTTAAGATATGTATTAGTTATGTGTTGCTTGCCTCCTCCACATTCATTACATTATCTTCTCTCATCAATTGTGCCTGCAATTTTTCATTAAGAAATTCATCTGTCCCCTAAACTAAACCCAGTCACGAGGCTTGCTGGGATTGATCCTATTTCTCCGCCGAGGCCATGACCCATCTACCTGGCCACAGTGATTGCTTTAAGGCTGAGCATATGACCCAGTTTGGGCTAGCAGCAGAGAACACACCCAAGAACTTGTGCAGAAATAACTGAAGGAGATGCTGGAGCTGTCCAGAGTCACTACAGAAAGTTGATGATATAAAAGGCAGGAGGAGAGATGGAGGTATTAGTTGGTTCATTGGAGCCATTGGATCTGTCTTCACCTGAAGCCATTTTTAATTATTATCGGAAGCCACTATTTCAACCGGTAAAGTCTCTTCATTATTTTTACCCCCAAAGAGGTCAGATACCAAAAGAGATTTGAAAGTTCTGGCTTTGAATGAATGGCTACCTGAGCTTCTATTTTCAGATGTATACTAAATTCACCTGTAAGCAATTAATCACTCTCCACTTTTTAAAAGAATCTATCTATAACAACATTTGCAAAGCCCCTAGATTATATGAAAGAAGAGTCTAATGTGGCCTTTCCAAGTAAGTTAATTTCTACAGAATATTTCTCAGTAGAAAAACTGCGGGTGACAATCTGGTTGAAAGAAGAGGGACTTGTTTTGTCTCGGCGGAGAGTTTGATGTTAGGTTAAGAAAACATCATTGTCCTTACCAAGCAGAAGGAGGCCAACAGAATTGGTGGGATGTCTGAAGTGCCTTGAGTGTCTTTTTAATTTTTTTTTGTCACTATTGGTACAAGATCCTTTTTTTTTTCCCCTTTGTATTGTCTTCTACCTTTTTAACATTAGAACATTTCAACGCTGGAAAACGTTGCTGAGATCATGATAGAAATGACATGATGTCACAAAATAGCTGCCTGATATTTTTTATTAAGATTCCAAACTGTCGGCTTTGATTCAAAGCTATATTAGGGTTTTTAAATAAGAAATTTATGCAGAGAGCCTCCACTGGGCTTTTCTAAGATACACAACCCAGCAGATGGCTGCATTCCATGAGAGAACTAGAACCCTCTAGAGAAGTTCTGATTTCATAAATAAAGAACTGGTTTAAACATTGGCTAAATCTTCAAGTCTGCTACCTAGACTTATTCATTCCTTCCTTCCACAACATATATTGTGTCTGGTCTGGTTCGAGCATTGTAGCTTATGATGGTGATATTCATATTAATAACAGTTTCTGCCCAACAAGCACCCACTGTCTAGTGGAAGGTAGGAGAATGTATAATCAAATTATTTTAACATGGTGCAATACTTTCTAAATGAGAGATATGTTCAGAGTGCTAAGGGGCAGAGTGGGTAGAGTTTACCTTGGAGGTCACTGAAGGCTTTAGAAAAGAGATGACATATGTTAACTAAAAGGATAAATAAAAATTCTTAAGAAGGTTATTGTATTTTAGGCTAAAATCACAGCTATGCAAAAGCAGAGAGGTGTGAAAGAACTTGAGATGTTGGGGGAGCTGCAAATATTTGGGCATGTCACTGCAGAATTTGTGTTTGGAAAGTCGGAGATGAGTCTTTTTGGATGGTACCAGACATAAAAAAAAGCCAAGTTAGAGAGACTCTGTTCCATTCTATTGGAATTCAATGTGTTTTGCTAGGGAAGTGGTATACTCAGATCGTTTGGAAATAGAACTGCAGCCACAGCAGGAGGAAGGGAAGTTGACACAGATGCTCTTGTTCTTTTTTAAACAAAACCAAAAAATAGCTGTAAAACCAAATTTGATCGCAGAACAATCCTGAGGTTTTTATTGTGGTGAAATTTGTTTTTAATCAGTGATGTTGATGCTGTTTTGTTCACCTGTCACATAGTAAATTTAGAAAGTGGGGAAACTTATCCATATGTTTTAGAATCTGTTTTATGTGAAAGAACTTTTATGGGTTGTCACGATGCTAACGAAAAGAAGGAATGTTCCAAATTAGCACAATACAGCAAGTAAATGAAAACAGAAGTTATATTGAAGACTTTACTTTCTATCCATTTTAAGGAGTCCCTGATATGTAGTTAAAAAATATCTTTCATAATTATTGGTAGAATACATTTCCAAGCTCTGACATCTACATAAGAGTGAAAGCTGTAATTTTTATATATCATATTTTATGTGCCAGAAATACTTGAAAAATAGTATAATTGCATTAATTCTGTTATTTGCAAGTAGTAGGTTGTTTAAGTTACATGTTCTTGGAACTGATCTGTAACATCACTAACAATGATTAGAATGTCGATTGTTCTAACAATTTTAATTTTAAAATTGATTTTCTTATAGTTTCAATTTGATGTGAAGAATATTATATTGATGTATTTTATGGTATTTTAATACATTCATTTACAATGTAGTTTGTCAGCTGGCTGGATGTACATTAAATACCTTTAGTGCCGTGTAGGGGAACTGAGCTCAGGCATGGTCTACTGATTGCAGTTGGGGGGAAACAACGAACCCATGTTGCATCTGAGTCATAAAAGAATCCTTTACCTGCATTCACAGGAATATCCTCTAGTTCTAACTTGATAAAAGCCTTTTAAAGAGGCTTTACTGATAGCTTAAAATGTAGCTTTGGTCAATAGATAGGGTAATATCAATGCGAAAAACATGATAGTGTATATGAAGGATATGGTTTTCCTGTCCAGAAAAGGGAAGTGTTTATCTCAGGCTGAAATAAAGAAAGGCAAGGCCAGTTGCTATTGTTTCCTTTAAAATAGTCCCATGATCATTTAGTTATACTCAGGAAAAAGAACATTTCTTTCTTTTTTTTTTTTTTTTGAACTTTTACAAAATGATATTTCCTGTTGATTTGGGGGTATGCATTAACCATATATTTGGAATTTAGTGTTTCTTGTTTTCTTTCTACCTTCACCTTCCTCATAGAAGAGAATGGCAGTCATTCTTTGGAAGTAGAGCGGCCTCCATTATTCTGGTTCGGTTGCCCACTTTTGTAAGATGAGAAATACAGAGTTCAAGGGCCATTCAGCACACTCTGAAGAGCTCAGGCAGTATAGAGCTGTGTTTCTTGGGGGCCAGGCATATCAGTAGATGAGTGGATAGAAAAGCTGTGGTACATTTGCACAGTGGAATACTACTCACCCATAAAAAGAAGGAAATCTTACCTTTTGCGACAGCATGGGTGGACCTGGAGAGTATTATGCTAAGTCAGTCAGAGAAAGGCAAGTAGCATATGATTTCACTTATGTGTGGGATCTAATGAACAAAATAAACTAACAAAATAGAAACAAACTCATAGATACAGAGAACAGACTGACAGCTGTCAGAGGGGAGAGGGTTGGGAGGCTTGGTGACAAAGGTGGAAGGAGTAAGAAGTAAACAACAACTCACAGATATAGACAACAGTATGGTGATTACCAGAGGAAAAGGAGTGGGGTGGGGGAGGTTGGAGAGGGTAAAGGGAGGATGAATGGTGATGGGAGGAGACTGCACTGAGGTAGTGAACACACAGTACAATATACAGATGATGTATTATAGAATTATACCCCTGAAACCTATATTATTTTACTAACCAATGTCACCCTAAAAGATTCAATAAATTTTAAAATATAAGTATATCATCGCTGGCAGACACCATAAAATATAAGATGGAAAGATTTGCTACATAGAAAAGAAAATGTTCTATATGTCAGAAATACATAAATAAAAAATTTTTTAAAAGATTTATATAACATGCAAATCATTACCCTAATTACCTCAAATACTAATCTATTTTATAATGTTCCCATATAAAAAAAATAGATTATTTATCTGAAATGAGTTAGTTTTGAATTCAGTTTCACTGAAACACTGAAAAGCGTTACGCTACATGAGTGGGCTTCATGCTTTTTATAAATCTAGTACATGTCTTAAACCTCTTCCAGCTGAACAGTCTCGAAGATCTGAGCCTGTTGTTCTAGGGATAGGATGCATGGCACAAATCCAGGAACCCCATCCCATTCCGGATGGGGTTCGGAAGGTTGTGCGGCAAGATTGTCATTTATCTAGAATGTAAGGTGCAAGGTGCCCCCAGCAATTTGTCACCACACTGGCTTTTAACCCTTCACTGGGCTAGATTCTAAGCACCACCACAGAACCAGGATTCACTTCATATAAAAAGAAATACAGGTGGTTACCAAACATATGAGACGCTGCAACAAAGAATGCAAGTTAATGAGACAGTATCTATTTCCCCCAATCTATAAAGTCAATAAAAAGAGCACCCAGTGATATGAAATAGAAACTCTTACACAGAGAGCAGGAATTGTAAATTATTATGATATTTAGAATCTTGTTTAACAACATATGTTATAAATCTCAGGTATGTTAATCTATACTACTTCTAGTAATCTGTTCTAAGGAATAATACCCCAAATGTGGATTCTTATAGAAAAAAAATTGTCTACAGCATGTACTGAAGGAGTAAGAATGGATTGGCTAATAAAGAAGACCTAAAAGACTTAGAAAGAGTAGAGAGCAATAAAATGTCTTTGTATAGATAATATGTATTAGTTCTAATAATTACTACATAGTAGGACCATACACATAATTTAGTCTGTTGATTTTCTGGTATTTCTGTCTATTCTATTCTTTCACCAAAACTAGA
The DNA here is from genome assembly GCA_030848825.1 of Tadarida brasiliensis. NCBI lineage: Eukaryota > Metazoa > Chordata > Mammalia > Chiroptera > Molossidae > Tadarida > Tadarida brasiliensis. The sequence continues at coordinate 76,737,709 of CM061267.1, read as the reverse complement.
TCAGTTTTCTATAGTTCGGTCATTTATTTTATTTTATATTATTTTATATATTTATTTATTTTTTAAACATTATTTATTTTTTTCCCTTTATTGATTTTAGAGAGAGGAAGTGAGAGGGAAAGAGAGATAGAAACATCGATGAGAGAGAACATTGATTGTCCGCCTCCTGCATGCCCCGCACTGGGGCTTTGGCCCACAATCTGGGCATGTGCCCTGACTGGGAATCGAACCTCTTGGTGCATGGGTTGACGCTCAACCACTGAGCCACACCGGCCGGACTGGTCATTTATTTTAATATTTAGTAAAGCCATTGTTCTTTTTTCTAAACTTATACAAATTCACTGATTAGTCATTTGTCCAAGTTGCAAATTCACTTTTTTTGTAATTATTGACTGGGATTCTGGGAATCTTAAATGAATTTAGGAAAAACTGACATCTTGTATGATGTATAGTCTCTCCATCCAGAAGCTTGATGTGTCCCTCTATTATTTATAAAGTGTTCCTTTATTTTTCATAGTAGAGATTTGAAAATGTTGCTATGTAGAGCAAAGAAACTTTCATACAATGATAGGGGGTGATATGATAGTTGCTATTCTTTGCTTTGTATCGATCCCATGTTTCCTGTTTAGCAATCATTTTTCTAGAAGCAAAAGTCAATATTTTAGTGTAAAGACTTAAGCCACATTTTTAGAGGTCAGGGATAAGAAAGCCAAACTTTTAGTTATGGCTTTGCTACTGTGTAATTTTTATATAATTCATTGAACTTTCTGAATCTTCCATTCAGCAAGTGCAAAATCAGCACATAACTGAAAATTGTGTTAGCTATGTTTAGGTCTTAAGAAAATGTCTTTTATATTAAGTTGTGCTGCTACTTAATAAAGCACTATTTCTCTGTAACTTTTCCTTGTAGTTTGGGTATTGAAAGAGTTGAGCTGAGTTTTTCACCCTGATAATCCTTTTATTGCCTTGGCATTCAAATTCTACAGAAATATATAAAATGCCCTAATAGACCTAGTTTAGATTATCCTGTGAATGTTTAAGGAACAGTGGAAACAGTGAATAGAATATGGGACAATGAGTATTTAACAAAAGAAAAATATTGTATGCCCATGTTGATATTTTGTTTAAATGTATGGTATGTATTGATACTTTTTTCCCCCCAATTTATCATCAAATAGAGTGGGAGGGAGAGAGAGAGAAACATCAGCATGAGAGGGACACATCGACTGGTTGCCTCCCGCACGACCCAGACCAGGGCCAGGGACAAACCGCAACCGAGGTACATGCCCTTGGCCTACATTGAACCCGTGACTTACTGGTCCGAGGGCCAACGCTCTACTGTTGAGCCAAACCGGCCAGGGTATACTTTTTATTTTCCAAGTACTGTCATATTATGGTGGAAACCAAAACTATCACAATACATTTCTTACGTTAAGAAAAGTGAAAGCAATGGGCTGATAGATACTTTTTAAAAAAAAACTCTTATATTACTGTTTCCACAGCCTTGATATAATCTGGTTTTTATATTTGATGTTTTAGCATTAAACTGATCATTATTTCATCTTCTGTTTACAGTAATTTATTTATAATTACGCACGATGCCCTAATAAGAAAAAAAGTCTTTAATTGTCAACAGCAGGTTTTATCTCAGGTTGTCTGATATGGGAGCAACCAGAAATAGAAACCATCGAACAAAAAAACAAAGCCCATGGCTTAATGAGAAAAAAATACTTAAAAACAGTATTTAACAGTATGTAAGTGTTAAGTCTCATCTGTAAAGATGAGGAAATATAAAAGAAAACTCGTATAAATCAGTGAGATGAACTATTTATCCAAAGAACATTTTAAATAATATTAATTTCTACTAGTTACTATTTATGCTAAGTGACCTACTTCAGCTGAGCATTTGCCTGCTGGTCTGTAGGTAAACATGGATTTTTAAAAGGCGATGGAGAAAGTAGGCTCTGACTGCAGGTTTCTAACTCGAAATTCTGTCCTAGTAGTAACAGAGGATAGGAATATGTTATGACGAATGACCTCTGGCAAATAGCTCCACCCACGGGCAACTCTCCTAAAACTCTACCATCAAAACCTTTGTCAGGCCCTAATTGTCCTTTTCATATTTCTGTCCATGCCGAATGATGTAAGACCTAAAGAGCTTAAAATCTCTAAAGTTTTAGGACTAATAGAAATCTATCTTCACCCTATATCCAAAAGGTTTAAGAAATCCTTTTGGAAAATAATGATCAGGTGTAATTCTTTTTACATAGGAAAATATATTATACGTTTCTCTATACAATGGCCTATACATTAAATTGTCTCACATAATAGGCCTTTATTGAAGGCACTATGACAACAGGCTGTTCGGGTGGTTGTGGTCCCATTTATGCATTACATTATGCATTATGTCCTTTATGAAAACTGTGGGAAGAAATTTACTTATGTCTTTAAATCAAGAACAGTTTTACCTCTCCTGAAAATTGTCCTATCCCAGTATGAATCTGAAATTAATCCTCCTATGTGTTAACTGCTAAAAAGCTTGGAACGAAGATTAAGAGGACCCTGTAACCAATGTATGTGATTTCTTACATACAGATATTTGTGTTAACCTCATTTTTCTAATGTCTCTGCTTTTTTTTTTTTTTTTAATCCTCACCTGAGGACATTTTTGCATTCATCTTCAGATAGAGCGAGAGGGAGAGAAAGAGGGAGAGAGAGAGAAACATTTATGTGAGAGAGACACATCAACTGGCTGCCACTCACGCGACACCAACCGGGGCCGGGGACAAACTGCAACCGAGGTACATGCCCTTAGCGGGAACCAAACCCAGTACTCTCTGGTCCACGGGCCGACGCTCTAACTGCTGAGCCAAACCAACCAGGGCTAATGTCTCTGCTTTTAAAATAAAATTTTCTCATCTTTTTAAAAATAACTATTAGCTAAGTCTTAGGTATTGCAAACTACGTTGAAACTTTTTTTGGGAACAAGGTAACATATGAATTAATTAATGTATTACATATCCATTTCCAGACACCTGTCCTACAAATTCTAAAGTAAACCACTCAGAAGACAGTGACTGCCTATACCTGCTTTGTGGCAACCCCCTTTTCCTCCAACCGCCCCCCAATCAGTCATTTGAAGGAAAAGTCATGCAATGGAAACATAATACTATTGAAACTCCTTCTAAGCATGTGGCTCTGTCTCAATACCCTAAGCCTGTGATCTCAGTGTCTCTAGACTCTAGAGAGTTCTATCTCAGAGATCACACTTGGCCAGTTAGCAAATTAATTTTTTAAAATGAGTGATTACATATGAAGTTGTTTGAAAATATAAGGCTATGTAAATGTACTGGGCATATTTAACTCTTTAAAGATCTAAAAGAATGGGAGGTGACCTGGGTGATATTTGTAATCAGAACAGAAAGTAGTACTCCTAATGGGACAGCTCAGGCTGAGGACTCTTTTCTGTACACACACAGACTGTGAGTGTGTCGTGAATGTGTTCAGATGTATGAAATGTCTGAATGTGTAGAATGTTAATAATTAGCACTGTGTTTCTTAAGTCAGGGTGATTGGTGCTGTTTTGAAAATTCTCTAAAAAGATATAGAAATTTTAAATTTTGGAGAGCAGTATTTCTGTGTGTATGTGTATTTTTTATTTTTTGTTTATTAATTTTTAGAGAGTGAGGAAGGAAGAACGTGAGAGAGGTAGAAACATCTATGAGAGAGAACATTGACTGGCCGCCTCCTGCATGCCCCCCACTGGGGATCAGGCCCACAACCTGGGCATGTGCCCTGACCAGGAATCAAACCTGCAACCTCTTGGTGCATGGGTCGACGCTCAACCACTGAGCCACACTGGCCGGGCTGTGTGTGTGTGTGTGTGTGTGTGTGTGTGTGTGTGTGTGTGTGTTTAATAGCACAGTCAGCATTCTGATGTCCCATAAGCCCCTTTAGTGCATTTGTAGACCAGCGGTCTGAATATTGACTGCTCTTGTTTCCATGACTAAAATTGATTCTCTCTCCTCACCCCTGAGATTTTTGCCTGTCATCAAACTTACTTTTTCTCTTATGCAAAAGTGACATTTGATTGGATTATTCAACAGAAGAAGGATTCTGTTGAGCACAATCAATATGCTTGTGTTCACTGATTTTATAGTCCTTTCTGTGACTGCCTTCATAAATGAGTGCTGGAATGGCTCAGGTGCTGGTCAGATTATACAAAAACTTGAAGATTTTTTTATAATTGTAACCTCTTTTATCAACCTAAAATAATACTCAGCAAGTTTCTTCCTAAAAATATTATGAACTCATATGTAAGTATGTTATCAATCAACAAACATTTCAAGCACTTGTTATTTTCGCAATATTCAAAGGTATATCCGTGGTTCTTTGTCTAAAGGATTTTATATTCCGGTGGCATATATAGAATACATACACAAAAGATAACCGACAATAAAAATTATACATGATTAATTTTAAATGAGTCATACTATCAGTAATGATAGAAATCATATCTACCACTTATTTTAGCAACTATTAAATACTAGGTTCTTTATACTGTGTTCAACTATTATATCTATCATATCTAATTTTTGTAAGAGCCCGCCAAAACAGTTAGTTTTAACTCCATTTTGCAGACAACAAACTAGTAATTTACTCAAGATTGTGCAGCTGGAAAAGAGTGTAAAATGCAGCTCTATTTGATGGTAACATCTGCAATCCCTGGAAGCACCATATTGCATCCCCATAGATGTTATGGTTTTTCAGAAAAAGTTAGGGATTGCTTTCAGCTCTCATGGCCAGGGAGATTTGATAGAGGTGGTGCAGACTGACTCAGCATTTTACAGTGTGAAGGATTCAGCATTTTGTAGAGAGAAGGAAGAAGGGTTCTCAGTTGGGGAGGAAAGACACAAGTTGATGGATAAGGACAAGAAAAACAAGGGCAAGTGCATCCTGGAGGAGTAAATACACTGGTATGCACAGGGCAGAAGTTTCATCTGTAAGTGGTTTAGAGATCATTTGAAGAGAGAGATAGTAACATAAGATTATAGAAGGGCTTGTATGCCACCTAATGGCTTGAATTTATTCTTGAATATACAAAATTTACATGAAGACTTTGGGGAAAAGTATAATACCATTGAATGCTGTATTAAGACTACTGTATTAACCGGACAGGACTGAGGATAGAAGGAATGTATGAACATCTGGAAGTAGAGAGAAAAATTAAGAGGCATTTAAACTAGTCCGAAAGATATGGGGCTAAGTTTCACAACAAGAGTCACATGATGGAAGTGAAAGAGTATAGGTGAGTGACACCTTTAGGACTAATCAGATCTTTGCAATTGAATAAATGAGTGGAAAGTTGATTCAAACTTGTCTTCAAGATTCGGAGTCTGAGTAATTAAAAAAACAACGTCACCGTGAAGAGATTTCTTTAAACTCACACAGATAAATGACTTTGAGAAGAAGGGTTGTTTAGATGAATTGGTTCTTACATGAGATATTGACAGCATAAGCAAGTTGAAAGCAACCAGCAAATGATGACTATGAAACAGAACATGGACAGAGACGCCAGGAAAAGAATATGGCTTATCAAGTGTGTAAAGACGTATGAAGCCACCAGACTAGATCACATCTCAATGTAAAGAAAGTTTGGATGAAGTCAAATATACTTCTTGTCTGAGTTACTACTATATGCAAAGGATGCACTGGGAAAAAGTTCAAGGCAGTAATATGTTTCTGTTTCATACGTCAGTGAACTGAGACTCAGGTTAAGCTTGCTAAAGTCATAGCTAGCAACACTTCCACTCCTGGCAGTGGAAACGTGACCATTAGAACTAACTGTACTTCTAAGAAAAATTAGAAAGGGTGGAAAAATATGTTTATAGAAATATTCGAAAGCACAGCTAATGAGGAAGTAAAGAATTACAGGTCAAAGATATGAGAGAATAGCAAAAATGTAAGTTTGGTATTTGGATCCTTGAAGCTCCGTAGATGCCTGCAACTATAGGACTGGCTGCAAGCCTGAGGTTAGCCGAGCTTCTAATAGCTTCACAGTACTATGAAGACAAAAATTAGAGGTCAGGGCCCACCAAAGAGCGCTTTAGTCACTCATCAGTCTTTGGTGTGGGACCTCAAAAAGTTCTAATGTGAAATCTTTAAATATCATGGGACTTAAAGCAAGTCTGCATAGATGTAAAAGGTTTCAAGTCTTCCAGAATGTTTTCTAACCATACTGCTATTAAACTAGAAATCAATATAAAAAATAAGTTCTTCATATGGTGGAAATTAAGAAGTAATTTTTCAAGTAATGCGTGGATCAAAGGAAAAATCCAAATGGAAAGTAGAATATATTATAAACAGATTCTAATGTAAATATTACATACCAAAACCTGTGAGATGCAGCTAAAGCCATGTATAGAGAGAAATATATAATTTTAAAGGCTAGAGTAGAGATAAAGGAATACTGAAGAAATCAATGAGTGAAGTATTCCATCCATGCACTTAAAAACTAGCATAGAAATATAAACGCAAATAAAATAATAGGAAGGAAAAAAGTTTTAAAGAGCAAAAATTGGTGAAGTAGAAAAGAAAGCAAACATTGAATTTGATAAATAAACACAACTGTGTTTGTTTTAAAGACCAATAACATTTATAAATTCATCTGGAGACAAATGAAGAAAAATAAATGATAGCACATATTATCGATTTCAGGGTGAAAAGGGGGACGTCATCAGAGATCCCAAAGACCCCCCAAAATAGTAAAAGGATAAAATGAACAACTTCATGCCAATGCATCTCAAAAGTTAGGTGAAACGAACAGATTTCCAGAAAAATAAGTTCGCCAGGACTGAATCCAAAATAAGTTATGTTCCCACAGAGAAAACTGCAGGCCCAGATCGCTTCACTAGCAAATGCTGCCAAAATATTAAGGAAAACGTTTTGCCAATTTTATTTAATTTTATGAGAGAATCAAAAATGAGGAACACTTTCCAAATTATTTCAAAATTAGTTGCAAAAATCCTAAATAAAAATTAGCAAATAACATTCAATCATTTATATATATATATATAATAATACATAATAAGTATTTATGTCTTTTTCAGGAATTCACGATCAGTTTATCATCCAAAAATCAAACAGTTGATTCTAGTTAGCTAATCTAACTAATTAACACAGTATACAAAAATAAAACATATAATTGTCCTAATAAATTTAGGAAAGATACTTGATAAAATTTAACCTCCATTCATGATGATAAAACAGCAATCCTGTAACAATCTAGGAATAAAAGGAAACTTCTTTAACTTCATAAGTATATAAAAAATATTAAAACATACTTCATATTTAATGGTGTAATATTAAAGCTTTCCCTGTGATATAAACAACAAAGAAGGACACACATTTTTACCACTTCCATTACTTAAGTCATTTATTATCAAACGTTTATATTAAACATATCTGGCATCTATAAGATTGTAATAAAAGTTATAACCTATACGTATTCAGTCACTCTTCAATAGGAATCTAGAGCTAACTCTAAAATGTATATGAAAATTCAGGAAAAGCAATCAATACACTCTGGAAACAGAAGGATGGAAGAATATGCTGTATCAGAGAGCGAGACTTTTTTTCCCCCCTTCATTTATTTTCTTCTTTCTATCACCATTTATCCCCCTATACTCTCTTCCACCTGCACTCCCCCCCCCCACTACAGTCACCACACTGTTGTCCTTGTCAATGAGTTCTTTCTCTCTCTCTCTCTCTTTTTTTTTTTCTCAATCCCTTGAGCCTCCATCCTCCCCACCCCCAGCTGTCATCCTGCTTTCTGTAAGTCTGTCTCTATTTGCTTGTTAGTTCAGTTTGTTTGTTAGAGTCCACATATAGAGTGAAATCATAGGGTACTTGTTGAGAGCAAGATTGTTTATTAACATAAATAAATAAGACAGTGGTGTTGAGGCAAGATATGCCATTAGCCAATGGAAGAGAATACACAGTCCAGAATCAGAACGAAATATTTATGGACACAATGTATGCTAAAGTTTGCAATGCAAAAAAAAAAGGAGAAAATAATTCAATAAATAATGTTAGGTCAATGGGATGGCAATAAGAAGAAAAGGGCGTTTGGTCCTTCTCTCAAACAATACACAAAAATCAATTCCAGCTTGGTTGTAAATCAAAACATGAAAGACAAAATAATGTTTCTAATCCAGAAGAAATTTAGGAGATTAACTTTATGAACTGGTTTACAGAAAGTTTTCTTTAACAGCATAGGACGTAAACGGATTCATAAGTTAAAAAGTCAATAAATTCTGTTAATCACAAAACATTATTATGATCCTGGAAAGGCAAAAATATATATATATGAGAGAATATATTTGGGGAAAAAGATTTTGTATTCAGGATATATAAAGAACTACTAGAATTCAATAAGAAATAAGAAAAACAGTCCTTCCAATTAAAAAAAGATAGAAGACTTGGACAGATATTTTTCAAAAGAGATACTCTAAGCCAGTAGATATGTTAAATCTTATTAGTAACTAGGAAATGTCAATTAAAACCAAAATGATAAACAGTCACCAGAATGGCTAAAATTAAAAAATTAAACAATACCAAGTCAGTGAGGATATAGAGCAAGAGAATTCTAAATACTGCTGGAGAAAATGACGAGTTGCCCTTAACTACCAAAAATGAAAATACTCATCACCAATAACTTAGAAACCCCATTTCTAAGTATATCCCCCAAAGAAATGTGTGAATAAGTACACTGAAAATATGTAAGGAATGTTAAAACGTATTCATATAAATGTCAGAACCAGACAAAACTAAAAGAATGACTTGAAAATCAGAATAGTGGTCCCTTTTAGGGAAGAGGGAAGGGAAAACAGCTGGCAAGGTCATGATGGGGGCTTCAGCTCCCTTTTCCCATCTCCATAGCAATGTGTCTTTGTTATCTATCTGTGGTTCTTTCAGCTCCTAGCCCAGTGTCCTGCACGGGGGTGGACCAGAGAGATTTGTAAATCTGAATATAGTCTGAACAATTTCTCTCCAGCAGCATTCAGTTACTAATGTTGAATTTCCCTGAAGGGCACCTGATTCTAGATGGGAAGAGATTAGCATGTAGAGACGATATATCTGTCAGTTTTCATCAAGTATCAGAAAAGTAAACTACTTCAAAATTCTCTTCTATGTATCTCATTCTGTGCATCTTTAAAATGTTCGTTTTATACAAGACATTTATGAAGTTGTGTTTAAAATAGTGTCGTTGTCTTCTGACAGCGAAGATCAATAGAAGGCCCTAAGAAGGACATGGAATAAAATAGCAATCAAAAGCTCACATCAAAATATTATATGTTGGGATTTTCTTCCTTTTCTCTTGTGCTTATTTTTTACTTTATAGCTTGACTTTGTTATACTCAATACACCTATTTTTAATGACATAGCTGTGTTTTATGAGGGAAAACTAATTTTTTTTCTATCTCAGTATATAGTGGGTTTTGAAATGTAGTTATCTGATTTGTTTAATTATGGGAATATTTTGACTGTCCTTTGCTTAAATTGTTAACTCTATGTGACAGGTGGCAATATATCTTATAGCTAAAAATAATCGTTTAGATGGGGAAAATATACTATTATTGCTTTCTCTCTTTTTTTTATCCCTTTGCATCATGTAGAGACTTTTAGGAAAAAGAGGAAAAAGTTTTGCAGGTAATTAAGAATTTATAACCAAAATATGATTTACAGTATTTCACCCTGAAGCCAGAAATTGGCCTTACCACATAGGAAAAAAAAGTCATCTCTACACACAGGCAAGGTCATTTGTCTTTGCAGAAGCCTCATTTTATACAACAATGAAGGTGGGTGGCTATTTTATATCAGCAAAGTATACTTTATAATTTCTTCTCTGGAAGAGCTAACAATCAGTAGTAGGTCATCAGGAGTCATGAATCAATTCTTAGAGTCATTTCTAGATTATAGTGACATTAGCAAGGTTTAATCAGCAGCCCTCCTTATCTTCCAGTCTGCCTTTCTCATTTCAAGACATGGGTCAATGAATAAACTACTTCAAATTTTTTGATTTTATGAGCATATTTAGTGGATGTATGTATTTTATGAGTATAATTACATTGACTTCAGGGTTCGAATTTTTTTTCAGTAAGTTTATGCAATTACTAATTAAGTATTATACTTTATTATAGCCAGAATACAGCTTAAAATAACAATGCATACAAATAGTAGCTCTTAGAAATCTCTAATTTAGAAAGGGGAGTTGGCAAATGACTTTAAAATAGTGACCACAACCAAGTGTCCTCAAAATACATAGTTTAAATAGCTTTTGTCCACTACTAAGTCACTCACAGTAGACTCTAAATCATGGCTGCTACTACTACATGAAATATTTTGGCAGGCTCTTAATGGGTTTGGCCAATCGCAGTTATGAAGCTCTAACTCATTTAGCCAAAGCAGTACTCCTTTCTTCTCAGCAACTTGTGAGATTACATCCCTGAAATAAACACCCAAGAGATTATATATGGAACTCATCTCCAGAGGTGTACTGGAAAGACTACTAAAATATGAATACAGAGACCTGAATTCTAATCCTGTGTCCCGTCACTTACTGTGACACATTGGAAAAGTCTTTTCTCCTATTACAAACTCATTTTATTCATCTCTAAAAAAAATGGACAAGATCCCTGAAGTTTTAATTTTTTTTTCTTTATTGATTTTAGAGAGAGAGGAAGGAAGAGGGAGAGAGAGATAGAAACATCGATGAGAGAGAACATCGATTGGCCGCCTCCTGCATGCCCCACACTGGGGATTTGGCCCACAACCTGGGCATGTGCCCTGACTGGGAATCGAACTGGCGACCTCTTGGTGCACGGGTTGACATTCAACCACTGAGCCACACCGGCTGGGCTGACATTTTAATTTTTTACAATGATAACAATATCTGGTGATGAATCCATCTAAATGCAATGGCAGTAAGTTGTTTTTATGACTAGTATATGATAAGTGACATTTTTATATTAAGTACATGCATCTTATTTAATTGTTGATATTTGTGCTGATTTATGACACTCTGGACCGTTAAATTGTCTTGAACATTTACAGGATCAAAGAGGAATTCTCTTTTCTCAGCTAAAAGGTAGAGTGAATAGTTTGAAGTCAAGTTGAAAATTGTCAGAGATCAACCAGAGATGTGTCAAATAAATAACAGGCAGAAAGTAGGATCAATTTGCCATCGTCATCTTCTATGATTATTGGATGCTTACCTTGGAGTTGTGACTATTGTTAAAATAGTGCACACCCAGGAACTAATTTTGATGTTCTGAGACCAATAGGGCTGACATAGAGTCCAACAAATAAATTTCAGGGTTAGAAAAAAACAACTAAAAATCATAGCAACATGTTTCCACTTTCAGTTGAAGGCATGTGTTTTAATATGTTCTAATGGGCTTCCTAATGTAACTCCTGATTATTTATATACAAAATCTTTTTTTCTCTATTGCTAGTGTTTTTACGTTTTATTTATCACTTATTTTACCATGCAAAGCAAAACAAAACCAGTTTTAAATGTGTATAACTAAGAAGCAGCAGTGGTCTGTGCAGGATTGGACGATGCCTCCTGCCTGGTGAATTAGGATGCACTCACAGAAGTCACTGGTACTGAAGGCCGAGATACCCCACAGATGTTGATGAGTCTTAGATTTGGAGCTCCATCAGCCTTAGCCAAATGTCTCTGTATTCATTTAAAAGATAAAATAATTCTATTGAGAGGAGAGAGAGAAAGTAATCTATTTAAGTACATGCAGTATTTTTTTAAATGTTTCCAAATAATTACACTGGTCTCCTGTTTAACATTTTTGCAAAATATTTGATGCATATAAAAGATCACATGCATGTGAATGCCATAAAGCATGAAGATAAAATAAGCCTTAATTAAAACATTATCCAATTACATAAACAGAACGTTACTAATAGAATTGAGGCTCCCTGGATCCTCATGCTCTCATCCCCTTGACTCTTACTAAGCTCCTCTCCAGAGGGATTTCCTAAGTGAATCTTTTGTTTATTGTTATGTTTATGCCATATCACGGTTTTATCACATGCGAATGTGTCCCTAAGCATTTTATGTTTACTTGTTCTGGACCTGTATCTAAATGATACTAATTTATTTGATACATTTTAACCTATTGTCTACTCTGTGCCAGACACTGTTTTACATATAAGGGATATAACAGGATTAAAATAGTATCCCTCTCTTCATGGACTTTGCATTTTAGGGGGAAAACAGACAATAAACAAGTAAATTAGTAAAATATAATGAGTCAGATGATGACAAATGTAAGGACAGAAAACAGGCCTCTCTCTTTCTTTGTTGTGGCTTTTCCACAATTTATGAGAAGCACCTGGTGCTTAAATCCCAAGATTGTTGGTTCCTCTGCTCACACAGAACAGCGGGACTAGATAAGGCTGTGCCGCCCCCACCCCCTTCCCTGCTGTTTAACAGCTTCAGGCTGGTGAGCCAGAATCCCTCTTCCTCTCCCACCCTCCCCTTCAGACTGGCCTCTCCTGTTTGAACTTTTTAAAACTTTTGTTCTAAGCTAGTTTTACAGACAAGGGGAAAACGCTGATAAGGCAGGTCCACAGCACATCTGCCTGGCTGCCTCCTGGAAAGCAAACAAACTGTAACTTTTCAAGACAACTCCCAGCATCTGGCTAACTTAACCCTACCCCCTCCTTCCCTTATTGCCTAGCAACAACAACCGCTTGCTTTCAAAAGCGCAAGCCACTCTTTCTTCACCGCAGGTATTGTTCCATCTGTACTCAGCCCTTTCCTCCCTAGGAAAGTAAAATACATTTCCTGGCTGCATTTCCTTTTCTTTGTGAATTCCTTCACAGCCTGCATCACCAGCCGAACCCTAACATTTTGGTGGCCCATACGGGGACTAACGTTCTCTTCTCCTCCGACTTCTGAGACTTGCAAGTAGGGGAGCAGTGGGCAGCGGCAGCTCACCCGGGTTTACCCCCAATCCAGTCTCTGGAAGTTTGGTTCCTCTCTTTCTCTTTGTGAATTCTTTCACAACCCCGATCACCAGCCAAACCCTGACAATAAATACCGTGGAGAAAAATATATAGGGTGAGAGAGATAGTAAAGTGTATTATTTTATTTTGAATGATCAACGAGGGCCTCTCTCAGGTGGAGCATTTAAGCAGAGCCAGAAGGAAGGGAGGGACTGAGCCCCGAAGGCAGCTGTGGGAATTGTATGCCGAATGAGGGAAGCACAAATGAAAAGACCCTGCAATAGAGCACCTGGCTGGTTTGAGGACTAACGAGGGAGGCAGGGTGTCTAAAGCAGAGAGGAGTGTGTAGGGGAGGTAGATGGAATGAGAGGTAGTAGAAATGTAATAGGGACCAGATCCCGAGGTCCTTGTAGTCTGTTATAAACACACCATGTTTTTATTTAATTGAGGTGACATTCACATAACATGCAAGTAATCATTTTAAAGTGTACAACTCAATGGCATTTAGTACATTCACAATATGCAGCCACGACTTCTGTCTAGTTCTAAACCAAACAAGTACTCCATACCCCCTAAGCAGTCACTCCGGTTCCTTGTCCCCCAGCTCATACCAGTCACCAGTCTGCCTTCTGTCTCTGTGAGTTTGCCTATTCTGGATATTTCTGTACATGGAATCATAGTATGTGACCCAATACGTGTCTGGCTTCTTTCACTTAATGTTTTCAAGGTTTATCCACCTTATAACAGTACTTTATTTCTTTTTAATGTCTGAGTAATAGTCCATAGCCCCTCTTTTGTTTCCTCTTTCATCTGTTGATGGCTATTTGGGATGTTTGTACCTGACTCGTGGGAATTGTGCTGCCATGAAATTTGTGTGTAAGTTTTTGTGTGGACATATGTTTTCATTTCTCTTGAGAATATACCAAGGAGGGGAACTGCTGTCTCGTGTGGAAGTTCTAGTTTAATTTTCTGAGGAACTGCCAGTCTGTTTTCTGTTTGCATTCCCACCAGTAAAGTATGACAGTTTCAATTTATCTGAGTTCTCAACTCCTGTTTGTTTGTGTGTGTTTTTAATGACTATCTTGGTGGGTGTGAAATGGTATCTCACTGTGGTTTCGGTTTGCGTTGCCCTAATAACTAATGTTGTTGAGCATCGTTTCAGGTGCTTGTTGGCTATCTGTGTATCTTCTTTGGAGAAATGTCTATTCAATCCTTTACCCATTTTTTAATTGGGTTGTCTTTTTATTATTGAATTACAAGTGTTCTTTGTTATTACTGCTTCCACTAGGAATCATGTTCATTTATTTACTCAGAAAATGTCTAATAAGCTTGGACTGTGCACTTTGTTCATCATTAGGGATACAGCAGTGGGAGGTGAACAGGTAATACCCCTGACTTGGTAGAACTTGTCTTCGGGGGGAAAGACAGAACACAAGCACACAAAAAGATACAGTGCATCATTAGCATACCTAACAATTGTAAAAAGTACCTGAAAACAAACCAAAAAGGGTGTGAGGGAGAGCTGTGAGTGGGGAGAATAGTGTTTTGAACAGAATGGCCGGGCAGAGCCTCTCATAGGGGAAGAAAGTTAAACAGACTTGACATGAGGGACCAAGTAAGGGAAATTTCAGCCAGATAAGTGTTACAGCCGGAAAGAAGAGCCCAGACCAGAGCTCTCAGAGTGTACCAGGAGGGTCACAAAGGTCAGTGTGACAGCAACGGAATAAAGCAGCAGAAAAAGGGTAGAGGTGCCAAGAACCAGATCGTCACAGGGCCTTTCAGGACTTGGGAGATCATTCCACAGTAATGGGAAAGCACTGGACGATTTCAGCAGAGGACCAGTGGGTTAGGACTTTCATTTTCAAAGGCTTGTTCTGGCTGCTGAGTGGAGAAGAGCGAGGGTGGAAGCCAGAATCTATAAAGTGGCCAAATCAGCAACAAAATGTTCAGTATACAAATGAACCAAAGACAAGGATAGCCATATAAATCAAGTAAAGTCCTTATAATTCAAAGTAAAATGCATTCTCCTTGCCAGGAAAATGCCTAATTAACAGAAAAATTTAACAAAATAAAAACATCAAGACATTTGTATTTTGCAGTGTCCCTTGGTGGACAGTTAAATTATGTGTACGTGCTGATACCTCTGCTTTCGTCCTGCATCAGGAACTGTACCATCGCTCCAGGACCTTTTATGTCTGTATTGTTCCCATAAAAGTTTATCTAATTTGCCTCAGAAGTACTTTTAAAAACAGGTACTCTTTGTAAAGCTAGATTCCGCACTGCATAATTCCAGATTCTTATCATGCCAACTCACTTCCAGAAAGAGAAGAAACTAGATAATGAGCCCTACAGATACACAAATTTCAAGCTGTAATGCATATCCCAGTAATGCAATAACATCACAAATGGCATTCAGTTAGCTTGCTTCATTTCCTATTTATTTTGAACCCTTACTTCACTTTTAACCATCAAAATTTTTCCATGGCCTCATTTCACATCACCTGTCATTGTTCTGTGAATTCCTATTTTCACTCTAATGGGAAGGATGATCCTCCCTGAGTCCGTCTGAGCCTTTCTTGTAATAATATAAATTCTCTAGTATATTTAATTATTGGCCTTAAATGTATGTTCGAAATATTATACTTGCATTTAATTTTAATGTTTCTCTCCGTGGCAGAGCTTTTATTCCCAATTCAATTGTGAGAACTGTTTTGATTCTCTCCTTTAATATTTCCTATCAAGTCTTTTGAATTAAAAGTAAATGTTTCTTTGCAATGTACTGAGTTTTTGGAAACATAAGTTGTCCCTGAGTTCTCTTAAATACTTAAATCATTGCTTATTTAAATTGAAAAAGCAAAAGGAAACTCAAGTCTTATATCAAATATTAGAAATGGATGTTTGGAATTAGGAACCATTTATTTGTAAGATCTTTTAGAGAGAAGCATTAGGACAACTAATGAAATGAGCTACAAAATTTTAATTATTATTTTATTTTATCAAAGGATTTAATCCCCTCTTATTGAAGAGACTCAGTTCTATTTCTTTCAATGCATAATTGAATTTCATCATCCTCTAAAGCTTCAGAAATTCAAGACTTTTCCTAAGCAATGATATTGCTATCAAATCCATTTAACTGCCCCTGAAAGAGATGAGAACATGATGGCCACAGTTGAGTTTAGTGATTAGGAGTTCCGAAACATACCTGCATCTTTGTAGTCTCTGACTGGTTGCCTCATATGTACAATGAACTTAATAGTTTACCTGGACAGTTATCCTTAAGAAAATCATTTTCTATTAAGTAAATCATTTGCTATTAAGTAGTAAAGATTATTGACAGTGCATTGCACTATCAAAGGTGTTTACCAAAATCATAATCTGTGTCGTGCACCCTGTTTTTGAAACAACACTGAATTGGGGATTGACTTTGTTTGAACTGCTTTCTCAGGAACTACCTTATTTCTAATGTCCCCTGATGAAATGGAATGGGGTGAATTATTATCAATACCATTACTTTTAAATTTTAGAGTTGTACCAAAACATCTTGCCAGTCTCAGCAGATATATATCCATTAAAATTACCTTATTGATTTATGTCAGATAGTTTAATGTCTACATTCATGGCCTCTGTGTTGTCTTCTGTAATAAAGTCTCCAAATTGCTTAGCTTCAGTTCTTTTATTTACATAGGTTAAATTATTGTTATCAGGCCTATACCATTGTACCTTTCTTACTCCAAGGTTGACTTTGGTTCTACTCTCCATTCGCTGAGTGTCTTCCATTGTTTTGCTTTCAAGAAGAATCCCATTGTAGGTTATGCATATTGGAGTGAGATTTGCTGCTTTTATATTTGATCTGTACAGTTTTTTCACTTATAAAAATGAGATACTATTTCCTGCTTCTCGAGACATTGTAAGCAGGTTCCATAGCACAGGAATGTTGCCATTGGGAGAAGGGTAATTCACTTGTGTTTTCTTGGTGCATCAGATGATTGAGCGTGCTGTGAGATCATATCTGTAATCTCTGGAATGGCCTCCTATATGAGAAAATAACAAATGTTGCATCCCTAAATTTCAGCTCCATATGGTCACTGAATTAATACTAGAAACCCAGCTATATTGTTAACTTGTCCTGTGACCATGGGCAAGTCTTTTCTTTTCTCTGGGCTTAATTTCATAATTCTTAGACTAGGTCTCCCCCACATCTTTCCTTTCCACACTTCTCTGATTAAATGCACACAGCAGTGTTCTATTGGAGAATCACAAGAAAGGATAGCTAAATAAATCAGTTCACTCAAATAGTAAGAAAGAAAGCACAGTGTAACATTAGACATATTTATTGATTTTCATGCTGTAGTTTCCTTCTCTAGAATATGAGTATAATGATCATGTCAACCTCATAGGATTGTTGGAGAATTAAATTACTTCTGTTAAAACCTATAAAACACTTAATTCCTAGGACACAAAAGTGCTCATAAATGTTAGCAATTATTAGTTCCAGAGTGTGATTTTATGTTCATATCCCTTAAACTGAAAACCGGAAGCATGGTATTCACGTATGAATATAGCATTACTTTATACTTCTCACTCATTGTAGAATTGATCACTTACAAAATTTATGATCTTAAAAAACAGCTGACAAGATTTCTCTGTTTGGGTCTCTGCTGCTATTCTTTGCATTGACTTGCCAGTAACTTAGCTTGTCTAAAAATCTATCCAAATCCCCTATTATTTTGATTCTGTGGATGTCATCTCATCCATTTTCCCCCTTGGCTCTGTAAATCCATCCAAATCCAAGCAGAGTAACTTATTATTCCTACCCTCAGGGTAAAGACTTCAAAAGTCTTAGCACATTAGCTATGGAACTCCTTCTGCCTGTGCCCCCTCTGCTGGTTTGATCAAATAGGCAGCCTCTGTTCCATTTTTCAGATGTACACATAAGCCAAGCACTTTTTAAGATTTCTCTAGTTCAGTAGTGATTTTGATATTTTAATGGCTTCTATGTGAGCACTATCTTGGTACACAACACTAGAAGTTATAGTTTTACCACAGAAAGTATTCAAATTGATTTTATGTTATCTTCATTGATACGGTTTAGCAACTCCTGTACTATAGAATTGGGGGATAAAAGTGCTGTCAGTTTCTAAGTGAATGTATCATGGTTTCCTTAGTACTCAAGCTGATTTTTAGCAAAAGAGTTAACATATATATAAATGCTATTTATTTCTCTTCTTTCTTTATTAGCTTAAAGTTTATATTTTTGACATTTATCCTCATAACTATATAGAGCCAGTGCCTCCCTAAAGCTTACTTACCTAGTTATCACATATACTCTGAAGCACAGATTATGAAAGTACAATGAACAAGTCAGATGAAATTTTATCTGAAACAGAATTGCTTTATAAACCAGAGTTATTTGGGTTGTTTTGTTCTGTATTTTTTTTTTTTTTTTTTACTCTCATTCTGAATGTACTATTTCTGGCAAATTGTCAAGCTACAAGCTTGAAAGGAGAAATGCATCAAAGGTCAAGTTGCTCATAGAAGCATTACTGAAATATCAGAAACAATTGCACTGCATAGAAGAATTAACCCCCAAAGAAATTAAACATTTATTCATGAAAACTGTGTCTGTACTGTAATTCCATTTTGTAGTTATACTATTGATGATTTCCAGATTATAATATACTACCTAGAATTGATAAAATCTAAGGGTAGATTATGTTCTGAAAGAAAGAGAAAAGTGTATTTTGGAAAATGCTCTAGTATATAAATATAGGTTTTTTAAAAGCACGTTTATTTTACCAGTTATTATCAAGTACCTGTCAGATACTTGTTCCTGAAATTTATCATGTTATGATGGAGAGAACAATTTGGAGTAGGAGTGTGGGCTTGAAATCCTTCCTCTGCCACTAAGTAGTTGATGACTTGGGGCAAGGGCAAAAAGCTTTGATTTTCTATTTCAAATGCTGTAACGTGAGTTAAAAATATTTACCTCAATTGCCATGATGATCGTTTGCTTGGCACATACTAGGTACTCAAATGGGTTATTTCCTTTCCTCTACCCAATATATAATAAACATTGTGAACTATTATAGATCTTTTAAAATTTATCTTTATTGTTGAAAATATTACAGATGTCCCCTTTCCCCCCATTAACCCCCACCTCCCTACCCCCACTCCCTGCCTTCACCACACTATAATCTGTGTCCATTGGTTATGCATATATGCATATAAGTTCTTTGGTTTATTTCTTCCCATCCTCCCCCTTCCCTCTGAAGTTTGTCAGTGTGTTTCCTGCTTCCATGTTTCTGGATCTATTTTTGTTCATCAGTTTATTTTGTTCTTTAGATTCCACATATAAGTGAGATCATGTGACACTTGTCTTTCTCTGGCTTATTTTACTTAGCATACTACTCTCCAGGTCCCTCCATGCTGTCTCAAAGGGTAAGAGATCCTTCCTTTTTACAGCTGCATAGTATTCCATTGTGTATATGTACCACAACTTTTTTATCCACTCATCTACTGATGGATATTTGGGCTGTTTCCAGATCTTAGCTATTGTAAGTAGTGCTGCTGTGAACATAGAGGTGCATATATTCTTTCTGATTGGTGCTTCAGGATTCTTAGGATATATTCCTAGTAGTGGGATCACTGGGTCAAATGAAAATTCAATTTTTAATTTTTTGAGGATACTCTATACTGTTTTCCATAGTGGCTGCACCAGTCTACATTCCCACCAGCAGTGTACTAGAGTGCCCTTTTTGCCACATCCTCACCAGCACTTGCTGTTTGTTGATTTGTTGATGGTAGCCATTCTAACAGGTGTGAGGTGATATCTCATTGTCATTTTAATTTGCATCTCTTTGATGATTAGTGATGTTGAGCATTTTTTTCATGTCTCTTGGCCATTTGTATATCTTCTTTGGAGAAGTGTCTATTCAGGATATCAAATTATACTACAAAGCTATTGTAATTAAAATAGCCTGGTACTAGCACAATAACAGGCATATATTTCAATTGAACAGAACAGAAAACCCAGAAATCAACCCAAGCCATTCTGCTCAATTAATATTTGACAGAGGAGGCAAGAGCATACAATGAAGTAAAGACAGTCTCTTCAATAAATGGTGTTCGGAAAATTGGACATGCAAAAAAAAAAAAAAAAAAAGGAACTAGACCAGCAACTTACACCATACACAAGAATAAACTCAAAGTGGATAAAATACTTAAATGTAAGTTGTAAAACCATAAAAATCCTAGAAGAAACTATAGGCAGCAAAATCTCAGAGATCTCACATAGCAGAATTTTCACCGATACATTGCCTAGGTCAAGAGAAACAAAGGAAAAAAATAAACAAATGGGACTACATAAAACTAAATAGCTTCTACACAGCAAAAGAAACCAGAATCAAAATGAAAAGGAAGCCCACTGTATGGGAGAACATATTTACCAATGATGCATTGGATAAGGTGTTAATTTCTAAAATACATAAAGTACTCATACAATTCAACAAAAGGAAGACAAACAATCCAATTTAAAAATGGGCAGTGAAACTATTATAGATTTTTAAACAGAAAAGGAATGTGAAAGGAATATGTTAGATCATCTTACCTTGAATTACAATCATAGGTAGAATTGTATATTTTTATTTTGTGTATTCCTTGACTATTGTAGTGATAGTTATTTTTACTCTTTTTGTCTTTAACCTTTATACTAGTTTTATATGTGATTAACCCACTACCTTTATATATATATTTATACCTTTATTAGTGAGATTTATACTTTCATATACTTACTTATTACTAACTTTTTCTTTTCAGCTTAAAAAACATTTCTTGTAAGTCTGGTTTAGTGGTGGTGAATTCCTTATCTTGTACTTGTCTGGAAAACAAGTACAAGATAAGTATTGGTTGGAAATTTTTTCTTTCAGTACTTTGAATATATCTTGTCATTAGTTTCTGTCCTTCAGAGTTTCTGTGGAAAAGTCTACTGAACCTCTTATGTGGGTTCCCTTGTACGTAACAAGTTGTTTCTCTCTCACTGCTTTTAAGATTCTTTATCTTTAACATCTGACATTTAAATTATAATATGTCTTGCTGTGGATCTCTTTGGATTCCTCTTATTTGAAATTCTCTGGGATTTCTAAACCTGGATGTCTATTTGCTTCCCCAGGTTAGAGCAGTTTTCAGCCATTATTACTTTAAATAAGTTTTGCCCCATTTTTAAAAAAATCTCTTCTTGTTCTGGGACCTCTATAATGTAAATGTTATTATACTTGATGTTGTCCCATACATCCCCTTAAGCTAGCTTTACTTTTTAAAATTCTTTTTTTTTTTCCTACTCTGTTTGGGAGAGTTTTACTGCCCTATCTTGGATATCACTGATCTTTTCTTCTACTTTATCTAGTCTGCTGATGAACACTCTATAGTATATTTTTCAATTTAATTGTATTCTTCAGTGCTATGACTTCTGTTTGATACTTTCTTATCTTTTTGTTGATGTTCTCACTGTGTTCATCCTTTCTTCTCCCAAGTTCAGTGAGTTTCTTTGTGAATATTACTTAGAAGTCTTTATCAGGTAAATTACTTGTTTTCATTTCATTAAGGTTTTTTTTCTGTGATTTTAACTTGTTCTTTTATTTGGAACATATTCCATTGTTTTCTCATTTTGCTTGACTCCTCTGTGTTTGTTTCTATATATGAGGTGAAATAGGTACGTCTCCCAGTCTTTAAAGAGTGGCCTTGTGTGGAAGATGAACCTTATCATTCAACCTTGCCCTAATTCTTGGTTAAACCTCTAACCTTTGTGATTTTTCCAAGCAGCCTGATTTATTTTTTAATAGCTCCAATTGCTGAGTGTGTGCCAAGACCTGTTAATGTTCCAGAGGGAGGAATCTCAGTCAGTACCTAGTTTCAGATGGCTTGGAAGCCAGATCCTCAGGCAACAGCTTCTAAAGCACGCAAATATTTACATTCCTGTGGGGCTACAATCTAAACCCTGCTGACATCCAAGCCAGGTGATTCTGAGGTGTCCCCTGTGCTACACCTCTGCTACAATTGCAAAAATCAGTGCTCCAGATGAACATATAAGCTCATTTCTGAGAGGTAACAGTGAGCTGTAGAGAGGCAGAGTGAGAATGCTAACAAGGCCTTTTTGGACCACTTTCCCTGAGATCACCTCCACAACTTCTAGATGTGTGGCAAACCTAAAGCTTTTTCATCAGGTTAAAGCTCTAAGATACGTAAATAGGCCTCTTTTACAGAAAGACTGAGCGGCCCTGTTGGTGTGGCTCAGTGGTTGAGTGTTGACCCATGCACCAAGAGGTTGCTGGTTCGATTCCTGGTCTAGGCACAGGCCCAGGTTGTGGGCCCAGTCCTCCATAGGGGGCATGCAGAAGGCGGCCAATTGATGTTCTCTCTCATTGATGTTTTTATCTCTCTCTCTAAAATCATAAAGAAAAACATATATGAAAAACGAAAAAAGAAAGAAAGACAGAGTATATTTCAGTCTGCCCCTTGCAGTACCCTGGGGGCATTAATCTGCCAAGAACTGTCTCTCTGATTGCTACAATCCCATGGGCCCCAGGAACACAGAGCAAGGCACTCAAGGGGTGTCCCCTAGGCTGCCACCGCAAAAACTGGGGCACCAGACATAAAATAACCAGGACATCAGACTTGTGTGAAAGATGACCTCTGAGAGATACTAGCACTGTGGAACATGGCAAGGAAGAATGCAAAGATAGCACCTGCCAGCTTCAGAAGAGCCAGGGATGGTTCATACCTGCTGGCTTTAACAAGGTAGAGGGACAACACAAAAATGGCACCTGTCTGCCCTCTGTCCCCAGAGAATCACATAGTCCACTGTCCCTCCAGATGATGCTTTAAAATTAGCAAATGAATCTCATTAACAGATAGTCTGGGTGCTTTCTAAACCGCTGCCTCTGCACAGAGCCCTGGGACAAGTGAGTCTGTGCATGAGCCTTTATTTATGTTTTTTTCTTTTTTTAAAATGTTTTTTTCTTTATTAATTTTAGAGAGAGAGGCATGGAGAGATAGAGACATCAATGAGAGGGAACATCAATTGGCCACCTCCTGCATGCCCCCCACTGGGGATTAAGCCCACTGACTTCTTGGTGCATGGATCGATGCTCAACCACTGAACCACACCAGCTGGGCTGTGCGTGAGCCTTTCAAGAGCATTCTTTCTTTTGTTACCCCTGGGTCTCATGGACACTAGTATTGTTGGTTATCAAAGCCAAATGTTTGGGTGCTCATCTCTCAGGTGCCTGTCTTAAGAGTTGGGATGTCTGATGTGGGGTACAAACCCTTCGCTCCTCATCGAGAAGCTCTGGGTTTGTGAGATCCGTCTTGAGTGTGAGTTGCTGCCCTGGGGGTGGGGATTTGAATGAGACCCCATGTCAGTTATTGTGGCCCTTTACTTGTTTGATGTGGAGCAGCTGTTCAGCTAGTGCTCAGGTTTCATTCAGAGGAAATTGTTCCATATGTAGCTGTAGATTTGGTGTATCTGTGGGAGGAAGTGAGTTAGAATCTTCCTACATCATATCTTGGACTGCCCATGCCCCCACCCCACCGGGATCCTTTTTATATGAATATTTCTAAGACTTTGCTTTGTTGACCCAATTGAGTAGTTTAGTTCTCTTATTGGACCTGAAGATGGGAATATTTAGAAGCATCCCACCAAGTTGGGAAAACTGTGAGCTAGAGTAATTTTTTAAAAACATTTTCCCATATTCTTATTCACATTGTCCTTTAATTTTGACATATATTCCTAGGTTCCATTTTGGCCCATTTCAGACTAACCAACTCTTTCATTAGTACAGATATATATGTTTTATAGAACAACAGGTTTTCCTTCTTCAACTCTTCATTCTCTATCAGCTGAATATGTTTTTATTACAAACTCTTATGCTTGCTATTAATGCTGAGGTGGTCCTAAATAACTAACTATAAATGTTAACTGTTGATGAAATGAACTGGGAGTTCCTAGCACATTGATGGTTTTCAATGTGGACACAAACAGCTTTCAGACCAATTAATAGGATAATACTTCTCCCATCATTGAAACTTCATTTTTTCTTGGATTCATTTCCTATTACTAGTGGACATTCTGCTATAATTATGAAGATTAAAGGGGGCAGACTGTAGCTTACTCAGCTTTAGGGTCTAAACTTTCAGTGCTTCTACATGGGGGTCAACAGAGTGGAAAATCTTAGAAAAATTTAGTGGTGATGATTAATTCTTTGAATCATTTCCACTTCTAAGCCTTCCAAAATAGTAGATCAATCTCCTGTGTTTTAATGCTCTCCTTTTCTCATTTCTGATCACTTAGCTTTCATTTCCTCAAAACTCTGTTCAAATTTCACTGACTTCAAAATGGCTCTCTTTGTAAACTGTGCCATTTCTAATCATCCCATCAAACCACAGTCTCCATTAATGGGCCAAAAATTTACACTGTTTATTTGTGAATGTTTTTATGTGATGAGCATAATATCTCTGTCATTTGATCTTTTTAATTCAGGCAAAATTCCAAAGTCAAATAAAGGTTTATTTGAAATTTTAATGATAATTTCCCCATTATTCTGTGGACTTATTTGCACATTGGGATCTTATAATAACTATCTGTAGCATAACTGTAATTTATTTTTGTTTATGATAATATGAAAGAGATTCCAAAATGTAGGAATGCAGAAAGAGGGATGGTAAAGATGTTTTAAACAAGAAAATTTGAAAGTTAAAATTGATTTTTAACCTAGTCCCGAAGAGGTGATAAAGGCTCCAAGTCATCCTTTTCTAGGCAATGAGGTCCCCTAAGCCTAGTCGAGTTGCAAATATACCCAGGGCATGGGAAATGGCCTTTACTAGACAAGGTATGTCAAGTGGGGGCAGATGGTGGAATGTCCTAGAACACAATAGACATGAATGCATGCATGATCTGGAGAGCTACAGGGAATCATTTGAGGGTGTAATGTAGTCACAGCAGTATGTCTGGCAGACTGTTTGGTTGATAAATTGCAGGACAGATTGGAAATGTGAGATACCCTCAGAGAGAGAATGTGAGCTAACCAAGACCTGAACAACAACAACAAAAAAGACCAAAATGAAGGATCAGCCACCCAAGGGTCCTCATCCACAGAGAGCCCTACAGCGTTCAGGATTCCATGAGGGACTAACAGGGCTAGAACCTGCAAGATACTTAATGTACTTAATGTGAGAGAGGGAGAGGCTGAAGAGATCAACACAGGAATTGTATTTTATTACAGAGTAAGTGGAATTCTATTGACATGTTTGTTGTGGAACTCTCTATTTACATAAGTTTTTCAAATTAAAATGAATAAGCCAATGGATCATAATAAATGTGACTATTTTGTTAATTATATTGATAACTCTTCAGAACAATGCTAACATATAATTTATTTCATTTAACATCATAATTTCTCTCATTTAGTACTGTAATATAGCTCAGTGTAACTGCATTGTAGCACTTCCAGAAGAAATTTTTCACCTTTTTGTCTACAAAATGCCTGAGAGGCTTGCTGACTGAAAGTCATGTATACAGCTGTTTAATTTACAGTTTTTAAAACTTGATGTATGCCCTGGCTGGTGTGGCTCAGTTGGATGAGCATTGTCCCATGCACCAAAATGTCACTGGTTTGATTCCTGGTCAAGGACACATGCCCAAGTTATAGCTTGATCCCAGTAGGAGGTGTGCAGGAGGCAGCCAATCGATGTTTCTCTCTCACATCAATGTTTCTCTCTCTCTCTCTCTCTCTAAAATATATATATATATATAATTTGATGTAAATTATTCAGTTTATGGAGAGAAAGGAGATTAAAGGAGCATTATAGGATCCCATGTATCTTGGTAATTCTGCTTATCACTGTGAGCTGAATATTCTATGGTATAATTTTCAATCAAAAATTTTGATCAATGCCCAAAAGTTATTTTTAACACAACTCTAAATAATTTTCAAAATGTAAACTAAAATATTTAATAGTCATAATTATATTAATTGCTTTTCCTTGGATTTCTTTATTTCCTTACAACCTTAGCACTTTAACAAAAGGGAAATACAAAATTTCTGAATGATCAATCTTACACTGTGAGTCTAATGCAATGGTATTTACTAATATCTTTCTGTAAGCTCATTTATAAGCAGAATTAGGACAAAATGATCAAGCACATTAATTCACGTTGGTTGAAACACAGTGATGTTTAGAATAGAGCATTCCATTCCCACAGTGGTATGGTAGGATGGTCAACTCTTCCACTGACAGAAGGTGATGAATGAGGACATGGTATTGGTAAAATAAATAGCATTTTTCAATTATGTGCCAGACACTGAGCAAGGCACTTGACTTAAATTTTTTTCTCATTTAATATATGTAATCATACCATAGATAAATACTATTTTTAGCTTCCATTTTGAAAATTAAGAAACTGTGCCCAGCCAGTGTGGCTCAGTGGCTGAGCATCAACCCATGCACCAAGAGATTGCCAGTTCAATTCCCAGTCAGGGCACATGCCCAGGTTGTGGGCCCAATCCCCAGTGGGGGACATGCAGGAGGCGGCCAATCGATGTTTTCTCTCACCGATGTTTCTATCTCTCTCTCTCTCCCTCTCCCTTAGGAAACTGAACCTTAGAACAGTTAAATTGGCTCAAGAACACATAGATGGTAAATGGTAGTAAGTTACTACACATCTTACAGTTGTGTTAAAGTTCAAATAAGATTGTTATATGAAAATGATTTCTAGAAAGATCTGGGCAAATATGAGTCTCCATTATTTTCCCGTCTCAGTTCTTTTTAAAATTTATATTAGTTATCAATAAATAACTAAGTATATAAATAATGCCTTTCACTATCAAAAGTCAATATGAATTTTTAGGATAATTCTTGATGAATACAAAAGACATCAGTGACTCAATAATACTTCTCAGGAGTACTGTAGACTTTGTATAGGTCTGGCAAGAAAAATCTGATCCCAAAATTACAATACTAGAGAGTTTCTAAATAGTGTGCTTTAAAAAACAAAATCTTGGCTCTGTATCTGGTTTCTCTCTGTTTTTATTACTCCTTTCTGTTCACTCCCCTTTTAATTCCATTACATTGCCAAGTTTCGATTTTGCAATGCCTTCTGGAGGAGCAATGCACATAGTACTACTGTGACTGTTCAAAACCAATCATAACAATCTGCACATTTCTCTGATTAAAAAGAAATCAGGATAATGCAAGGGACATTTAGGAAATAGTGCTAAATATGTATATGCCTCACACTAAAACATAATTATATTTTTAATGTTTTAATGTTATGTTCTTGACTAAGCTCCTAAGCTATAAAAACCTGGAAACAATAAAAACCTTGATCAAGATCAAGATTTAGGCTGCAGCACAGTGAATGCAAAAACTTTCAGTATATACTTTTACCAAGAAAAAAAAAAAAAAGAATCTATCCTCTTATCTCAGTTCTCATTTTGCTTTATTTCTATGGAAATCTTCATGAATTTTTAGTGTAATTATTTCAAGCAGATGTTCAACTCCCTTATCCTGATAATAGGGAACACAGTAGAATGAAAGGAGATATTTTAGAAGAGTTTATGAAAAAATTTGGTGGTGTTTATAAAAATGGACCAAACAAGGGGAAATTTGGGGTTACTTTAAAAATGTCAAAATACATGTTCAAGTTGATTAAAATGATGAATTATTAAAAAGTCTTAAAACTATATTTGTGAAGAAAGACGATAAATGGAGAGACAGTAAATTGAACATTAAATCTCATTCTGATCACATTTAAAAGTAAACCCAAATTATTTTCATTTTGTTTTTCAACCTTTTGTATAGGGTATCACAAATAAGGTAAAATCAGGTATGCTTTAGTTGAGGCTTCAAAGTAAGATGTAAGTTGTAATATGTAGACATTGGTTCATTCATTTAGTTCTGTGTTCTATATTTCATGAAAAATATACATTTTGCAGGTTTCGTTAAAATGCCTAGAGCTTCACTGGGGGGAGAAAGTTACATAAATGCAAAACAGGCTTTTGAAACTCTGTTGGTAAATGAATGGCAAAAAATATATAGTACAGTTAATCCACAAAGGCAAGCATGAAGAGGATTCTTGCTGTTTTTGACATTACGTTCAAAATCTAGCTAAGAATTTTCTGAAGAAAGACCAAAGAAAGAAAATAGGTTTCATTGGTCTGTGCCTACATGAGTTGTAGAACTACGTCATTCACTGTAATGATAATTAAATGTGTCAGCCAGATGTATTGGGATGCACACTCAGATAATCAGAGTTTCAAATGGTTCTATAATGGGGACATACGGTAGTTGAAAATGTCCTAATGGTAGGGCAGCTGATATGGAAAAATGAAATTTCCAGAGTGCTAAGCAGCAACATTTCTATTTCTCTATATGGAAGGGGTATCAATTAACCTGATATTTGAATATGTACATGTTTAGTTGTCTGCTACATATAGTCTCTGAAATAATGTGATGTAAAACAGTTCTTATCTAATTAAAATAATGTTTATCAATCTCACAAGTTTTAATGTGAGGTAGAGGAATGAAGTTATTTTCTGCTCCTCTTATAAATGAAGACCTTATTTCCAGGGTCACTTTTTATATAAAAAGTAAGATAGGAGTAACAGCATCAGGAAGTAGCCAGAGATGACAAGTTAAGGAGTTTCCTGTGATAGCCATAAACACATTTTTTTCCCCATAATGTTTCCCAGATGACTGATGCCTGGAATGCTGGATAATTACCTTAAAAGAGTATAGCTCCTAATAATTCCAGTTAGTTGTTAATTAGCTGAGTTGATTGAAGCATCCATTGAAAGCAAAGTCAGAGATCTGAGTGATTCCATACTTTCTGATTCGTTGCTGTTTGTTCAGTTGCTATAATCCAAAGTTTGTAACCCTGGACATGTCAACAATACATACTCTTTGTAGTTGAGACAGTGCGTGGCTGCGACCTTGCATCCCTGTGCCTTGAGAAGCAACTTAGAGTGTCAGTTTCTTGACTTCTTTGTAGACAAAGCCTCATCCATTATTAACTTCCTTGACATCTTGCATTCTCCCTACCATCATACCAGTTAAAAAGTAGATTAGGAAATTGTTTAGAAATCAATTCAATGCTTCTTTTGTCAAATTTCTGCTATTGGAGATAGTAAACTCAAACTTGTTGAGCTTCAATTTCCTTTAAAGTGAAAAAAATAAATATTAACGCCTACATTAGAAGGTTGTTGTAAAGGTACAAACTTACAGTTATAAAATAAATATGTCACAGGGGTATCATGTATAGCATGGTGACTATAGTTAATAATATTGTATAGCATATTCCAAAGTTGCTAAGAGAGTAAATCTTAAAAGTCCTCATCACAAAAAAATTTTAAACTATGTATGGGGACAGATGTTAATTACACTTATTGTGCATTCTGCAATACATACAAAAATCAAATCATTATGTGGTACACCTGAAGCTAATATAATGCATATTTCAATTATACCTCAAAGAAATAAGGTTTATTTTGACCAGTAGGTGAGATGATGTATACAATATTCATACCACAGTGCCTGACAAAAGATAGTCAATCAGTAACTATTCATTGAATGAATGTTTTCATCCAAGTAGACTCTGCTCAAAGAGAAGTGTAAAGGGAAGTCCCACAGAGAAACAAATGGTGTTAGGTATGAAATCAAGATGAATTTGTTTTATGCAGCTGCCCTTTCAAGAGGCAGCCTGGTTCTATTCAAAGCACGAGAGAAAAAAAGCAAAAAAAAAAAAAAAAAAAAAAAACCCACAGAAAACCTAGAGCAATGCTACTCAGATTTTATACATTTATGAATCACCTAAGAATGTTTTTAAATGCAAGTTATGACTCAGTGGGTGGGATCTGAGAGGCTGCATTTCCAGCAACCTCCAGGTGGTGTATATGCTGCCTGTTCAGTGATTACACTTGAGCAAAGTCCTAGAGCACTTGAATGTGTGGCAATTTAAGAAATACTGTACTTGCCCTGGCCGGGTAGCTCAATTGGTTAGAAATGTCTCGATGCGCCAAGGTTGGGAGTTCAATCTCCGGTCAGAGCACATACAAGAAGCAACCAATGGCCCTGGCCAGTCTGGCTCAGTGGTTAGAGTGTCAGCCTGCAGACCAAAGGGTCACAGCTTTGGTTTCCAGTCAAGGGCACATACCTGGGTTGCAGGTTCAATCCCTGGCCCAGTTAGGGTCATGTGTGAGGCAACAAATAAATGTGTTTCCCTCACATTGATGTTTCTCTTTCTTTCCCTCTTCCTTCCACTCTAAAAAAATCAATGGAAAAATATCTTTGGGTGAGGATTAACAAAACAAACAAACAAAAAAATGAGGAAGCAACCAATGAATGTATAAATAAGTGGAACAACAAATCAATCTCTCTCTTCCTCTCTCTCCCTCTCTCTCTCTAAAAATCAATAATAAATAAAATACTGTATTTAAATCTATATTTGTCTAGTCCAGCATTTTGTTTCCTGGCACAGCAGCTGAAAATTAATTAGTTCATATAGTCACTTAGCAAAAGATCATTTAGTGTCTATTATGTGCCAGACACTATTTTTGGTTCTAAGTATAAAATAATGAACAAGACAGGTAAGGATTTTTTAATTGGGCTTTCAATCTAATGATATTATCAGACAATAAGCATGTTAACAACTAATTAAAATAGTTTCTAGTGGTGATTAAAACTATAATGAAAATAAAATAAAGTTTCTGTGAGGTTGTGTGTGGTCAATTAAGACTCCTCTAGGAAGGAGACAGAATGTTGAGAAGCCCCCTGCTGTATCTGAAGATCTGAAATTTTCAAACAAAGTGAAGAGAGAATGCAAAGGCCTTGAGGCAATATGGGATTGGTCTGTAGGAGGACAGGGAAAAAGCTATTGTGGCTAGAACAGAATACCCTTATTTGGATGCAAGACAATGTTGGGAGTAATCAGAGCTGCAAACACACAGCAGGGTCACACCTGGCAAAGTTGGGGGAGTGTAGTAAAGGCTGAAATCTAAGGAAGTCTTAGGTTGAATCTGAACAGCTCCACAGAGAGTTAAGGTGTACTCTAGAAAGAATGTACCTACAGGAAACACACCTGGCCAAGCAGAACAAGATAAGTGAAAAAGAACTAACATGAGGAATGGGACACGAGTTTAAAAAAAACCTCAAAAAAACAGAAAAAAGTTCAAATTGTACATTCCTTAGGTTTACACTACAAGAAACAAAAATATATCACTTACGCCGTGCAAATTAATCTAATAGCACACATGTAGCACATTCTCAGTTGCTGCAGAATAAATTAAATTTTTCTGAGTAGAAGTGATTAAGTAACTGTTAGAGAAAATATAAATTATAATGCCTGGTTGTCTGTAAGCTGTAGCTCCAAACTTGCCTTACTTTCCACAGAATATTGGAAATGAAAGTGAAAGACAGTCGCCGGAAGAATAAAAGTTAGCAATGAAGGAAATAAGACATATGCAAACCCCTCCTTGCACTAACAAAAAAAGTCTAGCAGGAAAAATAGTCATCATTATGTCAATTGTAAAATATTAAATGCCTTGTATTGAGTTTTACACTCTATCTACATACCTATAAATCTATAATCTATCATATTGTTTTATTGGAATATAGGTCAAACCCTAAAGCCATTAAAAACAGAATTAAGCCCTGGCCGGTTTGGCTCAGCGGTTAGAGCAGGTGAACCAGAGAGTCCCGGGTTCG
This sequence comes from Tadarida brasiliensis, assembly GCA_030848825.1. Taxonomy (NCBI): domain Eukaryota; kingdom Metazoa; phylum Chordata; class Mammalia; order Chiroptera; family Molossidae; genus Tadarida; species Tadarida brasiliensis. Next base: position 76,705,927 of record CM061267.1, on the reverse strand, counting down.
GTTCCCGCTAAGGGCACGTACCTCGGTTGCAGTTTGTCTCCGGCCCGTTTGGGGTCATGTGGGTGGCAGCCACTTGATGTGTCTCTCTCACATGGATGTTTCTCTCTCTCTCTTCCTCTCTCTCTCCCTCCTGCTCTATCTGAAGATAAATGCAGAAATGTCCTTGGGTGAGGATAAAAATTTAAAAAAAGTAAAAAAAAAAACAGAACTAAAAGAGATCCCACAGATCAGAGTAACTAAAGAAGAATGGATGATATTATGAAGGCTGTCATTTTAGTAAGTCTTACTTACTAGTGAGTATGCCTAATAATTTAAGGCTTGCAAACTAATGGCTATTAACACATAAGTGCATTTCAATTGACCTCTGATTTTGTGTAATGATATAAGGCCCTGGAAACTAGTAGCTATTAATGTGTTAGAGCATTTCCAATTGACTTCTGATTTTCTGTCTTGTCTTTTAAATCTAAGAAGAAAGGGTTATACATTAAATCGGTGCCCCTAACCTTCCATCCGTGAGAAACAGCTTTGAGTTGTTTTTCTAATAGTGAAGAGCGGCTTAATCAGTTGCCCTGCATCACCTGAATGCCCATTGCCTCGAGGCACACATTTGTGATACATGCATCCAGAATTATGGTTATATCCTGTGGCAAAATACCAGATTAATTTTTGCTTGTTTGTGTGTTATTTCACTTTGCTCCATTAACCTCATTAGCACCCTTCATTAACCAGCTAAGCCACGGAGTTCAGACTCTTTCATGCCTTATTCTTGTTATTTATTTGTAATTTTTTCAGTTATCTTTGGCATTTGTTAACAGCAACAACATTTTCTTTCTCATTGGCCTTTTGTATATATCATTGTGTTCATTCAACAAATACTAAATGCGTGCCAATCCCTAGAGCTTGGAGGGCAAGGGAGGAAGTGGAGTGAGAGGAAGCTGAAAAGGGACACAACAGCCAGGTCATTCGACCTATTGTAAACTTTCAAAATCTGGCCTCTATCTTAAAAGCAATAGGAACCCACTGAAGAGCTTTAAGCACTTAGGTGACGCCATCTTACTTCTGCCATTTCCTTACTTTGTCATTTTTCTCCTCCTCCCCCAATGGGACCGCCTGAAACAGTGGTTTTATATTGCTATCCTATCATTTCCATTTTCTGGCTATTTCTAACTAGTGAACTAATTTTTTTTAATGAAAGAAAAAGATTACCAATTGTACATAATTAAATTCTCTGTGAGACTCAAGTGTTTGCAGATAGAGACACCTATGGGTTGGGTCATGAAAACATATGGTGCGTGCTATGGATAGAGTCATTATTTATAAATAATGGCTCAGCTCCAATAATGAAATAAAGAGGGAAACATATTTCACTGGTGCTCCTTATTGTAAGCATAATATTTTAAATATAAACATTACTTACTGGGAAAGTATCTGCAGCATGAAAATACTTTCAACAATATGCTTCATCTACACACTTAAGCTTCATATAGTGAAAGAAGATAGATGATAGATAGATAGATAGATAGATAGATAGATAGATAGATAGATAGATAGATATCCTTAAATGAGACTTCTTTTATTATATGCATATGTATTTTCCAGTATTCTTTTAACATCTGGCTGGTCACTCTTTTGGCTTTTTTGTTAACTAAGAACAAAAGGGAAGTCACCTAATTTATCTTGGTGCCCATCTGGTTTCACTTGCTCATTTTACATTTATTTTAAAATGATAGATTGTTGGTGATGGTGTCTTTCCCAGGAGAAGAAGTTGACAGACAGCTGTGCAGAGATGCCATCTTCCCCATCCCCGTCGCCTGTTATGCCCCGTGCCCAAGGGACTGTGTGCTCAGCATGTGGTCTGCCTGGTCCTCCTGCTCGCACACCTGCTCAGGGAAAACCACAGAAGGGAAACAGATCCGAGCGCGGTCCATTCTGGCCTACGCGGGTGAGGAAGGTAAGGTCACCAGCTTCGGAAGGCACTTGACTTCCTTTCAGGCATGCATTTTCTTTGTCTTGCATGGGAAAGATGATGTTCTAGAGCAATTGCCTTCCCGAAATCCAGCAATCCAAGGAGATTTTATATGTGTCAACATACTGGTCAACCTGTTCCCCAAAATTAGTCCTGAAAACAGATCTTTAATAAAAGAAGAAAGACTTTGGGGAACTCACCTTGCCTTTTCTCCTACCTAATAATGCAAATTCTTTCCAATTCAAAGCATGAAACTTGTTCAAAGGTCTGAAAATGGCTCCCGAGATTCCAGATGTCAGGTTTCACTGGTTTTTTTGTTGTTGTTTTTTCTATTTCAGCAGTCAATTTTTTTTCTCTTTGAAATCACACTCTACCTTCTCGTAAATAAGCATATATGCTCAGTAATAAACTTAGTTTAAAAATAAACAACAGCATGGCTATTGCTTTACTGAAAATTACATGAATTTGTAACCATTCAACTTTTCTGACCATCAGCTCTGAGATCCGTAAGCCTCATATGCAGACTGTGTTCACTTTTAAAATATGTTGCCCTTCACTCCCTCTACCCTACTGGGTGCATAACGCATGTTTAGTCATATATTCATACCTCACTCGTGTTTGCTTCATTGTCACGAAGTACAGGGCTCTTCGTAATTGTCTCTCCAGCTTATATCCAAATGCTAATTTGGCCTCTGTGTGACTTAGTGATGCAATGTCATACTTAATCTTGTCATTCTGGAAAATAACACAGGAGTAAGGAAATCATAGAAGTAAATCAACTTCTGTCACATTAAGGCATGTTCTGGCTCAAGAATATATAGGTGTGTGTTATTTAAATATTATCAAATTGAATGACTCTTCTCATTCACATGATAAATAATGATTTCTGTTCGTAGTGAGCATGTGCTTATCTATGTGTACTCCCAAATACCTAATTTTGGAGGAGTTTTCAAGTTGCCTATTTTATTTTTTTGTTTATGAAACATTTTAGTGATGGAAACCTTATAGGATTCTTATTTGATCAAACTTGCTATCTGTGTATGTAATATCTATGCAAAAATATAACTTCCTTGGCATTATGTCATGAGAGAAAAATTAATATATTTAAAACAGTCAGCATATGGGAAAATTTTGAATTTTCTGTAGTGTCCAAAACTTTTTTCCTGTCACCTTAATAAATATTCATCTATTTGCTACCCCCCCCCAAAAAAAAAAGTGTGTGGAACCTACTAGAAAAGAAGCACCTTTTAGAGAGAAAATTCTATTCTCTGTGTTGTCAAACAATAACTCTAACCTTGTATAGATTATAGTCAGACTTCAAACTCTATCAGCTCAGATTATGTCTTGAACTTCATTAAAATTAGATCTGTGGTCACCCTGCTTCCTATAAATCCATTATACTCCGCAGACACTTGCTGTGTGACTAGTAATGAGTGACTCTTCGCCCTGTGAGTCACGTGACAGGGATTCTGTCGTGCTTGCAGAACTCACCAGATCATTATTTCTGCAGACATGGTGCTTCACACTGAAAGGTCATGAAATGCTTTAAAGGCAGAAATTTATGATTTCTCTTTGATATGTATCATCCACTTAGTCGGAAAGGGTGAGACTTCGATAATTTGTAATTAAGTCTAGTAGCTGCATCTACTGGCGGTGCTGGAAAATCATAGATGTTTATATAGTAAACCATAAAGGCACAAATTCAAAACGGAACTTTAAATGGAAACCGAAGGCGAGCCATGTCAGTGGGGCATCTGCTGCTATTTGTCTCTGGCAACAACAGTTTAAAACACTGGTACAATTATATGAAATATTTAATGAATCTATCCTTCAAAAAATGTTTATTTAATACCTATGATTTGCCGGACACTTACACATATTTTATCTTCCTCAAAACAAGCCTTTTATAATTCTGAGATTTTTTTAAAAAATGATTTAGGAACTATATTGGTGGGAAGTTTAAAATGTTTCCCTGAAATTAGATAACTCTTCATAATTCTAAACAAAGATAGATCTTTCTATTATTCCCCAACAAGTAGTGTTTTGAGTGCATCATAAATGTTCCTAATCTTCTGTAATCAGAACATTACTGTGATACCTAAAGGGAAAAGATCACATTAATGAAATTACATATAGAGCTTTTAGACATAAAATTATCTGAATTTCTGGTAAAATAACTTTTGGACAAATTCATATGCAAAGTATTTACTCTGGATTTACAAAATAATTGAAACAACCTATACTTTTGTATATTTCAGCCAGAAATTCACATTAAACAGTATATGAAGATTATTTAATCTCATATGAAGGACAGACTAAGTTTTGCTGCAGTAACAGGCAGCTCAGAAGTTTCATATCTTAAAAGAACAGTTATTCCTTCTTTGTGGGAATTTTGCTACAGTGTTGGGTAGCTCTACAAAGCAGTCTGCCTGCCACAAAATGTCTCAGCATTGCACCCATGCCAGTGGGAGAATATAGTTGGAGAATCTACCTGCATCCACATTAAATAGTCCATCCAGAAGTGCTTTACATCATTTCCACTGACATTTCATTGTCAAAACAATTCGTACAATCATAACCTGAAGTTGGACCTAACTTTAAGCAGCATGGAGGCAAATATAATCCTACTGTGTGCTAAAAAGAGTGCTGGTTACTCACCTTACACCTTTCTATTTAGTCTTCTTATTGTGTATATGTGTGCAGGTGTCTGTCTACAGCTATGTCTATGTCTATATCTATGTCTATCTATATCTATATCCATGTCCATAAATATACCATAAAACACTATTCCATATGGCCTTAACTCAGTAGATAAACCAGGCCTCTCCATTAATAAAATGTTATAACTTTTATTGTTTCTTTGTTCCTATTAAACAAAGAATAATAAAATAATACTTCTTCCTCATATTATACTTTTCTTTTTCCTTCTCCCCCCCCCCCACTTCTTTTCTAGGCCTTTTCTTTCTATTCCTGAACAATTTTATCTAAAAAGCCATTAGGTGGAGCCAAGCAGTTGAGCCTCTGTGCCAGCAGGTGGGGCGGAGTGGGTTGTCAGAGCCCAGCCTGGGTGAGAAGGGCATCCCCGTGGGAAGAGGGTGGCCTGGCATGAGCGTCAGAGGTATTCATTGTATGCTTAACAATGGGAGACACAAGAATTGTATGAGAGGATAGAAGCAGAAACCCAACACAGGATGTCAGAGCACAGGCAGAGTGAAGAGGGAGTCCCAGCAGTGAGGCAGCCAGTCCAGAGTGATGTTGGAGCCAGGCAGGGTTTGAGAAGGGTTTCCGTAGTGGGGGTGGAGCCTGATGCCAGGTGTTGGAACATGGGCAGGGTAGTGAAGCTATCCTGTGGGTACAGCAATGGAGATGGCAGAGAGAGATTGGTGGTGGTGGTGGTGGTGGTGGGGAGCAGCAAATAAGTACATGCATTAAAAATGATAGGAGTCAGGTTTCTTATTGCTGGAGAAGGGAGTTACTGATATGTTAAGAAAGAAAACTGGAATAAACCCTGTTGTATTGTATTGGAATTGAAAGTTATCAATGTGAATTCATTGTGTTCAACTCATTAGCATAGATATAGATATAAATATAAATGTAGGCATATGTAGATATATATAATATATAATCCACACATATATCAGCTAGCTATATCCACTGAAAGGACCCAAGGGCAGCAAGAACCCAGTAGCAATAAGCATATACAATGCTCAGATCTTGGTTCCAATACCATTTTCCAAAAGAAAGTAACCAGGGCTCCTTGGAGAATTGGTTGATTCCAAAGTTGTAATAGGAAACGTACAAGAAGTGCCTAGAGAATCTTGTGCCAGAAAGGAAGAAAGAGGAAAACATGTCAAAAGGTCACCGAAGGTAACTTGAAGGGTCTCCCACTGACCACATATGGGAACAATTTGAATGCCAAAATAATGGTAATTAACAGATTACAACCCGTTAGATAAAAATAGGAAAACATGGATCCATGCTTGATATAAATAAATAAATGTATTGATTGAATATTATGTGAAGAGCACTATATTTACAGTCTGAAGTATTTCCCTGATGGAGAAGTCTGACATACACCACGTTAATCCAGTGATCATAGTTTATGTCATTGGTAATGCATTGAACCAATAAAAATCACGAGTTCCTGGTATGATGCAGTGAGAAAGTGACACCACTTCTGTTGATATCCCTGTCACAAATGCATATTGCAGGATCTAAACATGAGGAAACATTGGAAAAATCCCAGATTGAAAGACATTGTATAAAATAACTGGCCTTTAATCTTCAAAAGTGTCTAAATTATGGAAATTAAGGAAAGACTGTGGAACTATTTCAGATTGAAGGAGACTAACAAAATATGATATTTAAATGCAATACTTAGATATGATTCTGAACTGGTCTTTTTGCTGTAAAAAGGACATTTGAGGACAGTGGCAAATCTCAATGGGTTTGAGGATTAGATGGTAATAATGTATCAGTGTTAATTTCCTGATCTTGAATATTAAATGTGCCTATGTGTAGGAAAATATCCTTATTACAGGAAATACACACTAAAGTATTTAAGTAATGAGGCATCATTTCAACAACTTCTTCCAAATTACCTAGAGAAAAAATTATTGATCATATACTTTTAGTTTTTCTATAATTTTGAGGTTGGTTCAAAGTTAAACCACCAAAAGTAATAAAATAAAAACAATTTGAATGTGATTGCTTTTCTTACAATTTTGAGTAACATTATATAACCTGTTTTCAGCAATACACAGAAATTGTCATAAAATGTTGTCATTTGGAAACCAAATCACAAATGTAGCAACTGGAGATAGTTAATATATGGGAGAAAGTAAAAGTATTTCTTTTCAAATTAAAAAAATAAAATTGTGTGTGTGTGTGTGTGTGTGGTGTGTCTTCCTAAACCTAGTTCAATAAAATTGTTAATTCACTTTTTTAGCGTTAGAAGGGAGTAAAAAAAATCTTCTTTCTATTGTGTAAACTGTAGGACAAGTCCCAAAAGCTACTATAAAATTACGTTGGAAGTCCTAAAAGGAAGCAATCTTTTAAGACTTGTATCTGTCATATTTTTAATATAAATAGTAATCTTTAATTAAAACTTTAAATTGATGTTAGATTTGTAACCTCTTGAACTTTTTCAACCCATGCTGCAAATCCTTAACATACTTGATTTAAGAAAGAAAAATAATTTTCAAAATGGTTTCCACAGAGTATAACAAATTCTGTTAATTCTCATTATATAGTAAATTATTCGTGCAGAGCCAATAATAAGAGAATATTTATTTTTGTGAAATTCAGAATGACCTTGATTTAGGAAAAAAATCATTTTCAAAATGTTTTCCACTGAGTATAACAAGTTCTGTTAATTCTCATTATATAATTATTCACACAGAGCCAGAAATAAGAGAATATTTCTTTTTTGCGAAGTTCAGAATGACCTGAGGTTATAACTTCTTCATCAGCCAAGTTTTAGTGTACCTATACACCTGCTTTATGCACACAGAGAATAGATGCAAATCGAAATCAAATTATGCCCATTTCTTCTCAAAGAATTAGTAGTCTTGAATAATTATACTTTATATATAAGCCACTGAAGAGAGGGATATTTTCATTTTAACTTGTTCAATTTTTACAGCTGAGTGATTTTAATGCTAGGAGCCAGGGAGCCCTTGCATTTCCTAGAGGAACTGGAAGAACCCAGGATCCATTCTGTGTGTATATACACACATCACTCTGACTTCTAAATAAAGACTGCCTCTTCCTCATCCTCCCACTATTGACTTTGAAGAAAGAGTTCTGCTTCAGTCTGTCCCTACAGGACCACCGCACAGGATTTATGCAGACTCCACAGTGGGAAGTCTTTCAGCAAGGAGAAAAAGGGGGGAGCGAGCGGGGGACAGTGCTGAGCAGAATCTCCTGAGGTGCTAATGCTCTTCCAATTCAATTCCCTGAAATCGTGCCCCTGCCAATGGGCTTTTCACCCAGCAGTGGGCTGCCATCAAAGAAATATGGGCTGCAACAGCAGGCAAAATCACCAGCATCTTAACGCTGTCATTCATAGCACACTAACAGCCTTTTCCTAACGTGAGCCCTGTCCACTTTCTCATTCTTGTCGCCTGTTACCTCCCTGTGTGAACTCGGTACTCTAATTGACTGCCTCAATACCGCTAATTCCCAAGGTCATACCTGCCTGCGTGCCTTTGCTTTTATTTACTTTTTCTTCTGTTTAAATAAAATTCTCCCTTCCTACTCACTCATCCCAGAACTCTGCTTGTCCAAATTCTTCAAAACCCATCTCAGTACCTCCTGTCTGAGACATGTTTCAGTCCCCCAAAACTAAGGGCATCTGACACTTCCGAATCCCAATTATACTCAATACCTTTTTCAATATTATTATTTTCTACCTAGGATTTTTCTCATTTGTATGTTTATTTTATTCCCTCCTACTACTTTCCTCAATGTATTATAAGATCCTTGAGAGTAGCAGGAACTACTTCTAATCTCTCTAGTTATCCTGTGACTCACTGGCCATTAAACACTGCATGTTGTCCCCAATACATACATGTCCAATTCATGTTTGGAGCAAAAATTTTTAAATCTGCCATCTAAATTGTAAGAATTTCAGTGCCAGAACCAGAAATATCATGAGTTTGTTCAAATATATCCTAACAAAACTTTTATGGACTTGATATTGAGGAAAAAGTTAATTTTTTTTATTTCTGAGAGACCAGTTTCACATAATAATTGGTATTTTTATATGAGCATGGAAGTGTATTTATTTGGCAGAATTCCATCGAAGTATTATAAACTCTCTTTGAGGGAACGATAGGAAGCCTAAATAATCATGCAAGTATGAAGCATATGTTTTTATGTATAAGAATTTTTTTTTAAATACACTTATCACTAATTTTGTCATGGGTGACGTTTTATCATTTCCCCTGTACAATGGAAATATTCCCAGTTGTCTGGCATTAGATCTTCCCATGAATAATAAATAAGTTCAATATTATATCTATCAATTTTTCTACCATAAAATTATTCCCCAAACAACATGACAATGCTGCAATGACTGATTACTCCAAGCCGTGCTTTCGAAACTGCCATATCGTTATTATCATTAAAACCACATTGGGACTTATCTGTACACGTGTCCTGACATCAGACCCAAACTGCTGATGTGGCTTTAATGTGGATTGGGGCAGGAAATAAATAGCCTTTATGTGTGTACACTTACCAGCGATCCTGCAGTTCCTCCACACGTTATGCTGAGGTTGTAAAAGTTTCTTTCCTTATCAGATTTTCCAAAGCCAACCAGTTAATCCCAATGTCAAAAACAATTCACGGTTTTAAAAGCACCGTTTAAGCAACATACCATATACTCACATTGAAAATGAGGTAAGTAAACACATTTTTTTGTAGATCAATAATTTTGCTATGAAATATAAATGTGTGGTTAAAATAGTTACCCAGAGATGGTCTATAATTAGCATGTATTTGTCTGAGAGATAAGATGGGATAAATTTAGAGCCTCAGGGAATGGGTAATAAGAGTTCTCATTTACTTTTTCCCAATCCAATTAGTATGTTTTAGGATTCGTTCCTGTTCGAATCTTAAACTTCTTTTCAGAGGCTGCCAGCGTCTCTCAGCTTTGTTTTGGAAGATAGACTATGAACTATGACAGATGTTTTCACCTTCGTGAAGCAGGGGAGGCTGATGAAATGCTGTTTAATGCAGGCTATTCCGATGTTGATCCCATGTTAGACACTGCATAAGTGATTCTAAACTGCAGTTAAATTCTCACATAGATTGCTTACTGACTTATTTGCTGAATAGAGGTGTGTCCTTATTCATAAGTGATACCTGAAGATCAGCTCACAGTGTGGATTTGTGGTTTTGTTTATGATTTTTACCCAAATCTCAAAATTTTGAGGTCATTTTCCATGTTATAGTCACTAGGTATTGAATCACCTTTTCTTATTTATTTTTCACTTTTTAAAACTTGCTTTCCTAATATCTAAAATCCACCTTTTATTATATATATTCAACATTTCTTTCATTTGCTATCATAAATATTTGTGATGAACACCCAAGATTTGCACCATTCCACATTAACAACCGGTTATTTTCTGCTCCTAAGATGAAATCCAGAAGCTACGTAAGTTTGAATATATCAAATTGTCAATTACATAAGCAGTAAATTCCCCCAACACTCTGCTCTTCATTTTTGTAATTGGAATTATAAATAGTATAGTGGTAAGAAACTGGACTCCATAAACTAGCTGTTACTTGGCCTCGTCATTTAACCTATATAGACTCATCCACTTTATGATTTTTAACTTGTAAGTCACTGTGGATATAAAATGAAGTCCCATTTACAAAGTACTTATAATAGCACTAGCACATAAACAAAGGTTCCATAATGACAGCTCCAGATGATATTCTATTGATTAAAAGACACATCTGTTTCACCCTTTCTTATCTCTGTCATTACTGTATCTTACAGTGGACGCATTTTAGAACCACTATGGCCAAGCAGCAGTTATAACATCGTTGTCGTTGATAGTACATGTGAATTTCATTGTTATTGCTGATGGCATGAGCAATCCTATGATATTTCTGCCCAAAACAAGCAAACAAAAACAACTAAGGACTATTTGAGGAAGGAAAATAAACTCTTCCTCAATTGCTTGCCTAAACTTTTCATTGACATCTTCTGGTGCCATTAATGCAAAGCACCCTGGCTAGTTTGGCTCAGCAGTTGGAGCATTGGCCCATGGACCATAGAGTGGCAGGTTCGATTCCAGTCAAGGCCACATACCTCAGTTGAGGTTCTGTCCTCAGCCCTGGTTGGGGTCGTGCGGGAGGCAGCCAGTCAACGTGTCTCTCGCATCGATGTCTCTCTCTGTCTCTCCCTCTCTCTCACTCTCCCCCTTCCACTCTATCTGGAGATAAATGGAAAAATGTCCTGGGGTGAGGATTAAAAAAAAGAAGAATGCAACAGCATGACGACTTAGAGATGGGTATGAGTATCCTGAAAGGAAACCCTGGAGACCACAGGGGGGCACATTTTTAAAGAAATCCTGCATCATCGACAGTTTTGATGCCACAGAGATAATACCATGTAGGAGAACACAAACTTTGATGAGTGTGCGTTAAATGGTGGCTCGAAAGATTTGGATTGTGAATGTAAAGAAGATTTAGAAATACCTTCTCTTTTAATGCATGAAAAAAATGACATATTTCTTAAAATCTATGCAAATAGAAAGCTATTTCAATAAGCATACAATAAAAATTAGAGTTGATAAAAATCATTGTATTATAGTTTAATGTGCAGCCATTCCTGTTTCTTTGGGACACATATAGTGATAGTTTATCTCACAGCTGGTGACATCTTACATTTGAAGAAATACAGCATTACCATTACTGCATGGCTGTTCCAGTAATGCTATGGAAGATCAGTAAGCATTAATTTATTTTAAAACTTCTGCTTCTAATCACCCTAAAACCTAACATATTAAAATAAGCAGCATTTTAAAAGCTGTAATTAAGGCTTTCAATTGGGGGGATAACATTTGAAAATACACTGGATTTTCTCCACACACAGATTCTAATTGGCCATGTTTCCCCTGTCAGCAGTCATCACGTAGGCTGCATTTGTACCTCATTTTCAGCTTCTCTGGAGAACAGTGGCCTTTCTGTTTGAGGTCCTCCAGAGTCTCCCAAAACAGATTTCATGTACACCACACAGTTTAAATTTTAGGCCAGACCACACCAAATGAGGTAAGATTAATATGTAATTTGCCTTCCTAGCAATGTGCTGGTCATCTGCCGTGTGCTAATAAATAACAGATACATTGTTATTGTTAATTTGAAGAAACAGAATGATCAGGTTTCGGTTGGCACCATATCTAATGTGCTAATGTTGTTCATTTTTATAGGTGGAACTCACTGTCCAAATACGAGTGCTTTGCAAGAGGTGCGCAGCTGTAACGAGCATCCTTGTACTGTGTATCACTGGCAGACTGGTCCGTGGGGCCAGTGCATTGAAGACACCTCAGTATCAACCTTCAACACAACTACAGCTTGGAACAGGGAGGCCTCTTGCTCTGTTGGCATGCAGACAAGAAAAGTCATCTGTGTGCGGGTCAATGTGGGCCAAGTGGGACCCAAAAAGTAAGGGCTTTAGAATGTCAACAGTAAATCCTGTGGCTAGCCATGCAGGGGACTGGCTCAAGCTTCACTTGCTTCATGAAATGGAACATTGTGATGCTTGTCATACCTGTTCTCAAGAGTAAGATTTGTTTGTTTTGAATGTTGGCCACTGATAAAGTTACAACAGCTTCAGAGTCTTGTGCCTGGGATTCATAAATTCTGTAGAAATCTTTCTGGGTGATACCGACTTTCACTTTTATGGTAGCACTTTCTGCTTTTATTAAGCTTGTGAGGCAATGAAAGAAGTGCTTGCTCTAGGCCTGGCTGATCAATAATGACAGTATACAAAGTCCTAGCAGTAGAGGTCACCCATGACCTCCCCTGTGCCCGTAGGCTATGGAGACTGCCAATCTAGCTTAATTGGGCCAGTAGCCTTCTATGATCTGCCTCTCATTTCCCCTAAAAAATATTATATCAAAACTACTGAGGCTAAATTTATTACCTCTTTAAATCATTAAATGAATATGCGATTTACATCCAAGAGAGAGCCTTGGGATAGGATGAGTGTTACAATAAGTAGACAAACCATCAGTTTCTTACTGTGGTTATGAATAGTGTAATGACAAGGCAAACAATTTGCTAGAGGGAAGGATAAAGAACTAGAGAGTTGGCATGTTATATGTGCCTTGTGAGAAATACAAACAAAAACAAGTCATGACGTAACTGGGCTAATCATTCTTAGAAAAAATTAGTAAATCAATTCTAAAAATGTAATCCTTCCTTTGGATTTATCTTTTAAGATTTAGACAGCACAGATCTTTTAGAATTCTAATTACCTTAGCCATGTGAAACATTGGATGTAAAACCAGGCAGGTTTGCTTTGGTATACAAATGGCCTCATAATTTCCAAATAGTTGACCAGCTGCTTAAATATTATGTGTGATCATAAGCCTTCTACTTAACTGATTCTGGTCTCAGTTTTCAGAGTTTATTGAAAGGATTTAATGGCAAAAAATAGTAGTAATGTAAGCATTCAATAAATCTTAGAAATTGTTTTCTTTAAAAATTTGAGATATTTGTTAGTGTTTCAGGAAAATGATAATAATGTATCTGATGTATGAAAAACCAAGGGATTTGTAAGAATCCCATTATGAGTTGTTTTTACTTGGCCAACATTCCACACATTAGGGCTATTTTGCCCCATACTTTGTTTATATAGTTTGAAATTCAAAAACATATGGCAAAAGAGTTGACTGAACTGAGAAACTATTCCACGTGCTTCATAGGTAGCCCCAACCCAATTAAAAAAAAATTTTTTTTTTCTTTATTTATTTATTTTATTTTATTTTTTTTAGAGAGAGGAAGGGAGAGGGAGAGAGAGATAGAAACACCAATGAGAGAGAACATCAACTGGCCGCCTCCTGCATGCCCCCCACTGGGGATCGGGCCCACAACCTGGGCATGTGTCCTGACAGGGAATTAAACCGGTGACCTCCTGGTGCATGGGTCGATGCTCAACCACTGAGCCACATTGGCGGGACCCAATCCAATATTTTAATAGAAATAATGCTAAAGTTGTGATGAACCTAACAAAGGAAATTAATGTGCAGTATACTAAAATTAAATAGCAGTAACAGCAAGAGCAGAAACCCCAAGTCCTGGAGGATTCTGGGTCTTGCTGGGACAAGCACAGAGGTAGAAATATTCATTGCAAAGGTTTCTAACCTGACCCACCTGTCATAGCACAGGGTAGAGGGTTATTGTGCTGAGCTTCTACGAGTAAGCTCACTCTGTTCCTGCTGTACAGCTAATCACCTTTCAAATGTTGCTATTGATGTTTTCCTCACTTATGCAAACTACACAATATTTTGCTGAACCATGGATGCACATGTGTACAAGCATATGTGTGAAAAAGCCTGCTGGATTAATGTCATTAAATCGTTCAGTAGGGAGGGTATCCCGAAGCCCCATGTCTGACCACCACAATAATCCATTAAAAATGTGCTTTGCCCTTGCAGCCTTTATGCAGTGACCTGGATACATGGATAGATTTGTTAAGTCAAATGGATTTACTTTGCCCTTAAAGTTCTGAAAAAGTGAGCAAGTGCAGTAAACTCAAAAGAAAATGTTACTGCCCTTATACCTAAATGCTAGGTTAAATCTCTTGAATGCTTTTCAGTACTAGGCATTTGAAACCGAAATGCAAACGGAAACCTTGTTTTAAACTTCTCTTAATAAAACAGATTACTGTGCAACAGTAAAATCAATGTCATTGATCTTATCTATCCTCTGAGTAACAAACTTCAACTCCTATCACATCTGTTTAATTTGACCTTGAATAAGATTTGGGGGGAAATCAATTCCTTGATTTAAGCCTCAAAGACTAAATACAAACAGTACAAAGGAGAAAAGAAGCCTGTTGACTAAACCAACTGCCTCGCCAAAGGAAGTCTGAATTTATTTTATTGGATGTAATCTAGGTTGTATAATTTATCTTTGTGTGTTCATTTAATGCCTTTGTTGTCAGTAATTTTGTTCTCCACAGTTAGCCAAGTCTCTTGCTGTGGATATTTCTAAACTAAAACAAAATTTTGGAGGTTGTCAACAATAACGTTATAAATACCACTGATTTTCAGGGCTAAAATTTGAAGAGCATGCAATTAAATAATGCTTTCCCATGGTTTAAGTTACAAAATTGCCTCATTGAAAAGGTGTGCTTCCAATAATAATTACTAATCAATAATTTCATAGTGCTGAAGAATGAACAGGATTATATGTGGGGTTTTGCCGTGTACTGTTTCCTGTTTAAGAGAGAAGGTTAAATTATAATTCCAATGATTTATAGTCTCAATTATAACAATACTTTAATTTTTGTGATTCACAGCTAAATTTCTTTGTCATACACTGACTTTGAGTAGAAATAGTTATTAGGAAAACATGGGCTTATTCTTAACATAAACCAAGGAGATTTATTTCTTTTTGAAAGGTTGAATCCAATCTGTTTTCTAAATTCACTTCCGAATAAACCCTAGTGTTATAGAGTGAGAGAGGAAACCATGTATCTATATAATTGAATAGAACATGATATTTATGTATGAGATAGAACATGTAGATAAATGATTATGATACAAGATATATAAAAAATGAAGCATCAGCAAGGTGCTATAAAGAAATTATGGGAAAGAGATTAATGATGTATTTTTTTACTCATAGTTCAGTTCTGAAAACCTGATTAACTTACTTGTTAAAACACAATTTATCTTGACCTACAAAAAATTTGGCTTCTCCATGGGGAATACTTTTAAATCTCATATTTCATTAATTTCCCAAGTTAATTCATCAACATTTTTATTGGGTGTTTCGTTTATGTCTTCTGTGCCTCTTAGCTTATTTGTTAATGATTTATATGACCTCAAAAGAGTATGTCCTAGGTATCATAACATTAAGTTACTTTTAGTTACATGAATTATGTTATTATATTTTGTTGCCCTAATATACATCTTTTTCTCATGTTAATGGTCAGGGCCAACATTTTGTTACTAGCAGTAATAGAAACATTGTAAAGATAAAAACAAGGACTGGGAAATTTAAAAATCATATAGTAAGTACACAATAAACAAGACAGTTTATTTAAAACTTATGTATCAGCTCCCTAAAATTATCTTTAAGGAAGTGAAAACCTTACATAATGTAAGGCATTTCAGTGTTTTGCCATTATTTTTCTCTTGTGTTCCTAATAAATAATATATTTTCTCTCTATTTTTAGAAATAATATTTTAGTTAATTTTACCATAATTTATGTCAAGAACATAGTGCTTTATTTTTCTTTAAATTATTGATGGACTATTTTTGTTTCATTTATATTTACACTTTTTGTTCCAAAAAATACTGTAACTTATAAAAATATTGAAAATATTTAAAGATTTTTTTTTTAATTCTCACCCAAGGGCATTCTTTTATTGATTTTAGAGAAAGAGAGGAAGGGACAGGGAGACAGAGAGAAACATTGATTGGTTGCTTCTCGCACAAGCCTTGATGGGGGATCGAACCCACAACCTGGGCATTTCGCTGACTGGGAATTGAACTTGCGACCTGTTGATGTACAGGACAATGCTCCAACCAACTAAGCCACACTGGCCGGGGAAAAAATATTTAAAATATTTAAAATTCCATAATTTGAAAGTAGGAATCTAATGGAAGAAAAATTATATTAAATGAAACTAAGAATAAAGCAAAAATGGCTTATCATAATGACCTGTACACATTTATTATTTTATTACTTGTTTATTGTGAAGTATATAGTTATAAATACAACTTTGTTTCTTTAGCATGTACTGGGTATAAAATACGCTCCGTTATAAATTTGTTATGCTATACATATATTTTTTTTTTTATCCTCATCCGAGGACATTTTTTCATTTTTTGTTCAGATAGAGTGGGAGGGAGAGAGAGGGAGAGAGAGAGAAACATCGACGTGAAAGGGACACATCGAGTGGCTGCCACCCGCACGACCAACCAGGGCCGGGGACAAACTGCAACCGAGGTACATGCCCTTAGCGGGAACCGAACCCGGGTCTCTCTGGACCGCAGGCCGATGCTCTAACCGCTGAGCCAAACCAGCCAGGGCGCTATACATATTTTGTAAAAATAAAGTGCAGACTAACCTAAAAATTTATAATCAGCAATAAAGCTATTTATACAGAGATGTAAAATTGGTCCTTAAATTGTTAATTTGAATTTCTACAAATTTTTAAAAGCACGTTAGAAAATACAAATTTATTAACGGAGAGATTATTATAAGGGAACAAGGTATAAGTATTACATTTTGTCCTAGAAAGCACAATTACTATTATTAAAACCACACACCCTGTTTTGAGAAGCTTTTGTGAGATCCAGGTTGGAAGAATGTGGTTGTATAGTTCTTGCCAAAAGCAAAGCTCCTGGAAGTTAACCAGCACAGACTGGTGACTATTTAGCAGTTTAGCAATGACAATTCTAACCGTATTAAACTACCTGGTTTTCAGGATTACTATAGAAGCCTAGTCATTTCCCTTTGTTTTTTCTAGGTGTCCTGAGAGCCTTCGGCCTGAAACAGTGAGGCCCTGTCTGCTTCCTTGTAGGAAGGACTGTATTGTGACCCCATATAGCGACTGGACGTCATGCCCTTCCTCGTGTAAAGAAGGTATGAGCTGCAGGTTTCTGGAGGCTGTTCCCTGGTGAACCACTTGCCAGCACCTCTGAGTTCTGGCTGAGCAATGTGTGTGATTCTTAGGTGGGGCTGTGTAATCCTGGTTTGACATGAATGCCATAAAATTTTGGCTTTCTTCTAGAAAATAGCTTTAGAGTACCAAACAAATTAGTTTTATGCCGAAACTGACTTAAAACTCTTTGATAGAAAAAGGGAAAGGATTTGAGATGTTATCATATTAACAATGTTTCCTTAAGCATTAATTGTGAAAGAGTGGATAGTGGCCTTATGTATTTCAAAAAGAGTATACAATGATCTTATCAGTACTACTGGTAGCTTCCAACCTACTTAATAGCAACAAATAGCCGTGGCACCAGGTAGATTCCATAAGGATTCAATTATGCCACCCCAAGGGAATAAAGGAAAGAGAAAAATGGTCGAATTCTTTCTCTGCCACTCTTACCGTGCCATGAGGCATTTACAAGGTGGGGATTGTTCTCATTTTGTTTTCCTTTTATACCTCACAGACAAAGACTCTTTAGTATCATGGCAGGTACTTTGATAATTCCTTACCCTCAAGGATATGGTTCTTTCTCATGGCTGCTGAGAAAGACAACATCCTCTTCCAGGTGACTTATGCACTAATTGAGCAAATTTTCTCTTGATGTCACAAATGTCATTGTTGCCTGTTTTCTATTTTACTTTCCCACTAGAGATAGTTTTTTAAAGTTCCTTTTGTGCTTTTATTTTATTTGTGATTCTTGACTCTTACTAGAGGCATTTAATTAAGAATCCACCTCTAGTTTAACATGTATTTTAAGTTAGCAAAAACTATTTAAATCCTTAAGATATCATGGGAGATTATATATTTAATACTGGATATTTTTTACAGCATAATTGTAATTTTATATAGTTAAAACATGAGTTCCTTTTTATACCTTTTCTACTTTAAGTACTATTGAAATATAAAATAAAATTAAACTACATAGTAACCAAGAATAAAAAAAATTTAAGTCTTATAAGGCATCTAAAACGTTTTCTGGGCAAAAGGAATTGGCATTAACTTTTTTAAAAAACATGCTAACTGCATTAATATTACTAATGAAGCAATTTCATTTTTCTGACATATTTTTTCTAGATATTCTTGTCTTACCTATTTTCTTAAAACCTAAACATGATATCCTTTGGTTTGGTCATATTCAGCAATAAAATTATACTTTCTAATAGGTTAATATTTCTATGGTAACTGTTGATTATTCATCACCACAATGAGAAAGGTTATTTATTACATGAAATTCATATGCTTGGAAATTTTATATATATAGGCATCAGGAAACATCTTAGATGATGACAAGGAAGAGGTGTTGTGGGAGAATGGGAACCAGTTCACCGGAGCTCAGCGATGTGAAGGAAAGTCGAGATGTGAAATTGGAAAGGAGAATGAAGGCAGTTATGGAAGGCTGGTTTAGACTTATAGAGAGAGGAATACAATTTTTAGTTTTTGAACATTGAATGAGTAATGGATTTCATGTATAATGGAATGAGTAGACTTTGAAATCAGCAAATCTCATTTAGACACCCACCTTGGCCACTTAGCACTCAAGTGACCTTAGACAAGATACCTAAGCTCTCCAAGCCTTGGTCATAACATCTATGAGTTACTTCATAATGCAAATGAAATAATATATAATAAAGCATTCTGTTCTTTATGAACCACAGTCGAAATGACATATTTTTTATTGTCTAGTCTGTAGTGATAAGTTCCTATGGTAAAGGCATTAGAGATAGCATATGGTCAGTATCTAGTAAATGTTTTTATTTGACATGCTAAAAGTAATCTTTCTTAGAAGTCTAATTATGTATTAGTTTGAGAAAAGTATTTAGATAATGATGAAGAAAAACTTACTAATATAAATTTTTGATTATTATTTATTGAGGATCTTCTGGTAAATTTACTGATAAAGTAGGTTTTTTTTACATTTTTGCATTTATCTTCAGATAGAGCAGGAGGGAGAGAGGAAGGGAGAGAGAGAGAGAAAAATTGATGCAAAACAGACACATCGACTGGTTGCCACCCACATGACCCTAGCCGGGGCCAGGGACAAACTGCAACCGAGGTACGTGCCCTTAGCGGGAACCGAACCCGGGACTCTCTGGTCTGCGGGCCGACACTCTAACCGCTGAGCCAAACCGGCCAGGGCTGATAAAGTATTTTTAAATGATTTATATCACATACATTATTTCAAAGAATCCTTAGCTTTTTTATTCTATAAAAATTTTTTTTTCAAGTAACTATATTGTGCCAGGCACAAGGTTAAATATAAAGGCTATCGAAGCAACCAAAGATGCCAATGTTCCTGCTCTCAGGAAGCTTACATTCTGGTGGTTCGAGACAGTCAAGGCATCTAATGATTATTCTAATCTGTCAGTGAGTATGAAGGATCAAGGGAAGGGTGTAGGGGATTTGAGGAAAGAAAAGGAGATGTGACATCAGTGTGGAGAGTGCAAAGGTGGGCAAGCTTGCAATGTGTAGTAAATTTCCAGACAACATGGGGTGCCCATTTAATCATGTCTTCAAAAAGGGCTTTCTAAACACAGTTGCCAGTGTATCTCCAGCCATGGTCTTCTTCAGTTGCCTGAGTGCAGGAAAAGTATAGGAAAATAACTGGTTTTGATTAAGGGTGGGACTTTCCCAGGAAAGTTCAAGAAAGGGAAAGAGGAACAGAGAGTCAAAGATGTTTTCAAGGGAGCACTTCTAATAATAATGGAGTATGGAATCTAAGTTGGGTTGGAATGGAACTGAGGTCATGAAAGGAATGATGGACACTGAAAACATGATGTGGAAATTGGATTGGCCATTTCAGTTGCGTTTGAAGAATTTTAGTAAGATGAGAACTAAAGTGAACTGAAAAGTTAGGAGAAGTGACCAGAATGTAAACGGCTTAAAGGTGAGAGTGTGCAGGTACTGATGATAAGAATAACATCAGTTAATAATAAGGATGAACAGAAGAGCTAATAATTGATGTGAGGTGCAGGAAAAGGTCATTGGAGGTGATCAAGTACAGTAATTCAGAGTGCAGTGCCTTGGACACAATAACCATGCAGATGCCAAAGCCACCAAAGAAGAGACAAGGCTAGAGGAAGAGAACGGATCACAGTAAGGGACATTCTAAAGTCATTAATTAATGAAGTGTTG
Source organism: Tadarida brasiliensis (assembly GCA_030848825.1). Classification (NCBI taxonomy): domain Eukaryota; kingdom Metazoa; phylum Chordata; class Mammalia; order Chiroptera; family Molossidae; genus Tadarida; species Tadarida brasiliensis. Next base: position 76,685,416 of record CM061267.1, on the reverse strand, counting down.
GCAGATGACTGCAACAAAGTAGGCAGCTAATGGCAAAGTTGATGACAGGAGCTTCGGAGTAGTTGGAGATGTTTAAAGGTAAAGGGAAGAAAAGAGACTGGGAAATGGCTAGGCAGAATCAGCTTCCACTGCAAAGAATGTGACGGAAACTTTCTAAGAAGAGATAGAAGATGAGAAAACATGAGATCCAATGGGTGCGGTGGTGGAAGGATTAGGGCAGCAGTTCTCAATCTGTGGGTTGCGACCCCTTTAGGGGTCGAACGATCCTTTCACAGGGGTCACCTAAGACCATTGGAAAACACATATTTCCGATGGTCTTAGGAACCGAGACACCGCTCCTCTATCCGTCTCCATGTGGGTCCGCCCACATGCAGATACGCCCACATACAACATGAGGAACTGTATTAAAGGGTCTCGGCATTAGGAAGGCTGAGAACCACTGGATTAGAGGATGGAAAATAATGAGAAATTGAAAATCAGGGTAGGGATATAGGTAGCACTGTGGGTCCAGATGATGATGAATGACATTTGGGGGGTGGGGGGAGGAGGGTGCTAGTTTCTTGTGGTGAGTAACAGGTGTGTGAGATATAATGGGTTTAGTTGCCATGGTCTCTTGGGGGTGTGCAGGTAGCTTTTCTAAATTAAAGTGCAAGGTGCCACTATGATACTATTCTCCCCTGGAGATCCTGGTGTGGTAGTGATCAGGAGTACAAGAAAACCAGCTCAGAAAACTGCTGTCCTATGAGCTAGAGACTCTGAGAGGCAGGGCTGTGTTGGGTTGAGCATAGGTCATCTCACCAGGAGCAGGAGATCAGCCCTGCCTGTTCTATTTGGCAGCTCTATGTTCATTGAGTCTCCTGTAACAAAAGGCTTTTAGAAACCTTAAACCTAGGCACTGAGACTTCAAAAGAATAACCATAATTGTGTATTGAGGACATAAAGGAAGACTGGGGGGTAGGAGAGAGGTTACTGCTGGACAACAGTGCCAAGATGCTTTGTACTCCCGGAGAAGCCTTTTCTGTTTTGTCTGTAGATTTTTGTAACTGAGAATAAGGATACAGTGGTGTTCAAGAAAGCTAGCCTTTTGTTGTAAGGAAAATAAAGCAATGATATGTGGTTAGTTTTTCATTATTTGGTATGAAATAGGAATGGTCCAAGTTTCTTTGAAATTACTCTGACTTTCACACAATTAAAAAATGCAAGAGTAAGTTGAATGTTCAAGGATAGATAACAGCAACAGAAAATTGATTCAGGGATTGGGTGGTTCTTTTAAATTTAATTCTGCAGGTGAAGTCTAAAGTTTGTAAGATTTTTGAATTAATGTAAGTGCAGAGCTAACCGCCCTTTAAAAATTAATTTAAAGAGACAAAATTACTCTTTAGTATTGCAGAAAATGCAACAGAATAGCTTAGCATCCTATCAAGAATGAGAAGAGTTATTTGAAATGTTATTCAGTCCTTTCTCAAGACATGTCTTGAAAAATCAATGCTGATAAAGATCATTATTGAGTGGAGAGTAGTTTAATCCTTAAACCAGTGCACTTGTTAACGTTTTTCAAGTTTTCATAAATTTTACAAAAGGTGTTTCTTAAAAAGAGGAAATATTTATGCATACAAATTATTTGTAACTCTAATCTTTCAAAAAAAAAAATCAATACTTTTGACCAAATAATACATTTAGGTGCTCAAATTCTGTTCATTCCCTTTTTCCACACTACATTTATTGACTTGAGAGCTAGAAGGCATATTGCAGAGGTATCTATTCTACCTTGATGCCCTTAAGCAGCACTACCCTGGAATTACCCCAAAGATATGAAAAATACCTTTAGATTTTGCTTTTTGCATGAAACATTTCTTTTCCAATTTCCTATCACTATGTGCCTCCAGCCTGCTATTCCTCCCACATCAAGCTTAACAAATCTTAGTTTTACCTGCACTTGAAATCCTTCCACCAAGTAATGTCTCTAGTGAAATTTATCTTGAATGTCTTAAGGTATCTAAAAAATGCTATAACTGTGTGACAGTACTTACCCTCTGAAGCTATGTGCCCCATTATCACATAATTGTTTTCTCAATATATAATCCCTTTTTTCCCATTCCTATCCTAGAGAGGCATTTTCAAGTATAAACACTACAGGGATATTCCTTTATTTTTCCCACATTCATTATTTCCATTGGGCAAAATGGTACGTTATTTGTATTAATCCTCAATGCACAGGCTTAGTCCCCACGTTTTTACTACTATAAGGAAATGGATTAAAGGAAATAGATGTTAATAATCCAGTTGATAAGAAATGAAATAAAGGTGTTTGCTCATTGAGCAAATATTTCATTAAGTCCTCACTATGTGTGACTATTGTTCTTGGTGCTAAAACACAAAGATAAATGGAAACTGTATATGTATACTAACCACATAGAATACATTGGGTGTAAGTACCTACAGGAAAATAGGAAGGCTGTAAATTTCCAGTTTTCCAGCTCAAACTGTTAGTGAGGAACCTTCCATTATTCTTTTTTAACACGTGCCGTAGCTCTCCCTTTGTCTACACTTTGATCTGAGAGCTCTGCAACCTGGCTGAGCTCTATGGTGCTGATTCTCAGCTGAGATCTGGGAAGAAACGAGCTTCTTAGTGGGTAGAAACATGGATGTCATGACTCTTCCTGTGTGACCCCATCAAACTTCCTCTCGGTGTTATGGCTTTGAAATGTTTCACTTGAATCCACTCATAATCTCTATCCTGTGGGCTGTACAAGGTTAAGTTATTTGAACTTTTTATAAGAGTAAATGGACTGCCAAGGTGGAATCAATTATGGAAGTGAGAGAGCTATACCGTCTTAGGCATTAAGTACAGACTTGTGGAGGTTGTGTTGAGAAGGCACTAGGATATTTCAGAGCTGTACATTCGGTGATGTTTTTGCTTTCAAGTCAATAAAATAGAAATAAAACACTAACACTTGATTGCTGCCTCCCAAATCTGAACATCCCTGCCTGTGTACCAGGTGGCATCTAGGTAGTTAATGACCCAAAGCTTCAGCTCGAAGGTGCCACCGATGCTGCAGTCAGTCACCGGCAGTCTTGATCCCTTGTCCCCAGCACCATGTCTGCTGTCTATCTGCAGGTGGAGAGGGTTGGGGAACTATCGACCCCCTGGGGAGCAAAGACCTGCTCCTCTGTGTTCTTTCCCTCTTTTCCCTGTTAGAAAACAAACACCTCCAGCCTTCCCCCAATGCTAAATAAATGATAAGGATGGTCATTCCATGTGTTTACTCTTTTTAAAAGATTAATGACAGATCATAAACGAGAGAAAAATAATAGAAAATGTAAAAGAAGGATGGAGTAAGTAGTAGATAGGGGAAGAGACGAGAGCAATTATACTATAAAATCAGTGTTAAGGTAAGCTCCTGCAATTGAGAAGATTAGCTCCAAGGTTCTGGTGAACAAAGCACAAGTAGAAGCACAGTGGGTTCTTGACTGATTGTCAGGGGAATCAGAATTTTTCCTAGCTCTAAATTATTAGAGGAATTTATCACCTGGGCCTTAAAATAGGAGTCATGGGACAATAAAATGGAGGGAGACAGCACTAGCAATTTTATTAAAAGTGCTATTGGCATTTCTTAGATCTTTCCTAGATAAATGATATTTAACATGTAAAAGCTGGAGCTAGCATTCAAACTACTACTGGTAAACAGAAAAAGTCCATGGCAGTGTTTTCAAATACTATAGTTCTCTGCTACTCACCGCCTCCGGTCCCTAATTCCCTATCCCATTACTGTAGTATTCCACTCATTCACTAATATAGTTAATGCGATCATTCATAGCACAGGTTTCCCTCCCAGTGGGAATAATCCTAAAAAGTAACACGTGAACCCTAGGATCTGAGTCGGGACAAGGTCGTCTGTTCTAGTAGGTCTTAAACCTGGGTGTTCATTGTGGTCCCTGGCAAGCTTTGTAAAAATCAAATTTTCAAACCCAGCCCCCCAGAATTCTGATTTTAGTAGATCAGGGTAGAGGCTGAGATGTTTTTGTTTGTGTCTTTGAGAGAAGTTCTGCTCTGCAGTCAGCCCTTTAGGAATCACTAATTTGATCCACGCTTCCACCTAACACAGGAACCTTCAGTGCACATTGCGGGGAGACCGTGGCCCCGACCACGGGGCGGATACCCTCACTTCATGAGAAAGGATGTTACACGATAGGAGAGTGCTAATTGTCAAATCATATTTTTCTACTAACATCGTAACTTCAAGAATGTTTCATTTCATTTCCGGTTAAGCTTTCATTGCTTGGGGCTGCTAACCCTTCTAAATTTCTCTGTTCCTGTAGCTACATATTAAGTATTCAATGATCTTACAAAAAATTTTAAATGCATCATGGGACCACCATTAAACGATTCTTTAGGGAAGTCTTTTACAAGTGGAACTGTGCCAAGCAGCTGTCCATCCCTAAAGTGTGTTTGTTGTCTGTTGGAATATATTTTTATTCAAGTTAGCAAGTCTGATATGTTCTCTGTTTCTAATACTAAAAAAAAAAAAAAAAAAATTTGAACATCTTTATATTAATAACACTGTCAAGTTGATCTCTTCATTGTAGTTTTTTTTTTTTTGACGTAATTTAGAGTTATTTACTTAGAGTAAATATTGCAATTTTGAATGCTTCTCTAAAAACTCTGCCTCTAGGGTATGACTTTCATTTCACTACTTACAGCCCTGATGCTTAGAATGCGACCTGAATTGAAGATCTTAGACTGTTTAACATGAATAATAAATGACTAGGATAATTTACGTTATGCATTTCAAATTAAGTGAGTAACAAAGAAATAAAATTTCACATTAAAACCTGGAATCTAGTCTCCTAAGAAGGATTCATTACGTGTGTATGAGTCCCGTGTGGTAAACAGGGCTGAGTGAAATGGCATGAAAATAAACTTAAGGTAGACGAAATAAATTAATTAGAGCTGTCATATTTCTCAAGGGGAAAGGAACATACAAAAGAGCAATTACTTTGCAACTGTGCATTTGGAAGGCTAGTTGACTGTGGAACTACTTTCTTCATTCTTCACATTGTTAAATATAAATTGATTGGGTTTTCAATATAAGCGATCTTTAGGAGAATTTAGGAAATGATTAAAGTCGATGAGGTCTCTCATTCAGGGATGTCAAAGCATGGGTAGCTAGAGGCAGTGCAATTTCTTCACACAGGATGGTATTTGGAGATTGTTTGATCAGTGCAGAGTACAGAGGTTAAAACCTGCCTCGTTCTAGGGAATTCCGGAGTCAAGAAGCAGTCTCGGCACCGGGTCATCATGCAGCTGCCGGCCAATGGAGGCAGGGACTGCACAGATCCTCTCTATGAAGAGAAGGCCTGCGAGGCCCCTCAGATGTGCCAAAGCTACAGGTAATAGCATTAAAGAAAAAGCCTTGATTCCAACACACCGAGCAAAATACTTCAAGTCCAGCCCTGCCCTGCAGGCTCAGTGGCGTTCGCGGTGTGTATAGCTGTGTGCCATCGCTTACCTTTTTCGAAGAGCTGCTCTCCTACTGCCATGATCTCCAGAGAGACAATGACTTTTATACATTTCCACGCTGTATTATTAGCTCCAGGAGTTAGGGAGAATCTCTTATTTGACATAAACAATGAGGAATGCAGAGAAGTTGTTCATAATTATGAAACATATGTTTTAGGAAGCAATTCTTTTTCACTCAGAGGAAGAGCCTAAGTACCTGTCCCTTGGCTCCAAAGAGCACCTGTTCCTCCTAAATGCTGGCATCCTTGCTCACAAAATGACATCTTTATCTCGCTGATACTAGGAAGATGTTCGTTATTCATCTTTGGCTGCCTCAAAGAAAATCAAGCTTATTAAATTTATCTATCATCATCCTGATAATAATTAGAGAAGCTCTTCCTCAGAACTATGAAAAGAAAGTACCCAATTAAAACTTGATGTGGTATGTACTTGCAATCCTGACAACAAATGAAATATTATGGCATCAATTGATGGAATGTGTGATCAAAAAGTAGCAATTTAAGGTGAAATTGATGGCAGATCTGCCATCTTAATTTATCTGCATTAATTCTGACAAATAACATAATTATAACAAATCGTATAGTTGCTTGTTTCGATGATGAACCCTGACAACTGTTAGACCAAATGTATTTATTTGGCGGATTTGTTTTTGTAAAGTGTATTATTGCAGTTTCTGAGTTACCGCTACAACACTAAGCGAAAGAGCACATATACAAAAGGCTCATGACATGAAGGCAGTTTTATAACATGATTATAAAATAAACATCCCTCAATTAAGCAGAAAGCATCACCTCTGGTACCATCTGGTACATCTGCTGGCAGTCCTAATCATTAAAAAGGCTAAATGCTCTCTGTAGAGCAGCAGTTCTCAACCTTCCTAATGCCACGACCCTTTAATACAGTTCCTCATGTTGCGGTGACCCCCAACCATAAAATTATTTTCGTTGCTACTTCATAACTGTAATTTTGCTACTGTTATGTCTTAGGCGACCCCTGTGAAAGGGTCGTTCGACCCCCAAAGGGGTCGCGACCCACAGGTTGAGAACCGCGGCTGTAGAGTTTATTCTTAAAGGACCTGACCATGGTGGACTCGGCCTGCACTGCCATGGAAAGTACTTTTATATTTAACGCTGCCTTTTTATAATATCTTGGAGATCTAAGTCAAATTTAGATAGGACTGAGCATTGTCAAATAAATTTCTGTTTGCAGGGATCCACGTCGTTTTTCCATGTCACCATATCTCTGACTCGCCTGGCGTTTTTGCTTCCTCTCCATGAGGCTGCTTTTCTTTTCTTGTAGGTGGAAGACGCACAAGTGGCGCAGATGTCAGTTAGTCCCTTGGAGCGTGCAGCAGGACAGCCCTGGCGCGCAGGAAGGCTGTGGGCCCGGCCGGCAGGCAAGAGGTGGGAGGCCTCATTCCACAGTTGATTGGCTTCTCATTTCTCCAACATCTCTAACTTAACACCAGCTTGATGAGTTTGTCATTTTGATGCCACGCTTAGCCAGCAGAGCAGAGCAGATGTGAATCTGCTTACCGCTCATTCTGCCTACTCCCAGAACATGGAAATGTGTCTTTTAAAAGTATGCCCTCTGTTCTTTGGCCTGAGCCCATAATTCCTCTGGTTGAATTTGTCCCTCCTTGATATCTAGAAGATAATCAGACGAAGCTCTTGAGAGAGTTATAACATAGATTTTACACTGCAGCTTGTTTTGTTGTTTATTTTTGGATCATGGTATTCCATAACTCTTTTGCTTGTCACCTTAACAGTCAATCAGACCCTTACATCTTTGCCCGTCAGCATTATATATGTGCATGCATGTAAGGTAATATAATTGGTTAACGTTCCCAGAAATCCTCAGCACTGGCATCCCTAACACTGCCATGGCTATCCCTGGTTCTGTACAGATGTAGTGCTGACTTTTAAATGGCAGAATTATGTGCTCGAAACCTGCCATAGATGGACTGCAATCTGTCTGCACTGCTAGATAACATGGAATCCTGCAGAAATGAGTGATGGAAATGCTTCCCACCAGGAAATATTATTGACTGGGTATTATGAATAATACTTACATTCAAAGCTTTGGGACATGGTATTTATGCATGTAGCAAATTCAGTCTTTAGAGAGAACATGATTATTTTCACTCATGTTGACTTTTAGCATGTAGTTCCCACATACCTAATATGTAGCAGAATGTGCAATTGAATACACAGTCACCACCTCTCTTTGATGCAGGAAAACATGTTTTGCACCCTCATTTGTAGTTATATATTTGATGATGATGCAAAAGTCTGAACACACAGAATAGAATTCCAGCTTTTGCTGATGTGACCTGGAATCCCTTTTTCTTTGCAATGAGAAAGATTGCTTTACTCACTTGAAAAAAAACAAGTTCTACTTTTTGTAGAACTCTTCTATTTTTATAATTATCATTTTAGAAGTCTTTATTTGAAACATAAAATTTAGTTTACAAATACTATTACTTACCTAGGGATTTTTAGGATTTTACTTTATATGCTTAATTTTCATTATTTATCTTCCACCGTCATTTTTAACTAAAAAATAACTGTCTCCTTTTACAGTTATAGAGACCTGGGTATTTAGAATTGAAAGTCATTCTCCCCATTTCAAACCATTCATTGAGAAATTGAGTGATACAGACCTTCTTGTCACGCCCCCCTAATTCCTCCTTGAGTCCACCATACATTTGTCTGCAACTGGGGCCCTACATGGAGTTTTTCATGAAAACAGGCGTGAGTTTGGGACTCAGGAAACACAAGTTTTAGTCCTTGTTCTTTCACTAACACAGTGTGAGTCTTACTCATTACGTCACCTTTCTGGGTCTCCATTTATTTAGATGAAAATAAAGGAAAAGAAGGTGGGACCAAATGATCTTTTAGGATTATTCCGATTTAAATATTCTACAATCTATGCACATATCATACCCAGGGATCCAAGTGTGAAATGGAATTAGGTAGAACAGATAAAAGTCACATTTTTATAGACTATCCCTGGAGGAAATCTGAGAGGTGATGGAAACAGCACAAGGGTGGAAACAGCTTCAGTTCCAGACTCTTTTACTTAACAACTGTAGAACCTTGGTTCCTTTATTTCCTCCCTCTTAGGCGGAGAACATAATGATCCTCACAGTGCTTTGCACATAGTAAGTCTTCATTAAACATTAAATCTGTCCCCCTTCCTGTTAGATCATGGCCCCAATGAATGTGCGCACAGCTCACAGTCACATAAAAGCAACGACATCCACATGGGTCTTTTGTATTTTTGACACAACATCTGTCTTTTCATCTCCAAATCTGGAACCTTCTGTCCATTCCTCTTCCTGGGTGACTGCTTTGTAGTGTCTTAATACCATGACCCACTCTCACCATGAAAAGGGGTCTTTGGCTCCCTCAATGCAACTGTCTCCCGCGTTTTCGATTGCTTCATTCTTGGTTTCCTATTACTGGTTTCTCTTCTTCGGCCTCTACTTAAAATAATGATTTCTAATCTTGGAATACTTGTCAGACTACTTACTCTATCTTGGCAGTCTTTTCTATTTCCAGGCCACGTGGACAGAGAAAGTCATTGCTGCATAAATATACTAAGAAGAGCCCTCTTAAATTCCATATGAGGATCATCTTTCTTGCCTTGGTAGATTAAAGATTTTTGTGTTTTTCTTAGAGCCTATATTTCTACAGAAACATGAAATGGGGAGAATCAAGAGTGTAGAAATATAATTTGCTAATGACAAAAAGGCAAAATTTTCTTCCTTCGATGGTCATGGCTGTTTTCAGAATTCTGCATGATTGACCTGTCAGATTCTTGCTATTTTCATCTGGTCAGAGACTTAAAAAGTGCCAATGTGTGCTTTTTTTAAAATTATTGATTAAAAAAATTGTATAGTAAGGATTAGCATCAATCAGCAAAGGCTGTAGAGAAGCTACTCCCTGTCCTCTCTAATACGTCAGGTTTTCTAATTCCAGTCATTCATTTGACTGTGATTGCATTCAGAAGACTGTGGAAAGAGCCATGCATGTCAGAAAATAATGAAGATGTTCAAGCCAGGGAGCTTCCATTTGGCTAGGGAAATGTTATCACTGGTAACATTATCCAACATGTAGGAGTTAAAGACTGATCCACTGCAGAAGCAATAATGTGAAGCTGAAGAGCTTAAGAAACACCTGAAGGATGATCTGGGACTTGACTTATACCATAACATTAGGATTAGTGGAAAGGATAAAATAATACAAAATAAGATAAATTCTATAAGCTAAACATTTGAGGTAAGAAAAATAAAAACATTGAATGTGTTCACAGAAGAGTGGGCGGGTTGAAGCTCTGAAGCTGTGAGCAGAGCCTGGGGTGGTTTTGTAGAAGGCTATAAATGTCAGGGTCAGTATTTTAGACGTTGTTCAGTAGGTAGTTGGGGCCAGCACCTGATGAAAGCAGTGTTTCATCTGTCAGTGTGTACAGAATAAATTAGGAAGAGAAGACGCGCGGGTCTGGATGCCAGCTAGTACACTATTGTAGCATTGCCACGGTGAAGTAATGGGGTCTCAGGAACCACGGTGGTGAAAATAGGCAAAAAATAAATGGATTTTCAACATACAATAAAGGAAAATAATTTTAGGACTTAGTGGCAGGCACAAGTAGCAGAAACAGAAATAAGCAAGTCAACGATGATCATATGATTTTTTTAACTCCAATAATTTTATCTTGAGAATAGTTATATTGGTGAAAATTCTTAGGTCTGAAACCAGAGCTGGTTTTAGAGAGTGTGTTTCGTACATTGTTCATTAGAGGTGACAGCAGAGGAGGCAATTAAAAGTATCCAAATATGCATTTGAGATGTAATTATAAACATAGGTCAGGACAGAAGATAGACATTTGGGTACAATTTCCAGAAAGGGTTTTGACAAAGTCATAGAGGAAGGTCTAAAACACATTGTATATATACAGCCAGAAAAGTGGTTACTGCATTTTTACCATTAATATATTTTTTTCTATCACCTGTTCACATTTGTAGGTTGTTTTAGCATATTTTTTTACCTAAAGAACTTAAATGGAATTAACTTTAAATTACACTTTCCTTACTGTGTCAGAAATAACACCATATGAATGAACTTTCCTATGGTTCTAAAGATACACATTTTTATCCCATGGATTTTATCAAACTTTGGTTCTAGACCAGTGATCAGTAAGCAATGGCCTGTGCACCAAATCAAACCCACAGTCTGTCTTTTGTTTGTTTGTTTTATATGATTGAAGTTTAGTGGAACATAGCCACACCCATTTCCTTACCTATTTCTGATGGCTGCTTTCATGATACAAGGCAGTAAGCTCCCCATATCCACAGGGTCCACATCTGCAGATTCAACCAACAACAGATGGAAAGTTTTTTAATGTTACGTTGTTGCTGATGCGTACTGTGTGGTTAGGCCTACAATGGTTGCATCTGGTTTCATCTGGTACTGAGCCCAACCTGTTGAGAGAATGAAGGTATATAACAAATAGTATTTCTATTGATTTCTTATGGTAGGAAATATAATAAAGTTATACATGATTTAGATGACTCAAGAAAAATGGAAGGAAGGAAAATCTATATGTTTGGGAAATGGTGCATGGACCATTTTGCCTAGAGTTTCTATGATTGAATTGGAGGCACGAGCCACACGCTGGGGGATTTGAATACCTCCAGGAGTATTTGAATACCAGAAGGAGAAGGAGGAGGGGAAGGGGTTTTCAGTAGGAAAACAAAAGTAGTGAAGAATCTTAGCAAAGCCTTGGATATGGACAATGGTGTGTTCTAGGAAATTTTGTCTAATGGTATAAGAACTAAAAAGAAGAGAGAGAAAGAGATTTTAAAGAAGGAATTGACAGGATTTGGCTATTTTAAAACTTGAATCGTTCTTAAATATCACAGGGAAATTTTAGAGGGTCTTTGACAAAGACATCTTTCCTATAATATTGTCAATAAGAGAAATGCAAATAATGTGAGATTATATCCACATTCTGTTTAATTTTTATGTGAATAGACAGCTCATATTTGCTTCATACTATTTGAGTTACTGTGTCTAAACTTTGACCAGAACTATAACTCTACTGTCCTTTCCCTCTGTTCACGTTTCTACAGTTTGGATAGCATTTAGAAGGCTAAATTATGGGTGGATCAGTGACTGTGTCATTGAAACCTACACATAATAGCTGTAGCTCGAGTTACTATTACATTTGCATTAAAAATAAAATACATGGCTCATAATAATGAGAATTTGGGACAATTTACTTATTTTTTATTTATGACTTCCCTAAGGGAAAATACCAATCATATATTAAAAATATATATATATATATATATATATATATATGTATATAAAATTCCAGTGTTAATAGCTTTGTGACACATGTATAACCAAGAGTATGATACCAAAGTAGCACAGATTAGATGCTGAGATTTCATACAAATAACATTAAATTTGCTCTTGCTCAATCTCCACGTTGTCTTCATGCTATCTCCTGACAAGTGTACTTTCTATAAATAAGATGGCACTAGAGCTAGTAATCCCAGGGTCAGCCCTGACTGTCCTGATCCTCAGCCCCACTGTATCCTTGCCAGCCAAAGAATGTTCATTTTCATGTTGACCTGTCACTAAGATCTGACATCAGTCTCTTTATGTGGAAGCCAGCATGATTCAGATGTATTCCCAAATCTAGACCACAAGAAAGATTTTAAAACAAACAAACAAACAAAAAAACTGTAATAATATGCCTCACTTGGCAGGGACATTTCTGCCCTGGGGGCCTCACTCTGCGTCACTTATCGGTTAATGTGGCCATAAAAGGGAAGTCTACAAAGAAAAAAGAAGGTTCTAATTCTCTCTCCACCAAAATTAAATCTAAATAAATTTGTAAGTATTTCACTACAATTTATGCTGTTATTTTTTGTGAACAAATATGCTTAAATCTTATGCTTCAGTTAAGGGGCCTAAACCATATTGATGCCCAGGTTGGTACTCTTTAGCTTAACCTCTGGCCCGTTTTGGTCTTTCTTTTTCTTTCTTTTTTTTTTTCTTTATTGATTTTTAGAGAGGGAGGAAGGGAGAGGGAGAGAGATAGAAATTTCGATGAGAGAGAACATCAATTGGCTGCCTCCTGCATGCCCCCCGACTGGGGATTTGGCCCACAACCTGGGCATGTGCCCTGACCGGGAATCGAACCGGTGACCTCTTGGTGCGTGGATCGACGCTCAACCACTGAGCCACACCGTCTGGTCCTGTTTTGGTCTTTTTAAATGCTTACATTTTAGAGGCATTATTGAGTTTATGCCCAGAATATCTGGGTCAATTTATCTCAGTAACTCACATTAATCTGTTAATTTTTAGAGGTTGCTATAAAATAGGAAGAAAAAGAAGTAGGAAACGAACTGGGTAGAAAAGAACAAAGGAGCTTGCTTCAAAGCAGTCTTTCCCAAACACAATTTTTAAAATCTTATTCTGGCTAACATATGTATTAGTTACCACCCAATAAATTTTCACATGCTTCCTTTATATAAACTGTTATTTTAAACTTCCAATTTTTCTATTTTTAAATTATTTCCTCTAATTTTCTATGAATCCTAGCATCCTCATTGATTTGGGGATTTTGGTTTTGTTTCTGTCACTATGAGAGCTCTGTCATCAAATGATGATTAGCATTTCCTATTTTTTTAAGTAGCTCATAAAATCAGTTTGACACCGTGATGTGTCTGTGATGGTCCCTCCATGCTCCGTTTGTTGTTACTCAGTTAGTTAACCTCCCCAGATCCCAGTGGGAGACCTGGCTGAGTTACTCTACTGGGAGCTGATTATTATTTCCTAGTAACTCCTTATGTAAAGACTTCCACATATATTATGAGCATCTGTGAGTCTGGGGATCATTGGTAACTGTTTAGGATCAATAAAAAAGAAAGTGTACTTTATTTCCCTTTCTGCCAGAGTCACATTCACAACTTGTAATTAGGAAGTGTAATTTGGCAAACTTGCCCGTGAAAATCTCTTTTCCACAGAGAGAGGGGAGGATCATTATATCCACCTAGTAAACAACGGGAGCCCTCCTGCATTATTTATAGGTTCCGTCTTCTAAGCACAATTAGGTCTCTTGGTAACTAACTCCTGCTCATATGAAGCTTTTTTTTTTTTTTCATTTCTACTTGATTCGTTCTCACTGTTGCCTTTCTTCGTAACATTATAGGAAAAATCACTCCTCTAATCACTCGATCAGCTGAACGTAGTCTGTCTCCCGTGCTACCCGGATGCTGTTGCTGTGGGATAAACCATGTTAATGCAGCTCAGTTTAATAAATCAGGTCTCAGAGCTCCTTGAACTCTTTGTCACGTGTAATCCAACAGCTTTCACTGCACTGGGGCATTGATCTTACTCTGGTTCCTGCAATGAACTTCTGTGTGCACATTTTCGATCTAGTAATTTATTTCACTCTGATTATTCAAACGAAATGACTACATGGTCTTTCATGCTGAAGGGTGATCCCGAAGACCAATAGCACTGCTCTTCTTGTGGCGTCCTGAATAATAAGGGAGTTTCATTCCTTTTTAAGAAAATGAAGATGAGCAGCTACGTTCTGAATTCTATTAGATTGACTTCACAGCTGCATTGGTAGCCTGCCATTTGCATACTCACATATGCATAGCACTGATACCCGTGTCCTGTTTGCTCAAACCAGTGTTATCTATTCCCTTTCGTTCCAGAACCTTTATTATTCTCCTCTTTAAAACAGAGCACAGAATTCAACTTAATGAAAGTATTCTGAAATTGACTCTATTTATTCTCCTTATTAATCTTTTTTCATTTAAATGTATGGGACATTTCAATAATACACAGAAGGAAAGGGAATAATTTAATGAGTAACAGTATAGCCATCATTCCCTCAGCGGCAACAGTTTTTAACATGTTGCCATTCTTAGTCATCTGCCACTCTTCACACTCTTAAAAATATTTTGCTGGGGCACTTTATACACACACACACACACACACACACACACACACACACACGTGTGTGTGTGTGTGTGTGTGTGTATATTTATTGACTGATTAATTTTTTCTTTTAAAGACAGAGGAAGGGAGAGAGATAGAAACATCGATATGAAGGAGAAACATCAATCGGCTGCCTCCTGCACGCCCCCTACTGGGGACTGAGCCCACAACCTGGGCATGTGCCCTGATGGGGAATCGAACCGGGACCTCTCAGTCCATGGGACACCACTCAGTCCACTGAGCCACGTCGGCTGGGCTGCCCAGACACTTCAAAGCAACTTCCAGATAAGATATATGTCATCCATAAATATATAATTATGTTTTAATATAACAGTATTATTATAGCTGTTATATTAAACAAAATTAATAATAATTCTTTAATATCATCTAATATTCAGACTATGTTTAATTTTCCACGATTGTCTCAAAAATGTCTGTTTATAATCGATTTGTTTAAATCAGGGTTCATGAAGATCTCCACATTGCATTTGGTTAAAATATTTCTGAATTCACTATGAAACGAACAATTCTGTCTCTCCTTTTCAGAGCATTTATTTGTTTGAAAAACTGGCTTTCTTATTTATTTTTCCAACATTGCCTCAGTGTTGATGGGCTGAGCCTGCCTGGCTTGATTCATGTGTAACTCACAAGTCAGTCACATGGATGTCTCCCTGGCTCTCAGCCTGCTGGAAGCAGCCTGTCCGTGACACTTAAAAAGCGAGTGAGGGGGGGTAGAAAAGGGTAACGGGGGATAAATGGTGATGGAAAGAGTGGTAAACACACATATCATATACAGATGGCATATACATCTGTGGTTTTAGAATAGTACACCTGAAACCTATATAATTTTATGAACCAATGTCACCCCAATAAATTCAAGAAAAATTGCTGTGCCTCAATCAATAAAATACTTATTAATAAAATAAATGGATATAATCAGCAAAGAGTTAAATATGGAATTTTACTTTATAATTATTATTTTGGTATTTGCTGACCTCACCACGAAGCTTTTGCGGTGAATTATTTGTAGGGCAGCATGGTTTTTGGCGCATCTGTCTAAACAGACCTCGGCCCAAAGGAGAACTTGCATAATCATTCTACGCAAGGTCCACGTGCTCCACCTGGAAATACAGATACAATTGTCTGAGTATATGTAGCGTTTTAGTGTTCTGGGAAACCACGCTTAGTATGATGAATCTTCTCTACGGTTAAAACCACCCTGTTTTCCGTGTTGTAGAAATGATTTTTAAGATTTAGAGTGTTGAGAGACCAGATGATTTCCTTTCCAAACATTTATATTTTTCTCGCCCCCAAAAGCAGGAAGCTCATTTCAGATTGTATTCCTGTGTTTGAATTGTATTTCCTCTAAATCAGAATAGAAACAAGTTGAGATGTGTGATAAATTTTCAATATATTGTCCAAATGGTGATGTTGCTGCTTGCGTGCATAGCATTGCATGGGTAATTCATTCAAAACACACTGTCTAAAATCTCTGATAAGGGGAGAGGAATGCTGAGTGGGTTCTGAGAACAGATATGGGAATTTAACACATTTCTTTCTTTTCAACTAGTCAAAATACTAAAGATTTTATGTACTGCGGGTATGTAGGGAAAAGGACTTTAGATTTTTGTAAGTCCCATCGATCTGCACAAAATGAATTTGTTTCTGGAATTGTGTTGGTAGTGGTTTTATTTTGTTTTGTTTTTTTTTTTTGTTGCTTAATACGATGATAATTTGAGCAATTCTGAAATACAATTTGTGAGAAAGAAACTTAGAGAGAGAACCTAGATGGAGCACCTAAAGCAACTTCATTTAGTTTCTCAAAAGGTTTAGACTCAGTTCCCTGTTTCAGAGAACCATATTGGGTGAGTAGGTAAAAATGGTCTTCTTTCAAGGAACCCAAATTTAGTTTTATAATTTTCTTTTAGTTATACACAGTGTGACCTGCTTCAAAGCTTAGAGGTCTGATATGATCAAATCTCCCATTTTCCAAATTTATTATTCTTGGAGTTCCTGTTTATCCTGATTAGTAAAAAGTCTAGTAGCTTCCTCTTTATCAATCCTTCTTCTTGAGCCTCCTTGGGGCAACTTTGCCTACAAACCACCAGAGCTTACTAAGTTTGAAATGTTTAAGGAGTCAACCTTACTTCCGCAAGTACAGCAAGAACGGAGAAATCACATCAGCTCACTAACATACCACATCGTGGGATTCCCGCTACCCCAATCCACAGATAACATTCTTCCAAATTATATGGTTGTTCTTTTTGGTCCACTCCTTGTACAGGACCCCTGGAGCTCCAAGTTTAGGGCTTCCTTAGCTCACCCCCCCTGCTCAGCCATTGTTTCCCAAAGCTTGGCACAGTGCCAGGCTGGTTGGGTACTAGAGGACTTTTTGTCTTAGGTATGTTTCTTGTGCCTCCAGTGCTCAAGCCCAGTGGGTCTTCAACTTCAATGTGTATAAGGACATCTGAGCAGCTTGGGGGGAAAATGCATATTCCTGGACCCCCCACACAGAATTCTTGTTCAGAAGCTCTGAAATGAATCCACAATTCTCCCACTTTAATAGCCTTCCAGGTGTTTCTGAGGCAAGTGGAAATATATTATCCACTAGAGCAGTGGTCTCAATCTACTGCTGCACATTTGAATCATCCAGGAACTTTAAAAAGATGCTGATGCCCAGGACCCTGTCCTCCATCAATTAATTTCGAATGTTTGAGTTCAGCAAAGGCATGGACATGTTCCAAAAGCTATCCAGGTGATTTTAATCTGCAGCCTGATTTGAGACCCACTACCGTAGGCTGGTATGATAAACACAGATCACCAGGCAGTTCCTCTCCCATGTGGTGAGAGTCCCTTTGGGGCACCTAATGTCTTTTCCTGTCACATAACCTTCATAAAGGTCACGGCTGTCCACTGTACCAGGTTTTTGTATCTTTAAAATTCAGGGAGCCCTGTTCTTTTCATAAAATTGGCCCTTCCAGGGTTGTGAATACTAAATGAAGAGAGATCTATAGCTAAGAAATAGATGAATATGTACCTACATTTGCACAATGATGTAACTTTTCCTGTAGCAGTTGCAACAAATTGTGTTCACCTATGCAGAGAAAGCCTCCCCTTCCTAGAATTGTTACACCCTTATCCACACCCCGTCACACAGCCCAGCACCACTGGGTGTTGAGTTTCAGCATACAGATTCAGAGAGTGTCTAACCCGAGGCCTCGGTGCCCTCACTGTAATTTGGGATCAAATTGTCAGGCCCCTTCACCTTAGTTTCACGATGATAGACTCTCGCGCAGGGCAAAGATCAGCAGCCATCTCAGCCTAGCCCTTAAACCTGAAAGGACCATGTAAATCAGTCTAAGGTCACTTAAGCTAGTTCAATAAAGACTTAACTTTAGGACCAAGGTATAAATGTTTCATCTGCCTCCTCAATAAACGAATGAATTATTTTAAAACCAACAGGGAAAAGGGCCGAGGGAGAGAGGGGATTTTAAACATCACTTGCTCTTTTCAAGACCTGTTTACCTTAAAGCAGTTTGACATCTATGTTCAATAAGTAATAAAACTGTGACATGGCTAATAGAAATCAGTAAACCAATAACTTTGGGAAATAATATGTACAGATTAAAATTATTTGACCGTTTTTAAAAAAAAATTTTTAATCCTCACCCGAGAACATGTTTGCATTTATCTTCAGATAGAGCGGGAGGAACAGAGAGAGATAAACATCAATGTGAGAGAGACACATCGAGTGGTTGCCACCCACAAGACCCCAACCAGGGCCGGGGACAAACTGCAACCGAGGTACGTGCCCTTAGCGGGAACCGAACCCGGGAATCTCTGGTCCGCGGGCTGATGCTCTAACTGCTGAGCCAAACCAGCCAGGGCTATTTGACTGTTTTTAAAGAATCCATATGTAGTTATGGAAATAGCAATTATTACATGGTACAGTAAGGTTGTTAAAACTTTTTATTTTTGAATTTTTGGTTGAAATTGGTGCATGTGAAGAACTTGTAGACAGAGGGAACGGGGGACTTTGATGTTGCCCCTTTCCATTAACCACTCGAAAGCTATCCCAACAAGCTTCCAATGTAAAAAAAACAAAACAAATAATAAAAATATGCAAAAGCAGCTTCAAGACAAATTCCATAAGCCTCCCCTTCCCACCCAAACCTTCTAACCAATTTGCTGCCACTAAGCCCCTTCTGTATAGGAATCCTAGAGTGACCAATGATATAAAAGCAATTAGCAGAGGTATGTGGTGTCTCCCAGCACCTCTGTGAATAGCCTGTGTTCAACATAAACTATTATCAGAACTGATGTATTATTTATTTGTCTCTTAAATAATTAATTTCTCAATATACTTCACATGTGACTTGAAGTTCTTAATAGCATCTAATAAAAACTGCAAAATGCCAAGTATGTGTACTTTTTTTAGGCCACAAAAAACTACGGAGGGTTATCTGTGATTTTTTTTTTTAAACCTACACCATCAATTTAATGACTACTGTGATTATCAGAAACACTCCTCCTAGATTTCTACTGCAAATAAAAAATTAAGAGAGCATTCTTCCGACTGCTTAAGAAAATGTTAATTCCTAAATTGTAGAGTAATTGCAGACGTGCCAGTTTGCTATAAACAGCTCTGTGCTTTTCCTCTAGCCATTACTTGTCGAAAGCAAGACGGAGGACAGGCTGGCATCCCCGAATGCCTCCAGTATGCAGGCCCCGTGCCAGCCCTCACCCAAGCCTGCCAGGTCCCCTGCCAAGATGACTGTCAGTTTACCAGCTGGTCCAAGTTTTCTTCGTGCAATGGAGACTGCGGTGCAGTTAGGACCAGAAAGCGCACTATTGTTGGTAAGAATAATTGGTTGGAATGCCAAAGTCAATACTTGCCAAGGTAGAAAAACACAAAGAAGTCAGACCAAGAGAGTTCCAACAATGTATTTGGAAAATGCACGTCTATGCTTTATTGTTGGTGTACTTATACCTAATTAGATCCATGGATTCAGATGTGTATTTTAATGTAATTTGTCAGTAACAGACATATTATGTAATTTCAGTACAGAGAAAAAGGAGCCTTGAAAGTCAAACTCGGTCATCTATATAATACATGGAAGATTATTTTTTGTTCTAAATATGTACTTTTGGTGAACTGTCTACAGACTGTGAAGGGCTTGGAGAAAGGTTTTTTGGGGAGCAAGGGAAAGGTTGCCACTGCATTGTCTTAACCCATGCTCACTGTCACAACCTCAGATTATCCTTCATAGCCTAGAAGAGGACTATGACCTTAATTCTACATCTGAAAACTGCATTTTGAAAGGCAGTCACAATGACAAAAAGCAGTGGTATAATGGGCAAGAACAGAGCCATTATCCTGAAGTACACCCTGGTGCATTACAAAATACTGTCATTTGGCAGAAGAAACCTAAAAATATTGGTGCTAGTAGATTATTCTGAATTAAAAAGTTATCAAATAAGCCACCTGTCATAATGAAAACTGTTAAAAACTATATCAAGCTGGCTTGCGGAAGTTACAGATAAATATATGTAAAATGTGTAATTAGTAATATGCAATATAATTAGTCTATAATATATGACACATAATAAATATAAACATATGTGATCTAATTGAAATAATGATATACAATTTGAAGTACATATTACTGTTATACATGAGTTATTTATTTTTAAAGGGGATTTATTTACATTTGTATATGAACCATTTCTAATATTTTTATCCTGATATTAAATATCTTCATTTTGAATATTATTTATATTTTCTACATTAATCACCAAGTATGTCAAAGTGATTACTCTTCAGAAATGCTGAAAGGGGTAAAATCATAATCAGAAAAGTAAATACAAAATAAAGAAAAGCAAATACAAAAGTCTCCTTTTCTGAATTGTCATCCTAGATAACGATACCATCTATTTGGAATTAGCAAAAAGGCTGTGACATGCAGGGCAGGGGCTGGCTCTCCATTTCCTACGTTTGCACATTATAAAGGAGAAACGTATGCAGTTACCTCCAGCTTCCCAGTCAGTGAAAACACACACTCATTTGAGAGGATTTTAATCATTTTAAAGAGTATAAAATTCACCACAACAGTTAGTGACTTACATAAGGGGCTATTTTTAAATTAGCTATTTAAAAAAACAAGTTTCACCATGAAAAGCACATGGTACTAACAAAAGCCTAGATGGAAAGCATGGGGTGGGGTGAGAAAATAGCATTTATTTATAGGCTACTGATGGATATGGCTAAAATGGAGGAAGGAAGTTCAGGAAAGGAGACAACTTAGGGAATGCTTGAAATTAATAATGCTATTTTCCAACTTCGATTTCTCCCACAGGGAAAAGTAAAAAGAAGGAAAACTGTAAAAATTCTCAGGTGTACCCCCTGATTGAGACTCAGTATTGTCCTTGTGACAAGTACAGCGCACAGCCCGTGGGGAACTGGTCAGACTGCATCTTGCCAGAGGGGAAAGTGGAAGGGCTGCTGGGCATGAAAGTGCAAGGAGACATCAAGGAATGTGGCCAAGGGTACCGTTACCAAGCAATGGCGTGCTACGACCAGAACGGCCGGCTGGTGGAAACGTCCAGGTGTAACAGCCATGGTAATCCCATTTTTCTTCAGTCATACATTTGCTGCCTTTGGGGGTGGAGGTAAAATGTACATGTATGAGGATGGAGGGAAATGGAGGTTTACAGAATTGTGTTCTAAATTGAACATTATGGGGCACCACACTGTATGCATGTCATTTATATGTAACAGGACATTCGGTGGCACTTGTCTCGTTGTCCAGGAGTTGGCAACTAAGTCCGAGAATTGGTAGCAAAAGAGGGCTTACAGGTAGGCACAATGGCGCCAGAGCCGCCCTTGAGGGTGATTAAGAGGCTGTTGAATAGACCCAACCATCCCCAACAGGTCTGTGTACAGAAAGGGAGGGAGATGGAGAGGAGATTTCAATTTAATTTAATTTGAGAATAGAGTTTTAAACTAGACAGACTTTTAATAACCAAACTGGTAAGATTTGCAATGTGCCTAAAATGTCACTGAGTGTCAAGGAAGAAAGATTGAAAGCCATAATTGGTGAAAACTCAAACAACTCAAACATCTCCTATTTATTGCTCATTGAGGTGAGGTTAGACAAAAAAAATAAATAAATAAATACTCTTAGGAAACTGTACCCGCTTTTGATTTCTAAACCAAAATAGATAAATAAATAAAAACAAAAAGCTAAAATACAGTGATAATAATTGAGTTGTCAAAAGTTTGTGAAGAGTGACCATTTTTACCTGTATATGTAGTGAACTCTCGAGTTCTAAGTCTTAATATAGTCAGCTTTAAACAATGGTTCTCCACTATTTTTTTTAAAATTTTACTATAACTGTCTTTTTATAATAGAATGAGATTAGTTTGCCATGGGCCAGCCTGAATCATAGATGTCACATATTTGCAAACACTGGACAATGATCTCTACCTTCTTTATGGTGGTGGGCCTGAGAAAGATGGGTTGGATTGCTAGGAGAGGAGTACATGGTAGTTACCTTCCAATCTGGCTGAAATAACTTCTATTGGAATGGTGCTCCTCTAGTTTTATTATATGGTTCAGAAAACAATAGGAACTAATAGGACCATCTCACATTTATAAACCGTCAAGGTATCATAGTGACACATTTATTAGAATCTCTTACACATGTTCTTACAAAGAAGTTTCTAAAACCTCATCCTTTTTATAACCTTACCTCATAGTTCCTGTTTTATCAAACAATAGTGATAAAAGTCCCAAAGTCTCCGTGATATTGAAGCTCTAAATATAAGTATGTTTCAGGTTAATATATGTGCATTGCTAAGTTTAAGATTATTCCATATATTGAAAACAATAACTATAAAAGAAAGAAGAGTGTAGTGTTTATAATGGGCACACTTTGAGACACATCTGTAAGAGTAACTGAGTATTTTATTCTCTATATTAGATAACATAGATGCTGTAAATTAGATACCAAGAAAAATGCAAATGCACTTTCTCCTTCTGAGATGATATGATGATAATGTATAAGATCATAATTAGTCATTACAATGTAAACTTGAAGATTAAAAATATGTGTCTCCTGGAATGTAGCAGGTAAGTGTTTGCTCACATGTCTAATTGTTATGCAGAGTGAATCACCAAGATAATCATTTGTTTTTCACATAACCTTGAGCTTTCAGAATGGTTCTCATATATTCTCACTTTTACCTGATCTGTTAATTAGATGTGTGAGTGCTTCTGTAAGCCACTTAACAGTCAATCTTATTTTTAGAAAAAAAACTTTTTAAAATATCCTGTGACTCTCACAGAAATGCTTGATCGCTTAAAAAAAAGTAAGAGCACAAAAATATTTGCAATTGTCCAAAGGCAGTAGAGCAGTAGACTCCCCAACTTAGCATTGTCGACTCAAAGCATGAAAGAAAGCAGGACTGTATTCTGGAAGAAAAGTACATGTAGGACAAAGCTGGGTCCGTGATGGCACAGAACTTCATGGGGATTGTGAAAGGATCTAAGATCCTTAACTAAGTGATCTGTTCCAGTTTAGTTCTGTGTGTCTGTCCGACACTATTTGTTCTTTATTAAATCTGATCTACATTGGATGTCCAATGGAGTATTTTAGTGTTTATTAACATATTTACTCAAAGTAAAATCTGAGGAAATTGAATCTCTATTGCCCAATTCCTTTGGCAGTTACTACTTTTTAAATATGTGTTCTGTGGATTCTGGTGGTGTCACTGGAATGCTATAACTCTGTCCCTCTGTCCTAGGCACACTCTAAATTACAGTTTCTATGTGTACTGCCTTCTCTCAGTTAAATCAGCTTCTCAGATGGATGGTAGAAATGGGCTTTTTAAGTTGCTTTCAAGAAAAGTCTCTTTCTACTTTCAGTTTAAATATAAAATTAATCACCACATGTACGCAGCACAGGGACACTAATTCCCTACTCAAGAATGGCCTTCGGGCATTTCTGTTTAATTTGTGTTGTCCATCAGTAGATTGTATTATCACTTATTACACTGGCAAAGCAATTTGACTTTCACCAGTTTAATTATATTATTTTAGGCCATTTCCCATGTGGTCACTCTTTTTTTAATGTCTTATCTTGGGGCACAATTCTGTTGTGTCTGGAATTCCTCATAATTGTAGACTCTCTATTGAAAAGCAGTACACCTATACTCCAAAAATCAGATCTCAAAGGATATCTCAGGAACATAAATGTTCATCCATCCTTATACATGGTAATAAATATAGTTCCCGTACAAATGTGGTGTACAAATACATTTTTGGCATTTATCCTAAAAACATGAAACACATCATATACATATCCTTTTGGTATGAAATCTTGTATGGTATCACTATAGCAACAGACTCTAAATCACTTGAAAACTAAATCACACATTTTCTACTCACTGATAGAATGCTCTACGATCTTAATTGATCGGTTCACTGGAAATTTATTGAGTGCCTAACTAATAGTACTAGGTACTTCTTAAGTTAATCACTTTTAAAATTTCACAGAACAAGAGGTAGAAATTTCTGAAACTTTTTTATTATATCGTTTAACCTTGATATTTTATTTAACCTTGCTATTTTAAAGAATCTTAGAGGTAACCTAGCTTATGCAAGGTACATAAGATTTCCGTTTGAAAATGAGTGATAGAATTTTACATGCTGCCCCTCAACCCTGCTTAGCTGTCCCCAAACTCCTTATCCTTCTCTACACCTTGTATTTCTACAGCATGCATCATTCTATAACACATCATATGCTTTACTTATTTATTATGCTTATTATTTATGTTTTATTTCCTGTACATGAGCATAAATTGATGAGGCTATCCTGGACTATTCACTCATGTAGCCCAAACACCTGGAACAGCAGGTGCTCAATAAATGTGTGTAGAATAAATGAATGAGGGAAGAGCTGGAGAGAATTTTCATAGTTGCATTTGATCCACAATCAGACTTGGACATTTTATTTTTCCCAGACTGTCATTCTTTGTGTCACATTTCTAGGAAATAATCAGAGAGATGGTAGAGAACAACTAAGATCTGTGGGGTAACAGCTATACCTGCCACAGAGTTTCTATACGATACTTACCGAATAGCTGTGCTTCTCTCTACCTACTTAACGGGAGAAGAAATAAGAGTCACACACCCACTTCAGTGAATTAGTCCCATAATATCAACATAGACAAGTCTCTTTATTGCCATTTAAAGCTTATTCAGAATTGCCTAATTCATACAACCCTGGACTTAGGCAACAACTTACCCTCTTGGTTTATATTAGCAATTGTGACAAACGCATTTTCCCAGCCTCTGTTTACACAACCTATGTTGCTCATTGAGAGTGTGGGATGTCTATTCAACTCTTTGTTCCCACTCCCCTTTCCTTGAGAAAATAAAGAATGACATTTCTATGTCATTTATTTGAAAGGGATACTGGAAAGGTGAATTGGATAAAGTGTAAAAATGCCAAGTATTTGAGTCTGGAGCTCTGTGTGTTATGTAATTCCTTTCAGACACTTCTCTTCAGCCTTCACCCTCAGCAAATTTGTCTTTGCTGTTTCTCATTGGCAGGTTAAGCCATAGGGCACCATCAGTAAATATTCTAAAATGGAACTTAATTATATTTGTGATGTTAATATTAAGCAAGCAGAAAGGCGTATCTGTTACCTTATCCTTTTTCCTAAACCCATGCTATTTAATATGCATAGTTCTCCTGTCGACTAAAAGTAATAAATTGCTGTTGCTACCTATAAAATACTTGCCAACAGGGAGAGACCATAAGGAAATTCAAGAATCAACTATTAGGTTAAATTACTTGTCACCACGTGTTTTCTTAAAAAGCCAGAGAGCAAATATTTTAGGCTCTGCAGTCCAAAAGTTCTCTGTCACTACTACCCAACTCTGCCATTATAGCATGAAAGCAGCCGTAGACAATATGTGAGTGAGTGGCACGGCTGTATTCCAATAAAACTTTATTTATAAAAACAGGCTACCAGCCTGGGCTATCATTCGCCAACAGGGATCTAAACCCTTGCTATTCAAAATGTGGTCTACAGACCAGTAGCATAGACATCACAGGAGAACCCTTGGAAAGTCAGTCCATGTTGCAGACCTGCTGAGGGGCAATCTGCATTGTGACAAGATTCCCAGGGGATTCCATTACTCATCTAAAGTTTACTTCACTGGATCATGTAGCCACTCACAGGGTTTGGTAGGGATCATGAGCTTGAACCTTGTGGGGGAAAGGCCTGTGCAAATCACCCTGTGCTATCAACACCTCCCCTGTGCTACTCACTTGATTATCAGTTGTGGGGAACAGAACATTAGGAAATGTTTGAAATTTCCAAGGATGGGCCTTCATAAGGTGAATGCCTATGTAGGTATGATTTACAAACAGAGTCTACAGGACCTTCTGTGGAAAGGATATTGGCGATTTCATGATTGCCCTGAGGGAAGTTTTTCAGTTTAGACAGAAATACAAGAGAGCTCTAAGTTTACTTTCTGCTCGACTGGCAAACAGAATACCCTGTTTTAATAAAGTGCTGTGTGTATTTCACTTTGTGCACTGAGTAATCATGATCCAATGGCTCCAACATTAGCAGGACTTGGTACTGCCGTTGGACGTCATGCTGGCATTCAGACTACAATACTTTATTTTTAGGTCATGTTACCCCTTTTCATTATTACAGCTTGTCTTCTAGCTGTAGTCACTCTGAACAGTTCAGAGTAGTTTGTCTAATGATTTATGAGTGTAAGATTAAATTTTCTCTAACATTAATTTTAAAATATAGCGATTTTTATTGACTGGACATGTTTTCTCTCCTTGACTACTATGTTTATGAATGATACCACAGAGACCCTTCCAGACATTAATGAAAGGCTTTAGCAATTGCTTTTGGAAGAATCTGTGGGATTCAAAGTATGCCCATTAAAGTTTGATATTTTGCAAAAACACACACACACATTTGTTGACACCCAAAGTTGCTCTTATAGGTGATGCAGGCATTCGAGGGGTCTGAGGGTTCATGACCCACCGTGGGTTTTTGGCTTTGCATAGGAAAGAGTTCAAATACAAGCCAGCGTTGGATTTAAGTGAAAGCGAGTTTATTAGGGAAGCAGTTGGAAAAAGAACGGGCTGCTCCACAGACAGGGCAGCCCCCTTTAGCAGAATTTGCTTCCTTTATTGAGGTTCATGTAATGAAGGGGTAGGGTATTCCCAGGAAAGGGGTGGAGATGTCTCAGAAGAGCTCCGTTGGCCATTTTGTGTCCTTACATGGGCTTTCCTAGCTCATCACGGCAGACTATCTCAAAGTCGGTATCATGTTTAAACGACCACCCGCAGCTACTCCCAGGGACTGTAAATACCAGATGCTGCCTTATCAGTCAGGGACTGTAGTACACGTGCCACAGGTGTGGGATGGTTTCCTACTAGAATTTATGGGAACAAAAAGGAATCATCATCAAAACTTAGAAAGGAAATACATCCTGAGTGTATCTGTGGTACAAGTGCCCAAGTGAATAAAAAAATGTACTATTGACAAACAACAAGGGCTGGTAAGGATGTGGAGAACAGGGAACCCTGGTGAAATGTTGTTGGGACTGCAGGCTAGTGCAGCCACTGTGGAAAACAGTATAGAACTTCCTCAAAAAAATGTAAAGTGGAACTGCCTTTTGACCCAGCAATCCCACTTCTGGGAATATATCCAAAGTATCACAAAACACTAATCAGAAAGAATATATGCACCCCTATGTTCATAGCAGCACTATTTACAATAGCCAAGATCGGGAAACAGCCCGAGTGTCCATCAGTAGAGGAGTGGATAAAAAAGCTGTGGTACATGTACACAGTGGAATACTACTCAGCTGTAAAAAAGAAGGAATGCCTACCCTTTGCAATGGCATGGATGGACCTGAGTATTATGCTAAGTGAAATGAGCCAGTCAGAGAAAGACAAGTATCACATGATCTCACTTATATGTGGAATCTAATGAATAAAATGAACTGACAAACAAAATAGAACCAGAGGCGTGGGTACATGGAATAGACTGACAACTGTCAGAGGGGAGGGAGGTGGGGGGAACTAGATGAAAGAAGGGGAAGGAATTAGCCAAAGAACATATATGCATAGCCTATAGACACAGACAACAATGTGGTGCTGGCCAGAGGGAAGGAGGGGGTGGCTGGGTGAAGGTGGGCAAAGGGGGACAAAATGGGGACATCTGTAATAGTGTCAACAATAAAAATAAAGTTAAAAAAAAAGAAAAGAGAATTCACATGGTACTCTATTTACAAACAGATGTTTAGTTCAAGAGCATATGCTTTTAGGACATTATGTGGAATTTAGGGTACAACTGATAAAAATAATTATGAATACAGGGAGAGTAGACACTAAGGATAACCTACATGACCACTCAATTATAATATAACTGAATGTATTACTTTCTGTAATGGGATTCTATGGAAGTTTATGTAAGTTTAATATTAGAGGTTAATGAGAAAGAAAATTGAATGAGAAATTGTTCCTTATCATAGTAGATGCTCATACTTGAAGAAAAGCGTGTTTAATTAAAAGGGCAAGAAAGACTATAAATAGGGTCTTGTAAACAAGCTGAAATGGAGTACTGATATCTCTGAAAAGCTTTTTCAGTGGATGGTATTTATTTAATGTCTAATTCATTTCAGAATTTATTTATATTTTTATTATTATTATTTTTGCTAATCCTCACCCGAGGACATTTTTCCATTGATTTCTTAGAGTGGAAGGGAGGGAGAGGGAGAGAGAGAAACATCGCTGTGAGGGAGACACATCAATTGGTTGACTCCCACATGACCTCGACCAGGGCCCGGGATCGAACCTGCAACCAGATAGGTGCCCTTGATCGGAATCGAACCTGAGACCCTTCTGTCCTAGGGCCAATCCAGGGGTGGGGAACATCTGGCCCTCGTGCCATATGAGGCCCTCGAAATCAATGCCAGCTAATATCACAAGCCTCACCAAATTAGCCTGACCAAATATAGCAGGCTAATTTGCTAATTTTTAAGTTGATCATTTTGTATGGCCCACAAATGATGTTATAAATATTCAAATGGCCCTTGGCAGAAAAAAAGTTCCCCACTGTGCGCCACACCGGCCAGGGCTCATTTCAGAATTTAAATCTTTCATGTGATGGCCCAGGTACAGCTAGCACTGCTTTTGCAGTTCTCATTCACAGTGGAGATCGTTTTCCTTTCGCATGTAAAAGAGAGGCAGAGGATGAGGGACAAACTTTTCCTGAGCTAATAGTTGCAAGTGTAAAGAGCCAGGGGAAAAAAGGAAAGGAAAGGACCGCTCTGGATACTTGAGTCCAAAGAAAAAGCAGTTGCCTAGGGTCGAATTAAAATAAGGTGTGGCGCCCTGGCTGGTTTGGCTAAGTGGTTGGAACGTTGCCCTGCGGACCAGGGAGTCCCGGGTTCAGTCCCCGCTAGGGGCACGTACCAAAAATAAATAAATAAGGTGTGGCTACCAGAATTATTCCTGGACAGGCTCCCTGAAGGAGCACTGTGGAGGTGATGAGGAGAGAGACTTTTGTTGGCAATTTTCCTGCAGCTACCACTCATGTCAGGTGTGATAGAAAGCAATCTGGTATTAGCATTTAGTTCTGTGTGTTCCATGTCCTTGAGACCTCATCTCATCTAATACTTAATAACATGGTTTTCAAACTGGACTCCACAGAGCCCCTCGGGCCAGGCTGTCAAACAAAGCCTCTGATATACCCCATACCCTTTAAAAATTGTTTTTTTCTTTATTGATATTAGAGAGAGAAGAAGAGAGAGGGAGAGAGAGAGAGAAACATCGATGAGAGAGGACATCAATTGGCCGCTGCATGCCCCCCACTGGGGATCAGGCCCACAACCTGGGCATGTGCCCTGACCGAGAATCGAACCAGCGACATCTTGGTGCATGGGTTGATGCTCAACCACTGAGCCACCCCGGCCAGGCTCCCATACCCTTATTGGACTTTCTTTTCAGTCTTTTAGGAAGAAGTGTTCTGCTACTTAAAATAAATTTAATTGCCATGAACAATTCGTTATTTGCAACAGTAAAAAAATAAATAAATTTGATCTTTGTCTTTATCAACAATTTCTGCTACTTTATTTTACTCTGTAGCCTTTCCATTGGCCTCTGACCCCTTATTCTCCCTAATGCCTTACAGAAGTGCTAACAATAATGTCAATGAAATAATTAGAGTGTAGTCTTCCTGATATCTGTGGCGATTTTAGTGATATAACCAAAGCTGTTCATTACTTATGCTGTGTTACAAGTTTTCATAATTCATAAAAATGCTAAATAACCTGTGTGGACCCACCTATATATATTTCTCTATATCAGTAAAGCCCTGCAAGTCCAAAATGGTTTTTAAAACTTTATATCTCATTAGTTGAGCTTAGCCCCATTCCTAATAGGTAGGTCTTTTTCTGCTTCAAAGCATCATCACGATGGTCATGTAGTGAACAAGGCTTACACCTAGGGGTTTGTTTTTATGCATGCATGCAGAAGGCATTATATATTAGACACAGGCAGATCTATGGACTCAAAAATAACCCGAGAACACAACAACAAATGTGTGGGCTTTTACATTTCAGTGTGAAAGAAAAATCTTTACTTGTATTTACTCTCCATGTTTATCTCATTTCTTCATAATTGCATTGAAGGTCAGTTTAGCCCTTAGAGAAAATTTTGTTAACTTCCATTAAAAAAAAAAATTGACTCCCCTTACAGTCTTTTTAAATTGCCATTAAAAAAAAAATCTTAAATTTATCCAAATAACAGTTTCCCCTCCCTTTGCCATAAATTTAACCCTTAAAGTTTTAAAACTTTGAAGCATAGAATAATTTAAGAAGATCCTTTCTTAAGTTTGGGGGATTTTGTTTTTAATTTGTTTGTTTGCTTTTGAAGTTTTTTTCATATTTGTAAATGGACATAAGAAGTCCTACTTTAAAAATACTAAAACTCTGTACAGCTCAAAACATGAATCCAATTTTAATGCATTATAATGACAAACTATGGATGATCCATTTCTTACTTGTTCAGTGAGATGCCGTAGGAGAACGTCATTAAGTGTAGGTGTTGCTGGAGGGATGAGGCGGTCAGATGCCTCTGACGGTCATGGGAATGGGGCTCTTGCAACATCTTTAGAAAATGAATTTTCTATGACTCGCACAGGAGAATGGATGGTGTTTTTGGCCTGGAATGATATTTCCTGGGTTGTAGTGTCCCAGTTCCCTCAGTCCAGTACTGGAAGAGGGACAGTTGTGGATTCAGCAAGGCCAGAAATATAAAGCCAAAGTCCCGAGTGTCCATTCCATGATGCACCTGGATTTAGATCAGGATCCAGCTAGATTGAGTCCATCAGTCCATTGTGTGGAGTCCCACATGGCCATGAGCCATTGTGGGGAATGCAGGGCGTGGCTCAAGTGGCAAGAGAGAGCAAAAGCCTTCCTTTGTCTAGGAGATTAAATAGTCGGGTTTCACATGGTGGTACAGTGGCCACGCCTCTTCTGGCCACTGACTCGCTCCCAGGTGTGACAGACAGGTAGGCACCTCCCATGTCACTCAGACCCTACTGGGCATGGGTCTAACCTGCCTTTGTCCAGCCTCTTCCCCAACCAATCAGTGGGGAATAGACCTGGAGAATTAAATGAGCTCATCTTTCTTTTACATCTTTCCTGTTAAATAATAACCAGGTTATTGTGACGGTATCATAGGAATGCAGTATCTGACTCATCTTCCTAGAGAGTCACAGTTCACATTAGCAAAAAAAAAAAAAGTCCAGGGTGAAGAGACCTTTTTAACCCAGTTTAATGGAACAATTTTCTAACTCACTTGACGATAAAATGCATTTTGTAAAATGTATGTTTAACACTTATTACAATCCAACAAACTAGTGTTCAAAGATCATCCTTTGGAAATACTTCTATGGCAACATATGATTTTCATTGATTGAAAGACTAGAGCTTTGCATTAGATGAAGTTAAAAATAAATCACTCTAATTAGTTTCAAAGTTAATTTATTTCCCATTACTTCATCTTCATAACCTGAACATTTCATCAAGTATATTTATATTGCTGACAAAATCGTATTCACAGAGTGAGTTTTGTAGAACTCATCTCTGATTTTTAATACAGTGTTAGTTAAAATTATAAATGTTAAATTTGGGGAGAAAGTCAGCAAATGTCTTAATGCATGTTATTGTTCTCTTCCTTGGAGCCAGGAGACATCACCCTCTCTGCACGTCAGTGTGTATAGTCAACCAGAAAACTCACCTGAGCTTTGGTGTCCAGAGTTGTTATTGGGGTTTCATCATGTAGGCCTGATTGATTCAATCATTGACCACGTGGTTGAACTCAATCTTCCCTCCCCAGACTTTGGTCAGATATGTGACTTAAAGCCCCATCCCTCTAAACACCTGCTTGGTCTTTGGATGTGACCAGGCCCTCCCCCCTCCAAACATCTTTTTAGCATAAACTCATGTGTAGTCCAAGGGGCCCACCATGAATAGCAATGATACTCTTAATCACTCAAGAAATTTCAGGGGTTGGAGGCCATCTCCCAGTAATCAGGGTCAAAGACCAGACAAATTCTTTATTATACAACAGAAGGCTTTAGAGTTTGCTATAAGAAATGGCCATGATAGTGAACGTGTACATAGATGTATTTATGAATCTGAGTGTGCCTTATCATTGGATAAGCTTCCAGTATTGTTATTGGAGTAACAATATCAACAAAACCGCACAGCCATTAACACTGATGTTGAAGTTTCCTGAGAGAATTTTTAAGTACTCACCAGAATGAAGAGATTTGCTTTATATGTATATAAAACAAATAAATATAAATAAAATTAAAATAACATTGCATTGCAGTAATATTGATTTACCTGAATACTTCTCTATGAAAAATTTAATTGTCTGGTGTTGATTTATTAGTTTTGATACATTGAATATATGAGTTTGGGTAGAACATTCAATTATAGGAGTTTGGATTTATGCATAGTTGTTTGGTTTCCCTGGGTTATCTAGATACCAGCTTTTAATATATAATTACAAAAGAAAATTCTGTTCATTTGGGAATATTTTAATTTTTTAAAATATTTTTGAACCCATGAGAACAACAATAGATAAAGTTACAGCTAATGTTTCTTATTTCTGATTGCAGTCATATGCATATAATACACATTTAAGTAAGAGAGATTTTTTTGAGGTCACTTTGGAGATTAATCCAGATGTTTCACATAGAGTACCAGTGTTGCTCATTCACGCAGCTGTAAATCAGAACCAACCCACATCTTTCATGTGTTTTCCAAATGAATTCTTTAATCTGTCAACAGTGCACCTTTCAACAGCACAATGTTAATTGTGAAGGTTGTTGAAAGCTACTTTATCTGCACATTCATAATGCAAATGGATGAGGTGATGGGATCTATCTAAAAGGCAGTCTGTCCTCTGGTTGCCCCTTTAAGGCTGCGAAGTGTTTTGTACCCATTTCAACCTGGAAGAGCAATCATAGGGCACAAAAACTATGATCAGATATCAGGGGTTTGATGTTTCCCTGAGTCAAATTCAATGTGGAACTGCTACAAGTTTAACACTAATTGTGAAGCCTTTATTTTATTCCAGCATGCCCCAGAAGCCATAGATTGCTACAAGATGCCAGCGAGCAGTTTTTTTTTAGCCTTCAAACACATCAAATGTTTCTGTCTTTCCATCCCCCATGATTGTTTGGTGTTAATTGCCTTCAAAGATGATCTTAGTGAAGAGGGCAGGGGAATGCTTATCTAGCAGTTCACTACGAACATTAAGGACTTTAATTGTTAGATAAACATGACAAGGCAATTATTGAATGTTGTTACACATCGGGAAATAAAAATGGAATGCTCAGCATTATGTTCCGTTGCAGTTGTGTCTCATGCCCTACATGTATCTTTTAACGATTGAATGCATTGCGTTTTATTTGAGAAGTGTTTTCTGGAATATGCTATTGGACCATCAAACATAAAAGTGTTGTGTTATCACTTGATAATACAATGTGAATCAGTCTGAAGTCATACATGTTAAATCTCACTAATGCCATAATACTTCAACAGATAAAATGGAAAGAAATAATTTCCATTTATCTGTTACTCTGTGAAGCAGTGACATGAAAGATTACGTTTCCACTTCCCATTAAAATTACTAAATAACAAAAGGTTAGAGGTTTACTTTTACAGTCATTTTGCAAGTTAACAAGGTAGAAAAATGCAATTCTTCTAGAAACATTTCAATAACGTTACCTTTGAAACACTACTGTCCTTTTGCCAAAACTATTGATAATATTTGGAAATAATTGGGGTTTTTAAAAAAATTATTGGACTTTTATAAACATTAAACAGTTTGATGCAGAATGGCATTGATTTGGAAGTTACCTTAGACATTCTCACAGTTTGATTCTATTTCTTAAACTATTACTATGCAGCACAAGATTATTATGTTAAAAAATTATTACTGGCCCTCTCAGGAGTTACTTTTTTTTTTTTTAAATCCTCAATCAAGGATATTTTTCCATTGGTTTTCAGATAGAGTGGGAGGGAGGGAAGGAGGGAGGGACGAAGAGAGAGAGAGAGAGAGAAACATTGATGTGAGAGAGACATAATGATTGGTTGCCTCCCACATGACCCTTACCAGGGCCGGGGAATCGAACCTGCAACCCAGGCACATGCCCTTGACTGGAATTGAGCTAGTGACTCTTGGTCTGCCGGCCGATGCTCTAACCGCTGAGCCACACCGACCAGGGCAAGAGTTACATTTTTAAGCATCTCATGCTGCTTTCAATAAATTCATTTATTGGCTGTGTTGTCTGAAAATCTGAAATATATTTCAACTTAAAATAGTGAGGTGAGCTTGTGTTTCCTCACCTCAAGCCATAATTAAAGTCAAAGTATAAGATTTAAGTAGATCACTGCAACCTATTTGAAGATTGTCAGGCTTTTCAAAAATTTGGAAAACATTATTGTAAAGTATTCCTTGCTTTTTTTATTGGACTTTCCTTTGGATCGTTATCAATATTCCAAAAGCCTTGCCCACTTTCAGAATGCATTCAAAGTGAAACGTTTGCATATTCTTTCTGTCTTCCATGTTTCCCAGCAGATAAACCCCAAGTGGTACATCTGCCTTCAGGAAGATTATCTGATATTTAATCCTCCTTTTCTTTTTCTTTTTCAATTACAGTGGGCAAAACATATTATATTAGTTTCAGGTTTACAATATAGTGACTTAGACATTTATGTAACTTACAAAGTGATCACCCAAATAAGTGCCGTACCCATCTGACACCATACTAATTCCCACTTTTCAAAATTCTGTTATTGTGTCCTGATCTTCATACCAAATTTGTGATCCCACCTTTTAGAAAAAAAATTTTTTTCTTTTATACTTTAGTTACAATTAGGTATTATAGTATCTATATTCTCTGATGCATCAAATTTACTCCTAGGAATGCACCCAACAGAAATGCATACTCCTGTTCACCAAAAGACATGCTCTAGAGTGTTCATAACAGTACTATTAATAATAGCTCCACATTGAAAAATATCCAAATACTCACCAATCACAGAATGAATACATAAGCTATAATATGTATTTATGCAATAGAATCCTACATACTTGAATTAGAATGAAGAGTCTTCAACAACACACAACAATATAGATGAATCTCACATCACAGTGCAGAGAGAAAGGCAGCCAGTGCACATGGGTCTACACCATCTGATTCCGTTCACAGAAAATGTTTAAACAATAAACCTCTTCTGCATTGTAGGAAATCAGGGTCATGGTTGCCCATGTGGGAAGGGGCAGTGATCAGGAGGGAGCACAAAGGAGGGTCCTGGATTGTTGGTTTCTTGGGTTTTTCAGTGAACTTTATGAATGATGGAGACTACAGTAAATTTAGAACAAGTGACATATATCTGGCAAAAGTATTAGAGATACTATGTAGAAAGGTAGGCCACAAATCTGCTTCTCTTCAAAGTTTAGTGGCTCTGACTGCTGTACAAGGTCATTCCCTAATTTTAGTCCTACACACTCATGCACACACACACATGAATACAATTAAAACTGATGACACTTGAATAAGATCAATAGATTATATCAATCTCAGTATCTTGGTTGAAATTATACTATAGTTACCATTGGGGGAAACTGGGAAAAGTATACAAGGGACCTCTCAATACTGTCTCTTACAATTACATGTGAATCTACAATTAGAAATATATTTTTTTTTAAAAAGAGGGAGTGCCAAATAAGCACAAGAAAATATATTAATTTCCAAATATTGGACACTATACCAAGTGAATGGTATCATAATGTCTTGGGCTGCTGAAAACCTGTACTTCCAATGTGTACTCCGGGTAATTTATGCTAAGGCAAGTACTGTACAGTAAATTGGCTAGCTATTTAAAAATAGACATGTCTTTTATTTATTTACTTATTTATTTTTACATGTATTTATTGTTGGAAGTATTACAGATGTCCCCCCTTTTATTCCCAATTGACTCCCTCCACCCTGTTCCCAGCCCCCCTCCCCAGGCCTTCGCCATACTATTGTCTGTGTCCATGGGTTATGCATATATGCATGTAAGTTATTTGGTGAATCTCTTCCCTTCCCTCTGAGATTAGTCGGTCTATTCCATGCTTCCATGTCTCTGGATCTATTTTGTTCATTAGATTTCATGTATAAGTGAGATTATGCAATACTTGTCTTTCTCTGACTGGCTTATTTGCTTAGGATAATACTCTGCAGTTCCCTTCATGTCCTCTCAAAGGATAAGAGCTCTTTCTTTCTTACAGCTGCATAGTATTCCATTGTGTAAATGTACCACCGCTTTTTTTATCCTCTCATCTACTGATGGGCACTTGGGCTGTTTCCAGATCTTAGCCATTGTAAATAATGCTGCTATGAACATAGGGGTGTGTATATTCTTTCTGATCCAGGGCACTTTTGTCACAGGCTTATATATTAAATATGTCATATTGGTTTTTAGGTGACCTTATTTCGCTATAATAAAATAAATCAATGTTTTGTTGGCTTTTTAAAAAAATCTACCTAGAGTAAAAAGAATAAAATACTTAGGAATATATTTAACAAAATAAGTTCAAGGCTTGTATACTAAAAACTGCAAAACATCACTGGAAATTAAAGAAGACCTGAATAAATGGAGAGATTTATCTGTAAGTTTTAATACTGATTTTAAAGTCAGCTACCATAATGACCACCATTTATTTCAAGAAGTAGAACATTATAACCAGTGCCTCAGAATCACCTGTGTGCACTTTCAGAATGAACAGCATCTTTGGACATTATCCCTCACTCACTTATTTTTATCTTTTCAGGAAAGTTTTTCTTTTAGCTGAATTCCTTTATAATTCACTCAGCTTGTCAAATGGAATTGATTAAGGATATCTTGTGTTCCAAGCAGCCTTCTAGACTCTGAAGGAGCTTATATCCTAATGATGAAGATACATGATGCATACATAAGGAAATAACACAAATGTAATTATAACTGAAGGTAGGAAGTGAGGGTGGCTTGAAGATAATATGGTAAGAATTGGGATATATTTCTGAAACAGTGCCATGGGGCTTATTTAACAATTCATGTACCTGGATTGTTAAAGTGGCAATGCTCCCAAATTGATCAAGCTATTCAACACAATTCTTATCAAAATGTTAGCTGTCATTATGGGGAAAAATTGACAAGCTGATTCTAAATGCATACGGAAATGCAAGGGACCAAAAGGAGCCACAATTATCTTAAAAAGGAAGAATGAAGTAGGAGAACTCACACTTCCTGATTTCAAAGCGTTCGAAGTTACAGTAATCAATACAGTGTTATATTGGCATAGAGATCAATAGAATGACGTTTAGAATCCAGATATAAACCCTTACATTTATGCCCAATTGATTTTCAGTGGGTGCCCAAACAATTCAGTGTAGAAAGAATAGTCTTTTTCAACAAGTGAGCCTGGGAAAATGTGATAGCTACATACAAAAGAAGTGAAGTTGGACCCCCTAACTTTTATTATTTACAGAAATTAACTCAAATAAATCTTATAGCTAAATATAAGAGCTAAAACTATAGAACTCGGAAAGAAAACATAGGTGTAAATCTTCATGACCTTGAATTAGGTAATGGTTAACTAGATATGACATCAAAGATCAAGCAACCAAAGAAAAAATAGATAAGTAGGATTTCATTAATATTGAAAGCTTTTGTTCTTCAAAGGACATTATAATAAAAAAGACATAGAACATTTTAACAAATATAGAAATTAGAGCATTTAATACCTTGCCAGTGATATTGTAAAATGGTGCAGTAACTTTGGAAAACAGTTTGGCATTCCTCAAAGAATGAAATATAGTTACCATATGACCCACTAATTTCACTCCTAGATATATACTGAAGAGAACTAAAAACATTTTCACACAGAAACGTGTACACAAATGTTCACAGCAACATTATTTATAATATAAAAAGGGTGGAAAGAGCTAAAATATCTATCAACTGATGGTAGAGTAAACAAAATATAATATATCCATACAATGGAATACTATTTAGTCATAAAAAAGAATGAAGTACTAACACATGCTAAAACATAGATGAACCCTGAACACAGTATACTATGTGAAAGAAGCCAGTCAACAAAGACCATGTAGTGTTTGATTTCATCTTATGAAATGTACAGAATAGGTAAGTTCTTAGTGACATAAAGATGATGAGTGGTTGCCAGGAGTGAGGAGGGGAGATTGCTAATAGGTATAAGGTTTCTTTTAGTGGTGATGAAAATGTTCTGAAATTAAAAGGTGGTGGTGTTTGCACGACTCAGTGAATATATTAAATACCACAACATGAGCTGACTTTTATGGTCTATGAAGTATATCTCAATACTTTTTTAAAAACATCTACTTAGAGTTCCTAGTACAAATTGTTTATATTATAATCATTTTCAAAATCGAATCCTTCACGTTGATGTAAAATAGTAAGGCCATGTTTTCTTGCATCAAGAACAACTACTGTCCACAGTCAGAGTATTTGACTCTTGACCAGAGGAATTTTGCTTTTCTCAGATATGTGCCTTGAGAACAATGGTGATAAATTGATATGGTGAAATGCCAAGTTGCTGGTAAGGGACTGTTCAAGGAAAATGCTCCCATTTCTCGAAACGAATCTGTGGACTATTAAGTTAATTGGCTGTGTGATGTGATGGAATGAATACTGGAGGAGACCTCAGAAAACCTTTCTTCACATCTCACTGTACGACCTTGCACTCGTCAATTGTCTCTCTACATTTGTTTTCTTCTCTGTCCAGTAGAATATCAATACCTACCCAATACGTTCAGAAGATTTTCAAGTGAATCAAATGAATACAAGATGTGAAGGTGCTTTGAAGTGGACTGCACTATAAAAATAGGAGACGTTATTTATTTAGCAGTCTTCATTTTTCTTCTTCTGTCTTGATTTTCAAAGAAGGGGGAGCATAAGGTGCTAAGTTAAATGGTTCCTTGTGGATAGTGATTGAAAGGGCCTGGCTTTCTTCTTGAGGAAGGACATGGCTTGGACTCAGAAACTTGAACTTGTGTGACATGAACGGGCAGGATTTTGTAGAAAACTGTTATAATTTTTTTTAATGAATCATTCTGGCAGCAGGAGAATGATATGGAAGCAGACAGGTTATTGTCAATTAAACACGAGCTGTCAGAAAGGCAGAGTGCTGAAATATGGTGAGCGGGAATGCTAAGCAGATCACATGGCAGCTGCTCAGCTGTTATTTTAACAGAGTCCCTGTCTGTATGTGTCATTTTCCTGCAAAATTTAATTTGAATCCTTAACAACGGAGACATCTCTGCATTAGCATGTTGCTGTCAAGTCGAACTTGGACCTTCTAAATGAGCGAGAACGGTGGGTGGCAGTGGACGAGTGGCAGGCGGGAGACAGCTCTCTGTCATCTTCCTCCGCTCAGGTTACATCGAAGAGGCCTGCATCATCCCCTGCCCCTCGGACTGCAAGCTCAGCGAGTGGTCCAACTGGTCCCGCTGCAGTAAGTCCTGTGGGAGTGGCGTGAAGGTTCGGTCTAAATGGCTGCGTGAGAAACCCTACAATGGAGGAAGGCCTTGCCCCAAACTGGACCATGTCAACCAGGTATTTTCTACCACTGGGAATAATAGAGTATTGTGATTAAGATTGATAATGATCTATTGTCTCCAAAATGGACAAAAGTAAGTAATAGCCCCTGAATTAGAAATTGAACCCATTTTCTCTTTAGAGTAGCCTGTTTCAATACATATATATTATTAAGGTCCCCAATCAGACATATTATTTCTGTACTCTCAACAGATTTAGTACCCTGCTATATATATGCACATGAATATAATACAATGGAAATTAAATGAAACCTACCTTTCAAATAATGTCAAGGTATTTAACCTGTCATAAAATTATATCTAACTTGTGCATTGAGAGACATCTCAATTACCAACTACTTAAATTAAAATCAAGGAAAGCCTATAGATTCGAGTCTAAAATTAGGAAATATATACTGTGCATTCATTTAAATTTGATTCATATAAAGTATGTTTAAAAATACAAAGATGGTCCCAACGTCACTGTAAGTATGTTATCTATCAATTTACTCATTGGCTATTTTAATCTTATTTTGATCTTTATTTTACTTCAGATGCACTTTATTAGTTGCTATTAATAGTTGTTACTTGTGTTCTATTGGAAATATAAAGTAAAAGGCTAATACAAGGAATTGTGACTAATTTAAATGTAACATAAGATGCATTAGACAGTTATTATCATGTTTGGCCTGCATGTGAATTAACAAAGAATGGATTTTATAGAGTATGTGTAGATGTTAAGATGTGTATTTAAATCTAAGTCAGAATCAAGTGAACCGACCTTAAGTGTGTAGATATATTTTATACATACAGACTATCTAATTTTAATCTCCAAACATACTGCTTACCAGTACACAAACTTTCCTTCCCAAATCAAGCTAAATTTGTTCATAACAATAAAAATACACTGTAGAGAAAAATTTTAAAAACCTTTTGGATAAAGGGAGTAGGATGAAGAAAGTGCAGAATTAAATTCTATAGAAAGTACTCTGAAAGAAACTTCATTTTTTCCCCAACTACCTGAATTTGCCTTAAAATTCCGCTGAAAGCGAGTAATATGCTACACTGCTGCCATCTATTGGTAACCAAGTTTCCTTGTTTCAGGGACTATTTCCAAAGAAGAAAATTTAGCTCCATGACCCAAATGAAACAGAATAACTCACATGTACTGTTTGTAATACAAAACAATATTTTTCCGTAAGTTTTGAAATCTTGAATTTCCAATAGCATTTGAAACATTTAAATTTTAATAAATTTTGATCCATGGTTCTGATAAAAGGAAATTTTCTTTAGTGATGAATTTACCAAGGTTCAAGACCTCGTGCCAAGTTGTGTTTGCTATGAAAAGTCTTCCCCTGAGCCATTTCTCTGTCACTCTCCAACTCTGATACCATCTAATGCAGAGTTTGGTAAGGGCATCTGGGTACTTGTTACCAGCTTACTGGTGGTATATTGAGACAGTAACAGCTGAAAAATCAAAGCTAAAACAAAAAATAATGCATTCCTGAATATTTGACTTTGAGCATAAATTTTCTATATTTATGAGGATTTCTATAATAGTAAAATAGAGAAGTAAAGAATACGCAGAGGTTTGTGTCAGTGTTGAAAACTGTAAGTCACAAAGATTTTCAACTATTATACATTTCTCAGTATGATCTGTGGTACTTTGACTTGAAAATCGTGTTTGAGGTTCTATTTTCCAATTAAGGAAGCAAATTCTCATTTCTTAAGAAATATGGATGGATGGATGAAGATGGATAGATTTATCAATCGGTCTATAGAGAGTCGGTTTGAATCACAAGACATTTGCAGTTATATATCAATTCCCCGTGATAAGTACTTGGAGGTCTATTCCGTTCTCTGAGATGTCTTCATCCTACCCACCTAATACTTTCCTGGACTCTGCTGTTTACAGTATATATTTATGTATCTTAATTTTAAACCATGAGCTGGTTTTTCTCTCTCAAGGCCTAAAAAGAGTGTTCTAATTATTAAACAAAAAATACAGGCTTTTCTATAGGGATAATAATATTTGAAACTTGGAACATGAGTTTTTCTCACTAAATATACTGATATTTTACTTATCTTTGTCTCTCTCCCTGTCTTGATTCCTGTTGAATATAACCATTCCAGGCACAGGTAAGAACTCTTAAACCTCACGGTTCATAACAGAGTGCTTCTTGTTTTCTGTTTTACTCGATTTCAGAGAATGTATGTTTCCCCACAATTTTCTTTTATCGATTACGGGGAGAAAATATATCTTCCATAAAATTTGTGTTCCGCAGATGCTCCCTTTCTATTTCCTAGTGTGCTACCTGTGTTTTCTCATTTTAGAATCAGGGCCTGAGGTGCAGGGGTGGGGAACGAGCTTTACTTCACCAGCCTTGAACAGGCGATGCCACTCCAGGGTGGTCTCGGGCTCCTCAGAGGGAGAGTGAAGGTGCAGGGCCGAGAGCAGGGAGCAGAAGGATGCTCTGAGCTGGTGTGTTCACTCCAGTGCAGGAGGCTAAAATGCAAGCCATCAAGGGATTAGGAAAGATGGCATTTTCCCTTCCATTGTTTTCCTTCCCCACCAGTTGGAATGTTGTACGCATTAGAAATGAGCCGTGTTTTAATACGGCGCCCAATGTGACTGTGTTCACTTAGACAATAAGTGTAGATTCTCACTGCCACAGTGCATATTTTCTATTATTATTTGGAATAAGTTTGCTTGGTCGCTTTACTTGGGTGGTTAGCCCACTAAAATGTACCCAGAAGAATAACTCCAAAGGGCTATTTAAATTTATAGTCTCTGTAATTAGTTACATTCATATTGAAAAACATTTTTCTATAATGGTTGAGTCAGCTCTGTTGTGGTGGATTGTGATCTATTTATTTCCTTTATTTGGTCATTATTCTCATTGAAAAAAAGAGCATAATTGTTCATTGTCTAAAAATCCTGG
This sequence comes from Tadarida brasiliensis, assembly GCA_030848825.1. Classification (NCBI taxonomy): domain Eukaryota; kingdom Metazoa; phylum Chordata; class Mammalia; order Chiroptera; family Molossidae; genus Tadarida; species Tadarida brasiliensis. The sequence continues at coordinate 76,642,696 of CM061267.1, read as the reverse complement.
AACCAAACAAACCACCTCAAACTTGGGGCTGAACGCTTTTTTGGATACCAGGGCACAAACAATTTGCTTTGCTTCAAGCGGCCCTCACTGCCTTAGGCTCTAGCTGTGTAATATGAGACCAATTTCAGATCTTGCTTTCAAGCCCTAACTGAGGATTGAACATTGCTTTATTTCATGTTATGTATCTTTTCATTTAGTTTCATAAATGGAGCGCAAAAAATATAAGTTTTCCATGCTGTACCTATTTGAAAAACAAGCCAAATTATATTTCCTTGAACATAGCTACTTTTATACACTTATTTAATTAATCCATTTATTCATTCTTTCATTTATTCAACAAATCTCTATTTTATTGCCTAACATATGAGTACCTTGGGGTAAGAACTGAAGACACACAAAACTGTAAACAAGACCCATGGCCCAGGAAATTACAGTACTGTGTGGTAATGTTTTCGAGTTTGGAGTCCTGGGATTCCCCAAGATAGAAATCAAGAGTAACCACCAGAGAAATTTCCAGACAGATTTTACTAAGCTAATGCTCAAGCACAGGGGAGGCAGCACAGAGCAAAGGAAGATCCTCCAAACTGACTGGGAGGGGCTGGTCTGCTTGGCAGCTTTCACAAGCCGGGGACAAACAGACGTGTGCACAAAGGTGGGCTTTTTGAAAAAGATGGACTTATGAAATTTCCCTTGTCAGGGTCAAGCTACTTTCTCCTTCTGTCCGGTTGCTTAGCAACTGTCTTGGTGCCTGTGAGGGCCAAGGTGGCAGAGTGCTCACTACTGCCACCCCCAGGAAGGTTGTAGAGCAGTCAAACCTTGATCAACTGCATGCGCAGAACAGTGGTTTTGATTTCTGCAAGGAAGTAAGCAGTTAGAAGGGAGATAAGAAAGCCTACTTTGTCATTCTTGGGCTAGGAGGAGCCTGGGTGGGGACATTTTTCAGCCAGCTTATCCGGTGTTCCTTCTGGCCATCTGGTATTCCTTTGTCCTGGGCGCAAGTCCCTGTGCTGTCTCAGTAAAGGTCGATACAGGGAAGTGGGTAATGTGGCAGATGTGGTCCAGCAGGTCAGATCGACAACAGCAACGTAATAATGGAGCAAAGAGTACGACACAGCTAGTTCTGCCCCTTTCAGTACTAGGGCTCTCAAGAAATGTCAAATAACATTGGAGAGAAATAAATGTAGCTAAAATAAGAATATAATGATTGTTATGATATAAAGCTTCCCACTCTCATCAGGAACCTGAGATGAGATCACTGAGAACTGTGTGTGTTTCAGGTGTATGAGGTTGTCCCTTGCCAGAGTGACTGCAACCAGTACCGATGGGTGTCTGAGCCATGGAGTGTGTGCAAGGTGACCTTTGTGAACATGCCAGACAACTGCGGAGAGGGCGTGCAAACCCGAAAAGTGAGGTGAGGCCAAGTCCACTCGCGCAGAGAAGCAAAGCGCGCACCACCTCCCACTTTCGTGCCTGCCTCTGTGAGCGTTCACTCCTTCCCAGTCTCCTGATAGACTGCCTTTAGTTTTATTTTTAGGGCATCTGTGCTCATGGAAAACTCGAGAAGGATCTGCTTCAAGCAGCCGTTTATCATAGTCGGCCTTCTGATTTAGGAAGGCCAAAAGCCAATGCTGATTTTCCAACCCAATGACTTTGTCCTTAAAGGCCAAATAAATATATTTCTAACTGCATTTGAATGGTAACCTGTTATAAACTTTCGCTCCTTTATATCCAGCGGGCCAACTTTTGAATACTTCTGTCTGTTCTGGGAAGCCTTCCCTAAAACCCCATTGGCTAATGCCTCTCTGTTCTTCTGGGGCCACACTGTCTGGAAGGGTAGCCACTAGCCACATGTGGCTCCTTTCACTTTAAATTTAAACTAATTGAAATGAAAAATGTGTTTCCTCGGTCACTCCGGACACATTTCAGGTGCTCAGTAGCCACAGAGGTGTTCTATCAGACAGCCCCGTGAGACCCTCACCAGAGAGCTCTGCTGAGCCGCCCTGCCCTGGGGCAGCCCACACACCCTGCCTTGCTTCGAAGTGATCTTTTACGTGTCTGTCACTGTTCTTTTTTTTTTACTAGGACATTTATTAATTTATTTTTGTTACAGATGTTTCTCCTTTTTCCCCATTGACACCCTCCTCCCCATCCCTCCACCCCTTCCCCAGCTTTGTTGTCCATGTCCATTATACATGCGTATAAGTTCTGTGGTTTATCTCTTCCCTCCCCCGCCACCTCCTCTTCTGAGGGTTGTCAGTCTGTACCCTACTTTCACATCTCTGGGTCTACCCTGTTCCCCAGACTGTTATGTTTATTATATTCCACAAATGAGTGAGATCATGTGATATTTGTCTTTCTCTGCTTGGTTTGTTTCGCTTAGGATAATACTCTCGAGGTCCCTCCATGTCGTCTCAAAGGATAAGAGATCTTTCTTTCTTACAGCTGCATAGTACTCCACTGTGTAAATGTACCACAGCTTTTTTATCCATTCATCCACTGATGGGCACTTGGGCTGTTTCCAGATCTTAGCTATTGTAAATAGTGCTGCTATTATATCTGTCACTGTTCTTAAACCCCATGCGTTTCTCCACATGGAGACCCTGTCATAATCACAGAAATTCCCTAACACCTAATACAAGTCTGACACTCATTACCTTCTCTCTACAGTCTTTGCATATGATCCTTAAGGGCTCTCGAGCCAGGGACACAAATGTATGGGGCTTTATTATTTCCACTTTGTCGAGTAGATTCACAAATACTAGTTCACCAAGAAGACACATCTAGTGAAGTGACACAGTGGGCATTCAAAGCCAAGTCTCTTGTGTCCGTTTCTTCTAACCCAGTGAAGACACTTATAAAAACACCCAGAACTTGACAACCCATGTGGTGAAGGAGCTCGTTCTCACCCATGACCTCCCTTCTCGTGGATTCTCGTGGATTGGAGATTCATATATATATATTTTTTTATCCTCTTTTCATTTTTTGCTCAGATAGAGTAGGAGGGAGAGAGAGGAAGAGAGAGAGAGAGAGAAACATCGATGTGAAAGGGCCACATCGAGTGGCTGCCACCCGCACAACCAACCAGGGCCGGGGACAAACCGCAACCGAGGTACATGCCCTTAGCGGGAACCGAACCCGGGTTTCTCTGGACCGCAGGCCGACGCTCTAACCGCTGAGCCAAACCGGCCAGGGCTGGAGATTCATATTTTTTAATCTGTTTCAGGAGGAAAGTAGAACAAATTAACGTTTGTATCTTAAAACCTCCGGCACACTGTGTAAAACTTTGCTTCCAATAAAAATACATTGTATTTCTTTTTTCAAAAGCCCATCTGAACTCTCAAGTTATTTTTCTGAGGAATTTTTTTGAGGTGGATGGGGTGGGGGATGTAATGAGTTGACAGGGGAACAGGGAAGGAAAGGAAATACGTTCTTTTTCTGTCCTTCTCCTCCAAAATTTAAAATTTCACCTTCAATTTAAAAATATTTTCCTTATATTAAGAATTCGATCAGGTTGGTTTTTTGGTCAATAAAAATATATATATAATAAAGAACTACTGTCCTTTCAGCTTTTCCTTCAACTATCTGTGTACATGTTGCTTCGTTTTTCTCTTATTTCCAACCACATCCGAAACCAAGTAACTTTTCAGATCAACGTATTTTTTTCAGGAAACCTCTTTAATGCAAATAGAGAAAAGAGAAGGTCGGCATTGATTGTGATCTCTGATCATGTAATAATAATTCTGTACTGATTGAGTAATGTACCTCCCTAACCTTATCCTCAGCTAATTCAGGTCAAAGCACCCTGCTTGGATCGAAGCATTGGGAGACATTTAGGACACACGAGTCTATAAGGGAGCAAGACTCAACATATGCCATCTTGTTCTTTCTCGTGTAGGATGGTATGACCTTTCAAAGACTGGGTGATAAAAGTGATTTGCTCTGGTGGGAAGAGAGATTTTTTTTCACTGGCATTTTTTCTAAGTGCTAGTACATTGTGATAATAATAATAAAAAAAAAACAGAGTGATTTGGTTATTTTTATTGTTGGTTTTGAATTCTCTGCTGACCTCCTATTCCTACACCTGTGGGGGGCCTCTGGCCCCACCCTTTGCCTCCCACTTGATTCTACACTGTTTTCTGATACAGCTCGATTTTCTCACAGTTCCTTTTCATGCAAAAAGTGAAAAGGCCAAGAATTTGAAAAAAGCAAGTGAACTTAATAGCGCCTTCCTTTGGGGTCAAAACTTGATCCAAATATTTATTCTCTATTCTAGAGTAATAAAAAAAATCAATACCAAATAAAATAAATAAAACATAAATAATTTGAAAGTCAACAATAAGAGTTTTTAGCAATTGCGGCACATTCAAATGATGGACTTCAGATGTAGTCATTAAAAATCATAACTTAGAAAAATGGTTAACAACACGAGAAGATGTCTATAATATATTGTTGGATTTTGTTTTTTTAAATGGTACAAATAGCAGGTAAAGTTTTCTCATATTTAATGAAATGAAACTATATGTTTAAATAAAATAGTCTTTTAAGAGTATAGACTGATAGACTTGTGTGAATTTTTATTATTTAGTCTGATTTTCTTAAAATGAATATGTTACCTGTATAATAAAAATTAAAGGAAAAGTCTTTGAAAATGAAGTTTTATGTACACACTACATAATAGAGTATTGAACATCTGTCCTTAACTCTGAATCAGTAGGTAACTTTGCCAGTTAATCCTTGTACGTGTCAGTACCTACCATGGATACAATCTTCTCTCAGCAGAAAGTCCCACTCTGAGCATCGAACTGTCCCAATGGTTCCATGTCCCCTCAAAGCTGCCATCGGCAGAACACTTTAAAAAATGCCAATGAAGATCAGTTACTTTCAGAAACCCTTTGTGACATCTCTCACTAGGAGATCTTCAGTGTGCCTGGTCCGTCATGTATGAATCTCCCTCCGCTACAGAATCCACCATTTTCTTCAGAAGAAAAAAAACAAAAACGTTATATTCCAAAATTACAACCTCTCTATGAATCTCTTTGGACCACTCCTCATTAGTCCTACATCATATATGAGCGTAAATGACCCTCTCCTTTCACAAGAAGACATTTCGAATGTATATGCGCACAGTGGCTCTGATTTTTTAAAATTGTAATGATACCTACAAGGATGATTTTAAAAATCATGCCAAAGCTCTACGAGTATTTATGGTAGGCAGAGATCCTTTTATGTCTTTATGTTTGAAGAGTTTTTTCATTAAATGCAAAGCTTACCACCACCACCCTCCAACCCCAGGATGATGTCTTAAGATGAACCCTCTATCCTATCGGTTGGCCATTGCTATAACTGTCCCGGTTCCTTCATCGATAGGCATGTTTTCTTCTAGATGCATGCAGAACACGGCAGATGGCCCTTCCGACCATGTGGAGGATTACCTCTGTGACCCAGAAGAGATGCCCCTGGGTTCTAGAGTGTGCAAATTGCCATGTCCGGAGGATTGCGTGATATCCGAATGGGGTCCGTGGACTCGATGCACTTTGGTGAGATGATTAGCCATTTATTAATATCGGGTTTGCCTAATTCCTTACCACTAACACTTGAAAGATATTACTAAGGAAATCATAGTTACTGAATCACTTACCAAAGTAGTTGCCAGAGCAAGGTGTATTTTCTTGGTTACTTCATTCTTTGACTGTGCCATTTAAAGTCAGCAGTATTTCGACTCACACTAGAACAGCTTGACCGCTCGCAAGCTTTATACTCCACCATCGTCCTCGCCCAGCATAAAGCAGCCCTCCGACGGGCTTATAAGTGCACAGCAGGTTAAGAACTACAGCGGTGATAATGACTCCCTCCAGGTAGAGGGACAAAGACTAAAGCTCCAGTGAAGGTTGTTTAATGGTGTCAGGTTATTGTCATCCGTTGCTTTTTGCTGAATCCATTTGATTTAAATTGTAGAAATAATCTTTCACACAGTGTGGATTCTGCAGCAGGGTTATCGACACTAAAACTCAAATGATCCTGGAAAGAGAGGGAGTAGAAAGAAGAAAGCTGTGCATCAATGAATGTCTTTCCACACACTGACTCTGTGTCTTTGGGCCTGGGAAGCCAGCTGAGAGTTTCCAATCACACAGAGCCTCTAGATTTCAGGAGCCGTAGGGGCTCTTCCATGGGACCCTGGGAAGAGAGTCATTGGAAGTAGAACTGGCTGATGATGTAGAAAATTAGGTTTACCTCTGGGCACCTTTGTAAAGCTGCACATTTCAAAATGGCATCGAAAGCATAGGGAAAATGCATGTAATGTGGAATTAATTTGCTGAAATACCATATAGGACAGTTGAAAAAAATGTATAATGCACGTTTTCAAGGAAAAATTAAATTTCTCTCTCAGTGTTAACGTTACTAAAGGTGCCGATGAGCAGCCAACTGATAGAGCAGGAGCCAGACAGGGCTGGCAGTGGACTCGGATAGTTAAATTGTAACAAAGAATCCATTGTCTCACAGGGGTATGCAAATGGTTTTCTAATTTCATTAGCATCAGGTTTGAAGTTGCTGCTTCTGTTCTTAGAAGGCAAGTGCTTTCAGAATAAGACTGTACCAGTAGGAGAATGCAAGCCAGTCTTTTAAGTGCTTGTGTTTGTGTGTATGTGTATGTGTGCCTTAGGAAAATAAATATCACTAACAGCTAGTTATTTAACGTCACCCTTAAAATGTTTTGGGGGCACCAAGAGACTGTATTAGATGATAGATAGATAGATAGATAGATAGATAGATAGATAGATAGATAGATAGATAGATATAGAGAGATAGCTGATAGGTAATTTCTGAATTAGTGATCTACACTAATTAATATGACCATATGTATGTGTTTGTGTGCCTGTGATGTGATGTATCTATTAATATTTGACACATAGACCCTTAAGCATCTTATAGCTAGATGGGACATCAGAAGCTCACCCAAGGCTTTGATCACACAGAAGAAATGGAAGTGTAATGAGATCGTTCATGTTAGCCAGTGGCCCCAGCGTGCTGACTAACCCCTGCTCCAGTGCTCTCCCTAACACGTTAGCCCTTGTGTGGCTGGCTAAGTGTTCACCTTTGTGAGGAGTTGTGTTATTCTCTGTCAGCCTTGCAATCAAAGCAATTTCCGGCAAAGGTCAGCTGATCCCATCAGACAACCTGCTGATGAAGGAAGAGTCTGCCCTGATGCTGTTGAGAAGGAACCCTGTAACCTGAACAGAAACTGCTTCCACTATGATTACAATGTAACAGGTACGTGAATAGTCCTCTCGTCACGGAGTGAAAGCCCGTGTGTGTCAGCTCAGCCGCGTTCTGTGAGTACTGTTGATCTCCACCTGTGAGCCTTCGGGGCATGCTGCTTACTCTGCCAGAAATAATTCCTTATTAGTGACAGAGATATTTATCTATCATATTTTTTAATAAACATCAAGATACAGATAATGAAAATATCATGCAAGCATTAGTCCTGTGGTAGACTGTGAATACTCTAATTGATCCTATTTAAGACATCCTCTCACTTTGGAAGGTGTAAATAAGAAACGTTTCCTGTGGGTATCAGGCTTATTGAAAGATGTCTTTCTCCTTCAGAAGATGTTTGATTGCTATAGCATACTGGGACAATGATTCTCTGTGTGGGGGCAGTTCATAAGCATGATTGATCTGATGCGAAAACAGCAGCAAGCTTACCCTTGCCAAAAAGTATATCGATATAACTACTTCAATGCTATCAGAGGTTCAGATAAAAATGAATAGATGAGTATTTTTTTCAGGAAAAAAGGCTTATCATAAATTCCATTTTTCCCCCTAACCCTCACCTCCTACCATCAAGGCCCATACTCTAGGAAAGAAGAGAATGGTTTATATGAGTTGAGGAAACGCTGAGCTTATTTTGGAATTTTTTCAAGTAATTCTCACAGTGACATAAAGTACAGAAATTGTACAATGATATGCAGCCATCAGGTCAGCTTTTGTTTCATTTGGTTTTTCTCTTCAATGTACTTTGATGACACAAGGAAATCCCAGTTCTTTGGGATATGCTGTGTTACTCTCAAAAGAAAGATGAAAGGATTATTTTGAAAAAGACATGATGACATAAGAGGGTTAAATAAACATGACCAAAGTGACTTTGAAATAAGTACACATTTTAAAACATTCTCAGTATGGAAGTAAGTGAAGTACCGTGTTTTATTTGAACATAACACAGTTAAAGTACTAGTCATTAAAATTAAGGTGATTTTTCTAAAAGAAAAATAATGTCAAAACTGAAATTTCTGCTTTTATTAGGAAAAAAGTTTTTAAGTGACCTTTGATCTGCAGGCCAAAACCACGTTTACAGTGTCGCCAAATGGCTGTCGAGATTGTCAGGTAGACATCTGCCTTCCAGAATAGTCCCTGTAGCTCCGTGCAGCCCCCGCAATTCTATTTGACTCCCGATGCGTTCGAAGCCGGGACCCAGGTGCTGTGTGTGCGGGATGATTGATTGTGGGGCTCAGGAAGCAGTTGTGAATTAAATGTGGGATTCGGGTCATCAGAGCTTCACTTGAAATCTGTTTCCTATACGGCCTTCTGTTCCGACGGGCTCCCTTCCTTTCAGATTGGAGTACGTGTCAACTGAGCGAGAAGGCGGTCTGTGGAAATGGCATCAAAACCAGGATGTTGGACTGTGTTCGAAGTGACGGCAAGTCGGTTGACCCGAAACATTGCGAAGAGGTGAGGGGGTGCGGTGTTATACCTTCGTGAGTAAATTCCTTCCTAATCATTTCAGCCCACGCTGAGCCAGGTGGCCTGTGCCCCGTGTGGCCCGTGGCCAGCAGGTGTTTTTCTGCACTATTTAGAGGCTGTTAGGCACCCTCTTGAAAAGAGACACTGTCCAACACGACTGATCTCTACACACAATTTCCTGTACTTTGTTCTGCTTGGGGCCCAAAGGTATGCTAATTACCCTTTTCTGAAAGAAATGCTTGGGGAACAATAAGTAATCCAGGTGAATGTAAGCAATAAATCTTAATCAGACTACTCATCATCTTGGTAATTTCATTTGAATTTTGTGTTGCCTGGGACACCTGCCAAGATCCATCATTCATTCTCTCTGTTGCTAAACATGGATCGCATGTGGTTGTGTAGCAGATTTGATATTAGGATCTAATACCCAGCTGTGAGAGTCTAAGTACTCAGGTGTGGATGACAGAGAGCTTGAAATTCAAACAAAGGAATGGAGTCTGCCATCAGTATCTCTCAGGTCAAAGAAGCGTAATTCTTCATTCTTCAGTTTACAAAAGTAATGTTTCTAGATAGGGCCTTATGAAATGTGAGGAAACAATTGTTGGCCTTCCTTGGTTTTCAAGAAGCTACATTTCATGTTTTAATTGTTTTGTCTGATTTCCAAATGAAAGGGTACTGACGTTCCTGAGAGGTTTTGACTCCTCCCGCGTCTGAGACCCACGGGGTTAAACATGAACCAAGGGAAACAGAAGCCTCGATAGGTCTGGAACACGCATATAACCTCAGGAAGGGCATATAACCTCATTAGGGTTCAGTAGACATGGTGACCACGACTTCTGTCTGCACATCCTGGGGGTTGTTATAAGCCCATGGTGAATTTTTCCAATTCCTAATGGAAAACTCGAGATGAAAATATGTTAATCCATTTGAAATCTTTATCATGCAGACCTCAATTTCCTTATATCTCTGTCCATGTGATCATGTGAAGAGAGCTCCCAAATGTGCTGAAAACAAGTTGTTTAGTTAATAAATTTCTCTCGCTATCACCTTATAACATAATTTAATCTATTCACACTTTCAATTTAATTAGACATTTTATACCTGAATCAATTTTGAAACTAATAACATTGAAGTAATGGAACCATTATAAAAAATAACGTTATTATTAATGAATATTATTATAGTCATACACTGGCTAGAGAGTTTTCTGTGATCTACTTCTAGTTGATTAATATGTCTCTTTTCTTGAAAATTCACATATAAATGCCCTCCTGAGTCAGAATGAAATATGCAATGAATAGCTCTAAGAGCTTTTTGAAAGCTAAACCCAAATCATACAAGACCAATTTTAAAATAGCTCATGACTACAGAACAAAGGTATAAACAGGGTCCTTATTTCTCAAATAAAACTTAAATAAAAACCTGACAAATTTATCCAGGAGACTAGATAAATTTACTCTGTGTACAAATATTATTATGTTTGAATACTGAGATGACAATTAGGGATTTAAATTATAACAGTCTCGCAAACACTGTCTTCAGGGAGAACAGTACTACTCACTGCAGGAATTGAATTAAACAACTCATATCCCATTTAGCCATCCCTATGGATGCAGTAGGATTAAATAATAGCCCTGAGAAAAGCTGGCTATCTTTTTAACGATGGATTGATTGCCTGCCTACTAATACATGTGTAAAGCCTGCAGTCAGGGCAACAGCAGCAGCTAACTCTTGCTGTTTCTCTAACAGCCAAAAAGAAAATGGCGTTACTACCCAACAAAGAGGAAAATTGGGGTTAAACCCATCCAGTATTTATATAGTATTTTTGTCTTTGATGTTTTTTAGACATTTACTCACCTGATACCTAGTAATCGATTTCTCCTTTCCTATTCTTTGATCCCCAAGCATATTTTTTTTATTAAACACATGTTTAGATAGATAGTGATGATAGATAAGTAGATAGATAGATAGACAGATAGATAGATGATAGATAGATAGATAGATAGATAGATAGACAGATAGATAGATAGAAAAAGAGATACAATGAATATAAGGAAAAAAGAAGTGTAGGGTTAAAATGTCTCAGAAATGGATACCCAGAATATCTATAAAAAGACATCCTTTTTAATTTTCTAGTGAAATAAACAAATAGTAGTTCAATTCTGTGATTCAAACCCTCTCTCTATGAAACTGTTATCTCCCTTAAATGTAACACATTATTTTTATCATGTCACCTTAAGACTCTAATCCCCAACGCCCCATGGCTTTAAGTGACTATGAGACCTTATGTAAGTGATGTGGTAAACACTATCGTACCAAATACTCGTCTTCGTCAAGTATTGCTGGTGGAGAATATGTGGGAGAACCTGCCGAGGGATGTGGAACACACACCACTGACTGATCTTCTCCCTGTGGGCAACTGAGAGCCAGGAGCTATACTTGAACCACAAGATAACACTTCAGAAAGTTTTTCTTTCACCATCTTATAATATGTAAATTAGATACCATAAACTTCTCTTTCATGCAAAAACAAAAGAGGTCTCGAAAATCCCAAGGATTACCAATTTCAGAAATTATATTCTCCTACAATGCTCTTAAATTTGTCTATTTCAATGCTACTTTGTACCTTAGACTTTTTACATGTTTGCAAATACAAAAGATGAGTTTGAAATCTCATCTTGTATTTTAAAACTTGACCCATGCACTAAGAGGTGACCAGTTCGATTCCCGGTCAGGGCACATGCCCAGGTTGTGGACCCGATCCCCAGTGCGGGGCATGCTGGAGGCGGCCAGTCGATGTTCTCTCTCATCGGTGTTTCTATCTCTCTCTCCCTCTCACTTCCTCTCTCTCTAAAAAAATTAATAAAGGGGAAAATAATAAAGCTTTAAAAGTAGAATATGTGAATAAATATTGGAACTCAGTGCTAATACAATGGCACAATGTTATTAGCTGATGAGAGACTAACACTAAAATAACTGAATTATATGACAGTTAGCTACTGAGATCAGTTGTAGAAGAAAAATCTTTGTAATTAAAAAATGTATACAAAATATTAATAATCAGCAAAATTTTAGCGACCCAGATTTTCTTTTAAAGACATAGCCTACCTAAAGACTGATATTTTATATTATTTCAATCCATGGTGTCACTAGCTTTGAGTGGCAGTTTGTCTTGAAAACCTGTCCCTTTTGCTTTTCAGGTTTACATGCACATATAAAAATAAATAATGTCCCAAAGATACAATTATAGATCTGTATATTGATGACATTCTTGGGTTTTGACTAATGTAAAATAATCATGCTTACACTTATTTGTTCCTCACTTAGAGAAACTCAACCTATTTGGACATTAAATCTACTCTTATTCATTGCATGTTTTAAAAGTTCAACACTATATAAGTATGAGTAAATGGGCCCTTTGCTGCCACTCTCCTGGGTTGATCCACTTCATATTTTTAACAGTCTGGGTGTTTGTCCTCCAGATATCTTTTCATTCTGTTATGCCTCTTGCTTATTCTTCCTCTCTTCTCCTCTCCTTTCCTCTCATCCGCACTCCTGTCTTGCCCTTTCTCCCGCCCTCCTTCTATCAACCATACATGTGGTCATGCCTTCATGTCGATACAAACAGGTCTGCCTCTGTCCTTTCAGCTGGGCCTGGAGAAGAACTGGCAGATGAACACGTCCTGCGTGGTGGAGTGCCCTGTCAACTGCCAGCTCTCCGAGTGGTCTCCGTGGTCCGAATGTTCTCAGACATGTGGCCTCACAGGTTAGCTTGCAGCTTCATTAGCATTCGACTGATGGTCAGAGAATCCAAAATAACATGTCCCTCTTGCTTTCAGTCATATCAAATAGTCGTCAGTAAGATGGAATCCGGGTGTCTTGCTTTCCCAAACACCTGAGACTTATTTGTTCCTCAAATCTCCTCAGGAGAATTGTCTGTGATACCTTCTCCCAATGAGATACCTGCTTGCACGACCGTAACATGTCACTTTGTATCTCTTAAAGGAAAAATGATCCGAAGACGGACAGTTACGCAGCCCTTTCAGGGTGATGGAAGACCATGCCCTGCCCTGATGGAGCAGTCCAAGCCTTGCCCAGTAAAGCCCTGTTATCGGTGGCAATATGGCCAGTGGTCCCCGTGCCAAGTGCAGGTATCAGATCTCATGAAGTCGTGTGGAAATGTGTGTTCTTTATGTGCAGAGACTCGGTTTCAGAATTATTTTTCAGGGCTTACACACGGCATGTTTCCTCTTACAGATTTTAGGTGCCTAGCTATTTCGTAACTAGATTAATTAGTGTTGGTAACAAGCACACCCTGTCCTGTGTTTTAAAGATCATTTGGAGACTGATCCATTTAATGAAAGTGTATTTGCCTGCCCTTGGCTAGAAGACAAATGCATTGTTCACTATGTGCTCCTCTAGGACTTCTTGCCCAGGGTTTCAAGTGCTTCCTTAACTGCTCATCAATCAGAATCAATGGTGCAGAGATGACAGTAAGTGATGAGCTCGCTGATGAATTATTTTCTTTTCCTAATTAGTTATTTCTTTCTTCATTCCAGGATGCCCAGTGTGGAGAAGGGACCAGAACAAGAAACATTTCTTGTGTAGTGAGTGATGGGTCAGCTGATGATTTCAGCAAAGCGGTGGATGAAGAATTCTGTGCTGATGTCGAACCCATTATAGATGGTAATAAAAAAGTGGTCTTAGAGGAAACCTGCACCCAGCCTTGCCCAGGTAGCAGCAGCAAAACAGAATTTATATTTTGATCGTTTCTTACCAGGACAGGGGCTGAGAAGGGTTGCATATATAGTTTAAATTAAGGGATGCCAGCAGACCTCTCATTCAGTAACATCCGTGCCAACAGCCAGACACTGCCATGTGGATGAATGGGGGCACTGCCTCCTTTCTGCAGGTGGGGGTGAAGTCCAGGTCTCCCATGTGGCCAATGTTGACACACACCCCTAGAGTTTTAACATCTGCAGGGGATGACAATTAAGGCCGTAGGCTCACGTTTGACAGGGAACATATGAAAGAAAAGTTGAGATAGGATAGAACGTACAGCTATTTAGGATGTTGACAAGAAAAGGATAGAAAATAAGAGGAAGGCAGCATTTTAACACATAATAGCAAAAGAAGAAATGTAAGTCCTTATAATGAAAGCTTACCCTGGGTCTTACATAGAATCAACAATGAATTTATACCTAGATACACCGTAGCTAAAACAGAAACCGTAGAAAAAATAGAGAATTATTAAAGCATTCAGAAAGGAAAAACTGGATTACCTGCTTTTGAAAGACAAAATTAGAATTGTAGCAGGATTCTTCTCAGTTACAATGAAAGCCAAAAGACAATGGAATACACAGTCATGTGTCACTTACCAGTGGGAAGTCGTTCTGAGCAATGCATCAGTAGGAGATGTCATCATTGTGTGAACATCACAGAGCGCACTTACGCAGACCTGCCACACACCTAGCTATATGGTATAGCCTAGTGCTTCTAGGCTACAAACCCGAGCAACATATTGCTGGAGGAAATTGTCACACAATGGTATTTCTGTATCTAAACATAGAGAAGGTGTAGTAAAAGTAGAGTATAAAGGATTAAAAATGGTGTACCTGTAGAGTGCACTTACCATGAATGGAGCTTGCAGGACTGAAGGCAGCTCTGGGTGAGTCAGTGAGTGAATGTGAAGGTCTAGGACATTACTGTCCATAGTAGTCGACTTTACAAACACGGTCCCACAAGCCCTCCCCCTGCTTCCTTCTGACAGGGTCAAATATAGAATGTCAAAGCTGCCAGTGCTGTTCCATGAACAGGGATATAAGCTAAATGGATTGGAAATATTGAGGAGAAAATGGGTGGGCAAGGCGTAGATCACCATCACAGTGACTGTCAAGGGGCAGGGAAAGGTGGCCTGAGGGCCAGTAGGAATAAGAAACCAAGACAGATAAGGGAACACTGGGGATTGTCATGGCCATGTGGTTTTGGCTATTGTGTGTTGGAGCAGTGGTCTGGTTAAAGAACTTGGTGGTGTGCCTAAAAATAGAGGGTGTTCAACATGGAGAGGATGTAGAACTAGGACTCAGTAGCGTGACTTTGAAATGTTATTCTTGGTCCTGTCGACCCTATCTAGCACAAAGGCTCTCTCTGGCAATGAATTGGTGGAAGAAGTAAAACTTATCTATGCTTTACACGATTGCAATCTGAAAATGTTTCCAAAGTACAGAAACAGGCTGGCTCCACACTACCAGAGAAAGCTTTTCTAAGCATCAGTGTCCCTTAATACTTGTGTAAAGGTGGCTCCCGTCGACCTGTGTCCTTGTATAAGGTCAACAAGAATTTACATCCCTGTACTCTGAAGACCATCAGGCTAGGGCTGGAGGACTGTAGTGCCCTCTGAATAGATAGTGCTTGGGGGCCAGGCTCCTGTGAGCTGAAACAGGTCAGCGGCTGAGTGATTGAGAGGTAATCTGTACACTCAAAATTGAGGTGCTGTGAGTGAGAGGGAATCTATTGCTAAGCCCCACAAATATTGCTCCTATCAGAGGAAAAAAAATTCCTCCTGAACCATAAATCCTTCCATGTCTTACAGGAAATTCAGCTTGGTTAGAATATTATGGGACTGCTGTCATCTATACAGTCCATTGTTGACCAAACCATCGTTAATGAAATGTGATGGAAAATAATCATCCACCTAAAATTCTGTCCCCTACTAAACTGTCATTCAAGAGTGAAAAAAATAATATTACAGAAGAAAACATTGAAAGAAATCATTCTGATGCAATGTTGGACAGGAAGGGTACAAGCAGTAAAATGTGGAAAGCAAATGTCTATCAAACAAAACACAACTAATTGGCAGACAGTGAGAAGCTAATATTTAGGAATTTGAGGTTGATGCAGAGAACTTTAGGGCTGATAGAAGGTCAAAATAAACTCAATGTCAAGTATGAGTTTAAGGCCTTGAGAAAGATATGGAGGCAACAGTTATTTAGTAGACTAGAAGAGGACAAAATTGAAAGTGAATTACCTATATTTTGTCCTCAAATGAAAAAATTTTATTCTCCCAATTTGCTTATAATAGCAATAAGAAAAATATATCTGTTTAAAAAATGTGTTACTTCAAGTAAGATCTCAAAAAATAAATAAATAAAAATGAGGATTTGGCAAACAAATACTGATTGGGCATAAAATAGATTTTCTATAAAAAAGGATATAACTTAAAGTTTTAAGGATGGTAACTTACATATTTTCAAAAATAATTTTTAACAAAATTAAGTCCCTTAAAGCTAAAAATGTTGACAACATGAGTTGCCCATTTTATTCACTCATAAATTTACTTATTCTTTAATAAGTAAATTATTTGATGTGATAATAATGACAATTTCTATAGCTTATTATTGAGATGAACTGAAAATTGAACAAAGCAGTAAATAAATAACCCCGGATACCTTGAAATGCTAGACTTGGCGGACATTTCTCACTGCGTATATTCAGCTCTAATAATAGTTTTTGCACACAGTGATATTTTCATCTACTTAAGATTAAGAAATAATTTTTTTTTTAAATCTGACTTTCTGGACCTAGACAAAGTGTTGCTTCTTAGACATTCCCACACCTGCCAGTAATAACTTTCCTGATCCAGCAATTATCCCGGTCCATTTCCTGCTCCCCAAGCTGGCCTGATTTCAGTCCAGATCTCACACACAGTCTCATTTAATAAAATCATTTTGCTTCACAGCAGACAGAAGTTGAGGCTGTGGCAGCAGGTTAGGACTCTAGACAGGGCCAAGGTTGGAACATTGGGGATTTGATGTATTGATTGGCCACATTGTCAACCAAAGTTGACTGAAGCCAAAGGTTGGAAGACCTACACAGTTTAACACCAGATCTCCAGTGCCCATAACAGGATCGTTGGGACGCCCACAGCATTGAGCAGAACTGTCATCCTTGCCAGGCATTGGCATATGCTTCACTGTGGAGTCTCAGCACATATTTTCATTACATTTCCTGTAGCACAATCACCTATTTGATTATTGATCAAGTGTTATTGTAGGCTAGGTTCTGGGCTCGAGGTTGGTGATACAGTGGGAAACAAACCTACCCTGTCCTCATAGAGTTTGCCCTCTAATGGAAGAAATTGGCTAAGCCAATAATGACATAAATGAACATAAGATTAAAATCTGTGGCCAGTGATGCAAAGAAAAAATGCGGTATCTCATAATGACATGGAAAAGGGCAAACACACCATTCTGATTAAAGTCATTACAAATCCAGCAGGAGGCTGTTCTTCTCTTATAAATTACAATCTATTCATTTCAGTTCCTCCAGTGAAAGTTTCCTTCAGTGATGGGTTTTGAAAATGAGCAGTATGTGACCAAATAAGCTTTAAAGAGTAAAATACTGAAGTAGGAAATGCATTTCATACACTTAATTGTCATATCTTTGGCTGGCATAGTGTAGCTTATTATAACATTAGTTTATGTAGTCAAAATGTAAAAGTATGTTTAGTACAAGACAATGTCTCGTTCTCATTTGCTGTTATTAATCTTTGAAGCCTGGCAGGGATTATTTAGGAGTGATTATGATACAATTCACAGACTGTCATTAAATAATTTATTGAGTTTTGTTACAAAACACGCTATGTCAAGTGATATAAGAACAGAGATAAAGGCTTCGAGTAGAAAGATATGTTTTATTTCCATGTAGTTTGCGATCGTTGAGGTGAAGTTATATATGTTCATATTGACAGGAATATTTTTAATTTTAATAGTTTCTCCTGCATAATTAAAAACAGAGTTACCCAAAAGTAGCATTTCCTAGGGGATAGAAATGTTTCTAAAACCTTATCACACTACTTAAAAATTCTTACTACTTTCTTTTTCCTTAACACTTCCAAAATGTATGACGATTTTCTGCACTTTAGGATGATATTAGAGTATGAATGACATACTATAATAAAAGTCTCCAAAAATCACCCCACTTTACTATTGTATATATGTATCTGTTAGTCAATACTTTGTCTTTCTAGGATTTCTTAATCATGGCACAAGAAGTTTCTTCATTAATTAGGTATCCAGGCAACTTTGTGCTAATATTAGACAACTTCAGCATAATAAAAGGCTATATGAATTATTCATGTGATATGGCTGGAATAATTAAAGTGATAAGAACCCCTTGTGGATTTTTCTATCATAATTTACTGTATCCTCTGATGAACAATATCACTAAGCAGTCGGTCCTGAAGAATGGATGTGTATATGGGAAAGATACATTTCATGAAATCTTTCCTGTTCTCAAAATGGTTGAAGATGTTGAACACGTGATACACTATGGCCCAGCAATCCATTCTTAGGTATATACCCAATAGAAATGCATATATATGCATTGTGGAGATATATATATATATATATATATATATATATATATATATATATGACCACCAAAAGATTTGTACTAAATGTTCACTACAGCAATATTCAAATAGGGAAAAATTTACAACTCTCCACATGCTCATCAATAGCAGAATGGATATCTAAGTTGTGGTAATTCATACAGTGAGAGGAAAGCACAGCAATAACAATGAACAAAATAGAACTACATATGTGCATGATGGATCTCACAAACACAAATGAGTGAAAGAAGCCAGACATAAAAAGTTCATATGGTATAATTCCATATATAACATGAGGGTGGTTTCTGAGATTCTGAGAATGCTCTGTGGCTTAATTTGGATGGTGGTTACATGGGTATATAATCAGGTTGTGAAAACTCAGTCATCTTTGCATTCATGATTGGGCGATATTACGTGGCATTTATTCTTCCAACAATAACTGACAAAAAGGGAAAGTGGATTGAAGATGTCGATCAAGGACACAGCATGCCTGCCGCCACTCCTGCAGCTGCTCTTGTGTCTGTCTCACCTGCGCACCTCTGGGAAGAAACAGAAATGGAGCACAAATACCAGCTCTCCTGGATTTGGACTTCAAGCTCTTTTGAAATTATGAATACCTAGAAGACAAGTTCTATGTATATTTAGATTTTCTTTGAACACTATCAAGTGTTTAGTAAACCCCTTTACAAGGATAATGATAGAGTGGTAGTAGGTTTTAATCAAGTATTTGTTATCTCTTAAGAGGAGGGGAATCATAACAGACAAACTCCTTCAAGCAATAGTTTACATTTGATAGCATTACACAATGCTTCGTCCATGCCAGAAACATCCACTCAGAAAATAACAATGTTAATACAAAATTATAAAGCTACCTACAGACTTGCAAATATCACATACTTATCTAAATAGTGTGTATGACTGGCATACCTACAGACATTGCCCAATGGGGTTAAAAATAAAATGACTCTCTGGCTGGCTATTCTTTATGAGGATGGGTATGAACTGCACACCTGGGTTTTGCAGGTGACTGTTATTTGAAGGACTGGTCTTCATGGAGCCTGTGCCAGCTGACCTGTGTGAATGGTGAGGACCTAGGCTTTGGTGGAATACAGGTCCGTTCCAGAGCAGTGATTATACAAGAACTAGAGAATCAACACCTGTGCCCAGAGCAGATGTTAGAAACAAGGTCATGTGATGGTAAGTGCTATAATTCATGAAATATATTCATTTTAGTTTTGTGTTGATAAGCAGAAGCCCAAGATGTAGAATTTTCCCTTAAATAAGCAAATTTGCCAAGATGTCACTTAAGGCTGAGAATTGAATTAAGGATATGATTCTGAATTTTAAAGATTGAGAGGAAGAAAAATCTTGCCATCCTTCATAAATTTAATATGCAGTATTCTGAAAAGGCCTCCCAGTTTTATGAACTAAAGAAAGTTGAGACAATTAGGAGCTCATTATTTGTACACCTATAACAATCAGGATCATGTATGAATCTAAAAATATACTCAATGTATTTAAATCAAAAGAATGAATAAATAAAAATTACAAAGTTACAGTAAAATGAGAGATTTTGCTAAATTTTCAGAAATTGATAAATCAAAGTATTGGTAAGAATTACTCTAAATTTGACATAACCCTATTTGAATACACACACACACACACACACACACACGCGCGCACACACACACACATAGAGCCATGCACCAAATATAAGTAATACATGACATTTTTAAGAACCTCAGAGCATTAAAATGTCATAGTTTGGGAACACAGATGAAGTCCAAATGAAAACAAAAGAATTGCTATCTAGTGGAGAATGTAGGGCTCAGCAAACAACCCTCTCCTTCCTGCTTACATTGGAAAGGAAGGCTATGTCATAGAAGAGCATTAGGAGCCATATATCACATTTATTAATGAAAAGTTGGAGGGGAGCTTAGAAATTGGAGTAGATGCTTACAATGAAAGCAATGGTGGAGATGACATACCCCCCAAAATAAAATGGTCTACCTTGTCAGTTAAATCTTCCCCAACTTACCAGATAAAACCTTCCATATATCCTGGGACAGGGTAGGTGAACAAGTAGAGAAAGATCAGGGGTTACAATAAATGAAGCAATTTCCAGGGAAAGAAAGAGAATTCTTTACCCCCAAATGAGAATGAAATAAAATTTCACATCAATAGCATTACAGTTGAGAAAGAAATCCCTTCCCGGCCAGTGTGGTTCAGTGGATTGAGCGTCGTTGTCCCATGAACTGAGAGGTCCCGGTTTGATTCCACGTCATATGCTGGGGTTGTGGGCTCAATCCCCAGTAGGGGGCGTGCAGGAGGCAGCTGCTTGATGTTTCTCACATTGATGTTTCTATCTCTCTCTCCTTTCCTCTTACTCTAAAAAATAAAAGTAAAACATACTTTAGAGAAAGAAATCCCTCAAGCACATAGAGAAGTGAAAACTGAAAAACATACTTTTAGAGCATTCTATATCAAATGTTGTGTAGTATTTAGAAGAGAACTGAAAGCCTTAAATGCTCAGATAGGAGGAAGAAGAGTTTAAAATGAACTAAGCTTTCAACTCATTTTTTTAAAAAAGGAAAGTGTAAACAATACAGATAAATACAAATTAAATGAGATAGAAAACAAAGAAACAAGATAATCAATAAAATCAATAGCTTGTTTTGGACCAAACTAACAAAAAAGACCACTTCATGCAAAATCATTGAAGAAAATAAAAAGAGCAAAATCAATACTCCCACAAATAGAATGGTGTTTAGAAAAATACTGTTCTGTGAGTACATTTTGCGGATCAATGTAAAAACTTAAAGACAATTTAGACTGTTGCTATAATTTACTAAGAGAAATAGAGAAGCTAAACCATGGATTCTATAACTATTAAACATTCAAATCTATCAAATACGTACTCACGTATGCACACAAACTAAAACTTAAATGACTTTAATCATGAGTTTTACCAAAATGTAAAGAAACATACAACTCCCATTTATGTGAAATCTTGAGAAGTAAAACAACGTTGAGTGGGAAAAATGGTGAAGGAAAATCTCCCTGATACAACACAAAAAGCACAAACAAAAATAGAAAAGATAAAAATACATTCAAATTTAAATTTACATCTTCTCCACAGTAAAATAGACCATAAACAAGGTTACCGGACAAGCCACAGACTTAAAAATGATACTCGTGATGTCAATTAATTTCAAAGGATTAATGGCTAGAAAAATTCTAAAATGTTTCAGTCCAAGACAATTTTATATTCTTGAAATTGTGAAGGACCCCAAACTGCTTTCCTTTTGTGAGTTTTATGTATATCAAAATTTATCATATTAAAAATGAAAACTGATATGTGTTTGAATATTTGTTAATTTATTTTAAATAATCATAAGCCTAGGAGAAACACCTGTAACAAAAATAAATTTAAAAAATAATCATAAACCAATTGTATGTTACCATAAATAACATATTTCCTAAAAAATAACTATTTTCAAAAACCGAAAGAAAATAACTTGAATGACAAGCATGGTCTTGTTTTACACTTTTTCAAATCTCTATAATATTTTGCTTAAAGGAAGAGAGCTGGATTCTTTATCTGCTTCTTTATTCAATCTATTGCAATTTTAGTTTAGTTTCTATATAGGGTGGAGCAAATGTAGGTTCACAGCTGTTCATATGGAAAATAATACAATAAATAATAAATAATACAAGAGTAAACCCTGTGTTTCCCTCACTCACAACTGTAAAGCTACTTTTGCTCAACCCTGTATATAAAGAAAATCCTACCTTACACAGTTGTCACATACACATACTCGGAAAGAGTGTCAACATCTCCTGTGGTCCCTGGGCCACACTCTCAGAGTTGCTATTCTAGAACAAAGAATTCCCATAATTCAGTAAGAAAAGGTACAGATTTCAGTAGGAAAAAAAGAAAAAAGTCCAGAGGATAATACATAAGCAATTCACATAAGAGGAAATCTAAATGCCCCCAAACACCTTTGTTGCTGTTGAATAGCTTTAGCAATCTATAGACTGCAATTTAAAGTGACAGGATAGCTTTTCACACCCGCAAGACTGACAAAACTTGTAAATCTGACAACTATAAAGGTTCACGAGAGTTAGAGCCATGGTAACCCTTATTCCCTGCTGGTGGCTGTGTAAATGGTCACCTTTCAGAGGAAAAAAAAAAATGACCCAGATTTAGTAAAGTTTCAGCTGTCCCACAGTGATACCCAGAAGTCTCCCTTCTAGATATTTACCTTAAGGAGACCAGGAGGCTTGCACAGGGTTGACCACTGAGGCACTGTTGTAACAGCAAAAATCGAAAACCACCTACAAGTCCACCCTTAGAGGAAGTAGCTGAATAAATTATGGTAATTAGTACCGTGGAATTCTATATCGAAGTTAAAATAAACTGACTATATCTACATTAAAATCACATAGAAATAGTTTGTAACATTGATTATTAAGTTGTAGAATGATTGAGAGTATGATCTTTTTTAAATTTTAAGACTGACTAAAAATAATACCTTACATCACTTATGGATATTATATTTATATTTATGGTACATCTATATTAAAAGAATAAAGACAGTCACAGAACTGCATATATCTACTTCAGAACAGGGGGTATTGCTAGACATGGAGGGAGATCACATCAGAAAGGGATACAATAGAACCTCAAGTTTATCTGTTATTTTTTATTCATCAACAAGCAGAAAATACCAGAGCAAATATGGCTAAATGGGAATATTTGTTAAATGGCATGATGGGTAATTGAATATTTTTTTTTAGTTATTCTCCATCCTTGTCTATATGTTTGATATTTATAATATTTGAAATAATGTGTAAACTTAAATTAAAAATCCAGGTTTACATAAGATAGTATAACAGCAGATGTGGGAAATGAGTTGGGATATAGGTGTATATCTGGAATTTTGTAGCATGTGGCAACTTCAGGACAATAAATTGACATTTGAATCATCTGAGATGACCTTCTTATCACTATTCAGTTGCTTATAAATATTTAATCAATATCTATCACCATGATGATCCTTCTGGACAGCAGAATACTTCTGTGAGTGTTTGTTGTGTCCCTGCAGACGGACAGTGTTATGAGTATAAATGGATGGCTAGTGCTTGGAAGGGCTCTTCCCGGACAGTCTGGTGTCAGAGGTCAGATGGTGTCAACGTAACAGGTAAACCTCCGATTTCTCTTTGTTCTTTGAAAGTCTTCTCATAACCACATGTAATAGGTTAAAGAAAATAATTAAGAAAACAGAGATATTCTTTCAGTATTCAACACATCGTTGGATTGAGGACACCTGAGCTGTATACCTATCTGGGACCAATGACAAATTATTTTATTTTTTAATGTTTCAGTTAAATTCTCCCTCACCCAGACATTTTAGACATTGCTGCTAGAATTTATTTAAGTAAAATACTGTCTAACTCTAACAAACGATTATTCACAAATGATTAAATAAGTAAATAATTCTCAGATTGTTCTTACTAGAAATTTTACATATTAATAACTCACTATATGAGTTAAAAATAATCAATTTTTTGTTGACTATATCTATTTCTGTGTCTTAAAAGGCAATACACTGGCAGACTAAAAATATTTTCGAGGGAATATGATTACACAAGTCACAATATCTTGCTTGTGGATTCAGAAAGCTATGATTTAGTTTTTTATTAATTAATAGGGAAGACCTGTTGGTAAATCTCCAGTCCAGAGCATCTGAGCAGCTCACCTTCTCTGTCCCCACACAAAAATTATTACATACCCAAAGAAGAAATGCAAATGAGGAACTTTTTGAGTGTCGTTTATACCCAGATTCACCCCCAAAGAGCTAATCTAATCTGCAGTTATTAAAACTGTCCTTATCTGAGCCCAGTAAAGGCAAGGGATCCCAAGGATTCCTTGGAAGAGGGAGAACTTGGCTCCTGGTATTTAGTGAGATGCGCCACCCTGCACATTTCCCAGAAAGAAATCTAGGTCAGAACCAGAACCTCAACCTCAAACACCTGGACCCAAAGATCTCTTTGGTCTTCTTCATTCCTTTTTATAGACCTAATTTACAGGAACCTCCAAGGCATAAGAGTGGTAAGAGTCCTGACAGTTATCTGTTCAGGGTGACCTTCTGACTGACTTGCTGCCATTGTTTTGACCCTCTGACAGGGAGAAAAAGTAACATGCATCCGGGTGCCTCTTAGTATATCCATTTATAAATGTAGCTGTAACATATACGGTAAGATAACAGCAGCAGGGATCAATATGCTTTTTTGGAAAGCATCAATTTTTATATTGAATTTTAAATTACCTGGATTTATTGAAACCTAATTACTTATTTTCTCCGTGTGAAAGCGGGAGCAGGATGTCACATTGTATTCTTGTGAAGATAAGATTTTATACATGAGAAATCCGTATCAAGAAGCCCTTGATAATAGCAACCCCCAGTGGACATATGCATAACACAGAAAAGATACCTTCCAGAGAACGCTTTGCTCTCTCACAGCGTTATTTTCTGGAAGAAAAATCTGTTCCAACCACACCACTCTCAGAGGAGGGGAAGCGGAGGCTTTCTGAACCAGAGGTGGTCCACTCAACTCAGAAGTTACAAATTAATATCTACATTCTTCTTTAAACTGTTCAGGAAGAATTTTACAGCTTCCCCAGAGGGTCCTATTAGTTTTCAATGTTTTTTGTTTTTTCCCAAATAAGGATGCAAATAATGCTTGTCTGCCTTTTCTTCCACAAGTTAAAAATCTCTTATCCTCCTGAAATTGGGGCTTTTCCCCATGCAAGGGTAAGTCCAATTTTAAAAGACTTACCTGTAGAAATCATATTTTCAATTTCTTTTTAATGCAGAATAGTATGCAATGCATTTCTTTCTTAATACTGTTTGATACCAAAACGCCAGTGTGTAAATGATTTGTGATAAACTTTATATGCATTCCTTTTCCATCCTTTAGGAGAGATGAGATTCTTTATGAGAAATAGACAATCATGGAACGTACGTTACCCACCTGGATGGATTGCTTTAATGTTGTGAATCATTATCCTTATAAGAAACTCAAGCTGTTGTTTTCTTCATGCATTTAATGATAACCTCACTATGACCATTTAACTGCATGCCTTGCGAAGACTAACTGCTTTCCATAACATTTTTCTATGGATATTTTCTTTATAATATTGAGAGATTAAGGCAAAAAATTGACAATAGTCACCTCTGAGAAATTCCAGAGGATCATCAATTCCATAAATAAAGGAAAGACTTTGCTTTGCTAACATTCTGTTACACTGGACAAGAATGGGTTGAAACTGGGAGTTCCTTCCACATCACCAGTATTGTTTCCTTCTGACATCTGTCCCCGTCTCTATGTAACAATGTAGGCACACTTGATACTGTACAGGAAAAGAAGGAAAGAGAAGGGGATCAAAAGAGAGCTGCGGCGTCCAGTTAAAACAACAGAACAAGTGCACCACTTAGTAGCTGCATGCTTTCTTTCCTGTTCCCCCCAAAATCCTGCATTAGCAGGAACAGTGATTCTTCTGAAAGAGAAATACACATTATAAAAAAGACAGTAATGTGGTAGTCCATAAATGAAAGAGACATCTCAAGGGATATGAAAACTCTTTCTTTGAACACCCAAGAAAGAATTTTACCTTTAAAAGAAAATTAAATCCACTTTCTAGTGCTGGAGTTGGCCTCGGGGACAATGACAGAAATAGCTTGTGTGTGCAGTCAGGGGTTTCCAAGTAGCAACGATAAAATCATCTGTTCAACAAGGGCTGTGGAACACCCGCTCCAGCCTGGCACGGGGCCTCCTCGGAATAAAGAGGGCCCCGGGTTCCTAAATGAAGTGGTCGCGGTTAACCAAATATTTCAGAAACATCTGTGGGATTCCCAAAGTGGTTTGGGATTCAAAGACAAGCCTATAACAACAGTGTGTTTTTATCATTGCAAGAGATACGACTTGTCAAAACGTGGTTTTCTGTTCCGCAGGGGGCTGCCTGGTGGTACGCCAGCCTGACGCTGACAGGTCGTGTCACCCACCGTGCAGTCAACCCCACTCGTACTGTAGCGAGGTAGGTGTGACTCCATCAGGCTAGACACGCCAGCTTCTCCATTTGTCACCTCGCTGCCTCTGGTGCAGTCATTTCCCTTTACAGAAACCACGTCCTGAGGCATAAAAATTTGACTTTGGGGTCTCCCCTTTTATCAATATAAACAGTCCCCAATGCACCTGCCTGTAACGGTTAGAATAAACTAGTGTGCGGTGCAAACGGTGTGTTCTTTCTTTACGTGGTGAAGACAGAAGTTACATGTAGCAAATCCCCCAAACAATGCTTCATTAAAACCGTCTCTTCAAGTCAGGTCTGTTATGCGTTCAGAAACCACCTGTGCACAGCAGACATCTTCTTGTTCTCCTGCAGACGAGGACATGCAGTTGCGAAGAAGGGTACACCGAAGTCCTGTCTTCTAACGGTACCCTTGAGCAGTGCACACTGATCCCCGTGGTGGCGATCCCCACCGTGGAGGACAAAAGAGGAGATGTGAAAACCAGTCGGGCAGTACACCCGACCCAGCCCTCCAGTCACCCGGCAGGACGGGGAAGGACCTGGTTTCTACAGCCGTTTGGGCCAGGTGAAGTGACTAGACAGCGTTGATGTAGAATTCTTTAGTTATCCACTCAGCCACTGCCAAGTGATTGAAAAATGAGCAAGCATTTTCCTATGAGCTATTTATCATTTTACCAAAACTCATTTGTTCTGATGCTGCATAGAATCTTATAATTTTTGTACGATCGTTATGAAAAAAGCACTCATGCTCAGTGTTCAGAGAAATAAAATTACTTTCTTCTGACAAAAAAAAAAAATTTAGGAATGATATTAGTTATTCAATCTTGGTCCTAAATTTACAAGTAGAATTATTTTGACATTGAACAAAGCAATCTAACAATGAGAATATTAATTAGGATAAAAACCTGCTATCATTCAGTACAGGAACAAATAAAACTGTAAAGACATTCAAGAATTTTTTGTTTGACCACAGAGTGGTAATAATTTGAACCTAAAATAGGAACATCAATAATGCAGTTTCGTGCTGGGGGGAGGGGAGAGTCACTAGGTAGCCAGACCGACTTCTGTCAGCCCTTCCAGTTGGCACATTCAGAGTCTCAGAATCTATACCAGCACCAGATCGACAGGGGGAGGGATGGAGCCTTCTAGTCTAGATGGACCATCTTGGAGACTGACCAGACCCTTGTCATATTAGACAGCTTTTAATGTGTCTAGTGATGGACTTGAAGCCAATGCCGGCAAAAGCTTGAAGGCCTGATGAAATGCTATTCCTACTCTGTACCCTTTCTCTCTCCAGTGGATTCAACCACACACTTATCCCTGGAAATAAGCTGATGCTTCAAAATGCACTGTGAGAGATAGCTAAGATCATGCCACTTTTTCTCACACCAAGAGGGATTACTAGTTCATGACCAAAGGATATCTCCAGGCAAAGCCAAGCATAGACTGCTTTATAACTCTGTCAGAAACATGAGAAAGGAAGGAAGAAATTTGCCTGGCTAACACATCTCCATTTTTAATGCATTAAGTCAAAACACTTTCCCTTACTGGAGAAGCACTGTTGGGATTTTTAAAAAGTATTTTCAGCCCTGGCCGGTTTGGCTCAGAGGTTAGAGCGTCAGCCCGCGGACCGGAGAGTCCCGGGTTCGGTTCCCACTAAGGGCGCGTACCTCGGTTGCAGTTTGTCCCCGGCCCCGGTTGGGGTTGTGTGGGTGGCGACCACTCGATGTGTCTCTCTCACATCGATGTTTCTCTCTCTCTCTCTTCCTCCCTCTCTCCCTCCTGCTCTATCTGAATGAAGATAAATGCAAAAATGTCCTCGGGTGAGGATAAAAAAAAAAAGTATTTTCAATATTTGGGGTGATTCTCATTTAACTACATTATACCTACCTTAATTAGGTTTTTAAGGGGGAAAAAAAGACATTTTATTTTGCAAAGCTGACTTGTCTGTGTAAACATGGGAGATTCCTCTCTCAGTTTTCAAGACAATGGGCCAGCAGATGGCCGTCAGCAATCTTGACCTTGACTAAGAATCCAAGCTGGTCTCCTCACATCAAAACTGGTTTTTAGAAAGAGAGCATATTATTATTGTCATATTTAATTTAATACCTAGTTTCCCTAAAGTAAATATTTCAATATACTACAAAAGCACATTTAGACCCTGTTCTTGGTTTTTGAAAAACTCAAAGAATATTTATTGAAGAACTCTTGAGACAGATAAACCCAACAGTGGAATAGCTCATTTGATTTCAAACCTAGGTTTAAAATGTTAAATCTTTAGAATTAACAAGAAAGGATATTTAAAATATTAATTTATTTCCAGCAAATGATCCAACTAAATTGATCCAACTCTAGGTTAAAAAAAAAAAAAATCCAGTACTGATTTGCTTTTGATCAAACCAGAGTCTCCATGGGGTCAATTTTCCCATCTATAATTTAACACTAATATATGTTTAATTACATGGATGCAACAGAAAATATATGTTGATGTGAGGATGAAATTAAGTTAGCAAAGTTATTAGTAGCGTCTTATGTTTGAAGTTTACTCAGAACATAAAACTGAATTCAAATAGAATGAGACCAGAAAAGCAAATTCGAAGAGTCTGTGTCCTGCCTGATTTCGTAGACAGAGTTCCCTGATATCCGAGAGTGTTCCTGCACTTTCTTAAGCCAACGTGGCACAAAGTGAAGAAGCAGTTACCGCTAATTCATATGGGAAACGTTTCGAGCATCCTCCAACCCAGAAAATCACCCTCTAATTTATACCAAATATGCTTTATTACGTCCAGTTTTGCACTAAGCCTAACGCCCATACCAGCTCTCTTAGCCTTTCCAGTACCTGAGGGCACCTCTTGCTAACAGACGCACCAAGTCAATCGAGACAAAGCTCAGATGCTCACGCGGTTCAGCGCTCTGGCAGCCTGATGCCCAGATGCTGGGTGTGGTCCCCGGGAAAGAGCCTGGCGCTTGCTTCCTGGCAGGGCTGCTGCCTCTATGACGCTCACTGCAAAGCAAACGCTGGACACTGCTGTTGCTTTTCGCCTTTTTTCATAAAAGAGAAAATCATCTTCGGATTTCTTTTGGTTGTTGAAAACAGGTGGTAATATAGGTCTTCTATAAAAGCGAAGTAGTGTACCACGTACTTTCAAAAGGTAGGGCATACCTGTAACAGAAAAGGTAGAAAGAAGTTATTTAGAGACCCTTTTATATGTGAATCCAACTGAGTTATTTTTGCAAATAATACTGTCAAATCAGCTTTAAAGGACACTGTAAATGTAACTAGATAAAAAAATTTATTAATTTCCCAAATTGTTAAATGTATTCATTTTTAGTTTATCTGGGGGAAAAATGTTAAAATGACCAAGTTTATGTTCAAATAGCTGTCTGCATCAACTCTTAAGCTGTAAGACTTTTTTGAAATTGCATTATTTTTCTTTCCTCATTATTGCCAATCTCAAAATAGAATGAAAATCAAAAGAAAATGTTTAGGTAGCATTATGGCTATATTGGATTTGAAGTAAAATTCAGATAAGAAACAGCAGAAATTTAGACGTAGTAACTTGCAATCTGAACACATTGAAAATGTTATTTATTACCTTTCAATTCAATTTTCATTGATAATTTATCTTTAATGAAGGCACATCTAACTCATAATAGCAGCTTTGCATTTATCATTAATTGTGCCCAAGCCGTAATTCATTTTGAGTTTTGAAAGGACTTGGTCATATGTGATTGGTCCATTGGTCATAGTTAAAGACTGTCATTTATATGCCAGACTAATATGAATTAATGATTAATATCCATTCTTCTTAGATGGAAGACTAAAGACCTGGGTTTACGGCGTAGCAGCTGGGGCATTTGTGTTACTCATCTTTATTGTCTCCATGATTTATCTAGCTTGGTGAGTCTTTAAATATTTCACAATCTGAAAGGACAAATAATCTCTCTGGGTTAGAGGAACCACTTTCAATTGACCATGACCCAGGAACGGCAGACTAACGTCTCAAACAAGTACTCGGGTTTATTTAGTGTTCCTCTGAAGTTCTAAATAAACGTGGCTTTAGTCGAAGATAGTCTGAAAACTGCCACATCAGAGTCATTTCGTTTCCGGCCGTCTTATCAGGAACATTCTTCTTGGTTATGCCAGGGAATGTGCTTATGATGAACTGGAGATGTTTATACTGAATGTGTACCGGAGGGAGACATATGGTAATACCTGATCTTGTTCAACTGTCTTTTTACACATGCATTATTTATAAATTATGTATTATTTATAAAGTGTTCTGGCCAAATATAAATGACTACACGATAATGTTATTTCTGTTATTAGTACTAGAGGAATTCCATTTGAATAATTAATATTTTACAGGATAATAAAATATTTGAAGGGTTCTGTTTCAAGTTTATTCAGAGCATAAAACGGAAAAATTCAAAGATACCAGAAAATCACATTTTAAGTTTGAATTTAGGCAGTGCAGACAATTAAGTAATTTAGGTTTATCAATAGTTGCAAACTATTTTCATTTGAAACAGCAAAATTTACAAAGGAAGACTGATTGTTTTTTCCTCCCAATTTTAATGATTGTTTAAAACGTATCTTTATTGTTGAAAGTATTACAGATGTCCCCCCTTTTTTCCCCATTGACCCCCTCTTCTCCACTCCCCCCACCCTGAATTTTTTTTAACAGCAAAAAGCCAAAGAAACCCCAAAGAAGGCAAAACAACCGACTGAAACCTTTAACCTTAGCCTATGATGGAGATGCAGACATGTAAAATGTAACTTATCCCGGCAACAACCAGTTTCAGCTTTCTGACTCTGCAATAGCTATCCAGAGGCCACAGAGCTATTCACACTGTGTGGATGCAAACACAGTGTACCTTTTTGAAAGAGCATCGTTAGGAAAAGAGTGAAAATCACAGTGCCATTGGAGATATCAAGACACCACCACTTACACAGAAACCATCGGCCCTGAGACGTCTAGGAGATTAAGTTGGAAACATGCTGCCTTCTGAGAGTTTTGTGTGATCTTTCATGCAACCTACCAACTGGCAGTGTACTTTCATCTCTGAAATATGGTGATGGAATTGGCCGTTTGGGATGCCCGATGCAAGCCTCTGTCTGCAGCGTTAACCCCTAGTAACACTTTAGCATGAAGCGTTTATACCAAGATCTCTATAATACTATAGGCAAGCATAACATCATGTATACTCAACTGAATGATACATATTATTACGTCAGATTATATACTTGGTAATAAGCCATTTTAATGCTCCGAGTTGAGCAGAAAACCCATTGCGTAAATTCAGCATTTGGTGGTTGATGGTAGCTTTTACTGACCTGCATTTCAGAGGCAAAGACTTTTTTTATAAGACTTCATTCTTGTCTTTCTCCAAAGTACGAATGCTGGACATATACTAGTATCTTAGAAGAGTTCTCAAGTTCAGTATTTTATAGTGGTTATCGTCTGGAAAATGAATTTGCTTGTGTTCATACAATAAGTTTCTACTTTCCCCAAATTCAAACTGGTTGCCTGCAGCTTTTTTGCTAAATGGAAGGCACATTTTTGCACTATATTAGTGCAGCATGATAGGCACTTAACCAGTATTGCCATAGAAACTGCCTCTTTTCACATGGGATGAAGACATCTATGCTCAGAGTGTCATGGAGACATTTACAACTTCTTGTATCCTGAAGAGAGTAGAGTGCATTTTTGGATGGCCACAGGATGGAATTAGCTGTTACATCTGCTGTATACACTTTCCCCATCACTGCAGCCATTGTGAAATCGACAACGTGGCGGTGATTTAAGTGTTTAAGTCCCGAACTCATTAATCCTCCGAAAGCTGGATCCCTCTAGTTGGTTTTTAATTGTACTTTGAAGGCTGTTTATGACTAGATTTTTATATTTGTTATCTTTGTTAAAAAAAGAAAAGAAAAGAAAAAAAGGAGCTGGTTGTCTTTTTCATTTTGGGCAGATGGAGAAAATAATGTATTGATGATCTTTGTCCCTGAGAGAAATCTCGACTGTGTATTGACTCCCCCCCACCCCGATTTGTTTTAGTTTCAGATCAAATGTATTTCAAAACTCATAGTTTTGTCATTCTCACTGGTAAAATTTGAAGTGGTCTTTTTAATTTATGATTTCAAAAAGTACAATTTTAAAAAATAGAAGAGTAAGTATTTTGTCCAAAGCTTCATTAAATATCTAGACCAAGTGTGGCAAATTTTTCCTGTAAAGAGCCAAACGGTAAATATTTCCAGCCAGGTCTATGTTGCAGCTTCTCAACTCTGCTGTCATGAGAGCACAGCCATGGAGAATACACGGCGCATAAAAGAACAAGCGTGGGTGTTTTTCAATAAAATTTTCTTTAAGAAACAAAGTCAGCAGGCCACATTTGCAGGTTGTGGTGTGCTGACCGCTAGTCTAGAATTTTTTTCACTGCTAACTGTCCATTGTGTCATCTTTGGTTTCATTCATTTGCCCTCAGACAGAATCAGTGTTTGATTTCAAAGATGGAAACAGTCCTTAAACTTATCACTGTGTTGGAAATAGCTATATGTCAGGCCGGGGAATGGCACCGTGAAATAATGTCTAACTTGGCGGACTTCTTTCACATGAAAAGTAGATTCAAAAGGTGCCACTAAAAAGCAGTGTCATTTTTCAGGCAACTTTTACTGCAACAACCTTTGGGAGAGTGGAGGACATTACGGTGTCAGGTCTTTTAAAAATAGTATACCAGCTGTTTTTATCCTAAACATGGCTGTGTTGTTATGAAAGTGGTTTGGACTAGAAGGTCTTTATTTACCTTCATACTAGAGTTGGAACTCCCCCTGCTGTTCATTAAAGTATTTGCAAAATTATAGAAGACATTAGATTAGGATGTCATTGTCCCCCAAATGAACAGATTTCTGCATATATCAACAAGAATTAAACGTGGTAAACACTAATTCATCATTTAATACTTATTGTATTAGGCAATGTAAATAATTTCAAAACAAACAAGTAGTCAGGAAGATGAGAATTTTACCTTTAACCCAGGAATTAAATAAGGAAAAGCATGAAAACAAATTCCATGTCATCTGTTTTATTGAAGAGAAAGACAAAACTAATATTGTTGCTCTAAAACTGTGATTGGCAATATATGTACTCAGGAGTCTTCCAGATAATTGATCTCTGAGTAAAACAAATTCCATTTGTCCAAAATAGTTGAGAAGCTTTTGCAGTTACTTGAGGAATTCGGCTAACAGCCTTACGAAATGCACACAACACCTTAATAACTTTGAAATTATTGAATAAAGTGAAATATTGTTGCTACTAAAGCTATACTTATAATACTGTAAAGTGTCATTAATTCAGAAGGCAGATCAGTATTATCCTATCTTCATTGTAAGAATTAAATGGATTAATTGACCAAAATTATAAAATGTTATGCCCTGGCCAATGTGGCTTAGTTGGCTGGGCATCATCTCATGCACTGAAAAGTTGCCAGTTTGATTCCAGGTCAGGGCACATGCCCAGGTGGTGGGCTCGATCCCTGGTTGGGGGTGTGCAGGAGGCGGCCGATGAATGTTCCACTCTCACACCAATGTTTCCCTCTCTCTCCCTTTACCTTCCTCTGTCTCTAAAAATCAGTAAAACATCAATTTTTTTAAAATTATAAAATGTTAAGAAAATACTAGGTGATTTTATTCATAAATTGATTATACTTTACAACACAATGTTATTTGCAGGAGACTAGGTTTAATGTGACCTAACACTAGAGAGCATTTTGGAAGTTCATTGTTAGGTAAATAAATACTGGGTGGTCTCTCGTTAGAAAGGTTGGAAGGAAGGGAATGTAACTAGCTGACTATTTTGGACAAATGAAAGTTACTGTATTCACATTTATTAAATGAAAATGGCCTTATTTTCGTTCCTGGCATGAGTCAGTAATGAGTTAAATACCTTACTGAAATGTCATCAGAACCTTATTCCTCCTGTTCATTTTTTAAGAATTCAGGAGGGGAATATAGTAATAACTTGTGCATTGACACTTCTGCCTTACCAAAATGGTCTGAGCCCCAAAAGAGTTAGAACTACTGTTGTCTAAGTATGAAGGTCTGCCTCGTTTAAAAACAGAAAAGGAGAATCCTGGTACAGTCGTATACTCCTTCGCTGGACTGTTTCAATATGAACCACACAGAAACAGCATAGCTGATCTCTCCTGAAAGGGGTTGATTTGTTCATTCATCAATACCTGATCGAGGTCTTGACCATAATCCTTATTTCAAAGCCTTGTTGAGGACACTACAGTGTAACTTAAGCTAATTTGAAAAGGAGTACATAAAAGCATGTTCTTAGTTACTTACAACAAAGCACAAATTACTTATAACAAGACATATATTTATTGAACTATCACAGGTAAGACTCTGCTACGCACTGTAAAAATTCGTAGTGGCTTTTGTATACATAGGTACCTAAGATATGCAAAAGAAGGAAAAATGCTTAACGAATCACAATAGCACTTACACCCATCGCCCTTCTCTAGATCTGTTTCTCCATGTGGTTAGTGTGTTTCCTTACATAACACCCATGTGCTGTTAGGCTGTAACCGCACCCTCCTCCCCCCCAGGCAGGTGGCAGTGACATTGAGATTAATCAGAACTCCTCTTAAGTTCCTGGACACTGCAAAACAAATCCATCTATTTCCAACTTCTTAGAGGAACAAAGGAACACCTCTCACAATTTTTTTTTACCTCCTCTAACTCCTATCCTTGCTCGGTGACGATGACTTTCTGTGCCCGGTCTCTCCCTACTCTGCTGTCTTCTCAGCAACTACTCTTGTCTGCTCACCTCAGAACCACCTTCTACCGAACATGCACACATTTCTAATGAGAAGAAACAAGAGGTGAACAGCTGTATGTCCTTCCTATTGAAGTCAAAGTGTCACTTAGAGTGTGAACAGGTTGATTTAAACAGAATGTGCTGGTCAAAGGCCTGAGGAAGGAGGAAAGATGCTGGTGACATGTCAAAAAAAACCCGAAATACCTATTCTGTAAAAATGTCAATTCCTACACTCTATTTAGGACAACACAGTATCCTAGAGACTAAGAGAGGCCTTTCCAACCCAGAGGAGAGCCCATCCTTAGGCTGATTCGGGGAGTGAATCTGTTTGTGAGAATCATTCCCAAATGACCTGGGATCTCACTGTATCTATCAACATCTCCAAACTCGAACGTGTTTCTTGTTCTGCTTCCCCTCTAAGCTTGAGGGTGTGGAAAGGAGAGCCTCCAGGAACAAACCTGTAAGTAAGCTCCTGGGTGGGGCTTAGATGTGAGAAGGGGCTTCTCCCGCCTCGGCCTCAGCTGGCCAGGGCTGCAGGGCGGCCTTCAGCCGTGCGGGCCTCGCAGGCATTACTGTGCATAGAAAGGGGGTGTGCGGTGTGGCCGTTCTGCACCTGCAGGGAGAGGAAGCATGGTTATGTCTACGTGATTACGTAAGTAAAATAAATCCTAAAGAGATAGAGTTAGTTTTGTAGTTGGATGTTTTCATGCTTCTACCAAGCCAGCCCTTCAAGTGGGCAGCTATGAAGATGTTTAATTTGTGGGAGCCATGTTTTCAGCCCTCAAATTCTCTATTTAGATATATAATTGGGTGTCCGTCTTATTGTGCTTTGTAGATGTTCTTTTTTTTTCTTCCTTCAAAGCAATAGTTTCTAGAGCACCGACTTTGACCCTTCAATGAACTTGTCTCAACATTTTTCAGGAACCTATTTGTGTTTATTTTTCAAAAGTAAACATTAAGATTCCCTTTCTGGTACTTTTCCTGCATAATTTTAGCACAGAGATTTGAAGAGACCAGTATTTGTCACTGTAAAATCTAACTATATTAAATTTGCAATATGTCTTTCTATAAATTATAATCTCCTAAATGTGGTTTTGGTTAATTTAATTACATGAATATTTATTTTGTTTAAATAAGGAGTCAGCTAAGAAGTTTTTGTTAATATTGTTTTATAAATTGTGTAATGTAATTTATTTTAAATTATGTACATTTCTTTTTTTTAAACGCACAAAATGTCTATGTACTAATTAACTACAGATTTGCAAATAATGCCCCTAAGCGTTATTTAGTTGATACAGATGGCACGTGAAGATGTAATAACCTTTTTTACGTTTTCATATGGGTAATTTGTAAATAACTATGTTGCTGACAAACATAAACACGGAAATCATTTTCATTTTACTCATGTGTATCTGTTTTAATTTGCATCATTTGCCGCTCAGATGTGGGTTTAAAAATGGGTTGTTTTGGTTTTTTTTCAGTGAGTGTCCAAGTCCTTTTACAACTTTTCTTGCCTGCTCCTGGGTCTTTTTTTTAACAACTCAAATTTAGAAAATTCAAGAGATGCAAACCTTTACTTTGAAAGCCTGCTGTGCACCAGATCAATCATCAGAGACAAAGGACCTCTTGGTTTCCAAACTTAACACACAAGGCAGGAGCTCACACATTAACACATTGATTCCTTTAATTCCCCAAATTAAGTAAGATTCACACAGTGACACTTCAGGAAGGGATGCACAAATTAGATAAATTACCGCCAGGGTAGCTTGCGGTGAAAAGAGTTTCTGAAGTAGCTGTTTGCTGACATATAACTGAGCAGGGAACCCTGTAAACACTCACTGTGGGAAGGAACCACTCAATACGAGCTGGCCTCCAAGGCTTGATGTAAAAATGGTGATTGGCAGCCTCCTTCTTTTCTATATTTTTCATTGCAACTGAATCTAGATGAAGAAAGTTTTTCACCGTGTCACCCAGATATTTTTTTTATATATAGCTGGACGTTCAGAGTCAAATTCCTAACTTCATTTTTTATTTTGCAACTCCAATCTATGTCCTGCAAGCACAAATGTGAACATGACTGGGCTGAATTCTATGTTTGCTTCTTCTGAATCCCTAGTGATTCCTTCCATGAAACTCTGAACCTACTCCAAAGGAAAGCCAACACACGTCAGTTCACAGTTCTCATCTGTCAATTACTCTCGAAAACTTCGAGATACATACAATACTTAAATGCAGTCAAGCATTCTGGTGTTGCAGTCTTTTCCTTTCTCTCTCTCTCTCTTTTTTTTTTTTTGCCAGATGACTTCCTCTCCCCTTTTCCACCTTCCTCCCCAGCATCTCCCTCCCTTAACAATCTGATATGCTTCCTGCTATATATTTCTTCCCTCCATATAATCTCATAAACATGTGGGGAAGGAGTGGGGGAGGGGAAAGAGGGTAAGAGAGAGAAATGGGCTGAGTTAGTAGATATACTTAGAAAACAGCTTCATTTTATTCCTATGACTGTTTTCAAACACAGTAAAATGTCCTTTGTTGCACCCCCCCCAGCCCTCCCACCCCTACAGTATCTAAGCCAAAGGCCATCATTTTTGGTCACAATTTAAGTTATGACAAAATCCCAATCCTGGCAAAATCAGAACATCAATCCCTCTCATTGTTTTTATTTCCTTGACTACTAGCACATTTGAGCAACGTCTCATTTTCTCACATATGTGCTGGCTGTTTGGATTTGGTTTCTATTACATATAGTTTTTAAATGGCAATTCTGGTGAAGCCAAGTGGCTGTTAATTTTAGGCCATCAACAAAATTTTAACTTTTCGGTAAAGAAGAGACCTTTCTGGATTTGATTTCTCCCAAACCTATTTATTTATTTTTTTATCCCAGGCAGAGATGCTCTCACAGTGGCCCTGCCTCCTCACTGTCCCCACTCCTTCCCTGGCTCTGTGCCCCATTCTGAGCATGCTCACTAACCCTCCAGGGCAGGGTCACATGTTCGTGCTAAAGCTAGATCCCAGTCTTCTGTTACAACCACACACTTTTCTCAGAGCTCTGCCCTTACTGTTGCCTTTACCTGGAACACTCTTCCCTTCACTATAGGTCTGTCTGCTCCTCACTTCACACAGGTGTCTGCTCAAATGTCACCTCCTCTGAGAAGCCTTCCTTGACCACCCTCTAACCTCATGCCCTTCTTTAGTTTTCTTTAATGGTACTTGATATTATTGTTGTTGTTATTATCATTATTTTATTTCATTTGCAGTTGTTTTTACACTCTCTCTCTCTCTCTCTCTCTCTGTCACACACACACACACACACACACACACACACACACACACACACCGGAGAGGCCAAGTCTTTATTTGTTTTGTTCCCTGCCTACAACGAAGCAAAACACATAGTAAGAATAATAAATTCTTATTGGATGAATAGATGAATAAAAGAATTACTGAATAGTGAGGTTTATGGGCAGAGTGGTTAAAATGAAATAGCAGATCAATTACAAAGAAGCCACTAGGATTAAGAGACCAACTAATCCATCCAAAGCCTCGAGTTGTCCGTGCTCCCTCATTAATACATTGTACATTTATTTCACTTGCCAGAAGTACATTAACCTAAACGCCTCAGAAGGCACAATACTGTGACATGGACAGCGTGTCACTGAGCAGTTTAAGACATAAAAACAGGAGTGCCTGAGCCTAGCATCACAGCAGAGTGACAGCTGAAGAAATGCCAGAAAACGTGGACTGTGGGATTTGGGGAAAGATATTGAGAATGGAGTCTGTATAAGAGAAAATTCTGTCCTAACATTTTCTAACATTTAATTTCATTGCGTGGGAGAATATGAGGGAGCTGAGAATACTGGGAAATGAGGAAGGGAGGTCAATTCAGAAAAGGGCAATTGCGAATTTGTAAAAAGCTCTTATTGCAGGATACAAAAGCAGCCTGCCCTCCTATTCAGTCCTAAAATATATTAATTTATTTTATGGGATCAATTACAGTCAAATGATTTGCTTTAAAGTAGAAATAAAGCCGAAAGAACAGAATAAAGTCACAATTCAAAGTGCTTCCCAAATCCCCAGAACTCACTTGGGAACAATAGAGGGGGACATTCCGCAGCCATGGAAATCCATCACTAGACCACTTAAAATCCATTCCCTGCAGAATACAATGTCTTGATTTCCTGCAAAAGTAAAAAGAATTTGAAAGTCAGAGTCAGACAGTAGGTCTCGAAAGTAATAGGGAGGAGACAGTGAACAGCTTTAGGGGAGGGATAGGCCTGTGTCCCAGTCTTCCACAAACAGTGATTATAGGGAAGTCCCTGCCAGCCCACACCCCGTGACCCTCCAGCTGCTCCCCTGACAGCTGATGTATAACCGTACCCTTCCATAATTTATCTTTAAGTTTCACTCGTTGATAATATTCGTCTGCTGGGGGATTTTTAAAAAAATGTTTGTCACTTTTTACTATCTTTGCCAATGGGCAATAACTCTTTTCTCCTGATGGCGCTCCCTTGCTATCTACGGGAAAAGTGATGTACAAAAATCAATAAAGAAGACAGTGTCCTGGCTGGAGAAAGTCACAGTGGACAGTATTTTGATCTGATATTTGAGATCCTTAAAAATGATAAGAAAAGTAGTTGTATATGCTCATGTTCATTCTGTGGTCTAGAGGTAAGAATTCACAGGTGATTCAAATTCAGGTGTCTCCTTAATAAAGTAACAGATGATAGACCAAGTCCCTGTCTGGTAGTCATCATGGTATACTGCATGTTGCAAAAAGATTTTGGCAGTGTTGGTTCAGCGATAAAAACTAAAGAGGCCTTAAAATTCCTTTCAGAATAGGCCTCATGTTGGCTTTGACAAGTCAACAATTTCTAGCCAAAAATATTTAAATGTATTAAAGCTTTGTAAACAAAGCAGATGTAGTAATAAAGTGCTACATTATTTTACAAAGACCACCAACCATGCATAGCCACAGTCCATCGATATGTAGTATTGGGAGCAGTACCTACCACTGACAGTTATCAGGTCCTGCATAGTTTACAGTTGGTTTAAAAAAAAAAAGTAAACTAAAGAGGGGTCAAACACCTTAATTAAAAGTTCCATCCTCCTTCCTGGTAGGATGTAAAAACAGGGCCAGAAGAACAGAGGAGAACATATAAACGGCTTTTGAACTTATGGAAAAAATTCTCATGAACAACTGTAGTTGAAAAAAATGCAATTTAAAACAATGACCCAATAGATGGGCAAATAAAGTCTGACAATATACAGTCTTATCAAGTATAAGGCCAAAGGAAATGAAATATACATATACTAATGGGAAAATATTAACTGAGTCAACATGTAGACACTGCCTTTTAATTTAAAATAAACATATCCTTTGACTAGTAATTCCATTTCTAAGAACTGATCCTAATGTCGAGAGAGAGACAGATGAGAGAGAGAGAGAGAGAGAGAGAGAGAGAGAGAGAGAGAGGAGGTAATGTATATGGGATATGTGTGCACACTATGTATGTGTGCATGGGTGGACAGAGAGATGATAGGCAGATGATAGATAGATAGATATAGACAGATGATAGATAATTGATATAAAGCATGTATACAGTGATATATAATAGTATAGGAATATTTATCACATTTGTAGTTATGAACATAGGAAAGCAACGTAAATGGACATAATTAATGGAAAGTTTAAATAAATTACAGTACATAAATAACAGAATATTATGCAAGATCTTGTCTACAGATCCCCTTATTCTGTATTAATTTTTCTTAACTGCTGACAGGCAAAAATTAGTGAGAAATCACAATACACACACATTCACAAACTATTTCTTAAGTATGCTTTCAAATGGTCAAGTCATTTATATTAAATGTTACAAACAATTGGTTGAATATTAAGAGTCAAGATTTTTGGTGCACTATGAAACTCAAAAATATGCCCTCCTAATCCTGCACTTATAAAGCCAACTTAAAAGGGTGGAGGGCGGGAAGAGATGAACCAAAGAATTTATATGCGTATATGCGTAACCAGTGGACACAGACAACAATACTGTGAAAGGGGGGAGGGGTGAGAGCGGGGAGGACGGTGTCAATGGAGGAAAAAGGAGAAACATCTATAACAAAAATCAATTAATTAGCCCTGGCCAGTTTGGCTTAGCAGTTAGAGCGTCAGCCAAAGGACCAAAGAGTCTTGGATTCAATTCTGGTCAAGGGCATGTACCTCAGCTGCAGTTCAGTCCCTGGACCTGGTCGGAGTGCAGGAGGCAACCAATCGATGTGTCTCTCTCACATGGATGTTTCTCTCTCTCTCTCTCCTTCCCACTCTGTCTAAAAATAAAGGGAAAAATATCCTTGGGTGAGGATTAAAAAACAAAACAAAAAACAGACTGACAAACCTCAGAGGGATGGGGGTGGGAAGGGAGGGAAGAGATAAATCAAAGAATTTATATGAATATATGCACAACTAATCAACACAGACACTAGGCTGGAGAAGGCAGGAGGGGTTTGAGAGTGGGAAGGTAGGGGTTAATGGGGGGGAAGGGGGAACATCTGTAACACTTTCAACAATAAAAAATAATTAATTAATTAAAAAATAAATAACCCATTTCAACCCTCCTCCCCCAGAGCAATTACAATTTAGAGCCCTTCAGTATAAACAAAAGGAAAAATAATGCTAAATATTTGTCATTTGGAATGGATCCTTTTTCTGCCTAAGTCCCTATCTTCTGAAATAACTTAAAAACAACTTAAAAAACCTTCTAGCTTATTGTTGCTAATGTGAGACTGAACTTTGGAAGTGCCAAAGAAATAACAGAAAAGAATTATCTTGCATTTTAGCAATTGCCTGAAGTTAAATTTAATGAACTGAAAAGGAAGGCTTCGGCAACATTAGGGAGAGCAGCTGGAAAAGGGAGCCCGATTCTGTCTGCAGTGGTCGATGCTTACCAGATAATGAGCAAAACGTTTACAGCTCATCTGGACTTAGAAAAACATAAAACACCAACTTGGAAGCTCAGAGAACAGTTAATTGTCTTTCTGATTAGATACCCAGCCTCAATTTTTGAAGCTAATAAAGTAGGTAGGAAAAAAAAAATCTCCAAAAATGTGCATTAGAGGGCTCTAGGGGGAAAAAAAGGAATGCATGTTTATCTAATTGGACTACCGCTCTCTCCCGAAACACTCTATTAGAACTTGCTGAGAAGAAGAGTAATAAGCACATGAGAAGCTTTTATCTTCTGGCCAGAGCTAGTGAGATGAAGTTGAAAAATACTGGGAACTTAGTATCAGTGGTCAATCCAAAGGCAGGTGTAATGAGAATGTTATTTGCCCCATGAAAACTTAGTTCTGACATTCCCCAACTGCTTCGCTAATAGGATAACTGCTGGCAAACTATATTCATATTATATTATAGAGGAAATTGCAGACAATTAAAGCCGAGAGTCTGAGACCACTTGGTTAGTGAGATGCCCGAAATCTTCTCTGAGATTGAGAGGTATAAGTGTTTACCCAATACAGGCATGGCATGTGATGTGCATCTCTCTATCCATTCATTCATTCAGCAATAATTATTGAGACTCTACTATGTGCCAGGCACCATTCTAGGCTCTGGATAGTGGGAAGTGGGAAAGACAAAAGATAAAACTTCCCCTCACTGATCATACATTCTAATGAGGGGAAAGAGACAATAATGAAATAAAGAAATATAATATGCTGGCTGTTGACAATTGCCATGGAGAAAACAAGGTAGGCTACAGGTGATAAGGATGCTAGAGCACTGAAGGGAAGCTCCTTCGCCCTCACCCCTCACCTGCCCAGGACCCAGTTTACTGGGGGTTTGGAGAGAGGCTCTCATAACAATAACAAGCAATTCTCTAGACCTTGGCTAGTTCAACTGACACTATCTATCCAGAGATAGAATCAGGTTCCACAGGTGAAGGGTTCAGTCTAACCAGACTGCCCTTCCCCACACTTCAGATGCCAGTTGCAAGCCCAGGTTGTCACCTGTGCTTCTGACCCACTGGCTATAAATCAGAGCTTTCTACGACGGCCTCCTTGGGTTCGATTAATTTGCTAGAGCAGCTCTTAGAGCTCAGAGAAACATTTTATTTACTAGATCACCAGTTTATTAGACTAGAATATACAATTCGAGAACAGCCAGATGGAAAAGATGCACAGGACAAGGTATGTGAGAAGGGTGTGTGGCTTCCATGCCCTCTCCAGGTGCGACACTCTCCCAGCACCTCCACATGTTCACCAACCCAGAAGCTCTCTAAACCCAGTCCTTCAGGGGCTTTTATGGAGGCGTTATTCCATAGGCATGATTGATGAAAGCATTGGCCATTGGCAATGGATTCAACATGCTGTCCCTGTACACTCCCTGGATGTGGGAGGATGGAGGTTGGGGGAGTGAGATTGAAAGTACCAGCCCTCTAATCACAAAGTCAGCTCTCTTGGCAACAAGCCCCCATCTTTAGGTAAATTCCAAAAGTCACCTCATTAACATAACAGAAGACAACTTTATTGCTCTCATCACTTAGGAAAGGCCAAGGGTTTGGGGAGCTGTGAACCAGGAACCGTGGATGAAGACCAAATATATATTTCTTATAAATCACAATGTCACAGTTCACCCCCCTGCTCTTCAAACATGGATCCATTACAGCAAAGTAATTACGGAAATCAAAGATACCAGCACATCACTAGACTCTCATTCAATCATTAATAACCATCTGGTCCATCATCATAGCATGTAAGCAAAGCCACTCAGATTTGAGGCTTCTACTTGATCTTATCAGGTCCCAAAGCAGGAGTGTTCTCTCTCAGCAACATAGGGCTCCACCCTTTCAGGTTTCTGATATAATGAGTCAATGGACAATATGATCTCTTGCTCTGAGCCTCTTTTGAGGTATTAATATAATATTGGATTTCCCTCATTAAATAACACATTTATTTATTCATTCCTTTACCCATAGCTACTATATTTTTTTCTCTCCATTTATACCCCAACTTTTCCACCTTTGGAAGGGACATTAGGTTTGGCCACCATGCAGGTCTAGATAGCAGGCAGCAAGGCTGATCAAGCAAGTGCTTCCCTCTCTGTCCTCTCCTCTTCACATAGAGTCAGGTTACATGGGTTCAACACCAGTGAGCTATTATTATCTT
This sequence comes from Tadarida brasiliensis, assembly GCA_030848825.1. Lineage (NCBI taxonomy): Eukaryota > Metazoa > Chordata > Mammalia > Chiroptera > Molossidae > Tadarida > Tadarida brasiliensis. The sequence goes on along the minus strand of CM061267.1, from coordinate 76,598,487 downwards.
TACCAATGGGCAATAATAGCTACTTTCATTGTTAAGCCCAATTGTTCCAGATGAGGTGAAGGCACATCCTGCCCCATGGTAACAGAGTGACATGCTCAGTCACTGTGACTCCATCTTGTTCAATCCTGTGTTGTCCCCATGGCCTTCAGGCTAATAGCTTCCGCTTAGTCTTGCATATAGACATGCTAATCATTAGAAGAATTCTGTTTGAGGCTTGAAGAGTTAAGGGATGTATGTATTATTTATCAAAGATTTTCAGGAATCTTGTGACCAGACTCACAGCAACTAGCACAGTCTTCCTCAAACCCCTGCTGGCACCCATGTGTCTCCAGTGGTCATTCACCTCTCACCCCTTCCATTTCCCCTTTACTTGACATATGAGAAGCCTGAACAATATAATTTCTTAAGATGGATTTGAAGTACTACTAGGGCTCCCATCTTCTCAGTTGGTACCTTCTTGATCAATAAACCTTTCCTTACTCCCTACTCTGATGTTTTGAGTTTTGGTCTTTTGAAGTGTTGACCTCTTGGCCTTTAGACTGGTAGTATCATCAGGCCCTTAGGAAGTTTGTTATATTAAAAACAGTTATATTGCTTCGTTAGGAATCATTCCTGGCTGCAGCCTTTGTGGTTTGTCAGAGCAGGGTCAGTGGACTGGTGGGTGCAGGAGTTGGTGGAAGGGCAAGTAGGAGGTCAGGAACCGAAGGCATTTCATAGATTGTTCTATTGAGGTTATCAACTGGTAGAACAGAGAAAACATCTCCCTAAACAAATGAAATATGTGATAGAGCAATAAAAATACAGGATATGTAGAAAGTATAATAGGAGGAGACAGTTGTTATTAAAGATACTATTTTGTTTTGAGTTTGCTTTTCAAGAGAAAAATTACTTGAGACAAAGTAAGAAATGCATCTCTTTTGAAATGTTGACAATTGGTGTCAAAATAAAGGAAAGTGATATAACTTTTATTTCTCACAAAGGAAATTGAGAATATCAGAAGAGTTTAAAAACTTGCTATTTTTTTCCAGGTTAAGCAGACAGTAATTTGGCAAAGTAATAAATTAAAAAAGGCACAATTGCCTAGCCAGTGTTGCTCAGTGGTTGAGCATCGACTCATGCACCAAGAGGTCGCCAGTTCGATTCCCGGTCAGGGCACATGCCCAGGCTGTGGGCCAAATCCCCAGTGGGGGAGCATGCAGGAGGCAGCCAATCGATGTTCTCTCTTATCGATGTTTCTATCTCTCCCTCTTCTTTCCTCTCTCTCTAAAAATCAATAAAGAAAAATAAATAAATAAATAATAAAAATTAAAAAGGCACAATTGTATTAGGTTGGATCAATTAAAATGGATATTTGCTCAAAGTAAAAACACCAAGACCTCTTTCAGGTATCAACCATGTTCTCTATTGCCATGACCTGAGAAAATAAAGGCAGTTCTTTTACTTCCATTGTTTCCGACGGATCCCAACCACTGTATCCATTAGTCAGGATGACTCCAAAGAATGGTGGCACACCCAACCTGCCAACTCAAGAGCAAGTGGAACAAGGAAATAAGACTTCAACCTCTCACCTTATCCTAGACACCCAAAGAAAGTCTGCCAAGGAGAAAAACACCCATTTTAAGTATCACATCATTTCATGGATTCATGGGGTTACCTCGGAGCCTCTGCTAGGTTTTGTGTAGCTATGAAACAAGGTCGCTGTAAGAGATGCTGTGCTGAAGAGACTGATAGCTTCCTCTTTTCTCTCTTGGAGCACTTGTTCTTGGATTCCAGCCACCATGCTGTGAAACAGCTCAAGTAGCTCCATGGAGTTGCCATATCAAGAAATGAAGGAATCAAGCCCCCAACCACCAACATTGGCTGGGCTCCCAGCCTTTAGCTGGCACCATATACACCTCACCTGTCATCATTCAGAGCACAGATGAGCTGCCCCCCCAAACTATAACACGGCACAGGCTTGTGAGCCAAATATATGACTATGGCTTTAAGTCTCTAAATGGTATATAATTTGTTACTTGGAAATGATAACAACAGAACTTGGTCTCTAGAAGTTAGGAAAACCTAAACCATGTGACATTGCGTTTGCCCCCAGGTAGAAGGTGGACGCTGGAAGGGCCTTTTCTAATTTAGGGCGTTTGTGGAGTTTGGAAGTCATGTTAGAACAATTATTCAATCCCAAGTTTTTGAAGCATAAAAGTTTTAAAGTATAAAATAATTTAAGAAGAAAAAAAGATTCATTAGACTTCAATGCAATTAGCTGCTTTGGATCCGATTTCAAAGGTTAAAAAATAGGTTCAATCAAGAAAGTCTTAAAGTTCTAGAGATTAATTAATACTGGAACAGAAGTGGCTGGGAAGCGTTGCCAAATGACACTCAGCGTATCACCCAGAATTTTTCTCCACTGACAGGACAATAAAACGTGTGCGTAAACAATAGCGGGAAGAAGACCGGCTAAATTTAAAACACTTGGCAAAAGAGTTAAGCTTGTAAATTCTGAAAAGGTGTAATCAGTCACATTTGATGGGAAGAAAGCCCAGACAGGAAGCCTGGAGATGGACTCCTCAGCCTCGGTCTAATTTTGCATGCTTTCAGCTGCGAGTCCCGACTCACACTGCTCAAGCACGAAGCCACGTGTTTCTAGCTTCGTAGCCGAGACCAAGACCTTGTAGGATTGATTAGATCACCGCTCACTGGTGCAGTCGCCATCAAGGGTCCAGGTTATTGGTGTCTCTTGTGCTCTTGGTGTGGCTCATCTACGGGTGAGTACTTATTCACGTACCTACATGAGCCTCGAGGGAGGCCGGCAAATGTAGTCTCAAGTTGGTCAGCCATGTCTCAGGAGGAAGAGGGAATCAATCAGGCGGTAAGCACAGTCTGGCACAAAGAGTGAGTGGAAATAGTTCTGATCTGCCTTGTAGGGTGTTGTAATAGTGCACACTCGGCCGGTGTGGCTCAGTGGTTGAGCGTCGGCCCATGCACCAAGAGGTCATAGGTTCGATTCCTGGTCAGGGCACATGCCCGGGTTGTGGGCCGGATCCCCGGTAGGGGGCATGCAGGAGGCGGCCAATCGATGTTCTCTCTCATCTATGTTTCTATCTCTCTCTCCCTCTCCCTTCCTCTCTCTCTAAAATCAATAAAGAAAAAATATTAAAAAAAAAAAAAAAGAAATAGTGCTCACTCATGTTAACCAGTCACAAGTAAGAGACAGTTGATACTTGCAGGGGAATCCTGTGCCCAAAAAAGGGCAGAAATAAAACCATTTGAATGATCTTTTCATATCTTAAGGTAAAGTCCGTAAGATTAAGAACACAGGGCTGGTGTCCAGCGGGGGTCCCTTACATGGCAGTAAGTAAGCCCACAAATGCCTCCTCAGCGCATCCTCAGCCCAGTGGCATGAAAGCAATGAGCTCCTGCCCTGAGCTGCTCTGACCTGGAATACCCCCATTCCACATGGCTCGCGCCAACCAAACTTCAGGTGAATTTTGTTGAAGAACCAGGGAGGCAGCAGGGAGCTGTTTCCTTTCATTGTATTCCTTACCTAGTGATGGGCACTGCTTGGGGTAGGACTTGAGCTGGAAATAACCTGGGCTGAGAGAGCGCGGCTATCCTTAAAGCCACAACCGGGCCTTGGTGGTCTGGCCTCTAACCCCTCCAAGATTGGGGTTACCCATTCTTAACCAGGAGCAGAGGGCAGGAGGCATTCATTCAGAGAAGGAAAAGAACGAGGAAACCGAGTCACGTCTAACACCTGCGAGAAGTCTTCCCAGCGGGGTCTGACGGGGCCAGCTTGCTCCCCTAGAGCAACTCCACACGGAGCCGCCACTCTGCCTCCTTCGCCGGAGAAAGCCTGCTTCGGATTATTTTACATTTTGGATGATTTGGCCTATCGTTCCTTTCTAAATCAAAGGTAGGGTGCGAAATATATAATTCAAGATGTTATCTACATCCCAAAATTTTTAACAGCCATGAAAATCTAATGTCTGTTTTCCAAAAGACATTTGATCAATGTCATGCTTTAAACTTGTTTCAGAAAAATTGGGGCCCTATAACCACTCTTCTCATCCCAACCATCCCCCGAGAGCCCTATCTAGCACCCCCTGACTGTTCATCTGTTCCTGGTCCTTCTCCAAGGCAATAGGACTGTGGGAGCCTGCAGATAACACACGCACTTACTCTCACACCCCATGAAACAAAGATCCTTTAAAACAAAGCTCATGGTGCTGGAACACACACGCGTGAGCACGTGCACACACACACATTTCCATAGATGTCTCATTTTATAACAGATTGCCATCAAATGTCTTCTAAGACTACAGCAGACCCCTGAGGGTTTTAATACTAAAGTGTGTGATGGCTAATGATAGACAACCCTAAGCAAGTTAATTATTACACAACACTGAACTTCAAATACTTGAATACACAGAAGTCAGGTGGCAGGGCAGCTGCACTTTAAATTTTTTTTTTCTTTATTGATTTTAGAGAGAGAGGAAGTGAGAGATAGAAACATCGATGAGAGAGAACATTGACTGGCCGCCTCCTGCATGCCCCCCACTGGGGATCAGGCCCACAACCTGGGCATGTGCTCTGACCGGGAATCGAACTGGTGACCTCTTGGTTCATGGGTTGATGCTGAACCACTGAGCCACACCGGCCGGGCAGGACAGGTGCACTTTAAACTGCAGGGTCTGTCGTGCAGAGACCGGAACCGTGCAGAACACACTCCGACAGCCATGCAGGGCTCTTCTCGCTGCCTCTGAGCTGAGATCTATACATGACACAAGGATTCCCCGTGGCTGCTCTTGTGAGTGACAACCTGCCTGTATAGAAAGGACACTTGCCAGTCTAAAAACTCGGTCTTCCAACTCCCAAATGCTGTCACTTTACAGCCCCTTCCCAAATAACATGCTTGAGCTATCACCAACCTGTCAGAAATGAAGCCCCTCACTGTGAACACCACCTACTTCTAAACCCCCGGAGACTATCTCGCGTGGTTTAGAAACAGGTTCTCCCATGATGGCACTTTGCCAATGACCACTGAGAGTCTGGGTTAGACAGTGGGGACCTGGGGGCCGGCGAGTACCTCAGAACTGCCCACCGCCTATGACGAGATAGAAGACAGGTCCAGACAGACTCCTTTCTGCCCGTCTCCTGGTTGAAGGGACCAAAGAAGGAGATAATTTTGTGTATCTCAGAGCCCGAAATTCAAGAGAAGACAGGATCTGACTCTGCAGTTTGGATGTGGGTGTCCAGGTGGTACCCAGTCATTCTCCCATTGCCTCTGCGTCTGTGACATTACGTTGAGCAGACCTGGGCCCTTCTGCTGCTGGACGGTCCCTGGCTGGGGGACTCTGGAAACTGTGCCCTGGCAGATAAGTGACTGTGTGAGGAGGAACCAGAGAGCTGATGCCGCAGGGCCTGTTGGTAGAGGGATGTGTTGCGTCTGCAGGAGCTAAACAGAGCTGTGCAGTGTTAGGAGAAGCCACCGAACACTGTGCGACTCCTCCTTTGACCGCTCGTAGCGCCCAGGCTTCCGGAGAGAAGAAGGTGCACTTACCCTCAATCCTCCCTCCCAAAGGCAGAATTTCAGTTACTTCTCTAAAGCAGAGACCAGCCCATAAGCTTCCCAGGACCTCACAGACGGATCTGGGCAAAGGGAGAAGAGGGAAGCGTTTATGAGCAGCGCTATTCAGGGCTACGTGCAGAAGGCAAAGCCTAGCCGCATCTTCGGGGCTCCTTGCCAGGGCCCCCTGTTCCAGCCCATGGCTACCAGGACAGCTTCAGGCGTTTCTACCAGGCTAAGCACCATCCAGACACGTGGCAGTTGTTAGTGTTACTTCCCTCGTTCCCCAAGCTCGCCTTCGAGCTCAGAGCCCACTTCCAGGGCCCAGGTCCTCTGATCATCAACCCGAGAGGCACAGACAGGACTGCTTTCAGGGGACACACCACAAGAGGGTCACACTGTGTTTGACTTTGGGGCATTTTCCAGCTGAGGTAGGATTACAGACAACCTGAGCTTTCTTATTTACACCTTTTTATTTCCTAGAATGTTCACAGAGAGTAAATCTTATTTTCATAACAAGAAAACATGATAAATCATTTTGGTTAAAAAAAAACGACAACAATACACCCATTTCTGAGTTCATGTTTGCTCAGGGGGCCTACTTTTCTCCAACAAAAAAAAATGAATGTTCCTTGGAAAAGATTCATTTCAATTAAATAAAAATTGAGCTCTAGCCAGTCATTAGGATGTCAAAAATCCATATAAAAAGCATAATGGAAGAGAATGTGATCTTTAATCTAACAAAATAGATGAAATTCTTTTGCTTGACTAAGTTACTCTGAATTGAAGGGAAAAGAACAACGAAACGCTAAGATAGATTCCCACCATTTATTTTCCTATTGCTGCTGTAACAACTTACTTCCAAATCCAGTGGCTCACACACCACGGGTTTATTCTCACAGGACTGGAGGTCAGGAGCCTAAAGTCAAGGTGTCAGCAGGGCTGCATTCCGAGAATCCGTCTCCTCTCCTCTTTCAGCCGCCCGAGGCCACCTGCATCCCTTCCTCGGCTCCTCTGTCACTCTGACCTCCTTCTTCCACCATCACATTCCCTACTGTTACACAGACCTCCTGCCTCCTCATAAGACCGCCTGTGATCACACTGAGCCCACCCTGATCATCCAGGATGAACGCTCATCTCAAAACCCTGAACACATCACATCTGCAAAATCCCCTTTTCTAGGTGGGGTCCTATCTTCACAGCTTCCAGAGACTGGCACCTGGAAATCCTGGGCTGTGGGGTAAAATATATTTAAAATATATTCTTATTACCTAGCTACCCAAATATTACTAGTATATCCACAAATTCCAAAATAAAAAAATTCTACAGTAATTTTTCCTATTTTTAAAAACTGTCAAATCTCGACTTTGTGTCTCAAATTTTTAAAAAATTAGCTGGATAATTTCAGATTTGAAGCCTATTAGACTGCCTTTTCATGTGTAGACATCATAAGAATGGTTGTAAATATTCTTTTTTCATGCAAATATTTTTTTATTAGAACACGCAGTTCTAACAGTCTTTAGAATAGGCATTCTCTCTCTCGTATGTTTTCAACTTTCAGTAAGTAGAAAGCGGAAAAAGGAATTAGTGACCTAATCTTCAAAAACCACAATGCAATAAACAAAACCAAAGTAAGAAATTCTATTTTAATTGAGGATATTATATACATGCTAGCAAAATGGTAAATAGTACACTCTATAATACAGTTCCATATTTTAAAATGGTTGTAAATAGTATGACCACCCTTTGGAAATGTAAAAATTCCAAATTATTCCTTCTGTGAGTATTTAATCCGGACATTTCATAATATCTTCAGTGAGTCTTTGGACCTATTCATTTTCTAGAAAAGAAAAGAGAAAGAAGGAGAGGAAAGGAAAAGGGAGTAGCTGCGGTTTGGGAGAGGGGACGACCACTGGCTGGGTGAGACTGCTGGCTTTGTCACTGGTCAGCCACGTGACTAGCAGGTCCCTTGGCCACATCCTCCAGTAGAAACCCGGGAACACTACTTCCTACCTTGCCTTCCTTATAGGTGGGGCAAGGATGAAATGAGACCATTGCGAATACAGGCTGCTGCTGTCATCCTGCAGGGCGAAGCATTTGAACTGTTCGCCCCTATTGGTAATTAGGATCACAAGGAGAAACACCCCGTTTGGAATTTATTGAGCTATTTCCCTGGAATTCACATCATGGTGCACTGAATCCAAAATTTCTTCTGGTCACATAAAGCCTCCCAGACCAAAACAAAAAAGTATTATTTGAAAAGTGAATAATTGTCCTTTAAGAACCAACGGCGTCTGCGGCTTCTTTGGCCTTGATGATTTCCATTTTTTTAGCGAGGAGAACTCAGCGCATTGGTCAGTGATGCCGGCCTACTATAACTTTATTTCTTCCACTTTCAAAAATTTGTGTCAAGTTTTCACAAAACAATGGAAAATCACACACACACACACACACACACACACACAACCACACATAAATAAAACAAAACTGTATTCCATATAAGGATGGTCTAAAACGTATATTTTCAGTGCCCTCCTGTTCTCTGGGATAAATCAGCATTATTTAAGACATGTTCATTCACATAATAAAATCATAAAATCAATAGGCTAAAACAGCGATTTTCAACCTTTTTCATCTCATGGTGCACATAAACTAATTGCTAAAATACTGTGGCACACCAAAATACGTATTTTTTGCCAATCTGATCAAAAAAAAAATAGGTAAAAATTTGATTCATTCACACTGGACGGCTACTGTGTTGGCTGTTGTCATTTCCTTTTTAAATTTGACAATTTAAGGGAAATGAGGTCCGTGCCTGACTCAATAGTCAGGGATTGCATATTTTCAAAACTCTGTGGCACACCGGTTGAAAATCCCTGGGCTAACACTATCTTAAACCTGTCTTAGTTGCCTAAGTTTTCACAAATTATCTTTTGCTCATAAAACTTCAAGAGTTTCTGTAATGAACCGCAGTCATACTTGGCATTCCCTTCCGTCCAATGCTGTGTGGACGCGCTCCAGACTCCCTCCCTGCAGGACCTGGAGGGTTCAGAGAGTCAGGAAGGGCGGATGAGTGAGAAGGGCCCTCAAGTGCAGGGATCAAAGCAGCTTTTTGTCCCTTAAAAAAGAAACCCGCTTCAGCTCCTATTTACGCTGCATCACCTCTCTCGCTGGCAAGATTGTTTGCATGAAAGTTTCTCAAGAGAGAAACCACGGGACTGATTTACTTCCACGTCCTGATGGACACAGAGTAGCTGCCAGGAGTGGAAGCGCCTCTGATCTCCCTCACAAACTGCTCTCGATGGTTCTTAAGATAAACTTGCCCAGCCTGTCCTGCCTCGCAGCTCCGACAGGAGGGTGTGCCATCGACTGAAAGGAAAAACAGGAGGATCCGTTTGGGCACCTTCATAATAAAACTGCCTGGCGCCTTTGCTGATGTTTAAGAAACCTCAGGCAGATCACCTGCGTCTAGAGAAGGAGAATCTGTCCTCTGCGCGCTGTATGTCAGTCATGATTTAGCGGTGTAAAGCTGAGCGTGTCTAAAGCAACAGACAATAAAGTAAGTCAGAAAATGTTCATGGAAAATTAGTCGCATTGTTGTAAATTTTTTTTTGTTTCCATCGATCGCTCTTTAATGCAGATGAATCCCCAAGGAGAGTAAGGTATTTCTCTTCTACTTTTTCAGAGAGCTAAGTTGTGTCCCCACATGTGAAAATTCTATCAGTTCTATTCTCATCAGAGTTTTTTTATACTTACCTGGCAGGGGAGATACCATGATCATCAGAGTTTTTTGAATTGAAGTAAGGTATAAAGTCATAAAGTCATAGGTATAATTTTTGTTATATTGCTATTTCAGAGTTTTATCATGAGAACTGAACCACCTTTCCTGTTATCTGTAGTTTCTAGCACTTCTAGTTTCTCTGCTCCATCAGAGATCTGTGAACCAACTTTTGGTGGACACCCTGAGGGTTAACTCCTAGCCCCCCCTTTCTGGGTCCTGCCCCTTCCCTCCATGCACAGGTTATGTGAGTCTTCCCAGAGGACACGTTCACTGAGGAGTCACAGTTGACAGGCCAGGAGTGAGAGCACACTCACCATAAAGGGCCAAGTAAGGGACCCCAGTCTGTTTGTCTGGGGGCCGAGCGGGGCTAGAACTGGAATCCAGAATTGATTCATTCTGTTGCTCTGGTGGCTGGAGCACTAACATATAAGCGTGGAATTGTTGACCATGTTGCATGGGAAGCAGAGGGAGTCACTCAACAACCAGAGAGAAGAGAAAAGCCAGCTGCAGGAGAAGGAAGCCCTGGGGGTGTATAAGGTTCTAGCTCTTAAATTCAACTGTAGCTCTCCTCTCTCCCCATACCTAATTACGCTAGTTAAAAGAAGCTGCTGTAATTGCAATCCCATAACTCCTGGGCTTGCACTATTATCCGGGAGGAAATGTGTATATCTCTGATCTCAAATTATCTGTAATTTCTTAACACTTCAATTTCTGCTCCCAGAAAATTAACATTTGAATACAATTATAGAGACCCCTAGTGGAAGAGTGTAAAATTGCCATCCCTTAGATTGTCCTTGATGTCATGAAGCTCCCCCTTGCACATGCTCAGTATTTTGCTTCAAGATCAAATCTGTACATACGCAGGGACATTCTACAGCTCTTACTATGTGTCAGGTCCTCTTCTAAATACCGCAGAGGGTTTTCTCCATTAATTCTCACAACCACTCAGTGAAGCAGGTACAATTATAACCACGCTCGGGATGGGGGAAGGGAGGCACCCTGAGAGTTTAGTGACTTGCCCACAGGTAGTACTGGTGGGTCGGACACTCAAACCAGGCAGCCTGACCAGGACCTGGCTCTTCACTACTTTACTACCGTGTGAAGGTGTGGTAAGCTATTGTTTCACTCCATTGGTTTTTAAACTTTAGATTGTCGAGGGGCCACACTGGAGGAAACAAGGAGAGAAAACAGAGAATGAAAAGGATAAATGATAGGCATTACCTTCATTAGCCCTCCTTTAGGATTAGGATATAAAGGCACAAACAAGTGTGTAGTGCTACAATGTCATTCAAGGTGTCTTGCTGCAGCAAAGGGCAGAACGTCCAGGTTGTCATCAGAGGGACAACAGGAAGGGCATGCCACGGCTTGAAATGTCACACTCCCCAATTTACCTGTCATGTTAATGAATAGAAGTTGGAGAAAAAATGAGATGCCAAGGTTCAGTAATTGCTGAGTAGGGTGTAGGTAGGAGACGTTTAAAGATCAAAACGCCAGCCGTTCTGACAGCCCAAATTTCCTCAGAACTCCATATTTAGTCATCAAAGGAAGCAATCGGACCCACAGGCCCAGTGGGGAGGCAAGCACATCCATGTAGTCAGTATCCAGCATGAATCAGTCAGTATCATTTAGGACGATCCACAACTCCCAGCCCTCACTCATTTCTCCCTCTCTCCTGATCCTTAAGGAATAAAAGATATAAAACAGACATATGGTTGAGGATGGCAAGGGATTCATGACCCAGTGTCTCCCAGTGTTTCATTAAAATTCTAATTCAAAAAAGAAAAACTCATAACAGTACTCAAAATCAACTCCAATAATAAAAACTTTTCTACAACTGGAAAGAAATTTTCCATAATTATGGCCTATAGAAGATGCTGCTTCATTTCTTCCAAAGACTAAGGGAAGGAAAATTACATTGGGAGGAGATTTAATAAAAGAACCAAAAGAAAATGACTTTCCTTTCTAAAGGATGTCTTCAAACGTCTCAAAGTGCATGGTCTCTATGAGATGGAGATGGAAGAGCATAAGCTAAAGACAGATATGAAGGTGGAAAATGAAAGGGACATTTCTGAACATAAAGGCTGAAAATGGAGTGGAAAGGAAAATTTGGTGAATTTTACTACACACACAAAATGTGAAAAGTTCAGAAACCAAATAAAACACACAAGACGCAGGAGAAATGATTGGCGGTATATAGGATGCGAGATAACCAGTAGCCGAACTTTATAAATAGTTCTGACAAACCAACAAGTAAAATTGCACAAGAGAACAAAAGTGCAAATAATTATATAAGAAACGCAATTTCTGGTAATCATAAAAGAATTCGGTCTGTTTAATAGTCAAAGAAATACAAATTATTATTCATTGAGATATTCTTTGTACTTTTATTTAATCAAATGAAAATAATGTTGCCAAGGGTAAAATGACACAGATCCTCTCATACAATGCTATCCTGAAAAAAATTATTATAACTTTCTGAAAGGTAACTTTGCTATTTGAATCAAAAGCCATAAAATGTTTTATAATTGCAAACCCTTGAACTTCAAGGAAATCCGTCCTCAGGAAATAATCAGATTCTTATCAATATACACATGCCAAGAGTTCAAGGTGGCAGTAATTTTAAGAGCAAAATATTTGGAAACAACCTATACTTTTAACAACCAAGGTTGGTTAAATAACTTTGTACATCATTGAGAAAAATATTTTTAAATTCTGTTTTTAAACCACTTGAATAAAAATGTCCATCTTGTAACGTTAATTAAGAATAATGGAACCAAAATGATTAAAATTTTGTCAAAGAAAAATTATAAATGTATTACATTCATGAAGGGATTAAAGGCTGAAAGACAATACATCAAAATGATTAAAAACTGGTTATGTTTGAAGAACAAAATTACAGGTGTCTTTTTATTCTTTATATATTTCTGAATTTTCCAAATTCTCTATCATGAAACAGTGTGACTTTTATAATCAAAGAATATTTCTCAAAAATCACAGATTGATGATAAAAAATAAATAATATTATCTTCACTCATTTATGCCAAACAATATAAGTAAGTAACATAAGTAGAACAACTTGATACTCCATTGTTCAAAAGCAACAGTTATGTGTTTACCATTCAAAGAGCCCATCACAGCCTAAACTACTCCACAGCACACAGTTAATAAGGAGGTTAATGACATGTTTTTGTAATTTTCTTTTTCTAGGACAAAATAACTATGGCCTTGGATGGATCCCAGAAAAGAGGCCTACCCTTAATATCAGCCATTCTTATAAAATCATGTCTGTCATTAGCTTCACAATCACACTTTTCACAGCAAATGTAACAGAGCTACCTTTGGTTACTCAACTCTTTAGAAGCTCTGCAAAATGTAATAAAACAGCAAATGTAGTTATATATCCTGAAGCCATTTTAGAAAATTAAATGCAATTTTCAGTTTCACTAGACAAATTTGGTAAATTGGAGTCCAGGCATTTCTTTGAACTCTGATGAAAGGAGTAATTTCTATTTCCAGCAACACTGACTGATTTAGATGGTTGCAGCACTATAAAAAGTTGTTTTGACCACTTTATTCCACTAGGTGGCAGACGTGGGACGCTACATGTAACAAACTGAAGAATATCCGAACAATAAATAACCAAAAAACTAAGGAAAACAAGACCAAGAGAAGGTATGATGAGGTTGAAAATGCTAAAACGATGGAATATAAACAACGGGGAAATATTTAATAATCACAGCTAAGACTAACAATTGGAAACAAAAATGATTGATCTCTCCTATCTTTATTTAGTCCAATTTCAGTGTATAGCTCATTCCTTTTCATACTTTGCTTTCTTTGATTAAGAAACATAAAAATAGCCCTGGCCGGTTGGGCTCAGCAGTTAGAGTGTCGGCCTGTGGATCAAAGAGTCCCGGGTTCAATTTCGGCAGAGGGCACGTACCTTGGTTGCAGTTCATCCCCGGCCCTGGTTGGGGTTGTGGGGGAGGCAACCAATCGATGTGTCTCTCTCACATCCACGTTTCTCTCCCCCCCCCACTCTATCTGAAAATAAATGGAGAAATATCCTCAAGGTGAGGAATAAAAAAGAAAAACAAACATGAAAATATATATTCCACAAAAGAGAGGTAACTAACAAACTTTGAAAAAATGCTGCTGACATATACTAGAGTGTGAAACACTGACATCATTAAAAATAAATAAGTGTACTTTGATATCAACAGTTACATTAATAACATTATCTTTATTCCTATTAATAATGATCCATTTGCCTTTTTAAATTCAAAACACTTTGGTGGCTGTCTCTGAGCAGGCACTGTACAATCCACATTTTAAATGACACTAAAACTTGTGCATTCCACAGTCCTGTTGTACCCATGATTAGGGGTAAGACATATATATAAATATGCTATTTATAAATGTTACAGGGGGGGGGGAAGACAAGCAGCATCACTTATAACTGGGAAGAACCAGCAGTCTATGCATGAGGTGACACTGAGCAGACTTTGAAGGGTGCATAAGATTTGAACTCGTGACAATGGGCAAAGTCAATGGCCCAAACATTATGGATTAGGCAGAGGGAACAGTAGATAGTTCAGAGTGATTAATGTGAATGTTTGTGTATTAATTTACAATAAACATGTACCTACTATAGTCCTGGTACTCTTCCATACTCTAGGAATTTAGCAGTGAATAAAAACAGGTTTTTAAAAATCCCTGCTTTTGTGGCAAATTGTAAGTAGTGAGTAAAATATATGATATATCAGAGGCTGGTAAATGAGTAAAGGAAGTCAAGCCAGAGACAGATGTGCTGGAGGAGACCAGAGACTTTGAGGAGAAGAAGGGGGTGGACAAGCTCTCCAGCGGTGGGAACAGCAAGTGTCCACGTCCTGCAACAAGAGTACACAGAGAGAAACACGAGGAAATAAAACTGGACCCATCAACTGGAGCGAAATAAAGGTGCGCCATCACGTTGGCACAGATCCTGACATTCTGCTGAAACAGCTCCCAGATGTAACTGAGCTCAGATCCAGGCCCCACTTCTCCCAAAGGTATATGGATTCAGACGCCTGCCTTGAAAAGTAGTCTATCTGATGCACATTCTGCTCCCCGGCAGTAACAGGGCAATTCTCTTCCTAAAGGTGATCCGTTCCGGTGTCCTGCAATCGAGGCAAGCAGTTTAACCCTTGAGTACATTCTCTGGAAGGAGGAATATATCAGAGGAAATGCAAATGTAGGTGATTTATGGTGTAGCAAAGATGACCCAGGCCCTCCACCCAGACCGTGAGGAGACGTCCTAGAAAGCTGCCGTGCTGAGCTGGGGCACAGTTAGGGTATCTGATGGGAGTCATGAGTGAGTATTTGTAGCCCAACAGTCTGCTCCAGCTGCGGGCAGTGCGGGTGCTTGCCCCTGTTCCTGGGGTCACCGTCTGGGCGGTGCGGGCAGCCTCCCTGTGCCGTGTCCACATCGCCCTAGTCAGGTCCTCATTGAACGGTCCTCGCCATGGGTGGGCCAGACTGGGGGGCCCTGCGGTGGCCGCTTCTCTGCCTCCCACATCACCTGTGCTTGGGGATGGCTCACACGCGTGGCCGGCAAAATGAGGGATCACGATGTCCGTGGAGCCTCCTGTCTAAAATAAAAAGGAAAGGTGGCAGAATAAACAAAAGCAGAAACTTGCCATTCGAGGTGGCAGACTGATCATCTCCCCACATCCCCCCTCCCAAGGTGCCACGTTAATGCATGCTCATGAAAAGATTCACTTCTTTCTTGGGAAGAAAGTTACTTTGAATTTAAATGAGGTCATTTGTGAACCCTGACTGTTGAGACCGTTCCGTTCCACTGGTTCCTTTTGGTGGCAGTAAAAGCCAGAGCCCTGCAAGGCCTTGGAGTTGAGAAACACTGTTTCTGGAACCGAGAGGAGTGAAGCGATCCCTGCACCTGTCGCCGGTGTTGGGGTCGCAGGCCGCTGTTCAACGTGGCTTTCCCGCTGTTCCTCTCAAGACCCTTACTCTTTTCAGTGTGGGTTTGGGTGTGGAATTAGGTCTCAGTTATTCAGGAATCCCACAGAGGCCTTCAGCAGCAGCACTAAGCCACCTGAGCACCCAAGGACAGAGACACACCTCTGAGTCTCTGGAAACTGGTCCTTATCCTTCGTTACTAAAATCATCACTAATTGAGACTGAACTACTGGTGCAAAGACTCGGTAGAAACCACCTTCTGGCGTTCATTTGCTGGGTCCAGAAGGATACCGATTCTTCATTCCACCCTTTAAAACACAATCGTTTAGTCCGTCTCTTCCAAGATTCAGCCAGCACACTCTTTACGTATAATTGTTTTTAGTGTAACAGGGAGATTTCATAAATCTAGAAAGAGAAGGTTGTCAGGCAACTGCCAGGTACATTTTCATGAATGTTGGATTGAATTTTAGGACAAAAATTGTTTTCTGTAATCCTCACCCGAGGATATGTTTTTATTGATTTGAAGGGAGGATAGAGAGAGAGAGAGAAACAACATCGATCGGCTGCCCCCTCCGGTGCCCGACTGGGGGTTGAACATGCAACCTTTCAGTATACCGGCAACATTCCAACCAACAGAGCCACCCGGCTAGGGCAGGACGTGAGTTTTTAAATTCTAACAAATTGATAATCAGAACAATCAAAAATTAGATAAACCGCAACTACCTAAATTTTAAAAATGCAATAAAGTAACACCTTACCAGTGATATGGAATACAATAATATAAACGTTAGCACCTAGTCTGTCACAAAGATTTAGTGATAGCTATCTTTTTACCTAAGCAAATATTCTTTTTCATTTCAAAGGAAGGTAAATATTCCTTCTATATTGTACCCAAATGTGTACCTGAAACTATCCTCTTCAAGAATCTCTATGTATCATGTTGTAAAATTCACTGTAAAATAAGTCTATAAAATAAATGCCTATGTACTTGAACAGAGGTGCCAATAAAAGTAGACAAATATAATATCAATGGGTTGAATGAAAATGTTGAATTAGAAGTTAGAGATTGAAAGTATAACAAGTCATATTTTCTTCTTGGGGAGAGGAAAGGTATTCTTAAAAGGTAAAGAGGAAAATACTAATAATTTTGACATTATCAAATTTTCAAACTTTGTAAAGGGCGGGTTTTTTGTTGTTGTTAATCCTCACTTGAGGATATTTTTTCCATTGATTTTTAGAGAGTGGAAGGGAGGGAGGTGGGGAGAGAGAGAGAGAAACACTGATGTGTCTACACATCGATTGGCTGCCTCCTGAACGCACCCCGATGGGGGCCAAGGATTGAACCTGCAACCCAGGTACGTGCCCTTGACCAGGACTCGAACCCTTGACCCTTTGATGCACAAGCCCATGCTTTAACCACTGAGTGACACCGGCCAGGGCCAAAGAGTGTTTTTTTGTTTGTTTGTTTTTGTTTTAATGTTGCAAAAACCATCATAAAAATTAAAATATAAGTAACAAATTGAGTGAAAGTATTTCCATTATACATAAAATAAAAATGACTGAAACCCAGGATATATATAAAGAAAAAAAAAACTAGTTCCAAAAATTCAAATAATATATATTGTAAATCTCAGATAAGGGGAAAGTATATAAATGTGTCCCACCTCATTAAAAATCAGAGAATTAGATATTAAACCTCAACATTTCCTTTTTTACTCATCACATTTTTTAAAATGTGATAATATCAAGATCTGACAGGTGTGTGAAAAAAACATGCACCTATGTATACTGTTGGCTTTCTAAATCGGTGCGGCCACACGGAGGGGCGACTTGTCTGAATGTGCCTAAGGTTCAGCAAATCCCTCCCCCAATCTATCTCTGAGAAAGACTTGTACACAGCCACGAGAATACATTCAAGGATAAGTCAAGGATTGCTCGTATGGGGGAAAAATAGTGTACTCAGTGAAACACTGTTTCTCCAGGTTCTTCACAGGTGTTAAGCAGAAGAGGGTTTCTGGATCAAGTAGTGCGAGGAAACTGTCGGTGAAATTAAATTGTTCCGACTTTGTTTGGATGGACTGCTGGGTGCTGAGCGGGTTACCCTGTACTCTGAGCTGCGGGGCTGCAGCAGGCAGCGCTTCCCGGCCTACTGAACCACTGCCATCTCTCCTGGGCACAGGAACCAGTGGTTTCGGGAATGAGCTTGGGGAGATGCTGAGCTCCTTGATGGTGAGAGAGCAGCGGGGGAGCTCTGAGAACCGACTGGCCAGGTGAATTCAGCAACGAGTGGACCACGGAGAAATGAAACAGAGAGTTTTCCTTTAGAAAAGTGCAGAGAGGTAGAATCACCGATAGAGGGCAGTGCAGGATTTGTATTGTTCTGCTTTGATTGTGGGTTGCTTTGTTTCCTATTTTTTGTTGTAATATGGAACAGACATGTACATGTGTGGAGGTCACTGGGAATGAGTTAGTAGAGGGGCCGAATTTCAAAACACAAACACACCCGGGGAGGAGGTGTGCATTCCTGAGACGGGGAAGGCTAGCCTTGCCGGGAAGCAGGCGATGCTGGCAGCCAGTGGAAGGGTGTGGACTGTGGCCCCAGACAGATTGGTAAGAGAACGAGGGAAAGGATGACTTGAAGATTAATGCACTGTCTTCTTCTTTTTCAGTACAGTGGGAGGTAAGATTCTCTTCTGTGAGTAAAAGGAAAATCAGTGTGCCAAGGGTTGAGGTGAGAGAGGACCGTTGATTGAAGGGGGAGAAGGGAATCAACTATGTCCTTTAATTTTTTAAATCTCTTCAGCTTGGTGCCAGTAGTTTCCTTAACTTTGCATTTATCCCAAGCTTTGTGAGTAAATTACCTTTTATTCAAAAAAGAAAGAAAGAAAGAAACAAAGAAAGAAAAGAAAGAAAGGAAAAGAAAAGAAAAAGTAACCCAAAATGTCCAGATTTCTGTAGTTTATGTTACAGAGAGAGCTGTGAACTCTGTTCATGACATGATCAGTTGAAAGCAGTGGTTACTCTTTCAGGGGGAGGTGTTATCAAAGATTTTTTAAAAGAACAGTAGTAAAGTCTAGCCTTTCCAGAGAGTGGGTGAAAGAATAAACATGGTACATGAATGTCACTAGAATTCTCAAACACTGTCCTAAGGTCGAAATCAAGTGAATCACTTAAAGCCATGTCCTCCTCTAGGAGGAGAGCACTGAATCCAGGCGGAACATGTTAGCCCTACAACTGTCCACGCGAGGGCAGTATTTCCTCTGTTTTGGATAGTGCGCGGGTGGGTTTCGTTTCCATTCTCCATATGAGATTTCTTTTTATTTTCCTTTTCTCATGCAGACTGCTGCTAAACATAAACGTGTTTGGTTTCTTCTGGGAACATTGATGTGAACATAATACATCCCTCCCTTATGCAGGTGAGATTTTATTGGCTATACGCTCACCGCTTGCAGGAACACAGACCCCAGACCCGACACTACCTAAAGAACATGTCAAATGACGATGGAGACCGTGGAGAAGCTGTTTGAGATGATGTAATTTCATTCTACACAAACTGGCAAAATGTTTCTCTTTAATAAGCATTGTTTACCTTCAGAAAATCTATCCTCCTCTCTTGGGTGAGTATATATTCACCAAAACCTTATACTGTGTCTGTAAAAATTTGATATATGACAGTAGTGTTTTCCAAGCCTAAAAAATATTTATACAATTTCTTTGGGACCTTGCTTCCAATGCAAATATTATATTACAAGTTTTAATCGTTACTAAGTTCCAAAAGGTGCTAGATTCTAGAGCTCATACAGAAAATGAAGTTTAATGGAGGGTATTAATAATGTAAGAACCCAGTTTTTATTAATTTTTTATTTTAATTCACAAGAAGAACAATGCAGTGTGGCAGTGGATATATTTTCCAAGTTGGTAGAAATTGTCTTAACGCCACAAAATAAATGTGATAAAAATAAGAAAGCCCTATTGACCGCATGGACTTCTTGGGCATTTTGCAATTTAAGTAACTCTGGTTTTAATGAAACATCAAAGAAACTAACGCTAAAACCCTCTGGTTTATTTTACCCTCATTAACTATAAAACAGATCTGTTGTGTTGGGTTTTGTTTTTTGTTTTATATTCCCTGAAGCTTGGGTTGCTTTCCCAGAGTGCATTCTTTGCTAATACATTTCACCCTGAAAACAGAAGATTCCCCATCCAACTATTGGCATCCACTAAACGCTAATAACCTCAGAATTCAGCTGTGCAGAAAAGCAATCTGGAGTGTCCAGGAATGATTGCTTGTTCCACAGATAATTCTGCCTCTGCACAAAGGAAACAGGGGAAAGAGGACTGCATTGTTATTTCGGTTTCAAACAGTAGAGACCGGCCCTGATTTTCCCCATTACGCGCTCCAGGGATGAAGATGGAAATGTGGCGCAGAGCATCCTGGGCCTGGCTCATTATGATTCTGTAAAGTCCTGCCTTTTAGGAAATGTGTCTCAATTTCCGTGGAGATGAAGCAGGAAGGTCAGGCTGAGCTTTAATCAAAGGTCTCTCCCTGCCGGGTCTGGACGCTTCCCTCCCCTCCTATATGTGGCTTTAATTTGGTTGCTTTTCTAAAAAGGGCCCTAAGGCGATGTCCGGGCTTGGCTGTGGCTTTTGTTCACTTAATCCCCGAAGCCGAGCAAGGACAGTGATGTTGTCACTGACAATTTACTGTTGCAGTATATTCTCTGCTAAACTGAGGTGCACGATCAAGGACTCGGTCCTTATGAAGAGATGTCAGGGCAGTTGAGCTGGCACGGGGTACAGCCCCGGCGGTGAGCAGTCCCGTTCCTCGCAGGGGACAGTTGGCACACGGGAAGGTGCATTATGCAGTCATTCTGTGTCCTCTGCTCTCTCAGCTCTGTCGTCGTCTCTGCCCCACCGGCATCCCCTCTCCACATTTTCTCTCTCCCTCCTTTACTGCTGGAAGGGTCCTTGGTAATCTTCTCCACCCCCTTTGTTTCATAAGATAGAGAATCCCTTTCACTTTCCTACTGTCCGAGATGCCATAACTCATTCTGCATTAGGGAGCACTGTGGATTCCCTCCTGAGTAGCCCTGTTACTTAGAAGCTCTGATCAATGAGGTCGTTCTTGGGTGAAGGGGGGTGTCATAGCACTCCATGACATGGTGTCTCTCCTCCCAGACTGGACACTGGGCACCCCATCTAAATTTTCCTCTTCAGTTTAGAAGTCTCTCAGATTTCACTACCGTGCAGGCCTGCATGTGTTATAAACAAAACTTGACTTCTGGGCCTCAAGTTCGAAACAATACTGGGGTTCTTCCTCGTGGTTCAGACACGTGAGATGCTTGCAGGTGGCACAGTGACCACCAGGAAAAACTGCCCCACCCCCTACCACCCACCACCCTGTTGGCCCATATTCCAAAGGCACCTTTTCTTCCCAGTTTATTCTCCCAGCTGGTTATCTGCTTGCCAGCTAACAGATCATTAATACCAGCTTAAATTGGGGCCATTTCCAGGGAGGTTTGCAATTGAAAAGTGAGAAGCAAGAAAGTTCTGCTACATGACCCTGGAAGCCTCTTTGCCGTGTTCTAAATAAACCTCCAAAGTCACTCCAAGGATGTTTTCCAGGATTAGGGACTTTCAGACGGGCTAAGAGCTTCTCCACATCCCCCTCTTCCTTCATTTTAGTAGCCGTTTCCTAATGAAATGCCTGAAATTACCCCCTCCCCCCAAAAAATGACCTTCTGCCCAAACACCTTGAACTATAGAGAATCTTCAAAAGATTACGCAACAGTGCTCCAGAGAATAGAAAGAACTATTCTTTTAATGCCACAAATATTTTCCTCCCAACGTCTTGGTTGCAGATATCACCTACTTTCACTACACAGCATCTACACATTTGAAAAGCATTTACCGGAGCCAGACTACCCCCTTGACGGAGCATCCTAGTAGCTCTGGCTCCCATCCCAATAGTGAGCTCTCCAGTCCACCCAATAGCAAAGTCAACTTCTTATCAACAGGTTTGCCCTCTCTACCCCATTAACATTCTCTCTCTGTCTCTTTGTTCTTGCATTTGTTAAGATTCTTTGTTGCGAGTGGCAAAACCAGACAGAGGAAAGAACAAGAATGTGTCGATAAGACAGGAAGGTATCTCACGGAAACTAAGAACAGGTTGACCAGCCGACTAAGGAAAGGGAGGAGACTCAGATGGGCCTCACGGATGGAACTCGATCGTGCTAGGGCTCCTCACCCCATCTCTGCTGGGCATTACTGGAAACAGTTCTGCAGAGTTGAAGACAGAACACAATCCATCAGCCCCACTAGAGGGAAGAACACACTCCCCAGTGATTGTGGAATTCACTGCTGACAGAAAAGATAGCACCTAAAAAATAAATAAACAAGGTAATTTCTATGTTTGGAGAAATAAAGATAAACAAATGTACCTGAACTGACACAGCAGAGCTTACTTTGCCCTTAAATTCCTTACCTGTATTCCTTTGTCAGCTAAACTTACAGCAATCCTAACAAAAGTTATTTGTTATTTGAATCCCTATGATAAATATATATATATATATAATATATATAATATATAATATATATATCATATATATATATATAATATATATATATGATAAATATATATATATAATATATATATATATAATATATAAAATATATATATATATAATATATATATATATATGAAATATATATATATTTCATAAATTTCACTTTCGTTGCCTGGCTGGTGAGGCTCAGGGGATTGAGTGTTGTCCCATGGACTGAGAGGTCCTTGTTCGATTCCCGGTCAGGGCACATGCCCAGGTTGTGGGCTCGATCCCCAGTAGGGGGCATGCAGGAGGCAGTCAATCGATGTTTCTCTCTCACATTGATGTTTCTATCTCTCTCTCCCTTCCTCTCTCTCTAAAAAAATCAATGAAAACATATTTTAAAAAATTTTTACTTTCAGTGGCCTCAAATCATCTGCATAGCTCTGTCATCTGTGTGGACAGAAAGATTTTGTTCTGTCCTAAAATTGTAATAAAAAGAAGAGAAGCTATGTATGGCAGTCTCATAGTGCATTCGGGTAAACGTAACAGAACCCGTGTATTGTGCTGTCATCACAGAGGGTTCAACTCTTCTCTCATTAGCGTAAGTCCAGAGGCAGGAGATCCAGAGTTGGTCCAAGGACTCCACAAGGTCACCAGTGTCTCGACTTCCTCTAACCCTTCTTCTCTGTCATCCTCAGCAGATGGCTTTGCCTGACATTGTTCATCCACAGATACAGACCAGCTGCTCCAGCTTCCACTCACTCTGCATTCCAGGCAAGAAAAAGAAAGGAACGCAAACGGTGAAAGATGAAAGGTTTACTCTTCCCTCTCGAAGGCTTTCCTGAAAGCAGCGTCCTTCACTGCATTACAAGGTCCATGTCCCTCGTTAGTCAACCCCAGCTGCAGAAGAGCCTGGACAATGCAATTTTTTTTTTAATCTGGGTACCTTGCTTTCTTAAAGAACATCAGAATTTCTTTTAGAAATAAAGGAGAATAGACACTGAGTATACAACTAAACTATCCGCCATACTCTGAAACATTGTCAACTATTTTATTTGCCTCAATGAAAATGATCATTTGAGCTTCTCATCGCTATTTTTAATGTTTTTTTTATATTATTATTATTATTATTACTGATTTTTTAGAGAGAGAGATCGAAACATCAATGTGAGAAACACTGATCTCGGCTGCCTCCTGCACGTCCCCTACTGGGGATCATCCCGCAACCCCGGGCCTGTGCCCTGACAGGAATTGAACCAGGATCTCTCAGTCCATGGGATGGCGCTCAATCCACTGAGCCTCACCGGCCGGGCCTCATCACTCTTTTTAAAAATAAGAAGAATTTAGTAGTAGGGTATATTCATTAAGAAATTTTTTGTTGCAAACAACCGAAACCAACTGATAAGCTTAAGCAAAAAAAAAAAAAAAAAAAAAAAAAAGCAGGGTGGGGGGGATTGATACATATACACTAGGGTATTTATGGAAGTGAAGAAAAGTTTGAACAATCTACTCTCGGGAAGAAGAGGAAACCGGGATGCTCCAGGGATGTCTTCAACCTTTCCTCTACAAATCTGCCAACAACAGGCACAGAGCACACACTCCATCTTACAAAATAGCACCCTAACCTTGCAAGGTGATAGCTGCCAGCTCATGTCACAGCTGGGTTTTTATTTGGTCATTGAATCATTCTAGAAGGCCAGTATTTTCTGAACGATAGGGCATATAACAGTGTCCATTTATCCCTCGGGTATCATCCCGTTGCCTTGCCAGTTTCGCTGTGAAGTGAATTGGGGGGCAATATGTTTACTCTGACAGTATATATGACCTTCAGGACACTCATCGATGATGAGCACAGGGATACAGGGGCGAAAAAGAAAATCCAAACCCAGGGCACACATTTCCATTCCAACTGGCTCGCTGATGGCAGGGCCCGGTGTACCTGATCTAATGACCAGATCGTGGTTCAGGACTGGAACTGTTGCTTGACAAATTGGGCACTCAGCCATGATCCTAGGAAGGCAGTCGGACCTGGGGAGGGGGGATTCGTGTAGTACAGCCCAGAGCAAGCATGTCATCTGTCTCCGCCACCAGTCCACCTTGCTCACAGCCTGCCTACATACTACAGGCTAATGAAGGAAAGTGACGGACATCCATGGGCCGTCCTGTCTGCCTAACTGAGTCCCTTCTACAGTGAGCCTTCTGAAAGGTGGACCTGAGATACAGTCATTTTTATGCTGTAAACTATTCAGAGAAATCCACCCCCATCAGCCCAACCCTTAACTTCCTTGTCACTAATATTCCAATTGTGTTCTTCCCCAGCGAGGGCCAGACAATGACTATTGCCTGGAAATCTAGATCTTGATTTTAGGCCAAAATTTCCTTTTAGGCAAAGTAAACATGGAACGGTGATGCTCGGTGTTCTCGCCACAAAGCGGTTGAATCCTCTGCACTCTCTCAGGGCCACTCCGCAGAGTCTGGAAGGTCGCAGACGATTTCCGGGTCAGCACGTCACAGAAAACCAAGCACGAGTGCTCCGTCTTTGTGTACATGGTCACAGAGGCCACCACGAAGGCACGCGCAGCAGGCACCCAGGAGTTCCTGGCCATGTGAACCAGGGGGCGTGTGTGACCTGATCGTGCAGAGAATGTGTCTCTTCGGGATCTGGTTTGAGGGTGGAATGTTATTAGTTATACTCAGCTTTAAGGCTAGGCATGTCAAAGAGCATTTGTTGCTTATGAGTAGCTCGAAGCCTGTTGCTATGTAAGGCCAGGTACTCTGTCTTCGCCAGAGTCCATTTAAAAGCTGGGAGTTCATTCTAAAAAGGAGGAGCGTTACCTGGAAAGAAGATCATGGTTCTGCTCTCAGATTCCATGAGACTGTCCCACTAGGGCTTATCACAGACTCCATTGCACCCTGGTCTCCGAACAGCACTTTGGAGCTGCTAGATCCTAGGGCTGAGTAAGCAGAAGCATGAACTGGTCATGGGAGCACTCAAGATGCTCCTCTCTCTCTCTCTCTCTCTCTCTCTCTCTCTCTCTCTCTCTCTCTCTCTCTCCCTCTGGAGATTTCCAGGTACTCAGAGGTGGAAACTTCACAATTTATTCTTTCCCTATTTTCTTGCCACGGTTCCCTGTGGACAGAGTATATGTCCTTGTCTCACAGACTTAGGGCCCCACCAGCACGTGCCTTGCTTGGATCAATGGTGTGTGAGTGGATAGGACAAACATTCAGTTCCTAACAGACTTTAAGGTGTGATGTGTGTTACTAACTGTTCTCTTGCACTCCTTCCCTGCACCAAGAGAGCATCCCAAGTAGGTCACACTCTCTCAACTTTGGCCCTGGGATAAGAAGGCACCCGGAGCAGACCTGAGCCCTACCTGTAGCCTGGATGGGAGCTGCAGTGGCCATGGCAAAGAGAAAGAAATGCTTATTTCTCTGGCATTCTCGAGATTATTTGTTATACAGCAAAACCTAGTGAGAGCAGATGAAGATGCCAAGTAAACAGGTCAGAGGCCATATAACACATGCCTCTTTCAAATGGGAATCTGAAGAGGACCACCATGCCAGGTGTCATGTTCCTTCTCCATGGTAGGGGACGTCAGGTATAAACACTTGTCCTTCAGTTGGGAAATAATATTCCAACATACTTTAAACCATACATGGCATAGAAATGTCATAGTATCAAAACCCAGAATTTTTGTGGAAGTTATCTCCTACTCCGTTAACCAAAACATCTGGAGTACCTCTCATTTTCTGTACTCCAGGCCCATTCCCTCAACATCATCAATGTCATGAACCCATATGGTATCTACTCTCAATGGCTTTCCCAAACCCCCTTGTCCAGGCTGGTGCACCTGCCTTCCAGCTGCTTTGAGTGTTACCTGCTAATGTCTTACAGCTGCAATCTTTTGCCCAATGGCTACAGGCAAGAAGAGATTGGGCAAAGGTCCCTAACAGCTGATTGTATATCACAGACTACAAGTTATCCATCCCAGACTATTCAGGCGTGTCCCCCACACACAATCCAATGACCAGTTCCAAATACCTGCCCTCACCTATTTGCTGAGAGTCTGCTGCCTGCACTCTACCCCCTGAACAATGACTGACGTGGTTGAGATGATTAGGGTCGTGAGCAACAGAAATGGACTCTGGCTAGCTTAATTAAAAATGTTATTGGGAGAGTATAGCAGTGCTCACAAATTAAAATAAGAGTTGGGCAATGGAGACTTGAGAAGAAACCATGGACGCTCCAGGGCCATTTGCAGCAGAGATTCAAGCACCTCCCTCTGTGGAGGTGTTTCTCAAGTCGGTCTGCACATTAGAATCACGTGGGAGTTGCTGATACTCAGTCCATACTCAAAATGAATTGAAATCAGTATCATTTGGAATGGGACCCAGAAATCCTTTAAAATCCCAGAGGTGATTCCAATTGGACGTTGTGGTTGAAACCTTTGCAGCATCAAAATCACCTGGAGGGCTTTTTAAAACACAGCTTGCTGGGTTCCATCCCCCGAGTTTCTGATTTCCATGAAGTTACTTAGAAATTATTTTTTGTAATACTTTTATTGATTTTTTTAGAGAGGGAGAGGGAGGGAGAGGGAGAAGGGAGAGAGGAAACACGGATCGGCTGCCTCCTGCACGCCCGGGATGAACAAACCCTCCTGGTGCAGGGACGAGGCCAGCCCCCCAGAGCCATGCTGGCCGGGCTGGAAGTGATTCGCACTTGCAGTAAGGTCCCAGGTGATGCTGACCCCGCGTGAGTCTGCATTCCCTACACTCTCTCGCGTGATCTGAGGCAGCGGATCCGCCAACCACACTTTGCAAAATTCTAGAACAATGCATCTCAGATTTGAGCAAACTCAGAAGCCGTGGCAAACCTTGTCAAGGCGACCAGTTCTTGGATTTCGGCGCCGGACTCTGATTCAGCAGCTCTGAGGTAAGGCCCAAGAGTTTCTGCTTCCAAGGCCCATGTGACTCACGCTGCCAGGCCGGCGACCACACTTACCGCAGCGCTGCTCCGAGCGTGGTTCCGAGCCAGGGGCGACCCCCACGGGGACATTCCGGAAGGTAGGAACCCATTTTTGTTTGTAAGGTGGCAGATGGGGTGAAGAGGGCAAAGAGTGAGGGCTACTGGCATCTACTGGGCAGAGGCCAGGGATGCAGCTGAGCATCGGGCCATGCAGAAGACAGCCCCACGAGGAATTATCCCGCTCAAAGTGCCAGCAGTGCCCGGGTGAGAAACCTCCAGACTCTAGAGTCTAGAGGGTGGCCGTTAACAAAGCTCAGCTGCGGCTCCCCTCTCGCTACCCATTGTGATGTTATAATTCCCTGTGAGAAAGAATGATACTGCCCAGCGTGGGTCAGGTGTGCACTCTGGGATGAATCAGCTGTCCCAGGGAGGCAAGGCCTGCAGTATACATACGACCTCTGGACACCCAGCAGCCAGCAGAAAAGGAACAGGAGGCAGACAGTGAGCTATTCTGAGTGGAGAGAGGCTGGGAAAGGCATAAGTTTAGCCAAGACAGTTGTGCTCCCTAGAGGTGTGCAGGGCGTCGCCTAGCAGGCATCTCTTTCTGACGGTGACCGAGGACCGAGTCTTCACACTCAGTGGTGGCTGGAGCTGGTGCTGTAACCGAAGCAGCTGTGAACCTTGTTCCAGGCTCCTGAAGCCCAGGGCTCCTGCACTGAGCTCCCTGTTATCCACCCTTTGCACGTTTCATTGAAATAAATCCCCAGCCCTTCGGTAACTGAGCCTATTTTTCCTTTGCAAACGGAGGTCTGTACACCCACAGGTAGGATGCACATACACTGTACTCCATGTTGAAGCAGTGTGACTCTCAATGTGTCCCCGGTAGGAACAGGCGAAGCACACAGCTAGCCCGCGCTAAGGATGCTGCTGCCCCAGTCTTCATCACATCAGCTCTCACTTCACTTATTCAGTTCTGTGTCAGCTACTAACTTCTTTGTTCTACCAAAGACTGTCCTGGAATGATAACTTTCTTCATTGGGAGTAATAACAGCTATCTTCTATTTAGGATCTGTTCTGAATATATATATTTGTGCATATATTATATACACACATACACACATATATATACATATACATATGTATATATACACACACATAGAGAGAATGCATATATACATATATGTATATTTAAACACATACACACACATTTCTATTTTTAATCCTCACATTGTTCTTATGAAGCAATACTATTATTACTAATGAAGAAAATTAGTCTTAGGATAGATAACTTGCCCAATGACATATAATTTCAAAAGCTGTAGAACTGGAACACAAACCCAGGTCTGTAAAACATCAAGGACTTTTACCTAACCACTCTCTTCCCCTTTCTCCCCCACTCTGGTCCTTCCCCTACTGCCCGGTCCTAAGCATGAGCCCCAGTGTATCGAAACATCCTCTGTAACTAAAACAGATTAATCAGATCTCGCAGGACTGTCATGGAAAACAAATACAAACCAAAATGATAATCGAGGTGGGTCACGCTAACAGTACTTAATGTTTATTGAAGACAATTTTAATACATATCCGAGGTACACTGCACCACTTAGTAACCATAGAATTTTTATGTCAATCAATCTGAGCACACAGCTCCTAAGTGACTTCAGACCAGATGGTAAAGTGAACCCAGGACAAGAGAGCTTTTATTGCAACCGTTTTCTCAACAAAGATACCTCAGATGAGCCTGTAACCACAACCAGCTTCCTGTAGATCACCCAGACACATGCTGTCAGATCGGCCCAGCTGGAACGAATCCTAAGTGTTAAAGAATGTACCAGGAATCCCTCAATGCTTTGTGGATTTCAAACCCAGCACTTCACTGGTTCTTAACAACAGAGGGTAAATACGAGGAGCATGCCTGTGCTCTGCCAGCTCCTCGAAAGGTTGTGTCTCACTTAGATCATCAAAGCCATTGGCCAGACATCCTGTCATCCCCGGCGCTTTGTGCAATGCCAACTCTTCTGCAGATGGTGCCCCAAGTGCTCCATAATAACAGTGTCTAGCTTTCATGGGCTATTTGCAGTACAGTCATTCTTTATACACTTATTCTATTAACTGCCATTGTCTCTGCTCTTGGTGAGAAACAGCGTTTCGAGTGACAAGATGGACACCTAGCTGAAAGACAGCTTCAGAAATAGAACGTCTTGCTCCCAGTCATTTCAAACTCTTACAGCATTTGACTGGAGAAAGCATAAAAGTTTTTAGCAGCTTGTCCTTTATGCTAGTTGCAAAATTTACAACCACCCCTCCACCTGCATCTTGTCTGAGATCCTGCCTTTGAGGCTAACAGGACATAATTCTACTCCACTATATAATGTAACGGTGAAGAGGAATTTTCTGCTTGGAAGAGACCATCTCATTTCAATATGCTGTGACATCTTTTGGAAACCAATATCCTCTATAATGGGGAATGGCTGCAGATCAAGGGCAATCATTTCTGTGATTTATGAGCAGTGCAAGCAGATGGTTTTTTGAATATTTGGCCTTTTCCCAAAAAGCTCATGCAAGCTAAGCTGTTGTATCTTATTGCATGAAAAGCCTTTGCTTCCAGGTAAAGGGATGGGCTGACTCAGAATCTGACTTTGTACTTGAAAACAGGGACAGAGATGCTGCTAGCCTAACGAAAGGCAAGGATAGCAGCAATCATAACTACAGACCAAGCTGTGTCAGCCAAAGAAAGAGATAGCCAGATACCTGGTCTGGAAGGTGAAGATGCCTCACTTTGCTGTGGTTAGATTATCAATTTTCTCCCCTTAAGACCTGGGTGATTCACAGGGAACACTATTAGTCTGGCAAGAATTAATTACAGCCCTGATAAAGGTGACCTTCCAAACAAAAGCGAAAAGGCAAACTAGTCTTTTGTGTGAAGCAGCTGAGAAATTAGGTTTTGCTAGGATTCTAAACAAGATCCTGGGAAATACTATCTGACTAAAAGTAGTTGATTTGTTTTCAATGGGAGGCCAGGTGAGTGGGACCTTAGACTGATCTGTGACAGGAAATTTTAATTATCTGCATTATTCAATGGTTTGACATTTGAAGGCTTTTATTTCAATTTGGTTATCTTTCCACATGTTAAAAAAGTGGAAATTTTCTGAGGAGTAAGGATTGACCCTAGGGAAAGATAAATCATTTCACTTCATCTCAACATCAGACTTGGGGATGTTGCATGTATTAAGTGAAGGAAGCCCATCAGAGTGACTTATAACAGGAAACCAAGAAGGGACTTTCTCTTCAGTCAGTATATCCAATAATGTGCCATTAGCTTGAGATTCTATGTGTTCCTCTTTCTTTTCTGGAGAATTCATATTGGAAAAATGTATAAAATAATCAAAATGAGTCTTTAGCTATCCTACATTCTTCCCCCATAGCAATGAAACCCCTCCCTCCCCTTCAGTTTCTCAGCCCCCAGAAGAGTAGCAACCTTCTCTGACTTAAAACTGTGTGTTCAGGAAATGTTTTGCTCTCAGTAATAAACCCACAGTAAAACTAAATCTCTTGATTAGTGCAAAGGTTTATATTTTGGGGTTGACATGAAAGTCTTCTGTTCAAAGGATCTTGAAGGTAAAGATAAATGTGTCCCCAGAAGATGTGAAATATTCCAGAAATGAACAGTGAGGCCTCTGACCTTCCACACCTGTGCATAGGAGATCACATTAAACTCAGTTCACCTGTTTCCCTATAAATAGGCATTTGATCTGTCCATTTTCACAGCTCCCGGTGCAAAGGGTAGATCTTTAAGAATTCAGTGTGAGTATCCTTAGGAGGTGTTAGATTTTTCAGTTCTATTAATATTCTCTCCCCTCACCACACATATAAATTCTGTTTTAATTTGTTTATTTATATAATCACTCATTCACATACCAATTTAACAAACATTTATTGATTGCCTTTTGGTTCAAGACAGCCCTGGGCTCCAAGCTCAGTATAGAACTGACAAGGCTCATGTACTCATGAGACTGATATAAATTTATGTCTCTGCTTAACTTCATGTTCTTTGGTTTTATCTTTAATATGTTCTCGAGTTAATTGATTTATTCTTTTTCTTGTTTAATAATGAAAACAATTTTAAACTACGAATTTGCCTCTGATTACAGCTTTGATAAGCCATTAGTGTTCTTACATGTTTTTCTTGCTATTGTCTTTTTCTAATAACTGATTTGAACTTCTCTTTGACTTAAGAGTTTACAGGAGGTTGGTTTGCATTAATGTTTGTTTCATTTGCAATGGTTGTAGATATTTTGCTTCCTTATTATTAATTTCTGGTTTATTTTGCATTAGGGCAAAATAATGTATTTGATGTAATTCTGCTTTTTAGAATTTATGATTTCTTTGTGAACTAATAGGTCTAAACTTTTGTAAATATTTTTATTTATTTTTATTTTTTAAAAATGTTTTCATTGAAATTAACATTCAATATTATATTGTTTTAGGTGTACAGCATAGTAGTTAGATAATTATATAATTTACAAAGTGATTCCCCACATTATTATTGACAATATTTCCCAAGCTGTAATTTACATCCTGGTGACTAATTTGCAATGGCCAATTTCACTTCTTAATCCCTTCACATTTTTCACCCAGTCGCACAATCTCTGTCCCATCTGGCAACCACCAGTTCATTCTCTGAATCTATGAGTTTGTTTCTGTTTTGTTTGTTAATTTTTAAAAATTCCACATATAAGTGAAATCATATGGCATTTTTGTTTCTTTGACTTATTTCACTTAGCATAATACCCTCTAGGTCCATCCATGTGTCACAATGGTAAGATTTCATTCTTTTATGATTGAATAATATTCTATTGTATATACGTACCACTTCTTCTTTACGCATTTATCTTTTGATTGGAAGATTTAATCCATTTACATTTAATTATTGATATGTATGCAGTTATTGCCATTTTAGTAATAGTTTTCTGATTGTTTTTGTATTTCTTCTCACTCCTTTCTTATTCTCTTGTTCTCTTCTCTTGTATGTTGATGACTTTCTGTAGTGTTGTGTTTAGATTCCTTTGTCTTTATTTTTTTTATATCGCTTGCATATTTTTGGTGTGTGGTTACCATCTGCTTCATATATATCAATCTCTGTTTACAACATTCTAAGTTGTAGATCGCTTAAGTTCAAACACATTCTAAAATCATTGCCATTTTTACTCACCCTCTCCACTTTTATGTTTTTGTCACAATTTTTTACATGTGTGTGTGTATCCCTTAATTTACTGTTGTAATTACAGTCCGCCTTCATTTATCGCAGTTAATCAGTTCCAGACTCTACCTCGATAAATGAATTTCCACGAAGTAGGATTCTTTATTTATATACAGTCGTCCCTTGCCACTTCGTGCTTTGATGTTCACAGCTTCACTCTGTCGCAGTTTTTTCAAATATAGTATGGTATTTGAAAAAACTGTGATAGAGTGAAGCCGTGAACATCAAAGCACGAAGTGGCGAGGGACGACTGTACCCATGATCTCCCAACTTTTACTTTTTAACCTTTGTATTAGCTATAGTGTTGGTTGTTCCATTGCTTTTATTACGTGTTTGTCTTTGTCACTGAGAATTTTTTTCTTTGCAATATTTTTTACTCATAGTTTTAATGTAAAGAAGTACCTTTAACATTTCTTGTAATACTGGTTTGGTGGTGATGAACTCCTTCAGCTTTTTCTTGTCTGGAAAGTTCTTTATCTCTCCTTTGATTCTAAATTTTAGCTTTACTAGGTAGAGTTATCTTGGTTATATGTTATTGCTTTTCATCACTTTGAATATTTCATGCCAATCTCTTCTGTCCTGCAAAATTTCTGTTAAGAAATCAGCTGACAGTCTTACAGGAGCTCCCTTGTAGATAACTGATTTTCTCTTGCTGCTTTTAAGACTCTCTCTTTGTCTTTAGCTTTTGTCATTTTAATTGTAATGTGTCTTGATGTGGGCTTCTCTGGTTTCACTTTGCTTGGGACTCTGCACTTCCTGGACTTGTATGTCTGTTTCCTTTGTCAAGTTAGGGAAGTTCTTCATCATTATTTCTTCATATAGGTTTTCAATTCCTTGCTCTCTCACTTCTCCTTCTGGTACCCCATATGGTGCAAATGTTGTTGCACTTGCTGTTGTTATAAAATTCTTTTTTCTTTTTGCTGATCTGATTGGGTGTTTTCTGCTACCTTGTTTTCCAAATCACTGATTTCATCCTCTGTTTCATCTCATTTGATGTTGATTTTATCTAATGTATTCTTTATTTCAGTTATTTTATTCTTTATTTCTAACTCTTTTTTATGCTGTCTATC
Organism: Tadarida brasiliensis; assembly: GCA_030848825.1. Taxonomy (NCBI): domain Eukaryota; kingdom Metazoa; phylum Chordata; class Mammalia; order Chiroptera; family Molossidae; genus Tadarida; species Tadarida brasiliensis. The sequence goes on along the minus strand of CM061267.1, from coordinate 76,565,341 downwards.
ACCCTTTTTAGTGTTTTCTCTCTTTGTTGAAATTCTCACTGAGATTATTTATTCTTCCCCTAAATTCATTGAGCATTCTTATAACCAGTGTTTTGAATACTGCATCCAGTAGATTACTTGCCTCCATTTTGTTTAGTTCTTGTTCTGGAGTTTTGTTCTATTTTTTTATTTGGGACATATTTCTTTCTCATCTCATTTTGGCTGCCTCCTGTTTTTATTTCTATGTATTAGGTAGATCTGCTAAGCCTCCCAGTCTTGGCAGGGTATCCTTATATAGTAGGTGTTCTTTGGGGCACAGTGGCACAGTCTCCCTGTTTACCTGAGCTGGATGCTGCAGGGGTGACCCTTATGTGGCTAGTATGTGCCCTCCTGTTGTAGTTGAGTCTTAATTGTTGTTGGTACATCAGTGGGTGGTATTTACCCTCAGGCAATCATGTCATCTAAAAACAGGAACAGGTTTTTTCCTTCCTTTCTGATCTATATGTTTTTTAGTTCTTTTTCTTACCTTATTGCTCTAACTAGAACTTCTAGTACTATGTTAAATAAGTGGCAAGCACATATATTTTCACCCTGTTCCCAATGATTAAGGAAAGCATTCAGTCTTTCAGCATTAAATAAAATGTTAGCTGTAGGCTTTTGTACATGATCTTTATCAGATTTAGGAAGTTCCCTTCTATTTCTATTTACTCTGAAAATCTTTGTAGTGATAGTATATTGAAATACATTACATGCTTTTTGACATAATGGGTATTGAAATATGACAAATGCTGTTACTGCATAGCTTGCTATTAGCTTGCTCTACTCTAACCTGTTACTGTGGTGAATTGCACTGGTAGATTTTTAAATATTGAATCAACCTTGCATTCTTAGAATAAACTTCATCTGTTCATGGTATATAATTATTTTTATATTTAATTGATTTCTATTTGTTAAAGTTTTGTTAAGAATTTTGCATCTAAATTCATGAGGAATGTTTCTCTGTAGGTCTTTGTACTGTCTTTCTCTAATTATTTTGGAGGGGCTAATCAGAGTAACTAGTGCCATAAAGTGAATTAGGATTCATTCCATCCTTTTAGTTTCGGGAAGAGATTTTATACAATTGATGATAATTCTTCTTTAAATGTTTGGTTTAATTTCCCAGTAAAACCAGGTGGGCCTGGAGAATTTTGCTTGAGGACTTTTTAAAATAATAAATTCAATTTCTTTAATAATTACAGAATTATTCAAATTAACATTTCATACTCAATAAGTTGTGGTGGGTAAATTATGGTTATTTGTGAGGTTTTATTGAGGGATTAGTCCATTCTACCAGTTTTGAAATTTATGTGTGGGAAGTTATTCATTGATATCCAATGATATCATGGGGAGGATGAGTGTGGCCTTTTTACCACTGGGCAATGATAAAAGTTCTGACTCTCCACTGGACCTTCTCTGACACCACTCCAGAAGGAGGGATGAAGGTGCCTCAATACTGTTGGGTGGGTGGGGTTGGAAGTCCAAGATTTCTTTCTTTTTTTTTTTTTTTTATCCTCACCCAAGGACATTTTTTCATTTTTTTGTTCAGATAGAGTGGGAGGGAGAGAGAGAGAGAGAAACATCGACGTGAAAGTGACACCTCGAGTGGCTGCCACCTGCAGGACCAACCAGGGCCGGGGACAAACTGCAACCAAAGTACATGCCCTTAGCGGGAACCGAACCCGGGTCTCTCTGGACCGCAGGCCGACGCTCTAACCGCTGAGCCAAACCGGCCAGGGCGGAAGTCCAAGATTTCTATGTGGTATCCATTGACACAGCAGGGAATGTGGAACCTCCTTACTGCCCAGCAGGTATGAAAGTCTTGGCTCTCTACTCAGCCTTCCCTAACACCACCCTGACAAGAGGGACAAGACACCGTGTCACATTCTGGTGAGGTTAGAAGTCTAGGATCCTCATTCAGTCTTTGTTAGCATGGGTGGGATGGGGTCAGGGAATTTCTGCAATGTGTGGCTATGATGGAGTAGTTATTATCCAAAAGCTTTCTGTTTCTTGGTTGCTCCTTTCCTGGTTCTTTGGCTAGAAGGAAGAAAATTTGTTTGGACTTATTTTCTTAATTTGTGGCTTTTCTAGGTTACTGCTTTTTTTAGCTCCAAATCTGGGATGTATGAAGCAAAAAGAAAATGCAGGGATTCAGGAAACTTTCCACTGTGTTATTCCTTGGGTCCCCAAATCCCCTGCTAGTCTACCTTCTTCTCTCCACCTTTTAAAGTCTTTTTTGTGTTTGTTCTATATGTCCAGGGTTTCTGGTTGTACTTAGTGAGAAGAGTAAACAAAAGTACATGTATTTCATTTTTCCAGGAGCAGAATTTCTGAGTTGCCTTTAAAATAAAAAATGAATTCTTGGTTAATTTAAGTGTATCATTGAGTAATCTTTTTGTAACAGGAGTAATATGTGCAGTTTATTTTCTAAAGCTCATAATAAATATATCAATATATACTAAATAAAAGGTCTCTACACATGAACAATACCATGACTAAATAGAAAATTCTTGGTTAGATTAATTTCACTTCAAAACTCTACAGATATTGCTTCACTGGAACCTAATGTTCAATGTTATGTAGGAAATGATTGAGACTTGCCAGATCACTCTACTTCTCTTTCTGGATGTGCAAGAAATACTTTGTTTACTATTGAAATTCAGATATCTACCAGGATGGGTCTTGTTTTCCTTTTACCCAATTTGCCTTATGTGTGTCTCAGGGTACTCTTTATCTCATGAAAGTTTTACACCATTATTTCCTGATCTTTGATGGGTTCAATTTGTTCTGTCTTCCTCAAAGACCAATTTTCTGTAGGTTGAATTTTTGTTCTTTGCCTTTTACACCTATACTCTTCTTGTTCATTTCTTTTCTTTGTTCTTATCCTCTGAATTCTGGGATAATTGTTGAAAGATGTCTTCCAAGTCACTGGTTACCTCTCTGAGGATATTAGTCTTACCTGTTTTTCTTCTAACATAGACTCTAATTTCCTCATTACCTTTTAAATTTCTTTACAATTTAAACTTTTCTTGCCAGTTCCTTTTATACTTACAACTCTATAGAAGCTCCTTTTCACTTTTTCACTGTCACTTTTCTTCTCTTATTTCAGAGATTCGGTGTCTTCTTAAAGTTAATTGAGTGCACAGTTATGATGTATTTATGTTCCTCTTAGTAAATCTTCTCTAGTTTAATAAATCATATGTCAAGAGGAAAAACAAATATAACACAACGAAAAGCAAATTTTCCTCTTTCCCCAAATATCCACCCTTTCCCTATAATCAAACATTATTAATAATTTCTCATTTCTTCCAGAAATATTTTATGTACACATGAACATATAAATATATGTTTGTTTTCTGTTTTAATACAAAAGGGATAACTTCATATAGACCTTGCTTTTTTACTTAATATATCTTGCAGAAAATTTTATATTAGCGTATCACAGTCATTCTACCTCATTCTACATATAACGATACCATTGTTCTCGAAGTGGTACACAAGTAGCATTCATACACACATCTGTTTTACATATGTTTGTAAACACTTCTCTGCATGCATCATAGAATGGCTGTCACGTTTATTCACGGAAATAACACGGTTCTCAAAGTAGTAAGCAAGTAGCACTGACTGAACCCACTATAATTTATTTATCCACTACCCTATGAAGTTGTCAAAAGTATTTAACTATGAAAAAGTTTTTGAAAATATGTTCTTCCTCTGATTCTTAATTATGTTTTTGGGGGGATTGTAAATATTGTTCTTTTTGTTTTCTTCTATTTTCTTTTCCCTTCTTTGCATGGTGTTGAATAATAAGAAATATATCCAGACTTGGTGCTTACCAAGCAACAAGGTTACTTAATTCTCCTTCTTCCCTCTCACCCCATCTACCTTTTTGGTGTCCTCTTTCCAAACACAAAATTGTGGTGCTGATTTATTTTATAGACCATTCAACAAAGTATGAAGGAATACATACTAAAAATGTTATTATGTATCTATGGGTGGTTGAACTAAAGGAGATTTCACTTTTATCTTTATGCCTTTCTGTATTGCTTAACTCCTTTACATTGAAAAGATATTAATGTTATAAAAAAATACAAGGAAAATTTAAAATTTAGCATTACCAGTTCAACAACCCAAAATGTGGGAGTAGGGGCTACTAAAGGTGAAATGTGTCCCAGAGGAGAAATTTCATCTCTGTGTCGATTTTAGAAGTGTACTGAAGCCATTACATTGGTGACATACTTTTGGTTAGTCCTGGTTCTCATTATTATTTTTAAATTCTTAGACGCCAACCCCAAAAATGTTCCCCCTTCTTTAGTGGTAACAAAACCCTGATTTTGTTTTTTTCTTTTTTCCAAATTTTCAATTTACATTCAATATTATATCTATATATCTGTATATCAATATATATATCTATATCATCTATAGATATTAGTTACAGGGGTACAGCATAGTGGTTAGACAATCATATACTTTTCAAAGTGTTCCCCCTGATATTTCCAGTACTCACCTGGCACCATACATAATGACTATATTCTCTATGCTGTACTTTACATCCCCATGACTATTTTGTAACTACCAATTTGTACTTCTCAATCCCTTCACCTTTTTCACTCAGTCTCCAAAGTCCCCTTCCTTCTGGCAACTATCAGTCTATTCTCTGTATCTATGAGTCTGTTTACATTTTGTTTGTTCATTTATTTTGTTCTTTAGATTCCACATATAAGTGAAGTAATATGGTATTTGTCTTTCTCTGTCTGACTTATTTCATTTAGCATAATAGCCTCTAGGTCTGCCTATGCTGTTGCAAATGGTAAGATTTTATTCCTTTTTATGGCTGAATAATATTCCATTGTGTAAATGTCCCACCACTTTTTTATTCACTTGTCTATTGATGGGCACTTGGGTACTTCCATACTTGGCTATTGTGAATAATGCTGCAGTAAATATAAGGGAGCATATATCTTCCAAATTAGTGTTTTGGATTCCATTCAGAAGTGGAATTGCTGGGTCATAAGGCAGTTCCATTTTTAATTTTTTGAAGAACCTCCATACTGTTTCCATAGTGGCTGCACCAATCTGCATTCCCACCAAAAGGGCATGAGTGTTCCCTTTTCTCCACATCCTCCCCAACACTTGTTTGTTGATTTATTGATGACAGCCATTCTGACAGGTGTAAGATAATATCTCATTGTGGTGTTAACTTGCATTTCTCTGATGATTACTGACACTGAGTATCTTTTTGTATGTCTATTGGCCATCTGTATGACCTCTTTAGAGAAGTGTCTGTTTAGGTCCTCTGCCAATTTTTTAATTGGATTGTTTGTTTGTTTGGTGTTGAGTTGTGTGAGCTCTTCATAAATTTTGGATAGTAACCCCTTATTGAATGTATCATTGCCAAATATGTTCTTCCATTCAGTAGATTGTCTTTTCGTTTTGTTGATGAAAACCCCAATTTATTTAGGCAGAAAATGAAGGCACAAAGTATTTAACAGATGAAAGTTTAATGAAAGGACTGTTCGAGTAGTTTAGGCAGAGTCCAAGAATCAGCAACAGCTGAGAGCTGAAACCTATTCTAAGCCTGAAGAAAAAGATAGATAAGAGATCATTGGATACAAAGGAGAACTATAGCTCCAGGAGAAGGCCTTCTGGCAGGAACTGTGGCCTTTGGTAACACAAATAGCCAGAATGGGTAGCTCTGGAGGGACAAAAGAAACAATCCATATGTCCACCCTTCTCCTAAGTGATATAGGAGTAAATAACCCTATTCCAAAATGCAGATTTTGGAAGATTTCGATTACTCTACAGTCATGGTTTTAGATGTGTGTGTGTGTGTGACCGTTTTGGGCCAAAGATAAGAGAGGAGAAGTGTGTTATTACAGTTTATAGTGTAAGAGCAAACTGTCACACAAGGGCGGCTCTGCATAGGCGGCTTAAATGTGAGACTACTACAAAATACATGTTCCCATTGGGTTCAAAACATAACTCCTAGGGTTTAGGTAGAAAATACACACCATCAATGAACTATAGTCTATCAAACTGCTGGTTCCTAAGTCATAGATAAGAACTTGGGCCCAGACACTTGAGAAAGGGAGGAGAGGGAAAGGGAAGCATGTGGTGGCCACAGATGTCTAGCCAGAGTCCAAGGTTAATATTTTGTCAAATTTACAGCTTGATTCTCCCCTAATATAGAGGATATATACACTCATCTCTGATTCCACAAGATAAAGGTGATTGTGTAAAGACCAGTGATTGACAAACCTTTATCTAGAAAAAGCCACATAGGAAATATTTTAGACCTTATACACCATGTAGTCGCTATAAAAGCAGCCATAGGAAAACATAAGCAAGTGCACATGGCCCAGCTCCAGTGAACCTTTTTTTCACAAAAGCAGGCAATGGACTTGATTTGGCTGGTGGGGTATAGTCCGCTGACCCTTGTATAAACCAAAAAGCCACCTTACAAAGAACCCAATTGTATCTCAATCAATACTTTCTTCAAAATGTGAAAGATTTCATCAGTAAATAAAATATTAGGCTATCCAGCAACTATCTTCCAAACATATTATTTTCTCTCAAGAATTCCAGTTTCCACTGTTTTTATTTCCAGAAAATTCAGGTTAGTAAAATACTGCTTAATTAATCATATTTAATGTATTCAGCTAAAAAAAAAACCTCTTTATATCTCACTCTAAAATTTCTACCCCCAAAAAATGAAATCGAAAGCATAAGATCTGAAAACCTATCGTGAAAGTCCATCAATTTGAAAAACACTAAGTAGAGCTAAAGAAAAACACATTTGTTCAAATGCAATCACATAACTAAACCAAAAAGTAGCCTCCTGCAGATAACCTTATTGTAAAAGATTTTCAGGTTTTCTTGAGAGCCTTTCATGCTGAACCGTCTAAAAGCCCACTGGCTGCTCAGGTGGCAGAATGCAACAGTGATTTAACAACCCCAGGCAAAATTACATAACAAAGCCAGGCTGTGGCAGAGTCTATTTCTTATCCAGTGGTAAGTAATCTGCAGTTGCACAAATTATAATGTGGTCAGGCCCCAGATGCTAATTGCAATACCAGGCAGAGTGTACTCAAGGTTTAATTTACATCAGATAGAGTAGGGGCTTCCAGTATGAGGCATCGAACCCGTGTTAGAATGCTGTAGCTTTTCCCAAAGCAAAGTAACACACAAACAACATCATTGTTCAGCAGCACCACAGGTATCTCTGTGGGAGCTTTCCAACAAATTACTGACAAGAGTGGGCCCTATTTAATCCACAATCGTGAATGCCATCAGTGCCTATGGTTAGAAGACCGCAAAGCCAAAGAATAGCACACACTCGGGTCTTATTCAGACTAAATTGCTACAGAACAAGGGCCAAATACCAAAGTAACTGTGACTACATCTTTAGACAGTCCTCTCAAAATAGTTATTTTTTTTGTCCTAAAAAATAATATGGAAAAATAAGCAATTCCTTTAAAGTTAGAATTTTTTTTTTTCTGGCAAGCAAATGTTTGACTTTCCCATCAAGTAATTTTTTTTTCCTTATCAACATCCAGTTTCTATCAAAGAGTACAGATTTTTCTTTGGCATCTTTAGATATTCTACAAACTAGATTAGTATAGCATGTATAGATATTGATGTCAAGCAGCTTTTGACCACAAAGTATAATTTAGTCAGGTTTGAACCGATGCATAAAGAACATGAAAACCACTGGGAAATACTGAAATGTCTTAGCAATGGTAGCAAATGGCAGCAGTTACATTTGTAGTCAGGTAGGAGAGTATGGGGCAAGATTCCTACTGACTTCTGTTTCATCACAAAAGACCTCCTGGGAGAGAGGGTGTTGTGGAAAAGAAGGAAGTCCAAGTGCAAGAGTTGGTGAGCTGGGAGATAGATAAAGCATGACAGATGAAACAGAGAGCATCAATTTAAAGCATGTATGTTCTGCTTGCATTCATGGGAACTGAAATAAATTTGCATAAATAGATCTCATAGGAGAAATAATCTGCTTATGAAAATTTGCATTGGTCCTAAAGAGACATGATTGAGGTCATAGTAAGGCTGTGTTCAAGTAAGGGATGAGCCATTATAGGTCAAAAGAAAGGCATGATGCCTTCTGTGCATAGTGCTTTACAAAAGATGTCACGTATATTGATTTCATTCTGATTACAACCAAATAGATATATTATCCCAAATTTTCTTAAGTAAGGGAAATGTAAGTGACTCATCTAAGACAAAGAAGTTGGTGAATAGTAGAATAAAATAAAAATAAAATAAAAATTTTAAACTCAGATCTTTTAGCTATCTACCCAGTGTTATTTCCACTCTATCACAACACCCTTTTAAAAGGGACACAGCAGCAATGTCACAGTATATGTACTCCTGGACTGAGGGTATAAGTTTCAAAGTCAGTCTAAAAGGTTCCCCAGGCTTTGTGAGTCACTGCTTATCTGTAGGTCTCATTAATGGTGACGAATTTCACTCTTCTTGTCTCTAACTAGGTCACACACACTCTCAGGCCTTTGCAAACCCCTCGATGTGTTTCTGGGTGTCTCACCAGTTCTCATGAGCTGTCCTCTCACACCTCCTGGCCCTGTCTGTTCAGTGATGCCCACTGCCTTGAAACCACTGGAGGGCAGAGCCTCTGGGTGCCACTGCCCTATTCCCTAAGGGTCCCGATGTCTGACCAAAAGGCCTCAACATTCCCTCAGCCCCACTGAGCCTCTGACAGGCTTCTTCCTGACTAACTCTGGATCTTCCATTTTTAAGAGCATTAATTTTAGAAAACTTGGAATTGTAAATTCTTTCTCCACCTCTTTGAGATGTAAATCTTCTCCCTGCCACTTGCCAGTATTACAACCCAGGAATGTCTTTCTCAAGTACTTTGAAATATAATCGTTAAGAAAGATAGCACACCTATCTCCCTGTCTCAGTGGGAGGATAGGACACTAACTTTGTTTGTTTGTTTATTTATTTATTTTTATTGTTGAAAGTATTACAGATGTCCCCATTTTTCCCCATTGACCCCCTCCTCTCTGCTCCCACCCCACTCCTACCTTCCCCAGCCTAATGTCTGTGTCCATTGGTTGTGCATATATGCATATAAATTCTTTGGTTTATCTCTTCCCACCCCACCCACCCCCATCCCTCTGAGGTTTGTTAGTTTGTTCCCTACTTCCATGACTCTGGATCTCTTTTGGTTAACAGCTTATTTTGTTCGTTATATTCCATAAATAAGTGAGATCATGTGGTACTTACTTGTCTTTCTCTGACTGGCTTATTTCACTTAGCGTAATACTCTCCAGGTCCCTCCATGTTGTCTCAAAGTGTAAGAGCTTCTTTTTTACAGCTGCATAATATTCTGTTGTGTACATGTACCACAGCTTTTTTATCCACGCATCTATTGATGGGCACTTGGGCTATTTCCAGATCTTAGCTATTCTAAATAGCACTGCTATGAACACAGGGGTGCATATATTCTTCCTAATTAGTGTTTCAGGCTTCTTAGGATATATTCCAAGAAGTGGGATCACTGGGACAAATGGCAATTCAATTTTAAATTTTTTGAGGAAATGTCATATTGTTTTCCACAGTGGCTGCACCGGGTACTCCAGCACACTGCTGATGGGAATGTAGGACACTAACTTTGTTAAGTGCCAATAAGCAAACAGATGAACTAACTGTTTCCACTAACCTCCCTACTGTCCTGCAGCTACTTCCCACTAGTTCACTCCAGTGCTTAAAACTCTCCCACCTTTTACCTCAGTGGAGTTGAGATCAACCTCTCACCCCTATTACAATAGTCTTGAATAAAATATTTCTTGCCTATTTAACTCTATACAGTGCAATTTTTTTTCCCACACCAAAGGCTCCAGCACCACTGAAAAACTCCCAGAGCAGTAAACCATCAGGGACTCAAAAAGATGCAGAGAGAACACCTCTTTTCCTGACACAGGTCACACTTTGTAACTACGAGTAAAGCCAAAGCATTATTCTTTTTTCCATATTTCTGGGAATCTTTCATGCAAAGAGTTTGCCAACCTGCTGGCTGCTGTTCTACAGTCTTACATTAGGGACAGTGTGATGGCAGACTCCATGCTGCACTGTACTCTCAACGCCTTGATCAGGAACCCAAACAAAATACTTCCTTCCTAACCCCCTCCCCCAGATCTTTAATTCAGATGAACATAGATCCACCCACCAGAAGGAAATTATGTCCAAAAATGTTTAAATTCCAGTTTAGTCCAAAACCAAAATCCCTACTTCACTTAGATGAGTGAAATAGTGCGATGGGAGTGCTTACAAATAGAACAAATCAGGAGGGAACGTGGAGCATTCTCCTTTTTTCCTTGCCCCTTTTGCATTGTTTGAAAGATCCAGTTCAAAAGACCATTCATAGACTATATCTAAACACTCATATGCCTATACCACACACCAATTTTTCAATTTAATTTTACGTGCCAGCCCAGCAAGTTTACAGCTGTTTTACTAAAAAGTGAAATGAGGGGAGAGCTAGCAGCTTGGGTGGAAAACAGACGGAGTGGATCTCAGTTCGTATTGGAAAGAGCTGTAACAAGTACAGCACTCCAACACTCTAATCGACCGTTGTAAGGAAATGACTGTCTATGTTGGGATCTGGGTAGAGGCTGGAGACAATACATTCAGGATGTCATAGAGAGAATCAGGATGTCGATGTCACGTGAGCATAAGGTAGTACACTGGAATTATCCAAGGACTCTTCCAACTCTGAGATGGTACTATGTGGTGGTATCACTATTTGCACAATATTATCCTTTTGGATTCCTTAATGGGATCTTCTTAATCTCTTTTATATACATATTAGCACCTCATTAATCAAATAGAAAATATCCCCAAATATAGGACATTTCTTCCTGAAATGAACACCTGATAACAAAGTCATTTTTATGAACACATCAATTTCAGGGCAGGAAAGGCAGAAGCACTGAATGGTGCATTTAACCGGATCTTATATAGTTGCTATTATCTTTGTTCTTTGGCATCACATGAGAATTGACTTAGTTACCCCTCAAGGCAATCTCTGTGTAACTAGGCATTACTTACTCACAGCTGAGTGATATAAGCACTTCAGGGATAGGTAAATTGTTCTTCCTCTTCTTTTTTCTTTCAAGTGTTTCATTAGAACACTTCTCAGAACCCTGTTCAAGACATAAAACTACCACACAGCCAATGCTATAGGAGAGAGAGAGAGAGCAAGCTCCAGACAGGAATAAGCTGTCAACCAAAATATATCTAGAGTCATTGAAATAGAGAACAGACTAACAAACCTCAGAGGAATGGGGGTGGGGGTGGGGGGGGTGGGAAGAGATGAACCAAAGAACTTGTATGCATATATGCACAACCAATGGACACAGACATTAGGTTGGGGAAGGCAGGAGGGGTTGGGGGCAGGGAGGAGAGGTCAATGGGGAAAAAGGAGGGACATCTGTAATACTTTCAACAATAAAAAATAAAATAAAATAACAAAATAAAAAAATAAAGATCTTCCTCTTTCAGTTGATCTCGCCCACTCCCAGGTTGGTAAGTGAGCAGCTGGGCTCAGCCAATGATGAAAACCAAGTCAACTGGCCTGACATCTTAGGCACTGGCCCAGCTGAATTTATGGAGGTTATCCATTCTTGCTTGTATAGAAAGACGTACAATATTCACAAAAAGAGACTACACACTTTAGGACACTCTCATCTTAGCCACAGGATGATCTAGGTTTGTGGGTAACTTGCCTAACCTTTTCAATTCTTAGGATGTCATACACATCTGTAAAATGGGAATGATATACTCTGATTATCATAAGGTATTGTTGTGAAAATGAAAAGATAAAAGTGCTTTGTATATATTATTTTAAAGTGGTTTTTATTTTTGAAAAACAAAATGAATGAATAAAAGAGCCACAACCTTGGTAATCAGGAAGGTCACCAACTATATGATTTCTACATGCCTGGTACCTGAGTCATGGAGAAAAAATTAGCCCTGGCTGGGTGGTTCAGTTGGTTGGAGCATCCCATTAACCAAAAGGTTGCAGGTTCAATTCTGGATCAGGGCTCATACCTAGGTGGAGGTTTGATCCCTGGTGAAGGCAGGTACAGGTGGCAACCAATCGATGTTTCTTATTCTCTCTCTCTCTCTCTCTCTCTAGAAGAGAAGGAAGGAAGAGAGAGAGATCTTCCTTCCTCTCTCTAAACATATCCACAGGTGAGGATTAGAAAAAAAAAGAAAGAGAAGAAAAAATGATGAAAGGCCAAGGCAACATTTTCCAACAGGCTCTAGCAAAGTAGAGTAGAATTTGTAAGATTCTAATTTCTTATCCCTCACCAATAATGTCAACTACTGACCATGACTCTAGATATACAATCCGAAGAATTTTGTTTGTGCTCAACACAAAATGTTTCCTCCCTTATTCTAGCTTAAAGCTATTGAATATATGCTTAACATGAAACTTATCTCCCCAAAGATGCCATTTTTGGTTGTAAGATAAATTTTAATAATTAAAAGAAACATTTATTTTAAAGCTTTTAACTCTAGTGGGATGGAATGCTAAGAGTGATAGTGGGTTCTCCCCTTGGCCACGCTGCTTTATTCTGCTTTACTGTGTTTACTTATGCCTCCAATTGTGTTGCCTAAAAGAGTAAAAGCCCATTATATAAGAAAAACCATTTAAAGAATTTATCGGTATTGCATGAACTGCTCTGCTCATCAAAACAAATGGAGAGCAGAGTTGTCTGTGATGGTTGGAATTCAGAATTCTTGGAATTGTGTCAAGAAGACTCCCCATCCACTAAACAGGCAGACTCCCTATGCACTAAAAACCCATATGTACCCCTGGCTGAATGAGGTGCTCTGATTTTACAACTTGCAATAACTAATCAGAATCACAGTATTCTGTTTCCAGTTAAAAATAAAACAATATCTGACTATATGATAATGCTATTTTTTTTTTCCTGAAGGTGGGGAAATATTTTACTAGCAAGAATGAAAAGACAAAACATTTTTCTTTCAAAATATCACTCTAAAAAAGTACAATTCTGTTTCTTTTTTTCCCCTAGTCACCGTTTTCCTTTTACTTTTACCAACAGTTTTTTTAGGTAAGCTTCTCTTGATCAAATTTTACTTTGAAAGACTCTGACTTTAAATTCTGTTGGTGATCCCTGCTGCTTAGTTGGAGCACAGAGAATTATGGCCAAAGCATATCTTTAAAGTCAATGTGTTGGCTCAGACACTGGCTAGCTTTCACACAAAGGGGCTCTATCCATCATGAATCAAATGAATAGCATAATAAAAGCACACATCTCTGGAAGCATCCACCTGATTCATTTTGTAGGGAGAAAGAATATCTAGTCTCTCCCTTCTGAAACTATGGAAGTAAAATGAAAAAGGTTTCTATTTATCCAAATCTACACATCTCCCCCCTTCTTTTTAAAGGAGGCATTACTTATTTACAGTGTGTTCTCCCTGGGTCAGCCTGTGAAAGGCAGCATGTTGTTTGCCCAATACTCTTTAAAAAACGGTGAGCACAGGAACATCCATTACCGCAAGCCCCTGCAATGGAAATGCAACAACTTTGATACCAATGTAAGTCAAACAAAGGTAATGGGACACACGCAAAGGTTAAAAGCAATGATGAAGTTCATTTCTAAAAGTTGTCCTAGAATATTTCTAAGTGCTTTCATAGTGAGAATGGTTGGTAGAAATCTCTTGAATTTACTGCCATATTGAGTTCAGGCACAGCTTTATTTGAAAAGACCTCTTGATTTTTTCCCCCCATTTCCCCCTCAAATTCTGTCCTCTCTGAAATCTTCTTACAACTGAAATTTGAGCTATAAAGAGATTAAGAAAACATGTTAAGGTACAGAAGAGATATCCTATAACATTTGTGCTGAAATTATTAGCAGAAGGATGAATGGGAGGAGAATTTGCTCCTCTGCAGTCCGATCAATGGAGAGCTGAGTGTCCCCTATTCTCTGGCCTGCATTTGTCAGTGTCATGAAACCTACCTTCTATTTCTGAAACTATGTGTTTGTAACCATTGAAAAGGCCAGTTCCAAAGGAGACATTCCAAATCTTAGAAAAGATCAATGGAAAAACCCCCTGCCCCCTCTTTCCACAAAAAGATTAATGAGGACTCTTTGCATAGACTATATGACGCTCATGGCATTGGCACAGTGACAGTCACTCAACTCCTCTCCATGTAGCACCTCAGGGAGGACTTTTGTCTCAGGTCTCACCAACATCCTTCTAATTTAATTTCCATCCAACTCTTCATTTCTCCATCTCCATCCTGATGCAATTCTTTCCTCGGGAAAACTCCACCCAGAAACAGTACATTTTCCAGACTCCTTTGCAAGTAGGTGGAGCAGAGCCAGCTTTGGCCCATACTACCTTAGCATACTCCTGGAAGTGCTTTGCTTCCCCTGTCCTCATTGCTTCCTATATGTTCTCTTTTTGTCTACCTAGAACACAGATGCAGGGATGGAGCAACTGTATTGTGGCCATTTAATCATCATGTAAGTGAGAACCAAGCAGAGATAACTGGATAACAGAGCAGAAAGACAGAACCTGGGATATTGATATCACGGAACTATTATGTATGTGGTAGTCTAAAAAATAAAGAAAATTTTCTAATGAATGGCTTTCCAGAATTTCACAATTTCAATATCTATCTCTTCCAAATGAGAAGGAAAGATATCAACTCTAGATATCTACATTTCTCCTGAGAGTCCTTTTGTATTACATACTTGGTAAAGAGTAAGATTATAACCTAACAGATCATCTAATACAAATGGAATTTCAGATACTTTGAGCAAGAGCTCAAACTACTAATGCCAATCTTATAGCCCTCTGATTCCTAGAAAGAAGTAAGCATAAAAATTTACAGGAAACAAAATACCAGGATTTTTTCCTCCAATTTCAGTGTTTATGAACTTGGGAAATTACAGTGGCACATCACCATACTGTTTATCTTTCAATATGAGCATTGCCTGGGGTTGTGTTCTTCTATAACTCTTTCTA
Source organism: Tadarida brasiliensis (assembly GCA_030848825.1). Taxonomy (NCBI): domain Eukaryota; kingdom Metazoa; phylum Chordata; class Mammalia; order Chiroptera; family Molossidae; genus Tadarida; species Tadarida brasiliensis. The sequence goes on along the minus strand of CM061267.1, from coordinate 76,550,281 downwards.
TAAAAGAAAATGTGTTTCTTTCAAGGGAAAAGACTACAGTTTTACTTCCTCTGTATACCAAAAACAATGTTGGGGGCCTGCTGGAATCTTATTAAACAATTTTGTGGTCATGCTTGAATATTAAAATTTCCTTGTTAAAAAAGCTATAATTAATATTGGGGGGGTGGAATGCCATGAGTCATTTTTAGATAAGATTCCCACCACTTTCCTTTTAACTTGTCAAGGCATTTTCTACCTCTAATTACTATTGTTCCTTTTTATAACAATTCTACTTATCTTGGTTTATACCCTCTATTTTCTAGGGTGGTGGGGGGAAGAAATATAGCTCATCATACTCAATATTCTAGGCCTTCACCTCCTCCCACACTCACTCTTGAAGTGTGTGTGTGTGTGTGGGGGGGCTCATCCAGAACACCACTGCTCTTTCCCATCACTCTTGCCTCCTTCATGACATTGGCGTCCGTATATGCTAATTTCATCACCCTTTCCAGCCCACTGCCAATAAACTAAGGAGGATGAAATCTGCGGTCTTTTCAAATGTTTAATGAAACTTCTGATATACTGCTTGTCATTCTTCTACTTACTCTTATCTTTTGAACCTGTGTTCTCACCAAGACTTTGATTTACTGTGAATACCAGGCCCCACTAGCCTGTAATTATATCATGTTATAATACACCAATCCCTACCCACTCCCACTGGAACTCATCTACACTCGAAGCATCTACCGATTTCCTCTAAGGATTGCAGGTACATTGTCACATGTCTGAAGCAGCTCTCTCATGCTCTTTTTCTGTGGCCTAGTTGTTAAGCTTTAATGCCCTGAAGCTCTGCTGCTAATGTACTCAAGGGACTACTAATGATCTCCAATGGCCTCCAGTGCACCTACTCCAACCTCAAGGTAGAAACATATTTCTCCAGTTTTTATTTTGTCCCAAATAATGAACAGCCTTCTAACTCACTGCAACCTAGTCAAAACCAGGCTGAAACGTATGAAACACACACACACACACACACACACACACACCACCACCACCACCACCACCACCACCACCACCAGCAACAACAATAACAACAACAACAAACAACTCTATGCATGCAAAACAAATTCTGAGACTGAAATTAGCTTTGCTCTTGGAAACAACACTCTTAGGGAAAAGGAAAAAAGATTGTACAGAAAGAGAAGTTTGATGCAGTGTAGTCTCAGTGAAGAACTCAGTCAAACCTAGATGGTGTTTGGGAGCTAAAATGACCCTTCAGAATTGTCCAGAGTTGGGGTAAGGGGACCAAGCCTTCATACAAATTCATCAACCAATCATTGATACAGGTTTCCCTGGAAGGGACTATGACCTTGGGCTACATGATTCTCTTCAATTAAGACAATCCCCAAAGCCCTGGCCAGTTTGGCTCAGTGGTTAGAGCATCCGCCCACAGACCAGACGAAGGGTTGAGGGTTCAATTTCCAGTTGAGGGCATGTACTTGAGTTGCAGGTTTGATCCCCAGCCCTGGTGGGGGTTGTGGCAGGAGGCAATGAACTAATGTGTCTCTCTCACATCAATATTTCTATCTCTCCCTCCTTCCTTTCCATTCTATCTAGAAAGCAATGGAAACATATCCTTAGGTGAGGATTGAAAAAAAAAAAAGACAATCCCAAAAGGAGCCAACAGCTGAGATTCTGAGATTTATCTGTCAGCAGCATATCCTGTGTTGGGGGAGTAAGTTTTTCATTCCCAAAAAGAATCTAGGCAGCAAATCACAACTTCTATATAAATATCTAAGTTTTAAATAGAGAATCTCATTATATATTTTTTTCTTTCTAAGTATAATACTGTAATCAATTCTTCTTCCATATTAGGTAACTTTATCTTTCCCTTCCTATAAATCCTATCTCATCTAAGTACAACTCCAATTCTGCAGATGCCTTAACTACTATAGCACTAATGTGTACCCCAGATGTTTCCTGAGTATGGGATGATTATCACAAAGCATATTAAACAAAAACTATATAAATATTTTGAAGATTCAAAGACTCATAATCATTTTATTGAGCTCTTAGAACAAAGAACACACTACAGAGATTTCCTATAGCACTTCCAAGTTCTTGTTTAAATAGTAGCTATTATCACTAGCAACAACCACAATAAAGCATATGGTAGCTATTAACTACCAACAAATGAAAATGTTTTCTATGGAAAATATAGGTCATTATTTTCTTAGAAAGTTAAGAAAATTAAATGAAATTGAAGTATCTTAAAGAACTTAATGGATATTAGAATATTCTGTTCTAATAGTGTTGTCTAAAACATTGCAGAAAAGAAATAAATACTAATTTTGGAACTTGCTTATCTAAAAGTTCCTCAAAATGTAGCCACTATTTATTGGTCTCCCTAGATCTAGCAATGTTTATGATACTATCCTGTTTCCATATTTTTTTATGAAGAAAATCATATATTTCCTGAGGAATATCTTAAAATTCAATTTAACCCATATTTCTCATTATGTTTTAGGATAATGAGGTAAGTAATATATAAATAGTATACTGGGTGTCAAAATGTTTTTATAACTATGATGAGTTTTGTGAACTTTCCTGTCCATTAAAAATCATTTTAACATGCTAGCAACCTCTAATATAGAACTATTCATTTTTCAGTCTCAGGGATTTGGTAACATATAAAAGAAACATACTAAATTAATGTTTCTATCTGGATAATTGGACCACAACATATTTTATAAACTTTTCATTGAGGTATAACATATATACAATATACAAATGTTAAATGCAATCACCACATAGATCAAGATCTAGAATACAATTGACATGATTAAAGAGAAAAATGGACAAATCCACAATCATAATAAAAAATATATTTATTTATTAAATGCATACAAGTTTGTTGTTTTGGCTTCTTGACCCCTTTTCATTATGAAATATATTTTTTATATCTAGCAATATTTCTTGCAGTAAAATCTTCTTTGCCTGATATTATTATAGCCACATTAAATCTCTTTTTATTATCTTTCATATTGTCTATCTTCTTTCATCCTTTTATTTTCAATTTATGTCTATATTTAAAATGGATCTCTATAGAGAGCATATATTTTTTTCAATCCAATTGTCTTTTTAAATTTTTTTGATTTATCTATTACAGCTGACATACAATATTATATTAGTTTCAGGTTTACAACATATTGATTAGACATTTATATAATTCACGAAGTGATCACCCTTATAAGTTTAGTATCCACCTGACACCATAGATGGTTATTACAATATTGTTGACACTATCCCCTATGCTGTACTTTACATTACATAACTTTTTATAACTGGCAATTTGTACATCTGAATCCCTTCCCCTTTTTCATTTGTCTTTTACATAGTGCTTAATCCACTTATATGTAATACATATTGTAGCTGCATTTAACATCTCAATAATTGTTTTTCTTCACTCTATATAAAATTTGTTCCTTAAAAAAATTTTTTTCCTGCCTTCTATACAATTAATCAATTTTTTTCATTCTTTTATTTCTTCCTTTAGCTTGTTTACATTTTAATACTTTTTATAGGTTACCCTAGACATTACAATACTCATTGTTACCTTCATGCAATCCTCCTAACATTTGTGTTTTCATCACTTCCAAACAATGCAATAACTTTATGACAATTTAACTTCATTTATATTTCTCTTGATATTTATACCATTATCATCATATATTTTACTTTATTATATACTACAAGCCACAAAGATATTATTATTGTTTTTTAAACACCAATATTCTTTTATATTTACTGATATATTCACATTTTTCATAGTTCTTTATTTCTTCCTGTAATTTTACACATCCATCTGAAATCCCTTTTCTTTAGTATAAATAATTTTCTAGACTATATTTTATAGTCTGCTTCTATTGGTGATGGTTACTTTCAAATTTTATTTACCTGAAAACTTCTTATTTCATATTTATTTTTAAATTATTTTTTAAGTTTTGAATAAGTTTAGATTTACGTAAAAGTTACCAAGGGGCCACTGAAAGTTTCCTTATAGCCTTTACCCAGATTCCCCTAATGTTAGCATTTGATATAACCATGGCACACTTCAAAACTAAAACAGTAACACTGCTATTAACTAAAATACAGAGTTTTTTCATTTTCACCATATTTTCCACTAATGTCCTGTTTCTGTCCTAGGACAGAATCTGAGATAATGCATAGCATCTAGCACCTTCATTTTTTAATATTTTTACTGCATATAAAATTCTGTATTAATCATTGTTTTCCTTTAAGCTCTTTAAAGATGTCATTATACCCTTTTATAAATTCCACAGTTTCTAGCCATCAGCTTTATTGCTACTACTTTAAAATTTGCCTCTGGCTGATATTAGGCTTTTTTAAAAAATAGGTTGATTTTTAGCTATTTAATTTCTTGTGTCTAGTTATATATTTCTTTGTTCTTTGTTCTTATTTTATTTGAGGTCACTGAGTCTCTTATATATGTGGGTTGATATTTTCCTTCAATTTTAGAAAATTCCCAGATGTTATCTACAAATATTGCTTGTGCCCAATTTTTTCCCAACTCTCCCTGAATTTCAAGCTGATGTACTTTAGAAATTTTCTTTTGTCTTGTATCCTCTGTGCTTTGATTGATTCTTTTTATACTTTCTGTTTATTTCAGTTTAAATAGTTTCTGTTGACCTATCTTCAAGGTCATTAACACTGCCTTCCACTGTATTCAGTTTGATATTAAGCCACTAAAGTACTCTTAATTTCAGATATGTCAATTTTATTTATTTATTTAATTTATTTATCTTCACCTGAGGATATTTTTCAATTGGAAGAGAGGAAGGAAAAGAGGGAGGAAGAGAGAGAGAGAAACATTGATGTGAGAGAGACACATTGACTAATTGCTTCCCACATGACCCCAATAGGGGCCAGGGATCAAACCTGCAACCCAGGTACATGCTCTTGACTGGAAATCGAACCCATGACCCTTTGGTCCACAGGCTGATGCTCTAACCACTGAGCAAAACTGGCCAGGACAATTTTATTCTCTTTCATAGCTTCTAATCCTATGTTAAAATCTCACTTTTTTATTCATTTGTTCTCTTTTCCTCTTTTTAAAACATATTTACAATATTTAAAACAAGTATTTGTTAACTATGTCCAATACCTAGATTATCCGAAGGGTCTGCTTTTATGGTCTATTTTACTCTTGCTTATTGATCATATTATTCTGTTTTTTCATATTTTCATAAAATTCATTGTATGTTTGACATTGTGAAAAAAAATAATTGTAGTATCTGTTGATAATGTTATTTTCCCCAAAGAAAGGTATTATTTTCCCTTCTTTGGCAAATAAGTTGAAAATTTGATTACTTAAATCCAATCAGAAATGTTGTTGAATCAGGTCTATCTAAGGTATAGTTTTAATAAAAGGCTGTCCTCAATTTGTTCAAATATATTCCTTGGGCATGGGCATCCTAGACTTTTGATTTAGACTCTGGAAGGTCTTTGTCTCTTTAGTCCTGAAAAACTATGGGAGATACTGTTCTGTTTGTTATAGATTTTGAGCTGAGCTCTATATATTGCTGCTCCACTCTGCTTTAAATGGAGTGATGTGTGAAGTATTTGAGGTGGAGACATCTTCCTCTTTCTAGCAGGATCTTGTCTCTAAGCATGAGGAAACTATAAGAAATTTCACCTGTCTTTCATAAATCTTAACCCTGTCCTCAAGCTTATGTCTCATGGGAAAACTATACTTAGTTTTGAGTCTCCTTTAGATTCAATCAATTTTACTCTCTTGTACAATTGTCAAAAGAATCAAACTAAAAAAGAAAAAAGGAGAGTGGAATGGTCATTACCAGGGGCTGGTGGTGGAGGAATAGCAGAAATGTTCCTTAAGGATACATATTTGCAACTAGTAGATAAATAAATCCTGGATATCTAATATGCAGCACAGTGATTATGGGCAAGATTGTAGTATAAACATTAAGTTTGCTAAGATACTATATCTTAATTATTCCCACCACTAGAAAAAATTATAATTATGTCATGCAATAGAAGTGTTAGCTAATACTACAATGACAACCTTATAAAATGCATTAAATCAATATGTTGTATACCTTAAATTCACAAAATGCTATATTTCAATTATACCTCGGTTTTTTTTTTTAAATTCTAGTTTTTCCCTGAGTAGGATCCCCCTCTTTAGACTAAGGCTGATCTTCCCGGGCTTTCCCAGAGAATAAAATGGCTGGCAATCATAAACTCATGTAGGAAATACTCTTTCCTCTCTGGAATTTTATTTCACCTATTATCCTTGTTTATAAAATAATCCAATAGCTTTTAAAACATAATTTTGCAATTTATCTTATATTTTAAATTTGTTGCAGTGGAATTATTACCTTCCCATGATTTATTACCTTATATCTATCAGTAGAATTTCAATGCCATTACATTTAAACAAATGAACATGTGCCTAATTATTGGAGATCCATGTTAAGAAACAGAATTGTAAATGGTCTTAAAAACAAATCTTTAGCCCTGGCCAATCTGGCTCAGCAGTTAGAGCATCGGCCTGTGGACCAAAGAGTCTTGGGTTTGATTCTGTTCAAGGGCATGTACCTTGGTTGTGGATGGGTCTCCGGCCCTGGTCGGGGTCATGCAGGAGGCAACCAATCGATGTGTCTCGCTCACATCACTGTTTCTCTCTCTCTCTCTCTCTCTCTCTCCCTTCCCCTTCTCCCCATCTTCTCCTCTCCCCCTCTCTCCCCTCCCACTCTATCTGAAGGTAAATGGAAAAATATCCTTGGGTGAGGATTTAAAAAACCAAGCAAACAAACAAACAAAAAATCTTTAGCCTATAATGTTAAAAAAAAAATCTGGAAACAGTAATGTTACTCTAGACAATACAAAAATCGTTGGAATTACCTACCCATGTCTAAAGTGGCCAAGGTATGGTCACTCTCTAGAACATGCCAGTCAGAAAGCAGTAGACTCATTTATGTTTGCACTAGTGTACACCTGGGATGAATATACATCCCTCTTTTCCCTGGATGGTCTCAATTTATATCTATAGTCATTTTGTAACTACAAACATATATATCACAGGTAAATTGATAAATTATATGATCCCACCTCAGTTTACATATGGATATAAGGCATGAAGAAAAATACATTCTGATTTTCACTGTACATCCTCACCACCATGCTTGTGTAAGTCGTTAGATCTTACTATCAACATAGCCGTATATGGGGGTTTCTGAACCATGGTCTGTATCATTTGCCAAAAACCAGAGCAAAAATGTGACTCATATTCTACTTATTTCTTGGTAATACATACCTTGCAGCTTCAGAATTCGTTTTTATTCTATTATGTTCAGATATCTGCAGCTTTAAGAAAAGCAAAAACAAAAACAAAGGTTCACTATTAATGCAACTCTATAGATAAAATATAGATCAGTCCTATTAAAATATTTATATATTTGTGTATAAGTTCTTGACTGTTTTTAAGACATTTAGATATGCACTTTTTTTTTCCTTTAAGTGTAATATAATAGGTACTTGAAAAACAGGACCAGAAAACAACTTGGAATTTTTATCATTTTTATAGGTAGCATATAAAACAGGTTGCATTCAATTCTCCATGGAATAAGGTTTGGAAATGAAGCTGAATTATTTGCAGATAATAAATTTTAGTCCCTGAAATATACTTGGTACATTGTAGAAAATCTTGTTGGTTAAATCTTGAGCCATCAAGTTCTTCTTGAAGTGTCTCGATATGCTTTTGACTGATACCATCTGTTATCTACTGAAAAAATTATTTTCCTTTGGAAGGTATTCATCAAATTATAGGTGACATATTTGTTTGAGAATATACTAGACCATCTGGTTTTATAAAAACATGTTTCTAAAAAATATTGCATCTCATCTCTCAGCTACACCATTCGTATTTTTCAGAAGCTCCTTTGTTACATTCCAAAAACAGAAACACATGATATTTTTGGATCCTGGTTTAAAAAGCAAAGAAAAACATTCACAAAAAGATTTTTCTAAGCACTGTGATATTGTACAGCTATTTACTAAAAGAATAAGTAGGGGAACAAAAGAATGGAGTGTGGAGGAGAAAGGGAGAAGGCATGATGAGCTCAGAGAAAATTTCATATCCTGAATAGAAAATCACTGAAACAAAGACCTTGACAAAATTTCCCTGCATATATGAGCTTTGGAGATGGCCTAGGTATGTTGAAATAATTAAAACTAAATTTTCAGTTTATAGACATATTTCCATCCCAGTTATCATGCTATAGTTGCTACTTGGGGATATAACAAGCTATTTCTTTTCCTAGGGGTATTTTTCTATTTATTAAAATAATAGATGAGAAACCTCAGAATATAATCTCAGCTCTGATTTTCTATTTGATTTCAGTAAACTTGCTGAAGGCCAAATTTCCTCTGACTATAAAATGAGCCAGGTTCTCATCAGGACAAAGTTTATCTGAATCAGGTCAAACTTTATTTTTAATACAGCAATTGTTCTCAGAGATTTCTACTGTAAATTACTAAGTCTGCCTTTTTCAGTTATTTTTACAATACTTTGGTATCATATATCCTAACATAAAGATAGGGAGTATTTTGGCTGCTACTTTTTAAGACCCAATTCTGTGATTGGAAGCTTTCTGAACAGCAAGTGTTCAATTGTCAAAGGGGCACTTTGGATAAGATTCAGCGTGTGCATCAGAATGTTGCCAATATAACATCTGAGAAGACAAGAAATCTGCAAAAGTGTTAGTTTGAGAAACGTAGCAGTTAGGAAAACCCATGGAAATGCAGAGATCTCAGAATAAGTTCAAATCCATTTCAAATTCCCCAGTGAAGGTCAGGCCCTTTACATCTGCTTCTATAATTTCAAAGAAATAGATCACTGAAAAAAATGAATGCCTAAATAAAAACAATAACCCCTACTTTAAGTGTTGTAGAAAAGTTCTTCCATGATTGGCCCTAAAAATAATATATTCCCATTACAGAAAGGAAGAAAAGTCTCCAAAAAAGAGACAACTGCATTTCAGTTGAATAGTTAGGGTCTTGGTTACTAAGATGTAAAAGCAAAAGACATGTAGGCATCAGGCCATCCTTAAGAAACCTTTCTGTTGAGACTGTATCATTTTTAAAAATTTAATTTTAGTGTATAAATATTTTAATTATTGATTATATAAATATTTATTAATGAAATATTTAAATGACAATATTTAACCTTCCTAATTATGGTAATACTTGGACAAGTTAAGTATTATCACAGCGTGGGATAAAATGCAAACAATATTTTACTTCGTGCATGATCCTAATTTAATTTCTGATGAGGAGCCTAATTAATTGGAATTAACTTATATTTGTCTTATAGGTCAGATAATAATCATTAGTTTGGCTTTCAATCAAGATGGTGACATAGGTAGACGTGTTACTCGCATCCTCCCACAACCACATCAAAATTACAACTAAACTATAGAAAAACCATCATTCGGAACTACTTGAAATCTAGCTGAAAGGAAGTTGTACAACTGGGCGATTAAAGAAGAGGCACATTGAGGCTGGTAGGAGGGGTGGAGATGCGGAATGGACTGGTCCCACACCCACATGTGGTGGATAAAAAGCAGGAGGGACATCTTGGCTGTGGAAGTCCCCCCTGAGGAGCAAGGGCTCCCAGTTCCACACCAGGCTCCCCAGCCCAGAGTTCCAGGGCCAGGAAGATAAGTCCCCATAACTTCTGGCTGTAAAAGCCAGTGGGATTGTGGCTGAGTGAGACGGAGGGCTCATGGATTCCGAGGCGTTCCTCTTAAAGGGCCCACGCAGGACCTTACACGGACTCACTGCCTCTGGGCCCCGGTGCTGAGGCAGCAGCTAGAAAGGCACCAGAGACATGCAGGGAGGAACTGATTGTCTGGCATCAGGGTGAAAGCTGGAGGGGCAGCTTTCTGCCAGACAAAAGTGCTGACAGAGGCCATTGTTCCTTTCCTGAGACCCCCCTCCAACACTAGACCTGTTAAGCCGGCACCATATCTGAGTCTCCATCAACCTGGCTCATACTGTTTGCCCCGCCCTAGTGATTCTCTGACATGCCACCCCACCCAACTTGCAGGCCCACTTAAGCTGTTTCCAGTGGCTTTTCCTTACAAATGGTCTGTCTTGGCTCATGCTTTGGAGTTTCCTAAAATCTCTCAAACAAGCAGTATCTGGCCTCAGCATGCCTTATAATGTGAGTGGCCCCAGGCCCGGCACTAGAAGCAGCTGGCCTTGGTTTGCATCTTGGCTTTGTCTGGGCACCTCCAAAACCAGCACAAGTAGCAGCCATTGGCAGATTGTGTTGTAGCTTATTCCAGGTGGCCCTGGGAAGAATACAAGTGGCAGCTGACCTTGGCCTGTACCTCCCAGGAAGCCCCAGAGCCAGCACACCTGGTGGACAGCTTCAGACCACATCAAAGTACCACCCAGCCACCTCCACAAGTGACACATTGAAGGGAATGACTCAGTGGGCACCTGAGACCTGCTGAAATAAGTCCTGTTCTGTGGGGGTAGGGGCTGCACAGCTGATTCTTCATAGTAGTGGTTGGTGATCTCAGCCTGTGCTTGCAGCCAATAAGCCTAGGGGTAAATCCTTCCCATTGATGTGCCAACAGCAATCAAGACTCACCTACAGCCCTGGCCGGTTTGGCTCAGCAGTTAGAGAGTCGGCCTGCGGTCCAGAGAGACCCGCGTTCGGTTCCCGCTAAGGGCATGTACTTTGGTTGCAGTTTGTCCCCGGCCCTGGTTGGTCGTGTGGGTGGCAGCCACTCGATGTGTCCCTTTCACGTCGATGTTTCTCTCTCTCTCTCTTCCTCTCTCCCCCTCCCACTCTATCTGAACAAAAAATGAAAAAATGTCCTCGGGTGAGGATAAAAAAAAAAAGACTCACCTACAACTGAAAGGTGTACACAACCCACATGGGGGGGGTGCACCTGGAGTTGGGTGAACTGGTAGGCTGTGCCACTGGACTCTACAGAACACCTACTGCATAAAGCCGCTCTACCAAGCCCAGGAGACATAGCAGCTCTACCTAATACATAGAAGGAAGCACAGGGAGGCTGCCAAAAGCAGGAGACAAAGAAACATGTCCCAAGTGAAAGAACAGAACAAAACACCAGAAAAAGAACTAAACAAAATGGAGGTAAGTAATCTACCAGATGCAGAATTTAAAACATTGGTAATAAAAATGCTCAATGAACTTAATGAGAACTTCAATAGTATAAAAAGAACGTGGAAACTATAAAGAAGAACCAGTCAGAAATGAAGGCTATACTAACTGAAATGAAGAATCATTTACAGGGAATCAATAGTAGAGTAGATGAAGCTGAGAATCAGAACAGCGATTTGGAATATAAGAATGTAAAAAACACCCAATCAGAACAGCAAAAAAAAAAAATCCAAAAAAATTGAGGATAATGTAGGGAGCATCTGGGACAATTTTAAGCATACCAACATTTGCATCATGGGTGTGCCAGAAGAAGAAGAAGAGAGCACGAGAAATTGAAAACCTATTAGAAAAAATAATGACAGAATACTTCCCAAACCTGAGGAAGGATATAGGCATACAAGTCCAGGAAGCACACAGAGTCCCAAACAAGATGAACCCAAAGAGGCTCACACCAAGACACATCTTAATTAAAATGACAATGGTTAAAGACAGTGAGAGAATCTTAAAAGCAGCAAGAGAAAATCAGTTAGTTATTTACAAGGGAGTTCCCATAAGATTGTAAGCTGATTTCTCAGCAAAAACTTTGCAGGCCAGAAGGGATTGGAAAGAATATTCAAAATGATGAAAAGCAAGGACCTACAACCAAGATTACTCTATCCAGCAAGCTATCATTTAGAATTGAAGGACATATAAAGAGCTTCCTAGACAAAAAAATGCTAAAGGAATTCATCACCACCAAATCAGTGTTACATGAAATACTAAAGGGTCTTCTTTAAGAAGAAAAAGAAGATTAAAAATGTGAGCAATAAAATAGCAATAAATACATATCTATCAATAATTGAATCTAAAAAACAAAATCAACAAACAGCAGAACAGAAACAGACTCATAGATGCAGAGAACACTTTGATGGTTGCCAGATGGGAGGCGGGTTGAGGGGTTGGTGAAAATGATGAAGGGATTAAGAAGTACAAATTGGTTGTTACAGAATAGTCATGGTGATGTAAAGTACAGCATGGGGAATTTAGGCAATAATATTCTAATAACTAATATAGGGTGTCAGATGGGTATGAGATTTAGCAGGATGATCACTTAGTAATTTGTATAATGTTTAATCACTGGGGTGTACACCTAAAAGTTATATAATATTGCATGTGAACTGTAATTGAAAAACAAAAAAATGATTAAAAATATTATAATCATTAATTATACTGAGATTTTAAGATTGTAGAGATATACATATGTTTATAAAACTATATTGAGTTAAAGTAATGAACATATTAAACATTGTTCTTATAAACTTCAAGCAATGCTACAAATTACCTAAACCCACTGAGTTACCTTATTTATATTATCTGAGTGAAATTTTAGGGCTAAGTGTTTAAATACCAAGTAGATTTACTGCTCTTTAATGTCAACTTAAATTGTAATTCTAAGACCCTTAATTAACTTCAAGACTTCAGACTTAATTAACTTTACGACCTAAGGCTTGGAAATGTTTAAGTAATTAAAATAAATAGAAACTTCTACTTGTAACAGAGGGTTTGGAAATTCTATCAAACAAAAAAATACTTGTTCACCAGTCAATAATTTTTACTTATATACTCTTGTTTACTTGTAAACACATTTGTTCTTCTTAATATTTATATTAAGAGGATAAAATGCGTGGAGTGAAAATGTCTTAAATGTGCTTATAAGAACAAGTGCATTTTTAAAGTAATGATTTATAAACTTAAGTACTATCTTATTATTGTGTAATGTATGTCTATACACTTAAAATAAAAATATTTATAGCATAAAAAAATAAATGAGTGCTGATTGTTCACAAAGAAAAATTGTTCTTTAAGTGTACAGCCTGTTTTCAATACAAGTCTGTACAAAAAAAAGTTTTCATATTCTACCTAAATGGAAGAAAATTTTTGCCTAACTGCTATCTATGTGTACTGTAAAAAAGGTTTTTTATTCTTGATCAGCTTATAATTGTTTCATAGCTATAAACAATTATAAGCACACAAACAGGAAAATAAAGGATTTCTCACCTGTGTAAAGCCAACATTCCTTTGGTAGTTATAATGTATTATTGTGGTTAATAACACCCAAAACTGTGGTGATTTCTTGTTCTTGAACACCTGGGATTTTATCCAACAACCGTTTCATTGTTGCTCTTGTCCAGATAAAAACCCTCAAATTCCAAAACTAACCAGGTGTTTTTTTTTAAATATTGAAACCATCTCTGGTACTCCCTTGAAGCATAGGCTCCTTCTCTTATAACAGAGGCCTGAGCCTTGAACAGGAGGAATACTAGCAATAGTGAGTTAATACAGATATAGAAGCTCAACCAAACCTAGATTAATCTCATTTAGGGAAAATGTAATTAATATGAATATAATTTAGTGATTATATAACCTTTGAGTATGGTATAACCTTTGAGTATGAACATGTGAAATATGCACATGTTCGTGAACATGGCCTAACACGGTGATGCCCCAACAAATTGACTTATAAGAAAATTTTATTTCTAGGTTTAAAATACCTTGGTCAAGACCTCTGCTTCTTGCCAAAATGGAGAAACAAGGACCAGATTTTCTCTCCTGTTCTGTTAAAAAGGTTTATTCACTCTTGAGCTGCTTTAGTATATTTCATAACTATATACTATTATAAGAAACAAACAAAAGACATACAAAATATATGAAGGATTTTGAAGACATTGGATATCAGGCAATGAAAGACAATGATCCACGAGAGATGGAAAATAAATGCGGTGAGCTCTGTGATTGCCCAGCCACTACTCTGTTAGAGTTTCCAGGCTACGGCACAGAAGTGAGAACCAACATTGAATACATTCAGTAGCTTAGAATTCCTCGGAGCACAAACTACCAAAACTCACTCCAGAAGAAACATATATCCTAGATAGCCCTATATCTATTAACAAAATTAAGTTTTTACTTAAAAACCTTCTGACAAAGAAAACTCCTAGCGCAGGTGACTTCACTGGTGAATTCTTTCAAATATCTAGAAAGAAATAGATAGCATCGATTCCTGATAGCATCAGTTTCTTAGGAAAGAAACTCTTTCAGAAAATTAAAAAGGAGGAAACATTTTTAAAATTCATTCTCAAAGAAAGAGAATTACCATGCTATTAAAACCAGATAAAGGTATCATAAGAAAAGACCACCAATTAGTAACCCTCAAAACATAGATGTAAAAATTAAAAACAAAATTTTAGGAAACCGAATCCAACAATATGTAAAATGTGTAATATATCATGAATAAGTGAGTTTTTATTTCAGAATGTAAGTTTGGTTTATCATTTGAAAATCAACCAGTGTAATTCATCATATTGAACAACTAAAAATGAAAAACCATTTTGAGGCAGGTTAGTAAGGAACTAGGAAAAATTTCCTGGCAAGTGGAATGAGGAAACAAACAAATGGATGAACAAACAGCAGAAGTAGCTGAGCAACCAACAGCCAGCTAATAAATCACAAGACCCTACCCTTCCTAACCAAGGTTGCCGAAGGGCAGATGGTTTAAATCACCCTAGTCAGTGAGGTAGATAACAAAAACTAGTTAGAACCAGACTAATCCGTGATGGAGGTGAAACTGACCAGAGAATGACCCCAAACTCCATTATATGCTCATTTTAATATATTAACATACTAAACAACACACCCCTGACACTGTGATCAAAAGTGAAAGACCCCGAAAAGGTTACAAGATGGCTGGCTGATGGAGCTCCTCTGAGAAGTCACCAATTTCTTGGAAACCTAATGAATATTCTGTTGAGGTCCTCCCCTGGGACCTTCCCTAAAGACCCCACATATAGAAAAATAGATAAAAACTCTCAAGACAAAGAGCACCAGCACGCACTGTTTTGGAAAATGCCCATGTCTCTTTCTCAGGTAGTCACCTTTGCTGCTTCTATCCTCATCTCTAAGGGTTCCAACAAGACTTACAACTAGGAGAGCAGTAGGCGGCCGTAGCTCACCCCAGGCTCACCCCCTGATCCTGTCTCCAAAGGCCCTTCTTTGCCTCACTATCCTGAGCTTCAATAAACTTATTTTCATCTGGACTTGTTCTTAAATTCTTTCTTACATGAGTAAAGAACTTGGTCATCCTAGACCATGCCAGGGCAGGACTCACCTCAGCTCAAACCTGGTCCAGTGACAATATGACATCTCAACAGATGCAGGAAAAGCATTTGACAAAACCTAACATCCTTTCCTGATATAAACTCTCTCAATAACTAAGACTAGAAGGGAACTTCCTCAACCTGAAAAGGGCATTTATGAAAAACCTATAGGTAATATTATATATAATGGTGAATGTTTTCACCTTAATATCAGGAACAAGAGAAGGATCTCTGTTCTCCCGTATCTAGTCAACATTGTATCAGGAATAAAAACAAAAATGAAAGAAATCTGTAAAGGAAGAGGTAAAACTGTCACTGTTCACAGACAATATAATTGTGTAAAAAATCCAATGGAATCTACAAAAAAAGCTGTGAGTTTGAATTCTTAATACAAGAATTATAAATGTAACTAGCAGATTTGCAAAAGAATTTAAGCATAATGTTTCTAATATTTGGCGCTCAAGAGTGGTTTTTAAATCAGGTAAATTCAGGGGGGAAAATCACAATTGTTTTAGTTAAAAGATGTTTATTGGGATAAACTTCACTTATTCTAACCATGAGGTATCTGTGAATAATCAAACCACTGATGGTATTTTTGATAATTCTGTAAAAATACCATATGTGTGGATTGGCCTTGCTGTAAAACTGCTTGTATAATAGGTCAAATATTATGGACAGTGCTGTACTGCTCATGGCAATGTAATTGTTTGCATAGTTTCAACATAATTAGATAAACCAAATTTATAATCATAACTGTAACAGAAATGTCACACTTGAAAGCTGAGCTCATTGAATTAAGTATGACAAGCCCACTCTAAAGGAATTAGAACTGCACTTCATATATGGGATTTGGTCTGACACCTACTCTGTGACTGATAGAGTTCCAGCCTTACAGTGAAATGTATGGACCTCACCACTCCTGGAAGGCAGATACAGAGATACGTTTTATCAGGGGGGAACAAAGAATGGCCCAGCATTTCTAGAGATGGTGAGCAATTCTAGAAGAAAACAGCGACTTGTTGATTGGTCCTTCTCCTCTGATTAGGCAAGGTGACAAGAGCAGTTACAGGAAAGAAGGAAAGGAAGGAGGGAGGGAGGAGGGAGGGGAAAGTAAAATGAAAAAAATTGAAGGAAAAAGGAAAGGGGAGGGAAGTGGGAAGTAGAGGAACAAGGAGAGGAACGGTGAAGAGTTGAGGGAGAAGGAGGTAAATGAGGCGGGGGAGGGCCTAGGAGGACAGAAGAGAGTGAATGGAGGGTAGAAAAGAAAAGGAAATTCTGGGACAATAATGCAGCCTAGATTTTTTAAAATCTCTGACTATAAGTTCATTCTCGGTCCTTATAATGGAGTAACTCTAGTGTTGTTAAGCAAACAGCAAGAGTGTTCATCAACAGCTTTAATTGGACTGGGCTAAATAAACTAGGCCATGTTGAAAAGAACATAGATAAAATAAAAGCTTTAGCCCACAGATTATATAAAACCACTAAGACTAATTCAGAGTTGTCATAGGATTTTGTTTGGAAATATTCCTATTAATAAGAAAAGGAATATCAGTGTATTATAATAAAACGTCGTGGATGACCTGGTAAGCATGACTCCATATATACATACATATACATACATATACAGCATAAATTATGGCACATATATATGTATGTATATGTATATATGTGGCATATATATGGCATAAATTAAGCCTGTGTGTAATGTTTGCCATTTATAAAAAATGTAAAAGTGATTAACTGGACAAAAAACTTAAATGATCTTAGCACAGCTATGCAATGAGAATCTGCTTTTTGACTAAGACAGACTTTGAAGATTATGAAGAGGAGGTCTTTAAACTAACAACTGTCTCCAATCTGCTCTGAGACAGAATCTTTTTATGTAATATAAAATAAAACCTCATCCCAAGAAAAAATTATATTCCTGATCAACTATTTAAGCAATTTCTGATAGATGTTAGCTGGATTAAAGCCTCTTTGAATAAACCAGTAACCCACTCAACCCAGCTGACTGTTATCAGGCCTTGAACTATATTTCACTTTGAATCTCACCACTCTTTGCTCTAAAAATGTCTCTATCAACAGAAAAATCCTTGAAATGGCCTGCTATTTTATAAGTATTTAAAATCCTTAAAATGTGTACATAACTAATTACTGTTATTTAATAGCATTTTGTGCAAGAGGAACAGTAAATTGTACATTTTTAACAGACATTTCAAAACAACGCTGAAGATAAACTGCATTGTTGTTGCTTAAGAATAAAACATATCAAAATAATCATTACATTAGCCTCTGGTTTGAGGGAAAGATACTTCCAAGATTATCAGTAACAACATGTTGTGTGACATGACAACTACCCCTGGGGTGACAAGGAACATATGTCTGAACGGGGAGAATCAGAACAATGAATAATTCGTGGGGAGTAGAGCAAATTAGAAAAACCGGCTGGTGTTTAAGTTTCTGAGTAGGATTAAATATCACAAATGTCTTATGAGTGTCAGGGAAAGTAGTCAGGAGATAGCATGTCACATAAACATAGTGACTGAGAGAGGGAAAACTCCAGACAGATACTCATTTCAGTTATGAGGCAATAAAGTGATGCATTTCTATACATGAGTTTGTGGAAATTCTTCTTGCTGTAGAAGGCACCATTCCTATTCAATCCTGCTTTCTGGACTGACTTCCTTCCTTTCCTTCTCCTCCTTAGCCTGTGCTTTTGGCACGTGCTACCTTCAAATGCCAGAAGTTCAGTCCCACTTCCCATCCTCACTAGGTGTCTGAGTCACCAGACATCCAGCAA
This sequence comes from Tadarida brasiliensis, assembly GCA_030848825.1. Classification (NCBI taxonomy): domain Eukaryota; kingdom Metazoa; phylum Chordata; class Mammalia; order Chiroptera; family Molossidae; genus Tadarida; species Tadarida brasiliensis. Next base: position 76,532,130 of record CM061267.1, on the reverse strand, counting down.
GCAAATGGCATTGCACAAAGGAAGTAATTAGCTAAGTCAGCTAGATGCACACCCTCACAAACATGATCTACTCTTAAGTCCACTGATTTCCATTTCTTTTTCAATTGTTAGGGACTTTTTGTATTGATTTGGTTTTATTAAATAATGTAAAACGAATGCCTTGATCCAAAGTCAGAGTAGAACTGAATGTGAAGAGTTTCTTGTAACAGTGCCACCCAATTATTTGTGTTGTTTCTGAGTTACACACCAAACCAAAAAAGTCAGCTGTGCATTTATCATTTTTTAAAAATTTCAATTAGTCTTTCCTTTGGTTGAAAGAAATCAATTGGAATCCACCCGAAGTATGAGACTCTTTGTTATCTGGAGATTGGAATGTTTCACTTTATAAATTTGGTCACTGATATTTCCAGTTGGATCATTTTTAGTGCCTCAGAAGTTTTTACATCTTAGAGTAATGCATTAAATTAAGATAGGTAGGAAATAGGCGTTGCTTTTTTTTTTTTTTTTTTTTTCACAAAAGGCAGCATAGACTATTGTTAAAGGGAAGTTGGCAAAGAATCTGAATGATGGACTCTCAAGCAGACCAATTTTAGGAAACAGTGTGTATGGAAGCTAGACTGGAAGTGGATTTCTCTTCAAATTGTCAATGTTTATGTCCCTCTTGGAGTATTTGTCCAGTGTGAATACCAATACTACATGTCATTCTAGAGCTGGGGATAGAGCAGTAAATAAGACAAATTTTCTGACCTCGATGAAACTGTATTTAAGTCTGAGGACAAAGATTTTTTAAAAGGTATATAGATACATAATTTCAGATACCAGGAAGTGCCAAAAAGCATTTAAAAGGGGGTGACAGGGTGGTCAATGAAAATTCTCAGAAGGGATGACTTTTAAAAAAATTTTTTTTCCTTTTATTGAATTTAGAGAGAGAGGAAGTGAGAGGGAGAGAGATAGAAACATCGATGAGAGAGAACATTGATTGGCCGCCTCCTGCATGCCCTCCACTGGGGATCTGGCCCACAACCTGGGCATGTGTCCTGACCGGGAATCAAACTGGTGACCTCTTGGTGCATAGGTCAATGCTCAACCACCGAGCTACAGAAGGGATGACTTTTGAACTGAGACCTGAAGAATGTAAAAGGGTCATCCATAGATAAGAAGATACATCAAGAACAAGCTCTAAAGCAATCCAACAATTAATACCCCATTGGATTTGGGGGGAAATGGAGGTCATGGTCATTTTGACAAGGGCAGTTTCATTGAAGTGATGGATTAAGAGTAGGTAGGAGGTGTCAAAAATTGAGACAAGCAGTAGATATGGGATGGTAGCTAGACAAGGATAACGGGTCGAGAGAGGGTTTGTTTTTGTTTTTGTTTTGTTTCTAATAGGAAGAGTCCAATGATAGGAAAGGACTTATCTGAAAACCCTGTTCAAGAAAAGAATGGGATCCAGATTTTGAAGAGGATTTGGGACCTTAGGATGCAAACATTTATACTTAGCTCCCGGAGTGGGTGCACTGAAGCAACAATGGGAAGTGGCCATGGGAACCATGAAGAAGTGAAAGCAGAGCCCCTGGCCCAGTTGATCCCACCCCAGCTAATACCAGGGAACACATAGCAGCAGCCTTTTCGGCAGTGTACTGTTAAATTGGCTCCTCATAGATAGATAGATAGATAGATAGATAGATAGATAGATAGATAGATAGATAGATAGATAGATAGATAGATAAAAGATAGGTAAGAAGAAAGGGAGGGAGAAAGGGAAAAAGAAAGAGAGGGAGAAGGAAAGGAAGGAAAGGAAGGAAGGAAGGAAGGAAGGAAGGAAGGAAGGAAGGAAGGAAGGAAGGAAGGAAGGAAGGAAGGAAGGAAGGAAGGAAGGAAGGGAGGGAGAAAGAAAAGGAAGATGGAAGATCAGGAAGCACCAGAAATCTGTCTCCCAGTGCAGACAACTGCACTTGCAGAATCTGTGTGATATAACTATTTTGGAACTCTGTAGTCTGTTGAAGTCTTGTACCTTCCAGGGGAAGGCTTGGGCAGTAAATTACAATTAATTTTGGTCAGCTTCCACTCTTCACACCCTGGCAGCTGCCCATGCCTCTCTCTGGGCAGGCAGCAGTGAAAGTGTTCCCCAGTTCCCAGAGAAGCCTGTGCACAGCTTGTGGGAAACACCGTGGGCAAAAAGGACCCTGCTGCTTCTGATCAAAGAAATACAGACGGAGAGGTGATTAGCCATTATTGTTGCACCTCCCCCAAGTACTGCAACTCCCTCCCTCTGGAGCTGGAGTGACTCCCAGGGGACTTCAGGGGCTAGCTCCCTTCCCCCTGCCCACTTCATTTTTCTCTTTTTCCCCTTTTGGGAGCTGAAATTAAAGATGAGGATATTACATTTAAAAAAAAAAAAACTATATATATGGAAATAATTAGAAAATGACTGTGCATGCCCAGGGAAAGGTACACACTCAAAAAAGATCTTAGACCAAAAGGCTGATTCTTTTCTCATCAAGTTTCATTTCTCTGATGGAAATGAATCCTTTCTCTATATCTACTAAGAGTCACTTGGTTTACAAAATGATAAAAATATTTAAAAAATAAATCTATACTCACTAGTCAGCATAATACAAAGAATGGAGTAGATTTTTAAGAATGCAATTGTGAAGAGGCTGAATTTCATAGCATGGAGTAAAGGGTGAATATGAAATGAAAAGCAAAAATTGTTATTTTTTATGTGTCTAAAATGCCTTTATTGATATGTCCTATTCTTAAATAATTCATACTAGATAAATATAATGTAGAAACCAGATTCAACAAACAGCATAGTAACAAAAAATTGAAACTATTTTTTTTTTTTGTCATCATTGAATCTACAATTTCCAGATATAACATTCAGAAAGTACTGGGCAAGCTGAGGAGTTCAGAGAATGCACATTTGCCAAACAATCAAAACATTTCCAACAGAGAGGGAGAAAGAAAAGCAGATCTATTGGGAACCATTTTTATGACACAGAACTACTGAATTAAATGACTTTCAAATAAAGGTGTGAAACTTACAATAAATTCAAGTCACATTCAGTATGAGGCAAAGATTTACATAAAAGGACTACTGGTTAGGTGTATAAGCATTCAGATGAGAGAAATGTGCTCAGTGAAAGAGAATCCGGATGTTTGCAATAGTATTGCTGTCCATTGCTCAAGCATGATAACTTCAAAAGGGACTACAGAAGTAAATGAAAATTTGGAATATAAATATTGATTGAACAATGGAAAGACAGAATAAGAGTGTGTTCCCATATCTCTAAATTCAAGTCGAGATAATCACTTCTGTATGGAAGATCCAGAGATAATGAAGTCACAGTATGTCCAAATCTGAACTCATGTTGTATCTGTTACCAAATTTTCTTTCTATAAATCTTGTCTGATGATAGTTCATCTACCCAGTTATCCAACACAAACTTGAGTCATTTTTGAATCCTCACGCTTTTCCATTTCCCCCATCTTTCACCGATTCTATTGATTCCTTTTATTTATTTTTAAATCCTCACCTGAGGATATTTTTCCATTTATCTTCAGATAGATTGGGAGGGAAGAGGATGGGAGGAAGGGGGTGAGAGAGAGAGAGAGAGAGAGAGGAACATCGATGTGAGAGGGACACATCAACTGGTTGCCTCCCACACGACCCCAACCAGGGCCGGGGACCAAACCATAGCTGAGGTACATGCCCTTGACAGGAATCGAACCCACAACTCTCTGGTCCATGGGCTGATGCTCTAACCTCTGAGCCAAACTAGCCAGGGCTCTATTGATTCCTTTTAATGTGTATATTTTGCCTAGCAGTGTTTCTCCTTTCAATATATTCTCCACACTGCTGCCAAAGTAATCAATCTGAAATGCAAATCTGATTATATCACTTCCTTGATAAATATCCTCCAAAAGTTTCCTAGTACCAACTGGGATAAAATCCAGATTCCTTAACATGACACAAAAGGCCAGCCATGAGAGAGACTAACCTCCTCCCTACCCATTCTTTCCTTAGATATCTCCTGCTCATCCTTCCAGGCAATTCAAGAGTTATCTCCTCTGAATATTCATTTATGATATCCTTATCTGAATCAGGTTCCCTAACCACAGCACCTTGCAGTTCCTTTTGTCTTAAAACATATCTTAATTTGTTGTAATTGACTGACCTTATCTCTTCATCCCTACTATTCTGTGAGCAACCTAAGCAAAGAAGCTATTGTCTTTTATTTTTGTGTCCCCAGCATGGAACACAACATGTAATAAGCAATCAAAGTATTTGAGAAACAGAAAATGAGGAAGAAAAAAAGAGAGAGAGAGAGAGAAGACAACTAGATAACTCTAAGAACATTTTAGCTCTAAAATTCTGTCTCCATGATTCCATTTACTTGGGCCATACCTTCATGCCATACACATAATCTGCAGGCAGTGGGGGGTAAACTGTCAAAACCAATAAGCTATTGTTCTGTTCTCCAACTCCAAGAGACATAATTCCCTTAAACTCACCACAAAAAGGCAGCAAGAAAGCTTTAGTAGTATATAGTAGTATAAATTCTTAAGACAATCATGAGGAATAGATCCCCGGGTAGTATTCCCCAGGGGCTGGTTTTTACTTCCAAAGCCAGGATGCCCACAGGAGCTCTGGATCACCCTCCCCCTGTTGCAGAAAGTCATCAAAGCCAAATGCAGCACAGGTTAAGCCCCACCACACACTAGAGGGCAGTCTTGGAGCAGCAGTCAGTGTTTCCATGTGTGTGAAGTTTCCTTTGTCTGGATGTTTTTCTCCGTTCATATCAAGTTAAAATGTATCTTCCCTTATTCCCAGATCCCCCCTACGCAGATGTGTTTGTGCCCTCCTCTGTGGTATATCCATAACTCTTCTAGAGAATATATCACACTGTTGTTATTGTTCTTATGTAAATGTTGCGAGACAATTCTCCATGGGTCTCTAGTATTTCTATCCATTTGAGCAGAGACATTGGCAGTTTTTGCTTCTAACTATCTTTTTCAAAGATGTTTGTATGTCAAAATTCCTTAGAAGGCAAAGATAGTTTCTTCAAGGGGGGAGAAGGAAGATTTTTTCCTAACCTATCTTGATAATAAAGATAATGTCTCCCACCAAGGTGAACATTAGACAAGTTTCCTAGCAGCCTCTTTAGAAGATGGGGAGATTCATAAGTGTAGGGTTCCTCAGCTGTGATACTACCACACTCCTGTACACACATCCACCTGGGCCACTTTACATCATCCCCATAGAACTTGGTGGGGGTGAAGAAGGAATCCATGAGAGCTTGAAGTTCATGCTGTCTACTGTGCCATGATTAATAAAGTCTTTTTCTCTGACCCAGCAATCTCAGGTCTTATGTCAGCATCTATAAAACTGTAGCAGACTCACTTGTTAAGCATTTGAGTTTCTGATAATGTGCAGTGTGTGTGTGTGTGTGTGTGTGTGTGTAAAACCTATTTAGTTTATTCTGATTATGAAGTCCTTAAGAGTAAGGATTGTATCTAATCCATCCAGGTATCTCTAAGACCTAACCTAATTTAAATTAAAATGTCAGCTGAAGAACAATATAATGAGTACATGGTTAGTTAAGATGAGGAAAGGGGGTCAGGGAAACATACCACATACTTTACAAATCTTTTCACCACTTAAGTTCATGCTGCTTTTCATTAAGTTAAATTTATGTTATTGTTCCCAATTTAGAAAATAGACTGTTGTCCATATATATTTATTATGTGACAGTTATGATCTTAACCCCAACTCTCACACCGTCATCCTATCCTCTTATCATAAATGTTGGGGCACACCAGCACAATGAATACATTCACTCTAAGTATGCAAAACATGTAAAAATTAACAATGACTTTTGCTTGAGTGAAAATCTGTGCTTTGATGTAATCAGTGATAAAAAATGTAATAGTATTCCTTCTCCAGTGGCTTGGCTCAAGAGGGCGTGGGGAAAAACTCTCCCTCAACATATGTATTTAATGCCACAAATTTATATAAAGGAATTGGAGTCTCAGGGAAGATAAAGAACTTGGACCACGATTTTTCTTCTTCCCATTCACCAACCCACCATCAACATTAAAAATCAAAATATAAAATCATATATTTTTGCAAGAACAAACAATCAGAACTTCTTACTAAAAATGGACCATAGGAAAGGGTTTGGACCTGTGTTCCAGATGGGAATGTTACTTCTGAATTCTGTTCTTGGTTAACTTTGGAACCCATCCTTATTCAGTCACTATTGCATTGTGGGTATGTCTGGAAAAATGACTCTACATATGTGCATCTGAAGAGTTAAAGCATCACAACTAATAGATATCAGAACCCAAGTAGTTTGGTTGTGAGTCTTTTCCTTCTAACTGTGACACTAAAGAAATGAATGTTCTTCTCATCGAAAGGAAACCTTGGGGCTGGTCAAAGCATCCAAAGGAGTGGGAAGTTCGGTGATGAGTGGGATGGGATCAGCAAGTGAGACTTAAGAACCAGGAAGAACAGAAAATTTTAACTGAGCATTATCTCTGTGAATCTCCTGGGGCCCTTTGAGGCTGCTCTTGTTGACTTGAGGAGATTGGTCTCCAATGAACCTAAAGGCACCTGATGGATTGGAAGTACCTGATAGATACAGTTATCTGGGTGTCAGCCTCAGTGGGGCAGACAAAAGATCTGAATTTCTAATTCTTCTAAGATAACTGATTCATGGGCATGTGTGAGCGTCCCTGGAGAGCCTTAAAAAGTTTGAGAAAGGAAACCTTGCCAGTCAACTGGTTGAGGTTTTAAAGCCCTTGATATATGGTAGTAAATACAAATGCAATTTCATTTTATCCACAAGCTTGTGAACATAGGGGACATTTGGTAACAAAAATATCAAAGTACAAAAGATACATTTCAGAGGAAAAGTTTACAGTTTGTCCTCTGCAAAACAGACTGTGTGTGATGCTTTTTCATCACAGTTAGTTAAATGAGAGCTCTGGCAGTGCGGTGACTCAGAGATAACAAAATAAAGTCGTAACATCAATATCCTCAAATGTTTGGGGATATATTTGAGAACATAAATATTAAATGTTGAAAAAGGGATTCAACCTGCCCTTCAAGTCCAGCCAGCTGGCTTTCCTCCATCATGCAGTGTCCTCTAAGGCTATCCAGATGAAAAATTAAAACTATCAAGGAGCAATAGACTGCAGTACTTTGTAAAGAGGAAGTGAGTTGGTGTTTTTATTGTTAGTTTTATTTCATTAATATAAATAAAAGATTTAATTGTTCTGACTCTACCGTAATAGATAGATAGAGGGCAGCTATTATGTACACGGGGCTCTGAGCACCTCTAACCAAATAAGGCCTTCTAGCATCTATTCATTGCTGCCATTGATAGAAAATTTCAGCAACTCATTTCTTTGGAGGAAGGCCTTGTTCATATTCAAGGCCTATTGCTTAATAATTCATTAAAATAACTTTGTTCAGCCCTGGCCAGTTTGGCTCAGTGGTTAGAACATCAGCCCGCGGACCAATGAGTCTTGGGTTCGATTCCAGTCAAGGGCACGTACCTCAGTTGCAGTTCGTCCCCGGCCCTGGTCGGGTAATACGGGAGGCAACCAGTCAATGTGTCTCTATCACATCGATGTTTCTCTCTGTCTCTCTCTCTCTCTCCCTCCCTCCCACTCTATCTGATGATAAATGGAAAAATGTCCTCAGGTGAAGAATAAAAATAAATAAATAAAATAACTTTGTTTATTACTCTTTCCAATATGGCAGCTAAAGAGATCCATTTGGAATGTGAAGAAAAGTTAAGAACATGACCTCCAGACTTCATTGTTACCCAAGATTTCCATAAAAGAGGAAAGAAAAAGGAGAAAGCAGTAAGGAAGGAGGTAAGACAGCTCCCGAGGCCGACTCCACAGACCTGACCTGTGACCTGACAATGGGGCCATATTAAGAATCTAACTTTCTTTCTGAAGTCGGGGTGTTTCTACCTTTTCTTGGAAGTGTACCTCTCAAAATTATGTTAAATGACAGTTACTTAGGCGGAATCTCTGAACCCTGCTTGGCTGTGTGCTATTTTATAGAAGTACAGTGTCATCTTAATACACTAAAATGAAAATCCCACCAAGAAGTAAAAGGTTGGTTGATGGAGGTAAATATTCCCTTAGCGTGTATGATTAACTCCTCTGACTATTTTTCTTACATTCAAAGAGCTATTATTAGAAAACTGTTAAGTGTGGCAGATGGCATATAGGAGCAAGTGGTGTGCAATTTACAGTAAACAAATTCTTTATCTTTGACGGGTCATGAGGAGAACCAAAACGGTCTCCAATTCAATCAGGGAATCTGCTAGAAAACACTGACATGCATATTCACTAATTATAGTGAAATGTGTTAAAAAGCTACAATTATCTCAACGGATGGAACCTTTTCCCATGAAGATTAGAAAAAACAACTGGGCGTCATTGGCTGACAGCAGGATGCCATTTGTAAATGTGCCCCCAGATTGGTTGACACCTGTTCAGAGAAGAGATTCGAGTCTTCAGGGCCTTCCACTTGGTCTCCTCTCAAGACAGGTACACTTTTCAATGGTACGTGTGAATATGATTTCATCAGCTGTTTTGTATCAAATATGAGGAAAAACTGTAGCTGACTTTTCTGTCTCAAAAAGGAGAGGATGGTAAATCAGTGGGGAGTGATTTCCATAATGCTCATTAGGTTTGTTATCATCAAAATAATGTTTCAAATATTCTAGAGTTTGACTTCTGGCACTACAAAAAGGGGAAAGGAAACATAAGACAACTATTCTGAAATATATTTTTCAAAAATAGTTGTTTGATTATGTATTGAATAGTGGCCATGAAAACTTATCAGACTGCAAAATAAGGATGAGAGAATGTAAAATCACATGATATAATACATAGGAACCACCCAAATGCTCTCGAATGTGTCCTACATCACAGCTCCATAGGGTTTCCTCACATGAACCCACACAGAGGGACAGTGGGATGCTTTTGAATGATGCCATGTGGGACTTTGATCCAAAGGGACCACTGCATTGGAGGAGTTGATCTGGACAGTCCCTTAAATTCGATAAGATACTGGGATGTATAATAGAACAACTATGATTTGAGGGGAGTGCCTTATCAAACACCCCTAAACATCTGGAGGCCTGGCATATTTTGCTGGATTTGTATCATTTTTATGTGTGTAATTACCTGTAAAATACCAACTATCCAAGGACTCTCAAGCTAGAAGTTCAATCTGTCAACTGGTGTCTGTTGAGTCAGTTGTATTGTGAATGGCTTAAATATCCTTGGGTATACCAGGCAAATTCTGGAGTATTAGACTGCAGACACTTCCTTGGAATCGTGAAACACCCATCTTTAAGATGAGAAAATGATTTCTCATTCTAACTGGGAAGAGGAGAGTCTTCTCTCCTGGGGGAAATGTAACAATGTGTCATCTGAGACTCATTTGTAAGGAGGGACTAGGAGTTGTTTGACCCCACTTACTGTTTATCATGTCACTGACGACAGGTTTTCTCCTGAAAGGGATACATGACTTCATATTGAGGACTGTTACAGATCAATGTTCCTAAACAGATGTATAGACAGCCATCAGGGGGGCCTCCGGGTCAGGTTTTGTTTGTTTGTCTGCTGTGTGTGTGTGTGTTTTAAGATTCCTATTATATAAGAAGTGGTGGAGAAAAAAATAAATAAATTTTAATTTATTGGATTTATAACTTATAGGACAAGAGAACTTGATTTGGAACTTCGTCTTAGAATTTCACTTAAGAATTCTGGAGTTTAATTTCTTTGTGTTCTTAATCTTTGAACTTTAGATTTTCCTTGGCAATTTGATAATAATGTAGCACAGATATTCGAATTTGGAACACCTCCAAATGGTGGCATTTTGCTTTTGGAATATCTTTATTTGGTTGCATAATCTCAGTGCATATTCTCTGATGAGCACTAGTAGACCACATGTCTAGATTTAATGTGGGAGGAGAAATAGAGTAAGGTCACCTCTAAGCAATGGATACAGCAAGGTCCTGGAATTAATTTAAATAACATAGCATTCTCACTGATTTTTAGAGCCTCTAGACCAAAGTCTACACTGCTCACCAGTGGTCCCCACCATAGAGCCCTGTTAGAATTAAGAGAATATCTTCATAAGGGTCAGAATGCTATCTGGATAAGTGGTGATATCATCTGGGGCCCATAGTCACGTCTCTGGGGAACCATTAGCTAATTGCTAAACCAAATGGTGTCAAGGAACAAAAAGTTGGAAATGTTATGGAGAATATTTATCCCTCACTCTTCATTATTCCTTATGGAGAGATTTCAAGTAGAGCAAGGCTCCTAGGCCTTTGCACTACCCCTTTCTCACTGCTCACTCGCTGTTTCGTGGGGAAAAATTAGTAGATCAGATTTCCAAATCAGACAGAGTTTTATATTATGTCTCTTAAACATCTAGGACTCAGTCTCTTTTCTTCTCTAGACACTCAAACCAGTGAGTGGGAGGTTGTGATAGTGGGTAAGTCTCTGTCATGGAAGCATCATCAACCTCATTTGTTCCTCTCCTTTAAGCCACATTCTTCACACTAGCAATAAAAGTAATGATACTTTTATCTTCATCTGCCTGACTTGTGTAACTATTTCTTTAACAGTTTAACACTTAGACAGAGAATAAGAGTGTTATTTATTAGCCTATTCACTCCAATATATTCTAATTATCTTAAGTACTTAAGTTATTTTCTATATAAAAATAGGAACATTCATTCCTATGTATTTGTTCTGGAAATACCGTCTACTTTCTAAATGTTATGTTAGAACTTCATTTTTTCAGGAAAAGAAAATGAAGGTCAAATAAACATATTTTTATAGATTTTATATATTCCCTCGTTATATTTTTGGCATAAAACTACGTCACACATTTCATAGGTATTGCATTCACACTGGGAGGGAAAATTTCCATACATATAAATTTTTACATTAATTTTTTTTTAATTTTTAAATTTTGTTCAGGAACCCACATTCTATCCTACTTGACAGCTGGAAAACCCAAACTTGTTAGGTAGACTTTGTCTTTCTTTTGGACAATAACAGCCCCACTCCACCGCACGCTGTATCTGGGGAAATTCCTACTCCAGGAATCTTTCTGAGAGGCAGTGACTACTGCTCACTCTAGAAACTGAACATTTCTTCCCCTGCTTTCCTTCCAGCTAGGTTGCATGACCTAGCTTTTCCAATAAGATGCACACACACTACACCTTGGCTTGGAGAGGGCAGAATCCGTTCTGTCAACATTGGCAGGACAGGCAGTAGGTGCATCCATGTCCCAAAGGCGGCCACAGTGGAAGGGGCTCTAGCATCTCCATCGTCCAGCACTGATCATGGAGGCAGTTCCGGTGGAGATACTTATTCTCAGCCGTGCCGTCTTGATGGACCAGTTCTGCAGAATGATTTGGACTTTGTCTCTAACTAGGTAGGCTCCAAGTCTAATTTTCCAGCAGTCACAGAAATTGTTAACTATCTAATAGTTTTAATAAATCTGATGTTCTGCTTAAGTTAACCAGAGGTTGGTTCTATCACTTGAAAGTAAGAATTCTTATAGATGCCCTGTTCAGTGAACACTATCCCAGTCTCTGCCCATACGAACAGGTTCCTATCAGTTTAGAACAACCTTTCTCAGGATAAGTCCTCAGTTTTGCAGAGGTCTTCCCTCTTCTGTTTTTCTTCCACAAAAATACCTAGGTCTGCACAGTCCAATAGACCAGCCACTAGCCGTAAATAGCTGTTGAGCACCTGAAATGTGGCTATTCTGAATTGAGATGTGCTGTAAGTATGAAAAACATGCTGGATTTCAAAGAGTTAGTAAAAGAAAGAAAGAAAGAAAGAAAGAAAGAGAGAGAGAGAGAGAGAGAGAGAGAGAGAGAGAGAGAGAGAGAGAGAGAGAGAGAGAGAGAGAGAGAAAGAAAGAGAAAGAAAGAAAGAAAGAAAGAAAGAAAGAAAGAAAGAAAGAAAGAAGGAAAGAAAGAAGGAAAGAAAGAAAGAATATCTCCTTAATAATGTTTCATATTAGTTTCATGTTGAAATAGCATTCTGGAAATATTAGGTAAAATTAAACACATTATTAAAATTAACTTTCTCTGTTTCTTTTTAATTTTTGAAAGATAAATACTAGAAAATTTAAAATTACATGTGTGGCTTGCATTATATGTCTGTTGGACAGGCATTGTCATACATCAATATATTATATTATTATTCTGTTAACAATGATCTATATATACCTAGTCCTTAAAACAATAAAATCTTTATTTTCCACAATACAGTTTTTAACTAAATTATCTTTATTACCAAGGGAAGAAAAAGGAGCTAATGTAATATAATAAAAGTACTCCGGTGCCTGGCACAGTGCTAGGCAATTTGCATATAGTATTTTATTTCATCTTCATTATCACTCTATGAAGGAGATATTAGAATCGCCACTTTATAAATGAGGATATATACCAAAAAGTTAGGTAGTTTTCTGCAAGGATATATACCTATTAGGTGCCAGAGTTTGATCTGAAACACAGATCATTTTGTCTTCCAAGAACTACTTTCCCATCACCTTGTTGGGGATACCCCCCCTCCCACCTTCACCCTACTAACCATTCAAAGGAAAGATTACAAAGCATATGGAGCAACATAAACTCTTCGTATTCATCTATATTTCACACCCCTTCCATTTTTCTATTTCAGAAAATTGCAGTATTTTCCATGAGTTATATTATGACTTATTGTTTCAGATTGTCAAATTCTATAACTAATTGGGACTTAAACTTACTGGAATGAGACATTCTTACCCAATACAATTTCTGAACCAAAAGCAATTCCCTACTGTTTCTATCTTTTAGGTCTAGTTTCTCATGTCTTGTCAAACTTAGACCTATTTTAAAACATAGCTATTTTTAAATTTTATATTTTAACCAACTGATCCATTTGGGACCCTTTGATCCAGCATAGATAATGACATATTTTCTGTATAGTACAGGTGGTCAAATAATTTTCTATATGTAAGAGGTTATCGGGGAGCTGTATTTTTAAGTTCTGAAATATTTAAAATTTCTGGGACATTTTGATAATTTATGGAGACAGCTGAAAAGACTATTTTTTTATTATTAGGTACTGGAAGATCCAGAGCTTTTGAAGCTATACATTAAGGTCCAGAAAAAAATTAATAGCACTATTTGTAGGTTCAAAATAAATACCAAAATAAGTTCATACATTTAGACTTTGTGACAGATTTTTACCAAAGTCTTATTCTTTTTTAACCTCTGAGCTTCTGTCAGTTGCAGATTAATCTGTTCCAGATTCATGTTCATCCAAAACAGTACCATCCTTACTGTGTATTCAGGGTGGCTCTATGCAATAATGGGCCTGCAGAATCAAGGGCTCCGTTGAAATGTCCTATTAACAAAGGTCCTCACAGCCTCTGAGTGCCATATCTGCAAATCTCGGTGACTAAGTGGTAGACCTCTGTATTGGTAGGGGCCTGGGGCCTGAGGAAGACTGGCATCACAACAAGTCTTTTGTATTAATAAATTTACTGCATGGAATTCTGCTAAGTAGCTTTATTTGAATACTTCAAAAATTAATTACATGATATCTAAAGGACCCTAAAATAGGCTGAAAGGAGCGATACAAAGAATGATCCCTTCTTAAAGAAGAGAACAGAATAACAATGAGGTTCAGAATAACAGACTCTCAGACTTCAATGCAGAAATGATTGCTATAAACTGAAATAATCTGAGGAGGTTATGAGGTCGTAGAAGGGAATGGGCATTGGGGGAGGGAAGCTCAGAGAACCTCAAAAGTACAAAGGCATGAATGAGAATTGCATCTTCTAAAACAGCTTAAAGATGAAGTTCATTGGGGTATAACGTGAAAGAAATGGAAGGGAACCCAGATAGAACATATTGGCTCTAGTTTACATTGTGAAATATCCTGAATGGCAGGCTAAAGAGTTTGGATATTATCTTATATATTGTTGAGTGATATTAAACAATTTTATGCAAAATAATGAGGACATATTAGTTCTATATGATTCTGAACTGATGAGATCATAGTGAAGCCAAGGAGATGCCAAGCACAAGATAAAACAAGCACTGAGGAAGCTGGGGCTTGTGCGAGGAATAAGGATGTGGGTCCAAACCGTGTGGACACTAGAGAACCAAGCCTGAAAGTTTAGGAGGACTTAAGTGTGAATAAAAATATGGGGAATATGGACATTGTAAGAAGGTCGTAGTTTAGAATAATAAGGTCCTAAATTCCACTGATTCTGAGTCAACAGTACCAAGCCTCTCAAAGTTGTGGAAGGGGCTGTGGGTGTGAAATTTTTAATTTGCCGACTTTATCAAATCCATTGAGTAGATTAAAGCAATATGAATTAAAGTCATATTTATTAGAATTATTTACCTCTAACCTTGAATTACTTCTTGATTCTAGTTGAAATTATGTAACAAAGTGATTATTCATGAGAAATCCCAAGTAATTGGGCAAACAAACATATGCATGCAGAAGCAAAGCGACTGCTAAAGGCATGATCCACGGAAGACATAACACACCTAAACTAATAGCTGCTTTACTATTCTGTTATCCACTGGAATGCATCCTTTGATTTGACATGGAACAATTTCTCACAACAGATATGTTCACCTTGATCTTGATTTTTTAAAAATATATTCAGCAGTTCTAAAAAACTGCATTTTTTATTCCATATTACTTTTATATTGTGCACCCAAGCATAGAAAATGAGAGAACTAATAGTGTATCGACTAGTGTTGAATTTTTTGATTCCTTTAATAGGTTTTCTATGCTTAACAAAGATTATTATTGAGTTGTCTTTAAATTATTTCAACCATATGATCCTACAAGAAGTATATAGGGACTTGATTTGGGAAGAATTCATTTGGAAGGATTGGTTCTTTATTTGACCACATATTCAAAAGTAATTGTTTATAACAGATTGGGGTCTATTTATTTATCTGTTTTTTATTTAAAATTTCTTCCCAGGTTCTTGTTCTAGGTCAAACAAGCTCAGAAACAAGCTCAGAAACAATTGAGACTTGGGAACTTTAAGAGTATTATAACTTGACTATGCTTGATGACTCTTTATGGTACATTTTAATAGTCAAGAAAATTGCTTACATTTTTTTCTCCCCAATGCACCTCTACACCACAACTGTAACAGAGACACTATGAACTATATATATACTCTATCTTGATTCACTTGGAAAAGTAAAGTACATAAAATGTGTTCTAAGATAAATGGGCTACTATTACTAGTACCACAGCTATTAGTATTATTTATAATTGTGGTTCCCTTCTAAAAGGAGCCCCTTGCCAAAGGGATCATACAAGCTACCGATTTTCACTTTGGTAGAAATAGGTTGGTGGATATTAATGTCTCCTTTTGTCACATCTTTTTATTTTATCCAGCAAAGTAGAGAGAAAAGCTAAACTAGGCAGAACAAATAGAAGTTCTATGACTTGTATGACAGAAAATTCCCCCAGGTGAAAGCTTCAAACAGCTATAATAAATCTTGATTTAGAGAAGAATAATATTTCATGATAAAAGATATTTCATTTTCCTAAACTGCTGTGATGCTCATGCCTGTAACATAAGAGCAAGAAACATGAAATTTTTATTGGCTGATACAATCAGGACTTATAGTTACTTAGGGTTTGAAATAAACAGTAAGCTAATTTGTGAAATTAAGATAAGACTATAAATTGTAGGATGGTATTAGTATCTACATCATAGGGTTTTTAGAAGATCAAGAGACAATAACAAACAAAATAGAAACAGAAAACAGACTAACAGCTGTCAGAGGGGAGGGGGCGTGTGGGGCTGGGTGAAAAAGGTAAAGAGATTAAGCAAAAAAAAAACAACCACCAAACTACAGACACAGACCACTGTATGGTGATTACCAGAGGAAAAGGGGGGTGGGAGGAGGTGGAAGTGGGCAAAGGGGGGATAAATGATGGTGGAAAGAGACTTGACTCTGGGTGGTGAGTGTACAATGCAGTGTGCAGATGATGTTATAGAGTTGTACACTGAAACCTGTATGGTTTTATTAACCAATGTAACCCCAATAAATTCAATTTAAAAATATAAGGAACAAAAGAAGAAAGAAAAATGGGTAAATGACAACAATGGGCATTTCAGAAGAAGCTATCCAACAGAAAAATAAATATATAACAATAAAGTAAAGCCATTAAAAAATGACTGCAGCGAACTATTGTTTATCCACGAGATTTCCTAAAATAAAAACATTTGACAGTAGCAAGTGTTGGTGAGAAAGTTGCTGGAGTTATCCAGGAATAAAATGAGTAAGAATGTGTCCATTTTTGCAAATGATGTAAAATGAAATGAAAAACATAACAATAATACCTCACTTAGGTAGAAAATAACTTTTGGCAGTTCTAGTATCCAAAATAAAACTGTGAATCTGTACTGGAAAAAACCAAAATGCCACAAGCCCATGCGCTCGAGCGGACCCTCAGCCCTTATTCCGAGTCCATCTATTTTTACTTCGCAAATCATTCAATCCACCCAAGGTCATAAAGAAAGTGTTTCAAGATAGAGGGGAATAAAAAATAAATGAAATCAGAAAAAAAAGCTGCTCTAAAAGCAACAATCTGATGTCCTTGATGTGGGGAACATATGACCCGAAGCATACAGCAATGTAATCTAATAGTATCATCGAAATAAGTTTCGTTATATTCATAACTCAACAAGAGGGAGAAAGTGTTTTCCCCAGAATTCTTGAGAGCTATAGATGGTCAATAGCAAAGTGAGGCTGATTCCTAAGAGGGTGGCAGGACAGGGGTGGGGAGAGAAAACAGCCACGTTTCCTGGAGATGCTAACAATAGAGAGGGCAGCACCGGAGTGCAGGCTTGGGAGGAGCAGCGAGGAGACCAGAGGCCTAGGAATTGAGGTGACACCGCAGAACTCCACGTGGACACTGTAACCCCTTCCTAGCTGCAGCCGGAATCAAGGTTCAGACAACATCCATCTAAATTTCTGACAGGCAGAGAAGCTTTCAGTGACCAACATTCTGATGAACGAGAAAAGCCTAAGTTTTATTTATTCATTAATGTTTAAAATGTCTGTCACCTGAGACAAAATAGCTTAACAGCTTCAAGAACTGACTTTGGAGTCAGGCAGATACAAATTTAAATCCCTATTTCATCCCAGTTCTATTACTTTGGACAAGCTATTTACCTCCCAAAGTCTTTCTTCATAATAGTAATAATAATAATAATAATGCCAATTTCGTTGCATTATTATAAAGATGAAATGATGTATTTAAAGTTGTATTAGTTATTGATTGCTGTGTCACAAATTACCCAAAAATACTTAGTGGTTGAAAATAACAAGCATTGATCATGTCACAGTCACTAACTTCAACATACACTCAGATGAAGGCACTGGGTGAGACGTGGACTCGAGGAGGTGGGGTCACTGGGGGTCTTCTTGGAGGCTGCCAGCCACGGCTGTGTTTAAGCACATAATAAGAGCTAATAGATCCTAATTCCTATGATTAGTATTGTCTGGAGATTTTACAAAGTAGCTCTTTCTTTATTGTTAGTGGATAAATGAGGTACTGCTTGTTCTCAAGCTTCAAAATAATGTCCTAAAAACAAATAAAATGGCATATACCCAAGTATGAAACTCAAGTCACCAAATATTAGTACAGCAAGTTCCAGCTGAACACACAATATTAGAAATCATTTGTATCCGGAAGGTGGGTGGGTGGGGGTCGGGGGGTGGGGGAGACAATCAAGAGGGAAAGGCCTTGGGACAGTCAGCTTCTCTATCCACTCTGAACACTGGCCTGCTCTCACCGTGACCACCAGATTCTTCCACTCCGCAGCTGCGGACACCTGAACTGACTAATGTCCTGCTATCTCTGCCTGGTGGTGGGTCAACGGAGAGGTGGGGGAAAGGAAAGTAAGTGTCCATTACCGCAGGAACTGGCAGGATAGTTAGACTATGATTTTCATAACTCAAATAAGATTTCACTCAAATGATGTAGACATAAGTTGCAGGAGAAAAGAAAGAGAGAATCCTAAATCCTTAACTAAAATAGCTGTCTCGCTAGTCTTCTCCAAGAAATATTAAAGATGTCAAAAACAGGTCATTACCACTGTTATGAGCTTGAACAGCCTTCAGACTAGCACAGTCTTGGATACTGTGCTTACCCTGAAACTGACAAGCTCAAATCCATTACACTCTAAATTGCATCTTCGTCCCCAACCCACCCACCAGCAAAATGTCCTAAGACAGCTGCTAATTTAAAGGCAGAATTAATTATCGGTGACTCAGTGACAGATGCTCTGCAGTTGGACTCCAACTGAAAAGCCTCTATGTTCTGGGCACGATGCTGGTGTTCTACTCTAAAGATTTCGCCACAGCCACGCAGTGCTACTTGGTGGGTGGCTTGCTTGCAACCTGTTTGGGCAAACCACTGTGACTTAGCCTAGTTTTCTGATTTCCCCAGCTTGCTGTCCCTCTTGCTGGCACTCTCCTTCTTTCCCTGTGGCTAAGGCACAGTCTTATTTGTCACAGTGTGTCAAGACATACAGGAGAAAGGAGACCCATACCAGAGAAATGTTCTTGCTTCCCTTCTGTACCAGCCAAACAAGGGAATACCAACAGGACTCACTGACCCTGCAAATATAGTCATTTGCCTCTTTGGTGCTGGTCACTGCCTCAGTAGTTCTTGGCTGCTGTGTCAGTGAATATCCCCACAAACTATTTGATTCTTCATGCTAGAAGAGAAACCTAAAATTTTTTTAAAAAGTAATACACTTAGCCCGGCCGGTATGGCTCAGTGGTTGAGCATCGACCCATGCACCAAGAGGTCCCCAGTTGGATTCCGGTCAGGGCACATGCCCAGGTTGTGGGCCTGATCCCCAGTGGGGGGCAGCAGGAGGTGGCCAATTGATGTTCTTTCTCATCGATGTTTCTATCTCTCTCTCCCTCTCACTTCCTCTCTTTCTAAAAATTAATAAAGGAAAAAAAAAAGTAATACACTTACATTTGAGAAAAGTTGGAAACATAGAACATTTTTTAAAAGAAAATAAATAGTTGGAATATATTTTCCAGTCTGTTAGATGAATTATTATTATTATTGTTTTTGCATCTATCTTCAGATATAGAGTGGAAGGGAGAGAGGGAGGAAGAGAGAGAGAGAACCATTGATGTGAGAGAGACACATGGAGTGGTTGCCACCCACACAACCCCAACTGGGGCTGGGGACAAACTGCAACTGAGGTACGTGCCCCCAGCGGGAACCAAACCCGGGACTCTGTGGTTCACGGGTCAATGCTCTAACCCTGAGCCAAACCGGCCAGGGCTTAGATGAATTATTTTAAAGAGTTCTTTGTGTTCTGTATTTGCTAAAAGTCCTTGATATGTATCAAACTTAGAGAAAAAGAGGTTTTGCCTTAATTTTGTACCTTATATACCTTGGGTAAATGTTGACCAATGATATTTCTTATATTTTTCATTTTGACTAACATATTCTTAAGTTCCATTCAGCATATTTTGAACCTTAAATTCCAATATGTCAAACAAAATAAGATAACCAATTTTATTAATTATTTTTCTTTGTAAAAATTAAACTTCACCCATGGACAGGTTTGGAGAGTATTATTAGGGTGCTTGGGAAATCCTGCTTTCCTTTTTGCATGCTTAAAACATATTTTTTTAGATATGCTTGATTCTACAAATCTTAGCCTTATCCCATATATTCTGTCCACCAAACTTCCAGAACCCTACCAATTTTCTTTCACGGTATCTGCCTTTCATCCTGACATATTAATTTTTTGAAATCAGTATATTTAACAATCATGACTTAAAAATATATAAAGAAAATTTATTTCTGTCTCTTGCTAATCTTAAAGAACACTCTATGGACTAGATCTTCCCTGGCACCTGGATGAAAATTAAGGCAGGCCCCTTGACATTTTCTGGAACCTCTTAGGTAATAGTTCTGTGGTTGTCTCATAATACAGTGGCATTGGAATAATGTGGTTATTTACTCCTCTGTAAGGGCAAATTCAATCTGGCTTTAAAATGACAACAAAGACCGCCTTTGAAATTTTGCATCATGGTTTTGTACTCCACTTAGAAATATGCTATCAGTATTCTCAGAGCTTCGACTAATGCTTCTACAACAGTCTTTCCTGCATTTCCCTTTCTTATGCTCATAATGTTTAGAAATTATGCTAGATTCCCCCAATATTAGCCCTTAGTATATTTTATAGCACCTGTTCTCTATGTCAAACAAAAAATAAAATAAATCTGATGTGTCAACAGACTTATTTTGTTCACCTTTCAAAAACAAACAAAATGGCCTGTGTATTTGTTTTATCTTCTACTTACCACAAAGGATCATAGCTCTCTGCAGACTGTGACAACAAAAGATCTAAATTCCATCTGCAGGGCCCACACTGAAACCTAGAGAAGACAACTGTATTTTGGTGAAACCTCACCAACTTTCCTTTCACAATATTGGAGCTACCCCTGCCTTGTTACCCTCAGCATTCCTGTTTCCTATTTCTCTGTAAATGACCTCATCCCAGTTAGACATCCTGATTCCTCATCACTCCCATCCCCAACCCCCAACCCCCTCATCAATATAGCCCCCCTGCCCTTTTCAACCACTGCTCTATTCGTCCTAGTTTTCTTCATCAATACCCCTGGCAACAAAACCCACCACCCTTATGTAAATGAGCTCATCCAAATTACCATCCTAATAGGTGAAAACGGCTTTATTTTTATTATTATTATTTTATCTGTCTTTATTATGGCTTTTTACCTGGCCCTCTGCCCTTTTTTTTTGGCTTACATCCTAACAGAAATTAAACACATGGACATCATATCCCTTACAGGCCTCTCTGGTAAAGGTTTCCCTGCCTCTGGCTCTTTCAGTTCAGAGCAGACGAGAGACTAAAAGGGTGTTGGCTCTCTCTGTCTTTCTCTACTGCTCAGTGGGATCATGAGTGACCCATTCCACACTGACATTCACAGAGCTATATAGGTCATGCATGTCATAACCATGCTTTGGGGCATAGCTCTTTTACATGTTATTTATGCCACACCCATGAAATCTATTCTGTGTCTTCATTAATCTCAGCCCTAAATCACTTATCTCCTAAATTTAGGATAGATTTTCTCCCCCCACCCCTCCCCTCCAAATGAGAAATATAGGAATCATCTAGGTAATCAGGAAGATCTGAGTCATCCTCTATCCTAGCCCACCATTCTTATTTTTATTCTCCTAGAACATAACTTTTTGCCCAAGTACCTTTAATGGTCCTCCTTTATCTACAAGAATAACTGCCAGTTTGGATTTGAGCTCCTGCACTGTAGACCTAGCCTCACTCTAATGAAGATAGGGTTGCCAGATCTAGCAAATAAAAATAGAGAACTTTATCTAGCCACCCTAAGTGAAGAATAACCAATTGCAACAGAGAGACCATACTACTCCCCAACCACACATATCTATGTGCTTACTACTATTTAAAATGCTAAACAATCAGTACAGCATGAACACTGTCCAATCAGAATGGATGAAGATGGTTATCAAGCCATAAGGCTGAAGCAGTGCATCCTCTTAACACGTCAGACTTAAGTATTCCCAACCCATACTGTGTTCTTCAAAAGAAATACCATTACCCTTCTCTTTATCCTTCTAAATGTTACCTATCTCTCAAAGATTTTTTCAATGTTAACATTCCCTATAAAACCTTTCTGAACTAACTAAAGTAGTGTGAGTTTGGTATCAAAGATCAAGTTCATTACCCCCTGACCTGATTTTCTTTAGCAAGTACTGCTTATATGACTCATCTTGAGAGATGCTGTCGATTGGGAGCCAACTCTCCATAGATCTTTCGAATTTCTGCGTATCTTATCAGCAGAGACACTGTCTGTTCTTTTTTCTGGACATTCTTTTCAAGGAAAATTGTACAGCAAACTGCCCTGAAGATAGAGATACTGTCTCCCTCTGGAGCAAAGGGCAGGCATGCTTATTGCCTACTATAAAAAATTCAGGTCCTATGCATAGGGTTCCTCTCCTGTAACAAAACCCAGTGAGTGTGCAGACATTCATCTGGCCCATCTGTACCACGTCTGTGGGGCTTAGAAGGAAGGGGAAAACTTATTCAAATACGTAAATGCTCATGTTGCTTGTTGTTCTGTAAGTAATGAAGCCCTAGTTCTCTGACCTAAGAGTCTCATTTCTTCTGCCCACATCCATGAAACTGTGACAGGCCAACCTGTAAGCTTTTAAGTGCAGTGAAATCTCACATCTTTCATAGTTGTTGACACTACCTTGTTATTTAAATGTTTCATACATGTAAATCTAATATCTCCAACTATTCTTATTCTTCTACCTTTCTTTCAGTGTCTAGCTCTGTACATAATGATAGCTCCACAAAATATCTCATTGAATGATACTTAAACATATTTTGAGAAGCAAAACAACAGATGTAAAGAGGAAGAGGTATAAAAGATGTTTAGGAAAGACTATAAACTAAGAAGGAAGTCTTCTTGAAAAGTTGGGCATCGGCAAAAAGTTAAGAATAAGGCTAAACTCAGAATGCTAAGAAAGGATCCGGATAAAGTGAAAGAATCAATAAGAAATCATCTCTGAATTTTATTTCTGAGTCTGTGCTGCATATTGGCACTGACTAATTCGTGAAGAGCTACCTCATGATCATCCTTGCCACGTCCAACAAATGATTTACTTCTGTCTGTGCCTAGGTGATAATTTTAAGGAATCCACTGTCATGATGACAGTATGGATGGACTGCAGGGATTAGGAAAGCAGCAACACAGAGCTTCTGTAAGCCTTGAACTCAGGTGGGGTGGCCAGAGTGAGCCATCATCTGGCCGTGGACCTTTAAATAACTACAGGACACTCTGGTGTTCCCAATAAGCCTGTGGGAAGACCCTGTGCAGGAGCCACAGTGGAACTCAGGTAGAAGGTCACACACCAGAGCATTATGCTACATGATAACTACAATATTTATTTAAAACACACATGCACCACACACATTTTAAAATATTCTGACATTGGAATGGCCTCAAGCTACCTACATTTCTTTAGAAAAACAAATTTGTAGTGTTGTTCACTCTAGAAGCTCAGGTAAAAGTGCTCAGATTATTACTGAACTGATCTCTCCAGCATTCTACAGGTGATCTGTGGTAAAACATATAACCTCTGTTATAGAGAAAAAAAAAATCCCAACGGAATTACACTTGATTTTTAAATAGTAGAGGTCAAATTTGGAAAATCAAAGCCTTTCTTGACCTGAAACTTTGAATTCCCAATAGGCACATGAGTATGAACAAATGTTGAAATTTTTCTAGCCTCTTTCTCTGACTTTTTTTAATTTCGCAAGACAATTTTTGATGCCCTCGTGCTGGGTCTCATCACTCATCAGAACTTTTAAATTAAAAACATCTGACAGACAGATTTGGCTTATGAATTCATTTCCATAATTTTCAAATATCTACATCAAGGCTCCGTGCCTGGTAAGTGGCTTTTTAAAATAAGCATATCATAAACCAGCAAAGTCATCTTGCTAGTTACATTCTCATGCAAGAAAGAATTAGATATTAGGAGATTCCTGGGTCAGTGTAATCAACTGCCATTTTAACTTTTTTTTTTTTTTTTTTTTTTTAGGACTTATCATCTTCTAGAAATAGGCTATCATGACTTCCAAATGGGATGAAAAATGGAAGGGGAAAAAAGGCATTGTATTATGATTTTTTTTGATATCCTTAAGCTCCTTATCTTGAAAACTTTAACTAAAGGATTAAAGGTGATTAAAATAACAGGTTTATAAAACATGAATTCTACAAGTTTTTTTTTCCTCTCCCCTGTAACAAGACCTAAAACTTGGATAGCGACAAAGATAACCTAGCCTACATCCTTGACCGAAGTCAGACTCTCACCCCCAAGGCTTCTCAGCTTGGCCCAGGTGCCCTTGTTCAGGCCTCTCTGCTCAAGGCCTAACTCCAGGCTGGCAGAGTGTAGCCACACCCAATGATTAACAGTGCCGTGGAAAAGGGAAATAACCATTTCACACATCATTCTTCTGAGTCCAACAAAATGTACCTCATCCCAGGCTTCCTGAGAAGGATTTCTTTAACACTAGCAGGTTGTTCTACTAGTCACCTATATAGTCCCTGATACATAACATGTGCTCATTCAATGGCTTTTTAACTGAACGGAACGAATCATGATAATTTTTAGCAGGCTGTGAAACAGGATATTCTGGTTCTCACGTATTTTGCACTACACAGACACAGAGCCTGATAGCGACTGACTGATGAACCTTGCAGAGAGAGAGGTATACCATATGTGGTTGAATGCACCCAAAGATCAAATTGAAAGCATTACTCAATATTTCATTGTATGAGCAAATTTGAGCCACTTTATATTTATTACCAATTTGTTGGGTTAAATAACAAATCATGACAGCCATAAAACAAGATAATTTTAAGCACTTACTATGCACTATGTGTTGTGGCCATTGCATTATATACATTGTCTCTGTACTGGGCTATACCACATGCATCAGTCAGGGCATGTTAGTTAATGCTATGGAACAAGGAGCCCTAAAATATCAGTAGCTCAAAACAGCAAAGATTTATTTCTGGCTCATGTCACATGGCTAGCAGAACACCATGTCAACCCTTGCTTCCACAATGTCCAAGATGGGAAAGGTTGTGGCAACTTGTGTACTGGTTTGTAAAGGCTTCTGCCTGGAAAAGACACAAGTCATTTCCACTCACATTTTATTGGCCAAGCAAGCTACTGACTGCAAGTGTGCCCAGAAGAAGAACCAGAATATTATTCACAGCTCAAATGATACCACCTTACAGAACATCACAGCCTCATGAGACTTTAGAGATTACTTTGTAATATCTTGTCATTTTACAGATGTGAATGGAGACACAGAGAGATGAAAGTCACATGGCCTATCAGTGCTAGAGCCAGAAAAAAGAGACTGGACCCTGACATAGGTCTTTTACCCTCAAGCAACCATGCTGTTGTAGTAAATATGTCTGTTTGCATAGGAATAATGGCAGCATTGGGTAAGGAGAGCTATTTTGTTGGTTTACTTAGTTCAAAGAGAGTCTTATTAAGTTTTGTTTTGGTTCTGTTCTGTCAAGATATTTACCTATGATAAAACCTATAATGGTCTTTAAATAAAGTTCTTAAAATGACAATAAAGAATTAATTTAAAGTAACTGGGCTACCCAATAGCTAATATGATAAGTTTAAGCTTTAATAATAGCAAAATGCATTGCACATTTTCTATGTAACAGGCACCATTCTGACAGTTTATAGGTATATTTAATCTTCAGAACAGCTTTTTAAGGTAGGCACTAATACTTTCCCCATTTGATTGAGATAGCTGAGGAACTAAGAAAAATAACTTGCCCAAGTCCACCTGGCTATTAAGTAGTAGACCTAAGATTTGAACTTGAACATTCCAGCTATAGGGTCTGGATGATAAGAATAAATACTCTTATTCTCTGCTGTCCTAAATCACTGCACTACCTGTGAGGACTTCATTTACCTATTAATCTAAGTGTAAAGTAAATACACACAACAATCTGTAGTTAATATACACAGTGTCAGTCTAATTTAACTTCTAGTTCCTTCAGCAATGTATGACTAAAACAAACAAACAAAAATGTCCCTGGTCTATCTAGGTTATTTCATTCTATCTGCTGTACCCTGTAAGTTCCTTTAGGGCAGAAACCAGGCCAACATCCAGCACCATGCTAGCAACATAAATAATGTTTAATAAATATCTGTAGAGCACATGGATAAATTCAAGTTCTCCATTGCTTCGTGTTTATCGTTGGCATTCATAACATCTATACTAGAAGTTCTTTTATTAAATAGCTTTAAAAATTTAACACACATTTCAAA
Organism: Tadarida brasiliensis; assembly: GCA_030848825.1. Classification (NCBI taxonomy): domain Eukaryota; kingdom Metazoa; phylum Chordata; class Mammalia; order Chiroptera; family Molossidae; genus Tadarida; species Tadarida brasiliensis. The sequence continues at coordinate 76,506,111 of CM061267.1, read as the reverse complement.
AACCTTTAGGTTCTGGGTCTGAGAGTTCAAATACAGTTTTTATCAACTGTTAATTTCTTCCAATGAACTCTGTAAACTCTTGGCTGTGTGTTGTACCCAATAAGTAGTTTTTGGTATCTATTGCACTATATATTCTTCTGATATCTCCATGCTGTTTAGCTGTTTGGTACCATGTCCTGTAGCCTCCATGTGTACCCTCCAGCATCCTGAGCAGAAGGCTGTCCCTGAGTTCATGGGAAGAAATTCAGTTGCCTATTACCCTGTTACACATGAATCCCTCACTGCTCCCTAGTGCCTTCCCCACTGTCCAGAATCCAGGCTCAAAAATTGTAGGAACAGATCAGAAATCTGATACCAAATATAGGATTCACAAAATTCCCCATTTTGTGTAGACATGTAGGGTGTAAATTCCTTTTTACTTTGATGTATTGATCACCAGTTGCAACAAAATAGGGAAAGGTCAGGGAAAAGGAGAGAAAATGAGAGAGAGAGAAAAAAAGAATGTAAGATAGACTATTACCCCTAAACTCTGTTGTCCATACGACTGTGTCATGACTCCCTTTCTGGTTGTTATATTAACTACCTAGTTTTCTGTATGAACTCAGCTTTGCGTAGATAGTAGGAAATTTTGAAAGAATTTGTAAAAAGCCATTGACCTAGAGAGTATCCCCCAAATTGTGCTCCCTTAGCTTAGTTTTCCTTAAAATGCTTATGCATGTGCGATATTAAATGATTCTTTGATCAAACAGACTGACAAAAGTGGGTTTAGGATAATTAAATGAGTTTCTTTGTACAGACTGCTTGGATATTTTTCAATACATGTAACCATATAAATAGAAATTCTAGGGTACCTTATGTTTATTATATTTTCCCACTCATTTACACCAGCATGGTAAAATAAAGTTACACTTTTGAATGACCATTTTTCTATAAAAAAGGTATCTTTGTAGAACCATACTTGACAATTTCTCTCAAATCCAAAGCTGAAGACTTATATTTTCAAAAGCTCTACTGTTGAAAACCCATGTTTCCAGTGAACATGCCATTTTAATAGTCCTTTTAAGCACATACTGTGTACACACACACACACACACACACACTCAGTAAACCTTATCTTGTTTGGTGGAATTAATGATTCAGCATTTTGCAGTTCCTTATTTGGCAGGACGTCTCCATGAGTTGAGCACTCACCATCCACCTAATTAATGCACCAAGAATGATTCGTAGGACCATTTATCAGCTCTATAAGATCCAGCAACGTGCTTAACACTCATGATCTTCATCACCTTCTTTGCCTTTGATTATTTGAGCCAGAAGAGCTAAGTTCAACTTCTTCACTGTGCAAATTGGGCAAATTATTTCATCCTTGCTAATTTGTTTCCTCACTTATATTGAAAACAATAATGCTTCTCTTGTAGAGTAATCATGAGATTAAATGAGAACATTTATAAAAGAAGGCTAGCACAACTCATTAACAGAAAGCATACCAGAGATGCTACTTCCTAATATTCTATCACTCCCTTATCTCTACCCACCTTTTACCTCACTGTCTAATCTCCCTAAATCTTTTAGTGAGAGGTGAACACACAATACAGTATACAGTTGATATATTATAGAATTGTATACCTGAAACCTATGTAATTTTATTAACCAATGTCACCCCAATAAATTCAATTTAAAAAGCAAAGTTTAAAAAAATAAAATATTCCAAAGCATACAGTATATTTTTCCTAAATCATTTAATCAATTTCAAAATTATCTAATTGATACAGTGACGTTCTCTTAAGATGTGGTGAAATTAGAAGGGAAAACTAAATGTATTACCATGCCATGGTGGGATATATTTATCCAGTCATCCCTGTTCTAATCCTTTCAACCATAACTGAAAAGATGTGACATTTCCTCCACTGACAGTGTTGCAGACAAGCCTTATGAAAAGATGTCTAATGTTGACTTGGTTGAATGAACTAATTCAATAAATAAGCACTGGAATGGCTGGAAAATGAGATTGATTGACATCCATAGAAGAGTCATCTTGTCCTTTACAGTAGGGCACTTTTGATGAGAATTCAAATAAGACTCAAATATTCTCTCATTCTGGGACCATGCTAGGAAATTAAAAAAATATTTATCTTCCCTTAGACCTTTTTGTTATCAATCCTTGAATTTTTCTGTTTCCAAGACCCTGACTACCCAGTCAATCTTAATCATTACCCATGAGTCACACAGTTCTTCATCTCAACTCTTTTCTTCTTTCAGACAAAGAGGACAATATGACATATTTAAAATTAAGCCCACCTAGCCCAGCTGGTGTGGCTCACTGGTTGAGCGTTGACCCATGCACCAAGAGGTCGCTTGTTCGATTCCTGGTCAGGGAACATGCCCGGGTTGTAAGCTAGATCCCCAGTGGAGGGCATGCAGGAGGCGGCCAATCGATATTCTCTCTCATCAATGTTTCCATCTCTTTCCCTCTCCCTTCTTCTCTCTCTAAAATTAATTTAAAAATTATAAATAAATAAAATTAAGCCCACCTAGAGAATTTTTTTTCACATTGTCCTTCAGGAACACTATATAGTATGCAGCACCATCCACAATTAAGACTTGAATCTTCTCCTCAATAAATATGTCATAACAAACTCCCCAAATAGCCATAAATGTGGGTTCATAAAGGGATGACAACAAGGAGAAGGAGGAGGCATGCTGAGAACTTGAACTACCTACTCAGGCAGCTTTCTTGTGCCATTAAGATCTGCTGGTTTGACACTCTATTTGATGATGGAGTGCTGTTGGGCACCCCCAACTTAATGACTAGGCAGATATAATACCAATTTATGAGGGGCACCTTATGTCACTTCATCTCCTAGTACTGTTCTCTATGGAGCTAGTTACCAATAAGAGCTGCTTCTTAATGAATACAGTCACTTACTCAAAGGGAATTACTTTGCATCCTCTCTGTTATAGATTTTCTCTTGGAGCTTGACTTGTTTTCACTCAATTTCCCAATTTGTCACAGACAACTTTTTCATCACAATATCTACTAGTTCTTTAAAACAGAGTAGCACAATTAGTTACCTAGACCAATTAGACAGCTCTTCTCTTGCTCTGGAAATCTTCAAGCTCACAGAACACATGCAGATATAAAATGCATTACCTCTAAAGCAACCCACAAAACAAATTTCCAAAGAATTAAACCTCTCGCTTAGTGGTAACAGGCTCAATGAATAATTGTTTTTCCCTTTGAAGAAATTATCTTGATATTCCCAGGTACTTCAAAGAGGTGACGGGATGCTATATTGTCAAGATTTTTACCCCCCTCTTCTAGTACTTGATAAAATTTCTTACCAAGGCCTCCAGGGTTTTTTCCACTTCCTTTTTTTCCTATTTTTATAAGAATCATCCGTGACATCAGTGAAACACTGATAGAGCCACATTTCCTATAGTCAGAATTGTAGGGCTAGACAACTGATCAAACCCTGAAGCAAAACAGTAAGAGTGTACTGCATTCCCTTCCAGGTGAGGACAAACTGCTTCTCTTATTTTTTATTTTCTGGAAAAAAAGGGGGCAGGGAGATATTCTATAGTTTAATAGCTACATAACAGATTCGTTAGGCTGTAATGATTTTCTCAACTAAGGAAACCTCATCAAGAAAGGCAGCTATAATTGGATTCACCACCTGATTAAGCTTATAATAACCCACTGTCATCCTCTAAGTTACATTTGTCTTCTGTATTAATCTAACCGGAGATGTGATAAGAACCATCTATTTTCATCTTTCAAGTCTTTAGTGGTGGCACTAACATCTGCAATTTCTCCACAGTGGGATTTATACCAGTGGTTCTCAACCCACAGCAAAATTATGATGTAAGAAAGTATCATTATATCCCTCTTTTATTTCCCTTTTGCTCCTTACTCCCAACTTTGTAGACTTAATGTTTGATTTCTAACATCTTCCTATAAACACAACCTGAGAAGATAATGCTGTCGTTTCCCCTTTGAAATACATTCCATGTCCAAATAAAAAAAAATTATAAGCTTCAAACAGAACCAAAGCATTTCGAATTATAAATCCATCAGTTTCTAAATCATGTGTGACTTGGCTTACATTAATTAATTTCTCTACAACTCAGTTTTCTCATCTATAAAAGGATGGTAAGCCTAAAGACTTATGAGGCAAAATCACTGCACATGGACATTTATAGTAACCACGGGATTGTAAAGCACATGCTGATCTTTTTGCCTAAAATAATTCCAATTCTCCCATTCTTGTACACTTCCTTTGGATTTTGAGGGAGAAACATACTGTTCCTTTTTTCTGTTTAGGACAAATTCCTTCTTATGTATACTCCCTTTGCGTCATCTCTCTCCTTTCTAGTGTTTGTCTCACTTGTTATCTTACAGTCGTTTTTGTATTTATTTTATTATTGTCTGTCTCTACCAATGTTCTGTATGCCCCTTGAGGGGAAACTATGTCTACTTATGCTCATTTTTGTAGTCAGTGCTTGGCATAGGGCTTGACCACTGTAGGCACTTAAAAATTAGTTGAATGAATGAATATCACAATACAGCAACTGATGAGCACTTACTATGGATCCTACCCCATGCTGTGCACTTTATGTCCACTACACATATAATGCCCCAACATCCCTCATATTTCTTCGTTATAAATTTGGAAAAATGGGATTTAGAGAAGGCTAAATGCTGAGATTTTTCTCACCATTTTCCTCATTGATCTGGGCATCCTCTCTCTTCACACCATATCTTGATCACACATTGAAAAAGCTCATGTTCATGATGTAATTTGTCTGGCACTTTCCAGTTCTTCAACACAATCCAGCTTGGGAACTCTAGTCTGCATTAGAAACATCAGAAACCTGGTGTAAGTACTTCCCTCATGCATAGAGATTCTGTTTCTTCAGTTCAGGAGGGAGACCAGAGTATATGTGTTTTTATAAAATACCCCAGGTGATGCCGATGCTGATGCAAAGCCTGCATATAGCACTTCAGAAATTTTGAAATCTAGGAGCCTGGAGGCAGGGAAGATAACAGGTGGTAGAGTTGGTATGTTCAATGGTAGCTCACAGAGAAGTTCATTGTTAGGGAACAGAAATTCTCAATCTTGGAAGCTGAGCTCTAGTATTTCATAACGAACATGTGTTCTAGGTGGTCAGAGGTTGTTAACTAGTACTGTGATATGCAAAGAAATCATCAACACTGACAACTTTATATATACACACTGGAAAATTGACGGAAAAAAATCGCCTTGGAAAGGTTGATTTCGTGGTAAAAGAAACACTAGAATTATTTATGTGATAATTATTTTCCAATTATGCCTAATTACCATGTAGCCTAACAATACTCATGCATACGTCTAAATGTGTGTCAGAGCTTTGTGTAATAGGAACAGCAATCTCTGTGGCTCTGTCATTTTGATGACATCCCTAGAACCACAGATATTTGATCACAAGTTTAAAATACACAGTGAAAGTCTCATTTATATAGATATGTAAATCAGAGAGAAAAAGAGATTTGGAGTAATTGTTTTTAGAACTGTCCTATATCCCACTGGAAAAAGAAAACTGGTGTACACTCTCTAGAGAAAAACATGTCGTCCTTGAGAACGACATTTGAGATTTTGCAGATGGACGTAGAATGAACTGTGTTTCTCTGACCACCCTGTATGCTATCTATAGGCAGTGGGCAAAGGAGCCTTGTGTGTCCACCATTGAAACACGTATTTCAAATGCTAACATTGGATTTCACGTTTTTTTCCACTGATTTTTAGATAGAATGGAAGGGGAGCAGAGGAGAGAGAGAGAGAGAGACACCGATTGGTTGCCTCCCACATGACCCCAACTGGGACCAGGGATCGAACCCACAACCCAGGTACATGCCCTTGACCAGAAATCGAACCCGAGACCCTTCGGTCCATGGGCTGATGTTCTAACCACTGAGCAAAACCAGCCAGGGTGGATCTCACTTTTAGGAATGGGCACTTTCACTCCATGAGTTAAATGATATACTTTGCCTGTGTTTGTTGTGGAGATTATCAGATCATTTCTTCTTAAAATATCTCTGTGAAAAACAAACACGGTTTTCCATTTGCACATTCCACCCATGCATCTCCTTTATATAATTCTTTTGACTCTTCAAATATTAACATTTAGACAGGTACAATGAAATTCAACAAATTGAGCTAAAAAATATATATATTATCAAATCCAAGAAAATTCAAACCTGATTGTATAGATTTCAAGTTCAGGCAACTCTTCTTCAAAATAATATAAACATTATATTGATCTATGTAATGGTTAAGCTAAGACTCTAAAATCAGATCAAACATAGTTCAAATATAAGCTCTGCAATTTACTAGCTGAGTGATCAGAAGCAAAGTGTTTTAACTGTTCCAATCATCAGTAAAATGGGGTTACCTGTTGCTTAGGTTTGATGTGAGAATTAAATAAAAGCATGTATTTGAGATTGCATTAAAATGTACCTGGTACAAGGCAGATATCAAGAATTACTATTTTTATTATTACTAGTCATCATTGATAATAAAAATCATTGAGAACAATCATCATAGTGATTTTCATGGGGATATGCGAAAGATGACCAGCTGGTCTTTTACAAACCTCAAATCTCTAAGTACTTTATTATTATTTTTTATTGTTGACAGTATTACAGATGTCTCCAATTTCCCCCCCTTTCCCCCCTTCACCCAGCCCCCACCCCACCCCAGGCCTTCACTACACCATTGTCTGTGTCCACTGGTTATGCATATATGCATATAAATTCCTTAGTTAATCTCTTCCTGCCCCTCCCCAGTCCCCTTCCCTCTGAGGTTTGTCAGTCTGTTCCATGCATCCATGCCTGTGGACCTATTTTGTCTGTTGCTTTATTTTGTTCATTAGATTCCACATATAAGTGAAATCATGTGATATTTGTCTTTCTCTGACTGGCTTATTTTGCTTAGCTTAATACTCTCCAGGTCCCTCCATGCTGTTGCAAGGAGTAAGAGATCCTTCTTTTTTACAGCTGCATACTATTCCATTGTGTAAATGTACCACAGCTTTCTTATCTGTGTGAGTACTTTAGATTGTGGCTACAGTTGTTTATAAACTTGACTCTGTTTTCTATTCTGTCTTTTAGACTCTGATAGACACTTTTCTTCCTCAGCCCAGTTGTAAAAAAAAATTTAAGAATTTGGGGTTAATTAACCTGTTGAACAAAATGACAAAGGTCCCTTTGGTTCCCAGTTTTAAAGTCTCATGCTTGCTTTGATGTTTGCTGGGGGAGAGAAACTGTTGTAATGCTCAAATGGTAGCAGGACTTTCACCGGACGGTCCATTAGTCAGTCTTCTTCATTTGAGAAGCTGAGCGTGGTCCACATTTAGCATTCTCACCCACGAAAAGAAAAATCGAAGAAAGATGGGAACTTGCTATTTTTCTGTTTCAAAAATAAGACAAGGCCAGTAAAACTGTCATCAGGTCACTTTTCTCAGGAAAGAATTGGCTTTCGTCACAAAGGCAATGAACTGTGGGAAACAGCCCCACTGATTTTTATGGGACAAAGCAGACCACGAGGTGAAAATGAAGAAGGAAACGAAGATGTGAATGAGCACCCAGGAACTCACATTCATGTTGCCTTTGTTTTATTTGCCAAACAAAGAAATAATTTGGGATTTAATTTTACTGTCAAATATCTGGCTAAAGTTTGATTAACATAAAAGTATTTAACTTGGGGCACTTAAGTTGAGATGAGGTGTATCTAACTTCTGTGGATGTTAGTTTTGGACGGAATTACCGATAAATGACCAAATTCTGTCATCCAGAGTTGCAACATTAGAATGTACTCCCATAGGGTGGCTTTATTTCAAGAACTCGATTTGCATCACTTTGGATGAAAGAGGAAATCATCATCTGCCTCACGTTCTAACAGAGTGCAGAAGAGAAAGGGGAATAATAGCTGAGTCCAGATATAATCACACCCTACCTCACCAAAACGTTTTAATTTGGCAATATAACACCACAAATAATAGTACTGTTTTTATAAAACTTTTATCCTTCAGCATAATGCTTCCAAGACTAAAAAAGACATTATATTTGAGTAATAAAGTAATTCATGGGAATAAGAAAAGATTGAGAGTTATTTGCTTTCTTCCTCATAGTATGTCTTCACTAGCTTTTATTAGATGGAAAATACTTCTGAGTGAAATTCTTAATGGAAAATGTTTATATTTATATTTTCTTGAGTAATTTTTTACACCCTTTTAAATAGACTCAAGTTATAGAAAGCCCTATTAAGGTAGGTGTCCTTTTAAAGAAAAATAAGGCGGCCAGGAATTCTAAGGGCAGCTGGAAGTTAAAAACTGCAATAAATTGTAACTAGAAAATAAAGGGTAAATTTATATAAGTAACGAAGAGGATATTTCTTTCCTGAAACTTGAGATAGTTCTATACCAAATTATTATTTTTGGATTATCAGTAAAGGATGCTTAGCAAGCTAAACCATAATTTCTAATGATTTTTGTGGAAAATTTTCATAATCTAATCCAAAAACATAACGAGGCATACAAATGGGAAAACTTATATTAAAAACTTATATCAAAAATGACAGAGGGCTATGAAGTTTTATTAACAAATGAATGAGTGAATAACATAAGCTGAAGGTGCCATACACTTAGCAGAACACCATGTAAATTAGGAAGCTCTATAAATATGTTAGTGCCATTAATATAGAACAATAGGCATAAACCTACATACACTCTTATCTGGACTAAAAAAGATATTTACTTGAATAGAAATTGTAATCCATATTTTATATATGTCTTTCATGAAGCCTCTGTTGTTTGATAACAGATCAACTAATTTTCTTATTGAGGTACATTTGATATATAACACTATATTCATTTCAGGTATACAATGTAACAATTCAGTATTTGTGCAAAATGACCACCACAATACGCCTAGTTAATATTCGGCACTATACAGAGTTACACAATTTTTTTTCTTGTGATGAGAACTTTTCAGATGCACTCTTAGCAACTTTCAAATACGTAGTCAGTGTTAAGCATAGTCACCGTGCTGTACATTACTTCACCATGACTCCACAGTCGCCATTGTCCCACCCTGCCCCAGCTCTTGGTTGTCTCATCCTCTGTGGTCACCCCAGCAGCCTACTTTATTTGTAGTGGCTCCCAGTTGGGGTGTGCCAGGACCAGTTAGTGTCCCAAAGGGAGATCTGATTCAGCACCTAGATTCCGGCTGTTTGGAAGCCAGACTCTGGGCAGTAGCTTTTAAGGTATGTAAATATTATAGTCCTATGCGACCTCAAGTATAGTCCCCACAGGCCACCGGTGCCATGTGGTTTAGAGGAGTTCCCTGGGCAGCAGGCGAGAAAATCGGGGCTCCAGATGAGTGCGTAAACTTTTGTCTAGGAAACAGCAATGAGTGTAGGGAGGCAAAGAGAGAGAGAGAGAGAGAGAGAGAGAGAGAGAGAGAGAGCACAAGGATGGCGTGCCCCCGGGCACCTGTGTTCCCTGAGAGCTGTCCGAAGGCCCCACACCTGAAGCCTGCCTCTCAGGCCCAGCCTCCAGGACAAGCAAATAAGCCTCTTTTGTAGAAAGGCTGTGAGTGTGTCTCAGTCTGCAGTGTCCTGGGCTGTTCCTCTGCCGAGAACTCTCTCCAGCTGTGACAGTCCTGTGGCCCCAGGCATGCGTGCTCACCTGGCCACCAGAGCCAGGCTCTTACAGGGCATCTGCTGGGCAGCAGCCACAAAGACCAGGGCGCCAGATGCCTGCAAAAACTCCCTCTGGGAAATACCAGTGCTCTGGAGCACAGCAGGGGAGGCTGTGAGGACAGCACCTGCCCTCTGAGGGCTTTGGAAGGCTTACAGTCAGCCCTCAGGGGCGTGTTTAATTAGAAGCCTGCCCGTCAGGCTGTAGTGGGGATGATTAGCTAATTGGACTCATCCACAGAAAGACTGAGCTCGTGGGTCTGTTGCCCTTGCTGTGCCTGGAGAGGGGAGCTATAAGAACTCTTTCTCTGTCTGCCCACTGGCCACCAAAGCCAGGTGATGGGGAGGTGTCCCCTGGCAAGCAGCCACCAAAACCGGGGCACCAGATACTCGTAATAGCTCCCCTCTGGGAGATACTGGTGCTTTGGAGGGTGGTGGGGGTGGAAGGGGGAGATAGGAAGAAAGAGGGAGGGAGAGAGAGGGAAGGAGGGAGAGAGGTGGAGGGAGGAAGAAAGAGGGGGAGGGAGTGGAGAGAGGACTGAAAGAGAGGGAGGGGAGAGAGGGGGGAGGGGGAGAGAAGGAGGGAGGGGGAGAGAGGGCAAAGATGGCACCCACTGGCTGGAGCTAGGTAGATGGAGAACACCTGCCGGGGAAGAGAAGCAATAAAAAAAAAAGAAAAGCCTCGAGTTTCCTTTCGTTATATGTGTTTGTTTGTTTACAGGTGGCACCCATTGGCTGCAGTGAGGCAGAGTGTAAGAGGGCTCACCTGGGAAAGAGAAGGAAAACCTAGGGTTAGAAAATACATAAATGATGGGGCCAGCCCGCCCGAGCTGGGCAGAGACCACAGAGACGGCACCGGCCAGCGTCCATCAGGAGAGCACCCAGCGGACTCCCGTGTGTCAGTCACATGCCTGCCCCTGGGGCCAGCACGCCAAGACCAGCAAGGGGACTTCTCCAGCACCAAGTCCGGGCCCCCTCCGGCGGGTGAGTCCCAGGGCACCAGCCCTGCGTGAATTGCGTCTCAGATCGCTCTGTGGGTTTGGGGACATGAGCCCCATTGGTCTTCAAAGCTCCACGCGCTGGAGGCTTGTCTCTCGGGTGCAGGTCTTAAACGTCAGGGTGCCCACGTGACGTTTGCACCCTCTGGTCCTGAGGGTGCTGAGTTCCCTGCCCACCGCGCTGGGTGGAATTTATGGTGAGATTGTGTCCCAGCCCCTTCTTCCAGCGTCATGTGACCTTCGTTTTCCAGACGCTTAGGAGTCTGTCCGCCTGTTTCTAGTTCTGTCTCGGGAAGTTGTTCCACCTGCAGCTGTGGTTTGGGTGTGTGGGGGGTGAGTTGGAGGTCTCCTATGCCGCCGTCTTCCCCTGACATCTAGCCATAGTTCTGTTGCACGTGTGTGATTAGGACCATGCACGGAGTGTTTTAGAACTTAAAATACAAATGTGTTCAATCATTGATGTCTACCAATATTATTTTACTGCAAATGTTTAAGTGCCTACGATGTGCCGGGGACTTTTCTATGTGCTATAGAGAGGGCAGGAAACAAAGTTAACGAGCCCATGGGATTTACTTTTCAAAGGAGAGTCTCTGCATATGTTTGCAAATAACGGCAGACACATGTTTCAAAGAAAAAATAAGTTAAGGTCACGGAAAAGAGAATGATAGGGAGTTATTTTCCACTGGGGGCCCAGTAATTCCTCTGTTAGGAAGTGGCATTGGGACAGAAAAGGGGAAAGCAGCTGGGAGGCTGTGGCCAGGGCCCTGGCACACACATCAGGAACACTGCTGGGACGAGGGCAGATGCAGAGTCCTGAGGACAGAGGCGGAGAGCTGAGTTCAGGAGGGATTTACAGTGTAAGAAAAATATTTAAAGGTATACTCTACTAGTAGCATTTACCTCAGTTTTCTCACTGAACACCTGCTGCAAATTTCAGACGGGGCAGAGGTGAGAAGACTTTCACATGCAAATCATAGAATGTAAAACTAAAGAATCATTTTCAACATCATAGAAACATCAAATCCTTCGGGCTCTAAGGAGTGTCAATTTTCTCTGGTCCGCGGGCCAACACTCCAACCACTGAGCCAAACCGGCCAGGGCTCAATTTTCCCATTATTCTCAACAAAAGGGTAAAATCAGTAAAGTCATTATCAAAACACTTACTGAGGAAGAACTGTGTGATAGAAACAATTACAGTCATGTAAACCACTATTATTAATGATTATATTAATTATTCCAGGGGAAAATATAGCATATAGTTAGTTATTTTACAGTTTTGTGATACAAACGATCTAAAACAAATGATAGAATAATTTGCTTTATGTTAACCACAGCAAATGACAGCAGGGTTTTCAGAGTTTATTTGCAATAATTGTACACTTTACTCAGAATGTTGCTTTACATTGATCAAGCTTGCCTATAATTTCCCTGAAATGTTAAAATCCTTATGTCAAAAATAAACATATTTTCTTTACCTTCTGCCTTATATCATTTGATAACTAAGAGCCTATACATGCTCCCACACAAACAGCTTAGAAATCTTCAAGAAATAATGGAAATTTTTAATAAACTTAGTTCATTATCTTACCAGAATAGATGAATATATGAAATCCAGTTGGTTCCCAAATAGTAATCAGGGGTCTGTTTATTTGTTTGTTTGTTTAATTCTCTAATTCTAGACTATATATTAGTCTAGAATTATAGTCAGCTAGTAACACGATTAAGCTTTGACAAAATCATAAAGCAAAGACTTCAAAGAAAGAATACGTGTTCCCTAGAACACAGCACAGGGCTTAGCTGGCATGTTGACAGCAAACAAAAGGTAATTCAATGTTATCACCTATGACAGAGCACACAGCATGATAAAGAGGAATTTGGACTGAATAAAGGGATGATCCTGAAGTGCTTAAGACAATTTGCAACATCACTTTAGGAATGGAGCAGCCTTGCAGCATTCTGATTTTTAAACACCTATTTGTTGCCAGCCCACTGAAATAAGAAATGAGCCATACTGGTATTACTAGCATACTGGTATTACTAACATACTGGTATTACTAACATACTGGTATTATTAAAAGCTGAATGAAAGAAAGAAATAGACAATCTCATTAAACACTGCCAATAGCTCCAACTCATTATGAATGGCCTCATATCACAGCCAATAATCCAATAATGATATTATGTTTCCAATAATATACCTAAATGTATCTCATTACAAATAATTGTGGCTTGACACTCTATAAATGTGTTGCACAGTGAAATTTGTTTTTTTTTTTAGTTCAAAAATCTTAATTTTAATGCTGTTTCATAAAATTTGACTATTAAGTAAAATAAATCAGTACTATAAGAAACTGTACCTCACAGCATAAAACACCTGAAAGATTTATCTTTTCCTTTTTTAAAATCTATTGACTGACCTCCTATAGCTTCTGTCCTAACTCACTGGGTCTACCTGGTCCCTCACAAACAAATTTTCTTACAGATTTGTTTTCTTGGCCTCTTTCTTCTCCTAAATACACCCACCCCACCCCAATACACTTACATGGCAGTTTTAAATTTTGGTGTTTTGCTTTTTTGAACAGGAAATTTTATTTTATTTTATTGAAAATAATTTTTTCTTTATTGATTTTAGAAAGAGAGAGGAAGGGAGAGGGAGGGAGATAGAAACATCTATGAGAGAGAACGTGGATTGGCTGGCTGCCTCCTGCACTCCCCTCATTGGGGATTGGGCCCACAACCTGGGCATGTGGCCTGACTGGGAATCGAACCAGCGACCTCTGGGTGCATGGGTTGAAATTCAACCACTGAGCCACACCAGCCGAGCTCCAACAGGAAATGTTAACCTCAATAAAAAATGTAAGAGACATCAACTGTGGACGATAGTAACACAACCCACGTAATGGGCTGTCAGTATTTCAGCTGCATTTGCTGCATGTGTTGTGTTGGTTTTAATGGATAATACCACTCTGGAGAGAAGAACGTGGAAAGGTGAAATGTTAGCTTCATGTATAAAGAGAAAAACTTTAGAAAGATATGTGTCATACATGATGAGGAAGGGGTGAGAAGCATTATCGGGAGGAAAATTTACCATAGTTAAAATAAGGGAGAAATTTAGGATGAATGATATGTTGGGAGATAATCTGCTCTGGGGTAAAAGTAGAATGAATTAAGTCAATAGAATTAGACAAATGTGATTCAGAGAGTAAACGATGCCTTAGTCCACAGGGACTTTAGTTAAGGGGGAGTTTCTGAAAAAGAAAATGACACATTGTGTGGGAAGGAAAGGGTTTACATTGTATTAAAAGGAAAACTTTGAGTCCATGAGCTCAAGAGCATCTGCCTGGTCAGGTGAATCAAGTTTTCATAGCTCCACGATGCCTTCCAGACCTGTGTTCTGCCACCAATATATAAAGAAATAAATTCTAGAGGAGGAAGGCTCAGAGAATCTCTGTGTGATCATATTTTTCTCTTTTATAATTACATCAACCATATTATTTATTGTCCAAATGAGGAAGTTTACGAAAGTGAGAAGGGCAACTATAAACAATTAAACTAGTATGATAACAGCCATAAACTGAAACCATCCCAAGCAAACCATATTTGTTAACCCTACTTTTAAGACCCTAAAATTTCTGATTTGTAGAACCTACATTGCCTAGGTTCTTGTACTTATTATCCTTCAAAATTGCCAATTATATGGTGATAACACAGTGTAGACATATCTTCAAACTCATCAAATCGTATACATTAAATATGTGCATTTTTTGTACACTTATTATACCTCAATAAAGATGGAAAGGAATTGCCATTTATAAGTTTTACCTGTGGTTCTGGGAACTCCATGCTAGCATGGGTTGCATGAATAAGCTAGGCATCCTACCTTGCACAGGGTGGTTAAAAGGGGCATGGAGTGAAGCAGATCAGTGGTTATCAATCATGACTGCCCCAAATCACCCAGGGAGCATCTGAAAAATCTCCAGACCAACCGAGTCAGAATGTCTATGCATAGGATGCCAGCATAATCACCGTAGGTGATTGAAAGGCACATATTGAGGGTTGAGAAACAGTTGGCTAACCTTGCTACTAAGGTGTGGTCCACGGGCCAGAAGCATCACCAGGGAGTTCATAAAGACGCAGGAGCTCAGGCCTCTCCCCAGACCTACAGAATTTAAATCTGCATTTTAACAAGATCCCCTGGAGATTCCTATGAACTTTTATTTGAGTTTGTATTTTGGATATATTTTTCACTTTTCCTAGTTGCTCTTTTTTATGTCCATGATGAATTGAAAATTAAAAACAAACAAACGAAAAGACCCTCTGTCACAGACAGTCTCAGAAGTACTGGCCTAGAGCTCTTTTCATAACTTCAAGGAATCTTCAAGTTAGGCATTAAAATGGAGTTTGTCCCCTACAGCCCTGAATGGGTTCACCCTTTTGAATCATTGCCCAGCTTACGGGACTCCCAACTACTTAGTCTCTTAAATCAAAAACCCAGAGGCCCACAGCTACTTCTCCTGCTCTATCTTATCCCTCATGTCCAACGTACCTAAATATCTAAATATCTCTCAGTTCTGTCTTCTCGCCATCCTTCCTTCCACAGTCTCACTTCATGCCCCCACGTTCTCCCTCCTGGACTATTGACATGGATTCCTGGTTGGATACCTGCCTCCAGCTCCTCCTTCATTCTCTGAAAAGCCATCCTCTCAAAGCCCACAGGTCGTGTGTGTGATCTTAGCATTGATCGGCCATGTCACTGTACTTTTTAAATAGCCTAATGAACATCCATCCCTGTGTTACAAAAGCCACACTCCATAAAGTGTTACAGAAGCCCCCACCCCCACTCCAGGTGACCTAGCCTCTGCTGGTTCATTCTTTGCTTGCCTTCACTTAACCAATGGACAATATCAAACCGTAGTTTACGGTTGCCCTCCACACATAACACTGTTGTCCCTGGGATTTTTTTCTGCTGCTGGGTCTCTGCCAGACCTCATCCCATCCCTTCACACCTTAAGAACATGGGAGTGCTAATATCTCTTATAGATCCTGATTTCAGTTCTTTTGGATAAATATGCAGATGTGGGATTGACGGATCATATGATAATTCTATATTTGCTTTTTTGAGGAACCTCCATACCACTTTCCACAGGAACTGTACCATTTTGCATTCCTATCAACAGTGGCCAAGGGTTTCAATTTCTCTAAATCCTCACCAACACTTGCTAGCTTATGTTTTCATATTAACCACCTGCAAAGGTTTGAGGTGATTTGTCATTGTGGTTTTGATTTCTATTTCTTTGATGATTAGTGACATTGAGCATTTTTCATATACCTTTTGGCCTTTGTAGCACTATTCACAGTAGCAAGATGTCCCTAGACAGATGAATGTGTAAAGAAAAATAAAATTAATCAGCATGTGAAAAAAGAAAATTCTGCAATATGCGATGACATGGATGAACATGGAGGACATACATTATGCCAAGTGAAATAAGCCAGTCACACAAAGACGAATATTTCATGAACTTACTCATGGTATCTATTCTTTTTCTTACTGGTGGGAAGGTGGATGGTGATTAGTCTCTAAATGCCCTCTCCAAAGATCGTTTGTTTGTTGTTCCATTTTTTTATGTTTTTATGTATGTCCGCAGGATGAACCTTATTATAGCTTCCTATGCATTCTGATAGAAATATATATTTTTAATTTATTTTATATTCCTGAGAGAGAAACTGAATGGCTCTTCCTTGTTTTGATTAGAAAAACACAAAATGTTAGGGAGGGGTACAGAGTTCAGTGAGAAGGAAATCTCCAGGCAGATTGCACACAGACCAGGACATTTGATCAGATAAGGTCTAAACCTGAAGTTTTCCTCTTCTTTCTATCAATAGTATTATCAACACGTTACAGATATGGCCAAAAGAGTCACTAAGCTCTGAGAATGAAGGGGCAAGATATGAACAGAAGGCTCTTCAGCTGCATTCACCTCCTAACTGAAGAACATGTTATTACTAGAAGATTTTACTAGTAGATTTGACACCTTCAGGTTACAAGGATAAAGAAAGGGAATTGTTAGTTGTGATGAAAGGGTGGAGCACAACATGTCAATGCATTCTTGGGTCATTGTTCAAGAAATGGGAGCTTCCTCAATTAAGAAGATGCTTTCCTGCTCTCCTTTCCTTTCTTCCTCAGAAAAGGATAACTGCTATTTATTGATTATGTCAACAGAAGGGAAGTGCAATGAACTAGAGCTTAGATGAGTAAATGTAAATATCAAGGGCTCTGTAGGAAGATGGGAGGCCACATGAAATACTTGGGAAGTAGAATGGGAGGGGTTAAGAGAGGGGAAAGGAATGCAGGTATAAAATAATCAAATCAGTTATTTGGCCTCATGCAGTCTTTATAGAGATAAATTACATGTTTGAAAGTGTAGCTTTCAATTCAGTAAGTATGTCTTTAGCGCCTAGCCTGCTGAGGCCATGTATAATACTGAAGGAATGTTGCACCTCGTAACAGCAATTAAAGAGCTTGCAGCAACATTTTCCATGTCTGAGATGAGTGTTGTTCAAAAGTTATAAATATTACCTGTGGATGCTGGAGAGGGCAAATGAGGCACTGTTATTAAGAGCTTTAATTGGTAAAATATTTCTGGAGAACAGATTGGCAGTATAAATCAAAAGCTTTAAAATGCTGTGCCGTCGACATCCCTGATCACTAGAGAAATGCAGTCACTCATCAAGACCACATGAGATACCACCTCACACCCATTGAGCATGATGGCAACAGTGTGTGCTTGCTAGGGCTGCTGTAAGAAAACACCACAGACTGGGTGCTTAACCAGCAGACGTTTATTTTCTCACAGTTCTGGAGGCTAGAAATCTAAGACAAAGTCTGGGCAGGTTTGGTCTCTTTGTAGACCCGGCTCCCTGACCTGCAGCCAGCCACTTTCTCACTGTGTGCTCACAGGGCCTTTCCTCTGCATGGGGGGGAGGGGAATCTCTGGTGATGCTATTCATAGGGACACCAGTCCTATAGGATTAGGGCCCCATCCTTATGACCTCATTTATCTCCAGTTACAACCTTAAAGCCCTTATCTTCAAATACAGTCATATCGGGGATTAGGACTTCAACCTATAAATTTGTTTTGGGAGGGGTCACACAATTCAATCTATGACAACTTCATTGTTCACAATAGGCAAAGATTAGAAATAACTCAAATATCCACAGATAGGAAATTAAACACATCTCTGTAAATTCATACAATGGAATGCTATGCGGGTATTAAATAAGATGATTTAAATGTATGAGTAGATCAGAGATATTGCAGGTTTGGATTCAAATCGCCACCATAAAGCAAATATCTAAATAAAACAAGTCACATGATTTTTTTGTTTGTCTCCTAGTACATATAAAAGTTATGTTTTCACCAAACTGTAGTCAATTAAATGTAAAGTAGCATTAGGTCTAAAAAACAATGTACATACCTTAATTTAAAAATGCTTTATTGCTAAAAAAAAAAAAATGGTAATCATCATCTGAGCCTTCAGTGAGTCATAATCTTTTTGCTGGTGGAGGGTCTTGACTTGATGTTGATGAAAACACAATATCTGCAAAACAATAGAATAAGGTATGCTGTGTATTTATTAACAGGGAAAGATGTCATGATAGAGTGAGATGTTAGAAGATGGTCTCATTTTCTAAGTACAGAAAAATGCATAAACAAATACATTTTTTAATTCCTCTGTATTTGGTGTGTGTGTAAATCATCTGGAAAGGTACACATAAAGTATAGCTAGGAATAATTTTACTAGATGATGGATTAAGGTTGTTTTTATCTATTTTAAAATTATGTTGTTGCCTGATTATTTGAATTTGAGCATATATTATTCATATAGTCCCAAAATATAAAGTTATTTTTATTTTTTTAATTACTTTTCTTTACATGTACCTGTCCAATTTTTCCAGCACCATATATTGAAGAGACTGTCTTTTCTCCATTGCATGCTCTTGTGTTCTTTGTCAAATATTAATTGTCAAATATTAAAGGCATAGGTTGATTTCTGGGCTCTCTGTTTTGTCCCACTGATCAATATGCCTGTTCTTGTGCAAGTACCAGGCTGTTTTGATTACAATGGCTTTGTAGTAGAGTTCGATATCTGATATTGTGATCCCTTCAACTTTGTTCTTCTTTCTCAAGGTTGCTGAGATTATTCAGGATCTTTTTCTGGTTCCATATAAATTTTTGGAATATTTGTTCTATATCTGTGAAGTATGCCACTGGTATTTTAATAGGGATTGCATTGAATCTATAGATTGGCTTGGGCAGTATGGACATTTTAGTGATATTAATTCTTATCCATGAACATGGTATATGCTTCCCCTTGCTTGTATCTGTATTTCTTTCCTCAATGTCCTATAGTTTTCCAAGTATAGGTCTTTTAGCTCCTTGGTAAGTTTATTCCTAGGTACCTTTTTGTGTTGTTGTTGTTGTAGTAAATGGGATTGTTTTCTTAGTTTCTCATTCTGATATTTCATTATTGGTGTATAAAAAATGCCACTGATTTCTGGATATTTAAATTTAAAAATTAAATTATTACAATTTAAATGAGAATATTTAGGCTTAAATGTAATCTGAAATCAATATGCAAAGGAACCTATTGGTTATTTTCCAATATCCCATTAGGTTTATACCAAAACCCAGAGCCTATGAATTGTACTCAAGTTTTGCCACTAAGTTTTCAGCACATATATTTGTTTCTGCATTTTTTTTCACCCAGGCCATATCCTTCAGAAGATCTTAGCCTTAATGCTGAGAAAATGATTACTTTTGTGCCTGCTTATAGCTACATGGCACCACCTTACCCTGCAGTAATTCGGCATTCGGTGGGCTTTCCTCAGCTCTCTGAACGACTGGCATGCTACAGACAACAGCTCTTTACCAATACATTTTATTTTTTCCAGTCCAAGTACTGCTAGACCAGATTGTCTCCTATGGTGTAAACCCAATTGACATTTGATTCACCCTCTGGCAGCCACCCAACCCTATCTAGACAAGCAGGTCTCATTGAACAGAGGACGTCAGTATTTTTTTTCTGCCATTTATCAGCTGTTTTCAAGCTGTTGAAATGATCTTGGCAGTGCCATTCCAAGTAAGCCCTCACTCCTCTTCCCCACAGCGCTGTCCTTTGAAATCCAGCACCTATTCTGCTTTTAGGTTTGTTTATCTTTCAACCCTAGTGCCTATGAGGCCTATGGAAGTTCTCAATCAAATTAGATGTATGAAGTTCTGTTGTAAAAGCACAGCAAGGCATTGGGCAAAATCAATACAGAAATAAATAATGGAGAAACAACCATTTAAGCTCAATTAAATTAAAGAGTTTATGGTTTCACCTGAAAGCGTAAGCCTAGTTAGAGAAATTGCTTGGAGGATACACCCAGTCTACTGATTGGTTTTCATGTCACCTGCCCTCAGAATCTCACTTCAGTGTGGCAGAACCAACAACAGCATTGCTGTTTAACATTCTGGGCGAAATTCTATTTAACAAGAAGCGAATTCTGCCTCAACTTCCACATTCTAGAAGAAATGAAGAGTTGACCCAGTGATTGATTATTTTGTTGAGTGGAAGTCGTTTGTTTCTTTTTAGATTTCCAGAAGTAGACCAGAAGCCTAACCTAGATAAAGATCAAATTGTTTTATATTGCAAAGAGAGCAAGTGTATTCCCTGGCAGCTAGGGAGATAGGAAAAGGGTTTTAACCAAAAAGAGGTCCATTCACACAGCAGCAAAAAAGCCTGTGGAGAAAGATGACAGTGAGAAACCCCTAACACCCGTGAGTCCTGGGGAAAAATAAATTTTTTTTAATCCTCACCTGAAGACATGTTTTTATTGATTTTTAGAGAGAGAGAGAGAGAGAAACAGAGAAAGTTCAATGTGAGGAGAGAGAAACATCGATCACTTGCCTCCTGTACACCCTCTGACCAGGGGATCAAAACCGCAACCTAGGTATGTGCCCCAACTGGGAATCAAACGCACAACCTTTTTAGTGTACGGGATGACGCTCTAACCAACTGAGCCACTTGGCCAGGCAGGGCCTAGAATTTTTTTTTTTTAATATGTTTTTATTGATTTTTTAAAGAGGGAGGAAGAGAGAGAGAGAGAGATAGAAACATTGACGTGAGAGAGAAACTGATCAGCTGCCTCTTGCACACCCCCTACTGGGGATGAAGCCCACAACCCAGGCATGTGCCCTGACCAGGAATTGAACCGGGACCTCTCAGTCCATGGGATGACGCTCAGTCCACTGAGCCACACTGTTCAGGCGAGGCCTAGAAATTTTTAAGAGTGCTGTCATGTGTTCAAATTCTGCTGTATTGCTAGGTTCCCCTGATGTTACTCACACCATAAGTAAATGTGTGTTGGACACAGCAGTCTCACATTAAATTAAGGATGCTCGGAGGAATGAGGGAAGGATTGTCCAATGTGTGAAGCTTTCTGGAGATGACAGCAAAGAGAGCAATTGTTAGGAGACAGCAGAGAAGCAAGCTGTGGTGCATGTAACTCAGGTCCTCGGGCCTACCAAATCCTACCAGAGAAAGGCTTGTGGAGGAAGGAAGTGGGCTGGATCCAACCCGTTCATGAGCGGGGACATCCAGGTGGCAGTGATGCAGATTCTGACACTATTGGAAAACTGCTCTGCCCCAGAGTCTACGTCATCACGTCAAGGTGATTATTATAATGGTTCCCAATTTGGAGATAAGAAAACTGAGGCATGAACAGAGAATGAATAAGTCCAAGGTCATATAGGAGTCACCGCCTGAGCCAGGGAGGAAGCCCAGGTAGGACTGCCTCTCATCCCTGCATCTGTCCACCATTGTACCTGTGTGTGACCATCCATCTGAAAGTTCAAGGATCCCTTCACACCTGCCTTCCATGCCATGTGTGATGGTCTAATGGCAGAACCACGACAGCCAGGGTAGAGAGTTTGCCACTTTGCTAGAGCAACTGAAAACGACCCCGTGTGTTTCCCTACCACCGAGTGGGGACTCCATCAATGCCGTGAGTGTGAGGCCATGTCTCTTCTCATCTATCCATGTCTCCCTGTCTCAAAACCTGGGCGCCAGATTACTTACTGAATAAAAGACTGTTCAAAAGGAAACCTCGATCTGGCCATTTGTAAATGAGTGTCTCTGCCTCATCTCAGTCACCCTAGACGAGGAATTTCACATTGAATACAACTGAGAAGTTTCACTTCAGAAGAGGCTTTCCTTGACTTGAAAACTTAATACAAGTAATCCATGTTCTTAAGGACAAATTGGAAATTACAGATAAGAAAAGAGAGGAGAAAAAGAAACTACGCATCATCCCACTGCCTAGGGATGAGCCATGTCAACGCTCTGCCGTGGAGCGCTCTGCCTGTGGACAGTGCTCGGAAAACCGGCTCCCCCTCGGGAGACCCACTGGGCACGAGCAGGGACGGGACCGTGGCTGTCACAGAGGTCGGCACTCTGCGCTGTTGGATCTGGTTTCAGAGTCACTCAGGAGAGCACCGGCAAAGCAGCAGATGGAAAATCTCTGTGAGCAGAGCATGTCTTCCCGTTGTTTGGCCGCCGAGTTTTCAGGAGTTGTCAGTGCTCTGGTGGACTGACTGCACCTCCGTGCTTCCTGCACAGTTCTGAGCAAAGGAGCGACGTCCCCTCACCAAAGGTGTGCTGCACTTCCAGGCTGGCACAGAGTGATCCAATTAGACCATCTCTGAAAAGTAAAAGCTCTGTTTTTATTTGTACTTCAGGCCAGACACATTACATGAATTATTCTACAGTGACCATTCTAATACATAAAGTTTGCAGCTTAGCAGGTTGAATTTACATATTGACAAGTCCCAAGTGTGTATCTATGGATGGGTGCCTGGTTCATAACAAATGATTGAATTAATTCATTGGGAAAACTTTTGGAAGAGGGATTGCTTCCCCCAAAGGCTCATCTTTAATGCTTTAGATTCATATTGTCAAAATACCCACGATGAGACCTGCGAGCAGTACTGGGGTCCTTATAGGTGAATAGTTCTAATTCACTTCACTAATCCTCTACTTTATTTACTTTTTTCTCTCACACTGAGTCCCTGATACTCTATGTTCACCATCAACAGATAAACAACAATAGAGATATTTAGGAGATCTCCCAGCTAACTTTTCTGTCAAGGACAACTGTAGCTATTTCGTTATAATGGCCACTATTTATGGCAACACGGTGTCAAGTACTCTACACTCATTATCTCTTATCTGATTCTGTCTATTGGATATTGTTATTATACCTACCTTATAAAGCAAGAACTCAGAGAAGAAAAATGACTAGCTCAAGTTCACTTAGCTACCACGTAGGAGAGCCTGGATTTAAGTGCTAGCATATGTCATTTTAAAACCCACCCACGACTTGTCACATTTGACAAGGGGCCTAGACTACCTGGGTGTTCTCCAATGAAGAAAATGGGAATGCAAACTTTTACTATACTCTGATTTTTAGCAGATGCTAAGTCGTGTCCCTTGAGCACTACTCCCTAACAGGCAGACACTTAAGTTGTACATCTAAAGGGAAAAGACTCGAGAAGGTCTGTGGACTGAGCTAGTCCATTCTGCACAAACACCCAGGTAGCTAAGATGCTGTGATAATTGCAGGTGCGAAAACGCTTTCTGAACTTTCCAAGCAAAACATGGTGACTTTGGGAAAAAATATGATTTTTTTCCTACCCAAATACCAAACCAAATGACTGTAAATTCATTTGAGACATTGCTAAAATGATTGTACACTCCAGCTTGATCCTTTGAGTCTCCCATCCAGAGTGGATAACTACACTTGTGAAAAAAGTTTCAATACAAAGAAAATTAATACTGGCTATATTACAACCTTCTTCATGGAAAGAATATTTTATTCAATCATGTAATTGCTAATAACGAATATTCTGATGGATTAAAAATGCTATTCAATTTCAATGATAGAGTTATTAACTGAGTACAGTGAAGCTACATGCTAGAATAGTAACTAAATACATTTTCTTATAGTAGCTTCAGGCATAAATAGAGAAAGGATAATAATATTCAGTGCCACACAGTGCGGTTTTATATAGCCTTCTAGTTCCTCCTCACTGAAGTCAGTGTCTTCCTATGCCGTCCAGTGATGCTCATCTCTTCGGAAGACTCGGTGTTCCTGGACCGGGCCAGCTGCAGTTTGAATTTCATTTTTTATTTTTTTGGAGATGAATCTACATAGTTCATCTCTCCTTACAAACGTGTTCTGTTTACTCTAAGGCTTTTTTCTTCCTCCCTTTATGCTCTCTGCATGTCTGACCCTATTTCCACATTCCTCTAAATAGAAAAAAAATGCTGTATTCCTGCAGTGTTACACATTAGTTCCATTTTTAAAATTTAAGCCCTCAGTGCTATAATTTTCTATATATTCTGCCTGCCCTGGCCCGTTTGGCTTAGTGGTTAGAGCATTGGCACGCAGACCAAAGAGCTGTGGGTTTGATTCCGGCCAAGGGCATGTACCTCGGTTGCGGTTCGTCCCCGGCCCTGGTCTGGGTCATGCGGGAGGCAACAGGTCAATGTGTCTCTCTCATGTCAATGTTTCTCTCTCTCTTCCTCCCTCCTTCCCTCCCACTCTATCTGAAGATAAATGGAAAAATATCCTCGGATGAGGATTAAAAATAAATAAATAAATAAATAAATAAATAAATAAATAAATAAATAAAATATATGTATAAATTCTTCCTAATTTAAGTAAATACTTGGGTTACTAGTTAGTTAACAATGGGGAATAGAGGCTTAGATCTTCTTGGTAGATTATTCCTTTTATCAATATGAACTATTCTGTTTTCTCCATTAAGTGCCTTTCATCTTGAATTTGTTTAGTTTGCTATCTCAATTACTACACATTCTTTCTTTTAGTGTGAGTACCCAGTTGCTCATACTTGTTTACTATCCCTTTAGTCTGAAACCTCGGAGGGGGGCTTTCAAACCTGGGAATTGTTTTTTGGTGAATAGGTATAACATACTAACGATTATTGTAATCAACTATGTGTTTACATTTATTCCTCTCTTCTCATTTTATGCATCTAATTTTCCAAGATTTCCATTCTCTTTAAAATTTTTATCTATCTTTTGATAGATTTATCTATTCCTTAAATCTACCTATCTTTTGGGGGGTTAATTTAGTTTACTTTGTGTTATTTTTCTTGAACTTGTTTGTAAGTTATACATTGTTTTTATTCTTGTGACGATCCTTACATTTTTAGCACACATATTGAAACATAATTTTAACAATGTCTTGAATTAATCAGTATCAACAATGTCTCCCTAAATAAGATAAGAGCAAGAACTCCTTTTCACTGTCTTACTATCTGTCTTAATCTCTATTTCCTATTTTGATACAGCTTCAAAATTTAGATCCAAAATTGTTAGAGTTAATACACATTTAAACACTATTTTCTATTATTACCATACTTCTTATAATCCTTTTCTCATCTTGGATTCAAATTTTTCTTGCTGTGAAATGTATTCACTGATCATTTTTTTCAGAGAGGATTTATTAACTGTAAACCCTCTGAGCTGCTGAGTGTCAAACACAATAGTCTGACTCACTCAGTTGTGAGTCAACCCCTCTTCTAGCTTGCCTTTTCTTCCCTAGAGTCTGTCACCTGAAAACTATGGTTCTAATCCTCCAGAAGCTAGGTATCTCCATGGGAACTCCGTTTTGCCCAGCACCCATGTGGGGCTCCGAGACAGCAGTGAAGGCCATGTAGAGAGAGCGGATCTTTGGGCAAGCACGACAATAAGGGCATCCGAATCCTCTGGGTCTGTAGTAGAATTCTGCGTGTCCAATTCTTACCATAAGCGGCCACAATCCTAGGGTTTTGCGGGCTCTGTCCAGTGATTTGGGTAAATTCTCCTGCCTCTGTCTGCATTGTTCCTGGCGATATGGCCTGCTAGCCTCATTCTCTGACCTTCCCAGAGATTCTGTGAGCTCCCTAAAAGCCTTTCATAGGTCCCTTTCTGCTTAAACTTGATAGAGACAATTCTGTGATCTGCCACTAACAATTGTAACTCAGTCGACTTTTATGTTTGAAAAATATGCTATTTTGCTCTGGTTTTTGAATGCTAAAGTCGCTGGGAATAAAATGCTAGATTTAAAAATATTTTCCCTAGGAATGTTTATATTATTCCATATTCTTCTTGCAACTTACATCTCTGCTTCTCATTCCCTAGTTAATGTGTTTCTTCTGTCTGGAAATGTTAACAGCTTGCTCCTTCTCCTGAGCGTTCTGGAATGTGCCCTCCTTTTCCCTGGGTGTGAGCCGATGCTGGCCTTCCTCCCTTTACCCTTCTTTTACTCTGAGCCCATTCAGTCTGGCACTTAAAGCAGAGAAGTTCTTCTCTGTTATTCTTCGCGTGTTGCCTCCCATCTATTCCCTCTGCTCTCTTCCTAGCTCTCCTAAGTGACTGGCATCAGAACTTCTTTATCCATCCTACATATTCAAAAAATCTCCTTCATCCCCTCCACACCTTTATTTAGTAACTGCCCATGATGCCCTGTCTCTGTGCTTCTCAAACTCTACTGGGCATGCAAGTCACCTGGGGATCTTAGTGAAAATGAAGATTCTGGTTCAGCATGTGGGGTGGCGCCCGCAATTCCACAAGGCTCAGGAGTTCCCAGGAAACGCCGGTGCTGCTGGGCTGGGCTTTGTATGCAGAGTCCTCGGCAGCATGCGAGGCGTGCCAGGTGCAGACATGGGTGCTGAAAGCGGTCAGCAGCGCGAATCTCCCTCACCCACTAGCCATGTGACCTTGGGCAAACTGACCAGTCGCTTTGAGCATCCACTTTCCCCTGCAGTATAAAATAAAGATACTTGTCCCATGTTTCATATTTCCTGAAGGGATTACGTGTGATTTTTAGCCTGCACACACCACAGGGAGCATGAATGGAAAAGGACAACCCAGGCTTCTGCCGTCAGGAGTAGGCGTTAATGTCGTTGGACAGAAAGTACCCTGGCAGCCGCGTGCCTGCCCCGCGGGGAGGGCTATATTCTCAGCTTGACACTAGCCATGAAGTTGTCCTTTGAGTTGGAGGGTTTAGAACGAAACACCCACACCTATTTCACCCGCACACAGGTGCAGCCCAGCCCACAGAACAGGAAGAAGCACATTCAATGTTAAGGAAGGACAGCCTACAGGGTCAGCCACAGAGAGAGAGAGACAGAGACAGAGACAGAGACAGAGACAGAGACAGAGACAGACAGAGAGAGACAGAGACAGACAGAGAGAGACAGAGACAGACAGAGAGAGACAGAGAGAGAGAGAGAGACAGAGAGAGAGAGAGTGCGCGAGCACAGTATTCTGTGATTAATGGAGTACATTGACAGAACAGATTTCCATAAGAAACAGAAAGACATTAGTTAAAGAGAAATTGTGAAAAGTCATGAGCAGAGAGTGAGGATAAGAGCCTGATGTTGGGGGGAAATCTTGCCCTAAAACCATTTGACAGTTATGCTTGCTCTCAGCAGAGGGATCTGAGCAGAGGGAGTGAGAAAGGAAGGAAGGAAAGCAGGGGAAATAAGGGAGGGACATCAACATTGATTGAGTGGCTATGTCATGCCAGGCACTTTGCAAGTATTATCCTGCAACATGACCACCAAGGCTGAATTTAGCTCCATACTCCCTCCCCCTGCCCCACTACCACCATCTCCACCACCACCACCACCACCACCACACACACACACACACACACACACACACACACACACACACACACATACACACCCCTGTGAAAAGAACAGGGTGAACCACAAAGAGGACCAGTAGCCTCAAGCAGCACACTGTTTTAATTTTTTTCACATAATGGAAGTTTAGTGATAGGTACGCATTCTGTTACAATCTTGCTGTTTATACATACAGACAAACATTTGGTTACAATTTTGCTTTTTGGAGGCCAATTTAATTAGCAGGCCAACTTAAAGTTTTAGTCTTGGTAATGACATCTTTAGAAACTGAGAAATATTGAATAATCTCTGTCAGATCAAATACAAAAAGAAAAGAAAAGCAAAAGATGACTGGACTTTTGAAAGAATAGGTGGCAGTTTTTCTAAGAGCTAATTCTAGCCTCCTTAATTCCCATAACATTTATAGAAAATTGCTTTGTCTTTTATTGGCCATGCTAATATCCTCCCAGAGGAAGTCATGAATTAGTCCGCACAAAAAGGGTCTGTCCCAAAGGAGGTTTCGGGAAATTTTTCCTTAGCCAAGGATTTTCACCAGCTTCCCTAGTGGAAAAAAAAAACAAAAAACAAAACAAAAAAAAAACTAGGAATTTAAAAGTGGACTTCATTTAATATAAGGCATAATTTGCTATGTAACAGTTAAAAGGACTTTTCGCCAAGAATTGCTGCAAGTCATTTTCTCCCTGGAGGTTTGCAAATGGGGGGCCTCTATCTAACTATTTCAGGGTTCAACTTTCTGGAGTAAATGAAAGGGGCATGTAGCACCTGTTACAGTATGTAGGCTGATTTCTGCCCAGGTGGGCTGTATGCCACACCAGAACACGTGAAGTATCTGGCCCCTGGACTGAGTTCAAATCTACATTTTGTCCTTTCTTTCCTTTTACCTACTCCTCACCCTTCTCTATCCTCCGTGCCTTTCAGAGCTAGACTTACCATGACAGTAATTCAAGGAGGGAGAGGTAGGTTCTCCGCAGCCCGCAGTCTTCCTAACCTACTCACATTTACCCAAATGTATTTAAGAGAATACAAAGCGCTGAATACCACATTTAGAGGTAAGAAGATTAAAATTCAAGCAACTAGGATCAGGAATACAAGATGTTAATGAGTTTCTTTCACCAAGTGAATATTTCTTTTAGATTTTATTAATTTTTATATGAGAAGGACTTAGAATTTTTAAAAAAAAAAACATACTTGAAGGGTAAGGATAGTACACATCGTTGAAAAGGAAACATCAACATAAAAGGGGGCAATTGCATAGCCCGATACCAACGTTCCCAGCTTCATAATCAGGCCCTCGACCAGCCTCGGTTAGTGTCACCTCCACTCAGGTTAAAACCAGGGGTGGCAGACAGAGCCTTCGTGTACTCCCACTAGGTATGTTCTTCCAAAACAAGGTCCACTTACAATTGTAGCAGAGTTGGGGGGGGGGGGCGAAAAGAATCAAACCTGAATTTTACAAAACACTGAAAAATATTGACAGGATTAAAGAGAAAAGACTTGCCGTGGCTGGTTTGGCTCAGCAGTTAGAGCATTGGCCCTCGGACCGAAGGGTCAAGGGTTTGATTCCCAGTCAAGGGCACGTGCCTGGGTTACAGGGTCCCCAGCCCTGGTCGGGGTCATGCAGGAGGAGGCAGCCAATCGATGTGGCTCTCTCGAGTTGATGTCCCCACCCCCCCGCCTCTACCACCCTCCCTCCTTCTCTCCCTCCCTTCCACTCTATCTAAGAAACAATGGAAAAATATCCTTGAGTAAGGAAAAAAAATTGGAAAGACTTAATAACCAGACAGGCTTGGCTATAAGCTACACTCTATTACCGAACTGTCCTAAGCTCAGTTTCCTGCAGAATGGAGATAATCATACACCTCTCAAGGCTGAGAAGTGATTAAATGCTTAGCACGGTGCCTTGGATATAGCATTATATCAGTCAGCTATTGATACATAACGAACATCCCCCAAGTTTAGTGGCGTAAGAGCAATAAGACTTCGTTCTCGTACTCATAGGTCTGGAGTTGGCCAGAGTGACAATTTTAAGCTGCAGGTGTTTGGGGAAGCTGAGCGGGCTCTGATCCACGTCTCTCTTCTTCTGGGACCAGCAAGTCCCCAGGGCATGTTCTTCTCATCACAAAGACCGAAGTGCCATCATACAGGCACATGTCCGTCACATCCCACCGACCAAAGTACTCACACGGACAAGCCCAGCCCCCATGCAGCAGGGGGAGAGAGAAAGGAGTACTCGCTGAACAAAAACACAAACTGTCACAGTCTGCTCTCTTCTTATATTAGTTCAGATGCAAAATACACTCATCCCCAATCCAAGACCCTCAAACGTCTGAATCGCATCAGGTTCAAAGTCCCGGACCTCGTGATCTACAACAGGGCTGAATGTGGCTCTCCTTGATCCAGAGACCTCTTACTAAAATGATGGGTTGAGACGTAGAAGCAGGGTACAGACTGACAGACCTCAGCAGAGGGGGCCGTGGAGGAGGGAAGAGATTAACCACAGAACGTATATGCATATATGCATAACCAATGGACACAGACAACAATGCCGTGGGGGAGGGGGGATCAGGAGGAGGCTGTCAATGGGAGAAAAAGGAGAAACATCTGTAACAAAAATAAATTAATAATAAAATTTTTTTGTTTGTTTGTTTGTTTATCCTCACCCGAGGACATTTTTTCATTTTTTGTTGAGATAGAGTGGGAGGGAGAGAGAGGAAGAGAGAGAGAGAAACATCGACGTGAAAGGGACACATCGAGTGGCTGCCACCCGCACGACCAACCAGGGCCGGGGACAAACTGCAACCGAAGTACATGCCCTTAGCGGGAACCGAACCCAGGTCTCTCTGGACCGCAGGCCGACGCTCTAACCGCTGAGCCAAACCGGCCAGGGCAATAATAAAAATTTTTTTAATAAATATAAAATAAAATGATAGGTTAGCTGCCCAGAACACACCCAACATACAAAGGTAGAACAGGAATAGGATAAAAATAATAAATCCCATTGGAAAAAAGATGGAAGAATGGGAGACTCATAAGTCGCTATTCCATAGCTATTCTGAAATCCCACTGAAGAAAATGTTGCCTGATCCCACTACTCGGGGGGTGGGAAATGTTTTCTTCACGAGACCCTGGTTCTGCTCCTGAAAGTGGTTCCTCAGGTCATCGATATCCATGGCTCTGCCCTCTGGGAGTGTCTTTCTTTCCCATCCTCCTCCCTGGCCACTTGGGGACGGGGCATGGGAGCACATTGCATTGTTTGGATACTATGCAGGTTTCCCAGCCTGATTCCTCCCAGGACCTTCTATATCTCCAATGATGCCAGTCTCTTAGTTCTGGCTGGCAGTGCTTTCTCCAGTGCAGTCCTCTCAAAAGCACCATAAGCTCCAGACACTGCGGCACCGAAATATATGGCATCCGTGACTCTTTCTGAGACACGCCTCTCTCTTTAGAGACTCAATTACAAATACTTGAGAGGTTTCTAGCATCTGTAGAACCAAGACCTTAATCTTTGGTCGAACTCATTTGTCCATGTAAGAGGGTCTAGTAGGAACCTTAATCATTCCAACAGTTTTTGCAAAGGGCCTTGCAACCACAGCTTGGAATTACTCTTCACTCAGAGGCAACGTCTTCCTGGCAGTACCCGGAATCTGTTCTTTTTCCTGACACTATGTCATAATAGCCAAGTGCCTTTGGTGAGGAATAGTTTCATTTTCTATTTCCATTCCCACTGACGTGTATTTTTAAATGTATTTATTAAACAGAACCTGATTTCTCTACATGAGTAAGGGAAAAGTATTCATACCATCATTCTTAACAGAGACTATATTGGAAGTGCACAGAGCTCTCCAAATGCGGACTCCCACCCTTGAAATGCTTTCTCAGACTATGGTTAAATATAAGACAATGCAGGGAATTTAGAACTCAGAAGTTACAGAGATTTCGCAAGAACAACAAAATTAATGATCACACTTCAGGCAAATGATCTGTCCCTGGTGCTGGTCTTCCCAAAGCAGTAAGAGAAACTTAATAGAGAGCTTCAGAAAATACTCATAAACCAAATCACTGCAACACAGTGAGCATTATTGTTGAATTAAGAACAACTACCAACTATTATAACTGGAACCTCGGTGTGAAGAGGGTAATTAAGAGCCACTCAATTAACAAATCTGAAGGAAATGAATGTGCATAATGAATGTGCATGAAATTATGTGAAAATATACCTTTTCACAGTGTCACTGGGGCCGGGTAAATTATGCAGGATCATCAGTAGATCTTCATGGGTTGACTTACGGAATTGTAAAATATAGAGTTAAACAGAATTTCCTAAAACCGTGCATTTGAATCCCACCTGTGCCATTCTTGGCACACAGAAGCAGCTTCTGATTTCCTCTCAAATAAGATGAAAAGTCTAATCATAGATTTCTTCACATAAGCCCCTTATAACTATAGGCTATCCCCTGAATACACTGGGTTCTTTCTCAATTCCTCGTGGCCTTCTTTAGCTCTTCATTATCTCTGACCTGAATATGAAAGTTGTACTGTTCCATCAATCTCAGTTCTATTCCCTTGTCTTTCAAAGCCTTGTTCCAATGCCATCTCTTCCATAAAGCTTTTCTTAATTACATTGCTCAGAATTATTGCCTCTTCATAGTTTATCTCTCATTTGGGAATAATGACCATGTAATGTGTTTTACCAGAGGCTGACATATCGAAGTCTGTTGCCCATACTGGACAATAGGCTTCCCGAGGAAGCATATGGGCTTTGTCCTACTTTATCCCTTGCACGTGATGTTCATTGTGCTACATTCCATTTAATGGGAGATTCTAGCAACTGAATCATTTAGAAAATGATTCTGACTGAGCAATTTGCTCAGACCCATTAGACAAATATACCCATCATCCTATTGACCGAACTCAGTCCTTGATTTTTCTAAGTCATAGCTCTAGGCAATCCCATGATCTCTGAGTTCTTTGGAACAATCTCCTTATATAATTTCAAGCCAAATATTCCAATTGGAATACTGCTAGCAATAGTAGTCACGGGAAGTCTAATGGGTGCACTAGATCATTATGCAAATGGAGAACTATGAATATGTTCATATACGTATGTATATGTAGGTAGAAGATTTTCAAAGTTCCTGAGGCTAGCTACAGATGGCTGATCTGTAATCTACCAGAGTAGAAAAAGCATAAGAACTTATTTCTAAAACCAAGTAAATTAAAAAAGAGTAATCCTGGTACCTTATAAGGTATAATATTAGTTATTCCCTATATTTCCATTGCTATTACTCTCCTAAATAAGAGCTCCTGTAGTAGTAAATGTGTTTTAGAAGTGGTCTCATTCAAGAGTTGTCACCCTGCCGCCCTAGCTGGTATGGCTCAGTGGTTAGAGTGTCGACCTGCACATCGAAGGGTCACAGGTTTGATTCCTGGTCAAGGGCATGTACCTGGGTTGCAGGTGTGATCCCTATCCCTGGTTGGGGCACATGCGGGAGGCAACCAATCCATCTGACTCCTCACGTGGGTGTTTCTCTCTCCCTCTTTCCCTCTCTCTCTCCCTTCTTCTCCCTCTCCCCACCTTCCACTCTCTCTCAAAAAAAAAAAAAAAATCAATGGGAAAATATCCTCGGGTGAGGATTAACAACAACAAAAAGAGTTGTCACCCCTAGATATTAGCATACATATTTTCTATTCTCCCAAGTCTCACTGAACTCAGTCTTTTCTGGATCCAAGTGGCCTAGAGATAAGTAGGTGTTTGGAAGACCTGTATGGAACCCAGTGCCGAGGTTAAACGAAAAGGGGCAGTGACAGAAGTTTCCCTGAGGTGCACGGCTGTTTTGTTACAGTTGCCTTCCTCTTGTCATCCGCAGCTGTTAGTGGCCAACCCCAGTGACAGACAAGAAGTAGATGTGAGATTTAACAGATTTGTTCTTGAGCAACTGGTCTTGCATAACAAGAGTGCTGCAAGCTGTCAGTTTGGTAGGTCCCTAGTCTCCAGGCCTTTGCACTCCCTCCTACATCGCGATTCTGCTGACCGATTATCCCGTACATAAAAGAATAAAATACCAGCTTGCTACCTGGCACGCTGCTGTCTGTGACACTGCACAGTTTGCAAGACAGGGACTCAGGGTTCCAAATGCATTTCTTTTCCCAACTTGTTGAAGTGGGGCTGGTTGGCTAAATGGAAAGTGTTACAATTGTTTAGGGTTACAGTGCGATCAGAGAAACAGATAACACTCCTCCACAAGCACCACGATGCACGTGAACTGGTAAAACTATAAAGAAAGAAATGATGGAAAAATCTCTACCATGAAAATAGGGGCTATGTTTGTGTCCCATGTGAGTACTCAGCAATTTCAAAATCTAAAATACAGCGAGTATTTAACCCATGACCAGTAAGACCTCACATGTTCCTCCAATGAGAAAATGTCCTTTGTGTATTTGACTGCAGCTTTCTTTATTTGCTTTCATTTATATGTATGTAATGATGATGTGCCCAGTCAGTGAGGCTCAGTGCTTGAGCGTCAACCCATGTACCAAGAGGTCACCGGTTCAATTCCTGGTCAGGGCACATGCCCAGGTTGTGGGCCAAATCCCCAGTGGGGGACATGCAGGAGGTGGCCAATCGATGTTCTCTCTCATCGATGTTTCTATCTCTCTCTCCTTCTCCCTTCCTCTCTCTCTAAAATCAATAAAGAAAGAAAAAATTATATGTAATGATGACATCGTCTTTGAATGCATCCCACTTTGTGACAGAATTTCTTAAGGTGTTTAGGCAATGATTTGATTTCAAAGTCCAGTTCAGTTACCCTAGAATAATAAAGAAACTATCAGTGATCATATCAAATCTTGATTTTTTATAAACCTACTATTTTAAATATTCATTATTTTATCGATTCTTTTTTTTTTTCTTTTTACCAAAACCTGTCTCCCTCTTTCATTTGTCAGGCAGAGCTCATTTGTCAGATTAAAACTAATATGGATACCTTTATTTATAAGATATTTGATAGAGTGGAAAAAATAGAATAAGACATTAGTAAATCATCTGGCTACATTTTTTTGTCCCCTGCTTAAGGATATAACCCCCCAAACAAGCATATGAGGGGGAGGCTGAGGTGTGTGCATTTACTCACTGTCTCCTAAATCTCATTTGTTTGCAGAAGCCATATTTTATACATATCAGATTTGAAAAATAAATGGAATTTTCCTAATTTATCTGTCTTTCTGGCAATGAAGACAGAGGAAGATAAAACATGATCATAGGGAAATGCGATAGCCAGAAAACAGGGTACTCTGCTGTGGCCAGTGGCACAGGGACATGAACTGGGAATGTGAGCATCTTTCCAGACCCTGTCCTCGCAGATATGCACATCCGAACACCATCCGGCAGATGGCGGAGGCTAACTCCAAAGCCTGGAAGGCAAGGCAGTCCACATCCTGAAGGACCCCAGACATCAAATTATTGAACAGAAAAGACTGTTATACAACACTGGGGCTCTTTATTTTTAATTCCCATTATTTTAGTTGGACATAATCCTAGATTTACCCTTCACATTCCTTTTGTTCTCCTTGTACCCTGCCGCTAAAGTAAATCTGGGTGCTGCTTGTTAAAGCAGTCAGCCAAACAAAAACAACCGAAGAACACACACATATTTATTCTGTTCAGTTTGATCAGCTGGACCTATTTGTCTGTCAATACATAATTAACATACACAGATCTATTGTTTTTCCATGTGATTTATTCATGGGGTCTAATTAAAAGTAAATGGAATTGACAAGTGTGGAAGACTTTAGAATGGAAAGGAAAAAAATCTAGTGGTCTTTAACAATGTCGAGAGCTCTCTTTATTCATTGATAGCTGATACCTTTTGCTTCAGATTTCCTGAATACTTTTTTGTGAACAATCCAAATCTAATTATCTCTTGTATAATATTCAGAGGGAAAAAACTTTTTCTCAGTGGACAGATTTGGACAAATACTCAAGAAGACACTGATTTTTGTTGCAATGTTAATTGCAATAAAAGCAGAAAACCTCATAGGAATGAAAACACTTTATAAAGGGACAGTCACAAAATTCTGTAGTGGTTTATTTTCCCACAAGACCATTGTCCCCAGCATTAATTGTAATTTTACAACAGTGTACAGTTTATCCCAGGAAAAGCTTAGAATGATGACTATATGGTAGATTCCATCAGTCGAATTAAGAAGATAAAATGGGCATGTGCTTTCCAGTGATTATATCAATGTGTGTTTACTGGTGACTACTCACTTTATTGCAACTAACATGTTATATTGTAATTTGTGTATTATATATTTACTTCTTTAACTAGACTATAAACTCCATAAGAATATACACATTCATCTTTACATCCCCAGTGCCTACCAGGGCCTGATACCTAGAAAGGGTTCAGTGATGCCTTATGGAGTAGAAATGCACTCAGTTTACAAAAATAGGCATTCGATCAAGGAAGTTCAGTTTAACCTATTATGTATAGGTTTTGTGACAGATTGTCCTGGTCATCAAACAGTGGGTGACACCTCACCACGAGGTGGTCTTTTAGCTCAAGCTTACTGAGGACTAGAGTGTGCTTCCTCCGAGCTGCTCTGACTCCCTTCATCTGCAAGAACACAGGCCACAGCTTTGCACAGGAAAAGGAAATTAAGGACTCCAAACCCAACGCCTTGGGAGTTGAATGTGGCTGAAATGACCACGAGTTTGTTCAGAACAGCACAGTTGGTAACATCACACAGAAACAGCCTGTGACAAAGGGCAGTGGAAAGCAGATGGTGCGTTCCTCTTGGTTGATCGCTGCCGACAAGGATTTTTTTTCCTACCTTTTCTAGGTGGTTGTGGTTTTTTTTTTTTTTTCATAATTCTACACAAACACTTTTACTCAATTTATTTTTCCCTCTTCCTTGACATATTCTGCAGTTGCTAAAACTCATACTGAAAGTGAAAAGAGGGAGAGGAAACCCCACTGAGGAAGGAGGTGTTAACATAAGACCACACAACGGGACAGGGGTGTACCTCCATCAGTCATTTGGGCCCCCACCTATCTTTAGTCAGGCTATATTAAAAATATATATATATATATCCTGAAAGCTAAATATATTCCCTTTTAATTTTTTTGCTTTGAAATGTGCTTAAAATTTATGTAAGTGAAAGATGCTACTAACGTATATTTTCACCTTGTACAACAGTATTTGACTTCAGCCCCTATGGCCAGCCCCTCAGTTGCTTTTTCCAGAGACTGACTTGCAGTTTTCATTCCTTTCCAGAGATGTTCTAGGCATATTCAAGCACATCCACACTTATACATGTATATGTTTTCTTCTGATTATTATTTTTTAATCCTTACCCAAGGGTATTTTTCTATTTATCATCAGATAGAGTGGGAGGGAGGGAGAGAGAGGAAGAGAAAGAGAGAGAGAGAGAAACATCAATGCAAGAAAGACACAACGACTGGCTGCTTCCCGCATGACCTGACCAGGGCCGGGGATGAACCACAACCGAGATACGCATCCTTGCGGAATCAAACCTGCAACTCTGGTCCACGGGCCAATGCTCTAACCACTGAGCCAATCCGGCCAGGGCGCATGTACTTGTTTTTCAAGTACAATCCTACTCCATAAACTGTTCTGCAACTTGCTTTCTTTTCAATGCACACTTACTATGTTGATGCTGAATAATATTTCATGATGAGGTGGCACTAGAATGTGTTTCATCAAGTCCCTTATGGACCAACATTTTAGGTGGTTTCCAATTTTTCACTTCGAAACAGTTCTTCTGTGATTACCCTTCCATCTTTGCACACTTGCATGAGTGTATCTATAGGGAAATTTTCCTGGTTGTGAAACTGCACATTTTAAATTCTGTATTTAAACTGCTCCCCAAAACAATGCACCAAGTGATTTTGCCACCACGAAGGTGCATGAACCCTCCTCTTCCTTGACAATCTCCCTCCCTCTGTTAATCCTAAGGGGGGAGGGGAACCAGGTGTATTTTATTATTAGCTCACAATTATCAAAAATATTATCAATATTGATAGATCACTAGTAAAAATATAGGAACATCAGGAAAGACAGACGATCATGCTTATTCCCACATTTATAGTTCACTATAGTTAGTGTTATTTTTATTATATTATTTTTGTAAAACAAAAGTCAAACACATGCTTTAACGAAACATAGACGGATAAGAATTTAATCAACATATATATAAACTCTGCTCTACTCTGTCTCTGAGTCTCCTGCTTGCTGAGATAAAGGAGGCAGGTCTTGGCTTCAACCAGAAAAAAAACAAAAACCTATTACCCATAATTCCTTACAACGTCTCTGCTCAGTGATGCACCAGTGACAATACAATAAATCTACTTGTTCTCGAGAGCCCAGCATAGCCATTAGGAAAGGCGCACTCGGCGACCTGTGTCATCACACGTCACCTGGGGAAGCTGCTGGCCGTGCTCTGGAGAGTGAGGCTGCCCTGATTTTTCTCCTGTCACTGGCTCCTCCAGACATCACTGTCTCGTTGAGTGTCGCTGATTCAGGCCATATAGCCCTCCTTCCTGCCTCCTTTCATTACTTTGACTCAGATAAATCTCCTCACTTTGGCAGAACGGGTTGAATATACAGCCTCGCCCCCTGCGGTGATCAATACCTGCGCAGAGATAAGCCAGCCACCAAAGGGTGTGGGTGCCATGGGTGTGGGTCTTCTGATGATGGTGTCACGTGTGAGGAGCTTCTAACCTTCATGGCGTGATCCATAATAATCCACATCTGAGGAGGATGTGACCCCAAGGTGGACACCATCGCGATGGTGCTGTAAACACAGGGAGAGAGGCTCTCAGGTACAGACTGCGGCCCTGGGCCGTGAAACCAACCAGGTATGCCCCTGTCATTGTTTACTCGTAACCCAAATCCTCCCGGCCGTACCTACATGTGGAATCAGATGGAACTCACTGTATCTGCATCAACACCATTTCCATGACCTCACTCCATCTCCTTATTCCAGTCCTCTGTAACGTCTGACCTAACTATTTTGGGGAGTCTCCAGGAGTCACATGAAAGTGCTCACACCAAGTT
Source organism: Tadarida brasiliensis (assembly GCA_030848825.1). Lineage (NCBI taxonomy): Eukaryota > Metazoa > Chordata > Mammalia > Chiroptera > Molossidae > Tadarida > Tadarida brasiliensis. The sequence goes on along the minus strand of CM061267.1, from coordinate 76,467,540 downwards.
GTCAGTTGCAGCCAGACTTACATTGTAGCACCTACTCCGGTAACTACCACCTGCAGACACTGCCCACCAGCTATGTTTGCTGTGAGAACTCAGATGTCTCTGCAAGGGGGCGGTCTCCTGATCTCTGAGGAGACAGTGAGGCCCTGTGTTCCTGGGGAAGTGGAGGAATTCTTTTCTTCCCGACGCTGTGCTGCCCTTCGGCACCTGGGCACTGAAGCCATTCTGCCTGTGCCCCTTGCCTCCCTCCTGGAAACGGCCTCTCGCGTCTTGGCCACTAGTCCCTCTTTATTGGACACAACGTAAGCCTCTGAGCCACCAGGAGCAACAGGCCTGGCGTGGACCCCTCCACTTCTGTTTCCCACTTTCCTGCAGTCTCTTCCACTCACGCCCACGTGCTGTGTCCCTGCCAGGAATGTGCCATGTAAAATACACAGTGGAGACAATGCCCAGTCTGTGTACAAGGTCTCCATGATCTGTCCCTTCCTTTCTGTCCTAACTGGCTTCCCCTTCACACCCACTCATCAGTCAGACTGAAGGACTTTCAGTCCCAAACAAGTTTTCCTTTTTTATGCCTATAACCCTTGCTCCCAGTATAGCTCAGCCTAGAATACATTTCTCCCCATCTACTCGTCTTTCAAAACCCAGGTCAAACATAACTGCAAACATAACTTTTCTTTCTCCTCCTCCCTCACTGCCCTGGAAGAATTGATCACTCCCTCCTCTGACCCAGCACCACACTCTATAAAATTCTACCACAGTACCATTTTATTTTATAAAACTTGCTAAACTCAAGGGCAGGGTCATTTTTATTAGCACCTATCTCAATATCTGGTACTCAGTGAAAATTGGTTTGATGAAGTAATCTCTTGAAAAGAGTTGTGAGCACATTTTTGCAGTCATATGGAAAGAATAGTAATCAAGCCATTCGTTTCCCAAAATGCTTCATGTAACCATATCTGGCCCGAGACAACTTTCTGTTGATAGGAAATGCTCCTATAGAATAACAAAATGAATGATGCTACTTGGCGGGGGAAATGCAGACACATCCATAGCATGGGCTATAGCTACTGGGACCCCACATCACATCTCCTCGGCCCACCTCAGACTGCAGCCACAGCTGGACTGGACCGATGCTCCGTGAGCCTCTCCGCATTCTCTCCCGGGGCGCCCTCTGATGTTGTACGAGTTCGAGGCCTGGGCAAGCACAGCTGGAAGCAGAAGGGACTTAGTGCCCCCTTCCCAAGGCTAGTTGGCAGTTACATGCTTCAGATTTCTTTCTCTCAGGTGGACAATTCCAGGGGCGTCCTGGCTGTTTCTCAGCAGTCCTGGCAGCACTGAACCCCAGTCCTTATGGTGGCATTGTCATCACACCCCCTCCCATGAGCATTTCCTTCTTCCTTTTTGTCTTCCTGCCCCTCACTTCTACTGCACGGGCTCACCTTCCAGAAACTACGGCTACAAAAGTCTTATCTCAGGCTCTGCTTCCAGGGAGCCTGAACTGAGCCGGGGGGCCTTTTCCTGAGCAACCGCCCGGCCCGCTCGCCGACAAGCAGTGCCTGAAAGACCTAGCCGGCGGGCTGGAGAGAGACCCAGCAGACAGCAGCTAAAGGTGACGTGTGGTTCTAGCCCTGGCCGGTTTGGCTCAGCGGTTGGAGCGTTGGCCTGCAGACCAGAGAGTCCCGGGTTCGGTTTCCACTAGGGGCACGTACCAAAAAAAAAATGTCCTCGGGTGACGTGTGGTTCTAGATTGGATGCTCTTTTGGACAAAGCCAATATAGACGACGTGTTGGAGACAATTATAAAAATGTGAATGTGGTCTTGTGCTTGAGATGAAAATACAGTGAAGTGGAAAAATAAACCTTGTTAATTAAGAAGCAAATCACAAAATAATAACAAAGTATATATATTTCTCCCAAGAGACAGAAAAACATTTCAAGATGATCTGGAAAGATATACACTCAGGCATGGACTGTTCCGTCTCTAGGAATTTGCAATATAATCTTTTTTGTTCTCTTGGTTTCGCTTATCTATATTTTCTAATATTTCACCATTCACATATACTGCTTCTATATTTCAAAGAACGTTTTTAAAAAGCTAATGCTCTGTCCAACTTTCAACCCGCTGTTTAGTTATTCCAGGACAGTTTCTGTACGGTTCAGTGATAAGTGAGTCTGAGAAACACGGAAAAATGTAAATGGGCTAAGGAGGGTCCCAGAATGCACCGTGGGCAAGATAAGGCTATGCAGACAGGGCCAGCTTTCGTGCAGACAGGATCCCATAAATAACAGAGTCCGATTTTCTGTGAGTTGTGTGCACCGTCCCCACCCCCAGCCCGCTGTAAACTCATTGGCATGCACGCGTCAAGATGCTCACTCACATCCCTGAGCCCAGATGGAGGAAGACACTTGTTCTCACCAGCGCTTCATGATTTGTGATTGCAGGGATTAGGGGCCGGCTTCCTGCTTGCTGACTGCACCTGGTGTGACTCGGCAAGACACTTTGACCACAACACGCACCTTCCCCATAAGCTGGTTATCCCCCTGTGCACTTCGTCTTTTCCCAACCAATCCCCCATAAAGAAAATAAATATTTGTAGATTAAAGGAGAACTGCCTTCTCATCTTTTACAGCTGCGGGTGTGCAAGCTGTTAAGCACCGAGTGTTTAATTAATGGACAGATACCATTAGAGAGGCAGCTCGACCTGCATTCAGATGAGTTTGGATTCCAGGCGCCGGGAGATAAAGATCTGAAAGTGGAAAAGCTGGACTGCAATTGGGTTCATTTATAAAAGAGGCTGTTAAAGGTCAACTGTGTTTTCTTGTGCCAGAGATAAAGAGATGCTATTAAAAACAATTGGAAAGTAATTCATAAGGGAGCAGTAAGTCACTCAGGTTAAATTAATTTGTCTTTCTGATAGTGCGGCGCTCATGATAGGAAAGTAAATTTACCTAAAATCAAGATCTTTCAGAAGCAGCCATTGATCATGTCTCCCATGCAAAGCCACTAGAATACACTCGGGGTACTGGGCCCACCGGTTCTGTCTGATCACAGCATCCCCAGAGTTCATTGCAGCCCCTTCTGAGAATTCAGCATTTTCCCCCAAGGATAGTAAGTGCAGTGGCATTTCTGTGGACACGCTGAGATGCCCAAGCTTGCTGACATCTTCCCGTCGCCTCTGAGGGGTGAGCAGCCAGGCACCAGGACAACCCGTTGTGCACGTGATCCCACATTCCTGACATTTAGCAACATCTTAGAACATTCTAGCCCACTGCACCCGACTGACAACCTCCCCTCCTCCCTGTCCTCACTCCAACACACCCACGTTCAAACATATACATACCCGGCTGAAAATCGTGTATTGATCCAGAGAATATCTCTACAGTTATGACTTGCAGTTTATTTAACTCTGCATAGAGACATAACACGTTTTCTTTGTTCCTCTCTCCCTCAGGGAAAAGCCTTTCATCCAAGCACTACAAATCTCCCTTCTCTTCCAGCACATCTCCTGGTGCCAGCTCGTGGTATGACAAAGGGCAATTGCTTTTAGTGCCTGGAAAGGAAAGCCCACTGGGACACCCCTTCATCTTCCTCAGGGCAAGATGGGGGTGGCGTCTACTGGCTGCCAGGCGTGGGGGTGAGCAGGGACAAATGCACTTGACCGGACTGTGATCTCGTGTAGACAACCTGGGTCTGATCAGCTTCTGTCCTTCTTGCTGTCAGAGGCAAACTGCTTGTTGCTCGTCTTTCTTTCTTGGAAATTAATTGGGGTCTTTATTTCCTGAAATCACAGGAATAATGAGCAATTCCCTGCAAAGGTCTGTCTGTGAACAACCTGCACTTCTAGGTACATGCTAATTATAGCCCAGCTCAGCGAGCGGCTCACCAGTTTCCCAGCGGCGAGACAAAGAGGGTTAGAGGCAGTTAATGTCACACATTTACCATTGCTGATCACTTGCAGGTTGGAATAACATCTTTGCAATTCAGATTCTGCACTAAAAAGGCTTTCCAGATCAGATATCACAAGGTTTCTTCTGAGCCTGTCCCCTTTGAAAAACTAGGGACTTGGACTTGTTCAGCATTAACTGCACTAGACTGGACGCACCTTGCTCGTGTGCAGACTGTATCCTGTAGTCAGTGGAGAGAACTCCAGACATGAGGTTGCTGGCTCAAGAAGGCACCCCTTCCTGTAAGGGAAGCTAATGAGAAACCACACATCACAGAGGGAGCCACGAATAACAGCTACCCTGATCGAGTTCCTGCTGTATGTTATGTACTATACCCTTGGTTTATATACATTATCTCATTTAATTCCTAAAAGCATGGTGGGAAAGGAGATTATTGTTTTCATTCTCCAATATTTGAAGAATTTAAGTGAAGCTAAGTTAGTAATCTCTAACCTTAAATGCTTGTTCTGGGCGGGGTATCTAAAACCATCTCCTGTGAATCAGAGTTTACAACTGAAACTGACTGGAGAAATAACTACCGCGTACTGGGTGCGTTCTTCTTGTTGTATCTGCCCAACCCACTTTGCATCTTAATGTGGACTCGGCCTTGTGTCTTGGGGGAAATGCCTCTCCGCCACATCCAACCATCTCCTAAAATGGGAGCTGTTCTCTTCTTACACACTCTCCACCCTCTGTCCACTGCTGATGGGCCCAGAGATGGGCACTTGCCCAAGCCCGGCCAATCCCTAGGACCTCTCACCTCCCTGGCTACAATTGTTTGTGGGTGGGTATGTGAAACAGTAACAATATTCATAACTACATTAATGTTTTTATGTGTGAGACATTTCAGATATTATCTTAGTCTCACAACAGTGCTGTGATACAGAGACTTTGTTATCTGCGTGTTGCAGAGGTGGACAGTGAAACCGATGAGTAGGCGTCTTGTCCAGGGTCATATATTTAGGAACCTACAGAGCTGAAACTTGGTTTGTATCAATCAGCGATTGCTACAAAAATGCTGGGTTAACAGCTCAGCAGTTTAACATAATTACGTATTATCCCAGATCTGGGGTGCAGGAGTGCTGGCCGGCCCAGGCTGGGCTCGGCTGCGGCTCTGATGACCCGGGCTGAGCTTGCTCGTGCAGCCGGCTCAGGAGATACAGCCTGGACCCAGCTGCGGGGCTGTGCTCTGTGTGTCTCATCCCCGCTGGGGTGTGAGGGCAAGCCCTTGAGGAATAGCGGAGAGCCAGGCGCAGATGGAAACAAGAGCCACCCTGAGGCCTGGGCACAGAATCAGCACCTGCCGCCTTTACCTCATTCAACATAGGCATCGTGGGAACTGTAGCCTGTGTTTTGGGAGGAGAACTTCCAGCCAAAGAGAGAAGACAAAGATTCAGGGGGGTGTGAAGAATTGGGACCAGTGCTGCCATCCACCACGTAACCCCGCAGGCCTCTACAGGAGTCTTCCTTCTCCACCTGGGGCATGGCAGTCGCAGGGCTGACGTGATGATGGGAGAGCTGTGGCTGTCAGCACCCATAGCCCCATGTGAGCAAGAAGCCGGTCTGCAGGGGTGCGTGGGGAGAGATGCAGGGACCAAAGACAGGTCCCAGGGTGCCCGTGACACTAGGACCAGTGCATCTCGAGCCTCAGCCGTGTCCCTGCCTTTCCTGTCGTTTGGGTGTTCAAGCCTGCTCTGAGCATCTACCCCAAACTCTTCATTTAGGATTATTTTCTGTCAAATGTTACCAAAGAGTCCGGAGCAAAATAACACCCTGTGAGTAAGAAACAAAATAACAACAAAGCAGCAACCAGACTGCAGTCATTCATGCTGACATCATCCACTCGACAACATTTTATGCTTCTGCTATTTGCAATGGATTGTGTTGAAAACGGGGGACCTACAAGAATGGGTAAAATCGAGACTCTGTCCTCAGGACACACAACGCATACTCAGCTTGCGAAGGGAAACACAGGAGAGGGTGGGATGAAACTCCGACTTGGGCATGCCTCAGAGGGACCCATGTGTGCTGTCAACTCCGAGAAGATGCGGAGGATTTCTGCAGCCGGGGAGGAGACGGGGTGGTGGAAGGTCGCGAGAGGTTGGTGAGGGGGACTGTCGGCAAGGGCAATAAGCAGTCACAGAGACACGAAACTACACGGTCTCTGATGAGGGGATCGGAATCGTATGGGATTCATAAGAAATCTTAAAGTAAAAAGCTGGAAGAATTTGTCAGTGTGCCTCTGGGAAGATGCATGGGAGTGGGCGCCCTGCTTGCTGGCAGCACGGGGCTGTCCTGCGTAGCAGACTCGTCCCTAAAGCACCGTGGATTGTAGGCAGTGCCCCCTGAGACTGCCCGCCTCCTTTTGTCCTGGCACTGCACTCGCCAAGCAACATTGTCATCCTCTCGTCGTGGGGTCTCCCCACAGGCTGTCCGTTGGGGAAGAGAATGTGCGACCCGGACAAGGCACTGGGCTCTTCCATTGCTTAGCATACGTCTTCAGACTGACAACCTGGTTCATAAAACAAACTCTTGAGAGTCTGGGGTGTTGTCAGGACTCTTTATTTTACAGAAACCCAACATGAGTTGAACAAAGAGTTTCTTAGAAAATTGTCAGTTTGGCTTATCAAGAAGGAATTTCAGGCACCAGAGCCACGTCACGACCTTCAGGACATGAACCTGGCACTTCGTGTTCTGCTCCCATCATCGTCGGGGGGATTTCCGACGTCTGGGAATACAGCGGTAGCTCTGAGGTCAAAGAAGAAAGAGCCCGGCCAGTGTGGCTCAGAGGATGGAGCGTTGTCCCATGGACAGAGAGGTCCCGGTTTGATTCCCGGTCAGGGCACATGCCTGGGTTGTGGGCTCATTACCCAGTTGGGGGGCATGCAGGAGGCAGCTGATCATTGTTTCTGTCTCACATTGATGTTTCTATCTCTCCCTACCTTCCTCTCTCTCTAAAACATCAATAAAAACATATATATATATAAAAAAAAAGAAGAAGGAAGAGAAATTAGTTTGCTAGTCCCAGCTGAGAAAATCCTAAATAATGCATCCCATTGTTCAGATTGGGATAATATATATATTTGTGAAGGATGCCAAAGGCATGAAACACAGGGACTGGTCCAGTTCAGGACCATGTGGTCAAAGATGGGTGAGAATACTGCTCCCCAGTTTGGGGAGAGGACAGAGGGTGTTTCCTTGGACAGACAGACATCAGTGCCACCACCTGCGTTTACCATGAACCAGTTTTGCTTTATGTCCAGTTATGCCCGGGGCTAATAGATGAAACTGAGTCTGAACCTGCAGGTGGAGGACTGGGCCCCACCCCTTCCAAGGATGGAGCAGCCCGACAGTTTTTACACCGGCACTGCATTTTTTCAAGTCATGATTTGATAAGATGCAAATTGAATAAGCTTTTGGACAGGTCGTAAATTAACTCTGCAAAGGTTAACTCTGTGGGTAGGATATTAAATTTATACTGAGGTGGAAAAATCTGGCTGAGCACCAAATGGAAACAGAATGGGTATCTATCTACCTCCTTTGCTCCCTTGGGGAGGCACTGGTGTGCCCTGGAATACTGACGCAGGAGATTTGGAATCAGCAACGTTTCAGATGCTCACGGGAAAGGTGGAAAGAGGAACAGCATGCCCAGAGTCTGTCCAGCCATTCTCCAGATCTTAGTCCAGGCAACTGGCAACTGTTCTTCCCTTACCCCCACCCTACCCAAGAAGTTCGCCGCTTTCAACAGGGGCGATGGGCACACGATGCAGTGTGCAGATGGTGTTTTATGGAGTTGTACACTTGAAACCTGTATGGTCTGGTGAACCAAAGTCACCCCAATAAATTCAGTTTAAAAATAAAGCACAAGACTCTTCAGTACTCACAAATGCAAAAAGGTCAACAATTTTTCATTATTTCTTTTAGCCTTATGTAAACCAAGGACTACTTAGACAGAACAAAAACAGCCCATCAACATAGTACTTGCTAAATTCGGAAGAGTTGAAAACATGACTAACAATACAAAAATTTGAAAGTGAAGCATGAAATGTGAAGAGAAAAGCAGTGTACATCAGAAGACCAAATCCCCGCTGCTCATCCGGGCACGCTCTTGACAAAACACAGCCTCTTTGATGGCGCTCGTTCCTCATCTGTGAAAAGAGCCTGTTGCACAACTTAATCTCTAGGAATCTTTTTACATCGAAAGACCTACAGTTTCACTAGAATCCCAAACGTTCACAGGACTGGTTCTCAGTGGGCCTCGCTGCTAGTGAGGATGATGGGAACACTGGTGTGGGAACAGTGTCTATATACTAAACGATCCCAGTGATTCATTTGCGCAGCCTGGAAAAGGCTTCAGAGCTTGGCGTTTGGAACCACACAGGTCTATGTTGAGGTCATGCCTCCACATTACCTAGGGTGAGGGACATTGTAAACAAAAATCACCAGGACTTGGCTCCCGCCTTTCAAATAAAGGACTCTCAACAATGGCTCCTTGACTTTGCGTCTGGGAGGATAGCAGGGTGAGCACGGTCTGGTCTCAGATGTCCAAGACGAGATGTGCAGGTGGCAGAATTGTGAGAAGAGAGGCCAAGGGATACAGAAATTTAAGTTGGGGAGAAATGGTATCTTTTCTGTTCTTTCAGCAATGAGTACTGTTGGCTAAAACATTGACTCACATGTAGATGAACAGTGGCCTCAAAAATTGTGTTTCAGAAGGACCAGGAGAGGGAGGTCCTTGGAGCACAGTGCAGTCCTAATGCTGTTGGCAGAAAACACAGGGCAGACAGCCGAATGGGGGCTGCTGTGGCTTTCTCCTGCCACCTGGTGGGACGAGGGAAATGCCATTCAACCTCATCCTCGCTTTATATTAGCTGTCTGACTCTCCCTGTGTGCGTTGTATTGTCGTCTTAGGTGAACAAAAGGGAAAAAATTCTTCCAGGTACCTGTCTTCCTAAAGAAGGCAGGCAAGGCCTGTGGTCTGCAGTCAGCTAGGACTGGGCTTAAACCCTAAACTGGCACTTGATATTTGTGTGCACAGAACTGAGTGGGGGTTAGATGGTCAGTGTGCACCTTTTCTATCGTTTCGATTATTAAACAATATGACTATATGCCTATTTTTAGAAATTTAAATTCAAAAGAAATTCGGGATGTTTGTATGTTAAGGTAATACTAGCTTCTATTGCAAATAAATCACAAAACTCAAAATCTTAATACAATATATATGTGCTTCTCCCTCACATAAAGTCCGAAAGGTCATGGTTTCAGGGACCTATGCTCCTTTCAGAATAAGTGTCCTTCCTCCTGTGTCTCTCAGCATCCCTCTGCATCCAGCTGCGGGGCGGGGGGGTGGGGGTGGGGGGCTGGGAGGAGGCATAGGCCTAGAAGTAGGGGGATCACTTCTACCCACCTTGCTTCGGCCAGAATGCAGCTATATGTCTGCTGCTAGCTGTAAAGGGAGCTGGGAGCATCATCTAGCTGTGCACCCTGGAGGAGGAGGACGGATATGGTGACCAGGTTGTGTTTCTGCCACCAGTGGAATGACCTAGCAAAAGAGAATTCTGATGAATTGTATTTATTTGTTGAATATTGAAAATTGCATGTATTACTAAAGCATTATGTTGAAGTTGTAGCATTAAATAACTCTTTTAACAAGATAGATTTGTTGATGTTGATGAGCTGTGGACATTCACTAATCTCATCCAATGCTCAAATGCTTTAGCTTTAGTTTAAAGGCAGCCTTGGAAAGGGCAAATCTTGAGGGTCCACAGAACATTAGGACTCTGTTCAGGACCCTCTATTTTGTTTTCTTCAAGTGAGATTGAAGGTCACTGTTCTGTTGATGAATCTCAAGAAGTAAGATAAAGAGCATCATATGCTTCAAAACGTCCTAAAGGTGGGCACTGGTAGTACCAGTGGGCGTCCAGGGTTGAAATCATATTTATTTGCTAGTGTAAACAAGTTGGGAATAAACAAATAATATTACTAGGAGTCTCTAATGGAAAACTATGCACTGTTTAGAGACACCTTTCCAGGGTTGTCTGATTATCACTGTTATTGCCTTTGAGCTATTTTACAATTGATGGCAAAGCAAATCATACATGTCTATGCACATGCAAATGAATTCCCTCTTATGAGTCCATTTGGAAATTCATTTCAATATTCCTAATCTGTAAATGTATCTGTTCTTTGGAGTCTTCTTTGAACTGGCTGTAACATCTGCCTGGTTCCTTTGTTTACAATGCATTAAACAGCACTCACCAGGTAGCTCAGTTGGTTAGAGCGTCGACCCAATACACCAAGGTTGAGAAGTCAGTCCCCAGTCAGGGCACATACAAGAAGCAACCAATGAAGGCATAAATAAGTGGAACAACAATTCAATGTTTCTCTCTCTTTCCTCTCTCAAATCAATTTTTTAAAAACCCAATGCATTAAATAAAATCTTTAACGTGTGCTCATTTTTTATCTGCAGAAGAGTCATAATTTTATCCTCTTTTTAAAAATATTTTTTAGCACTAGTAATTATTGAGAACTGAGGATTTTTTGTTGATGCTGTTGAGTTCTGGACATTCACTAATCTCATCTGTTCAGCAGTTGGCCTAATCTTAGGTTTAAGGCAGTCATCCGAGGACCTGTTTGTTATTAGGGCAAAGAACTTGTGGCTCTTGTCAGCGTTGTTTTCTTTGGTTTATCTTTTGTTTTGTTTTGTTTTGTTTTGTTTTTCTTTATGTTATGCTTATCATCAATGCCAGAAAAGCTGTTATGTAGTATAGCATAAAAATCAGGCAGCGAAAAAATATTGCTATATTCCATTCCATCCCCATCCCAACTGTCAGGACGTTATGCCTGCATACTGTCCTAAGAAAGCCTGTTCTGCTGACATTTCAAACTCCCACAGAATATTCTGAGAATCTTCTGAGAAGACCGTATTTGCGAGATTTGTTCAACAAAGAGGCTGGATATGCATCTTGAATTAAACCTCCGAAGCGGCAGGCCCTTGGTTCCTTTTCCTGGTCAACCTGGGAACTCTCTGAAACGCTCTTTCTTATCATAATCCATTTTTTGAAACCATCGGTTTTCAGGACGAGAAACACTTTAGTAAACACACTCCTTTTGCATCGCCTCCTAATTAGCAAAACCTTGATTTTGCACAAAAATTTCCGCACTCAGTTTATCTGCAAAGAATATTTAGTGTGAAGTATTATAGAATTAGATAGCTAATGGAAAATATATTTTTCCTACTGATAACATATCAAAATCTGTTCGTCTATTCATTAATCTCGAGCTGTGTAGCCTCCGGGCAGCTCAGAGTGGAATCTGGGGCTCCCCTTTAATAACCCAGCAGAAGCTGCCCGTTTGCATTCTGCTCTGTGCAGACAGTCAGCAGCCGCAGGCGGTTACTAAGGAAAGAGAAGGGCGCACACTCAGCCAGACTAGGCCGGGAAACAGCAGTTTCCTAGTCACCCCAGGCAGTAACTGGCAGGATTCCGGACAACAGGGTAACGGGCATCCTACAGCTGGGTTAAGGGGGAGACAGAAAACGAAGAGGAGTCCTTCCGCTGAGGCATGCGCAGTAGGAGCCAAAATGGCAATCACGGAGGGGGAGGGCAAAGCCTGGGCAAAGGATCAGATTGAGGAAGAGCACAAGCCTGGAAAATCCAGGAAAGAGATTGGATAGTTTGAAAGAAAGCCTGCTCTTTCCAGAACCCAAGGAAATATATGGCAGCTAGACAGAGGACCCAGCGGGCACCCTCCTTAGGGCATGCCCACCGTCTGATGGGCACACACTTTTTGCCTTCTTTTCTCCTAAACTCTAAAAGTCCCCATGGGACTTGCAACTGGGGAGCCGCAAACAGCAGCAGAAGACTCTTTTTGCCTCTGTAACTTCCTTTCCTGAGTCCACACAGCCTGCCCCCTGGCTCTCTGTCTCTCTGGGAGGGCACTATTGCTTTAGTTCTAATAAATTGTGCCACTGTCGCTTAAAACTCCTCCTGCGTGAGGTGAGTGTCCCTGAAATTCTTTCCCCATGATACTGCTGAAGAACCTATTTCCTCCAGTAACATCTTGACCTTGATTCCTAATTTACACTTTACCTGTTCCTGATTCTATTTATTTATGTTTATTTTCTTCTATAACATAGTATAGATTTCATAAGCCACTTTTAATTCTTTAGGGACTAGTCCAGATATAAAGAAAGAAATTTATACCTGTAGATTATACATAACCTCTGTATTTAATCTTATAAAAGAAATTCCTCGGAAAATTACAATTTCCTTTGTCGTTGTTCTTCCCTGGTATACTTGATTTGGAGACAATGAAGTACTTACTTATCTTACTTAACTTGTTGATATGCTATGTAACTTTTTAAAAATTGGTTTTAGAGAGAGAGAGAGAAAGGAAGAACGAGAGAGGAGCGAGAGAGAAACATCAAGGTGTTGTGCCACTTATTCATGCATTCACTGGTTGTTTCTTGTATGTGACCTGACCGGAGATCAAACCCCAACCTTAGCATGTCTGGATGACACGCTAAGCAACTGAGCTACCTGGCCACGCCTCCTATGTAACTACTGAATACACTTTAGGAATGAATAAACAAAATCAGAGTAAGGTCAAATGGGTATGTCTCGCCCTGGCCGGTTTGGCTCAGCAGTTAGAGCATTGGCCTGTGGACTGAAGGGTTGTAGGTTCGATTCCAGTCAAGGGCATGTACCTGGGTTGAAGGTTCAATCTCTAGCCCTAGTAGGGAGGAAACCAATCAATGTGTCTCTCTCACATCAATGTTTCTCTCTTTCTCTCTCCTCCTCCCTCCCTCCCACTCTATCTTAAAAAAAATCAATGGAAAAATATCCTCAGGTGAGAATTAACAAAAAAAATTGGTGTGTCTCAGTTTCTACAATAATTCACATAATGTAAACGATATTGAATTTTCAGTTTCTATAAATATTTCTCAGCCATATCATTATTTATTACAAAAATAGTTTCTGATCACCACAGTCTCATTAGTCTTTCAATAGACATCTCATGAGCTGAAAAATAGCCTGCTATTGTGCTTAGAGTTAGGAACGAACTTGAACAGGCTTGTTCAAGGAATCTGAGTTGCATCTAAATCGCCCTGGGAGCCCAGTGCTCCCAGATCCCTTTATAAAGGCAACATCTCCATAGAAGGAACTGAAGTGTTGCCTTAAAGAGGGAAAACAAAAGGCTTGCTTAGCTGCCTTCCCACTGTAGGGGAGAAGGCCCATTTGATGGTGTGGTTTGAAAAGCTCACTGGACTTGGAGAACCAAATCTAGGTTCAAGTCATAGTTTTGTAACTCACTCAAGTGTAGTTTCCTGTACCTATAAAATATGGGTACTGCATGCCCTCCCCTCTCTAGAGGTTGTGAGGAGTCAATGTGGAAATGTCTGGCACGGCAGTAGGAATGAACTCCATGTGTGTGAACCCCAGACCTTCAAGATTCTTTCTTGCCTCAGGACCAGCTGTCCTGATTCAGCAACAGCAGTTCAGGGCTGTAGGTTATACCTCATCCCAGGGGACAGCCTGGCCCTCTCCTTGAGCACAGTTCATTTTGCTTTAATTACCCATGAGGAGACTCATTTCTTTGCCCATTTGTGGCAGACAGTATTTTCCAAAGATGGCCCCATCAGTTTCCCCCATCCCGTAAACTCTGCTGCAATATGAAAGTAAAGAAAGGATAATTTGGTCTGTGAAAGGATTTGATATCCAGTCTGCGGTCATTCACTTTCTTAGCATGGACACCAGTACTTCAAGTGGTCCTCCTTCTGTTTGTCATCTAGAGGTTTACTGAGGATGGATAGGAGACATGCTTTTCTTTTTTAAAGTGGAAAATGGAAACTTGAAGACTCCTCTCCAGGAGTATTAGATTGGGAAAAAGAATATGAGGAAGTGAGAATCTGAAAATTAATCTCCTTTGGGGATGTGTTCCCCAGCTTGAAGGCATTTGCCCCTCACAGTCACTGCTTTGTGGTATGATCATTTGAAAACTAGTTTGATAAGATAGTATTAGAAGTTAAAAAATCAAAGTGGGACTGGGCTCCATAATGAAAAAAATTTTTTTTGATAACTTTGATTTTAAAAAGATTCTTTTTTGTGTTTCTCAGAATGCACTCTGACTCTCCAAAGTGGTAGAGGATATAGAATGCAACATTCCTCAGACTGATTTGGATGTAAAACCTTTTATTTTCATAGAGCCTGATATGAGGGAAAGCGTGCAACTAAATATGCTTTTGGAAGTACTGACTGTATTAGCTATCTATTGGTGTGTAACAAATCACCACAAATTTAGCTTCAAACAATGCACATTTATTATCTCACAGTTTCTGTGGGTCAGGAGTCTTGGCACACGCTGCTTCATTTTCTAACAGGCTGCATTCAAGGTGTTGTCCGGGGGCACGTCTCATCTGACTGACTGGGGAAAGTTTCCTTTCAATCAGGTTGTCAGCAGAATTCGTGTCCTTGTAGTTGTGGGACTAGGGGCTTCATTTCTTGCTGGCTGTTCCTTGCCAGTTGGGTCTCCTTTCCTCAAAACCAAAAAGTGAGCAGAAAGTCTCTTCACAAGATGTACGTTACCATCTTAGGTAATGGAATTATATACATGTAGTCATGTCCATCCCATCATCTTTGTCGAAATCAGTTGATCAGAAGCAAGTCATGGGTCTCACCTGCACTCAAAGGGAGGGAATTACAGAAAGGCATGGAAATCAAGAGTTAGGAATCATAGAGGTAAAACTTCAAAACTCTTCGTACACATGACTGTCTGCCACCCACACTAAGAGACTTGAACATTGCAGCATGACTTCTATCAGCTCAGGGCTGTGTCCCTAGAATGATAATCCCAGCCCCTTAAAATGGCTGCCCGAGAAAGCTCCGAAGAATTGACTGTTTCCTCTAGCTGAAATCTGTCTAGAAGCCCCGATCAGAGAGAATTTATGTTAGAAAACTTGCAGTTGTAAATCCCTTCTCTGTCCCTTTGAGATGCATCTTCTACAACCCAGGAAAGTCTTTCTCAAGGACTTGGCAGCCATTCCTGTAAGTGGGATCACCATGAAAGGTAGGGTCCTTGTCTCCCATTCTCTGTGGGAGGGTAGGAGCCTAACTTCAGTTAGCAGACACAGAAGGCCTAATCACACGGACCAAATTTCCATCACAACATCTGTTAGTACTTTTCTGTTAGCACACCCAGCATTTAAAAGACATCCTGTTTCTTGTTTCAGGGAGTTGAACTCAGTTTACACTGGAGTGTCTCCCTTCCTGCAGGAGTCTGAATAAAATCTGTCTTGCCACCTTTGACAAATGTCCGACTCTGTTTTCTTTGACAGGAGCAACCTTAAGAGTTTATCTCCCACCATTACCTAGAGGTTTTGGTATCACGTTGCTTCCCGTTCTAACACATCTACCTTAGCAAAGCTGAGCTTCAGTGAGCATTTGTGAATTATGTGTTTGTAGAGTAGCTTGGGTATTTCTCCTCTTATGTAATAGACGTGTTCCTAATGGGTGGTACTTGTTTTAAAGTAAATTAATAAAAATTAAAGCATTAGGGGACTTTGATATTGATAAGAACCACAGGCAGAGAAGTACGATCTGGGTTGCAGTTCTGGCTCTCTAACATAGACTAGCCTAGATGGTGAGCAAGTGGAAATGAATTAATCTTGGTGGTAATGCGTGATTACCTTTAGGCAGTTTAGGAGAGAAACAAAATAGTCTCAATCTTGCTGGAAGACAGACACCCAGCTGGAGCGGGTAGTAACTGTGTGTTACCCAACTCTGGCCCAGTAGGAGTTCACTCTTTCCCCCTGAGGAGTAAGGAGTATCCTGAGCAGAAAAATATCCCATTCATCCAGCTCAAGCCTGAGTTAGAAGAACTGACAAAATGCAAGGTGGTTTGGGAATTGGGGCTCTGTAAGAAATATGGTTGCCAAGCAAAGGCACACATGGTTCTGGGGTACTTATTGGAGCCTTTCTGTTAAAGAATTTTTCTGAGGCGCTATTGGATCTGGAAGTGGTGGCCACACAAGTGTTCCCTCTGGTCTCTTCCACTCAGGACCATGGTCAACCAAAGAGCAGGGTCCTGCCTCTTGTATTTCCTGTGAAGGGTGGGTCACTGTCTACCTGACACCTCTCCTCTGACCCTGTAAGGCCAGTCCCTCTGTGTCCCTCCAAGCCTGTACCTCCAGCCCAGTTCCCCAAAGGGAACATGTGTTTGTGGATCACAATGCATGAAACCAGCAGAAAAAGACACTAATCAGGTGTTGAATGACTATGGAATAAGAGGGTTTTATAGGTGGTTGTGTTGTGTTTTTCAAGGGAAGCTCAGAGCTCCTTTTATGTTTTATAATAGAAACTATGGACACCAAGAGCTGAGGCATTTTGTCTGTTCAGTGAACTGCAGAAAATGCAAACCTTTACAAGCCAGAGAAATATATCTTCCCTGTGTGTGCTTAGAATGTTTAAAGACCGATCTGTATCTAACTTTTTTGTTCTCAAAGTTTTGAAAATAACATTCCACTAGATTTTGTCTTTTAAAAAAATTAATTGGTTCTGATTTTGCAAGAGTGTATTAAATCAACAATCATTTCCCTAGTTTTGTATTATCTTTAGTATTCCAAACTACATCATTTTTGTCATTGCAATACCATTATATAGTATCCTTGAAAATATGATTCTTAGGAATATAATATTCACTCCCTGCCCTCAGCCGATTGGATACAAAGCCACACTTGCTCTAAAATTAAATTAAATTCTATATAGATTTTTGCCTTTTCTTTTATATTTCACTTTCCCTCCTGATATTTAGAAATAAACTATTTATTTTCATATGGAGCGCTTCATTTATATTTTTATTTCATTAGTGGTTTGGTTGTGGATTCTTCACTTTAACATTGTTCTGGTCACATTAAGAAGCTCCAGTCAGGTCTTGCTGTGAGTAATGGCCATTAAGTTGTAGATTCTGGCCTAGTACCTTGCGTATCAACTACTTTTCTCACTCAGGGCCTGTGTAGACAAGCCATATTCCTCAGGCTTTGAGTTCCTACCACTCTGTGTAGCTTCCCTGAGCCACTTGACTAAATTACTAGCCTTCATTTTTCTAGATTATAATGACTTGAAGCTTATTTGGGAATAAAACGTTTCAATGAAATTTTAAAGGATGCGGTAGAGAAGACATTCCATGAATTTGAAACTATTTGAGAAAAAGAAGTTATTTAATATCTATCATGTACCAGAACACTGTCATGTTCACTACTCATCTACTCTTCAGGTCGGTCTCAGGGACCTGGTCTGGGAGCAATGTCCTGCCGATGGCCCTGTCACGGCATTGCAGCCTACCCCTCTCCACCCACAGCTGACTGGATGTAGGGACGCATGTGACTCAAGCACTGCTCTGAGCACCTCTCGTGAGACTTCGGAATTCATCAGAAGTTCTTCCAGTTAGACAAGGGGCTGGGTATGGTTAATTAGAAACCTGTGCTGAGGAATAATCAGAATCAGAGGGTTTTCACCGAGAAAAGAGAAAGGATACAATTTTGGTTAAGAAAAATAGGTGGAAGGTAAGAATGCTGACCATTAGTTACTCTCATTCTTGAAGAATTTCTAGTTCCCCATTTCAGCCTATCTGAGGCTTTCCGGCACTTGGATTCTGAGACATCCCTACGCTCACACATAAAATTGCCTTTTACATAAATAGGCTTGAGTGGATTCTTATTCTTTACACGCTAACTGTATCTGACTACGAAATTTTACTACATTTCTGTATAAAGTCATATTTAAAAATTAGGGCAGGCCCTGGGCAGTGTAGAGCATTGGCTCCGGGCACTGAAGAGCTGCAGGTTCAATTCCCGGTCAAGGGCGTGTACCTGGGTTGCAGGTTTGATCGCTGGCCCTGGTTAGGGCACGTGCAGGAGGCAACCAATCAATGTGTCACTCTCACAATGCTGTTTCTCTCTCTCTCTTTCTCTCTCACCCCTCCCTCCCTTTCACTCTCTCTGAAAAATAAAAATAAAAATAAATAAAATTAGGGCTGACTTTTCTTTTAAAAATAGTAGACTGAACCCATGTTTCTCTCTGCTGCCTAAGAAGCAGTAAAACTGCAGTAAACAAATAAAAGGATTTGTGATCACATGGACGAGGAGAACAAGGAAGTCAAATTTTGCAACAGTGGGAAGAAAACATGCTGAGTGATGACTGGCTTAGCTAAGCAGGAAAGGTGAGGCCCAGGTACCTGCAAAGGGGGTTGAGAAGCATACTAGTACATGTCACAAACCCCATAAAAAAACTCCAGAACTATAGCCACCAGGCATAATGGGAGGCTGGAGTGAAGAGGGAAGCTGAAAAAGCACAAATGAGGAACAGACATTTTGACGTGCTCTCCCAACCTGCCCCGTCCGGCAAGTGTCTCTCCAGTTAAAGAAAAGAAGTTCATTCCCTGTGGAAAGTAGACCAGAGTCTCCAGATGGAGGGACAGCAGCCTCTCCTGAGGACGGAGGGCGGGCTTTTTATTGACCATGGGGTTGAGTGAGTTTCCACGTGGGCCCCTGAGACTCTAGCCCAGGCTCCCTCGCCCCTGGCGCACTGTCTGTCCTGAGCCACACAGATGCAGGGTGCAGCATCCTTCCTGGAGGAAAGGAACAGCCTCACAGAGAAGAATCAGAGGTGCTGGCATTTGGAGGAGTTCCTATCAAGGCTTCCTGGGGTGAAGCCCACCAGCGTAGAAGCTGCCCATGTACACACACCCACTCTTTAAGTATGAGTGAGCAAAGATTTCCAGACATGTGAGGAAAGCCTTCAACATGAAAGGGAAGGAAGATGGGGGAGGATATTTAGGGGAATGGGGTTGGGACAGGGAAGCGACAATTCAAAATAGCCGAAAGCTTCATTTAGATGAAGAGGGGAGTTTGGAGGCATCAACTTTGTGAGAGAATGACCTCAAATGGTAAAGATAGGTGGCTGGAACAGGAATCTAATGAGAGGATGCTACTCGTTCCAGAAAGCAAGTCCTAGAAGGATATTGACTGATAGAAAAAGAAAATGTGATTATTGTAATGGAGGAACAACTCACTGCCTCGGTCATGGAGAAAGGCAATCAGAACATTAAAAAACAACTCTGCAAACAAACACCCTCATAGAAATAATGGGCAAAAGATTCGAAGGGGTACTTTAGCAAAGATTATATACAGATGGCAAATAGGCACATAAAAAGTGTTCAACATCATTAGTGATTAGGGAATTGCTAATTAAAACCACAATGAGATGCCCATTTGACTGGCTAGAGAGAAAACAAAACAAAACAAAAAGTACCAAGTGCTCGTGAGAATGTGAAAATGTGAAGCAACTGTAGCCATCACATTGGGGCTGGGAATGTAAAAGGTTGCAGTCACTTTGGCAAACATTTTAGCAGCATCTTACAAAATCAAATATACTTACCATTTGACCCAGCAATCCCACTCCATGAGAAAAGAAATTTATGTCCTCACAAAGATCTGTACATGGCAACTTTATTCATAATTCCCCAAACCTCGAAACCCCTCAAATGTCTCTCCACTGGTGAATGGGTAAACACACTGTGGTACATCCATACAGTGAACACTACTCAGCAGTGAAAAGGAATGAAGTCCTGGTACATGAAGCACCATGGATGAACTGTTTCAACTGAAAGAAACTCCACTCAAAAAGCTACGTACTGTATCATTCCATTTATATGATATTCTGAAAAAGGCAAAATTATAGGGACAGAAAACAGATGAGTGGTTGCCAGAGGTTGAGGGTGGGGCGAGACGTTGACAGTTAGCTATAAAAGGGCACGAGGGACTTTGGAAGTGTGATCGAACTGTTCTGTCTTAATTGTGGCAGTGATTATATGACTGGATGGTTTGTCAAAACACAGAACTGCATGTTAAAAGTGTGAATTTTACTATATGTGAGTCGTAACTTTTAAAAATGAAGGGAAAATCAGTGAGGTTTCTGGCTCGAGTGACAGTTGGAGAGTGGCATTGCTGAGGTTCCCAGGGCAGCTCAGCTGGGCAGCGACAAGCCCAAAGGAAATAGGGTATGTTCTGCCTTGGCCAATGAAGCCGGAGACATCAGAAATACAGAGAACTAATATGGGTCAAGGCAGTGAGCTTTCTATTGCTGACTCGTATTGTATCGAATGAATATACCAGAGTTGATCAATTTGCCAGTTGAGGGACATTTGAGTTGTTTCTAGGTTCGGGCGATTATGAATGAAGTCTCTACAGTGGCCCCCCTCATATGCAGTTTTGCTTTCCATAGTTTCAGTCACCCACGGTCAACCGTGGTTTGAAAACATGAAATGGAAAACTCCAGAAATAAACAATTCAGATGTTTTAAACTGTGCGCTGTTCTGAGTGGCCTGATGAAATCTCACACAGTCTTACTCCTTCCCACCCGGGATGGGAGTCATCCTTTGTTCAGCGTCCACACTGCGTGTACAACCCACCCATTAGTCACTTGTAGCCATCGGGTTATCAAAGTGACGGTCATGGTATCGCAGGGCTTGTGCTCACGTCACCCTTATTTTACTTAGTAATGTCCCCAAAGCACAAGAGCAGTGATGCTGGCAATTCGGATATGCCAAAGAGAAGCTGTGAAGCGCTTCCCCTCAGTGAAAAGGTAAAAGTTCCTGACTTACTAAGGCATTTTATCATATCCATCATCACAGGAAGGGGACTACAGTACAATAAGATAACTTGAGAGAGAGACCACATTCACGCAACTTTTATTATAATATATTGTTACAGTTGTTCTATTTTATTGCTAGTTGTTGTTCATCTCTTAGTGTGCTTAAATAAACTTTATTATAGGGATGTATGCCCAGGAGAGTGCTAATATATATCACTGTGTGTATATATATATATATATATATATATATATATATATATATTTCAGTACTACTCATGGTTTCAGGCATCCACTGGGGGTCTTGGAACTTATCTCCCGTGGATAAGGGGGGACTACTGTATACACATTCCTGCGGCTACTGAAAGATCTGAGCAGCTAAGCCAGTGATATATGTTTCTAAAATGCAATTCTGATCATGTTATTCCCCTGATTAAACGTCTTCACTGGCTCCTTCTTGCCTACAGCAGGGAATCTGACCACGACCACACGTTACAATCACCGAGAGCAGATTTCAAGCTGCCAGGTGCTCGGCCACCCCCAGAGGTTCTGATTTAATTGATCTTTGGATGGGGTTCAAGGGTCAGGTTTTAAAAACTCATGTGATTTTATTTTATTTTTTTTTAGGCTTAAATCTTTTTTTAAGGCATTATTGAAATATAATGCACATACCATATAATTTATCCATTTAGAGTGACAGTTCAATGGTATTTGTTACTTAAATTATTAATTTTTAAAATTGTGGTAAAACTGTATATAACATGGAATTTTCCATTTTAAATTATATAATTCAGTGGCATTAATTACATTCACGATATTGTACAGCCATCGCCACTATTTCCGCTTCCTATTTGGCTTCAAGAAATATCCAGTTCTATAAACTGAATCCGAGAACCTCAGCAAACCCCGAAGCCTTTCTGTCTTCCCAGACGCAGCTCCCTTCGCTTCCTGCCCTGCCTTCTCTTGGATCCAGACATGGTGAATCATCTTTAACCTTAGAAACTCTTTACCTGTGCATATTGCTATTTCATCTCTCTGCAGCACTGTTCCCATGGCTTCTGGTAAAATCCCATGTCTTCAAAGCCAGACTCCAGGACTGTATTTATAAAGTGCTTTTTCCACCTCTGGGCTAATTTAGCTGCTCCCCTCTGTGATCTATAGCACCTTTATCAACTTGCACTCAAGCACTTACTCATGACTACTTTCTATGTCCGTTTTTGTTTCTCCCACCAGGCACCAGGTATTCCCTCCTCAGTTAACTTTTGTTGGTTTAAGATGCTGTGATTTCAGGGATGTTTGTTTCCACAGCATAGCCTAGCCTCATCTGACTAACACACTCATGAAGGATTCATTCACGGTATTTATCAGCTGCTCTCTTGCAATGTAATTAAGGAGAACGTGAAACTCCATGGGAAAGAGATTCTGGGTTTGAGGGAAGGCAGAAGGAGAGCTGGAATTCAGGAGTCTGGGAAAGGTGTGAAGGAGAGGTTTTGAGTTGTTCCTCAGGGAAGATAGACCAGGGCTGGGATGAGGGAAGAAGGAACTCAGACTGGGTACTGAAAACTGACAACCTACTAAAACCTTTTGCATAAGACTGTTCCTGATTTCCAGAATTAGACATAATCAAAAATAAATTTCAAACTCCAAATCAATGCTTGCCAAAAATAGACAGTCTAAAAAAATCAGAATCAGAATCCTGAACAGATGTTCCATTTGTTAATTTGATTTTTACTAACGCTACATTTTTGAAGGCACTGTTGAATAGACCACTTTTGTCCCTTGTTGATATAATCAGAAAGATGTCTTGGCTCAACAGTGCTCTGGAGGTTGAAGCATCTTCTCCTTTATGATTGGCAGCTCTGATTAGTTCTGTTTTTCTGCCTAAGATGCAAAAATGCAAACATGAACTGAGATTCTGTTATTTCTGCGTCTTACATCAAAACCACTTAAAAAATTCAAAGCAAATATCTTCTTTTGAATCTCATTAAAAATGTGGCCTGAGGTGCATGAGGCAGAATATGCTGTGGTCCAATTTTCCATTACCATGTTAACCTACTGACTGTCTCACAATGTGTAAAAAACAAAACAAAATATTCATCTGTCATAAAAAAGCATATGCATTAAACATATCCAATCAGAAATGGACTGTTGAAAGGAGAAAAATAGATGTCAAAAAGCATTGCAGTCTGGGATCTAAGGGAAAAATATATAAAGCAAGCATGGCAAAATCTTAATAATCTTGTTGAATCTCAGTTATGAGTACCCAGGATTCTCTCCACCGTCATGTGTCTGATATTGTTGTTGATAAACAGTAGAGGGATCATAGACTTACAGATAAATACCTTCAAACATTTGCACAAATCTAAGGGCACAGCTTATTGTATTACATTCCATAATCTCAGAATTTCACTATGTAAAAAATAATGTCGAAAGTAATGATATTTTGCAAATAATAGGTTTGAGTATGTCTCCTGAGCTCTTGCATGTGTTATTTCATCATGGAGCATCTGGTGACAGATTTCTGCAGTGGTTATTACCTCCTTCTGATACAATTTAATAAGTTGCCTTTCTAATTGCCCTGAAATCTGAATATCCTGAAAGAGTTCATTTATCTTTAAAAGCAACACTAATCGTGCATCACCTTTAGAATTAGACTCAATATTAAACATGATGGTGTTGAAAATGACATGAATCATGGAAAGCCACCTTTTCTGTTCCTTATGTTTCAGTAAGGAAGGTTATAATGTTCAGACTTATACATACAGCATCTGATTCAGTTAACTGTTGTTTTCTGGAAACCGTATCTATTGATTGCTTGTGGCTTGAAACATCCATGTGAAAATAGTGACCTCTTTACTCCACTGACAGTATCAATAAAAGTTGAGTACATCTTGTTTTCTAGAGCGAGTATTTAGTATGCTGTAGGTGTAGGTGAAAGACATAAACTAAGAGACAAAAGTGAACCTTTCAAATGTTAATGTGATGTCTGTGTGATTACGAGCCTAATGACATCAAGTGCACACAAGAACACATAGGTATCATGCTGGGAAACCAATGATCTAGCTCTCATCCTGACTGCAGGCAAAGAATATCTCATTAAAGCTATAAATTTCATGACTCTATTCCCAAATTTAAAACCCTTAAGGCAAATGGCTCTCATGGTTCAATGGTTTTAAAGGGTTGTTCTTACTTGGTTTTGTAACAAGGAAATTAATCGTTTTTCTGAAACAAATCAGAATTATGCCACCCTGGCATGTGTTCTCATGCTGTTGTCGTTAGCACTTAACTTCCTCTGTAGATAACAAAACCATGGACTCCACATTGAATTCACCATGGGGAGACATTTATTACCTGCTATGATTGCTCAGGATGGTCTGGGGTGGCAATGAAACGTGCTCCTTCATGGCTACGGAAAAACTGTTTCCTCGAGGTAATATGAAATGGAGTCGGTTTCTAATCAACCTTTACTATTCAGAGTGAATCCTATTTAGCCCACTATCAGGAGAAATAAGTTGCTCATACAGTGTTAGCACCCAACCAATAGAAATGTGTGCAGGCCTCAGGGACCCAAGGCATTGGGGCAATGTCAAAGCAATTAATTCAACTATTTCTTCTTTCTCAATGGACTTCAGAATAAATGCAACAGAGTCATGTGAGAGATGCATTTGTAGAAAACATTCTCCCCCCCCCCTTTTAAAGTATATATTCAGTTTAAAGAGCAACCATTTGCTGCATCTGGGAAAAACAGGACAGATTATTGTGGATGTAGGACAGTACAGATATACCAAATGCTTGCAACTGTTTAAGCTTCGTGCAAAGTCCTTAGTGATTGTTTTACTGAAAGAACATATACAAAATCAGTAATATAATTATTGCTTTCCAAAATAAATAAATAAATAAGCATAATGACCTAGACTCACCTCATTTTATCTGGATGATCAGGAAGTTCCAAATGAAAAACTATTGTAGCCCAGGAAGAGCATGTCCTATTTGGTGTGTGTGGGAATGAAACTCAAAGACATTCATAAACCCTTCAGGTTGGGACAACTGGGCACACATCTTGCTTTTCTCCTCCCTCAAGCTTTCTAATCCAAAGGGAAATGGATAGAAATGGTCCAGAAGATATAGTTATGATTTTAAATTTTTTAATTGGGCTTAAATGTATTTTCAACTGCAAAGGCCATTAAAAAATCATTAAAACAGAACATGCAATCATTTAAAAGCTTTAACTACGTTAAATGTTTTCAATAAGACATCACACTATTTTCTGGATGTTGAATTTTTTGTGTTAATTTCTTTTAAAACTTTCATTAGCATCTTTTGCAGTGATTATTTCTAACTTTTACACTGTTGTTGTTACAAAAGCTATTGTACAATGCATCCAATTTCCCTAAAAGAAAATCAAATATTTAACACTAATTTTGTGAACCACACTACTTAGTGTGACAAGTGGATTCTGAAAAGAATAACCATTATGAAGTATCTGACTTTTACTTAAAAAGAAAAAAAAAAAAATTTCTCTAGTTTTTGGCTACTATGATTAAAGTTGTTAAAAATATTTATGTATAAATCTTGTATGGGCTCATATTTTCACTTCTTTTCCATAAAAATCTATAATGGAGTTACTGGATCATATATTAAGGATATATTTAATTCCATATGAAACTTACAAACTCTTCTCCAAAGTGGTGTACCATTTTATACTTGTAGTAATAATCAGGTAGACAAGTTGACAATTTTATTTAGCTGTCAGTCAGCTTTTTTCCATGGCCACATCATTGCTTTTTCAGTAGGCTCATGAACAAATAGCCATTCTGCACGGAGAAAGGTTACGTAAGGACTTAACAGTATTAGTGTTTACTCCTGAACGCTGATTTGGTTGCCACTGCTGAATGCCTCACTTGCAAACAGCAGCAACGGATCCTCAACCTCTTATGTGACATCTCTATTAGTCTTCTATTGCTGCATAAACATTACTACAAAATTAGCAGCTGATAACAATACACACTAATTATTTCAGTTTCCATGGGTTTATAGTATGGCCGTAGCTTAGTTGAGTCTTTAGAGTCTTATTATCAGACTTTAAATTATAGCCTAGGATTAATTATGTCCTGTAGAAATGGAAACCACATATATAATTTAAAATTTTCTGTGAACCATAATAGAAAGTGAAAATAGTTGAAATTTATTTGAATAATACATTTTAACTTAACTAAATCTATTCAAATATTATCATTTCAGCAATCAGAATAAAAATAATTAATGAGCTCTTTTACCTTTTTTCATGCTAAGTCACCGAAGTCTGACATGTATTTTATAGTTATAGCACATTTCAATTGAGACTAGTTGTATTTTTAAGTGCCTAATAGCCAACTGTGGCTAGTGCTGCTGGATTGGGCAACAACACAATTACAGACATTTTAGTGGGTACGCAGTGCTAATTCACTGTGGTTTTAATTTGCATTTTCCTTATAACTAAATGATATTGAGCACGTTTGCATGTACTTGCTGGCCATTTGTATATCTTCTTCTGTATAATGTCCAAATGTCCAGCAACAGGTGAATAGATATCCAAATTATGGTATATTTATACAATAAAAAAATTACTCAGCAATAAAAATAAACTACTGATTCATGCAATAAATATGCTGAGTGAAGAAAGCCAGACTCAACATATACAAAATAATTCCATTTGTATGAAATTTTACAACAGGCAAAACTAATAAGAAAGAAAGATCAATGGCAACAGTAGGCTGTGTTAGTGATTACAAAATCTCTCAAGAAAACTTTTGGGAGTGGTGGAAATGCTTTAAATCTAGACTGGAATGGAGATTACATAGATATATACAAAATTTATTGAACTGCACATTTAAAATGGGTACATTTCTTTGTATGTAAATTATACTCCAATAAAAATAATTTAAAGATAAGAGCAGTACATTTTAGTAGTAACTGTTATGTAACCTACAAGGCCAATTGCAAAATAAAACTGTGAGGCCCTTTATTGAAAAAGTTAAGCATTTTTAAGAATTTCAAGACAGTGACAGCAGAGGAAGTTTGTCAGTCATTGAGTCCCCAGTGATGGACAGTGCATGGCATATAGTAGGTCCCAAGTTCTGTTGAATGAATTTAAGAATTTGGGCATCTTAGTGCCAAGCACTTTCCACTGGAGAGCAATGTAACACCTCTTCCTATGTCTGC
Organism: Tadarida brasiliensis; assembly: GCA_030848825.1. NCBI lineage: Eukaryota > Metazoa > Chordata > Mammalia > Chiroptera > Molossidae > Tadarida > Tadarida brasiliensis. The sequence goes on along the minus strand of CM061267.1, from coordinate 76,440,749 downwards.
TGTTCGTTCCATAGACCTGAGGACAGAGAATTCTGAATTAAATTTTTTTTTAAATGCTGTTCATCAGTATGATAGAGAAAAATACTGATTAAAAGTTGTTTTACTTTTAAGTTCTTTGAAGATGTGAAGACATAGAGCTCAGTCACTAACAAAGACAATATACTTTGGTTGAGTGGGTGGAAATTATACAGGAAGCATGGGGTAAAGGGGAATTTTTTTCCTTCAGATATACTGTACTACTCACTATCCTAAATCAAGGAATATATATTTAGAAAAAAATTAAAAAAACAAAAAACAAAACTGGGTTTTAAATGGTTAAAGTTATCACTTAAATATAAATATTTAAAACGCCTGCTGGATGGCTGAGTGTCTCTCATACCCAAAACTTGTTTTAGAAGTTAAAGAATTAAGGCTGAGATGACAGCACACTAATAATTGAATAAACGGTCTACTGAAAAGTATGGCCATAAACTCAATGAAAAATTGTAGAGAAGCAATAAGATAACTTCATACCTGTTGTTCCATCATAACTCAAAGTAAAAAGTTAAAGCAGGATTTTCATGTTTTGGAACAGGTGGTATATTTCACTAAAACAGCCTTCAAAATGAATTGTGTGGCTAAGAAGTTGAGGGAAAGAAATAACTTGAGAGGTAGCAAGCAATGAATGGTGTGCTAATAAGAAAGAGGGAGAACAGTGGATTGAAAAGAGGTACTGTCTTAAGGATTGCATAGTGATAAAATGTGATGTTCTGGGCTGAGACTGCTTGGGTTTGAAGTCTTGCTCTGTCCGTTACAAGCTACGGTAACCTTGGTTAACTCACTTCCCTTGTCTAAGCCTCAGATCAATCACTGGTAAAATGGGAAGGGTAATTGTAACTATATTATGTGTTAATTGGAATCATTAGTGGCATAATGCATACTAAGTAGCATTTAGCATAGTATCTGCAAATAATAAATATAATAAAAGTCAGCTATGATATGAATCATGTATTACTGCTTCTTTTCAAAAGTGACACTATTAATGTAATTCCAATCTATGTAAATATGGGCATTTTGAAATAGATTGATATATATTTCAAAAATAGAAAAAGTCAAATTGATTTGTATTTGCTTATTGCAAAAACCCTCTGCAGACTCTGACCTGACTTCTCAGACTTTTCTTTATCTCAAAGTTGTCCTGATGTCCACTTATGTTGCATTATTTGGGGCTTACACAGCAGTGAATTTCCTGTCTTGCCTAGTTGCAGTTTTTCCTGCTTCAACCCACTGTGTCAGAGCTGCCAGCACATCCCACTGTCACACCTTTATCGAGCTTGTCAGACGCATGTGATAGAACTATGGCTCCAGGGCAAGCACATGGATTCCATTCTCACAGGGAAGTTGGACTTCTGACGTTCTCTTATACGCCTTCCAAAGTTCTGCCTCTTATTTTAAGAAACTCTGCCTTAAATAATCAAACAAAGACATTTGTCAAAAAATATCTGGCTCTGCAAAGAGCAAGTGATTCTTTGCTCCTGCTGTAGTCGGCAAACCATAGCTTGGGAATTAGAACCAGGGAAAGAAAAATGGCTGCTTACTGAGAACTGAAAAAGATGGAAGTCAAAGAAATTCTACAAAATTCCTAAGCCAAAATCTTAAGAGGTTCAGGAAAAGTGTTTAGGGCCCAGCAGATAGTAGGTCCTTAGTAAATACTTTATGAATTAAATAAAAGTCATGGCCCTACTTCTGCCACAGAGAATGTTAAATTATCATTTCTTTTTAGCTTTTACCTGCAATTCTAGGGCATGAGGTGATGAATAAGTTGAAATCCAAAAATGGTATTTCATCTTGAGGCATTGGTTGATTTTAAATCTATGCTGGTTTTTCTTTATACAAATAATTAGAATTGTGTTAAGGCCCTTGAAGAAGACAACAGAGACTAACTAATAAGGGGATAAAGGACTTTCGGTGTTCTTTCAGGTCATTCAGATGTGCTAACACTTAGGTTACAGATAAGAGAAAAATTCTGTCTCTATGCTCAAATTTCAGTTAAGAATTTTTAAAAAATATTTTAAAGGCCTAATTTTTATATAAAAGTTTAAATTGCTCTAAAAACATACAAATTTCAAATGCAAGCTCCTATTTCATTTCAACAACTTTATTCAAAACATTTTGCAGATTAAGATTTTACAATTTAACATTTTACAATTAGAAATTTTATCTGCTGCTACATAAGTTGCAAACTTTTCAAAACACTACAGAAAATCCTTTATTTCTTTGGATTTTTCTGTTCCATGCTGAGCTCCTGAGATATATTTTTTCTTTCAGCTTCATTTTCATCTTCCTGTGAAATAAATTTTAGAAAACATTAAAATATAAACTTTAGGGCATTTTTATAAGCTATATTTAATACATTTTAACTTGATTTCTCTGAAGAATTGACTATTGTGGTTCCAGTAATCCTGGGGAAAAGGCTATAAACAGAATGGTAAAATGATGAGACATTTAAATATTTACAGTGGGTGCTGTTTTGTACTGCACGTTGACTCAAAATTTCTATGGTATATTTTTAAAGTAACTTATTTTATCAACTACCTAAAAATGTTTTTTGAAATCACACCTGCCACTAAAACGTGTCCTTTTAAAGGGATGAATCCGATATTTTTACTTCACTGTGTGATGAAAAACAATAAATTTAACTTCTGAGACACTCTGTGCTCCAAGCGTGGCGTTTGGAGCCATCTAGCATACTTTCTTGACAGCTCTGCCAATTTTCCAATTACTTGTACCACCATATGTTATCTGAAGATCAGTCAGCTCTAAAATAGGAAACATGGGCATGTCAGGCTATAGAATGCTTACAATCTTCTACCGTTTCGATTCGAGGTGGTGGCCTCATCATTCAGAGCATGTTCTCGTGGAACATGGTGAAAAAGTGGAGTGAGATCATAATGTCTGGTTCCATAGGAATAAAGTGCTTCTGGTGTTCTGTAGGAAATGGTGACCTCCAAAGTATAAATAACGCAAGTCTGGAAACGTATTTCATCTCACAATTTGAAAACCATCTCATCATACCGGTTCCTTCAACAATATTCAAGTACAAAGTAGTCTTGTTTTTTAAAAATATTTTTGGTTTATCAAGTAAGATCTTTCATTTTTATTAACTGAGGCAAAAAGCACTGTCTCTGTACTGAGTTCATTAAAGCAGGAGTAGAAATTTCTTAAGTATCTCTAGACAATAGTAGCAATATCAGTATCACCAAATGCATCACCCTGTATTTCTGTATCTTATAAACCAATATTCAATTAACTAGTTGTTCAGCTTTGCTTAGTAAATTGACCATATAAGCAAATGCAAATCAAGGTATACATATTCGTTTTCCATGAAAATCCACACTTTGCCTATAAACATTGAGTTGGAGAAAGCTTCCTTTATATACTGTCTCTAAATTCAATAGCATCTGTGATTCAGACTTTGTCAATTATTAGAGACCTTATCAATATCATCAACCAAACTGAATATTATAGCTATGTGAAATGCAAGGGATGGTGTTTCAATATCATCTTGGCAATGTAATTTTAATATATTCTCTAAGCACAAAAGCCACTGTATTTTGTTTAATTTTTTTCCAATTTATCTCTCCTGAATAGAGATATTATGTTCTATTGACTCTTGAAAATCTATTAATGAACCAGGAGTTTCCACTTTTAGACAAAATTTCGAGAGATTACATTTTAATTATATCCTGATAAAAAGTAAATATTACTCTACACTTCCCACTGCCTTCTTCAGGTGAGACACTGCCAGGAAGTATTAAATTAGCAGGTAAAGGTGGCAAGAAATTTTTGTTAGGTAGCATTGAATTTGTCTCTATGTTCCTGAAGCCAGGGTTTTATCTTCTTTACCTTATATTCCTACCACATTGCGTATAGAGTCGAAGTCCAGTAATGTTTTCTGAGCTATGTGGAACAGTGGAGGAAAAATGGAATGAAAGAAAAGTCTGCCTAAGCTAATATATAATTTGGAAAAGCATAATATCCTTTCTTATCCAGTAGTCACACTTTTAGCAATCGTAACTTACTAGAACGGTACTAAAAACAGAAATAAGCAAAAATGTTGTAAGTAACATCAGCCACGATAGCCATTATCAAGCTTATGTCCTTTAATATGTACAGGAATGGAGCCATGATCACGTGGCAGCCGACTAACCCCTCGCACCAGTCAGACTTACTGCTCTAAGAAGCTCGGCTATCTAGTTTGCCCAGCAACCTTCAATGATGCTCTAAGTCAAAACAGAAATGTAAAGGCTTAATAATAACACGGAGGGCTAGGAAGTATCTATATGCTTTACTTTCATATTTTACTAGTTTTCTTAATATAATGCCAGTCTTTTTATTGTTTAATTTTGCTGAGTAATAAAGTATGGTTTGTAAATGCACACCTCTTCTAACACTTGCCTTCTGTTCAGGACGGCTGCAAAATCTGTTGCATACTTTCCTTTATGCTGAAGACATGCCTTAAAATATCTTGCCTTTCTGCATCTTTAAACCACGTGTATAAGTAACAAGATCCAATCTCTTTCTTCCTTTGAACAAGGATAGCTGTGATCTGGATGTTAAAAGAATGGTCGAGGGGAAAAGGCATTTAACCCTAACTGCTAGAGTATAATCTATCATAACTGCTAGAGTATAACATCATGAAAATAATCGAAATAACAGCAATAGATTTTATCATTATAAATAAAAGCATTAGAACTAGAGAAAATAAAGCTCCAGAAAGGATTTTAGAGGTTGCTTTGGCTCTTCTTTTTGAAGTGTTAGTTTGTGTTTCTAACATTGCAGGTCAATTTTTGTAAGAAGTTTACATGTAATTCAAGATGAATAAAAACCTTAAAATAGCTCAGGCAGCAAACCAAGTATCATTGACAAATGACTGCATAATGAATGAAACTGCAAAGAAAGGGAGCTATTTTACCAAAGTATTTCTTCATTACCAGATATTAAAGGCAGGCAAAAATGTCTTCTGATAGATGGCAGGGTATTGTCACTCTTTGCTGAGAAAAGACATCTGTTTGTTTCCAAGGGAAAGACCCTTGCCACATGGATCATTTTCTTGGTGACAGCCCTGACAAGTTAGACATGTATTTCATGAAGTGTTCTGAAGCAGTCAGCAAGAAAATGTACCCTTTGGGGCTGCTGGAAAGTAGACAGCTTTACCTCTTACTGTTGAAGCTTGTTAATTCATACTCCAAAAAAACGTGTTGACTGTAATATCCTGGCAGATCTGCTACTTACATGTGGAATTCCAAGAATACCCATTCATATAACAATAACACTCATAACATCAAATAAGTAAATGCAATTCCTTAGCCTTCTTGCTCTTTTTACACTAACAGCATTGTTGTAGTGAGGACACTAATTTCCAGGCGCACATGAACCATATAATTAGGGTCTAATGCTTCAGGTGAAAACATGAGACTAAAACAGTTACTCTAACAGAGGAATAAGTAAAAACACTGTCTTGCATATCTACACTAAATACCTCTTACCACTGAATAAAACTTCCAAGATTGTGTTTAAATGTTATTCAGCTTGCACCATCAATTTGCAAGAAAGGTGCTCTCTATTTTTCCTTATTTACTAATTTGACTTATTTCTCATAATAGTTCAAAGAATTGATGCCAATTAATAAGACCTATCCACCCTGCTTTTCCTTTTTCTTAGTAGGTAATCAACTCCAAACAAATCCCAATTATTTTAGCAGCTGGAATTTCTACAGCTCAGGTAATATTTAGATTCAAATTACAGTCCAGGAGTACTGATGACCGTATATATCCTGTAGACTGCCAAGTTTTAGATTATTTCTTTTAAGAGAAGAATTGTACAAAGGGTAACTTTCCCCATTGTTTCTTTATATCTCCAAAGATGGCTTTAAGAGTACCTTTACAGTGGAGAAACCTGGCAAATACCACCTTAACCACGTAATGAAGGTCAACATGACCAGTGATACACATGAGCATTAATCCTTTGGTATGATGCACTGAAAAGGACACATCAACTCTGGTCTGTGGTATCCTTCCCAATAATGTATAACTTTAATGTAGTCATGAGACAACATCAGATAAAACTACAGAATAATTCAACAGTAGTCTTCAAACGTATCAAGGTCGTGAAAGACAAGGCAAAGCTTGGACTATCACAGGTTGGAAGAGACTAGGGGGGCATGATGACTAAATGCAATGTGGGATCCTAGGATATAAAAGGGATGTTAGTGGGAAAACTGGCAAAATTTGGCTCTAGTCCATGCAACAGTTAATAGAATTGTCTTGATGTTGCTTTCCTGGTTTCAGTAATTTCCTTTGGTTATAGAAGTAAATTACAGGAAGCTGGATGAAGGGCGAGTGAGAATTATTTGCGTTATTTTGGCAACTTTCCTGTAAGTCTAAAATTATTTCAAAATGAAAAGATCAAAACATAAAAATGGCTACTCAATGAAAGTTTTCTAAATTCAAAGTAAATACAAAGGATGCTGAAAGATTTCATGTAGGAAAAAACCTCAAGCAGCTGTAGCCCCTGCACTGAAAACAGACAGCTAAAATAAATGTGTTGTGTTCCATTGTTCTATTTAAAATTCCTTTCTTGAGTACTTTATTTTATTTTTTTATAATATATTTTTATTGATTTTTTTTTTTTTTTAGAGAGAGAGAGAGAGAGAAACACTGATCGGCTTCCTCCTGCACGCCCCCTACTGGGATCAAGCCCACAATCCAGGCATGTGTCCTGACAGGGAATTGAACCTGGACCTCTCAGTCCATGGGATGATGCTCAATCCACTGAGCCACACCGGCCGGGCTCTTGAGTACTTTAAATGTTCACAGAGGTTATTAATTTTTATTTCCTTGTCTGTGCTTTCATATTTTTCTACTCTGAGCATGGATTACTTTCACAATCAGAAAACATAAGCATTCTTTTAATAAGTCCCTTTATAATCTGGCCATTGGAACAATTTTCAGAAATAAGTAAGCCTAATGGGGGTCTATGTTTACAAAGAGAATGATGTCAGTTGGTTTTATTTTACTGAATGTGCTGTCCACAGCAGACAAAGACACATAGTGATACAGCAGTAAACTAAAGTGAGAAGGTGCAGCTAAACACACAAGTGTTTCTATTTTCTTATATTTTTCTTTAGATTTTAAATATTCTGTTGACAAATTAAAGAAGAGTTATTATAATTGGATTCAAATGAACAGTCAAAAACATCTGTGTGCTTTAATAATGAACCTTTTTTCAATGTTAGTTGATAGATAGATAATAGATAGATACAGCTTTTGGTGAAAAATATGTAGATACACTTAAACCTGTTCTGTTGGTTACAGAACAAGTCTAGAAAAGCAATATATAATATATTGTTCCAGTCTGTGGTTGAAAAACTTTCTTTTATTCATTTAAAACACATACCAGATATAACTCTCAACAGCATTTAAAATTGTGCTTTTAATAGAGAAAATATGCCAGTGCTGCACAAGGAGGAAAAATCCATCTTAATAACTGGGAGAATACTGATGATAATGAAAATGTTTTAGGCAAAATGAGCACGCTCCATGCTTCAGCCTAAAATTAATTAGAGTTTTTAACATTTTACAATCCCACCATAATTCTTTAAATAGTACATTTACTTCATAGTAATAAATACTTGGATCATTAAGTAAAGTGCAAAATGCATGTGATGTGCTACATTTAACAACCTTTGGCCTTTTTTCTGTACTTCTGCATTCAGTTTTCCAGTGCATTGGATAAGTAATTGAAGAACACAATTAAATTTCCTGACTTTGCATATTTGAGATTCCTATTTCACTTAATACAAAAGGCAATTAATCTACCACTTTACAACTGAATTCCGACTTTAGTGGGCCATGATAGATACTGAAATGAACTTACAAGAAATGCTTAATTAAATTTACTGTAAAAAGCATAAGATGGTTTTTTTTTCTTATGACAGAAGTTGCATATTTAATTAGAAAGTCTAGGGCTATATTGTAAACTGAAAGTTACTAGGGAGGTTCTTAGTAAACGTAGCTCAAACACACATGTCATTAAACAGAATGGAGCTATTTTATAAATCTCTATCTTTTCCCCCTACTTAATGATGCAAACAAAGGACAGCTAATCAAAGAAATCTCCCTTTATTTAATGTTACAAAATCATATCCTTTGTTTTAGTAGCACGTAAGGTAAAGGGTGATGATGAGTACTAACTTCACGTGTGAGAATACGTGAATAATTCTGTTCCGTTTGTTGAGCGACCACCTCTCTCCCACGTGTGATTCTGGAGCAGATCTAGTGGAACAGGTTTGCTTTTCCAAGTCTTGGGCTCCTCCTGTCATTTTTTATTTCTTTGTGATGGCATCAGTAGCATGGAAATGGGGCATTAAAAAAAAAAGACTTTGGATTTTCCAAGAATGATTTGGGACCAAGAGGGAATCTCTGACTCGGGAAGAAAGAGCGTAAGGATTTGCTCAGCCACTTAGGGAGGGATATTTACAGTAAAGGAAATGCGGATCAGTGAGTGGAAATGAAGATCAGTAAATACAAGGGATAAAAGAAAGGAGATAACGTGAATGATGGATGGTGAGTTAGGGTAGACTCTTAATGAGAATAACACAACTCTATAAGGTTATAATCTGCCCATAATCATGAAAAAAGTACAGCTTTTATAATGTGAATTTTTAGGTGTTTAAGATATGTTTAAAATATGGTGCTAATTGCTGGGGCTAAGAATATCATCATATCCTTTTCTTCTTCCAACATGAGTTCCTATATGATGAATAGACCTAATAAACCCTGGGGAGCTTATGGTCTTAAAGATAAAACAAATAAACATACAAAAAACCCTGCATGTCCTTCTTTAGTAGACTTCTAATATCTGGGAAATAAGCATAGAAGTATATGCTAGGACTCTGCATTAGAGGCCCCACACTGATAACTTTCTTTCAGTTACAGCATTTTTGGTTTAAAAGATATTTTCTTTTGAAATATTTAGGTTGCTAAGTTGGTATGGGTCATCACTGATTATAAAAACAAAATAACACCTCAAATTCTATAACTGGCCAACATAAATACATTTCAAATGAGGACCCCATATGTATATGTGTGTGTGTGTGTGTGTGTGTGTGTGTGTGTGTATATATATATATATATATATATATATATATATATATATATATATAGTTAATCCTCACCCAAGGATATTTTTCCATTGATTTTTAAATAGAGTGGAAGGGAGGGCGGAAAGGGGGGTACAGAGAGACATAGATTGGTTGCCTCCTGCACGACCCTGACCAGAGCCGGGGATCAAACCCGCAACCCAGGTACGGGCCCTTGACTGGACTCGAACTGGCAACTCTTTGGTCAGCGGGCCAAGGCTCTAACTGCTGAGCTAAACCGGGCAGGGCTCCAATATATATTAATTAAAGTTTATGGTCTATGAAGAGAAAATATGTAAAGAGGTTCTTTAGAAAATATTTTTATGTAAATTGTGTACTATCCACTAAATGTAACACTTCAAGAATAAAAATTGTGCTAATATTTAAAGCCAATATATATATAAACTTCTACTTTCCCAATAGGTACATAAGAAGAAAAGACATTTCTAAATTTAGGTTGTTTCATTTTTTGCCCTAACTGTATACATACAGGTTTAAATTCCCAGGAATTTAAAAAATTCTACCAAATTAAAGTAAGGTAAAAATAATGTCAAAAAATGTTTGAGATATGCAAGATCACCAAATTATAGTCCCATCACCAAGAAATTTCCAGGTTGAATAAAAAAAAATCAGTTATTGTTGGCTCATCAAAATTTTCAGAGACACACATGTAGTGTTTATTATGACTACAAATTATTCAACAATAGCTTAGTTCATTATACAGCCTGGAAAATACTTATATAAGCATATTTTATTTATTCATTAATATATGCAATAACCATGGTACTGAAATTGGTAGGATTTCCCAGTAGTGCATACCTCAACCTAATCGTGAAAAAATAACAGACAAATCCAAATTGAGAGATATTCTACAGAATAAATGCAAAGTACTCTTCAAAAGTGTCAAGGTCATGAAAGGCAAGGAAGAGTCATGGATAATGAGATTTTGGAATTTCCCTGATATGCAGTTCATTACAGACTGCACACTATAAATAAGTATTGACTGCTTGCTGGCCAAATCATACAGTTATTCAGCAATACTAAGTGATGTTATCCACATCAAATTCATTGTTATATTTTTGGGGTTCATTCAGTTTAAAATCATTAGAACAAAATTCAACTGATAATATAGTAAGATATAAGAAGACCTGTTTCTATTATTTCACACTAGATCTTTTGGGAGGGGATGGGTAGCAGATGTTTTTATTAATACTGACATTTCAGTATCTTTAATCAGGGGTTTCAAAATAATGTCTATTATCTGGAGGAAAAGAGGTACTTTGCCTAACAAAATAAAAATGTTAGTAAATAAAAAGCTAAAAAAAAAAAATTGAAAATTTTCATAACCCAATGGCAAACTTGATTGTATGGATCAAATAATCTCACTTTAGAAGAGTCTGGAATATATTTGTCCCTTGACTCATATTAAATATTAATTTTTCAAAGATGATCTTAACTCTTTAAGTAAATTCTATTCCTAGAATCCTTCCTTTCTTCCTCCTACAAAAGTTTACTGAACAATGATTGTGTGTCAGACACTGGGCAAGGTATTAGAAATAATAAAAATGAATAAAATGTTTTGTTGCCTAGAGGAGCCCATGTTCCAAAGGGGTAGACAGCTGTGCATAAAATCACAATACAATAGAGAATGCATATAATAGAGTTCATCGGGCATAGAAATGTGATAGGGAAACAAACCGAACCGTGACAACACATAAGAAGAATTCATTTTTTTAAATAATTAATATTCTAAATTTGGGCTATGGCATAACAATACCCTCCTACATGTTCAAAGGTTGGTATTGTGAATCTTTAAAACAAAAACTTCTCATTGTAACTTACACTGCTCTTTTATTAAGATAACCAACAGTGAGGACTAAATCTTTCAGGAACAAACTTATATTTGGAAAGTGAATTTTTAAAACTTGACTCCCAAGTGAACAGATTAAGTTGCCTCAAATATCCCTATTTCAAGTTGAATGCTATTTTTCCCAGAGTGAACCCATTAATCTTCACAGTTTTATTGGAAATTAATTGCTCATTAGACACTCAAGTAACACATCTCCTATGGCACATTAGTTTTTCATGCATGAAAAAAGTTGACTTTGCTTCAAAAAAATGAAATACAGTATTTTAGAAAATCCACACAAAAAATTCTCTAATAATGATATTTCATAATCACTGTCAAAAATAGCCATATTTCCACATCTTAAATTTATATATTTTCACTTAGCCACTATTTTGCTTTTAAAAAAAAAAAGATTATTTTAAACTGTTTCCTTTAAACTGTTATAAAACCATGCATTGATATATTCCTAAAAGAATAGGCCACTTTGCAAGTACCAAGTGACTTATAAAGCTCCCCTGAAAATGCATTCATTTAACCTATATTTTCTATGAACTTACTATTCTATAAGTATGAACTGTTTCTCAGTATTCCATAATCTTGGCCACAGGACATTAGAAAAAATATTTTCTATATAGTGTCATTTAAAACTATTCCATATGAAGAAAACATTTTCAGAGAGCTGTATAAGACATTTATGCATCCCTGTCTGGCTGAGTATCAGCTATGGATCAGGTATTGTGCTAGGTGCTAAACACACACACACACACACACACACACACACACACACACACACACCAAAAAACAAAAAAAACCCTGTGATATATAAGACACACAGTCCCTGGCTTGTGAAGCTTGTAATCTGTGACTAAAACAATTGATTACTCCAGTAACTATAAAACTGCAATTATAATATGTTCAATGAAAGAAAAGTATAGTTCTATAAAATTAAAAAAAATTTTTTTTTCTTTGTTGATTTTTAGAGAGAGAAAAAGGGAGAAGGAGAGAGAGATAGAAACATCGATGAGAGAGAACATCGACTGGCTGCCTCCTGCATGCCACCCACTGGGGATAGGGCCCACAACCTGGGCATGTGTCCTGACCAGGAATCGAACCGGCGACCTCTTGATGCATGGATCCATGCTCAACTACTGAGCCACACCAGCCAGGCAGTTCTATAACATTTTTAATAGAAGGACCTAATAGTTTCAGGGAAGGCCCCACCCTCCTGAAAATGACAAATACCTTGAGACCTGAAGGATAAGGAGGAGTAGGTAAGGAAAGAATAGAGGGATGAGCATTCCAGGAAGAGGGACTAGTGAGAAGGTTTTAAGTCAGCTGAAGTCCAGTGGCAGAGAGGAAAGGAGTGGGAAATGACATGGAAAGGTAGACACACTTGGTTTTAGCCTTTTCTGATTCTAGCATTAACAATGCTCATGGATGGTTACTTTAGACATACTTTATACTTGTCCTGTTTCTTCTATGCAATTGTGTCCTGGAGGAAATTTGGGCTTTGTGGCCAGTGACTGGCAAACCTAGATTCAAATCCTAACTGATACACTATCCAAAGCTATGCAGCTTTGAAAAAGAAACACTTACCCTTTCTGGACCTCATTTCCCCCCTCTATAAAATGGTACTAACTATTGTGGATGGCTAAGGGTTTTGAATGAAACAGCACAGATCTTGGCCCATAGAAAGCACTCAATAAGCTTTATTCTCACCTCCTTCTAGGCTTAACTTTATTACAGATTTTAATCATCAATGATCTACTGATATGCAGGTAGTAGGGTTCCCCTTCAAAAACAGCGCTTTCTTAACTGAATAACCATTATGATGTTAAATAGCACCCACTTCCATCTGTCTCTTTAATTTCTTGATCTTGAAATTGGCTGTATTACCAGATCCAAAAATAGCAACAGTAAATGAAAACATAAGTTAATCAGGTGAATGATTACGCTCAAAGATACTCATTCATAAATGGTAATAATTGGGGAAAGGCAATAATTAAATAAAAATTATAACATGGGCCTTTGATTAACATTTTTGATTCAAGTCCCCAGGGTTACTCTATAGCAGTGGTTCTCAACCTGTGGGTCATGACCTGTTTGGGGGTCAAACAACCCTTTCACAGGGGTCGCCTAAGACATAACAGTAGCAAAATTACAGTTACGAAGTAGCAACAAAAATAATTTCATGGTTGGGGGTCACCACAACATGAGGAACTGTATTAAAGGGTCGGGGCATTAGGAAGGTTGAGAACCACTGCTCTATAGTCTGTATGATGTTGTCATTGTAGATGAATGTAAATTAATGATTTTCTCCCTGAATAAAGCAACAACCCTAGTGTGGAGGTCCAACCTAAACGAAAATTATCTTGGAATCTAGGTAGGTCCAATATATAGGAACAATAAATAATGCTTTGCTTTAGAAGTTAGAGAAATATAGTTCTAGCAGTTAGACAAATATAGTTCTTGCAAAGTTAACTTTCGACCCTTTTAGGTATGTGGTTGCTTCAAAGAAAATAGGCCGTAACAACATAGATAAAGTCTTCGATTTTTAGAAATATTGAATCTTAGAACTGGAAGAGAAGTTTAAAGTAATTTACCTCCCCAAACTAATATTTAAAGTTTGTTTTTCTTTTACATATGTATATACACGGATATATACACACATCCTAAAATGGGTAATATTTTAAATTGGAGAGGCATATACAGGGGATTAGCAAAAGTAGGTTTATAGTGGTTCATATGAAAAATAATACAATAAATTAATAAATAATAATACAAGAATAAACTGTTTCATATACAACTGTAAATCTACTTTTGCCCATACCCTGTATAAATACATGGTAAATATGGATATTCCTTATTATAAATATAGTATTATTTGAATAAATAGTCAATACCGCTGGAAAGCAGGTCTATTGTGAGGTAAATTCCATATTTATATATATATATATATAATTTATATATATATAAACATATATAACATATATATATAACATATATATAAATACATATATATATGTTATATATATATATATATATCTTAGATAAATCTATTAGTTTCTTTCAAATGTGCTTCACTATCATGGTAGACCCTATTAGAAACATGAACAGATTCTAGACAAGCTATGTAGGGAAACCAATGGGGACCTTCTATGAAATATTCCTCACTTTTTAAAATAAGTAACACAAGACAGGGATCACTTCACTTGCTTGCCTCTATGTATTGTCATGAGAGGACACAAACGTAGAGCTCCTGCAGCCATCTTGTGACCATGAAGACAAGCCTAAAGTTAAAAGTCAACACACTGATAATTAACCCCATAACCACCCAAGCTTCTCAGTTCTGAATATACAAGGTGTGAGATGTTAAAGTTGTTGGGTTTTCTGTTTCTTGCAGTTAAAGCATCCTTACAACATTGGCATTTTTCTTAAATTTCTTTCCCCTAGTTCTCTTTTTCCCATACCTTTTATTTCTCTTAAGTTCCCTTTATTGCTATCTTTAATTTTTTAAAATATACCTTTTCTTCATTGATTTTAGAGAGAGAGGAAGGGAGAGGGAGAGATAGAAACATCAATGAGAGAAAACATCGATTGGCCGCCTCCTGCATGCCACCCACTGGGGATTTGGCCCACAATCAGGGCATGTGCCCTGACTGGGAATCGAACCGGCGACCTCTTGGTGCATGGGTTGACGCTCAACCATTGAGCCACACCAGCAGGGCGCTGTCTTTAGACTTTTGTCACCCTTTGACAACCTTACATGGAGATGGCTCTAAAGAGCCTCAAATGCTATTTTTTGATGACTCTCCAATTAATGTCTTCAGCCCTGACATACATTCCATGCTTTAAGCTCATGTATCACTGCTACTTGATGTCGCTATTGAAATTTTAATAGGCACCTCAAATATACCATGTACAAAGCCAAACTGTTGTTTCCCCTTCCCCAACCACCGCCAATGCGCCCCAAAAGCCTGTAAGGCATTTTCAGACCTCTCTTGATCAGAAATTCATCTAATTCCTCAAGACCAAACTCTAGGGGTCATTCCTCAATTTATTTATTTCTTTCACACCCGACAACTCCTATTGTCCCTATCACTAAAGGGTATCTAAAATCTGTCTAGTGCTTTCTGTCTCCATTGTTTACCATCTTGGCCCCAACTATCATATTTTTTCCTGGATTACTCTAGTATCTTCCTAATCAGTCTTTTCGCTTCCATTTTATACTCAAACTATTGTTCATATGGCAGAAAATAATCTTGGTAAGACAGATGACATCCCATCCTACCCTAGCTTGAAACCCTCCAACAGCATTGTGTTTAGAGTAGAAATCAAACTCCTGTCATGGCCCTATATCATCTGGCCCCTCCTACCTTTTCAGCTTCATCTTGTACAGTTTTCCAACTTGGTAACCTGGCTCCAAACATGCTGGTTTTCCCTCGGATTCCTGAACAAATGGCACTAGCTGTTTCCTCTGCTTCTGATTTCATAAGCCTCGGTTTTACGTTTGTTTTTGTTTTGTTTTGGGTTTTTTAGTCTTTTTTTGGTCGTACGGGTCTCAGTCAGTGGGGAGTTCTCTGACCTCATGCATGAAATCAGCCCTTCCTCACCACTCAGATCGTTCTCTATAACATTTATCACAATGAAATGATCATTTACGTGCTTGTTTACACGTCGTCTGTCTTCCTTCACTAGAGTGTACGCTCCATGATAGCAGATTTTCTATCTTGCTTACCAGTGTCCTCGGGCTCTAGTGTCATTTCTATCATATCGCAGCCTCTCAATGAACATTTCTTGAATCTATGAATGAATTCCCTACTATATAGATGCATGGGAAACAAATAAATAATAGTTTTGACTTTTTTAGTAGTCATTAAATACCAGTATTTACATGCAATATATGTAATCCTCACAGTATTAACAAGATAAGTATTATTCCCATTTCCCATTGAGAAAATTAAGGACTGGAGACATTAAGGAACTGCTGTTGGTCACATACTTAAAAATATAAGGAGAGCTGGGTTTCAAACTCAGTTATCTCTGACTCCAAAAAATTATCTTTCCAATATAACAATTAGAATTGCTCATGATCAATAAATTTAAAAAACTTCATGTACTATTCCAAAACAATTCAATTTTTGTCTAATAGATATTGACCACATTAATTACTTAGCTGTACAAAAAGGTCCTAATTTTACCTGGTGGAACTAATCCAAAAGCAATCTTCAAATCCCAGCCAGTCCAACAGTGCTGCTCCCTGAAGATTATTTATAGAAATCTTGATAAACACAGAAACTGCCTTTCATTTTTCAAGCATCCTGACAATATTTAGGATTTGTTATGTTATATTTCCGAAATCTCATGAGGATACAGAAATAGTTGAGGACAAAAAGGAGTATTGGGAAAATGTTACAAAAGTCACTTTCTGAGCAACATAAAATATTGCCATTACCCTGGGATGGCTGCTCTTCTAATAAGTTCATGTAAAGAGGATTTATTATCAAGGTCCATGGCTTCCTCAATTCTTTGGCAGCTATTAACGCAAAAACTTACTTTCTGAGAAAGAAAAAAATCGCCTCTACTTGTAAGAAGACTCACAGGGTCCATGAAGGACTCTTGAGGGCTCTTGGTAATGTTGAGAGTTCAAACTCATGTGTTTCAAAAGAACCCTAGTACATTATTAAATGGTATATGAAATTCTGATGTAATGCAATAGTTAATAACAAATGAAATTATAAATTTAAATTTATAAAAATTAGAAAATAAAAGTTAATGATTTCATAGCCACATTATGTGGTAGCCATACTATTAATAAGAAATACATTAAATGTTTAGAAAGTATTAATTTTCATAATACAGATGTTCAACAATGATAAAGGAAATTTAAAATTCTCCACTGCACTATGAGAGGGTTTTAAATAAATCATTTTACTTTTTCGTTTATGCTTTTTTAACTTAGACTTTTATTTTTTTCCTTTTTACTGAATTTATTGGGGTGACACTGGTTAAAAAAATTATACAGGTTTCAGGTGCACAATTCCACTACACATTATCTATACACTGTATTGTGTGTTCACCACCTTATTTTACTTTTCTTATTTTTTAAATTATTGGTGTATATTTTGTCACAGACAGAAAATTCATAAATAGTATGTAGCTTCTCTATTCAATTTTATCTTAAAATAGAATATGGGGTTGGAAAAAGTAGGTTTACAGTTATGAGTATGCAAAGCAGAGTTTATTCTTATATTCTTATTTATTGATTATTGTTTTATTGTATTATAACTGTAAACCTACTTTTGACCACCACTGTTAAACTGTACACTCTGCATTTCACCACAGTATGAAATGCCTTGTTTATATACTCAGTATCACAAGAATAAAACAGGAGTATAACATCAACAGCAGGCATTTGAGATTGTGAGAGAATTTTGAAAGTAGGTAGCCTGAATCAGTGTTAGAACTTAGCACACAAGTAAGTATACCCCATAACTATTTTGTGTTACATGTTCACACATACCACAAGCAGCACAATAAATGTTATAATATTTGATTTCTGGAAATCTGTATGGAAAATTCAGTAACATTCTGTTCTCTAGGGAAAATGTAGGCTTTTAACACATGTAATGAATCTATATGCCTTATTTAAACTAAGCTTTACTTAAATTAATGGAGGAACTAAAAATATCCTCCTTTCCTTTCTTTCGTCCCTTTTAAAAAAATATTTTTTATTAATCCTCACCTGAGAATATTTTCCATTGATTTTTACATACAGTGGGAGGGAGGAGGAGGGAGAGAGAGAGAAACATCGATGTGAGAGAGACACACTGCCTCTCTCATGACCACAACCGGGGCCGGGGATGAACCTGCAACCCATTGAACCCGCAACCGTTTGGTCTGTGGCCAACGCTCTAACCACTGAGCCAAACCGGCCAGAGCCCTCCATTATTTTCACTCAATAATTACTTAGTGAATACCTACCACATGTCACATGTTCTTGGCAGAAAGGAGAACAGAGCTGATCCCTGCTCTCAGGAATTATATACAGTTGAAATGTGAAGATATGTTCAGTTTATGCCTCCTACGTTCTCTATAGCTAGTCAACAGACAACATGTTTCCTTAGCAGATCAAATTATTGGGTCCCACAGCTCTTTAATAATAGAGCTGGAATCAGACTTCGTGCCTTCTAAGTTGCTCTCTGGAACTGTCTGCCATGATGAGTCAGTATTGACCATAATGAATCAATATATTTTTAAATCAGATGTTTGTAAAAATAGAGCATGTATAAAAACAAGACAAGTGGGTGAGGTTTGTGTGCATGCATGTATGTAATCTGTGAATTGATCTCATATTGAAAAACAGTTGTGGGATTTTCTTACCTAAAACATTTACATGAGCACAATGGACAAAGTAAAATTTTTGGTGTCACAGAAACCTATTTGAACCCTGCTTTGGCACTTACATTGGTGTGACTTTGGGGAGGACATGACCTCTCAGTCTCAGTCTCTCACCTGTAAAATGTAAAAACAAAAAAACAAAAAAACCTAACTAGCCTCAAAAATAATGTTGGGAATTAAATGTAGAACTATGCACAAAAAATGTTTGTGACAGTAGGTGCTCTAAATAATGGTAGCTATTATTAAATTTAAAACATATTTCTAAACACTGTGCCCCAAAGTTGAGCTCAGATGAACATGGTTGGAGAAAGCGTGTATTTCTTCTTTTCAGAATAATAATGATCAGGGTTGCTTCCTTTTCTACCTATAAGTTTAGCATTTAAAAAAATAATAATTGTTATATTAAGAAGCACCCAAACCTATAATGTAGGAACGTTTTCTAATCTACAAACAGGTGAGTGTCTATTTTGTGCCAGGTTCTGTTCTAGGAGATGGAGAAACAAGTGGGGGACAATAGCATGTCTTTATCTTCACGGATCTTAAATTCCCACAAGAAAAGATATACAGTAATCAACAGAAAAATAATTTCACATTTTTATGTAGTAGGAAAAAAAAAAACAACAGAGGGAAAGGATACAAAGTGTCGGGTACACTTCTTCTTGAGCAAAGTACACAGGGAAGTCCCTGTACTTAAGAGGTGACCATCAGGCTGAGACCTGACTGATCTGAAGGAACCAGCCAGTCATGGACTCATCAATGAGAAGGGAAGGTCCAGGCATGAGGAACAGGGCAAGGGCCCTGCAGGAAAATGAATTTGGCGTGTCTGAGCACCAGAAAGGGCAGCATATTTGGCATGAGGTGAAATGTTAGGTGTGACTATGTAGGCCATACTGCTTAGTCCATTTGCAAAAATAAGAATACATTGGAGGGTTTAAGAATTTAAGTAGTATGATTTGATTTTGAATTTTAAGCTTATTGTGGTTGCAGTATAGAGAAAGTAGGCAGAGGTAGGTAAGACTTAAAATAAGGACATAACGCAGAAGGCTACTGCAATAGTCCAGATCAGGAATGATGAAGTACTACAGTAGGAGTGGGAATAAGAAGACGTACTACATGGCTTGGAGTCAGGGCAGGCTGATAGGTAGACAGGGGGAATAAACAAAAGAGAGTAATTAGCAATGATGCCTTTGTTTCTGGCACCCAAAAATAGTAGAAGTGATTTGGGAAAGACTATGTGAGAAGAAAGTTGTGATAGCAATGAAGAATCAGGAAACAATAATTCTATTTTGGCAACATTAAACTTGAGACGATCTTTAGCTATTCAATGCGACTGTCAGGCAAATATTTGGATATATGAATTTAAATCTTGGGGACAGTGTTAGAGCTCGTGTTAGAAGTTTGCAAGACCAAACATATAGATATTATGAGATATATGCAATCATCTAGGGAATGATATATAAATAGAGAAAAAAAGAGCCCAAGGACTAAGCCATGGTAATAAAACTTGGGTACAGTGGAGAATTCAGCAAAGAGATAGGAAGAAAATTAGGGGACTGTGGTTAGGATCGTCATATAAACCAAGATAAGAAAATGTCTCAAGAAAGAGGGACTTGTGAACATTATCAAATGATATTGTGCGGTCAGGTAAGAGTCAAAGGCATGACTACTGAATTTGACAAAAAAGAGATTTTAAGTGACAAGGCACTTTAAGTGTTAAGACAAGAGCCATTCCAATGGAGGAGTAGAAACCAAAGCCTAGTTGAAGCAGTTTAAAGAAGGAATGGGAGATGCCATTGTACATTTCATCCTTCCTCCTCATTTTCAGAAACATGGATGTAATGACTGGAAGCAGCCATCTTTCAACCATTAACCAGGGTGGAAAGACCAAAAGAATCATAGTAAAATTACTTCTGATAGCCAGGGCTGCTAACAATTCAATTTCTGGGCTTCTTTGTTAAACATTATATTTTATATTTTATATATTAATCAAACTTCTCCTGTAGCATAAAAGTATCCCTCCCCTAAAATCAATATATAATATATTCTCTATCCTAGTATCTAAGACTTTCAATCTGAATAATAATAATAATGATGATGATGATGATGAAAACAACTCCAGCATTGATTTGCACAGAGTGCGTTCAGTGTCTTCACTGTAATGGAACATCTTTCAGTATCTCCTTTCGGGTTTCCGTGTCCTAGTTATGCTGAAAATGACCATATGGAGCTGACTGTATATAGTAAGGAAAAACTTTCACAAAAATCAGACTTCTATAAATGCTGATTTTTAAAAAATGTGCATATATGTTGCTTTATACACCCAACCATAAACAGTCAAATCAGAGTAATCTTCCCAAATTCAATGTAATGTTCAACTTCAATTTAGCGTTCTGAGAATTTTCTCTACATGACTGTAGTCAGGAGGTATATAATGTTTTAACTCTTTCACATGTTTTTTTAAATAAACATTTCCAATTTTGGAGCAAACAGAGAAATCGGAGGTACTGGCTATAATAGAGAACTATTTAGAAGTTTTACTGTAGTACATACATAAAATTAGCTAATAAAGGGATGAGAACAAGATTAGAATCTACGAAAGACTGGGAGATATTAAAACATGTTTGCCAAAGGAAATATTAAAAAATAACCATGGCCGGTTTGGCTCAGTGTTTGGAGCATCGGCCTGTGGACCAGACAGTCCCGGGTTCGGTTCCCGCTAGGGGCCCGTACCCCCAAAATAAATAAATAAATAAATAAATAAATAAATAAATAAATAAAATAGATTCTTCTGGAAGGAATTAAAATGATTTCTAATAGCTATTCCTCTGGTATTGGTTTAAAAAATAAAGTCTTAGATCATAACCAAATTGTTTGCTTTCAAAATACAATTTTGTAGTATGCAAATAAGTATTTTGGGAAATCTGTAAAGCACTAGAAACTATGTCATAAAACAATGTCAGAAACCTAGATTTCCCTGTGAAATATTTCAATATAAAAGAATTAATTTAATATAGTTAATAATAATAAATATTTAGGCTCAATACAGTCAAGAGTTCATTTGCCATTGTTTTTACAAAAACTTTTTGAATATGAAATATGCTTCTATATTTTCCTTTCTAATACTAATACAACAAGTTTAAAATATGGTAATGTAGCCCACCCGGTGTGGCTCAGTGGCTGAGCGTCGGCCCATGCACTCAGAGGTCGCTGGTTCGATTCCCAGTCAGGGCACATGCCTAGGTTGTGGGCCAAATCCCCAGTGGGTGCATGCAGGAGGCGGCCAATTGATGTTCTCTCTCATCGATGCTTCTATCTCTCCCTCCCTCTCCCTTCCTCTCTCTCTCTCTAAAAAAACTCAATAAATAAGAAAAATATGGTAATGTATAACATATAGAATAGAATAAAAATAGATGTGAAACAGAAAATAAAAGGCTTAGTATTCTATGACATTGTTAATTTACTGTTTTAATGAAATAGGATTATGGCACTATTACATATATTTATAACATGCTACTTTTCACATTCATTAGCATAGTTCACAATGGTAACAACGCACATGATTTTTTATTAGAAAAATAGGTGTTTAAATAGTTTGATTAAAGTAAGTATATTAATATAAAATGTTTACAAAATTGCTGTGAAACTATGCTAACTGCTTTAGGGCAATAGTAGTGTTAAAACTGAATAAAATAAAACACTTCCACAAAATATAACAAGTGAGTCAGTAACTTTATATTATCATAAAGATAATTTGGAAATGCTAAATTATTTTCTGCCCATAGGGAAGTAATTGCCTAATAGACATTTTGGAGATTTGCTTATTTTCAGTCTATTTAGCAGTGATAATGATACCAGAGTGGTTTTTAAAATAATGTGAATTTTTCAGATATGAAGGCTATAGGCACACAAGAATTGTTTTTCCTCCTAGATCCTCACTGAAATAGCCAGTGGAATTTTAAAAATATGAGAAAGGGAAGAGAGAGCCAGTGAGAACATATGCCTATAATTGTATAGGAATCTAGGGAAGACTCCTACCACATTAAAAACATATCAAGAATATTTGCTGGGACCCATCAAACCGGGTTAGTTCCCTGCTTCTGGTTTTAACAGTACCTTGGGTTCTTTTTCCATAGTTTTCATCTCATTTGTCAATATTCTCTGACATCAACGTGGGTTATATCTCGCCATGAACACCCGGTACTCCCAACTATTATTGGGCCTTAAACTTATAAGATGCTCAGTAAGTATTTGTTAAATGAAGGCAAGAAAAAAGCTAGAGAGAAATGCACCAATGTGTTAACAGTGGTCCTCTCTGAGAGGGAGGTTATGACTTCCGTTTTCTTTATCCATTTTTCTACTTATTCCAAACGAGCTATAAAGAACCTGTATTACTTGCATAATGAAAACAAAGTAATTAACAGGTTTTAAAATGCAGCTCTTAACCTGCCATTTAATTCCTTACTGGATACCATAGGTAAGTAGCAATATGAAAAAAGTAAAAAAGTAGTAATTAAAATAAATTAATGATGCATAGTCATTTATAAAAAACATTATACTAAATGAAGTTAATATATCTTATTTATAAACTACTATAGCATACCATCTTCAAAAATTACTTAAAGCATATTTTAGTATATACACCATAGTTCAATAAAATGTGAAGGTAAATCTGGATTCCCAAAACATGTCAAATATTTCTCACATAACTAAACCCTTTGTATCCCTAATTTTTAAGTCATAGAGATCAAAGGCTGTATTGTTAGCTTGTTCCTATTCTATACAAATATTTAACTTTGTTTAAAAATGCAAGCAATACTAAATCACGGGACTACATTTTGTGTGTGAGCAGAAAATATCTAGATTTTTCAAACTGACAACTTTTATCAACTAGCCATTACGTCATTAATGTAGTTTATAACTATACTTATATGGGATCATTTCTTGAGAATTAAAGTAGAAAACTATGAACTGTTAACATAAAAATGATTTCACTTCTTTTTTTATGTTTTAGAAGTTTTTGATGACCTTGTATATATAGTGAAACTGTGACCAAAACAAAATCATACCATTATTTTTTCCCTATCAAAAATATCAGAATCTTCTTTAAGCTAGGTTTGTGATCCTGATAGGTTAAACTTGCCATACTATTTTTAATAAACTCCTGCTTCCTTACTTTAATATATGGAAAGTACATATATTTTCCTTCAAGGAGGAAACTGCTGATGTTATCTCGGTTATAAGCTGGCTGCTGAAATGATTTAGGTGGTTTTGCTCTTCCATCCAATACCAGTATAAGGGCTTTCTTTTCAAACAATGAATTATAGCTGATACTTCAAATCTATTTTATCTGTATCTTTGAGTTCAGAAAAATGAGAAAACATAAATATTTATTCTATATAAACAAAACAGACACAAGATATAGATAAAAATGATCCAGTATGGAGTAATGAATAGCTGCTATGTGTACCACTATAAAAACCGAAAAGGACATCAGGTATTTAAATTTGACGATTCTTAAGGTTACTAAGATAATTTAAAATCTATAACTTTATGTGTTTGAGGTTCATGATTTTGCATTGATAATAAATTTAACATTGTTGTCTACTGCATTTAAGAGAAAACTCAGTAAAACTATTTGTTTTGAAAATTTGTCTAAGAAATGCTAATATAAAAATAACCAGTAAATCTATTTGTTTAAGCAAATTATTTATTTTATTTTGACATATCTGATATTAGATATTCAAAAGGTGGCCACCTAAAATTTTGTAGGCAAATAATTCTGACAGTCTGATAACTTAAAGAAACTATGCCAGTATTTTTTTCTTTCATGAAGCAGTATTTTTACATTTTGGGAAACTGCATGATAAGGAAAAGCAACTATCAAGTAGAAATAGCAGTATCACTAATCAAGTGATATAAGTATAAAAACTTACAGATGCTAGAAACAATGTGAAACTAGGTTTAAAAAAATCAAACACAAAAATATAAAGAGATTCACATACACCACTGATACAAAATGAAGTTGGTAATATCAAAGAATAAATCTGTATATAGATAAAACCTCCTTATGTAAAATATGTATCAAATTATGCTCTTGATGAAACTCAGACTATTATATGACACAATGCAAAGAAAATTTTAAAATAACATATCAAAATAAGAAAATAATTTATCTACATATGTCAAACAATAAGGCCACTTAGATAATCATAGAAATTATACAATAGTTGAGACTTTGTGGTTAAAAGAGAATTAACCACAAATGTACATAAATGTACTGGAGGTCGGTACTACATAGGGCAAAGACCCATGGACTTGCAGACAGAAACTCAAAATCTGAACCTGGGCCCTGGTACTTATTATGAGTCTTCAACAATTTGTTCACAAATCTTCTGAAACTCTAGATCTCTTTTTTTCAAAATTTATGTATTTCTTTATTTTTCTTTCTTTTATTTTTTCCATCACCATTTATCCCTCCTATACCCTCTTCCACCTCATTCCACACCCCCCGCCCCATCACCAGATTTCTTAACCACAGAGATAATCTTGAGGAAACTGAGGTCTAAGAGAATTTGACCAGTTGATCTACAATGTCACTTCTACATTTAAATTTTGATTCCAACTACTCTAAATGAATAAGTATACTATTATGAATAAAACTTAAGGTGAAACTAGTATTTTCCTCAAATAACCTTGGAAAACAAATTCTCTTCCTGTGTCAATGCTTATTTTAACAAACTGATATTTTAAGGTAAGTCTGAGCATATAATGCCTATCTACTGACCTCTGTTATTAGCAATAATTTAATATCATATTAAATTCAACACTCAGGGCCTGAAATGAAAGATGCTTAAAAATTACAGTATTCGTATAATCCTGTATGAAAAAATTGTGAGATAGTGCTATACTTTAATTTCATATTAATCCAGAAACCATAGGTTGTAAGTGAGGAAAAAGTGTCTATAATCAAATTTATACACGACACTGTTTTTCTCAAGCAATCTTTTTTGACAGTAACAATGATATAAAGAGCTACTATAAATTTTAGGCATCTCTTATTCTTTGGGTTATGAAATGGCAAACATACATTCAACAAAATAGCATGACTTTGCTCATAAATCGGGATAAACATGAGATTAACAGCAATATTAATAATTGTAATAATAATCATCATGATTGATGTGTGTTTCCTTTATGGAGGATTCAGTGGGCTGGAAATTGTGGTAGTCACTCTGCATGCACTATGCTCTCATCTTCAGAACATGCCTATACAGAATTATCTTTACTAAGGAAGAAACTGAAACTCAGAAGGGTTAAGGATTTGCACAGAGTGGCACAGCTACTACGTGGAGGAGTAGATATTCAAATCCAGGTTTGTCTGACTATAAACGTCATGCTACTCAGGTATATTTCACTTAATTTCAATTTTATAGAAATAGACATATAAAATAAGAAGTTATCTCACAGATAATACATATAACAAAACTGTATTGGCTCCTTGACATTTACATGATAATACTGACAGTCTATCAAAAGATGTTTCCTAGGAATTAAACATTTCTTAGTGTCAGTAAGTAGTTGGAAGTGATTGCAGATAATGCCGAAATTTGCAGCGTACTGCCATTCTACCAGCACGAAGCCCTTCATTTTAACATCAAGCATAGAAATTTCAATCTCATTATCTGAACCTCTTTCACATCCTATCATTTGAGAGTTTGAGCTTGAACTTCTAGTTTCTTTAACTATTTCTGCAAAGGATATTCTTGCATTTTAAAATATTATATGGTGAGAAAAAATGGAACTTGTAAATCTATAGCTCATCATTGCTGAACAATAAAAGACCACATCATAAAAGCTTGAAAAAACCCTACACAATATTAGGATTACAAGCAAATTATTACTTCCTCCAGATTATCTGTATTTGCTTCTGGATCTGTATTCATATGTGCAGACACTTAGCAATATATAGACCTAGATATCATTCAGGATGTATTATAACAGCAGGCATGCTCTGATCTAGACAAAATGTGAGTTTTGTGAGTTATGAACAACATTTGTTTTAAAGGTATAAATAGAAAATAATAAAATAGGGTGCATCACAAATAGTAAGGATAAGAAGGGTAAGTTTTGTTTTAGTGTAGAATGTATATGTGTATGTACAGGGCGAGTTGGAAAGGGTCATGAAGAGCTGTGCGTAGGTCTATGTGTAGAGCTGTGTATAGGAACATATGTAGGGATGTATGTAGAGGTATGAGGTTGCTGTACAGAGGTCTCTACAGAGTCATGTGTAGGAATGTGTACAGGGGCATATACAGGGTGTGTGTGTAGGATGGTACGTAGGAATGTGAAGGGAATTGTGGGTCCCAGTCAGCGATCTTTGAAAGTTACTGCTCCAGATAAATGACAGGCCAGGTCATCCCTAATACCCTGGGTTTTTTCATCTGGAAACCCACAAGTCAAGGCCATTATTATGTGAACTTGCTGATCATAAAGATGCATTAGTACATTATTAGCAATAGTACATTAAGTATATCCTGTGGAATATTTTAGTCAACTCATCAATTCTAGAAATATTTACTGTATCTTTTATATACCTACTATACCTTTAAAAGTCACCAAAGTTACTTGTTATATATTTCATTTTTTTGTAATTTATTTTTATTTCTTTCAAACAAAGCTAAATGCTTGGTACATTCCACATATTTGTCTTAACTTTTTAAATTACCTATAGGGTTAGTGTAAAATAGATACATTCTTCATTTAAATATAATACAACCTTTTAAAATCCTATAAAATTGATTTCAAACCAAAGGCTGATGATTTCTATTTGTCTTTAATTTCCTTTCAATATGAAGTTCATCAGAGTGTGACATTTAGTTAACTTAATTAGGCGAACTTGATTAAGCTACTTTTTAGGTCAATATGTAAAGTTACTCAAATTGAAAGCGGAGTTTGTAAAATTAATATTCTTATATAATGCAAATGACACTGAGTCATGTATTAACTATTCTCCAAATATCAGAAGAAACAAGTGAGTATACATTGAAATAAATAGTGACTGTAAAAGGTTTAATATAGATAAATGTCTAATACCAATAGAAAAACAAATTATTTAAGTATTTTCTCTTAATATATCTCTTACTAATAAATCTGTAAGTTTATAAAAAAAAATCAGTTCTGTTCTATGGACAAATTTTGCTTTAAATTACTCAAAACTAACTACTTTCTATTGTCAATTTCAGTAGGACTGAAAGAACATATCTAAAAAACTATCTGCTATAAAACAAAATTTGCTTATGTATATAAATATTGTGACTATGAAAAACAACACATACTTTTTACAGACATCCCTGCTCCCTGAGATTTTTGCAATAAGAATATTTCGAAGGTCTTTGCTTTTATTAGAGTTTTTAAAAACTCATACAATAAAAAAAGTAAAATATTTATTCTAAAAAACAATACCCTCTTCAAGCTATAAAAACAAGAAATATATAACTACCACATGTTTGTATTTGGTTAGATTACTTGGATTCCAGAATCACTTGTTACATGGGCTCCAAATTCACTTAAAAAGGAGTAAAATTTTTAAAAGTAAATTTTTATATTATGTGATTCAAGTCAAGGAGTTTAAATTTCACCAACAGTGAACTAAATGACAATGAGAACTGAATATAAAAAATAGAAATCTTCAAGCTGTAAAAATAAGTTCTCCGTCTCCATAATAAGTACTTTGTGGATATTTATAGATTGCTAGCATTTATGGATTATTAAGTCAAATGAAACTGATTATAATGAATGATGCTGGTAACACAAGTGAATCTACTATTTACTTCTTAATTTGATAGTATGCCCACTGGCTTTGCTTAAAAGTAATTTCTAATGCTTATTGTGTAATATTAAGCGAAAAAACAGGATAAAAGTCATTTATGCCAGTGTTTCTCAAGTATTTCTTATTAACATCCCCCAGAGTCTTTTAGAACTTTTACCTAAATTCCCCATGAAGTTTTAAGACCAATATATACTGTATATCTGTTTCTGTAGTTTTGTATAGTTGTACTTTACATATAAAAATAATAAAAATAAAGCTTAACTTTTTATTTGATATAAGATTGAGTGACTAAATATAATTTTTAATCAAAAATTTAAAGCTATTACTATATAACAACTTTATAACTACCTTTGTTGAGTAATATTTATTTATATAAGTTATAACATATCAAGTTACATATGCAAATTATAATTTTCATAAACATATAATAACAATATAAAATCAATTCCTAACAAATCAAACTATTATATTTGCAGCAAAAATAACTGAAAAATTAAATAAATCTTAATCATTTATAGTTAATTTTAACTTTTCCTTGATAAGAGAAAGTAACTAGTTGCTAAATAATCATATATTGTCAACATTTTCTTGTTTCAATATCTGACATAATTAATGATGGATTAACTAATTTTTGTAATATTAAACTATAAAATATCTATTTTTATTTCATTTTAAAGCTAAGTTATACACAAAAGCACTGCCGATCAAGCGTCAACAACATCCGTGAGATCACAATAGCAGCCAACAGGCACACGCACAGCACCGCGTGTGAACCACCTTCAAGATGAATCAGTGGATCAGAGTTATCTGATCATAACCATCTGTTCGTTATCGTTTTCTAACACTAATCATGTACACATTTAGTGTAGTTTCCACGAACTACAAGTACTACTTGTATGATACCAAAGAAAACCAGAGAGAAATTAAATACTAAGAATAAGATTTTATCAGAAAAGGTTATGCTGTAGAGGGTCATAAGCCAATTAATTTTGGGTTTTCACTCCTGTAAGAAGCAATTTTTGCCCCTTTGGGGTGACATTGCTCCCACTGAGAATGCATGGCATATGTTGTGGGATAGTAAGATCTTAAAAAAATACACACAGAAAAAATAAAATGTTAGCAGTCGTTATTCCTGAAAAATTTTTACTTTCGTCTTTATATATTATTTTATAATAAGTATTACTATTTATCATTTTCAAAAAAAGGAATTAAAATAATTATCATGTTTACCATAGACATCATAATTAGATTAACTATGATCTTTTCATCTGGACACCTAACTAGATAGCTAGACAAGCTTCATCAAATAAACTATAGAATTTCTCAGTCTCTAGCCTTACGTTTATATATATATTTGTTTACTGACTATTTTTTTTAGCTTAGATAGCCAAAACATTTGCAATTTACAAAATGTGATAAGCACGGTTAAGAATGGTAAATGCACTTCTAAATGTTTCAACACTTTCTAGGATCCTGTAATAACAGAATATGGCTAAAGATATGCCCATCCTGCACTGTCACTTTTTCAAGGGAAAAATAAACATGCAAAAGATTAAACATAAAGAAGGAAAATGTAATCCATGCTTTGCTTGTGAATGCTGACATGAAATTTCTGAAAATCTGGCTTCTTTCATAGTACAGAATACTTTTCTATGGTAGTTGTATTATTTATGGGTCAAAAATGACTAAATATGCTAGGATAAAGAGAGAAAAACAGCCACCAAGGCAAAAAGCCAAATACTAATTTTTAAGCCCAAATAAAAATGAAGAACTCTAACTCCTTTCAGCTTGCATCCTGAAAAGATTATTTGTAATTAAAATGCTGACAGAACTATTTAGCAGCGGCCCTGCCACCGTGGCAGACAATAGATTTGGCACTGGGGAAGTCACCACACTGCTAACTGTGCCAGGCCCACACTGACCTTAATATGTGATGAACAGTGAAGGACTTTAAAATATAAGGAACACAAATAGAACTGATTTTAGAAAGAAAGGACAAGAAGCTAGGCTTGAAATAAGATGTTGGGAAATTTAAACTGTTGTCAGCAATGTTACCTATGTGCACCAAAAGCTTACCGATCAATTTTTCTACCATTCCCCACCACCTGTTTTTTTTTTTCAATACCAGTTGACTTTAACAAGACAGGTCTGAATGTATCATGAGTTAATCTTTTATCAGTTTTCATATATCATCCTTTACCTTGGTCGGCCAGCTGAAAATTATGCAAGCTATAAATTAGCTTTAAACAAGCTGTGAATCAGGTTAGAACTGGTTTTCGAATTAAAGAGCCTTCAGTATATTACAAGGTGCTGTCATTTTATTACCTCGATCAATTCTGTGTGGCCTGAGGTGGAAGGAAATGAATGCTGTCTTCATTTGCAATGGGTTTATCTCTTACAGCAGGCTCTGGAAACATAACCACAGCAATGAATTGAAAGCTAAAGTACATTTAACATTACCAATGCAGGAAAATTGTTACTCCTTCACAAAGATGGAGTTTCAATGGAAAAACACACACACACACACATTTCTTTACCATGAAAAATATGCAAAAAATTAACACTTGATTAAGCTTAAATTTTATAGAGTATTTTTTTTAAAAATTATAAAGCCAACACTTTATTAAAATAATTTTAAGTGATCCTCAAATAAAGAATAAAAACACAGTGGATGTGCTATTCTCAGTGCTTCAGAAATATCAGGCATAAATTTCTATTTCATCTTTATCTTCATGAAAGCTATTTCATTTCTTTTTCTGTGGCTGTGCAATTAAATAGAAAAGTGAATTAGGTACTAGTCAGGCTCATCATCATTGTTAACAGACTCTAAAACACAGATAAAATAGCCACACAAAAAAGCTAATAAGTAGGTATTATTTATTACCATGGACATGAAGGCTCAGAGAAAACAAATCACCCCCAAGTTTATATAGCTACCTAGACAATTTGATTCTGACTCTATATTCTTGAAAAATATTTGACTAAGAATACAGGGACAGTGAGTACAACTAAGAGATGAGTTGTTTAGAAAACATTCTACCAGAAGTAATGAGAAACATTGATGAGGGAAGGAATAAAGTCAAGTTTAGAGGCCTTAGAAGGGTATGTCAAGTGAAGAAAGAGGTGGGTTCCAGTGCCAGTAGAAAAGAAATCAGCATGTTTATGTGCAAGTACTCATTGAATACACATATAAAGCAAAATGCTTTCATTCTTTTAACAAAGTGCTTAGACTACTGTGTTGCTCTACTTAATCATTCACTGTGTATCATTCTATGGTTTTTAAAAATATATTTTTATTGGTTTTCAGAAAGAGAGGAAGGGAGAGGGAAATAGAGACATTGATGTGAGAGGGAAACACTGATTGGCTGCCTCCTGCACGCCCCCTGCTGGGGATGGAGCCCGGGAATGTGTCCTGACCAGGAATTGACCAGCAACCTTTCAGTGCATGGGACGATGCTCAACCAACTGAGCCACACCAGCCAGGGCTCATTCCATAGCTTTTTACTCATGTTTATGAAAAATGATTTTAGACATATGAACTTGTTTTTAATCACTGAACATATTTAATGTTAATATGCAATAATTTCCAAAGTACTCGATGATAGAATAGTAAATGACTATAGAGAAAGCACTGATTAGCACTAACCTGGTCATTAGCTAACTGTGTAACCCTGAGGTTAACCTAAGCTTATTTCTTGAGTCTCACCTTCCTTTTTATAAAATAAAGCACTTAAAAAATAAATAAATAAATAAATAAATAAATAAATAAATAAATAAATAAAGCAAGCACTTAGACTAGATCAATATTTTTGAAATTATTTAACCCTGTAAGTGGTAGTGAAATCAATTAGTGAAGATTAATCAGCATTTTTTTAATCCAGAAAGAAAAGAACAAAAGTTTTCAGCATGATTTTATTCCATGAAATCTTTAAGTTATATATAACAAAATGTATAAAATAAATCTGATTGAAAAAGTTTGCAAATCACTGGTCTAAATGATTTCTCTTGTGATCCTTAACATCCTCTAAAGGGCATCAAACAGAACTTCAGTAGTTACAGCTCCATGACATAACATTGACAACCCTTTATAATGTGGTCTCAATCTAACCTCCCAACCACTTTGCATTAAAAACATTATTAACTGCCCTGGCCGGTTTGGCTCAGCGGTTAGAGCGTCGGCCTGTGGTCCAGAGAGGCCCGGGTTCGGTTCCCGCTAAGGGCATGTACTTCGGTTGCAGTTTGTCCCTGGCCCTGGTTGGTCGTGCGGGTGGCAGCCACTCGATGTGTCCCTTTCACATCAATGTTTCTCTCTCTCTCTCTTCCTCTCTCTACCTCCCACTCTATTTGAACAAAAAATGAAAAAATGTCCTCTGGTGAGGATAAAAAAAAAATAATAATAAAACAAAACAACAACAACAAAAAACATTATTAACTGACCGCAGGCCGGTTTAACTCAGTGGTTAGAGCATCAAGCCTATGGATCAAAGGATAGCGGGTTCGATTCCCAGTCAAGAGCACTTACCTGGGTTGCAGGTTCGATCACTGGCCCTGGTCGAGGTTGTGTGGGAGGCAACCAATCGATGTGTCTCTCTCACATTGATGTGTGTGTGTGTGTCTCTCTCTCTCTCTCTCTCTCTCTCTCTCTCTCTCTCTCTCTTTCTCTCCCTCCCTCCCTTCTACTCTGTCTAAAAATTAAAAAAATAAAAATCCTCAGGTGAGGATTAACAAAACAAATTAAAAACATTAACTGAAAAAACTGTATCTTTCTCCACTGAATTGCCTTTGCTCTTTTGCCAAAAGGGGTGAGTGTGTGTGTGTGTGTTTGTATAGGGTGTCCCCAAAAAATGTATACATGACTTTGAATAATTATAAAGCCAGTGTTTATTAAAATACATTTCATTTTCAAAATTTAATAGAATCTACAGATACTGTGTATACATTTTTTGGGACATGTATATGGTTCTATTTCTGGGCTCTTTTTCTGTTCCAGTGATCTATTTGCCTACTCTTTTGCCAATACCACACTTTTAATTACTGGAGCTAATATGGTAAGTCTTGTAGTCAGATAGTTTCAGTTCTCCAACTCTATTCTTCATCAATATTGTGTTGGCTATTCTGGGACTTTTGACTTTCCATATGAACTTTAGATCAGTTTGTCAATACATAAAATAATTTGCTGAGATTTTGATTGGAATTGCACTGAATCTATAGTTCAAGTTGGGAAGAACTGTCATCTTGACAGTATTGAGTCTTCCTATCTATGCACATAGAAGATTTCTTCATTTGGTTTTGATTTCTTTCATTAGAGTCTTGTCATTTTCCTCATATGGATTTGTACATATGTTATTAGATTTATACCTAAGTATTTAATTTTTTGGTGCTAATTAAAATGGTATTGTTTTTCATGTTTTATTCCAATTATTCATTGCTGGAATATAAGAAAGCAATTGACTTTGAATACTGACGAATTCAAAGTCTGGAACACCTGAACATCACATGAAAATAAGAATCTACACAGCGACCTTACACTTTTCACAAAAATTAACTCAAAAATGGATCATAGAACTAAATGTAAAATGAAAACTATAAAGTTCCGAGAAGACAACAGGAGAAGATCTAGGTGACCATGGGTTTGACAATGACTTTTTAGATACAACACCCAAAGCACAATCTACAAGAGAAAAAAGTTGGACTTCATTAAAATTAAAAACTCTCTGCAAAAGACACTGTTCAGAGAAGGAAAAAACAAGCTACAGACTGGGAGAAAATATTTGCAAAACACATTATCTGATGAAGGACTAATATCCAAAATATACAAAGAACTCTTAAAACTCAACAATAAGAAAACAAACAACCTAACTGAGAAATAGGCAAAAGATATTAATAGACAGCTCACCGGTGGGAATGCAAAATGGTTAGTCATTTTGGAAGAAAGTGGCAGCTTCTTACAAAACTAAACATACTCTTACCATATGATCCAGTAATCATGAGCCTTGGTTTTTCCCAAATGAGTTGAAAACTCACTTATGTCTACGTAAAAACCTCTGTATGCATGTTTATAGCTGTTTATTTATAATTGCCAAAACTTGGAAGCAACCAAAATTGTTGTACATACAACAAACTAACTGTACACATATGTTTTCTCTCTCACCTTCAGTAGATGAATGGATAAATCAACTGTGGCACATTCATACATATAGTATGATTCCAACTACTATATGACATTCTGGAAAGGGCAAAACTATGGAAACAGCAGAAAGATCTGTGGTTGCCAGGGGTTTGGGGGAAAGGACAGAGGGGTAAATAGGTAGAGCATAATGGATTTTAATGATACTGTACATGGCATCATACATTTAAAATATAATGCATCACAAAGAGTGAATCTTAATGTAAATTATGTACTTGAGTCAGTAATAATGTATCAGTATTGGTTTATCAAGTCTAACAAATATACCACACCAGTGCAACATGTTAATAATAGGGAAAATTGGTGGGGATAAGGATAGTAATGAGGGGCTATATGAGGTCTCTGTACTTTCTACTTACTTTTTTTTGTAAGCCTAAAACTAAAAAAAAAAAAAAAAAATCTATTAAATAATCAAAATGAAGTTTAAAACACACTAGCAAATATTATTAGTAGAACTACTACTTTTCAAACTCTTAGGCATTTTCCCCACACCTATTGTACACATACTCTTTCTCCAGGGATTCCCCTATGTGGCATCAAGTACCAGGAAGGCCTTTGAAGTATGGTAGCACATGGTAGCATTATACTTCCCTGCCTTCTTCAAGTTAGGTTTAACTATGTATTTTGTAGAATATAAGCTGGAATGGCATGTGTTACTCTCCAATTATGATTTTAAATGTCGTTCTGCAATTTTCCATGTTTCCTCCTATAGTGTCTTGGACCATATGTTGAAATAAAACTGTCATCAGCTTGCATCCTTGAGTGATCAAATGTGCAGACTTGCTCTCCAACCCGTATTGACATGTTACTTGCATGAGAAATCAACAAGTGTTAGTCCACCAAAAATTTGGTGTTTTTTTTGTGTGTGTATGTTTGTGCTGTATAACCTAGCCTACCCTGATTTACATTTCTATCAAACCCTACCTAGTTTCCATAATCCCATTCCAATGACATATAATTCACAATCTCTGATCCTTGGAGCTGAAAACAATGTTCCTAATTTCTCAATTCCCACAATAGCTTATCTGTACCTTCTAATCACATTTAACACTTTAAATCTTGTATTAATTATAATTATATACATACAGGTTTTGTATATCCTTCTAGAACATACGCTTTTTAAACACCAGATCATGTCTGATTATCTTAGTATATCCGAAGCACCTAGTAGAGTATGTGGCATACCTTTTGACTACTATATAGATATTTATTTAATAAAATGGGGTTCCAACTACAGACAGAAAAAATAAATAAACCTGTATAAATAAAAGACTTACTGTTTCTTTTCAAATTTTATGTATAAAAAATACGAAATAGACATTTTCTTTTAGATTAGTTTTACACTCTTCAACAACCCCGAAGTTCTTCATTCTGTAGGACCTGGTTTCTTTTTAATCTAAAACTATATTCCAAAGAAATCTACTATAATCAACAGGTAGTCTTAAATGTTAACAGAAATGCTGAGTGAACTAGACAGGAATAGAAACTATTCTAAGAAAGAATATTATTTTAAACTGGCTATATATACTATATATATATATATATATATATATATATATATATATATATAGACTATATATATATATAGTATATATAGAGTAAGAGACTATATATATATACTTACTCTCAGTCTTTTCTGCAAATTTGGGTCATGGCATTTATATTTCAGACATCATTTGCTGTTTCAACAAACAGCCTTGGGCATCTAGGGCAAAAACTAGAACCTGCATCCTTCCACTGCTATTCAGCAACATAAAGGTAAGAAAACAATTCCAATAAGAACTAATAGGAAACAGGCTAGCAATGAAGAACTACCAGGAGCAATTTTAAATCTTCCTACCTTAGAAAAATATTATGTGCAACTATTCTAGCTCCTTGTCTTCAAGGAAGTGTGAGAGAAATATTCTCTGTCATAAGAGCTGGCAATCTAGCTGGTAAAATGAACCAAGACATAAAAAATGAATAACAATACAAAGAAACATCTACCCAAATGCCAAATGAACGGTCTAGCAAACAAATGCAAAAGAAATTTAGTCTGGTCCTAAGGACCAGGGTTTAAGCTGGACATTTACTTAAAAACAAACAAGCAAAAAAAAAAAAAAACCTGATGACATTTGTGAGAGAGGGAAGGAGGGAAGAAGTGGGGGGAGAGAGGGAGACAGAGATTATAGATGGCCTTGAAATTCAGGGATACGGCCTGGATACCTGTCCTATAGTTTGGACAATGGAGAGCTCCTTCCTTGAGCTTTCTAACCTGGAAGGACATATGAAAAGTCACCTTTCAAAAAGACTGACTTGGAAAAAAAACTTCTAACATGGCTTAATGAGAATACAAATAGAATCTGAAGAGAAAGATTTTTGGAATAAAGAATAAAAGTAAGTGACTTCTTTTCTTCTTCTTCTGAGACAAGAAACAAGAGATTGAGGTGGGGAAGGTAACAAAGATTGAAGTAGGAAAAGTACGAAGGCTGTTTCTCAGGTTGAGAGGAGATAAGATGAGGATATGGCCCCTTTTTCCTCAGTGAAGTGAAAGACAGAGTCATCTTGATAAATGAGAGTGCTGGAAATAAAACTGAGACTTGAGATATGTGGCAAAGATTTGAAATAACTGCTACAAGATATCTGATACGGAGCTCACACGACGGCCGTGAGGCCTTGGTTTAACTTGGAGGCGTACACTGGTAGTGAACCGACGTCCATCACTTCCTCCAGTTATCTGGCCAGAAAAAGAAACAGTTGCAATGGGTCAGTACAGTGGATCCAGAGAAAGTTGAGGAGTTGTAATAGAGGGCTCTAATGTGCTGTCAAGTGTGACATTAAAAGGCCACATTTGAGTTGAAAACAGGAGGGGGGGTTAAGTCGGAGGAGGAGGATGGCCTGGAGGCCTTGAGAAGACCTGAGGAACTGGGAGAAAGTGGATGTCCTGAGAAAAAAGATCACGAGTTGAGTCACAGTGACAGGGTGTTTGACATACTCACATGAAAGGGCTCATGGGGTGAGTGAAATCCTCACTCTCAATCTCTCATAAACGGTTTAAAATTTCTTTTTATAAAAAGATATGCACTGAACAAAATACTTCAGGGAATATTTCATTTCCTCTGAAGCATTTCAGACCAGAAGTTGGTCTGGCACCTCACAGGAGAAGCCTGAAGAATGAGGGGAGGTGAGACTGCAGAGCAAGGAGTTCTTTAGGAGAGGTGCTCTAAAGGAAGTCCCTGGACAGGAGGGATTTTCTGCAAAGCAGAGAGAGTTCTGCCCTAGGGGTTGAGGGCCACAGAGACGGGGTGGTGCTGCACTTCTGAGAGCAAAGAGAAAAGATGCAGGGCTCAGGGAGAGCGACTGCTCTTCTGACTGAAAGGCAAAGGTCTGCCTGTGCTTACTTAGGACAAATGGTGACCCGTGGAAGAGAGCAAGACTCTGGTTGTCTAGAAAGGTATCCACCTAAAAGGACAGCTTGGTGCGGATGAGGTGATACCAATCAAAGACGAGGAAAGGAACTTAAGTTCTGAAAACGAGTCATAAGTAAGCCACAGGACAAGGCCTCTCTCACGTCAAGGGAACGGCAGGTAGGGAAGCCGTAGCAATGACAGATAGCTAAAAACCCACAAAGGAAGCAGGGACAAGATCTAAGTCTAGTAGGCCCTTCCAAAGGATAGATTTCCCAGTTGGAAGTAGACCTGAGCGGGTGAGAAGCAGCTTTGAACTGGGTGAGACACTGAAGCCCTGACATTAAACTGGGCTGGGTTTTTTACATATTTTTAAAAAAGACTATTAATACCTCAGGGAGGCTGGAAAAAAAATATGAGATATGCCTAGAGTCACTTAAGAAAAGATCCAAAAAAGCTTTTTTAAAGGCACAGGGCTGAAAGAATTAAGTTGCTTTTCATTTGTATCTTGTCTTGAATTCAGGACAAATATTTACCCATATCTGAATAAAAGTGGAAGATCAGTCTTTTAAAAACAGGAATCTGGATAGTCATTAATGCATTTCATATGGAGAATAGATAAGACCACTTCTATTGTCTCCTTTTGTACCTTTTCTTTAAAATTAATTTGAAGGGTTTTTGTTAAAGGTGTCGATTTTGGTCTGGAGGAGTTTTATTTTATTTTTTTAAATTGCATGGTGAGTAAAAAAAAAAAAAGGCAACTAACTATAGTTGACCCTGTTGGGGCGGGGGGGGGGGGGGTTCCTACATTCAATAAGCTTTTTACTGATGAAGGAACACCAATATACCTGATAAACATGTAGAATGCCAAATGCTGTCTTCATTAATTCGGGGAGAAATGAGAAAGAGTAGAAAAGAAGAGAAAATCTGGAGATTTGGGAACAACATCATGAAGACAAAGTTTACCTCACACAAAACTAGATTCATGAGTAGTAGCCGTGGGAGCATTCAAAAGAAATGGAAGACAAGAGGATCCTTAATACAGTCCTTATGCTGCAAACAGGTTCAAGGTTCCACAGTCACTAAACGTCAGGGAAAAGCTGGAAAATGTCTAAATTATACAGCCATTTGCCTGCTTGTAAAGAGAAAAGAATGTTTTCTAAAAATATCTACTTCATTCACAGTCTTAAAATGACTTGAAGTGGGGGAAGATTGGTGATAAGTAAACTAATGACTGGATACTGGAATAAATGTTAAATTGAGTTATTAAATATTGTTCTATTGTTATAAATGTTGAAACTGCTGTATTGAAATAAAGAAAATAATGCTTAATTACTGTATGTTTATGATTTGCTTTAAGCTACCTGATACCTGTACTTTGGAAACTGATTCACAAATAGCTGGTAATCTAAATTTATCTGATTTTAGCAAAAACAAAATTTACAGAATACTATCTGTCTTGAAAAGTTCAGAGAACAGTTCAGTTCCCCGGGAACACAAAAGTGAACTAATAAAAATGCTGTGATGCAGCTTGAACTTTTCAAAGTGATTTTTAAAAATTTTAACCTCTATAGGCATACTTTAAAGAGTTTTCAAACCAGCGAAGCAGATAATCATTTGCAGGCATTATTGAAGGTACATTTAACAAAAAACCAACTTAACTTCAGTGAAGATGTAACACTACAACATAAACCTTTAAGAAACCTTCAGAGAAAACATTAAAATAGATTGCATCTTAAGTGACCAGAGTATAAATTTAGCCTATGAATATAGTTCAGAGGAAAAGAAGAGAGCAGTATATCAAAGCTAAAACAACTTGTGGAAGTCTGAAACCACAGAAGAACCGAGATGGCTGAGCTAGGTCACAGATGGAAATGGAGTAGAGAAAAACAGTTAAATATATGAATCTTTATCTGTCAAGGAGGAAGTAAACATTTTTTAACATTTTATAGGTGAAATAATAATTTCATATTCTTCGATTAACAAAAGAATTAATCCAAAATGAGTCTGAATTGCATTACAATTAGTATTTGAATAAGAGGAGTTTTTACTGCAAAAGAATTGACATTGAAAAAAAAAGTACAAAATCTTCCAGTTTGTACATAATGTGGCTGACACTTCACAAATCAGAATATTCTTAAACTATTTTTGCAAAGAGAAGAATGTGGTTGGTTTTAGTTTCTTTTCACAATAAAGGTTTTCAAACTTCACAACTCATGACAAATATTACGAAGGAATATTTGACTCAGCTAAAATACAGCGCTTAGTGCCTAATAAAAATTCACGTTTAGATCCCTGCCTCCACGTATAACAGATTAGATTCTGCTGGCTCTACATAAATCATCTGTATTGTCAAGTGGCAGCTCTCTTAACACAGATACTTATTTCATTGAATTTTATGAGGAAAAAGCCTTCAGGAGTTACAATCTATCTTCCACTCCTTACAGTAGGACCATCTTTAATCAATTTGTTTGTTTTAAGAATAACCTCCAGTTTTTATTCCCCTACTCATTAGAAAGACCCAAACAGATCCCACTTAACAGTAGTGTTTATTTCTAACAGAAAAATTATCTGAGTTTCTACATTATGAAAATCTAAAATGGCTTCAGGACAAAATCTGATTTGAGAATCTCTTGCAAAAAAGAAATAGAAAATACTTATTTCAATGTATGTATAAAAGCAAGTTTCTAAAACATAGGCTCTAAAACTAGGCAGATACGGGTTCAAATCACTGTTGTACCACTTATTAGTTGTGTAATCCTTAAATTCTTTAAACTTCCTTTTTTTTTTTAAGCAAGGAGATAAAAAAAAACAAAACAAACAAACAAACAAACCACAGTAATTACCATAAGGACCAGGGTGAGGATCAAATGGGATGATACATTTAAGTGCTTAGATAGTGCTAGGCACATAGACGTTTTCAATAAATGTCCATTGCTGTCATTACTACCGTAGTGCTTTCCTATTTTAAAAGTATTTATATTTTTGACCCAGCAATTACAGTAAGAGTATATGTATGCAAAGAAATATTGCACAGTACTTAAAAATCTAGTTAGAAAAGAGTATTTAACATGAAAAGTTGTTATATATAAAATTACATGAAAAAGGCCATTGAAACAGAATGCATATGATTGCAATTCTTAAATTTAAAAATATTTTTCAATTACAGTTGACATACAATATTATAATAGTTTCAGATGTACAACATAGTGATTAGACATTTATATAACTTACAAAGTGATCACTTTAATAAGTGTAGTACCCACTTGACACCAGTTATTAAAATATTATTGACTATATTCCCTATGGTGTACTTTACATCCCTGTGACTATTTTTATAACTGGCAATTTGTATTTCTTAATCCTTTCATCTTTTTCATCCAATCCCGCCAACCCACTGTATATATGTACTACCTCTTTTTTATCCATGGACACTTACGTTGCTTCCATATCCTTGCTGTTGTGAATAATGCTGCAATGAACATAGGGTTGCATGTGTGTTCTTTCATTAATGTTTTGGATTTCTTTGAATAAATGCCCATAAGTGGAATTGCTGGGTCATATGGTAGTTTTATTTTTAATTTTTTGAGGAAACTCCATACTGTTTTCCATAGTGGCTGCACCAATCTACATTTCCACCAACAGTACATGAGAGGGTTCCTTTTTTCCACATCCTCACCAACACTTGTTTATTGATTTACTGATGATAGCTATTTTGACAGGTGTGAGGTGATGTCTCATTGTGGTTTTAATTTGCATTTCCCTTATGATTAGTGATGTTGAACATCTTTTCATATGTCTATTGGCCACCTGTATGTCTTCTTGGGAGAAATGTCTGTTCAGATCCTCTGCCCATTTTTTAATCCCTTTTTTTTTTTTTTTTTGGTGTTAAGTTGTATGAGTTCTTCATAAAATTTTGGATGTAACCCATTATCAGATGTATCATTGGTAAATATCTTCTATTCAATAGATTTTTGTTGTTGTTGTTGATGGTTCCCTTTGATCAATATGCTTGCAATTCTTAAAAAGTAGCTTGTAGTAGGATACACTACCAAAACATGAGCAGAAATATACTACTTTTAGGAACTATTATTGCAGGTAATTTTTTAACATTCTATAATGACCATGTGTTACATTTATAAAAAATTTAAACACACACACACAAAGTATGTAACTTATTTTTCTGATTCCAAGTTTCTCCAGAGAGGTAGAGTCAGAGAAAAGAAGTCAGGAGAAAAAGAGTCAGAAGCACATATTTTTTTAAAGTCAGATTTTATATAAAGATTATTAGTTCTGTTATATTAAAAAATTGCTATTTTGAATTATTACTTTCTAGATTTAAAGTTAAACACAACTTAGAGTCCACCACCTCAATTATAGCACATTTAATCATATCTCCAGAATGATATTTCATTTGGAGATCAGTTGATATGTATTCTCCTACTAAGTAAATACTAAACTTTGTAGTAAAAAGAGTCTATTAGATAATGGAAATGGCCAACTAGAACTTATTGGTAAATCTACCACTACCTTATGTCTTAATTAGACCGCAGGATAATATTTAAAAAGGCAGAAATTCTCTCTCCTGATGAACATTAACTCAGAGAAAGTAGATGGATCTTTAAATCTAAATCCCAAGTTTCCTGTAGCAAAACTGGTGTGGTACTGAGCTTTGGGTATGGATGCTGTCACCTGCAGAATGAGAGAAGACTGTGAAAACAAGCCGAAGAAACCTAGCAAAAGGACCAAAGAAATGGTCTGCTAAGACAGGAGAAAACCAGGAGGGAACAGGTTCACTAAAGGAAAGAAAAAAGTTTGTAAAAAGTAGGAAATTACCAACAGTGTCAAATACCACAAGGAAGTAACAAAAAGATGACATACAGAGTAATTCAGGAAGATTCTTCATGGGGACACACTGAATACAGCTCAGAGAAGATCCCTGAGATATTGCTGGGCAATTCCACAATTTGGGAAGAATGGGCATACGGTATATGAGTAATCCAGGAACTGTACTGAACCTGACTCAGGTGTCATCAATTTACCTTGAACCTGCCTGTGGGGTTGACAGTCCTATTATAGAACAGCAAGATCTGAATACTGAAATTAGAGACAAAGTATGTGTAAGGAATTTAAGAGAGATCAGGGTCAAAAGCAGTGGTTCTTAAATTTTAATAATCATAATGGTCACCTGTGGTGTTTATAAAAATGCTGACTCCTGAACACCATTCCAGAGATCTTGGTTCAGCAGGTCTGCATGGGCCGTCTGAGCCGCACATTTAACAGTACTTTAGGAGATCCGGTGCAGGTGGTTTGTAGACTACACTTTGGGGAGAAATCACTGGCATTTGGGCTGTGTGGATTGACTAATGATGAGAATTACAAATTATGAGGTAAACCAGAAGGTTAAAATATTTTTTTATAAATAAAGCACTAGAAGGAATAATGATGTTTACCTAACCTATCAAAGTTAGTTAAAGGTAGCTCACGGGACCCTGTCAAAATGAGAACTGAAGCTAAGAATTTATGGAGCAGGACTGGACTACGCTGGGGCTATGAGGCAGTGGAGGATAGTGTGGACCAGTCTTGTAATTTGCCTTACTCAGCAATTTGCCTTACTCAGCATTTACCAATGGAAAATATGTTAAGAATAACATATATGAAATTCTCAGAAGGAGATATTCAATTTTTTAAGTAACATGAAGGTAAACAGAAAATTTTATATGCTACGATTAAGGAAATACAGTCATCCCTCAATATCCATGGGGGATTGGTTCCAGGACTCCCGGGGATACCGAAATCCTGGGATGGGCAAGTCCCATAGTCGACCCTCCATATCTCAAGGTCTGCATCCCTAGATTCGACCAACTGCAGTTCTCGGTTGGTTGAATCGTGGATGTGGAATCCGTGATACAGAGGGCAGACTGATTTCTTCCACTGGGAATTGGGAGCAGGTGTGAAAGGAAGAGAGAATGGGATATAAAAATAGGGTTCTGACGAATTTACATGTATAAATCATTGCTCTGTGACTCATACATATAAAGGACATGTTGAGATTCTACCTTTCTAAAAGAAAGGCATTAGTAGCATCTGAAAATGAGTATAATTTCCTTACGTAAGAACAAGTCTTTCTCACCCTGGACAGTTTGCTCAGTGGTTAGAGCATCAGCCTGGACCAAAGAGTCATGGGTTCAATTCCAGTCAAGGGCACGTGCCTCACTTGCAGTTCAGTCCCCAGCCCTGGTCAGGGTCGTGCGGGAGGCAACCAATCGATGTGTCTCTCTCACATCAATGTTTCTCTCTCTCCCTCCCTCCCTCCCTCCCACTCTGTCTTAAAATAAAATGGAAAAATATCCTCGGGTGAGGATTCAAATTAAAAAAACAACAAATCTTTTTCTTAGCATAAATGCTTAAGACATATTGAAGTCACATAATCATTTTATGAAATTCTAAATGCATTTATCCAGTTATGTCCTAAAAGTTAATAATCTTAACTTCTATATTCCACACGGAATGTGAACATGTTAGCCCAGAATTTCTCACATATCCATCCTTAAAAGTGT
Organism: Tadarida brasiliensis; assembly: GCA_030848825.1. NCBI lineage: Eukaryota > Metazoa > Chordata > Mammalia > Chiroptera > Molossidae > Tadarida > Tadarida brasiliensis. Next base: position 76,396,356 of record CM061267.1, on the reverse strand, counting down.
TCAAACACTTATACAATAAAAGGATGAGTTTCTGATATATGCTTGTTCTCTAAAAGACATCTGTTAGGCTTGATGAATCTTTTATTATCGAAAATTGCATACACTTAGACAAACTGGGCACATAAATTATCTTATACCTGTTTTCAGTGTTGGTTACTTTTACATTTTATTGTATTTACTTTTAATTTTTATTTCAGTTTCAAGTTTATAGTTTTCATGACCTTGACAAAAAAATAATACCCCTCCACAATGGATAGGGAATTTCTTGGATATTTTTTCACCTATTAACAAAACATGTCTTCAGTTAAAAACAAGTTTCCCTTTTATGCCCATATCAGTCATATCTTCTCATTATTCAATATTTGGTAGAGCCATTGGTTTAAATATGAAAGTAAACCTTTACTTTCTAAATATAATGCCTTCTACTTATAAAATCAACATATTAATGTACGATCTTTGTGATTCACAGAGGACCGTAATTCTATATTTAATGTGAAATAGCCACTGCCATAAATATTTAAAAAATACCTATTATTTGATAATGGCATACAATACATTTAGCAAAAATACCTTATGGAATACTATATAATTTTAAGTCTGAACTACCATAAGTGCCTTAGCTTAAAAATAGGTTAATTATAAAAATACTTTTTCTTGCCTCTTAACTCTAGCAAGAAATTAAAATGAATAGGCCTTTCTGTGAATAAAGAAGTTAGATATGACCTTACTCTAGTGTGAAACTCTGGAAGAGACAAGAAAGATTTTTTATTTTGTATGTGTGAAGACAAAAATAAAACACAAAAAGTTGCTCTTCAGAGTATGTTTTTAAACACATTTCTTACATTTAAAAACCAGAACATTATCACTAATTTTGAACTTTTTTCTCTGTGACTAAAATGCTTGCTTATTTTTAAAAATAAGAGATGCCACTTATTGGGTGTCTCCGTTATTCCAAGTATTACCATTAAACTCTTCACAAATGAGCAACCTAGAGGTCACAAGCATTGTAAATAGTTACTATATGAACCTAGTTTATTTATTTTGAAAGCTCATAAAGCTACTTTCTCTATATCATATTGCATACTTTGACTTTGAGTATTTTAAATTATTCTATTTTCTTATTCAACAATGCCTCAAATGATAAGAAGCTCCATAAATATGGCAATTTTTAATGAAAACATATTATCACTTAAGGATATACTGCTTATAGATACACATCTGAATTTCAGAAATGTCAAAAAATAAATGTCAAAATGTAAATAACATGGTATAACCCACTTTCACTATATCCCCAAACCCTAATCTATAATTTCTAATCAATCTTTGTAAGGATTCTATCAAAACATCAAGATTAGAATGCTTAAATATATTTAATTTCAGAACTCAATTTTATTAACTACCAGAGTTCACTCTTTGAATTTTCTAGCTTAGATTTGAAGAAGTCTTTGTTGTAGGCAAAGGTACTTCTTAAACCACAATATGTAGACAAATTTTAACAGATAAGTAATTCTACATAATGATGACACAGTTAAACTAAATGTTTAATATATTAGAAGGAATAAACTATCTAACTGTATCCACATCTAGAATATGTGAAATCTCACTCTCTTTGAAGCTAGAATTTGAGCCTTTCTGATTCGAGTGTTACTTCACAGCTCTGAGAATGGGCGCGCTTATTTCAATTAGGACCATATTTTTTGCAATGAACAATGTCCCTCACACATTATATACAAAGTTTACATAATTAATACATTCTACATTACTTCTGAATTTTTACATTGGTATATAGTACAACTGAATTTTAATATTTCAAATACTAGGTTAATAAGGTAAAAATATTCTAAATTTTTAAAAGTGGTAATGAAATATCTTTCAGATAATCTACCATATTCTTAGTAAGTGACTTTCTTTTCTCTAAAATAATAAAAATATAAAACAAAAATATTTAAAAACTAAAGAATATTATTAAGTTGGTGAGCTCTGAAAGACAACCCTAGTGTACTTTGATTATCTCAGTTGTGATTTAGTTTCTCATCACATATGGCATTCCACAGCACGTTACATAAATACATCAGGCCACGTGCCATTTAAGTCAGAAAATGGCTTGGTTTTTCTAGTTTGTAGTAAGTATAATTTAAAAAGCAACTTAGTTTTTCAAGTTTGCATATTATTAATATAGAAAACATTCTTCTAATTATAGAGGTTCCAAATCATTTTCTTTCTCTGTGAATATGATGCTGAAATATATAAAAATGCATATCATGAACATTGATACATTTTACATAGAGGAAAGAAATCACATATTTGAAAAATTCTTAAGGAGTACCTGACCATAATGTACTGAAGTAAACCAGTATGCTTAATATATATTACACAGTCCCCATGAAAACTACCTTAGGTTACAGAACTAAACAGATCAGCATAAATTCTAATTCTGTTATAAAGAATAACCATAAACAATCTTTGTTTTGCTGAAAATGGTTACTTGATACAAATATTACCTAGGGAGAAGTTTCAGAAACATGTCTAGGACACTCAAGCAAGCAACCTCTGTGAGCGGGCTATCACGGACAAATAAATAACAAGTTCAGTTCAGTATATAAATGCTTGGTTTAAACAAATAACATACTCTAAAAAATGCACAGTGGAATTGTTAATGGCTATTTGTATTGAATTCACAAATCATTGTTGCGAGTCTGAAAGCACAGCATTCCGTTAGGAACTAAGTGCTTAAAAGACACACACAATTTTGCCTGCCAGGGAAAATGCCAGGGTAAAGGGCCACATCTTGAACTTAGTCTAGGATAAGGTAGACAATCAATTGGAAGATTGTGGGCTTTATCCACACTAACAAAGAGGAAATCTGAAGTTTATATATTTAACTATAGCCATCATCATGGATAACCTGTTTATAGACTTACTAAAATACCTTAGTAAGTTTTAGATTTGTTCTATGGGATTCTAATGTAGGGTACCACACACAACTTTTGTGCAGATTTTTACATACCTGTGTCAGTAAAAAGGTGAATCAACACTCAGTAAAGCTTAGTAAAGTGCGTAAGCTCTACTGCTTGTCACACAAATGCGAGAAGAATGCTGAATTAAAATGGTTAAGTGGTATAATTTTTACCTGAAAATGATTTCTCTGTCAACCATGCTAAATTCAAAGATTTAAAATTTATCCTATTGTCAGATAAAATCCGAGGCCAAATAAAGTTAAAATATTAAAAAGTTCCTTTTTATGAGTCAGTTATATGCTTCAAATTAAAAAGGACCTTAAAGGATAACTCATTTTGAGTTTATATTTTTCACAAATCTTCATAATACATAAAATGCAGACATTCATTTTCTAATATTTCCAGGTTCAATTAAATGTGCTTACTTAATGTATTGTAGCAAGAGACTCCTTGGAGAGATTGTTCTGTTTCATTCTTAAAGAGGCAAAATTCTAATGACTATTTTACTTGAAAATAAATATTTATATATGTTGTTTTGACATAAGTATATCGGTTATAGAATTCTAGTTGCTCAATGCAGAAAATTTGGGAAATAAAGCAAAAATGAAAAATAAATATCATACTTCCCCTGCTCAGGGATTTCTGATACAATGATTATCGAAAAGTATCACTTGTCTCAGTTGCCATTTGTAGTTCCAGAAAATCTTCCATAGAGATTTGTATATTTGTATGCATATTTATGACTTAAAAAGCATCGTGTACTAGAAGATCAAATACATGCAGGCCTCCAAGTTAAGACAGCTCATCTTGTATTAGTCATGACCTGTCACGTTTACTCTGTGGCTTTTCACAGAACAGACCTTAAACAAGGATGAAAAGCTCAAATCATAACTGGCATAGTCACTGTAAAATATATGATGTATATTTAAATTCTCAGAGGTGCTCTTGAATATAGATGACTTGGATGACGCACTTTTAAAATAAATATTTATACATATTCATTAACTATGTCAAAATAACTTGTCTTCGTTTCGGGTGTTTCATCCACAAAGGTTGTTGAGATCTATTATCAAGCATACCCTAGAAAAAGACTGAATAGTGAACTGTGCCCTATATTTTATAAAATACAATATTAAGTCTACCTTATATCATATAGGTAAGCATACATCATAATTTTTAAGTGTCAGTTAAAGTTTGATTTGGGTTATATGCATGGTGTGTATTTGTTTTAAAGTTCTAAAAAAGTTAATTTTTAGCTTAAAAACTTTAATAATTGAAGAATTCATAAACTACATAAAACAGTGGTTCTTATTCCAGACTGCTCATGAAAATAATTTGAGGAGCTTGTAAAAAATATAAACATCCACACTCGCTGCCCCTCTCTTCTTCCTGAACAATTTAGTCTAAAAGCCATCAAGTTATGGTAAGCGAAATAGGGATCCATGTAGAGTAGAGGTAAAGGGTGAAAGAGATTTCTTTTATATCGGGGATTAATCATATAAGAATATATATTAAGGATAATGGGAGCCAGTTTTCTGTCAAGGAGTTATAAATATGGATAGGGAGAAAATTAGGCTGGTTTACAATACCTGTAAAGACATAGAAATATAGGTGTAAATGTGTATGTGTATGAATGAACGTACAGGCATACCTTGGAGATATTGCAGGTTTGGTTCCACACCACCACACTAAAGAGAATACTGCAATAAAGCGAGTCAGTTTTTGATTTCCGGGTCCAAATAAAAGTTATGTTCACACTGCATTGTAGTTTATTAAGTATGAAATGCATTACATCTAAAAATACAATGTATATGCACAGCTTACCAAACTGTGACAGAGAGACATAAAGTGAGCAAATGCTATCAGAAAAATGGTTCCAACAGACTTAGTCAACATAGGGTTGCCACAAACTTTCAATTTGTGAAAAACATAGTATCTGTGAAGTGTAATAAAAGAAGTCCTAGGTATTGTCTACTGAGAAAACCTAGTAGGAGCAACATCCCGGTAGCAATGAGCACATCTAGTACCCAAATCTTGGTTCTAAATGCCATTCTCTGCTAAAAGGAACAAGAGCTCCTTGGAGAGAGCGGGCTCCAGGAGTAGGAGAGTGCCAAGTGCAAGGGGAGCTGGAATATTTTTAGTAAGAAAATACTGAAAGACTGCTGATTGTGTCAAAAGGACACAGGTGCCACGTTGAAGTGGCAGACATCAGCCCGAAGTGGCTTTCATTAACCAAATGTGGGACAATTTGAACATCAAAATAAATAATGGTAATAAACCCATTGGGGTAAAAAAAAACAAAAAAAAAAAAACAGAAAATTAAAATTTGATGACGACTAGGCCATTTACATAGCTTCAGGGTTCTTCCCCACAAATTACTTATTAATTAGAAAGGGAAGGAGAAAGGAGAAGACTTACAGATAACTCCTTGAGTCAAGTGATTAAAGTTAACATCAGCATCTTGGTTCAAATCAAAATCATGTGTCACCTGACAGAAAGTATACTGTATCACATCAGTGTTCTTATCAAAGAGGCAAAAAATGAATCTAACTATAAGAAACTATCAGAAAAATGCAAAATGAAAGACATTTTACAAAATAACTGCCCTGTAACCTTCAAAAGTGGCAAGATAATAAAAGTCAAAAAGTGATGGACAAAGATTAGAGACTAAAGAAACATGAAAACCAAATGCAGCAAGTGATTCTGTACTGGATCCTTTCGCTCTAAAGGACATTATTGGACAAATGGCAAAACCTGAACGGGGTCTGAAGACTAGATGGTAAAAATGTATCAACATCAATTTCCTGATTTGGGGGGGTATATTTTGGATTTGTAGGAGGATGAAAAAAAAACACCAGCAAATGTAAAGCAGAGATGTGACAAATACACTTTCTGAAAGATTACTCAAGTAGCTGTATAGGACTGTGGTCTTCAAATACTTTTGTTGCTATACTCCAATACTTAAAATATTTAAATATGCACATTAACATAAGTACATATGTGTGACATTACATATACCTGTTCTACAGCATTAATATATTATTTACAATGTAAAACAGACTCAGACATAGAAATTAAAATGGGATATAACACAGAATTAAGTTGATTTAATTAATCATTTTGTCTATCTCCTGGGATGCAAACACTTCATTTTGGAGGCCTCAAGTGAAGTAAATGGATAAAAGGGGAAATGAGTCTGCTTCTCAAAAATAGGAGGAACTGATAGAATGAGAAAAAAACGAGGCACAATCAAGGCAGTAGCAATGGAGAAAAGGAGCAAAGAGCAGACGGGAGAAACATTTAAGGAAGAAGACTTTCACAGGACAGGAAGTGATCTTCTGTATGGGACAGGGATGAGGATGGCATTTGGCTTGGGTGAAATGACGGAAGTAGAGCTGAAAGAACAAGTAAGAGATGGGTGGAAAAGAAAAAAATAAAATACATTGCTTTTCCACATATAGCATTCACTACCAGTAGTATTTTTACAATATGGTAAAGAGCAAAAAAAAATAATAATAATTCATGTTGATAGGTAGCAAAGAACTAGCTCCATTGAAAATAAACACAGTTCACTGTCTGGATAGCTGCTGCCTTAGTCAAATGTCTTCGAAGCATAGCCTACAGGAGAAGGCATGTTTTGTGCATCTGGGTTTCCACATGTGTGCATGTATGTAGATTTGCATCTCCATGTGTACACATGTAAAGGTATATATGTGCATCCATGTAGTTGGTCATATTTCATGAAAACTGAAGTGACTACTTAGGTTTAGAAAGTGTTGACAAGGCAGAGAAAGTTTTATCACGCCATATTTCATGGGTTTGAGTAGAATAAAAATTCATTCTATATACAAATATTGAATGGTTGGTTATGTTGTACACTTGAAACTAATATGCTATAGTCAATTATATTTCAGTTTTTTTTAAAGCCTACTTTTAGGTAAATTAAAGCATTATTAAAACTAAGTATACTTAGGTATAGTTTATCTTTCATGTGCTAAAACTTAAAATGATATATTTAGATATGATGAATCCTCTTAGACTTTTGTGGAATTGCTATAAAAGTATTAAGCATAATTAGTGACATAATGGCATAAAGCCCACAGCAAAAAGCTTATTCCTTGGCAGACAAAGTCATGTATAAATATATTATGCTGCTGAGAGTATTCATGGCAATATTTTAGAGTTCCCCCTAGTGTGTAAAATTTGGAGACATGTTAGCAGTTAAATAATGTTTCAAGTACAATGCATTTTTAAATAAATATTAAACTATATACCCTCATCCTGTATTTCTAAAATTCTAAGCAAAATAAATAATTTCTTATGTGGGAGTCAAGTATTTATAATAGAAGTTAACATTTCTTGGACTTAATAATCCTGACTACCACAGAGGAAGGGAGTTAGATATATATTTTATGACTATAACAATTTTACATTCACTTCCCCCTACCTAAATTCATTGGCAACTGGTTCACTTCCTTTCTCCTGGCAGTAACTACTTCTGCCTTAACTTTTCATATCATTAAAATATATGAACATGGTAAATATACTCAGTATTACCCAATAAATAACATTCCACCAAAGCAAAGAGAGAAAAATAAAGGACAAGCAAAGTATATTAACGTTCATTCTGGATTTCTTAGAGGCCTTAAGATGACATTAATTTTCTAGACTCAGAGGCCTTAAGATGACATTAATTTTCTAGACTCAGATGTTAATAATATACTGCTTTTGTCATTGAAAAGCTTCTGCAGCAATTCATTGACTTATAACGCATGACATCAATGCTTTCTTCTTGGGGCCCAATACTAGCAAACATCTTTCAAGAGAAAATGTAAACAGAAATATACTACCTGCTGGTCAGGAAAGAAAGTCCTCAAAAGTGAGCAAAACAGAGTGGATGTAACACAAATATTCAAGAAAATGATTTACGTCTTCTTAACTTTCAGCTTAACTGTTATACTAAACTTAAATTTTTCACTGGAAAAAAGTAGAAGTGTATAATAGTTTGTTGGTATGATAAAAATACAAATTCCTTTCACTGCTGTTGTCCTTACAGTAAGCTATGACATTCCAAAACTTAAATACCACATTTGGATGAAATTTCAAAATGTTGGTTGCTTATAGCTATTCAATCACTGATCAAACAGTATAGCAAATACAATGCAAGTTTTCTAACAATGTGCCATCCTAAGGATTTCCATTCAGAGTCCAAAAGCCTATTTATTCCCTGGCAGAGAGGAAAACAAAAACAAAAACACCTTACGCTGCTCAATGGCTACTGGCACCTACTGCATTTACAAATGTATGACATACTCCCAAACTATGTGAAATATGTCCCTTTGCATTTTCATCAACAAAATTACTATATAACTTAAAGCGACTCTTTGCATTTAATACAATGCTACATATTTATAGTAGTATAGAGCCTTTTCAAAAGAATGTATGCAAAAAGACATATTTATAAAAGGCAATAAATCCTTTTCAAAAATTGCTTTTCTAATTTGCTTGTTAAGGGTAGGAAGAGACCCTAAACAAAAACTATAATTAAAAAATTGTTTTCTACTACAAAGAGTCCCAAAGTACAAGTATTTAAAATCTATAGTATGCCACTATTTTCCCCCCCATTTAAATTCACTTTCTGGAAAGCATTTTAAAATTATGCAATAAAACATTTTGATATTAAATATGCTCCCTCTTAAATCTGGGTCTTAATAAAATAAATGGAAAAATAATTCTTGATATTGTATAGTTTAAAACCTTGGGCAAAATGTTTTATTTGTTATTAAATAAAATGCATACTATGTTCTGTTTTAATGATCATTGTATAAATATATAAAACTTTTAATAAATGTGTTACTTTGAATAGTTTATTTTCTATAGACAAATGCTCTTCTGCATTTTTAAATAAATAAAACATTTACAGATGGCCTCTGGGGTAAGCTGGGCCAAATCATTGTAACTAATGATAGAAAGAATACTTTTGATTTCATAATCAGATAGGAATTTAGTATTAATTATTTACTCTAGGACAGATAAATGCATTTAAGTTGCATTTTAAAAAGATGGCTTGATGTCCATATCATGACAGTTCATTTCTATTGTCTATTTAAGGAGGAACAATTTGATTAACCCACAGCTGACCAGAATGTCTTAGTTTAAATATATTCAATATTTCTGTCAAATGAATCAAAGCATCAGGATTCTAGCTATTCATTCACACACTTTAAAGAAACACAATGATCTTAAACTGTAGATTACCACCACTTAAGGTTATAATAATGATATTCAAAAGATATAACTTTAATAGTTTATTTTTGGAGTTAAACTATTAAATGACCTTATTAGAAATTTCATCCTTTCTACTTAGCTAAAATGAATATCAGAAATAAATTTTAGAATATGAAAACTAGTTTTCTCAAAAAACAGACCTTATATACATTCACAACATATTTATGTTAAGATGAGTCATCTACAAAATAAAATTGGATTTTATTGGTAATTCTTTTAGACAACATTTATACATATTAATATTATATTTGTCAAAACAAATTTCTATGACTCAAGTAAGAACTTCCCTACTATTCCCTATTCTCTAGGTGTGGAAAATTATCAGAGGGTGACTTTTTTGGTAGCACTACCATAGCCTTATTTAATATGCTATAGTAATACAGAGAATACACAAAATAGCTAAAATATTTCATAGAGGAATATATATAATTTAGTAGAGCTATTTATTCCTTACTTAAGGGCAATAAAATCACCATGGCAATATACTTTTTCTAAATGCATTAGACTAAAATGTTGGTCCTTCATATTACAATTCTCTTTGAAGTCAGAAAGATGATAGTAGATATAGAAAAGCTATCAAAATGAATGGAAACGACACTTTTTCTTATAGGCTTTCCCCCCCTTACCTTAGAAGATGAAGAATCACACTCCTGACATATCCATCCATAGCCTGTTTGTTTAGGAGACTTTTTCAAAGGAGGATCCAAACAGCCGAAATGGTAGCACAGTCTGCATTCATCACATCTGCAGGGTAAACAGATTTAGGGTATATCTAAATAATATTTTAAAAACCATCTTTCTCAAAGACAAATAGCAAACTGTTGCACATTTCAACTTTAACACTGTTAATTCTACCTTTAGCTCACAAGATTATTACATTAATGTTTATGACAAAAACAATCTAAACCTGAAATAAGAATGGTAGGAAAAATATAACAACAAATTTAGCAAACAAAAAATATCATTCAGAATTCTTTGATAATAGAAATGTTAAGAGCATATGAATGAATGTATGTGTATAGCCGTATGTGTTCAAAACGAACACAACAATTTTGATTTTGAACTTCAAGAATTAATCATTTGCCCATTAGGTAGCTTAGAAATATTTAATGATATCATACATATAATTCAAGATTATAAATTCAAATCACTACAACATGATTGTTCTAAAAAATTTTAGAACTCTAAAGAATTCTGCTGGCTACATACACTAATCTGTAATCGATTCTATATACTTTATATCTCATCACTCTTTCTCCAAGTTAATGTAGATTATAAATAAACTCTCCAAAGTTTATAGCATGCTATCACAATCTATAGCAAATAAAAACCATCCTAAGAACTAGATGTTATTGTCTCAAATATAACTTTTCTCAAAATTTACCTGTCACTTTTTCTCAGTGTATTTGGTTTTTCAGAGGACCTCCTAGTACACTGTAAATCTTATTAACAAATGTTTGATAGTGTCTTTGCCACCTACGATGTACAAAATCTATGAAAACTATCATACCTATTCTTCGTTTCAGACAATCTCATCCTGCTGACAATGAAGAAAGATCTGTATTATTTCAGTGTCTTATAAAAAGAAGTTTTTATCAGTTGGAATAACAAGACCAAAATGTAACAACAAATAACAAAGATGTATACATCTTATAGAAAGAATTATATACCTCCTTTTCTTTGTGCTCTCTTTTTAAGTTAAACAAAAAACAAAAAAACTTTCTCCAAACCAATCTGTCAGATTCTCTTTATATATTGTTTCTCTTACTGATTTAAAACTTAAAAGTTGAGAAATCCACAACTAAGAAACCAAGGGAAAAATTATAGGACCCACATGACTTGAATATATCCTAGTTACTATTCAATAACCTTTATTAGAAAAAAAGGGTAAGCAGCTATTGATATAAACAATACACAAAAACTGTTAATTTTTTAAAAACACAATAAATTGGATTATAAATATACGTTTATACTAACAATTTCATATAATGCTATAAAATCCAATCTCCCAAAGACCCATTTCAGGAATCAAGAATTTTTAGAAAGGTTAGCAACTTAGCTAAGTTATTCAAGTCTAAAGAAGCTTAAAACACAATTATATGGCATAAGTTTATATATTTCTCGTCTATAACTTTCCCAAATTAACGTATGTATTTTTGGAAAAACCTTCTTTTAGACCCAAGATATGGACTTGGAAAAAAAATGTTTACTATAATAATTCTAACTATGGAAAAAATAAAATCAAATAAGTACTTTATTCACTATGCCAGTATTAAAAATGAACTATCCAAAATAATATTTAAAAGCAGTTAAAATATTTAAATATCTGTGTTCTGACATAAGAAATAATAGATAATATAATATCAAATGTAATATAGACTAAATGGCAAGCCCACACAATCTTATGTTCTTTCTTCTCAATTCAATTTATTTACCTTTCAATCGTTAAAATTTCAATTACATTAAATATATGGATGATTATGGGAACCTTCAGAGTATAAACATTTCTGAGTTTATGAGACTGTTGAGATTTCTAGATAGCTAGGGCATACTCCTTCAAGCATGAAATCTAGGATTTTGATTATCTTTGAAAGAGAACTTTGAAAAAAATTACTTTCTTTACTTCATCAAGAAAATACATTAAGTATAAATTACACTATCTTTGTCATCTCATGGACATGTATGAGTAACAGATGTTGCTATGTGTCTTACAGTGTGCTAGCCTTTTGTGTTTGGAGCGAATACCATCAATCTGTTGTTCTGTTGGAATTCTTGTATTCAACACTTTCATATGTTTTCAGAGTCCTCAATTGCTTGAAATATCAGCCACTGCTTTCTGATATTGCCATTGTATTTGGCTAAGTAGCATTTCCCAAACAATAATTTGTTATAGATTCAGAAACCAGATCACCAAACTTATTAAGACAAATGGGTTCAGTTTTCAGTAACTATATAGTCTTTTTTTTTTTTTTTTTTTGCTTAACTTTAGGTTTTCAGGCAATATTCCTTACAGTTCAGAGTAATAGTAATCTGGGCTCTTGATAGGTGAAGAGTTATGGTGTTAATGTCTCCCTAGTTCATATCAAATTACAACAAAATTACTGCATATTTACTTTATAACTCTATGTCATAATAACTTGAAAATTAATATTTCCAGTGTATATTTCAAATCCAACACCATGATGAATATAAAAAGTGAATCTTAATTTATTATTTTTTACCTTCATGTACGCAGGTGATTCTTGTTGGAATATCTATGAATTTCCAGCTAATATATTTAGAACAAGTTTGTTACACTGATATAGTTCCAATCTGCAGATAATTCCAGTTAAGTGTAAAATCAAGTTATCTTTCAGGTCAAGAATAAGTGCAAAAAGGAAAAGAACAATTTATATGCTAGATTTGTTAGAATATAATGTTGCAGTATATGACATTTTGAAATGACCAAGTCCTTTACTAATTCCTTTAATAGTGACACATTTTAGAATGACTTAGTCTACATATGGAACTCTGATGTATTTGTGGTGGGTCCCAGAGGAGAAGCATTTGCTTGTGGAACTGGGGTGATATATCTCTCAAGTTAGAGCTCATTCACCAATAAATAAAAAACTGCAATTCCAAGAATAAATTTTTAAAAAAAAAGTAGTAGCAGTTAATACACTTAGAAACTACCAAAATCCAGCAGAGAAAAAAAAAAAAAAAGTAGATAACTCGATCTTGAAATCATTAGCTCTGTTAATAAACAAATATACATATATAAGCTCTTACTAGAAATTACTAAAATTATTTCCATGAGGAAAAAATCTGGTTGTTTCTACACTAGAATGTTGAATTGAAGAAATCTTTATGTGCTGGTAATAAAAATGTCCAGAATAACACAGTGAACTCGAGCAGAATTTGCAAGAATATATCACAGACAAATGTTAAGATATACCATTAAGAATCCTAGAAATGGAAGAACAATGTAAATGGTGTAAATAGTGAATTACTTATTTCATGCACACAGATACCACTTAGTAAACTTTAGTAAATTTTGTCAAAACAAATTCTGGCTATGTTACAAATTTATATCATTTTAAAGACTAAAAAATCAGAAACTCATAAGTGTCTGCAATCATTCTGTGACCTAAAAGCGAAATAGAGTTGAAGTAGTTATTAATCAAATTGTTATTGTTGTTCTCTACCTCTATTTCTTACATATACTTAAAAACACAATTATAGCACATGTATAGTACATATTTAATTTATCTAAATAAATAGTGAATAAAATGTTTTAAAAATATTTTGCCAAAGCAGTGATTGACCCACAAAAACATAGTGATATCATACAATATACTTTATTAAATAACTCAAATGTTTATGTAATAAAAACAGACTATTACCAATAGCACATATATTAAATAGGAAGTAAATGGTAAATGTCTTAAAATATGAAAGGCGAATATAAAACTAACCTGTAAAGAAACACTGAGAAATTTTTAACAAAATGCAAACTGGATGCTTAAAGAAGTATCCTTTAAACATCTAATAAATACTGTACACATTAACATGATAGGGCACTCTAAAATTACAATTTTAAATGAGATTAAATGAATCCCATTTATAAGATAAAAGGAAAACTGATTATTTAATTAGATTCTTAATAAATACAATTTCCTAGGCATCAGATTAATAATGAATACAGATGTAAATAATAAAACAGCTATAAATATGGTATTTTACACATTGATTTAACAAAATGCAGTGAGCAAATAAGTGTATTTCTATAGGTATTTAAAATACTTACTTAGCATATGGTTAAGTATAGCACCCTAGACAAAGAAGAGGAAGAAAATGATTTATGTTCATATGTCCTATGATCCATATAACAAACAATCGATCATGTTTATCTGATTGCTGAGAATATACATATAAGTGAAAAAGAAAAGAAAAAACTGATTTATTTCCTCCTGTGCCTAAGAAACAGGTTAAAAGACGGTGTTCCAAAGGGTTTCTTTAACTCCTCTAATTTCCAGTTGGTACTTTCACTAGAAGAGTACAATAAATAACTAATTTTTAAAGTAACAGAAACAATTAAGTGCACCTCCTATGCATATAATTTGTAGCCAGGTGATAAACTAGGCTTCAGGAAGAAGAGATATACCCCCAACAAGGGATTTGAAAAAGAATGTACGTTTTTTTATGGTCAAGTTGATCCATAAACAAGCTATTTTTTATGTCAATGAAACATTTTATTTAGATCCCTTCCAACTCTTTATAGAGTAAAATAAAATACTGACTCTAAACAGAGATACTATTACATCTGTTCACTTTAAAGAAACCAACTGTAAATATCGAGAGAATTCATGAATTGGATTTTCTTACTTTTCCATCATTTCCATGTAAAAAAAATCTATACAAGAAAGATCTGGTCTTGAATATTAACATTACTTAAATAAAATCTCACTAGCAGCTTAAACACCTACACAAATCTATTAACCAGTAGTGAAAGATTCTTTCATTGAACAGTAGCCAGTTACTCATTTTAAAAGATGTTGAAAATGCAGGTCTGTGGCCCATGAGTTAAATTACTTTTAACATAATACAAACATGCACAAAATTCTGCATTCTACCAATATCAGAATAACATTTAATATCAATAAAGACATATTTTATTCCTTATATTTTACAACAATTTTAGTGCAAACCACTTATATAAGCATTTTCTAAACAAAATAACTAGAAAATGTCTTTATAGTATTTTTCACAAATATAGGACTAATGTGGAGGTCTTAAACATATTTTCATTAATGTCACTATAGACTTTTATCACAGCAGGAATGAATGAATGAATGAGTGATCAGAAAGACAAAAATATTCTTTATACAAGAAAGTATATTAACTGGAAAAATATAAGGATAATTATCAAAATCCTAATTCATATTTAATGATCACTTAAATCATGGGAACACTTCAGGTAGCTACATCTGAACAGCCAGGTTACAAGATGAAAAGTGAAACAAAAAAATGAAACACGAAATAAAAGAATTCACATAAAAATACACAGTCAGGTCAAGTACCTCTTCACAGCATGAGAGAATGATTCGACATTTCCATACCTGAAACACGTCTGCTTTGTTCTTTAGTAAACTGATCTCCATCTGCTCATGCCCTGGGACATTTTTCAGCAGCACAACCTGCTGTGCTCAAGCCCCACATAACTTTGTATTTACCAGTTCATAATTAACTAATTATTCTCTAATCAATAGTGTAGATTTTCATTTTACAATGTAAATCAGATAAATGAGATAATGGCTGGGGGTCAATCTCATTTTATTTACAAAGCCCAGCATGAGCATCCAATTTCATTATATCTTATGTACCTGAACAGCAGTGAATCTTATCAACAGACCTGCAGAAAGTCTTAGAGGGAGTGCTGGGAGAAGAGGTCTACATTTCTATTAAGAATGTATTTGCAAAGCATGTCTATCTCAGAAAAAATTTTAATCACAATCCTTAGTATATGTAAAATTTACAAAGTGCTGACTCAGATTATAGAAAAAGATTTCCACCTTTACGTGCCATACAACGCTAAAGCTGAGTCTCTTATACTGTTAGAATTGTCAAAAACTCTTTCAGAAAACAAAATTAATAATGTTATACTCTGTCCTGCTGCAGAGTCCTTCCAAATTCCTTGAATACATTTTGGTGAAGTAGTAATAAAATATTCCCATACTGTGAATCAAGTAAAATATTCCCATACTGTGAATCAAGTTTTGTCAAATAAAGAATATTAAGTGTTTAAAAAGAGAGTGGTATCATTAAGTAGTAGGATATAAAACCAGAAATAGGATAATGGGTGTGAATATTCTTATTGTTTATGGTCAGCAATCTATTTTTAATATTATAAATGTAAAATCAGATAAATATTCAAGAAACACATAATTAACAAGGATATATAAATGATACAGAAATATCATTTCTAAATTAAGATGGATAAAAGTTAAGGCTAAATTTTGTTTTCATGTTCAAACATAACCCTAATTTCAAAAGTTTTTTTTAAAGGAATTAATGATTTATGGATGAAAATATATATGTCCCTTGATTCATTTCTGAATCTAAAATATTGCTTCCCCCATAATAGGTATAAAATAAAATAAACATTTGTTTAATTGAATGTATGAAAATAAAGAAATTATGTTGTGTGTGTTGTGGATGAAACGACCACAAACTTTTTTATATAGAAACACATCTTTTTTAAAGTGTAGGGGCCCTTTTAAGGAGATTAAAACAGCATTCAATCAATCAATGTCAACCACAACACAATGATTCTTTAAAAAATATTATATACAAATGGTTCTCAAAGTGGTGTCCCTGGCCAGCAGCATCAGCATCACTTGGGTACTCGTTAGGAATATAAAATGTAAGGCCTCATTGCAGACCCACTAAATCAGAAATTACTGGGAGCCAGGAGGAGGGAGTGAAGTGGAGAGAAGGAAGAGAATGAGGGAAATAGGACAGAAATCCTGTGCTTCGGATGCACTGTAAGTTTGAGAACCACTGCTGTATACTACCATGTCATTCTTTCTGTATTTCAGTCATTTAATTTCCTTTCTGGTGTTTTAGTGTCTTTGTTTTCCTTTCCCTGTTGCGTAACAAACAGCCATCATTCACCTGCTGTGCCGTTTTCACTCACGTATGTCTGAATTGATTCATATTTTATTAAGTACTATTAATATTTCCTTTGACTAGCAACTGGACCAATTGTGGAAAAAATTAATTTTATACTATGAAAATATAAAAGCATTTAGGAGATTATTAGGAGAAAATGTTTTGTACTCCCTTCAAAAGTTCTCAAGTTCCACCCTGGCTGGTTTGGCTCAGCGGTTAGAGCATTGGCCCGTGGACCAGAGAGACCCGGGTTCGGTTTCCGCTAAGGGCACGTACCTCGGTTGCAGTTTGTCCCCAGCCCTGGTTGGGGTCGTGTGGGTGGCAACTACTCGATGTGTCTCTCTCACATCGATGTTTCTCTCTCTCTTCCTCCCTCTCTCCCTCCCGCTCCATTTGAAGATAAATGCAAAAATGTCCTTGGGTGAGAATAAAAAAAAAAAAGTTCTCAAATTCCAAAAAAATACCAGGACCAATCATTTTGAGTTATGCAGTTAATATTTGTGATGTGTGACAAAGATTCTCAGGGCTAGCACCAAATCTGGAATAGCCAGTCTACACTGAAGACTGCAAGATGGAGAGTGATGATTATGTAGTATCCTACTTAGAACCAAGGTGGAAGGGATTTTGATTAATCGTGATACCAAAACCACAAGCCTTAATGATGTCTCAAGAAATCTAAAATAAAATTATCACTAGTAATTTCTCACCATATATCAAAGGAGGGCCAGGGTCTAACACATTAGCACATTCTTTTAAGAAAATGGCAATCTGTAATTTTTCTTAAAACCAGATGGAGTTCAGCAATAGTAATAATTATCAATATTAATAAACTTGTATAGTAATAAATAATGAGTCCTTATTCTTAAAAAAAAAAGCTATCAGTTTTGTTATAGGTAATTTAATATTTTCCCTCCAATGTTATAAGATCTTGTGATAAGTTAATCTCAATTTATACATGTTTTATATACATATTACTATTAGTAAACATCTTATCTAATAATATGATTGATTGCTATAACTATAGATTACTAGCACACAGCCACTTTATATTTACACTTGCTTTTGATTATCTATCACATTGCCTACTCTATTTCTAAAGTTTAAACGGTTTTCAGTTGCTACTATACTTGAAAAGATGTCCAAAACCACATTTATAAATCAGGAAATTCCAAGAAACAAGTTGAGAATTTACATGTATATGTGCATTTCCATTTCAGCAAAAAGTCTTTTCTAAATCAGTTCAAGATGGAGTGATGAAATATTCAACATATTTCTGTAGTTGACTTAAAACTCGATCATTAAAGCTTGAAGATCAAATTTTAATTCTGTAAACCTCTGGAAAGATAAAGATGTTGATGAAGATCTTTCAGCTGGCAGGCTGTATAGGCAATAACTTTGTATATCCCTCCTTAGTTCTTAACCTCATCCTTAAGGTTGAAAAAATAAAATTATACTGAACACAGAAAGTCTGTATTAAATCAATAAAGACTGAATAAATTTGGGAATTACTAAAAAATATCTAGAGAGCAAAACAGATATACTCTTATTAGGAGCTTAACATCTGAAGCTGTAAAAATTTCATGCTTATAATTTTAGTGCTTTCATACGAGGACTAATGAGTCAAACCTAGAATACATATGCTTTACAAATCTTTCACTTCTACTGAATATTATAAATAGAAATAATGTTTAATATAAGAGTCTATAGTTGTTTCTCAATGTAGCATTTAATATATGAATAGTATTAAGTTGAATGAAACAGGATAGCAGACTAATGGAATGCATTCTTTCTTGTTTGTTACTGGTATTGTTCAACAACAGCGGTAATAGCACATTGCATTTAAGTCCCAAAGGCTTCCATAACTCTTCAGCAAGTCCAAATACTGTGTATCATCATTTGCCAAAGAAGCAAGAGGGAAAAACATTACTTAATAGGACAATTCCAACAAGACATTATCTAGTATTTTTCAACAATGCACATATCAAATATTTCTGATTAGTGCAAAAAAAAAAAAAGGAAAAGAAAAAAATCCACACAGGCAAATTAAGTGCCTTGTCAGTCCAAGTAACAAACCAATCAATCACATTCTATCCAAACCTGACAAGCAAAGGCAACTTTTTGCAGTGATAAGCTTATGGGAAGGACAAGATAGCTGTTCTCCTTTACTTTATGTACTCTATTGAGAGTGTTATCCACATTTTTAAAATCACACTTATAAAAGAGGTTTCCAGGATTGCCTCCGAGGATGAGCTGTGGCAGAGTTGGGTCTCATGAAGGGTATCTACACAGTAAAGTGATAAGAAAAGAACATTAACATTTAAAGATCATAGCAGCTCTGCACTATGTCTTATGAAACATACTAACAACACCACAGTAGATTCAAATAACATATGATCTGGTCCAAAGAGATAGATACCTAAACCTAAATGCCACGATCTTGTGTAGGTTCTTACTGGTTAAAATGGAACTAATTTTTCATTTGAAATATTGAGTTGCCTCCTCTTGTATTATTATTACTTTTAGTTGTCAAAATAAATCTACCTTACTAAAACAAAACAAAAAAGAAAATATAAATCTGATGAAGGGTTTGCATTTATGTAAGCAAACATGTATTTGCTTAATAAAGGTCTTGAAAAATAGCAGTTTGCTATTTTTTCTCCATCAAATATGGCATTTTAACAACGCTTGTAACTAACTATGCTGAAAACAAGCACACTTAACTAATATGTACAGGGCTGGTTCTCCCCAACTCTAGAGTCTCCGGGAGGACATTTTCAAATGATTCTTATTCCCCGTGCCAACACTGCCTCCTTTTTGTAAAAACACTATACCAGAAATGTTTGGTTGCAATTGTGAAAACTCTATCCCTAACTAGCTAGGTTGGTGGATTGCGCAACAAAAATGACAGAGAATACACCACACTGTAAACTTGATCATTGATTATAAATGCACCAATTTTAGTCAAATTTTCAAAACTCATATACTTGCATTTATTTCTCAGAACTTTTTCTAGTGTTTCTTGTACTGATTCCCTCTATTAACATATATTCATTTTCTACCTTTGTTTCTTTATTTTTGGAGGGGAAATTGTAGGTGCTTAGTGATTAGCATAGTTTTTGACTAGGGTAAACATAAAAATTGATCATTTCCTTCAGATATTTATATCAGTGTACATGAGGTGAAATTGCCAAATAGTCACACATCAAAGAAAAAGTTCCTTTTAATATTTAACTGCTGGAGAGATGTGTTTAATGCTTCTAAGTTCCACTGAGAAAAAGAAAGTGAAAAGTGGCATGATCACACACAAAAAGCACTACCGAGAAGAGCTCCCATGCTGAAGCGAGTAACTGCCAAAGAAAGCCAAAACAAAACTGTACAAGGGAAAACAGAATGGGAGAGTTTTCAGAGAAATGTACTTATCAACCAACATATGAAAAATAGAGTTGAAACACCTTGTTGAATAACAGGGAAATAGATAGGGAGAATTCAATTCCTTTGTTGAACAGTTACATGTGCTAACTTTTCTCAATGCTTTAGTCTCTCAGTGAGAGCTTTAAGCACATTCTGTATCTGATATTCTGAGAATTACTTTGTTGACAAGTTCAACACTACTAGGTAAGCACAATGCAAAAGGAAATAACCACATCAATTACCACAGAAGTACAATGAACTCTTAATTACAGGCACAAATGATGGAGACTAGCAGACAACACAAAAGTTATAATTGTATTTAATTTTGATAGGAATATGAATATAAACACATTGGGTACCAGGAAATCTGCACTCACCACCAATTAAATATAAGCTGAAGTTTAACTTTGAAGAAATCAAAAAAGCTATCGCTAATATTCTCCCATCCTAAAATGTCACTTAATATTCCAAATCTCCCTTAAAGCCAGAATAAGCAATGTGACTTGTCTTGGCTGCTATCTTCCTAGGATAAAAGACTTCTGGTCTTTCACTTCAGAGATCAAGTTTTGGCTTTGTCTTCATTGCATATGCAACTAGAAAGCTTACTTACAAATGTAAAAAATAAAAATGAACTCATTTCAAAGGACTTCCCTGATGATGCACACATAGTCTATATCTTATATAGCTGGGATTGCCTGCTAAGAAGCATCTACTCCTTTTGCCCTGACAGAGTCCAATACGCTAAAACAGTGCAAGTGGTGAGTTAGCATGCCTTTTAAAGCATGAGCTACACAGTCCAGACTGCCTGGACTCAAACACTAATTCCACCACTTTTTAGCTGTGTGATCTTGGACAAGTAATTCTCCTAATTTTCCTCACCCATAAAGCAGGGATTAAATTAATACCTATCTTATGGAGTGGCTTTGAGGATTACTTGAGATAAAATACAAAAAGCACCAGAACATTGACCAGCCCATAATACATGAGCACTCTATAAATCTCAGCAACCAACTGAAGAACAGTAGATTAACCAAACACTATAATAGTGTTCATAGGAAGGGAAGAAATTATATTCTAATACATACTTAATTTATATAGTATAATTTCCATATATAATTGGAGTAATTTCTATTTCATGATGCTTAGTGTCTCTGTACCTCAGTCACCTAATCTCTAAAATGGAGGTGTGTATACCTCATGGGACTATTGTAAAAACTGAATGAGCTAATACATTTAGGGAGCAGAGAACAGTCTGGGACATAGTAAGATCTAACATTAGCATTATTTTAATTCCCAGTCAATAAAGACTTTAAAATAACATTTATCTGGATTTAATTATAAATATTAAAAATATAAGATTCCTATATATTATTACCTAGATATCAAAATCTATCAACTCCAAACTGTATATCCAATCTTATTTTCAAATTCATTTCACCTTTAATTTTATTACTATATCCATTTCATAAGTCCAAAACTATACAAAAATAATACAAATCAAAACCTTGTTATGGGAGGAACAGATGAAAAAAAAATGATTAATAAAAAAAGAAAAGACAGAAAACAAAATACAGCAGGTCCTTGAATAACGCTGTTTCATTCAGCATAGTTTCATTATAATGCTGTTAGGATGATGTGGGAATGTAAATCTTGTTTATATCAATTAGTCTATGGTAAAACTGGTTTTGTTTTTATTTAAAGTCACAGAACCTATCCATGACATTAAGTGAAGACTTACTGTCGTTGGTTTCTGATACTAGAAGTTGGATTATGCTTGTTTTGTATGACCCCAAGGGCTGAAATTTTTGAGAGACCTGTCAGCTCACTTGGAGAGGAAAACTGCCAATGGTCAGAGCCGCCTCTAGAGGGAACAGGTTACTCACACACTTCTGTCCCAAGCAGAAGCTCTTTCCCTGTCGCTTAATAGTGACACTGGGCAGATAATTCAAGTCTCAGGTGAATAGTGGGATAAAAGAGTTGGAGAGCATTTTCAGGACTGTATAGTGTTTGTTTTGGCATCTCTTTGAGTTATAAAAGTAACAAAATTTGAGAGAAAATGAGGTTGATGCCCTCATTTTACAAATGAGAAAATTACTTTAGTGGTAACTAAATTCAAGGTCATTCATCTAGCCAGTAATAGAACTGTGGTTACTGTCCCAGTCTTTCCAAACAACTCAATACATAATAAGTAATCCCTTCTGTGAAGATTAACAATAATAACACATTGCAATGAAAAATAAGTAAAAAATTACAAAAGCACATTTTACTAGAAAATGAGAAACGAGAAATATTTCATTGCTCTATGTGCTAGAAATTATGTTTGCTACTGGAAAACTGCACACTCCAGAAATACCACACTTCGCTATGTAATTAACGGATACCATGTTCAGGCTTCTGTGTTCTTTAAATACAAATTACTTGTCAATAATGCATTTATTTTTTTAATTAAAAAATTAAAACATTAACACAATGTAAAAATATTTATGAATCGTGCAAAGTTACTTAAAGATTTAGTGTTTCAATACAGATTTTTAAAGTCAGGAATGTCATACATTAAACAGAAAATGTGTGAGGCAGGTTAGCCATTCCACACATCTAACAAAATCATCAAATCAACTTAATTATAAAAGAAAAAATATACTGAGTTAACACTTTCTTTTTAATCCAAATTTTATCAGAATACCTCCTTAATACAAAAAATTGAGAAGCAGCTTGGTTACTTTCATTATATAAATACAAATATTTCAAAAATTAAGCAGCCCTTCTGCAATTTTTACTAATAGAAAAGCAGTCTTAAACAAATACTTTTAAGTAAAGTTTCCTTCACAAGACCCAGTTTATTTTCTAACTTCCTCTTTAGAATCTCTTCTTGATGTACAACACAGCATCATTTTAGATCTAAAGACATTAACCTAAATCATTGATCAGAGTTTTTTATAAAGTCAGATCTATGGCAAAAGGCCACATTGTTGGTGGTAGGTATGGCCAAGCAACTTGTAAGAACAGTTATATAAAGCATTGTTTTAGATTTTAGACTGTTCTGTGCTGTAAGACCTCTGTTACCCTAAACTGCTCAGCAAATGCTCAAGACAACCTTGGAAAAATGGCTATTTGGAGAATAAAGAAAGAACAGCTGATTCCAGTGGAGCATGAAGAAGCAAGAGAATATATGGCCTTCTCTGAATATTAAAGAGGATACTGGTGGGCTTTCCACAATGACTGGAGTTCTGATTTGGGCCATTTATCAGGCAAGAGAAAGCCCCAGAAGGTTGGGGAATTGAGACATAAGAGAGCTACAGAACGTGGTTATGCATTAGCAATAACAATGAGGAGAGCCAAGGCGAACAGATCCAAGGAGGCTAAGCAGAAGTGAGAAACAGAAAGAGGGCAGGAGGACAGAGTGAAGCAGCTAAGGTATACAGAATGATGTCGTAGAGAATAGTGAAACAAACACTGAGAAAGGTCTCAAGGAAGCCACAAGAACAGGAAGGAGAGGAAATGGATATTGAGAAATGCTATGATGAGCCCGGCCGGTGTGGCTCAGTGGATTGAGCATCATCCCATGGACTGAAAGGTTCTGGTTCAATTCCTGGTCAGGACACATGCCCGGGTTGCGGGCCTGATCCCCAGTAGGGGGTGTGCAGGAGGCAGCTGATCAATGTTTCTCTCTCACATTGATGTTTCTATCTCTCCTTACTTACCTCTCTCTCAAAAAATAAATAAGTAAATAAAAATATATTTTTTTAAAAGATGTTATGATGGAAAATTGTTCCCAAATTATTCTGATGTTTTTAGTTTTCAAATAACATACAACACTTATATATTTTTTATGGGCAGTTTGTTCTTTTTTAATTGTCCTTTTCTCTAATTTTTTTTTATTGTTGAAACGACTATGTTTTTTAAAATTTGAAACAAAATCATTACAATTGCATGCATAAAAATATATGAAAATGCTACAAGAAATAAGAGATTCAAAATGTATAAAGCAAAAATTAATAGAACTGAAAGGTGATATATACAAATCTACAGTTACAGTTGGAAGTTTAATATTCCTCTCTCAGTGATGAACAGTACAAGTAGAAAGTAAGTATATATAAAAACACCTGAACAACACTATCAACCTACTTTTATAGGATATTCCACTCAACAACAGATAAATGCGAATTCTTTTCAAATGCACATAGAACAAGATAGACCATGATCTGGGCCATAAAACAAACCTCAATGAATTTGAAATAACTGAAATCATACAAAATACGTTCTTTGACCACAGTGAAATTAAACTAGAAATCATTAATAGAAAGATATATGAGAAACCCCCCAAATATCTAAAAATAAAATAGCACACTTCTAAATAACCCAGGAGTTAAAAAAGAAAGTCATAAGGGAAATTAAAAGCTTTGAGTCTAAAACCTGTAAGTTCTGTTATGCAGGACTATACTGCACTTTCTGACTATAATAAAAAAAAAATCAAGAGCTATTGGTCTTTAAGAGCTATTATTATCAGATACTGCACTATTTCAGAGCTATCTAGAGCCACTGTTATTGCCAATCTGGTTCATGGGTCACTGTGAGGGGGAAAAATGTTTTTAACTGCTCTGTCATTTTGCATGCAAAGTTTTAAATGATTCTGAGGTTATCTGCATTCCTCCTCCAACATTTTATTATACTTAACATACTTAAGGGTTTTGATCATGGTAAACGAAACAAGGACATTGGGCATGCATTGAACTTTGCTGCATCCATGAAAACACTAAGTTTTTGAAGGGGCACATAGGCTTCGGGCAGATAATCGGGATGTTTTGAGTGCCTACGAAGTCAAGCATACTGTCATATTTCAAGTATTCCATATCAGCCACACAGGTGACAAAACTTGACTTTTGACATCAAGTCAGGCAGACATAGAAGACGTAGGTGTTAGTGACATGCCTGCCCTGATGGATTCAAACCACAATAAGGTGCTAATAGATTGCCCCTTTCCTCTCTCTCCGACACCCGACACCCGCCTCCTGTCTCCTGTACCTCCCACCACCACAACCTCCGACGGACTTAGCCTGACCTCACGAGCTCTCCAGTGTGCTCACTGCCTTCCTGCTTCTGGTCAAGTGAAACCACACTGTATGTACATTATTTCTACCTTATAGAGGCTGTGCAGTTATATCATTCCTGCTTTTATTATATGTTAGTGTTATTTGAGGTTTTCTGTGTTATTTGGTAGGTTCTTTTAGGGGTCTGGGAATGATCAAAGATTTTTCCATATAAGTTAATGGCAATTGCTTCTTCGCTTTATACCATTTCCACTTATGAAAGACTTCAAGGGAACACTCTACTTTCTGAGAGCAAGGAAAACCTTTCGTTATGTTAAAGTCCGCCAGTTTCGCTGAACATTCACCTTTCTTCCTTGCTTCCCCATTTTAGTTAATTATCTGCTATAACCTCTAGTGTGAATTTATGTCTCCTGAATCCTTTCCATTCATTTTTCTATCAGTCTAGATTCCTAGTCCCCAAACTGGTCTACTTCCGCTGCTCATTCATTCATCACACAGGCCAACACAACATCAGTCTTCTAAAGCACTATCCTCCTTATCATCTCTTGCCTTCAGTGAATCCCCATTAGGACTCTTAAAATCTTTAGCCCGAATCCCGGCCCCAATCTACCTTGAACCTGCATCACACAGTGACTCCAACAATCCCACCCTGTATCTTTTCGTGTTCATTCATTCTCTTGAAGGATTTGCTACCGTCCATACTAATCTTCTGAAGCCTGCTCATACTTCAAGATCCAATGCAAACGTGACCTTGGTTTAACATAAAGATTTCTCCCTCCTCCTTTAGAAATATTCCCATGATCCTCTAAATTCGTATGCCTCATATACACACCGTATAACAATTTGATGAATGTATAAATGAATAGATTTTAATATCATTCATGAATATGAAATCAATTAGGAAAATTAATTTGATGGCAATAAACAGGAATCTTATTTTTAAAAGAATAAGGAAAAAATGGATGCTATAATTTCTTCACAAATGAAAGCTTCAGAAGAACAGTCAAAGAAATCTTTTGGTCAGTGTGCTCAATGTTCTATATGAAACTCAACTTCCTTTTGAAAAAGATCTACATTTATAGGCCATGTCACAAAAAGGTCCTTGATATAATCAGGCAATTTTTCAATTCCTTAATAATTGACACAAATAAGTAACCTGACAAGAGAAATTGGGTCTGGAAGATTTCAGTCACTTAAAAGGAAGGTTATTGACTGATGTAATTTCACTGGGATGTGACTGCACCCCATTGATTTAGTCTCTGGTAGGCCTATCTGCCTGGTGCAGCTGTCTGTGTCCATCTGATTTACTGAGCAATTACAGGGAGTGCCTAACAGTTTCATTCAAGGCGCAACTCCTCCTCCGCTCGCAATTATTTAGAGAGAACATACTTAAAGAGTTACTTTTTCTGTAGTTCAATCTATCAGTTCTCACAGTGCTCAAGTGGTTGCTATTTATGAACTAAATCACACTTAGAGTTCTTGGCTTCATGTATTATTTTTACACTAAAAAATGGCATACACAGAATGCGTGGGTACTTTTTACACTAAAGTCACATCATGCAGTTACATTTTTAATAGTATAGTCATAAGGTAATAATTAACCTCTAACATGTCACTCTTCTCTTTACCCATAATGCTTTTCTCAAATTGCCGAAGTATTTTAGGAGTATAGAGCTATATTAAGTACCTCATTAAAAAGTTTCCAGAGTATTCATTTGCAGTTTAAGGAAAACCATAAAGCATTAAACTATACTGGGCCTAAGAAAGAAAGGCTGAAGAAACTGGGTTATTCGCTTTTTTTTCCCCCCCTCACCGGAGGATATTTTTTCTATTTATCATCAGATAGAGTGGGAGGGAGGGAGGGAGAGAGAGAGAGAGAAACATCGATGCGAGAGAGACACA
This sequence comes from Tadarida brasiliensis, assembly GCA_030848825.1. NCBI lineage: Eukaryota > Metazoa > Chordata > Mammalia > Chiroptera > Molossidae > Tadarida > Tadarida brasiliensis. Next base: position 76,369,100 of record CM061267.1, on the reverse strand, counting down.
TTGACTGGTTCCCTCCCACATGACCCGACCAGGGCTGACGAACCACAACCAAGGTACATGCCCTTGACCGGAATCGAACCCACGACTCTTTGGTCTGCAGGCTGATTGATGCTCTAACCCCGAGCCAAACTGGCCAGGGCTGGGTTATTCGCTTTTTAAATTTTTTTTAAATGTCTTTCTCTCTTTTTCACCAAGGAACTAAAGTAAGGATACAATAAAACAAACTTTGGCTAAATAACAGCATACCCTTGCCTAGGATAGAATTAAATATCATAATAACCAATCTGGGTAAATAAGAAAATGTATTGCTTTAGAGAGAAATGATAAATCCTGGAATCGATAACTTAATTTTCAGATAATAATACATGCAAGGAAGTAAAGATCAGAAGAACCTTACTAATATGCAAGGTTTTAAAGAGAAAAAATCCAGATTTAACAGCAAGTAAATCTTTTGAAATTTATGGTAAGGCATGTCACTTATTTGTGTTCTAGTTTCTAATTCCAGTGCCACCAACAAATAAAGTTCGAGCAAATAAAAATTCTATTTGATAAAAATAACAATTGGTCCTGGCCTGGTAGCTCAGTTGGTTAGAGTGAAGTCCAGATACGCCAAGGTTGCGGGTTCAATCACCAGTCATGGCACATACAAGAAACAACCAATGAATGCATAAATAGGTGCAACAACAAATCCATGTTTCTCTCTCTCTCTAAAATCAATAAATACAATTAAAAATAAAATAAAAATAACAATCAAGATGAAGACAAGTAATCTAATTCCAAATGCAATCTTATCTTAGAATATTAAGTTAAGCAATGAAGTAGAAAGTAAGCAATGCCACTATATATATATATATATATATATATTATATTAATATATGAGTCATTATTATTTACTAGTATAAAAAATGGGCTTATTGACACAGAAAAACTTGCCTACAGATAGTAATTCTATATGATATCAATAAATCACACATTGTTACCAAAAATTGTTTTCAGGGATTTAAGACAGCCAAACATGAGAACAAGAAGGTCTAGGAAATGTGTAAAGTGAACAATTTTATATATGGGATATAATACTATTGCTCTACTGGCTGCAGAAGTTAAAAAGATATGACTGTGAAGATTAAGAAATGTATCATGAATTGATCATCAATTTCACTGAAGTGACCAGGCTAAATTAATAAAATGTCATAGAATAAAAGTAGCTATTGTCACAGAAGGGAAATGGGGAAACCCAATGAAGTACAGTGCCACGGCACTGCAAAAGATTTTTCAAGTAGTTAAACAATGAAGACTTGTACAGTTTATGCAGAAGGGACTATATACTCCAAAACAACAATTAAAATGATAAAGTTAAGACAGCAGAATAAAAGTGTTAAAAATTATACACATTTCATTTAAAAAACAATATTGTTATGAACATAAAGCTGTGGTACATTTACACAATGGAATACTATGCAGCTGTGAGAAAAGGATCTATTACACTTTGAGACAGCATGGAGGGACCTAGAGAGTAGTATGCTAAGCAAAATAAGCCAGTCAGAGAAAGAGAAGTATCACATGATCTCACTTATATGTGGAATCTAATGAACAAAATAAACTCATGAATAAAATAGAACCAGAGGCATAGAAACATGGAACAGATTGATGAATCTCAGAGGGAAGGTGGGGTGGGAAGAGATTAACCAAAAAACTCATATGCATATATCATAGCCCACTGACACAGACAATAGGGTGTGAAGGGCTGGGGTGGGGTAGGAACTAGGTGGAGGAGGGCAATGGGGGAAAAATGAAGGGAGGACATCTGTAATACTCTCAACATAAAGATAAAAAGTAAAATTACAACTGTAAAAATAATGATAATATTGCTGATAGGGCATATAAAGATACAACTGTGCATCATAATAGGCTCTTCAAAAAGAGTAGGATTATTTTTTTTTAATTTTGTATTGATTTTTAGGGAGAGGAAGGCAGAGGGAGAGAGAGAAACATCCATGTGAGAGCAGAACATCAATCTGCTGCTTCCTGCATGCCCCTACCAGGTATCAAGCCTACAGACCTGGACATGTGTCCTGACCAGGAACAGAACCAGCAACCTTTTGGTGCACAGGACAATGCCCAACCAACTGAACCACACAGCCAGGACAACAGTAGGAGTATTATAAGAACTTAATAACACAGACCCTGTAGAAACAGTATGATAATTAACAGCAAGTTTAGGAGATCTGGGTTCCAAGCCCACTCACACTAAACAAGTAATCATTTTACAAACATCCATTCAAAAAATTACTGAAATATTATAGCAGCCCGAATTTTACCCTGGCTCTTGAGGTATAAAGTAAAACTCTTTCATTAAGTTCACAGTCCAGTTGGTGTGTGTGTGTGTGTGTGTGTGTGTGTGTGTGTGGTGGTGGCGGGGGGTAAGGGGTCAAGTGAACAAAAGTATAAGACTCTAAATTGGAAGAGATTTAATCCAGTGTGACAAGTATTACAGAAGCCTGCATAAGCTGCTAATGAAGCATACTGGGTAGACAGACAATCTTTGCTTGAGAAATAGGAGAGAGGGTTAGGAAAAGGATTAACAAAAAAGATTTACAAAGATTAAAGCACGTGTTAAAAAGTTAGTAGGAATTTATCATGCAGAGAATAGGTGGAATAAAATTTGAGGGAGAAGGAAAGTACAGAGGAAAATTTTCAAAAATATATTTTTAAAAATAAGTTTGCTGTGGTTGGAGTAAAGGGTGCTTGTAGATAAGTGACAGGGGTCTAGATATTTTTCTGGAGATAATCTGAAAAGATTTAAGCAAATGGATTACATAAGTATGTGATACAGAAAGAGGACTGTGGATGAATTAACTGGAGATACAGGACGCTATAAATAAGAGGGAAATTTTTTAGAAAGTTTTCTGCAAAAGCTCAAATAAGACAGTACAAAGGCCAAACCTGAGACAGTAGAAGTGAAGATGCAGACTGAAGGTACAGATTGTCATGAGATGTGAGAAACTGAGTCAACAATTTACATATTGAATCTGAGATGCCTGTGAACTCTCAATTGGCGAGGTCGTGCTAGGCATTTGGCTATACCTGTCGGAAACTAAGCAGAGAGTCTGGCTAGAATTAAAAATTTGGAAATATTCAGCATTAATGGAATAATCAAAGATATGTCAAAGATGAGATCACCAGGGACTATGTCGAATGAAAAAAAGACCTTGAATAGAATGTTAAGAAGCACTAAATGTGCGGGGAAGGCAGACAGAGGTAGAGAGGTCTATAAAAGGACTATTCAGAGAGATAGGAGAATGACGTGTCTTGAAAGCCAAAGGAAAGGAATCAACGAAGATATAGAAGAGTAGGAAATAATCAATTCACGGAGGATAGGATACAGGGTATTGGTAGAAATATTAGCTTCAAAGGGAAAAAGTAACACCTCTTCCACTGTACTGTTATGCTAGGAGGAGAGGGAAGGGTTGTGGAAGAGATGTCTATGGATATTAATAAGTTTATAGGTAAGTTATAGGTTACACGTCAGAAAGTTTAGGCATTTCTTTCTGATGGCTTCTGTTTCTAATGTGAAGTAGGAGATGAGGTCATTTGTTAAACATGGAGAAGGAGAAGAGGTGCTGAGATTTAGAGCAGGAAAATGGAAATAGGACATGCCAGGAATGAAAGTTGAAGTTGCCAGGAAGGATGGCCAGACAATACTGAGGGCCTAATTTATACTGATCAGGTATATTAAAAAACATACACATATATCTGAGTCAATGACTAACAGCAAACAAATCCTTTCACCCTGCTTAGTTTTTGTTGTTCAATAGAAATTATGTGCACAAAAACTTATTTAGGCCATTTTTAGTGTCTTTCTTGCGGAAGAATTTTGATGTTTCTTTCATTTGCATATGCTTTCCCTAGGAAATGGTTGTTTCTGAGCAAAGGTTTGTGTCAGGTTTTTATATGCTGTGGTCAACTGATTCTAGCCTTTTTTATTATATTTAATTAGCCTTTCTGTGTGTGTGGTTAAATAGGGCTCTATTTGAACATTAAATTCACGTAAAATTTTGTAAAAAATTTTTAATTTTACACATAGTCTTACCATACTAAAAAAATAACATGCTCACTTCTTGTTCCCTTTCAATCTCTAGTTATCTATATGTAACAATTTAGTAATAGATACTTATGTCCTAAAATAAGTTTTATCATCCTATGTAATTATCTTGTAATTTATATAAAATATATAATATTTTTTTGTTCTACTGATTTGCTGTAGTTTATCATAACCTTCCTATACAATCTTTAAGCTGTTTTTATTTGAGGATTTGTGTGTTTCTAGTGTAGATAATTTTTCTATTATAAATATAGCTATAAATGTTCTTTTATAGCTTTTTTTCTTTGACCATTTCCTTGTGATAAATTCTGAGGGGAATAAAAGATAAGCATATGTAACTAACACAACCATAACAAGGAAATTCATTTTTTTAAATGAAAAAGTAGAAATATATAAAAATTACACTAAATTTGTAAAACACACTTTTAAAGTACCTGAAAATAAAAAATACTGTATTTTCGTTTGTTATTAGTGTTTGTAAAATATTGTTTGACATTTGTAAAATAGTTATGCTAGGAAACAGGTTGTTGAGTGTATGTGTGTGCGCGTGTGTGTGTGACCAATACAAATTCCCTTCTGAAATCTTGCAAAGATAAATTTTATAGCAAAGAAAACAAAGTAAGCAGTATTCTACCAGAAGATAAAACTAGTAAAATTATGTCCTACAAGGAGTAATTTGTAGGTGATTTATAATCTTTATGTTAGTTTGAAGATGTATATTTTATTTTTTAATTTTTGACTTTTGCCTCCATTTAACTTCTGGAAAATCATCACAATTTTCCTAAATTATTCTTAGTTGATTTTCTTCTTACATATTTAAAATGCTTACTACTCAATACCAGAAGAGTGCTAGAGTTAGAGTCTTATACATGTGTCTCTATGTGTCATACAAAACACACACACACACACACACACACACACACACACACACACACAGAGCAATGAATGTGAATGAAATCGCCTAGAGATTAATTAACAAGTGAGAAGGGTACTGGGGGTCAGAAAGCTTGTAGAAAGTAATTCATGTCAGCAAGAGCCACTGAAAGAAATAGCTGGGTGAAGACCCCTTAGAAGCTAACCAGTGGAGTGAAGCAAAAGAATATAGCACTATCAAACCACCTATATAAAAAAACACAAACTAACAAACAAAAAACAGGTAAAGAAAGCAGCTCAGTGTCTTCTATTGCCATGGAGTTACCTCAGGACGCCAAATTAGGGGTTCTTAACCAGTTAACAAATTTCTTTTAGGCAGTTACACATTACAAAACAAAATAGAGCCTTATTTCTTCTATTCTGACCAAAATTAGGTTAAGATATAGGCATATCTAACTTAACTGACTTTTCAGATATAGTAAGGGCAGTATGTTAAGGGCATTGAGCTTAGCCTGGGAATATTAAAATTAATTTGTTTAATTATTAAAATATGGTACTTATACACTAAGAATCATGGAGTGATCATGACAGATAGACTAAATACAAATGATTGAGAAGCCCTCATTCCAGGGAAAACAGGGAGGTCATTTTAGATAAGAGGGTACAACATAAAGTAAAAGCAAGATGGCATGAAATTAACAGGAAAGTTTTAGGAAGGACAGTAGCCTGCTATGGTTTGAAAACAGGTCCTCTGGAGCTGTGAATAACTGGAAATGAAGAAAAAAGAATAGTCTGGAGGTTTGGAGGGCCTTATAAGCCATGTTATAAACTCTGGATTTACCTTGGAAGAAATGGGAAGCTTCTGGATAAATTTAAGTACAACATCAACAAATTCATTCAGACAACTGGATAGAGACTAGAGACATTCAATCTAGTGAAGGAGCTGGTTACTGCTAGAGACTATGAGAGAGTCGATGAAAGCATATAACCACTATCTTTCTATTCATTAAGCCTCATAGCAATTCTGTGAGGTAGAAATTATTATTATTCCCAGCACACAAATAAAGAAACTAAGGCACAGAGAGTAAATAACCAACTCAAAGTCACAACTAATAAGTGTTAGGCAAGAATTTGAACCCCAATAACTTGATTCCAAACTTAAAGCATTTTAACCACTATTTTGCTGCTGGCAAGAACTAGTTTAAAACACTGCACTATGAAAACCAAAGTTTTAAGAAGAAAGGTTGGTCAATAATGTTAAATGCTGAAATGAGACCAAATACAGTGAGTACTTGGAAATTAAAAAGGCCATTAAATGTAGCAATTTAGAGTGACTTCTTCAATGGAAACAGTAATTGTTGCATTTGGAACCAATCCCCAAACATGTATTCGACTTACTCAAGGTCCAAAACACTATGAAAAGTCAAACATCGACAAGTAGCTTCAACATGGTTTTCAATTGGAGTCTAAATATTTAAAAATTAACAAACTAGAGTCCCTGAAAACTAACTTATGTTTTAAATCAACAGAAGAATATGGCATATTCCATTAGAGCAAATATTTTTATATTAGGCTAATGCCAACACATAAAATAATTATTTCTAAATGACACAGTACCTTAGCAGATTTTTAAAAGGGCAAAGACAATATGCAATGCCTGCCTAAGTAATATATAAGATATTAGTTGGCTACTTCATAATAACACATCAGAATAGTTTTTTTCAGACATAAATATCACAACAAATAAAAATTAAAATTTTGATTTGGCAAAAGTACCATTAGCAAACAACTCTCACGCATGCATACACACACACACACACCTACACACACACACCTGAAAGAAAATATTTGCAATTTATACAAAGATGTAATAAATTCATTTTTTAGAAAGAAAAACACACCTCAATAAAGAGGCAGAGGATATGGAAAAACAACACATGACTAATCGATGTATGTACAAATGCTCAACCTCATTGGTAGTCACAGAATATGAGGGGGACCGGAAAGTAATGTTTTTTTACATTAAATTCGAACAGATAAATTTTTAACAAGTTTTTATTTTCAATCAATAATGTAATCACCCTCATTATCAACAACCTTTTGCCATCTAGTGTGCAAATTTTCAATGCCGGATCAATAAAAATCAATTGGTTTTTGAGCAAAATATCTGGAGATGGCACTTTGGACATCATCCAAATTTTCAAATTTTTTGCCACTTAGAAAATGTTGTGGCGATCGGAATAAATGGAAATCTGATGGCGCAATATCAGGCGAGTATGGTGGGTGAGGCAATACCTCCCACCCCAATTCATTAATTTTTTCCAGGGTTCATCTTGCGCAGTGCAGTCTTGCATTATAGTGTTGCAGAATAACGCCTTTTCTGGTGACAATCGCTGGGCACTTTTCAATTAAAGATTGATTTACTCGATCCAATTGTTCACAGTAAAGGTCTGCATTCAGTTTGTCCAGGTTTCAGCACTTCAAAATGAACGACCCCACGAATACTCCACCAAACACACAAAAGTGCCTTTTTGGGGTGTAAACCTGGCTTAGCTGTACTTCGTGGCGATTCATTCGGAGAGAGCCACTGTCTTGCATTTTGGATTATCACAGAGGACCTATTTTTCATCTCCAGTGATCAAGCGATCAAAAAACACTTCTGTATTGTGCCGCTGAAGCAATAAGTTGCATGTGGTGGACCGGTTAGCTTTGTTTTCTTTGGACAGATTATGCGGGACCCAAACACCTGCTCTGTTTACTTTACCAATCTGCTGCAAATGTTCTTGGATGGTCGACCAAGGTTGGTTAAGAGTGTTTGACAGTTCCTCAATTGTCTGACACGGATTTGCTTCCACTTCCGCCCTTAACATGTCATTACTTTAAGGATATTACTTTCTGGTCCCCCTAATACAATCAAAATGCCAATTTCTATCCACCAGATTGTCAAAAATCTGTTCCATGAAATTGTCACATATTTAGGTCTGTTGAGAAATGGTATCTATAACGGTATCTATTAACATGAAATAACGGTATCTATTAACATGTAAAATACACATATTTTTTGTCCCAGCAAACTCACTTTGGATAGAAATCAAATAGAAAAAAGAGAATTTCCATTAATAGAGAAATATTAAAATGAATTGATACATTCACAATATGATATACTTTGTAGCTATTTAAAGGACTGGTTGAGTTCTGTATTTATTGAAAATAAGTCCATTATGTATTCTTAAGTTTTTAAAAATAGGGTTTCAGAGTAAAGCCTATAATAGATTTAACAAGGAAAAGAAGATAGGGCGGGAGGAGGGAGGCAGTCAATGGGCCCTGACTATGGTGTTTGTACTAAGAAGAAAAAAGTATGGATGATTATATACTAAACTGTTATCTCAAAGGGGAGGGATTTAGAGTAAGTAGGAAAAAAACAACATTCCTTTATATACTTGTTATTTAAATGATTACAAATAATATATATTGCTTTGCTATTTAAAAAATAAATAAATCTGTGACCTGGCTGGGTAGATCAGTTGGTTGGAGTATTAGCTCACACACTAAAAGATCTCAGGTTCAATTCCTGGTCAGGGCACATACCCAGATTGCAGGTTTGATCCCTGGTTGGGGTGCGTATAGAAGGCAACAGGTTAATGTTTCTCTCTCACATTAATGTTTCTCTCTCTCTCTCTCTCTCTCTCTGAAATCAGTAAGAACATATCCTTGGATGAGGATTTTAAAAAAAAAAATCAAATTGATAAGTCAATAAATGTGTTCTGATCCATTATCTTTAAAATAAATCTGTCTATGCTGAAAGATTTTTATTTTTTCCAGAGTATATGTGTATGTGTGAATTTTTCTTTGTGAACATTCTGAAGTTTAAGTTTTGAAATTGTTACTTTTAACATTTTTAACAAATAGTAACAGTTGATAAAAAATATTTTTTATCTTACTTATGTAATGTTACAGTTCAAACAAGCAACCACAGATTGTGCTGTTTCAGGTGAAGTAATTCTCTGTAGATCTCTACTTGAATCTATTGCCATATAAGAACGTCCCATCTTCCTGGCCTCTCTTCTCTTGTGGAATACCTTGCTCAATTCTTGCTACTTACTTAGACCTAACAATTCTCTTATAGCCCCGCTGATTTCATTGGCTACCACTCCTTTTTTACAATGATCTTACTGGGTAATTCTATACTAAGAGTTCCCACTATATGAAATTCTTGGGAAAACACTATTTCTATATAACATAACATATTTTTGTGACTTGCTGGTCATGATGATGACCAGATGATATAAGTGAGTGAGTGAGTTAGTGAGTAGACTGGCTGACTTGTTGGGGTGGGGAAGGGAAAAGAAAGAGGAAGGAAGGGAGAGAGGCAGGGAGAAACTTGCTCGGCATGCACTTTAATTCTATCACTAACAAAACCTTTAAATCATTTTTAGTTGAAAGAGTGGGGATATAAATCCACACAGCATATCATTCTGATTAGTTTTTCTGATCTAGTTAGTCAGTTTTTGCAAGAAATTAAAATAAGATAAAATAAGAAATTAAAATAAGATAAAAAATCGTTGAACTCAATGTAAACCCTTCTCTTTAGTGACATTTGGAAGAAAAAGCAGTTACCCTTTGTTAGGAAACTAAATCTGATCTACACTTATAGAGTTCATAAAGAGAGATGAAGTAGCCTACTAAAAAAGTTAGTTGTTTAAAAAGGAAACCCGACTGAGAAATTCCAAGTTAAATTTCTATTTCTTTAATTGAAATTGCATTTTATGGCTATCCCTGTAATACTGGAGCGGGGGACCAAAGTAGTGTTTAGTCAAACACTATCTGATGCATTCTTTTTTAAATGAGATATTAAGAAACATGCATTTGTAAAATAAATTCTCAAGTTGTTAAAATAATTGTGTGACTGGGCCCATAGCCAGACACTCCACATCAACACTGAAACTGAAAACCCGATGCTACATACGTCTTACAAACTATAGTTTGTAAGCTACTTTCTCTTTCTCAGCCTGTTTTCATAGGTGTAAAAACCTTTGTACTAGTTGTTGTTGTTTTTAAACCTGGTTTCCAAAGTTTATTAAAAATCAAAGAATAGAACATCTCTACATAAAAATATGTCAGTTTTAGCTTCCACATTGTTGTCTACACACACACCCACACACAAATTGAAACATGGTATCCTTTTGTTAAACCTTTAGCACAGGACCCGTGGTAGCCAGGACAATTCATGGGGTTCACCATCGGGGAGGAGCACGGCACCTGTGCCTGTGAATGGAGCTTCAAAATGGGCACCCACGGGACACCAGCTGCTGTCCCCACAGTGGTGTCCTTAGTGTAGGGTTACAATCACTATTGCTAATGCACAGCTTTGTACTACTTTTTTGGGACAACTTGATGATTTCATTTCCAATGGAGATGTATCCTGACAGCCTGGCCAGTGTGGCTCAGTGGTTGAGCGTCGACCCATGCACCAAGAGGTTGCCAGTTCGATTCCCGGTCAGGGCACATGCCCAGGCTGTAGGCCTGATCCCCAGTGGGGGCATGCAGGAGGTGGCCAGTTGATGTTCTCTCTCATTGATGTTTCTATCTCTCTCTCCCTCTCCCTTCCTCTCTCTCTAAAAATCAATAAAGACAAATAAAAAGAAATGTATCCTGACAAAGTTAACAGACATTAATCTTTTGGAACTCTGCATCTGTTCTACTTTGTTTCCTTATATAATCAGCTCCAGTGATATACATCCAAAGTGACTGTAAAAAGTAGGACACTTTCTGACTTACATGCGGCAGGTGAGATCTATGTAATTACTAAACAAAGCTTTCCTGATTTATTGACCTGTCATTTATGATTAGGGGTTGCTAGGAAGAAAAAAGATGAGAAAGACAATGAAGGAAAAAAAATTAACCTTAAAGAAAAAATAACATCATTGTGAAATACAATAGAACGAAGTGATTTGTATATCGCAGTTAACATACAATGTAAAGCGAGAAAAGCCACATTCCTAAAATATTTATTTATTTATTTAATTTGAAAACAGATTCATTTAATAGAATTCAGTGCTTGGTCACTCTTCCCCTACCTCCCTATCCTAACTTTGGTTTCTTTTTAATGAAAAAAAGGAGTCAGCAAAACAAAATGCCACCATTAAATCACTTTGCAACATTTGGTGTCGAAAATGTAATGGGAAATGCACACATCAAGGGAAAGGTTACTGTTCTTCCAGAACATCTTTTCGCTTGGTTCATGGCTCATTCTTCTACATAACTGTGCAGGCACTACTGATGGTTTTCTCTCTCGGTTTAATGTGGCATTTGAAGGATTACGGCATTTTCAGGAAACCACAGTGCAGTGATTTTAGTGGTTATCTGGCTGAAAGTGATACTGTGATTGAGAATAAGTGCACTGTTTATGTGCGATGGTAAAAGTCAGCTACCAAGTCATCTCACAATGTCAAACCAATCCTTGATTATGTATTTTCTTAATAATACATGAGGTCAGTCTAGAAAGTGAGACAGAATTAGAGAAAACTTCTTTTAAATGGGAGTCTGCTATATGTATATAGGTACACTATATTTAGCTTTAAATCCTAGTAAGGACATGGTAAGAGGAAGAGCTATTCAGAAACTGATAATCTTAATTCACTTCAGTTTAGGATAAATGTAATTGCTCCTTGAAACTGCTTCACAAAAAGGAATACAATGAATTAAGAATTAAACTAAAAATTCTTAAGAATTAAAATGAAAAGAAACCATATATCATATATGCAAAACAATTAGGAGCTATCAAGTGAATAAATATGAGAAATGTTATAAATACTTAACGCAGCTAACATGTCATTACTACCAACTAATATATTTTAGCCTATTTAAAAGCTTAGTATAATAATAATAAGAAAAAAAAAAAACACTTCAGATTAAACTACTATAAACCATTCCTCACAAACCTACATCTCAATCAGTGAAAATGAAAAGTGGCTGCCTTATAATTAACACATATTTGTGATAGGCTATGATCTATAGAATATATAACTGAATTTAGAAAAATATTATGGGCTAACAATACAATTAATAGCACTGTTGGTAACAGATTTGTGTCATAAGTTCAGAATTCCTTACACCTGGATAATATTTTTCATTTCCAAATTTCTCTTTTTTATTCCTATAGTATTATAAAATCAAAGAATGTGGAAATTAAAGTGATCTTCAAATCGATCTAATACAGTGCTCATTTTATGAATGAAATAACTGATTCCCAGAAAACGTGTCTGCATGCCTCATGGTGACACAGCCTGTGGCTGGCAGAGCCTTACTGGGAATGCCAACCTTTCAATTTCAGCCCGATGCCCTCCCCATCATTTTCCTGGTTAGTCACTTAAGTTTTCAAGGGAGGCTCACTTTTTCAGCCTATTAAGATAAATAGTAAATGTACTACCATTGCCAAAAAGAAAAAGAGAGAGAGAGAGAGGAAGACTGTCCCTTAATAAGCAAGAAAATTATCATTTTGGCTTTCCTAACTAACAACCTCTCCATATACAACAATATTCAGTGGAAAATTATTTATACTAATGATGCATACCACATGGAGAGAATGAGTGAATAAAGTAAAATAAGGGGGGAAAATTGGGTTTGATAGCTTTTTTTCTCTATTCTTAGTCATAAAATACAAATGTTCAAATACCAATGTTAACTGAAATACACACACACACACACACACACTTTAATACTTGAACAAGGTTACCTTAAGTGTAATTCTGAGTTTATGTATTTCTGAGATTTAACTCTCAGAAATGTATGCCAAAGTTAAATGTACTTAACCCTCAGTTTCATGTGCACTAAAGAAAGAATCAATGATGCAAAATTTCTCAACTAAGGAACCAATGAACATGTTATGAAGGTTCTGCAATGACAATGTTCTTATTTACTAAATTTCAAAGGACTGTAATTCTTTGTCTATTCTGTTCTATTGTTCCACTCATTTGAACCCCTCCTCTCAGAAAAACAGAAAAAAAACCCTCAGATCACAGGTAATCTAGAGGCTAGCTATATGCAGTTATATATGATATCCAAATTTTATTCACAAAATATATGTAAACTGTGCTTGTAATCTTGCCCCCCCTTTTTTTGCACAACTGTGGGTTAATAGAAATACTCACCTCTCTAAAATTTCATACCATTGTGCCTGTACATTCAGAGATTTCTTCAATCTACTGTTAGAGCAATGATGTGTGTTCTTCAAGTAAAGACAGAGGGACTACAAAAGCATTTAGTAAACAGATAACCACAATTAAAACTACTAATGACCGAAAAAAGTAAAACTATAGATGGCATCACACATTTTCACAAACAGCTACTTCCATTAGTATATAGGATATAATATTAAATATATGTAGATGTGTGAATTAAATATGTACACATATACCATTTTAATATGTATATATACAACAAACACAATATAAATATATTCATATATCATTTAGATGTTAACATATCTTAAAATAATCTGAAAAAGATGTAATCTTGCCCCCCCTCCTCCGCCCACAAATGACAGATATTTCCTTAAAAACAAATATTCCAGAAATATCTACAAAGGTCAGATCCATTTAGTGCTATGATGCTCATTCAATAAAAAAATATAAATAAAGAATAATTCCATAACATCTAGAGTTAAAAAGGAAAAGTAGTACAGTTTTAAAAATTCTTTTAATATCAAAGAAAATCAAATAGTATGGTTAGAAGAATAAAGATTATAGCACCGGTCTTGAAAAACATTAATAGAGTCTTGAAAACCATAAAATAATTAAAATAAAACCTCAAATATAATCTTGAAAGAGCTGTCATGACTTAGCCTGCAATAAATACATTGACCAAAGGCAAGTTTATTCAGCCAGAGAGCTGACATGTAAATAATGCCGAGACAGTATAGGGTTAAGAGCGTAGGACCTGGAGCCAGACTGCCTAAATTTACATTACATATCAGTTCCACCACTTTCTAGCTATGCAACTTTTTGGGAAGTTACTTAAGTTCCCTATGCCTTAGTTTCCTCAGTTCAGTGGAAATAACAATACTGATTACCTCATAGAATAGTTGTAAGGTTTAAATGATTTAATATGTACATATGGGGTGCCTGCTATACAGTAAGCATTATATAAGTGTTTTATTATACTTGTTGTTTGCATATATAGAGCATTCATAATTCCCTAACTATTGTGCCAAGCCCTTTACTTAGATTTATCTAATTTAATCCTCCAATTTATGGCATATGTATTATTGATTATTGTTATTTTACAGATAAGAAAACTAAGCCACAGTGAAGATAAAGGCAGAGTTGACAAATAACAGAAATACTAGGTTTCAAACCCAACTTAGCAGGTGTAAATCCTCATGATTAATCATTCATTATACAATACTGTCTTCAAAAATGTAGACTTTGAAATTTAATAAAATTTAGATTCTTCACATAAATTTAGCAGGCCTCTTTTTTAAATATCCAATGTTAAAAAACATCAATTTGGAGATAAAATGGGATAATTTTTTCACATTTCAAGACTGACTTTAGTATTTCTTTAATCAGAAGTCCCTTTGTTAAAGGAAAAAATATTCAGTGACACTTGTTAAAGATGGTAAGGCAGACTTTATTTGGGACCATCTTGATAAAGGGACCACTGCAGTGGTATTTTTAGAGTGGAGGAGAGAGTTTGGGCTCAACTCTGAAGTTGGAAAAGTGGGAATTTGTAGCCAAAAAGCACGGTAGGGATCAGTGGATGAAAAATTACTAAGAGAAAATGTCAGGGGTAAGGGGGTTCTGGCTAAATGAACCTAACAGGGTTCTTGCTGAAGACAGGCCAGGGTGATCCAATATCACCTGGAGGATGGAGGGGAGGGGGTCAGGAACCTGATTAGACATCTCTAGGGTAATGAGATATCAAGGGTTGAGGGGTTCTGGTTTCAGTGACTAACAGGGTTCATGCTAAAACTGGATGTTACAAGGAAGTGAACAGATAAATGAGCCTAGAAGATTCAGGAATCTGACTAAAGCTTGGTCCAGGAAATAATCATTGTTGCCTTTAGTGCATTAGAAAATTTTTTTTTGGGGGGGGGGGGATCTAATTTACACATAACCAGAAACATGTATCATAGCAATATTAAGATGAAAACACATGAGTCAAGAAAGATCTAAGCTAAGAGGAATCACTGACAGGAAAACATTCGCAGTGGTGGCTTGGACTGGGTGGGAGCTAGGACTGACAATAAACAGGCATATCGCTTTTTGAAGCGATGGGAATATTCTAAAATTAGATTGTAGTGATGGTTGAACAACTCAAATTTACTAAAAATCATTAGGCTCTACATTTATAATTTTTTATGGTATGAAAATTAGATCTCAATATAGTTATCTTTCAAAAAGAAATATTTGCTATTTATCAAAGAAGCAGGTATTTTGATATGGCTTATTTTCCACTCCTCTTTAGTTAAATGAGAGAGAGGGCAACAAGAAAACTGCTTTTACTTTAAAAGACTTAATAAATAAATAAATAAATAAATAATAATCACATTCTACATAGTTGCATAATCATATAGAAAGATTCTACTGAGAGTATGTGTTTACAGGAAAGCCTGTGATAGAATTTAAACAAATAGGCAGGATGAATTTGGGAACTTAGAATTTCACATAATCTTTGAATATCAGAGCTAGTGTGTTAGACATCAGAGATGATATACCCTAAGGTCCTCTCCTAAACTGAGGAAATTGAGATCCATAGAGATTAAGTTGACCAATGGCCTAAAATTACAGAACTGGCAAGTGACAAGCTTGGACTAGCTGATATCACCAAAGTCTCAGTGACCTAATCATCAGTCAATCAAAAGCCATTATTCACCTACTCTTTTTTGTTTGATTGTAACATGTATATACTATTTTTAAGTTTGTTTTTAAAATTAAAAATGTTTGTAAATTTTAAAACATAAAACACATCAATCAGGAACTATTTAAAGAAATGTCCTGCCTTCAAAGAGATTATCAACTGTATAAGCTGCAAATGTGTACAAATCTAGCAATGCATCAGTAGATAATTTAACAAGTATTTGTTCTGAATTAACTGCCTATGCCATATTGTATTAGAGAACCATCATAAATAAATGGAAGGCCAAGAATCTGCCCTTATTTAGTGGAAAAAGTAAAAACAATTCATAGATGATTTCCAAGAAAGTGGGTGACAACATGATGTAGGATTTTATGTGAGTCCCAAGAGTAATCAACACAAGAAAAAAAATTATTATGGGATCATATAAGTCAGGATGGATACAAGAAATAAGTAAATACTGATTAATCTTAGAGGGAAGAAGAGAATATGATCTAAAATATTACAGGAAACAGAAAAGTCTTAAGCAAATAGTTGTACACATTCAAATAAGTATGACTAAAGCAGCAACTGACAACTGAGATGAAATAAATTCCTTGAAAAACATAACTTACCCAAACTAACACAAGACAAAAAAAATGTCAATGGCTCTACATATTTTAATAATTGAATTAATTAATAACCTTCCAACAAAGAAAACTCGGGTCCACGTGGTTTCATTGGGGAATTCAACAAAAATTCAATAAAGAATATCAATCTTAAACAAATGCTTAAAAAACGATAGAAGAGAAGAACATTTTCTAAGGCCTTTTAGAAGGTCAGTATAACCTGATAACAAAACCTGATAAAGACTTTACAAGAAAACAATTAACAGAACAAGACTTGTGAATAGAGACACAAAGCCCTTATCAAAATATTAGCAAATTAATTCCAAAAATATATAAAAGAGACTATAGCCCATATTCAGGAGGAATTTTTTCCAGGATTGCAAGGTTGGGGGAATTGCACCCCCACATGGGGCTTTTATTGGCTTCCAAAGTCAATCTTTTGTGTTTTTTTTTTCTTTTTTCTTTTTCTTTTTTATTGTTGACAGTATTATAGATGTCCCCCATTCCTCCCCAACACACACACACACACACACACACACACACACACACACTTAAGGCCTCCTTTTGTGGAGGAAGGAGGAGCTAGACTAAAATACTGCTCATACACCTTTACCAAGATCCCCTTGTTGAGGGAGGGGGTCTTAAAGACACATTTATCCACTAACTCAGTACTTCTCTATTTTATAGCCCTTACCCTCTCCTTGCCCCAGCCCCTGGGTCCATAAAACAGCAAGAGCCTTTTGTTCAGGGCTGTCAGCAGAGACATTAATGCCCCACACCCCACCCAATGTCTGCAGTGATCCATTTGACCTTTACTCAGTTCTATGTAGTGGAGAAAAATGGGACATTTGAGGAACCAGCAACCATTCCTGTTTAGCCTCTTGCTTATGCTACTGCAATAAATAAGTAATTTTAACTGTAACTTTTTGTTTGGTTTGTGATCCTAACTGACCACCTCAACAACTGGCAGCTCTCAACATGCATATACAGTTAAAATTATATTTAATTTTTTCCTATACAATAGCATCAAAAAAACATTAAATACTTTGGAATACATTTATAAGATTTCTACAGTGAAAACTACAAAAATACTGATGACAAAAAAAGGATAGCTGAATATCTGAATGTAGAGATATACCAGGTTCATGGATTAGAAGACAATATTGTTAAGATGTTAATGCTCTCCAAATTCATCCATCTGTTCAAAACAAAGCTAATCATAACCCCAGTAGGCTTTTTTTTCTTAATTGTGTTTAAATACACATAACAAAATTCAGCATTTTAACCATTAAGTGGACAGTTCGGAGGCATTAAGTATATTCACAGTTGTGTAACCATCACCACCATCCATCTCCAAAACTTCTTAATTTTCATCAGTTGAAACTCTGTGCACATTAATCACGAAATACCCAGTCACCCTGCCCCTGGCAACCACCATTCTACTATCTGTCTCTATGAATTTGACTATTCTAATTCCCTCATATTAAAAGGAATCATACGATATTTGTCCTTTTATGACTGGCTTATTTCACTTAGCATAAGCTCTTCAAGGTTCTTCCATGTCATAGCATGTGTCAGAATTTTCTTCCTTTTTAGGGTAGAACAATGTTCCATTGTATGTATATATCACATTTTGCTTATCCATTCATTCATCAATGGACAAGAGGCTTCCACATTTTGGCTATTGCCAAAAATGCTGCTAAGAACATGGATGTACAATATCTCTTTGAGTCTCTAATTTCAATTCTTTTGAGTGTGTGCCCAGAAGCAGAACTGCTATATCATATGGCAATTCTATTTGTAATTTTTTCAGGAACCATCAGACTGTTTTCCATAGTGGATGCACCATTTTCATTCCTACCAACAGTACAAAATGGTTCCAGTTTGTCCACATCCTCACCAGTACTTGTTATTTTCTGGGGTTTTTGTTTGTTTAATTATTTTCATTTTTGTTTTCTAATAGTCATTCTAATGGTTTGAAGTGGTAACTCATTGTGGTTTTGATTTCAATCTCCCTAATGATCAGTGATGTCAAACATCTTTTCATGTGCTTACTGGCAATTTACATATCTTCTTTGGAGAAATGTCTGTTAAGTCCTTTGCTCATTTTTAATAAGGTTTTTGTTGTTGATGATGATGAGTTTTAGTTTTTTATATATTCTTTATAATCCCTTATCAGATATATGATTTGCAAATATTTTTTTCCTATTGTGTGGGTTTCCTATTGTTGATAGTGTCCTTTGCTACACAAAAATGATAACCAATTTATCTATTTTTTATTGTTGCTGCCTGTGCTTTTTCTTCTAGTATCATACTTTCCTTTTTAATGAAAATAGACACGGTGTTTCTGACACTTATATGGAAATGCAAAGGATATGGAATAACAAAAGAGCTTACTCTAACGCCCCACAGTCAAGGCAATTGGTACATAGCTTAATGGAATAGAATACAAACCCTAGAAATAGACCCACATTTAAAAAGTCAACTGATTTATAACAATGGCACCAAAGCAACTTAATGGGGTAAGACAAGAATTTTCAACAAATGGTGCTGGAAAACTGGAAACCACATGGGATAATAAACAAAGTTTCCTTAACTCTACCTGAGAACATAATTAATTTTGGGTGGATCACATATCTCAATATAAAAGTTAAAATTATAAAGCGTCCATAAGAAAACAACAGAGATAATCTTTGTGAGCTGGACCAATGAAAAAAAGTCTAAGATAGGAAACAAAAGCAATAATCATAAAAAGGAAATGTTGCTAAATTGGACTTCAGCAGAATCAGTATCTTCTCTTTAAATGATACCATTAAGAAAAATAAGCCCAGCCGGTGTGGCTCAGTGGATTGAAAGTTGTCCCATGGGCTGAGGGGTCCCAGTTCGATTCCTAGTCAGGGTACATGCCCAGGTTGAGGGCTCGATCCCCAATTGGAGGTGTGCAGGAAGCAACCAACCAATGTTTCTCTCTCACATCAATGTTTCTCTCTCTCCCTTCCTCTCTCTTTCTCTAAAAAAAATCAATAAAAACATACCCTGGTCGGCAATGGTGCAGTGGTTAGAGCATTAGCCTGTCTGCAAACTGAAGGGTCATGGGTTCAATTCCCAATCAAGGGCATGTACCTTGGTAGCAAGATGGATCCCCAGCCCCAGTAGGGGGCAGGATAGGAAGGCAACCAATCAATGTGTCTCTCTCACATCGATGTTTTTTTCTCTCTTTCCCCCAGTCCCATCCACTCTCTCTAAAAAAATCAATTGAAAAAATATCTGTGGGTGAGGATTAACAACAACAAATACATACATATATATATATATATATATATATATATATATATATATATATATATGTATTTGTAAAATGACTCTCAACCAGAATATATTAAAAACCCTACACTTCACACTTCAACACTAAACATACACCACAATCTTTTTTTAAAGGGGCCAAATAATTAGTTTACAACCGAAGACATACCAATAGCCAGTGGATGCATAAAAATATGCTGGAAATCATTAGACATCAGGGTAACGCAAATTAAAAATAGAGAGATTCCCTCAACATCCATTAAAATGGCTGACATCAAATAAAAACTAAACATGCCATTTATATGAAATCCTACAAGAGGTAAAACTAACTTATGATGAAAAATATAGAAGAGTGGTTTCCTCAAGAAGAAGTGATTGGGAAAGGGCACAGCTTTTTGGGAGTGATGAAAATGTTCTATATCTTAATAGAAATGGGGGTTACGTGAATGCACATTTTTGTTAAAATTCACCAATATTTTTACTTAACATGTTAAGTAATATATCACTGTATATAACCATTTACCACCCCTCTCCCCATACACACACAAACAGCTATTGAATTTAGTAGATTTACTTTTGAGCTGGTTTAGGTTGGCAATTCTGAAATGACTTCCTATATATTCTAAGCTTAAGCAAACAGGTAAATATATTGCCCTGAAAATCTAAATGTTAGCGAGCTACTGAACAAAACAATTTGTAAATAAATTTTAATATATAGAAATAGTATTTCCATGAAATTGTTTTAGCTTGTTTCTTCATTCTGTCATCACTTCAAAATTTACAACTTTAAGGAAGTTGAATTATTCAATATAGTTTACAAAATCTGGATTTAAAAATACCAAAACAAAGCACGTATGATTAAGTTTCTATTTAGGTAGAGCCATTCTTTTTTAGATGACTTTTACTTTTTTTGTTGTTTTCATCTAAATTACTTAGATTATATTTCATCAAAATACCTATTTTTAAAAATATCAGCAAGAATATATTATAAAATTTAAAATAGTTTTAATATTGTTCTTTTCCCTACTTATCTTTAATAAAAAAAGAAAGAAAAATATATTTATTAATCAATGCTCAGACTGATTTCCTTATACATTCTAGCATTGTTCATATTAAATATTGGCATTCTTACAGAGTTTTACTTCTGGTATTAAGCTGATTCAATTAGGTAGCTTTGTAAAAAGTAATACAATTAAATGATCAGGTTTTCAAAAATAACAATAAATTAAGCTTTCAAAACAAAAGGAGACCTCACTGGGTAACTTCTCTTTTAAAATTAAATCAACTGCTAAACAAAATAGAAATTTATGAATATTTTATCAAAATAGGGATATAATTATGTTAAACACTCCAAAATGTGGCAGAAATAGGTGTTTCTAATTTTACTGAACTTTAATTTTACTTAAGTTTAGATTATATTTTTGTTTGGTGATCATATCAGAATTTCCTTGAAACGCAACTGTCTCTATAGCAGTTATTTAAGAAATAAAGTAAATGCGTAAATATAATGAGAGAGTTAAAAACCTTAGAAAATATAAGGTTCAAATGGTCATAATCATATTCATTTGTTTAAATGTTCAAATAATTCCTAATGCTTCATCAGTCTGGATTTAGAATGCCAGACTTTTCTTCTCTTTCAATGTGAACTCTGTTAAAAGTGCGGCAGCATATTTCTTCAGGCTAAGAGGTGCAGGGAGTCCACATGTCTTCTGAGTCATCTTGATATGCGACTTTATCTTTAAGTTTTTAAAATTAAATCTAACATAAAAATTACAAATGTTTAGTATCTTGCCAGTGATTCCTTAATGCAACTTCCTGTGAAGTATGTGAGTCACTAACCACCATGGGGCGGGAAGGGGCTCTTTGTTCAGTGACTTGGAGCAACAACATAGAGCTATACAAGGATAAGATGGTTATACTTTCAAGAGAGAAAGCCAAGTTAGACATACACCAGATATAACAGCAGCCAAACTTGAAGAAAGAGGTATATTACACGGGTTCTCAGTGTGACATGAGGGGATACATTTTACCACGTATAACTGAAAGAAATATTAGAAATCTAAATTTTGGAAACAATCCCTTAGGATATAGTAATTGCACTATACTAATCACTGACTCAGGAATACAAGAGTAAAGTAAGCAAAACAAAACCCTGAAATCTATCCTTGAAATTGCTTGTAGAGAGGTAAAGAATGGAAACAGAAGTGTATCCAGAAATGTCTTTGTACAGAAAATGTGTTTTTAAAACATTTGAAATTTATTAGAAGACATAAATCATTTTAAAACTTTTATTTGTTTCTGAGTTTTAATTTTGACATACCCAAATGATATATATTTGCACCACCACTTTACCATTATACGATATTCCTACATTTATATGCATATTTTATCATCCATAGTAATTATGTGATAAACTGCATAAGAAACAAAGTAGCAAGTACATAAAATTTTTAAAATCTATTTGTTTTAAGAAATATATCAAATGCAGTCTTAAGCAATCTTAATAGAAGTAAAACTAGGTTTCATTTTTTTAAGTAACTGAAACCATTTTAAGTGACCTGATGTTCTATAACTACAGTAACTAAAGTTACGAGTCTTAGCTTCACTCTCTTAATCTAATCAACCCTCTGGTAGAAAACAGCCCTTCAGCTCTGATCCAGGCAATCTAGAAGCCTCCATACAAATTAGAACAGAAAAAGTAATTAAAAATAAAAAAATCTGAGTAATCAGAGACTAATATTTAAAATAAAAATATGATAAATATGAATTCTTGCTGGTGCTCCTAATAACTGATGATACAATCAAATTTAGTTTTGAGTGAAGCACTCAGAGGCCAGATGTTTAAAATATGAAATAAATAAAAGTGCTGACAAATTGTTAAGAGACCAGACAGACATCTAATCTTGTACCTAACATGGTTCAATACCTATATAATCTGTCATGTATTCAAATAAGGAGGAGAATATAGCAGGCACTTAATAGTTTGGAATTAGCTATAAAGTGATATAGCTTCATAGATCATTTCCTACCCTCTGAGTAATGGCCATGATACAAAATAATATTAAAGATGCTAAGGTTCTTAGTTTTAGGAAACCGTTTTCCTCTCCCCTATCTTCCATTAAGTAAGAAAATGTGTCGCAATGAGTTTACACAGTTAAGATAAAATTAGAGGTCTTATTCCTAATTTGATAGCCTGATAAAAATTTATAGAGAAGAAAGGCTCACCTATATCTTTAAAAATCTTTTAAAAATCAAGTATGTCTAAGGAAAAGAATCACTTCATTTCTATTTTATCCACTAACTCATCTCAAATCTAATACCCAGAAAAAAATGATCCACTATTCTTTAGTGACATAAAAGGAGTTATCCTTTATTAAACTTTTTAAATATGTTCATTAAATACTTATATTTAGTGACCAATTTGTTCTAGGAAAAAATTAAGATATTAAAAGTTTTGGATTAATTCAGCAAAGAATAATCAGCCATTACTTATGTGGAGTAGTCATTCATTACCAAGCATTTATTGAGTATTAAATGTGCTAGGAACTGTGGAAATAAAAACAAATAAGATACCACTAAGTGGGCCCATAATTACCTCCAACAAAGAACATCCATCACAAAGAGATAAATACCTTAAGAAGACCTTACAATTCCAAGTCAGAGTTTCAATTTGGCCTTTAGCATTTAATTGCTAAATAACATAAAGAAATATACTTTAAATTGGAAACTTCCCAGGTAATTTTTAATTAAATTTAAAAAGTAGATGGCAAAAAAGGAAACACTATTTATAAAAAGTCCATAAAATACTGTAAATTATCTTTCTCTTTAAGACCTTGACAATTTTTATATTTCCCATGTCTAATGGAAATAGTTCACTCTAATCATTTTAGAAGAACATGTTTCAACAAATTCAATTTTCTTGTCCCACATATTCTAGAAATAATTATAAACAAAAACAGAACACGCACATTCTCTGAAAGGTAAAATAATAATAATAATAATAATAATAATAATAAGCATTTATTATTATTGGAACATATTTACCAATTGGAACCCTTAGTTCAGAACCTATGTGTATGTATCCTTTGTATTTATTACTAAATTATATCACTACCCCACTATTTTATACAGAAATAATTTACTTTCACTCAGTTATTATTACAAAGTCCCTAATGGAGCAGAATGTGCTTTTTACCATGTATAATAAAGGGGAAAACTTAGATACAGAAGTACTAAATTACATGCCAAAGGAAGACCTAAGAAAAACTAGAGGCAAAACAGAAAACAACAGTTGGAACCTACTATTACAATTAACTGGTAAATTGAATGTAATTTCCCAGTGATAGTAAAAAATTATACATGTAAATTGACATACACACATATATATAAAGAACTGAAAAAGCAAGGAAAAGAAGGAGGAATTTTTTATGTAGCCTGAATTACATAGAGAAGTGTGGTTTCAAAATCAAAGCTGTTAAACAGCAGGTTCTAGTGAGTCATGTTCGTTTGTTCAGAGAAACTTGAGAAATAAATATGGTGCATTCAGAGCTTATTAATTAAATTGTGACCCAGGAAGTTTAATTTTATAAGAGAACCTAATACACATATATAATAAATATAATGCAATCTGACCAAGCACTGAAATATATCTTTAGAGAACATAAAGTCTAATTTAAAATGTCTTAAAATAAAAGTTACCAAAAAAAATTTCATGTGTACATAATATTTAAGACGCAAATCAATCATAAAAGTGTGGACTTTTTAGGGAATTTGCAAACAATGATGGTGCCAGTTACAAAATAAAAGAGATGTTAAGGGAAATGGCAGCTATTATTAGCTTATTACCTTTTTAAACATATTATATTCTACATGAATTGAAATTCTGCTTTAACTGAAAAGCAATTATGCTTAAACTGAATGTGTATTTTTTTTTTTTTACATAACCACATTATAACCATAAAACATTTTATGGCATTGCTTTATACCCAGCTTATTTTGTCCTCAAAAACATTAATGATAATAATTATAAAACTTTTTAAGTCTCTCTTCATTACCTCTTTAAATCCTTTGCAGAAAATCTGTGATGTTATCTTCTTAACAAGGTAAAACCAAGGAAGAAGGTTTTGTGTATCCATCATTTCTATAGTAACAAAAATATCTTTACCTTCCAGAAGACTTTCACAGAATCCCAGTCACTGGCATGTTATAATAATGCAATTAGGAATGAAAACTTTATAAGAGAAACTAATTCAATAAGTGAGAAGAAAGACTAATATTACTCAAAAATATTATCAGGAATCAAAGATGGTACCTATTTTTTTTTTAATACAACTAAAATATGTGTTGAAGATGCTCTTGTTATAAAATGGTTTTTTAAATAAAAAATGTATTTATTTCCTGGATTGTTTCTTTCAAATACATGACCAAATAAATAATAAAAACCTAGTAAAAACGTATAGGTCTTGTAGTAAAAAGGCCTGAATTAACTTACTACTTTAAAAATAAATAAATAAGAGAGTAGATATTTCCATAGGTTTAATTAATTAAAAAGAAGATAACCAACTCTCTAAGTTTTTAACTATTGTTTCAAATTGATCGTGACCGACATCGCCACTTGCAACCCCAAGGAAATTGCCCCTAGAATGAATTTTTGTCCACTATATAAGATTGTTTTTATGTTTTTATCCTTTTGTTTATTAATTTTTCTCGTTTTATTGTTTGATGCATTCCACTATGCTATGCTTATTCTTGGAATTTCTTTTTTTACATAAATCAGAAAACTACATTGTGGTCAGAATTATTTATGGGTATCTTCTATTAGAACTACTTTACCCTAAATTTGAATGAGTTTAACCTTCAGGAGAGCTCTCAAGACATTAAAAAACACGAGCCAAACATTAGAGACTTTCTTGACTTTATTGAAGCACTTTGTATTTCTTCACTATAATTTTAATTTTCTCCTTATCTTCTTTATTGATAGTATAAAAAACTCATAAATTCAAGACTTCTTGCCTTTATTTGACGCATTAAAACAAATAGAAGTTATATTTTAAGTGACAAATAAATGACATCATTTTGGAACCAAATATTTAAAATCATAAAATAGTACTAATATATGTTTTATCAATTTACTGCTTTTGAAACATTTCATTTCTATGCCCTCAGGTAATTTAATAGGGGTTTATAAAAAGACAATTTTGCAAAAAATCAGACAGTGTTCCCTTGACATACCAGAAGATTACTTATGTCACTGTCCTGTGATAGAGTGATGACTCTTTTAAATGAGGTCTCCTTAGTTCACCCACCCACTCCTCCAGCTCACCCAGGGCTTTGAGCAAGTTTTCATCTCAGCAAAAGAAACAAATGGCTAAAATTAGCAGGGTCTGGACCATCAGGAATAGCCACTGTGCAACATCAGCTGAGATTCTTGATTAGCATTATGTCTGCTTTAAGGAAAAAAAAAAAAAAGTACCAAAACAAAACAAAGAACAAAACAAAAAACAAAGTAAAATCTATCTAGGCCATCTTTTCACCTTTCTTTATTTCATAAGAGAGAAGCATTTAACACATTTGTTTTGATAAACAGTAAAGAACTACTGATGAAGCTCTTATCAATAAAAAAGTATATCTTACCATTATTACTAATAAACTTCAAGTTTTTATAGCATGCTAAGAGAACTTAGTAATTTTATTGTTTAACGAGATAAAACAATAATCTTAGTACATAGTGTTTGGATTAAATTGTTTCTGTGGCCCTTATATGCAGAGTATTGTCACCTTCTCTTGTCAAGAGAAAATTACTTCTCTTGTGCTCAATTCAGATTATTGCTCCTAATTACATCTAACTCCAGAGAATAACCAAGTGTGGCAGGTTAGTAAGTGAATGAAATCTGCTTCTGAAGTACTCTTTACACTAAATAAGGTTTTAAAAAAGGCCCTGCACTGTGATTTCCTCCCCCATTATATCTGTGATGAGAAAATGATGAAATGCAACCTTAATGCCCTAAAGACAAAGGTCTCAGCATCCAACCTACCTGACCAGATTTTCATTGTCTCCCGTTCCCTTGCAGGTTGCACACTCAGTTCGTAAATCTTCAGCCTTGGGCTTCTTTTGTAACACAGACTGCCTCTGTCTTCTCTCTCTAGGAACTCTTTCCTGCCGTTCCAGGGAGAACAAAACGAAACATTAAAAAAAAATAATAATAATTCAGGCTATCAGAAAAACAATTTTATGCAACAATTTTTCAAAGTTTAGACTGTGTAAAAAAATGCTTAACTTATTCCAACCTCATGTTTTTCTTCATCAGGAATGAAGCTTCTTTTTCTTCCTCTGGTTCTCTAAAAAGAAAAAAATCCATAGAAATACCTAATGTTTAATTAATAATAAAAATTATTTTCCCTGTTAAATGTTATTGCTTAGGTTAAGCACTTGCAAAATTAGTATTTGTAATTAAGATTTATTGCTCTATTGCACTGTTATAATTTATGTCACAGGAAATAAAAACTTGACAAATTAAACATACTTCACAGTGCTATACTTTTAAATAACACAAGTATCTGATAGGGAAAAAAGTTATCCAAAATTAGTTTGAAGAATTTTTTCAATACTTCATATATGTCACACAATTATGATTTATGCAGAGAATTTAAATTTTCATAACTTATATGACTTCTACAGCTGAAATGCTAAACCTAGATTCATACTACTTCTACCATATGCCCGTGTATGTGTGTGTGTGCATTCATGTTTGTGTAACATAAACAATCAATTTTTAACAGCCATAAAAAAGTGGGAGGGAACGATCTCAGATGTCCCCAAATCCTCATTAAAATAAAACTAACCAAAACTTACCATGATATAAATGACTTATTTTAAACTTATTTAATTAAAATTTACATCCTATATTTCAGAACACATTTACCACTTGAAAGACAACACTCAAATGTTTAAGAGTAATCCAGTTCGATATAGAAGTATTTACAACCGATATGTTAAAAATCTCCACCCACATAGCACAGTCTCTGTAAACCTGTAATTCCATGTGTAGGTCACTACTCTTCAGAGAATGAAAGAGAATGGAGGCACCACTCCCACAAATTTCTATGTTGAGATCATGAAACATTCCTAGGTTAGAGTAGTTACCAAATCATTCTAAATCATCAATGTCCAACATAAACACATTGATGTCTTCCTGAAGTATTGTCATTTCAATTCACCATACCAAGTCCCTTGTTATTTTAAAACCATGACTCATTGCATACTATTTAATCTGCCCCTAGATAACCAAGACTTGACTGGATTAATCATTCAAAAGAAGTCCATTTATAAACTATGTATTTATTTACATTTGTACTGCCAATTAGTATGTTTTAATCACAATATGTAAGGAATTAGGAAGAAAAAGTAAGACTGTATCAGACAGTCTTTAAATGCAGGCCCTACATCTATTCTCAATCCCAAAGAACAATACTGAGCCTTGCTCCTCAAAATACCAATCATGGCTCATAAGCACCGGCCTTCTCCAGGAGCTTATTAGACATGTTGAATCTTAATTCTTACTAGATACAGAATTACAATCTGCCTTTTCACAAGATCTCCAAGTAAACCACACACACATGAAAGTTTGAGAATATCAGTGCTCAAGAATCTGTAATATTGACAATACTTACCTAAATTCTAACTAAAACTTTTTGTCTAGCTCTTCACATATCCATGTTTCCCTTCTGTAACATGCCTGTCCTTTATGCTTCAATTTCTGTCCCCTAACACAATTCATCCCAAAGCTGGTAAAGATTATGTCATATTCATGTTTCCAAACCTAGACTTACTATAATACATATTACATAAAGGCTGAATAAATTTGTTGTAATAAAATAAATAATAAGTGGTTAAATTGAAACTCATAAATGACTATGCTGGATAATACAAATGATAATACAAAAATGGGTGAATTATTGTTTCCTTCTCTAATAAGCTATTTTTCAATTTGCATAATTTTTGCATAGAGGATATTTCAAAAAGGAGATCAGAATACCCAATAACAAAGAGAAAATATTTAAATTACTCATTTTAGTTCTATAAACATCTCAGAATGCTCAAAATGCTCTCACACACTCCCATAATTCTCTTCATTCAACCCATCTTTTAGGTATTGAAGTAGCAAATGAATCATTTAGTTTTTGAATCATCTAATCAGTGAATTATTTTTGAAGTATATATGTGAAAGCTCCAAGTTCACATTTTCAATTCTTTTGAAGATATATAATTATTTATAGTTTCTAATTAATACTTTAAATCTTTAAGCATCTGGAATGACTCCATCAATTGGAAGTTTTTCACACTTATACTGCAATTAGTATCAGAAGGCACAATACTGCCAATAAGTGATCCTAACACACAATGGCATAGTTACATTTCTTTATATTTATAATTTCCTTCTTATATAAGTATGTATATATTTAAGTTAAGTGCTATTTTTAAAGTGAATAAATGTATTTATAACTATCTAAAACAGTCCTTTTAAATTAAGTGCATTTATTACCCAATAGTAATCATTGATGTTTTCCTGTAATAATTTTAAATAACTAGCCATAAGCAACATAAACAATTTCCAGCCAGAAAAACATTGCTATAAGCAATATGAAATGACAGTGCCTTAGAGCTTTGAAAAGGCAGTCCAGGGAAGTGACTGATCACAAAGCTGATAACTGACAGAAGTAAACTTCAAACTCAAGTATCTCAACTCCCAATTCAGTGATTTTTCTTGTATGCCAAACCCAAAATTAATAAATTTAATCCCAAATAAAGAAGACCAAAATTATCATGAGAAAACAAATCTCTAATTCTCATTTGAATACTTAAACTGCAACATCATAATGCCTAAATGAAGAATTCTTACATTCTGAAATAAGTAAATTAGAGAACTGAACCCAATGGAGAGGAGACCTTAATACCTCAAATGAATACTATATCCTACCCAATTTGCTACCCTACACAGTATAATGACTACTGTGATTCATTACCAAGGAAACCATAGCGAGCTTCTTTAGCATTTATCACATCACTAAGATTTACTAAGAAAAAAAAATACGGTGATTTAATCCAAACACAACTCTTCACAATACCAAGTCTTCCAAGAAAATGCCAAGAGCTGTTGGTTTCTTTCTAGCTTTAATGAAGTAACCATGACAACTCACAATCGCCTATGAACATATCTTAAACATGGTGCCCTGAATAAATCAGAAAATGTAAGGGGAGTGGAAAGTAGGAGAAATGATGCAAAAAAGCAAAAAGAACAACAAACAAAAACACGTTTGGCTCATCCAACAAATTTCAGTGATCAAAGTGCTTGCCCCATCTTAGATGTATACAAGTATTCATAACCAGGTAGTTATTTCATGATATACATTGAGGCTGACACTATTTTAGAAACAAAATAAAGCAGCAGGGTGTAAATAACATGTGGAAAGAAGAAATTTATTTAACAATTATTTGTTTTAGAACTTAATGCAGATACATTATCCAGAAATTCCAAATGATCACCTGGGGGTTCAATTCCAAATTGTGGTTCCTTTTGCAATTCTTTAGCTAAAAAGGGGGGACATCTGTACTACTTTCAACAATAAAGATAAATTATTTTTAAAAGCAAATGGAAAGTTTGAAACTCAGTCCAAATCTTGACACATTACTATTTTTTTCTGTTTAGTTATATTTTAAGAACTTTATTTGTCTAGGGAACAATTCAGTCTGAGATGCTTAGATCACCTGGCTCTTCATCTCTCTATTGTACATTCATTTGAAAACAGGAGGTGATAAAAACATCCACAAAGAGAATGAAATGATATTGTAAAAGAATAAAATATTATTAGTCATCAGGCCTCATTTTAATAGCTTATTCATCTGAAACAAATAATTAAATGTTTCAATAACTTCATTTGGACTAGAAAACATGTAACAAATTTAAATTAATTCTTTAGAGCTGGGGTTATTTTAATTTACAATTAAGTTTGATGCAGGATGATTTTCCCAAGGTTAGAATGATTCATTTGACAAATAAACTAAAGAGTGTCGACCCATGCACCAAGAGGTCGCCAGTTCGATTCCCAGTCAGGGCACATGCCCAGGTTGTGGGCCAAATCCCCAGGGGGGGCATGCGAGAGAGGCGGCCAATTGATGTTCTCTCTCAACGATGTTTCTATTTCTCTCTCCCTCTCCCTCCCTCTCTTTCTAAAATCAATACAGAAAACAATTAAAATAAATAAATAAATTTAAAACTAAAAGACAAGTGCCTTTCCTTCTTTAATGTCATAAGATGGGTTTCACACATTCATAGGTGCAGCTTTCTCCTTTCTCTAAATTTAACAATATACCTTTTTTATGACAAATCAACATTTATACAAATGACAATTAATAAATAAGTCATTATGTAGCTGGATAAAACATAAGGAATGCCTCCCTATGTAATTTATATATAAAAGAGAAAATGGTTATTCTTGAGCAAAATTTCAAATTCAGTGTTAATTAGGACAATTAAATCAAGCCTTGAAAACCTCTGTAAAGCTAAATATCTTCAGATTTATACTGAGGAATAAATGCCAGCAGCTGTCTGGCAGCTGTTCAAAATGCTTCAATATAAATTTTATATGTATATATAAAGTTTACATACATAGTCTAAAAAAATAAGTCTTTTTTTCCCAATTATAGAACAATATATTGAAAACAATCATATCTTAAGTGAAGCTCATGAAATATGCAAAAGAAAAGCGTTACATATATAAACAAGGTTGAACAAAGTGCCATCTGTTTCTGTTGGCTACTGGCATACAACAGATGGACGAGTGAGCACTGAAAATGAGAGTTTCCCCTTCTTATCAATAGGCTGAAGGGTTTATTTTTATCTAATTTAATGTACATTAACAGGGTTTGGGAAATACATGGAAGAATAAAGAGAAAATTATGACCAGTTGGGTTAATACTATAAAATAACTACAAACCTAATAATATAAAATAAAATATACACTTTACATAATAAATAGGAAGTCCTATAAAATCCTTCTAACAGATAATGGTATATTCAAAATAAATAAAATCCTGATCTGCCTATTCTTCATTCCCTTTATTTCATATTCTTGTTCATAAATAAAAATGATGGGTTTTCAAGAGGTAAAAAGCACAGAAGAAGCCTTTAGGTTCCAAAGAAGATTACTTGACACCCACAGTGAATCTCTTCCAAGCGAGCCAAAGTGAGTTAAGTATGGTCCAGTTCCATCACAAAAAATTTTTGCCAGGGTTTCTTCTAAGGACGATAGACAGAGGTTATATAATCTGTTTAGTTCTCAAAAGTCACCTTGAGTCTCATAATAGATTCATTAATAGTTCTGATATCTAAAGCCTTCAAATAAACCTTCCTTCACAGATCTGTAATAATTTAATTAAAGCAGTATAAAATAATTAAATTAAGAAAAGGACACAATTTGTAGTAACTGTTAGTATTATATTAGGGCTAATTCATCAAAAAAAGTAAATATATATAATTAAGTTAAAAATTAAATTTAAAATTTGTGTGTGTGTGTGTGTGTGTGTGTGTATATATATATAAATATATTCCAGATTTTCAAATTCTTAGGACTTAAACTCTAACTTTGTTAAATAGGGTACCACTTTGTATCTGTAAAACTAATTTAACAACAAATGTAATAAAAGCAGACTCTAGGATATTTGTTTCTCAAATGAAGACTGCCACTTGGAACAGGCTTTTGATTTACAGTGTTAAGTAAGATGGAAAACAGATTAACGAAGTATTTAAGTCTATTTCCAAAATAATGATCTATAAGAAAAGGTACATCTTGAAAAATAACATGTTTTCAGTTAAAACTGCTAAAATGTTCTTTGACTTTTTGTTGTTGTTTTTTTTAAAAGAGAGAGATACAAAACAATTTTTTTTTTTAATGTATGAGACAGGAAGAAAGATCTGACAACTTCAAAGACAGCAAAAGACTATGGAAAGATAGTCCCAACAAGTCCTTTGGCATTTGTATAAAAGATGAAAAGTTACTACATAACATAGAATGAAAAGAAAATCTGAAAGCTTTCAAGTTACATTAAAGTTGTTAGAAAATATGCCAAAAAGTACAAACATCAATTTTAAAGTAACTTCAAAAGGGACATCGGTAAGCTAATTTATGTTTTCTTCAAAAGTCATTTACTTGCCCGAAAGCAAATGAAAAGTTTCCACATAAAAAGTAATGCCGAGAAAATGTCTAAATAATGGGCACTTAAACAGAAGTATCCCAGACTGCCTTTACAGTAATTCTCTAGTTTTACCAATGAAATGTGATTAGCATACAAGGAGAAAGGGACTGATTTCCTTCCTAACAATAAAAGACTAGAAAATCAGAGTCTTCCAAAGTACACTGGCTTCAAATACATCAGCGTGCTGGAAGATGGAAGAACTTACTTGTGAAATACTAAGTACTACTGTGAACCAAACCTTATGGTAGTTCGTGAATAGAGTGGTAAACAGGACAGCCCTTGTCCACAGGGTTTCAGGTCTATGAGTCTACAGACAGCAAATAATTACATGAATAAGTACTTATAAATAGAATAAACGCAACGAAAGTGAAATGAAAGAATAAAATCACACTGCTCAGATCTTTCAAAAGCTCAACTATAATCAAAACTGTTCTTAAATTTAAGAGTCATATTTTTAACACCCTTCATAATGATATAAAACTCTGCGTTCATCTTAAAGGTGGGTATAGATAAAATGCCTAATACATTTTTGAAAAATCTCAAAGGAACACATTTCAGTGTGATGCTGGCAACCCTCAAGCAGGAATGGGAAAAGAGCAAGTTTGGATTAACAAGAGGGTAAAAGAATCAAGGATGGTAGCAAAAGCATTATAAAATGACTAAACCTAGGATCCATATCAGATACTAGAATTTTAAGTGACAGCAGGAGGTACCTGGGGAAGTAGATTGCTGGGTAACTATGAGAGGAAAGAAGGCTATTTAATATCACATGATCTCACTTATTTGTGGAATATAATGAACATAACAGTCTGAGGAACAGGGTAGACCCAGAGATGTGGAAGTAGGGTACAGACTGACAACCCTCAGAAGAGGGGGGGGGAGGGAAGAGATAAACCGTAGAACTTATATCATGTACACATAACTGATGGACATGGACAACAATGCTAGGGATGGGGTGGGGGGGGGGATGGGGAGGAGGGTGTCAATGGGGGAAAAAGGAGAAACATCTGTAACAAAAACAAATTAATTAAAAAAAAAAAAAGAAGGCTATTGGACTGGAAATGTAAAGAAGGACCCACAACATACTGAGCTCAAAGGAATCTGGATTTAATCATAGTTATTTCATATACACCTTAAAATTATTTCATCTTATCTTCTCTCTCTACCTCATACAGAAAGCCCTTCATAAAATATCCCTGATAGTCATGTAGCTTTAACTATTTCAAAGAACAAGCAGCATGTTCCACTGTAAGACAGTTCTAGTTGTTGGGCCCAGTTTTACTGTCTGAATTTATTCTTGTATTCATGTAACAGCAACTTAAATATTCCAAGATAAATGACCAGGTCATTATTATGTAGAGAGTCTCTGTTCATTCATTTAGTAAACTGATAAACATACAAAAAAACTTAATTATAATTGTAATCAGGGCAGCAAAAGAAAACAGTGCCATGAGTATACTCTTTCAATTATTCCTGAGTATCTTTCTGGATCTTCCTTATATCACATTAGGTTTTTCTTTCCTAACTTAGAGGAAATAAATTTGGGGGATGATGGAAATAATAAAGAGGATTACTCCGCTTTACTACAGATGTATAATCTCAGTCACTTTTCAGTTGTTTGAGAGTCCAACTAGAAACATTTTAGCATTATATGAAATAGCACAGGTAACTGGAAGGGAAAGGGGGCTGCATCATTTTTTTTTTCTTTTAAAATATCATCAGTGTCATTAGCCAGCAAAGAAATGTAAATCAAAACCACAGTGAGATACCACTTCACACCCACTAGGATGGCTATAATTGAAAGGACAGACAATAATAAATGCTGGTGAGGATGTGGAAAAACTGGAGCCCTCATACATTACTAGTGAGACTGAAAACTAGTACAGCCACTTTGGAAAACAGTCTGGCAGTTTCTTAAATGTTAAAATTAGAATTACCATGTGACACAGCAATTCCACTCCTAGGTATATACCCAAGATAAGTGAAAACTCATGTTCATAGAAAACAACTTGTAGATGAATATTCACAGTAGCATGACTTATAACAGCTAAAAAGTGGGGGGGAAAAATCAAAACCAAACAAATGTTCATCACATGACAGATGAACAGATAAATAAACTCTAGTATACCCATAATGGGGTATTATATGAAAATAAAAAGAAATGAAGTACTGATACATGCTATAACATGAATAAATCTTGAAAATATTATGCTAAGTGAAAAATTGCAGTCATTAAAGAATACATATTATTCCACTTATATGGAATGTTCAGAAAGCAAATCGATAGCGACAGAAAGTAGATAAGTAGTTGCCTAGGGTTTGAGGTTGGGAGAGTGGAAAACGGAGTCACTAATAATGGATTTAAGATATTTTTTTTGCACGACAGTGATGAAAATGTTCTAAAATTGATTGTGTTAATTGCAGTCCAACTCTACGAATTAATAAAGTCACTGAATTGTACAACTTTAATGGGTGAATTGTATGGTTACTTGAATTATATCTCAGCAAAGTTGCGATAAAAAAAAATCATCAGCCATAACTGGATCATGAGTCAATTTTAATAGTAGTAAACTTAAATAACAAAATAAACAAATTTTCCATTACTGCTTAAATGATTAGATTTCATATTTAAGTTATATCTAAATAAAGCTAAAATGCCACTTACAGAATTATTTTAATTTCCATTGATGAAGAAAAAACTAAGCACTGTAAAATGCACCTATGGACTTTATATTATTTAATGATGTAAAACATTTAAGTGAGTATGAACTACTACTGCACTATGGAACTTTCCAAAAGTGTGACTGAATATATCATTTACTTCTAACATCTATGCCTTCAAGTAAAAATTATGTAGTGTTATAAATCATTTCCCCATGTTAGTTTTACATGTCAAAAGAAAAGTAGAACCCTGGCCGGTTTGGCTCAGAGGTTAGAGTCGGCCTGCGGACCAATGAGTCACGGGTTTGATTCCGGTCAAGGGCACGTCCTTGGTTGCAGTTGGTCCCCGGTCCTGGTGCAGGAGGCAGCCAGTCGATGTGGCTCTATCACATTGATGTTTCTCTCTCTAACTCTCTCTCTCCCTCCCTCCCACTCTATCTGATGATAAATGGAAAAATATGCTCGGGTGAAGAATAAAAAAAAAAAAAAAGAAGAGTAGAAATCATTCTGTGTATTAGTTTCTATCACTGTGATAATAATTATCACAAATGTAGTGGCTTAAAACAAAACAAATGTATTAACTTACAGTTCTGTAGGTCAGAATTCTGACACGGGTGCCAATGGACTAACATAAAGGTGTTGGTAGGGCTGCATTGCTTTCTAAAGAGAAAATCAGTTTGCTTGCCTTTTCCATCTTCTAATCTAGAGGCTGCCCTCATTCCTTGGCTCATGGCCCTTTCTTCTCTCTTCAAAGGCAGCAATGCTGCATCTCTCTGACCCATTGTCTGCGGTCACATCTCCCTCTTACTTAAAACCAGGAAAGATCCTCTCCTTTTAGGTGCTCATGAGACTGAATGGGGGCACAAGGACAATCCTGGTTAGTCTTCCCATCTCAAGGTGCCTAACTTTAATCATACCTGCAAAGCCCCTTCTGCCACATAAGGTAACATTCTCAGGTTCTGAGGATTAGAACATGAGTGCAAACAAGATAAATTATAGTACTTACCCACGGCTACATAAAGGGTTATTGGCAGAATATGGACTAGAAATCAAATCTACCGTGTGTTAGTTCAAGTACTTTCCACCATACGCTATACTGTCTTACAGATTTTAATGCTATCTACAACAGTTGATTTAATTTTATAGCATCTAGAAAGGAAAATACCATTACATTTTAAATAGTTACATTCTCAAGTGTAATTCTAAGTTATATCCATATACAACATATTTCTAATTGAATAAAATACAAGAAAGTTATTTAAGCTTTAAAAAACTTGATCAATACACAAATGATTGGAATTTTCTTAGTTCAGAAATGATTGCAGTGGGGAGGAGGGTGGAAAAGGGCATAGAGGGGACAAATGGTGCTGGAAAAAGAAGAGCCCAGCCGGTGTGGCTCACTGGATTGAGTGTCATCCCATGCACCAAGAGGTCACCAGTTCGATTCCCAGTCAGGGCACATGCCTGGGTTTCGGGCTTGATTCCCCAGTAGAGGTGTGCAGGAGGTAGCCAAGCAATGTTTCTATCTCTGTCTCCCTCTCACTTTCTCTCTCTCTCTAAAAAAATAAAAAATAAATCAATAAAAATGTATTTAAAGAAAAGAAAAAGAAGAAAAAAGAAGCTCTCCCCAAAAATATTCATACCCATTAATCTGAAAAAATTAAATGGTTGAAATAGTGATTTTTTTCTTGCTAAAAGTGTGCTAATACTCAATCATTAATAACCTTAATTTATAAGTGAATCTGTATTAAAACTAAATTAGTAATATTTAATTCAATTAACATCTTTAATATTTTGCCAAGATAGTAATGCAAGAGGCTGTTGCCATCAAAATGCCTATCATAAAAACATGCTGTAAGAAAGATGGCTATAGGTACTATGATACCTAAATGTGGTTCAAAATTTTTACACTAAATGTTATGATAAAGGTTCCAATGCTTTTACAAGTGTCTGGCTTGCTGTTACTTTAATATTTTCAGCTTATTAATAGCCAGGCTTTGGGCAATATAACAATCAACTTGTAGTCTTTGTTGCTCACCTCAATCTTCTGTCTTTCCTCTTCCATTTCAGTACTATCATGTTACCTGCTAGGGCAACTTAACTATGCCTCTCAATATGGATACTTTCTAATTTATTACATTTCCTTGACAATCAACTTTCTGTTTCCTAGAGGGCATACAGCATGTCTTCATTTTGCTATTCTATTCATCATCTATTGCCCAGTGCCTTACATTATTAGTTCCTCCACAGATATATGTTGAAAACATTTACTTGATCATGGTTCAAGAGTAGGACAAGAAGTCACAAGCAAAAATTAGAGAGTATACAAATACCTGGATTCCCATGCATCCAATTTTTACTGCTTAACATAAAGAACTATTCAACTCAGGAATAAGTATGACCAACACACTCATACCAAAGATAATTACCTACAATTTTAACAATTGTGAGGAACATATAACATAAATTCATGTTTCTATTATAAACAAAAGTTTACCTTAAAGTATTGTCTTCCCTTTACTGGACTCTGAAGGTTCACCCAAGAGGACAAAATACGCTAAAGATCAAATCAGTGAGCCAGAATTATGTTGCATGCATCAGACCTCATGATCTACCCTTTAAGTGCTGTGAGATAAAGCTGAAAATTAGCAAAATCAAAGTAGATGAAATAACTGTAGAACTACTGGGATCTCGAAAGATGTGAAAAACAAAACGATTAAGTACTAAAACTAGAATATTATAAAATCATAAAATGGACTATGTGATACTAGACAGTGAATGTTTCATAGATCAGTAAAACAGCAACCTACAGGATCAATAGGATTACAGAGTTGTTTTGGCTTAATGTCAAAAAAAAAAACCTGGAAAGGTGGAAGGAAAAACATACTATTTGAAACAAATGGAAGCACTATAATAAAAACTCAAAGATTAGAACCACATAATGTTTTAATAAGTTCAAGAAAAAGTTTTTCTTAGTCCAAGTAATATATGAAGTATGGCAGTGATTCTCAGCCTTTTCCATCTCATGGCTCACAGAAACTAATTACTAAAATTCTGTGGCACACCAAAAAATGTATCTTTTGCCAATCTGACAAAAGAAATAAGTATAATTTTGATTCATTCACACCACATGGCTAATGTTGTGTTGGCTGTTGTCATTTTTTTTATTTGACAATCTAAGGGAAAAGAGGTCAGTATCCCTGACTAAACAGTCAAGTATTGCATGTTTTAAAAATTCTTGCGGCACACTGGTTGAAAATTACTGAAGTATGGTGATTTAACATTTGAAGGTGGGCTAGGTATATAAATTAATTCACTGTCCTATAAAAAAGCTCTCATGCAGGAGAAGAAAAGCAATTTTCCCAGTACAAAAGAAGTTGAATTATATTATGATAGATGAGAGTCCAGTCCTAAAGACTAAACATTTTCATTCCTACAATAAATGAAAAATGTATTAAAAAATTATCCCCAATTGTTATTACTGGCTATCAATGCAGAAGTTAAAACTACTAGAGAAAACTATTAGCTTTCTCCAGAATGTATAATTAGACATATGAAAGTTATTATTTTATAAAGTGATATTACTATATAAACCAAATGTAGATTCAAAGCATCAGCTCAACCACTAAAAAATAAATTATATCAAAGCCAACTTTCGAAATAAACACTGGCAATAAATGGTACAAATTATAGGAATTGTGAAGGAAAGAGTTGCTTAATGCAATCAGAATAAAAGGGACTCTCATTGCCAAAGTCTCTAATGTAAAAAGCCCTCAACTCATTTGTGTAGCTTCTATAAATAAAGAGAACGAGAGAAAGAAAGTCATCTATCACAAGAACCTTTATTTTTTAAGATTCTCTACTTCACGCATGTTACTCCCTTTTAATTAACTTTTTTTCAAAAAAGAAAAAGAAAAGAGAGGGAGAGAAAACCTGTGATTCACTCACAAATGAATGGCAAACATTGTGAAGGCTCGGCTGGATATTCAGCAAGCCAGGGAAGGAGTTAACCCTCTATTTTAAATACCGCTGGGCCTATAAAAGCCTAGTTTCACTTTCTTTGGCCTACACTCAGGTTATCCTGTTGGTATTTTGCAACTCTTCAATTCATTGTCTGCATTCATGCTGTCAGTGATTCATTGAACCACTTTATCGAGAACTTACTGCATGCCTTGCAGAACGCTCAGAGCAGAGAGAATATGGATGAAAAAGACAACATCACAGTCCTCAAAGAGGAAAGACAAGGGGGCGGAGGAAAGGAGTCTGGAAATGTCAGTATTTTGGGTACCTTACCCATTTGGCAAGTAAGCACTACACTAGCCACTTTTAAACAGCAGTTGGTTACTATGTCAGATTGCCTGTGGTCGGTCTGGCACACATCCCCACAACCACAGCCACCTCACTTACTCTAAGGCTGGAAATCTCATTTCCCGGAGTCCGCCTTCCCTGTATAGTTCCATGTTAGTAACCTCAGATTTGAAACAGAAAAGGAAAGTGAAGGTCATTTTTCTCAGGTGGTCCGGGGATTCTGATGTTTGCCTTTTACAGATGCTGCAGCGTAGACCTTTCCATTAACTTCCACATCACAGTCCTGGAAGGCTTCGCAGACTTCCCCACAAATTCATTTTCCACCCACTCACCAGCGCACTTCAGGCTGAGATCTTCACTGTCAAGTTCTCTGACCTGATGTCAGCTCCCACCACCTGCTCAGTGCCACAGGATAAATATTTCATCGACAGTTTCTCTCATGTTCAGCAGAGCTCCTCCAACCTATGGTGACAGCTTTCTTAACATTCACACCCAGTGGTATAAGCCCCTATTCCTCCACAGTGTGACTTCCATTTTCCTGACCAAATCCTCAGACTAAGCTGCTGGAAGCATGAGGAGCCTCTGTTTCTGGCCCAAGGGGAAGACCTAGTCCAGAAGGGCAGCATGATAAAGTTGTTCACATGGACGCGGGAGCTAGCTAAGTTTGATTTCTGGCTTAGAAGCTGCATGTCTTTAGGCAGCTAGTTACTTAAACTCTGCCTCAGTTTCTCATCTATAAGGCAATGGTATTATTAACTACTTCATAGGGTTGTGAT
Source organism: Tadarida brasiliensis (assembly GCA_030848825.1). NCBI lineage: Eukaryota > Metazoa > Chordata > Mammalia > Chiroptera > Molossidae > Tadarida > Tadarida brasiliensis. The sequence goes on along the minus strand of CM061267.1, from coordinate 76,328,360 downwards.
GACAAGTGGATTAATATATAATACACAGTAAATAACAAATAAAGGTAAATAAAAGTATGCTTTTCATTCTTATTCTTCTTTAGACTTAGTCCTCCTATTTGTATCCAGAAATAAAAACAGAGAATGGATACACTGAGATGCCGAAATACTGGAGGTAGGATATTTGTGAGCCAGTCTGAGATGTTACAAATTCATATCTTGGAAGCAGGAAACAGTAAGTGAAGAGTTTTATAAAACCAGATTACTCCATTTTTACTTATTAATACTTTAATATTTCTATGTTTCTTGAACTATCCCCACACTACTTTTCCAGGTGGTTCACTGATAATTTATTTCTTATTTTTTTGACAAATACATCAAAAGAAATATCAGATAATAAAAGTTCAAAATATGCACCCTTGTATTAAAGGTACATTTGAGGAATGTGAATTTGGGTTGGGGGAGGAGAATGCTGGCAAAACACTCAAAGGAGATTTTAATTATATTTCTAATTTCTTACAATTAAAAAGTTTTCATTAACATATTACTTTTATAGTAAAATCGAATTTTAAAAGTAAGTTTAATATTTGGAATAATAAATTGCCAAAAAATTGATGGTAACTTAACAATTAAATATAATATTAAAATATGAATCAGAGAGAATCTCCATGTTTGTATAAGAAAGGTATTTTCTGAAAGTATAGTATTTTCATTTTTATACTTAGAAATAGCTCTTTTAATCATTATTTTTAAACACTAAATCTTCAGTGCTATAATTTTTTTTTCAAGAAACTTCTCTGGCTAATCTTTTTATCACCTTTGGGTAGAAAAAAAAATCTAAGAGAAAGATGTAATTCTAGGACTACTCAATTTGAAGAGCATCTATATCTTATGGAATTGGATGTCTCAAAATATGCTGTATTCGTTCAGGTTTCTATAAATCCTTATTAAGGAAACCAGAGTAGAATGAAATGAAAATTGACTTTCCTCAGTATCCAAATAATAAAAATATAGTAAGGCTTGCCGAAGTATTCTATTCCCCATTGCACTCTCTGGCCATGATAAATGGAAACTGCCTGTCAGCAGGAAAAAGTGGATGCCATTCTTCTAATAGCAGCCTTGTCTGGCACAAAGGAGGCATCGGAGCACAAAGAGTGAGTCTATGGGCCCATCTCTCTTAACAACGATCGAATCACGTGAACAAATCAAAAAGATATTCGTTGCTTAATGAAAAAAGCTGAGATTTGCCATGGCTGCTTTGGCTCAGCAGTAAGAGCGTCGGCCTGCAGACAGAAAGGTCGTGGGTTTGATTCCCGGTCAAGGGCACATACCTAGGTTGTAGGCTCCATCCGTGGTCCAGGTCAGGGTCGTGCAAGAGGCAGTCAGTCGATATGTCTCTCTCACATCAATGTTTCTGTTTCTCTCTCTCTCCTCTCTCCCCCTCCCTCCCTTCCACTCTGTCTAAAAAATCAATGGAACAATATCTTCAGGTAGGGATTAACACACACAAAAAAGCGGAGATTCAATAAGCTAAATGTTTTAGGTACATTTGGAGTGACTACTTAGGAAAGAAGGAATTAGGAAAGAAAACCACATGCTTTCCCAATTTCATTCTCAATACAAAAGCATACAGTCTTTTTCCCACAGCAGGTTCACAGTATCCATAATTTGGAGGAAACACGAGCAAACCGACACAGAAGAATAGCAAAACAAACATCTGCTGGTGCTCAGGTATGCGTGCTGTCAGTGGACTTACTGATTGCTGCTTCCAAGTTTTTTCTTTTCTTTTTGTTTGATTTTTTTAAATATCAATTTCCTCAAGGTAGACTAACCTTCAAATATTTTATTCACTTCAACACCATTGCATTATGATTGGCAGGAGTGATGCCAATGCTCCTGAACAAGCTTGAAAAGGAAAACTGTTCACACTCAACTAAGAGTACAAAGAACAAGAGTGTTGAATCTATATTTAATGTGAATGGACTCAGCTATACAAGACAGTAAGTGAATTGTGCCTGCATTCCCATTACACTATGCTGTGGAAAGACACATGAACACTCTGCTATCGGATTAGAACACCAAATGTTCTACAACTCTGTTTGTACCTCAACTAAATGCTCCTCTACAGACCTCCATAAAAACACGAGATCTTAATCAGGCCATCTGGGTTCTATTCTTATCTGCTCACTATCTATAAAAGCACAGATAAATTACTCAAGCTTTCTGTTCCTCAGTTTGAATAGTTAAATACTAAGTTAATTTTTTAAAGGGGGAATAGGTGGAGAATTATAATACAGTGTCTGGCATATGATGCATCATCAAATGTTAGCTATTATTAAATCATCTTATATAAAGGTAAAGCAACTACCCTCTTCTGACTTACCTACCTTTGAAAAATGTAATGAAGTATAAAACACCTAATGGTTAAGTGATAGGAAGAAATATAAAATAGATGGTTGGAATTTTAAGCAGTATGGATAAACAGAAGTTAAATTAATAGCAGCAATATACTAGAATTTATTCAACTATTCCAACATAAGAATCCCTTCCTCTCCCCCTTCAGTCTCTTACACCTGATTTTACTTTTCTTTAAATTATTTTTATTAATTTATTTTTGTTACAGATGTATCTCCTTTTTCCCCCATTGACACCCTCCTCCCGATCCACCCCCCACCCCGTCCCCAGCATTGTTGTCTATGTCCATCGATTATGCGTACATGCATATAAGTTCTGTGGTTTATCTCTTCCCTCCCCCACCCCTCTTCTGAGGTTTGTCAGTCTGTACCCTACTTCTATGTCTCTGGGTCTATTTTGTTCATCAGTTTGTTTTGTTCATTATATTCCACAAATGAGTGAGATCATGTGATATTTGTCTTTCTCTGCTTGGCTTGTTTCGCTTAGGATAATACTCTCCAGGTCCCTCCACGTTGTCTCAAAGGATAAGAGATCTCTCTTTCTTACAGCTGCATAGTACTCCATTGTGTATATGTACCACGGCTTTTTTATCCACTCATCTATTGATGGACACTTGGGCTGTTTCCAGATCTCAGCAATTGTAAATAGTGCTGCTATGAACATAGGGGTGCATATATTCTTTCTGATTGGTGTTTCAGGCTTCTTAGGGTATATTCCTAGAAGTGGGATCACTGGGTCAAATGGCAGTTCAAGATACAAAGTATAAAAAGTGAGAAAGTAATCACTAAGGGTAAACAAAACTATTCAATAAAAATGGGACTTCAATCTATAGTAGCCCTGATCATTTCAAATTTTTGATGGTCCTTGGACAATTTCACAGAGAGGCCTCTAAAAAAAGAGAGTATAGTGTTGTATGCTTAATTATACAGTAAAGTCTGAATTCTTAAATATTTACTCTAACAGAATACCAATTCTCATAGACCACAAAATACATTATTACAACAAAAGAAAAATCATTTTACTAGCATGAAATAACCTCAAACTACTTCCCCCAAAACTGTACTATCCCTGTAACCCAAGGGAACATAAACTGAATAGAATATGATAGAACAAATGATGATTTTAACAGTTTTCTTACTTGATATATTACTTTGAAATGAGAACTAAAGCTTAGAGTACGTCATAAATCCCTTAGATCACAAAGGTCAAATTTTCTTCAAAATTTTGATAGAATAATATAACTATTATAAAATAAACTACACTATGATCAATAATGGCAGGAAAAATATAAACTAACAAAAGCAAAAATATTATTATAAGAAATTTAAAGATGAATTATCCCAAAATGCTATATATATACTAAAATAAAAAGTGCAAAGAGAAGAAGATACTAGGAACAACAATTTAAAAAATTAAGGGAGAGAGAAATCAGTGCATTATTGCGAAAGGTGTGTGGCAGTTATCTACCTGATTCTCATAATTAACAGTGTGCTAAGATAAGAAACTAAAGCACTTCATTTTAATATACCATCTAATAATTTTAAATGATAATACAACTCTGGCCCTGGCCAGTTTGGCTCAGCAGTTAGAGCGTTGGCCCATGGACTGAAGGATTGTGGGTTCAAGTCCTGGTCAAGGGAATGGACCTAGGTTGCAGGTTCGATCCCGGGCCCGGTTGGGTTGTGCAGGAGGCAACCAATTGATGTGTCTCTCTCACATCGATGTTTTTCTCTCTCTTTCCCTCCCTCCCTTCCACTCTCTCTAAAAAAAAAAAAAAATGGAAGCATATCGTCGGTGAGGATTAACAAAAAAAAATAATAAATAAATAAATACAATGTTAATACAACTCTGAAACGGAAATGACATAAAAAATTAAGGTAACAATGGTTAAGATAAAGATCAATGTGATTGATTACTCTCTTCTGCATCTTATATTATTATGTTCTTTGATCTGGTACCTGACAAACTGAGCATGCTCATCAAAGGTTTTCTGAATTGCTGTACGGGTTGATGGAGGGATGAAGGAAGGAAAAAAGTAAGAGTAATGATCATAAATGCCATCTAGATAGTCTGCATAAAAATAACACCTAAGAAGTCTGCTATGCCTAACCCCCAATTCTAATTATTAGCTCTAGGACATCCAAAGTCTACATTTCAACAAACACCCAGGTGATCCTAATGCAAGTAATCCATGGCCTCTGGAACACCATTTCCAAAGCTGGTACCACAGAGTACTCTATGCTCCAATGGGGGAAAAAAAGTGCCTTGAAAAAACTGCTGTTTGATAAAAGAAGTTAGGAAAAAAGATAAATAAGGAAAAAACCATTTTTCTAAATAGCAGTATTTCTCAGAGCTTCAATATACATCTGAATTCCCCCAAGAGAGAAAATAACCATAACCATGGTACATTTCCTAAAATTAGTGGCCACGGAATACTTTCTTATGTTTTACCCACCAACATCTACAAGATTAAAACATTTACACAAGAAAATTAGAAACAAAGACTAAGATGAAAGTAATTAGAATACATTAGAAAACTTGAAAGGTTCCTTATAATTCTAATTGTAAAAAAAAAAGGGATCTTCTTTTATCTTAAATAATACTAAATTATGGGCACATAAATATCACTATAATATGTATAATATATAAATATCACAAACTTTCCCTCTGCATTAACTCGAAAGTTAATGATATTAATACTGGCCATAAGGATTTCTTTAAACAATAAAGAAACTAGAAAAAACTGTTTCTTAAGAGGATAATCTTTGCAGATATTGACGTTTGAAGTAATAACAGCTTTTCTCTAGGATCTTAAGAATAGCTGTAGATATTGGCATCAAACTGTTACAGAAAATATTTTAGAAACAGAGAAGAAAGTAGGCTTATTCAAAGAAGGAAAATTCTCTCTAGGTCTTTTGTAAACAAAATATATTTGTGAAGCCTTAAAAATGTTTTGAATTTGTGATAATTACAAGTAAAACTATTTCAAGTTGATCACCTTAGAGCACCCAAAATTAACTATTTCAATTATCTAAGAGGTAACATTCCCAGATTTGCTTCATCAATATCAAATGAGCTCATAACACAAAACTGAATGAAATAATCTTGGTAACTCTCTTAAATGAGTTCATTTAAGTGATTACAATACAGAGGGTTACTATGGATTAAAGAAAAATTTTATTTTAAGGAAAAAAATAAAGACTCTCTAAAACTGTTTAGATAACAAAACAAATGAAGACCACTAACCCTAAAATACTTTTACATCTCCCTCAAGGGGAGTCAGATTTTTAAAAAGTGACTGCCTAGGCTCAAGATAAAAAACTAAAATGTCTCCCCAAAGAATTAATAACTGCATGCCAGCCCTCATGGGTTTGGAGCAGAAATTCACACTACTCGTGTAATGGAAAAGACACACAATAAGCTTTAGAGCTCCCAGGCATCTGGTAGTAACTAATATAAATGTTTTCTAGAATAAATGCTTTAAACTCTGACCTCAAAGAATTTTTAATGTGATACAGGCTAATGACCTGATAGAAAAACTGGAAAAGACATGAATATACATTTCCTAAAAGGAGGAATACAAGTGAGCAAAATATATAAATGGATGTTCAAAGTCATTAGTTTTGAGGGAAATGAAAAATAAAGCAAAAATATACTATTTTATATATATAACACTGAAGAGCATTAAAACAGTGAACAAAACAAGTTTGGTAGCAACAGAAACATTATACATTGCTGGTATGAGTGCAAACTGGTCTGGGGAACATTGGAATTATCTCGCAAAACTGAAGATGCAAATATCCTGTAGCTAAACAAAGCCGCACCTTATATATACACTAACTCCTTGTCACCATGCTGCAGAAGACATTTACAAAAATATTTAAAACAGAGTTGATTATAAAAGAAAAAAGATGCAAACAGCAAAACTGACAATCTACAGAACAAAAGGTAAACTAAATAATGATCTATTATTTCAAATAAGAAAATCATACCTTAGTGAAAATAACTGAACTTCAACTACACAGGTCAGCATATATGAATCAATCAATGTAATGCTGGTGAGAGTATCAAATGAAAAAAATGTTTGACTCCATTGATACAAAATTCAAAATCAGAAAAGTCAATTATTATTTATGAATACATACACTTGGAGGTAATTTTAAAAAATGAGAAGGAGAAATATAAAGTTGAGGAAGGACGAGACTTCTGGGCTAAATGGATGGGAATATGATTACTGAGGAATTCACAATGGACTAAAAAGGCTTTGGTAATATTCTATTTTTGAAGTTGGTTGGTATGTTCATTATATTAATAATGGCTGTTTATTATTATGCTTTAAATGGAATATATAAACTATAAATTCTTAGGTATGTATGGCATATTTCATTATGTAAAACAATACAGTCTTAAGAATAACCAATAGCAATATATATGTTTATTTCTTTGTCTCCTGAGTATATGTTCACCCTTTGTCTTTCTAAGTTTTGGCCTCAGAATTTTGTGACAATTATGATAAGTCGGGAATAAATTACCGTGTTTCTTATGGGAATCTTCTTGGGTTCTGGGGGCATGTCCTGCGGAACAAATTTCACTGGTTCCTTGATCTGCCTCCTGGATCGTTTGGTCCCATCTGGTAAGGTTTCCATGGCCATCTCTGCTTCCATGTCACTGCTCCCAGCCTGGTCACATTCCGAACACTGCCTGCATAAAGGAGAAAGAATAAGTTCATACACTTATTTTTACCTTCTAGTATTAGCACTGGTTTCTATAAATACAAAATTCAGGTATTTGTGAAGAATATATAAAAATATACACGGGTATGTGACCACAGGGTATATAATGACTATACATACAGAAAGGTGTGTGCACTCCTATAAGAATAAGTGTAATAAGAACGTATGTTATAATGCTGCATGTTTAAGTGAACTAACATAAAAGAGTCAGCACTGATTAAAAATGTAGTTTCCCTGCCCTGGCTGGTGTGGCTCAGTTAGTTGGGCACTGTCCCGTGCACCAAAAGGTTGCCAGTTTAATTCAGGTCAGGGCACATGCCCAGGTTTTGGGCTTAATCCCCAGTAGAGGGTGTGTAGGAGGCAGCCGATAGATGTTTTGCTCTCACATCAATGTTTTTCTCTCTCTCCCTCTCCCTTCCTCTCTCTCTAAAAAAAAAAAAAAAAAAATCAATAAAAATATTTTTAAAACAACAGGTAGTTTACCTTTGGAAATCATGACTTTTCCATGAGTGACATGCACTGTGACACCTGAAAATCAAAGTCATTTACTGACCTTGACTCTATTCCTGTCACAGTTATCATATCTTGTCACCTTAATGACAAACCATGATGAATATACCAACTAAAAAACTCTGTAGAAACAGTTTCTAAAAAGTGTTGAAAAAATAAATGGGTCGTTTTAGTTAGTGGCCCACACTATTTGTGAGGGAGGAAATATAAACTTACTCATTAAAAGAAGTCAATGAAACGTTTTTTAAAGCCCAGGGATGTGGGGAGATGGCAGAGCAGGAAGCAACGGGAGTAGGTCTGTCTACCTAGAGCACAATTGCACTAACGGGATCTGAGTGAGGTAACCACTGTGGAACTCTGGAGTCTATCGAAGGCTTGCAACTGCCAGGGAAATGCTTGCACGGGCGAACTGCTATTGTTTCAGTCACCTCAGCTCTTGGCACAGTAGCAGCTACCCAACGCCCACCCCAGCCCCACGGCAGGCAGCTTGCACACATTCCTGCACTGCCTGCACACAGGCGTTAGGAGCCGGGGGGGCAAGATGAACCCTGACTTCAAATATTGGGATCTGTTCTCTGATCTCTGATTGCTGCTTTTGATCGTAGAAGTATGGACAAAAAGGTGGGTGACCTCCCTCTATTATTGCAAGGCACCCCAGCCCCCTCAGTCTGAAGTAACTTCCAGGACTTAAAGACCAGTGTCCTTTTTCCCTCCACCTTCATTTTTCTCTTCTTCCCCCTTTGGGAGCCATACATTAAAGACTAGGACATTCAATGCCCGACCAGTGTGGCTCAGTGGTTGAATGTCGACCCATGCACCAAGATATCACCAGTTCGATTCCCGGTCAGGGCACATGCCCGGATTGTGGGCCCGATCCCCAGTGGGGGGCATGCAGGAGGTGGCCAGATGATGTTCTCTTTCATTGATGTTTCTCTCTCTCCCTTCCTCTCTCTCTTAAATCAATAAAGAAAAATATTTTTTTAAAAAAAAGACTAAGACATTCAAAAATAAGTGCATAAATGAGAAATTAGAAAGTAACCACAATTGCCCAAGAAAAAAACTCAGAAAAGCTATGAGAAGACCATAAGATTATACCTCAGGCTGATCCTCAGCACAGAGACAGCCCACTATAATAAACAAACAGACAAATAAAAAACAATAACAAAACACAGCAAACCCTGGGGGCAGAGGAGAACTTAATTTGCAGAGTTACCACATTATTAAATTTAAATATCCAGTTTTTGATGAAAAAAACATAAAGCATACAAAGAAAGGCAAAAGTAAGGTACATTGATGGGACAAAAATTAAGTAAACAGAAACTGTGTCAGAAGACTTGATGGCAGATCTATAAGACAAAGACTTTAAAACAACTCTTATAAAGATGCTCACTGAACTAAAGGAGGTTGTGCAGAAAGTCTGGGAAACAATGTATGAACAAAATGGGATATCAATAAAGAGATAGAAAACCATAAAAATAAAAATAAAAAAGAAATCTGGAGCTGAAAAGCACAAAAACTGAAATGAAAAATTTGAGACATTCTTATAATAAAGCAAAAGAGAGTTAGATATAAACACACTAGACAGAATTCATGCTTTAAGAATCCACTAAGATACCAAAATAGCCTCAATTAACTTAAAATTCATTTCTCAAAAAAAAACCCATAACAGGCTTATTCATATAATACTATAATAAACATTTATGTCAGAAGCATTTTTACCACAAAAATAGAAAACAGTAACAATGTTAGGTGATGAGTATGTTAATTAGCTTGATTGTGGTGATTATTTTACAATGTATATGCATATCAAATCATTAAATTGTATACTTTAAATATATATTCAGTTTTTAATTGTTGATTATACCTCAACAGAGTTGGATAAATATTTATGAAAGTATCAATTTTAAAATTGCCACAAACTTTATTATGAAGCAATATAACACTTCATCTTATGCTGTTGAAATGAAGCCAACCCAATTCTAACATCTAAATCCTCCCCATTTTACTTACCAATAACTGTTTTTGGTCTTTCTTGGCATCCTCGTAAGAGGAGGGTCCAGACATCCAAGATGGTAATGCAATTTACAGGTGTCACACAGTAAAAGAAGATGCTGATCATGGTTCTTCTTACAAATTCCACAACTTTGAATAAAGGCAGCAAATAAAGTATTAGATTATAATTATCATAGTAAAACAGCTAATTTATAGCATACTTTTAAGTTTCAAAATTTCATCACAATTAACTTAATATTCTTTTGTTGAAATCAAATGTTTTTCATAACCCATCTTTTTGTAGTGCCAATAACAAATTATTAATTCTAAATACTTTTGAGAATATAGAAAAATAGCTCAGGTCTAGTATAAATTTAAATAGTGCTAGAGATCAACCTTTTGGAGCAGGGCATTTATGAGATATTTATTCTCAACATCTTTATCTTATTATCACGTAAAACCCATTTAATATTAGCTCAATTTTCCTCTAAAAATATAAATTATTAAATAAGAATTTTCCAACTTTCTACTTCTCTAAAACTACAAAAATGACTTTAAAAACAAAATTCAGTGTCTTTTCTACCATTAATTATAAATCTTTCAAAGAGCCCTCAACATGTAAATAAGATACCTATATACATGAGTCTCTTTTCAAAATCAGACTTTAAATCTTTAAAATATACTATAGCCCTGGCCAGTTTTGTTCAGTGGTTAGAGCATCGGCCCATGGACCAAGGGGTCTCGGGTTTGATTCCCGGTCAGGGGTGCATACCTGGGTTGCAGTTTCGATCCCCAGTCTGGTGGGGGTCGTGCGGGAGGAAACTAATCAATGTGTCTCTCTCACATTGATGTTTCTCTCTCTCTCTCTCCCTCCCTCCCTTCCACTCTTTCTAGAAATCAATGGAAAAATATCCTTGGGTGAGGATTAAAAACAACAACAAAAATGTACTACTGTATAGATATTTACTGCAAAGAATGAGGAGTTTTACTATTGGTATTACTGTTATTTTGGATTTTGGCTTTTAAGGAATCTAACTTTTCTTATGCATAAAGACAACTTAACTGAGAGCACATGCACCATGACCTGAAAATCTAGAGTATATTCATTTATATTGGGAATGTAAAGCCTGAGGGAAAAGCTTATGAGAACCTAAAACAGCCATCCATATACAGAAATAGCAATGATGTTTGAATTTCTTAAACAATCCTAGAAAAAAAGATCATACACAGACACACACACACACACACACACATAAAACAACAGCAACAATAACAACCCATATTTGGTCTCAAAGTTGCTCAGGGTAAAAAGAAAGAAAAAAAAATCACCTAAAATATATTCAAAAATAAAAAATGAACTGTAGTGATAAAACTCAGAGGTGCAGTGATATGTCTGATGGTTCCAAATTAACCAAATTGTTTGGGAAAAGTTTGATTGAGAATGACCTTGTCTTCACACAATACACTAAGACATTAGTGGGTTTTTCCCACATTTCAAGGAAGTTATTTTGTATTACCTATGGAGGGAGCCTTCAACCAGGATTGGAAAATAATTATAAAGATTGATGTTGTGGCTATTGCTGCTATTTCTGAAAAAGGAAGAGGTTGTAGGGATATTTATGTATTATATAAGCATATATGCATGTTTACATGAATATACACATTTGTTTGTGTATGTATATATACACACAAATGTAAATCTTCTAGCATCTTCTAAACTTTTCTCATTTAATCAATATAATCAGTTACATTTAAAAGAAGATTGTTTGGGATGGAGAACACAAATACAGTGCAAACAAAGATGATGTGTTGTACAATTGTGCACCTGAAATCTGTATAATTTTGTTAACCAGTGTCACCCCAATAAATTCAATAAAAAGGAAGAATAAATAAATAAATAAAAGAAAACAAGAAAGAAAGAAAGAAAGAAAGAAAGAAAGAAAGAAAGAAAGAAAGAAAGAAAGAAAGAAAGAAAAAGAGAAAAGAAAGAAAGAGCAAAAAAGAAAAGATTATAACCTATTAAGGTATGGAAAGAAGTCTGGACTATGTAAAATTACTATAATGGTGGACACTGTAAAATATTGAGCCAAAAAAGTAAAGAACAAAAATTTTCTGGAAATAAAATCATTACAACTTAGCACACAGAGAAAAAAAATATAGACAGATTCAGATCTAAAACTTATCTTCATTATCCACCACTGTACAAAGGCAATAATTCAGAATATATATATAAAAATATATATATATGTATATATAATACCCATCAGTACCTGAAAACACATGCAGAACTCTAAAACTCATTCAAATAAAACACAAATACCCATTATCTAATGTATTGTTTAATTATTTATAAAAATAATCATTATTTAAAGTCACTTTCCAATTCCCCAAAGAATGAAGCTTATGCACATATATCCCCAGTTACTTAAAAGATACAAAAAGTCATTTATCTTATTAAAAGATGAGTAAAAAACTCTTCTATCAAACTTGAAAAGCATCTTTGATGATGGTATTAATAAAGTTGAACTTTAAATGCTATTAAATTTCGGTGTGGACATAATTCATTCTCAAATACTTGAAGTATCTTGTTACTAAAAAGTATTAGTTTAAAACTACACAATATTACTCTGTCACAATTTCATTACTTGCCTATAAAGTACTGTAGGAAGAGTGGACGTCTTTTGTGTGCCTCCTTCTTTTTTACTTGGTTTTCGTTCCTTGGGGGCTCGCAAAATTGCCGGTATGTTCAACTTCTATTGATTTGAAGAAATGCAGTTTATTTTGTTTTAAAGAAATATAAAGCAACATTTTCCTCTCTATGCCACTCAAGTCAACTGACAGTGCTAGGATTGTGAGGGGGAAATGTTTTACCCGCTATTACACTGGCAAAAAGGATTAAAATGAGTTTTTGTTTCACAGTTACTTCCATTAGAAACCTATAATCACATACTTCCATCAATTTTCAGTGGAACACTAAAACATTATGAAAATTAACTTCTACTTTAGCTTTAAAAAGCGAAAGACAAGGACAAGCATTTAAGAACATTAAAAAGAAGAAGAAAAAAACGCACACACATTATACTTAACAAAAAGAATATTAAAGCCGTTTATTTTCCTCAACATCCCAACTGCACTGGTGCTCCATAGGTTAATTAGAAAAGTTATCTTATTGGACCAAACTCTCCACAAAGCGAATGAGATTCTCTTTGGTTTTCTACTACTCTGTAGTATGCTGGCTCCTCAGACAGCAACCATCTATCAAAGTCATTTCTCAGTGGCCCAGTGGGCCGGCATCTGTTCAACCTACTGGAAAAAAAGTGTCATGCGAGCAGTACAAATGAATTCTACCTCTGCTGCGTATTTTACATTTGCACAAGGAAATCTGTGAACTTCTGTTAAAACTCATTTAATAAATGAAAATGCGCTTTTATAGCAGATTTGTATGAGACCAACGTGCAAATCAAGCCAAAAGATAATGCTAGCTTGGCAGATAAAGAACAGGCTTGTGCTCAACGTTAACTTCTCTAAATGTAACATATAAAATACCAGCCCTGGCCAGGTAGCTCAGTCGGTCAGAGCGTCATCCCATCCTGATATGCCAAGGTTGTGGGTTCCATCCCCAGTCAAGGGCACATACAAGAAACAACTAATCAATGTTTCTCTCTCTCTCTCTCTCTCTCTCTCTCTTTTCCCTTCCTCTTTCTCTCTAAAATCAATAAATTTATATATATAAAACACCATAGTCTTCCAAAAATCCATCAACAACCTATAGCTAGGAAGAAAGTCAGTTCTCCATAAGCAAGTGTTCATTCTCACCTTTTAAATTATGTTATTCATTATAAGCCACATACACCCTGTTCACAAAAGCATCCTCAAAGCTAGCATAGCACAATACATATCAGTATGTATTACTTCCTAAAATAATATGTCTACACGAATTGTATGATGAATTGGACTCTTTGTAAACCTATGAAACAAGTACAATAAAAAATATATTTTCTTTGAAAATCATTCTTCACAAATAAAACTACTTTCATCGTGAAAAGACCACAGTGTGTCTCCATCATCCTTAAAAAATATAACTGAAATTACTTAAATGAATTCTTAATTTATGAATTATGCACACTGTACTTAAAAAAAAAAAACTTCAAAGAAATCCATTTGGCAATGATTCTTCTTTTCAATGCTAAGAACATTAACAGGCTAAAAATGTTCAAGAGTAAAGTTATTTTTTTCACAATAAATACCTACTGAAGGGGAAAAGCTACACTTTAAAGTTTCAAAAATCATTTCTTACATAGCTAAAAGGTAAATCAACACAAAAACAAATCTCTTCAGCCTGCCTTTTAAATTTTACATTAAAATTACAAAACCTCTCATGTCAATGTTTCTCTCTTTCTCTTCCTCTTATTTCCATTTCTCTCTAAAAAAAAAAAAAAAAAAAAAATTGAGAAAATATTTTTTTAAAAAAAGCCCTTGCCAGTGTGACTCAGTTGGTTGGGCATCATTCTACACACCAAAGGGCTGCCAGTTTGATTCCCAGTCAGGGCACATGCGTGGGTTGCAGGCTAGATCCCCGATAAGGGGCGTGCAGCAGGCTGCCAACCGATGTTTTGCTCTCACATTGATGTTTCTTTCTCGTTTTCCCTATCCCTTCCTTTCTCTCTAAAAATATATTAAAAACAAAAACAACAAATATATTACAAGAACAAGACAGAAGAAAATATGACAAAGAATCTAAAACTGCTACATTGTAGGAGGGAAATGTGGTAGGAGTTAACTCATGCTTCAAATCTTAACTTCATCACACTGACAGGTCAATCATAGAGCAAACGAGAAAAAATCTGGAAACGAGAAAGCTGTTAAAACAACCAAATTAAGCTACAGGTTCTCAACAGGCAGCTTCTAATGCTCTAGATGTATTTCAGGCAGAAATCATTACCCCAGAGGATTAGGTGGCCCTAATCAAACAGAATTCTTTAGTTAACAAAGTGACAGTTGTATCAGAGATGTGATTTTTGAAAATAATACAGAGAACAAAAATAGACGGAGAGAGCAATTGGAAAGAAACTAACCTGCCCTGTGATTCTGCCTAGTAAGGCCCATATTCCTTGTCCTTCGCTCCGAAGTTTCCCATTCAGGTTTTGTAGTTCTTCTAAAGATTCACACAGCTACAATGCAAATAATTAAAATTAGTAAACCATTAAAATATATAGTAAAATATGTAAAAATATAAATGACTCATCAATGAATGTCCAAGAATATCTGTATGTATATTCCACATAGTTTTAATATATTCAAGTCACAATAGTGCTGACGAATGAGGCTATCCAATTAGTTAAGAAGCCTCAACAAAATATAAGCATTTTAGTTTATGTTAGCATTTTTACTAATGACAATGATACCTAATTTATATATTGCTATAGTTTACTACAAAACTTCACACACATTTTGCTAATTATTGTGACTAGCAAAGCGCATTTCTACCATATCCCAAAGAGAACACCAAGAAACACAGGGTTTTTGTGACTTGGCTAGGATCACAGAAGCAGCAAGAACCCCAGGTCTTCTGAATCTAACCCCAGTACTCTTCACTACTGTGTGGCTAATTATGGGATATTTCTTCCTACTAATTTTTTAACACTTAAAATGTTATCTAACAATAAGTCGATACCAGTTTTATATGCTCATATTACTTATTACCTAACATTTTAGCTACATATTTTTTAAATTATTTTTATTAATTTATTTTTGTTACAGATGTATCTCCTTTTTCCCCCATTGACACCCTCCTCCCCATTCCCCCACCCCCACCCCGTCCCTAGGTTTGTTGTCTATGTCCATTGGTTATGCATACATGCATATAAGTTCTGTGGTTTCTCTCTCACCCCGCACTCATTCCCTCTTCAGTCTGTATCCTATTTCTATGTCTCTGGGTCTGTTTTGTTCATCACTTTGTTTTGTTCATTATATTCCACAAATGAGATCATACGGTATTTGTCTTTCTCTGCTTGGCTTGTTTCGCTTAGGATAATACTCTCCAGGTCCCTCCATGTCATCTCAAAGGATAAGAGACCTTTCTTTCTTATTGTTCCATTGTGTATATGTACCACAACTTTTTTATCCACTCATCTATTGATGGACACTTGGGCTGTTTCCAGATCTCAGCAAT
Source organism: Tadarida brasiliensis (assembly GCA_030848825.1). Lineage (NCBI taxonomy): Eukaryota > Metazoa > Chordata > Mammalia > Chiroptera > Molossidae > Tadarida > Tadarida brasiliensis. The sequence continues at coordinate 76,312,559 of CM061267.1, read as the reverse complement.
TGTAAATAGTGCTGCTATGAACATAGGGGTGCATATATTCTTTCTGATTGGTGTTTCAGGCTTCTTGGGGTATATTCCTAGAAGTGGGATCACTGGGTCAAATGGCAGTTCAATTTTTAATTTTTTGAGGTAACACCATATTGTTTTCCATAGTGGCTGCACCAGTCTGCATTCCCACCAGCAGTGTGCTAGAGTCCCCTTTTCTCCACACCCTCGCCAGCACTTGTTGTTTGATGATTTGTTGATGGCGGCCATTCTGAAAGGTGTGAGGTGATACTTCATTGTTGTTTTAATTTGTATCTCTCTGATGATTAGTGACATTGAGCATTTTCTCATATGTCTCTTGGCCATTTGTATGTCCTGTTTGGAGAGGTGTCTCTTTAGGTCCTCTCTACATATTGTTTTTTAGGATATTTCTTTTTGAGCTCCCTCATCATTAGAATGAAAAAGTGGCCCTGGCCGGTTTGGCTCAGCAGTTAGAGCGTCGGCCCATGGACCAGAGAGTAGCAGGTTCAGTTCCCGCTAGGGGCACGTACCCTGGTTGGGGTCGTGTGGGTGGCAACCAGTCAATGTCTCTCTCTCACATCAATGTTTCTCTCTCTCTCTTCCCCCCTCTCTCCCTCCCGCTCTGTCTGAAGATTCATGCAAAAATGTTCTCGGGTGAGGATTAAAAAAAAAAAAAAAAAAAAAAGAATGAAAAAGTAGAATAAAAATTTTAATTGGGAGGTATTTTTTAAATCAAAAGTAACATTACAAAATAATTCAAGATAACAATAGTCATTTAATAATAAGCTTTTAAGTTTTCTACAAACTTAGAGAAGTTCACAGTACAGCGGTGAGGAATGGAGTCAGACTGCTTGGCCTCAAACACCAACTCTATGATTTGACAGCCTACCTAAGCCTAAGCAAATTACTTCACCTGTTTAGGACTCAGTTTCCTTCTCTGAAAAAGGGAGCAATATGTATAACCCACATTGTAAAGTTGAAGTGAGAATTAAATGAATGAATAGATGTAAAGTTCTCAGAATTGTGGCTGGCACATAACACAGCAAGTGCTCAGTGTTAGGGATGAATACGAAGATGATGGGTGGGAGCTGTAGGGAAGGGCCTGAAAACTCCAGAAGAATTTCAAAGTGAAAGATAAATAGTAATACTGTAAAACCACAAAAGAAATAATCAGATCTATTATATTATGTTGTTTGATTGATAGCCAACTTACCTTATTATATTCCACATGAAGCTTTTCTTGTTCATTCTCTAATTTATCCTTTATATTCTTTTGTTCAGCCATATTTTCCTGAATTTGAATCATGCGCATATTTCTCTCTATGTAAATTAAATATCCAATTTTACTTTAGTAGAAAATAAAAGCTCATATACAAAATACACAAAGGAAGAAGCTAGCCATAGATGATCACATGGATAAACCTACATTGTTTAAAACACTTTTACCTCTATTCACAAATACATGAACCGACCATTTTACAAAAACCCACAACTGATTAGGAAAATAAACATGCTTTTGCTTGATATATGCAGCATGGCTAATACATTAAAAGTTGAAACTATATCAAATAGATTCATTAGCAAGTTATTTTCATTGAAAATATGCATGTATCAGTGTCTATACTGACCAAAATAATAATTCACAAAGTCAGCAGTGAGAGCAGGTTGCTTATGCTTTCTCCTTCCATCCACACTAGAACTAGTATCTGAATTGTCCACTGGGAAGATATCTGTACTGATCCCCATTAGTTCTGCTTTCCGCATCAGTTTACGAATGGCTGAAGCACTGCTAGTGAGTGGTCTGGGCAATTTTTCCCTTGGAACCCAGGCCTGGGGTCTGGTGGATCGAGCTAATTCTGCTTTCGCACGATACTGCTGAAGCCGGGCATTGATCCTTGCCTATAAAAAAATGTATACAAATTTTAAAATATATTAAAATGGAATATACTCCTTATGATTTTTACTTCCATACTCACGGAAAGTAAAGATAGCCAGAATTCCCTATATCAAGGCAAGTTATATTTATCCACAGTCCTTAAGGTTTACTGGTCCTTAAGATACACTGTATAATTCTTGGGTGACAGCAAATTAGGTCTACCCCTAGTAACAACAGTCCTCCTCTATGATCAGAATTGTCACAAACTAATTTGATTCAGCTGAAGTTTCTCTTCTTAATAACTGTAATAGTGTCCATAAATTTACTTAATTTACATAGAAATACATTTTAAATGATGGGCAAACTGATCAAATCCTTTGCATAAACATCAAAACAGACTGAAAAAGATGTGGTCAACATATTGCACTGATAGAATAATTTCTTCTCAGCCACATTTTTTCAGTGCATTTGGAAACATGCTTTATAAATGTCTCCTCTGTTGACAAGATGAGGAGCGATGTATTTAGTCACAAACTATACCTGCCATTTAACTTAATGACAATCCATTTCCCAAGTAACTAACCAAATTTCATAATTAGACTTCATTTGTCATTGGCAAACCCACATGAGATCTGAAATACATAACCTCAAAAGAATAAACATGAGTTTGGCATAAATTCCATACCTGTGCTTCTGGTGACAGCTGCTTCTCTCTTTCTTGTAAAGACATTTTGCAGTAGGATTGTAAAGCCAAGTAGTTTTTTCTCTTCCACTTTCTGTCTAACCTATCTGCATGTTGTTTACAATAAGCAAAAAATGGATCTGCTATATCCTATATCAAAAAATGGGGAGAAAGTGAACATGTTTTACTCCAAAAGGCCATAAAGAAAACCTAACACAAGAAATAATTTTTTAAAGATTATCTGTCAGTGTTGGTTATTTCTAAAACAAATTCTAAAAGTAATTTATACACATAGTGATAAAAATTGCTTCTTTAGAAAATTAATCCTGGTATTTCAATGTCAAATTAACAGACTTTTTCTTTAAAGGGCTTTGTGGAATTAAAAATACTAAAATCAAATCTAATGTATTATATTTAATTATACCTATATACCTAAAAAAAAAAAAAAAGTCCTGTTTAAAATAAATAAGATTTTAACAATCTTAGGTAGAAATTATCATTAAATATTAAAGCTATGCACACATAGATTAATATTATAAAACAACAATATATTTAGAAAATACAGAACGAGCCAACACAGATAAGTGGGACATTTCTAACTAGCTAGTAATGCATGAACAGATTCTACCCAAGACAAAACTGAATTAAGAAGGCTAGGCTCTGTCAATAAAACATTTTAGATGTCCCCTTTAACTCCTGATAGAACCCTAAGACCTCAAATGGAAACACAATGCTCTCGTAGCCATCTTTCATGCCTAATGGGTACATTTTTCATTCATACAGAGTAGGGTACAAAAAAAAGAGAGAGAGAGAGAGAGAGAGAAATTTATTCTATCAAAAACAAAAATACTTTTTAACTACATAGCCTAAAAAAATAATTTACAATGAGATTGATAATGAAATAACAGGTAGTCTTCAGGAGGAGAAATAAAGATAAGCTATCCATACAGGTTTTATCTAAGTTATAGTAAAAGGGTCTCTTAGTAAGGTGGGGTTTTACAACCCAAAGATAAATGATGACACTAAAAACAAAACAAATTAAAAACAGAAAGAGAAATAATAACTAAAAAAGAATCTAAGGCGTGCTTAACATAAAAAAAAAAAAAAAGATGCAATTCTGTAGTGTGATATCCACAGATGTCATACTATAACGCTGTAGATAAAGTCACAAAATTAAAAAATATAAAACCCTGGATACAAATTTTAGCTCTACCATTTATGGGTTTTACAGCTTCAAACAAGTTGTTAAACATCTCTGGGCCTCTGTTGGTAACTCATTAGTAAAATGGACTTAATAATAACTACAGCATATGCTATAAATATAAAATACAAATATGTAGATAAAAGGTTACATTCACACACACACACATACACCCATATACCTGCTTTTTCATGACATGCTCTAAATTTTGGTGACAGAAAATCCTAAATTGAAATAAAGATTATACTGAACCTCAGCCAAATGGCCAGATCTGAAGTATTATTCTATTGTTTTAAAGTGGGAAAGGTGGAAATTGAGTTATCAGGTAGGATTCATGCTTGTATAGGTGAGTTAAACATTAGGACCAAGCCTGACTTAGGAAAAAGATCAGTCATCTTTGTTCTAAAAGATATCTGAAAGTGAATAAGTAGCCCAAACTAATATTTGTTGTTGTTTTAGTCAGTTAATTTTAGACTGAGGGACGTTTTAAACTCTAATTCTAAGGCTAGCATGACCAAGGGATTAATCTTATTTAGAGCATGAAACAGACACATCAAGCAAATATTAACTAGTATAAAAACCACTGCCTTCCAATACCTATTTTCCCCTTTTCTTCCCGTTAGTACTAGAACCCTCTGAGTTTTCACTGGATGCATGGCTACCCTGCTGGAAACACTCTGCTCAAGCCTCCTTGCAGCTAGGTATGGCCATGTGATAAGCTCTGGCCAATGAGGTGTGTGAAATTTCCATGCCCTTGAAAGAAAGCTGCCTACTCTTAATCTCCTTGTTCCTCCTTCCAATGGAGTGGAACCTAGTCAAAGTGGTGATAAACTATCTCTGACCATGTGAGAAAAGTACTCTACTGTACACACACACACACACACACACACACAGATTTAATAAGAAGAGTGGCATCATTTTACATTTTTGCAAATCACTTTAATATCTAGATAGCTGACAAAAAAGAAGACAGCTAGATTCTCAAAACTGTTTCCACATTCAAAATGTAATATTGGTATATAATCTCTGGATATCTCCACTGTTGCTCATGACAGAATTAAGAATAAAAACAGTATATACCATTTTCATATTGTCATGAAGATAGCTTTAACCTCACAGACCCCTTGAAAGAATATTAAGGAGTCTCCAAAACACACACTTAAAACAACAGTTTGCTTACTCTAAAGCTGATAAACCTAGAAGGAAAATTATAGAATTAAAAATAATTGTAAAAAGATAGAAATGCAGGTTCTCAAGACAAGGTGAGGATTTTATTTAGAGAGTAACAGAGCAAGATTATTACCCAAATACAATGTCAGATTCTCATATAAAATATGCTGACCTTTTAATGCTTTAAAACACTTTGGATTATGTTTCACTACCAAAATTTTAACATTTTCCAAATGTCTGACTTGCTTTAAAACTAAAAAAAAATTCATATATATTGTTAACTCTTTTTTGAGAGAGAGAGAGAGAGAGAGAGAGAGAGAGAGAGAGAGGAAGGGAGAGGGTGAGAGAGAGACATCGATGTGAGAGCAGAGCATCGATCAGCTGCCTCCTGCACTCCCCCCACCAGGGATGGAGCCCCCAACCTGGGCACGTGCCCTGACCTGGAATCGAATCGACAACCTTTCAGTGCATGGAACTATGCCCAACCAACTGCGCTGCATTGGCCAGGACTATATTGTTAACTCCTGAAGTTTTAGACCAGTGAGCTAGGCAAAGACCTTAAGAATAAACTTGTATGTTTAATTTATGATGCATACCTGTTGTAGTATATAATGGAGTCATAAGAAGTCTCATAAACAAATTCATCAACTCTAGGTTCAAATAAACCTACCTCTTCGGCTGCTGCCTCTGAAAGCAAACCTTCCTTCTGGGCGCAAGTCACGTGGAAGTAGGCTCTGCACATCCCTGCATCACAGCTAATGCAAACTCCAGTTCTAGCAAAACGAGCGTCTTCACAGAAGCTACACTCCTGCAATGGAACGACAGGAAAGTGCTCAGAGTACAAATATTTCCAGAACAAAGATAGCATTCTCATACAAAGCATCTACAAAATACAAAGAGTGAACCAACAGTATATCAATATAAACAATAACAGTAGGCAAGTCATGAGTTCATATGAAAAAAGTAATTCAAATAAACCAAAATTCCACTGACATAATGACAACAATAATATTATTTGAGGGCTTACCATGTGCTAGGCACTATTCTAAGCACTTGACACATATTAATAGCATTTGACAGTATTCCACACTAATATGTGAATGAGGTACTACAAGGATTCCCATTTTATACCTGAGAAAATTTAGATGAAGACAGGTTAAGAAATCCACTCAAAATAACACAGGAAATAATTGGGAACCAGTCTTCAAACCACAGTAATCTTACTTTACAGTCCATGCTCTTAACCATGAAGCTACACTGATTAGAACAAGATAATGCTGCTTGGGAAAGTGAATGAAAATGAATAAAAGGCCAGAGAAAATTCACCAAAAGATCTAGGCATTACAACCAAAGAGATCATGCATTTTAAAAATACCTTTAAGAGAATTAAGTAGTCTTATGTAAACAATTTGGTGAAATCAGTAGTGGGACACAATATAGCCAATTGTTTATATTATTTTTTATACAAAAGGAAAAACTATAAAACTAAAAGTATAAATTGCTGAAATTATCCCAAGTCCCCTCCAAATTTATTTATTTTTTCCTTTCAACTATCTTAACTACAGAGAGAGAAAAAACAAATCTAGTCTCAAAATACATACTGTTCTGGTAACAGGAATCTATCAGGGAAAAACCTGCTAACTGGTGGGAGACTACCAGTAGACAATTAAGGAAGTACTATTTAGTAAATGTATTCTAAGTAAATTAAATATGAGAGAAACATATCAAGGGAAAAAAATTTCAGTAGGCACTAAAAATATCATTATAATATTATAACAGTTAGTGACTACCTACTGGGTAGATATCACCAGACCAATACCTCAGCCATGAATGAAAACAGCAGGAACAGGGCTCTGGGTACTGATGTGAAAACACTCTCAGATCCTGATACTCTCCTGCCTAGTGAAAGGTCTTTGTCCAATAAGAGTAGAATGTGTATGCCATGTAATACCAGCAAATAGTATTCGAAACATGATACCAAAAAAAAGAGAGAGAGAAAATAGAGAGAAGAAGCCGGGCCACCGCAGCTCAGTGGTTGAGCGTTGACCCTTGCACTGAAAGACAGCCAGCTGCATCCCTGGTCAGGGCACATACCTGAGTTGCAGGTTTAAACCCCAGTCGGGGAGTGTATGGAAGGCAAGCGATCCATGTTTCTCTCTCATGATGATATTTCTCTCTCTCTGCCTTCCTCTGACTAAGCATGTCCTCAGGTGAGGAATAAAAAAAAAAAAAAAAAAAGGAGAGAGAGAAGGCAGTAGAGAGAAAGAGAAATTAAATTATTTAAAAAATGTCAATACTATGAACCAAACCGAATTGTTTAGTTTTCTAAGCAATTTAATGTAATATGACAAATTGAGCAAGGGATTTCAGAGTGAATACAAAGAAAAATTTCCTGACAATAAAGTATTGTAACAGTATAGAACAACCTATCTGAGAAAATAGAATATTCCTCTAATGCCTAAATGATTTAAAATGCTAGGAAACTAAGCAACTGAGAACACAGGGGAGAAGTAATCAGGATTAGGAACTGGGTAGACAGTGTGGTCTGGAAGAGCTGTCCCTGTTATAATTCTCAACTGTTTGACTTCACAGATGAGCTGGAGAATACATAATTTTCTACTCTATTTCCTAGTAATACTTCAAAACAAAATCAAGTGATAATGAAAAAAATTAGCTGACAATTGGACATTTAATGACTCTTCAGTCCAGAGGTCACTGCTGGCTTCAGCTATATAAAAGAATATCTAGTTACTGTCTTTTTGTTTCTAGATTTATATTTATGATAATAAGGTATGCCGATTAAAAATGACTCAAGCTAGTCCCTTCTAGCTCTGTGCTTGTCAATTATGGAGCTGCTATCAAAAGCAGTAACTTCTACTTCTAATAATGATGGACTAGGTAATTTGCATTTGTGTGGCTCAACCAGAAACTGTGGACAAATTTTTTTTTAAACTATAGCTTAAAGGCATCAGAGAGGTAACAAGATAGTGCAGAATTATCTGAGGACCAGGAAAGTAAATTCAGTGCTTGGGCCCACTTTCCTCCCTGGGGGCTTTAGCTAACACTGGAGGGCAAAGCTGCAGACAGTTTAACAAAAATTACCCAAACTAAAGCACAACAGTACTGGAGTGCAGGGGGTGCAGGGTGGAGCATGGGGGTGGTTGGAGCCCAAGGAAGATATTCTGAATATAATAGCAGAAACTGTCAAATTTCTAAATGTTCAATATCAAAATTTTTCTACAATCTCTAAGTTTCTCACTCCACCTTTAATGTGTTACTTATGCTATTCAAGAGTCTTCCTTCACAATTTCCCAATAAATAGTAATGGAAAGAGAACATATTGGGGCCCAATTAGTTCTAGTATTCCAGGAAGTCTGTAGTAATTATATACTTGTTTAAATTAATAAGTGGGTATTTTTAACATTTATAATCCTAAAGGTCAGTCAAAAACAAAAAAACTATTTATTTATTTATTTATTTTAGAGAGAGAGACAGAAACATCAATGTGAGAGAGAAACATCGATCTGCTGCATTCTGCATGCCCCCCACTGGGGATGAAGCCCGAAACCCAGGCAGGTACCCTGACCTGGAATCGAACCAGGACCTCTCAGTCCATGGGACGATGCTCAATCCACTGAGCCACACCGGCTGGGCTAAAAACCAATTCATAAACAATCAAGGCTAAGAATCATTTGCTCGACAGGTTATGTAGTCATAACAATAAAACCAGTCCTTGAAATCTGAGCAAAATAACAAGCGCTTCCTGTACTCTTTTTCACAATTTTGATAAGTTCCACTCCAAAAGTAAAGTAAAAAATTGATCAAAAATTATTTGATCCAACTAATTAAAAATAAGGATTTGTTCTGAGAACTCCCGATATACTAGGCAATGTGTTAAATGCCAGGGAAATAGTAGTAGTATCAATTACCACTTTATCCTGACAGGTTATTCTAAATTAAAAATACATGGAAGAATTTATACATTTTTGGCTTTCTGAGAAAATAATATTAATAATAAATGATTTAGTGCTAAATGCTATACAAACAGCATAATTACTAACAAGTATCTCTGTAGTCAGTAATATAAGTAAAAAGCCATATAAACTAATAAGTAAAAACTTAATATTTTAGACAATCAAAAACACTGTATCTCACCTTGGCACCATATTTGGAATAATTCATTTCAGTTAGTGTTACTGGTCGTAATTTGTCAATATCTCCAAATGCTACTCCAGGAACATACAGGGCACAAACAATGTGAACCCATCTATAAGGAAAGAACATATGATTTTTCTTATCAAACCCTTTATAAAATGTCCACAAGGAAAATGCACATAAAACATAACACCATCTCAGATAACTACTGAAAGAGTTCTATGGTCAGATTTCAAAATCTCAGACATATAACTGAAGAATATGGAACAAGTATAGAATGATGTTATTTTGTTAAGAACGAGAGACAGCAACCAGCACTGCCTTCCCAGCCGCTTAGCCAAAGCTGAGAGATAACAACCTAAGTGCCTTTCACTTAAAATTCACTGCTCTTTGCCCTCTCTCTTAGTCTTAAATGTTTGCACCAAACCATTACTCAAATGAAACAAAACATCTTTTTCATATGCGTGAAAAAATATTCACATTCATTATTTTAAGTACTTTGAAAATGGAGGGTCCTAATTTAAGAACTTTGAAGTTACTCTGCAGTAATCAGGTAAAATTGTTCTTGTTACATTTTTTCTAGAGGATAATCCTTAAGGACATATTTTCAAACAATTTTTAGTATGCACCTTGACTTTCTTCCCAGGTTACAACTGATGGCTAGAAAACTGTACAGAACAGTTGTAGTGATATAAGGAAGTCATATTTCATTCACTCATCTCTTCACCATACAACCTATGTGTTATAAAATAGTCCCCCCATACAAATTTTTTAAAGTCTGATTGATGCTGCAACACTAAACAAAGAATGCTCAAAGTTTCAGTACACTAGAAAGAACAAATAAACACCAGTTGATTCTAACTCTGTTTTTATTTTTTGTTTTTTAACTGCTCTGAACCTTTTTTATATATTAGGCTCCGCTTCTGTTTGCTTATAACCAAACAAAATATGGATCACTGGATTTTGAAATTTAAACAGATCTGTATCACTTCTGTAAGAAAGAGGGTAAAAATGAGCTGCATATCTCTCTTAAACTTGTGAATATATTAACAACAAATTCTGCTTTATCACAGGAGCGCATGACTGCTACATGGTTCTGTTTTGTGATGCACTTGGAGTTTTAACGAAATAAAACTAAGAATCATTGTATAGAGGTACTAGGGAAAATAGTTACAAATCTTTAAAAATTATCTTTTTTTATTGAAATAAAAATCCAAGGTTTTGAGATTGTTCTTGATAGAACGTTTTAATCCAACCTCCCAAAGGCATCCTGTGGAGTTCAATATAAAGATACACATCTTCAACAAGCGGCTTTCTCAATCTAATTTACGCAGTTTTTCATGCTCCACTGGCGTAGTAAATGCTGCTGTACCCTACAGGAGCTTATCTTTGATAAATCCAACAGCTGGCTGCTCGCTTCATACTGACCTTCTTAAAATGTTTTAGTACAAGTCACGCAAGTACTGCAGATATAAACTGCCATTTCAGTGTGATTGGCACACACGGGTATCATTTCCCCCAACCAGTCATGAGAGGACGCCAACATGAGTCTTTATTAAAATGCATATCGAAAAGCTGAGGCTAGGTTGCTCCTTATTAATACCTGTTGTGAAAAACTTTTTGTTCATTTGTTTAGCTGCACATGCCTTAGAACTTTGTGATTAAGGCAAATCGAGAAATCAGAAAGGAATAATCTTCCTTGTTACTTTACCACCCATTTTGCTTGGAGCTATGATGACAGATGTTGATTGGGGAAAGGGGCAGAAAACAAGCACCACATAAAACTGCCAAAAAACGGAGTCAGACTTGTCATTCTAGTATAGAAACTATTAATAGGTTCTTTTAAATTCACATATTTTTTTTTTTTTAATCCTCACCCGAGGACATTTTTTCATTTTTTTTTTGTTCAGATAGAGTGGGAGGGAGAGAGAGGAAGAGAGAGAGAGAGAGAAACATCGATGTGAAAGGGACACATCGAGTGGCTGCCACCCGCATGACCAACCAGGGCCGGGGACAAACTGCAACCGAAGTACATGCCCTTAGCAGAAACCGAACCCGGGTCTGTCTGGACCGCAGGCCGACGCTCTAACCGCTGACCCAAACCAGCCAGGGCTAAATTCACATATTTTAATAAAGCAAAATAAGGAGAAAAATACATCGCAAAAGACTCATTTCAGAATAGGAGCTATTAATATTAGTCAAATTAGTCAAATTGGATTTTGAAATGCTTTGAATTTGTAGTGCCTTCACAACATATAAAACAAATTCAAGCCCTGGCCGATTTGGCCCAGCAGTTATTAGAGAGCCAGCCTGTGGACCAAAGGGTCTCGGGTTCAATTCCGGTCAAGGGCATGTACCTGGGTTGCAGGTTCGATCCCAGGCCCCGGTCAGGGTTGTGCAGGAGGCAACCAATCAATGTGTCTCTCTCACATTGATGTCTCTCTTTCTCTCTCTCTCTCTCTCTTTCTCTCTCTCTCTCTCTCTCTCCCTCTCTCTCTCTCTCTCTCTCTCCCCCTACCTCCCTCCCTCCACTCTACTCTATCTAAAAATCAGTGGAAAAATATCCTCGGTAGAGGATAAAAAAACAAATGCAATTGCAATATGTTATTTTCAGTCCCTCGTTTCTTCATTCAGCAATTAAACTCTGGGTACCTACTAGGAACAGAGCACCACAGGCAGTCTGGAAGTCATGACAATGAACGTGACCTGCTTGAGCTACTGTGCTATCTCTAGCTATTAGAGTGTGTTTAATATTTCCCATAATCAGGTTTATTAAACCACTTAAGACAGGGTAAAATACTTTAAGAAATGAAATAAAAATTTAATGACAAGACTATATTGATGGTTTTCTCATATTCAGTCATATCATCTTCTACCATCAGAAAAAGGGAAATAAGTCTAATTAGCCCATGTGATAGAGGTCAATTTCAAAACCTTTTTCATTCTTTCCTTTCACTGTTCTTTCTTTTCTGTTTTCCATGTGCAGCTAGAATACCAGATGCCTTGTCAAATCTTGGCTTTCTCTTGCCTTGAAACTAGATCTATAATTTCCACTATAGCCTATAGGTGAGTGTGGACATAAACATAAATAAATTGTTGAAATAGTAGAAAGAACTTTTGCCAGACTGCACAATCAAGGGAGGAGCCTATATATATAAGGTCCACGCACTCAATACAAATATCTCTCAGTAAATCTAAATGGTTAAGGAGGCCTCCTTTGCCTTCACTCAGAAACAACTTTACAAGTTGTTTTGTGGATTGTGATAGCATGAAAAGACAGCTACTTTAAAGATATTCAATAGCACTTTCAAATTATTAACTCACAAACAAACAAAAGTTCTCCTCCCTGAAAGGAAGCTCTGTGTTTTCCAAAGTTGCCTTATTTATTCACCACAATTTACCCCCATAAACTTCAACTCTCAGAACTGAAGAGTTACCGGAAAGACCTTATGCAGCGGGCACTCTGATTACCTTAAATAAGTAGAATAGTATTTTAATAAGAAAGCACTAGTAGCAGCAGCTGGACTAAGGAGACATTCAGTGAGCACTTGTTATGTTTTAGAGACTGTGTAAATGTTTTATATGAATCATCTCATTTCATCTTCTCAAAGTACTAAAGGAAACTGAGGCACAAAAAGGTTAAAAAGCTTCAGTAAAATCACAGTTACTAAGAAAAGACAAGAATCCAAATATAGGGAGTCCAACTTGAAAGCACACACTTTAAATGCAGTACTAGCTCTTTCCGAAAGCAGCCAGAGGTGACCTCTGAAAATGGTTCACTATTCACTTGACCCAGAAAACCCCACAAAATTATACAAATCAAGAGGTTCAATTCTTCGTGTTCACTTTAAGAACACTCGGGAAACTGCCCAGGCCATCAAAGACATGCACATTCGAAAGCCACCAAGCATCTGAAGGATGTCACCTTACAGAAGCAGTGTGTGCCATTCGTCATTACAATGGTGGAGTAGGTAGGTGTGTCCAGGCCAAACAGTGGGGCTGGACACAGGGTCGGTGGCCCCAAAAGTGCTGAGTTTTTGCTGCACATGCTTAAAAATGCAGAGAGCAACGCTGAACTCAAGGGTCTAGATGTAGATTCCCCGGTCATTGAGCACATCCAGGTGCACGAAGCTCCCAGGATGCGGCGCAGAACTTACAGAGCTCAGGGACCAGTTAAGCCGTACATGAGCCCTCCCTGCCTCACTGACAGGAGCCTCTGGACAAGAGCAGGTTGTTCCTAAACCAGAAGAGGAGGCTGCACAGAAGAAAAAGATATCCCAGGAGAAACTGAAGGAACAAAAACTTATGGCCTAGGAGTAAGTTCAGCATAAAATAAAGACTAATAAAAGTAAAAGCAGAAAAAAAAATAAATGCAGTACTAAATGCCCTAATTCTAGGCCAAAGTCAGTCCATACATAAAATAATGCCCGTGTCTATGATATAGACCACAGACTCATGTCATCAAATTGTTTATTATATATTTCCTTTATTTTATTTTGGGGATAGGCAATGAGAAAGAAGAGGTAAGAAGTTTAACCATTTTTCCTAGACATCAACACACAGGCTTCTCTAAGAGTTCATTGTAGAGTGTGCCCCCACAATGTTATATGGCAACATTTCTCAAGGGCTTGTGTACCAATTGAGGCAAAAATGAGAAAAGTAAGCAAAATATTTTTTTTTTTTACTTTAGTAAAGCAACATTTATTAAATTTAAAATCCTATCCTTTATTTGGGGACAGAATGTATCTTATCCCTTCCAATGCTAAAATATGAGAAATGCTGGTGATTATTTTTTATAGGTTATTTTGTTCTTGTTAAAATATTAAACAAGTTTGATAAAAAATACTGAAATGTCTTTATGTGGCAAAATAAAAAAAACTCAGCACCTCCTCTTAGAAGGAGGGGGGAGGATAGGAGGTGGTGTGGGGAGTAATCCACCAAATACAAAAGGTTGGGGACTACCCTTACATTTCAGTCATCCATCCAGACGGTGGTCTCCTGGGAGAAAACATGAAAGACAGCAACACTATTCTGATGCCAACTGCTCCGATGTGATAATAAAGATGCGTGTGAACACAATAGTGAAAAGAACATAGGCCTGTGCCAGTTAACAATGTACTGCCGCTCAGCTCCAAATCCACCTTTCCACATCTGCTCTGCAAAAACGGACAGAAGCCCTCCAGCAAGCATTTCTGCTTTACAGTGAGCGTGCTGTTAAGCCTTCTTAGAGAGGTGGAGGACATTGCAGGAGGAAGGGGCTTCTCAGCAGCGATGGAGGACGAGAGGAGAGAGCCCTGCCCCAGCCACATCCCTCAGTGACCTTGCAGGCCTGGCCTGGAGATCACTTTTCTCGAAAAGCAGACACCACATATAGGGCCCAGCTTCCTCTGCAACCTGTGCTCAGCCACCTGCACTTGCCAAGAAACAGATTAGTTCTGGTCAAGGCAAACCATCAAACTTCTCTGCCATCCAGGAGGCTACAACCTCACCTTCTCCAACGAGGTCTGAATGCCAGCCTGGGAGAAGGGGCTACCCTTCCAATCTTTTAGAGTTCTTTTATATCTTATGGTTACCTTTTTTTAAAATCATAGCTTAATAATTCTTTAAATTAAACTTCCCCTTTTAAATCACTATATGGGTCCTGTCTCCTAATATATTCTTGGAGTCAAAAAGTAAGGGTTCAAATTTGACTATTTACCAGCCTATGGTTTTGAGAAAATGAAAATTACTTAAGTGATCTGAACCTTAGGCATTACACCTATAAAATCAGACGACTTTATAACTCGTCTTACCATAGGGTAATATTGGGATTATAATGGGTATAAAGGCAAATGTAGGTACTCAGTAAATGGTCTTTCCTCCTCCCTGCTCTGATCTTTGGCCTACTGTTCATTTACTCTTTGCCAAGAAGATACAAAAAAGTGATCAAATGAAAGGGTGTAACTCAGAAAGTCAGAATAAAAGAACAGTCAGAGGCAGACACATTGTAAAGCAGGCATATCAACCCAACAGAATTGTGACATCAACCTGCCAGCATCTGTCTCCTTGAAGATTCCATCCTGATTAGGACACAGTTCACAGCTGGGGGAGACGCCACATTTACAGGCATCACAAAACCACGGTTCAGTGGAGTTTTCAGAAGCCGAACTCATAATAGAGTCACTCTCTCCGTCAACTCCATAGCAACCTAAAAAAAAAAAGTATGATTAAATAATCTACTTTTTTAACTTATATTTATAAAATCACAAGAAAAAAAGAGAAGAAAAGAGATATAGAGAAAAATTCTGAAAAATATTTTTCAGAATTTTTACAATTATTTACAATTATTATTGTAAATATTATTATTTACAATAATGATATTAATGTTAAAATACAAAGATGAAGTCATTTTATAAAAAATACTTTTTCACCTACCATATAGTACGTGCAATAAAATAAATGACTTTTTAAAACAGTTTTAGACCTACTGGAAAAGCATTAGAGACGGGGAAAACTTTACAGTTCTTTTAAAAATTTTTTAATTAAAAAAAAACTTAAGTATGAGTTTTCACTAATAAAAAAAATCAGACTGAGTCTAGGAACTATTGATTAGTAAATATTTTTTGAGCTCCCATTCTACAGGACACTAAAATATATATATAACACCACATTATGCAAAACAAACATACAAACAAAGCCTCTGATCTAATTTTAGAGGTGGCAACTTAAAAGGCAAACTCATACAACCATAAATGCAAAATAAGAATTAGTAAAAGGAAAATAATACAGAAACACGTGCACACCCCCCACACACATCACATACATAAAGAAAGGCTATGGAACATCTGAACAGTTCAGAGCAGAGTTAGACAAGTCAAGTTCCATTCACAAATGTGCCCACCTCTAGCTATATGAAGTATTTTTTTTCTTTTTAAACATTTATAATTCTGTCTTCTGTAAACATTTATTCAGAACTGAAATGAATGAAAATATTCCTCTTCTCATTCACTAATAACTCATATTCTGAGAGGCTTGGGCAGCTTTCTGATCTCTTAAGACACATTTATTACCTCTGAAGATATGTTGCTTCTACAGATAACCAAATATCAACCATCCCAGGACACTTTTGACAAGATTTATTCTAAGAAGGTAGTCTTAGTGACACCTCCCATAAAATGAAGACATTAGAAAAACCACTATGAGAAATATCTAAATAATGATCATGTCTCAAAAGGCTTCACCACTTAGGTAAGTTTATATATCCAATGTAAGGTCATGTGAGTATTTGAACTGGCTATACACTAAACAGAAAACAAGAGCCTAAACTGGAGAGTGCCTTCTTACAAGCACCAAAGATACCCAAATAAAAATAAATAAATATCTATATAAATAAGTCAATACTGAGTCAAACAAATCACTCAGAAAGAAAAAGAACGACATACAACTAGTAAATAATTTTAAGTAATTTACTAGAGGTCATTAATAGGTCAACAGTCATGTGTATTTCATTCATACATTACTACCATTCAATACAGACTAATTAAAACAATCAGTATGCAGAAAACTAAAAGTTGTTTTGCAGCTATGATTTTCATAAGTTGCCTCAAAAATCCAGTGATTATTGTCATCCTTAACCTCATCGAGGCTTTATAGTAGTGAAACTTAACATGATGTAAGTCATATAAAAAAAAAAAAACAGAGAAAAGATGTTAAAGAAACTAGAGTATACAAGATAAGCAAAGTAGTCAAAATGCATTAACTTCTTTAATATCATTAAATTGTGGTTATTACTCATCATCTTCATCACTTCTGCTGAGATATACATTTTTAAAATGAAAAATCATAAAATTAAAAGGAAATACAATGTCCTTCTTGGGAGCAGTTATTATTGATCGTCACCAATTAAAGACAATTTTTCAGAAAAGGCAAGAGTAAGCAAAATATTCTATTTAAAGAAAAATCATAAAACAAAATAAAATAGTTAATCTGCTTTCTCAAACAGTTATGCAATAATACAAAGGAAAAATGTCTATTTTCTTCACAAAATAATGTTCCCTGTGAATCAATTCTTTCATCTGTATTCACACAAAGGAGGCAATTACCAAAATAATAAATCCCCAAAAGGGCTATCCATTTTATTATTTTTGCTCACCAAAATCAAAGTAAATCACAGCAGTTCACGTTTTTAGATAAAGCAAAATTTCAATTCTACTTTTTGAAGAATATACTACACACATAGCAAACATCTGCACAGAGATTTAACCACCTAGGAACAACCTCCAGAATGATTTCTCAGAACCTCTCCTAGAAAATTTCTACTTGTAAGCTAGAAGATTGGAATCATGCAAGCTCAAAACACAACCAGAAAGTGGAAAAGTATTTCTTCTTCAGCTTCACTGCCCCTGAAAAATAACCCACAATGTGTAATCACGTTTAGAGAGTTCTTCTCTTGCCTTTCACCTGCCTCTTTTCCCAGATTTCTTTGCCATACCTGTTGGGTTTACCCAACTATAGATCAAAGTTATAGCACTTAATATCTAATCCATTTTAAGTAGTGACTAAATACATTTTTAATCTTTTTTTCTTTCTTCCATACAAAAAAGAATTTAAACTACCATAAAACAATGTTTATTCTCTTTTACCTATCTAATTCTGAATAGAATATGCAAAAAGTGCATCTTCAATATGATTACGGGAAAAGTTTTTTTTTATATAACTAAACATAAAATGAAAAATGTACAGACATACAATCCATTTCAGATGGATTAATCATGTTGTCAAATGAGTAAACATAGAAAACATGTTCCTATGGCTATCTAATTAGGATCAACATCTAAGTAACACAAGCAACCAACCCAAATTATAGTTAAAGAAAAATAATATAAAATGTATTTACAATTGTTTTGAATTATACAAGGGTATGGATAGTCCAAATAAGTGCAAATTTTCCCCATTCAGTTTGTCACAAGGGACCAAAAGACCTGCAGTTTTCTATCTTCTGGATATATAACTGGACAAACTACATTTCTGAGACTGAACTACCTCATCTGCAATATGTATTTAATTATATCTATCCTAATTATCTCTCAGCATAGAAAGGAGAAAAAAAATAGAAACACAAAGGTTGCCATCTAAAAACTTGAAACAATTTTAGTTATTTAACATCCTGTCACTAAACCTCTGATTACAAGATCCACTAAAAGATTTTAAAGTGAGTAATACCGTTTATGAGAAAAGAATTATACATGACACCTGTAAGAAATATATCCTAAAGCATAAAAGAACCAACTTTACTACCCAGTAAACATTCATGCAGATATATTTCTACATATACTGAGAAATAAAAATGGTCTAGGGCTAGGCTAAGAGCAGAATGAAAAATAAACAAACGGGAGGAAAGTATCTCTTGGCAGACCTGATCTGATTGAATGCATAGCAACTAAACTTAAGGGTAATTGCTGGCAAGTGCACTGCCTAATGCTGTCATGTACTGTGACACATACCTGACATTTGTCTTCAGACACGGTGCAATCAGTGTATCATGATGACTGACAGCACGGTCAGAGGTACCCTAGTATTACAAGTCAGTTACAAGATCTTGTCACAAAAGTGTTTATGCTGACAGTTTGGAACCCTTCCATTTCAAAAAGAAAAGAGATTTATCTACATTTAGATGAAGTGAGTCCTCTGAAAACTAATTAGACAATCATGCATTTAAAAAGCAACTTTTAGAGTACTACCTTTTAGCAAAACCTCAATTTAAAACCTTCTCAGTCATGATTACTTAAGGAGTATGTTTAAAAAGGAAGAGGAGGAGCCCTGGCCAGTTTGGTTTAGTGGTTAGAGTGTTGGCCTGTGGACCAGAGAGTCTTGGGTTCGGTTCCCGCTAAGGGCACATACCTCGGTTGCAGTTTGTATCCGGCCCCAGTTGGGGTCGTGTGGGTGGCAACCAGTCAATGTGTCTCTCTCACATCGATGTCTCTCTCTCTCCGCTCTATCTGAAGATAAATGCAAAAAAAAAAAAAATGTCCTTGAGTGAGGATAAAAATAAATAAATAAAAAGAAGGAGGAGGAAAAGAATGAGGAGGAAAAAAAGTAAAGGAAATACAGCAAAACACTAACTATGATTGTCTGGATATTAGGACTATTAGAAATGGTTTTTCTTCTCCCTGTTCTCTATTTCCTACATTTTATTTAATATTTATGTATTATATTATAATGGGCAAATTGTCCCTCTCTAAAATAAAGCATTCAAGATGTTCAGGTTTAATCATGAGATGTTTAAGGGAAAGTTGCATGACTGAACTATACACTATGGAAATCTGTCATTTAGGCACTTGAATTTTAATTTTATTTATTTATTTATTTCCTATTATGCTTTAGAAAGTTTCCCTTTCTCTGGATTAATTAATTTTAGATGAAAATTCACTTAAGGATTTAAAAAGTAGTAAGAAAGATCTACAAATGTGACTGTGTATAAAAGAACATTCCAAACAGTGAAAAATACCACAAAGTGAAAAGGTACAGGACAGGGTGGAAAAAATATTTGCAAGGATGGAAAATAATTTTAACACACAAGCAGGCAAAGGATTAACATTAAAAAAGAAGAAGAAAAAGAATTCTAATAAGTCAATGAGAAGAAAAGTATAACCTATTAAGAAATGACAAAGGAGCCCTGGCCAGTTTGGCTCAGCGGTTAGAGCATCGGCCTGCAGACCAGAGAGTCCCGGGTTCAGTTTCCGCTAAGGGCACGTACCTTGGTTGCAGTTTGTCCCCGGCCCCGATTGAGGTTGTGTGGGTGGCAGCCAGTCGATGTGTCTCTCTCACATCGATGTTTCTTTGCTCTCTCTCTTCCTCCCTCTCCTCCTCTCGCTCTATGAATGCAAAAAGTGTCCTCAGGTGAGGATTAAAAAAAAAAAAAGAAAAGACAAAGGAAATGTAAAGCAAGTGACAAAATGAAATGCAAATGGCCTGTTGGGGAAAGTCATCACAGGGTTGAGCCAGGAGCTGGACCTGGGCAACTGGGGGCTTCCCTCTCGCTCCCCTGTGTTTGGAATGCGTGTTTCCCTGCGTTAGAAGCT
The DNA here is from genome assembly GCA_030848825.1 of Tadarida brasiliensis. Lineage (NCBI taxonomy): Eukaryota > Metazoa > Chordata > Mammalia > Chiroptera > Molossidae > Tadarida > Tadarida brasiliensis. Next base: position 76,292,409 of record CM061267.1, on the reverse strand, counting down.
GCCCAAGGACATTGACTTGAGAAAGAAATGTGCTGATGGGATTATCTGGACTTGGTACGTGACTGACCCCAGTTAAGGCTTTTCTGTAAACTTTTAAGATTCTGGCCAGCAGGTGCAAAAAACTTTGTGTTGTGGCTGCCCACGACGAGCCTCCTAAATTCCTTGGCTTACTAAGCCTGCCACCTACCAATCTGGAGTGATCTGCCTTTTCTTCAGCAGCTCCCTGCCCTCCAGCATAAGGGGGCCAATTTCAGATTTCACCTGGGAGGCTTTCCCATGGTTCTCCTCCTATCTCATCGGCCATCCTCTGAAGTGCTGGGACCACTTTACGACACCCCAGAGAGCACATCTAGTCTCACAGCTTTAAATAACATCTGTAGGCTGATGAGTCCGAAATGTATCTCTCTAGTCCCAACATCTTACCTATGCCCAGTTTAAAACAAAACTTATACCTCAAAACCTATTCCTGTCTTGGATCTCTGCAATGGTCTCCCTAAACTGTATCCCTGATTCACACCTTAGACCTGCTAGACCACTTCAGTCTACTCTCAACCCAACAGTCAGAGTGATCCTTCCAAAAGAAATCAAATCAGACTAATTCTCTGATCAAAATTCATGTATGTGTTCCTATATCCATCACAATAAAATCTAAAACAGGCCCGGCTGGTGTGGCTCAGTGGTTGAGCATCGACTCATGCACCAAGAGGTCACCGGTTCGACTCTTGGTCAGGGCACATGCCCAGGTTGTGGTCAAAGCCCCAGTAGGGGGCATTCAGGAGGTGGCCAATTGATGTTCTCTCTCATCGATGTTTCTATCTCTCTCTCCCTCTCCCATTCTCTCTCTAAAAATAAAGAAAAAAATTTTTTTTTAAATCTAAAACAGTACTATGACCTGCAAGGCCTCACTGGTTTGTCCCAATCTCTACCCCACCACCAACCAGCTCACTCACTCAGCTCCAGCCATACCAATCGCTGCGTCATTACACAAACATCCCAAGTATGTTCCCACTTCAAGATCTTTACACTCACTACTCTTTCTTCCTAGAGTGCTCTTTCCCCAAATACTCACATGGCTTCTTCCTCACATCCTTCAAGTCACTGCTCAAGTATCACCTTATCAGACAGGATTTTCTTTATCACCTTTTATAAATGCAACCTTCTACCTATCCACTCAACCAGCTGCACCCAGAGCATTCCCAATACTCCTTGTCCTGCTTTACTTTTCTCCATTGTCCAGATTACCACCTGATATTTTATTTATTTTATTTTTTCATCGCCTCTCTCTCTTACCAAACATTAAGCTCCACAAAGTCAGCAATTTCTATATTCTGTTTATTTGACATGTATAAATCTTACAGAATGCCTACTACATGGAAGATAATCAACAAACATTGCTGAAAAAATAAAAAGTGAATGAATAATAGAAAGAGGAGACATTCCCACAGTGAGCCTTAGCAGCAAGTGAGGGCAGCTTCATATGAAGGCAAGGGGATGGGTTACACAGCACAGGCCCCACAGGTCCCACGGCCCACACGTCCAGCACACTCCCAGACCTATCTGGGAAAAGGGCGGTAATACCAGAAAGGTAGGTAAGGGCAAGGCCACAGAAATGCTGTTTTGTGGAAGTCATGGCCCTGATAGAAAAAAAATAACTGATAGGAAAAAAATAATAACTTTATCACAGAGAAACCTGGAAATCACCTTCTCAACCAAGTAATCAAAGTAACATCACCAGTAACTGGACAAATAAACATTATATGGTACACTGAGAGTACAACGTAACTTTTGTGACAAACCTGCTTAAAGTCCATAACCTGAATCTAATCATGAGAAAACATTAAAAAAAAAAAAAAAATAAGGACATTCTGTGAAAGAATAGGCCTGTATTCTTCAAAAATACCAATGGCATGAAACACAAAGGCTCAGGATATGTTCTAGATTAAAGCTGACTAAATTGTCAAGACAACTGAAAGCAATCAATGATCCTGGATTTTATTTTGTTAGAATTGACATTATTGGGATGACAGGTAAAATGTGAATACAGTTGGTAGATTAGAAAATAGTATTCTATCAGTGCTAATGTGCCGACTTTGATAATTATGTGCATATGTGAGAGAATGCCCTTTTTCTTAAGAAATACACACTGAGGTATTTAGGGGGAGAGGGGGCATTATGTCTACAGTTTACTCCCTCAGAGTTCAGAAAGAAAACTATTATATGAGAGAGAAGATATTAACAATTATAGCAAAATGTTATCATCTGTAAAATCTGAGTGAAGAAAATATGGGAATTCTTTGTATTACTCCTAACTTTTCTGTAAGTCAGAAATTACATCAAAATAAAAATTTTAAGTAAAAAAAAAAACAACAAAAAAACATTATATAACGAAGGTTTGAAAATTATCATCAGAAAAAAATATTTTCAAGTATATTACAATGACTCCTATTTCAGATTTTAAAAGGTGACCTCTGCCCTGGACGGTTTTGCTCAGTGGTTAGCGTGTCAGCCTGTGGACCAATGGGTCGCGGGTTTGCTTCCGAGTCAAGGGCACATATCTAGGTTTCAGGTTCATTCCATGGCCCCAGTTGGGGTTGTACAGGAGGCAACCAATCAATGTGTCTCTCTCACATTGATGTTTTTCTCTCTCTGTCTCCCCACCTCCCTCCCTTCCACTCTATCTAAAAAAGTAAATAAATAAATGAAAGATGACCTGTATATATTCTCCTTTCAAGTTCAAAATTAAAAATAACTATGAAAGAAGAACGTGTATAATACCACTAGACTTAGAATGTAACTTTTTAAATACTGTAATGCATTCGACTGGACTAACATATCAAGACTTTTTCTACAACTAAATTTCATTTAAAAACTAAAAATAAATAATGCCATGAAGAAAAAACTATAACACTGGCCATCAAAGAAATACTGTGGTTTCCACATAACATTTCTATTTTAATTATTTAAAAACACATTTAGAGTGGTGAGAGGTTGAAGAGGGTAAAGAAGGTCAAATATATGGTGACAGAAGGAGACTAAACTTTGGGTGATGAGCACACAATGCAATATACAGATGATGTATTATAATATTATACACTTGAAGCTTATATAATTTTATTAACTGATATCACCCCAATAATAAAAAAATTAAAAACACAGTTAAAGTTAACATAATCTGAAAAAGAATAGCCAACGTACTTTAAGGATTCAGTATGTCTTCTATCAATTGAAACGTTATGAAATATTATATGAAAATCTTAGAATAGTACAAATGTAAAAGAATTGATTTTACTTTTTTAAATGCAGGGTCTATCAGCCACTTCTAAAAGGAGAAAAGACAAAGCAAAATTACCTTCATGGACTGTAATGCCACAATTGTCACACTGAATTATTTCATCAGCATCTTCACTATTATCTCCAAGACAAACACAGCAAATCAGAATATGGTCCATTTTTTGAGAACTCCAGTTTTGACTCTTCTCAAGAATCAGCGAGTCCTAATATTAAAATATATCAGAAAATCACATATTTAAATGAAAAGGTAATTTTAATAAATAAAATTCTCACAACATTATTTTATGCATTTCCATAATTGTGCTGCATTCTCTGTTCTTTTAGTAATGTCAGAGTATAGTACATTTGAGAAGTATACCTCTTTGTCAAAGGACCATATAAGTGCCCTCTAATTTTTCCCTTCTCTTCAAGTCCCATATACTCTCTGCTCTAGGAAATGAGAAAGCAACCATGCAGCTAACAACTCTACATCTGCTTTGCCATTCTGAATTATAGTCTAACCCCTTAAACTAGGAGAAAGGAAAAATTAATCCATAAGTAATTATTAATCCTATATATCGGTTTAAAAAGTATAAAACATTGGGCTCCTACTCTTTGGAAACTTAATCCTACCTAGGGAAGACAAGACACACATATATTAAACAGGAATAAATCAATTCAAGGTAACATATAAGCAACTGTGTATGTAATGGCATAGTTACAGACTCTATAATCCTAATGTGTATAAGGGGCATTCAGAAGTTTTAAGGTCATCCAACTACCAGATGATAGATACATGAGTGCCTAGTTAGGTATATCTGTGCATACAGGTACCGAAAACCTAGAAAAGGATTCAGGTTAAATAGTTGCTGTAAGAGTCACAGCACTCATATTAGGTTTATGTCAAGAAATATCTAATGTAAACTGGGTAATAAAGATATGTAGCTAATTGTAATATAAAAGGAGAAAGATATATTAATAGATAAATATAAAAATATAAAATTTCAAAAAAGGGGAGAGTTTGCTTCTTTTCATTTAAATCTTCTGAACTTTCAAGGATAAATTAACGAGATAATTCTTGTCATATTTAACAGATTGGACTTAGTATTACATAATAAAAGATGGCACTTGAGTCTATATATTTTAAGGACCTAACCATATTCAGAAACAAAATTAATAAATTAGCTACATATTATACATTCATTAAATACATTGTTTTATATTAATTTTTATATATTTTTATATTCTTTTAAACTGACCAATATAGAAAGGTAACATTTAATCATTTCAATAGCAATTTGTGACACTGAATGTCATCAAATGTCACAACACTCTTTCAATATATTTCTGTGTAATACACGTAAACTTGCAATTGATCTGTAAAACAAATCAGAAAAGAGTACAAAAGTCAACAAGGAGGTATGCCATTTCTCTTGAGAATTCTAGTACTCTAAAATGTTATCTTTTGTTTCTTTTTGTTATAAAAGCAAGATAGATTAGGGGCTTTGGACATGGCAAGCAAATACAAGTAAAAACTTCCTAAAAAGAAAACTCATGTTTTACAGTACATTCATGCAGTGAGCAAAACAAAAATATGCCCAGCTTTTCATTCCATTAGCCATGCTTCAGATGTAACAGCATTTGTCTTAGAGGCAAATGTTTGGTTTCATTCTCATCTCTCATTTAATAGCTGTTGAACCTTGAAGCTGCAGTTTTCTCATCTGTAAAATGGGATGATAAATATAATACCTACCTCATGAAGTTATGAGAATTAACTACATAATGTATGTAAGAATGTTCCCAAGACATGCTAGGTACTCAATAAATGTTCATTCCCATTCTCCTTTCCTCTGCATTGCTTGTAGGTGGGTCAAAAGAGACACATTGAGCTGGGAATCTTCTTTGGAACCCCAAAAGTTATAAGCCTCAATGACCACAGCTACTGTAAATATTTTCCCATGGTTAAATCCAAAAGGAATTTTTTTTTTTTTTTTTAGAATACCCCATCTAGGTTTTAAAAAATCACAGGCTAGGGAAAGACCTAACAAACAACCAAAGTTTGATGACTGAGAGAATACTGGTGTTTATGGGCTGTGACAATATTTCTCTGCTGGAATTACAAAAACTAATCAGCCCTTGGAAAGGGTTTATCCATGTGGGGAAACAAGTAAATTTCCATGGATCAGAAAAATTAACATCAACTAGTAGCTCTAATTTCATTACTTTCCTATTTTTCGATTTTGCTCAGGGAAACAGTAAGTGGCTAAGTTGTATCTCTGCACCAATTTCTCTATATACACATTATCATTTAGAGGCAGAGATAACAAAGTTAACTGGAATCTTTGGCCCTCTGTTCCCATTAGAAACTCTTACTAGAAATGTAATGCAAAGAGAGAGAAATGGGGAGAACTAGTGCCCTATAATAATACTACCCAATCCAATGGTTAGAAGGCAATGTTTCCATGGGAAAATTCGAATAACACATTCTCTTAAAATCATGCTCTAAGTTATCTTTAATAGATCAAACATGGGTTTAAGCACACTTATAATCAGAATATAAAAGCCAATTTAATATCAACTTTTATTATATTTCTAAAGCTGTATATCACTTTTCAAGTTTCTGGAAAAATAAGTTAAAGCTTTCACTACAAAATATATCACTTGAAAATATTTTTACATAAAAATAGAAATTGGGAAAGTCGGTTTTGAATGGCACAAGAGTATCACCTAGAATATAACTTTAATATTGTGGAATAATTTAAAGGATTTCAATGATAATTATAAGAATAAGTGGGCCCTGGCTGGTTTGGCTCAGTCGTTAGAGCGTCAGCTCGTGGATCAAAGACCCGGGTTCGGTTCCCACTAAGGGCACGTACCTCGGTTGCAGTTTGTCCCCGGCCCCAGTTGGGGTTGTGTGGGTGGCAACCAGTCGATGTGTCTCTCTCACATCAATGTTTCTCTCTCTCTCTCTTCCTCCCTCTCTCCCTCCCTCTCTCCCTCCTCCTCTATCTGAAGGTGAATGCAAAAATGTCCTCGGGTGAGGATAAAAAAAAAAAAAAGAAGTGGGACACTACTGTAAATTAATTATAGTAAGTTATTTCATTTTGTTTTCCCTTGGGACTTAAATTTTATACCAAAAATGATAATATTGCCCAATGGTCTCAAGGCTCTGAAATATGCTTAGTGTTCATTTATGTGTGTATTCCACATAGATGATTATACATAATATACACAAAGAGTAAATTCTAAGTTACATGTATTTTTAATAGAAGGAAATTTCAGCACACTACATGTAAAACCAGAACTAAATGAATCTATTGCCTTGAAGAAGAGAAAATAATTAGTATAGCAAGAAGTTTGACCAACAATTCTTCCTCTGTGCTTTTAAAGACGGTTAAATTCTTAAGAATCTCAAGTAATTTTTATACAGTGTTATAAATTGATTTTTTAGGCCGTAGATAAATGTTTTATTTTGAAATGTGTAAAAAGGCAAGTGATTAATAAGTAAAAAGCCCTAAATACAGTGGCTATATATAAATTTCAGCAAAATTTTTACATTTTAATTAGCAAATCAGATGACAATTGCCATTTCCTCACATGGCAAGGCACTAATATCCATTTAATATAACTGAGTCTTTTATTAAAAAAACAAAAACAAAAAGACTTCCATCTGAAAATTTCTATTGATATGATTTCCCATCATATATTTATCCAAAGCCCTACTTTTAAAGTCCTAAAAATGAAAAACAGACTCTAAAAATACTACACAGCCCTCCAAAAAAAGTTTACTTCAGAAAACTAAAAGGCAAGATAACCTTAGTGAATCTCAGAGCTTCAAGATAAAAGTTTGAAAAGACATATAACCATATTCCGAGGGGATTGTCCAAACTGCACCAAATTTGAAAATACCATAAAACCACTGACTGAAGCAAGTGCCCATATGCAGAAAATGCCCAAATCTAGAATAGCAGTTCTCAAGATGTGGTCTAGGAACTCTCCTTTAGGGAGGTCCACAAGGTAAAAGCTATTTTCATAACAATTCTGAGGTTGTTTGTCTTTTTCAGTCTCTGTCGTGGGTGTAAGGTAGATTTTCACAAGCTACGTGACATGGGATAGCATCATCAACCCAATCACTCACATGCTTCTATATGTCTTATTTTTTGAAATTTCAGAGTTTTAATTTGAAATAGTAAATATTGATATATAACCTACATAAATAATAACTGGGATCCTCAATAATTTTTTTAAGACTGTAAAGAGGTCCTGAGACCAAAATGTTTGAGAATCACTGCTCTAGATATTTCAAGTTCTGTAGCATAGACAGGTATGTTCAGGCTATTAACAACCAATAGTTATAAAGGGCCCCTTCTCAAAAAAATATAAAATTCCCCCAAGAAATTTCAAAATTATTCAAGTTCCTGGGTATCATTTACATGACACCCAACATCCTTTCCCTCCAAAGCCCTTGACATAGCAGCCAAGAAAAAAGTGTATCTTCTTATAAAACTAAATATAATTCTACTAGATATTTCTAAAGCTGTATTTTAGCTATCTCTGCTACAAAGTAGTATTTGACACTTAAAGTAAAAGCAGAGAGAAATAAAACTTCAAATATATACATAGTAACTAATGGACACTTGGCAAGATATAACTACCTAAGACAGCCAGGAAGATACAAACTGGCTATAAGGCAACAAAGATTACCTTTAGTCATCTTTTTAGAAAATCAAGATCATATGAATAGGAAATTTAGAAACATAAGATAAAATAATAATCTCAATTGATTAGTTTTATTAAAATTTAATATCTAATTTGAGTAACATTTAAATAGAACTAAAAGAAAAAAATTATTGAAGAATGTGGATAATAGTCTTTGGGGGAAAACAGTTATCAAGCTTTCAAGTAGACTATTATTGAAGAAAAATTAACTTTCTATAAGTTTTTCTACATTTCTACATAGTGTAGAGCAAAAGGAAAATGAACATAAAATAACAGAAGAGGAATTAATTTAGCTACTTAAGAAGAAACAAGGCACTTTTCCAAGAAATGCTCTGGAATCTCATTTCTTTGGGACTGTTAACCTAAACATATCAAGTCCCATTATTTACTAAGGTGTTTTCTGGTAAGAAAAAACTACACAGCACATGTGGCCTTTAAATGCATCATAAAAATAGCCTACAACCTCTTAATCAATATATTATGTATTACAGATTATTAAGAAATGGAAAATGAACAGATTATATGTGGCAAATTTCTAAACACGTGAAGGTGTTCCCCGCACCAAAGCATAAATCTAAACCACAGTGCCTCAATCATTAGCCAGCCTACTTTTGTGAATGTCAGGCCAATAAAAATGAAGAGAGGAGGTGATGCTGCCAAAGGTAAATGTATTCAGTAAGTACAGATGGAATACTAAGTGCTGTAAAATAAACTGCAAACATACCTAAAAATCAAATATGAACAATTGGATTTTCCATACTTCCATTTTCACACATTGGCATTGAGAATATGGAATTGCCTGTGCTACATCATTATAAATACTGCACTATATTCCAAATGACAATTTCCCTTTAAAGAATTAAGATAGCACTGGAGGCAAGCAATACTCTTCATATGAAAGTGGATACACTAGAAGTTAAAAAATGTTTATCATCTAAAATATAAACTGTTGTTTCACCTCTACTGACATACAACCCCTCATCAACTGCTATATAGTATTTGGTTAAGAAAATCACCAAATGTTTAAATGAAACTTAGTTAAGATGGATAATCACTGCTATATAAAATTTGTAAGCAGAAGAAATGTAAAATAACAAATAAAGCATAAAAGGAAAAACTTTCTACCAGTTTAACCTATTCCAATGGTATGAATAAAACAAAAAATAAATGCTTGATAAACTGAAAGAAGTGAATTTTCATGACTATAAACATGCTAACAAAATGACAGACTTAATTATTGTAGTTCTACATATGATGTAACAGATACATCTACATGTGAGAAGACAACTCAATCTTTCTTTTGAAGAAAAACATATACATAAACACACAGACAAAAAGACACAAATGTGTTTGACTGAAGAGTCTTGAATGTTGCATCTTGGGCCCAATGGATAAACCTAACTTTCAGTAGTAGAACTTCAAGTGGAAGAACTGAGTCATTACTGTAGTTTTATGATAGAAATGTTTGCTTTATGATAGAAATGTTTGTTTGTTTTCATTTCTTGGTAGAGAGAACTTATTCACTAAATATATGTAAGCATATGGTTTATATTTGCTCCCATACATCTAAAGCAAAGATCTGGTGACTATTCAGTTGATGGTGCTACAACGGGTAAAGAAATTAACCTTGAAAGTGAATCTCTAAAAGGCTGAGACAATCCTTAAGCTGTTTTCTGCCCTGCTCTAAAGTATTCTAAAAGTCTAAACTTTTAGCTGGATATGAATATAAATAAGTTGAAAGAAGGTGACCATTCTCAGAATCCACTTAGCACCATTCAGCAGTCCTATGAACAATGGGGTGAGAGGACAGAAAGATAAAAGAAAAACCCTACCATTTCCAAAGTCTATGGATATAAAAATATTCCTCTAAATATATAGACTGTGAGCTCCTTGAGAACGATGATTGTGAGCTCCTTGAGAACGGTGACAAATAGTAGGTACTCAATAAAGGTTGGTTGGTTAAACGAACAAATGTTACAGTTAGGGTGCTCAGCCACTCCCACAACTGTCTATAAATAGGATTTCAAGGAAGCCACTTAATATAATGAGTAGACTGGTTTAGAGAAGAATTCCCTTTACCCCAGACAGACAGATATCATAAAAATTGGGTTGATCTACCTCATTACTCTTGCTTTGAGATAGTGTCAGGCTATCATTGGTCAGTTCCTCATCATCAGCACTGTTTCTGCTAAGAACTTTACTCTTCTTCTTCTTGCAACCCCCATCACTGGCCGGGCTGCTATGATCTTCATCATTGCCTTCATCATTCTCATCCTCATCACTCCCACTCCCCTCATCTTCATCATCCTCATTGTCTCCATCACTTCCTTCTTTCTGAGATGCAGATCTTCCCTTTCTCTTTACTACAGTAGGCCGCCAATCATTGTCATCTTCACTGTCATAGTCATCCATGTCATTCAGTTCTTCCATGGAGACAAAATCCAAAAGTGGCCGATTCCGACGAAGGTTCCACTTTTTTGGCTCGCTGACTTGTTCCTCCGTGGTGGCTGTAGTGGGGACTGAAGGAGATGTGTGAACAGCAGGAGGGCTTGTGGCTGGTGTGGTGGCAGTAGCAGACGCAGCCACATTATCAGAGACTGTTGCTTTTTCTTTCTCCTTCTCTCTCTCCTTCTCTTTCTCTTTTTCTTTCTCCTTCTCTTTTTCCTTTTCTTTTTCCTTCTCTTTCTCCTTTTTCTTTCTAGGTCTTTCTCCATTTTCCTCTTCTTCCTTCTTTTCCACTTTAATTAACTGTTTTTCTGATGACAGTATTTCTTCCTCTGCAGAATTTTTAAGTTCTTCTTCTTTTACTTTAATATCTTCATGTATTTCTTCCTCTAAAATATTTTCTTCAGAATCACTACAGGAACCTTCTCCACTGTCCTTTGAGGGGTCTTCACTTCCATTACCACTCCCTTCAGAATCTGTTGAAAATATGAGAAAAAAAAAACCACACATATGTATATACATACACACACACACACACAACGCTGACACAAATGAACCACCAAAACCTGTAACTTGCAAAACAATATAAACAAATTCAAGTCAAATGATGGTAGACATTACTAACCTGATTAAATAATAAATCAATGAAGTTGGTGTAATGGTTTTAGTTCAATATAGCACTAATGAAGATGAATATATGTAACTTTAAATTAAAATATGCTTTAAAAAGAGGAGCACTGTTTTGCCATATAGCACATGCTTTATTTGGTACCCCAGAGGCATTTTTTTTCTAAAAGTAAATGTCACTTTAAAAACTGGGCACCTGATTTTAACTTAATAATAGAATGCACTCCAAAGTCTTCTTCCCTTACATCTTCCTTTCATAAACTATATGGACTTACAAACATTGAGTCACATTCAGAACAAAAAAATCCTGGCCCAGAAAACTTGGTTTTATTGTTTCATGCTTTGCCCAGCAAGATTCAGCATAGATACTGACGACAGTCGACTTGTACCACATCCCTAACATACCAATGATTTGAGGAGCAGCAAGTACACAGGTGAGAGGAGACAACAGCAATGACACAGAAACTGGAAGCTGCAAGAGAAGTTATCAGTGTTCCTGCTTATTAGGATACTTACTAGGATATCAATAAAAGAGTCCCCTAAACTTTCAAAAATTCTAGGCAGTAACTGCTATATCCCCTAGAATGAAAGAAATTAATGATTTTTTAAAACTAAGCCATCTTGGAAATGAGCAACCAGAGTAGTCACTAAACAGATAGGCTAAGGACATTAAAGAGTTCACATAGGACTAGAAGCCTTCTAGCAAGTCTTTTCCGTTCCTGCCTAGCACAGCCCAGGTGCTCTTCACCCAACACTATTCAGTAACCTTCTAGTCATCTTTATGCCTGATCAAATAAAAATCTAAAACATCTAGGGAGAGGGATACAGGAGAGGAGCACAAAGGAAGTAAGAAACAAACCAATCATAGTCAGGTCATGGCCAACACCAATAATAAAATCTGTGGGGTGATGAATATTTTGCATCTATAACCAAGGGTAATGATAAATGATGAAAAAGTGTATGTTTCCACACCATTTTAATTTCTGTTAACCAGCCTTAGCCTCTATAATAAATTGGGCATTAGATGTAAAGAAAGTTATCTATAATTAGTACCTGGTATTTAAAATAGCTCAAAAATCCTTTACAAATGGTGATAAAATAAAAATTCTGCTAGTTTAAATTACATTTAAAAAAACAAACAAAAAAAGAGCCCTGGCCAGTTTGGCTCAGCGGTTGGAGTGTCCACAGGCGGACCAATGAGCCACGGGTTCAATTCCAGTCAGGAGCATGTACCTCAGTTGAGGTTGGTCCCCGGCCCCGGTCAGGTCATGCAGGAGGCAGTCAGTCGATGTGTCTCTCTCACATCGATGTTTCTCTCTTCCCCCGTCCCCATCTAATGATAAATGGGAAAATATCCTCAGGTGAGGATTAAAAAAAAAGACTAACATTTAGTGGATGTCGACTGACCTTATAAAATTATTGTCAATTTCTAGATTATCATGCAGGTACCCACAACTTATTCAGGACTGCTGTGAAAAAAACACTCTCATCCTAAACAATCTTGCATAGGACACAAAATCATGTAGGTCAATAATTCCTTCTCTTAAATTTTTGGAGCCAAATGTGTTTCCGAAGTTAGATTTTTTTTTTAATAGACTTCTATTGATTTTTAGAGAGAGAGAGAAACATTGATGAGAGCGAAACATAGATTGGCTGCCTCCTGCATGCCCCCTACGTGGGATTGAGCCCACAACTGGGGGATGTACCCTGACCTGGAATCGAACTGGCAACCTCTTGGTGCATGGATGGAAGCTCAACCACTGAGCCATACCAGCTGGGCTAGATTTTATTGTTGTTACTTTTTGAAGGGTAGCATGGTATATGCAAAATATATCACACTAGCACTCCATTGAAGTCTATGGTCCTATCCTGTAATCAAACACATTATTTCTGCAGTAAGATGTATGAATATTTATGTGTAATAAATACACACTAAAAATAAGCTCCTATAAGTACCAATCAGGTTTTACCTTCAAATAAGTTTGCACCAAACTTAGAAAACACCTCTGGATTTGTGAGCTCCTTGGATTTCAAAAAAGTATAGGGACCCAATATCACTCACAAATAGGTGATTTCTTTCAGTCCAATAGCTCTATAAATCATTAAGAAAATTATGATTTTTTTTTATACCACTCACAACAATTAAACCCAACCTAACAAAACAAAAAAAAATCTACCTCTGGAAAATAATAATAATAATTTCTAGATATTTTTAGATATGGATCTATTACATAATAAGTAGAGTTGACTAAAACTTCCAACGTAAAAAAGAATCTCTGTGTGCACTGACTAAAGAATATTGAAACATCTTGTAAGCAAGACAATACTTAAGAAAGCTGGGAGATGGAGAAAAGGTACTTTTCTTTTGGATTTATCTTCTAGAAGCCTTTTTAGAAGTACCTAATAAGTATTCCTAGTTATTTTACCAATAAAAAATGTAACAATACAAAAGTAAAATTAACTGGGGCACAAATGTAGGTTCCTGATCAAAACTGAGAGGAATCCAACTTTGCCATTAGTAAATTTTACAAAACATCAAGAATGTTTGTAATTTTGGTTTTGTAATTTTTAAAAACTTAAATGCTTGCCCTGGCTGGTTTGGCTCAGTGGTTAGAGCGTCAGCCCTTGGACCAAAGGGTTACAAGTTCGATTCCCTGTCAAAGACATGTACCTGGGTTGCAGGTTCAATTCCCAGCCCAGTCAGGATCATGTGGGAGGCAACCAATCAATGTATTTCTCTCACATCAGTGTTTCTCTCTCTCTCTCCCCCCACCACCTCCCTTCTACTCTATCTAAAAATAAATCAATGGAAAAATATCCTCGGGAGAGGAGTAACAACAACAACAACAAAAAAAACAACAAACAAACAAAAAAACCTTAACATAACATTAGAAGAATGTGAGTTTTTTCCACAAATCCAAATCCTAGTAGCTTACCCAACCCTTCATTCTCTGAATATAACACATTAGCCATATTCCAACTGCAGGCATCAGGAATATATCAAATTTTATTTTTCTTTGATCTCTGAAAAATAACTTCTTCATCTGATTAGTCATCACTTCTTTTTTGGTACATATGCACTTGAGGGATGGAGATAAAAATATTTAGTTACCGGCGTAGCTTGGCAATAATGACAATGAGTAAATCATAGTCCTTGGCTATCTATATTTTTGTAGGCTGCAAAGAAAAATTTCCTGTCACTATGAATTCAAAGACTCTCTGCCATATTCCAAATCTATCATTCTTACACCCTTCAAGAAAAAAGAACAGATAAGAGAAACAATCCAAATACTTCGAATACAGCTAATCTTAGGTATAAGGATCAGTTAATTCTAAGTCTATAATAAAAAATGTTTATGCTAGAACAAAATATTTAAAACCGAAATCCCTACTTCCTATTCAGTTAAACAAAAGGTAACCTTCTCAAACATGCTATCAAAATCTGTCTAATCAATAGCTATTTCAATTTATAGAGTTACAGATTATTTTACAGTTAACAGAATTAAAAAATCAACATTCAAAAATCCCTTCACAATAGTCAATACTTAAGTTTTCCCCATGATAAATATCAAACAATAAAACAAAAAATAAAACAGTATGATTTAAATCAGAGTTTCATGTTAGCTTTGCAATATAAAGAATCATCTTTGTTCATCAAATCGAATTATTTAATTATTCTGTTCATCGATGTAGTCCAACAGTGATTAGTATTATAAATATACACAATAGACAATAGATCACCAGTCTACTGGTCATTCAGTTATCATCTTGTGACCATTTTGACTAATCCTGTACAGCTCTTTTTAAAAAGCCAATCAGTGAACACAACACACCCTCTATTTCCAGCTGTGGCAATTTTTCCCACAGAGGACAGTTGGCAGTGTCTAGAGAGAATGGTTGCCATGAAAAGACAAGGGGTGGGGGTTGCTAGGTAGGGAGGATGCTACTGGCATTAGTAAGTAGAAGACAGGGATGCTGCTGAACATCTGACAATATACAGGACAGGCCTCCACAACACAAAATGTCAACAGCGTTGAGATTAAGAAACCCTAGTCTAGCATATAAGGCCTCAAGATGACCTCATTTTACTTTTCCAGGCTCATCTCTTCTATTGTTTTATTCAGTCATGATCTAGGATTAATAACCAACATTTTCCAACCTCCACATTTTTAACACAATGCCTTCTCCACCTAGATTTCAGTTTCTAATTTAACTCTTATCTCCTCAATGAATTCTCCTAGATCAATCCAGTCTAATGTAGTCTCATATCCTTTGAAAGATTTAAACTGTATAAGTAAGTGATCAATCATGCCTCGTATCATCTATCCATCATGTTATTTAATTATTCAAATACCATCACTATTTCTTAGTGAATCCACCATTACATCCAGAAAAGTGCTTTTAAACAAAACTACAGATGGTCAATGAACATATCTTGATCCACTTAAGCTAAAGTCAAATTAAGCACAAAACATTACCAAAGCAAAGTCTCAGCCTGACTCTTCCAGTTAAATTACTTTATGACAATTTCACCTAACTAAACTAACTATAACTTAAGATATAAAGTTAACCATCTTACTTTGGCCAGAGGGTTGGGGGACAAAGCATTGCTATTTTTTCTTGTTTAATAAAAGCAATACAGGTATTATTTTTCAAAAAGATTCTATTTATATAGCAGATTACTAAATGGATCTTTCCTAGCCCTAATCCTAGGTCCAAGTCTCAAATATAACCACTTTAACTAGGCCAAACCATGAAATTGCCCATATTTGACAGTTTTATACCTATAAAACTGTTAATTTCATATGGTTTCACCGAACATTTCTACATATGGTTTTTCTGGTAGTTATCACCATAATTCTAATATACTTATATCCCATTTTAGGATTTATTAATTTCAGATTTTATTTATTAACTCTATTCAATCAAAAATGAAAATTTAGCTCTGTTTTCACATTAGATATAAAATAAGAGATAATCTATTTTTAGTTCATATTTTTTAATAGAGGCTTATAATTATTAACTGTCAATAATCACTTGAGAGGTAATTTTTGAGCAATATTTATCTTTTTAGATTTTATCATCTGAGAAACACATGAATAAAATTATGTTTATCTGTAAGGGTCTTAAATATAATAACCTTTTTCTATAGAATTGCATATATTTATTATTAAAACCAAACAGAAATATGAAGTTTTGTAGTTAGAATTTCAGATTTCAACATGAAGATCAGAGGAAATTGATGCACAGAATCCAGATAAAAATTGAGGGCAATCAATCTAAGCATTTTAACATTTAGTTTTAAGGAAGTCAGGAGTCATTTCTAGAAATTGTTTTGAAAGAAGCTATGATCAACAAATGGTTTCTATTTCTCCACTTTCAGTTTAATCTCCTGTTCATAAGTAAGGCTGGGATTCCACAAAGTCAATATTGTTTGAAAATCAGTGATAAGTCTAATGTCTTATTTTAAGAGTCCAACTATCTCAGGCAGAGAAAAGAATCGAACAGGAATCACTGGTAATCTAGAGTAAACCAACATCTCAGCTGTGGGAGACACCAACATACCTAATCCAAGACCAGAAAATATCATTCAATTTCTACTGCCTATGAACTATTTTAAAGAAAATAATTTTCTACTAAACTCATTTACAATAACATCAAGAACTACACAGATAAATTTGACCTTGGGTCACAAATTTAATCTCCCCAGAGGTCAGAAAAGTAAATTACAAGTACAGCCAACTAGGTATTATGACAAGAGGGAACAGAAAGTGTATAGATTTTTAGTCTTTTAGATTTTCTAAGTATCAGTTAACAAAATTCATCCTGCCACTTACCACCAATAATAGATAATTCCCATCAATTCTGATAAGAATTAACAAGGTCAGGAATCTCTGCTTAGCTTGATACCATAAATTATTTTGAGAAAGTAGTTTGTACCATTAAATTGTTTTAACCCTCGTAAAAGAGACGTGATACCTATGAATGACTCGATCTTAATAAGCAAAATGAAAAAATATTTACAAAATCAGAATGTATTGCCAAAAATAATTATGGAATACTTAAAAGAAATTAAGCTGTGGAGTATTTCCCACAATGGTATTCAAAAAAGTCAATTTCTGAGACCCAGCTTATTTGGTCACACTTTACAATCTGGACCGTAACAAACCAAAACAACATTCTAGCCAAGAATATTCTATCTGCCAAGGTTTCACTAAGAGAGCTAAAGTAAATTTGGATTTTACCCCCTTGTCCTTCCTTTCCTTTCCCTTCCCTGGAAGTACCAAGCATCAGTGAATCAACTAAATGGAAGATACAAGTGCTAAGAAGCAAAGGTTAAAAAACAATTAATCAAGATAAACATAACAACTTTTGATTACTGGGAGTGATCTCAATTAGGCACCAAAACATCTAAGTAGTTTCGGTTTAAGATTGTATCCTATCTCTTTTTAGGATCTAAACAGAGAAAAGATTGTAAATTTTGGAATCAAAAGACAGATTAGATTCCATTATGGCCTGACTGACCTCATGCAAGTTCTTTAAACTCAGTTCCCCTATCATCTGTAAAATATCTCCTCACTAAATTACTTTAAAAATTAAATGAGATTATAGAAACAAAAAGTTCTCAGTAAATCACAAGTAAATTCTGATTGTTGATGCTATTAAAAGTAATAATAGTAACAGAACCTAACTTCATCCCTTCTTATCATCCCTAGCAGGAAAAAAACAGAAAGGAGAGAGATTGACTAAGCATAGACAATTCTATGGAAGAATACTTAGAAACTAAAGGGATGAGCCTTGGCCAAGTAGCATAGTTGGTTAGAGCGTTGTCCTGATATGTCAAGGTTTCGGGTTCCACCTCCAGTCAGGGCACATATAAGAAGTAACCAATGAATGCATAAATAAGTGGAACAACAAATTAATCTCCTCTCTCTCTCTCTCTCTCTCTCTCTCTCTCAAATCAATAAATACATTTTAAAGTTTTTTTTTTTTTAAGTTAAAGAGATGAAATTATAAGGGTGTTCATTTCTCACTTTATTTAAATTTCCATTCTAAAGGGGCAGAATTGTAAGTAATGTTTATTGTCCATGTGTGTCTTGGTCTTTTTCACATAAAATATGTAAACATAATTTGTATCCATTTCTCAGATTCCTGCAATTAAAACTTTGTATGTATCTCTATATGAGTTACAATGAACAGAAGATACAAAGTAAACCATGCTTTTTTGTTTTCCAATTTTGTACAATGTGAATATGTGACCCTTTTAAAAAGTTCATTGTTTTCAAAATCATGAAATATAAAGCAAGCAAGCATGCATGTTTTACATCTCAGAGATTTTTGAAAAGCCCAATCCACAAGGTCCAGTGGCTACTAGGAAGCACAGCTTTTTTCTCTGGTCAGAGGGTGCCAAGTGATTTGAAAAGAGAAGAACCCTGCTCATGAACAGTTCCTAGCTCACATCACTCACAGGATGTTACTCTACTTAGTAATATCTCTCAATTTTTTCCCCTCTATCCATAAAATAAGTATAAATGTACTTTCAAGTAAAAAATAGAGAAAATGTTTTTGCATCTTTGGAATAAGTAAGTCCTCTTGCAGGCTCATTGTCTAAGTATCAACAAAAACAGATGCAATGATAGGACCTAGTGATAGGATCTTAGAGAAATGTGGGAAATCAGATGGACAAAATAAATGAAGCTTATGTGCTTTAACTTTAAATTGGCATTTTAATAAAAACCAATTCTTAAAAAACAAAATCTGAAAATAAACCCAACTCCGGAAAGCTGGGAAAGGGAAGAGAGAAACATTTACCTGATGCATCTCCAACTTTAAAATCACTGTCATCTGAACTATCATAATCGAGAGCTTCCAGCAGAGAAGCTGCCAAAGGCTTCACCTGCCTCCTCTTGGAGCTGCGATCCACTGTTAAGAAAAACAAAACAAAACAAAACAAAACAAAAACATTATAGAGTCATTCAAAATCACACAAAGCATAGGGGAGAGCTCTGGTGCTGGGGGAAGGTACAGAAGACCTCGTGCCCGGGATCTCTATAATTCAGTTCTCAGCAAAAGGCGTTGGGGGAGGTTGGGCTGGGAACGCGGGCTGGGGAGGACCGGGAAGCAACGTGGGCAGCTCCAGCCACCGGGCCGGCCGAGACCGAGGCTGACCCTCTTGCACACTTTGTGATGTTTCTGCAACTCGCTCCTAAATCCTCATTTAAGCACCGTGACAGTCGATAGAGAGAAGACGCAAAGCCCAGGTAATAAAAGCCCCGATCGTTCCCGCGGACAGTGAAGGGGAAGCGTCCGCGAAGGGCCCCACCCCCGCCCTGCTGTCCCACCGGCTCTGACTTCCAGAAGGGCTGAAATGGACCTTTCTCCCCGCGGAGGCCTTCGACACTTACTAAGGAATCCGTGAGGTGGTCGTTTGGAGGAGACCTAGGGAGAGGCTGCGAGACCCAGGCAGCGCCGAGGTCGGGGACTGAGACCGCGGAAACGAGTCGGAAGATGCTATTTAAAATCGGCGGTGCCGCCGAGCGGATCGGGCGTCCCAGGTGCAGCCCCGCGGTCCCCTCCCGCACCCCACCCCCCGACCCGCCCCTTAGTCCTCGCAGAACCGGCCCCCGCCGCTCGCGCCCCTTCCCACGGCGCTCCCCGGGCACAGGCGCCCTCCGGTCCAGGCAGCGCGGCCAACCTGGCAACCCTGGGGAGTTAATTTCCCCCGTTAAAACTGTTAGAAAAAAAAAAAAGAAAAGAAAGAAAAACTTTATTAGCCTGCACCAGAAGCAACAAAAGACCCAGAGTTTGCACAGTCCAAGGCCGATTGCCTGAGACAATAGGGAAAGCAACGACCCGGATACAGCTCGGAAGAGAAGGAAGTAAAAACACAAGGCTGAGCGAGGCCCTAATGCAGCAGGAGCCGAGAGCGCCTGCGCGGAACTCGCCGCCGCTCTCCCTCCGGGAGAGGAGCCGAACAGAGCCGAAAGGGAGCCGAGCGCGAGCGAGCGGAGCCAAGTAGTGCCAGAGAGAACAGAGGACACGCCCAGACCCTGCGTGGCTCCGCCCACAAATCCCTGAGGCTCCACCCTCAGTCCAAATCTGTAGGGGGCTGGTTTTTGTTTTACGGTTTTTGTTTTTTAAGGATTTACTCGGAATACGATTTCCACAAAGGGACGTTTGCTAACTAACGTCACTATAAAAAATCACAAGCAATACCATTTCTTCTGCTACTTCTATAAATTGCATCCCTTAAAATATCTTGGAGCATGGGGAAATTTTATTTCCTGGAAATGGGTAATGTGAGAATAGCATTAGACCTTGTTTGATTGCTGCTTTGATATTTACAAGTCTAACAGAGGAAAAAGCATCCATTTAATTATATTAACTATTGTTTCAAAGATTGTAGTGTGGACAGACATTTCCGCATAAATAAAATATACACCGGCCCAGCCAGTGTGACTCAGTGGTTGAGAGTCTACCCATGCACCAAGAGGTCGCTGGTTCGATTCCTGGTCAGGGCACATGCCCAAGTGGGCTCAGTCCCCAGTGTGGGGCACACAGGAGGTGGCCAATTGATGTCCTCTCTCATCGATGTTACTATCTCCCTCTCCCTCTCCCTGTTTCTATCTTTCTCTCCCTCTCCCTTCCTCTCTCTCTAAAAATCAATAAAGAAAAAAAATTTTTAATAAAATATACACAGTATTTAATTCTGCTAAGAGAAAAAGATAATACACCTAGGGGAAATATTCCCCCTCAGAAGTATAATGTGCATTAAGTCATGATGTGTGTTCACATGAATGTAAACTAGTGCCTTGCATCCACTTAGATAATTTATTTATTAAAATGAATTTTTAAACCTATAAAAACATGAGGACAGTATGTACAACCAGACATGGCAGTCTTCTGTCAACGGATGTTGGCACCTATTCAGTGCCAACAGGGATCCCCAGTTTGGGGTGCAATGAAGAAATAAATTGTATTCAGTGCAAACAGCTCGATTGTGATACAGAACAGCTGTGAAACAGCTCACTAGTGTACAGCTCAGTTATGAAGCCGCACAGCATGGCTGGGAGGCAGCCCCTGGGACCAGGCCCATCTCTGGCTAGACTGCTCTGCTCCTGATCTGCTTCCCTCTGCTCCAGCCAGATGTCTTCAGAATATCTTTGGTGTTTCAGCTCCAGCCAGAGAGAAACACAGTCTTCAGTCTCCCTTGGAAAGTGCATTCTCTCAGTGCGAGGAGAGCTGACATATAGACAGAGGTCCCCACCCCTGGGACTTTTGCAAATGAGGACTCCAAATCCTCACAGTTTGATTGGTCCAAAAGCACTGCCCTGATTGGTCAAAATGAAGCTTCTCTGATTAGTCAGTGAAGATTCTGATGGGGATATAACTGTACAGTTCCAAATGGATGATTGGATGGGGAAAACCTCATTACTGTTGATTGAAATACTATTCCAGGAACTCCTTTATAAGGGCTGGCTCATATGGCAGGAACACAATGGAGGCAGGCAGTTCAGTACAGGCTTCGCTCTGACGTGTGGTTTGCATAAGAGGCCCCTATTTAAAAGCAGCTGCTTGGTCCTGCTGGTGTGGCTCAGTGGTTGAGCGTCGACCCATGTACCATAGAGGTCGCCAGTTCAATTCCTGGTCAGGGCACATGCCCAGGCTGTGGGCCCGATCCCCAGTTGGGGGCATGTAGGCGGCAGCCAATCAATGTTCTCTCTTATCGATGTTTCTGTCTCTCTCTCCCTCTCATTTCCTCTCTCTGTAAAATCAATAAAGGGAAAAAAAAAATTTTAAATAAAAAATAAAAGCAGGCTGCTTGGCTCTGCGTTTAAATTTGAGCTCAGTTAGCTACCAGGAACCCTTTTCTGTGAGTATCTTCTTTCTTAGGGGGTCTACACCTTCAACAGTTACAAACGCCATGCTTAGTTCACATATAGGTTAACTACTTTTGGTAGTTTAATTCCAATCTCTGGGTCTTTCATATGACCTTCTTCCTTGAGTGTTTCTTTGTTTGTGTGTCCACTCTTCTTCTTATAAGGATACCAATCATTGGATTTTGAGCCAACCCTAATCTAATATGACATTATCTTAACCAATTACTTCTGCAAAGACCCTGTTTTTTTTTTCCTTTATTGATTTTAGAGAGAGAGAAAGGGAGAGGGAGAGAGAGAGAGAAACATCAATGAGAGAGAACATCGATTGGCCACCTTCTGCATGCCCCCCACTGGGGATTGGGCCCACAACCTGGGCATGTGCCTTGACCAGGAATCGAACCAGAAACCTCTTGGTACATGGTTCAATGCTCAACCGCTAAACCACTCCGGCTGGGCATGGTTAGCTACTTTTAAAAGCAACATTAAAATGTTAGAATCTGAGCAGTATCAATACTTTTTAAAATATTAATATATCAAGGATAGAGAAAGATTTGCATGAAGTTGATTCAATTCATTTGTTTATTCTACAAGTGTGCATTAATAATGTGGCAGTGTTTGTAACGGGGAAATACAGTGTTATGAAAGACTGCAAATTAAATATGTAGGTATCAAAACAATGCAGTAGTGGAGCTTACTCTTTAAAGAAACATGTTTAATGCTTTTATAAACTGGAATTAAGTTATATACCATTAAATTTGAAAAATAGTAAATAGTAAATATTTAAGTGGTACAACCTGTGGGATGATTACAGAGAGGCTGGACTTTCTGCAAGACAGTCCTTTCCTTTTCCAGAGCTTAGGATACAATTGAGGATACAAACCTGTCAATAAACAGTTGCTGTATATTGTGAAAAGCGCTACCAGAGAGAAAGTATACATGTATACAGGAGAGAAGGCACTGAGGGAAGGCTTCCTGGGGAAAGTTATATTTAGATCCAGACATAAAGTGTCTGAACTGGCCTGAGGAAGGAAGGAAAGGAGACAAAGGTGTTCCAGACCACGGAGAGGACATGTGCAAATGCCCAGCTCTAAGACGGCATGATTAGTCCGATTCCTCAAAAGCTGGACTGTGGACTACCTCTAATGCCCTCAGGACATGGCTCCATAATGTACTTGTACCAATTATTATTTGTTTTTATCCTCACCCAAGGATATGTTTATTGATTTCAGAGAGAGAGGAAGGGAGAGGGAGAAGGGGGGAGAGAGAGAAATATCAATGTGAGAGAGAAACATCGATGGGTTGCATCCTTTACTCACCCACACCGGGGATGAGCCCACAACCTAGGTATGTGCCCTGACTGGGAATTGAACCCAAGACCTTCTGGTGCATAGGACGAAGCTCCAACCAATTGAGCCACACCAGCCAGTGCTCTTGTACCAATTATATTGCAGCCTCATCTTGCTGTTTTCCTCATCACTGCTAAAAATGTAACCTTCCAATCTCTCTGAACCTCTAGTCATCTGACTCAAACTATCGCTGCTATGCGCCCCCTCAAACCTTTCTATTGTGCTGTAGAAACTTTCATTCCAAATTTCAAAACCTACTTAGTAAACCTTCTTCTTTATGACTGAAACCAAATCCAAGAGGTCTCGAGGTAAAAAGATGGGGTGCTTGGGGAAAGTAAAATAAAAGAAATGAAAACAAAAATTGGATTGTCTTACCTGGTCTGAGGGAGAAGATGTAGATACTGATTAATTTTTTTAAGCATGCAAGAAAATGCAAATCAATTTATTATAAGTCTAAGGATAATAGGTCCGGTTCATGAAGGGTAATTGAACATCTGAATTACCTTTCTACCCTCCCCAAATTTCACTGAAGTCACAAATATATAAATAGAAATAGAGCCATAAAACCATAGTACTGCTATAAACCTGAGAGGAGTGTCGCCAGCAAACTTTTGAGAGCTACTGAAGAATTTTGACGGTTATGGAGGTGGGCTCAGATTGCCAACAAAATACACCAGACTAAGAAGCTAAGAATCTTATCCAAGTGAAAGAGCGGAGTTACTGTATGAGTTCTCCCAGTAAAGTCTCCATATAATGCTCAAATGAGAGATAATGAGGTCTGTGAGAAGGGCAGACTTGGACAACAGGCTCGTTATTCATTAGAAGGAAAAAAGCCACATAGCAATCCTGTTTTCAGAGAAACTGAAAACAGTGTTTCTCCCCAGAATACAACTTCAAGTTCAGTTCTACTAAGCAGGAAGTCTGACTCAAGAAATTACCAGAATGGGTACCACATTTATAGGAGAAAGAAAGAGTGAGCCCAGTGACTATCAACTGCCACAAGAAATAGAAAGATCCAGTGTACAAAACTGCTCATAAACCACGAAGGAGAGCCTACTCATGTGCATCCTCCCTATACCCCCAATTTTCTTTTCCCACCCACCACAACCATTAGAACAAGTATATCTAAAAACAGAATGTGCATTCATATCTACTGGGTGAACAGGGCTTCTTATTTAGGCAAGGAATGTACATTCTGGCTGCCGATACCACACTATCTATGTTTACAGACATAAGGCAACTGAGAATCGTTAAATATTTAAGTAAAACTAACAACATGAGAGAACCTAAATTTTTCAAAACCTTTAAAACAAGTATGTGATTCAGATATGTACATAATGAGATTGAGAAGGTAAAAGGGAGACAGAGACCTTCTCTTAATAGAGTCTACCTTCTAGCTTCTACCTTCAAAGATATAAGGTCATGATGGAGGAGCAGTTCTGGAAAAGGTCAGCAGCAATACCTACACTGGTTTTCTGACTTCTAGATCATAGCTACATTGTATGAACTTGAAACTAAAAGTCTCATTGCATCCCCGGCTTTCACTCCTTCAGCCTTTCAAATGATTTTGTATGCACCAAATTTCTCAGTACCTAGAGTGGTTTCTATTTCCTCTACTAATATCTTTTCTGATACAGCATTTGTTACAGAAAGGTGTTCATAAAATAAATAAAACCTCAACAATAGGATTTAAGGTTTATTATTTGCCTTGGTGTTGGTCAAAAGACAGTGATAACTTCATTACCAGTGGAAAATAAGATATTAGTAGTCGAAGGCATACAATGGTAAAACAGTTATTTATATTATCACATATAAGCACCTGGAATAAGGTGAGTGTTGATGGCAAGCCTTTGGTAACAAGCATTTGATAGAATATTAAGATGGAAAAAAGAACTACTGAGCAGGGGTAGAGGCAGCAGCTAGCCAAACATCTGTCATTTATGATCCCTAAAGGATATCTTTTGCAGAAAGTCCATGGGTCATTAGATTTCACTGTAATTAATATTTTCAGAGATATTTAAGAGAAAACAAGATTGATGAAGAAAAGGTTGTGCTGCAATTTATGAACTTCAAGAGAATCTTATATGTTTCCGTAGAGAAAAGACAGAATATCTACAAAGGAATAGGAATCAGGTTCAAATTAGAATTCCTAATTGCAACTCTGGATGGCTGTGAACTTCAAAGTCTTCTCAATATTTTTTAATAAAGGGTTTATTGGTAATCACCTTTTTCAAGTTATGTAAAATATATTGACTACAGAATTTTCTTCAAGGATTTAGGCAGTAAGAATCTACTCTAGTATTACATAAGTCAAAACTTTTCTTTTATATCACAAAGAATAATATTAAAAAAAATTAGGTTAATCAATTAAGCTTTCATAGCTATATATTGCACAAATGAGTATCATGAAAATATATTTTTATCTTATCTTTGTGCCCTAGCCAGTCAGTCACCTCTCTAGACATAACAAGAATAACTTTTTTTAAAATGTACTTAACTCAGGGCTGAGTTTTTATAACAGCTTTATTGAGATATAATTCATATAACTTAAAACTCACCCTTTCATGTTTTACATTTAGTGGTTTTAGCATATTCAAAATTTTAACAACCATCGCCACTATTTGATTTTAGAACCTTTATATCACCCCAGAAAGAAACCCCATTCCCATTAGCAGTAACTCCTCATTTTCCCTATTCCTAGCCCCTGATAATCATTAATCTACTTTCTGTCTCTCTGAGTTTGTCTACTCTAGACATTTAATATAAATGGAATAAAAAATGTGTGGCCTCATGTGTCTGGCTTCTTTTTGCTAACACAGTGTTTTCATGGTTCATCCACATTGTGATATAGCCTGTCTTTAAATTAATATGGTACTGTCAAATGTGATCGGAATTTGTGCTGCATGGAGAAAAAAACAAAAGTGAGAGGTGAGTACCTCAATAGTTGCTATCATAGCGATGTACTAGGCAGATCTCTTAGACAAGCCAAGGTATTTTATCATGTTTCAGTGCATATGAATGGCAGTCTTAGAGGCTGAGTTTCACAAGGGGCAAGTCCCAAGAAAGCAAAGCAGATGGGCAAGGACAGCATCAATGGAGCAACATCATAAAGTTTACATTACATGTAAGACAGACAAATAAGGTTAGTTAGAGAGAGGATGTTCCATGTCATCAACTCAAAAGGCGGAAAAGCTTTCAAACAAACAAAAATGTATAAATGATGCCTTCTGTTCTTTTGAACCCATCAGATATTTAAGTGACAAATCATAAGCAAACTTCCTAACACTGTTCTAAATCTATACAACTTAGTTTTCAAATAATTTGTATTGGCAAATATAACAGAGAAAAGTGAAAAATAGGTAAATATTTAGATCAAAGGATCATCAAGAAGTAAACACCCTTATAAATAGCATCCATGACAAGACCCAGTAAGCCTCTCTTGAGCCCCCTCAATTAACACTCCCTTAGTGCCTATAAAGATAGTCATTACCCTGAGTCTAACACTATTTTAAAATTTTATATGAATGGATTCATACAGTATATGTTGTTTTGTTTGTCTCTGATTCATCTTTTTTTGTGAGGATCATCTCTGTCGTGTGTGTAGTTGTAGTTCGTTTGCATTGTGAAGACACATGCCTGAATGTACCACAATCTATTTACTCATTTACCCTTGCTCAACATTTTGGCTCTTGCTAGTTCAAGGCTATTATAAATAATGATTCTATGTGTATTCTTGTTTGTGTCTCTTGGTGTATATAAGCACACATTTCCTTTGGGTTTATATCACCAAGTGAAATACTTGGTCATATAGTATCCAAATAGTCAACTCTAGTAGAAAAAGTCAAACAGATCTTCAAAGTGCAGTACAAATTTATATTCTCATCAGCAATGTATTTAGGTGTGGCTTTCTTTCTCTTCTATACAGTACTTGAAGAGAGTCTTGAATCTTAGTTTGATATCTTACATTAGATTTGAAACAATCTTTGTTATATTTCCAAATATATTTTTATCCTCTAGTCCAGTGCTTTTCAACCTTTTTCATTCCATGGTGCACATAAACTAATTACTAAAATTCTGCAGCGCAACAAAAAATACACGTTTTTCGAATCTGACAAAAAAAAAAAAGGGTATTATTTTGATTTATTCACACCAGACAGTTATTGTTGTGTTGACTGTTGTCACTTTTTAATTTGACAATCTAAGAGAAAAGAGGTCAGTGCCCCTGGCTAAATAGTCAGATATTATGTGCTTTAAAAATTATTGTGAAAGGGGGACATCTGTAATACTTTCAACAATAGAAAATAAATAAATGAATAAAAAAAATTTTTAAATAAAAATTATTTTGGCACACCAGTGTGCTGTGGCACACCAGTTGAAAATCACTACTCTAGTTTTCTAGTCTTCTCCAGAACTTCAACTTCATATATATATATATATATATATGAATATTACATTCTTATTTTCTATGTCTCTTGCACTATCTCCATTTTGCTTCACGTTCCTTTTTTTTTTTTGGCTGGCTGCTTGTCGTTTATTTTCTACTTGGTGAAAGGCACACAGTTACAGGGTGTCAGGAAGTCTCAGGTGTGGCTTAGATAGTAAATTTCCATTTTGGTGTTTTGCTATTTTGATATTTTAAAAAATAATAAATAAATAAACCATCTGGCCCTGGCAGGTTTGGCTCAGCGGTTGTAGTGTCAGCCTGCGGACCGGAGTCCCAGGTTCAATTTCCACTAAGGGCACGTACCTCGGTTGCAGTTTGTCCCCACCCTGGTTGGGGTCGTGTGGGTGGCAACCGCTCAATGTGTCTCTCTCACATCGATGTTTCTCTCTCTCTCTTCCCCCCTTTCTCCCTCCCGCTCTATATGAAGATAAATGCAAAAATATCTTCGGGTGAGGATAAAAAACAAACAAACAAAAAACACCTGCTTCTGCTTGCTGCAGCCTGCCTAGTCTATGGGATGGGGTAGGGAGGAGGGTCGGAAAGGTGGGAGAAAGGTAGCAGGGAGGGGCTCAAAAGAGCCTAGCACTTCTGGAAGTCTGGTGGCTGGTGGTGGCCACTCAAGATGGGAGTCTGGCACTGGCTTTGCTGGGCTGGCTGCCAAGCTGCTTCCTCATGGCTTCCTGAGCCAGGTCAGAGGTGGTCATGCAGTGGAGGCCGAAGGAGATTCCAAGTGCTCTGGGGACTCCAACACTGTGGCCATGAACAGCAGAGTAGACTTCCCCGAATAGAAGCTCACCCAGTTAGGTCTTGGGGAGACCAGAGTGGTGCAGGATGGTTTCCCCAGGGTACTCAGTGAGCACTTTCAGAAGAGCTATTACTAGAAGTGAAACCCAGGCGGTGCTGGTAGTAATCTTGCGTGGCCGCCAGCAAGCCACTGGAAGGGACCGCTGTCATGCTCTTGCTTGTGGGCTGGTGGAAACCTCAGTGGTGACCCCTCAAAGGCCTTGGCGCACGACCACACGTGGCATTGAAGGGGGCACCACATATGGAAGCCCAGTTTCAGGGAAACAGGTGGGAAGCTGCTCTATGAATGAGTCCATGGAGTAACAATCCCTTCTTTACTTTATCTCTTTCCTCTTGCATTTTACTGTAAGTAGCCAGGAGCAACAAGGCTCTCTCTACCTTCAACACTTCACTTGTAAATCTCCTCAGCTAATATCCAGCGTTATCATGTACAAGTTCCACTTTATGCTCAATAATAGAACACAATTCAGCCAAGTTCTCTGCCACATATTAGATTAGAGCCAACCCTAATCTAATATGACATTATCTTAACCAATTACTTCTGCCACTTATAACAAGGATCACCTTTCCTCCAGTGTCCAAAAACGCATTCCTCATTGCCTTCTGTGACCTCAACAGAGGCACCTTTAATGTTCATGTTTCTATCAATATTCTGTTCATGGCAATTTATGTATTCTCTAAGATGACGCTTTCTCTACCATGCTCCTCACTTCCATCTGAACTCTCACCCAAACTGCCCTTGATGTCCAGATTTCTAGCAATGGTCTCTTCAAGGCAATCTCGACTTTTCTATCTTGTGCTTCAAAATTCTCCTAACCTCCACTCATTGCCCAATTCCAAAGACATTTCCCCATTTTTAGGTATTTGTTACAGCAGCACCTCACTTCTGGCACCAAAATCTATTAGCTTTCAAGGACTGCCATAAAAAGTACTACAAATTGCATGGCTTAAAACAATAGGAATTATTTTCTCACAGTTCTGGAGGTCAGAAATATGAAACCAAGGTATCAACAGGGCACACTTCCTCCGAAAGCTCTAAGGGAGAATCTTTCCCTCCTTCCAGTTCCTAGTGACTCCTGGTGTTCCTGGGCTTTTGGTAGTATAATTCCAATCTCTGAGTCTTTCACATGACCTTCTTCCTTGAATGTTTCTTTGTTTGTGTGTCCACTCTTCTTCTTATAAGGATGCCAATCATTGGATTTTGAGCCAACCCTAATCTACTATGACATTATCTTAACCAATTACTTCTGCAAAGACCCTGTTTCCAAGTAAGTTCAGATTCTGAGGTTCTAGGTGTTTGTGGATTTTCAGTGGACACTATTTCACCCTCTACACTCTTCAATGTTTTTGAACAGAAAAACATAGTCTGCATTGTGTGAGTAATCTAGAGTGAAAGTCTGTAAACAGTTTTAAAATCAAGTAATTTTAAATCAATATTTTACTAGGGCTTCACATTTTGAGGAATCTGATACTTATTTGATAAACTGCTGTCATTAGTCTGGTTGGGATTAAAGAAAACATGAGTGGACTATTTGTGTCAAGTTTTATTATGAAGTTAATACTTGCTTTGTAATGTGAATTTGGAACCTCTTTTTTTCAATGTTATGGGGCAAATTTAATAGCATAGGAATCATCTATACCTTGAAGGTTTGATAGATGTTATGAAGTGAATGTTTGTGTCCTGCAAAAATTCATACATTGAAGCCCTAACCCCCAATGTGACAGTATTTGGATATGGGGCCTGTCAGAGGTAATTAGGTTTAGATGAGATCGTGAGGGTGGAGTCCCTATTACTTGATTAGTGTCTGTATAAGAAGAGAGAAAGCCATGTAAGGACATGTGACAAGGCTTCCACCTGCAATCCTAGAAGAAGGTTCTCGTCAGGAGCCAAATCTGAGGGCACCTTGATCTTGGGCTGGTGAATGCTTTTATGTCTACAGCTATTATGGAAGACCATAAAAAGTAGTTTGCTTTCTGTTGACTAGTAACATACTTCAACTGTCATACCTCAGGGATATATTAACTCTGGAGCCCTCCTGCAGGGTCCTTGATCATTGCTTTATTCCACAGAAAATCATAATGGTCAGTTACATTGATGGTATCATGTTGATTGGATCTAGTAAGAAAGAAGTAATAAGTATTCTTGACATATTGGTAAGATAATTGTAGACCAGATATGGTAGGAACTAAATCTGACCCAAAATTCAGGTTTCTATCCTGCAAAGCTGTCATTTAGAATCAATGGCCATATAAAGAGTTTCCCAGACAAGAAAAAGCTAAAGGAGTTCATCACCACCAAACCATTATTATATGAAATGTTGAAGAAAAAGACAAAAAATATGAACAAACAAAATGGCAATGAATACATATCTATCGACAATTGAATCTACAAACAAAATGAACAGGCAGAACAGAAACATTCTCACAGATACAGAGAACATTTTGTTGGTTGCCAGATGGGAGGGGGATTGGGGGAATGGGTGAAGGGATAAAGTAGTACAAATTGGTTGTTAGACTGACAAACCTCAAAGGGAAGGGGGGTTGGGAGGTAGGAAGAGATACACCAAAGAACTTATATGTATATATGCATAACCAATGGACACAGACAACAGTGTGGGGAAAGGCAGGGAGGGGCGAGAGTGGGGAGGAGGTGGTCAACAGTGGAAAAATGAGGAACATCTGTAACACATTCAACAATAAAGATAATTTAAATAAATAAATAAATAAATAAATAAATAAATAAATAAATAAATAAAAATAGCTGGGTAATTTAAAAAAAAGTTTCTGTCACCTTAGTGATATTTCTAGGGTTCAGGTAGTCTGGGACATGTCAAGATAACCCTTTCAAAGTGAAGGACTACATCTGGCTCCTCTTATCACAAAGATGCATAATACTATGTGAGCCTCCGGATTTGGGAGGCAACATTTACCTCATCTGGGTGTGCTACTCTGACCTACTTAGCAAACTGAAAAGCTGCTAGCTTGGGGCAGGGCCCGGCAACCAGTCGGGGATGCCAGGTAAATTGCTCTTCAACTGAGGTGTATAACCTAGCAGATCTATTAGTGCTTGAAGCAAATTACTATTTGTTACCTGAGTTATCTATCATGAACTGGGTCATATCTGGCAAAGTCAGAAGATTGAATATGCACAACAGCAATCTGAAAAGGAAACCAGACGGGTTTGAGCAGTCCTGAAGGCATAGATAAGCTGCATGAACAAGTATCACAGATGCCCATGTCGATGCCTCCTTCCCATTCAACCTGCACTATGGTTACATGGAGCATTCCCTATGACCAGTTAACTGAGGAAGAAATATTTGAGCCCTGGTCAGTGTGGCTGCTGGTTGAGCATCGTCCCATGGACTGAGAGGTCACTGATTCAATTCCCAGTCAGAGCACATACCTGGGTTGTGGGATCAATCCCCAGTAGGGGGCGTGCAGGAGGCAGCCAATCGATGTGTTTCTTTGCTCATCATTGTTTCTCTCCCTCTCTCCATCTCCCTTCCTCTCTCTCTAAAAGCAATTAAACATTAAATATATATATATATATATATATATATATATATATATATATATTTGAGCCTGGTTTACAGATGGCTCTGTATGAAATACTGTCAATATACCAAAGTAGACAGTTGTAGTACTATAGTCTCACTCTGGATTGACCCTGAAGGACAGTAGAGAAAGATAATATAGGAGTGGCTCTTCTTAGTATTTTCCCTAGTGATCCGCTAATGAAATTTTGACTTACCTTCTCTGCAACCGTGGCTTTGCTGGTCTAGAAGTCTATTTCAAGGGAAGAATGCTTCTATCAGGAGATAGGGCAATGATTCCATTGCACTCGAAGCTGAGACTGCCACCTGGTCACTTTGGGCTCCTTGTGTCAATCAATAAACAGGCAAATAAGAGGGGTTACTCTATTAGCTTGCATGATTGATTTTGATTAGCAAGGGGAAATTAGGATACTACAACTCAATGGGGGTAAGGAGGAATATGTCTGGAATGCATGAGATTCCCTGGGGTGCCTCTTTGTACTTGCCAAATAACTCCTTTAGTTTCCATATTCCTTGACTAGGTTTATGTCTAGTTCTGTGACAAACATTTCTCATGTCTTCTGCAGGACACCTACCTCATTGAATTTGAGAGTTTGGAGGCAACAGGCGATCCAATGGGATCTTTCTTTCCTCATGGGTTCTACCCATTCTCACAAGTTCTAATGTGTCTTTGCTTCTGCAATTCATGTCCCATTTCCCTGCCCAACTGCCTCCCCTGCAGACAGCAGGCTGCAATAAGAAACACTGCTCCACAATTGCATAAGGTCAATTCCTTTTAATAAATTCTTTATTATATATGTATTATATATATCCTTGAAGTTCTGTCTCTCTGATTGAATCCTGACTGACATATCTTCTTACATTTCTGACTTATTCTAACTTTTCTATTCTGACTCCTCCCTCTTGGCCTGGTCCTCATTTTGTTCCTGTTCTCTGGGGTTTTAACACTCACTTTCTTCTTTCCTTACACTTTCCTTCTTACACATTCTTTGTAGACAACCTCCCCAATATATCTTGCAGAGAGATAATAAATGGCAACATAGAAGAGTAATAAAACACAGAACTTCTAAAAAAGCTATAACCTGATGATTTAGGGGTATGGTTTAATATTCTAAAAACTGTAAATACAGTTATCCTAAAATATTATTTAACCATAAGGTTCTAGTAACAAGAAGCACCACTTACTTCAAACTGCTAGAGTGTCTTTACTTTTTAGTATTCATTGAATTTTGCACATAAAGTGCTTCAGGTACTTAATTTAAAATGATGAGAGTATATGAAGCTTTGAGATTTTTAATAGTGGAGGTAAACTTTCACAGACCAGATATGTTTTCATTTTTCTAATAGAAATTTTATAATTAAATACAGTTTGTGCTATGTAACCATGATACTAATGGAAGAACATATTTGTTTTTAGATTAAGAATAGCTGCAGAATCTTTATTAACAAGTGAAGGTATAATTTGTATTTGTATTATCGGAAAAACAACTCCAGTTGTCAATTTACCTGCTAGAAAAATAATTAAATGCCTAAATGCAAACAGAGTAAAAAATATAAGATTCTGCATTCAATTTGCATTAATATAATTGTATTCCATGGCTCACTTTTCAAATTATTCCTCTCTAAAGCAGCTTTTTCTTTACTATCACACATTAATAACAGCACATAATCACTATACCTTCCAGAATTTTCTAGGCTTTAATATTCAGAGAAACTATGCAAGAGAAATCATTTTGGGGGATCCTATTGATACACTTGCCTAGAATTTTTTTAGAGCTATTCACTGTACAACTACATTTAATTTGGACAACTAATATTTATATTTTCTTTTTATATTTTGAAATTGTCCACAAAATTAAATCAAGAAAGGAACAAGAAATCCAGAGAGCACAAGTCTCAGAGTGGGAGGATAAAAAACAGCTGCAATTCATTTATTAAGATATTGTGCCCGGCGGTTGTTTTAGCCCATGAGTAGGTACAATTTTTATGAGTCTTCACTGCCTAAAGAATAGTTCTAAATCTAAAATTCTTTAAAATCTAATTCAATTAAAACAATTGAAGAAAAAAAAAACAACAACAATGTCATTCCCCAAAAATAAAATGTAAAGAAATAAAATTCTTTAAAATCTGGGTTAACTTTTTCCATTTCATTTCCTGTAACACCTTCCTATGCAACCTAAACTGTAATGAGACTAACCTCATCTCAATTCCTTCTACACACTATGCACTTACACTGGACTTTCATTTCTACTGCTTTATTCAGGGTATTTCATCTATATGGAATGCAAATTTCCCTCTTTTTTTTTTGGCCTGATCATTCTGCAAAGATCATAGTCTTCATTAAGTTTTTCTCAGGCTCCACACCCTTCTCTTTTTCTGTATTATCAGTATTTTTACTTTTGTACCCTTCTTGCCCAAATCAAGTCATCTGGCTAAGCTTGGTATAAACAGGGAAATACAAATATAATCTTTTCCCAGTAAGGACATTACATATTTATGAACAAAAAGACAATCGACCACAGTCTACCCTTCTGATTGCAATCATTCCAATCATTCTCCTTTCCTGTTTCAAAATATACTCACTCTCCTCACCAACAGAGATAACCTAAACGTCCCATATTATTATTATTGCTAGCTCAAAGCCTATGATCTCTGAGTGATGCTGTATAGTCTCTATGTTTGTTCTGGGTATGTTTCCTCTTGATCTGGAGACCTATGAGGTAACAAAGTCAAGTTATTTGCCTCACAACATGCAAAATATAATGGCAGAATGGGGACTGGGTAACCACAATGAATTATCCTATTCAGAAAGAGAAAGAATGGGAGGCAT
The DNA here is from genome assembly GCA_030848825.1 of Tadarida brasiliensis. Lineage (NCBI taxonomy): Eukaryota > Metazoa > Chordata > Mammalia > Chiroptera > Molossidae > Tadarida > Tadarida brasiliensis. The sequence continues at coordinate 76,257,490 of CM061267.1, read as the reverse complement.
ACACCGGACCTGAAATCTTACAAGACAGATGTTGCTGTTGACTGAAGGTGTGGAATATTCTTTGATTAGGCTCTGATTTTACTATCTGGGGATTTGTTCTAGTCCACTCTTCCCTGTGGCTCCTGTCTCCCTCTCTGGGAAGTATTACCTTAGATTCACTCAAGAGGATATTATAGAAGAGGACCTCCTTGGAAGATGATCACATCTCTCAACCTATTTCTCATCTCCAGAAGATTGAGGAGTCCAAGTTTCACTACACATCTCAGTCACTGACTCGTTATTCCAAGGCTGATGTTTCTTTTAGCAGTACTTGGTCTACTTCTCTTCTATTTGATTCCAGCAAACTCCATCCATCACAGGCCATACTCACAATTCTTTTTAGAGACACCTTTTTCTTTCTCTAGATTTGTCACTTTGATCCTATCAGATTTTGGTGAGAGAGCTACACCTTTATCTATTTGACTTTCAAATTACTCAGTTGAGAAGATTTACTGAAACACCTTAACTTATTGAGATGTTTCAACAAAGGTATGATGGCTACATTCTTGAATGGGTCATTAACTTGACATTTGAATTGACCTTTTCGGCCAAACACCTTCTCACTTTTATCTTATACAGCTGGAGATGAGAATCAGTTTCATCTTCCAACTAAGCAAGTCTATAAATTACTAGATGCTCTATTCCTTCTCATTAAAGCTTGCAAACTGACCAATTATTTTGAGTCCATATCTTTTGTCAACTGTTGCTAATAATACCTGACACATGTTGCTAACACCCTTTGTCTGCCATTTCACTGAAAGCTAGGAGTTCATCAGGAACACTGACTGTCTTCCAATTAATTGAGAACTGTTTCACCAAATATTTCAGCACTGCATAAACAGATTGCCATCCTTCTAGTCTCTGGTAATAGTTACCTTGTCACCCGTTGCTGGGAATCAAATACCACATATTTTAGGATTTTTATTATAACCTGCCATCACATTTTCAGCACCAAATTCTTTATTAGACAGAGAAGCTAGGTTATGCTGCAGTAATTGACTACTCTCAAATCTGGTGACTTGTAACAATACAGATTTATTTCTCATTCTCAATGCATGCCCACTGCAGGTCAGCAATGTCTCTACTCCAGGTAGTTTCCATCCTGACACCCAATTTTCCATCTAGAACATTGCTGATCTTGTGGCAGAGAGAAAAAGAGAGAATATGGCACCTTTTGACTCTTAAAGCTTCTACTTGTGCATCACACATTTCTTTTCAGATCTCATTTGCAAATAAAACAAGTCACCTTATGAAGCCTGACATTAATGAAGCAAATAAGTGATATCCCTGTCTAGGGAGAGGCAGCAGGTATAATATAGTCTACCACAATACCAGTTCTACTTTCGAGTCTAAAATTTATTTTTATAATATGTATCCTCTACTATGGCTTCTTTTCCTAGACTGTCACTTGTACTCTTTCAATTCCTGCTTAAAATATAGGTTACAGACTCTTTAACCTAACTTCAATGTGCAAAATTTAAATTTTTACAATTTGACATTTTGGTTAATATTTAATGAAATTTATACTCTGTAACCCTGCTTTGTTAACATTTCCAAAGGCATCACTTGACTGCCTATATTATTGTTACTGTTAGAAATTAGGTCAATGACAAAAAAGTAAGCCACTGGATTTTACTTTCTTATTAACAGTGGTATTCTTTATCTTATTATGAACTGTTTTCATTAAAAAAAAATATATTGCCAAGGAGAGGTCTTCCCCTTTCTAATTACTTTGCTGAAACCCTACCTACACTTACTGCTGTAAGGTTTCTATACTCACTTCTAAATATTTTCCATGATTTTTGTGTTTATTTTTATTTTAACATAGCCATACTCCTTACCATAGTCTATAAGGTTAATGTCAGAGAGGCCTTTATAATCTCTGATCTTATTTTCTTCTCCTCTTCTCTGCTATGGATCAGCCACACTGGCCTCCTTGAGCCATTTTTTTTTTTTTTTTAACTTCAAAACCATTTCTCTTGACAATTGAAATGTTCTTTCCCAGATCTTCACCAGATTACCTCCTTCTTTCCATTTAGGCTTCAGCTCAAATATTACCTCCTCAGATGGACTTCCCTTGTCTATTCTCACTAAAATAACTTTCTTTCCTCCACTCCCCCATGTCCTTCTCTCTCATCATTTATTTTATTGGTTTATCACTATTGAAAATTATTTTGTTTATAGTTTGTCTCTCCAGCCAGCATGGAAGCTCCATTAGGGCAGAACTATTTTCTCATTCCCTGATATATACCTAGTAGAACAGTGTCTGGTGCAGAGTAGGTACTTAATAAATATTTATTGAATGAATGAAAAAGACACCAGTCTTCTTAAGCTTCATGATACATCATCTTGATAATAACCATTTATCTTTTTTTTTTTTTTTTTTCTACCTTGCTGGCCATATTTTCTCTCCCAAGCATTGCACGTTGGAATTTCTCGGCTCCATGTCCTTGTCTCTCTCGTCACTCTAATTTCTCTCCCTAAACAATCTCATTCAGTCACGTGGCTTCAATTCTCACCAATAAATTGAGTCCTAAATATAGGGTGTCCCACAAAATGTATACACAAAAAAGTATCATTATAAAGCCAGTGTTTATTAAAATCCATTTCATTTTCAAAATGTAATAGAATCTACAGATACCCTGTATACAGTTTTGGGGGATACCCTGTACATTCTTCCAGTCCAGATCATTCTTCTGCCCTACAGAAATGCACTTGAATTTTACATATGTATCCATCATTCTCTATTGTTTCTTATCTCAATAATTGGCATCAACATCCATACAGATGGTAAACATTGAACTTCTGAAGAAAGTATCCTAGACTCCTCTCTTGCTCCTCTCTCTCATCACCAAGTCCTGTGGGTGCTACCTCTTAAATATCTCTGGAATCTTGTCTTCATCATTACATTCCCTATACTAGTCCAAGCTACCATTATCTCACACACGGACTATTGCAATGGCTCATTAACCAGTCCCCCCCACTTCGTGCTCATCTCCTTTAATTCATTCTTCATAGACAAAACAATCCTTTAAAACCACAATTACCTTGTTTTGCTTAACTTCCCAATTGTCTCAGCATAAAACCCATGATGTGTAAGTGGTCATTGGCCCAGCAGATCTGATCTCCACCTTGCTGCTCTCCCTTTTCGAGTTCCAGCCGTCCCAGACCTCCCTCATCTCCTCAAAAGGCCTCTGTAGACTCAGACCCTATCACCTATAACCTCTGTTCTGCACATCTGCATCCTCCGTTTCGTTCGGTTATTGTCTACTCCTCCTTCGGGGCTCACGTTACTTTTTCAGAGGAGCCTTTTCCTCTCTTCTTAGACCCAATTTCTTGTGTGATCATTTGCTTAATGCTTTACATTCAGATGATCCCTAGCACTCCCTAAAATCTGACCCATGGAAGGTTTGGGGTTAAAAAGAGAGAGAGAGAGAGAGAGAGAGAGAGAGAGAGAGAGAGAGAGAGAGAGAGAAATGAAAATTGTACTGGGGTATTAGAAAAGACGTGTAGGGACATGATCACTGAAAACACATTTTAAAAAGACACTTTTGGGCTCAGGGAGAGGGCAAGGTCGCCAAGGTCTTTGTGGCGTTGAACATCAATTGAGGTCTAGGACCTGAAGGTCTAGAGATTCCATTCACTGAAGTATTGCCTTCTTTAAAGCATTTACAGTTTTTAACCTCGGCGCATAAGCGACAAGCAAAGACAGGAAGCAGCTGCAGTCTTCTGAAACCGCAGTCGCTGACCTAAGCCGCAAGAGACTCGACCTGCCCTCCAAGCGCCAGGCGCTCAGCTGCTCCAGGCGCCGCTCTGCTCCCTCTGCGGCCGGCCGGCCGTCCGGCGCGCAACCGGCACGCGCGTCCCCAACGCCTGGGCGCGCGGACCCGGCTTGCAGGCGCCTGGCCAGAGGACCCGGCTGGCGGAGCGCGCGCCTGTCCGACCGCCCGCCCGCCCCCGTCTCTCAACACGTGGCCTCCCGAGAAAGTGCCTGACTATTCAATACAAGTGTTCCAAGTTTGGCGGGGAAAACATTGCCCGTGGGCAATAGACATTGCACAGGAATAAGAATGTTGTCCTTGGAGTGAAACGCTGAAGGTCTGGTCAGGTTAAGGCAGACGCCTGAGGCGCTGAGGGAAGCAGGCACTATGATGGACAGCCGCATCCGGGCCCTCCTGCCGCAGGGTGCCCTCCGAGCCAGGGGTCCTTCAGGTAGGAGGTCCTGTGTGACTTTGGATGTCCGCTGATCCTCGGTGAGCTGACTATCTGCAGCCGGGCTGTGCAGTTTTGTTTTTCTCTGCTTCCGGGCCCTCTGCCGCAACCATGCTCCGCCAGATCCTCAGCCAGGCCAAGAAGCATCCAAGCGTAAGTTCCTGACCCCTTTCCCAGTGGCCCACCCAGTGTCGGACCGCAGCTGCCTCAGTCCCTCGGGAGCTTCCTCCTTCACAGCCTCTTAGGTTCCTTCCTTGAGGCTGGACCTGGCCTCACTTTGTCCTGTCGTGCTGGTCGCTCCAGGCCCTTGAGCTCTGACCTTCCACGCCGTGCATTGTGGGCTCTGGGCTGGCCGGCTGAAGGTGAGGGAGACGATGGAGGAAAAGAAACTAGTGACTGTTGAAACAGTGTGGTGGCCGCGCCTTGTTCCAGGTTGCTCGGACGAAGAGGGATGGTTGGGGCGGTGTGGATTAAGACGAGTACAGCTTAGGTTACCCATTCTTCGGTGCTGTCTGTTAAGGATCTTGTGTACACTGGATTGCACCACCAGGCCTTGTGACAAACGTGAGGGTCTGTGGCCTTGGAATCCTGTTTGTCTTGACGCCTTGACATTTTGGGGGAGTTTGATAGTGCAGAGTATAACTGCAGCGAAGTTCCTCTGAATCTCTCGTCTCTTCCTCCCCTCTCCCCCCAATACATCGACATACCTTGGTTTAAAAACTCAATTACGCAGTCCGTAATCTGTACCCTAAATGCACCTGTCGACGCATTAAGCATTGGTAGCAGTGTGTTTTCAGAGATTCTGCCCAAAACTAATACTTGCATCAAGTATGTTTCTGTTTGCTCATTCAGGGTCTTTATTCCACACAATTTGTGTTTTTTGTAACGTATATGTTGAGACAAGCTTAAGTAATTTGCCAAGAGCTTGTTTTTCAAGCTTCAAAATAAAGGAAGCTGGGAAATGTATTGGTAATGATGCATAAATGTTAAAAAGGTAAAGTAGACGATATATATTTCCTTGGAAATTTTTAAGTTTGATTATTTTTTCCACAGTAAGCCAGTATCATCTTCACATTCGTTGGAATTTCCACTTATTTGAATACAATTTTAAGAAATAGTACTTCAATGTAACGTCTATCTTTATTAACATTTTAAGACAGAATTGAAAAATAGCAGTTTGAAACTTGGGAATCAACGAGTAGAAACTACTGTAGCCTTCCTGTCATCAGTGTCTGGGTACTTGAAGATAACTATTAATTCTTGTGTTTTGTGTTTGATTCTAGTTGATCCCCCTCTTTGTATTTATTGGAGCCGGAGGTACTGGGGCAGCGTTGTATGTCACACGCCTGGCATTGTTCAATCCAGATGTCTGGTAAGTACTTAAAAACATTTGGAACTTTGATGGTTCATCAAGCTGGTTTCGGAGCCACAGTCTTTCTGGGGAGGCAGCATCAAGTAATAGAAAGAACCTGAGTTTTGTATTCATACATCAAGTTCAGATCCAAGTTCTGCCATTGTCATTTGCTTTTCCTAGTTCATGAGATCATCTAAATTTCTCTGAGTCCCATTTTCTCATCGGTAGAATAGAACTGCTAATATCTATCTTGTAATGTTGTAAAAATTGAGATAATTGTTTTTATAAAATACTTAATCGGGGTTGCTGGTACTGTAAATGTTTTTTTTGCCTGCTTTTACACAATAACATATGGAATTTTTTTGGGTGTTGTTTTTTAAAGTTGGAAAACAATGGGCAAGGAGAAAAGATCCATTCATTTTCATTCTATGCACTTTTCTATATATCACTTCATTGATGACGTAGAAAACTTTAGTAACAGCCAGGTATGAAGTTTTCTGTGCCAGGGATAGGGACAAGGACAACTGCCCCATGAAGCTCTGTGTTTACCTTTTTACTAATTGATCACATGGGATTGCTTATTATAGATAGATTCAATCTCTCAGCTTTACAATGAAAACAAAACCGTACTTCACCTAATAGTAAAAGATTGATCTATTCAAAACATTAGCTTTTTAAGAAGTACAAAACTATTCTAAATAGTTTTTATTGCTATAACAAGTATAATGTTTTATTTTAGTTGGGACAGAAAGAACCCAGAACCCTGGAACAAACTGGGTCCCAATGAGCAATACAAGGTAAGCAGAATTGTTTTAAGAATTGCTGGAAATTGTGTTTTAATACATTTTGTCATGGAACAATTTTTATTTTAAATTGGTTGTACAAGTAAAATTTCATTATAAAGAACTTTGAGCCCTGGCCGGTTTGGCTCAGTGGTTGGAGTGTCGGCCTGCAGACCAGAGAGTCCCGGGTTCGGTTCCCACTAGGGGCACGTACCAAAAAAAAAAAAAAAAAGAACTTTGAAGAGCTTCTAGATTATTCTGTGAAATTAAAATGATATATTTTTCTAATAAGTATTTTTTGTTAAGGATTTTATTCACAGACTAGACTCTGGATATGAAATTAAGATAATGTCTCAATTCTACTGATTTGATGAAGGAAAAAAAGAGAGATAATATAGCTCTTGTTTACCATTTTCATAGATCTTAGTCCAGTGTAGTTTTTCACAAACTTCAGTGTACATAGGTGTCATCTAGAGAGTTTGTGAAAACAGATTTTTCAGCTCCACCCCCAGAGATTCTGATTCAGCTGGTCTCTTGTGGAGAATGAGAATTTTCATTTCTAACAAGGTTTCGAGTGATGCTGACACTGCTGGTCCAGGAACTATGCTTTGAGTATCACTAATCCAATGGATGTTTTCATTGGCTGTTCTTTTTTGTTGATATGGTTGAAATATTTCATGTGAAGATTAGTAGGAAGAAATGAAAGTCAGTTGGAACTGAAATTTTACCATGGACCTTCTAGTTAAACTTTTTAATATCTTTTCTGAAGAGTGGTTTGTGGAACTAGTCTTCCAAAGAATGATTTCATGGACTGAAACCATTTATTTATTTTTTTGAGATATAATTGACATATAATGTTGTGTAGGTTTGTATGTGTTGGTTTGATACATTGATATATTGCAACATGATTACAGTAGCGTTAGCTAATACTTTCATCACATCACATAATTATTCCTTTTTTGGGTTGAGAACAATTAAGATCTAGTTTCTTAGCAACTTTGAAATTTATAATACAGTTAACTATAATCACTATGTTGTGCATTAGGTCTCCAGAACTTACTTATCTACTAATTGGCAAGTTTGTACTATTAAACATCTTCCCGTTTCTTTCACCTTTTAGTAACTGCCATTCTACTCTCTGTGTTTATAAGTTCAACTTTTTAGATTTCACATATAAGTGATATCATACAATGTTTGTCTTTCTCTGTCTGATGTATCTCACTTAGTACGACGCCCTCAGGTCCATCCATGTTGTTGCAAATCTGAGACCATTTATTGATTCCTCAAACATAACCTTCCTTATGTATAAAATTTTTGTATATAAAGACAAACCCTTGCAATGCCAAACAAAACAAAAAACAGGACAGTTTTATTAGGGTATAAGTTACATACCATATAATTTCCCTATATGTTCCACTATACAACACTGCTTCATCAAAAGAGAAATAGCAATTTACTTAAGCGCTTTCAAGAAGAGCTACTCTGACTAATGTGTGCCTAAGACCCCTTAGGAGATATGCCTCCATAATGGAGTTGGATACTAGCATTAATGATAAAAGCAGCTTTTAAGATAATTGTCACCCTTTGCTTATTTCAAGCTTTCCACTCAATCTTCAGATTATAATTTGGCTTCCAAATCTCTAAAAAGATCTCCCCACAAGAAACAAACAAAAATACATCGGTGAATCTGAAATGAGCCATCTGATCGGTGTGTTAAATTTTGCCTCAAAAACATGATAAACAGGCATCGTGGTTTATTTTTCTCTCTTTTAAGTTTGTTTAAGTCCATTCTAGAGAAATGGTATCACATCCAATAAAGTTTAAAAAAAGAAAACCAAAAAACAGATGTTGGTCCTTCCATCAAGGAACATATTGGAGTCTCTGGCTATGTGTAGTTCATAAAGCTCCCCAGTGATTCTGATAATGAAGCCAGTTACCAGTGCTCTCGGACATGATAACACATGCCAGTGTGAGGCCATGTGAATTTGGAAATGGAATGTTGCTACAACAGAATACTAGTGTGTATGGCATAGAGTGGGCTCTGAGTAGCTATGTCACTGACATTAGAAACTGGAAATATGAGTCATAATAATGGCAGAATATTTGATAAAGTGTCACCTGCTGTACTTGGAAGGTGAACCATGAGCCTGAAGAGCTTTATAGAAAGATTTTGGAAAACAGGATGTTAATGGACTATTACTGCTGGCTGTATTTGCCAAGAGATGAGCTTGTAAAAGAATTGACTGATTTGCAAGAAGAAATAAAAGAGGACCAGTCTAGAAACTAGTGAGCCTATAGTAAAAGAAGCCTACTACTGCTTCTAAACCCAAACAGTGAAGTAGACTAGATTATTCTATCATTCACTGTCTTCACCTAAAAGAATTTGTTTTTCTGGCATACCGACGTCAGGTTTGGCAACATGACTTGCTCTGGCAAATCCTAAGTGAGGGAAAGTGGTATCTGCCACTACTGAACCAGTGTGTGGTTGCCTCCATTGTTCCTTTCCATCTGTCATGAGAGCAGAATTGACCGTTAAGGATTACTCATTCATCCTAGGATTGGAACATGGAGAACATGGAGCCGTCACTTTGTAAGTGTTATATAATGTGAGTGAAAAATAAACCATTGTTGTTGTAAACCACTAAGATTTGGAGGTTATTTGTTGCCACTTTATCATCTAGTTAAAGCTAACTAATACAAACCAGAGAGAGTACTAAAACAGGATTTATGCATCAAAGGCCAGGAACACTTCTCAGCTGAATAAAATGTCCAAAACCAAGGTAAGAATATGTTGTGCCTTCCCAACTGTTCCACAGACCTTCAGGGTAGCCACCATTAAATTGAGAAAAAGAATGGGGACATGGAAGCTGGAAAATAAAGCAGATATGAAAATTACTTCAACAGAATTTTAATACTGGCACATGGAACCTAATAGAAGCAAATACATCAGAAGCCTGCTTGGTTTTGAGAAAACTGAGAAAGAGGCTATGACCTTTCCACTCTGCATGGGTATAGGGGCTTGATCCTGCTTATTCAGTGTTTGGCAACTTGATCTTCAGTTGCCTCTTTTATAAAGTAAGAAGGAGTAAGGTAGTAATGAATTAAGATAAACAAAGCATTCTGCCTTTACTGCCTGGTGTCCATTAAAAGAGCCCAACTAATGTTTATTTTCTTCTTAATATATAACCTGCAGTTCCTTTTATGAATGTTCCCGTAATATTTTGTTAGGGATAGCACTTTTTTTTTTTTTTTAAGTCTCATTATTTCGGTTCAGTTGCTTCATAAGAGAATACTGTAAACAAAGAATACTGCTTTAGTGCTCATTTGTGCTTTTCTGTTTATGAAAGTCGATGCATCTCAAGGATAAGCTTTGCTACTAGTGATTTTTTTTTTTAAAGAAGTCAAATAAATGAGAATTTTTCAGTTAGATTAAAAGAAAATTGGGGTATGTTTGGAGAAATAAAGCAAAGGGCTTGAAGAAATAATGGATACAGATTTATGAGCTGCTTGCTTAAAATCCCTGAAGACAATGTTAATGGTTCTGCAATTTTGTTTTGTTTTTGTTTATTTGTTTGTTTTGGAATTGATGCAGTCTTCAAGTAATTATAGCACAACTCTTCAGTTTTCTTTGGCACAAGAATGAGTAAACTCAAAATTATAGCCTTATTTGGGCTTCTATACAAATTCTAATGTTTCTTCAGTCTGGAGTAGTTTACAACATGAACCATTAAAAAGAAAAGTTATTGAGTGTTAAAGGCCGTTTTTTTAAAAGCAATTATAGTAACATTTCTAAAATTAAGTCTGAATATATGGAAATTACAAAATTTCCAAATATGCAGTATTATTTAAACACAGTATTATTTAAAAGCAAAAATACAGTACTATTTAAAAGCTGTTGTACCAGAAATGATCAGGTGTCAGTTTGATATTGATGGAGTCTGGGTTAAGAAAGTAGTAGAAAAAAGCCACCAAGGCAAGCCAGTGTTTGTCTAGAATGTTATGTAAGCCACACAACAAAGCATTACCATATTACTAGCTTATCTTGGTTGCTATAAATCTCTCCTATCTAACTTATAAAACTTTGCTAACCAAAGTAGGGATTCCTCTATTCTATTAGAAATTCATCTGTGTACTTAGTGGACATAAAAGTAAAAACTTAAGAATTGGAAGTATGTATGAGAAGGAATTCTTATTCACTATGAAGCAAGACTTTTTTTATGGGTTCAATAACAGATTATACTAATACTGCTCTTCTGCGGTAGACTGAATAATTTGTCCTTACAAAACCATTATTGAAGGACTGGAGTTTTGGTGTCGTTCTTTGAATGATTTTCACCTTGTTAAATATTCTTAATAAAAAATTTATGTCTGTAATTTTTACTATAGAAAGCTGAATAAAAATAATTCTAAAACTCTGTACCATCTCTGGGTATTTGATAGATTATCTAAAATATCTTTTTTCTTTTCCAAGTTCTACTCAGTGAATGTAGATTACAGCAAACTGAAGAAAGAAGGTCCAGACTTCTAAATGAAATGTTTCACTATAAAGCTGCTTAGAATGAAGGTCTTCCAGAAGCCATCCGCACAATTTTCCACTTAACCAGGAAATATTTCCCCTCCAAATACTATGAAATCATGTTGGTGTATTGTGTTGGGGTTTACACTGATTAATAAATATTTGAAACTTGATAATGTCTCACTATTTAATGCTGAAAATGTGCTCTGAATTTTATAACTAGAATATAGGAAATAAGTACTAGAGTTTAAGGAATTTCTTGGAAAAAAAATATGTATAATGTGAAAATAAGACTTGAAGTTGCTCAATAAAACATTTTCATTTTGTGTATAGGCCATAACTTCACTAGAGCATAATTGACCGCAAGTGGAAATTATACAAAGGTAGATCGGGAAGGATATTTAAGTCTCTTTGGCTTTGGCAAAATGGAAACTTCTGGATTTCTGTTACTGGCTGATAGTGAAGCATGTGCAGTTAACAATGATTTTTACCGTGGCATTCTCTTTGCTAAAGATTTTCAAGGTTAGCCCTGGCCAGTTTGGCTCAGCGGTTAGAGCGTTGGCCCACGGTCCAGACAGACCCGGGTTCGGTTCCCACTAAGGGCACGTACCTCGGTTGCAGTTTGTCCCCGGCCCTGGTTGGGTTGTGTGGGAGGCAGCCACCCAATGTGTCCCTTTCACGTTGATGTTTCCCTCTCTCTCTCTCTCTCTTCCTATCTCTTCCTCCCACTCTATCTGAACAAAAAATGGAAAAATGTCCTTGGGTGAGGATAAAAAAAAAAGATTTTCAAGATTATAGTCTCTGTGGTCTGGCTGGGGATTTTAGTTGGATCAGAGTCTGTCACTGCTAACCATGGAGCTAGAGTCCAAGAACAGATCTTGGGAATTTCTGCAGAGTCTTGGCAGGTTTTCAAAGGCCAGGAAGTATATTAGTAGTAATTTTAAGGTGGGGAAAATGTGAATTATCTTTTTCAAAATGGGCTGTGGAATTGGAATTGAGTTGAAGAAAATTCATGTGTATATTGACATTACCTGTTACGTGGCTCAGGCCTTATAGGCAAGTCTGAAATTATCCAATGAGTGAACATTTCAATGATGGCTAATCAAGAATTGACTGTATCTTTTTTTTTTTTTTTTTTTTTGTCCTTACCGGAGGACATTTCTCCATTTTTTGTTCAGATAGAGTGAGAGGGAGAGAGAGAGAGAGACAGCCACGTGAAAGGGACACATCGAGTGGCTGCCTCCCGCAGGGGTCAGGGACAAACTGCAACCAAGGTACGTGCCCTTAGCAGGAACTGAACCCAGCACTCTCTGGTCCGCAGGCCAACGCTCTAACCGCTGAGCCAAATGGGCCAAGAGTGACTGTATCTTATGTGTGAAGTTTTCTTATAGATGTGTGTTTGTGAGTCTACACCATAGAAAATTTTGGATTTTAATATGTAAATATTTTGTTTAAAAGGTAAATAACACATTATACATGTCGAGAACTGACCTAAATGTTTGAATCTAATACTTAACACATTTATTTTTAAAGTTGAGAAAACTAAGATGTGAATGAGTTAAATTACTCAAGTGCATTCTGTTAGTCAAATGTGAATATTTGAACCCTGGTAATTTTGAATCTACAGTGTTGGGTACATTTCTGTTATTTTAAGCACCTGTGTCTCTTGGATAATTTCGGCCTCTGGAGCATAGTTTTTCCCAACTTTGCCACTGTTTCCAAGTCAGATCATTTATAGTGGCCTATCCTGTGCATTTTAGCATATTTAGCAGCAACCATGTTCTCTCCCACTATAGGCCAGTAGCATTCCTCTCTTCCCCAGGTTCTGAAAAGCAAAATGCCTCCAGATACTGCCAAATGCCCCCGGGCAAAATTGACCATCTCCAGCCGCCTGTTGACAACTGCTATACACACATTGGTACAAATCAGCTCAAAGTTTAAAATTGTGTAAAGACCCATGGTGGCCAAAGTGATAGGTATGCAAGTAATTGATAAACATTTTATTTTATTTATTTATACACTAAGCAGTTCCAAGTAAATGCTACGTTACTAAAGGAGATAATTGTATGAATCCTGAAGGATTTTTAAACTTTAATAGCATCCGCTTTGTGTTCAGTATTCCTGGAATTTCCCATGTAAGAATGAATGTTAAATTTGGCATGAAATATAGTACAGTTTTGAAGAAACTAAATCCTATTACTGCTATTCAAGAAGCTGCAATGGCAGTCACGTAGACTGTCACTTAGGAATGCATCAGGTGTCAGTGCTGCCAGGAAAGATAACTTGCTCTTTTTTGTGTGTGTTCTTAAATGAATTTGTTTAGAATTGTACTTTTAGTGTGCTTATTTAATCAGACAACAGAATGTTATGTCGGTTCCTATCTTAATGAGGTCACCAGGCAAAGCTGCATTTAAATACAGATGTCTTGGGTTAGCATTTATGTGTATTTGGAAAGTTACAGTTATAAGAATTTATAAATGCTTCCCTGTAGGTACTTGAAAAAAGAAAAACAAGCAAAAATTATACTATTTTTTGCTTTTAAGTTTATTAACCTACACTGATGAGGTTTTATCTTACTACTCCACTAAAAATGCTTTTTTTTAGTCATTGATGACCTTCATATTTCTAAATCGAGTCAGTTATTAGTACTCTCTTTGACCAGTTGACACACCTGCTCCTTGAAACATTTTCATCCCTTAGTCTGCCATACTGTCTTTGTTTTTTAACATCATTGGCTTTTCTTCCCTCTTGGTGGTTCGCTTACATTTCGTTACCTTTTAATGTTGGAATGCCACAAAGGAAAATCACTTTGGCCCTTTTAACATCTGCAGTCTCTTCACCCAGTCTCATATCTTCATATACCATGCTTTAGATGTTCGTTATTTTTCAGACCAGGTCTTTTTCCATCTGTATATGTAAATACATACGTACACATTATATATTTCTGTTCACTTCATGTAGATGTCTAATGGGCGTCTTAAATTTAACATGTCCAATTTTGAACTTACAAACATGTTAATCCTCACATCTATAATCTTCAGTCCCACTGTTTTTAATCATATCAGTTTATAGTAACACCATTCTTGAAGTAGTTCAGGCCAGAATCCTTGGAATCTCTATTACTCTTGTTTTTTTAACCACCCTATGTTCAGTCAGTAAGTCATCTTTATTAAATCGGTTCAGTTTTGCTCTTTGTTCAAAATATACTAAGAATCTCACTGTTTTGAACACACCATTTCTCTACCATCACCTTGGTCTTAAGCCATCATCATACCACGATTATTAAAATCTCTTAGCTGATCTCTTTTTCTACAATATGCTCTCAACACAACAGCCAAAATGATCTTTTTTATTAATCCTCACTCAAGGATATTTTTCCATTGATTTTTAGACAGAGTGGAAGGGAAGGAGGGGGGGACAGAGAGAGAGAGATGGAGAGGGAGAGAGAGAGAGAGAAACATCCATGTGAGAGAGACACATTGATCAGTTGCCTCCTGCACAACCCCGACCGGGGCCAGGGATTGAACCTGCAACGCAGGTGTGTGCCCTTGACTGGCAATCGAACCCACAACCCTTCTGTCCAGAGACTGATGTGCTAACTGATGAGCCAAACTGTCCAGGGCCAAAATGATCTTTAATGCATAAGTTAGAGTATGACATTTCTTTGCTCAAAGCCCACCAACATTTCCCCATTTTATTTATATACTTTTTCAGACTATAAGAAAATTTGTTTAGAAAGTCACATAGGAAGAAATGATCTATAGAAGAAATGGGCTTAGAAAACAAGTTACAGAGGCAAAAGAAGGGGCCCTTGGAGTTTAGGAGAGAGAAGGGTAAGGGGAAAGGGGGGGAAGGGTACAGGAAAGGCTTGGGTGTACTCCCATGAGGGAGAGGTGCCAACATTTCACCATTTTATTTTATTTTTAAATATTTTCTTGATTTGAGAGGGAGAGGGAGAGGGAGAGGGAGAGAGAAACATCAATGAGAGAGAACATCAATCAGCTGCCTCCTGCATGCCCCCACTGAGAATTGGCCCACAACCTGGGCATGTGCCCTCACTGGGAATTGAATCTGGGACCTCCTGGTGTAGGGGTCGACTCTGAACCACTGAGCCACATGGGCCAGGCAACATTTCACTATTTTAATCAATAAAAGCTCCACACTAAAACTTTCTGACTCCACTTTGTACTATCCTCCACTTGCTCACACACCTCAACCAACTGATCTTCCACAAATAAAAGCATATTCCCCCCTCACAGCTTTGCCCTTCCCTGGCTTGGAATTCCCTTCCCTAAGTAATGGCATGGCTCACCCTCATATTTTTCTAGTTTTTGCTTCAGCATCACCCTTTAAATACCTTCCCTGTCCAAAATTTCACATCCTACTTCACTCTCTCGACTTTTTATCTTTCCCTTCTTTGTTTTTCACCTTAGTAGTTATTACCATCTGATACGTAATTAACTAACTTGTTTGAAATATTATCTCCCCTCACTAAAATGTAAGCTCCATGAGGACAAATATTTCTGTCTTTTTTTTTTCTTGGTGTATCCTCAACACCTACAATGTTACCTAGCACATACTCGGTGCTCAATAAATACTTGTTAAATGAACAAATAAAGGCCAGTTCATCAGTTGTCTAGACCAGAGTATCTAGTATTAAGTGGCTACAAGTGACTTGTTGGAGGCAGAGCATCGAATCTGGAGACGGTGGAGTGCCTTTTGCCAAAGGTCTCTGAGCTTTACTCTCATCACCACACCCAGCTGACAATTTCTAATAGGTCTTTTTTATTTTCCACTAGAGCATTATGCTTGTACTAAAATATGTCTTATCCTGAATTTTGAAGGCTACTTTCTTATTTCACAACACTTCAGTCAAGATCAATTTGAATGAAGAAAGAAAATAGATGAAAGCACAAATAAAACCAGATAGGTCCTCTATTTATTTTATTTTTGTAAATTCCCCTCACCTAAAACTATTCATTTTCTTCTGTTTCCATTTGTTTTCTTTCCAATTGTAAAAGCAGTGAATGCTCAACAGAATTAAAATTATTCACAGAAAACATTTTTTATATAGCCAAGGCTTTCTTTTAGTGGTGTAGAGGATATGTTAGAATGCTATTCTGTAACTACTTTCTCAAAAATGTTCAAATATGGCATTTAGGAACTTCACTATCTTAATAAATAATAGTTACTGTTGAGCAAAACAGACTATATTTTTTTTGTTTCTTTTATTTGTCAGTTAAAGTTTACATTCAGTATTATTTTATATTAGTTTTAGGTGCATAGCATAGTGGTTAAGTTCGTAATTTATGAAGTGTTCCTCCAATAAGTTATGTTTGTAGTAAAAATAATTCTTAAATGCTTATCTTCTCTAAATAGAGAGTAATTGTGTTTTATTTCTGTTAATTTGACATATAAAATTTAAATCAAATAATAAAAATATACTTATAGCCCTGGCCGGTTTGGTTCAGCGGTTAGAGTGTTGGCCTGGGGACCAAAGTGTCATGGGTTCAAGTCCAGTCAAGGTTATATACCTGGGTTACGGTTTGGTCCCTGGCCCTTGTCAGGGTTATGCAGAAGGCAGCCAGCCAATTGATGTGTCTCTCATGTTTCTCTCTTTCTCTCCCTCCCACTTGATCTGAAGATAAATGGAAAAATATCCTCGGGTGAAGATTAAAAAAAAAAATTATATGTATGTGTGTGTGTGTGTGTGTGTGTGTGTGTGTGTGTGTGTATACACATATATATAAATTATGTGTACATTTACTACATTTTAATATTTTCCATTTTAGTAATTTGTCCCTTTTCTCTAGTGTGGTTGGTAGAATTCATTTTTGGAGTAAATCTTCACTTTTCTTGGTTATGTAGAAGGTAAAAAAAGACAAGAGGAAGGGTCATATTCGTATCAGGATGACACTAAAGCAATAATAGATAGCATTACTAAGCCAGGTGCCACATAGAGCTCTTTACTTCATTTACTACTAATTACAACATTATAATACAGACTTATTACACCATCCTTTTTTTCAGACAAATGAGGAAACCAAGGCATAACAATGTGCCCAATAGCAAACATAATTAGAAAATGGTGGAGCCAGGATTTGAATCCATGCAATTTGACTTCAGAGTTCACTCCCTGAACCATCTAGACCTGTCTTATAGGGTTGTCTTTTTTTTTTTTTTTTTGTATGTTTTTATTGATTTTAGAGAGAGAGGAAAGGAGAGGGAGAGAGAGAAACATCGATTGGCTGCCTCTAGCATGCTCCCCACTGGGGATTGAGCTCATAGGGTTGTCTTTAGAATTCGGTAATATAATGTATGTAAAAGGCTTAGTATATCTCTTGGCAGAATAAATGTTACTTAAGTATTAGTTATTAAAATTATAAACCTGGAATAATTTCTTTCTCTCCTTTCAGAAGCTTTAATGGAAAACTTCTAAAAGTTGTATTCTATAAAACTAAGAGGAAAGAAAAGGTCTATTTAGTAAAAGCTTATCCAACTACCAACAATCTGATCAAATGTTTTTTTTTATTACATGTATCATTGATTTTACCATGTGGACAAGGTTACCATCTTTTACACCAGAACTGTAAGAGTGGTATTTATGTTTCTCCCTAGGTTTGTTGAAACAATGTCTGCCCACATAGTAGGCTACAATAATGTTCCACCCTCTCTGATTTGCATTATGACTCAGTGAATTAAAATCTTGATATGCAGGACATCTCTCCTAGGTTGAAAATGATACTAAGTTAATCCATGGCTGATACTGAAAAAATCTTTGATGCTATATGAATGACAGATAGCACCTGGAAAATTTTATCTTAGGTCTCATCTCTTCTTCCACTGTTGTTTTTTAATCTTAAAAAGAAACAGCTTTTATACTCTGTAATAGCCTTTTCTCTGTTTGTTTCTAAGCATAAAGATTTTTGGACTCCATTTAATTCATCCCAATTGAAGATACTTTGCAAACTTCATTTGTTTAAAACTGATCAAAGAGTAATTTGTCCTCCCCTGTTATGTAGTATATTTAAACATCTTATATTAGAAAGCAACTTTGTTAGAAGAATCTTACTGAATTTCTTTATTCCTATAATTCATATAAGGGATATTTATAGCAGCGGTGTGCTGGTAAGTGTTTAACAGCCATATCTCCAAGGGAAAAATCCTGATTTGTAGAATTTGCCGGTTTCTGTGATTGGCAGATCAATGCCTTCCCCCAAAGTGGTACACTTCCTAATGCCTGGAACCTGAGAATATATTGGGTTACATGGCAAGGAGAGTAAGGTTGCAGAGGAGGTGAATGTTGCCAGTCAACAGACTTTAAAATCAGAAGATTATCCTGGATTATCCAGGGCCCAGTGTCATCAGAAGATTCCTTAAAATGAAAGAGGGGGGTGTGACTATAAAAGAAAGATTAAAAAAATGCAATGTTGCTTGCTTTAAAGATGGTGAAAAGGGCTATAAACCAAGGAATGTGGAAGGCCTCCAGAATCTGGAAAAATGATGGCAATGAATTCTCTTAGAGCTTCCAGAAAGGAACTCAGCTCAGTGGGACCTATGAGGCACTTCTAACCGACATAACTATAAAATAATATATGTGTGTATTATGCCACTAAATTCATGGTAATTTGTTACAGCAGCCAAAGAAAACTAATACACCGACTGTGGTGGGTCCAAGGACATCTTGGTGTTACTGGTCACAGGTTGGAAAAAGATGAGAACAGTCAGCTCCTGGAAGCCGATGTGATGTGGCTCCAGCACACCACTGAGTGGATTCAAATGTAAAAAGTTGTGTTTATTTCCTCCTCATATTTTACAGTAGAATAATGAATGAGATAAAAAGTGACTAATTGAAAACCTCATGCTATCATTAAGCTATTTCCTAGTATTTACTTTTCTTGCTTCTTCCCCGCTTAGGACCTAACGAAGGTAGGAAGTGAACAGTTATGGAGGGGAAAGGAAATGGGACAAGGTAATCCCATTAACTAACTCCCGAGGCTAAGGAGGTTTTCACATAGGCTAAGGCACAAATGATGTGCCATGGAGTTGAGCAAAATTAAGTGTCCAACATTGTTTTAGATTTTTAAACAAATATGAAAACTGCTGCTCTGATAAAGTGTTTCTTTTAAAATTTTGACTAGAAACTAAAGTAATTTTCTTAATTAAAAACTCAGAGCCAGGCCCCAGCTGGTGTGGCTCAGTTGGTTGGGCGTTGTCCCATGCACCAAAGGACTGTTGGTTAGATTCAGGGTACGTGCTCAGGTTTGAGGCTCCATCCCCGGTGGGGGGCGTGCAGGAGGCAGCCTATTGATATTGGACTCTCACATCAATGTTTCTCTCCCTCTCTCTCTAAAAATCGGTTAACTATTGTTTAAAAGACAAAAAAACTTCAGAGTCACGTAGGAAAAAGAGCATTGGGTTTGTAATCGTGACAACTTGGTTCTGGTTTCCGTTTAGCCAAAAGAACAGAGAGGAAATGCAAGAGATCAAAACACTATCACAGAAATGAAGAATGCTTTTGATGGGTTCTATAGAGACTAGACATGGCTGAGGAAAAAACTCTCTAAGTAGAGGATATATCAATAGAAAATTTGATAAATGAAAGCAAGGAGAACATGGACTGGAAAAAAAACAAGAACAACTCAGAATATCCAAGGACTGGGACAACTACAAAATGTGTAACATACATGTAATGGAAATACAAGAAGGAAAAGAAAGAAAAGCTGGAAGACATATGTGAAACAATATTGACTGAGAATTTGCCAAAATTAATGTCAGAGATCAGACCACCACAGATCCAAGAAGCTCAAGAACACCAAACAGATAAATGCCAAAAACCTACTCCTAAGCATATCATTTTAAAACTACAGAATAGCAAAGACAAAGAAAAAAATTCCTGAAAGAAGCCAGAGGGGGAAAATTACCTATAGAAGAACAAAGGAAAGAATTACACTTTATGTTTCCTTAGAAACAATGTAAGCAAGAATAAAGTGGAGCAAAATATTTAAAATGTTGAGAGAAAAAAAATCATCACCCTAGAATTTTGTGTCCCACAAAATTATCAACAAAAGTGAAGGAGAAATAAAGCATATCTCAAAAATTGAGGGAGTTTTTGTGTTTGTTTGTTTGTTTGTTTTGCCATTAGACCAGCCTTGCAAGAAAGGTTAAAAGAAGTTTTGGAAGAAGGGAAATAATGTACATCAAAAACTTAGATCTACATAAAAAAATAAAGAGCATCAAAGATGGATCCCACTGTTAGGAATATACCCTAAGAAGTCTGAAACACCAATCAGAAAGAATATATGTACCCCTATGCTCATAGCAGCACTATTTATATTAATAATTGCTAAGATCTGGAAACAGCCCAAGTGTCCATCAATAGATGAGTGGATAAAAAAGCTGTGGCACATATACACAATGGAACACTATGCAGCTGTAAGAAAGAAATATCTCTTATCCTTTGAGACGACATGGAGGGACCTGGAGAATATTATCCCAAGTGAAACAAGCCAATCAAAGAAAGGCAAATATCACATGATTTCACTTATTTGTGGAATATAATGAACAAAATAAGCTGATGAACAAAATAGACCCAGAGACATAGAAGTAGGGTAGAGACTGACAAACCTCAGAAGAGGGGGACGGGGGGAGGGGAGAGATAAACCATAGAACTTATATACATGTATGCGTAACCATGGACATAGACAACAATGCTGGGGATGGGGGTAGCGGGGTGGGATCGGGAGGAGGGTGTCAATGGAGGAAAAAGGAGAAACATCAGTTAGCAAAAATAAATTTTAAAAAAAAGATGGATTAAGTGAAAGTAAAAGAAAAACTTACTTTTCTCTATAATTGACCTAACACATAACAGTGTGTTCAAAATAGTACCAAGAATGCATTTCTTTATGTATGCTATGTGTATACCTTACATATTTATATATGTTTTATATATGTATATATATTTATATATTATATATGCTTATGTATGCTTATATCTAAGTGAAATGAATGATATCAATAAGGGACAGAGGAAGGAGTTAGGATTATTTTGTTATAAAATACTCATGCTATGTGTAAAGTGATACAGTGTTATTTAAAAGAGGACCCAAGTCCACTTTTTTAGCTTTAAATGTATATTGCAAACTGCTAATCACTAAAAAAGATTTTGAAAGAACTATAATCAATATGGTAAGAAAGGAGAAAAAAATGGACTCATAAAATGCTCAGGTAAAACCACAAAAGGCAAAAAAGGAGTGGAAGACAAAAATAGAAACAAAGAACATGGGCAACAAATAGAAAACACTAACAAGTAGGGTATATATCATTCCATCTATATCAATAATCACTTTGAATGTGATGGTCTAAATGTACCAAATAAAAGAGATTGTCAGAGTGCATCTACAAACAAGACTCAGCTATATGTCAAGAAACCCACTTTATTTTTTTAGTTAAAGGTGAATACTTTTGTTCAAATACTGGCATGTACAAATTTATCTCACTGAACAAAGAAATAGAATTTGAAATGGAAACAGGCCACAGTCTGGAAAGAGTAAGTGTTGCTTTCTCATTTTTTCACCCTCTTTTTTTTTTTTTTAAATTGAGGTATAGTTGACCTAGAACATTATATTAGTTTCAGATGTACCACATAAGATTTGACATTTATATATGTTGTGAAATAATCACCACAATAAGTCTAATTAAAATACCATCACCATACAGTAGCACACTTTTTTCTTGTGATCTTTTAAGATTTTCTTTTAGAACTTTCAAAACAAGAAACTGACATTTAATATATGCCCGGCTGGTGTGGTTCAGTGGTTGAGCGTTGACCCATGCACCAGTTCAATTCCCCGTCAGGGCACATGCCCAGGTTGTGGACCAAATCCCCAGTGGGGGACATGCAGGAGGTGGTCAATCAATGTTCTCTATCATTGATGTCTCTATCTCTCTCCCTCTCCCTTTCTCTCTCTCTCAAATCAATAAAGAAAGATTATTAAAAGTAAATAAATAAATATAAAGACACATATAGATTAAAACTAAATGGATGAAGAAAAATATACCATGCTAATCAAAAGAAAGCAGAAGTAGCTATAATAATTTCAAACAGAGTACACAACAAAGTAAAGAACATTATCAGGGATGAAGAGGGGCATTACATAATGATAAAGGGGTCAATTCTACAAGAAGATAATAATCATTAATGTGTATGCAACTAACAAGAGAGCATCAAACTACATGAGGCAAAAAGTGATGGAACTGAAAGGAGAAATAGATGAATACACCATAGTTGGAGACTTCAACACCCATCTGTCAGAAATGGACAGGTCCAGCAGGCAGAAAATCAGTAAGGACATAGCTGAACTCAACAACACCATCAATCAACTGGATATAATTGACATCTATAGACTATTTCATGCAACAATAGCAGACACATACTTTTCAGGCTTACATGGAATGTTATCCAAGATAGAACACATTTGGGGACACAAAACACACCTTAACAAATTTAAAAGAATAGAAATCATACAATGTCTTCACTCAGATCACAATAAAATTAAACTAGAAATCAATAGTAGAAAGATAACAGGAAACCCCTCAAATACATAGAGAATAAAGAATGTGCTTGTAAAGAACATGTGGGTTAAAGAAGAAATCTCAAGGGAAATTTAAAAATATTTTCAACTAAATGAAAATGAAGACAATGTATCAACATTTGGAGGACTCTGTGAAAGCAGTGTTTAGAAGAGAAATTTGTATCATTGAGTGCACACATTAGAAAAGAAGAGAGATTTTATTAATAATCTAAGTTTTCACCTGGATAAAGTAGAAAAAGAAAATCAAATTAAATTCAAAGTAAGCAGAAGAAAATAATAAAAATTAGAACAGAAATCAATAAAATTGAAAACAGAAAATTAATGGAGAAAATCAATTAAATCAAAAGCTAGCTCTTTGAAAAGATCAATAAAATTGATAAACCTCTAGCCAAGATAACTGTAAAAAAAAAAAAAAGAGAGAGAGAGGATACAAATTACTATAATAATATCAGAAATGAAAGAGGGCACATCACTACAGATACCTTGGATATTAAAAGAATAAAAAAGGGATACTATGAACAACCCACAAATTTAATAATCTAGATGAAATGGACCTTGAACAACACGATTTGCCGAAAGACACAGAAGAAAGAGACAATCTTAATAGGCCTATTGATCAGGAACAAGGCAAGCATGGCCTCTATAAAATAAATTAAGTCAATAATGAATAACCATCCCAAATGGAAAGCAGTAGGCCCAGATGGGTACACTGGTAGATTCTACTAAACATTTAAGTAAGAAATTATACTATTTTTTAATTATCTCTTTCAGAGCATAGAAGTAGAGGGAGTAATTCCTAACTCATTCTATGAGGTCAGCATTATCCTAATACCCAAACCAGAGAAGACATTATAAGAAAAGAAAACTATATACCAATATCTCTCATGAACATAGGTGCAAAAGTCCTCAACACAATATTAGCAAAACAAATCCAACAATATATATAAAAATTATACTCCACAACCAATTGGGATTTATCCCAGATGTGCAAGGCTGGATCAACATGCTAAAATTGAAACTTAATTGAAAATTAATGTAATCCATTACATCAACATGCTAAAAAAATAAAAATCACATGATTATATTAATAGAGGCAAAAAAAGTATTTGACAAAACCCAATTCATGATAAAACGTCTGAGTAAACTAGGGACAGAGGGGAACTTCCTCAACTTGATTGAGTACATCTGCAATAAACCTACAGCTAACATCATACCTGATGGAGAGAAACTCAAAACTTTCCTACTACGATCAGGATCAAGGCAAGCATGGCCTCTCTGACCACTTCTTTTCAACATCATACTGGAAGTCCTAGCTAAAGTAGTGAGACAAGAAAAAGGAGAGAAATGTATATAGATTGGGAAGGAAGAAATAAAATTGTTTTTGTTCTCAGATGACATTATCACCTATGTAGAAAATCTGAAAGAATCAACTAAAGAAATGTCTGGAACTAATAAGTGACTATACAGCAAGGTTGCAGGACTCTAGGTTAATATAAAGACATCAGTGGTTTTCCTATATACCAGCAATAAACAAATTGAATTTGAAATTAAAAACAATATCATTTTCTTTACAATGCAAAAATAGAAATAGTTAGGTATAAATCTAATAAAATATGTACAAGATCTATATGAGAAAACCATAAACTTTGATGAAATAAATGAAAAAAACTGAAATGGAGAAATAGGCCATGTTCATGTATAGGAAATTTCAATTTTCAAGATGTCAATTTTTTCAACTTAATCTATAGATTCAATGCAATCTAAATCAAAATCTTGATGAATTAGGTGGTGAATATTGACAAACTGATTCTAAAGTGTTTTTTTTTAAACTTTGGATTTAAGCTATATTTCATAGGTCAAATAAATAATATTTTAATTATTTTATAGATACTCTTTTTTAATACTTAATTTATTAATTTTTTAAATTACAGATGTCTCTTTTTCCCCCTTTGACACCCTCTTCCCTGCTTCCCACCCCCCACCCCCACCCACACACACACCTTCAGGGTGCTGTTGTCTGTGTCCATTGGTTATGCATATAAGTTCTTTGGTTAATCTCTTCCTGTTCCCCTAACCCCCTTCCCTCTGAGGTTTGTCAGTCTGTGATTCTAAAGTTTATAGGGAGAGGGAAAAGACCCAGAAGAGCCAACACAATATTGAAGAAGAACAAAGTTGGAACATTAACACTACCCAACTTCAAGACTTACTATAATCAAGACAGTGTGGTAGTGGCAAAACAACAAAGAAATTGATTAATGGAATAGAATAGAGAGCCCAGAAAACGGGTGCAGCCACTTTGGAAAACAGTATGACGGATTTCTTATAAAACTAAACATACTCTTACCATAGGATCCAGCAATTGTGCTTCTTGGTATTTACACAAAGGAGCTGAAAACTTGTGCTCACATAAAACTTTACATGGGTGTTTATAGCAGCTTTATTCATAATTGTCTAAACTTGGAAGCCAGCAAGATGTCTTTCAGTGGGTGAATGGATAAATAAACTGTGGTACATCCAGACAATTGAATACTATTCAACACTAAAAAGAAAGAGCTATCAAGTCATGAAAAGACATGGAGGAATCTTGAAGACATATTACTAGGTGAAAGAAGCCAATCTGGAAAAGCTTTATACTGTATCGTTCCAACTATATGACATTCTGATGACATTCTGGAAAAGGCACAACTATGGAAACAGTAAAAAGTTCAGTGGTTGCCAGTGGGTGGGGGCAGGGTGACAATGAAAATACACTATATGATACTATAATGATAGGTACGTGCCATTATACATTTGTCCAAACCCATAGAGTGAACAACATCAAGGGTGAACCATAATAATAAACTATGGACTTTGGGTGATTATGATGTGTCAGTATAGATTCATCAGTTGTAACAAATGTACCACTCAGGTTGGGATGTCGATAATAGGGAGGCTGTGCATGTGTGGAAGCAGGGGGTTATGGGAAGTCTCTGTACCATCCCTTCAGTTTTGCTGTGAACTTAAAATTAAAAAAATAAATAAATAAAATCATAATTTAAAAAAAGAGAGAAGAAAAGAAGGTTAGAACAACTTTAGAATATGACTTCAGGACAATCCACAATTCTTATCTCCCTTGGACCTCTAATAACACACTGCCATGGTTTATATATATATAATGGCTACAAAACTTTATGCATAAATCTCCTTCCCCATTTCACATGTACTGAGTGCAGCAGTGAGGTTTTCTATGTATCCATGAGAACAGGGCCTATGTCTGTTTTGCTCGTCATTATATCTCCAGGGCCTGACAGTGTCTGCAATTAATAGGCCCACAAGTATCATTGATTCAATACTTAGAACATAATGTGATTGCAGAGGCTTTTGATTTATAGACATTTTCTCAGTATAACTTAATTTGTAGA
This sequence comes from Tadarida brasiliensis, assembly GCA_030848825.1. NCBI lineage: Eukaryota > Metazoa > Chordata > Mammalia > Chiroptera > Molossidae > Tadarida > Tadarida brasiliensis. Next base: position 76,231,592 of record CM061267.1, on the reverse strand, counting down.
TGGTAGCGGAATTTTGAATAAATGTTTAGAATAAAAAACTCAAGTGCTTATAGGTTATTAAAATGAAAATAAAATGCAGTAAAATGTTTTTTTTATAAACACTGAAGAGATCATATATAAAACAGCAATAAAGTTGCTGTTGAAAAATCCTAATTAGTGACAATTGTTTACCATGTTGATACCTTATATGACATTTCTAGATGGAAGCTATTAATTTGAATTACTCTAGAAAAATAATATATATAGGCATTTGTAGTTTATCATTATAATATGGTGATATACCCCCTCTTTTTTATTAGAATCCTACAGTGCCTAACAGTCATGAGTAAATTTATAGACTTGTTTTTCATATTGAAGCAAATTGACTATGAGCATGAAATGTCCTCTTCTTTTAGTTTCCTTACTGAAGACAAATAAAACAGAAGACCTAATGAATAATGAGCATAAATTACTCCATAGAGAAATAACAACTAGATGCTTATTGTTAAATTTTTAAGTCCATAAACAAATAAGCAAATTTGATTATATTACTTGGTCAGTATTGGTACAAAAAATAATTTTAATTCTAGTTTTAAACTTGACTTTCAAATAAGTATTATTTTGGGGTCAAATAAATGTTTTCAGGAGAAGAAAATGAGTACGGTGTTTGTGGGCATATCAGTATATAGACATGATCAAAGATCATAAACAGTTGCAAGAAATACAGTGCTATTTATTTATTAGAATGCAGTGAGAATTAGTTCACTGGAAAAAAACCCAGAAAGACATTTGAACTAATTTATATTGCTTCTTAAGAGTACAAACCTAATAAAATACTGTGTTAGGAAAGAAATGCTTGGAAAGCAAAGAACATGGAGAAACAATAAATAGTCAGAGTGCTAGGGATAAAATATAACACTTCAGGAATTAAGAGGATTACTTTTGCTCTTGCTTCGGTAATGGATAGAGAGGGGAGAGAAGGGAGCTCTTGTTTAAATGTACAAGGCTATTTACATGGGTTATCTCACTTTTTGTCCTCACATCAGTCCTTGGGCTGCCATTATTTTACTCTTTTCCAAAGAGGCTGGTTGAATAAGTGATTCAAAGTCACACTACTATCTTGTAAGAGCAGGTATCTGAATTCAAATCTACATGGCTCGAAAGTTCATTCTCCTTCCACTATTCCATGCCTATTGGCGAGCAAGATTCTCTCTACTCGCAACTATGTTTATCAGGGCAGCTCATGAAAGATGTCGGTAATTTTGAGTCCTAAAGCCATTTTTAAAATGATCTGGCTTTACAAATGTGCAAACCTGGTGGGAGTGGCTTAATCCGGCCTTAACTATAGCTAGCTCTCTTCATTGCCTTTAGGTTATTTTTATTCCTATTTTAACAGATGAAGAATCTGGAGTATTGAGGTTAAGTAGATTACCTCTGGTTATACAGAACACAAATTGCTGAAATGGGATTTGAGACCAGGCAGGGTAACTCCAGAGCACACATGCTTAACCACTGTGCTGAAATGTCAGGCCTCATGGAGAAGGAATGACATAATCCTTCCTCCCTACCCCAGGTTTCATTACCTCCTGGTGATTTATACTGCTTTTGGACAGGTGACTGGGGAGAAGGGGATGGGGTGGGGGGGAGTGCACAGGGAAGGGAACTCAAATGCAGTTCTTTATACTTACCTGGTGCATTCTCATTCCAGTTAGTATATATAGATGTGCATGTGACAGTGGAAATAATGCATGTAGAATGTTAATATCAGTTACTCTCTGAGAATAAAATTTTGGAGAATATTCAGAAAACGAATGCAAATCAGCCACCTGTAGGGATCGTTCTTTCTGAGCTCAGCATATGTGAGATTGAATTTTGAGGACTTCCAAATCTATCAGTTAACTAGAGTATACGTTCAGAATAGTATTCAATAAGTTGTTCATCTATTAATTTATTCAACACAATAAATTGAGTGACAAGCATTGTGATAGGTACTAAAGATGTAAACATAGAATGCCCCTTTTCTTATTGGGTAAGATAGATAAACAGGTAAATGTGTTAGTTATAGATTGTGAAGGGAATTAACAAGATGATAAGATGGAGAACAAACAGAGAGCAATGAAGAGGTGGGAAGAGTTTTAAGTCAAGTCGTAAGGGAAGTTCTCTGTCAGGAAGTCATATAGCTTTACAACCACAGTGTTAGCAAGTGTGAGACAGTGAGGCTTGAAAGAGGAGCCGAAGGAGACCCAAATGGCTAGAGTGTAGCCATGGGGAAATTGCTACAAAGAGAGATGGGAGAGGAAGCAGGAGCCAGGGAGTTTGGATTTTATTCTGGTAATAGAAAAATTTTTATTCAGTAAGTGATAAGATCTGTTTTTTTGTTTTTGTTTTTGTTTTACAAAGAGCAATCGGATCGCTCTTTGGAGAATAGATGGAAGAGGACAAGAGTGAAGGCAAGGAGCCTAGTTAGGAGCACTTTTAACAGTTCTGGTGAGACATGATGCCCTTTGGATTAGGGTAGTGGCAGTGGGTTAGAGAGAAGAGAATGGATTTTAGATATAATGTGGATGTACCCGTAATAGGACTTGATGATGGATGTAAAGGGGGAGAAAGAAGGATCAAGGATGACTCTCTAGCTTTTGGCTTGAGCAACTTGAGTGGATGCACCCTTTATTGACCTGTAGAAAACTTGGAAAGAAACAAGATCTGTGGGAAAATCAAGATTTCTGCTTGGATAGATGGTTTGATATACTTGCTGGACATCTGAGTGGTTGTATCAAGTAAGCGCTTGGATATGTGTGGGCCTGGAGACCTGGAGAAAAGGCTGGGCTGGAGATAGCCATTTCCGAGTCATCAGCATATTGAGGGTGTTTAAAGGTAGGGTAGTGGTTGAGAATATATAGGGAGATGGTGCACATACAGAAGAAAATAGGTTCTGGGCAGAGCTGGTGGCACTTCTACACTCAGAGATTTTGCAGAGAAGGCAGAAGAGGAAAGGAGACTGAAGACACAATGCAGTGTAATGGACAGCAAGTGAGGAGACTGTTTCAGGAAGTGGTGGCGGTTAATTGAGCTATTGCTGCTGAAAAGTTCAATAAGAAAAGGACAGAAAATAGCCACCCAATTTGGCAACATGTAGGAATGAATGGAAAATGAGGCAATGGAGACAGAGAGTGTGGATAAAGATCTCCAGGCATAAACTAATCATATTAAATACAAACAGCTGTCACATAATTAAATCGCAGCTTAGTATATCAGAGTCAATAGAAAATTTACCAGTTTATAATTATATTACTTATCTCTAGATGGAAATTAATTAACCGAAGGTGATAGTGAGCATAGAACCTAGAAAGGGGAGACCAAATCCAGGAACCCCGCTGCTGGTCCAGCAGGCTCAAAGGGACGGCGACAGTGCACCTGCAGGGAAGAACTGCTGTCATTACCACAGAGCTGACTCTGACGAGGAGCTAGGGTTCTTCAGATTTTACTGTTGTGGGAACGTTTCCTCAGAGCTCTCCATCTCTCTGCACTTTGATTTGTGCCTACCAGACAACCTTCTCACTAACACTCCAGTGTTCCAGAGTAACTTGGTACTAGAGAGAAGGGAAGGGAAAACAGGAATTTTGATAAAGGGCTACAAATGGAAGGATTTATTTTGAAGATAAGAGGTTTTTATTTTTATTTTATTTTTTTTCCTAAGAGGCAAGTGAAAAGATAGGATACAATCAGACAGCAAAATATGTCATAAGTGGCCAAGTGTGGGACTCCTGTGGGTTGGTGTATTAGCTCAGGCTGCCCTGCAGAGTACCCCAGACTGGTGGCTTAAACAGCACTAATTTATTTCCTCATAGTCAGGAGGCTGGAAATTCAAGATCAAGGTGCTGGCAAATTCAGTTTCGGAATGGGGAAAAAAGGAGAAACATCTGTAACAGAAATAAATTAATAAAAAAGAAAAGAGCCCTGGCTGGTTTGGCTCAGCGGTTAGAGCGTTGGCCTGCGTCTAGAGAGACCCGGGTTCGGTTCCTGCTAAGGGCATGTGCCTCGGTTGCAATTTGTCCCTGGCCCTGGTTGGTCGTGCGGGAGGCAGCCACTCGATGTGTCCCTTTCACGTCGATGTTTCTCTCTCTCTCTCCCACCCACTCTATCTGAACAAAAAATGGAAAAATGCCCTCTGGAGAGGATAAAAAAAAAAAAAAAAGAAAAAAGAAAGAAAAAGAAAAAAGGAGGAAAAAAAAAATTCAGTTTTGGGTGAGACCTCTTTTCCTGGCCTGCAGACTGCTGCCTTCTCCCTGTGTGTCACGTGCCCTCTCTTCTGTGCGTGTGCCTGTGCTAGAGAGAGGTCTCCGTGTCTCCTCCTCTTCGTATAGGGACACCAGTCCTATCAGATTAGGGCCCCAGCCTTATGACCTCATTTAGCTTAATTACCTCTGCAAAGGCCCCATCTCTAAATACAGTCCCTTTGGAGGATTGGGCTTCAACATGTGAATTTGGGGAGGGACACGATGCGGCCCATATCAGGTGGTTTTATTCTTCTTTAGAAAGCGTAAGACGCATCACTCCCTACTGACATTAGGTAATGAGAAATGGAAGGATTGTGCACCTTTAGTCTGGTTTGAGTATGTTCCTAGGAAAGACTTGGCAGCCTGAGAGTTGGAATCTGTGTCACAGCCAGGGGTTAGACAGAATGGGGCATTGGAGTAGTAGACGTGAAACAAAAATGGCTGGGAGAGTGGGGAACAGACAATGTTGTTAATGAGAGCTGCCTTACAGTGCTTGGCTATTGGATTTCAACTGATGCCTTTCAAGCATTTTTTTAATGTCATGGTAGGAAAATGACAGAAATGACCGTTTTGTGGCATTTGGAGGCCTCTATATATGGGTCTTGGAGAAAAAATTTGTTTTATAATATATACTATAATGAGAGTAATGAAGAGCAAATCACATTGAAGATACTACTGTTGAATTTGTGTGTAATTTTAAATAAAGTATTTTTAAATATCCTTTTATTGATTTTTTTTTACAGAGAGAGGAAGGGAGAGAGATAGAAACATCAATGTGAGAGAGATCCATTGATTGGCTGCTTCCTGCATGCACCCTACTGGGGATGGAGCCTGCAAACTGGACATGTGCCCTGACCAGGAATTGAACAGGGACCTCTCAGTCCATGGGATGTTGCTTAATCCACTGAACCACACTGGCAGGGTGAATTCTTGATGAGAAACATTTTTTCATATAGTGTGTAAGAAAAAAATCAAAACAAATTCTTTAGGAGAATTCACTTTCATAGGAGTTAAAATTAACTTAATGTTTTTTTTAAAAGCTTTACCTTTTTAAATTTATTTTAATTTTGATTTTTGTTAATCCTCACCCCAGGATATTTTTCACTGATTTCTAACAGAGTAGAAGGGAGGGAGGGGGAGAGAGAGAAACATCGATGTGAGAGAGACACATTGATTGGTTGCCTCCCACATGACCCTGACCAAGGCCAGGAATTAAATCTGCAACCCAGGTACGTGACCTTGACTGGGAATCGAACCTGTGATCCTTCAGTCTGAGGATCGACGCAGTACACACTGAACCAAACCGGCCTGGGTGCTTTACCTTTTTTTAAATTGACAAATATAATGCTGGACTCTTTGGAGATAGTGAAGAGATGTCAAATCCAATTGAACTTTTCCAGGCATATGGATTGTTAGAGGAATCGTCCTGTGTAGCAAGCTTGGTGGCCACTGAAAGGACAAATGACCATGCATATTATTTATGATGGCAGACTTTGGGATGTAGTCTCCAGCTGTGTCTGCCAGGTGCGCTGCCTGGTCTCTTCTCCCATCATTCTGGAGCACGGGCTGTATTGCTTAAATGTCTGAACACAAACTCCTTCAACAGCTTCCTGGTTCACTTGTGGAGAAGGGGCAGTGACTGAGTGCTGAGGCAGCTTTTGAGGATGTCCTGGTGATGGAGCACATCCTTGTCCGTGCTCATCATTGTATGACAGCACAGGCACCAAAGGTCCCTCATGATGACTTTCAGGCAGCACTTGGCTTCCCCCTGAGGAGCCCCAGAGGAGGTTGTTTTTTTCTCCACTGTGCTCCCAGAGATTAAAGAGCCCATCAGTTCGGGGAGCTGTGCTTAGGTTTTATAAAAAGGCACATGAAACCAGGAAGGGGTGATGGTTTCAAGGGACCAGGGGAGTTGTAATGAAGAAAAGACAGATTCGTTTACTCAGAGCTTAAATTCTAAAAACTTTCTATTCTTGTTTATCTTTGTAGCATACAAAAACCCCCAAATGCCATATTTATTTAGACCAATGGATTATTCAGCTTTTTTTTTTTTTTTTTTTTTTTTTGCATACTGGTGCCAAGAAACATTTTATTGGAAAATAAAATTCTCTTCAAGCAAGGATTAAAACCAAATTTTCAATTTTCTCAACAATCTATTATAGATAAGGCATTTGTGCATTTGTGTCAATCTTCTTGAATATACTGTAATACCCTTCTGATAGTAGCCAATATGTTTTTTAAACAGCTTTATTGGGATATGAGTTATATACTATAAACTTCACCCCTTTGAAGTGTATAATTCAATGGTTTTTCATGTTCACAGATATTTGCAACCATTGCCACACTCAATTATAGAACATTTTCATCACCTAAAAAAGAAACTCTGTCTCTTTTAACGATCACCATCCTTCTTCTCCATAACTTTCTTAGCCCTAAGCAACCACTAATCTATTTTCTGCCTCTACTGATTTGCCTATTCTAATCTTTCATATGAAAGCAGTGATATAATGTGTGGACTTCTGTGACTAACTTCTTTCACTTAGGCATAATGTTTTCAAGGTTCATCTAAGCTGTATTATGTATCAGTACTTCATTTCTTCTTATGGCCAAATAATAATTCATTGTATGAATATACCACTTTTTGTTTATCTTTTTGTCCATTGATTGACATCTGGATTTTCCCCACATTTTAGCTATTATAAATAATGCTGCTATAAATATTCTTGTACAAATTTTTGTGTGTGGGCTTATGTTTGATTTCTTTTGGGTATATATAAGAGTGGAATTTCTGGGTCACATGGTAGCTCTGTGTTTAATAACTTGAGGAAGTGCCAGACTGTTTTCCAATATGGCTGTATCATTTTGCATACCTATCACTAGTGGATGAGTATTCAGACTTTTCCATATCCTCATCAGCACTTGTTATTATCTGACTAATTAATTTTAGCCATCCTACTGGGTGTGAAGTGGTATCTCATTGTGGTTTTGATTTGCACCTGTCTTTTGACTAATGATGTCCAACGTCTTTTCGTGTGCCTATTGGGCACTTATTTGTATACCTTCTTAGGAGAAATAACTCTTCAGATCTTTGTCCACTCTTTAAATATTAAGATGTAAGAATTCTTTATATATTGAAGATATAAATTTCTTATCAGATATGTGATTTACAAATATTTTCTCCCATTGTAGGTATTGTCTTTTCACTTTTTTTATTGTGTATTTTGAAGCACATTTAAAATTTTTTTGATGAAGTCATATTTATCTACATTTTTTTGTTGCTTGTAATTTTAGTGTTCTATCTAAGAATTCTTTGCTAAATTCTATGTTTTTTATGAGTTTTATAGTTTTAGCTCTCGCATTTAGGTCTTTGATCCATTTTGAGTTAAGTTTTGTATCTGTTGTAAAGGGCATCTTGATCACCTCCAATTTACCCAGTTGGTGAGAGAGATATTCCCTACCCTAAATAGTATGAGACAGCAGAATACATGATATGTAACACTGGACAGATGAAATCAAATGGGAATTTATTGATCAATCATACACGTGCCGAGGAGGACGTTGCGTGTTGTATAAGGCCACATGGGGGTAGCAATTGGGAATAGTAGGAATAAGCAGAGGCTGTGGAAGTTATCTAGATATGGATAGATAGATATAAAACATATGTGACTTGATCGCATCTTTACTACATACTTAACTGCTTCTCTAAAAAGGACTAGACTCTAGTAGATAATTAAGGCACAGTTGAAATAACATGTGGGATGTAGCTGCTAAGGTATCTATTCACCATCCTTACATCATCGATCAGTGTCAACTTTCCTGCCATTAGCTGGGTTTAGCATAAGTCAGGAGACATGAAACTCAAGTCTGGCCCTGAGAATTGAAAATATTTTGCTACTTGACTTTTTAATTCAATTTAATTTAATTTATTTGTTTTTATTGGTTTGTGGTTGTGTGTGTGTGTGTGTGTGTGTGTGTGTGTGTGGAGAATGTGGGTGATGATCTGCTACCTAACTTTATAATTAAATGAATTGGGAGCAATTGGGACTAACTGTACAAACAGATTCAATATGAGACTAGGGATATATTATAAAACCATGTTAACTGAAAAAGAGAAAGAAGCTGCTCATGCAACATTTGCTTTGTTTTTTATTATTTTAACATTTTAATGAGATTTGAATATAGATATATACAGATCACACAATTCACTTACATAATTAAATTCTTTAACATTTTATATCTGATACTTTATATAGGATAAAAATTCCAGTATACTTACTATGTAAATTAGTCCCCAAACAATTTGGTTGTTACCTTCAGCTATAAACAGATATGAGAAATTCAAGCTGATTTGGGAAATTATTTAATCAGTGAGAGACAAAATGTGTACAAATGAAAATGAAATGTCATATTGTACAAATCAGTTTCAAGCTGAATAATATAATTTCTACATACAAATTGAGCTTCCCATAAATATTAACAATGTAAAGTCAAAGCCAAATTTTTATATCTATATCACACTATGATATCATTTTCAAGGATATGTTAATGTGAGTTACAGAAAATGAGACTCAAGTTGTAAAACTTTATCAGAATGAAACTTAGATGGAAAAAAATACAAGTTTGAATATTTCCCTTTAATTAGGTTTATTGCATATTGGGGAAACTGGAGTGAATCGCTGTCTTTCTGGCTATAAATCTTATACTATTCCTGCTGCCTCCCAAAATATTCTCATATTAATTTAACCACATTCTGGAGAACTGTATGATTAATAAAGAAATATGAAAAAATACAATCTTACTTCAGATTGTGTTCTTTCAAATGGAAATTTCATATGATTTTTTTTTTTCAGTGTACATTTGAAAATCTCAGTAGATGATTTAGCAGGATGTTGTGACTTAAATTTGCCCTAAGAATGTTGAAAACTTTGGTAAGATTGATAGAAAAAGATTTAAAAAATGGTTCATTCAAGCCTAGTAACTTTCCCCCCTCCTTTAAAATCTGGCCTAAAAAAGGAGCTAACTTAAATGGACTTAAAAGCAGAGTTTCTTTGTTCTGCTAAAACTGGGCCTTTTTATTATACAAAACTACCAATGAAATCAGAGGAGTCTGGGCATCTGTGGCTCTAAGGGGCTCTCCTGTACTTCATGGTGAATCGATGTTTGTCTAGGAGTAGGCATACTACATTTCTGCAGCAAGTGTTTCCTTTGGAGAGCAGATTCTTTTTCTGTGCATGTCAGGCAACCTACACTGACGACTGGACGAGTCAATTCATTAAACAAATATTGAGCACCACGTATTGATCAGACACCATAGGAGGTGCTAAAATACATCAGTAAAAATGATACAGAAATCTACATAGCCCATATTCTAGTAGAGGAAGGCAGATAACAGTAACACGTAAGTAGAATACATTGTGTATTAGATGTTGATAAGTGCTCTGAAGAGAAATAGTGGAGAAGGGAATGGGAATGTATTGGGTGGCTTTACAATTTTATTTATTTAGAAATAACTACAAACTTACAGAAAATGTAAGAATAGTGCAAGAAACTTTTGTTTTCATGAACAATTATAGAGTAAGTTGCTATCACCCCTAATTACTACAAACACGGATTTTCTCCGACACAACTATAATACAGCCACAAAGTCGGGAAGTTAGCATGGATTTTTTACTGCCGTCTCATCCAGTGTCATCGACTGTCCCAATAATGTTTCTACAAAAGGACTCTATCCAGGATCATGTATTGCATTTAGTCATCAGGTCGTTTTAGTGTCCTTCAATCAAAAACAGTTTTTTATCACCAGGGGAAATCCTTTCGCAATATAGAATATATAGAATCATCACGCTGTACAGTTTAAATATCTTACAATTTTATTTGCCAATCATACCTCAATAAAGGTGGGGTAAAAAACCCTGTTTTTCATTGTTTCTTTGACTTTCAACCTTTGGAAGATTATTGGTCAAATATTTTTGTAGAATGTCCCTGTGTAAAGGTTTGTCTGATGATTCCTCATGGTTAGATACCAATTACACATTTTTTGGTAAGAATGACACATAAGTAAAGCTGTGTTATTATTGCCTCTTATCAGGTGATAGGTGATTTCAATTTGTCTCATAGTTGGTACTGTTAACTTTGATCACTTCATTAAGAAGACGTCTGTCAGGCATCTTCACTCTAAAGTTATTCTTTTTTTTTTTTGTAATTATAAAGCACTTTATGGGGAGGTATTTTGAGAATATGTAAATATTCCATTCCATATTAACTTTTTATTTATTTATTTATTTATTTATTTATTTATTTATTTATTTATTTATTTATTTATTTTTTAAGAGAGGAAGGGAGAGAGAGATAGAAACATTGATGAGAAAAAACATTGATTGGCTGCCTCCTGCATGCCCCCTACTGGGGATGAGGCCCACAACCTGGGCATGTGCCCTGACCAGGAATCGAACCAGCGACCTCTTGGTGCATGGGTCAATGCTCAACCACTGAGCCACACTGGCTGGGCCATTCCACATTAACTTTCATTCACTAGTCTTAGCATCTATTGATGTTTCTTGGTTGATTGTTACTGTGATGTTCCATGACTTTCACTACACTTATTAGAGAAAGTCTCTCAGAAAAAATATTTCTCTTCCCTCCAGTTATTTATTATTTTATTTTTAAACCTTTTATTGAACTTATTGGGGTGACATTGGTTAATAAGATTATGTAGGTTTCAGGTGTACAATTCTATAATACAACTCTATAATATAATTCTATATCTGTATGTTATATTATGTGTTCACCTCCCCTAGCCAATTCTCCTTCCATCACCATTTATCCCCCTTTTACTCTCTTCTACCTCTCCCACTCCCCTTTCCCTCTGGTAATCACCATACTCTTATCTGCATTTGGGTTTTTTGTTTTGTTTTGTGTAATCCCTTCACCTTTTTCAGCCAGCCGTGCAAAACCTTTCATTTATTTATTATTTTAAAAATTTATATTAGGATGAACTCATGGATTTTATTTTATTCAGTAGGTTATAATTTTAGCATTCTTATTTAATTTGATGCTCAAATCTTGCCACATTTGGTCAGTGAGGGCCTTTTCAAGCTGATACCTCTGTCATTTTGACAAAGCAGCATCTTTGAGCACTTCCTTTCTCTTGGGCATAACAAGATGCTTCAGGCTTATTTTGTAGCTTCTCTGCTCAGCCCTGGAATCAGCCACACTGAAGGATCCCTGGATCTCTTAAGCAGACAGTGACATTGTATATTTGGAAACTAAGATCTCAGTGCTGGGTATGCTTGTTGCTAATAGGGTATTGCTGCTCCCAGGTCTTTTTAGTGGACAGAGCTGGGGTTATATGTATGTATGCACACATATGCACATGTATTTATATACATAATGATTTCTATAGCTATATATTCTGAAAGCATGAGTTAACATTAATCTCCAGCTCCAGTCTCGCACCACAGGGTTCATTCTCACTTTTTCCCTTTCCATATTTATAACTCCCTTCTCTCCCAGAGAGAAACATGGCTGCCATGATTTTTAACGTATTTCCATATTAAAGTCTCTCTGAATAGAACAAATCTCCTGCTCCTGCAACTAGCTCCCTTCCTCCACATGGCTGAATTTTTCACTCTCCACCTACTTTATCCCGTGTAGACTCCATATCCTGCTCCAAGCTTCCTCTGTCAGTGCTCTCTGCACTGACGGCCTCCTTACCTCGTGGATTCCTACACCATGCACAGGCCTGCTTCCCCAAACCTGATCTGCACGGATGTCTACCTTGCAAGGCTTTTGGACTAATTATTAAGGAAGGCAGCAAGAATACAGGCTTGCAATTTCCAATAGAGAGGTGATTGAAAACATCTTGGTAAGAAGATTAGTTTTGAAGGAAGATCTGAAGTTGGTGAGGAGTGGGTCATGTGGGTACTTGGAGAAGAGTATTCCAGACAGAGGGAGTACTATGTGCAAAAGTCCTGAGGCACAGAGGTGCCCTGTGAGTAAAAAACAGGAAGGATACCATCATGGGAGCACAGTGAGAAAGGAAGAGAGTAGTAGATAAGATCAGAGAGGTGTCAGTAGGCCAGATTCCGCAAGGCCTTTAGATCACTGTACATCTAAGTCAGCTAGGGCACTGTAGCAGGATTGTGAGCAGTGAAGTGATGTAATTTGACTTTTGTTTGAAAGGGATTGTTCTAGTTCCTGTGTTGAGAATAGACTGTATATATGTGTGGGGAGTGGAGGGAGAGGGAAGTTGAAGGCAAGGAGGACAGTTAAAATACTACTGGGATAATCAGAGGAGAAATTAGACTAAGTGTGGCAGTTGTGGGGGTGGTGAGAAGTAGTCAAATTCTGTATATATTTTGAAGGTAAAACTGATGGGATTTGCTTGTGGTTTATATATAGTGTAAAAGTAAAAAACATATAAATAACAAACACTTAAAGGTATTGAAATGTAAGCTTACAGAGGTTGAGATTATTTTTTGTCAGTTTTGTTCACTTATAACCTTAGTTCCTAGAACTATGCCTGGCCCATAACAGGTATTCAACAACTAGTTGTTGAATTGTTGAATTAAAAATAAAAAGTAAAGAGGAAGCCTAGTCTTCGTGCTTGTTGGGAAATTAAAATATTATTTAATGATAGGTGTAGCTATTACCACTGAAAAATATAAGGAACATATTTAGTCAACTGATGAAGCGTGAGATGTGTACAATAAAAGAGACTCAGAAGGGCCCACAAAAGCAGATTTTTAAATGTTTTCTTTTACCAAAAATACCTCCTAGGAACTAAAATATTGAAGGTTCCTGACCGTGTTCAGCACGTCCTCCAGGACGCCAGCACTCACCTACGGGGACGTGATGGAGTCTCGTGCACATGGGGTGGGTGGCATTCAGTTTGCTACCCACAATGAGGGTGCACCAAAATTTGACTAGGATTTATTTCAAAGAATAAAATAAGTGCAGATGTGCTAACTATTTGCATTATGACAGAGTCACCCTATTTCTGAATTGAGACAGCAGAAGATTTTTAGCAAGTACGCTGGAAAAGGTACACAGCCTGCATCCTAGCTCATGGATCCCACACCTCTGTGTAAATCGGTACAGACTCTCTAGAAGGATATTGACATTATACACTGTTGTATTTGTGACAACTGATACCACGATTCCCGTTCTGTACCCCAATCAGTTTTATGTACATGGATTGATCTACTTCACCATCCTGGTTACACAAAAGGTCACATTTCCTTGAAAAATTCACATAAATCATGGAAACTTTTCAAGACTCCACATGTTCACAGCAGTAAACTATCTGGTAACTTACTTTTGAAGTCTAACCCACATAAATTGTTGAAAAATTTAGTGGACTTAATTTGCCAAAGGGGATTGTCTTCCCTAGAGATCCTCTGGGCAGAGAGGCAATAAGAGAATGTGAGTAACCCTCTGGTTTGTCTTGCCATTGTAACATATATCCCATCCACGCGGATACTATCCATGTCCTTGCTACCATGATGCCACTATCATCACTATGGTGACCTGCACAGGCCACAGTAGCTCTTTCAGAAATGTACTCAGTCTTACAGCCAGGCATGAGTGACCCTCACAGCTTAGCACTCATGAATACAGCTTTTATCATTATAAAATGTTACACATGCTTATTGGATAATACAAAAAACGACTACCAACTAACATTTCAGACCATTTCTTTTCTTTCTCTATTATTGAGGTCTTAGTGTAACTCTTCTTTATTTTTTAATGTTTAGCTATTGCATTTAATATATTATTTATGAATATATGTGAAAAACTCTATAGTTTTGGAGTTTTTTAAACACAGTTTTTAATAGTCACAAAATATACCATTGTAAGAGTTATCAAAATTTCTTTAAGTAACCCCTGACTGTTGGACTGTAGGATGTTTTTGTCCCTTCTTCCTTTTGCAGTGCTCCTATTCCAGGATTTCAATTGAGCAGGTGAGGGGAATATAGAATTGGACTGATGAAAGGCATCAGACGTGGGCCGATAGATTAAAGTGTAAAAGAATCTGTTGCATGCGGATACATTGCCATTAGCCCCGTTATAGACCTAACTTTAAAACCAGGTTCTGACTCAGACCTAGGTGTGGGGGCATTACAGACAGTGTCACCGGTAATATGTCAATTTTTATTTATTTTTAATTTTTTAATTTTTTTTTTGGCACGTGCCCCTAGCGGGAACCGAACCCGGGACTCTCTGGTCCACAGGCTGACGCTCCAACTGCTGAGCCAAACCGGCCAGGGCAATATGTCAATTTTTAAAGGTTGTATTTACATGATGCTGAAACAACCCATAGAGTAATTCAATTCTGTAAAACTATGACTTTATTGTCTCAGATTCTGCCATGGTACTAATGACTGCTAGAGGGCAGCAGAAGCCAGGAACTGGTAAGAAAAGCAATAGCTTGAACTGGCTAAAGAGGCTCTGCCCAGGCCTGGGGGGCCATCTGCTCAGGGTTGGGACAGAAGATTGGGTTCAAAGAGTCTGCAATAAAGGTCAGTTTAGTAACTTGAGAGACCAACAAAATAAAGAAATAACAAGAGTGCTGAAAGGTTTAGGTACTTAACAGGCACTTACCTTAAAGCTTTTAGAGGATTGAAACAAACAAATGAAGACTAGGAAGAATCACTAAGTTTAAGCCAAAAACCATGGGTTACCAGGTAATCCATTTGAAGGAGAGGGTAGAATTAAAGTTGTGATAAAGTTTGAAGTGTACATATTAGGGAAGCAAGATGTCTGTACATGAACCAGGGATGTCAGAGGTCCATGGCAAGATGGCTCTAACTTCATCTGAGCAGACCGTCCATTAGAAGAAGCCTCATTTGAGGGCAACACGTGAACAAGTGTTAGGCCATAAGAACCTACAGAAAGAGGTAACATTTTAGTAAGACGATTTCTAATTTATGGTAGAAGAAAGAACATTGGTCAGGTGTCCTGGGAGCTAGATTTAATGTATAGCGACTAACTAGTGATCAAATCTCTTATTTGTGTTGGGCTTCTGGTTTTTCATGGACAAATTGTTGGGGGAGGGTTTGGACTGGATGAATTCTAAGATGCCGAGGATATTGGAAATTCTAGGGCTGGAGTAACTGGTGATTAGTTTAATCAAAATCATCACCCAGTTATACTGTGTAGATAGAGTGGGAGAACAATGTAGCATCAGTGTTTCCTCTCCTTAGTCTCTGCAGATTGCCCAGTGTAGCTAGCCAGAGAGTGTTCCATTCAGTGATAGGGAAGGGAAATGATAAACATTTTGACAATTCTTGTTTGTACTTCAAAGAAGGGAAGCCACATGGTTTGATGTTTTGTACTGCTCATTCATGTAAAAAGGAGAAGAAGAAGAAGCAAGGCTTTCCAGAATTCATTGATCCTGTTTGAAATAAACTGGTGTGTATATTTGTGAAATCTTTCAAGAAATTGTAAAAGAATGCACGAAACCACATCACTGAAGTTCACCCTCTTAAGATGTTAACACTTTGAGTCATAGTGTTAGGAAGCTTTTAAAGGATCTTTGGGGTATTAGATTTTTCTAATCAGAGCTTATATTTTTGAATCCTAAAGTACTATTAGATAATGATGAACATATTGTCAAAACGTTTATCATTTCCTTTTCCCTATCACTGTATGATTACAAACAATTTTTTTTTTTCAAATTTCTTTTAAATTTCTTTGTAACCCTATTTTAAATTGGGAGTTACTGCTGTTTGAATTTTATACCTTTATGGAAAAATGTAGTAAGTAGAAAAATCTAAGAAGGCTGTTTATAGTTATTAGATAAGAAAGACTACTTTCTTGTGAGTAGACAAAGGAGAAAGTAAAATGTAGACATTTTACATTTTCAAGTAACTTTAAAGCAGCTTGGAAATAAAATCTGATCTGCTTTCAGCTAATTTTTTACAAAAATTCAAAAATATTAAAAATGATGCATAGTTAATTGATTTTGAAAGTGGCATGTATCATCACCATTGTGTGGTACACTGCCAAGAGCTCTTTTAATTATTTTTTTCTCTAGTGATTCAGCATTTTGAAATATTTTGTCTAATTTTCCTCACCTAAAAGCACTCCTTAAATTAGAATTAGATTTTTTTATTTCAAATTGATCAGAAACACATACAACGACTGATCTTTTTAGCATGAGTTCAGCAGTAACACCTCCCTGAGATGATGAATTGCAACCAAATAAAAAAATCCTAGTGTTTAGTACAGATTCACTATGAGCACATATATTAATTCTACTATAGTTTTGAAATATTGAAAAAAGCTCCAGGACGCCTATGGACCCTGGGGAGCTACTTCTTGTCCCTACCTCTCTCAATTTGCAGGCAGGTAGTTCAATCAGTTGTTTAAAGTTACAACGATGCAAGTCCAGTGCTCTGTCTATAATGCTGGGTGTTCCCTTTTCCTGAGGACTAATCATTACAGCTTATGGTAATAAAGGAAGTTAAGTTCATACTTATCACCAAAAAATGAGTCTAGAAATCTGGGTTGGTTGTTCTTTTCTTTTATCTTCGATGACATTTAACTGAACAAATCTAACTTTAGGAAGCGTCTCAGGTAGCAGATTCAAGGAACTAAATTGTGGATATTTCCTGGAAAATAAGTTCCAAGGTAATATCTTTTACATTGTTTACTTTATGGAATCCTTCAAGAATAACAGTTCAGAGATTATTTTGTTTTGTCAGCATGACTATCATTTCATTACTTAAACTTTGTTAGGCACTAACTTATTTGCAAAACGGAAAATCTTTAAGTTCTGACTCCATAGAAGCCAAATGGTAACATTATGCAGACATGCATGTGTGTGTTTGCTAATTGCACAGGCAGCCTTCCCATCCCCGCCCACAAACATGTCACACATGTATAGTTTTCTAGAGGTGAGGAAGAAGACTGTTTTGAGTACTCCTGAAATACCAAAGTGTAGTTACCGACTCCTACTTATAGAACTAGCTCCTTGCATATACATAGGCAAAACTATCTCTTGCCATTCTCTACCATGATGCTTAAACGTCCTGTATCAACCTTTTTAAAAACAAAATCAAAATATGCAAATATGTCATCTTGGAGGGCTAACACAAGGATTTATGATCAGCATAACCAAGTCAACACGAACTATTTTGTTAACTAGGTTAACTAGCAGAGAGTAGGAATGAGAAATAGGAAAAATAGAATTTGGAAGAGTGGTGAGATGAAGGACAATGGAGCTTAGAATGCTCGAGAGACAGGCAATGATAGCCAGAGATCTGTTTGGAAGGCACCAGGAAGCTGGAGCCGGAATCAAAGAATAAATGAATTTTGTCCTATTATTAGTTTTGTTTAGGTTAGTTCCATCCACAGTATTTTTGTGCTGCGGAAAACCAGGCCTTTAAGAACATACGTGGCGGTACCTGCTTCTAACACTGATCTAGCGTTGGAACCCTCACTGCCAGACTTTGCTTTCAATATTGCGGTTATCCCTGGAGTAAAACAAACATCTAATTTTATATTTTTAAAGAGATAAACAATTAAAAAATACTTTAGTCTTATACCTGAAAAAACTCATTATATGTTGTTTGTCTCCAGAGAATATTTATTTATTTATTTATTTATTTATTTATTTATTTATTTATTTAAATCCTCACCTGAGGATATTTTTCCATTTATCTTCAGATAGAGTGGGAGGGAGGGAAGGAGAGAGAGAGAGAGAAACATTGATGTGAGAGACACACGTTGACTGGTTGCTTCCCGCACAACCCCGACTGGGGCCAGGACCTAACTGCAACCGAGGTACGTGCCCTTGACTGTAATCGAATCCAGACTCTTCGGTCTGTGAGCTGTTGCTCTAACCGCTGAGCCAAACCGGGCAGGACTCCAGAGAATATTTAAAGGAGGACATCTTTAAAAACAGTCAAATAATTTGACTAAAAAAAGAAGAAAAAACACTTAGAACTCCATGGGAACAGAACATTGCAGGGTTTTCATAGAATCCTGTAGCTCATATAGCATAGTTGGTTAGTGGCAAAATCTGGCATAGGGACAAATGTCCTGCTCCTCTTGAGATGCTCAATTCACAGGGCAGGGCCTCCTGAAGAACTGCGAATAAACCTGAATTTAAAATGTTTTAATTTCTGCCCAGCCGTTGTGGCTCAGTGGTTGAGCATTGACCCATGCACCAGGAGGTTTCCAGTTCGATTCCCGGTCAGGGCACATGCCCAGGCTGTGGGCCCGATCCCCAGTGGGGGGCACGCAGGAGGCAGCCAATCAATGTTCTCTCTCATCAATGTTTCTATCTCTCTCTTCCTCTCCCTTCCTCTCTTTCTAAAATCAATAAAGAAAAAATAAAATAAAATAAAATGTTTTAATTTCTCTGTTTATAATAGGTACTACTTTTTCTGTTTTTTTTTCACTCATCTTTATTGTTGAATGAATTACAGATGTCCCCTCTTTTTTCCCCCATTGACCCCCTCCTCCCCAATCCCGCCCCCTCCTGCCTTCCCTACACTATTGTCAGTGTCCATTGGTTATTCATATATGCATAGAAGTTCTTTGGTTTATCTCATCCCATCCTCCCTCCCCCCTTCCCTTTGAGGTTCATCAGTGGTACCACTTTTTCATCAAAGTCTTTCATGAGCCAGGCATTAACATGCATCAGCTACAGTCTTTAAAGGCATCTGTAAGGTGGTGATAGCTAACGCTGAGAGGTGGAATAGCACAGAGGTTAGGAGCACTGGTTCTGAGTCACATGGAGTAGTACCTGGTACCTACCTGGATTCACATTTCGCCCTCCTCACTTAATGGATGTGTAGCCTCAATTTCTTCATCTCTAATATCTTGATAAGTTGTACTTACCTCATTGTGTTGCTGTAAGTGAGAAAGAGGAAAGCAGCACCTGAGAATCAGGAGCTGGCCTGGCTCTATCAGTTAGGGTTTGGTGTTGCTAGAAGCTGGCTTGACACTGGCAGCTAGATTGTGGTATTTGTCTGCCGAACATACACAGGTTGGTAGAACATTAATGGCAGACAAGGCCACTCTGTGATTGTCATGGATCAAGGCAAAAATTAAGACTACTCTCTAATCACGCCTGAACGCAGACAAAACCAAGAACAGTGTCCAAACCACAAAAATGAAAAATGACCAAGTGTCTCCCTGTCCTGGCTAAAATGAACGACTGTAACTTGATCAATTGCAAATCTAGCTTTACTCTATTCTTCCTGCCTCCTAGATAAAAATTACTAGGATAGCAATTACAGAATTACCTTCACTTTCTTGCTGGATGAAATACACAGGGATGTTTTACTTCTTCTGACTCTCCCTAAATCACCTAACTCAAGCCTGAATACTCAAGTCCTTTCTAACACCCACTTGCTGAGATGCCACACAGTTCTCCATGATGTGTGTGTGTGGTCACTCTCATTGTAACAAGTCAATAAACCCAACCTTGGTTGACCAGAGGTGTGTGCTCCTGGTGGTCCTCAGCTGGAGGGCATTGACCTGAGGAATCCATGTAAAACACTTAGAATAGTGCCAGATACCTAGTAAGTGCCCAGTGAATATTATCTATATAGTGTTTTATGATTTTGTAGATGGTAATATGGAAATTCAGAGAGGGCCTGCAGCTGGGAGGTAGCAGTGCTGAAATTCCAGTTTAGGTTTACCATGCTCCAGAGCTCATGTTTTCACTACACCACACTACTGTGCTCTGATTCATCACCATTGTTCCCCCAGTCCTCTTGTTAGGAGATGCCTTTATTGGCCTCCTGGGGTTCTAATTTTGTCTTGGTCTATGTTTAAATGAGAATTGTTTTTTCTTTAAATGGCATTAAAATTCAACCTTTAATTCTTTTCTTTTATGCAAAGGCTTGTTAGGTGAAAGACTTTAAGATTGTCTCTTTTACTACAACTTTAGTCTTTTGATCATGATAAAATTCTCCTTTATCCTTTAAAGTCTCATTGACTAAAAAGGCTGTGGGAAAGAATGTTGACTTTGATTTTTGGCATGATAAGGTAGTTGAAAGAGAAGAATGGCAACAGTCCCAAGCTAGCACTGATGTAGAGACGTCTGAAGATGGGAGCCCAAGTATAGGCCTCAGTAAAACCATCCAGCCAACTGCTGATGTGATGAGGGGATGCGGAAAACCTCAAGGAAAGACACACTGACAGCCAAAGCATGCGTGACCTCCAGAGCCAAAGGTGAAATAGACATTGGTAGCAAATTAGACTATGGGTAGAAGTGTCTTTTGCATCCACTCACTTTCTGGTTTATTGATCATTGGAATTTGTATGTATTCTAGGGTGGGTGAAGTGAGGTCTTCTGCATATATTTGCTTTAGGTTAAAACTTCTAATTGAGTTCTTCCCAAACTGTGTTTCTGGGAGTGCTGGTATTCTAGGAGATATTAGTATCTGTGAAAAATAATTTGAGGGTTATTTTTCTGAATTGTTCCAACTGTGCCTACTTCTTGTGGATCCACAAAGTCATATTAACAGCAATTCAAAGCTCTTAAAAATTCAGTGAAATATCTGTTTACCCTTGTAAGTCAGACATTTCCCAAATTCTTTGGAATTTAAGACATTTTCCTATAATGAATGTATCATCATCATCATCATCATCATCATCATCATAGCTAACAGTTACGGAGTGTTACCATACTCTAGACACTGCTCTAAGCTTTTTTCATGCATTAACTCATTGCCTCAACAATTTTATTATTGCTAGGGAAACTGAGGCACAGAGCAGTTAAGTAACCTGTTCAAGGTGACACAGCTAGTAAATCAGTGCAGAATACTCCTTTAACTGTTAATGTCTTAGGGGAAAAAATGGGAAGTGCTCTTTTGGCTTAAGGAGGTAACAAAGATAAAAGAGCTAGATTTATTCAAGTATTTTGTTAACATTTATTGAGAAACTAGTATGAATCAATGCTACTCAAAGTGCTGGAGATACAGCATTGAGTAAGATAGACAAGATTCCAATTCTTTTTTATTTAAAAAAATTTTTTTTCTTTATTGATTTTAGAGAGAGAGGAAGGGAGAGGGAGAGAGAGATAGAAACATCAATGAGAGAGAACACCAACTGGCCGCCTCCTGTATGCCGCCCACTGGGGATCAGGCCCACATCCTGGGCATGTGCCCCGACCTGGAATCGAATCAGCGACCTCTTGGTGCATGGGTCGACGCTCAACCACTGAGCCACACCGGCTGGGCAAGGTCCCAATTCTTATGGAGCTTACATTAGAGTGGGGATAAATGCACAATAACAAATAAGCACATAAATATATTTTTAAAAAAAAACAGGTAGTGATAAATGTTACTATGAACAACAACAACGACCAGAAAAAACCTGGTGATCTGATAGTGGATTAAGAGTAGCTTAATTATTCTTGAAAATTAATTGCAATGCCTTATCAAATAACTTAATGTGACTCTAACTAAAGCAGAATAATCAGTTTAATTGTTGCCTTTTAATATTAGTCTTACCAATTCATTGGTAATGTGTTTTTCTTCATTGGAAAGGTCATCAATTTGGCTTTTATATTCCAAGAGCAGTGTTTCTCAAATGGGATCAATGATGTACTAGTTCCTGTGAATTTTAATGGTTGTATATGTGTGAAACTATTTTTGTGGTGAAAGAAGTTAAAGTTCTTTTCTACACCAATTACCCAGAACCTCTCATGTATCTTTTTTCTTTTTTAAGAGAAATCTAGTGTATAATATTCTAAACTTATTTGATCATAAAACTTCTCTTCCAGGAACTTTTCATGGGAGTAGCATTCTGCACTTTGGAGTGCATTGCTTTGGAGATTTTTCCTCTTTTTTGTGTGCATGGCACATTTGTGGTGCTACTGCATTGTGATAATTAGGTCACTTGAAAGAAGTTTTGATCTTTTGCATTGATTTAGAATAATTCCTTAGTAAATTCTCCTCTGTTAGAGTTCTGAACAGAGGAGAAACAGCCCACTTTCAGTTGCAAGATAAATAATATTTCATAGAAAAGTACTACTCTTACCCTGGCTGGTTTGGCTCAATGGTTAGAGCATTGGCCTGCCGACTGAAGGGTCTCACGTTTGATTTCTAGTCAAGAGCACGTAGCTGAGTTGCAGGTTTGATCCCCAGCCCCACTCAGGGTCGGGCAGGAAGCAATTGATCAATGTGTCTCTCACATCAATGTTTCTCTCTCTCTCCCTCCCTCCCTCCCTCTCACTCTTTCTAAAAATCAATGGAAAAAAATCTCCTCGGGTGAGGATTAACAACAAAAAATAAATAAAAAGAAAATAAAAGCACTACTCTTTAATATTCTGAAATCTTGTTAATTCTGTTTGCTGGCATTTAGGTTAGTGGGTAGAAGATTGTACTGGAAACTAGATAATCTAATTTTTCCCCCTTTGCTCCTTGTTTTATTATTGTGAATCCATTTTTCTTGACAAACCTGTAAAACTCTTGGCTAGTGGGTGCTATGTGTTATGTGCTGTTTCTCTGTCAATAGGTAAAAGAAATTGTACACCTTTCTGTCTTTGTCATCTCACATGAACATAACAAAAAAAGGAATAAAGCTTTCCCTGAATGTACAGTGAAAAACAAGTTTTCCTTTCACCAATATTCCCAGTTCCCAAAGGCAAAAATTGTTACCAGTCCCTTGTATATTCTTCTAGAGATATTATATTATTATTATATGTATATCCTAAAGATATTATATATAATATACATGTTATTTCTCATATACATAATATACATATATTATATATCATATCTACACATGTTATGTATCATATTATATATGATATACATATATGATATATAATTACACTCACATACACATATAAAACTTCCCCTTTTGAACACAAATGTAACATATAATAGCACACTGTTCTATCTCCACTTCATGCACCTTGCAGTTCATTTTGGGAATGATTTCATATCAGTTAGTAGAGATCTGCATCATCAATGAAAGGAAAAAAGAAACAAAAACTCCTACAGAGTATTCTACTATATATCTAACTATTTCTAATTCATTCAACTATATTCCACTGTATGGATTACTATAATTTATTTAGTCTCCATTTTTTAAACAATTTGGGTGATTTTAAAATCATTGTCTAAAATAAAAAAGCCCCTTAAATATTTTCTTGTGACTGGGAGAATTTTGCCTTGGTATTTTTATTTTAAAAACTTTATGGTTTCTAAATTGACTTTTCACAATTTGTAAAGATTTTTCACTTGTAATTTGGTTTGGTATAAAAAAGTCTGCAGGTTTTCAGAACACTGATATTTTAAAATGGTGCTAAAAACAGCAGGCTTATAAAATCAGGTTTCTTTTATTAAAATTCTAATTTTTATTTTTCCTGATGTTGTAAGTTTTCCTATTCACTACAGCTGAATATGAACTACATATTTGCACCAAAATATTAAATTTTAACAAAACTCTTATGTTCTTAGTTTTTGAATTTTAGACCTAGGACCCTTCTGCATGGATCATTGCTCTGAGGTAGACTACACTGCACATTTGGTTGACTTCTTTCTATATAAACAAGTCACGAGTAATATAAATGAGTTTAGATTGGATCAGATACAATGAGGGTCGAAGAGTGATGGCTGATGCAAACAAGAGGGGTGATTAGTATTGTTCTTGCTGCATGATGAATTACACTATACCATGTTTTAGAGCAACGAATTGTCCTTCAGGATATCAAAGACTTTTTAGCAAACAACATAATGGGAAATATATAGTCCTTTATCATTTTGAAAAAAGTGAGTTACAATAACAATTTTGAGAAGTCTTTTCAAGTCTCAAAGAACATCATGGTGCCAGCACTGATGAGAATGTACGCACCTTGTCCTTGGTAATGGGCACAGTGTATTTTATTGTTCTTTTCCTCTGCAGTACTATTCGGTGTCAGCTGTTTTGATCTCTGGGTACTTTAGCTTAAAGTGGACCAGGAACTCTGCTACCCTTGAGGGTGTTAGTAGAATTCTAATGATTCTGTTTGATCTACCATGTTAAACACAAGTGAAATAAATCAGGAGAAATACACATAGTGAGTATATCAAAAAGTTATTTCTACTTCTGGGTACAAGGCAGTTGCTAAGCAACCTGTGTTAGGCTTCATGGTCATCTGTTAGGAAGGACACAAAGTCAATGCTCACTCAAGACACATAAGGTCGTAAATGAAAAAAGCCATTTTGTTGGATTCAATAAAAAGCTGCTTGGATGAATGTATAATGGTTGCAGGATACGAGCATCTATTTGCAGATGTGTTTAAAAGAGCAACGGAATTGCACCCCCCCCCCCCCACAAATAAAACAACAACAAAAACTCTACATTCAATCCAAGCAGGTTGGTAGGACAAAGAAAATAAATTAAATTTTGTATGAATTGTTCCCACTTTGCAGGATCTACCTTCAGAACACTGTGGTTATCGGTGGGATGTAATAGCCTTAATAGGCTGTGCTGCCAACCTTCTAACAACAGGGTAGTCCACAGTACACCTTTAGGATTTGGGTTTCTATTGATAGTAATAAAATCACTTACAATCTTCTTTCACGTTATTTTTCAATGCCACATTTTAATATATGAAGTCTATAGCTTAGAAAAGAATTTTTTCAAAGACAAGAGGTATGGGATAGGTTTCAGGCTGAGTTGAACAAAGATATCCAAGGCACAAAGTGTGGAGGAATTATGCTTTGTGCTTTGCAGAACCTATATATTCAGTATCTAAAAATGACTGATTTTTTTCTTCCTTGTTTTTTTCTGTATTTTATATATATATATATATATATATATAAATAAAATATATATATTTATATATATATAAAATATATATATTTATATATATATATTCATATATATATCCCCCCCCGCCCCTATATTAGACTATTGCTTGGCTGATCAAAGCATTTCATTGTGCTGTGTTCCATAGAGTCATGTATAACAGCAAGGTACCATTTACTAGTCACTTGACCTTAGACAAAGTTTTCTTTATTTTTTTAATTCCTCTGAGTCCAGTTCCTTAAATGTAAAATAGGGCTATATACAATTATCTCATGAAATTATGAGAATCTAATGTAGTAATATATATATACATATATAAAGTCTAGTAATTAGTATGTTTTCATTTTGTAATAATTATTACTACTTATGGCTTAGACTATTATATTAAGACATAGTATTCCAAGTAGAATTATTGCATTTTGTCTACTAAAAGTATAAAAAATTTTAATGGGAAAGTACATTAATTCATGTTTTCTCCAGATTTTTGATAAATTAATCATATTTAATTCAGATTTAGATAATTATTACATAGAAGTTTAAAAAATATTACATCTGTGTTTGAAGTACAGAAGGCAGCTCATTTTTTGTTTTGTTTCTGCAGTAAGTATAAAATACCTGAAGTTCATTAGTAAAGGAATGTTTCTTTCCATAACATAGTTATAATATCTTTAGCATATCAATAATACAAAAAACCTTGCTCACAGACTCATAGATTCTCCTTGAAATTTGAAGCCAGCTTTTTCTTTTTGGAGAAGAACTTTTGCATTTAATTTTGCGACTCTATTAAAAACCTGTTAACATTTTTCACAGCAATGAGTTCAGTGATACTGTGAAGTCAGTTGAGAAGAGCATGGTGATGATGAGGTGAGAGATCCAGAACCCATCCTTAGGGAATTATAGCTCATTTATTTAGGACTAGTTGGGTCTGGGTGTTCCCTCTGTTGCAGAAGAACATTTGTTAATTGATTTAGTAGTTATTTTTTCACATGGCTACGATGTGCTAGACACTCTGGTAGGTGCTGGGAATATATTGGTGAACAAATTTGAAGTGAGCTCTGCCCTCTTGGAGCAGTGGGAGAAACAGTAAAGTTCTAAGAGTGTTGAAGGAAATTAACAGGGTGTAAGGATAGAAGATGTTGCTGCTGGGGTGAGTGAATGAGCTGAGGGGGTGGCCAGGAACGATCTTTGAGCAGGTGTCATTTAGACTGAAACCATTCAGAACCAAGATGACTCCCTGGACCTTCAATGTGGTTACGTACTTCCACCACAGCTGATGAACCTGTCAGTAACCTTTCTTTGTCTCCAGGACTCATGAGTTTGAATAATATAGCATGGTCTTTCATCTCCTTTTCCTTTATGAAGGCATTCAGCTTTTATCTTTGTTTTCTGAGACAGGTGTTTCATTTTACTGATAGATGCTATGTCATTCTTTAGCAAGCCAGTGCTTCTTTCATTTTATGAGGATGGTTTTCTTTTACACAATTTCATTTCAACCCATGCTTTTTTCCCCCCATATAAATGATGAGCTCTTTAAAAATAAACTAATCTATTGGTACAGATCAGAAAGAAGCTGTAATCCACAAATTAGAGTGGGGTGGTTCTGTTTTGCAGGTTTGTTTGTCTATATCTTGATTTCCGGTTTCTCATAAACAATTGAACATTAATTAGAAAGGGATTTCAAAGGTCATTTATGTAGTACTAATTACTGCGTTTTCATAGAATTTTACTCTTTCAAATTATTATGTTATATATATTTAGAGAGAAGTCTATTTTAACAGCAATAATGAAAGCATCCCTGCATTGGCAGGAGTGGTGTATTCAATTTGGTTACCTTTCAAAACGCCCACGAGTGGTAACAGCAGGAGCATATTAATCTACACAATTTAAACATTAATAGACTAGTAATCATGTTTATACATTTATGTTATTAAAGCCTAAAGTGCACAAATTCTATTCTAATACAAATCAGTGTCTACATGTCTATTTGGATGATTGGGAGTTTTCAAAATTTATAATTAGCACCTAACAACTACTAGAAAGGTGTTATGAGAAAGGAAGGCAAATGATGTGCAACATAAAAGAGAATGTCACATTATAATAGCATCTGTAACCCATGCTGTATCTTCATTGTGTTAAATGCACTATAGGTGAGCGGCTTCTGAAACTTACTGAGGAGGTATACAAATGTGAATCAGTTGTGTACATAAAAGAACTGGTTAAAATTTTTTTTTTTCCTAAGGATTTTTTATTGTCTACCTTTAATTAAAAAATAATGGAAAACTAAGCAGTTTTATAGTAAAGTTTTCTATTTGTATAGATTAGAAATAAGCATAATTATAGAGCACAAAGTAAGGAATTCACTTATGTTGAAGAATGAAACCATTTTTCAGACTGTATATACATTTTTACAAATATTTTTTCAGACTATATATTTTTTCTAAATCATACATATATTATCTTCATAAATATCCATAAGTTATTTTTCAGCCTCCAGCTCTGTATATAACATTTATAACATATACATATCATACCCTTAAATACTTTGACACATACATTTGGGAATAAACACGAAAATAATTTTATTTAATTTACAGAATGTTGTTTTAAAGAATTTTCTAAACACTAAGGGGAATTTTTGTGGTTCAACTGGCATTTTCCTATGGTATTAAGACTTGAATTTACAGCAATAATTTAATTACACTTGATTAAAGTGTTATGTTTATCTTTGACTGACTAATAGCATCACAAAATACTGATGTGTTCAGCTTGACCCTCTTAGTGATCCAAATCAATTACTCCAGCTATATTTCTTTGTAGTCATCTTCTTAATGGTCTTGCTGATGTACCCTACCCCATTTTTTTGGAGAATACCCCCACCTTTACTCAAATGACTCACTATGCCTCTGTTTAATGAATTCATTAAAAAAATAAATCCTGCTCCCTTTTAGAGAACACTTAGACCGAGGACAAAGCTGTTCCCATTGTGACCTGACCCCCATCTTTTAAATGTAACACATCGAGAGAGTGCATGGGAGGAGATCTGGCCTGGATAAGTGCTCTCTCCTCACCATAATTTTTCTGGGTCTGAACTTTGGAGTCCTAGTCTATCAAACCAGGCGCCAGGTCCAAAGTGGAGGTAACAAACGATATTTGCTTTCCCCCCTCTATTCTCCCGTTTCAAACTAATGAAAAAATACCAGAATATAAGTTTACGCTACCCCAGTTTTGAAGTCAAAGTAGGAGTTAACAGGGCATAATTAACCAACTATTTTATTTAAATATTTATTTCTTAGTGTGCATTTCCATATATCTTCTCTCAACTCAAAGAGGAGGTGTCTGTATATATACTTTGCTTGTAGAGAATTTTCTATTCTTATATGCATCTTCCCATCTTATGACAGTTGTCAGTAGTTACAGTCCAGACACCTTCAGTTGAATAGCACTTGAGCAGGTTCCTGGGTGAATGAGCAGTTAATCACTTTTCACACCCTTTTTACTATCACGGGACCCAGGAGGATTAAGGGGAGGAGTGGAGGATTTTCCTTTGCTGCAGTTGCCACTTAGATTCATGGAAATCTGAGTCATAACTATTATTGAAAAAAAAAATTGCTATGGCCATTTTAGATATTAAAAAAAAATCTTGGCAAAAGGAGTAAGGAGTGATAATAGAAGTATATTTGATTAACAAAATTTAAGGTAATATATTACTACCTCTGTTACTGTATTCTTCTAAATGCTCTTTATGAATATACAAGCAAATATAAAAAATTTTTATTTTCTCCTTTAAAGAAATCATGTTAAAACATTATTGGTGTATTATGTATTTTAAATGTTTTCTTTCTTTAATTAAAAAACCGCACACATATATTTGAATACCAGATTAATTTTTAATTGGTAACAAGATAATTCTCTATGGTTCAAAATGTAAAAAAAAAAAAAAAAAAAACAAAACCCTAAAATTTCTTTTTTTATGTATATATGTAATTATAGGCATGTGAATTCTAAGTGCTTGGTGATTTGGTGGGCTCATTAACAGCTATAAACCTTCATTTCACTCCCCAGCTTGTGATCTAATTCTGGGAAGACAGGGCAAGTGCTTTTTAAAGCTAACACTCCTGGCAATACATGTGTCTTTCAAATGTATGTAGAAGACATAATTGTGTCTGTGAAACTCATTGTTGTCATTTGACACTAAACTTTTTTCCATAAAAAATTATTTTATCATTTTTGTATTAAAGGATTTAAGCAATTCAAAAATTATAGAAAAGAAAGTAATAAAAATGATCTCTAATCTCACTATTCCCAAACAATCATCATTTTAAGTGAACATTATTCCATTATCTTTCTATGTAGGCATGCAAATCGAGGCTAGGAAGAAAGCTTTGAAATATTTTTCAGGAAACAGAGGTCATATTGTATGTGATATTTTAAGAACAAAGTATATTAGATTTGTTTTTATTTGAATTTAGAGGTAGCAAAAGAAAATGAGGTGAAGTGAAAGGAACTGCTGAAACTAAAATGTTCTGAATGATTATTTCTTAGAAGATCCGTTTAAGATTAAATAAAATGAACAGAAATTATTAAGAATTTGGAGCTTTTTTAAAAACATCCTCAATTTATGATGGTGTTGATTGTACAGTGGGCATTAGTGCTCTCAAGTTTCCTTTTACTTCTCTTCTTTAGTCTCCTGGTTTGTTAGTAAGATTATTATTTTCATACTGTCAAGGTTTATAGCATTGACATTCTATTCTATAATCTGCACAATTTTCTTTATACTTCAAACAGGTTCTCTATTCCTTTCTCTGATTCTTCTCCTTCTGGTACCCCTATGATGTGAATGTTGTTATGTTTTGTATTGTCCCAAAGCTCCTTTAAACTCTCCTCCTGCTTTTTAAATTTTTTTTCCCATTTGCTGCTCTATTTATGTGTTTTTTTCTACCTTGTCTTCTAAGTCGCTGATTCAGTCTTCAGCTTCTTCTAATCTACTATTGAATCCTTCTAAGGTATTTTTCATAACAGCTATGTCATTCTTTATTTCCTCTTGATTTTTATTCATAGCTTCTACCTCTTTTTTTAAGCTGATGTAGATCCCACTGAGCTCTTCATAATTCTTATTAAGTTGTTTGTAGTTCTCACCAAATTGTTTGAGCATCCTTAAAATCATTGCTTTGAATGCTTCAACTGACAAATTTCTTTCTTCCATTTCATGTAGTTCCTTTGCTGGTGATTCTGCCTTTTCTTTCATTTGGCTATTGTTTCTTTGTCTCACCATTTTAGCTGCCTAGTAGTTCTAGGCCTGGTGAGGGATGTTGGGATGTGTAGGCAGGTCAGAGTGTGTATCAAATAAGGCTGCTGTGCCTCCCAGACTGTTTTGGTATGTAGCGCCTGTTGCCTGCTGTGGGTCCTGGAGGATTGACAATTGGTGGCTGGTATTGGTCTATTGTGTTAGGTCTCTCATGCAGGTCTTGACTGCCTGAGTCTTGGTGCTGCTTGGGCTGGGGCACCACTCCTGATCAGCCTCTTCTGATGCCGCTGGGGATGGGTCTCAGCTGCTGATCTGTGCTACTGCTGCCTGGGGGTGGATGTCTGCTCTGGAGCCTCTGCTGCTGTTGGGGGTGGGGCTTCACTCCCGCCCGCCCAGTCACTGCTGCTGTAGGGGAAGGTGCTGGGCTCAGATGAAGCTTCTGCTGTGGGGGAAGGTGCTCGGCTCCTGGCTTGTTGCAGCTACTGCAGCAGGTACCTGGATAGCCTCTACTGTGTGCTGGTCCCCATTGACACAGTGGGGTCCACTGGTCCGATGGTGCAAGGCACTCTGTGGACTCAGGTTGCTCGGCCCTAGCCGCTCCCTGCTGCCTCCTCCCAGGGAAGACACGGGATCTTCCAAAATGGAGGGGCCTCCCAGCCATGCAAGGAGAAGCTTGCTGACGTGTTGCTTACCGCTGTAGCCAGCTGCTTTCCATCCACCTCACAGGAACCTTCTGCCCCGAGTCTCTGCACTGCTCAAGGTTGGTCATCCACACTCACATTCACTTAGACCCTCTCTCACACTCGCTCACTCTCTCACACACTCACCCTCACTCTGGGCCTGCCCGCCGCCATCTTCCTCAGAAGTCGATGGCTGCTTATTTCTTTTGTCTTCCATAGTAAGGGCTGTGGGGAGGATAGCTGGGAAGAGAGTTGAGTTCAATTTTCTGCAGGCTTTGATAGACTATTTGGACTCTATTCTCACTTCTGAGGTTTTGTTAAACATCTCACACTAGGGTTCCCTGAAACTTTTGGAATACATCTCCTATTTTTACTGAGGGAACGGGGCAATGGATCATTACCTGTGTTGCCCTGGAGGTTTTGCTTCCATTAGAGCTTCTTAGCTTCATTGTTCTTTTCCCAAACTTGTTTCTTCCCTGTAGCTCTTTCCACTTCTTCCCATCAGAACATCACTCAGTTCATTTTCCCCAGATTTGGGGGTATTCAGAGAGGAATGAGGGGGGGGGGTTGAGTGAGGGGTTGGATGCCTAGTGATAAAATAAACACATCCTACTCTGCTCTCTGCCCCTTCTTGGCTGCCACTTTTTGAGCTTAGTTGCTTCTGCTGAATTTTTCCTAGGTTTTGCTATTTTTATTGCATTGACTTGGATATTGGGAGAGGAAATTCTGTGCAGCAGTTTTATTCTACCACCTTAGCTCAGAAGTCCCCAAAGTTTTTTATTAACCAGAAAAAGTATTTCTAGGCATTGTGCAGATATGAACATTTCAAAGAGACGATTAGGTAGGGCACATTATCATGTGAACAAGTACTTAATTACATTAGAGATGCAAATGTTTTTTGAGATTATACTTTTGTAAACAAGATGATCTTGTTATAATGGAGGATTTGTGATAACTGCAATGTAAAGGAGTCTCAGAGGAAAAATGAGGGAAACTGAATATGTGAACTATTGCCCGAGTATGCATAAAATCCAATGAATGCCAAAGACTGTGTGCAAAATCACAACACAGCTCACGCTGTAACACAATCTCATTCTCTTATTTTAAATATCTAGATTACTTTTTCATTTTTTGTAAGTGAACTGAAGAAATGTTGTCTCAGACTGACACACTTTTCAATGTTTTAAATCTCTAACAATCAAAAACACACTTGGCAGAGAACTAATTTCACACCTCAGGCATTAAAACCCAGGGACTGTATTCATTGTTTATTTTACATAATGTAAAACAGCATGAAGCATGATATATTATACAATGGATGAATGGGAATTTTAGAAAATAGGGAATCATTTTACATTTACACCTGGTAGATGAAATTTTATATGTCAGAAGTTGTCCTGATATATTAAACATAATGATTTTTTTCCAATCAACTGATTTTTTTTGTCAGTAACATACCTTAAATAATAAAATATTTCAATGATTATTATTTGATTACATTTTCCTAGGATATAATGGTAATTTATGAGTTATTATGATATCAATGTCAGTACCTAATAAGCCAGCCTTTGTTTTAAATATAGGATATGTAAAAGTTAGAGATCACCGTAAAATCTAGATCAATAAAATTGGGGCATGGTGATACTGCAGAGAAGTGAATGGTTAAAGAGATATTTAGGAGGCAAGATTGATAAGACTTGGTGATGCACTGGATATTGGGAATAAGGAAGAGGGCAGTTTAAAGATGTCCACACTGGTTTCTGCCACAAACAGCTAGAAGAGTAGTACCAACCAGTGACTCAGAAAAGTGACAGAAGGCCCAGTTTGAGTTCTGGTTTTGGACATTCTAAGTCTAAAGTACTTTTGAGATGTCACCATGGAGGTCTTGATTGTTAATTAGATATACCATGTTTCTGCCTTTTATATTGTGTTATGAGCCCTGGCCGGTTTGGCTCAGCGGTTAGAGTGTCGGCCTGCAGTCCAGAGAGACCTGGGTTCGGTTCCCGCTAAGGGCACGTACCTCAGTTGCAGTTTGTCCCCGGCTCCGGTTGGGGTCGTGTGGGTGGCAACCAGTCGATGTGTCTCTCTCACATCAATGTTTCTCTCTCTCTCTTTCTCCCTCCCTCCCTCCCGCTCTATCTGAAGATAAATGCAAAAAAAAAAAAAAAAAAAAAAATGTCCTCAGCTGAGGATAAAAATAAATAAATAAAGACATATATTGTGTTATGATTTCGTATCTCTTTTGAGACTGTGAACTCTTGCAGGCTAGATGTTATATCACTCAAAGTTTTATTTTCAGGCAACAGATGCTAACCCCAATTAAGCAGAAAACAAGTTTACTGAAGATATTGAGTACCTCCCAGGCTTACTCGGAGGCTGAAATACTAGGCATGAGAAAATGTTTTTAGGAACAGAGCCTCAAATCCCACATCAGAAATGGACAATGGGGAAGCCATGGCAGAACAGCAGGTGCTGCCCCTGGACCGCTGCCTCGTTAGTGCTCACACCTTGGCTTACCGCAGCTGCTACCACACGCCTTGACTTCGCAGCCTCCATTACCAAGACTGCACCTGCTGGCCGGGTGCATGAGTCAGAGCCAGACATGGTTGCATTTGATTACCAGAACCTTGATCACTGGATTCTTCTTATCTACAAGAATGACTGGGAATGAGTGTCTAATCTTTTCAGCTCCTGTGAGGGAACAAGCTTTTGCCTTTCCACCATGATAAAGTAGAGATCCTGCACACAAAATAGAAGGAGGTTCAGATAGATTCTGGATAGCCAACCCAAGTGGCAGACTTCCACAACATCTATCTTATTCATCTTTCTGTACGTAGCACCTCCTGTAGCAGCAGTAGCACACATGTAATAACAAATCATTGATTTCGGTTGAAATTGTTTTAACAATGAATTAGGGTAATTCAGGTATTATTTTTCATCATTTAGATAGCTTTTCTATTACTAGATTATCAGGCATCATTTTAATTTGTTTTTATAAACGAATCTCACTGTCATATTCCATACTTGTCATTATAATTTATTCTTTAGAAAAATATGTGTTTTTTTTTTTTCAAAAATGGCTTTACATTTCTTATTTGAGGGATGTAGAGCACATTTCAGTGCCCAAAATATTTTAGACATTTTATTTACAGAAAACATTTTCTTTCCATTTCTCCTGTCCTACCTGTGCCTTATAATGCTAAACAAATAAATAATATTTGACATTTCCTATTGTTCCACAGTGTGTTTTTGCCCTAGAATTTATTTCACATTCCATCAGTCCCATTCAGATTGATGGAATGCGATCATTTAGCACTTCTCTTGCCTTCTTCCTTTTTATGTTTGGCCTCCTAAGTTTTATTTTTGCTTTCAAAAATTTGAAAAAATTTCTTTGAAAAATCCTGCATTTCCCTTATAAGCTATAACAGATGAGAGACAAAGATTCCAGTTGAGTCTTGTTTAATGGTAGTGATGATGAAATAATTTCTTATTAACTTGAGAATAATCATCTTACTAAATCATTTCTCCCCATGCAAATTAGACAATGTTACTTGCTTATTCCCATTTTACCTCTCAAAGTTTTGGTGTGAAAAAAGCCTTCTGCTTTTCCCCTCCAATTAATGTCGCAGTTTTCCTAGATATTAGCATCTTGATGTTTTTTCGTTCTATGATAGCAAGAGCTGCTGTTAGAGGAGGCATGTTGTATTATAATGCTAACGGTCTGTCCTTTTAATCCAAACTCTCTTGGTTCATTGTAGTTTGTCAGTTATGCTAGACCATATGTGTTAGGATGCTTCTCCCCGTGTGGTTCCAGGTTAGCATTGGCCGAAAAAGGCCTTCATGCAAGATTTGGGAGGCAGAAGTGAA
Source organism: Tadarida brasiliensis (assembly GCA_030848825.1). Lineage (NCBI taxonomy): Eukaryota > Metazoa > Chordata > Mammalia > Chiroptera > Molossidae > Tadarida > Tadarida brasiliensis. The sequence goes on along the minus strand of CM061267.1, from coordinate 76,196,781 downwards.
GCAGTAACCATCCCCCTAGAAGGCCCACATGGTTAGATGCGGCGACAGAGTCAGAAGTGCAGGCAGGTGTCGCAGGCTCCAGCTAGGTCTTGCTCTGCATCCAGCCTTTCTTTTCGATTGCTGATCCTATTGACCCACAGTGGTTCCGGGCCCACCCCTGGACCCTCTGTGGTGGACTCACAGGAGGGGCAGCTGCACAGGAGCATACTTCCCATGGCCCTCCCCACGAACTGTCTTTCTGCAGCCCCAGTTCAGTGGTTGAATGTGCTTCTCGGATTGCCTGGTGGGTTACTCTCACTCTGATCCTCCAACTTCCTTCTGGAACCTGTACTTGCCCAACCCTTTCTCTAATTGTGTGAGATCTAACTCTTGTAATAAATCTCTTAGCTGTAAAAATAATTTAATATTTTTATAATTATAGGAGTTAAGGGATTAGAGATCTAAGGTACAGAGGGGATGAGTAATTTATCTAAGATCATGGAGAGAATAAGTGGCAGAAGTGGGTTCTGAGCCAAGATTGTTGGACTCAAGTGCTCATGGTTGTAACAACTACACAGTACAGCCTCCCAGCTTCCTGCCCAGCGTAATATGTTGTGAAGAGAGTGGCTATTGAAGTTGGAAAAGCCTGGAGTGACATATCAGCCCATAGCCAAAGAGTCACGGGTTCGATTCCAGTCAAGGGTCGGTACCTCCGTGGCGGTTCATTTCCCGGCCCTGGTTGGGGTCATGCAGGAGGCAACCAGTCAATGTGTCTCTCTCACCTCAATGTTTCTCTCTCTCTCTCTCTCTCTCTCTCTCTCTCTCTCCCACTCTATCTGAAGATAAATGGAAAAATATCTTGAGTGAGAATTAAAAACAAAAACAAAAACAAAACAGCCCATGGCTTACTAATTGTCTGTACTTGAGTAGGGCAATTAAACTCATTTGTCCACAATTTATTAATTTGAAAAGTAGATAATTACACATTCCAAGGTAGTTATGAGAATGTTAATAAATTATAAAGGACATTATAATTGGTAGTCATTAATATATTCTGTAGATACATGTAAACTTTCTATATACTGTTTTTAGTAATATGAAGATGCTAAAAAAAAAAAAGAAAAAAAAAAGACCTGTTATGTGATTGGGGAGTTTGGTGTATTATCCATTTCTAGATGGAAGAGTTATTGCTTACTTTAGAAATGAAAAAGTTCAAGTAGTCAAAAATGAACAGTGATGTGAAATAACAGTATTTATAAGAGTAAATATTAGGCACCTTCTAAATATCTGACATGGACAAATGTTAAACCAACTTTCTTACATAATCTTAAAGAAATGTTATGTAGCCATTAAACTATTTATGAAGACTTTATAATAACATGGGAAAATGTTGAAATATTAGTGGAAAAGTAAAACACAGAATACTACATATAAAAATATGTTTAAAAAAACTGTAAGGAAACTTGAAAATATTAATAGTAGTGGGCCCAAAAGTAAAAATTTTTCTTTGTTTTATTTTTCTATGATTTCCAAATTTTCTCTGTTCCCTTAACAGAGAAGTTTTATTTGAGAAGTTTGTGAACTGCTGTTGAGAATGGTACTCTGCTATTCATGGGTGTGAATCCCACAATAGAATCATAGAGAAGGTAATACATTGCTTTTATTTTATTGGCAAAGCTAAAGAGATACGTGAGCAAACCTCTTTTCTTAAATGGCTGGCATACATTTTCATTCTTCTTTTTCTTTTTTCTACAATTATTGCTAGATGCAAAGGTGTTGGCACCAGTACAACATTTTATTTTCTGCAGAGGAGTGCATGCAATATTATATATTATAGCTCATTACTCTGAAATCAGTTGATGATAAAAGGAGACAGAACTCTTCCATGGGGCTGCTTCTTTTTGTTTAAAGAGGCATCTTTTCATTGGAGTGTAGTAATGGCCATAGTACTTTAGCAAATAGCTATAAAACATGAAAATGTCCTCCTTTCTTGTATTAATCCATCAGGAAGCTTTCAGGGATCCTTCTTGTCTAAAATATTCATAGGCAACAAAATGTCCTGAATGCCCTACAGAATTTGTGCAGAGCCAGGCAGATGATTGATAGTGAAGTTCTGTTCTGAGTCACTCACAGTATGTAATTCTATTTGTCTTGCCAAATACGGGATAGCAGGCAACTCACAAAAGGTAAAGGTAATAGACACTGTATTTTCTTACATTTAAAAAAGAACTTGGTGTCTCCAAATGTTTTACACTGTAATCCACTGAATATAGCAGATTTTTATTAAATAAAAGAAAAGGCAGGTGAGCTATTCTTTGTAGAGTGGTATAAACTTTTATTAATCAGATATCATTATTGTTAATCAGATATATTATTATAAAACATTTTTTGCTCTATATATTTGAACTACATGAATATGTCTTAAGTAAAGGGCATTCAAATGTTGTCTAATTAAAAAAAAAAACAAACCAGGCTGTGCCTAGCTGGTGTGGCTCAGTGGTTGAGTGCTGATCCATGCACCAAGAGGTCACCAGTTCAATTCCCAGTCAAGGCACATGCCCAGGTTGTGGGCCAAATCCCCATAGAGGGACATGCAGGAGGCGGCCAATCGATGTTCTCTCTCTCTCTCATCGATATTTCTATCTCTCTCTCTCTCTTCCTTCCTCTCTCTCTAAAATCAATAAAGAGAAAAAAAAGGCTGCCTCATACAAGCAAGGTATACAGTAGACATTCAATACATTCCTTAACTAATAAAAGTCATTTCATTCTTCCAGTATTTTTGACATTAGGGTTTTAAAGATATTTATTATTCAATTCTCCATTAAATTGATGTCAAAGCTGAAATTCTGTTCTGATTAATCTCACAAAGTCAGGTAATGCAATAGATAAACAATAGATGATATTGCAGCTGCTAGCTAAATTTAGCACTTTGAAACACTCCTATTTCCTGAGAGTAGGAGTCTATCATTTATTCTTGTACACAGGTCTTAGTTTTGGCTGAGTCAAGACCTTGTAATCAGGTCTGGATGACTTGTTTTTAGTGTACATGCTTCAGTATATAAACTATTATAGTATTGTTCATTTCACATAGGGTGCTGCACTATATCTAAAATAAATTGTAATGTAAGGAAGATAGAATACATTAATTATAGTATTTTTTCTTTAATGAAAGGATACTAGAAATATGCCATCATTGTGAAGAAATTCTTGATGCATGAGATCATTAAGCCAGTTGAGACCTTCTACCTATGTGGAAGAGGTATTTGAGCTAAGAGTTGTTAGTAAGTGTGCATAATTTGGTAGACTATAATCAATTAAAGAGCAGGAACCATATTTCAACATTATTCAACTTTCTTTTTAAAAATATTATTTTAACTTATCTTTATTGTTGAATGTATTACAGATGTCCTCCCTGTTCCCCCCCCCCATTGACCCCCTCCTCCCTGCTCCTGCCCCCATCCTGCTTTCCCCACACTATTGTCTATGTCCATTGGTTAGGCATATATGCATATAAGTTATTTGGTTTATCTCTTCCTGTCCCCCTCCCTTCTTCCCTTTGAGGTTCATCAGTCTAACAACCAATTTGTACTTCTTAATACCTTCCTTTTTTGCCCATTCCCCCAACCCCCCTCCCATCTGGCAATCAACAAAAAGTTATGTGTGTCTCTGAGTCTGTTTCTGTTCTGCTTGTTCATTTTGTTTGTAGATTCAATTGTTGATAGATATGTATTTATTGCCATTTATTGTTCATATTTTTTATTTTCTTCAAGAAGACCCTTCAACATATCATGTAATACTGGTTTGGTGGTGATAAACTCCTTTAGCTTCTTCTTGTCTGGGAAACTCTTTATATGTCCATTGATTCTAAATGATAGTTTTGTAGGATGGAGTAATTTTAGTTGTAGATCCTTGCTTTTTATCACCTTGAATATTTCTTGTAACTCCCTTCTCTGCAAAGTTACTTTTGAGAAATCTGCTGACAGTCTTATGGGAGCTCCCTTGCAGGTAACTAAGTGCTTTTCTCTTGCTGCTTTTAAGATTCTTTCTTTGTCTTTAACCTTTTGCATTTTGATGATGATGTGTCTTGGTGTGGGCCTCTTTGGGTTCATCTTGTTTGGGACTCTGTGCTTCCTGGACTTGTATGTCTGTTTCCTTCACCAAATTAGGGAACTTTTCTGTCATTATTGTTTCAAATAGGTTTTCAATTTCTTGCTCTCTCTCTTCTCCTTCTGGTACCCCCATGATGCAAATGTTGATACGCTTGAAGTTGTCCCAGAGGTTCCTTACTTTATCCTCATTTTTTTGGATTCTTTTTTCTTTGTTTTGTTCTGATTGGGTGTTATTTGCTTCCTTATATTCCAAATTGATGATTTGCTTCTTGGCTTCCCTATTCTACTATTTAAAAAAGTTTTTTTTCTTTATTGATTTTAGAGAGAGAGAAAAGGAGAGGGAGAGAGAGATAGAAACATCGATGAGAGACAACATTGATTGGCCGCCTCCTGCATGCCCCCCACTGGGGATCAGGCCCACAACCTGGGCATGTGCCTTGACCAAGAATTGAACTGGTGACCTCTTGGTGCATGGGTCGATGCTCAACCAGTGAGCCACACCGGCTGGGCTCACCTATTCTACTATTGATACCCTGTAAATTATTTTTTATTTTAATTAGTGCCTCCTTCATTTCTAACTGGTCCTTTTTTATGCTCTTGAGTTCCTCACTAAGTTCCTTGAGCATCCTTATAACCAGTGTTTTGAACTCTGCATCTGTTAGATTGCTTATCTCCATTTTATTTAGTTCTTTTCCTGGTTTTGTTCTGTTCTTTCATTTGGGACATGTTTTTTTGTCTCCTTATTTTGGCTGCTTCCCTGTGTTTGTTTCTATGTATTAGGTAGAGTTGCTATGTCTCCTAGGCTTCATAGGATGGCTTATTATAGCAGGTGTCCTATAGTGTCCAGTGGCACAGCCTCTCTGATCACCTCAGCTGAACCCTTGAGGTGCACCCCTCATGTGGACTATACACCTTTCTGTTGTAATTGAGTCTTGATTGCTGTTGGCACATCAATGAGAGGAATTTACTCAGGCTGATCAGCTGCAAGGACTGGCTGTGACCACTGACCACTGACCTCTGACTACCTTGGAGAATCAGCTGTGCAGGGACCCACCACACAGAGCAAGACTTACTTTAGCAGGGCTCTGGTACCCACTGAGTCTACTCCTTGAGTGTGTTGCTTGTGGAGGTGTTTGGGTGGTGGTGTTTGAACATGGTCTGAAGCTGTCCACTGGGTGCGCTGGCTCTGGGGCAAGGTCAGCCACTGCCTGTGTTCCACCTGGGGCCACCAGGCATAAGCTACAAAGTGATCTGCAGGTGGTTGCTTCTTGTGTTGGGCTTGGAGGTGCCCAGGCAAAGCCAAGCTGTGAACCAAAGCCAGCTGCTTCTAGTGCTGGGCCTGGGGCCACTTAGTGAGAGGTATGGGGCTCACTGAGGCCAGGTGCTCTTTGTTTGAGAGAATTTAGGAAAATCTAAAGCAGGAGCCAAAACAGGCCAATCCTATGGTAAAGCCACTGGAAACAGCTTGGATGGGCCCGAAAGTTGGGTGTGGTGGGGCCTCAGGGAATCACCAGGGCGGGGCCAACAGTGTGAGCCAGGTTGCTGGAGTCCCAGATATGGCGCCATCTGCCGCCCCAGGGAAGGGCTCACCAAAGGAACAACGGCCTCTGCCAGCATGTCTGTCCAGGAGAAAGTCGCCTCTCCAGTCCTTGTTCCGAGGCCAAACAGATCAGTTCTTCCGTGTATGTCTCTGGTGCCTTTCAAGCTGCCTCTCCCACGTTGGAGCTCAGAGGGAGCAAGTCTGAGTAAGTCCGTGCGCGGGCCCTTTAAGAGGAGCTGCCTGGGGCTCCAGAAGACTCAGCCTCCCTCAGCCTCCCTCAGCCTCAGTTCCCGGTGGTTTTATAGCCAGAAGTTGTGGGGACTTTTCTTCCTGGCACTGGGACACTGAGCTGGGCACTGGTGTGGGACGGGGACCCCTCACTCCTCAGGGAGGACCTTCCCAGCCGAAGTGTCCTCCTGATTTTTATCCGCCACACGTGGGTGTGGGACTAGCCCGTCGCGCCTCCGCCCCTCCTACCAGTCTCGGTGTGGCTGTTCCTTTAATTTTGTAGTTGTAGGACTTCCATTCAGCTCCATTTCAGGCGGTTCTGAATGACGGCTGTGCTGTAGTTTAGTTGTAATTTTGATGTGGTTGTGGGAGGAGGTGAGTACCACGTTTACCTACACCACCATCCCCGCCTCGTCCTCCTTCGGATCCCCAAAAAGTTGCTTTTTAAGTGGCATGAGAACTAAGTGGAATTTGTGAATCTCTTGGTCTATTATTTTATGTTTTTGAAAACAAATGAAAAGCATGCAGAGGAGAAGAGATAGGTTAGGTTACTTTATTTTTCAACTTTTATTTTCAATTTAAAATTATTTAGAAAATGTGACTATTGGCCTAAATTTATGAGTTTTAGAAAGCATTATGCCCATCCAAAATGTTTTGCCAGGCTTTTCAATCAGATTTATGATTGTAATTGATGGTATATATATTATGGGAAGATTTTCAGCTGCTTTTGGGGTATGTGTTTGTGTACAGATTTTCCTTGATTTGCTGAATATCTAAGAAATTTCCATAGCTAGATTTTTAAAACAGCCAGACAGGAAGTTTGGGGAGCTCATTTTCTTATTTAAAAATGTTTATTGAGTTTCTATTTTGTGTCAGATCTTTGCTGCGCATGGGACATGTCAATAAATCAGAGGGATGGGGTTTCTTCTCTTGGACTTTCATGTTATCAGAGAAAGCAGAAATAACTTCACATTCTGGAAATAGAGTAGACTCTGATAGATGGTAATGGGCAAGGCAGGGGAGTGTTTTATACGTGTGCACTACTCTAGACAAGTGGTCAGAGAAAACATATTTGGGAGAGTGACATTCAGCTGAGTCCTAATGGATGAGACGAAGCCAGCCTCTACAAAGGGCCCAGTGAAGAATGCTCTCAGGAAGAGTAAATGCAAAGGCCCTGAGGTGGAACTGAGTTTAAAAGAACAGAGAGAAGACCAGAGTGTCTAAAGCACAGTGAGCAAGGGGAAGAGTAGTTGAGGTTGAAGAGGCCAGATTCTGAAGGACTTCGTGGCTATGTTAAAGAGGTTACATTTTATTCATTGAAAGGCTTTAAGCATGAAAGGGACATAATCTGATTTAAATTTTACAGAAATTATACTACTATGCAGAGGGATTGCATTGCATGGATTTGGGGAACTCTAAATGAAAAGAAGATAAATTAGGAGACTATTTTGTAGTAGTCTAGGAAGGGGATGACAGTAACTGAGCATAAAGTGCTGGCAATGGAGTTGGAGAGTAGTGGACAGCTTCAGGATTCTTCTGGACACAGAATTGAGAGGTCTTGATAGTGGATTTTGGAGAATGAGAGGAATTGTGATATAAAAATGCAATAAAATTGTGTGATATTGAAATATAAAGGTCTAGATTGAATTCGAAAATATGAAATATTGCAAAGAGTTTGTCTCTAAATGTGGGACTTCCTACTTTTAATTAGACATGAACTTACCTGGTGAACTATATTTTGTTCATGAAATTAAAAGAAGGCAGTAAAGTTAGTGGTTACAAGAACAGGTTTAGAAGCCAGATTGTATGTGTTGAATCTCAGTTTAATCACCTGCTAGTTATGTGACCTTGGAAACGTTGCTTCTCTTTTCTCCCAGCTTCCTCATTTGCACTTGTACCTGTCCAGAAAGTTGTGACCAATAAATGAGGCAATTCACCTATTGCAGCTATTATTATCTTATAAAATGGGCAGTTTATTTTTGTTATTTTTTTAGAAAAGTTTATTTGAGCCAAACTGAGCAAGATCTCAAATGCTCTTAAAATAGGCAGTTTAAAAAACCGAACTAGATAGCTGAGAAACTAGAAAAGATCCTCTCAGGTATCTGGCTCTTTGTGGTTTCCTGGGGGTGAATTACCTTAATTTTATTCTACTCAAGTTCAAAACTTTTAGTTATTCCTATCTTTTCCCCAAACGAGTGTCTGCCTTTAAAATACCTTGCTTCCATGGAACATTCAAACTATATAGGAATATTTTTATTTAAACTGCTAAATTTACATTGAAAATTTTCTTAAGCCCTGAAAAAAATATTTTACACGTCACTAGTCTTTCTAATAGTAACATACTGGTCATTTACTGTGAGAACCACCTTAGAATACCACTTGGTTTCTCCCTAGTTGTGTTGACTGCTATTTCCCTGGATAGCCTGATTTCCTAAACATGGTATGAGCTGACAGCACAGATTTAAAGGCAGAGGATCAGTGTGCTGCTCTGATTATTGATGTTGCCACATGGGAGGTTCTGGCAATACGGTGGGTCTTTTCTGTCTGTCTCTGTGGCTGCCCCTCGGAGGGGTACTTGGGAGCAGGAGCCATATCGATGGGAGGCAGCCTCATTAGTGCCGCCGCTATCATCAATTAAAACTTGTCCTTGGCAAGGATAGTCCCTCTTCCCCCCAGTTTGCTAGTAGTGCAAATGTCTGTTTTTAAAGAGTAACTTTATTTGGCTGTCTTTCCCCATGGTTGACAGAGGAACAAATAGAAATAAGATTTGCAACAACTGTAACAGCCATTAACACTTATTGAGGACTTACCTGCTTTTTATCAACTTCATATATTCATCTTCTTTCGTGCTTGAAAAGAAATGAGGAGACTTGCTTCTGTAAGCCCGTAGGTAGCATGCCCCTGCCCATCTCACTTGGGATTCTGCAGAGAGGGTCCTGAACACACAGCTGGGAAAGTCCGATGGGTTTCGGACTGAGCGGGAGAGTTGTTGGAGGGACCTTGGATGGATTTAGACAGGGACTATGTGAACAGGAGGTTCTGCAGGCCCCAGGCAGCTGTCTGTGCGCTGCCCCTGAGTGACTGGGTAACGGAACTAAACAGTTTTGACTTTAGTGCCCCCATTTGGACTTCTGCTTTGGAACTGGAGTAAGGCTGAGCAGCAAAGCAGAACCAAGATTGCATGTAGCTTGGACACGCTCTATGCTTTCAAGAGTCCAGGTGTGACATTCTTTTTCTAAATTAAGAATTTATGGCCATGGATATATTTACTCAAGTAAATGACAGTCTGAAAAGACTGCATGAGCCTTTAGGTCAGTGGCCTGGGTCCAGATGAGAAGAAATGTGATACAGACATGGATAGATATGACAGATATATAGGCATAGATCATTGAAGTTTTTTAGGGGAAGGAAAATACCACGGAGTTTGTTTAACTACTGAGGCTTTATTCAGTGGAGGCTGTTTGGAATGCTATTGGGCTTCTGTTTTGCTGACTAAGGAATGCAGTAAACTCTCAATTTTGTGGACCTTGATTTAACCTATTTTCTGATGAAAGTTTGATTAACATCTCCATTATGAGTTTGAGATTGTATTTTATTTGGGAGTATTATGCACCAAGATGGGTTCAAGGGGTGCACAGGGTGAGAACTGAAATTGTCATGCTGCCCATGCATGCCTAATTTACATGACAAAGGAAAGGGGGGATGTGGAGTACCCACCCTTCATGAGTACAGGGAAGAGAAGGCGCCCAGAAAACATTGATCAATGGACTCTAATGCCTTTTCCAATGCCCAACATGTGATAGATACTCAAGAAATATTTGTTGAGCCATTTTTATATTTTAGAATGAGTGGAGAGAAGGAGGCTGGATAGAAGACATGCTGAGAGCCTACTTCATGAAACTCTCCATGTTCACTCTGAGCAGGTGAAGTGCTTAAAGCATGTGTGTGTGTGTGTGTGTGTGTGTGTGTGTGTGTGTGTGTGTGTGTGTTTTAAGGATCAAATGTGTGCAGGGACTCTGCAAGAAAGTCCACTTTTTGTGGTAAGCATAAAATCAGCAAGTTAGTACATTTACACGTCAACCTCTAACATTAACAGCTTCTATTTGATTTCTTAAGAACATGATGGGCTACAAGGGGGTGTCTTTGGTTAATAAGAAGCAAGATAATAATCCATTTAGACTGAATCTTGATTATTAGTAGCTTGCTTTACTTTGAGGAACATGAAGTGAATTGTGACTCATCACTATTTCTTTTTTTGTAAAGCAAGCTAAGTTTCTTCTAAGAATTTTCATCTCAAGAGAAATCAAAGAAACAAAAAGAAGTAAAACAGAGACTATTATTTTTGTCCTTTTCAATTTTTTCATTCATACTTCTTTTGGCTATGGTATTGATGAAGTAAATAGATTGGAACCTAATTTAACCCTGATCAATGTAGATAGCTATAGGACTAGTTAAGTTGTTGAAAGTGACCAAAATGAATTGATTTTTAATCAAATCTACATAATTCACCTTACCACAGACTATCTTTGTTTCAAGTAATCGATTTGACAAAGAAGTGGATAATCTGAAAGGGCAACGAAAGTCCTTTTTATTATTCTTATAGACACTGTCACTTCAATTCTAATTCTCTTTTTGTGCAAAACAGGATGAATTATTGTTTTAAACATTTGATTCCCTGAAATAAACCTATCAACATTGGGACTGATATAAATGTAAGTGAAATCTAACAAAGCTTTAGCAGACAATAGCTCTTGAAAATTTCAAGTTTTATTTCCACTGTCCCTTGTGGAAAGAAAGCTATGTGACAGAAAGTAGAGAACGTATGATGGAAAATAAATTATGGATGATTGTGTACATATTCTGATCACCAATGTTATGCTTTTAAAGGGAGAAATACGTATACATATATATCACAGAGTGGTCTAAAAACAACATTGATTTGAAACCAATAATGTGGCAAAGAAAACTTTTTCATTTGATGTCTATAATAGACTAAAATTCACTGCTTTGAAATTGTAACACACAGGAGTGAAATTTTATCTATTTATCTTCTGTGGGTATCTTCTAGTGTGGATATAGCGTCTGACAGCATTCTATTCTGATAACCTCTCTTTGATGTTTTTCTTCTTCCCAAATAGTTTGTTACAATTTGATATGACTCATAATAAGAATGTAGAGTTGCATTTTTTTCCTTCTTCCCAGGGAGTATTGTTATCTTTTAACAACACTTTTGTTGAATATACCAGAAAGCAACTTGCCATATTTTTCTTTTGAGGTGAATTCATTTACAAAACAGCCTACTAGTGATTTGTAGCTAAAAAGAATCAAATTGAAGGAACACATTTATAAAAGCATTTCTCACTCTCCAAGAAAAGGAATTCCACACCTAGATAGTGTACAGCTTCCTCTGGGATCTTGATGTGATATCATTTGCATAGACATATGTGAGTATTCTGTTCCTCTTATTAAGTCTATGTCTATGCAGTACAGACATGTATTTCTTTTTCTGCAAAAATATAGGATTGATACAGGGAATTGAAATAACCCTGATATCCCAATTGGGATATTCTGGATAGTTCCAGAATATTAGGAGCTGTACAAAAAAACTTGCAAAACTACTTATATTAGTTGTCCCACAAAGTAACCAGGCATAAAACTGGTCTGACAGTGTGTTGAAAGGTTATGGAGTAACTAATGGGGTCCTCAGAGGAGAGCTGATTTCTGAAAACTAGACTCCCAGTCTGCAAAGTTTAGTACTAATTAAATAAAATGAGAAATAAGGCAGGATAGTATTTGATTAGGGCTGAATGGACAGGTGCATGAAAGGACGGGGAGAATGTAAGGAAACATGACAGCTTTGTAATTTAGATAAACCAGATTCCTCTCAAGTTCATTGTGCCTCAGCCAGACTATGTCTGGGAGTGGGCTTCCTTGAGAGGCAAGGACCTTAAGTGGGAACTTAATTAATGAAATTATACTTTTATCATTATAAATCCGTCTTTATCTCAGGTAATACTCTTTATCCTAAAGTCTGCTTTATCTGATACTATTATAGCAACTCTAGTCTTCTTATGCTTGCTGTTTGCATGGCATATCCTTTCCCATCTCTTTATTTTAATCCAGCGTCTTTACATTTAAAGTGCATCTCCTATAGAAGACATATAGTTGGATCTTTTTTATTCACTCTGACAATTTCTGCTTTTTCATCAGAATGTTTAACATTTTTATTTGATTGGATTTAGGTATACCTTTTTATTATTTGTTTTCAGGAACATATCTTTGTATTTATTTTTTTTAGTGTTTGCTGTAAACGCCCTTAACTTTTTACAGTTTATTTAAAATTTTACAACACAGGCAGATGTGGGTTTTATGTAGTTTCTTGTAACAATCTTTAAATAAAAAGGCAAATATAAGTTTAAAAAAGATGATTGAATTAGGTTTAAAGAATATAGTCCGAGTATGTAGCCTGTGGTGGTCTCATCTCAGCAAAGAACAGACTTGGACGGTTAGAGGAGGGCTTCACTACCGAAATCTGCCAGATGCAACAGCAACTGTACCTGCATTCTGCTTGTATCACTACCACAAGGAGCACAAAGCCCACTTGGACTCTTGCTCCGATTCTCATTCCCATGTGGTTCCGTGTAGCTCCTAAGTTGGATCTCATCTCCCTTCTTCTGTCCCCTAGAAGGCATTTGTCATAAGCAAATATACCTCAACTTTAAACCTAAGCATCTCTGTCTCTTTTACTTTTTTTCTTTTTTCCTCCCTCCCTCCCTCCCTCCCTCCCTCCCTCCCTCCCTCCCTCCCTCCCTCCCTCCCTCCCTCCCTCCCTCCCTCCCTTCCTTCCTTCCCTCCTTCCTTTTTATAACTGAAGTCAAATACTAAAGATACTATTTAGCCCCTGTCCTTCTAGGCGGGTGATTGCTTTCTTTCCATACCCTTTGAACCACTGGGCTGGGAAATAATATAGATGTACTACTTGCTCTTTGTTGTTGCTTTCAAAATTTTCTCCCTCCCAGCCCCTAAAGAACAGCAACTTTAAAACTCATGCCATCAGAATATACCAACCACCTCCTGCTTGCCCAGTCATCTGGAAGCTCCAAGTTGCTTTTCTTAATTCACTGAAGATTTCAATATCTGGATTGCTCTCATTCTCTCCAGATTACTCCATTCACAGTGTTTTTGATGAGTTCAATATCCCAAGCAGAATATCTCTTTGATGCCTTTCTCTTCCTGATTTTTCCTTCTCTTATGATCTTGTCTCCTTCCTGCTTCAGCTATTTATCCTTGTGGTTGCACTCGTGACTTTGTTACTACCAATGACTACTTCCTTTTTAAATCTTAATTTCAGGCTTTCTGTCTCCTATATATCCAGCTTGCTCCTTCTAAAGTATGATTTCCAAAAATACTTTGTACCTATTAAGACTTATAATCCTTTGACTATCTCATGTTTTATACCCGTTAATGTGGTGGCCATGAGAATTCACCTTGCAGACACCCGACCACAGGGATAAAAGCTGCATCTTCCAGGCTTCCTTGCAGCAATGTGTGGCAATGAAACCAAGTTCAGCCCTAGGGCTGGAAACTGGAAATTTAAGTGCAGTTTTCAGAAATTGCTTATTTTTAAAACAGGGAGCATTTCTTCTTCCACCTTTCTTCCAATATTTTGAATCAGATATGGACTTTATGGCTGAAGCTTAAGTGAACATCTTAGACTATGAGGGAATCTCTTCATGGTGAAGCAACAAGCTCGGAGGAACCTTGCTCACTGATACCATGGAGCACCACACCGGCTTGAACCACCTCTGTCTGGACTAGTTCACGTGTGAGAAAAATGAGCTCCTGTCTTGTTTAAGGTTTTCTTATTTCGGGTGTTTTATCATATATACCAATACCCAATCCTAACCAATATGGGAGGAAGTGAGGAAGCAGGAGGACCTATTTATTGTGAGGTCCTTTCAATAACTGCAGTGAGAGGGAACGTGGCTTGGACGAGGTGGCAGCTGTGGAGGTGCTAAAAATAGTCAGATTCTGAGAATCTGAGGCAGCAGCATGTTTGCTTGTGGTGAGTAAAGGTTAAAAAACAAAACAACAGTCACAATTATCCAAAGGCGTGAGCCTGAGTAACTGGTGGTGCAGTAAACAAACAAACAAACAAAATGGGATCATAAGAAGAGAAATAAATTTGGAAGGAAAAAGGATGAGCTCACTTTAGACACTATATTGTCTGTTGGAAGTGCTGCCAGGATGAGCTGTTCAAGATTTCTAAAACATTCACATGTAGATCTGTGGATTCTTCCCACTGAGCTGACAGGTGGTCACAAAAGCGCACAGGAGAATGCCAAAGAAGAAAGCACCCAGGACACAATTCTATAGATGAATTCTGTCCCACGGTGCCCACAGTTAGAAAGCTTTGTGTGGTGCTGAAGATCACTGAGAGGAGATGCATGAACCTTACTATCACTGACACTGTGAAATTCGACACTGGCTGGTTTTGGTCTGGCATTGTTTCCTCACTTAAAAGAATATGTCCCTTTTTCTTTTCTTAGGTTTTTCTTTATTTATGAAGGGACTGAATCCAAATTCTCTTGAATGAAATTATTTTGGTAACTTTGGCTGGGTCTTATATGGCCTAGAGGTTGTATCTCAAAACTACTGCACACTTGGCACCCCCGTGCAGGAAAGCCTTTTCTGTGAAAGTCCGAAATTAGCATAGGGACCAATGAAGAATATCACATAGCCTCTTTGTGTACCCAAGGAGCAATCTTTCTGTGTAGATGTGTTGGCAAAATGATGCTTACATCTAGGCCTACTATGAAAATTAAAGCAAAAAAGCTTCCATTTGGGGAATAAAAAGTACAGCTTAAAGTTTTTTTTCCAAAAAGTTTTCTTGCCTTGAATATAAATGAGCCTATTATACATTGTTTTACTGGCAGTATGGTATGGGACACACCATAGTGAAATAAGAAGCCTTGTTTATACCAGAATTCTTTTTTGATGTTTTGCTATTGAATTTCTAATTTTTTAAACAAATTTACAATGACGAGGTGGCTAATAGTTTTAGGGCACTTCTGATTTGTTTACCTTCTGCAGCAGAGGCAGCATGTGGGGGTGGGAAGAGCATGGACTTTGGCATCAAGTAGATCAGGCTCTGCCACTTACGACCAGTGTGAGGCTTCGGTGTGTCGTGACATCAAGATAACTGCTCTTATGTCATAATGTCGTGAGGATGAAATAAGGTGATGCATATAAAATGTGCAGCGTTATGATCATAGCATAGTATTTTATAATAACTATATAATAACTATGTTGCTGCTGTAATTATTAACAGTGATTTCCTTCTATAACAAACACTAGCTTGGCACTCTTTTCAAGGTCAAAATAAAAAGAGATTCTTTAAGAAAAACTTTATTGAGTTCTAAAATAGAAATCCTCTTCTGTGTAGCCCCGCAGCAGTGTTTCTGGTGGGTGGTGTTCACACGGGTGATGTACCCCATGGGTATATGAAATTTCCATGGGTGATAAGTAACTGCTGGCAGGGTTATCTTCTCACTCTTTCTCTTGTACTCAACAGCATGTGTTGGGATATAAGTGGAATTTTTTTCACTTAACAGCTGTTGGATGAAAGCCTACTATGTCAGAGGCACTTTCCTGGTGAAAGAAAAAGAAATAGATCTTACCCACATGGAGCATACAACCTAGCAGATGTGAAAAGGGTGTTAGTACATGAATAACCTTAAATGTAATCTAATTTTTTAAAGGGTCATTTTTTCCAAAACCTTGAATTTTTGGTACGTAATGGATTATTGTGACATCCTTCACAGCAAATTGAGACATTCTAGTATGTTGCAAATTTGGAGTCTAAAGTATCAGCAAGGCACCCATCCCATGATATACACACAAGGGACAGTCATGTTTTATGCCAAATCCCTCTGGAAGAGTTAGCAGGAAACCGGCATGTACAATATCTAATAGGTAACAATCTAATGCGTCACCACTGTGTGGTGAGGATTGATCGAGTGCTTCAGGTAGCTCTGCTCCTTTCACACCTGGCCTGAGAATTTAATCAAGAGAAACCCAGCTGGACACACCTGTGCCTCCTTTGATCACTGACTTGTGCACCTCTCACCTTGTGCTGCCTTTGGAGGGCCTCTGCTTGTCTCCCCGGGCGCTAACCTACCTTGCTGGACAGCTATGTCCAAAGGCAGTCTTCCTGCGGGACGCACTCTTCCCTGGTAAACAGGGCTGTTTCTGACCATCTACTCACACGTATCAGTGTGGCTTTTGACAGCAGTGTGGGTGGCCAAGCCTGTGGCCCTGATAGAGAAAGCAGCACAAGGGATTCTGGACGTGTACTGTAGCAGTGAGAAGGGTGGCTTCGTAGCAAGCTCAAGAAAAACAGTTTAAAACCTCAGAGTCAGAAGGGGTGTTTTGGGTAGAATGTGGAGTAATAGCTTGTGGATTATTTTTCTTTCATGTGAATATCAGTAGAAAAACTTTAATGACACAAACAAGTTCATTTGTAACAAGGGACACTGTTTAAGGATCCACATAAATTATTATTTTTTTAGTTCTCAAAGATCCTCCTGTTCATTCTGAAGGATGGAACGTAAAAGACAACCTTCCAGTCCTCAGAGCCCTCTCACTGTCTCTTTTGGCTCCATTATGAGTCAACTTTGGTTGCATGGGCCACAGGTGAGGACACAGGCGGTCGCGCAGATATTGTCAGTGTGCCACAAGGGGCGAGAAAATGCCACAAACTGCACTTTCCTAGTTGCCTTAGGATTTGAGAGCATTTATTGGTTATGTTATTGGGAATAAAAATCTGTTCTTTAATGATAATGGACACACAAGGTGCGACTGGACTGTGACGGAAGGCAGTGTCCCTGAGAAACAGGTAGCAGGTCATTTAATCAACCACGTCTGAGAGCCGCCGTCTCACAAAGCATTACCCTGAGCTCAGGGCGGGGGGGTGGGGGGGTGGGGACAGCTTCATGGTGGCATGAAGGGGCAGTTCTCTTTGTTAAATTCTAAGGTCTAATGATTTTAAAGGTGGTTCTAATTAGAGTAAAGTAATGCTTAATTTGTTCACACCTAAATTATTTACAATTGTAATAAAAATGTCCCTAAATAGGTAAAATTTATAAAATAAGCTAAAATTTCAGTTCTGAGACTTTCCTGCTCAGTGTGCCTTTACCAATCCCGGATCCCTTCTGTGTGCTCCGTCCCCAAACAATATTTTGATATTCCAATTCCAAAGAATTTTGATAAAAGCTGGCCAATTTAACTAGCTTTTCCACCTATATCTACATCTTGAGGGATGAAGGGAAGAAGGCTCTGAAAAGCAATATTTTACAGCATAATCATACTTTATAA
This sequence comes from Tadarida brasiliensis, assembly GCA_030848825.1. NCBI lineage: Eukaryota > Metazoa > Chordata > Mammalia > Chiroptera > Molossidae > Tadarida > Tadarida brasiliensis. Next base: position 76,179,549 of record CM061267.1, on the reverse strand, counting down.
TAACTATAACCGGGGTAGCATTTAAATAAACCAATATGACACAACATCTAGGTTTTCAAAGGGCATACCCAAACGATGAAAAGAAGATAACCAGGGAAGAATATGAAAGCAGCAGATATCTGTAAGATGCTTTAAGAAGAACAAATTCATATCTTATTTTCTTTATATTTAAAATGGATATCATACAAGAAGAAGGAACAAGCTACTGACATATGCAAAGCTTAGATGAATTCCAAAGACATCAGGCCGAGAGGGAGTGCCAGTCTCGGAAGGTGGCCTACGTATGTTCCACTTACATGACAGACGCGTGATGGGCAGAGGCTGAATGAGAGGTTTGCGTGTGTGATTATAAAAGGGTAGCATGGAGAAGCTTTTGGGGTGATGGAACTCTTCTGTCTGATTGTGGTGGTGGCTACAATCTAACGCGAGTATTCACAGAACTATACGTCGAAAGGCATCAAGTTAATTTTACTGAATGGCAACTTAGAAAATAAAATGAAAACATAAAATTCAACAGAGGGAAAAAGAGGTAAAAAACATGAGGCTCATGGAGCAGTGGGCAGGATGAACTGAGGTCATGTGATTGTGTGTGCAAAGCCCTCAGCCCGCCCGTGACTGGTGCTCAAAGCAGGAAGCTGTCTTCATCCTTTGCTGTCAGCTGAGCCGTTCAATACCCCTAAGCCCCAGGTTCCTGTTATTGTTATTTTTTAGAAAGTGAAAAATAAATCACACTATGTTATAGACATATAGAAGATAGTGTGTGTGTGTGTGTGTGTGTGTGTGTGTGTGTGTGTGGTTGTTGTGTAAGCTGGAGAATTCATCCAAGCATGTTTAGAAGGTTTTGGATAGGTTTGATGTGCAGCAGGGATTTTTCTGAGCCAATGGAATATTGTCTTCTAAAAAATCTAGTATGACTGTTTTGAGGATTAGATGAGGTAATGTATGTAAAGCGTAGAGTACACAGTAAACACTCAATAAATGATAGTCAATTTGCATTTGAAGCTAATTCTAATACTAGCCATCTCCATATCATAGATTTTCTAGCATTGTGGGAACTATATGTCAGTGTGTTGTAAACCGTACAGCATTATCTGAATATGATACCATCTTTGTAGCTTATTTTCCTTTAAGTTATGCAATACATAAATAAAGTGAATCTATCTAATGCATCATCTATTAAAATATTTTCTTAATAGTATTATTTTTGTTGGAAACAAAGATCTCAAAAACATACTAGATTAAAATATTATATGTGCCTTTGGGACAAACAGTTACGTGATGCTAAAATAATATAAATAATAAATAATTATTCTAAGCTGAAGAAACAGCACTTTTTTAGAAAGTGTTAGTTTGCCTCCCTCAATAAGAATTTCATTGGAAAACTTATCCTGTGATTTTAGTTTGTGAGATTGTGACGTGCTTCTCTTGTGACCGTTCCTTGACTTCTCTTTTTACTCTTCTGTGAAACAAATGGACCCAACCCTGAGGACGGGTAATCTGTCCTCTTCTTGAACCATAACAGTGTCTGTCTGAAAGCTAAGGTTTAAAAATATTCTTTTAGACCATCATACTTAGTGAAAAAAATGTAAACAAAAACAAGAATTTTTTTAAAAAAAAGTGTATTCTGTATTTCTTGACTACAACAGAAAAAAAAAAAAAGCTATATTTTCAGAAGACCTCCAGAGAGGTTTCTGTGAGTTGGCAAATGCATCAAGGCATTGTGTGTAGATGTTATTTTTGATAGGTTTGATATACAGCACAGTTTTCTGAGCCAACGGAATATTGTCTTTTTACAAATTTCATCAGGCCAGCAGTGCTGCTGCTGTGGGCTGGCTTATCAGCTCCAGCCAGAGTCTGCGGCACTTGCATGCCCCTTCGTAGCCTGAGAGGAAAATAAATTGTAGCCACGCAGTTAATAAGAAAGAATTATTGTGAGTAAGATGCATGACATTACGAGCGAGCATCGTGTTTTACAGACTCAATGTTGATTTGCCGAAGGGGGAAAAATTTCTTCCAATACACGAGATGAAAACTTTATTTTAAAATTGTCATTTTAAGAGTATTTGCTGGTTTCCTAGTTCAAGAACTGCATATTATCCGTTTTTGATGGATATTAGGGATAGTTCTGAAGAGATAATCCCCACAGTCTGTGGTTTGCTAATGGATATTTTTATTCATTCCAGCTAGGTAATGAAATGTCTGTTTCTGTTTATTGAAGCAGACACACAGTTCCTATAGATACATAGAGTGTATGTTTTTGAGCACCAAACATAGGAACATAATCTCCATGACCGGCCTGCTTGTGAGGAGTCTAACATCCTTTTTTCAGTTTTTCGGGTCAGCATTTCTAATGCCAAAGAATATGTGCTTAAAGTGCATGATTCGTTACATTTACTAAGTGGTAACTATTAATATAAAATATAATATTTGCTGAAAAGGGAAGTGAAGTCTTAGTCCTATTCTAATTAGTCAGGCACGAAAAGTTTGTTAATACTTGATCACAAAGAGGCAGAATAATTTTTGTAAGGTCACAGAACTATTACTTCAAGAAATTGGATTTCAAACTGAGAGCTGTCTAGTCCTACTAGAAAATTTGTATTTGGAATTAATTTTGCTTACTCTGTATTTAGAAATATAAGAAACAAGTATCTGGTAAGATAACATTATTTACTGTAGCAAAGCAATACCAAACTGTTAGTAGTTTGACCCAATAAAATACAGTATTTCTTATTAAGAGTTTGATGTGAATCTTCTTTGTCCGTGAGCAGCTTTTCTTCTACCTGGTAATTCAGGTAGAGACACACACCACTTCTGCTGATAATCGATTGGTGAGAATGAGTCAACACACCAGAATATAAGAGAGGCTGAATGTGGTAGGCAGAACTTTTGGTTGGCTTACCAAAGATGTATCACCTCATGGAACCTGTGAATACAATGAGACATCCCTCCCGCAATTGTTATGTTAAATATCACAGTTGGCCTTATGGTAGAAATTATCTGGGTGGATTTGATTGAACACATGAACACTTAAAAGCAGAGCGCTTTCTCTGGCTAATGATAGAAGAGGACGTCAGAGAGATTCGAAGCACAACATTGGTGGGGGTGGGATATGACAGCCGTTGTTGGATATGGAGGGGTCACTTGAGAAGGGATGATGGCAGCTTCTAGAAGCTGAGAGAGCCCTCAGCTGACAGTGAAATGGAATCGCCTTCCTGCCACTTCTGGAACTGGATTCTGCCAGCAGCCTGAATGAACTTGGAAGGAGATTCCTCACCAGGGCCTCCTGGTCTGTCTAAACCTTGAAAGACCCTAAGTAGAAACCCCAGACTTCTGATCTACAGAACTATGAGCTGATAAATGGATGTTATTTTTAGCCATTAAATTTGTGGTACTTTGTTATTCAGCAATAGAATACCAATCTGCTTTGAAATGTTGACCCTGGTTAGGTAGCTACTTCCCAGTAACAGATTCATGCTATAAAATATGTGCACAGCCCTGGCCAGTGTTGCTCAGTGGTTAGAGCTGCAGTCCATGCACCACAGGGTCATGGGTTTGATTCCCAGTCAAGGTTTCATTCCTGGCCCCAGTCGGGGAGTGTGCAGGAGGCAACCAATTGATGTTTCTCTCTCACATCAATGTTTCTCTTTCTTTCTCTCTCTCTCCCCCTCCCTCCCATCCACTCTCTCTCTAAAAAAAAAAAAAATTTGTGGAACCCAGCTGGTGTGGCTCAGTGGTTGAGTGTTGACCTATGCACCGAGAAGTCACTGGTTCGATTCCTGGTCAGGACACATGCCTGGATTGTGGGCTCAATCCCTGGTAATGGAGGGGGCGTGCAGGGAGCAGTGGTCGGTGTTTCTCTCCCATTGATGTTTCTATCTCTCCCTGTCCCTTCCTCCTCCTCTCTAAAAATCAATAAAAACATTAAAAAAATTAGTGGAAATAAATATCCTTGGGTGAGGATTAACAACAACAAAAGTATGTGCACAAATATTTGATGAGCCCTAGTCATCTCTGGGTAAGGAGACTATAACATTGACATCAAGGCTTTCACCAAATTTAAAAATGTGTGAAACTTTTGAGACTGAAAATTTGGGAAAATTAACCAGAAAATAGGGAATATATAAATGCAGTGCTCGGAGTTAGCAAACTAAATGGGCAGGAAAGGGACATTTTCCGTGATGTAACTACAGAGTGTTCTGCTCTAGACAAGACGAACTCAGACAAAATGGAGTGGCTTTAATACTGAGGCAAAACGTAGTACCGGCAGTTGGAGGCTGCAACGCAAGGTCTGACTGAATAATGTCCATCAGACTTCCAGAAAAACCTATTAACATAACATCATTGATATCTATGCTCCCATTTCAGAAGCTGAAGAAGATGCGATTGAAAACTTTTATGCAAATATCTAAGAAGAAATTGATTATACACCAAAACAAGACATGCTGATGATTATAGGTGATTAGAACGCAAAAGTAGGAAATAAAGCAGAGTCAAATGTCATCAGAAAATTTGGACTAAGGGTCAGAAATGAAGCAGGAGATCTGTTTGTTGACTTCTGTGTGGCCAACAACTAGTGTATGGGAAACACGTGCTTCCAACAGCCGAAAGACAATGTATACATGGATATCATGTAGAAATCAAATAGACTGTTTAAATGGAAGCAGGAGATGGAGGAGCTATATTCTCTCTGCTAAAACAAGACCAAGAGCAGATTGTGGTACTGACCACAAACTGTAAATATCAAACATTACAGTAAAGCTGAAAAAGGACACTAAAAGAATCATAGTGTCTCCTGGCTGGTGTGGCTCAGTGGATTGAGCATTGTTCCATGGACTGAGAGGTCCCTATTCAATTCCTGGTCAGGGCACATGCCTGGGTGGAGGGCTTGATCCCCAGTAGGGGGTGTGCAGGAGGCAGCCAATCGATGTTTCTCTCTCAAGTCGATATTTTTATCTCTGCCTCCCTTCCTCTCTTTCTAAAAAAAAAAAAAAATCAATAAAAAAAGAATCATAATGTTAAAATATAAATAACCTTTCTATGGACTTAAAGTCCACATAAAAAACAGATTTTCACTGTTAAACCTAACTGATCAAGAGCCAGAAAAACTGTAGACTAAAACTAGAAACATTAGGGAAGAATGCAAAAAGGCAATGCCAGAAGTAAAAAGGAAAGAAAAATTGAGATGGAAGACAGAAGAAACACTAAAAATGTTTAAGGCAGGCAAGAGACAAAAGTAGAAAGTGACCAAAGCAAGGTTAGAATCCTGAGTGCAGCTTTTCAATTACTATTACGTAGCGGTGAAGAGACTAAAAGAGAACAATAGAAAATGAAAAAAGAGATCTCTACCAGCAGATTCAAGAAATAAAAGGCATGCCTGGCCAGTGTGGCTCAGTGGTTGAGCATCGATCGATCCATGCACCAAGAGGTCGCCGGTTTGATTCCCGGTCAGGGCACATGCCCAGGTTGTGGGCCCGATCCCCAGTGGGGGGCATGCAGGAGGGAGCTGATTGATGTTCTCTCTCATTGATGTTTCTATGTCTCTCCCTCTCCCTCTAAAATCAATAAAGAAGAAATAAAAGGCAAATTCAAACCTAGCTTAGGAATGCTGAAAGACCAACAAGGAAGCACATTTTCTGACCAGGAGAAAATAAAGGGAAGGTGGAAACAGAGTACTGAGAATGTATACAGAAGAGACAAAAGGATGACAGATACCATCAAAGAATATTCCTATGAGGAAGAACCTATACTTCTGAAAAGTGAAATGAAAGCTCCCCTAAAAGTACTGGGAAAAAATAACATCAGGTGTAGATGAGATGCTGGTAAAATTATTTCAAGCTACAGATTCTGTCAAAATCCTAACAAAAAATATGTCAACAAATATGGAAAATAAAAACAAAGTTCTATAGACTGGAAACATTTGATATACAACCCAATTTTCTTTCTCTCTTTTTTTTTAAAATATGTTTTTATTGTTTTTTTAGAGAGAGCGGGCAGGAGAGAGGGATAGAAACATTGATGTGAGAGAGATACATCAATTAGCTTCCTCCTGCACTCCTACTACTGGGGATTGAGCCCACAACCTGGGCATGTTCCCTTACTGGGAATTGAATTGGGACCTCTCAGTCCATGGGATGATGCTTAATCCACTGAGCCACACCAGCCAGGCCAATCCAATTTTCAATAAAGGAGATGCCAAGGAGTGTAGTCACTACAGGACCATTGCTCTAATTTCCCATACAAGTTAAGTGATGGTCAAGGTGATTCAGCAAAGGCTTTGCCTTATATGGAACAAAAAATACCAGATGTTCAAGCTGGATTTGGAAAAGCAAGTGGCACTCAAGATCTAATTTTGAACTCATGGATACTCGACTTCTCCAGAGAATTTTAGATTAGCCTATACTTTATGGATTACAGGAGAGCTTTTGACTGTGTTGATCATGAGAAGCTATGGGTTACTCTGAAAGAAATGGGTGTGCCTCAGCACTTAATAGTCTTGATGCATAACCTGTATTGTGGACAGGAAGTCACTGCCAGGACAAAATATGGAGAGACACAATGGTTTTCTACAGGCCAAGGTGTCAGACAAGGGTGCATTTTATCTTCCTATTTGTTTAATGTGTATGTAGAACACATCATAAGAAAAACTGAGCCAGACTCAGAGGACGGAGGAGTGAAAATTGGTAGAATAAATATCAATAACTTAAAAGATAAGCTGATGACACCTTCTTACTGGCAGAAAGTAGCAATAAATTGAAATGACTTCTGATGAAAATGAAAGAAGAAAGTGCCAAAGCAGGACTGCGTTTGAACATCAAGAAGACAAAAATCATGACTACAGAAGAAATATGCAACATTAATATAGACAATGAAAACATGGAAATTGAGAAGATTTTGCTTACCTTGGTGCAGTCATCAATTTAAATAGAGACTGCAGCCAAGAAATTAGGAAAAGACTGAGACTCTAAAGGACAGAAGTAGAAGAATTAGGAAAAATTACCAAGAGCTAGTGTGTCATTAGAGACCTAGGCTGAGATCATCCACACCCTCACATTCCAAGTTACTATTCATGAATGTGAATGTTGGAGAGTGAAGAGGCCTGATATGAAGAATTGATTCATTTAAAATATGGTGTTGGAACACCAAAATATGGTTCTGGAACACCAAAAAGACGAATAAGTGGATTCTAGAGCAAAGTAAGCCTGAAACATTGCTAGAGGCAAAAATGACAAAGTGAAGTCATTCTACTCTGAGCACATCATAAGAAGGCAGAGTTTTTGGAAAAGATAGTAATGCTGGGAAAAATAGAAGGCAGCAGGAAAAGAGGAAGATCAACTATGAGATGAATCGACTGCACAAAAGAAGCCATAGGCATGAGTCTGCAGGAGCTGAGCAGGCCTGTTGAGGACAGGACATTGTGGACATCACTCATTCATAAGGTCACCAGGAGTTGGAGCAACTCAATGACACATGACACACATCTAATTGGTAGATTTCTTCCCAATAACAAATCAGGTTATTGCCAAAGTCCAGGTGTGGCTCTATCAGCTTCCTCAAAGCTATGGGGTAGATGGTATTACCATAACCAAAAGATTTGTTAGCCATAAATAAAGTGTTCCAAGTGTCTTCTGCAATATTCTGTGCAGGGAATGACTTGGGCCAAAGTGTGAACCAGATTCATCAACTAGTGTGAAGACGGCTTAATCAGGCTAGCATTGCCTGATCAAATTTAACAATAGAGTTAACTAACTTATTTGGCTTTGATTCTACACTGGCAGTGCAATTATGCAATTATTATTTGGATTTATGTAAAGACCTCAAAATATTTTCTGAAACACTGACATAATTTGTCATAATATAGATCACTATTTTCTGGGAAAAATAGGAAGTCCATGAATAAAAATAAAACAACTTTAAAAGTGAAAAAATTAACATACTGATATAATTTAGTCTCTATTGCAAGTGAAAACACTTAGCAGTTGAATTAATAGTTATGTTAAAACTAGAATCTTTCTTCTGTCCAAAAAATTTTAGCATCTATTTACAATTGATGAAAGTATACATTGGCATACATTTTCTGGAGGGTAATTTGGGAATATGTTTGAAAAATACTATAAAAATAAGTGATGGACATGGACAACAAAGCTGGGGAAGGGGTAGAGGGATGGCGAGGAGGGTGTCAATGGGGAAAAAAGGAGAAACATCTGTAACAAAAATAAATTAATAAAAAAAACTAATAAAGAAAAAAAAATTTAATAATAAAAAAATAAAAAAGTGAATAAATATAAAAAAAAATAAGTATTTCAATTCCTTCTTTAGAAATATTAATGAGATTATTTAAGGTGTTCACGATGATGTTAATCAGAGGGTTATTTATATAACTGCAAAATATTGAGAAACCTAAACATATATTTTCAAAAGAGTTGGTTGAATAAAGTATGATTCATTTGTATTTTGAAATATGTAGAATTTAAAATCATATTTTAAGAAATATTTATTGACGTGATTAAAGTCTATAAAGTGTATGTGTATATATATATATTAATATGTTTTTATTGATTTAGAGAGAGAGAGAAAGGGAGAGATAGAAACATCGATGTGAGAGAGAAACAACGATTTGCTGCCTCCAGCACTCCCCCTAGCGGGGATTGAGCTTACAACCCAGGCATGTGCCCTGACAGGGAATCGAAGGGGACCATTTAGTCCATGGGACGACACTCAATCTACTGAGCCACACTGGCCAGGCCTATAAAGTATATTTTTAAAAATAAAAACAGTACCAAAAACAGTCTATAATTTTTTTGTTTGGGTAAGAAAATGTAGATATAAAAATAGTAAAAAAAAAAAAAAAAAAAAGTCAAAATATTAATATTGTTTATCTATTGATTTTTAAATTAGAGATTCTTGATTATGTGTGTAGGTGCATTTCTTTTTTCTAAGTTTTCTATATTGAACATGTATTTTGTAGTTGGAAAAATGTCATTAAATTTTATTTATTTTAAAACTTATCTTTATTGATGAAAGTATTATAGATATCCCCCCTTTTTTCCACCATTGACCCCCTCCTCCCCGCTCCTGCCCCCATTCTGCCTTCCCCACACTATTGTCTGTGTCCATTTGTTATGCATATATGCATATAAGTTCTTTGGTTTATCTCTTCCCACCCTCCTCCCTCCTTCCCTTTGAGGTTCATCAGTCTAACAACCAATTTGTATTTCTTTTTTTAAAAATCCTCACCCAAGCATATTTTTCCATTTATCTTCAGATAGAGTGGGAAGGAAGGAGAGAGGGACAAAGAGAGAAACATTGATGTGAGAGAGACACATCAATTGGTTGCCTCCCACATGACCCCAACTAGGGCTGGGGACCAAATCACAAGCAAAGTATGTGCCCTTGACCGGAATTGAACCCTCAGCTTTTTGGTCCTTGGTCCAATGCTCTAACCGCTGAGCCAAACCGTCCAGGGCCCAATTTGTACTTCTTAATTCCTTCATTTTTTTGCCCATCTCCCCAACCCCCTCTCATCTGGCAATCAAAAAGTTCTTTGTATCTATGAGTCTGTTTCTGTTCTGCTTGTTCATTTTATTTGTAGAGTCAATTGTTGATAGATATATATTTATTGCTATTTTATTGTTCATATTTTTGATCTTCTTCAAGAAGGCCCTTCAACATTTCATATAATACTGGTTTGGTGGTGATAAATTCCTTTAGCCTTTTCTTGTCTGGGAAACTCTTTATATGTCCATTGATTCTAAATGATAGCTTTGAAGGATAGAGTAATCTTAGTTGTAGGTCCTTGCTTTTTATCACTTTGAATATTTCTTGCTACTCCGTTCTTTAGAGAAATAAGTTGACTGTCTTATGGGAGCTCCCTTGTAGGTAACCAAGTACTTTTCTCTTGCTGCTTTTAAGACTATTTCTTTGTCTTTAACCTTTTTGCGTTTTGATTATTATGTGTCTTGGTGTGAGTCTCTGGGTTCATCTTGTTTGGGACTCTGTGCTTCCTGGACTTGTATGTCTGTTTCCTTCACCAAGTTAGGGAAGTTTTCTGTCATTATTTTTTCAAATAGGTTTTCAATTTCTTGCTCTCTCTCTTCTCCATCAGGCATCCCCATGATGCGAATGTTGGTGCACTTGAAGTTGTCCCAGAGGCTCCTTACACTATCCTCATTTTTTTGGATTCTTTTTTCTTTGTTTTGTTTTGATTGAGTGATTTTTGCTTCCTTATATTCCAAATCGATGGTTTGCTTCTCGGCTTTACCTACTCTACTGTTGATTCCCTATAAATTCTTCTTTTTTAAAAAACATTTTTTTATTGATTTTAGAGAGAGAGGAAAAGAGAGAGAGAGAGATAGAAACATTGATGAGAGAGAACATCGATCGATTGGCCACCTTCTGCATGCCCCCCACTGGGGATAGGGCCCACTACCTGGGCATGTACCCTGACCAGGAATCAAACCGGTGACCTCTTGGTGCATGAGTCAACGCTCAACCAACTGAGCCATACCAGCCAGGCTATAAATTATTCTTTATTTCAGTTAGTGCATTTTTCCTTTCTGACTGGTCCTTTTTCATGCTCTTGAGGTCCTCACTAAGTTCCTTGAACATCCTTTTAACCAAGTGTTTTGAACTCTGCATCTGTTAGATTGCTTATCTCCATTTCATTTAGTTCTTTTCCTGGTGTTTTGTTCTGTGCTTTCATTTGGGACATGCTTCTTTGTCTCCTCGTTTTGGCTGCCTCCCTGTGTTTGTTTCTATGTATTACATAGAGTTGCTATGTCTCCTAGGCTTCATAGGGTGACATATTGTAGTAGGTATCCTGTAGGGTCCAGTGGCACAGCCTCCCTGATCACCTCAGCTGGGCCCTTGAGGTGCATCTCTCACATGGACTGTCCCCCCACCTCTGTTGTAATTGAGTCTTGATTGTTGTTGGCATGTCAATGGGAAGGATTTATTGAGGCTGATCAGCTGCAAGGACTGGCTATGCCCACTGACCACTGACCTGTGATTACCTTGGAGGATCAGCTGTGCAGGGGCCCACCAAAACAGAGCAAGACTTACTTTAGCAGGGCTCTGGTACCCACTGAGTCTACTCCTTCAATGTGTCGCTTGTGGTGGTGGTGCTTCAACATGGTCTGAAGCTGTCCACTGGGTGTTCTGGCTCTGGGGCAAAGTAATCCACTGCCTGTGTTCTACCTGGGACCACCATGCATAAGCTACAAAGCAATTTGCAGATGGTTGCTTCTTGTGTTGGGATGGAGGTGCCCAGGCAAAGCCAAGCTGTGAACCAAGGCTGACTGCTTCTAGTGCTGGGCCTGGGGCCACTTAGCAAGAGGTATGGGGCTCACTGAGGCTAGATGCTACTTGTTAGAGAGAAATTAGGAAAATCTGAAGCAGGAGCCAAGACAGGCCGATCTTATTTCCAAAGCCATTGGAAACAGCTTTTATGGGCCTGAAAGGTGGGTGGGACAGGGCCTCAGGGAATCACCTGGGCAGGGCAGAGTGTGAGCTAGGTTGCTGGAGTCCCAGATTGGCACCTGTCTGCCTGCTCTGTGGGGGAAGGGCTCAGCAAAGGAACAGTGGCCTCCACCAGCTCGGCTGTCAGGGAGAAAGCTCTCTCCAGCCCTTGCCCCGATGCCAAACAACTCAGTTCTTCCCCATATGACTCTGGTGCCTTTCAAGCTGCCTCCCCCATGCTGGAGCCTGGAGGGAGGGAGTCCGAGTAAGTCCGTGCGCGGGCCCTTTAAGAGGAGGACTCCAGAAGCCTCAGCCTCAGCCTCCCTCAGCCTCAGTTCCCGCTGGTTTTATAGCCAGAAATTATGGGGATTCTCTTCCTGGCACTGAAACCCTGAGCTGGGTGTCTGGTGTGGGATGGGGACCCCTTAGTCCTCAGGGAGGACTTTCCCAGCCGAGGTGTCCTCCTGATTTTTATCTGCCACATGTGGGTATGGGACCAGCCCGTCCGCCTCTGCCCCTCCTACCAGTCTCCTGTGGCTGCTTTTTTAATTTTGTAGTTGTAGGACTTCCGTTCAGCTGGATTTCAGGCAGTTCTGAGTGATGGTTGTTCTGTAGTTTAGCTGTAATTTTGTTGTGGTTGTGGGAGGAGACGAGTACTGCGTTCACTTACGCTGCCATCTTGACTGGAAGTCAAAAGTTATTAAATTTTAAAATGTAGGTAATATTGACTTTGACATTTTATCCATATATTTAACCAGCATCCGTTGAGCATATTCTGGTTTGTTAGGTGCTAGAGAGACAAACATGGATAAAACAGAACTAACTTTTCTTCAAGGACCACAGAAATTGGGGATGATTTTACTGAGTTCACTTAACGATGATGTGAAGTCAAATAATCACATTATTATTATTTTTATTTTGGCTTAGGACCCTTTCTAGATAAATGAGGGAAAACTTCTCATTTCCTTCTTTGATGAGAAATTTATTGTCTATTGGTTAGTCTATGAGAAGAATTGTATTTGAACTCAAACAGGCTTTAACTGACTTGAGATTGCTTATTGCAACATATGTATTCTGTGGATTTTTCTCTACTTTTAATAAAATCTCTTTTCTGATACGTTCCAGTCAGAATGTTTACCAACATGATGACTTTGACAGTCTGTTACTCTGTTCAGTCACAAGATTTCCCTGGGTTTCTCAGTAGAGCATTTGGATGAGAGAAAATGTTGGCCCCACCGGTGTGGGCCCCGGACACCATGTATAAAGGGGACACTCCTGTCCTAGGGAACGGCGTCACAGGCCAAGGCTGAATCCCTTTCCCTGCTGGCACTCAGGAAGTGGATTGTTTGTGTTTATGATGCACTAAATGACATTTAGGATTCTAAGTGACCTGAGTCAGGTAAAAAACATTTCCCAAAAGTCCTTGCATGTTCTACTTAAGAAAATATTAAGTAAGCCCTGGCCGGTTTGGCTCAGCGGTGAGAGCGTCGGCCTGCGGTCCAGAGAGACCCAGGTTTGGTTCCCGCTAAGGGCACGTACCTCGGTTGCAGTTTGTCCCCGGCCCTGGCTGGTCGTGCAGGAGGCAGCCACTCGATGTGTCCCTTTCACGTCGATGTTTCTCTCTCTCTCTCTCTCTCTCTCTTCCTCTCTCCCTCCCACTCTATCTGAACGAAAAATGGAAAAATGTCCTCGGGTGAGGATAAAAAAAAAAAGAAAATATTAAGCAAGAATCAAGTGTTTCCTGTATTGGGTTTTTGGCCCTTTGTGGATGAGGTTTCTTTTGACAGTATGAACAGTTGATAAGGAGAGGATTGTCTTCCATGACTCCCACAGTTTTAATAGGGTGCAAGGAGAATTTCGTCCATACTTAGTCTCCGTGGACATCACTTAGTCCCAGACTCCCTCTTTTTTAATCAACAGTGATGGCGACACCTGCAGTTTCCTAATTCAGGACACTGAGCAGCAGTATACACTGTGTTGTGAGTTGTTTGTGTCATCTTAAGGGTGATGTCAAGATCTTGCAAGCTAAGGTGTAGCACACTGACGACCATCAAGAAAGCCCATGTCCTCACAGATGAAGGGAGGATTTTCTCTTGGCAAATGGCTAAGAGTCTCTGCTTACAAGTGCAAAACTTCCCAAGGGTTTCCTGACACTTAGCAAAACCTCAGAGTCATATAGAAGCATATTGAAGAGATATTTTTTTACTTTTAACTTAATATGAAGAAAGCTTGTATATTAATAAAGAAATTAATTATGGAGTGGAGAAAAATAGACAAAGGTGAATGCCTGGCTGGAAGGCTCTTAAGGCCACGATTCTCCAACTCTAGGAAGAATAAAACCTAACTGAGGGGCTTATTAAAGGGGAGGATTCTGGGATTACACCCCACTGAGAATATCTGATTCAGTTGATCTGAAGTCCAGTCTGGAAATCTGTGTGTTAAACAAGCTAGCAGATTCTGCTTGAAGATAATACAAGGATCACAGTTTGAAACAAAACAAAAAGCCTCTAAGGCAGTGGTTTAAAAAAAAAATATACATATATATATATATATATATATATATATATATATATATATATATGACACGTGTCTGTAGGTTATAAGAAATTCAGAGGAGACCTATTCAAGGTAGGAATTTGGGGGGTTGGCTTCCAGAGTGCCTGGATTGGGACCCAGAAATCTGTGGTTTTAAGATTCTCCTTGGGTGATTCTGGGCATCTTGTATTTAGAAACCACTGTCCAAGGCTTATAGTATCCCTTGTCTGTGAGGCTAGGCCTTGGTAGACCCAAAGCCCAAAACTTAGAAAAATTTAAGGAGTAAGCTGAGAAGGTGCCACCTGAACAGCTTTTCCTCTTTTCTGTCCAATCCTAGAGCGGCATGGCTTTCCTTAATTTGTGTAGATAATAAGGACTATGGTTCTGCTTTTGTGAAAGTTGATTTTTTTTCCCTCTGAACCTTCCTAAAAGCATTAACACTCACCATGTAATGAAATATGCTTTATTTGGAGACAGAAAATGAAAGAAAGAAACAAACAATAATTAAATCCCCTAAATAATGTGAGCTTTGTGGTTAAATCTCCATGCAACTCCTTGAAAATTTAATAAGAGAATAAAGGCTGTTTTCCATTTGTGTAATACAGTGCCACATTTCTCTCCCCTGTGAAATTGTCTCTGGCTAAAGAGTGCCCCACAATTTAGGTAGCTGAATGTCGAGCTTGAGAGAATTTTATGCGTCTATTTTTTAACTCAACTCGCTCATGTACAACCATATTATCTTACATCAAAGGAGGATATAAAACCAGGAGACTAGGTGAGGGGAAAAAAGTCAGGGATGAATGTCATATTATACGATCCAATTACACACAGTCCCTGACTTGTATATGACTGACTTATGAATGTCCTTGCAGCTCCGAATGGGTTCCCCAGGGAGGGTCCGCAGAATTCCTTCTTTCTCTCACCCCTTCCCCTTCTGCACTCTCAGAGTTGTGACAAAGCCCCTCACTTCAGCTTGCAATTTCTTAATACTAACATTAGAAGTAGCAATAAGTAGGAAAAGGAAGCAGCAACTTTGGGGGAAAAAAACACAGCCTTCATTCTAACTTTGTTTCATACTGCCCCGTTCTGATCCTTACAGTGCTTTTTTTTATAAAAAAATGGAAATAGTGTATTCATCATTGTTGACTGCCTGCTTCTCATGTCTGTGTCACCTAGCACCTCTCTGTCTGGCCATGGGCACTACCTTACCTGTGGTCTGGACGTATGTGCCTGACGGCCGGACCAAACACACCGGGGCAGGAAGGAGGTGTAGTTCCTGCTCACAGTGGGGAAACGTGCTAGTAACAGCCCACGCTGGAACTTGAAATACATACATTTTCTGTGGAAACACTGATTTTGGATGATGGTTATCATTCATCCTAATTTGGATGCTGTTTAACACACTTTAATAAGATATCGATAATTATCTTGGGCACCTAACTACAATGTATAAACCACCTCATGAACTATAACTCCCTTCGAGAGTGAGTGTATGAATGAAATGAAATTAGAAAGTGAATGTAAAGTTCTTATCACTGTTATTAATTCATAGTAGACAATTGCTTTTTTAAAGATTATTTCTCTTGCTTTTGATTTTTTTTCCTGTGAGAAAAAGCTGTACAAATTTAAAAT
The DNA here is from genome assembly GCA_030848825.1 of Tadarida brasiliensis. Lineage (NCBI taxonomy): Eukaryota > Metazoa > Chordata > Mammalia > Chiroptera > Molossidae > Tadarida > Tadarida brasiliensis. The sequence continues at coordinate 76,163,928 of CM061267.1, read as the reverse complement.
GAGTGACTCACAAACTTTTGAAATGTGTCAGACATATCCGTCTGTTAGGTTTTCAGTTCTCGTCATGCCCACTGAGGGTGCGGTCCACGTGGAGCCAGGACAGAGCCATCGGTCCTTGGACTACCGTTCCATAGGCTGGCCAGGGGTTTGACACACCACAGTACGAAAGGCTTTTATGAAACTAGCTGGGATAGCTATCCCAAATGGTGTTTTATTCCCTATAAAAATTTGAACTAAGCAACCCTTAATAAGAAGTGGAATTTCCAAGAGCTGAGGACCACGATAAAGAGTTGAAGCTGACAGCCATCACAGGCTCTTCCCAAGGTGAGTTTTCTGGGGGGACGGCTGAGAGAAGCAGGTGGTGCAGACCGTCCCAGAGACAGGTGCCCACAGAACAGGGAGCTGCTGAGGGAGGGGCTGAAGAGCCTTGATTCAAGACTCCAATTCCCAGCTCCTGTTTGCCTGAACTCTGGCTACATTTTGATTCTATTCTTGGATTAAGAGCTCACGGCTTCTTTTTGTCTGTCTATGCCTCTCTCCTCAGCCCTATTCTTTGTGACTTTGACTCGAAGAACTTAGGCTCAAGCAACCCCTGTTTTATTTTTATTATTATTTTTTTTAATCCTCACCTGAGGATATTTTTTCCTTTTATCTTCAGATAGAGTGGGAGGGGGAAAGAAAGGGGGAGAGAGAGAGAGAGAGAGAGAGAAACAGTGATGTGAGAGAGACACATCGATTGGTTGCCTCCCGCATGATCCTGACCAGGGCCGGGGAATGAACTGCAACCGAGGTACGTGCCCTTGACTGGAATCGAGCCCATAACTCTTTGGTCCACAGGCCTATGCTCTAACCACTGAGCAAAACCGGCCAGGGCAAGCAACCCCTGTTTCATATTTTGTTGAGCTCTCAGTTGGACTTTTTCTGGCGGCTCCTGATAGAAGTTTGATACCTGTGGAAAGAGAGTGCAGTTTGTAAACCCATGTTAACTGTGTGGTTGACACAAGCCCAGTAGTAAAGCTAGACTTTAATAGAAGGGATAAATATGTCTTCCTTTAAAAATTGTGTCTAAATTGTCCCCATTCAATGAAGAAGGATCAGTCTTCCAGAGCTCAATGACTTTGCAGCTCTGAGTGAAACATGTTATTAACTCTTTGCACAGTTATTGAGTTATTAAAGTCTGTTGTAGAAAATATTTTATATAGATTATAAAATTAGGAAAATCAGGACCAAATTGATAAAATAAAAAGAGCATCTCAAACTTGTAATGATCTTTTTTTTAACCAAAAAACAAGATCACATTGTACACATTATTCTGTGATATGTTTTATTGATATGATTTCTAATTGGTTCATTTCTTTGCCACTAAAAACAATATTTTAATAGACTTTCTTACACAGACATCATTATATACAGGTGCTCTCATTTTTGGGAGATATATCCCAAAAGTAGGTTCGTTGGATCTAAAGGTAGGCACTTTACAATGTTCAGTAGATATTGCCAGATTACTTTCCAGAAATGTTGTGGTAATTCCCATATTCACCATCAATGCATGGACTCCTCATTTTTTTTTTTTTTTTATCCTCACCCAAGGACATTTTTCCATTTTTTGTTCTGATAGAGTGGGAGGGAGAGAGAGGGAAAGAGAGAGAGAGAGAGAGAGAGAGAGAGAGAGAGAGAGAGAGAGAGAGAGAAACATCGACGTGAAAGGGACACATCGAGTGGCTGCCACCCGCATGACCCAAACAGGGCCAGGGACAAACTGCAACCGAGGTACATGCCCTTAGCGGGAACCGAACCCGGGTCTCTCTGGACCACAGGCTGACGCTGTAACCGCTGAGCCAAACTGGCCAGGGCATCAACTCTTCATTTCTTAAAAGGGGAATGTTAATACCTAAGTTATGGGTTGTTAAGAAGATGCAGTTAATCAGGAGATGCAATTAATCTCTTGCTTTCCCTGTCTCTCCATAGATATGACACCGGCACATAGTTGCACCAAAGAGCCCTTTCCCCACTCTTCTCCTGCTTTCCTGTTACTGGAAATGCCTCATGAAAACTGATTATTTTCTGACTGCCTTTTTCAGTCGACTGCCGTTAGGAATGTGAAATGCATGGGAAATAGGCTCAACCTGCAGTCAAATAGTTTCTGGTTATGTAAGTGACTCTTTGGACTAACCTTTAAAATTAGGGGAAAAGCTTTCTGTTGACCAAAAAGCAAACTCTAGGGTGAGGTGACTGTATCTCTCAGTTTTCCCAGCACAATCTCTGTTTTATTGGTTGTTACACTGTCCTTCTACTTTTGTATCTCTTTTCACTTTCAAAAATGGTTCAGTTTCAATCATAATTCTATGGTTACCCTACCAAAGGCTAAAAATTGTCTAAGCCAGTAGGAAAAGGAGCAGAATAGAGCTTAAACATGACTTTTTTTTTTGGGGGGGGGACATTTAAAGACTTTACCATAGAGGAACTAAGTCATCCAGAGAAGGCAGCAAAATCTGAAAAGACTAATACATGAAGGAAGAAGAAAAGGGAAATAACCCATTGAACTTTTTCCTCTTGCTCGGATGACTGAAATGAAAGCTTCCAGTTGAGTATGTCTGAGAGATTATCCTAGTTAATGTCAGGATGAAGATTTATAGAGTGTGCACATTACTGCTTTGCCTTGGGAACCAGAAATGTGGAGTGTTTATTAAGTAGGTTTCTGTTTTTGCAGAACAGGTATTTTTCTCTGACGACTTGGTTCCACTATATGATCCTATTCCTTTGGATAATTTGTATTTGATGTATGTGTGCATCCCCGTTTTGAACAGACCATATGGAAAGCTCCACGAGTGCCCTGGGAACAGGGGTGCGCAGTGATTAACCATGGCTTCTGCTATTTGTGCCGCAGATGAGCAGAGCTGTGAAATAAAAGACATCCCACGATTGTTTCATTGCCCTTATTTTGTCCTTTGTTTGGTCATGCTTTACTAAGGATACGAAAATAAAACAAAATAAGGAGAAGTCCCAGACAAGCAAGGAAGAGAAATGGCAAAGAGTTTTTCAGAATACAATTGAAGAAGATAGGCTATTCATTGTAGAAACTTGGAAAGCCTGAAGAGTCAACTATTTTGTGAAAATGAAGCTAAAAGTAAGGTTCCTGGTTTCTTAGGAAGCTCAGGGAACTTTTAACATGTGTGAGACGATGCAATTGACAGCAGTGGGTTTTGTAATTCAACTTGGTTTAGTGTGTGTTGGTTTCATAAGTATGTTATGTGCCTATGTTATTGGAGGCACTGTTGTGGAGGACTCAAAAGAATGCAGCTGCTTATCTGTACAAAATTCACATTCTGTTTATGGAAACCATTTGGATACTAGAAGAAATATCTAGATAAAATAATAAGTTGAAATTAAATCTCTACAAAATATTTTACTAATATATCAATGTCAGCATTCATTGTTTGAAGTTCAAATTCTTACCAATTTGTAACTGAATTATTTAGTAGACATTGGATCAAGATGAAACAAATTTTCTGGACCTTATAACGCATACTTTACCTTGTTAGCCCAGGGTCATATAAACTTGGCTAGCTTTCTTTATAATATTGTTGCTTAAATTTGACTAAAAATCCAAATTTCCCAGGGGGCTTGTAAGTAAAATAATGTTCCAAGTCCTTTACTCATGAATTTGATTTGTAGTTAGTGTGTGGCTGAGAGTCGAGGGCCATGGAAAGGTGACAAACGTGAGTCTGCTGGAAGAAACAGGAACTGACAGCAATCATTCTGTCCACTGGCCTTCGTATATGAACAACCTTTCTCTGAAACTTGTTAGTTAGCCCAGTCAACACCTTCTGCAACATACTCCGGACTTATCCCGCAGCTTATGATAATCTGAGACACCGACCAGGGAAGGAGGGTTTGAGACAGTGAATAACGTCTGGGGTTGGTGACTCCATTTACCTTTTTATTCTTTCCTCAAGAATGTTGGACAAACATATCAATGGTACTACAATGCACTACTGTGGAAGTTTCAGTTAGATTCAGGGACCCCTGATTATGGAACTTGTTCTCAAAGTTAATCATGCCTAATAAGTGGTAGAAAAAGCAAAGCCCATGGTATTTTTTTGGACCAGTGTTCACTGCTGTAGTGGGGGAAGGGCATTTTAAACACCTGCATGTAGTGGGCATTTGTGTATGATGAATGCCCCATTTCCAGCCACTCGTCACTTTCTGTGTTTGCAAAAGCAAACGTGTTCTGCCCACCTCCCCCCACCATACCAATTTCCTCCTTTCCCAACTACAGTAAACGGTCATTTCATGCTATTGAATTATACCTATCCAGTATTTTGGGGCCGTTCATTTACACCTACTGTCTGATCCCCACAAATCCTACTCACGATGCCTTCCCTGACACGCCGGTCTAAACCAGGATGCCTGGTTCTACTTTCTTCAATCACCCTGGGCTTTTCCTCCATTTCACAATCACGGTTCGTAAGACAACAAGACTTTCAGCTTTACATGAACAAGAACTATTCTGCCTCTTTGTCAGTGGATTGTTCAAATCTTATAGAGTGTCCAGAACATAGTACATGTTCAATAAATATTTGCTGAGTGAATAAGCAGAGTAAAATCCAACTGTGTAAAATAACATTTGAAGCTACTACCACCTTCACATTCTTAAGGACCCGAAACACACTGAGCAGCAAGAAATTTTTTGCGCTCTGCTTCTCTTGTTATTTTTGAAGTCATGGTTTTAAAAAATAATTATACATCTAGCTAAATAAGAATGAAACATAAAGTCATCCTAGTTTTATTGAAAATCAGAAGGACTTTCATTGTTTTCTGGGCTAGACAGAATGAAGGAGTATCTGGAAATATTTTCACTGAAATGCCGAAAATATTACATTAAAAAAACTGAGTCAATAAACACTATTATAGCATTTTTAGTGGTTTAATACCTTTCTGTGAAACATCTGGCATGAGAGTCTATAAACGACAGTGTGCTCACAAGGTAGCTCCAGTTCGGTGAAAATTATTCCTGTGTTTTCTTTTTAGGAAAACAAAGTAATTGCGATGCCAGCACCAATGAGAGGGCTGGAGAAAATCATATGAGGATAGTCTACATGACAAAGTGAATGAGATTGAGGGATAGGTGTATGCGTTAGTAATAGAGTATGAGTTGGAGAACAAAAAGCAACTAAGACAAAGGGAAGGAAGGCAAGCCACGCCAGGGGATAAAGACAGCTGTCTGGAGGCTCTCATTGGGACAAATGGAAGAAGCTGTTTTCAAAACAGAAACTAAATGTTCTGTTGTGGGAACAGGCAGTTTCCCCCCTACTTTGTGCTAGTGGATGAACATACAACTAATTGACTTGGCTTTATAGAAAACTTTAAATGTGATAGCTAAAAGAGAAACAACAGTTGTAAACTCTCTGGGGGAAATAAGTTACAGTGTAAGTAATACAAGTGTCTATTTAGACACTATTAAAAGATCTGATTTAAAATAATTGCCTGTATCTAAGGTTGAAATTTAATTTGGTTACATCACAGAATTACCTTAACAACCTCTGACTAAAGGTCACTTATGACATTGAGAAGGTATAAATTGCTAATTAATACTTTATGTTGAAATTAAGTTACTCGAGATTTTGAAGAAATGTTCAATGAAATAGTTATGGGTACTAAGATTTCAAATTACTCTGATGTGTAGGTAATAAAACTCAAAGCAGGAAATTTCAGCCGCTAACTCTAAAGTCTGTTTCAGAGGGAGTCGTGAGTGCTAATTAGTTCAAAATTTCTATTACCCCTAGAAGTGCAAGCCTTGATTAAATACAGAGAGCCTAAAACCTGGTGCTGTCATGCTTGGCTTTTCCTTTAGGAGTTTTGAGTAAATAAGAGAAACAGAGAGATTAGAATTCTCTGGTTTTTGTAATCAAAGAGTTTTCAATTCCTTTGCGGGTGTAGTGAAGGAGATCTAATGTTGGTTGCGGGTAGCGTCAAGGGCACGGCGCTTGGCAGTCGGCTGGGGTGCAGGAGTAGAGCATTCCAGAAGCAGAACCCTTTGGGCTGAAATTCCCAAGAGCAAGCATTTTATAGGTACCAGAACCCAATGAAGCAGGACATACAGAAAATTATGTTGCAGGGGAAGGAAGAAAATGGAACACTTTCTGATGCCTAATGAACTGCGCTTTGTGACTTGACCTTCCATATGTATTATCTATTTAATATGAGCAGCAACCCTAAGAGGCAAGTAAGGAGACTACGTGTACGAATCAGAGACATCTGATAATTGGCTAGAGTTCAAATTTTAGAGTCCAGATGTGCACTCAGTGTGACTATGGGGTCTGTGCTATTTTCCAGCATATTATTCTGATAGCCCTGAAGAAATACAGGTGTCTGAGATATGATGGAGTCAATTATGAGAAAGTACTTAAAAAGAGGCAATTTGAATATAACTAATCTATAGTTGGAAGCTATTAACATTAGTAAAAATCATTTTCTGATGTTAAATTTATTAAATTTTTTATCCTACAAACCCATCTTTATTCAGTGTTTACTATGTACTGGACACTGTTCTAAGCTCTGTACTGAACAGAACAGCTACATTTCCTATTTTAACCACTAATATTACCTACAGTTAAAGCTGTCTAGCAATAAAATTTCTTATATCAAAAAAGGCATAATAAGTCCATGATAAATATTAAACTTAAAGGAACAGCAATTTTAAATAATTACAATTATAAAATAATAATTTAAGAATTCTGTAGATTGTAATCTCTGATTTGTTTACTTTAATTTAAACAGGCTGAGTTTTAATTACCAAATGATATCAAAGCCAGATTTTAATTTTCTTCATTAGGCAAGTCTATGGATTTCGTACAAAATCTCTGTAGTGAGTGTTGTAAAAGGGTAATAGTCAGAGGCTCATGGACTGGAGAAAAGTATATACTCAGTCAATAAACTATTGATATTCTACTTCAGAGAAATCTTCACATTTGAAGGCAATTAAAGATATTGTTAACTATTCCCAAGGATTCATATACAAAATTCCATTCATTCTCTGCTAATTGTTTTGCTTCACTTTCATTACCTTATATATCATATTTCTTTTCCCAAAGCCAGTGAAGGGTTCCTAAGAAGCTGACCTCTTTCCCTTTCAACTTCTGAGGGGTTGTTTGAAGCACAGTTTGAAAACCATCAATATAGCAAAATGGCCCAACAGGTCTGGATTACACCAGGGTTGGCAAGGAAGAAATAATAATAAATAGATAACAAATAAAAAAATAAATATTTGCTAAATATCTAGTCCTTGTTTGGCATTGTGCTAGTTAACAAAGCTTATAATCTAGTTAAGGAAATAAGCCACAAACACATCTAAAATTATGTTGCGTAAGATTAATTTGTAAAGATTGGTTAAAAATACTACTTGACATAGACAAATTTGGAAGAGGCTGGAGACCTCAGGGAAAGGTTCATGGAGGAAAAGATACTGATCGTGAGGTTGAAAGATTGACCAGCTTCGGGTAGATGAGGAGGGATAGAGACCAATATCAGGAAACCAGCTTTTGTCCTAATGACCCATTGACTTTACATGCTATCCAGAGCATCAAGGATAAAGCCTACTGGTTAACTCATGACACAGATTTTTACCTTTTCAGTTGTAGTCTTGGAATGTTTAAGCCAGAAACTCTTTGTGTAATCACTCTTCCAATGTTTATACTTCCAGTTAGTTGATACCACAGCACCAAATTGGAAAGAATCAGGTTTTACTTAATGACATTTTATAGAAGGGGAAATAAATGTTCAATAGGATGTCTTTTAATTCCCCTACAATTTGTAATTTTTACCCAAATTTTCCCTCCATAATTCTTTAGTGCTTCTGCAAGAATTTAAATAAAGGGAGGAAATAGGCAGAGAAACTCCATAAATGTAAACAGTTCTGAGATTTTGCTGACTGCTACTATGCCCTGAAATCATGGTAATGAATCTGCAGTGCCAATGAGATGCTAATAGTATGGAAATAGTTGCTAATTGCAGCTCAGTATGTTTTTAAAAAATATTTTAGGGGATTATTGGTATTGGTTTCTGAATTATTAAAACTAAAAAGTTTAAATGAGTGGCTCTCAGAGCTGGACATTACAAATATTTTAAAGTTACTTTTGTAAATTTGCTCTGAGCCATTCTTGAGAGATTGTGAACCATTTCTCTAGATCCATCACTGTTTATGTTCAATAGAGAATCCAGAATGTTGTGCAATGTAAGGTAAAGATAATTCTGCCATCTACATAGTGGTTAAAGAAAAGCAATAAAACGATTATTCTGCAATCTACTTATATATATAAAAAAAGTCACCGTTTCTTCTTTAAACATGAAGATAGAACTCTTCCCATTTTTCGATATTCTTCTGAGACTGCAAAAAAAATTTTTTTTTTAAATTATTTTTCCCTTCATGACTGCTCTTGATATTCTTATTCATGAAGAAGAATCAGTTTACATTGCAAGTTAATGGAGTGATTTGCACCAAGGTTATTCCTTGCTAAGAATGGCCCTAACCCCCACAACTCTAGCCCTCAGTTTCCTCAAACTACTCTTTTGTAGCCCCAAAATACTACCTTAGGATGCCCTCCAGTTTGTTCATTCCAGGTTTGGTTCTTCCTCTACCATTATCATTTTATAATTTCTTTCCATGCAGAATTTTTCCAAACAATTTCCTCTGGTATATTAATGGGAGACAGCCTACTTGAGCTAGTTCACACGGAGTTATGAAGTACTAATAACTACCAATCATACCAGGAGTGTTTATATTTTAAATTTAAAAAATACAAATAAATCTCTAATTGGTGGAATTTTAACCAGTTCCAAAAAAGAGCTTTACAGCCAAGGAGAGCCGTCATTAGTATTCCTTTTAAAAAGTCCTAGAGGAACAACTCATTCTGCCTATACAGGACTCACTGTGATGGTATCACATTAAAACGCAAGTCCATCAACGTCATCACAGCTCCACTTCTCCCCTTACCTATCCAGCATTTGACTCTAGTGTGTCCTCACCTAGTCCATTGCTCATTTCTCATGTCTGCTTTAGAATAATCTTTTGAAAGCAGGTAGAATCTGGTAACTTGCATCTGGTAGCCCCTCTTGCATGTATGCAACACAGTTAAGGGCAGGGTCCAATCTTCCTTTCAGCTTCATCATCCATAACATCCTCTTTCTCTCCCCATCAGAATTAATAGTTACATTCTCTTTGGTTCCTATTGCAAATAACACAATTACTACTGAAAGGGTTAATAACATTTTAAAGGGTAAAGGCAAAAGCTTGCAAAAGGCGGAAACTGTGAAAAATGCATTGCTTGCATGACCTTTGCTCAGCCTTCTGTTGAGGAAGGATTATTGGATTATCTGCAAAACATTGACTCACACAGCAGATGCAGGATGTGATACCAGACCAGTCCAACTGCAAAGTGGACAATGGGCCAAGCAGAGTACGTCAGCAGGACTGCTGGAAGCTAGAAGTAGAGTATATAACCTACACCCCAACTGTTATTTGAGGCTGACTCCTTTTCAGGCTCAGCCCGCCTGCCCCCAGGTGCATGTAATAAAATCGTTTTGCCCTACATTGGCCTTATGTTGTGGATGTGATCTCCTGCCGGCTCAAACCTTTTAACTATACTTTAAATTTTGTTTTATAATTATTCTTTTGATTTTTGTCTTACTTATAAACACTAAACTCTATAAGGACAATACTCTGTCTCTTTCATTTTTGTTTCCCACTACCTAATAATATTAGGCAACCCAAAAGTGATTTCTTGAATTTAATTTTTTATGAACTGAACTATTGTTATGGTACATGAAAAGACTAGCATGCAAAAAATTCATTTGGGGCTTTGAGGATAAATGAAGTAATTTTTGGCAAATCTTTTCTGGGTTGATTATAAAATGATGGGACAAGACAAAAAGGATGTATTGAAAGTAGTTATAACAATTATGGTTGACAGCCAAGGTAGACTGACTCAGTGAGTACATTATGGAGAGAGAAGAAACTGGACTCCATTTAGGCCAGATAGAGAGCTGTGACTTTGGATAAATGCAGAGATGGTGGGACGTGTTAAAGAGTAAAATCCAAAGCTGGGAAGGTTTTGATTTATGATATAATACCTGTGTTCAGTTGATTGATGAAAATTCTTTGAGAAATAATACACCAAATGATTTTAGGAATGAATTCTTTCTTCAATATATTTTTAGATAGAATTTGTAGTATTGTCTTAATTGTTCTAACTCTGCTAATAGGAAAGACAATATTTCTGGTAGCTGGAGTAAATTTCTACTGTGTCCTTTAACCTCAAACTTGACTGTCAGCCTTTCATGTCTAATAAACTTGATTCCTGTCTAATATATTTAGGTATAGAAAGTTGGGAGCCATTCTTAGGCTGCTTTGCCAATGAGATTCACCTTTTTTTGAGAGAGAAATGAATGTTTGTCCTGGTCACATTAGTAATTGGTGAAATACGTGTTTATTAATACTATCTTAAATGTTATTTACAACTCGGATTTCCAGAATTACAGCTTCCAAAGAGCCAGAGTCTTAAAAAATGACTATTAAATCCCTCTAAGTCTTTGTTTGGCTAAGAGTTAGCACTGCTGATGTGTGTAAATACTGGGATAAGCCTTTTGCCCCTGGGAGGCCTAGACCTAGAAAGTGAAGGGAAATGCAAAGTAAAGCACAATTAAGAGAGCCAACATCAAAGAACATTGAAGCTAAATGTTGATGCTATAGTCATTTGCATGATTTTGTTTTTCTTTTTCAAGTATGAAGTCAAAAAGCTAATTTGAGCTCTTTACCAAAGGAAACTAAAGGCAAGAGATCCCCTGTCTTTTGTTCACTGGTACTGACTTTAGGAGAACATTTCCACTTTTCTCAGTTTCAAATGTTTCTCCCTAACTGGCTCTTAGTTACACAGGTCAAATGGAAAAGGAACAAAAGAGTTGGATCCTAGATTTATATATTTTTTTCCTTTTTTGAGAATCTATAGTATATTTTTTTCTGGTTCTTTCAGTGGATGGTTTAAAATTGATATATTTTCTGATTAGAAATATTATTTAAAATAATGTTAAAATATAAATGAAGCAGTTGTTTAAAATACCTCTTATGTACAGGCATTTTTTCTTTTCTCATAATTTGGGAAGTCTCAGAAAGAGTAGAAGTTTGAATTAAAGTTAGGTAGAGTAAATGGAAAATTGAACCTGAGAATAATAGAAGGTGAGTACATCTCATTCTCATTTGGGTATTTCTCTTGTCTTTCCAAGACTGAAATAATGATAGGGACTCTTAGAGATTGATGAATGGAAATACTTTTAGAAAAATTCTAAAATGATATTGGATTGGTGAAGCTGAAAATAATTTTTTTGAAAATTTCCACTGTGTAGCAATAAAATTGGATGGAATGATTTTTAATCTATGAAAGTTAAAACGTTTTTACATTTTGTTAAACTTTTTGATGAGTTATAAAATCTAGGAAGCAAGAACAGTATTTATTGATTTTTTTTTTTTTTTAATTTTAGAAGTTGTATTGGAATGGTAATGTGGTAGGTTGAATTAGGAGATGAGGCATCTGTAAGTAACTTTCTCCCTAGGAAGTCTGCATGTCTCCATAGTTCCTGTTGACTAGGATAATGGCCCTGTACATTTTCTCAGACAAGAAAAGAACATCACCACATCAATGATCCCCAAAGCTTCGTGACGTTTCAGAGGGAGAAAGAAAGGTTGAAAGGACTATGAAGCTTGAATTGTTTTTTGCCACATAGATATGTCATACTTGTTATTGTCAATCTGTGTAGCAGAAAGCACATGACTTTTTAAAAATTACTTATTATTATTATTTTTAATCCTCACCTGATGATATGCTTATTGATTTTAGAGGGGGGCAGGGAAAGAGAGAGAGAGAAGAGAGAGAGAGAGAGAGAGAGAGAGAGAGAGAGAGAAAGAGAGAGAGGGAGAGAGAGAGAGACAGACATTGATGTGAGAGAGAACACTGATTTGTTGCCTTCTCTACACGCCATGACCAGGGATTGAGCCCCCAACCTGGGTATGTGCCCTGACAGGAAATTGAAGCCCATAGCCTGGGTATGTGCTCTTTCAGTATATGGGACGATGGTCCAACCTACTGAGCCACACTGGCCAGGGCCAAAATTTACTTATTATTTTTAATAGAAAAAGAAAACAAAGTGGGCCATACTTTCATAAAATCAGCATTTAGACTGACAATTAAACTATAGATATGCACATAGTTAGAAAGTTGACAGTACAGAAAGGTATAAGTAGAAGTTTAAAGACCTCTCTACTCTAAGAACCTCTTCCCAGAGGTAATTAACTGTGAATAGTTTCTTACAATTTTTCCAGAAAATCAAAATTTATATATATTTACAAAAAGTACATACTAATATCACTACAGTTCTGCATGTTATATTTTTTTTACTAAATATATTTGGGGCTAATTCTATATTAATAACTAATTCTTTTAAATGCTATCATTGATTTCAGTACATATAGTCTCATTTGTATAACCTGTCTTTCATCAGGGGGCATATAAGGTATTTCTAGTTTTCTTGGGGGTTATTTATTTTACTGTGATAAACATCCTTATACATATCTTGGGATACTTATTTTAGAATTTTCATAGGGTAACTTTCTAGCTGCAGAATCATTTGGTCAAAAGTACATGCATTTACAATTTTGAGAGACATTGCCAGATTTTCTAAAAGTATTTTACCAATTTATTAATTTTTTCACACCTTGGTTACAACAGGGTACAAGCTAAATTTTCCATTATCTAATGGGATAGATGAAAAACAGTATTTCATTGTAGTTTTAATTTATTTTATAAATTAGAAGAGCAAACATTTTTTATGATCTTCTCCCTATCCCTACCTGTGAATTGCCTTTTCTTCTTTGTTGTCCTATTTTGTTTATTTTAATTACACTAACTCTTCATTCCTCATTAATTTTTATGGATTGTTTTAAATTAATAATAATAGTTTTTGTCATGTGCATTAAAATATTTCCCTTACTTTTTCATATGACTTTATGATATTCTTCACCATGCTCAATGTTGAATTTATCAAAATTTTTCAATCCGTTTCTTCATAGTTTCCTGATTTTATTTCCTGTTTACAAATGACTACTCTACACTGAAATACAAATATATATCTTTTATATCCATTCATCCATGGCTGGACACTTATACTGTTTCCATATCTTGACTATTGTAAGTAATGTTGCAATGAACATGGGGGTATATTTATCTTTTCAAGTTAGTGTTTTCATTTTCTTCAGACAAATAACCAGGAGTGGAATTGCTGGGTCATATGATGTTCTATTTTTAATTTTTTGAGAAACCTCCACACCATTTTCCATAATGGCTGAACCAATTTACATTTCTACCAACAATGTACAAGGATTCCCTTTTCTTTACATCCTTACCAACACTTGTTATTGCTTGTCTTTTTAATAACAGTCATTCAAACAGGTGTGAGGTGATATCTCACTGTGGTTTTGATTTGCATTTCCCTGATGATTCATCATGTTGATCATCTTTACATGTCCCTGCTGGCCATCTGTATGTCTTCTTCTTTTTTAAAAAAAAATTTTTTTTCTTTATTGATTTTAGAGAGAGAGACAGGGGGAGGGAGAGAGAGCTAGAAACATCAATTGGAGAGAACATTGATCGACTGCCTCCTGCATGCCCCCCTCTGGGGATTGGCCCACAATCCAGGCATGTGCCCTGACCTGGAATCAAACCGGCGACCTCTTGGTGCATGAGTCGACGCTCAATCCACTGAGCCACACTGGCTGGGCTGTATGTCTTCTTTGGAAAAATGTCTATTTATATCCTTTGCCCATTTTTAATTGGATTTTTTGCTGTTGAGTTGTATGAGTTCTTTATTTATTTTGAGTATCAGTTCCTTATCAGACATGCTTTGCAAATATTTTCTCCCAATCAATATGTTGCATTTTCATTTTGTTGATGATTTCGTTTGCTGTTCAGAATCTCTTTATTTGATGTCATCCCACTTATATATTTTTGCTTTTGGTGTTGAATCCCGAAAAATCATTGTTAATACTGATGTCCATGAGCTTACCACCTATATTTTCTCAGAGGAATTTTATGGTTTTAGGGCCTACATTCAGGTCTTTAATCCATTTTGAGTTAATTTTTGTGTGTGGTAAAGGTAGTAGTCTAATTTCATTATTTTGCATATGGCTGTCCAGTTTTCTCAACACCATTTATTGAAAAGACTCTCTATTCCCATTGTATATCCTTGCCTACTTTGTCATAAATTAGTTGACCATATATACATGGGTTTATTTCTGGGCTCTCTATTCTGCTCCATATATTAATACTATAATGTTGTGATTACTATAGCTTTGTAATATAGTTTGGAATCAGGGAGTGTGATGCTTCCAGCTTTGTTCTTCTTTCTCAAAATTTCTTTGGCTATTTGGGGTCTTTTGAGGTTCCATACAAATTTTTAGGATTGCATAATTTCTGTGAAAAAGTCCATGGAATTTTGCTAGGGATTGCATTGAATCTATAGATTGCTTTGAGTAGTATGAACATTTTAGCAATATTCGTCATTCCGATCAATGAACATAGAATATCTTTTCATTTATTTGTGTTTTCTTCAATTTCTTTCATATATTATTTATTTAACCTTTTTACTCTTTATTATGTCTTTGGATATTATTTTGGTGAATGGAATACAGAAGAAATCTAGGTTTACCAAAAAGCTAACCAGTTGTCTCAAGATAATTTATTGAATAATTCCCCTTTCTCCTCCTAATTGAAAAATCACCTTTAAGGTCAACTATATATTCATATTACTTCTGATATATATTCTGTTCAATTAATTTGTTTTTAATATTTCCTAGTACCAGAGTAATTTAATTATTGTAGCTTCATGATATATTTTAATATCTGGTAGCGCTAGTCACCCCTTATTGATCTTCTTATTCAATAATTTTTGGGATACTCTCATATTGTTTTTCTAGATGAACCTTAGTACAATTTTGTAAAGTTTCAAAAATAACTGTTAGCTTATATTCAGTCTTTCCTATTTTGAGTATTACTATCCAAGAATAAAGTGTTTTTATAGTTCAGTAAATTTTAAATATTTCTTTTATATAAGTTTTCCACATTTAAAAAAATTAATTTTCCTCAGCCAGTTTGGCTCAGTGGATAGAGCATCAGCCCACGGACCAAAGAGTCGTGGGTTTGATTCCCAGTCGAGGGCAAGTACCTCGGTTGTAGATTCCATCCCCAGCCCTGGTCAGGGTCGTGCAGGAGACAATCAATCAATCCATGTGTCTCTCTCACATTGATGTTTCTCTGTCTCTCTGTCTCTATCTGGTTCCCACTCTATCTGAAAGGAATCAATAGAAAAATATATTTGGGTGAGGGTTAAAAAAAAAAAAGTATATTTTGAAAATCTTTTTGCCCATTGTAAATGAGATTTTTTTCTTCCATTATATTTTCTAGCTGATTATTGATTATGCATAGTAAAATGATTAATTTTGAGTATTTATTTAATCAGCAGATCCATTATTGAACTGTATTATCATTTTGTTTTGATTTGGGGGGTTTTCTAGGTATATAAAAGTTCATCTACAAATCATTTTCTTTTCAATATACATTTCTTATTTTTCTTTTTTTCCCTTGATTGATACTTCCATAAAATACAAAACAATATCAAAGGTGGACCTTCTTGTGTGAATGGTGAAGTTTTTCAAGTGCTTTCATTTGACATCTATTGAAATAGACACATTTTACTCTCTTTTAGCCTATTAATGTGGGGTCATATATTACTAGATTTTCTGATATTGAATCATCTTTGAGGCAAATGGATTTTAATGAAGCCAATTTAAAGGGCACATAACCAGAATCATATCTTAGCAAATGAAAAGGAAATGTTTTAAGAACACTCTTCAAGATGGGGCAGGAATGGCATCCTCAACAGTTTAAATTTTGAGCACTCCTAGAGGTTTTTGTGTGGGGATCATTATCTCCTCTTTGTTGCCTTAGAGGCATTATTATCAAATCCTGGCCAATTAGCTATTTTTCTTTTCTTGTTTTTCAAAGAATTTCATACTACTCATGTAGGGAATAATATTATATATTTTCTTATTTGAGTCAGTTTACAAAGTAAATAATTATTTTTAATTTCTCTGGACATAATAAAACATAATCAAAAGATGCTAGTCCCTAGCTTGTTTACAGTGGAAAAGGGATTCTATTTTACTATGTCATTATCTTCTTTCTTTTGAGTGAGATATCAAAAGAGTTTCATACAAATAAGAAAGCAAATTTGGGTCAAATTTCACATAAAAAGAATGAAAAAATGCCAAATAATATGTTATGCAAGGAAAAAACTTTCAAGTATCTGAATATCATATAATATCAGACCAACCTATTTTACAAAATAGGCTCTCAGAGCTGTAAGCTTCAGTTTATGTCCATTTGATGCCGAGGTTTATTAGAATAACAAATTTCAGGGCTTTTGAATAGAAGTGAAATATATTTTTATCAATTATTATTTTCACCCTTCTTTTGGTAAACAAAGTTAAGCAAACTAGCATGGTATTTCAAGATATTATTTCACAATGCACATCAAAGTAATATCTATTCTATAACACGAAGAAAAATAAGAGTTTTTTTTTTTCATCTAATTTTAGTTTGTCATTTTTCTCAAGTTTCCTAGTTTATGTACTCAAAAAAAAAAATGGCTGTAATACAAGGAAAAAGTATTTGAATATATAAATGATCTAACATATAGGTCCCAGAAAAGTTCAGTTCATGGATTCTGAGTTTCATTGTTGGTTGAAACTCCTGGACAGATTATCTAAGGATTTTTTTCTATGATTTTTCTCTTACACTTCTTGTTTGGCTTTAAACTGTAGACTTGCCTTCCGAAAATTTGTCTCATAGCCTCCTCTATATTGTGAACTCTTGTGAGGTCTGTATTGTATAGATGTTTGTGTCTGCCACAGTGTCTGGCTAAGTATATTGTTCATAATAAATGCATAAGAAATAATTACGTGACATTATGCTTCATTAAGTATTCCCCCCAGAATGAAAGGTCAGGTTTCATCGGCAGTGAAGATAAAGGCAACTACCCAGGTAAAGTAAATAGAAATTAATTTACAAAATTTGATAACCACGTTATTGACTTCTCTGAACTTTTAAGTAGATATTTGTACGCATCAATTTTGAGATCTGACCCTTGCTACAACTTTACTCTTTCAGGGTCTTATTGAACTATGACATCAGAGGGGACCTTCTTGCTTTGATGTTTTTTGGGGTCTTTAGTGGTCCCAAATTTTGACCAAAGTTTGACGAATCATACCTATCTGGGAAATAAATATATAGAGCTTAAAGATCTGGCAGCAATAATCTCATTTCATAGCTACATGTTTGATAAGTGATCATTCTAATAGAGAAGAAAAGAAAAAGTAAACACCCACCATCCACAAAAATGTTTTCATTTCTGATTTCTCTTCTTTCAAGACAAACAATGCCTCTAGAAGTTCCTGTCGTGTAACCTCTCAAACTTGCTTTCTTCAGAACATTGAATTAATATTTTATATTACATTTCAAATTTTGTTTATATGTAGCTTAACTTTGTTGCTTTGTTTATCTAACTTTGTATCTGGTTCAGTTGTGTATATGAATGGTCCCTTAAGGATAGTTTGAAGGTTTTTAATATTTTGAATAACAATAACAATATTAACACTGATCGTTATTTAATAAATGGTGACAGGAAGAATATTTCATTTGTGACTTTTCACAGCCTTCAGAAATGCCAGAATTATTGCTTATGTATAGTCAATTGTCAATTGATCCACATGCGATATTTAAAATGGTCACTAACTCTGCATCTGACTAGTAGAACTGCCTATTTAAGAAAATAAAGTTAGATAAAACAGTGCCTGTTGTATTTAGCCTATATTATATTGTATTATATGTTAATGTTGTCTAAGTCCAAATGGCAGAAGAGAAAGCTTATTCATTAATGAGGTTTTACGCATTTGTTACAGGTTGAGCACTGCATGAGTGAGTTCTAAACAAATCTTACACACAGTCTTTATCTAAAAGGAACAAAAGTCTATTTGAGGAGTCAAGACAGAAATTCTCTAGTAGTTATCACAGTTACTGGGCTTCAATAACCAATTAAGTGAATGAATGAAATAGAATAAAAAAACAAGACAAAAACAGCATAAAATACTAAATGTATGGCAATTAATGTAATTGGAGTTAGAAAGTGAGTTAATATTTTAAATCTGACTTACCCGACAGCTCTCAAAAACCTCTATTGTTCCCATACTTCTCTGGAAAACTGGAAAGTTGGGGATATAAATAAAAATGTAAATAGGTGTCAAAAATAATAGAATATAAAAGTTATCAGATTGAGGCTTAATATTTTTCCATGACTATTATAAGACAAAAAAAGAATTAAAACCAAGTATACGTAATGTTTAGTACATTTAAATTTATTTCCAATTGTGAAGTCTTAAGAGAAAATATTACAAAGGTGATAAACTAATTCAATATAATGACAACAGACTGTCTTTTAAAATTTGGTTTTGATTTACTCCAAAGACATAGAGACAGAATCAAGGATTGTCATCTGCTAAATAAACCATCTAGATATTTTGAGTTCACAAGGACTATTGGCAGATAGGACTCTGAATGTATTTGGTCCAGTCTTGAGTTCAAGTGGATGGGGCTGCAAAAGACTTAAATAGATTCCTCTAAATTTTTTTGTTATTTTTATTAATGTTATATGTAAAAATAATACAAAAGTCAAATTTAGCTTGTTCTAGCTGACAGCAGTTTCTGTCTGCACTGCCTTCCTCAGTTCCTTGCTCTTTATAAGTAACTACTTTCAACTTTTAAAACATTTTAAAGTTTACTGTCATTTTCTAAGTGATGAATAACTTTAGAAGATCTAGATTCAGCTCACGTTCACAGGACCACCACTGACCTCACCATACACATGCACTTTTCCAGTGTAGTTATATGATTTGTTCAGATCAATTCCCTGGGGTACACTAAATGATAAGTAACTGCTCTGTATAGGTAAGCCACATAGTATATACCCTTACGTTTCTTTTTGACATAATCTTCTGTTTTCCTGAAGCTAATAATTGGTTTGGTTTTTCATAGGCTTATTTTTCTTTGTACTTATCATGAATTCTACCCTAAATTCTTTTCCAGATATGTAAATCTTCTCTCAATATATTGAAACTCAACAGAGAGTGTCAGTGTCCTCTTATTGGAGATTTCTTACTTGGAGTCCTTTGTGCATCTAAATCTGGATGCCCTGCTATTGAGACCTGCTGTACAGTATCATCCTTGGATCCCCTTTGATTTTATTTTTTTGTTAATCCTCACCAGAGGATATTTTTCCATTGTTTTTTTTTTTTAGATAGACTGGAAGGAGGGAGGGAGGGGGAGAGAGAGAGAGAGAGAAAGAGAGAAACATTGATGTAAGAGAGACACATCGATTGGTTGCCTCCCGTAGGACCCCAGGGGTCAAGCCTGCAATTAAGCTATGTGTCCTTGACCATAATCGAACCTGCCCTTTGGTCTGTAGGCAGATGCTCCAACTGCTGAGCCAAACAGGCCAGGGCTTAGTCTCCTTTTATGAACGAGGATTTCATTTGCTCTCTTGGATTGGATAACCTGCTTTCTGGAAATACTTTGTCTTTTTGGTGGAGCATTTCTGCAGTGCCTTACTTAAAGGTAGTGGGGCAGGAACTTTTTGCAGATCAGAAATGTCTTTATTCCACCCTAACAATTTATTTGACTAGTAATTTATTTGGGAGGGAATGCTCTTCTGGTTTGGAGTATGTGTGTGTGTACAGGGAGGAGCAAAAGTAGGTTTACTTTTGTAAGTGAGAAACAGTTCATTCTTGTATTATTATTTATTAATTATTGTATTGTTTATTTGTATTGCAACTGTAAACCTACTTTTGCCCTACCCTGTATAAATAGCCTATCTCTGTCAGCTCAAGAGATCTTCTTTTTGTTTCTAGTGCTGTAAAATTTCAAAATGCTCTTTCTTGGACACTGTCCTTTTTATCCATTATTCTGGACGCTTAGTGGCCAATTTTTTCTCCCTTTAAGGCTACAGAAAAATCTGCACACAGACAAAGAAATTAATTCTCATAATAAAAATACCCCCATCCTCATAGCCGAGGTCTCCATCAGATTCCACAGAGAGTATGTGGTACGTCTTGTTCTATTCCACAAGTGCATTTTCTTGTGAGCCTGCAGGGTTATGATCAATTCTTTCTGGAAATATTAGCTTCTCCCAAACTGCCTCCTTGACTGGTAAATACTGTGATACTTCATTAGGTTCCATGAAGAGGGAAGGAGAAACATGCATTAAATGAGCAATTCTGCTCTCTCGTGTTGTATATTCTCATGACATATAGATCTTGTCGGCCTTGTGGTAACGTCTGGTGTCATTCATTCTGATAAGCACCCCATCAATTCCCAAGAAAAACTGCTATAGCAGGAAAAAGTTGGAAGGCAGTACTCTAATTTTCACCCTTAGGATCGAAACTCCATGATCATGAAGTTCATCCTCACACAGGAAGAACATCTTTAAAAAACTCAATCTGCTCTCTGGCTTTCAGTTTCTCTGTATCTATATGATCTGCTGTAGGTAGGCACAACTTTAACTTGAGTGATTCTCCAAGTAATAGTCCCTTACAGTCTGTCGCACAGGTCCAATCGCAGGGTTGAAGAACCTTCTTGGAGTGTTCGCCTCGGTCCTGCTTTCCTGCCACTGTCCCACACTGGCTTCCTGAAGCATTTCCTGGTATTTGTTTGTACACCTTAGAGCATCCGTAGCATTGAACTCAATCCCAAGGCCAGATTCCCCTGTCTTGCTGCCTTAGTGGCCTTTTTCAATTTAGAAACTCTTGTCTATCAGTTCTGGAGGTTTTCTTCAATTATTTTGTCGATGATTTTGCGTCTTCCATTTTTTGGTGACATCTCTGAAATTCCTATTATCACGAATTCACAGGGATTGTTCCTTTATTTTTATTTTGTTGTATTTCTATCTTTGTCTTTTTGTTCCTTTTTCTGAGAGATTTATTCTATGGAGTTTTGGAGTTCTGTTATTGTATTTTTAGCCTCCGAGAGCCATTTTTGTTCTCTGAATGTTCTTTTCTTACAGTATTTGCTTTATGGGTGCAAAAGAAATTCAGTATTGCTGATGGTAAAGTTCATTGGCAACTTTGGCTCAAACAATTTTACAATTTTATAATTTAATCTGTATTTGAAAATAATTAGCTAATGTAGTCAAAGAACCTAGCTAATCTTTGTCCTGAAATATTTTCAATAGCTAACAGTTAAATTGGATAATATTATTACCCTACATATTTAGGTATGAATATGAACATACTTGGCTATTTTAATAAAAATTTGCCTCAATTATAAACTGAACCTGTAAGCATCTAACCGTAATTTGCTGAATATAGATTTTTAAACATTTATCAGTAATTCATAATCATGATAGTGAACTAGCATACTCCTTTGTTTCTTTGTTTACACTTTATTGTGTAGCAGTATTTCCTTTGCCAATTTTTGTGAATTCTGCCCGGTTTTATTTCATGAAATAAAACTGTGTGACTTGGTATTTCTCCCTTCTCAGGACTTTAGGAAACAAAAGTTTCCTTAAACCCAAGGTAGACTTCCTGACCACAAAGTTATATTTGTAAATTTATTTAACAGAACCGAATCTATGCATATCCAATATCTGCTACATTACATATCCACTATTAGGTATAAGAAACTGCACACAGATGACACGTAGATAGTAAGCTCACAGAACCCACTCACCCTACCCAGGAGGCACCTGCAGTCATGTCCTGTGTAATCCAGGCTTTGAAGCTTTTCTGGGATCACAGAACTCTGCTAAATGCATTCACTTGCTAACCTCTCAGAAGTAGCGATTTCTCTGCTGGCAAAAGTCAGTATCGTAGGGATTTACTTTCCTCACTTTATCTAGTCATTTTGTCTGTTGATCGAAGACCACTGGATTCTAAGACCTGCATGACTCCCAGGCCTCAACAACCCATTCCCTACCTCATTACACATTTTCACTTGTTTTAGATAATGAAAGAAGCAGTGGACTACGTGTGTGTTTTTGCAGCATCAGGGTAGCACACTGATGTTTTGGACAAGGTATGTGAATACTATAGTGGCTCTCAAAGTAGACTAAGTTAGGAAGACAACAGGTGCTAAAATTGTCCTACTGCTTTGCCATATGTCCAGATATCTATAAGCCCATATTTTTATATACTTTGCTTGATGTTTATTACTTGGGAAAAGTCACCAGTTAACTGGCCATCAGGGACGTCCATTAGGAAAGGGCTGGATATTATACTCTAGCCAATGGGAACTTTTGGTTATTTGAGAGGTCTGGGATGATATCAATGTAAAAGATGGTGGGTTACTTAATTTTGTAAGCTGCTTAAATTATACCTCTTTGGTGCATACCAGAACTTTATTCCTTATAGTCATATATGTTAGCAATGCATTCAGTATCTTAGTAAGTGCTAATAGGAATAGATTTGGAACATGAAGTAACTGGCATGTCTGATTTAGACAACAGCTACTCCACTTAATGGATTGGCTTTATTTTGAGCAGCCTTAGGGAATTTATGTTGTTATGAGAGAAGAGGTTTAGGTCTGTAGAAGAGAAGAACAGTCCAGAAATTTTGGCTATTCCTGTTCACTGGGTTCTCAGCAGGACAGCTCAAACTCCCAGAATCGGGCCAACATCTCCATCTCCGAAGGGTCTAATATATGATATCTGCCTGAGAGATCAGATGACATTTCTCTATTCCTGCCACTACCCCTGTTAGAATTTATATGTGGACTTCTAGAGCCGAAATTCATTTAGGATGCTCAGCATTCTGATACGCACCGGCACACTGACTCCATCGGTGGCTGGGCTCCTACGGAAACTTATTCAACTTCTTTGATAAAAAATTATATATTTTTTCACTGTTAGAAAGGTCTGATAGGCATTACTGTTATAAATGCTAAAACCTCCCTGGGGTGTAAAACATTCCTTGTCAAAGTGGCTCAAATGGCTTTCAGTGGAGCAGACCCCCGATGCCCCAACCCAGTCTTCTGGTCCTCTTCTCCCACTTTTAGCTTTTTATCTCTTTCCTATATTTTCTTTATCTTCTTCTTTCTATGTTCTTCTCCTTTTATTTCTCCCACCCCTTCTTATTTTGATAAAATATTATAAACTTCAAGATCTTTACTTTTTTATATTTTATTATAAACTTCAGGATCTTTACTTTTTTATATTTTATTAACTCTAAAGCTGAAAAATGTTACAATACTGAACTAGACACTTTGCAGCATGTTATCTAAGTCAGTCCTCACAAAAACCTTGCAAATGAGTTATTTTTTTTTTTTTTTCAAGCAATGATCTCTCTCTCTTCCTCTTTCCATGTTTAGGACAGAGTGGTTTTCATAGACTGCTTTTTAATTTGGAATACCACATTTGAATTGAATATCTTGTACATTTAGTCTGTAATCATTTAGACTGTGCTTAATTTGTGTTTCTGAGAATAATGGGAGTTTTATCTTCATGCAAACAGGTGTAAGATGTATATGTCAAATTGAATGTTTCCAAGTGAAATAAACACACAAAGATGACAGAGTACAGCGATTCATCATTTAGATGGAGTATCTTTTTGATTTCTACTTTATTTTGGTGGATACCTCTATGAAGTAATAGAACATTGCATCTGCTGTGTTTAGGTAGTACTGCTTATATTGTTTTAGTAAAGAGTTACCAGCATAAAAATTAGAAGCAGAGACATTATTTTAAATCCTGCAATTAAGTATATGCTGGTCAGCGGTGCAGTCGCGGCCTCTTTGATAGTGTGGGTAATGTGTATTTTCTTCTCAGCTTGCTGAGGCTGTGGTAATGGAAGGCAAGCTCCAACATCAAAGAAAAGAGGTTTTCCTTTGTAGGAAAACATCATTACATTTTCACACCATTAGGGTGATAGAAGTATAGCATCTCCTCTACATGAAGTAGACCCTTTCATGTTTTTTTTTTTTAAAACTAAACATAGACCAAGAAGCATATAATGTTGATCATTACTTGTATGTGTGCAAATACTATAATGCCCCAAATAATGCCTATTAATTGCTTTATTAACATTTTAGAAGAAAGAGGTGAGATGTTAAGGAACTCACTAATTGAAACTCAATTAATTATTAGCAGTTACGTAGGCATATCAGCATCCAATTTTCTGTATTTTAAATGACATTCCCTTGAAAGCTTAAAGCATTCTTCATGATAGCCTCATAAAAGTCAGCCTCAGCAATTATTAAAGTGAGGACATCAGGAAATTTAATCTCCAACTGAAATCAGAACTAGATGCTGAGGAAATGACAGCAATGCCTATTATTTCACTTTTCTCCATATTGTTGATGAACCATTTTACAAAATAAGGGTACATACCCTTGAGAAACTGAGCTTCCTGAAAAGTTTTACTTAAATAAAGTTGATATTGACAAGATGTTATAGGATGAGTACAGGTGAGCTAAATATGCCTAAATTCTATAAGTATTTTAATTGTTGCTCATATAACCTTACTTTAATATATTATTTCCAAGATAGCAGTGCTAAAATAATAATAATGGTGAGGGCAATCACAAGACGACTTCAAGTCCACAAGGTAAAAAAAAAAAAAATCCTTTATATACCATAGTATTTCAAATATCCAAAAAGATCTCCCAAAGTAGAATGTAAGCTATTCCATAGAGACCAAAATAGCAAGAGAGAAAACATATCTTAATAACTAAATCGTTTTTCTGATGGGCTGAAACTCATCCATCTCTCTGCTAACACTGCGGAGAAGGTAACAAGGCCAAAATGGTACCTTGAGACTCTGCCATTTATTTGATTGTCACCTACCAATAGTCTTCAGATTAAATGCTGTCTTCACAGAAATCTTAGCAGCTGTCACTTAGTTGATAGTCATCTGTCAATATTCTTTAGATAACAACATCATGTCAACTACAAAATCTTGGGGGCATATTATAGAATTAATGACATTGTCTGGGTGCCTTCAGTCTTAAAAACAAAACGTTTTTGCTATATTATGACATTGATTTTCCCAAAATACGTTAAATTAGCCCTGGTATTTATGTAAAGCAAGAAAACATGTTCTTGAAAACATTCTCTACTATTGCTGATATAGAAGAGTTAATTACTTTAGTGCTGTTCTCCAGGTGATTTTGTAAATTGTGCTAGCCACCCTGGAGACAACAGCAGCAAAGCTTGAAAGACAGAAAATGTTCGCATTTTGTTTAACAGTGTATATACTTCTACCTGATTTTGTTTATTTATGCTACTGTGTTTCTCTTTTTCAATTCTTTTTTTTTTTTTTTTTTTTTTACTGGTTCATACAAATTCCTTCCCCTCTCATTTGATCTTGAAATAATTGGTGATTGCAGTGTTATGTGGCATAGAAAAATACAAATTGAAGAATGAAGCAGAATAGTGTCCAGAATATATCCTAACATATAGGAGAATTTAGTATGTGAAAAAGATTTAATTCAATAGAAAAAGCATGGCTTACTTAACAAATTATTCTGGCACAGCTGATTATCCATTTGGAAGAAAATAAGTTTAGAAGCCTACCTCAAGTCATATATACAAATAGACTTCAGGTAGATTAAATCTTAAATTTAAACATTAAAAAATTTGGGCGAAAATGTGGATTATTTCATGTAAGAGTTTAAAATTATATGCATTTTCTTAGAGATAGCATACTCAAAATCTATAAAAGAAAAGAGAAATATACTCAAATATTTATAATGTAAGAACTTTTGTATAAAAATTTCTAAAACTAAATTCAATAGAAATTATAGATTTTGGAAAAAAAAAAGTAAAACGCAAATGACAGAAAAAGGACTACTATCTATAATAAACAAAGCCCTTAACTAATATAGAGGGCTATTTAATAAAACAACACTATATTTTATTTTTTTAATCCTCACTCGAGGACACTTTTTGCATTTATCCTCAGATAGAGCAGGAGGGAGAGAGGGAGGAAGAGAGAGAGAAACATCGATGTGAGAGAGACACATCGACCGGTTGTCACCCGCACAACCCCGACCGGGGCCAGGGACGAACCGCAACCGAGGTACGTGCCCTCAGTGGGAACCGAACCCTGGTCTGTGGGCTGACGCTCCAACCGCTGAGCCAAACTGGCCAGGGCCAACCCTATATTTTAAAAACCCTATTAAAAATGTGCAACTTAACAATTTAAATCCAACTTTAAAAAACAGCCCTATTAAAAATTGTGAAGAAAGATTTGACTCTGTAGTTGATAGAAGAACAGATCTAAATGGTCAATCACATTTGTTAAGAATCTGAAGTTTACTACTTGGTAAATGCAACTTAAATTAACAGTGAGAAATCACTTTATTGCCATCAGATTGGTGCAGTTTAAAAGGAGCAATTCCATCTCCTCTGATGGGGATGTGGAGACAGGGCGCTCTCATACTTTGCTGGTGAAATGTGACTCAGAATGCAATCTGGCATTGTCTACTAATTATGGAGATACGGATACCCTTTAATCAGCAGACCCATTCCTGGGAACCGAGCCCACAGAAATAAAAGCATGGGTCCATAAAAATTTATACAGAAGGAGTTCACTGCTAGAATATTTGTAGTGAGAACAAGCTGGAAACAAGGTGAATGCCCATCAACAAAGTAATGGTTGAATAGATTATGGTACATTCTTGTGATAAAATATTGTGTTTCATTAAAAAGTGTAGATATGTCAGTGAACTTGGGAAGATTTTTCAAGTGAGAAAAGCAAGAGAACATAAGGAAGAGGGTATAATTATTTCAATTTTAGGAAACAAACAGTGACAAAAATTTTCCCAAATCCCTACATGGGTGACTGTGTGTTTTTATATATTATTCTTTTGGCATGAAGAAAGTATGGAACTCACACACAGGGTGCTGACATTGAGAGGTGATATGCAGGGATGGTGAGCATTGACTTTGGAGTTAAACTTTCTACATTCAAATCCTGGCTATGCATCTACTAGCTAAGTGACTTTGGAGAAGTTAATTTAAAACAAAATTTTTTAAAATGGATTTTTAGAGAAGAATGGAGGGAGAGAGAGAGAGAAAGAGAGAGAGAAACATCAATGTGAGAGAGACATATATATCAGTTGCCTCCCATACTTGTCCCAGACCGGGATTGAACCCACGACCTGAGTATGTGCCCTGACTGGGAATCGAACTGGTGACCTTCCAGTGCACGGGATGGTGCTCCAACCAAATGAGCAACACCGGCCAGGGTGAAGATAATTTTTTAATGCCTAAGTTTTCTCTTAGGTAAAAGAAGGATGATGCTAGAATCTACCTTTTTGGGATCTATCTACCTATCGATCTGTCTATCTATCTATCTATCTATCTATCTATCTATCTATCTATCTATCTAAACTAACTTAAAAGTCCTATGCTAAGTGCTCTCAGTTTGTGGTTTACATAAGTTTGAGTAAGGTGGGGAAGGAGAGAAGGAGAAGAGCAATAAAAGGAAAAATTCAACATAGAAAAGAAAGAAATCAGAGTCCTCTTTTGAAATGGTTTGTTTCTCTGGGTACCCACATTGGTTACCCAACCATATCTTTCACCAGCCTGTTCTATTCAAGTTTCTCACACTCTTAGCCTCAGCACCACTTTCAAATCCTTGTCCCATGGATTGTCAGAGACTGAAGCATGAGGAACAGGGTTACCTCCATAAGGGACTGGAGCTGGCCTCTCAGAGCACACATTAACTGACTCTTTCACCTGAACTCATCGGATAATTACTTGATGTTTCTGTCCACTTCGGCTGAGCAAACAGTTTGTTTTTCCCTTAAACATCCTTAATACAGCCCTTGCTCTTTCCTCTGGTCATTGACAGGGGATTGGTGGGGAGGAGGAAGGGAATAGGAGTTATTTCATCTGATGTTTTCATTTCTTTTTTCGTAGAGCCTCTGCATGCTAAAGTCTGATCATTGTCATTTTCTTAGGAGGCAATTCTCCATGGATCTGTAACTGTTGAGAGCAGAGGCACTGACAGCTTTCTTTCTTTCTTTCTTTCTTTCTTTCTTTCTTTCTTTCTTTCTTTCTTTCTTTCTTTCTTTCTTTTTAAAATTCTTGTCAAGGATTTGTATAATAAACAATCTGAAGACAGAGATAGTGTTTCCTTTCCTGCAAAGGAAAGAATTGTTTCCTGTCTGTATAATCAGGATACTATTTCCCTCCAGGACAGAGGGCAGGTTTGCTTCTAGTTCATTATAAGAGGTTAGAGGTTTCCTAAATTCAATGACACTAACCCACTGTGCGTGCAGCATAAGCCTGGGCCCCTACATATTGCCCTTAAGGTACTTGGGGATGGGGAACTGATGTGGACATGAAGTTCATGCTAATAAAGTTCTTCGTCTCTGACCCAGGAGTGTCTTGTCTTCTGCTAGCATCTATGAAACTCTATTAGGCTAATTTGTTTACTTGGAAGAAGGGTAAAATGCCAGACCTTTCACAGTTATTGACACCATTCACAATAAAACATTTTTGTACTTTCAGATGAGATAATGTAGGTATGGATTCATGTAAACTTATAAGGAACAACTTTAAGATTGTAGTGAGGTGGAGAAAAGAATGTTTACCAGTTTTCTCTTGAAAATTACAGTTTATATTTTGAGGAAAAATTTGAATTTTGAAAACATTTGAACTTATGCAAGATTGTGAGGGGTAGTGCTATCCCCCAGAGTGTGCTTAATTTTCTTTAAGTAAATTATTACCTCAACACAAACTCTGAATGGTCATGCTTAACTGCAAGGGAGGCTGGGAGATGTGATCTTTGGATGGGTAGGATGTGCCCACATAAATTTCTATTACTATGTAAGATTGGAGAATGGGTTTTGGAGTACAGCTGGCAATCAAATGGGCTCCTTAGGCTATAATTTGCCTTGTCTTACTTATTTCACTTAGCATAAACCCCCTAGGTTTATCCATGTTGTTACAAATCATAAGTTTTCATTTTTTTAGTGGCCCAGCAATAGTCCATTGTATATATCTACCACATCTTCCTTACCCATTCATCTACTGATGGACATTTAGTTTGCTTCCATATCTTGGCTGTTGTAAATAATGCAGCAAGGAACGTAGCCTCTGGTTTTTGTTCTTTAAGAAAAGCTTCTCAGAGTAAATGGTCTCAGAAGTAGAGCAGCATGGTTGATAGTTACAGTTCAGTTTGATTCAAGAATGAGAGTTAGGAACAAGAAGAATGTATTAGGTAATATATAGTGTAGCTTAACTGACAACGATGAGAGGTGTGGCTAAGTTTTGGCAAGAGACGACTCTGGGTAGGTGGAAGAGAGAAAACTTGTGAAAGGACTTGAAGGCCATGGTGCATTCCTTTGAGGATGAAAACAATGTGGATCTATTAAGTGATTGAGCAGTGGAGCCCTTTATGTCAGTGCTTTGCCATATTTTTTATATCATATTAATAATACTAATAACACAGCATTCTAGGGTAAATGGAGGAGGCAGCATGCGGCTGGTGGCAACTGGCCAGAGCATTCCAGCCTACTGTTGTCCCCCCTGAGAGCATCAATATCTGTAACCTGTATATGGTAACACAGTGCTCATCACACTTCTTGGGAAGCTGTGCACCAAAAGCATGTGTGGAGATATATTCTTAGTTAAGTTATAAAGACAAAGGACAGAAGAAATAAGAGATTGGACACAAAATGACTAAGGCTATTATTTCCTCAAATGGGAAAGCTTACACTTAAGTCAGGTTACCTGAAGGGCTTAAAATATCATTTGTCATGGCAATAAATACATATCTATCAACAATTGAATCTACAAACAAAATGAGCAAGCAGAACAGAAACAGACTCCTAGATACAGAGAACTTTTTGTTGCTTGCCAGATGGGCGGGGGCTGGGGGGATGGTTGAAAAAAATGAAGGAATTAAGAAGAACAAATGGTTTTTAGACTGATGAACCTCAAAGGGAAGAGGGGAGGGAGGGCGGGAAGAGATAAATCAAAGAATTTGTATGCATATATGCATAATCAATGGACACAGACAATAGTGTGGGGAAGGCAGGAGGGGGGGCAGGTTTGGGGAGGAGGGGGTCAATGGGGGGAAAAAGAGGAGACATCTGTAATACAGTCAACAATAAAGATAAGTTTTTAAAAAATCATTTGTCAGTGGATCAGGAATAAATCTGCCTCAGGGGACAGACTCATAGAACAAACTAATAGAGATTGATGAATAAAAACCAGAAAGCCAGTCTATTAATTTACATTGAGAACTGAATGCATTGAGAGGTTCCAAAAATCATGTTTGCTGATCAATACATTTTTCTCCCTGTGGCAAATCTTCCATAAGGGCAAATTATGATCAGAAGATTGCTCAGTGAGCCTGGGATAGGATCAAGGAGAGGGCAATGAGTGTTCTTCGGGCCCGAACCTCCAGTTGGTGGATGGGTTGAGATGTTCTGAGCTTTGGGGTAACTGGACTACAAAGTATGGAGATATACTTTGATCTTCAGACACTGAATCCTCTGTTAGAGAGGCTGTCTTGACAATTTTCTTTTGTTTATCTTTTTTTTTTTTTTCCCCAGAGAGATTAACATGAAATTCTACTTGAAATTAGATAGTTTTAGTTACAATTCCAGTCCATTTCTGCTTTTCTGAGGACTTGTACCCAGGTCACTCTGACTGAGCATGAGTCATTTCTACAAATGGATAATCTCACACCTTGCATTCTGAGTCTTCTAGGACTTGGTGGTGGTGAGAGGGGTTCAGCAGGGAGGACATACTATTAGCAGTAGAATCTACCTTTGGGACCTAGAATGTCAGACATGAAAATCTGGGCAAATTAAATGTTAAGAGCTTTTTCTGCTTTCCTCACAACATATAAAATTTAGTTAAGAAATGAAATAAGATCTCATTTTTTTAGCTAGTCTTCAGTGGCAAACAGGGGATAGAGATGAGGAAAATGAGAAGAGAGAGGGAACTTGTTGCTAAACAACCAATCTCAATCTTGCCTGATATTGGAGTAGATTTGAAGTATTAGATACATGTGTGTGGGTGCCTCAGTTTTTTTTTTTTTAGGATTAGCTCCTGATGCTTTTGCTTGGATCCCAGGAGTTCAGGACTCTTTAGTGGAGAATGCTGATCACAATGAGAACTTCCCTGTTTTCATGGTGCAGGACATGGTTAGAACTTGTGATCTTGAAAATGAGAAAGCACCAAGTGCTCATGTGGTTCACAGGCTGACCAATAATATACCATAAAAAGTGGGTTCAGCCCATAGTTTTGAAAGACCATGGACTTTGGAGGGTAACAACCTTGGTTCAAATAACCAGACATGGCAGATTTAATATCTTTTAGTTTTAATTCCCATATAGTTTAGCGGGTAAATAATATCCATCTTGAAGATTTATAGTGAGAGGTAAATAACATGATGTATGGAAAGGAACTGGCACTCTTCCCAGTTAAAATTGTGACTTTATGTTTCTTCTTCATCCTTTCATGTTAAATTTTTATCATTTAAAGCATAAGGTCAGTTTAAAAACAAATAAGCAAACAAACAAAAAAACCAAAAGGCTGGTGTTTATCTCTTAAAACTTAATTAATGTGGATAATTGAGAAATTTGGAAAGCAGTAATATTCACAGGAAGTCTGCAATGACTATACTGCTGTGATATAGTATTAAAATTAATCAATTTCCATCTGTCTATGTTTGGCGTTACCACTTGATCAGACACCACATATTATTTCTGAAGAGTATCTCCTGCTGCTGTTGCACTGTCTGCTGGTTTTATTGCTTGCCCAAGAGAGATCATATTTCCTTTGGAAATGTGAATGAATTGGTTAGAAAAATGATTTGCTTGTAGCTGATTCCAGAAGACAAGTTTACCTCATAACCATATGTTTTTGAATAGTCGGAGTCTAGCAAGAGAAAAAAAAATTCATATATCCATCATCTTATATAAAAAGAAACAAACATTTGCCCAGCCAGTGTGGCTCAATGGATTGAGAATCGTCCCATGGGCTGAGAGTTCCCAGTTCGATTTCTGGATTTCTGGTCAGGGCACATGCCCGGGTTTCCAGCTCGATCCTCAGTAGGGGGTGTGTAGGAGGCAGCCAATCAATATTTTATTCACATCGATGTTTCTATCTCTCTTTCTTCCTTCTTCTCTCTCTAAAAAATCAATAAAAACATAATTTTATTAAAAAAAACCATTGTCTTATTAAGGAACTTGCCAAATAATACTTACTAACAACTTCAAAAAGATGGACAGGGTTTAGTGCTTTTGTTGGCAAGTAAAGCATCTGCTCACTTGTATGAGAATTCATGCACTCACTCGCTCATTTAAACAATATTTATTGAGTGTCTACACAGGATGTGAGTCACTACTATTTCCTCTTCATTTTTAGGGGGGTAATATTTGGAAAAATCTAAATTGCAATATTGACCAATGAAGATTTATACATAAAATCTCAACTGATTTCAATTCAATTCACCAAATGGAACTTGAAAATTGCCAGATGTTGTGCACATAGCTGGAAAATTTGATAGCAATATTTGAGGGGAGGGGAGCTCAATACAACACTATGTATAAATTGTGAAATATGTGAGCAAATGGATAAGGATTGAAAAGGAGCTTGAAAAGTGAAAGCAATTATTTTGTTAAGATGGCAGAAATTTATGGTAATTATCTTAGTTTTCAAATTTGACAATGATGGTATTATGGGCTGAATTGTTTTCTCTTAAATTTCACAGTTTGAAGTCTTAGCCCTCTGAAGGTGATTGTATTGGGAGGCAGAATCTTTAAAGAGGTAACTAAATTAAAATGATGTCATTAGGGTGGGCTGTAATGCAATATGACTGGTTTCCTTATAAGAAGAGAAAATTAGAGAATAGACATACACATAGGAAAAACCCTGTAAAGACACCAGGGGAAGACGACCATCTATCAGCCAAGAAGAGAGACCTTGGAAGAAACTAACCTTACTGACACCTAGATCTTGGCCTCCACAACTGTGAAAAAATAAAGTTCTCTTGTTTAAGCCACTCGATCTGTGGTACTTTGCTATAGCAGCCTTCACAAACTAATACAGACGGGAAAACAAATTATGTGAAAATCTTGAAAAAGCTCCTTTACGTCCTTTGTTAGGTGTTAGCAGCCCTCGACTTCACGGCTAATTCTGCCACTTACTTGCTCTGTAACCTGCAAGTTATATAGTTGGTGAAATCAATTTATCCACTTATAAATCAGTAAGAGTATCCTTTCCACTTAGGCCATCTGATAGCTTTAAGGATCAAATGGTATTGTGACTTGAAAACTCATTGTAGACCATTAAGAGCAATACAAAGATGAGAGATACTGACTTGGTGAAAGATAATATTTTTTAATTTCACATAAATGTGCACGCTCAATGCCCAACTGAGTAATTTCATAAAATAACATTTTTCAGGGAAATCAGAGGTCTTTAGTAGGCTAATAAACATTAATTGTTAAAAATCTTACAATTGAGATAAAAATGGCACCCTAATTAATGACTTGTATAATTTTGATTATTCTGTTCATGGACTGTTCATGTTTGGTCCATGACAATATAGCTTCTGGAATGAGACCGTGTTACTCAGAAGGAGTTCTCTTGTTCACCTCAGCCATGCCCGTCTTTAAGCAAGATGAAATTTTAAAATTCTAGGCAGAATGGTGCTTATTTCATTTAAAAAATAATAAGAAGGAGAATGAAAAAAGCTATTAAAAGAACACCATGGCAAAGTAAAGCCAATGTTAGTTTGGTCTGTGCTTCCTGTACTACTATGAGACACAAAGGACAGGTGCAAGAAGTTTCATGAAGTGCAAGGAGGAGAGAGGAATGAAGAGGTTGCTGAAGTGTTTGGTCAGTTGATTGAAGTGATAAAGGACAAGGGAGTACTGGGAAAACTAGAATGATGCTTTAGTTGTAGATGAAGGAAAGGGACCCAGGGCAAAATGAACATTATTTGAATGCTGAACCCAGATTTGAGTGGGTAACCTGATCACTTTCTTTGTATGCATTTCTCTCTTAATCTTATATTTTCTTTTATCCTGCCTCTGTCTGCTTTTTTATTTAAGAACTCTGCGGATGACCTTCATGACTTCATTTTCCAATTCACATGTAACTAGCACAGACTGAGAGACCGGTATCTGAATTCTAGCTCACAGGGAAGAACATTTTTACTGTAGAATTGCAGTAGAATTGGCTGTTATTAATGAAATATAGCCACCGAGAGATATTTTGTTCCTACATGCAAATCAGGTGGACCCAGAAGGTAACTTTTGCTCAAACTGGGTAAGCAAAAACATCAGAGAGTGTTCTTTCACAAACTAAACATTACTGTCCCCAGAGATGATATGGTCTACTAGTGATCTGCAATTTTCTTAATAAGTCTATTAAATAAAGAAAATCAGGAAATCAAGAAATCATTGAAGGCAGAGAAATGGAAGTCTAATGCAAAGTAAATGTATTATCACAGGTATTGGTGTGGATAAATCTCAAAAGGATAAAGCTAACAGAGAGAAGCAAATTGTAAAATGATATATAAGATGTGCTTATGCTTATGAAAATAATTCAAAAATACACAAAATATTTTAAAATATTACATATACATTTGTAGTAAAAGTATTACGATATTCATGGGAATGGTAACACAGATGTTAGGGTAGTGATTACCTTGTGGGAGAAAGGATTTAGGATAAGTGGGCAATTAGTTGTATTTACATGTTTTTCATACAAGATTATTAATATTTTATTGAGAATCAAAATATTCTAAAGTTATTAACTCAGAGATACTGATGACCACTACTAATAAATTTAGACAATTTGTGCATTTTAATAAGTTCTTAATTATGGTACCAAAAATTACCAAGAAATGTAAAATTATGTATAAAACATCTTCTATACAAGGCTGTAGAGTAGTTCATATGCCAAAATATGAAATATGGTTTGTGAGCAACACAGTATAATATTTTCTTATTAGTGATATAAAATAAAGTCTCCTATAGTGAAGCTGACCCTTTCCCCCAAATTTATTGTATATTATGAACTCTTGGTGATCTTTAATCTGGTCATCATTGTTTCTGCCCTTGCCCCCATTCTAAAGTCAAGAAGATATGAATGACCTATCTGTCATACAAACTAAACATTAACTTTTATTGTCACCAAATAAAAAGAGAATGCACCCTCTCAATAAACAACTTATCCTGTTGCAATAATATAATATGCTATGCTCATTATTCTAAATATCCTAAGAAAAGATATTTCCAACCAAGCACCAAGTATTTTGACTTTCTCAAAAGTAGAGCTTTCTTCTGATTCCATTTTTAGAAATAAACAGGAGTCAAATGAAAACTTGTTTCTGGAAACAAAAAACACCACACAACAACATTGATTTTTAATGCAGTTCAGGAAAGTAAGCATTAAAGAGAACTCTGGTGCATTCTGAATATGGTAATTTAAGTACCTAGATCAATACTGGTACTTATTCGCAGACGGTTAACCTTTGTTCAACATACTTTCCCATCACTAAGATATTTTCTTATTTCTTAAAAAACACACAAAAACACCTGAAGGAAATATGGTAACATATTTCAGGTGGTAGGTTTGTGTAGTTTCATGAATGTTTGGGATATTTAAAAATTAAAACTAGAATCTCCGTAATTTGTGGGGTTTGTGGTACAATTTACCATACCTATCCATTAGTGTATAGGTTTGTCTATTTCCAAAAAGGCAAAAGAAACATGCACAGATACAGTCTCTTCCATAGATCTGGCCATGCTCCTTGCAAATGATAGCTATGAAGTGAAGTGACACAATGTAGCAGAAATGGTGACAGCATGAGCCTTGGAATAGACAGGCCTAGCACTGAGTTCCAATTCCAACATTTGGCAGCTTGGGAAAATAGT
The DNA here is from genome assembly GCA_030848825.1 of Tadarida brasiliensis. NCBI lineage: Eukaryota > Metazoa > Chordata > Mammalia > Chiroptera > Molossidae > Tadarida > Tadarida brasiliensis. The sequence goes on along the minus strand of CM061267.1, from coordinate 76,127,872 downwards.
TTAACTTCTTTAAGCCTCTTAAAATGAGAATAAAGTGTCCTACCACATGGGGTAGCTGTAAGAACTAAATGTAATAATATAGGTCCATCGTTTGGCAAAGTGACTGGTAATAGAGTAAATAATAACTGATTTAATCAGAGAGTCTATAGATGTCATTATGAAATTTTTTGCTTGTGTTTATACATTTTTGGAAGAATAACTCAGTTTTTAAAATAATTAATTTGTGTTTTGTTTTTGGTAAAATGCCAATATGGGAAATTAATGATAGTTGGTCATTCTCAATAAGCCCTTTACAAAAGGTGGTTCCTGACCTAATTATTCCTGTGATGACCCTTCCTGCTTCATCTGCTTCTGCATTGTCAAAATAATTGTTTCTTTCCTGATTTTTTCAGAGAAGATGTAGCAGTCTCCAGAGTGTGTAGAAGAATGGCATTATAGAAAAAGTTCCTCAATAATTTTTACCAGCTATTATGTAGTTTCCATTACAAGATATTTCAAAGGATGATTAGGATTTTATGGCTATAAATCTTGATAATAGTAGTCTTCAAGCCTGAGGGAATGTTTAGCATCTTTATTTTAAAATGATTTCAAAGAGGTCAATTGATTTGGTCAATGTCATAACATTTCACAGGTGGAACTCCTTTTAGAACGCAGGTCTCTTGACTCTTGTTTTATTTTTTGAATTTTTAATTAGACTATTAAAAGTACTCAAAAATAAAATTGTATGTGGAAAAAAGTGAAGTGTGGGCCACTATAACATCTTTTATAAGAAATGTATGCTTAAAGGAAATACAAGGATGACTAGATGATAGCACTGATTCTAGGCTTTTTATACTGAAGAAATGGGACAAAATTAATATGGGGGAGAACATAAAAAAACAAAAGACTAGTGATATTATAGAATAAATGTTCTGCATGGGTTCTTTAAAATTCTTAATCACAGGTTCTTATAAACATTTTCTCCAAAACATAATATACTTAAGGAAATCATTTAACATATTTATGACATATTCCATATATCACATAAACAGTACACATAATACGATATAATATTGCAGTAAAATATATTGCACAATTATATATACATAACCATATTTAAAATGGTAAAAATTTCATTTGTTCAATTATGTCTCATGTTATTGTCAGAGGAGTTTGAAACAACAGATTAATAAGTAAGACGAAGCAGCAAAATGTATTGCTTGTTTGGATGAATCAAGTGAATTGTTTTATGAAACTAAAATCGACTCAAAACAGGACTCATATATTAAAATGTAGTGCTCATCTATATTTTAGGAAAAACTTTACTAAATGAATAACATACTCTTTATCATTAGACTGCCATGTTTATTCACAATTGTGTATGAATCCAGAATATACTAGTTTATTACATAATAATAATACAGCTTTCATTTCCACAGAGAGAACAATGTAATTACTAAAAACCACTTTAGGATATAGCTTCTCTATAAGCCAAATCTAGAGGAGGAAGGTTGAGTTTGGCCCTGCGGAGGTGAGGGTGTTGGAGCTCATCCTGGTATGTTTGCATTTGTCAAATGGTTGTATTGATTAGTCAGATTACATAGCAGCTTATTAAAGTGGCCAGAAATTTGAATTAGGCTTTGCACTTTCTTGTTGTGGTATCTTTTTAGCCAGTATAAGAATTAAGCCCCACACACACAAAGAAGATCATGGGCCTCCATAGGACTATGTGTCTAGTACCCCTGACTCTCCACACCACCCTTTGCTTCAGCTTCACTCATGATGTGCTGTTCAGAGCTGCCTTATTCTAACTTGTTTTCTGGCACAGTTGACTGGTCCAGGCTTAGGCATCCGAGACAACCTGGCTTTCCACAGAAGGTAGACACATGTTTGTCCAGAGACTGAAGTTATAATATATATTTCATTGAATCTAAGATGCCTTTGTATTAATAGGATGCACCATTATTTTATTTATTGCTAAGAAATAAAAAATGCTGTTAAGCTATGATGCCTGTTGTTTTCAACTTAATTGGAAGAGTTCTTTTAGTCTTATGTATATATCGCTTTTTAAAATCATATGTCATACTTGTGCCTATATTAAAAGGAAAATGTAAATGAAATAAATAGGTTAAGGTGTTCCTAATAATTCTTTTTTTTTTTTATTGATTTTAGAGAGAGGAAGGTGGAAGGAGTGACAGATAGAAATATCGATGAGAGAGGGTATTGATTGGCCGCCTCCTGCATGCCCTCCACTGGGGATTTGATCCACAACCTGGGCATGTGTCCTGACTGGAAATCAAACTGGCCATCTCTTGGGTTGACCCAACCACTGAGCCACACTGGCCCGGCCCTAATAATTCTTTCCATTCAAGAATATGACATTTTGATTCGATTTTTGACAGTTGTTGGTAGATGTTTTGTTTTCCATACAACACATTCTGTGTCATCACAAGCAATGGTGATTCAGCATTTCTTGAGAATCCTCTGCGAGTGTCTGTAGTATTCTCTTTTTTTTTTTTTTATCCTCACCCGAGGACATTTTTTCATTTTCTGTTCAGATAGAGTGGGAGGGAGAGAGAGAGAGAGAAATATCGACGTGAAAGGGACACATCGAGTGGCTGCCACCCGCACGACCAACCAGGGCCGGGGACAAACTGCAACCGAGGTACACGCCCCTAGCGGGAACCGAACCCGGGTCTCTCTGGACTGCAGGCCGACGCTCTAACCGCTGAGCCAAACCGGCCAGGGCTGTAGTATTCTCTTTTAAGCTCCCGTGGACTCTCATTCTGCATATTTAAAAAAAATTTATCTTTATTGTTGAAAGTATTACAGATGTCCCTCCTTTTTTGCCCTCTCCATTGACTCCCTTTTCCTCACTCCTGGCCCGTACCCCACCTTCACTGCTCTGTTGTCTGTGTCCATTGGTTATGCATATAGGCATATAATTTCTTTGGTTTATCTCTTCCCATCCCCACCTTGCCTCTTCCCTCTGAGATTTATCAGTCTGTTCCCTACTTCCATGTCTCTGAATCTATTTTGTTCGTCAGCTTATTTTGTTCATTATATTCCAAAAATAAGTGAGATCATGTGGAACTTGTCTTTCTTTGACTGGTTTATTTCGCTTAGGATAATGCTCTCCGTGTTGTCTCAAAGGGTAAGAGATCTTTCTTACAGCCGCATAGTATTCCATTGTGTAAATGTATCACAGCTTTTTTTTTTTTTTTTTATCCACTCATGTACTGATGGACCCTTGGGCTGTTTCCAAATCTTAGCTATTGTAAATAGCACTGCTATGAACATAGGGGTGCATATATTCTTTCTGATTGGTGTTTCAGGCTTCTTAGGATATATTCTTAAAAGTGGCATCACTGGGTCAAATGGCAGTTCAATTCTTAATTTTTATTTATTTATTTTGTTATTCATCACCCAAGGATATTTTTCCATTTTTTTTTTAATAGAGTGGGAGGGAGGGAGGGAGAGAGAGATGTGAGAGAGACACATCAATATGTTGCCTCCTATACGACCCGACTAGGGCTGAGAATCAAACCTGCAACCCAGGTATGTGCCCTTGACTGGGAATCAAACCCATGACCCTTTGGTCCACAGGCTGATGCTCTAACCGCTGAGCCAAACCAGCCTGGGTGAATTTTTAATTTTTTGAGGAAATACCATATTGTTTTCCATAGTGGCTGCACCAGTCTGCATTCCCACCAGCAATGTACTAGAGTCTCCTTTTCTCCACACCCTCGTCGGCAATTATTGTTTGATGATTTGTTGATGGCAGCCATTCTGGCAGGTTTGAGGTGATACCTCATAGTTTCAGTTTTCATCTCTGATGATTAGTGACATTGAGTATTTCTTCTATGTCTTTTGGCCATTTGTATGTCCTCTTTGGAGAAGTCTCTATTCAGGTCCTCTGCCCATTTTTTAATTGGATTGTTTTGTCTTCCTTTTGTTGAGGTATATGAGTATTCTGTATATTTTGGAAATTAATCCCTTATCTGATGTATCATTGGCAAATATGTTCTCCCATACAGTGGGTTCCCTTTTCATTTTGATGTTGATTTCTTTTGCTGTGCAGAAGCTTTTTAGTTTGATATAGTCCCATTTATTGGTAAAAATCATATGATCATATCAACAGATGCTGAAAAAAGCATTTGACATACTCCAATACCCATTTTTTATAAAAACCCTCAAGAATATGGGAATAGATCGATCATACCTCAGTATAATAAAGGCCATATATGAAAAACCTACAGCCAACATCATACTCAATGGGCAAAAACTAAAAGCATGAACAAGACAGGGATGTCTGCTTTTGCCACTCTTATTCAACATAGTACTGGAAGTCTTAGCCACAGAGATCAGACAAGAAAAAAAAAAAAAAGGCATCCAAATTGGAAAGGAGGAAGTGAAACTGTCATTATTCGCAGATGACACTATATTGTACGTAGAAAATCCTAAAGACCCCACCGAAAAACTACTAGATTTAATAAATGCATTTGGCAAAGTAGCAAGATACAAAATTAACATCCAGAAATTGGTGGTATTTTTATATATCAATAATGAACTATCAGAAAAAAAACTAAAAAAAAATCCCATTTACTATTGCAACAAAAAAATTGATACCTAGGAGTAAACTTAACCAAGGAGGTGAAAGCCCTGTTCTCAGAAAACTACAGGTCATTCTGCATATTTTTGATACACATGAGCAGTCATTAATCATTGTGCTAGAATTACTGCCTGGCAATGATGAACGTGAGTAGGTCCCTCACTATTTCACAACTACAGCTAACAATTATAAGACACAGTAGGGATTTGGAAATGTTAACAGGTGAAAACTTACATTTTAGGATTAATGAAATATTGTTTATGAAGTTCAAGGGCTGTTGGTGGCCATTTGTCCAGTGTATATAGAAAGCTCATCTATTACAAGAAAGAAAAATGAGGCCATGGTTGAGGCAGAGACGAGAGATGCAGAATGCATCCTAATGATACTCAAGCCCCTGATTCTAATAGTTCCTGGGGTCCTACTTCAACTTTGCTCTTTTCTTGACTTGGTTGTTCTGTGAAATACTTTGGTATCCCTCTAATAAATTCCCTTCATGGTTTAAGGTATTTTGTGTTGGGCTTCAGTAAATTGTACCCCCAAAATTCTCATGAATACCACTTATGTAGTATTATGATGGTAACAAAACGTTTTCTCTTTTTTATCTACTCATCTATTCCAGAGAGAATAAACAAGTGAGTTTGGCTAAAGCTTACTCATAGTGTTTGCTTAGACAAATAAAGCTATAGGCAATAGGAAAGGGTTTCGTTGCTAAGAAAGGCATCTGTTGGTGGAAATGACAGTAGGAGTCTTGGTGAGGTTGACTGGGCCACATGTCGTGAAGCCAATCACCCTATTGTGGTTCTCAGGTTTTCAAAGTATATTTTCTTGGCAATGATCATCTCCGTGTTAGAGAGAATAAGCTAAAGAGTTGGAATTTTACTGCTATCACTCTGTTGACCTGGAAATAAGGTGTGATGTGACAAATTTAGTAGAAATGATTTCCCACAGGATTCATTCAGAGCAGCAGATGGCTTTGAGAAAGAACTGTCATCCAACCAGTCTATTTACTGATTAGCAAAGTTGGCAGAGACTGTTAAATAAAGAGATGCATTCTGTTAACAAAGCATTCTTTGTGGCCTTTTTCTGTCTTTCAAACACTCAAAGGTGATGCACATATGTCTGATATTTCTAGTAAATACCTGTTCTTTTTTTTTTAATCCTCACCCGAGGACACTTTTTCATTTTTTGTTCAGATAGAGTGGGAGGGAGAGAGAGGAAGAGAGAGAGAGAGAAACATCGATGTGAAAGTGACACATCAAGTGGCTGCCACCCACATGACCAACCAGGGCCGGGGACAAACCGCAACCGAAGCACATGCCCTTAGCGGGAACCGAACCCGGGTCTCTCTGGACCGCAGGCCGATGCTCTAACCGCTGAGCCAAACCGGCCAGGGCATACCTGTTCTTTTTTAATATAACTGAAAAAACTTTTTTCATCGAAAAATTTGCTGAATTTGTTTCCTTGAAAGTGAGAGAATTCTTTGCATTACACCTCTCGAAATGAAGAGATGCTTGGTGAATGTGGATTTGAACAGAAAAATGGAATGATCTGAGAATAGGCTGAATATCAGTGAAAAATCTATTCAAAATATGCTAGTATAGTTTTCTAAATTCTTCTGAGAACTCATCGACTACTTATACTTCATGTAGATATTATCCTGCGCACTTGTCTGAGAGTTTAATTTGGGTCTTAGGAAATACAAGTAGCGACCGCAATGGTGGATGCACGGAGCATCCGAAGGCAGAAAGTCTGTGCTGTTGGTAAGGAAGATAGAAAACCAAACTGAGGGCCTCGGAAGAGCCTATTCTTCTGGGAGAGCTCTCTGAATGGCACAGGGACTCCCATTCTAAGTGCTGTCCCTTGGACCCAGAGATTTTCTCTTGAGTACTTTGTTTTGATTTAACACACACTTTGTTAACAGGCCTTGTGCTAAAGGTTTTCCAAATATTAACTAATACATCCTCTTGCTAATCCTTTGAAGTAGGTTCTAGTATTCCAGTTTTGCACGTAGCAAGCTGAGGCACCGTTTGTTGGGGGTTTGACAAGGCACGTGGAACCGTAGTCACTAGAGGTGAAATTCCTTCTTGAGGGTTTTACAGAATAATCTATTCTGCGGTAAACTATGTGGCAGTATTATATGAGACATTTTCTGAGTGAATTGAAAGCCAAAGGATTGGCTAAAACATTGCTAGTATATTAAAACGTGCTTGAAATTCTGATTGGAAAAATTACTTTGAGCCAGAATTGAAGCTCTAGTTCCCCTAAAGACCCATTGTTATTACTATCGATGATTAGCTTTTGACCAGTGAATCACGTGAAAATTCAACTGTTTTGCCAACTCTCTCATTACTCGGTCCTGCTTGCACACCTGTCGTAATCCCTGCTCCAAAACAGTGTAATTATAGGATTCTAGTGCTGCTCTCTGTCCAAACTCTTTAAGACTCTAAGCTTAGAGTTTTGAAAATGCCACCACCTTCTCTGAAGTAAAGAAAATGTCCCTAATTGGGGACTGACTTTTTCTAACAGAATTTGAAAAGAGAGGGCACAAAAAAGAAATAATAAAGGTTATGACTAAGGGTCATAATAAAAATCTCTTAAGAAAATAAGATATCTAAATATGTATGGTACTGAATTTTCTGCCCAATACAACAAAGACCTTGGCAAATGAGTGGTCTGGGGACATGCAGGAAGCAGGTCTATCACAAAACAGAAAACTGAATTCCGCCTGCATCTGTGGGGAAGGCTGCAGTAGATCTCAAAGGACCAGAACAAGAGGAAAGGAATTCAATAACTTATGTGTATTTTACTGATAGAATTAAATTTATGACAAGGTGACATTTTCCTATGTCTGGCCTGTGGTTGACCACTATTGAAATGTGACACTTATTTGTCAAAACATTGTCTGGTTTGGGTTCTACACTTTTTACTGTCTTTTCAGCCAATACCTTTCCTTTCCTTAATGAAAACCATGATCACTTTGTTGCTGAAAGTGGGTGATGCACTGAGGGGATCTGTGATAGATACTGCTAATTGCTCCCCGATATCCAGTTCTCTTTTTTCTCTCATCAGTTAAATTCCCTTAGTTTTAGCCCTGGCAGGTTTGGCTCAGCGGTTAGAGCGTCGGCCCCCGGACCAGAGAGTCCTGGGTTCAGTTCCCGCTAAGGGCACGTACCTCAGTTGCAGTTTGTCCCCGGCTCCGGTTGGGGTCGTGTGGGTGGCAGCCACTTGATGTGTCTCTCTCACACTGATGTTTCTCTCTCTCTCTCCCTCCTGCTCTATCTGAAGATGAATGCAAAAATGTCCTGGGGTGAGGATAAAAAAAAAAAAGAATTAAAAAAAATTCCCTTAGTTGGAGCTGATCATGTGTCTGCACTGATGGTGTCTACTCCTCTGGCCTACTTTGTAACTCGATGTGACAGCGTGACTCTGTTTGATGGGATATTACAGGAGGTGATATGTGCTACTTTGAGGTCATGCCCTTAAAAGGCCACTGCTTGCCCTCTGCTACCTCTCCCTCCTTTCTTCAGATGGAAATACGGATGTGAGAGTGGTGAGTTAGCTCAGCTTTTACACGTGGGTGAGGATGACACCGTAGATATATCAGCCAGGGTTCAGGCCAGGAAATAGAAACCACTCCAGGTATCCAAAGCAGAAAAGAACCTAATACAGTGCGTTAAATGGTTACGAAAGGATCAGAAGGGCTGTCAGAGTAGAAGTCAGAATCACCACAGGACAACTGGCTGTCAGTTCACATCATTGTACCTGTGAGGCAGAGGACAGCTACTGTTTTTATCTCCTCTGTCATCACCTTGGCTTCCTCATGCTACGAAAGAGTAGTTTTAGGAATATGGCTTCTGCCCTGGCTGTTCTGGCTCAGTTGGTTGAGCATCGTCCCATGCACAAGAAGTCACTGGTTAGATTCCCAGTCAGGGCACATGCCCCAGCTGTGGGTTTGATCCCCAGTAGGGGGCATGCAGGAGGCAGCCGACTGATGTTTCTCTCTCATCGATGTTTCTCTCTCTCTCTCTCCCTCTCTCTCTCTCTCAAATCAACAAAAAACATATTTAAAACAAACAAAAAAGAATATGGCTTCTTCAAACACTCAGTGTCTTGGAAATTGATTGATAGCCACCACTGTGGCAACATAATCTCTGCCTCACTTCCACTTTCCCAATATCTCACAAGAGCATCTCACTGGCACAACCAATGTTACAACTCTAGCTGCTAGGGAGTCTGGAAAGTATAGATTTCTACTTTCTGTCCATTGTGATAAGGAGGTTGAATGTACTCCAGATGTCAACAAACAAAATCTAGAACACCAAGTCAGGACAACAAAATAGAAGGAGTCTGGAACCCAGAACCTCTGGAGTGCCCAGCCAGTCGTGAAATATACACCAGGAGTTTAAATGAGAAAGGGTGGGGGGAAAAAAAACCCTGTCACCTTGTTTAATGCACGAGTATTTGGGGTTTTCTGTCACTTGTAACTTAATCTAATCTTAACTAATTCAAATTTTCTTACAAGAAATGAGATGCTGTAATTAACATGTGATATTGGATTAGGGTGAATTGCCATGTAACAAGAACTTATTGCAGGTTGGAAAGCTGATGACCCCTGTGATGTCATTGCAAACATTGCCGAACACCATCCCCAGAGGTCTCTTTGAAGGCCATTCATTTGCCTGCTTATCCTCAAAGCCTTAGAGAAAATGATAACAATAATTTTTAAAAATTCATTTCTTTTGGTTGCTTTCAACAGGCCTTAGAAGTAAGATGTTTACTTGGAGTTGGCCATGGTACAAACAGAGATAGTGGAAATACTGTTCTGCTAAGCTCAGGGATCTCTGCCTCTAACTGTAATGCAAACAGAGAGTTTGGTCATTTATGACCTTGCAGGGTTAAACTAGCCAACAGCTTCTATAACCAAAACCAAGGCAGCAACTGCAGCAGGAATTTCCAAGCAACTTCCAAGCCAACTATGACAGCAAAGCTAGTGGCAAAGACCAGTTCAAACGTCCTGTCTTTTTCTCAAGCCTGCTGTTATGGACTAAATTTTGTTTTCTCCAAATTTATATGTTGGATCCCTAACTCTCAATGTGACTGACTATGTTTAGAGACAGGGTCTTTTTAATGAGGTAGTTGAGGTTAGATGAAGTCAAAAGGGTGGGGTCTTAGTGCCACAGGACTGATGTCCTCATAAAGGAAGAAGAGACACCAGAGTTCTGTCTCCTCAAGGGCACAGAAGACAGGACATGTGAGGACATGGTGAGAAGGTAGCCATCTATGGGCCAAGAAGATGGAGGCCTCACTAGCAATCAACCTTATTGGCACCTTGATCTTGGACTTCCAGCCTCTAGAACTGTGAGGAAATAAATATCTGTTGTTTAAGACACCCAGTCTGTTGTATTTTTTTATGGCAGCCTGAGTAGACTAATACACTTACTTTTTCAGATGTCCCCAAGGAGGCGACTTCATGGTCTGACAGTGGAAGCAGAGGAAATGGGCAGGGTTAGAGCCTGGTATAATTAAAAAGCCAGATTTGTTAAGCTTAAAAATCTATGCCCAGATAAGGTTTTGGGTTCTAGTTATTTGCATTTGGTACTGACTAGAAGTGAATACTCTTGAAGGAATTATAAATACTGACCATTGTGTATCTCCATCTCAACCAACAAGACTGGACTGCAAAAGCCCGTAATTGTTCAATCTCTAATGCAATCCTCAGGCTGTACCAGCAGGAGGTCAGCTATTAAATCTAAACAGCCACCCCAAGGGGCAAAGTCCAATGCTTACTTTATATGTGAACATGATGTGTAATATAGAAGAAAGGAGCTTCCCAAGGGGAGAAGTGAGGGCTAAGATAATGAACAAAGAAGTTACCCCCAGAAAGTAAAACCAAGGAACTTACTCTGGTTTCAGAGAATAGAGTCTTTATAATTTTTGACGAGCAAGTTTTGATAATTACAAAGGACCAGTGATGGTTATGTGCTACTGATTTTCCTAATGGAAAATCCTATTCCTACTTCACCTTTGGAATCTGTGAGGGGGAAAGTAATTCGTATTTTACTTTGTAGGTTGTCACACCAGAACTTATTATATTCAGGGTTGATGCATCATATCACCCAGACAGCCTGGACTTTGAAGCTGGATGCTGGAACTAGAAGGGACTTTGACACTGGGCGCCTTGGGAAGGGGCAGAGTGTGTTCCACATATGGGAGGAATGAATCTATAGGTAGCCAAAGAGGTGGAGTGTGTCAGAGCCTGCTGGTCACCTCTTAATATCTGTTGCTTCTTCCATGGTGCCAGAACCCTGTTTTTGGCTAAGCACAACCCAACATTGACTGCATTTCATAGTTTACCTTGTTCTCATATGGCTTTCTAAATTCTGGCTAGTGGTACTTGAGCATAAATACTGTGATGAAACTTCCTTAAAGACAATGCATATATGCCACTTGCTTCTTCTCCATCCCTCCCCTATCCTGTTGCTTGACGTGTTAATAATCACCATCTTGGACAATGAGAACTCATTTTTCCCCCCATTGATTATCTTTGAAAAATTCTTTCCTAAAAAATCTTAGACTTGAAAAAACAGCATGTCAAGCTTCAATGATTAGCCTCTTGGCAATGTTATACAAGCTAAATTTTTGCCTAAGTCAGAGACATAGGCACACTTTAGGATTTTTCTCCTGAATGCAGAATAGGAGAAATATTTCTTCATGTTGTTGTTCTTCTATTGCCTTTCAATTTGGTTGATACAAGAATCTTAGTTTTATGTATTCTGGAAATGATCATAAATTTTCACTCAAAGTACACAGCTAGTATTTTATACCTACCTTGTAAAATATGACTTTTACTCCCAAAGAAGGAAGCAAAATGAATATAAAGGAAGGATTTACTTATAATACAAAATACCTCATTCAATTTTTTCAGTTAAGAAAGAAAGAATTCAATGTAGCTATCTCAACCCCAGTTTATATTCTTTGGTTTTCCTTTTGCCTTAAGCAATAAAAAGGATTAATTCTGTGTTGTAATTTAAATAGAATTACTTGCTAAAAATCCTGTGCTAAAATCAGTGAAAGGGGATTAGCTTAAAGCTGCCCTAATCAGAATATTTTTTAGAGAAAGCATATCAAGAAACAACTATTGACAGTAAAGGCACGTCTATTTTGATATCCTTTGTAACATATATTTTTTTTCTTAAAGTTACTTATAAAGAGTTGCCTAGAGTTTTTGACCAAAGGTTGTGAATGGCAAAATATACCACTGAAGATACTAAGTTCCTCAGCTTGTACGATCGTATTCTATGTCATTATATGGAATATATTCTTTTTAGGTAAAACCAATGCCTGAAATTTATTTCTCAGTCCCTCTCATATTTTCATATTTCTTAATTTTGGGGAGAGACCAAGTTTCTGCCTAATGGTCATGGTTTTCTTCCTTCCATTCTGGAGCTGATAAAAGTAACCTAAATCCTTCTGCTCATATTTAGAAGTGTCACTGTGAGTATATAAACCTTATTTTCAGGAATCGAGTATATCCTACCCCAAGAGAAATCAGAATAGATAGAAAATGAAGACACTGGAATAGGGAATCAGCACAGAGATATCTCCAGTGCATTTCTGGATTTATCCAGAATTTCCAAAAGAAAACTCAAAATATAAGGATATATATGATAAAGAAACTATTGCTTCTTCTCTTATTCTTTAGGGATTGTATCTTGACAGCACTAGTTTTGATTTAACATCTTTGTCCCAAGCCGCTATCTCTCATATCAGAATTGACCCAAGGCTGTCATTTTTTATTATTTGCACTGAAGCTGAAATAGTTCTCATGAATCCATGCCTCTCAATGGAGTCGGATAAATTGTTTGTCTCTATGTATGTATGGGGATGAAAGGGCAAGAAAACAAGGCTGTTTAGAAGAGGTCTGAAATGTATAGTCAAGAAGGCAAATGTCTAGTCTTGAGAGTTGAAGGACAGAAATGAATGCAGAATTTAGAGTCTGGAAGGTCGGAAGGAGTCATCAAGTTCAACACCGCAAACACAATGTGAACTCAGTCTACAGCAAGTACTGACTGCTTTTTACCCTGTTTTATATTATTTTCTGGATGTGCCCCACGGGGACTTCAGAGTCTGCAGCCAAGTCCTTTCCTGGCTAACACCAGAGTAGACTATGCAATTAGTTACACAGGAATCTTCAGGATATGTGCTAGCAGCTGATAAGACCAAAGCGGGAAAGAAGAATATTTGGGGGGGAGGAAATTATTTTTGGGCTTCCTATATTTTTACAAATAATATATACTAAGTGATTTACCTTGTCAATCCCAGAGTTAATACTTTTGGGGATTTACATTCTTAGAATTTCCATTACCCTATGATATATTTTAATTATTTTATATTCATAGGCATACAAATACGAAAGAAAATTGTTTTAATAGTATGAATTTGATCTCTTTCTCTTAGATTCTGGCTTTTCACCATAACTGAAGATTTCTTAAAATAATGATAGAAATGACATTTTATCTTTTAGAGCACCCAGTGTCATGCATTTACTTTGTGGCTTTTATGAGCAAGAAGAGGGAGACTACGCTTTTTGAAACCACTTTTCAGTAGCAAAAGCTATCATTTATCCAAGGTCATTTTATTGGTGATTGAGAAACCTGTTAAGCTGATTTCAGCTCCTTACTTTACACGTAAACAAAGTTTATGGCTATGCCCTTATAATCCTGTTAGCTACTCAGAGAGCCCTTGGTGCCCTGAGGTGGGCCACTTAACTTATTCCTCGTCAATCAGATGGAGGTAATAATAATACCTGCTATTGGGATAATTGTGAGGCTTCAGTTAATACATCTAAAGTGCTTAGAAGCCTAAATAATTAATAGTAAATACTCAATCAATATTTTATATTATTCAAATTCTATTTAGGGGTACTATCAGCCTCATTTTATGAAGGAGGGGACTGACCTACAGAAGATTTAAGTGATTTACTCAAGTGATACCACCATCAGATGGTGGGATAAGTTTGGGAATCCAGGCCTTTGATCTTTTCACGCCAATTTTTCAAATGCTCCAATATCTTAATGTGTTCATTATTAGTTTTAAAAATCAGCTAGTATTACTACTTTGTGAAAGCCAATTGATCAATTTTTTTTTAATCCTCACCCAAGGACATTTTTGCATTTATCTTCAGATAGAGCAGGAGGGAGAGAGGGAAGAAGAGAGAGAGAAACATCGATGTGAGAGAGACACATCTACTAGTTGCCACCCACCTGACCCCAACCAGGGCTGGGGACAAACCACAACCGAGGTACGTGCCCTTAGCAGGAACCAAACCCGGACTCTGTGGTCCGTGGGCCGACACTCTAACCGTTGAGCTAAACCGGCCAGGGCCAATTGATCATTTTTTATATTCTGGTTTTCTAGTTGTATATAAACTGTATACCAAAAGCCAGTTTAAAAAACTAAAAACCAACCAACCAAACAAAAAAATTCCTGTTCCTTACATTGCTAGCAGTTAAAATGGAATAACTACTTTGGCTGGAATTATTTATATTAAAATAAAATAATGTGGCTTGTCATAATGATCCTCAAGGTTAATGAATCAGATTTTAAAAATACAATAGCATTTTGAACCACAAAGAAATTTTAAAAAATAACATGATATTTTGTGCAAACTTCTGCTCTTATAATTCTAAACTGCAAGGTGGTTTTGTTTTGCACATTGTGATTTATGTGTATCACCCAAGTCATAAGAACCAAAAAGTTTACTGGGGCTGAGCCTACATTTTTGAAACAGGTATATCCACAATATGGGCACCCCAGCAAACAGATTTCCAGTTAGGACTCTTCCTCTTAGCTATGCTGATAAAGATGTAGATTTTGAAAACCTCGTCAAGAAGAAGTCACTGGGTGGGTATTGCCAGGGCCAGTAAAATGAAAGCCTACCAGCAGAAGTGGTAGCTGGCATTTACTGAGATCTCCCTCTGCTCTGAATACAAAAAGTCACAAAAGCATGATCTTTTCCTTACACAATTCCGAGGCAGGATACAAAGGAAAATTGTAAATTATCTTCAAGAAACTAATACTTTCCAAATGTTGTGAAAATTGAGGTATTGATCTCGCATTAAGTCAAACAGCAAGTAAAAAAGTAAGAAAGCTGAGTTTTGGACCAGGTTTAGAAAAACAGAAGTATCTTCTATTTATTTATTTTAAGAAATTAAAAAATTTTTTTTATTGATTTCAGAGAGAGAGGAAGTGAGAGGGAGAGAGAGACAGAAACATCGATGAGAGAGAACATCAATTGGCCGCCTCTGGCATGCCCCCCACTGGGGATCAGGCCCACAACCTGCGCATGTGTCCTGACTGGGAATCGAACCGGTGACCTCTTGGTGCATGGGTCAATGCTCAATCACTGAGCCACACCAGCCGGGGCATATCTTCTATGTATGAACTATGTTTGCTTAGTAAGGTCTTACTTGATAGATCTTTTAAAAGTGTGATTTTAGAAAAAATAATTTTATAGATATGTGTTACCATATCTGCTCTACATTGTATTACATATAAGAAGCTGTGTGCTGTCTTCCCCTTGAGACTGTGAGCTACCTGAAGGCGGGATTGTGCCTGGAGCCTCAGCATCCAGTACAGCGCCAAGCAGAAACTGAAAACCCCACCAATTATTTGTGGGATTTGTTGTTGAGTCTTAGTTTAATTGTACCAGATATACTACGTGATAAATCGTCTGTGTGGTGTGTGTGTGCCCGTGCGCACACGTGTGGACTGTGTATTTGTGGCACCTTTATAACAAGAGGGATACTCTTGTTGTACGGTCAGAGAATGGAATCCTATTTATATAATGGCACTTTGGGAATCAAAGGAAACTTGACTCACCCCCTAATTTCTTATTTTTTAAATTTCTTTTATATATTTTTTGTTTACACTGTCTAATTTCTGATTCCCTCCACCCATTTCCCAAGTCCTAACTCTGTACAAATGGTTCAGTGGGAACAACAAGAATATCCATTCCTAAAGCATTATTGCAGAAAGACGTGACCTTATCCTGCAAGATCCTTGGGAGTGGAGGAGTGGCCAGTGCAGACTGAGGCACAGGTGTTCCCTGCTCCGCGCTGGCAGCAGCCCGTTGCCGACCGGCTGCCACACTGGGCACAATCCGAGGCTCCCAGGTGGTCTTCAAGGACAGCCTGCACTGCACTGCCGCCAACTCGTTCTGCTGAGGTCAGAGAGGGCTCGGGCACCCCACCAAGGAGCCACAGAAGGCAGCAGTGAATGATTAGAGGGCAAGAGTTGGCGCTTGGGAAAATGGTCCCCGACTAGTGATAAAGAAATGATTAATTCTCTCAGGACAGTTGTGCTCTACTTAATTCTACTTTAAGGTTAGTGGGAACTTTGAATTAATATTGAAGAGAACATATTTTTGACTAACACTTTAATATAATGTTTACTTAAAATGTACCATATGACTAAATATCTGCACCTAGGGATACACTTTCTCTGAAGTCTTAACAAAGACCATGGACAGCTGCCCACACACAAATTGGGATAGTCGAAAGGATGGTGACCTCTTGCATCTCTGCTGGTGCTGGGTTCTGCAACTTCAGGCTCTTACAAGACTTTTAAAGGCCCAATAAGAAAAATGAGATCAGTCCTGGACAGTTTGGCTCAGCAGTTAGAGCATCGTCCTTCGCACCAAAGGGTTGCAGGTTCAATTCCCGGTCAGGGGCCTACCTCAGTTAAGGGTTTGATCCAGGGCGTGTGGGAGGCAACCAATTGACATGTCTCTCTCACAACTTGTCTCTCTCTCCCTATCCACTCCTACTCTATCTAAAAAAAGTCAATGGAAAAATATCCTCAGGTGAGGTTTGAAAAAAAAGCGAGACCACATCATTGTCTCCATGCCTACTTGCCTCTCTATCCTGTAATGCCTCCCAATATGCAACATCATCCTAGTGATCGATTCTGCTTTTGAGTTGTATCTTCACACTCTCTGGGATTCGTCTTCTCTCCTTCATCCCAAAAACACACACACACACACACACACACACACACACACACTCACCCTCACCAAACCTTTAGACTTTGTTGTTTGTAATTTCTGCTTTGGGAACACAAACTCTCCATTTCTAAGCTCCTCAAATGGACTCTCTTTTGTGCCTCAACATCCATGATTATAGAATTCATAATTTTCATACTCGACTATCTCTGAAATAGAAATACATATTAAATCCATGCTGTTTTACAATTATGATCGGAAACTTAAAAAAATTATGTCTAGGACATAAAATTACAATGTTTCTTAGCCCCGAGGGTACCATAGACTACCTGACATTTGGCAGCTCTACTGAGGGGAATCCTCTTTTCACCTCTTCTTAAGTGCAGGCCTTTAACTTTTCCCCAGGTCTCCCAATATGCCTGGCCCCTTACTGGTGAATTTGTTTCTTCTTTGAGGGCTACAGAGCCCTGTGTAGACCTCTACCATCCATGGGATCACAGTACACTCTAAGGATTTACTTATACATCTATCTGAGACTCTAGCCTGGGTATTGTTGACATGTATGGATCATCTACTATTGATCTATTTATTCTCTTTTAAATAAAATTAGGTTTAGTATAATTGGGAGAAATAAAATGTATGTTGTGAAAGTTGATGACTTGAGAAATGAGATGGCACTAAGTGGAAAAGTATTCTATTTTTTATTAAAAAAATTTTTTTTCTTTATTGATTCTAGAGAGAGGAAGGGAGAGGGAGAGAGAGAGATAGAAACATCAATGAGAGAGAACATTGATTGGCCACCTCCTGCATGCCCCCACTGGGGATTTGGCCCACAACTTGGGCATGTGCCCCAACTGGGAATCGAACCAGCGACCTCTTCATGCATGGGTCGACGCTCAACCACTGACCCACACTGGCCAGGCATGGAAAAGTATTCTTAATTAATGCCACCAGAAGTTTCCCTAATTTCTGTTATGGCTCTTATGTCACCAGAGTTGATGTTATATTTGTGGTTCTGACTAAAAATAAAAGTAACTTGTATAATTATAATAACAATTTTCATATACATAATTATTTTAATTCCAATGAAAGTTTTGTAAGAATTTACTTTGCTCATTTCTGTTGGTAAGGCTGATGAATTTACTCTTTTGCTCAATTAAAAAAAATGTTTTTATTGATTTTTTTAGAGAGAGAGATAGAAACATTGATATGAGAGAGAAACATTGATTGGCTACTTCCTGCACACCCCCCACTAGGGATTGAGCCCGCAACCCAGGCATGTGCCCTGACTGGGAATCGAAGGGGACCTCTCAGTCCATGGGACGATGCTCAATCCACTGAGCCACACCAGCTGGGCTTGCTCTATTTTTTAAAATGATGATAATTCTTATATAATCTTGTGCTTGCTATGAATATATATTCAGAGGAAGCTTTAGAAGGTGATACTATAATTCTTTTGGAAGACCTATTAAAAACGATTGTGATATTACATCTTTAATTCTCAGGCATTTTTTTTTTTACTTTCTCTAATGCCCCATGAGAGTGATTGAAACATAAAACTTATTTTAATGAGGATGTTTGTATATGGAGTATGAAACCAATTTTTAAATCAGTACTGACACAAAGTATTATATTTATTGAAACAAATATTATCATTGGAAAGCTCAATACTAATTTGTATATGGAAAAAATTAGGAACATATAAGTAACCAATAAAAATACTTTTGTACAAATCAATGAATATTGTGTTTGGATTATGGAATATTTATTTAGAGTTTTGGCTTTGTTCACGACAAAATGTTTTCTGGGAAAAAAGTAAAGGACACTACTTGTTTTTCAACCATTCGTTTACCTCTTGATTTATAAACACATATTCCTACATGTAGAACATTGGTTGGTATATACATAGCTGAAATATCTATGGAACCATATTGGGAAGCATAAGACATTTCTCTGTGATTGGGCAACTTTCCACGTACAATTAAAAAACAATGGATAACATTAATTTTAGGGTGTTCTTTTACATGCTTTGCATTTGCAGGTGATGGAGGTGATAGCTTTTCCCATGCTGAAGTGTCTCATGTCGACAAGAATATTCTGGAGTCAGATTTTCTCACCCTCATCATGCTCTGTGGGCCGTATCTCTGGGTCCAGTGATCTGGAAAGTGAGATCTCTAGTATTGATCAGGGCACAGTTCATAATCCCTTGGCAGACACTCTGTCTTGAACAAAATGGATACCTTGTGACAGCATCACATGCTCAGATTTTCACAGAAGTTGGCAGGTCCTCCTGACTGTACTCCAGTTAAAAGTTGGATTGTGTGAGTTAGGAAAAAAGTTGTGAGCACCAGAAAGATGAAAGAGAGTACTATATTAATTTCCTTGGGGCTACTGCTGTCGCAACTCAAGATCCGTTTAAAGTGTAGAATCGGGAGGCTTGCTACCTTTGAGAACAGAACATTTTTCTGAAATAGCGTTATGTTTTCAACATTTTATACTTTTAAAAAATGTACTTGGATTCTCACATAATTTCTTTATGAAAATATATATTTTAAATTTTTGGTTGTTTTTTGAAGTTACAAACATTTTTTAATTTATGATGATTTTTCAATGATTTATTTTTCTTTCAAAGAATAAAATATCAAAGTCTTGTCTGCCTGGCTCACAGGGATGAATAACAGGATATAGAGAGTTTTGTTTGGCTGGTAACATATCTAGCTCAAACCCACCCTAGGCTTGTAATGATCAAAAGCTGTTACTCACTGATGTTTTTTTCAGTGCCTTCCAAGGAAAAGATTAGTGAAATCAGATCAGCATTGACTTAATAGTGTGTATGATGACAAAGCAAGAATATTGAAATGTTAATCTCAGTATTGTGTCTAAAGTGAAAAGCACTGTAGTGCCATTAGATTACACTTCTTATGTGGAGATGTGATCCATTCAGGTCAGGGCTTAGGGTTGGTTTATAGGAAACACCAAGGTCACCTGATGACTTGGTATAGTGGAAGTGTGGATGAAGTCTGTACTCAATAATTACGGGAAATTTCTGTGCAACCCTATTTCTTAATCTGGAGAAAAAAAGAAAGGAAGTTCATTGCAAGAACCTTGCAAATAATTAAGGAATTTCTTGGGCCCAACAATATTTATTCTCAGAAGAAAATGATGGCACTTGTCTGGCCACGCCTGCTCGGTCACCTTCAGAAACTCGTATTTCTATTTGTATCCATTTGAATCACATGTATGTCGTTTTTCTCATATGTAGCGCTTCTATAGAGACTTCTATGGAACACACTCATTATTGAAAGATATATATTAACACTTATTTTCTTTATGTTGCAATTTACATGATTGCTGGGGTTCTTTGTTATCTTTTTCTTAGTGCTTGCAAATAACCCGGTTAGCCCCAAACTAACCCATTACAGACATTTAATACCTGTAGATTACCTAACACCTGGTACTAGAGTCGCATGTATTCAAAATGTATTGTGTGCTCTTAAAAAAGATTATCAAATATAAGAAACATACCAAGGTTCATATAGTTTAAAAAATATATTTTTTATTGATTTTTTTAGAGAGGAAGGGAGAGGGAGAAAGAGATAGCAACATCAATGAGAGAGAACATCGATTGGCGATTGGCTGCCTCCTGCATGCCCCACACTGGGGATCGGGCCCACAACCTGGGCATGTGCCCTGACTGGGAATCGAACCAGTGACCTCTTGGTGCATGGGTCAACGCTCAACCACTGAGCCACACCGGCCAGACCCAAGGTTCATATTTGATAGTCCCTGAGCAGTAAAAAAAAAAAAATTCCTCACCTGAGGATATTTTTTCCATCCATCCTGAAGGGAGGGAGAAAAGGGGGGGGGGAGAGAGAGAGAGAGAGAGAGAGGAACATCAATGTGAAGAGACACATCAACCGGTTGCCTCTCTCACGACCCCAAAACCATGACTCTTCTGTCTGCAAGCTATTGCTCCAGCCACTGAGCCAAACTGGCTAGGGCTCTGCATGCTTTTTAAAAGTGAATTTTAATTTTTCTGGATGAAACTTTATTAGTTTAAGGATTAAAATCTCAATGCCATTTCAATTGATGTGAAAACATCTGAACATGCTTAACTGAAAGCTATTTATATCTTGGTATTAATAAAAATAGGGGGAGGTGTTTCAGTGCCATTCCCATGCATTTGAAGGAGACACCCAGATGTAGATGTAAGTCCAGTGACATTGACTCTCAAGGGAGAAGAAGAGGATTTTGACCTCTTGTTTTACATGTAGCCACATAGGCCTGGAAATCTCAAACTAAGACCGTAACAAAATCCCAGCCTTCAAGCACACTTTGATCTTGGCTCTCAGCTGCGCTCAACTTCGCTGTTGCCTCACACAGAAGAAACAAGAAAAAGAAAAGAAAGGGGAAAGGTTAACACAAAAACTTTATTTATATTAAATCATTTGCCACCTTGCTGGTCTTTTGCAATCTGAAATTTCCATTCCTCATGCATTTTCTTTATGCATTAAAAAGGAAAAATAAAACTTGATTTGTGAAGCAAAGAAACAATGACAGCAAAGGGGGATTTTTTATTTGTTCTTCGGTGTGAATTGGCATAGGCATTATGATGAAGTTAAAACAAGAGGTTAATTGAAAAATGAGATAAACAAAGCCCCTTGAAGGTCTCTGAATAATTTCTCCTGGCAGCATTGACAGTCTACAACCATCAGGCACTAAAACCTACTCCGAACTGCTGGAGATTACAAAAAAAAAAAAAAAGAGCTGAAGTTAATTGTCTTTCTGTTCCTTCCACCTCATTTCAGCCCAATTATAACTGGGAAAAGTCATTGTGTTTAATTTGCATTAATGCACCTCCATGGAAAAAGAGCTTAGACAGTGAATTTGATTAAAAAAAAAATTATGGACATATATCTACTACAATTCCCAAATGTAAAATTGCTTGTGGAATTCTTGGCTGACAATTCTCAAATTCTCCTAAGACACCTTTAAAATATAGGTGTTAATAAAAGTAATCCACATCCACTGAGGGTACCCCGACCGCCAGAGCCTGTGCTAAATTTTTCATATGAGTTATTTTATCTAATCCTCACAACAGCCCCATAATGTGGACTTTGTTCGCCACCCCCATTTCACAGATGAGAAAACAGAGATTGAGAGAAGTTAAGTAGCACGCTCAAGTCAAGCAGCTAGGGAGCTGAAATGTAAACTCATGCCATCTGACATAAAATTCTTAGGTACTATTGTAACTAGATGCTACTTTTTAAAATTTCTTAGATAAACAACTATGAATTAAACTGCCATTTCTTTAAGTCAATATGAAAATAGAAAGTACCAATACAATATGATATCATTAATTAATTTACTTGTTTCTTTCACGGCTACTTTGCCATGACACACATATTCTCATTTCTATTATTAAATGGAAATATATTTAGACTACTCCTGTTCAACAGTAAAACAGCTGCAAATCAGAATAATGTTAGCTGTTTTGTCTCTTGTGTAAAAGCAAGCTAAGGTGTGTCAGTATTTTCAAGGGGAGATTTTTTTTAAATGTATTTATATTCATGCAACAGATCTGATCACAGTTAGTAGAAAATTAGGTTATCTCCGGATATGCCTGATGTCTTGTTTTTTCTTGGAATGGTATGGAAATATTATTTTGATAGCTGTTAATTGACAGACTTGGAGCAGAAGCTGAATCTATTCATAACCATTTATATTAATAGGTGCACTTATCCATAGAGGCCTTTATTTTCAAAGCGCTAGGCTCATAGCCCCCTTTGTGCCTCTTTCTGGTGCTAAAGTGTTCATAATGATGAGAAGCATCTGGCTGCAAACTATTGTTTCTCATTAAAAGGACATGTCTCCTAAGCTTTGGGGGATTCTTTGTGCTGAACAATGCAGACTCTGAACATTTTGCCCTTTTCGTAATCTGTAAATGTGTGTTGTTGCTACGGCTTCTAGCCTAAGGTACATGCTTGCTTTTTTGCTCAGCTTCTGAGCCTCTAAATATGAGATGGGAGCGCAGTCAGTGACCGCACATCCTTCTTTTGTTTGGCTGACATTTTGGTTTCTCTGTCATTTCTGTTGTCTGCCATCAATAAATATAATACAATAATAAGAGTGGTAATGACCCGAATCAACAATCGCTTGGGAGTAATTTGAAATATTTTGCATATTTAAATTCCCTCTTAGAATGGTGAATTCTTGACTTAGGTTAGTCCCAGAGATAGAAAATTGAACCGAGGTTCCAGATTCCTGCTTGAACCATAAACCTGGGCATTAATTTCCTCATCTCTGAGAAGAGGAGAATTATCTCCCTATTGCTTCCACGGGGCTCTCATGAGCTGCTTTCAAGGCACTGGGGAGAATCTGGCTTACTAAATTAGTCTTTCAGATCATTAGAAAAATTTCTATTTGGCCTGCACAGTATGCATTACCTTTGGCCACATGTAACTATGACATCTTGTCCTCTTTTGACTTTGATATTCTCAGCCAGCTTCCTAGATTAAAGGAACAGTGAGATCGGGGGTAAAAGTCGCTTGACTTGAAACACAGTACGTGAAACACAGAATTTATTCTTGTATTATTATTGATTAATTATTGTATTATTTTTCCATATGAACAACTGCAAACCTACTTTTGCCCCACCCTGTATATTATGTTTCTGCACAAAAAGATTCAGGTAAATTCAAAACTGAGAGTCTGTGTGTGTGTGTGTGTGTGTGTGTGTGTGTGTGAGAGAGAGAGAGAGAGAGAGAGAGAGAGAGAGAGGCAGAGTACATTTGCTTTTATAGGGCTAGTAGGATTTGGTTCCAGGCACTTGTAAATATTTTGGGCTGTAGGATTAGAGATGGGCCCATTTTCATTATTGCTGTATAGCTCCTCAGGAAGGAAAACCTTCAAATCAGAGCGGTTAGCATGGCTCCTTCATTAAAAGGAGAAAAACAAATTACTTAGCATTAAAAACTACATTGTTTGCAGTCACAAACAATGGGAGGGGATGGAAATACACTTTTGTTCGTGAGCTCTCAATCTGGGATGCCTGCAGTTGGTTTTCGGAGAAAGGAGTTTCCCCCGAGAAGAGCAGTGCCGGCTGAGAACGGGCAGATGGCAGGGGTGGAAAACAGAGCAGTGTTCTGTGCAGAACACACATCTATTCCCCGGGCTCAGGGCTTAAAGTTTCTGTTGCTGGGTGCTGGTTAACCATGTCTCGGGGCTGCCGTGGTGCTTTTCTGTGACTGCACACGTCATTGCGTGTTTGTTAGGATAAAATCAGTAAAGTGATTCTCCCTCGGACAAAATGTTTCATGAGTGAAAGCTTTAAGGGATTCTCTAGGAGGTGGATCCTCCTAGAGACTGTGGAAGGGATGGATGAGAAAAAAGTGACTACCTGGAGATTGGCTTGGCAGGAACAGAGGATGGGACTGATGAACACTGAATTACATCTCTGAGGAGGGGGTGTTTGAAATGGGTGGGAAAAGGATTGATGTTATCGACCCAACATGGTTGTCTGAATTGCTCTAAATACTAAGAAACTGAACTTGCTCCTCTGTTGAAGTTCACTTTATTAACTCTATTCTTTGTTTCTTTTCCCCTGTTTTCTGTACACAAGTTATATTGGGCTCACTCATATTTGAAATAGCTAGTTCTCTGAATTAACCAAGCAACTTCATCTCAACATCTGTTGCTCATTTTCTGTCATGACTCCTTTAAAAGCAATGCCTCTATTAAAATGGTTACTAAGGATGGGAGCCTGTAGGCACAACTGCAGCTCTTTATTTTAAAAGGTTGGTAAGTCACTTAGAACAAGGTACATACATTTCTGAAAATGCTTTTATCCACTGTTTATTCATCTTTGCATTTATGGTGATATAAATCTCCCTGGAAAGGGGACCTCCTAGAATTTGAGATATACCATTAAATACTACAAATGTTGAAGCTCTATGATTAGTGAAAAAAAATGAAGTAATATAGAAACAGGCTTTTAAAAATTGTGGTAAATTTCAAATGTTTATTTTAAACAAATTACCACTTAAAATTACAATGAAGTATGATTATGTCATTCAACTGGCAATTATAGTATTTATAGTTGTTGGTACAACATACATAGGTCATGTGGTTAGGGTTTGGGTACAAGTTTAAAGTTTTTTTTTTTTTAATTTTTTTTCCTTTATTGATTTTAGAGAGAGAAAGTGAGAGGGAGAGATAAAAACATCGATGAGAGAGAACATCGATTGGCCGCCTCCTGCATGCCCCCCGCTGGGGATTGGGCCCACAACCTGGGCATGTGCCCTGATTGGGAATTGAACCGGCGACCACTTGGTGCATGGGTCGATGCTCAACCACTGAGTCACACTGGCCGGACCAAGTTTAAAGTTTTATGAATGTCTGTGTTTGACGGTCCATATAACCTCACCCAGAGACAATGTCAAAGTCTAAACTTTAGGCCCTGTGTGTGAGGTCCAGGGCCAGGTGGCACTCCAGTTATGCATGTGTTTGGCCTTACCTGGAACAAATCAGAGGGCTTCACTCTGGGAACAGAGCTTGAGCAGAATTTTGAAGTTTTGTTTAGGAAAGAGAGAAAAGTACTACGAGGTACAAGGAAGTCAGTAGCAGGACGGTCTGGAATTTGGAGAACCTCAGTAACCAGGGTTCAGCAATGACATGTAGTCCCTACTGAGTATGGGTGTGGACGGCAAAAGAGGGAAATGAAATAAACCAAAGGCACTTTTACTTACAAAGCAGCATTGGACCAGAGATCGAAATATCTCATTCAAATCCATTTGCATCTGTCCCAGCCTCAGTTTCTTTATCTGTATAGAGGGAATATAATTTTTATCCTTTCTATCTCTTGGAGGAGCTTGTTCTGAGTAAAAAAAATGAGATAATATATCAGAAAATGTGTTGTAAACATGATATCATGTATACATATTCTCAAATGGACAAATAGCTAAAAAATCAGATAAAATTATCATTATCTTAAGACAAAAAAAAAAGGGTGGTATGTCTACATTCTGTGATCTTCTACTCTGAGTGTCGACAGTAAATAATTGAAGCCAAAAAAGAATTGAAACCTAGTGATCTTCTTTCTTGCCTTTTCTTTGCTTCAATCAGAGCTTTGTAGAAGACAGCAAGAAGTAGTCTGGAAGAACATGCGAGGGCACTTAAATAGGAATATGATGCCTTTAAAAATGAAACATGAAAATTAGCTTTCCTTTGCCCGCTAAATTCTGAATTTATTACCCTGTGCTTCTTCTATTAGCACTGATAATTAAAGCATTATAAGGAATGTGTTGCATTTGATGTTAATAGTGTCATGCTGGCTGCTGCCGGATCCCGAGCCTGAGCTCCATCCCCTCTGCAGGTAAATCTTTGAGTTCACCTTTAAGAAGCACATTAAACATTCTGGAAGAGAATCTTTAAACTTGCGAGTTCTCTAGTGATCTCTTAAGTATCAGAAGCTCACATTAGAGGATGACATCTTATAATCTTCTCAGTACGTCCTGACCTATGTTAGCGATGGAATGGTATAGCAAAGCCTTAGGATATTACACGTCTTATTTTTGCTTTAGGCTGACCTTGGGGGTCCACCAGGGCCATAAAGAAAAGATCAGAGTGCCAGAGCTACACTTTTTTTCTTTTTTTTCCTACAATGATACACTTGCTTTTTAAAAAAAATAGTGACTGTAAACCATTTTTTTCAGTATTTTACCAAATTAGTATGTGATCAAAATAAAAGCATTTATTGTATATTAAATGAAATATATATTTGAACTTCACATGCTCACTAATTCATTTACACGATATGTATCTGTGATACTTTGCAGATACTATTAGTTTATTTAGTTATTTATTTTAAAACAAAACCCTAGCCTTTATTCAGTTTTTCTGCCCATGTCTTCCATTCTACGATTTCATCCAGGATAGCAGATAACATTAACTCATATGCCTCCTTAGTATCCTCTGCTCTGTGACAATTCTTTCCTTATTTCTCTTGATCTTGACAATTTTGAGGGGAATTGGTTAGGTATTTCGCAGGGGTATATACCTCAATTTGAGTTATATAATGTTCTTTTAATAACTAAACTGGGGTTATGATATCCTTTGACATACTTTTGTAAGGTTAATTCAACGATCACCTCCTGTCTGTTAACCCATTTTTAAGTGATAACCGTTGTCCTCTGGATCAGTTTTCTGCTGCGACATCACAATGACCACAAACGTACAGGCTTAAAATAGCAGACGTTTCTCAGCCCCAGTTCTGTAGGTCAGAAGGCCAGGCAGGGTTAATGGAGTCCCTCTCTGCTCAAGGTCTCACAGGCTAAACTCAGGGTTTGGCTGGGCCGCATGTCTGTGTTTCTGGAGGCTCTGGGGAAGAATCCTCTTCCATGTTCATACGGGTATTGTCGGCATTCAATGTCTTATAGTTGTCGCCACCTCCATTCATTGCCATATATCCCTGCTGTCTTCAAGGCCGGCATTGGAAAAACCTCTCACACATCTCTTTTACCAGGAAAGGCTAGTCATTTTTAAGGGCTCACCTGATTAGGTCAGGCTCACCCAGGATAATGTCCCTTTCTTAAAGCTGTGCCATGGAACATGACCTAATCAAGGGAGGGCCTAGCTCATCATAGTTACATGTGGCCCACACTCAAAGGGGGAGATTACAGAGGGTTCGTACCGTAGGGGGCAGGAATCTTGGGGGCCATCTCAGAAATCTGTCTGCCATGTCCACCACACATGTCCTCAGTGTTGGTGAATGGGATTGAGGGTATTTTGTTCACTTAGATGCTCCATGTGGCAGGAACTTGGTAATACTATTCCAAGCCCCTGCGTACTTACTATGAAGACAAACAGATCCTTGCTTCTGCCCCTACTGAACACGTCTGAGAACTGGCACACGTTCTTCTGCCTTCTGTAATTCGTGGTGTTTCCCGCTCCCCCCTTTTGCTATTTTAACTTTTTTTTGTGGGCATATTTTATTGATTTTTCATTTTTCATTAAAAAAAGTTCAACAAACCAAATAGAAATTTTCAGCAGGGTTCAGTATTTTAAGTGTTGATCTTTACTTGACAAACTCCCTAAGGAGATCAAATCTTATTTCATTAACCAGTGAAACCACAGTAGTGCATTATATATTTACATTATATATAGTGCTTCGAAGTATATATTGTTTGTTCTGAATAGATACCAAATAATAAAAACAACAAGAAGAAAAGATCATGATTCCTCAGCCATGACACATCTTTTTTTCCTGGGGGATAACCGCCACTTAATATTTGAGCTACTCCTGAAATATACTTAATAAATGGAGGGCTAAGCTATATTGTGAATATAAACAGGAATAAACTCAAAAGCACAATTTAAATAAGAAGGATTCATAGGTTAAAAGAAAAGAATAATTTTGTGATATGATCGGGAATGCTGTGATACTTCTGTGGAGGTTCCTGTACCCACCCCTCTTCTTCGTTTTAAGGGCTCCCGGGGATGCCTGAGCAGCTATCAAAAGAAAACTTCAGGCCGGTGGTTGGCTGTCCTGCTCTTGTTACCCATGACAAAGAGTCTCAGCCCAAATAATACAAAGAGGTCTTTTTTCATTCACTAGTTTTGAAATTGTTTCCTCATGCTCTTTTCCTTGAGGGGCTATGACCTTAACATGTCAAAGACACTAAATTGAAGGGCAGAATTCCAAATTTAAGCTCCTTCTTCTCACCAGGGTGCTTGGTCCCTGGGATCTCCAAAACCCAATAGTGGACTGGTGGCCGACTCCAGCTTCTACCTTATTCCTGTGGGCCTTGCCCTGAGGCCTGACACGTGTGATCGTGGTTGCCTAGCAATTTAATCGATGCCCTTATTTATCCATTGAAATCTACACCTGCTTCGTCCACCTCAGCAGCCTACCTTCAGAGACTCGGCCCTTTCTTTAAGGAGCTCTGAGATGGAAGCTCCCGTGTGGACTGACTTGACTGCACTCACCGTGCACACTCAGGGCCAGCGAGGTTGGACCCCAACGAACTTGATGGGGTCCAAACATGAAGCAGTTTAATTTTCCTTCAGTTACTATTTCAAACATGTTTGGTCAAATCTTATTTTCCTTGTCATCTTTCATGTCCTTTTGGGTGACTCCCAGGCTTTCTGATTTCGTTCAGGTATCGGAAAATTTAGCCCAGTCTAATCCAATTTATAGTTTATGTCTCACATCTAATCTAAGGCTCGTCTTCATCCCCTCAGAACTTGTGAGGAGTCAGCCCGAGGGACTTGGGGAGGGGAAAGTGAGTGGTCTGCTCTCCCCTTTCCTCCCTTTTGTCTCCGGGCTTCCTCCGGTGCGTTCATTCGGGAGTGGGAGTAAGAGAGGATTTAAGCCTTTTCACTTACAGAGAGGAGTTAAAAGTCTTTCCACTTACCTGGGACTGATAGAGATTTCTCGGCACTGCTGAGGCTTCTCTAGTCAACATTAACTGGGCATCACTGCTCTCTGCATAATGGGCATCTCAATATTGTCTCTCAGTGGAGATTGCCTTGTGATTTCTTCAGACTCCTCACTGCACTGAATGTGATGCAAGCCAGGCTGCTCTGACTTTCTCTTCGGGACTTTTCCAGATCCCCTTCCTGGGTCCCCGTACCTTCTGAAGTGTTTTTTTGTGTCCTAGGAAATTCAAGAATCTTTGTCCTGACAGAAATGCTCCGCTATCTGATAGGTCCAGAGGGGATGTCAACAACTCAGGTGCATCACCAACTCATCCAGCTGAGGGAAGGAGATGCCCCCCTATTTGTTTTCGTGGTGGTTGTAAAAAGTTCTCTCTCCCTAGGCTGATAATCTCCCAACAGTCTCCACAACTCTATAGGGTGGGGATGGGAGTGGATAGGATGTATGAGAGACGATTGGGAGTAGCAGAGCTGGTTTGGCTCAGTTCAAATGAGTCCCAGAGAGGACTTTTGACCCTCAGTTGCTTGTAGAGTCTTTACAAAGTTGAGATACTAATGATTTGTTTAACTCCAGCTTTGAATGCAACCTGTAGGATTGCCAGATAAAATATAGGATGTACCCGGCTGGTCAGTGTGGTTCGGTGGATTGAGCATTGTCCCATGGACTGAGAGGTCCTGGTTTGATTCCTGGTCAGGGCTTATGCCTGGGTTGCAGGATTGATCCCCAGTAGGGGGCGTGCAGGAGGCAGCTGATTGATGTTTCTCGCTCATCAATGTTTCTATCTCTTCCCCTCTCTCTAAAAAAATCAATAAAAACATATTTAAAAAATAAAATATGGGATGTGCAGTTAAATTCGCATTTCAGATAAATAAGGGGCAAATATTTCATGGGACATGCTTAAACTGAAGAACTTTATATCTTGTTTATTGTCCTTGACATTTAACTGGGCATCCTATATTTTTATTTCTAAATCTAACAATCCTCGATGGGAGTTGGCAACACAGAGCAGCAGGAAAATCCCACCCTACATCTGATTACTCTCCTCAGTGCCGGGTCCTGGGCTGAGCATCTTACACAGTTTATGTGTTATTTTGTAGGCAGGTGTTATTACCTCCTCGATATGAGAAAAAATACTGAAACTCAGAGAACGTTAGTGAAATACCCAAGAAACTCACAAACACACAAGTGGTCAGGGCCAGAGGGAGGGTTTGGGTTCAGATCAGCTGACCCCAGCACCTGATCCTATGTGTACTTTTTCACACTTTTCTGTTATCTTTCCTTTCCTGCCTGCAGGCCCAGGCACCCCACCCCTGCCCTCTAGACTGGATTCACCGCCACTTCTCACTCCCACTGGTCATGTTCTTCCAGCTGGAGTTTTTTCCTCCCGCCATGGATGCGGGGCTGGGTGTTAACTCTGTTAAGTGCAAGTAGGTAATCTTTGTTGTTTAGTAGCCAAACTTCCTATCTCATTTTTTACCCTGGTGAATTGATCGGCAGCGGCTTAAAGGAAACTTGAAGGCCCCCTCAGCTTCTTTTTCCCTTGAGCATAGAACGAGCCCTACTCAAGCGACGTCTGACTTCCTCTCTTCTGAGTCCCACTCATCATCTTCTCCAGGGTGAGAGTGTCTAAAAGGACAAGGGCTCTCAAAAAAAATCTGAAGGAGGTGTTTGTCCACCACGTCTAGAAGTACCCCGGGTTCTTCCTGTTTTGTTTTGTTTTTCTTGCCAAATATCTCTGTTCCTGTGATGCCTCCCATGTCAAAGATAAACCAAGACAGATTTTAATCAGTAACACACTATTGCAATAGGAGAAAGAGTTCAGTGTGAACTGAATTCAACTTCAGTTTATACAGAGGTACTGGCATTTTAAAGGAAGAATGTGGGACTAGGGAGGTGTTGAGTGGCGGCTCAGTAGCTCCAGGGAAGTGGGAATTGGTCTGTGTGGAATTCATCTGCATCTGCTAACTGGCACTTATTGAAGTCAGGACCCTCCCCTTCCCATAGAGACTGAGACACAGGGGCCCTCTCTACAGCAACATCCTTTGGAAACCTTAAATTTTCTCAGGCAGACACTTTAAGGGGGGCTAGGGTCATCCTCAGGTAGTGGCCTAGAGCTGTTAGAAGCTGTTAGTGTTTGCTCAAGTCTTGATAAGCCAAGGTTGAGGCCTAGTTGAGAAGAGAGCTCAGAGGAGCCTGGATAGAGTTTGGTCAAAGACAATCTTTGTCACATTTAAACTTGAGGAGAAAGAGGGACGACTCTGTCTCAGGTTCTCTACCTTCTCTCTGTAACTAGCTGGTTCACTGTGTTAATTCCTAAGTTCCAGTCTGTTTAGGATGTCTGTAGTGGTTCTCCTGTTCTCCTTGCTTTCCTTCACTGCTTTCCCGGGGATACTTCTTAAGGATTGGGTGAGGAATAGCAACATGAATGATGGATAAAAAAATAAGAGTACAGTTTAAGACTATAGCAGACAAATATGGACAGTAATTGAAAAGGAAATTAATGAAATGTAATTTGGAAACATAAGAAGAATGTGACAAAAGCAGTAAATGCATGAGGAAGAAATAAGATTTACAGAAAATTTTAGTAAAGTCAGATGTACTAAAGATTTACATCTATTACCTATTTTAAACCAGTATCCAGGTATAATTGAATAAGTGCTATGTAATAATTTATTGATATTCCCACTACTTTCTCTTAAGTTGTCTGAAGACCGTTCAGTGGAAAGACACGCTGTCTCCTGATGAGAATGTGAGGGGTCAGTGCGTCTAGGTGTGATGTACAGGTTCACTATTGATTCACACATTATTTATGAGACCATTTTTAAAGGAGGCATGAAAATATATTGCACCATAGCAGATAATATATTATAATATTCTGAACATTATGAGAACGGTGCTTAGTTCTAACCTACTATCAGGGAAACATGTGGTATGTCTTAAATCTTTGAGGCAATGTAAGGTAACAATGAAACATCCTTTATTTTTTAATTTTAGAGTTAGACATACCTACAAGGTGCTAGAATGTCATACCAGCTCCATGATATTGATTAATTCACTTCTCTAAACCTTGGTTTCCTCGAGAAAATACAAAAAATAGTAAGTTTCTATCTAAGTAGTGAAAATTAAATGATTTGCACACTGCATGAACTCAATGGTAGTATGTCATCATCATTGTCATCATCATCATCATCGTCATCATCATCATCGTCATCATCATCGTGATTGTTGTTACCAGTGGGACATTTCGGTTATGGGTGGTTTGGGTATGTCCTTACTAATAAGGCAATACCACTGCAGTCTGTATCATTATTTATGGCATTGTTTAAGAAACCATTAACATGGAATGACAACTATATTTAATCCTGTTCCTATGCTCATTCACAATAAAAGTCACAAAAGCGGGGTTTAAAGTCACACAAGAAGTTAGTGAGGAGTGAGAATATCGGAATTTTTATTCTGGTTTGCTGCCCTTTGTTTTGTGACTTGGGGAAGACATTTCATCTTCCTAATCTAAACATTTTTATCTGCAAAATGGAACGTTTGGAGGAAACAATTGCAGAAATCTACTCCACTCTAAGAGTTTTGTTTTAGCGATGGTTGTCTATATTCAGAATGGACTGCTAGAATAAAATTTTTGCAGAGTTAAGAATAGTCAACACATAGAATAAAAAGTCAACTGTTCATGTCTTTAGCTTTTTCCAATTCATTATCTGAAGTCTTTGCAGTTAGGGTAGAGAAAAAAAGTCTAAAGTGAGGATTTTATTACTCTATACTTTTAATAAACAGTAATTTTTAATATAAAATTTATGCGTGTCTATTGTACCAATCTCAGAAAACAGAGGGAGCTATCAAGAAAAACTGAAAAGCAATAGTTAGCATTTCTCGCTTTACAAATTCCCTGCCACCTTTCCCCAAGATAACCATTCTTGAAATTAAACTATGAATTTTCTATAAGTTTATAATGCATATACAAATAGAGTTATAGAAAATAGAACTATGAAATATTTGTCTATCTCATTTAACACTTTTATCCCGAACATTTAATGGAATCATGCAGCATCATTACATTATCATTTTTGACAGCTCCATAGTATTCTTTTGTAAAAATGAACCAATTTATTTACCAAATCTGTAACAATGAACATTTAATGTTGTTTGCAATACCTCATTATAATAAGCAACACTTTGAGTATTCATTGCTTATTTATACAAGAATGTTTGATAAATTTGTAGATATGGCAGTTCTAGTTTAAAAAAATGCTCATTTCCATATAAGTATGGATATATCTTAGTGTGTTTATTAGCCATAATATGGTATTTTTCCCTTTCTTAAAAGTTGTGTAATAGCTCATTTTTTCATAAATGTATTGATTAGCAGTCTGTTCTATATATTGCAAACACTTTTTTCTTAGGTTTTTAAAAAAATTAGTTTAAGGAATTTAGTGTACATAACATCTAGGAATTTTATGTATCAAATCTAAAAGCTTCTTCTTTTATGGGTTGTGACTTTGATGTCCTGTTTAGAAGGTTCTTTCCAATCAAAGATCATAAAATTATGCATCAAAATTTCATTAGGTGCTCTAATCTATTTGGAAGTTATTGTGGTTTCTGTAAAATGCTTGCATCTATTTTTAATGATGTTTACCTGGACTACCTGGGTTCTTTGGTTACTCACATATATTGGAGGGGATCTGAAGCCATGAAAAACCTGAAATAAGATACAGTAACTAGTATTTCAGATGCACTCCTGACAGCTAGCTGGTCCCTGCTGCCTCCTAGCCAGCTGCCTGAGTTGTCCATAACACATCACAAGGGGGAGCCTTTGTGCTTTAGTAAATACATGTAATGCTTCCCAGGCCACTCCTTTCATTTGTAGCTTTTTGTCCAACCTCTGTTTGTTTCTTTCTTGATCATACAAAAAGCAATGTGTTGAGGGGTCGGGGGGGGGGAGGGGGAAGAAAGAAACCTGAAAAATTAAAACCTGAGCTACACAAAGCAGAAATCCTAAATGTTACTAAATTTCAATTGAAAATATTTTCCTCTGTGCATAGGACATTTACATTTTCTTTCATTATTCTCTGGTTTCCCAATTATTGGAATACACTTCCTTAACACTGGAATTCAGATCCATATTTGCAGTTGAGAACCTGAATGAAAAGTGAAATGAAGCGTTCTACATTAAGGGGGTTTCCCCCTGCAGTTGTCGTGCAAGCCAGGATGTGTCAAAGACAACGTGAGGGATACTTGCAAGGATTTCTCCCCACCCGCTACTTACTTATCAATTGGTCATATTGTTCAATTCATTAAATGATTTTGCATTTACCCCACCTCTTTATACCATTCCTTTGCAGAACTGTCTGTACATTTGGGGATCTAAGGTGACTAAAAAGTGATCCTATTTGTGGCGAATCATCAGTAAATGGATATTTTCTACTTTCTTTCCTCGGTAAAATCCAGAATTATATGAATTGTATCTTGAGTGGAAGCTACTTGCTCTGTGCCTGTTGTTTGTACTTGACCCTCTAGAACAAGAAATGGGTGCTGTCAAATAGTCTCTTTCCCTGACTGAAGCATATGCTTTTATGAATGTTTGGATGATAGGCAGAGTATAAATGTGAAGTCCTCTTAAAGAGGGTAAAACGGCTCCCAACTACTCTTAGAGTACATATCCCAGGCTAAACATATGGCCTTGTCATCACAATTTTCCACATTCCTTTCTTGTGGTTTTAACGTTCTCCTTTTATTTATTACCAGAAGGCCTTATCTCGCTAGCCTGCTGCTACAGACTGCGAGGCCAGGATGTAGTGAAAGCACAAAGTAATGAAACAGGATGATCATAAAATAGAAGGCAAATGGCCACAGCCTCTGTCTGTGTTACAGCTGCCCAGGTTCTATAGCCTGAGCCAAACCATGCTAAGGAGACATAATGTAGCACAGCACTAATCATACTTCCATTCCTGTTACCTTTGGTATCACCAGAAGACCTCAGACTTCGTGAATGTCAAACCTCTCACAAACTTCCAGGAAAAGTGTCAGCCAGTGGAAGAAGGGACAGAAGACAGCTGGAGGACTATGAATGTTAAGATGCCACTTAAAGGGCAGATAGCAGCTCAAGTGGAGAATGTCATGCAAATGAAATATTTTGTGGGCTCAAGGTGGAGGACAGTGAAGAGGAAAAGCTATTACTGCTTGAAGATATGGTCTTGTGTGATTTTTTTTCTTCCCTGTGCAGCCTTTAGCAGAGTTATCAAACCAGAGCCTCGCGCCCCATGGTGAGTGACTGACAGGTGGTTGACTGCAGCAAGTTGGAGGACCATGAATTTAGTACTTTCCAAAAGCTGATCCAGTTTTGGCCAAACCCTGTGAGTTGTAGTTGGTGCCAGGGCTTCTCAGGGAGGTCTGCGTCTGTTCCTTCTTCCCCCAGGTGGAGCGGAAGGGGGAGTGAGAAAGAGGAATTTGACTCATAAGTCCAGATGCCATAGATTATACAACCATCTCCAGAAATTTCACATTTTTAAAATACAGCTTTAAGATTTCTATAAATATCTACAATAAGGTATTTTTTATTCTCAAGTTGAAAAAGATTTTTAAATGATAATATATGGTGTTTATAAAGGATAAATAACTGAAAACTCTGATACATAAGTGGTGTGAGTGTGAATTGATACAACTGCATTTTGAAGGACGACTCACCAACATCTGTTATCATCAAAATGTATGAAACCCTTTCACTTAGCATTCCACATCGTAAGGATTTCTTGTATGGAAACACTAATATAAATGAATCAAGTGATATGTACAGGATATTGCAGCATTATTTATAATAGGAAAACAAAATAACCCAAGTTTCTACTAGGATATAAATAATTAAATAATAAAAATGCTAAGTATTCATTAAAAAGAAAAAAGTAAAACTACATATACAATTCAATTGCTGGGATCAGCCACTTAAATACTGTGTGAACTTGAGCAGATTATTTTATATCTCCGTGCCTCAGTTTTCTCATTTGTATAACAGACATAATAATACTATCTACTTCAAAGGGTTTCATGAGAAGCAAATAGATAATATATTGTAAAATGTTTAGAACATTGCCTGACACAAAGTAGATAATAAATGTTACATCTTTGCAGTTATTATTATTTTTGTATTGGCCTGAGAAACTCTGCAAGATAAAAAACAAAAAAGGAAAGTTACAAGTGAGTATAGATTACACTATCCCACAAATATAAAAGCAGTAAAGTAATATTTATTATATTGATAATTCTTGTAGTCTACGGGACGTAGGGTTATGATGGGATTTGACATTTTACCTTATATATTTCTAAAATGTTTGACTTTTATTACTGTCAATTTTTGCAAGAAGCTTTGTGGCATGTGGTGAATAATCACTCCTACCCCCTCAGTTTTCTTGACTCCTAGAAGGAGTCACCATGATGTTTCATATAGCCTGAGTTGCTGGTAGAGTTTGTAGTCAGAGAAATGAGAGTAAGAGCAGTGTCACTCAAACTGTCCATGGTGAAGGACCAGATATTTTTTTAGGAGACAATTTTTTAGATTCATAGCAAAACTGAAAGGAATGTACAGAGATTTCCCACACACTTGCTGCGCCCATATATGCACAACCTCCCCCACCATCAACATCCTACCCACAGTGGTACATTTGTTACAACCGATCAACCTACATCGACACGTCATTCATTAGCACCCAAAGTCCATAGTTCATATGAGGGCTCACTCCTGGTGGTGTATATTTTCACAAATGTCTAATAACATATTTGAACCATGATATACAAATAATTTAACTGACCTAAAATCCTTTGTGCTCAGCCTGTTCATCCCTCCCTACCCCTAACCCCTGGCAATCCTTGATCCTTTTACTGTATCCATATTTTTCTTTACCAGGATATCATATAGTTGATCTTTTCAAATTAGCTTCTTTCATGTATTAATATGCACTTAAGTTTCCTCCATGTCTTTTCATGGCTCAAAGCTCATTTCTTTTTAGCACTAAATACTATTTCATTATCTGGATGTACTATAATTTATATATCTATTCATATACTAAAGGTCATATTGGTTGCTTCCAAATTTTGGCTTTTATGAATAAAGCTGCTATAAACATTTATGTGCCAGTTTTTGTGTGGATATATTTTCAGCTCAGGTTTTTTTTGTTTTTTTTTTAATATTTACTTTCCTAATTTTTTTTTCTTTATTGATTTTAGAGAGAGAGGAAGGGAGAGGGAGAGAGAGATAGAAACATCGATGAGAGAGAACATCGACTGGCCGCCTCCTGCATGCCCCCCACTGGGGATCGGGCCCACAACCTGGGCGTGTGCCCTGACCGGGAATCCAACCAGCGATGTCTTGGTGCATGGGTAGACGCTCAGCCACTGAGCCACACGGGCCGGGCTCAGCTGAGCTTTTTTTAAAACCAAATTTCCAATGTATCACAGACCAGTATTTTTTAAAAACTAAAAGTGAATTACTAGCACAATGAGATAAAAACAAATAGATACGACATACGAAGCCTGACTTTTTATTACTAGACTTAACATACTTGTAATTACTCTGTCAAATTGATATAAAAATTTTCAAATGCTTACTTTTAATTTTTCTATTTACTTCATCTTGGACCAGAAATAGATTATGGATTGGCCCCAGTTTGCACACTTTATTTGAGTAGCATTTATATAGGGGAATCCAGGGTTTACGAGGAAAGAAAGGTTAAAATATCCCTTCCTTTTGTCATGAAAACTCATACTTCGCTTTCAAGAATCAGCGTTTTGCCTTCTCTCACTGGATCCTCCAGTCCGGTCAAGCTGGCCCTTCTTTGATTCCGGAGGTGGTGCTGCCGTGGTCTCTGGCTGTGCTGATTCTGGCTGCCTTTCAGCCTGTGTGTGCTGCTTGGGTGCAGATGCCCCCTCCACCGCCCGGGCACCTGGGCGAGGCCGGGCTCCACCCCCTGGGCACCTGGGCGAGGCCGGGCTCCACCCCCTGGGCACCTGGGCGAGGCCAGGCACACAGCAGTAATTCAATTGAAGTTAGCTGAATAAATAGGAAAACACATTTAACTTCAAGGAAAGTGAAGCAGTTATTTTTGCCACTATAAATTCAATAAGTCCAATAACCTTTATGTATGAAGTAAAATTCTGTTATTATTTTGTAGGTGATGCAGATTTAGCTTTACATTGGGTCAGCTTATGCCTCTAGCTTTGTATTGAGGTTCAACATTTTTATTCATGGAATTTTCTCTTATCATTTCTATTTTAGCTGGAAATGATCTTTCCCGACACTCCTCGATGCCGGAGTAGCTGTCTTTTCCAAACAACATTGCAAACAGGTACCAAGGAAGGGAAGTCCCATGTAGTTAGAAATGCTAGGCTGTGTTACTTGTGGTATGGTTTTCTGGTATGACCTTTACGTGGTAACAAGTCCAATGCTTCCATCCCTTTGTTGGTTGACGCCAAGTGTTATGAATAAAATAATTCACGTGATGAGCCATACCAATGTTTCAATAATCAGAGGATCTACCATGAATAAAACTATCCCAAATATTCTATTTGACCGATTTCTGGATGAGGTAGTCAGATACTTCAGAACACAAATTCACATTAAGGTTAACTAAGTTACTTATTTCTGTTTCCTTTGCTGTTCTAGTACTTGTCTTTGCAGTGACTCTTCAAACCTTTCCTACCTTCCTCAAACCCTCAGTCATTTCTCCCACCTTAGAAGATGTCCTCAGAAGTACTGATTTTTTTAGATCGTGTTCAGCTCCTATAATTTCCCTTCTCTTTCTTAAAATATTTCTTTATACATGCCTGTAGTCTATATAGTCTTTTAAATTCTACCTTGACCTCTTAGGCATCGCACACTTATTTTCTCAGTCTTCCTCTTCCTTGACATCCTTAGGTATTTATGTAGATTCTTGCTTCCTGCCTGAGACCCTCCTCTTCTTTGATTTTTTTACATTATATTGCCCCTGACTCCTTAAAATCTTAAAATCTCTGTTTCCTAATTTTCTTCTCTGACTTTTGCTGATCTTATCTCCTTGGATAGTGCTTTAGACTAAGAGAGTCGTGAAGAGGAAACGATGGAAATAATTGGATCTGAGTATTGTTTGGATGTAGAGTTGATAAAACTTGCTGATGGGTTTGACGAGAGGAATCAACGACGAAGTCTCCGTTTTTAGCTTGAGCAACTGAATAATGTCATTTACAGAGGACGTGGGAGGACAAAGTTTGGAGAAGTTGACAATTAAGAAACCTATTTAAGTTATATTAAGTTTGAGGTGCCTGATATGTTAAATAGATATGTTAAGCTAGCAGTTGGGTACAGCATCGGAGTCCAGGGACGGGATCAGGTGAGAGATATACATAATCGTACAATGACATTGTGACTTTTTCATTGGATGAGATAACCTGTGGATGGTTCTAAAAGGTTAGTGTATATCAGAGTCACAGACAGGGCTGATGTGCTAAAATACAGATAGCTGGCCCTCGCCACAGAGTTTCTGGTTCAGCAGCATTGAGATGAGACACAATCATTTTTATTTCTAACTTCCCCAGATGCTGCTAAGACTGCTTGACCTAGGACCACACTTGAGAATCACCGCTGAAGAGAGAGGGTCTAGTTAAGGAAAGAAGGAGAAGGGGGTTGAGAAATGAGGCCTGGACAGGATAACTCTGAGAGGTTTTAGAGGAATTTGAGAAGATGGGCCATTTGAGGCAGGAAGCAGCTTAGAAGAGCACAGTGATGTAGAAGTTAGAAAGTGTTCCGGGAAGGAAGACGCTTGCTGAGTGAAGACAGGAAGATATATATTTATATTTAAATAACCCTCAAATTATTCAAGGGCAGTGCAAATCCGTGTATAACTTTTGACTCTACCGTTGGCCTGTTGTATCTGCGGATTCAGCCAACCGCAGATGGAAAACAGTATTTTTGACCCATGCGTGGAAATGTGCGGCTGAGAGACGGCGGTTAGGAATTCGGAGATACTGATTTCCATACAAGGTGGGTTGGATCTGCAGATGCAAACCCATGCATATGAAACCCATAATCTGAAGGGCTGGCTGTTGATTGAAAAATATCTGAGTATAAATGAACCCGAGCAATTCAAACCTGTTATTCAAGGATCAAACTGTGTATGTTGTGTATGTTTATTTATTTTTCTAAAGGGGTATTATCCTTTCTTGGTTGGAACAGGATTTTCCAAATTTAGCTCAGATTATTCAGGATCTTCGCTCGAGACAGCACATTGGAATCCCTAAAAGAGGGACCCCAGGTAAAGCTTATTAATTGAGAACTACTGCTCTATAGTGTAAACTCTCTGAGAGCAAGACCCA
The DNA here is from genome assembly GCA_030848825.1 of Tadarida brasiliensis. Classification (NCBI taxonomy): domain Eukaryota; kingdom Metazoa; phylum Chordata; class Mammalia; order Chiroptera; family Molossidae; genus Tadarida; species Tadarida brasiliensis. The sequence goes on along the minus strand of CM061267.1, from coordinate 76,087,498 downwards.
TAGGTGTATTCATTTTAATGGACAGATGACAAACATATTTGGGCCTGTAGTCAGAACCCGCCTGTGAGCAGCCAGAGTAGGTGACTGAATGTCAGTGTGGTATGGGCATGGTTCTCACATGTTTTCATCACAATAATAGACGTGCATTTGAAGTGACCATCACTGAAGTCATTTCTTTGCATTGAAAACAGAAGCTCTCCAGAAGGTCCTTTTTCAGATGGAAATGCATTGTTTCATACTAACTCAGTTCAGAGTAACTTGTCAGATCAACCATAAAGGAATAGACTTGGGATGAGTACATTTTAGAGAGTGCCGTGAGATTAATGGTTTCAAGGGCAGACAAATGAGATGTTGAAATCTGGGGTCCTACATGCCAAGGTAACTACTGTAAGGTTACCAAAATTTGTAAGGAGGGATGTTAGAAGGGCAGATGCTGCCATCAATGGTCTATTAAGGATTTTGGTAAGGGGCAGCTCAAACTCTGTTATTTGAACCTAATATTTATGCCGTGTAGTCCAAAAAGGTGGTCTTAGTGTTTTCTTCAGTGCAGATTAGTTTTCCTATAATGAGTTCAGGAATTTTATGGCAAAACTAGAAATATAACAAAGAATAAAGCTATCATTTTTTCATAATTTAATTACTTTGTCAAGAGGCTAATTGTGAATGAAAACCAGTAAAAAAGGATTCACCAAAGACCTTACAGACTTACTTTTTTCTAATAGTTTAGATGTATATTTTTAGTTGTGATGACAATTCTTACTGAATTTCATTTACCAAATTGATGCACATGGTCAGAAGGAGTTACAGGTAGCTGGCAACTACAAATTAACCGATAGGACTTAAGTGTAAATTATAATTCAGTGATTGCAGACAGTTCTGAGTGTGTGTGTGCGTGTGTGTGTGTGTGTGTGTGTGTGTGTGTGTGTTTCCTTAAGCAAATGCCTTGCCACTTGAAGGTTAATGTGAGTGGAGATACAAACAAAGAAGTTACTGGAAAAACTAACAAAAGCTCAACAAAATATTCTGGGATTAAGCGAGATTACATGGGATAATATCCCAGAGCAGCACTTTTAAACTACAAAGCATTAGCTAAACATTCATTGTAAGAAATATTAAAGAGAAAATCATCGTATAGTCATTTATTACTGGCATGACTCTGAAGCAATCAGAGCAATATTCTTCACTAGTAAAAGTGATCCCTTTTTGACATGGAGCCCATACATACAGTGTGTAGAAATTGACATGATTGTTAGTGATTTTATTGCCGTGTGTAAATACTAACAAAATTTTTGCCATACTGGTAAGCCAGTCAGTTCATCACATACATTTAATGAACTTTATAAAATATCATAAGAGTACTGAACCAGGTGCCATAAAAGATTTAGTTATAATGGAAACACACACTGTGTTTCTGTCTTTTAATAGCTTCCAATTTAAGAAGAGAAAGCAGAAACAAAGACCACAAATGAATTATTGGAAGTGTATATACTAACAATTATGTAGCCAACTCTGGCTATGGAGAATGATACATTTACTTCTGTAAAAACAGTTGTTCAAAGTCTCCTTCTGACTACTTATAGCTCCCCTATCCCAATACTGTCTGAATGTGACTGTATTCAGTTCACGATCCCTCCATTATGTCAGATTTCCTTATCAACCTCTTCTCTTTTCCACACGGATTATTACGTTCACCCTGAGGGTGCTGTCATTCAGTCTTTTTAATGTTTTACTCCTTCTGAGTCCTTATGCTTGGATGTTGCAGTGATTTCAGAGGGAATTAGCTCATTAGAGTTTGGGGACAATAAAAGACCTTGTTGGATATTGGCAAAATAGAAGTTTTGTGTATGTGTGTGTGTGTGTTTTGTTTTGACTTTTATTTTCTGTTATTGCAACTTGGTTTATTTAAAGTTATATCTTAAAATTCAGTCATTTGTTAATAAAATTGCTCTCTTTATTTTTCTTTGTATACCTAATCAAAAATATTAAATGGCAGGCTGTTGAATGCAAGGTTAACTTTTAAATGCTGATATTACCTAATTTTGATCAGTTTGCTTCCCATGTGTGCATTTTTTAATATGCTCATAATTGCGTTGATTTGCCGAGCTGGGCTCCCCTTCGCTTTTCTGTTAAAGAGTATGGCAAATGAGGTTTAAATCTTGTTAAAATTACAGAATTTTCTTTCTCACTTGGCTCTTTACTCCAAAATAATCCTTTTTCCCCTAACTCATTTATGGTCCCTAGATAATTGTTATGCCAAATAAAAAGTAAGGGTTTTTACCCCCCAAATTGAAAATGGAAAATTTTCTCCAATAGTGTATGGTGTGAAGAACTGGGATGTTTTTCACATTTTGGGGGGGGGGCACCAGAGAAGTCTATGTTCTTCATGTTGAGAGCGGAGGGACCTAACCAACTGAAGCGGGTGTGATTGATCTGCTTAAGACAAAAAACACGTTTTCTGACAAAGTGTTAATAAACTCTCTCCAGCAGTTGTAGTTTCCTTTCAAGATATTACCATTTGTTTTTGAAGTAATGAAATTTACAGAGAACTATTATAAGGTTCTAATTGAATTTCACAGAAGTAGTCCTAGTGTGACCCAAAATGGAATAAAAAAAAAACCCAGCCCACAAAACCTCACACCGTGAAGCACCTCTCTGCAGAATCACTGATGAAGCACAAGAAATGGAAAAGAGAAGCCCCAGCCTCAAATAATTAGCCCTGGTTAATGAAGACTTTTAAGATTTGGCAAGTTGATGTTGATAACTTCTGTGGGACACAGGGAGTTGATGAAAAAGATTGGCAGCTATAAAAGAGAAGTGTTTATTAAAACACCTTTTAAATAGCTCTAGGATATAATAAAAAGCCATCTTTAAAGGAACTTATTAAAATAAAGCCTAGATGGAATTGATAATTTCACCACCTGCAGCCTTCACAAAACTTTCTTGGCTTTTGTAAAAGCGTTTACACACTTCATGGAAATCTTAACAGGTGTCATCTAGATTACGTGCTCTCTCCATTCTGATGGGCCACGTGGAAACGGGTTTATGACACATCTATATACCAACAGGAATGTCGCCGTATTTAAGCAAACACTGATACATTTACAACATTTTATTCAAAAGATAGCCAGTGACCACAAGTGGACACCTAAACACTTTGTCCTCACTTCGTAAGGTGTATAAATGTCGAATCACTGTGTGTTGCACACCTGAAACTAATATAATATTACATGTCTAGTATACTTTAACAAAAAACACCTTATCCTATAAATAATAAAATAATTTTATCTGTGAGTTTATGAATTTATGGAAAGCTTTCCCATCCATTGTCTCTGATCCTCACAATAATCATTGGGGTATAGAAGGCAGGTAATGAGGTTCTTAGTTTTCATATGGGGACCAGGCTAAGAGATGCAGAGACTTACACGAGGTCACACCATATATAAGTGTGAGAATAGAGATACAAACTCAGTTTTTTATTTTATTTTTATTTTTTGTTAATCCTCACCCAAGGATATTTTTCCATTGATTTTTTTTTTTTTCCTAATCCTCACCTGAGGATACTTTTCCATTTATATTTAGCTAGAGTGGGAGGGAAAGAGGGAGGAAGAGGGAGAGGGAGAGGGAGCTACATGAGAGAGAGACATCGATTTGTTTCCTCCCACACAACCCTGAGCACAGCTGGGGACCGAACCACAACCAAGGTACGTGCCCTTGACCAGAATCAAACCCGTGACTCTTTGGTCAGCAGGCCGACGCTCTATCCATTGAGCCAAACCAGCCAGGGTTTCCATTGATTTTTACATAGAGTGGAAGGGAGGGAAGGAGAGAGAGAGAAACATTGATGTGAGAGAAACACATTGATTGGCTGCCTCCCACATGACCCCTACCAGGGCCGGGGATCGAACCTGCAGTCCAGGTTTGTGCCCTTGAGCGGAAATCGAATCTGCAACCCTTTGGTCTGCAGTCCAATGCTCTAACGGCTGAGCAAAACTGGCCAGGGAACAAACTCAGTATTTTAACTGCAAGGTTAATAGTATATCTATTACCTATAGGAATATCACAAGGGTCACGTAAAATAATGTGCACAGCCCTTAGGCCAGGTCCCATCACATGCCAAGTGCTCAGTATATGCTAGCTGTTATCACTCGTATTGATATTTGGCACTGACTCTTTGCACATGAAAAATGCTATAAATATTTACATATTTAATTGCTCCATTGTAGTATAAATTATGTCCTGAATAGGTAATATAATCAGTAATAGTATTTGGGGGTTCTTGGCAAAGAAAGGTTGATAGATAACCAGCCCTCTCCCCCATCGTGATATTTCAGTGGCTCTGTTAGCTCAAAATTAGATAACCGAATAGAAGATATTCTGTATATTTGTGCCGGTGCCACCCAGAATCCTCAGACATTTGACTCCTGTCAGACTTTGCTCTGTTGGCTCTGCATGGGCCGTGGGTCAATGTGGGTTTGAGGGCTTGGAGAGGCGCACAACTTGGTTCTCTCGGTATTATGGGACGAAGTGGCCACTTGCTCTGTGTTGTCACCATCCTGACGGTGTCTGTGACTGCTCAGCCTCCGTGTGCTGTCTGCTGTATGTATCATCGTCCAGAGCTGAGTCCTGGGGAAGAGGCTGTTATTTCTTTTGAGTCTCTGGACTTGCAGATAGAGCGTGAACCCAGCAGCCGCCCTGTGACGGTAAACGTACGGATTACAGAGCTAAGCCGGAGCTCGCCTTGGAAACGGCCCCGCGGGGCGCGGTGGCAGGGCTGACGTGTGCCGGCTCCCTTCCCGGGCAGCCCAAGCGTCGGGTCAGCCTTCACTGCCTAACTAGCACAGGCGGTTACTGTAAATTAAAAGTCCGATTACTAAAACTAATTTACTATGTTCACGCCAGCTGGAGAGACGACCAAAAAGAGATCCCTTAATTTCCTGTTTTTATTATGTTATCATAGACAATGAATCTACTGTTTTTGATTATCACACTTAACAACAACAATGAACAACTGGTGACCAGATTTGCTTTTTTTCCCCCTCTAATGTGTAACTTTAATTTGATCATCAAAATTCTGATGATAAAGCTGGAATCCTTAAAGGGAAGATCGGGAGGGAGGAGGCCAGGAGGCCTCCTTTGGAGTTGGAAGCAGAGACCCAGAGCTGCTTATCCAGAGAAACAAAGGGGAGAACAAAAGAGGGCAGGAATTCAGGTTTTCTCCTCCTTTGATTTTATAACATTATATTGCCTCTACTACATGACCTCAAAATGAAATCTAAGCTTTCCCTGGGAAGCAGAGAGAGGACAGAAACAATTTTGTCTGGGAGCTTTAGCTTATCAACTCAAGATACTAGGAAGGAAGGAAAGCACTTGGCATTGTTTTGTACAAAAACAAGCATTGCCCAACTGGGAAGGACAACTGTTTTATTTTATTTATTTATTTTTGTTGTTATCCTCACCCGAGGACATTTTTACATTTATCTTCAGATAGAGTGGGAGGGAGAGAGGGAGGAAGAAAGAGAGAGAAACATCGATGTGAGAGAGACACATCGAGTGGTTGCCACCCACATGACCCCAACAGGGCCGGGGACAAACTGCAACCGAGGTACGTGCCCTTAGCAGGAACCGAACCCGGGACTCTCTGGTCGGCGGGCCGATGCTCTAACTGCTGAGCCAAACCGGCCAGGGCAGGACAACTGTTTTAAAATCATGCTGTTGTTCTAAGTCTCAGCATATATTTCCCTGTTTTAAAATACTGGAAATATGTTTTGTTGAAAATGTTAAATGAAGAGATCTAGTCAAGAGCAGAATTTAATGTGTCAGCTGCGGAGTGTGCACTGGGGAGTCATCTCCTTTGAACAAAATTAGTGCTTCTGTTTCCCAGGTAGAGGAGAAGAAATCATTTTTAGCTCGGCTCAGACTTGAAAACATATTTTCTGACACTGTGAATGGATTCAGGTTTCTGAGGCATTATCTAATTCATGGAGCTGGTTTAAGTAGGGATTTCCATATCTGGTAGCTGCGGCAGGGGTTCCTAGCTAAGGAGTGTTTTCATCAAGACTTGATCCCCATCAAACACCTTTAATGAAAGTCTTGCCCAAATCATCCCACATCATCAACAAGTATTTACTTAGTGTCCATTTGCAAATGAATCTGTGCTGGATAGCTTTCAAATAGGTTGAGCAGCTGTTGTCCATACTGCCTGCTGGAAATTTACAGTAAATAAGAGCCTGGGGATAGAAGAAGAACAGCCCCAAATGATTTTTATGCAAAGACAAATGACACGTTAATTGGCAGCCTTATGATTGGATCTGAAATGCTGTGGCCTTTTAATTTTAAATGGCATGTGCAGACTCAGGTGCCACAGACACATTAATAGGGACAAGCTTGTATCCTCAGATAAACGCTTCGCAGCCCCTTGACTGTCATTTAAGAATGTGTGGCGACTGAGGCAGGAAACCAAGAGAGACCATGGCGTTTGCACATTCTAGCGCCTTGCAGGGTATTTCCATTAGCTGTGGTGGGAATATTCATGTTAAGATTGCTAAGTAAAGATTTTAGCTATAGAGAGGATGAATTGAGGAAAGCAGGCTCTGACACATCTGCCTCCGAAGACGTATGGGTCTCAGGTGACAAAAGAACCACTTCCACTCATCACCTCCCAACTTGGCTACTTAGGTAGAAAAATGGGGTCTTGGTAATGGGTAAACATGGCAGAATCCTAGTTTTATAGGACATGAAATGTAAAAAAAATTGAAGTCGTCTGTGAGAAAATGAAATCTTAAATATATTGCTTCTGCAAACTTAAAAAAAATAGATAAACGTGAAAATATTGTGGGGCCCTCCCAGGCTTCAAACAAGATAGAAGCAAGCAAAGGAAGGGCACTGAAACTCATGCTTTATCTTGAGATGAAGCTCTCTCTGCTTCTAGCACTCTTGGGAGGTTTAAGGTATGGAGAAGATCACTCTACTCCTCCATAGTTTAGGGTCCCAGGTTAAGCTGTTGATTCACTTACTATGTGTGGTCTGCACTATGTTGCAATACTGCCCAAGACACTGGTATAGTATCAGGATTGGGTGCAAATGTGCTCACCTACAGTTTGAGGGTTTTTTTTTTTTTTCTTTACTGATTTTAGAGAGAAAGGAAGGGAAAGGGAGAGAGAGATAGAAACATCGATGAGAGAGAACATCGATTGGCTGCCTCCTGCATGCCCCCCACTGGGGATTTGGCCCACAACTTGGGCATGTGCCCTGACCAGGAATCGAACCAGTGACCTCTTGGTGCATGGGTCGACGCTCAACCACTGAGCCACACTGGCCAGGCTGCATTTTTAGGTCTGGCCAATGAGTGCTCTCATGCCCTCTGCCACACGAAACCCAAAATGTCTATTTATTTAAGCTAGAAAAAAAATCTGGCAAAGCAGAGAAAAAATGTTACTGAATATTTGGATATGAGAACATTAGAAACAGTCATCAGTGATGTTTGAAAGCTTTCAAAAACCGCCTCCAAACAGACAGGGATAAAAGGAATTGAAGAATAACTATGTAAATCATTGGACTTTATTAATACAACTCCTTTTCAGTAAAATGCCATCTAATGCACTGTAGTTTGCATTCAGGATTGCAATTCTGGACTAGCTCCAGTGAAACAAAGATGATTTTTATTGAAATCTCACTGGTAGGATCAACCATTATTTTGTACAAGTTATGAGTTGAAGAACAGGTTAGCTTATTTGTTTTCTGAGAATAATCCTTTGCAGTAATAACAGTGGAATAGAAATAAAGTGCTTTAGCAGAAAAAATCTGTTACATTTCCCATGCTTGATATGCATTTCTTATAGACCATGATCAGCTATCTCTAATTTGCTGGGCTAAAAGCAAATCACCTATTTTCCAAGTTCTCCGATTCTTGCCGTCTTTATGAGATTGTAATAGGTATGGCCGAGTTTAGATCTCAAAGGTAGTTCTTACTTGTATATATGCTTCCTTAGCAAAAGCAGTGATCGTGACACTATTCTAATAATTATGATGGCAAAGATTTAGGAGATGAGTAGAATAGGCCTGTGACGTGCGTGCAGTTTTTGCCCAGGTCCCTTTACAAGGCCGATGTAGCCACCCAGATGTTGCAGGTTTGGCTGCTCAGAGCACATAACTACACTTCTCTGGAGGTTGGCTCTTGGCTGATAAGAGCCCACTTGCCTGAAATGGCCTGGGCTGCCCATAGGTCAATGACAGGCTGACATGGGAGGGTGACAGCCCAGCCCCCTTGCCCCTGGTCGACACAACCTGTGAGGTTCGATTCATGCTCCCAGACCCCCTACAGGGTCAGACCAGACTTCCCTTGAAGCTACATCATTGTTCAGATTCTTCCCCTGCCCTACCTGCTTCCTTTCGTTTCTCAAAAGCACTACCTCAATAGATTATACCTCCTCAAGAACAACCTTTTCAAGCTCTGCTTCTAGGAAACCTAACATAAGACAAACTCACAGGAATAAGTCAGACTACACTGAGTATGTTGTATTTCCACTCAAGTTTTTGATACATTAGTGACGAAAGGTAGGAGAAAAGATACAAGAAGGAGGTGCAATTCTTTAACTTCAGTATTTACAATGGCTGACTAGCAAGCAACAAAGTAAACTTTAAAATTCAGTATGAAATAATTTCCCATAGTTCTTGGCAAAAAGCCAGCACAATGCCCTTCTCCTAAGAAGCGAATTTTTCTAGTCATTTTGAAACCAAGCTGTGCATTCTGGCATGGCTTGACATTTGCCCCCTGGTCAGGGTCAGGCATTCTGTGATACCAGACAGCCAATTGCAAGCATTGCTGGAGCCAAAAAATGAGCCATTTGTACGACAACAGAAGCCTTAGAAAAGCAGGTGATGCAGGGTGCTTGGGCTTCTCTTGGCAATTCTGCAGTAGGGCCAAAGCCAGATGCCAAGCTGTTTATCCGTCTGCTGTTGACTCCACTGTGAATTAGCTAAACAGGGCGCAACACCTGTTGATTTATAAACAGTTTTGAAATGAGTAAATGATCTTTTAGGAAGCCCAGACATAAAGTCATAATACCAAGATCACTGATATTAATGTTACGTTTCTGGTATTCAAAGGGTCTCTCTCAGTATCTGCAGAACAGCACGCAGACTTGGCAGTTGTGATTGAGACCCTAAAAGGCGATTTTGGAGGCAAGCTTTGGAAGACCTTGCCTTGAGGTAGCAGATGTTTTGAAAAGATAGTCAATTTGACTCCCCCCCCCCCCATTTTTATATTTGAAAATGAAACGACTCAGTGAGGTGGGCTAATGTGTCTGGAATATTGATTGCAGCACAGAGATACAGGAGATGAGGCTGGATGGAAATGAGTCAGGATAGGAAGGACTGTAAGTATTTTGGACCTTATTCTAAAGTGAGAGAGGAGCCATTCAAGGGTTTAAGTACGGAAGGTATTGTTATCGAATGAAGTGGGGGGTCCTTTTCCCCACTGGGTGCTGGGGGTGGAGTCCTTTTGATATCTCGAGAAAAAGAATTTTCAGAGACTCGCATGGGAGAATGAGTGATTTGTATTTGTGTGGAATTACATCTCTGGGTTTCCAAAGTCCCATTTCTCTTAGTGCAGTCATAGAAGAAGTGTCTGGGGTTTCAGTAGAGCTAGGAGCAAAGCCACTGTTTAGAGTTTCCTTTCCATTTGCAGTCAGGTCCAGTTCAGTATCAGGCTAGTTGCAGTCATTAGCCCAGTGTGTGGGGTCTGCATGGCCAAGGGCCATGTGGAAAACACAAGGGGAGCCCCACAAACCCAGAGTCACTCAAGTCCCAAGATTCCCAAGAGCAGTAAGAGCACAAAAAAGAGGGAACTCCTTTGCCAGGCAGGTGTGGCTCAGTGGTTGAGCGTCGACCCATGCACCAGGAGGTCGCCGGTTCGATTTCCCAGTCAAGGCACATGCCCAGGTTGTGGCCAAATCCCCAGTGGGGGGCACACAGGAGGTGACCAATCCATGTTCTCTCTCATTGATGTTTCTATCTATCTCTCCCTCTCCCTTCCTCTCTCTCTAAAATCAAAAAAGAAAAAATAAATAAAAAAGAGGGAACTCCTTTGTTCAGGGGATTAAATATCCCAAAATTTTCACCCTTGCAGTGGCCACGCCCATTCTGGCCAATGGCCTTTGTTCTCAGGTGTGACTGACAGCAAGTACCTTCCCTATGTCACCCCAACTTCACTGGGCATGCACCTACCTCTCCTTTGTCGGACCCCTGGGGAGTGTACAGTTATAGCTTCCTGGTGAAATTGCCCAAAAGACATACCTATAATGTCTGGCCGTCCCTTTGCTACTTTCCTATTATTAATCTCTAGGTTAATTACAATGGTATCACTGTGATTACATTAGCATTTCACTGAGTACACATTTAGATAAACATGATCTCATTGAAACCTCAAAGTAACTCTAATGTAGGAAGGTTTGACATTATTCACTCCATTTTCACAGGAGGACACTGAGGCTTAGAGACATTCAGTCACTTGCCTAAAGTCACACAACTGTTCGGTGAAGACAGAGCCTCCAGTTGGGATTCCAAGTCCTGCCTTACAGCTTTCACGAGTGCTCACAGTAAAAATTAAACCGAGTTCCAGTCCAAGAGGGCGGGTTACACACACAGGGCCAACTGAAACTGATCAAGTAGAAGTATAGAATTACGACAGGTCAAGGGAGAGGCAGGTTGGAGATGTTACATTTTCCACCACTGTTGCATTCTCACACGGAAGCATCCTTGTTGCTGCCACACGTGGGGAAGAAACCAGATCGTATTCTTTTCTGCATTGACAGTTGTCACAGCAGGTGCAAACAGACCATAGGACATCCTCCCGAATCTTAGGGAGAAGCCTACATTACTTTGTAGAAACAAATAAAAAGACAATATTCTACCTTATTTCTAGACTGCTTTTCCAGGACCCCACCATCTACGGAAAAATGTAAAGGTGTCTCCAAGTGACTAAAATGTTTTATTTTCAAACCAGTAGATTTCTGGTCCTTTGCCCTGTCTTTCTAAGGTTAACACTGCATAAAATATTTTGTCAGAGTGGTGTGGTAGGAGTGGGGGGCTCTAGCCAGGCGACTGGAGTAGAGCCTATGGGACTAGATACCTGGTGGTGGTGTACACACCCCCAGGGTAATGCTTGAAGGGTGAGCAGGCAGATGACGTGGGGGGTTCTGACTCGAGTTTTCACTTAGGATGAAGATCCTTAGAAGGCACAGATGGTTGTCCTTTCGGTACTGTGCACGTACAGGGCTGTGCAGATGTAGTGCGCCCTGCGTCCATCCCTGGTGACCCGCTGGGTGCCCTGCAGTTTTAGTATTTCTTGGGCAAGAGCAGCAACCTTAGAAGCCCACTGTTTCTCTGACTGCTGCCTGGTGAACACATCAGAGGAATTTGCTTTACCTACTTTATAGAGAAATATTTGATGAAAGTATATTGAAGACATTCTTTGATTTGTTACCCTGACATAATGGGCAGTCTTTCATAATATGTCACTCAATTTTAAATTGGTTTGCTAGTGCTTGAAATCAGCACTCACAATGCGGAGTGTCACAGGGAGTGAACAGAACCATATCTAATTTTATACCATTAAAATACAAATTGTAGAAACAACATTAGAGAATATATTAAAAGTTATCTCTGAATAGTAGATTTACAGGTAGTTTTTATTTGCTGATGTATATTTTCCCTGATTTTTAAAAAACATCTACAATGAGCATATATTGCTTTTGTAACCAGAAAAATAAATATTATTTCAAAATCAACAGAGTACTATCAAACAATTCCCCCTATCTCTTGGCAGCAGAGATGGGAAGTGATTATTTTTCTTATTTTAGACTTGGAAAATGTGTTACATGAATGGGCTAAAGTTACAGAGGTTACGAAACTTCTGGGAGATCTCCCAGGCATTGCCCTTCAGCGTATCTTCTGGTTCACAGGCTAGTGCGCTTTCCTTCCAAATGATGCTCTTGATATGTGTGGCATTCAGATCTAGCATGTTCCTTGTCTGTATCACATCATGGGATGCTTCATTCCTATATCTGGATCTAGAGCTTATCGTTTAAGTGACATTAGGGTGGGAGGTAGTAAAGGGTAAAGGGGGCCAAATATATGGTGACAAAAGATGATTTGACTTTGGGTGGTGGGCACACAATGCAGTATACAGATTATGCATCATAGAAATCTACACCTGAAACCTATATAATCTTATTAACTAATATCACCCCAATAAATGTAACTTAAAAAAGGAAACAGTGACATTAAGATGGAGAGATAGGCAGTCATGCTGCCATCTTTGTCTCATGGGAACAATGACCTTATTTCTAGGTTAGGTTGAAAACAAGAAGTTATCCTCTTTGATTTTAAAAGTAATAAGAAATATAGTAAACAGTCGAATATTTTGAGTTATTGTTTCCTATTATATATTATAAATTATATTGTGTGCATATAATTATAAAAATTTTATGTAGATATTAAGAATTATAATATGGAAATAATATAACAATATGTAGAGAAGTCTATAATACACTTAGAAGAAAAAAGAAGGCTATGATTTTTATAAAGATTGAATTAGAGTGATGGGATTACAAGTGATTTTAAAATCTGATTTTCAGTATTACTTATTTAGGTAACACTGGTTTATAACATTATATAAGTTCAGGTGTGCAGCATTATAATTCAACATGTGTTTATACTACATTGTGCGCACCACCAAAAGGCTAGTTTTCATCAGTCACCATACAGTTGACCCCTTTACCTGTTTTGCTTTTCCCCCATTCCCCTTCCCCTCTGGTAACCCCGACCTGTTGTCTGCCTCTAAGTTTGTTTTGTTTTTTGTTTTTTTATATTCCACATGAGTGAAATCATATGGTATTTGTCTTTTCTCATCTGACTTATTTCACTTCCACACATGTTGTTGTTGCAAATGGCAGGATTTTACCTTTTTATGGTCAAGTAGTATGCCAGTGTGTATGTGTGTGTGTGTGTGTGTGTGTGTGTGTGTGTGTGTGTGTGTGTATCCACATTTTCTTTATCTATTCATCCATTTGCACTAAACATAGGTGTGCATACATCTTTAAAAATTAGTGTTTCTGTATTCTTTGGATAAGTACCCAGAAGTGGACTAGCTGGGTTGTATGGTAGTTCTATTCTTAGTACTGATTTACATTCCCACCAACAGTATAGGAGGGTTCCCTTTCCCCCACATCCTTTTCAACACTTGTTATTTCTTGTGGTTTTGGGGATAGCCATTCTGACAGGTATGAGGTGGTGTCTCATTGTGGTTATGATTTGCATTTCCCTAATAATTATTGATGTTAAACATCTTCTCATGTACCTGTTTGCCATCTGTATATTTTCTTTGAAAAATATTTTAAATGATAATATTTTAAATGATAACGTTATACTGAAAAAATTCCCTCCACAATTCAAAAAAAGTTAAATACATGATTATTTTTCTGAAATCTTCATGACTTTGAACCAAACTGGCCATATCAAGAATATTTTGTGCAGATGAACCAAAGATAACAATGAAAAGGAGAGAATGGCTGACCATACTCTACCTTCATCTGTACACCACTCAAATACGTGATTCATGCCAGGTATTGGCAAGACCGCAAGGATGATGCCTATATCAGATTACCACGGTCAGTTAGGATAATGTACATTCAGGGTGACAAGGAAGCCAACATACTGAACAGCTTTCTCAACGATGTAATTCCATCCATGTTCTCTAGCAAAATATAGTGCTTGTGTTTCATCCTAGGACCATAAATAGTTGCCTACCCAACATTCATTTTCCATTTCTTCCTTTCTATAAGAAGTCTGATTTCATGTAGCTGTTTAGTAGCTGGCCCTTTGCCAAGTTCTAGGGATAAAAATGATGTATTCATTGTGAATATTGATTATTAATGCAGAAATGGGCCTTTGATACAATTTAAACTAAAGAATGCAAGGAAAGTTTTCTGAAGGCTTCCGGAGACGCTGGCGTTCTGTCCAGGCAAACCTGGAAGTGGTTTCTCTTTGCATGTTGCTCTGCACACATGGGAGGGCCTGACCCAGACGCTGGGATGTAAGTGTAGTCTCTTCATTAAGTCAAGCTAAAGCCTGTCCTACTTTGGCCTTGCGGGTAGGGGAGCCAGTAAATTCTTTAGTATTAAAGCAATTGAAGTTAGATTTTTTTTTCTTGATGCTGAAGCCGTATATGATAAAATGTCTGCCATTTCTAATTGCCCGAGTGTAAGCTATAATCCTAAGAGCTGAATCAATATGAAGAAATAGTGAATAATTATATTGTTATAGTATTAAAGTTAAAGAATATTTGCAGTCAAGCAGTTAAATAAATTGGATTTAACTTCCAAATGAGTAGTCTATTAATAATAATTAATCTTATTTAGAAACTCTGTCAATTTTTAACATTTTCCTGTTTATATCTCATTTACCAATGATAGTTCTAAATGTTTTTTCTTAAACCATATTTAATCTACATTAGCTATTTAGGCTAGCTTTGTCAGAACATAAGAAAATGACATAACCTTATGAATTTCAAGAGAGTTTCAGTATTTCATATAATTCCTAATGCTCTTATAAATGTGTATTTAACTCAAGCAAAGATTAAATATACCCTCAGCATCCAGTATAAAATATAATCAAAAGTTATTTTGAAATAAAACCCTATATGACTAAAAATACTAAGAGGGCATATTATAGGTTTAGGACAAGCAGCTAAGTCATAGGAAATAGATTTTATTTCAAATATTTAACAATAATTAGTCAATGTTAGGTAATACATTGCTGTGTTTCTACTCCATGGATCAGAAGTCAATACCACTTAGAAATATATATCCAAAGGTGTGGCTGCAATCAGGTAGAGGTTGCTGCTCTCCAGATGTTTTGGTTATGATGCACCATTTATTTCAAGAGGTGTGCGGGGTCATACTCACTGTAGTGACGTGGGAAGGGAGTATCATCACAGCGCCTCATGGCGGAAGAGTGCAGTTAAGTGAAAGACACTCAAGTGACAAGCGGGAGATTTAGAGTTGATGATGAATCCATATCACCTTCTTTGGATAACCTCTATTGTTTATGTCTGCCCGGCCCCGTTCTGGTATCAGCTCTCCCATTTCTTGTTGAGAAACCCATTTCAGGTAGTTTGGTTGGTGCTGACTCTCTCTCCAGGCCCGAACTGTGAGGAAATGACAAAGGTCAATTAGAACATCCCCTAACCACCACCCCACTACAGTGACTCATACAGAAACAGGTCCAACCCCAACTCTGCCAAACCCTCTCAGGACCATTTCCCACCACCGCATGTAGGTTGTCCTTGGTCTTATCTGTAACCAGAACATAATTTTAGAAATAAAAAAAATTTCTTTACTTCTATGATTTATAATTTATCTTAATTCACAATAAAATATAGGTGTTTCCCCCAAATTGGAAAAATCAGCAGAATTATTTATGTTGTTAGACTGTGAGAGAATATTTTCTATCTCATCCAGAGAGTGAAAGAAATAATAGGTTTCTCCTCAACTGAGCCAAAAATAAAACAATGTAGGTTTTTATCCCTAATGATTCGTTTTCTTGATGTGAGAACAGAACTGAAAGAATTCAGAGGCAGCGTCCACCCCTGGTCAGCCGTAGTTTCCACTCAGCAGACATTCTGCACATGTCTCTAGGTAGGTGCTGGAAGTGAAATTTCTGTGGTTCAAACAGCCGCTTTCTCTCTCTCTCTAACAAAGAGTCATTAGAACATCAGTAAGTTCTACCTGAAGAATCAAAACCCCCACGGCTGGTGTGCTCCACACATTAAACTATGTAGATTTTTCCACTTGTTAGTAGATTGGAAGTGATTAGACAGAAATATTAATGCCTCTTCTGTTGTGGACAGGACAATGACTGTGTCATGTTGCATGTTACAAAGTCCCCGATGCCTGTTCAGGGAGAGAGACTTCCAGTAACATTCAACATAAAAGGTGTTCTTTGAATACAAAAACAAAACAGAATTGAAAATAAAATGCATATGGGGATAAAAAAGCCTAAAAAAGCCATTTCAAGCTCAAAATGTAGTTATTGGGGGAATATTAAATCTGGGAAACGGACCTTTGTTTTACTGAGTCCTACAGCTGTTACTCAGAAATGTGCTGGATTTGTACAGGTTATTGCACCTTTCGGAGAAGCAGGTCCCGCAAACCCAGAGTCTTCAGCATGGTTAGTGGTAGAGTGGAGGATAGGAAGGTCTTGAGAATCCAAAGACAAGATCTTTACTTATGGTCAGTACGGTATCATGGTCAGCACGGAGCCTGGTAGAGATCTGAGCTCCTGGGACACTTACATTTCCTGTCCTGCCTCCCTTTACTTCATGCAACCTGTTCTTGCATTCTTTATTTCCAGGCAAGTTACTTGTTTCCTTCTCTTTCTATCAGTCATTCCAGCATTACCTTGTAAAAAGTCCACTAGGTGGGCTGGATGGTAACAAGACATTTGGCAGGAGGCACTTTCGGAAATCATCAGCTTCCACAGAATCAAGAATTGTACAAATCTGTGCTGTAGACATTGGGGGCAGTCATGGAAAAGGCGTGGAGATGTGACTAAGGACACTCTGAAGTGACTATGTGTATCTATTAAAGAAGAGGGGCAGACTATTCAGAATTTAGAAAAGAAGACTTACTTCAAGGAAGTTACTATTTTGACACTGGATATGAGTCATGAACCAACTTAGAACAGTGGGCAAGGATTACTGATGAACTGGCTAGACCAGAGGGAAAAGTGAGTGAGATTTCCTGTATTGGATTTCACTGATTTTAAGATGCACATTTTCATACTTTAATACTTCTGAAAAGGGGATGCCATCTTTAATTGGCAGTATTTTTTCATTGTAGCAGAACATAAAAACTAATATGTCTTATAACCAGTGGCATCTAAGAAATGCATAACTACCTAACTACGCTTGGAGTAATACCAACTCCACACTAACTTAAGATATAGTACCAAAGTTCTATCTTATGTGAAATGTTTCATAAATTGTGTATAGCATAGAGTTTGGAAGTCGAGGCATTCTCGAATAATCATTTCTGTTCTTTCTATAATGCCCCAATAGATCCATTCTTGGTATTGCTTCTTCTCTCAGTAGGCTGCACTTGTGAATGTCCCAGGGATCGTGTCTCTCTCATTCACCATTGAACTTTCAGTGCTGACTTTGTCTAAGTTAGCCATTGCTAAGGGATCCTGTTTAAATCATCTTTGATACAACACCAGAGATATTGAGTCTATGCTGTAGGTAATTTTGTATAAAGAATATCGTTTTGGTCATATTTTCCATAATTATTGTTAAAGCAAACCATGTAAAAATTTTTGGCTGAGACAGAGATTTAACATTATTTTCACAAAACAGTTACCTTAAAATAAACAACAAAATCAAAATTTATATTTCTAATAATTAAAGGACAGGTTGTAAAGAAATGTAGGGAATATTATGCTATATTGTATGCTAAAGGTAATTTTTTTATAATAAAGATGTTCAAAAATTTCAGTGAATTAAATGACATAGTCATGTCATGGCTAAAAATTTTGTTTTCTAAAAATTCATGGCTTTTTGCTGTCAAATATACGAGATATAGAATATATAGAGTTGTATACTATACATAATATACAAAGTTAATAGTATAAACCTGTTTATTTAGAAATAAATTATTTTTATAACAACATAAAAATTAATTTTGTTTATTCCTATTTATAGTAATTTTCTCAAATACAGTTCAGACAATATAAGATTAATTAAAATATATGTATGTTGTATATATTGTATCGACACACATTGTTGGTGCAGTATTAGTCATTAAGTTATTATGACCTCATAAGCAGCTGACATTTACAGTTTTTCACTTTTATTACCTCATTGTTAGATCCTGAACTCTGTAGCATGTTAGTTTTAATGAAAAAAGAAATGTAATATAATAAAATATGGGAACTTACTATTTGCCTTAGAAGCTATAAATATTAATAAAAGAATACAAAGTTAGGCTCCTCATGAAGATTGCTGTAATAATGGAAGATTGGGTATTATGAAAAAGTTATAGGAAAGGAGCTGTCCGATCAACGAAGAGGGCAGTGCTGGGTATTCCTGAGTCTTCGGGGCACCCTTCTTGTCCTCTTTCCTGTGCGTTCCACTATGTCACTCTCACACTTTTCTGACCATCTCTCTCTATTCCTGTTTCTCCCATATCATTCCATCATTTTATCATTGCCCGTCATCCCTTGGTCTCTCTCACAGAATCCGGTCTCCATCAATGTGAGCAGACCCAGGCCATAACTCCACGAGGTCAGAGACTGTGTCTGGTGTCTAACTGTCCACTTGATCCTGGTGCCTAGCTCATCACGTAACAGGCGCCAACATTTGCTTGATGAGAAAAACAATTTTGAGTCTGGTGTAGCTCCAAAGTAGACTGTCTAGAAATTTTAGGCCAAGTCCAAAATGGTGTTTATGACATTAAATAGTGCTCATCTGGTTGTTGCTTTGGTTATTACCATTGCTCTGCAATTGCTCTATTAGATTTGAGTTGGTTCCTTGGTACAGAGATTATGTTTTTTGAACTTTCTTTTTATTTCTCTAAATAAACTAATCAACAGTTATCGCTCTCTTTCTTGGATGGTGTGAGTGTATGAGAGCTTGAGACCCATGAATGGTGTTAAGTTAGAGAAGACTCCCAGACTCTAGTGCAGAATTTGACAGTCATGCAAACTGAATTTTCAAAGTGTCCCTGAACATCTGACGATCATATTGAAATCCTAGGCAAGAATTAGAAATGATTTTTTTTTTTGCTCAAGGCAAATAGAATTCACTTTCTTAAACAGGTTATGATTCCTGAGGAAAGTATCATAAATTTGGAGATGGAAATAACCATAACAACAACGACGACAACAATAATAAAGCCAGGACTTGACTCATCATATCTGTACCTTTTCATATCATGAGTATTATAGAAAATTATTACCATTTCATGTATTAACTTGGCAAATGGGAACCTATTATTATAACATGTATTTTATAATATGCTAAAGGGTTTATTTAGCATAATAAAATAAAAATAGGTATACATTTTAAAGTTTCTCAATTATATTTGTATTTCATTGATACTGTCTTTCTCACCAGTAGAAACAAAAATGACAATGAAAATCTTATCAGTGCTTTTATGTTCCTAAGTGTTTCAAATCATACTGCTTCCAAGAGGGTAACTAAATTTACAGTAACAAAATTGATTTAAGCAGAATATGCTCCTTTTCTTGGCTCTAACAAAGGATCTGTGCTTATATCAGTTCCATTGGTACATGGAGTGAGAAGAGAATCAGGAGGAAACATTTCTTTGGCAGTTACTTTTTATTTCCAGTTTCCTCCGGTCTCACAGACTAGTTCCAGTAATATTACTGGCTAATGGTTAAGCAAGACAACTTTGGGGTTGCTTCCTAGCTCCTCTCCCTGTTCTAGCTGGAGGACATTTCTGGGTCTCATGCTTTTCATTGTCAAGTAGACTTTAATAATAATAACATAACCAAAGTATAATAATAATACCTATTTTGTAGAGTTGTTGTGAGGCTGAAAGTAGTTGATATATATAAAAACTCCCCCACCAATGCCTCTAACATATTGAGCATTCAGTACCTGGAACATAACAATTATTTTTAAGTCTTAGCTATATATCATCATCATCATCATAATTATTATTATCCCAAATATTTTCCACTGGTATTTCTACATCTTTCGTTGCTTTCTAAAAAATAAACTAGTTCCTAAAATAAAATCATTCTCTTGTATTCTTTCATTTAAAAAATTAGTATTCTTATGTGGCTCATTACATGTCTCATTTATTTATGTTGGGAGATCAACTTGGGCTAAATTAGATGTATTTGATTTCATATTCATGAATGAAAGTGATTTAAGTTTCTTTTCTAAGTGTTCACAGCAACCAAATAAAGTTCCTGAACAGTTAACCTAGATTCATGTAATTTTCAGGTTTTGGCTTTTTCTAATGTTGGTCTTATTGCTGAACTCACAAAAATGTCCTTATTCTTTTATTTTTCTATTTCTTTTCATTGTTCTTTTGCTCTCAGGTGGAGACCATGTCAAATCCAAGCACTTAATGCTGTGATAATACCTTTCAAGTGCCAAAAAGAGAGAAAATTAACATTGACTCCAATTGTGCCTGTATTCTTGTTTAACAAGCCTTTGAGCCAGACACTAGTTCATTTTAAGGAGGAGGTATCTGAGGTGCTAAGGTAACACAAACAGTAAATGGTAGAGCTGGGTTGGGATTGAGGTCATCTGATTCCCGGCTAGTGCTCATTTCTCCAATTCACAGCACACAATTCCCAGGTATAGACAAAGATTGATCCACGAGAACTCCAGAGAACTTGCCTTTGTTCAGAAATAAATTTCAAAAGCTTAGATCCTTGACCATTTTGTATGCAGAAATAAACTTCAACCCCCTTAAACGAATTTGCATCTTTGCAAGCACCTGAAAATGTGTATATCTGTGTGTGACTTAGGGAGAAAAGCATTGTCATCAGTACATTTTGATGATTTTGAACACTTGGATCCCAGCTCCCATTGTTCCTTTGCACGATGGCTCTTGACAGGCCTGAGTCTGCAACCCTGTGGTCTGCAAGTGGCTTTGAACATGTTGTGTGCGGTGTTTTGCCCTCAGGTAGAGGCACCCTGATCTACAGAGGTACATGAAATGGGAGATTAAGTAATTATTTCCAGAATTTGATTTATGTGGAAAATCAACATGAAAAATTTTAGCGCCTTAAATAATTTCCCCCCTCAATTATATATGTTTAAACCTTAATTAAGTAAATATTTTCTTAGCCTTCTGTGTAATTTTGATACCAGGATTAAGGAGGACAGAGGAAAAATAATTCTAAAGGGGATTTTCAATACAAAAGATTGAAAATCTTTTTCAGATGTATTGCACGGTGGCCCATGCAACCGTGGGGGTCTTTATCCTGAGACCTAAGAGTCAAGGAACATGGTCACTGGCGTCGGGGCCGTATCGTCATGTCCTCTGACTCAGAGCCCCACTCTGGATCACTGAACCAAGTATCTCCCTCCTCACAAAGCAGCTAACAGCTAACAGCTAACTCTTCATCTTTCAGGCCTTGTGTGGAGCTGCTCACGACCTCCAGTCAGAGCAGCGTCTTCAGGGCCGTTCATCTTCTGAAGTGGATGCTGTAGCCTTCACTCAAAATCCCTTTGTAGCCCGGCCGGTGTGGCTCAGTGGTTGATCACCAACCCATGCACCAGAGGTCGCTGGTTCGATTCCCGGTTAGGGCACATGCCCAGGTTGTGGGCCCAATCTCCAGCGGGGGGCATGCAGGAGGTGGCCAGTCGATGTTCTCTCTCATGGATGTTTCTGTCTTTCTCTCCCTCTCCCTTCCTCTCTCTCTAAAATCAATAAAGAAAAAAAAAAAAAGAAAAAAAATCCCTTTATGCTCTTTACCCCAGTGTACACAGGCCTGCATGGGCCTCCCCCACCTGGTCAGTGTCCTTGCCACCACTTCTTTGGGGGCCTACATTTCCTGCTGCACCCTCTAGCCACACCAGCGTGGCTCATTCCAGGGTGGGGACAGGGTGACATACACATGTCATTGCCCTGGAGTATTTAAGGTTCCTGGTCTTTGATTCTTACCAGGGAGGGAAACTCTTGGCTTTAACCACCAGGTGTATCAGAGGTGGAGCGGTGGAGGCGACAGGCCTGTGGTCTCTATTTTGCCCATGTACCTCTAAAAAGACCCAAAACGTTAAAACTACCCATCACACATTCTTAAATAGACATTTGTAACTTTACATAATCATTTAAAAACATTTAAAAATAGAAAGCATGTAATCACAAGTATACTATCAATATCGACATTAAGAAATAAAATGTTCCATCACTGTTTTAAATGTATTCAAAGCAGTACAAAAACATAAGTAGATTGATAACCATTATCTATTAAAATATGTGTATATATGTGTGTACATGTATATATTATAAATGTATATATAAGATCTAATGTAACAGTTGAAGATTTTAGACTGTTCTGTTTTCTCCTTGAACTTGTACTTGCATTCCACTTTCCGCAAAGAATTTTATCCTAATGTAATATACTTTTATGCTTGAAAGACTTTTATTGATCACCCTATCATACTTCTCTGCAACAAAAATCATTTATAAATTGAAAAAATTTTTTTCATATAACCAAAGGCTTTAAGTATTAAATTACTTTCCTGCCTTGAGTTAGCATTATAAATATTAACATACAATTGATCAAAACAGTATAAACAGATTACAATTTTTCATATATAATTATTTAATGTAAAATGTCAAATCGTACGGATGGTTCGGAGGGTTGAGGACGATGCCTTGATTAAGGTGACAGTGAAGTTGTTCCTTGGCTGCTGTGGAAGATTTATGTCTTGGGAAGCAGTAAGCCATGAGAGGGCTGTGACTTTCTTCTGTCGCGTGGCGAACGGGCGAGTGTGAAGGAGAAGAGGGAAAAGAGAACCTGAACTCCTGTGGCTCCACAGACAGATTAAGGTTTGGGCAGAATATATACAGAAGTTGAGAATTTGGAAATTATTTCTTTAAAATTCCCACCTTTCAAAATAGTGTCTCCCACTGAAGAGTCTGCTGTGCATTGCAGTTCTTTTGTTAGTTCTGCATCTTCTTTCTCCACGTTGCAAGCGAAAAAGGACTACTTGAGCCTTCTTACATTCACCACCAGGGATCTAAGCAATGTTCTCTGCCTGCACAATGGCTGAGAGAGCTTCTGTCTTCCCCCAGACATGCCCAGTGTCCCTTAATTCTTGTCTTTTCTCCCCAAGGGCCTTCACCACGTAAGCTCTGACTGTGCTTTCATTCAGGTTATAGATATGGATATTTCTGCAGCGTATGTGACATTCTGAAGATTGTATAAAATTAAGTAGATGTAACCTGGTCCTCAAAAAGCTTCCAATATACCAAAATTAGATGTATGCACAAATCACTAGGCAGAAAGTGGAAGCTAAGGTGTTGTAGATGGAGGAGAAAACATAGAAATGACTCAGAGTATCAAGCAAGTGTAATCAAAGAATAGACAGGTGTTCAGTTTGCCTGGAGCACAGGATACATTCAAGAACAGATCCCAGAGTGTGTCTGGAGAACACAGGAGACTAAGTATTCTTGACAGAGAGAGGGAAAGAGACTGTGTTAGTTTCCTTTGAGTGTGTTAGTTTTGACGTACATGCTAATTAGAAGAAAAGAAACAAGCTTCTTGACTATATAACTTATCAATTTCTTTCTACGTTGATTATATTAGGGAAAGCCAGGAGAGGTGTTGGCATGCAATCCTTCCCAACTCATGTCCTTTCCTTTTTGAAAGCTATCAAACCAGACAGGTGTTTGAGGAGCAGGCTTTGGGAAGAACTGTTTTAGGAAACAGTAAGAGGTGAGGAAGGAAAGACATTCTGGGTGAAAATTGCCAAAGCTGTAACATCTGGAATTTGTTTGGTAGGCAGTAAGAGTCTTTGATGGCTTTGGCAAGATTGTTCATGGGAACAGCTGGACTCCAAGACAGATGACCTGGTGGCCCAGGTCAGGTCTGGACTGGCAGGGGAAACAGGAGGAAAAGACTCTGAGGCAAAGTCTTAGTGACTGAACAAGAGGAAATACAAACCTACTCTTGGGTAGTTTAAATGCAATTGAAGTGGGAACAGAAAGGAACATACACACACACACACACACACACACACACACACGTGTGTGTAAAAATTTGCAAAAGTTGAAACTTTTAGTTAACTTGATATTGAGGCTGTTTTTGTTTTTTTCCATTTACTTTTGCTTTGGTGATATGAAATAAGAAATTTAACCCTTTCCTGCCCTGGCCGGTTTGGCTCAGTGGTTAAAGCTTCGGCCTGCGGTCCAGTGAGGCCTGGGTTCGGTTCCCGCTAAGGGCATGTACCTCGGTTGCAGTTTGTCCCCGGCCCTGGTTGGTTGTGCGGGTGGCAGCCACTCGATGTGTCCCTTTCACGTCGATGTTTCTCTCTCTCTCCCTCCCACTCTATCTGAACAAAAAATGAAAAAATGTCCTCAGGTGAGGATAAAAAAAAAAAAAGAAATTTAACCCTTCCCTTTCAGTTTATATGTTTATAGTCAAATAATACAGAACTTCTCATCTAAAATATATAAAACATCTGTGAAAAAATAAATATCAGTTTATTTTTTTTGATATTTCCAATATTAATATTTTTCCACAGACTAGAGGAAACAGCTCTAGATATTTATCCAAAATTTATAATTTTTATACAGATGTGGTATATAGCATAGTATCATAGTTTTAATATAAAAATATTTATTTTAAATTATAATAAGTTATAAACTATTCACATGCATAAAATGGCAATATAATTTCAAGAATACAGTTTTTTATAGGTTGTTTTTATTATACTTTTATTTTTTTATTAGTGTTTTTAGAGAGAGAGGGAGAGAAAAATAGAAACATCGATGTGAGAGAGAACATCGTTTGGCTGCCTCCTGCACGCCCCCTGCTGGGGATCGAGCCTGCAACCTGGACATGTGCCCTGACCAGGAATCAAACAGGGACCTCTTAGTCCTTGGGATGACGCTCAATCCACTGAGCCATAGAATACAGTTTTATAATCTAAAATATGAGGAAAAAATATAGTCAATTTAAATACAAAGTTTAACTTTTCAGGTGGTTTACTCCTTCAGACATTTGCTGACTCCAGTCGCCTTGGCATATCCTCAGGTTGGATGAGATATATTCTCTTCTTCTAGGATATCCACTCCAGTATTTTAGGAACACATTTTTCAGCACATAGTTTCTGTAAAGGTTGAGTACAAATTATGGCTTTCTACATTAATATAAGTCAGGATAATTAATCCAATTCCACTTACCAAATATAAAAGGCATTCCTTAATTGATTCTCATAAAAACATCAGCGAGAAAAACTGCATCTATCTTCAGATTAAAAAATAAAAATACGTGAAATCTAATGAACAAATTAAACTGATGAACAAAATAGATCCAGAGACATGGAAGTAGGGAACAGACTGACAAACCTCAGAGGGAAGGGGGGTAGGGGGCCGGGAAGAGATAAACCAAAGAACTTACATGTTTATATGCATAACTAGTGGACACAGACAACAGTGCGGTGAAGGTGGTGGGGGTGGGAGTGGGGAGGAGGGTGTCAATGGGGAAAAGAGGAGCATCTGTAATATTTTGAAAAATAAAGATAAATTAATAAAAAGAATAAAAAGTAAAATTATGCATACATAGATACACTCATGTGCTTAAGCACCTTAATATTAAATATTTTGATTACCATTAAAAAATAAAAAATATAATACTTAAGCAAGTATAACCACTTAATGGAACATAGTAATTTGATAGCTCATGAATGATCCAATCAATTTTGTTAAAACGTCTTATGCCACTTTGATAGAAAATAGCCTAGACTACTTATTAGTTATTGAGTAATTTGAAACAAGGATGCCTGACAATGAACATTTTTTTTTTCCTGTGATGAACTGATATTGGGTAAGAAATGGTACAATGCTTAAAGAAATTATCTTAAAATTAAATTCAGATCAATAACAATGGTAAACAATAATGGCCCCCATTTATGACTATTCATGATGTGGCAGTAGCTTCAAATAAAATAGCTTAATCTGCAGTGATTTCTGCCTGGTAGGAATTGTCACCACATTTAGGGATGGCAAAATAGGCTCAGACAAGTTAAGTGACTTGCCAAAAGTCCTACTGTAGGTTGCCTTTCTAATATTCTGTGCTGCTTTCTCCAAAGGGCAAGTTATCAGTGGTCTTGATCTTGGGGAATGTATAAGCTCTGATGTAAGGTTAATGGATCATGCTTCATTTCAGTTTAAATTTTTTATAAGAGATTATGAAAAATTTCCTTACATGACACTGTGTCCTTGTGTTTCTCAGAATTTTGTGTTTCATAAAAATTTAATTGATTGAAATGTGTATGGGCTCAGTGGTAATTTGCATTTCTTAGACTAGAAAAGGGAAATGATCTTGCTTTGGCTGATTCACACAAAATTTAAATGTTTTAATATAGACTATCTACCTACCTACCTACCATGTATCTATCTATCTATCTATCTATCTATCTATCTATCTATCTACCTACCTACATACCTACCTACTATCTATCTATCTATCTATCTATCTATCTATCTATCTATCTATCTATCTACATACCTACCAACCATGTATCTATCTATGCAAAAATAATTCTAGCTTTAGATTTCAAGCCTTTGTCTATAGCATGATTTTGTCACTTCTGAGCTGAGTCAAAACATTTTGGTGCAAAAGAGCCCAATTTAGGGTAAAAAAAAGCTTTACCTGATTGTTCTTAGAACAGTGTGTAGGCAGTTACTGGCTGACTGACAAGAATTATATTTCTGAAGATTCTTTTAAAAACCGAAATGTGCAAAGTTTGGACATATGCCACAAGTCTGAACATGGGTAATATACACTCACCGACTCAATTTCTTGAGGTTAATTATAACCTGCTGCAGTGGGGGGAAAAAGAAGAGAACTTTGCTTCATCTATTGCTCAGATAGAGGAGAGATGTTTATTTTTATAACCAATCTGTCTCTCAGCCAAAGTCTATAAATGTTTTGCTTGGGAATAGCCTTCTACCTAGAGTTACTGCACGTACTATCTTGTTATGAGGTCTGATTTTTTTAAAGGGTTGTGTTTAAACTCTAGGTATAATTATCACGTAAGAACCCCAGAAAGACTGGGCATACACAAAAGTTGATGAGGGAGTACACAGACGGAGAAATGTGGCGATGTCTTAGGGCAGTATGTCCTTCTGAGGAACTGGTCTTTGACATATGCTTTACCACATTAAGCTTTCCCTACTGAAAGCTTGGGACTCCTATTTGCCTGCCCTCCCCTGCCAAATGGTTGGATAGGGCTCTCATGTACAACTTCCTCTATTTCAATAACCTGTGGGATGTTCTTACAGTTACCACCGAGGTCATATGAAAGGACTTGAATGTTACATGGAAATAAAGCCATTACTCTATCTTTTTATCTATCTTAGGAGTCTGGGAAATTGGACCCAGGGCTACCTGTCTTCACTCAGGGAAGAAATTCACCAAGAGAAGAGGAGGTTGCTTAGGAGAGGGTGAGTACCACTAAGTTTTCAGCACTGCTAGGCACTTTATTTATGTATGTATGTATGTATGTATGTATTTATTTATCTATTTTTTATCCTCACCCGAGGACATTTTTGCATTTATCTTCAGACAGAGCAGGAGGGAGAGAGGGAGGAAGAGAGAGAGAGAAACATCGATGTGAGAGAGACACAGCGAGTGGTCACCACCCACATGACCCCAACCGGGGCCGGGGACAAACTGCAGCCGAGGTACGTGCCCTTAGTGGGAACCGAACCTGGGACTCTCCGGTCCGCGGGCCGACGCTCTAACCTCTGAGCCAAACTGGCCAGGGCACTAGGCACTTTTTATATTGAATTTCCCTAACAGATACATGAGGTAACTTTATTATCAACATTAATATCTGTAGCTTTGACTTCTGCCTTGAACCCTGAATCTGTACATCTACCTGCTCAATGGGCATTTCCACTTGGATGTGTCACAGGAACCCTGCACTCGGATGCCCAACACTGACCCACCCGCCCCAGCCCCCTCATGCACAGGACAGCCTATCTCCAGATCCTGCCAAATATAACTTACATATTTCTCAAATCTCTTGACTTCTCTCATTTTTATTGCCACCACTGTACTCCACATGGCCATTATTCTCAGCTGGAAAGCCCAGTGGTTTTCTAGCTGGTTTCACAGCATTTCCACCCACTTTTCTCCCTTTGAATTCATGATCCCCACTGTAGCTGGAGCATTCCGCTCAAATAACGTCAAAGCTCTCCAGACACTTTATTCCTTAAATCACTCTAGTTAGCGCCTCCTTGTCCTTACATAGAAACTAAAATACATAACAGATGTGCTATTGCCCACTTCACGGGCCCCTCTGCCATCACCCCCTCCTCTCAGCACTTCCGCCCTCTGGCTATCTTCCAGTTCTTAGAAGAAGAGATTTTTCCTGCTCTAAGGCCATTGCTACTTGTTTCCTTTCCTCTTTAGAACCTCTTCCCTGGTGTACATAGTTAATTATTCTCTTTCCTTTCAAACACTCTGGGTATCACTTCCCCCAGGAGCTTTCCCTGACTCTCTAGATTAGCGAGGTCAAGACTCTCTGTTAAATGCTTTTCCTTCAGAATTGCCATAATGGTAATTAAACTTATATTTGTATAATTAGCTGCCTAATATTTGTTTTTCTAGCAACAAAGTAAGCCCCAGGAGGGCAGGGGCAGATGTTTTACACATAATGTATTTCCAGAGCTTTGCACAGTCCTTTCCCCAAGTAGTTGCTAGGTGAATATTTGTTAAATGAATATCAGGGAAATGAAGACATTTAAGCTCAGATGGGTAAGTGAGAGAGTGAGGATGTGAGGTCAGGTCAAATTCACCTTAATATCTATGTTCTTTCCATTCAAAATTGATAATTTGTAATTATGTTCTATTAATCAATACTCTTTGCAAAATTAATTTTTAATAGTATAAATTTTATATCAGTATTTTGAGGCAAAAATATCAGAGATGGACATCACCATAGAATGTTTTCATATTGTAAATAGTTTTCTACAATATCGAGTGATTTTGTACTTTTTGTGTGACTTTAGTTTGTTCATTTCTAATGTAATAGAGTTGTCCCTTTAATTTGTCACTAGTATTTCTATCTAGTATTTTTTTAAATTTGTCAAATAAGTAATACATGGCAACAATAAAATTAGGCTAATTATTAACTAAGGTGTTTCAGGGGCTATTCCGAGTGCTTCAGTGGTGAGGCAGCTTCACAGGAATTGGGTGACGAGGAGGGGAAGCCGTATAGTCTATTGATTTCTGTATTTCACAAGTAAATGGCTATTTTTGTTCTTCGAATGGTACAGCATAATGGGTAAAACACATTAATTTTTTAAATGCCTGCTGATTGTCTTCAGAAAAAAATAGTCAAATCTCGGGTGTTTTTATGCATATCATATTAAATATCATTAAATTGTATACATAAATTAGTTAAGCAATTGGGAAATTGAATTTCACAATGGATCACTGACTTTAAACTACAGACTTTCTACCTTGGGGTAAGTTCAAAAGTAACTGCTTGTTGGTTCGATGTCTCGTTAGTAAAAAATCCTTTACTAGATACCAGCCAGTCTGGAAAAGCATTTCTCTGCAGAGTCTTGCTTAGAAAAGCAAAAAGTATGGAAGTTATTCTGTGGAAAGTAATGTTCTGGGAATTAATATTTTTTAGATAACAAGTGTGTAGAATTTGTTAACAACAATTACTTAACTTTAAGAGCCCTCTTAGTTATCATAGTTAGTGCTTTGGCTTCTTTAAAAGTCAGTGTAGAGGATTTTTTTTTTTTTTATAATAATTTCTATGACTAAACTGCAAACATTAAAAATGAAGAAAAGAAAATTAAAGAGGTAGAAAGTGCTACCTATAAGTTGATTTTTCTTTTAATCTAGCCTGATTAGAACTGATCATTGGTCCTCTTGTGGGGACATAGGTAGAGAATTGGGAGGGGGATACTTGAGGAAGGGGCCGAGACCATGAGCAGTTTCAGGAGCCAACAACTTCTGCCATAGTGACCCCATTCTCTATGGCCTCCTGCAGCCCAAAGTTCTATGCACTGAACGTCCATGTAAAAAATTCTTGACAACATGTCGCCACCAGAGTTGTTCAGTGGCAGCGGAATAACTCCCCTCCTTGTCTGCAAAGGTTCATGACTCGTCCTCCAAGGAGTAGAAAGGGCAATTCACTATTTTATAATTGTTTAGAAGCAATAAGACAAAAAATGATGAAAGATACTGTTCTTAACTTGCTTTACTAAATTGCCAGGATCAGAAAAGTCTTATATTTTTCTCAGTTCTCTTTGGAGACATTTCCACAATGTTTAAATTCCCTAAAATATTAAAATACAAATTTTGGATCTGAAAAATGTGATAGTCAAAGATTTTCTTAATTAGATCATTGAGATTTATCCAACTATCCTTATATATTTTAATGTAAGCCAAAGTCAAGATTGGAGCGACGCTGGAAGGGATAGTCTGTGTGTAGGAGATGTTGGGGTCAGCCACTTAGGAAAATGTCAAGGATTCAGAAACATGCAGTCAAAATTCATAGCAAATACTAGGTCAGAAGCTAAAAATAGATGAAAAGTAGATGCCTTGAAGAGTTCTTTCAAAGAAAAAAAATCTAACCATTTTCATAACTTAAAATCGATGATGATTCTCTACGACCCTAAGTCAAAATGTAAATTCTCCAAGCATAGTAAAGGCTTCTTCAAATTTCAACTTGATCTATTTTGCTGGCCTCACCTTCTGCCACACTATCCCGACCTTCTCTCCCATGCCCAGCTTTGCCCATGCAGTTCCCAGCCACATGAACCACCTGGTAAGTTTTAGTACTCCTGTGAACACCTGTGCCCCCGTTCTCCACATATGTGGTACCTGGACAATTCTCCACCCTTGCCCACGTGAGTCATCCTTAGAGACCTACTTAAAATATAACATGGCCCTAAGCTTCCCTGAGTCACCTGGGCTCGGTCGGTCAGGTAGACACCGGTGCTTCACAGGACTCTGTTCCACGTCTATTGTGTCCCTCTCCACAGTGTTTCTTTACAATTCTGCCTCCTCCAGTACTCCAAGCGTGCTGAACATGTGACTCCAGAAGACAGTGAAATGTCTGGGCATGTGATTTGAAAATTAGGACCTAGACCCAAATTATAGGACAAGGCAAGCTTGGCTAATGGACATTGTCTGAATTTAAAATGTTCCCATGGGCCCTGGCCGGTTTGGCTCAGTGGTTGTAGTGTCGGCCTATGGACCAGAGAGTCCTGGGTTTGGTTCCCGCTAGGGGAAAAAAAATAAAATAAAATAATAAAATAAAATAAAATGTTCCCATGGGAAATTACAGAGCTAAGGAGCTATCTTCAATTCCAGTGAGACACCAATTATGGAAAATTTCAGAGCTAAGGAGCTATCTTCAATTCCAGTTAGACACCAGTTCCAGTTCTTGGTCTTCCTAAAGTCTGCAGATGTCAGCAGACACGAGGTTTCCCCCGACCGGAGGATGTGCAGCTTATAAAGGCTCATCCTGACCCTCTGTCTGATATGCTCGCTTGTAACAGCATATGCTGGGTCCCCAACCCCCAAACCCAAGAAGAATCACATCAACAGTTTAAATAATAAAACCTGACTCACCACTAAGCGTAGGCACTGAAGGCTTATTTGTATGAAGCTTCAAAATAGTTAAATAAGTGTCTACCTCCTTCCCAGATTTCTTCATTAGGAGGAAATAAGGCTAAATAAAAGGGACCAATAGTTTTCTGTTTGGGAATCTGTTTTCTGGTTCTGTGAAGGGGGATGGTAAAGGACATTTTTCCATGAATCTATTGCCATGGGAGCC
Source organism: Tadarida brasiliensis (assembly GCA_030848825.1). Classification (NCBI taxonomy): domain Eukaryota; kingdom Metazoa; phylum Chordata; class Mammalia; order Chiroptera; family Molossidae; genus Tadarida; species Tadarida brasiliensis. Next base: position 76,055,922 of record CM061267.1, on the reverse strand, counting down.
TCAAATGAGAGGCATGCTACCAGGTATAATAGAATTGGGAGTGTTTCATTTCTGTAATAGTGCTGTTTCTTTTTCAATCACTATTCTTTGTCAGTGGTAATAGGAGAGTTTGGTTATACCTATAAAGATGGGAAGGGGCATTTGTGTCCTCTGCCTGGACCCCTGGTAGCAGTACAATCCTCTGGGTCGGTGGGCTCCAAAATGTTGTATTATGCAACCCCACAAGCAAAAAATTCTGTGCATGTCTCCTGCTATTCCTTTATTTATGTACTAATTATATGGCTGATCTACTTTATGTATATACAGCATACATAAAAGTGAAAAGTATAACGATGATAAAAGTGGACTAACCAATCTTTTAGAAATTACTTTGTTATCTTGAACAGAACATAGTTGAGCAGAGTGTATATAAGTCCATCACTCAAATAGTCTTATAAGTTGGATGACGTAGGCTGATGGTTTGGTAGGTGGGATTGTTGTTGCTCTGGTCTTACAACATGACTGATGAAGAGCTTGCGCTGGGAAGCTGGCCCAGCGCTTACTGTCCACTTGAGATCGGAGTATCCCCAGTCTGAGGTTAATTGTATATATCTTGTAAATCCTTATGTCCATTTTGTGATAGTTGATTGTTTTATGCTGGGTGATCAATAAATTATTGTGACAGGGCATGTGTAATTGCAATATGTCACGATATGTCAGGAAGATAGTACTACTCCCCCCTCCACATGGTAGAAATTCTGGGTTTGTTTCAGGTACCCCACTCACCACAAGGCAGAACCCTTCCTTTTGATACATGGACCAGGGAAGACACCAGTGTCAATCAGTGTATTAACGATTAGTGAACTTCATTGTTTTTATAAAATAAACATACATTAAAATACTAATATTGGCTGTCTTGTACCCCAGTGAGTGATCTACTTGGACACGTTCTGAGGAATGTATACGAAATTTGGAGCTGCAACTCTGTTACAGTGAATCAGACAGATTGGCACCATGTTCCTCAATAGAATTATTGCCAGTGCTTGAAGTTCTAGGAAAAAAATAAAACAATGCATTTGTCCCCAAAGAAGGTATAGGGATAAGGGGTCTTTTTTTAAAAAAAAGTATATGGCTCTCAACAAAATGTATAAATTTATGTTTACATTTATGGATTTGGGATCCCACTTTTGAAAAGATATATCAATCTCTCTCTTAGTGTGGTTTTCTGAAAGTACTCAGTTTAATCAGTGCTGCTACAACCAGCAGTAAATTGTGACTTCTGCTGTGTCCTCAGTAAGTGAGGCAACGATAAAAATTTGGGGAGTGCTATAGTTTTAAAAATATGTTTATAAAACTGTAGCTGACTCGGTTACTATAAGCTGCATAGACCTATGATTCCAAAATAATATTTATAAAAGTTATCCAGTAACTATCACTTGCCCTGTGAGGGCAGATACTGTTAGGCCTCCAGTGTTCTACAAGGCCAGTCTATAGTAGGCAAACAATACAATTTGGTTGAATAAAAGGAGGAGTATGTTGTATTAATGAAAATTTATTTTGTTTGGTAAGTTTTTGAAACTCCATGGCAGTCTAAGGAAGAATGATGTTATTAATTTTAACATAGGAAATGTTGGTAAATTATGAGAGATCCCTTTAGAATAATTGAGAAAAATGAAGACTAAAGGACGTAAATGGTTTTTGTTAAACTATGAAACAGTAATATGATTGTTAAAAACCAAATAAATGAAAACAAAAGCCACATTCAGTATAACAAAGGTCACATGATAAGATTAATGTATTATTTTAGAAGAGCATATTCTTTATTTTATATACCAGAAGTATTCCTGGAACTTTTCAGGTAAATCAAACTGTTACTTGAAATGTTTTTTTCAAAGCATCACCATATTTCATAAACTTTCTAAATTAAAGTTGCTGTTGCTGAAGTTGGATGAGAAGTGAGTTTGTGGGATGAGAGGAATGGTGTGGGGGTGGGGATAGAAAGGGGGGCTAGTGGGTATGGTTTCAGGTCTTTTACCCTTGAGCCACCAGCAAGCACACCCCAGAGTTTTGCAGAACATTGAGATGATAAAGCGTAGAACTCTCTTAGTAATTTTTTTAAATTAATTAACTTTTAGCCCGGGCCAGTGTGGCTCAGTGGGTTGGAGCATCCTCTCGTACACCGAAAGGTTGCGAGTTTGATTCCTGATCAGGGCCTATACATAGGTTGTGGGTTCGACTCCTGTTTGGGGTACATACTGGAGACAATAGATTGATGTTTCTCTTTCTCTCTTTTCCTCTCTCTCTAAAATCAATGGCATATCCTTGGGTGAGGATTAAAAAAATAAAAATTTAACTTTCATTTATTCATCCAGCATTTATACATTTATTCAGTCACACATTCATTTGGCCAGCATTTATTGTATGTGTTCTGTGTTACAGACCTGCATTAGACCCTAGGGGAATCAGAGTGATTACATAGACTCTCCCAACCTAGAAGGACCTGCAGTCTGTGGGTGATGGCTGCCCAGTGGGATCAATAACAGAACCTTGTTCTGTTTTGTGTTGTTATAGTGGAGCGGGTCTCTTTATGATCAAGCTTCAACAATATTTTTAGAAATTGACTGAAAGAGAAAATCAATTACAACCCTAAATAAACTATGGACTTTGGGTGACATGATATGTCCATGTAGGTTCATTCCTTGTTAGAAATGGTACCATCTGCCCTGACTGGTGTAGCTCACTGAAAAGTCACCCGTTTGATTCTGGTCAGGGCACATGCCTAGGTTATGGGCTCAATCCCTGGTTGGGGTGTGTGGAGGAGACAGCAGACTGAAGTTTCTCGCATCAATGTTTCTCTCTCTCAAAAAAAAAATCAATAAAAGTGTATTAAAAAAACCCCACAAAAACATGTATATGATGCATATGAGAAAATTATTCCATCCTGGTGAATGATGTTGATAAAGGGGGAGGTTCTGCTTGTGTAAGGTAGGAGGTATATGGAAATGTTGTTACCTTTCTTTCAATTTTATTATAAACCTAAAACTGCTCTAAAAAATAAGTTCTTTTAAAAAAGTCAATTACACATGGGTTTATTGGTAGTAAGAGTATGTTAGCAAACATCTGTTTAGTTGTTTTGTAATTTTATTCCATAGACAGCAGATATTTAACGCATTGGTATCTATAGTGATTCTTCTTTCTCGGTGTCCTTCAAACTGAGCCTAAATATATTTATTCAGATTTCTCATTAAAATATATCGCATGCAGGAGAAATGCAGATCAGACCAAGATGGTTTGAGAGTTTATTGTGTTCTTCCCTGCTAAATTTTTACTAACATTGCTGTGTATGAGGAAGTTCTTTTTGGTGCGAGATTTCCATATTTCAGCCAGAGTTTCTTAAATTTTTCAGTTCTCATAAAATATAGTTTAAGTCTCTATGCATTATGTATGATTCTTTATGACATCTAATTCTCCCCTTTTCACCCTAGAGTATAACTATAAATAGCCATAACATTTAGCCTTGGCTATTGAACAAGCATGAGGAAAATTTAGGTCCAAATGGGAGTCATTGCTTCACATTTCATGATTCAGTGTGCAATCTATGTTTTAAAATGGCTCTGTTATTATTATAAATATGCTCTTTTCTGCCTAATTGTGACATCCTCAAGAACAATTACCGCCAATTCAGTTCATGGCACTTTAGAGTAAGTAACTCCTACGGTTTGAAATGAGTGAAACAATAATTATATTGTAGATGGGATATATATATATATATATATATATATATATATATATATATATAAAGTTTTCTTTTAAGTTCAACTCAGCCACTGTCGATGGTCATGTGTGGCTTATTATGAATTTATGAGTAAAGCTGATCAATAAATGTAGTCACAGTTTAAAATTTAGAAAAATAGGTACTAGTTATATTTCTTTTCTAAAGATATTATTAAAACAAAAGTAAACTTTTTTGGGGGACCCTTAAATATGATCATGCAAATGCTAGAGCTCTTTGTATGCTTATATTTTGCCATTGCTTTGAGAAGTTAAAAAAGTGCATTGGAAACATTGACTTATGAAATCTTTGCCTCTTGCACCAGTGAAATTAAAATACAAACAGGGTTAGCATGAGGACTAAATGAAAAAACACATAAAAGTGTGCTGACTTCAGTAATTGTTGGTTGAATGAATGATTGCATGAGAAGACTATAAGGTGGACTTTTCACTGGGCTATGTGAGATTAATTAATAGTGGGAGATCAAGGAAGGGTTGAAACCAGTGATAATTGCAATCACAGGCAAGACTTGGCTCTGACACTTCATTAAACTTATATTTTTATGGGGATTTCTTTATTTCCACTGGAATGAACAAGTCAGTGTGCATGACTTATTCCGCAATGAACTTTGATGAATTTTTCTAAGGACATTAAAAGTGAGTTGCATCCTTCTCTTAATCCAAGAAACCCCCTATACCTACAGTGATAAACCCTCTGGTGCACATGTAAGAAGGCAGGATAATGGGCATGAAGGACAATCATCTATGTGTATATATAAAATATATATTTTTGCTTGTCAGTAATAACTCTGAACTGCCTACAGCATTCATCGTGCCTCTTAAAAGTCAGGTATTGTATTGAATTCAAAAATTCTCTTATGCTGAGCAGGGAAAGGGAAAAAATCAAACACTTTCTGAATTGGGCCCAAATATCCAAGGTTAATTTTCTGAGAAAGCTGCAGTGGCTAGATAAGGCCATCCCCTGCAAATTAGTTTTGCCTGCCTGGATTACAGCTAAATTTATGCAGCTTGCCTTATCCTCTCGGAAGCGCCTCTGAAGTGTCGTAATTAACTGGCACACATAAAGTGAGCACATTTTCTGCTTGGTGGCAGCCATTCCTCATTTCATCTCAGTTCTAACCCAAATGGAAAGGTAGTTTCTTATTTTTACTGTGAAAAACACACATGAATGCACTTGTGTGTGTGTGAACACGGACGCACACACATGCAAACACACCCTCCAATACTTTACCAGGAACCTTTGAAAACAATCATGAAACATTTTCAGAACGGAGTTCGGAAATTTAAAGGGGTAAAGAATACTGCTGAGAGAACAGAGAGACATTTTTGCATAGAATTGGAGTAAAGAGAAAAGGCATTCTTTATGAAGTGGCCGGATTGGATTTTTTTTTTTTTTTTTACTAGAAAAATTGGGTTTTAACATATTCTAAAAATGTCTTGATTATCTAAATGAACACTCAAAAATCGCCAACAAATGGTGAAAACAAGTATGATCAATATCTCTTTAGTTGGTATTTTCTATTTTGTCATTTCTTTGTATATTTTATATATTCCCCATGCTCAGCCTCAATTTTTGGAGGTCATACTTACATTAAAACTTAAGACAAAAAAAAAAAAAAAAAAAGAACAGTCCAGAGAAAACTATCATCAGATACCTCTCTCAGAGATATGGCTCTATCTTTTCATTCATTTATGTAAGCATTACTTTGGTTGAACAGCTCCTTTTATTCTGAACACAAGGCTGAAGCACTCAATGTTTATTGAATGTCGATAGAAGCCTTTGACAGATCTGTCCCTGGCATCATATTTCACTTTGGTCAGCTGCTGGAAAAGACACCTGGTATTCCAGTGCTCATTACTTAACATACTTCATTAAGGAGGTTTCTTTTGTGTTTTTTATTTTAAAACATAAAACATTGGATGTGTAGCCCGCAGAAGCTGATCAATAATCCCACAATGTCCAGGCTCATGAAGTCCCAAGCTGACATCAGATCAATCATTATTCTCAAAAAGCCAGAAGAGAGATTCTGTTCTCCATCCCACACTCAGTTTCCAGATTTCCTTTGGCTTCAGTTCCTCAGTTATTTTGAGGATTAAATGAGTTAACACATCTAGAGTGTTTAGAACTGTGCCTGGTACATAGCAAGTGTTCAACAAAACGGGAGCTCTTACTATTCTATTCTCAGCAGGATGCTGCTGTAATGTCTGCTTCTGGCTGAGTCCTTTCTTATTCATTCACATAGCAGTTGCTTTTTGTCAAATGAGTTCTTATTTTTAGCAGGTGAACCATATCAGGATTTTATTTTCCCCTCTTCCTACAATTTGTTTGACCTCTGGAAAAATCAGAGAAAACCACTTCCTGTTCTTTCTAGTGACTTTTTCCTTCCAATCTTTCTCCCTCTTCCTGGGCAAATCCAGGGCACCATTATGTTTACCCTCTTTTCCAGGTGTCCCCTGTGGGGTACTCTGGGACTTTTCCTTTATTCTCTCTTTAATCGTTTTTATAACATTTCCACCCTTAGATTCCATTTTACAGAAATGCTTAATTGTTCCTCTCAGGTAACTACCCATGAGACCTAGAATACCCCGAATTCTTGTGTGTGTGGGGCACACTCAGTGGTGTCTCAAGGAAGATGTTATTTGATTGCAGAAGTCATCTAATTTAGTTTAGAAAATATTTTCCTTTCTTGATTATTTTTTTCCCACGGCAAAATTGTGCTCAGATTGTCTTTCATTAAGTAGAACATTCACTTTTACGACTCAATTGTACACTTGAAAGACAACAATTTGCAAAGTCATCACTTGGGCCTACAGATTGATAATCTGTTCCACTTACCTTCAAAATACTTCCCAGGCAATGCTGACCAGAGCCTTGAGACCTTCCCAGGAAAGGGGACTAGGTCCATGTCCTTTTTTGGGTGTGTGGATTAAGAGTTTTATCTTTTGGTGATTTATTAGAACTGAGGGAGAGAATCAGACAAAATGGTTCCCACTGGAAAATGTTAGACTTTTAAGACATGTGAGTTTTGGGCCTGGTTCTAGTCTAAACCATTTGCTAAGTGATAGGGCATTATATGTAATAGAATGATCTCCAAAGCTGAGGCTAATAGGCTGCTCACGTTGAGGGCCGCAAGAATGCCAGTGCAGGAGACAGGCTTCAAGTCACCTTGCTTAGGCCTTCCTGTTGAAGTAAGAGTCTTAAGTGACATGTTAGCCTTAATCAGAGGTGGAGTCAGGAAGCAGCCATTGTCCTGTGCACAAGATACTATTCAGTTTTTGTTGGCTTGATGAAAGGTGTTACTCCCTGAGAAACCTATACAATTTGAACCACTAGGGTGTGGGTTAATTTTAATTAGGAGTCCAGAACCCTTATTTCAGCCCTGACCCTAGACAAACTTGGCAAGGCACAGTATCCCAGAGGCAGGAACAGGGTGGGTTGAAGTTAGTAACCCAGAGGTAACACAGGAACTAAGTTATGGGTGAGAACTGGTTCTGGTACTGTCAACGACTGAGGCTAAAAGCCCCACGGAGAACAATGGTTAGAGCTGTGGTTGTGATTGAGCAGGCCCTAGGAGTCCAAGTGTGGGCTCCTAACCACTGCAGCTGGGCGGCACCGGCCATCACAGCGACGCGGCCCAGCATGTATCGGACTGGGCAGAGCAGAGTGCCACTGCCACATCACGAAGCCACCAGAAACAGTGACATTGACTTTCTCTCTGTCCGTTCCTTTGGAAGGGGATTGACTTCTTTTAGATTTAAGTGCAAAACTTTACTTAAGTGGTTGTTTAATTTATTCAATTGACAATATAGGGGTGGGCCAAAGTACTTACAGTTATAATGTCAATAAATAATACAATAATGAATAAATGATAAGACAAAAACAAACTCTGTGTTTTGCGTACTCACAACTACAAACCTACTTTGGCCCACCCCTGTATAACTTACATTTATGTTTTAAACAAATGTGTGATTTTTTTTATCATAAAATCATACATGTTCATTGTTTAACATTTCGAAAAGAAAGCCATTTTTAAAAATCTGTGATTCAACATTGTAAAAATGTATTTGATAAACTTTGCTGTACTTACTCTTATCACTTGAAACGTTTATTGTGTGCTTGGACGCCTAAGCTGTTTTATGGCTAGAACAGCTCCTTGGACCTATCAAAGAAACTTTGTGATCTGTGTGTAACTGTACTGCACAGAGTCACACCAGATCTTACTTTATATATTCTCATCTCAAACAAGATCAGAAGTAATGCAAGGAGGCTTTTAAATGCAACGACTATGCCTAGACAGACAGTCCTAACGTTACTGAGAATATTAACATGGTGGAATGACCACCCAGATTGATCTACAGCAAGATTTAAGCATAATAACTCAAATTAGTGATCACCAACAAATATTGAAGGAACATATAATCTCCTGCCCATGCAAGGAGAGATAGATCCTCATTGTCTCCTCCTAAAATTTTATTAACTCCTGAAGGTAAAACGAATGAGGAGTAACAAACCCGTTGATGTATCTAGAGCGCCATGTGACCTCTTGACTGGAATCAGGCTTTGAACTGAGCAGAGAAGGAATGCATTTCAGTGAATAGCTCTCATTTCACTTTAAAAGTGTCTCTCTGTTTGCTTCAAAGAAGTGTTACTACTTTTTTTTTTATATTTGAAAATACAGATCAAGCTAATTTCTTATTATACTGCAAGCTTTCATGTGAGGTAAATACCGCGTCTCAATTTTAATACAAAAATACATTTTAAAATAACTTTTTTTGTTTATATTTCTTGCTTTAACAAATGTTTGGTCATTTTCGGATGAACTTGAGTGTTGGTGTCAGATTGTCTTGTCTGTTGTCGGTGACAGAAGTAAAGCTCTCCCTCCAAACTGAAAATTCAGTGGAAATTCCCCAAAGAGAACAGAGCCTGTGCAGACTAGGAACACATTCAAAACCTAAAAAAAAAATGTAGGCGGTTTATCTAAGGTGTGTTAATTTTAATAAAATTGGGGCTGATTGAAACCAGAGATCAAAGACCTATATTCTAAAAACCTGAAGAGGAAAGTCCATTATTCATAGAAATAGCACAGGATTAATTGGCTTTGGACAACAACAACGAGAACACCACCACCTTTGGAGAAGGTTGAGAATTAATTTTCATGTTTTCTAGAATTAGATACAACTGACCTCAGTCTAGAGGCTTAGAAAAAAGAACAATACTTCTTTTAAAAGCTTTCTAAAGCCTACTCATTCCTTTTTTTTCATTTATTTATATATTTTAAAATAAAAATTGTGTTTCATTTAGGTCTACCACGTGATGATTTGATATACTATACACAGGGAAGCCTGCTCATTCTTAACTTGTTCTTCACAGAATGTCATGTGTGTAGCTCCCCTTTTCCTGTCCCTCTTCCTTCTGGTTGGAGATGCGAGGGTCAGCGATGTTCAGGTTTTTTACATTGGCATGAACACTTATTTTTTCTCAGTAATAAGAAAGAAAATGAAAAACAATAATTTTCACCTTTCCCGGAGATGCAGGAATAATTTTTCTTTCTCCCAAAGGTAATCATAGGGCAAAATAGAATGAGCCAGAGGTCTCTAAAGCAGCAAGTGTTGCTCACCCTGATACACCTGCAGCTCCAAGAAATGCCCCAATGGCAAGGTTCCTGTTAGGGCACTCTCAGCAGCTCTTCCCAGTACCAGCTCCCAGTCCCTGTTCCCTCAGTGGTGGCCCTGATTGCAAACCACTCCTTTCAGCTGTGACTCTCAGGAGTTGGGACCCAGCTTCTGGGGTTGCTTTCAGTGGGCAGGAGTGGATTTAAGGGGCAGCTTTGATCTAGGCTTCCTAGTCCTTCAGCTGTGGGACAATTTAGGATAATCGCAGAGATTCCTCTTGCATTTACCTTTGCATTCCTCCGGTACCCACCGGCTATGACCGCACAGCTTCCATCTGCAGGCGATGTGCTGCTCCAGGCTTTGAAACCATACAGCTGTTCCAATGAGGGGAACGTGACGATTCTGGGGCCAAGCTTGCGTTTGTGCCAGTTTCCCCAAACTGGCATCTGCTTTGTGACTTAATCACACACCTCCCTCTTCCCTGTCCTTGCACACAAATGATGTCTTGTTCTAGTTCCTGGTGCGCTGACCTGTTCCTAACCCTCAAGTGTCTGTGTTGGTCCCCACCCAGTCAAATGCTCTGGTCCTTCCTTGCAGGGTGAAGACTTCTTTCTCTGATCCTTGGAACACAGGGAGAGGTCAGCTAAGTGTCTGGGTGCAGGCATTGCCTTTAGGCCTTAGGTTCTGGTTCTGAGCAGTTATTTCTAAAGGCAGCACATTGCAGGAGTTTTACCAAGACTTCTACTTTTTTCCAGACTGTTCTTAGGAACTTGAATTCTAATACCTCACCAGGTTTCCTTTATGTTAGTTTAACCATTAGGCTTCCAGGGCATTTTCCCCAGAAAGAGAGAGGATGTTATCCTAAAGGTAAATCCTGGTCTCCACACTTCCCAAATAGAAAGTTCATCTATAATTTTAATGATTTCACAAGATTCTGCACATGTGTGAAATTATTTAATAATGCCTATTAAATGTGTTTTTGCATCCTGCATCTTATATCATGTTAGCATGTGATATAAAAAAAGAGACATATGAATTTTCTAGCTAAGCTTGACAGATTGACTATCATTGTTTTTTAGTAAGGGACAGTATTTACCATATATACGAATAAAGACATTTTAAATTAAAAAAAAAAAAAGAAACCTGGCTTCGTGTCAGTGTTAACTCCCATGGTGCATTCTGTTCTTCTGTCTTCCTTGTCCTACTTGCTCTGAAGTCTTGACAATTAAGTAGCTTCCTCTGAGCCCTGGATCTGGGGCAGGCTTTCTGTTCGAGGAGGATAATGCCAATCACTGTGGGTGATGACTGTCTCTTTCTTGTTATGAACACATTATCTCATTTAATTCTTTCAACATTCCTTAATTATGGGGGAAATGAGGGTCAGAGATTCTAAAATCTTAATGTACATGGATTTGGAAAAATTCTTCCATTTTTCTTTATATATCTCTCTTCAGAGAGTTCTGGGTCAAAATGCAAATTAAATTCCCTGAGAAATTTCCCCAAGGTAAATATGCAAATGTGGTCTAATTATGGTCATGTATTACATATGAATATGCCCTTCCTGGTAACAGAATCGGTTGCTGTTATTAGATATTTCCATGTGTTAAATATTTATCATTGCTTTGATAAGTTAAACATGCTACAAGGGAATATTGACCCTTTCTTGAAACATTTTTTTTTCTAACCTTCACATTGTGAAGTCTGCATAATCTCATTGCTATCGCTATATTTGGTTGAAAAGAAGTTTTGGTTACGTGCTTAGGTACTGGTGTTGAAAACATTCATAAGGCCACGTTAGAACTATTTACAAAGGAATAAAATGGGAGATGAATACCTAAAAGGTTATACAGGTAGGAGTGTGAAAAGTTAATAACACAGAGTGGGGCAAAAGTAGATTTATAGTTGGGCGTATGTGAAACAGAGTTTATTCTTGTATTATTATTTATTAATTATTGTATTGTCCATATAAACAACTGTAAACCTGCGTTTGCCCCACCCTGTAATCATGACCGGGGAGCTGCAGCGTCGCGGATGATGTTTTAATACAGGTGATTACTTTGGGAGTATTTTGTGAGATCGATCACGCGAAGCACAAATCCATGCCAGAAATAGTACTCTAGTGAAAGTCGTGAAAATATGTAAAATGTACCAGTAGTCAGTGGAAAAGGTATGGGTTTTGAATAGGGAGGTACTTGAGTTCCAACACTTACTGCTTCTCACACTTCACAAATTCTATGACTTTGGGAAATTCATTTACCTTATTGATTTCTTGCCTTTCTATTTTATTAAATGGGACTTTTTTTTAAATGGGGTCCTCTTCCCCACCTGTTGCTAGTGGGAATGGAATTCTTGTGATATCCCAAGAAAAATGATTTTCTGAGACTCACCCGAGAGAATGAGTGTTTTTTATTTCTGTGGAATTAAATCCCTGAGTTTCCAAGGTACCTTTTCCCTCAATCCTGCCATGAAACAAGTGTAGCTGTGGCTTTAATATTGCTAGAATTAGAGCCAGTGTCCAGAGTTTCCATCCTGTGTTGGGACAGTCCAGTTCAGCACAGAGCTGGCTTAGCTTTGGTTCCCCTGCAGTCCAGCAGTCCATTGCGATTGGGCAGGTCCACAGGGCCATGTGGTTAGAGAGAAAACATGGGTTAATGCACGCAAGTAAGAACGAGACAGACCCAGGAGCCAAGAGCCAAGAGAGCAAATTCCTTTGTGCAGTGGTTCTCAACCTTCCTAATGCCGCGACCCTTTAATACAGTTCCTCATGTTGTGGTGACCCCCAACCATAAAATTATTTTCGTTGCTACTTCATAACTGTAATTTTGCTACTGTCATGTCTTAGGTGACCCCTGTGAAAGGGTCGTTTGACCCCCGAAGGAGTCGCGACCCACAGGTTGAGAACTGCTGGTTTAGGGGATTATGTATTCCCAAACTTTTCATGGGCTTTCAGTGGTCCCACCCATTCTGGCCAATCCATGGTTCCTCAGGCTAGATTGACGGCATGTACCTTCCCTGTGTCACCCCAACCTCACTGTGCACGACTCTGTCTCCTCTTTGTTGAGCCCCTTCCCCCAGTGATCTGCAGGGAATGGTCCCGGGGTTCCCTGGGGAGTGTGAAATTGCAGCTTCCTGGTGAAGCTGCCTAAATGGCCAGGCTTATGATGTCTGGCTTCCCCATTTGTTCCTTTCCAGTTATTAATAACAATCTAGTTACAATGGTATCAGGATCAATAATAATATTTATGTCACAAGTTATTATGAGGTAAATATATATGAAAGTGCTTTATAAATGATAAAGCATTCTATACACACTTGTTTTATTTATTCAGGCATCTGTTTTATTATTTGCAAAGCAGTGCTTTAGGCAGGGTGGGGACTATAGTACAGTATTGAGCAAAAGCAACTGAAGTCCATGACATAAAAGAGTTGGCATTTTAGTTCAAAGCAACAATTTTAAGGTTAATTTTTACTCTGAGTTAGAATCCACCAGAGTTTACTTCATAGCTTATTTTCATCTAAGCCTGAGGAAAGGTTTAGAAGGTTGAAAATATTTGTATTTTTTTTAGTCAAATTCTGTGTCATAAAAAGCTTCCACAATGTTTGCTTTTAAGATTATATTGCACATATAGATAAGGGGACAAGGACTGGGTTTTGGGTATTTATAAACTAAAATGCTAAAGCCATTGAGCATTTCTAAGTAGATCTGTTTCTTTGCTTCTTGATATAAACTGTATACTTAAGAAATGACTGCTTTAAAATACGTTATCTCAAAAAACAGACTTAGAGTGATAGTCCAAGTCCCTCAAATTCTTTAAGATTTGACTAAAAATTTCTCTTTCAAGAGATCATCTTTGATTTAACTGATTTCATAGAGTTGTAGGTTGTATCCAAAATGGGTGCATAACTATTTCTTGTCTCACATACTTTTTGTCACTCCCTATCAAGAGGTAGAGTCTATTTCCATCACCTTGAACTCAGGGAGGCCTGTGTGACTCCCACGAGGAATGAATACTGTGGCAGTGAAGCAGGTGATGTCCATCAGTATTGCCTGTTGTGGCATAACTATTACCCAAGCACTTACGCACCTTTACACCCTGGGGAGATTGAGAACTCGGTGCCAAAAAAATTGAAGAAAATTAAACCCTGATATTATATAATTGATGTGATATAATTGTAATTTTAAGACTTTGACTTGAGTACACTTACAAGTCAGCTCTATTCCCATTTAAAATATAAAATTATCCATTGATCTGTGTTTTACATGAATATATAACTAGGTTTATATGCAATGCTGAAATATTCATGAGAATATATGATTCATCATACTAATAAGTTTATTTGTTAAATATAAAAGTGATTTTTGAACTCAAAAAGTTTAAACAATGTAATACTCTAACATTTGAATATATTTAATTTATAATACAGATTGAAATCTTTGAAGTTGTTTAAGTTTGTAAATAATACCAAACATTAATCAAAGGGCCTTTAAAACCCACTATTAAAACTCCCTAGATTATTAATAGAATTATAATAAATCTCTAAGCTGAAAGCTTAAAGAGAACTGTTTAAAAATATGTGACTTCAGTAAAATAAATTTTAACTTTTAAAAATCTAATTAAATACATGAATACTTTTTTTCTGACCACAAAAATTGCCCTCAAGTTCACCAAGAAATTTATATTTAACAGCCAGGTCTTATTTACACTTTATTCCTAAGCCACTTGCTGGCAAAGGCAATATGTCCACAATGATTAATTTAGACCTATCCTTTCACCATGAGGGCCTGAGGAGGTTTCTCTCCTAATCTCCTGGTATCCTAGCTCATGTTAACAAAATCAGCCTATTCATCATAAACAGAACTTCATGTCATGTATACTAAAAGATAAAGATCTTGCTTAGCCAAGAGATCCTTAGTGTTTATTTCCTGGGATGAACATGTCTATCTCTTTGTAGATCTCAATATTTTACTATTTTGGACACATGTAACCCCTTGATGATTCCTGGGTACTTTAGTGACTAAATGCTGTGACTTCCAAATATATCTTATTTGTATCCTTCAAAAATGGCTGTTTTGAAGTTTGCTTATTTAGATATTAAAGGTTTCCTTTCCCCAGTTAGCCGTGTATCTGTGGTTTCATCGTCCTTGAGTGTCACAGGGACCAACATTTCCTGCTGATCACGAGGAAATATGGGAAGGGGTCTTGGGAATATGCCGATATAAAAGACAGGCTATAATTTTGATGGTTTAAGAAACTGGCAAGTAGGAGTTCTCAGTCACTAGCTAGTGAACTCATTTTCCCTTCCTTTCTGCAATGCATTACTTATAAATGGGAGTCTTATTTCTAAATTCTGAGTTTGTAGTCTTTTGCAACAAGATTGAACAATTTCAGAGTTCTGCTTGAAGGGAAGAAAGCACACTGTCAGGGAAGCAAGTGGTCAGTTAAACTGCCACAGTGTCTGCCACAGTCATTCAAACAGATCAGCTTTGATCCTTTGACATTGTTTATTTGGCTATAAGCATGCACGTTTTTGATGATATACTTTGATCAATATTAATGGTTAAGGCAGTTATATTCCTAATTCTGAAAAGAAGCAGTAAATGATATTTTATGATAAACACTTATGCTTTAAACATAAAGTAATCAGATATTTAATTATTTCTAATGGGGCAACTAGACCAGACAATCCATTCTATGAAAAAGAGAAGCTCAAGTGTTTATTGGTAGAATTGCTTGGGTATGATAAATGGGAAGTACATTAAAAAGAAACACAGACTGGTAAACGCTTCATAGGCTAATTAATGATGTAGTTTAGACAAAAATAATTTATATCTTTTGTAATATCCAACCATCAATCTAATCATTTTTTCAGTGTCCACATATACAAAGCATAAAAAATCATAGTTAAAATTTTATGATATAGGTGGGACATAGAGTCTATTAATTTAAAAGGATAATTTACAATATGAGATTGAACTGATGTCATACTAGCTGTCTAGGAACATAGTGTATAGGAATTCTGGAAGAAAACACAGTTGAAGTGACAAGGGGTGGCTTGCCGTCTAAACCTATCTCCTAAGTTCCATTTGGATCTGACATCAGTTGGTTAACCACTGGCTCAAAAATTCTGTATAACAGATAATCTAGAGCTGAGCAACTTAAAGCCGTCAACATTTATTATCACTCATGCATATAGTACTTGGTATCTGGTAGGAATTCTTTTGATTTTTTGAATGACTATGTGAATAAAGGATGAATGAAGATGGTGTTGGATTTGAATGGATTTTGAAGGATGCAGGGATTGGAAGTTGTTGAAAAGTCACCCGAGAACTGTGTGAACATATGTATAAAGTTAGAGACATGCAAAACATATTATGGGATGCAGTGAATGGGCTAATTTGGCTAGAATACAGAACGGATACAGAAAAATAGGGAGGGACAAGTAAAAATCAGATTGAGGTCAGGTTAAGATGCTTGGATTCTGTCTTGTAGGCAGTGGAGGAACAACTGAATGGTTTAGACTGAGAGTTCCTGATACAGTTGTGTAGTAGGAAAGTTATTCTGGCAGTAGTGTGAAATATGGATTTAACCAATAAAATCAGTTGTAAAGATGATTAAATAGACCAAGAAAAAGATGATAGGATCTGAATTAAGATGGTGGCTATGAAATAAAAAAGGCACATTCAAGTGAAATGTAATGGAAAATTGAGTCTCACCAAGTAATATCAGGCTTTCAATAGGAGTGAAAGACACATGAAGCTTTGACCCTGGATGGAAAGGAGAAGGGTGTTATTACAGAGAAACAAGGGAGATCACTTATGTGGGCCTATCAAAGGTTCAGATTTGAATATCTGGGATTTGAGAATAGTAGTTGTGGTAAGCAGCTTTTAGATGGCACCTAGTAATTCCCGCCTCCTGCAATTCACACCCATGAATACTCTTCTCCCTTGAGTGTGGGTTGAGTTTAGTGAATTGTTCCTAATGAACTGAATACAGCAGAAGAGCTAGGATGTGACTTCTGAGATTAAGTTTAAAAAAAAAAAAAAAAAAGAAACCTTAGGCTGCCATCTTGGTGCTTTCTTTTGCTCTCATATTGGTTGCTCTAGGAAATCTAGCTGCCATGGAGACCAGGTATGACAAGGGACTGGTATATGACAACAACACAGAGTATGTGAGATAATGCATGTTTGTTGTTTTAAGTTGCTAAGTTTTGGGGTAACTGGTTTTATAGTAACCAATAGCTAATATAGTAATTTATTCAATTGATACTGTTAATTTGATTGGGATTCAGTTCATTCATAAGTATATTATATGTCTTGAGGGGAGAGTTGCAGCCTTAATAAGTCTATATATTTATCTATATATCTATATCTATATCCTAGAGATTGAGCCACAGGAATACTGTATATGAAATGAAACCTAAGGAAAGAGGCAGTTTCAAGGAAGATACGGTCAATAATTCCAAAGATAGGTAAAATAATTGGGGTTTTCTTCCCATTTTTCAAATAATGCATTTATAGAGGATTACTGTGGCAATTAAACAAAATAAGAGATTCTTCAGTCAACTACCATACATTGTTTCATTCAAAACACAGAAGTCCGAGTATTAGCAAACTGACATGGATGCACATATTACCTCCATGACAAACTGGCATAGTTCATGTAATTTAGGTTGCTAGATCTATTAAACCATATTAGTGATATGAAAATTTTAAAACTGTAAGGATTATAGATTTATTAAAATCCCAGATGGATATTGTTCACCAAGCACCATAAGAGATGATTAATGCACGTTTTGTGAAAATAGATCATCTTAGACCATGTGTAAGGGATTGATTATTTTGTGGGAGGTTTCCAATTTTCTTCTCACTGATCATAAATAGTATTCTATCAGACCTAAAACATCTCTCATACCTAAAAATTGAATAACAGTATTCTCTCAGACCTAAAACAATTGGTCTCTGCTAGGATTTGAGCACCATACCATGGGAGCTCAATGGAACTTTATGAACTTGAATCAGAGCTAACTATCCTATAGCTCCAGAGACAATGACTCAGTGGTAGCAATATAAACAATGGCCTTTGAATGTCTGTTTATTGGTAATCACAATTCTTCTAATGCTACATAATGCAGAGGTGGGAAAAAGTAGATTAATAATAATAAATAATATTATAATGAATAAATAAAAATAATATGAGAATAAACTCTTTTTTGCATACTCACAACTATAAACCTACTTTTGCCCACACCTGTATTTTAAAGACTCTCCTATGGGGTTCTATAAAACCACAGGGCAAGTCTGAGGCTTAAATCCATGAATTCGGTTATTTTCACCTTATGACTCCCATATAGTTTATGGAAACACTACTCTTTTGATTGATGTGTTTTCTTGTCTCAATGTCTATGAACTCTGTGCAAGACTTAATTAATATTAAACTGAAAGGATTACACTTTTCATTTCATGCTGATCTGCTCAAATAACAAGCACCATTTGGTGCTTTTGTGTATGGAAATCCACAGTCATCTTATAAAACCAATTTAATCTGTTAAAGTTTTATACTGAGAGATTAATGAAATATAAACTTAAATCAAATAAAGAAAGCTAAAGGAAAACTTTACTTGGCCATTTTAAACTATGAAAGGAAAATTGACCTCATGTAGAAATTATTAATATAATCCTATGTGTCAACGATATAATATCTAATGCAAGCAAAAGCTGATAATCATTAATCTCTGAAATACTTAAAGTTGCACCTCGCAGATCATGGCTGGGTGTGTAATATATATTATGGTTGAGAATCTTCTGTTAGTTTCATGATGAGGGCAGTTGAGGATTTGGGGTATGAGAAACTCATTGGGAGAATAGATTCAAACTTGCATCTGCCAATTGGCTAAATGTGTTGAAATTGTCCAATCATGCCAACTTATTTGAAAGCAAACTTTAGTTTTAATAAATGCTATTTCTTTTAAAAACTGTCTGAATTCAGTGAAAAGTTTTAATGCGTTTTTGTTTGTTTGTTTGTTTAGTCAAGTAAATCAATGCCTTATTTTTCCTTATCATTCTTTTCTCCTAGGGTGGGAAAAAGAAACACCCAACAAGTCAACACTGCTTTAAGTGGTAGATAAATGTCATGATTCTTAACCTATTCATTTCCCGATTGTATAACTTCTGAAACTATACTTAGGTTAGACACTTTCTTTCTCACGTGAATCAAAATCTTCTCCACCCATTGGTGAAAAAGATGGTCCAACCAAGTCTTCAAATAAATATGTGAAGAATATAAAACATTGTCCTCTTATCACCTATTTAGAGTTATTTGAAGAAAATTTGTCACCAGGTAGTCCTTCAAAGTGAGAGAGATAGGGTCTTTAAGTGGATAATGTATTCTAAGTGTTGAAGTTTAAAAGAGAAAACGATTGATCATGTTAGAAAACTGGACAGTCAGGGCCACTACGCATATGTCTTCTTTGTACGAAAGAGAAAAAGCTACCCCCTTTTACCAGACTACTTCTATGGGTTTACAGCTAGAAAAGTGGATGTTGCCATTGTATAAATTTTTCAAAAGAGTGTTTTTTTTTTTTTTTTTTTCCTTTGGGCAGATGCAATCCCTTGCCAGAGTATATGGCTTGGTAAACAGACTGTAGGCTGAATTATAGTCCCTACTACCTTCTTGGCCAAGGGCCCTGGCCAGTAAATACTCTGTGTGACCATTTATGGTGGTCTGTGGCTGGTAGAATTTTGATGGAAGAGTAATTAGGAAGATACTTTTCAAAATGTTAACATCATACATGCAATCTTCAGTAAATGTAACAATTAATTCTTTGGTTGCAGGGAACAGAAACAGACTTTGATTTATTAGAATAATATTTATTAGAAAAATATAAGGTAGTTCACAGTATCAAAGAAAAAGCTGAACAATCAGCTTTTGAAAAAATATGAATCAGGGCCTTTCATAGATCAAGGTAGCAGGAACTAACTGTGTCTCCTGTGACCTAGAATAGTGATTCTCAGTTCCGGCTGAAGTTCACAATAACCTAGGCAATTTTTTCACCTCCTGCTGCTCTGGCCACACTCCAGACCAGTTAAATTCGGGTCTCTTGGGTATACACAGGCATCAATAATTTTTAAAACTCCCCAGCTGATTTCTGTCTTTATATCATTAGTTAAGATGTAAATTCTCAGTTTGCAGTGGAGAAGAAGCTGAAGAATCTGGTTCTTCAAATTTCGATTTTGTACCCACCAACACTTAGACAGGAGAGGGAGGGGCATCCTGAACAGCAGTACATCATACTGTACATAAAAGGGAAAAAATTGATCCCCATAGCAAAATCAGAAGGGATGGAGGCTGAGTATATAAAAGTAACTGGAATTTTTTACAACTACTTTTGCAGTTAGGTAATATATTGAACAAGAAAAATAATCAGAAAATTCTTTCATTTATGATGGTTTTATACTTTTCCTATCTCTTTTCAATGGTTATTATGGGGATATATTTGTTCCTTTATTTAGGATGGTTACTATTGTTATAGCAAACAGTGATGTTGGTTTTTTTTTTTAAATAATGCATTGATGGGGGTATAAGCCCCTGAATCTTAATGTCACCCTATCCTCTCCTTTATGAAAGCTTCCCTAAGATCCTAGGAATAATTTGTATGCCGTCCAACTGAGACAATACAAAAACAAGCATTGTGACAACTCGGGTTTTATTCGAAAAGGGAAACTTCACAGAGAATTTATATATTATTTTATGTCTACATTATAATATTTTTCCCAGATGCTTTCCACTTTTATCCCTCTACCATAGAAACCTATAAAATATAATAGCAAAAAATCACTGAAGGGGAGACAAAAAAGAGGGAGCTTTGATGTTTCTCTTCAGGGTTCCATTTGAAGTCTTTCTCCTCTTGATGTGTAAAAGTTCCACAAGCATTTGGGGATTCTAAGGTGGAGGCCCAGCAGGACTCTTTAACTCTTTCTCTGCCCTCTTCTAGTTCACAGCAGTTTTATATATATATATATATAAATTAAATTAAATAAACTCTACATAGCAGATGGAGGGGACTGGAGGTCAACAATTTACTATATCCTCAACCACAAAATGAGCTGCAAATACAAAACCCTTCATCTGAAAGTGAGTGTCTCTACTTTTGGGGGGAAAATGGCAGGAAAATGCAGGGGTGCGGAAACCATTTTTCTGCCAAGGGCCATTGAGATATTTATAACATCATTTGCGGGCCATACAAAATTATCAACTTAAAAATTAGCAGCTGTATTTGGTCAGGCGAATTTGGTGGGGAGTGTGATGTTAGCTGGTATTGATTTCATGGGCCTTATGTGGCCCACAGGACGGACATTCCCCACCCCTGAAAGGGATTCTCCAACATAAAGGCTTTTTAAACAGGAAGACAAAAGCAGCACAGAAAGCATTAGGCCTCAGAGAACATGTTATTCATCACTCAGGGTTCTGGCTCGGAGAGCAAAGAAAAAGACCTGGGTAGGTGTAAGGATCCCTTATACCTTAAATTGGCATCCTAGAACAGTTCATCCTAATTTTGTGTGACTTTTAGACCTCTCCAGTGGTGAACACTTGTTTTAAGTGTTATCAGTCACCAAGTTAGAAATCACAAGGCTTTTCAACAATCTTGTAAGTGGTAACAATCTTTAGGGCAGGAGTAACAATTGAAGTGACAGACTCACATTTTCAGGCTTATGAAAAGTTTTATAAGGTCTGGGTTTTACTTCTTTGAAGAATAGTAGAGAAATGTCATGTTGCTGTGTATAATCATGTGTGACATGATATATATATTACCAACTTACAGATAAAATAAATTATTTATTCTTGACCTTATACTTAAGTAAATAAAAATTGATGGGGAAAATTTTCTCCAGATTAAAAGTGGCCAAAAATTAAGGAAAAGAGGTGTGTCAGGCCATAGACATTAAAAAGTGGTGGCTGAGTAAAGTGAAAGAAAATTCTGTTGTGATATACTCTATCTCCTAACCCTATCACCTCTTTTCTGTATGGTGGAAATAAACATATATAATAAAACTCTAAAAAATATTACTATTGACTCAATTTGGAGAGAAACAGACTTTTGAGACCTCATGAAAAGCCTAGGAAAAACATTTGAAAGTAAAAAAAAAGAATTAGGTGACCATCCCTATCTATTTCTAAAAGATCAGTGCCAAAAGGTCTTGGTGTTAGGAGAAGGAGCTGAAGTCCATGAGAGTGGGAGGAGACCTTCCCAATGGGAGTGGGGTCTGGATATGAAACGTTTATTGCATCTTATAAGAATGAAACCAGTTCAGAAACCCAGAAAATGCTGAATGCCCTTCCAACCAAAAGCTACCCCATCACCATGCCCTCAGGCATCAGCAAAATAGACAAGGAGTAGTAGTCAGCACTCCTACAAAAGTGTGGTGGAATTGGAACCATAGTGTATAGAAGGGACCAATGATCCCAGTAAAGAAGAAAGTGTACTAGAGAACTCACTCATACTGTATTAGAGAAAGCAGGAGTTCTGAGTAAATATGTCAATGCTTAAGTCACAACAGAATGAAAAGAAAAGGCATGGACACCGTATCAGTTATGTTTTGATCCCTAAGAAAGCACCATAACTTAGTGGCTTCAAATAACAAACATTTATTTAATTTGCAGTTCTGCAGCTTAGAAAATTATCCTATGGTGAGACAGGGAGTTCTTCTGGTTTCAGCTGGGCTGAGTCATGAATCTGTTGTCAGATCATCTGGGAGCTGACTGGTCTAAGATAGCTCATATGGGACTGCTCATCTCGACTCCATGTGGTCTCTCATCCCCCAGCAGGTTACCCCAGTCTTGTTTACATTATGTCTGGACAGAAGATGGAGAGAGGAACCAGATAGAAGTGTATGAAATTTCTAGAGGCCTAATCTTTGAACAAGGGTACCATGTTCATTTGGTCAGAAAAATCGAGTCTTGTCTGAAGCTAAGGCCTGGGGAAATAGATTCTACCTCTTCTTTGGGGAGGCCGCAAAGTCATATTGATTGAAGCACTGATATAGGGAGACTATGCAAACATACTATCACAAAGAAGATAGATAGATAGATAGATAGATAGATAGATAGATAGATAGATAGATAGATAGACATCACAATTACATCAAATAACCCAATCTATAAGAAACTCAAGAAATAAAAGAAACTTTCCAAGATACACATATAAAGTCTGCAAAACAAGAACCGGGTGTTAAACAATAGAATGAGAAACAAAGTAAGATTAAAGAGTAAGAGAAAAAAAGTGAGTATAACAGTAGCAAACTGCATCATAGATCTGACAAATTAGAAACAGTAAAACTAGAATAAGTAGCTACAATGAGGTCATTGACATAAAGGAGGAAACACGATCATAGAGAAAGGAGAAGGAATATAAAGTAAGCATATGAAATCAAGGATAGAGACCATACCAGAGAGGGACAGAAAAAGAAAACAATATAAGGATAATTGGTATTCTTGAAGTAGAGAAGTCAACAAATAAACTAGAAAAAGTAAGCACAATTATAAAATAAAATTTCCCTGTATAACAGCTGCTTTTACTTTTCTCCAAGCAGTCAATGTCAAAAGACAATGGCCATCTAAAGACTTCTAAAGAAGGAGAACTGTGATCAAAGAATATTATTTATATTCAGCTAAGTATTTATTTTGGAATTAAGGCAATAGAAACGCATCTCAAACATGAAGAAACTCGGGAGATATAGAACACCCAAATTATTCTAGAATAAATGAATAAACTGAAATTGAATTCATCAAGAGATGACTCCAGATAAAAAACCTAGAGATAAAAATGTAGCAAAAAATGAGTGGTCATGACCATTGAATCTACTTAAATATGCACCATAATTAATTGGGAGAATTATGAATATAGCACAGAAAAATATCTCATAAATCTTGAAAAATAAGAATAATTATATACTATAAAATAATATAAATATTAAAAATAAAATCTATAATTATAATATAATAATATAACTAACATGTAATAATATCAGTGCTTATCCTCACACACTTTTTTTCTTGCTAACTAGCTATCAGCAATAATGTTTAAATAGAAATATGCCAAAATAACTTGTCGATATCTTATAATAATCTTCTTTGTGGTTATAGAAATCTTTAGGAATCAATATTAAAGAAACATTAATCAGCCATTACTTAAGTTTCTTTTTCCTCTATTAAAGTCTTATAGAATAAAATATATTTCTCTATAAAAATAATAATTAATATATCCTGATTATATGTTCTCAGTGTTTTACATCTAATAATTAATTTAATCCTTACAAAAACCCTATTTAAAAAAAGGTTCTATTGCTTCCAGATTTTGCTTTTTTTTTTAAATCCTCACCCGAGGACATTTTTCCAGTTTTGTTCAGATAGAGTGGGAGGGAGAGAGAGGAAGAGAGAGAGAAACATTGACTTGAAAGGGACACATCGAGTGGCTGCCTCCCGCACGACCCAGCCAGGGCTGGGGACAAACTGCAACTGAGGTACATGCCCTTAGCGGGAACTGAACCCAGGTCTTTCTGGACCGCTGGCTGACGCTCTAACCACTGAGCAAAACTGGCCAGGGCTGAACATTTTTTCTTTTATCAGATTTTACTTTTGAGAAAACCAAGTCACAAAGACTGTTGCACTTGTTTAGTTTACTTGAGAGTGTGAGGATTTGTATTCAAGCGAAGGCAGTGCACTTTATATAACTGCAGTAGGATACCATTGTTACATACTGTTTTATCTACCTCTCTATTTAGTTACTTAGCTAGCTATTTTTCTGTTTGTATGTATGTATACACTGAGAGAGATATAGAATGAAGTTTCCCAAGTTGTTGATTGTTGCTGGGTGGTTGCATTTCCTCCTTTAAAAAAATTCCCTGAATTGCTTGAATTTATTATTTTTATGATGAATACATATTGATTTTATTAGAAGCCAATGTAATCATGATTTTTGGGAAATGATATGGTTTTGTTTCCATATCATGTATGTTTAGCAAACATACTGGTGCAACTAAAGTATGTGAAACTGTGATCTTGACTCCTTGATCCTGACCCTGCTTTACTAGGGTATTGTTTTAAAATACTTGCTGTGGCAATTACTGGAATATAAAACATAGGTTTCTTTTCCAAAAAAAACTAACTAAATAAATAATTTAGATATATTAAAGTCAATAAATCTTATATGTGTAGCTTTATGAATATTTATATATGTAGTCATCACAAAATATGACATTTCTTTTTGCATGAAACAATCTGTACAAGTTTCCCTACTTTCTATGGAAGAGTGATGGAGCTGTCCTGGTGAGATCTCTCTGGGGCCAACAGAGAGAAAGTGCTCTGCATAACTCCAGACTGTGAACACTTCAGTTCATCTTCTGAGGAAGTGTTCACAGTCTGGAGTTATGCAGAGCATTGACAGGAGTTTAATGATCATCACATCATTTGGACTGGAACTATGTAAGGTATAAAAGGAGAAAATGAGGCAATTAAGTATTTTAGAACCACAAAGTAGTTGCATTTGTGCTTTGCATTTGAAAGTAAATGATGTTTCCCTCTTTCCAGGCTAGCTGACTTACATGTAGTGGGCTATGGAATTCGAGAGAACCTTTGTGTTTAATGATGTATATGTGTGAGTGTGTGAGTGTGTGTGTGTGTGTGTGTGTGTGACATGATTTTATATATATATATATATATATATATATATATATATATGACTGTGACTTATCAGTGAGGGCTCAGTTAGAGAAGCAGAAACACTAGGAGATGTATATTAATATATACTAAGGGATTTGGGTTTGTTATAGGAATTGGATCCTACACAATTTTTAGAGCTGGTTAAGAATTACTTTAAGATTCCTGTCTTCTACCCTGGCTGGTTTGGCTCAGCAGTTAGAGTGTCGGCCCATGGACCAGAGAGACCTGGGTTTGGCTCCCCCTAAGGGCATGTACCTCGGTTGCAGTTTATCCCCAGATTGGGGTTCTGTGGGAGGCAGCTGGTCGATGTGTCTCTCTCACATCGATGTTTCTCTCTCTCTCTCTTCCTACCTCACTCCCTCCTGCTCTATCTGAAGATAAATGCAAAAAAAAAAAAAAAAGATTCCTGTCTTCCTATTTCACCTTGGAGCTCGAAGTTCACAAGGCAAGAAGTTGGGAGGGAAGATGGGTATAAAGTGATGGAGATGAAGAGTGAGCTAAAACCTACAAGCACGAGCTTGAGTCCATGAAGATGAACTGAAACATCTGTTAGGTCTTATTGTCTCCAACCTTAGTAGTATGGAGGTTCTGCTGAAGCTGGGGCTGTTTGCCAAGGAGCTGAACACACACACCTGATCTAGAAGTTAGAGAAGCTAAGGGATTACCCAGCGAAAGGTGGAATACTTGCAGGCTTAGCTACTACCTCCTGCAACAAGATGAGTGTCCCAGTCAGCAGTAACGTTGGATGAGCTGCAAAATGGCTGCTCCTCACTTGGGCCGTCCAAATCTCCCACCCTAATGGGAAACACACAGGACAGGGATTTCTTGGAAATGTAGTGCAGGTTAGCCACGGTGATACAATACCTAGCTATTGCATGAATTGAATTGCTGTTTATGACAGGCAGAGAAATGTCACTGAAAGAGTTAATCTTTGTTAATCGCCTACCTAAGGCATTAAGTTCGTCCAGTGATCCTGCTTTTTGTTTTCAAAATAAATGATGTAGCTGAAGCTTATTTTCATTGCATAATTATTTGAGTTGCTGGATTTTGAGCTGCCCTGGAAAGTGTCTGTATCATGTAAAAAAATTACCATATGAATGAGGTCATGATTATACTGCTCTCCCACATCAGTTAACATTGTGTGCACAGAATGTAGACCCCATGCTTGACTTCTAATATCTGAAAGGTGTAAAAATCCTAATACATGATCTTTGCAGTATGTGGAAATTAAGACGAGATAATATCATATAAGAATAAAAGGGAAAGAATGATGGATAGGGGTTCTTTTTCCCCCTTTTTTTCTTGATAACATTAGGTTTGAGTGAAAAGGAGACACAGGTACTCCTTTCATTTGCTCATGTTCCTTTAATTCAAATAATGTTTAAAAGTCACCCTTGAAGATTCAAAATGCCCACTCTCATCAATAACTCTACATATAAAGGAAACTGAATGCTAACATTTATTGCAGTTTCTTGTAAATAATTTATTTATTATTTATGCAATAGATAACATGACAATATCACTTCATAGCCTCTCAGCTGATTTCTCATATCACTCATCCAGGTTTCTCTCCTTATGCCGGTCTTGTTCCAGTTGAACCTCATCTGTTCTGAATAATTTCAACCTTTACTTATGAAAGGCTTTGGCAAGGCTTGTTTGCTTTTCTATATGAGAAAATGACTGTTGATGGCCTGAAAAGTCTAGAAATGATTGATTTATGAAGTGCCTATTCAAGATAGCAGGTCTCTGTCTCAATGGTGCAATCAGTTAGCTATCTTAAAACACATTTAAAAAGCAGACATTAATATAAAAGGATGACGATGCATAGTCAATTAAATTTAAGCAAAGGGAGCGTTCTTGAAATTAGAATCTTACTTGTGTGGCAAAGAAGAGCCAACTCACCTAAAAATGGATTGTCAGCACTGAATCCACACCTCCCGCTTCCTGCTGAGTACTTTGGAAGCCCTGTTAACCCATTCCAGAAACAAGACTTTTATTTTATTTGTATACTCATTTTAGCCTTACTCCAAAAATTTTTTTGAAGTCTATATGCTGAAGGACAAATATATTTTTCATGGATAACCAGGTTTCAATGATAAGAAAGTGAAGTTCAGGGAAGACGAGTGAACAACGTAGCCCAGTGGTAGAGTAAACCGCAGGGAAGGGCAGAAAGGGAGTCAGTTTGGAGAGTTTTTAGATCTGTTTGTGAAAGAGGGATGAGCTGGAAGGCTTGGACTTCTTCTCATGTCATGACAAACAAGGAAGTAAGGCTTAATGAGACCCAAGCTTTGATAGTCCTTTTGAAGAATTTGGGCACATTCTTATATTCTTTTTCTTAGAATAGATCTTTTTGGCAATATAGGGCTGATCTGAGCAGCACAGCAGTTCAGCATGGAGAGGACCTGTCTTGATATACCACGTGTAACTTTGGAGGTCCTGGTTACAGATGGCAGCAGGCAGCTACACTGTTGCAGCTACATTGAGACCTTGGGGGTCAATACTTCAGGAACTCCCTTCCAACTGATTTGACGTAGGTGTGAAAATCAGGCTAATTTATACTCCCCTGACTTTCTGACTAATCAAAAATAAACACCTTATCGCATAATGGCTTACATGATGAAAAAAATACTGTTTTGAAGTTTATATTACCTATTTTCAGAAGCTACTATGTGTTTTGATACTAAGGATCTGTACCGAGCCAGCGTGCTTTACATCAGTATCTTTGTCCTTTACTGTCTTTCTGAAGAAGCAAGTTAAAATAGTTTAATCATTCAGGCTTTCTATCCTAAGGAGAAAGTTTTGTTTTTAATTTAGGAAAAGCTATTTTCTAAATATGATTTCCCCTTGGTAGTAAAGAAGCTCAGTGGGGAAGGATATAATTTAATATTAGTAGATGTTAATTCTCTAAGTAGAGGATCCTAAATGTTTATAAGAGCTCATTATTTCATTTATTATTTCCAGGGACTTTTTGTTTCCCTCCTGGAATATTATAGCCTTCTGTTTCAATGCTGATGAATAACTCTATAAAAGTGTAATCAGGGGAAGATAGAAGAGACAAAATCCATATTCATCAGCAAGTCCTTCATCTGAAATCACTTATATCACCTACCTTATTGATTACTTTCCAAAAAAAGTGATAAATAGCAATATAATAGGTATATAACTTAAGTAGTACAGAATCTTTCATAATATATGGGGACACTGGGATAATGTGGTGTTAAAGGTATATGATGTGGACAGGAATGAAGTAACACAGGATTAGATATCAGCAGTATATGCCCTTTTTATTCTGGAAATCCTTATTAGTGTTAGTAAAGAGTATTCAGAAAAATATAATTTGTGAGAAAAAATAAGCTGAGTTGTTTGGAATAAGACCACATTGTAAGATTTTACCCACCATCTGGCCATGGCGGCATCAAAGTGACCACAGCATGGGAGAATCTTAGACGCTGGTCTATTGCTCCCCAGAGGCTAGATGCCCAGTGGTGATGCAAAGAGGTGATTGCTTCAGGGCTGTCTTTGAGAAAGTATGGTTTGATTGTCTTACATCTAGTGAGGAAAGTGTTTCCCAGTTCTGTGTTGCACTATGATGAGGTAATAGTCATTTACTGCCCTGGAAATAACCTTATGCCATTATTTTACTTCTCAAATGATGTACCTGGCGTACTACTATTACTCACATTTCATTTGGAACCATAAGTTCAGGTCCATTAATAATAAATTCTTATTAACCTTTTCTAAAGGACAAGGGTGAAACTATCCTGGCAGCTGGATTGATTTCCATATTTGAATATCTTTCCATTGATCAACCTCTTCAGAAAGCCTTTCGAGTAAAGACCAAGTGTTTTGATTATACTTCTTTTTGTTGCAACATTTAATCTTTAACATTCTTTCAGTCCTGTTAGGATTCAGTACATTATCCAACACAGATATGAAATGTTTTTGAAATTTATA
Source organism: Tadarida brasiliensis (assembly GCA_030848825.1). NCBI lineage: Eukaryota > Metazoa > Chordata > Mammalia > Chiroptera > Molossidae > Tadarida > Tadarida brasiliensis. Next base: position 76,026,868 of record CM061267.1, on the reverse strand, counting down.
CAGTCATAGACAGAGATTTCTAATAAATAAGATCCAAGAGGTGTGTGCTACAGACACTTTAACATATCAAAATGAGGAAAAAAGATATTTTTCTTTCAAAATTGTCAAAGACATTTCGAGAGGGAGCTATATGGAGAGAGCATCCTTTATTTAATTAGAATTTTCCATGCCTTGGATGCTCTCTCTTCTAAAATATAAGCTAAGATCTGGTCCACACACTTACTCCTTATCTATGTACTCCCTTAGCGGCTGAGCAGCCCGACCGTGATAGGCTGGAGTTGAATCAGTACAAGCATCTACCTTGCCTACATAGTGCCTGTCAGTCTATCTTTTGATAACTAGTTATCTGATGGGGAGTGATTTCTAAGCTCTTGGAGGACAAAGTCAAATGTACAGTAAGTAGACTTTGGATGAGCTGGAACATCCTGTTTCAACTGGTGATGTGGTAAATTGTTTTTCTGCTTCAGTTCAGCCAAGATTTTTCTGGACCTGATAATGGGACTGTAAGGATGCCAGATTTTTCTGTGCCACCCTTATCATATTTTCTCAGGAAAAGTGCACACTGCCACTTCATCCTTGTTAATAGCCTAATTATAGGCCTACCGACACGACAATCTTTGCATCTATTTGTGTGTTGCCCTGTGCGCTTGCATGGAGCTCAGACAAGTTAAGAAGGCTAAATTTTGCAAGTTAGTTAATAAGAAACAGATTCAACCTATTTTTGCATCTGAGTCATAGATTGGTAAGGTAAGGGCCTTTAGAGTTACTCTTCTCTAGTATAAAACGTGGACATCATCTGCTTATATATTTTAAGAAACAACAACTGGAATAACTCCTTCTGAAAATGACAACGTAGCACAGTGAGAGTTCTATGGAAATACTGGCTTCTACAGACAAGGGTCTTAGAATGATGCACCCACCGACTTAGTAGGAATCACGCAGTATCTTTAGCTCTTTTAGCAAGATCATGATTATAAATAATCTCCATAGCCTTCCAAACATTCCAATAATATGTTTTTTTCCCTCTAAAAGTGAAAAATGTGTTTTAATGTTTTACAGAATTCTAGGCTACAGGGTTCTCAGTGTAGAGTGCTGTAATAAATTGGACTACATATTAGAGGTGACTCAGCCTGTGGCTCTAGGAACAAGATCAAATTGGATCAGATGAAAGTCTGACTTACCATCACGAATGCTTGAGGCTGTGCTGTGCCTGAGCAAAGAAACACCTGCCTCATTATGCTAAAATAGCCCACACGAATTGGTGCTAATCTGATTTGTATGTGTTCATTGTGCCCTGGCTTCGGTTATCTTCAACAGTTCAAATCATTTCATAGTTTCAACATTTTTCAAGCTAGTTACTGGTGAAACTGAAATAATTTTACTATATAGTATAAGAATTCCAGACATGTCTCTCATCACCATATAAAAAAACTCTCTAAGTTATAGTGTCAAGATTCATTTACTCATTCATCAAATATTTATTGGGCATTCTGTGAGTGGCAGACACTGTACTAGGCATTGGGGGTAAAATGAAGAGCAGAAATAAATCAGGCTCTGTTCTCTAGGACTTATAGTCCCTAAGGGAAGACAGGATTGAAATATTCATCTCACTAAATAAATAACCTGAGTGACCACACATGACACTTTGCCAGGACAATCTGTTTTGAGCATTTTGTGTTTGCATAATTATTAATAGGACACACTTGTGGTATCACATTTTTTTTTTATTTAGGCAATAATCATCAGAAGAAATAATTATGTAAATATTATGGAGGGAAAAAACATCGTTTATAAGTGAGGTTCAAAGAAGGACGAGAGTAAATCCTTTGCTTAAAAGCTAAGTGGTCTGGAGAGGGAGAGGGGAGCCCTCAGGCTTAGCGAGCAGCAAGTGGTTGGACGCAGCTGGCTTTACCTGGGCACCTCTAGTATCACCTGTAGGGAGCAGACAAAATTTGTGTTGATACGATATCAGTGTGTGGCTTTAGATTCATTTTTATACAAACTAAGACATCATTTCAATTTCTTTAATAAGAGGGAAGGGAACATTTGAATAAAACAGGGATAAGCATATGAGCATCTAACTATTCCCTCAACTGCAAATTGAAATACAAAGCAGTGTGATGCCTTTTATTTATTTGTTTCATTTATTTTTTTAAAAATCTTCACCCGAGGATATGTTTTTTAGAGAGAGAGAGACATGGATGGGAGAGACTGAGCCACACAGTGTGATGTCTTTTATTTCTTTTTATTTTTAAATATGTTTTTATTGTTTTTTTAGACAGAGGAAAATGAGAGAGAGAAACAGCCGTGTGAGAAACACCAATTGGCTGCCTCCTGCACGCCTCCCACTGGGGATGGAGCCTACAACCCCGGGCATGTGCCCTGACCAGGAATCGAACCAGGACCTCTCAGTTCATGGAACAAAGCTCAATCCCCTGAGCCACACCAGCTGGGCCAGTGTGATGCCCTTTAGCCATTAAGAGCTTGGGTTTCAAATTCCAAAGACCTTAGTTTTAATCCCAGCTCTACCACTGATTATTTGTTTTGTGATCTTGTGTAAGTGGCTCAGATTCTTTAGACCTCACATTCCTCTTTTATGAGGAAAAGAATTCATGTGTGTAAATGCCTAGACAAGCCCATGCGCAGAGGAAACGCCCAGCTGATGTTAGGGGTCACCCTGCACCCTGACCTAATCACTTTGCAGGGCCCCATCCTGAAACAGTATTTAAAGAAATACGATTTGGTATCTAAAGTATAATGAGCAATACTTGAGAGTCTTACCTATTCCCGTGAGAATTGTCAAGGGCAGGAATGCATTATTGTCTTAATTTCTCAGGGCAGCCTTAACAAATCACCACATGCTGGGTAGCTTAAAAGAACAGAAATTTACTCTCTCACAGTTCTGGAGGCTGGAGTTCTGGCATCAGGATGTCAGCAGGGCCCCATTTCCTCCGAAGGCTCTAGAAGACAAGCTGTTTCTTAACTCTTGCAAGGATCTGTGGGTGCAGTTGTTCTTTGGCTTGTGAGGACGGCACTCCAGTCTCTGCCTCTACCTATGTTGCTTTCTCTTCTCTTGTCTGCCTAATCTCTCTCTTCCATTTTACACGTAGGATGACATTTAAAGCCCACCCAGATAATCTAGGATCGTCTCCTCATCTCAAAATCATTTAATCACAAATCAGGTAACAGTGACAGGTTTCAGGGATTAGGACACGCTCGTGTCTTTTTAAGGACAGCATTCAGCACATTACAATTATTAAGGCAAATCCTTCCTTCTCACAGTGGCCACGCTTTATATCCTTCCCAGCTTTGCCAGGCATTCCTCAAAACTCTCTTCCTCTCTCAAATTCTTCTCTGGAAACTTTCCTCACATACAAGTTATGTGACTCTTTTCTGACTCTATCCAAACTTTTTTCTCTTAAACAGATAAATCAACTTTGTCTTTTTGTTGTTATTGTTTTATTTTCTCTTCACTTCACCCCTCACCCAGGTTTCGCATGACAAAGTAAATCCAAGGAGCTTACCCCAAATGTAAGAATCTTTGCCTCTGAGAAGCCAGGGAGAACTGCGGGCTATTTTGAGTTGTGATAGCTTAATACGTTTTTGATCTGTAACAAAATAACAGTGACTTTTGGATCCCTGTATACAATTAAATGAATGATTTCTGTTGGAGAGGACTCCAGATCCTCCTTGATCAGAGGAAGTCTATGGGGATTAAGTAGCAGCTTCTCTTTTCTATCTCTGCTTTGAAAAATACGGGAAAGTTAGGCAGGATTCAACAAAAGTGAGGTCTGAAAGCAAAGCTGGGGAGGGGAATCCCTTTCTCTACAGATAAACTGCATGAAAATGCCGGTAGTAAGCCTGAGTTTTTCACACCAGACACGCAAGCAGAAAGTGAGCAGCAGGAGATGGAGGTTTGTTTCCAACAAGGTGGGTAACAGCATCAGGAAAGGTGCCGGTCAGAAGCACAACTGATACTCTAAAAGCATGGAAATCGAACTAAACCAGAAGAAAGTTGCCTTCCAATAGGTAGCTTCACTAGAAAAGAGTGTAGACTTTTTCTGTCTGACTTATTTCCCTTAGCATGTTACTCTGAAGATCCATCCATGTCAAGAACCTTATCATTTCACTCATATGTGGGATATAAAACTGAAAGCAACAAATGAACAAACAACAAGCAAATAAAAATTCATAAACAGATAACACTGTGGTGGTCACCAGAGTGAAAGTGGGGGTGGAAGAGAGAGCAAAATGTAAAGAGGGTCAAGTATATAGTGACAGAGGAGATTTGACTTTGGGTGGTAAATACACAATGCAATATACAAATGATATACTGTATAATTGTACACTTAAAATCTATATAATTTTATTAACCGCACACCAATAAATTTAATAGCAATTTTTTTTAAAAAAGAATGTGGAAATCAGATTCCAATGTGAAAAATTCCCAGAGCCTATTTTCTTACCTCTTCTCAAACATTGCCAAATTATTGAAATAATGGTATAAATTTATATTGACCAATATTTTGGCTTAACATCTACCGAGAGAAGTCTAAAACAATGAGGTAAAGAATGAGGGAAATAAAGGAGAGCCAGTTACCACTGCCTGTGTTCTAGTTCTAGGCATGGAGAGACTTCTGCTCAGGAACGAGTAAGCAGAAAGTCAAACAAATAAGCAACAATATGATGCTTGTGAAATATTTGTCAGTGTTAAAAAAGTAAGCACAGTACTAAGATGGAGATAAGGAGTACTCTGTAGAAATGTTTGTTACAAACAAGCAGAAAGAAATTTTAGAAAGCTTTTGTTTTATATAGCTAATTATAGAGCAATCATGCAGGCTCTCTGAATGAGAACACCGTGAAGGCAATACCAGTTTGATATCTTTGTACTATAGTGCAATACATTTGCAATTTAATTTTTATATTTAAAGTAAAGTCATGCATGCATATTAATTTAAGAAGTGAAATGGCCCTACAAGTTCTTGTCATGAAATGTAGTTCTTTCTCTCTTTCTGCATGCCTCACACCATTGCATGTTTAAGTTGATTTTTCTGGTATGTACATCCATGTCTCTAAATGGTATTCATCATTGCTACTTCTACTTTTTCATTTTTTAAGAAATTATTTATTGACTTTTTATAGAGAAGATGTAAATTTAGCTCTCTTTTCCCATGATTCCAACGTCCCTATAAGAGGCAAGCCTAATTCTCCTTCTGCCATCCTCCCATTTGTTATAGCGTAATTTTGGTTAGATCTGTTGATTTATATTAATCGATGTTTATTCTTAACATCTATAATTATGATTATAGTTTTCTATTTTAATTATTTAAAAAGATAAATTAAAACAAATGATTAATATCTTCTAAAATGTTCAATTACAATAAAATCAGAAAGTAATTTGAAATAAAAGAAATTGAGCTTCCATAGCATAGGTGCAGATGAATGAATAGATATGATTATATTCTCTACATTGATAATTAGGGAACTATAGATTCAAATAAGGTCTTTAAAAATGGCAAGTCATAACTGTTGTATTTCAAATACACACAATTTTTGAAGAGCTGAAGAAAAAGAAATTACATGTATTCCATTTTGTTTTTAAATGGAAAATACAAAGAAAATATTAAACATTTAAAAAGAAAGCAGAAAAGTAATAATAAAGATGACAGTATAATGTCAAATTTAACATCTTTGGTAATGAATGTGAATGGCCTGAAATACCATACTAAAAGTTTTAAAACAATTCTCAAACTTGATCAGTTAGATAAAACCCACAACCAGTGTTTGCAAAGCTTTGACCATACCTAAAGCAGGGGACATAACTGTTTAAAAGTTAAAGAGCATGAAAGATTTGTCAAGTAAACAAAAAAAGTGTTTTATATCATCAGTATCAAAAAATTAGAAATATCATCCCAAAGCAAACCCAAGAAAAGCAGAAGGAGAAAAATGATAAAGATAAAATCAGAAATTAACAAATTAGAGAGCAGTAACAAAAGTAATAGAAATGTTCATCCTGAGAAATAGTTCTTTGAAAGAAAAATATCCCCACTCTTACCCTTTTTCAACAAAAACCCTGCAATGATTAAACAAACATATAAAATTCTGTTAGGAGAAGTATAAATGGATTACAAATAAGCAATAATATACATTGGAACATATAAAATTGTTCATTAAGTGCTTGCTACAAGATGACAGTCAAAACAATAAAAACAATGCTGTAAAAAATTACCATATACTAACAATGACTTGTAGGAAACAATGGAAAAGAGATCCACTCAAATAGCAAACAGAAAATTAACTATCTAAGAATAATCTTAATAAAAAATATAGTTTGGACAAATATAAAGAAAACCAAAATACTTTACTCAAGTATGTAAAATAAGACTTTTAATAAATTAACAAACATATAGAAGATTCTCTATTTGTATCAAAACAATTCATTTAAAATAGGGAGCAAAAATCCATAGTTAATTGTTGAGAAAAATTTTTGATCATAAAAATTATGAGAACAAGTTTATTTTATGTATTGAAAAAATTTTTAAATTTATTTTCATTGTTGAAAGTATTACAGATGTCCCTCCTTTTCCCCCCATTGACACCCTCCTTTCTGCCCCCCACCCCTTCACCCCGGGACTGGTTTTGAAATGTATTTTCTCCTTGTCTCCATAGCTATATCTACATAGCTGCTAAAGCATGAGATTTGTTGGCCCGGAAAGGGAGGGTAAGTTCAAGGATCATAAAATAAGGAAGAAGGGAGGTTTCACCTCGAGCGGCACTTCTCAGACTTCAATGAGCATCCACCTGAGGATCTTGTTTAAACACGTTTTCTGATTCTGTAGGTCTGGGTGGGTCCTAAGACTCTGTGTTTCTAAAATGTGCCTCAATGCTGCCGCATCTCCTGGCCCCTGGACCATACTTGGTCCATCAAGGTCAAGAGCAGTGGTTCTCTAAGGTCTCCAGAATGGCAGCTCCAGAGGATTCTCAGGCCCCACCCCAGACATACTGTAATCTGTTGACCTGTCAGGAAGAGAACATAAAAGTCATTGTGTGGTTTAAGTGTTTAAGTGTGCGTGCATGTGTGTGTGTGTGTGTGCGCGTGCATGCACGTGCTTGTAAGACTTGATTATCTCAGTTCTATCAAAAGGTATGAATCTCTGGGTGCAGGGAGTAAGTGATTGAGGGACTGGAGGAATACCAGATGGGTCTGACAGAAAGCTCTCTGCTCCTGCTTTCAGGGACCAGAGAAACCCAACACAGTGCAGTATCGTAGACTGAGCTTCAAAGATCGGTAACACTGATTTAGTATAACCCAATTCTTCATAGACTATGTGTGTCCCACAGGATACCCCAAAGTTACCAGTACCCCACCATGGTGGTCATGAATGGAGACCAAAAAGCCTACAGTGGGATTTAGTATAGAAAATGTTGCGTTAGAGAGGGACAAAGAGATCTTAGAAGAGGTCGAAAGATGGCTCTCCTGTACTAGGATGAGAACAGTAGGGACAGCTGGACTCAGACATTTCAGAGGCTGTTGCTGCTGAGCAAGGGCATTACCGTGAGGTGTGAGTTTCAAAGGAACTATCTCAGTACTTTGGCCCCGCCTGGAGACCAGACCCAAGTTATTCCACGCAGGGAGGCAGAGGTGGGGGAGGACGTGGTTTAACACACACGGGGAGGCAGAGGTGGGGGAGGACGTGGTTTAACCGCACTTGGCCCCGGCTCTTCCTCCAACTTCTGAGGTTGAGGATACAGAGGATTTTCCCTGCAAAAATCACCATTTTGGGAAAGGAAAAGAGTCTGGAAAGAAAACTAAATAATTAAAACATCAACCTAGAGAATTGGACTTAGAATTGAGTGAGTGTCTAAAGAATAAAGATTGTTTTTAAACAAAATAAGCTGTAGTTACTTCTAATTGGCAGTTCACTTTTTTTTCTGCTTTTAGTAAGGTTTGAGGCATCCAAAATAATAAATAAAGCTACACTTACTTTTATATATCTGAGTTTAGAGTGCAAATTTCAACTCCAGTATTTTAATACAAAACATAGGTTGTAATAATAACTGCATCAGTGTATGAAGTGAAATGTAATGTTTAGTATTAATGTTTTTACACAGTTTTCTCAATAAAATTGGCATCCTTTATTTTGCATTGTTTTGAACCATAAATTGATTTGAAAATTCCTTGGGAGAACTATATGAGTGAGAATAGATAAAGTTTGTTCTATGCAGAGTGGAACTGTGGATAATTTTCTTTTGTGTGGCAGACATTCTGGAGCAAGGCTGTCTGGGTTTGAATCCCTTATACGCTACTTTCTACATCAGTTTTTACATCTTAAAAATGGTGGCAACATTAGTGCCAACCACAAAGGATTGTTTTAAATATTCAGTGAATTCACAGACTTACTGCTGTCCACAAAACAGAGTAAGTGCTGTGTTAGCTAGGTATTGTCATTTTTTGTCATTTTTTTCTGTCTCCCCCCCAAAAAAAACTTTCCATAATAATTATTTTTATTTTCTCTAAGTATAGATGTTATAAAAATGAAGTGGAAATTACCATTAGAAATCTGGATTTAGCATGTGAGTTTTAGGTATTTACTGCCTTGGTATTTCAGTTAAAAATAGTAAAGCATTTGTATATTTTAGTTTTTTTTCTTGAAAGGAAATGGAAAACTGTAGAGATTGATGTTTCCTTTTCCTGATATATTGTGTCTGGTAATTTCATGCATACACTGCTCTAAGAATTTCACGGGCACCCTTGGTTTCATTTCTGATGGCCATTTTAATTTTAAAGGACTGTATAGCTTCAACCAATTAATATGAATGAAACACCTGATAGAAAATAATCTGAGCATTTCAGTGACATTGAGATGATTTAGTGGTTTCCCTTTTCACTATTCTTTGATCATAATTAAAAATTTAAGTTTTATGTGATTAAAAGAACCTGGCTTTGACCATCATTCTAATAACATGTGGAGGTAAAAACAGCAACTTAGGATAGTGTGGAGTTTGCATTTGCCATTCAGAACAGATAATCTTATGGACCTCCTTCTCTTTGTCAGGGGCAGGAAATAGATTTTTGATGCTATCTAATATTGATTGAACTGTCACAGCCTGATGGGACAAGATTTGAAGGGTACTGTTTTAAACAAAGCTGAAGTGCTTTTTTTTACATGGTCTAATCATATGAAGATGAAAAAATAAAACAATTATCAAAGGAGGGGGTTTATTGACTTCCTTAAAGACCACTCTTGCCTATGAAAATTACTTGAGGTTACTTGGAAGGGTTTTTTGGGAGGTGTGGTAGAGCAGAGATAACATGTGAAGATTGGGAGACTTGTTTTTTCCCTCCCCTGAGTCAATTTGCATTTAATCTGTGCAGTCTGTGGAACATGATGGCTTTATGCTAGCTCTTATCTCCTTATTGATATTTTACTTATAATGAACTTAGCAAAATTTTTAACCCAAGAAAAATAAAACATGGGAAAATAGCAGTTATTCAGCCTTAGGGAAACAAATTCTTTAAATTATTTAGATATAAAAATACTTATTTTAACATTGAAAGGAGGAGAAAAGCTAATACAAAGAACTCTAATTGAAGTAATATTTCTAGATAATTTCCTATACAGATAGAAGAATAAATAAACTATGGAATTCAATTGTTTCTTGGCTTAGTGTTTAATGGAGTTCTACAATCTCTTTCCTTAAATAAGTGACCTGATTAGATTTTAGATATAATTAAGTGGTAGTTTTGAGGGCAACACTTCACAAATACAAATTTACTATAAGAAATGTTCATTGAAAATAGCATTCCACTTTATTACTAAATGAAACAATTTTAGTGTCTACAATTATTCTTTTTCACATTCCTTAAGAACCATAGGCTGAGGATCTGTTATTTTATTTCTTTACAAATTTTATTTATTCGTTCAAGATAAAAACATGTATGCTGTTTCAAAATTATTTTTTAGTACAAAAATGACCAAATTAATTCCAACAGAGGCCTACAATATATATTTTTGAAAGAATAGAAAAATCTGAGAATATGTCTTGAGTACTATTATTTTTCAAAGGTACTATTTTGCTAGTAACTTTTACTTTGATCCAAACAAAAGGACAGTAAAAATACAAATACCAAGTTTGGTGGAACATAGTATTATGACAAATACAGTGTTTCTAGCTAAATTAAGAAGCTTGTGGTGGAGAAATGTAACCTGAACTGTGACGCTCACAGGATTCATAATTGCATCCAAATAGTGACCTACAGCAAAACCTAACCATTTAGTACACAGTTCTGAGAGTTTGAAGAACCCACAGTCATATAACCAACAATAACTTTTAATTGTCAACTTTATAGCTTGAAATGAATAATCCCTTTGAACAATCTTCTTTCCTTCCTATAAAATTAACAAAGGCCTAATGTATAAAACAGAAAACCTCAATGGAAAAAAGAAAAAAATCATTCAATATTTATACATCCAAGACATCATTGTTAATAATTTGGTTTTGTACTTCCAAATTTTCTCTATGCATATTTTATAGTTTGCCAAGTGATATTGCTGCTGTTTGTCTTTCCATAAAATATTTTGATTACTTCCCTTGAATATTACTTAAATAAGTAAATTAAATACTTAAAATTTTCCATAAATAATGCTCTTTAAATTGCTGCATAAAGCTTCTCAATATGCTTGGGATGTAGTTTATCTAGCCTTCTTCCTATTATTGGCGACTGGCATTGCTTTCAATTTATTCCTATCAAAATCTATACTGGTTGTATGTATATCATAATGTCTGTTTTCTTAGACTATCCTTAACGAAGTAGAATTGCTTGGCTAAAATGTATGCACATATTTAAGCATTTTATACTTCTCTCTTGAAAATTTGTTCTTATTAAAAAATATTGATTATCATTCTGAAAAAAGACAGTGAGTAGGGGCTTGAATAGAGAGAAAAATCAGTGTCCCTAAGCTAAATAGAAAGAAAAATGTTACAGATAAAATAATTTTTTAATTTTTCTCTCTCAGGCTAAACTCAGAAAGAAAAAAAAAAAAGAAGTGGTGTTAAGGCTATAGTGAAAAAATCAGTCAAAGACTTTATAATTCCTGCTCCCTTCCTCTCAACATTTGGCAATGTCTGGAGAGGTTTTTTTGGTCAGCACAGCTGGGAGGGGTTGCTGCTGGCAGCCCGTGAGCAGAGGCCAGGGTGCTGCTCAACATCTTGCAGCGCATGGGGCATTCCATCTTCCCTGCTTCTAAAACAAAGTAAAGTCCAAAAAGAAATTATCTGGTCCAAAATGTTATTAATACTGAGGTTGAGCAACTTGATCAGAAATGAAAAGATTAGAAAGAGCTCGCAGGAAGGATACATGTTATCAACTCATTCTTAGAAGACTACCTTAGAGCTCTTAGATTCTGAAACTTCAGAAACTCTGAACAGGTGTATAGCAAGGAAGGTGACGGGAGAGGAAGGGAGAAGGCGAGAGAGAAGCATCAATGCAAGAGCAAAACATTTATCAGCTGCCTCCTGCACACCTCCTACTGGGGATCAAGCCCACAACCCGGGCATGTGCCCTGACAGGGAATCAAATCGGCAATGGAACCTTTTTTCTGCCAACAGCCATTTGGATATTTATAACATCATTTGTGGGCCATACAAAATTATCAACTTAAAAATTAGCCTGCTATATTTGGTCAGGCTAATTTGGTGAGGGTGTGATGTTAGCTGGTATTGATTTTTCAGACCTTAGATGGCCTGAAGGCTGATGTTCCCCACCCCAGCTTCAGGTGCATGGGACGATGCCCAACGAACTAACCACACTGGCCAGGATTGATCTTGATCTGCAGTTTCCTTGTAAGTTAAACATTTTGATAATCAGTGGTTAGGGTTTGTTTCCTTACCCAGCAGATATGACTTCAGTTGATGCACAATTGTGTCTTAAGCCATCTCTCTTTAATTTATATCCTAATACCTTGATGATACAGCCGATAAAATGGATGAACACTTCACCAAGATTGGAAATAGAGACACCAATCTACTTCTCTCTCTTTTTCTTTTCAAAATTTAATTTAATTTTTTAGTATTTAAAATTTTTTTTTCAGTTTATCTTTATTGTAGAAAGTATTACAGATGTCCCTCCTTTTTCCAGTTTACTTCTTATACTGATGACATGAATGAATTAGAATTGGCCAACAGAAGCAAATATCCCCTCTGTGTAATTATTGCAGGAATGAGCAATTAAGTATCAACCTAGTAGAGTAAATCAAGACCAGAGTGTTCTGGTTGTTTAGAGTGGACATTGTTCGCAATGAAAATAGACAATATTAAAGAATTCTATTATCATTTGGATCAATTGGTTTAACTGCCTTGGGATGGGTTTTGCAGAAGGCGGGTTGGAACGCGGCTCTGCTGAAAGCATTCAAGGAAATGTGGACTGTTACTCTGTTGTCAAGGAAATAAATATTTACACTTGCCCTAAAGTTTTACATGTAAAATGATTTCTGCCATGCTCTGCAGTGTTAAACGGCACCTCAGTCAAGCTCTAGCTCAGGAATTTTTACTCAGAATATTCTGCCTCTCTAGTATTAATGATTCTATTAATGTAGTAAGAATGGTTCTGTATTATATGTGTCACAATTATTAACCAGAGCTTAGTATATTATGAATGTATTAATTTTTCAGATGAAATAAGAAGTTCTCTTTAAATAAATAAAAGAAATAAATAACTTATTTAACTAATAAATCAAACTCTCGGCCTTTATGACAACTCAAGAAATTTAAATAATATTTGCCAAATTTCAATGAAAGAACAATAGAACAAGTAGATTATGGAATAGGTGATACTTCTCTTTTCTATATCTTTAAATTTTATTCTTTTTTTTCCAAAGAAAAAATTAAAGTTCAATAATGACACAAATATTAAATAATGCAGGCCCTAAGTAAACAATGAAATCTCTTTAGAAAGGGCGTGTTTCTAGCCATATAATTATAGCATTTATATTAAACTGAGTGCATGTTGCAAAAGCAGTGAATATATTTCTTTTTTATTCAGTTGGCCAGTGGCTATATAATAGCTCCTTAAAAGTCCAGTGAAAGATCACCCTTTTTAATTCAAAAACATTTCAAAGTAATAAATAAAGTTTTCTCTATTTTTCTATTCCTGAAAAATTATTACCTAGGATGGTGTGATATAGAAACTCACTACCTACATTTAATTGAATTGTATTTCTCCCCAGTAGAATGCCTTTGCTAAAAAAGTAACCCTAATACCAATATCATGAGCCAGAAAAGTGCTAAAGTTTCCTTTGTATGAAGATCGTGGTTGTTGGCAAGTTCAGCAGTCCCCAGTTGTTGACAGTAATTTAATACGGAAAATGTTGTATAGGTTAGCATTTGCTCCACATTGTCTTGGAGAGTCCGGTCCATTGTGACATACAGAGGAGACAATCCATTTCCCTCTTCTCCTCCTAGAGGAGGTTTAGTTAAAGGGAGCATTTGGCATCTCTATTGTTTGACTGTTGCTTCATTCAGCCTGTGCAGAACTGCTCAGAGGGCTTAGACTCCGGGAATAAAACCCTGAGGTCAAGAAACTTTTTTTTTTTTTTTTTTGCAGTTATAGCAATTACACAGAAAGCCACCCTCAAAAGGGTGGCTGACAGTGTAAAACTGTGCATAATAAAGCTTTGCTAATGTTTACAGGCACTCAGAATGATCTTAGATTAATTACTGATAGTTTGGAAATGATAAAGAATTGAGAAAGCAAATGAAAGTAAATGCTTTTAGGTATTTCAGCAGCAAGCTTAGTGAAAGAAGATAATTTTTGAGAATATAGGTACAGTAGCTTCTTTGATGTGATCCAACAACAGCACTGAGCATTTTCTGTTTTAGAGTGTGGAGGACACAATGTAAGATGACTTTTCACAACATAGCTTTTTATTTTTACGTATTTTTTTTTAATGGTGAAGAAAAGAGCAGTCATCTTCCAGCAAAGCTGACCTTCTGAAGTAAATTCAAATTCTTAGCATGCTCTGTTTTAGTGCAAGGCAGCACGGCTCATTAGAGCAAGTCGGATGAAAAGTTAGAGGATCAGAAGTTCGATTCCAGACCCTGTAACTAAACTGCCATGTCATCCTGGGGGTTGGGAATAACATCCTGGAAGCCAGATTGCCTTCCTACATGTCTGTGAAAGATTCCATAACTCTTGATACCAAGGAATACGACCTATTAAAACCAATTTTAGTCCTTGGAAAAGTGAAGGTGAAGATATACAAAATAAGTCCACTTTAATTTGAAAACTTTTGTAATCAGTGAGCACTGTTTTCACAAACATATGAATATCTACTACAAAATGCCTAAGTTTGGGACCATTGTACAAATAATGGGTGATGGAACAGGTCTTTCTTATACTGTTTAAAAGTTCAGGTTTGAAATGTTATGAGCTCTGAGCCTGGTAGTGCTTCTAGTATCACGACTGAATCTCTAGCCTCACCCCAGGATGACGACTGTGGCAGTTCACAGCCTCAGAGAAGTGATGGAAGTCTTCATTAATGTTTGCAAAGCTGTCTAGGAGCTGTGAGTGAGAAGAGTTGTGAAAAGAGGAGGTGATGTTGTTACTATAAGAAGTGACTACATATTGCCTTGCATTCTACTAATCGGACAACTATATGTATTATTCCACTGTTAATAACAGATATAACTGAGTTACTATCCAACATGATTAGCACATTTAAAATGTTCATGTTAATGAATGCACAGATAATAAAATCCTCTATAGGCTGTGTCTATGTGCAAAGGAGCCAAGCTATTACATGGCCTTTCACTACGGTAACATTTCCTAAATGAACGCACTATAATCATTAATGGATCAAAAGAATCAGAATAATTCCTATTTGGGAATTTGTGTCAAATATAGTTCCGAGTAGACACAATTGGCTTGTCAGTTCAGACAAAGTTCAGAATGCTTCTGTGTCAACACTAGCGTATTGCTTTGGCTGTCAGACTGATGTATATGTATAGAGCCCTGTTCCAAAAAGGAATACTTTCTCTGGTTGCTACCACGAGAATCAGAATTGGCCTTGAAACTTGTGCAGCCAAAGCTCGACTAGTGATAGCAGGGGAAGAACCAATTTGACATCTCAAACTTCAGTTTTGTCTACTATCAAATATTTTTTGTAATTTAGGGATTTTTTTAAAGCTCAAATTCAACAGTGTATATGAATTGTTGCTTATGACAAAAATAAGCTATTAATTATATTTAGAAGGAAGGACTATCAGAATTTCAAAACATATCCGGAATCTGACCGTTCATCACCCTCTCTACTGTTGTCATTCTGGCAGACAGAACCATAGTCTTTCCCGATTCCTCTGATTCCTTAGCGGTTTCTCTAAATTTCTCGAATCCACCTTGTTATTTTCTTGAATTCTTATTAATTGAAATGAATGTATTGATTCTTTGATTTATATCTTAGGAGATATTTCTGGATTTATATTTTAGACTTTCCATTGAAACATTTTATTTCAAGGACTCACATTTTCGGTGGGCGATACATTCTTTAAGCGGGAAAAACAAATGAGAACCATACTCGTGTAAACAGACATTACAAAGTTCAGGGAATAGGGGAAGGGAGAAGGGAGTAAAAGCCTCTACCCCTTCTGCTAACAGTTTTTTTTTTTTTGTTTTTTGTTTTTTGTTTTTAACAAACAAGATGGTAACGTTTTATCCTGCAGACAATCACTTATGTGTGAGAAGCACAAATGCAATGTTTATTGCAAGATGTGACATCACTCAGGCTTTTATTTTGGGAGAGGGAGAGCCCTCTCAGTCACTATAGGTATTGCAGCTCTGTTAGTGACACTATATTTATGAAAAATACTTTAAAATGTTCTAAGGAGGAGATGAATGAAGTCTCAGCTCATCTTTCTCCAACTGCAGAGTTGTCTGTTTTCTGCACTTCTGTTAATTTTTTTCAAATTTTTATTTATTTATTTTTGTTACAGATGTTTTCCCTTTTCCCCCCACTGACACCCTCCTACCAATCCCCCCCCCCCTCCGCCCCCAGCATTATTGTCTATGCCCTGTTTGTTCTTCTGTTTGTGAGCCTCTAGTGGCGTAAGCTTTTTTTGCAGAGTCGAAGTTCTTCAGAGCCCATTGCTGGGATTCTCGTGTTCCACTAGACTCTGTACACCTGGGCAACTCTCACCTCCAGAGTGTTCGATTGCAATGCTGAGCGAGCTGGCAGGCTGCGGTCCGTGCACACCTGCTAGGCGTGAGCAGCTGCACCAGGCCCTCTTCCACAGCACTCCTCCTGTCCCCGTGAGCATTCACTTCTCTTCCTAAGGCTCGTGTTGTCCCGTTGGTCCCGCCATCCTTCTGCCTCCGTCACCCTCTTCACGAGCACAAGACTGTGGCTTCCTTCGCTGCTTCCTCACTCGGTATTTTTCTCTCTATCAAAAATATGCTACACATTTAAATGAGTTCAGAAATAACTTGACTATCATTTTAATGGTGTCTTGGGAAAGAGGAATTATTAGTGTGTTGTTTTTTTTGTCTCATAACCGTCTTGACTGGGTGCTTCTCTACGTATTAATTTCTTGTGGCAGAAATAATCACTTGGTTTCCTCTTGTTGGTTGAAGATCAAAATCCTATTGTGGGGAAGTGACAGGAAGCGGGCACATGACTGCCGATTATTGAGTATCTGCTGTATTCCCTGCACTTTGTTGGATACAAGAGGTAGGGAATATAGGCTAGAATTAGCATTACTTTCATTTTCCATATCACTTTACTGAAGCTTTGAGATAGTATTTACTTGGTAATTTCACATGCTAACAGGTAAGATTCATACCTTAGCTTAAATACTTATTATTCTTTCTACTAAACAGTGGTGTCTTCACGTCATGCAGTATCTATAAGTTTTACTGTTTTGGTTTATTGTGCATATCATTGTAACACAATTCTTTTAAGAGATTAGTTTAGAGAGTTCTACAGCAAACTGATGCAATAAAGATAAAACCATTTTAGAAATCAGTTAACATAAAACATCACCAAATAACTCAAAGCATAGACAATTTTAATATTAAGCATCATATCAGTTTATTTGTTAGAGTGCTTTGCAATAATATGAGCAAGCTATTTTTCTCTTAATAACTATGTTAATGATGCTGTTTTCCAGTTTCCAGATGAAATTGAGTCAGCACCCTGTGCTTCGTGTACCCCTAACTCTCTTCATAAATTAAATAAATGTCTTTGCTCATTGTCTTTTTAGACAGTTTTCAGGAATGCTAGGCTATAACTGGATTTCCTTTAGCCTCAATGCCTCTATCTTACTCCTTGAAAATACATGTGATTTCATGAGAAATAGCCTCATTTTTTATTATAGTGCTACAATATCGACAGGAAGATCAAAAGTGAAATGTATGCTGCAGTGCTCACTCTGACCCCAGTGTCTTTTCTCCATTCAAATTCTGCTTTGTAGAGTATATAGATGTGAAATTATTGAAATTCAAGAGCCCATCTCAGGATGACCTTAATCTACGTGATGATATTTTTAAAATAAAAAAGTCACTAAATTAATCTTAGAAAACAAAAATTATTATTTTTATGTAAAAACAGAAATGTTTAATCTTGGAACCATTTACATTATATAATAAATTTGCTCAATAGTTATGAACAATACAGTTATTTAGTATATATCCATAGTCCTTTACCTTGTTTTCTAGTATTACTGAACTAGTTTTAATACTAGAGTTAATGATGATAATGGGTAGATAGATATTTACCTAGCTTTCTTTAGAGCTCTTGGCATTTTCTCTAATATTTAATTCTTTGTCATCAATGTAAATAATGAGACACTTGAAAAGCTGATTAAGTTTTAAGTTCTCCTAAAAGCAATAAAAATCAGTGCAATTATTGCCTCTATTTAATAATCCTCTTTATTTCTCCTCCCTATGTCAGTGCTAGATCTGAAATTTACTGTATAATTAGTATTAAATATTTTACATGGGCACTCCCATAGGAGGTCTGAGTATATTTCACCATCTAGACTAACATCCAATAAAATATGAAGTTTTATTAGCTATCATTTGGAGGACTGTGGTAGCACTTGCTTCATTTTAAATTTCTACAAAATATTTTAGTGGGAAAACATGTTAGGGAATCAGTCGACCCTCCACTCAATATAAAAAATCACTTTTCAGTATCCCCAGTAGTTGGCATCTAGCCTTTGCTTGACTGTTTGTGGTATTTACTGTCTCTACCTTGAGATGGTCTTCTTCATTGTGGGGCAACTCCAAATGTGGAAATGAGGAAAGTAATTAGTTAAATATGCTTCTCTATCATTTCTACCTATAAGCTTTCCTTCTATACCATGAAGCCACATCAAATGTTTACTCTAGCACATTATATTATATGTGACAATTATTCATAATATTATAACTGAGGGAAGACAAATACATGTGTCATTACTTGAAAGAAAATGAAAAGACATATTAAGATTTTGGAAGAGAAAGCAGAGGTAGGGATTGTGATTTTCCTTCAGTGAAGTGGCAGAGAAGAATGAATATTTGCTTGTGAACTAGATTAAATATACTTCTAGAGGATTTATTCTCATCTATTCAGGCTAATGAAAGTGAGGGCGAGGATGCTGCATCTAAGATAACATATGTTAATGAAGAAAACAGAAACACAGAGCATGAGATTGGAAATGTTAATGATAGGAATGGTCATCAGACCAGAGTTTGCTCCAAGTTCATGAACTCCTTCCAGGTAACAGAGCCAAATGAAGTGGAAGAAATGAGATAGAGATGTTATTTTGTAGTTTAGGTTTTTCTTACGAGTTCTTTATTACTTGTGTCACATGTGTATTTCATATTGAATTAGCAAACTTTAAATTACAAATGATAGGAGAATGTTTGTTTACTAAACCAGCAATAGAATCCTGATTATGAGAGTTGTGTCCCTTTACATGTTTCTGAGGGAATCAATGAATGTTCCTTCTACCAGATGACATAGTTTATTTAGTAGTGTCTTTGGCTTGGATACAGTTTCTTAAGAAGATATTAAAAACCCTCATTGGTGATTGTTTCTCCATGGTAAAACCTGCTAGATGTTGATATAACAGCTATTACCCCCTTTCTACTTTATTAATAAAAGCCGGCCCAGTTGAAATACTACATTTTTCAAACTTCCTTGGAATTATGGGTGGCCAATGAAATGTGAGTGCAAGATGTGGTATTGGTGTTTCTAAAAGAGTCTTTTTTTTTTTTTTTTTTTTTTTTAAGTATGTGACTCATCTGGAAGGGGTACCCATTTCCCCTTCTCCTCTTCCTTCTTCCTGTCTCAAACTCAGTGGTTAACACTTAAGCCTTATCTTGGACCATGAGGCAATGATGTCAATGGAAGTCAGTTCTAATGACTAAAGTATATAAAGACAGACTAAACTTGGATCCCAAATGCCTGTGGTATTATGATATCAGCTCTGGACTCTGTAAAATTGAACTTTTCCTACTTTATGGAAAAATAAATAATCTATCTTGCTTAAACCATTGTTAATTTGGGACAAGGTGTTATGTTTTAGACAGACAAAGCCAAGTCTACCTCATGAACGCCCAAACTGAAATGACTGATGGGAGGAAACGGCTTATAAGAGGTAAGACATTGCTTGTGTTTCTAAATATAATCATATAGGATTTGCTGGCACCCAGAACCAGGCATTCCACATTATCCAGAGATATTTGACATTGCTGGGTCTATGAAAGGCTCTGTAGTGTCATGAATAAGCCCACAAGCATGAGAGATAAGAAATCTGAGTTGAGTTCCAACTTTGTCATTTTTTGGATAACTCTGGAAAAGTTGTATAACCTCTTTAAGCCTAATTTTCTTCACAAATTGGGCATAATAATTATTTCTACCTTGTAGTTTTGTTGTGAAAATTATATGAGCTAATGTATATAAAGAATTTATTGCAGCGCCCAGCTCTTATTAGAAGTTAGATGTTGTTATTGCCAATGTTTTGTTAGCAGTTAAGGGTAGATGATTCTTTTCTTTTCTGATTTAATTGAATTGTTCCACATCTTGCTTCTTAACATGAGTATTTCCAGTATGCATGATGGTCAGCCTTGCTCCTGTCCTAACCTACTTCTTTTAATAGTGATTGATACATAGGGAGTGATAAGGGGAAGGCAACCAAAAAAAGTATTTAATAGTTTTAAGATTTTTCTTTCTATATTCAGAGAGGAAAATTTATGGGAGTGAAACTTTAACCATTACAGGCTTGTGTTTTCCTTGATTGTTAAGAGTTTATAAATTATAATATTCAAGAAGTGAAATAAATATACTTACTTTGCAAATATAAAATCATATGGCATTGCAGATTATAAAATTTGGTGAAGCTAAAATTTTCTTTGCACATCTAGTTAATGTATTCTCCTTAAAGCCAGATTCCAAGTTCTACATGGGTCAGTTCTCATAGGGTTGTTTATTTATGATTTAGGTTAGATAATTTCCTGAGATACCAATACCCCCAAATTTCGATTTGATCATCAGAGTTCCTGCCCCTTTCTCTGGCCTATTCTGACCAATGGATGGAGCTCTTGTACTTCTGCATGAAAAGTTGGAGAGTAAAAGCCACATCTCTAATTCAGGGTTCCTCTTATTATACCACACTACTGAGTGAAGTTTAATAGAGATATGAAGTCATGAAATATCATAAATGAACTGGACTCAATGCTTCTAAGCTGGGATTAATTTTTTTTTTTTAAGTTCTGGCTTCAAATCAGGGTATAGATGGAAAGCAAAGAACCTGGTCTTCCATAGGATTAAAGGGGATATTAGTGGCTTAGACACTCTTTATCTGTCACTGATTGAGATATGTAATTAGACAATATGCCAAGAAAGTTTTATTTTATGATTGGCTGGAAAATGTTTAATTACTTTTTGTCAGCCCAATAACATTTGAAAAGATTTAGTTAAATATTTGATCACTGATAATTTATTTGGATTTATTTGAGAGATGCAGTCTCATTAAAAATATTACTTAAAAACAGCAGTTTCTTATAAATGACAACCGCTGTTCTCTCTCCAGGAGCCTCTCAAATTCAGAAATTATGAAATGAAGATTCTTTCAACCTTGTTAGTTGTCTAACAGAAAAGTTTTGATAGTTGTTTGATCAAAGCAACACTTTGAAGCACATTCAGAAGTTAGATCTGGGTATGTGATAAACAAATCTCTGTCTAACATCAGCAGGGACTTCCTCTTCGGTCTGAAGTTGCTAGGATACTATCTTAAAGAAATAACTCATTTGATTAACTGCAAATAGAAATTGCTTTTTTGAAAAAAGTTCATACATTTATAATAGCCTAGGTCAGGCATAAATCTATACTAGCTAAATGTTAAGCATATGATCTGATGACCCTCTTGAATATTGGAAGAAAAACCATTATTTTTCTTTATAAAATGCATGACACTGAATGACTTTTGGCTATGTTTCACCATAAAAATGAAAATATTATTGGTAAAGGGATATTTTCTCCTGCTTTATCCCGGGTTTTAGACCACATTGTGAGGATCAAATGAAATGCTATATGCAAAAACGCTGAACCTATACATTGAATATGCAAATACAGTAATTTTTAAAAAATGTGATATCATTCTTGACAAGTGAAAATGTTTCTTATTAGCTATGCCTGTTAACTATTACACCTGTTCAGTAGCATTTGATTCGTTATTTTATTCATTAATAAAAGAGCCCTGAAATATCATGACAGTGGTCATTAGTATTTAATATTATAAGCAAAGTCATGTTTTAGTCACAGCCAACATCTTTCTGTGATTACAAAGTTTGTCTATAGGACAGATGGTAATCTTGGTGTTTTTTTTGTTTGTTTGTTTTTTTAATCCTCACCCGAGGACATTTTTGCATTTATCATCAGATAGAGTGGGAGGGAGAAAGGGAGGAAGAGAGAGAGAGAGACATCGATGTGAGAGAGACACACAGAGTGGTTGCCACCCACAAAACCCCAGCCAGGGCCGGGGACAAACTGCAACCAAAGTACGTGCCCTTAGCAGGAACCGAACCTGGGACTCCCTGGTCTGCAGGCTGACACTCTAACCGCTGAGCTAAACCGGCCAGGGCTCTTGGTCTTAATATGAACATGGCAAAGCAACTTCACTATATAATGACCTTGCTTTACTATTTTTATATCTTGTGAAATTCCAATACCACCTGTGAACACCAGAAAGGTTATTTAAAACAGCATCCATGGTAGAACATTTATCCAAATGAATCAACATCCACCAATATACTTATTAGCTTTTCCTTCGTGTGAAACAAGAGTTTCCCATGCCCTTCATTATGTTAATTTTTCAAAAGTATCATTAGTTTGGTATATTCTTAGAGCAAAGTGATATATTCTATACATATGGTGTTTCCTGCAGGTGTGGTACTATCTTAGTCCATGCAGGCTGCTATAACAAAACACCACGTACTGGGTAGCTTGTACACAAGAGAAACATAGTTCTCACAGTCTGGAGGCTGGAAGTCTGAGATCAGGGTGCCAGCTTGGTCAAGTGAGGGCCTTTTTCCTGGGTTATAACCAGAGCCTTCTTGCTGTGTCCTCATATAGTGGGAGAGGTGAGGGATCCCTGTGAGGGAACAGTAGTAGTATTCATGAGGCTACACCCTCATGGTTTAAGCATCTCTCAAGGCCCCACCTTCTAATACTGTCACATTGGGCATTAGGACTGCAACATGTGATTTAAAAAAAATATTCCGTCTGACAGTCTCTGCATTTTGATTGTGTTGTTTAATCCATTCATATTTAATGTTATTGTTATTATAGTTGTATATACATCCACCATTTTACTTTTTGTTTTTTATATATTTTATGGATTTTTTGCCCTTATATTCTCCTTTTAGTGTTTTCTTTTGCATTAAGTAAAATATGTTCTAATGTAGCATGTTAATTTCTTTAATGAGTTTTTATATATATAGTGGCTGCTCTGGTATTTCCATTTACATCTAAACTTATCGGAGTCATCCGTAGGTATATACTAGCTCAAATCCAATGATACAAAAAAATGTTTTTTTTATATAGTGCTATTCCATTTTCTTCCTTTTTGTGGTATTATTGCTATACATATTATACCTATTAATGCTACAAAAATTATGATTGTTGTAATTATTACTTACCATCTGTAACTATTTCTTAGCTAAAACAGTTTGTTCTCACCCACTTTCTTTGGGCTATTTTTTGGCAAATACTGTATTATACCTATATTACATTCTTATATGCTACAAACCCAGCATTATGTCATGTACATATGATTTTATTCAATTGTTTATTAAATAAGTTATGAGAAGAAAGAAAATTTATTTTACATTCTTTTATTTAAACACAATTATAGAATTACCTACATTGGTGTTCTTTGTTCTTATGGATTCAAATTACTCTCTGGATTTTCTTGCTTTAATCTCAAGGAACTTTCTTTAGTATTTCTTGTAAGGCTAGTGTGCTGGCAATAACTTCTCTGTTTTTGTTTATTTGTAGTTTTTTTAAAGTGAGCTATATGTGTACATACAAGTAAACAAATGCATACATTTCATAAGAGATGAATAACAATTTATAAGTCTCTATAATAAGTTGACATTTTTATTGGCACATCATGATGTGGCTGTGTCCAGATGTACAATAATTCAGATATTTGAAGCTACCGCCACATTTTAATTGACGGGCCTTTTGAATGCATTGAGCAGGCAAATATTTTTGAATCCTAATTCACCCCAGTTTTTTTAGGGCATCAAATAGACTCATTGAAATTAATATACAAATCCGTTTACATGGTTTTTGTCCCTGATGAGTGTGCCAAGTGGATGGCACTGACAGTGTATAGAAAACAATTGGTATTCTCATTTTCATTTTGCTGAAGGTCCGCTTTCTGGCTTGGACTGTTCACATTTTTTGAGACCACAAAGACACCTACTCAAAGGTTCTATATGTGTCAGAGTTATAGATTCAGTTTTATCTGATATCATATCGTTCCTAATAATTATTCAAGTGGTACCTTATAAGATTATTTAAGAAGTGAGGTGAGAAGCCTAGAGCTGTAAATAATTGGTATTCTGGTTGTGGAGGATTGCATGGGAAGACAAATCTGCATGTGCCTAAAGGCAAATTTAGTCTTTATTGGGTCTCTGAGAACGTTGAGCTTGTTGATATGCATGGAGCACTGCTTTAATACTTATATTTCGTCATTCCATTAATGAAAGGTAAATTTCTGAGGGGCAATGATTCTTACCTACCCTTTTTAATATTAATCAATTTAATATATTGCTGACTTCAATACCAGTTTTTTCAGTCCCATGAGTGACCTTTCTGCAATTATCTGACATGTTTAATGCATAGTAATGATAATAATGACAATTACTTAGTTTTATTTTATGTCTTTCTTCAGAGGACCTCAAAGTACTTTGGGCCTTTTCCTACAATTAATTTTCATAAAAATCCCTGTAACATCATGGAAATTATATAAGAGAGGGTACAATGGCACTTTAAGAAATAGTGGCATTTCTATAGCCCATATTTAAGTATCATGGTCATAGAGTGGTGAAATACTTAAATTTTACTTTCATGTCTATTACTGGTTTCCTTGTATTCTCTTAAGTCAGTTTTTTGTACCTTGCTTTCTGCCTTTTCTTTCTTCATCTTTATCCATTTCTTACAATCTGAGATTTCTAACTCAATCAGTTCCAATAGACATTTACATTGGTCAATAGGTAATTGTCCAACAGGCAAATCCATGTATGATTCATTTTATTAAAATGTATAAGTTCTATGATAAGACTAAAAATCAATCTTTTTTAACCCTAATTAGGATACTGTGAGTACATAAGATTAACACATATAAAGACACACACACACACACACACACACACACACACACACACCACAGTATATGGAGAATAAAGCTTGTACTCTAGAATGCTCAGGTTACAAACTTACCTGTTTTGGGACTTCTGATTGTATAGGTGTGTGTATTTATAGATATATGTAATTTTTGATGGAAAACAATTGTTGGCTATGTATGATGGTAAAGTAATACATACATTATAAAGAGAAGGTTTCAACTGATATATGATATAGAATATTTTGACAAATTAGATAACATAATTTCTGAGAAAATGTGATTATGTTACTTTTATGTGCTGAATTGTATTCCCCCAAAATCTTTATGTTGAACCTCACGTAGTACCTTAGAATGTGATTGCATTTGAAGAGAGGGCCTTTAAAGAGGTAATAAAGTAAAAATGGGGTCATTAGAGTAGGCCCTAATCCAGTATGACTGGGGTCCTTATAAGAAGAGGAGATTGTGACACAGACATAGGGATGACCATGTGTGAAGGCGCAGTGAGAAGGCAGCCGTGTGCAAACCAAGGAGAGAGGCAGCAGAAGAAAACAACCCTGCTGACACCTTGACCTTGGATGTCTAGCCTCCAGAGCCATCAGAAAATCTATTTCTGTTGTTTAAGCCGCCTGTCTGTGGTATTTTGTTATGGCAGCCCCAGCAAACTGAAGTAGTTACTGAGATGACAGTTTCTGTGTGGGAACTCAGCTAGAAAAGAATGGAGACTCCAACAACTACAATTCTCACCAATACCAGAGTTTTTGGAAAACTCTAAATCCAACAAAAAGATAGAAAAAGAATGGAACTAAAAGAGGCATAATTAATAAGAAATTAGGTTAGAATCTAAGAATAAATTATAACCTGAAAAAATAATCAAGTTGACACCCGTCTGTAAATCTTCCTCTGCACAAGACATTGTCCCTTACTTGGCTGCCAGCTTGCGCCTCCGTGACTTCTAGGGAGATGTATTTTGAAGGCCAGTGCCACAACCTTAAACTTCTGATGCTTCACCAGTTTCCGGAAAAATACATGCACATTAAATACTTCACAAATTTAGAAACTCCACTAAATATTTGTCAGATCAGAGGAGAGTATTAGGACCACATAATTTTCCATTACCCTTCTGGCTTTCTTCTCCTCTACCTCTTATATTTCCATCCTCTCTGTTTTTCATGTCTTCTGTTTGTTGAGCAAACCAAGGCTCCCCAGTACTGTAGCAGATTGGTTTGTGCCTTTCTGGGGAGTATCTAGCAGCAGCACACACCCATTCCCACCCTGCAGAGACTCACCTACCCCAGGAAGGCCTTTCCCAGCACAGGCAGTTCCCTTCCTGGGAGGAAAAGGATATTTATCTTTCTCTTGAAATGTATACACCTCGTTCTGACAAATATCATCATAATGTCAGTAAAGTACAACAACTTGGCTTCTGCCTTGTTTCTATTTTTTTCCATCGGGAACAGCCATAAAAGTCTAAAAGATAATATAAACATCGTAAAGAGTAGGGTGAAGCCAACTCATGAGAGAACATTTATTTGGATTAAATCTATTTGAAAAGCTAGGTCTAGATGAATTCATCTCAAGACACTCAGAAACATTCGCAGAAGTAATTATTACTCTTAATAAATGGTGAGTTTATATTATAAATACTGAGCAAAGGCAGTCACAAAAGACTACATATTGCATGGTCCCATGATATGAAAAGGCTGGATGGGTGAATCCACAGAATAGGACGTAAATTAATAGTTGCTGGGAAGGGGGGTGGGCGTGGAAATGGAAGTGACCGATAATAGGCACAGACTTTCTTTTTGGGGTAATGAAATGTTCTAAAATGAGTTTGTGGTAATGTTACACTCTGTGAATATACTAAAAATCATTAAATTATACATTTTAAATAGCTGAATTTTATGAAATGTGAATGATATGTCAATAAAATGAAAAACAAAGTGTGTTGGCCGGTGAATACTAATATTAAGGTGCTCTGAGAAGTATTATTAAGAATAAAATATAAGTTGCATAATACAAACAGTGTTAGTGATCAATGTAATTGACATGGATACAATAAGAGGAATTCCAGACAAACTAAATGTGTTTCTTTTAAAGTTGATCCTGCTATAGAGGCAGACAAAAATACATCCAATTTTAACAAATAATTTAAGTTACATTTATGTTAAAAAGATGTAGAATGTGATTTAAATAAGTTAAAATTTCTATTTGAACTAGGGGTAGTAATGTAAATATATGTAAATTCTGTCAATTAACATATGAATTAAATTAGCTAGTGGAGGAGTAATTTGGCATATATTTTAAAAATAAACCAATTGCACAGAGCTAATAAAATTAGCTAATAAATTAGAAGAAAAATTAGGTATTAAAATACCTTAATATGTTTAAATGATGCAGTCATATTAAGATGATGAAATTTGTCAAAAGTACTTTAAGGGAATAAACGGAAGACAAATTATTGAATGTGAAGATCATATAGGAATTTTTGACTGACAAAAAGAGATCATTTTAACCAATCTCAGCTCAAGCCTAATTTGGTTCCTTTATGAGAATAATTTTGGTTGAAAATGAAAGAATTCAACCCAAATTGCAACAATTTAAAAAGTCCTGGGGGTAGTGTTGGTTTTAGCCAGACTGGGATTAAGGAAATCACCTGGACTCAGTGTTTCTCCTTCTGCATCAATGTTCTATTGCTTTTACAAATCACCACAACTTGAGTTGTTTAAAACAATACAAACTTATTATCTTACAGTTCAGGAGGTCAGAAGTCCAAAACGAGTCTTAAGGGCCTAAAATCAAGTTCCTGCCAGAACTTCTGGGGGTTCCAGGAGAGAACCTGTATTTTGCCTCTTCCAGTTTCTAGAAGCTGCCTGCATTCCTTGGCTCCTGGCTGCATTGCTGAAATCTCCACTTTCGTTGTCACATTGCCACCATTTCCTCACTGATCCTCTTGCCTCCCTCCTGTAAGGACCCTTGTGATTACACTTAGGGCCTTGATAATGTGAGGGGAACTCCCGTTAAGATTCTCAACCTATTCACATATGCAAAGTCCCTCTGATATAAGGTAAAGTATTCACAGCTTCTAGAAGTTAGAAACTGGGCATCTTAGGGGAAGGGGGCATTATTCAGCCTACTACACCTCCTCTTGGTTCTTTCAAGATGGGTGACAGTAGCCCAGGTTTTATATCTTTCCTGTTTCAAATCTGGAGAGAAAGGTATGCAGCTCTCTCTACAGTCTCAGCAAATATCCCCAACTTCTCTCCCTACTTGGTTCACATGCTCAAGGCTGAATGTATCATCACTGTGCCCAAGGAAAATGAGATGCTCTGATTGTCCATTCCTGACTCAAATGTTTCTCTGAGAGTCAGCTCCTTTCAAAGCACATTAAGAGAAAAGAAAAAAATAAACTTGATCGCTAAACACAAGGGAAATACTTTTTTTTAAAAATCCTCACCCGAGGATATTTTTCTACTTATCTTCAGAAAGAGTGGGAGGGAGAGAGAGGGAGAGAGAGTGAAACATCGATGTGAGAGGGACACATCGACTGGTTGCCTTCTGCACCAAGGCACATGCCCTTGACCGGAATCGAACCCGGGAGTCATTGGTCCGCAGGCCAACTCTCTACCTCTGAGCCAAACCAGCCAGGGCAACACAAGGGAATTAAATATACTGTAACCAGAGAATGTGGATTCATGCTTGATTTTCAAAAAATGATCAAACAGGAATATTTGAGATTGAATTTGTGATACCTCTAACCTAGGGATATACAAATTGATATTGATATTTCAAATCTTCTTATTATTGGAGCCTTTCTTTACATTTACCAGTATAGGAGAGTGGCTTTGGGAACTGATTAAAAAAACAACAAGAAACTCAAAATTTATTTAAGGCAGTTTAACCAAGTGTATACGGTTTCTTGTTTGGACTAATTGCTAGCTCTTTCTCCCTGTAGTATGACCTCAAGTGACTGCTCTGACCTTCAATAATAGGTCAGCCTTCATTAAAGACCTATTAGCATGGTCACTATTTACAGTTTGAAATACATTTCTTGAAAGATAAATGTGAAATTATACATCAGTTTTTTAAAACCAAATTTGCCCAATGACAGGAAAGGAAAGATAGAATGAAGAAGGAACATTATAAAAATGTCTTCAAATGATTAAAGGATTGCCTCATGAAAAAGAGTGGTGAATGTTAGATATAGCAATGTATTTTTTGGGTGGATATAAAGAAATTTCTAATGATTAGAATTATCTAACCAGAAACTAGTGGAGTAAAATTTCTTTCAATAGAAAGGTTTAAGAAAAAATGCAAAGGATTTTACAGGTTTTTTGAGGAAGAGTCTTTCATTATATAGTTTGAGCAAATTAATGTCTAGGCTTTTATCTAAAATCATGTCATTCTCAATGTCAACTTTGTAAATAAGGTATATATTTTATTTATTTATTTATTTATTTATTTATTTATTTTTAGAGAGAGGAAGGGAGAAGGAGAAAGAGAGAGAGAAACATTGATGAGAGAGAACATCGATTGGTCGCCTTCTGCATGCCCCCCACTGGGGATCGGGCCCACAACCTGGGCATGTGCCCTGATTGGGAATCAAACCAGCGACCTCTTAGTGCATGGGTCGGTGCTTAACTATGGAGCCACACTTGCTGGGCAGGTATATATTTTAAAAGAAAACACAATATAAAAAATTGATACTTTCCCATGGTCAAATTTTACCCATATATATTATATTTATCTTCTGAGCTTCTAAGTTCTAGAAGTTTAAACCTGCAAAATGGAGGTTTATTTTTCTATCTCATAACCAACAAATGCACATAAACTTAAGAGAAAATTATCAAAAAATAAAGTGTGGCATTATGTAGGTTAGCACTTTATAAAAATCACAAGTAATAAACCTGGAGTTTTAGTGAGGGAATAAAACTACTGATTAATTATATGGGTTGACTTTAATTGAATCATACTATTTTATTTTTATTTTTTTTGTTAATCCTCACCTGAGGATATTTTTCCATTGATTTTTTTTAGATAGAGTGGAAGGGAGTGAGGGAGAATAAGAGAGAGAGAGAAACACAATATGTTTCGTTTCCTCCCACACGACCCCGACCAGGGTCCAGGATAGATAGATCCTGCAACCGAGGTATGTGCCCTTGATCAGGAATTGAACCTGAGAACCTTCAGTCCTTGGGCCAATGCTCTAACCATTGAGCCAAACTGGCCAGAGTCACAGTGTTTGATTTTAACTGGAGTGGATGGCATCGTCAACAACAAAAAAATCATGAAATCTGTTTTCTTCTTCAAAGATTGAACTTTATTCTGGGAAAAATATTTGTTAAGGGAAAAATGTATAATATTATTTTTGTTTCTATTAACCTAAGATTAAAAATCTAAGATGAGAGTCAGCAAGTGTTTATTTGGGATCAAAGAATTACAATCTGGGGAGCACATACTGAGGCAGAAACTCAAAAAGTATCCCAATTATAGGGTGAAGGCAAGGAGTTTTTATGAGAAAAGGAAAGGAATAACCAAATGAAAAGAAGAAAAATTTCCATTGGTGCTGAGTTGTAGAATAACTGAATTATTCTTTAGCTATACATGATTGGTTGCTGATAGAGAATCTATAATCATCATTCCTGGTGGCTAGAATGTCCAGTTTTCTGCTGCTGGTTTTACAAACAATTGTTTGTAAGACGATGCTGATTTGGCCCAGTCCAACATTCTGGCCTAGTTCAAACAGTCCGAAAGTTCAAGGACAAGATGTGCAAGGCAGTTCCTCTGGGATGGCTGCTCTGGCTCCATTTAAAGTGGCTCTACGAGGTCAACTTTCACATTTTCTTTTTAATTATCATGTTTTCCCATGATAACATTCAGAAGATATGGCTTATAATGGTAGTACTTTTAATTTTTATTGAATTTATTGGGGTGAC
The DNA here is from genome assembly GCA_030848825.1 of Tadarida brasiliensis. Taxonomy (NCBI): domain Eukaryota; kingdom Metazoa; phylum Chordata; class Mammalia; order Chiroptera; family Molossidae; genus Tadarida; species Tadarida brasiliensis. The sequence goes on along the minus strand of CM061267.1, from coordinate 75,996,044 downwards.
ATAGGTTAATAAAATTATATAGGTTTCAGGTATACAATTCTATAATACATTATCTGTATATTGTCTTGTGTTTTCACTATGCAAATTTAAGTCTCCTTCCATCATCCTTTATCCCCCCTTTACCCTCTTCTACCTTCCCCATCCCCCTTTCCCTCTGGTAATCACCATACTGTTGTCCATGTCTATGAGTTTTTTTCTTTATAATTTTTTTCTTTATTAATTTTAGAGAGGAAAGGAAGGGAGAGAGAGAGAGATAGAAACATTGATGAGAGAGAACATCGATTGGCCACCTCCTGCATGCCCCCCACTGGGGATTTGGCCCACAACCTGGACATGTGTCCTGACTGGGAATCAAACCAGTGACCTCTTGGTGCATGGGTTGATGCTCAACCACTGAGCCACACCAGCCGGGAGAGTTTCTTTTTCTTTTCTTTTTGTTGTTTAAAGTATTACAGTTGTACCCCTTTTTTTCTGTAGTCAGGAATTAAAACTGCTAATACAGAGTCTTCATGTTTCAGTGTGAGTTTTTTATTGAATCTTTCATGGAAAATATACCTGTTGAATGTATGAAATCACAAATATCAGTATGGTGATTTCTGGTGATGCACTAAATGCTCCAAGAAAAAGAGAAAATATGGATAAGATACTAAATATTGAGACTCATGGTATATATTACCTTAGGCAAGGGGAAAAAAAACAATCAAGAATTTGCTTTTTATTTCTGGAACAGAACTTGGATTGAGTTTAAACCATGTTGTGTGGAGAATATATGATAATTACCATAATGTCAATGCTTGTACTGTCATTTTGTTTGATTGTGTTTATTTGTTATATTAGTAAGTCTTTGAGAGCCCTCTATTGGGATCTAAAATTCATTATAAATACATTTTGCAATTTTTGTGTTGTAAATTCTTTGCAATAATTTGACATGTAAATGGGATTTATATAGAGAGATTTAAGATCCAATCTAACACCTGTTGAATAAATAGTTCTGTGACTTAAAAATTATTTTAGAGTATTGATACTCTTGGTTTCATATAATTAATTTGATAAATAAACATTGAATTGAATTAACTGTATAACTGACTTTCATTACATTTATCTGAGCTATGTTGTGTTATATAAATCACATAGAAAGTTAATAGATTGGATATGTTTCCTATTTCAAGGTTCTTGTTTCTGTTTTTTGATAGTCAAAATTTTTATGGTAAAAGAAATTGAAATAATAGTAGCATTTAATAGAGATGATTCTAATATGTAGCTATTAACTCTAACTTGGATATTTTTTAAGGCCGAATAATGTTTCCAAATATAAAATTGATTCCTGTGACAATATCCTCTTTTTGTCAAGTTATTTTCTGGTATGTCTGAGTTTTCAAATCCTTAGTGCATATGAGTTCTTTTCATTATTCAAAATTTTTTGGTCTGTTTGGAGCAAATATTTTGATTATATTTTTTGTAAAGAATATTTCTCTCAATTCAATAGAGAGCAGTTTGAAAAGTATTTTATATTTTCCTGTGTCTCTTACATCTACACTCCCAGTTCATTATTTGTTTCCCCTAGGACATGGGAATCTCACTTAATCTTTACAGTTCATGAGAAATTAGATTATATTTTAATTGGTTGGTCTGTCTTCTTCAGAAATCTCATATTGATGAACTACCATTTAATACTGGGTTTTGCTACTCGGAGCAATGAGAACAGGGCAAATTTGCTATCAATACCTCTTGTTTATGTTTGAGTTCATCTTTACATTCAAACTGTATACATATAAAGAAATATTTTTCAAGCTAGGTGATGTTAATTTGAATCTTGGTTGTAGACATTCAGATTGATTTTCCTCCTCCTTATTTTATCTTCTGAATGCTCTGTTGCCTATTGTAGTCAATCTTCTTGATTTTTTTTCCTCATTTGCATTTTCCTATAACAAGTAACTTGATTTTTTTTCCAATTGTTCTTTTAATTGCCAGAGTGGAAAAGGAAAGGGTGTGGCATTTTATTGGAGGTACAGGGAGGTCCCACTATTGAGCACACTGGGATGCGTTCCTTTTGTAGAATTGGTTAATTGTATATCTCTGGTTATGCTTCTATACTCAAATGCTGTATTTTCTTTTAATTTTTAAGTTACTTGAATTTCTGCAAACGCAAATATTAATGGGCTTCTTATAGGTAGCTTCCATGTCTGCTTCTTGCCTGTAAGTGACCCTTTGAATGGAAAAACAAATTTTCTTTAGTCAGAAGCATTTATCTCAAATAATAATTTATAAACTCAACTTTACCAAATTTATATTTTTCCCCAGAGCTACTATCTTTATGGTAAGTGAGGTGCTTTCTGTTTGTGTTTTATTTACATACATGATATCCCCTTACACCATGAAAATCTTGTCTAAAAATGTGGTATCAAAGCAAAAATTGCACCAGACAAAGCTGCACAGGCAAGAAAGACTTTATTCAAAGTTATTACAATTGGGAGAGACGCCAGAACAGAACAAGTCTGAGTTCAACTTTACTGACACACAGAACATACAGTTCTTAAAGGCCTGGGATGATGAGCTAGGGGAAGAATACGGAAGACATTGGAGTCTAGGAGGTCATAGACCACATGTGTTTTCTAATTGGCTTTATGCAAAGGAAAAGAAACTTTTCATATCTTTATGACAGGAAGTAGTTTTGTAATTTGGAGGAAAATACTCTGGAAAATTAGGCTTCTCCTACCTGTTCACAGAAACTGGGAAATGGGGTACTAGCTCCTTTTATGATTACATTTAAAACAGATGGTTCCCAGATCCTTGAGAAAGACATTCCTTGGTGTAAATCTAGCAAGAGGCTTTTAAAAAAGATTTTATATCTCAAAGGGACAGAGAAAGAGGTTACAATTAGAAATTTTCTATAGGAAACATTCTAAGCAATGGGGGATCAGGAGCATAGAATCAAAGAAGAAAAAAAAAAAAAAGGCTGTCTAAAGTATAGTCAAGCTGAGAGGAACATTAATGCATCTTGGTCATGGTGCTACCAGAAAGGGGACCTGGCCCTTGGCAGGTGTGCCTAGGGCCAGCGGGTAGTACGTGGGTTCTTGACTTCGTGCAGGAAGTTTTACAACATGAGTCCAGGTGACTATGAGGGACCGTTTATTAAAGAAAGGGTTTAGCATAGAAGAAGCAACAGGAGAGGCTATACTGGGCTGCCTTAGCTCTCTGGGGAGTCAGAGAGAAGGGGGCCTTGGGAACAGGTTCAGGGGTTAGTCTGGGACAAGCTGCTCCTGCCCATTGTGCCCCAGGTTACAAGTCTCCCGGGGTCCTTTAGAGTTGCATACCTGTGGAAGAAGAAGAGGGGAAAGGGAATGGCAGGGGCTGCTCCCCAGAGGGAGAGCAGGAGCTGGATCCTTTGTCTTGAGGCTTTTATCTCTTTCTTGCAGGCAGGAATCCGAGGGGAGTTCTCCAGAGAATTTCAGCAGAATATTAATCAGCTTTCTAGGTGTGCTCCTTCAGGGCTGTAGTCTGCACTGATTGGTCCGTGCCAGGGCAGGGTTCCTTAGTCACTGCAGCTGGTCCTGGTGTCGCCCACCTAATTTTGCTGCTTTTCTGGGTCTGTAGCTGAAATACAACTGAGGCCTAGATGTTATCTCTAGGGAGGTGAACTTCTGTATCCACTGTAAATTGCTGTCAGTTCATTCAGCTGTCTGTCTCAGTTTCCCTATTCCACTTGTCCTGGCTTACTGGCCGATCTCAATGGCATTATTAATGAAATGTGTAGTACATCTTCAAATTTCCTTATGAGTTCAGAAACTTTTATGGAAAGAATTGATTTACTACAGGAATTGAGCCATTCTCCCCAAAACTTAAGATTTGTGTACACTTAAATATTAGTTGTTATATGAAAGATAACTTATGTAAACAGCATCTAATGTTAAAAGTAGCAGAATAATTTAGTGTAGTCGAAAGCCAAGGTAAGATCTTGCAGGGTTTGTTTGACAAATGAATGATAGTTCCAAGCACTGAAAGCTGCTGCTGCTGTTTTCTGTGAGTCCCTTTTAGATCCACACCTTAGCTTTCCGGTTTACAGAGCACCTTTACTCTAATTATTTCCTTCTATTCTTTCTGCAAGCTAATGGCTATACTAGGTGTGTAACCTTGGACAAGTCTTCCAACCTCTTTAAGACTTCATTTTAGAATCAGGTCTTCCATTATGATGTAATATTTGATAATATAATTATCTAACAAAGCTATTTTTATGCTTAAATGAAATAATTTATTTCCTCAAGAAAAATACTAAGTAGTCTCCCTACTTCCCCCAAACAGTTTGAAAACAATCTAAACTCCTTACCAACTATTTTGGGGAAGATTTGAGGATTTTAAGCAGGTAAACATTGTGATGTGATTTCCTTTTAAAAAGTTCATGCTGGCTGCTGGGTAGAGAATGACTTGGCTATGGAGGGAAAAACAGTAGAATTAGAGAGACTGCTGCAGTTAGGAGACCATCACAGAAGACGATTCCAGTAGGGGTGGTGACTTGGACTAGGGTGATAGCAATGACGATGAGGTGAAGTGGCTAGATTTGGGTTTACTTTGGAGGTAGTACTGACAATTTGCATATGGATTTTATGGGGGTATGTTAGGGAAAAGGAGGAGTGAAAGTTAAGTCTTGTAGTTTTTGCCTTGAGCAGTTGGGTAGATAGTGGTATCATTTACTGTGATGGAAAAGACTAGTTAGGAACCAAGTTGAGGGGATCCTGAGCATTCCCTTTGAATATATTAAGTCATCCAAGTAGAGATGTCATAGAAGCCATTGGCTATTTGAGTAAGGGGCTCAGAAAAAGCTCAGGGTCTTACATATGTGAGGATAAACATTTGAAAGCCATCAGTAGGTGGGTAGTATATTTTAAGGCTTGGAAATGAATGAGATCTTTGAGAAAAAGAATATTGATAGAGGAGAGAAGTGGGATGAGACAAAATTCTGAAACATAAATGTAAATCAAGATGGAGGGAATACATAGCTGTGCAAAAATCATGAGAGTTTTGAGTAAATACAAAGAAGCATCCATTGGATTTGCAACATGGAAGCTATTAAAGCTCTGATCAAGAGTGTCTTTGCAATGGTAAGGTAGGAAATCCAATCGGAGTGGATGGAAGAATAAACGGAGGTGACAACGTGGTGACAGGAACTATAAATGAGTTTTCTGGGGGGATGTAACTAGGAGGAGAAATGTGGGGCAATAGTTGGAGTGGTATGTGGGGTCAGGAAAGAGAAGAGGGTTCATACAGAAGTAGAAGATGAAAGGATGTGTTCCAAAGCACAAGACTCTTCTGGTTCATTCATTCAGAAAACATGCTTCAAGTATTTATGAAATGTTAGGTACTTGAAAGACACTGACAATACAAAGACAAAATCTGTTACTCAGAAATGGTTGCAATCTAGTAAAAGAGACACACAATTAAAGGAAAATATGACAGAAAAAATGTTTAAGGAGCTCCAGAAAGAAAACTCATGATAATTTTCTGAGTGACAATAGAGATACCTTATAGAATCATCTTATTTTCTTATAGATTTTTGAAATATGGCTATTTACAACCTTACTTTTCCTGGCATTTTACTGAGAAATAACAAATCAATGACTAACTTGGCCTCAGCATATTGGAAATATTAGATATTAAAACATGAATTTCAAAACGTGCTGATGAAAATCACAAAGCTGGAATTGTCATCGACGGAAGAGTTTTGAAAGAAGGTAATGTGTTTCTTGATTGGATTGTCTTTATAGTTCAAGTTTGATGAGCCAAAACTTACTTTTCAATTTGAAAATGGCAAGATTCCTCCTGTAGAATGCCTTTGAAATGTCATTTCCTTTCCTTTCTTGTGTTTCTATGTTATAAATGTCTGTTTGTTGCAATTTGTTTTAGTAATTTCCCAGTTGTTTAACCACAGGGAACAGCTATCTATTATGATTATCTCAAAGGAAAGAGGGTGGGCAGAGGGGATACCTAAGCTCATTTTTCAATGGGTAATGTCATTAGCATTAACCTTTTTAGACTGTCTGTGTCTGTTATCAGGGAAAACTGAAAAGGGGTTTGTCCAGGGAGAATTGCAGTTTTGCTCTGTTGCCCTTATCACCCTTGGCTCCTGCCTATATTAATGGTTGGAACATGGTCTGATCATCTTTCAGATGCATTGTCTCAGGCTGAAACTAGAGTTGTTCCTCTTCCTCTGCCCTCTGAGTGCAGAGATCAGAAAGGCAGTGGCCCTCTTGATGAGACGTGGCATTTCTTAATTGCTCCTATTTAGCCTCAAAGAAAAGACTGTTTACATATTTTGAAATTTACCTACCTGCTCTAATTTAGAAAAATACCCCTCCACTGACACTTTCAGGGTCCTCCAGAAGACAAGTTATGGCCACACTGGGTGTACGAACCTTTACTCCATGCTACAGTCTTGCTAAACTTGGCAATGTGATTAGCTGCTGGTCAACACATTAGAATACTCTGCCAAGAACAGATTCCAGAACTGTGGTGGTTCAGACCCTGGTGCTTCTCTGTGGATAAATTCAGAGCAGTGTCTCTAGTGATTGCTTTTGTCTCTGCCCTGGCAGATAGTGACCCTGCGTAATAAGGAAAGCTGATACACTATGCACCATTTTGAGGGAATATGTTACACTGTAGTGGCCTTGGCTTTGATGTAGCCACACTTTTCAGTTGGGAGGTTAGGAAGAATCAGTTTATAGTCCTGCTTTCCACAGAAGCTCCGAGAATCAGTACCAAGTGGGTAATTTGTATTGGAGGAGATTTATTAGAAGTTGAGTATAACATGAAATAGGAGACTCACTATGGATGATTTGCCTTCTCTCAGGTATTAAATAATTAGTATTTTTCCCATCAGACTTCAAAATTGTATGCACTAGCTTTGATGCCATAGTATCAAAAGAACAAGGTGTGGTTTATAGTTGCCTTATATTATTCTTCATCTACATAACAATTGTCGAACAATCTTCATTGCTTTTTTTACAGGGCAATATCCAATGGGGCAGATAGCTGTGGTCGTGTTAGATGTAGAAAGTCTTAAACTGCCCAACTATAACAGAACATCTATCCAGATAATATTGAGATTTTTCACATAATATAATAGATTTATTTATTTACATTATTGCCTTCTACATCTTATACCTGCTCTCTGTTTCTAATGTCTATGTCTATTTTCCAGATCTTTGCCACATAAAAACTAATCTGATTTTGATATTTAATTTTTAAGTACTTATAATTCTTTTTTAATGACTTTATTATCATTCTTTCTTAATATTTGTACATTTGATTAATTTGCTTGTTATTACCTTTAGTTCTTTAATGAAGATATTAACAATACACAATTTTAACCTCTGTAGACATCTTTCGGGTGTGCTGCTATTTCTTTGATTATAACCCCATATTTCTATTGTTAATGAAATTTTCAGTGGATATAAAAGTGCTCATTTCCAAATTAATTTGAATTAATTTTTCAAAGTATATGGCATGATATCATAACCCTAAAATTTCACAGCAGTTCCAAGACTCTTAAACATCACTGTGTGAGTGATTATATAAATAACCTTTAATTTTGCGTATCTGTTCTCCTAGTTAAGCTGTTTTCTTAACTCTGAGAATCAAATGTTCATAAAGCAAATGTCAAACTGAAATTAATATGTTTAGAAATAAGCAGCATGATGGTGAAGTGCAGTCATCAATAGCTAAATGCCACCCAGGAAAGTCTTGCTGCACCATGAGTATTTAAAGACGCTTATGAAATGCTGAGTCCCAATCTTGTTAACTTGTTTACCTTTGCCAGCTCTGTGTGTAGGATAATGCCTCATTGGGTACAGAACAGCCCTTTATTTTCTCTAAATTATAAATGCATTGAAATAAAAGTTGTTCAATCTAAAACATGTGCTACTTGTACGCTTGATAAATTATAAGCTTGTACGTCTTAGCTCAATATTTGATGTCTGGCTCTAGTGAGTTCAGGGAAACCTATCACGTCCACTAAAGATGCCTTATAAACCTGCACTCTTTTGCATAAAATGCCAAAAATAATACAGAAATAATATGATAATAATATAATATCGCAGCCCTGGCCAGTGTGGTTCAGTTGGTTGGGCGTTGGCCCATGAAGATGTCACCGGTTCATTGAATTCCAGGTCAAGGGCACATGCCTAGATTTAGGGCTCATTCCCTGGTGAGGGGCATGCGGGAGGCAGCAGATAGATGTTGCACTCTCACATTGATGTTTCTTTCTCTCTCTAAAAATCAATAAACTATTTATAAAAATATATAATATTACAAATTTTAATGTTCTTCCTTTGGCTTTTCACTCCATGGGTAGAAATTTGTTATAGTTGACTATTAATATAGACCCTAGACAGCATCTAAGTCAAAAGAATATTGATAAGAATGGCCTCTTTATGCTTCAGACAAAACTTTTCAAGGTAATTGAAAAGAAGATGCATTTTCTTTTCCCTTCCCATCTCTTTAATCTTTTCTGCAATAATTTGATTCCATGTTCAGATCATCTGGAAGAATTTCCATCTTCAAGAATGAAGAGTTAGCCAGGGATTCTGTCATAATAAAAATGGCTTGATTTTAGCATCATAACTTAGGGGTGGCCTTAATAAAGAAGTGACTCTGATATCATCTTGGAAGAGAGAAAGCTTCTAGATCAACTACTTTAAAATCAAAGCCATCATCAGCAGTCAGTGTTTATTTTAACAGGTTTATAAACAATAATCTCCTATATAGCGATATAGAAGTATGAATAATTTTATGTTGGGTCACTTTACATTGAGTTTCTAATTGGAAGCTTTTTTAAAATTGCAACCATGGGTGCTTTACTGAAAACAAAATAAAACAAATGGTTGGCAAGTGAGCTTAGTTATAGCTGCTTAAATCTCTCTCCAGGCTTAAATTAGACTGGTATTGATTTAGGGGAAGAATTCTGAATATCTATCTGTCTATCTATCTATCTATCTATCTATCTATCTATCTATCTATCTATCTAATCTATCTATCATCTATCACCCACTACTTTGGTTAGGGACAACCTACCAATACTTTTTAAGAAAATGATGGATATGGGCATTTGTTTGGTTTATCTTTTCTATTCAGGCAAACATCTTTGTTAGGCTCCTTATTTGTCCTAAGAGGATATAAATTATATCTACACATTGACTAATTGTTAAAACTAAAATCAACACTGAAATGAACATTTGGGCCCTGGCTGGTTTGGCTCAGTGGTTGGAGCATTGGCCCATGGACCAGAGAGTCCCGGGTTCGATTCCCACTAAGGGCACGTACCTTGGTTGCAGTTTATCCCCGGCCCCAGTTGGAGTCGTGTGGGTGGTGACCACTCGATGTATCTCTCTCCCGTCGATGTTTCTCTCTATCTCTTCCACTCTATCTGAAGATAAATGCAAAAATGTCCTCGGGTGAGGATAAAAAAAAAAATGAACATTTGGGCCTGGGTGGTGTGGCTCAGTGGTTGAGCATCAACCCATGCACCAAGAGGTCGCTGGTTCAATTCCCTGTCAGGGCACATGCTCAGGTTGTGGGCCCGATCCCCAGTGGGGGTCATGCAGGAGGTGGCCAATTGATGTTCTCTCTCATTGATGTTTCTATTTCTCTCTCCCTCTCCCTTCCCCTCTCTCTAAAATATCAATAAAAAAAGAAAAAAATTATTTAAAAAAAAAAAGAACATTTGGGGTAGATGCACTGTGGTACTTGTCAGAATATAATCTTGAACTATCTTTTGCTCAATACTTTTCAAAAAGTCAACTGCAAGAAGCAATATAGAGAGGAGTGCTTGGATGCTATAACGTCCATTAAATCAGCGATTATTAAAGGATATGCTCCCTTGTATCAGTCAAAATAAGCTTGCCTGTGCCACAGCAATAAAAAACAGCAACAAACAAACAAACAAATTCTCAGTGCTTGAAGTCCCAAATTTCTCACTCATGCAAGAAATACATATTTATCATGGGTCATCTGTGACTTTTCTCTACAATTTCCTTGCTTCAAACATGGGATGACAGAACAGTCTCTATTTTGAGGATTTCAGGTTTTGTGGTGTAGGTAAAGAGACAAGAAGAACCACCAACAAGGGCCACATGTCACCTCTGTCCACATTTCACTGGTGGAAGCAGGTTACTTGGGCATTTCTGTATCCTATAATGTGGGGATATATATTTTTTTCTTAGAGGATTACTGCAGGAAGAAAAATTGGAATATTTGTTTAAGAGCAATATAATTTCCCATACTCCCCTTTGAGAGTATATCTCAAGACTAAGAAAACGCTCTTCTCAATACATAAGCCATCCATTGGAATCGATATGCCCACAGAGGAGCATGCCTCCTCGCCAATATGTGAAGAATCACGGTGTTACTGGGCTCCTGTTCTTAACAGGAATGTTGTTTCCATTTGTTGGTCTTGAGCAGGAAAACTGAGTACTGTTATAGATAATATTATGTTTAATCACTTTGTTAATCAGACCATGTCTAACCATGAGTTTACAATTAAATTTTCTGCTTGAACATAGTATATGTCATATATACTCCTATCCCAATGGTCAAAGCAAGTCATGTAACCAAGTCCAATTCTATGGGGGCAGAGATATATAATTCTTGAATTTCTTTTCTTTATTGATTTTAGAGAGAGAGGAAGGGAGAGGGAGAGGGAGATAGAACATTGATTGGCTGCCTTCTGCATGCCCCCCACTGGGGATTTGGCCCACAACCTGGGCATGTGCCCTGACTGAGAATCAAACCAGTGACCTCTTGGTGCATGGGTCAATGCTCAACCACTGAACCACACTGGCCGGGTGATATATAATTCTTTTACAGTGAAAGAAGAAATGAATAACTGACAATAATACAATCTACCATATTATCTTTAGCCAGTATTTTTCTTATTAAATCTTATTCAGTTACCAAAGAAAGACTAAGCATTATAGTTCTAGTTCTATCTAAAGATGGCAGTAGATGCTCGACCGATGTGGCTCAGTAGATTGAACGTTGTCCCGTGGACTGAGAGGTTTCCGCTTAATTCTTGGTCAGCACATATGCTGGGGTTGTGGGCTCGATCCCCAGTGGGGATGTGCAGGAGGCAGCCGATTGATGTCTCTCTCTCACATGGATGTTTCTATCTATCTCTCCCTTCCTCTCTCTCTTAAAATAAATAAATAAATATATAAAAATAAAGATGGCAGTACATGATTGATAATCTCTAAGATAACTTTCAATGCCACAATTCCATGGACTGTATGTGTGCATGTATAATTTACAATTCCTTATTAATTTTTTCAATAAATATATAATCAGATTATGCTAAGTAGAAGATATTGTTACTGATCCCTTTGATGTGATGATGGCTATTTTAATTACTCTTGTGACTGTCAACTTAAATAGCGAGTACCATCGCCCAGAATTGTTATCTGGGTTTTCTAATGCTATCCTTTATTCCCTCATTAAATGATGACTTAGTGATATCTAGACTGTTTTGCGGCCTGAGTTATATCCTTGTTTAAGAGCTAGGTTCTGCTATATTTCTCAGTTCTATCCCTGTATTCCAAAATGTCAGTCTCTATAAAACTTTAAAGGAACACTAATTTCTGTTTCCCCACCAAATAATGACATTATAGCATCTACCTCTTAGGGAAGAAAATGAAACAAGGCTATTTTCTGAATGAGGAGTGATATCCTTGTGTGTACGAACAGAATTAAATATAATATTCATGGTAGTATTTGGTGTTTGTGGGAAAATACTCGAGTGTTTTCTCTGGACAGCTGTCTATATCCTTTTAACTTAGTGATCGAGAAACCAGGTATGGCAGAATTGTGATGGATATAGGAAAGCTTATTTAATTTTACTGACAGTTTTTGGGTAAATCTTTTGTTGTAACAAGCATTTCTGGACTCTTCCTACAAAGCTATAAAAATGAGAGGGCATCATTTTTCTTACATATCTCAGCAGGCAGACTTGAAAAATTCTGTAACTTCTCAGTGATTTAGGAATAATACAGTATATTTAGACAAGGGGAGAGAGAGGGAGAGAGAGAGGGGGGGGAGGGGAGGGGAGGAGAGGGGAGGGGAGGAGAAGAGAGGAGAGGAGAGGAGAGAAGGATAGATAGATATTGGGTCTATATTTTTGAAAAGTTGGGGTCCTTTATTTGTTCAGATTTTAGTACAGATTTATCTACTAGTTACTGAAATTTTTCCATGAGCCACATCTTGAGATATCAGAACTACTAGACAAAAATCAACCAAGAAAGGGGGGAGAAAAATATATGGCTTCCCACTGCTACAAAGTAGAAGGTCAGAAGAGCTGCATATAACCCAATCTACAAAGCCGAAGGCCAGGTACCAGGACCTCCTTCTCCCCAAATCAAAGCCTAGATGAGCAGCCCCTGAAACCACTTATTCTGACCATCAGATTTTTATTTTGCAAAGGTCCAGTGGAAAGATGAGCAGAAGTGGGAAGCTGTAAAGAAACTGTGCTTTCTTTGACACCTTTAAATAGAAAATATCTCTGAAGGAAGTAAGTTCATAAAATCTCAAAGTTTAGAAATTTTGGCATGTAGTCTTCTGCCTTGAACTTTTTATGTAAGCCTTCTTTTCTGCGTCTTTTCATTATAAATTCTTCTCTCTTTCTCATACTTTCATTTTCTTCCAGCTGAACTCCCTAGTTCTGGGTTTCCACTACTAGCCCTCAAGGCCCTTAAATCTTCGAATTTTTGTTTCTCCGTGAGAAAGTCCAAAATGAAATAATTCTCTTCAAGAGAGTTTGGAGAGCAGGGGCAGGAGATGAATGGGCACTTGTATTTCTCTGCTTTGCTTTGAAGGAATCCTTCAGACTGTATATGTTTTAGGGATGGAACATGTTTGTAACTATTGTCATTCCAGAAAGCAGAGCTCTGTTTCAATCCCATGGACGGTGTGTAATGAATGAAGTGCTCAGGCGATGGGGCATGGAGGAGAAGAGTATTCAATAGCAGGGCTGTGAGGATTTACACGTCAGGGAACCCATCGTGCATTCTGCACCTGAGATAAACCTGCCACAACTGTCAGGAGAGAGGAGCAGCTTGTTGCTGGTGACTCTCCCTCCTCCTCCTCTGCCACACCTTTAAAACCTGGATCTAATCCATTTTTTAGGAAGCCTTGCTTTTGTGATGCCATTTCATTATGATGAAAAAGTCATCATACATTTCTGTTGTGTGGTCTTGTTCTCTTTACAATGTGATCGTTTGTGATCTGTTTATGCATTGCTTTGAAAACATTTTTGGTCATTTTCTCCCCGCCTATGTGCTGTGGATAACCAATGGTTTTGTGCTTTTTTTCTGCTAAGAACCATACCTCTTATTTATTTTTTATTTCTCCTGGTGTCTAGCTCAGCATTGCAAAGGCGATGATTGAATAAGCAGAAACAGTCTCATGAAAAATGACAAGGAGCCTTTGGTTGCATGACCTCATCATGAGTTTATTTGTTGTTGAGATTGTCTGAGTGTTACAGTCCATTTCAAGTGGGGGCATTGGCTGCTCTTTCTGCATTAGAACCAATTAGGAAGCGAAGAAGTAAGGAGAAGGTGGGGTGGGGGGAGGAAAAGAATGCAAGTGTTCTGTGTTTGCACCACCTTTTACGATGTCACTGCCACTCAGCTCTGAAACTCTTCTTTCTCTTTTTATCCCGATATAATAAGGTTGATAAAGGAGTGGGCTCTTTCTTTTAATTCAGACTCCATCACTTACTAACTGTGACATTGTACAATATTCTTAGTCTTTCAGTGCCTTGGTTTCCCCCATTTCAAAACTGGGATGGAAATCGCACCTACTATATTGTGATATCGTGAGGAGTGAAAGTGAATATAGGTAAGACTCCTAGAGCAATGCTTGGCACATAGTAAGTGCTCAATAGTCATCAATATCATGATTATGAATTGGTTAAAAAGCAAGAAATAAGTGCTGATCAAGGTGGCAATTATAGAGTATTCCAACCGATGGGGAAAATAGGAATTTTGTGGGACAAGAGTAAAATATTCACTGAACATGTTCCTGACGGTCATTCCTGACTTGTCAATGAGATGTGAAGTTTAGCCTTAAAATGATCAGATCTGGTCGTCTTTTACCATACAAATAGCAATGATAATGAAAATTATTTTCCACCATACCATCTACCAAAGGAAGATTTTGACAATTATTGTGCTGCATTACCGATCCATTTTCTCATCAACTAGTGTTTATTAAAGCAGGGTTGCTATCAGATGAAGGTCTTATCTCTAGCTTATTATGTAATTGAAGGAAATTAAGTTTGTATCTGGGAAGAATGAAGAATAATTTAAGAAGGTATAGCATTGTTCATAGACAAGACCAAAGGGACAAGATGTGCTGAGTTGTTTGCTTGAAGTAAAATGCTCAGCACAGTGAGGTGTATTGCTGTGGTAAAAAAAAATGAATCTTTACTCTGGAAAACACTGAAGATTAATAGAGGATATGGAAGAGCATATTGAATTATAGTACTTATTGATTTACTAATGTTTCTTAAGTACAATGTGTAAGAATATTAAGAGAATAACATCATCCTTTACATTTTTATCTTATGTATGAATCAGCAAGAATTTACTAGGTAAGTTTTGGTGTCATCTCAACATAGCTTTAAAAAAACCTTGTAGATTCTTGGACAGACCTAAAGAATCAGAAGATAACTTCTGATTGAAGTGTGATGAGAAGAAAAATGACAAAGAAGTGGTAGAACATAAAAAGGAAGTCATTAAAGTAAACATTATCCAGACATCAATATGCTATATGAGCAAAGTGCTCTACGCAGGAGCTCTGAACCTGGAATAAAATCTGGCTCACAGGTTCATTTGCTCCAATTGGCCCAGTTAACCCACTTTAGTAATCTAAAGCAAATATATTATTCAGGACTTTATGAAGATAATAAAAGGATTAGTTGAAGATGATTAACTGTGAATCATGGAATGAGAATTCTATTGGTTATGTGATTAAGTCTGAAAACCTAAATGTTTGCAAAATTTGAGCTAAGTATAGGGGTTTATTCTAAGGTTTCGTTGTTAATTCTTAAATTATATACTTAGCAATTTTTTTAACCTTTTCATTTTTTTTCTTCTTTTCATGTAAATATTTAAGGCTATCCATTTTTCTCAAATCACCACTTTTGGTTTATCCCACAGTATTCCATGTTTAATTTTAATTAACGAGCAATAGTAAACATTGTTAAATTTTTCACCTTGACTTTTTTTCTGTAAGCTATTTTGTTTTAATTTTCTAAATATAAGGGGAGTATTCAATTTATATTTTTGTTACTGACCTCAAACTCAACTGCACAGACATAGAGAATGTGGTCTATACAGTTTTTTCACTCTTGAATTTTTTTTTTAACTCACCTGAGGATATTTTTCTATTTATCTTCAGATAGAGTGGGAGGGAGGAAGAGAGAGAGAGAAACATCGACATGAGAGGGACATATTGACTGGTTGCCTCCCGCATGACCCCGACTGGGGTCAGGGATGAGGTACATGCCCTTGACCGGAATCTAACCCGAGACTCCATCGGTCCACAGGCCGACACTAACCGCTGAGCCAAACCAGCCGGGGTAACTCTTCAAAACATTTTTAAGACTTACTGTTTCGGTTATCTATTCAATTTAGTGGGTCATAATTGCAGACAGGGCTGGTCTGAGTGGTTCTTTTGTTCTATGTGGCATCACTGGATGGTCTGTCTGGAAGATTGAAGATACGTTCGTTCACATGTCTGGTGCTTTGGCAATGATGCCTAGAAAACTGGATTCAGCTGGGATATTTGCCCGGAGGGCTAATATGTGACCTCCCCCTACTTATAAGTCTCCAATTTCAGTAGAGTTTAGTGAAAACTAGCAGAGCCTGAGAAAAGCTCGTTTCTAGGTGTGGAGATGGTGTACCACCTAAGACAATCAAAATAACTAGTTATGAGAATGATGAGCAGCCTCAGACAGGATCTGAGTTTGTGTGCTCTGAAGGACATGTAACTATTAAAAACAGATGCACAAGAAACAAGCTTGTGATAGTACATGGGTGGTAAGTAAGGGCTTCCAGAGAGGGAGGCTGAGATTTCCAGGCAATAGATAAATACATACACCAACTGGGTGTAAGAACCAGTCGGGTTTATATTTGTTAACTCCTTGCTTTCCGATTCTAACAACGTTAGGCTCTACCTGTTTTATTTGCATCCTAAATTTAAAGGACACTTTGTAAAAAATGCTATTATTAACTGTGTGTAGAAAATAATTCCAGTATCCCAGATTCAAGCAAATGGTCAATTTCCAGGTGTGTTGAAAAGTTAATATAAAGGATCATTCTACAGCAAGTCTCATTCCATTAAAACAAAAGCATTAACAATAACAATTTGTGTAATGAAATATATTAGAAACTTGCAGCTGATATGCAACTTACTTCAAGAAATAATTTATACAATTAAGTTCTAATCCAGAAAAGCCTTGGCTCTTCCTTGAAAATGTTATTCCTTCATCAGCCAAGTATTCGTTGAACGCTCATGTGCCAGACACTATCATAGGAATTGGAAATATAGCTTTGTGCAGATCAGACAAAATTTCCTCTTTCAGAGCTTACATTGCAATGGCAGGAGACAGATAAGAAGCAAATAAATATATACTCTATAAGATAGTAATGAGGGCTATAGAGGAAAATACAGCAGAATAATGAGAATGAGAAGTTTTGGGAAGTGTGTGAATGTGTACATGTGTGCCTGTGTATGCGTGTATGTGTGTGTGCACACTTGCGCTTGAATGTTTACTTTTTAGATAAGCGTGTTTGTTAAAGCCTCTCTGATAAGGTGGCATTGGAGCAGAAACCTAATTCTAAGTAAAGAGAACCTTTAAGATACCAGGAAAAAGAATGTTCCAGGCTGGGGAATTAGTAAGTATGTATTCTGTAAGGTCCAAGTGTGCTGGGTGCATTCAAGGAAGAGCTGGAGTACAGAGTAAAGGTGTGACTTTATTTGCTATCAGACAGGTAGAAGGGGGGCATTTGTTTCCCATGATACTGATGCAATTTTCATAAAAACTCTAAGCAATAACAGCAATCACACTCTCTAAAGACAAAAAACATATTATATGGGCTGTGATTATTCCCTGATTTTTGGTTGATCACTACCTTGCGTGTAGCACTATGCTCAGAGTTTTAAGACTCAGTTCCTGTCCATAGGGTTCACAGTGTAATTCTGGAGACACCTTTTTGGTCTGCTCATTATGCCTTTGAACCACATCACTTCTCTTTTCTGAGATGATCCCATTTTGACTGTGTGGCTTTTCTTAGGCTGACAATGTCACCACCTTCCTAGTCAGTCTTGACAAGTGAGTGCTTTTATGCCTGAAGGCTTTCCTTCCCTCTGTCTCTTTTATAATGTCTCTTGATTTTTGTGGAAACTTTTGGATGGTCCTTCAATTCTCCATGGTTTGCAGAAGACTTGAGGATCTACTTCAGTTTTATTTGTCAAACATTCCCTTCTATCATATGGGGAACCAGATAGAGCAGTCCCCTGGGGGTTCTATCATGTACAACTTCTCTTGGGTTCCATGCCCCAGTCCCCCAAAAACCCAATTAATATTAGGAGCTATAGAGCAGAAACATGTTTCTAGCAATTTCTCTTCATTCAGATCCTCTTCCTCCTACAGACCTGATCAAACTCTAAGAGTGGGTTAGCAAGAACTTTCACCAAGTAATTTTAAATTTATTTTTTAATTGAGATTTTATTTTTTATAGCTATTTAAATTTCATAGCAAATTTGAGGGGAAGGTACAGAGATTGCCCATAAGCCCCACACATGTATAGCCTCCCCTATTATACCCCAATAGAGTGGTACATTTGTTACAATTGATGAACCTACATTAGTACAATTGTCTTTTTCCAATCCTTCATTGATATATTAAACTTTATACCCCTCTTTCTTCTGAAATTTGCATTTGACATCCCAAATCAAAGTTTTGGAATGCAAGCCTCATTCTTTCTCCAAAAGTGGAGCTTTTAAGATTAAACATTTCTAGCTTTCTAAATTATTATTTCTTTCATAACTATCACAAGTCTACTTAGAAATTCTAAAGCCAACAAGTTGT
This sequence comes from Tadarida brasiliensis, assembly GCA_030848825.1. Classification (NCBI taxonomy): domain Eukaryota; kingdom Metazoa; phylum Chordata; class Mammalia; order Chiroptera; family Molossidae; genus Tadarida; species Tadarida brasiliensis. The sequence continues at coordinate 75,977,911 of CM061267.1, read as the reverse complement.
CTTTCTGTTCTCTGATTGGGCTACATAGGCCTTTTCTGGATGTGATGAGCTTGGAATGCCTTGACCTCAAGTTCAAGTTTTAATTAGCAACAAAGAATTTGCCTGTTAACATATTTGAATCATATTCCACTATATGATAAAGTAAGTGAATAGTCTAGTTACATGTGTGATGTGACTGAGAACTGTTTTCATAAATGACACACAGAATATCATTTAGTGTCTCTGTCTGGCATTTCTGGATCCAAAGTTCAATAAATGCTTATTAGATTTCTTCTTTGCATATGTTATTCAAAAGAAAGATAAGGATGACTATGAAATACTGCCTGAGGGCAGAATATCTGTACTGACTATCTGGAATTCTATAAGAATATTTATCTTGTCTTATTTATTTATATCAGTATTGGTTCATAAATATTTATTTTATACTTTGGTTTATAATATAATACTAATAGATTTGTTTTGTTGATCAAAGTGGTCCACATTTGTTCATTGGAAGATTTTCAGTTGGCTGCTGTATTCCTTTGACATGTTTTATCATCATGTGTGTGTGTGTTTGTGTGTGTGTGTGTGTGTGAGTACTTTCTTACTCTTACATAAGATTCATCTTATATATTTCCTGCTTTGTCCTAGAATCAGCCATTTCTCCCAGAATCCTGGTTCCTTTATTGGAGAATGGTATGAGAGACCAAGACCAAGGTTAGATGTGCACATTGCTATTGTGGTATCCTTTCTTTTAGGTGCTCCCAGATGACAGAGTAAAAAATATTTGTTTATATTAATTCATATATAAACATATCTATAAATATTTCTACAGATAATGACCTGTATCTATATTAAGCCAAATCTGACTTCCTACTGTTATCTCCAACTCTAATCTGTGACCACATGGGCTATTCTAGCCTGTTATCTGTAAACCCCTACTCCAGCAATGAGAAAACTCACTTAATTATTCCATCCCAGTTTACAAGTATAATAGAATGAGAATTGTTAACCAATAATCCCATTGGAAAGAGCATTGTCAACTGATAACCATGCTCGTGTGTCACTCCTTTTGCCTTTAGTCTTATAGACTCCACCCCTTTCCAAAGTTGCTTAGATCACCGCACTGTTCTTCCTACCCACTTCAGTGAGGTTATTTCATACATGTGTGTTAGAGCTAGATTTCCTTGTCAGAGTCTGCATTCCTTCCTGAGATTCCTTGATCTCCTAAATGAGTGTTTAAAAATATTTTCATATATTAAGGTTCACTCTTTGTGCTGTGAAGTTCTCTGGGTTTCTACAAAGGCATTATGTCTTGTATCCATTATTACAGTTGAATAATTTTATTACACACACACACCCCACCCGCCTCCATGCTTTTCCTATTCCTTTCAGGAATGGGTCATTTTGTCCATAGCCACTTCATCTTATTTTCCCATGTTCCCCTGTGTTTTGAAAGGCATGCATCTTTAAATTCTTTCCAGAGTTTCCCCTCTTCTCTTCTGTACTCTCTGCCATAACCCATCTTCCTGTTGATTAGAGGGTGTAGCGAGCTTCTAACATTCTACACTGTGGTTTCAAAATGGACTTAGAAAGAAAAACATATGATACTGGTCTAGTACTTTTTATTTAGCACTTCAGAGCACTTTATCAATTAAACAAAGCCCAATGCTAAGTGACTGAGTTTTTGTAGTTATGTTGAGACAGAAGAACTTTCCCAAGGTCACAGGAAACTGCCCAATTCATACTCATGTAGAGAGTGTTTCATTTCCGTGTGCCATCTTCTCAAACAAGGTTGCCTCCTCAATAATGAAGGAAGAAAAACAAATGATATTTCCCCATCTCCTCCTTTCTTCCCCCTGGGAATCAGGTACTTTTAAGAAGCAAGAATCTACATTTGGGAGTCTTTCGATGGCACAGTTTTAATCCAATCTTGCTTCTGGTATTTAGGAAACCAGACATATAATCTCTGTCTCTGTGGGGGATCTAAGCACGCTCCAGCTTTTCTCGCCAATGCCGTCTGCCTATTTTTGCCCAAAGACACAATAACTATTTTAGGTAACTTCATACTGTGAAAAGGCTTGTGTTATGTAAATGAAATGAAGACATTTTAGGCTGAATTAATGGATGATTTTTAAGGCAAGACAATTTGGGAGAGAACATCTAAGCAATTTGGGCAGAATTTAAAACTTCCTCTACAGTGTTGACTTTAGCACCCGCTTGAGAAGCTATTTTTTCTCAATGTATTGTGTTATTCTCTTTCTTAATCAGTTTCATACTTAGTTACTTACACAGTGCTAATTATCTGAGCAAAGTATGGTTTTGCTGATTTGAAACTTTCCTGTCAATGACAGAGACTTAGGTTGGATAAATTATGACAAGTAATTTTGAAGGTGTTTCTGATACATGAAAGGTATAACCATGAGTTGTTTTGCATAATGGAATGTATATTGAATATTTTATTAACTTATAAAATATGTTTTAATATCATTGGACTTCTCATGGAGAAGTAAAAATCATGAAACTTTTATATTCTAGAAAAAATAAAATTTCTTGAAAATATTGTCCTTACACAGCTACACAAAGTATTAATGTTATGTGCACAAACAGTCTTTCTAAAGATGTCAAGCCCAGCCAGAGTGGCTCAGTTGGTTGAGCACTGTCCCATTAACCAAAAGGTCACTGGTTTGATTCCCGGTCAGGGCACATGCCCAGGTTTTGGGCTTGATCCCCAGTAGGGGTCCTGCAGGAGGCAGCTGATCAATGTTTCTCTCTCACATTGATATTTCTCTCTCTCTCTCTCTCCCTCCTCCTTTCTCTCTCTTCCTCCTCCTTTCTCTCTCTCTCTCTAAAATCAATAAAAACATTTATTTAAAGAAAAGATGTCAAATACGAAATTCCCTATGTCAAAAAATTGCTTTAATCCACTTTTAAACCACCTACTTCCAAAGATTTTCCTGATTTTCTAAATATCACTGGCACCAGGATCTTATCAGGAACCAAGATCAACAGCTCAGTATCAGCTTTGACTTATACTCGTCCTCTTCTATCTTATCATATACCGTGTTCTGTAGATTTTACCTCATTGTTTATTGAATCTCATTTCTATCATTACTGCCACCTCCTCCCCCAGTTATGTCTCTCCATAGTTTTTATTTGTACTGTGGAACAATGAATCCTGCCCCCCACCCCATTCCCTTTCTCCCTGTGTTAGCACATCTTACATAATGCTGACAAAGTGAGCCATATAAAGCATGTTCAATCATAACTTTTGCACGCTCTGTTGATAGTTTTTAGCATTACTATTGAATTAAATATATATTTTTCATTGTTATGCTCAAGATTTTTTTTTAACTTTGGACCCCAAGAACTTTTTTTAGCTCAAGGAAAACAGAGGTATTTACTGTTCACTGACCTTGCCCCTCCCCTACTATACCTCAACTTTCTTACCTCTCTCCATTCTACTATTAACTAGAATGTGTTAGTAGCAACAAGTCCATGAGAAACTCTAAAAAAAAGGGAAGGGGGTTGTGTTCTTGGAAGACAATTTTACATACGAAAGATTGCGGTGGCCTAAAATTGTAATAATAAAAACAACTTGTTTTGTTTTGACCAGATTTCCCAAAACTATTGGCCCACAGCCTGCTTTTCAGTGCAAACAGTTCCTAAACATGTTATGTCATTTGCTCAGTACATTCCTTCTGCTTGGCATGAACTCATCCTTGCTGCTTCTATATGCAACTGGCAAGATTGTCTCTCTCCAAGCCTTTCTCAATGTCCCCTCTTCCACAAATCTGTTCTTGAGTCACTATCAAACATAGGTCTAGGTATTTAACCATTTTACCACTTTTTTGGTAACTCTTTCATGGCATGTACCTCACTCCCATTTTTGTTCAGTTATTTGTATTATTGGTTTTAACCATCTGACCAAACTGTAAACTCCCTGAAGATAACAACCACATCTTATTTGTCTCACTATCATTTTCAGGGACTAATACTATTTCCTGTACAAGATAAGAATTCAATAAATATATATTGTATTGAGCAGCATGCCTTTCTATAACTTTTGAAACACATTATCTGATTTGATCTTTATCACTCTGTGAGCTGGGCTAGAATTATCACCCTCACATTTGAGGACAGAAACCAATATAATTTTTTTGTCTTTGTGTTAAAAAATACTGGATGCAGGCATATTACTTCCCCAACTGTGAGACAAGTGAAACATAACTTAGCTCCCTGCTCCAGGATATATTCAATCTAAGAAGATAAAACTGTGAACCAACTAAACCAGTATTTTTTTTTTAAATCAAGACTATCAGTTTGTTCATCAAGAATCCCTTCAAGACCTTCACCTCAATGGACCAAACATACTGAAACTATTGTCATAAATTCTTCCCCATCTCAGACCTTGAAAGACCTGCTATACAACCACCCAGCCCAGGCCTTAACACCCTACAGATGTTCTCTCCTCTCTGACTTTTCAAATGTGGGACACAATCAAGATGTTGTTATGGTCTCTTCTATTGCCGTTAAGTCTAATAAAGTTAGTTTTGCTGGTTTCATTGCTGGTCTTCTGGAAAAATAGAGGCTATACTTATAAATGAAAAACTTGATGCATAAAGGATTAAGAATTTGCCCAATTTCTATAGCTAAGAAATGGCAGATCTAAGATGAATAATCAAGCCTCTAAAATCTTTATCTGCAAAGACTTTCTTTCATATCTTTCTTTTGCATTATGTCATTTCTCTAGAACAGTTATAAAACTCAGGTAGCTATAAAAAGCAGTATAAAATTAATCTGTCCATAGCCTCTCCTTCAAATAAGTATGTTTCATTAAAACAAACAAACAAACAGTATTTCTTGAGTCCCTACTGCATATAGGGCATGGGGGTTATATCCATGACAAAACAAAAGAAAGTTTCTGCTATCAAAGATGTTACGTTCTAATTGGGTGGAGTGGGGAGCAAAGACAGTAAACATATGAATTAATAACAGTTGAAGTGGAAAAATGATAGAAGGATTGCAATTGTATATGGGTTGTCAGAGAAAGTCCATCTGAGAGGGTGGTGACATGATATGTCTCAAGACAGTGGGTGAGAGAGCTAGTCAGACATCAGTGGGAAAACCCTTCTCGGTGCTCATTGGACAAAACCTAAATTTTAGAGACCAGGACATTTATGTTTAAAGGAAACTACAGTGATTGAGCAATCGTTTTGTTGAATAAAATATCTGTGGATTGAATTAGTGCTGTAAGTGGTTTAAGATTGTGTCAATGGTATTTGCCACTTTATATTCTGTTGTTGCTTTGATTATAAATAATGCCTCCTGTTTGCTCTTGCATATGTAAGTCATCTTTAATTCCTGATGGGTGATGGTGACCCTTTCTCTGATTAATGTTTCTTTCATATTCCTATGTAAATGTCTTGTGTGAAACGAAGTGCTTATAAATCCACTTTACTTCTGAAAGCCTGAAGAATCATAACATTGATTCCTAAAGCTATTAAAGTCAATTGGAGGGAGAAAAGCCAAACAGGACATAGTTAGCCATTCATTTGGTTTATGTATTGTAAGATCCCTTTAGATGATTGAATACAGAGAAATTTCAGTCACAATGGAAAGACAGAGACATCCTGATAGTAAACTCTTTAAACTGTGTGTAATTCAACCAAAACAGATTCTTTTGAGTAATTTCTCCCAAAGTTTCTGAAGTATTTTCATGAGGCTAGACACAGAAGTCCTTTGCCAAAAATATTTTTATTGAGTATTCAAAGATGAAAACTGCTGAAAGCCAAATAGTAGCCTTCACTTATTGGTGTCATTGTGAATGCTGCTACTCTAAAACCTGGCCCTTACTCCATTTAGCTCAGTCTCACTATGTTTTTCATCTTAGAGCCTTTAGGGCACCCTCTCTGAACTCTAGTGTCCCTAACACAAAACCTCCGGGTCCTGGCCATCCCCAGCCTTGCCTCTATCACGCCCTCTAACAACACTTTTTTTCCGGAAAACCTGCTCACTCTGTGCTGCCCCTCACCTTTCTTCCTTAACTTTTCTTTCCTCTTGCTTTGGAATTCTTCTTTCCTGGCTCCACCTCTATGTTGGAACTCTTCAAATTTCCACTAGATGCTCCTCCCTCTGCTCACTGTACGTTCTCTCCCTTGGGCGTTTCATCCATCTTGTATGATCTTAATGGTCATCTTCTCTGTAGATGAACCTCACACTTGTATCTACATCTTAATTTTTCTTTTGGGCTTCAGACACATGTATCTAGTGCTCATCTGGGTGGCCCAAATGGTGTGCCACAAGAATTTTAAAAACATACAGTACCTGATTCTTTAGTCAGGGGCACTGACCTCCTTTCCCTTAGCTTGTCAAATAAAAAAATGTTTTAAATGATGACAACAAACACAACAATAGCCATTGGTGTGAATGCCCTGTCTTGAACCATAAATATATAGGTCATGTAATAGAGTTGCATCTTATTGGTTAATTCTTGATAACAGATATCCTTATATACAAGTCTAGGCACCTGTTTGTTGTTTTTTTTTTAAAGTCACTTTGGAACAAAAAAGGGTAGATACTACTATTATTATTTATTTGCAAATCAATAAAAACTGTACCCATTTTTTTGTCAGCTCAGCAAAAAATGTTTTTTTTGGTGTGCCACAAAATTTAAGTAATCAGCTTACGTGGGCCATGAGATGAAAAGGTTGAAAATCCCTGCCCTATAACATTAAAACTCAATATTTCCAGCACCAAGCCAACTATTTTTAATGCAAGCATATTTTTGGAGTCTTTCTAAGGTCCTTGAATGTCAATATTATTCAACTGGTTGTGTAAAACAAAGTCATTCATTGACTGATTCCTTCAGTGATTACTATGTGTCCCCTAAACCCAAATATTCATGTGAAATTGCCTTATAGCTCTGTCAGTGCTGGGTCCAGAAATTTCTGATATTCCAACCAATTTACTTTGGAATATAATGTGTTAATAAAAGTTTTACAGCTAACTGTCCTAGCAACTTGGGATGACTACCCTATTTTAAAAGGTCCCTGAAGTTGAGTACTCAGGGTGATGTAATCTGAGAAGAAAATTCACCATATGATGGTATAATACTTCCCCCAGGCCCACTGCAAAGTAATTATAGAGTTCTAGTCTATTAAATGTAAATACTAGCACTAAAATGTGTCTGTATCCTTTCGTCTAAAGAAGCTGGAGATAACATTTAAAGAATGCTTATTTTAAAAGCATTTACATTGTTGGAGTAGAAACAGACCCATATATTTTTATTCTTCAATTTACTTCATTTAGTAGATAGTGAGGATGTGGTGTTTTTTATTCCCCTTGTTTTCTACCAGAATATACAAAGTGACCTTTCTCATAGCCCAGAGGCACTAATACCAGAAATATTAGATTAATAAATGAAAGTAAGTATAAGGAATAAAAAATATGAGACATGGTACCTGCTCTCAAGATATATTAAAATTTGGTCAAGAAGGTAATATTCATAAAAAGGTAAAGGGCAGAATAAAGTAAAATAGAATCGCCAAATGGCGGCTAGAGATAGTAAGTGACACAGAGTTTGGGGAAAAGGAAGAAATGACTTTGAGTTGGACTGTAAAGGGGGGTTTCATGGAGGATTCAGGATTTGTGACTGATTCAGAAATCTGAAGAGACTAAGAGAAGACTAAATGTTTCCTCTACTTCATGCTTTGCCATCTCTCTCTCTCTGTATGTAAAAGAATTTTTCTTAAGACAATTGAACACGTGCTATTTTAACTGAAAATAGAAAGTGTGTGTGTGTGTATATATATATATATATAATATATATATATATGACTGCCTTATTTTTTAGTTAAATGCTCCACAAAGTAGTTACCACTTTCCTCTGAGTAATTCTCTTACATGAAATTTCCACTGTAACTAGACACAGGAACTTACTGCATACTTGCTTCTGTCACTTTGAACAGACCTTGTTTGTCAAGGAGATGCCTGTCACCTTTTGCGTCACAGTTTGGGAATTTGTAGTGTTCCTCAAATTCCCTCTGAAGATTTCCCTCATCTCTCAGTCAATGGGAATATATATCTCTTCTATAGTCTTCCACAGATCTCCTTGTTTCTATCAAACATTTATTTGGCAGCATATTCAATATTTTTAGTTAATGTCCTTTTTCTATGAGTATTTTTGATATCTCTTTGGGTCATGGGTGAGCTCATTAGAAGACTGGTCCACATCTCTTACATTTTGTATTCCCAAAAGACCTTGCAAATACTTGATTCTTGGTACATGTATGTTGAAAGAATCATGAAATATAATGATTTGCAAAGCTTTGAGATTTATTGGCTGAGTTTTATTCCACTACCAAGTGTGTTCCTGGGGATGTGTATTGAACTTTTTTGTATGGGCTCTGTTCAGTTTCTTGGGAAGAATGTGTTAGTTGTTAGCTCATTTACTTGAAGAGCTCTTCCCTGAGAAGTCTCACAGGCTTCTGGGAGCAATGTATGATTGAAACATTTTTCGGCTTCTCTTTTCTGAGTACTGTGTAGGTACTTACTGTTTTGTATCGGTCTAATTGCAGTGATGCTTTCTCTTGAGATGCCATTTGAACGACGAAACTGAGATGTATGCGTGAAAATGATGCGGTTCCGTGGGGCAGAGGTGATGCTGAAGCATGTTATCAAATTGACCTTTAAGGGTTCTTTTAGAATCTTGTGAAAGTGGAATCAATCAAAGTAATTTAGTAATAGATTTAGTCTATATAAATTGTTAATTTTTTTTAAGATTAATATTTGGATGGTATATGCTTATATAGCATTTCTACATTTACATCATAATATGTTTGATATTATTTCTTACCACTTTTTAAAATAAAGACATTAAAGCATGCTCCGTGGACTTCTGGGTCAACAAGAAAGTTGTCAGGCAGTTATTGAAATTCTGAATTTAAAAAAAGCAATGCAAAACAAAAGAAACAAAAACAAATAATAACAACAAAACAAACCCAATCAGAATATGGAAAGATATACAAAATGAAAATAGCACAGGTTATTAAGATTACCATGTTCCAGGACACATGTTTATTAACAAAGCTCAGAAAAAATCGCTGAGTGTCTGGTGATGCGGGAAGAAGGTGGCTTTCTATGTATTCCCACTAAAAGCCATTGCTTGTACGATACTGAATCAATTTACTAACTAGGAGTTAAGATATCCCCTTACTTTTTCTTGTAATGCAGTTTGGCCACAGGTAAGAGGGGAAATAGCTCAACCATGTATGAAAAATCAGTTGTAAGAAGAAGTAGAAACTGAAGTGCCAAAGAATGCTTTTTGAGGATTTGAGTTTTTATATGCTTATGCTGCGAAAAAAAATGTTGCTACCCTGGTAGCAATGTTAGGTACCATTTATCCACTGCTTATTTTGTGCCAGGCATTCTGCAAAACAGTTTACATATACTGTTCTGTTTAATTCCTATAATAACACTACGAGAAAGATATTATCATATCTATCTTACAAATGATGGGAATGAGCTCCAAAGATAAATCATATGCTCATGATTGCACAGCCTGAAAATGGTAGAGTTGGTAGAACCCACTTCTGCCTAATTCTGATGTCTCGGTTCCTAACTGCTTTTAGAACAGTTCAAATATTTAAGGAATAAAGTCATCTCTATAGAATCAGATAATCATGTCCTAGAAGCAGGAGGCAAATGACTATTATAGGTACTGGACATTTGTCTGGGCATTCTGAAGATGAACTTTGCTAGAATATTCAAATAGCAATCAGGTTTGTAATAAGGGACCCTAAGAAAGTCTACCCACATGTTTATGGGCAAAAATCAATGTCAATATACAGCTGTCTTTAAGAAATAAATAGAAAAAATAATATAAAATAAAGAAAAATATTGAGGTTAAGCTATTTAGAGTAATAGAGAAGCTTTATCTTTTCACTTAATTCATAGTTGAAAGAGGCTTGGCGAATGGCCAGCAAGCTTCCCTAGGATCGGCAGACTCTCGGGGAGATTCCTCTAGGCCAGGGGACTGGAGCAACCCCACTAAGAAGAACCAAACTGGAGGCCCCTTGCCCTTCTTGACATTGAACCTCTCATGGGGTAATCATCAGGGGAAGCTGCACAGACTGGTCAAATGGTCACCCATCTTCTTAAAAGATTTACACACCCTCACATGTCCAGGAAGTGACTCCCCAGGAATCCACACAGAAGAGCTCATACAGACAGGTACAGCAAGGCTTGATTCAGATTCTCAAAGATGGAGGCTACTATGGCACCCAGGTTATCCCACTCACTGCAGAATGGCAGATGAATGTCTTGGAAGATGGTGTAGTTGCTATGCATATTTTGAAGATTCAGGAAACACTCTGATTTCACTTTTGCCTGCTCGCCAGCCCCCCAGGCATGGGGTTGAAATAGAAGTTTAGGGAGAAGAAGGTGTAGGATTCGGGCTCCAGGCAAGTCATTGTGTGAGTTTCAATCCCAGGTGACTCACAGTATTCTGAAGGCAAGCTCAGTCAACTTTCTAGTCTGGATTCAGAATCAGAGTCCTTTATGAAGCAAGGGTTCACAGGCCTAAATGAGCTCCTAATCGGAAGTGCTAGTTCAAATAGGCTGCTGGGATAACTGGGATTCTTATATACTTACTGGTGCAAGGGGGTGTTACAGAGTCTTTCTAGCTAATCACATATCTTGAACATTTTCATTTTGTCAATGAAAATTATTACTAACTTACCCTATTCTAATTAACGGATGTTCTGAGGGAAGATTCCAATGAATTTCAAGCACTGGTGTAGCTACTCCTCAGTGCAGATTCTGAATGAAGATACTTCTAAAGATAAATAACCCTCCTCTCCCTCCACAGTGTAATTTACATACCATATTTAAGTATTTTAAAGCACTAGGCTAATAATATTACCTTGGGTATATGAAACAGAAGATCTTCAGCCAAATAAAGTTTATTCTGTGCTATGGCTTTGATCCTAACCCACTCTCTCATCTCCTGATTGGGAGTAGATGTCTTTTTCCCCATTAGTTTATTTAAGTAGTTGCAGATCTAGTGTCTTCTTTGACCCCTTATCCTTAGGTCCATGCTCTGACTCCTATAAGCCCACTGACATTGATCTTATCAAGATCAACAAAGACCACTGCACTGCTAAATTCATTGGCTAAGTCTTGACTCTCATCTTATCTAACCAATCAGTAGCACAGTGAAATTTTTAATCAAATATCACTTTCCCTTTGAGCCTTTCCCTGACCACTCAACCTAGGATCGTTAGTCTCACCCTCATTACTGTCCTCCCCAGCTCTTTGCTTCTTTTCTCTAGCTGTTATGTCCAGCTATATATCTCACTCATTGATCCTATGTGTTCTCTCTCTCCTCCCAACTAGAGCATGTGCTTCATGAGGGCTGCAATTTCTGACTGTTTTGTTTATTATTATATCCCTACTGCCTAGAACAATGCCCAACAGAATAAGTTATCAGTACGTGTTTGTTGAATGAATGAATGAAAAATATCATTTGTAGGAAACTAAACCAACAGGATCATTGTGGAAAGCAATTTGAAAATGTAAATAAAGTTTTTTTCTTACTTGTTCATATATTTTTACCCCAATAAATTCACTGTCAAGACTCTATCCTACATTAATAATCAGTGACAAAAAAATGCATAACTCCAGTCCCATAAGTACTATCACCACAGGTTCTGAGAACACGTCTGCTAGTCACATAAAAGTGTTTATTATCAGTCTGGGATCTGACTACAAACTGATATGTATCCATCATCTCTATAGATGCCATGTATTGTGCTGTGTGTGTGTGTGTGTGTGTGTGTGTGTGTGTGCATGATAGGATTTTCAATTTTTGGAAAGATAACATAAGATAGGGAGTTTCATTCACAGCATATGGGAGTGTAAATTAGTACAGTTTTATGAAAGCAATTTTTAATCTGTAACAAAAGCCTTAAAAGTATTCAAAATGTTTAATTTGGAAATACCACTTCTAAGCACCAATTATAAAAACAATAGTAAAAAACACAGGCAACAATCTACATATTAAGATAGTTGTCAAATAATTATTTTAAATGGTATAAATTTGAAAGAAACTTCAATGTTTGTTCAAAAATTAAATGTTACATTTATTCAATGGAGTATTGGGTTTTCATGGACGAATCTCTTATTTCCATAGACTAATTACCTGCATAAAGCTCTTGATAGGTGAAAAAACAAATTTCTAAACAATGAGTCCAATTTTATATGAACCTTTCCCCAGCCGCCAGTAAGGTGCTGGGTCCCTCAGAGGAAGCTGAGGCCGTGCGGGGGTGAGGCCCTCAGTCACTCCGAGACCAGCTCTGCACCTGGGCGTGCTCAGCTGGCACTCACCCCCGTCATGCCCTTTGGCTCAGAGCTCGCCTGCATCTGCTCGGCCCTTACCTGCACCACAACACAGAGGTGATGGTAAAAGAAGATAAGCTCCATGCCCTCATTAAAGCAGCCTGTGTAAATGTTGAACTTTTCTGGCCAGGCTTATTTGCAAAGGCTCTGGCCAAGGTCAACATGGGAGCCTCCTCTGCAATGTAGGGGCTGGTGGACCTGCCCAGGCAGCTGGTGTGTCCCCAGCGGGAGGTCCTGCCCCCTCTGCTACTGCTGCTCCAGCAGAGAGAAGAATCTGAGGAGTCTGATGATGACATGGGCTTTGGTCTTTTTCACTAAACCTCTTTTGTAACACATTCAATAGAAAGCTGAGCTCTGGCCCAGCCAGTGTGGCTCAGTGAATTGAGCATTGATTGGGCGTTCTCCCATGGACTGAGAGGTACCGGTTCAATTCCTGGTCAGGGTACATGCCTGGGTTGCGGGCTTGAGCCCAGTAGGGGGTGTGCAGGAGGCAGCCCATCAGTGTATCTCTCTTACGTCAATGTTTCTATCTCTCTCTCCCTCCCTTCCTCTCTCTCTAAAAAGTCAATAGAGCCCGGCTGGTATGGCTCAGTGGTTGAGTGTTGGCCCATGCACCGAGAAGTCACCAGTTCGATTCCCAGTCAGGGCACATGCCTAGGTGGCAGGGCAAATCTCCAGTAGGCAGCATGCAGGAGGCGGCCAATCGATGTTCTCTCTCATCGATGTTTCTGTCTCTCTCCCTCTCCCTTCCTCTCTCTCTCTCTAAGCATCAATAAAGAAAAAAAAATTTTTTTTAATCAATAGAAACATTTAAAAATAAGTTGAGCTCTGGAAAAAAATATATACATCTTCAGAGAAATAGAATGGAAGTAAGTAAATTAAAATGTTATCCGTGAACTTTGTTATGGTTAATTTTTCTCACTACTTTATATATCAATTATTCCAAAATTTTCTTCAAGAGCATGTAAAAAATGTAAAATAAAAAACAAAACAATCTGAACTAAACAAAAACCTCAGCACACTTTGAGGAATATAAAAATCCTGCTGGAAAACTGTGGATTTTTAAGACAATTCTTGCAAAAACTCTTATTTTGCCATTGAAGAATGTGAAGTGGAATAAAAAAAATAGGATAGGAGAGTAAAAGTCAGGTTCTTGATTGAAAATCTCAAGGTTTCCTTCCTACCCTTTACACTTACATAACACTTTGCATTCCACTGTATGTCAATCAGTTCTCCTAACTGTCCTGTGAGATTGGCAGGTCAAGGATTATTCTCTCCAGGTCTTACATCTGAGGTAATAGAGTCCCAGAGAGGTTAAGAGACTTGCCCAAGGTAACCCAGTTACAAAGCAATAAATAAAACCAAGATAAAAACTCACATCTTCTCTTCTAGCTACACACTTCCCTCCTCCGACCCCCATTGCTCTAAACTATTGTGCTGAGAAATTAGAAAAGAGAAGACAGTGATTGTGTTCTTCTGAAAGCTATTGGAGTGCACTTCTATTAATGCCGGACAGCTTTGAAGTCATTGATTGCCCTGCGAGATGATGAGATTGTGCTACACAGGACTTGCCCATCGTTACCATGTGATTTTCAATTAAGAAGAAAATCAAAAGTATCCCAGTGTCATGGTCATAACCTGAAGGGTTCAGACACACTACCAGCTGCATACAAATCAGGCAAGACTCACCCTTTATCTGGGTGTGCGGACTGCAGCCTCCCAGAGAGAGATGTCCTCTCACACTTCGGCCCAGCTCTTTGGGTTTTCATGCCTTGGAAGCTGTCATTTGTGAGTTAGGTCTTTAATGTGGTTTTGACTCTTGGGAAAACTTTTTTCAGTATCTTCATTGAACAATCACTACAATGGCACAGAGTGTGAAAGTGTGTTGTGAGAATGAAGCATCTGAGCTGTGCATTAGGAAGGCTGCTGTGGAAAGGACAGGAGGCTCCGGCCTTCGAGATCTGGGATCAATACGGACAAGCTGATGGCCCAGCTCTGTAACCTTCAGCAAGTCAGGACTCCTCAGCTTCCTAAGTCATCAAGTAGGGCTATTCATCTCCATCCCACAGAGCAGCGAAGGTAAAAATGAAATGACACGTGCTCAAGGGCCCAGCTCTGTCGTAAGGTATAGATTTGCTGAATGCATTTTGTTTTGTTTTCATTCAGTGTAGTGATACAGAAACAGTTTTCGAAGGTAATGTTGTCTGGGTACTTGGAGAGACCCCCGAAGCACCTTGCTGTGAGAAAAGGGGCTTCTATGAAGGAAATGTGAGTGGTGCCATGTCATGTGCTCTTAGACATGGGCCACTGAGAAGGACATGAAGGAGCCACATGACACATGCTAGAAACATGCCTGCTGATGAGTAAAGCAGCTGCGTAGGGGTTATAGTTGCTCATGAGTTAAAGGGGAAGAAGGAATCATCTCAGGTATATTATATAGAAAATGAGGACATATCTGTCTCATTCTATTTTTCATGTCTTAATCGTAAGGCAAGCAGCAGCTGTCAGAAAACAAAATTGTCTTGATGGCGAATTTTATTGACAATAATAGGTTTATCTCTTTAGTTCAAATAGCACAAAGTAATGTGTGAACTGCATACTTGAAGGCAAGCAGGATCTGGATTGATTTTTTTTTTTTTAAGTGTTTTCATCTTATGTCTCTATTGGCATCTTTTTTGGACCCATTTAAGATGGTTCGTTTTTAGTGATACTATGTTTATTACAAGACATGGTTTTTATTCTCTTTGTTTTTTACCTCACCATTAATAGGTTATACATTCTGGTCCCCAAATGTAAAGACCTCAGTTTGTTTCACCTCTTAAGATTCTTCACCAATTCAGTCACTATTTCACAAGCTCTGTGTTTTTATCTTGTTAGTGATGCCTCCAGTTCCCAAGAACTCTGCCTTTTATTTTTAAGTGATGCACTTGACATAATTTAGTTTTAGTGGCTCTCCGGGTATCATGAGAGAAATGATTTGATAACCATGGTGTCATGCTCAGCAATCTTTCATGAATTTCTCCCTTAGGACATTTAGAAACTCTTAACCAAAAATCGAAGACAAGTGATTACTAATTTCTCAGGTTGGGTTAACTTTTAGTTTTAATGCTGATGTCATAGTGTATCAAGATGCTTCTTGTGCTTAAATTGTGAAAATGCAGAAATCTTGGCCACGTGACTGAGCCAGTGAGGTGCTGTGATAATTTGCTTATTTGTCTTTGTTGTAAGCACTAAGCCTAGTGGAGCGTGGAACCGTGTAACGTGGATGTTCCTTTGCAGGTTCATTCACTCATTCATTCAGCAGATATCTCTTGGATACCTGCTATGTACTAGACATAGTTGTCCACACTGGGGATACATAAGAATTAAAACCCCATAGCTTTTGGGGGTTTATATTCTAGTGAGAGTGATAGGAAACAAACAAGTAAAATAAATAACCTGTTAGGAACGGTGTCCAAGTTAGTGTTGCCAAAACCAGTAAATGTGGTCACATAATGAATCTTACCTCAAAAAGCTATTTAATTAATGGTGATATCGTTTAAAATCCCCAAGTAAAACAAACAATTATTTTCATGTCAAAATTCTATCATTTCCAACATGTTGCAACATGTCTCTATCCTGGTTAATACCCAGATGGTGTGGTTTGGGACTGGTCAATAAATGTAATATCTTGAGTATTTGTGTAGATAATCTTAATTTTGGTCACTATCACTTTGTACATACTCTATAATAAAACAGTTTCTCTTTTTTGTGGTTTCTAATTGACCTTGAATTTTTCTAGAGTTGTCTCAAAAACATTTGAACACTGGAAGCCTCATTGGAAGCGTGTGACAATCTTTTTATTTTGTTTTATTTTTTCCATCACCATTTATCCTCTCCATGCCTTCTTCCACGCCCCCCCCCCCACCATCACCCCAGCAATCACCACACTGTAGGCATGTGACAATTTTAAAAGCTGAACACTTTCCAGGACAATTTGCATCTGGATGTTTATTTAGAAAACAAAATTAATAAAATTATCCTATGACTTTATTATAATTGAATGAACTTCATTAAATGTCAATTACATGACAGCAGCCCAATCCAATAGATGCTAATCCATAGGGCAGTGTTGTGCCTGGGCTCATAGTGAGCAACATAAATGAGATCCATATTCCAAGGGCTTGGGAAGATCAGTTTTAAGTGAAGCTAAGCATAAAATATCTTATTTATAGCAAAGCCCATAACAGGACCTTGCCTTGACTCTCTTAGAATGTCTGGGTGAACATAAGAACAAATCACACTATTAGGGTTTGATAAAAAGCCTCATTTACTGCCTAAGTTTGGACATTATCCAGATGCATAAAATAGGATGTGGACAGAAATTCATTTCTCTGTTTTTTTCAATATCTTCCTGGATGTCATAATGACTGGGTGACTATTTCAGAAACAAATACTAGCAATTAGAAATACTGTGTCCCATAAGTCATTTGGGTTCTTTGTGGGAGGTATGAGCACCTAAAAGAATTCCAGGTTTTGGTAGCAAGGAGGAAGGGTTAACAGAGAGTAGATAAACAACAGAACCAGCTGCACACTCCAAATTAAAATTTAAGCCATTACACATTTTGTTTGCATATGTTATTAATAGTTGCTTTGAAATACAATAAATTGACCTGCAGGGTCAGCGTAACAATGCAGTTGGCACAGTCTGGACTTGGTTGTATTCATTACGTTTGCTAGGACTGTGAATAGGGCTCTGCTATTGTTGGATAAACACCAGTACTGAGTCTTTCCTTCAAAGCATATACATACTCCAACAAAAGAGCTCATGCAAGGGTGTATGCAGTCAAAGAATATAGCAGCTGCACTATTCAGGAAACATGTTCAGAAAGGTAATCACCAAACTCAGAACTCAGAAAAAGCATGAAGCTTTTCCAAAATTACACAACTTTATTTGTCCTTTGTCATTTAGAATTTTTAAAAGTTTTGGGCCTTGGAAAAGTCTCTGGAGAGCACTTGGAACAATGTATTCTGACTTCAGCGTGTTAAGAGCATCTTGTATAATCCCTTGACTAGACTCACTGATAGCATTCTTGTTCTGTTGCTATTCATGGTGTGATAGTGAAATAATGGTTTAGCCGCTGTGTATGTTTCTAATTTCAAAGACTGCACAAAGCCAAGTTATGGCGATCTGCTGTTTTAAGTGTTGAACATCTTCTGCTGTTCTGTTTCCTCTTCCTCTCTTTTTGGGCACTAAATTGGGATTCTGGCTGAGTTCATGTTACTGAGAACAGTCTTTAATTATTTGTTCTTAATATGTCTTTCACACCTGAGGTGGTAATGAATAGTTTGAGGTCATAAGGGTGTCACTGTGTAAATTATAGTTCCAGGACCAAGACAAAGACTTGTTAAATTCTTAGGCCATCAAGAGCCAGTACTAATGAAGATACCCGCTCTTGAAAAATTACTAAATTAGATCTAACAGACTATATGTTTTTTTTTTTCAACTGTTGCTCCTAATGATGATCCTTGCATAGTTCTCTAGACTTGGAATGAACCTTAAACTCATTTCCAGGGAAAGCCAGGTGAGCCACTGTGTGCAAAGCAGAGTATGGCCGAC
The DNA here is from genome assembly GCA_030848825.1 of Tadarida brasiliensis. Taxonomy (NCBI): domain Eukaryota; kingdom Metazoa; phylum Chordata; class Mammalia; order Chiroptera; family Molossidae; genus Tadarida; species Tadarida brasiliensis. Next base: position 75,959,934 of record CM061267.1, on the reverse strand, counting down.
AGCCACACCTGTTGTGATTTCCTCTGGAAATGATGGCTTCCTGGTTGTACAAACTGACAAATTGCAAAGCACAAAAATTATAATGTCTTCTCCTCTGACCAACTTCATACTTGTCACTTCTATAACCGTTACAATCTGTATTTATGTAGGATATCTAGTTTTACTTCTTGCCTTGTAATCTGTCTCAAACACATAGAGCCGTAAAACAAGGTTCCACTGTATTCGTTGGTAATTTTTATTTTCCATCTGTTGAAGCCATTTGAGAAAGCCAATAGGGTCTCTTACTAGCTCAAACTCAGAGCCCAGAAAATAATAGTTTACAACATTCCCATGGTGCTTTTTATAGTCATTTCTTTTCCTGGTACTTAATTTTTTTTCCTTCTCTGGGTGACAGTTTTTACTCCAGCATAGAACGGTAGGTGTTTGGCTCTCTCTTTTGATTGAATGCCACATACTGCATTCTAATGCTACAACATGTGTGTACGATAAATTTTCTTGTAAACTGAAGGCTTCAAGGCTAAGACTCTGTCAAGCTTATATTTTCAGAGCTTTTGAAATATTTTCCACTTAGCAACCTCTTTGCATTGCTTGCAAAGCTTTTAGGGGGCATGTCAGTCAAAAGGATGACTCTAACCAAAGAAAGAACAATTCAGAGGCTGATTTTTAGAATTAGCATCCGCTTCAGCAGTGATTCAATGGCTTTATCAATTTGCACTGGAGAAGTGTGAGAAGGTCAAATATTTTGCTTCCTTTTACTTAGTGTATATTAGGTTGATAACTGTGTATCAGATATCCAAATTTTGTCTATCTTGTAAAACACAAAGTTATAGTTTCCATTTTGAGCTGAAGTCTATAGGAACAGAGTATGAGACATGAATTAGTCATGACAAAATGACAACCAGGTGGGTGAGCATGGATGGATGTGTAGTTACCCAAATCTGACATTGGGTAATTATGTTTCTTTGTCCAACAAAAAGATCAGGATGAGACCAGTGTTTTCAAAGATGAGTGTATCTTTGTATCTGTGTTTCAGAATCTTTTGAGTCACCTTCTACAATTGACATTGGCCTGCCAGAATCCAGGAACACATACCACCGATCCTATCATTAGCAAGCAGGGCAACATTAACTTACAAAGACTTCTTAGGTGACCCTGTGTACTCTCTGCCCGACGGAGAACTATAAGGACCAAAAGATCAGTAAGAAGTGTGATTAAAAAAAGAGACCTGAAGAGAGTTAGTAAGGGCCTCGAACACCAAGAGTCATTAAAAAAAAGTCAGGGCTAGATTTAGTGAGAAAGGAAGTGAACATCAAGTCTAGCTCCTTTTTGTCTGCCTCCAGCCTCTGCTGTCATTGTCCTCAGACAGTTGGATCTCCAGACATCTCCTAATTAATGCTATGTTTTGCCCTAGTTCTTACTCAAGTTCTGCCTGAGGCAAGTGTTTCTGCCATCTGGGGAAGCCTAGAAATTAAAACTGACATATTACTTGACTTGTTGTAGGTGACGTAGCTGCTCACTGGTGAGGCGCAGGCTCAGATGCAGGTCATGTTCACCTACATGCTGTGCACTGTTCTTGTGCCTCACATGGAAGGAAGAACTTTTTGAATGCCCACCCTAACTAATTTCAGGAGAGATTGATAGAGAGATAGAGATGGAGATGGAGACGGGGACGGGGATGGGGATGAGGATGGAGATGGAGATGGAGATGGAGATGGAGATGGAGATGGAGATGGGGATGGGGATGGGGATGGGGATGGGGATGGGGATGGGGATGGGGATGGGGATGAAGACGGAGATGGAGATGGAGATGGAGATGGGGATGGGGATGGGGATGGGGATGGGGATGGGGATGGGGATGGGGATGGAGATGGAGATGGAGATGGAGATGGAGATGGAGATGGAGAGAGAGATGAGAGATGAGAGAAGTGACAGAATACAAAATTAAATTCAGGATTGTCTCTATAAACTTTTTATTCAGTCCACAATAATCTCTAGTGTTCATAGGATGTGACATCTGTTTAAATTTTAACCAGTTGCTCTTTTGTTGGAGTAAAATATTTCTTGCTGTTGAGCCTCTATTTACATGGACAGACTTGGATCAACTATTTGCCTGGAATTTTGAGTATTAACTATTGCCTACCCATGTCTTGCACTCTCAGCACCTCATCTTAGATTTCAAGTCTCTATTAATCTGTGCCATTCCATGCTTTGCCTTTCTCAGTCATCATGATTGGCCTTCAACTGGCTTCTCTTGAAAGTTACATTTCCATATCTGCGCTCACACACAGGTGAGAGCCTATACATATGTCATTTGTGTAATATGGTTTATTTAACATTCCAGTGAAAAACCCATGAATGCACCTGTAATATCGTTTATATTCTAAATCAGAAAAACATCTAGTGTAATCTTTTTTTTTTTTTTGCATTTCTTCAAATAAGAAATTCTAAGACAGAATTTTATTTTATTTATTTTATTTTGTGTGTATGTGTGTTTGTTTGTTTTTTTTAAGTAAGGCATGGGCGTGCAATGTACAGCATAAGGAATATAATCAATAATGTCATAATAACTGCATGGTGACAGATGGTTACTAAACATATTATGGTGATCACTACGTAAGGTATATAAATGTCAAATCACTATGTTGTACTGTTGTACCCCTGAAACGAATATAGTATTTTATGTCAACTATACTTTAATAAGAAAAGAAAAAAATAAGAATTTTAGATGAGTCAGTGCATCTCCACCTTTCTGATTCTGACTCCAAAAGTCTTCACCTTAATTTTCTATTTCCATTTTAACTAATATAGATATTTACTTTACAAGTGTCTCCATTTTTCTCATTTGTACACAAAATTCAATGTGATTAAGAAAAATGACTGAAAACCCAACTGTTCACATATATGCATCTTTCTTATTTGTGGGACACCTGTTACTTTGTGAGATGGTCCAATGCCGATAGTTGTCATTCCCTTGACTCTCTTGTCACACTGAGAGTAGAGAGCCGTGATACTCTTGAAATATCTCACATTCCTTACATCTTTCTTTAGGAGGAGAAAGCAGAATTTCTCAAAGTGTATTTCATAGACCACTGGTACATTGAGCAGTACCCTGGAAAAATGTATCATGGTCATATATCCAGTAATTCCTGTGTAATATATCCACATATATTAAGATATGAGATTTTTGATACACTTGAATATAACAAAGGCTCTGAGGCATCCCAGTGAAAGAAACCTTTGTACTGTTTACTTATTTGACCACAAAATCCTCTCTTCATATAATAAATATTAACATCCTGAGGAATTGTGGTTGCACATAACATACTTTGGTAAATGCTATTCCAGGGACTTAATATTAATTGGAAAGATCTGGAAAGCTTACCTAGGCTCTGGGCTCTTCTAATTGGCTGGGACAAGGTGGGGCGGGGGGGAGAATTGTGGGAGACTGATTGAGATATCTTTGTCAAACTACTCAAAGAGAAAAATATATATAATATGAAACTTCCCATTATAATTTAAAGGATCAGAAAGACTACATGAACCCCATTTAAGTAGAACAGAATAATAACTGGAAAACTAATCTTTATTGAAGGTTAAATTACTTCCAGAAAGTGTTAGTATATTGCTTTTGTTCTGGAGTAATTACAAGATTGCATGGAAATCTGTTCATTTGCAAGTAGAGTGCACCTACCAGTCAATAGCCTCCGTCCATTCAAGTGAGGTCAGTCCTGCCTGACCTTAGCTTTCCCTTTAGTTGTTATTATGATTCTTTTATGCTTTGGGGTATCGATTACATCCAAGAAGCAATGTTGCTCTAAGTCATACCGCAAAACTTTGAAGGAGTATAGACAAGTAAATCCTAGTTTATAGAGACAAAAATTGATGAAATGTTAGGAAAAGAAGGCTCATAACTACTGAGTAATTCTATTTTGCTTCTCCTTTTTTAAGCTAGAGATTTCCTCTGAATTAATCTTGTGATGATTTTAAAAATAGTGCTGGTTGTTTGTCCTAGTTTGTTTATTTAACAGTCAACATTTAATAAATTTTATTGAGCATCAACTACTTACTTTGCAGAGAGATACAAATGTGAACAAGACATGATCTCTTTCCTGCTCTCTGGAAATACCTGGTCCTCAGGAAGACAAACATATGTATCAGTAATCCCTATGTTAATGTGGTACTCGTGTGCAAGGTGTGAGCCCCACATAGGAGGGCGTATTTAACTGTCAAGCATTTGGAATATTTAAAAACCAGATTGTAAAGGGTGAATAGGAATAATTCAGGTGAAAAGGGGAGAGCGGGACACTGTATGTAGGTAAAACAGGTGCTGAGGCATTGCTACATGGAAAAGCAAGGAGTTAAGGGATCAACAAGCACTATCCTATTGTTGAAGCCTTGGGAATGCCGACGAGAGTGGATGTAGATAAAGTTGGACCCTGATTATGGAGGCCCTTGCCTGCTAAGTGAGGCATTTTCCCCCTTATCCTGTAGGGGATGGTGGAGATTCTGATGGGTTTTAAATTTTAAGGATTTGTCTTTTATTTTTATTTTTTAGGTAAAGTGAGATGGAAACATCGATGTGAGAGAGAAACATTGATTGGCTGCCTCCTGCATGCCCCCCACTGGGGATTGAGCCTGCAACCAGGACATGTGCCCTGACTGGGAATCGAACTGGGACTTCTCAGTCCATGGGATGACACTCAATCCACTGAGCCACACCCACCGGGCAAGGATTTGTCTTTTAGAAAGAGCACCCTGGCAGCAGGTGGGGTTGGTTGGAGAGCTGCATGGCTATCCCAAACCCTAGAAGGCTCCTTAACACTAAGCCAGTCCTGATCTTTGACACTCACTACTCCTCACCAAAAATTATAATCTAAAAAGCTGATTTATGATTTGTCCATGCCATCCTAATATAACATTGTCTTGTGTTCCCCCAACTCCACCCCACCCCACCATGGAACGACTATAGCATCAGAGAGATGATTTTTCTACTACTTTAATCAAACTTTCAAGTTTTTAATATTAGTGTTGCTTTCTTTCTGTTATGGTATCTGTACTTGCCCTGTGTTAATTCGTTAGCATAATCAGAAGGGCTGTTGGACACACAAGTGATAAACAAGAGGTGACAAAACACTTCCCACAGAATTTAGGGTCCTTTTCCCAAATGTCCTCAGTTTCACTTTCAGAATCTTATTAAACTTGGATGCTACGCCATGCATGAAGGATAATATGCCTTGCTGTTAGTCAAATGAGAGCTGTTTCTGTGGTAATCACCTTAGACTGGCTCAGAACAGCGTACCCACTTCTGTGTCTGCATGGAGAGAACACTGTTGCTTAGTATGACAATGTCAATGGAATATGCCATTCTATTAATCTCCAGCCATGGGATACAGAATTTCCTCCATAATGTGGTGATCAGCCATTTCTGTTATGATTTTATGGAAAAGGCCAACTGGCTAATGCTTTAATTATTGAGGAGATATTTTCTCAGTTATAGCACAGAATTCACTTAGGGTGATGTCTGCATATTTCAAGGACAGCTGGACTACCATGGAGGGCACTGGAATGTTTGCCTGGGTTTTGGGGAGATCACCATTTATTTTCCAGATTTAATTTTTTTTTTATAATAACAATCTTTACTGAGGAAACGTAGAAAGCAGAAAAGTATTTTAAAATTATTCATAACTTCACCACTAAGGGAGAACCATTATTAAAATGTATAATATTTTCTATCCATATCTATATTTACGTCTGTACCAATATCCCTATCTTTATCTGTGGTCTTGTCTACCAAAACAAGCACAGTAACAGCTAACTTTTATTGAGCCCACAGAATGTCTAAAGTACTGCTCTAAAATCTCCCCTGTGTTGTCTCATAGGTTCTTCCCAAAACTCTGTTAGATGTTTTTCATTATCTACATTTTATGTAAGAGAAGCTCAGAAACCAAAGAAGTGACTTACCCACAGCCACACAGCTTGTAAGTGGCAGAGCCACATTCAAACATAAGCTTCAAAACTCGTGCCATTAAGGAATATGCTATATTTTCATAAATATATATATATATATATATATATTATATACACACACGTCCACAACAGTAGAGCATTTAAAATATATATTTAAATCTGATGGCAATCTAACTCTTTTTAGTTTCATTCAGCTTTTCTATTTGATTCCTCATATCTAGTAGTAAAAAAGTTGCATCTCCCTAGAAATTCTGTTTATTGATTTAGTGACATAGAAATCTGCTTGGCTTACACATCAGGGATAAAATTACATTGCCTGATCTAATATTTTTAACATGGAAATTGTTCAAAGTAAGTTTTCATTATGTACAACATTTTATTATTATGTAAACCTGAGTAAAATTTTGAGTTCTTTTTAGGCGTATTTAACAAAAATCCTTATAACAGACTGTAGTTACATAATAAAACACTCATTGTAAACTCTATATGTTAGTGTCAGCATTGATTTTTATTTTTCTTGGTAACAGTTTTGAGTTTTGCTTTTGATTTTTGTTGTTGTTAATTCTCACATGAGGATATTTTTCCATTGATATTTTAAATAGAGTGGAAGGGAGGGAGGAAAGAAAAGAGGGAGAGAAAGAGAGAGAGACAGACATCAGTGTGAGAGAGACACATCAATTGGTTGCCTCCCACACAACCCTGACCAGGGCCAGAGATGGAACCTGCAACCCAGGTACATGCCCTTGACCAGGAATTGAACCTGTAACCCTTTGGTCCACAGAATAATGCTCTAACCGCAGAGCCAAACTGGTCAGGGCTTGATTTTTTTATTGAGGCATAATCTTGAGTTTTGAAAAATGTAAATACCCATGCACCCACATGCCCATCAGACATAAAGTTTCCATCATCCAAGAAGTTTGCTTTGTGCTCCTTTTTCAGCCAGTCTGCTGAACGACCCCCAGAAGCAACCACTGTTCTCATGTCAGTTACTGTGGCTTAGTCTGTCTGTTCTAACATGCCATCACATCGTACTCACTCTTTTGTGTATGTGACAGGTTTGTGTTCTATTAAGGGATCAGTAAATACTGTAACAAGAGTTATGATCTTTTGGTTTTAAGCCAAATCCAGGCAGTCACCTGTTTTTGTAAGTAAAGTTTTATTGAAACACAGACACTTATTAGTTTATCTATTGTTTATAGCATCTTGTGCATTTCAAATGACAGAGTCAAGTATTTGTGACAGTGATCATTATACAACTTGTAATGTCTAAAATATTTACTATCTTTACAGAAAAGTTTGCAAACTCTTGAGATACACACACACATGCACACACACACACACACACACACACACACACACCCCTACATACATATACGGTATTGCTGAGGTCACAGTAGTGCTAAGGGAAGTAGAGACAGAGAAAACTGGAACCTGATTAATGCTCAGGAGCCCAGGTACAGGGGACAGCTAGGTTCAGGGCCTCAGGTCTGGTAGGGTTAAGGAGACCCTAATCTGTTATTCAAAGTGTTTACTTTATTCCATCAGTGATTAGAAGCTTCTGATGGATTTTAAGTTGAAAGATTTTGCTTCTTTCACTCAGCATAATGTTTTTGAGGTTCATTATGTTATTTCTTGTATCAGTAGTTTATTTCTTTTTATTATTTCATTGTATGAATATATCACTTTTTGTTGATGGATATTTGGATTGCTTCCATATTTTTATTATTATGAATAACCATTCTATGAACATTCTTGTACAGGTGGTTTTGTGGACATGTGTTTTTATTTATTTCAGGAAATACCCAGGTATGGAATTGCTGGATCATAAGGTAAGTGAATGTTTAACTTTAGGACATTCCCAAATCATTTTCCAAAGTGGTTGTACCATTTTACACCTCTATGCATCAAAGTGCCACATTTTTGCTAAAATGTGATGGTAGCATAGGTTTCTAATTTTACCCATTCTGGTATCTTGTTAGGGTTTTAGTTTACATTCCTTGATATCTAACAATGTTGAACAATTTTAATGTGTTCATTGGCCATTTATATATATTCTTTTGTGAAGTATCTGCTCATGTCATTTACTCATTTCAAATTAAGTTGTTTTTCATTTTTGAGTTACAAAAGTTCTCTATATAGTATAGATACAAATCCTTTTTTCAGATGTATGTACCACTAATATTTCCTCCAAGCCTGTGGCTTACCAATTCAGTTTTTAAATGCTGCCTTTTGAAGAGGAACTGTTAATTTTGTGAAGTCTAATTTATCAGTGTTTTCCTTTATTATTTCTTTGTAGGTTCTTTCTAAGAAATACTTACCTCCAGGTTATGAATATATTTTTCTAATTAATTTTTAGGCCTTATAGTTTTAGCTTTTACATTTAGATCTATAGTTCACATTGAAGTGATTTTTGTGCAGAGTATAAGATGTAAGTCCAGGTTTATTTTTTTCCAATTTATATAATTCTGTTTGTTGAGAAGATTTTTCTTTCCTCATAAACTACATTGGTGTTATTTGTTGAAGAAACCATATACGCATGCGCTTATTTCTGTTTTCCTGAACTCTTTGTCTGTCCTTATATCAATATCACACTATCTTGATTGCTGTAGCTGATTGTGAGCCTTTGAACACTGTAAATCTTTTAATTATGTTCTTTTGTAAGATTATTTTTCCTATTGGAGGGCTTCTTCATTGTCATATAAAATTTTAAATCAACTTGTCAAGATTTACAAACAAGTCTTCTGGGACTTTGGGCAGTATTGAGTTTATATATCAGTTTGGGGATAATTTATAATGTTATAAACATTATTGGTAATAGTATTGAATCTTATCTAATAAACATGGTGTATCTCTTTATTTAATTAAGATCTTTAATTTTTCTCAGGCAGAAGTTTTACACATTTTTATTATTTTAATCCCTAATTGTTTTATGTTTTTTATTATATTGGTTTTCATGATATATAGAAATACAATTTATTTTTGTTTATTGATATTTTATTATGTTGATTTGTTAAATTTACTTAGTTCTAGCAGTTCTTTTTATTTTTAAGATTTCTTAGTAGTTTATTGAGAGCATCAAATAATTTTTCTCTTTTGTTCAGATGGAGTATTAGATTAGATTAATTTTCAAATATTAAACTAGTCTTGCATCTTGGGATACAACCCACTCAGGCATGATTCTTTTGCTATATTGATGGCTTTAAATGACTAATATTTTGTTAAGGATTTTGGCTACGTTTATGAGGGATATTTCTTTTCTTGTAATGTTCTTTTTACCAGTTTAGGTATGAGGGTTAGTTTGCCTCACAAAATGATTTGGAAATTGTCCTTTTCTCCATTATTTTATGAAACACTTTGTGTAATATTGATAGTATATTTTCTTAAAGTTTTTGCTAGAATTCACATCTGGCCCTGAATTTTCTTTGTGACAAGTTATTATTTTTTTTAATCTACAAAGTTGTTAGACAATATATAGTTATTCTAGGGCTATTCTGGTTTTCTATTTATTTTGCATACGTTTTTATAAATTGTGTCTTTCAAGGAATTTGTCTACTTCATTTAAATTGACAAATTTATTGGCATAAAATTGTTATAATCTTTTATTGGTCCTTAATTACTGCAGAATCTGCAACTTTGTCTCTTCTTCTATTCCTGACAAGGGTAGTCTGTCTTCTCTATTTTTCTCTTGATCAGTCTGTTTAGGTATTTATCAACTGTTGATGCTGTCAAAAAACCTACTTTAGATTTCATTGATTTTCTGTACCCACTCTGTTTTTTATTTATTAATTTCTATTCATGTCTTATTTGTTTCATTCTACTTACTTTGGGCTTAATTTGCTCTACTTTTCTTCATTGTTAAGATGAACATTTTTAAAGATCACTGATTTTAAACTTTTCTATTGCTAATATAAACACTGAGAGTTGTAAATTATCCTGGTGTCATTATTATTTCATTTAAACTATTTCCCGATTCAGCTTGTGATCACTTCTTTGATTCATGGATTATTTATAAGCATACTGTTGAAAACATAATATAACTGTTAACATTATTTATGATGGAAAGGCCATGTTGCCAAAAGGCCAGAGCTGAAAGTCAAGCCAAAATCTTTAAAACAATATTTTAAGATCATAAGGTTTTCTTCTAATGTAACATTCCGTTATTCTCTCAATTATTTGATGAAGCTTTTCACATTATCTAAATTCATACCAACACAGTTGAAAGCTTTTATGTTGCTCTAAGACTAATCGTATAGACATATCTTGTTGAGCATAGGGAATGCAATTTTAGAGAAAGGAGGGCTGAACACGGACAATACAATGTAGTCTCTAAGAAGATATCGTTTCTAGCATCTTTTCTGGTTGCTCTTTGGTTCCCTTCAACTCCTCTAACGCATGATATGATACTGCCTGAAATTTCATACAGATACCATTTAAATGACTGTTGGTCCGCTCATTATTCAACCCTAGAATTCAGTGATTTTCATTATGCCCTTCAAAATGTCAAAGGACTTCTATCATTACCTAATTTATAAATGATCTACCTTTTATTTTCTGCACTATTTCCTTGATCTTCTACAAAATTAACAGCAGCCTAATACATTCTTCCCTTGTTTTCTTGGCAATAGATTCAGTACTATCATTTACACTCCTTTTGCCAATCATCAAGTGTTAACATGTTTAACTCGAACATAAAATAAGTAACAGAAAGAGTGTCAATGGAGTAAACAATACAGGTTTCAGAGCATTAATACTCAGAGTGGAATGCCCATTTATTGAAAGCAGTCAATATGATACCTTTTCACTTGCTGCCTTGGTGCATATAATGGCATTCAGATTATAGGGACAATATGTATTAAAATACTTTATAATTGCTGTTTTATGTGTATTCACATACAACATACATATATACATATACATGTGGTGGTTCATTTGGGCCAAATCCCCAGTGGGGGGCATGCAGGAGGTGGCCAATCCATGTTCTCTCTCATGGATATTTCTATCTCTCTCTCCCTCTTCCTTCCTCTCTCTCTAAAAAATCAATTAAAAAAAATAGCACTGCAGTGAATTAGTGGCATTATCCATAGTATTTAATTTTAAAAGGTCAAATAGATTTGGGGTTATTTCCTTCTCGTTGTTATACTCTTTATATGCTAAATGAAGCCCTGTGTGCTTTGGTCATACATTTTTCGACTCTGAAGCACATTTGGGAAAGTAGCGAAATTCAGAGAACACTAAAAGAGATCTTATCTGCAAAGTCTTAAGGTGTTTGACTATTACCTTGGCATCCGATTTGAAGTATCTGTTTAATTAAGCTGTGGCATTTATCACCAGGATTTTTAGTAAATATCAATGGCGGACTCCTCTCTGACTGAAAATGAAGGATGGAATGTCGATAGGAGTATTTTGGCCTTCAGGTCTTTCTGGCTAGCTGGCTTCATTGGTTTCAGCATGGTGCTAATGAGGGCAAGTTCAGGGGTTAGAGCCCCTGTGTGGCTTAATTAGCTTCACACTGAGGAAGAGCTCTGTTCCAGGGCCTGAGCTAGCTCTTTCACCAGCTGTAGCATCAATGCATGCAAGCTACAAGGGGCGGAAAAGCTCATGGTCATCAGCAGAAATCCATAGCAATTGATGAATAACCTGTCACTTGTGACTGCGTATTATTTGATCTTGAAATTGCTATTCTTCAGAAGACACAGATCCATAAAGAATTTTTTTCCTATAGTTAAATAGACAAAGATATGTAGTACCTCAAAAAAAAAAAACAAAAAACAAACAAACAAAAAAAAACCACTTGGATTATCTGTTAACTTCCAATACCTTTAGAAGATTCCAGTAAAAATACCCTAAGTAGTCATCAGGACACGGGAAGAGAAATACTTACAATGGGTTCTTCTCAATTTTAAATTATTTACCCATATGCATGCTATCTTTCTTTAATTTGCTATTGCTTAAAATGGCTTTTTAAATTTTTGTTATCTTTGTTATTATATTTTTTTCCATGTTTTATTTTTGTAAGCATGAAAATCATCAACTACTGTGAGAGTTTTAACATTTTATCCACATTTTTACCAATTAGTTATTATTTAACTAATATTTACTAATTATATTTGTTAAACATTGGAGATGCTTTGGCAAACTTATGGAGATATAGTTCCTTCACTCAAGATGGTTACAGTCCATGAGGGGAAATAGGCTAATCCCTAAGCAGTACACAATCTAATCAAAGAATTACAGATTGTGTCAGGTAAATGAGCCCAACTGGACACTGAGATGGAGTGTATGGAGGTGGGATGGCGGGGTGCACTGGATTCTGAGGACCCATCTTAGGCAGGGGTGAAACAGAAGGTTTCCGAGAAGGAGCCTGCCACACACAGAAAAGGGGACACAGCACTCCCCGCAGGGGAAATGGCAAGTGCAAATGTCAGGGAGAGAAATGTTTAGATCTTATGAGGAAATGTGCTTAACGGGAGGAAGGAAGAGGTCAGTAAGATTGCCGAAATCTATAATTACAGATCAGTCTGGGCCTTTACAATTTTTTGCAAAAATTATTTTCCAAGTGCAATAGAAAACCCCAGAGGGTTTTAATCAGATGCATGCCGGATTCAGTGCACCTTCCAAGAATCACTCTGGCCACTATGTTGAAAGTGGACTAGAGCGATCGAGAACAAAAGCAGGAAGAGTATTTTGAAGCTATTTAAAAAATAATGGAGGCACAGATTAGGGTTTAATATATATTTTGGATAACAGTAACATTTGCTGGTGGATTATGGGAAAGTGGAGGGAATCCAGGTGGGTCCTAGCTGTGAACATCTGTATGTATTGTGGTTGCATTAGGGACTTGGGAATACAGGAGATAAGGCAGATTTGAAGAAACAGGACAGGGAAGCAGGGGTTTCAGTTTTGAGCAAATAGTTTTCAAATTGGAATCTATATTACAGTATAAAAATTGAACTTTTAAAAATAATTTGATATACCAACATTATTGATTATTGAATAAAATTATAATTTTTAGGATTACTTGTTAGGTGTGGTAGTGTTTCAATGTGTACACTGACTTTTATAAGGACTTTGAGTAATCTTAAATTGTCTTATATTGAAAACTCTTGCTTTATTTTTTAAAAGCACCAATTCTCTGCTACTAGCCAAATTTCCTTTGTAAATGTAGATTTTTGTGTGTGTGTGCATCCTAAAAGTATGGATTTTGTAAGGTAACTAATTTTTCATAATGAGAAACATGGGGACAGTGGAGTGGAAAGTTGCCAGATACTGCAGCAAAATATAAGGATGAATAATTCAAATGAGAAAGACAACTTTATTGAGTGCTTGAATTTCTTAGATTATCCTCCTGGGCTAAATTTTATATAAGCAAATTTAGAAATCAGCATCGTCTTCATGCACAGAGTATTTTAACTTAGAATTTATTGCAGATAACACTTTTGAAAGAGAAGTTCAATAGCCCAGCCGGTGAGGCTCAGTGGACTGAGTGTCATCCCATGGATTTAGAGGTCCTGGTTCCATTCCCAGTCGGGGCACATGCCTGGGTTGTGCTTGATCCCCAGAAAGGGGCATGCAGGAGGCAGCCAACTGATGTATCTCTCTCACATCAATATTTCTATCTCTCTCTCCCTTCCTCTCTTTACAAAAAATCAATAAAAACATATTTAAAAAAATAAAATAAAAGAGAAGTTCAATATTCTCATGCACCATATTAATTAATGATATTCTCACATACCATGCCATATTTATCGCATTGGCTCCATTATGGAAGAAAATATGAATAACAAAACATAATAACTAAAATACTATTTTAATACATGATAAATTGAACATTAAAAATATCTTATTTTTAATGAAATAATTTGCAATAGTGTTTTGCTTTTTAACATTAAAAAAACAATTCAATAGTTTTAGCAACAGTTATTTTATTATTGCTTTTATTTCTGATACCAACACTATTACTCTTAAGTCTATTCAAACCTAAACATTTACACTAAAAATCTAGATTACAAAACATGGTAGTGTAGGTAGCTAGCTAATTGTTAATACATGAAGGGAGTAAATGGAATCAGACATTAAACCTGATTTACTAGGAAACCACAGCATTCATAGGCTCCCCAGGGGACAGCTGTTTCCTCCCCTGAGGGCACCTCCCCTGAGTGCAGGAATGGGCAGGAAGAATCACTTTTCCAATCTCCCCGGCAGACAACCAGCCATTAGCAGAGATTACCAAGGGGGAAGGGTAAAAGAGCAGGGAAAATTCCTTTGCTAGGCACATGCCCAGTAGAAGCCAAGCTGGTGCAGGGGGAGGTAAGAGCTTGTGCAGTAGAAGCCAGATGACGCAGCAAAACTTTGAAGCTTGTGCAGTAGAAGCCAGATGACGCAGCAAAACTTTGAAGCTTGTGCAGTAGGGGCCAAGATGTTGACCATAAAAGGGAGAAGTCTAGCCTGGGAAAAGGACTGGATTGGTTCAGGGACATTAAACCCGGGGAGGTCCAGAAAAGGGATTAGTTAGAGGAAGGGCCCAGCATGAGCCAGCAAAGGCTTAGGAATGAAATTGGCTAGTTCTAAAGAAAGCGTGCTCCCTCCCAAGCCTGATGTAATATAATCAAGGCTTAACAAAGGCCCCTCTGGATAGCACCGTCTGCCTGTTTGTTCGTACACTTTCTCTCTTTATAGCAGGTGTGCAACTCTACACAAAGGCCCAACTGTGGGCCTGTGTGCAGCTTCTGGCCTGAGCGTAGCCAGAAACAGAGAGCAAGCTGGCAGGATGGGAGCAGAGACTGTGCGGGACTGCTGGAGCCCAGGGGATGGCATCACAGGCCTGGATCCTGACCCTCCTGTGGGCACTTCTGTTCACCAGGCCCAGAGCTGCTTCCACAGTGAGACAAAGCTAAACCACCTGGTCATGGCTGAGACACTGAGCACCTGGGACAGTCCTTTTTTTTTTTTTGCTCTGATAAATCTTACTGCTACACCTCATCCTCCTATGCATGGGTCTCCCAAATGCTTTTCTCGGGACTCGTGAAAGAGCTCCAACTGGCAACAGACATACCCATTGTGAACACTTTTGGTCAGCATTTATTTTAAGGTAGAAGACAAACTAAACACTTTGCAGGAAACATTTTGGAGGAATAAATGTTCCATTTACATGTTGTTAATTTTTTCATAAATTGGTTTGTTTTGAAGTTATTGGAATCAACAATTCAAATACAGAGGAGTCATCAAAATTACTAATACAATTTTGTTTGGTTACTTGGATCACATTCCATTCTAATGCTAAATAGCTAAACAGTACATCTTCAACAATTTTTCAAACCTAGGCATTTTTTATATTTTGAAGTCACTCTTTCTCAAGGTCTGTGATGGGCTTTGCTGTATGTGTTCAGGGACTAGGATGTAAAGGAGGAACACTGAATCATGACTTGAGAAACTTTGTTCTAGCTCTAACCTGTAGTTACAGAATTGTTTGTCACGGAACTTCATTCCATCCCAGTTTCTTCATTTGTAAAAAGAGAATGATGTCTAAGGATGCATTAATCTCCAAAACTATACAGATTCATGATATTATATGCAATGCACTGCTACATTGAGCCAAACGTATAAAACTACTTAGAAGGCTAGATGTCTTTGCATACAAACAAAAACTATTTTATTTTATTAATTTATTTTTTTAATCCTCACCAGAGGATATGCTTTTATTGACTTTTAAAGAGAGATAGAGAGAAAAAGAGAGAGAGAGAGAGATTGATGTGAAAGAGAATCATCAATCAGTTGACTCCCATATGCTCAGCAACCAGGGATCAAACCTACAACTAGGTGTGTGCCCTGACCAGGAATTGAACCCATGACCTTTTGGTTTATGGGACGATGCTCCAATCAACTAAGCCACCCAGAGCAAGGGCTTCCAAAAATATTTTAATGACTAGAAAGTAAACTATTATGTGAAAATAGATATTGGATGAAGTGATTTTTACCATTTAATATCAAAGAATGACTAATTGTTCAATCTACTATTATTTATAAAGAACCAGAAAAATATCTATAACATAAAAGGAACAGGGATCTGTGGTAATTTCCATTAAATATCTTATTGATTTATATTAGGAATGCATTAAAATGAGCTTTGAAGCAACATTCTAAGTTTACACAGGGTTTCTTTTTTGCTAGGTGAGAAACTCATAAAATAAATAATACCTTATTATGCTCCTTTTGTCCCTGCCATTATTAGCAGGTGTAATTTTAACATTAAAGGTAAAATAGCTCTCCAATGCACAGCCAGTTTTCTCACTTGAATCTTTTGAAAGCCTTAGATGTATCAGCTAAGTAAGAAAATACGCTAATTTAACTTCAAGTGTGTAGGGCTGGTAAAGGGCGGAAAGGAAGTAGGGAAATAGGCGGATGTCTTTTTATAGCGACTTGAAAGGCTAGACTGAAAAAAAAAGTAATCTATATAATTGTTTAAGTTGATTAGCTTGGCAAGACTTCCCTGTATATTTTCCAGTGGAAGAGTTTATTCTCTCTATAAATAATTATTTACAAGACACAATCTAAGATATGACTTGACTGGGCTCTTAGAATAAGATGTATAAATCTATGTTCATCATTATTTAATATGGCAGATTTATTTCAGCACTCTCTTAAGAAGTCAAGGCTTCTAGCATTCATTCTATGAGAAACAAGGGGGCAGTGATGGTCTGCGTAAGTGGACTTGGCAGAACAGATCAGCTGTTGCCATAGCTCCGGGGAAAGAACGGGCACTCCGTCTGAATGCTGCTCCCTGGGCCAGTCTTGCTCCTGGCAAGACAGTGCAGGGCTCTGGTCAGTGGCAGTGCTGGCTCCCATAGCAGATGCTCAGAAAAGTCAGGTGGAATACCTCCATGGCTTCTAACTGGCTGCTTCACACACATTTAATAATGGCCACAGCCTTGTCTGATTTGATATGATTTAGCTTGAGAGGGTGTCGAATATTTCAGATGTTTCCACCTTTTTCTTGAGTTTGAATGCTGCTTACCATTTAAGGTGCCATGAGTCTATAATGAAACAAACAAGCAAACAAAAGCAGGTTTTTACTCTCCTTATCTCTCTCGACTTACCTCTTCTCGTGGTCCAGGTGTGTGACTCAGGGACTCACCCATGCACCTGTGAAATAGACATGCAAGGCACATCAGCTTTTATTAGAGCGCTTCTGGAAACCTTGCCAAGTTAGGAGAGATGAGGGTGGCCCCTGCTGTGATCTCCTGTCCGGTTCACAGGCAGCAATGGACTCTGAGAGTGTCTGCTTTGTGGTTTCACCTAATATCGAGGCTCGGGTCAAATCTCACTCTTGTTCATTATAATTCTGTGTTGAAGGTGGGGTAAAAAAGAGGATTTAAAAAATATATATGAATAAAAATATTTAATGTTTTTAAAAATCCTCTCTGTACAGGGCATCCTTTCTATCACTTAGCATCTATTTGCCATTATTTGGAACGTATTTTGTTCCTCTTCCACCCACAAATTGAATGTCTTCTCCATCTTAACTAAGCACCTATAACACATTGTGGCTGTGACTTTTGCAGTTTGAGGTGCCACAGCAAAACTATCATGAATTTCTCCTTCTTTCTTCATAATATCACAGACATAGATTCATTTTTACTGTAGATCTTAGCAACCTCTGCATATGATTTTTTTCTTTCTTTAGTCAAAAACGTTCAACATTTCACTTATAGGAAGCACATTTTTTGGTTTCTCATTGGCATGCCTGAATTGGCAGCATTACTCCTCTTGTGCTTTGGGGGGCATTATTCAGTAAAATAAGGGTTGCTTGCACGCAAGCACTGAGAAACCACAGCAGTCGATCTGGTAACAGACAGCTACTAAGTGACCAATGGGCAGGTGACATGTACAGTGTGGACGCGGTGGACAAAGGGGTGATCACAATCCCAGCAGTAAGGACGGAGAGATTGTATCATGCTCCTCCGAACAGCGGGAAATTTAAGACAAGCTTTGCTTAGTTACAGAATTATCTATTTAATATGTTTGAGCCATGATTGACTGTGGGTAACTGAGCCAGTGGAAAATGAAACCACAGATAAAGGGGCACTACTGTAAATATAACTTGCAAATGATTAGAAGCCTGAAAATACAAAGAAGTTTGGCAAATTCTATAGAAGAGAAAGAATTCAATGCAAAAATTTGGCAGTTCACAGAAATGAAACCCAAACAATCAATAAACATGAAAATAATAAATTTTAATAGTAATCAAGAAAATACAAAATTAAACCCTGGGGTAGGCAGAATAATGCCCCCCCCACCCACCCAAATAGTCATGGAAAATATGAATATGATGGTTTACCATGCAGAGGAAAATTAAGGTTGTAGATGGAATTATGTTTGCCAATCAACTGACCTTGAGATGGGGAGATTATCCTGGTTTATTGGGGTGGGCCATAGGTAATCACAAGGGTTCTCATAGCTGGAGGAGGATGGCAGGAGAGTCAGAGCCAAGGAGAAATCTGAAGATGGCACTCAGCTCTCCTAAAGGTGGAGGGGAGAGCATAAGTCAAGGAATGAGGCAGCCTGTAGAAACTAGAAAACGTAAGGAAACGAATTCTCCTATAGAACCCTCCATGGATGGAATGCAGCCCTGCTGACCCCTTGAGTTGAGACCACTTTGGACTTCTGATCTCCAAAACTGGAAGATAATAAACTTGTGTTGTTTTAAGCCACTGCTACATTTGTGATCATTTGTTACAGCAGTAATTGAAAACTAATGCAAACACCAGTGAAACACCATGACATTCCACCAGGATGGCAAACATTTCAATATCTGACAGTGTCATACGTTAAGAATGTGGGAAAATGGGAGATGTCATACAATGCAGGCGGTAGATGATAAATTAGTACATCTTCTTTACAGAGCAATTTTGCAGTGTTTGTTATGTTTATACTCCTAGAATCAGCTACTTATTTCTGGAACAGAGGACCTGGTGTCCGGCTTCCTAGGTTTACTATATGCCATTTCCCGCCTTGCATCCTACAAATTTCCCTGGGCATGCTAAGGGAACAAGGTAATGTTCTCCACCATTTGAGGAACCCACCAAATTATGCCCCCCATCTTGGGGAATCATACTTTTCCCTGGGGTTTTTTATTGCACCTTAGTCTACTCCCTAAATAATTCCCCCAACCCTTCTACCCTACTGCAGTGAATCTCTAAATACAGATTATTAGACTTTCATTTTTGAGATTACGAGATGCTGACATCAGTCAGGTTCATGATATATATATATTTTTTTAACCAGAGAAAAAGAATACACAATTTATTGGATGGGATTCCTGGTCTAGTCCTCAATAAACACTAGGTGAATTATACTTTTCAGAAGTGTAATCTCTCTGAATTTTGCCTACATTCACACAGACATGCCTGAATAGTTTTCACATTACCCGTGCTCCCAAACACGCCAACCTAATGGCAGAGAGCTTCACTGGTCCGCAGAGGGACGACTCGCAAGGGGCCGAGGCGTGAACAGACAGCAGCTGTGCTCTGGACCCAACTCAAAGGCGAGGAGGGCTGAGCTACGCTTGCTAATCCTGCAGAGGGTGTTTTCACTGTTCAAAGACTCCACTGGAGAATGCAGGCCCCCAAGAATTACAAGGATGATCTGAAAACTTTGGAGTAATACAGCAACTCACATAGTTAAACCTTCTCTAGTCTTCTGGAGTCTCTAGGGTGCCTGTGTCAATATGACTGGGGCAGAGTTGAATGGATCAATGTGCCCGCCTGAAGTTGTAGCTTGGCGAAGCCTGCTGGGTGCCTGGGCTGAATGCACAGGCTTCATCTTGAATTGCTACAACAATCAAAGAGCATTCATTTCCCTGGATGGTTGTATATCTTGAGTAGATTTGCATCCTAATGGCTCTCATTCTGACTGGCAAAATGCACCAGGACACCAATAGCAAATTAATAAATGCCTTTATATTAGACAAATGGCCGTTTCACATGATAGTGAGATTCATGTTATTTGAAGAAATTACACATAGAATGGCAGCAGATGTTTCCCACTCCCGCTATTGACAGATCAGGATATAGAAGCCTTAACTGTGTGGGGAGGGATTCAGGTCAGTGCAGGGAAATCAGTGTGCATTTAAAAACTCTTTGTGTATGTTTAAAATATGTGGTGATATTTTAAGAAACAGCCCTTCCTTTAGAAATGCTGCTCGAGAGCTTCCGTGGAGAGCTGCAGCTGTAGGAGTGTGTGCAGTGTGACGGTTCAGCTGGAAGGAGTTCCATCGAATGGGGCAGAAGCGTTCCAAGGAGGGTGGGGATGGTTCAGGAGGAAATTTTAGAACCAAGGCTCATCCCCAAGGATTGGGCAAGAGGGCCCTTTGCTGTCCAGGAAGAAGAAATTAGAACTACCACTTAGTGCTTGTATTTTTCATTTGTGTTGTATATATATTATTATTATATTGATGTGGTGGGATTATTTTGATGTTTTACATTAAACGTAATAGATTGGTTTATGAGAACATGAATAGGACTTACAAAAAACCCGCTGTATATATCTAGAGTGCTGACAAATTTTTGTTTATGATTTCACTGATAAGGGTGTGGCTTGGAAATAATTCAGAGAGTCCCGTAAATCTGTTCAGCCAGATCTGACGTGGGAGCAGAAAGACCAGTGCCACCTCGGTGACAAACAGCCTCTAACGCCAAGGCTGTGACGGGCTCATACAGGGCACTGGTGAGAGTTTGTAACAAAAACGAAACAAAACACCCCTCTAAGAGGACAGAGCACTGAAGGGTCCTGGCTTGGCAGCCAGTGCGTGGGCTGAATGTCAGCCCATTACTGCAAATCCTGACATGGCAGCCTGTCTCAGGCAGACTGAGGACACCAAGGAGGGAGGAAATGAGAAACTATTGTATTTTTTTCTGCTTTCCTTCCCCAAATGAAACTCAGTGCTTAAAAAATTAATAAATAAAGCTAAATCTTCAGGTCTGATGAGATAGTTAACTTTTATACACCAAGAAGAGAAAGCAGACATTGCTTATTTTATTTCTCAAATGTTGGTACTTTCTATTGCCTCCTCGTATCCATCTTCCTTTTCTTCCTGAATATTTGCAACAAGGTGTAGATATATTATTTAATTTTGGCCAACGAGCAGTAGTTTTAGGAGTAAATTCCAAAAAGTCCTTAAAGAGAGAGACTGAATCTTTCCTCATCTTTTTCTTCTTTTGTACTGCTACCTGGAATGCAGATGCGAGGGCTGGAACTCAGGCAGCAATATTGAATCTCAAAGGAAACTATATCTAAGGATGGCAAATTACTGATAGGAGCCAACGTCCCTGAAAACTTCTTGCAGCATCCACATTAATGCTAGAGTGTCTTCTTGCAGATTTTATTTTTTACTTGAAAGACATACGTTTCTATCTTATTCAAATCACTAGTATTATTATATTTTCTCTTATTTTCAGCTGAATTTAATCTTACCTGGATACATGAAATTCTTCCTATTCTCATGATTGTACTTGACTGTATTCATTCCTCTGAACCTAAATATAATGGTACAAACAACCAAGGTATCTTCTAATGATTTCTAATCATTAAATTATCATTGAAAGCCACTTAGTACAATTTTATAATAGATAGAGCTTTCAATGGCTTTGGGTCATACAGACCCAGATTCAGATCTCAACTTTGCCACCTACAAGAGAGATCTCTATCCTCTGTATCCTGTAAAATCAGCTCTTAGGATTGCTGTGTTTATTAAAGGAAATGACGTATGTAAAGTGCCTGCCACTGAAAGGTGCTCTATAAATGTTAAGTACCCTCCAACATTTCCAGGGACCTGCAAGTTTCTTAACTTTGTATCATTACTGCTTAGCACACTGCCTTGTGCAGAGTACATACCAAATCAGTGATTCTTTAATGAAATAAGGTGAAGATTTTAAAAGGCTTTATAAACCACATACCTGTCTCTTCTCATTTGAAGTCACTCTTCAAATTATGTAAAATGTTGTTCTAATGTTCAGAAAGATTCATGAGCCACTTAAGTTTCTGATTTTGCAACCACAGAGTTAGTATGAAATTGGGTAAAATCTGGCTCTTTATTCTGTAGTGTGTGTGTGTGTGTGTGTGTGTGTGTGTGTACAGGATTACTCAATGCACAAACTTCTGTTGGAGATTAAAATGAACATTGTAGTTGGTTTGAATGCATTAAAGCACTATTTGTCTTAATGGCAGATATAATTTGGAGTCAACAAATAATGAGCAAAATTATTTCTGTATAACCTTTTCAGTAACATGGACTCAGAAACGTGCTGCATGGGACACTTTGGTAAAAATTAGGTAATTTTATTTTCCTCAGATATATTCGACTGTCTCTAAGTGTTTGCATGTTTATCCCTCTCAGCAAGACAGTTATGGGGCTGAGAAGAACGGATAGAGATCTGGTAGCACATCGCTCCGTGTTGATGTAGGAGTTTGCCCAAATCGACCTGAAGACACAGTGAGGGGGATTTTCTCTGTTCAACGACCCGCATAATGTATCAGAATTCTTTCATGTAAAAGCAGTTTTATTAATTGTGCTCTTTCCGTTCTTTTCTCAGGAGTGTCTAGAAAAAGATCTGTTCCCATCACAAATGTTCTGTGCTCTTTTCTTCATCTCCGGTGGATCAGAGATCACATTTCAGATGTTCGCGAGGGAGGGTTGGAAAGAATAAAAGGTGGCAAAAAGGTTGAAGGGAAGTGGAAAACTTTCTTTTTCACCCCCATAAACTCTGAGAAATAGCTGACCTCTTCCCCCAGGAGATAGAGAGCATTTGAGTGATAACTGCTTTAATCCTTCTTTAGTCTAAAGGAAAAGCAGACGTACTGAAATGGTGACATGATATCGGAGACTGAGAATCCATTACCACCAAAACGACAAACCTCTGTGCGGGGAACAGCCTCTTGTTCATTTCCAGGACCCACTAGCTTGGCCTTCAAGAAAGGAAACCCCAGTCCCGGTGCTATATGACATGTTCTTATGTCATTAGAATATTTGGAGAGCCTTAAAAAGTGAGGAATAGAACATGGAGGGAGTTAGGGGATGATGAAGGATGGAGAAAGGGGGTGCAGTTTTCAATATACAAGTGCTAGCTTTGCAGTTGAGCATCATATGTGAGTGGGATCTAGTAAAATGCAAATAGAAGCATCTCACAAGCTTTAAAAAATTATATATATAATATATATGGGGGAGAGAGAGAGAAACATAAATGTGAGAGAGAAACATCGATTGGCTGCCTCCTGCACCCTCCTGCATGCACCTGGACGGGGATTGAACCGCCACCTCTTGGTGTAGGGACGACGCTCCAACCAACTGAGCCACACTGGCCAAGGCCCACAAGCTTTTTGTTGGATTCCATGCTGACACACACATCAAACTGGATTTGAATGACATCCAGATATTGTTTTTATTATAAGTGAAATTAATTGAGCTTTTCAATGGCATGATATTTCAGACGGCCATTTGTCAGGACTTGATCAACACGTCGTGTCCACAGGGAAGACTGGAGGAGCAGGTTGTCACAGGGAGGGAGGACGGGGGGCCTGGGTGGCAGATTCCAGGTGAAGATGCCTGTCTAAGGACCTGCACCCCGTCCATACCTGCACTGTTCTCTCACCCCCGCTGCTCACTGTGGTGGGGGAGCTGTCCCAGGTGTCAAAGGTCCTGGCACAGAGAATGGAAGCTGCCCCTGAGGACAGGTTTGTGGGTAATTTGTTCACACTGACAGATTTATTTATTTCGTCTGCACTTGTGCTATCAAGGTCCTGGGAGAAATTTCTTCCCAAATGTACTCTGACATGTACTAGTGTCCTTGGCACCAGGAAATGATGCTGCTTTTTGGAGTGATTGGGACTGTAAGTGCAAGCATGCACTCTATCTAAATTACCTCCTGGGTGAAGCATTTATCATCATAAAAACTTTTACTCTCCCTCTAAACTCCAATTTTAAATGTTGAAATACTACAAGGAAGCTATATAATAGTCTGTGGATGCATATTTGAAGCTATTTTTAAAAACTCTCCTATTGTTTCAATCTTTTCACCATGGGGGCATGAAATTGCTTTAATTTCCATTGCTTTTTCCTCCAGCGTTTAATTTTTTTTTAAGTTTGAGTTAGGAACTTTGAAGCCTCCTTTTTCTCTGCTGGGCTTTTGTGTTAAAGAAACTATCCAGGACAGCAGGCAGTATGCAACAATTAAAGCCAACCCAAGACAAAGACGGCCACCGCTTCTAACGGTTGCTTAACATTTACATTCGTTCTTGTTTGTTTTTCTGTCAGATTCTTTCCATTGGAATTAAAGAAGTTTATGTTTGAAAGATTGTAACATCAACAAAAATCTAATCAGTTTTGACATTTGTATTTTTTAAATGCTCAAGGAATACATTTTTCAACTCAAAGCATTTTAGATTTGTGTTTAGTTACGAATGTTTTTCCTCTCTTGGTTGGTTAGCATACAAGGAATGATTTTGACCCTACAAGGCAATCACTGAAAGTGTTTCTAGGAGGTTCTAGTTAATTAAATAGTCTGTTTTAAAATCACCAATAACATACACATGTATCTCTTTAAATGATCTATCCATGGTATATAATAGCAGTTTAATATGGATCTCTAAATATTACTTAATTCAAAAGCCTTAAAGTTCATACTTTTTAAAAAAATGTATTAGTACTAGAAATTTCTTGGAGCACAACTTTTGAAAGTTGTTGAAAAAGTTAGAAGCTACTAGGGCTTCGTAATGACTAATTTGTGTGTATATGAGTGTGTACCTTTCTTCCTCTAGACTGGAAGCGTCTTACTGTGGGGTAGTGTCTTTTCCCCGAGTGCCACTGTTCCATCTTTTATCCTTAGACACATACTTCTGCCACCTTGGAGGTGCTCAATAAACGTTCCTTTCATAGGTGAATAAATAAGCAAACTAATAGAGCGAAAATAAAACCCCGAGAGGGAACATTTAAAAACATCAACATGAAAGGCGATTGCTGCTTTGGCTGCGTAATTTTATGAACATTTCCGATGTCTTAGCATCAGTGGTGTGTTGTGATAGATTGTGTTGTAGAGGCTAGAAACTAAAATAAAGTATTGTATCATTCAAAAGGCAAGGAAAAGAGTTCCACTGAACTCGTATCAGTGGTACTGAGTGAGCAGAATAGCATTCTGAAGGCTTGAAGTTAGTTATACATGAGATGACTTATGGTAGCCAAACATTTCTCTTTACATGTTACTCCTTGAACAAATACGTAGTCTCAATTCTGGTAAGTTGAAAAGCATTAGAACTATTTTTGATATGGAGACTCCAGAAAAGTATCCTCATTTCCCAAGTCACGCCACAGCTGCTCCATTAGGAAGCTCTGTCGGCCCTACCTCCATCCCGTAGTTTGGATTTGATTACTATTCACTGTCTTCATCTGCACAACTTCATTCTCAGCCACCACAGTTCCGTTGACGAACTAGTCTCCCTGACGCCCCTCTTTCCTCTCATCCTCCCCTTAGCAACCACAGTGATCTAGAAGCTTGAATAAGATCATACCCATGCCCTGGTTCAGAGTCTGATGGTGCATTGTGATGAGAATACGGTTCACCCTCTCACTCCCCTTCTGCCTCCTGCCTCCCTGCCTCTCCAGGCTCCGGCCGTCCTCCTCCATGATTTCATCCCCGGTGCATACCCCTTCTCTGTGCCACCATGGCCATGACTGTATCCTAAACCCCTTTCCACTGAAGACTGCTTCGCTGTTTCCTCTGCTTGGGAGGCTCCTCAACATCGCGGTCTTTGCTGACCTCCATCATCCACATCTGTATTTCTAACTACCGTAGCTACGTTAGCCTCACATCCAAGTCACCAATAATCTCATTGTCCCTACTGTTTTCCTTATGGCATTTCCTACTGTCAGGAGTTAAATGACTGATTTACTGTTTGTGTTCTTACTTGGCTATTGTTGCTTAGATTATAAGCTTATTAAGGACATGGACATTCTTGAATTTTGGGGGTACGGGTTTATTGGTCTCTGCTGCAGTTTTGGGCCCCAAAACGGAGCCTGGAGAACCTTCTCTGTGAAGAAGATCTATGTTTTTGACATTGACCTCTTGGGGGTTATTTTTCAAAGTCAGTGTCACATACCTTTTTGTTTAGTCATCCGTGGAAACACACAACATACGGTTGTTTAAAGTCCTAGTCTCCTATTCGTACTTGTGCAACACTTTTTCACAGACAAAGTAGTTAATCTCTCTTGATCTCAGTTTTTATATGTAAGGTGACCATACACTTCAGAGGAATATCTAGGAAGCTGAGGCAAAACAGAACCGAAGAGTCAAGTAACTTGCTTGAGGTCGTAAGTCTACAAGTAGGCCTGTTGTAGCCACCCTGGAAGCTGGGTTCCAGGAGTTCTATTGTTCTTTCTCGTTACGTTGTAGCTGGTAGCAGAGGTGAGGTTGCAGAACCTCTGAGCACGCCTTCGTTGTGATTACAGCATGGGGCATATGGAGAATAAGATCAATTATTTAGATAAAAGAAAATAAGTCTTTCTTAAGATGCTAGTAATGCATAGTTTGGGGCACAGAGTTTAGCTGGTGCTGGGGACCCTTTAGATCTGCCACCCCAACAGGGCATTACTCGGGGAAATGACTGTGTGTGTAGGCAAAGAGGGGCCAGGGGGAGGATGAAAGGCCGGTGGGCGGAGAATACTGGGGAGAGAGGAGAGCCTGAGAGACTTCCTCATCCCTGCATAATTGGGAAAAGGATGCCAAATAGCAGAAATAAGAGGGCCACTAGGTATATGCAGCATATACGCACTGCTCCCATTTCTTCTGGAAATATGAATTCAATTTATGGAAAAATATATCTATGTTCTGGTTGCTGGTACAAAGCATAGATGTCATTCCACAGGATGGACCTTAATGCTTAAAAGGAGTTATCTTTCAGCTCATTTAATAGCCAGTCAGTCCCACAATGGGCCATTTTACCATTTATAAAGCTGATCATTACTGGGTGATGACTTATGTAGTGAGACCAGGAACCCCACTGACTTCAGCTCATTGCCTAATTTCCTTTGCACCCAAGGGAGTTCCCTGGTGAGGAACACTATGGGGTATGAATGTTTGTGTCTCTCCAAATTGCATATGTTGCTAATGCCCAATATGATGGCATTTGGATAGCAAATCTTGGGAGGTAATTAGGTTTAGACTAGGTTATGAAGGTGGGTCACTTATGATGGGATTAGTGCCCTTATAAGCAGATGAAGACAGAGAGCTCTCTCTCTCTTTCAGTCCACACATGCACAAAGAAGAAATTATGTGAGCACATAGTGGAACAGTGGTTGTCTGCAAGCCAGTAAATTGGCCATCACCAACAACTGAGTCTGCCAATACCTTGCTCTTGAACTTCCAGGCTCGAGAACTGTGAGGAACAAGTATCTGGTTTCTAAGCCTGCCAGTCTGTGCCATTTTGTTATAGCAGACCAAGCTGACTAAGACACTATCCACAGCCACTTTCCCAGAAATATTTCTCAGCTCTGCTCTCATACTGGTCCTTTAATGTCTCTGATAAGCTGGTTATCCAGTTAACCCCTGAAATTCATGAAAACCCTGACATCTGGCCATGTCTTCTTATAGGTAAAATCGACCTTAAGATACATTGCTTGCCCGGCTGGTGTGGCTCAGTGGCTGAGCGTCGACCCATGCACCAAGAGGTCGCCAGTTCAATTACTGGTCAGGGCACATGCCCAGGTTGTGGGCCCAGTCCCCAGTGGGGTCGTGCAGGAGGTGGCCAATTGATGTTCTCTCTCATCGATGTTTCTATCTTTCTTTCTCCCTTCCTCTCTCTCTAAAATCAATAAAGAAAAAAAAATTTTTTTTAAGTTATACTGCTTGATGTTTGCCCTGCAGGAAGATTATCTTTTCACTCAGTATCATATGTTGTGTGGAAGCCTTTGTTAATTCGCTTTAAATTGTTTTATTGGTTTTGTTTTTGTTAATCCTCACCAGAGGATATATTTCTATGGAATTATAGAGAGAGTGGAAGGGGGAGAGAGAGATGTCAGAGAGACACATGGATTGGTTGCCTCCCCCACAACCCCGACCAGGGCCGGGGATCGAACCTGCAACCCAGGTACATGCCCTTGTCCTGAATCAACCTGAGACCCTTTGGTCTGAGGGTTAATGCTCTAACCACTGAGCCAAACCAACCAGGGCTCAAATTCTTTTATGGTCACTCAAGTCTTCATAGCAAACTCTCTGTGAGTCCACAGGCATTGATGGAGGAGGAGCAGGGCGTGTCCGGGGCAGAGGGTCTGTGGGCATCCATGGAGCCCAGGCACTCTATAGTGATTTGTGCCAGGGCTTGCCAGGGGCACAGAGAGTACCCTGCTCTGCCTCTCACCCGACATACTCATTGGGTCTGCTGAGTCCTGAGGGTTAGGTGCCCTATCTTTGCTTTCCAGCCTGGGTCAATTGGAAAGGCTCTTCTTTCTCTGGTACCTTTAACCTTTAGGTTAGAACAGGAGGCCAAACTGTAGTCCATGCCATGAAATATAAGGCTTTCTTGTTATAAGAAGGGGATGTAGGATACAGCATCTTGTCGTCACTCCCTTCACAGTGTAAATCCTTGAAGTCCACTAATTTTATCACTGTATGTTTTGATGTTAATCAGCGTATCAACTTTTTCCTGGGTGGTTTTAATCTGAAATTTAAAAAATTTTTTTTCAGGGTATATACTTTTTTAATGCATTTTAATATTTATATTCTCTTTTACTTATTTTGGTTCCTTATTAAAGGAACACCAGTTATAAAATTGATTCCGTCAACATCTATTATCTTCTTTCCAGTCATGTTTTTTCAGTCCAAGGCATATTATTACCATAGATTTTGTTTTGCACAATATTTTTAAAACCTCTCTTTTCTGTTTTACTTTTGTGTGTTTATTCTTTTTGTGGCTTCTGCTGGGTTATAAGAGATTTTTCTACATCATTTATTTCTCTGTGCATTCCTTGTCATCTTTATCGCATCCTTCAAAACTCAGGTTGGTCGATTCCTTCCTCTAGGATATCTTTCCTCTCCCCTTCCTCATTCCCCATGAGACTGGGCAAGGTACTTCTTATGTTGATTTCTTGTGAATACTCCTATTATCTGTTTCTATGTTTGATCTCTACACTAGATTGTTACCTACTTGAAGGCAAGAGCTATTTCTTATTCATCTTTATTTCCTCAGTATGTGATGTTAAGTATTGCAATATTAGTTGAAGGAAAAAATACGTCAATATAAAATAAATATATTTGCTTTAATGCCTTCCAAAATGACAGAGCCATGCAAATAGAATCACTAGCCCTACATAGACATAGGCATTAAAGGCAGGGTGTTAAATTTATTGAGAGTATGGCAAGATTAATGATCATGATAATTTATAAATATGAAGTCATTACTGAGACTTGTTTAGAATATTGAAACATTATGGTTGAAAAGGAACTTAAATATCAGCGAGTCCAGTCTCCCTCTTGATGTTAAATAAGGAGAAAACAGTCTTTGAAAGTTAACAGACTTGAACAAGTTTATTCAGCTTGTAAGCATTTAAGCATTGATAAGAACCAGATCTCTCATGATTTTTTTCACACCATCCACCACTCTGGCGTGTTGGACAATGTCAATCCTTGAAATGCTTTTCCACTTTCTCCTGCAGCCCTCCGCCACAGTGAGGCCACGCACAGGGTCTGACGCTTTCAGAATTTTTTCAGTTGCTGTTTATTTTATGGATAAAGGCAAAGTGATTTCACCAAACCATCATTAAAATGGAGTAACACTTGGACAAGCATGTTTTTCTCAGTAAGAGAAATGCCCTTTTCATATTTGATGCATTAAGAGACTCTGGTACCTAACAGAACACCTTCCTACAACATATAGTATTTGCTTAAATATACTTATTGGATAAATAACTGTACAACTTTAAAAGCAGCATTATTATGATGGTTGATGTTATTTTACAGTTGAGCTTTCTTAAACTTGAGCAAATTTATTGTATACATTTTAGTTCAGAGATGGAAACAGATCCAAAGGGATGTTTGACATTTAGCATCATTCTTTGTTCTCTTTGTAAAAATGGTCATATTCTGGCATCTTGTAGGTTTTGCAGTAACCCACTAAGATGTTTATTCTATTGTGTGCATATAAAGGGTCTGTGGTACCATATAGACCCACACTCCTGTTTAGAGATAAAGTGGCCTTTGGTGTTTCTCATTTGTTTACACCCTTGTATTTTTTCCACAGCTAAGTCATTAGTTTGACAACAATTTCCTGCATTGAAACAGTGTTATATTTGTTGTGCAGGTTAACAAGATCAGCTTTGCAGAAACCATTATTGAGTATTTGTTACAGAAAGATTCTGTGACCCACTATACCTCTGCTTACCTGTCTGCTCTTTTATGCTAGCTAATCACAAGCAAGGTTCGACTGTGTTTCAAAATCCTAATAGTTTTTGGAGCAACTTTTATAACTTAAATCGTATGAAACTGCAATAATATACATTGTAACTATGTTAATAAAATATGATTATATGGCAAATGATAAAGATTATATTAATAAATTGATAAGTAGAAATGGTCATAGTAAAATTCCAAGGTGCTCACAGAATCTCTAGCAGCTGGAGCCCTGATCTTGTGTCTTGTAAGCTACGACCAACAGGTGGCAGCAGTTCCCATAGAGTTCTCACTGGAGAGCGCATAAAATCATACAAGTTATAACTCTTATGCTGTATTCTTCACTAGAGTTGTATAAAATACAGTGTATTTAAACTGATTGATAGATGCCTCTGTTTGCTGCTTTAGAAACAAATTACTTTATTCAATTATGTTTAGAATTATATGAATAGTACATTTATTTATTCTACTGTGTTGAAATATATACAGTACACCAATAACTGATTTCCTTTTTGTTGAAGGAGGTTGGGAAGTAATGATGCATTGAATACATTAAAATTTCTAACTCTTCATCCCTGGGGATGTTTTAAAGAAATTATTCTACTGATTCCTTAAAGATTTCCATTTAGCTATAACACAGGAGTGGATTATAGTTATTATTTAGAAGTAGGGCACATCACAACTACAGAAATTTGTAAAACTCAGAATCAGATGTACTGACAATACCATGTTTGATGGTCTGCCATGTGCTGTCCTTTATTAAAGAGAGTATCTTGTTGTTGTGTACTTTGTTGTGCCCTTAAAAATGTATAACCATATATTAATGATTAGTTGATTTTGTTCTATTGTATCTTTCATCACAGAAATACACATTAACATAATTAAAACAAATAAATTGATATATTTAAAAGAAAGTTACAAAAACATATCAGGTTTACTTGCAAATATATCAGGACTAATTAGCTAATTAATCGAACAGCATCACAACTCCAACTCCATCCAATGTTACACATCCAATCAGTGTTAAGAACAGACTCCTGACATTTTGGTTATCACAGTTGGAGGGGGGAGTGTTACAGGCATCCATTGGGTAGAGGGCAAGTATGCTTCTGAACAATATACAATGCCCAAGACAGTCCCTCAGAGAAAGGATGATCTCTCTCCAAAATGGCAATAGTGCCAACATTTGATAAACTCTGGAGTTCACTACATAGTTGGCGAGAACAAATCAATTATATCCACAGTTTAGGAATATGTGAACAGAAGGTCCAACAAATTAGAATCCAGGTGCACAAACTAAAATGTGAAACTACTATTAGAACAGGTTTTCTGGGAAAAAAAAATCTATCCATATTTTGATGCCTGAAAGACCATAGTGTGAAAAGCCTTCTTTCCTGAAAATTATGAATGTGAAACGCTCCAGTGCAGGAACCCCAAAGGGCAAGTTTATTAACCCTGTACAAGAAGTCCTTCAGAGAGCCTCATTACTACCCAGAAACACTGAAAGACGCAGCATATCAGACCTATGTTTGCTAAACAAATTTTGTGCTGAATATACCACTGGCATATTACGATGTATTTAGGTGCTTTTGAATTATTGATTTATACTCCAAAGAATAAATGTAGGGCAACCTTTTTTTTTTTTTCACTATCCATCTTGCCCCCAAAACTTATAAAAATTGCTTTCCCACCTTGGGAATTAGGGAATATAGAAAAATTTCATGGAGTTGTTTTTGCTCTTACAATTTTTTTTTTTTATCCTCACCCGAGGACATTTTTGCATTTATCTTCAGATAGAGCGGGAGAGAGAGAGGGAAGAGAGAGAGAGGAACATTGATGTGAGAGAGACACATCGAGTGGTTGCCACCCACATGACCCCAACCGGGGCCGGGTACAAACTGCAACCGAGGTACGTGCCCTTAGCGGGAAGCAAACCCGGGAATCTCTGATCTGCGGGCTGATGCTCCAACCGCTGAGCCAAACTGGCCAGGGCTGTTTTTGCTATTTTAGTCTCACTTGCCCTTATACAACTTTAGGTGTGTGTGTTTGTATGCACATGTGTTCCGTATGGAGACATTCCAAATACTGTAATCTTTCATGTCTAGAAAGCTCTAGTAAAAAGCATTTTCTGAGGTTTGTGATTACTGAGACATAGAGATATTATAAATATTATCTACCCACAAAAATATTCTTTAGGTCCCATAAATAGCAAATATCACAGCACATTTTTCTAAGATTACTGTTAGGCACCTAAAAATAGTGCTCATCTTATAAAAATGTACTATATCAGGGACTTTAAAATCTGACTTGGCTTAAAAGTTCATATAATTGCATTAAAATCTAAATTCAAATTTTGAACCATTGATTTTATCCCTAAGAATTTCAAATGTGGCATCCAAGAAGTATATTTATGATTCATTTGAATTTTTTTGGTGAAAGGAATGAAGAGTAAATAAGAAGTAGGGAGGTTTTGCTGATACAATAAACAAGTTTATAATACTGATCCAAAGCTTAATATATCGGCATAATTGCTCTATCATTGGGCTTCTTAGATTTCTAGCAACTACCTGAGCAACTTCCCTGTGATATAAAGACCCGACCAACTTCCTCTGTTTTATTATGAAAAGAAATGTGTGTCTAACTTTGTAGATCAAGGATTGTGCTTTGGTTAAACTGAAAAGCATTTTTCAATTTTCTGTACAGGGCTTATTTGCTTCATGAGGGCTCTGTTATATAAAGAACGAAATTGAGATTGGAAATACAACTTTGGCCAAATGATATTTTCACATATTTTAGGATCGGTAAAAAGAAAGAAAAGGCAGACAGTATCTATGATGCTTTTATATTGAAATACATTGCAACAAAAAAGAAAGTGAGTGACATCAATTGTCAACAGAACTACTTGCACGTCTTTGAGGAATGCTTTGGGTAGAAAGTAGGTAAAATGATTCTAAGAAGAAAGTGTTTCTTCTCACAGGGTTTCGTTTTTCTTCACATACACTTTCTGTAATTGAAAACTGTTCTATATTCTGTTTCAAATCTTTTGTAATGACGCTTGCACAAAGAAAATATATAGGCTATTTGCAGGAGACCAGGAGTATCCTATCAGGTTGAATCAGAGATGACCTAATTTGTCTGATAATTTTTCCATTATTATTAATAAGGCAGAATAGCTTACATTGGTCACATTAAAGTGCATGTTCATTTATTTATTGAGCATTTGTATATATGTGAGGTATTCTTCTGGGAGCTGGGAATAAAGCTTTCAATGCTGTGATCAGTCTCCTGCCCTCATTTCTAATGAGACCACCAGAATGATAGAACCCACCTTGTGCTCTACCCTTTTCAGTTACGTGGGTCGGTTACAAAGATGGAAAACTTCATAAACAGTTGTGCTCATTAGAAATATTAAAGTAAAATATGCTATTTTAAGAACCCATTTTATTTTTTTTCTTTTAGATTTATTTTGTTATTTTGTCTTTATTGTTGAAAGTATTACAGATGTCCTCCCTTTTCCCCCCGTTGACCCCCTCCCTCCATTCCCGCCCCTGAGGTTAATCTCCTCCCAACCCCTGATCCCCTTCTCTCTGAGATTCATCAGTCTGTTCCATGTTTCCATGCCTCTGAATCTATTTTGTTTGCCAGTTTCCAAAATATAAAAAGTACTCATACAACTCAAGAAAAAGAAGACAAACAATCCAATTAAAAAATGGGCAGAGGACCTGAATAGACACTTCTCCAAAGAGGACATGAAAATGGCCAAGAGACATATGAAAAATTGTGCAACATCACTAATCATCAGAGAGATGCAAATTAAAATGACAATGAGGTATCATCTCACACCTGCCAGAATAGCTGCCATCAACAAATCCTCAAGCAACAAGTGCTGGCAAGGGTGTGGAGAAAAGGGGACTCTAGTACACTGCTGGTGGGAATGCAGACTGGTGCAGCCACTGTGGAAAACAATATTGGGTTTCCTCAAAAAATAAAAAATAATTGTGCCATTTGACCCAGTGATCCTACTTCTAGGAATATATCCTAAGAAGCCTGATACAACAATCAGAAAGAATATATGCACCCGTATGTTCATAGCAGCACTACTGACAATAGCTAAGATCTGGAAACAGCACAAGTGTCCATTAGTAGATGAGTGGATAAAAAAGTGGTGGTACATATACACAATGGAGTACTATGCAGCTATAAGAAAGAAAGACCTCTTACTCTTTGAGACAACATGGAAGGACCTGGAGAGTGTTATGCTAAGCAAAATAAGCCAAGCAGAGAAAGGCAAGTATCACATGATCTCACTTATTTGTGGAATATAATGAACAAAATAAGCTATTGAAGAAAACAGACCCAGAGACATGGAAGTAGGGAACAGACTGACAAACCTCAGAGAGAAGGGGGGTGGAGGTTGGGAAGAGGTAAACCAAAGAACTTACATGCATACATGCACAACCAGTGGTCACAGACACAGTGAGGTGAAGGTGGGTGGGGGTCAGGAGTGGGGAGGGGAGTGTCAATGGGGGAAAAAAGGAGGGACATATTTACTTTCAACAATAAAGATAAAAAAACAGATAAAGTAACTATGGGAGAAAAATCAATTGAAAAATAATACTGACATTGGTATTTAATGTCTCACTATTTCTAAAATTACATAAATAAATTAGAGTAAGATATCTTAAGATTTTATAAATAATATTCCATTGAAAATAAAATTAAATAGCTATTTATTTAAGAAAGAAAATATAAATGATGTAAGAGGTAAAATACATGAAAAATATTTTAATATAGTGAAAAATAAAAATCCTGTTTTTTAAAGTAAGATGATTTATGAACATGTTCTCAAAAGAAGTAGACCAGCTGCAGTACAGCATTTTAAATATTATTTCCTTTTTGTACAGATTATTTAGCATTTGTATATATCAGC
Source organism: Tadarida brasiliensis (assembly GCA_030848825.1). Classification (NCBI taxonomy): domain Eukaryota; kingdom Metazoa; phylum Chordata; class Mammalia; order Chiroptera; family Molossidae; genus Tadarida; species Tadarida brasiliensis. The sequence continues at coordinate 75,924,612 of CM061267.1, read as the reverse complement.
TTAAAAGGTTATCATAAGCAAGGGTAAGAACATAATATTGTGCTTAAAGAAACTATAATCAGAAAATTGGATCATAATACAGACTGTTTAATTGTGAGATTAGCCCTTTCAACAAAGACACAAGTATCACATTTTACAGGTAATAACATTTCCAACATTGTTCCGACAGAAAGAAAAACAAACTTTCTTGCAGTACAGTGAATACAAAGAGAAACAAAAGAGGTGTCAGCAATGTAATAACATACACAGGGTTAAACAGTTCTTTTTCAAAGACATGTAGAACTAAAATATTCCTAAAGGTCACATGCCATCCCTTCAGCCCATTTAAGGCTTCTGAAATGCCACTCTGAAGTGAAATAACTACCTCTCCAGAAGAGGCATTCCATTAGAGAGCCAACTAACATCAGTACAGAGATAAATGGGAGAAGAGAAAATTGATTTTACACTTGTGCTGTAAGTGTGGTCAAATGTTATAGGCCAGCACATGAAAGAGGATTCCAAAGAATTGTTGTGCCTGAAAAATAGCAACAGAAGAGGATGTGGTTAAATACAGCTTAATAAAAGGTCTGATGTGCTCAGTGTATAGTACAATATTTACTTACTCTTTCTATTTGTAACATGGCACATTCACATATCATTTTTAATTATATTCAGACATTTATTTTTTAATGTTCCTGTAACTAATACCTTTCATGTCAACTCATGCTATCACACACATAGTCACAGGCGTGCAAGCACGTGGCAGCCATGATTTCTGTTTTGTTTGATTTAAAACATATAGATGGAGCCTAATAAAAGCATTTTAATTAAATTTTATTTCATAGGATGCCAATTTCCTATGCAAATGTTATTCAGATTAAAATATTAAAAGATACTATTTATCAAAACGTGAAGTTCCTGAGACTCGCTGGAAGCACAGAATGAATTCGCCTTGCAACTTTCTCTGGTTCCTTTGCCTTCTCCGACGACGTTTAAGTTGCTGTCATGCTCAGTGGGGACCCACCATTTCTTTTCAGGTGTTTTTGACCTCAGTGTGGTTGAATAGAGTCAGGTATGATGAATGTGATACAGCACAGTTCTCCCTCGCTGCACTAAAGAGTCTCAGGGGGTGAGAAGAAAGCCGGGCAGTGACACTTTTAAAAGCCCCGTGGTGCTCCTGGCAGCTGAACAAGACAATGAGAGCTAATATTTAGGGCTGTTCAAGACCCAGATAGCCTCTCTTCACATGTTGCTGAGCAAGGGATCAATTCCAGGATAGGCTGAAGGGCAAATGAGTTTCCAACAAAGTAAGGAAACGTGATTTGGGAAATTCAGTTATTTCGAAAAGATGGTTCCAACAGAGCAGCCCTGGAAATCTCGTTTCTTCCCCTTTCCTTTCCTTCTCTCACCTGGTCCTTCCCTGTGTCTGCAGATTTTACAGTCTCATATCACTCCTCACTGCTCCTTATTTCCTTTCATTCTTCCTGGGGGGAGAAGAGAGATCTGGGGCCATCCATACTATCTATACACTATTCTAGGATTTGGGCTGCTTTATGGATGCAACTCTATTCTTGAGGAAATGAATCACTTTGCCCCAACTCCAAGGGAATTTTGAGAGGAATGGAGATAGAGTTGTATTCTGAACATTCTCTTCCTGGAAATCTCACTTTAGTTATTTCCGATTGAGGTATAATTGACATATAACACTATATTAGTTTTAGATGTACACTGTAATGATTCAATATTTGTATATATCGCTAAGTGATCACCACAATAAGTTTAGTTAACATCTATACCCATACATAGTTACAAAAACTTTTTTTTCTTGTGATGAGGACTTTTAAGATCTATTCTTTTTAAAATCTCACTTAAAATGCAATACTTTTTTACAGCTTGCTTTTTAAAATCAAGATTGAGTCTAAAATTAATTTTTTTAATTTAAATTAAAAAAATTTTTTTTCTAAATCTAAGAATTTAAAACACAAATTTCTTTTCTTGGTTAGAGAAGTACAATGATAGCAGGAATTAACACGAAAACAAAGTGCTCTTAAATGTAACTGCATTTGATAGTGATGGTAGAAGCGTGGAACTTAGTAAATACTAAAAGCCTCATTCTTCCTTAATACTTAGGCTCCTTGGTTAGATTACGCACCTGAAAAATCAGGGTTTTCAAGATCCATTCCCTATGAAACCTGGTCTGTTTTTGTTGCCATTCCACAATGTTACCCACCTTTGCAGCTTTAATCTTCTTGGCATATAGTTTTGGAAGTAGATCAACATAATTTTTGATGTCCATGTTCTTTGAGGAATAAGATGCCATTTCCCAGTGTAAAAATATCTGGTAATAAACCATAATTTTGTCATATAACCATGCATTGGACCTTGTACTCACTCTATCTTTGAATCTGGAATATGAAAAAGTAATAATTCACTTCAATTGTACTTACTTTATTCATGACTCAGAACTTCTTCATTTGGGTCGTCACAGTGAGCGTTCTTTTTCCTTTTTCTTTCTTTCTTTTTTTATTCCATGCCTTCCTTTTTCTGTTCAGCTTGATTCATTTCAACATAGTTACATTTAAGAGTCAGCAATAGACTTTTAGAGCTGAATCAGCTAATCTAACCTTAGAGATAAGGGAGTCGAGTTCAGAGTGCAGAGTGGCCTGACCAAGGTCACCCAGCTGGTGAGTGACAGAGCTGGCTCAGGAAGACTGCTTCTCCAAGTCCCAACTGAGAGCTCTTCCCACTGCACACATTACCGTGCAGAAATCACAGACTCTCCCTGGAATGGCTCAAATGGAAACATATGAGCAAGTGTTAATAAGGGTGTGCAGCAAATGGAACTCTCATGAACTGCCGTTGGGAGTGCAAATTGCTACAAACACTTTGGAAAGTAAATGGAAAATTTCTTGTGAAATTATATGTATATTTACCATATTACACAACATTTCCACTACTGGGTATTTACCCAAGATAAATAAAGACTTGTATATGAATGTTCCCAGCAACTGTATTCATAATAGTCAAAATCTGGAAAGAAACCCAAACGCCCATCTATTGATGAATGGATATACAGATGTGGTACTTCCATGCAATGCAATACTGCTTTACCATTTAAAAGAATGGACTATGGATACACACAGCATGACTGAATCTCAAAAGCATTATGTTAACTGCAAGGAACCACCCAAAAAAGACAATATACTATATAATTCCATTCATATGAAATTCTGAATAAGGCAAAACTTTAGTGATAATAAGCAGATCCACAGTTGCCAGGGGGTGGGGGTGGAAAGAGAATATTAATTGCAAAGGGAAAAAGGGAACATTTTGGTGTAATAGGAATGTTTTGCACCCCTCATTGTATACAGTTTTCACATTGTACATCTAAATTTGATATGTTTTATTAAATATTAAATTGTACACCATTGACATATTTTATTGTGTATAAATTATAGCTCAATAAAGTTGATACCTGCCAAATATATGAGCTTTGTTTTGGACCAGTTGAATTTGAGGTATGTGTCAGACATCCATGTGAAGCTGTTTAGTATGAAACTAGATACAGGGAAAACATCCAAACTGAAGTTCCTGATCTGTGAGTCATCAGCATATAGATGATGAAGGTGACCGTGGGCCACACAGGGGACAATATTTAAAATGAAAAGAGAAAAGTCAAAGATGGAAACTTGTATAATGTTCACACTTTGGGGGTGAATCATCACCTAATGTGACTGAACTGAATGGTTAGAGCTGATTACCATCAAGTCAGTTTAGTCAAATTAGCAATTTTAGAGAAATTAATTTTAGAGCAAATTCAGAGCCATTTTAGAGAGGTTAATGATTATTTCACTGTGTTAAAATGCTAAAATTGGTGGAATTTTCATTGATCCATGACTATAAATGCTTTTCAGGAGTTTATACTAACGGACATAGATAACTACCTTGAGACTCTACCGGTTATCCTTAGGAATGAGGATCAAGTCCCAGAGCAGACAAAATCACTAAGAATAAATATCAAAGAGGCAGTAAAGGTCTTATGCTTTCTAGGACTTACCATCATTATTAAAATTTGGCTACTCCTGTCTGGCCGTTGTGGCTCAGTGGTTGAGCATTGACCCATGAACCAAGAGGTCGCTGGTTCGATTCCCGGTCAGGACACATGCCCAGGTTGTGGACTTGATCCCCAGTGTGGGGCATGCAGGAGGTGGCCAGTCGATGTTCTCTCTCATCGATGTTTCTAGCTCTCTTTCCCTCTCCCTTCCTCTCTCTCTAAAATTAATAAAAGGAAAAAAAAATTTTTTTTAATTTTGGCTACTCCCCGATCACTTTCATAGTCTTTTTCCCTACTGGCAACTACCAAAGATAAAACATAATATATGTCAACCACCTCTTTTCCAAGTTTTATTTATTTTATTTATTTCCTTATGCCTCGTCAGTTGTCAAAATACATAAAAGTTCAGTATCTTATATGTAAATTCAACTAAAATTGTGATTATATATTTTTAAATATAAATGTTAAATAAGGCCACTTCAAATCATCAATCTTTCTGGACTCCACTTTCCGACTCCATTCAAATTGACAAAGTACAACTATATAATGTTTTATTTATGATCTTTAATAGAATTTTCAGTTTACTTACATTGTTCACTTAATTTAATTTTACAAGTAAGTTTCCTGAAGCTCTGAGCTAAGTGTTTTCTACGGAAGTTAACAACTTAGGATTTGCATTTATTTTCTGTGTTAATTCTTTAAATCGATTAAAAGCAAAACACTGAAAAGTCTACTTTTTTGTTTTTATGAGAATATAATTCACGTATGTTATGTATGATGTGTGTGTGTGTGTGTGTGTGTGTGTGTGTGTATGTTACTTGATTGTACCAAGAAGTGATAGCCAACTTACTAGAAAACCATACTGAGGGCCTCTTTTCTTACTGCTGGAACATGGTTCTCTTGCTTAGTGCACAGTACAGGGCATTTTATTGCATCTCTGCATTTCTGGCTATCTTCTGTTTCCGAGTATATTCTCAAGGCTAAAGAAGAGCTCACAAAACCCCAAGAGATACCACATACATAGCTACTCTTTAAGAAAGTAGCCCTAACAGTTTATTTTCTTCCTAACCTACTATAAAGTATGAAGCGATCGAAAAGAATGCTGTCACTATTCCTGTAGGTGATTGAAAGGAAACTGATGCATATGTGGGGAGAAGTTACCGATAGGCTAAACGGGGAGAGGGGGTATCTGGAACCTCAGCACGGATCGGCATCAAATTTGCCAATGGAGAGTGCTCCATACCAGACACACAGTCCGTAACCAGCCGTTTGTCAGTGAGGGCAAGAGAACAGGCTACCTAAATTCAAGTCGTTGATTCACCCAATGAGTTACTTTTCCAGTTCTCTATGAAGCCAGCTGAATTTCTTCATGCTGGAAGAGCTAGGAGTTGGTGTTCTGATGAGATGCCTTCCTATATGAATTTAGCGAATCCTCACAAGAAATCTTCATTACTCAAAATAAATTGTGAAAATCTCCTTCTGCAAGCACCAGGAAACTGACACATGAAAGAATAATTAAAAACCAAATGCAACTAAACAGATAACAAAAGCAGAAATATCAAAGTGATATTACTTGTAACTAGATCCCTTGACATAATAAAACTCTCAAGAAGGTATTTAAATACTGACATTTTTAGATTGTATCTTCACATGTTTAGACCTGCTATTTTTCTTAAATACTAATTCATCAAGTAGACAGCAAAAATGAATAATTTTGGATACTACATATGAGTGTCCTCTAGTTCAATCCAGCTCAGCATCAGAGAATGTAATAGAAAATTTACATAAATTTATTAACCATATATCTAACAATTCTAATTTTATATAATATCCAATAGGAATTTTATGGTATGTTATTCCTGGAAAATAATTACTCAACAAAAATTTTTTTTTTAAATAAAACTAGATCAATTTTTATCTCTCTCTTTTTTTTTAAAGTCTAAAGACAATATTTCTCTCAGAAGTTTAGCAAATTGGATAAAGTATTTTTTTCTTATGGTTCTACTCTTTAAGAAAGCAAGATTATTTTATTGTTCCTAGAATGTGTCAAAATCAATAATTCTGAAAAGGAATAGAATGATACAATCAGAAAATTATGAAATTTTTGACCCTGATTAATACAAGATAAGTTTTGCAGTATTCAGATCTAAAATTCAATATTTTTATAATTGGGCTTATAATATAGGGATTGATGTGCACATTTTATATGAAACTCATTATACCCTAAATCAGTGGTTTTCAACCTTCCTAATGCCGCGACCCTTCAATACAGTTCCTCATGTTGTGGTGAACCCCAAACATAAAATTATTTTCGTTGCTACTTCATAACTGTAATTTTGCTACTGTTATGTCTTAGGCGACCCCTGTGAAAGGGTCATTTGACCCCCAAAGGGGTTGTGACCCACAGGTTGAGAACCGCTGCCCTAAATAGTTAGCACTTATGCTTGCTAAGGGCTGAATTGTATCCCTACAAAAAATCATATGTTGAAGTCTTAACCCCCAGTAACTCAGAAAGGAAACACATTTGTAGAGAGGTGTTTTTAAAAGTGGTGATTGTTAGCAGAATTATTTATAATTGCTAAGATCTGGAAACAGCCCAAGTGTCCATCAATAGATGAGTGGATAAAAATGCTATGGTACATATACACAATGGAATACTATGCAGCTGTAAGAAAGAAAGATCTCTTTTCCTTTGAGATGACATGGAGAGTATTATGCTAAAATAAATAATCCAGTCAGAGAAAGACAAGTATCACATGATCTCACTTATTTGTGGAATATAATGAACAAAATAAGGTGATGAACAAAATAGACCCAGAGACATAGACTGACAAACTTCAGAGGAGTAGGGTGGGGGTGGGAGGGAAGGGATAAACCAAAGAACTTATGCATATAAGCATAACTAATGGACATAGACAACAATGCTGGGGGTTGGGGGGAGGCAGGAATGGGAGGAGGGTGTCAATGGGGGAAAAAGGAGAAACATCAAATAAATTAATTAAATTTAAATAAATAAAAAATAAAAGTGGTGATTAAATTAAAATGAGGTCATGATGGTGGGACCTAATCCAATATGACTGCTATCCTTCTGAGAAGAAGATGTTAGGACATAAACATGATGTAAAGACACAGAGAAATAATAGCCATCTACAAGCCAAGTAGGAGGCCTAGAACAGAGCCTTCTGTCATGGTCCTCAGACAGAACCAACCCTGCCAACACCTCGGTCTAGGACTTCTATCCACCAGAATTATGAAAAACATAAACTTCTGTGTTTTTATCCACCCAATCTTTGCTATAGCAGCCCTAGCTAAGAGAATGCTTTTGTTGAGATCAGCTACAATGTAAAAACAGAAACTATGTGGGAGATTTTATACTGAAAAAGATAAGTATCCAGTTTGAATTGTCTTTTTAGAGAAAACTGTACTTGGAAGCTATTGGCAAAAAATAAATAAATATATAACATAAACACACAAAGATAATTAATTGTGAAGAACATTCGTGATACAGTTAAGTTTATAACAGTTTTAAAAACCCACATACAGCTCTTCTTAGTTTACCTTTGAATTGTAAGAGATTTTAGCTACTCCAAGTCCTCCCTTCAGTGTTGCTAATGACAGCACTCGATGAGAGAGAGCTGTCTTAAATGGGTAAAATGTTGTCACTTAATTTCCAATAGCATTTTAATACATGTTAGTTTCATCTATTACATTTAAAGGATTTTATAATGTGCTATCTTTATGTAGTAGATAAAATTAAATTAATCTACAAGAAGTAAAAAAAAATATTATAAATGGACTTAAAACCAGTTTGTTTTTTTTTAAATTAATGAGATAGAGCAGAGTTTGGCAAACTTTTTAAGTAAAGGGTCAGATAGTATAAATTTTAGGCTTTGCACACTGCAATGTCTATCACAAACTACTTAACTGTGATGCAGCTTGATTTTATGTAAATGGTGACATTGCTGTGGACCAATAAAACTTTATTTATAAAAATAGGTGGTAGCGGATTCAGCTTGTATGATATACTCTGCCAACTCTGTAATAGAGGATAAAAGGTATACAAAAAAGAGGACAAAAGAAAAATAGCTTTTTTTAGTGTTGGGTTTTATTTGGGAGAGTCCCCCCTTTTATTTAAAGTTTGAATTTTTTTCCCCTAATATTAAATGATCACAATTTCTTCCTTCTAATCCCATTTTAAAATAAAAGTAGTAAAGCGGATTTCATTGGAATCCTTCTTTGGTGAAGTACATTTATAACACTAGTTGTCCCAGACTTGGGAAGGTAGGAAATAGCATTATATAGTTTTTTTTTTTTTTTTAATCCTCACCCAAGGACATTTTTGCATTTATCTTCAGAGAGAGCGGGAGGGAGAGAGGGAGGAACAGAGAGAGAGAAACATCGATGTGAGAGAGACATGTCGAGTGGCTGCCTCCCACATGACCCAACCAGGGCCAGGGACAAACTGCAACAGAGGCACGTGCCTTTAGCGGGAACCGAACCCGGGACTCTCTGGTCCATGGGCCGATGCTCTAACCACTGAGCCAAACCGGCCAGGGTAGCATTATATAGTTTTTAAATAATCAGTGTGCAATATTTTTAAATATGATTTCCCTAACTAGATTACGTACTCAGAAGGAAAGTTATTTAACGAGACCGACAGCATGAGATGGTTGGGTATCAGTTACTACGGTCAGTGTTCCTGGTCACTCAGGATGTGTGTAGCTTTGTATAATATGCCCACAGTACACTTCTACCAGTCAAAAGTGAAAGCGCTATTTTTTCCTTAAATGTTAGTCTTCATGTATAAAGTTTGAGACATATACTATCACACAGACTATTGGCAAATTCGTTTTTGTTACATGTCTGTTTTCTTTATTGATGGTGATAGCAGAAAAACACCAAATTGTAAATTTTTACCATCCTCTTGCCGTGCAGGTTTGTGGGAAAAAAGCATTTACTTGTCAGTGTCGACCAAGAGTGCAGAAGAGAGAGGGGTGGTTCACGTGACCAGTGGGTCAGGGAGAAACGGTTAGAAAAGAGAGATGAGGCAGCTGCAAAGAGAATGGGAATTTGGGGGAAAACAGATGTTTAGTGAGGATTTGTAGGACGTTATCATTTATGTGATGTAATCCCCTTTCTGTGTCTCTAAGAAAAAAAAATCTTGAAAACTTCTATTACTTGCATGCTCGTGGAGGAGACTGAATTCTCTTTTCATGTTGCAAAAGATGACATTTCGAGTTTGACATTATCCTGAGAACAGCGTAGCTCAGTTCTGTTATCTTTGGGGTTTATTTAGTCGTGATGATGTCATGAATGAAAGTTTCGAATCTCAGGGATCTTAGAGTCTTGTTTGTGCAAATCACTTTTATAATGGGTAAAACTACCAGTGATCAAAGGGTCTGCTAAAAGGGATTACATGCCTTGTTTTCTCCTCTGAGAAAGTTGTTAGCTGCACTCCCCCTAGGCTGAGGCAGGGACGCACCTGGGAACGGATCTCGTGTGCACTTTTTTCTGATGCAAAAATATAACAGAAAGACCTATGTCTAAGGGAAAAAATATATCTTAGGTGACTTTTTCTTAGACTTCTCAAGACCAAGCCCCTTTCAGTGGTTTTCAGAACTCGAATTCGCAAGCAATGTTAAAGGTTTCCTGGAAGTGAAGGACCTGGCATCCCCCAGACAGTCCTCCCAGGATAGACAGTTAGGGATACTAGATGGCCTCTAGTCAAGGCCTAGGGGCAGGGAAAGGCAATATGATCTTTGACCTAAAATTAGCTGGCACTTGGTCAAAAGGGGCAAGAGGGACAGATACTGTATCTTGTTCGAAACCTGGCTCTTGGAGAAAGTGGAAATGGTTTGTGTGGAAAAAGTTGGTCAGTAGGAGCTGCAATATTTGAAACTCAGGTTGACTGTGGCAAGCTCATCTGTCCTCAGACTTCAGTGGCAGCTATAACTGAAGTCACTGAAAGAGTTTACTGTTAAAATGCAGAGTTTTCAGAAATGCAAATGCCTAATAAAAAAGAGAGAACATTGATTATATTTCTACATGTACCATTAATGACTCTTTTTAGAGTCTAGTTTAACTTTGAAGTGAATTTCAGGGGAAATAAATGCATGGTGGTCTTTCACCCTCATACTTCCAGAATTATTCGGACACAGAGAGGCACTTATCATGAGTTTAATAAATATATTTCTCTGTGAATGCATTCTATCAGATAAGACTAGACTGCTATTGCTCTCAGTGAAGTCAGCCACCTGAATGATTGCTTTAATTGTCTATAAAGGTAAAAATTTCTTTTAAACCTATTTACCTTGAAACAGCTTAATGCTTTTTAATATCACATAAAATATTCTAAAATAGATTAATCCTATGTGTGCCTGCGTCGGTTCAAAGGACATGTACCTTTTAAAGATTTGGAAAACAGTTTAGTACAGGAGACATTTGTTACAAAACCATTTCTCATGGAGCAAGAACATGCAGTTTCATGGTGCACGAGTTTCAATGGCCCCGGTAAATAAAGGGAAATTTGTCAAGGTCGCAAGAGAGAAAAACAGATTTATCCTTAAGTAGAAAATATGTCCCTTGTGTGCAAAAGGGGCAGTACTGACGCATTTCTGGTAACTTGCCTTTTCCTGAAAGGAGGCTTTAATAAGGAGAAACCATTGACAATTTAGGGGTAGTTTGGGGACATTGATACCTGGTCTTCAGTAAAACAGTTTCAAAGCCAATGGCTCTTACCCAGAAATGCTGAAGGGAACCTAGTAAAAATGACTGAGTCTACAAAACACAGGAAGGGCATTACGAATTCATTATACTAAATTATATAAATGGCATATGTGCAATGAAATAAAACTCTTCTAACCAAAGGTTGAAAGTTCCTGTGATTTTCTGGTTGTCTGACAAGTCTAAATGATGTCTTCTACCTAGAAACACATTCGGTAAGTAAGTTATGAAATTCCCTCGTAGTCATTTTGCTATGGTATTAGCATGACATTTGCCACTAATATGATGCAAATATATTGTTTATACACTTAGAACACCAGTAAATTTGAGATGACATTAACATATGTAGCTGAATGCCTCTGGTGTCAGTTCTGGCTCATTTAGACACTGTCTTTGAATAAGTAAATAGCTGAGCTGATGGCACCTTTCAAATTTTCTTCTTCTACTTGATTTTAATATATTATTGCCTCCCTCAGCGCTATTTGAAATGTTTTTCTTCATTCATTTACAACATAAATTAACATGTCATGTTTTTTTCATGAATTTTTGAAAGCAGATAGGCTAGTGACAGTGCTGGTGCACATCTGTATACACATTGGAAGACTTTAAATAAGTCATTTGAAGAATAGGCCTCTATGAGCATCTGTCATTGCTATGCGATGATTGTAGCTGAAATTGCAGTGTCACCATTAGAAAATGAAACACTGCCAGAGTTGTGGCAAAATAAAAGTCAATTCTGGAAACAGAAATTGCTGGCTGTTATTTACTTTGCATATTCTGAGGTTTCCATGTAACCTTGAGAGAAAATCTTTCTGTAAGTATTGATCAATACGATTCCCAATAACCTTTTCACATTTGCAAAACACACTGACTCCTTTTGTTTTTGGTGCTTGAGTAAAATAATGATAATGAAATATGGAAATATAGTCTTTCATCTGTTGGGTAGAAATATGACCTTTTTTGGGAAACAATTTGATGATTATACTCTGTGTGTTAGTATTCCACATCGACTTTTATTGCAATATTTAAAACAATATATTAATTCATCTTATCTTTCTCATAGTGTTTGTCTATAGTTTTATTGATTACTGTTTATTTTGACTAAACGAAAGCTTCATTATTGATATATCCTTTCTCATCGATCATCCCTTTGTTATTATTATGAAGCACTCCAGCTTCCCAGAATTCACATAGTAATCAACCTAGAATCAACAAGTATTTTCCATGATTTAAATTTTATCCATTCTGTTCAAGATATTTTAGTATCCGCTATACCTGTACCACTGTACCCAATGACTGTTTCTTCAGAAATGGACTTTATTGCCAGTTCTAGATGGCAAGACTTACCTAGCCCATCCAATGAACTTAATGTAATTAAATATGCAGATGTGTCTCTAGCTCTTCTGTCTAAAATATTGTCATACCAGCCTTCGCTGACTTGGTAACTCCCCCATTCCTCCAAGCAGGTTAAAATATATATATATATTCCAGCCGGTGTGACTCAGTAGTTGAGCGTCGACCCATGCACCAATAGGTCGCTGGTTAGATTCCCACTCAGGGCACATGCCCAGGTTGTGGGCCTGATCTCCAGTGGGGGGCATGTAGGAGGTGGCCAATCAATGTTCTCTCTCATCGATGTTTTATCTCTCTCTCCCTCTCCCTTCCTCTCTCTCTAAAAATCAATAAAAAGAAAAAAAAATTTTAATATATATATATCTTGTAAATGTTGTCTGTGGTATAGTTGTTCTGAAACAAGTTAGTCTGCCATTTGGAAGTCAAATTCTATCTTAAATTAGGAAAAATAATAATATTGTCTTTCATTAGTACTTCTATTTTTTTCAGTTATTCCTTAAGAATATATCCAATCTTTATATTAAAACTGTGTTGTTTATTGCCATATCTTTTATCTTCTCTTGTATCAGTTTAAGTTCTTTAACTTTTTCTCTGAATTCCGAATTTATCATTTTTTCTCTACTTTGCTAAGATGATTTCCTGGAAGTCAATTCTGTTTTTTCTGACAGTGCTTTCAAATGTTAATTTATTTTTCTAACTTTTAATTTTCTGTGGTCATTTAAAAAATATATATTTTTATTGATTTAGAGAGAGACAGAGGAAAGGAGAGGGAGGGAGAAAGAAACATCGATGTGAGAAAGAAACATCGATCGGCTGCCTCCTGTACGCCCCCCACCAGGGATCGAGCTCACAACCAGGGCATGTGCCCCGACCCGGAGTAGAACCGGTGACCCTTTGGTGCATGAGGATGCCCAACCAACTGAGCCATATGGGCCAGGGCTTCTGTAGTCATTTTAAACCTTATTTTTCTCATTGCCTTTACATTTATTTTGGTGTAAAAATTTGCCTGTTTTCTTCTTTTGAATGTTTGCTTTTGTTTCAGATACCAAACTCGTCCATTCTTGTGACTTCAAACAGTTTTCTAAATATTTATGCTTTCATAATTTATTATTTTTAGAGATTATGTTTACTGAAGAAGTCCAATTCTCCTTGATTCAAAATCTTATTTCACACATTTTATGTTTAACTTTCTTGTTTCTCCTTCTTACACATAAACTCTTGACCAATGGATAATAAATGGCTATAGAACTCTTGGTTTTACACTTTTTTCAATTGGATATTTGTCAAATATATGCTCTGTTGCAGAGATTGAGGTCATGTGGTGCCCACAATTCTCATTCTAATTGCTAGTGTCTAGCAGAAATACATCTATGGTCCAGCCAGATGTTCATCTGGGCTCTGCCCTACTCTTAGGGTAGCATCACCTACCTCCAGTGCCTGGTTCTCTCTCATTTTGATCGAGGGTATTATATGAAAAACTCTAATCCTATAATTCACTGCCTCCAAATTTTCTTTTCCCCTTTCCAAATACACTGTTATATTTCGGGGTACCATATTTTCTTTCTTTTTTAATTGAATTTATCGAGGTGACATTGGTTCAAAAAACCATACAGGGTTCAAGTGTACAACTCAATAAAACATCATGGGCACACTGCATTGTGTGCCCACCACTCCAAGCAAAATCTATTTCCATCCCCATTTTCCCCCACTTTGCCCATCCCCACCTAGCCCTCACCCCCCTTTCCCTCCGGCTATCACCACACTGTCATCTGTGCATATGTGTTTTGTATATACAGTATGTTTTTTGGTTAATCCCTTTACTTTCTTTCATCCAGTCGCCCAACCCCTCTCCCTCTGACAGCTGCCTATCAATTCCATTGTGATTGTCAGTTTATTTTGTTCATTAGAATCTACATATAAGTGAGATTGTATGGTATTTGTATTTCTCTAACTGGCTTATTTTACTTAGTATAATCATCTCCAGGTCCATCCAGCTGTCACAAAATGAAAGATTTTTTTCTTCTTTATGGCCATGTAGTATTCCATTGTGTAAATGTACCACAGCTTTCTTTTTTTAATCCTCACCCGAAGATATGAGAGAGAACATTGATTGGCTGCCTCCTGCATGCCCCCCACTGAGGATTTGGCCCACAACCTGGGCATGTGCCCTGAACAGGAATCAAACCAGCGACCTCTTGGTGCATGGGTTGATGCTCAACCATTGAGCCACACCAGCTAGGCAAGAGAAGCCTGCTTTTACACTGCAGTAAACATAGGGGTGCATATATTCTGTCAAATTAGTGCTTTGTTTTCCTTCTGATATATTCCCATAAGTGGGATCACTGGGTCAAAAGGCAGTTTCACTTTTAACTTTTTAAGGAAACTCCACATTGTTTTCCGCAGTGACTGCGCCAGTCTGCATTCCCAACAGCAGTGCATGAGGGTTCCCTTTTTGCCACATCCTCACCAGCACTTTCATTTGAGGATACTCTCTTTCCCAGTCAACTACCACCATTCATTCTCCTGCATATTCTAATTTGGGAACTGCATTCTCTGAATGTAGGTTACGTATCTCTGTTTCCTTCCTCCGTACTGCTTCCCATCTCTACGTTCTTGTTATCTTTGATTCTCACTCATATTTTTCTGTTATCAAGACCACGACCTATCTTGTATTCTTTTAAATTGTAATTCGGATGACTGTATGTCTGTTCAGTTCTCTCTTGCTTGGAACTGACTTGTTTATGTCTGGGTCCAAGCCAAATAACAATGCTGCCCCTTTCCCTCTACAGTGGCTAGATACAGATGATAACTTTCTCATCACTCTAAATTTTTTCTGACCAATAAACTATGCTCTTAAGAACGGCCTTGTGTACACGTTGCAGTATGACTCTAACCTAATATTTTATTTCTTTATATTTTTAAGTAATAACAAAAATGAAGTGAATTTGAATCATAACTTTTTAAGTTTTTCTTTTACTGTTCTACTTCTTTTAAATCTTTGTATGTCACAAGACAGAAACTTCATTTGAGTATGACCTGAAACCAACAATCCCAGAGAAAACAAAAGAAGAGCTGAGATTGTGCAATGTTCAGCCAAATTTGCATGAAGAATTGGTTTAGAGAAATTTCAGATAACGCTTCAAACCCCATAAGGCTTATCTAAACAAAGAAACTAGACATTTAAGTGGTGTTCATTACTAATGACAATGCATTATATAAAATAAATAGGGAAATCGTGTTTAGCTGTCATTATTATAGATGGTTATTTTGTAATCCATAGAAAATGTTAATAAGCGTATCAGAAGTGGCATTCTTTTCTTGTGCCACACTATCTGTTAAAATAAGAATGAATTTCAAGCAATTATAAGGAATAGATCTATCTCCTTGCAAAACGGAAGTCTTAGATGTACTCCTTCATGTTAGATTGAGGAATGAATCTGTGCTTATTTTGTTTTTAAATAGTGGATGATGCAACCGATGCTGCCAAGTCCACGTAAGCTTCATGTTCTCAGGCTTTCGGTGCACATGTCAAATGAACAGACATGTACAATTAAAACTTTCTGATAGAGCATATGGCAATTCAAGCAGCAGCATTAAAAAACATGATTGATGACATAGTAGTGTGTCATAAAGAAACTGCTAGCCTTTGTGGTATTTAAAGTGTATATTTTGAAGTAAGAGCACTAGGCACCCAGGATCTGCAAACTAGAACGTAGTTTGAATCTTGAGCCAGTTTTTAACCCATCTTCATCATTTCATATACTGCGTATAAGTGTGGGATTTGTTTCAAATGACACATATCATCCCACCTATAGAGATTTGATTAAATAGTTAAGAAATTAGCTACTGTAGCTCAGTGGCTCAGTTGGTTGGAGGGTCATCTGGTACACCAAAAGTTTGTGGGTTCAATTCTTGGTCAGAGCACATATCTAGGTTGCAGGTTCAATCCTCAGTCTGGGCTCGTATGGGAGGCAACCAATTGATGTTTCTCACATCGATGTTTCTCTCTCTCACTCTCTCTCTAAAATCAATAAGTACATCATCCAGTGAGGACTTAAAAAAAGAAGAAGTTAGCTACTCTAAAATTTCTGATGGGAAAGTTCTAAAAACATTTGTCTAAGTAAAGGAATGAATACAAAGAGAAAGGTTGCAAGAAATTATTTCAGGGAGCTCAGTGGTCCGTGATGATGATAATCTTCCAGGAGAAATCCTCAGTGACATTCACTTTCCTGCCTTTATCCAAGACCATGTCTCAAGGGCCTGAATCACAGAACTCTGAAGAAAAAACAGAAGTCTTATGTAGAGGAATGATTCAGTCATTCATATATTACTTATCTGATAAACTTGAAGATAAAGAATATAGCCAAGTAATAAATAATTTTAAAATGTCAAAAATAAATGACATGTACTTTCTTATTGGGCCAGAGCTTTTGTTCATCAAGTTTAAGTTACTTAATGTTTGTAAACAAGTCTATCCAGCTTGAATATATAATATACAATTTCTGCGTGTTCTTTTTTTTTTTTAACTCATCTTTATAGTTTAATGCATTACAGCTGTCCCCCCTTTTTTTCCCCCATTGATGCCCTCCTCCCCAATCCTTCTCCCCTCCTGCATTCCCCACACTATTGTCAGTGTCCATTGGTTATGCATATATGCATAAAAGTTCTTTGCTTTATCTCATCCCACCCTCCCTTCTCCCCTTCCCTTTGAGGTTCATCAGTCTAACAACCAAGTTGTACTTCTTAATTCCTTCATCTTTTTCACCCATCTCCCCAGCCCCTTTCCATCTGGCAAGCAACTAAAAGTCTCTGTATCTAGGATTCTGTTTCTGTCTCCTTGCTCATTTGTTTGTAGATTCAATTGTTGATAAATATGTATTCATTGCTATTTTATTATTCATATTTTTGTTCTTCTCCTTCAAGAAGACCCTTCAACATTTCATATAATACTGGTTTGGTGGTGATGAACTCCTTAACTTTTTCTTGTCTGGGAAACTCTTGATATGTCCATCGATTCTAAATGATAGCTTTGCAAGATAGAGTAATCTTGGTTGTAGGTTGTTGCTTTTCATCACCTTGAATATCTCTTGCCAACCTTTCTGGCCTGCAAAGCTTATTTTGAGAAATCAGCTGACAGTCTTATGGGAGCTCCTTTGTAGGTTACAAACTGCTTTGCTTTTGCTGCTTTTAAGATTCTCTCTTTGTCTTTAACCTTTGGCATTTTGATGATGATGTGTGTTGGTGTGGTCCTCGTTGGGTTCATCTTGTTTGGGACTCTCTGTGCTTCCTGGACTTGTATGTCTGTTTCCTTCACCTAGTTAAAGAAGTTTTCTGTCATTATTGTTTCAAGTAAGTTTTCAATTTCGTGTTCTCTTCGCCTTCTGGCACCCCTATGATCTGAATGTTGGAACGCTTGAAGTGGTCCCAGAGGCTCCTTACACTATCCTCATTTTTTTTGGATTCTTTTTTCTTTATGCTGTTCTGATTGGGTGTTTTTTGTTTCCTTATATTACAAATCAATGGTTTGCTTCTTGGCTTTACCTACTCTACTATTGATTTCCTCTATATTATTCTTTATTTCAGTTAGTGCATCCTTCACTTCTGACTGGTCCTTTTTGATGTTGTTGATGTTCTCACTAAGTTCCTTGAATATCTCACTAAGTTCCTTGAGCAACCTTATAAGCAGTGTTTGAACTCTGCATCTGATTGATTGCTTATCTCCATTTCGTTTAATTCTTTTCTTGGAGTTTTGTTCTTTTCTTTCATTTGGGACATGTTTTTTTGTCTCCTCATTTTGGCTTCTTCCCTATGATTGTTTCTATGTATTAGGTAGAGTTACTATGTCTCCTAGGCTTTGTAGGGTGGCCTATTGTGGTAGATGTCCTGTAGGATCCAGTAGCAAAGCCTCCCTGATCACCCCAGCTGGGCCCTCAAGGTGCACCCCTAGTGTGGACTGTACACTCTTCTGTTGTAATTGAGTTTTAATTGCTGTTGGCAAGTCAATGGGAGGGATTTACTCAGGCTGATCCGCTGCAAGGACTGGCTGTGCCCACTGACCACTGGCCTCTGACTACCTTGGAAGATTAGCTGTGTAGGGGCCCACCATATAGAGCAAGACTTACTTCATCAGGGCTCTGGTACCCACTGAGTCTGCTCACTGAGTGTGTCACTTGTGGAAGTGGTTGGGTGGTGGTGTTTCAATGTGATCTGAAGCTGTCCACTGGGTATGCTGGCTCTGGGGCAAGGTCAGCCTCTGCCTGTGTTCTATCCGGGTCCACCAGGCATAAGCTACAAAGTGATCTGCAGATGGCTGCTTCTTGTGCTGGGTTTGGAGGTGTCCAGGAAAAGCCAAGTTGTGAACCAAGGCTGGTTGCTTCTAGTACCAGGACTGGGGCCACTTAACAAGAGGTATGGGGCTCGCTGAGACCAGATGCTGCTTATTTGAGAGATTTTAGGAAACTCTGAAGCAGGATCCAAGACAGGCCAATCCTATGGTAAAGCCTTTGGAAACAGCTTGGGTGGGCCTGAATGTTGGGTGGGGCGGGGCCTCAGGGAATCACTAGGGCGGGGCCAACAGTGTGAGCCAGGTTGCTGGTGTCCTAGATATGGCAGCCATCTGCTGCCCCCAGGAAGGGCTCACCAAAGGATCAATGGCCTCCGCCAGCACATCTGTCCAGGAGAAAGCCGCCTCTCCAGCCCTCCTTCCGAGGCCAAACAGCTCAGTTCTTCCCTTTATGTCTCTGGCACCCCTCAAGCTGCCTCCCCTCTGAGCTCAGAGGGAGCAAGTCTGAGTAAGTCTGTGCACGGGCCCTTTAAGAGGAGCTGCCTGGGGCTCCCGCAGCCGCAGCCTCCCTCAGCCTCAGTTCCCGCTGGTTTTACAGCCAGAAGTGATGGGGACTTGTCTTCTTGGCACTGGAACCCTGAGCTAGGTGCCTGGTGTGGGACAGGGACCTCTCACTCCTCAGGGAGGACCTTCCCAGCAGAGCTGTCCCTCCTGATTTTTATCCGCCACACGTGGGTGTGGGACCAGCCCGTCCGTGCCTCCGCCCCTCCTACTAGTCTCCATATGGCTGCTTATTTAATTTCGTAGTTGTAGGACTTCTATTCAGCTCGATTTCAGGCAGTTTTGAGTGATGGTTGTGCTGTAGTTTAGTTGTAATTTTGATGTGGTTATGGGAGGAGGCGAGACCGCATTTACCTACGCCGCCATCTTGACCGGAAGTCTCTGTGTGTTCTTAATACAACTTTAGAAGGTGTCAACGGAGAGCATATTCTTAAAGGTAAGCAAATCAGAAATGACAAGATGAGATATATGAATGTGAAACAAGACAAAAATGTTAAACAGAGAGAAGACAGTGCCATATTGCAACAGCAACAACCAAACCGTCCTTTTTTCTTTTTCTTGATTTTATTGGCTATTTTAGTTGGGATCTTGTTTTTCTCTCTCTTTTATTGATATCTTTACTGATAAATCACCTACCTACACGCATATTATCTTAACTAGCCATTGAGATAGGCTTTTCTGAGATTAAAAATATCCAGATTGTTGCTAGATGCAATGACATTTTTTCCCAACTCTATTATCTTTGGTGTCTCAGTTGCATTTCAGTCAGAAAGTCACTCCTGTCGTCCCTTGACTTCTGCAGCAGTTCAAAATCCTGGTGCTCTGACCCATCTCATCTTGCTGTTTCTTTGATTTCAACAATCTCTCCCTTTTCCTCTCCCTCAGCCCTCCTCGCACTAGTCCATAATGATTGCTTACAGCAGGGATCAGTCTCTTCCCTATTTTTTTACTCTTTGCCTCTTCCTCAGGTATTTCACCTATTTCTTCTGGCTTCAGGTACAGCCACATTAATGACAACCCTTAAATAATAAGGATAGTGATTGAAGAGGAATGAATGACACAAATCTAAAGGTTTTCATTGAAAGAAATCAGGCAACCAAGTATTTGATTTGTTCTGCAGTTGTGGTTGGTGTGGAATTAGGGTCAAGCTTTTCTGTTTTACATTTTGTTTTGTTTTTGGCTGGCCCGGGTTAAAGAAAAACTTTCTGCTTTTTTAAGTAGCTTGCCATGAAACAAAGCAAATGGATTAATATCAAAATATTAAAGCATGTGGAATAAAGGAAGTTTAAGTAGAGAAATGTAGTGTTTACTATTTGAAGCTCAAAATTTGTTTTTCTTCATAACATAGGTCTTATAATAATGCCCTAAAAAAACATGTAAAATATTGCTCACAAGGCAATTTTTGAAGGGAGTTTTCATGAAAATCTAAGTATTCAATATAAGGTATTTTAAGCAACCTCTTGGGTTTAAATTTGCTTATTATATGTGGTTCTTGACCTAGGGTTCACTTTCTACCTTTTCAAGTCTGGAAAGCTTTGAATAAAGCTGAATTCCTTTAATGTTCATTTTGTAGTTGGTACTATGACCTAAGAATATGAGTCATGTAATATTTATTAAGAAAAAGATAAGGCAGGTATGAGGAGGGAATATGATATTCTTCAGGCCTTTCATAATTTATTACATAGTTATAAGACAGATTATCACTACAACAGAAAAAATAGATGATATTCTCCCTTCCTTTTTTATATCATTTTGGTGAGAATTGAGATTTATTCCCTAGGATAATAAATAAAATTAGGTCCTTTGAAAGATTTGCTAAGCCCTGGCCAGTTTGGCTCAGCTGTTGGAGCATTGGCCCGCAGATCAAAGAGTCTCAGGTTCCCTCTGGCCGGTTTTGCTCAGTGGTTAGAGCGTTGGCCTGCGGTCCGGAGAGACCTGGGTTTGGTTCCGCTAAGGGCACGTACCTCGGTTGCAGTTTGTCCCCGGCCCTGGTTGGGTCGTGCGGGAGGTAGCCACTCGATGTGTCCCTTTCACGTCGATGTTTCTCTCTCTCTTCCTCTCTCTCCTTCCCACTCTATCTGAACAAAAAAAAAAAATGGAAAAATATCCTCGGGTGAGGATTTAAAAAAAAAAAAAGAGTCTCAGGTTCGATTCCGGTCAAGGGCACGTACATCAGTTGCGGTTCATCCCTGGCCCTGGTCAGGGTCATGCGGGAGGCAACCAGTCAATGTGTCTCTCTCACATCCATCTTTCTCTCTCTCTCTCCCTTCCTCCCTCCCACTCTATCTGAGATAAATGAAAAAATTTCCTCCGGTGAGGATTAAAAAAAACAAATTTTGCTAAGCTCCTCCATATTTGAAGGAATTCTTTTGTTGACCATCTCTGTGACAGTAAAGTCACAGCCTCAAAAATGAGTACATAATTTTCTACTGTACTCCAAAATAATACAACATACTATTGAAAAAAATTCACAAGCAATTTCAAAAAACTAGACTGTCCTTTAGTGTTATACCTTTCCTGGTCATGAGACAGTGGCTAAAACTCCAGGCATCGGTCAGAAGAAAGAAAAGGGCAAGGGGCCAATTATGCCAACCATTCAGTATTGTTTTTTTAAAGACGCTTTCTTAGAAACCCCACTTGCTTACATATCATTGCTCAGAGTCCAGTCATGTGGTCACCTTTGTCTGCAAGGCAGGTGGGGTCTTTATACCCATGTCTATATATGAGGGAGAAATGGCTATTGGGTAGACTACCAGCCATCTGCTCAACAACCCTAGACATTTATCTTAGGGCAAAGTTTGCATGCATTTTCCTATTCATGTCTTACGAGGTAGATATTATTAAAATTCTCATTTTACAGAGGAGGAAATTGAGGTTTAGATGGGCTAAATAACTCACCTGCAGTCACATAAGTAGTAGGGTATAGAACAAGGAATTGAACTTATTTCTACTTGACACAGTTGCCAAGCTTTCAACCATTAAACCTCATTGCTTCTAGGCTGGTGCTCCTGGTCTTTTGTTGGCTTTATTTCAGGGAACCAGCACTGGATTCCAAAGATGAATTAACTCCTCTGAAAGACATACAGGAAACCTGGGCTGATGTACAAATACAGTAACCTTTTAAAAAATTCATAGGCCCAAAATGTCTGCAAAGATTTTTAAATCTGCTTGCTTTGCTGTTTCTTGATTTATTAAAGAGCCCAGGCACCATGATTTGGCCTAATACTCTGAAAGCCTTTTAAAGATAGAAAGAATTTCTTTCCATGAAGTTAAATTTTAGAGATTATGTTATTTAATTGAATTTATTGGGGTTACATTGGTTAATAAATTATATTGGTTTCAGGAGTACAGTTCTATAATACGTCATCTGTATATTGTGTGTTCACCACCCGAAGTCAAGTCTTATTCCATCACCGTTTCCCTCTATATCCTCTTCTACCTCTCCCCACCCTCCTTTTCCTCTGGTAATCGCCATGCTGTTGTCTGTGTCTATGAGATATTTTTCTTTTTTGCTTAATCTCTTCCTTTTTTCACCCAGCCCTGACACCCCTCTCCCCTCTGACAGCTGTCAGTCTGTCCCTATCTGTGAGTCTGTTTCTATTTTGTTTGTTATTTTGTCCATTAGATTCAACATATGAGTGAAATCATATGGTACTTGTCTTTCTCTGACTAGCTGATTTCACTTAGCATAATGCTCTCCAAGTCCATCCATGCTGTCGAAAGGGTAAGATTTCCTTCGTTTTTACAGCCAAGTAGTAGTATTCCATTGTGTAATTGTTTATAAAAGAAAAACTCTGGATCAATTGGTAGATAATTGGAGTAGCAGATACTGTTGATAGATTAACCTTAAACCTATTCCCAGTCCCCTTCTCCCTTCCTTGACTCTACCGTAAGGCCAGGAGAGCTGCATACTTTTCTTACAGTCTCTTATCATCCTATGAATGGTCAGGCAATATGGTTCTGATTAATGGTATGTGTAAAAAATAACAAAAACAAAAACAAAAAAACAGGGCCTTGGGGATGTTTCTAGGAACTCTTTCACTTTCTTGTTAAAGGAGACAGATACAGCAGATACCTTCCCTCCTCTTTCCTGCCTGCATTTAGACCCAATGACTGGAGCTATAGCAGCCATTTTGCAACCATAGATACTCAAAAAGATACTGGCTTTGATATCATTAGGTTGCTGAATCAATGCCTACTTCCAGATTTCTTTTTCTTTACTTTTAGTTATGTTATATTTTACTTCACCCCAAATTAATCCTAACTATTGTAATTAGTCATTGTCTTTCAGTAAGGGATATAACAGTTAGCGGTTTGATTTATTTGAAAAATAAACAAAAATTTGGAGTGTATTGGCTCACTATAGAGATAAAATTTCTGAGAATTTTTTGGACCCAGAGAGTAATTACATATTGAATTTAGTAGCCACAAAAAAAAAAAAAAATTAAAAATATGGTCTACTGCCAAATGTTTGTTTTGTTAGAAACGATTTTACTCTAAAGACAAAACAAGCATGAGATATTAACAAAAACGGATTGCCTTCATAGCATGTTACCAGTGCTTGGTTGTCTAAAATTGAATAAATGTGTTGTTTTAGTTTAGGCTGCTATAACAAAATACCATAGTCTCAAAGTTCTGAAACTGGCCAAGATCAAATTACTGGTTAATTTCGATCCCAGTGAGAGCTCTTCTCCTGGCTTGCAGATGGCCTTTTTGCTGTATCCTCACATGGGGGGGGGAGAGAGAGAGAGAGAGAGAGAGAGAGAGAGAGAGAGAGAGAGAGAGAGAGAGAGAGAGAGAGAGATGGAGTTCTGGTGTCTCTTTCTCTTTTTATAACGGCACTAATTCCATCATGAGGGCTTCACCCTCATGACATAATCTAAACTTAATTACTCCACAAAGCACTCAGATCCAGACACCATCACAGTGAAAATTAGGATTTCAACATATGAATTTTGGGAGGACACAGACTTTCAGTCTTCCAATACACAAAGCATTAACAAAGGTTCACAGCTCAACTCATTTTTCAAAAAGTCCAATCCACTTTCTTTTCAGAGGAGGCCTAAGATTAATGATGATCTATCATACTGCTTCATCCCTCTCTTTTCAATCTGGGCTGCTTGGGTAATGGTATTTTCAATATAACTTCCTCTATCTCAAAATTTCCTTTGTTCATACAAAAAAAAAAAAAAAGAATTTGCAAGTAGAATGTAAAGAATATACTTTAACCTTTATTTATTGTTTTGTTTTATTTTTCATCAGAACAATTCTTTCTCTATTTCAGTATTGTTTGAGAACTTTGGGTCATACATAATTTATTTTTAGCTCTAAAATTGTGATAAACATAAATAAGTGGATGTACCCTTTTGTTTTACAAACATAACTGTGATTCATTTACACTGTGTTTGCTCTCATTTTCTATCTTATATAGGTCATGAGAATTGTGACTGAGAATTTAGTATTTACAAATTTAATTCAAAATTTAGAATTCAGACTGTCCATTGATCTAGACAAGAGAATCCTGAGACTTGAATAAAGACAGAGGGCATGGTGCAGATGATGGACATGATGATACGTAAGAGACAGCATCGATAGGCCTTGGTAACCTGTTTTCTGTGGTGATGATGGTGGAGAGAGAGTTGGAATAATTTAGGATGATTCCCAGATTTCAGTTTGCCTGATGGTGGATGGCTTTGATACCACCTTACCTAGATGTGAGTCAGTTTGAGCCAATGAGTCAATTCGCAGATATACTGAGTTTGAAGTATTTGTGAGGTTATCAGATAAAGATGTCCAGTAAGTAGTTTATAGGGATTTAAGTTGGTAGTTTAGAAAGAAAAACTAAGCTAGTGGTCTCAATTTGAGTATCAGAGCAAAAAAGGTGATTGATGAAGCCATAGGTTTAGGTGAGTCTGTTCAGAGCTAGTGTGTAGATTCAGAAATAGACAAGAAGTGTGCTTGTTAAGGATCCTGAGTCATGTGATAATTTAAAAGGCAGATGTAGAAGGGACACCCCCCATACACACAATTTAAATGAGTAGGTAAAGAGCAAGGAGAGTCATATGATGAAAGCCAAGGGGGTGGAGTTTTTTTAATAGTGCAATGTGATTGTCTATATTTTATAAACTGTGCATTAGACCTCTATAACTTATTTACTACTCATTCAAAGTTTGTATCCTAAAACTCCATCACCCCCCCCCCCCACACACACACACACACACACCAATGCCCTGGTAACCACCATTTTATTCTTTGTTTTTAGAAAATTTATTTTTTGTAGATTTCATATAAAAGTGATATCATACAGTACTTGTCTTTTTTTCCCCTGATTTACTTTACTCAATATAATGTGCTCAAGGTCCATGATGTTGTTGCAGATGGGATAATATTTTCCTTCCTCGTGGCTGAATAATGTTCCATTGTGTATATCTACCACATCTTTTTATCCATTCATCTTTTGATGGGCATTTGGGTTGTTTCCATATGTTGACTATTGTGAATAATGCTACAATAAACATGGGAGTGCATATTCTCATCGAAATCCTGTTTTCATTTCCTTTGGATAGATACACATAAGTTGAATTGCTGGACTTTATGGAAGATCTATTTTGAATATTTTGAGATCCCTCCATATTATTTTTCACAGTGTTTGGACCAGTTTACCTTTCCACCAACAATGTGTAAGAGTTCCCTTTTGGGTGGTGATGTTTAAGGATAAAGAGATCAACAATTTCAAATCTTGCTGACTATTCATAAATGATAAATACTAAAAAATGCCAACTGAATTTTTTTGTTAGAAGAACTTTGTTTAACATAATTAGTGGCAGAGTAGATAGAAGAATAAATGTAGAAGAACTACTAGCTAAAGAGGGACATAAATAAGGAGGAAATATATAAATTTTACATTTAAAACATTATAAGCATGTATCTATGCTGATGAAAGTGCTGATAAAGAGACCTTGAAAATGCAAAAAAAAAAAATAATAATAATAAATGGAGAATACCTGATGAGGTGATAGAGGTTTGTGTGCACTTTGTGTATGGGTAGGATGGGGAATGGGCTGCAGTAAGCATTTTGCATGCACTGGTATGCCACGGTTAAAAAGTTGAATTATAGCCAGCACGGAATAGGGAGATAATGAGAATTTTTAATTAAAAATTGAATACATTTTATTTTTTAAAGATTAATTTAACTAATAGTGTGAAGAATGATTAGAAAAAGTAAGACTCGAGGCAAGAACAACTGAGGAAAATAAGGCAGAGGGAGATGGGCAGAGGGAATAATTGTAGAAACACTAGCTTGGGAAGATCAGTAGGGTTTAGTAATCCACTTGGGTGGGGAATAAAAGGCAAAGTAGATCAAAGATTTGAGAAGTGTTTAAAGTTTCTAATTTGAGTACCTGATGAAAACGTGATAAAAATGACTATCAGGAGTTGAAAGTGTGAGTTCCATTTTAGACATTCTTAATTTTGACTGCCTTTGGAATATCTAAGTGGAGAAATATCATTTAGTTGAAAGAGTGGTGTAGGAAGGTAGATGGACAGCAAAGACTGGACACAGGGCTATCTGAGGTATTTGTAATATGGACGAAACTGAAACCACAGGAGTCAGGAGGTCACCTGGTGGGACCAGGTATAGTGAGAGATGAGGGCCTTACATGGACCTTGAGGAACAATAGCATTGAGAGCAAATGGCAAAAGGGAAATCAGGGAAAATAATATCCAAAGGCTGAAACATTGAACTAGAAGTAAATAGAATAACAAAATTTGCATCCAATGCTAGAGCAATCTCAAGTTACATAATTTAAAAGTACCTATTGAACTTGCCACTGGAAGGCCATTTTTGATTTGAAGGCTTTTTAGTTGAATGATGAAGGAAAATACCAGATTGCAGTTAGCTAAGTCATAAATGGCAGTTGAGGAAGTGCAGACAGAGTGCAAACCACTCTTTCAAGACTTTGGTAAATGAAGGGAAAGAAGAACACAGAAACGGAAGAGGAGTTACTTTCTTCTTGCTTGAGGTCATTTTTCAGGAGAGTTTTCTGACTACTGCAAACGCCCATGTTTACTGTTTTCCATTAAAGTAGCACATGCATCAATACCTGTGTCAATGATACAGCATATTTGTGCTTTCCTGTGAGATCCACCTTTCAGAAATTTAATGATATGGAATTACAGATGTTCATGCAATAGTGAAGATCCAATTGAGTGAGGAAACCGCCGAAATCATTTAAATGCTATGTCTTAAGGCACATTCTAGTTTGTTAGTGGTAGATTATTTGTAACCTTTCTTCAGGGCTTTCTTTGTAGTCCTATAGATAACTTAATTTGTTCACCCTAAACAAGATTGAGTATTTTAATAAAGTCTTCACTAGTGCTAAGTACGTTGTGATGGTAACATTGAAGAAATATCAGTTTTATCATGGAAAATGATAAGTGTCCTGTAATTACTTGTTTTCATTGGTATTATTTCTTGTTATTGCTTGTTTTTATCTGCATCTTATTATTTCTACCTTTATTAGTGACTGTTTCAGTTTAATTTTTCTTTTACTGGTTTGCAAGTTGAGTTTTAGAATTTTATTTCCAGATAATAGTAAAAACCAGAAAAGCTTTTCTCCCACAGATATCTTTGAATACTCTAGCTGGAGATTTCATCCTTTATTATGAACCTAAATCTACCCAACTAAATTATATCTTCAGACATTTGGTACCCATATTTGAGTCCCTTTAAATCCCAAAAGTTTATTGTAGTCAAAATATTGTGCTTTTCCTTTTTCTTGGAAGTATTATTTGTATGTTCATTTTATATTACTACTTAAAACTGGAAATACCTATAAGTGAGGTCGCAAGCAGCTAATAGTTTTAATTTTAAAACTATAATTTTCACCTATTACAATTTTTTAGATGTGACAAATATATACACACATGTATATACATACATGCACTGATACTTATATATAAAATATGCTATCAATTATATATGAAATATATATTACATGTGAAAATGCAGATAGGCATATGTGGCCAAAAGCATGTAGCTACATATCAATAGTATAAGAAAAACTATCTTATATCCACTTAATTAAAATGTAAATAAGGAGGCAAAAGACTAAGAGAGCAATTTATTTTTTAAGTCTTCCTGAATAATATTAAAATAAGCATTAAAATAATATATCTCAGAGAGGAGGGGTGGGTAGACTGCAAGAGATTGACCAAGGAACTTATATACATATATGCATAACCAATGGACACAGACAATAGTGTGGTGAAGGCCTGGGGTGGGGGAGGGGCTGGGAGGAGGGGGTAAAGGGGGGGGTGGATAGCAGGACATTTGTAATACTGTCAACAATAAAATAGTAAAATAAAATGCCATTTCAATGCTTTATTTTGATTATAACTGACTGTTAATATCAAACAAGAAAAACTTGTTTGATCATAGCTGACTGTTAAACATTTTTGAACAGGATTAAAACATACTTAACTTCAAATATATGTGTTTGAAATATATATAGATTTCTCGCTCTCTCTCTCAAGATAGAGGTGAAATGCCATTTCGCTCAGGTTGGTTTGCTTGTTTTGAAAGTTGACTCTGAGCAACTTTTGAAGATATATGAAGTCACATCAAGAGCTGACCCTGGAAACATGGGTTTGTGGAGAGGTAGGGCAGGAAATTAGTTAGGCTACTGTCAGTCCCACTGAAATCTTTCCAACTGACAATTTATTTCTATTACATATTAAGATTCTCCATGGGATTTCATTAGTAGAAAGAATTTTACAGTTTAAAAGTGTTTGAAAGCAATGGATGCAATCTCTTATTTCTCCTTCACTGATAGATATTAAGTGACATCTTCAAGGTCACAGAAGTGAGTTACAGAGCCATAATGGAAACCTCCAATAACATATTTCATTCCTAGATGGTTCTCAGTATTAGAAAGTACTTTCTGGTGTTAGCTAAACCCTCATTCCTATAACATCCATCTATGAAACTTCACCTTTGTCTTTAAAGTAATAAAAGAATAAATCCAAACTATTTTCCATGGGGTAGTTGGGGTTGGTCATTTGTGTGAATGTAGAAATGTGTTGATAAGTCAACATTCTGCAAGTTTTTCTGCCCAGGCTTTTGGCTTTTGGGTGGAGGGTTGTGGGAGGAGAGACTGCTCTAGAGGTTGGATGAGAAGTGGCATCATCATGGTAGCTCCCTAGGCGGAACCCGGGGATGATGATGGATGATGGTGTGATGATGATGAAGACAAGAGTTACTCTTTGTACACTTGCTGTGTTCCCTGCATATGTTTACTCATTTAACCTTCATAATACCTTGTGAATGAATACTATTATTATCCCAGTTTATAGATGAGAAATGAAGTTGCCCAAACTCATCGAGCTAGTAAATAATAGAGGATGGATCTGAAAACAGAAAGACTGATTTTGGACTCAAATTCTTAAACCACTAGGCTATACTGCTACTCTGAAGGTATGTTCTGAGAAGAGGTTGTGAAGAAAAAGTCTTTATTAGTAATGTTAGGGGATTCCAGAGAGCACACCAGACAGGGTTGCAGGAGGAGCACGGCAGCGGCGAAAGGCAGGGAGGTGGTCCAGAGCAGTGGGATGGTGATGGGGGATGTGAGGTGCAGAGTCACTTGCTCTGGAGACAACCTGTGGTCAGAGCTCTGCTGCTTCTAGTGGGCAGAGAGAAGGTGAACACTCCGTTCTTACTAGAGGCTCTTGTGTGCTATCTCATTCATCTTTCTTAGCAATGGAATGTGGTTTCCAAGCATTTCCCCTATGGAAAGAGGCTCTAAGCAATGGTTCTTACTAATTTGGAGCATGGATCCTTGTTGAGTATGTGGTAGAAGCTTTTTACTTCCTCTCTAGGGAGAAAGTGTGCATAGGCATAAATGCAGATGGAAAATCGTTTATTTTCCAACAATGCAGGAGAACCAAGGAAGGCATATTATCTCAGAAGGTCCCTTTAAGGAAGTAGGGACTGGGTATTTCCCATGGATCTTGATAGGACAGGGAGGGTCCTATGTGATAAAGAACTGGAGAGTACGGAATGTGTGGATACTAACTACAAGAGTAAAAAGGGAAATAAAACAAACCCAGGGAATTCTGATGAGCCGCTTCTTCATGACCTCACACATTTTAGTATATCCATAAAACTCATGTTATGTTTTCTGTGATTGGAAAGACTTGCAGAGGCAAATAAGAAGGGCAGAGCTTCCCGTCTCATCCAAAGGTGGCCCAGCACAAAGCAGAAGAGAGAAAAAATATATAAATAAGGCACACACAGGGAGAGTGGGGCGTTTCCATGTCCCAGGCCCTAAATCTGGAGTTGGGGTGAAAATTCCCTAAGCCTCTGAGGGCAGAGATGATCCCAAACGACAATTTGTGTTACATGCATGGATCAGCAAGACTTTGCCCTATTATGTCAGGGGCTTCTTGCGCTCTCGGAGACACATCCACGTACCTTAGGTTAAATCCTTGATCTGCAAAGACGATTCTCTAATACTAATCTGGCTTCAAATGTCCAAAATGTGACCCTAGTCAATCACCGGCAGCCTTGCTACTGTATGGGAATCTGAGGAGGTCTTCGCGTTTCCTTTTGTGTTTCTGTTTTTTCTTCGTGCGTCACTGAAGATTGAATAAGTTCATTATCGAAGCCACTGCCTGTATAGACTTGGGGCAGTGACAGTGTCTGAGGTGTCATGTCAGTTCTTTGCTTTTACTCTTTTGTTCCCTTGGACGTGGGGCCTGCAGAAGCAGCATTCTGAGAGAGAAGGTCTGGGGGAAGTTTGAAGGTGAGGCCACCTCTGCTGTCCAGAGGACTGCGAAGCCCCAGCACACACAGGGCTGAGTCCAGCTCTCTCTGCTGTTAGAAGGGGAGTGTTATTTCACAGGCCTTTGTCTGCCTGATTTTGCTGAAGAAGCAGAAGTCCTCAGGAATAGCTCTGTGATATCACTGACCTCAATTGGTTTTGAAGACACAGAAGCTTCTACGACATTTTTGTTGTCAGAACTGAAGCCTACATATATTTCATTTTTTTTGGCTGCCAAAAAGCTAGAATGTTCTTGTTAAAGAGGACTAGGGACCTAATTATGTAGATGTCTATTCAAATTTTAAGCAAGCATCAAAAGTCCTTTTCATCTATTTCTTAAGGGACGTGGTCAATTCAAAGGTCAAATGAGGCAAAGGCCCTAAATGAAGCAGAATTAATTAGAAAGAACTGTTTTTTGGGTGGATCTTAATTATTTTTTTAAAGATTTTTTAAATTGTTTTTTAGAGAGAGAGGAAGGGAGAGGGAAAGAGAGAGAAACATCGGTGTGACAGTGAAACACTGACTGGCCGCCTCCTGCATGCTGCCTACTGGGGATCGAGCCCACAACCCAGCCATTTGCCTTGACCAGGAATCGAACAGGCAACTTTTTGGTGCATGGGATGACACCCAACCCACTGAGCCATACTGGCCAGAACTTAATTAACTATTGAGAGCTAGGCACTTGGAATATAAAAGTGAATGTGATACAGTCCTTGGTCTCACAGGCTCACATTGTTAGCTTTGAATATAGGTACAAAGATATACAAGTATGCTGAAAATGGGGAGGGAAAATGCTACTCATCAAGAAAATGGCATGCATGCAAATGTACAATTTACCTAACCATTCTTATATGGACTTTAAAAGATAATTAACACAAGAATTTCAGAAATAACACAATAAGCTATTTGTTAGCTAATAAACCTTAGAGAGCCCCGGACTCCTGAGTTCATTTGGCTTGCTCCTTTCAATTTCAGATTGGTTTTGAAATTTTGAGATCACCCCATTGATATGAGTTGAAGACTGAGAAGCAATAATAGTTAGTCTAGCCATGGTAGATAGAATTCTAAAATGACCCCCAATAACCCATGCCCCTGTATAATACTCTCTGCTTGAGTGTACTTGGAACCTGTGAATACAAAGTCAGGTGTCACTCTCGGGATTACGTTGTATTGCATGGCAAAGGCGAAGGGATTTTGCATATATAATAAAGGTCATAAACATTAGATTTTCTATTAATCAAAAGAGGTATTAGCATTACCTTAGGTGGGTCTGACCTAAATAGAGGAGCCCTTTCAAAGAGAGACTGGAGCTCTCCTTGAGTTCAGAGAGATTCTTCTGCTGGTCCTGAAAGGAAACTGACATGTAGTAGAAGAGGCCATCGTATTATTCCTTCCACAAGCATGTCCATACTCTGTACAATGCCCTCTCCCAGTTCGTAGGACACAGAGAGAACAGACATAGTTTGAAAGAGGTTTCATATTGGTGTGAGAGAGAAAGCGCACAAGCTTTTACAGCAATAGAACAAATGACATTGGAAGAGTTTGCAGAAGATGCTATTGAACCCAGAGCAGGTTGTCTTCTCCCTTCTCGCCAGGTACCAAAGTCTGCCTCCAGAGATGCCTGCTGGCCCGTGAGCTGAGGTATGTGCAAGTAATAGAGAACCTGTAGGGAGCAGCAAGAGATGAGGCTGGAAAACAGGCAAGGGTGTGGAAGGAACAGTCCCTGTTGTCCTGCTAGGAATTTTATTCTCTATTGAGTAGTCAGTGGGAACCACTGAAGGAACGTGATCAGATTTATACACTTAAAATATTCTGAATAAAAATATGGAAAGTGTTTGGGAGGGAAATAAAAGAAAACTGAAGTAAGAAGACCAGTTAGGAGGCTTTCCCCATAGTCTCAAGCAAGAAAAAAAATGATGGTTTGATCTATGACAGTGGCAGCAATGCGGTGAAGGGAGAGGAAATGATGGCTGTATTGAAGAGGTATTTAAGGAATGGAACTGGCAGGATTTGGCTTCTGTGCGTTGGTTGAAGAGTTTGAAGTTGCATTGCAATTTGTGATACAGAAATCAACGGAAGTAAACACACCGGTATCTAAACACAATTCAACTAATAATAAATGCTAGAAAAATAGAGAATAAAAAAACTAGAGTGATTATGTGTTTATTCAAGCTGGAAAAGATAGAGGGTCAGGGGGAGTGAGTTTCTTCTATCCTGTCAGTGAAATGGAACATTTTATCAGAAAAACTAAAGGATTTAAATTTGTTTAACAGTCACTTGATCTTCAGGAAGGGATTTTTCCTTGCTTCTTTCCTATCCCATACTCCCAGGAAAACATGAAGTATCATCAGGATTTCTTTTAGGGACTCTAAAACACAATTAAAAATAAAAATGTTCAACTATGTAATATGCGTTACTTCTGAAGAATAGCAGCTGAAGGACTTGGTTGAGGCCATTCCCTGTCCCACGACCTTAAGTGGTGGATGCAATATGAATCTTCAAAAGGATGCCCTGAATTGGACCGACTTTGGAATGAGATGCTCTGTGAAAGGTGATGTTCAATCGCAGGCTACAGTTGTGTTTGCATGTGTTTCTTTAAAGCTGGGATAAAGAGGATGGGCGGCGTAGGCTTACAAGAGAAGGCTCTCTTGGCAAGGGAACAGACCCTACGCTGTGCCCGCTTCATCCGTCTTTAACATTAAAGTGAGCTTGGTTCAGCAGATACCTTGAGGAAAGATATTAAATTGAAGATGTTGCAGTTTTGTTGTGCCTGCAATTTCCCAGTGTTGTTAGTGAAAAGCTGAGAAGGCCCTTAAAAGCCTTTGTGCTTGGCACCTGCAGAACTCTAATTTCTGATGAATAGGGCCCTAATTGGGTCAATTATTCTATTATACTACACAAGAGTACTCCAGACTGCTGCTTCAGTGAAGAGAGGAGCTGGAGTCTCCCCACTGGTGTTTTCCAACTGGAACAGGACTCAGAATCCTGCTTCACTTTTCCTTTCTCGTGTCAGACTTGCCCTTCCCATCCGAGTTTATCACACGAGGCAGCTGCTGAATACAGGTGAAATCTTCACCTTGTCCTCTGAATTACGCCCTTTCCCCTTCTGAGACCGGGGCTAAGATTACAAAGGAGATTTGTTGACTCTTTTAAAAAATCGATTCACATAGCAAATCTCGGAGGCAACCACTTCTTGTGCGCCTTATTCGGAGGGAAATGCTCTTTTGATTAATTTTTGTCTTTGGAGAAAGAAGAACAGAGAGGAGCCGGCATTTTCTTTGTGGATTATATGACACGTTTGTACATTTGTAAGGCTCCAATTTCAATTTTATTTTCTTATTATTTCTAAGGATTGCACCAGTTATTTTTTTCGTAGTCACACATGATGTGAGTTTGAAAGAAAAATAAAGTTGGGAAGCTGACACATGATGACACTTATAGACTCATTAGTTTAATGAGATTTATTTTTGAGACATTTCCTTTATGTTAAATGTTCTAATTTGTAACAGAAAAGAGAAACTTCTTTAATTACAATGAATGTTGTCACTCATGAGTTGGTCTGTGGTTTAGACTTTACCTGGGAGGAGATACAATTATGTTGCTGATGGCTGTGTACTGAAACCACTATGCGATAACTTGTAGCCTGTGAAGAGGTCTTGGCTTTGGGTGAAGCAGAGAGGGCATCGTTTTGTCTTTTGCAAGAGGCCAAAGAGACTTAGTTACTTTTTTTTTTTAATATATATATTTTTCTTTATTGATTTTAGAGAGAGAGAGAGAGAGCTAGAAACATCGATGAGAGGAAACATCGACTGGCCGCCTCCTGCATGGCCCCACCGGGGATCAGGCCCACAACCTGGACATGTGTTCTGACCAGGAATCGAACTGGTGACCTCTTGGTGCATGGGTCGACGCTCAACCAGCGAGCTACACCGGCTGGATGAGACTTATTTACTTAAACAATGGAATTCAATAATGTACGTAATGAGATATTTTATAAGAACCCTACTTTTAGTGTCTGGCACTAAACACCCTCCAACTGATTGTCTTTGTTTTGTTGAGCTCTGTAACCAACTTGTTCCTGATGATGGCCTCACAGGAAACAGAACAGTGAAAAATGAGCAAGGCACCATCTTAATTATCAAGTAGCTTGTAGTCTAAATGGGAGATGATACACTACATGCTTGTATCCTGTGATGAGTGTCATCAGAGGGTACAAAATGCTATGAGAGCTTAAAAACGTGTGTGTGTTCCCATGTTGTGGCATCCTGGCATATTGATTGCATAATCTTGAGTAGATGCATCGTGTCTGGACTCAGAGGTACCAATTCTGTATCTTTTCTAAAGCATTGACACTTCCTACACACTACACAGGAAGTGCTTTCTCTCTGCTCAAAACCACGAATCTAGTGAGGAACATGATTGGATTGATTTTTTATGGTCAGGAAAAATTAGTATACAAATTTTTCTGGTTTCATTTAAGAGGGGCTTGGAAGAAGCTATGTGATTAATGCTTTATGGGAATTCTCCATGGATTTATTTCCCTCAGAGATGCAGTATTATTTTTGTTAACTCTCCTTCCTCAAAGAAATTTTGAAAGTTGAAAGTTTTTATTTTTAAGCCTTTTCATTGATTTTAATTTTAAAATTTGGTAAAGTGTATATAATAACACATTTTTGGCATTTTCTCTTGAACATATTGGCCTCTTTATTCCTCAGGTAAAATAATATTTTAACTGTATTTTTGTTCTTCATTGTCATGTGTGGTTCCTTGCTATATATATTATTATTTAGTTTTGCAACTGCTATAAAAGATTAGCTTTTCAGAGCATTTCCATTACCTAACTGGTCATGAATTAAATAGGGACATTTGTCAGATTTGCCCAAAATAAATAGGGTCTAAGGATCATTTATGAGAACTCTATGTTACAGTATACAAAGTCCTCTACATGAATTATCTCAATTCTTATGACACTTGGAAAGTATTAATGTCCCTGTTTTAAAGATGAAACTGAGGCCCAGATAGATTAATTTATCCAAATTCATAGGGTTAATCATGACAGTGTTCGTTCTGTCTGAGTCCAAAGTGCTGTTCTTTTCACCAGTCTATCAGTTTCAGTCCCTGAGCAACTCCTGAATATTATAACTGCTTATAGAATCATGTGCTTTCAGAAAGCTTGAAATGTCCTGCTGGAGAATGTCCCTTTGAGTATTCATTTCCACAAACATAGAAGCAGTAGCCTAAAGACTAAATTTTCCCCATCATTTTTAAAGCCCATACTTTAGTGTAATGTCGTTCCCAGAATAAGTGGAACAGATATGGCTTTGATCATTAAATATGTTGCTTTGAAGATATAAAATAAGAGGAGGGATGACTCGTTCAAGCAAAGAAACTTCTCCCACAGTTCTGGATGTAGCTAAGAAGGTCGAGTCAAACACACTGTGGGCTCACATCTAGACTTCAGATGAGACCCTCCCTCGGTCATCTCGGCTGGTTCTGTCTGAGTGGGTCAGAGTCAGTGTCAGTAACTGTGTCTGAGAAGAAACAGCCTTTGTCCACAGGGAGCTCTTAGTGGGCTCGGTGAGGCCAGGCATGCACACACATCGTTTTACTGCAGGATGTAAAAGATGACTCAAGAGGCAAACGAGACTGATGCAAACTATGAGAAGCAGGAAAAGGAATCACAGACAGGGTAGCCTCTAATCTTCTGTGACTATAAATGTCATGAGGGTGGGACCATGTCTGCTTATTCACGCTAGTGTCTCTGGGATGCAGCACAGCTCCCAGCACATAGGACACGCACTATATAAAATTAGTTACGTGCCTGGGTCACCCGCTGTGTGTGTCCACAATGCCTAAGAAAGTGTGGAGGGACCATGTAGTCAATAATTCGTGCACACAGTGTCTACAGTCAGCTGCCACGTGTATCTTCCCCTCCCCTATCAAGTCCCCAGTTGTCATGTGGAGTCTGTCTCAGGAAAGCATTCTCGAGTTCCCTTCACAGTCTGAGATCGCTTACTCTTCTTCCCTTCGATCCCCTGGCTCTTTTCTGCCCTCTCTCCTCTCTAACAGATGGACGAGGATCAGATAGTTGTGGCCTAGCCTTTAACCCAAAGACTCATTAAATCATTCCAATTCTCCTCAATGAAACATCCAAAAAGGTAAATACGATTTGCTCTTGTGTCTTACTGACCACCTTCCAAAACATAACCCAGATGTGCTATTATGGGAATAAAGCCTTTGTTCTTGTTTCGTTTATGTTAGTCAGATCTCCCCACTGGGATGGAAGAAAAACAAAAGGCCATGGGGAGTGTGTGTGGTATGAGAGGTGAAGGTGGAGGGAGGAGAGCTCTCCTGATCTCCTTGAACGAATGAGCAGTGGTAGAGGATCTCTTGGCGGAGTAGAAGGGAAGGTGGGGAGACAGATTTGTAGCACACCGGCGTGTTGGGTGAAGGGTGCACTCTCACTGTGCTGGAATCCAGGCACACATAGCAATGCACTTAAGCTGCCAGTAATTACGAAGAGCATCAGGTTTTTCATCTGCAGTGGAAACCTTGATCTCCTGCCTCAAATCCTATCCACCCAACTCTGAGTTCCCCTGCTGCGGCAGCAGACCATTCTGAAGGGAGCTGACAGCTTCCGCTTCAAGCACCCTCTGCTCAGAGGCTTTCTCAGGGACCAGTTTCTCAATCCAAATTCAGACAGCCAGAAATGAGGGAGGAGGTATTCAATTTCCCTGAGGCCAACCCAACCAATACAAGTCAGAATTTGGTGGCTAAATGACCGTCTTCCACCTGTAGTGGAAGCCACTCTAAAGGGTGATTTACATGATTTCCTAGAGTGTCCTCAGAGATTTGACCCCTGTGGCACGATCGCAAGCACATCCTTTATTGTCCCTTCTATTTCTGGTTCACCTCCCATCCCTCACTTGTTTTCTGATGTCTAATTCTTCCTCAGGGCCTACATGGGAGGAACCTAAACTAAAACACCATCTTAAAACTTCTTTCTGTAATTATTGAAACTTACATTCTTTTCCTTTTCCAAAACAAAAGATTATTATTATTTTCTAAAGTCAGACTTTTTCTATTTTATATTCCCCAACTTTCTCCCTTCAATTTCTAGCCATTGCCTCCATTATGACCCGCTTCCTTTGCTAAATCTTTCATTTCCTCATCGATTTCTCAAGGTACTCCCATGCAAGAAAAACAGAAGGAAACAAACACAAACCAAAGACATCCTGCTTTCTTTGACCTTGACTACCCCAGAGGCTTCCAGGGTCTTGAAGGAAGCGTCTACATGTCTCGACTCTTTCACCACCAATTTACTTCTTGATTTACAAAAACTAATAATCTCTACAACCAATTGAATGTTTAAAAAGTTTTAATGGCTGCCAAACTGAAAAAGCTCATACCTTCCACTCTTCCTGCCAAACAAAAAAGCTGGTTATTCTTGTGGTTTAATTTTGGTTTAATTTTAGTTGCTAACATCACAATTGACCTGTTCACCAAACTGGCAACTTTTGGATTCTTCTTTCTATACTCATTCCACTTACTCATGGCATTCAGATGGCTGATAGTTCACTTCCGAAACAGTGCTTGAATGTTTCCACTCCTTTACATTTCTGCTCTACCTTTCCTCCACCACTTCTCTGGTCTAGATTCCCAACAGATGCTTCCTGATTCCAGTCTCTTCCCTCTCTCTTGATTTTCCATATTATCCTTGAGATTACTAATGCTAGTAAAGCTAACACACAGGGATGAGCCCCTGGTAGTTAATTGATGAAATATACTATCACTTATCGTAGCTCTATGCCTTGCTTTACCATGTTTTTTTTATCTCTTCTTATAAGATAATGAGTTTTGAGTCCCAGATACTCTATGTAAAATATTTTTCTTATTCTCCACAGTTACCAAATGGTCTTCAGCTTTAAAATGTTTGTTACTAGAAAATGAACGATTTTCTAATGTTGAAGGTAATTTTCTATTTTGTTCAATTGCAAGCTTTTCTGCCTACAGGTAGAGAAAATGGACTTTAAGATATCCACTAATTTTTTAGGATAGGAAATTTAGATTGGGTTGCTGGTGATAACCTTTTTTTTTTTTTTACCCCTAAAGAACAGGCCTAACCCTCCTGGCAATGTTAAGGGTGAAGAGCACCTTTAAGCAGCACGCTGCCAGGGTGGGTGAGGGCCCAAGCTCAGCTTTCCTGCTCCACTGTTTTCTCCTGGCTGAGATATAGACCAGCAAGTGAAACTGAAAGAGAGCTTGGATCTAAAACTTTTTTCATTTACTATCACACCAACCGTGCTCAGTCACATTCTTGGAGTGACAAGTATATACGAAATCCAAAGACTCTTTTCATTATTTTGTCTATTAACTTTATCTGGGTTACTCACGTTAGGTAATCTTATAATGCCAACTATTTGAGACCAATTCAAGCCTATACTTAGAAATCTTTTGATTATTATGATATAGGAAATATTTTGGTGTCTTGCAATATCACTTCAGCACCTACAGAATCCCTCCCAACCATACTCTATAAAGTGCAAAACATTTTATGCATCCATGTACAGAATCTTCTACTTTTTATTATATCTTATATATATAGAACTATAAAATCAACCTATTTTTTTCCTGCCACTCTTGTAATTTTTTTCTTTTTTTGCTCTTATTTTCCCCCTCAGATTGTTGTCTGCCTCTCACTAAAATACAATTTATATAGAACATATTTATTTTATTACCTGTTTAATTCATCATTATTTTGCACTTTCTAATATTTTACTGACTATATAACCTATAAGTGGCTATATAATTGATGAACATTCCACATAGTACAGAGGTTACTCTACCAAAAGTATTTTTTTAGTTATGTGATTTAGAGATATAAGACCAAAGTTTAATAATGTAATTAATTTTTCTAATATATAAAAATTATTTTTGAATCAAAAGTTTTTGCAAGGGCTTAGCATGAGAAAGGTACAGATGGAATATATAAATATGAATGCTACTATATTGCTTCTAGTATCTTACATCTAGGCTTTTTTATATTAGGTTAGAAAGCTAACTGAAGGATTTACAAAAAGAAAAAGATTAACCCAGCAAAGACCAAGGAGACTAAGATAAGTGGAGAAGCAAGACATGTTTAATCAAGCAGAGTAAAGTTTCTCAAGAAGGATTTATTTAATTATTCAGTAGTGGAATAAGAATAAGATTTAGAGAAAATTGCTTTTCCATCAAATGTCTTATAGTCACCCATTTTATATATACAGTAACATCATATGTTCAAACATGAATATTTTATCTGTTGAGCTATATATTAGGTGATCTTTGTAGAGATGCAGTATTTTGGGTTCACAGAGGCACTCCTAAAACAAGTAAGTGTAAAATGCTATTGATGTACACCAAAGCTTTTCTCAGCTTCACATATAAATAATAAAATCACTTGAAAGCATAAATTCCAAAGAAAATATGAGTTGCAAATTTTTATTAATTGAAAAGAACTGTAAGTTCACCTATATAGAAACTATTGTTTAAATAAAATTGCAAAGTTCTTCACATTTTATACTACCTTACTTTCCTTGGCAATTCTAAGCAATACACTGAAATTTAAATATTTTTCAGGAGAAATCAAAGTCAGTTTCCAGCGGAGAAAATACTAGATTTGGGCTAAGGAAGCAAATAGACATTTTTGATCTTTAAATTTTCCCCTGCAGGTGATTACAGTTCAAACCATGGTCTAAGCCTCTGGAAGCTATATTAAAATGAGATTCTCATTTCAGCTGGTAAAGCGAATACTTTGCATAACATATACTGCCCCAGGTATCAATACTATTTTTGTAGAAAGAAAGTGTTGGTACTTTTGCTATCTGAACCAAGTTTTTTTTTCAAAACAGGAATTTTCAAATGAACAAAAAAAATTACTTTGATATAAGGAAAGTTTCTTAGGTATACAAATAAATGCAGAAAGTTTTCTATCAAGGTGCATGTGAAAAACTTCATCAAATTATTGGACCAAATCTAGACTCCCAAATAAGGTAAGACTTGCTATGGAACCTTACCCAATGCTGTATCACATTGGCTAGTGACAAAATGAAATTCACTTGGCACTGCTTCCCTGACATCCTTAGCCTATTTTACTTCTATTATAGATGTCTTTACATTTGTATTGTGTTCAATAATGTTCAATGTGCTTTCACAGACCTTATCTCCGTTGATTCTCTCATTTGATCTCTTTTATTCCCAGCATATCAAAACTCATCCAGAATAAAAATCATTAAGCTGTACTTCTTTGCATTGATTGCTCTGAAAGGGTCAGCTTTATGTCCAGGTAGATCAGATAGTCCCTTCAATGCTCTGCTTTGTGGTGTATATTCGCTTCCTAAAATCTCCTTTACTGGCCTGTTTCATCCTTGGAAATCCTTCATATTAAAAAAAAAAATTCATTCATGCATTCAATTTTCGTTTATTTACTGAAGTTTAACACAATTCACTGCAATCCTGGTCATGGACTAGCTAAGTTATTGGGTCCAGCTCTTAGTATTTGCCCCTATAGAACATGCATTGGGTTTACTTTTTCTCTGAAAGTAAAAGTAACAAACCCAACCATCTGTTACTTAAACAGAAAATATATTGCTCAAGCAAAAATGCGTTTATTATATCAGAAATATCATAGCCCTCAGTAAAAATGAATTCAGATTTCTGCAGAATATCAATATTACAATTAATATTCCATTTGTGTGATGTTCACTGCATGATTTTCAAAGGTGTGGCATCCCATAACCAGAAAAAAAGCTAAAAATGGATGGTGAGCTGAAGTATCTTTGACTTCCTATTTCTATGATACTGACCATTTCCCTGATTAAGGAAACTTTGTAGTTTATGCAGAATTGAAAGGCTACTATTCAAAATGATTCAGGCTAATTATTCATTAGGTGGTCCAAATAGATGCTACATTTAGTCTTCCAATTGATATTCAATAGAGAAGGAAGGACAAAGTTATGTATCACTGGGACTTCTGCCTGGAGGGAAAGGCTTGGATTGATTGGAGCCATTTGGAACATTACTTTGTAAAACAAATGGTATAGTTTGCTGGGTGATAAAAAAATATATACAGGCAGGAATTAGATGTTATTGCCTTTAAAACTTTCATAGTTGAGTGCTGATAAGACAAATACCTAAAAAAAGAGGGCTAAATGATATACAAACGCTGCGGAAAGGAGAAAAGGAGGGTACTGTTCTGGCTGGGAATATTAGTAAAGCTTTTTGGAGGAGGTAACATTTAAGTTTATAGCAAGGGGAGGTTTTGACTGTATGGACATTTGAGGTGGGGAGGTAAATTAAGCCATGACATATAGTAGAAATGGATTAAACTAAGAAATGAGAGTAGAAATAGAACGGCTGAAAAGAAGAACAGGAAGTTGGTAAAGTTTCCTGAGTAATGTGTTGGATATGGGTTTGGAATAGTGGCTATGGTCCTGTGGGTAGGTTAAGTACAAATGTTACAAAGAACAGACAGAGGAACAGAAAGATAAACATGTGGATATTCTGTATTACATTCAATTGCTTCTTGACTTTTGGCCTATTAACCAGGCATGTTCTGAAGTTTTCCAAAACCCAAATTGCAAACGTTAGATTTCTTATTCTATGAGCAATAGTCAATTGTTTTCTCTAGCTAATAATCACACATTTATGTAGCCAATACACATAAAAATAAAAGACAAGGATTCAAATTTCATTAATCTGATCCAGTTTTTCTAATTCATGTGTTAGGATTTCATGAATTTCAGAGTTAAATTTTTTTAAAAACTACATAATTTGTATACGAATTGAAAACTGTCTTATAGTTACTGTTTCACCTATATGTCAGTTAGTGTTAAACACACTGGGACTGTGGTTAAAAATTTCGAGTGAATGGTGGCTGTGATGAGAAAGGATGCTAATTTACTTTTAAGCCACTAAGATTAAAATGTATTATTCTTTGCCAGTATTTGGAAAACAAGATACAGGCTGTATGTGGTGTTCATTTTTATCAAATTTTACTTTAGTGTTTCTTCATAGTGGAAAATGTATACTCTTCTACATTCAAGTTTTCTGACTCTTCCATTCTTTCATTCTGCTGTTAAGCCTTTATCTTCCCAGAGATCTGGTCAGATTTTGAAATTTCTCAGTCCAGACTTCCAATTAGTTATTTTTTTTTAATTTAAATTTGATTTTTCAATTACAGTTTACATTTAATATTACTTTATATAAGTTTCAGGTGTACAGCATAGTGCTTAGACAATCACACTCTATACAAAGTGATCTCCCACAATATTTCCAGTACCCACCTGGCACCATACTTAGTTATTACAATATTATTGACCATATTCCCTATGCTGTACTTTATATCCACATACTATGGAAAATAGTATGGAGGTTCCCAATTCGTTTACTTTCTTAGAACTTGTGCTTCTCTACAGACATTTTATATTCATTCATTCATTTAAAACATATTTTTATTTTCCTTTCTTCCTTGAGCATAGTTATTACAGCTGCTTTAAAATCCTTGTTTGCCAATTCCAACATGTCATCTTGACATTTGTCTCTGTTGACTATATTTCTCTTTAGAAATGATGACATTTTCCTGTATTTTTCATATACCAGTCGGCTTTGAATTGCATCCTGAAACTTGTGAGTGAGATATTATAGAATCAAGGTTCTATTATATTCTTTTGAGAATTTTGATTTCTGTTTTCTTCCCCCACCTTTGTTTTTTAAGCTATAATTTAACTTGTCTACACTCAAACTGAAGCTTTGTATTTCTTGAATTGGGCATCACCTTAAATCTCAGTTGTCTTTGAGCCTTGTCTGTGCTTATTGGAGCCTGCCTTTTGCATGTGTGGTCCAGGGAGCAGCCTTTAAGGCGGGGTTTATGTGTAGAATTGGGATTGCACCTCAAGGATACTCTCCTTTCTCAGATTTGCCTCCTCTGGTTCTTCAAAACCGTAAGTCAAGTTTTCAAAATTTTAGCTATCTCACATGGTGCTGACTGGGTAAAATCAGGCTAAAATTTTTAAAATAATATTTTGAAAGTTTCACCCAGTGCTAGTCCTTTCTTTGTAGGTAGAATCCCCTGTATTATGTTTTTAATCACTGTGAAGTGTTTTTAGCTCATTGTTTCTTTTGTATTTTGACCAGTACTCATAGTTTTTTTTATGTGTTTGTAGGTCTAAAAGGACCATACTCAAAGCTGAAAAATTAAGATGACAAAATTTGGTGAAAAACTATGCTTGGTTTTAGAATATCTTGAGAAATTATCAAATTTTACTTCCCAGACAAGGTATCATATACTGAATTCACTTATTTGCACTTAGAATTAAAAGAGCATGAGTAAACCAAGCAAAGTAGACTAGTGAAAAGAGAAAGGTATTCTAATAAAAAAAATCCTACTTAAATAAGAAAGTGTAAGACTTCAAAGTTTGACTATAAGCCTATTTTTGCTCCATAAACTCCCTAATAATATGCATCACTAATATGTAAAATACGCATTTATACTACGGGAGAAATTTCAATTTATAACACTAATAG
This sequence comes from Tadarida brasiliensis, assembly GCA_030848825.1. Lineage (NCBI taxonomy): Eukaryota > Metazoa > Chordata > Mammalia > Chiroptera > Molossidae > Tadarida > Tadarida brasiliensis. Next base: position 75,880,277 of record CM061267.1, on the reverse strand, counting down.
GAAAATATGAATATACATATATCCAAATAAAACAATATAGTTTTATTGCATATGTTCTGTACTTCCTAGCTGTGAAAGAAGGACCATTCACGATTGCCTGTTCATTATGGCTATCTCTGTTATCCAACCAAAGTCCTGTTTGTGAGCAACATGGCTTCAGAAAACTCAGAAGTTAAATGTGCGGCTCCCTTGCCAGATGCACTCAACGTGGGTCTTTTCAGGACTCTTTTAGCTTTTCATAATAGAACCCAGCTTTTATTAATGGAAGTGTATTCTTCCAAAGCACTTATTTAAATTTAGAAAACTTTGTCTAACTGAGGGGAAGACCAGCTCACACTTCACAAGAAATTTAGGCTATAAGTTTACCAAGTTAATTTTTATAAGATTGACAATAATATAACTTTTATAATGGAATTCGGTTTCTGTTAAAATTGAATTCAGCAATATTGTTGCTTATATATTAATATGAAATAATTGATTGGATTGGATTTTCATTTGCTTTTGCTGTCAAAGTGATTAATCAATATCAATAATAGTGGGAAATTGTTTCCTTTTATTTTGGAAAATGCAATTTTTGTCTGTTCATTGTCATTATGTACAATATTTCTTGAAATATTATTGACACCATTTGTATGGTGTTTATATTTTTAAAATTTTACTGTGATTGTTCACATGACACTGTAGCTCTTTTTATTAAACTGATCACAGAGGATAGGTTTACATTACAGTGTTTTCCCCTCTATCAGATGCTCAAAACAATGTGCTAGAGAGGCTGAGTAGCTTGTACACATAGGGTTTTCTGAGGAGCATGTGAGAACAGTTTTCAATATTTTGTTTTTAAAACTGTTGTTAAATTTATTTGAATTCTTAGTCCATAAAGTTATCAATTCTGTAATAATGACATCACAGAAAGTAATAAAATAACAACCATGGTTTTTTACTTCAAAGTTTCCTTTTAATTTCTCTTTAAGGATTTCCATTTAAATCCTGCCTAAGTTTTCTTCTGGTGATCTTTCATTTATTTATTTAAAGAAGACTTTCCAAATAAGAAAGCAGAGCAGGGTTGAATGGTACTCATTGCCTAGGTTTGCATTACATTTCTATTATTTATTAATTACGCATCCATGAACAACTACCTCAGTCTTCTTGTCTATTAAATAGAGCTGATATCAGTACTTTCCACATGAGTTTGTTATGAGGATTGGGGATTAGACAAGATATTCCCCATTAAGCTCTCAGCGTGGTCCCTACTACATAGCCAGCATATCATGGAATTAGGCACTAATTCTGTGTATTGCAGACTTTCACAATGCTCCAACAACATGATGATACAGAATCAGATATCCTAGCATTTATGTAGAGTAAAAACAAACAAACAAAAAACCCCTCTATTTTACTTTATCTGAAATGTTGAAATAGTTCTATGTTCTTTTGCTATATTAGTGTTCATTATGATATATTAATATTCCCCAGTTATCCTTGATGGAGAATTGAAATCTAAAAGCATATAGGGTATCCTTTTTTAAAAACTCATGAATAATCCCTCTTTCTGGTAAGAGGAATTCTTTATAAGAAAAGAGAATAGTTTCTTCAGTGTAGATTTCTCTTTCTCTTTTCACATCTTATAATATTTCTGATTTTAGCATTAGTAATATATTTCTAAACTCTACTTTGCAATATACTGAGTAATTGCTCTGTCTCTCTTAACACTAGATAATTTTTTAAACTTTTCTAAGCAACATTTCTCTCACCTAGACACAATCCACTCTGCTTCTTCCATAAAATAGTGATAAATGAGTAGAGCAGTGACCTTTTATAATGAGAAATATCACAAGACTGCCTTTCTCACAGTATTTCAAGTGCATTTCCTCCTGAAAGATCATAAGGAACTGCTTTTTATGTTCTTCTCTCTGTGAAATTGGTCAGCTCTTGGATTTTGTGCTGATTCTTTCATGTATGGAGCCAGATGGAACAAAATTCAACATATTTTATTAAAACAATCAAAGGATTTGGAAGCCCGTTCCTGTTTTTATTTAAATGAACAGAATCATAAATATAATGTGGATCTATTTGCTTTATCATATTTTGAATCTCAGTCAATCCTTTCTTATATATTTAGACTTCTGAGTTGCAAAATTCCATTATAAATATACTAACGATTTAATAACAATAAGAATAATATTATAATGAATTGAGCCTCTGATTTAAAAGGGGGGGCTTTTGTTCTCACAAGCATGAAAGTGGCATTTATATTAAATTATAACTTTATCTTCTTCACCAACCCAGGCAAAACTGAAGCATATTAATTAAGTTAGGTTGTGGGAAGTTATCAGCTTTGGATGAATGGAATAAGACAAAGAAGATTTTGCTAAGGTATTAGGAGAGCCACAAGTGAGCCTGAGGACACTAGAAGCAAAGTAGGTATGTGTAGACAGGTGGGTGAGGGCAAAGCTCACAATAGCACAATGCATATGTTGAGAAACTAGTTATTGGTAGGGGCAAATATCTTAGGGAGATGCATGAGAATAACCTCATAAACAGGAGAATAAATGTTACGTTTAGCATTCAGCTGTCAGAGCCTGTTATTAGATATCAGCACTTTCTGTGAATACTGGGAAAGCCATCTGTGCAACCTGGAGATTTGGAAGACTGTGGAATATTACCGTTTCCCCCACTCATGGGAAGATATGACTGCACCACAAAAAGTTAGTGTTTGAGTGGCATCTCTCATGCTAAAAAAGGAGAAAACTTCAGTTTCTGTAAGCCTATTACTAAGCAAACCAGAGAAAGATCCGGGGACATTTGTTATATGAAAGATTTGCTTATAGGATAGTGGTAGTTTATAGGACAGTTTAATTAGTGTGAAACTTAGCATATGAGCAAGAAAATGGTAGAGAACTAAGTGATAATTTCAGGATGGATTGTGACTGGTAAGGAAGGAACCTTTCTGATTTTGCATTGACATTCAGAAGACACAAAAAGTTTTAAGCCCTAGAGAGTGTTAGTGTTATGATCAAAATGTTGCTTGGGAAATTAATCTAGTGGTGATGCACAGGATGATTGTACAGTATATGAAAGAGTTCCTGGAGCTAAGATACCTACTTGGAAGCTATTACAGGTGATTCATTATTAAGGGCCTATAGAAAAGAAGTAACAGTGGATTTTGGAATAGAAAGAGATAAATATTAGTGAGATTATAAATAAGAAAATTCTAGATAACTGAATGATAAGAGAGAGTAAAACTTTGAGTTTTCAAGCTGAATTATAATCTACTGGAAAAACATTCTGAAGACAGTGCATTAGAGAAAGATGAGAAAACTCAGTTAGATGGATAATGTTATAAATCTAATGGCACACATGGAAAATAATGTGCAGAAAACTGTTAAGTATGTTGTGCTAGATCTTGGAGATAGATTAGAACTGAAGGTACAAATAAATAGTCATCTATTTATAGGCAATGCCTTCCATCTAAATAGTGTACTGTACCTAAATCTAAAGTGTCTACATTCACAAACCAAATGAGTTCACCATTGATAGACTAAGACTGAAAATAGGTTTGAAACTGAGAGTGGGAAGAGGTCTTCAAAAAACCTTCTAGATTTCAGGGCAAGTAATTCTTGATGATCTTTATCTAAATTCTCTGGGTAGAGACATGGACATTCTGGGAAAGCTTAAAGGGAAAGATAGTGAGTGGACAGCAACTTTGAAGAGTTAAGTTTTGTTTTGTTTTTTAATGTGAATGTCTTGGGTAGTGATTTCCAAGATTGTGAACCAGTTTCTTCTCCAAAGGCTCCCAGTCTGCCCTCTTTAAAGAATGAGTGGACGTTTCTTTAAGTGGCTGTATCATGTGTTTACAACATAGTCTCAATAATATCACTTGGGTGATTCTCATAATAGAAAAAAAACACACAATATGACTTCTCCAGCTTTGGAACAGAGTCTCTGAAGAAGCATTTAAACTCAGCATGCGCATAAGAAAACCTGGCTTGAGTCACATTTTTCTCAGCATGGTTTAGGAGTACTGCTTGTAACATTCTGGCATCCTATACGAGGAGGTGTTGCAGAAGCTAAAAGCAAATACTAAACAAGTCTGGCTTTCAATCCTCATTCTGTCATGACACAGTTGTGTGACCTGAGGGAATTAGTTTTCTCTGTCTCTAAAACAGAGCTGGTAATATTTTCCTTCCAAAGTTTTAGGAGTAAAGAATGGGTTTTTAAGGAGCATAGCATAGACAATGGTACATATTGAATACTCAGTAAGTACTTTTTAGAAAACATAATTAATTAAGCTATCTTATTCTAAGCTACCACCCGAGGGCTTGAAGGACCTGTGAATAACCAAGCCCACCCAAGGCCCAGTCATCTGATATGCTGTTTCCTTGACTTGGTGCTCATGAATTATCAGCTTTAAGTTGCTTAGGAGAGGAGGCTCTCCTGTTTATGATGAAGTAATAGTTCCTACAATGTAGCTGATGTTGGTTAGTAAATTAATAGTTTATATTGTCGATATCATTGTATTAGAAGTAGAACCTTTTATTATTGTGACATGAAATATGCAGCCTCAATGCCAATAACTTTTTTTTTAAAGAATCAGAGATTTAAGGTCTGAAGGCCAAGTCTGGTTCTTCAATCTTGATGAAGTAAAAATGCCATTAATTCTAATGACTCTCAACCCCACTTAGCTGATTTATACTGCCTTCTGTTACCTATTGTTATTTCTGATTAAGATTGCTTCGTTGTCCATGGGTGGTTGAGAGGAGAAAGTGGAATCATCCTCACTTAATATCCCCAAATCTCATGCTGTTTTTTGAAATGCAACCTGACACTTTCTTTTGAGAAATACCCTGACTTAGTATTCACTTTCATACTCAATTTATAATAAATAGAGTGTTGTATTAATTTTCTATTGCTAAGTAAAAAAAATTACCACAATATTAGCAGCTTATAAAACCAAATATGTCTTATCTTGCTGTTTCCATGGGTCAGGATAGAGGCACAGCTTAGCTGGGTCCTCTACTCAGAGTTCACAAGGCTGCTTTCCAGATGCCAGCCAAACTGAGTTTCTTACCGGAGCCCAGGATTCTCTCTTCCAAGTTCATGTGATTGTTGGCAGAATTCAATTCCTTGTAGCTACAGAACTCATGGATGCCTTGCTTCTTCAAGGATAACAGGAAATAGAGACTTTTGTTTATTTCATTTTCTCTGACTTTTAGACCCTCTTTAAACGGTTCATCTGATTAGACCAAGACCACATAGGATAATCTCTTTTTTGATTAACTTAAAATCAATTGATTAGGAACCTTAATTGCATCGGCAAAATCCTTTGAAGTTTGTCTCATAATGTAATGTAATTATAGTAGTGATATTTCATATTTGTTTCATAGACATATTTAAAGAATAGTAACAAAGCGCTTAGCACTTCATGGGTGCACCCAACTTTGGAACTCCTTGTTGGTTCTTATCTTTTTGATAACAGGCATTCTAATAGGTGTGAAGTGGTATCTCATTGTGTTGTATTTTTAATGTATTTAGAGAGAGAGAGGGGAGAAGGGGAAAGAGAAAGCCAAAGGGGGGGAGAGAGATTTGTTGTTCCCTTTATTTATATATTCATTGGTTGATTCTTGTATATGCCCTGACCAGGGATCTAACCCACAACCTTGGCTTATCAGGACGATGGTCTAATCAACTGAGATACCTGGTCAGAGCTCATTGTGGTTTTGATTTGCATTTTCTTGATGATTAGTGATGTTGAACATATTTTTATGTACCCTGTTGGGCATTTGTATATCTTTGAAAACATGTCTACTCATGTCAATTTTTTAATTGGGTTGTTTTTTGCTATTGATTTGTATGAGTTTCTTACATATCTGGCTATTAACCACCTTATCTTATATACAATTTGAAAATATTTTCTCCCATTCCATAGGTTGCCTTTGTATTTTGTTGATGGTTTCATTTTCTGTGCAGAAGTTTTTAGTTTGATATTGTTGATTTTTGCTTTGGTTGTCTGTGTTTTTGGTGTCATAGCCAAAAAATCATTGCCAAGACCAATGTCAAGGAGGTTTCTAACCTATTTTTTAAAAGAGTTTTATGGTTTAAGGTCTTAAATTTAAGTCTATAATCCATTTTGAGTTAATTTTTTTGAGTGGTATGAAACAGAGGTCCAGTTTCATTGTTTTCCATGTGAATATCCAATTTTCTCAACACTATATTTTGAAGAGATTATCTTTTCCCCATTGAGTACTCCTGGCTTCTTTGTTAAATATTAGTTGACTGTTTATGCATGAGTTTATTTCTGGGCTCTCAGTTCTGTTCCATTGGTCTATGTGTCTGCTTTTTTATGCTGTTTTGGCAACTAAGGCTTTGTAGTGTAGTATGAAATCAGGAAGTGTGATACCTACAGCTTTGTTTTTCTTTCTCAAGATTGCTTTGGATATTAGGGGTTCTCTATGGTTCCATGAAAATTTTAGAATTGTTTGTTTCATTTCTGTAAAGAATGCTATTGGGATTTTTATAGGGATTGTATTGACTCTTTAGATGTATAGTATGGATATTTTAACAATGTTAATTTTTCTGATTCATGAACATAGATACTTTTCCATTTATTTGTGTCTTCTTCAATTTCTTCTATTCATGTATTAAAATTTTCAGTGTATAGCTGTTTTACTCTTAGAACTGCTTTTGCTGTATCACATGAGTTTTGGTATGTTGTGTTTCCATTTTATTTGTCTCGAGATAACTTTTTGATTTCTTCTTTCATTGGTTGTTTGGGTGTGTGTTGTTTAATTTCTACATATTTGTGAATTTTTTAGCTTTCCTTCTGTTATTGATTTCTAGTTTCATACCACTGTAGGAAAATATACTTAATGTAATTTCTATTGTCTTAAATTTGTTGAGACTTGTTTTATTGGCTAACATATTATCTATCCTAGAAAATGTTTCATGTGTGCTTGAGAAGAATATTTATCCAGCTGCTATTTAATAGAATGTCCTTTATATGTCTGTTAGATCCTTTTAGTTTATAGTGTTATTCAAATCCACTGTTTCCTTATTGATTCTCTGTCTGGATGATCTATTCATTGTTGAGAGTTGGGTGTTAAAGTCTCCTACTATTATTGTATTGGTGTTCATTTTTTCTATTAGTTATATTAGCATTTGTTTTTTATGTGTAGGTGGTCTGTTGTTGGGTGCACCCATGAAGTTCTAAGTGCTTTGTTACTACTCTTTAAATATGTCTATGAAACAAAGTATTGGTATTATCATTTGTATTTTATGGGTGGGAAAGTTAAATACATTTTCTGGAATGGTGGTGTTGGTTTAATTAGATCCTAAACGCTGGTTGACTCCCAGCTGAGGGTAAGTTTCAGGGGAGCTGCTTGTGTTGCTATCCTGCACTGACCCTAACCCTGCCTGATGTCCTGCTCTGGCCACCACTTTTCTCAGCTGGCAGTGGGACTTCAGCATGCTAAATCCTGCCATCTTGCCATGCCCGTGAAAGCTGGGTTTTTCATATGATTGGAGTAGATTAGATTTAAAGCCAACTTAGTGTTTTTTCCTCTCTAATTTCACTAGTATCTTGTTAAACTCCCAGAGCTAAGTGGTTGAATATTCCCTGAATCTACCTAGAATATTTCTCATACTTATTTTTTATACTTTATTCTCTATATTGTTTTCTAATTGGAGAAATGATGCATGCTTGATGCAACAGGTAAACAGGTTTAAAATATAAAGAAAAATTTAATAATTTTATCTATTTATACCCAATATTATTATTATTTTTTAAAACTCATCTTTATTGCCCTGGCCGGTTTGGCTCAGCGGTTAGAGCGTCGGCCTGCGGTCCGGAGAGACTTGGGTTCGGTTCCCGCTAAGGGCGCGTACCTCGGTTGCAGTTTGTCCCCGGCCCTGGTTGGTCGTGCGGGTGGCAGCCACTCGATGTGTCCCTTTCACGTCGATGTTTCTCTCTCTCTCTCTTCCTCTCTCTCCCTCCCACTCTATCTGAAAAAAAAAAAAGAAAAAATGTCCTCGGGTGAGGATAAAAAAAACAAAACAAAACAAAAAAAACTCATCTTTATTGTTGAATGTATTACAGATATCCTCCATTTTTTCCCCCATTGACCCCCTCCTCTCCAATACTGTCCCCCTCCAGCCTTCCCCACACTATTGTCAGTGTCCATTGGTTATGCATATATGTATAGAAGTTCTTCGGCTTATCTCATCCCGCCCTCCCTCCCCCCTTCCCTTTGAGGTTCATCGGTCTAACAAACAATTTGTACTTCTTAATTCCTTCATCATTTTCACTCATACCACCAGCCCCCTCCCATCTGGCAAGCAACTAAAAGTTCTCTGCATCTAGGAGTCCGTTTCTGTTCTGCTTGCTCATTAGTATGTAGATTCAATTGTTGATAGATATGTATTAATTGCCATTTTATTGTTCATATTTTTGTTCTCCTTCTTCAAGAAGACCCTTCAACATTTCATATAATACTGGTTTGGTGGTGATGAACTCCTTTAGCTTTTTCTGGTCTGGGAAACTCTTGATATGTCCATTGATTCTAAATCATTCTTAATCAATGGATAGAGTAGTCTTTGCAGGATAGAGTAGTCTTGGTTGTAGGTCGTTGCTTTTCATCACCTTGAATATCTCTTGCCACTCCTTTCTGGCCTGCAAAGTTTCTTTTGAGAAATCAGCTCACAATCTTATGGGAGCTCCTTTGTAGGTAACGAACTGCTTTTTTCTTGCTGCTTTTAAGATTCTCTCTTTGTCTTGAACCTTTTGCATTTTGATGATGATGTGTGTTGGTGTGGTCCTCGTTGGGTTCATCTTGTTTGGGACTCTCTGTGCTTCCTGGACTTGAATGTCTGTTTCCTTCACCAAGTTAAGAAAGTTTTCTGTCATTATTGTTTCAAATAGGTTTTCAATTTCTTGTTCTCTCTCTTCTCCTTCTGGTACCCCTATGATGCAAATGTTGGCACCCTTGAAGTTGTCCCAGGGGCTCCTTACACTATCCTCATTTTTTTGAATTCTTTTTTCTTTTTGCTGTTCTGATTGGGTGTTTTTTGTTTCCTTACATTACAAATTGGTGGTTTGCTTCTTGGCTTTACCTACTCTACTATTTGATTCCCTATATATTATTCTTTATTTCAGTTAGTGCATCCTTCATTTCTGACTGGCCACTTTTGATGTTGTTGATGTTCTCACTAAGTTCCTTGGTGATCTCCTTAAGTTCCTTGAAGGTCTCACCAAGTTCCTTGAATATCTCACCAAGTTCCATGCGCAACCTTATAACCTGTGTTTTGAACCCTGCATCTGATTGATTGCTTATCTCCATTTTGTTTAATTCTTTTCCTGGAGTTTTGTTCTTTTCTTTCACTTGGGACATGTTTCTTTGTCCCCTTATTTTGGCTGCTTCCCTGTGATTGTTTCTATATATTAGGTAGAGTTGCTATGTCTCCTAGGTTTCATAGGGTAGCCTATTGTTGCAGGTGTCCTGTAGGATCCAATGGCGCAGCCTCCCTGATCACTCCATCTGGGCCCTTGAGGTGCACCCCTAGTGTGAACTATACACCCTTCTGTTGTAATTGAGTCTTGATTGCTGTTGGCACGTCAATGGGAGGGATTTACTCAGGCTGATCAGCTGCAAGGACTGGCTGTGCTCACTGACCACTGACCTCTGACTCATTTGGAAGATCAGCTGTGTAGGTGCCCACCACACAGAGCAAGATTTACTTCATCAGGGCTCTGGTACCCACTGAGTCTGCTCACTGAGTGTGTCACTTGTGGAGGTGTTTGGGTGGTGGTGTTTTGATGTGATCTGAAGCTGTCCACTTAGTGTGCTGGCTCTAGGGCAAGGTCAGCCACTGCCTGTGCTCTATCTGGGGCCACCCGGCATAAGCTACAAAGTGATCTGCAGATGGCTACTTCTTGTGCTGGACTTGGAGGTGCCCAGGAAAAGCCAAGCTGTGAACCAAGGCTGGCTGCTTCTAGTGCCAGGCCTGGGGCCACTTAACAAGAGGTATGGAGCTTGCTGAGACCAGATATTGCTTGTTTGAGAGATTTTAGGAAACTCTGAAGCAGGATCCAAGACAGGCCAATCCTATGGTAAAGCCTTTCTAAACAGGTTGGGTGGGCCAGAACATTGGGTGGGGCGGGGCCTCAGGGAGTCACCGGGGCGGGGCCAACAGTGTGAGCCAGGTTGCTGGAGTCCCAGATATGGAGGCATCTGCCGGCCCAGGGAAGGGCTCACCAAAGGAACATCAGCCTCCACAGCACGTCTGTCCAGGAGAAAGCCACCTCTCCAGCCCTCCTCCCGAGGCCAAACAGCTCAGTCTTCCCCGTATGTCTCTGATGCCCCTCAAGCTGCCTCCCCTCCAAGCTTGGAGGGAGCAAATCCGAGTACAGTCGTCCCTCATTTATCACGGTTAGTCTGTTCCAGACTCTAGCGGTTGCACCTGGCGTTGAAGGATTCCTGGGGTGCTCGAATACATAGGCCTACAGTCCATACGGACAGTAATTTTAATTTTAATTGTAATACAGGGGTGTATAATTGATTCAGACAACCTAGCATGTGCTGTATCATTTTCACTGCCTCGATCAACTTTTTAATGAATATATTTGAAAAAACCATGATAGAGTGAAGCAGCGAAAGTCGAAGTGCCAAGTGGTGAGGGATGACTGTAAGTCTGTGCTGCGGGCCCTTTAAGAGGAGCTGCCTGGGGCTCTAGCAGCCTCTGCCCTCAGCCTCAGTTCCCACTGGTTTTACCAGCCAGAAGTGATGGGGACTTCTTTTCCTGGCATTGGAACCCTGAGATGGCACCTGGTGTGGGAGGGGGACCTCTCCTCAGGGAGGACCTTCCCAGCCGAGGTGCCCCTTCTGATTTTTATCCGCAACACGTGGGTGTGGGACCAGCCCGTCCGCGCCTCCGCCCCTCCTACCAGTCTCCATGTGGCTTCCTTAATTTCGTAGTTGTAGGACTTCCATTCAGCTTGACTTCAGGTGGTTCTGAATGATGGTTGTGTTGTAGTTTAGTTGTAATTTTGATGTCTACCCAATATTATTTTATAATGTTACCTAGTGTGCTTCTCTTTATTCTCCATGTTGTTAAACAATTATTTGCATATATTGAATAAAAATAGAATTATACTGTGTACTATTATATAATTTGCTTTTTTTCAGTTAATGATATATCATGGTCAGCCTTGCAATCAGAGATATAAAACTATCTCCTACCTATGTTATTTCAAATATATATACTGTCATGTATCTCTCATGTATTAAATAATTCTCTTATTGATGGATATTATAGTTGATTCCAAATGTTTGCCATCATAAAAATGCTTTGGTAAATATATTTTGTGTGTGTGTGTGTGTGTGTGTGTGTGTAGTGTGTAGTAGATTCCCAAAAAGATTACTAGATCAAAGGCTTTGGGTGCTTTTAATTTTAAAAGATAACAAGGGATCTCTTTCCATGAGATTGTAAAATAAAATATTTATCTTGCTTTAAATCCACAAATATTGTCTAGATGCCCCTGGGGTTCCTGCTGTTTTATTATGAATTCCAGATGATTCAGCTCTAATTTTCAAAACTGAAAAAAATTATCTAATATCAATAGTAACAGGCATTACATGGACATATGCAAATATCCACACAAATGCATGTTTTTCAAATTCTACTCAATTGCCTGAAACCAAGTTAATATATTAAAAGTATGTTGAGCTTTGAATTGAATATTTTTGCATAATCCAGAATTTTCGATTTCTCTGCATGGGAAATATTCGGGAGGAAAGAGAAGAATGAGAAAGAGAACAAACAGACAAAATTCCTTATCTGTAAAGGTTGTCAAAAGAAACATAAATGGGGCATAAACCATCCAGTAGTGAATACAAATTATTGAAAGGATTCTGGGCAGCACAGCAGCATTTTTCAAAAAGTAATGCAAATTTCTCTACCCAGCAAGGTAATTGTGCCCTTCTCAGGATGTATTCCCACTTTTCCACTCTAACTAGGATTCAATCATAACATAACTGAGTCAGAGCCTGGGATAAAAAAAGAGCAATAAAGAAGAAATGGGTCTCTACCATAGAGGAACTACCAGACCTAGTCTCAGGAGCTGGTGATTACATGCGGGACTAATTACAGAGGATGTTTTATCAAAGAGGTCAGGGCACAAATCAAATAGGGGAGAGTCTATTGATTTGGAAGCACTCTCCTGAAATTCAGGATATAACATTCTGCCAATATCAAAAGAGATATGGGCAAACATGCTATGGTCATGTTAAATGAGGCTAAAATACTAAATTTTTTATATGAAACAATGGAGGAAGGGATGAAAAAGAATTCAGAGAAGTGTGTATGTTGAAGTGAATATGTTATATAATGTTGGAAGACACACCAGATTGCTGTGTTCTATGGGAATGTTATACCCTGTGTATCAGAATTACTAAGATGTTCTATGGTTATTCTCCTCTGTTTATTATGTATAATGGTAGGAGAGTCCATTACCTAACTAGGCTCACTAATAGTAATGGGGACGATAGGACCCAGACACTTGACCCCACAAGAGGCAGGTAGGCAGGGCTTACCTGTCCAAAACACGGTAGCTGTAGTTATTATAATGAATGGCAAGGTTTAAATGACAGCCAAGGAGACCTTACTCATGGAGAATTGTGGAGATTGTTAATAGAATATGATGTCACTGAGGACATAACAGACGAACAACTAGAAAGAGTACCAATCAGTGTGTATTCTCAGAAGAATTAAAGGATGGATGATCAGGAGGCTGAGGGAGTTTATCCCAATAAAAAGATGCAATCCCTGTCTAGCTTCCAGACTTTGGCCAATTTTCAGACCTGTAATTATTAATTGAAGTAAAGGCTACATCCTAGGAAAAGACCTCTGCAGTAAGATGCCACGTGTACATGCTAATACATCTTCATGTTCTTCCCTGAAGGAACCTACAATAATTTACTTGATTGACTGTATATTGGGGAAAGGAAAACACTTTGAAGAGTCTTAGATACATGGTCCATGTTGACATTCATACTCAGAGGTCTGAATAGTTGTCATGGTCTTGTTAATATGGAAGCATGGGAGAACAAGGTAATGGATAGGGTTCTGGGCATGGTCCAGTTCACAGTGGGGTTATTGAAGATTTATTTCATGATCATTTCACTGGTCCCTGAATATACCATTGGTACAGACAATATATATAACAGCTATCATAGTGTGGAAGGCCAAGTAAAAGCTTCTGGAACTGAATCCTCAGCTAGGGTAGCCAAAATTACATCTGGGAGGTAAGCATAGAAATGAATGCCAAGCTCAAAGATTTAAAAGATGCATGAGTGGTCATCCCCATCACATCTCCATTTAATTCAGTCTTGTCCTTGCACGAACCAGGTGGATCCTGGAAAATACCTCAAAGAACAATTGCAAAATAATGAAACAGAACAATTAAATACATTGTTCACGAACACACTTTCCTAAAATAAAATAGCTGATTTCACATATTGAAAAAGGGTATGTTCTAGGGAAAATTGACCCAGGTAAACAGCATGACACATCCTAGTAAAATTATGGAACAATAGGAAAAGAGAAAACTTTGGACATCCAAGGAGAAATACCAAATCCTTTGTAAGGGTAAAATGTCAGATTGGCTTCACATTTTTTTTCCCCTACCAACATTTGACATCAGCAGACAATGAAGAAACATATACACGGAAAAAAAATGTTCTGAGGAGTATAAACATGTGAAATTGTTCTTCAACTATAAAGGTCACAGTCATGCTACTTTGAACACATAGCAGTTAGGGAACTTTTTGACAATTTTTTTCTGCCTTGAGAAATTGCTGGAGGACAAACTTGCCATTGCTGAGATGACTGGGGAAATCATGGCGAAAAGACTGGCAATAAGAATTGAAAATATTTAGAATTACAGCTACAGTGGGTGGATTAGGAGAACAGAATTTAAGTTGTACGTTCTGACAAAGTGGAGATGACATGTCTAACCATATTTGGTAGGGAGATGGGTGATAAAAGATAAACTGAGGCATATTCTATTTTTTTGAGTTTATTTGAACAAAAATCAATTTGAACGCCGCAGCGCCAAACTGGAACTGATTAGGAGAACTCTGCCAACAGAAGTTAGGGAAAAGACTGATCTAGAGCTATGAAGTAAAGACAAGAACTTGTGTGATTGGCTATAGTTTAAAGTGTGGTTGTCTGTGATTGGTTGTCTTTAGGTTTCACTATTGTATTCTTGAGGCATTTATATGGTTAGATTTGGGTTTGCTAATGTAGGCCTCCACGGCATTGGAGCCACAGCAGTCCCATGGCCTCTTTATTTTAAGAGAGGTAAACAAGGTATGGATTAAGCCGTTTCTCTGATTGCCTCATCTCTATTAGCTAGAATTCAAAACATTATTTTAGTCTAAAACATCAAATACGAGTATAAGCATTTTAACATTACAAAGGTACTAAAGTAGGAAGAAAATCTTACTGAGTAATATACATTGGTGAAGAAGAGAATGTGAAGGAAATAGGGAGAGAAAAATAAGATAATTTTAATACTGCTCACAATACAAGATTAATTTTCTATAAATAGAGGATTGAAGGCCTCATATAAAATTATAAAGTTAGCTATACTACACCAGCAGCAATAATACTTCATAGATATGATTTACACACACAAACACACACACACACACACATCAAGAAACAAAGAAACAGACCAATGTGAAAAATAATGATTAAAAAACTAAGAAAGAAAACAAATTAAATAAAACTCAACTGTTTAAATTAAATGTTTGTCATTTTAATAAATGCAAATTGTCTCCACTCATCTATTGAATGACAATCAATTTCAGAATGGATCACAATGAAAAAGGCAACAGGCTGTGTACCAAAGAACTATCTAAGACAAAAGTGAAAGCAGAATTCATGATCTTAATACTAAACAAAGTAGAAATCAGGCCTAAAATCAATAAATGAATTTCAGCTGCCCATGAAGGATTAATAGCCATGGCAATTGCTGTACACTGAAAAAAAAAATCAGAAAACTGAAAACATAAGTGGAATAATGGGTTTCAGACAACCAACGGAAGGAGGAAAAGCAGTACTGTGATCTTGGAGGGAAGAAAAACAAGTGATATGGCCCTAAGATTTACCTAGGTATTGACTAGAAGTGATTTTCTGCTACAATACAAGGAGAGGTACCAACACAAAGCCCAGCTGAACTGAAAATACAGTGATCAAAATTCTGGGAGGCTGAGAGGCTAAAATGTGGAACTTTGAAAGAGAGTGGCAGTTAGGAGGGAGGTGAAGGAAAAGGGGACGAGGAAGAGAGTGAGGGAAAGTGAGAGAAAAGGCAAGAGAGAATGAGAAGTGCCAGGAATGGAAAATATGTGAATAATATAAAATATTTTTTCTAATTTTTAGTCTGTATTAAAAGATAATTGAAGTGACAAAAATATATAGCTGAAAATATATAAAATTAAAATGGAATTATAAAAAGTATTCAAATAATCTGAAAGAAGGCAAGAAAGGAAAACAAAAATTAGAGAGAAACAAATGAAAACAAATAATAAAATAGTACATCTCAGTACAGCTTTAACAAACTAAGAACAGAAGATAATTTCTTCAATCCAACAACAATAACAACAACAAAGAAAAAATATTGAGAAAAATACAGCTAACATTACATGTAATGATAAAAACAATGATTTTTTTTCTAATATTGGCAATTAGGCAGGGATATCTGTTCTCATAACCTATGTTCAAAATTGTACTTTTTTTCTAGCTAACAGAATAAGGCAAGAAAAAGAAATAAAAGGCATACAATTGAACATAAAGAAGTAAAAGGTATTTTTATTTGAAGAAAATACATCATGTATGCAGAAAATTCAAAGGACTATACAAGAAAAGCAGCTAAACTAATGAGTCAGTTTACCATGGCTGAAAGATATAAGATCAGTATAAAAAAATGAATAGAATTTATATAAAATAGCAACAGTAATTTGGAAATTGAAATTAAAAATACTCTTTCCAATAACATAAAAACATGAAATACAAAGAAATAAATATAATTAAACAACAACAAAAAAAGAGAAACAAAAAACAAGAAAAATACATTTAAAAAATAAAACAAAATACAGTCTCATTTTGCTTAGGTTCATCTTCATTGAAACGCGTGCAAATAGGAAGCATATCCATGTTTTGCACAGCTCCATGGTAACCTAGATTGTAATTGGAGATACAATTTAACACTATGCACTGAAAACTATAATTATTACTGAAATGAATGTAAAAATATCTAATATTGATAAACTATGTTCATTGAATGAAAGACTCAATACCGTTAAGTGGCATTTCTCCTTAAAGTGGCCTATAAATCCAACATAGCTTCTTTGAAAATCCTAGCAGGCTGTTTTGTTGATATTGTTGTAAAATCTATAAGTTGACTTATAAAATCTGTGGAAATGTGAGGGACCTTTAAAAAATTAAACAATTTTGAGAAAGAAGTTGGAGTTAAAATACCAGATTTTAAAACTTACTATAAAGCCACAGTAATCAAAACATGTAGTATTAGAATGAATATAGACAGTTTAATATATCAGGCAAGGTAGTCCAGAAATCAGCTTGCAAATACACAGTCAATTGATTTTTGAAATATTTGCTAAGATAATTGAATGAGAAAGAAAATGTTTTCAATATTTCTGAAACAATTCATATTTGTGGAAAAATTTTTCTTGATCTTCATCCCACACCAAAAATTAACTCAAAATATATCACATACATGGACAAAGGAGCTAAAACTATAGAAACTACAGAACTTGTTGAAGAATATATAGGAAAAATATCTTCACAACTTTTGATTAATTGAAGATTTCTTACAGAAGACACTTAAAAGTATGAATTATAGAAGAAAAAAGTTGATAATAGAAGAAAAATTGATAAGTTAAAATCAGTTGTAATTAAAATCTGTCTTTTGAAAGCAACAGTTAAGAAACTTAAAATGCAAGCCATAGATTGCAAGAAAATACTTTTAAAACAGATGCAATAAAGGTCTGTATCTAGAACATATAAATAACTCCTGCAACTGAATAACAAAAATTAACAATTTAAAAAATTCCTAAAAATACAGTATAATAAATATTTACATAGCATTTACATTAGGTATTATAAGTAATCTAGAGATGATTTAAAAAGTACTGTATATGGGCCCTGGCCAGTTTGACTCAGCGGTTAGATCATCAGCCCTCAGACCAGAGAGACCCGGGTTTGGTTCCCACTAAGGGCACATACCTCAGTTGCAGTTTGTTCCCGGCCCCGGTTGGGGTCATGTGGGTGGCAACCAGTCAATGTGTCTCTCTCACATCGATGTTTTTTTCTCTCTCTCTCTCTTCCTCCCTTTCTCCCTCCCACTTCATCTGAAGATAAATGCAAAAATGTCCTCGGGGGAGGCTAAAAAAAAAAGTACTGTATACGGGAGGATGAGGGTAGGTTATATGAAAATACT
The DNA here is from genome assembly GCA_030848825.1 of Tadarida brasiliensis. Lineage (NCBI taxonomy): Eukaryota > Metazoa > Chordata > Mammalia > Chiroptera > Molossidae > Tadarida > Tadarida brasiliensis. The sequence goes on along the minus strand of CM061267.1, from coordinate 75,862,762 downwards.
ACATCATTTTATATAAGGGACTAGAGCATCTGTGGATTTTGGCTTCCATGAGTTGGGGAGGGGTCCTGGAATCAATCCCTCTGGATACTGAGGGACAACTGTATATTAATTTTTGTGTTGATAACATAATATATATTTGTCAAATCACACTGAAATGCATACTTAAAAATCAATGAAACAAAATCTAGTAATTTCTGACAATCTGTTATTGTTTGCTTATCTTTTTTTATTCTATCTTTTACAGCTGTAAACATTCCAAACCAGCACTGTCCAGTAGAATTTTCTAACCTAATAAAAATGCTTTACATTTGTACTGTCCAATATGATAGTCACTAGCTATATGTGGCTGTCAGCAATGTAAATACAACTAGTATGACTGAGTCACTTTGCTTAACCACTTTGATGCCAAGAATATTTTCAGTCAGGAATAGTTTGTCATGAACTTGAAAATAAATGGTTAGACTTTTAAATTTTTATTTCTATGATGTTTTTATACGTGTAGAAGTTTATTTCTCAGTGTCTGAGACTTACTCAAGAAGATAGGAGTTGAGATAAAAAATGCATTATGTCATAGTTGGTATAATGTTCAGGGATGAAGTAAGATTTAGAGAGGACTCGTGGTTCAGGGATGAGCTGAGGGTCAGGGCTCGGGTAGAGGTTGAGATGACAGTGAAGGGTGATATGTTTTATATTTTGAGACAGGCATTTTGGATTAACTAAGTTAAAAAAATTATTTTAAAATTTTCTATATGTCTTAAAATGGCTGAGTAGGACGAGGCCACCTGGCCCATACAGGGCTTTGAATACTTTGAACCGTAGTCTAACCAGCTCCTAAAACTCAGGCAAACAGATTGGTGAGCAGCAGAGTCCTGGTCCTGGGACCAAGAGGCTTGCTGTCTAATTTCTCAACTCTTTGAACTTGAACCACCCCTACTAATCATGACTGATTCGATATGCTGAAGGGACCATTACTGATGGCTATTCTGATTAATGCTGTGTGGTGTGGCAGTAGTTCCAATCTCCTGTGACTTTCCATCTGGGTAAATAGCTGTCATCATTAGGTAATGGCTGCTTTGCTAGGCTATCAAATTACTAAGCAGTTACTACAATCTAGTGCTGATTTAACATGATTTGATTTAATAATTAGTTGTGATACTCTCATGTCTATAAGAATAGCAATTTAAAGTGTCCTCTTTTTACCTTCTGTCTCCTCACACTTTCGTGTTTGGGTATTCCCTCAGAAATATACTATATCATTTTTAAGAGTAAAACAATGAAGTAGCTAATGGCCACTATAATGTAACTGTTATGACAGTCTTTCATAGTGGGAATATAACTCACAAAACCCTTGTTTTTTGTTGTTGTTGTTGTTCTTGCATAATGTCAGGAGTATAGTGATCTGGGAACAAAGGAGCGAAGAGTTTTCATATTACATTTCAGGAAAGAACCCAAACTGGTTTGCGAGATTAGAAACTCTAGTGACATGATATTAATTGGAATGGGAGAGAATATTGGGGGTGGGAATATGTAAGCCAATTTACCAAAATATATTATATCCTAATATACCCAAAAGGATATATGGTCAAAGTTATTGTTTACATGAGTTTTCCATAGTGTTGATTATAGACTTTCTGAAAAAAATCATAATATCACCCATTGTCCAAGCAAAAACATTTATTGATAACTGCAGAAAGGGAGAGGAGATTATGCTGATAGAATCCTAGTAGCTTTTCCAAAGGGGAAGTTTAAAGACAGAATATTTTCAACTTTGGGGCAGCCTGGTTTAAGGCAAATATTTTTATATGAAATACTGAATGGGACTGAGAAAATGTCATGATATGGTAAGGTAAAGAAAAGTGGAAAGGATGGTACAGAAAATGTCCATATACCCTACTCCCAGTAACCCCTACACACACACTCTTGGTAACATCTTACATTTGTGTGGTACATTTGTCAAAAGTAATGAACCAATATTGACACATTAGTATTATTAACAAAAGTCCATATTTTACTTAGATGTTCTTGGTTTTTAACCTAATGTTCTTTTCCTGTCATAGGATTCCTCCCAGGATCCCACATTATATTTACTCATTGTGTCTTCTCAGGTTCTTCTTGACTGTAACAGTTTCTCAGACTTTTCCTATTTTAGTGACTTTGAGAATTTAGTAGTACTAATTGGAAATTTTGTGGAATGCACCAAAGTGGTATTTGTTGATGCTTTCCTCGTATTCAGACTTCGGTTATGGCTTCTGGGAGGAAGACCCCAGAGGAAAAGTGCCATTCTTATTATGTCATATGAAGGTCACCTGCTGCCATCATGACATCAGTGTTGGCATTAGTCTTGATCACCTAGCTGAGGTAGTGTTTGTCAGGTTTCTCCACTATAAATTACCCCACACCCCCTCTATGCTGTAGTCTTTGGGGGAAAAGTCACTTTGTGTAGCCCACACGCAAGGGGTGGGATTAATGCTCTATCTCCTTCAGGAGGTGGGCAGTATCACATCAATTACTTGGAATTCTTCTGCATGGAAGATTGTCTACTCTCTCCCATTTAAAAAAAATTATATATATATATTTATCTCACCATGGACTGATGGGTATTGATTTTGTACTTTGGGTTAAAATCCAATAATACAATATTCACATTTTTACCATATTTTCCTAGTTTATATTCTGATTTTCTAAATGCATGGGATATAAAAATTATCCTGTACTAATCTCTATTTCTCCAGCCTTCATTTCTGCCACCCCTTGCTTATCAACTCAACTGAATTATATGAAATGCCCTCAGGCAGCCATATTATCTGTCCCCTGTGCCTGAGTACATTCTCTTCATTTGGAATGTTGTACCCTTTTGCATCCATTTGTTGACCTTCTACATATTCCTTTGGACTCAACTGAGCAGTACTGGAAAGCCATCCCTGACACCTTCCACATCCATGATCCCGCTTGAAACACTTACAGCTCTTATGGGTTTCTTTTGAACACATTAAATATATTCTTAATTGTTATTCTTCCTATGATATCTTTCATCAAATGTGAGAACTTCCAGAAAATAGGTATGTCTTAATCAACTGACATTGATTGGTTAAATGGGAGTAAAACCTGATCTGCCAGATCTGCTTTAATGACTGACAATCCTTTTCTAGAAGAGTGAGGACACTCTTTTTAAACTAAATGCACCCTAAGCTGAAGTGAGTTTTTCTCCCACAAAGTGTATCTTTAATAACCTATTCTTGAAAACCAAAAATCTGCTAATAACATCATTTTCAGTACCAAGCTGATTAAATAATTTCCCATTTTTATTCATTCAAATGTGGAAATGAACATGGCAACTCTGGCAAAAGCCACAGAAAGAATTTCAAAAAAATTTGGATCATTTAGTCTTGTCTTAAGCCCACCCGGTGTGGCTCAGAAGATTGAACGTGGTCCCAAGGACTGAGAGGTCCTGGTTGGATTCCTGGTCAGGTTACATGCCCAGGTTGCAGGTTCAATCCCCAGTAGGGGGCATGCAAGAGACAGACGATTGATGTTTCTTTCTCACATCAATGTTTCCTCTCTCTGTCCCTTCCTCTCTCTCTTAAAACTCAATGAAAAAACATATTAAAAATTTTATAAAAAAGGCATTAAAATCTATAATATAGAAAATCTTAAAATTTTCCTATTTGTGATGTATTTCAATACTAATTTAGCATTATTTGCTATAGAAATTCTCATAGACTTACAGCAATCAGACTTGTGCAATATTTCTGTTAGCAGCATAGAAATCTCTGGTGTTCCTGGCATCTCACTCAATTCGAACTTGTAGGATAGTTTCTAAATTAAAAAGATAGATGTCAAAGCTTTGGGTGCAGAGGAAATGGCTAGGGTGGGGTGAAGACATGAGGTAACATTATTATTGTGTGCATTTCTAACAATATATTAAACAAGGCATCTTTAAAGGATTTTGAAACATTCAGTACTATAAAAATCTCTCTCTTTTTACTAATGTTATCTGTTTCTCCTGATGTCAAACCATGGACAGGAAAGAGAAAGACTGCTTACAGAATATGAAGTTCTTATTCATTTTCATAAGATGATGAAATTTTAAAGTAATTAGAAAATCTTTAATGTGATGGGAATAAATTTAATTATTTTTCCTTTCCTTTTCCTACCTTTCACATTGACTGCCTGGAGGGGAAAAGGTCTTCGGTAAGAAGGAGTAAAATATAAACTGTACGTGTGGTTAGTCCATGATCATTGTGCTCTGGAGAGGTGAGTGTTACCAAGGATGGTTTAATTTGTAGATATTCCATTCTGGCTAGTCTGGAAGACTTCAAGCCTCCTCCTATGATGCATTGCCAGGCCCGCCTCACTGAAAGGGGTTTGGAGAGCACTCAGTTTTCAGAACATTGGGCCTCCTCTTTACAACCTTAGAAGGAGGGCAGGACACAGGAAAAGGCTAGTGAGGTCAAGGGGTAACTCTGAGTTCCAGCCTCAGTGAACTTTGAATTAAAAATTGAGTAAGCAAGAAGAGTAAATAAATGTTTTGCACCATCTACCAGACTCTAACAGAAAGTTTGGTTGCTTCCCGAAATGCGCCTTTTCTGATTGATTTCCCTGTATTGTTTTCCCTCTGCGAGGAAAGCTCTTCCTCCAGCTCATTGTCATCCTTTAGATGCCTATGTCATCGTCTCAGAAAGCTGTGTTCACTCCACCTTAAGCAATCTGCTCCCAGTGAGCCATCATCCCGTGGCTTTCTGTCACAACACTTACACGACAGTATGTAATCGTGTGCAATTTTTAGTTTTCCTGTTAATTATCTGTCTCTCAGAAACAGAAGATGCTCCATGAAGGTCTAGTGCTATGGTGCAGCTCACACTGGCTTGGAAGGGCTGATCGTTATCCTGGAAACAGTACACCATGGCGAGTTACTGCACATCTCTCCTCAATGTCATGTTAGTGATGCCACATTGGTAGCTCAAAATCAGTCATGGTGGAGTATTTATACCATGGAAAATGCCAGGCGATGCAAGGCAGGGCTTCCCCTTGAGAGTTCATTGCTGATCATTTCCCAGCACACTGCTGGTAAGGAAAAGGTCTGTATTAGTTCCTGTACTCTTGGGACCCAGCACAGTGGCTAGCATGTAGTAAATATATGATAGATGAATGCAGAACAAATTGAGGGGTCACAATTATTTTCAGCTATAATATATTTACTTTTCTCAGTTTCTTTGAATTCATTAGCAAGTTCAGTGATTCTGTTCATTTTCATTTAACAATTAACAGGTAGCTAAACAACATAAGTACTTATGCTTAAAAATTATTTTTCTTACTTTTTGTAAGTATTTTTAATACTATGTATTACAGAGGATTTTTGTTTGTTTGATGCACATTCACAGTTGATCTGAATCTAGTAATTTCTCTGGATTATTCAGAATAACATTATTCAGGGTAATTGGGTGAGGAAACAATCAGCCCTGTGCCATGATAGGTTGGGCAGGTGTACTGTAAAGAGCACTGACCCAGTGAATCCAGTGATTGCATCCAAGTTCTGATTCTGCTAACTGACCAGTTCTGTGACTAAGTTATCACATAGTTCGGAGCCTCGTTTTCCTAATCTCTGAAATAAGATTTAATTGGACAGTACTCAAGTTTCTTCCAGTTTTAAGATCCTATATTTAATCCTCTTTGCTGGTATATTTTTTCTCTTATAAAATTAGTTGAAACCTATATCTAAATATTAATGTGACTGTATATTTGGACATATCTTGTCATTTATCAACCAAGCCTGTCTAATCGCACACATATATCTATGTCTGTGACATCCTTTCTCCTCTAACTTCCCCCTACTATGCATAGTAAGCTTTGATATCGTAATGTCCTTTTAAGCCTTCTTTCTCTTTTTCTTCCAAAATGTGAAACCTCCCATTTCCTTAGACTTCCCAGGACTTATCTTAGGTGTTCTGGATTTATTTTCTACCAAACTTGCTTGAAAAACCCATGATTACGCGTCTCAGTTCAGTATCATTTCTCTTCTCGTTTTCTTTTTAAATACTTTATGTTTTAGTCTCTTGTATAAAATTGTGTTTATAAAAATGTTCTTTTAGTGTGTTCTTTTAGAAGTAATTATAGTTCGTGGCAAACTGTCCACGTTTGCCATTTTGTACTTTGTTATGAAATTATTCTACGTCAACTCAAACCTAAATTTCTTAGTGTTCCAAACACGAAGGTGCTTTTTTAATTTTTTTGCCCACGTGTAAAATACAGCAGAAAGCATTTCTTTGATAGAAAACCTTTTCAACATTTTATTTGATATTTCATTTAGAACATAGACCAGCTCATTTATTTTTCGTTACAAAAAGAATCCTATAGATCTTCTTACAGTAGTTTAAAATGTTATGCCGTAACACAAGCTGTGAACATTTCATGCTGCTCACGTAGATTATGGAAACTGGGACGGCTTTGCTTACATATTTTGAATTAATTGCATATGGAACACAGAAATGTTCCCCCCCCCCCATATTTCTTTTTAGTCACTGTTTTTGTCTGTGTAGCTTTCCCCTTTAGCCACTTGGCCATCATACACTCTATTCTATACAATCTCTCTAGTTTTTGTTATAGGCTAAATTTTTTGTGGTCTATCCAGGTATACATAAAAAGCCATTATTATCAGATTTATTTATCAATCAAGCACTCAAAGTGTGTTAACTACATGCCTACAATTTTTATAAGATCTTTACAATTATTAACATTAATTCTTACAACAGGACTATGAAGTATGTACTATGATTACCCTCATTTTAAATACAGAGAAATTAAAGTAAGGAAAAATTAAGTAACTAACCCAAAGACAGGCTAGCAAGGGCAGAGCTGGGACTTGAACTGAGACAAGTTCTTAATCACTACTCTATGCTGTTTTTCTAAAGATAGTTTCCTGAAAAAAAATCACTAAACATTCTAGAGAAAGTCTCTGAAGGAATGGAAATTCCATGTATTTTGAAATCTCGTGTTTTCTCCAGGCATGACTGAATCCTTTCTCTTATATGACACCCAAAGCTTTGCTTTTAAAAAGAACAAATGCCAGTCCACATGACTACCTTTATTCTAAGCAATTTTCCCACTTTATTTCATGCATACCTATCCTCTTTCCTATTGAATAGTATACATTTTTGTTTTTTGTTAATCCTCACCTTAGGATATTTTTCTATTTATCTTCAGATAGAGTGGGAGGGAGGTAGGGGAGAGAGAGAGAGAGAGGCAGAGAGAGAGAGAAACATCAATGTGAGAGAGACATATTGATTGGTTGCCTCCCCCATGACCCCGACCAGGGCCAGGACTGGACCACAACTGGGGTATGTGCCCTTGACCGAATCAAACCCGAGACTCTTCGGTCCGAGGGTGGATGCTCTAACTGCTGAGCCAAACCTGCCAGGGCTGAATAGTGTATGTTTTAAATAGTAAGAAGTCCTATTATAAAATTCTTACTGAATAGATTTTTGGAAACTGTGGGATTATTTCAATGCTTTAAAAGCAGAAGAAATGTTTAACAAAGATAACTGTCTTGGTGAATAGCTTTAGAGTATAAAGAATGCAACCAAAGCAGCCTGGGACAGGAAGTGACTTGAGTATAGTGTCACTAAATTACGTTGTTGGTTAATCCAACATTTTAAGGATTTTAGTTTTTATTTTACTCTGGGGAGGGGGGAGGGGGATGACCAGCAAGTGATAATAATAAAACCATTGAATGAAATGGAAAGATATGATCCCAATTATCTTTTAAATCACTACTCATTCATAGGAGGATTATTTTGTATTTTTGCCATTATTTTACTTTTTTTCATAATGGTATATATTACCAATTTGAAAAATATGTGTAAGGGCAAAAAAACATCACTTTTCTTGACCTGTTGTAACAAATATAGTACTAATTGGCAACAGAATAAATATTAAAATCAAAATGTTAGAGCTAGAGGGGAACTTATAAACCAGGTGGTTCACCACTTATTTTTTTTTTTTCTTTATTGATTTTGGAAAGAGAGAAAGGGAGAGGAAGAGAGAGATAGAAACATCGATGCGAGAGAACATCAATTGGCTGTCTCTTACATGCCCCCCACTGGGGATTTGGCCCACAACCTGGGCATGTGCCCTGACCAGGAATCAAACCGGCGACCTCTTGGTACATGGGTCAACACTCAACCACTGTGCCACACTGGCCGGGCTCACCACTTACTTTTAAATAAGAAAAATAAATAGTCTAAAAATAGAGAATGACTTGCCTAAGAGAAAATATCTGGTTGTTGGCAGAGTATGACAAATAATTATTGATAATCAACTACACATCAATCACCTTATTAGATTATTGCATTTCAGATGTAAATAAAAATAGTTTCTGCTCCATTAGAACTTATACACAGTGAATAATTACAATTAAATGGTACCATAATAAAAGGATTTAGAGATACCTTACGGAGACTAGAGATGGGGTAACTGGCTATAAATTAAGATTAATTGATATGAGTGCAATACTTTCTTTTCTGAGACTTGATACTTGTATGTAGTCCTAATCATAGTTTAAACATTTGATGTTCTGGAATATTAAGACATATTTAGTAAATACTTTGAATGTTTTTTTCAATTTGTGTGCAATATCACATATTTTTCTATCACTGAACTCTGTATTCCTCTAAGTAAAATGAGACTCAATTGGAGAGGATTTGTACACCAATCTGTTAAGGATTGCATTTTTTATGTATGAACAACCACAAAAATTTATAAAATGACTACCTCTTTCTTTTAGAAAAGCCAGCAACCTTTGTCAATGCTTTTTATCTGTTTCTTACATAAGTAAAGCCAGACTTTATTAACTTTTATTGCTCTAGCCAAAGGGTGCTCTAAGGGAAGTGGGATGACTGAATAAAATTCATCAATCCTGTTCCCCTAAATTAGTTCTTAAATTAGAAAAATGAAATTAGTATGAAATTTAAGTATAATAATTTTATCACTTCAAAATGGATCTTCCTTCATGAATTTTTGTGAGATATCAATATTAACACAAAGAGCTAGTTTCAACTATTTTGAAAATATTTCATAATATAACTTTTTAATGTATCTCTCAACAATTTATGTATCTTCTACTTTATCACATGAGAAATCAAATATCTATTTCCTACTAGCAATGGGATATTTATTTTTGTATCATTTGTTTAATAAATAAATTTATTAAATTTAAAGATAGATAGGTAGGTAGATAGATAGATAGATAGATAGATAGATAGATAGATAGATAGATAGAGCTATCTCCAAAAATCTTACAAAAATATTTTTCTTTTAATAATATATCTTTGGAAATTATTTTCATCTTTCCATACTTCTGTACTTATTAACAATAAATGACATGAAGAGTGAGTGCATGTCACTCTTCACCTGGATCTTTGGCTGTGTATATATTTTGAGGCACAGGTGGGGCACGTCTACCACTTTTATTGAGGTTGCTTATGAGACATCATACCTGTTCACCTCTATATAAAGGTTGTTTTATTGTTGCTTAAAATGAATGAATGAATACATAAGTATTTTCAACATTTTCCTTTAATTTCTAATTTGGTAAAATATCTATAGAGATGACCCACATTAAAAAAAAATAGTTCTTTGGCTCTGGCCCGTTTGGCTCAGCGGTGAGAGCATCACCCACAGACCAAAGAGTCACGGGTTCGATTCTGGTCCAAGGGCACGTACCTTGGTTGCGGTTCGTCCCGGGTCCTGGTCGGAGTCGTGCCAGAGGCAACCAGTTGATGTGTCTCTCTCACATTGATGTTTCTCTCTCTCTCCCTCTGTCTTCTTCTCTCTCCCTCCCTCCCACTCTATCTGAAGATAAATAGAAAAATATCCTCAGGTGAGGATTAAAAAAAAATAGTTCTTTGGATGAGCTTCATTGCAGATATGGCCAAGTCCAAGAACCACACCACTCACAAGCAGTCCCGAAAATGGTGCAAAAATGCATCTAGAAACCCCTATCACAAATATATGAATCTCTTAAAGAGGTAGACCCCAAGTTTCTAAGGAACATGCACTTTGCCAAGTACAAGAAGGGTCTGTAGAAGATGTAGGCCAACAACGCCTACACATATATATAAATTTGTATATATCTATATCTATCTATCTGTCTGTCTATCTATCTATCTATCTATCTATCTATCTATCTATCTATCTATCTATTCACCCCAATGCCTGTTTCAGGCTCTGCCGACCAAAGGCCAAGGCCAAGGCTCAAACCAAGCCCCAGGCTGAGGCTGCAGCTCTGGCTTAGACTCCCCCAAAATGTTCCACAGTGGAGGGCTCTGTCTGTTCATGGATGTGAGGACTGGTGGACGGGTGTGACCTCTGGGCTGCTGTCTGCATGGAGCTGGTGTCCTCCTGTGCCATTTGTACAAATAAACCTGAGGCAGCATCTGTCAAAAAAAAAAAAAAAGTGTTTTGTTCTCTTTGTATAATAATATATTTTAAGACCAAAAAGTTTGAGAACTTCTCTCCTAAATCAGTAAGCCAGTGAATCTCATAACCCGTATAGTTTTGTTGTTCTAGTAGCTAAAACTGTAATGTAACCAAATGGCCAAGATATTGCTTAGTGCTGCCCTGATGCCCAGCAGAGCCTTTGAATCGGTTGTATATGGTAAAATATCATGTACATAGGACATGTTAAGTTCAGAGAAAACTAGACAGTAGCTAAAGTAATTCATGGTGATTAGTCAATCTATTCAACTGAATCTAAATGAAAAGAGAGCAAAGATAATTTCTACTTTGATTATAATCATGAGGAGCATATCCCAATCACTCCTGAATATTTATAGTGATGGTCCCATACATCTCCCTTGCCTTGCTAGCCTGGACAAAATTGAGTGACTTTAGTAAATAAAGATTTCACTGTAATTTGAGAACTGTGACAAGGCTGAGTTGGTTTATCTAGTCCACACTCCTCTCTATGTGTTCCCTCCGTATCTTATCCTCTAACTCTGCCAAGCCTTGCCCACCTCCTAGTCTACAAATCTATATTGAATGTTTTAGAGTATGAAAGATTATTTCTCCTTCCAAGACAGTGTAAATCTGTATAGTGAAACCAACACACGCAAACTCTGTTTACATATTCAAATGAAAGAACTAGATTTTAAAAATATTATTTCAAAAAGGTTTAGTTTTTTTTATTTTTAGTCTACCAGTAGAACATTCTGGGAACTAGACAGAAATGGAAGACATTTTAAAAGCTTACACTCGAGAAGATCATATGAATCTGATGAGAAGATAGAAAATTATAAAATTTCTGGGGAAAAAACAATTTTTTCTACTTAGTTATAAAATGAGAAAACATTCTAAAGGATGGATACAATTATATAGTGAAAATGATTCTCAAATCAAGAGAGTAGTCAAAGATCATACACCTTCTTTAAAGCTGTGGCCCTAAAAGATTGCTTGAAGCAGTTACTTTGAAATAGCAATAATCAATTGGACTCATCTTTAAGGGGAAAAGTATCTTTAAGGCATTTGTAAGCTTGGTGTCAGAAGAAGAAAGGTCAGTGGTTAACAAAATTATGAACTAGTGTTACATATATCACATGGTTTAATAAAAAAAAGATACCTCTTTGGCCTCTTTTTAAAAAAAAATATATATATATATATATATCTTTATTGTTGAAAGTATTACAGATGTCTGTTTGGCCTCTTTTGATGTGGAAAAATATCTTTGATTCTTGCTAGTGCTGGCTGTTCTTTTCAAAAGGATATTGCCTGTGAAATTCTTAAACTTCTTCTTTCTCAATTTATTCTTTGAAATGTTTCTTCATATGTTACAAAATGATCCCATAATATTCTATGAATATAATTTGTTTATCTAGATTGTGAATATAATCTGTAGATTTTAACACAGTAGATTAATGACTAAAAAAGGGGTCTCTCAAATTTCTAAAGATTTAGTGGAAAGAATCTTAGTTTGTTAATATGTTTTGAAAGCTCATTTATATATATTGCTGCTGCTATTGTTTTCCAAGGTAAATCCAAAATTTAGGAAAGTTATGGGGTTAAAATTATGTTAAAATTATAAGAACCTTGGACAGTGTGTTTCAGTGGTTAGAGTGTCAGCCCTAGCACTGAAGGGTCTTGGGTTAAATTCACAGGAAAGTGTTCGTATGGATTGCAGTTCAATGACACGCCCAGGCAGGGTGCAGACAGAAGGCAACTGATCAATGTGTCTCTCTCACATTGATGCTTCTCTCTCTCTCTCTCTCTCTCTCTCTCTCTCTCTCTCTCTTTCTCTCTCTTCTTTCTCTCCCCCTGCCTCCCTCCCTTCCACTCTCCCTGAAACAAAATCAATGGAAAAAACATCCTCAGGTGAGGAGTAGCCACAACAACAACAAAAAATTATGAGAAAAAACATCACATATAGCTGGAAATTTTAATCCTTTCAATCGAGGATGTCAGATGGTCTCAAATTTTAGCTAATTTAATATAATATGGGGGTGGATTCCAGCAGGCATTCTCATTAAATGGGATTCTGATGGATTTCAGATATGTATTCAGATGAGAATTCGACATAGAGGCCCAGAAGTCGACTTTTAGAAAGCAAACGAACAAACAAAAACCACGACAGGTAGAGGGCAGCGATTCTCTGAAGGCGAGAGGACTATACGTATTTGTGACGTTTGAGGGGCTTTTCAAACTGTACTCACCCTGGCTTTTCCTACCATTCTGTGGTAGACAGACTCGACGGTGGCCACCCCCCTGAAGTTCCTACCTTTGTATAATTTCCTCCCCTAGAGTGTAGGTGAAACCTGCCACTTGCTTCTTAACAATGGAATGTGGAAACAGTGATGGGATTTCACTTCTGATTATGCTATATTTTAAGAGTCCATTTTGCCAGCTGATTCTCTCTATAGTGTCTTGCTTTCCTAGAAGTAAATAGCCGTGTTGGAAGGACCATAAGGCAATGAACAGAGGGCAACTGCTAGGTGACAGCGAGCAGGAAGCCCAGGCTTTTAGCACCCAAGGGAATAGAACCTGCCAACTGCCTAAGTGATCTTGGAAACTGATGCTTCTTCCTTCAGGACCCCGATAAGACAGAGCCCACCAGACACCTGATTTCAGCCTTGTTTAGACCCTAAGCAGAGAATCTGCTAACCTGATCCTGGTCTCCTGACCCAGAGAAACTTTTGAGATAATGAATATATGTTATTTTGATCCTTGAAGTTTGCAGCAACTTGTTACATCACAATAGTTGACTAATATATAGCCCCATCTAGACATAAGAATTATTTCCGGACCAAAACTTGATTGCGCTATTTTAAAATATTTTATTTAATTGCATCCACTAAATTATTATTGTAAGAAAAGTTAATGTTCTGCTTGTCCTTTGAGAACTTGCTGCAAATCACTGCCCTGCCCTCGTGAATAAAGAATGAGGCTGGATTGGATTTGAACACACGTGCTAAAGTACTTTGATATCACATCAAATTTCTGTATTTTTGCTACCAGGAATTTTTGTATCTACCCATGCAATGTGCTGCTCTAGGGGTTTCAGATTATATTTTAAAAAGTGAGAAAGGAGAGAGAATAAAAATAAGGAATGAACTTCAGCTCATGAAATTAAGCCAGTATAAAATGCATAAAACTTGTACATAAAATTCATACTGTTTCAACTAGATCAACTGACCTATGTAAGTGGGAACAAATGTGCATATTCAGTATGTGTGTTGTCATTAAGAAAAAAATGCATTTCCTGTCCATTAAGACTTTATTTTTAAAGGGAATATCTATATTCAGCATATTAGAAATAAGCAACTTTGATTATAAATGGAGATGCTATAGATTTCATTCTTCAGTGAAAACACAGTTTGCTACAGACAACTGCCAGGCAGGGGGAATCGGATTGCTCCAAAGCTCGTGATAAATATTTATGGAAATAATCTAGACAGATAAGAAAATAACCGCTTTGTGTATGTAAGTTTTTGTCCCTTGATTTTAGAAAGGATTATGTGTTTAGAATTTTCTAAAAAAATCTTGAACCACAGTTAAACAAATAAAAGAGAAAGTTGGTAAGTACTGGAATTAAGACTGTTGAAACCCCCTTGAGCTCTGAAGGTAATCCAGACCTCTAACAATGTACCTCCTTCCACAAGGCCTGGTATTCTGCAAAGCCATGCCCTGTTTCAGGTTTTAACAAATAGAGATTTTAAAAATATGTGCTTAACTGCCCAGTTGAATTTTCTTGCTTTTCAACTTCCAAGGTTTGTAGCTCAGGTTCCTGAAAGTCCACCTACAGGTTTAGTCCATGACCGTCTGTAAAAACGATAAGCGATCCTTTAAGACCGTGAGAAGCCTTGCCCCTTTGGCTGCTGGTCTCCTTTGGCTCTGTGCCCTATCTTCAGAGGGTGCTAGATGAAATCCTCCCTCCGCACTTACCAGATCAGTCATCTTAGGAAGTGTCTTACTGTCTCCAAGCTGTACTGTCCTGCTCTCCAAAAGGGAGATAATTATAGCAACGCTGTGAATATCGAGTGAGATACTCCATGTAAAAGTACATACAACTAGCATATTCTACGTGGTCAGTACTCATTGGTAATACTATTGATGTTCCGATAACTAGGAGTTTTTGCCACCTTTTCTGGGGTCAAACCTCATTCTCAGTGTTGTCTGTTTTTGCCTCTGTTCTTTGGCTGTATGCTGTGATTGGTTGAGCATCCTGTCTCCCAACGTTTTGCTAGTGAGTCTTTCTTAGACTCTCTGCCTTTCCTTTTATTGCCTAAAGTTGTGTTCAGCCCCAATTCCTTGCCGTGGGCCTATGACTATGTCTACGTTGGGGGTTTCTTTGGAATTTTCTGTACATGTGTTCTACCCTCAATATTGTCCCTAACTGACCTAGTGTAACAGATAATTTATTGGATTGGACATCAAATATCTTGAGTTTTAAAACGGTCTATGCCTCTAATATTTGCCTGTTTTTAAATGAATGATTCCAAGCCTTGGTTAGACATTAGAATTATCTGTAGAATTTGCTAAATATTAAAATTTTGGGGGCTATTAAACCAGAAATTTTAATTAATAACTCTGGAGTGTGCCCAAGATTGTCAGTTTTTGTTATTGCTTTTGTGTGTTTGTTTGTTTTTAAATAAACTTTTAGGGGATAGTAATTCACACCCAGGGTTCAAAATAATTTCTTCATTTACTTAAAATTCACTCAACAAACTTGGATTGAGATCATGCGGCTAGTACAAAGTGAGTGTACAATATCTAACACCATACAATCCCTGCTTTCCTCCTGCCTGGACAGATAATGGGTTGGGGATCTGTCTAATTTTTTGGTAAAAATGTTGCTATATAATAGATGTTTAACAAATATTCCCTAAAGAAGTATAGTAGGCCCCATTTTTCTTATCTATAACATGATTTTAAAATCAATTTTTTTTCTTTATTGATTTTAGAGAGAAAGGAAGGGAGAGGGAGAGAGAGATAGAAACATCAATGAGAGAGTACATCGAATGGCTGCCTCCTGCATGCCCCCCACTGGGGATCGGGCCCACAACCTGGGCATGTGCCCTGACCGAGAATCGAACTGGCGACCTCCTGGTGCATGGGTCGATGCTCAGTCACTGAGCCACACCAGCCAGGCAACATGATTTTAGATTAGTATATCTCAAGCACAAGTTCCAGGCATACTAAGAACTGCTTATGATAGAAGGATTTCTAAATTAAAAAAAAATCAAAGAAAACCAACATATAATACTTTGAGAAATACAAATAGCAGTTTTTTAAAGGTTCATAGTATATGTTGATACATTAAGGGCTCTGAGAAATTCTGAATTAAATCAATCTGTTCCATTCCTCTTAAAGTTTCCGAGTCCAGGACTCATTTTTACCCTCAATGTCCTACAGGACCAAGTTTTATAGATTATCTATTTAGGAAATACTGCTTTAAACCATTCTTAAGGTCTCATGCAGGTGTAAATGCCTTTGCTTCTAAGTCTGTAGGAAACACTATTAGAACGCTTGGCTCTCCCATAGCCTTGTCTGAAGGAATATACCTGGATGTGCAATCATTAAGTTGATACTTAAAATATCCTGTGGCCATAATCCTTCTTTGCTCACTGATTGGACAAGAATCAGCATGTGACTGAAGGGCTTCCCTGTTATATTCCAGTATTGACCAATTAGATTAATTCTCTAAGGAATCTGAATTAATAAATATTGGTCAACCGAGATTTTATAGCTGAACCTTAGAGATTATTATATAAAGTAGGGTTTGCAATCCAGCCCAGAGCACGCTTATTTCTCTGGTTTTAAAAGTTGTGTTTGGAGCATGCCCTGGTCAAATGACTAGAGCTTCTCACTCCCTACTGTTTTTATCCACCTGCTTCATTCATTTAGAGTAGATTCCAAACCTCCAAATGTACCTCTGTTTGCATCCCTGGCAGTGGATCACATCTGAGGTGGTTGGATGCAATTTGTAGCCTTTAGAAGTAAAGGAAGCAATGGTCAAAACATTGGCAATTGCTCTGGCATTGTGGCCATTCACCTGATCTTCAGAAGACAGAAAAAGACAGTTTTTAGGAAAAGGTACTAATCTGAAAAGAGCTCCACCTTGCCCAAATAATATGTTGGCCATTTGTGCTCTGCAGCTAATTGATAAGATCAAAAGCAATGACCAACTTCATCGAAAACCAAAAACCCTGAAGATGACTAGGTTCCTACCATTGGCATCTTACTCCAGCTCCAGTTCCAGAGAAATGCTGAATTCCTGTGTGGAACCTGGGTGGGTGGAGGGCTGGACCCTGCTGAGGACCAGAGAGATAATAATAGAGAGATAGAGATAGGGATAGATGGAGGTTGAGATAGATGGAGATAGAGACAGAGAGGGAGATGACATCGAACCCACTGCCAAATGCGGAAAAGTGATTCTCAAATGCTGGGGGTTCTCAGGTGTTAATTTAATACTGAACCGACACAGAAACTGCCAGCACATCATTTTGTTCCGCTCTGGCAGTGACAGCCTGCAGGGTCCACAGCTCACTGAAAAGCGCTGAACTCCACATACTGCAAGAACTGATTTTCTTTGAATTGACTCCTTTAACTTGACCAAACAGGTTCTGGGTAACAATTGTTGCATTTCCTTTTCTTTCCTATAATAGCTAAATTTTCTCACTCCCCTTTAGGCAGTGAGTTCTTTTTTTTTTTTTTTTTTCTTTTTTTTGGTGAAGGAACAGTGGTTATACTTTCAAATGAAATTATTCATTCTCACTTTTGCTGACTCTTCTCAGAATCCTTTTTAGAAATGAATGGTGGCATTGAAAGTATACTTTCCCTTCATCAACCACAGGTTACTCAATCCTTAAAAGGCCTTTTGAAATGCAGCTACGTCTTGGGGCAGCTAATTTCTCTATTTTGGTGTATTCTGAGTTTGAGAAAAAAGGTATTATTCAAGGTACTCATTTCAGAAGTGCCAGAAAACAAATACTTCTCATACCTCTATTTTCAAGCGTTGTCGTTTGTGAACCAGTGAAGAAAAGCTGACAAGCAGAGCTCTGAATGCAAAGAGAGAACACTGCGTGTGTCTTCTGCACAGACTGACCAAGTGATTTGCCACTTTGACCAGAAGCAAAACCCAAAGCAGTAAATCCTTTCTCACCCTGAATTATAAACTTTTCCTGTGTCCCTTGCCTCACAGACTATCATCAAAGGTGTTACGTGAGAACAATCAGCAGAGATCTGCGCGATTCTCTTGTCCATATTACCAGATCAATTGGAGTTCTTTAAACAGTACCAATGCTTCCCTCACCTGCCACTGGAAATTGTTCACATACTTCCAGTCGATGAGGAAACGTCACCTTATAATTCTATGACTCTGTACTGTAAGAAAGGAAACAAAAAATAGAACGAAGAGAAACTAACCAGGGTTTTAATTTAACCTCTGATAAAAGTAGTACTAGGCAGTCACACACCATGGTTTTGTCCTTTCTTAAAGGAACGTGGGTGTATCCAGATGGGTTTCCAGTCAGTTATTTCTATATTGGGTATTCCTGCCAATCTAGCCCAGGCACCGAGACTGAGTTTAATAGACAGAGCGACTTGAGTTCAAACCATTTCTTTGTAAATCCATAGTTGTCTGACTGTGGTCAAGTATATTTTATCTCTCTGCGTGGGCTAAAATAGTTAAAATATCTACTTAAGTGAGTTGCTGTGAGGCTGAAATGAGATAAGGCATGGAAATAGCACGGCACTGTTTCAGGCCCTGGTAAAAACTGTAGGTTATTATTCTAATTGCATTAAAGCAAAACAAAAAATAATGATAATACAATAGTATAGTGGCCAGTAACTTAGAAATTTTTTCTTTGAATTAAGTAGAATTATTTAAATAAAATGTTGCCATCTTAAAGAAAATATCAGCATGCCATTCACTCAACAAATATTTATAACACACCTACTATGTGCCACGCTCTCTTGGGTATTAAAATGAGCAGAAGAGACCCAGCTTTCTGCCTGAAGACATTCAGAGTCAGGTTTGCCATCTTTGGATATCAATCCTTTACTCTCTGACTGCTTTCATGCCTTTACCAAGCCAAAGAGTTAATTTAAGTTCCACTTTTAAGACCTTGAATTGCTTTAAGAGTAGAAGGAAACAGATCTCACATTTCAATTGAGTTAGCAATTTAGAGTTTCTTTTTTAGTATCGGGTTTGGGTGTACAAATGTCTCTTATTCGTGGGTTTTATAATTTTCTATTCTTATTATGAATTTTCTGTCTTTGCCATGAAGTGCTGAGGCCTTTGTTGTCCCTGGAAGAATGTGGAGCGGAGATTGTCAAGTGTGGAAATCGTAAGTTGGGCCTGCAGGTGCAGGGTGTGTTTCAAGGTGACCTGGGTTTATTCTAGCCTGTTTGCCTCGTAGAAGTAACATGCATCACCTTGTGGACTTATGTATGTCTCTCAAACAAAATAGTTTATAAATATGCCAAACACAATCTCCCCAAGAGTGTTCCTGAGGTAACTCAACTTATCTTTTATATCCCAGGGAGGAAAATGATTTATTTTATTTTATTTTTTTTTGAAACTCCTCCTCCTTTTCTTTTCTCAGGATCAGATTCTTGTGGTTGATTCCAGGCATCTCCATCACACAGTGGTGTGTAATAGCATTTCAAATGATGTAATAGCACGTGTCCAGAAGTCTTGTCAAAGCTGTTTTGAAAGCCTTCCAGGTTGCTTCCACCACCTCCCCCTTGTTATTCCTTCTACAAACTTTACTTTTTTCTGGAAGAGGAAATCGTGCCAAGAAGAAAGGTGGCCATCTGATCTGTTTGTTCAAGTATTTGTATCATCCTTGTTTACGCTCAGTACCATTGATGATTTGCAACCACAGTTAGAGTGCTTGTGAATCTGAAGCATAGGAAATCTCCTCGAAGCACCAATTTTAGTCACGAAGTAAGGAAAACTTACCTTTAAGAAGGTGGAGCAAGTTTGGGCCGGGAGGGGATAATATATTTGAAAGGAAAGGAATCCATTGTAATACAGTTCGGGTCATATTGTCACAAAGCTCTGGAGGAGGCAGCATTTGGATTCACAAAAGTAGGTGGACAGCAGGCTGGCCGGTGTGGCTCAGTGGTTGAGTGTCGACCCATGCACCAAAAGGTCACCAGTTAGATTCCTGGTCAGGACATATGCCCAGGTTGTGGGCCCAATCCCCAGTGCGGGGCACGCAGGAGGCAGCTAATCAATGTTCTCTCTCATTGATGTTTCTATCTCTCTCTCTATCCTTTCCTCTCTCTCTAAAAATCAATAAAAAGAAAAAAATTTTAAAAGAAAGATCAGTTTTTAAAAAGTAGGTGGGCAACAAAAAAACAGGTCCTGGAGTGGGATTTCCTTTTTAATCTTTCTTTTTCTGAGCTTATTTTGATAATCAGGCATTCATAAAATCAAATAGCACATGTGACTTGAACTATTCCCAGGTGAAATGATAGATTTAACACCGAAGGATCATTATTGGTTGTTAAAATTGTAAAAAAAGCAAAACCTTGCGAAATCCCCTACTTTATTCTTCCTGTCATTCTTCACATTCAGGTTGCACTTTAGAATAGCAAGAATTGGGGATATTAAGTATTGACTGATATTTTAGGAAAAACATTTAGGTTTGTGGTTGGGATTAGGGGAAATGGATACCATAGTCTCTATTTTAGTAGATTTAAGTACTGATAGGTCTAAAGTTCATTATGTCACCAAGGCCCTTCAGTCCTACCATAAAAATATCTCTTTTACCTATTTAGACTTCTAACGATACCTATTGTTTTATAATTCTATGCCTTTCATTTGTCTAAAATGTTCTACCACTATGCATCTGGCAAAAATGTAACTTTGAGAAAGAATTGAAGAATCTCATCTTCTATGAAAATTTCCTGAAACCCTAAAGAGAATTTACAACTCTCTTCATGTGTCAGCACTTACTCATTTTGTAATAATGCCTACCATGCAGTTTCAGTATTGCCTGTTTACGTGGTTGTATCCCTTCCTGGATTTTGAGATCTTTGAGAGCAAAGACTATATCGCATTTATCTCTATTATGTAGGAAGGCACATGAAGCAGACACGCAAAACTTGTAGCTGGATCAATTGAATCTACATTGATTTTCTTCTAAATTATTTTTTTTATTCTGAAAGATAAAATTGAGTATAACAACTTTTAGGGAGGAGAAATTACTTTTTTGATAAATCAGTTACTTCTAAATGCCATGACAATTATTGGATTTGAGAATTAAATGCTTCTTGAATAAAACAGTACATGTTTCTGTAAAGACTTTATGATGTTATATTTTATAAACACTTTCAGAAAAAAATGGACTTATAGGGCAATATTAATACACATACTACCTATCAGTATGTAGATATGCTTTTTAACTTGCTGGAATGGTGTATTTTTAAGTCATTTTCCACTGCCAATAACTGAAAACTTGACATCAAAGCAGGTAAGAAAGTTAGGATGTATGTTAACTTTTATAACATAAAGTTCACGACAAGCTTCAGAACTGAGACAATCAAGGCACTTATTTGATTTTTTCCTGCTATTCTCGTAACTCTATCATTCTCTTCATTTTGATCTTCTCTTCATACTCTCCTCCCTTGAGTTTCTAAAAAGGCTCCTGATAATTGTATGGTAATAGGTGGGGTTATGTGCCTTATTCTTCATGTCCCAGGAGAAGTGAAAACTTTTCCCCTATTTCTGAAATAAAAATAATTCCCTTTGTTCTGATTGGTTAATTTAGATCATGTCCATGCTTTTGTACTAACAACAGTTATTAGGCAAATGCCATGCATTTATTGGCATAATCCTAAAATCCTGAACCAACCAGTAGGAGCATGGGTTTATCATAATGTTTTGACTCTTATGGCCCATCACCCATTAGCTGGGGATGCAGTCAGCTTTCCTAAATTTTTAAAAAATATTTTTTCTTTATTGATTTTAGAGAGAGAGAGAGAGAGAGAGAGAGAGAGAGAGAGAGAGAGAGAGACATCGATTGGCTGCCTCCTGCACGCCCCCCACTGGGGATTGGGCCCACAACCTGGGCATGTGCCCTGACCAGGGATCGAACTGGCGACCTCTTGGTGCATGGGTCGACACTCAACCATTGAGCCACACCGGCCAGGCTACAACAGTTCTTTTCCATGGATATAATCATTTTCCTTCTTTCTCGTTATTCAAATATAAACTTGAGTCCTTTCACCAGGGTAATCTTCTCCTGACCATTTCCCTGAACTTTCTACCTTTGCATTTGTCCCAGAAAAACTAATTGCCATCAAACTTTAATGTATTTTATGGGATTTACCTTTTTCCCTAAAACTTTGATGTCTTTGAGGGCAAGGATTGCATTAAACATGAATATATCTTTTTAATCCATATCATTAGAATAAAATACATAGCACATACCCCAAATATATATTATTAAGCAGTGAATAAAGACATACCCAAAATATATTTATTGGCCAAGAGTTAAGATAGTGAAGATTTTAAGTTGTAAAAATAATTTTTGGAACTATCTCTTTTGAGGCCATATTTACAAATGACAATCATGAGATAACAGC
The DNA here is from genome assembly GCA_030848825.1 of Tadarida brasiliensis. NCBI lineage: Eukaryota > Metazoa > Chordata > Mammalia > Chiroptera > Molossidae > Tadarida > Tadarida brasiliensis. The sequence goes on along the minus strand of CM061267.1, from coordinate 75,840,679 downwards.
TTTTACTGGAAATGAAAACATGAAATATTCCATAGACCATGTAATACAATATAAATGTAATGGAAACATCTCCAAAAACAACTTTGCTAGAGTTCCTTTGTCCTTCTGCCTTGTATGTCTTGATTTAACACTTGAGTTTAGTTACTGCTTTCACAGAAAATAATTTTGACATAGTTTTCCAGATTTGTCCAATAAGGTGATGTTACTCTCCCTAAGGCAGCTTTTGGAACAGAAAGGCACAAACCGCCTTCATTTATCTTATTAGAAGTGTCAAGATTTTCAAACTATGTTTAGATTGGGTATATTTTCTAGTCTTCTCTCTGCAACATTTTCTCTTTTCTGATCATAATACTTATGAGGTACTTAGTTTATCCCTAGATAGTAATTCCTCATCATTTTCTTGTTTAGTAAGTGCATTCTCGTTCTTTTTAATCTACCATGAGGGTTATATCTCCCAATTACCAGTGTTTTGATACTGTATATCATACCCTAAGAGTCTAAAGTATTTCAGTATCTGTTTCTGCTTTAAAAGGCCCAGGGGGGCTCACATTATGTACATGTTCTCTCTGTATATATTCTTCTTGTACAGAAACACACACACACACACACACACACACACACTCCTATATCTACTTTTATCTAGCTATCTGATTTTTCCCCCAAAAGGAAGAAAAGCTATCATAAAAATGAAATTTTCCCGAATGTCTCATTAAAATTGAAGAGGCCAATCATGAATATGTACTCAAAAAATCTTGGAAGTATGAATGATCGTTGTTTAAGGGAGTGTATTCCTCTGATACAGCAATAATCTACCAATCTGCCTTCTAACTCTAATTGTTTGTTTGGATTTTATTTCTTTCTATAAATGAGGTAATAAGATTTAGAGATTGAAGGGCAGAAATTTAATTGACAGTGCAATAAACAGACATCTAAAGTGAGCTTTTACAAAATGACACCACCACTCATTGGAAATTTCAACTAAATTTAGAATGAATATAAATGGTTACCTTTTGCAATATTCGATGAAATTTATTACCCTCTGAGAATTCCTTTCAATCAGTATTAAGCAAAAGATTCTTTTAAAAGAAGTGAAGATTAGCAATTATGTTTTGTGATTTCCCAATAGTGCTTTAGCATTTCTCTAGTGGACTAGGTGATGTATCTGCACACTTCAGAGTAGATTCACAAGACGTGATACAAATTGGCTGTGTTTTGTTAGGCCAGATAGGGCCAGATATTTTTACAGGCAAAATATATTTTGGTTTAACACCTGCACCATTTCGCAGAGAAATACTGCCATTTTTTGTGGTAGTGCAACTCTAATTCAGGTAATATATTCAGTTATATTTTATTTCTAGTTGTTTGTAACTTCCTCTAAATAACATTGTAAAGTGATATTTATATTATTATGGTTCAAGCTATGAGCAAAAAAGCTATTGTCATGAAAACTCTGCCCAATTAAAAAAGTATCATGCTCCAATATGTGGTACAATATCTCTTGATACAGAATTACACTGTACAAAACATTTGGCAGTCTCTTGAGATTCATTAATAAGGGGTTTGGACTATAGGAATAACTACTAGGGAAGAGAAGAGAATAAATTTGCTCATTTATATGATTATTTTAGTTTGACCTAAATTTCTTAGCATTGTTTTCCTTGGTCTTAGTATTTCACTAGACTTTTAAAATATGTATGTGTATATAAAATATGTATTAAAATATTATATATTAATAGCACATATTATTTATTATTTTAATATTATATTAAATTTAGTGTGTTGTTTTTTTGTTTGTTTTCAAATCATCTGATTGTTTATTTAAACAGAATTTTACTTCAGGGACCAAGAGATTTAAAAAGAATCATGGCTAAATGTATCTTATTTATAATCATTTAAGCACATGCATCATTTGAGTTTTATTCTTCTGGACCATATTTTTTTCTGTGTGCATCACTTTATTTCAATTTTCAGATTTTTCTTCAGAAGATCCTCCGATTTTAGAGCCAGATGGCACCTTACTCTTTGTCTTCATTAGACCATATTTTACTTTGAACAAAGAGCATTTTAAAAGATTAAATGATGTATGTCATTGTCTCATTGTACTTCAGATTTTCACGCCCCTCCAATCTGCAACCATGAGTCATCAACCAACTTGGCCAGCCTTGTTCCGCAGAGCTCCTCTGAAGGGTGTCCATAACGTGGCAGGAACAGCAAGAAAACCATTTGGACTAACCATAATCTTTTTCCACACTAACATGATTTCCAGAGACCCAGAATTATTAATCATTTCTTCAGAGGACTCTATGCCCCAAACCATAATTGGTTACATTGTAACTTATGGTAGACACTTTTAGATAGAAGTTTTACTTTCAGTCAATAAACTCACAATCAGCAAAGCTGGCCGCTTGCTACCTTTGCAATCAGATACTTGGGAACTCTTCAGAGAAAATAAAGTAGACAAAAACTTCAAGTTTAATCAGTTTAAATGTTTTAGGTGTAGGCACTGCCAAAACTGTAGTAAGGTCCAGTGAATGATGCTACAAAGCTGCATTGTAACTCCATGATTCTAACTGTTTAAACACCTCAGTAAGAATTTAATTTAATTACTTTAATATAAATAGATGTCTTTTCTCCCTCCTCTCAAAAGTCTCCTGCCACCATATATGGCAAGATTATGTGTATATACTTTTGCTAGGATCCATAGAATTTCCAGTGAATAAATGAGGCTGAAAAGATCATTGCAAAGGGAATTCTTTTTTTTTTTTTTGGTAATGCAGAAAATTTACCATTTTTCCTTAAATAGACATTATTTGGTATTCATCTAATCAGGATTTCCAATTTGGCTTTATTATGTTAAAATAACAAATTACCTCATGCATAAAGCTGACACAATAGCATTTATGTTTAGTTATAATTTGTTAAAAAGACTCCTTATTGTCTTCCTGATGTTTTATTATATGCATGTGGGATACTGTTGGTTTGAACAATGAAAAGCCAATATCACACTCCAGGATCTTGCTGCCTGTAGGATGGTTAACAATAGATAAAATGCATTTATTCTTGGCAATCTTTGAAAAGTACCTTGGAGAGTTACTGTAGCATTATGTACTATAAGCTTCAATAAAACCAGAGACTAAAATGTGATTTTCACCGGCTTATTGTATTCAAAATGTATTGTATGTTATTAAAATAGCAAAGCTTTTTATGTTGATATTTGTGAGATCCTTGACAAGATAATGCAATATGGAGAAAAGTCGGTACAGTTATATAAGAGAGGTGTACCTTCCTGACATGTTTACTAGATAAAATATAGGATCATAAAAATTATTAATTGGGAAACTGAACTACAGCAAGACCTATAATACTGCTGTGTCGCACGATTTTTGGGACAGCTCCCTGCATGGGCAAACTTTGCAATTTAGCAGCACCTGCTTTCATGATGGTTATCCAATAAAACACCCCTGGGTCGGCTCCTTCCACTACAATACAGTTCTGCTGCTCACCACCAGAACTGTCATTTTTTCTGTACAGTGGCCCACTTGATCCCTGGTACAGAGCAATTCTCTGGCATAGAAATGGCCTTCTCAGCTTTTCCTTGTAACAGGGGGATAGGGAGGAGGGCATAGATTGGCAAAATAGAAGAAAAAAAAAATTATTTCTGTGTATCTGCCAAGAAGAAACCCCCAAAGGATTATGTTGGCAGTGAGTATAATCCTTGAGACTAGTTACAGCATGGTAAACAGGGGATGAATTTTAGTGGTGAAGGGAATTATTTTTAGAGTATAGGCAGTTGATACAAACTATGTTTTGTTAGAGTTTTGGCCGGTGATGCGGGCTTGTGAAAGAATTCACAACAGAGAGAAGAGAGAGAAAGGGAGGAATTTTATTACTTTCCCCAGAGTCAGGGAAAGGACCCTTGCATGGACTGGCAATACAAGGGCAGGGAGGAAAGAGTGAGTTGCTCTTTTATTGGGGGCTTAGGAAGGAAAGGGCAATTGGGGCAGGGGGGGACCGTGTTGACGTTGAATAGATGCTGGGGTGGTTGCCTCGAGGAGTTGCAGTTTGCTCTTCAGGACACAGTCCGCAGATGCATTAAGGAGGCGTGCTCATTGGTATCTTCCCATGTCTGTTAAACAAGCTTAGGAAAAGTTATAAGGAGGTCAAAAGGGAGAGGCCTTTCTGAAGGGGAAGGGAGGATGAGGAGGAGGAATTCTTGCTAACCCGCCTGAAGCTGTTGTAACAGCAGGGGGAGGGGTGGAAGAGAGTAGCCCTGGTGCCTTATCTGGTCCTGCTGTCCTGTTTGAGCAGAGCAGGGTTGGAGTCACAGGAGCCAACACTCTTAGCAACTACCAGGTGCTTTTCCTAAATTGTGGACAAATCCTAACAAAAAGAAAGGCCTGTTTTCCGTGCTTACGTGTTTTACTTGCTTTTGTGTGGTGAATAGTTTATTCCAAAGGTTAGCTAATGTGGGATGGGCACGCATGTCTATCAAGTGTCTATAATATACAAAACATTACATTAGGCATGAATAGAAAATTTCATTAATGTTCATAGCAGCTATGCAAGGAAGGCATTTTCATCCCATTTACCAATGAGAATATATACTTCTACCAACTTACACTGTGAGACTCTCCGGAACAGCTCTGAATAATACATCTTTACCCTGTTCATGGTGGCAGTGCTGGAACAGTTAGGTCCCTATTAATAAAGCTTCAGAGTGAGAATAAGCAAAAGAGTCTGATAACAGTTGGATGACAGTGTGCACAGCCCTACCCTCTACTGAAATGTCAGGGTTATATTTTATGATCTGGAGGGAATGTGTATTTAATACTGAGATAAGAGATGAAAGTGAAAAAAAGGAATCGTGAAATAGAAATGTCCGGTAATTGTTTCTAATGCTTCATAATTTATATAGCTCTTTCACAAAATTATCACATTTGAGCCACAAAAAATTATGTGAAAATTATATTATTATTTTTTAGCCTTATTTTATGAGTGATGGCATTGAGCATTGGACAATTTTGATGACTTGCATTCTAACATATATGAAGTATTGAAACGGGAACTCAGTGCCCTGGCTGGTTTAGCCCAGTGGTTAGAGCGTCGGCCCACGGACCAGAGAATCCTGGGTTCGGTTCCCACTAAGGGCATGTACCTCGGTTGCAGTTTGCCCCCGGCCCAACTCAGGCCCAACTCACATCGATGTTTCTCTCTCTCTCTTCCTCCCTCTCTCACTCCCGCTCTATCTGAAGATAAATGCAAAAATGTCCTCGGGTGAGGATTAAAAAAAAAAGAAACTGGAACTCAGACTCGGCTCTTTTCAATCCAGACTCTGTGATTTTTTTATTATGCCATATTGGATATAGGTGAAATAACATTAGCAATGATAATTAGCTTTTTTTAGAGTGCTTTCCTTGTGCAGTATTCATGTATTAAAGCAGTTAATTCTCACAACATCTAGGAAGTAGTTCTTCAATTATCCAAATTTTAAAGATGATAAACCTGAGGAATAGAAATTAAATGACCTATTCAACACCATGGAGTTAGTGAGTGGCAAAGACTTGATTTAGACTCGGATAGTGTGGTTCCTGAGCCCATGTCTTAAACTCCATGTTATACCATCTCTTTGTCACACCGGTTTGGAAAACCGGCTATAAATCCTACCTCACATAGTTATTTAGTTAATACATATAATAAGCTTGGAGCAGTGGACAGCACTCAATACATGTTAACTGTCATTAGCATAGCCTATATATCCAAGCACTAGTGATATCCTGTTCCAAAATGAAAAGTGTGGCTAATTTGGAAAATTTTAAGGGGAAAATGAACTTTGAGCAACATCGATTTATTATTTCTAATGACTCTGTGGATTGGGACATTCTTCGTTTCGTGTGATGACAGCTGGGGATACAGTGAGAGGGGCTCATTTGGTTCAACATAGTCTCATTTTCATTGTTAAAGTGCATCATAGAGACAGCCCAGATTCAATATAGGGTGTAAATTCCAGCATCATCATATTTTGGAGGCCATTTTTAGACATCAGTTACCATGGACACATTTAGCAACCTAGTCTTGAAATCGCATGTGCTTTCCTGTAAATTCAGGTTTATAAAGTTACAATAAATCCTTTTTTAAAAAAAAATATGTTTTCATTGATTTTTTTAGAGAGAGAAAGGAAGAGAGAGATAGAATCATCCACGTGAGAGAGAAACATTGATCAGCTGCCTCCTGCATGCCCCCACTGGAGATGGAGCCTGCAACCCAGGCATGTGCCCTGATGGGGAATCAAACCAGGACCTCTCAGTCCATGGGACAATGCTCAATCCATTGAGCCACACCAGCCAGTCTATTACAATATAACCTTTTTAAATGTACAGTTCTGAGGTGTGTGTTTTTAAGGAGATAATGGATATTAGGTACTAGTTAGTGGTCTCAGCCACACCAAGATCACCTGCAAAAACACTAAATATTTATAATTGTAGATTACACTTTTCCCCCTTTCTTCCCCATTGAAATTAATTCTTTGTGGGAAGAAATTTCCTCTAATCCTAATTACAAACCACCAGGACATGTCCATCACTTTGTATTTCAGGTCATCATTCTCCTGGGAGCCAAAAGGGTATGGATTGGGCAGTTCTGAGTTTTGACAAATGTATACAATCAAGTAACCACCACGACAAAGAAGAAAAGGAATATGTCCATCACCCTAAATTCCCTTGTATCACTTTGTAGTTAATCTCCTCTCTTCACTCTAGCTGTGGACAACCAATAATCTGATTTCTGTCCCATAGTTTACCTTTTGCAGAGTGTCATTTAAGTGGATTTGTACATATGTAGATTTTTGTGTCTAGCTTCTTTCACTTAGCATAATGTGTGTGTTGTGTCTGTCAGTACTTTGTTTTTATTACTGAGTAATAGTCCATTGGATGAATGTAGCACAATTTGTTAATCCATTTACTAGTTGATGGAAATTTTGGTTGCTTGCAGTTGTTGGTGATTATGTAAAAAGCTGCTAAAAGGATTCACATAGATGTTTTAGATGAACATGTTTTCACTTTTCTTGGATAAATACCTAAGAGTGAGCTTACTGGGTCATATGGTAAATGCATGTTTAACTTTATGAGAACTGCCAAACTGTTTCTAGAGAGGTTGTACTATGTTACATTCCCACCAGGAATGTTTGGGTTCCAGTTTTTCTGGCTCCTTGTCAACACTTAGTGTTGTCAAGGTTTCTTTTTTTCTTATTCTAATGGGCATGCAGTGGCATCTCATTAAGTTTTAATGACTAAGAATGTTGAGTACATTTTGGTGTACTCATTTGCACTTCATTTGTCTTGTTTAGTAAAGTGTCTATTTAAATCCTTTGCCATTTTTTAAAATGTTTTTATTCATTTTTTAGACAGAGAGGAAAGGAGAGAGAGATAAAAACATCAATGTGAGAAAGAAACATCGATCACCTGCCTCCTGCACGCCCCTGCTGGGGATCGAGCCTGCAACCCAGGCACGTGCACCGACTGGGAATCGAACCCAGACCTCTCAGTCCATGGGGCAATGCTCAATCCATCAAACCGCACCAGCTGCTCATCTTTGCCATTTTTTATTAAGTTGTTTTGGTTTTAGAAATTTAAGGGTTTTTTATATATATATATATTCTTAGCATTAGTCATTGTCATGTTTTGCAAGTATTTTCTTCCAATGAGGATTTTCCTTTTCATTTAATAACAGCATCTTTTGAAGAATGGAAAGTTTAATATTTATAAAGTTCAATTATTATTTTTATGATTAGTATTTTTTATATCCTTTCAAAAATATTTTGCTGAAACAAAATTAACAATTTTTTTCCTTCAAAAAATCTTTATATGGTTGTCTCCCCTTATCTATGGGAAATATGTTCCAAGACCCGTAGTCTATGACTGAAACCACCTAATAATATTGCTGAACCCTATATATATTATATACTATATACTATATACTATATACATACATACATACATACATACATACATACATACATACATGCCTTTTCACTTAATGGAAACACTTTATGGCTTCTTTTTGGCATACAAATTGCCAGCATCATTACTCTTGTCCTTTGGGGACATTATTAAGTAAAATAAGGGTTACTTGAATACAAACACTGAGATACCTCAACAGTCGATCTGACAACCTGGATGGCTACTAAGTGACTAACAGGAAAGTTGTGTATACAGCATGAATACACTGGTGATTCACGGTCTGTGTGGGACAGAGAGGGAGAGAGAAAAAACGTGATCACACTTCTCAGAACAGCTCACAATTTATAATTTATGAATTGTTTATTTCTGGAATTTTTTATTTAATATTTCAGATCATGGTTGACCGCACATAAATGAAATTGTGGAAATTAAAACCATGAATAAAGGGGGACTACTGTAGTTTTGGTTTTACATTTATGTCTACCATCCATTTTTTGGTATATGGTAGGAGATATGAATCATGAGCAGAATTTTGAAGTACAAAACATATTGTTTAATACTTGGATCTTGTTATAAACCTCTTGCATAAAACAAAAAGAGCAACACCTTGCATATTGAACTCTATGGAAGCAACTTGAAATTAATTAGCCTGTCTTATCGGTATCAGGATTCTTTGCATATTGGTTTGGAGTGTTTCCTTTGACATATATTTAAAAAAAGCAATACCATTTCTTTAATCATACATTTAGTAAAGTCCTAACCAGCTCATGTATACTTTCAAAATTATTTCTTTAGTTACTTTCAAATTGATTTTGACTTCAGTTTTACTCTGCTCTGGAAGTTTAAAAAATATAGGTCTAAAGAAGAGAGTATTTGAATTAATCCTATCATTGATGCTCTAATTTGTACTTGAGTGGGACATTAAACTCTGTTTCAATTTTTCAACAAGCAAAATGAAGATGTTAAAAGAAAGAAGTAAAACATTATATTTAAAATGTCTTAAAGAGTATAAAATGCTCTAATGATGATGATGATGATGATGATGATGATGATATTTTTATTTAACCTCCAATTATTCTAAGTCATTCTAAGCATGTCTGCTAACATAATCTTGGAGGTTGAAGTTTTAAGCCATTCCATAATTCACTGCCTCTGATAAGTATCCAGTTCTCAACAGATGTCCACAAACTATAGCCATCTGGTCTCTCTCCTGCTCCACACTATTACAGCTTGCCATGTTCATACCGCAGTACTTCGTTCTTTTTCTTCTTCTTTAGATTCTTAATATACTCAGGCAATTGTCATTCCTTAATCATCCTGTGAGCTTCCTGAGGCTATCAAAATGTAAGAACCTGTGGTATAGAAGTCGTAGAGCTTTGAAAATTTCTTGTGGTGGTCTAGAGAGTGATGGTTCTACTATAATTATTGAAGTTGAGAACTGGTAATGTATTTTTGGGAAGATTTACTGATATTTTCAACCTCTTGACTGCTTTACAGTTTTTGTGTGTATTTGTTTCCACATCTAAAGATATGTGGCTTAATGATCGTGTTTTAGAAATGCTCTGAAAGCCTTTGGTAAAGACTAGTATATAAGTGCAAAGTATTGCTATCTTTTTGTTGATTTCATCTTGGGTTTTGCATAACTTGAGAAAATATGTGTCTATTCAAGGCATTTTATCTTAAGCTAATTTTGCTTCTCTATATCCTGATTTGATTGATATTGAAAAAAAAAAAAAACACACTTCCATTTCAACAATGGTTCTTTGAAGATAACACAGACTAGAAAAAATAGAACAGTAGTTTATCAGAAAGTGTTGTGTTTCCAGTTGAGAAACGATTTGTAAGAGGACACATAAATATTTCAATCACCTAAAGTACCACATTGAAAACTGCCTGAGAGATCGATGCCCATTGAAAGAATCTCGCAACCCTTTTGTGTGAGAGTCATCATTTCCTACACATATTTTAAGATATTGTCCACAGAAACTTGTGTCTGGTACTCACAAAGTTCCAATGGGTATGGATTTTATGTCAAATGCAAGTAGCATTGATGTTGCTAAGATGAAACAGAGTATGTCCTATTAGCAAGAAAAGCAAGGATTGAATCAAAATAATATTTTGACATAGGTAATATAAATGAACTGCTTTATGTTTCAAATCATTCTAAGATCTTATTTTATACATTTCCCTTTTTTTCTTATAATTCATTTCTTCCTATTTCCTTAAGCTTTAAGTTTTTCATTCTTTCTCACCACTCTTTTTTTTCCTTCTCATTAAGAAGACATGAGCACTTTTTATGTTTGAATCCTAAGCTGCTTAGTGAGTTCTTGTTAAATATTTTTAGTTCTTGTTAAATATTTTCTTCACTGTTTATAAAAGAGTGAAGCTATAAGTTTTTCAGAACATTCTGGGGTATTTTTATAAAATTAAAGGCAATCCAAATTAATAATCTCTATATTGAACAGCTGAGAGAAAAAAGAAAAGAGAGAGGAAGAGGAGAGAGATCAAAGCCAATCTTAACCTTTTGTTATTGAGGTTTTAAGATTCACAGATTGGTCTCATTTGCTTTATTTTATATCTTTTTCCAAAGACTCCACAATTATTTTTATTTATGTTTTCAAGGAAAATATATTGATGCTTTTCTTTTTAAACTAACACTCAAACAGGTCTTATTTATCCTATCTATCTATCTATCTATCTATCTATCTATCTATCTATCTATCTATCTGTCTGTCTGTCTATCTTGAGTGTATCCTGTCTAAATGCAGAAAACCTTGGGATGCTGTGGTGAAAATGGAGGTCTGGATGCCCATAACTCCCATGCAGAAGACCAAGGGAGAAAACACCCCTTATTTTGCCTTTGTTGCAGAAACACAAAATGTAATTAGAAAGGAGAGTCATGATGTGTTAGGGGCTTTGCTTCATTCAATTAAAAGCAAAGAGAATGAAGTACTTATTCCACACCAGATACTAATACTTTTAGAATACTTTAACCAGCTTGTGTCAACTCGACAATAATATAAGGATGATAAAAAGAAACTATGATTTCTATTTCTTTAGATCTACTTAATTTTTCTACTCCACTCCTCAAATACAACTCTAGTAAAATATGGCTTCACATGCAAGAAGTAAAGCTGTGCCTTCAATGGACTTACACTAGTCATTACATCATTACTGGCACTTACTAGGAGCCAGGTGATAAGTTGGACTTTGAAGAGATGGAGGCACCAAGTCGCTGCCTTTAAACAGCCTATATTGGGAAAGTAGAGAAAGAGTGGTTCATGGGAAAAGAAATCAATAAAGGAAGTGATGCATAAATCAATTAGGATATACTCTCAAAGGATGACCAATGGATTTATCATTAGGAAAGGTAGATGTAGCTTTAAAATAAGCAATTGTGAAGGTAACAGGTACAAGGGAGGGAATGAAAAAGCACAGCCATGGGAAAATCACCTGCTTTAAGGTATAAACAAAGACCAATAAAACATAATTACAAAGACAATAGAGAAATAGGCCAAGGATCCATTAAGGACTAGCACAGAAAGTAAGAGAAGGGGGAATTTTTAGAAGGAAGTGGTCAATGATACCAATGCTACTGATAAAGTAGAATTATGCTAAAAATAATTCTGTGGATTTGGCAACTAGGTAGATTTTAATGATATCCTGATTTGTGTGATTATTAGGCTAATGTTTATTTTATTTTCCCTATTAGATGGTAAACCCTAGGAAGGCATGGTACAAGTCCTTTCATTTTTTTAGGGTTGATGGAAGGGGTTCTAAAGTAGGAGGGGCGTGGTCACAGTGATAGGCAGTGGGAAGATAATTCTGCAGAAAAGAAGCAATTGAAGACACAGGAAAGGAAGGACTCACAGAGCAATGCCTTGAAGGCAAGATGGAATTTAGAGCACCAGACAGGGGTTAGCTTGGGACATGAAGAAGGACCTTCTTGTATTTATTTTACTATGTCAAATAACATTCTTTAGTTTATTTCAACTTTAAAAATATTTTTCTCAATAGGCTGAATCTTAAACATCATAATATTGACTGATTGTGAGACTGAAAAATCCAATATGTCAGGGGAAAATATACTTCTGCATATTTCAAAAATAATTTTAGATCCTTTTCCTTATTTGAATACCTGTATAATGTACAGCATAGTGACTATAGTTAATAATATTGTATTGCATATTTGAAAGTTGCTAAGAGAGTAAATCTTAAAAGTTCTCACCACAAGAAAAAAATTGTAATCATGAATGGTGATGGATGTTAACCAGACTCATTGTGGTGATTATTTTGCAATATAAACAAGTGTGAAATCATTATGTTCTACATCTGAAACTAATATAATGTTATATATGTCAATTATACCTCACTTTCACAAAAAGGAAAACAGCTTCTATATCCTCTATCCATGTTAAGTTTGCAGTCATCCCCACCCACCCAACCAGGTATTTTCAACATCTTTAGAAACAAGCATACACTATAATCATATTGAGATTTAATTCTTAATATCAGTTAGATAAATTTAAATTTTGGAATATCAATCCTAAAGCCATTTAAAAAATGTCATTCTAGTCTACCTCACTTGTTCTACAAATGAAGAAATGCGTACTAGGAATGTGATATTTATCATGACATAACCGTTCAGATAAAACCCCAGTTGCTTCTTATTCAGCTAGGAAATATAATGAGACTGTCAATAATATGGAGTAATTGATTTATTTTAGCCTGATACTATTCATTTGGTGTCTTTGATTTCCCTATTATTTCATATTTAATTCTTCAAAACACCTGATAGAGCTCATAAGTGGTGGGTGCAACTGTAGTGTTGATACTTTGATCTTACGCAGGAAAGCTTTACTATTTAAGAGAAGTAAGAGATATGATAGAGTGCAGGTCAGAGTTCTGTGGCTCAAACCTTTGGGTGGGCAGAGATGGTGATTATTAGCTCCATATTAGTTCAGTGTGTTTTATTTATGTTTGTTTAAGTTAACACATCAAAGGTATTGAAACTTCTAAAAATAATATGCTGGCTGTCATATATTTATTATATTTGCCTTCAGTAATGACCTCATTAACAAATGTCTTCCTTTGATTGACAGAACTCCTCAGCATAGTCATAAACAGACTATTTGGGTTATCAATTTCCTGGTGAAATAATTACAGTACTAGTTTAACAGTCTTTTCTTATCCTTTTTTTTTTTGTTTTTAATCCTCACTCGAGGACATTTTTCCATTTTTTTTTAATCCTCACCTGAGGACATTTTTTCATTTTTTGTCCAGATAGAGTGGGAGGGAGAGAGGGGAAGAGAGAGAGAGAAACATCAACGTGAAAGGGACACATCGAGTGGCTGCCACCCGCACGACCAACCAGGGCCGGGGACAAACTGCAACCGAGGTACGTGCCCTTAGCGGGAACCGAACCCGGGTCTCTCTGGACCGAAGGCCGACACTCTAACCACTGAGCCAAACCAGCCAGGGCTCTTATCCTTTTTTTTTTTTAGAAGAAGTAAGCATGTTTTATTGAAGTCATGAATACAGCTGCGATTTGATTGGCAATATTTCTGTAAAGGCTGATTTTCCTGGCCTTTGCTTCAGTAGGGCTGAGTTAAACACACAGGGGACAGAGTTGCAATATTTGAGATAAAATGCATAATGGGTGTTATTCAGCTGAGCAAGATGTGACACTTGCCCAGGAGGGGCTCACCATTCAGTGAGAGTGACAGACTCACCTGTAAACAACTCTTACATGAGGCTAACTGCAAATGAGGGCACTTGGTGAGCTGCAGTGGAGAGCTCCCTATGTTTCAACTCTGTCTGGACTATCAGCCTCAAGCAGACATTGTCTTTGACCAATTTAAGGTATATAGTATGTTCATTTCCTATATCCTGGTTTCTGTGTCTCTGTTGGAAATCACTACTCCTAGCCTTGAATCTTGACTTCACCCACTGCTTAGTGAGTGGCTTGGAAGGCTTTTCTTGGGTCTCTTTCCTGACTCTGAGCCATCTCACCATAATGGCTTAAGAATAAGGTACACAATTCATTTCACCATATGGTAGCCATCAAAAGTCTGAAAAAAATTCCTCTAAAATTGCTGTGAGAAAGTATTGCTAATTATTTGTTTCCCTTAAATAGGTACTCATTGAGAGAAAGAATGTAGATTATCAAGTCATGGGGTAAATCTTTCATGAAGTACATGAAGAACAAATCTGTGAAGGGTGCTCATTCTCTGCCTGCTCCTGCTTCTTTCTGGTTACCATCTGTCTTCAGCCTTTAGTACTAGGCTGAATGGAAAATTGCCGAAGACTCTTTATCTCACCACTGTCAGGTGTAGGAGATTGAGAAGAGCTCACTTGTAGAAATCTCTTTTTCTGTTATACAGAAGAGTATTTGGCTTAGATATGTTTCCTCTAGTATATGGCACGAAATGCTCTTCTACATAAATGTTGAAATATCATTGTGTTAGGGTACATAAAGCACTTGAGTTTCCTTTAAAATTTTTTTTGAATCAAAAAGAAAATAAAGAAGGAAGAAATAAACATACAACCACGAGGATTAACGTTATTGCTATAACTGAAGAAGAAAAGTTGACTGAGCATTCTGGAAGTCAAGACTCAAAATAAAGCAAGGTAATAGAAGGAATAAGTATATTAACTACCAAAGTATTATTACTGGCTGTATGCTAAAATCTCTCCTTGTGGAACATTATATAGTGGACAAGGCTGTTCACAATTTTATTGCAAATGAAAAGGCAGTCTTCACTTGCCAAGTTTTAGATAAAAGTTAGGACATCAAGTATAATAGAGTCAAAGTGCCCCTCAAACAAAAGTCAAATTATCAGAACCCTGATATAACTCAGTTTTACTACTTTCCTACAATAGACTAATTATCAGAACAATAAAAATAAAAATGTATTCAGGTAACCTCTTTCACCAACACATACATTCCTAAAAATACAGAAATTTTCAAAGTATGGTATATGTCCAGTAGAGAATTAACCTTCCTGAAGTTTCTAAATCAGTTGATTTATTGGATAATTATTACTGTTAAGAATAAAAAAACTAAGTAATAAAAACATTCTCAGTCATTGCAGCAAATGTTACAATGATCCCCTCATACTCTTAAGTACTCTTCGAACTTTAAGTGGATTATCAATTATTAAAGTCTCCAGAAGAATAAAACCCCAGTTGCTTACAGTACATATCTGCTCATTTACACACCCTATACTGAATTTTTTCCTTTTCTGTTTCACTTTTCCATTCTCCCACCAGTGATACTTGGAATCATCTTTCAAATAAGCTACTCACACTCAAATTCTTTTCTCGGGGTCTGCGATTGGGAAAAGCTAATCTAACAAAATCATTAAAGACTATATTAGTATTTGCTAAAATTTGTTCTTTGTAAGGAAGGGCATGTGGAATAATAAATTTAAATTGATTTTTCATAATAAAACTCCAAAAGAATTTGGAGTATCAATTGAGATTTATTTTTTATGAATATGAAATTAGCATATCTTGCCTCTTGTTTTTGATATTTTACTTATAAATGTAGTTTTTAAATTTTTTTTAGTTATCTGAACTGTGGTAAAAAATGGAAATAAAAACTGGTCTACATTGCCATCACCATTGTTTAGAGCAAGGCAGCCGGATAAATTAATGTGCTATCACAGAGTAAAATAACAATTTCATTTTGAATGTCCTTTCTCATAATGACACAGTCTCTGAAAGGCAAAATAGTGATCTCATGTTGGAGAAGCCTCAAGAATCCAAACTTTAACAGTAGAGTCATTATAATCAACTGTGAAACTATCAAAGGGAAAACACGGTCCACATACCAGGTCAGCGAACAGAACTTATTCCAAGCAAATATATTTGGACATTCCTGTGATGCAGGTCAGTGAAGAGTGAACATTTTCTCTTACAGATTCTGACATGTCTATGAAGGGCATTGTCACCTCTTTGTTCATCAGGAAGACATTTCATTGCTTGTGCTTGGCAGGTAACTCATCACTCAGGAAGACCTTCCAGGCTCAGTCACTAATTACACAGATCTGCCTTCAGAAGGATCAGGGATTAACCAGGTATTACAAAATTGTGTATTACATAGCTAAGATATTACACAATGAAAATCTTGGGCAGATACTCAGATCGTCTCCGTAGCTGCCTTGACAGAGTAGTAGTAGGTTGATTTATTTTTCCCTTTCTAACTTGAAAGATATTTTTTTTTCACTGACTATTAGATATGATTTTGATTCTATCAGTTGGAAGTTAATGTATTTGGGTATTTTTTTTCCTTTTAGAATTATAATTTCTTTTAAATAACTTTTTTTTTTTACTGGAAGTTTGTACATCTTTTTTTTTTTAATTATTTTTCTTTATTGATTTTAGAGAGAGGAAAGGAGAGAGACAAACATCGATGAGCGAGAACATCAATTGGCTGCCTCCTGCATGCCCCCCTCTGGGATCAGGCCCACAACCTGGGCATGTGCCCTGACTGGGAATCGAGCCAGTGACCTCTTGGTGCATGGGTCGACACTCAACCAATGAGCCACACTGGCCAGACTTAAAAAACTTTTAATCCTTTGCTTATAGCCAAATAGAATTACAAGTATTGGTATGACATCCCCCTTTTGAAAACCAAGAAAGGAGAAATTATAAGAGAAACAACAGTATTTGTGATACTAGACATTAGGCAATGATTTTGAGGAGCTAGAGAACAAATGAACTGAGACCCTGTGATTGCCTCTTGAAACAGTTTCCTGAAAAGGATTCCTGGAGTGGAGGAAATGAACAGTGAATCTGTGGAGACCAAAGCAGATAGCGTTTGGGGGGAAATATTATCAGATAGGAGAGAGCTGCATAGGAGATAACAGAGAATCCTATTTGGTCGGATACTGTTCAGCACATACTTGTGAGGAAACTACCTAAAAATATCCCCCCCACCCCCAATTCTCCACCTCCGCCTTCTGTCTCTCTGTCTCTCTCTCTCTCTCTCTCTCTGCAAAGGATTTATCAATATTATTATTCTTTTGGCTATTTTGAGTTTTCTCTAATTCTCTGTTTTATTATTTTCCTCTTTCTAAATTTTGGGAGCTTAAAGTGGTCTTTTTATGTTTGTTTCTTCTTGAAATAGATGCTAAGATCATGAATTTTCAGTGCTGCTTCCCCAATATATGCATTTAGGGCACAGCTTTGTACTCTCTGAATGCAGATTTGACTGTATCTTACCAGTTTATTTATTTATTTTATATGTCAGATATTCAGTATTATTCAGTTCAAAATATTTCTAATTGCCGTTGTAATGTCTCCTTTGTTCCACTGGTTATAAGTGGTTATTTGAAGTTCTGTATTTCAACTGCAAACATTCAGGTCTCTTAGAATTCCTTTTGATATTGATTTCTTGATTAATACCACTGTGATCAAAGAATATTCTTTGTATATTTTCAGTCCTTTTAACTTTATTGAGCACTACTTTATGGCCTAACATATGATCAGTTTTGGTAAATGTAACCTATGCTCTTGAAAAGAATGGTCATCTGCAGTCACTGGGTATGGTTTTCTATAAATGTCAGGTCTAGATTTTTTGTGTGTGTGCTTATTCTCCCCACCCCCACCCCTGGCTTATGTAAGTTACTGAAATAAATATATTAAAGTATTCTGTTATTTATTTGGATATGTGTCTCTTACTTTTATTTTAGAAATTTTAATTTTGTTTTATTTTGAGGATATGATTTTAGGTGCACAAACATGTAATACTGTTAATTGACTCTATTATTACAACATTCATTTTTTATCTTTTATAATATTTTTTCTTATAGTTTGTTCTGTATATATGTATGTATGTTTGTTTATATGCATGTATCTATTCTTTTAAGTAGAAATAGTTATATTTTTATTTATCCAGCCTAACAGATTTATCTATGAATTAGAGTATTTAATATAAATAAACAGTATATATAATTTTACCATGTATTTTCTGTGTCCCAATCTGTTCTTTGTTGCATATTTCATTATTTGTTTTTTAACAATATATTATTTCCTATTCTTTTAATGCTTTAAGTGCTAAGCCTGTATATTATAATATGTATTCTTCAATTAGAATATACCTTTATTACTTTTACATTTTCAGATCAATGGAAGTACTTTCAATATTCCCCTCCCAACTATTGTACTATTAATGACATGAATATTAATTCTACATATATTTGGAACTGCTTATATTATTATTAATGTTTTAGCATTCAGTATTTGTTTTTGATATAGCCTAATATTTCCCCCTTTCCAGTGCTTTTTATTCTTTCTATATTATTGTAATTTAATAAGGGGTTATTTTCTTTCTGTCTGAAATATTATTCTCTTTGGTATTTCATTTAGGACAAGTGCTATGGCCTCCACTTTTCAGAGTTTATGTTTGTCCAAAAGACTTTTATTTAGCTTTAATTTTTTAAGGATATATTTTTCTAAGTACAGATTCAGTTATTTTCTTTCAGGCTCTGTCTACCATTGTTTGTTTCAAAAGTCATCTCTTAGTCTTACTGTTGCTCCTTTAAAACTAGTGTCATTCTTATTTGCCTGTTTTATGATTTTCTTCTTGTTTTACTTTTTAGCAGTTGTATATGATGTGCCTACGTATTGTTATTCTGTACTTAGCCAGGCTGTGGTTCACAGAGCTTCCTGGATGTCTGAAATGGCTTGATGGTTTTCATCAGTTTTGGGAAGTCTCAGCCAGTATATTTTCTCCTAGTTCTATTCCTCTATCTCGTTTTCTTTCTCCTATGATTAATCTGCTGTTAAATTAATTTATATTTTAATGGCAGTGTTTCGTAAGCTCCCCAATTTCTACTTTAAAATTAATTCCAATTCTCTGGTAAAAATATTTTATCTTTACATTTATTTTTGGAATATATTAAACACAGTGAAACCAAGCAGCAGTGTTCGAGTTTCTTCTCTCGTGAAATCGAAGAATGAGTTCACGGACCAAGAGTAAGGGATAGGAAAGTTTATTTGAAAGATAGACAGACACCCCATAGTGGCGAGGGGGACGAAGTGGGTTGCCAGGGGGGCTCTGTTGTCTAGGGGTAGATATATACTTTGCTAGCCTCTGATTGGTCCTTCCAAGGAACTCTGCCTTAGCAACATCCACACATTTTAAAGCTTGTGTTTCCCACCTGACTGGGTTCAGCCCAAGGTCATCTATAGGGGCCTTTGTGGCTTCCCTTTTTATGATAATTTCAACTCCTCCCAGATTATTAGGGAGGAAGAGGGGAAACCGTCATTGGAGCAACACTATGCTTGCTTTTGGTTTCTTTTCCAAGTTCAATTTTGGTTTTCTGTAATCCTTCTTAAGGTGACCTGGCTTTCTGCTATAGGAACACACTCTCTAGTTTCATAGAATTCACTCAGCTATCCTGTTGCCTTGCTTGAAACCAGCCTTGCTGCATTTTTTTGGTTATGTAATCGACCTGTGCTCCTTCCAGGAACTTCTAATTTGCATTTCTGTAAATGGGGGCTGGGAGTTCTGGCCTGGGAGCACAATGGCCAGGTTGATTTGAGTATTATTTTGAGATATAGAGTCGGAATAAGCCTCCAGATATCTGTGTACTGAGTTGCCTGCCTGTGTGCTGAGCTCCAAGTCCTCTCCAACTTCCCCCGTGTCTCAGCTTTCCTTCCCATGGTCCCATTTCTCACTGCCTAACCTGACTCTAGCTCCTCAATACTTATTTAAAAATCTATTCCTGGTAACTCAAATATCTGGGTTTTCTGTTGGTCCATTTTTCCTTTGTTACTCTTAGGCTTCTCAGTCATCCGGTCCTATGTTCTAGCGTGTCTTCTAAGTTTTGACTGAATGCCAGATGTTGTACATGAGAAAGTGTTGGGACTCTGGGTGATACTATCTTTCTTCTTCTTGCTGACCAGTGGAGCGTGTGCAGAGCATCTTGTTTCAGTGGAGGCTGGTCTTCTTCTGGTTTGTTTCTACTCCACAGGCGTTGCCCCTTCAGGGGTCTCCGCTGACAGCCTGAGGTTTTTATAAGGTCCTCTTCTGTCATCCTAAACTCCAGTTTTCCTCTCCCCTGCACCACAGGACAGCCACTCTATCTGCTTAAATTTGTAATATCTCAGCAGCTGCTTTCTGCTTGCTTTCTTAGAATTCTGTCCTTCAAATTTTATCAGTCAGCTAATGCTTCAAGAGGAAATTTTTGCAGAATGCTATGTCCACTCCTCTGAAGTTCTCTTTCCCTCTGTAGATTCTGATCCCTCAAGTTCTTACTGTTTCAATAGCCCTGAACTTCAGTCATTGTTTCCTTAGCCCTACTTCCTCAGACTTACTTTCTTTTCAGGTTCTATGTCCCATGCTTTTTACCAATGAAAGCCCTAAGGGAAAATTGGCCTGCCCAATTTGTGGCAAGTAGCCAGGTAAAATACCATACATCAAAGAGTTGATTTGTTCTAATCTATTAGACTTTTTTTTTTTTTTTGCCTATTTCACTTGTACACTTTCCCAAAATTTTCATTTTTAAAAAATAACAATTGTTACAATAATAATTTTCTCAAGATGAGAATTTCAAATGGCATTTATGCAACTCAACATTAAAAAATGAAACAAAGATCTTATTTTCTCTTTGCTCATTCATTTTATTCATAAATAAGTACATTTAAACTATGGCTTGGATATGTCAAGTCTTTAATTTTTTCCAGTAGATTTACTTTCTCTTTTCTGTTTTCATGCTGTGAGTGGTTTCTAAAAGGAACAAAGACCTTCGGGAAACATGATTAAAGGGTTTTCCTTTTATCCTGCATTGTGCATCATTCTTAATATAGTGACATAATTGTCACTCTACTTAAGTCTGTGCTTTACATTTCTTGGGATGAGATAATCTGCAGTAGGCACTTTTTCACAATTATTTTGTATAAATCATAATATAAACTTATGCAATGTGATGAGATGTCAACTACAATTATGTTGGTGCTTCAGAAATGCATACATTCTCTATTTCCATTTTGACTACTGTTGTCATTTAATAGAGTGTGGTTATTTTATATTTAATGTTTAGTAACATAGATGTTTGGGTTCTGCTTCTGTCTATTGCAATGAATGTTCCAAAGCAGCTGTTAGAAGCAGGTCTTTACAGCCACAGGGTAATATCACTTACATTCAGGCGAGGTGAGGGGAAGATAATTGAATCACAAATGCTGGTGATGAAATGTGCTCTGTGAAACAATGGAAGCAGGAAAACAATGCCAGAATAGTGGCCACAGTGGAGAGAACAAAGCCCAACTCCAAGCAGAGGTTGCTAAACAAATCAATCCCTGTGCAATTAGATGGAAAAGCACTTAGCAACACTATGAAAATGAAAGACTAGCTGGAAATCAAGCACAATAAAAGATGACTCAGACTGTCTAAAGTTTGCATACTTTATACCATCACTTTCAATTCCAAATAGAGTTAGTTCACAGAAGTCTTGATGATACGGAATTATAAGTGATGGAGGAAGAAAAAATAATTTCTGAGCTCCATATGTAAAATCAATACTAATCTCTCATTTAGTAAAGGACCTCAAACCCTCTGAACATGTATTAATTAATTCCTACTGGAATTTCTCTCAAACTTTTATGGATTGATAAAGTTGTTTTTTTTGCAGGTGTAACATTGAAATATTAAGATTTCTGGTTTTGCTAAACATTTCTAGTTCTATTGTTCTTTTGAAAACCTCACATTTCAAATACCAAGCTGTACTCGGATCTGAAACAACAGGATTAAATATGAATATACATTTTACTATCTCCCCATAAAGACTATTCTGTATAGTCTCTCGGTATAACACTGTTGCTTTAGTTTTACAGGCTTGCACCTATGAGTTTTCAGTCTGTTAAACTCTCCATGGGTGGTGTTTGCCTGCGCATATGTGTGTGTGAAAGAGATAGACAGACAGACAGACAGACAGAGAGACAAAGACAGATAGAAGAGAGACAGAGACAGAAAGAGAAACAACAGAGAAAGCAGAACAGGCTACACAATTTGCAGAGCCCAGTGCAAGATAAAAATCCAGGATCCCTTGTTCAGAGTTATTATGAATTTCAGGAAGACAATAGCAGAGCATTAAACCAAGTATGGAACTCTTCTAAGCCAAGAGCCCAATGTAACTGCTGAGTCCTAACAATTTGATGACTTGTTTACTCTGATAATTCTGATGACTTGGACGTGCCAGTATGGGATTAGAGGTTAAAGTGGAATAAATTGCTCTGCATAAAATTGGAATTAATGGGGTTGAGGGACAGAATTCAGTGAGAGATTGAGACTAGATTATACATAAGAGAATTTATCAGGAATTACTGTTCAGGGTTAGGAAGAAATATGAGTTTAAATATGTATATATAGTTAGATATTTTAGATATATACATGTATTTAGGACACACACACACAAAGATGGCAGAATGACCATGAGGGACTTTGGAGAAAGGGTCTAACAGATTTTAAATAATTTATTCTGTCTGTGGGCTGTGTAGATAACACCTTTCCTATATCTTCAGTATGGTGTACTTCAATATATATTAATCATAGGCTAACATTTGGAAAAATGAATAAGATGTTTAAAAAATCCAGTACTGCCCTGGCCAGTATGGCTCAGCGATTAGAGCATCAGCCCGCAGACCAGAGAGGCCCGGATTCAGTTCCCGCTAAGGGCATGTAGCTCAGTTCCAGTTTTTCCTCGGCCCAGATGGGGTCATGTAGGTGGCAACCACTTGATGTGTCTCTCTCACATTGATGTTTCGCTCTCTCTCTCTTCCTCCTTCTCTCTCTCCCACTCTATCTGAAGATAAATGCAAAAAAAAAAAAAGTCCTTGGTGAGGATAAAAAAAAAAAAATTCAGTACTTTATTTCCAATTAATAAGTGATTTGTCAGAGATTTATCTCAAGTCTCCTTGTGAAATGTATACACTTAACACTTAAACAACATAAAAAAATCCAAGTATAATTTGTGACCACTCAAAAGCTTAACTACTAATAGCCTACTGTTGACCAGAACCCTTACTGATAATATAAACAGTTAATTAACACACATGTTGTAAGATATATCTATTATATACTGTATTCTTACAATGAAGTAAGCTAGAAAAAAGAAAATTAAAAAATCATAAAGAAAATACATTTACAGTATTTACTACCAAAAACACACATAAAAGTGGACCTGCACAGTTTAAACCCTGTTTAAGGGTCAACTGCATATCTTTTGAGATGTGTGTGTGTGTGTGTGTGTGTGTGTGTGTGTGTGTGTAGCTTCATATTTATCCTTAACTCTGGATTACAGTGTGCAAGCTCTCTTATTATTTCACTGGCAAGAAATGGATCATTTTCAGTATATTTCCACCAGCAAAGAAGATTTTGTTAGCTTCTACTTTCTGTGGTTTTCTAAAAGCAATAGTTTATTTCCATCTTAAAATATGAAAATGTAGCCATGAACACACTATTGAGATATGTACCTACTTCCATCCAGAAATTTTGATAGTATGCTTCTGTTTCCTGAATCTTTAAAAGTTAAAACGTACGTGTTCAAAAAGTTTTAGAAATAATATTAATATTTACTTTTTTGATATATATTAGATTAAAATCCTTTGAAAGCCAAATCATTATTATTTTTTAAACCACAATGATGGAGAAATGTGTGCTAATATTTAGCATGCAGTAGTATTTGTAGCAGTCAATTTCCATTCCACTAAGTAATATTAACGGATAACTTTTTATTTGAGATTAATCACAGTGAATAGCTATACTGAGACCTTTAATGAATGATGTATAAACCTGAATTCAACTATCTCTTGTCTAGTCATTTACCCAATATCAATTATATTGGTTGCAGTAACTTTTATATATATATATATATATATATATATATATATATATATATATATAACAAAATAATGTCCCACTAATTTTTCCCCCAAAACTTCCTTAGCAGTTTTTAAATACTAATTTAATAAAATTCAGAATTATTTTGTCCAGTTTGGGAGAAAAATTAAGAACCTAATCAGAATTGCCCAAAATGTACATTCTCAGACAGTTTATAATTTTTAAGTTGTATGAGCTAGGAAAACAGTATCACTCTCAACCTACTCAGGATTTCTGTTTGGTTTTTAAATAAACATTTATTTTTTAAATCTCATAGGCATTGTAAATTTTGTGTTAAAACTCAATAATTTTAAAGTTTTTCTTGCTAATGTAAAAAATTTTATTACATAATATTTTATTATGTTTGATGTTATACACACTAAATTAAACCAAATAAATTAAATTAATATATATTTTTGTAGTTTATTCATTTAATCACTCAAGTAATGCTAGGTATTAGGGATACAATAGTGAATATGACAATTATGACTTCTACTCTATGGTATTTTCTAGTCAGAAAACAAAAATAGATAAAAATATTGAAAATAATTCTAGGTCCAGAGAAAATAATTCTAGGCCTGGCCAGTTTTGCTCAGTGGTTAGAGCATTGGCCCGTGGACCAAAGAGTTGAGGGTTCAATTCTAGTCAAGGGCACGTACCTCGGTTGCAGTTCAGACCCCAGCCCTGGTCAAGGTTGTGCGGGAGGCAACCAGTCAATCAATGTGTCTCTCTTGTATCAATATTTCTCTCTCTCTCTCTCTCTCTCTCTCTCTCTCTCTCTCGTATCAATATTTCTCTCTCTCTCTCTCTCCCTCCCTCCCTCCCTCCTACTCTATGTGAATATAAATGGAAAAAATATCCTCGGTGAGGATAAAAAAAAGAAAAGAAAAGAATTCTAGCTCTCAATCAAGTCACAAAGTATATAAACATAGTAATGCAAGAGTAGTGGTCTTTAAACATACGTGATCAAGTACAGATATTAAAAAGTTTGTGCACCCCTTATAGAAATATACCTGTTCAAATGTATATATGTTTGAATGTATATGTTTATGCAATTATTTTATTATAAATAATATAAAACATACACACAGTAAATATTTTAAAAGACATAAAAATAGAAACAAATGGACAATCAAATATTTTCTTCCTGTATCCCAGTAGATCATCAATGTTGTCCTTCCCGTGATGTACACATATCCCATACTGGAGACTAAAGCAATACTTTAGGTAGTGTGGTAGGAAAGTCTTTTCTCACGAGATAGTATTTAAGCTCAGTTGTGAAGTATATAATGTGCCACAGGGCAGCCATGGAAGAGCATGCCAGGAAAGGGTAATAAATAGAAATCCACGATGTTAGAAAGGGTATAGTGTGTCCCAGGAAATGTCACAGGGCAGTGTTGCTGGACCACTGTGGATGGGGGTGTGGGGACAGTGGAGTATAGGAGATGAGGATAAAGGTCCCAAAGCACTTGCATCTTATAGATCATATAAGGCATTTGGATTTCATAAGTGTAATGAAATATTAAAGAAGAATCCTGGGTTTGAGAGGGACATGTTCTAATTGTGATTTAAATCCTGTTTGACGATTGTGATCTCTGAGGACGAGTACTTATAGGGAAAGTTAGGGTACCTGGGACTGAGCCTGAGGTTCTCCAACATTTAGTAGTTGGAGAAGGAGAAACCTATGAAGGAGAAAGTAGAATTGATTAGGTGTAAGAGAAAAGAAAGTCCAGCATACATCACAAAATCTCTAGAAGAAAGGTGTTAAAAAAGCAGCAGTGGCTAATTGAGAGATTTAACCATTTATAAGTGGCCAAAGATAAAGACAGAAAGTGATCCATTGATTCTGAAAACAAAAACCTTTGGTGACTTTGATAAGAGGAGTTTTAGTGGAGCCGTGAGAACAAAAGTCAGATTGGAAGATGGTGGGCAGAATAAATCATACATACAGATTTGCCTCAGAACATAAAAGACTGTCACTTCTTTTTAAACATGTTTTTATTGATTTTTTAGAAAGAGATAAGAAACATCGATGTGAGAGAGAAACATTGATTGGCTGCCTCCTGCACGTCCCCTACTAGGAATCAAGCCTGAAATCTGGGCACGTGCTCTGATGAGGAATCGAACCAGGACCTCTCAGTCCGTGGGACGATACTCAATCCACTGAGCACACTGGCTGGGGCAAGACTGTCACTTTTTAAAATAGCTATAGAGTATTCCACTCTATGAATGTATAATAATTTACTTAATCAGTCAAGTATTGGTTGACATTTATATTGTTTCCAGTCTTTTGCTAACACAAGCATTGCGTACAAGAACACCTCTGTATCAGAAGTTCTGATCACTATATGAATATACATGCAGAATACAGTTTTATAAATGGAAGTACTGAAATTATCAACTCTGAGATATATCCTAGTAAAACTATTAAACTATTAAAGGCTTAAAAAAAGTCCTCTAAGTTCTCAGACAAATGAGATCAAATAACATACAAGGATAAGAGAATGAAGCTGGTTTACTTTGGGCAAAAGCAGCATGTAAAGCAAGGAAAAATTCAAGGAAAGAAATATGAGCCCAAAAGTCTATATCTAGCTAAGCTATCCTTCAAATATCAAGGCTAGAGAAAAATTATTTTAGTCATATGAAAACTCAGAAAATTCTTTAACCGTGAACCCTTATTCAGCAATCTACTAGAGAATAAACATCGAAACATGACATAGCTGGGAAGACTTTAGCAAAAGGACTGTTGTTAACAGTCCTTGCAGATCATGACAAACAAAGCTGGGCATAAGAGAAAAACACAACATAAATATTATAAGAAAGAATAACATATGCACATTTTATTTTAAATGTCATTATAATACAAATAAAATGAGGGAAGAGAAAGGATATGGAAAGAGGTCTATAAAATAGACAATAGGCAAAACTCAAGGATAGCATTAAACACTGACAAAACAAGCAGTGAAAGATGACAGGTATTAAGGGCATTTTTTAAAGGTATAAGTAGGTAGGTGACTCCTAGAACAAAAATACAAACCTTCCACATATCCAAAGAAATGTTAACTATTGGAAAACGAAGAAAGTCATTCAATTGCTGAAAGCAAATATCACATAATACACATTGTAATTTAATATAAAACAATATAACAGAGTTGGGACCAAACATCACAGCCATATCCGTAAATGTGAATGGGCTCAGTTCACCTCATAAAAATGAAATAAAATAATTTTCACTTACCTCAAAAGTAAAACACAATGATGTGCTATATACAAGAGATAATTCTAAAGCAAATGATTCAGAAATTCTAAAAATAAAAGAATATAAAATGAGGGGGGAAATATATATATATATATATATATATATATATATATATATAACAAGAAATCACAGATTTTGATTTTGGAGTCAACCAAGTAAAATTTAATCCAAAAATTTTTTAAACCTGAAAATGAATATTTTTAAATACTAAAAGTCACAATTTACAATAAAGATACATCAGTTATGTGAGCATAGTACTTATTTATCTATATATCTATCATCTATCTATGTATCTATCTACCTATCTATCTTTCCTACCAAGCACCACCACTCCCTCTATAGAACAGAAACTACAGAAGGGAAAGACTTCACAGATAAGAACAAAGAAATGCAAGGGCATGCAATGATCCTTGCAAGTCAAATTTTCCAGAAGCATAGCAGAACCTTGCAATACAGGAAACATAGCAGGACCTTGCAATACAGAATTCAGGTCTTTTTTTCTTTCTGTAAAGCTTTTTTGGTCTGCTTAAAAGAGACTTTGGTACATCACTCTATGTACAAATCAGATCAAATGGAAAAGAAATTTAGAGAAGAAAAACATCACCTTTCCAGCACTCTCTAAACCCTTACAGTACACTATCCATCTTTCCATAAAATATAACAATTATTAACTTTTTTGTTGTCTTCCCTTACTAACAATATTTACTCCCCACTGTATCCAACTTATAATTGTGTTTGACATATACTATTTACTGAATAAATAATTACTGAAAAATTGAACATCTGAAGGAATGAATCCTGTTTGGTGCTCAGTGATCTCTTTCAATTTAAACTAAAACATTTTCTTCAACTGATATTTCTTTAATTGTTGTTTTTCTTTATAAGCATATTATTCTCTTTCTGATATTTATTTAATCGAATACGTTGTCTCCTGGGTCTGCCCAAATTCTTTCTATTCTTGAGTCATAATTTGTTTTATTTTCACTTTATATTGTGAAATACTACTTCCATTTTATCTCCTAAAGCTCTAATTACATTTATACTTTATGTATCTGTTTAATTCTAGTTAGTTGCTGTGTATGTGTGATTTAACTCTTACATGTTCTATGTTGTTTTTATTAAAGTTTTCTTATTGCTCCTTTAGCTATTCACCTGTAGGAGCACATATCCTGGTTGTTTTGTTTAGTTCAGTTTCATTAAAACATAAAATACTGTCCAGCCCATGTGACTTAGTTGGTCGAGCATCGTCCCATGCACCAAGAAGTCACCAGTTTGATTCCAGGTCGGGCACATGCACATGCCTGGGTTGCGAGCTCCATCCCCAGTGGGGGGTGTGCAGGAGGCAGCCGATCGATGTTTCTCTCATTGATGTTTCAATCTCTCTCTCCCTCTCGCTTCCTCACTCCCTAAAATCAATAAAAACATATATATTTTTTAAAAAAACATAAAATACAATGCACTATACATTGTTGGTTTGTTAAAAGAGAAAGATCATTATCAGTTTGAAAATTCTAGAAGGATCATTTCAGCAGACTACAGTTTTTATTTATTATCAGTTTATATTTATTTAGTAATAATTTATTGCCAAGTACTCACTACACATCAGGGTGAGGGTACAAAAAATCAAATAAAAAGTTTGAGTTCTAGTAGAAGATAGATATATATTGTACATTTCATGTAAATTAGCTCCCATTATATCTGGTCCAGGTTGAAACGCAACAATAATTAGCAAGTGTGGGAAACTCAGCAGTGAGAGACTAAAGGTTGTCATGTTTGAGAGCAAAAACTTAAACATTCAGTTTAGTAAAGTCTGTTTCACAGATTAGGATACAGCAAATCTGATGTTATGAGTTGGGACTGATGAAGTTAGTCCTACTTGTGAGCATGGTGATTTATTGTCTTTATAGTGTGACTTACTGGCTTTATTTGCTTAACTTTGTATTGCTTTCCCCATCACAACTACACAGAGAAAGTGGAATATATTCCATATTTGTTATTGTCAGAACTTCTGTGTTTCAGTTGCTATTAAAGAAAAAGAAAATGCCCAAAGTTACAACTAAGCATTGGATAATGTTTAGTGTGAAACCCAGGAGATTTTACAAACAGGTGAATGTAAATCATTTCTGCAATTTTCCTGCTTGTTCATTGCAATTAATTCCCACATGGATATCTACATCTTTGAAGCTATTTTAAACCAAAGCAGCATTTCCTCTCAAATTTGCAGATATCAAAAATCTGGCATTTAAATGTTACTTTAGCCTGAATCTAGAAATGAGCTGCAAAGTAACTATAAATACATTTCGGATGACTGGTTTTGATTTTATCAGTCTTTATAGTTTGTTTTATAACTGCATGCAGACACAAAATACTTATTTAAATAAAGGTTATTTTTCTATTCAGCAAAATGTGCACAATTAGGCACATTTTTGTTCCGGATTCACTAGCTGTGTTTCTGCATGCAGTTACTGTGTCTTTAAAAGGACACGGTAGAATGATGTACATCTTCGCTACTCTTACAGTCTAGTTAAGAGGGATAGTGGTCATGGTGTTCCACAATCGCCGTCTGGTCATTAGGTCACTGAGATTATATCACTCAGAGAGAGCCTTTTCTTAACAAGGAGAAAGAGCTGGAGTTTATAATGTCTTCCAGGCATGCACTGAGACAATTTTCAGTGTCTAATTATAGCTTGAGAAAGCAGAAAAAGACTACCAGGAAAAAACAATCTATCAGAGGAGTTAATTTGGAGAAAGAAGGAGTGCAGTTTGAAAGCAATTTGTAAATTCCCAGCATAACTACTTTCATTCTTCAAAACCAACTCAGTTTTACTGACTTTACTGATAGGGCATTGGTTATGGAGGAGATAAAATGCTCATTTTATAACTGCAGCACCTATATTTGTATAAGGTGTCCTCGAGAAGTCGACCTAATTCCTCTAGGAAATTATTGGAGGAATATTTGAAATAGTAAACCTATGGTCTCTTAGTCGAACAAATTGCCGCTCAAAACTCACTCTACGCTTCAGTGACCTCACATTTATCATCTTTTATTGATGGTTCTGAAATTTTGAAGAAAGCAGATGCCTCCACTCTAATTTTTAAACATTTAATCTGAAAGAAATCACTAAAATTTGCTACATGTGTTTCTAATAGTCAAATATATTTTATAAATTTGTTTAACTTAACAAAAAATGTTAAAAATTTGAAGTGGACTTGATATTGTCAAATGATGACCTAGAAAATCTGTGAAAACAAGTGTTTGCCTAAATCTGTTGGCTTCATTTATTTTTATTTTTTAATTTTATTTATTTATTTATGTATTTATTTTTAAGTAATAGTTTTTTGATTTTTAGAGAGAAAGGAAAAGAGAGGGGTAGAGAGAGAGGAACATCGATGTGAGAGCACATCAATCAGCTGCCCCCTGCATGGCCCTTAACAGGGGTCCAGCTGGAAGCACAGGCACGTGCTCTGACCGGGAATCGAACAGGCGACCTTTTGATGCTGGAAATGACTCCCAACCAATGAGCACACTGGAGACGGCAGTTATTTTTTGTAATGAAAATGAGAAATATATATATAGTTCTAAAACATTCTGAAATTGAATGATTGTCATAAGCAAAATAGTCATAATAATAGCATCTAATAAAGTTCCGATTTCTATGCAAAACTTGATTGATATCAAGGAATCAGACACCTCTCATGCAGAGTACCCGCATGGCTTTCTAACTGATCTTCCTGCTTCAGTCCTAACAGCCAGAGTGGAGTGGTGGTTTATGCTTGTGTGAAATATGTCAAACATAAAAGAAAACTGGAGAATAATCTGAATACCTGTGGAATTTTAATAGGATAATGACATCACAATAAAATAAAGCAACATAAATAATGGGACAAATTGAGGGCAGTGGAAAATTAAAATATCCTGTGCCTGAGGAAGTAATGATGGATTGGTAAAATGAGATTAAAAAATAAAAGGACTCCAAAATAATGAAGGATTTGAGAAACAACCAAAAGGCAGTTTTAAGAGTAAAAAGATGAAGTCAGTATTTAAAAAGAATTTGTGTGTATTTGGATGGAACGATTAGAGTTAAAATTGGGTGCTTAAATTAAGTGGCCATTGAGAAGTCAAAGTAAGTAGTGACAAAGCTTCTGTCCAGCCAGGGTGATGGCATAACTAGTTGGAAATAAAATAAAAATTAATATTTTAAAAGAAAAATGGATATTTGATGTCTATTGGTACATTGGAATAAAGAACAGGGAAAAGTTAGAAATGACTGACATCCATAGCATTGAAGTCTGGGAGAAGTATGGTATGATTGATACTCACAGGAAAATATGAAAATTGGGTGGGAAAGGGCTCAGGTTGAAATCATGTTAGGAAGGCTCAATACCAATGAGCAGATGGAAGTCATAAATGTGGGATTAGTTTATAGGGAACAAAGAGAAAGATTAAAAAGGTGGATATTCTGTGTTATATTGAATTATTTCTTGACTTTTGAACCATTAGCCAGGCACAGTCTGAAGTATATGTTTTTTTCAAAACACAACTTGCCAAAGTTAGACATCTTATTCTATGAGCATCTGTCAGTTGTTTTCTCCAGCTGAAAATTACACAGTTATGTAACCATAAATAAAAGGAGCATTCACATTTTATTAACCCAATCCAGTTTTTCTAATTTCATGAGCTTCTGAGTTAAAATTTTAAAATGACATAATTTGTATACAAATTGAAAAACCACCATATAGTCATTATTTTACCTATAACTCAGTCAAAGTGTTAAACACTTTTGCGCTGCGGTTGAGAATTGAGAGTGAATGGTGGGTGGGATGAGAAGGGATGCTAAATTACTTTTAAGCCACTTAGACTAAAATTAATATTGCTTTGCTAGCATAGGCCTAAACAGATGAGAATTCATTTAGGAATTCAGCAATTGCAAAGAACTGTAATTGCTCAACACTTCTATTTATCCTTGAATTTTAATAAGAACCATTATCATAATTGATCACTTACTGAGGAACAATAAAGGTAAAAATAAAACAATACCTAAAACCTCTGTGACTAGTCAGTGTTTTTATAGAAAAGTATTAGAATGATTATATGTTGGAGAAAGGAACCATTCCTTTTAGGGAAATGCTGTAACCATTAATGATTTATATATGAAAAGAAGCTCCTCGCTTATAGCTTGTCATGGTATTGCTTGACAGAATGATAGAGTTTCGGAACAGTGGTTCCCAAATAATTATTATCATTATTACTTTTACCTCCAGGATCCTTTATTAAACCAAGAACATATTTGAAAGTCCAGTGCTTACGGCAAACAACACTCTTGGTGCTGAGTGGGGCTGAGAGAGCCTGGTTCTGCTGATGTCTGCACCTGTTTGGCCCCAGCCTTCCCTGTTGGCGCTCAGCCACACTTAGCCTTCCTAACCTGAGAGCTATTTTCATGTTAAAACATTTGAGGGCTGCCCACCTTGTAGTAGTCATATTTTAGGGTCTACTGATTAATAAGCCAATGAATTTTTATATGGAATGTGTTCCAGGAATTTTTCATGCTCAGGCTGAGAGTCCGTTATCACTCTAGTGCAATACACTGTGGGTGAATGTTTCATTAACAGTTCACTACTTATATTCATCTGATTTCCTATCCTTGTAGATTCTTGGCTATCATAATAATCTTTTAATAATTGTGGTAGGTTGAATAATGGCCCCAAATATTTTCACGGTCTAAGTAGTCCCTGGGGCCTACTGTATATTACCTTGTAGGCAAAAGAGACTTTTCAGAAGTGACCAAGTTCAGGATCTTGAAATGAGGATATTATCCTGGATTATCAGGGTGGACTTTAAATATAATCAGAAGTGTCCTTGGAAGAGGGAGACAAAAGATTTAACTATAGTAGAGAAGAGAACAGGTAACAGGATGATAAGAGGTCGGAGTGATGTAAGGGAAAGGTCATGTGCCAAGGAGCACAGGTGACCTTCAGAAGCCAGAAAAAGGAAGGACAGGGATCCTCTCCTAGAATATCCAGAAGAAACCAGCCCTGGAGACACCTTGACTTCAGCCTAGTGAAACTAATTTCGGCCTCTAGAACTACGAGGGAATAAATCTGTGTTGTATTAAGCCACCAAGTTTGTGGTAGTTTGTTATAGCAGCCATAAGAAACATACAGTAATCATCAATATTATCATAATCATGTAATAATTAAACTAATAAGCTTACATTTTTTATATAATAAAAGGCTTCCCCACAGAAATGGTGATATATTTTTTACTAGTATAGCACTTAAAAAAAAGCTTTTATAGTGTTTTTAAATAATCTCATTTGAATCTCACAATAATTCCATAAGGTAAGCAGGAACGATGTACCAATGTTGTTTTGGAGGAAATGGAAACTCAGGAAGCTTACACGATTGGCATTAAAAATAGGTTCTTTGACTCCTTGCCTGGTGCTTTCCTCTCTATAACATTGCTTCTTTTGAAAAAGCTCAGAAAAGGACCTGTAACAAGCTAAATAGACCACATTTATTTAGGGGCAAGCAAATGCTCCCCTAAATAAGGAAAACAGACAGTTAATCATGGAGAGGAAACTTTCTACCTTAAATTCATGTTAAGCAGCAGCTTGGTTGGTAGATACCCAGGTCTTCTCTACTTAAGAAAGAATTGGGCAGAAGATTCAACTGCATTTATGTTATTTAGCATGGAGAGTACAATTGAACACGAAATATTAAGAGAAGATGTATGAAATGAGACCATAAATAAATAGTTTTGAAAATTGTTCAATATTATCTGAAAGATATGGACACATAAATAGAAAGAATGAAACACTAAGTTAAAATATATGCCACAAATACTCATTTTGGTGTTTTTACAGTTCTAAAGATCATCTAAAGTGAGATAGGAGTTTAGAAATTAGAATGCAGGTACATTTTTTTAGAAGGTATTAAGGAGATTATAACTAGGCCCAGCTTTATTTTCATGCTGTGTCTGCAGTCTCCAGTAGGGAAGACAATAATATGCCGATCACCAAGGCTTATCTTCTCATTTTCCATGTCAACAAGATAATTACTGTGAAGGCAAACATCACAGCCGAGTATGAGTACGTGCAACAGGTAAAGCATACAGTGTGAAGTCTATACTGTAACTGCGTAAATGCCATCACCCTCAGAACCGCAAGCAAATATTGATTAAGAATTTTAAGCTCTTCAAAGGGTTGCTAGAGTAACATGAATAAGTTTGGGAGCTTTAGAGATTGTTTTTGCCTCAGGTGTGTTTCTGGAACTGAGTGATTCCATACTTTTAAAGGAAGTCAGTTCATGAAATAGATGAAAATGGTACAAGGCAGCCGTTCAGAGAAACTTTAAAATGAAAGAGGAAAATGTCTTTATTTCATTTCTTTGAAAATAAATAGTATCAATAGAAGTCCATTTTAACTTGAACCTTTCCATTTTTAACTCAAATTCGTATTTTATTGTGGTTCCTCTCATATGTCACATCTGCCATAATATGTCACTGAAGAGAGAGTAAACAAAAGATTATCTCATTTGTGGGACATTATGGGTGAGCTGATTTTATCTGAGTACTCCACAAGTTGGTTAAGTCCACCATGTGATGTTAGACCTGGAGACAACATTAGAAAATAATCCCAGCATGTTACCAGAAAAACAACAACAAAACAGAGGCCTGGAATCATGTGTGGATGCCAGTTAATCAAGTTAAACATCCCAAAACAAATCCAAAGAATCCTTATATACTCAAAGGCAATTTGTTGGTAGTTGCCACTTAAAAAACATTCTCAAGTCTGTCTACCATCTTCTCTCAAAGCTTGATAGCATAAGCTACCACTTTCCCTCATTTGGAATATTCCAGTAGCCTACTACCTTTGTCTTCCATCATCCTCTCGCCTTTCCCTCTGATTTGTTCTCCTCCCGAAGACAGAGTAACTTCTTTGAGGTTCATAAGTGATCAAATCACTTCCTACCAAAATGATGTCAGTGGCTTCTCATTGGTCTTGGGATGAAGACTGAGCTCCTTCATTTGAACCCTGGCTGCGTCTCATCTCAGCTCTTGCCTTCCACCCCGCCCCACGGATCACTGCTTTGCAGCCACACCCACCTTCTGTGCACGCTCTTTCCCCCACTGCAGCCTTGCCGTGTCCCGGTGCAGTCACTTACTCCCTGAGATCTCAACTCAAGCAAGGCTTTTCTTAGCAAGCGCTCCCTGACTTCTGCCTTATTTAAAAACCCCTGTCACCGACTCTCATGGTGACACCTGTCTTTACAGCACTTGTGACAGTTAGAATATCGCCTCCCCTGTGAGACTGTAAGCTCCAGAAAGGGCAACGTCGTTGCTATCGTAATTTTTTTCTCATCACTCATTCTCCCAAGCCAGTCACAATATCGAGACAATCACATTTCAAAAGTGAAAAAATGAAAAATATAAGATGATTTGTAAACTATATTGGTGGTAGGACTCTTTTATTAAAACCAAAGTCTTACACAAACTCCTCGAAGGTAAAGCAAATAAAAGAAGTATACTAATAGTATACATTAAGTTCCATTTTATAGCATTTATATAAGATCAAGTCACCAAAGGAAAAAAATGTGGATACTTTGGAACTCAAAAAATATTTTACAAAATAACCAAAACTTTGGATTAGGGGATTTTGCATGAAAAACATTTGGGAACAAATAAGTTTTAGCATCCATTTTATCTCACAATTCTGTTTTGGTTAATTGAACAGAGAAAAATCCAAACATATATAGGTGAACAGCTACAACACTAACAGCTGGTTTTCTTTGTTTTTTAATTTTTTTTTTCTTTATTACTTTTAGAGAGAGAGGAAGGGAGAGGGAGAAAGAGACAGAAACATCAATGAGAGAGAACATTGATCAGCCGCCTCCTGCATGCCCCACACTGGGGATTTGGCCCACAACCTGGGCATGTGCCCTGACTGGGAATCGAACCGGCGACCTCTTGGTGCATGGGTCGATGCTCAACCACTAAGCCACACAGGCCAGGCTAACAGCTGATTTTCTATTCACAGGACACACTTCATTTAAAATATACATGAGTCCTGGATAGCAGAGAGGTTTCTTTCTTTCTCTTTTTTTAAGCAGTTGAATCAGTTAACAACCTTTAATAACTGCTTTTACCCCCTGATAGATGAAAGATTTAGAATAGGTAGACTAGACTCCTCAGCCAATTGGAACTTTATTTTTGGTGAAAAATAATTTTCAAATATATCTTAAAATATTATAAATTAAGTGATCATTTTAAAAATTAAATCTCAGGTTAGTGGCATTTATCTCAGAGAGTCACATAAATTCTCAAGACACTCAACATGTATTCTGTTTGTCAAGTTGAATGCAGAATCCATCTACTAACACTTTATCGGCCATGGTGTGCACTTTAACAACACAATCCCCCACTGTCAAAATGAGCCCTTTATCTTATTAAAATATAAAAATTTCCCAGCCATTCCAAACACATTGTACAAACATGTTTGAGAGAGATGATGTGTCTGAGATCGTAAGCAAATGGATTTTCATCGGCAAAAATAATGAGTTTGTCTCATATGACGTAGTCAAGCTTCCACCTTGCTTCTAGACTCTTAGAAATATATCTTAAAAAGTCTACTATATAATAAGACTGTTAATACATTTGGCAATTGTGTGACATTTCCCAAAACTGATTTTGAAAGGCGCTGGCTTCTATAATTTCTTTGCATCATGTGGTGCTGACTTGAACACATTTGGGCAATAGATGCCTACTTGCCATCTCGGCAGTTGTTGACCTACCTCGGTGCTTTCACACTGTCGGTACAGATGTCACTACATTTTTGCCAGCATCCTCTTTGGTCTGTTTAGAACTGATCCAAACACTAGCAAAAAAATCCCCCTGTTGTCAAAGTGTCGAGTGTTTAAATTAATGCATCCTCTTCACCTGCATCTATAGTATAAAACAAGCAAATGGAAATCAGATACAACATGTACCCTCATTCCATTGAAATGTAAAAGTGGCAGTTATGAATCTCAGCCCATAAATGCAAGTGCACGAGGAGGAATATAAATATTTAATCTAACAATTTGTTGTCCAATCCCCCATTGACTAGAGTGGAAGTAGTTAAACCAATTATGTGAGTGTTTCTTCCTATTCCCAGAAGTGTCTCAAGGTTATAGGGAGTTGATACATTACCAGAATAAGGACTGCCACCCCTGGTACCTGGTCTTTGTGTCCCATTAGTGACTACTGAAATATTCTACTTCCCTTTTCAGGTCATTGGGTACTTCTGCTGCCTCCATGCCTGCTAGGGCAGAGGGATCTGTATATGGGAATCTACAGTCTTGTAAAGCAAAACATATTTCCCAATATACCGCTATCTCAGCTGTCTCCCAGCCTTGCTGGAGCTCACCACAGGTCTTAGAGTTCAGGGCCTCTCTCTCCATTTATTCTCTCTCCCATCTTTTTTTTTTTTTTTTTTTTTTTTTTTAAATATTTCTCCTTTCTACCAGGAGTCACTGTTTTTGAACTGTAGGAACAGAACATCTTACTCTTTTCTGTCTTCTTCTTAAGGAAAAATCCCTCAAAATCTTCTAAGTTTTATAAGGGCTGTGATTTCTGAAATATTCATCCATTCAGTCAAGAATCATTTGAATACCTACTAAATGCCAATCACACGTCTCTGGCTATTTAGCATTAACAATAAGACAAAGTCTCTGCCCTTGTAGAACTAACATTCTTGTGGAAGAAACAGAAAATAAGCAATTTAGCAAATAAATATAAACCATACTCTCTGATAACGCAAATTTCTATGATGACAAAGCAGTATAAGAGGGTAGATGGAGAGAAGCTCTTTTGAAAAGGGTCATTTGAGCAAACCTGAATGAAATAAAGAATTTGGAAAGGAAAAAAAAATCAGTAAGTGCAATAGCCTTGATGTAGGCTGGATGTGGCTAGTTTGGGGAATTGTAAGAAGACCAATATAATAGGAGCTGAGAGTGCTTGTAAAGCAATGGTCATAAGATAAAAACTGGTGTGGACATAACAGCCGTTTTATCTTTTTCTACTCTCTCCTGTTTCCCCTAGCACAGGGCTGACTATGGGAAAAGAAAAAAAAACAAACAAACAAAAAAACAGAAAGGTAAAGGAATTATAAATTAATATCCAAAATGTTTTCTGGCCTAACAAAGAGTCTAAATCATTTCAGACTTTGGACAAAGTATCAGTCTTGTTGGATGATCATCCCTGGAATCATATCTGTTTTGAATTATCTGACAACATTAATTGTATTTTCTTCCCAGCTGCTCCACCTCAAATATGTGTGCCAATGTTAATCATTTGGGATTTAAATATCTTTTTTTTCCTAATTGTATCTGTCTCTCTTTGAAATGTGATGAGTTTAAATCACCTCATCTATTAACCTTTTTTTATTCATATTTAGCCAGTCGCAGTATGCTAAAAGGAAATGGAAGTTATATTGTTTATGTTCTTTATTCTGTTTCAAAATTATACGTGAGTTTGCAGGAACCACAACACTACTGTGTAGATGTTTACAATAAAAAAATGCTTTTAGAATTTGGACAGTATTTATCTGCATATATGTAAAACATAAGAGACATCTTATATTTTCTTATCTTTGAGTGGATTCACATGAAAACTTTTAAATCACCCCTTTAGTTTATTCACTGTTGTCAGTGTGGTTGATATTGGTTGAAGAAACAGTCATTGAGAGTTTAGTAAAAATTATCCTTTGACCTTAAGTCTTGTTAATCCTGTCAGTCATTAGTCACTATCAAAATTTATCTTTAAATTTTTTGTTTTTAATGATTAATAGAGTTCTACATTTGAGAATAATCATTACACCTCACTTGAAAACAAATAACATTTACAAGCATAAATTTAGGCAGAATGTTTATTAAAAGTCTGGAATTTAGATATTCTAAAAGTACAATAAGCTCTAAAACAATTTATAATATATAATACAGCATTATTAGGATATGATACATTATATGTTCCCTTGTTAGTGTAGACTTGATTCTCAATGGAGCTTTACCTAGCAGTTAACTAAGCCCACTTCATGTCTGCCATAAAAGAATACTGGTTTGCAAAAAGGAATATAAGTAGTCATGCTCAGACCCAAATTCAAAGAATGATGTGTGCAAAGCTACATATGTCGTACTCAATGATACATAAGAATAAATATATGCTCAGAGATGGTAAGAAAATGTTATCTGAGTTATACAAAAATGAGTTG
This sequence comes from Tadarida brasiliensis, assembly GCA_030848825.1. NCBI lineage: Eukaryota > Metazoa > Chordata > Mammalia > Chiroptera > Molossidae > Tadarida > Tadarida brasiliensis. Next base: position 75,801,334 of record CM061267.1, on the reverse strand, counting down.
AATTGCCATAAATAATTAACGTTAGTCAATGTGTTAACCGATGCTAAACCCACATTTGTATGTTTAGTTTACTTACAAAGCTTTAAAATATTTCCATGTATATTCTAAAATGTAAATCATATATTTGTAGAATACTTGAAGCTCAAGCATAAGTCTGAAACTCCTAATCCACACAATTGTCTGATAGAATAAAGGACAAAATGATACTGAACTGCTAGGCCTATTCCTTATAAAATAATAGTATGGACTGAGTGACAGAGAAACATTTATCAATTCTACATTTTTCAGAATCCAACAAATTCCAATAGACTCAATTTAGAGTCAGGGTCCAGGACACCATTGGAAGTACTTGGAGCACAAGCAAAACTAGAGGACATAATCAGAAAGCATTAGGCTACTTATATGCAACCATAGTAAGCCTGACTTGGAAGATCAATCCCCTATAGTTAGAGATGGCTCAGCATAGACAATGAAATATAAGAGAAAGTCATTTGTGGGAATTCTAGGACATTTATTTGTCCTTTGCCTTTCCTCCTGTCTCTATGAAACAAGATCACGTGTTAAAAACAGTGGGATAAAAAGACATAAGGAATCTGGGTCCTTGAAATTCTGTACTTCTGGATTTCTTGTTATATATGGAAGATGGAATTTCTAATTTGTTTGTGACATTGTTCAGTTGTATTTTGTGTCGTAGTATTATGGTTACTTGTTTGCATTTTGGTCTTCTTTGGAGCATAAGTTAATAAAAAACATTTATTTTTGTTTCCACATAATACAATATTTAACACAAAGTAGATGGTCATTTATAAGTAGTGGCAGTGTAATTGCTACCATTAACAACTTTATTGCATTAAAAAGACATTAATGTCTCCAATCAGAAATAGATGGGTAACAGTTTTAATAAATGTATGGGTCTTCAATTAACAGATGATTGATAAGAGAATTATTGCTGCAAGGCAGTATATTTAGCTATTGTAATATCATAGGGAGGCCAACCATAAAATGCCCTTTGAGCCATTATAAGCCTTAGAATATGGTAGCAGATATAACTCTTACTTGACCCAAATTGACATGTTCTTTTAATGAAAAAGTCCACAAGAAGAAAACTGTGATGTTGAAGGACTCTAAAAAGAAAATCTGTCAGAGATACAAGACAGAAAGTAATTTTGCAACAAATTTTCATGCCAATAATCTCAAATCACATGGAGAGTCAGGAGTCTTGGGGTTCTGCTTCAAGGAAGATAGAATAGATGTGTTTTCCCTCCTTTCTCCTGCCAAGTTTAACTAGAAACCCTAGGCGTTGTACATAAAGCAAACAGAAAAAACTGACATGTGGAGAAAGGACACCAACTGATTAAAGACCTCAGGACCAAAGAAATGACACCGTGGGTTTCTTTTTACCTTATGTATCCCAGGCTTGGAGCTGAAGATGCCAGCAACCTTGCAAATTGGCACAGACAGAAATGACCCCACCCATGCAGCCTGCTCTCTTAAGCCAAAAGATAAGGAAAGTAGAAGCTTAGTGAGAAAGAAAAATGTTAGTCAATAATTGCCTTACATGAGTTATACCTCACATTATGGGTTGGGATCAAGAAAGACTTTCTTTCGTTTATTTTTTAAATTTATTTTATTTTTTTATTGTTGAAAGTATTACAGATGTCCCCCCTTTTTTCCTATTCAAAATAGGCAGTCTGGAGATTTGTGCTACAGCAGTGGCCTGCCCTAGAGAGAGAAAGGTGCTCACATTCCAAACATTTAGTTGGTATGTGTATGTTCGTGTATGTGTCTTTTTTTATGTCGTAGAATTTCTCTGTATTTCTTCCAAAACTCAGTTGAGCTGCTAGAAGCTGTAAAGGTGAAGTAGAGACCTAATGGGACTATGTTTCACAGAAATGCTATTTGCCTCATAGCACAGTGGGTTCTACTGTAAAGTAAGGAAAAAGCATCTTTGAACAATGAAGTCATAATCCTAAAATCCCATCCAGCTTTGCAGGCTGCCTTTGTTCCCAAGTGCATCAGAGCACTGGAAGTGAGATCCGACTTCCAAACAAAATATGTGAAAACGTAATTGTAACATCCTCGTGAAAGCTCTTTTGCTTCCCTTAAGGCTTTCTGTGCTTTGCTTACTTTTAAAAAACATTATTCCCCCTATTCACAATGGCTAATAGCAATGTGAAATAAAAGCATTTTTGCTTTTTTGGATAAAAATGTGACCATATTTTTTTCTTTATTGATTTCGGAGAGAAAGGAAGGGAGAGAGAGAGAAATAGAAACATTGATGAGAGAGAACATTGATTGGCCACCTCCTGCATGCCCCCCACCGGGGATTTGGCCCACAACCTGGGCATGTGCCCTGACTGGGAATCGGACTGGCAACCTCTTGGTGCATGGGTTGACGCTCAACCACCGAGCCACACTGGCTGGGCATTTAAAGCTTTTCTTATTTCAATTTGTTACCTTCATGGTGGCAATGTTACCAGTTGTTTTGCTGGTGCTAGTTTCTAAAAAGTTTCTACTGTTAGCTTTATAAAAAGACCTAAATCTAAAGTGAATTTGTGCTGTCCTATGATGTTCTTATCAACCAGGTCAAGATGCTATTATAAAACCAAACTAAGGAATTAAATTATATAGAAAATCACTTGTCATAAACATAATAATTATAATATAATTATGATTTCTTGATGTTGTTGTAATTTGTAACAGGCAGAAAGTCTCCTTTTGAGAGAGTGAATTTTCATTGGCAATAAGGAAAAACTATTGGAAAATTTATATTATAATCCTTATATCTAACATAATTTTAGATTTATATAGTGTTTCCTTTCTGAAATTTAGAAATCGTTCACTAGCTTTTGTATCACCATGCTGAAAAAGAAGAAAAAAAATATCTTCTGATAGTAACCATTTATTTATTATTATTTCTGCCTTCCTTATTTACTGAAAGGTAATATAGTAAAGGCATTATACTTTTCACCCAAAGTGGAAAAAAAAAATAAGAAAGTAAAAATCAGATAGTTTTGCCCCCAAATGAGCAGGTTAACAAATACTACTATAATTGAAAATAAAATGTAATTTCATGCATCCTAGCAATCAAGGCAAAAAGGGAAACATAAGTTACTTAAAAAGTTATACTGTTTCACCAGGATAAGAATAATGCTGTAATACTCAGAAGAATTTGTGATGTGAAGGTGCTAGAAACTGTTTATTATCTTTCATCATTGTCTTAGGAAATCTATAGGGATTTTCTTATTTTATATTTCAGGGGATTTATTCAAAAGCTTTATTCAGAACAATGCTATGTTAGAAGCAGAACTAAAATTGTGAATCTGACTTTTCAATCCTGATGTTTTGTCCTGTTGATTACACATAGTCCAGCCTCCTATTTTTCCATTTTGGAAAACCAGTTCAACTCCATGAATCTGAGATAAGTAGGTATTATTTAGGATCATTGTATCATTGGGCCATTAGGACCGTAGGGTAGGATTTGTTTAACAAATAGGGCAGTTGGCTGTAGTTAGATGGTTTAGATGCTCAGGTGAAGGCCCCCACGTTTGCCGATGTCTAAAATGTCTTTATAGAAAAATAGATACTTTATTTCACCATTAAAGTAATACACATATGCCCGGCCGGTGTGGCTCAGTGATTGAGCATCGACCCATGCACCAAGAGGTCGCTGGTTCGATTCCCGATCAGGACACATGCCCAGGTTGTGGGTCTGATCCCCAGTGAGGGGCAGGCAGGAGGTGGCCAATTGATGTTCTCGCTCATCGATGTCTCTATCTCTCTCTCCCTCTCCCTTCCTCTCTCTCTAAAAGCAATAAAGAAAAAAAAATTTTTTAAGTAATGCATATACAAGGACATTGCTCTAGAGAAGGTAATAATTTGCCTTGGTATCTCACTAAGTTTAGATGGAAGAGAAAAGTGGGAGCATGAAGGCGATTCGGGGGTGAAGGGGAAAGTAAACAAGAATGAGAGAGATATGGTGGTGTGGTCAGTGTCATCTAAAAGAATCCGCTGGGTTCTTACTTAAAATACAAATTTCTGAATTGTATCTTCAAAGGTTCTACTTTATTATTTTAGACTGGGTCCTAAAAGTCTGTGCATTTAACAAACAATCCTCTTGGGTGACCTATTATGGGCTGTCTGTGGACCTCATGCAAGGAAGCCGTCCGGGGGAGGCTGAGCCAGAGGCAAAGGCCGTGCTGGCCGCAGACTCAATAGGTGAAGGTGGGCTCCACACACACTCTAGTGGCCAATCACAAGCAGAGTCGATCTACACAAAGAAACATTAATTAGAGGCTATTTTAAGTGAAAATTGTACACCCAAAAGCATCCTTTGGAAGTTGCAAATGTATTCAACCTATTTTTTAAATTACTAACCTTTATGTTTGCTTTCTATGTGACAGACAACTGTCTAAGTGTTGTTCAAGCATTGACTTATGTATCCTTATAACCACCTGTGAGGTAGTTACTAATTATTAACAGCTGTGTCCTCGTGCAGCAGATGAGGAAACAGGTGTGGAGAAGTGATGTGTCCTGCTCTGGCTCACAGCTGATAAAACCTAGAACCCTGGTTTGCACCAGGCATTGGGTCTCTAGAGCTGAACTCCTGACCACTATGTCACAAATTGACCTTTCAAATCTTTTTTAGTGAGAGAAATGTATTTCAATTTAGGAAAGAAAAGCTATCTAATAACATGTGACGTGAAATCTGAGGAAGTAAGCCGCATGCCAGATATTAATTTTATGATATATTTTTATTGTCGACTAAACGCCAGAAAAGCCTTAAGAAAGTCTAGTTTGAGGGCTCATGTTGTCATTGTAAACTCCTATGGGAGCAGCATTAAGCTTCTCTACTATAAACTCGTTATAGATCTATTAAGAAGAAATAAAAACAAATCAAAAAAGAAAATAAATAAGGAGGAAATGGAAGGACGTAAAACATGCAGAAAGAAATAATAACTCAAAGGCAGCAAAAACTAATGAGGTAAAATGACCTCGTTATAAAATCAGTAAAGTGAAGATTGATACCTTCTTTTTTATTTCACCAAAAGCAATAACTGAGTAGGTAGATAAAAAAATAAGAACAAGAGACATCAGCTAACTGATAAAGTTGTTTTGATATTATATAGTAAAATAAAAATCTCCATACTTTTATAGTTGTTCAAATACTTTTGAGTTAGGTTTATTATATTAAAGGCTATAGATCATTTTGATATATGTTTTTCATACATCTTGTATCAATTTGTATTATTTTCAAACAGTTGGTAATCTGTGGAATAAGTTAATCTCAGTCATTAAAATTTCTTTATAAAATAATTTTATATCTTAATAAATGTACTCTGAGCCCTAAATAATGCAAGAAATTAATACAATTGCAAATACAGAGCATGTTAATTTTCATCTTAAATATTAAATACTGATCCAAGATTACTTTTGATATATCAAAATGAGGATACAATTTCTACTACTTGGTATAGATTTGTTTTGTCGTTCCACAGCCAAGAAAGAAAAAACAAAAAACAAAAAGGATGAGGGAAAAAATGCCCAACCTTGAGTGTGAGATAGATATATAAATATACATATATATATATTCTTCCTATACCTTAATCTTTTATATATAAGCCTTATTTTCTTTATTTTTCAATTTGAAGTTATTGACTAATGGAATATTTTGTTGAGTGGGTAAAGTAAAATTTTATTATGAAAATTTAAAACTACAGTTTTTCTCACACAAATAAAGTAGTTCCAAACGAATGCATATTTAAGAAAATACTTGTGTTCCTTCCTTTGAGATTATTGTTTCTGTTTATCATCAGTATAACTAAATAAAACATACTTGAATTTCTCTCTGTTAAACAAAGTTAATCTCTGATCATATTTTTTTTTTTAGAATTTACTGGGCAGTGCAAAATTTTCAGTCTGTCAGTCAAAGCCAGGTTTGTATTTTGAGAAGGATAATGGACTTCGTTAAACAGATGGAAGATCCTACACATTGCGTTATTTAAAATTTCTCATTATAGTTCAGCTACAATTTTATGTACCGCATGAGACAAATTATATTAAAAAAATAATGACATTCCAGTAGCATGATATGCAAATATGAAAAAAAGATAAATCTCCAAACATTAAAAAATAAACTAACTTTAATGCATTTTTAGAGTCTTTTAGAATATTTCTTTTAGGGGGTAAAATAAGTCATTTTTTGATAGCCTTTCTCTTGAGAAGATAATTTTAAAATATTCATAATCATACAAATAATCTTAAATTATAAAAAGTATAAAAATCAAGATATTCCATTAAAAACAAGTTTCCTTGAAAGTCAAACAATGATAATATACTCCTCTATAGGACGGTGAACACAATATTTCTTTGGGTATGCACATTTTACTGACATTTATTATTTTAATTTCCAAAGTATCACTGAAAAAAAGATTTTCATCCAATTACTGAAGACAAAAATGCCAGGACTAGGAGCTGCCGCCTAGAGAAGGGTTGGCTTTGAACCTCACTTCATTACCTCTAATCAAGCAGTCAAGTTTCCTCACCTCTAGAATTCACGTTCTGCTGATTATCATTTAAATATCTTAATTGCTTACACTGTCATTTTTGGCTAGACTGGTATGAACATAAAGAACTTACTGATGGCTCATTCACAGTTTTCATCCCTTTTGTGTAGTTGGCTAAGAGATTCCCTCTAGGTTTCTCTATCATCACCTACACAGCTCTCCCACTGGCCATAAAATACTGCAGCAGCTTGTAGGTAATTGATCAGACAAGTGAACTGTAAAATATTCATTTTCTACTTCAACAGCCAGATAAATCTCTTGGGAAGAAGATGAAAATATTGCGTATGCACATCAGGGTCGGGAGAGTAATAGCAAGGTTGCTGATAAGCAGGGGTCCACTACAGAGCTAATACTTAATTCGGTTCAATGCCAGAGAAAGCGTGCAGCATCCCTTTGCCTGAAGCCACAAGTCTCATTATGCACTCAACCTGAGGCATCAACATCAGTGCCCTAGTCATATTGCTCAAAGGATAGTGCTTCCTCTTTTAATTAATCAGGTTCATCTTGGCATAGCATGCCAAATAGTCAATTAACGCTTAGCTACTGTAACCAACATGCTAAACTCTAAATTGCTAATGAAATGGGGGTGAGTAGAAAGGTAGTTGTGCAAAGGATGATGGGAAAGCAGGTTGGCTGATTTTTTTTTTTTTTTTTTATAGCACCTGTTTCTGGCCTTTTTTTCTCCTTCACTTGGTTTCTTTCCTCTCTGTCAACTTTTCAAGTAACTGTTAAGCTGCTTTAATTGGAAGTTGTTAGAAGGAGACTGCATTCGGACTAGTTAAACTAAAGCAAAAAGTAGTACGTTATTTTAATCCTTTGCTCTATGGGTTGCAATAGTAAAAATTGCTAAGAGATATTTTCCTTGGTTTTGTCCCTATTTCATGATCTGTAACCAGCTTTTGAAGGAGTCTCAATCAGTGAAATATAAACCTGCAGCAATGATTTTTGTACAATCATCACTTTCAGCAGAGCTTTGATATAGTTTCCTTTCCTATCCGTTAGTGGAATCTCGGGAAGATTTTAAAGACTTGGGTCATTAAAATGTAGTGTACTTTATTTAAAATGTAATCTCAGTTTCAAACTCATCTATTTGTAGCAAAGGCTTGGGTCCTTTCCTGTTTCTTTAGATGAAGTGGGAAGGAGAAGGCTTGGTCACAGTTGTACTGCTCCCTGTTGAGTGTCACTGTTTCTCGGAACTGTGGTGAAATAGTGATGGCCTCTTTCTTGAAGGTGTCCAGAGGATGGTTCTCAGAAGAGCAGTCTACTGAGTACTTTGGAGAACCTGCAGAGTCTACCTCTGGCCCAACTCCTTCCAAGGGTCTACCCAACTCCTGCCCTCAGAACATCTGCACTCTCTGTGGTCTTCCCACGAGCAGGCAGCACTCTTGGATGGAATATCAGCAAGACAGTGTGTGATTTCATGATGTTTACTTTATGATTTTTGAAGGGAAACTTACACATTCCTTTCCGTACCACATAATAGGGTATGAGCAGCTCTCCCACACACTTTCTCCCAACTACCTCTGCCATTTTCTTCTCTCTGCTCAGGCACATGTAGAATTTGGATCTGAAGCAGACATGCAGGTAGAGAGTGGAATGTTTATTTCCCCCTTATTTCAGCCACCTCTAAGGTCTTTGCTCTACAAGTCATTTTCTTTTTTCTGCTCTGCTCTTGAGACAGAAAAGAGTATAGTGAGTTTAGCCATATGTTGTTTAAGAAGAACCCTCGTGACTCTGTCCACCTTATGGAGTCATGAAAGTTACAGAGGGTGTTGTAAGATTCCTTTAACTCTTAATAAACTGTGATAAAATGTGCCTGTTCCCAATTCTGGGCAGTAATGAGTGGTTTGTGGAGTGTTATTGTTTTTGGCTCTGAGCCACACTGATAATTCTGGGGAAACAAGAAAAAATTCACTCCATATCCTGTTATATATCTAATCTGTGCTAAGAAGCTTAATGGAAACCCAAAAAGCAATCAGAAAATGCCTGCACTCTCTTCCATCTGGCTTTATTCTTTATACAACAAAGGAAAATTGGAAAGAAAGTTAAAAGCAAGAGCTTCTTATTTAAAATTGCATGTGGCTAGCAGAAAGGTGAGAGAATATGAATTTTTCTTTCTGGAAATGGGGTTCTCTCCTGTCACTCTTTCTGCATGATTCAAAGTCTTACCTCAGCACAATAAACACGTACCTATTTTTTTTCCCTGGTTTGTGTCATCTTTGTGTTTGTGGATTCAGTGATTGCTGGAGAAATTAAGTGTTTTGTAAATACTCAGATACTGGCAGGCTCACTATTTTCAGGGAGGAAATTTTTAATGGCCAACCAAATTACATGTTTTGTTCCATTTGATTGTCATAAAAATTAGTGGAATTCCCCCAACAATTTGGCAACAAATAAGAATGAATGGGTAAATGAATGAATGAGTGAATGAATGAATGAATGAATGAATGAATGAATGAATATAGGTTTCATATCCTCCCCAATTAAGAATATCAAAGGATGTAATTAGGGGAAAGAGCCCAGGCTATTTGAGCAGAACCATATGCATAGGCAGAATAGATACTGGATTGGCAGCCAGCAGTATCTGCTGAAAGGTGATTTACATTCTGTTCTTCAAAGTGTTTCATATTTTGCTGATGTTCTATAATATATGTCACTTTTATAATTATTAAAAGTATTAAATTCATTAATACATTTTTAAAGACCAAAAGAGCACAATCATATAAAAGTTTATGTACTAAAAAAGGGGGTGACACTGACATGTTAGCACTGATGAGTTCTAAGTAGAAGTCATACAAGTGCTTTTTCCTTGTTTTCCATTTTTTATTTACTTTCCAATTCTTCTGCAATGAACAGTCTTTTCTAATGAGGAACTTACTTATTATTAAAATTAATTTTGATTTTCCAGTAGTTCTTGAAATCACATTTTACAGCTCTGTTGAGGGGACATTAGTCAGCTTAAGATGTATATTGAAATAAAACATTGTCAATATCATGGAGTCTACAAAGTCATGGCCTCCTGGGAAAGACAGATTGAACACCACAGGTTTTTAACACTAAGAAGCAAGTTCTCTAGAAAGAGATGCAGCAGTGATGCTACAAATAAAACAAGCAAATCAAAGTTTATTAGTGCAGAACGGTTGTTCAGTTGTTATAAGTTATACATTTTCTCATACATATTACCTTCTGATAATTTGAAATAAATTGCAGAAATAAAAATTATAAGCACTCAATACATTTACTCATAGGACTTTTTAACATGCTCTTTAGGATGCTCTTATAAATCACATGGCCCTTGAGATTGATTTCCTTTCCACCTAAACAATTTTTTTTTAAATAAAATAACATTAACACAAGGTAATATTTTAAGTCTTTCTATAATTCTCAAGTCATTGTTACTGCAAATATTCTTCTTTTTAATAATGTTAAAGGAATACTTATTGCATACAAAATAAAAAAATAATACCTTAATCCATGTATCCATGCCCTACCTTAAGAAAAATTGAATGTTTCCAACAGGCTAACCATCTCCAGTTCCTCATGTGAGGAGTTCAGAAGTCACCATTCTCATCTATTTATTAATTTACTCTTTTGCTTTGGCTGATTTTATATTAACTCTATCTATTCTGTTTTTAATTTTAGTTGCTATGTAATTTAGGTCTAGATTTCCATTTAATTATATTTTTCTAGATTTCCATTTTCTGATGTATTTTTTCATCTTCCCAGCTCTTTTCTCCAACTTATTAATAATAATTATTTTAAAACTGATTTGTTATATCTCCACTATCTGGATGAATTATAGATCTGTTGATACAAGTTAATCCTCATCGTCAAAAGTAGTTTCTCTTTTATTTTTTCCTCTAACATCTCAAAAGTCACTCTGGATACTGTCTCCATTGAATGATCCGCTGGAAAAAGTAAAATGAGTGAATCACCAAACTCATAACATCAAAACTCAGAAAGGATTCTTGAGAGTAAGGATTATATTGTATTTATTAGTGAGGTACAGCATTTCTGACATAGCAAATGGTACACAATAGACACTCAGCCTTTTGACTGAATTATATTGCAGTGATTAAGGGAAACCCTCATCTTGTTTGCAAAGAAGGTCAAGATTATCTTAACCTTTTCATCACAGCCTCTCAGAGCTGCTATACTGACAATCATCTATCAGTATTTTTTATGATATACAGGAACTTCCCACCCTAGCAATTTATGTACTACACTCTTTCTTTACTCTTAGCCTACCAAAGGCCTCCTAAGGTGATTTTATGTTTTATGATTTGTTTTCTCCTATGAAATTAATTTTTACTAATAAGATAATAAGATTCAAATTTAGTTTAGATAATCTAAAGACCATATTTCAACCTTGCCACATTTGATATTTTTTATAATATATGAAACAGACCAAAGCTTACCTTCTCTGGTTAAAATGGGGTTGGAGGGCCTTTTCGCCTCTCCTTCATGTTCAGGACAGAATTTACTTTCCTTCTAAATGTAGTCTTAAGTGCTTTGGGGAACATAGATGCACCACTGCTTTAAAGAAATAGTGGGGGGAAGGAAGGAAGGAAGGAAGGAAGGAAGGAAGGAAGGAAGGAAGGAAGGAAGGAAGGAAGGAAGGAAGGAAGGAAAGGGAGGAGGGAAAGATGAAAGAAAGGACAGAAGGAAGGCATAAAGGAAGAAAGAAAGTAGGGAAAGAACAAAGAGAGAAAGCAGGGAAGAAGGGAGCAACAATTTGTTGCCTCTAGCAGAGCAAGGAGATGTTTTCAGCTAAGCAGGGTAATTGGTAAACTCTCCAATGTTGACTTTAGATATGAGCTGATGACCCATGTATATATTACAGTAAGGAAGAAGCCTGAAAACTTTTTCCGCTCACTTTCTACATTGGGCCTGTGCTCTAATTCAGAGATTGAAATAATCATTTCTTTCAAAGCAAAGTGCCCCCATCCTTTGTGAAAATAACCAGCCCTGGTTCATACATGATGGTCAAACCATTCGGTTATTCTAACTCTGGTTTGCTCAGGGTTCTCACTGTTCTGGCAGTAGGCATAGAGGTAGATAAATGAGGATTGGTAAGCACATGAGGAATTCATTTCAGAAGTAGTCACAATCTTTTTTAAGGAAGCAGAAAAACCATAGACAAGTAAACGTAAGTATCTCCTTTATTCAAGCTTTTAAGTATAGAGGTATGAATCATGTGAAGTAATATAAGTGATAAAGTTGAAGAAGCAGAATTATATTCTAAACTTCATCAGTGTTATTTCCTAGGGCTTGTTAGCATGAAAATGTCTCTTTTAACCAAAATAGTAGAGTGATAAGTTTCACTTACCATATCATACAAAAAGTAAAGGAAACAAAAGTAGGAGGCTTAGCTTAATTTTCCTGTCTTTAAGTATAGAAAGAATCAAGTAAAATATAATGCATTTAATATGCATTAATTACTATATCTTTTCTGCAATCCTTTTCACTGATGGTACTAATGAAATGCAGAAAAGACTCTTTTCTGAAATGTGCAAATGTCTTATAAGAACCGAGATTTCTTTTTTAATGTCTCTGTAACAGATAACAAGACTTTGCCTGGGGGTGCTCTTTGAGAAATGAGAAACATTAAAATAGTATGAAGGAGAAAAGGATCTTTTTTTTTCGGGCTGTTCTTATTCCTACTTTAAAAAAATGTTTGAAAACAACTTTATTTTGAGTTATAATCAATGTACTTTTAAAATTTCAGTGTGAATGAAATTAATATAAGAAGTCCATAATTTCAGAGGAAAATAAAATACATAGTCCTAAAAGAAACCTGAGACAACTGTCTCCTCACTACCATTGACTGTAAGCCCACTAATCACAACCTGTTTTACCTTATGATTTAAAATATAGGTCTGTCAGGTTAAAATCTACCCATTAATTCTCATCTTTATATGTATCTGTGTTTTGAATCTGACTTCTCTGACTATGGTTTCTCTTTCCTGTTGTGCTTTTTTGGAACCCTTGTTTTATGACAAGAAAACTCCCACATAGCCTTAGCATATTGATAAAACTCTAATTACCACTCATGATTTTGATTGAATCTTAGATTTCTCTGAAGATACTATTATACTTTATGGCAGAATTGTTGAAAGTATGTTATTTAATCTTCATTACCCACTCGTGTTAATAGGTACAGGATCAGGCGGTTAACATGTTGTTTTATTTTTAATTTATTTATTTTTTTCCTTTTTTTTAAATTAATTTATTTTTGTTACAGATGTTTCTCCTTTTTTCCCCATTGACACCCTCCTCCCCATTCCTCCCCACCCCGTCCCCAGCTTTGTTGTCCATGTCCATTGGTTATGCGTACATGCATATAAGTTCTGTGGTTTATCTCTTCCCTTCCCCCCCACCCCCTCTTCTGAGGATTGTCAGTCTGTACCCTACTTCCACGTCTCTGGGTCTACCCTGTTCCTCAGACTGTTATGTTCATTATATTCCACAAATAAGTGAGATTATGTAATATTTGTCTTTCTCTGCTTGGCTTGTTTCACTTAGGATAATACTCTCCAGGTCCCTCCTTGTCGTCTCAAAGGATAAGAGATCTTTCTTTCTTACAGCTGCATAGTACTCCATTGTGTATATGTACCACAGCTTTTTTGTTCATTCATCTACTGACGGACACTTGGGCTGTTTCCAGATCTTAGTTGTTGTAAATAGTGCTACTATGAACATGGGAGTACATATATTCTTTCTGATTGGTGTTTCAGGTTTCTTAGGGTATATTCCTAGAAGTGGGATCACTGGGTCAAATGGCAGTTCAATTTTTAACTTTTTGAGGTAACACCATAGTGTTTTCCACAGTGGCTACACCAGTCTGCATTCCCACCAGCAGTGTACTAGAGTCCCCTTTCTCCACACCTTCGCCAACACTTGTTGTTTGAAGATTTGTTGATGGCAGCCATTCTGACAGGTGAGGTGATAATTCATTATTGTTTTAATGTGCATCTCTCTGATGATTAGTGATGTTGAGCATTTCTTCATATTAACATGTTGTTTTAAATCCCTGTCCTATCCCAGCTGGTATGGCTCAGTGGATTGAGCATGGTCCCATGGACTGAGAGGTCCCAGTTTGATTTCTGGTCAGGGCACATTCCCAGGTTGTGGGCTCGATCTCTAGTAGGTTATGTGCAGGAGGCACCTGATTGACGTTTCTATCTCTCCCTCTCTCTGTAAAAAAAAAAAAAAAAAAAAATATATATATATATATATTTAAAATAAATAAATAAATCTCTATCCTAATTCTAGACCATTTCCCCTTGACCCTTGAGTAAACATTTCTGCTCTTTTGAGATTTATGCCATATGGTTGATTTATGATCTGCCATCCTCCTTGTTGTCATCCCATTATTTTTTTAAATATGTTTTTATTGATTTTTTTTTTTTTTTTTTTTTTTTAGAGAGAGAGGAAGGGAGAGGGAGATAGAAACATCGATGTGAGAGAGAAACATCTATCGGCTGCCTCCTGCACCCCCCCTACTGGGGATTGAGCCCACAATCCGGGCAAGTGCCCTGACCAGGAATCGAACCAGGACCTCTCAGTCCATGGGACAATGCTCAGTCCACTAAGCCACACTGGCTGGGCATCTCCCATTCTTATCACTTTCCTTCACTCACAATCTCACTGTAGTGCAAGATGACAAAATGTCCATGTGAATGACCTGTCCAGAACCCAGCCTACCAGTGCCTTGACGTCTTTTATTACTATGGGAATTCGAGAATTTCCTTTTCCCCTCTTAACCAGAAGGTGCCTATCCATGAAATTAGCATTCAGAGAATACTCCCTCCACACCTCTTCTTTGACTTTACCCAAACCTCCAAACTGCTGTCCCTTTTACTTTTTTCTTTTTTTTTTATCCTCACCCGAGGACATTTTTGCATTATCTTCAGATAGAGCAGGAGGGAGAGGGGGGAAGAGAGAGAGAGATACTTCTATGTGAGAGAGACACATCGACTAGTTACCACCCACATGACCCCAACCGGGGCCGGGGACAAACTGCAACTGAGGTACATGCCCCTGGTGGGAACCGAACCTGGGACTCTCTGGCCCACGGGCTGCCACTCTAACCACTGAGCCAAATCGGCCAGGGCAAGTCCCTTTTACTTTTAACAGAAGGTTTTAAAATGTTTTTCATTGTGTTGTAAATGTAGTAAATCAGTAAAATAGCATATGTTCATTGATAACAAATGTTAATTTTATTTGCTTCCCCTGATAAGGCAGGGAAAATAGGTTTGACTATGATGAAATTCTATGCCAATTCATTGGAGTCCTTCTTTATCAAACTTATTTCACAACATTAACCAATTTTAATTTTATATTTTTCTATTTTAATTAGCCCTACTAATTAATCATAAAAATAATATTTTTGAAATTTAAATATCAGACATCTTTTATGACTACTAAAGCTGTTTGTTACTTCAGAGTTTGAGTATATATTTGGATATGTGAGGAGGGGTTTCCTCTTTCAGGCTTTTGGACATGTGATGTTTATATATTATTTACCTTTAAATAAACAGAGTCCAATTAATTCTTGAAAGTATATACACAATATAAATTCAGTATGAAACCTATGATGATACATTATGGCCAGGACCACGACTTGGTGAATAATCGGATCTGCTTTGATTAAGTGTGACCTTTTTTTGTATACCAAATTCAGAGATATCCCAATTAGTCTGACACTTCTTGTGAGTCTATGTTAATTTAATGATAATGCAAAAGGATAAAAAGGGAAATATATATCACAGTTCTGCAAAGTGAAAATGTAATTCATTTCTCATTGACATTTTTTTATTTTTCTTCTTTTTTTCATAGATAGCAGTACATATCTATAGGATATTTAAATTAGTTACATGGAGATTATTCTACAAAATTACATGACTTTAATATTCTTATATAGTGTTGTGAGCTGAATTGTGCTGCTCCTCAAAGATATTGATGCTCTAACCTCTGGGACCTGTGAATGAAACCTTAGTTGGAAATAGAGTCTTTTCAGATGATCAAGTTAAGATTAGGTCATTAGGATGGGCCCTAATCCAACACGACAGTGTCATTAAAAAGGGGGGCAATTTGGACACAGGGAGACATGCACACAGAGAGAATATCCATGTGAACATGAAGGCAGAGATCAGGGTGGACATTGACAAGCCAAAAGATGTTGTTTGCCAGCAAACCAGCAGGAACTAGGAAAGAGGCGTAGAATCGATTCTTCCTCACCACCTTGAGAAAGAACCAGTGCTGCCAATACTGAAATTTCAGACTTCAGCCTCCACACTGAAACGATACATTTCTGTTGTTTAGTCACCCTATGGCACTTCATGTCAGCTCTAGAAAACTAGCATATAGTAAAGCTATACTGCTTACATTGTGTATTTTGTGTCAGTTAAAGTATTTCCCTACTTCTACCTTGATTTCTATCTATATGTAGCATCTATATCTAGTAACCAGTATTAATAATAATTAACTAATAATATTAATACATTTATTCCAGTGCTTTTTTTAACATTTGCTTGATATGTTTTTCTCATTCTTTTACTTTCAAACTTTTTTACTCATTTGATTTGTTCATATCCTTTGTAAATAGCCTATATTAGAATTTTATTTTTTTTATCCAATCTGAAATCTCTGACTTATTACAGAATTTAGTCCATTTAATGCATTGTGTTTATTGATATTTTGAAATTGCTTCCAAAGTTATCTTATCTTTATTGCCCAGATACTTCCTGATTACTTTTTTTTTTAACGTGGATATTCACAACAGCTTTATTCATAATTGCCCAAAATTAGAATCCGCCTTGATATCCTTTAGTGGACATTGTTTAGAATTACTTCATTGTGATAATAAAGAGAAGACCAACTTTAGTTGGCTCTATTATTATTATATTTTCTTTTAAAACTTATCTTTATTGTTGATTTTAGGGGGTTCTGAAAGATGATTGTTCTGTAGTTCAGTTGTAATTTTGATGTGGTTGTGGGAGGAGGCGAGGACTGCTTTCACCTACACCGCCATCTTGACCAGAAGTCTCTCTATCCTCACTACTTTCTCTCTAGTCCTTATGAATTAGGTTTCTCCCATTTTTACTTTATCTTTTCTCTCTGTTCATAAAATTTACATTTCTCTTTTGATTGCTTCTGGAATTTTCTCATGCATGATTCGATTTATTGAATCCTACAGGTCAGTCAATATAATAACCACCTTCCAAATAATGCAATGATTCTAGAGCTCATTAACTTCAATCAAACCCCATTCCAACTCACAGTCTAGACATTATTATTTTGTACTTTCTAAAAAGTAAATACCCTGTTTACAAATTAATTTGCCCACCAGTCTTTCTTGCATTTCAAACATTCCTTCTAGGACCATTTTCTTTCTTTCTGAAGCATATTCTTTAGATTTCTTTTAGATTTTTTTCCTTTAGTAGAGGACTGAGATAAACTCAGGTCTTGTTTACCTAAACATGTTTTTATTCATCCTTGTTCTTGAATTATTTTTTTCTAGAAAGACAACACTTTAAAAGCAATTATTTTCTTGTACAAAGTTATTATTGTATCTTCTGGTCTTTATTATTGCTATTGAGAATGTTGTTTATATGTCTTTCTTTTTCTGTGTGTGTGTGTGTGTGTGTGTGTGTGTATGTGTGTGTGTGTGTGGTGTTTTCCTGGCTGCAATTACATTTCTTTATATTTACTTTTTTTTTGAAGTTTCTAGCTGTTGCTATATTTTTATTGCTATATATGTATTATATTTCCTATATCTGCACATTCAAGTCTTTCATCCTTTCCAAACAATTCTCACCTCTTATTTTTTCAAATATATTCATACCTCCATTTTTTCTACTTTATTTTCGGGGGATTCCCACCTGGACTTATTCTCAACATTCTCATTTTATTATCAATATCTCATAATCAGTTTTTTTCTCTATGTCTTTGTGCTGTTTTCAGGGTAATTTCTTCTGTCTAACTTCCAGATCACTAATTTTTTCCTTTCAGATGGATTTATCTATTGTTTAACCTACCTACTGAAGTTTTGAATCATCAATTATATTTTCATTTCAAAAAGTATAGTTTTTCTTTCAATCTTTTTCTGTTGATTTTGAATACTCGTTTTGGATATAATTGTATTTATTTAAACCTTTCCTTTATATGTATATTCAACTCTGGATGTGATTATTTCAAGGTCAAAGTCCTTATGAGTCTATGTCTGCGTTTCTGTGACTCTTGTGCGTGGTAGCTTGGGACTCTCTTTCATAGTC
Source organism: Tadarida brasiliensis (assembly GCA_030848825.1). NCBI lineage: Eukaryota > Metazoa > Chordata > Mammalia > Chiroptera > Molossidae > Tadarida > Tadarida brasiliensis. Next base: position 75,783,489 of record CM061267.1, on the reverse strand, counting down.
ATCTGAATCTCTGACATTGCATTTGGTCCAAATTGTGAATCATTTTCTGCAGAGAGAAGTTGCAGTTGTATCTGCCAGAATACAAGAAATGCCCTCGAGCTGGGAGCAATTTCAATCCCAAGGGTGCAGTGCTAATTCCATGTGAGTGATTCTGGTTAAGCTGCTTCCTCATGGGTACTTGCAGAAGGCTCAGTCCTCAAACTTGAGCACTTTTAACCTGTTGTCTTCAGGAAGTGTTCTCTCTCTGGTTTGGTTAGTAATCATTGTTCCCAGTTCATCTTATTTCAGCTCATGGCTTTTATTTAATTTTTCTTTTGTAGAGTAGAAGAGGGGAGGAAAGAGGGCATTCTTAGAAACACCCTTACTTCTTGTAAGCCAACAATTCTTTAAAAATAAGTTTTATCCAGAGCCTAGTTATTTTGTATCAAGAAGACTTTTCAGAACATCTTGCCCAATACACTGGTGAAAGCAGTATTCTGTTGACTAGGTACTTTGATCCCACTTTGTTTTAGTATTATTTTTACAAAGAGTACTTCCAAACTAGCACCTTTGCTACAATATTTAAATTTAAATGCCCTCTAAAATAAGTTTAAAACATTTCAAATAAAAAATTTTCAGTTAGGAAATACAAATAAAAGGCACTTCAAATGGACATTTTAAGAACATTCAAAAGGGAATAGAAGGGAATTTAATATTTTATATATGGATATAAAATGATACTAATATTTTGAAAACATACAGACATATCAACTTTCTTTTATTTAACATGTGTCCCTTTTAAACTAATTGAATGTCTCTTGTCTAGCAATCTTTTTTATTTTTATTCTTTAATTTTCTTCTTTTTGTCACACTCTTGACGTTATTTAAAATGAATCTAAGGATGTAGTAACAACTCTGTGATTTATTTTTATGGTAAGCAACAATTGGTAATAGAAGACTTACTGAAATATATAAAAACTTCTACTAGATTTTAAAAGCATATTTCTAAAGGACTTCATATTCTGTATAAATACATGTTTATACAATTGTAAAATACCTTTTTGGAATATGTAATGGGGACTTTTAAATGATCTAAAAATCAAACAACCCCTTTAGTGGTCATAACTTGCTTTCTTTTTTCTAAAATTTTTTTCTTTATTGATTTTACAGAGAGAGGAAGGGAGAGGGAGAGAGACATAGAAACATTAATGAGAGAGTACACTGAATGGCCACCTCCTGCATGCCCACCACTGGGGATTGGGCCCACAACTCGGGCATGTGCTCTAACTGGAAATCGAACCAGCAGCCTCTTGGTGCATGGGTCAACACTCAACCAATGAGCCACACTGGCCCCGTGTAATTTGCTTTCTTAAATGTATATTTAAAGTGGTAAGATGATTTGAAGTGAGTTTTTAACATCCAGGCTGTATAGCAAATCTCTTGTCTGTAGTTAAGGACTTTTAAGTTGTCTCTCTGGGAATAAAAGACAAGTATCTCTTAGTAATAGGATTACTTACTCTTCACAGAATTTCATTAGAATTTCTCTGATCCATTCTAAGTCCCACAAGTATTGCACAATTTTCACTGAATTTACAAAGAGTAAGAATAGTGTAGGACACATTCAAATGAAAATTCAACTCAACAATATTGAGAGGAGAAGCTATTCTGTTTTCAGATTTAGATTAGTTCTTACTGCCCATATCTGTATAGTGTTGTATAATGTTTAAGAAACTCCACAAACATTAATTCACCTACCTCATATTCAGGCTGTTTTGATAATGTTTTTATCAAGAGACTTGGGGGTTAGAGCTCACTGAGAGCCACTCCACTTATTCCAAGTTTCAGAACTTGTTTGCTTCTGACTCTCCTTTTGCCTTCATTTTCTCCCTCCTTCCTTTCCTTTTTTCAGTTTTTATTTCTTCATTTACTTATTGGACATTCATTGGATGTTGGTATTTGTATTCAATGTGAAGAAGTAAAGTTATGCTCCCTAAGTAATAAAATATGAACTAGTTGGGAGGATGTAGAAAAATATGAGAAGTTAAATAACACTAAAGGCAGTGTATACTGCTATGGGAGTTGTCAAATGACAAGAGTTGCAGTGGTAATATTCTCCAAATATAAACAGTTGGAAAACATGTATGCTTAGGTGTAGCATATTTTATATATTACTGTATTTAAAACATATTCCTATTATGTACAAGGAAGTATAGGAAGAAATAGATAACAATAGGCTGAATACTCAGTCAAAAACTTTTTAAAGGGATTATACTTAGTCAAGGTTTTAAGGTATAAGTAGCATGTAAATAGGTAAAGAGTAAGGTAGGCCATCCAGGAGAGAGAGAGAGTATGATAAATAAAATCATAATATTGGAAATGAGAAGATATATTTAGATAATAATTAATATATTTGTGGTTGGAAAACAAGGCTCTTTTTGGTTTTCTGTCCATTTAATAATCTTAAGAGAATAAGACTAGAAATAAAGGTTAGGATAACTCTTTGGGAGAGGCTTGATTACCTGCCTATAGAATTTTTAAACTAATGTGGATGCAGTTAATTGATTTGAGCAGATATTTAATATGAAAATAGACATGCTGTAGAAAGGTTAATTTTTTTCTATTCAATTCTCAAATCTACATGCTTACCATGATCATTTTTTAATCAAATCCATTTTCTTCTTAAGATATAAATATTATATCTATAAAGGTTTCACTTGAAAAAAAAGATGCCTTATTAATATAAGTGTTCCTTAAATTAGAGGAAAATTTTATCTAAATAATAAAATTAGAGTAAAATTTCTACCTTAAAAATTTGATTGAAATTTGTATGAGAGGACTCTACAACCTGAGTTGGTGCCCTGAGAGCGATAAGGGAGCAACATGTAGAGTGAGTAACTCTTGACAGTTTAGAGCTGAGAAAGGGTAAATATATTTAAAAAATATCTCCTCTAAAAACAGAACTACTTTTTTAATGGGAATTATAGTGGTGAATGAGTGAGCTTTGCCTCGACATTTATTTCTCTTTACTTAATGCCAACTGCACAAAACCACGTTTCTTGTTATTAGATGTTTGTACTTATTTAGTCCTGTGTTCCATCAATATGTTCCATATGTTACCAGCCACTTTAAACAAATCCAAATCTGAAAGTTCTTATTTTCTACCTTCTTTACAAGTAGAGGTCTCTTTCTGAAAATAATGCTATTAATTTCCATGGATCCTTCCATATGTCTACAAATTGTCACCCAATAGTGAATGAAGACATAATTTATCCTTGGTGAGCCTGCATTTCAAAACTGTTATCTTTTCCTTTTTATCCCTCATACTCCCAGCAGCTCTGTTGAGGTCAATCTCTTAAGTGTTGTCACCCCTATCAGTGGTGGAGCTAAGTGTCTTCTGATATTGTTACTGATGAGAAAAATGAAGATCTGCTGCTATCTCAAGTCTACTACTAACTAAGACATGACTTGTAACCAAATCCCCAAAACATATAAGGATCACAGATATTTAGTGAAAGAAAACACAGATATAAAAAGAAAAGATAAGTATCTCTTAAATTCTCAATATTTAAGATTGGAAAGAAAACCAAGAAAAGTTTATTGGGAATGCCAGGAGCAATGGATATCATAGAAGCCAAGAAAAGTCTGTTTCAAACTGTTACTGGTAAATAGTACACATACCAAAAACAATTATGTAGCATAATATGTGTGAATTGTCCATTGAATTTATCCACTTGTATTTCAGAGATAACACTGAAAAGAAGAGCTTTGGGCATTTAGAAGATGAAAATCATATTATTTCATTAAGAAGGTTTTAGGGAGTAAGGATATGGAGACAGTTTAGGATAATCCATTGAAAGAATGTACACTTGTTAAATGGGGGATGGGTTGATATCTGAGGCAAGGATACTTGAATATGGGCTTTAGGGAGATTTATTAAGGTTGGAAAATACTCGAGTATGTTAAAATATTGATGAGAAGGATCCCTTATCAAATGACAGGCTAAAAACATGAAGGAGATAATTAACTGAGATCATCTACCAGGAGTGAGGAAAGAGATGGCATTGTTGAAAGTTTGTGAAGAAGAAATTCTGAGAAAGAGACTGTACTATGAAGAATAAAAAATATAACTGGTTAGGGAGATATGGAAGAATTGATCCACTGATGAGGATAAAGCACACGCATATAGTAAACATATATATATATATCTCAAGATCTAGAAATTTGTGTCCTTCCTCTTCAAAATATATATTAAATATGTATTCAGTACTAGCCATATATATACACATATACATATCATATATATATATATATATATATATATATATATATATATATACACACATATACATATTATATATATAAAATAGTAGCCAAGGTAGGTATATTTGTGAATTATGCTATTATGAAAGGATAGTATAGATAGGAATCAATAGATTTGAAAAGATAGAGTATAAAATTGAAAGTTAATTAGGAAGGCGAGAAAGACAGGATAGAATTGAGGGATCAAGAACATAAAGGAATCAAAAGTCTGATGAGGCTGAGAAATAATTATAATGAGAATAACTAAGTAAGGTAGTCATGAGAATTGGGGTTGTATGAAGAAAGTGGGTAGTTGAATTTCTTCTTTCAGGTAAAGAGCAATTTGGAGTAATGTGGAAGGTTGTGGTGAGGCCATTGAAGTAGGTAGCTGAAGTGGATTAAAAGTGAAGAGGTGATGAAATCAGAGAATTAAAATGGTAGCATTTTAATATAATTATCATAATGGACTTTTAATCACTTAGAATTAGTATGACTACATATCTCAGTTTGGCTGAGAATTTTTCAGCCATTACTAACTCAAATGTGCTTTCTGCCCCTTTCTCTCCTTTTCTTTTGGGACTCACACAAAGCAGATGTTGGTCTACTTGATGGTATCTCACCGATCTCTTAGGCTGCAATTACCTTTTCATTCTCTTTCTATGCTCCACAGATTACAAAATATCAATTGTCCTATCTTCATATTTCCTGATTCTGTCTTCTGCCTACTTACATCTGCTATTGGTTCTCTCTAGTAAAGATTTTATTTGTTATTGTATTTTTCATCTCCAAAATTTGTTTTGTTCATTTGATAATTTCTCTTTGTTCACATTATTATTTTATTTATATATTGTCTTCTTGATTGCCTTTAATTCATTGTGTATATTTTTCTTTAGCTCTTTGAACATATTTAAGATAATTGTTTCAAACTCCTTCTTCTATAACTCTAGTATTTGGACTTCATGGACAGTGTCTGTCAAATGTGGATGGGCCATGCATTTTTGTTTCTTTCTATATATTTGCTTCTTTGTTTCTCCCAGGCTTTAGGTGGATTGTATGAATTATTCCTAACCTTTTGTCCCAGGCATCTGCTGCTTTTTTGGCCAAGGTGAGTTTCAAATTAGGTAAAACAGAGAGAGTTCATTGAGTCCTTCAAGCAGCCCCCAGGCAGGTTAGAACAGATCTATTTAGTTATTTGCAAATAAGGTTCTGTCTTCTCCACTCAGAGTTAGGGATAGTTCCCACACTGGAAATACTGGCTTCCCTCTTCAAGACTGCTAGTGAGTCAAAAAACGTTCCTACCATTTTAAAGTTACCGTTTTGTTGATTCAGCATTCAGTTGGTTGCTATACACCTTTTCTAGAGTTTTCACAAAATTGGTTCTGATAATGTCTGCTAATTTTAAAAATGTTTTGTCAGGTAATGGGAGCTTGGAGCTGCTTACTCTGCCATTTTCCTTACACAATTCAGTACTGTGTATATTTTTAAACAGCATATTGAAAAAATATTTCTTTATAATTCACATACCATGCAATTCACTGAATTAAAGTATACAATTCAATAGTTTTTAATATATTTGTAGTATTGTGCAACCATCACTAGAACAATTTTAGAACATTTTTCATCCCCTTAAAGGAAACCTAACACCCATTCAGGGTCACTTTTCAGTCTCCTCACTCATCCCTCCAGCCCTACAAAACCACTAATTCACTTTCAATCCTTTTAGATTTTCTTAATCTGGACACTACATATGAATAAAGTCATACAATATGTGGTCTTTTTGACCATCCATCTTCAAATAGCATGATGTTTTCATGGTTTTTCCATGGTGTAGTTATGTCAGTACTTCATTTTTTAAAAAATATGAGTAATATTTTATTGTATGGATATACCACATTTTGTTTGCCTTTTCACCAGTTGATGGACATTTGGGTTGTTTCTATTTTGGGCTATTATGAATAATTCTGCTATAAATATTTGGATTTTTGTATGAACATATGGTTTCATTTGTCTTGGGTATGTACTTAGACATAGAATTTCTGAATACTTGGCAACTCTGTTTAACATTTAAAAAAAATACCAATCTGTTTTCCAAAATTGTTGTACCATTTTACACTCCTGCCAACAATGTATGAGAGGTTCAATTTCTTCACAACTTTGCCAGCACTTGTTATTTTATATCTTTTTAATTATATGCATTCTAATGGGTGTGAAGTGGTATTTCATTATGGTTTTAATTTGCATTTTCCGAATGACTAATGATGTTGAGTATCTATTCATGTACTCATTGACATTTGCATATCTTCTTTGGAGAAATATTTATTCAGACCCTTAATCGATTTAACTAATTTATTTGTTTTATTATTATTGACTTGCAAGTTTCTTTATATATACTGGATAAAAGTCCCTTATCAGACACATGATTTGCAAATATTTTATCTCATTCTATGTAATGTTTTGAGATCTATCCATGCAGATACATGTGCATACACATTTTCATGACACTCCATATTGGTCTTCTATTACATTTTATCTCACTGACACTTTCGTGATGGACACTTGTAATTCTCCACTATCACAATAAAAGAGTTTAATGAACATCCCTGTAGAATTTTGTGATATATATCTTGAAGATATATATATAAAATGAGAATTGCTAATTCATGAGTAATTTAATTGTCTTCCAAACTAGTTTCCAGGATGAATGCCCCAGACTATCCTCTTACTAGCAGTGTATGAAGGGATCTATGTTTTCCATATCAAACCAACAATCAAATTTATACATTTTTCTATTTTTATGAGTTTGATGCTTCTAAAATGTTGTTGAAATTTATATTTTTTAATTTCCTTTCTTAATTTTGTAGTTTCAATAAAATGAACTAAACCTCCTAAGTTTTAGTGTATTCAGCTTTCAAATAAAACAAATAATATCTCTTTCACAAGGTTGCAAGAAATAAATGAAACAATGTGCATAATACCCTTTGTCAGTGCCAGGCACATAGTATGTAGTGTTGTTTGTGGTATTAGTGTATTGTTAAAAACTATAAGGGCCTTTGCAGACAGTGCTACAGGTGGCCTGGTGGGGAAAGAATAAACCTAGAATATTAGTATCTTAGAAAGTGGTAGGCACTGTTCTTGCAGGGCTTTCTGAAGTCCTAGCCTCCACATATGTCCTCTCTGATCACTTCATCTTTTTTTCTTTTTTCTATTGTTTTTGGCATTTATTCTGACAATATAGATATTTGCTAATATTTTATTGTATGGATATACCACATTTTGTTTACCTATTCATCAGTTGATGAACATTTGGGTTGTTTCTACTTTTGGCTACTATGAATAATGCTGCTATAAATATTTGGATTTTGCCTAGGCAACAAGGTTACCTAAAGCACCTGCCATCAATGGTTACCTAAAGCACTGTTAATAGCCTCTCCACTGAGTCTGTAATCCTGGACCCAGCCTCAGTGAAATTAGAATTTGGCACCTTGAGAGAAATAGAAAATTGTCTTAGATAGGGCATGGACTTCAGAACCATGTTGCCTGAGATCAGATCCCTACTTCATCATCTACTGGCTATACAGTTATTGGTAATTACTTAGCCCAATTGAGCTTCGGTATATTCATTATAAAAGAGAGATACCCATAGTAAAATAGGGATCATAATAGTGTCTACATCAAACAATGCCCACAGGATGAAAAATGAAGAAAGCACTTAGTACCAGCTACATAGTAAGCATGTCCCATTTATGTTTTCAATAATAATAATAATTATTATTATTATTATACTAGAGGGCACTTTAACCAAAAATTGATTGACAGCAGCTTGTATTCACTATATACTTCAGATCCGGTGTACCTGGTGATTTTGGTTTAGAGCTAGTTAACCATTACTTAGCTCTGGATCATGGCAGTTAGTGCTCAACTCAGGATTATTCCTACTTTTACTGTCAATCAAGTACAGTTTGACCTTGGAGTTTTACCCTGAGCTCTACCAGTGGAGGAAGCAAATGGAAACCATTTTTTGTCTTGTTAATATTTATTCTTAATTCAGCAGAATCATCAGCTTTACATATCAACCACGCTCAGTGAGGGCAAGTTAGACCAAATTATGCAATATGCAATATATGTAGCAACTTAAATAAGTTCCTTTAGAGAGCAAGAGATGATCAGAAATGTGATCTGCAAGCCGACTTTCTGTTTAGATGAAAGGGGAGGAGAAAGTAGGAAAGCGAAGGAGGAATTGCAACTTGCCCAACAGCATATAGATTCAGTTAATGTGAAAAGCCAGTTTAAACACTTAATAATATTGATCGCCCCCCAAGGGTTGTTTTGTAGCTGACTTAATTAGTGTTTATTAACCATTCTTCACCAAATACTTGTCTCATACCTTACAAGTCTATCTCAGCAGCTATAATCTCTGCCAAGTCTAGAAAATGCCACCCTATTATGCCTGCCCCAGTGGAATAATTTAATTTGTATCTACCTACCTAATGTTCAAACAATGAGCTGAAAAGTAAAAGATTCATCAATCAATTGGTTGTTTTGTTTACACAAAATTAAACAAATTAGATAATACTATCTTTTTTTACTAAGCTGAATAGAAAAACAGCAGACTTGTAAAGATGCAGCCTTAAGTACATTTGTAATGAGAGAAGAACACCAAATATTCTAATCAGCTTCTGATGAGTTTAAACACTTTATTATGAACCTGGAAAAAATGTGTCTGGAAAATAGTTCATATAGAAACGAAGATTAGACATAATTGACTATCTTTAGATGAAATGAAATAAATACTCATAACATTTTTATCAAGATGAACTTTTTGATTTAAAATGGCTTTGTAGCCCAGCTGCTGTGGCTCAGTGGTTGAGCATCGACCCATGCACCAAGAGGTTGCCGGTTCAATTCCCAGTCAGGGCACATGCCCAGGTTGTGGGCCAAATCCTCAGTGAGGAGCATGCAGAAGGCAGCCAGTTGATGTTCTCTCTCATCGATATTTCTCTCTCTCTCTCCTTCTTCCTTCCTGTCCACTAAAATCAATAAAGAAAAATTATAAAATGTCTTTGTATTTCTTAGATTTGCTCACATTCATAGAGAGAGAAAAAGAGAAACAGCAAGAGGAGCAAGTGGTAGAAGAAGAAGAGGAAAAGAAAAAAAAGAATGAGAGGGAGGGAGGAAAATATTGCTTATCCTCAGTACACTGACACTAATGCAACTTCTGCTGCATTGTAAGTGTTAAGGAAGACTTCGGTGTCATCTATGATTTTCATCAAATAATCCCAGCATTCAGAGGGTTTGCCAAGGCAAGACAAAGGTCAATGAGGAGTGTTAGTAAAGAAAAAGTGGTACTAATAGTATTAAACTAACATTTCTTTTTTTTCTAAATTTAAAAAATTTAATTACTTAGTAGTTATATAGAAAGAACATATGCATATAGCTTTGTTTTTTAATTTATTTTTATTTTTTATTAATTAATTTATTTTTGTTACAGATATTTCTCCTTTTTAAACTAATATTTCTTAATTACTATGTATCAGACATAGATTAGGCATATTCCCTGTGTTATTTCATCAGTCTCATGCTATTTCTCCACACTCACTCATGAAGTGATATTGGTATTCAACATTCAAAAATAAAAATAAATCAATCAATCGAGAGCGATAGAAGTTATTTTACTCAAGGTCACACATTTGGAAGGTAAAGTGTTCAGAAACTGAAACCATATCTGTCTAACTGCAAAACCTACATCCTTGACACATCTTACTGCTGAGAAGAGGCAATTGCTGTGCCAACTTTCTAATGATTGTTTTTTCATGGTCTGGTTAATCTGTGCCTTATCCAGAGGTAATTTCAGCTCTCAAGAGGAAACTGCAAGTTTCCTGGCCAGTTTTGACCCCAGATTGGGGCTGGAACCATAAATCAGTGGTTAAAATGATTTGGCCATTAAAATAACTGAAGTGATCGGTCTGTGAAATAATCGCAATTATAACAACTAAGTAAGTGATTTGCTTAGGGGGATCCTTTTTATGTTATAATGTATGCATTCTTTGGAATTCAGCTACATCATGGCAATGCATAAAGAGTCCCCAAAGTCCGTCACCTTGTTTCTTCATTTGTTCACTCATTTATGCAATTCTGCAAACCTATTCCAGGCCTGTGGTAGTCAATATCACGTGAACCAGGAAGTTTCTTTGCTAAGGAGCTCAAATCTGCTAAAAGGTGCAAGTAATAAAAGCCATGATCTTAACATACTACAATAAGTACTGATAGAGTTATATAAAAATCAGCATAAGGACTTTTATGACTTTAGGGAGTGCCACAAAATATTTCTGTGAGAAATCCTTCATTGTGGTCCTGAAGGATGATTCATACAGAAGAATTCTGGGAAAACTGTTGCATTTAGGATAAAAAGCATATGGGAAGGCATCCAGGAATAAAATAGTATAACATTTTTAGAAAACGACAGCAGTAGGATGAGTCTGGAGGTTGACTACAGGAAAGTTAAAGGCAAAGAAGACAGAGAAGTAGACTAGTAATGAGCAACCATAAAGAGTTTTTACAAATTATGCAAGTACAAAGAAAATAAATATTGTGTTAACATATATGCAACTACTTTGTTTCTCTCTGTTTTTAATTTTTTTAAAGATAATCATCTTTGTTGAATCACCCGAAATGAACCTCATTTTTCAGTTTTTCATGCTTCTATGTGATTAAGAATATGATTTGGGACCATTATTTCTGCTCAGACCATCAAAGTTATGAAAAACCATCTCAGAATGAATCAATAGAGTTTTAAATTGAGAAAGTAACTTGATTCAACAATATTTAGGAAATTTCTCTCTGGTTTGTAGTTATTTATTTATTTATTTATTTATTTTCTTTAGTAATTTTAGAGAGAGAGGAAAGGAGAGAGAGAGAGAGAGAAACATCGATGAGAGAGGACATCAGTTGGCCACCTCCTGCATGCTCCCCACTGGGGATTTGGCCCACAACCTGGGCATGTGCCCTGACTGGGAATCGAACCAGCGACCTCTTGGTACATGAGTCGACATTCAACCACTGAGCTCACCGGCCGGGCTGGTTTGTAGTTTTTAAATAGATGTTCAGGAATCTAGGCCCCATGGGCCTTTAAAACTGTCTTGAGTTAAAAAGGAAATCTTAGGTGAGCATTATTCTATTACCAGGAAAAGGAAAAGCTGAATGTGTTTAATTTTGCATGATCAAATATTGTTAAATAAAAGATGTTTTATCAAAATGTATTCAAAACTAAGGCAAGCATGAGAGATGCAATTGTTTGAGGAAATTAATATGCAGAGTCTTAAAAATTAATGTAGCACATTGCTTGCTTATCTCCATTCACCAAAACATTCTTAATATGCGTACTTTGCTCCTTATAGATTCTCAATTATCTATATATAAGATGCCAGTTTTCCAACTGTTTAATTTGCAAGTGAATAAAAAATTTCTGGCTACAGCCAAAATGGGTCCTTGGATACAAAATGCCCTAGGATGAACTTCAATGCTATTACCCAGGTTTGGAAAGACTACATGTCCACTCATAAATTCTGTGATAGGTGAGCACAATAACTTAGAAGACAAGGCCTAGGACCCACTTTTATGAGATCAAAATTTCAGTCATCTGAGCTCTGTGAATGGGTTGAAAACGGGACTTCTGAGTCAGTAATCCTGTGAATGGGTGTTACTGGTCCCTATGGATTCTGGACAGGTGTCTGGATGTGTCAGCATAAAGGCTTGGCTTCTTGCAGAAGAGTCTAAAATAAACTTTCTGAGAGCAAATAAAGAGGAAGAGCTCCATAAGAAAGACTAAACATATTATAGCAAGGAGCTCATTCACCAATTTCACTATATTTAGGGCTGAACGTAAGGTCTAGCATTAGACCTTGAGAAATTAAAACTTGAGCCAGAGGTTTAAAATCTATGAGAGAAAGGGATTTGATATTTTTTTTTAAAATGTCATCCTTCCTAGCTTCATTAATCTCTTTTCATTCTCTCTAGTTCTGTTTAATATTCAAGGTTTTAGCCATTAGATAGTATCATGGGTTATATGAAAGGCTAATAGTTTCCTCCTTCCCCCAAATCTATTATTTTCTTCAAAGGGGCAAAAGTAGAATTGTCCATGGGAGGATGAAAGGAGAACAAAGCAGAGAAGAATTCAAAGAGTGAATCTTGACCTTCTGCAACATTCATTGTTTCAGGGGGAGCAGTATTATGTCCGGGACTTTGCTATGGCAGAGATCTTCCTGCTACATGAACTGTATTGTGAGGAGAAAGCTAAGGAGAGTAGGCTTATTTATGTATGATCTTATTTATTTCTTACCTAAAAGGAAGATTGCTCTTTCTTCTGTGTGTATGTGACAGAATAAACTGGATGGCATGTGTAGAATTATCTTGGAAAATATTAGTGCTTTTTATACACTAATTTAGTAGATTTAGGTCTTGCTCAAATTTCTAATGAAACATACATTTTTCAGTATTTTCTTCTTTTTAAGTAAATTTGAATAGATTTTGCTTTCTAGCTCCAAGGGGAAAATAGTATTGGCAGTTTGATGGCAAGTATACCATGCTATTTGTTTTTGTTTTGTTTTGTTTTTTTCCTATCTCCAAGCGTGTGCATTTTTTTTTCAAAAGAATTCAAGGACTTTGAGATTCTCAGAGTCTAAAACCTTAATAAGGTTATAAACCACCAGTTTATTCTATCAAAATGAACTTGAAATGAATGCACTGTCATAGTATCTGCTCTATATTTTCTTTTTCACCTTTAGTAAATTAATTAATGATATTTTCATAAGTTAGAATCTGGTTTGGGCAGGACAGTGTTAAACTGGTATTATTTTTAAAATAATATTTACAGGTAATCAAACAGTATATTTTGTTTCGAGATATTCATTCCAAATTAATTCAATATCCTTGTCTGTCTCTGCAAAGAAGAAGTTTAATAAAATTATATAGATGATTTGGTCCATAGAAGAATTTAAATATTGGTTTTAATTATATCCTTACTATAAAATTAGTCTGAATTTTTTATTTGCCACAGCTCTCTGTTGTTAGAATAAGTGAATAGGTAGACAGTTCTTTTACTAGCCCCAAACCTAGAATTAATAGGAGCAAATGTTGGCATTTTGAAAACAGGGATAGGTGGAAGGGCTTTAAAGTCTCAATATGTCAGGAGCTAAGAGAAGGGACTTTAGATCAAACTCACTATATATGAATGCTGAATGAAACATTTGGTTCCACAAAAATGATGGGTAAATAGCATCACATTGATCTTGATTATATAGAATTTTCATAATACGTTTATATAAATGTATCTTTGATATGTTTATAAAATGTGACCAATGTATCAATTCTTTTCCTGAAAACAACAATGTGATTTATAATAGCACTACGAAGTAAAATCCTAGTATAAGGGCTTACCTTTTTTTCTGTTCAAATTAAGTTGGATAGACATGAATCTGATGTCAAAAGGGCAGTGTTTTTATCTTTGGCAATTGTGAAATAGATAAATTCACCAATTAAATGCAAAGATGAAAACAATTCTACAGATTTATGATGAAAATGAATAAATTATACAGGATATAAAAAAGGTAAATGTGATAGATATGGAAGAATATTAGACGTGTTGTGAGATTAAATACAAACTATTACCTAGTCTGGTGAGAAAAGTAGTGTGCACATACATATATATCTCCCATGTTACCCTGAGGTAGAGGCATATAGTTTATAATGGGACACAGGCCTGATATTTTTCTCTAATAGATGTAGTCCCTAGAAGGCTCAGAACTTCTGACAGTAGTTTATCCTCTTCCAGATCATGGATTACTTCTTCTGTACTGTGTAATCATTCTGTTGTAATATGTTATTGGGCATCTGCACTTGCTGTTTCGGCTGTACTAAGATGAAATCCTGACTCTGTCATTCTGTCCATTGGTCTTATTTGATTGGCACAACACAAAATGGTTTTCCTTTGTCTCCCAATAACCTACCCTTCAAGACTTTAGCTAATACATTTTTGTAGTTTGATTTCAGAGCACTTTCAACCACTATTCAGTGTATTTCCTTTACTCTGATCTTCAACACTAGCTCTCAGGATATGCCACTGAGATATGAGCATGCTATCCCAGACCAAATCTGTCTGAGCAGGCAGTCCAAAATTCTGATAGACTTTTGTATCTTTTTAAATATATTTTAAATTTTTATATTTCTACATATTTTATGTTATATATATTACATTTTTATTTACTTTATATTTGTACTTTTTTAGTCAAAGTGTCATTTTGTAAGCTTATTTTGAACTTGTGACCAAATAAAACTACTCAATATGTTTCACATAAACTACTACTAAACAAGGTCTAATGTGATGCTGTATTTGAAATTTTTTATATTTTTCTGAACCTGCGAGTAAAGAGTTTGTCTTTATTTTCACTAGATTATGTCTTCTGAATTTTAGCCCTTCTTTACTATTTCAGATAAACTTAGTCTTAATTCATGTATACTAATAATTCTTCTCAGTATGGTTTTCTAAAACTATATATCACAAATTCCATTCCATTTTTCATGTCTTAGAACAGCAGGGTAAACTAGAAGTGTCTCTAGAGACATTTCTCTGTTGAGATCAATCTATTGATTGACATTTTGTAGACATAGATATTGAATCAGCTGTTGAATCCAATCTACTTTTTTTTAACCTTGCTCTTGTAGATATAATTAGAAACTGACAAGTATTTTACTGAACCAAAGATGATATATTTTTTTTCTAGTAGAATAGATCATAATAGAAGAAATGAGGTCTTTAAATAGAATGTCTTAAGAAACTCATTATTAGCACTGAATTACATTTATTTCATTTGTGCTTACAAATATTTTTTTTTGCAATAACCCTCAGGCTTTCTCAAAACTGGCACTGTCCCTACACCCCAGGTATCCAATATATGTGACCATGTAACCTTGCAGTTTGTCCGTCTCAGAAAGTTGTCCCAAAAACCTGGTTCAAAAGTATAACCAGAATGATTGTACCCTATATTTGTCTGAATAAAAACCAGAGGGACCATTTAGCGTCAAGTCCATTTGAGCTGTTTCAAACCTCCAGAAAGCGGCCGTGGGACTCCGATATCAGATATCAGTCAGCATCCCAGTCAGAAACACACAGACTCTTGAAACTGGATAATTCAAGGAAGATCTATTTCCTCAGAGACTAGTCACAACTGTGTGGGTATGGGGGACCAGAGCAGATATTGCAACCTATCTGTTTCCAACCTTGGCTTGAGATGACAAGTGGGTGGAGTAGTTAATCAGCACTAAACAGGATGCGAGAAGATACAGAATCATGACATGGTCCATGTGAGCCAGGCAGCACCCTGGGACATAGAGAAGAGTGGAGAAAGGAGAAGAATACTGGAAACTCAAACAAAAACATCCAGCACCATTTCCATGGCTTATGAAAGGCCATGGTAATAGACTAAACTATTTCCTGTGTGTGCCTCCTACTTCCTCTGTGAGGCCCGTAACCATCCTGTTACCTTTTATCTTCTCAGTGGTTTGTCACTGCTGTTACTCAGTTCTTCCCACTGGGATTCCTTTCTTAGTTTACTCATATCTTATTATTTATTTTATTTATTAATTAGCAGATCATTAAACCGAGGCTTGGCCTTCCCACAGCTTACATGACAGTCAGGGATCAAACTGAGACATATCCAACTCCAAATTCAATTATTTCACCAGTGTCTTAAGCCCTCTGAAATGCAGTGTATTATTTATGAAGTTAGGAGGATGCACTGACATAGATGTCTCTAAAATTCCTTCAGCATCTATCATTTCATGCCATTTTATCCTAAACACTAATAGTGATATAAGCCGTATGTATCTATAGAAAGAATGACTTGTAAATTTGCCCTGTTGGTGAGCAATTTCATTTTTGTGTGTGTGTGCTTTATGGAATGTCAAGAATACATAGTTCTTTTTATTTTTCTTTAGATACCAGGCATTTTAAACATCAAGCCGAGATTGCAAAATACTCCACACTGGGATACACTTTCAAAACAATTTAGTAACTTTGAAATGTAAATTTGATAAGCAAAAGCAATACTGACACAGTTACTGTACTCCATGCAGAGCCATAAGCAGGTGCAAATGAGTTCACTTTGTGATAAGGACCTGCACCTGTTGGAGAGCAGCATTTGGAAGTGGCCTGTTAGCAAATTCTGAGATAGCTGGAATGAGAGAGAAGAACATATTAAAATGGGAAGGGAGATCTGACATGTTATCTACCCACTGATGCACATCTGTAACCGTGGGTTAAAGACTGTATAACATGAGGAGTTGCTGGTATTTTTGTGTAATGATGTCACCTCTCCAGTTTTGCCATGCCAATCCAAACTTGCGCTGTCAGAATTCTTTGTTATGGATACCCTGCCTGGTCACACCCTGGTGTTGAAAAGGACACTTTCAATATGTCTGAGACTAGATTCTAAGGATTCCTGGCGGTTGAATAATTGGTTTATTCTTTATCTTTTTCTTGGTAATACATTTTGAATTTCTTATAACTCAACAAATTTTTATGCATTAGTTTGAAACAAAATATTAAAATTTAATTTAATGTATTGTGTATATGTAAAGAATCCTCCCTTGTGTGCTAATGGTTTTTTACACCATTCTTGACTTCTGATTTTGTTTTGGAGAACAAAAGTGTGTCTATATTTCAGCAAGTTTTAATAGAGTAAGAAACAATGAATAATATTTTAAACCAACTCCTGAATTAGGATTCCTATAATAAATGCCATTCCTATCACAATGATCCAACATAAAAAAGTCTTAAATCTTTCTTCAAATAATATGTTGTCAATTTTTAAAATTGTATTTGCCATATTTTATTAATTATTTAATGTAAAGCATACAAGAGTTGTATTCAGAATTGAAGGTACTCTTCTGAAGAAAGCAAAGAAATCATTTACTGACTCCTTTTTACTTATTTTGTGAAGAAATCAGTATGTCCACACTGTTACTGCTACTACAGGTTATTGAAAACAAATATTATTAAGAAATACCAAGATTGTTGGTATTTTATTACCAAGATTATTATGAGTTATTATTCAAAATGCTCAACAACAGGTCCATTGTATATTCTAACCAACCAAAAATGATTTTGACCATTTAACCACTCATTGGGCTGAAAAGGTAGGTGCCATTTGATTATTAGCTCAGTAATAGGTACCATTATTTTCCCAATTTTATTGTTGAGAAACTGAAACTTAAAAAGATTAAATATTTTGTCCAAAATCTATAGCCAATATATAAAATTGTAGCCTTGTCTATTGAACCTAATCAAGCTAACTATCTAATCTGAACTCAAACCACTATGTAGACATTGGCTATTTCTATATAGGACTTTGGCAAATATTAAACAATGTCTATTGGACAAGAGAAATTGCCTGTAATGGCAACATAGCCTAATAAATCTAGGTGTGATTTAGGGTTTATAATCCAATACTATGATTTAGCAAAGTAGGAAATGAAGTTATTCTCTTTCTTACAGAATGTTTCATTCCTCTGTCATTTAATCTAATTTTTATGTTAGATATTGAAACACTTTTTTACTTAATAATGTTGACCTTATTGATAGAACCCTAAGTATATCTAGAGATGATTGCCTGTAGATATTCTCCATTTCAAACATAAAGATAAATCAATTTATAAATATAATCGAAATATCTCATTCTTTGGCACCCACATAGATAAACACAGAAGACATCAGAAAGCTGTTTGGTGGTTAAATTTACATTTTCACACTTTTTCAGCAAAAATGGAAGGCTTGCTAATAAGGGCAGGTGAGTCTAAAAGTCTAACCAATAAACAGCCATAAAGTGACCTCTAATACACTTTTTTCCACCCTCTGACCTTTTCAAGAGTTAAGAAAGAGAAGATTACCCAGCCGTGTGGCTCAGTTGGTTCCATGTAGTCCCATGCACCAAGAGGTCACAGTTCCATTCCCAGTCAGGGCACAAGTCTGAGTTTTGGGTTTGATCCCCAGTAGGGGGCTTGCAGGAGGCAGCCAATAGATGTTTCTGTCTCTCTCTCCGTCTCCCTTCCTCTCTCTCAAAAAAATCAATAAAAACATATTTTAAAAAAGAATAAAAATTAAGCAATTGTATAAGACCAACTTAAAAAGAAAGAAAAGATTTGGGATCCAAAGAAATGTTGCATATATAGGTCATTTTTTTGTTACCAAATGACTTGGCTATTTTTTTTTTTTAATCCTCACCCGAGGACATTTTTGCATTTATCTTCAGATAGAGTGGGAGGGAGAGGGGAGGAAGAGAGAGAGAGAAACATTGATGTGAGAGAGACACATCGACTGGTTGCCACCCACATGACCCCAACCGGGGTGGGGACAAACTGCAACTGAGGTACGTGCCCGGGAACCGAACCCGCGTCTCTCTCGCCTGCAGGCCAATGCTCTAACCGCTGAGCCAAACGGGCCAGGGCATGGCTTGACTTTTTAAGTTTGACTTTATACATGTCTTACACAGCAGAGCCTTTGTGCATTTCTTGCTTATCATATCATCCAAGTTTTCCATCTACATTTACATTGTTTAAAACAAGGCAGCAGGCCTAAAATGGAGTCACTTATCCTTAGCCCTACCTCATCAAACTGAAACAACTTATTTACAGTTTTGGCTTCTCCCAGAAATGGAATTTTAAACCAGTCAGTCAGGAATCAGCTTGGTCAGCCCAGTTAGGTCATCTGCCTGATAGACCCCTGTCATCCTCTGAAGGAAAGTAACCATGCAATAACCAACCTACTTTTTGCCTACTATAATTTCCTAGTTCCTGTTCCTTTCTGCTTATAAAAGGCTTTTATTTTGCACAGCTCCTTGGAGCTCCTTTCTATCTGGTAGATTGTATGCTGCCTGCTTCGTGAATTGTGGAATACAACCAATAAGATGTTTGAAATTTGCTCACTTTCATTTTGTTTTTCAACAACATAAATAGCCTACGTATTTGGATTTAAAAACTCATTCCGTTCCTTTTCTAAATCTAAACCACTTTATTCCTTGACAAATTTCCACCCGATTAGTTTCCGTCTGCATTTCCTGGGTCTAAGTTGAAGCAATGTGGAGATTCCAGGGAATAGTTGAACATTATTCCTTTAAGATTTAACCAAAAAGAAAAGCACACTAGGGATATGGCAGGAAAACCTGTTCTGTTAGCTAACTTGCGTGATTTGAGGCGTCAGAGTCCATGAAGTTGCCATGAGCTTCAAATACAGTTTAGCTGAACTGCTGAGGACACACTCTTACTGAGCCAGCCATGAATTTTAGAATAAAAAACAACAACAAAACTCCAATGTCATTTATCTATTTGTTATTCTTTTATGCTGTTTATCCTCCTTTGATTTCTCTTTTCTATCTCTCTCCCCTTTTCCCCATAAATACAAGATTTCCTGGTGATTCACCCCCTAAATACATCCATAGGCAAACATTCTAACAGGAACCAAAAAAACTCTTTCTCCATTAATATACATTAAACTGATGTGAAGGACTCCTTCCTACCCATTTGACTGCCCGTATTCATTGTCTAATAGAATATTGGATTATTTTCTTCAAGGCTCCTGTTTAAAAAAAAAAAAAAAATCAATGTTCTGCTAGACTGAGCGCAGACTGATAGCAGTACACGGTTTGCTAGACTCGCAACTAGATGCCTCAGAATTGGAATCCAAGGCTGTTCCTGCTAATGATGAGAGGCAAATAAGGGCAAAAAAATACAATTACATATATTTCATTTGCAGTCATGTGGACTTTTATTAATTTGGGGGGAAAGGGGAAATATAGCTCAAGCTGGAGAGGATATTAATTCAAATAAAAGGATTAAAACTATCTCTTAATTACTTTTAGGGATGGGTGAACTTGGCCATATTTCGGGTTTGCTGAGCATCTCAAATGTTTTCCCAAAGGTCTGGAGTTTAAAAAAATAAAAGCTACCTTCCTCAGCTACTTTTGTTTTACAGACATTATGTAATTTATGATAAATCCAAATGTAAATATTGTAATTTGGATTGCAACTCAGAAAACATTTGACTTTATGCTGTTTCCTATTAATGTTTGAAGTTTAGTTTTACCAAGGTCTGAGTCTTCTAGAAGTTTCTTGTGTAACAGAAAAGCATTTATTTTCAGGAACTAAATGAAGTTTTTGCTATATGAATATCACATTTATTATCAAATAAGGGAAAGAAAATTTTAAAAGAGTGCATATTCTGCATGGCCGCGTCGCTGTCATTTTAGACGTTATCTGTTGGTTTGAATAATGGTGCGTGGTAGCCTGTCCACATATCCTCTGAGTGTGCCAGGCTTTATGAAATAAAGCCTTTTAAATAAAAGTTAAATTAATTTCACTTTCTGTCAGTATTGTTAGGAAGCATCATTTTTTATCACATTTACCCACTTTTAAAAATATAAACAAGAGTAAAATTTTTGAAGCATATGTGTGATATAAATTTAATGTCTATTTTGAATTTAATATAGTGGCAACATTGTTAAGTAAATTCATAAACATAATCTTACTTTTAATATATTAATATTTTATATATATATACACACACACACACACACACACACACACACACATACACACACACATATATACATTCTTAAAACAACATCAGCAGTAGGGGCTTTTGGTATGACTGAAACAATTGCTTTTTATCCTATACAGTTTTTTCTTGCAAAAACTGTTTCTGCTCAACTAAACCATTTTTGTCATTATTCCTTTTACTTTGGGGGCTTATTTGCAATCCTGTTAGAGCACAGCAGTCCCCCTTTCTCCATGGTGGATACATTCCAAGACCCCCAGTGGATGCTAAAACTATGGATAGTACTGAACCATATATATATATATTTTTTTTTCTTAATTTTAGAGAGAGAGGAAGAGACAGAGAGATAGAAACATCGAAGTGAGAGAGAACATCAATTGGCCGCCTCCTGCATGCCCCCCACTGGGGATCTGGCCCACAACCTGGGCATGTGCCCTGACCAGGAATTGAACCTATGACCTCTTGGTGCATGGGTCGACGCTCAACCACTGAGCCACACCAGCCAGTCTCTCTCTCTCTCTCTTTCTCTCTCTCTCTCTCTCTCTCTCTCTCTCTCTCTCTCTATATATATATATATATATATATATATATAATATAGATATATGTATATCTATCTATAGATAGATAGATAGATAGATAGATAGATAGATAGATAGATATGCACCTATGACAGAGTTTCATGCCTTTGCCATTTATTTAAACACTTACCATGCACTGTGGATGTAACTTTTGCAGTTTGGCAGCAAAACTAACGGGATTAGTACGACAGCAAAAACTAGCACAGATTTCTTTTTCCTTCTTCACAATTTCACAGATAGAAGGTTCTATCTTAATGTAGATCTTAGGAACTTCAACATAAAGACTTTCTTTTTTCTTCCCTCATTAACTTGAGAACTTCCACCTACTCACTAAAAGGAAGGTGTGAGTATGGCTTCTCTTTGGCATGTCCAAATTGCCAGCATCTCTACTCTTGTGTTTGGGGCCATTAGTAAGTAAAATAAGAGTCCCTTGAACACAAGCACTGGAACACTGTGACAGTCTATCTGACAACCGAGATGGCTACAAGTGACTAACCGGTGGGTAGAGCCTACAGTGTGGATATGACAAAGGGGTGATTCAGGTCCCAGGCAGGATGGAGAAGAGAAGGCAGGGGATTTCATCACGTTACTTAGAACAGTGCACCATATAAAACATATGAATTGTTTATTTCTGGAATCTTCTGTTTAATATTTTTGGACTGCAGAATATAATTACAGAATAGGCAATTGACCACGGTAACCAAATCCGCAGGAAACAAAACTTCAGATGAAGGGGTGCTACTCTACTGGCCATATAGTCAGTGATCAAAATAGTCTTATTCTTTTTAATTTTTTTCCTCTCCAACCCTCATCCAAGGATATGTGGTTTTTTTGTTTTTTTTTTTTATTGATTTGAGAGAGAGAGAGAAACATTGATGTGAGAGAGAAATATAAATCAGCTAGCTGTCTCCCACATGCACTCCATCTGGGGATGAAGCAGGAACACGGAACCTAGGCATGCGCCCTGACCGGGAATCGAACCCACAATCTCTTGGTGTATGGGACAATTCTCCAACCAACTGAGCCATCCAGCCAGGAAAAAATAGTCTCATTCTGTGTGACAATAATGTTTGTGTGTTAAAAGAGCCTTCCTACCTCTGAATATAGCAATCCAGTTAATAGTTTGTATTTCTATGGCTTCCCACTATAAACACTATTTTGTAAGTTTCTGTAGGAGATATTTATTACAGGCCATCAAAAACGGTGCCAAAGGTTTATTTTTATTTGTAGAACAAAAATGTCATTTTCACTAATGTACCCTGAAGTATTTTATCTAGTCTGATGTATTTTTCAGAGGGGAAATATTATGTTTCATCTAATAATACATTTTCATATTTGGAGACACCAAAAGACTAGAATCAACTAAACTGGTTGGTTGTCTAACTCTGAGATGAAAAAAAAATCATTGGTGATCATACATTTAACCCCACCAGGAGGCATAGCTAGCATTGAGGTCAAGTTATTTTTATCTAAACACTCAGCTCAGTTTTCCTCAGACTACCTATGCCACTTGAACATAGCAAACCCTCAGATCTGCTATGAATGGGCTGTGGTGTAGGATTTCCAAAATCCAAGTCTACAAAATCCAATTCAGCAATCCTTCTAGAGAGAATATGTGCAACTACCATGAAGATTCTTTAACAGACTTAAAATCAGGATATGCTCAGGCTTGCCCTGGCTGGTTTTGCTCAGTGGTTAGAGCATCAGCTCAAGACTGAAGGGTCATGGGTTCAATTCCTGGTCAAGGGCATGTACCTGGGTTGCAGGTGACAGACTGCTTTTGACTTCTCTTTAAAAAATGCATATTACGCCTGGCCATTGTGGCTCAGTGGTTGAGTGTCGAACCATGCACCAAGAGGTCATTGGTTTGATTCCTGGTCAGGGCACATGCCCAGGTTGTGGGCCAAATCCCCAGTGGGGGGCATGCAGGAGGCAGCCAATCGATGTTCTCTCTCATCGATGTTTCTATCTCTCTCTCCCTCTCCCTTCCTCTCTCTCTAAAATCCATAAAGAAAAAAAAATTTTTAATAAAAAAAATTAAAAATGCATATCTTCCCTTGGATCCTGGACACATAACCTTATTACTTTATTCAAAAAGGTTTTTTTTTTTAACCTTATTCTATATTATTTCTACATTGGCTTTCAAGAAATTACTTTTTAAAGAGTCTTCAGTTTATTGGTAACTTCATTGTTCTGTTTTGCTTTATTTTTAATTACAGAATGGGAATGACCTCTAAAGCAGAAACAGAAACTTTGAAGTTATTAATGAATTGCTCACTACTGCTGAGGATGTAGGAACCCTGGAGAAGTAGCTGCAATGACCCTCCCAATGTGAGCCACTGCAAAGATAACCGTTAAAATGTGCTGGTGATATTTGACCTGTCTTATATTAACTTTCCTCTTCTTAGAACAGCTACTCTTGCCTCACATCATTGTGTTTGGTAGACTCTCGGAGGGGAGGGGGTTTAATGGTAATCTTTTTGCATCTCCTTTATACTGATATCTTGGGGTATTTTCTGAGTGAGTTTTCAATTTCTAAACTTAATACTCCATGATGTCTCTTCCTGCTTTTCCAGAAATGCTATTTTATTTGGCCCATACCATTCAAGACAGGTTCAATGAAACTTGGAACTGCTGAGAACATTTACTAATCATTTATTGCTATTTGCAGTTGGAGGTAGTTGTTACATCCTTTTCCCACTCAACTCAGTGAAAATTAAAATTGACAGAAGCAATTTCTAGAAGGAAAGTGGAAAAACTGAACAAAGGAGTTAAAAATATATATCCTCTTTTCTTATGTTGTGCTCCTGTACATTGTTATATATTTGTTTCTATTTTAATGATATTTCAAATATATGGAGTACACATCTGTAACAAAAATAAATTAATAAAAAAAAATGCAAAAAGCAAATCATACAAAGTGCCTTTTGGAATGATAAGACAAAAACAGTTTGGCATAGTTCATTATGTTCAGACTATATGTGAGTCGATTGATTCTCCAGAGCTTTAATAATAAAAGGTGAAATTAATGGACATGCATTGAAAAGAGTTTTAAGATCACAGTACATTAACATCTATAAAACACCTTGTTTTGCCATAGTTTTCCAATAGTGTATATCAAGTAATCTGTAAAACATTATAATATAACAGATAGTGCAGCATTATTCTAATATTTTCATACCTGTGGGATGAGCATATTGTTTAACTCTAAGTGAAAGACATAGTTGACTGAATAGAAATTTGAAATTTAGTGGGCAATTCTCATGCTTTGGGGCCTCATATCCAGATGTTATTTCTTTCCACGTTGCAAACTGGCACCCCCATGAACAGTTTATGAAGGAGTTTGTGGATGTTTGTCATGCACAATGTATTAACATTTAAGAAAGTTTACCTGTTCATCTGCATGTTCTACATAGCTTAAAAAATAACTAATAGCAACACTGGATTCTTCTTCCTCCAAGGCAATGGTGGCTGGGAAGAGTAGTTCTTGCCTTCTTTAGATAAACCATACTTCATTAAATTTACCATTATCTCCTCCACTCCTTAATGTTTTATAGCTGACCGACTTCATTTATATTAACTACCTGGCCCTTTAGGCATTGAGTTTGCAACATCTTACATAAACAATCTGGTTTTACCAAAGTCCTTCGTAGTCTTGAAGTCTGCAGAGAATGCTGGGCTATTCTGAGGCCTATATGACTGAAATTGATTCCCAAATGGGCTTGGGGTGATGTTTTGAGAGCAATGGTTTTGAACTTTGATTATAGCCAATGCCTTCTCCTATCATAAATGTGCTATTAATATCCATTTTCCAAAAGTGAATTGAAAGTTGAAGGTAATATAACCCACCTAAACACATAATTAAGAAAATGTATACTTCCCTCAGTATTAATGAAGAAGGATTAAAGGAGTGTAAAGTAAATGCTTGGTGATGATTAGATAAGAAGATGTAACTGAGGCAGGATAGTAAGAAGTCAGAAAAATGTCTTTTCAAGTGGAATGGGGAAACAGACAGATAGCTGATTCAAACTGGCCTCATCCAGCACCCTGACTCACCTGCCTCCTTCTCCCTTACACAGCAACTTCCTTAAGCATTAAGCCCCGAGGGCAATAAGGTTCTGACTGCATCAAATAATCTTAGGAAAAAATCTTAATTCTGTTGACCACAGAGATAGAGTTTTGGTCAAACTAGAGATAGCCTCTAGGCCTCCGTTGTGTTTCAGCTCTAGGCCTAGAAAAGCAGCAAAACCAGAAGAAGAGTCACCATGGCTGACATCAGGACCAGATGCAATGACCACCTACCTAGTTCCAATCAATCAGTAGAGATCATGACCCTGAAAGGACACACCTGGAAAGCTGATGAATATTCTATTATGATCATCCCCTGAGACCTCTCCAAAAATTCCCACCTTTAGAAAACAGATAAAAACCCTTGAAACAAAGGACCCAGTGTGTGTTCTTCTCTCTCTCTCTCTGTCTTTTTCTCTCTCTCTCACTCTCTTACTCTAGCATGCCGATGCCTTTTCCAACATCTTTCCTCAGGCATGTATCTTTGCTTCCCTTTCTCCTAAGCTCTAAACTCAGCAGCAGTTCTCAACCTGTGGGTCGTGACCCCTTTGGGGGTCGAACGACCCTTTCACAGCGGTCGCCTAAGACATAACAATAAAAAAATTACAATTATGAAGTAGCAACGAAAATAATTTTATGGTTGGGGGTCGCCACAACATGAGGAACTGTATTAAAGGGTCGCGGCCTTAGGAAGGTTGAGAACCACTTTAGTAAAGGTTTCCAGGAGACTTGAAACCAGAGAAGCAGCTGGTCTCCAGCTAACTCCCTGAACCTGTCTCCAAGGGCCCTTCTTTTGTCTCCGTAACTTGTTTCTCGAGTCCACGTAGCCCAGCTGGCTCACTTCTTCTGTCTCCGTGCTAAATAAACTTCCTCTTGCATTAGAGTTCTTGGCTCTGAATTCTTTCTTTGCCGAACTCAAGAAGCAAGGCTGCTGAACTGAGCCCACATTGCCACTAAGATAATGAAGCAGTCAGCTGTTCCCACCTCTGAAGAGAGTTGCTGTGAATGTGAAAGCTGTGAATGTGGACTGATCCACGTTGTAACTTTGATGACTCTAATTGCAAAGGAGCATCACACTCAGAAACAAGATTTTCTGACACGGTTGACGTGGTAAAGAATTCCAGGTAAAGTTTTATTTAAAACAAAATATCCAATTTTTCTTTCATACACATGGCAGTAGATATACATGGATAATATAATTTAAACTATGCAGAACTACTCTGTACACAGATGTAACAATTTGTGGGTAAGATCTTAGGTTCAGCTAAGTGTACACGGACATTTCATTGTTACGAATGCATGTTACCTGGGGAGCACTCAGAGTAAGATGGAACCTAGAATAATGCTTTGTTCTGAAAGATTTTCCTTCTTAGGGGATATCTAACATTCCCAAGCATATGTAAGCCCTGCCCCAACTAGTTGCCAATAGTGCCTTCCAAGTGTTAGGCCAACCAAAACAAAATGAAACAACAGGCATCTTCAAATGTTTACCAGGGAATAGCATAGCTTTTCATGTAAAACAGTTGTCTAATGTGAACTACTTTCCAGAATTCCTGGGCAAATTTAACCTGAAAAGTAAATGGCTGACCTTTTCAGTTTGAACTGCCAGAGAAGGAAAATATATTTTGTTTGTGTAATGTACAAACATTTACCAAATTAATACACCAATGCATTTACAGAAACAGCCCCTTCTTTGAATCAAATAATTTGTAGTATTTTTTCTCAAACAGTTTCTAAATATTATATTTTTGGAAGTCCTCTGATACTACAGATATGCTCTGGATTTTTTTTTTTAAATTTTGTAATGCAATTTTTATATGTGATACCTAATAAAATGAAGAGAAATAATTGAAGGCAAAGTGTTTAGTTTTAGGTACACATATTATTGTATATTTTTCATTTTAATTACATCTTTAATAATAAACATTTATAAAGATAACTAACTTTTCTCCAATTTATAAGCTGATACAGCACAGATGGTGTGGCTCAGTGGATTGAGCATTGTCCCTGAGATGTCCTGGTTTGATTCCCAGTCAGGCGGAGTATATGCCCGGGTTGAGGGCTCAGTCCCCAGTGGGGGGCATGCAGCAGGAGTGGATCAATGTTTCTCTTTCACATCGATGTTTCTATCTCTCTCTCCCTTCCTCGCTCTCTAAAAAATAAAAATTTTAAAGCTGATACAAATTGTTTTATTTATTTAATAATTGTAAGAAAAAGTATGATTTGTAAACATAGATACTAAAAATTATATTTTATCTCAGGTTTAATTTGGGGATTAAATGTAGACTGAAGTTTAACTACTTGTATAAAATAAAATATATACTGATTTCAAGTTCTTATTTTTAGGGTTCTAGTATTTTGTTTTAAAATGATTTTTATATGTTTTGTGTTTTCTCATTGACAAATAAGAGAGTTTTAGTTTTTTGTAAGCACTCCTCAGATGACACAGTTGGACAGACTTGAATCTTATAAAATAAAAAACAGGCCCAGCTGGTGTGGCTCAGTGGTCACCAGTTCGATTCCCAGTCAGGGCATGTGCCCAGGTTGTGGGCCCAATCCCCAGTGGGGGGCATGCAGGAGGCGGCCAATTGATGTTCTCTCTCATCGATGTTTCTATCTCTCTCTCTCACTCTCCCTTTCTCTCTCTTTAAAATCAATAAAGAAAAAAAAATTAAAACAAAAAAAGGGCACAATCATAATTGCTTTTATCTCTCTTTTTCATGAGTTATAACAAACAATATTATGTGCCGTAGATGAATTTGGACTACAAAACAATTTATGATCCTATTAAGATTATCCTGAAATATATTATGTTTCTTTTTAAATTGTTTTATAATATCAGTATTCTTTATGCTATAAAAAAAATAGCCTTTTGTGGCATAGGTTAAACAATACATGAAGAGGAAAAAATTGAGTCATTTAATAGATGTTTCAGTAGATGCCCTAGTAAAAATACCTGTGACATCTAATGCTACTGAGGCTCACCAGAAGGTGGTCATTGTAGATCCATCTAATCTCCAAAAATACCAGCTAGTTCAGCTGATATGCTTTAAGTGATTCTAAGTTTGTAAATCGTTCTGTTTGAAAGGGAAAAAATCAAATTTCTTAATTAAGAAAAAATTATCAGTGTTTCTTCCCAGTTCACATCTACTACCACTACCACCAGACCTGTATAGGAGTTAAAAATCTGTCATTCAAAGTTATTCTTATGAATCTAATTCTGGATTACTGTTTATGACCGGGATCAGAAATGTCTCTGATAATCAAATACATTTTAATATCTGTGTTATGATTTTTCTCTCATTCTTTATCCATTTTTTTTAGTGAAATATAATAATTTAAAATAAACTACAGAGAGACAAAGGAGAAACAGCTTCACAGTCTAGAAATTATACCAAAAAATCTCAAGTGATAGAAAATAAGTTGGGTTATAGAATGTACAGGGTTTTGTTTATTTGTTTGTATTCTTGGGTTACCACTAACAGAATCAGAGAAAAAATATATGAGTATAGTCATCATTAAATAACAAAGACCTAATACAAATATTTAGTGTATTTATTTTGTATTTAATATCACTCTGCTAAAGATATTCTTGTGTATTATTGGTTACTGGCATTTTCCAAAAATGGCCACAACTTTTTTGTTACCACCTGCTGTTAAAGGACTTTGCAACTCTCCATTAAGTGACAGTACCTTCGCCTTGAACTTGGGCCTTTGTACCTGCCTTGACACATAGAATTGCTGGAATTGATGTTGCATGATGTCCAGAAAAGGTGACATGTGTTCTGCTTGTTCTCTCATTCTCAGGACACTCATCATTAGAACCCGGCCATCATGCTCCCAGAAGGTGGACAGCAGCCTAACCAGGGTCACTGGGCATAGCCAGCGACAGGCACGTAAACGTGAGTGAACAGTTTTTAGATGATTCCAGCCTCAGTCTTCAAGCTGCCCCAGTTGACATAGATTGGAGGAGAAATGGGCTCTATTTCACCAAGTCCTGCTCAAACTATAGAGGGCTGGAGGGAGGGAATGGAAACAGTGGGTACCGGAGCAGTGATTAATTTGTTTGTGTTGCCTCTCCTAATATACAAGTCTTTTCTAGTCGTCCAGGCTACACACTGTTAAAGGGCAAACAAATCAATCTCTGCTTTAAACTTTTTAGCCTATGTGATAAAATCCTGGTTAATGATCCCATTTTTCATGCAATTAAGCCACATATTCATAGCATCCAACCATCTATATCTCAGATACTACCTAGAAGAAGAGACCATCAACTACTGACATTTATATTATCTATCATGAAACCTTATACAAATATACTTTTACTATAATTCCAATATATAAAGCCACTGAGAATCTCTGTTTCTAGAAAAACTTCATCAAAATGTTATCCAAACCACTTTATGAATACTAAGCTCAAGATAGATGTTTCTGACAATTTTTTAAATGTATCAGAATATATGTTAAATAATTTTAATGGGACCTTCAAATCTATGTAGGACATTTCCAAGGGGAACACAGCAAATATGCTACATTGATTTTGGTCCCTAGTCCTAGAATGCTATCTGTTCAAATACACAGATTTATAAACTTTACACAAGTTTATTTTCACTTATCACTTGCTCAGAGTGGTACATCTTCTTTCTTTTGTATGTACTAAGAGAATTACAGAATAATAAAACATTTCAATAATTATTTAAGTTAAAGGATATTTGCCACCTCTCTTTTGGTGTGGCTGTTGTGAAATTATTAACTTTTTACCATCTTTAAATCCTTCTATGAGAAGTCTCATAAAATACACTCTACCCTTGCGATTCTTCTACGCTGTCACCCTAGCTGTCGGCTTTCCCCTGGGAATGCACTCTGAAGATGATTTTGCCAAACATCGTAGTAGGGCTCTAAACTAAGTGTCTGAAGCCATTTCCTATGAACACAGGGTAAACTGGGTCATGTTGGAATGACAGTAGCTTCATTTGCAAGTCCCCTGACACAGTCGTTTCAACAACTTAGCTTTAGCATTTACGGTCAGCTCCCAGCTGCAGAGGGACGCTCAAAGGCCTCATGATTGTGTCTGAACTGAAGTGTGTCCTGCAGGAGGGACACAGAGTCGGAGGCAGACTGGGGGCTCCCGGCTGGCTCGTGTGCAGTGAGAGCTGCTTCCACCGCAGCGGCCCAATCCTGGAGGCAGGGTAGCATCCTTTGGTGACGGAAGCCCTGGTTCGTCCCTGAATCCTAAAGGATAGCAATTGTTGCCTCTTGAGGCGCTCGGGATTCTTTTGAACTCCTGTTGGATTCAGGGATCACAGGGATCAGCTTGACTCCTGGAAGCAGGATGTCATTCAGAGGCAGCAGCTTTGGCAGCAAAGAGGATTGTCAGAGCCTCTTTTCCTTTTAGCAGCAGGAGTAAGTACTGTAAAGAAACAGGGCTCAGGGAGGCTGCGAGATGCATAAACAGTGTGTAATCCACCGAATGTGCTGGGAATGACAGAAGAGGGGAGCAGGCGCTCCGTTCTGCTGATCCTACACTCTACACCGCGTGGACTGCTGCTTCTCAGAGGGGCTCTTGGTTTTTAGAGAAACTAAGACGTCCTAGGCATATCGGGCTACTGTCCAGTCATTATAAATTTAATATAACCCTTGATCTACCAAAAATGTTAAGATTTTTTCACTGAATTCTGAATAGAAACATCTTTCTTTATACAGGGAAGGGCCAAAGTAGGTTTGCAGTTGTTGATATGGAAAAAGACACGCGGGCTATGATGATTTCATTCGCTTTATGAACTCGAAAGAATGTCACAACGGTACCCTTGTATTACTAAATCATGTCATTTATTCCATCTATTAAATTACTTAGAAAATAAGGGTGAGTGGGAAGATTGTGGCTTAATAGCTAAACTCAAGCAAGAAGCAGAATAAGCAAAGGTTAATGTAGGGGGTGGCAGGGCTGCTACTACTTCACACACAAGAAAGAAAATATACTTCAGAGAACTGACTTCACGATTGTGTGAAATATGAGATGTTTTCCCGGGATTTGTATGAAAGCCAGTATTTGACTCCGGGCAGACGTGCAAACACGATGGGCAGGAATAAATAAAGAAGACCATCATCCATCAGGGGATATTTATGCTGAAGAGGATTGTTTTCTTCTTTCTTTGTCATTTGTTTAATGGCCCACCCAGCATGACTCCTGAAGGCACTGCCCCACACCAGCACACTGTCTCCCCAGGCTAATTTACCAGCACTATTCAGGACTGGATGTAGGAAACGCCACAGATAGAAGGCCTTGGCCAAACGTGCTACTTGCAGCTGTGTTTCTGTTTCTGAGCGAGCTCTGCCTTGCCAGCCCTCCATGGCAGTATTCTCAGGAGAGCAGGAGTTGGCATGGTTTTCTTCCTGGGGAGGAAAAGAAATGGCAGGAACTCCATTATTACATTTTAAAATGACACTCTTACTTCCCATCGAAAGGAGAGATTTTAGACTATTCCTCGGGATAATAAAATAATGAACGACAATTAGTCAAACCTTGTGGGGGAAATAAAGAATGTTTTTGTATATGATGATATTTATCGGCACAATTGCATCATTTAGGTAGAAGGTGACTTTTACTTACTGGTATGGTGTGACTTTCCACTTCCGAACATTTTACTTAAAGGAAAACGGTATTAATGTACAGCCCATGCTGCAAGCTCACTCTTAGAAGTGAAAAGGATACTTAAGCAAAAGATGGTATAATGTTTGATTTACTGATACATTTTGACATTTTGAGCTATGTTTTCCCTAAATTGGTAAAAAAAAATTTGAAATAATGTCTATATTATGTATAGTTAACCCAAACTGGGTCTAGGTATTACCATTGCAATTAGCTAGTTACTAATAATAGGAAAGAAGCAAAAGGATAGCCAGACATTATAAGCATGGCCATCTGGGCAGCTTCACCAGGAAGCTGCGATTGTACACTCCCTGGGAACCGCCGGTTCATTCTCTGCAGGTCATTGAGGGAAGGCACTGAACAGAGGGGAAGATGGGCACACACACAGTAGGGAATGTGCTTGTTTGTCAGTCTAACCTGGAAAGAAAGATAATTGGTTAGAGGGAGTGGGGCCACTGCAAGTGCAAAATCTTAGAAAGTTAAAATCCACAGCCAAACAAGTTCTCTCTCTCTCTTATTCCTCTGGCTTGGCTCCTGCTTCCCTGCTCTCACCCGTGTTCCCCCCATAGCCATGTGGCAATGGACTACAGCTGGAACACAAGGTAAGCTTGCTTGACCCTGGACTGGACCATGCAATATGGAGCAAAAACTCTGAGCCAATGGCTTTGATCCTAGCTCTGCTAAAGACACAGCTGGACTTCTTCCCTGGCAGGATGGAGGGAGCGGGGACCTTGGAAACTCAGGGATTTAATTCCACACAAATAAATACTCCTCATTCTCCTATGCAAGTCTTAGAAAAATCCTTTTCTTATGACATCGCAAGGAGCCCACTTCCACCAGCAACAGGTGGGGACACAGGGAGCTAGCCAATATTTTTAAAAAGTTGCTCATCTCTTATGACCATTGAATTCCAAAAGAATATGGACTACTGGACATTGACAACATGTTTCCCAATAAAACATGTTGAATTAGTAAAATTTGCCATTGTTGTTAGCCTTTTAGCACTTGATTAGAATTTTCAAGGCCAAGAACGGGAGAAGGAAGGTGAGAGACACAAATGTTTCATCTTGCTTTTCCTTAACCCCAAGGAAGTGAATTAATAAATAGAGATGACAAGCTCTTGGACCTCAGAATGTAGGATTATGGTTGCTTTTAAAGAAATCTCATATTGCTAGAGTATTCCATTTGGGCTTCATAAGTCTACATTCTATGTTGGATAATAAAAAAACACCTAATATTCCTATTTTATTTTATTATCCTTTTTAATATTTTTTCTTTATTGATTTCAGAGAGAGAGGAAGGGACAGGGAGAGAGAGATAGAAACATCGATGAGAGAGAACATCGATGGGCTGCCTCCTGCATGCCCCCCACTGGGGATCAGGCCCACAACCTGGGCATGTGCCCTGACCAGGAATTGAACCGGCAACCTCCTGGTGCATGGGTCAATGCCCAACCACTGAGCCACACGGGCCCGGCCTAATATTCATTATCTTTGTCTCTGCCTCTTCTTTTCAGAACGCAATGTTGCATATACCCCCAACAAGACCTTTCTCTTTAATATTGGATTCCATGGCAATTTTTGGTAGTGTCTCCACAGACTAAAGGTAATCCTTTTCATTGTACTCTAGAATTAAGCTAATATGGTTACATTTTTTTTCTCAGATTGTGCCCAAAAGAAAAGTAAAAATGATAAGAAATTTTCAAGATAGTGGTCTAATAAATGACATATAATTTGATATCTATAATATTGTGACCCAAAACTTATAATTCAATAATCTTAAATTAAAGAAACATTTGACTATTTTATTTTCCTGTTTACCAGTCCTTATATAGTAAGCAGAAATATAAAACAGATTTATTACATTCTGAGAAGGTTAACTCTTTCCAAGGGAGCTAACCTATTGAAACACAATTCTTTAGATCAAGTTCTCGTAAACATTTGGGTCATAATTATATTTTGGTCCCCCAGACTCCACATTTACTTTACGTAGGCAACAATGAATGTTAAAGAAGTAATCATGAGATTCATGTAATTCATGAACTGGAGAAAAAAATTAAAGCAACAATACCACACACCTATTCAGACACATCTATACGAAACCAATTGTTGTCCTCAAGAAGCCCAGCTGATATATGGAAGTCTTAAAAATAACCATGTAAATTTTTCAGATGTAATCACTGTTATACTATGGGACCATACAACATAGTGAGAAACCCCGAGAGGGAGGGATCTGTTCACTTTAAGGCCAGAGAAGTGTATCTATTTGATTCACTACCATGTTTCTAGTGTTTAGTAGCAGTTCATGTTCCATGTCAGGAGTTCAGTGTAATTGAATAATTGAATATAATAGTAAATGAAATGATTGATTAACAAAAAAGTGGCATTAGAGTTGAATCTTGAAGTATCTTTATGAAGTCAGAAATTAAGGGCTCAGATGAAGAAGAAGGAAGCCTAATTTAGAACAATGGTAAAAAAAAAAAAAAAAAAAAAAATGATCTTAAAGAGATCAGTCAAGAGAGAGCCTCCAAAATTTTACTCTGGGACATTCTGAATTTGAGATGCTTATAGCAATCCAGGTAAAGATATTTCATAGAAAATTACAATTGATATTAATACTATCAAGAGTTTAAAGCTAATATATATAAATAAATTGAAACTATGGGAAAGAATGAATGAGCCCTGAGAGAAGTAAAAGAGACAGGGTGGGTAATGAGTCAACATTAAAAGCAAAATTATCTCTACAGACACCCCACACTTTCCAGTTATAATGCAGTCTCTCTCAAGATGTCAATTGGGGCGGGGGTGATGTCAATTGGGAGGGGGTGAGGATTCAGCAATTTGATGGGAGACAAGTTTGAGCTAACATTTATTTGAGCAAGTTTTTTGGCTTACAAGAGGAAGGCAGTAAAAGAAGTTACAGACACAGGAACAAGAAAACTTGACAGGCTAAAAAACTGGAGAGTGAAGAAAGGGTTATCATAATGAGGATAGCTGAGAGGCCTATACCTCAAAAGAATATTTTCTTTACTTCTAAAGCAAGAGAAAAGACTGTGAGACCCTTTACTGAGAGTGAGATGCAAGGAAATCGGAGAGTGTTTCTATTAGGTTCCCCCATTTTCATGATGTAATAGAAAACTACATCACGGCTCAAGGCAGTGGGTTGGTGTTGATCAGAGAGCTTAAGAGAAAACGGAGTAACATCTGTGCTAAGTGTCTGTGGTGACTGATAGAAAGCAGCCAGAGGATGCTGTCAAACAACTTGAAGACACAAATGAGTCTAGAGTCTTACATTTGTGGGAGTCAGCCGGCACCTTTCAGCAATTTTTCCAGTAGTGCTTGGTAATGGGAATAAGAAGACATGGACGTTGATCTGTCCTGGGAAGAGAGACAAGCTGCGGGAGTAACGGCGGTCACCGGAGGGGGAAAGTATTGGACAGATGCAGATGCAAGAGAATCCAGAGGAAGGTGCTATGGTATCGCATATTTACTAACCCAAGGTCTGCGGGATTTTCAAGAGGCCCAATAGTGAGTTTTGTAACAGTGAAAGTGAGAATAAGCATGAAGTAGAGAAAGTTGTAGCTAGAAAGCAGGGATTTTCAAATTAGGAATTAGAGAGGAGAGGAAGATGAAATCCTGGGAATTAGCTCCAAAGTGAAAGGAGGTATTGAGGAGTGCATTTTAAGTTTTTAGATTAATACTATAAAATTTATTAGTCTTTGCCCTAAAAAAGAAAGATTCTATCATGGAAATTAGGGTGGAAAACAACAATGATAGCACAAAACATTTTTAAACAGTACTCTGTCTAGGCAATGACGCAGTAGAACAAGTCATCATCATCATCATCACTATTATTTTTACCTTATCTAAAGCCTTCACTCAATTCTAATAATATTTCTGTTATGGTGGCAGGCAGTATTATTCCTACTTTACAGATGAGAAAATAGCAAGATTATTGGGCCTAAAACTGGTGTGTCAAAGACAGAACTTGAATCCCCAACTTCTGGATAAAAGTGTGGTGTTCTTCACATCATTCATATTTACACCATCTGTTTAAGCTGCCGTGCTTTCATTCATGAAGCTCACGACTAAAGAAGTCAGCGGGCAAAAATCAACCAATCACAGATAATTTACAGGTCAATTAATTTTACATATATATATATAAAATGCTGAATTTTTACAGGGTACATGAAATCCATCACAGTTAGGGTGTGCCCCATGTGTTCAGACAAAATATGTGGTCTGAACATGGAGGAAATACGTGTGTTAATCCCTACAGAAATGACATTAGATATTTTTGGGTAACCTTATTTATCTCAGTTTAGCCCAGGATGAGTTCATTGTACTTGCTTATATGAAGGATGATAAGAAAGGAAAGACTTAGAGTAAGAAGCTGCTGAGGAGCAAATTATTGTGACAAAATATTTATTTTGTATAAAGCAATAGACGGGGGGGGGGGGTGGAGGGGTGGGAATAAAAAATAAAAAAAAGTAATAGACAGAAGACATCAACCCTCAACTATTTGTCCGTTATTGAAACAAAGTCCACTAGATTTTTAAGCTAGTGCCGATGAGAAGCTCTTTGCAAAACTGGATTTTCAAAAATGGACAATGCTGTCTCAGTCACAAATTGTCCTAAGAGGCTTATGGCTTCAGCTGTCCCTTAAATGACAGTAATAACGTAAGGACCCATCTTTATCTATGCACATCTCAAGGAGACTCAATTCATCAAGGATAATTTTCTTCCTAAAACCTTGTTTGCCTGCTGTTCACAGGGAATTTTTCTTTAAATTTCACCCCCAAGTTCATCAGTAGACTCGGTTGCTACGAGGATGTTAACTATTTGGACGAGCAGCTTTCATTTCCTGGAGGCAGACATGAGATGTGCTTTCAGCTCTAAATGTGACAAATAGTGACAACAGTAGAGGCAGAGTTTAGGGACCTCTAGGAGCAAAGGTATAAGGAGTTTTGCCTGCTGGAGGGTACTTCCTGGTTCCAGGCCCCTGGTTGCATGGAGCATATGCTGATAATGAAACTGATACACATGTGAAATGCATCTGAGAGTGTTTGAAAGGGATTCTTAGTAATACTGGGGTAGCATTTATCCACAGAAAGGGTGAGAATACTTCCAGGATACGTAAAATTATAATAATGAAATGAGGAAAGACACCTCTGTACACTCACTCCCTCCCCATTTCCACCCTCTTCTCTTTTACCTCTCTCCACCATTATTAACACCTTGTAGGCAAAATCTGTTAATGCTGCAGAATGCAATCTCGCTTTTTATTGTTTTTTGTATGCCTCCTAAAAAGAGGATCGTCCTTGATATCATGGTGATATTTCAGCAATTCTTTTTTTAAAATATGTTTTTATTGATTTTTTAGAGAGAAGGGAAGGGAGAGAGAGATAGAAACATTGATGTGAGAGAGAAACATTGATCAGCTGCCTCCTGCATGCCCCCAACTGGGGATGGAGCCCACAACCCGGGCACATGCCCACACCTGGAATTGAGCTGGGACCTCTTAGTACATGGGACAATGCTCATTCCACTGAGCCACATCGGTTGGGCTCAGCAATTTTTTATGACCTTTTTCTAGGCTCCTATTATTAAGCATTTCAACCTCATTAATAATGTCCATGTTTAAGTCACTGGTTAGGAAATACCACTAAGATTTTATTTTATTAGCTTTTGAGTAAATGTTCTCCAAATCTTCTCTGCATTTTGTTAAAAATGAATGTTATATATCTTTTGATAAAACCTACAGAGTGAAGTGTCTAATAAAATACTGCATGACTAAAATGACAATATTTTAGCCTTATGCTGAAGTACGAGAGTTTGTCTGCAAAGGTATGAATCACTGGTTTTTCATTTCTTTAATTCTGTTAATTGATACTTGAGGCAATAAACCATAGCATATAACTCTGGCTTCAGATAAGCTTTAATGAGAGCTTGACCTTTGCTTGGATACTTCCTTGACAGTGAAAGGGTTCAAGATAACTCTTTGAAGTTCAAATTTATGAGATAAATGTTCTTAGCATTTTCTTATCTTAGCTTAAGCTGATTATTGGGGTTATTTGGGGGATTTATAATTGAGATTTGGGAGAAAATTATATTTTATTATCTCCAGTTCAGTGGAAGTCTGCATAGCATTAGTGTAACTTCTTTAGTTCATTATTTTGCACCTGGAAAGGTATTGAGGTTCAGTAAAAGTTATGCAACTTTCCAAAGAATGTAGTATGAAAATGATGGAAGGATCACATACATTTTCTCTATATCATTATAAAATGTAGTTTGGAAGGGGTCAGCTCTCATTCATTTTTGCATACTGTGAAATTAGTGTGCAAACTGTATTTTGTTATTGAGTCATCGAATTTAAGAGTTACAGAAATATTTTATACTCCCAGTATTTTAGTGGAGCTACAACTAAAAAACTAAAATACAGAAGATTTGGAGTGTTTGGATATACAGTTACAAAGAAATATTAAAAGATTCAGATAATCTTTT
Organism: Tadarida brasiliensis; assembly: GCA_030848825.1. Taxonomy (NCBI): domain Eukaryota; kingdom Metazoa; phylum Chordata; class Mammalia; order Chiroptera; family Molossidae; genus Tadarida; species Tadarida brasiliensis. The sequence continues at coordinate 75,744,813 of CM061267.1, read as the reverse complement.
GTTTAGAGTAGAGGGGAGGGAAGTGGGAGGGGGAGGGAGAGAGAGAGAGAGAGAGAGAGAGAGAGAGAGAGATACTAATTTTTTATTCCACTTATGTATGCATTCATTGGTTGATTCTTGTATGTGACCTGACCAGGGATCAAACCTGCAATCTTGGTGTATCAGGTCAACACGCTAATCAAATAAGCTACCCAGCCAGGGCCTTCTCTTATCTATTTATTTATTTATTTATTTATTTATTTATTTATTTATTTATTTATAATGGTGTAAATCAGAAATAAACTATGGCATCATATTGAGAAAGGTTGCATTTGAGTTGATAGAGAAGAGGTAGAGGATGTGAATGTGTATGAGCTGGACCCACACAGCCTGATGGGATCCCTTGATTAATACACTAGGACAGCATCATTTTAGAATCCTTATCTTGTTTAAATACTTCACAGCAATGGAGAGTTTTAACCATTAGCAGCTCCTGAAATTATCCCTTACCTTGACCAATCTGACATGGCTTTCTCCTGGTCCTCATTCAACTATGCCACTGTTTATAACCAGGTTCTTCATGATGCTCAGTATTTGCTGAATAAATAAATGAATCTCCCATGAGATTGTTTCTCATTCCTTTCCACGTTACAAGCTCACACACTGTGTACTAATTAATCACTGATAAAGGAAAGGTAAGGTGTCCAGCCGGTGTGCTTCAGCTGGTTGGTCAGCATCCCAAGAGCCAAGAGGTTGCCGGTTCAATTCCTGGTCAGAGCACATGCCCAGGTTGCAGTCTCAATCCCCAGTAGGGGGCGTGCAGGAGGCAGCCGATCGATGTTTCTATCTCTTTCTCCCTCTTCCTTTCTCTCTCTCTAAAAATTAATGATAATTTTTTTTTCTCCTAAAAGTTATGGCCCTAGCCGATTTGGCTCAGATGTTAGAGCGTCAGTCTGCGGACCAGAGAGTCCTGGGTTTGGTTCCTGCTAAGGGCACGTACCTCGGTTGCAGTTTGTCCCCGGCCCCGGTTGGGGTCATGTGGGTGGCAACCAATCGATGTGTCTCTCTCACATCGATGTTTCTCTCTCTCTTCCCCCCTCTCTCCCTCCTGCTCCATCTGAAGATAAATGTAAAAATGTCCTCAGGTGAGGATAAAAAAGAAAAGGAAAAGGTTATGCTACATGACTCATGCATCATCTAGTTCATGGTGAAAGACCAGGCTCACGCGTTTGCTTCATGTCCTTCTTGAGTTAAAATGAAAATGAAAATAAAACATGATAAATAAGCAAATAAACCCATAGAAGAAGAAGAGAGGCCCTGGCTGGTTTGGCCCAGCGATTAGAGTGTCAGCCTGCAGACCAGAGAGACCCGGGTTCGGTTCCCCCTAAAGGCACATACCTCAGTTGCGTTTTGTCCCGACCAGGGTCATGTGGGTGGCAACCACTCAATGTGTCTCTCTCATATTGATGTTTCTCTCTCTCTCTTCCTCCCTCTCTCCTTCCCTCTCTATCTGAAGATAGGTACAAAAATGTCCTCTGGTGAGGATAAAAAGTTTTTTTAAAAAAACAAGAGAGGGACATGACAAAAGATTAGAAGGTATCTGCAGTTTTCTGGAAGATAGTAAGTGTCAGGTCTGGGTTGAAGATGAGCTAGGTACAGGAGTAGTGGCATCCACTGAGGAAGCCACAAGATAAGTTAGAGAACAATTTGCCCAGTGGAACTTCAAGAGGCCCCAGTCTTAGAACCATGATTCAGTAAGCTGAGCCTAGGAAGTAGGTCTATATATATATGACAACTTCAGAAGCGAGTGATGCCGTACTCCCCACTCTGCTCACCCTGATACACACACACACACGCACACATCATGCACTCACACACTCACGCACACACAACATGCACTAACAAATACAAAAGCTGGATTTTGCAGCCTGACAGAGAATGCCATACTTGTTCACCCTAAAGTGAAGCTTATTAATAATTAAATATCACCCTACCTAATACACAGATTCCAGTGAGAATCTCCCCTTATAGGAGAGATCCAGGTAGGAATAGACTTACATAGACGACTGAATAGAAAATCCAAAATAAATGCTCAGGTCTTTGGACGTAAATATGAATAAACAATCAAGGATCAGGAAAACCAGCAGCACTCAAAACAATAACCAGAAAAACAAAATATTTGACTCTGAATGAAACAGATAATTTGGGGAACAGAAAAAAGATTTAATGTAATTAATATATACTAAGATATTTGATACATTATAAAAATAAAAGAACATGATACAATGAAAATTAAACAAATGGCAAAAAAGAGCATTAAACATGAAGCAGGATAACATAAAAATCAAGCAAAAAATAAAATACAGTTGCCAGTAATAGAGAAGCTGTATTCTTGGTGGTTTCAAGGGTAGCCAGATGAAAACAGTTCATGTTTGAATCTGTTATTTTAATGACTGGTTGTGTGACATTGAACAAGGAAGCAAGAGCTTCAATTTCCCTCTCTGTAAGAATGCATATACTGTTTATTTTCTTTTTGGTTAAAAGACTCAATTAAGAATGTGAAAAGCAAACTCAAACTGAGAAAAGACATTCGACATGTGTATAATTAAGATAAAATTAGTACCAAGTAGCCTGGCCAGTTTGGCTCACTGGTTGAGAGTCTACCCATGCACCAAGAGGTTGCCAGTTTGAGTCCAGGTCAGGGCACATGCCCAGGTTGTGGGCCAAATCCTCAGTGGGGGCATGCAGGAGGCGGCCAATCGATGTTTCTATCTCTCTCTCTACCTCTCCCTTCCTCTCTCTCTAAAATCAATAAAGAAAAAAATATTTAAAAAAAAATTAGTACCAAGTATACTTTAAACTTTCTTACAAATCAGTATGTAAAGCAACGCTATTAGAAATCACATTAAAAATCCAAATAGCACTTCAGAGAAGGTGAAAAGATGTGATGATATTCAACTTCTCATTAATCAAGGGAATGAAAATTAAAATGAGATCATTTTAGGTGATCTATATTAGTAAAAAAAAATAATAAAGGTCTATAATACCAAGTGTCTTCAGAATGTGGAACGATATGAATTGTTTTATGATAGTGGTTGAAATTTGATTTGATTCAATCATATTTTGAAAATAATTGTTATCATATAAAATTGAAGAAGTACATATTTTTAAATTGATCATTTTTACTACCAGGTACATATATCTGGTGCTGTATTTTTAAACTGTCAGTCTCAACTTCAATGATTTTATAGTATTTTAAAAATGAACTAGAAAATAGGTTATAAAATGATACATATAATTATAATACATAGAATATAATATAATAGAAAACAGTTGAGTGTCTTTTAAGTAGGAAGGGTAAAGATTATTTGTGTAAACTTGTTTCAGTTTTATTTGTATGTGTGGCCATGTATGTAATCTGTGTTAAAATGTAAACTGTACGTTATCATGGATTGTGGGCTAAAAGGATTGGAAACCATTTTCTAAGGAAACAGTTACACATATAAGCAAAAAGCATGGGCAGGAATGTTCATGGTAGCATTGCTATTAATAGAAAAACAAAAAAGAACCTATATGCCACTAAAAATAGCCATTGACAGGAAGAATAGCTAAATAGGTCTGTATACTAACACAATGAAATACTATTCCACAGTGAAAGAATGAACAACAGCTTCACTCATCAACAGGGATAAGTCTTAGAAACCTAATGGCCCATTGAAAACATCATGTTATAAAAGAATATACATAGTATGACATAGTCCTTATATACTATTTTGCATTGCCACATATGTGAGTTTTTTTCTTTTTTTAAGAGATAATTCTATTTATTTATTTATTTATTTATTTTACTTTATTGATTTTTAGAGAGAGAGGAAGGGAGGGGGAGAGAGAGATAGAAACATCAATGAGAGAGAACATCAGTTGGCCGCCTCCTGCACGTCCCTCACTGGGGATTTGGCCTACAACCTGGGCAGGTGCCCTGACTGGGAATTGAACTGGCGACCTCTTGGTGCATGGGTTGACGCTCAACCACCGGCCGAGCAGATTTTCTTTCCTAAAAACAAAAATAAGAAAGTGTTTTTTGGTGGCTTAAGATTCTTTTTGAAAACTAGAATTTGATCACAAATAATATTAGTTTTTCATGATATAGTGTGATTTGAGCCAATTATCTTTTCCACTTTTCTGGATCTCGAAGAAGAAGTGTCAAGGGATCTATTTCTTAAGAAGAAGAAAAGTCAAGGGTTAGATGTTCCCCACTCAAGAGATTAGCAAATAGCACCCCTGTAGAAAATGAGCTGCTTGTTGATGAAGACACCAGCTCTTCCAAGTAATGCTATCAATGACATTTATCTAGTAATAGAGGTGGAAGGGATTGAAAGAAATTTCTTTAATCAGAAACAAAATTCCTTTCAGGAAACTGTGGGGAAAGTAAAGGTCTAAGCATTTCAAAATCTTAGAAATTGAGAAAAAGTAAATATTTCCTCAGGATAGAGAGAAAAGCAAAGTTTAATGAGCCAAAGATTAATAGCTGGTTTAAGACTAGATTGCTTAACATCTCTGGATCTTTGTGCTTCTTTAAATATTGCTCCAAATTTTATGCTGACTTGCTTTTATAAAGCCAAAGAGTTGTTAGGATTTAGACAACTTAGTTATATGTGTGTGAGAAAATAATAAATAGCTGAATAAAGCGCTTATCTTAATTTGATTACTTATATTTGAGAAAAGTCTCCAGCCTAAATTGGGCTTATGCAATCCAAAAAAGATGTGTCTATTTACTCATTTGCATCTTTGAAAATTAGGTTTTATTTTGTCTGTTCTATTTGCCTGGCCTTGAATTTTTCCAATTTAGTAAAAATTTAGCAATTTTTATGGTAAGTAATAACTATTAAAATTCAGTTAGAAAGCCAACTTTTAAAACCAGTGGTTTCCACCTGGCCAGTGTGGCTCAGCGGCTTGAACACCGTCCTATGGACTGAGAGGTCCAGGCTGGATTTCTGTCAGGGCACACGCCCAGGTTGTAGGCTCCATCCCCTGTAGGGGGCGTGCAGGAGGCAGCCATCGGATGTTTCTCTCTCACATCGATGTTTCTCTCTCTCTCTTCCTCTAAAAAAATCAATTAAAACCTATTAAAAAATAAATAAATACAATATTAAAAAAAATAAAAATAATAAAATAAAACCAATGGTTTCCAAACTTTTTGGTCACATATCTGAAGTTGGATACTTACAACAATAACAAAACCCAAATAAAAACTATAGCAGTTCATGTAATAGATTATAATTTTAGAATTTTGAACAATGCAGTAGTAGGCAATCATTGGTGAAGCCTAGTAACAACTCAGTTCTCTTAGACTAAAGAAAACGATTCAAAAATAATTCCAGTAAAACGTGTGGGGGTAAAGACAGAATGACATGCAGCAAGGAGTAAACAGAGACATTCTCTCATGAGACGAGGATTTAAAAAAATGAAACAGAAATGAACTCATTTCTTGCAAAAGTAGTGAGAGAAGTTATTTTTACTAGTCAGATTCATGAGCATAAGGCTAAGAGGTCTGGTTCTGAGAATCTCCTAGAATATTTTTGCCAGAAGGAGTTTTGCCTTCTGCCATGTCTATGCCTCTGGCCCTTCTCTGAGTAACACCAGTTTCCTCACCCTATCCCAGCCAAGTGGACTGACCACAGATATGCTTTCCAACGTAAAGCAAGCTAACTCCAGCCTTCTTCCTCTGCCTGCTGAACAAAGAGGCATCTACTTGGAATTCCATTTTTATGTCTCCCTAGCAAGTCTTTCCAAGGGGCAAATTTGGTATAAAGATTTATTCATCCTTTAATTATGTAAGTATGTATTATGTAACTCACCTTGACTGTAGAAGTAGCTACTGTCAATTTTAGCTCTAAATAAACTTTAATTTTCTCGTTTACATATATATCACATATTTTGCCTTAGAAATTGCTATGATACAGCAGAAAATATTTAGCAATGGTGTTAATTTGCAAGTCAAATACAAATGTATATATTAGAGTAGCACTTAGCAAGCTATTACCTGCCCCAAAAAATGTTAGCTATTTTTTAAACTTCAATCTTTTGTATTATCCTGTTCCAGAGAGGTTTTAAGGAGCCAGTTAGATAGGTAAGTAGATAAAGAGATAGGTAGATATAGGTAGAGAGAGAGAGAGAGAAATAAATAGTACTCATTTCAGCTAGATTTACAGCAGTGTAGAGCAACAGATGTATATACATCTATACCTATATCCACATAAGTATAGATACAGATATAGGTATAGATATATAGATATATACACTGTCTAACATGGCAGCCACTAGCCACATATGGCTTTTGAATACTTGAAATACGGCTCATCTGAATATAGATGTGCTGTGAGTGAAAAATAAGCATCAGATTTCAAAGGCTTATGAAAAAAAGAACATAAAATGTCTCTTTAACAAGTTTTATATTGATTTCATGTTGAAATATTGATACTTCAGATACATTGGGTTAAATAAAAATTATTAAAATTAATTTTGCCTCTTTTCTTTCACTTTCTTTTAATGTGGCTCCTAGGAAATGTAAAATTACACATGTAGCTTATATTTCTACTGGTCAACACTGACATATAAAATGTAGTGAGATAAAATAAATTGAGTTTAACACTTCTGTGTAGCATCATTAAACTTTTCTCTGGCAAGTATAGCTCAGAGGACCTTATTCTTAAGCACTTAATGTTCAGTGTAGGGTAGAATAAGACTAAAACAGTACTGAGTAGCCATACTCCTAATTTTTGAAGATGTTCTGCTACTCAGCCAGAGGGAATAAGAACCCATTTGACTGGAGTGCTTAGCAAGATTAGGTGGTGTTGTTGAATACAACTGATGAATATTTCTGTAATCCATTTATTTTGGTGATAGTAGATCATTTAAATGGTGAAATAGATCAGAGTCTCTGTAGCATTTGCTTTAGTTAACAGTAGGAAAAAACGTTGCCATCCCACAGTTTTTGTACTGAACTACAGAAATGAGAATTGATGAGGCTCATTTCCACACTGAACTGCCCTGGGTCCTGCAGGAGTCAGAGGCCAATGGAAATATATAATTACTCGTGTTAAAGAGAAATGGCCTTGGGATCTCTCTTGGTTTCTATGTGATTTAAAAGGGAAGTCTTGCACATATTTAATTTGATGTAGGTGGCTTTTGGTAGGAGTGGGAGCTGGCAGACCCAATACTCTCTATGAAAAGGTACCTACTGGTATAAATGGAAACACAATTTTGAACAATTCATTCAGAAAATTAGAACATCTAGTTCCATGCTACCCTCTTGCTCCACCCTGTAAATCTAGCTTAGATGAGCACTATCATTTACTTTTGTTCATGATTATGATAAAGACAAGAGAATCAGATGAAAATCAAGGATTGCAAAGCATGTTGAAAAATTCAAAATATGCAATAAAAGATTTTTAATGCATAAAGCATAAAAAGCATTTTTCCATTTTTACCTGTTCTGTATATCAGTATAATAAAGTCTGTTGAAGTGTTTCAGGTAATGTATGATCTGATCTAAAGGGAGATAATGGATAACTTTTATCTAAAGATTTTCTACCCTTTCTAATTGAAATTTTAGCTATCAAAAACCTTATTTTAAGTATTTTTAATTCATTGGTGTAGTTAAGCCTCACATATACCTGTAAGGTAGGTTTTTTGTTTTTTTTTCTTTATTGATTTTAGAGAGAGAGGAAGGGAAAGGGAGAGAGAGATAGAAACATAGATGAGAGAGAACATTGATTGGCTGCCTCCTGTATGCCCTTCACAGGGACTGGCCCCAAAACCTGGGCATGTTCCCTGACTGGGAATCAAACCTGCAACCCCCTGGTGCATGGGTCAACACTCAACCACTGAGCCACACTGGCCAGGCAGTAAGCATTATTATTATTCCCATTTTTACAGATGGAGAAAGTAAGGTATAAAGGGATTAAATAATTTGCCCAAAATCACACAGCTAGTAATTATCAGAACCACCATTTAAACTCAGCTGTCTTGCTCTGCAGACCACCGTTTTATAACTTCTCATCCTCCTTTCAAAAATCAAGAATTCCAGCCTGGCTGGTGTGGCTCAGTGGCTGAGAGTCGACCCATGCACCAAGAGGTCACCAGTTTGATTCCTGGTCAGGGCATGGCCAATTGATGTTCTCTCTCATCAGGGTTTTTCTCTCTCCCTCTCCTTTCCTCTCTCTCTAAAATCAATAAAGAAAATGAACTCTTAAAAATCAAGAATTCCATAAACATACTGGTAAAATGTACAAAGTACTACTTCCTCGCTCATAGGGTTTTTGTTATATTATGAAGATTAAAATAGATAACATATGTAAACACTTAGTTCAGTGTCTGCCATATATTATATATTGAATTTGTATGTGTGTATATGTATTATATTATTATGGAAATAAGTAAACATACACTCATAGTATATAAAGTGATTTTATTCTAATATCAAGATATGGTTTTCATATTTGGGGTATATACATTGTTTGGCTTATTTACAATGATTATTTTATAATCTTAAAAATAACAAGGTTATATATAAAAATGAAAATGAATTGCTGAGAGTGGTAGATATTTTTGGCAGTTATAAGTATCTTCTGAAAATTTACCAATTATTATTAATTTATACAAAACAATTTATTTAAAAACATGCATTATATGAAAAGTGTGATTTAGAACAGGGAAATAAATTTCTATTTAGTTTATTTTTATTTCTTTAGTCATTTTACTTAGAAAAGTATCCTGTTTTATAGTATAATGCATATTGAATTTAGGATTGTATAAATTACTGATTTTTTTTCTTTTAATAAAATTGATATACAACTTTAAATTTTGCACTTCTTTACCCAAAACACCGTCTCACATGTGAAACCCAGTTGGGGATTTGATGCATAATAAGTGCCTAGATATTTGTTGGGAGAAAAAAACTGAATATACCCTTGTAAGGTTTGGGAGTTTTCTTCACATTTTCCTATACGGATCTATAAAGTTATAATACTTTATTCTGCATTTCTACTTAGACTTCAAATTTAGTATTTTTCTTGTTTCAATCCTGTAGCAGATATTTTACAAAATTAACTCAATTTAGGATAAGTTAACTAAAGCAATAATTTTTCCTGGGTAAGATTCTTCCTCCTTGCTTTCCTTCTGCAGGTGATGTATTATTAAAAATAACATGTCACGTTTCCTATAATGAATACCCTAAAAAAAAATGTGGACAGAAGAAAAAGACAGGAACAATATGTGTCAGTCATGAAGCGACACTGAAATCTAGCTTGTAGAGCAAAAATTAAATGACTAAATATATCTAATCAACAGTGACATTCTTGAGTACCAGCTGTGCAACAGAGCAGGATTGTCTTAGTCTGCAAGAGAGTTTCTATAGCTCATCAGAGCCTAGCGAGTCAAGTACAGGACCAGGAGTCAGGAAATCTGTCGGCAGTCCAAGTTTTGGTGCAAGAATAAATTAAAAAATATTCACCTGTTTAAAGGAGGATGTTGATAACTGCTACTACATCATTTATGAAGAAATACAAGCCAAAAAGTTTAGAGGAGTATTAGTTCTGAAACCTGAATGCCTCCAATGTATCATATACATTTATTTCAGTAGCCAGTTTTGTGACCCTGTATAACTTATTTAATTTCTCTGTGGCCCAGTATCCTCATGGATAAGATGGGGATTATAACAGTCTCTATTTCTCAGGGTTGTGTACAGATTCAATGAAGAAATGTATGCAAAGAACTTAGCAGTATAGCCTCAACACACTTTTTTTTTTTAATTGTTGAAAGTATTACAGATGTCCTCAACACACTTTAGCTATTAGTATTATTATCTATAAATCATGATAAATGAACCTAGATCCTTCATTACTAAATTGAAGTTAACATTATTTTCTCATGTGGGTCATTTTCTAATGGATATAAACTAAAATAATGTCCTCTTATTTTTTTAGTAATTGAAAGACTTCTTGGATGGAATCTAACAAATACCACATACTAAATTCAAGTCCGTGATGTTTCAGAATATATCGTTTTCTATAAGAAAGAGAGGAAGTGCCTCTCATTCATTTTGGAATTTGTATGAATAAAAATAAAACTACTTCTATTTTCCTAATCCAGCGCAAACACTAGCTTGGAGTACTTACTTAAAAAATGTGTACTAAACATGTGATTTTAGTGGCCTTGGCTTAAATAGATTCAGTCATATAATTTGAATGCTTTTTCATTCTGCTTTCTGCATTTAAACTAAATGTAGAAATTTCTCTAAATGATTACCTAATGATAAAGACTAAATATTTATTTCAAAATATGTTTTATTATATAAATATGTCATACTTTAATAAATCACTCCCTTTTTGGATATCTAATCATTTCATAAGTCACTTCTCTATTATTGAGTATCTAAATTGTTACCAAATTTGTTATTTTAAATGACACTTTGAAATATATACATATATTTCAGTATATAGAATCATTCAGGATTTCTATACATGGAATTGTTGAATGAGAGGGATTATATATTTCAAGAATTTTGATACTAAAAAATGACTTTCAAAATAATAGTAGAATTAGAGTGTCCCCTTTACCACATGTTCATGAACATTGGGCTGTCCTGAAATTACGATCATTTCATAGGTATTATTTGCTTTGTTTTCTGAAGTTTTCATTCTTCAGATTTAGTATCTTTCTATGTGCATAATACATCTATATTCTCTTTATTAATATTCAGTTCATGTTTTGGGCCAAATTATCTCTTGGGAAGCTCTTTTTCTCTATTGTTTGGTAAAATTAACACTACATAAGTTAACTCAAGATAGATCACAGACCTAAATGTAAAACTCAAAACTATAAAACTCCTAGATAACATAGGAGAGAACATAATTGAGACAATGGCCATGCACTAGAAAGAGATGTGGGTTGTTCAAAGCACCGACTAAAGGCCACTGTGGCTACAACAGATAGCTTGGCATACAGTTTAAGACAGAATAGTGAAGAGTGGCAGGAGGCGGACCACACAGAACCATACAGGCAAAATTAAGAATGTTGGCGTTTCTCCTAAAAGTAACGTGAATATGTTAGAGAAGGGTGATCTCAGATTGGGCTGTGACATGAAGAATTATCTGATAGAGGAAGAAAACTGATGAAGACACATAGGACAATCAGAGGCTGTGGCAAATTCCAGGTGAAAAATAATAGTAACTTGGTCTCAATTGGTGGAAGAAATGATGGAGGATAAATTCAAAATATATTTAGGGGTGAAAGCAAATGCTTAATGATGAATTTTATAACAGGGTTGAGTGAGAGAGAGGTAGCCAAAGTGACCTGGGATCTTTTGTGAAACTGGATGGAATTATGGTAAGCACTACAGAAATAAGGGATCATATTCAAGCACCTTCTGGGGAACAGATGAGTTTGATTTTGGACTCATTGGTCTACAGGGCCTTTGTGATACCCTTGTGGATATATTGTGCACAGTGGAATACAGTGCTGGCTCAGACCAGAGGTCTCACTGAAGAATGCAGTAGCAGGTCATAGGATTTTAGAAAGATATTGAAGCATGATTTAGAGGACATTTTCTATGAACTGAATATTAAAAGGGCAAAACAAATTGTCTTGAGGACCTCTAATATGTAAAACCAAAGAAGAAAATCTAATACAGGAGACTGAAAAGAAGCCTCTATATGTAGGACAAAAACGAGAACATTATATCATGAGGTCTAAAGAAAGAGAATGAATTTCAATATAATAGGAATTTGAATGTTACAATAATTTTGTCAGGATTTTGTACAGAACTGGATAAATAATACTCTGATAAAAAATACTCTGATAAATAATGCCAAGGAGGTGAGACCTTTCATTTAGTGTAATGTGAGGACATCACAGGGAAGCGTGACAAAAATGTGTGTGCTTTTATGTTCATTATATACTTCCTCTCAGTTTCCTTTGGATTATTTTAATTATTTGAATTATTGATCTGGATGCTAGGTTTATTATTCATTTTCTCTTAGTTCTAACATGCAAAACATAAATCGCTTTGGCCATGTTTGATGTTTGTTGATCATTTACGATTTCTGTTTCAATCTATTAATATAATCTTTTATAGCATTAATATTTTTTGTAATTTAGTATTTTCTTAAGACTGTTTCTATATTTTATAAGAGTGACCCAAAAGTCCCTAAGCCTCTAATTGTGTTTTCTGTTAATTATTTGTTTAGTCACAGCTCTCCATGACTTGTTTTAAAGGCAAGTAAATGCTAATCTAAAAAAATATAATCTGAAGAAATTAAATTTTTTGCAGAAATGTACAAATCATATTTAACAACATGAATATGGACTTGGTCACTTCTCTGTGCCTGTTTGATGGGTTTTATTTAAATTTGTGTATAAACAGAGAATAGCATGATAAATTTCTGCCTTTTGAATTTATTGATTTTTGTTTCTTTAAAAGTGGTCTATGGACCCCAGACAAGAAAGTGTATTCCTTGTAGGATGCAGGAATTAATAAGTTGAATTTTAATGTATCACCAAAATGTAATTAGTTTCCTCCAGAAACTTAACAGGCAGTCACAGTTACTTAGCAAGAATTGCTTTCATCTTTTGTATAAGCATTGTTTCATGTTAACTGGAAAATTAGATTTGGAAACAAAAAGAAGCAGGAAAAAAAAAAACCTACATAGAAGAAAAGGGGGAACATTTTTATACAGTTTTAGCATAAAGGTTGAAGTGTCCTATATTTTCTTTGTTTGATCACAAATAGTATACAGAGGAGAGCAAGAATATGTTACGTACAGAAGCTTTTCAGTTCCTAATGGCCACATGTACTGTAGCAGGTTTGATTCCATCTCATTTTATCTGGAGTCTCTGACCCAGCTCTGTAGACAGGCAGAGCACTAGCTTACTCCAGTCTATCTTTTTTATTATTTATTTATTTATTTATTTATTTATTTATTTATTTATTTATTTTTCAAATGCTGTGCTGACAAGCACTCTCTCCTTGACCAAACTCGAGTCACGCTCCCCTGAGTCCTCTTTCTAACTAGGCCTAGACCATGGCCCTCCCTGTCCATTTTTGTTCTTGCTAGGTCTATGTAGCCCAATTTTGGCAACATTCTTACTAAGACAGTTTAGAGAGAATACCCCCACCACTGACCGCTGATGCCTGATCACCCCTGATAGTTGATCATGTTCCTCATGCCCCACCTTTGGTGTATAAATCTGTGGCCTGTCTTACCAAGAATCCTGATTGGTCACTTTAGTACGAATCTCCCTACTTTTGATGTCTCCTTTCAGTAATGTTCCATTGACTGACCCCCTCACTCTGCTCATTGGCTATGAATCTCCACTGGTCCTTGTTGTGTTCCAAGCTGAGCCCGATCTCCCTCCCCTATTGCAATACTTTTTATTGCAATACTTTTTATTGCAATAGTCTTGAATAAAGTCATCATCCTGTTTTAATAGGTGCCAGAATAATATTTTCTTTAACAGCACCTGATCATTAAGTATAGAGAGTCTAAAAATAAACCTCGTAAACTAAGTCCTTAAAAATAAAAATAAGCAAACTAAATAATTTTCTAAAGGAGATGCAACAAGTAAGCTGTATAAATAACTCGGAGGCACTTCCTGTGCAGCAGCACGCAGTACCCTATCCTGTGAACTGCCATACTCAGATCCTTCACCAATGCAGTCTGTCGTGCCATGGATGTGTACAAAGATGCTTGATGAAAATAGTAAGGGACTTCCAAGCCCAAGTAAGAAGGCTAATTTAAATAAAAACAACTGAGTTGTGAATTTGGGAAGAATCAAGCACTCTTTTTTTTTTCTTTATTGCTTTTTAGAGAGAGAGGAAGGGAGAGGAGAAAGAGATAGAAACATCGATGAAAGAGAATATCGACTGGCCACCTCCTGCATGCCCCCCACTGGGGATTGGGCCCACAACCTGGGCATGTGCCCTGACCGGGAATATAACCTGCGACCTCCTGGTACATGGGTCGATGCTCAACCACTGAGCCACACCAGCTGAGCCAGGCACTCTTTTCTCCATTCATTGGAGGGGTTCATTTGTGGAGACTCTCTTCCCTGCATGTTGTCATAGGTGTAGCCCATGACCCAGAACTCAATTTAATTTTCTATTATTGTTCCTGAGGAATTGAAGTTCAGGTTTCATAGCACACTACATAAAACTGTCATTACCCTATTCCTTAGCCTTATCTTACTCTATCGACTTAGACTTATCTCCTCATACTTTGATGCTTATATCCTGTGCTTGAAGCTTGCATAACTATTATCATTCTCCAAGTCTATGGAGTCTCATTCTATACTGTATGTCTTTCTCACTTTCGGAATCTCTTACATGCACCTTATCTATTTCCCTATATTGGTTTCCTTAATTTGTCTAGTGTACAATTCTTTTACTAAGGCGGAACTTAGTATTACCTCTTCTGTGATGTTGTTTTGCTTATCTCCTCCTAAAATCTGAGTTGCTTCTAAAAAAAGAAGCTTTTCCAGAACTTGTGTGTATCATCACCAGAAGCATAGGGGATGGGGAGAAGGATGTTAAAGAGGAAGGGAAGGAAGAGGTACAAATTTTCAGTTATGAAATAAATAACGTATGAAATAAATAAGGTATGAAATTAATGTCAGGGGAATATAATGTACAGCATAGACAATATAATTAATAATACCACAGTAACCTTGTACAGTGTCCAATGGTTACTAGATTTACTGTGATCACTTTGTTAGGTATATAAATGTTGAATAACTATGTTGTACATCTGAGACTAATATAGCATTATTTATTAACTATATTTTAAGAAAAGACTAGGTCAGTTCATTAAAGAATTTACCTTTCACTAATTTATTGGTTCAATAATTAATTAATGCATACCTACCATGTTTAAAGTTTTCCCTGCAAATAAATAATGTTTGCTGAATGAATCAAGGTAAGAAATAATGGATGAAAGTAACTGTAGCAAAAGGCTTAATTTTCCTTATGTCCTCTTGAAATGATTTTCATTCTTTTATAAAGTTTACAGAGCTCTGTCTTTCAAATAAAGCACTTTTGCATTTCTGAGGACAATATTAAATTAAATTAAGGGTTTATTAGTGAAAGAGTTCTGAACTAATGTCCCCAAAAGTGCCACATTGGCATGTGGACTATTTTGAACTAAAGACAAGCAAGACCTAGCAGACTCAGGAAAAATTTTTACCTGCCCTTTAATTACCTAAAAGAATTTAGATGGTGTGGCTGGCCTAGAAAAGAGCTATTACCAGATATAACTTTTTATCTGAATGACTTATCTGTATAGAAGGACAAACATTTAATTATGAAACATCTGCTCTTATCATCCTGTGAATACCCTCCACCCTTTGAAGCCCCAGGCCCTTATCCCATTCTTTAGCTGGGAATAGCATATAAGTCTCAACTGCCCGATTTGTCTTTAACTCTTATATTCTTATGGGGCCCTCGATATGCACCTAATTAAATGCTTCTTCTATTAATCTGTTTTATGTCAATTTATTTATTAGAGCAGTCAAAGAATCTAGAAGTATAGAGGAAAAAAATGTCTGCCTCTACATTAGCATCACAATTTGGTACATTTTCAAGTTATTAATAGGGAAAGTTTTTAGTTGTATTATTAAGTGAAACCTAACTGAAATGTGGGTGCAGACCTTCCCACCACCTTCATGATTTTTAGAAGTACTCTTAAATCCAACTTAAGGAGTGGGTGCTCTGAAGCTGTCCTAGCTCTTCATTAAGTCACCCAGTAAATCCTTGACCTCTGTTTCTGAAGTTACATCCAATAAAACCCAATCATTTGACTACACTCATAGTGCAGAAAATATGAGCCTGAGGTTACAAAATAACAGTAAAAGTAATGAAATAATTTGTCCCCTCCCCCATTTGCATATGGAAGTTTTCATCTGCAGCTCAGTGAATAGCTATGCTGTCATCACCCAGGCAGTAGCTGCTTAACATCAATGGTGAAAGCAGCATGCTTCTTTTCTCCTTTATGACTTTCTCCCCAAAACATTTATTTTTCTCAGAGTTCTTTATTTCTATGTATGTTTCTCTGCTTACTTTTTAAAAATTTTTGTCATAATTATTGTTATCATCATAATTAGCTAGTTTATTAGTATTTATAATAGGAGGAGAGCAAAGGGGAGGCCAGATTTTATACGGTTGGTCATTTGGAGAGCTTCACCAGGAAGCTGCAGTTTAACCACTGGTCCATTCCCTACAGATCACTGGGGGAAGGGACCGAACAAAGGGGAGATGCAGTGATGTTGGGTGATGTAGGGAAGGTGCTTGACTGTCAGTCTAACCTGGAGGAAATGGATTGGCTAGGAGGTGGGCCTCGTCAGAGGCATGTGAAATCTTAGAAAGTTAAAACCCCCAAACAAAGAATTCCCTCTCGCTCTATTGTTCACTCACCTGTGTGCTCACGAGTTCTCTCTCCATAGCCATGTTGGCCTTAAGCAGCCTCATGGCCCATGGCCATGCAGACCCCACACACAATGGACTGCAGCTGAGAACACAAGTTAAGCTAGCCAGATACTGGACTGGACTGTACTTTAATAAAGAATAGAAATGCTGGACATTGGCTTTAATTCTGGTCCTGCTGAGGACAAGATTGGACTTCTTCATTGCAACATGGACAGAGATGGGACTTTGGAGGGGAACCCCTTTAATTTTACATCATCAATAAAGCTTTACACAAAACCCCATTCTCCTGTGGGGGCCTCAGGAAATTCTTTTCCCTGTGGAACCCTAAAAACTCCACTTCCACCAATAACAATTGCATATAATGTGCTATGACATAATGTATGACTCTTCAGTTGAATACCATATGGAATATTTTATATATTTTGTTAATTGAAAGAAAAGATGAGAGCACCCATATAATCTTTTTCTTCTTTTTTGAGAATACCAGATGATTCTGTTGTTTGTTGATTTATATATTATATATGTGAAAATAATACAACTGTACAAATGTATACTAGAATGAGTTAATCAAATGAAAATCATAGAAAGATCAATAACACTTGTAATGATGGAAAAATTATTATTATTTCCTTTTTGTTTTTATAAGGAAGCTTTTTAAAACACTTTTTTATATATTTATTGAGTTTACTGTGCCTTATCCATATACCTGACCCAAGGAATCTATTAGCCTAATAAGTTGTAATTGTTTTATGTCACTAATTTGAGGTCATGTTGTGGCATATTGATAATGGAACATCATTATCTGTGTGTGAAATTATGTCATTTCTTGTTTATATTCAGAAAATTTCAAATCCTAGGCTAAATTTGTGGCTGTACATGCAGAATGCAACTGTTCTCGTTCCTCATCAGTCATGTTAGTAAAAGGTCTGAGCTGGTGGGAGATCACATCCTCAATGTAAGGCCAGTGTAGAGAAAGGAGCATTTTATTACACCAATGGGCTGTTACACCAGCGGGCTGTGGGGGTACAGCTTCCCCAAATCCTCAGCCCCGAGCCTTCTTTGTTGCCCGCTTTTAAAGGCACAAACTACAGAAAAGAAAATCTACCCACATTTTCTTGGCACCGCGTAATTGTTGTCTGGGTTGCTGTGAGTTGTCTCAGAAGTAAGGAGTCTGCTCAGGCAGAGGTCAGGGCCATCATTAATCTCTTCTCATGGTTCCTCTGAGTTTCTCAAGGCCTTCATTAACCCCTTATCTTTGGGTTTCTCAAGGCCCTTATGTTTACAAAAAAGAAACTGCCAGGGTGTGTACAAGCAGTATCTGAGGGTCAGAATGGAGTTTAATTTTGTTAAAATATTATTAACCCTTTCAGTTAGAATATTGCTGGGGAGGAAAAATAATTTTCCCTTTACCCTTCTAGGTTCTTGACTGAGTTGCCCCTATAATAAAAAGACAGATTAATAAGAGAGAACATACAGAAGTTTAATAACATGTATACCTCCTATATAGGTGAGAGAGATTCAGGAACACTGAGTAACTCTCTGAAATGACCCAATCCCCCACCTTAAATACCATCTCCAGCTAAAGACAGAAGATGTTGGGGGTGGGGCTCAGTTATGGGAGGTTTCCAGTAAGCACAGTAAACAAGGGTCAGGTTGTTATGCAGATTTAAGCCATTACCATCTACAATGACAAGAGACTTAGAGTTAACCTTCTCTTCCTGGTGCAGAGGGAGACAACCTTACACATGAAGATTTCCCTTATAAATGTAAATGTCTCTTATAAAAAGATAATGTCTACTTAGTTTTCAGAACTTCTCCTGAGTCTACAGTTCCTTAAAAATAACCAGCTTAGCCCTGGCTGGTTTGGCCCAGCGGTTAGAGCATCAGCCTGCAGTCCAGAAAGTCCCGGGTTCAGTTCCCGCTAAGGGCACGTACCTCGGTTGCAGTTTGTCCCCAGCCTGGTTGGGGTTGTGTGTGTGGCAACCACTCGATGTGTCTCTCTCGCATCGATGTTTCTCTCTCTCCCTCCCACTCTATCTGAACAAAAAATGGAAAAATGTCCTCGGGCGAGGATAAAAAAAATAAATAACCAGCTTACAATAATCAATAAACTGAAGAAGGATATTTTGAGGTGGCAAATTCTGCTCACCATCAGTATATTCTAGACAAAATGAGTAATATGTGCAGCTAAATGTATGATATACCCAGGCAACTGGAAGTGTTACCAGAGGAGTGAGAGGGCCAGGTCCCTCGAGACTCGTGGCAGGAGGTTCTTGAGGTGCAATCGGAATACACATATTCAGGAGCCCCCACGGGAGAACGAATGGTTTTTATTGGCATGGAATGATATTTCAGGGGTTGTAGCACCCCGGTTCCCTCAGTCCAGTTCTGGAACAGGTGCAGTTGTGAATTCAGCAAGGTTAGAAATAAGGCCAGAATCCAGAGTGTCCGCTCCATGATGCTGTTGTGGCAGAAATAGGGTCCGCAGGGAGACACAGACAGCATGCTTATTACACACCGGTGCTGGCCCAGCACCACACCCGGGTTCCAAATGCCTTTTATATATGATAAGCTTCCGGGTATTTGGGGACTTTCTAGTCCCGCTGTAGTTTTGGTGGTTGGCTAATGCAAGAAGCAAGTGAGACTACAGAAGCCAAGGGCTGGGTCTCTGCACTGTAAGCTAAGGCGGTTGTCTGCACCCGGCTTGCCTTCTAATTGCAGCTGGGTCCAGATCAAGCATCAGGCATCAGGCTAGATTCAGTCCATCAGTCCATTGTATGGAGTCCACATGGCCATGAGCCACATGGTGAATGCAGGGCATGGGAGCCCCAGAAGCAATGTGGCATAGGCAGCAAGAGAGAAAGCAAGCAAAAGAGTTTTCCTTTGTCTAGGACATTAAATATCAGGTTTCCGGTGCTTGCAGTGGCCACATCTATTCTGTCCCCTTAACCAGGTGTGATGGACAGGTAGGCACTTCCCATGTCACTCAGACCTTACTGGGCATGAGTCTAAACTGCCTTTGTTCAGTCCTTTCCCGCATGCAGAGAATAGACCTGGAGTGCTAAATTATAGCTTTCTGGCAAGGCTGTATAAATGGCATGCCCATAGTGTCTGGTCCTCTCTTTATTCCTTTTTTGTTAAATAATAACCAAATTATTGCAACGGTATCAGAAGTACTTCATCATAGCTAGAACATAAAACGTGAGAATAAGAGTGGCCAGATCATACAAGTCTTTATAAATCAAAATGAGAAGTGAAGTTTATGCCAAGGGCAATGAAAAACTACTTATTAAAGCAATTTTGTCCCCTGATAATATTTATACTTCAGAAAGATTGCTGTGATTTATATTTGGATGCTGAATGTCAGGAGTCAAGTTTGAGGATGAAGTGGCCAGTTAGGAAACTGTTTTAGTAATCGAGGTAGAAGATGGTAGAGCTCTCACTTACATGAGTATAGATGGAAGAAACACGATGGATTCAATATGTATTTATACAGTAGAGTCAACAGAAATGTGTGATTTATTACATACAAGCAGTTGGGACAAACTCCAGATTGGAGGGAGAAGTAGACAGCAGAAAATAAGTTGCAATTTTGACAAGTTGAGTTGTATCAATAGACTGCATCAGTGTCTCCAGTCAATGGCCTTTGGAGTGCCCTCCCAACTGCCTTTAGGCTTGGCGATGGACGTGCTTTGGCGCTGTGGCAGACCTGACGAATGCAGAGGCTTAAACACAGGTTTGCACATCTCTACTTCCTCTCTTGGATCCTACTGCCACCATAACAATAAGCCTTGACTACCCTGTTGGAGGGTGTGAGAGACAAGTAGAATCACCGTGTGGATGCAAAAGGGGTGACATACTAAACCTGACAAACTCAGGGGAGGACTGCATGGTGGGCCTACAAACTCAGAGACCAATAGTAAACCCATAGGAGGGCTGAACATAAAAATCCTTTATAAAAGTAGGTCATGGCAGGTAGTCATATCCTAGGCCTATAGCTTTCTGGACAAAGGTCAATCTTTATCTTAAGTGACCCTGTCTGTTGTCTTTTTGCATCTAAGAAAAAATACTTTCTTTTCTTGTAATCTCCTTTTCCAGACCCCTCAGGGCACACCCACCAAACCACAGCACAAGACCACAGAACCCCTGGTTGTTATCTTGCCCCCCCAATACCATCCCTGTGTGCTGTAAATGTTAATTATAATTATTAACTATCCTGTCCCCACCAATGTAAGAGAAGCATGTATCTATTCATTTTACTTTTTATCCTATCCCAGGGATTTCCCCACTTTGCTTTCTCCCAACCCCTTAACCAATTACCAGTGGATTTCATGTAACCTCCTTACCTCTCCTCCTTTGTTCTGAGGAGAGAGAGGCAGGCTAGGCAGTGAGGGACTGGACCATGGGAAGGGAAGGCTGAGACACAGGAGAAGTTTGAGATGACGTGGAGCTCAGCACACAGGCAGAACCCAGTACACAGCATATCTGGAAGTTTATCCAGACTCTGTATCTCAAAATAAAACTAAAATCAACAGGGGTATTGTGCACCCAGGCCAGAATTCCCAGCCCCCATTTATAGAAATGTAAAGCTCCTGGAAGGAGCACAGATCAATCACACAACAACAACAAAAACAGAAAGGCTGGTTTCAAACAAGGCAACAGGATTGCGGAATGAGTTCTATGAAACTATAGAGTGTGTTCCTATAGCAGAAAGCCAGGTCACCTTAAGAAGGATTACAGAAAACCAAAATTGTACTTAGATAAGAAACCAACACCAAGTATAGGGTTGCTCCAAGGGCATTTCCCCCTCTTCCTCACTAACAGTTTGGGAGAAGTTGAAACTATCCAAAAAGGAAAGCTACTAAGTCCCCTGTAGATGACCTCGGGCTGAACCCAGTCAGGCAGGAAACACAAGTTTTAAAATGTGTGGATGTTGCTAAGGCAGAGTTCCTTGAAAGGACCCATCAGAGGCTAGCAAGACATATATCTGCTCCTAGACAACAGAGCCCCCCTGGCAACCCACTTGGGTCCTCTCTCTGCTGGGAGGAGTCTGTCTGTCTTTCAAATAAACTTTCTTATCGCTTACTCTTGGTCAGTGAACTCATACTTTGATTTCCTGAGACAAGGAACCTGAACATCGCCGCTTGGTTTCAATTCTAATGTATAAAATAAGCTCCAAAACTGCCAGAGCATTTTCTCACTTCATTGAGATTTTGCTCCTGGCAGTTGTCATCAGTTTGGCTCAAATAAACTCATAAAAATTCTCTACAGATTTGGATGTCTCTTATGTTGACAATCTTGACTTTTTTCATCTGAGACCATCTTAGATCCGCCAAATCCCAGATTGACCAGCTGACCACTAACACACGAGGACGTCCACTTGTGGCAAGCTGAGCCCAGCCCAGATCTAAACAATTGCCCATAGACCTGTAAATGTTTGTTTTAAGCCACTAAGTTTGGGAGTGGTGTTTTAGACTGCAATAGATAATTGATACACTTATTTTGAAGGTTCAACTTTTGAGACGCACACAATTGGATTGTGGGACTAGAGCTCAGAAGAGAGGCCTGGTCCGCAGACAGGGCTACTTGTCAGTATCAATAGTGCAGCCCCACTTGACTGTTTATGGCGAGTTTCCATTCTGACTGGTTGGGCTTGTCTTCTGAGTCATTGATGTGCATGCCTTTCACTGTTCTTCATATGAATAGAGATTCCAGAGTTGTTTGTGTGTAAGTGGTTAAGAAACCATGGGAAAGTATATGATTTCCCTCCAAAGTTAAAAGGGAGGATGACTTTTAGTGAGAAGGGAAGCCAGGTGCAGCCCCTTAGGCAGTGCAGAGACCCCGCCCCTGGCTTTTGTAATTCCCTTACATCCGCCAACCCCCTAAACTACAGCAGAACTAGAAGCCCCCAAATACCCGGAGGCGTATCATGTATAAAGGTGGCTGGAACCCAGGCTCAGGGCTCAGCCTTTGGAGGTGACTCTGCTGGGCCAGCACCGGTGCACATTAAACAGTCCTTTTCTAATCCTCCGAGTGCGTGCAGTCTGTCTCTTCCCGCCCACCGAATTTCTGCTACAACATTAGCAGAACCATTAGAAAAAATAATATTTAAGGAATGGACGGGGTAAAAAGGAGCTCCAGAGTATCCGGGAAGGGAATATGCATCAAGGTAAGAGAAAACCATGGCAAGACAGTGTTCACTGAAGCTAAGGAGAAAGAATGTTCACAAAGGAAGATGTGGTATAAAACACGGCTGAAAAGTCAACTAACAATGTGGCTGATGACCTTACATTGGATTTAGCAACACTAAGGTCTTTAATGAGCTTGAAGAGGGCAACTTTATGTAGTGGTAAATGATGGCACTGGGTGTACTTTGATTCCTGTGAAAAATATCGATAATGTTTTTGTTTTGTGATGGAAAAAATTAAATTAAGTTAAATTAAAAAAAAAAAAGAAAATACTTGTCACTCATTGCAGGCTGATTTAATTAGAAATTTGTCTCCTGTGATCAGTCAGATGCTCTAAATGTAAATTAATTAGAAAGAATGAACCAATATCTAAAACCACGGCAGCATATTCTCGATACGCATGACAACATCAAGTCATGGAATGTATAGTAAGCCTCACCGAGCATACCGCATGAAAAAAAACCTCTTGTTTAGAATTCATCCACATTCTCTCAACTCTAACCTGATTACAAGGGGACTTTGTTGTCGTGGAAAATAATGAATGAATCATAGTTTGTAACAGTATGACAAATTTGAGTTAAGTAGCTTCCCTGTTGGTATGGAGGGAAATAACAACATTGCGTATTCATGAAACCAAGAGGCGGTGTTTGGGTTCCTTGTCTCTCAAAGTCGAAGAATGAGTTCACAGACCAAGAGTAAGGGATAGAAAAGTTTATTTGAAAAGTTGACAGACACCCCAAAGCTGGGAGGGGACCCAAGTGGGTTGCCAGGGCTCTGTTGTCTAGGGGTAGGTATATACTTTGCTAGCCTCTGATTGGTCCTTTCAAGGAAATTTGCCTTAGCAACATCCACACATTTTAAAGCTTGTGTTTCCCACCTGACTGGGTTCAGCCCCAGGTCATCTATAGGGGCCTTAGAGGCTTCCCTTTTTATGATAATTTCAATTTCTCCCAGATTATTAGGGAGGAGGAGGGGAAACGCCCTTGGAGCAGCCCTAGGCTTGCTGTTGGTTTCTTTTCTAAGTCCAATTTTGGTTTCCTATAGTCCTTTCTAAGGTGACCTGGCTTTCTGCACTCGGAACACACTCCATGGTTTCATAGAACTTGATCAGCAGTCCTGTTGCCTTGCTTGAAACCAGCCTTTCTGTTGTTGTTGTATAATTGACCTGTGATCCTTCCAGGGACTTCAAATTTGCATTTCTAGAAATGGGGGCTGGGAGTTTCTGGCCTGGGAAGCAAAAGTTGCCAGGTTGATTTGAGTTTTATTTTGAGATATAGAGTCGGAATAAGCCTCCAGATGTCTGTGTACTGAGTTGCCTGCCTGTGTGCTGAGCTCCAAGTCCTCTCAAACTTCCCCCGTGTCTCAGCTTTCCTTCTCATGGTCCCATTTCTCACTGCCTAGCCTGCCTCTGTCTCTTCATTCACTTATTATTCCCCAAAACTTTGTATCTTTTCTTTTAATTGGTTGCTGACTGAGAGAGGACAATGAGAGTTTTCTGTCAAAGCAGGCAGTCATTAGACTGTGCAGTCACAAAGGCAGATAAATAGGTGATTCCAAAGGTTTATTTTATGGTCCGCAGGTTATAAAGTAGTCTTTTTGCATAGTAGGAGATGAGCTATACCGGTCAGAGAAAATGTTTCTTTGGCACTGAAAAATAACTCAAAATGGATTAAAACCTCTAAGTAAAATGTTATCAGTTTTTAATACAATGGAAATTTAAAATTTATATTATTATTTGTTTTTAACAGTGGTGTTTTAAAATGGATTCTAAACAGTTTATTGAGCACCTACAACAAATGACATGCCTGTCATTTGCTGGGGATAAAAGTATGTTCCTTGAACTCTAAGCTATGAATCAGAGGACATATTAAAACATAATTTACATTCAAACAAATGTTTCATAGGAAACAAAATCCAGGGAGAATACGTATGAGATAAAAACTAATTAAATTTCATAAATATTTATTAAGCTTCATCCAAGTGCAGAATGTTTTTCTATGCACTAGTATTTAAAAAATGAGTGACTGATTTCCTGTGTTTAGTGAACTTCAGTTTCTCTATTGCAGTTAAACTTGTGGAATACTTACAATAACATTTTTCAAAACCTTGGCTGACTATAAAAGTAAGACATAATATAAAATTCAAAAAGCAAACATATTATAGAAAGAAATGTAAATCATAAATCAAATAGATAACCATCATCAATATTTTATTATATCCTATGTTTATTTTTTAAGCAGACACAGTTTAACTTACTATAAAGATTCAAAAAGTTTTGTATCTTGAGATATTTAAATTTAATATTATATCACCATTTATCTAGGGCATTGCTTTAAAACTCCAATTTTCTCTTTTGTCCAATAGCAGTTAAATGATCATGTCATAATTGTTTGTTGACTCACTTATTATTCACTTAGGTTTATTCCTCAAATATGGACAGTATATACACATAGACAAAGTGTCTTTTGCTCTGTGAAAGACACTATTAAGTAAATGAAAAGACAGATTACAAAATGGAAGAAAAATACATGAAAATCTCATATCTCATACCTGACAAAAACTTGTATCCAGAATATAAGAACTCAAAACTCAACAGCAAGAAAGCAAAGAGACCAACTTAAAAAATAAATAAAAATTTGAATAGACATTTAACCAAAGAGGATATGCGGATAGCAAATAAACTTTATAAGATACTGAATATCATGAGACTTTGGGGAAATGCAAATTAAAATTACAGTGAGATACCACTAAATACTTATTAGAATTGTTAAAATTAAAAAAAAAGAAGTGACACTACCAAATGCTATTGAGGACGCAGAGAAGCTGGATCACTCATACACTGTTGGTAGGAATGGAAAATAGGGTATTTATTATGAGAAACAGTTGTCAGTTTTTATTAAGTTAAACATACACTTACCATATAACCCAGCAAACTCACTCTTGGGGTATTTGCCTTAGGATAGCAGCTCTCAAAAGAGCATGAGAACCTAGAGTATATTTCCCACTGTCTGGAGGTATTTTTGGTTGCTACAATGGGGATGGACAAGGGTACTACACTGTCTCTAGTGGGTAAAGGCCAAGGAGCTCCTAAACGTCCAACAGACAATGCACAGGAAATCCCCAACATTGAAGAATTATGAGCCCCAAGTGTCAATAGCACCAAGGTTGAGAAATCCTGCCTTGGAGAAATGACAACTTATGTTCACAGGAAAATCTGTACAAAAATGTTTGTATCAGCTCTCTGCTCCATTCATACAATAGAGTACTATATAGCAATAAAAAATAAGCTATTGAAGTGTACAACAACTTTGATGAATCTCAAAACTACTATGTTACATAAAATAACTCAGCCTCAAAAGGTTATGATTCCATACAACATTCTCCAACAGGCAAAACTAAAATGTTGAACAGAGCAGTTAGAGATGTTAGAGGTGAGACAGAGTGTGATCACAAAGGGAGAGCACAGGATAGTCTTGGGGAGACTATGGGACTCTTATGTATTGGATTGTAGTGGTAGATACACACATTTATAATTGTTATAATTCATAGTATATAAAAAGGCCATTTTAGTCTATATTAATATAAAGAGTAATTTTTTTAATGTAAAATGCTCTCTCTTTTATATTCAGATGATTGTGTATAAAATTGGTATTTCTTTCTTAAATTAGTTTTTTTCAATTACAGTTATATTCAATTTTGTTTTATACACATTTCAAGTGTACAACATAGTGGTTAGACAATCAGATACTTTACAAAGGGTCCCCCCAATATTTCAGGTACCCACCTGGCACCATACATAATTATTACAATATTATTGACTAAATTCCCTATGCTGTATTTTACATTCTTGTGACTATTCTGTGACTACCAATTTGTATTTCCTAATCCCTTCACCTTTTCCACCAGGCCCCACCCCACTATGCAGAATAGTATGGAAGTTCTTCAAAAAATTTAAAATGGAACTGCCTTATAAACCAGAGATTCCACTTCTAGGTATATATCCAAAGAAACCCAAAACACGAATTCCAAAGAATATATGCACCCCTGTGTCCTTTCTTAAATTTTGATAGTTACTACGGAAGCCATCAAGACCTGCAGTTTTCGTTCTGGGAAGTTTATAAGCTCTATGATTTCAGTAGACTTAGGAGTATTTGGACTATCAAATCATAATTCTTTTTGCTTAACCCTTACTCTGAAATGAGGTAAGCTCTTAGGGGACAAGTTCTTTGAAGGAAATTACTGTGAAGTTGTGGACAGATGATTTCCATGCTAGCAACAGTTCTTCTTGGTTTACAATACAGAAATTTATAACATAAATTTATAATATAAATTTCTCTGCTGTGCTGTCTAAATTTCACTTTTCTCAACCAACAGAAATTGTCAGCGATTGACTTACTCATAGTGCAGAGTATTTGTCTTTCTCTCTTCTTCACGAAGAGACTTCTTCCTGGAAACCACGCAGAAGTATGTAACTTCTTAGGAATTTTTGTGTCTTTGTCTTTGCTTATTCTTTGGGACAAACTTGATCCAGGAAAAGTCCTGCTGATGTCCTATGTACTCTTTTCTTATTATTCCAAGAAAATATTTGGTTTTTGCCCCTAAGTATGACATCTACATTTAGAGAACTATTCTATCAGTTTTCTTTCTCAACATCAGTTGCACACAACATTACTTTTATTTGATTTAGTAAATCTTTCTTTCATATTGTTATTTCGGACTGTATGTGTATTCTAGTTTTGTAGATGATAGAATTTTCATTTCTGTTTTATTTCCTTCCTATTCTAGGGAGATTTTGGATTGGTGAAGGGAATCTCTACTGGCGCCATATTCCCTCTGTCTCATTTATTTCAGATGAGTGTTTCTCAGTCAAGGATCTGCTGGAGACTGATTGCATTGCTGGAAAGTCATTAATTAATTGATTTCTTCCCCTAGAGCCAAAAAAAAAAAAAACTTTTTGGAAAGGATAAACTGTAGAAACTGGAGAGACCTTTTCACCCCACATGTATAAGAAGTAATTAAAACTTTATAATGAAAACTTACACCTATGGCAGTTTAATTGCAGTTCAAACATCTTGATCTCTGGGGAATTATATTTTTTAAGAAAAATAAACTACTGAGTTAATTAAGAATAAAAGGAATTTGGGAATTAAGGTTTTTGCTTTAAGCAATTTAGTGAAGATAAAAAAATAAAAGCTGCCCAGTCGGTGTGGCTCAGTGGTTGAGCCTCGACCCATGCACCAACAGGTCACCAGTTCTATTCCTAGTCAGGGCACATGCCCAGGTTGTGGGTCCAATCCCCTGTTGGGGGCATGCAGGAGGCGGCCAATGGATGTTCTTGCTCATCGATGTTTCTATCTCTCTCTCCCCCTCTCACTTCCTCTCTCACTAGAGAATCAATAAAGAAAAATAAATAAATAAATAAATAACAAAAGCTATTATTTATTGAGCACTTACTGTGCGCAAGGTGCTACTCTGTGTTCTTTAAAAAGATGGACTTACTTTGATTTTAAGTAAGTACATACTACAATTATTCTCAAATTACAGATGACAGAACTAAGATTTATTGAGATTAAAGTAATATGTTTACTAAGTGGCAAAAAAAGATAGTCAACCACTGCTAAAAACAGTCTATAGGCAAATGTAAATGACATTTTACATGTGTTTATTCATTTACTTCTTCATTCATTTATTTATCCAACAAATATATGAATGTGTACTCAGTGTTAAGCAATGTGTTATGTTTTAGGGCACAACAGTAAAACAAAATCAAAACAGTTTTAATGCTGGCCGGGTAGCTCAGCTGGTTAGAGCATGGTCCAGATATGCCAAGGTTGTGGGCTTGATCCTTGGTCAGCTAATGAATGCATAAATAAGTGGAACAACAAATCGACATGTTTAAAATCTCTCTCTCCCTTCCTTTCTCTCTCTAAAATCAATCAATGAATACAAATTTTTAAAAAATCAAACCAGCCTCAGTCTTTAGTGAATTCATAGTTGAGTTGAGGAGATAAATGTTCATTAAACAATAACACACATACATGAAACATAACAACTATGATGACATTTGTAAAAGACAAGTGCACAGTCCACACTCTATAGAAGTATATAAAATAGGATCCAAGACATTCTGGTGGATCATGGCTAATGGAGAGAATCACCTTTAGAATGGAGTGTGAAGAACATAGATGAGTTAAGTTGGCAAAAGGGTTGAGGATAAAATTTCAGTATCAGAAACAGCAGAGCATATACAATAACCCTAGTGTAGAAGCCCACCATATTTGAGAAACTAAAAGAAATTCAGTTTATTGAGAACACAGAACAAGGAGAAGGAAATGGTGGCTGGTGAGGGCAGAGAGGTTATTGGGGTCAGATAGTGTTGTTTTGTATCCTATATGAAGCATTTTGGAATGTGTCATAAGAGCATGGGAGCTACTGAAAGTTTCAAGCAGTAGGATGAAATATACACTTAATCTGCAATGTGAAGATCTTTTTAAAGGTGGGAACTGTTTGAGGAATGTTTTGGTAGTCCAGGTGAAAGATGAGGGTTCTTTGGAGTAGAAAAGAGAAAATGTAGATGGACAGAATTGAATTGAATAAAGACATATCAAGTAGGTTACATTGAAAGAACCTGGTAATTGATGGGCTGGGGTGTGATAAAGGTATGAGTTATTGATGATGACTGTCAAGTTTTTGGCTGGGGAATCTTAAAAGAGAGTGTCATTCACTAAAACTAGAGAACACTAGCAGGGAGACCATATTTCTTGCAGAAAATTAAGAGTAATCTTTGAACATAGTGATATGTATAAGGCACCTTTGAGACAGCCAAAGCTCAATGTCAAGTTGGCCGTTTGATATACAAGTCATAAATTCAAAGAATAGGTTTGAACTAGATATCCGTATTGATAATAACTGACTCCATAGTTTTGGATGGCAGATCAAGAAGAGGGTATTAGCCCGGCCAGTGTGGCTCAGTGGTTGAGCATCGACCCATGCACGAAGAGGTAGCTGGTTTGATTCCTGGTCAGGGCACATGCCCAGGTTGTGGGCCTGATCCCCAGTGGGGGGCATGGAGGAGGCAGCCAATCAATGTTCTCTCTCATCGATGTTTCTATCTCTCTCTCCTTCTCCTTTCCTCAGTCTCTAACATCAATAAAGAAAAAAGAGAGAGAGAGAGAAAAATGCTAAGCACAACATTTAAAGGCTGGAAAATAAGGCTGCAAGCAAAATAAGGAATGACAAAAGTTAGAAGAACTAGAAATGTGTGGCAGTACAAAAGGAGGGAACGTTCAACAATTTCTGACATGAGGCATTGACATTGCTTCTCTCTCTCATGGAAAGCCCTTCTCCCATTTTCTCACATGCTCACTTCATCACCAACTTCATCACATTTGCACTGAAACCTTTTCTTATCACTCTGATTAAATTTGGATTTCCCACCTCAACTTACCCCAGGCATCTCTATGTCTCTGCTTTGCTTTATTTTATTTTTATCTAATATATTACTTACTCAGTTTTTTCATTGTTTGTCTCGCCCCACCTCCATGAGTTATGGTGTTTGTAACTTTTGTTCACTGTAGTGGCCTCTATACCCAGTTTAAGACCTGGCATATGGTATGCCCTTCAGGGATTAATAAGTAATGATGAGTAAAGGAATGGATGAATGTACAGTAACAAATATCAATAAATGAACTGTAACAAATACCAATGAGAGGGCAAAGATAAGGTGAGGATTGACACTGTTTAACTGGACTTGGTGTGGTAGTAGCAGTAGCCAAACTGAAGTGAGTTGGAAAGTGAGTGATAGGCAAGCAATGTTAATGAATACAGATGACTCTTTTTAGAAGTATAGCTACAGAAAAGGAGAAAAATGAAGATGCTAGTAATTGGATAAGATGGAAACATTGGATAGAAGTTCTTTTTTTTTGAAAGTAGATGAAAGATCGAATGTTTAAAATGCCATTGGGCAGATGCTTTTGAAAGGAAGCAGTTTAATGCAGAAAAAACATTGTGTACAGGAAAGATAGTGAAGGACACACTAGGGACCATTAATAAAGTCAGACTTTGGAGAAGGCACTTGGAGGTAGTGGTCTTTGGAGGAGGAGGGTGTCTTTGACCTTCTATTTTGGAGGAGGATGCAAGGATGTGGGAAGGTTTAGAAGACAATTTGATATATTTGGTAATTAGAAGTTAGCATTCTAAGAGTGTCTGGGGTTAGAAGGATGTTTTAAATGGAACATTTGAAGAAAAGATTGAAATAGTAGTTTTAGAATGCAGTAGAGAGAGTTGAACTGTGGATTCTGTTAGGTTTGCTCTGGACAGTGTTGTAATATGCATAAATAGCTTTTACTAAAGAAAAGTATAAATAAACATTTTGGTTTTAGAAAACACTTCTAAATCAATAAAATACAGACAGCTCATAATTGAGAAATCTTCAAAAACGAGACAGTTGATCATTTTGGACCTCTAATAAAAACAATTTTCTAGTACACATTGATAGTTTAAAATAAGTCCCTCATGTCAAATTTCAGTGATAAAATTTGATTTGTTTCTGAAAGCACAAGTATACTCTTTCTTCCGAGTGTTTCAAGATTGCTAAGTTTGAAGGGATGTGAACTCACGATATGAAGTATAAAACATTACACTTCTCCCTATACATACATATACTCATATACATATACTCCTAAAGGCAAATGATGCATTGTTGATGTTTGTTTTTAGTCTGTGTTGCATTTTAACAAGATAGAACAAAACCATGTGGTTTGCCATGTCTTCCTAATTGTTTTGAGTGGCAATTTCAATAAGTGGCTCCATCTCTCGAATTCCCACTGACACAACTTTCTCCGGAATTCGATCTGTCATCCCTCCAATTAGCAAAGCCCTGCAGCCGCGCTGGAGAATGGCTTTGTAATATATCTTGAGCTTTAACAAGGAACTTTTTGATGTATTTCAATTATGATGTACAAAGTAACATCTTAATTAAAGAAGAAATTCTATTTTGAGGCTCTTTAAAGTGCTATTACAGTTTTTGGTTGAGAGCTTCCTCTTAAGATGAATCTGCCCTCTCTGCATTTAATGAAAGAGATGCGGAGCACTTGGGCTGGAGGAGTGGGGAAGGGGAAAAAAAAAAAAACAAACAGCCAAGAAAGGCTGCTGAAGACTCCTGAAGTTGAAGAATAAAATTCGGTTATAAGTTGATGGTTTCTAAGAGTTCAGATTGCATCTCAGTAGCTATTTCAGCATAGTTCTACCAGCAGTCATTTTTTTGGTCATAATGATCTGAAAAGAACAAAAAATTTTGTTTGAAACTGAGGATGAGAGAATTAAACGATGAAAATTAGATGTGATAAATACGGTCTGATATGGTGATCCTGGGATTACACACAGGAGAAATTCCATTTGTATGTGTTTTGTAAAAAAAAAAAACCTTTAAGAAATAGAAAAATTGGCACATGGTCCCCTTGGGAGACATACATTTATACACACAAATGAAAAATTCCCAAACAAAAGTCAAGCCATCCACTTACACCTACATGTGTTAGGTTAGCCAAGCTTTACTCTTGCTTCTTAAATTGATTTAATAGTCTGAGTGATTTGAATACTTTAATTTGGTCTGTGAGACTTTCTGTTCTAGGACAGTGATGTTCCACAGTGATTTTCATGGTAGAACACACAGAAGCTACCATTGAATCAAGTTAATTTCCCATAGGACAGCTACCTACATGAATGAAGCAGAGCCCATGTCCATAAGGACCTTATAGTAATCCTTGCACATGGTTTAAGGTTTTAATTCACCCACCCTGAAAACTTTCCTAGACATCATAATGGCATCTTGCTACCCTCCATATGTCTAGGTCTCAACACAAGTATAACTTTATCAAAACAGCATTTGGGTAGTTCAAATTTTAGCAAAAAAGACTCCTAGGTATATCCAAGATGACCTTTCTCCTTGGTTAGAAAATAAAACCTAAAAATATATCTACCCTTGTCTAGGAGGGAGACCTGTGAACATCAGAAAATACAGACGACGGTCACTCCTCTCTGGGAGACTGCTGGTCTGACTAGGACAACCTTCTCTACGTTACATAAAAAGACTGGGTCTTTAAGTTTCAGGTGTCCTTTACTTCTAGGGTTCCTTGGTGATGCAATGGCAAGAAGAGTTTGCTTTCAAGTCACCAGTAAGATCCCATGACATGTGAACTGCGAAGTGGGCAAATTATTTAATATGTTAATACTTCCTCCTTTAAAAACTTGTAGTAAACAGTGAATAAAATGTTTTTTTTGTGGAAGATTTTTATAAACTATTGAATGATATACAATTGTTACTATATTCTACATCAGCTGAAGTGTTTATATTAGAAAAGGCATTACTTTGTTGGGACCCATGGCAACAAGGCAATTCCTTCCTGGGCTGGGCAAGCTTTCACTCTACAGTTGATTAAAACATTATACTGACCACCGACAAGTGTAAAAATAGGTATACGTCATTGAATTCCCCATCATACTGCTGTCAAAATGTGTTTGGAAGGAATAATTAGCAATGAAACAGTCTATATTCTCTACTTCCTGTCACAACACACCAGAGCATAAGCTTTTAAGCATTCTTCACACTAAAAAAAAAAAAAAAAAAAAAGGCGAGAATGCAAATTTCACGGCAAGAGTCTTAAACCTGGTATAGTTCATTCTGTAATGAAGTTGGTATACAACATCTATAATGTTGGAACCCACAGTTTTGTTTTGTTTTTTGTATGTTTGTTTTTTCACTATTTTCCTCTCCCTCTGCCTTCTCTTCTCGACCTTTCTTTTTTTTGACATTAAATTTGACATGGCCTTGGCTTTCAGCCATTTTGAACTCTATTGCAATACCAACATTATGAAAAATTACTTGCCCCTAAGGATTATGTAATAGGCTAAAAGAGAAACAAAAATATATTCTAGTCCTGGCCAGGTAGCTCAGTGGGTTGGAGCATCATCCCATACACCACAATGTTGTGGGTTCGATCCCTAGTCAGGGCATGTGCAGGAGGCATCCAATCCATGTTTCTCTCTCACATTGATGTTCTCTTTCTCTCTCTCTCTCAAATAAATAAACATATCCTCGGGTGAGGATAAAAAAGCATCCTACAGTGGTATTACCTTGACTATGCTCACGGCAAATGTCTCATTGAAGATTTTTTCGAACAATTCAATTTGACCTTTTGACTTTGATTTTCTTTTTCAAACTCAACCTACTAACATAGTGCAAAATATTCTCCTAATAACTAGGTAAAATGTAAGGATTTCTTGAAGAATGAGTCATCTTTCTCTTTTCAGAAACATATTCTTTATGAATTTAGGATTTGCAATAATGCTCCTTAA
Source organism: Tadarida brasiliensis (assembly GCA_030848825.1). NCBI lineage: Eukaryota > Metazoa > Chordata > Mammalia > Chiroptera > Molossidae > Tadarida > Tadarida brasiliensis. The sequence goes on along the minus strand of CM061267.1, from coordinate 75,710,814 downwards.
ATATTAAAAATAAACAACCAGGTGCACTGCTCAAAGTTTTGCCCACTGGGAGGATTTCTCTTCATTGCTGTCCCTTCAGGGATGTCCCAGAGGGTGGCTGGAGTTGTCCAGGTGATGCCTATATGCCTAAACCCATCAGTAAACCAGACCCAACTTTTTCTTCCTCTGTCAGCTGACTGTAGGCAACTCCCCATGAGGCCGTAAGTGCAGGCTGGGAGAGAAGGTGCTGTGGCAAGATTGGGGACCATGGGCATTTAGACTATTCTATCATGTAACTTATTTATGCCTCGGGGCCTGCCTGAGCCTGATCTCATACACATACAACTCTCACCTAATGATGGGTTGCTGACATGCCTGCCCAACTTTGTAGCTTAGTGGATCCAACAACATCCAGTTCATTATGGCAGCTCAGGTCACACGGTAACTCGATGGTCCACGGTTAAGCGTTCAGTCCCAGCTAAGGCCCAACAGCAAGCCAAAGTTGTTTTCCAAAAGCAGAGCAGTTATCCACAGAAGATAGTAAGGCTTTGCTCTAAAATCCTAAGTCTGCAATATGATTCCCCTATATCAGCGGTTCTCAACCTGTGGGTAGCGACCCCTTTGGAGGTCGAACGACCCTTTCACAGGGGTCGCCTAAGACCATCGGAAAACACATATTTCTTGTGGCGATTCATAACAGTAGCAAAATCACAGTTATGAAGTAGCAACGAAAATAAATTTATGGTTGGGGGTCACCACAACATGAGGAACTGCATTAAAGGGTCGTGGCATTAGGAAGGTTGAGAGCCACTGCCCCATAGGAACCAATGGATCTGCTGGATCTGACCAGGCACCCCCTGCATCCTTCGAGTCTTTGACAGCAACACTAATCTCTGCAATCTCTCCAGGTATGCAGCGTGCAGAATTGTTTTTTACATTATTTCAAATGTTTGTTTGGCCTTTCATTCACTATTTTCCTAAGTAGGCAATGGTGAAACTATTTGTTATGCTACTCTAATGCCGGATACATGGCACCACGCGTCTGTCAGAAGTCACTGAACTTCACATCACAAAATGTGACCCGGAATGTATGTATGCAGATGTAGAAAAATATTTAAGAGATTAGGGGTTTTCAGGATGGATTTCAGAATGTGCCAAAGCAATCTAACTGTACTACAAATGTACAAAACAATATCATTTAAGGGTTTGGGGGATAGTACTGGCCTAAGTAACATTGGAAATACTGTAAGTGAAGTAAGTATATGAAAAAAGGCCAAAGAAACTAATCATGAACAATATCCTCTAGGTGATAAAGTCATTAACATGGGGTTACAGGTTAGTAATTCTGATATACTATACATGCATACGGAATTGAACAATAAAGTAGATGGATGTGTGAGCCAGGTTTTTCACTAGGGGAGTGAGAAGTTACAGATAAGCAAGAGTAGGATGCTAGGATGATCTATTTGGTCATGAATTAGAGTTGGAAACATGAGTATGAATTTAAGTTTAGCTTAATATACAGATTGTTACACTTAGAAATATTTGCAGGTATGTGTATATGTGCAGGTAAATATAAACACACATATGCCCTTTCATTACCTGAGAGGGCCTAAGCAACAGCACTCTGGCAGCAATAAGCACATGTGGAGCCTGGGTTTTGGTTTCTGAGACTAGTGACCTGGAAGTATATGGATTTATGGTCATTTCCATACAGCCTCTTATGACTGTATATCTCTATAGATTTTGATATGCATATTTTTAGCAGCTAAAATATAAGCTACTTGATTTAATCTGTTAAAAAAAACTTTATGAAATTTTACTCACTCTTAATGTAAATGCTCAATCGTAAATAAGTCTAAGGTATGGTTAAGATGACATTTGTTGTACTACAATGGAAAGTTAGAATACCTCATGATGGTGATGATGATGATGATGCTTAAAAATGCTATATGAGTTTCCTCATCTCAAAGCACCCAAATATTCCTTTTTCTCAGGCTTAAAAAAGTATAACTGTGTGAATACTACCTCTACATCATTTTTTCCTACTTTTTCTGCTAATGTAACTAAAAGGTTTAATTAGTGGACTTCATGTAGATTTTTATTTATAGCTTACATGGAAATTCCGTGAATTCTAGGCGACCTTGAATGGTACTCTACGAACCATAACGTGCATGTGATTCACTTGGGGATCTTGTCAAATGCACGTTCTGTTCAGTAGTTCTGTGGTGAGACCTGTGAATCTGCATTGCTAGCCAGTCCCCAGATGACACCCAAGCTTCTGGTTTGTGACCCACTTTGAGTAGCAACAGACTAAGCTTTCTCACCAAAGAAAATCCCCTGGGCATTTACTGATTTGTTTTTTAATACCAATGCCTGCTCCCACCCAAGACCAGCAAATAAGAATTTCTGAGTTCAAGTCTGAGCATAAACATTTCTTAAAAGTTGCGGTTGATTGTGACATTTAGACAAGCTTGAAAACCATAGCTCTTGAGCAGAAAAACCATAAATAAAATATCTTCATAATATTGCTTAGAGCAATATAATATGGGCAGCAGGACTTCCAGATGTGCTGGGAAGAACTGTAGAACAATTTGCTATTTTTGATCCTGGATTATTCTAAACAGAGGCTGACAGAATGGCAATTGCACTAAATTAACCTGACTTGCGTGGCAGCTTAGTGATAATGGAGCTGTTGATGAGGCAGACCATTACATTCATTTTCACTCAAGACTGAAGCAAGGATTTGAATGGAAGTTCCAGAGGTGAAAAATGAATGTGTAAGCATATTTGTATTCATACACGGAGGGAATTGATTCATTTGGTCTATAAATGGTTTTGGTATAACATATACTCAAATGACTATAAATAGAAATCATTGTTTTATAGTGAAAAAAATCATCTTGAGATTCTTTTGTAGGCAGTTGAAGAGTTATTACAGAAATATACTCGTTCCAATAAAATGACTACTACTAATAACGACTTAGGGAGTATATAGTATGTGCCATGTGTTTTATATATAATATGTATGATATTATTCTCCCCATTTTATATGAGGAGGAAATTGATGGTCAGAGACGTTATGTAACCTTTGCAAGTTTGCACAGCTGGTATGTGGTAGAGGCAAAATTGAACCCATTTATCTGACTTCAAAGTCCATGCAGTTTCCTGTCTAGGCTCATCAGAGCTAGAGCTATTTGAATGCTAACTACTCACTGTGTTAATTGATACTCAAAATGCTCATAAAGACACATAAGGTGATATTTAAACAACACTATTAAGTATTTTTCAAGGTAATATATAGCCGTGTGTGTTAATTTTTTTCTTTCCAGTGATGCGTTTGCTACAGAAATTATAAGCCTAGCTATATAGGTACAGTTACACATTCAGTCCAGGAGTGCATGGAAGTTCTGCCTTTTAATTAATGACTAAAAAAATAGGCACCTAATTCCTCATTCTATCATTAACACTAATTTCTAGTTTCATGGACGAACCTGAAACTTTCTTTAAAATACTTGATTTATACATATAGACAAAAGAGAACTTGTCTATGGATTGCTACCCATCAGATATGCTAACTGGTTTTATATATGTATATATTTTATATATGTATATTTATACATATGTTATAATGTTATATATAGGTTTTTAAAGAAACATTACTTATATATACCTTGAATATTAAAAACTATAAATATATAGGTAACTATGTATTTTTCTCTTAAATACTTTATTATGGAAAAATTCAAATATATATGAAAGTAGCATTAAGCATATGATCAATATCCAAGAACCCCTCACTTAATTTCATAAATGGTCTACCATTAGCCATTTTGTTTTATCTATAACCATCTACTCATAAGTAATTTTTTATCTATAACTATACTCCTCTAAATATTTTAAAGAAAACCTCATTGTCTGTACTTATATCTAAAACATAAGAAGTTTTTTATTATAGCTGTTAAAGGTATTTCTATATGGTTTTTATTTTTTATTTTATGTCTTAATTGAATTCATTGGGGTGACAGTGTATAAAAAGTTCGTAACATTATCACATTGTCATTATTGAACCTAAATATTTTAATAATTTAAAAATAATTAATGTCTTCTCAATACTCAAACATCTCTAATTGTATTACAACCTTCCTCTCTCTCTCTCTCTTTCTGACTCTCTTTTTCTTATAATTTTATTATGTGAATCAGGATAAAAAAATTAAGACATGATTAGATTGCTATATTTTTAAGATCCTTTCAGTCCATAATCACCCCTTCATCAACTTTTTTCTTGAATGTTTTTATTGATTATTTAGAGAGAGGAAAGGAGAGAGAGATAGAAACATCATGAGAAAGATACATTGGTTAGCTGCCTCCTGCATGCCCCCTACTGGGGCTGGAGCCCGAAACCCAGGCACATGCTCTGAGAATTGAACTGGGACCTCTCAGTCCATGAGATGCTCAATCCACTGAGCCACACCACCCGGGCTCAACTTTTTTTTCCCTACGTCCTTTGCTTGCTGCTATTGTTAAATACAGGGGGATATTACTTTTTGTGCAGCTTTCTATACCTTGGAGTTTGATCATTTTCACCTATATGCTATTCTTACACATTTTCTTGTATTCCCTGAATTTCCTCCAAACTGGTAATTAGATATAAGGGTTGATCAAATTTAGAAAAAAAAAAAAAAAAACAGTTTTGGTGAGACTACTTCATGAGGAGATACATAATATCTGTGTCTTTCACATGATCATAAAAGTTCTTGATGATAATTGCCTAGACCCAATATTAATTAAAGGTTCCAAAAGGATGATATTCTTTTATTTCTTTTTTATTTTTTGGCTGGAATTCTATATATTTTTTTATTATTATCTGTCTACTCATTGGTAAGCCTAAAGGACGATTCATACAGAAAAGGTAAATTATATTATTTACTAGTTTCCAAAATAATGAGTTGATTCTTCAGCACCATCCAATTACCTATAAGGAATTTTAAAATATCCCTTTTTGGTATTACTATGAACTCATGAAATTAAAAATATTTAATTTGTTTCAATTTAGTGCAGCCTATATTATGAGCTTATTTTTTGGGGGGCTCCTGATTTTGAATGCTTTTGTCGTGACCATAACAGTCCTAATGTTTCCACTCATCAAATAATGTCTGAGCTACATTGGTACATTGTCTTTAGGCTTTCCTGGGAAACAGAGATATCAAAAGTGTGTGTGTGTGTGTGTGTGTGTGTGTGTGTGTGTGTGTGTGTATTTTTTTTAAGGATAAACTACATTATGAGTTCTTATTGATTTTTCAAAATCAATTTCTATACTGTGAGTTTTAAGGGTCACAGATCTCAAATCTCTTCTTTCTTACAAGCTGAACATACCAGTTGTAAAGAACATCAGCTTAAATATTCATTTGCTGTATCCTATATATATACTCACAAAATGATCTCAGAATAAAAGTAAGTAAAAAAGTACCAACAACATTATTACTGAAAGTACTTTACAAAGTTATATTTTTTAAAAAATTGTCCCTAGGGTATATTTTATTAGAGTTATAAAATCAAGTCACAGTATATTAATTTGAAGCAAATGGTCTTTGTGTAGTTATACCACCAACTGGATACATAATTAGGGCAATTGTTTTATTTCCTTTACAATTTCAGGAAACACATTTCAAATTATGTAAAATGTATGTCACCAAAGTCAACTTTGCAAATCAAAACATGTTTTAATAAGTCTAGTTTTTATTCCTGTCCCTTGTACTCAATGCCATCTGTTCAGCATGTATGCACTTAAAAAAAAAAGATCCTTCTTACCTACACATTGGTTGGTATTGCTCTAATAATTATATAAAAGGCTTAGTCCCACCCCTTCTTTTAACAACAACAAAAAAGATTTACTTCAAAGAATAATATTAAATTTAGCTAGTAACCATCTCTTCCCCTCTATTCTTTATTTTCTCATCATCTCATTTTAAATAGTATACTTTTTTTTTAATCCTCACCTGAGGACTCTTTTTCCCCCCATTTATCTTCAGATAGAGTGGGAGAGAGAGACAGGGAAACATCCATGTGATAGAAACACATCGACTGGTTGCCTCCCGCATGACCCCACCAGGGCTGGGGACGAACCACAACTGAGGTACGTGCCCTTGACCGGAATCGAACCCGTGACTCTTTGGTTTATGGGCCGACGCTCCAACCGCTGAGCCAAACCAGCCAGGGCTAAATAGTATACTTTTAATTATAGTTGAATCAGCAAGTTTGTCTTCATTTTTCTATACTCTCACTTTATTGTCACATTTTTTCAAATTAAATAATTAGAGCATAGAGCCATTATAGAAGTGTGTCTTCGGTTTTATACTTAAAGGTCTTCTTACTTGTTCTATTCCATTAATCTGTTGTACTTCTTAAGAAACTTCTATAAAATGTACAGGGTGGCAAAAGTAGGTATACAGTTGTTCATATGGAAAAGAATTAATAAATAATAATGCATGAAAAATCACTATTTTGCAAATTCACAACTATAAACCTACTTTTGCCCCACCCTGTATATTGGTTCTCCTTTGCCTATGTTCTCTACCACTTTCTCTAAAATTCCTTTTTAAAATTTTTTTCATCTTTTTTATTGCTTTTAGAGTGAAAAATTTCATAATTTTTTATCTTCTATTTTTCCTAAGGATTTCCCTCATTGAATTTATTTTCTCTTCTACTTTTTGTTTGCATTTCATTTATGAAGTGACTCTTTCTTTAATTTTGAACTTTTTTCTTAGTTTCATAGCTCTTTTTTCAAATGTTGTACATATTTGCCTCATTTTTATTATGGTTATATCTGTAAATCTTTCATAGGTTAATCTATGTTCTCTGTTTTGAAATATACATTAACATTTGTATTAGTTTTTTGGGGCATTTCTTTCTGCTGTGCTTTCCTTTTTGTAGAGATATAGTTTCTTACTTTTTTCTTTTTCTGACATTAATATTGTGTAGGATTTGACTCACTTTTTTCTAGTGCTTATATTTAGGTAAAAGGGCTATCTTATAGTTTTAGAAGTAGGGATAGATCAGCCTTACTTTTTTTAGCTTTGTTGTTCTAGAAATACTTCTTGTTTTTGTGAAGGGAGATATGGCCTCATACTTTCTGAGATATTTTTCTATTTTATCTGTTCATGTACTGACACCAATTATGTCTTATAGCTATTAAATATTTAAAACACATCCACTTATATACCCTTTCCTTGTCTTTTTTTAGTGCACATTGTCTTTTGGTTTTGTTTCACTTAGTTCTTTTTTATGTTTTACGGGGAGATTTGGAGAAATTTAGAAACTAAGTGGCTACCACCAGCGTCTTTCTCTTGGTGTCCTAAGACTCAGAGCTTCTCATTGTGCTTCACCATTATTTCTCATTGTACATTGAAGAGCAGAGTGGCTTGTTGCTTAATTTTTAGAACATACCAGTTACAACAAATTTATATTTTGTTACTCTACTTGATACTTTGGGGGAGATTTATTTTGTTGAAATAATGTGTGTATCTTTTAAGCAACTGAAAACTGGAAGTGGAATTAATATTAATAATTTTATGAAGGTTATGCAATAAAAAACATCTTAAGCATTAAATTTAAAACAGTTGTTTTTGTCTTAAGGTGATTTTTAAAATGTCCTCAAGGGACAGCCATGAATCTTTTAAATTCTTGGAATAATTAAGAAGGCTTCTGTGTAAAGATCAAAAAGAGGGTAAAATTATCTATAGGAGGCAAAAATCAAGCATTCCCAATGAAGATCGATGGTCGCTTGTCATCTCAGGCTTTTTAGGGCTTCTTAGAGAGAAATGTCTACTAAAGTTTGCCTTTCTGTAATCATTAACTTTTACTTATCTCTAAAACAATGAGAACAGAATGGCTCAATTTTCAAAGCTTCAACGTAGTAACTGAAGATAATAATTAAAAACTGTAACAGTCAAGTCTGGCACCATGATTTAAAAAATATTGAGCAGTCATCAGCTCCAAGGGAGACTGAATTTCACAAATCTTCAGCGACAGAGAGTTTTATGGAAGTTTGCATCATTTACTTCTAAAAGCAGAAGCACTTCCAAGGCAAAATGGCTCTTGCTACTCCCTGAAAAGTTTTTATTTTGGACCTCATCTATTTGATATAATTATTTGGGGGTTTTGAGATTTAGAGTAAACTATGGAACTCTTGTTTTCTTGGACTGGAAAATTGACTAAATAGACATCTTGTTCAGGTGTGAGTAATGAAGAAAGATTGGCTTCTTTCTTGAGATGGACAGACTTCTGAGGAAAGTAATGGTATTATTCCCTGAGATGCAGGTGGTTGATACTGTTCTTGTCAATGAAAGAATTGAAGTAAATTTCAAGAACTAGTATATTTTGACAATTTCCATTATAATGAACTTGAAAGTCAGACCTCTGATAGTGTATATCTATTCTGCATTAAAGTGACTTTTTAAAATTGGAAAGTTGTTAGAGTTTTAAAAATTTCTTATATATTTTTAATATTTTAAAAACTTATCTTTATTGTTGAATGTATTACAGATGTTCCTCCTTTTTCCCCTATTGACCCCCTCCTCCCTACTCCCACTCCCCTCCTGCCTTTCCTTACACTGTTGTCTGTGTCCATTGGTTATGCATATATGCATATAAGTTCTTTGGTTTATTTCTCCCCCCCCCTTCCCTTTGAGATTTGTCAGTCTAACAACCAATTTGTTCTTCTTAATCCCTTCACCTTTTTCACCCATTCCCCCAACCCCCCTCCCATCTGGCAACCGATAAAATGTTCTCTATATCTATGAGAATGTTTCTGTTCTGCTTGTTCATTTTGTTTGTAGATTCAGTTGTTGATAGATATGTATTTATTGCCATTTTGTTTGTTCATATTTTTTATCTTCCTTTTCTTCAAGAAGAGCCTTCACATTTCGTATAATAATGGTTTGGTGGTGATGAACTCCTTCAGCTTTTTCTTGTCTGTGAAACTTTTTATATGTCCATCAATTCTAAATGATAACTTTGCAGGATAGAGTAATCTTGGTTGTAGGTTCTTGCTTTTCATCATTCTGAGTATTTCTTGCCACTCCCTTCTGGCCTGCAAAGTTTCTTTTGAGAAATCAACTGACAGTCTTATGGGAGCTCCCTTGTAAGTAACTAATTGTTTTTCTCTTGCTGCTTTGAAGATTCTCTCTTTGTCTTAAACCTTTTGCATTTTGATGATGATGTGTCTTGGTGTGGGCCTCTTGGGGTTCATTTTTTTTTTTATCCTCACCCGAGGACATTTTTCCATTTTTTGTTCAGATAGAGTGGGAGGGAGAGAGAGGAAGATAGAGAGAGAGAGAAACATCGACATGAAAGGGACATATCGGGTGGCTGCCTCCCGCACGACCAACCAGGGCTGAGGACAAACTGCAACCAAGGTACATGCCCCTAGTGGGAACCGAACCTAGGTCTCTCTGGACCACAGGCCGACGCTCTCTAACTGCTGAGCCAAACCGGCCAGGGCTTGGGGTTCATCTTGTTTGGGACTCTGTGCTTCCTGGACTTGTATGTCTGTTTCCTTCACCAAGTTAAGAAAGTTTTCTGTCATTATTGTTTCAAATAGGTTTTCAATTTCTTATTCTCTCTCTTCTCCTTCTGGCACCCCCATGATGTGAATGTTGGTATGCTTGAAGTTGTCCTAGAGGCTCCTTACACTATCCTCATTTTTTTGGATTCTTTTTACTTTTTGCTGTTCTGATTGGCTGTTTTTTTGCTTCCTTATACTCCAAATTGATAGTTTGCTTCTTGGCTTTACCTACTCTATTATTGAATCTCTGTAAATTATTTATTATGTCAGTTAGTGCCTCCTTCATTTCTGACTGGTCCTTTTTTACGCTCTTGAGGCCCTCACTAAGTTTATTGAAGTTCTCACTAAGTTCATTGAGCATCCTTATAAGTACTGTTTTGAACTCTGCATCTGTTAGATTGCTTATCCCCATTTCGTTTAGCTCTTTTCCTGGAGTTTTGTTCTGTTCTTTCATTTGGTACATGTTTCTTTGTCTCCTCATTTTGGCTGCCTCCCTGTGTTTGTTTCTATGTATTAGGTAGAGTTGCTATGTCTCCTAGGCTTCTTAGGGTGGCCTATTGTAGTAGGTGTCCTGTAGGATCCAGTGGCACAGCCTCCCTGGTCTCCCAGCTGGGCCCTCGAGGTGCACCCCTCATGTGGACTTTACACCCTTCTGTGGTAATTGAGTCTTGAGCTGTTGGCACATCAATGAGAGGATTTTACTCAGGCTGAAGAGCTGCAAGGACTGGCTGTGCCCACTATCTACCAACCTCTGACTACCTTGGATGATGAGCTGTGCAGGGGCCCACCACACAGAGCAAGACTTATTTTAGCAAGGCTCTGGTACCCACTGAATCCATTCCTTGAGTGTGTCACTTGTGGAGGTGGTTGGGTGGTGGTGCTTTGCAGTTTTCTGAAGCTGTCCACTGGGTGTGATGGATCTGGGGCAAGCTCAGCCACTGCCTGTGTTCTACCCAGGGACCCCAGGCATAAGCTACAAAGCAGTCTGCAGCTGGCTGCTTCTTGTGCTGGGCTTGGAGGTGCCCAGGTAAAGCCAAATTGTGAACCAAGGCTGGCTGCTTCTAGTGCCAGGCCTGGGGCCACTTAAGGAGAGGTATGGGGCTAGCTGAGACCAGATACTTCTTGTTTGAGAGAATTTAGGAAAATCTGAATCAGGATCCAAGACAGGCCAATCCTATGGTAAAGCCACTGGTAACAGCTTGGGTGGGCCTGAAAGTTGGGTGGGGTGGGGCCTCAGGGAATCACCAGGGCGGGGCAAACAGTGTGAGCCAGGTTGCTGGAGTCCCAGATATGGAGGCGTCTGCCACCCTGTGGGGGAAGAGCTCACCAAAGGAACAACGGCCTCCACCAGCACGTCTGTCAGGAGAAAGCCGCCTCTCCAGCCCTCATCCCGAGGCCAGACAGCTCAGTTCTTCCCCATATGTCTCTGGTGCCTTTTGAGCTGCCTCCCCCACGCTGGAGCTCAGAGGGAGCAAGTCCAAGTAAGTCCATGTGCGGGCCCTTTAAGAGGAGCTGCCTGGGGCTCCAGCAGCCTCAGCCTCAGTTCCCACTGTTTTTTCTAGCTAGAAGTGATGGGGATTCTCTTCCTGGCACTGGGACCCTGAGCTGGGCGCCTGGTGTGGGACGGGGACCCCTCAGTCCTCAGGGAGGACCTTCCCAGCCTAGGTGTCCTCCTGGTTTTTATCCGCCACATGTGGTATGGGACCAGCCTGTCTGCCTCCGTCCCTCCTACCAGTCTCGGTGTGGCTGCTTCTTTAATTTCGTAGTTGTAGGACTTCCATTCAGCTCGATTTCAGGCAGTACTGAATGATGATTGTTCTGTAGTTTAGTTGTAATTTTGATGTGGTTGTGGGAGGACGCGATACTGCATTTACCTACACCGCCATCTGGACCGGAAGCCTCTCTTTTTAGTATTTAAAAAATATTTTATTTCTATCTAAAAACTAAGGACATATAGATATAGAATAAGTTGCAAAGCATCTATAATTGCATAATTCAGAAATAAAACATTGCATTTTGGAATGTCTAACTTTTTTCTATGAATAGTTATTAAATTAAAAAAAATAAGTTAATATTTTACTGTCAACTGCTTAATATATTGTTGGTAATTTCTTTATCTACATGGATATCAATACAATATTTATTTATCTATTTGTATTGATATTTAGAAAGAAGAAGAGAGAGAGAAATATCCATGTGATAGAGACACATGGATCAGCTGCCTCCCCCACCCGCCCCCATGGGGGACCAAATCTGACGCCAGGGTATGTGCTCTCACAAGGAATTGAACTCTCTACCTTTTGGTGTATGGGACAGGGCTCTAACCACCTGAGCCATACTGCCAGGGCTCAATACAATCAATTTCAATGGCTGATTTTTCTTCTGTAGTCAAGATGTGCCATAATTTATGTAATCAAGCCTTTATTAATAGATTTTTGGTTAGTCTCAGTTTTTCAGTATTTTTAATAGCTTAACAGTATTGTTAAAAGTTAACATCTCAAGAAACAAATCTTGCAAAATGCTTCTAAGATTTCTCTTAGAGTAAATTCATAGATGTGGGATTGTATATTTCACTTTAGATAATACTGACAAACGATCATACCAAAACTCAGTATTATTATTCTAATTTTTTTACCTGTCAATTTGATAAGTGAAAGGTGCTTAAATATTATAACTATTTTAATTTCAGAAGTAAATATGAATTTTAATTTCTAGTAGAAAATATGAACATTATTTAGTGAATATTTGCATTTCTGTATTTATGAATTGACCATTTGTTTCCTTTGCTCATTTTTCTACTGAGGCATTCATCTTTTTCTTATTGAAACAAGTTTCTAATTTACTGATAATATCATCACTTATTTTATTTTAGTTCACAAGTATTATATTTTCTTCCCAATTTGTCTACCATCACCATTCCCACAATCAGTTTATCTGCTCTACCTGACAATTTCCATCAGCATATACCCATGCTGTTATTACTATCACTTAAAACAAAAACAACATCTCAACAAGCAACAAACCATTTTCATATATGGAGAAAAGAAAGGATTCAATGGAAAGTAACCTCACAGGGCAATCTGATTTTGAATTCCTAACTGGATTAATCATGCTGGTTAATCACACCCATGCATATAACTTATTTAGCAAAAGGCTTATATTTTACTTAAATAAGCCCTGTCCATTATTTCTGTGCATCTAGGTTAACATACCTTTGAAATAAGCACCGTCAAGAGTGCATTAATTCAGTTAACTGACCTGTAATACAATCCTCATCTTACTGTTCCCGCCTTAATTTCACATGTATAAAAGAAGTGCAAATTGTTATTTCGGGAGCATTTATCTCGGTCTCCTGAGATATTGCTTCCAGGTGTATCCTCTTTTTTCGTCCAAATTTTTTTTTTTTTATAAGACTTCTCTACAGGTTCAGATGTCCTTGTACAGACACATCCTACTTCTCTCTCCAGATACAACCATATTTCCAACAAAATTTCTGAAAAGAGACTTCTATAATTGTTGTCTTTTTCTCCTCCTATTCTACCCTAAATCTTTACCACTCAACCAAACCTTCTCTTGACATGGTCTAAAGACTCATTTTTCTTCCTCTAAAATGCAGATTCTCAGTCCTTGCCTTACTTGAACTAAAGTCAGCCTTTGACGTACATTCAGTCCCACGCCTCCTCTTGGAATGCTTTACTTCTCCTTGGTCCCTCCTTTACTCCTTGGTTCTTTAGCTTGTCTTCTCTCCAACTTTTAGACTTTAGAGTGCACCAGGGTTCAAACCTTGTTCTCCTTTTCTGTCTTCACTCTCAGTAATTTTAAGGATTCTCTTGGGTTTAATCACATAAAACCTGGACTAGTGTGAATCCTGACAATTTTTTTTATTTTTTATAATGCAAGTATTTGACCTAAGCTTTGATTGTGGGGGCATCCATTTCAAAGAGGTACCCACTTCAAAGCCTGCTATCTCCAATAAACACATACATTATGGCCACAGGACTAGATACAGTGGAACCTCGGTTCTTGAACTTAATTCATTCCCGTAGGCTGTTCAAGAAGCGATTTGTTCTAAAAGCAAATCATTTTTTTCCCATTAGAAATAATGCAAATTGAATTAATTCATTCCAGACCCCCAAATGATTCCTGGTTTAAACCTTTCTTATATACAGTACATGTTTAATGTTCTTTTTGTTTTTGTTTTTAATTTGTTTCTCTTTATTGATTTTAGAGAGAGAGGGAGAGAGAAATAGAAACATCGATGAGAGAGAACATCGATTGACTGCCTCCTGCATACTCCCCACTGGGGATCTGGCCCACAACCTGGGCATGTGTCCTGACCGGGAATCGAACCTGTGACCTCTCGGTGCATGGGTTGAAGCTCAACCACTGAGCCACACCGGCTGGACTCTTTTTTATATATAAACCAACACTTCTTTTCTTACATTTGTGGAACCACCCCCTACTAGCCTTAAAGAAATCACTTTCAGCACTCATTCCAGGAGGGTCTTTCAGAAGGTTAGCATATCACTGCCTCCGAAATACTGTCACCAGCTAACTGCTTTTTGTTTATCTAAATCAGCAACAGTTTTTCGGTTTTTCTACTTCTTCAGTTGCCTGTGATCATTGTTTCTTTCACACCTTTAGTACTCTTGATGTTTTAAAATTATGCTAATCATCCATTTCACCAGCAACAAAAGAAAAAAAAAGAAAAAACAAAAACAAAACAAGACATACTACACTGAAATATTCACAGCAGAATTTTCTGAGATGTTAACAATGCAAGGGTTAGCTGTAGTAAACTGACTCATACTGGAGCAGTCTCTTCTTTGTGGTCTGAGAGAGCTTTTGGTCATGCTGATATATCAGCAGGAAAGGTTGTCAGGTTAACCAAGACACTTTTGTGAACAACTTGGTGGAGAACCAAATTGTTTCAGATGGGAGACATTTGAGAACCGAGGTTTGACTGTAGAGAGTCAAGTTGCCTCCATCCACTGAGGCTCCTTTGATTTAGAGATCTTGGTTGATTTCAGTAACTGGGCTACTTATTTGTTTTCTCTCCCCCTGCTTTAAATTGCCACCCTCATGTTTTAAATTCACCAGTAAAGAGTGAGTCCACAAAACTCCAGGCCCTTACCCTCCACCCCAATAAAAGCAGAACCTCAGGCATGTGCACCCTCTCTTTCTACCTGAGAGCTCACTGTGTGGCCCAGGTGTGTTGTGCAATTTCCAGTTCTTATAGGTAATAAACCTGTATCTTTTCAAAGTGTCCTGATGGTTATCTCTGAAAGGCAAATTGCAATCATAGTAAGAACTACAAGGACCTGTCCAACCACTAACTTGTTATTAATATGCTGAGACCAGTACAAAACACCTGAAGACTTTCAAACTTATGTTTATGGATCCTAAACTCTTCTGAAGTTCAGACTCATATATTAACTGCCCAACAGGCATTTTTGTTTGGATATTTTCTAGGCATCTCAAATGTAACAGATTCAAAATTGAATTCCTGGTGTTTCCTCTCAAACTTTCTCCTTAGGTAGTCTCTCTATCTCAGGAAATGCCACTTCGTATTTCCAGGTCCTTAGGCCAGCAACCTCGGAGTCACCCTG
Organism: Tadarida brasiliensis; assembly: GCA_030848825.1. Taxonomy (NCBI): domain Eukaryota; kingdom Metazoa; phylum Chordata; class Mammalia; order Chiroptera; family Molossidae; genus Tadarida; species Tadarida brasiliensis. The sequence continues at coordinate 75,695,661 of CM061267.1, read as the reverse complement.
GACCCTTCCTCTTTGTCCTACTCTGTGTGTAGCACACCCACATATTCTGTGGTACAATCTGAAAAATATAGAATCTGTATGTGTATCAGAATTTCACTCATAACTGTCCATAACTGTCCATAACTGTCCTGATCTGTAGCACTGATCTCTTGCCTGGATTAATTGCTATAGACGTCTATCAACTCTCCCAATTTCTGTCTGATGTGCCTATAGTCTATTCTCACAGTCAGTACAATCTTGTCAAAATAGAAGTGTATGTGCCATTTCTATTTACTTTCTGTGAACTATCTTGATGTACCCATTTTAATTTATCTACTATAATTTTAATATCTTTTCCCAGCTACTTATTTTATCCCAGATTTTTGCTTGTCTTTATGCTTTTCTGTTAAATAGAATATTTAATTTTGGTATATTTAAAATTATTACCTTTAGTGACTTCTGCTTTGAAGGACTTATCTAAGAAATACTTCCCCTGCCCTGGCCGGTTTGGCTCAGTGGTTAGAGTGTTGGCCCACGGACCAGAGAGACCTGGGTTTGGCCCCCGCTAGGGGTATGTACCTCAGTTGCAGTTTGTCCCCGGCCCTGGTTGGGGTCATGTGGGTGGCAACCATTCGATGTGTCTCTCTCACATCAATGTTTCTCTCTGTCTCCCCCCCCCACCCCCCACCCCCGCTCTATCTGAAGATGAATGCGAAAATGTCCTTGGGTGAGGATAAAAGAATAAGAAAAAAAAGAAAAAAATAAATAAATACTTCCCCTTCACAGAGGTCATAAGGATATTTTATATTTTCTTCTAATATTTATGCAATTTAATTTTATTGGAGTTTTAATAAAACTAAGTCCATAATTCAGTTTTTGAATAGTTTTTGAAATAGGAGCTCAACACCATATCAAAAATTAATTATTACCACATCAGATACTGAGTAGTTTACCCTTTTTACCCCATTTTTAATGCTGTATTTAATATACAGTAAGTTTCTTTATATATGTGTTTATATGTTTAAATCTTTGTTCTGTCTGTCTGCCTCTGAGCTAATTTAAGACTTTTAACTTTAATTAACACGTTAGGCCAAATGTTCTCTCTTATTTTATTTTTCATATTTTCTTGGTTATTTTGAAATTTATTGTGTATAAAAGTGAAAGTGAGAAAGTCCATGAAAAATAATACTGAAATTTTGTTCCATTGAATCTGCATATTAACTTAAATTTTAATCAACATTTATGATATTGTGTCTTCATATTCATGAGTAGGGTATTTATTTATTCAAGTCTTCTCTGTTGTAGCATTTGATAATCTATAATGATTTTGTATGTCTTATCTTAAATTTGTTCTACAGATTTTTATTATTTTATAAATTAAATCAGTTCTATTTTTAAAATAATATTTGCATTTGGGTATTGCTGATCAATAGCTATTGATTTTTATGAAATCTTTTTATGGAAGTATAACAAACATAAATTAGATGCCCAAATTGTAAGTATAATGAATTTCCACAAAGTAAACGTCCTAGCACCCAAATCAAGAGAAAGGTCATTTCAAGATCCTCCAAAGTCCTCTTCTGTCTTCCTTCAATTACTATTCCCCTTCCCCAAGTAGCTACTAGGTTAATGCCTAATCTATTGATTAGTATTGCATGATTTTAAAATTCATACAAATGGAATCACACAATGTGTACTCCTTGTGTCTACATATTTTTGTTCAATCATATTTTAGCCACATATTAAATAACTACCACGAATGTGTCTATTTCTGAACTTTCTGTTGTGCTCCTTTAGTCTATTTGTATGACTTTGTGCCAATTTCATGCTTCATTCTTTGCATGTTTATACTAAGTCTTAAGATCAGGAAGACACAGTTTTTAACTTTTTCTCATTAATCATTGTCTTGACTATTCTAGACACATCACATTTTTATGTAATTTTAATATTAGTGGGTAAATATACAATGCATGTGATATGCTTTTCACTGGAATGGAATTAAACTTATATGTCAAATAGAATATAAATGAAATCTTTAAAATACTAAAATTTCCACCCTAGCCAGGTAGCTCAGTTAGTTGGAGCATCGTCCCATACACCAAAATGTTTCAGGTTCCATTCCCAGATGGTACATACTTCAGTTGCAGATGGGTACAGGAGGCAACAGATCTGTTAATCTCTCACATCAATGTTTCTCCCTCTTTCCCTTTCTCTCTAAAAAATCAATAAAAACATCCTCAGTAAGAATTAAAAAAGAATACTAAATTTTTCATTTTGTGAACACAGAATTACTCTCTAGCTTAATTTATTCATGAATGTTTTTGTTAGTTTTAGTATAAAGATCTTGGGTATCTTTTGTTAGATTTATTCCTAGGTATTTGATATTTTTATCTTATTAAAAAAACTGCCTTTTAAAAAACCAGGATATAAAAATACAATTGGTTTTCTATATTGACATTTTCATTATTATTATAGCTGCAAGGGAATCAGTGCTTATGTTTTCAAAGATTTTATTGAAATATCAATCCTAATATGTTTGAATTTTGAAAAACTATCTTGTGCCTAAAATAAGCCTCAGAGCCCTAGCTGGTTTGGCTCAGCGGTTAGAGCATCGGCCTGTGGACAGTGAGTCATGGGTTCAATTCCGGCCAAGGGCACGTACCTGGGTTGTGGGTCGTCCCCAGCCCTGGTCAGGTCATGTAGGAGGCAACTAGTCAATGTGACTCTATCACATTGATGTTTCTCTCTGTCTCTCTGTCTCTTTTTCCCTCCCTCCCACTCTATCTGATGACAAATAGAAAAGTATCCTTGGGTGAGGAATAAAAAATAAATTAAATAAGCCTCAGAATTTTTGTATACCTTGAATTTGACAAAATATTTATCACATAGTAGGTAATGTATAAATGATTGTTGAATAAATAATTCTCTTTACAATGGTTATGTATGGATGGCATCATGAATTAAATGCTTCTTGAAAATAAATCCTGCAAGCTCACTGAAATTATTTTATGTAATATTGCACTGAGTGAAACAGACATTGTTAATTGCTTACCCATTACCCATTCTCCCTCTTTTCTTTACTATGTGCTGACTTTGGGGTAGCAATGTCTTTAGATGTAAGTGTTGGGTGATGGCTCCCATGCAACAGTCAAGTTTTGGACAATGAAATCTATGGTAAAATTTTTTTTAATTAATTTATTTTTGTTACAGATGTTTCTCCTTTTCTCCCCATTGACACCCTCCTCCCATTCCTGCCTCTCCCCCACCCCCAGCATTGTGGTCTATGTCCATGGGTTATGCTTATATGCATAAGTTCTTTAGTTTATCTCTTCCTTCTTCCCCTCCCCACCCCCTCCTCTGAGATTTGTCAGTCTGAGCCCTACTCTATGTCTCTGGGTCTATTTTGTTAATCACCTTATTTTGTTCATTGTATTCCACAAGTAAGTGAGATCATGTGATACTTGTCTTTCTCTGACTGGCTTATTTCACTAAGCATAATACTCTCCAGGTCCCTCCATGTCATCTCAAAGGATAAGAGATCTTTCTTTCTTATAGCTGCATAGTACTCCATTGTGTATATGTACCACAGCTTTTTTATCCACTCATCTACTGATGGACACTTGGGCTGTTTCCAGATCTTAGCAATTGTAAATAGTGCTGCTATGAACATAGGGGTACATATATTCTTTCTGATTGATATTTCAGGCTTCTTAGGATATATTCCAAGAAGTGGGATCACTGAGTCAAATGGCACTTCAATTTTTAATTTTTTGAGGAAACACCATATTGTTCCCTTAAAATCATTGCTTTGAATTCTTTATCTGACAAATTGCTTGCTTCCATTTCATGCAGTTTCTTTTCTGGTGATTCCTCCTCTTCTTTCATTTGGGTGTTGTTTCTTTGTCTCATCATTTTAGCAGTCTGTTAGTTCCAAGCCTGGTGAGGGATCTTGGGATGTGTAGGCAGGTTGGTGTGTATCAAATAAGACTGCTGTGCCTCCAGACTGTTTTGGTGTGTGGCACCTCTTGCCTGCTGTGGGTCCTGGAGGATTGACAACTGGCGGCTAGTATTGGTCTGTTGTGGTAGGTGCTGCTGGGGTGTGTGGGTCCAGCTGGTGTGCTGCTGGGGTGCGCTGTTTCCTGGTGTGGCTCAGGTCCTGATCAGTTGCTGCTGATGCTGCTGGGGGTGAGTGTCAGCTCCCAGTTTGTGATGCTACTGCTGTTGCTGTTGCCAGGGGTGCTCTCAGCTCTCAATCCTCTGCTGCTGTTGGGGGCTGCAGATGCTCAGCTCCTGGGACTTTGCTGCTGCTGGGGGAGGGGCTCCACTCCAAATCTGCTGCTGCAGTTTTCATGGGCAGTCTTGACTGCCCAAGCCTTGCTGCTGCTTGGGCTGGGGCACTGCTCCTGACCAGCCTCTGCTGATGCTGCTAGGGATGGGTTTCAGCTGCCGATCTGCACTGCTGCTGCCTGGGGATGGATGTCCGCTTTGGAGCCTCTGCTGCTGGGGGTGTGTCTTGGCTCCAGAGCCTCAGCTGCTGTTGGGGGTGGGGCTCCACTCCCACCCAATCACTGCAGCTGTTGAGGGTGTTGCTCCACTCCCAAGCTGCTGCTGCTGCGGCTACTATGGGAGATGGTGCTCGGCTCCCGACTGGTTGCTGCTTCTGGAAGCAGGTACCTTGACAGTGCCGCTGCCATGTCCTGGTCCGCACTGACACAGCGGGGTCCACTGGTCCGATGGTGCAAGCCACTCCCTGCTGCCTCCTCCCAGAGAAGACCAGGGATCTTCCAAAAATGGCAGACCTTCCCGCCATGCAGGGAGAAGTGTCCTAAAAGCCACTTACTGTGGTAGTTGGGTACTCCCTAGTCCACAGCACCAGAACCCTCTGCCCCACGTTTCTCCACTGCTCGAGGTTGCTTGTCCACACGCATGTCCACTCACACTCTCTCTCACACTCGCTCACGCTCTCACACACTCACCCTCACTCCAGTCCTGCTCACCACCATCTTTTTCATGGTGAAATTTGATATGCTATTAAAAGGAATCAGATATGTCCACACTTTCCCTTTCCCTTCCACTATTCTTCGACCTTGAGTTTAGACTTGGTGTCCTGAGCTGTACTTAGGAGTCATTGCACTGTGTCAATAAGCGTGAGATGAGATGCTAACATGCTTTTTGTGCATCAGGAAGGTAGAAATAGATGTAGCTATTATGTCCTCACTGAGCAGCCAAAGGAATGTCAGCTGTCTACTTCTGAATTTCTTCTTTTGTGAAAAAAGAACTTTTTCAACTTACTGTTATTTAGTCATCTATTACTTGAAGAGAAATGCATTCTTAACTGATATGCTTAGATTATCACATGTTTAATAGCACTGAATGTGTTATTACTGAGTTTGAAATAGCATTGACCAAATAAAGCACTTACATATAAGTTGACCCGGGATCCTTATAGAATCCTGAGACAATCCAACAAAAAAATATGGTAAAACCAATTTGAATGAGGGTAAATGTTGAATGATAAAACATTACATTTTACGTTGGAAGGGGAGATCTCATTTTTTAATATTTATTTAACAACATGCAACTTATTTTCTAAGATTAAATTTGCTCTTTCTTCATCTAAAGTCTTCTCTAATTATTAAATCTTGATATTTTTAATGTTTTAAATATTTTCAATAACAGCTCTTAAGAGTATCACAGTTTGGGCTAACATTATCACCTATGGTTCTCTTTTTCTGTGTATGCATTTAACCCCTTCTACAGGTGTAGATATCATGAATAGAATGTGCAAATGCACCTCTTTCCTCTCACTCTCAGGCCAAACATTCCAAAATGACCATAGCATTATTTCCCTCTACACCCAGATATAGCTGTAACTTCCTTTTCAAAACAGATATCAAGGTGGTTACTACCAATTAATCAGAGTTGGAGAGCTAGTCATAACTTAATATTCCTGACAGAGCTGAAATATAAACTACAGGATATCACAGATTTGATCAGTTTTATCTTTTTTCCCCAGACATTTTTATTTTATTTTTTGGTGCATGTGTTCCATTGATTGTTGTTAATAGATCGTCAATGATATAGCATTGCTAGGTTATCCCAACTTAAAATATAGCTGTTTTGCAAAACCATGTATATATCATAATGGCTAACATTATAAGAAAGTACTGAAAATATGAACAGAGCTTATTTTATAATTGAGTAATCCTGAAAAAAGCTTACTTTCTCAGGCTTTTGGCCATCTCCTTTTTACATAGAAATGTTCTGTTCAGCTGGTGATGTTATAATTCTTTTCTCTTTGTATTAAGTTAGCACATCAAAATCTTTTGTCAAAACAAATCAACATACAATGAGCAATAGATCTAGATGAGAATTGGATGATATGGGAATGCAGAAAAATTTGTTCTGTTACTAATCCATTTAAAGTCTGAAGTCAGACCAAGAAGGTGGATTTGTTTTGGTATAAAGGGCATTACACTTGAATCAGAAAAAGCAGGTTTGCGATAATATTATTTTTATTTTGCAAAAGCATAAACCAGAGCTTAGTCCTTAAATCATATAATTTATGTAAGGTCTGGAATATTAACCCATTCTCTGTCTTAAAGGTAAGTTTTATTTCTCTAATTCATTACATATGTAAGTACTGTATTTAACCCAACTTGGTTCATTGTTAATTCCTATACACTTTCTGTCCTTTTCTCACTTCTATGCCTTTGTGAAAACTTTGTCTTCAGCCTGGAATGCCTTAACCTGTCCAAATCATGCATCATTTACACATCAATATACATGTAGCTTTTCTATAAAGCTTTATGTAGGCCCTCAAAAAAAATGACTCTGCCATCTATGTTTCAATGTCATATCTTTACTATTATTTTAGTACACATCTGTACACCTTTTCTCTATTGACTCATGTTATTGGTATATCTTATGTTTTAAAGTAGATTCTAATGTAGTAAGCACTCACATACTCTCCTGTTCTTTTATGTATACCCCATATTATCAAGCATTGTGTCCCTGAGGTACTAGTGGCTAGATATGCCTTTTGGTGTATTTTAATTGCTATCTAACAAATGATGGCAAAGTCAACAACTTAAAATAATAAATATTTATCTCGCAGCTTCTGTGAAAAAGAAATCTGGGAGAGGCTTAACTGAGTGGATTTGACTCCAGGTCTCAGAATGTTCCTGTAATCTAAGTTTCTTCTACTCTTAAGGTTATTGATAGACTTCAGTTTTTTTATTGGCTATTAGCCAAAGATTTCAATTTCTTGCTGCAATGGCCTCTTCTGGGTCTGCTTGGCATGGAATGTGGCTTCTCTCAGAGTGAATGATGAAAGAGAGAGAGAGAGAGAGAGAGAGAGAGAGAGAGAGAGAGAGAGACTAAGGTGGAAGACAGTCATTTTATAACAAATCTTGAAAGTGACATATAATCACTTCTGCCACATGCTATTGGTCATATTGACCAACTGTGGTACACTGAGGGTGAGCCAACACAGGAGGCACAGATCGCTGGAGACCATCCTGAAGGCCGCTTACCTTTCTTGGAAATTGTGATTGATTCAATTATACCTTGTTTTGGTCTTAGTGTACCAGCTAGAAAACATTACCTGTGCTTTATACTATTTCTTTATTTTAAATATATTTATGTCATAATAAACCAATAGCCAAAATCTGTAAATATGATTAACATATAAGTTCATTTAGAGAAAAATTAAAATACATTATATCTTTTCACATTCTTTTCAGTCCTGTGACAGGGTTCAATTAATGTTTGATGTGCATTTGTGTGTGTGTGTGTGTGTGTGTGTGTGTGTGTGTGTTTACTGTAACTGAAAACTTATTAAACAGTGGCTATCATTTTGAAAGATTATTGTGTCAGTAATACAAATTTTTACATTAGTCATAAAATTTCAAACAATTCTTGATAAATATTAAGGATGATTTTAAAGGGCAATGAGAATAGATTTATTATAAACTAAGTAAAATCAAAATCAATCGAATTGTGTACTCCTAATTGACACTACATTTCACATAGGGGATTGTTTTTTCATTTAAAATGATTTTTAAACAACTCCATAATGTTCTTCATACATCAGTTAAGTACCTTTGTATTTAATGCAGGAAAAATACCTTACCTTTGAGGTCTTGCTCTGTGCATTAAATTACATTTGTAAATGCTTCACTGAACAGTATTTTTCAAATATAATCTACATTTAGTAATCATGTTTAAAATATAATTTTTCATAGTTATGACCCATCTGCTCAATACTGATAAGAAGTTTAATAAAGCAGGCTGCAAAAATCAATGCTTTAAATGTTTATTAATTACCTAACACATGGCTTAGCTTACTGAGCACATTTAATACCCCAATACATACTTCAAGGTATGTATGGAAATTTTTACACTTAGGTTTAAAGATACATTTTAAGCATCCTTTCAGCTGTGGTTTTTAATCCAAATTTATAAGCAGTGCGCTTATTCCATTTAATCTGATCTTTCACTGAGGATACAATTTCGCTGAAGGTAAGGCAGACAATTTCTATCTGGAGAAAAAAATCTTAAAATGTACATTGTACATTAAAAACTACTGGAGCATAATGGGCTAAGCTGCACATGGACCAGATTTCAACATTTGCCAAAATTATCAGTACATTTAGGACTCATTCTAATTTTCTCAGCCATTATTTCAAACTCCAGTAGCACCAGGAACTGATTTAATCAGTCGGAAAGGCATAAAGCATTCAGGTCAAGTAGATGAGCACAAAAATGTTTTCCGATTCCTTTCATTCTCGTCTCATGGAGGCCTTTTGTCACTATTATTGGTGCTTGGGTTCTCAAGTTATTTCTCCTTCCAAACTATACTAATGTGTTTGTTTTGTTTTTTTGTTTTTTTAATTGTTTTTTTAGAGAGAGAGGGAGAGAAACATTGATGTGAGACACATTGATCGGCTGCCTCTTGCATGCCCCCTACTGGGGATCGAGCCCACAACCCAGGCATGTGCCCTGCCCAGGAATCGAACCAGGACCTCTCAGTCCATGGGATGATGCTCAATCCACTGAGCCACACCGGCCGGGCTATACTAATGTGTTTTAAAGTGATAAGAAAGAAATGTAACTATTGAGAAACTAGAAATGGAACCTGAAAGGTTAATTCATGTCTTCCAGCAGGTCTATTTTTTTTCTATCTTTACTTCATGATCCTCATTCGATTTTCACCCCTGCCTCTAAATCTAACATACTGCCTTAAACAGAGTATTATTCCAAAGTGCATATTTAAAAAATATGTTGGCTTTGTTGAAATATATCTTCACAATTCCGGTGTCAAACTCATGAGCTGAGAAGCTAACATGCTTTGGCGAGCAGGTGTGTTTTGACGTTATCACTGCCTTTTTCTGTTACTAAACTATCGAGCAATAGGTTTATAAATTCTGATCTAAATGAACTAGACAAAATCTTAGTCACACAATGCCTTTCAAGTCATAATGCTTAAAGTTCTATTATTAGGGGTTAGCTCTTTGAGTCTTGAAGCTTGTGAGAAGTCTGAAAGTTTTGTTTGGACTGTTTTGATCACCTAACCACCTCTGGTTTCTTGGAATTTTTTCACTTAGCTGTCAGGATGAGCTTTCTATAAATTGCACATTTGATCATTTCTTTCCATTTGGTGGCTCTTCCATTGCCTGAAGGATAACTCAAAATTCCACAGTAGCACCCTCATGGTCTTTAAAAAAAATTTTTTTCTTTTATTGATTTTTAGAGAGAGAGGAAGGGAGAGGGAGAGAGAGACAGAAACATTGATAAGAGAGAACATCGATCAGCTGCCTCCTGCATGCCCCCTACTGGGGATCGGGCCCACCACCTGGGCATGTGCCCTGACTGGGAATTGAACTGGTGACCTCTTGGTGCATGAGTCGATGCTCAACCACTGAGACACACTGGCTGGACACCCACATGATCTTTATGTCTTTGCCCCAGCTTTTCTAAACAGGTTTGCCTCCATGAATCCTACAGTCTCCTCCCATCCATCTATGTGTTCCCCTCCATTATGCACACAAATTCCTTACTCATCCATCCATGTGCCCTGTTTGCACACCCATCTATCCACGTACCCTCCATCGTGCATTCTATATTATCTACCCATTGAGCTTCTCACTGTTTCTCATATTATCTCGGAACTTCTCATGTTTTATTCCACACAGCTAGAATATTCTCAACACAAACTTTCCTGTCTTATACCCTCCTACTCATTAAAAGTGTTGCTCAAAATTCATCTTGTGTGAAGATTTCCCAACAACATCTGGATTTTCCATTTGTCCCCAACCCTATACAGGCAGCCTTCCCACCATTTAACTCTTTATTGTGGGGTACCAGAGTGTATTATATGTATCTATATTTCAGTGCTTTTCATTTAAAATAATCCAATTACATTCATTTCGACACAGTATAATAGCTTGTGTGGCTAAGTTAAGAAAAACTCACTGAAAAATGTCTGGTACAATACATCATCCTGCATTTATTGTCTGTTACTTAATAGCAGCTAGAAAAGGGATTTAGGACAAGGTAAGTCATTGGTAGCCAACTCAGGAATTATCTTAGGAAAACTTCCTTGAGTGGTAAAGAGGAAACTGTCGCCTTTATTCTTAGCTTGAAAAATTAGACAAAAGGACAAGAAGACTGCATTTAATGTACGTAGTGGAGTGTTCGGGTGCCAAGTTTTCAGGACTTGATCTAAATGTAATAAATTATAGCCAGTTGACCATAGGCTACTTTTTTATGATTTTTACATTCTAATCTGTTTCTGTTGTGAGACAGTCTCATTGAACCTTTCCAATTTAAATGGGTCTTTTATTCCCTTATTTTGTTTTCTTTTCCACCATCATTTATTTCCCCTATACCCTCTTCCACCGCCACCCACCCCTTGCCCCATTTAGGGGCTTTAACTTTGAAGAAGCAAAGCAAGTTTCCAAGCTAATCTATGGTTATACTTACCTAATATCTCTGAGATGTGTGTGTGTGTGTGTGTGTGTGTGTGTGAGAGAGAGAGAGAGAGAGTATGTGAGTGTGTGTGCACTTCGGAATTTATTGATGTTATCTGATTAAGTCTTGGACATCATATACATCAAATGTTATCTAAAATTCATCCATTTATACCAAGGGCTTGATTATCATGCTTCCCTTCGAAAGGAAGAACATTACTGTGGAGTTCAAATTAATTGTCTTTTTAAACCAGGTAATTTTGGGAAAATAGAAGATAGAGCAATATGAAATATGTAAAACAAAGTACTAGAACTATTGTTTGAAGAATATAAAATTATTTTTTATAAAATATTAATTTTGCTTATATTTTATTCCAAATCAAGTGAACCACAAACATAATGTATTCTTTCTTTAATATAATTACTACAAAGAATATTTAAATTGCTAACAGGAGGCTAAATGCTTAGGGCAATATACTACTGATGGATGACTAGGGGATAATGATAAATGAATCTCATTCTAAATTCTGTCAACGAAATAAATCACTAATGTCATCAATTTCACTAATATATTAACATTCCATTCAAACAATATACCTCTTACTTGTCTTTTCCAGGGAAGCCTGTTCATTTTAGTCATACTTATCTTGAGCTTTATGGAACTGGAAAACTGTGATTAATTGTGCTCACTCTATACAGGAAAGCCCTTTTGTAGGCCCCATGTGCTGGGAACTGGCCTTTGTTTTCTGACCACATAGTCAGTCATCCTGGAGGTGATGAAAGCATAATTTCTCTGCAAAATGGGCACAGTTCCTGGAAAGTATGTGCCAAGGGAGGGTTCCTAGTTTGTGATAAGGTGTTCAGAATACAAACATGGAATATATCTGGATTATACAGAGGTGAAAATATTGAATGAGTTGGCACTGTATGTAAACAAATGGAGTATACTTTAGAGTAGAAGTTCTCTGGATATGCTGCACCTAAAACCTGGAAAGTTTCAAATGGGATAATATCCTGCATAAGCACTTAATTTAAGTAAATTGACTAATCTAACTGACCTAAAAATTAAGATAAGTTCAAATGGATTGCTTGAAAATAACTTCTATAGAAGGATTCCTAAGCTAGAGCATCTGTTTCCCATAAAACTGATAGTTACAGGGATGTTAAATAGTAAATAATGTATCAAATAAAATAGTTATCTTAGGTAACCGTAAGGTAATGTTGATGATTTTTAGTCACAAACTCCTTCAACTTGGAAACACAATTTACTATAATACTTAGGTTAATTTTAAAGTTTACATAGATAACAAACCAGAAAATGTTCACATTTAGTATGTATGATTTATTAATTTTATGTATACATGTATGTATTCATTCAGTGATTTGATAAATGTATAGTCAGCACCTACTAGGTACCAGATACTGGGTAGGCTGGGGATATAACAGTGTATAAGGTAAAGTCGTTGCTTTTTTACAGTCTAGCAAGGATGATAGGAACTAAGAAATACATTCATATATAATATATTTTATTAATTCTAAGGTGCATTTAAATAATATTTTAAGGTCTGGATACAGAGGTATTTTATAATGATTGTTGACCAGAAAATGAGATTATTTAATACATGTTTTATTTTCTGACAACATGGTAAGATTGAGAAAACAACAATAGCAAAACTTTCATAATGGGAGCCAAAGCTTAAAAGGAAATCTTAGAGACAATACATGATATTCTTTTAAGAAATGCCCCTCATCAATACTCCTAATGACACTGCAGATTACATTGTGTTGAGAAACACAGATGTTAATAATGTTGAATTGAAAATATAGACAGAGATATTGGATACTAAAATGAAAATGTTTCAGGTACAGGTGACCCTTGAACAACATGGGTTTGGACTGCATGGGTCCACACTAATTTTAAAAAATAAATTCCCACATGGTTTTTGGTCTGCGGATTGGAGTCCGTGAAGGCAGAGGGCAGACTGTATGCATTGTTCTAGGCCATTTCATATATGAGACTTAAGCATTCACAGATTTTGGTATTTGTGGGGGTTCTGGAACCAATCCCCCATGGATACTGAGGGACAACTTAAGTTTTTGAGGAGTCAAAAGTTATATGCAGATTATCAACTGGAGGGAGGTCAGTGTCCCTAACCTCTGTGTTTTTCAAGGATCAACTGTAGCAGAGTATATATATTTTTTATAATTCTAGAAAGAAAAAAATAAAAAAGCACATTACTATTTTGCATATGAAAGAAATTTAAATGATTTATCTTTTTGTTGAGGTTTTATGTCTGGAGACATTTTGTATAATACCATACGGTATAACAAATGTAATTAAAATTTTCAAGTAACTGGAAGTGTTTTAAATCTAATTGCTACATTTCTTATTCTTTTCATTGTAATGGTTGATGTGAGAGAATTCAAGCAAGTGTTAAGATTTGTTATATGGTAGCATTATATGTTTTTTTCCATTAGAACAAAGTTGCCAGCATAGGCGAGTGGATAAAAACACATTATTTTAAAAATTTTTAATTAATTAATTAATTAATTAATTAATTAATTTTTGTTACAGATGTTTCTCCTCCTGCCTACCCCCATTGACATTATTTTTATTGGAATACAAAAATCTGTGAAAATTCTATTTGTTCTAGACTGGAAACATGGACATTGGAGTATCTTACATTTGAGTAATTTGTGATGAACAGTTAAGTGTTGTTGCAGGGATGTGTTAGACTGGATTATTTGACTGGAAGGGGAGTACCCTGAGGTATCTGCATAAAACATAAATAACAAATTTTTCTAACTTCAGTATTAGGAAATACATCATAATATCTTTGTTAAGAAAAGAATTAGGTGAAATAAAACTCATATACAAACTGGTCCAAATTTTATATTTTTCAACATTTATATGGGAAATCATATCTTTCTTCTATTATGTCTTTGACTTATACCCATAAATATGATTGAAGTACATAATCCTTTGCATATTTGTTGGAATTATAAAGATAGCATGCAATTAAAAATACATATCTTTTAACTTCAAATATCACATAATAAAACTAGTTAGAGCAAGTTTTTTTCTTTCTTATGTTTTTAAAAACAGGCTCATTTGAGAATGATTGTTATTCCCAAAGAAAATGCACATGTTCTGAAACCTAGGAACTTTAAATTGCCCAGATACCAAGTGAATTGTCTTAACAAGAGCACAAAACTTATATAAGAAACAAATTACATGGTATTGAATTCGAAACTTGAAACTGGGTAGGCTATAAATTTTTGTAGTTGGCATTTTGCTGTGATTTCAGGAGAAAAAAAATGAGGTAATGGCTGAAGATCAAGGGACCATGCAATATTGGGAAGGTTCAATCTTAGTTTTACAAAAGGAGTAATCAAAATATCTCACTGTTGCTTGAATGAAGAAATATTTTAGTGTTTTAACCAGAAACGTAAATTAGCTCAAGTCCATTTGCCAGGGTTTTGTTTTGTTTTTTAAAGTTCCCATTATGACAATCCCAACTTGTGAGACTATCTCTGTAGCAACAACAGACACAGAAAGTCTACAGGAGTAAAGAATTATACAAATCTTAAGTGAGCCATTGTTTTAAAACAGGAATGGTCAAAGGCATAGAGGTGGTAGGTAGTGCATGTTTGTGAAAATGTTCTGTGATACAGGCTTTAGATGTTTTCATTTTCTCTTTTTTTTATAAGCAACAGTAAGCTCAATATAAGTATACAGTGTAAGGTGCCTAACAAAATCAAATTCGGTCTCTGTTTGCGTCAATAGGAGATTGTATTAGCATTGGGAAATGTCAGAGTGCAAACACTACTGGATCAAACTGACTGCTCTTACAAGCTATGTGACCTTGGTCAAGTTGTTGAACTTCTCTAAAGCTCCGAAACCGGGATTAGTAATATTACCTCATAAATTTGTGGTACCGTCCACAGAAATAATGTGTGAAAAATGTTTTCTGTAAACTTTGGAACAAAGTAAATTGTCTTAACTCCTAGATGTAATAAAATTATTGTTATTATCAAGGTGACAGTCATTTGGAACTCTGTTCTATTCAGATTTCCACTGGAGGGATTATCTAACATGATCACAAACACACACATACACACACACACACGCCCCTTTATGTATCTGTGCACATTGAAAGAATAAAAAAATTAATAAATTAGAATCATTGGGAGAAATTCATTAGAAGTCATGTTTAAAATTATTTAAAACTTTTTAATTTAAGGTCCTGCTTGTGTGGCTCAGTGGTTCAGTGTCGACCCATACACCAAGAGGTCGCCAGTTCGATTCCCTGCCAGAACACATGCCCGGGTTGTGGGCCCAATACCCAGGCATGCAAGAGGCGGCCAATTGATGTTATCTTTCATTGATGTTTCTATCTCTCCCTCTCACTTCCTCTCTCTCTAAAATCGATAAAGGGGAAAAAAATTTAAAATTTTTTAAAAAAATTTATATTGGAATTATTTAAAGATCTAATGAGGTTTCTTTAGAGGCTATTGTTTTATTTTCACCAAAAACCTGTTCAGCATGACCTAGAAAAGCACTTGACAACATGCTGCAGAGAGTCCTGTGCATTTGGTGGAATTACATTAAATGGTCTCTGAGATCACTTTCTACTTTGACTCTACAGCATATGGTAGCTCTGACTGGAAAATAAATAAATGGATGACCTGCCTTGTACTCACATCCATTTCCTGTTTCTTATCATCCCCTTTTGTAACTTCTAACAATATGACACAGTGGAGACAATGCACTGCTTTTAGTAACTACCAGTCTGTGAGTGGATGGGAGGTAAGCGCGAATGAAGAAATGTGATGAGTGACATAGTCCGACCCCTGCACTGGTGGCTGCTGTCCAGGTGCCTGTGATCACACCTTGCAGATTCCTTGGGGTAGAATGCTAGTTCAGAATTCCTCTTTATGTAAGAAGAGTGTACTCAAAAGTTTGTGATGATAACGATTTAGGGAAATTTAGCATCATGGATTACTCATGGATGAAATATGGATTGAGTTTTAGGATACTAACTTCAATTTGTGTTAGTAATTCCTGAATGTACAACTTCAGAAAAGGGGGTTCTGCTCTCTCAGTCTGTTTCATCAATATGACAGGGAAGGAGTTGGTCCAGGTGGGCTCTACATTTCTTTAAATCTCTAGTGTTCTGTGAGTCTATCATAAATTTATGAGGTCATGCAATCCATATCATCTCAAAATTTTATCCATAATTTCTATTCATTTAAAATAACTGGGAAAGCAAAAACATTAAGTATCCGACTTAATTTTAAACTATACCTGATTAGTTTAATGATATAGTAATATAGTCTTTATTTTCAAATATAGGTTTTCAATATGGCCCATCCCAATAGTGATATTCCCATGTATTTCTTCTATCTTTTTAATGTTAGGAATATAAATACAGACAAATTAATATGTTTATGGATATTATGAAGTAAACCATGTAACAAAAATTACATTCATATACAATAAAAGATAATAGGTATTCGCCTGACACTTTATTTCTTACAATCCTATTAATTTCACTCTTCTAGAAATGAAATAAAATATTCATGTTTTACAGTGGAACAAACTGTTTCTCATTTCTTTTATCTCCTAAATGCTCTTATCTTTTTATAACTCTTAACTGTTCTTACTAAACCACTTTATACATAGTCCTTCTATTTTAGAAGCAATAAATGATTATATGATTATGATAGAAAATTAAGAAAATTAATAACTCTAGAAATAAATATTAACACCAGAGTAAGTGTAATCTATCAAGGAGGATCTGTTAACACCTTTAGATTTCTTTCATTGGAGCATATTAGGTCAGAGCAGCAAAATTTTCTGACATGTTAAATAAATTTGCTCTGGCTGCTGTATGCAGGGTAGAATGTAGGGGTCAAGAGGAGAAGAGGGGAGATCAATTAGGAGGCTATTAAGGCATCCAGGAGAGAGAATATATGGCTTGAACTAGGATGGTAGCAGCAAAGGTGGGGAGAAATAGTTAAAATGGAGATACATATTTTGAAGATAGAACAAAGAGGATTTGATAATGCAATGGATGCAAGGTATAAATGAAAAAAGGGAAATGGAAATTATGAACCTGAGCCAATGGATGAAAGGTGGAGTCATTTACTGAGATGCTAGAAAGGAGATAAACTGACCTTTGCTTTGGGCATGAAAAGTTTGAAATGCCTGATAAACATCTAAGTAAAGATGGCATTGTTAGTTGGCTAAATGCCAGGACTACAGGGGACATGTTCAGGCTGGAGATATAATTTGCTGGTCTTAAATGAATATACTTAAAGCCACTATGTCACTAAAGAGTGAGTTTTAACAGGAAATAAAGAGGTATGAAGACTAAGTTCTGATGCTCTTCAACATTTGTAGAGAAAGAATCCAACAGAGGGCATAAAGAAGGAGCATGTTGTAATGTAGATGAACGGAAGGGGTCTAGTATTCCAGAGGCCAACTGAAGGAAGTTTTCAAGATGACATTGAGCCGTGGCAAATAAATGCTGAAGGCTCAAGTCATATTTTTCTACCTCAGACATATTTTTAAAACATAATTCTTAATGTTTGAAATAATTTCTCATTTATATGCACCATAATTTACTAGAGCTGAGTACTAGCTTCCTTTTATTGTTGCTTTTGCAAATAATAGGACAATAGTCTACATAATGTTTTCGAATGAAGAGATGAGTTCCTCAGTAGATAAAATGCAATGTAAAATTTGTTAGAAACACAAGCAAAAGAGGGAAGATTAAAAGCAGAAAAAGGATGATGATGATGAATAAACACACCTCTTTGTTTTTAAACTCAGGCAAACATCTAAGAGAAAAATTGTTGCATACCAGAGTCGGTGTAGGCTTAAATTTATAAGAAGTTGCCAGATAAGTTTTTCAATTTTATACTCACACAGGACAAAACTTCTGTTCCAGTTGCTCCAAATACCTACCAACATTTAATATGAATAATATTTTTAAATTTTAGCCATTCTAATGGAATTGTAGTGGGATTTTATTGTTTCAATTTGCATTTGCAACTAATAATCTTTAATAATTTCTCAGGTGTTTATAGGCCATTTTTACATTTTCTTTAGCAAACTCCCCCCCCCCCCAGTATTTTGCCCAATTTCAACTGGTAATTTGTCTTTTTATTGATATATAAATGTTCTTTATATAGTCCGGATACACATTCTCTGTCAGATACAGGTATTGCAAATGTATTCTTCCAAGTTGTGATTTAAGTATTGATTCTATTAGCAGTGTTTCTAGTTTACATAAGTTTCTTATTTTAATGAAGTAAAGTTTATCAATATTCAACCTTTATAGTTATCTGTATCCTAAGAAATGTTTACCTACTCATGGTCATAACGATGTTTTACGTATTTTTCAGATGAATTGCAATTTTAGCATTTCTGTTTAGGTCTGTGAGCCACCTTAAAATGATTCATGGGTATAGTATGCATTAAGAGAAAAAGAGAGAGCGAGAGAGAGAGAGAGAGAGAGAGAGAGTGTGTGTGTGTGTGTGTGTGTGTGTATGTGTTCCTTTCTACTGATTTCTGTTACCTTTCTTATGTCTACCCCCACCCCTTATTACTGTAGCTAGGCTCTACAGTATAAGACTGAATATATATGTTGTTAGTGGGAATTCTTGCCTTGTTTCCTATCTTAATTGAAAAACACACTCTATTATCCAGCATTAAGTATGGTGTCAGCTGTAGTTTTTTCTAGATGTTCTTTATCTGAATAAAGATACTTTATTCTCTTCCTAGATTTCTGAGTTTTTAAAATTTTATTTTGAATGGATGTTGAATTTATATACATTTACAAAAATTTTATTAAAATTTTAATTTAAGAATATGCACCCATCAAAATGATTATATCATTTTTTCCTATATTTTATTAATTTGAATTACATCGATGTTTCAGTGTTCATCTTGCATTTCTGGATTTTGTTAATATTTTGATAAGAATTTTTCATATTCCTGTAAATGATTATTATTGATGTGGAATTATCTTTTGTGGCAATGGTCTTGTCTGTTTTTAGATTTGAAATTTTGTTGCATTCATAAAAGTTGGGAAGTAATTTTTCTTCTTTCTGAAAGAGTTTGTCTAATATTGGTATTTTTTTCTTTCTTTCTTAAATAATTGAGAGAATGCACTAGAGAAGTCATCTGTGTCTGAAGTTTTTGTTGTGGTAAGATATTTAGTTATGGATTCAATATTTTGGATATGGGTTTTTTCTTTTTCTTTTTTTCTTCTTGTGTCAGTTTGATAATTTTCTTATACCTATAAATAAGTTCATTTTATCAAAGTTGTTGATTTGATTGACAAAAAGTAGGTTATGGGTCTATGAACAGTGGTAATATCTTATTTTCCATTTGTTTTGGGCAAATATTTTTCTGTTCAGTCCAGCCAACAGCTGATCAACTATATTGATTCTCTGAAAAGAATAAACATTTAGTTTTGTCATTTTTTCTCTATTGTTGGTATGATTCTATTTTATACGTTTCCACTCCAATGGTTATCATTTCATTCATCCTGCATACTCTCCACCAAATTTGCTCTTCTTTTGTAATTTCTTAAAATGAAAGCTTAAGTCAGTGTTTAAATTTTTTTTTATTATATAAGCATTCAAAGATATAATTTGTCCCTAAGTACTCTGTTAGGTGTATTCCACAAATTTTGATTTATCATGTTTTTATTTTCATTTAATTTGAATTTATATTATATTCCCAGAATAATTTCTGAATAAGTAGTGTCCTTGTATTATTTGGGATAAGAGTTCACTCAGGGCCTTCTTTTTAATTATTGTGCCCTGGGAGAAAGGCAGGATTTAACCACTCTCTTTTTACAATGGCACCAGGAAAGAGAATGACTTTGCTAAGCTCTATTACAAGTAATACTGTGGTTTGTTTGTCAAAGCTCATTTTATGTTTCCTTTCTCTCTTGTTATAGTAATTCTCTCTCAAATAGTAATTTGAAAGAAGATATATGAAGCATAAAATGTAAAAAGAAATGATTACACACTATATGAAGGAAGTATGCTGGACATTAAAAAAATATAATCATATTGACTTTCAAGCTTTAATTATGCATACTCTTTTTTCTAGTATTTACTGTTATCTCATTTTATTACATAATGAATATTCATTTTGTGGTTATTTTGTTTTTAGCTATGAATAGAGGGAAATATCTTTCACATTATTTCAAATTATTCATAGTTCTGAAAATAATTTTTGTACCATTTTTATTTAAAAAAAATTTTTAATATGTTTTTATTGATTTTTTAGAGAAAGGGGAAGGGAGAGACAAATAGAAATATTGATGTCAGAGAGAAACATTGATCAGCTGCCTCCTGCATGACCCCCACTGGGGATCAAGCCCGCAACCTGGGCATGTGCCCTGACCAGGAATTGAACTGGGATCTCTCAGTCCATGGGACAATACTCAATTCATTGAGCCACACTGGCCGGGTTGTAGCATTTTTATTTTATAAGGGTACTTTATTTTTTAAGGGAATAAGGTTGACTGCATTTGTCATATGTAATTGAAAAATCCTACAAAATTTCTTTTATAAGTAAAAATCTAAGTGTCTGGTTCTTAGTATCTGGTAGTGAATTTTCAACTGCTTGAATCACATGTTTGTTAAACCTGTCAAACAAGAAGTGAATGCTATTAAAGATACAGCATTAGCTGACTTACAAAGGCTAATGGGCCAATTTCCACAGCCCTTGTTTTGTTATTATTTTATAAAATATAGAACTATAAAAATAAACATTTATTTGTAGTCGTAATAACTGCCAGTTCATGGTTTCTAATCAAGTATATAATTAAAATAACAAGTTCACAAATATATAAATAGTAGTACAACTTTTACTAGGTGTTAATATTAAATATCTCTTGTCACTTTTAACGTTTATGAAGAAAAAGAAGTAAAAATGCAAAAATATGAATGCATTCACAATACTTTGCTTTCTATTAAAAGAGTTCTGTACCTCCTACTGAAAGGGTAGAGATTTAATTTTCAATAGTTCTTTCCCTTTCAATCCCAAGGAATTTCCTTTGGAAATGATTACATGGACATAATGAATTTTGTGATTTCATATATTTATTCATTTAGTAAAAATTCTTATTCGGTAAAACATTTTATTAATTTAGTTTAGATATGGGTAGTTACTGCCACTCTGACAATGAGTATCCTTTAGGCTGAAGATAAAAAGTATTTACTAAATAATATGCTATCTCTTGGTAATAAAGTGTTTCTTCAAAGGATCCAAAGAATTAAAGTTATTGCCTGTATATTAGCCTTCGGATGATATGTAATCTTTGAAATACAATGGACACTAATTTTTCAGACTAATTCTTACTTAGTTTTATATTATATTGCAAATTATAATTTGTAGTTGTTTCCTGCTCTGTAAAACTGGAAGTTATATGCTACCTAACTTATTATTAGTTCTCAAAACTTCATATGTGCAGTCACATACTGTAAAGATTTGGTATAAGCAAGTCCTTGCACTGTGGCCTGGCTTATAGCACATTGATAATAACTGTTAGTTCTTCCTCCTCCTCTTCTTTTTCTTTATCCACGCTTCTCCTCCTCCTCCTCCTTCTCCTCTTACTATCATACTATTCAGTTACAATACTTTCACTTTATTATTGTTTACAAACTGAGAATTAACATAACAAGAATCATATCCATTATTCATCAGATGATATTGTGCCCTTGTATATCTGATCAGTGATTTGTATAATCCCTTTGAATGAACGCTTATTTAGCTGATGAGGTTGGTGAATGGCTAGTTTACTCAGGATCGCATAGGATTTAGCAATGGAGATCAGATTTGGATCTGGTTTTGTCTTACATCAATATCTGTACTATTCTACTGTATTAAATTTTATTTTAATTTAAAATAGCAGATTTTATATATGCTTAATGTGGCAAGTGAAAAGAAAACTCTAGATAGATAATAAGATAAAATACAAAATTTACCACCACCATTCTAGACCCAGTAGTTTATTATTTTTTAAGCTTTCTCTATGCTTATGTCAACCATTTCAATATATTTACACTTATTCTTTTAAAAATTTTACCTCAATCATTATTCTGCTACTTACTTTCCTCATCATATAGCAAAGCACATTGCAAATCTCCCTTTAGTTCAATAAACACAGACTAATACATCTTTTTTTAGGCCAATCCGTCTTTGTTAACAGCTTTACAATTTTCTTCCTTATGATAGGTGAATAATATTTTATTATACATATATCTAACAATTTCTTTATCTGTTGACCGATGTATAGATCTTAATTTTCAAAATTTTACTTTTTCCAAGTTAACATTTTAGTATTGCTTGTAGCTCAATTGCGTTGTGGTCAGAGAACACACTATCTATTAATTCAATTATATTTCTTATATGATTATAAACAAAAAATATTCTGCAGTCTTGTTTGCAGTGAAATACCAGTAAACACACACAAAATACATGCACATACACATAGAACACACGCACACACACACACACACACACATACACACACAAATATAGACACACACACACACTATAAAATCACCACTAAGTCGAGTTTCCTAAACATGTTGCTTAGGTCTTCTAATCAATTCTTACTGATTTTGTGGCTTCTTGTCCTATCAGTTAGAGTTAAAGAAGAATTTTATTAAAACTTTTAAATGGAATTACAGTTGTCTCTTTCTATTTTTAGTTCTATGATCTTTAGCTTAATATATTGTAAGTATATATTTTAATGCTGCAAACAAAATTAGGACTGTTATATAATTCTATTAAATTAAATATTTCATCACTATGACATGTTCCCTCTTTCTCTAGGAATGCTATTAGCCCCAATGTCTCCTACTAATACTGTTATATCACTTTTATTTTAATTTGTCTTTACATGGCATAACTTCTTCCATTCTTTACTTTTATCTTTTCTATATATTAATGTTTTAATATTTTTTCTTTATTAATTTTAGAGAGAGAGGAAGGGAGAGAGAGAGAGAGAGATAGAAACACCAGTGAGAGAGCATCATTTGGCTGTCTCCTGCATGCCCCTCAATGGGGATTGGGCCCACAACCTGGGTATGTGCCCTGACCAGGAATCAAACCAGTGACCTCCTGGTGCATGGGTCGATGCTCAACCCCTGAGCCACACCAGCCAGGCTGCATATTAATGTTTTATAAACAGTAAACAGAACTGTGATCTTTTCAATAAAGTATAGCAAACTTTGCTTTTAATTAGAGTTTTATCTGTTTACCTTTAATTTAATTATCAATATAATTGAATTCAATTTATTTTAATGAAGTCTTTCTGTTTTTCATCCTTGTTGTAATTTCTTGGTTCACTCATTTTCTACTTTTTTTTTTTTTAATCCTCACCCAAGGATATTTTTCTATTTATCTTCAGGTAGAGAGAGAGGGTGAGAGAGAGAAACATAATCGTGAGAGGGACACATCGACTGGTTGCCTCCCGCATGACCCCGACCAGGGCTGGGGACAAACCACAACCAAGGTATGTGCCCTTGGCTGGAATCGAACTCGTGACTCATTGGTCCATGGGCCGATGCTCTACTACTGAGCCAAACCAGCCAGGGCTCATTTTTCTACTTTTTTTTTTTTTTTTTTAAAAAAAGATTTTGTTTGTTTAACCTAGAAATTATCATGTGACTCTTGACTTATCAAAGTCTAATACTAATTGGACCCTTTCCTCCTTTCAAGAAGCTTTGATTCCTAATTGTCTTTATTGCCTTCTTATTTACAAGCTACAGTTATGTTTGTTAATATATGTAAATGCCACTAGATGATAGTATATTTTCCCTTTTCTTGCTCTTTATCTCTTCTTGCAAGATGCTATTTGTATTCATTTTTTCTTATTCCTGTAGAATTTCCTTTACTGCAGATTTCTAGAGATGTATTTTCTCAGTTTTGCGTGTCTGAAAATGTATTTATTTCACCTTTATACTTAGTGAATATTTGTACTGGACATAGAATTCTTATTTAACAGTTATTTTGCTTCACCACTGTAAAGATATCATTTCGTTATCTTCTATTCTCTCCTGAACTGGTTGATAAGCTCTCAGTGTTACTGTTTTCCCTTTGAAGGCAATCAATCTTTGCAACTGTGGCTGCCTGTAAGATATTGCACTTTAGTCTTTGTTTTTCAGAGATATTAGTATAATATGATTAGAAATACATTTCTCTTTTCTTTTTAAAACTTGGCATTTTTAGACTTCCTGAATTTGTGGCTATGAGTCACCACTTCTGGAAAATTCTCAGTCACCATTTTTTCAATATAGAGCCTGCCCTGTCCTCTCTCTCCTCTCCTTTGGGAAATCTAATATGTGTGTTACATATTTTCACCTTAGTGCTGTATCATTTACTTTCTTTCCTTTATCTCCATGTTTTGTCTCTCCATATTTCAGTGTGAATATATTCATTTTTTGAACTGTGTCAAAAAATCCACTGAATTCTTTTTTTTTTTTTTAATATGTTTTGTTGATTTTTTTAGAGAGAGAGGAAGGGAGAGAGAGATATAGAAACATCGATATGAGAGAGAAACATCAATCAGCTGCCTCCTGGACGCCTCCTGCTGGGGACCAAGCCTGCAACAGGAGCATATGCCCTGACCAGAAATTGAACCAGCGACCTCTTGGTGCATGGGACTATGCTCAATCCACTAAGCCACACCGTGTGGGCTCCACTGAATTCTTAATTTCAATTATTGTTACTATTAAGTCTAGATCTCCTGTTTCTCTCTTTTCCAAGTACTGTATACTATGTTTCTGCCACCAAAGACATTTTTATCCTGAAAAATTCAACTTAGTTATTTTATGTTCTGTTAACTTGTGTTGAATGATGTAATATATGGACAACCTGTGGATCTCTTCGTTTTGTTTGTTGTTGCGCTTGTCTATATAATTTTTCCTCTCTGTACCACTGCTTATTTATAATTTTGTGATATATATTATATGTTTAAATTTTGAAATAATGTATGGTTCAGGGTGTCGTATTCAGACACAAAGGTTACATGTTGCTTCTCTCATGTATCTGGAGCACTAACAATCTTAGAACATATTCATCCAATTTCAGGCCTTAAGATAATGTGGGGTTGGGCTACAGTCCTCGGGAGAGCCAGTTTACTTCAAGTTTAGCCTTTTTTCCCCAACAGTATAGCTCTGTTGGTTCCCAAATACATTCAAACAGTTTGAAAGGCCCCCACACTTAGGTGACCATGTTCTCCCACTTTTGTTCCTTTAGCAAAGGAAGCTGTCAATTGATGTACTGAGAATCTCAGAATTAGCAAACATTCAAAGCTTGAAAAAGTTCCAAATATTGAGCCCTTATCTCTGGATTTCTGTCTTCTCCTAGATTTTGACCTGGTAATTATTTATTTCTTAGGTCTCTTGTGCCTTCAGGAAGAACTTTTCCCTCCAGTTTTCTAATTTTCTTCAGAAGGAGGGTTAGTCTGACTTATCTAATCTTCAATTACTAAAATCATAAGTTTTTATTGATTTTTAATTAAGAGAAGTATTTATATGAAGAAGAAGTAATACAGCTTCTAAATGGCCTTAATATTGAGAATATTTTAAAGCACCAACCAGTCTGGGGGCCAGACTTATTAAGTTATAGATGCTCTAGCAAAAACAGCATTTTTATTTCATTCTACCATGTAGGTGTTCAATATGGGATATCTGTCACTCTAAATATACACAGATTGTCAGTACTTTCCTGCCTTCCTTTTTTGAGCATCAGTTAAATTATTTACTTAATGCATTCTTTTCAAAAAAATGCTCATGTTAAATATGACTCATGTTTTAATCTTACTTGTAATTCTGTTACCAAACCCTCCTTCACGTGGTGAATTAAAAAAAAAAATTACGGAGTTTAGTATAAAAGAAGAGAAATAAAGTAATGACTAATACAATTCCATTATAACATTTAAATATATTAGAGTTACATGATTCATATATACAGTCTTACTATTTCAGTTCACTTTAGTTGTAGCTGATAGTAATTGTCATTTATCACAATATAGTATATTGTGGAGATTTGCTGTACATTTATTTTTTTCTTCTAAAGTTATGCCTTATTACTGAATTAACTGTAAAATTACTTTAAAATCTAGATAGGTTTAGCATTTTTAAGTTTACTTAATTCCTCTTATTCAGAAATCTGTTTAACAGAGAAGTTTAAATACTATTTTGTATGATTAAAAGATATATTTAAAGTAGACGCTCATCCAATTACCACAATAACCTTCACCAACATCCACTATGTATCTGTAGGGAAAGAGATGCCAGTATCATTGCTTAACTATTTTTTAAAAATATATTTTTATTGATTTGTTTTTAGAGAGAGAAGAAGGGAAAGAGAGATGGAAACATTGATGTGAGAGAGATACATCAATCGGCTGCCTCCTGCTTGCCTCCTACTGGGGATTGAGCCCGCAAACCAGGCATGTGCCCTGATTTGGGACGATGCTCAATCCACTGAGCCACACTGGCCGGGCTCATTGTTTAACTATTATATACAGTTTATCTTTGGACAATCTCCAACTTGTATAAATTGTTCTTTAGAGAAACTATCTATATTTAAAATTCATTCTTTTAGTGGTATCAATACCGATATATGTTGATAGTGGTCATGTTAACTTATAATTTGAAGATTTCTCTTAGAATTTATCAGATTTTTAAAAAGTTAACTGCACCTTAAAATAAATATTGCTAAAATTTAGCTTCAATGTTAGGTGAAATTTTATATACCTGTTTCTTTTCTTTTTTTAAAGTAAAGGACTTTTGTATATCTAGTGTGATTTTCTTTTTGTTGACTATATTTTCCTTTAAATTAATAATTGTGGATATAAAATAAACACATGGAATTTAATATTAGAAGGAGTGATGAAAGTTTTTGCCCTTTATTATTTAGTCACTAGAAGATGACAGCAGCATTTTGAAAGCTAAGGTCTGTGGCCCTTAATAGTACATTCTTTGTATGAGGCCTGATGCTAGTTGCTGAGGGTAAATGATTAATGTCACAGACTTCTCCCTCAAGGATATTTTCTTGGAGAGAAAGACACAGAGGTAAATAATGATGATGCAATATTGTAATTACTATAATAGAGCTTTGATTGCAAGACGACATCACAAGACATTAGAGGTAAGGATAGATTTTTAAATCTTTCAGAGATATTGAAATCTTAGCTAAGTTATTTAAGCTGAATCTTAGAAATAATAAATTACTCAATGTTTATTTGTGCTAGACGTTTTTAAAAGAGTTTTATATATACATATATAATTATGATTTATTTTAATATTTGCAAACATTATAGTAGGTATTATAATTATTACACTTTTATTATGAGTAGATGAGTCTTTGAGAAATTAAGTACTTGACAAAAATTACCGAAACAATCAGATATGAATTTGAACCTAGCACAGTTTAAGTCCAGAATTTGTATATTTAATAACTATGCTAGACTGTCTCCCACTATGATGAATTTCAAAAAATGGGAAGAGGCTTAAGTTGTTAAATATATTTTTTAGCACAAACAATATTTTGGGATGGAGAAGATATGACAAGACGTAAGAGATATTTTTGGTGTCACTTAATGGTGACTGCTCTGAAATAATGGAAGGGAAAGAAGAAAGTATACTTTTAGTTTGGACAACTTGCAGTTGCTAAAGAATATTCCACTGACTTATGGAGGATGGCAGCTTATTGTTTCAGATATTCATATCAAGTTTAGGGTTTGTGTCTACTGAACTGTTCCTTAATTTTTTAATACTTTGTATTATTAATTGATTCAAATATCCAGGATGTACTGAACTTGTATTAGACATTATAGCCTGATCTTGGATATACTTAACTGTTACAAACAACGAGTCTGGGTCTCTAGTAGGGGCACACTTGTGCTGGGAGTACAAAGTTGGAAGAAAAAAATTAGGAGATAGCATAGGGAGAAAGGAGGTTGAACACCAGATGGCTATCTGTGGTGACATGAATTCTTCAGTCTTCACCAACCTATGAGTAAGAATCAAATCAGATTGACGAACTTTCTTTCTTATGCCCATATCTGCCTGTGTGTCACCTCAGATCTCCTCAGGTATTTAGACTAATAACCTACCTAACAGTCTTCAGGGAACACTCCAGAGGTGCCCAGGAATAGGTCTATTTATACTCTTTCCCTTTGATCTTATTGGAAGACAGCGTCTGAGGTAGTGAAGCTACTATTGTTCAAATCATTAAATCTGCATTTGGAAGTTCATCTTTATATGTGCAAAATTATTTTAAATCTGGGATCTTAAATCCCTAACTTCCCTTCCAATTCTAAGGTTCTATGTTTCTGTGATTCTATACCATTAACAGGATTATATGGAAACTGTGACTTTTAAGACTACAAGTGAACTTGATAACGGAGGCTGAAGACTAAGATAGTTCTGTATAGATCCAAATCCCTAATCCCTTGGAATAGATCTGTAAGCAACATTCAATTTTCTTCATTAACCTTATTGTTATAAATGAATATATCTTCTCTGTGGTCTTGATTAGTGTCTTTAGTGACAATGATGTAAGAAGACAAAATACATGTGTTCTTGGGTTAAATTTAACATGTTTCAGTCAATTGGTTCTCAATCTGACTAATATTGTTTAAATAGGAAATAGATGAAAATTTGTCTCAGAGAAAGATACAACTCTGTTTCTAAGAAGGGATAGCTAATCAAGTGGTTCATAAATATAGACAACCTCTGCAGCTTTTTTTTTTTCCTAAGAAAAGAATATTTTAACCATACTATGGCCTATGACTTCAAATGTCTTTCACTAATTGGATGCCTCAGCCTTATAAGGAAGAGACAGATGACCTTCTCATTATCGCAATTGTCAAAGGTCATCTATATGCCTGGAAGGGAAAAAAGGAGAGAAAATAAATCAAATGTCTGAATCTAAAGTAAAAGCAAATAATACATGCATTTCTGCTATACTTCCAAGAGAATGAGCCAATATTCAACATTAACATGGTGGACTCCTGCAATGTTTTTGAAGTCTTGTCTACCACCTACCAACATAGGTGACATACTGATTTAAACAGAAAAAGGAACAAGAAAGAGAAATATGCATCATTTGAAATAACTGTAGCATTATAATAAACAATACAGTGTGTTTTTTAAGTAAATGATAGTAGCAGGGGCCGGTCTGGTATACAGAAGTCTGAATTTGTTGAAAGAAAATCCTAAGAAGTAGTGTTGAAGTCTGTATATCTCTACTACAGTAAAATATCTATCCAAATGATGCAAGGGGGTTACTTCTCTTTAGGTATTCCAAGAAATTACAATTTTCCTGCTCATACATTGTCTTTCATTATTCTCGTAAACAAAAGTCAGAAATAATATTTAGCCCATCCAATTCTAACCTAGTTTCTTTAAATAATGACTGTAAAGTAAAAAGTGACATTTATGTGCACCAGCTCAAAATTAACAGTCTTATACACATTTTCACATATAGAAAATAATTACCATCGGTAATGACACTTTGAAATAGATGGTGAAAACAATATTTATTTATTTATTTTTTAAATTATTTTTTCCTTTATTGATTTCAGAGAGAGAAGAAGTGAGAAGGAGAGAGAGAAAGAAACATCAATGAGAGAGAACATTGATTGGCCGCCTCCTGCATGCCTCCCACTGGGCATGTGTCCTGACTGGGAATCGAAATGACGACCTCTTTTTGGTGCATGGGTCAATGCTGAACCACTGAGCACACCAGCCAGACGTGAAAACAATATTTAAATAATGAAATCCATAACAAAGTTGTAGCAGACATAAGAATAGGACTCAACTAAACACATAAAGCACAACACTATCCAGCATATAATATCCAGTCAGAATATCCAATTACAGTGTATATAACCACATGCCATGTTCCATATATTTCTTCATGTCTAAATGTGGGTGCATTTCTTTACTGAAGCTAATATGATTCGTGTTCTTTCATACTACCAATTACAATATCACAACTTCACTACACACAAGAACATTTGTGTGCTATTTGAAGATAGTAAAGATAATTGATTCAATAGGTTATGGTATTTGAGATTCAACTTCACAGTCCTTGAATGGCTCTTCTGCATAAACTTCCTTCACTTTCTTTAACCATTCTTAGCAACCATTCATCTTTAAGATGCCCTGTTAGGCAAACTATAGATATGTGTTTGTATGTAATGTTATAAAAAGTTACTATAAAAAAGAGTTCATAAGTAAATAATTTTAATGTTGTGACTTAATCTAACAATAGCCATTGGCTCTGAATCTGAAGTAAGCATCATTCTCAATTATGATATGATGAGGAGAATAAAAGCAACGTTGTACAAAGGAATAAAAGCTATGTCAGATCTAATGTGAAGTTTTAGGGTTTGATCAGTTGTATCACTATATAAATAGCATCTAGATCTCATGGATGTTTTAAAAGATTGTTTTATTTTTTTATATTAGCATTATTTTATCATGGCTCCATATAAATGACAACATACACATTTATAAATTCTGTTCCTTAATTTAGGTTAAAATGCTTTTAACATTTTCAGTATTGCCATTATTTGTTTACCCTTTAAGGATATTAACTTTAGTAGAGAATTAAACTAAGCTATATTAACCATAATAGAATGTAGTATAATAGTAGCACTGATAACAGTGAAAACTCTCTTCCCTTCTATTCCCTAACGCAGCATTATTGCCCCCTGTGTGATTATGAGAGGCAGTCCTATGTGATATTATTGACTCTGTGGTCAGAACACTTCCTGTGCTGATCTAATATGATGATGATGATTATGATGTTGTTGTGTAGAAACTTCACCATTAGAATCAATTTTAAAGTAAAATATCACATTAAATTTTTCAATTTTACCAAGGAGGTAAAATATCTGTGTGCTGAAAACTGTAGGATACTGATGAAAGAAATTGAAAAAGACAGAAATAAATAGAAAGATATTCTATGTTCATGGATTGAAAAATTAATATTGTTAAGATGTCCATAAAACTTAAAGTGGTCTACAGATTCGATGCATTCTCTATCAAAATTCCAATGGCATTGTTCACAGATATAGGAAAAACAATCCTAAGTTTTGTATAGAACTAAGAAAGGCTATATAGCCAAAGTAATCTTAACAAAGTAGAAAAAATCTGAAGGCAACACAGTTCCTAATTTAAGATTATATTACAAAGCTGTAGTAGTCAAAACAGTATTAGCACAAAAACACACATAAATCAATTTAACAGAACAGCCCAGAGATAAATTCATGACTGTATGGTCAATTATTTGTCAACAAAGAACTGAAGAATATACAGAGAAGAAAAAATTGTTTCTTCAATAAATGGGGTAGAAAAAGTGCATAGCCAGTTGCAAAAGGTTAAAACTGGACCCCTATCTTACTGCATACACAAAAATCAACTCAAAATGGATTACAGAGTTGAACATAAGACTTGAAACCGTAAAATCCTGGAAGAAAACATAGGCAGTAAAATCATTGACATTTATCTTGGAAATCAGTTTCGGGGGGATTTGACTCCAAAAGCAAAGGCAACAAAGGCAAACGTAAACAAATGAAACTATATCAGATTTAAAAAGCTCTTCACAGGGAAGGAAATCATCAACCCCAAATAAAAAAGCCACTTATGGAATGGGAGAAAATATTTGCAAACCACATATCTAATAAGGGATTAATATCGAAAATAATCAAAGAACTGCTACAACTCAATAGCATAAAAGCAAATAACTCAGAAATCTTTAAAAAAGAAAGAAAAGGAAATCCTGTCGTTTGTGACAACGTAGATGACCTGGAGAGCATCATGCTAAGTGAAATAAGCCAGAGAAAGACAATATTGTATGGTATCCTTACATGAGGAATCTTAAAAAATAATAATAATAAGGAAAGAAAAAGAAAAGTAAAAACAGAGTATAAAATTTGTAACCAGGGTCTGTGGGGGAAGAGGTAGGAAAAACAGGGAGTAAAAGGTCACAAACCTTCAGTTACATGATGATAAGGCCTGAGGATCGAATGTATAACATGGTGACTACAGTTGGTAACTATATTGTACAATTGAAATTTACTAAAAGACTAGAACTTAAATGTTCTCACAGACATAAAAAAGATAAATGTATGATGTGATGAATGCGTTAAATAACTAGATGGGAAATCTTTTCTCATTATATATGTATATCAAATCATCACATGTTCACTTTAAATATCTCGGAATTTTGTCGATTATACCTCAATGAAGCTGAAAAAAAAGTTTTAAAATCTGGGGCTGAATGTTTTTTAATAACTAGATCCATATATGGATGCCATAGGTAATTCCTCTTCAAAATTAGATTTGCTTTCCCGTAGACTTACAAGGAAAAAAAATAACTCTAAATAAATAAATACAGGAAAATTATTTAAGTGGAATAAACAGACCCATATACACTAATATGAAATACATTTTCTATGAATATGATTTTATTCATGTGTAAAAGAAAATATATCTCAGAAACTGAAATGACTCATTTTATTATAAAATGATTGATTATATAATAAAGTGATGATATTTATGAATATTATTGATCAATAAGGTCTTTGTTAAATTATACAAGTACTTTTCACAATATAAATTTGTTCTTCATTCAACTTAAGCACAGACTATGGGCAAAACTTGATGTACATGACTGGGAATAAAACTGATGTCAGTGTTTTCCTGGACAATGTTTCTCAGTGGTTAGAGCGTCATCCTGCACAACAAAGGGTCTTGGGTTCAATTCCAGGTCAAGGGCATGTATCTGGGTTGCAGATTCAACCCAGGGGTGCATTCGGGAGGCAACCAATCATTGTGTCTCTCTCACGTCGATTTCTCTCTCTCTCTCTCTCTCTCTCTCTCTCTCTCTCTCTCTCTCTCTCTGTCTCCCCCTCCCTTCCTCCTTTCCACTCTCTCTAAAAAGCAATGGAAAAAATATCCTCAGGTGAGTATTAACTACAACAAAAAACTGACAGCGACGTGATTCTTGTTTCCCTCTACTTGTAGTCTTGGGGGAGATATATTTTTAAAAGCACACAAATAGTATTCAACTAATTATAATTTTTGTAAATGCTATGAAATAAAAGTGTTGAATATGATGAGGGCTCTAATCTATTATTTAAAAAATTTAAAGCAGCCCAGGCTAGTTTGGCTCAGTGGTTGGAGTGTCGGGACATGGACCAAAGAGTTGCAGGTTCGATTCCAGTCAAGGGCACGGACTTCGGTTGTGGTTTGTCCCCAGCCAGGGTCATGTGGGAGGCAACCAGTTGATGTGTCTCTCTTGCATAATGTTTCTCTCTCTCTTTCTCTTCCCCTTCCTCCCACTCTATCTGAAGATAAATAGAAAAAATATCCTCGGGCGAGGATTAAAAAAAATTTAAAGCAAGATATTTTATATTTCCTAATAATTCTTAATTTTCATGTTGCCTGTGAGTACTGTATATTTCTAAACATTTCTGAAATACTCAATTTTGCTTTTATCGGCCATCTACTTTTACAAGGGTGTTAGTTGCACAGACTAATTAATATGCATGCTATTTAATACGTGCTCAACTCTGATCAGCATTTAAAAAATATTCTTGTTATTTCATTTTAAACACAAGTGAGTTTTCTAAAATAATTTTGGGTGGGTTTAAGCTTTGCTGTAAGCTTATAAAACATTTATAATTAAAGTGCTGACACAATGAATGCTATAAAAGCATGAACAGCCTTGCTATAAAAATGCTTATGATTGCTTTGGCTTCCTCTGCGGAGCTGGTGCTACAGAGCCAATACATAGGAGCAGTTGTGCTTGCTGATGATAGTGTGCCTTTCATAGGATTCTTATCTGCGCATCAGATGCTATTTTTACATTATCGCTGAAACGTTTTCCTCCTGTACTTAAAGTGGCATTCACTTTATATTTCCATTCAGGGAAGATAGCTTGTAATGAGCAATCTCAATTAAGCTGAACTCAACATGTTCAACTTCTCAATAAAGTAATCAATTAGATTTGATGGCAATTGACTTTGACATGTGCCATCACACCCTATCAAACCAAAAGCATTTTGCAGCTCTTATAATCTTCTTGGAGTTTGGAGGGAAAACTTACCAATAGATTTTAAGGAAATTCAAGAACTGTTTGAAATAATGCAGTTAGGTGAAATCTCTTCTATGGAAAGGTGTTCTATTGTCCCTATAATGTGATGAGAGAATAAGAAACATGGGATTAAGAAGTCTTGGGGATGTATTGTGGCTCCCATGTGAGAGGGGAAGAAAAAGTAAAGCCTGATAGCCTAGACCAGATTGGTACAAGGCAGCCTGGATTTCTAGAAGTGAAACCATTTGCATCTGCAAAAAATATTAGCAATATACAATTGTGCTAACTTAGTTGTCAAGTTCATCTACCAGAGATGGCAGTGTTTACTGACAAGCTCATTTTAAGGGGTTCTTTGATACTCATGTACTTGCTTCAGTCAATGCTTTGCAGTTTTAGGAACCTTTCATTTAATTTTTTCCAGTATGTATTATATTCATCATCACTGAGTTCCCTGCAAACCACATCTGAGGAAGGTGTATATTTATAGAAATAATACGATGCCATATATGAGTTCTAAAGTATTCAGACTCAAAGACAGCTAGTAGGATCAAGACTGGGGAGAGGAGAGTCTCAATACAAGAATGTTATATTAAATTCTATGAATGGCAACTGTATACACAACAAAGCATTTATACCAGGCAAAATACTAGAGGATTCTCTTCCAATGAATTAGAGCATGGAGGGGGGCTGGGGGATACTTGAAAGATTTCAGGTAGTCAGTGTTGCACTTCAGAGTAAAGCCCTTGAATTCTGCTATTTAGAAGACCCCCCGCATACGTGGCTACCCACTTACTCATCCTAACGTAAACTTATCCACCTGCCAACCTGTAGGTCTCTATCAATATTCCTCTCCCCTCATTTTAAACTATGAATGGAAAGAAGATCACCAGATATTTGAGAAATGTATGAAAGAAAAAAATTATCCTTGCCTACCACACAGCGAAAATGACCCAAAGAAAAAGGAAACAGTTTAGGAAAGAGAATAGTTCTACATGTGTGAACATGTGCACATGCATACACGCCCATACAGAGACACGTCTCCTGGGTTTCTCTGACATTTGATAATATGATGCATCTAAAAATACATATGATGCACCCTGGCCAGTTTGGCTCAGCAGTTAGAGCATCGGCCTGCGGACCAGAGAGTCCTGGGTTCGGTTCCCGCTAAGGGCATGTACCTCAGTTGCAGTTTGTCCCCGGCCCCAGTTGGGGTCGTGTGGGTGGCAACCACTCGATGTGTCTCTCTCACATTGATGTTTCTCTCTCTCCCTTCCTTCCTCTCTCCCTTCTGCTCTAGCTGAAGATAAATGCAAAAATGTCCTTGGTGAGGATAAAATAAATAAATAAATAAATAAATAAATAAATAAATAAATAAATAAAAATACATATGATGCAAAACTCAGTGAAACATTTGGATGATAAAGTGAAGATAATGTTTACATAATACAAATAGAGTCAGAAAATTTGAGGGAAAATTATAATTTAGAGGGTGTTGTCTGGCAATACCAGCTTTCAGGCTAATTTGATAAATATCTAAAAATATTCACTAGTAGAAAGAATTAAACCTACTTCTTAGCAGCTAGCAGAGCAATAAAGGAAGAACAATAAGAAGTTGTTGGGGTTTTTTTTATTTGTTTTTTACATGCACATTTTATCAGTGAGCTCAAATTCTTTTCTACTGTTGATTATTTCTCAGTATTAGCAGTGAAGGCTGACATAGACATACCTAATTGAATGTTGATAAACAATTTATTGAAAAACACACTTTTTAAAATTATTTTTATCACTATGTGCTCAGAAAGTTATGCAAAGGTTTTTAAATTTTATTCATGAAAATAGGTTTCTTCTCTTACTCTTGAATAAAAGGAAGCCTTCTAGATCATGGTTAAGCAAACCCCATCCTAGAATGCAGAACATCCATTCATATATGCATTGTCTGTTGCTGCTTTTGTACTACAGTGGCAGAGTTTATTAGAGCCGGTCCTTGAATAACACTGTTTCTTTCAATGTCATTTTGATATAACATTGATGAGATGCCATAGGAATCTTGTTTATATCACTTAGCCTATGGCAAAATTTGTTTTGTTATACATTCTTTCTCTTAAAGTCAAAGAATCTATGGACAATATTAGGTGAGGAATTAATTGTAGTTGCAACAGATACTAAATAATTTGCAAAGCTGAACATATTTATTATCTGACCCCTTACAGGAAATGTTTGACAACACTTGATACAGATCTGTGGTTCACAAAGCGTGGCCCCCAGACCAAAAACATTAGCATTGCCTAGAAATTTCTTAGAGATGGGAAATCTTGGGCCCCCGTCAGAACTCCTGACCCAAAAATTTTGTGGGTAGGGCCTCACAGTCTGTTACAACTACATTATTCTAATGTACACTCAAGTTTGAAAATCACTGCTTAGAGCAAGGGTTGGTGAACTATGGTTTTTATGGGCTAAATCTGGCCCTCCTCTTGGCTTTCTGTATGCCTTCAAACTAAGAATAGTTTCTACGTGATTTTAATGATTGGGAAATATCAAAAGAAGAATATTTTATGACTTGCCAATTATATGAAATTAAAGTTTTAGTGTGCATAAATGAAGTTTTATTAGAACACAGTAATATTCAGTTTGCTTATATATTGTCTTTGGCCGCTTTCACATTACAATGGCAACATTGAGTTGTTATAACAGAAACCATGTTTCACAAAGCCTAGTTTTTCTGTCTGGGACTTCCGAAACAAATTTGCCGATTGCTGGTAGAATTATTATCAAAATGTGTTTTATAGTATCATTGAATAGTAAGAAAATAAGGGGCCTTAGATATTAGAAATGTACTACTGAGATGACATCCCACCTCCAAGACACTATCAGGTCTCACTGTGAAGCCATACATTCGAGGAGTACAGAGCTGCCGGATGCCAAGTTTCTGTATTTATTTGCTTCTAGGCTGCTGAGCAAAACTAAGAAGGAATATACTAGATGGAGAAAAATAATAACTAAGCAAATAACAAGTAAGCAAAAAAAAAAGAGTCAGGAAAAAACAGCAATTCCAGCATAAATTAAAACCTGTCACTTCTAATATGAAGCTGTAAATAGTAGAGGTGGGAGCAGGTGGGGAATCTTGATTTTTACTTCACTTGCTTACTCCCATCTGGAAGCCTGTCCGGAGGCCAGCGGAACACACTTCAGAACTATTTGAATTGTGTGTCTCTACTGTTGGAAAGGTTATACGTGAAGAGTGAATAGTTTTGAAAGGACATGGATTTCTAAAAGACCGCTGCCTCCCCCCAAAGAAGCTAATGAACAAATGATGTAAGTTTCTCCTATCCCACCAGATCCAAACTAACAAAACCTCCTTGATCATAAATGAAAGCATTTGAACTTAAATTCTTGAGAATTTCACATGCAACTATTGCTCATCTTGCACTTGCACATAGTGGTTGCTAGGGGTGACCTGGAAATGAAACCAATCCTGGCACTGTAATTTAAAACTAAAACAGCTGGTAAAAATCCTTCCTCTCGGAACATGTTGTCGTCGAAGTAAATGAAAAGGTCGAGAGACTTTTCATTTGCTTCTGTGATAACATGGACGACTTGAACTAAGGAACATATTAATGTTTCCTCTGCAACTTTCTATTATGTGTCAGGAGCCCCTTCTAGGATATCACACTTGAGGTGATAGAAAAAGACAGATGATAGAATGAAACGGTTGGTCCTAACACAAAATAATCAGGCATCTTTATATTTCCACTTTACATTATAACAGGAAACCTGATTAGATTCTGTGGTTTTACCTAAAAATAAACCTGGCTCAGGAGGAAGTTTTTGTCTATATGCACCAATTCTTATTATAAAAGAATTTCTTTTAAAGGCACAGAAACATCCTCACAGGATATATTTTATATTTTTCATATTAAAAGCCAATAAGCAACCACAGAGAGCTCCCATATATCATATGTTTCAAATATTATAGTAATAAAGTTTTTCTTAAATCTTCATTTGAGATTTTTTTAATGTTGACCTATTGCAGGAAAAAAAGCCTCCACAAAACTAAAAGGATACAAATATGTATACATACAATTTTACTATTAAAAAAGTAAAAATTACAAAACTTTATAAATTTAAAATTAGAATATTGATTCTACTAAACAGACCCTTTTCATAGAGTATGAAATAAAATCTAAAAATTGATATTAAAAATACAGGGTAATTTTAGACTATACAAGTCAGTGGCTTCTTAATCAATGGTCTTTGATTAATCATGTGTTTACCCAGTTAAAAGAAAACAGTTTATAAAAGAATGTTGTAATTTAAAAATTACCATAAAGAAATCTGCAGAAATAAGATTGGTACACTACATATTGGATAAATTTAAAGTATGATAAAAGATGTAAAAAAAAAAATGACGCCATAAATATACTAGACAAAAATATAAGTGAATCTCTATATTTTCCATGAAAATCATAGAATGGGGAGCCTTTTTGACTCAAAATTCAAGTCATAGTAGTCAAAATTGATAAATTCAAGTCCATAAAACAATTAAAAATTTCAGCAGCATCAAATTTTCAAAACAAACAACAAACTAAAAATTTTCCATTCACGTTGCACAGAGGTAATCTCTCTAATGTATAAATGTCATCTAGAACTTTATTAGAAAAGATAAATAAGTATAAAGTGAAAGTAGACTATTAAATATAAAGTATAAAGAATATAAACACGCAATTGAGAGAAAAGACAAAACAATAACAAGATACTTACCCTCTCACAGTAAAAGAAATGGAAATGAAAATGATACTAAGATTCCATTCGCTTCTTCATCAAATTGGCCAAAATTTCAAAATTTGATCTCTATCTGTAAGGAAAATGATAGTCTCATCCAGCTGGTGGTGCTATAAATCACATAACCACCTAAAGCCGTGGTTTTGAACAGGGGCAATCTTGCCTTCCCAAGGAAACAGTTGGTGATATCTGGAGACATTTTTGGTTATCACACATGGAGTGAGGGAGGTACCATTTGTATCTAGTGGATAGAACCCAGGGACGCTGCTCAGCATCTCACAATGCAGAGGACAGTCTTCCACAACAAAGAATTATCTGGCCCAAAAGGTCAAAAGTGTTGCTGTTGAGAAACCTTGTCCTAGATTGCAATTTAATATATTGCTTAAATATTACATAGTAGCCTTCATAGCCAGAAACTTATTCTCCATGTGCAGACAAATGCAATAAAAGAATAAACACAGGGTGATTCAATAAAGCATGGTATGGAATAGCAAAAAAAGTGAACAACCAGGATGTTCATGCATAAGGATCAGTTAAATTATGATGCATACATATATATGTAGTTGTAAATGAATGGAGGTGATTTTAGGGTTTCATTAAAGAACCACCTCCAAGGTTATTACTAAGAAAAATAAGTAAAATGCTGACCATTGGTTTATGATATGCTGATCTGGATATTGGAAAGGGGAAAAGAAGCATCTATATTCATATTATTTATGTTTTTATGGCATAAGGAAACTGTGGGAAGATTCAGAACAATGAAAGCAGGATGTTTGATTTCAGTTCTACCAAAAGTTTAAAACTGAAAATCAATATAAGGTCTTTCTGAATGAGAGCAATGATCAATTATTTACCAAAAAAAAAAGTTTCCCTTAATGCCAAATGTGAAAAAGACAAATATTGCTAAGGAATTCTTAATAAGTGGAATAAAAAAACAGCGAAGAGGAATAAATAATAACTGAAGGAACACATCTGATTTTTTACTGTGTTGTCAACCTCAGCACACCAAACTTAGGGTTTTGCTTTTGTTTTTGTTTTACATGTACTGTTGCAGTGCCCCCTGACTGTTCCATGCATCTTCATTAGGCAACAGATTTTGTTGGGACATCTGAGAGGGGAAACTAAAAACACTACCCTGAGTAATTCTAAGGCATCCAAATAAAGGGAGGAAAGGGCAACTATGAAGAATGCTGAGGATAGGAATGGAATATTTAACCACTGGATCTGTGAAAATTGGCAATTGAAGTACATGCAAATCTTGTAATAGTAATTATTTTTAACATTAGCCACAATCAGTGAGAAAATAATAGAGAGTGATTTTCTTCACAGTTCCAACTTCCAAGATGCACTGCTGTGTGGTGTTTCATCCAAGCTTTAATAAGAAATATGATGATAAATGGCCCCTGCTAATGTTTTTAAAGCAGCCAAGATTAGAAGATAGAGTTCTTGTTAATAACAGTACATTAGAGGGAAGGCATCTGAGCATGCAGAGAATGACAAAGAAGTTACTATTAGTTTTGAAAGATACTGTCTAAGCTGTACGTAATTTTTTAAACCTTGGCTTCTTTATTTTCCCAGAAATGTAAAAGTCAATGCCCTCTTTCTTATTTCCGCTCCTACCGAAATAAGCTATCATACGCCTGTATTTTCAGTTGCCTATTGCATCAAAGGATTTACTACCTTTTTAAGAATTTGCTTATGGAGACAACATGCATTTATTGTAATAATTAAAACTGAGAGGCAGTAAAATTAAAATAATGACTCACGATAATTTTCCTGCTGTTACGTGATAATGTGATAAAAATATTACAGGTTATGTTGATGTCTAGTGATTGAAAGTAATGTCATCTTGGCAATTACACAGGATCTCATGACAAGAGGAACTATAAACTCACCTGTTATGTTTTTTGAAGGAAGAGGTTTTAGGGGATTTGGGTCCCTAAAAGAGCATGTGCATTATGGATTCCTTAAAAGTACTACCAACCTCCTCTTAATGCATTAATCTGTGACCATAATCTGTGGTTGTCTTTGTTTGATAACTGAAAGTTTAAGTCTGAAAACAAATATTTGATTTCTTTACATTTACCTGTAATTAATTAATACAGCTTAGATGTTGTTGGGCTTGATTCTTCTGACACACTTATTACAGAGGCTGTCTTTGAAACCAGAAAGAAGAAGATAGTATCTTTAAAGGAGACAGCCTGCAGCACCAGGAGAGAGCGACTCGAAACAACAAATCCCCATCACGTCTTTTACAAATCACAGCAATAGCTCCTTCTGAATAACCATATTAGTAGAAACGGGAATAAAAGAATGTTAAAATATTTAACAAACCAGGGGGATTTTCTTCTCAGCAGGGATTATGCTACAATTTATTTTGTGTTAAATGTGTTATTTATTCCTTTTTGGTATCCTGACTGATAGCAAAGCCGTCCTACCGCCAGGGCCGTCCTCAGCAGAAGGCTTCTCTGTTGCACAGGCGTGCTGCCTGAGCTCGAAGTGCCTTTTTAAAAATTGTTAGACAGCCTCGGTTCCCTCTGTGAAGTCTATAGACTAACACTGAGGAGCTGACATTTAACTAACAAATTTTCACTGAGATGAACGATTTGAGTCAAGTGGCATAAAATGACTTCAAAGTGTTCAGAAATTGAATCCAAGAATCAAACTATGCTGAACAGCAGCCTTCTGGGCTTGCTTTCTATCTGTGTCAAAAGTTCAACTTTTCT
Organism: Tadarida brasiliensis; assembly: GCA_030848825.1. Classification (NCBI taxonomy): domain Eukaryota; kingdom Metazoa; phylum Chordata; class Mammalia; order Chiroptera; family Molossidae; genus Tadarida; species Tadarida brasiliensis. The sequence goes on along the minus strand of CM061267.1, from coordinate 75,654,046 downwards.
TTATCCGGAGGACTTGAGACCAGTGCTCTGCATGGTAATTCCTGTAGTCTTAATTATTCCATCAAGTCCAATTATAAATTGCAGTTTTCAAGGGCCAGAAAGCTCTGACATGATTAGGAGAAGGAATGAGAACAACTAAATCTATGAACTACATACATTCAAACACCATGCTATTCAGAGTCCTGTATCAAGTACTCACGATGCCTAGACCCCTGGTGACAGCAAAATTGCAAAGTTGAGAAACTGATCAGTACTACCTCTCTTATATTTTTTATTTTGAACTCATTTACTTTTCCAATTAAATTCTTGTTTGAGATAATTGTAGGTTCACATTCAGTTAAGAAATAACAGAGGGATCTTGTATATGCTTCACCCAGTTCTCCCCAAAGGTAAAATCCTGATAACTGTAGGACTGGATATTGACATAGTTATAATGCGTTCATCTTACTCAAATATCGCTACTTCACATGTACTCATTTGTGTAATCACCACCACACTCAAGAAAAAGAGCCATTCCATGGTCACAAAGATCTCACATGTGGCCCCTTTATAAGTACATCTTCCTCTTTCTAACTACTCTAATCCTGAAACCTTGGCAACCACTAATCTGTTCTTCATCTGTATAATTTTGTCACTTCAGAAATGTTACAGAAATGAAATCATACAGTATGTAAACCTTCAAGGTTGGCTGTCTCTGCATAATTGTTTGAAGATTCAAGTTGTTGCAAGTACCAATGGTTCATTCCTTTTCATTGCTGAGTAGTATTCCATAATATGGATGAAACAATTTGTGTAACAGTTTATCCATTGAGGGATATTTGGGTTGTTTCCAGTTTTAGGCTATTACAAATAAAACTTCTGTGAACATTTATGTACAGGTTGTTGTGTGAATTTAAGTTTTCATTTGTCTGAGGTAAATGTCCAAGAATGCAATTGCTGGGTAATCACACATTTAGTTTTCTAAGAATTTGCCAAACTATTTTCCACAGGGGTTGTATCATTTTTTATTCCTACTAGTACTGAGTGATTCATTTTCTGCACATTTCTCCAGCATTTGGTGGTGTTGGTTTTTAAAAACTTTAGTCATTCTGATAGGTTTGCAATGATATTTCATTGAAATTTAAATTTGCATTTCCCTAAAAATGAGTTACATTAAACATCTACTTACCTGCTTATTTGCTACCTGCATATACTTCTGTGAAATTTCTGTTCATACCCTTTTCTCCCATTTTCTAATGGAATTGTTTATGAGTTTTTTTTTTTTTTTTTGCATTTATCTTCAGATAGAGCGGGAGGGGGGGAGAGAGAGAGAGAGAGAAACATCGATGTGAGAGAGATACATCGACTGGTTGCCACCCACACGACCCCAACCAGGGCCGGGGACAAACTGCAACCGAGGTATGTGCCCCTAGCGGGAACCGAGCACAGGACTCTCTGGTCCACAGGCCGACACTCTAACGGCTGAGCCAAACTGGCCAGGGCTTTATGGTTTTTTTCATGGTTGAATTTTAGAGTTGTACACAGTAATTCTTTATTGGATATGTGGTTTGAAGATATTTCCTCCCAATCTATAGCTTGTCATTTCATTCTCTGAACAGAAGAAATGTGTCATTGAATTTCACAGAGCAAAGTTTTTAATTTTGATGAGGCCTAATGTATCAATTTGTGGTTTATGCTTTTGGTGTTGTCCAAAAACTTTCTCCCTAGCCCCAAATAATAATTTTATCTTATTATTTTTCTAAAAGTTCTATAGTTTTACATTTATGTCCATGAGACTTTTGTGTTAATTTTTTTTTTTTTTTAAGAGGTGAGGGTTAGGTCAAAGTTCACTTTTATGGCTGTGGATGTTCAATTGTTTTGGCACCATTGGTTGAAAGGGCTTACATGTCCTCCATTGATTTGCTTTGGTAACTTTGTTAAAGATCAGTTGGGTGTATGTATGTGGGTTTATTTCTGGATTTTTTGTTCTGTTCCATGAATCTGTGTCTACCTCTTCAGCAATATCACAGTATCTTGATGTCTATCTGTAAGTAAATTTTAATAAGGGGTAGACCGATTCCTCCTACTTTCTTCTCCTTTTTCAAGTTTGTTTTAGCTATTCTAGAGCGTGTGCTTTCCCACATAAATTTTGGACTAAGCGTTTCTATGTATACCAAAAAAAAAAAAAGTGAAAAAAGAGATGATAAAAACCTGAAATAAAAATCTCAATAAATTAAATGTTTTTAGCTAATTTTACAAATCATGTTAAGGAGTAGATGGTATACTAGTCTGCTCTGACTTCCATACAAAATACCATAGACTGGGTGGCTTAAACCAGGGACATTTATTTTTTCACAGTTCTGGAGAATGGGAGCCCAGGATCAAGGTGCCAGCAGGGCGGACGCCCCGTGAGACTTCTCTCCTTGGGGTGCAGAAGGCTGTCTTCTCAACTGTGTGCCCACATGGCCTTTTTTGGTTGTGGATGGAGAAAGTAAGCAAGCTTCCTGGTGTCTCTTTTTATAAGGAGAGTAATCCTATGGGACCAGAGCCCCAACCTTAGGAAGTCTTTTCATCTTAATTATTTCCCTAGTAGCCCTTTCTTTCAATATAGTCATGCTGAGGGTTAGGGTTTAACATATGAATTTGGGGGGTATACAGACATTCAGTCTTTAACAAAGAGAAAAACCAAATGTCTCCAAAACATTTGTAATAATTGTATGGTGTGCTAAGGACTCTCCTAAGTGCTTTTTAACTAAGAGCACCCCTAATCCCTTGATTCTCCCAGGAGATAAGGGGTAATAATATTATTATCCCCCTTTATAAATAAGGAAATGGAGGCCTGAAAAGTCTGAGTAATTTGCATATTCAGATTAAACGAATTGTAAGCTGTTAAACATTACATCATACTGCCTCTCTTGTAGCAAATTACTGCAAAGAGGAAGAGAGAAAATTTGGTTGCTATACTTATTTCCGATAAAACAGCAGGAATTACTTTAAATACAAATGCAAAATAGAATACATAGTGGAAAAATTGTGGGGTGTTTTTTTTAGCCCACAACAATCTGACTTTTTAGTATCATTAGTACGGATACAAAATGACAAGGGAAACTGGAGATTCCCTGGGAGGCAGTTCCAATAGGAGATCAACAAAGCAGGCTCATTTTTCTTTTGTGGAGCCCAGAATAAACCAATAAGAGTTAAACACAAGGAACTGAGTTGAACAAGAAATGAAAGCATGCCAAGGGCAACAAATAGATTTTTAATTTTTGTGTGTACAGCTTTCCTGTCCTTAGTGTCTCTCTGTGATGAATGAGGTGAACAGCGGACCCTCTGTAAATTACAGACTCTGGATAAATTATGAGCAGAATAACAATGCATAAGCCACTACATTCTTCTTCAGCAGCGACTGCTTTGGTTTTGTCCTCCGGGGCCTTCTGCCTAGAGACAGAATCTGGGCCATGGAGAAGCTCATCTATGCACTGTAAACTTTAGCTCACATATATTGTTAGGAATTAAGGTTAGAATTTATTTAAATGTGTTGATATTGTGCTACCTTTTCCCTTCCAACATTTGCAATAAACTTTAAAGCAGAAAGAATTAGGGATAGACTGAAATTTTCATGTAAATTTTCAAAATAGTGATTTTCCTTTAAAAAAAAACAACATAGATGTGTTTGGATAACAAAATTTATATTCCTATCTAACATTCATTTTTGGCTAATTTATTACTTTTTATTAATTAGATTTTCTAATAACCAGAACAAACTAACAATTTTATTATAAAACATTTTACAGATCACTATTTTATTATTATAACTGATAATCACATTTTATAGGCAGGCTCTTCCTTTTTCCTTCTTTATCTATATTTTTAAAAAACTGACCTATAGCCCAGCCGGTGTGGCTCAGTTGAGCGTCAACCCATGCACCAAGAGGTTGCTGGTTCGATTCCCAGTCAGGACACATGCCCAGGTTGTGGGCGCGATCCCTGGTGCGGGGCATGCAGGAGGAGGCCAATTGATGTTCTTTCTCATCAATGTTTCTCTCTCTCTCTCTCCCTCCTTCTTCCTCTCTCTCTAAAATAAAATTTAAAAAAATTTAAAAACTGACTTATAGTACAAGGCTTCTCTCTACACTTGATAGGACACCTGGCAAAATGCAATAGAAGTGTACTCAGAGAACCACAGAAATGTAGAACTGAAAAGGACTGTATAGATCATGTAGTACAAATTCCTATTATAAACATTAAAAATAAAAAAAGAAACAGAAAGAAAACGTGGACATTTTTCACAGCTCTCCCACTAGAGGCATACTGTATGCGTAATGCTTTACTATGCCATGAAAATCTGTGAAGGAAAAAAATGTGTACTGCCTTAGAAAGCTGTCCATGATATATTCATAAAGGACAACTGCTATTAAGTTGCAGAAAAAAATAGCAAATGCCATTACTGCAAAGCAATTAAAATGAAATGAGCTCAAAGTGTTACTACTTACTACTCTCATACTTACATGTTCCTGTTTAAAATGTGTGTCAGTGTACACAATAAACTGTTAGCTGCTTTTATTCCATGGGAAGGAGAATGCATGGAAAAAGGGGAACATATAATGTTCCTGTATTTACTGCACAGTGAAAATAATTCAAAGAACAAAAACTAGGTAAACAGGGAAAAGGAGGAAAGAAGAGAATCAAGATTCAGACCTGTTAACGCAGCTTTGCCACATGCAAAGAGAGCCCGAAGCGGGTGTGTCATACCTCGGCGACAGGCGCCTGTCCTGGCCCTGTGTTCAGGTGGTAACCAAGGGAGCTGTCGGATAAATTTAGCTTGAGCTAGTGTTCCACCCCTAGAAACTTCCAGTTTTATTTCCCACAGAAAACAGTGAGGCAGTCTAGTAGGAGTGCACTTTTTTGCCCTTTCACGAAATAAGCAAGAAAGTAAATGTCACCAGTTTGCCTTTGCTTAACATTTTCCTGTGTAATTGGGTGCCCCTCAAAGAGCTTCTAAGTCCCCATCCTGTGCCCCCAAATTAGACTGATCCTTAAAGTCCTGCAATTGAGCAGACTTCTTTCTCTGACCTTTTCTGCTGCTGTTGTAAATCTATTAGCGTTAAGATCTGTCCAAACATACACTGAGATGTTGGTTTGCTAATAATCACAATGCATAATCAACATCTTCTTTCCTTTTGTAGATTTTTAAAAAAACAGATGGTAGCTTTTGCAAATCTTCATTGATGGTAATTGAGGATGTATTTACGTTTAAAAATTAAGCTACAGAGGATTATAGAGTAGACAAATGGCAACTATCAGTACTTTTTTCTAGGTTTAGTCAGGGTGGGGAACTGATAATCGAGTTAGAATTTCAGTGAACTCTAATGTTTCTTTCAAGGGACAGCAAACCATTGTCCCTGGACCAAATCTGGACAGTGCAGGACCTGGGAGCAGAAAATAGTTTTAAAAAATTAAAAGAAGAATATTTTATGACCATAAATAGTATAGGAAATTCAAACATCTGTACCCACAAATAAAGTTTTATTGGAACACAGTCATGCTCATTCATTGACACGTGTCTGTGGTTGCTTTCACACTGCTGGTAGCAGCGAGTTTAGTAGCTGGGTCAGAAACCACGTGACCCACAAGTCTGAAATAATTACTACCTGGCCCTTTACAGAAAAAAGTTCATAACACCTGATTTATTTTATAACAGACCGTTTTACTGCAGGGTATTTGAAACTTATTCAAAAAGTTGTTTATTTCTTCTTTTCCCAGCTTCAAATAAAGTATTTCTTTGAACTGTTAAATGAATGACAATTTTCACAAAATGCCAAGGTTAGACGTCATTTAGGAGTATGTTCCACTTTTCTGTAGCTTGCTGGAGTTTTCTCTTCAAATAGGCACTGTGCACTGCATGCAGGTGTACACAGAGACTAATTCTTTCCCACATGCTATAGCACCCCCCTTCACACTCATGTTTCCTTTCCAACTTATACTTAACATTGATGGCAAATATATTGACTGTCATCCTCAAAGACACTGAAAAGTAATGAACGTAACAAGTGCACATCAGAAAGGAATGCTAACTCCTCTCTCCTGGCCTACTTTGTTCTTACTCCTTATTAAAGAAAAGCCTTTGGAGTATGCTTCAACTTCTGTCTGAAGCTTTCTCTTTTCTCCTCCCCACCCCTTTCCTGTACCTCACCAGAGAGGAGTAACTGTTCTGGCTGGAGAGATTAGGAAACTTGGGTATGCCTGGCTCAGCCTATTGAGTTGCCTGCCCAGAGAAGGCCCCGCCTTGTCTGCGCTCCCATTATGTAATTCGCTTGGCTAGTATCTTTCATTCTCGTATAGAATACATAGAGATGTCTAGGGTTGAGGTGTTAGGGAACTCAACTGAACCACGTCCTTTCAGCTATATTCTCCCAACATATTTATGCTTAGAGACATGATACTGTGATCTCTATCATTTAGTCTCAGGTATCTTATTTTCAGTTTCATTCACCCTCAAAAAGGCAAAGGTGAGTATTGATTATTGGTTTCCCACCCGTCAACAAAACATAAGTGAATAATATTTTTACAGTCAGGAATCCATACTCAAATATTATTTTCTACAGGAATTCTGAATTGCCAATGAGATCATCACAAAGTGTCGAAGATAGAAAAGTTAAATGTTTCTAGTGCACTAAGGATCCCCTCCCTCCTTCAACTTCCTTTGCATCAGAGGAGGATTAAACTTCAAGAAAAGTCAATTCAGTAAACACTCAACAAGGATCTATAGATCAAGGATGTTTTAAATTAAAAGCAAAATAAAACATTAAGTCATAATATACTTGCAATCCAATTGGAAAAGAGAGTGGTTGAAAATTGCATTAAATTGATTATATTAGACAGTATCCTAAGTGTCACAGGAAATAATAAAACAGAATTTTAAAGTGCTTCAGAGGAAACTGAAGCCCCATAGAATTGGCTGAATCAGGAAGTGTTTTATACAGAATTATAGATATATGGAAGTAAAAGTTTTGATGAGAAGAGAATGCAGGGTGGAGGATTTTGAAAACGAAGAGCTATTATAGGAAGCACATATGAACATATCTCCCCATAGCAATTCTTTTCTGACAATCACAAATACCGTAGCTGTGAAGTCTAGTCTTTTTGATGGAATAAAACTCCGCTTCTTTACTCCGCCCTTCTCCCCGCCCCGTGAGCTGTGGATGCAGCTGGATGTGACGTATGTTCATCTATCGATTCCACCTGTCTTTCAAGATTGCCAAAGTTAGCATTGATTAATTAAGTGACAGGTGGCGGTGTCTGTCCCACTGATAGGGCACAATTATGGTCATAGACAAGAGATTACATTTAGGGGGAATAACTGAGATCCCAAATAGGATAATTAAGGGAAGCCGTCGATAAATTACCCTATAAAGTTCAAGACATTGTGCAGTGGACTTGACCATATTAAAATGGACAGTAGACTGAAATGGATGACTCCGAAAGCCTCCCTACAATCAGTCTGAGATGCAGCTGAAGGCCGGGGTCTCCTCCACCGTGGACGGCAGGTGTTTTGGCTAAGTTGCATTTCCCCGCATCACTAAGAGGTCAACCCTGTTTTCTAAAGTGAGAGGCAGCTCAGTTAATCTTCTTTACGGTGCACTTTGAGAGAGGTGAAACCTCCTTAACACACGTTTTGACACTACATAATTGACAATCCCTCAATATTCCTTTGGGGCACCTACTGTTCTGAGGAACAGCCCACTAAATGCGAGCAAGTGTCAGATATTAAGGTTGAATTAAAACTGCAGGTAAAAACGGGGACACTGGCATATTCCTGTCCGTGGGCTTGACAGGAAATTTATTTTGCTGTAGCTGAAAAGTAATTAACCTCCACTGTGAGAGAATTCTATTACTAGTAGCTATTCTGCCATGCAAAGTGCACTACATGGAAATGTTACAGGCTATCAAGCAGAAACGGCGGATTGTCTGCATTTTAAGCTGAATTTCCATTACACTGTTCTCTTCTCCTCTGTGTCTCTCCTTCCTCACCACCTTTTCTCCTGTTTCCGCTGAAGCTGGCAATTGAGACATGTATGGAACTTGGAAAAAGGTTCAAAGCAAAGGAGTGCTTTTGAGGATTTTGGGAGACCTGTGTTTTGCTGCCATTTGGAATTTTTAGAACAATATTTTTCTTTGGTGTGGCAGAAAAATGTGGCACTATGTAAAAATACTATGAATCATTTTACTATGGATGTGTACAAGAAAATCATAATTCACCGAAATCTACTCATTTGCTCGTCTTCAGTGTTATGCATACATACATGTGTGCATGTATATGCATGCTGTGTACAAGAAATAGACTAGAGGATAAACACTGCGTGGAATTTATATATAGGCATTTCTGCTATAACACTTGTTTTGAAAATGCAAATTTGCTCCAAAACGATTGATATATCAGGGAACAATGTGAGCATACTGCAAATTTCATATTTGCTTATCCTGATTTTGCCGGCAAGAAATGGCAGAGAGCTGCACTCAGCTGAATAGAGCCCTTTAGGAATACACAAAGCGCACACACGCGCCACCTCAACTGTCTGCCCGCTACCTTCATCGCATGTGCTATGAGCCACACCCATCCACACCTGCTGATACAACTCTCCTTCTGATTTCAGAGTCCACACTAACTCACGAGCAGCAACCCTTCCAAGGGCAACCTCGTGTCATTTTCAAGGTAAAGTGTCATCTTGATTCTAGTATTCGTGTATTTCTCAATCATTGAATCGTGCTGTTTTTATTCGATCACTGCTTATCTTTTCAGGCGTTACTGATGAAGTTCTGTGAGTGTTGTCCTCCTGACCTCATTTTCCCATAAGCCCTTCGTTTTCTTTTGATGCCCAATTTTGCATAGTTTTAGGAACAACATGCTGCGTGGTAGCAGAACTGACTACACTTCTCTTCCTTTTATTATGATGATTAATGTGTGTGACTTGTTTCATCAATAATGAATGTTTCAGAGTTTGCTGTGCATTTTTCACACAGATACAGCAAGCTGTACAGTAACTAGTCATACTTTAAGTTATTACACCAGAATCCGGGAGGATCTCTTCTAGAAAGAAATTGCTAGAGTAAAGAAGGCAAAACAAATGGTTTTAGGAGGTATTACCAATTTTCTCTGAAATAATAACAAAAGTTATCATTTATAGAATTCTTACCAGGTACTTGGCATTCCGCTGCACCCTTCTGCATGCACTCCCATGTCAATATGGACAAGAGGACAGTCATCCCCTGTGTTTGACCAATGGGGACGCCAAGGCTTCATGAACCCAAGTAGCATTTCCAGTGGTTCTGAACTATTCAGAATAGAGCTGGAGACTAGAACTGCAATGAAAACTGGAGCTCAGTCACCTCCAGCATCTTTCTTATTGGCTTCAAATGTGTCAAAGGTTATTAGTATTTACACTTAGAAATTATTGTGTCTAATGCTTTTCTTTAAGAAATGAGGAAATTTAGGTTCAGGGGATCTGCACAGCCTGTCATAGTGATGCTGTTGCAATAATCTGGTCATTATTTAAAGGAAAGGAGTAAAGGGGAGACTAGCTAATTTCACACTCCAGGTCCACTGATTGATGGGGGAAGGGACTGGACAAAGGCAGTTTAGACACATGCCCAGTAAGGTGCTTACCTGCCTGGAGCAAGTCAGTGGCCAGAATAGGCGTGGCCATTGTAAGTGCACAAAACCTGAATATTGAAATTCCTAGACAAAGGAAAGCTCTCTCTCTCTCTCTCTCTCTCTTTCTCAGTGCTCGGCCCTCCTGCCCTCTTGGGACTCGTGTTGCAGGGGGAGAGCTCCCCTGCTTTACCCGCATGGCACACGGCCGTGTGCACCCCATACAACGGATTAATGGATTGAATCTAGACTGATGCCACCTTGGACCCAGTTTCATCAGGGAGAGAAAGCCCTGGACACGGGCCCTGTTTCTAGCCTTACTAAACCCACAGCTGCCCCTCTTCCAGGACTGGACTGAGGGACATGGGACTTTCCAACCTCAGAAATGTAACTCCATGCCAATAAAGACCATTCATTCCCCTGTGCAAGTCTTAGAAAATTCATTTTCTGAAGATATCGCAAGAGCCCAAGTCCCACGAGTCCACGAGTGGTGGTGGGATCTGGCCCACTCTCTCTCTGGTAACAATAGGTCCTCGGTCAGAGCTAATATTTAGAATGCAGGTTGCCTGAAATCAAAATTCATTTCTCCAGGCCCTTTGTGCTGTTTGTAAGGGTCAGGGCGAGGGGAGGAGTCGTTCTCAAGAAACTGTTTGGTCTCATAACTGATATGATAACTCAGTCAATGCTTTGTTTTCTTCCATGTCTTAAGTCAAATGATATGCATACTTATGAGCTCCCTGAAATAAAGAATAGAGGGAGGAACAACTATATACATTTGTACATGTGCAGAAATAAGTCAGAAAAAATCAATTCCAAAATATCAGGTCTTTTTTCCTTAGAACAACATCTAAATGTGGGCATTTTGTGGTAATTACTATTTATAACCTACTATTCTGGGAATTGAACTTTACAAACACAAAAGCCAACTTGTAAATTTTTTCCTGACAGAGAATAATGCAGAGCTTCAGAAAGCAGAAAGTGTTGTACATTCTCTCTGGGATCTGTCACTGTTCATGATCATTAAAGAAGGCAGATAAGATAAACAAATTCCTGTTATTTGAACATTACAGGAAAGTTGAGATGGAAAACAAAATTGTCTCTCTTTTTTGGTCTTGAAATTGCTAACTGGGCTGTCTGCCTTCCCTCTAGGAAAATGCCATGGACTGGCGGTGGTCGTTGTAGTTCGGTCTATTTTAGATGCCAAAGAAGCAAAGCCTTCACTGAAAATTACAGGGGATGTAAATTTTAAGAATTATACACTAATGGTTCCCTTCCTTTCCTCCATTGTCTAAACGCCATGTGTGTGAGTGACAGCTAGGAATTAACAGCATGACACCCTCCTTCTCCGGGCGAGGTGGCTGATGGCATGTTTTGGATATTAAATGACTTTGGCTTTAATGCTGTGCCTAGGGTATTGGCGATTTCTTTTCTTTCTTTCTTTCTTTTTTTCCAATAAATCAGCGTCTTTTAAAGTGACAGGAAACTCTAGGATTGCAAATTACTATTATTAATGAAAAGGTTTAAATACCTTTGTAAGAAGGATTTTGAATTATGTTTGGAAAAACTTTCCAATTCTCTTAAAAAAGTGTTTGAGAAGAACTAATTGATGTTTAGGATCTACAAATATGGAACAGCTAAGCAGAAGCCTTTTATTTTGTATTTACCTATCCTCTGAACTGATGGGAGTGAGGGGAGAAATCGATCACTTTATTGGATCATATTGATCAATTTAATGGTCTCCGATTTAACACTCCAGCTTCTGACCCACCCAGGTTGCAACCTGTAAATTATTTGTCCAGACTTTATCTCAAAAGCACATGGAACTAGTTGGATTCAAGAACTCTTAGGATTTGTACCTATTGGTTGGAACTAATGACAAAGAAGTTGAAATAAATTAATCTTCAGCAAAACAATATTTTCAAAGCTTGGCTTCAGGTGAGATGGACTCCAACTATAATAATCTGGAGGATTAGCTTGGATGCACCTCGTCCTACACTGCACCACTTTGCAGAGGGGATTAGAAACCGGGAGAGAGGGCTAGGGACTCAGTCAACTGTTTCTGCATCTGTGGATTCATGAGCTTTGATTTTACTGTTGAAGAAGAGAAAAACTTTCATTTTCTTTCCAAGTGTGTAGCATCTCTCCCCAGTGAATGAATTTCAGAAATAGGAACATTCATAAGCATTTTTAATTGATTAAACTTGCAGATAGAACACAAGTCATCTGTGACAAGTGACAGAGAGTAAGAATGGGGACAGATGGCATTTGAACTTTAAATCAGGACCAACAGAAAGATATGGGAAGCTAATTCTCTTTGAGATTAACTCGTGACCACGGCTTCAGTATGCATGGAAATTGCAATAAGAGCAATATATATGGGTTATGTTGATAATTGCGGTGTCAAATCTCTCTACACATAAAATATTACAATAAAAATTTTCAGAAGAAAATTATACATAGAAGTAGATTTAAAAAAAGATCAGAAAGCAAATTTGTTTTCCACAAAGATATATATCAGGAGAAATAGGTGGGGACAAATTATACAGGGATCTATCTAAGGAACAATTTTTTTTAAGATACTCAGAATGAGTCTTTCCTTTCTGCCCCCCACCCCCACCCCCACCAACCCCTTTCTCCACTAATCGAGGAGTAAGTAGCAAGGGAGTCTTTTGTGAAAAATATGCCAGGAGGAAGAAGAAAGGTGGGACTCACATACGAACACCTGTTCTGCAAAGTCACCTGAAAAATAACTGTATTAATGTGAAAGAAATGTACTCAGCAGGAAACCAACCACCAGCACTGTGGTGGAGGGCGGCGGGCAGAGTGACATAGGAACTTGCATCCCACTGCGAGGCAACTTCCGAGTGTCCGAGTCCAAGTCGCCCCTCGGCTGGTGTGAGGGGCAGTGGCGCCAGGCAGGCTCATCCAGGCAAACTGCCCGCGAAGTGGCACAAGTTGCGACTGAATCAAGACCCAGAGACGCAAGAGCTGTGTGAAAACAAATGAGACTGCCAATAAAATCTCCGGTTTCGTTCTTTCTTGCCAGATGCATTTATAACACTGAGTAGGAATTTTAACACACAGCCCGCCTTTTTAAAACAGATTTTCTGAATTACGACTATGTGATCATGAACATGCAATTTTATTTATTCATTTTTAAAGATTTTCGTTACAGTTGACATTCAGTATTGTATTAGTTTCAGGTGTAGTGCACAGTGGTTAGACATTTACACATAAACACGAAGTGACGCCCCCAGTAAATCCAGTGCTCCTCTGGCACATGCAATTTTACATGGTGTGTTTCTATTAGATGTCCCCTTTTATTTCAATTTGAGTGACAATTTTGAATAATGCTTTAAATTTTCTAAGATTCTGAAAATGCTTGAATTAAAACTTTTTTAAAAATACATTTTTATTGATGTTTTAGAGAGAGAGGAAGGGAAAGATAGAAACATCCATGTGAGAGAGAAACATCGATCAGCTGCCTCCTGCACGTCCCCTACTGGGGATCGAGCCCACAACCCAGGCCTGTGCCCTGACCAGGAATTGAACCAGGACCTCTCAGTACATGGGACGATGCTCAATCCACTGAGCCACACCAGCCTGGCTGGAAACACTTAATTTTTATATCTAGGATACTATCACCAAATTTGCTAATATATCCAAAAGAGGTATAGTCAGAAAGCACCTTTCACAATCTTTTTTGAGACAGTTTTAATATATCTGTTGCATGTTTAGTTTGCTTGAGCTTTCAAGGAAATAGTGAAAGGGAAGAAACGTTAACTTAGTTGCTGTCACAAATATAATATTTTCTAAAACTAAAAACAAACAAAACCTGTCTAAAGTTGACACATCTGGAACTTTTACTGGTGCCACCCCCTCTCCCCCGAAAGGAAGTGGGGACTTGTTCCCTCCTAAAGTCACACATTTAGTACTGGGGCTCCCAGGAGACTCCATGCTAACTTATGTCCAGACAATTCCCTTCTTAATGCACTTTTATTAATTGCATCTATAGACAACAAAAATAAAATTTGCAGTATAGTTTTACTTCATAAGTAAACTGTCAAAAACCCAATGTCACCTATTTTTATAAGGCAGATAAATCTTATACACAATAAAAATAACATTATGGATGTTCATCGCAGTGAAAGAGAAAATTTAAACTGCAAGGCTTTGTTAATGGAACTTATTAAAACAAGAACACCGTTATTGTTACGGAATATGTCTGGTTGTCATCACTGTGCCATTTTCGCAGACTGTCCTGCTAAAGCCACCGCTGTAGGTCAGCATCCTAGAAGGCAGAACCTGAAGCAAAGGCACATCTGTGACCCCGGGACTGGGGATGGAGGCAGGGGAAGCAAAGCAGGGAAGGAGGGAGGCCTCCTCAGTGATGAGGACGAGAGCTGGCCGTCACTCTGGGCAACTGGCTTCTCCACGCTGGGGAGCCTTCTGAGAAGCTTGTGGAACATGTCTGCAGACCATCACCCCGGGAGAGAAAGGAGGTGTGCTTACCCTACAGCTCCCATTGACCATGAGGCATTCTGGCACAGACCATCACCCCGGGAGAGAAAGGAGGTGTGTTTACCCTACAGCTCCCATTGACCATGAGGCATTCTGGCACAGACCATCACCCCGGGAGAGAAAGGAGGTGTGCTTACCCTACAGCTCCCATTGACCATGAGGCATTCTGGCAAACGGGTCCCTCAGAGTCCCTCCACATCTCACCAGGAGGCTCAGATTGAGAAGTCCATGCTGCAGCCTGCTTGCTGTCATGTTGCCCACGGGAGGTGGTCTGTGCACACAGCATGGCATTTCCGTGGTGGCTGGACAGAAGACCAGGGGATGGACGTTTGCACAGAGGTGTTGGAAACAGCCAGGTGTGATGTAGGCTTGGTAACAATAGACACACTGTCTCAAAAAAGAAAAAAGAAAAAAAATCAAGCAAAATAAGCAATAAAAGAATGTTGAGATGAAGGAGGGAACAAAAACAAGAAGAATGCTTTTTTTTTTTTTAAAGATAGATTGGCAATACTTCTTGATTACTGCAGAAAATCAAAAGTTTAAATTTCTTAAATCAGCCCGGTCAGTGTGGCTCAGTGGTTGAGCGTCGACCCATGCATCAAGAGGTTTGATTCCTGGTCGGTCGGGGGCACGTGCTCAGGTTGTGGGCCTGGTCCCCAGTGGGGGGCATGCAGGAGGCAGCCAATCAATGTTCTCTCTCGTCGATGTTTCTATCTCTCTCTCCCTCTCCCTTCCTCTCTCTCTAAAAATCAATTTAAAAAAGTATTAAATCAAGTCGAGAGCAAGGGAAATATTTAGATTCTAAGGATCAGTTGTCATCCAACCACATTTTTTTTTTTTAATCTTCACTCGAGTATATTTTTTTCCATGGCTTTTTAGTGAGAGTGGAAGGGAAGAGGTGGGTGGGGGGGGGGAGAGAGAGAGAGAGAGAGAGAGAGACAAACATCAATTTGAGAGAGACACATTGATCGGTTGCCTCCCACATGCGCCCCAACCAGGGCCAGGGATGAAACTGCACCCAGGTATGTGCTCTTGATCGGGGATCGGATCCACAACCTTTCGGTACCCAGGCTGATGCTCTAACCCCAGAGCAACACTGACCAGGGCCCAGCCAACTTTTATTTAGTGCCTAGCATGTGCCAGATTCCATGCCAGGGATTGGGATACGGGGGTCCTCCAGGCAGGATGTCTCTGCCCTCTTCATGAATCTTGAGTCCACTGGGAAGACATACATTAAACAGTGTATTTACAATCATTATTTAATAAAAAGTGTGGAAAATACTACAAAGGAGAATTACAGGCACAATGGGAGTATTTTAAAGGAGCACTTGACCAGTCCTGCAGCCCAGAAAAAATTTTCTTAAAAGTTATATTTATGCAGAGACATGAAGAAGGCAAAAGAAGATGGGAACTGTACTTCACATCACTCACCGAAGACGACCTACTGTACCTCCCACGATCCTCTGAAGCCCACCCACCCTTTCCTCTCCCACCGCCGCCACCACACCGGTGCTGGAACACTGGGGGTTCAGTGGGAGTGGGGAGATGAGTCCGAGGAAGTTTCAGGAGAAAGTCCCTGGAGATTGTAGGAGCGACTGGCTGGGAAAAGCAGCCAGAGTGAATCACACTCGCAAAGGGATTTCACTGCAGGCATCCTTTAGAGGCCCCCTGGGGTATCTTTCAAGACCAAACTTACAAAGTTGAATGTGAATGATACCCAGAGAAGAGGAGGAAAGTGTAAGGACCTGTAGCTCTCCCTCAGCCAATCACGGGGCCCAGAGAAGGCCACTGGTGTGTCTTTCCAGGAGCCCGACCTGGTCCTGAATGTGTACTCAGATCACACGTGTTTAAAATTTAACACAAAAACTGGTGACAATAACTAACCTTTACGGAGGGTTTACTCTATGATTGACGTTAATTCTAAAGGCCCATTTGTTCTTCACAGAAACTCATTTATTTCTCACACAAACAGAGCTGCATAATTGTATTCCCTCCATATTACAGATGAAGATACTGAGGAACAAAAAAAATTTTAAATGTTCTCGTGTTCACCTGCCTAGTCAGCAGCACTGTCAAAAATAGACCCAGACCACCTGACTCCAGGGCCCACAGACAAGTTAGTTTCACAAATACTAGCTGTTATCCTCCTCCTCCTCCCCTTCCTCATCGTCATTTCATTTAAAACTGGAAAATGTAGTTGCTACAAAATTATATAATACATGTTGACAAACCCAACTCTTCTAGATTAGAAAACGTGTTAGATGCAGTGCATTTAAGAGGAAAGATCGTGGGGTTTAAAGTAAAACTCACAGCTATGCAGCTTTCTAACTCTCCGAACTTCAAGTTAACCATCCCCAATCATTCCAGCTCACTGAGCCTGTTTCCGCGCCCACAAAATGAGGAATGTCATGTCTATGTGTTAGGTCAATTGTGTGGATTTATGTCTACCAGAGATCTGTGCTCAGTACATGCTAACTTTCCTCTTCTTCCCCCTCAACTTAGGAGAAATCAGGAAGAACTAGTGGAGAGAATTGATTAGAGTGATTCTATAAGTTAACTCCTCCATGGGTGGGATTTGACCCATGTCTTGCCAAAATGGATGATTAACTCAAAAATATTCAGATACACCAAAGTCAAAAAATTGTGCAGTGGTTCTAAAAACAAAAGCTCTGCAATTAAGAAATATATATAAAATAATTTAGAATAACTTGTCCACTCAAAAAAAATTATGAACCAGTATGGCAAACCTCAGTAAAAAGGAGAACAAGACTTGCTTTCAAACTAATAATTAGAATAAAACAAAAATTGTGGGTATCATATAATTTTTGCTAATTTTTCAGTGTTCTTTAAAGTGGTATGCTGCTTAATGTTTTATTTCCTAGGCATATAGCCACAGATAAGTCAAAATATTAACCGATAAAAATCTCTTTTACTAAAGCAATAAAAATTTTTTTAAGTATTCACTATTTTGCCTAAATGTTGGTGCCATTTAACTATGATTCTTGTGACACTGTTAGAAGGTAAAAAAACTTTGAAATTTCCATCATAAATATTTTTATGGATTTTTCTGGAGGGATCAAAGTTTAAAATATGCATTTATTGTATAAAAAGAAGTAAAGTGAACCGTGCAAACTATATATATATATATATTTTTTTCCTTTATTGATTTGAGAGAGAGAGGAAGTGAGAGGGAGAGAGAAATAGAAACATCGATGACAGAGAACATGGACTGGCCTCCTCCTCCATGTCCCCCACTGGGGATCGGGCCCACAACCTGGGCATGTGCCCTCACCGGGAATTGAACCAGCGACCTCTTGGTGCATGGGTCGATGCTCAACCACTGAGCCACACTGGCTGGACATGCAAACTATATTAAAATAAGCATCTCTTGAGTAATATTAGTTTTATCTGAAACCTAGTCCTCAATAATTATTTAGTTTTTTGATAATAAAATTAATATTTAAGACAACATCAATAGTAACAATCACAGTGTTTTCATACTAAAATGCCCATTCAAAACAATGTTTTATAATTATAACTCAGGTAATTTTTTGAAGCTTTATGGAAATAAATAAAAAGCAATAGAGCAAATTTAGAACGTTTAGAAGTATATATTTATACAACTGATTCTTAGATTTTCCAAGACAGAAGAACATATTTGCATTAACAGAAACCTGAGATTCACTTTAGATTTTCACTTAAGTCAATTCTCTGTTTTCAGAGCAATCTACTGTCTACATTGTTAAACTTTTGATGTTTCTCATTCTATAAACCTTATAAGTGTTACACTGTCTTAGTGATTTTATCCATGTCAATTAATTTTTTTTTCCAGAGACACAAATCTGACTTTAAGAATTTTCAAATTACTTGGAATGGAGGAATCATTTGCTAGTTTCCTTTTTAAGTTTACATTTTCTGTTCAGAAGGAAAAAGAGAACTTAGAATTCCATAAAAACACTTTGCAAATATACTGGGGGTTTAAGGATACGAACAAATGATAATTTTTTTTGAAGGAATATGAAAAACAGTTCTTCACCCTTAGCTCTTCCTTCCTCTCTTGCCCTCTTGCCCCCATCGCCCCACCCCACTCCCACCAGCTACTCTCCTTTTGGTGGTAAAGTGTTTGCTTGTGGGTAAATTTCATTCCAACTTTGTCTCACAGAATGTTTGGCTATTTTGTTTCTGTCTCTTACATGGAGTTCTTTATTTCTTTCATTTTCTCCTCCTTCTTCTTCATAATGTATCATATATTATCCAAAAGATTTATTGAGGTAGCTCAGATGAGTTTTCTGGCCATTCTGTTGTAGGCATTTTTAAATCCCCAGAATCAGCCTCTTAATTGACAGTTGTAAAGAATCTAATATTTACATATTTAAAAAAAATTTTTTCTTATAACATTTCAACATCCCAGGCCAATAAGATTACAGATGGTCTCTTGTATAGACAAAAATTTCCCTACAATATCTCAACACTTAGATGACGTACGAAACATATTTTCTTATCTAAATACTTTTTTCCACAGAAGACCAAAAGTTAAGAATGGCTGAATGTTTCCCTGTCCATTCAGATATTTGCATACTGTACATAAATAGTCAAAAATGTGCTTTTACTAATTACATTGTCATTGCAACACCAGCAGGAGAACACTTTAGTAGACTGTTAAAATGGTTAAAGTGGTCTACTGGTTGTGCGAAGCTCAGCATTAAATCATGGGTGACTTGCCACGTCCCCTCCTCCCATCTGAGTCACTAGTCAATTGCCATATTCACCCTTTTGCCCAAGTGGGTGGGAGTCCCGCTTTTAACTGGAATTAAAGCTGCAGTGCCTGCACCATAAGGCTCATTATCTGAGTCCGAAACACCTGCTGCAAGAAAACAAAAGGCAATCAAATAACGGATCATTTACTAATTGAGTTAGATGGGAAAAAGCAAATGGCCTTCGTTGGTACTTGATATCATCTCTCATCTCAAAGTGGCAGTGGACAAAGTAGGAAGACAGTTTCATGGTGAAGGGAGAGGTATCAAATTTAGTCTGATGTTGTACGTCACTAGTTTTGTCCTTGATCCCAAGTACTTATGACCAGGTCTCTCTGGTTACATTCAGACAAGGGTTTCGTGATTTATTTTCTTAAATGCTACTGCAGGGCTGACTTATCAACACCATGCAATGCTAGAATGATGTGAAAGAGATCAAGTGAATCCTCATTCGTACCCACCCATAGCACTGGAAGGCATGTAGTCCAAGTTCCAATCATGTGGGGGAACTCTGAAGCTTCAGTAACCATAGTTAGTAGGTTACTTTGAAATTCTCAGAAGAAAAGGGTAATTAAGTATCTCTGTGGTCCAATTGTAGTGTAATTGTTACAGTGTCCCTTCATCTGAGCTGTAAGCTCTGTCTAAAATACCGACCGACAACAGGCTTTGGCAGCAGGCGGGGGCACCAGGGGCACACAAGAGCTGAGAGGCGGGCTTCAGGATGAATGGGGCTCAAATGGCTTCTACGGGTAAGTCGTTTTGAACATAGTGCAGTTACATCAGTGCCTGATAGTGGTTCAGTCCTCAGCTAAATATCCTGTTGTACTGACACAGAATTCAGGTCTAAAAGGAAAACTAGAAATAATAAGCAGATTTGAGTGCTGTGGTAGATTAATCTGAAATAATTAAGAAAAATGTGGAGACTGAAAGAATAAATGATCTTATTAATACTAATGAGAATGAGTGAAATAGCAGAACATATAGAAACAAAAATGACATAACATTTGGGCTGTATGAAGGGGAGCACAAAATTCATAGCAACAGAGGGATAATCCTGAATGTTGAACTACTTATATGAAGCAGCTTATTCAACTTCAGAAACTATGTTATTGCTTTAAATTTTTAAAATAGTTTCTTTCTAAAATGTAATTTTCTGATTATAGATTGTAGTATATTCTACCTGATAAAAATTCACAAAATACAGAATACTAGTGTATAATGTGGGTAGACCAAGAACTTGTCTTCTGAGAATTAAGTTAAAAAAACTAAAAAAACAAAATCTTAATGGCTCTAAACAGAAATATATTAAGAATGGACTAATGGTATTAACATATCTGAAGAAAGTTTTCCCAAAAATGTATATGTGAGTGTTGGTTGGAGATGGTTGATTAGTAAAGAAAAGTAAGGGGGGAAAGCCACAAAAACATTTTGGTTACGTCCACCCTTCTAGGCATTAGGATTAGAAAAACTGTTGGGTCAAAGCCTTGAAGTCTTGAAGTCTTCATCTCAGCTGCAACCCTCTTAGTGAGTGGGAGGCACCAGGCTCTCTGAACCAGCTGAACTGGGTCATTATATATTCAAATTAGAGAACTACTCTCTTTGTTCTGATACTTGTCTCAAGCTCACCAAGCCACCTCATAATCAATAGGGTTCCTATTAACTTATCTTCAGAGAGAAAGAACCACTAATCAGAGTAACGTCAAATGTTCAGGCCATCTGGCACCTTTACTTCGCTTGCAACAAATTTATTGCCACTCCTTTTAAACATTGGTTTCTTAGGAACTTTATGAATATGAGTCAGCATCCCCTCCTCCGCTCTGAAACATTTTCGAAATCAACTGTCAGGCTTGCTAAGCTGAGAGAAAGATTTGATAATGATAAGTTTATCCAATGTCAGTTGGCCTCTTCCAGTATGGTATTGGTGTATATTAATACACATTTATTTTCCATCAGAAATTGTGCAGACAGGAAAAAAACTAAAGGAAACAAAATTTCCTCTAGACCTTGAGGAGGTTTTGAGGGATATTTTTTATGTATTTAATAGTTAAGGCATTCATAAATATATATATTTTTACATTTATGCATTTATTAACAAAATTAAAAGCCCATGACTGGTAAAAATTTGTAATTTAGCTGAGGCCTGAATTTAAACAGTGACCATTAAGGAGAAGAGAGAGAACAAGAAATTGAAAACCTATTTGAAACAATAATTACAGAAAACTTCCCTAACTTGGTGAAGGAAACAGACATACAAGTCCAGGACGCACAGAGAGTCCCAAACAAGATGAACCCAAAGAGGTTCACAACAAGGCATATCATCATCAAAATGTCAAAGGTTAAATACAAAGAGAGACTCTTAAAAGCAGCAAGAGAAAAGCAGTTAGTTACCTACAAAGGAGCTCCCATAAGACTGTCAGCTGATTTCTCAAAAGAAACTTTGCAGGCCAGAAAGGAGTGGCAAGAGATATTCAAGGTGATGAAAAGCAACGACCTACAACCAAGATTACTCTATCCTGCAAAGCTATCATTTAGAATCGATGGACACATCAAGAGTTTCCCAGACAAGAAAAAAGCTAAAGGAGTTCATCACCACCAAACCAGTATTATATGAAATGTTGAAGGGTCTTCTTGAAGAAGAAGAACAAAAATATGAACAATAAAATGGCAATTAATACATATCTATCAACAATTGAATCTATAAACAAAATGAGCAAGCAGAACAGAAATTCCTAGATTCAAAGAACTTTTTGTTGCTTGCCAGATAGGTGGGGGCTGGTGGGATGGGTGAAAGAGATGAAAAAATTAAGAAGTACAAATTGGTTGTTAGACTGATGAACCTCAAAAGGAAAGGGGGAGGGAGGGTGGGATAAGATAAACCAAAGAACTTCTATGAATATATGCATAACCAATGGACACTGACAATAGTGTGGGGAAGGCAGGAGGGGGGAGGGATTGGGGAGGAGGCGATCAATGGGGAAAAAAGGGAGGGGACATCTGTAATACATTCAACAATAAAGATGAGTAAAAAAATAAAAATAAATAAATAAAAATAAACAGTGCCCATTGGAAGCCGGGTGTCCAAGATTTAGGGATTTTGTAAATTAACTGACTGAATATCTAAAATTCACATCTCAGTCCCCCTTTGTTTTCCTCTATGGTGACAGAATTAATCTAATGAATTTTATACATTGTTTATAGATAACTGAGCACCACAGTGTCAAGGCTAACTGCTAGTTCTGATGATGAAATTGGAATCATCTAAGAAATT
This sequence comes from Tadarida brasiliensis, assembly GCA_030848825.1. NCBI lineage: Eukaryota > Metazoa > Chordata > Mammalia > Chiroptera > Molossidae > Tadarida > Tadarida brasiliensis. The sequence goes on along the minus strand of CM061267.1, from coordinate 75,631,875 downwards.
ACATGGTATTTCATTTGGAATTTATTTTATAAGCATTTTACCATGTCATTAAAATTATTTGAAATAGATTTTAATAGGCGGTATAGTTTTTTTAGTATATGAATGTAGCATATTTAATTCAATAATTCCTCTAGTTTAAGGATCTTAAGCTCCTTGCTCATACTTATTATTTTAATAAGGCCCTAGTCAATGTGTTTAAATGTGAAAATGCATAGGGTGAAAACAACAATTTTCTTAAAATATCTGAAATCTTTTTATTTGTGAAAAGGAGCTGGTTTAAGTTTTCTGGAAATGTCCACCAGATTACAGGTGCTGTTATATATTGCAATAGGTGAAATCTGATTTGATTGGGTTTACAGGCCTTTCAGAAGTAAATTCTAGTAGACTCCACTGCGTATCATAATCTCCTTTTCCATCTGTTCTGGTGACTTGCACTCATTTAAACAAGTAAGATAATTATTAACACTGAGATTCACCTGAAGACCCATGATATCCAGGAGTATCTAAAAGTATTACTAACAAATACATGGCTTCTTTTTCAAGATTTTAGACAAGAACTGCTATTATAGTTCTCACAAAATAATAAAGAAAGTAGCTGGAATTTTTTAAAGTTTATTATTTGATACTCAGTGTGAACAATATTAAGGTTCTATCATTGAATGCTACAAATACAGTTGCATTTCTAGTTCTTGTGATTTTTTTGTCCATCTTCCTTTTAAGATGTGAATGTTTCTTGGTTGCAGATTGTTTTGCTTTGTGAGTAAAGATAACTATCTTTGATCTTGGCTTTGTATCTGAGACTCCTTTCCCAAGGTGCATTTTATCTCATTTTATAAACATCTGGTGATAGTTATTGTCTTTCTTTACCAGAGACTATTTATGGAGGACCAAAATTTTCTCAGTATAATAGTATGAGGATTTTAAAAAATTCTAAATATTAAATATATATTTTTAATTTTATTTAGTATAGGCACTATCTTTGATATCCAGAAAAAATATATATTTATCTATGGTTCTAGTATTGAAATACATATTTTAATATAATACCTTTCATGTTTTATCACAGGAAATAAAAAGCACCTTTCAGACATCATTTAATTTGTTATTATCTTCTAGAAGTGTAGAGATCAGAAGTCATTTCAGCACATAAATAATTTTTTAAATATACAGAATTAATTTATAAGTATGTAAAAATTTCTAGTAAGGGACAAGATTGAATATTTTCCATCAAGTGGAAAATTTTTTTCCTGTTTATGATCATTTTTTCTCACTTTGGCATTGCATTTAAGGGCATAGATTCTGACATTAGACAGCCTTGGTTTCATAAAATACCAGACATTATGACCCTGGAGCAATTATACTTCTTATATCATAGTTTCCTCATCTGTAAAATATTCTGTTTATAATAATTACCCATATAGTTATTAAAATGATCACATATGTTTCATATGTCTCCTGGCCATTTGTATCTCCTGTTTGGAGAGGTGTCTATTCATGTCCTCTGCCCATTTTTTAACTGGATTGTTTGTCTTTTGTTGAGTTGTATGAGTACTCTATATATTTTGGCTATTAACCCCTTATCTGATGTATCATTGGCAAATATGTTCTCCCACAGAGTAGGTTCTCTTTTCATTTTGATGCTGGTTTCTTTTGCTGTGCAGAAGCTTTTAAGTTTGATGTAGTCCCATTTATTAATTTTTTCCTTTGTTTCTCTTGCCCTAGGTAATGTATCAGTGAAAATTCCACTACATATGATGTCTGAGATTTTTCTGTTATGTTTTCTTCTAGGATTTTTATGGTTTCACAAGTTACATTTAGGTTTTTTATTCATTTTGAGTTTATTCTTGTGTATGGTATAAGTTGGTGGTCTAGTTTCATTTTTTTTGTACATAGCTGTCCAGTTTTCCCAGTACCATTTATTGAAGAGACTGTCTTTTCTCCATTGTATGCTCTTGCCTCTTTTGTTGAATATTAATTGTGCATACTGTCTTTGCAGACTGCTGTAGCCATTATGGAAAACAATATGGTGTTTCCTCAAAAAATTAAAAATGGAACTGCCATTTGACCCAGTGATCCCACTTCTTGGAATATATCCTAAGAAGCCTGAAACACCCATCAGGAAGAATATATGTACCCCCATGTTCATAGCAGCACTATTTACAATAACTAAGATCTGGAAACAGCCCAAGTGCCCATCAGTAGAGAAGTGGATAAAAAAAACTGTGGTACATTTATTTACACAATGGAATACTATGCAGCTGTAAGAAAGAGAGATCTCTTACCCTTTGAAATGACATGAAGGGACTGGGAGAGTATTATGCTAAGCGAAATAAACCAGTCAGAGAAAGACAAGTACCACATGATCTCACTTATTTGTGGAACATAATGAACAAAATAAGCTGTCGACCAAAAGAGATCCAGACTCATGGAAGTAGGGAACAGACTGACAAACCTCAGAGGGATGGGGAGGTGGGAGGGGAGGGAAGAGATAAACCAAAGAACTTATATGCATATATGCACAGCCAATCAATACGAACACGAGGCTGGGGAAGGCAGGAGAGGGGTGGGAGCGGGAAGGAGGGGGTCAGTAGGGAAAAAGGGGAGACATCTGTAATACTTTCAATAATAAAAAAATGAATTAATTAAAATAAAATGATCACATATGTAAGTTAGTTAGCAATTGTCCTGGTCCACCCAATTGATGAAGTAAGCAAAAAACTGCTATAATTATTATTATATTTGGCAGCATTAGATATTACAAACAATGGGAAAATATCTTACTCTATTTTCAATATATATAAATAACTATGATTAAGATATCTAATGTAACATATTATTATTATATTATCATTATTTTAAGCATGGACAAATATTCTGTGGTTTGTGTTATGATGCTAGAATAAAATGTAAATATACTTTAAATTATAATATGAGGTAGATTTTCTTAATTTAGACTGCTATGTAAAAAATAAATATATTAGAGGCTTAGCCCCAATTCTCCTCTCTGAATAGAATTGCCACCTAACAGATTCACTGGCACCTTTAGTAATCATTTAGAAACATGATCTAAATTAAGAGTCTGTGTGTCACTTACTGGCCTAACTCATGGTTTTCATAGAGTTATCTCAATCAGTGCTAACTGAGGGCTCACAGTGTGTGTGGTTCTGGACAAGCTATTTTAATTTAAAAGGTAGAAATGCATTAAATACCTCTGGCATTTAGCTTAACTTAAAGTAGTTTTTGATAATCAGACTTAATTAGAACAATTTCAGCTCTCTTTTTATGCATTTGGTCAAACTTTGATTGATGATTTATTCATTCACTTTTTCAAAAAATTATGATTAGTGACATTATGAGTCAGGCACAGTGCTAATACCAGGGAATACAGACACAATTTTATTACAGTCTTTACTCTTCAGAGGCTCAATTCTGGTGGTGGACTCAGTCAAGGAAACACACATTTATATTGATATGATAAGTGAATAAAGTGCCTTTGGAGGATGGAAGAAAGAGCATTTAACTCTGCCTAAAAGAACCACAAAAGTAGTTATGAAAAAATTAAATGACTTTATCTATTTTGATATCAGAATTTAATTCCACAAGAGAAAATTTGTAAGCTAAATGATTGAAGTAAACATTGTGATTCCACCACTCAAGGGTAATTATTGCCAACACGTTGGTGAATATCTTTCTTCTTAGTGAAAAAAATTTATATATATGCATACATACACACCCATTTATATACAGATACACCCTTATATAACACATATATGTGTGCATATATATACGTGTCATATAACACAATCATGGGAACACACAATTATGCTATGGTTAGTATTTAATACTTTACATTCTTGCTTAGAAATTTTTCTTGATCTTATTTCCATATAAATAAATATTCACCTGGAGTGGTTTTCTAATGACTGTCCAAAATTCCATGGTATAAATATACTGTAATTTATTTAAATAATTTCATTTTGGGGAACATTTAGGTGCTTTTCAATTTCTCCTACTGCAATAAACAACTTTGTAGAAAAGAAACTTAGGAACATTGCTCATTATTTTTGTAAGATAAATTTCTTAAAAAAGAATTGTAACAGTGAAGAATTGTAACCCACCTCACCATTTTTTTGACATTGTTTCTGTAACTGCTGACTCTGACTAATATATCACTTGTAGATAAACAGCATACTTTTATAAGAATCTTAGGAACTAACTTTGGAAGACACAGGCTTCGACCTTCAGTCATCCCAGGAGAATTGCTGCACTTCAACTGTAAAACCAGGATGATGAAAACCAGAATGACACACACCAGACCCTCACTTGATCAGTTTCAAGGTCCTTATCAGAATGGACTGTGCTGGTCAACCCTCTCCCCTTATCTCTTTGTTCTGCTTTCCCTCTCGCTCCTTATAAAAACCTCTGCCTGCACTGAGATGTTAAGATGGTCTTTGAGACATGAGCCTGCCATCTTTTCAGGTTGCCGACACCTGAATAAATTACTTTCCTTTTTCATAAGCATCTGTCCCACGAGTTTGACCTTCGTGATGACAGGCAACCAAACCTGGGTTTCAGTTACAGTTTTGGCAAGCCAGCCTGGAGCAAGCAGGAGTTCTCTCTCCTCCCTGTCCCCCCTACCCCCCCATAAATCCCTGGACTTACGAGGAGGTTACCTAGGCTTCCTGTGGCTGATTGACCCAAAGAGAGAACTTGGGAGTCTCTAGAAGCTGCCAAGTGATTTTACTTGGGGACTATTCTTCACTCTTTCTCAGGGCTAGTCACCTTCTGTGCCTGGCAGGGGGAAGGAAATGGGTTGTTGGTGAAGGTAGATACAAGTTGTTTTGAAAGAGTTTAAGTTGGCCACAGATAAAGAGAGTGAAGGTGAAGTGGGGCTAGTTCTGGGATAGGTACGGAGTCCACAAGAAAGACGTGTTTGCTCTTTTGGATTTGTTGTGGACAACAGTCTGGAAAGTTCATGCTTAAGTAAGATGTGATGGTGCCTGGTGGCTGGCTATTCAATTTTTTTTCTAGATAGTTGTGGAAATAGTCACCTTGAAGTTAATTCAAAATATAATCAAGAATGTAAGCCGTTTTGCCCTGGAGTTTTTCACTGAATAACCTCTCTTATTTCTTCCTTCTATCCTCTGTCCTGCTGTTATTCAATTTAAGAATCTCATTTTTTTTCTCTTGTCACTAGTACACTATAGACATTGTGTTAAGCACGGAAGATACAAAGAAATGAAATATAGTCATTGCCATTAAGTAGCTCATAGTCAATTGGAGAAGATAAACACAATCAGATCATTTTAAAGCAACATGAAATGTAGAGACAGAGATACACAAGGTATTTTTAGAAAACTGAGCAGGTGAGGGGAGGGGGGGAACACTCAGGAAAAGCTTCCAGGAAGAGGAGACACCAAGCTGAAACTTAAAGAAAGAATAGAAAATAACAAGGTAGAGAAAAGGAGTAAGAATATTCTAGGCAGAAAGGACAGCATGAATAAAGAAATGTAAGGGCAGAATAAAGAAATGTCTATGTCCTACTGATTTGTAAAGACCCTTTTTTGTACATTAAAAAGTCAAAGAGTTGGTATCATACCATAGAAGGGTTCTATATCAAACAAATTAAGGACATGTGAATACTTCATTGGATATTTTTCTGAAACTTCATGCTCTGAAGGTGGACATTGTGTTTTTATACATTTCCTAGAGTGGAATATTGGTAGGTGCATTTATCAAACTTACTCGTTACGGAAACTTTTTTTTCATTTAACACCTATTAAAACATCAGGCTTTAAGATATTCTACATAAAAGAATTTGAGTATAATGGAGTCTTCAAAATACAGATCAAAGATGAGTCTAATTTCACAAATACTCAATTATTTGTTCCTAATAAGCTTAACATGGGTTTAATAATCAAGGGTGGGGCTTTACTCTTCTTCAAACAGGTATATGTTTCAGAAGTTGTTAGATACCTGCTGATCAGAGCCAGACTAATTACGTAGGAGTCACAGGACAGGACAGGAGGAAAGGGAGTTTTTGAAATACAGGTTCCGTGGCTCCACTTTTAGAGTCGCTGCACCTGAGTTTGGGTCCTCCTATCTGTATTAATAATCACAACCACAGCAAAATATTCTACATGTGATTTTTAAACCAGCTATTAAGTCAAGGGTATACAGCAGAAAAATACTTGAATTGCGACCTAAACTTTGACCCCCTCCCAATTTTTGCTGAGTCAGATGGTGGGAGAGGAATTGAATAAAGGATGAAGTGGCTAACCGAGCAATAATTACCTTTCTCTCTGAATAACTCTAGTGAGGATCCTCCCCTGAAAAACTGTGCAGCATGTCACAGAGACCTGGTACTTACACACAGAGGGGGAAAATAATACAAAACAACAACAACAAACACAAAATACAAAGTGGGAACTCAGGAGAGATCTCGGATGGAAAGAAAAAACTTAAGGATGCAGTATCCAGATTGAGCCTTTAATGACTCTATGATGTAGGAGTTGAAAAAGGAAATAAGTGTTTTTAAATAAAAGAAACATTATGAGCAAAGGAATAGGGGGAAAGATATGGGAAAATGTGAAAACCTTTTCATCAAAACACAAGATGCATGAATAGGATCTAATAGAAACAGTGCAGAGTTGGGTTTGGTCAACAATAGACAGAGTTGGGTTGTGTGTGAACCAAAGTCAGTGTTCAATGGGGAAGCACACAAGTTCTGTGTAACAAATACTCAATCAGAGAAAACAGCAATGATGTGATTCACGTACCGAGGCTTTAGAAATAAAACCTGCATTGGTTTATGATGGGATCACCAAGAATCTCAAATCACACGCAGATGTATGCATTACATTGTACCTTCTTCCCTCGGGGAATTTAGCAGGGACAATCAACTAAGTCTTAAGAACCCATTTGAGAAATTTAATTTTTTAATGTTCTGGCATTAAACTACCTTAATAGTTTGTAAATACAATAAGATAACTGGTACAAAATTTATAAAGGCTTTAGATCCCTGTCACTACATTGTAAAATTTTCCTTAAACTGGATAAAGAACAAGGCTGTATCCATCCTCAGGACCGAGAAGCTGGAACAGCAGCACAACTGCCTTTCAACCAGCTCTGAGGATATTCCATATAAGAAAACAGTCCCAAACTGTCTAGATGTTTACAGTAAGGAAACTTGTGGTTATTTGTCTCAAATAGGAGAGAAACAAATCTCTTCTTTGAAACAGCTTTTGGTAAGTAGCCGTCAGAATCTCAGACTCATCATTGAGATTTCTCACTAACGCGCCCATCGGTGTTTTGATTTTCACTTTCCAAGAACATGATACTGGAAGTTGTCTACAGATAGAAAGCCAGACCTGGATGCATCTGGAATATTTTATCCTACTATATGCTTACATTTAATTCAAAGAATTATATGCAAGGGTAATCCGCTTGACTGCTAGATTTTACTGCAGGTGGGTTGGGAAGAGAACTAATTTGGGTCCAGGATTAGCTGGATGTGTTAGAAGGAACAATTCTCTAGATTGCTGATTCTGATGTTAATAACCCAGATGTTAGTAAAAGCTGCCAGCTGGGAACACAATGACCAAATTCCCTGCATATGTCCTCTAATGATGATGAGTGAATCATTTGACCACAACCAGCATTCTTGGCTTAACTGACTATTAAGGCTTATAACCTCATTGTCTCAGTTTAGGACACTGTAGAAATTTAACAAAAAGGATGCTATTAAAAAATCCACTGTCTGTTTCCTATTTCTGTACATGCAAAATATAATTTGTCTTTCTGTTTTGATTGTTTCATAAGGAATAGACTTAAGTTATGCATAAAAAGTCTAACTTTATTTCACTTCTCCCACTATAGAAAAATAAGGAAATGTAATATGGTACAGACACCAGTCTCCCACTGCACCCTGACCTAACACATAACAGAGATGCCTCATGAAATAATTTGCATCAGCCAGAAAAGGGCCAACATTTGAAATGATGCTGCTTTGTCTGTTGTAGACTGTGCTCTCTCTCCTTTATTACATGGCTATAAAGAACTAGGTAAGTTAAAGATATGGTAAAACAAATTTATTCAGCAAGTAACAATGGAGTGAAACAAAGGTAATAAATATGCTGGTAATTACTACACAGCTGAATTAGTTGCATTGTCTAAAACTGTATGTCTGTCAGACCTAGGTGTCTTTTTTCTTTTCCATAGTATGAGACAATGAAATCTGTACCTCCAGTGCCTCCTGTTTTCCTGCTAACATGTTTTCCCTCATGGAGATAAAATCCACTGGGAAGACGGTGAAAATCAAACCACCAAAATCTGTGTAAAATTCAAACTCCAAACTCCTAATAGTGGATTTGTTTCCTTCTTTGGGGTAGTGAAGGAGAGAGGAAATCTATGTAATTAGAATAATTTGTCAAGCTTAATAGTATTTGAATACTTTTTTTCAATAGCTCATCTAAATCCTTGTGAGCAAGATGTAAGCTAAACACTAAGTAGATCATCAACTTTTCAAATCTATTGATTTACATGTAGATGAAAATAGAGAACTTTCATAGTCAAGCATATTCTATAAATTCTCGTCTTTATGCGCGGCATGAAAACATTTCAGAGCTTCTCAGATTGATGAAGAAAAAAGCCTCATTAAATAACACAGAGCCCCATGCAGTATTATAAAAACTACATGGACAGTGTTATAAAAAGCTATTCTTTACATGAAACAAAAAGAAATTTCGTATAGAAACTAGGAAATTTTTCTGAAACTTGAAAACAGGAAAGGACACCTCTTAAAATACATTTTAAAAGTTTCTTAATGTACACACAGTACTTCATTATCTAAACTAGTAATAAATCAATGGGATGTATGTGGCACAATATGGCTGATATACATTTTGTAGTTCAAAATAAATATTTCAAACATAGTGCACTAAAATATGATGCTTACAATAGGTTTGAGTAGATGACAATTATCCTTCTAAAGAAGTTCCTTTTTATTCTTATTTTTCCAATGATATTTCATCAGTGATCGATGCTTTTCTATATTTTTAAATGAATTAAATGGATTTTCTCCTTTAATCTACTGAAAGCATGAGTTATATTATTCAGTTTTCTAAGTCTAAATAATCTTTGCAATTCAAGGATTAAACCTTACTTGGTCATAATATCGTTATGCATATATGTTGGATTTCATTTGCTAATATTTATTTGAGATTTCCACAATTATGACACAAGTGAATTTGGGTTACTTTTTTCATTTTTCATTCTTGCCTGTCCTATTTTGGTATTAAAGTAAGATAAGCCTAATAAACAAAGTTTAGAATTCCTCAGATTCTGCCTAGATTCTGGACCATCTATTGAAGTTTTTGTAATACTTAAAAATCTTTGAATTCTTGTGATTTGGGGGGTGGATTAAAAAAAAACAAAACTATTGACTAAAATCATAAGAAGATTGACAAACTTCAGAGGGAAGGGGCCTGGGGGGACAGGAAGAGATAAACCAAAGTTTATATGCATATATGCATAACCAATGGACACAGACAACAATGCAGTGAAGGTGGGGGGTGGGGCAGGGAGGAGGGTGTCAAAGGAGGAAAAAAGAAGAAACATGTGTAATACTTTCAACAATAAAGATAAATTTAAAAAAACTTAAGTTATAGATAATTTTGTGTTTTATATTTATTCTGTAGTCAATTTTGGAAGCTTATTTTTCATAAAATTGTCTTGGAAATAATTCATTTACATACTGTTATTCATGATTCCATTAGGATTTCTCAATCGCAACAGTCTCTGTATTTAGATGCTATTTAAAATCTACTAGTTTATTGATTAATTGATTGATTGACTGTTAGTTGCAGACTCTTAAAAATAATCAGAAACAGATAGATTGAGGAATGACATCAGAATTTGATGTGCCACTTAACAAGTCTGGAATTGATCATTTTTTTCTTCCAGTACTCCCTGGCCTGAACGTAACACATTCAGATATATGGAAATTAGAACGGTGCTAGAGATAGAGAGAACCTCGTGAGAAACCTTTTTGTTCTGGCTCTAAGAGCGTGAAAGAGAACACCTATGCTCGGAGAAAATAGAGGAAAATCCTGTTTTGTTTCTCTTTCCTTCTTTTCCTCTATCATCTTGTTCCCTAGCCTCAAAGCAATTTTCCGGTGTAGCTGTGACAGTGTAAGAGTAGTGCCACTGGGATCCTGCAGGACCCCAAACTCTTGAGGGTGTGGAATCTCCTTGTTCCTGTGATGAAGCTGCAGTTCCAAGAGGACAGGCAGAATCTCATTGTTCTTTGCTTGTTTATTATTCTCTGCTCTCCTGCCACTTGGCCCTGGGCATGGCACAATTGTGGAAGTCAATGTTTTCTAGCCAGAGGAATTTAAGGGGATAAAAAGATATTTTAAAGAACCAGAAATTATCAGAATGATTGCAGAAAGCAAAGGGCTCAAGAAATTGACCCATACAATTTTTAATGAACTTTTGGGCTTACCCCAATTTATATACATTATTGAACTTGAACCTAATTGATATAGCAAAGATTTTAAGACTGAGCTAGTGCACAAACTTTATGCAAGTATCAGATGAACCACTGAGCAGTGCACACATGGGACAAATCTGAATAACAGTATAAAATCTATGAAAACTGAACTGACATAGAAACCACAGCCCAGAGGAATGGATTAGAATGTGCAGCTTGATTGCCTGTCAAAACATCATGACCTAGAGATTGATTGCCCATCAACACAAAAATAATTATCAACAGTATCTATTGGACTTATGCAAGGCCCAGAGGCTCATAACATAATGTTCAAAATAACCAGGATACAATGCAAAATTACTTGGAATAAAAAACAAAATTGAAAAATCTCAATTTTCAATGAAAAAGAATGTCAGTAGTTCCCAAAAAATGAGATAACATAAATGCTGGCATTATCTGACAATATTTTTAATTAGTAATTATAAAAATTACAAATGAGCAGTCAAAAACATTCAATAAATTAAAAGAGTATCAGCAAAGAAATAAAAGACATAAAAGGGAACAAAATGGAAATTTTAGAATTAGAAAAGTTAAATAAAAACTTATTGAATGGACTCAAGAGTAACAAAGGAAAGGCTCAGTGAGCTTGAAGACAGATGAATAAAAATTATCCAGTCTGAGTATCTGATGAAATAATATTGAAAAACGAACAGTTTCAGGACCCATTCTATACCAAAGGTGTAACATTTGTTTCATCCGCATCCCAGAAGGAGAGAAGAAAGAGTGAAAAGCTAAAAAAATATTAAAATGATTTCTGAAACTCTGAAGCTTGACAAAAGACTCATACAAATCCAAGAAGCTGAGTAAACTCTGAACAGGATGAACTCGAAGAAATCTATTCCTAGGCATAGCAAAATTAAACTACTTACAGAAACAAGACGTTCATGTGGGCCTCCCTAACTAAGTTTAGCAAAATTTGAAACTAACAAATGGAAGTTCAAAAATCTCTAACCTGGATATGTATAAAGCACATTAAAAAGTATTGTTGGGAAAAGCTAAGTGAGCTCTGGAGGAGTCAGAAGGAATTCCAGCACTTGCTGCTGTGACCTCATAGGCCCGCCCCGAGGGCAATGCACGCGGCAAGAAGGTGAACATTCGATTCCCACCTGAAATAAATTGGATTGTGTGTGTGAGAAATTTGCCTTACAGAATCACAGCTGAAGGAATGTATGAGATATTTGGGAAATATGGACCTATTTGTCAAATCAGAGTTGGGAACACACCCGAAAGGAGAGCTTATGTGGTCTATGAGGACATCTTTGATGCCAAGAACGCATGTGATCACCTGTCAGGATTCAATGTTTGTAACAGGTACCTCGTGGTTTTGCACTATAATGCCAACAAGGCATTTCAGAAGATGGACACGAAGAAGAAGGAAGAACAGTTGAAGCTTCTCAAGGAGAAATATGACATCATTTTTGAGATCCACCAAAGTAAATGTTTTCTGCATTTTAATTTTGGACTGAAACTCCATGAATCACCACCACTTTAAGCCCAAAGGTTCAATATTATTACCCTTTTTCAGTTTTTAATCAATACTGAATATTGTGATTTCTTATTTGAGGTTTAAAATGACCTGTTTGAACTTTGATAGATGTTAGAATATATTGTTAGTAAACGTGTAGCTTTTTGTAAAAAAAAAAAAAAAAAAAAAAAATTATTCTTGGGTTTAAAGAAGAAATTAAATGGAAATTACAATTTACTTTTAAAAGAATTACAATAGTAGTTCTGAATATTAAAACCTATAGGAAGAAGCTAACATAGTATTCTGAGGAATAAATTGCATTTATTGAAATTATTGCAAATACTTGAACAAAAGCTGCTACACAGAGTTAGCAAAACTCAAAGTTAAGGGTGCAATTCTCTAGACTGTCAAATCTGCCTAAGACTTTTGACTCTAGGGAGTTCAGGTCTAACTACAAAGTTAGAGGGAAGAGTCTACACAAGACCACCCTCACTTCTAACACCAACTACAAATTCAAGGGTTTCCCCAAACTACCCTCAGGTTCAGTAATTCACTAGAAAGACTCAGAGAACTCACTGAAAGCTAAAGTCAATCTTAATGTTAAGGAGTAGAAGTATGGATTGTTTCTCCCAAGGTAAAGGTACCACTGAAGATTTTCTAAGCAGGGAAGTAATGTGCTAGATCCATAATTTCAATGGGTAACTCTTGAGTTTGGATTGGAGCAGGAAGGAAGAGGCAGGAAGACATGTTGATTAGAGCCCGAACGAGTACAGATAAAACAGGAATATTTACTTGCTTATTTCTAAATACATAATGATATTTGAATATGGTTTGTCTGAGTTAATTTCTCTGCTTTTAAAATTAATTTTAGTTAATTATCTTGCATTTGGACTATTACCATAATTTGATCTAATTGCATGTTTAATGTAAATAGCTCTAATCACAAAATTTATGTGTTAATGACATAATTAGATGATGCACAATAATAATTTTAATGATGTCATAAAATCTTTAAAAGGCATGGCTAAACATAAGCCTACCAGAGAGCAGCCTCTCAAGGTCAGAGACTAGAAAGCAGAAAGGACCATGTATTGTCTAACTGAGCCCACTCATTTAACAATAATATTTTACCAGACTATGAAATGGACATTTGCATAGCATCTTCCTGAATTCATGTTTCATCCCAATACACTAAGCAAGATTAGTTTTTTTAAAAAATAAAAAGAAATAAGATCTTCAAAGAATGCACTGGTCCTATGAAAGGGGGGGGGTGTTTCTTAGGATAAAGAATAGACTAATGCGTGGAATGGTTCTCCGTTCATTTTAATCGTTCTTTCATTTATCTAACATTTATTGGAAATCCGTTTATTGTAGGACTTTAACCCAGGCCTGCCTGATCACAGAACATTATTTCTGAAACTACATATTGCTCAGCTTCTCATGAATAAGACCTGGTCTACAATAATAAAAGGGGAAATATACATGAATCAAACAATACAACGTAGTGTTCTTTAAAATAGGATAAAGAAGTAACTGGTATTGTAGAGGAATGAATAATGAAATATGCTTTCAGAAATTTGGGAAGGTTTTATAGAAGGGGTGGTAAGAAAGTTACGTCTTAAAGGGTAAGCAAGAATGTAACAGATAAAGTAGAAGAAAAAGGCAATTATGTCAGAGGTATCAATTTTTTCAAAGATAAATTATTATCACAAAGCCTGGTGTGGAGTGCCAAACCAGGATTTGTGTGGAAAGAGTGATGACATTGGCCATTGAGTTTGGGGCTAGAACATAAAAGACATTATTTGCCTGACTAAGAGTTTGAGTTGTGCTTTGTGGACGATGAAAAATTAATAATAACTTTTAAATCTAGAAAGTGATCAGAATTGTTTTAAAATGACAACTCTGAAAGCAAGGTGAAGGTTGCTTAGGGGCACAACAATGAGACAGAAGGTTTATAATAATTTAAACAAGCTAGTAGGTTGAACTGAGGATATAGGCATGAAAATGGAAATGAATATATAGAATATGTATGCAATTATTAGTGAAAATATAGATATATCATAAATACATATAGAGATCAAATATAATATCATAGTTATAGAAAGAGATAAAATTAAAATCAGCATGAATGTGAAATAATAATGGGAAGGGGCAGAGAAGTATCACTATTAGACTGGATAGATAGTAATGTCAATAACCAAGTTAAGAAATAGGGCAACAAGAACAGACTTGTGAATAAAGAGAGTGCTTTCATAACACATCTGTTAAAAGTGTGGTCCAGGTAAGAGAGTACATATTCAGTCTGCCAGTATTTTTCACATTTCAGTCATTTGAATATCATCCTTACAATTTTTGTCAAATATCATTATCTGCACTATAATTTACTTAATGCTTATCTTTAAATTTATCTACATTTTTATCTACATACATTTAGTTTAAAAATAAGATCCAGTGCCTGTGTCATTAATGACAGTAAGTGCCATTAATTGTCCTCCAGGAAGTAAACATTAAAATAATGCAATGACCAAAACATGTTTAAACTTCTCAACTAAATGTAAACGCAATTTATCATCATTCTAATAATTTATCAAAACAGATTTTGTGCCTGCAAACGTTTTTCCTCTATAAGAATAAAATTCCTTTAAACAGTGTTATTTTGCTTAGTCTGTTTTTAAAATGAAAATGAGGTTCTGTATTCACATAACAGTTCCAATATTTAGTTCTGAAATTCACTGACTGAGAAAGTATATCCATGTTTTCATGGTGAGAAAGAGTGACAAGATTAGCCAGACCATATTTTAAATTTTTGACTAAGGATCGAAACTCTTCAAGCAGTAAGGAAGGAGATGGGATACAACTCGATGACTGCCTTCATCCTCTCTCCAAGAAGATTTCAAGAAACTTTTATGGCCTGGCCGGTGTGGCTTAGTGGTTGAGCATCAACCCATGTGCCAAGAGGTCACTGGTTCGATTCCCAGTCAGGGCACATGCCCAGGTTTTGGGCCGAATCCCTAGTGGGGGGGGGCATGCAGGAGGTGGCCAATCGATGTTCTCTCTCATCGATGTTTCTATCTCTCCCTCTCCCTTCCTCTCTCTCTCTGAAATCAATAAAGAAAAAATATTTAGAAAAAAAGAAACTTTTATGAAATAATAAAAAATATATATTGGTCTCTGCTGCCAGTTTTTGACACAGGGCTCCTTAAACCTTTGTAAACAGGGATCCTATGAGAATATTTTTCTTCTAACATTTAGTCTTTAACCCCACTTCCAGGCACAAACTCCTATAACTCTTGCAATTTCTGGAGTGATAAGAGCACTAAACACATCTTTTGTTCTAATAGTTGGTGTTGGACCCCTGTTCCAGACTCAGGGCTTCTAAGTCTTTTGGAATTTCCTAGGTTTTAGGAGGGTCTTTTGTTTTAATGAAGCAAGTCTGGGTGGACTCCTGGATGGGGACTGGTCACCAGAAAGACCCAGCCACAATTAGAAGCTTGAAACTTTCAGCCCATCCCCCATTTTCTAGAGAGGGGAGAAGGCCTGGAAATGGAGTTAATAACTGGTCATTAGAACCCCAATAGTAGGGGGTTCGGAGACCTTCCAGGTTGGTGAATACATCTATGTATGGGAAGGGTGACCCACCCAAACTCCACAGGCACGAAAGATCCTGCACTGGGACTCTCCCAGACCTTGCCCTGTGTATCTCTACATCTGGCTGTTTATTTGTATCATATTCTTAAACAAATCAAATACAAGAGGCAGGAAGTCATGGGAACCTCTGATTTGTAGCCAGATCAGACAGAAGTGGGTAACCAGGGGACCTGCTGCTTGGAATTTGAAGTGGGGGGAGTCTCTTGGGGCCTGCGGGATCTATTTCCAGGTAGATAGTGTCAGAATTGAGTTAAATTGTAGGGCACCCAGCTTGTACTGCAGAATTGCTTAGGTGGGAAAAACCCCTTACATCTGGTATCAGAAGTGCTATGAATGTGGTTGTCGTGTGAGAGTAAAGGAGAAACACAGGGTTAATGTGAGTTTTTCCTAATACACTTCTTAAATCCACTCCCCTTTCTTCTTCTCCGCTTCCCAGAGCCTGCGGTGTCTACCAGAGTCGGAGACTAGCCTTGGGGATAAGGAAAGAATGTGAAGTATAAGCTGCCTTTGTGCTGACTATGCCTAGTACAGCCCCAAGTCAGAGAAGAGCATGTTGGTCCCAGGTGTCCAAGTCTTGGTAACAACGAGCATCATTATTGCACTACAACCCTGCCTTGCAAAGTTCTAACAATCAAAGCCATAAGTGAACGCTAGGGGGGAGACATTATTCTGCAGATGCCTCAACAGCTCAGCATTAGCCTAAAATCTTCTCCTGAATCACAAGTAATGGGGATAGCACCTCTTCAGAAACACTGCGGTGACTAGACATGCAGCTAAAACTTAGAGAAGGCTGGAGTGTAGCTGTGAGGAATGAGGCAATGCAGGGGTCAGAGAGTAGTTGTGGTTGTGGGAACAGACTGATGGCAGTTTTGGATACATTGATACCTAACTATCTTATCTCTCTGTGACTCAGGGCCATGTATACATCATCATGTTCAATCAGTCCAAATTTTCATTGTATCATTGATTTTATTTCTTTATCCTGCACATATATTAATTTATTTGCTATATAAGAATTTCAGTTATGTGTATGTGTGTCCATGAGTAGTGGTGGTTGTTATTTCAACCAGAAATTGAGATCTGTGAACTAAAACTGGAAGAATTTGTTCTTGAAGTGAGTCCAAGAATGAGTAACATGTATAAATATATTTCTGGAATGGCAGCATTTCACATTAGAATGTCATCCTTGTTTATATTTGTGTATACTCATATTATGTAAATATCTTTGTAGAGATTTATGGTTTTTTTAGACATGAGGAATTTACATTGATTTCATGGGGGTACAATAGATACAAGCTGCTACTTAAAAAATGTACAGTATTAGTATTGGTGCGCCTGTTGAGGTTCCTCTGGAGCTATTACATTTCATTGGTTCAAATATTTAATTTTCGTAAAATATCTAATTACACATTGGTCAAAATTTTCTGTTTCCTAAGAACCATTCTAGTTTCCCTGGGAAATTATATAAGTTGCATTATAAATGCATAGTTCATGTTCTAATTATTTCTTAAATAAATATGTAAGAAGTTAGGGATCAATATAAACTGAGATAAGAATTTCAATCATAAGACTTACTCTGGCCCTGGCCAGTGTGGTTCATTTGATTGGGCATCGTCCAGTGTAGCAAAAGGTTGCTAGGTTAGGGCATATGCCCAGGTTTGGGGCTAGAACCCTGGTAGGGGGCATGTGGGAGGCAGCCAATGGATGTTTCACTCTCACATCAACGTTTCTCTCTCTCTCTCACTGTCCCTTCCTCTCTAAAAATCAACTAAAATTTTAAATAAATAAATAAATAAATAAATAAAGACTTACTATGGTTTACCAATCTATTTTTCTTTTATTCCTGTTCAAATTAATGATGATAACAATTATTATTATTCACTAGTATTTTATTTTCATAAATTTGTCATTATTTGTATTAATTTATAATGTTATTTTTATATTTTATTTTTGTGAAGATTTTCTAGAATAAAACAATGCATTAAAAATATAAATACAAACAAATAAATAATTTTAGAGAAAAGTAACTTCTTGAGCTTAATATTCTAATCAGACAATTGTTGATCTTGGTTTAAACCTCACTCTGACTGGTTTAGACCATGGGATTTACTCTGAGTGGTATTTAGTTATAAGCCCTGTTGTCATTTTACTCTAGAGTATAGCATAAATCAGCAATTTGGTTGTTATAAAAAATTAGCAATTTTAAGAACTAAATTCCCATCTGTTTTACATTTATCCTCATACCAGTTTTGAACATTTTTTGGTTAAAATCACACTTAGGTATTTTATTATTTTCTGAACTCTCATAAATGACATTGATTTAACATCCTTTACTAAATTCTTGTATTTTTTTGCAGTAGCTTCATAAATGTTGAAGTTCTTGAATTTTCGAGATCTGTCATCTAAAATGCTTATAGATATACTTACAACTTTTCCTTTTCAATCTTTTTGTGTTTTACCCCAAAATGTAATTGCTAATACTGACATTATCTTTAAAAAAAATAGCCATAATAATTTCAGATCTACTGAGGGAACGTAGTACTTCCCCATTAAGTAAAACACTCTAGGTTTTTGTGTGTGTGCTTAGTAAATGTGCCTTACATACTTATATATTCACATTGAGGATCAAATATTTGTTGAGAATTTTCTGGAATCTAAAATGGTGATATTATTTTTTCCTTAAATCTGCCATATGATTAATTTTCTCATTAAAAATTTTAATTCCTGCCTTGTATTCTAAAATAAACCTCACTTGTTGTTTTTACAGTATACATTCAATTTGAGTTTCAAATAACTTACTTAATATTTTATATCATTAGTCATAAGTAGTATTTTTCTTCCTTTTGTACCACCTTTATTAGGTATCGATTTATGGTTGCTCCATATATTTTTCTTATGTTGGAGTTCACTGAAATAGTTAAAGAGCACAAATTCTATTTAAGCTTTTAAATATTTGGAAGAATTCCAAAAAAACCATCAGAGACTGATCATTTTGACTAAAGGGGGCCCCTAAAAACTTTCTCTAGTTTTTATTTTAGACCTTATTTTTTTAAACATTTAACCTCCACTGGATTTTGCATATTCCAAAAAAAAAAAAATTATCCATTCATCTGAATTGTCAACTCTATTTACTTAGATTTGCACAATGTAATTTCCTGTATGATTTTTTATTTCAATAGTTATTTTCTGTGTTGTATTTTATATATTTTTACTTTCTATTTTTCAAATGTAACTACCTGGTGATTTATTTGTTATTATTTTTAAGAAGTAGATCATTTATTTAATTTTAGATCTATATTTCTCTTTTCTATTATTATTTTCTGATTTTACTCTTTATTCTTTACTTCTTTTTTACTTGTTTGTTTTTACCTTTTTAAAGTGGTTGACAAATTTATTATTTTATTAATTAAATTTTTATTGATATGTGTATTTAAGGTCATGAATAAATATTTATTCTATTCTTTTAATTTTGCTTTTAGTCTTTGCTCTGAATTTAGATAATGAATAGAAATGAAAAGAACCAAGAATAAAAACAAATAAAGAACAAAATGGAAAGAATCAGAGAAAAAGTGATAGATATAGAAAACAGGCAGAGAAGATTCAAAATAGTTGTAACTGCTTAAAAAGGAAAAATAAACAAACATGGGTCATAATTAAAATTTCTAAGTATAATTCATTAAAACTTCCATGCTATGAAAGGAGGCCTGATTCCTAAAAGACTCCATGGAGTCTTTGCTGGGAAAATTGACCCAAAATAATACTAGATATTAAGATATAAAAGAAAAAAAATTCATTTGTAAAGGAAAAAAATCAATTTGTTATTCAACATCTTGATAGCAACATATATTCAAGAAAACATTGAAACAATCTTTAAAACAAACTTGAGGAAAGAAAGTGTGAATATTTTATAAAGTAAATGAAAATCAAAACTTTTAAGCAAAGAATAAACACACTGAAGAAAGCAATGAAGTGAAAGAAATTTGAACACAATACAATTTAAAACATAACAAAATTAAATTGCACATATGAACCTGTACTATACCTTGGATCAGAAAGTCAATGATTCAGAAAAAAAACAACTAAAATGAGAGAGGATATTATAGCTGTAATTTTGACTTTAAAATATGTACATTTCTATATATTAAAAATAATATCACATAACATTACATTGAAACTGTAAAGGGCCCTGTTCGGTGTGGCTCAGTTGGTTTGGTGTTGTCCCTTGCACCAAAACGTTGCTGGTTCGATTCCAGGTCAGGGCACATGCTTTGGTTATGGGCTCAATCCCTAGTAGGGGGCATATGGGAGGTAACCAATCCATGGGCAAAGTGGGGTAAATAGGGGACCTCTATAATAGTATCAACAATAAAAATAAAGTAAAATAATAAAAAAAATTAGAAAGGGGCTTAAAAGCCATGTCATTTCAGTAACAATGAGCATACCTAGTGCCCAGAGATTCACTGTCCAATAGGAGCCACTCAGTGTGGCTAATTCTTTTTCTGGCTCTGGATATAGTCTCAATATGGCGCATAACTAACCCATCACTCTCAGATAATAAAAAGTTCTTCAGTCACTTTAATCAAATAGCAACCTGTTCAATAGTAATGTCCAGTTCAGTGTAATTATCAATATTCTAACCTCTGTTTTTTTTTAATCCCCTGCCCAGTTTGAGCCAGCTGCAGGCAAGGAGACAGCCACGGGAAAGGGAAAGGTAATCACATTATTTTTGCTCTTCAAATCCACTCACACCCTTCTTCCTAGTTTGCTAATTGTAGTTCTGACATATCTAACATCAAACACGAGGGCAGGAATAAGAGTCAGTAAGCCAGAAAATTCTCATTTAACTTTCTATTTGTAAAGTGGATTTTTTGTTGGGTATGTGACAAAAGTCACTCTTTCTTTCTAGGGGGACAAGGGGCTTTGTAGTATCCTCATGTACCATCCCCTTCTTGCCAGACCACTTCCGAAGCCTCCTGACAACCAGTGGTGAGTAGACCCTCCCAACATTTGTCTACTGAGTTATCCTTTCTCTTGCAGACAGCCTTCTTTGGCAGAACATAGAACAACTCTTCACTGTTTCTTTTCATGTGTGGCCCTTAACGGACTCTAATCTGCTGGCATGTGTTGCTGTAGCCAGAACCTTGCGTTTTCAGTAAATTCAAAATAATGATCACAATTTTGCAAAAGAATTACATAGCTTACTCTTTTCTTGGTCTCTCCAATCTCATTTGAGAGTTGAAACTGGGAAGGATTACAACATCAGTTTCCAGTGAATTCTTTTTTTTTTTTTCCAATGAATTCTTAAAAGTCCACCCTAGAGGGTCTGGCTTACCATATTGGAATACGGTGGTAGAGGATGCCTGCAGTCTTTGTGCCTTAAACAAAACAAAACCTGAAGAAATTTCCACTTAAATAGTCTATATCTTTTAATGTGTTTTTCCATGGAATATATTACTGCACTTAGATTAAGTGGCATTTGCTATTTTAAGGTCAGATTTTGCACTACACATCTTGGGAATTAATCTCTTATACATCTGTGTTATTGTTCATTAACCAAATCAAGTTGAAGAAAAGCAGATTCTTCATCAGTTCTTTTCCAATCACTGCTTTTATTCAGTATCAGAGTCAGTTAATCATTAAGTTTTTGTTAGTATAGTGCCAAATGAAAATGATTTATTTAACTTAGCATTTGTCTTTATTTTCAGAGAGGGCATATGGAAATATGATATTATTTTTTGATTTTGAGTTTAACCTCTGTTCTTACATACTTTACAGAAACCAAGACAGTAGGTTTGGAGGAGGAACTTAGATTTCTAGGCAGGAATTTAATTTCTTCTCTACAAACCCTCACTAGTTGCAAGATGCTTGGTCCCAATGTTGTGTGTTTTTAGCAATGCCCTGTCCTTTCCTGAAGCTGTTGCTGAGAGTACTTGCTGCTGGATTAGGTTGCTGGGAGGAGTGCACACAATTGTGGATTGTGGCTATCAAAGATACAACATTGTAACTCTTCCCTGGATTCAGGGTCCAGTGTAGACATGTACAATATTTTACAGTGCCAATTGTTGCAGGAACATATTGGTGACAAATTATTCTTTACAGTCAAATCTCTGGCCCTTCCTGTCCCACTTGAGTCTGACAGAAGAAAATAATACAGATGATTAAATTTATGTTTATAAGAAAGGTCAAATGAAGCTTAGAAAACCTTTCTTCTTTTGGTAATCTAGTTTAGCTACAGAATATCAAAAGAAGAAAACAGTAACCAAATTTCTATTTAATTGCATTCCAGGCAAGTATTTCAAAATATGTAATATATTCTTAAGTAATATAATCTCTTCTTTTCACCCATCTATCAGATATTGATGATGTCAACATCTAATGTACCTAGAAAAAACAAGATGAATAAGAATAAAATTATGTCAAGGAGAAGAAAAAAGGTCCATATGCATCTAGCTATAACCCATATCAAGCTGTGGAAATTAGAATAATAGTGACTAAAAAAAGCACAATGTCTAGAAAAAGACATGTTAAGATAACAACAGTAATCATGAAGTTTTTACAAAAAATAGAGATTTGACCTGAAACTTGAACTTGTTTCCGGTGACTAAGGTGTATCTTTATTGCAAATAGAGAAAACAGAGATGAAAAAATGTTAAAGCAGTCAAAGAACAAAAAGAAAGTGAGTTAGAAGTGAAATATGGTACTTGACAAGATCCTCAACATTACTGATCATTAGGGAAAAAGAAATCAAAACCCCAGTGAGATAACATTTCATGGCCATAAGGATAGCTTTTATCAAACAAAGAAACAAACAAACACAACCACCACCACCAAAAACAACAACAAAAGAAAACAAAAATTGTTGGTGAGGATGTGGAGCAACTGGAAATTGTGTGTGCTGCTGGTGGGAATGTAAAATCATGCAGCCACTATGGATCACAGTGTGGAAGATCCTCAAAAATTAAAAATAGAATTACCACATGATCCAGAATAGTGCTTCTGAGTATATATAAAAAGAACCGAAAGCAGGACTCAAACAGATACTTGTACATCCAGATTTATAACAACATTATTTGCAATAGCCACAAGATGGAAACAACCCAGTACCCATTGACAGATGAATGGATAAACAAAATGTGGCATATACATATAATGGGATGTTATTCGGCCTTAAAGAGGAAGGAAATTCTTACACCTGCTACCACATGGGTAAACCTCAAGGACATTATGCTAAGTGAAATAAGCCAGTCACGAAAGGACAGATACTGTAGAATTCACTTCCATGAGGCACCTAGAGCAGTCCAATTCATAGGCAGAGAGTGGAACAGTGGCTGCTAGGGGCAGGGGAGAGGCATCGGCAGGTACTGTTTGCTGGACCCAGAGCATCAGCTGTGCTCGTTCAAGAGCGATGGGGATGAACGACCGTGATAGTTGCCTAACAACGTGATTGTGCTTAATGCCACTGATCTTTACACTTAAAAATGGGTAAAATGGCAAAATCTGTTATATGTATTTTACCACCCGTTTTAAGAAGTGAAAGATGGGCAGATGTAGTAAAGGAGATGGCCTCTCAAGGTTGAGCAGGGCCGAATTAATGATGGCAAACTAAGGGAAGAGTCTGCTCTGACAAAGGAAAGTCCGGACAAAGGAGGATCCCAGTCAGTGCTGACAAGCTGTCGAGATTCCATTTACCCTCAGCAGTCAGTGTTGTGATGGCTGCTCTCAGAGAGTATTTGTTTTTAATTTAATTAATTTATTTTTATTACAGATTTTTCTCCTTTTTGCCCCATTGACACCCTCCTCTCATTTCGCCCCCCCCAAAAGATAGTTTTTTAATTGATTTTTTTTTTTTTTTTTTTTTTTTAGAGAGAGGATGGGACAGAGAGATAGAAACATCTCTATTCTATCGGCTGCCTCCTGCACGCCCCCTACTGGGGATTGAGCTCGCAACACAGGCATCGAACCAGGGCCTCAGTCTATGGGAGGATGTTCAATCCACTGGGCCACACCGGCCAGGCTCTCAAAGATAGTTTTCAATTCCATTCTTCCCATTGCATGTATGCCCTTCTCCTACCCGAGCTAACCTTTAACTGCAAGACCACTGAAGTTGAAAATATTTTCTGAGAATTATTCCAGGATTATCATAATATGTACTTGAAAAATTCACATTCCATTCAGCTCCCACAATCATATTTATCAACTCTCCATCCATGTAGTTTTACTTCTTCCAAACAAGTGTGGCCATGAGAATATAATTAAAACTACTTAGCTCTGGTGGCCAAAGTGGTGTGTAGTTTATCCAACAGTCATTCTTCTTCTGACACGTTCATTCAGGTTTTAGGCTGGCGGCATCATACTCTGCACAGGTGTGCCCCTGCCCCAGGTGTGAGGGATACACTTTGATGGAGCTAAGCAATTACAGTTGACCTATTCACCTTTGCCAGTCCTTGGTTTCAGGGTGGGCATATGACCTAAATTCAGTGATCAGAATAAACGGAAGTCTTCGGGGTAACTACTGAGGAAGAGTTTCCCTTCTGCTAAAAAGTCAAGTAGGAGAAGCAATTGTTTCTCACTCTCTTCTTCCTTTGGTGCTGGTATGTGAAAATGTGATTTCCAAAGTAGAGACAGACCCGTTATGGCCATGACCAGAGACACTGTTAATACATTGAATGTTGCAGAGCACAGACATGATGAAAGACCTGGGTTCATGTTTGCATCACCAAATTGCAGCCTGGAATTGCCTGACTTCAGGCTTGTAATGTGGGAAAAGGAATGTTGGTGTTGCTTAAGGTACTTTTTTTTACTTGAGTATTTTTTTAAACTCAAATTTGTATCTTAAGTGATATACCCTTTTCTTTTATTTATTTATACACTTATTTTGGACGTGCAATCATTACACTAGTGAACATTTCTCTAAGGAGGAGAATTAAATAAAGCATGGCTGTGGGCTCAGGTGGGTGTAGGTGGATGGCTTAGATGCACATAGTTACTCTGTGTGTTTTCCATTAATTAAAAGATATTAATGTTAGATTAGTTAACCATCTATAAAAGCACGAGAAAAGAAGCAAACCAGTGTTCTATCTCTTGCCATCTGGTTTTCTGAATTGTGTTTACACACTACTTCCAAATTTATGGAAACGTTGTCAGTCTTCATATTGGCCGGCTCTTGCAAAACAAAACAAAACAAAAAAACAGTTCTAATTCACAGAAGAAAAGAGTTTTAAAAATCCTTAATTCCAACTCAGAAAGAGGATTGCTGGAATGTACAGCTTTCAATCACTAATCTCTCTTTTCTTGGGCCTTACAGCAGACAGCATTCTCACTTAAAATACTTTTCCTTTTAAAGTGGAGAGAATGAAGATGTGCGATGGATGTGGAAATCCCATTGGCTTCACCCTCGGCTGCTGTGTAGCTGCAGATAAGTGATTACTCTTTAATAAACTGAGATGAGAATCTTAATCATTAATAAAATTTGTCAGGTGTGGCAGAATCCCAGTTGCTTGCATAATTCCTCTCATCTCCCTGCTTAAGTAAAATCACCTGGGAAATACGGTTAATTGTTTGGAGCATGAAAATATGTCTAAATGCAGAGTTGTGAAGAAATATAACTGATTTAATTTGCATTGAATAATTGCAGAATAAATAAGACGGAAAACAAAGAGATCAGATTGAGGATTGGTGAAGATGTGAAACAGTATTGGTGTTTGAAAATGACAGGAAAGGAAAAGCAGTCAGACAATCCACTCTAGATGGTGGGAAAGAATGACTTGCCCCTGAAAGTGGAAGGAGATGGCTCAAACTGGACCCTGAGCAGAAACAACATTCCTTTGTGATCCCACGGAACTGATCCACTGAACCAAACAGTGTATGTTGACACAGTGATTTGGAATGGTTTCTCCTCCAACAGGTGGCAAAAATTGGTAGTGGCTCACACAAAGTGTAGAAGTTTAGAATTTGATATTCATATTAAGTAAAAAGAAAATAGGACTCAATCACCTAAGAAGCATATTATTATTATGCAATTTGGTTCAGTTCAGTCCTCTATTGGTAAAACCTCAGCACCAAGAAGAAATTATGTTTAAATAACATTAAATTCTATTTATTGGAATGTAACTTTGAAATGGTCTCTTTTTATTTGTTTCACATGAATGTGTAATAAAATACTCAAATAGTCACACATTTACTCAAGTAAATATGTGAGTTAAGACTATGGTAAGGAAATATGATTTCAAATTTTCAAAATCTTTTTTCTTTTTCTTTTTTTTTTTTTTGCCATTCTCCTTACCCCAGTACCTGGTACAGTGCCTTTTATATAGTAAAAAATGTAAATTAGATTTAAATTAGTCAGTTGAATTTCTTATTGAAACTCATGCACATACAGCAAATGCAGCTCCATGCAATAGTTATTTATTTAACCAACAGTAAGTTTGAAATTAAATGCAAATTAGTACATTGGAAAATTATGAAAATTTGTTAAGCACACAGATTCTTCTTCCACAATTTCAGTCTAAACCCTTAATAACAAGTTGTAGCTGTTAACAGTTGACAAAACAGTTGTTAAGCATAGAAGTTGTTGACAACGTTTAAAGCTATTTTCTAAGATGTCATTCCCTATGTATTTGGGAGAGCTAAGTTAAACATTTTTTACTGCTAATCTTAAGAAGCTGTGGCATTACCAGCTTTACACAAAGAATTGAGAGTGAACCTACATATATAGTTCACCATTATACTCCTATTTTTAAATGGATCAATTTCTTTGCACAAAGTGAGGTTTAAAGCGTAGTAAACTTTCAGGACATTCACTGACAGGGCCTTTAGCGCTGTGTTAGTGGTGTTTTCGTTAGCAGAATACAATATATGACCTGTTTTATAGAATTAGTCTGTGTGATATAAGGTAAAAGTTTTTTATAAATCCTTAAGACCTATGAAATCTGATAACAATAACCAAGTTAAGCTACAGTTTCTTTTTCCTTTTTTTTTGGTCTAGTGTTAATTTTTCTTCAAAATATGTTTTGTGGGGAGGGGGTTGAAAAATATTCTTTATAGAGAGTACATTTAAGATAACCATATTTTGATTTAATCAAAAGTGTTAAAAACATCGAAAATGTAAAAGCATCAAAAATTTCAAAATGTGTGAGTGTGTGTGCGTGCGTGTGTGTGTGTGTGTGTGTGTGTGTGTGTTAATAAAGCTATTTATCAGTATTGAGCAGGTAGGACTAAGGTGAAAATACCTAATTGGTTATCAGTCCTTGGGTTTTCCTTACTAACATAGTTATAAACATGGATAGCTGGTTTAAATGGGAGAAAAGAAGTATTAATTTTAACGAGGGCCTTTTTATGTACATTTTCAGTAGACCATTTCTCTTTAGTGATCATAAGCTCTATGCACTATCAGTAGAACACCCCGTGCCTGGTTTCACCAGCAATTACAAAATGTCATCTTTCAAGATGTGACCAACTCAGCAGGTTAAAATGGATGCACTTCACTAAAGCCCTTGACTCAAGCTTTAAGTAAAACTTTTACTACTGAATAGGTAAGAAAGAAAGAAAGAAAGAAAGAAAGAAAGAAAGAAAGAAAGAAAGAAAGAAAGAAAGAAAGAAAGAGAGAAAGAAAGAAAGAAAGAAAGAAAGAAAGAAAGAAAGAAAACATCAAGAAAGGGAAAAATTAGCTAGATCCTTATTGTACAATATTGCATAGTCAATAGTGCATACTCAGGAAGTCTATAAAAGCATAAGGACATGTCGTTTTGCCTTGTTGATGTTATCAAACACAAGTAGAAAATATAATAGAAAAATATAAATAGGGCCTGAAAAGTATAGTTTATCAGAAGACAATATGTAAAATGTATAATATAAAGATACTGTGATCTTTTAAACTGTAAAAAGAATAATGAAGACTATAATCTCTAACAAGATTTTATGCTTCCATGACAACTAGCACAGTGCTAGGCATATAATAAGTATCAGTATGGATAAGTTATTATGAAATGATAAAAAGATTTTAATTTTTAGGCTTATATATCAGAACTATTACTGCTCCCTTGGAAAATTCAATATCCTAAGATGGTACTTTTCTTTTTTTTTTAAATATGTTTTTATTGATTTTTTTAGAGAGAGAGGAAGGCAGAGAGAGATAGAAACATTGATATGAGAGAGAAACATGGATCAGCTGCCTCCCCATACCCCCTACTGGGGATGGAGCCCACAACCCAGGCATGTACCCTGACCAGGAATTGAACCTGGATCTCTCAGTCCATGGGATGACATTCAATCCACTGAGCCACACTGGCTGCACTAAGATGGTACTTTCCAATGATTATTTTAATATATCTTATGTCCCAAGTAGATTGAATGACAATGTATGTTCTTCATATAATATTTAATTAGTTTAAGTTATCATCATGAACATTTTTGAGGTGGAGCATTTTTTATCAGATCTGCACAGAAGAGAGGTACACGGACTTTTAACATTTTTCAATTGGCAATGATTGTTGTTCAAATGCTATCTTTAAAAAAATTTTTTTTTCTTTATTGATTTTAGAGAGAGAGGAAAGGAGAGGGGGAGAGAGATAGAAACATCAATGAGAGAGAACATCGATTGGCCACCTTCTGCATGCCCACCACTGGGGATTTGGCCCACAACCTGGGCATGTGCCGTGACCTGGAATCAAACTGGCAACCTCTTGGTGCATGGGTTGGCGCTCAACCACTGAGCCACACTGGCCGGGCCAAAATCTATCTTACCATTTAAGTTTTGCCTCAAGAGTAGTCATCATATGGGAATAGTCTCCTGTGTATACTGTTTTCTCAATCAGATATATTTATCAGTTTAACCAAGTGAGTATAGATTAGATTCAAGAAAGTTTGGAAAAAATCTGAATATAAACTTTTAAAAGCTTCATATTTAATTTATTTACAATATACAAAGAATATAGTACAGTTCAAAATTAGAGTTTTTAATGCTTTTATTTGCAATAACATAAAAACCATCCAATTATAAAAGTAATTGTCTTTGCATTATGAGGAAAAAATTAGTTCTGATTTCACAGAATCTCATCCTCCTGCTGGTATGCAAATATTTACTTAGCAGGAATCATTGCCCAATAAAAATTATCATAAAGTATTAATGATCTGATACAAGAATGTTCCATAGAATAGAATCTATAACTTCAGATTCAGCAAGGACTTTTTAAAATAATGTTAAATCCCCTCATTTAACAGATAAGAAACTTGGGGTCCAAAAATATTAAATAACATGCACATCTAGTGAGAGTCCAACTTAAGACTAGAATTTAGGTTTCCTAGTTTAGGGTCCAATATTCTTTCGATCAACATGCAAATTTTCACCAGACAAATGATAATGATTACCCAATTTCTCTCTTGGTGGAAATCCTCTACTTTGTATTAACACTCAGATGAAGGAAATCAATATGGTCTTATACCATGAGATGGCTCCTTAAATTAGTTTTCCAGAAACAATTCAGGTTAGTTTAAGGACAGTTGTAACAGGGAAAATAAAAGGCTGAACTTTAGAAATTTATATGTTAAAAATGATTAGATTAACCTCTCAGTCTTTATCATTATGCAACTGATGCTTATTCAGTGTTCACCTTGCACAAAGTTTTCTTTAAAATAGTTTATTATCTAATTTGAGGTTTAAGCACAGGGACAGAGTCACTATGGTAGAGTATTCACAGCAGTTCACGGTACAGTAACATTTAAGGTTTTAAATCTGAAATTGGAATGAAGGGGAAGGCTGCCAAAGATCAGGTGTTAAGTTCAAAAGAAGAAATGTGATTATTTTACCACCCAAAGCCTCACGCTTTAAGGTGGATAAGTTAGTCCAACCTGTAAGAACAGCTTTGCTCAATGATGCTGAGAGAAGCAAGCTGAGAATTACCAGCAGTTGCTTGAGTGGACATGGCCCAGTAGTGCCTAATCCAAGGAGAAATGATAAGGCTGACTGCCCTGGCCAGGCTGAGATTCAGAGGATTGTAGCTAAAGATAAATATGTGAGAAGAGGTATTTAGGAGGAAGGAGCAGAGGTGGATTAGGATCAGGTATACGGGTACAGCAACAGTTCAGGGAAAAACTAATTACTTTTCAGGTCGTGCATATTAGAAAGGATGAATCCAAAGTAACCTTTAGGAATTACAGAATATTGTCCAAGTTTCTTAGAACAGGAATTTTCACCCGTCTGGATTTTTCCTAAATAAGCTACCAGAAGGGAACCCAC
The DNA here is from genome assembly GCA_030848825.1 of Tadarida brasiliensis. Classification (NCBI taxonomy): domain Eukaryota; kingdom Metazoa; phylum Chordata; class Mammalia; order Chiroptera; family Molossidae; genus Tadarida; species Tadarida brasiliensis. The sequence continues at coordinate 75,601,977 of CM061267.1, read as the reverse complement.
TTCTCCATGAAGTCATGACCCAATGTCATTGAAAGAGAAATGGGCTCTCCAACAGCGTGGGCTGCCATTTGTGGTCTGGTTTAGCTGGTTCTACTCTGGCAATTATTGCCCAGAAATATTCACTTGCTGACATCTGTGAGAGGAACTATATTACCTTTACTACAGGACAATTATAAGTAAATGAAAGTTGAGTGAGGGAATTCATTCAAGAATGCCTCCTGTTTATTCCTACTCAATTCAAGAAATAGATATTGATAAGCAACATGGCTAGATTAGATGCTGTGAGGGCTGCAATCTGAAAGCTTAAGATACATGCAAACTATCGTCTAAAAAATATGATCAGTGCATGAATTTTTCTATACAATTCAATGAGACTGAATCTTATCATGTCTTCTCAACCCAATGGCATGTTTCTTCCCAGCATCAACTTCCTATTCTATGTAAACCCTTTTTGTTTGGTACCTCTGCCTTGCCTCTGAAATAAAACTGATTAATATCCTAAATAGTTGAGCTGTCTTATGCTTAATAGTGATTTCATTTTGTAGCCCCACTGTGATGATGTTTGAATCTGTAAAGAGAAATATCTTCCTCTCTCTTTTTCTCCTTCATCCTTCTGTCCTCCCTGTTTAAAATGTTAAATTCTGCTCTTAAGGTCCATGGAACATCCTCTTCTTAATGTATCTGGGCCAGGATGAGCATAACTTCCATCTTTTTGAGCCACTGTTATCTCTGGCTTCTGTTGGGAGCCTCTGGATGAATCTCTAAGCCACAGTGTACTTTAGCCTGGGAACCAAAACAACAATTATTCCATGCAATTATTACATGAGTTGAATGCTATGTACATGTTGGAAGCTTAATTCATGTTTAGTTTCCGGTTCTATATGAATATTGCCATTAATAGCCATTTATTTATTTTTTTTCTAAAAAAAGCCACATCCTGTCTTGCCTTCACTGATCGATGGCAATTCAAGACTCCGAGTGAAATAGCTAATTCTTACTTTGAGGAACACCTTCAGAAACATAAAAATCTGAAAATGTAAAATAGTTTATGAATGGTTGGAATTATTTTCCATTCGTTGAAACTAGATTCAGTGATATTAAAAATCAGAATAGCTTGACATATATTCAGCGGTCACTTATCCTTTATAACTAATCTCACGCAAGAGAAATTTTTTCTTAATCTTAACTGTCTAATTAGTCACTTATCTATAGTTGGGGATTTGTAGCTACATGCTGATTTAATTAGAATGGCTTTAAGAGTCTTCATTGCTTTATCCTCTTTTCCTTTTATACAAACATATTATTTGATAAGATTAATTTTTGTTTAGATATAATAATAGAGTCTATAGCAGCTGATTAGTTTTTTTCAAATGCACAGTAATGATTCACTATAATATGGTCACAGATTAAAAATTAACAATGCAACATCAAAATTAATTTATGGAACCAAATAAAATTTAAAGACATAGGCTTTACTTAATTATATTCCTTTTTTTGGTATATAAGGCAATTATAAACTGAGAACCCTAGAAAACACAATGTTTAAAAGTAAGTCTCCTAATCTCCCATTATATTAAAAATATTTCATAAACATTATGTTTTCAAAATGTATCTATCACATTAAAACACAAGGGGGTTTCCATTATTATTTCTTCAATAGCTGCTATTTAAAGAATCTGTAATAAATATTTGTGAAGTTAAATATTAGAATTCTAGTCAAGATTTGACTCAGCATATTTTAGCTAACAGCATTTTAAACTATAAAAGTTTAAGTTTCTGATAATAAAATTTAAGAAGTGAGAGATATACTGTGTTTCAGAAGAACATGCTTACCATAGGTTTACAAAACAGAAAAATGGATATTGTTTCTCTCATATTAAGAGCAGAACTTTAGTAGAGAGGATGTAAGCTTTTTCATATAAAAAAAATTATTTCAACTGACCCCATTACTTTCTAGCTCTGATCTGAACTTATAGCTAGTGCTATCTATTTGACCTTAAAACAAACAGCCTTTCAAAAGCTGTTCTTATTTTAGACTTATGTAATCTATTTAGTAATATACTTCTCAAATATTTCCTTTTATTTTTAAAGCAGTGATATGGGAGTTGAATAGTTATATCTTTAAGATACTATGTTTGTAAGAAGTGTGTTATTTTTCTCCTACACTGTACTTTACACACTGCACCTTTTAAATGTGTCCACAGTGAACTGAAGATATGATATAAGAAAGTTTTTTCTCATTTGTATCAGTCAGCATATGTTGCCACTTCATATTTTGTTTGCCTCTTCAAATATCAGAGCAAATAGTGACAATTGTGACCTTAAGTCTCACATACATCAATATGTTTATAGTAACTGTAAACTATTAAATGAAAAATAAAAAAGCAAATCTAACATGGCTAAACCTGTTTTTTTATATTTTTTAATTGGGAAAAAATAATATACATTCCTAGGAGTAAGCTATCCCAGTATGAAGAAATAAATGAATGCATAAAAGTAAGATTTTTATTTATAATTGAGAAGAGTCATGAATTAGTCCTGACAACCTCTTCTCAAACTACCCAGATTTTTTACTCAAAATCCAGATTTTTGTTAGTTCATTTTTACACATATATATTTCAGTATGTATCTCTAAAATGCTATCATACCTAAAAAATAAATAATCCACATAATCAAATACTCAGTGTTCAAATCTCCCTGATTGTCTCATAAGTTTTACATTATTTGTTCAATTCAGAATCCAGATAAACTCCATACATTATACTTAAGACTCTACAAGTTCCCTTTCCATCTCTTTTTTCTTACAATTTATTTTTTGAAGAAACCAGGTCATTTGTTCTACAGAAGTTCACATAGTTAGTGTTTTCCTTACTGTATCCTCAAGCTGTAGCTTTCATGTTCTTCTGGCATGAATATTGTACCTGCAATTATATTGGGGAAGAATACTTCACAGCTGGTATGACTTTCATCAGAAAGCACATCTTTTGGGGGAATGTTAACAGCCATTGGTAACGATTGCTATGATTCATTAATTCAGTTTGCTTTATAAAACAGTGATATTCTCATTCAATCATTTCTTCTTCATTTACCTGTTGGGATACTTCTACACAGAGAAACTTCTGAACAGCTACTTGGACACCTGGTGGTAGAATTTATAGAGAAAAGGTAGCATGATAGAATACCAGTTTTCAAAATAATGAATTGTTTTCCTGGCATTCTGTATTAGTGACTAAAGTGGAAGAAAACTTGATTTTGTTTTCTTTAGTATTACAATTATATATATTATGTATATATATGTATATATATAATGTATTAAACTCATTGCCATTATCATTCTTACCGATGTTCATTTTTAACTAATCTCATCTTTGGCCATCAGGAATCATTTCAAATTGGCGCTTGCAATCTTTTGACAGAACTTGGATACCGGTAGCCTTTGGGAGCTTGGTTGTGTTCTGGTACAACAAGACATTTCAGGCTCACATGTTTTATTTTTAACTCCAGACCTAGAACTCTACTGATCCCTTTGGACCAAGTAAGCACTGTATGCTTGTGAAAATATCATACAGTTGATAAAAGTTGTAGAAGAATAACTTCCTGAAATTACATAATAGGGGCCAAGTATCATAGTACCTTGAATGTTCAGAGAAATATGAATTTATTTTCTCCCCAGTCACTATAGATTTTTCCTTCCCTGCTCTTTTGTATTATATGCATACTCATGTGCATTTGCTTTTATATATTTATTTCCTCCATCTCTCCTTCCTTCCTTTCTCCCTTCCTTCTTTCCTCTTTCCATTATTTCCTAAACTCATTATCATCTAGGCTTTATTTATTTGCCACAAGATAAGGCTCCAAACTTACCCCGCCCCATTTTCTAACAACATTTATTGAATCATTCTTTTCTCCTGAGTGCTTTGAAATTGTATCTTAATAGTACACTAAGATTTTCTATAATAATATCAGTTTTGGAATTTTATATTAAATTATATTAAGTGACATTTCTTTTCTGATACCATCATTACTTTAATTTGGGGAAAATTTAATTGTAGGTCAATATCATATAATACAGCTGCACTCTCATTGCTATTATTTTTAATATTTAATTATCTACCATTGCTTTTTTTACCTTTCAAAATGAAATTTAACATTATTTAGTCATGTCAATAAATTACTTTGATTTTTTGATAACTATTATAAGTCAGGGATGAAAATTATAAATCAATTTAGGGATAACTGGAATCTAAACAATTTGAAAAGTTCTTCATCCATCAGCATACATCTTTCCATTTATACAAATATTGTTGGATGACTTTTTTAAAAATGTATTTTTAGGGAATGTATGTGTTCATTGCTAATAAAAATTATATTTTTTCATATTTTTCTAGTAGATATTAGTATATCAAAAGGCTACTTTTTTATGTGTTTATTTTGTAAACAACTACATTACATTTGGATCATCCTTTAGTCTGAATAGGACTTTATTGAAATACTCATAAAATCCAAGCATAAACTCAAATAGTAATTTTCTGCTGCCTACTGAGTGATTTGTCAGGTTACAAGCATCTAAACTTCCTGCCCAGCTGTGACCAAAACTTAGAAAAGAAGATAGTTCCCTTATACTATTTATATTGCCACTCAGATTCTATTTTAACTCCATGTCCAACACTCACAGAGGAGCAGTTGTTCAAAATACAAGGGAGGAAGTACCCATTGATTTCTAAACTGTTGTTCATTCAACTATTAAATTAATAGAAACGAGTTGTCAGCATGTCAGGCTTCCCAGGACATGGTCTATGCGTTAGTATTGGAGAAGACTTGTGATCCTGGATAGATGTGAAAGTGGGTTAGCCATGGCAAACCTCCCTGCCTTATTTGAAATTCAATGTTATTACATAGTGAATTGGTCAATATGGGGTTTCCAAAAGTAACTTCTAAAATCTTTACTTTTCAGTGATGTTTCGCTGTGCCAAAGAGGAAGTCAATCAAATAGATTGCTAATCTATAATACTCATTATAGATATTTTATTTTGTAAATTGAAAAAGTATAAAAGTATAAATGTGTAGTATGCATTTTACAAATAACTTCTTCATGCCTTTCCTCTTTGCAACCTCAGGAAATCTGTGGAACTAGACAGGGCAGACATCATTTCATCACGATGAATCACTTACTCAGCCCATATTTATTGAACACATACTAGTTGCCATGCTGTAAAACAACTCAAGGGCTCAAGGTAAAGGGCATAATTTTTGCTTCCCAGGAGTTTATAAACTACTGGGTGAAACAGACAAGAAAATTGATAATGGCAACAGCTTGGCAAATATTGTGAGAGAAGTAAACATGAAAGTATAAAAGAAATACCTCCACAGCGGACGAATGAAGACGCCTACTCAAAGAAATGAAAGGTTTTAATCAGGGAGGTGATATTATGACAATAGCCTTTCAACTGAGTGTACTGACTATTGTGCAGAAATTTGGAGTGACAATGTTAAGAATAGGAGTTTGTACTAAAGCAGTATCTGTGAGATTAAAAGCAGATAATGAGCTCAAGGGATAATGAAGAGTTGATATTTATAACTTATGTAAAACTGAATTTAGTAATTAAGAATGTGTGATAAATTAAAAGTGATTTATAGATTGAGATTTTGGTATCTATTTAGAGAGAGGGAAGAGAGATGAATGAGTGAAATTGTGATCAATAATGGGCATGACAAACTTGGGTTCTCTTTCTGTGAAAGCTTTTGGTAGTAAGCAGTGGAATGTTCTCTAAAGAGGTCCACATCCTGGTCCCCCAGAATTTGTAAATATGTTAAGTTACAGGAAAAAGGGATTTGAACTTACAGATAGAATTAAGGTTGCTTATCAACTGACCTTCAAATAGGCAGATTGTCTTTATCCTGGATTATCCAGGTGGACCTAGTGTAATCTCAGGAGTCCTTAAGAGTGGAAGAGGAGGGTAGAAAAGTGAGTCAGAGAGATGCAATTCAAGAATTGTTTGATTCCCTCCCTTCCCCTTGCTGGCTTTGAAGATGGAAGAAGGGGTCCACAAACCAAGAATTGCAAGCAGCCTCTAGAGAAGCTAAGAACAGCCTTCGGTTTGCAGGCAGCAAGAAAATGGTAACCTCAGTTCTATAGCTGCAAGGAACTGAATTCTGCCAACAACCGAAAGAGTTGTAAAGGGAGTCACCCAGAGCCTCCAAAGGCACACAGCCTTGTCAATACCTTGATTTCAGTCCAGTGAAACCCACACCTACCAGATTTTCAACCTTCAGTATTGTAAAATAATAAATGTGTTATTTCAAGCCACTTTGTTTGTTGTAATTTGGTCAGTCCACATAGAAGACAAACACACCAGGAAAATTTAACAAAAACACAAAGTAAGACCTAATCATCTACGTGTTCACTCTCATAAGAGAACTATTTTCTTTTTGCAGACTTACGTCATTCTTTCTAATCACTGTCCATACACTTTCCCCCATACATTTAAAAATATATTTTCAATCAAAATCTACTTATATTTTAGGGAGGAACTAATTTTAAAATGTAAAATACATAAACCTGAATGTACATGGTCTGGACATTCCTGGCCATGCTAGGTGGGCATGTGGTCAGAATAATCCCACTGCCAGGGCTTCTCACAGGGTTCATCCAGCAAAGTGGATTTCTGTTTTGTTTGTTTTATGTTAGGGTTAGGATTTTGTTACATTGACATTGCTGAGTCCTGGGGAGCCGGATGGTGAGCTCCTGTGCTTCAACAAAAGATCACAAAAGGAACTGAGACACAGGTCCTAGAGGAAGTGCCTGACATGCCACAAGGGGCCACATGGAGAGGTCCAGACAGGGTGCAGGCAGAGAGAGGCACATGGTTATTAGGATCATGGGCGGAATGCTGTGTGGTTCCCAGCTGAAGGCTGAATTGGTCAATTCAAACCAAAAAGAGTGGTGTTTTGACAAGCTTCATGGCAGTCTTATCTAAGGGGCATACAAGGGAAGGCCTGGTGAGGTGGGGGCCACTGATTATCCTAAGGGCTGCTAAGAAGTCACACCAGGAACTCACATTTGCATAGGACTCTGTGGGTTGTTACCTGGGGCTGATGAGATTTCACGTCCCCACGGGCTGGTTGGCCAAATAAAATGGATGCTGAGGCAGCAATGCCATGGAGTAGCTCAGCTACGCAAGTGACACTTTTGTTTGTTTACTGAGGAAAATGTCCAGCAAAGGAAAAGGAGGAGAATATTAAGAAATACCAGTGATAGCTACCATAAAATGATGGCTTATTGTAATCCAGGCACTGAGCTAAGGACTTTACATGAGTTGCTCATTTCTTCCTTCTTGTATCCTTTGATTTAGGCATTAATAACACTGTTTTATATACGAGGAACCTGAGATTTAGTTTAGATTAAGTACCTTGTCCATTATCAGTGTTAGTATTCAAACCCAAATCTGCCCTCAGAGATCTATTTTGCTCCCAAGTCCAGAAGGTACTAAATTCAGAGCCATGAAAGCCATTCTGAGCACATGGTTCTATCTTTCTTTAAGATTTCAGTTTTTACCTCCCCAAATCTTGCATTTCTAGGGAAGATTTCAGTTGAAGTCACTGCTCTGGAAGAAGAAACAACCACTTTTTTGAATCTCATTTGAGTCCCCGTTATTCACAATTGCTGGATGGCCCTATACTGAACTTTGTTCTCATTTTAATGTCAACTTCAATATCTTCCAGTCTGAGATGATTGGAAATGGTAACATTTTCTATGTATATGTAAGTGTAGTAAATAATTATTTTAAATTGTGCCCATTTATTTTGAATTGCAGCTTTAATATTAATAATAAATGTAACCTATTTTCACAAAAACACTTACCTATGATTGCCGGAACTGTTCATTCCCTTTCAATCTTGCTGTCTTTCTGGCCCTATTTTATTTTTCATCTTCTGAGGGAGTCTGACAATGGGCAGGAAGAAAAACTTCCAAATTCACCACGTTAAAATAAATAGTTTTCTTTAATCATTTTGTTGTCCTAAATACATATAATAAGGAAAAAGCAACAGTTAAGCATTGACTTTCTCAGGTCAACAATCCACTTGTTATATTTTAAAATAAGATATTATCTAAGCAAAACTAGAGGTAGAAAATTCTTATATAGCACAGTGATTTTTTTTTTTATCAAATGGCAACGCTAATGTTGAATATGTCCTTTTTAAAAAAAATCACTTTTGGAACAAAGAGAAACAGTTCTTAAGGGGGAATGTTGACAAACATTTCTAATGCAGGAGGCTGATAAGCTATTGGTAAAACAGAAAAAACCACTTCAGTATAAGCGAAGTAGGTGAATAAATCCTGAGGGGCTGTGAATAGCAAAACACATTATTGTGACCTGCTAAAGCTAATGAATAAAATAGGAACATTGTAAAAATGAAATAAAGCAAGACAGAACCAGATTGAAAATATTCCAAGGCAATTGCCAGGGTCTCGGGGGACTGTGGATAGATTTTTTTTAATAATGTGTACCCCTAAACAGAAGAAGGCACCTAACTAAAGACACCCTATCTTCTATTCCAGGGACATAAATATTGAATGTTGGGTTGTAATGGGTTTCTGAAACTTGAAAATCCAGGAATTGCTAACATATTTTGCCTTTTCCACGTCACTGTTCACATGAAGCTATATTGCACAGAATTACTTAAATCAAAAGCTACAAGAGGTTAATTGGATAATAAGTCAGAAAAAAAAAAAAGGGGGGGGGGTTGAGGATATCTGGTGAAATAGATTCCACACATAGACATATATTAAAATCACCTGAAAAATGTTGTGAGCGTTCAGATTCCTGAGTCTCACCACTGACCTGTTGAATCTGAGTGTTGCAATATGGGTCTTTGCACTATCTATACAAGGTCCCAAGTGATTCCAATATTCTAGCCTATTTTCTGTTTACTTTTAGGCAACTTTGGATAAATGAGAAGCTGTTCTCTTTAAATCAGAGAAAGAATAGCAATAACCCCCTTCAGCATTTTAAAAATTAACCACAGCACATCTATATATTCTAATGTGCATTTTTCATAAGGAAAATAAGCTGATTTTTCTGCTCTTGATAGCCTTGGAAAATGTTTATTACAATCTTCCTTTTAATATATTTTAAAGACTTATTTTAAATTAGATTTTAAGATTTAGTTATTTTAATCTTCCTATTAGGTTCAATTCTCCAAGGCATCTTTTTTTTTCCATTAAATTTATTGGGGTGACATTGGTTAATAAAATTATACAGTTTTCAAATGTACAATTCTGTTACATCATTTGTATACTGCATTGTGTGCCCATCACCCAAAGGCAAATCTTCTTCTATCACCATACATTTGACCCCTTCACTGTTGACTACACTCCAACTCTTCCCTCTGGTAACCACACTGTTGTCTGTGTCTGTGAGTTACTGTTTTCTTGTTTCTTTCACTTTTACATCCCACATATGAGTGAAATCCTGTAGTTCCTGACTTTTTCTGTCTGATTTTGCTTAGCATAATAGTCTAAAGATCCATCCATGTTGTCACAAATGGCAGGATTTCATCTTTTCTCATGTCTGAGTAGTATTCCGTTGTATGTCAGATCTTCCTTTATCCAAACATTTATTGAAGGAAACTTCAGTTGTCTCCATGTCTTGGCCACCATGAATAATGCACATAGGGGTGCACATATCTTTGCAAATAAATGTTTTCACATTTTTCGGGTAGATACCCAGAAGTGGAGTTGCTGGGTCATGTGGTAGCTCTATTCTTAATTTTTTGAGGTGCCTCCAAACTGTTTCCCATAGTGGCTGTACCAGTTTACATTCCCACCAGCAGTGAATGAGTGTTGCTTTTTTCTCCACAACCTCTCTAACACTTGTTATTACTTGTCTTGTTGATAATAGCCATTCTGATAGGTGTGAGGCGGTATCTCATTATAGTTTTTTTTTCTGTTTTTATTTTATTTTTGTTACAGATGTTTCTCCCCACCCCCTCACCCCATCCCCAGCTTTGTTGTCCATGTCCATTGGTTATGCGTACATGCATATAAGTTCTGTGGTCTATCTCTTCCCTCCCCCCTCATTATAGTTTTGATTTGCATTTCCCTAATAGCTAGTGAGGTTGAGCATCTTTTCATATATATGTTGGCCACTTATATGTCTTCTTGGAAGAAGTGTTTGTTAAGGTTCTCTGCCCACTTTTTCATTAGATTGTTTGTTTAGTGTTGAGCTATATGAGTTCTTTATATATTCTGGATATTAACCCCTAGTCAAAGGTGTTGTTTGCAAATATCTACTCCCATTTGGTTGATTGCCCTTTGTTTTATTGACAAAGGGGCCAAAAACATACAATGGCATAAAGAAAACCTCTTCAGGAAGTGGTGATGGGAAAATTAGAGAGCCACCTGCAAGGGAATGGATCTCAACTACTGTTTGTCCTCATATAGAAAGTTAACTCAAAAATGGATCAAAGGCCTAAATATAAGACCTGAAAGAATAATTACATGGAAGAAATGTAATTACATGGAAAATGTAAGTACTAAACTTATGGACCTTGGTCTAAGAGAGGATTTTATGAATTTGACCCCAAAGGCAAGGGAAGTAAAACCAAAAATAAATGAATGGGATGATATCAAACTAAAGAGCTCCTGCAAGGCATCTTTTGTACTCACTTCAGAATGTTACTCATAGAACAAGAATACAGGTTGACTCTCCAGTTGAAATCTTGCATGTTATAGTTGTATCATACCCTCCCACAAAGAAATATGTCATGTTTAATACATGTCATTTAAAAATATGTATAGAATAATGCTATGTGTCTATAAAATATATATAATATACATCAATCTGTAAAGATATACACAAAATGTTTACTGGGATTATTTTAAGCACATAAATAAGATTGAGGGCTGAAAGCGAAGTTTTACCTATAATCTGTGTATTTCTGTCATCTTTGAATTTTGTTTTACTATTGACATATATTGATTGTATAAGGTTCTTTAAAAGTAGGAAAATTGTATTTTCAAAAGTTAACACATCCAACCAGTTTAAAACTAGCTTCTTAAAATATGTTTTCATTGCTTTTTTTTTTTTTTTTTTAATATAGAGAGAGGAAGGGAGAGGGAAAGAGAGAGAGAAACATCAATGAGAAAGGAACATGGATCGACTGCCTCCTGCATGCCCCTTACTGGGGATTGAGCCTGCAACCCAGGCATGTGCCCTGAAGGGAATCGGTAACCTCCTGGTGCATGAGTTGATGCTCAGCCACTTAGCCACATCGCCTAGGCTAAAACTAGTATCTTAAAAACACAGCCGACTAGTTTTCTCTCTGATGTATAAGCAATTCTGCAGTAAAACTATATCATTTCTAAAATCTAAGACTGCCTGTAATGAGCATTCTCTCTAGGTCTAGAAACATGGGGAAGTGTAGGCTCATTTTCTCATATTTTTAATTGTTGTTTTTAAATAACAATCATTCAGGTTTGTTGTTAGTCATTTTCAAATCATTGGCCCTGAAAATATTATTGTATATATACTGACTGGGACAAAATAATGATGGAACCAAAGAATAAATTAGTCAGTTACTACTACTGACTAAACAAAGGTAATATATATTTCCTTGAAAATAGGGGACTGATGCCCTGGCCGGTTTTGCTCCGTGGTTAGAGCATCGGCCTGTGGACCAAAGAGCCGTGGGTTCGAATCCAGTTGAGGGCACATACCCCGGTTCCAGTTTGGTCCCCAGCCCTGGTTGGGGAGGCAACCAATTGATGTATCTCTCTCACATTGATGTTTCTTTCTCTTTCTATCTCTCCCTCCCTCCCTGCCCCTCCCACTCTATCTGAAGATAAAATGGAAAAATATCCTTGAGTGAGGATTTAAAAAATAATAATAATAAAATAGGGGACTGATATCCAGCATACTGCTCTTTCCTGTTTTGTCTGATTTTCCATTGCAGATCTCTAAAATTTGCTCCTGAATCCTTCTTGTCCATCTGGAAACATCTTTGAACACTCGATCATTGCTGTGCCTCACTCTCATGATTTAGTGGACTTATCAATCATTGGAAACACCAGTTTGGCTGATGATGCATTGGAGTACTACATCATCAGAAAAAGGTGCTTACATGATATATTACTCCAAGATGGCGCTCTGTAGAGTGGAATCCAGGAACACTTCTCTTTAAGGCGTGGAGTGCTCGCTTTGGAGAGGGTCTTTTAAAAATGCACTCACTGTCTTTCGGATAAGTTTTAATCCATCGCTAAATAGCTTGTTACAGGACTCCCACTCTAACTATTTGTTCCTAAAAGCAGACATTCACAAGACTTATATCATGCTTTTGAGGGGAAATTACTCTCTTTCTTCATGAAGAAAAGCATTGACATGGTATTTTGAACGTTTATTGAATGTTAATTTTCTACACCTCTTAGCATTAATATGTATGACCTTACCATGCAGAGATAGCGTTCATCATCAATATTAATCATCATTTTGCATGTTCTAAAATAGCAATACTAGAATAATGTGACTCTGGAGACACATCTACAATCACTGTTAACTAGAGCCATATGACTCCTGTGTGAACCGTAGTGTGTTTAAAAGAGTATAATTTAAAAATAAGCACTCAGGGATCTGTGGATTAATTTGAGTCCTATATACTTTGAAAGCTATAGTTTATCAATCTTCTAATGTTTAGTTATAATCAAGTGTTATTCTATACTATTGATTTTCTATTTGTGAGAAACTATATTCTTTTTCTCATACTAATTCATGAGTAATAGGTCTGTACTCTAAAATTTAAAAGATGGTATTTTTTGTTTTAAATAAAAAGAAGCAATCTGACAAGTGAAATGAGCACCTTTATACACTTTATTTTTTTTTATCCTTACCCAAGGACATTTTTGCCTTTATCTTCAGATAGAGCAGGAGGGAGAGAGAGGGGGGAGAGAGAGAGAGAAACATTGATGTGAGAGAGACACATCAACTGGTTGCCACCCACACGACCCCAACCGGGCCAGGGACAAACTGCAAACGAGTTACGTGCCCTTAGTGGGAACCGAACCTGGGACTCTCTGGTCCGCAGGCGGACACTCTAACTGCTGAACCAAACTGTCCAGGACTACACTTTTAATATTAATGTAAAATGGTACAATCATAACTTTAAATGAAAGCTTTGCTCTATGATGCAAAAAGTGTGAAAAATAATATAAATAGAGCCACTTCAAAATGGAATCAAAGCCATCAGCCCAGAAGACCTGCCTTGCAGGTCTTGCCACTCAAACCTTTGGAATGTTTGAACTGAGAAAGAGAACTTTTGGACTGGGCCAAAGCAACATTGTATTCCAAGCAAATGTTTGCAAAGGTAACAGGAAAGAGACAGACATCCTGGCTAGGGACTGAAAATGAAAGGCATTCTTTAAAATTAGCACCACTATGTACAACTAAAGAATAACTCAGCTTATTAACACCCATAGACATTCCTTTCTTCTATCCATGTGATTATTCTCCTTGCCTTTTCCCTAAATACTCCTTGCCTTTACCTCCTAATCAGAACACTATTTGAGTTTCTCCCTCAGTCAGTGCTTCCCAGATTTACAATTCCTTTTGAACTCAAATAAACCCATTGCCTCACTTTTGCCTTTTACTTTTAGGTTACCAAAAGAAATTTCTCGAGTTTGCAGATATTTCCTTTCTGATAATGCTGTTGCACATTTAGGTGTATTAATCACAGATCTAAAGCAGCCCATTGCTTGGATCTCAGAAATCACTGACTCCCTGATCCCAAAGAAAGAAGAATTTCCTTTTATTTCCACCCTTTTCCTTCAACGTATTTTAATCCCACCCTGCCCAGTCCAGGACCCAACAATTAATGCCTGAAACTGGTGGGCAGAAATATACATCCTTTTCAGGATAAACATTGTCTTCTGCTCAGAAAGAAATGTCTTACCTGTTGACTCATCATGGACAATTAGAGAGTATTGTACTCTAGAGAGTACAGTTCTCAACAGTATGAGTATGCAGTGTTAAATCCTATTCCGTGTTCACCCACAATCATGGTCCCATGGCCTCTGCAGTTATTTCTTCTGTGTGGGAGAAGGAGAATCCCATCACCATCTCCTGTCAGCACATACCTCATTCTGCTAAAATAAGCAAACATCCTCAGGCACGGAACAGCTCAAATCTAGATTAGCAACAATAACACTGAGTATTTGTTTTATGTAAAATCTGAGATGTCTTCATTGTCTGATCAATTTTCACCTATTTTTATTACCAAGCAGAACTTTTAACATAATCATTTACAAATTCTTCATTTAATTTACTTTCAAATCATTCAAATCCTTTCCAAGGACAATAGAGGGTATTTACATTAAATCTGCTTGTTTAAATGACCTGATAAAGTGATTCTCCCCATATAAAGAAGCCGTTAGCTTGAAAGGTAAATTCCAATCTTCTTTTTAGATGGGAGAAGATGCTTATGACTTTGCAATTGGCAGTTTTTCCTGCCAGGCTCCACAGGACATCTCATTATACAAGCTTCAGGAAAGAAATTTAGACTTTTTTTTTAAGTCTAAGAATGTTTTTTACACACAGGTACAATAATTCTCCTTTAAGGACTACCAAACAAATAATTCAAAATACAGGATAAGCTGCCCTCAAATATACCCATTGACATATTATTAATAATAATAAAATAATAAGGAAAAATCTTAGTGTCCCAAAAAAAGGGGGAGGTGGACTGAAGGCATGGCCCATGGAGCATCTTTCCAGCTAACATTGTCTCAGTAGAATGTGTCTTGGTTTTCAATATAAAAATTTTATGTAATATACTTTTCCTTTGTTTTAATGTTTTTAGTCATTTATAGAGGAAAACGATTATATTTATATTTCTAACACAATAAAATATTTTTAACAAAATGGTATTTGGAATAAATCTTGGTTTATTTAAATACATCAGTATCATGGTAACACATTTAATGTGTAACACAGATAATCTAAAAAGCATGCTGAGTGCAACCAAGGGCAGATGCTTGTGGATGTGGCTGGCCATAAGGAAACACTGAAGAGCTGCACTTAGCGTCCACTATAATGAACTTTTCTTTCAAAAATAGCCCGATGTTGCCCTGGTTGGTTTGGCTCAGCGGTTAGAGCATTGGCCCTCGGACCAGAGAGACCCGGGTTCAGTTCCTGCTAAGGGCACGCACCTTGGTTGCAGTTTGTCCCCAGCCCTGGTTGGGGTCGTGTGGGTGGCAACCAATCAATGTGTCTCTCTCTCATCGATGTTTCTCTCTCTCTCTTCCCCCTTCTCTCCCTCCTGCTCTGTCTGAAGATAAATGCCAAAATGTCCTTGGGTGAGGATAAAAAAAAAGCCTGATATTGCTTTAGCGTCAAGGAAGCTTATAACTGTATATAATTGCATACAACATGCTTATAACTGTATATAACCCCTTATCTTTCCGAGGTTTCAGTTAGTTACCATTGGTCAACCAGGGTCCAAAAATATTAAATGAAAAAATTCCAGAAATAAACAATTCATAAGTTTTAAAATGTGGGCAGTTCTGAGTAGTGTGATGAAGTCTTGCACCGGCCAGCCCTGAACCTGAATCGTCTCTGTCCTACGTATCCACACTGCACACGCGCTCCACCCATTAGTCACTCAGTAGTCTTCCCAGTTATCAAATAGCGCTTGTGTCCCGGTAAGCCTTATTTTACTTAATGATAGCCCCAAAGCATGTCACATAACATTTTACAGTATATTGTTATAACTGTTCTATTTTATGATTAGTTATTGTTGGTAATTTCCTATTGTGCCTAATTTATGAATTAAACTTTATCATAGTTCTATATATGCAGGAGAAAAGCACAGTATTTATAGGATTTGGTATTATGTAGTTTCAAGTGTCCACTGGGGGTCTTGGGACGTATCGCTCTTACACAAGTGGGGACTACTATAATTCACAGGCTGATGTTTTCTTCAGAAACATCATGATTTTTAAGGTAAAACACGTTACAGCTTTTGCTAAGCCCCTCCTCATGCTAGTCCCTCATTTCTTTCCCAGAAGTAACGAATATCATGAAATTCATGTATAGCATTCTTGTGCATCTATAGTTATATTTTATATACATGCACACACAATTATGTGGTATTTTATATATCTTAAAATTACATAAATATTATATTATATATCTTTTATAATTTGTTTTCACTCAATAAATAGTATATCTTTGCAATATCTCCATGTTGGTACATATAAAACTAGTTTATTTATTTTAACTAGTAAATTATATTTTATTGTGAGAATAAACCATTTGCCTATATATGCATGGTTAGTTTTCATTTTTGTAACATGTTAATAGTACAATAAGCATTTTGCTCATGTCCCTCCGTCTATGATACATTCTCATATGTGGAGCTGCTGGGTTTTAGGAAATGACATAATATTAGCTTGATTAGTTATTGAAAAACTGCTCTCTGAAAGTGGTTGTACTGATAAAACATTTTTACCACCAACGTACAAGATCATATTCCCCAACAACCTGGACAACATTTGGTGTTACCGGTGGTTTGAACTCATTTCAATCTAATGTGTGTGAAAGGTACCTCCCTGTTGTTGTTTTTTAAAAAATTTCGTTTTATCCTCACTGAGGATATTTTTCCATTTATCTTCAGATAGAGTAGGAGGGATGAGGAAGAGAGAGAGAAACATTGAATTGTTGCCTCCCACACGACCCCAACCAGGGCCGGGGATGAACTGCAACCGAGGTACGTGCCCTTGACTGGAATTGAACCTGAGACTCAGCAGTCCCTGGGCCGACGCTCAAACCGCTGAGCCAAACCGGCCAGGGCCCTCACTGCTGTTATAATGTGCACCTCCGTGACTATCAGTGATAATGGTCAATAATGTTATTTGCTTAATTGAAGTGTAGTTAGTATATGTACCATGTAGATATATACAATACTATACAGAATGTCCTTTTCCTTTGACTTAATAAAGAACATGTTTTCATGTTATTAAAAACTTTAAAAATAAAATTTAATAATTTGATTTAGTCCACCCTGTGTCTACGGCCACTGTTTAATTTAGTTAACCATTATTCAATTTGGAAATTTCTTAGTTTTACTATGGCAAAACATATGGTTTAAATATACTGATTTCTACTTCTAGGAAGATGGAATGGCCATATTTTCCCCCATGTGTCATGTTAAATAAATCTAAAAACACTGACAATTATATATATAAAACAAATTTAGCAAAACTCTGAGGGGTAGAGAGAAGAGACAAACTGATTAGAGATCAGGACCCAAAGAATGACACAGTGGTGAGTTCCTGGATTTTCTTTTTGCCTACTGTATCTCAGACTTAGAGTTGAAGAAGCTCACTACCTAAACCCCCAAAAACCTAAACACACACACAAAAACAATCAAGTACTGCTCTCTTTAGCCTAAGGGCTAGGACAGGAGCAACTAGCAAGACAAAACTTATCAGCAATAACCACTCTATTCCAGATTGTGGAAGCTAGACTCTACCCAAGCCAGGCTGTATGAGGCATCCCAACACTCTTGCTGGTGGGGCTGAGGAAAGCCAAGTAGGGAGCCAGGACCTTTACTCCCTATGGGTGATGATGAGTCCACTCTGTGGTGCCAGTGGGGACCACATTGATGGCATAACCTTCCAGCTCTACCCAGCAGTAACGTTCTACTGATTTTGAAGTTTATGCTGATAAAATGTTATATGTTATAGTGCTTTCTATAATTATTCATGCACACTTTATTCTCAATTTTATTTTGAACTTTTGACATGCATTTTCTTTCATTTAAGTTACTTATATTTAGGAAGGCTTTGCAGATGTTGAATTTTTTTTCAAAATAATTAGTTTATACTTCCATTTATTACATCTAATTACCGTAAATTACTGCATTTGTTTTCCGATTAATTTTAATATTTACTATTTTATTCATAATCAGTTTATAAATGAATAGTTTATATAATTCATATGTAATATGCAATGTAAATATGCAAAATATACAATTGTATATGATTACTTCTAATTTACTAACTTGTGTACTTAGTATTTATAAAGATACATATTTCATTTGTAGATTAAATACTCTTTGTCTATTAATTTAATACTCTAATTTAATTTATTAAGTTGAATAAAGACCAGGAGTTACCTTTGAGTATCATTTGGATAAATGTTACAACTTTGATACTCTGAGTTTAGCACGTGTCTCAGGTTTTCATGTGTATCTGGAGTGCATGCCTTTCTCTGACACTATAGTTACTTCAGAATTTCTTTTAACATTCAGCTGGTGTAATTGTTTTGTTTACTTCTCTTATTAATATCTAATACTAATACTTTGTGCTTTGGGAATGGCTTATTTTTAAAGAATTAGTGTTGGCTTACTTAGTGACATATAATCATATTTTTAAAATACTCCAGGGCTGCTTAAAATGTCAAGTGCTCAGTATACACAATAGATAGACAGATAGATATACAAAAATAAAATTTTACAATATGAAGAAATAACGTTAAGTTATATTTTTGTGTTCTATTCATTGTTAAATACTAAAGTGATAAGCTTCCAGAAAACAAATTATGGAAACTATAAAGGCTAAATTAAAAGTTGACATTAGTAATGTTACAAATAGAAAATATAAGGAAATGAATTTTCTCCTTTAAGTTCATTATATATCTTTTAAATTAATTAAAAAAATAAATTTATATGTGTGATTCCAACACACATGAACAAATATAATTCCTTCTACAGAAACATGGAATTCCTTTTGTTTGGAAGAGGTTTCCTATCACTTAACATTTTCCCCCAAATGCATTAGTTTGACTATTTCCCAGAAGGACAGTTCCCTTAACTTCCTTTTGGATTATCTAGCTCTTGGGTTTAAATTTAAAGTTTAAAAGAACCATTTGATTTTAATAACTTTTATGTGTAGTGCTCCATTGAATTTGGGCTTTAGCACATAGAACTACTTTTCCATAAGGTGATTTCTAGTAAATCCCTGTGTGTAAAAGCAAGATAAACACACATCACTGAGTTTGTTATTGCAATTAAATTATTGGATTTTTACATCTGAATATGTTTTGAGCATTGAAAAGCATGAAGAGCCTGTTTTCTCATGCTGGTCATGGACACTTTTCTGATGCTTAATAACTTGAAATAAGCCTGCCAATATTCTTAAAAGTCTGAGAATATGAAGATGCCACATATTTAATATAGGGAAAACAGATTCCACATTTGCTTAATAACAAACTAGATAAACTCTTCCACAGAATCCATTTTGTGAAGTCTAGATTCTCATTTAATATACTCTGATTTTGATTTTTCCATTAAAATATTTATTCCCTCACACATTTCTTTTTGTAATGCTTCACTTATTTTGCTCAAACCAATAAACTAAATTTGTTCTCACTGTAATCTTTTTGCTAATGACCATGCACTATATGCAATCTGAGACAGGTCCTCTTGAAAAATACAGATTTTGGCATAAACTGGGCATTTGAGTTAATTCATCTTGTCATATATGTAGTCATTCATTTTTTCAATGTCATTCACTTATCTGAAAATTTACTTAAACAGTTATTTAAAAATATTTACTCATTTGATCAAACACTGTTATGTGCTTGAAAATGTGCTGGTCTTGAAGAAATTGTTCAGCCCGATTTCCCCTTGTACAGTGACCATCAGTAGACAGTGTAAACTTCCAAAATAATGCATCTTTCTCAAAACTTACATAGGGCCTCTGTCACATCCAATATTTTGCACAAAGACAGACACTTCATTGACTCTATTCTTACTGCAGTTTACTGAGAATGTGTGTTTTGTGGTTGGGGTGGGGAGGAGAGATGATAGATACTTTGACTGATCACAATATACTCAACATAGTTATGCGTAGATATGTGAGCAGTAAATTCTCAGTTGACCTTAGAATCCTATCCTCTGAATAATCAATAAACTGAAGAAATACTAAAAACAAATTTTATGTTTTTTTTTCTTTTGGTGGGGGAGGGAGGATAGTAACAAAACATACTCTGTTTAAAATTATTTAGAGATAATAATTTTGCAAGAAAAATTGGAAGAGATAACATTTATTTTCTGAGCTACGATTTCTGTTAGACAGGCACTATGCTAAAGAAACCCCTCAGAAGGATTGTATGTGGTAGGTATTACAAGTATCAAGAAAAATCAAGCTACACACCATAGTACATATGGTTAGTGTGGGATAGTGTTGATCTCAAAGTATGTGTCACTTTCGCTGATAGAAAATTACTTCCATTCATTTTTTAAACTCAATTCCAGAGATACTTGAAATCTCTAAAGCAAACAATTTAAGTGATAACAAAAACAAAAATTATATTTCTCAGAGAGAAAAAAAACTATCTCCTGTTTATTTGAGAATTAACCAGATTGATTCTCTTATTTCTCATTGGTAAGTCTGTTACTCTTACCTTTAATGTAGCACTGGGCTGAGAACGGTGCTGCATTGCGCCAAGGTGGACAAGTTTTTAATACACAGCACAGAGCTAAGCTGTTTTCATGTTGTATTACTATTCTAAATAAACGTATTCCCATTTTTTTTAGGTTGCTATCAGTGCCTTAATGGAGGTATACAAAACTGTATAAGGTGGTCTTTTTTTTAGAAAAGTGGCTTTAAATTAAATCTTGAAAAAAAGATGTTAGAAAGGCAAATATAAATTAATATGTATTTATTTTTAACATGTTTTTATTGACTTTTTAGAGAGAGAGAAAGGAAGAGAGAGATAGAAACATTGATCAGCTGCCTCCTGCATGCCCCCTACTGGGGATCGAGCCTGAAACCTGGGCATGTGCCCTGACCAGGAATCGGAGGGGACCTCTCAGTCCATGGGACAACGTTCAATCCACTGAGCACACCGGCCAGGCTCAATTAATATGTATTTAATTTCTAGTGTGATTTAGATTGTGTTGAGGATACCAATTCACATAAGTGCAAATACAAAAGCATTAGACTGCACAATTCCCAGGTATCTTAATTGGAAATTATTTGGATGGAAACAAATAGAATCCTATTTGCACTAGTTTTAAATAATAAAGGATACTAAAAATCTCACTAATTGTTAGAAACTCAAATTCAGGAAGTACAACAAAGCCTTAGAAGAGATTGGGACCAGAAATTGGAAACATCAGAATAAATGTGATTGTCTTTTGTTTTCTAGGACTTTAAGGTTTGTTGCCTCTTTATTGATTGGTCTGTTTATTTATTTAGAGATCTGATTCAAATTTTTATTCACTTTCTTTCTAAAGGCCATCTTTCTCTACTGACCTCCAGCTCCGTACAAAGTAACTAGAGTCTATGTTCTGATTCCTAGGTCCCAGCAGGGAAACTCTGGCGGACAGAGCTCGGATCAGGAAACCACCCTTGGCGAACCATCTATTAGCCATGACTGGGAGCAGGGGCAGGTCAGCCAGGACTATCATTTCTTGGCCATAGGTGGTGAAAGCGCTCTGTAAAATTATGGGTTATAAAGGGGTAGTAGTCATGGCTCACTAGATTCAGAAAATTTAATCACTTTGTTCTGATCTGTCTAAATTACATAGTCTGATTTATTACATGCTTTAGTTTAGATGGCACCTAAAATAATCTTGCTCGTAAAATGTAATTTTTAAAAAATAATAGCACCTACTAAATTCAACAAAAATTTCTAAGTGTCTAAGATAGTCGAAGCTGGGTCTTTGAGAGGAGAAATAGTCTGATTTATTTCACTGGGCATGAAAGTATAAAATAGTATAATGCAGTTACAAAATAGCCTAGGGGTACAAAATATCAGGGGATCTATTGTGGTAATTCAAAACATAGTGGCCACAGTTGGAAATAAACTGATATTTGGGCATTTTCTCACATAAGCTTTCAGCTACTACAGGGATGGCATTAATCAATATGGTTATACACCTAGTATCTTTCTCTTCTACTTCAATACATACTGTAATTATTAGTGACCGTGCTGTGTTCTATTTTCACACACCTAAAACGGAAACAAACAAGGCAAACCTTGGCTTTCTAACTTACAGCTTAAACAAATAGGGGGTTCTCACGCTGGATGCATTTCTAGATAGTCAGACCACCCCTGCCCCCATGCAATTTAAATCTTGTGAGTCAGAATTTGAAATGTGGTCGTGAGTGTCCTCCTTTGTAATTAAAGACCACATAGACATTTGAGTTATGTACATGGAGACTTAGGATCAATTTCTCATTTACTAGCTTTTCTCTAAGTTGAAACGATTCTATTCTCTGCTGTGTAACTGTGTTCCTTATCCTTGTATCTCAGGCCTGGGCAGCTTCCCAAACCATTGATCCATCAGAGGTGACCACACTGCTCAATTCTTAGTCAAGAAAAAGAAGAGTAGCAGCTAGAACCTTATTATTAGTCTAAGTTTTATTTAATTTGAAACCCCTAACCTATCTTAGTCAAGGATAATTTGGTTGCAAAGAGCTGAGAGAAAATCAATAAAAAGGGGCTGGGGGTTATTATGTAAAATATAGGAGAGTCTTAAGAATCCAAATGAAGGAAATATAGCTAGTCTTTGCCTTTATAGCAACTGGGTATTAGAAAACGGATTTCTCTCTCCCTCCCCCTTTCCCTGCCTTCTTCTCTCTTTTCCTTTCTCTCTTCTCTGCTCCTCCTTTCTCTGCTCTTCCCGTTGACTTTCACATTCAGGTGTCTTCTCTCTCACCTGTTTGGAGATACATGGCCATCGCCAACCCGAGGTGGAGATGAGTCCCCAAGAGTAAGTCATTTTCAGTTCAATGTCTCACAGCTAACTGATTTATTTTCAGGCCCTACCCCAAATTTTGAAAGGGTAATCTAATGAACTCAATTTGGGTCAGCTGTCCATTGCAGGTTAGACTAGCTGGGCATGGAGCCAGGGTAAGTGTTGAGAGCTCCTCACCCAGGGCTTTAGACAAGTCAGATTCTCTAGGAAAATGTGGGTTGGTGGGAGAACATCATTTACATTTCCAATCTGTATCCCTTACAGTCCTGAGTTCAGATTTGAGAAATTATTAAATATCAAGCATCTGCTATATGTCAGGCATCTATTTTTATTGCATTTATTTAATATTGTTTCCACAATAATCCTGTGACAAGTGAATCATTCTCACCTATTGAAATAAAAAAAAAATGGAATTCAGTGATTTTAAATAAGTTCTTTGAGGAGGACAGGATTATAGCTTAGGTCTGGGGGGAAGGGGGGCAGAGTGAACCCAAATTAAACTATTTCTTGATTTTTTTCTTGTACAAACTCTAAAAAATATTGCCAATTTTCCCTCCCCTAAAATTTTGGCTATGTGCCATGTCATCTGACATCATTTTTTTCTTCTTCTTTACTATTTTTTCAATTTATTTTCAGTAGTTTCCCTTTTTCAAACATATCTGTAAAGTATACATTTGATGTTTGCTGAAATATTGGGTATTTATTCCCTTTTTATGTGGCACACTTTCTGCTTATTAAGCAGTTTTTATATATCTATATTAGTATATAAATAGTATATTTATATAATTTAAAATTATATGTTCTCTCTATATAATATATAATAGAAAACCTAATATAATTTGCTTGGCATCATTTGGTGACTGGGCAAATGATGAAAAGTAAGGATTCATTTACCTAGTTGGTGCCTCTCCTGATTGGTATCCACAGGAAGTCTTTCAGTTGGGATTTGATAAAGATACCAATAGAATTAGAAACAATTACAGTCCCCCTCTGCATCTGCAGTTTCTATATCCTTGGAATCAACCAACTCAGGATCAAAAATCAAAAATATTCTTTAAAAAAATGTTGCGTGGTTGCTTTTGTACTGAACATGTACAGACTTGTTTTCTTCCTTATCCTCCCCTAGGCAAGAGAGTATAAAAGTTATTTATGTACTATTTACATTGTGTAGGTAGTATAAGTAATCTAGACATGATTTAAAGTATACAGGAGGGTGTATATAGGTTATGTGCAATACCACACCATCTTATATAGGGGACTTGAAAATCTTCAGATACTGATATTCCCTGGAACTAATAACCCACAGATAGGAGGGACAGCTGTAATAGTAAACAACAGCATAGACTTTGAAGTGGGATAGGAATCTACATATGATTCTGGGAAAGTTAGTTAAACTCTGTAGATGCTGAAATAGTGATATTAATACCTACCCCACAGGGTGGTTTTGAGGTTGAAGCGAGAATAGTAGGAGCTGAAAACATATGCATAATAGATGAAGGTGTGTATTAATACAACAGAGCACATTTCATATGACATATAGCCACAGCTGCACTGTGCTTTGCTTTGTGTTAGTTCTTCTTCACCAGCCTAAGTCAATACTAACAAGGACATCTTCTTGGTCCTTCCCGTAGACCCTTTTCCCTGTCATCGTTCTCGGTTTTGGTCTTGAATTTTTTTGTTTGCTTCTGGTTCATGCTGTCTTGGTTTCATCCTAATACACACACAGTAGTGTGTTCTTGCATTTTTGTTTGTAATTTGTCAAACCTCAGGCTTAGTACAGAATCATTTTCAAGTTCCTTTTCAGGAATAAAAGCTTTATTATGTTACATTTCTCTTCCTAAATAAAGCAATACAAATCTACGTAAAATACAAAAATACGGAAAGTGTAACGTCACGGCCACCTCACTCAGGTGGCAATGAGCTCCGGTCTGTGCTGGATGAGGACGTGCACACTGAGTTTGCTCTTTGATATCCGCTTTTCCTATTCCCTGCCCTGGCTGAGCATCACTGCTCATCTCACAGCCTGGGACCTCAGGGTAGCCCCAGGCTTCCCCTCCTGGTTTCACTGATGAGACATAATTCAAAGCTCCTTTCCCTTTCCCACAACTGAGATAGGTTACAGATTTTCCAAAATGATATTTCAGATATGCTAAGGAAAAATGATTAAATAAAGAAATGATATAATATACTTAAAGATTACCTAGTGCTGCTAATGAGAACTCCAAATAGAGGCCACAATTTGAGTGTACCCCTAAACAAAAACCCACAGTCAGGTAACCAAAACTTAAACTGCTCCCATTTTCCCCAAATGCTGACTCTGACCTTTAGCAAAACTTCAGCTTTCCTCATGTCTACGTGATCTTACAGCTTCCTAGGAAATCTGCTATATACCAGTAAGTTTATGCAATGAAAAAGAATGTAAGTTTCTAGTAGTCAATCAGATTTTTAAAATGTACCCCCTCGTTTATGCTCTGTAAACTGATTGGTAAATCTTGAGAGCTGAACTGCTAACTACTTTCATGTTGAAGTCTCCCTGTTAGTAAACAGTTTGTTTTTCATTCAATAAAATATTTCACTCAATAAATCGAGTCGAGCTCTCTAAATTTTCTTTCCACAGTGCAATTCTCTACTAATAAAAAAAAAAAAATGAAGTTGAATCACAATTTGACTAGGCTTTCTCAGCTTTTCAAACATCCACAATAAATTTCCTTTCCTCGAACTTGATTGAAGAGTTCTATCCTTTAAACACCTTGTTGTAATTCTTAGAAATATCCTATTCCTTCTTCTCTTTACATTAAAATGGGTGGGTGGGGATTTCAGTTGACAAACTGGCAGGAAGAAAAAAAAAGTTTCAAAATTCTAAATCCTAAGACAAGGATGGGAGCCATAAGAGGGCAAAGAGTTTGGGCCATTGTAGAGACAAGAATGGATCTTTCATACTTTTTTGGAAATGAAAACATTTTATATTCCTACCTCGTCCTCTCTTTTTCCACAAATGGAAGAGTATTTTTCTAAACCTGGATAAATCAAAATGAATGTACAAATGTTGCACAGGTTTTCCTAAATTTTGTTCCGTGGGGGTTCTCTTGTGTATTAGTGGTTGTTCCACAAAAGCCAAATCCCATGATAAATTTTTCAGAAATGCTGAATCATTTCCCAGAGTCTTAAAATGTTGTTCTGCATTGTCAAATATCCCACAGAATTATAGTAAGTGGTATTTTTAAAAAGTGTTCGGCCTGGCAGGTGTGGCTTAATGGAATGAGCATCACCCCATGGACTGAGAGGTCCCAGTTCAATTCCCAGTCAGGGCACATGCCTGGGTTTCGGGCTCGATCCCCAGTAGGGGGTATGCAGGAGCCAATCGATGTTTCTCTCTCACATCAATGTTTCTATCTCGCTCTCTAAAAAATCAATGAAAACATTAAAAAATAATAATAAAATAAAAAAGCATTCAATGTTGAGACTGCTTTTGTGAAAAGCTCATGGGAATGTCTTCTTTGTACAAAGCATGTTTTAAAAAGTGCTGCCCAGAAATCATTGCTAAGTTCAGACTAAGAACGTTGACTTCTGACTCTCAAACAGTTTTTAGTAATAAGCATATTTAGGTCTCCCCTATTCACTTTCACCTTGACTTCCAAGAAGAAAAAAGACCAACCTTTTCTTGATGGCACTGCATATTGAAGGCAGCGGTTCTCAGCTGAGGATGATTTTGCGTCCACGTCTTTACCACATCCCTCTCCAAAGCCTTGTCATTTGATTTCTACCAAGTTTAAGGATCGCAGTAGAAGGAGCACAGGTGTTAGAATCAGAGAAATCTGTGCAGCAGGTCTTACACCTGACGGTTCTAGTCACGAGCAAGTTCATTCATTGCCCTGGACCTCAGTTTTGTCCTCTGTGAAGTTGGCATGATTGCTTTGAGGATTAAATCTAATGTCCAAGAGTGGTCTCCTTCTTGGAATATTATTTTTAAAAAGTTAACAAAATTATTATTATGACATTCTTTCCCCAGTCTTCTCATAGGTCATCATTAATAAATGATTCAAACAGTCCTGTGACAATCTCAGACTATTCTCTCATCTCCTCTGTAGATTTGCTTCTGATGAGCTCCAATTCCTGCTACTTTTCCCTATGTTAGTTTCCTACTGGTGACATGAAAAATTACCACAAACTGTGTGGATTAAAGTAATACAGGTGTATTATCCTATTGTTTGGGGTCCCCTTGGGATAAAATCACAGTGTTATTAGGGCCGGGATCCTCCTGGGAGGAACAAGTGGAGATCCATGTCCTGGCCGTTCCCACCGTCTAGAGACCACCTGCTTGTCTGGGCTCACGGCCCACGCCCTCCATCTGCAATCCATTAAGTCAAGTCTTCATCGCTTTGACCTACGAATTCTGTCTTCATTAATTGGTTAAAGTCATATTACAGACTAGAATGAAATAAAATGTAATAGGTCTTACATTTTGTTGCATCTAAATTTGAATGCAACAAAAGTAATCAGAAATAGGGACATCCTATTTTGCAAGTTTTGTTTTATAAAAACTTCTGTTGAGGATGATACTCTGAGTTGCAGCCCAAAAAAAAAAAGATCTTATCAGGGAAAATAAATAGTTTAAATATTTAAATATAAATATTTTAAATTAAATAAATATTATAAAAAGATTTACCTGTGAAAATAGGTGGGATGAATTATTTACACTATTATAACAAGAATTGGAATTGACACTATCTCCTAGAATTGCTCCGAGCATACAAGGGACCTCAGTACTACAGAGAATATTTTCTCCTTTAAAAATATAGTCAGCTATAGAACAGAGTAAGTTAAAGGCATCAGTAATTTCAAATACATTAACCAAAATATGCAATTCTGGAAAGAATTATAATTTTATTTAAAGATTAAAAATAATAAAATAATTTTAAAATATTTCCTTCAGAAAAATATAAGAAATATAGTATTAAAAACAAATAAAAAAATTGCTTAAAGTACATATTTAATTGTTTTTATGAATTTTTATGCTCAGATAACCAATTCACAGGATTTTTTGCATAAAGGTAAAGAGATACATGTCATTCTTATTTTAGAAATAATTTAATTTTAAACAGATACATTTTATAGGTCCCCTAATAAAATTAAATACATTTGTTGGCCTATAAATATTTACAATTAGTATATACTTTCCACAGCCTTTTTATTCTCAAAATTTTTTTCACACTCTTTTTATTCCCAAAACCCTCCCAATTTGGAGTAATAAATGATATGGTCATCCTATTTATTAGAATAATTGACACAATTAGCTATTTCTCAGCCTGAGTCATCATCCTTGGCTGTACTTTCTTAGTACCAAGGAATTACAGAAGCTTGTGTCTTGAATTATGCCCTTAAAAAAAAGAAATTCCTTATAAGGAAGTCAAATCTCAGACTGTGAGATTCTGACACAGTGCTACCATTCAATAAATCTGTCTCCCTGGAGTCCTACAGATTCAGCTGAGAGAAATAACCCTGGTTTAATTGGAAGGTCTGAAGACTCCTGCTTTATACCTTCTAGTTCAGAAGTTGATCCCCCTTGGATTTTCCTTATTTACCTGAATTCCCCAGAAGCTATAAACATCCGAAAAAAAGATGACAGCAAAGACTTAGGTTATGATAATAGTTTTCAAAAACGATTACGAAGAGACTAGAGTTGAAAAGAGGATTATAACATATGTAAAACTAAGATATTTAATTTTTTATGAATGCAGAAATTCTCAGCAGTTCAGACACCTGTGCAATCAAGATGCTGGGAAATTTCTTTGAACTCTCCTAATTTGGATTTGATGCAGCCTATTTGTTTAAAATGTTTAATAACTTATGCACTAATTACTTGTTTAAACCCACAACTGACTGGCAAGCTTTCTGTTACTACTGATAAAATATAGATCACTCTGAATATTTATGCATAATTTGTATGAGTGACATTTATGGTTAATCAAACTTAATTTGTTAGTGAAATAAAGATTTTTAAAAATGTCTTCATATGTTCTACTGAAATGATTAGCAGAGGTCATTAATCAAATAAATTCCCTTTGTGCTTAATTTTATGCCAGATAAATGAATAAAGACACACACAAAAGTATTTGGATAGTCTTGGGCTTTCTTAAAAACTTAATTTTCTAATGAGCCAGATAATTTTAGAGCCTAAGCTACTGTGAGGGAGTTAGACATTTTAAAAACTCCCTTAACACTTTCATATCAAGAGGTTACATATGTTTCCTTCTTGCCAAATTAATTTCTTTATTCTAAAAACTGTTTTGTGGAACTTTGTGTATTTTTAAGGAATAGATATTTTCAACTCTACTTCATTTTCCCTTGCAAATTTATAGAGGATTTTACTTTTATGTTAAACAAACTGAAGCATAACTCCTGTATCCTCAACTAGCCAATGAAAAGACAGGTTGCAATCCACTGAAAAATAAAGAAACCTCACTATGCAGGCCAAATTCTTAGCTCTTTAGATCAGGCCTTTATTCACTATGAATTAGATGGTCTATTATGATCCTGAAATTAAAATTGTGAAATGATTTATATGGCTTCACGTATTTATGTTGAATTCTTCTCTGCCTCTCATTTCCTGAATAGGCTAGATTTTCTCCAATTAGGTTTTAGGTTTCTACCAATGTCTCCACTACTTCTTTCTCTTTGTTAGGCCATAATGATAGTAGCTAGAATAATCCCAAACTCAGAAAGTACCAATCTTTATATTGTAGATCTCTGAATTTCTGAGAGCCTTTTTGCATTCTACCATGATTTTTAAAATGAGATCCTACTTTTAGGAGTAAATGTTTCCTCACTTTACACAGCTTTACTTGTGACTGAGTCAAGTAAGGGGTTCCGAAATTTAGTTTTTGGAAATGAGTCCATTGACAAATAAAGCAAGAAAAGGTGATCTTTCTCTTATGAACACAGTAGAGTGGAGAATCATATCCAGTTACCATAGGAATGTTATGTATTCTATCTTGTAATGTAGGAAAATACAGAAAATGGCATGGAAACAGAATTAGTAGAGATGGAGACTGAAAAATATGTTAGCTTTGTTAGTAATGTCCAGGGGAGAAAATGATCTTATTTTAAATCACTGGCCTCAGTTCCATGTGCAGAAGTTGCCATGAATATATACACAAATGATTCATCAGGGCATGAGGAAGGATGAAAACAATATCACCTACCTTAAGACAGTACACCTACTTCTTTAGGTGCTTTTTTATTTCATTCATATTGTGTGTTTTCTTACAGAGTCTCCCATATCTTAGCCCTGGTGCCAATAATCTTATTTCTATGTAACTTGTAAATTATTGTTTTTCCTTGCTTGTTTCTTTAACGTTTATTTGTCATCTTATTTACAGAGACTAATCTACTTTCAGACAGCTAATAATTGAGTTTTGAATCTATCAGACTGAGGAAAAATGACTATGAATTGCTTTGACTGGTTTGGCTCAGCAGTTAGAGCATCACCCATAGACTGAAGGGTCTCAGGTTCGATTTTCAGTCAAGGGCGTGTGCCTGGGTTGCAGGTTTGATCCCCAGCCCCCTCGGGGTGGTGCAGGAGGCAACTAATCAGTGTGTCTCTCACA
The DNA here is from genome assembly GCA_030848825.1 of Tadarida brasiliensis. NCBI lineage: Eukaryota > Metazoa > Chordata > Mammalia > Chiroptera > Molossidae > Tadarida > Tadarida brasiliensis. Next base: position 75,571,609 of record CM061267.1, on the reverse strand, counting down.
CAGATGTTTCTCTCTCTCACTCTCTCGTTCCCTCCCTCTCTCCCTTCCACTTTATCTAAAAATCAATGGAAAAATATCCTCAGGCAAGGATTACAACATCAACGACAAAAACCCCAAAGACTATGAATTAATGGTGAACATTGACAAGATAATGGGGAACATTAACTCCTGTCTGAAAAATATTACCTGGTATTTCTAAAAAAAATTAGCTCAAGAGAGGTCTACTTTATTTTTGTTTGTTGTTTAATACCACATAGATGAATTTGCATAGCAAATTTGCTAAACCATCGTGTGATTAGAAATCTCAAAATTGCGTCCCATTTATCTGCCCTACGCAGCAACAAGTTGCAAGCCAGGCAATTTCCCTTGCAGGGTTTAATAAACTGGATGTGTCTCTAGTTCTACTCAGACATCATGTGTGCACTACTTTGGAATTCCAGCTTTGGTGGATAGAGGTTGACTTTGTAGGGAGTCTCTCCTACAGATTCTCTAACTTGGGCAGGCCCTGGGCTTCTTCTATTCTTTTTTTAAAAAAATTCTTTATTGACTTAGAGAGAGAGGAAGGGAGAGGGAGACAGAGATTGAAACATCAATGAGAGAGAACATTGACTGGCTGCCTCCTGCATGCCCCCCACTGGGGATCAGGCCCACAACCTAGACATGTGCCCTGACCGGGAATCGAACCATTGACCTCTTGGTGCTTGGGTCGATGCTCAACCACTGAGCCACACCAGCCAGGCATTTCTATTCTTTTTCTTTTTAATTAAAAAACATTTCCCCCCATTGATCCCCTCCTCACCACTCCCACCCCTCTCCCCCTGACTTCATATACGTTCTTTGGTAGATCTCTTCCCATACCCCCTCCCTACTTCCCTCTGAGGTTCATCAGTCTGTTCCCTACTTCCATGTCTCTGGATCTATTTTGTTTAACAGTTTATTTTGTTCATTAGATCCCACAAATAAGTAAGATCATGTGATACTTGTCTTTCCCTGACTGGCTTATTTTGCTTAGCACAATACTCTCCAGGTCCCCATGCTGTCTCAGAGGGTAAGAGATCCTTCTTTTTCACAGCTGCATAGTATTCCATTGTGTAATTGTACCACAGCTTTTTTTGTCCACTCCCATTCTTTATGCCCGATGAGGCCTGGAAGCCAAAGTCAAATTTCATCTCAATCAAAAGGCCAGCTTTAGTGCTTTTTTTACTTTAATTTTTCTGTTTTTTTCTACATTTTGGGGCTTTAAGTATTATTCACTTCCTAGCTCTCTGATACTTTTAAACAGATATATTTCAAGCAAAATTTTAGTTGTTTAGATTCAGATAAAATAGTCTGGAATCAGTCGGGGCACCCAACAGGCCATACCACTAGGAACAGTACTCTTCGACTTGTGATTCCTGCTTCTTAGCAAATTCTGCTCTTGGTAGTTTATCTTTCCCTCCTATCAGACAAATGAATCTTGTTATTATTACAGATTACAATATAACTTTTGTGAGAATTATTTATTACTGTATATTAAATCATAATAACATGCAGTCACCATTGATAGTAACTAGTAGGAGCTTAGATTCCTAACATCCTATGAATATCCCTAGGACAATAATAAACAACACTTAGATAAATCAGGTTTCATCCAATAGAATAATATAAGGAGAAATAGGGCTTAAAGAAAAAAAAAATCAAGATATTGAAATTACAAATGAAGAGACATGACTCCACAGGGACCTAAAATGACCTAAAAAAAATAGCAAGTGGGAATTTGATAGAACTGTTTAAAGTAATTTTAACATTTCATTAAATATCCTTATTTGGGGAAAATTAAGCTGAATCTACAGCCTCTCATTTGTGAACAAACCATCACTTTACGAAAATAACTATATTAGGAGAAAATAAATTGGTAAGAATTAAATACTAAAATATATATTTATACACTGCTATATTTGGTCTTCTAGGAATACGTATGTGCTGTTGAAGCAAGACCCATAGCAGCTGTCAAAGGATAGTGTATAGTGTCCTGGAGAAACACAGCGTATTGAAAATGGGAAGTATTCATAAGGTGAATAGCTTTTCATTGTGCCTCATATTACAACTATCTTTTCATGTTTAATGTCTGAAAGATACATTACTTTGTTCTGGTAATAATTTGCCTCTTAAAATAACTATATTTTATTAACCATAAACCATTAAATCACTAACTTTAGTAGCGCATAGTAAGCTGTGTAAATGGTTGGATGACCAGCAGTAAACTTTAAAGCAGTAGCCAAATACAGCACTGGTGTCAGGTGCACGGGTATTTAAAACTAGAGTTTTTCCACTAAAAAAGAGCTGCCATGATGCTCTGGCAGAAACAGATTGCCTTTTGAAAAACAGACAGAATAAAAATGCATACATAAGGCAGTTTTAAAGGTGGTACTTTTAAATTCGTCATAAAAAATAGTTAATAGAATAAAGAAAATTTAAAAATTAACATAAAAGTTTCGAACAAAATTGTCGAAGTTACACATTATAAGTAACATTATATCACTGAAGCAGCCTTTGGAACAAATGGCTAATTCTTGTTTAGCACATTCAAGGTGACGGTCATTCCTGAACTGGAGTTAATTTTCAACTAGCCTGTAAGTGGGGACAATTGTGTCGCAGGGCAAGTTTCAGTACACCTCAGTGAGCTTTAAAAGGGGCTTTTTAATCTTTCTGCTTTAAGCCTTTCTGGTTTACAATATCTAAATGTGCTCTTGTGTTTTGACTCAGGACTTTATATGTAACTACCACAAGAGTGCTGTGAGCAGGGTCTGTTTGGATCTATTTTCAGTTGTTTGGCTTGGAAACATAACTAGTTAATTAAATGCGTATAAGACACCATCCTCAGATTGGCACCTAAGGTCTGGGCCTCTTTCCTTTTCACCTTCTCCTTTTCTGATCCGCATCCCTCGTACATTCTCAGTGATTGATGGAAGGTATTTGCACATTTTCTTCTTTTTTTTTTTTCCAGTATGAAGTTAATACTGAAGCTGTGTTACTATTAAATGTCATAATTAGCCCGGCCAGTGTGGCTCAGTATTTGAGCGTCGACCCATGCACCAAGAGGTTGCTGGTTCGATTCCCAGTCAGGGCACAGGCCCAGGTTGTGGGCCCAATCCCCAGTGGGGGGCATGCAGGAGGCAGCCAGTAGATGTTCTCTCTCATCGATGTTTCTATCTCTCTACCTCTCTCTTCCTCTCTCTCTCTCTAATATCAATAAAGAAAAAAACATTTTTAATGCCATAATTACATTGCATTTTTCTACTTCTTTGTGCATTGCTTTACTTTTGCTGGATTTCAAATCCTTCATTCATCTCTCTCTCTCCCTTCTCTTTCTCCTTCCCTCCTTCTCTCCCTCCCACCCTCCTTTCCTTCCTTTCTTCCTCTATTTAACAAATATTTATGAAGCCACCCTATTAAAAACGATGCTAAAATAGGAAATTTGTGACGAACATGGTATTATAATTACTAGTCTCACTGAGATATAGTCTACAAGGCAACCTAATAAGCAATCACAACAGTCTGTGAAGTGTAAAACGGTAGACATAGACTGTCAGGAGAGTTCGCGAAGAAGTAGCCAAGGCAGTGAAAGCAGGAGGATGGAAGAACTTCCGTAAGCGTTGATGTAAAATTTGACTGTCCAAGGGTGAATCAGATTAGATAAGCAAAGTATGAGGATGAGAGTGCTTGCTCAAGAGGAAAGGGGTAGAGAATAGGGTAATTTTGTTTCAAATCAGATACATTATATTACAAAATTAAAATGAGAGAGGAAGAATAGGGAAGGTGCTTCAGTGGAGCTATAATGGCATTTTCACTGAGAAAAGGGAGTGGGAGATGGAATTGGTGTAGCTTCCATCTCCTACTCCCTTTTTATGGGTTTATATTTTGGATGGGAACCAAGAGTGACATAGATCTGAAGAATAATTACCCTCCAGGCTTCTCATGAAAGTGTCCGGGCAGAGTTTGGTAAATGAAAGCATTTTTTGAGGCTTCATTTAAGGTCTGTTTCATTGTGATTCTCAGGGACTCATCCCAGATTGGCAAAACGTGAGTCAGTTCTTAGGACAAAGAGTAGTTGGTATTGTCCAAAGCAGGACTGAAACAACAAGACCTCTCTGGCCCTGGCTGGTTTGGCTCAGTGTTAGAGCATCAGCCCGCGGACCAGTGAGTTGTGGGTTTGATTCGGCCAAGCCAGTTGATGTGGCTCTATCACATCAATGTTTCTCTCTCTCTCCCTCCCACTCTATAAATAGAAAAATATCTTCAGGTTAGGATTGAAGAAAAAAAAAAAGACCTCTCTGGAAGATTTTAGCTCTGGCTTGATTTGATGCTTGGTCATCTGTCCTCTTAGGGGATGTCTGAGGCTCTTAATCTTTTAATACAATATTTTAAACTCATTTTTTCATCTCCGCCAGGATCGTTGTTAACCTAATAAGTTGCAATTGATTATAAAATATAAGTGATTCCTTTTGTTTGTATAACTAAGTGGCTTTGTATGCTCTTATTTTTTTTTTCTTTATTGATTTTTAGAGAGAGAGGAAGGGAGAGGGAGAGAGAGATAGAAACATTGATGAGAGAGAACATCGACTGGCTGCCTCCTGCATGCTCCCCACTGGGGATGGGGCCCACAACCTGGGCATGTGCCCTGGGAATCAAACCAGTGACCTCCTGGTGTATGGGTCGATGCTCAACCACTGAGCCACACCAGCCAGTCATATGCTCTTATTTTTAAAGTTATTTACAAGGTAAGCTACAAACTTGTTATCTAGTAAGTTATTTAAAATTCATAATAAATTAACTCTAAACTAAATGTAGCAAGTGATAAAATTTTGTTGAGAACTCCATTTCTAGGTCCTACTAAACAGTCAGTCTGCTCTACACTCTATAATTCTTGGCAGTGTTGTAAAATTCTTTCTGAGAGTTGTTAGTCATCATTTCAGAAATGGCACTTCTGAAACTTAGATTTTATTTATTTTTTATTATATTTTTTATTTATTACACCCTGCTGTTTGTTGTCTTCATTATTACTACTTTAGTTTGATATGGTTTGTATAACTAACCGTACATTATATAATGGACACATTTACATTTATGACATTGAATTCTATAATTTTCCAAACTTTAATTTCTAAAACTTATATAAATTATGTTTCACATATGAATCACCCACAACTCATTCACTGAAGCAAATGTAGCTGTATTCTACCCCAATTTTCATGTAGCAATGGTGCTTCGGTAGTAGGGTGTGATTATGAATGTGTTACTTAAACAATTTGTAATAAAACAACTATGTGTAATTAATATCGGGTTATTTTAAATTAAAGTCATGATTTTATGACAGCATATTTGTCTTGTTTCTCTACATTCTTTGTATGGCCAACTTCTTTTCTCATGGAATAAAGTAGATGTAAATCTCACAACCACCTTTTTATGGAACATTTTTCTTTATTCTGACACACTGTCCTTCCTATTTGTAGAAGTCAGAATTCCTGAGGTTGAAAATTACGCAGATTATCTTCAATCTGCCTTGAGCTGAAGGGATGTTTATTGGCATATTTAGTTGAGAAGAATCCTCACAGAAGGAAGAAATCGCGAAATCTGGGAATTCAGTCCTGAGAGAGTATTTCATTTCCACCAGCAGTCTGTCTCTAGTTCTTCCTAATTACTGAGTCTTTATACCTATCAACCCTCAACGTGTAGCAGGAAACAGAGACATTGACCATCTCAGGTCCAAACCCTTGAATGTGCTATCCATAATGTAGAAGGAGATTCTCTCCAGTTCTACCTGTAATTTGGAAAGTTTGGAAGAATTCCAGTTGGCCTTACCTGCTTTATGAGCCATGCTCTGTACTTGGAGGGATATGGGACATGACTGACAGTTCCAGAAGCACCAGAGAGTGGGGAAGGAATTCCCCCCAGAAGGGCTTAGGGACACCAATGGAGGACGAGGAAGCGAGCAGTGCTGGGGGAAACAGTCCCGACAGCTCTTTATTACCTCTTCCATGAACTGATCCTAAAATGGTATTATTTCTTTGTTTAATTCCCTTAGGTGGCAAAATAAAGTGTATAAATTATATCAATTCTCTAAATAGTTTCAAAATGTTACTTGCCCATGAAAAGCAGCTTTCGGGGGCCCTGTGTTTTGTCTGGCCCCCTTTGGTGTTTTCAGGCTTATCCTTTACTTGAATGGGACCTCTGGCTGTAGGGTCTTCATTGTCTAGGAGTATCCACGACCATTCTGGCTGACTGACCACTCCATTTAGGGGTTAACTGTTATGTTCTATAAAGCTGCTGACCAGAAATTCACTCCCTCTGAACACCACGAGAAGACATGAATCTGAGGCTTGCGGAAAGCCTCAACAGTATTAGTGTTTAGTGGGAAAATCTTTCCAAAGTGGCAGTTGAAGGACTGTTCTCCTAGGAAACACAGATAGATTTTCTCTCCATTTACCTTTAAAATAGTGCCTCTGCCCTTACCTACCTGAATGATCAGGGCCACTGTTTGCAGCCCTAGGTACGATAGCTCCTTTGGGAAACACTTTAACCCCTTTACTTCCACAGAAGTCAGTAAAAGTTGCATTTGACTAGGGGACAGATACAATCATGTAGAGTTCCATATGTAAATCCATCAGCAAGAGTCTCAGTGTTGAGCCATAGAGAGAAAAAAAAACTCTTCAGAAGAGAAGTGATGTCCTAACAATCTGTATCAGTTTAGTAACAAAGGATGGCTGGTTCCCTACACTGTTCAGGAAAACTGTATGTTGTGTTTTTGTTTGTTTGCTAATATTTAACATTGCAAACATCGACAAAGCTTATAAATTAATATATGCAGTCCAAACCCGGTTATTACTCTTTGCTTTGGTGAATTTCCTTTATATATATATTTTTAATTTTTCTTTCTTTATTGATTTTTAGAGAGAGAAGAAGGGAGAGGGAGAGAGAGATAGAAACATCGGAACATCGATTGGCCGCCTCCTTGCATGCCCTACACTGGGGAGTTTGCCCACAACCTGGGCATGTGCCCTGACCGGAAATCGAACCAGCGACCTCTTGGTGCATGGGTCGAAGCTCAACCACTGAGCCACACCAGCCGGGCGTGAATTCCTTTATTTATGTAGATCACCATCTTCATGTCATTTTCATGGTATTTTATATCAATTTTCTAACAACCACTGCATCATCAGTGTTGAACTGTGCCTGGGTGCTTCTGATTGTTTTGTCTCCCATAAATCCCCCAGAAAGCAAGCTAAATAATATAATTAAAGATTTTGATGAAACAAATTAAATCAAATCACAAATTTTTTTCACCTAAACAAATAAACAAACAAAAAAACGAGAGATTTGGGATGAAAGTTTCATTTTATTGTAATTTGCACCTAAATGGTTTTCCTAATTATCTACTCCTTTCTGTGTGAATAAACTAATGAACAAAGTAGTCATAATAATGCCTTTGTTTCTCGTGATAGGTTCAACCTACCCAGTATGCAAATTTGTTTCTGTATGTGGTTACTGAATTTATCATAATTTAGAAAGATTTAAAGGAAAATTTCTACATCCATTTAGCAATAATGTAATAGGTATAGAGGGATAGAAAGAAGAATTCCAAAATGCAGTGGTTGAAGAACTGAAGGATGTAAATTGCCTAATAAATAAGAAAGTAAATATTATTTTACCCCAAATATCTAGGTAGTTAAGTCACAAAGTATTTAATTTATTTTAAATTATATCAATTTATATTTATCCATTTTTGTCGGTACTTACCCTATCTCTCTCTCATACTCTCTTTACTTCAAGATAAATGAATAATGAAATACCAAATCTATACATAATGTTAAAGTATGGATCTTTTTTCATGACCTGGGGTCCACTTTTATTGCCATGGTTATATCTGAATATTCTGAATGGTTGAGGAATGAAAGATAATTAGCATATTCATAAAACATATTTAGAATTGGTTGCTAATATTACTTTTTACAGTGTAGTCACAAATGATCCTATAAAGTTTATCCTGTCCTTTCTCTCACGCCCCTGCTTACAGGTCCACCTTCTTCAAAACTCCTCCTTGAGACTCTTCATCAATTCCACCCTTACCCAAAGCAGCTCATTTTGATTTAAAATAACCTCTTTTCACAAAGCAGTACAGTCATCACGTAGTACTCATTCAATGTAGAAAAACACTTGGTGCCCAGATCAGAACTGCTGTCTCCCATGCGCGTGGGAACACACACACACACACACACACACACACACACAGATCTAAGCACATATTCACCTACTGAGAAAAATTAATTCTGAAAGACAATACCCTACCCTGCTGGAAACTGCTGGGACATATATACCTTTAAGCCTGCTCCCTCAGCTAACATTAAAAAACAACCAAACAGAAGAAACCTGCTAAAAATGTAATAAATTTTAAATTTGTTAATTGACCTTAGCTTTTAAGTAAGGGATCATTCTTTTACTTAGTCTCGTGTCCAGGAAGGCAAAGGAGATGGCAGATGTTTTATTCTTTCAATCACGTTTGCTTTAAATAGCTTTGTGGTTCAAAGGAGAAAGAAGCGGATAGTACTGCAGCGGATATTGGTCGAAGGGTAATTAAACTCGAGGTACTTAGAAGTAAATTCTCAACTATTTCTAATTTTAGGACTCATAAAACATTAATATTAAAAATATACTAATAAATTTAAAAAGATATTGAGAAGTTACATAAACTCTTTAAATTATATATAATAATAAATTGAAGAAATCATTCCTTAGCTTGTACTCCAAAAAAAAAAAAAAAATAGGACCAGTTACTTCAATATCTTAAGTAATCAATCTCTGATTCCAAATTGATGTTTATATGTAGAGATTAATTCATTTTCTTAATATCAAAAAGGCCACAGTATCTTACTATCTGGCAAAAAAAAAGAAATTGCTGACAAAGATTTGCTTGACCAAGCTGTAGTCAGGCTCCTGAGCCTCTTCTAGGCCTACCTGTGCACACACTTCCTTGTAAAACCCAGCGTGAGCAAGAATCCTAGGTCATTTCAGCGAGACCGCTCCCACCCTCCATATATGATCATCAATATCTGACCAGCTTCCTCATCCCCCATCATCCCCCAGATGATGTCTTCAGCAATAACCCTGTTTGGTCAGTTTAACCATAATCTCCCCTCACCCTGATGTTTCTTCTTAGTAATTTTATCCACTGTCCCCCACCCTAGTCCTTGGTTATAAATTCCCACTTGTCCATCCTGCATTTGGAGGTGAGTCCAATCCCCACCCCACCCCCTACAAGATTCCATTGCAGCGATCTCTGCATCTATTGCCACGGCCCCCCTTGAATAAACTCTACTTTACCGTCTCAAGAAGTATCATGAATAATGTCCTGTTTAACAGTGCCACCTTATTTTTCTTTACCACACTTGTTTAAATTCACTTTGCTGCTTCTATGTCAAGCGTGAGTTGCTGAAAGCTTATTTTTGTTTTTAAAAACCAATACATGTAGCTGTAAAAAAGCTTTCAATAAAATATAAATATGTTGCCTTTTACAGAAGTAAACCACTTTGCTGCCAAACTCTGCAGTCATTTAAAAGAATATCTATATAATATAAAAACAAACACTGGCACAATATTAAACAAAACAGCAAACACTGTTTGCAAGCTGCTGGCAACTTCCTTCAGAAAAATGAGAACAGGACACAGAATCCCCACGAGCATCGATTATCCAAGCTTCATCCCAGATTTTAGTGTAGCGCTTGCAGGAAATGTTCAAAGACAATGTAGAATTCGTTGTTAAGTCTAGCATTTTAAAGCCCTAAATCAAATTGAAAGAAATATTTTCCATTGAAGGGCCCGAGAGAGTCTAGCGCATATGAAATGCTTGACAGAAGCCCCCACTTCTGTTCCTGGGCGGACTAATAGTCAGGACAAGGAGGAAGGCAGGGAGCAGAGTGTATGAAAATTGTTTTCTGTAATCCCTAGCTCTGAGCTCTATTCCAATAGCAGTTAATACATAATTTATTTTTATTTTAAACATTATTTTTAATAAGTAGCCCTAGTGCATTGTACAAAATTCAAAAAGGATAAAAGTGAATATTTCTCCTTCTCCTATTTCTTAACCATGAAGTCTCCTCCACCACAAAGCAACACAAATGAACGGTTTCTGATGTGTTCATTTTGGGTGTGTGTCTGTATGTGTGTACAAAATAAATACGTATATGTAAACTCACACATATATGCACAAATATGTGTCTTTAAGAGTGTTTAGTTTTTCTTTATTAAATTAGTAGCATGCTCTGCATATTCTTCAGCAACTTGCTTTATTCACTTAACATATTATTTGGAGGTATTTCTATAACAGTATATATAAAGAGGACATTTATCCTTTGTATTGCTTTGTCTAAATGTTGCATCAAATGTTTTCTATTAATAAACATTATTTTCTTTTTTAAACTTTTGTTATTATATCACTAAAAAAAAGACTGTAATGATTGTACCTATATAATTGTTTGTTTTCATACGTGAACATGCCAGTGGGCTAGATACCTAGAAGTGAAATTAAAGGGTCAATGTATTTAATGTTATAACATCAATTTATAAGCTTATAATAGATAAGAATGCCCTACACCTCAATCACCTAGTACATTTTGAACCTTTTTTTTTAACTCTACCAATCTATATAATAAATATGGTATCTCATTGTAGATTTGTAATAATCCTCTATTACGAAGACCTTCAAGCATATTTGCATGTTTCAAATTTATACATTATTAATAAAAGGAAGATTGTTACTTTGAACACACAAGTGATAAAATCTCAGCTCAAAGAGAATAATGTCACCAGCTGCACGGGGAGATGCTCCCGTAGTCACATTGTCTTTGTGCAAAGCAGTGATCTGGAAGTCAGGACTGTGGCTCACCCTCCATCTGCCTCTGAGTTCTGCCTCGAGTCTCAGGAACTAGACAGCACTGTGCTCAAAGGTCTCCCATCCTCAAGGCCCCAGTGATTGGTGACAGATGCCGTCCTCCTCCAAGAGTCGCTTCTGCCTTTGAAAAGGAGAACTGACAGATTTTGTAGTGATCCTGACAAAGGTTTGCTTTTGTTTAAAGAAGTTTTAGCTTTAGTGCCATGGAATATAACAGTAATTTCGAGCATTTCTTCATTGCTTGCTACGTCTGATAGAACAATGATGCAAACCTTTCAAATTCTCTTGTTTGGATGCTGGCTAAAAGACCATCACAAAGGGATAAAAAGTGGAAAATTCTGTAAAATCGGTATTTTTTTCTATATGACACCACAGTTTTGGTATCAGTTAGCCACCGCTAACTTGTCTTGTTTAGTCAGTCATTAGCCAACCATCAGAGCAGAAATGGAAAACAACTAATCTCTAAGGCGCAGGCATCACCATCAATGAACACGGCTCCCAGCACTGATGAGAGTCTGAAGGGCTCCTCGCACATGCTGGACACAGATATTTCAGTTGTGGGAAGATCAGGGGAGTCTAAGGGGAAGATGACACCCAAGGTGGTGGTCAGTGGATGGGCTTCAGAAAGCAGCCTTGTCGCAATCCCCCAAATATCTCAATAATTCTAAAATCAGCTTGGTCAGTGCCAGCAGAAAACAAATCCCACTTGCGTTAAAACACACTTTGGCTTGCTTGGAACCCGAAAGATACTCTAGCTCTCTGATAAAATCAGAATCTCTTAAATTATTTCTAACTTCCCCCATATGTTTGAGAAATTTAATTCAGTCTATGAATCTGTCATCAGACTGCGAATAAATACATTAGGAAGGAATGACCAGTCCCTGAGAGTGAGGAACCTGCCATATACATTACTCTAAGAAATGTTTCCTCAAATATGCATCTGATGGTGCTATGTTCTCCCAAGATGTGAAGGTACCATTTCCTGCCTTTCATTGGTCACCCTCACTAACACCAAGCAGAGTTTTAAAAAATCTGAAAACAAACAAAAACCTATGTGGAAAGTCAGTATTGACATGTAAGCAGTTCTTTTTAAATGACCCATGTCAATAGGATGTGCACCTCAATTTTCAAACTCTTAAATGAACACAGAGAAACTGTGCTTAATTGATGGATAATCAAGCAAGGGTAATGTGCGGCTAATAAAAAATAAATGAACAGAAGAGAAATGTACATGACTGTCCTCACCGAAGCCCTGGACCAGGCAGTCACTTTTCTTCCATTGTGTGAGGTCTAGCTTACTCCACAGCTGCTTCCAGCTCTCATTCATAACCGAGTCAATAACTCTGGATGCTGTAATGCTGCGGAGTCATCACATTCTTAACATTTTTAAAAGCCAGATCAAGCAGGTATAGACTTTTATTATTGTGATTTTTAAATGTTTCCAGTGAACTGCATACATAGTCCTCCAGGTAAGAAAAGAAAAAAAAAATGTAGTAATATTTTTCTTTTTTTTTTTTTCGTTTAGCCTTTAGTGTAGAAAAAGTTTTGTTATTGTCATCTAGTTTTTAAAATATTTTCAGAATAAATGCTTTTAAAGATTAGAATTTCCTGAGGCATCAGAAATCCCAAAATTGTATCGAATACATTGAACTCACAATGGAAAGCTCCCTGAAGCCCCACTGGGGTTGCCATTGGGATGTATATACATGTTTCCTTCAAGTTAGGTGCTATTTTATTTCCTCATTCATCCTTTCTGCTACTTTCCCACATATACATCATTTGACTACGTGGCTGTAAGCAGCACTCAGGAAATGTGAATATGGTCCGATACAGACATTGTTGCACGGTCCACTAAAGAATAATTATGAAATAACCACGAAGGCCAATTTGCCAAATAGAATTTTCATTTGTTATAACTGCTTTACCTTTCATTTTTATATTTTGTATTTAAAAACTAAATGATGAAATTATTGTATTACATTTCATTCATTGATTGAATATATTTTTAAATTAATACATTTACTGATTGCTTTACTATATGTAAAAAGTGCATCAAACTCAGTATACCTTTCATAACTAATGAATGAAAATATCATTTGCTGGATCAATCCGCAACATTTTCGTGCCGCTTCTCCTACTCTATCCTAATACCTAGGGCAAGTAACATATTATGTCTAACAGTTTTTCCGCTCACCAAATGGATGTCACTGTATGTATATTTTATTTTTAATCCAGTTCATTTGAGTAGAATCTCTTTAAAGCTAGTAGTTGGGGGTTGGGCATCCTGAACCGATGATTCTACAGACACAGTCAACCTGAATTCAGACTTTGTTTTCCTTTGTACTGACTTGGGATCTAGTTCTTCATAGATTCTTCTACATTCTCATTTCCTCTCTCATATCCATCCTCCTTGCCTTCCTTTTTCTTGTTTCTCTCCTTACCAATGAGCCTCAAGTGTGGGAACAATCAAATCCTGCTTCACATATTGCATTTAAAATAGCATTTTTCACTTAATTTAAGATCTATTGCCATTGTGGGACTGTAACTATCACCGCCTCATTGTACTATCAGTACTAGTTTTGTGTGTGTGTGTGTTTAGTTATTTTTTAAATTATTTTCATTAATTTATTTTTGTTACAGATGTTTCTCCTTTCCCCCCATTGACACCTTTCTCCCTCCCTACCTACTCCCCACCCCGCCCTGTCCCCAGCTTTGTTGTCTATGTCCATGGTTACGCATACACGCATAGAAGTTCTGTGGTTTATCTCTTCCCTCCCCTCACACCCTCTCTTATGAGGTTTGTCAATCTGTACCCTACTTCTGTGTTTCTGGGTCTATTTTGTTCATCAGTTTGTCCTGTTCATTATATTCCACAAATAAGTGAGATCGTGTGATATTTGTCTTCTTCTGCTTGGCTTGTTTCACTTGCACTAGCAGTACTATTTGATAAAGTTTTTAGCCTCTGGCTATACCATGTCTCTTGTGTTTGATAGCTACCATAAGGTGGCAAAGTTAAACTTTCACCTCCAGAAAAACTTGATCCTTCAGTGTTGCTCATAGTGCCACAGCCTGGCTAATGAGAATACAACTTATGAAGTCACAGAAAGAATGGCCCTAATTCTGGTCCTGATTTTGGTTCCTCTTCCTCCTTTATTCACTTTAACAAAGGTATCGTCACGTCTCCCTGCGAAGATCACAACTGCACCACACTTTTAGCTATCAGCTATACAGTGTTCACTCCCAAATTGTTGCCAAGTAAGGCTGTCCCCTCCCACCCCAAAGTTTCCCATCTTTCAACTCCCACTGAATACTAAGTATTTCTCCTTAACCGATACTAAAATTCCAATGCCTAAAACTGAATTCAGCAATACCCTTTATAAATACCACCATGTTCTGAAATTGTAATTACATATTTAGTAAGAAGAGGGAAAGGGAGAAGGAAACACATAAGGAAGGTGATAAGAAAGTGGGGGGGGGATGCTGAGACAGGATCTTAGGTAACACCAAAATTAGAAGAAAAAGACAAGGAAGCCCGGGCCAGGTTGCTCATTTGGTTAGAGTGTCATCCCGGTATGTCAAGGTTGCAGGTTTGATCCCTGGTCAGGGCACATAGAAGAATCAACCAATGAATGCATAAATAAGTGGAACAACAAATTTCTCTCTCTCTCTCCCTTCCTCTCTCTCTAAAATCAATAAATTTAAAAAAAAAAAAAAAGACAAGACAAGGAAGAGTTTCTATGAAAGGACTTGAGATTTGATAGACTGGTTGGTAAATGAGGGGTGTCATGGAAGCAAGGGGCAAAAGCTACTTAATTTCAGCCAAATTCTACACAAATTGTTGTAGGAGAATTTTCAGAAAAACCCACTCCAGCTGTAAGTCAGACAATATGCATAGACCCATCTACAAAGAAGTAAAATCTTCATGTATCTAGCCTGGCTGGTGTGGCTCAGTGGTTGAGCATTGACCCATGCACCAAGAGGTCGCCGATTCGATTCCTGGTCAGGGCACATGCCCAGGTTGTGGCCAAATCCCCAGTGGGGGGCATGCAGGAGGTGGCCAATCAATGTTCTCTCTCATTGATGCTTCTGTCTCTCTCTCCCTCTCCCTTCCTCTCTCTCTAAAATCAATAAAGAAAAAAAAATCTTCATGTATTTAGAGTTGTTTTTCACTCGTTGTGATGGAATGGGCTGAATTATGATACAAATCACAGATTCAATACTTACTTTTATATATAAACAGAACTGCTGGCTAAAGGGAAATAGTAGTCAACTACCGGTCTGCCTAACAAAGGTGCTATGAAGTTATTGTAGAGCACTGCTATAAAGGTAAAGAGACCAGGGCGGACATGAGAGAGTGGATGCTTTCATATCTGAAATATTTTAGCCACCATCTTTTATCATTTGATGCCTCAAACCTTTTACTCATTATTGCCCTTTTACAAAGTCAAAATGATGAGGCATTTGCATAGCTTTGGACTTCCCAGTCCAGCTGTCCTCATACTGCCAGTACTGAATGTAGAAGTCCTCCTGAAGAGGGTGTTCCGTTAGGAAACAGCAATATCAAAGGTTGATTTTTGTGTTTGTATTTGTTTGTATGTGTAATGCTGGTGAGATTCCTGGGTATGGACAGCTCTGATAAAAACAATCACAACATCACGATAAAGAAAAGTTTGAGATTTAAGCAAAGCACTGCAAAATAACTAGAAATAACCCTTTTGCATGTACTGTTCATACAGACTTTATGTGTAGAGTCAGGGACAAACTGAGGTCCCAGCTGCCTTAATTAATTTAATAAATTGTGATAATTAATAGCTATTATTCATGCATCTTAGCCTTTTCACATTTAATAACAGCTGTTCCACTCAAAAATATAAAGTATGATGTGTGTGTGGGTGTCACAATACAAATAGTCAATTGGAACCTGCTTATGTACTGTCATTCAGTTTCTTTCCAGCAGAGCACTTTTTACATATTAGCTTTGAATAATAAAAATAGGAATGATTTCTATATAATTTTAAGAAAAGTCTGACTGGCATCATAGTCAATTGGCCCCTTTAACATTTTTCCTCCTGTTCATTTGTTTAGGTATAATTACAGATTCTTTGCAAAATTTCAATGCCAGCCCTTATTAATCTCTAACATTTCTAATCATTGGCATAAGGGGTTTGGAAACTACACTTCACATATTATGGCTTTGGAGGGAAAATTGACATGCTTCTGGTTCAGTAAATTCCTGACTATATTCCTCTCCAACTTACCCCCAAGCGACAGTCAGAATAAAATGGACTTTGTGGGAAGTTGAAGCTGAGTTCCAGCTCTTAACATAATTACGGCTAGATTTATTGGTGGGCCTGACAGTTCTTGGTTGTACAACTCCAGTGAGAAAGAAGATAAATGAGGCTACAGCACCTGTGAGGTGTAGAGGCAAGATCAGCCAAGAATTAAGAGTCTTTTCTGAGAGTCACAGAAAGTTCTGAAAAGCCTGGCAGGAGCTAGTATTTGAGGGGACAGAGAAGACTGCGGAATGAGAAGTAAAAAGGAACGTGCTATTTTTAGGTTACTACTTGATGTGAAATCAAACGCTGATAGTCTAGCTATAGGAAAAGGGCCGATCAGGAATTTAGTGTGCAAGTCTTGGCACTTGCTATGGAACGGTTACACCATTACCTCTCCAATATTTCTGGGAGAGCAAAACTTTTTGGCAATGATTCAATAGCAAGTCTTTCTGCATATATATGAATTGTGGGCACTGGGTGCACTGCTACAGTTGTAACATTTTTCTATGAATTTTAATTACATACTTTTTCTATGGGAATAATCTGCATAAATATTACATTTTAATCTTAATTTTTTTAATTAATAAACTTTATTTTTAAAATAAATTTCAGTTCAGCAAAATTGAATGGAAAGCACAGAGAGTTCCCATATACCACGTGTCCCCATAGATGCACAACCTCTCTTTCCATCAACCTCCCATACCACAGCAGTACATTTTACAATCAAACTCACACTGACACCTCAGTAACATCCAAAATCCATAGTTTACATTAAGGTTTACTCTTGGTGTTGTACAGTCTATGGATTTGACAAATGTCTAATAACATGTTTCCACCATTGTAGTCTCATACAGAATAGTTTAACTGCCTTAAAAATCCTTTGTGTTCTGCCTGTTCATCCCTCTCTTCACCCTATCCCCTGGCAATCACAGATCTCTTTAATGTCTCCAAAGTATTTTTTCCCCAGAATGCCATATAGTTGGAATCATACAGTGCATAATCTTTTCAAATAGTTTCTTTCATTTAGTAATATACATTCAAGCTTCCTCCATGACTTTTCAAGGCTTGTGAGTTCATTTTTATCCAGTGCTGAATAATATTCCATTGTCTGGATGTACCACAGTTTATTCATTTACTTACTGAAGGATATTTTGCTTGATTGCTAGTTTGGGCACTTATGAGTAAAACTGTCATAAATTTCATGTGCAGGTTTTGTGTAGACCTACGTTTTCAGTTAATATGGCTAAATATCTTGAAGCACAATTACTGACTCATATGGTAAGAGAATGTTTAGTTTTGTAAGAAACTGCCAAAATGTCTTCCAGTGTGGCTGTGTCTCTTCATTCCCACCAGCAATGAGAGTTTCTGTTGCTCTCATTCGTTACACATTTTTATCAGCATTTAGTGTGGTCAGTGTTTTGGATTTTGGCCATTCTAATAGGTATGTAGTAGCATGTATGTCACTGCTGTTTATTTTGCAGTCCTCATAAGGACTTATGCTGTGGAGCATCTTTTCATATGCTTATTTGCCATCTCCATATCTTCTTTTGTGAGGTGTCTTTCTGGTCATTGTTCATTTTTCAATTGGGTTGTTTTCTTATTGCCTTTTTAAGAGTTCTTTGGGAGATTCCAAAATGGTGGCAGAGTGAATGGAAGCTACACAGACCATCTCCCAGGACCAAACTGGAATTACAATTAAAATAAAGACAAATCATCAGGAAAAAGCAACAGAAAAGCAGCTGGAGAGGACCCATATAACCACAGCCAGAAAGAGGACACTGAATCAAGCCTGGTAGGAACTGTGGAGGTGCAAGAGGGCAGGCTAGGAGCCCATGGACAGCAGCTGTTTTAGCTGTGAGCAGCTCCCTCGGGGTTAAAATCCTAAGCCAACTCCACAGCGCAGAGGGCTGGGACAGAGCACTAAATTAGCTACAGCCACTCACCTTGGACTCCAGCAGAGTGAGGGCAGATGGCTTTGGAACTGTGTGGAGAGACTTGGGAGCTTGGAGAGCTGGGATAGCAGTGGGAGTTCTTTTGCTGAATCACTCCCTCATGGGACAGTAGCCATCTTGCTCGAAGAGCCCCTTCCCAGAGCCCCAGGGAGAAGCAACAGCCCCTCCCTCAGGAACTTAACACCACCCAGACAGGCCAAAGAAACACAACTTGAGACTCATTAACAGCCAGCAAGCACCTGCCTCACCCTCTGGAAATCCTCTTACCCTGAACACCTGAGGGACTTTTTCATTCAGCTGAGGGCTACAATCCAAGGCTCATCAAGTAACTGAGACTAATAGCCTCCAGGCAAAAAACTAGAGAATAAATGAACCTTTCCTGGGCTTGCATATCTACCCTGGAAAGTAACACCTGACAGTGGTGTTTAACGTAGGTCTTGCCACACTCATCCAAACAAAGTAGAGGAAGCCACAACCAGTGGAACACCAACACTCACAGGGAAAATTCAGCAGGCTCCAAAACCAACTGAGACAGCCAAAATGGTGAAACAAAGAAACAAATCCCAAATAAAAGAACATGATAATTGGACAGAAGATGAAATAAATGAAAGGGATTTGAGCAAGATATCAGAGGGCAAGTTCAGAGTAATAATCATGAGGAAGCTCAAGAGCAAGAATAAAGATATAGAAGCAATGAAAACCAACCAATTGGAAATGAAGAATGACATAGCAGAAATAAAGAACACATTGAAAGGAAAAACCAGCAGAGTAGAGGAGGCCAAGGATCAGATCAGTGAATTAGAAGACAGGGTAGAAAAAAATCGCCCAATCAGAGAATCAAAAAGAAAAAACAATTAAAAAACAGGAAGACAACCTAAGAGAACTCTGGGACAATATGAAATGTAACAACACCTGCATCATAGGAGTTCGAGAAGAAGAAGAAAATGAGCAAGGGTTAGAGAATATATTTGAAGAAATGGTGACAGAAAACTTCCCTAACTTGGTGAAGGAAAAAGGCATGCAAGTACAAGAAACACAGAGAGCCCCAAGTAAGAAGAACCCAAACAGGCCCACACCAAGACACATAATAATTAAAATGCCAAAAATTAAAGACAAAGAGAGAATCCTAAAGGCAGCAAGAGATAAGCAACAAGTTACCTACAAAAGAACCCCCATAAGGCTATCAGCTGACTTCTCAACAGAAACACTACAGGCCAGAAGGGAATGGCATGAAGTAATCAAGGTAATGAAAAACAAGGATCTGAATCCAAGACTACTCTACCCAGCAAGGCTATCATTCAAAATAGAAGGTCAAATAAAGAGCTTCCCAGACAAAAGAAAAGGCTAAGGGAATACATTAGCACCAAACCAGCACTGCAAGAAATGTTAAAAGGACTGCTGTAATTAGTAGAAGAAATAGGAAGGAAAATAGAAACACACTAAACAAAAATGGCAATAAATAAGTACATATCAATAATCACCTTAAATGTAAATGGATTGAATGCTCCGATAAAAAGACACAGAGTAGCTGACTGGATAAGAAAGCATGACCCATATATATGTTGTTTACAAGAGACCCACCTCACAACAAAAGACTCACATAGGTTGAAAGTGAAGGGCTGGGAAAAAATCTTCCAAGCAAACGGAAAGGAAAAAAAGCTGGGGTAGCAATACTCATATCTGAAAAAAAGACTTGAAAATGAAGCCCATAACTAGAGACAAAGAAGGCCACTACACAATAGTGAAAGGATCTATCCAACAGGAAGATATAACCTCGGTAAACATATATGCACTCAACATAGGAGTACCAATATATATTAAAAAACTTCTGGAGGACTTCAAAGGAGAAATTGACAGCAATACAATCATAGCAGGGGACTTCAACATCCCTCTGACATCACTGGATAGATCCTCTAGACAAAAAATTAACAAAGAAACAGAGACTCTAAATGATGCACTAGATCAAATGGATTTAATAGATATCTACAGAGAATTATACCCCCAAAATGCAGAATTCACATTCTTCTCAAGTGCACATTGGACAGTCTCAAAGATAGACCACATGTAGGACACAAACTAAGTCTCTACAAGTTCAAGAAGATTGAAATCATATCAAGCATCTTCACAGATCACAATGGCATGAAACTAGAAATCAATTACAACAAAAACATGCAAAACATTTAAACACATGGAAGCTAAATAGCATGTTATTAAACAATGAATGGGTTACCAAGGATATCAAGGAAGAAATTAAAAACTTCCTGGAAACCAATGAAAATGAACACACAACAACACAAAATCAATGGGATGTAGCAAAAGCAGTCCTGAGAGGGAAGTCCATAACACTACAGGCCTAATTCAGAAATAAGAAAAATTTCTAATTGATTATCTAACCTCACAACTTAAAGAGCTAGAAAGCAAACAAAAAGAAACACCTAGAGCAAGTAGAAGGAAAGAAATAGTAAAGATCAGAGCAGAAATAAATGACATAGAGACTAAAAAACAATTCAAAAGGTCAATGAAACAAAGAGCTTGTTCTGTGAAAAGATAAACAAGATTGATGGACTCTTAGTAGACTCACCAAGAAACAAAGAGAGAGGACCCAAATGAACAAAATCAGAAAGAAAGAGAAGTAATAACTGACACCTCAGAAATAAAAAGGATTGTTAACAAATACTATGAACAATTATACGGCAACAAATTGGACAATCTAGGCAAAATGGACACATTTTTAGAAACACATAGTCTCCAAAAACTGAACCGGGAAGAGATAGAAAACTTGAACAGACCAATAACAATGAAGGAAATTGAAGATATGATCAAGAATCTCCCAGCAAACAAAAGACCAGGCCCGGATGGCTTCACAGGGGAGTTTTATGGAACATTCAAAGAAGAACTAACACCCATTCTCCTCAAACTATTCCAAAAAACTCAAGAAGAAGGAAGGCTTCCAAACTCTTTTATGAGGCCAGCATAATTCTAATTCCAGAACCAGATAAAGACACTACAAAGAAAGAAAACTACAAGCAAATATCCCTAATGAACATAGATGCCAAAATCCTGAACAAAATATTAGCAAATCGGATCCAGCAACACATTAAAAAAATTATTCACCATGACCAAGTGGGATTCATCCCATAGATTCAAGACTGGTACAATATTCACAAATCAATAAATATGATACACCACATAAACAAAATGAAATATAAAAACCATATGATTATATCAATGGATGTTGAAAAAACATTTGATAAAATCCAGCACCCATTTCTGATAAAAATGCTCAGCAATGTGGGAATAGAGGAAATCATATCTCGACATAATAAAGGCCATATTTGAAAAACTTATGGTCAACATCATACTCAATGGGCAAAAACTAAAAGCATTTCCCTTAAGAACAGGAACAAGACAGGGATGCCCACTTTCTCCACTCTTATTTGACATAGTACTGGAAGTCTTAGCCACAGCAATTACACATGAAGAAAAAATAAAAGGAATCCAAATTAGAAAGGAGGAAGTGAAAGTGTCATTATTTGCAGACGACATGAGATTGTATATAAAACTCTAAAGACTCCATCCAAAATCTACTAGATTTAATAAATGAATTTGGCAAAGTAGCAGGATACAAAATTAACATCAAGAAATTGATGGCATTCTTATACACCAATGATGAATTCACAGAAAGAGAAACTAAAAAAACAATCCCATTTACCATTGCAACAAAAAAATTAAGATACCTAGGAATAAACTTAACACCCTCACCAGCACTTGTTGTTTGAAGATTTGTTCATGGCAGCCATTCTGACAGGTGTGAGGTGATACCTCATTGTTGTTTTAATTTGTATCTCTCTGATGATTAGTGATCTATTTGCAGATGATTAGGTGATCTATTTGCAGAAAACTACAGGACATTGAAAAAAGAAATAGAGGAAGATATAAAAAAGTGGAAGCACATACCTTGTTCATGGATTGGAAGAATTAACATCATTAAAATGTCCATACTATCCAAATCAATCTATAGATTCAATGCAATCCCCATCAAAATACCAATGACATATTTCACAGAACTAGAACAAATACTTCTAAAGTTCATATGGAACCAAAAGAGACCCCGAATAGCCACAGCAGTCTTGAAAAAGAACGAAGTAGGAGGGATCACAATACTAGGTATCAGGTTATACTACAAAGCTACTGTAATCAAAACAGCCTGGTACTGGCACAAGAACAGTCATATAGATCAATGGAACACAACAGTGAATCTGGAAATAGACCCAAGACATTATGCTCAATCAGTATTTGACAAAGGTGGCAAGAGCATACAATGGAGTAAAGACAGTCTCTTTAATAAATGGTTTTGGGAAAATTGGACAGCTACATGCAAAAAAATGAAACTAGACCATAAACTTACACCATATACAAGAATAAACTCAAAATAGATAAAAGACTTAAATGTGACTCATGAATCAAAAAAATCCTAGAAGAAAATGTAGGCAACAAAATTTCAGACATCACACAGCGGAATTTTCACTGATACAACATCTAAGGCAAGAGAAACAAAGGAAAAAATGAACACATGGGACTACATCAAACTCAAAAGCTTCTGCACAGCGAAAGAAACAACCATCAAAATGGAAAGGGAACACACTATATGGGAGAGCATAATTGCCAACAATACATCAGATAATGGGTTAATTTCCAAAATATATAGAGTACTCATACAACTCAACAAAAGGAAGACAAAGAACCCAACTAAAAAATGGGCAGAGGACCTAAATAGACACTTCTCCAAACAGGACATACAAATGGCCAAGAGACATATGAAAAAATGCTCAACGTCACTAATCAACAGAGAGATACAAATTAAAACAACAATGAGGTATCACCTCACACCTGTCAGAATGGCTGCCATGAACAAATCTTCAAACAACAAGTGCTGGTGAGGGTGTTGAGAAAAGAAGACTCTAGTACACTGCTGGTGGGAATGCAGACTGGTGCAGCCACTATGGAAAACAATGTGGTGTTTCCTCAAAAAATTAAAAATGGAACTGCCATTTGACTCAGTGATCCCACTTCTAGGAATATATCCTAAGAAGCCTGAAACACTCATCAGAAAGAATATATGTACCCCTATGTTCATAGCAGCACTATTTACAATTGCTAAGATCTGGAAGCAGCCCAAGTGTCCATCAATAGATGAGTGGATAAAAAAGCTGTGATACGTATACAGGATGGAACATTATGCAGCTGTAAGAAAGAAAGATCTCATATCCTTTGAGATGACATGGAGGAACCTGGAGAGTATTATGCTAAGTGAAATAAGCAAATCAGAGAAAGACAAATATCACATGATCTCACTTATTCGTGGAATATAATGAACAAAAAAAGCTGAGAACAAAACAGACCCGGAGAGATAGAAAAGAGTATGGTTCCGACTGACAAACCTCAGAGGAGAGGGACTTGCGGGGGGGTGGGGGGGGGCGGATAAGAACTTATATGCATGTATGCGTAACCAATAGACATAGATAATAATGCTTGGTAGGGGCCAGGATAGGGAGGGAAGTGTCAATGGGAGGAAAAGGAGAAACATCTGTAACAAAAATAAATTAATAAAATTAAAAAAAAGAGATCTTTGTATATTTCAGATAATAGTATTTTTAAACACTTTCTCCCAGGCTGTTGGTTGTCTTTTTATTCTCTTGACATTGTGTTTTGCAGAAGGTTTTCATTTTATCAGTCCTGTCTTTCATGGGTGGTACCTTTGTTGTTGTATCTAAAAAGTATTGCCATACCCACAGTCATCTAGTTTTTTTCTTGTTATTTTCTAGAGGTTTTATAGTTTTGTGTTTTACATTTTAGGCCTATGATCCATTTTGAGTTAATTTTTTGTGAAAGGTATAAGGTCTCTGAGTAAATTTTTTTTTCTTTTTTTTGCATGCAAACGTCCAGTGGTTGAAAAGACCATTTGTTGAAAAGACAATAATTTCTCCATTGTATTGCCTTTTCTCCTTTGTCAATGATCAGTTGTGCATATTTATGTGAAATATTAAAATATTTATAGCTCCACTGATCTATTTGTCTGTTCTTTTGCCAATACTACCTTGTCTTGATTACTGTAGCTTTATAGTAAGTCTCAAAGTGGGTAGTGTCAGTCCCCAGACTATGTTCTCCTTCAATACTGAGTTGGCTCTTCTGGGTTTTTTTGCTTCTCCATGTAAGCTGTAGAATTAGTTTATCAGTATTCACAAAATAACTTGCTGGGATTTTTATTGAAATTATGTTGAATATATCTGTCTATAAACAGGAATATCTCTCTATTTATTTAGTTTTTTTAAAATATATTTCATTAATATATTTGTAGTGTTCCTCATATAAATTTGTATTTTATTAGATAAAACATTTATGTCTACATTACACATGAAATTTACCATTTCCACACATATATCATTGCATGTTAAAGTATGTTTAGTATAAAATTTAGGTAAATTGAAGGTACTTTTTAATGAAAAACCTTGATTCTATTGATGGCTTTTAATTTTTAAATAACAAACATTAATTAATATTAAAGAGCATCTATAAATATTATGTTAAATATATTACTATTCCATTATTATTAAATTTTTTGTTATTAATATTATGGAAAAATGTTTAAGAGTTTTGAATTAGAGTTAGAGTCCCAGATTTACTACTTATTAGCTATGTGGCTTCTGATTCTCCATTTTGTCATGTTAAAAATGAATTCCTACCTTGTGGGTGTTATGTAAAGATTGAATAGGTAAAATATGTTAAGATCCTTTAACATAAGAAGAAATCAGCAAAAATTAACTGCTTTTACTACTACTAGTACTACTACTACTACCACTACTACCATCACTACTACTACTACTACCACTACTACTACTGCTGTTATTCACTACCACCACTACAACTACTACCACTAGTACTAGTACTCCTAATACTACCACTACTACTGCTACTACTACCACCACTACCACTACCACCATCACTACTACTACCACTACTACTACCACTACGTAGCACGCTTTAGAAAAAAGAACTCTTGAGGTAGAACCAAGAGAACTAGCATTGCCCTAAGTAAACATATAACTTCAAGTTATTGGCCTCCTGGATAAATGAGGTGACATACATCTCTAAACGTTCATCTCTAAAAGTTCAGAAATACCTATGAGAAAGTAAGGTTAATGATTGGGAGGAATGTATATTGTAATTAGAAGGAAATTATAATGCAAAGAAGATATTTAAAATATTAAATTTAGAATTAAATTTTAAATATTAAAATTTGAATTTTAATTGGTTATATAGAGTGCAAAAAGAAACAAATACAGAATGAATGAGCTAGAGATCAGTTAAAAATGTGCATAAACAGCAGAAGGTCTTTTTTGAGCCAGAAAATTTCTTGAGTCATCTTTTAATCACTATTAATTGATTTCTACGATTTATTATTTTTATTACTTATGCCTTAAATGATCTCATCTAACTTCTATGTAAAAGCTTTTCTAGCCACATATTTCTTCTTTAAAAAAATATTTATATTGATTCTTAGAGAGAAAGAAATGTAGAGTGAGAAAGAGAAATATCCATCAGCTGCCTCTTGCAAGCCGCCTACTAGGGATCGAGCCTGCAACCCAGGCATGTGCCCTGACCAGGAATTGGACCAGTAACCTTTTGGTGCATGAGACAGTGCTCAATCCACTGAGCCACAATGGCCAGGACCAACTATTTTTTCTTAACAGAAAGAAATAAGCACTGCAATTCAATAAGGTATCTTGAAGATAATTTGGTGACAAATTTCAGTTGAAGTCCTAAATATACTCAATTCTTTTTAAAAACATTTTTTTTCCCTTTTGATTTTAGAGAGAGAAGAAGGGAGAGGGAGAGAGAGATAGAAACATTGATGAGGGAGAACATCGATTAATATACTCAATTCTTAACAACAGCAAAAGAGCTCAATCAAGTTTAATGTATCCACTGGAAAAAATTCTGTACAGCCACTTGGTTTAACAATTACCAAGTAGGAAGAGCTGCATGGAAAAATACTCCTTACAGGCTCTGAGTTCATGTTAAGTACAAACAAACAGACTACAAAAGATAACATGTCATACAAAATTGCACACATAGAAAGGAGTATGCCAAAATACTAATAGTGCTTATGGTAGATTGCTTACTTTATTATAAGTATTATTTTTCCTTATTAATTACTAACACATTGGAATAATCCAATATATTGTTTTGCTGATAAAAAGTAATGTTAAAAATGAAAGAAAAAAACTGAGAGATTGTCTCATAAATAGGAAAAAAAATCTACTTTTAACACTTAGAAGACTTTGGTCTTAGACTGAGTTTGATCTCTAGTCAACTATTTGGCCTTAGAGAACTCGGTTTGCCTTTCCAAGCTTCTTGGACTCACGCTGCCTCATTAAAAAAAACAATAAGTGGTTTAAAATGAGGTTTCTTCTATCATTAATACTATATAAGCTATGAATGTCATTTCATATATATTTATTAGAACACGCTAATATGCCTACCACATAGGTACTAATTAAATTACCTACATTGATGCTATCAACACAGGTTTAAATTAATTGCAACTTCATATTTTATAGTGACTGATTAGTGGCAATTTAGAAGGTGAAGGAAATCATATGCAAACATAATAAATATTCTGAGTCTAGACAACTCACATTACCCAGGATTAAAGTAATTAGTTTTGAGTTACCTAAGGTTAAGATATATCAGGGACCTGGACATGGCCACAATCAGGGGTCCACAAAGGTCAATAAATTTTTTTCATTTTTAACCCTTCTGAAGTTACTCTGGTTGAAGTCACAAAGGAAATCTACAGACTCCTGATTGCTAGCCTTCTCTCTATTGAAGAGTAAAAATTAGAAAAGGCAATATTGCTCCTCTGGATTGGCCAGTTAGAAGATAGAAGCCCTTTCTTGGAGCTGATGCACATCCTAATTTATTGCTGGCCACAGTGCACGGTCAAAATTAGATCCCTCCATGTCTCCTGCTCACCTGCCTCATGTGCCCACCATATTCCCCTCCACTCACACTGACTGGTCTTAGCTCTCAGCTTTCTCCTTTTGCCAAATTAGGACTGTATTACCAATCTTTATTTTACTTTAAAATTTAGGTTTCTCCTATCTTTTGATTATAATGTAATTTTCATGGAGTAAAGGATAAGTTGTTCAGTATAATGTTTAGAGAACTATGGCAAATACAAAAATTTGTGTAACCATCACTACAGTCAAGTTATGTAACAATGCCTTCATCAACAAAAAATTTCGGGGTTGTGTTTTAGGTCAACATCTTCCTCTACCCTTATCCCTGGCAACCAGTGGTCTGGTTTTTTTTTTTTTATTCCTATAGCTATTTTTCCTTACAGGAGTGTCATATAAATGAAACAATACACTTTTGAACCCAGTTTCTTTTATATAATATATTTGAAATCTATTCATGCTGTTGCATGTATCACTAGGTCATTTATTTTTTCATTCTATTGTATGGATGTATCTGAGTTTGTTTATACATTTCCCAGTTGAGGAACATTCTTTTATTTTCTAGGTTTGACCAATTATGTATAAAGTTGTTATAAGAATTCACATACAGGTGTTTGTATGAACATTCCAATGTCACTTCAAATAACTAGGACTGATTTTGCTAGGTCATATGGTAAGTGTATTTTAACCTGTGTTAACTCTTCTACAAATGTTTAGTAGAATTCACCAGTAAAGCTATCCGGACCTGGAGTTTTGTTTGTTGGGAGTTTTTGTTTTATTTTTTATTACTGATTCAATTTTATTACTAGTAATCTGTCTGTTCAGATTTTCTGTTTCTTCCTAATTCAATCTTGGAAGACTATATATTTCTTGAAAATTATCCATTTCTTTTAGGTTGGCCAATTTGTTGGTGTATACTTGTTTATAATAATCTTACATGATCTTGTGAATTTCTGCTAGGTGTTTTGGGGCCTTATCTCCCCTGTGTGCAAGTTCTAAGGATTGGGATGCCTGAGGAGCCCGGATCCCTGGCTTCTCAGGGCAAAAACGAACCTTTGAAATTCCTCTGGACCATGAAATGCCATGGCTGGGGTGTGTTGTTGTTGTTGTTGTTTTTTCTTAGCAACACTGTGTCTCTGTCTCTTTCCCTTCTCAGTGTTGGCCCTTGTTGTGGAGTCTCCGGTTATGCAGCTTTCAGGTCCCCTATGGAGGGGATTGTTCCATATGTAGCTGTTGAGCCCATTGGAGGAGGTGAGCTCAAGACCTGCCTATGCAGCCACCTTGAAACCCCTTGCCACAACCACATAATATGAAAAAATATGTGTGTGTCACTTGTTACACTACACTGAAGTCTTTTTGAGGGTTGCATTTTGTCCTATTTATCTTATTTTCAATGCACAGGCATATTATTAGCCCATAATAGATAGTCTTTTAAACATGTTTTTATTGATTTTTTAGAGAGAGAGATAGAAACATCGATGTGATAGAGAAACATCAATTGGCTGCCTCCTGCACACCCCCTACTGGGGATCAAGCCCACAACTCCAGCATGTACCCTGACCAGGAATTGAACTGGGACAATGCTCAATCCACAGAGCTACATTGGCCGGGCAATATAGTCTTTTAATAACTTTTTCTGCATGTCCTAAGATCAATAAGTACTCATACTTTTCTTACGATGTTTTTAAGACAGCTTCCCTGAAATATTGCACTTAAAGATGAAGAGAAAATCATATTCTCTGAGTCTCAAAATAGTCTGTAAATCAACAACAAATATATTTTTAATCCATTTTAACTTCTTTCTTAGAAACTGAATTTGAAATGTCATCTACATGGGGACCACATGGCAAGTTTGATTTCTAGAGAAGCAAAATTTCTTAAAAATTAAGGTTGTTGGTTTGTTTCTTTTTTCTTTTAGACCATGTTGTTGAATAGCATAAATTTTATTTTACTTTGTTCACTCAGAACCACCTGTAGAGCTGATCGAAATGCATTAACTTCCAAGTTATTTCATCTTTGAATTAACTGGTAAAGTAAAAGTATAAAAGACAATGAAAATGTAGTCACGAGACTCGACTAGCATTCTCTAGAGAAAATGGACTTGATGAATTTCAGCCAGGTTGCCTATTCCTTATCAGAAACTCAAAGATGCCAATTTATATTTAAAGTAAAACCTGCTCAAAGTCACTGATAGTCAGAGAGATGCGAATTAAAATGACTATGAGGTATCACCTCACACCTGCCAGAATGGCTGCCATCAACAAATCATCAAACAACAAGTGCTGGTGAGGGTGTGGAGAAAAGGGGACTCTAGTACACTGCTGGAATGCAGACTGGTGCAGCCACTGTGGAAAACACTATGGCGTTTCCTAAAAAGATAATGAAACTGTCATTTCATCCAGTGATTCCACTTCTAGGAATATATCCTAAGAATCCTGAAATCCCAATCAGGAAGAATATATGCACCCCTATGTTCATAGCAGCACTATTTACAATTGATAAGATCTGGAAACAGCCCAAATGTCCATTAGCAGATGAGCGGTTAAAAAAAGCTGTGGTACATTTACACAATGGAGTACGATGC
This sequence comes from Tadarida brasiliensis, assembly GCA_030848825.1. Lineage (NCBI taxonomy): Eukaryota > Metazoa > Chordata > Mammalia > Chiroptera > Molossidae > Tadarida > Tadarida brasiliensis. Next base: position 75,541,853 of record CM061267.1, on the reverse strand, counting down.
AGCTATAAAAAGGAAAGATCTCTTACCTTTCAAGAAAGCATGGAGGCACCTGGAGAGTATTATCCTAAGCGAAATAAGCCAGTCAGAGAAAGACAAGTATCACATGATCTCACTTACACATAGAATCTAATGTACAAAATAAAGTGACGAACAAAATAGATCCAGAGACATGGAAGCATAGAACAGACTGATGAATCTCAGAAGGGGTTTGGGGGTGCTGAAAAAGATTAACCAAAGAATGTATATGCATATATGCATTGCCCATGGACACAGACAATGGTGAGGTGAAGGCAGTGGGGGGGGGGCGTGGAGCACCGGAAGACCTTTGTGGTGTTTACTCAGCACATGTTGACCCTAGTTCATCTGCTGATGTAAAATGCAGATGTGGAGCTCTGCTGTGCTTATACAGTAGCTAGCTGATCTTCAATGCAAATCAAAATTGCTTTCATTAGCTTTTTTTTTTTTTTAATCCTCACCCGAGGACATTTTTGCATTTATCTTCAGATAGAGAGGGAGGGAGAGAGGGGGGAAGAGAGAGAAACATTGATGTGAAAGAGACACATCAACTGGTTGCCACCCACACGACCTCAACCAGGGCCGGGGACAAACTGCAACCGAGGTATGTGCCCTTAGCGGGAACCAAACCCAGGACTCTCTGGTCCGCCGGTCAACACTCTAACCACTGAGCCAAACCCGCCAGGGTGCTTTCATTAGCTTTTGATATAATTGCTGTGAACTAGAAAACACTTTTAATCCTGGGGAGATTGGCTCTTTCTTTCTGAATGTCTGATAACATTTCATTAATTAATCTCATTTGTATTTACACACCTTGTTTATTTCAGCAAATATTTTAAATTTTAGCTATCTAATATTTTAAACAGAAAAAAAATTGTAAGAAGTTTGAGTAGAGATACGTGTGATACTTCATATTGTTACTAACGGCTGTGATATATCAAGTATGTTTTGTATTGTTTTTATATTTATATATGTACATGTTCTACAAATATTAATATTAAGATTAACAAAAATTTTGCTCAGGAAATTATTTTCTATGACAAAGATTGTATTATCAGGAACAATAATCCATGAGGAATTTATCATAATGAGACATATAAAAATACATTTTATAATGCTTCTTGTTGAATGGTGTCTTTTTAATGTAACAGTGACTCTGGGCACAATTCTACCTTCCTTGACTATTTACATACTTACCCTGGGCCTTGTCAATTGTGACTCCTACAATGGAGGGCCTTCTTTCTCCAGAGTCAGCACATTGCCTCAATTTTTTTTCTGCCTCATGCTCCACCCCCTTTCTTAGAAAGGACAGGCAAGAGCCCAGCTGGTGTGGCTCAGTGGTTGAGCATCGACCCATGCACCAAGAGGTCGCCAGTTCGATTCCCGGTCAGGGCACATGCCCAGGTTGTGGGCCCGATCCCCAGTGGGGGGCATGCAGGAGGCAGCCAATTGATGTTCTCTCTCATCGATGTTTCTATCTCTCTCTCTCTCCCTCTCCCTTCCTATCTCTCTAATAAATAAAGGGGAAAAAAAAGAAAGGACAGGCAAGAGAGATTCCAGCGCCCATAGATTCACAAGCAGCGCAATATTTGTGTCTCATACCTTGTAGCTTCTGTGTCTGCATCTGTTATCAATGAGAGAGACACAAATGCACACAAACGGACTGAGTGAAGCAGAGAGATCTGAAGGAGGAAAGGTTTCTCATTTTGAAGTTCCTAGTTGTAATAAATGCTTCAGAATTAAATTACAGAGAATGAGCCATAATACAAGTTTAGCTACCACAATGGCTCTCGGGGGGCTCTATTCACTCATAATACACACTCACTTGTGTGCATTTTCCAGCAGCTTGCTTAAAAGGGCCTCATGACCTACCACTTCTTAGGAAATTATAGGTCAGTAATAGCTTCACCCAAGGGGTTACTTGTATTTTGCAGCCATATTTGGGACCTCACAAAAGAAGGGAAGTGGGAAATTATTACTGAAGAAGAGAGTAAAATAGAATGAGGCATGGTAAAATGAAGTAAATCATATTTTTCACTGTACATTAAACATTGGGAGGGAATGACAGTTTAAAAGACAGTTTTGGTGGGAGAACCGATTCTTGAAGTGTGTCCACGATCATATACAAGCATTCAAGGTTTAAATGTAAACTGGTTGTGTTAAAAACACACAGGAAAATGCATTTGTATGGAAATGACAAGAATGTGTTTAGTGTATGAAAATCATGTAAGAAAGTATCAGAATCAGAAAGAGTGTCTTGTCACAATCTAACCTGATGGATACCTGAATTTAAATTGCAAACATTTACTTTTTTCTTTAGCCACTAGCTGTTGATTGGCCTCCAAGATTGATGGCTCCGGTTATTGTGTGGACGATCCTAAACCAGCAAGCAACAAGCAGGTGATATTTCACTCTGTCAGAATTCAGAGCCAGGCATCAGAGTGAATCATTCCTAACTTCAGGAACACTAAGAGCATATTTCTGTCCTCTGAATACCAAAGGTGACTTTCATGGGAAGCAGAGCTAAAGGGGAAGGCTTTACTGATCAGATAGTGTATTGGGTCAATGAAGGGTGGGCCATATTTAGGAGTGAGTGCTTTCCAGATAAACACAAGAAAATGAGGGAAAACAAGTCAATGAGAGTAGAACAGAGAGAAAACAAAGTATCCTCAGTAAAACGGCATGCAGAGAGAAACACAAGTGTCAGACAAATGTCTAAAGGATATGGTACAGGTTAGAGAGCTTGCCAATGACGAAAGATGGAGTTAAATAAGTTGGGAATAGGTCATTCACAAAATTGCTTGTAACTATAATTAATGTTCAGTGCATTTACTATTTCACATCAATGCTTTAAATCTTTCAATGGTTCCCATGTTTCATTTGGTTGATACATAATTTTGAGTGCACACTGAATGCCAGGTGTAGTGCTTGATGCACAGGTGAACACAACAGAATGAACTGAGGGCTGTGGTAGTGAAGAAGGGTCATGCCTAGTGTGGTGGTTTGAGAATTCTATTAGTTTCCTATTGCTTCATAAGAATTACCACAAATTTAGCACTTTAAAACAACATAAATTTATTATCTCAATTTCAGTGTGTCAGGAGTTTGGGCACAGGATAATTAGCTTCTCTGCTCAAGATCTTACAAGATTGAAATCAAGATGTTGGCTGGCTCTGCCCTATCATTTAGAGCATAGAGCCCTTTCTAAGATCACTCAAATTGCTGCCAGAATTCAGTTCCTAAGGGCTCCTGTGCTCTTTGCAAAGACACTTCATGGTATGACTGCTTTCTTCCAGGCCAACCAGAGGAACTTCTATGATACTTCAACTTCTTTAAAGAGCTCATCTGGCTAAATCAAGCCTACCCAGGATAATATCCCTTTGGGCTAACTCAAAGTCAGCTAATTAGTAACCTAACCATTGGGTGATATCCCATCATAGCCATCGTTCTCACCCATACTAAAGGAATGGCATAGAGAGTGTAATTCAGTGGTTCTCAACCTTCCTAATGCCACGACCCTTTAATACAGTTCCTCATGTTGTGGTGACCCCCAACCATAAAATTATTTTCGTTGCTACTTCATAACTGTAATTTCGTTTTCCGATGGTCTTAGGCGACCCCTGTGAAAGGGTGGTTCGACCCCCAAAGGGGTCGTGACCCCCAGGTTGAGAACCACTGGTCATTGTGGATAATATTTGGATTCTGTATATCACAGTAAAGTTTTCCTGAGGAAGCCACGTGCAACTTGAAACCTAAGAGGGGTTAGAGTTATGCAGGCAAAGAATGGGAGTAGATTTATTGTAGCTTGAGGAGCCACCATGTGTATAGCCTTGAGGTAGGCGAGACAACAGAGAAGCTAAGACACTGGAGAAGCTCAGCTTAGCTTTGGGAAAGAAATCTACATATCATAATGGAGTTTACAAAACTGTGCATGATATAGCATCATAAGGCATTTCTGGCCTCATTTATCACAACTTAAAGTGTTGTAACATGTCCGTGAGATAACCAGAGACGCACAGTGGAATTGTAAAGGAGCACTTCATTACGCTGGCAGGCTGGGGGGGTACAGCTTCCCCAGATCCTCAGCCCAGATTCCTCTTGCTCATCAGATTTTAAAGACAGAAGCCCTATCCCCCTTTTGCCCCCCCCCCACCAGGGGACCAGTACAATAGCGGGTGTGACAGCGATTACAGAAGTCAAAAGGGCTCACAAGTACCTGCAAATACCGATACTCAGGAAACTGCAAATGCTTCCCAACACGTGGGGCAACTATAATCTTAGGCAAAATTCCTTTACTTCTAGGGGTAATTAACCTATTATTGGAAGAATATCGAGGAAGGTCTATTGATGATAAAAATGGAGTCATTTAGTCACCTTAGCCAAGGGGCCCAGATCAAAAGCTCAAACTCTGTACTTGTGCTACACCATCTTTTCTTTACTTTGATGCATTTTTATTAAATTTCCTTTAGTTCTGCAAAGCATCATGCTCTCCCTTACCTCACAGTTCTAATATGACTTCTTAGTAGATAAGTAACTAAATTGAGATAAGAAGAATAAATAGGAATTATCCTGATGAAATACTGAACTTCCAAATTCTGGTTAAATGCTGTACTCTTTTAGCACAGTGCAATGCCACAAAATATTTATCACATATCACACTATATTGCAACTGTCCATTTTGTTTTGCCCTAGCAAATGTGGGATCTGTGCTCACTATTATTTTCTTATTGCCTAGCTCAGTGAGAGCAATAAGAGATGCTGAATGAGGAGGATGATAATAACTGATGATGATAACAATGACAACTACAATGATGGTAAAAGGAATGAGAACAGAATTAAGAACAAACTTTTAAGAAAGATTCAGATCATGTAACATGAGATCAAATATGCCATACATATATTTGTTTACCCACTTTAGTCCAGCAATAATATGAGTCAAGAGAAAGCTGTCAAAACACTTCCGGCCATCAGAGACAGCTGTGTATACTGTTGTTTATGCTCAGGACTAAGGAGTGTGTTATATGCATGCTAAATTCTAAAGTTGATGGTCAGCTTCATTTGGAATGTATTCAAATAAGCAATTGGCTATTTTTCATTAACTTGCATTTAACCAATATTGTGCACAAATCTTTCATTAAAAGCAGCTAGAAGGCTAGAACTCTACTGAAGAGACAAAGTGCTTATACCTTAAGCTTGTGAATATAAGTACAGCTAAGAACTTATCATGGGCTTTCCTCCCAGCTCAGAAAGCTTCACTTTTGGTCTTGCCAGTCACTGACTAGGACTCAAGTTTCCATTTTTGGTAATGGTTTGACATTACACTGATTTAGTTAATAAAAGAATACTTATAGAAAGTCTTCAAATAGTGATTGCTCCCCTGGGAGCAATTATTATTATTCATTTCCCCTAACACTCTCAGAATTAAAATAATTTTATTAGTCAAAATGTTTTGGGATTAGAACCAAAGGCTGTAATAGAGGGTGTAACTCAGAGCCAGCATCTCTCAGCCAGTGAGCACTTGTTTTATGTCCACGGCCAATGCACTAGATTCAAAGACAAGTATTAATGACACAATATTGGATTGAATTCACCTCCTATGTATTACATGATATTCATATGTATATCTGCAAACGACCTTTGCAATCTCTTATGGGCCATATTTGGTAAAACTAGAGCAATTTTAGTTACTATCTTTGCAATTTGCAAAGGCTATTACTGCATTTCATGCTTATTACTTTAGTTCACTTGTGTTTTAAAGCCACATAGAATTTACTCCAACAATAATACTGAATTTTTATGTACTTTACAATTAATACATTTATTTGCAATGAGTATTTAGTTTAGATGTCTATATCAATAGTTTGGCAATTGATAGCACTTATTTTGAAAAATAAGGTCTGTTCCATGAGTTGAAATAAATCCATAACTATATCATAAGGAAGTTTTAGGTTCTGCCTGAAGATACCTTCAAGGGATTTCCAGGCAGAATAGAAATCGACAAATACCTATATATGAGTTTGAATTAGTTGTCCAACTTTTAAAATAATAGCCTCTTTGTAGATATTTTGTAAAATACTTGTATATATATTTTTATTTTAGAAGTACAGAATGTCATGTTTTTTGCCAGAATTTACAAATTTATACTCTTTATCTAAGCATCATCAAAAACCTGAGGATGAAAATTCAGATTTATAGAGGATTATCTGGGCATGATCTTCAGAAATTCTGCTATACCTAGGTACTCTTAACCTAGAATCTACAACCTTTAGCATGTACATAAATAGGCTTCAGATGACCTTTCAAGTACCTAGAATAGATCTGAAGTACTCTTGGTAAGCAAGTATGCCAAATATTGTGAATAATTTCAAGGAAAAGGTATATAACTTGAATTGGATTATCATCTAAAATATTCTCTCTCATTATTTCCATGCTCATAATTCTTAAGTCTCTTTATCTTTCCAGGTAGAAATCTTTCCAAGATTTTTTTATCAACTGTTTATGTAATAGAGTCATTTGTAAAGAAAATATAAACTGTTGATGAACTAAGATTATAGACTAATGGTTTGCTATATTCACATCAGAATTACTTGGGTGGATTTAAAAAAACACACACATTATCATTAGGTCCTATCTCTGACATATTCAATTAGAAAAGAGGGGTGAAAACTAGTAATCTGTATGTTTCTAAAAGCTTGCTAGGAAACATTGATTTATGCCATGGATATAACATAAAAGTGTAAACTTGTCAAGATTTACAATAGAGACAACTAATGGTGATTCATTAATCATTCATGCTATCATTTAGTAGCATCCATTGAGCTCTGTGATGGGCACATGAGGAATTTCTAATATTCAACTCATTATACTTTTGGTCAAGTTACCTCATGAGCACTCTTGCACAAAGCCTTCTCTAGGAGTCATGAAACCACAGAATGGAAGAGCCTTTTACCTCGGTCAACCCAGTATAAATAGAAATGTGGGACAGAATGAAAAGGTTATGAGAGTTCCATTGTGCACGCAGTTTTGTTTTGTTTTTAAATTAGAGAATTGAATAATGACTTTCTTTTTTTTTTTTTTTTATTCTCACCCAAGGACATATGTTGCATTTATCTTCAGATAGAGTGGGAGGGAGAGAGGGGGGAAGAGAGAGAGAGAAACATCAATGTGAGAGAGACACACCGACTGGTTGCCACCCACACAACCCCAACCAGGGCTGGGGACAAACTGCAACCGAGGTACGTGCCCTTAGCGGGAACCGAACCCGGGACTCTCCGGTCTGCGGGCCAACGCTCTAACCGCTGAGCCAAACCAGCAAGGGCTGAATAATGACTTTCATGGAAAAATGATAAAAGAAATAAGAACAAGGGGTAATATATCTATTAACATATATATGTATGTTTGTCTACTATGTGTTTTGAGAAATTGTATTTGTGAAAGAAACAGAACAAGGAGATATTGCTCTATTGCCTTGTATATATGCTTACTTTCATAGGCCCCTTCTATTAAAATGACCTGCCATTCATTCATTCTACAAAATACAGATTTCCAACTTCGAATCAGATTTTCTGGGCATAAAGTGCAAGATTCTTCATTTTTAAATAAGTATTTCAGATACATTTTATTCTCACTGATACACATTTTATAGTACTCATATTTGAATACTACTGTCCTATTAACCACATAGAGTGTTCATTTCCTTGAAAACCATACAGAATCAATGAAAACCATTATGTCACAGTAGTTTTAAAAAACCTAATGTGAGGAATTATATACTCTGAAGATTATCATTTATAGGCAGGTACATAAAGAGTGCCTTTTAGTACATTTAACTAAAACTGTGTTCTAAACATATCTAATGAACTCAAATCATCTGATGGTTTGTCACTCATGTATTCATACCAAGATACTCTAAGCTTCATGTGCTTGATGCATGAAAATAAGATTTAGATTTTTTCATAAGCAGTGTCTGTGTCATTATAGGTTTATAAAATAATGAGTAAAGCCATTCAATGATAAAAAATTTCATTTGGCTAAAGATAAAGGTCAGTAATGTAAATATTATAGTATATATATTAAGACTTCGAAGAACTAGAGTTCATTCAAGAGAACTTTGTTTCACTGGCAATTTTTCTTCTATGAGTTAATTCTGCAAATTAGTTTTGCCTTTTGTTTAAATTATAACATTAAAATAAAAGTTGGGATGTTGACATTTCAATTCTAATAAGTAGGGTCATTTACATCCCAATTCAGAAACCCCATATGTTTTTCTCTAAAATGAGAATAATAATTGTTTACAAATTAGCTATATCCCTGGTGATGAGAACAATTTATAAACTAATTGTTTTGTGTTTTTATTATTTTTTTTAATTTGGACTTTTCTTTGGTTAGATATCTCCCATCTCTAAGAAAAACATTTAGTTTCTTTGTGAAACTTTTAAATTATGTTAGGAACAAGCATTGCACTTGTGTTTGTTCATTTTGTTGTTTTATGCAAATATATCTGCTCATTCTAAAATATTTACACAAACAGAAAAATGTAAAGAAGAAGGTCAGAGTAGCAATAAACCACTAAAAATCTCTCTACCTCCAAATAAGTGTTTTCAATAGCGAAGTGTGTTCTGGGTAAATGTGGCAGGAGACGTGTTGATAACTCTCTAAACTTCCTCTCAGAAATTACAATTGCTCAGGCGACTATTCTGGCAGAGCCTGCGGGACTGTTTTAGAATATGATTTTTCCCCCTCAAGCTTCAAGTGAGAGTACAGGTTGAAGCTTCATTTGCTCTGGTGCTGGGAGAGGGGAGGGTGTGTCTCCTTGGAGGTCAAGGACAGAGTTCACTGTCCCAGTTCCCTGATGGAGCAAGGCCTGCTGAAGCCTGGTTTGAAGGCTGAATGATCCCTTCAATTCGGACAGGCTGTCCAATTCTGTTGACTCTAGTAGGACTGGAGGGTGCTGCTGTCATAAGTGAAAAAATTTACATTCCCATGAACCATGTCCACACCTATCCTAGTAATATAAAACTTGATCATTTTGCTGACCTGATTGATGTAAATGATATCTCATTATAGGTTTAATTTACATTTTTCTGATTACTAGTGAATTTTTATTTGAATTCTTGCCTGTAATTTCTACACAATTTGACTTTCTTTAAGCCTTTCTTTGGTAAATGCTGACTTTAAAAAGAAAAACACAATACACTATAAACAGGGCAAGCATGTTTGACAACCATTCAACATCAGGCCAGTTCTGTGTCATTTCAGAGCAGCCAAGCAAACCCGTTGTTGAAATCAACAGTCAGGTAATGCATTGGTTATTCTCTGCTTGGACCTTGAGGTCCATTATTTGTTCTTTTCTACTTTTCTCTGTGCCTCAGGAAGCTGATGATACTGTCTTGCATCATCTGACCTTTTCAGCTCTCTGCTTCAATTTAAGTTTGGGCAAAGAATTTTCAGGAGCAGTTGGAGGGTAGAAACACTGCTCTCTATCCCGTTGTTCCTTCAGCCCTTGGCAAGATAGCAGTTCCTAGTTGCTAGTCCCTGGGTGCTCTAATCATTCTTGGTGGATCCATTAACCCCATCCCAAACTCTGTAAGTGATGCTCCTATTAGCCTTTTCTAATTACCACTCTGAACATACATCTATGTTCTGCTGGACTCTATCTGACAGAAGCAGTAATGACAGATTTCTTTAAACACAGTTGGTAGAATTGTCTTTCTGAATGGTGCCAAAATATGAAAAGTAATGCATTTCTTTTTGACACAGGTCATTGGTAGAGTTACTGAAACTGATTTCGAAGAAAAAAAACACACATATCTTTTCCAAAGAAAGCCATTGTTTACTTCAGTTTTACAAATCGGCGCTATGTATTGGGTCCCCAAGGTTGACTTATAAGAGTAATCAGCAGAAACTATGATTTTTTTGTCCTTGGACTTGCATAATGATCTATCTGATGCATACTGTCTGTGGACCACCTTTTCTACCAGTTTAATATCTCAGGAAGTATACAAAATGATTCTGGATACAGACTGGGGACAGTATGAAGTCAGAACTGTGTCTGGGCTCCAATACCAAACCCCACAATAAATGAGGTAAAACACTAAAGAATCTATAGTTGCTAGTGAAGACTATAAAAGAAGCCGCACACCATAAAATGTACTCCAAAAAGTGCAAGGATTTTGCTATTAAACCTTCATGAAAATCTTAGAAGATATTAATATCTCCATTTTACTAAGAAGCAAGCTGTGCCTTGGATATATAGTGAACACACAGTAGTCAACAATAGTAAACCTAGGCTTTAAACTCATTCAGTCTAGCTTATTTGGTAACAGGTATTGTGTAGAATTATACTATTTTCTTGGATATCAAAAATAAAATCTAAGGAATCACCCTCCGACCATATTAACTTTTAAAATGTATTCTACAAGTCTTTCATATGCCTTTAGTTTTTTAGTTTTGATTAGAAAATCTTCACTGTTTCAGTGATCTATGGCTACATAATTAACTACCCCAAACTTGAATGGTATAAAACAAACATTTTATTTTGCTGATGATTTTGTTGTTCAGGAAGGTGGGAAGGGCTCAGCTGGGTGGTTAGTGGCTGGTCCACATGTCTGCTAGGACAGCTGGAACTGCAGGATACACTTTCGAAATAACTTTTTCACTTGCACATCTGGATTTCAGTGCTTCTTGTTCTCTCTTTCTCTCCAATTAACTCCTCAACAATAGTGGTCTTAGGGTATCCACGCTTCTTTCAGGGTAACCTCTAATAGACTGGGGCATAAACTTCCAGCTCTTAAAGTTATGCTTAAGTGTTACTTCCACCATGTACTATTGACAAAGTAATAACAGCCAGCCCAGATGGATGGGAAGAAAAAATATACCCCATCTCTCTCTTCTCAATCGGAAGAGTGTCAAATAAATTGCATCCATATTTAATCTGGTATCTTTAATTAATTTTTAACTATGTTCTTAATTTTTACTTATGTTCAGGTATTGTGAGGGACCTGGAGAGTATTATGCTAAGCAAAATAAGCCAATCAGAGAAAAACAAATATCACATGATCTCACTTACTTGTGGAATATAATGAACAAAATAAGCTGATGAACAAAACAGACCCAGAGACATGAAAGTAGGGAACAAACTGACAAACCTCAGAGGGAGGGTGTTGAGAGGGTGGGAAGAGATGAATGAAAGAACTTATGTGTATATATGCACAACCAATGGACACAGACAACATTGCAGTGATGGTGGGGGTGGGGACGGGAGCAGGGAGGAGGGTGTCAGTGAGGGGAAAAGGAGGGACATCTGTAACAAAAATAAATATAATAAATAAATAAATAAATATAAAGTTAAAAAAAAAACTTTGACTTTTGTCTCATTAAATTCTCTTACCAGTCTTGTGAAGAAGTTATTAAATATATATATAGCAACTTTATTGACATTGATGCGTGCCTGAAATCACTATTATGGCCCTGTGGTGTTTCCAGCAAATACTCACCCTGATAACTGTGATGATCTTTGACACCTGTGCTACATTCCCCGAGACTGCCCAGCCACTTTTCTGGGACAACACCACCAGTAACATGCCCCCTACAAGATACTTCTATTTTTCTTTATTTTATTTATATTGCTCTGTACTTGAGCTCTTAAAAGCAGCCACTTTTCTTTTACTTTGTGTGCTTTTATGCATTTTATGTAAGAACATTTGTTTGTACTTGGGTAAATTGAGGTCCTGCCAGAAGCAGACATCAAGACAGCATTTAATTCCAGTCTACTATTGAGAAAAGCTTAAGAACGATCCCAAATGGGGGGCATTCTGCAACATGGTATTTTGTGCCATTTTCGTACAGGACCCCTCAAAAATTGTAAAGGTCACCAAAAGAAGGAGACTCTGAAAACTGTCACACCAAGTGGAGCCTAAGACATAATGACTGCATGTAATATGGTATTTTAGGATTGCAGAACAGAAAAATGACATTAGATAAAAACTAAGGAAATCTGAATAAAATATGAGCTATACATCAGTATGTGTCAATATTTTTTTCATTAATTGGGACAAATATATTACACAAACATAAGATGTTAATAAACAGGGAAACTGTGTGTGGGAATCTTTCTACACTGTCTTCTCAAATTTTCTGTGATTCTCAAACTAAAAGTCAAAGTTTTTCCAAAAAAATAAAAGGATATGGGAACCAGTTAAGCCATAGGATGGCAGTGTGGGCCAGTAGTTTAGACAGAAACATAAGGCCGAAGTTTATGTCTGTCTCTGCCTGATTCTCTGTGGGGCTACATGTTTTTCAGCTGATGACCCTAAGCATAGGTCTATACTTTTAAAATGGCAGTGACAGTGGAAATTTTTTGAAGGATTTCTAAAGAACTGAATGTTTGAAATATCTGTAAAAACAGAGAAGTAAAAAGGAAAGTGTTGTTAGGGATGTTTATTTAGGTCTCAGTTGAAGAATTTCTCAAGTTTCTGAAAATTCTATTTAGGATGCCTGGAGAATCAGTTCATCCTATAGAATATTTTATTATATATAGTGTTTTAAAAATGGAGTGGTATTAGCATTTTTGTTGGGGCATTTCTTTTTTGACTACACATGGCCCTCACACTGATGAATTTTAAGTATCTTTGACCTTGACTTAGAAGATGGTAGTAGCAACCCGGCCCCCCCTCCAGAAGTTATGAAAATTTAAATACTCACATTTATTTAAAAAAAAGCAATAGGGCCCTGGCCAGTGTGGCTCAGTGGTTGGAGTGTTGGCCCCTGGACCAAAGGGTCACAGGTTCAATTCCTGGCCCTGGTCAGGGGGGAGTGTGGGAGGAAACCAATCTATGTGTGTCTCTCACATTGATGTTTCTCTCTCTCTCTCTCTCTCTCTCTCTCTCTCTCTCCTCTCTTCCTCCCCCCTTCTCCCTCCCTTCCACTCTATTTAAAAATCAGTGGAAAGAAGATCCTTGGGTGAGAATTTTTTGAAAAAGAAATAAGGCCCTGGCCCGTTTGGCTCAGCAGTTAGAGCGTTGGCCTGCGGACCAATGAGTCATGGGTTCGATTCCTGTCAAGGGCACATACCTCGGTTGTGGTTCGTCCCCAGCCCTTAGGTCGTGCAGGAGGCAGCCAGTCGATGTGGCTCTATCACATTGATGTTTCTCTCTGTCTCTCTCTCTGTCTCCCTCCCTCCCACTCTATCTGATGATAAATAGAAAAATATCCTCGAGTGAGGAATAAAAAAAAAAAGCAATAGGGAATATTAACTAATATCTGCCAATATTGTGTCCTTTGAAGAGTCAGAATTATGCTAAATGGAAGGACTTAGAGCCATAACATGTCCCCTAAAAGTGGCACAAGCACAACAGAGTCCGCAGGTGTGAGTTAGGGTACTCTGCTATCTCGGATAGCTAAACCTCCTAAACTCCTATTCAAGGCTTATTCTTCTCTCTGTGGACTTTATTTTTAATTTCATTATAATACTTTTCAAATCTACACTGTCGACAGGTTTTTACTTATGACCTTTATTCCGAACTAAGAGTTACCAGTGGTTGCATTTACTTTACACAAAAATTTCCCCCTTTGCTTAAGTCATTTAAGAAAAGGTATCATGCATGTGACCCATACAAACTTCAGTATACTTTCTGTATCACCATTTAAAATAACGTCAATATCATTAGCACACATAATACGATTAACAATGTTTTCTTGATGTTTTCTAATGTTCACCATAATTTCCACAATTGTCTCAAAAGTTTCCTTTAAGAATTGTTCAGAGTAAATTAAGTTTTATCATTTTTTTTAATTTTAGTATTTTAAAAGAAATGTTTAAGGAATTTTACATTCAAAATTTAGCCAGCAAAATTAAGGGGGAGGTACAGAGATTCCCATGAGCCCCCTCCCCTCACACACCCAGTCTGCCCCATCATCACATCCCCCACCAGAGCGGGCATTTTTTAAAAGTGATGAACCTACACTGACACATCATCACCGCCCACAGCCCATAGTCTACACCAGGGCTCACTGTTGGCTTTGTACATCCTACGGGTTTGGACAAATTTTACAATGACATGTATTCAGCATTATAGTAGCATAAAAAGTATATTCACCGCCCTTAATATCCTCAGTGTTCCACCTAATTCATCCTTCTTCCACCTCAATCCCTGACAATCACTGATCTTTTTAATGTCTCCTTAGTTTTGCCTTTTCCAGAATGTCATAGAATTGCAATCATACAGATTGCTCATAAAATGGCATTTTCAAATGTACTTCTTTTACTTAGTAATATGCATGTAAGTTTCCTCCATGTCTTTTCATAGCTTATTTCTTTTTTTAAAATAAGTAATTTATTTATTTTAGAGAGAGGGATGGGAGAAAGAGAGAGAGAGAAATAATCATCGATTTGTTGTTCCACTTATTTATGCATTCATTGGTTGATTCTTGTATGTGCCTTGAGTGGGGATTGAACCTGCAACTTTAGCATATCAGGACAATGATCTAACCAACTGAGCTACTGGGCCAGGGTTAATAGTTTATTTCTTTTGAGTGCTGAATAATATTCCATTGTCTGGATGCACCGCAGTTTGTTTATTCAAATGTACTACATCTTGGTTGCTTCCAAGTTTAGGCAATTATGAATAAAACTATTTAAATATTTAAATTATGCATAAAGCTGCACATCTGTGTGCAGGGTTTTGTGTGGACATGTTTTCAACTTCTTTGCATAAATATCAAGAGCTATTTCTAGATCATATGGTAAGAGTATGAATTATTTTGTAAGAGACCACCAACCTGTCTTCTAAAGTGCTGCACCATTTTGCATTCCCACAGCGATGTCTGTGAGTTCCTGATGCTCCCCATCCTCCTTAGTGTCTGGTGTTTAAGTGTTTTGGATTCCAGCTCTTCTAATAAAGTGTGGAGTTGGTATCTCATTGTTGTTTTAATTTACAATTCCCTAATAACACATGGTATGAAGCATCTTTTCATATACTTTTATACGGCCCCTGTACCTTCTTTAGTGAGGTGTCTGCTAAGGTCTTTGGCCCATTTTTTAATCAGGTTTTTGTTTTCTTCTTGTTGAATTTTAAGAGGTTTTTAAAAATATATTTTGGATAAGAGTCTTTGCTCAGGTGTGTCTTTTGAGAATATTTTCTCACAGCCTATGACTTGTGACTTATCTCCTCATTTTGTTGACATTATCTCTCACAGAGCAGAATTTTAAAATTCTAATGACGTCCAGCTCACCCATTGCCTTTTTATGGTATTGTATCCAAAAAGTCCACATCACACCCAAGTTCACCTAGATTTTTAATGATATCTTCTAGGAGTTTGATAATTTTGTGTTGTACATGTTGGTCTTTTGATTTGTACAAATAACAGTTGTTCAATAAATACTTATTGAAATTCTCTTCATCTAAGAATCTCAGTCATTGAGGAAAGAAAGCATAGTCTTTTGAGATCCATAAAATGAAAGGGAAGTTATTCACTTTAAAATAAACATAGTACAAGAGATTTGATGTGAAGATAATCTGTCTAATTTGTATGCGTGTTTTAGAAAAGAGTTCATATGCATAGAAGTAGAAGATGATGCAGACCAATGGAAAATACTGGGTTGTTTTTTTTGTCATGTATTATTGTTATTTCATCAATATCCTTTAACTTTGGAGGAAAAATTATACAGTTCAAAAGAAAATATCCCATAGATAAGGTTTAAGAAACCTATTTTTTCTTCACTATTTCTAAAGATTATTTGAAGTAGAAACTAATCTTAGTCTATAAAAATGCTTGAAAATAGAGAGCATTAGATATGATTTCACATTTAACAGCATCATCTAGAAATACAAAATCCTGACATCCAAGATAAATGAACAACAAATGAAAAAGGCTACAGAAAGGGTCAAATCCATTTGATGTGTGGACAGTGGTAAAGAATGTTGAGCTTCCCATTTTTTCTTTTGAAACTATAGCATAAAAAATAAAGTTTTGAAAAGTGTTTCTAAACATTTCAATTAAAGAATACAAACTCGTTAATTATACATCACTTGGTTGATAACTGTAAAACATTCTAACATGATCATTTGTTGTAGAAAATAACAAAAGTACATTAAATCATTTTGAAACTTTCCTTGGAAAGAAATAATCAAAGAATATATAACATATAACATTTAAAATATATAATCAGTAAAAATTGCCAGTCATGGGAATAGTTTGAGAAAATATTAACTTAAATTCATTTGGTATTTTAAAAATAAATGTTTCCAAAAGGATTCTCCCATCCCACCACCACATACACACACTCAAGACCTCTAAGTGGAAATTACTAAGCAATGACATTTAAAATTTTTTCACAGATTAAGTACTGTGGAAAAAATGACAATTGATTTGTACAATATCAGAGAGCAAATTATTGATGAAATGAATGCATAATCCCTATCTATCAACTCCTAGATTTGATTTCTTTGTAATGCCTAATGTTGACACTCCAGAGAGAGAAAATGTATACGTGATTAGGCAATTATTTTACATGCCTTCTGCAAAGAAGGGGTAACAATTAAAATTAACAAGACAGATTTGCTGCTTAAATAAATTTATAAACTCTTGGAAGAAACACAAATCTACAAAAATTTCCATAATAAAATTCAGAATGTGATGTGACAAATACTAACTACAATAATTGCAAATATTCTTGGTTGAACATTGATAAAAATGAGACAAATTCTGCCTGGGGTGATTTGGGAAATCCTCTTTTAAAAGATGTAATTTGATTTTATTTTCAGTGCTATGGGTGAGGTATTTTCACGTTCATTTACCTATTTGAGTATTAAAGTTAGAAGTCAAATTTAATTCTATTTAATACCAAAGCTCATATTCTTTAAAATCCAATAAAAATATGATATATTAAAGTTAATTGGAAATAAAGGATCTGTCTGTCTCCCTGTGTCTCCTCTGTCTTTTTCTCTTTTTCTGTTTCCCAAGGATAATGCACTTTGAAGACTGTTGATGGTCATGTGCAGAATTTGAGCTGAAGAACTGAGCATTAGATGCCAGCTAAGAGGCTACTATGATCTCAGGGTCAAGGGACAGGATTATGCAAAACTGAAAAAGTGGCTTTTTAGATAAAGGTAATAAAGAAGGAATTAAAAATGTTTTGATTCTGGCTTTGGAGATGTAAAATCAATGGCACCATTAACAAGAGTGAAGAGCTGTGATTTCAGCAAGGTGAGAGCCAATCAGGGGCCAAGGACAGGCTTAAGATAAGTGTGTTTAATCCCTCATCCCCATCACCCCGCTAACACAACACGGCTTCAGTGTTCCCTGAAGCCCCATCCCCCCAACTCCCACTCCCCACAAACATACTATGTAAGTATGTACAGTAACAATAGATGCTTATGAGGCAAGGGTATTTGGAAGATAAATTCCTAGACCCTCAATACAAACATGTTGCTTTTGCTAATCCCAAATCCCTCTTCTAAAGAAATTTAGGAAGCAGTATTTGGGAAGGAAATGTTAAGTTCATTTTTTCATGTACTGAAGCTCCACATAGTTCCACGACGTATGAAGTTCTGTGTCCTGTAAAGGGCTTGAGAAAATTAAGCCCAGCCAGGTTCCACTAGCAGACATCCTTTGAGTCTGGAGAGTGTACAATAATTTGAATTGAGGATCCAGTTCTGAGTATGGGAATGCTGTGTGACAGCCCATTTTTGAATACCGTTTGAGAAAACAAAATTGTTTTTAATGGCAAAAAAGAGATCTTTTAGGAAAAAAAGGATAACTGTCACATTAATTTTGATTGGCTTCATTAGGGCCAAATTCTTTCGGACGACCGACTTAGCTATCTGAAGGCTTCAGAAAGATGGAGAGATGAAGTGTACAGGGAAAAGTTCACCTTCACTTCAATAGTCAAAGAAAAGAAACCCTGTGATCCTGAGAGGGAAGTGCCATGCCTGGTCACTGCTTCCTCCCCGGGGCCGTGCACACGATGCCACCTTCTCCTCTGTCTTCTCAAAGCCACTCTGCTGTGTACTCATCTTTCTAGCAAGCTGAAACCTTACTGCCCTCCAAAAGCTTGCGTCTAAGAAACGCCATTTCCAGCGCAGTTCTTTGGGAGTCTAAAGTTTCTGATACTGTGAAATTGAACATTTCCAAGCTAGTCCTGCTGGTTTTGAATCCTCTCCCATTTTTACCTATTACTTTTATGATTATTTAAACAGAACTCATATCTTTCAAGTTTCTTTACTCTACATGTCCTTCAAATCCTTAGCACCACTAATAAATAGTGAAATAACCTCAAGTACCCACATGGCTGAGAACTTGAAAATAAGCAGTGGAAATGCCAGAGATTAACTAAAGATAACACAAAGCTCATGCACTAAAATCCATGCATGTAACTCACCTTCCATTCTTGATTTAATATTATTTTGGACATGATTCTAAGTGTGTCCTAATGACTACTAAGAATTTAGTAATCAGTAAGCCACACGAATCTAACTCAATGCTCTCGGAATAAAGTGATAAAATATAGAATATGTGTGAAAGTTTTGTATGTGGCAAGGAAATACAGAGCCAGTGTCATTATAGCTTATCTGATGTCTCAGCTCAGCGTACATTTAAAACAGAACACGAGAAGATGTAAGAGTGCTACACGCAGGGACATTGTCAGCAGAAAGAACTGACTACGATACCTTGCTGATGGAGACAGACACCCCTAAAATCAGACTGCAAACCTGAAAAAAGAAACTAAGGATAATACAGATTTATTCAAAATTTTACATAACTGTAAAACTCCTGAAGTATAACTGTATTTCAGTTCAGCTCTAATGGTTTTGCACCACGTTGACTAAATAATCGTGCACAGATAAATTATATCAAATATGTTCTATTTGAAAAAGCAGGGAAACACGGATTCAAGAACAGACATTTCTCAGTTCTCTTCACTTTTTCCGCACGCGTTTACCTGCATCCAGGTCCCGGTTTTGCTTTTCCTCAATCTCCTCTCCTCAATGTGCTCAGGTTTGCTCCTAACCTCAGTGGATGGCAGTGATGGACATATTTCTCTCCAAACGTTTGGCTGCTTGAGAGAGGAAACTTAGCTAACTAAAATTAACTGACTTAGAATACCTCCTCTTCTGAAAATGTCAGCTAAAGGCCATGTTGTGGAGTAGGAAGCAAAGGACATGTTAGACGAATTCATTATAAGAGATATTTTTCATTTCTCTCTAACCTTTGAAAGATAAGTTCCAATGAAATTAATTAGCCTGATGGAGTTCTCATTTACACCATGTCTAATTTACACTAACAAAATAAACTGCATGGGTAACAAATTGCCTAAATATTTCAAGCAAATTGAAATAAACCTCAATTTAGTAACTATTCCAGGAGTAAATATTTTTATTCCAGTGATCAGCCTAATTATCCTAGTTGCAACACCTTCATTTACACAATATATACTTATGCTTAAAGTTGATCAATTTTTTTAAGAAAATAAATTTTAAGTTTGTGGAAATTTCAGGGAACATATTTTTGATTCAAATGATCAGGCTAATTATCCCAATACTGACTCATCCCTTTATAGAAAGGAAATAAAAATGGATCCATTCACGTTGGTTTCAAATTCAAATTTCAGTAGCAAAATGTATTTTCTCCTCTCATTTTACTTATTGGCAGGATTTTCTGGACACAGGATTCTATTGATACTAGATTTTTTTTTTCCTTTAGGAGCTAGAGAAAACATGCCCATGGGATGGAAGAAATAGGTTATGATTTTTTTTTTTTAAGAGCTCATCAAGAGGTATGAAAACACAAGGTGGGTAATTACTATTAATAGCATCATGTCACCAAATCAAACTCACTGAGCATGCGTTGGTTTCTATTGGTGTACGTGAGTACCAAACCACCAACATTTGAATTATTGAAAACAACATGCGGAGTGCAAATTTTCACTCAAAGATTGTGGTCAAAAACCTACATAGTGACCAGGCGTTTCTGTAATGGAAACATTTTAGAAAGAAATTAATTATTTGTAATGGATCTTTTTTCAGTCTGAAACATTTAGTGATATAGCACCATCGTCTTTCTAAAATTTGGGGATGCAAATCACAAAGGATCTTTTGCATCTAGTTTGAAATCCCACCTTGCACAACTTTTGGAACTTCAAATCATTTCCCTTTCCCGGCAAGGCTCTGGGTGGCCCACATCATTTCTTCTATTGTTCTTATTTTCTGTGCTATTGTGCTTCTTATTCTCCTGTGCTTCTATACCTGGTGTTCTTAATTGTTAGCTGCCATTGTTAGAGTAACTGATGCTACCTTTGCCACCTAAGTGGCTATTTTTAATGACCTTTGTTGTCCCACAGCCAAAGGTCTACTCCATTTGGGGTGTGAAGGAGAGGACTCTCAAGCCTCTAGTACGAGGGTTATTTTGCTATTAGTATGGCCTGGAATTATTCCCTTTTCTTAAGATTCATTTTAGTAAGCACATGAAAACAATTTTCTCATGTACTTGTCAACTATTTGAAAGGCAACATACCATTTTTAAAGTGAAAGTACCTTTTTCTTGTTGACCAAGAATTCATGTCCTAAAACAGAGCTCATATAACTCTCTCCAATAAGAAATCCTTTTTTAAAAAGTTACAGTAACATGGCCCGGCCAGTGTGGCTCAGCGGTTGAGCATCGACCTATGCACCAAGATGTCACCGGTTCAGTTCTTGGTCAGGGCACATGCCCAGGTTGTGGGCCTGATTCCCAGTGAGGGGCATGCAGGAGGTGGCCAATTGATGTTCTCTCTCATCGATGTTTCTATCTCTCTCTCCCTCTCCCTTCCTCTTTCTCTCTTTCTAATATCAATAAAGAAAACATAAATAAAAAAATAAAGTTAGAGTAACATGTGCTCTATTTAATTATTTAGTACTAGAATATGGAAACTTGCTAGTCTTCTTTCAAATAGGTATAACATAACAGCACCTTTTTTACCCCAATATAACAATGTGACCTTGCATTTTTATCAGAATCCTTCCCTTCATCCCTCCTTGGAATTAAAAAAAAATTCAAATCTTTTATTTCATTTTATTTGTATTTTAATGCAAATCAATTTGTTCTATTCAACTGATAAATAATAAACCAAAAGGCAAGATCAGAGGTTGAGTGTTTTGTGCCTGTTAAGACTGAAATACAGTAGCTCCTCTTTATCTGTAGGGGATAAATTCCAAGACCCCCAGTGGATGCCTGAAGCCACCAACAGTATTAAACCCTATATATGCTATGTTGTCGTTTTTTCTATACATGCATACATTTTCACTTAAACAAAGCAATTATATCTTCTCTTTGGCATATTCAAATTACCAGCATCACTATTTTGGGGGGGGGCATTTATTAAGTAAAATAAGGGTTACTTGAATACAAACACTGTGATACCATGATAGTTGATCTGCTAACCCAGAGGACTCCTAAGTAACTAACAGGTAGAGAACATATACAGTGGGGATAAGCTGGGCCAAGAGATGAGCAACATCCTAAATTTGACAGAGTGGGACAACTAGAGATTTCAATCCACTACTCAGAATGGCATGCAACTTAAAACGTAGGAATGGTTTATTTCTGGAATGTTCATGGAACATTTTTGGACTATAGTTGACCACAGATAACTGAAATAATGGAAAGTGAAACTGTGGAAAGGGTGAGGGGACTACTGGTGTCAGTTTTAACAAATTTTTAGTCCGGCTGGTGTGGCTCAGTGGTTGAGCATCGACCCATGCACCAAGAGGTTGCCGGTTTGATTCCTGGTCAGGGCACATGCTCAGGTTGTGGGCCTGATCCCCAGTGTGGGGCATGCAGGAGGCAGCCAATCCATGTTCTCTCTCATCAGCCAATCCATGTTCTCTCTCATCAATGTTTCTCTCTCTCCCTCTCACTTCCTCTCTTTCTAAAATCAATAAAGAAAATAAATAAATAAATATATAAAAAAAATTTTCTAGGGAATCTTAATTGCCCAATGAATAGCTCTATTATTATTATTATTCTAATTAGGAAATGTATTGGTTGCCAGGTTTAGTTCTGAGAGATTTCCGAGTGTGGGAGCGGCTTCCCAAGTGCAGAGCATCGGTTAGCGTAGAGTGCAGACTGCACAGCCTTAGGATCAATCTATCCGACTCGTCTGTCCCTCGTGGTTTGGCCATGGCTGTCATGGTGAAAGATGAACTCTCTTGTACTGGGACTGTTAATATAAACGAGCTCTATTTCATTCTGAGATGTCTTGATTGAGAATTCTTGAGATGACTCAGGTCAATTTTCTGAGAGGTTACAACTAATTTAAAACTTACTAGTGAGTATAAATAGCTTCAGCTGATCGTTTAAATATGACATACGTTACTCTTGGGTTGAATTTCATTTGCTGCCCCAAAACCAATTATTTAGTTTTTTTTTTTAAGTCTTTCCAGAAATCTCACAAAGTCCCAACTAACCAAAGCATAAATTTCCCTCTTAGTACAGACATTTTAGAGATGTATTGAATTGCAGTGTGTAGTACAGATCCCTTGAGCACCCCACTGGCAAATTCTTTGTGTCCTGAGAATTGCTTAATTATTCCTTTTCTTTGTTCCCTATCTTTTAATCAGACTCTCTCCCTATGATTTTCTTGGTTTTATTAATGGAACTGCACGAAAAATGTAATCAAAATCCTCCTTTGCAAGTTTAAACAAATTAAACCTGTTTTTCTCTTCATATACAATTTGTCTTTTATATTGTTTTCTTTTTGTGGTGATCTTGTCAAAAAATAAACTCATGTTACATTATCAAAGACTTAAAATATAGACCTTAAACTTCACTCACTCATCCCTGTTAACATTACTTTTCTGTCATTTAAAAATAGTTTAAGGGGCTTTTCAATGTTTTGTTGTTTTGTTGTTAATCCTCACTCGAGGATAGTTTTCTATTAATTTTTAGACAGAGTGGAAGGCAGGGAGTAGGAAGAGAGAAAGAGAAATATGAATGCGAGAGAGACACGTGAATTGGTTGCCTCCCACATGACCCCATCCGGGGCCAGGATCAAACCTGCAACCCAGTGACGTGCCCTTGACTGGGATTCAAACCCAGGATCCTGACCTTTCAGTCCATGGGCTGATGCTCTAACCACTGAGCAAACTGGCCAGGGCTAACATGATTTTTAAGAGGCGATTTGTCATAATTATGTAAATAATTTCTTATAATTTTATTGTAAAGTATATTCACTTTTATTGGGACTTTTTTATACAGAAAAAACACACTGGACAAGGGAGATTTATTCAAGACTATCACCATAGGGGAGAGAGATTGAACTCAACTTTCTTGAAATGAAAGGTGGGGGAGTTTGCAGCACTGGGGTGAGCTAGGGGGTGGTTGGTCAATGGGATTATGCCATCCCCGTTTGCTAATTGGCACTTATGGAAGTTAGGCTCCTCCCCTTCCACAGAGACTGGGAGATAAGCGCCTCTTTTTTCAATTTTTTTTAATATTGATTTTTAAAAAGTATAGTTGATATATAACACTCTATAGTTGGAGGTGTACAATCTAATAATTCCATATATTATGCATTGGAAAACGATCACCACAACAAGTCTAGTTAACGTCGGTCAAAATATATAGCAACAATGTTTTTCTTGTGATGGGAACTTTTAAGATTTATATCTTTATCAACTTGTAAACATGAAATAAGGTATTATTTATAAGAGTCACCATACTGTCACCACATTCTATCCCAAGACTTATTTATTTTGTAACTGAAAGTTAGTACCTGACAACCATTTTCACCCATTCCCCCCACCCACCCCCACCTCTGACAACCACCATTCTGTTCTCTGTATCTATAAACCTGGTTTTGTGTTTTCATTGGTTGTTTAGATTCCACATTTAAGTGAAATTCTGTGGTATTTGTCATTCTGTCTGACATATTTCACTTAGCATATGCCCTCAAGTAACATCCATGTTGCTGCAAATGTCAAGATTTTATTCAATTTCATTATTTTTATGGCTGAATATTTCTATACACACACACACACACACACACACACACGCACACACCCCTTCTTTATCCATTCATCCATCAGTGGACACCTAGGTGGTTTCCATAGCTCGGCTACTGTAAATAATGTTGCAATGAACATAGGGGTGCATATATCTCTTCGAATTAGTGTTTTCATTTTCCATGGATAAATAATCAGAGGTGGAATTGCTGGGTCTTATGGTAGTTTTATTTTGAAAAATTTGAGCAATCTCCATACTGTTTTGCGTAGGAGCTGCAGCAGTTTACATTCCCCCCAACAGAGCTCAGGGATTTCCTTTTCCCCACATGCTCGCCAACATTTTTTGTATATTATCTTTTTGATAATAGCCATTCTAACAGGTGAGGCGATATCTCATTATGGTTTAATTTGTATTTTCCTGATGATTACTAATGTTGAATATCTTTTCATGCACTGTCCTGTCTTTCTTGATGATTACATTTCAAAGGGATGGCTCCCAGGTTGTTTTGAAAGACATACGGTGGGTTGTGAAATTAAAGAGAGGCTGGGAGAGAATTTACGTGTCAAAGAGGCAGAGAAATGATTTATAATTGCAAATTTTCTAAAGTAAATAATCTAAAAAGAGAGAGATTAGGGGTTTATAAACAGGAAGAAGCCTGTCTAAAGTTCAGTCGAGCTGAGGGGAATGCTGAGGACATCTTGGTCAGTACAAACATTAACGAAAAAATTATGAAATTTATCCAATTAGGCAGATATTACCTTAAATATCTGATATTTCCAAATTTCTATTTCAGTCTTAAACACAATATCTAGTTGCATTTTTATAATAGTTTTAAGTTTGCCAGAAAAATCTAATAAAGCTGAGTCCACATATACGTATTACATTTTTAAAATGTTTCCTTATATTCCAATGTATAAAAAGTGAGATAATTAAGAGTTTTAAAAAAATTCTCACCCAAGGATATTTTTCCATTTATTTTTAGAGCGAGTGGAAGGATGGAAGGGAGGGAGGAAGAGAGAGAGAGAAACTTCCATTGATTGCCTCCTGCATGATCCCAACGGGGGCCAGGGATTGAATCTGCAACCCAGGTATGTGCCCTTGACCAGGAATCAAACCTGGGACCCTTCAGTCTTTGGGCCTACGCTCTAACTGCTGAGCCAAATTGACCAGGGCTAATTAGGATTTTTATATAAGTTCCACACATTAAAATTATAGACAAATATAATGAGCTAATTTATAACTGGTTTATAAATGTGATATCTTCAACATTTGATTGGTTATTATGGCTTCTGACAAATTCATAGGTTCTGTACTTATCTGTTTACAGTGTCAAAACCTATTAAAGATCTTAGATTTCAGACTACTTGCGAGTTAACAAGCTTGCTTAATATAGTTTCATTGGTGTTTGCAGAAGATGCAAAACTCCAGGGCCAGACACAAAGGACTTCACCAGTCATAGCACAGTGAGCATGAGCTTCATGTTCTCATGAATTGTCTTACCTTCCATGTCCCGGGGAGTGATATGGAAGCCTAGTTATATATTTCAGATAAAATGGTTTGAATCAATGGTTGGAGAAACTTGAGTTTAGAGAATTCCCAATCTTTTAAGTAAACTGCTGGCTAGCCTGCTCCAACTTTGCTCCTAAGGGAGACATTATATTTACTGTTCTAATCTGGAAACAAATCTTCCCTCTGCCTTGGACGGAGACACTATTTTATCAACAAAGGCTGTTTATGGCACAAATATCCTCGACAAGATATTCCAGAGAAAAAGTTGATATGACATGTAGGAACACCAGGGAGAATAATCCCCTAATATGAAAAATTGGTAAATTTTAAAAATCTAGATGTTTTGGCGTCATACCTTATTATCCA
Organism: Tadarida brasiliensis; assembly: GCA_030848825.1. Taxonomy (NCBI): domain Eukaryota; kingdom Metazoa; phylum Chordata; class Mammalia; order Chiroptera; family Molossidae; genus Tadarida; species Tadarida brasiliensis. Next base: position 75,515,984 of record CM061267.1, on the reverse strand, counting down.
TCTGGTAATTAATGTTACTTTATTATTAAAAGTTTGATATATATGTATAGACACTAATTTGAATCTAGAGTTAGTATCTGCAACACATTAATTAGGAATCTATGTTCTAGATGAAGGTATAAGAGTACTTCAAATATCATTATTAAAATCTACATCACAGAATTGTTCATGAGCATAAGAGGTCTTTAGTCTAAGACTAAAATTAGTCTATTTTTCTTTGGTGACATGAATCGTGTTTCAGATAGGTTACTGGCTAGAAAGAAATTAAAAATTTTCAGAGCAGGACTCTAGGTGAATAATTTTTGATTATTTGTTCTTACTACTTTGACTTTTAGAAGTTTGGCTAGGTTGCCATCTTGACGTGCTCCTCTGGGAGCAAATCTTTCATAGAAGGTTCTTGCCAGAGTGTCTGTGCATACAGAGTATGGTCTTTACTGAGCCTGGAAGAATTTGTAATATCACTATTTTTTTTTCCCTATTAATGCCAGAGTTTGGTCTAAGACTTGCTTTCATTGCAACATATCAACTGACTACGAAGTTGTAGAAGAGAAAGACACATTAACTCTCCACCTCTAATCACTTCTGTCTACTGACATGATCTAAAGAACCTGATACAATTGTATGGCTACTGTGGCCAAGATAGTATGTTATCTGCAACATGCCATATATAGTATGATACTGTAGTATATACCATGCATACTATAGTACATATCATACTATACTATAGTACATATCATACTATACCATAGTATAAACTATATTATTCTATAGTATAGTATGATAGCCTACCATAAATATGCTGGTAAATTATTAACACCTGGTTTGGGAGGTGGAAATGAATTTGGGCTCTTGACAATTTCTGTGTCTTAAGTACTCCCACTGTGGCTTCAGCTGTTAAAGTGACAGCCCTGGTCAGGGCTTTGGGAAGATGTTTGTATCCTGGCTCTCAAGAGCCGGTGAGAGCTGGCTCCCTTAACAGCTGGCTCCAAAACACTACTGCTCAATGTTTTAATTTTTCTCAGAAGCCAATTATAAATAATAGAAATGTTCACTTTTAGAGAAGACTAACTCTTGCTAATTTGAAAGTAATCTATAAAAGCTACACTAGTTTAATTAAAACTCGGAAACAAAACCACACATACAAAATTGTAACGGTTTGAACTTTCGTCACGAGATTTGACAAGCGTTCTCAGTTTGTCCATGCTGTTTTCCTATGTCTTCCATGTTAAAATGGAGAAAATGCATCAATACAGATTTAATTTTAATAGGAAAAACATAAGAAATTGGTATATTGTAAAAGCGTATCGTGCATTGTAACCCAATGTAAGAAATATATATGCTCCTGGCCTTGAGACAAGATCTTTTAGTAGAAAAAGTGAAGACTCTGAAACTTTAATAATCTAAGTTACTTTAGGGAAACGTGTGAACCTCCCCTTGTCACTTTGGAATCTTTGTGTGTCTGCCCCAGGCAACAGGACAAAGTGGTTGATGGCTACAGTCTGAAATACAGACTGACACTTTCTGCGGCAGCAGTCAAGAGTGAGTTATTTCAATCCGTGCTGCACGGCTGAAGAATTTACCTTCATGGCGCAGGAATCCCATTTCAGTCTGTCAGATGCACTACACGACACCTGCTTCTCCATGAGCCAGAGCATCAGTGCAACGTAGCTGCTCAGATGCCTAACCTGCCCAAACAGTTGTTAAAGCTAAATATCAAAAGAAAGAGAAAAAAATTAAAAATTAATCTTTCCTTGTGGGAATGGAAATACTAAAATGAATTGAGGTTTGCAAGGACGAATGCATGCATATCAGTAAAGATTCTTCATTTCACTCACAACTGCTTCTAAGCTTCACCAATACTTGAAAACGCTAGAGTGTTTGAGATTATTCCATTCCTTATATTTCACAACTTTGAAAACAGATACATTAGTACAGCAAGAATTGAATCTGTGACTTTATGAGACAAAGAAAGAGAAAATAGTCACTGGGATAATTATTTACGGTTACTGTTTGAATCATTCACTTCAGAGAATCTTGTTTAAAATTGATGTCATTAAGTGATCTTGACATAGACTTTTCTTTCACGTTATAAATGATTATTAATTGGATCTTCTAGCCCTGGTGTATGTGAATGGATTTCAGTGAATATGTGGATATTTTAATTATATGCGACGTTTTGTAAATATGGGTATTTTTATATAAAAATATTTCCTAGCATTCATCAGTTTATCAAAGGGGAATGTGACCTTCAGAAGTTAGGAACCGATACTGGAGTGTGTGTAGTGCAGTAATAGAATTGATAGAAGGACCACACACACACACACACACACACACACACACACACACACACACACACAGAAATAGGTGTACTAAATTAATATCACCCATCAATCTACATGATAGTATTTTCCTTTTTGCCTTGGCTGATGGTGCAACCAGTAATCATACCTCTGATTTGGAGAGAAAAGCCTGGGGTACGGCTATTAGGAAAACAAAAGTAAAGAGGCATGAACTTGACCGACAGAAAAGGCACTATCCCGATTCTGTTAGCACATTATCACAGTAAGTTTCCCAGCTGGGGTAGTTCACACAGCTGATAGAAAAATAAGAAAATATGGAGCAAAGAGAGGACAATTATTGAATGAGAAAAAGGGGAGATTTAAGAAGTGAGGGACTATGGCCCTGGCTGGTTTGGCTCAGCAGTTAGAGCGTCGGCCCATGGACCAGAGAGACCCGGGTTCGGTTCCCGCTAAGGGCATGTACCTCTGTTGCAGTTTGTCCCTAGCCCTGGTTGGGGTCGTGTGGGTGGCAACCACTCGATGTGTCTCTCTCACATCGATGTTTCTCTCTCTCTTCCCCCTTCTCTCCCTCCTGCTCTATCTGAAGATAAATGCAAAAAATGTCCTCAGGTGAGGATTAAAAAAAAAAAAAGAAGAAGTGAGGGACTATGAAATCAAGAATAAGGTAAAAGCATCCAAGCACGGAGCAGGTACAAATTAAAGAAAAATAGTCCAGAAAAAAATAATTTAAAATTTTTTGCCTCAGTTGGTTTATTAAAAATTTATTTAAAATTTGTACTGATGACAGCCCTGGCCGGTTTGGCTCAGCGGTTAAAACGTCGGCCCGCAGACTGATGAGTTGCGGGTTCAATGCCGCTCAAGGGCATGTACCTTGGTTGTGGTTTGTCCCCAGCCCTGGTCGGTCATGCAGAGGCAACCAGTCAATGTGTCCCTCTCGCTCTGATGTTTATCTCTCCCTCCCTCTCACTCTATCTGAAGATAAATGGAAGAATATCCTGGGGCGAGGATTTAAAAGAACAATGAATTGATGACTTATTAATTCTGACATTGTAACTTCCAGTTCTTGATGTGACAAAATCAATCTCTTTTTTTCTTTACTTTGGTTCTTTTATTGAGATAATATAAATATTTCCTTTTCCCTCTTTCAGTGAGTATTGCTGTCTATTCCATGGAGGAAGTGACAGGACGTGAAACAAGAAAACTGCAAATTTGCAGCACTTCCCTTATTTATTGGAAGGCTTATGAGCTTCTGCACCGTGTCACAAACCCAGAAAATAAATAATGCACTCCAACCTCAAACAACTACCGTTCTGGGTTAGCCATGTTATTATACCTGTGTTCCTGCTCCTGTCTATTCTTGTTTGTCCAGTCTTGCTTTACATTTTTTTAAAAAGTTGAAATTCATGATCATTGCCAGTATGTTTAACAAGTGAAAACTATCACTGTAGAGTATTAAAAATAGGAAATGATGTATGGCTTAAGATCTTTCCAATAAACTATTTTGTAAAGTTGCCATTTGCTTTGTATCTGCTGCTGCTTGAATCAGGAATCATTTGTGAACCCTGTTACCTATTCTTGTATATGCGAAAAAGAACTTTTTCGTCCTTAGAGCAGTGTGATCATTTAGTCTACAATAGCTTTGATTCAGTCAAAGTCGAGCTTGAGTTCTGAGTTTATGAATTCAGTTGCAGAAATAAGAGACAGCTAGAGTGGCTGCAGGTTTGGAAAAATATAATTTAGCTACTAACTCTCTCACACACACCAAATACACCAAGAACCTAAGGAAACACCACATGCAACTAGTTCCCCAGACCCACGCTCTTTGACGTTTGTTCCCTGAGCGTTTTTAGCGCTTTGGAGCTTTATAGAAATGAAGAATCCCAGGCTCTCCACTCCAGACATGCAAATCAGAACCTGTTTTATACTTAGACCTCTGGGGAGAAGACTCGCCCTTTCTCACACCCCCCAGAATGCAGCCCCCAAGCCCTTCTTCCCTCGCACAGTAGTCATTCAGCCCTCACCACTGTCTGAATTTTGAGATGTTGCAGTTGAACTGGCATTCTGGAAAGGTCTTCATTCTCCGGTGTCGTCTCTATTTAATAACTTCCACTTCTATACATTTCAATTTCTGTGTGTGAACACTGAGATAAATAGCTGGAGTCTTTAAGCAAGGGAGACAACAGCTAAAAGCAACAATGGGAACTTGTTCGGTACAGCTTCAGCAATATATAGGTCTTCACAAAAGCAGCAGTTACATTGTGCAGGCGGTGATAAATGTGAAACTATAAATTCTGGAAATGGTGGTAGTAAATAGATAGAAACAAGAGTGGTTCACAGATAAGGATATGAAGTATACTGTCTTTATATTTTGCCAAAAATGAACTTCATATATTTTGTGGACTAGAGAGGTGTTTTAAAGAAAACAAATTCATAACCAATTGCCTCCTAGAATTGTCTATATTTATACATTGTCAATAAAATACTTTAATTAAAACATATATCATTTTTAGCTTACATATTTCCTTCTTTGCATTATTTTATAAAATGTCCAAGATAAGAAGGAATATAATGGCTTTCTTTTTATTTAAAATTTCTAACATTGTTCTGGCCAGTTTTGCTCAGTGGTTAGAGCATCGGCGGTGGATGGAAGAGTCGCAGGTTCGATTCCCAGTCAAGGGCACGTACCTGGGTTGCAGGTTCAATCCCAGGCCCTGGTTGGGGTTGTTCAGGAGGCGACAAATTGATGTGTCTCTTTCACATCGATATCTCTCTCACTCTCTCTCCCCCCTCCCCTTCCCACTCTATCTAAAAATCAATGGAAAAATATCCAGGAGTGAAGATTTAAAAAGAAAGTTTCCAACATAATGTATTATACTCTTTCAAATGTTTAGTGACCATTATTTTCAAGCACCCTTATGTGCATGGCTGTATTTTTCAAATACATTTATAATTTGCTAAATCATCTTCTTTTTATTAAGTTCTTGTTGGACAAAAGAAGCTTAAAAAAGGAAGATAAATGCTTAACATATTTGCTTATTTCCTACATATGACTATATATAGAGATTTATAGATAAATTAACACCTAAAATAAATGAGAGAACCAAGAAAATAATTTGTTTCATCAAAGTAATAGAATTCTGATGCTCTAATCAAGGTTTTAGTTCCTCTAGGCAATCAGACTTAATGTTCACCAAAAATATGAAAATACCTGTGTAAATAACCCTATCTTCATTAGACTATAATTTGTTTAATAGTGTTTGATACATTTCTTAATAAAATTTATTTTCACTTTTGACCCAATAAATTATGCTAATATTAGTACACTTCATTTGCTTCTATGTCACTCTATCTTCTATTTTTTCTTCTTCTAAATTAATAATTGCAGATATTTCTTTTAGTTTTAAGGTTTATGATGCTATGTGTAGTTAAACTGCTTAATCTATTTTTTAAAATGTCCTCCCTCTTCATTATATTGATTTGATAATCGTCTTCAGCCCTTCAACTTTCTAAAACATTTAAAAAGTGGGATGTGCAGGGCAAATTAGAGAAATGATGTTGATATTATTTCACTAAAGAGAACTTCAAAGGGAGAACATTTATTTGTGAAAGAAATTGTTTTGAGGAATTAAACAATGTTTTGGAAAAATGAAAATGCCTCCAAAATGTTTATTATTTTCCTTACCCTGAAAAATATTAAAAGATAGAACATTGATAGAGGAAAGAATAAAGGCGAGAGAGGTTGGAGAAAGGACGAAAGAGAGGGCAGAGAAAGGAGACAGATGAGAAACCAGGAATGTAGGCTCTGACCCTTTACCGCTTATTAATGGTGTGACCTTGAACACGTTTCCTTACTTTTCTAAGCCTTATCAAAATGTAAACCACTTTTGGACCCACTTTTATACTTAACCCCCCCCAACAAACATAGAGAAAATATTTGAAAGTAGCATACTTTCAGAGAAACAGAGCAACTAAATATGACCTGCGTTCACTGGTAAGGGATCTATGCTTCCACCAATCAATAAAACAAATTCAAGTTCTGATGGAGGTATTTCCATCAAACCCACTCAGAAAACTCTTTAAACGGCACAGTTTTTTCTTATTGATTAACTCTTTTCTGGAGTTTGTTACATTTCATGCAATGTCTTTCGTATTAACTTTTCTCTTCTGGGGCTAAGCAATTTCATTTCAGGATGTAAATGTCGTTGTACTAATAGAGCAATCCAACCTTTCTATGTGTGCATTGACTCTAGCTTTTGTTTTGGAAGCTCTCATTCCAAACCGCACTGCAATTTTTAATTTAATTTTCTTACTAAAGTGAATCTATTGAACAATCCTATCCTCTTTAATTATTATTAAATATGAAAACTGGATTTTGCTGCAAAGTTGGCTAATTATCTATGTCAATAGCCTTTTACATATAATCAGTGTTATGATACAAAGTTCATTTTAGAGTCAAAGAGATTCAGATCCAGGTTTGGCTTTGCCAGATTAGTAGTTACAAAATAGTCACGGGGGTATAAAGTACTGCACAGGAAATATAGTCAATAATATTGCAATAACTATGAACGGTGCCAGGTGGGTACCGGGAATATCAGGGGGTATACACTTTGTAAAGTATATGACTGTCTAACCACTATGCTGTATACTTGAAACCAATACAAAATAATATTGAATGTAAACAGTAATTGAAAAAAAAATTTAATTAAAAAAATAGAAACCAGTATTTGAGTGTTCTTCTGAAGATTAAATGAAAGAAGACATATAAAATGCCTAAAACAGTTCCTGATATATCATCGGCACTTAATAGTTATTAAGATATCACAGGGCAAACTTCTATGATAAGAAAAGAATTCACTGCAGCACTCTGGGTCCTGTGCACTTTTCAAACAACATTTCTCTGTGCAAGGAGCAATTCTTTATATACGAAGGTTGGTCTCTTGCCTCACACATCCTTTCATAAACCATATATATATGGTTTGTGGTCGGCACAAAGAGGCATTTTGCAGGAAATCTTGGGCTTTTGCACTTTCCACTGAGGAAAATAAAAAAGCATTAAATAGCATAACTGTTCTTTCAATTTCAGAGGTTAGGAAACTAAGGTTGGTAAACATTTAAACTGCAGTTCTCCCACCTGGAAGCCAATGTTTTACAGTTTCCCTCATATGCATTAAAACACAGAATATTCAAAGGTAGGGTACTCATCACTCTTTACATTAAATCTACTGGTGAAGCAACTCTCATATATGCACTGATTTATCAATCATAAGGCTTTTAAGATACGCAAATGCACATTTAATGTGTTATTTCTCAAAGCAAAATGTATTAGTCATTTAAAGAAGATTATTATAAAGAGAAAGCCCCATCTAGTGAAAAGATGTTAAGTTATACAAAAAAGTTTTCATATAAATTTAGTCAAATATTAACACAACAACCCCTGCATTGCCTAGAAGTCTGTTGGGAACATTGCTAATTTAAAATGTTCCTATTTGACTGATGAAAATCTTATTAAATACATATTTCACTTCTGCAGTGGTTGAATGTAAGTCACACGCCCTTCTCAGATCGGCATGTTGTCGTACCAGATTGTCTCTAAATCTAGTCACGACAATGACAAAGAAAATAGTGAATTCAGGCCCAAAGCAACCTTTCAAAATACATTTTTGAAACTCTACAGCAAAATGAATTACCTTTTAGTTGTGTTTGCCATAATGAGGAAACTAATTTCTAACTTCTAAAGTACCATCCTTGATATAATGCAATCTAGTGTGACTTAAAACCAGGAAAGTAAGATGTATAAGAAAATTAATTAGAAATCTTGGGGAAAAAAATATAACAACCCAAAACATGCAACTAATAATATTAACTCTGTACTGGACAAATAAAGAAGTAGTGACCAGGGAAAATATAGGAATTCATCTAGAATGCACTTATGAATTTATCCAGAATTCAACACATATAGGTAAACATAAATAAAAATTAATAAAAGATGAATGAATATTTTACAGCTATACTATCCAATATAGCAGTCAGTAGCCACATGTGATTATTTAAATGCAAATTTATTAAAATTAAATAAAATTTTAGTTTCTCAGTCACAATAGGACTTTTGAATGCTCAATAGCTCTTGGCTACTGGAAAATCTATATATAGAACATTCCCATCACCATTAAAAGTTGTTTTAGAGAACACTCCTACACAAATAGTAGAAGATAAAATGGGAGTTCCAAATATCCATAAAAACGGAATGGAAAGATTGGTGGAGAAGCGATATTTCAGCAAGTGATGCCTAAGCCTTTTGCCATCCTAAGATTGAAAATAAACCTAAATTTCCAAGAGCAAAAGTAAACATGAATCTTAACCCACCCTAGTGAATATTATGATTAAGGAGAAACATCTAAAAGCTGTCCAATGTAGTGACAGAGCACTCTAAGGGACAGCAATTGGAATGGCAGCCAGTCGATGCCAGAAAACTAAGTAGCAATGTTGTCAAGGTGCTGAAGGAAATTTTCTGCAAACTTAGAATTTTATAGTCAAGCAAACTAGTAGTCAAGGATGAGGGCAAAAAAAAAGACATTTCCTAACATACACAAAGTATGAGAACTTCCTACCCTCAGACCAACACTAACAGCAATTTGCTTTATTAAACGACGCACTTTCGCAAGTAATAATACAAATAATAACAGTTAAAATGATAAAGCATGTACCATGTGTCAGCTTAATTGCCTTAGTTATTCCTTAAAAAGAAAACACACATCCAATGTGAGGTTGGAGTAGTACAATTTTATTTGGTGAAGATGAAGAAATTAAGGCACAAAGAATCACGCAGCTAATAGCATATTGTGAAGCTACAATTCAAACAGACATCCTAGCTCCACAGATAATTCTCCTTTCAACTATGTTATTTTACTAGAAACTCAGAGGTGGAGGCTTAAAGAAAAAAATGAAAAAAAGAAAATTAAAAAATAAGCTTTTTAGAAAGAAAAAAACCCAAAGATAAAAAAATAAAAGTACTAAAATAATAATACCAATCAGTGTACTCCATACCATTTGAAACATTAGATGAAGAGGTCACATCATGCTGCATGAAATTATAAATGATTATTTGACTCCAGGAAAAAAAAATAGAAAATTTGATATGGCCTCTATCAGTCAGGATCTGACAGAACCAGGTAATATGCAAAGGGTTAAAGGAACAGAATTTACTAGAGTCTCTTTACAAAGGTGTAGCAATACTTGTACTGCACTGACATTTTCATGAGAATAAAATCTTGTGATTTTCAATATTTAAAAGCCATGCTCTTATTAAGCAATCCAAAGTAGGGACTTGGAGGGTCATAGTAAGGTCATATGGAAAATTATAAAAGTATATTTAAAAAAATAAATTAGAGTACTAATTAAAGAAAATATTTCCAAGAATTTAACATGGCAGGACCAGAGATTTGTAGCTGATAGTTTATAAAACTATGCATAAAATTGAACATCTAAATAATTTTTGCAAGGTATTTTTACAATACTTTCCTTCTAAAAAGTTATCTGGATGTTGAGAAAATTTGGAACAATGTAATTTATCTTTCCCCTGAAAGACAGCATTTACTCAGTTGAATTTTATGTACTTAGAATAAACATAATATTTTAAGTACCACATCAACTGCATACAATTAAGGACATATTCTAATTATATTGCTGCACCTTTGGTAAAATTTTATTAGAGATATAAAAATCTACCCCTTCATAGAGCGTTTCATTGTTAAAAACACCCATTAGTGATATTTAAACAATATCCTAGAAATTGCCTTGTAAAATGTAAAAAGTAAAATGTCAGTGCTGCCTAATGTATAAAACCATTTCACCAAATGAATTCAGTGTGATATATTGTGAGAAATAATCACATGAAGAACTGAGTATATCATAGCAGCCCCTTTCTCTAATATACTTACAATACATTATCTTTGAGTTCAAACATAACTGGAATTGTGCTCTGCTGACATGTAGATGAGATATTAACATTCATTGCCTGTTGCAACTGTGTTCATCTAAGTTTTTCTAGATTTTTCACGAAGTCCTGTTTCTTAGAATATGATTTGTAATTAATTATTTTGAAAACTACAAGGATCAAAGAAAAAATAATCTTGTTAACAAATTGCCCTTAAAATTTAAAGTATTAAATTCAACCTTCCCTCAAGTTTATTATTTTGTAACACTGAAAAGCATATTGTTATAATTTGATGGCTTGTCATTTTCTATAAAGACAGCTTGATAAACAAAAATATATAGTCCATCCTAGCTAATACTGGGTCCATAGTTTAGATAAATCTATTTTCCCCCCCAAACTCTGAATTTCCTTTCCTAGCCTTTTCAAGGACAGTTGTAGGTGTGCCAAAAAGCACTGAGCCACAGCACATCCTTGATGGATTTCACAAGTCCATCCTCTCCAAAACAAGTGTAATTCAGATTCAATTTCTTGACATGAAGCAACATTACAACATGCTTTGAGTAATTTTTACGTGTTATGTCAATTAGAGAGCTTAGGGTCACTGATCATAGAGCTAGATGTTACTCATTACAAAACCTTCCAGTGGTAATTAAAAATCTATTATAATTAATGACAAAATATTAGAAGGAGTCCGTTATCTCAGCAATTGGAGCATTTTACATAAATTAGTACACCATACTTCCCATTACCAGTCTGAACGGATTAAAACCATCCTGTGGAAAGGTTCTACGGTTGAGTTTAATGGAAAGTGGAGTGGAGAAATGAATAATTTAGTGTCCTTGTTCTTTAACTCTCCTTGAAATATTCAGATATTTAGGGCACTTTTCAATATATATAGACATTTATAAAAATTCTAATATTATTTTTGATGTAAAAATGCAAATTTCTCTTTGTTAATTTCAGTTTTTAAATGAACATATCTGTTTGCTAAATCATGAAGCCTTCTCATTTACCTTTTGCTTATTGTACGTTCTCTCAGCCATTCCTCATGAACACACCACTTCTGTGTTATATGGGTAAAGTCCTTGACAATTTTGTAATTAAAAGAATCCATAAAGATTATGTAGCAACTATAAAATAAAACTAATGCACATACCCAGTGATACTGGCAGAGAGACAACACTGTATCTGTCAAAGAAAAATTATGATAAATTGAGTAAAAAAGGTAAGGAAGACTTTTTTCCAAGACTTTTGGAATAGAGAAGAAAGATTAAAATGGACTCCCTTGAAACCAAAAGTGAGAGTTGTGAGCTTGTGGAAAGTACTGGAAGACTTTTGGGTTGAGGTAAGGGCCTTATCTTTCTTGATGATTCTATTTCAAAGGGATGGAACCCAGGTCCTTGAAAAAGACTTTGCTAGGTTGTGAAACTAGCAAGAGACTGGGAGAGGATTTACATCTCAAAGGAGCAGAGAGACAATTTTTAATTGCAAGTGTTCTGAAGTAAATGATCTAAGAAAAGGGAGGTCAGGACCCGGAGTCAGGAAGAAGCCTGTCTAAAAGTTCAGTCAAGCTAAAGAGAATGTTAAGGCCGTTGTGGTCAACTCTGAGTATTCATACATTCTCTAACTTAAAAAAATATATGGGTTTCTTTCTAACAATAGGAGACAGTGGAATTCTTATATGAGTGTGAATCAGAAATCTTCCAGCTAACTTACAAGCTTTCAACATAATCTCAAACATTTGGACAACATAAGTATGTGGAATGTTTTAGGAAAAGAAAGTCATTAAACTAATAAATTGCTTTTTTAAAAAATGAGTAAGTCAATCAAAATTAACCAGAAAATACATAAATACCCTGCCAAAGAATATTTTTCCCTCTGTTTCTTGTTTTCCTCCAAGATTAGCACACATTATAAATAAAAATAATATTAGCATTGTCTGTTTTTTTAATATTAGCATTTTCTGAAATAAAATAATATAAAATAGTAAATAGGTCCTTACTTCTATAATTGTTTTCCTGTCAATAGTGGTAAAGCACAGAAAATCAACTAATTTTGAGACCAAAAAAAATGCTCAGTGACAAACCTGTGCAGGATATCGCTGCTACAAATTATTGAGATTAGCTTTTGACATATTCAATGTCCTGTGATTTATCAATTCAACGCTCACCTGTGGTGTTTTCTTTGTGGTGAAAATAGGTGTAACCCTGTCTATCATATCAATACTATGTGTAGCAGAGTTCTTTAATTCAGTTCCTTAGTGTCTTTAATATCTTTGGATGTCATCATGAAGAAAGTGTTCAAAGTAAACATGAGCGTCCAGGAAGCACCGTGAACCTTTCCTGGGTGCAGTCACGAAGATAATACACAGTACATGAAAGTCACGAGTCAGATCATTTTTGTTTGCTCTTATATCAGGCCTGTTCCCATTTTTCACACAGTTTTTTTCCATTGACATAAAATGTGGTACTTAAATACAGCACCAGGATATTATTTCTGAAATGAAACAACAAGATCTTCACTCAAGCACAGCAAGAAAATGTGATGGATACACTGTAACGGCCTTTCCTGAAGGAAGGTCAGCCAGAGAAGTAACACAAAGTTGTTATAAAACTATGGCCAAAAAAAAGTTAGTAACATTTCATTACAAGTTTCATTCCAAAATTAGGAGCTTGCCAGAACAAATCAATAACCATGCTTAAAATTTAATTTTGTTATTAAAAAAAATATATATGGTATAACTGGGATGTTTAGATTTACATGAGAAAAAAATTCCAGTATTTTGAAAATTGAAATAAAAAAGGAAGTCCTAGGTTACATATTATTGCTCATGAAGGAAAAAAAATTATCTTGGCCATTATAATATAGAAGTTTTATTTTAAGGAACTTTCCTTCAACTAAAGATTTTAAACTCATATTTTAGCCACTTTTGGTAACAGCCATGTTTATTGATTCTGCTATGATTAATTATTGTCCTCTATTATAAAAAAGCATTATAATCAATAACTTCAACATTTCCTTTTAAAAGAAAGCTGTCCACATAAAAACACAAAGGAGATGACCAACACCAGATTGAAATTTTTTTAAATTTACTGATCATACTGGAGTTTATATCTTTTCTCATTGTATTATGTAATTAAAGGAGTTATCACTGTTCTTCAAATTGACTGTAATTATCAACGTAATTCAGAAATTTTAGCTTATGTAAAATGTCAAAGATAGAGTTATAATTCTTTCTCAAGCTTGTCTTTCTCGAGAATTTTTAGAGGAAACAACAAAAGATTCATAAAGTTATTTCCTCCGAGTCAAATCTGGTGAATCTGGAGACCAGAAATATAGTGAAAACAGTGATTCCTAAACTATGCTGAGTATTAGACATTTGAGAAACTTTAAAAACGACCAGTGCCTGGTTAGCGCTCAGTGCTAATTAAATCAGAACATCAGGAGGTGGGTGTAAGGCACTGGTATTTTTTAATATCCTCAGGTGGATTAAATATGAAATAAAGTATGAAAACCACTGAGTTAAAAGCATTTAGCCTAACATAAAAAATTACTGACCATCTAAACATCGAATGATAGAATAACCCATATTTGGATGTAGCAACGCCTACATTTTTTAGGTATGCAGTTATCAGCTAGGTAACTAATGAATAAGGATGCTAACTAAAGGTTTTGATTAAATAAATGAGATGGATTCAAAGTTCACTTTAACTTTGTGTTTTTGATGGTCTGTTGTATTTTGCCAACTTCGTAGGTTTGCAAATAGTACCGAGAGGCTGTTGCCTATTGGCTATGCAAAACTCCATTGAAATTTTCCTCTAATCCCTTTCTCTTTAATATGTAAAATCAGTCTGTATTAGATTGTGAACTGGCTCATTCTGTTGTGATTTTGTCTTATTACATAAACTTCTCTTCAAAAATATAGTAAATATGACACTAGGTTTGATAAGTTATAAAACTTTGCAAAAAAATTAAAAATAATCAACAAGATTAATTCATGTTTCATGAGAGAAGATTGTAAAATGACCTAGTTTTCAGAACCTTGAATTTCAAAATGATTAGCTATAAAAGGTGAATAATAATGGTCCTATTGGAATATAAGAAAAGTACTAATTCAAGGTAAAGCCCAAAATCAAGGGTAAATCTTAAATTTTATGTACTTTCCCTGAGAAATGAGACATCATATTAGCTGGGGTATCCCTAAATCACCAAACCTACAATTTATTTCTCAAATGCACTGTATTAAAATTGATTTTTAAACCTTATGTAAAATCACTAAACAGTACTGCAGGTCTGTGTTTGTTTCATTACTGTGTTCATCATCTTAGGTCAATTGCTAATCCTAAAATCTCACTGGCTGACCAAAATACAATTGCATTCAGGGGGGATCTAAGTGACAGAGGATGGCAGGGCAAGGAGTGCTGTGTGCTCCGTGCTGCCATCCAGACCTTTCCATCTCTGCCAGGGGCTTGCTCTCCTCTCCTAGCTCCTCTGCTTCCAGCTGTGAGACAAAGAGACAGAGGATGTCAGAGGATGATGGTGCAGTGTTACATGATGCCATTTCTGGAAGTATCCTAGACTTTCCCGCCTGCTTTCTATTGGTCAGAACTCAGTCACATGACCTCACTTTAGTGCAAAGGGAGTGAAAAATTAGTCTAGTTGTTTATTTTTTTTCTTGTTGTTTAAAAGAAGAGAAGAAACTTGCATTCCTGTCTTTCTAGTCACCAAATAACCTTTTTTTTAAAAAAATCCTCACCTGAGGATATTTTTCTATGTATCTTCAGATGGAGTGGGAGGGAGAGAGAGAGAAACATCGACGTGCGAAGGACACATTGACTGGCTGCCTCCCTCAGGACCCCGACCAGGGCCAGGGATGAACTGCTACCGAGGTGCCCTTGACTGGGATCGAACACGCGGGCTGACACTCTAACTGCTGAGCCAAACTGGCCAGGGCACTAAATAACCTTCTATTCCACTTATTCCTGTCCATGAAATACTCAAAACCCTCTCCAAGGGAGTCAATACAATGTCACATCTAGTTAATACATCAAAGCCCAACATCTTCAGGTGATAGTATACAGAGTAGGGCAAAAGTAGGTTTACAGTCGTTCATTGTCCTTGGTCCTTATTCCGGCCCTAGAAGTTTCTCTCTTTTGTCTTTAACTTCTTTAACTCTGTCCATGTCCTTAGTGTGGCAATTGATCCTGATGACTTTTGCTTCCTGCTTCTTATAAAAACAAGCTCAGTGTTCCAAAGGTTGTGCTACCATTGAAAAATCAAAGGCAATAACATTTCCTAAAGTATTAGTAGACTCCTAATCTATTTAGTGCTCATGTGACTCAACAGTAACTTTATTCAACATTCTCTTTAGGTTTATTTATTTCTTGGCTTTCTCACACCCAAGTTTTTCCTCCTCAATTTAATAGCAATGACCTGGTGACTACCTAAAAGCTACAGACAGTCGTGTGCGTAATCTAAATCTGTTCCAGAACTGAATTCCCTTGTTTAACTAAGACATCTTACTAGGTCTTTGTAGCTCAAAGGCTTTTGTAATTTCTTTAAAAAAAAATGTTAGGGGTCTAGACAAGTGGACTTTCCAACCATAAATATTCAAATTTCTGGATTTATTTCTATTTCTTTTTATCTAATATTGCCAATTGGCCTATTCCCCCTAAATTTATCTTTTGGGGTAGTACATTGTTCAGAATAATCAATAACCACATGCAACAGACACCACTAACGTTTTTTCACCAACCTCTTTTCCTACAGGTGGATTCAGTAGACACATGATTTCCCTTATACTGTTTAACCAAATGTTTGACACTGACTGATACAGTTCTGCAGCTGTCCAGCCTGTTGCATCTGTCCCCTCACTGCCCACATCCAGACTGTGAAGCCAGTTGTCACGTTTGACATTTCAGTTGCAAAAGCAATCTACTGCAAGGTACTAATAACTGTATTAGATGGGTTAGATCACTCTAGCTGTGGAAATAACCTCAGAATCTCAGAAGCTGTTTTTTTCTCACCACATCTCCATCTAATGGGCATTGGTGGTAAAAGGGAGCGAGGGGTCAGTCTTCTACTTCATGTGTTCAATCCGCACCCAGGCCTCTTCCTCACTGTGGCCCTGGCATCATCGAAGGCTCAGCATTTTCCACTAGAGTATTTGCCTCCAATTGGCAGACAAGGAAAAGAGAGAGAGAGAGGACACTGGAAGAGGTGAACGTCCCTTCTGCCCACAATCATTTAGAACTCTGTCATAGGGCTTTGCCTAATTCAAGGGGGTTACATAATGGTGTCCACTGTTATTTCCTGGAAGAAGAAATAAACCAAATATCGCTAAGCTGTAGCACTGCCTCTTTCAGTTACCATCTATTTCAAATAATCATTGAACCTAAGGATAAAATACTATATAAACAAGCCGATTTTCTTTAATTTACTCATTAAAACAGCAATGCATATCTTTACTGACATTGGCCTGAACTTAGGTTGGCTAGATCAAATACAGGATGCCCAGTTAAATTTGTATTTTACATAAACAATAAATAATTTTTAATAAAATATTCCTAAAATTGCATGGGCCAAATTTACATGAAAAAACATAACCATTATTTAACTGAAATTCAAATGTTACTGGGCACCCTATGTTTTTATTTGCTAGTCTGTCAATACGGGCATGAACACCTCAGTTATTATTATTATTATTATTATTATTATTATTATTATAAGATATGCTCAGTGATATCGATATGAACTATAAAAAGTGTAACTATCATATTTTTCCTCAATTACCTTTAAACAAACACTGCTTCAAGTTAAAGCATGAATTCTCAACTTCTATCTGCTATTTAAATCTAATTTATGTGTGCCTAGAAGCTTTATTTATAACTAGTCCTTAGTGGTATATGATCTCTGATGTTTTAATTAAATTTCAGTACAAATAACTTAAAATAATACCGTGCTACTTTGATTTCATCCTGCTTTGTGAGGAGGAAAAATGACAGAGAACCAAAAATTCAGGCCTGTATTTAGAAGCCCTGGCCCCTTCACTGATCTTCAGACCAAGAACTGCCCATGAGTGGTGCTGCTGAGACTGGATTGCTCCTGCATGCTCCCTCCGTGATTTTTATTTTTTAATAAGACTGTTCATTATAGTTAGCTGCTCATGTTGGAGCCATTAGATATTTACATGAAATAGCATATCATTATCTCAGTTGCATTCTGAACCACTGGGGATGCTTTTAAGTGAGGATGATTTTTCCTGCCTTCATTTTGCACATACTAGTGTCTCCGCGCCCGTTCAGCTTTATTCCTGTTTGTATTCTTTATCCTATTTTTCAACTTTATTGTGTTAAAGTGGCTGATAAACAGTGCAGCTGACGGCTCGATAGGAGTCGCCTCAAAGACAGTAATTTCAAAAATATACTGTCTTGAGAAGCAGACAGTAGTTGATGTCTCAATTTCTCTCTCTCACTCTCTCTCTCTGTAAAATTCCAGCAAAGTGCATTCACTCACATCTCCATGTTTCTTCAGATTCACTGGGGACCTAATCATGGAAATAATAATTTGGACAGTGTGTGACCATAAGAATTTAGGATGTTAAAAGGAAGACATAGTATGCAGAGACCAAAGACAGACACAACGCAAGCTCTAAAATGGTTATAAGTGACCACACCAAAGGCAGATCTGGTCCACCTGAGTGATTTCCACATTGCAGTAAGAACCTATAGAAAGCTCTAAATTACAGATGACCCTTGAGCTACCTGGGGATTAGGGGCACCAATTCCCCATGCACAGTAGAAAAATCCATGTGTAATTTAGACTGCCCCCAAATTTAACTACTAATAGCTTACTGTTGACCAGGAGCCTGACTAGAACATCAGCGGTTGATTAACTCATACTTTGTATGTTATATGCATTGTATACTATTCTTACAAAAAAGCTAGAGAAAATAAAACACTATTAAGAAAATCATGAGGAGATACATTTATAGTACTTTATATATTTAAAGAATAACATGTACAGTGTAAGTGGACCCTCACAGTTCAAACCTGTGTTGTTCAAGAGTCACTGCAATATAGCTGCTTAATTTGTCATTTCCAGGTAGTAAAGTATGTATGAGGTGTAAACTGGATTTCAGCAAAGTTAAAGTTCTTTTTATAACTGGTCTTGGGATGGATGGGAAGGATGGGATTAACCAAAAAGAAAATCTCTCTTTCGTCTTCATTATCCATTATCTGTTATGCACAAGGATCCATTATCTGAATTTGTTTTATTTTTTATTTTCTGTCCAAACTAGTCTGGTTAGCACCCCCATGGGATTCCAGTAATTTTTTTAAAACATACATGTTACCTTATTTTATATTATTACTTTACGTTTATTGTGAATGGTAGTCTAGAATTGTTTATTCCGTAAGTAAACTTTTAATGAACATCTATTATATTTAAGCATTGAGTACTTGGAATTCACATATACACTATAGACTCCATCTCCACCCCCAAGAAGGTAACAAATAAGTGTGTGTGCATAAGTGTGTGTACAGTCTTGTGTTTTACCAGTGGATTGTCAATGCCAATAATTGTATGATGTTGATTTTATAGACCAATGAAATTTACACCATCCCCAAATTTAGCTACTGATATGGGATTACTAACTTTTAATTTTGCTAGATATACAACCAGAAAAACAATATTACATTATGAGATGAATATCATATTATCATAAAGAGCATTTTAAATAGAAAAATGAAGAAGATATCAGAGTTTCAAATAAAGCCTCCCAAAATCAATACATTCTGCTTTTAAAAAATGTTACCCTACTGCTCTCATGTGTTTCATTTCACCATGGACAGTGAGAACTTGGTCATGGCAGGCTCTAGCGATCCTCTATTCTTTAAAAGATAGTAAAGAATAAACAGTCTGATCCTTTATCTCTGAAAGTCTGTTTGGAATTAAGTTAAAAATTCAGCAAATATTTCAAAGGAACACTTAACCTTAAGACAAATTTGTACTCTTAATTCTTCAAGGATTTAGTTGACCTACATATAGACAAAGACTGGTTTCTGGGGAGAGAAACAAAAACCAAGAGAGTTATGCCAAGAGGATGGGACATGGATGGGGCACTGGAAATTGTTGTAGAGGTCAGTGCGAAAAGAAACAAATGGACCACACATCTTAGAGCAGAACATCCTTGAAAAGTGGGAAAGAGTCGAAGACAGTAACTTGTGCATCTTTTGTAGTCTGTCCTCTAACTCTCTACTATTTCATCATACTTACTACTACCCACATTACATCATAGCTTTATTTTACACAGCAAATATTTATTGAGGCAATTATTAATGTTTGGCTTTGTTGTGGGCACTGGGATAAAATTGGAGAACAAAACAGAAAAATCTACCCTCTTCAAACTTCCATTCTTGTTTTTGCTTTTTAAAAAAAAAAAATTAATTATTTTTATTTTTTAACGTTTTAACTAAATTTATTGTGGTGACATTGGTTAATAAGATTATATAGGTTTCAAGTGTACATTTCTAGGTATCATCTGTATGTTGCATTGTGTGTCCACCGCCCAAAGTCAAATCTTCTTCTGTCACCATATAATCTGACCCCCTTTACCCTTGACCACCCACTCACCCCCTTCCCTCCGGTAACCACCATGCTGCCATCTGTGTCTACGAGATTTTGTGTTTGTTTTTTTCTCAACACATCACAGAAGCTCTGTGGCAGCAAGGGCCTTGGTTGTGTCTCAATCTGTCACATGTAACCACACCTGTAACCTAACCATTGCATCGAAGCAGCTCAAACACTTTCGTTGAATAAAAGAATCAAAGGAACCCAAACCTACAGCAAGATGTGGTGGGCTCTGGCATGTGGCAGGCCAGGGCTGAGATGTTCACTTCTTTGAGAAGTACTCCTTGTATGGTGTGAGTAGAAGGTTAAAAAGACAAGGACCAGGGCCTGTTGCAGCAGAAAGGTGAGACACGGGGAGTGTTGCTAATGAATCAGTGTCAGGGCTCATCACCTGCACTCCCAGCACAAAAGAAACACAGGCAAGAGTCGCTGGTGGTATATCCAACAGGGCAGTGAGAGTATCCAGCACTTGGCCAAATCCTCAGGTACATTAAGAGTAGTTGGTAGTCGCTACTTCAAAGGACTGGGAGGCCAAAAGGCTATTAAAAAAATAACATAAAATACAGTGGTAGTCTATTGATATATCAGGAATTTCAGCTGCTTGTCTTCTCTCTCCTTTGTTTTGAAGGAAAAGATTTTTGCATGGTGGATATCAGTTCCAGTAAAGAAGCAAGTTACAAAGAGTTATTGGTAGCTTGTATCTTCGCTGTGGTCTTAGACTGATGTTCTCAGGAAAATATCTGTTACAAAATGAACATGTTTATCTTGTCTGTAGGACTCTGGAACTAATTTGACATCCCAAAACACACATTCCACTTCAAATAGCCTTTTCCAGAAAGGTCTGGGCCTAAGTTTTCTTACAGACTGAATCAGCTCTTTTGGAAATAATCGTGCTTCTTTACCTTGGCAATGTTGACAGTGATAAAGAGAAGGAGAATGATAAATCTATAAAACCCTGGTCTTTATGTGCAAGAAAAAAAGTGCTGCAGAGAAAGAATCACTATCATAAAATGGACAAAGATGAAAGGTGGCAAAATGATTTAAGTAAAAATTAATGGCAACAACTTTAGAGGCGGTTTAAAAATTCAGTTAACGGTTCAGCATTTCAGAAGTGAGGGGACAGGGGACTCAAGTACACTGACGACTGTATGTCTGACACTGTGCTAGCCACTTCACATGCATAAATCAACACATTTCAGAGTTACTGAGGTGAATAGAATCACCTCTACAAAATAGTGATTTGGGGAGGAAAAGGTGCAAATCCTTGAAACAACTTGCCTAAAGCCACATGGCTAATATGTTACCCAGGCAGAATTTAAATCAGGTAGATGAGTGACTCCTAAATCCATATCTGAAGTGTATATTCCATTCTGGTATCAGTATAAAATATGGTCTCACATCTTTGGGTTATAGTAATTTATTGACATCCAATAAAATGTTTTAAAAGCCAATGGGACTATTTAAAAATAAATATGCCTCTCAATATATTTTCTTTGCTGCTAATTTAGCAAGTATAAAATGACTTGAAAGCCATATGTGGAAAATGAAGGCAAGCCACTCCCCTAATGTTAACTAAGGTCTTTGTTCTAATCATTTTCAACAGGATTAAATAATCTTGTCTTTTACAAATTGGGAGAAATTAGATTAATAAGAAATTTTGAAGAGCCCAAACCTACTTGGAAAAAATCTAAGATACTACCACCAAAAGGAGTGAGATATAGATGGATTAATCAATATTAACACTCAGAGACCATTCTCTAGCAGAAAAGTTGTTAAAACATTGAAGGCGGGCTCCAGATGTATGTTGAACTCCTGTTCTGGAGGCTGTTAGCATACATCAATATGTGAGGGATGGTTTTTGACTTTTTGCTTCACTGAATTATCTTTAACTTTGCCTTGTGCTTGTACTTCTATATTTAATTTGCTATCAGAGATTTTTTTATTCTGTGCTCTTAATATTTCTGTCTATTCTCACTACCATCTCACTAGCTCTAATGCACTGATAAGCTTGCTAATTTTCCCTCTGGTCTCTCTGACTCTGGTCTATCTCCAACTTTTCTCCCATTCTTTCCATATAGCACTGACATTAAATGATTCCTCTGAATTCACTGATTTTATCAAGTTACTTGACTGTGCTGAAACCAATGGCTATGGCTTATTATTGTCTACGACTATAGTTGTTCAAGGCATTGGGTGGGAAAAGAAAAATAATGATAAAGTTCAATAGTCAAATGACTATGAGACTCCTGGGGATTTTACAGTATACATTCCTAGAACCTTTAGGACAAAAAAAATCAAGTTTGGCTTAAGGAGACTTCATTCAAAAGTACCTACTGAGTCTCCAAGGATTAATGATGTTTCATGGGCAGTGTGGAAAAGGTTTGTTCCTAGATCTTGTGATTTAGAATGTGAAGTCCTGCCCTTCCAGTTATGCCTAACTTGACTCCTTTACTTTAGCTTGTTTATTTAGTATCTTGTCTAAGTACATTTCGAAGTGTCCCACCTCCACAACTTGCACATACAATTTCATCTGCCCAGAATGTTCTATCATTATTCGTTCTACCTGTTTTTAAATCTCACCTAATTCAGGCTATTACTGAAGCATGCCAAACACAGAGATTGACAGGAGGCAAGAAAAACCAAGGCATCTTCCAGACAAAGAGAAGGCAATGAACTACGTCACTCTCCTAAACCAGCTGAGCGTAGGTGAGTGTGTTTTTGAAAAAGTAGAAACTTGGATTTGAATAAGTTGAGTGTAAGATGTCAGTAAGATATCCACATAGCCAGATGGAAATATTTCAAGTCGACCCATGAGACAAGCCTAAATAACAAGTTGTGGTCAGAAACATTCTGTTTAGAGGCCTGTAGTTTTTTATTTCAAAACATTGTAGAAACTGAAATGCTAGACTATTAAATAATTTTCCCATAATCCTATAATTCAACATTCACAATGGTGAAAACATAATTCATGATTTCTGGTTCACTTTTGCATAAGGCTTCAGAGATTTCCTTTACAAAAATAAAGTAAAAAATGTTCACTAAATAAATAAATAATAAATAAATAAATCTCACCTAATTTATTCTTCATTATATAGCCTCTCCTAACTGGTTCAGTTACATCATTCTCTTTCCTAAACACTGCAAACATTACGTACATAGAAGCTTGTGGTTATTTTACCATGTTTTTGCATCTGAGTTATAGATTAATTACTGTGAATTTAGCAACCATGCATAATATTTTATACATTTCCCATAGTTCAGTATTTATATTAGACCTCCGATAACGGAAGGAAATTAAGTGCAATACATGAATTTCTATTTATTTACTTAATTATTTTTAATTATTTTTTTAATTAATTTATTTTTTTACAGATATTTCTCCTTTTTCCCCCATTGACACCCTCCTCCCAATCCACCCCACCCCACAGCATTGTTGTCCATGTCCATTGGTTATGCTTATAAGTTCTTTGGTTTATCTCTTCCCTCCCTCCCTCATTTCGATCAAATCTTTCCAATTATTATTAGTATCAGATTAATGATAAACTGATGTTATTATATCATTCTAATTAAAAAAATTTTTAAGTGTTAGTTATACCAACCAATGTCATAGAGAAAATATCTAAACGTTTTTCAAGAAAAGTGTTTGTAATAAATTCTATCCCAGGTTACACTCTGACAAATTGTTATGATATCTGAGATAATATGCGCATAGTGTAGGCATAGATGATACAAAATTTGCCTACTGTGGGAGTAAATTTTCTCTACTCATGGCAAGTGAGTGTGTGATGGCAGTGAGAACGGATAGGAACATTGAAAGTACAGAATAAAAACTCTCTGGTAGGAAACTCAATATAGAAGTATAAACACAAAGCAAAGTTAAAGATAATTCAGTGAAGCAAAATATCAAAAAGCATCCCTCACACTGATGTATGTCAAGAGGCCTCCACAACAGTTCTGCATCCATCGTGAGACTTACCTTCAATGTTTTAAACATTTTCCTATGTACTTTCTGAGGACATCAACTCCATAGACATGGTATATTTATGCAAATCCTGTGCAAAAAAATTTTTTATAAGGGCGAAATATGGACAATTACACTGAGGACTGGTAAATATAACTAAAAACCTTTAAAATCAAATAAAATATTATTTGTACCTTATATACACATATTCTAAAAATATCGTATTTTGAAAAATGTTGGTCTACCATTGCCTTTGAAGTTTTATTTACAAATCACTATCCAAAACAAACTTTATTAATGAAACAGATCACCCAAAACAATTTTTTTGTAAATGGCATGCAGGATTAACAACAGAACTAGAACAAAACTTTATTGTCCTGACATGATTACAATACAGGTATAATCTATTTATTTCCTTAATTGGACTAGACTGTAATTTATACTCTAGTATTTCCATCACTAACAGAACATCAAATTTATAGAATATCTGGAAAGTAGACACAGGTGCTATACACTAGAACTCAACTACACTATCAAATTTTAAAGTCATGTGCTGACATGTTTGATTTGCTGATGTCTTGTCTCCATGGAAGTGAGTAGAAATGACATTTAAAACTCCAAAGTAACATCTGAATCTTTGTGTGTGTTTCTTTGTTGTCATGCTCAATTTTGCTTAATCCTGAACATTTTTCAGGTATCCATTTTTCTTTTCCATTTCATCTAGACATAATTCGTTTTCCACATTCATTTTGGCACATTACTCAGTGACCTACATTCCAAGGCTGCATCTGAAATCCCCCATAAATCAATGATTACAATATTTCTAAAGCATTTTGCCTATGAGGCATTTATATGTAAGGTATCCTATTTCTTATTTAACCAATGGAAGCAGCTTGTCGAACACAACAGCCCCACTTCTGAGGATGTTTGCCCCTTAAAATGGCATCTCCACACCCCCTTTCAAGCTGTTAACACACAATAAAGCTGTATTTTCATAATGCTGTTGTGTCCTATAAGACACTTTTTAAAACTACAGGTATAGCACAGTGATCAGTTTGGGAGCTAGCATTTCCTTTTCTTTTCTTTTTTTTAATTTTGAAAATACCTCACAGACACTGATAACAGAGATGTAGGAGATATACTTAATTTGAGGTTCAGAAGTTATGACAAAAAAAGGAAGGACTCTTCCACTTGACTTCTCAGAACCTCAGTTTTCTCATCTGTAAAATGGGACTAATGAGATAATGTAACTAAACCATTTATCACAATGCCTAGCGCAAAGTCAATACTTAATAAATGGTTGTTGTCATAGTTATTCCCAATAATATGGGAAATGTGATCTATATTATGTTTATAAGCTTTAAAAGATCAAGAACTGTTTTATTATTTGAATAGAGAATTTCTATTAAATAGACATTTAATGAATATGAATTATGAGGTTTTTTTTTGGTTTTGGTGTTGATTAAGCAACACATATTGTATTGAATCCTTGTGGTGCTCCAGGCAGCATGCTAAGTGTCTAGGATAAAATTATGGGGAGAAATCCACTCTGATAAAAAGTACAATGGAAGAGACAGGCATTAATGATAGCACAGTAGTACACAAATTACTGTGATATATATATATATATATATATATATATATATATATACTATATATTGCATATATATATACAATTGCTACTATATATTAAGTATTGACTATGTGTGAAGGGCTGTGCTAAGCATTTAAAATTTATTACTTTATTTACATTAACATGGTCAAAATAAGCAAAGGCAATTCATCCATTAATACTTCATTTAAGGTTGTCAAGCTTAAAATATAGATATAGCAGGCTTTTTGCTTCAAATAACCCTGCAACAAGGCCACTCACTGCATGAATGCCATTTTAGCTTGACAATCACTAAAAATTATTGTCTGCACATGATGTAATATATGAGTACTATATGCTATGACCTTATGTCTATGTATTTTGTATTACAAGCACTATAGACTATGGGTTCAATACCCTCCTTATTTACTACTGCTCACTTAAAGCAGATAATTTTACTTTTTTTTTCCTTGGGTAGTTTTTGTGGGAAACTATTGTAAAACATGAATTCTATAGCACCAATGTGGTCTTAAACTATTGCTACGGCTGATCTTTCGACCCACATTGATTCTTTCTCATGTAGGGTCTGAAACAGATCCCTTTCTCAGTGCCCTGTGACACAGATCTTCTAACTTCCAAAAAACAGTAGAAAAAAAATTCCCGAGAATGCAGAGATACTGGCCATGCTGTAGCACGTATTTTTAAAATAAACTTGGTTAGATATGTAGACAAGTTTGGTTATGGAAAACTGTGGACTTTGGGGAAAATATCAAAAGACAATAAAAAGTCAGATTAAATCTACAGTTATATATATATTCCATGAATTTAACCTACATTGGACCTAAGCAGATACTGGAAGATTTACAATTTTTTTTTTCCAGGAAATGGAGGCACAGAGGCTACACTAAAAACTTAATTAACATACGACAGGCTTATCTATCAACTTAATATACCTGTTTTTTACGTTATTAGTATTATTTTAAAGGTACAGATAAGGACTAAGAAACATAATTTTATTTAAAAAATTTTTTTCTTCATTGATTTGAGGGAGAGGAAGGGAGAGGGAGAGAGAGACAGAAACATCCATGAGAGAGCACATCGATTGGCCGCCTCCTGCATGCCCCCCACTGGGGATCGGGCCCACAACCTGGGCATGTGCCCTGACCGGGAATCGAACAGCAACCTCTTGGTGCATGGGTCGATGCTCAACCACTGAGCCACACTGGCCGGGCTAAGGAACATAATTTTAGATACAGCCGTCCCTCGCCACTTCGCACTTTGACTTTCGTGGCTTCACTCTATTGCAAATTTTTCAAACATATTCATTAAAAAGTTAATGGAGACAGTGAAAATGATCCAGCGCGCACTCGGTTGTCTGAGTCAATTATACACCCCTGTATCACAATTACAATGAAAATGACTGTCCGTATGGACTGTAGGCCCGTATGCGAGCACCCCAGGAATCCTTCAACGCCAGGTGCAACTGCTAGAGTCTGGAACGGATTAACCACAATAAACAAGGGACGACTGTAGTTGATTCTTTTAGTATAAGTATTTTATCCTCCCAAGGTCTTCTTTTATATAATTCTGGGAGAGATAGTAATGATACTAACATTTTAGGAGACATTGCAGTCGTCCCTCGTTTATCGCGGTTAATCCGCTCCAGACTCCAGCGGTTGCACCTGGCATTGGAGGATTCCTGGGTGCTCGAATACATAGGCCTACAGTCCATACAGACAGTCATTTCAATTGTAATTGTAATACAGGGGTGTATAATTGACTCAGACAACTGAGCGCGTGCTGTATCATTATCACTGTCTCGATCAACTTTTTAATGAATATATTTGAAAAAAGCAAGATAGAGTGAAGCCGCGAAAGTCCACGCGCAAAGTGGCGAGGGACGACTGTATTTTGCATAAAGGGCCAGAGGCATAGAGTTTGTAACACTAACAAGAGGAGGAGGAGACAGAGCTGAGAGAAGAGAGGAGAGACAGAAGACTGCAAGTTATACATCATTGTTCTTAGAGCTTGTGATTCTCCTACCATTTTGATACATACACACATTCACATTAACACACACATACATATACTTATACAAGTAATAGTCAGTGTATTCAAAACCATTAGTGTCGCTACTTTTTTATACTGATATTGTCCAAAATTTGGCCAGTGTGCTTTAAACCAATTTTGGTACCTTTTTGACATAGCTTCATTATTATTTGAGCACTTCATTTTGGTACAAAAGAAAATGTTTCAGGTTTACCCTGAACTTTACAAAACTCAGAATTTGTATTGGCCATTTCTTAAGATACACAGGTGCCTTTATTGGAGATTGCCACAGATAAAAAATATTATTTGCTTGATAGGTGTTCATTACTACTAAGGTGTCTTCGCTTCTCTTTCATTGGACAGCTAACAGCTAGCTAACTACCTAGATAGATAGATAGACAGAGATAGAGATACGTAATGATTTCATATTGATACTTCCAATTCCAAACAAACAACACAAGGTTCTTTCTCACCTTCCTCATTCCATATCCATACCTCCCTTCCCCCAAAGTAAAAACTTTGGTAGTCCTCAGCATCAATATATTTATACCTTTACCAATACATTTACACGTAAAATTTGACATTATTTCATTAGTAAAAACAACCAAAACCTTTAATAAATAAGAGTAAGATTTCAATGTATGTGTGTATGTAGGATATATGTTTATGACTATTAAGGTCACATAGTCACAAAAATAAATTTAAAATTACTTGATTTAATTTTTATCATTGGATAATTATTTTTTGAGTTTGATAAATTTATTTGCTTTTGTTTACATCGAATGCAAGTTTTGCTTTTTCGTGTATTTTGATTTGTTATTGATATGATTCAAAAGACCAAATTACAGCCCTGGCCAGTGTGGCTCCGTGGTGAGAAAGTCAGCCCTGGCACTGAAGGGTCACGAGTTCCACTGATTCCTGGTCAAGGGCACACACCTGGGTTGCAGGTTGGATCCCTGGTTCCTCTCGGGGCGCATGCGGGAGGCAACCAATTGATGTATCTCACATCGATGTTTCTCTCTTTCTCTCGTTCTACCCCTGCCCTCCCTCCTTTCTACACTCTCTAAATATCAATTTTAAAAATGTCCTCAGTGAGGATTAACAACAACAAAAAGACCAAATTACATTAAAAGTTATACTCAGGAAATTCTTGTTTATATTCCCATCCCCTTCATTTAGTTCCCACGAATCCCTTACAAATCAGTATTTAATTAGGTTCTGGTTTATCCTTTTTTTCTAGACAAATTAAGCAAGCACACACCCATATTATTATTATTATTATTATTATTATCATTATTATTATTATCATTATTAT
Organism: Tadarida brasiliensis; assembly: GCA_030848825.1. NCBI lineage: Eukaryota > Metazoa > Chordata > Mammalia > Chiroptera > Molossidae > Tadarida > Tadarida brasiliensis. The sequence continues at coordinate 75,487,205 of CM061267.1, read as the reverse complement.
TCTTTCATTTGTTACACAAAACATAATGTACATTTTTTTTTTCTACAGCTTTACTTTCCAAAGGTTTTTGCCTTTTGGCCCTTATGTAGGAAAACTATCAACAGTAATCTAAATAAAAGTGAAAAGTGATGTATTATAGACTTGTACACCTGCAACCCATATAATTTTATTAACCAGTATTACCCCAATAAATTCAATTTTTTAAAAAAGAGAAAAAAATAAATAAATGACAGTGAAAAGTGAAAGTAAAATGTTAAATCCAAAGAAGACAGACCCACACTCTCCTGGGATTTTCAGTAAGAATGAACATTTGAAATATCTACCATGCTCTGTTGAAACTCAAGTGGGCCTTGTAAGTCGATTATTAACACAGAAATGCAGCATTGAGTCTCAGACTCATTTTATCTAAGGCCCAATTCATGTAATCCTCCAGACTGGAAAAATTGGATTTTGTTTTCGAAGTACCACCCATCCTTTCCAGATCACAGTAAAATCAGAATTCAACTGAAAACGTCAATATTTATTTTATTTTGCTACTTTTTAACCATAATCTTACATGCACCCTTTGGTCTGTTACATAGTTATGTCCTCAGGCATTCTAGAATTTTAGTCCACAGTCTTGGAAGGAGAGAAAAGCATAATGAAAACAAACTCATTTGATTGCATGAGCCCTCTTTTGTGACTAACTTAATGGCTTCCATTCCCAGAAGTGCCTAATGAATTATGAAGGTGTTTTCCTTGAGCGCAATAAACAACATATTTTACTAAGGGACACCTTATGTTCTCTCCACACCCTGGCCGTGAATTAAACCTCTGTGAGACGGGCTGGAAGAGGCTGCCAGAATCAAGTAAGACAAGACGTGAAGTAGTGATGTGAGGGAGATGTTACATTTTTCTCTCTTTAAAAGGCAATAGCCATCATAGGCTGTATTTATTGGCTGGAACCGTGCAGACGCTGGGCTGGCCCGGGTTTCAGAGTGCTCCTGGGCTCCCCACCTCCGCACAGGAGCCCACAAGTCCCATTCTGCTCTCTGCACAGCGAGGCCTTCGTTGCTCTTTAACCTTTTCCTTAGCGGTGATTGCATTTTCAATTTACGCCAGTGGGATTCTGGAAACTTATTCTGAATCCCTGGTAGGCAAAAAAAAAAAAAAAAAAAAAAAAAAAGAACCTCTTAATTTTTCCTGAAACTGGATGACAAGTCCATTTTTCCTTTCCCATTTGTAGGTTTACAAAATGAGCCTTGAGACGAGGTATTATCTTGAAAATCTCTGTGAATTAATAAAGCGAATCAAGGCATCACAGCCGCTCCACGGAGAGGGAGGTGCTTTCTGGGGCACATGCATTCAGAAACTGCAGGCAGAAGGACGGTTCTTTTGGAGAACTATCCAGGAAACAAAAACCTTAACACGATTTTTACTAGAAATGAATGGGTCAGAAGTTTCACACCTGTCTGTGGAGATGGAGGAACTCATGCGGCCTCAGGATCACCACTGGGGTAGAGCCGGGGATTCCTAGGGTGTGGCAGTGTTTTGTCCTTCTGGCAGAAAGCTGGGCTTGTGCTCCCAACCCTCAGCACTGCCCCGCATCCCTGGAGTAAAGCACGCTAGACTAGAAGAGGCCTGTCCTAGAGAAGGGCCCTGAAATGTAAGCTTCATTAACTTCATAGGAAATTCTCCTCCACTAAAGTGACTGGTAACAGTATGAGGTCTCAGATACTGCTGAGTATTGAAACCTGGACATTTTTTTAACCCATAGCATATTAAAAGTTGTACTGCTGGAACTCGTATCTTTCACTATTTGGTGACTATTTCAACACAACACAAAATATGTTCTTTATCTGAGACGTTCTGACACAGGGACCACACGCTGGATAATTTCTTTTTGAGAATTATCCTCATGGCTAGTGTTGTAATTATCCATGAAATCAGCCATGTGAACTGTGAGTCAAAAGTGATTTCCCAAGGAACTGGCAGGTTTCTGACCAGGGATTAAATTTTCTCATAGAAAAGTGGGAGAATAAAAGTGTATCAATAATAGAATAGGAAATAAATTACAAGGCAAAGCAAGAGTCAAGTTAGCAAGAAATATTTCCCTGAGAGAATAGCCTTTATTTCTACAAATATGTGGGATTAGACGGATGACAACAATCACTGTTCAGAGGTCATGAAATCATATTTTGTGACCTTCCTTTTTTTTTGCCTATAAGGTCTTTCTCTAACTACCCCTCACCCTTATCCCTCTGTGAGCAGAGGATAGGTCATTCAAAATCGAAGGTTATGATTAGAAAAGTGTGGCAGGTGGTCCTCAATAAATGCCCTGTCTTATATTCATACCCTGTACATCCACCCCCCTTCAGGGTGGGCTGGACCTGTGACTTGCTTCTAACCAATAGACTATGGCAGAGATGGTAGCACATTATGCCCATGAATGGATTATATAGAATTCTGACTTGCATCTCACTAGCAAATCCTTTAGCTTGCTGGCTTTTTATGAAGCAAGCTGCCACGCTGGGAGCTGCTCTCTGGAGAGGCACCTATGGCAAAGACTGAGGGCAGCTTTCAGCTGATATCCAGCAAGGAAATAACATCCTCGGCCTGACAACCAGGAAAGAACCGAACCCAGCCAACAACCACGTGACCATCAGAATGGGTCCTTCCCCAGCTGACATTCCAGATGAGATCTCAGTCCTGGCCAACATTTTGATTGCAGCCTTATGTGAGACTCTAAAAACAGAAAATTCTGTGCAACTGAACTCAGATAAACAACCCACTGAAATTGTGAGATAATCAACAACTGTTTATGGTTTTTTTTTTTAGCTGCCAAGGTTGTGGCAGTTAAAAAAAAACATTTATATGTGTGTTGTGTTATACACAACAATATATAACTATTACAAAACATTAGAAGTCTTCACAATACATCACATTAAATAAAATGAAATGTTAACATTGAGTCTAGCAACCTTATTTAACAAACTTTCTTCTCTGAAGTTTTTGCTTTCCAATTCATCTACTCTCTTTATATCTGTCATTACACATTTCTGTCATCTTCTCTAGATCTGGGCGTGTAACTTGCCACTTCTCTTTGTCATATCATTTGCCATCATTCTGAGTGTGACTCATGTTCAATATGGATATTCTCACCTCAGTTCCTTCATCTACAAAGATCATTTCTACACTCCACTCTAACAACGTTCTACAGGGTCACCTATTATCACTCAGAAACTTTATAATTCAGGAGACAGTGTTAAAGAAATAGGAGTTACAAAGATCTAGATTCAAACAGGCCTAGTGTTGGACCCATGCTCTGACATTTTTGTTACAATGTGCTACTTGACAAGTTATTTCAATCCTCCGAGCCTCTATTACCCCAACTATAACATGAGAACAGCAACTATCTGATTAGACTATAGATGGAATTCCATGAGAACTCATGAGAACTCAGTGCATTTATGGTTTTTAGTATACTGCCTGGATATATGTTAGCAATGTTACTCTCTGAGTTTAGAGTCTAATGGGAATATTCTTTTCTGTCAATGTCACCTACTAACTACAGTCTTCCATTTCTTTGCACCATAAAGCTCTTGGATTGCTTCCTATTTTTCAAATCAACCAGCCTCCTCTGAATTTTATCTCCTTTCTAATAGTTGCTCAACTATTACAACCATAGTCTCACCAATATTTTAAATTCTCTCCTCTGCTTTGCTAAATCTGAGTCTGATGCCTGGCCTCTCAGAATTGGCAGAGGCAATAATAAAGCCATTTTAATTTGCATTTCTATTATAAATAGATATGACTTCTAATCTCAGCTAAACCTTTAAAACTAATATATTCTTTCTTCAAGAATATATCAGTGCTGAATGTAGAAATAAGCCCAATAACACAAAAGAAAACCTCAAAAATATATACCTGTGGTTCAAGGAGCATTTCCCTACACAATAATAGTGTTGTCCTTTGATTGCTGACATGTTATACCACCTATGTACCTGTCCTTTACCTTCCTGCAGCCTAATGTATTATAGAAAGTAATGATCCTATAGTTGGAGGCTAACATAACCCAGAGACGTTCTTATTCTAGAAAGGCAAATTGATGACCAAACTTTGGGAATGAACTGACTGTATGAAACTCCCATAGAGGTATTGAAAAGAAGCACCTCAGGTTTCTTTGCCAACAACACAAGCTTTATTCTTTTGTCTCATGCAACCATTTGGGCCTCCACTGGCATGCATTATGGTCAGTTACCAGTTGTTAAAAGGAACATTTTAAAGGTACATCATTTCCCCCTAAGGTTTTATATTATAGTCTAGCCCAAACTCCATATAGATTTTTACTTCATAATTCAAATTATTTAGGTCATAAATCTCCAAATGGAACCCATAAGAACTGAGGCCTGTATTTTTAGGTAAAAAGTATTCCACTGTTTCTGTATTGATCAAACTTCTCCTCCCTCTTTCTAGAAAGTTGGCTTTGAATTGTTGCAAACACTTTGGTTTTTCCTCTGAGGTTTCTGTTGCTTTTGGCTTCAGACAGATGATATGATGCTTCCATTTAAAAAAAAAAAAGTGTCAACTGGACAAATATTTTTGAAAATCCCTAAATTCTAACACCATTCAACTAAAGTGTATTCTTCAAGAAAATTTAATTTTAACAAATGAATTGTTGCGAAGGCCACACTGAAGCGGCAGCTGACATGGGGGCTACGGGCACATCCTGGCAGAGAACTTCCTGGGGTGATGCCAGCTCCTGGACCCTGGCCTCGGGCGGTTGTATGGCCACTGGCCTCTGATTCTTGAATCAAAAATGGGGATTTGTTATCTCTATTTCATAGAGTTGTTTTGAGGATTAAACAAGCTAATATAGTCAATGTGCTTAGAATTCTGTGTACCTGGTACATGGTAAGTACTAGAAAAGTATTTGTTAAATAAACTTAAAAATTTTTTTGATATCCTTAATCGTGTCATCAATATCAAGAACACATTGAAAAACCAAAGTAAATTGGATACTTTCCTTGTTTTTCAGTCTACAGGCATCAAAATAGGAGTTTAATTATAAAATCTCCATGTTTTCTCTCTATGGAGAAAGTATTCCTCAAAAGAAAGATACTTATACCAAAAAATCTATTTTAATTAACCGTTATCTTTTGATATCTCAAAATACTAAAATCCAAATTTTAAAAGGTAATATTTTTAATTAATGTTAATAAAACCAAAATAATTTATGCATTAATTTAAATTTTTTTGGTTAGACTTTACAGCCATATATATATATATACACATATATATATATATATATTCAATAATTTTGGAATTAAGTTAGATTTTATATCAGGCTTACATCTATTTTCTTCTGGTCAAAGAATAATTCATATTTTCCTCAGGACTTAACAACTTCTACTTTGGTTTCTGAAGGAAATAAAGTAGAAAACAACTAAGAATATAGAAATCATATTATAAATTAATCTAACTCATTATTAATTGAAATATATTTTATTATGTTTGGAGTCATACTAGTTTTATATTATATTACAATACTTGATTTTAATTACTCAACTTACTGAATTTTAAATAGGGATGGATAGATAGGTAGATAGATAGATAGATGTATATCTATACCTATATATTTTTATAAATTGTATTTACACCAGACATTCATTTTTGGTGGCTTGGGAGTTTTATAGCTTGGTAGTTATAATCTGAAATAGAGTAGGACATCTTTCAGATATATATTTTGTTCAGAAATCAATACAGATTTTTGGGCCTTCTTTTCATACTGCATGAAGAATTTTGTGATGCTAATATCTTTGTCTGCTTTTTGTGATTATTTTGAACAACTTTTCATTTTTCAAGTTATTCTATGAAAAGAAAATGGGCTCTTTCCCTTGAAGAGAACTCCCATCTGATATCTGTCTTGCAGAAAAGAAGCTATTTTAAACCAAATCCATTGAGATCCAGTGATAAGATCCTCTTACGTGTCACAGGGGCCTGTTCTACAGAATGTAATATTAAAGGTTAGGTTTCATTCTGCTTGAGTGGAATATTTTACCCAGGAAAACATGAGCAAAGACGGCCTGTAGAGATTTGACATGACAACCATTCTCATCTCATTGAAGTACAGCACAGACTGCAGATGTCCATTTATGGCTTCTTTGAAAAGCTTTAACATTCTTTGAAGCTTTGAAAGTATATTTCCCAGGGGAAAACTTTTTTAAACTACAAGACTCTTCTCACCATTTTTACAGCTGCAGGTATAACCCCACGGAATCCTGTTTCTTATTTCAGTGGGGAGTCATCAATTCCACTGCATCTACATCCTACTAATGACCAAAAGACAGCAGACAAACTCCAAGTCTTGTGCGTTGCTAATGAACATGTATTTCATTACAGACATAATAACTGCCTGAGAGAATCAGATGTTGATAGAATGGATAACTTCATGATTATTGCTACATGTAAACATCCAGAAGAGTTTCCTTCCCAAAGATTCTTTTCCTACACATACTGTGTGGAAAAAAAACCTGAGTTGAGGAGAGCTACAGTGGTAGTTTGTTTAGTGATTATTATGCTTTATTTTAACTCTCATATAATACCATAAAAGAGGTTAAATGCAGCTTAAGTCATCTATCATTTAATGTGATGAATTTTTTTTTTTTTTTGGAATACCAGCCAATATTGCACGTGAACTTGAAAATGGGAAATAAGACCAAAAAGATATAGTAAAGAGAGACAATATTCCATTTTTTTCTTGCAAAATGAAATTCTTTCGTGAAGGTTCTATACATTCATGTTTCTAATGACATTCTTTTTTTGTTTTTGTTTTGCTCAGCTAGGAAAAAAAGACCACTAAAATATGATAGAAAATGCTATTATCTGCAAATACAATTTCGGTTCCTTACTTTCCTGTTACCTGAAAAAAAAACAAAGAGAATTTCTGGTTCTCTTATCATAAGATGTTTTCCATAGTAAGCGTTAGTAATCAAATGATTAAACAAATATTAATTGAACTCCTATTGATTGCCCACTGTTAACTCCGGACACTGAAAACATAGCTGAGGGCAGAGGAGAGCAGTGATTCTCAGAATTTCCTGTACGTAAAGTTACATTGTTAAAACACAGACCCTGGGTACCACAGAGAAATTCTGCTTCAGAAGGCCTGGAGTGAGCCTCAGTGATGCTCACATGTTGATCTCTGGAATATCTCTAACTAGCATTTGCCACTATCTCTACTCTCCAGGTGCTTAGAGTTCAGTAGATATTTAAGTATTAATAATATTAAAATTATAATTACTGTTTCACTCTATTACATATATTACCTTTATTTAATCCTGACAATGACCGTAAAACTATAAGACGGGGATTCACTTATTATCATTATCACTATACACATGAAAAAACACTTAAGTAATTGAAATGTCTCCCTTGGTTCAATTAACTGGAAGCAACAGAAATAGGGCTTAAACCTACTTTTTTCCCTTCAAACCAAAGTCATGGACATTACATTATTCTCTGCCATATTTTATATGTACTCAAACTTTTCATGTCAAAATTTAAAAAAATGATTTTCAGTTTTTGAAATGCCCAATGAATGTTACTAGAATCAAAGAGGTCAGGTGTCAACAAAAAAGTATCACCAGCTTATGATATGCTAGATCATCAATCAGTGATATATGTTACACATGTTTATGTGTAGGGAGATTTTTATTCTGTATCTGTGATTGAAGGTCAACCTCATCTTTATCTTGGGATATACATTTGATTGTAACTTTAATTATTCAATAGGAAGTTGTTGATTTCCAGCAATTAAAACAATCACCATCATTCTTAGCTGGAGAATGATTGAAATGTTTCCTTTAGAAATGTGAGGGTCTGGGGGGCACAGACAGCTGCTTTCTAATCTTTTGTAACATAGTATTTTTCTATTACGTGTTAAATGTTCTATAAATATTGACCGGGTGAGCAAATCAAATTAGATCAGATGGGCTTCCCATGGACTGCAGCCTTCTCACAAATGTCCTTTGGTAGAATGGATTTATCTAAATTAACTCTTAAAATAATTTTGCAATGATACTGATTTCAAACATACATTACTAATATACTGCTTTTTTTAAGACAAGCTCTTTTTGTTTCTTTAAGAATATGCTAGTTAATTTATAGGTAGCATAAGTAACATGAGGCAGAGCAGTTGCAAAAGCAACTTTTTTTCATGAATAACAGAGTAAACAGGGTCATAAAATCCATATAAATAGTCACTTCTCAAGTTTATGGCTGCCCTGGGGCTAAAGCAATTAAAACTTGAGTTTTAAGGGAAATTTTTCAAGTTCCTTCTAACTTAGTCTATGTTTACCTAACAGAAACTTATTTTTTACGGATTTTTTGTTTCGGTCTGTGTATTTCTGATGTGTTTATCCTGTTTTGCAATGCATTATTAGATAAGGAAACTGAGAACCTGCTCTTTGAATAACAATTTGCCCAGAGTCCTAAGTGCCTACTGCTTTGGGGTTCCTAAGTATTTCTGGATTAGAATTGAAAGCCTCTTGTATCCGGCCTGGCTGGTGTGGCTCAGTGGTTGAGCGTCGACCTATGCACCAAGAGGTTGCCAGTTCGATTCCCAGTCAGGGCACATGTCCAGGTTGTGGGCCAAATCCCCAGTGGGGGGGCAGGCAGGAGGCGGCCAATCCATGTTCTCTCTCACCAATGTTTCTCTCTCTCCCTCTCCCTTTCTCTCTCTCTAAAATTAATAAAGAAAAAAATGTTAAAAAAAAAAAAGAAAAGAAAGCCTCTTGTATCCCCATTTTATAACAGAAGGATGTTGTTTGTTATCCTTTGTACATGGATTCATTATTTCCTAAATTATTTTCTATTTCCTATGAAATTAAAGGAAAATGATATCTATAGGTTTTTACAAAGATATCCTTTTATTAATTATAATCACTTTATTTTATTGGTGAATTAATCAAAAAGAAAGAAAGAAAGAAAGAAAGAAAAAAAGAAAGAAATCTCTAAAGGCACTCCAATAAACTGAGCTAACCATTTAAAATATTTTAAATTCTCCTTTCCTGTTTTAAACATTTCGTCTTCATTGCCTTGTTATTTTTTTCCTTTTCTCTAAGAACTGCAGAGGAAGAGCTCTTAGATTTTAGCAGGTCCTACTCTTACTAGACATTGACCAGCCTGGAGTGGGTCTGCCTTGGCTGGCCTGCAGTGTGTGGGTTCTTGACTTCAGGTAGCAAAGATTTCACAACAGAAGTCCAGGTGATTTTGAGAGTACATTTACTAAAGATGAGGACAGTGAAACAAAGGAAGGACTTAGGGTGGAAGTAACAGCAGGAGAGAGCCGAGGTGATGCACTGCTGTGGCTCCCTAGAAATGTTATAGGAAAGAAGCGAGCCACGGCGGGGCTGCTGTCAGCTCACGGGCAAGTCAGAGAAAAGGGGGCCTTGGAGAAGGTTCAGGGGTAAGCCTGGGGTGAGCTGCCACTGCCCTCTGCTCCCCTGGTTGCAAGTCTCTTGGGGACCCTTAGAGTTTAGGAGGGAGTGAAAAGTTCATGAGCAAGAAGGGGCATGGTTGTGCTGTAGAGCAAGCCCGCACTGGGTCTTTGTCCTGAGAGTTTTTAGCTTTCTTCTGCAGGGGCAAGAATCTTAGCGGGGGATGGGGGGTGGGGTCAGTAGAATAGTCCTCAACTCTCCAGGTGTGTTTAAATACACTGATGCATCAAAATGAGTGTATAGGGGAGTTCGGGATTATTCTCTGGTCATCTTCCCTGCTTTCCTTTTATCTTGGGTCTGTCTGGCTCTAATCAGGTTTTTGTCATTTGTTCCTTCATCTGTCCTTGGGTTTGGCTGGCACAAATGATATTAATTGAATCTCTGCTCTCTATTTTCCTGACCAGGGTGATTTAAAATATGTTTTCTCTGGTTAGGGAGGAGAGGCATAAACCATTTGCTCTCAAATGCCCTTGGTTAGGGAAGAGAAGGCCTTGCGACTCACCAGCTGGCTGTAAGTTGTTCAAATTGTTTGGCCTGTTTAATTTTCTTGTCTCAGTTTCCTCATTCCACTTGCCCAGGGATTTTCCTAGCTTCTTACTATCCTGCAACACTACCTGACATCGACTCACTTTGGACCTCCAAATCATGCAATATTGCATAAAAAGCAAGTGTTTAGAGAAAGAGAATATACTTGAAACTCAAAAATGTCTAAACATTTTGAAACCAGTTTTCCTAATTAATTTCCTCTCTCTAGTGCACCAATTTTCAACCAAGAATTTTTAAAAAGTACAATACCTGACTATTTAGTCAGGGGCACTGGCCTCTTTTCCCTTAGACTGTTGAATTAAAAAATGACAACAGCCAACACAATAGCCATCAGTGTGAATGAATCAAAATTATACCTATTTTTTAAATCAGATCGGCAAAAAACATATTTTTTGGTGTGCCACAGAATTTTAATAATTAGTTTGTGTGCCATGAGACAAAAAATGTTAAACATTGCTGCTCTAGTGAGAAAGAGTCTATCTCTATATTTTACATTTTATAGAATTTTTAGTCAAAACTATAGCCATTTACAAATATTATCTTTTCAATGCAATCAGAACTCTTCCAGAATATTATTCTCTGCTTTTTATTGGTCTACGAGAGATTATTTTCTTTACATGATCATAGGTATTTTATTTGAACAAAACATTTATGACTATTCATTATAGCATATTTAAAAATGTTAATGACATGCCATCTTATTTTTTATAAATAGAACCTTTAATCATGTTAGATATTTGCATTATGCTGAGTTTCTCATAATCAATCATTTTTAGATTTGAGGAAATACAGAGCCATGAAAATAATATCAGCAACTATTTTCCAAAACTTGTGTTTCACTGTAGCGTGTCATCACCAATTCATTTTCAAAAGTTAGTGCATCTGTCTTCCTATTTTTAAATATTAAGTTTAAATCTTCTTAGGAATTTGAAAGAGCTGGTATCTTTGTGACCCTTTATAAATATACAAAGATGCAATAATTTGCTAACCTGTTCTTCAGTGATACTGGAGCTTTATTGCCTTGGACAAAGGCACTTAGTCCTGTTTAGGTGCCTACTTTATCAATCATTGGATACTTAGCTGTCCTAGATAGCTCGTCTCCAGACCTACCAAATTCAAAGACAAAAAGGGCATCTTGGTTGTTATTTATACACATATCTTCAAAATATTTTATTACCCCTTTAGTTTTGCCCTACTAAACATCAGTTTATTCTTTGATTGTTTCCAGAGTCTATTCGGTAAAAGAAAAAACTGTGCCAAGAATCTCAACTTGTTTCCCTCCTTAACCCAATTTGTGTCTGAATTAACTAGTTCACTGTTTACATGTGCAATGGTAGATGTACCTCGTTAAAGGATCTCTACTAAGTAGGCTACACAGTTTACAGACCACAGAAACTATTATTATATTGGGTGGCAGGATCTTGCTCCCTGGATAAAATGTCCTTTGAAAAAGGCACTTATCAGCCCTCGCTGGTTTGGCTCAGCAGTTAGAGCGTCGGCCTGCAGTACAGAGAGACCCGGGTTTGGTTCCCGCTAAGGGCATGTACCTCGGTTGCAGTTTGTCCCCGGCCCTGGTTGGTCGTGCAGGTGGCAGCCACTCGATGTGTCCCTTTCACGTCGATCTTTCTCTCTTCCTCTCTCTCCCTCCCATTCTATCTGAACAAAAAATGAAAAAATGTCCTCAGGTGAGGATAAAAAAATATATATATATTAAAAAGGCACTTATCAGTATTTTCAGAATTTTATACTCACAGTCAAACAAATATCTAGAGGCTATATTGATATATTAACATTACCATTTCAAAAAGTGAGCAACTTGAATGTTTTCGGCTGTCAGTAGTCTATTTAATTTTCAGCTGTTATGAAGTTAATATTTGCTTGACATTATCACCTCTAGTTATCTGATGATCACATGTAGGCATTACCATTTGTATATTCGGGAACTCTCTAGATTAAAGTAGAAGTTCACTTTTCTTGAAAGGTACTTCAGCAATTTGTTAGAGATTTGGGTATGCCATACATATATGTAGTTCAATTTCCATAGTAACTTTATTTTATTTTAGCAACACAAAAGAATAGGCATAAAATGTGTATAGATTTAGTTGCCCAAGGCCCCACCAACTTCAACCAATTTTTACTCAAATATACTTTGGTTATCTCTAGAATAACCAAATATAGCCTTTTTATATACCATGTCATTCCTTGTAAACATCCTTCACACATTTTGTTTTTATATAAGAATAGCCAAAAGATGACAGATAATGTATGGTATAATATAAAATATAATATAAGCAATATATAATATATATTAGACATACATAAAATTTTTCCTGTCATTGACAGCCTCATTAATTCAACCAACAGAATAAAATCCTTACACTATGTTTTGTTTAATTGTTCATTTATCTCTCAGACTTTGTTACAAGTCTTTCCAATTTTTCTGTAAAGTATCAGTGGTGTTTATTCTTTTCACTTTGCCACTCCCAGACGTGTCCAAACACGTACCAACACATGTCTGGATATCTGCAGAAAACCAGCTAGCTGAGTTCCCAGAACCCAAGTCAAAATGCCATATCCTAAATAATTTTTGCACATCACTGACAAATAAAACTAAAGGTCTCCCCCAATACTGAAGGTATTCCTAATTTTTAAAATCTTTTGACAGTTTATTCATCTTTAAAATTTCTCAAGTGGTTTATTCTTTAAACACCTACTAATTATTTTCAAACATATGTAGCTGATGCTTCTAGATGGAAAAAGATAACAACTTCCATCCAGCTAACATCGGACAGCGGATGTCTCTCGGCCCTGCTCCCCTCCCTCACCCACATGGGGCTCTGCAGATTTCCTTTCCTAAAGGGTTCTGTATACCATATGGGCAAATGCACTCATCAATTCCCCTGCAGTACAGGCCATGTCTCTCTGGGTGATCTTCAAACACTACTATGAAAAAAGTTGGCTTCACTCTCTACTGGCCATCTCCATGGGCTGAGCAAAGTGCAAGTAGCATGTCCTGACAGTACGTCCTGATGGGTCTCCAGCCCAGTCATTATACCTGAACCACACCTGGAGGTATTATTGCCCCCCCCCAATTCTGCTGCTTATTTCATGCCACTAAAATCATGATATCAGGACGAAAGAGTTAGTAGCATTCCCTGTCATCTTTCAACACATTAGTGTGATGTTGTAGTCTTAAAAGGCCATTTCCTAAAGGTCATCACTTCCTGAGCTAGAAGTTAAGAAGAGCCCATTTGAGACCATGTTTTGGTACTGACTAGTAGTTAGAATAAATATTTGTGCTTTAGTTATTTCTAGACGAAATAAAGAGGCTAATTTAAATTATTTGTATATTTTCTGTATTAATCTTTCTATTGTCTTTAAACTCATTTATTCAATTTGATGTTTCAAATTTAAGGACTTAAAGGGCAATGTAACAGGCTCTACAGAGCCCTCCATGATCCCCACCTCCTAGTGGTCAAATCTTTTCATAATCCCTTCCCCTGGAGTGTGGGCGGGACCTGAGCCTCGCTTCTAGCGGTTAGGGTGATGGGATGTGTTGCTTATGTCCTGTTAAAGGAGTTGTTCCAGCAGCCCTGTTGGAAAGCCCTGCATGGCTAGGAACAGTGGCGGATTCTAGCCGCTGCAAACAGTCTCTAGGAACCGTAAGAGACTTCTGGGAACTCAGGCACCCCCCATGCAGAGGCAAGAGGCTGGGCCTTCACTTCTACAGCCACAGGACATGAGTCTTGTCAATGGATGGAGCAAGCTTGGAAGTGCAATCGTCCCCAGCCCCCAGGTGAAACTGCGGTCCAGACATTCTGAGAGAGGATGACAGAGGACCTGTGGCCTGAGAGAGGACCCAGCTAAGCTGTGCCCAAGACTGAGATCCACAGAGCCTAGGAGATCATAAATATATGTTGTTTAGAGCTGCTAAGTTCGTGGTATATTTTTACACAGTAATAGAAAATTAATAGAAACAAAAAGATTTTTAAAAATTTTCTTCTAATCGTCTGCATGTTAGTATTTGGCACCGACTTGCTCAAGTCATCGTTTTCATTACCCTGAACACTTAATCCTTGAGAAAGGATTTCTCAGTTCTATCTGCAGCATGTACCCCATATCCGTCCCTTTCCCATGATCTCTATCCCTACAGCCAGACTTCTAGCCTAAGCCACTACTATCCGTGACATTGATTCCTCTTTTTTTCTTGCTTAAATTTTTTTTCAAAAAGTTAAAATCAAATGACCGCCAGCTGTAATCATGAAAACTAGGAACAGACTCTGCTATATAAATAATCACGTAAAATGGGGTGGGGTGGGGGACAATGCAGAAGAACAGAGTACACTATTGTAATCAAATACAAGGTATTAAAAAACCCTAACATGATATGCATAATTGCTATTTTGCACATCGCAATCAGCAATAAATGGCAAACACTGTTTTTAAATGAAGTATAATTAGTAACAAGAAAGTTATGAAATTTATACTTGAAATGATGATATTGTATGATTCCATCAGTAAATTTGAGTACCCTTCTGGGGCATCAATTATCCAGCATCCTTTGAATAATTTACTAAATGTAAACTCATATAATTAGTGAAATCTAAGAACATTGTATGCTCTAAACAGGCTTTAAGAGCTTTTGCAGAACCACTGTAGACCATGGCCACTGGGCTGAGTAAGATCTCACTCCAGTGTTGGGAGCTGGGTTAGCAGTGGACTGGAACCCTAGCCAAAGAGTGTATATAACAGAGAGTGTGATAAAGACCTAGTACAAATTAATGTTGGATTACCAGAATATGAGGTTCTGGAGGTGAAGATGGTGAGACAGAATGCTTGAACATGGAGGTAAGAAATAAGAACAGCCAGGTGAGAAGATCTGAGCTTAAAAAGATGTGATCATTTTAGGCATAGGAATCTCTGTCTTGGAACTAGTCTATGGCATTCAGTCTGAATGGCAAAGCACGTAACAGCATATAACATGATTAATATTAAATTCTATTTTAATGTGATAGTAAACAAGATAAACAGCATGACTACATTGCAAAAAATTAGCATGACTACATTAGATTTCTTAACTAAAGAATTTTCTCTTTTAGTTTACTACGTTCAAGATCAGTACTACCAAATTCTTGTCCAAATGCCCACATTCTCTTGCTGCATATAATTTAAAAAATTTTTTTAATTAAAATGTTAAAAGTACAGCTTTTAAACAAGCTTAGTCAAAACATAAATCCTATGCCACTCAGTTCCCTATTCCAAGTCCCACTTCTTAGAAGGAGTCCCTTTTAATAATTTCTATTGTCAGGATTTTCTGGTGGTTTTCCCCATATCTCCTATAAGCTTTCAAACAGTACATTTTCTACTTGTAAAAATATTACACATTTATATAACCTTTAGAAAACAAATTTTAAATGAGAAAACTAAAATCATTCTCTTTTTATAATAGGAAGGTAATTATTATGAACATGGTAATTCATTATTTTCCCATTTGAACAATATATGTAGGAGCCTATATTTATATGTTATGCCCAAATAAAATTTTCTCTCTTTATATATGTATATATATGCAGTTTATGCTGTCTATGTTTTAAAATTATTTTAAT
This sequence comes from Tadarida brasiliensis, assembly GCA_030848825.1. Lineage (NCBI taxonomy): Eukaryota > Metazoa > Chordata > Mammalia > Chiroptera > Molossidae > Tadarida > Tadarida brasiliensis. Next base: position 75,471,574 of record CM061267.1, on the reverse strand, counting down.
ATTTTTATAATGTTCAACTAAATGAATGCATTAATTTAATTATCAATATTTTCTTTCCTTCATGCTTATTATGTAATTGCTTATTCTTTTTATTTTATTATCCTTTCCTAGTATCATGAAAGAAATTATCAAGTGGATCCTTCCTATCAATAATTCAGTTTTCCATGATGTCAAATCTATTCTATCGTCTATTATAAATTTTAAAACTTGGATTGCCTTTTATTTACTTTCCAGTTTTATATGAGTTTGCCCAGACCTCTCTTCTAGAAATAACTTCCTTGCCCAGCCGGTGTGGCTCAGTGGATTGAGCATCCTCCCATGGACTGAGAACTCCCGGTTCGATTCCCGGTCAGGGCACGTCAGGGGTTGCGGTCTCAATGCAGGAGGCAGCAGATCGATGTTTCTCTCTCACAATGGTGTTTCTATTTCTCTCTCCCTTCCTCTCTCTCTAAAAAAATCAATAAAAACATATTTAAAAAGAAGTAACTTCCCTGAGTGTCATTTTTGTTGTCCTTTCATTTCAAACTCTTATGTTGTTATGTATCTTGTTTATTTCCTAGAATGTAAACCTTAAGGCCTATTAAAGACATCTAGTAATTTTATACATTTTACTGTACTTCTTCTATTGAATAATTTTCAAAAAAGAATTTCCCTTTTTTTTCTTTTTATAAAATATTTCCATTAAGACCTGTGCAGCTGATTTTATCTTTTCCTTTACTTAAGGTTAAATGAAGACATTTACCCAAAGTTCATGTTTGGACAGTTCCATTCTTTTCCCATTTGTCTCCATCCCCTCCCTCTTGGAGAGCTGTCAAATGATCGTATCACATTATAGTTTACGAATTGGTCACTATACACACTTCTCAACCCTTTGTTCAAGGTCATGAGGGATTAATCTAGTGTGATTCCACTGGACTGAAGTAGGATTACCTCTTCCTCCCATTTCTTGGTTTGATGACATTCAGATATAATTGAATGTCCTAAACACATTGTTTCTATCATGTAGCATCTCTAAAACTCTTGTCTTTTCTGTCCACTAAAATGACCCTCACATAGGGCCTGGAGCTCACACTGTAAACATTTCTATTGATCATCCAATCTTGCTTCTTACCCATTTAGGCCATTGTAATATGACTCCTTGAATAAACGAGGAAAGTAGATAGGAGGGATCGAGCATTACTCAGGACATCATATAATACAATGTGTCCATAGGAATTATTCGGACGGATTGAATTAATTAGAGTAAGTAGCCATTTTGATATAACAAATCCACAGTATTGTCATTTGCACTGAATACCTTTAGAGCAGTCACCACGCCTGGGGTGCTGTTCTCCACAAGGTGGACTCAGTTGTCAAGTCGAAATCATTCATGTAACAATTATTTGCTAGATCACACATTTATTTTATGCATTAGGCTTGGGGCTGAATATATTTTGAAACCATTGACCTAATGGAAACCTAGAGGCCTGATTTCCATGACTGAGCTGCTGTTTGCCTATCTCCTGAGGAACGATGTGGCATTTATGGAACATGACAAAGCGACACAGTATTACCACAATGCTGCCCACCAGATGACTAATTACAATACGCATGTGGGGAAGGGCAGAGCACTCCTTTCAGCGATTGGTGGGAAATAAAAATAAACCGTAATGTGCAGTTTGTATTGAAAATATGTTGATGTAGTTAAAAGTAAATTTAATTATATTTTAGTGTCATAAGACTTTGAATATGAAATATAAGATCAATCTATTATGCAGTGCATTTAAATTGTCTAAAGTAATATTCTTTTGAAACACTAAAGTGTTAAATGACAAAAAGCAAATTAATTTTTCTCTTAAATATAATCAAAGTTAACAAATTTGTGATACTAGGATTCATTTTACCTTTAATAGAACTTGCCTCCTTTTTAGTATTTTTATTTCCTATTCCTGAAAACCATTCAAATACTTCTTAAAAGAGTTTGTAATTCTTGGTAAATTTTAATTAAAATAAAAGTATAAAATATTTTTATTATGATATGGTAGTGCTTAAATTTATCAAAAGAGAAATATAAAATTAATTGTTTGAAATAATATCAAAGTAGTTTCACACTGGCAAAACACTGCTCTTGGAAGGACTTATCCCTAGATATTCCACTATGATTATACTTAACACTATTAGCAGAAATTTAATCAATGCTTTTTATTATTTTAGTAATTTTTTAATCCTCACCAGAGGATATGTTTTTTATAATTGATTTTTAGACAGAGACAGAGTGAGAGAGAGAAAGAAACATCGATGTGAGAGAGAAACATCTATCGGTTGCCTCTCATACACACCCTGATGGGGGGTTGAATTCACAACCTAGGTATATGCCCTGACAGGAAATCAAACCTGCAGCCTTTTGGTGTATGGGACAATGCGCAACCAACTGAGCCATCCTGCCAGGGCTAATCAATGCTTTTTAAAAGCATCATTGGTTAATGTGATCAAATTAAGAAAGTTCAAATGCAGACCACAAATTTCACAAATATCTCGTAATCTCTTCATATTTTCCACGGATGGCATTTGACCTAAAAACAATTTCTTTGAGCTAGTTGAAACAAAGATGTTACTTTTGGTGTCAGGATTCCCTCAATATTATACTGGATACATTGTCTTCAGTTTTCACACTGCAGACTGAGTGGTGTGTAGGAAAGAACCATGGAATCACGGTTGGTAGTAACTTAATCTTGAAGGCACAGAGCACTTCAGACACGTTAATTAGTGACAGCAAGTTTAGATGTGACAAGAAACTTCAGTAGGTCAGAAACATGTGGCAAAATTATGGTGTCTTTAATTTACTCTAACATATTTCATGTAGACAATTGTACATCATAGTTTGTTACACTCTAGGTGAATTCAACTCCTTAATCAGGAATTTTTAACTCATGGTCAGTAAGCTATATAGCCAAAAGGAACACATCCTAAGAAACCCTATGAATTAGATATTTTCTATTACCCCTTTAACCAGACTGAGTAACTGAGAGATTTACATATCTAAGGGTGCAGAGATGGGGGAGGATGGAGCTGACATTTGAACCTGGGTAATTAGGCTCCACAGCCTTTGCTTTTAATCACAGAATGTGATTTCTTTACATTTGATCTAGTCTCAGGATTGTGTAATAGTGCTGTGGTCTGGATGAAGTGGAAATATCTTTCATTTGGACCCGAATTCAAATCCTGACACTAACTTTCAGGAGTTGCCTGACTTGGGGTAAGTTGCTAATGTCGCTAAGATGTTTTCAAATCTACAATATATGGGTAGAACTGATACCATGGTGATTAGCAGTAAAGGAGCAAAGGGAAGATAGACGCATGCCCAGTAAAGTTGGGGTGACATAGCGAAGGTGTCAGCTGTCAGTCATACCTGGGAACAGGTCATTGGCCAGCATGGGCGTGGCCACTGCAAGGGCATGAAATGTGGGGTATTGAATGCCCTGAACAAAGAAGTTGGCTCTCTTGGGACTCTTGTTGCTCGGGTTCGCTCTCCTGCATTCGCCCACAGGGCTCCAGGCCATGTGGACCCCGCACTCCACGAACCAATGGCCTGGATCCAGCTTGATGCTGAACTGGACCCGACTGCAGCACAGATGGAAACTCTGGACACTGGCTTTGCTGTTAGCTTTACTGAAACCCCAGCTACACGTCTATGACTGGGATGGGACTTCGGAAACCCAGGGATATAATTCCACACAAATAAAAATCACTTATCTTCCCACGTGAGTCTCAGAAAATTCTTTTTCTCGGGATAATATAAGGACCCCACCCCTAGCACCTAGTGGGGAAGAGGACACCCCAATTTCTCCAATAACAGAACCACAATTTTCATAGAGTTGATGCGATATTTAAATGTGAAAACACACACACACACAACATGTTAAGTGTTTAGTATACATTTACACTAAGAATATTAGCGATTAAGAATTACTATGCATCCATCATCTGGAAACATCATGTGTCTAAAGGCCGACAGTGCTCTTTAATTATCGAATGTATCTTATGTAAGTCCACTTGCAGTCTAAGCCTTGGCAGTTGGCTTTTCTTTTTGTGATACAAGTGCCTGACTTAAGCTTTGATTGCTATGGCATCTGCTTCAAAGAGGCAATCACTTCACAGATGGCTATCTCCAACACACACATTGCCAGCCATGACTAGATAAAGAGCCAGGCTGTTCTCACACAGCCCCTTCCCTCCCCCACCCGAGGCTCCTCTGCTTTAGAGTTCTTGGTTAATTTTGATAACTGACCCTTTGAGCCACTTGTTTTTCAGTCTTGCCATACTGCAAATTCCCACTTTTTTGTTTTAAATTCCCGTGAAGAGAGAGCCCTTATACCCTAGGCCGTCGCCCTGGACTCCAATTAAAGTGGAATCCCAAACCCATTCTCTCTCTCTCTCTCTCTCTCTCTCTCTCTCTCTCTCTCTCTCAGTGTGACCTCTCTGTGTGGCCTCAGGTGTGCCACGTAATTCCAGGATCTGTAAGTAACAAACCTCACACCCTCCCCTAAATCCCTGGGTTATTGCTGAGGGTGCCTTGCGATCACAATAGGAATCAAAAGGGCGAGTCCGGCTACGACCTTGGTTGTCAATAGGCTGAGCGCAGCACACGCACCACTCCAGGCTGACAGTACACAGGACCAACCCTCCCATTTCAAAATCTCCCCTGTACTACGCATGCAGTCTTCTGAAGCATGATGGTGTTTCTGGGGAGAAATGTCACCAACAAATGTTGATTTAATTGTTGAGGACGAATGATTACTAAGTATCAAGTATGTCCTATACACAGCCAACTTGTTTATACATTGCAGTTTATTCTTCATATCCACATTTTTTTACTCCAAAATACTTCATGGAAATATGTTTTCAAAATATAAACTTCTAGTCTTTGAAGATAGCCTGAGTGTATCCTAAAATGACTTACTATTTCAAATTTATAGACATGTATTAATTCAATTAGCCATGGAGTAAATATTTATAAAGGTCTTTCTAAAATGTCAGGTACCCTGACCAGTGAGCGCTAGAGTTACTCCATTCTGGATACAGAAGTAAACAGAGCTTACTTGGCCCACGCCCTCGTGCACTACTGGGAAAATACACGGTAAGTGAATTAGTAAACAATGACTTCATTAAATCTGTGATGAGTTATATCAAGGAAAACCACTAGATACAATGGAAACACGTAATGGAGGAAAATGACTCATTTGCTCAGTTGGGAAAAGCTTCCCTGAGGATTTTACATGCGAGCTAGACTTGAAGTAGGAGTAAGAGTTGACAAGGTGAAAAGTGAGGGGAGGCTTTTTCTGCACTGTTCCGAAGGTGTTATGTGACGGACGCCGAAATGGTGTAATTGTGGAGAAAGATCCTTATCACCCTTGACAAGTTAGGAAAGCTTTCAATTCCGTGTCCAAAATTTTGGAAAGTGTCTCCCAAATATAATACAGTTCTTGTCATTTCTTCTGTGTGAAATTAAGACTTTTCTCGTGAAAAGTGGAAAGAAACCAAAGAATGACACTTGGGGTCCAGGTGAAGGTAAATTCAGGGTAACTGGTGTGATGAAAATTTCCATCTGTCTAACTGATGCTGGGCTTTCACATGAATACATTTGACTTCATTGTGGAAAGCATTTGAAGTAAGCAATAACTTTGGCGAATTAGCTTTTTAGCAGGTCAGTTCAAGAAGGGGTAACTATTCTACTTAACTTTGCCCTGCCACAGCAGCAAGGAAAATTAACTTTCAGAAATATAAGTAGAAGTTCCCATGAAGACTGCTTCTGCTCATCGTCATTATTATTTTTATTTTCTAAATGCTACTAAGCATCACATTCAGCAAGGTAAAACTAAAATAAATTCAATATTTTCTCTTGTCCCTTCACCTGGGCCTGAAACAAAATTGAACAAGTACCTTTATGACCTCTGACAGAACAAGCCCCAATGTCTAATCCTAGTCAGACACACATCTTCTCTAAAGATGAGCAAAAGAAGAAATCTATAAACATAGAAAAGGATGATGAGCTCCTGATTGATTCTTCTCTTTCTTTTAGTTTCGCCCATTTTTTTTCAAAATCTACAATGAACATGTATTACTATTTTGAAAGAAGGAAAATGCTATCTTTATAAAAACTTCCCTTTATACTTTGAAGTAATTTATTTTGATCTAAAAAATGATCAGAATTCACTAAGAGTTACAGATATATTTTTCTTCTAAAAATTAGTTTTGGGCATCTACCTGGTTCTAGTATGTGCCAGTTACTCCGAGGGGAGGGCAGTTTGGGAACGTATGGAGTAATCTTTAGGATTGTTTGCAGTAGTAAACTTAATACAAAAAGAACAAAATAAGAGCGACTTAGAAAAGACAGATGTTAATTTTTCTATCACGTAATAGGCAAGATCCAATTTTATTTTTCCATTTCATAAAATGAATTAGTAATTAAGCTGCCCAAGGCTTGTAAGGCATCTCCATAAAGTTGTCATGGACTCTTGAGGTTCACTGATCTGCAACAGTTCATCTTCATGATCCCAAATAGTGGCTAGAGCACCAGCCATTCTATCAAAGCTCTAAACAAGAGTTGGGAGGAGGAGAATGAGGAAAGGTGATGTCATCCTCTTCCTCTAGGATAATTCACAATAGTGTCACATGACACCACTGCACACAATTCACTGGCCACCCCTAACAATACATAAGAAAACTTGGAATCTTTCGCTTAAAATATGCCCAGTTAAAAATCAGGTTTATTATTACCAAGAGAGAAAGGGATGTTGAGAAGAAAGTAACAGATTTCGACATACCAGTGAATATATCACTATCTTTATTGTATAAAAGCACAGAGCTTAGTAAGAACATTCATGTATTCTTCTATATTAAGTTAATGCAATTAAAAGAATGAGCATTTGCTGAGCACCCTCTACATGTCAGACACCTGTGTGTCAGTTAATATTTACATTATCTTGTGAGAAATGGAGCATTCTCTTTTCACCTAAAACCAAACAGGTGGATGTGAAGAAGGCCAGGTTGCCTCTTTCAGAGACTGAGAGTGGAGTCATTGCCGTATACTGCTCAGGAAAGAGCTGTACCGTTGCTACTGTTCTAGGATTGCTGAGAACTGGCAATAAATGAGAGGGGAATGATGTTGATGCATTCTTCTGTGCTTCTCAGAAGAGTATGAATGTATCAGAGCTAAGAAGTCTCCTCGTTTCGTTTCTTTTTGGGGTTGTCAAATTGAAAAGATGACCCAAAAGCAAGCAAAAGCTATGAGGAACTAGGATTAGAAAATCACTGAGGACAACTTGTGAATATGTACCATATCAGCCAACATACTGGTAGAGGGGACCACCTGCCAAATAGCTTCCCTCAATTTGAGCTGAATAATCTGGTTAAATTTTCACTTCACCCAAATGAGGTAGAAAGGCTGAGATCACGCAGCTAACTCGGTTCATGGGAGAACAGGCCTTTTAAGCTGCCCCCTCTTATCCATCGTGTGTAGACTACAATGCTCATTCTCTGGTTTATTATATAGAATTCATTTTTAGGTTAATGCCTACACATATCTTAGAAAAAAATCAAAATAAAAAGGAAAGTTTTATTCCCGCTGGATTATGTATCAGACTGTGCTCTATCCAGAGAGGACTTTACTTGGTCCCCACTCTTTCCTTAGGTGGCAGCTCTCTTAAACTCTTGACAGCTGACTTCAGATGCAGCAGACAACCATAGGTTGACATCTGAACATCCAAAGTACCAGCTTTTCTACACCGTCTCCACTTCTCAGTAACATACAAATGAAGCTACCATTGCATTTCTACTCACTTCTTCTCCAAGGGGTAAAACTATGGTCCAGCTACAGCCAACTGCATGTCTTAAGTCATAACTTTCAGTAAGCTTAAAGTAAACTTGCTTTCTTATCTTCCTTACCCATTCATGGAACTACATCAAGCAGTCAGTTTAAGCAAAACTTTGAAGTTGTTACTTCTATAGGTATTACATTCAGTTTATATGAGGCTGAAGACAACTGCTTCTCAGTGTCAATTTTGCCCCTGGGCACTGTAGTGATTATGCACAGACTTTATCTGGGAAGATATTATAAGCTAATGCAATAATTAAAATGTGGGCATTAAGAGACTGTTAAAAAAAAAAATGGGTGAGATAGATACAATCAGAGACAAATAGCTAAAGCACGAAAACCAACACAACAGACAAGAAACACGAAACAACTAGAGAAATGAGAAGCATGAAGGGAGGGGGTGGCTCCAGGGTATTGCTGGGACTGACTAACTTGCAATTAACATCGGGTTTGCATAAGATTAGGCACATGAGAACTGTACTGCTGAGTCACTGGAGAATGATTGTTTGGCCTGACTAAACATTTGTGAATCTCGATCTATCATTATACTGACGGAATTGAAACTCAAATCCACGGATTGACTTGAAATACACTGACGATATTGCCAGTGGTTTATTTTGTTCCTAAGCAGACAAGTCAATTCTTCTGAATCCAGGGGCATTCTTTCTGGAGCTCTGTTTAATATTATTGCTGAGGACATTTTGTAAGAAAGTGTTTTACCTTGAACAGGACATTAGGAGAAGCAGCCACTTGGCCTCATGGGTGACGATGTGCTCAGTAGCTTCAGAGACCACAGAGGCTATAAAAGCCACTTAGGAATTTACTTTTTCCCCCCCTTAGACAATTCACTTGTTCTGGGAGCAGTCACGGAGACTACCTCTGGTAATTGCTTCAAACGACCAAAAGTTGTGGTCAGAACTGTTCTTAGAGCCTTTCTGGTTTCCTGTACTTACAAACATGCTTACGGGCACTTAATGAATAACCTTTCGCTGATGGACCACCCTGTCATTACCACCTGGGCTTAGAAGCAAAAGACATAAAGGTGAGAACTGTTTCCTTGGTGGCACAGCCCAGCCCTTCCATAGCAGCAGCACTCTGTAGATGGCATCTCTAAGTGGGAGGAAAATTACACCTTAGGTCATGTTAGGCAGAGCCGATCACAAAATGAAACACTATAAAATCTCTGGGTTTATAATAGTACCATGTCATAAATTCTCCCTGTGGAGAGACAACGCTGGTGCCTGCTTTACATTTATAATGTACACAGTGAAATAATGCACTAAGAATATCCTAATTCAGGAATGATTCTTCCTGTGCTATTAAATAAATCACTTACATCTTTGGGCACATGGATTTTGGATCCCATTGTGGGCGTCTAATAGAGAAAATACCACACACACACACTTTAATAAGATGTAGCCTCTTTAAAAATAAAAACAAAACAAAAGAAAAGTTTCCTGGTTTAGAGAATCCTAATCATCAAGTTGTCTTGTGATGGCTTCACAGTAAAAGTTCCCTCCCTCCTGCCCATCTTCCTTCCTTCCTTCCTTCCTTCCTTCCTTCCTTCCTTCCTTCCTTCCTCCCTCCCTCCCTCCCTCCCTCCCTCCCCCCCCTCCCTCCCTCCCTCCCTCCCTCCCTCCCTCCCTCCCTCCTTCCTTCCTTCCTTCCTTCCTTCCTTCCTTCCTTCCTTCCTTCCTTCCTTCCTTCCTTCCTTCCTTCCTTCCTTCTCTTCTCCCTTCTTTACTTCTCCCCTCTCTCCTTCCTTTCCTTTCTTCCTGTCTTTGTAACTCCACACGAATGGGTTGGCGGGTGAGATCCTAAGGGTACGATCATTTGAATGTGCACTGACTGGTACAGGGCCTCAGTGTCCTATCATCATCAGTATGGTATGAAAGTGATACAGCATGCATGGAGACAGGGACCGAGGTCAAACGACCCTAAGAGGTAAATCTCTGGCAATTCACATCAACTTTACAGAGGAGCTTTGACTTCCATTAAGATGTGGAATTGGGGTTAAGAAATAATTTATCAACATATCGAGGGCTAGCTGATATATACATTGATATATGCAAGTATTGTGTATAAGCCTTTCCGCAACAGTCAGGAAATTTTAGAAATGCACCTCAAAATACACCCAGTAACACTCCTTTAGTTCTGTTAAACTACAGAGATTAATGAAAGATGGCTGAGAAACTTCCTATCTCATGAATCTAAGTTGCAATGTAAGAAACACACAGAGTCAATGCTAATATTTGCAAACCTGTCCATCCGCCTGTATTAGGCATCTGTTGCCTGTGTCCCTGAAAACTCCTGTTAATCTTGTAAGATTGGTAAAAAATTACCACCTCTAAAGTGTGTTCCTGTTTCCCCATACTGATTAATTTTCCTTTTGTGTTTGTTCTCAAAACACATTGTGTAACTATTTGTTTATATATTTGTCTCTTTCACTAAACTATTAATAGCTCAAAGTAGAGAATAAAGTCAGAGTTGTGTTTTTTGTGTGTGTGTATACCTGGTATTTTATGTGGTTTTTCAATAATATCTGAATGAATACATTCATTTTCATCAATTCAAACACATTAACTCAATCTATAAGAAGCAAATATATTCAAACTCGTAAGAATTACGGCTGGTTTCATAACCACAGTCTTTGTCTGAATGCTTGAAATAAGAGAGAAATAAACAAACACATGTACTGTGTTTCCCCTCTTCCGTGATCTCCTGTTTCTCTTACACAGTTCTCCCCATAATCAGGAAAAGAATGTGTTCCCCTCTTATTTTTGGGAAAGTTATGATTTTTATCAATAGTGTAAATTTCAAGTGCTCTTACCTTCAAGGTATGATTGTGTTGTACACACTTCTAGGTGTCCGCATGGATGACTAGAAAGAACCTGGTAAGCAGAGGGGCCCCTAGAGCATCCGGAATCCTGGGGAAATATTCCTTGCAGTGTATTAAACACTTACACATAAACATTTGGATTAAAATGTATTTTAAAGTTAACGGGCCTATGTGAGAGGCTTAGTAACTTACGGGTGAAGATTTAGAGAATTTGATTATTGTTCATCAGTTCACATGAAGATTCTTGGTAGTGTCCAGGCACAACCTGTCTGTGCTCAGTCCCAGGAGCCACCCTTCACATTCTGTCCTTTAGCGTGGTATAGCTGGCTGATTTCCTACCTTCCACCAGGAGGAAAAGGTAGCTATTACTCACAATGTCATACTCTTCAGAACCTGTTTGTACTGAAACAATAGAGATCTTCTTGCTACCACAGTTCCCTAATACCGTTTATTTAGTCCTGGTTACATCATTACTCATAACGCAGCACCATCCATCATGCTGCCCATGGACCTGGCTTCCAATGACTCTCTCAAGGGATGTTCCCACGCTGTTTTAAAGATGACCAAAAATGCAAGTTTCACCCAGAGTCTGCAGACAATTTGAATAATAATTTGTTATGTGATCAAGTTAAATTTAGTGTATGAAGTTTTATAGAGTAAAAGTAGAATAGCACATCTTCTAAGCGTTAAATCTTGAGTCTGTGATTACTTTAATCTTAAAATGTGATTTTTTTTTCATATACCAGTAGCTCGGGGTATAGGTGAGGGGTCTGTAGGTAGAGTGAGAACAGTGGTCCCATTCACACAAGGAATGTCCTTCCTCTGTCTGGCATGGTTTAAAGATTACCTGGGAGAACACAAAGTCACCTCATACATTGGAAGCAAAAGCAGACATTGATAAAAGTTTCTACTGATATATGGAAGAAAGATATGGAAAGTCATTGGGAGGAAGAGAAATGACAATCCCTGGAAGACGACCAACACATGGTGTAAAGTGGGCTAAGGGACGGCTGCCAGTGTTGGGTGAGGGGGTGGGGGACACAGTGCTGGATAGGGGATGGCCATGATCACCTCCACCACTCTGCAATACTATAGACTCAAGGTGGCATTGTTCCTGAAACACATGGGCAAGAGCCAACACATGGACCCACCTAAGCTTCAAGCCTAAGATGCCGTGGTAGTAGATCAGAGCCCTGAACTCCTTCTGTGATGAGAGTTACAGTCACCCCAACTCAGCATGTCAAAGTCAACCTCATGCGACCCTTTTAGAGGAATACTGACCCAGTCAGAGGGAACAATTCACATACCAGGCTGCCTTCCTGGAAGCAGATTCTGGTGACCTGGCCAGAGTATCCTGAGATGACCCCATAGATGCAAATCCTGGAGCTCCTCCCATCATCTGAAAGACTCCAGTTTTGGTCAGAGGAGAAGCCCCATAAGATAGAAATAGAAACTGAGGCATGTGCAGGTCCCAGTGTGGGCTTGGGGTGCTTGGGGTGCCACAGGCTCAGCTTTTCAGAGGCTCTGGAGCAGGATGTGGAAAGTTTTGAAAATGGCATTCCAAACATTAGGAATCACCTGAAGATCGGGGCTCTGTTTGGTGGAGTCTAAGAGCAGAATTGTCTTCAAATTCTGTATCACCTCCAATTTCTTCCATTTCACAACATCTGCCCCATGCTTTCATCTGTCCAGTCTCCTTTCCTGTCACATACCATTTAGAACTCCTTTCTGCCCCTCCAACCACTCTGCCCACATATTCACAGACACGCCCTTTCTTCCTCTCTCATGCGTTGTTTATGGAGATTCTGCCTCCTGCTCATAACTTTCACTGTTCATCAGCCTACAGGAAGGCAAGGAAAAAACCAAACATATTTCATATCGGCCTGCACCTAATTTGTTGGTCAGAGAGACAAACAGCCAAGACAAGGAGAAACAAGGCAATTGAAGTGGATCTTATTTGGACTAATTATAGGAAAAAATAAAGGATCTTTGCAAGGCTTTTTTCCTTGTTTTTATTTGTGCATGTTTGTTAGAAAGAGATAAGGCATGAAAACAGAATTGAACATACAAAGTGAGAATTAGGGAATGTGGATATTTAAAACACTAGAGAAATAACTTGTAATTTGTATGTTCAGAGGACATTTCTTTTGCAGAATGGAGAAAAACCAGAACTATTCTTACTTAAAGATGTATTCAGATTTCAAAATCCCAAGTATTTATATGAAGATAAATACAATTTCTTTGAATCCAGAACTATATGATAGATAGGAAAATATAAAACTTATAATATCACAGGTAAATAAGTAGGAAGCAAGATAATACACACCTTCCAAAGAAGGTTAAGAAAGCCAGAGTAGAAACGCTCACTCTAAGTCACAATATTAGAAACAAAAATTAGAATTCTGATTTAAAATTAGATTTAGAGATAGCAAGCCATCAGATTGTAGAGAACAGTCTTGATTTGATCCAGTTTCCTGCAATGAGATAGCTGACTAATGGCCACTGCAATCAGAATTAATTAACATCAATTTGTGTCTTAATAAAAAGCTTCTGAGGCCCATTTTGATAATGAACGCTGTCTAGAGAAAAATCAAACAGTGCTTTCTGATATATATGGAGCCACAGCTGTACATACTTGACCCCTATTTTACACAGCTGTGCCTCATTGATTTCTTCTGTTGAACTCCTGGACTGAGCCCTGCACACTGCTGGGAGCATTCATATATCTTCAGCTGAGACTCCGTCTATGAACTGCAACCTGCAACAGGGCCAGAGCGCTTCTGCCCTTCCAACACTGGCTGTCTGTCCTGATGACATATCACCCAGATACTGTCCTTAACAACAAATAATCTCAAAAGTGTGACCACGGAATCAATTTTTATGGGTACAAACAAATATAAAAGACTTAGGACAAACCTAACATGTAGCTGGGCTTCAAGTTAGTTGGCTTCAAATTTACATCCACATAGAGGAGGCTTATTACAAAAAGAACTCATATTTAAATAGAATTCAAGCCCTGGCCCATTTGGCTCATCAGCCCGTAGACCGGAGAGTCCTGGGTTCGGTTCCCGCTAAGTGCACATACCTCGGTTGCAGTTTGTCCCCGGCCCTGGTTGGGGTCGTGTGGGTGGCAACCAGTCGATGTGTCTCTCTCACATCGATGTTTCTCTCTCTCTTCCTCCCTCTGTCCCTCCCGTTCTATCTGAAGATAAATGCAAAAATGTCCTTGGGTGAGGATAAAAAAAAAAAGTCACAACTAAATAGAATTCAAAATAAGACAGAAAATGATCAAAAACACTTGAATGTATGTCACCAAAAATATGGAGCGAGAAAGGCTCTTCCATTAAAGGAGAAGCTTATTTGCCAGTATCTCCTTTGAAATGTTCCCAAGACTTTAGAAATAGTTTATGTATTTATGTTAACTGACTTCTCTTTATGATGACAGCAGTGATTTGAATGAGTGACTTAAGTCATTTGTAGTCTCTCATACTACAGTTCCCATGTTTATTAAGAAGTATATGTATAACATGCCTTATCTTTTTCCTACAAATTAATTCTTTGATGTGGGATTGTTTCCTGAGTAATATATTTTTAAAGCTATTAATGTTAATGAGTAATGGAAATATAAAATATTTTAATTTGTGGAGAGGATAAATTGGCAAAACATTAACATCTTGGCTACATATAAATATTTGCCCACCTCTATATGACAAAAATTCTGTGTAGTCATTAGCAAACATGTGCTCAGAAAACACATCACAAAACAACAACAAAAAAAGTAGGATAGAAAACATTGAGTATTTATGGTTCCACTTTTATAAAAAGCCACAATATTGACTGACCACTAAAGAGATCTCTAGTGGTGTGTTAACTCACACTCATGATCTTATTTAACCCTCATGACTTTAGGAGGCAAAGATTTTATCCTTGACCTACGATGAGGGAACTGAGTGAGGCTTAAAGAGGTGACAGAACACACTCAACTTCACGCCACAAATAACGGGGCTGGGACTTGAACTTTGATGGATCTGACACCAGAGTTTGGGTCCTAAGCTCAGTTGTATCGATCATATTCAGCTTCAGAGCTAAGTGTAGCACACAAAAGAGGTTTTTTGTTTGGTTGTGCTTTTCGCCTTTACGGTGTTTATGGACACTTTTTTTAAACGGATTTTCTTGCCAAGTTATGTAGACGTGAAAATTCAACTCTCCATTTCTCTTAAAAATGGGAAGATATAGGAACCTTTGACCTTGGTTACTACATGGCCACTTCCCCCTATGTATTAGTACCAGATTTTCCCTTGAAATGGTGTTTTTGTGCCACAATTTGACATAATTAGTCTTACATGCTCTTTGAGGTTCTGTGTCTGGAACCTTTCAGTATTTAGTTGGACATCTCTCTCTATGTGAAAGTATTGATTAAAAAACAAACAAATAAAATAAAACAGAAAGATGTACATATCAAAATGGGTTGTAAATCTATAGAAGAATTTATGTTTTCTTAGCTCCTTTGTGTGTGTGCCTGTTTTAAATTTTTCTTCAGTGAATATGACCTATTAAATAAAATAAAGGACATGTTGCTTAAAGTGTACAACTTTCAATAAACGGAAGAATTTATTTTATGTATAAAGCAGCTTTGGGTCAGCCATGAGATAGCTGATTTCTCAGTACAACTGTTCAATCCCCCAGATTAATCTTTCTAAATTATAGCTTTCAAAAAATAACTCCCCTACGAAAAATATTTCAGTGGTTTCTAAGTTCCCTTTACAACTTTCTCTCTTATTGCTCCCAAATATAATATACTGAGCATGGCTGGTAATATCTTGTTTCCATACCTTGACCTTGACAGAACCCCTGGGCTCATCTCAGGGTATGTATTCCTTTTATGTTTAACTGTGCAGATCCTGCTAAATAAGATCCAACTGATTGAGATGAAGGTACCTTTGAGATAAATTGTCTTCATTATTTTAATCTATCAGTATATATTGCTGTCTCCCTCCTACGAATATGTGTATCACTTAATACCTACAACAACCATTTAATTCAATACATGTGCAATGTTTCACTTAGTATATGAAAATTTCCACAAGTTATAATTCATTTACTGAATGAAATAGTTAGTGCTTTGAGAGCAGAGCCTGTGACTTTACATCTTAGTTACAGAAAACAAGGGAGGAGAGCATTTCTAAAAGAAAAGCAGTCAAAATAACATGTTACAATTAAGTTATAAGAATGCTGAAAAATATCTATTGCTTTGGGCAGTTAAGAGGTGACTTTAGTAAGAGCAACACCAGATGGCCTCTGAGACCAACAAAGATTTGACCATTAAGTATTGTGGTTGACAATAAAAGAGTCAGATATTTGCCTTATGAGTACATTCTACTCAGTCTAGTCAATTTTGATTTGCAAATATTAATTCTAAAGATACTACCACTGTTAATTTTTTAACTGCTCCTTTTCAAATTGCTCTAAAAACAAAGGCTTTACCATAAAAACTGACCAATCAAACAAACAAAAATTGTTTTAAGTTTAATTCTAAAAATTATACAGTAAAAATTATACACCAGTCTCCCTTCACCTGCAAAGGATACATTCCAAGACCCCTAGTGGATGCCTGAAACCACAGATAGCACCAAACCCATACATATTACTAATTTTTCCTTATACATACCTAGCATTTCACGTGAAGGAACCATATTATGGCTTCTGTTAGGCACATCAGAACTGACAGCATCGCTACTTTTGCACATTGGGGACATTATTAAATGAAATAGGATAGTACCTAATCCTACAATACCATGTTTTTTCCTATACATATGTACACTCTAAGGTTTCTCTATAGCATATCTGAATTGTCAGCATCACTACTCTTATTCTTTGGAGCTATTGTTAAGTAAAATAAAGGTTAGTTGAACATAGCACTGGGATTACTGTGACCGTCAATCTGATAACCCAGAAACTACTCAGTGACTAATAGGCAGGTACCATGTACAGCATGGATACACTGAACACCACAGTGATTCACATCCCAGCAGGGTAGCATGAGATTTCATCACACTATGCAGAATAGCACTCAATTGAAAACTTATGAATTATTCATTTCTGAAAGTTTTTATTTACTATATTTAGACTACAGCTGACCATGAGAAACTAAATCTGTGGAAAGAAAACCGTGGATAAGGGGGACTACTGTGCCTATCAGTCAGGGACCCATTAGGGAACCAATAGCACACTCAAAGTGGGTGATTAAAGAGTGTAATTAAGAGATTACTTACAATGTTTTGAAAGGGGCTTAGAGAAACTAACAAGAGACTGTGCAGAATACCATCCCTTGTCAGTGGTTGCTACAGTACTGAGTGATTAGCCACCCAAAAACTAAGACAGAGAGGTCTTGGTTAATGAAAGTGTCATTGCAGGGAGAGGGCTAACTAAAAGATGTTTTGTCCTTCAGTAGAAGGACTTAGCGAGCCTCCTTCTGCCTTCACCACCCAGTGTCTCACCGATGCCTCCCACTGGCATAGCATAACTTAAAGCCACAGGGAGCAGTTATACTCCTTACAAGTCAGCTCGCTGGGTACAGAGCAGGGTAGAGAATGGAACGCGATTCTGGAGAGGCAAACGAAAACTATAAAGCATATTATAAAACTTCAAGAGTCTTATTTCTAGAAATCAAATTACTTTTAGAGCCAAGCCTAATAAATATCAGAGGTAATAAAGCAGAGATCCTAATTTGTATCAAAAGCAAGAAATTGAGGCAAAAATGCACACATGATTTTGCACACAAAATCTTCCAGGAAAGACTACATTTGATTAATAAATTTACACATTAATTAATTACTAGTAACGTTTTAATATTTTGTTGTCTTACTCACATGTGGAATAACTGGAGAATTTAAGTAATATAGTTGATGTGATAGCAACTTTAAATACTATTTCTAAGATAATGTAAGGGAATATAGCCATCAAAATTATTTGGCAGGAGGATTATTTTGAGCTGGTAATGTTAAAAAAAAAAAAAAAAAAAAAAGCATACAAGGGAGAAGTTCTGAAAACCAAGTAGGAGTTACCCTTTTGTATGAGACATTTACGTTTGTGAGGAAAATCTCCATTTGTAAGGGTGTCTCTGTTTGTATCAGGAAAAGAAGGATGACTCTAAATCTCTAGAAACTCTTGTCAATGAGACTTAAGTCTCTATAACAGCCCTACCCTTGTTTACTGTGCTTTGTCTGATAACCTCCTATAACTAGCTCCTTCTACCTCTTTTATCTTTAGCTGGAGATGTTATTTAAGGTGATGGCTTGAGCCATTCCAGGAAGCTGCTCAGTGCTTTTACTGGGTATCTCTCATGTGTACCAGGAGGTATTCATTTTAGTAAGTATCTGCTTGTTTTTCTCCTGTTAATCTGTTTTTTTGTTTTGTTTTGTTTTATTACAAAGTGTCTCATCTAAGAACCTAGAAGGGTAGAGAAAAAATTATTTTTCCTCCCATACACATCCAATATTCTAAACTGTAAAATGTATGGAGGTGTTTTGTCTGTAAATATTAAACTTGCTAGACAAAAGCCAAACCCATCACCCTCCAGAACTTGAGAAAAAATGTCTTCAGGCTAATTGGTCTAAATAGAGTTATAGATGACTTTTGGAAAAGCCAATGAGTAACTAGTCCTCTACTGGCCTGGCAAGCATAAATGCACATGCCCTTGCCATAGACACCAGAAGGGGAGAGCAGATGTTATTCTCCTAGTCATACACCAAGAGCCCACCTGCTAGTGGTATGAGAATGCACTAGTGTGGCCTTCTCAGGCATTCACAGATAAGCAAGGCATCCACTGTCCTACTGATTTGGTAAATGGTGAGAACAGGCAACGTATTCATTAACAGAGCCTACACAGTGAAAAGGTAATCTTTGCTAAATTGAAAGCAAGAAACAAGAAAAAGAATTCCATCCGTTGTTATTCCACTACTTGTGGGTTAAGAATCGTGTAAGTGTGGTCTGATTTCACTGAACTCATCTGAAAGAGATGCTCCTTTCCTTCTTTTTGAATGCCCCTAATTACCTCTCTTAAAAACAGGAAACGTTCATTTTTTGGATAGAATTTTCCACTGTCAGTAAGATAGGATAGGTTTAAATGGGAACATACTGAAAAGTCTGATCTAATCAATACATTATAAAAGAGACATTGGACTGCATTAGAAAAATTAAAATTGTGTCTCATCGGTTTTGTGAATCTGATTATATTTTTGTTGCCAGCACACCTTTTAACCTTGAACTCACTCCTTGAATAAAACAGATGAAAGTTTTATGTTAAATATTATAGAACGAACAATACAGTTTAAAACTCTTTCCTACAAATTAAGTAGTAATGCTTTGGGTTTTAAAGGACGCCTTCTGGGACATAAAATAAAAACGGATTCCAGCAATGTATGTTCCCGATGCTTCCTTCATTTCGGCATTTCCTGCTTGCCACCTTCCAGTTTTTTAGTTAGTCTTTATATTTCAAGGACATGTTGTGGAGCTAATGGGGCTCAGCCCTCACGTTATTAAAACTCTGCGTGGCTTTGTTTTCAGAAACGTAGCCTCTCCTGGCTTTCTGTCACTCATTAGAGCCCCAATGTACTGTGCGTGAGGCAACACAATGTAAAGAAGGTGCAGAGGGTCAAATGCAGAAAACCAGAGAGACAGACTGCCTGGGACAACAGACATTCCATAAAGTCTAGGTTTGCGTGGGGCTTCAGTGGAGTTAACATCCAGATCCCCCGAGTTTTCCCTTGCTGCATTTACCAGCAAGAGCGCTGCTCATTTGCACACACCACCTTCTCTGCAGGTTCCCCTTGTTTCCAAGCACCTAACTGCGGCCAACAAATCACAAAGCATGCCTGCATTCAACTATGTATCAAAGTCTCTTACTATGGCAACAAAGTTCTCCAAGGTCAGGAAAGCAGTTTATCAACCTTTTATATATCTTATAGCAGCAATAAATTTATTCTAGTGCAGGACCTATGAATATTTCAGATGCTCTGAGAAAACGCGTTGGCTTAAGATAGTCTGTGTACCCCCGAGTTTGTGCTCAAAACAGAGCCATTGTTCTGCACACCATACGCTTATGGTTATTGAGCTCCAGTTACTGCAAAGCTTTTCAAGGTGCTTTCTGCAAAATTTGCTGTTTAACAAATAAAATGTTCATTTAGAAAAAAAACAGTTTAACATTTTGTACACTGAATTTCTCTTTTATTCCTTTATGATTATGTGCTGTATTAAACTTTTAGTTAAAGAAACTCAGAATTTGTATTTTTTCTCAAGCGTCCTGTGGAAAATTTGTTTCTGTGTTTTTAGTTTTTGTCTATTTGTGTTTTCCTTCTGTTCCACTAATGAAAGAGATCACATCACAATTTAGGGTTTAGAAAATTGTTATACACTCAAGTAAAAAGTCTTATATCTACTCTTCAGATTACATGATGTTAATATTTTACCATTTTCCAGATTAGATGCTGTTAATTCTCAGGCACCCTCAAAGGTCTTGCACAGTGTCTTCATATTATTTAAAAAACAAAAACATCAGACCTATATTTAGAGAAAATATACTTTTTAAAGCAGTAGAAAACTTTTTATCTATTTACCCAAGTTTAAAAGTGATGCACTATCATACCAGAGATAGGAACCCAGGTTGTTTAGGAATTGATGGACCAGAAACTGAATTTTAACTTTTTCATTTCTTTTACACACACACACACACACACACACACACACACACACACAGGTGTACACATACCACACACAAATACACATACTCCTCTTTTCAGAAAATTACTCCCGAATACTTATTTCTCTAGTCAACATCCACCAAGTGATATTCGGATGAGTTCATTTCAAAAGATTCTTTATGAATTTGGCTTTAGGCAGAACCTGACTCATTTGAAGATTACTGCTTTGCTTTGTTTTGTCTATTATACATAACTTACAATATAACTTCCTTTGTTCATGTTTATGAACTTGCTCTTACACAGGACATTTTTGTCTTAAACCTGCTGTCAAGTGACTGACTTGATTTCCCAACACCTTTTCAATCAAATTTATTTTTCCTATTCACAACTTAAAAAAACATTTTTTTTCTTTATTGATTTTAGAGAGAGGAAAGGGGAAGGAGAGAAAGATAGAAACATCGATGAGAGAGAACATTGATTGGCCACATCCTGCATGCCCCCCACTTGGGATTTGGCCCACAACCTGGGAATGTGCCCTGAACAGGAACCGAACCAGCAACTTCTTGGTGCATGGGTCGATGCTCAACCACTGAGCCACACTGGCCAGGCCCTAGTCACAACTTTTACTTAATAAAGATGTCACCATCAGACATAGCACCTAATATCTGCTCAGAACTTTTATATCAGCCCGATTAGTTCTATTTTTCTCACATTATATTTTTATTCACCTCTTAGCACTAAGATTTTTGATACTAAAATTGGCCCTCTTTCCACACAGCTCATTTGTTTTTCATCAGATATACTTCTAGTCCACATGTGATCTCTACTCCAATATGGCCAATTGGGTTTGAACTTGGGATATTATTCCTTTATGAACTCTCAGATTCTTTCTCTTTTCCTTTCTTCATAGTTTGAATCTTCTAACAAAATTACATATGAATAAGGATAAGGGAAAATACATAATTGCTTTCAATCATACCCTTTCTCCCACTCTATGAGATATTATTATTCCTTAAGTTGTGTGGTCTCTCCCGACTCAAGCTATCTAACATGAGAAATTAAAAGTGAGCAAAATTTTTGCTTAATTGTTTTATAATACAGATCACAGTTGATCTATAATACAGTCAAGCACAAAAACATAAGTATATTTAATGAATTAGTACAACACAAACTCATTTGTATAACTAATAGACTGTTTTTGAAACAGAACATTACTAGCACTCCAGAACCTTCTTTCATGATGAAATGTGATTCATCCCAGGGATGCAAGATGGTTCAACATCAGTAAATCAATTAATATAATACATTAATCCTGTAGAGATTAAAAATATATGATTATCTCAATAGATGCAGAAAATTTTTTGACAAAATTCAAAATATCTTTATAAGAAAACTCAGCAAAGAGGGTATATAAGGAACATATCTCAACATAATAAAGGCTACATATGACAAACTCATACCTAATATTATACTCAGTGGTGAAAAGCTAAAACCCTTTCCTCTAAGATCACAAACAAGACAAGGATTCCCACTATTGCCACTTCTATTCAACATAGAATTGGAAGTCCTAGCCACAGCAATCAGACGAGAAAAATAAATAAAAGTCCTCTAAATTGGAAAGGAAGAAGTAAAATTCTCATTATTTGCAGATGACATGATACTATATATAGAAAACCCTAAAAACTCCACCAAAAAACTATTAGAACCAATAAATGACTTTAGTAAAGTTGCAGGATACAAAATCAATATGCAAAAATCTGTTGTGTTTCTATAAACCAATAATGAATGTTTTAAAGAAATTAAGGAAATAATCCCATTTAAAATTCATCAAAAAGTATAAAATACCTAGGGATAAATTTAACCAAGGAGGTAAAAGACCAGTATTCTAAAACTGTAAGACATTGAACAAGATATCAAAAACTAGAGGAACATAACTCGCTTGTGGATTGGAAGAAGTAATATTGTAAAGTTGTCCTAGTTACCTAAGTAACCTACAAATTGAATGCAATCTCTATTAAAATATTAATGACATTCCTCTCAGAATTAGAACTAATCCTAAAATTTATGTGGAACCACAGAAGACCCCAAATAGCCAAAGAAATCTTTAGAAAGAACAAAGTGGTAAGTATCACACTCCTTGATATCAAACTATACTACAAAGCTACACTAATCAAACAGTATGGTACTGGCATAAAAACAGATATGTAGTTCAATAGAATAGAATAGAGCCCAGAAATAAATACTAGCTTATATGGTGACTTAATCTATAGCAAAGAGGCAAAGATATACAATGGGGTAATAATAATCTCTTCAATAAGTAGTGTTGGCCAAAATAGACAGATACAGGGGAAAAATGGACAACTTTCTTACACCACATCCAAAAATAAACTCTGAATTAAAGACTTAAATGTTACACCTGAAATCATATAATTTCTATAAGAAAATATAGACATTAAAATCTTTGACATGACTCTAAGTGATATCTTTTTAGATCTATCTCCCCAAGCAAGAAAAACAAAAGAAAAAAATAAATGAGACTACATCAAATTAAGATATTTTGCACAGCAAAGAAAATCATCAAGAAAATTAAAAGACAACCTATTGAATGGGAGATGTGTGCAAATGATATCTCTAATAAAGGGTTAATACTCAAAATATATAAAGAACTCATACAACTTAATATCAAAAACAACAACAAAAAACAATCCAATAAGAAAAAAAAAATGATCAGAGGACCTGAACAGACATTTCTCTCAAGAGGACATACAGATGGCCAACAGACAAATGAAAAGAGGCTTAACATCACTAATCATCAGGGAAATGAAAATGAAAACTACATTGAGATATTACCTCATAACTGTCAGAATGGCTGCCATCAATAAATCAACAAATAAGTGCTGGCAAAAATATGGAGAAAAGAGAACCCTTGTAAACTAATGGTAGGAATACAGATTAATGTAGCCACTATGGAAACAGTATGAAGATTCCTCAAAAAATGAAAAATAGACGTGCCATATGATCCAGGGTATTTTATCTGAAGAAAGCAAACACTAATTTGAAAAGATATATACATCCCTATCTATATTCATTGCAGCGTTACTAGTATTAGCCAAGATATGGAAGCAACTTATATGTCCATCAATAGATGAATAGATAAAGATGCGGTATATATGTACAATGAAATATTAGTCAGCACAAAAAAGAATGAAATCTTGCCATTCGCAACAACATGGTTGGACCTAGAGGGTATTATAAGTCAACCAGAAAAAGACAAATACCATATGATCTCACTTATATGTAGAGCCTAAAAAAAACAAAAAACAAAAAACATCCCAAATAAGTGGATAAATAAAACAATACAGAAATATACCATAGATATATCACCTGGCTAGTGTGGGCTCACTGATTGAGCATTGACCCATGCACCAAGAGGTTGCAGGTTTGATTCCTGGCCAGGGTACATGCCCAGGTTGTGGGCCAAATCCCCAGTGGGAGGCATGCAGAAGGTGGCCAATTGATGTTCTCTCTCATTGATGTTTCTGTTTCTCTCTCCCTCTCCCTTTCTCTCTCTCTAAAAATCAATAAAGAAAAAAATAAAAAACCAAAACAGAAACATACCATAGATGTAGAGAACAAGGTGATCATTGCCAAAGGAGAGAGTGGGGTGGAATGATAGAAATAAAAATAACTAACTAACCAGAGGATTCCAAAATGGCAGCAGAGTAAATGGAAGCTACACAGACCATCTCCTAGGACCAAACTGGGATTACATCTAAAATAAAGACAAATCATCAGGAAAAAGCAACAGAAAAGCAGCTTGTGAGGACCATATAACCAGGGACACTGAATCAATCCTGGTAGGATTTCGGAGGCGCAAGAGGGGGGCTGGGAGCCCACGGACAGCAGCAGTCTTAGCTGTGAGCAGCGCCCTCAGGGTTAAAGCCCAACCCAGTTCCACAGTGCAGAGGGCTGGGACAGAGCGCTTAAATAGCCACAGCCACTCACCTTGGGCTCTGGCAGAGGGAGAGCCGACTGGACTGGAACTGTGTGGGGACACTCGGGATTTGAAGGGCAGTCAGAGCTTTTGCTGAGTTTCGGCCACGCAGGGTGGTGGCCATCTTACTTCTTCCCAGGGAGAGGTGGCAGCCCCTCCCTCGGAGATTAAACTCCACCCAGGTGGGCCATTGAAATGAAAATCAAGACTCATTAAGTACCAGCATCTGCCCTACCCTCTGGAAATCCTCTCACGCTGAACACCTGAGGGAGGTTTTCATTCAACTGAGAACCCAAGGTTTTTCAAGTAACAGCGACTAACAGCCTCTAGGCAAAAAGCTAGAGGATAACTGAACCATTCCTGAGCTTGCAAATCTACTCAGGAAAGTAAGACTTGACAGTAGTGTTTAACGTGGGTCCTCCCACACTCATCCAAACCCAGTAGAGGGAGCCACAAACAGCAGAACACCAACATCCACAGGGAAAATTTGGCAGGCTCCAAAACTCACTGAGATAGCCAGAATGGTGAAACAAAGGAACAAATCCCAAATGAAAGAACAAGAGACCTCTACCGAAGATGAGATAAACGAAATGCAGTTAAGCAAGTTCAGAGCCATGATCTTGAGGAAGCTCAACACCATGGATAAAGACATAGAAATATTGAAAATCAACCAAGTGGAAATGAAGAAGCACCAAGAAGAAATGAAGAATGACATAGCAGAAATGAAGAACACATTGGACGGACTAAACAGCAGAGTAGAGGAAGCTGAGGACTGGATCAGTGAATTAGAAGACAGGGTAGAAAAAATCAACCAATCAGAAAACCAAAAGGAAAAAACAAGGAAAAAACAGGAAGACAGCTTAAGAGAACTGTGGGACAACTGGAAATGTAATAATATTTGCATCATAGGAGTCCCCGAAGAACAAGAAAATGAGCAAGGGTTAGAGAATATATTTGAAGAAATAGTGACAGAAAACTTCCCTAATTTGGTGAAGAAAGAAAGCTTTCAAGTTCAAGAAGCACAGAGAGTCCCAAGTAAGAAGAACCCAAACAGGCCCACACCAAGACACACCAATACACAAAATCAGAAATGAAAGAGGAGAAGTAATAACTGACACCACAGAAATACAAAGGATCGTTAACAAATACTATGAACATTTATATGGCAACAAATTAGACAATCTAAGCGAAATGGACAAATTTCTAGAAACACATAGTCTCCCAAAACTGGACCGGGATGAAATAGAAAACTTGAACAGACCAATAACAACTAAGGAAATTGAAGATGTAATCAAGACTCTCCCAGCAAACAAAAGCCCAGGCCCGGACGGCTTCACGGGGGAGTTTTATCGAACATTCAAAGAAGAACTAACACCCATTCTCCTCAAACTATTTCTAAAAATTCAAGAAGAAGGAAGACTTCCAAACTCGTTTTATGAGGCCAGCATAATCCAAATTCCAAAACCAGAAAAAGACACTACAAAGAAAGAAAACTACAGGCCAATATCCCTGATGAACATAGATGCCAATATCCTGAACAAAATACTAGCAAATCGGATCCAGCAATACATCAAAAAAATTATTCACCATGACCTAGTGGGATTCATCCCAGGGATGCAAGGCTGGTTCAATATTTGCAAACCAATAAATGTGATACACCACATAAACAAAATGAAAGATAAAAACCACATGATCATATCAATAGACGCTGAACAAGCATTCGACAAAATCCAGCACCCATTTCTGATAAAAATGCTCAGCAATTTGGGAATAGAGGGATCATATCTTGATATAATAAAGGCCATATATGAAAGACCTACAGCCAACATCATACTCAATGGGAAAAAACTAAAAACATTTCCCTTAAGAACAGGAACATGACAGGGATGCCCATTTTCGCCACTCTTATTTAACATAGTACTGGAAGTCTTAGCCACAGCAATCAGACCTGAAGAAAAAATAAAAGGAATCCAAATTGGAAAGGAGGAAGTGAAACTGTCATTATTCACAGATGACATGATATTATACATAGAAAACCCTAAAGACTGCATCAAAACTCCACTAGACTTAATAAATGAATTTGGCAAAGTAGCAGGATACAAAATTAATGTCAAGAAATCAACGGCATTCTTATACACCAATGATGAACTCACAGAAAGAAAAACTAAAAAAAAAATCCCATTTACCATTGCAGCAAAAAATTAAGATACCTAGGAATAATCTTAACCAAAGAAGTAAAGGACCTTTTGCAGAAAACTACAGGACATTGAGAAAAGAAATAGAGGAAGATATAAAAAAGTGGAAGCACATACCTTGTTCATGGATTGGAAGAATTAACATCATTAAAATGTCCATATTACCCAAAGCAATCTACAGATTCAATGCAATCCCCATCAAAATACCAGTGACATATTTCACAGAACTAGAACAAATACTTCAGAAGTTCGTATGGAACCAAAAAGACCCTGAATAGCCACAGCAGTCTTGAAAAAGTACAAAGTAGGTGGGATCACAATACCGGATATCAGGTTATACTATAAAGCTACTGTAATCAAAACAGCCTGGTACTGGCACAAGAACAGGCATATAGACCAGTGGAACAGAACAGAGAATCCAGAAATTGACCCAAGACATTATGCTCAATTAATATTTGACAAGGGTGGCAAGAGCATACAATGGAGCAAAGATAGCCTCTTTAATAAATGGTGTTGGGAAAATTGGACAGCTACATGCAAAAAAATGAAACTAGACCATCAACTTACACCATACACAAGAATAAACTCAAAATAGATAAAAGACTTAAATGTGACTCATGAATCCATAAAATCCTAGAAGAAAATGTAGGCAACAAAATTTCGGACATCATACGCAACAGAATCTTCACTGATACATCACCTAAGGCAACAGAAACAAAGGAAAAAATGAACACATGGGACTACATCAAACTCAAAAGCTTCTGCACAGCAAAAGAAACAACCATCAAAGCGGAAAGGCAATCCACTGTACGGGAGAGCATAATTGCCAATGATACATCAGATAAGGGGTTAATCTCCAAAATATATAGAGTGCTCATACAACTCAACAAAAGGAAGACAAAGAACCCAATTAAAAATGGGCAGAAGAACTGAATAGACATCTCTCCAAACAGGACATGCAAATGGCTAAGAGACATATGAAGAAATGCTCAACATCACTAATCATCAGAGAGATGCAAATTAAAACAACAATGAGCTATTACCTCACACCTGTCAGAATAGCCGTCATCAACAAATCATCAAACAACAAGTGTTGGCGAGGGTGTGGAGAAAAGAGGACTCTAATACACTGCTGGTGGGAATGCAGACTGGTGCAGCCACTGTGGAAAACACTATGGTGTTACCTCAAAAAATTAAAAATTGAATTGCCATTTGACCCAGTGATCCCACTTCTACGTATATACCCTAAGAAGCCTGAAACACCAATTAGAAAGAATACATGTACCCCTATGTTCGTAGCAGCACTATTTACAATAGCTAAGATCTGGAAACAGCCAAGTGTCCATCAGTGGATGAATGGATAAAAAAGCAGTGGTACATATACACAATGGAGTACTATGCAGCTGTAAGAAAGAAAGATCTCTTATCCTTTGAGATGACATGGAGGGACCTTGAGAGTATTATCCTAAGTGAAACAAGCCAAGCAGAGAAAGACAAACATCACGTGATCTCACTTATTTGTGGAATATAATAAACATAAGATTCTGAGGAACTGGGTAGACCCAGAGATGTGGAAGTAGAGTACAGACTGACAACCCACAGAAGAGGGGGTCGGGGTTGGAAGGGAAGAGGTAAACCACAGAACTTATACGCATGTACGCATAACTGATGGACATGGACAACAAAGCTGGGGACGGGGTGGGGGGATGGGGAGGAGGGTGTCAATGGGGAAAAAAGGAGAAACATCTGTAACACAAATAAATTAAAAAAAAAAAATCACAAGGCAAGAAAATTGAAGTCTGAATTCCTTAATCACTGCTCTGAGGAAAGATGCCCAATTAATACAATTCATGTTAAATATGAATTAGAAGGAAAGTTTACCTGACACATGCTAGCAAATAAAACAAAACCAATATGACTATCAATAATTATTTTATATAAAAATCATGAAATAGGACAAAGTTCCATGGGCTATTCCATATTCATAATATGTAAGATTCACCATGTGAACATAAGAAGTATGAACCTTTATGTACTAGATAAAAAAATTAATGTTTGGCTAAAACCAACTTGAAACACAATTTCCGAAATGCAAGAAAAAAACACAAAAACAAAATTATTACAGTACACTTTAGCAAATCAATCAGACTTTAACAGGTAAAGGATCATTAATCAAAAATAATTATATAATAAACTGAAAAGAAAATCTCGTGAAAGCTGTAAAATACAGGTTGCATTTGCTAATGATCATCTAGTACAAGTTGAAACAACATCAAGAATCAAACCAAATAACCCTGGCCGGTTTGGCTCTGTGGTTAGATCTTCGGCCTGCAGACCAGAGAGTCCTGGGTTCGGTTCCCGCTAAGGGCATGTACCTTGGTTGCAGTTTGTCCCTGGCCCCGGTTGGGGTCGTGTGGGTGATGACCACTCAACGTGTCTCTCTCATGTAGATGTTTCTCTCTCTCTCTTCCTCCCTCTCTCCCTCCTGTTCTATCTCAAGATAAATGTAAAAATGTCTTCAGGTGAGGATAAAAAAAAAAAAAAACAAACAAACCAAATATTTGTTAATATCATCTTATATTATTATTGACCAAAGATGAAATTAAGCCTATACAGACATTTAGAAAACTTAAAAATGATTTTAGTACATTTAGCAACCATTACTGATGAAAATCCAAGACAATTTGCAATAAAAGAATTTTTCTTTTGCATAATGAAAGAAGGCATCTCAATCCAGTAAGTGTGTACAATGTTAAATGTGAAACTGACACAATTATAAATGTGAGGTCAATAAATGTGATCTTCATTTTTATTTAACATTACTCGGTATTTTCATATCAGTACTACATATGAAACAGAAATAAGAAACAATCTATTAGAAATAAAAAGAAAAATTATCATTATGTCTGGTAATATGTTTACATGTCTAGATAACATAAGAGAACCTGTGAAATACGCTTAAAATTAATGAGAGACAGATAATGTTCCTAGAACAAATAAAGAAGCAGGAATGAATAGCTTTCCTATATAGTTGAAATCTCATATTTCTTTTCATAGTAGCAACAAAACACACAAGAACCAATAAAAAAAGTAGGATTTATGTAGAGAGTAACAGGATTTATTGAAAATCCAAAAGAAGATTATAATAAATTCATACTGATAACTTCTTCCTGGATGAACAGATTAAATGTGTTTTTCTCACTTTGCATTTATTTTTAATTTTAGAGCAACTATTAAATATGTTTTGAGCATTTGGGGAAAGATTGGTCTTAGTTAAAATAATTAACAAAAGAGGAAAAAATTGTTCTTAATACCACAGTTGCTCAACCTGAAATATATTATACCTTTGAGTGTAATGAAATAGATAGGAGACCAGGAGGAAATGTAGACTGCTGTTTTTGTGTGTGTGTGTGTGTGTGTGTGTGTGTGTGTGTGATGACATATGGAAAAATTACAATCATGATTAGACTCTGATATTGGTTCAGATGATTTGATTCTTATTTTTGTTATAGCTTCATCAGGTTTCAAATTCTGGGATATTTTCCTTTTTGTTATTATCTGTTCAAATTCTTATTATCGTAGACCAGAAGATAGAGATGGATGGATCGAATGTTTGCTAATACTATTACATAGTTGCCATATGAAAACCACAAACTATTCACATCAGAGCTGAGGAGTAGGAGGTATAATGGGGATTTGGGGCCAAGGTAAAGCTTCAAAATGAAAGTAATTCAGTGCCAAAATCCCAGTAATGGGTCAACTAACCCATTAACATAAGACTATGCTCGCCATTCTGATAGGACAGCGCACTGTCTCCTGAAAACTGACATGGGAAATGCTTTTCCAAATAAGGACATGGAGACAAAAACCCACACTCTATTACCAGAGATGTGTGTGGCAGCCTTGGACTTTATAGTTCCAATTTGCCCATTGACCTAACATCACAGAGCAAAGAGTCAGACATTAGCGGAGTGAAATGGCTCATTTAGCACTCACACAGTCCCCTGGCAGTGTTAAAATCTTGCCATTTACTGTGTCATTTCCAGTGTTGTTTCTTTACCAGCAAGGAGGGCCATAGAGAATGGGCCCAGTGCAAAGGAGTGTAGAGACAGTCCTGTGCCATTAACTTCAGCTGACTGAATCAGTCCATTATATAAATGTGGCCCAATGTAAACAGTAAAATTCATAACAGGATATTTCTTCTCTATCTAGTGAGGGATAAACTGAAAAAATGGCCTAAGGAGCAAACACCATAAAACTTCATACACGAATGCTCTTCTTTACTTATTTATTTTTTAATAAAGTAAAAACAAAAATAACATTGATGGGAAATACTAAAAAAGATTCAGTTAGATGTTCATAGCCTACCAAAGAAAGTGAAGTAATAAATTTTCTCTGATCACTTACTCTTACAAAAGGAAGAATCTCATTAGCTAAAAAGCATACGAATGCATTTGTAAGAGAAGGATAAGATTAATAAAATGTGATCTAAGAAATACAATTTCCTGGAAAGTTAGGTCTGCTGGATCCGTAACTTAAATGATCTGTCTTGGAATGGGAAACTGCTATTTTCTGCAAAAACAGACATTTCCAGAAAATCTGAAAATATAAGGATGACAAATAAACTTGCATTTAAAAAATGACACTTCGCATTTTGCATTCTTAAAATAACTTTGTTAAAATCCTCAGGCTAGTATATGTTACATTACCCAACCTTTACCAACCATAATAAAATCAAAGACATATATATTTCACTGTATACCAGTCTACTATTCAATATGCCTTAGAAATATCCAAGAAGAGGAAACTAACGCAGAGAGAGATAAGCAATTTGTTCAAAGTTACAGTTACAAGCACTGCTGCCAGGATTCAAATCCGAGATTTACTCTGATCTACTTCTTTAAAGATTGGTAAATGTTTTCTGTGAAGGATCATCAAGTTCTCTGTGGTAGCATGAAAGCAGAAATAGACATTACATAAACGGCCATGTCTGTGTTCCAATAAAACTTTATTTACAAATGGGATAAGCCACATGGACTGCCCTGGGAAGACCTCCGTATTACTTAGTGATATTTCCTCAGACTGAGATTCAGACAACATTGCTATTGTAATTCTCATAAGTATTTCTAAAGAATTATTAGGAACCTATTCACCTTGTACTTCTTTTTTATTTCCCTAACTGTTGAGAGGCTGTCTGTGTATGTTTTTGCTGGGACACAGGCAGCTGCCAGCCCTTGAATGTAGATCAGAACTTATCTCACTTGGAACCGTATCCTCTGAGATCTAGCCCCTTCTCAGCCACACACCAGGCCAGATCAATCAGTGCAACCCTGGGGTAACAGTCACGGCATCCAGCTCTCCTTCATATCCGTGTTATGTCTTTTTCTCCTTATTATTATTTTCCCCTTTAAAAAAACTGAACAAAACAACAGCAATGCCACCCTTGTGGTAGTTATATATCATCTTTAAAATACCTTACTTCAATTCGAAAGACTCTGGCAAGTTAAATAAATAAGTGGTAACTTCTACTTCAGCAGCACTTTTCCCTGACATCACTCTCCAAACAAGTGAAACCACGGCTGCAGTCACCAGATTTATCTCAATTACTTACGAAGCCTGGGCAGAATCAGCAAATCCCTCAAAAAGTTCCCTGGTATAACCTGCCATGTGGATGGTAAATATTTTCTGTGAGGTATAAAAAGGGACTCTGTATTCCCCTGCTCATGACAGAAGCATCAGGTTGAGCTGCAAATTCTTGACAGGACTTTGCCAGGCAGCAGCCGAAGAGCCATGGAATCAGTGTCCCTTGTGGGCAGAAGAAAGAACAAAACCCCGATGGTTCCTTAGCGGGGTCTCTTGTAGCGTGAGAACAGGCCTTTACCCAGCATTATGTAGCCAGAGCCACTCAGGAACAGCAGAGTTTCTGAAATGCTACATTTCTCTTTATTTCTAGAGGAGAGGAGATGCAGCTTATTGTATAAAGAAATGTTTGTAAGACCATGATATTCATTATGGGAATTTATTTTTATTTATCTTTATCTAATAACTTATCTTAAAAAAGAACTCATTTTGGCCCAGCTGGTATGGCTCAGTGGATTGAGCATCATCCCATGGACTGAGAGGTCCTGGTTCGATTCCCAGTCAGGGCACATGTCCAGGTTGTGGGCTCGATCCCCAGTAGGAGGCGTGCAAGAGGCAGCCGATCAGTATTACTCTCTCACTTTGATGATTCTATCTCTCTCCCTTCATCGCTCTCCAAATTAAATAAATAAATAAATAAATAAATAAATAAATAAATAAATAAATAAATAAAATCATATTAAAAAAAAAGAGTTCATTTCATGTTAAGCCAAGGACTTCTTTGAGAACTTTGCTGTTATATCCAGGGCATATCCAGGGCTAGTGGCATCTAAGTGATTATATATGTTATCGATGATGGCTGAGACAACTACTCTTAAAGTAAATTATTGAAAATAAAAGACACATTTGTATCCTCTTAATTTCATAAATTATTTAAAAATCACACCATTGGAAAAGAATGTATATAAAGCATAATCATGACAATTGTAATAGTAAGATGAATAAAACCTAACACATCATTGCCCACCTTTGCAAAGCTACTTAACTCCTTCTGATTGTCCCTTTCTGAATGCATCCCTTACTCCCTGAAAGAAGCAACCATTAAACTGAATATGCTCTTTATTATTCTCTTGCTTTTCTTTAGAATAGTGTTTCTCAATTCTGGTTGCACATTAAAATTACCTGGGAACTTTAAAAAATACTGATGTTTGGGATCTACTCTAAGAGCCCATGATTTTATTGGTCTAAAGTACATAGCCTTGCCCTGGCCGGTTTGGCTCAGCGGTTAGAGAGTCGGCCTGCGGTCCAGAGAGACCCGGGTTCGGTTCCCGCTAAGGGCATATACCTTGGTTGCAGTTTGTCCCCGGCCCTGGTTGGTCGTGTGGGTGGCAGCCACTCGATGTGTCCCTTTCACGTCGATGTTTCTCTCTCTCACTCTTCCTCTCTCTCCCTCCCACTCTATCTGAACAAAAAATGAAAAAATGTTCTCGGGTGAGAATAAAAAAAAAAATAATAATAATAATATAGTACATAGCCTTCATACCCTGTAGCTAACTGGTGAGATGATATTATTTTCCACATAAAGCCTTATTTTTCACATAAAGTTCATAAGAGTTTTATGTAAGGTATAGATAAACATTGTAAGATGCTCTGACCTGACTCCCCTCAGATACTATTATGAAAAAAGTAATGCTGAAGCCATGTTTTATTAAGTCCCAATCTCCTCTTTTAAATAAGATTGCATGGAAAATCTGGATTCCTATTTATCCTCTTTACCTCCCTTTTCTCTTCCATGGTCCTTATTCCTTCTTGTTACTTAGTTGTTATCCATACTGAGCATGGGGCATGTGGGGAATGTGGACGTTGATTGAGAGAGCAGGTTGCCAGAGAAGAAAGTAGCAGCCAATGAATTTGTCAAGTAGGAGGAGACCAGTTTATGCAGGATCTTGCAAGCCATACTCAAAGGACTAGATGGACTCAAGCAGATGACAACAACCATTTCAGGCGTGTCCATGTCCTTCTGCCAAAGACCACCAGTAACATACCTGTAGTTGACCAGCTAGGTGTTTTGTTGCAATGGGGGTGGAGGGGCACTTAAACACGGGGAACCGTGGTCATCTCAGTAAGAGGAGTGAGGGAAAGCCTAAAATAGGTTGGTAATTGGGTAGGCAATTTTGAGGGTTTGTGGAAGTACAAGTTCTCTCTAGATTGGATGCTGTCTGAAAGAGGGGCCCATTCTGTGATTGGGTATCTCAATAAACCCATTACAAGGACAATAGACTAGAGCAAGGACAAAGGTGTCCTTGGTAAAGCAGCAGCAGTCACTCATTTTAGCTGAAACAGAGATTGTGTGGTTTTGTGGCTTACGTGGTGACTTTGTTTTACATTACTTTGTAGTGGTCTCAGAAATGACCTTGTCTGATGTTTACGCTGAGACTGCTTATGTCCAATGGGAGAAGCACATGGCGTCATTGTGAGCATCACACCAGTTCCTGGAGGTTAAGATTGCTTATTTGTTTGTTTTAGGGTTTAATCATCCAAATGATCAACTTAATGATTTCACTTACAGAAATGTGGAGAATGGGTTGAACTGAGAGACTAAAAGCAGAGATGCCAGGAACGAAATGATTTTAACAGGAATTAAAATCTTCTAGGGTTTTTAACATTACATAGACTCTAATTTCAGGGTTTGCATGAGAGACAATTGATGTTTTAATGTGATGTAGTAACAAGACCATTCATTAATTTATTCATAGTATTCAATAAAGTTTTCATTAAATACTGGCAATGTGAAGAATTTATGCATTTTGAGGAACTAAAATAGAAAGCTGACCTTTTGAAATTGGGTTATTAAATATTTCTCATTTAACCATGTTTCACAGTCCAGCTAAGTGTCTTAAATAAAACATGGTTCATGTGTATATTTATCTATAGAATGGTAAATGAAATGTTCACTTAATGTACTAGCGATTGAGTAGCATGGGGATATTTTTAGAAATTCATTGTAAGAGCCTAAGACATTTGAAAATAGGAGAAAGGCCATTAGATTTAATAGAGCTGCTTTTCATCAGAGATATTAAATGTATTTTTCACATGGCAAATTAAGTGAACTGTTATACTGGGCCATTTGGATACTATCTCACTATTGTAAAATAAAAATGCCTAAATGTATTGCCTAGGTAACAGTAGTCAAACTTTACATTTTATGCTTAACAGAATTTGGAAACTTGATTGCCACAGTTCATTTATTATATAAGATTTGAGAGAAAAGCATAGACTGTTACACTTTAATATTTTTATGTCATTGAACTATTTAAATAAGTCCAATTCTGTGCATTGGATAAAACATTAAGTTTAATATATACAGAAACATTTCCTTTTAAAAAAAAATTTTTTTTCCCTTTATTGATTTTAGAGAGAGAGGAAGGGAGAGAGAGATAGAAACATCGATGAGAGAGAACATCGACTGGCTGCCTCCTGCATGCCCCTCACTGGGGATCTGGCCCACAACCTGGGCATGTGCCCTGACCAGGAACTGAACCGGTGACCTCTTGGTGCACGGGTTGACGCTCAACCACTGAGCCACATCGGCCAGGCTATACAGAAACATTTCTTAAGTGTGGGAGTGTAAGGGTGAGTTAAGATTTGTGAAGTCTGAATTCCCCTCTTGAGAAGACCCTACAACTCCATAAATTGGCTAAAACCAACATTTTTAGTTTTATATAGCAATTAAAAAACACCTTGAACTCACATTAATAATTTATTCTTTTTTCCTGTTCACTACAGATTTCAGGCACTGTGTTAATGTAAACTATTTGGTGTACTATTTCACCTTTGTATACTCACATTCACCAACAACTTTATATTCTGGATCTTTGTATAATTTATCAAATAAAGATCTGCAGTGTTAAGATGGCTTCTAAAAATAGGAAATCCATTTGGGAACTACAGAAGCAATTGTTGTTGGTTTTGATAATGTTTAATTTAGCTAACTTAAGTGGCCAAAGTAGTCAGATACTCAGTAAATTGTAATCTAACACAAAGTAAAATAAAAGTAATGTATTTCTTCCATATGCTCTTTTTATTTCCCTCTGATCTTCTGTTTATCTCTCTTAATCACTTTGTGTCTCTCTGCAGCTCTTCCTCTGTTTTTCTCTGTTACTTTCTCACTCAGTCTCTTTCTCTTTAAAATTATTTCAAATCTTATATATATTTTTTGCTCTTAATTTATGTTTATCTCTTTGTGGGACTTCCACCACCATCTCTCTTTCCTCATCTGTCTCCCTGGGGAAATATTTTCAAATCCATTTATAACCTTAGGAGATATTTCATGTCCTCAACTAAGACATCGCATTTCAAATGTTTTACATTTTCCTTGGTCATTTTTCATTGTGGACAAAAGGAACTTGCCACTTTGGTAGGAAAATGGCAGTTACCTCAATTGGAATATTTCCACGCATCCTCTTCCAAATAATAAAGAACTGAAAAGAATATGGGTAAATAGATAGATCATTGTACAGCACTGTGTTTGCTGCACTAAGCACTATCACTTTTTTTCTCCAATTTTTATTAATTTATTTTTGTTACAGATGTTTTTCCTTTTTCCCCCCTAGACCCCTTCCTCCCCATCCTGCCCCCTCCCACTCCCCTAGCATTTTTGTCTATGTCCATTGGTTATGCATACATGCATATAAGTTCTTTGGTTTATCTCATCCACCCCCCCCCCACCCCCCTACTCTGAGGTTTGCCAGTCTGAACCATACTCCTTTCTATGTCTCTGGGTCTATTTCGTTCATCAGCCCACCTTGTTCATTATATTCCACAAATAAGTGAGATCATGTGGTATTTGTCTTTCTCTGATTGGCTGATTTCGATGAGCATAAT
The DNA here is from genome assembly GCA_030848825.1 of Tadarida brasiliensis. Taxonomy (NCBI): domain Eukaryota; kingdom Metazoa; phylum Chordata; class Mammalia; order Chiroptera; family Molossidae; genus Tadarida; species Tadarida brasiliensis. The sequence goes on along the minus strand of CM061267.1, from coordinate 75,434,532 downwards.
ACTCTCCAGGTCCCTCCATGTTGTCTCAAAGGATAAGAGATCTTTCTTTCTTACAGCTGCATAGTATTCCATTGTGTACATGTACCACAGCTTTTTTATCCACTCATCTATTGATGGACATTTGGGCTGTTTCCAGATCTTAGCTATTGTAAATAGTGCTGCTATGAACATAGGGGTGCATATATTCTTTCTCATTGGTGTTTCAGGCTTCTTAGGATATATTCCTAGAAGTAGGATCACTGGGTCAAATGACAATTCAATTTTTAATTTTTTGAGGAAATACCATATTGTTTTCCATAGTGGCTGCACCAGTCTGCATTCCCACCAGCAGTGTACTAGAGTATCACTTTAAAACTGAAAAGAACTTTGCAAATTTTTAAAATTTGAAAGTAAAATAAAAATCGCCCTGGAAGGTTTGGTTCAGTGGTTGGAGCATTGGCCTGCAGACCAAAGGGTCACGAGTTTGATTTCTGGTAAAGGACACATACCTGGGTTGCAAGTCCAATCCCCAGCCCTGGTCAGGTTCCTGTGGGAGGTAACCAATCGATGTGTCTCTTTCACATCACTGTTTCTCTCTCTCCTTCCCTCCCTTCCACTCTATCTAGAGATCAATGGAAAAATCTCTTTGGGTGAGGATTAACAAAAAAATAATAATAAATAAATAAAATAAAATAAAATAAAAATCTAAAAATCCAATAACAGAATTAAAAATGATATTTGGAAACAGTTGAACTAAATGATGAAAATTGAATAATGGGGATAATACAGAGAAATTTCTTCCAAGATGCAAAGAAAATGTTATAGAAAATAAAAATGTTAAAAGAAACACTGAAAAAATAATGGAAAAGGAGAATTAAAATGTGGTCTAGTATGTTACCAAAGAAATGACACAATTTAATAAAATACAAACTAATCAAAGATATGACATGAGAAGTTTCTTGAGGCAAACACAATTCTGAATGTATAGATTTAAAAGCTTCATTACATTCTAGAATGAATCAATAAAAAGAAATACATAAAGACGCATTGTGGAACTCATATTGTTTACCTCATCTATACAGTCTTGCCCTTAGAGAAAATCAGAAAATGTCACAAAGTAAGCTATTAGTATGAATGATTTTTTTTTCATATTTTGACTGGGTTTCACATAATTAATGGAGGAGGATTAATTCCACAAACTTTCTGAATATATTCAACTGAAATGCTCAGATAAATAAAATTCTATTCCAACTATCCTTGCCTCAGGAATACATTTCATAAGATAGTAATCCTGAGACCCAGGAACTATCCTTTGCATATAATATACATTCCTCATTATATAGTTTTGCTATTGTCCTACCTTTGGTAAAGACAAATACCTGAGCACATATTCGAAGATTTCTTGAGGTACCTTTGGCCTTCTAGTTCCAAATTTTAAATATTTCATTATATATCTCTTTAGCCAAAATATTATATACTGTTGGGATAGTTTGAGACAAATAAACAATTGTCTCACCATATCTACAAATATCAATAATAAAAGATTGGAAAAAGAAATCCTTGTTCACCATTGCTAGGAAATTTTTTTAAATGTCAATTTTCCATGTGCTCAAAAAAAAGAAAAAAGAAAGAAAGAAAAGAAAAGAAAGGAAGAAAAAAGTTGCTTGTTTCCAATTCTGAGATTAAAAGAATCCCTTAGCCTCTAATTATAGTTTGGAGATGAACCTGCCCTGAAAATATAGAGACGTGGATATCCACCCACTCTTTCTTTTTTAAACAAAGACTCTGTTCAGGAAAAAAGTTAAGCGCCATATATGTATCCTCTTCATTCCTTTCTCACATCCTGCCCCGAATTTCTTTCAGATGAATGTGACTTCCTCTCTCTCCAGTGCACAGCAGTGTCCAAATACTCACTGGAAGTGGACAGTAAGAATCATGCAGCTGAGAACAACGATGAGACACCATTTCATTTATTTCCCTCACTGGATTTATTTTACCCAGATCTCCTCTAGAGTTTTCATAAAGCCTTTGGCAGAATTGCAAAACTCTTAGGAGAGTCATCGTGCTTTTCTAAATCTCCACCATGATATTCATAAACAAGTTTCATATGTGAGAGTAGACTATTTACCGTCTGTTGTTTTCAGTTCCCGAGTAAAAATTTAATTACCACCACAACTTAAGTTTGCATTATCAGTTCTTCCCCTCTATTCTTTCTGCTATTTTACACAGGGTAAATCAGTGTACCTTAAAAAGATGAACACTCAGACCTACCTAAGAGAAACCATCAATTACCATAACTATTTTCTGAAATAGTATTAACTGCTTTACAGAAATATAATTGATATACAAAAATATAGAAGAGAAAGCAGGAGAGAGAGGAGACTGAGAAAAGTTCCATCAACCTCATGTAATATTTAGAAGGAGAAAATATAAAAATAAATGGGGCAACACAGTTTTCACAAGTAGAAACTGAAAATGGGACCCAAGGAAAATAACTTGGAAGAACATAGCTAATCTCACCTAGACACGAGGTAATGAATCCACAGTTCATTAAAGCCAAAGGAAAACACTCAAAAATGACAAATTTGACTTAAATATATAAAATAGAATGTTCCTGGCAATTAGACTTTCAGTAGACTTTTCATCCGTAATATTCAGAGGCCAGATTAAAAGAAATCAATATCTTCCAAGTGTGAAATTAAAATATTTTCAGTGTGTAATTCTATATATGGCTAAACTCTCATTTAAGGATGAAATAAAAAATATATGCTGACATACAAAACATCCTTATCATTGAAAACATGTATATTTACTTGAAAGTATTAATAATTTATCTTTTTGTGCTTCCCTACTTTACATTAGATATTCATTTGATTTTTGCTGTGTTTTCTTCCTCTTCTATCCATATGTAGGTCTAGGCTTCAAGCCTCTTCTTTTCTGGTTGTGCTCCACAGCGGAGAGTGAGCCAGCTGTTTGTTGGGGTATTACAGCACTGTGCAGAGAAGGGGCATGGGCTGTTTCACTGTTCCATTCGATATTCAGTCTTATATACTCCCTCAGCAACCAGGCACCATAGACTGCCAATAAAACCTTTTAAATCTCGGGACCTCCATGCTGTGCTACCCCCTTCCTCTCCCTGTTTCATTCTCCCACATCTCCTCCAAATTGTGGACGTCATGGTAGCAATGAAAAGTGTCCCTGGTGAGTATGCCTCCCCCTCTTCTAGCTCCACCTGCTAACTGTCCTGCAAAGTTGAGTGGGAAGAACCAGGGACACTTCCCAGTCAGGGAATGTCTTGCCCATTCAAGATCTTATCAATCTAATCAAAGGTCATTATAAGAGCATTTTAAGGCTGAACACTTCTTTTAGCTAAATCTGTATCCTTCCTATCTTTAGGAAGCTCTGTGTTAGCTTCTTGTTTTATCCCAATTTCCTTTTTTGGTAGAGATTCTTCATTATCAGGGATTTAGATTTTGATAATTTTTTTCTCTATGATATTGAATTTGATTCTTTGGGTTTTATTCTTATTTTGTAGTATTTAATGAGGCTCAGGGGATGGGAGTGGATTGAAAATATGTATTATCTTCATTCAAAGCTGCAGTCTTTATATTTGGAGGCTTTTTTTCATTTGATACATTTTGTACCCTAATTAATTTTCAAAGGGCAATATTATCTCAGCCAGTGGTTCTCAAAAACTAAATAACAGTGGGAAAAAATCTGAATAGCTAGGTTTGTTCAATGCTTACTGTGTGCCGGTCACCATATTAACTGCATTAGCTGCATTATCTCATTTAATCCTTAAAAATTCTAATAGCATCATTATACTTGTTTCACATCTCTAGATTGCCGAGCTGTGATTTGAACCTGTACAGTGTTGTTGCATAAATTGTATTGTAACCTCACTGCTGTATTATGTTTTGCATGAGCCAAGGAAATATAGCTATAATTGCCTTAAGGAAAACAGACATTCTCAAATCTCAAAATATAATGAAAAAAAAAAAAAGGCTTTTGGAGGACTAAGATAGAGATATAGCAAAATCAAACTAACCATTCCCACATCAACCCTGCATCCCCCCTACAGTTATGTTTCTACCTCCTTTAAACAACTCACTGTTAATGAGTGGCTAACAGTCGGAAATGAGTGAGTCCTCATTCATATTTTAGCCCTCTGGAGTTGGGAGAGGAAATCTTTAGCATAGATCTGCTGTTCACAAGGGTGGAAAAATTATAGCATAAATTCGCTTCTTTAGGCGAGTGAGTGGAAAATTAAGGAAGGATTAAAGTAAGTAAATACAGTGATGAAAGACAAGGACTTTAAATTCTTTCTTAGAACAGTAAAATCTCATTAAATCAAAATAATCCAGATTTCATAATGATTTGCATACAGGCTCTATTAAAGCTCACCTTTAATAAAGCTCACAAACAACACTGTCTTCTTGGAAATACTTAATCCAAGGTTTTTTATTGACTCAGAAAATTTTAATTACAAGTACTTTATATTCTACAATGAGATTAACATGCAATAATTCTTATCCCTCTGCAAGAGAACAGACCTCATATCATGAAGATTTTATTTAATGATTAATTCTGCTTCAGTGCACATAGTATAGTTTGTTATTATGCCTAAATGGCTTCAGCTGACATATATCAGGGAGCGAGGTCTGGGTACAGGTGTTTTAGCACGAAGGGATAAAGGAGGCAAGAAGGAAGAGGATAATTTTGTAAAATTCCACTCAGCAGTCAGAAACATATATTTCTGGAACCAATAATCAATACAGGGACTTCTGTTTTGACACAAATCGCTATAAATCACATTTGGACACGAGATTCATTTGTGTCATTCACAAGCTAGAGCACCTTGAGTGAATAACTTCAGTAATTGAGTTTTCAGCTTTCTCATCTCATCTAATAAACAAGACCATCAATCTAAAAATATATATACTTAACTTCTATAATTTTGCTAATGTGTCACTTCCTTAAAATAAAAATGTTGATGTTTTATTTGTATTAAAAAAATTTTTTTTCTTTATTAGTTTTAGAGAGAGAAGAAGGGAAAGGGAGAGAGAAACAGAAACATCGATAAGAGAGAACATCGATTGGCTGCCTCCTGCATGCCCCCCACTGGGGATCGGGTCCATAACCTGGGCATGTGCCCTGACCGGGAATCAAACAAGCAGCCTCTTCTTGGTGCATGGGTCTATGCTCAACCAGTGAGCCACACCGGCTGGGAAAAATGTTGATGTTTGAATTCACAATTAGAAAAGAAAAATAATCTTGTCACATAATTGACATTTTTATATTCAGAAAAGTTTTGGGCAACTACTGATTTCTGAAATCTGTAGCCTGCCTGATGGTACACCTTGTCTCAAATCTCCACTTGATAAGCAAAATGCATGTTAGTTCATTCTGCTTAGGTAAGTTTTTTTAAATCTGTCAAAGGACCACTTCATTACTAATGATTTGTGTACCTACTAAAGAGCATTCATGCTTGGAATATTGCTATAATATATTGACAAAGGATTTTATTACTGCTAGTGTGCTAATTGAAACTGTTTATACCACAGTTAAGTAAAATAAAATTCAATAAATCCAGCATAGTAATCCAACCAATAAAATTTCCCATATATTTTTGGCCTTCACATTCAGGCAATTAAAACATAGCAGAAAGTTAGGAAATTATCTGAATAACATAGAAAATGTTCAATGAATAATTTTTTAACTATGATATTTTGGATGGAATATGTGATTACTATCTGAGATTCAAATTCAGACAAAAATATAAAAAGTGTACATTTCAAGATTCTGAATTTAAATATTTCCAATATTTTTGGACAAGAAGATGTATATATGCATTCATTTAAGAAATGTTAATTGAGCATATATAATTTTAGAGGATGTAGTAATAAGCAAAATGTACAAAGTCATTTTCATGGAGCTGATGGTACAATGAGTACAGTTATATGAATAAATAATTAAAATACAGTCACAAGGACTATGATAGGGAGGACTTTGGGAGCATTAGATCAGGTTTGGTGGGAGAAGAAGAACGTAGAAGAGCAATTGGTTAAGAGGTCAAGAAAGAATTGACCTCTAAAGGGACACCTGAAGGAGGAGTGCAATTAAATAGTAGAGGAGGAAGACGGGGGGGGGGGGGGGCAATATTAGGGAAACGGGGGGGGGGAGACAATATTAGGGAAACCAAGGAAAGAGCATATGTAAAGTTCCAAGAAAAACTTGGTGCACTCACAAACATGACACAGGGAAGTGAATTTCAATTTCAATGGGTGAGAGCTCAGACTGAAGAGGTGAATTTAGGGAAGTAAAAATGGTTACACTAAAAGATAAATACTAAGGGGTAGCTCATGAGAAACTATTGCATTGAAACACTCAAAGTAGCTTGAGTTTCCTGGTATCCAAGCTAATAAGAGAAATATGACTTTATTGTTTAATAGAGTATAGAGACCACCCTCAAGCACAAATGCTAAGATACAATAGAAATATAAAGAATTGAAATATTATATTTCTATATGTTATAGAAATATTATATTTCTATATGTTATAGAAATATAAAGGGGCACTGAAAAATATAGTGATTCATTTCTGGACTGAAGCTGTGATAAATAAACAGAGATGATTTCGCTCCACTCTTATGAGATCTTTGATTGTAGCAAATGTATAGTATTTGATCATATTTCTGGAAACATTCCTATCAGAAGCCAGAGTAGCCCACCAGATGTGAGTCACCCTCCTCTAGCCTGGTATAAATTAATGCATTCTAAATTATATTTGTCAGAGTTACTATTTTTAATTTTTTTATTTCTTAGTTGAATAAACATTGTGATATGAACTACAATTTAGATTATAAGTAGTAAGTGATCAAGAGCTATATCTATTTGTTTGAATATAGAGCCTGAATCTCCCAAAACTATTTGAGAGACCCTGAAGGTCCATGTATATTGGGTAAAACTGCTATTCTCCCTCATGAATAAAAAATGGTTTAATAGACTCTTCTAAATTATTAGATATATGTTTATATATCTATAACATAATATTATGCATGTTTTAAATAAATATTATACTCTATATACCCTTTGGCAACTTGAACTATTTTTTGTTTAGAATACATAAATTGGGTTTTATCTATGATACTATTGATAGATATCCCTCATTTATTTTATCTCCTATATAATATTCTATCAATATACCATAACTTATTTGTTCATTCTCTTGTAGGTAGACATTGTTTTGCATATTTGTCATTGATATTTAAGAGTGTTGCCCTATACATTCTTGTAAATGTCTTCTTGTCACAAGTCTAAAAGCTTTTAGATATTACCACATTGTTCTAAACAATAGTTGTCTCAGTCTTCACTCTCATATCAGCAGAGCATGAGACTTTGTCTTGCTTCAAATTTTTATATATATGCCAATATAATGTGTATGTGATTATGCAATAGGGTGTCATTTTTATTATTAAGCTTAATAACAGGTTAAAATAATGTTTTGATTATTCAGTTAAAATAGAAACTATGAGAAAGAAAACAGGAAAATACTAGCAGTACAAATTCAAAGGTTCACACAAAGAGTATGAGCCCACTAGAAAAAGAGAACAAATTATTTTTGTAATCATGATGAAATTGTGTGAATGGGAGGAAATCTCAGTGCCAGAGCAGGTAGAGAAAAGTCTTTCAACAACAAAAAAAGAGGTGATAAGAAAAGAGGTGACAGATAGGTGTTCTTTCTATGTCTCTGCTAATTTTTATATTTACAGTTATTTCATTACTAGTGAGGTTTAATCCATATTTTAATTGGTTCTGTTTTTCTTTTTTGGTAAAGTGCTTTATCATGTCTCTTGCCCATTTTTAAAATTGTGGTGTTTAATTATTTCCTAGTAATTGAAAAATTCCTTATAGAATAAGAATATTGACAGTCTTCCTTTTATGCATATTATGAATTATTTCCCAAATTTTTGCTATATATTTACCTTTTTTAAAAGCCTCATAGTGTTTTTGTAGTCAAATCTTCAGTCTTTATATTTTCTTTCCCTAACATTATGTTCAGAAAATCTCCCACAAGAAAAGACAAATGTACACATATATTTTCTTCTACTATTTATATGTTTACACATTTCCATGAGTATTATTTATCTATAACAAAATATAGCAACTTAAAGCAATAAACATTTATTATCTCACATTTTCCGTGAATGAGGAATTCAGGCACAGCTTAGTGTGGGTCTCTGGCTCTGAGTCTCTCACACAGTTGCTATCCAGGTGGCAGCCAGGGCTATAGTCATCTAAATCCCAACTTTGCTCATTCATTCATTCATTCATTCATTCATTCATTCAGCACATTTTTATTTAGCACCTATACTCTCAAATGCATAAATTTAAATAAGATGGATGTAGGCTCTGCCCAATGAAGCTCACCAAATTTTTCTGCTTATAGATCTCTTAATCTGATACTTTTGTTCTGCTATATATATTCATTGAATATTTATCACCAGTATTAACTATTTTTTTAAAAATGCAGATGGCTATTTTAGAATATTTATTGTATTATAGGAAATTTATGTTAATACATACCTCAACTCACCAAAATTGGATTTTAATTAGAATTGAAATTTATTTTTTGTTTAATTGGGAGATAAATTATGTAGTATGTACCATGAAGTAACACAGTAGTATATCTGCTCAATGAATCAGGTGTCTTTTAGGTATTTCAGCAAAATTTTGAAATATCTCGTTTTAAAATTTTTATTTCATTTTTAAATAAAAATTATATATAATTAAGGTGTACAAATTTATGTTTTGATGTATTTTTACATAATGAAATAAATGATTGCTGTGGTCAAGCTATTTAATATCACTTTATATACCACAAATATCTGGTGAATTTAATGCCTTTTATTTTTTAAGTCATTTTTATTTTTCAATTACAGTTGACACACAATATTTATTAGTTTCAGGTTTACACCCCAGTGATTAGACATTATACAACTTATTAAATGATCATCCTAATAAATCTCATAAGCATCTGACACCATTCACAGTTATTAGAATATTATTGATTATATTCCCTATGCTGTACTTTATATCCCCATGACTATTCTGTAACTACCAATTTGTACTTCTTAATTCCTTCACCTTTTTCACCCATGTCCCCACCTGGCAACCATCAGAATGTTCTCTGTATCTAGAAGTCTGCTTCTGTTCTGCTCTTTCATTTATTTTGTTTTTTAGTTTCAATTGTTGATAGACATGTATTTATTGTCATTTTATTGTTCATATTTTTTTACTTTTTCCCCCCTTATTCTTCTTAAAGAATGCCCTTTAACATTTTATGTAATACTGGTTTGGTGGTAATAAGCTCCTTTAACTTTCTCTTGCCTGGAAAGATCTTTGTATGTCCTATTCTAAATGATAACTTTGCTGGGTAATCTTGGTTGTAGGTCTTTACTTTTCATCACTTTGAATATTTTTTTCCAATCCCTTCTAGCTCGTAAAGTTTCTGTTGAGAAATCTGTTGACAGTCTTATGGGAGCTCCCTTGTAGGTAACTAACTGCTTTCCTCTTCTGGTTTTTAATATTCTCTCTTTGTCTTTAATCTTTGGCATTTTAATTACGATGTGTTGGCATGGGTCTCTTTGGCTTCATCTTGTTTGGGACTCTCTGCACTTCCTGGACTTATATGTCTATGTTCTTCACCAAGTTAGGGATTTTTTTGTGTGAACAGTTTTTCAAATAGTTTTTCAATTTCTTGATCTCTCTCTTCTCCTTCAGGCAACCCCATGAAACAAATGTTGGTACACTTGAAGTTGTCCCAGAGGCTCAATGCACTATCCTCATTTCTTTGGATTGTTTTTCCTTTTTTGCTATTCTGATTGGGTGTTTTCTGCTTCCTTATATTCCAAAACACTGATTTGATTCTTAGCTTCCTCTTCTCTACTGTTGATTCCCTGTAAATTATTCTTCATTTCAATTAGTGGATCCTTCATTTCTGACTGGTTCTTTTTTATGGTTTTCATGTTATTTTTTTTATGCTGTTGAAGTTCTCACTAAGTTCATCATCTCTTCCCCTAAGTTTATCAAGCATCCTTATAACCAGTGTTTTGAACTCCGTGTCTAGTAGATTATTTGCCTCCATTTTGTTTAGTTCTTTTTCTGGAGATCTGTACTTTCATTTGGGACATTTTTCTTTGTCTCATATTTGCAATCTTTTTGTGTTTGTTTCTATGTATTAAGTAGAGCTGCTATGTCCTCCAAGCTTGGTAGAGTGGCCTAATATAGTAAGTGTCTCATAGGTTCCAGTGGCCCAGCCTCCCTGTTCACCCAAACTGGGCACTCCAAGCACATCCCCCCACCCCATGTGGGCTGTGTACATCTTCCTGTTGTATTTGAACCATAATTGCTGTTGGCACATCAATGGGAGGGATTTACCCCCCAGGCAGATCAGCTCTGAGGACAGGCTATGACCACCATGGAGGATCAGCTGTGCAGGGGTCAACCCCATGGAGCAGGACCTACTTCAGTGGGGCTTTAGAGCCTGCTGGGTCTGCCCCTTGAGTGCATGGCTTATGGAGGTTGTTGGGTGGGGCTTCGATGTTGCCTGAAACTGTCCACCAGGTGTTCTGGCTCTGGGGCCTCGCAGGAGATGCAGGCCAAGGTCAGCTGCCACCTGTGTTCTGCTCACATCTTCCCTGCATGAGTTACAAAGTGATATGCAGTTGGCTGCTGATTCTGCTGGGCTTGGAACTGACCAGATGAGGCCAAGCTGTGAACCAAAGCCAGCTGCTGCTAGTGCCAGTCCTGGGGCCACTTAGTGAGAGGTATGGGGCATGCCAAGGCTACATTCTGCTTGTTTGAGAGATTTTAGGAAAGTCTGAAGCATGAGCTAAGACAGCCATTCCTATGGATAAGCCACTGGAAACAGTTTGGATGGACCTGAGATTTGGGTGAGGCTGGGTCTCAGGGAACCACCTGGATGTGGTTTCTTCTTTATATCCTTTGTTGTAGGACTTCTGTTCAACTAGATTGCAAGTGGTTCTGAATGATGGTTGTGCTGTAGTTTAGTTGTAATTTTGATGTGATTGTGGGAAGATCAAGTACCACATTTACCTATGCTGCCATCTTGACCAGAAACCTCATTATTTTAGTATTTTTAATAGAGTTGACAATGTACACAGCAGTTTATATCATATTTATAACTATTCTAATCAATAAAAGGAACTATGATTTTATAAAACTAATTTTTATCAGCCTTCTTACTAAATTTTAACATTTAGTAATTCTAACAGTTATTCAAATAATAGTTCCTAAATCTCTAATCATATTAATTACAATAAATGATTACTTTCATGCCATTCCCTCAATTATTATACATTGTAGGCCTGATTATTTTCTTAATTATTGCACTGGTCAGAACACACAGAACAATATAAAATAATACCATAGTTAGTATATTTGTGTTCTTACTAAAATTGACATTATTGCCTCTAGTTTATATTGTTACAAATGTTCATTGAAATCTAACAGATAATTTAAAAATCATTAAAAATATTTCTAGAAATGGTTATTAAAAATTTAAATACATTTACCCATATTTTAGAGATAATTATTCTTATATTTTTAGCCATAAAATTTTTACATAATAAATTAATTTACTAGATTTCCAAATGTTAAACAACCTTCCTATCGTAAAGGTAAACCCCACTTTTAATAATATGTTATTTTGTTAGTATAGTCCTAGATTAGTTTTTGCTACTATAGCTTTAATTTTATCTTTAATTTTTGCATTTTTATTTTTTTTAACTTAGTTACATATTATATTATATTAATTTCAGGTGTACAACCCAGTTAGACATTTATATAACTTACCAAGTGACCACCCCAATAAATCTAGTACCCACCTGACACCATACATAATTATTACATATTATTTACTACATTCTCTATGTTGTATTTTTAAGTGAGATTGGCTCTGATTTTCTGTTTGTTTGTTTTTATTTATTTTTTATTCAATTACAGTTTAAATTCAATATTTTTGTGTTGGTTTCAGCTGTACAGCATAGTGGTTAGACAATCATGTATTCTGCAAAGTGTTTCCCCCCAGTATTTCCAGTACCCAACTGGCAAACATACATAGTATGGCAATGTTATTGGCTCTGATTTTAACTTTCTACTACTCTGTTCTAACTTTGGTAAGTTTTGCTGGCTTAAAAGATGAATTTTTAAAAAATCTTCATTTATTATGCTTTTAAACATTTAAAATATAACAGAAGTTAGTCGGTTCTTTAACTTTTGAAAGAAAACTGGCATTGTTTGGAGGTAGTTCTTTGATGTAATTTTCTGTATTTGAGTCATTAGGTTTTCTGATTCATAGCTGGTTTTATTGATTTGTATTTCACACAAAAATCATTTTTTCTAGATTTTTAAGTATATTACTAGATAGACCTGAAGATTACTATCTCCTATTTTTAAAATGTTTCAAATATCTGTGTTTATCTCCTCCTTTTCAATTATTTTTCTTTTAAAAAATACTGTTCTTATTTCCACTATTGTATTTTTACACTTTTCTTTTTTTGTCTTGATTATCCCTGCTAGGTAGATGTGGATGATATTAGTATCTGCAAAGAAAATCTCAAAATATCTTTAATGGTAAGTACTTCAGCCTCCCTATTTCCTAATTGATTCGTTTCTGTCATGTATAGTTTTAATTCCTATGTTTTCCTTCCTTTGGCACTATATTTCTAAATTCTTCAGGTAACTACTCAGTTTTTTATTTTTATTTTACTTGCAAAACTGTGGGGACACTGAAGGCACATTTCCACCAAGTACAGTATCAGTTGAACACCATAAAATAAAATATAGTGTTTGTGCTCTAATTATTTTCTAAATGGATTATAATTACACTTTTCTTTCCTTTTTAACTATGTATTTAAGAAAGTGTTTTTTGTTTTAATTTTCCAAGTTTTCAAATTTCAAAGTGTTACTAATTTCTACTTTTCTAGTTTGGTGGTCATAGAATGAGACCCCTGAAATTTCTACTTTTGAAATTTGGTGATAATTTTTTGTGGCCTGCAAAATAATACAATTTTATATATGTTCCACAGACATTGAGGATATACAGAATATAAAGAATGTATCACAGTTTATAGAATAAAAATTTGAGTATATGATTGTTAAATCAATAATATTAAATTATGTTATTCTGATCTTCTAGGCTCTCTTTAAATAGTTTTGTGTGTGGCAGTTTTACACGCCAGACAATTTGGCAGTGTGTTTAAAGAGATTAAAAGATTGAAAGCAACATAAGACAAGTCAGCCTTAATGACTGTAGCTTTACCATTAATTACATTTGAGCAATATCCCATATTGACAAAATGAGATTATATAAAGGTTTACTGAGTGTTTATCATGTGGCAGGCAAAGCTTGATGCAATTCACATGCATTTAATCCACACAGAACACACCTACGATCTAAGCATTATTAGTTCTGTTTTAAAGATGAAAAAAAGAGCCCTGGCCGGTTTGGCTCAGCGGTTAGAGCGTCGGCCTGCGGTCCAGAGAAACCCGGGTTCGGTTCCCGCTAAGGGCATGTACTTCGGTTGCAGTTTGTCCCCGGCCCCTGGTTGGGTCGTGCGGGTGGCAGCCACTTGATGTGTCCCTTTCATGTCGATGTTTCTCTCTCTCTTCCTCTCTCCCTCCCACTCTATCTGAACAAAAAATGAAAAAATGTCCTCGGGTGAGGATAAAAAAAAAAAAAAAAAAAAAAAAAAGATGAAAAAAAGAGGAACAGAGGTTAAGTATAGTTGCTTACAAATATTGAAATAATGTGGTGATCATATCACTTATATTCTGCTTAAAGTTACTTAAATGAGAGAGAAATGGAGAAATAAGATATGTTATTATAAGTTTTGAAAGCTGGAAAATATGATACACTCATTCACTTTTTGATGTATCAGACATTTATTGGGTACTTATCATGTGCCAGACATTGTATTAGGCCCTAGGGATAAAAAAATGTATTATGAAAGCATCCCCACCATCATAGACCATACAGAAAGAATTAAAAGAGAATCTGCTGCATTGATTCACTTTGAATTACTACAGTTGTTGAGAATGGGAATTGCAATGGAGAAGGTAGAACTATAATAATATAATTTTGTCCTTTACCTCTCTCCCTTTGAAAAGTTTCAGACAAACCAAGTTCACGTCTCTCTCCATCACTCTTTCTCTCTATTGCTCTCTAAACTAAACCAAAAAAATTATTATTTTCTTTGTTAGTAAATCCAGTAGCTTCAGATAACTAAGGGTGAAAGGAGAATTTGCATCTTCCTGCAACAACCTCAGTATTGGGTGGTACTTTGCAAAGTAACAATATTCTGCCAAACGTACAAACATTTATTAACTTATGCACACATTCATAAAGTAACTTTTCTAATATACCAAATCTCCTTCCACATTCAGGGAATTGTAACTCAAGATTGGTGCTGGTATCTTCTGAAGGTAGGATCAGCCAATTTTGGTTCATGTAAGAGTTCTCCACAAAAATAAAGGGCATTGGACAAACTAGGAGTGTAAAGGACCAAACAACATTTAAGTACTGCTCTTATGTTCTGGACATCAGATCATGCAAAGGCCGTGGCACCTGAACAGTCCCTCTGAGCAAACAGCTCTCGAGTGCCAGTCATTTTGCTAAGGAAACTTATTTCTAACATTTGCATTCTAACTAAAAACAAGAACACCCCCCCCTACAACAGTACAAATTATAAAAACAATAGTTCAAATACTTTCATAACCATGTGTGCACTATAAATTCCAAAGGTTCTTCAAATATTGAGTACCCTACGGTATGGATTAAAGTTGCTTTCCACACACAAATAAGTTTATAATAGCATGTATTATGGTAAGTTATGATATGGGAAAATTGGAAGGGAAACAGGTTAATCAATTTCATGCCACTCTCAACTTTTAGTTTGCTACTCTAATTTTCCAAATAGTATGACAGGAAAATAGACAAACTTTCTTCAATGGTTCAAAAGATTGTATCATCAATTCCAGGTAAGAGGAGGAGAGGAATAAATAGGCTTCTCTGCTTTCTTGATTAGATTGTCAGAGAACCTATACTTTTTTTAAATAAGCAAGTTAGGGGAAAATTTTTGAAAACCCTAACTCTCCATATTAAAATGTATACAAGCCTGGCCAGTGTGGCTCAGTGGTTGAGCATCGACCCATACACCAAGAGGTCGCCGGTTCAATTACTGGTCAGGGCACATGCCCAGGTTGTGGGCCCGATCCCCAGTGGGGGGCATGCAGGAGGCGGCCAATCGATGTTCTCTCTCATTGATGTTTCTATCTCTCTCTCCCTCTCCCTTCCTCTCTCTCTAAAATCAATAAAGAAAAAAAATTAAAAATAAATAATTATAAAATGTATACCATACAAAATTCAGAATACAGAGTTATTAATGAAAGTGAAAGACAGGACCATAGCAATAACTCATCTGTCTGTGGAAATGGACACACAAAAATAGTCTACCAAATCCAAAAGAAACATGTCTCAACTCAACATTCCTTTAGCAATATCCCACGGACGTACGTGATCACTCCAGTGCTGTGATTCAGGAGGGGAATGGGACTGCAAGAAATCCGAGGTGCAAAGGGAGAATGATTTTGGCTAAATGTTTTTATTATTGTTTGCTTTATACCTTTGAAATCTTATAAATACAAATAAGCATGTAATCACATTGACCGGGCCTCCTGGGGCCTTGAGAAGGGTTCATGTAACTGAAGCATCCTGACATTTACAATTTATATTTTCATATTAAATCTACTTAGGCTTGAATAAAGAAAGCGTTTTCAATATTCTCTAGCTATTAGTTTTGTTGTTTCTGGACTGTAATAAGAACTTTACTGCTGATTTGTTTAAATATTTTTATTATACATGGACAATATCTTTACAACAATAATCATTTAGTTTTAGGTTTATTATATGTTTACAGTGCTCAAGAGTTTAACCTCCCACATGTATAGAGCATTTTTTTTTCCTTCAAAGTTTCCACTTTAGGTATTATGCAGTTTGTATCCAATAAGCATGCAATAAATATTGACAGAGTAGCTAAATGGAAAAAAGTCACTAGAAGGAAAATTTCTAAAGAAATTTCTGTAACACCCATGACAAGCTGTGGTTTATAATAGATTTTCTGCTTTGATTGAACTCATTGGTTTCATTTGCTCAGTGTACATTTAGAGAACTGTATTCAGAACTGCTTTTGTAACCGTCTGAATACTGCTAGCTCCATTTTTATTTATTTTTTAATAAATTGGAAAAGCTTTTGTTTGTTTTGGTGATTTTCTTTCTTTTTTTTTTTTTTCACCTCACCTAATGCTAAGTATAGTTGAAGAAAATGGTTTCTATTCTTTAGAGAAGTGTTTTACCACATTTTCAACATTACTATTTATAAAGTTATATAAAAATGTATAAGATTTAAGTTACAGTGCTGAAATTTCTTAGGAGTGAAGAATTTTACTGAGGGCCTCTCATTCAAATTACAAGATTTTGAATGAAAGTGAACGGCAGGAAAATTAGCAACAACTTACCTGTATGTGGAAGTGTACGCATTAAAATGTCTACTAAGTCCAAAAGAAACACAGCTGTCTCACAATTCGGGAATCTAGAATTCTGAAATCAAGGAGTTAGGAGTGATAGTTCCTTCTGAGGGCTGTGACGGAGAATTAGTTCCATAACTACCTCCTAGTTTCTGATACTGTCAGGTGTTTTCTGATTTATACAAGGATTAAGTGCCTCATGTTGGATTAGGGCCCATTCTAATGACTTCAACTTACCTTGCTCATATGCAAATACCCTATTTCCAATTAATGTCATATTTACAGGTACTGGGAGTTAGGGCCCTGACATATATTTCGGGAACACAATTCAACCTGTAATACCACAAGGCTTTTTATGGCCAATGGTCTGTGTGTGGAAGCCCCAGTATGCTGGTTATGAGCCTAGTCATGTAGAAGGTCTCATGTGTTTACACTTCCTTTCATCTCCATCTTTGCCATGAAAATCACATGGATTGCTATTCACAGAAGAGAACAAGACAAGGAGAATAGGGTGGAATAAAGACACTTCGGCCCTCACAACCTGAAACAGAGCTACACGACCACACCCAGAACAGCTATTTTGAAGATGTGTGAACAAAACCAAATGTTCTTTTAAGCTACTTAGTTTGAGCATGATTTGTGATGCTGCATTTTTTTTTTTAGCAATAGTTGACTGATACAGTTAGCATCTACACTTTCTCCAACTAAATTTGCTTACTGACTTTATGTCCATGCATTTTATTTCAATATGATAAATGCTTATATTCTCTATCTTCTTCTAACTTTTGGGATGTTTTCTTAATATACAAAATTTTTAAAAAGTAAATCCTACAGCAAGAGAAGTGTGGAAGGATAATTCTTTTCAGTTTCATATATCTAAAACATTTATAAAGAGAAAGGAGAGATGCACATGTTTGGTTGAGCTCACACATGTTTTGTTCTGCTGTAATCTTAACTCACCTGGTGGCCCTAACTCTAAACACATTCATACTAAACAAGAAGAGTGACTATTTAGCTGGTAGATAGTTAGTTGGCAGAGTTATCCAACTCCTTCCTTCTGCTAGGCAGAATAGATAATTCTGACAAATAGAGGCATGTAGAATATTTATGAAGTTAAAATTTGCTGTGGTAGTTTGACTTTTAGGGTTATCGACCATATACATAGAGCCCAGAACCAGTCCTCACCCAAGAAAGTCTGGACATGGACCTTGGCACAGAAGTTAAAATGACCCCCTCTCCTGTGGTGACTCCCCTACAGCAACAAGCTTCATCTCAAACATCAGAGATGCTTCAAACAAGGGAATCACATTATTATCCAAGAGGGTTCTTGCTTCTTTGACAACTAATTCACTACTTCATCTTAAAGTTTCATGTTCAATAGAGTAAATGTCAACCATTGGTCATCTGGTTTTTCAACCAGCTCCATTTATCAGATCATTTTGATCAATATATTTTCTTTTCATTTTCAAGTTATTCTAACGATTGTCTCCTATTTTCCTCCTTACCTTGAAGGTGAAGAGACCCCCTGGGTGGAACACTTCTTTTTGTAGTTATTTTTATTTCTTTGTCTCCATTTGTTTCTGATTAGCTTAACAAAATTTCTATTATTAGATTAGATAAAATGGAATATGTAGGTTGGAAAGGAGGAGAAAAATAACAAAACAAAAATAAAACAGAAGATAGAAAACAATAGAATAGTGTATACCTTTTCATTTGGAATTCAAGTCAATTTGCTAAAAGTTCACTCTATCAATGGAGAAATGTGATATTATTGTAAATGCTATGGCAAATTCAGTTAAAATGTTCAAATATAAGATATAATGATTTGGTTTTGTGGAGACAATATAAATACAAATATTATAGGTGCACAGAAACATGGTAAAACCATAATCCAATCAAATTATGAAACCCACAGAGCAGGAATATACTTAGAATTGGTTGTTGTCCATATACCATCCATTTCTATGTCCAAATATGTTGCACTAATGTACCTGTTGAAATATAAGCTCTAATTAGTCAACAACTAAAGTAACTGAATTAAAAAATTGTATGATATAGTTGATGTTAGCTAAAAATTAACCTCATAAAAGATTTCTTTGTTCTGCCCCATGTGACACAGTGGATTGAGCATCGTCCCATGGACTGAGAGGTCCTGGTTCGATTCCTTGTCAGGTCATATGTCCAAGATTGCAGGCTCGATCCCCAGGAGGGGGCTTGCAGGAGGCAACTGATTGATGTTTCCCTCTCACATCGATGTTTCTTTCTCTCTCCTTAAAAAAAAAAAAATCAATGAAAACGTAGTGTTTTAAAATGTCTTTGTTCCTTATAATATTTTACAAATTTTGAAACTTTATTGTGTTTAGATTAAAAAAAAATTCTACAGTGATATTTAACATTTTGTAAGTGAAATATCTGAATTTCAGTGTTAATTAAGTGCTACAATCAATGATCACAATCTATTAAGTGCTAGAAAACTCAAGAATTAGTGAATTTTAGTTATTGAACATCAAAACAGGATGATAAAATGTATACTTACAAAAGCAAAAGGAGACAGAAGAAATTAAATGATGAAAGATTAATATATATAAAGAACTTATACAACTTAACACCAGGAAGACAAAAAATCAAATTAAAAAATGGGCAAAGGACCTGAATAGACACGTCTCCAAAGAGGAAATACAGATGGCCAATAGACATAGAAAAATGCTCAATGTCACTAATCATCAGAGAGATGCAAATTAAAACTATTAATACAATGAGATATCACCTTACACCTGTCAGAATGGCTACCATCAATAAATCAACAAACAAGTTCTGGTGAGAATGTGGAGAAAAGGGAATCCTAGTGCACTCTTGATGGGAATGCAGACTGGTGCAGCTACTGCAGAAAACAGTATGGAGTTTCCTTAAAAAATTAAAACGGGAACTGCTGTTTGACCCAGTGATCCCACTTCTGGGTATATATCCTAAGAATCCTGAAGCACCAGTAAGAAAGAATATATGCATCCCTATGTTCATAGCAACTTTATTTATAATAGCCAAGATCTGAAAACAGCCCAAGTGCCCATCAATAGATGAGTGGATAAAAACACTGTGGTACATTTACACAGTGGAATACTACATGACTATAAAAAAGAAGGAACTGTTACCTTTTGCTACAGTGTAGATAGAGTTGGAGATTATTATGCTAAGTGAAATAAACCAATCAAAGAAAGAAGTACCATATGATCTCACTTATATTTGGAATCTAATGAACAAAAAAACTGATGAACAAAATTGAACCAGAGGTATGGCTACATAGAAGAGACTGTCAGATCTCAGAGGGTAGAGGTTGGGGGCGAATGAAGAGAGTAGCCAAAGAACATACATGCATAGCCCATGGATACAGACAACAGTGTGGTGAAGGCCAGGAGTGGGGTGAGTGGGAGCCTGTAGGAGGTGGGCAAAGGGAGAGAGAGTTGGGGACATCTGTAACAGTGTCAAAAATAAATTTTTTAAAAATTAAGAAAGCCTATGATTTTATATACATACATTGCTAAAATTTTCAAAAGACTCATTAATGGAAACAATGTATGTGATTAGTTTTGTCATAAAATATTAGTAAAAATAAAGTATTTATGAAATGTTTATGATAAATATTTACATATTTCAATATGTAAAAAAATATTGCTATACATATTATTCATGTAATGATTTGTTCTGAGTTTGCCAGGTAACTCAGCACTTATACAGTGATTACTTTCTCATTTAAAACTATTATGACATACAAAAAAGATAGCTGAAAGAGTAAACACATAGAAAATATTAACCTATATATATATATATTTTTTTAATGAATTTTTTCCTTTATTGATTTTTGAGAGAGAGGAAGTGAGAGGGAGAGAGAGATAGAAACATTGATGAGAGATAACATCGACCGACTGACTGGCCACCTCCTGCATGCTCCCACTGGGACTTGGGCCCACAACCCCAGCATGTGCCCTGACTGGGAATCGACCTGGGACCTCTCAGTCCATGGGACGATGCTCAATCCACTGAGCCACTCCAGCCAGACTAACCAAAATATTAACCAAAAAGCCAACCTCTTTTGAACATTGCTTTAATTTACACAGATATATGTAGTTTATAGAAATTGTCTGATTTTTATTTTTTAAAATGTTTTTGAATAAGCTTTTTTATGTGAACACCAATATGTTATAAACAACATTTATGCCACTAAATATTCTAAAATTATATTAATAGTCTTAAAAATGTACCACTAATTACTCTAATTTAAGTCCAAAATTGGATGATAAATGCAAGGTCAACCTTAATTAAGATATTTTCATCTTTTATAGAAGATAGATTCTTGTCTAAAGGTAAGAAAAACTGCTATCAACAAAATTTGCTTGCATGTTTGGAAACTGAGCTCTAGCCAGAGATTTAGAGACTGATCCCATAAAGGGCATTAACCTCTCTGAGCTCATTGTCTTCACTTACGAAATAACAGGGTTGCAGAGATGATTAAGAAGCCATCCAGTTTAACATTATGCAGGTCAGTGGTTAATAGAGCAGTTAATAGCCAACAACCACAAATATTTGAACAAGCAATACACAAAATAGCAGTTTCTTCCCCATGGTAACATCACCTACTTCAACCATTTTTAAGAACTAAAGGGTCATCATCCCCCCCCCCCCACCCAAAATGAAGCCCCAGATGAAAATACAATATAGAAAGAACCTCTGGTCCAGGGTCTCCCAAATCATATCAAATTGTAAATCAGAATTTTTTGACTCAAACTTCAGAAATGAGATGGAAAGGTAATTGGTCAAAACATGTGATATAAATGATTTGATAGGAAAAAGAACATTTGAAAAAGAAAAAGAAAGTCATCCTTAACAGTGGTCAGAGGGATGGGAAACATTGTTGTAGAAATTGTTCAAGACTGAAAAATAGGCGCAGGTCCACAAGGTCATAATGACAAGTAATTATTGAAACCACACAAGGAGGAAAAGCTTAACCTCCTGCAGTTAGCTGCAACTTAAAGTCTATCTATACATATCAACACTTAGAGATATAGCTACAATGCCAACATCAGGGCCAAAGGGAAGTAGTATCCACAAACCACTCAGAAATCTCTAATAACAGTCAAGGTTGGATGCAGGTGTTGCATCCAATATTTTCTTTGTCTTGCTCCTCTGAATAACTTTCCAGAATCTTTGATTACAAATATTGTGATGATATTATTTGTCTCAGTAATCTGATGCAATCTATCACTGTGGTAGCTAAACAAGTGATATAAATAAAATCATTAATACTGTGATATAAATAAAATCATTTTAGGTACTTTATAATGGTGGAAAGGTTTGGCATCAACTGAACAAGAATTTCCAATTAGCTACTGTGTTTCTCTCCAGTCTTTGCCATAACTGAATTAGAAAATGGTCCTGAAACTATGATTCCTTGTGATGCTAAATTAAGAGGATCAGTAAATAATTAGGAAAAATGTCATCAATAAGAGGGTTGATATATGACAAATGCAGTACCAGAAAGCTTAATTCAGACTAATGAGCTGAAAAAAAAAATTTTTTTTTAAGAAATCCTCTTTTAATGGTTCATATTCATGGTAAACTAGTCCAAATGTGTAGTTTGGGAAGAAGGAGATAACAGCAATATAAGGAGCATAAAATGAAAGTGTGAAAGCATAACAAGACACCGCCAGAAAGATAAGCCACAGATTCTTCAAAAACTCTCAAGTAACTTTTTCGGAAGCAGCCTTGCATGGAATGGATATACTGGGCATTGTATTCCGGTGTCCTCGATCAAATTGTGGGCACAATGACTGACATAAATCTCAGTGTCCAGAAAGATCGTATCGCCATTCATATTTTATCACTGAGACAAATAAAATGAACCATTGGACGATTCTGTCATCTGTCATTTTTGTGGTTCACAATTATCCACTAAGTTCCTGAATTTGTTGGTACAGAAGATTGATTGGTGGGTTCTACTCTGAAAAGCTATGGATTATACCCACAGTTTATCTGTGCTTTCTCTCCATTTCTAGGTAAAATGATCTGAGTATGACTCTTTGCAACTTCTAAGCGGTGACAGAAAGTAGAAGTCCAGAGTTTCACCTCACAGTGTTATGAAATCATAATCTCCACACCAAACAAATAACAGGCCATGACATTATCAAGTGAGCAAATTATCTTAGTGAGCCATCTCAGCAATCTGGGCACTAAATTATTTTATCATTTCCATAATAAAATTAATTGATATTGCCATTCAAATATGTAATTTTGAAACAATAAAGATCTCAATTATTCCCCAATTAATCTATAAAGTTAATGCAATTCAATGCAATTATAATAAAAATCCCAAGTATTTTTCTGTAGATATTTATATGATACTAAATTTTGATAACAAAGTTAAAGTACTTAGAATTGCTAAACAAATTTTGAAAGAGAACGAAATTAGAAAATGTATGTTAACCTGATTTTAATTTTTAGTATAATAATTTAATATCAACAGCTGGAAATCTATGGTTTATGGGCCAGTTCGTACTGTTGCTTCTTTTTGTGTGGCCTAAGAGCTAAGAATGGTTTTTACATTTCAAAGGGTTGTAAAAATAAACAAAGAATATACCATATAGCCCCTAAATATATTTATTATCTGGCTCTTTACAGAAAATATTGTCACCTCTTGGTATAAAGAAACAATAATGAAGATAGTGTGGTACTGGCACCCGGCCAGTGTGGCTCAGTGGTTGAGTGTTGACCCATGCACCAAGAGGTCGCCAGTTCGATTCTTGGTCAGGGCATATGCTCAGGTTGTGGGCCCGATCCCCTGTGGGGGGCAGGCAGGAGGCGGCCAATTGATGTTCTCTCTCATAGATGTTTCTATCTCTCTCTCTCTCCCTCTCCTTTCCTCTCTATCTAAAATCAACAAAGAAAAAAATTAAAAATAAAACAAATAAAAGATAGTGTGGTACTGGCAATGATAGGCAAATAAATTAAAGAACAGAATAAATATCCAAAAATCAAGTCTTTCTTGTATAACTAGATTAGCTTTGACAAAGGCATTGATGTAATTCAGTGAGGAAAATAATTTATTTTTAATTTTTTTTCTTGAATATCTAGATATCTGTATGTTAACTGAACTTCCTGCCTCACACCACTTGCTAAAATTAAGTTAAGATTGACCTCTTAACACTCTGTGACTGGAAGCAAGTATAAAAGTAACTGGTCATGTGGCCGAAGGGGGTAGGAGGGAAGACCAAGGGGAGAGAAAGGTGAAGCCTAGAGAGGAGAGAGCGAGACTAAAACATGTGCAGCAGGTGAGCTATCTTGGACAGGATAGTTAGGAACGCTTCCATGATAAAGTGACATTTGAGCAGAGACCTGGAAGGAGGACAGAGGGTTGGGTGAATGACCAAGGGAAGAAGAACAAAAGTCTTAACGTGGGCAGAGCCTGTTCTGTTTTAGGAACATAATAAAGCCATTGTGGCTTTAGTAGAACGAATAGGGGGTTCAGTGGTGGAACATTCGTGAAGAGGTAGGTCATGAGCAGACTTGTGATTGCAGTAAGAACTTTGGATCTTATTCTAAATGTGATCTCAAGCCATTTGAAGGTGTTGAGCAGAGGAACGCCACAGTTTGACTTACAGCCCCGATTTTCAACCTTTTTCATCTCATGACACACATAAACTACTAAAGTTCTGCAGCACACCAAAAAATATGTTTTGCTGATCTGACAAAAAACAAAAACAAAAAACAAGTATAATTTTATTGATTTACACACACACAAATTAATAATAGTAATTACCTATGCTTTTGGCTCCCAAGTGACTTCTTAAAAATTTAGGTGTCTATATTTGTATATAAGGATTTCTGGTACCAAGAATTAACCAATCGGATGCAACCTTATTATGTGACGTGACCATTAAGATGCAACTGTATTATATGACCTATATATGTATGGTCAAGACAGGGAATTCATACTGGGGG
Organism: Tadarida brasiliensis; assembly: GCA_030848825.1. NCBI lineage: Eukaryota > Metazoa > Chordata > Mammalia > Chiroptera > Molossidae > Tadarida > Tadarida brasiliensis. The sequence goes on along the minus strand of CM061267.1, from coordinate 75,409,957 downwards.
ACTATTGTTGTGTTGGTTGTTGTCAATTTTTTATTTTACAATCTAAAGGAAAGGAAGTCAGTGCCCCTGACTAAATAGTCAGGTATTACATGTTTTAAAAATTCTTGCAGCATAACGGTTGAAAATCATTGATCTATATGTAAAAGGTCAGTTTCTTTGCCATTCAGAGAGTAGACTGAATGGGAACAAGGGTGGAACCAAGATCAGTTACATGACAATTGCTGTCTCCAGACATGAGATGAGGACAGAATGCAACGTTCTTTAGTAATTATCTAGTTAATTCACTAGTCACCACCATTCTTTTTCTAAAGCAGGTAGCCCAATTATTCCCACTTTTCATAGGGTGAATTAAGGTTCATTCGCAGTCACAGAACTAGGACATTGTAGAGTTGGTATCAATGGACTTTTTATTCATCTTGTTATACTGCTTCCCACAAACACACAAACAAGTGTGTGTTTATATAACACACAAATATAAGGGGTTGTAGTTTCAGAGAGGGCAATTGCTAAATACAATGAAATAAAGAATTAAATTAGAATAAAGGGTAGGATCACTTATTGGTACCACTTATTTTATATTATCAAACACATTTTTAATGAGTTGTGACTATCCTCTGGGGAAGACAAAATAAAATAAATTGACCAATTAAAGTGTATTCTTTTATCCTTTTGATATGTCCTCACACCTTCAAAAAAAGATAAAAAGAATGACAAAGTCTTTATTTGCAAAGTTGCTTTCTGTAGCAAATGCTGTATGTCAGAAAGGCAAGAGAGACAGAGAGCATATAACTTACAACGTTCAATTCATTTTAGAGTGTAGGCTGTTTTGCATTTGGGCCCTTGCTGTCTGTTGAGCCTACTAGTCCATGTAATAAGACATGTTACTACAAAAAAGTCATTATGACTGGAGTTTTCCTATTTAAAACACATTCTATCAATTAAATTCGATCATATCCTCAGGGCAGGAGACATTGTGGTTTCCCTTCTAATTGCCCTTATATTGAACACTGATGTGAGGTTTCTTTTGTGGTTAACTTTTGTCAGCAGCATTACTGGAGTGACTTTCCCTTTACACGGCATCTGCTTTTCTGACATTTTTCATTTGCATGAATCTCTTTGGACATTTCCCTTCCTGTGTCATCAGTGAATGTAGCAGAACCTCTTTTCCCATATAAGAAGATACTTTTTGAAAAAGCTCGGCATTCTTTTGTTCTAATGCTCAGAATGTTTTTATCTTGTCTTTTCTCACAGATAACCAATCCATTCTGACTGAGTGAGGAGCAAACGGAGTTCATTTAATTCCATGAATTAAAAATAACATGTATGTGGGGGATTTGGGGGAGGTTATTTATTTTCATTTGATAACTAAAAAAATAGTGTATCACTCTGAAGTGGTTTCTGTGTATCTGCAGGTATAGAAACTTTGGAATTAGACTCATCTCCATAACAGGATTAGGCATAGAACAGCCCTGGAACCAAATTCAGCCTGCTGCCTGTCTTTGTAAATAAAGTTTTATTGTAACTCAGCAACACCCATTCATTTACATACAGTGAACCCGAGTAGCAGTGATCAAGGTCAGGTGGCCGCAGAGCAGAAAACACCATCCAAACTTTTACAGAGAAAAAGGTACGCTGACTCCTGGTCTACATAAGCTCTTTCAAGAGTACTCACATGGCAGTGCCCTCTGTGTCCCCCAGATCTGTCTCTGCTTCAACAGTGTTTGGACAGAACAGACTCGGACGCCCCCTCTTCCAGCCTCCGACCACCCTCCCACCTCTGTTCCAGTCGCCGCCTTCGGGTCCACCTCAGCATCCTCGGCCTCCGAGACCAGCCAGCATCGTTTTCTGACCTTAACTCCTTGTTGCCAAACAACCAGGAGCTCCCAAATTCGTCAGAATTATTCCACCCAGGCGGAGGGTGCCGTCAACCACCAGGCCCACCTGCGTCTGCAGCCCCCCACACCTACCTGTCTCTGGGCTTCTGTTTCGGCTGCGACCCTGTGGCTCTGGAGAGCGTGGCCACCTCTTCCTCCAGGGTGGAGAGGAAGCCAGGGCGCTGAGAGTCTCTTAAAGCTGCAAAACCAGCACAGTGGCCGCATTCTCTTCCAGGACCTGCTGAAGCCGTCCAGAGATGAGTGGGGTGACACTCAGGACACCATGGAAGCCACCAAGGCCTTGGAGAAGAACCTGAACCAGGCCCTTTTGGATCTACAGGCCCTGGGTTCTGCCTGAGCAGACTCCATCTCCGTAACTTCCTGGAGAACCACGTCCTGGGTGAACAGGTGAAACTCATCAAGAAGATGGGCGACACCTGGCTCATCTCCCAGGCTGGCGGCCCCCAGGCTGGGCTGGGGGTGTATCTCTTGGATAGGCTCACCCTCAAGCATGACTAGGAGCCTGTGGAGCCCAGAGGCCTTTGAGGGGCCCCCCTGCATCCCCTGCTGTCTGGCTTTGCCTGAGCCTCTCTCTCCCTGAAACCACTAGGCATTCTTTTAACCACCCTGGAGCCCTCTCCCTTGCATTGGACCAAATGAAAACAGTAAAGCTTTTTGCAGCAAAAAAAAAAAAAAAAAAAAAAAAAAGGAAGAAAAGAAAAAAAAGAGTGCTGAACTGGAACACAGCTGACAATTGTTAGTAGCACTGATATCAATAGGCACGTGACAAAAGATGCTGCTAAAAAGGCACAAGTAATTCCAGTTCTGTGATCTTGGGTCTCTTCTGTGGCCCAGTGGCCCTCACCATCTGTGTAACAAATGCATTGCTGGATCCTGAACTACTCCAAAATAACATGGTATATGCTCTATTAGTCATGAGTTAGAAGTAGTTTTTTATATTCAAATGGAAAACATTTTTTAATCGTTAAGAACTGCTGAAATACTGGATCGATGTGATATTTTCCAATTAATCTTTAAATTTTACTTAAACAAATGACTCTGTCAATCTTACTGATTTACTGAGTTGTTCAATTTGTACCTCTTTAACAGGCCCACTAACAAAATTATCCTGACATTTTGTTACTAAGGATAACACACCTGTGTATCAAAATATAAACTTACAGGGTGTGCCAATAAAATTATTCCAATTAGCAAAAAATTTATTGTCAGGCAGACTTTCTAAGCATATTTAAACATGCATTGATTTATTGAGGGATAATAAATATGTGACTCATCTGTATCCATTTGACATGAAGTAAGCTCTGGTGAACATAAAGAATGTTTGGCCCCAGTGTTTTATTTTTTCAATCAATAAGTATCAGTAGGGCAGTTCAATTAAAGTCTTTCATAATTGAGTATCAAAACCATAATATTCTATTTTCAATGGTTTTTGCATATTTGTTTGTTTATGATAGTAGATTAGTTCTTGTTGATTTTTATAACGTGGATGATAGAGTAGCAATTACACAGGCATGAGCAGAGCAGGAATGACAGGCCAGGCATAGAGCATCACCAGGGCAGAAAGTCCTGGCTGTCTAGCAATGGGCAAAACTAGAGAAACCAACTTGAGAAAACAATTGTTATAGGCTAGGACCCTGCCCCCAGGATGACCATTCCTGCCCTAGCATGTTATTAGTCATGCAGTTCAGACCCCCTTAGAAAAGGAACAGGGGGGCCAGAGAATAACCTCATGCAACTTCCATACAAGGTTCTGATCAGCATCAAATAAACTTAGGAACAAAACCTCTGGCCTGTTGACCACAGATTTTTGGTCAAACTAGAGATAACACCTAGCTCTCAGTTGTGTTCCAGCTCCAGGTTCAGAAAAGCAGCAAAACCAAACAGAGCAAAGCTATGGTCATCAGGACCAGATACAATGACTAATGACCACCTCCCCTAGCATTGACCAATCAGTAGAGACCATGACCTGAAAGAAGACACTTGGAAAGCTGATGAGTATTCTGAGACCTCCCATAAAAATCCCTGCCTTTAGAAAACATATAAAAACCCTTAAACGAAGGGACACAACACATTCTCTCTCTCTCTCTCTCCGTCCCTCTCTCTTCCCTTCCCTCCCTCATGCCCACACCTTCGTTCTCAGGTGCGTACCTTTGCTTTCTTTCTCCTAAGCTCCATGGACCCCCCCCCCTTTTTTTTGCCTCTGTAACTTGTTTCCTGAATTCACACAGCCCAGCTGGTTCACTTCTTCTACCTCTGTGACTTTCTAAATAAATTTCTTGTGTTAGAGCTCTTGGTTCTAAATACTTTCTTTGCTGAATTCAAGAATCAAGTTCCAATATCAGGAAGATTTTTCATGGTTAAATGTCTTTTGTATAGCTAAAGAGCTGGTGCACTCCATTTTCCTTCCATTACTTTTGCTTTTGGAGCCTGTCATTTTTTTTTTAAAGGCAAAAGTAGGCAAACTTTTTCTATAAAACAAAAAAAGGAGAATAAATATGTTTTTTCAAGACACTAATAATCTGTTTCATACTCTTTTTAAAAAAATATGTTTTTATCGATTTTTTTTGAGAGAGAGGAAGGGACAGAGAGAGAGAAACATCGATGTGAGAGGGAAACATCAATTGGCTGACTCCAGCACGTCCCGTACTAGGGATTGAGCCCACAACCTGGGCATGTGCCCTGACCAGGAATCTAACCTGGACCTCTCAGTCCATGGGACTATGCTCAATCCACTGAGCCACACCAGCTGGGCATCTTCTATTTTTTTTTATTTTTCCTTTTTTCCTCCCCTTTGCAAGTATAAAAATATTCTTATCTCAGGGGCTATACAAAAATAAGCCCCAAACCAGTTTTGGCCCATGGACTGCAGTTTAGTTTGCTGACCTCTAATTTAGAAAACCATCCTTGTTCAAGTGAAACAATCTGTAGAAGAGGGTCAGCGAATGCAGCAAGCTCCCATGAGCACTTAATCTAGTATACTGGGACCGATTCTCTGGCTTTTTGAGTGCTCACTTTTTTTGCATTAGTTGTTATATTTCCATGCAATGTCAGAAAAACAATATACTTAAACCTATAGACTGAGCCTCAGAGTAAATGTCCAGGTCTGTATAGACATGCCAAGTGATTATGTCATGTGATTTGAGACATATCAGCTGGCCATCCAGCATGAAAAACATTAGAAATCTTAAACAGTCTATTAATAATACATGAATTGCTTTTGTACAAGGCTTATTCCTTCTGCAGTGTAAAAATCCAGATGTGGTATCCAAAATAATCTAAACTCAGTAAGTTTGACAAATGCCTCAATGAAGCAAAGAAGCAGAGAAAAGCCTTGGGCAGTGGAGTAAAAGATGAATATGGTTTGTAAAAGAATATTGGGAGCACCAGAGTGAGAGGTCCTCGGAAACTTAGAAATGCTGACCTAACTGACATATTACAAGTTTGGGGACTTCTAAGAACTCTGGAGAGTTGATGAAGGCCCTTGTTACTTCAGTAGAGACATAGTCACAAGAGAGAAAAGGTAAGTAGAGAGAGAACACTAGGCAAATGTTATGCAGAAATCAACTTTGCTGAAGATGGACATGTAAACAATTCTCTGAATGTCTTTTACACTTTTCTAGAGAGTGTTCTTTTTAGTTTAATTTATTTTATGAGTCAAGCAAATCTGAGATTTTTTGGTTGAAAACAAAACATTTCAAAATTATCAAAATTCCTTTTCAAGCACCCCATAAGCAAAAGCCAAAAGGGGGAAATATATATATATATATATATATATATACATATATATATATATATACACACACACACACACACACACACACACACATCTTCTTTTGATGCATAAAAAGCAAAGATACTGAATCCATGCCAAAAATGGTGACAGAGTTGGAATTTGTCACAGAAAAATTCTTTTTCTAAGTATTTCCCTCTACTTTTCATTACTTAATGTGATTTCAGGCCCAAATCCATTTTAATTCTGTAGGCAAAGCTTTCAGGAAAGTACTTTGAAATGCCTTACACCCCTGAAAATGGTGGTAACAATGACATTAATAAGAATCATTTCAACATATTTCATTTTCTTATGGTGAATGTTTTTCAAATTGACATGAGTTTTGTTATAAAGAGAAGTGAGAATCAGGTGTTCAAGGCCAAAAGGAATGCTGCTTTGGTCAGGTAAGAAGGGAATTGTTTTGACTTTGCTCCAAGCAGGCAATTAAGGGATGATGAATTGGAATCCTCTCAAAGCGGGAAGGAACCCTATTACTCTCAGACATGTCATGCACTCTGAAGTGTAAAATGCCTGATCATAAATAATAATGTCACTAATTGTGTGAAAAACCTGAAACAAATACTGCTACTATATGTAAGTGGCATCGTTGATTGAAAAAAAATGAATTCATCTCAAATTTTCTCACTATGGCTGTAAACATATCATTTTGCTCCTTTGATACTAAAATATAAATGGATGGGCAGGACATGATACTAGGACAGTATCTGTTGCTTTATCCACAGACTTGTAATAGCCTCTAAATATTGTTGTCATCTGAGATATGAATCAAAGTAACTTATTGAAAAATCAAATTGACTGTACTAATGTTTGAGTTAAAAATCTAAAAATGCCTAGTTGAAGTTGGTAAAAGTATGATATGAATATAGGTTATTATGGGATTTGATATTCATTATGGTTGTAAGTAGCGGTAAGAGTGTATATATATATTTATAAATATTTAACAAAATGCATGTCATAAATATTGACTAAATCAATAAATCAATGGTTAGTAGTTACAACAGATACAACTGTTTTAAATGGTAATAATTCTGTTCAAATTGCTAGAATTAATGAAAATTTTTTATCAGACATTTCAGACATATTTTTGTCAATGTGAACTTAATAAAAACATATTCATGTCCGGCTGGTGTGGTTCAGTGGTTGAGAGTCGACCCATGCACCAAGAGGTTGCCAGTTCAATTCCTAGTCAGAACACATGCCCAGGTTGTGGGCCTGATCCTCAGTCGGGGGCATGCAGGAGGTGGCCAATCGATGTTCTCTCTCATCGATATTTCTATCTCTTTCTCCCTCTCCCTTCCTCTCTCTCAAAAGTCAATAAAGGAAAAAAAAATCTAAAAAAAAGAATCTGCATTCTGAAAACTTAAAAAAAAACCATATTCATTAAATTTTAACTTTTATTCGCATAATATAAAATTTGAAATTAGTTACTTACCAAATTGATGATGCCAATGTATTCACAAAGAATATATTTTGAACTGCCTACATTGATAATATTCAATAGAAATTCTGAAAAGTTTGCATCTACCACTTTAAAACTCTAGTGTTTTAAAAAATATGTTTTAGCTTTATTGAGATATAGCTGACATGTAACATTGTATACGTTTAAGATGCCCAACATGTTGATCTGATGTACTTACATATTGCAAAATGACTCCCACCATAGTGCTAGCTAACATCTCCATCATCATATCCCCACATACAGACTTATTTACATGAAAAAAAGCAGCACTCCTGCTCATTTGAGAAAATTATTTTATTTTCTATCTTAATGAAAAATTTTTAATTTTATACAGTCACATAATAATTTCACAATAATAATGTCAACAAGTTCTAAGAGTTAAACCTTTTGTTTTTTGCAGGCTTGATATTTTTCTTTCCCGTGGGAAGTTGAGGAAAAGCACCTTTCTGTTATTCCTGTATTCCAGGAACAATGTAAAGCCTTTGTGTTTGAACAATCAAATTTACTCTTCAGGAGAACAATGTGAGACAGGTATTATTATGATTATTTTTTGTATTTCAGAGATGAGAAATTTAAGTCTTATACATGTTCAATAACTAGCCAATTTCATTAACTAAGTAGGGGCAGAGCTTAGACACCAATCATTTCATGATTTCTAGCTGACTCAAAAGTCTGAATTTTTTAAACTGGCTTGTACTCTAATCAGATATTCAAACAACCAGTCAAGGTTACTTTTCCTTTGTACATATTCTTATACTTGAGACTTTTACTTACTATATTCGAGGCAGATCACCTTTTTGACTACAACCTCGACATTTTGACTAGACTGAGATGTTGCCATTGTTTCTCAGTCACCCATTTACTGATTACATATACACAGGGTGGGCAAAAGTAGTTTTACAGTTGTGAGTACATGAAGCACAGAGTGTATTCTCGTATTATTATTTATTAATTATTGTATTTTCTATAGGAACAACTGTAAACCTACTTTTACCCCACGCTCTCTGAGTGCATCCCTAAGGTGTGGATAACCCTACTACCTTCATAAAGTTATTATGAGGATTAAATTAGATATATAAATCCTAACAAAGTATTCAAAATATGACTATAGCTATTGTTATATGGGCATAACAGTAATCTTCTGATAGGTTGAGAATGGAAAATCGTATATGTACCAGACCTAATACTGTGCCTGACGCCGAGAAAATGTTCTATAAATGGCAGCTACTGTGATTTAAGAGCTATCTCTTACAGCCTGCGGTTAATTCATTCAGAAAGTTTCCGTCTCGCAATAAATAAATTCTGAGTACCTGCAATATTGTAAGCAGAATGCTTACCCTTATAAGGGAAATAAAGTGAAATAAGACGTGATTATTGCCCTCAAGGAATGCACAATACAATTACATTACATCCATATATAATTATATATAGTAATATAAATATATATAATTATAAATATATATAACTACATAAGTAATCAAAATACTACACCATGACCAAAATGATGTAATAAAGTGGTTTGAGGTAGAAAAGGGGTTACTGCTTTTGGAAGCTTGAGTATTATCTCTTTAGTTAATAAAAAAAAAAGTGAAATTCTCTGTAAATTAGTTTTAGTTAATGTATTTGACGGTTAAGATTTTATGTTTTGTTTTGCAATTTTCCTCCTAGCATAATTAGAATGATTCATGTACTCTGGCAGTGTTTTCTATGTAATAGTACACATACACACATCTGTACACGAAGAGAGAATAATCTATTGGCAAAACACATCTCCAGCTGTCTTTTGTTTGATTTGTATTTGCTTTTAGGCTTAAAACATAATTCAGTTTTATGTGTTCATTTTTTAAGGCTTATTAAGAAGGACAAAAATAAATACTTGATAACATCATTTTTACCATAAATGTATGTTCCCTCTTGGTCCATTAAGCATTTTAACACATTAATGGCTATTTCTTCTGCCTCTTCTTATTGAAGTGCAAATATACTTAGGGAATATTGTACTTTGGCAGTAATAATGATGAAGATAAAAGCCAGTAGCCAGATAGGTTACTAAAAAGGAGTCCTGTGCAGAAGATTCCAGTTGATTAACAGAATAACACTGGATCTTTCCTTCATCAGAAACAAACCTATTTATCAGATACTCACTTAAGTAGAATTAGGTGTGTGTCTCATTTTAAGTTCTAAACCATTTTTGTTGTAAGATATAAGTGGTGCAAATGTGACAACTACGCTAACTGAGGATGACAGAAGGGTAAAGGACAAGAAAAACGCCTTTTTTAATTTAACTTTAAATGGTACCATCATTTATTTTTGTTGGCATTCAATTTCCAATACAGTCACTTTAAAACGCATTACTGTTTGGTTTTGGATGTTTCGGTAGTTTTGGAGTTGACTTAGCTTTTGTCGGAGTCACAGATATGAGGCGTGTCAATGCACATGAGTTCCAGATGACAAACGGTGCTTGGAGTTTCCATGTCTGCTAATTCATTTTTGATTATAACATGGATGTCTTCTGAAATATAAATGACATTTGCCTAGCCCAACGGTCATCTGATTTGAACATATGATGAGATGCTTCACTGATGTTTGAACTTTGGAGTCATTTCAAATTCATTGATAATAGTGCCTATAAAGTCGAAGTTCCCTAACTCAGAATAAAATAAACTAAGACTGTGTCATCTGCTTCTCAGGGACAAATGTTCCTTTAATCTATTTCATTTACAGAAAGTATTTCAGGTTAACTTAGCACTAACCTTTGCAATCAGAGGATGTTTCAATTGTTTCCATATGCAAAATGAAGTTTAAATGGTCCAGATTGCATTGTGTCAAGGAATTCCAACCACATTAGTTGTCTTTGATCTTAGTTTTAAATCAAACAGTGACAGCTATTAATGTCTATTAGGGAAAAAAAAAGTGACAGTCATCCAAATAAAGTTTTAAAAATGGATTCAATTTTTTCATAACTATCTAAATCAGCATGATATTGAGAAAAAATGGTAAAAACAAAACAAAACAAAAAAACCTGTACCACTATGTTTATTTTTGTAACATAAATTATTTTTATGAATTTAAAAATTTCTTATATATTGTTAGTGTCTCTGATAAAAAAAAAAAAAGGTAAAATCATTTGTTTGGAAAATTTTAAAATCATACTCCTTAAAGGTATTATTGCATTCTAATTTTTAAAATTGTTGTAAGTTCCCTGCATGTGAGCGTGACATCAAACAGCACCACACTATGAGTTCACGAAGACCCAGTGATGCACCTGAAGCCAGCGGTGCTGTGGTCAGTGGTCTCCAGATCTTAAAGACAATAACACTGACTAAATGTCAATTTGCTTTGTTATTATTTCCACAATGCTAGACAATCAGAGATACACTATTCCTTCTTGAAACAATCTTTTGTTTATATAACCTCTAAATAGTTGCTGAGTTACAATTAAATTTTAATAATACATTTTTAAGCTTCATATTTTAAGCTTTAACATATTTTATTACTTATATTTAATATGCATTGTATCCCACTGGGAAATTAATTTGAAGAAAGCATAGTAATGTAGTCAACTATCACACTTAGGGATCAGGCCAAGTACATTTGTTTTGAGAGAAAGTTTGTAATGTTTTAAAGATGTTTTTTGCTACTGCTGTTTGTTTTCTTTTAGTGTTTACTCAAGTTTCTTTTTCTTTTTTAAAATAAGAATACGTCCATTCCTAGGGAAAAGATTCACTCTCCAATTGCATGTGTTTATGGAGATGCTGATTCTCAAGGCATGCTGGGTAAATGAGTCTTGTTTTCCCTGAGGGCATTGAGTCTGAGGAACAGGTAAGCTTCAAGTCCTCAGTGCCCTTGTGACTCCAGCATGGGGAACATGTAATGTCAACAAAGATAGTGAGAGACCATAGTAACGATGGAGGCTGAGAGACAGTTGGAGGTTGAGAGACAGTTGGAGGGGGGGAGGGGAAGAGAAGATTTTTGTGTTTCAGTTTCTGGCTTCTGTTATTTTAAACAACAATAAAACAATAGTTTGACAAAGCTATTTCTTAATAATATTGCACTTGAATATGTTTTGCAAATGAATGCAATATATATGTGCAATGTCACAAATACATGTCCTTATTTCCTTGTCTCCATAAACAATAGTGTGGTGTGTATTGTTTTTTTCCCCATCCAATCTGCTTATGGTGGGTATACTTCTTAAACCATGGCACACAGGAACTAGTATAGCCTTTTGTCTAATCACTCCAAATCCTCACCTGATTTGATTGTCTTAGAATTTACAAATATCATTCAGTCCCAGCCTCATTTCCTGGCTAACTTCATGTCCTTTTTAGAGCAAATTATATTTTGACATAAATCTAATTTAATATAAGAGTGAATATTAAAAATCTTCTGTGAGATAAACTATTTATGCATGCGTATCACATATGCACACACATACATACATGCATATGTTTATATGTTTTTTGTTTATATCGCAAACTAGACAAAAACAAATTCTCTTCCAATGAATGCCTAAAGAAATACAGAGAGAAGGTGCATGTAAGTAATGTAGACGAGTAGTCTATATAATTTAATTTTCAATTATCTTTTCAGTTGATTATGAGTGTGACCTCAGAAGCACAGTCAATTTATTTCTTCCATTCAACCCATGTGATAGTTAATTGGGCTATTAACCATTATTACGGTTCTTTTCTCTTTCCATGCACATGTCCCTTTAAAATCCTTGTTTTGGACAATGAAATGCAAATGTAAATGACGTTGTTTTTGTGCACAAATTTTAATTGATTTTTGCTTGCCACAATAGTTGTGTAAATATTTTGAAACCTTTAGTAACAAACCGAGTAAACTTCTTATTGACAACCAACATTGGACATTGATGTTAGTGAAAAATGATACTTTCTTGTCTTATGCTACTGAGATTTATTATTGAAGTATAATTTAGTCCATCCTAATTAATGAATGCATTTTTTTTGCCACTGTGTTTCTTGGTTTTTATCATAGCACTGACTTCCATTCCATTCCATTATGATATTTGCATAGATTGTAAATGCCTCAAGATCAGACATAGAGTCTGGCATATAATAACCATTAAACATATTTGCTGAAGAGGCACTAGAAGAGTGTACATAGACCAATTTCCTGCCAGAGGCCCGGCTGGCCAGGAGGGACTGACGCACACGATTGGAACTCATCTTTCTTTGTCTCTTCTCCATGATACTTGCTCGGAGGAGGCGAGATGGCTGAAGCCTAAGAAGTTCCATCCGCTTGCTCTAAGCCCAGGACCAGACCTGAGGCTAAACTGCAGAGCATTCAACTTAAAAAACACCTGAAAGTAGGTGATTGGAAATATTGCAAGCAAGCAGCAGGCGAGGAGACAGGAGAAGAGGTGAAGTGGGTGAGGAAACTCACACAGCTGCACAGCACAGCTGGGAAGACGGAGGGAAGGTGCAGCGGCTCCTGCCCGTGGGAGCCGGGAACTCAGCCCCACACAGAGATCCCCAAAGGAGGGCAACAGAGAAGGGAAGGGGAGCCCACGTAGCATCAGACAGTGGGAATCGGAGGTGATTCGGCCCACCGGGGAACTTAGCATTATCCCGGGCTAAAAGCCAGTGCGTGGTTGCGGTGCCAGCCTGGAAAGCTCCCCTGATTGTGGGAGCGGGAGAGCCCACAAAGCAGAACTGCACCCCTGAGGAGGGGTCTTGGCGGATCACGCAGCAGTGAAACTGAGGGGCCGGAATTCGCTGGAAGAACTTTGATGAGGGCTAACCAGAGTTCCCTGGGAAAGAGGCGCATACCTCTCCACCTCCAGCGAAGAGGGAGGCACCTGCTCTCCACCTGGAGAACAGCGCTGGGCTGGAAATCTGCACCCCACTGGTAGAGCCTGGTGGCACTGGGGATTTGGGCATCTGGCTGGAAGGGAGCCTGGCAGAAGCCCTGCCCAGTTTGTTTTTGCTTTTTCTTTCTTTTTGTTTCTTTCCCCCTTTTTTTCTATTCTCCACTGTTTCAGGTGCTTATCAGGGGGTGCCAACAACCCAGGCGGAGCTAAGGTATTGGAAGGAGAGAAAGAGACTTGCCTGTCCACCTATAAGCTACAGGCACCACCCCCAACACAAATCTGTTTAAACCACCCTGATTTGCCCTGATACCCCACAGAGCCCAGTGCCATGGGGGAAGGGAAAGCAGCCCAGAACAAATACACACAATTGAAGAGCCCTGAAGGGGACCCAGCCTCTGGTCTAGGGAAGCCCAGCTCATATGACTACCTGGCACCCTGACTTTCAGGGCTTCAGCCAGGAGGCCAAGGGCCAGGCAGGGCCAGCAATTCACATTGGCCTGTACCAGAAGACTGCCCAAGAGGACAGGGACCAACACCCAAGCGGCCAGATCCAACAACATCCTCTCCCTCTTCTAATTCATTTGGTCTCACACCTTCTCATAGTCTTCTCCTGTGTGTGTGTGTGTGTGTGTGTGTGTGTTTTCACTTTGTCTTTAATCTTTGTGTTAATCATTGTTAATGCTGATATATATTTTTTTCAGGTTCTTTTTTATTTGGTCTGGTTGTGCCTTGCCTTCTTTCATTTTTTTTCTGATTCTTTTGGTCTCTCACCTCCTAGTATTCTTTGTGTGTGTGTGTGTGTGTGTGTGTGTGTGTGTGTGTGTTTGTTTTGTTTGTCTAGGTCTTTTCATCTTTTTGTTGAGGTGGTTGCTTTTATTATTGTTGATGCTGATATTTTTTGGGGGGGTTCTTTTTGGTTTGGTCTGGTTTTGCTTTGGTTTGTTCTGTCAACACCTATATAATGATTGGCACAACAGAGTTGACAGGGTTGGAGGTTGAGACTCATAGTTAACAAACCCAAGGACTGAGCCCACCCACAAATGGACAACAGCAATCAAGACCCAAATTCAACAGGAGAGCCCACATAACCCACACAAGGGTCATTCCTAGAGCACCCTGCTCAGAAGATCAAGAAGACTACTCCACTGGGTTTAACAAGAGGGATACCACGCCAAGATTGGGAGGCACAGCAGTCTTATCTGCTACACACCAACCTGCCTGCGTGGCCCAACATGCCTCACTTGGCTTCAAACAGCCAGACTGCTAAAATGGTGAGACAATGAAACAACCCCCAAATGAAAGAAAAGGAGGAATCACCAGGAAAGGAACTACGTGAAAAGGAGGCAAGAAGTTTGTCAGATAAAGAATTCAAAGCAATGCTTTTAAGAGTGCTCAAATAAGTTAGTGAGAACTACAAGCAACTTAATGAGAACTACGCCGGCATAAAAAAAAGAGGTAGAAGATATGAATAAAAATCAAGTGGAAATGAAAAATGACATAGCTCATATAAAAAATACTTTGGAAGGATTCAATAGTAGATTAGAAGAAGCTGAAGACCAAATCAGTGAGATAGAAGACAAGGTAGACAAAACAACCAATTATAGCAACAAATGGAAAAAAAAATTTAAACAGCAGGAGGAGAGTTTAAGAGAACTTTGGAACAATATGAAATGTAACAACATTCGCATCCTAGGGGTACCAGAATTGGAGAAAGGAATAGAGAACCTGTTTAAAGAAATAATGACATAAAACTTCCCTAACCTGGTAAAGGAAAAAGACACACAAGTCCAGGAAACACAGAGAGTCCCAAGCAAGATGAACCCAAAAAGACCCACAGCTAGACATTTCATAATTAAAATAGCAAACATGAAAGACAAGGAAAGAATCTTAAAGGAAGCAAGAGAGAGACAGAAAGTTACCTACAAGGGAGCTCCCATTAGACTGTCAGCTGATTAATCAATAGAAAAACTGCAAGCCAGAAGGGAGTGTCATGAAGTATACAAAGTAATGAAAGGCAAGGGTCTGAATCCAAGACTACTCTATTCAGCAAGGCTATCATTCAAAATTGAAGGTGAAATAAAGAGCTTTGCAGACAACAAAAGGTTAAAGGAATTTACTACCACCAAAACAATACTGCAAGAAATGCTAAAGGGGCTGTTATAAGAAGAAGACCAAATATATATAGAGAGGAGCACAGGCATAAAGAATAAAAATGGTGCCCAACTGGTGTGGCTCGGTGGACTGAGCATCATCCTATGGACTGAAAGGTCCTGGTTTGATTCCCGGTCAGAGCACATGCCCGGGTTGCGGGCTCAATCCCCAGTTAGGAGGCATGCAGGAGGCAGCTGATCGATGTTTCTCTCTCACATCAATGTTTCTATCTCTCTCTCCCTTCCTTTCTCTCTAAAAAAAGCACTAAAACATATTTAAAAAGAATAATAATGGCAACAAATAAGTACCTATCAATAATAACCTTAAATGTAAATGGCTTAAATGCTCCAATCAAAAGACATAGGGTAGCTGATTGTACAAGAAAACATGACCCATATATATGCTGTCTACAAGAGACCTACTTCAGAACAAAAGACTCACACAGGATGAAAGTAAAGGGATGGAAAACATTTTTCCATACAAATGGAAATGAAAAAAAAAGCTGATGTAGCAATACTCATATCGGATAAGATAGACTTAAAAATGAAGGCCATAACAAGAGACAAAGAAGTTCACTACATAATTTTAAAAGGATTGATTCAACAAGAGGTTATAACCCTGGTGAACATATATGTGCTGAATATAGGAGCACCAAAATATATTTAAAAACTTCTGGAGGACTTCAAGGGAGAGATTGACAGCAATACAATCATAGTAGAGGATTTTAACACCCCACTGACACCACTGGACAGATCTTCTAGACAAAAAATTAACAAAGAAACATAAGACACAGCATCCAATTAAAAATGGGCAGAGGACCTAAACAGACACTTTTCCAAATAGGACATACAAATGGCCAAGAGATATATGAAAAAATGCTCAACAGCACTAATCATCAGAGAGATGCAAATTAAAATAACTATGAGGTATCACCTCACACCTGCCAGAATGGCTGCCCAACAAATCATCAAACAACAAGGATGTGCTGGCAAAGATGTGGAGAAAGGGGGACTCTAGTATACTGCTGGTGGGAATACAGACTGGTACAGTCACTGTGGAAAACAATATGGTATTTCCTCAAAAAATTAAAAATAATAGTGCCATTTGACCCAGTGATCTCATTTCTAGGAATATATCCTAAGAAGCCTGAAACACCAATCAAAAATAATACATGCAGCCCTATGTTCATAGCAGCACTATTTACAATAGCTAAGATCTGGAAAGAGCCCAAGTGCCCATCAGTAGATGAGTGGATAAAAAAGCTGTGGTACATTTACATAATGAAATACTATGCAGCTGTAAGAAAGAAAGATCTCTTACCCTTTGAGATGACATGGAGGAACCTGTAGAGAATTATGCTAAGCGAAATAAGCCAATTAGAGAAAGAGAAATATCATATGATCTCACTTATTTGTGGAATATAATGAACGAAATATGCTAATGAACAAAATAGACTCAGAGACATAGAAAGAAGTAGGGTTCAGACTGGCAAACCTCAGAGGGAATTGGGGTGGGAGGGTAGGAAGAGATAAACCAAAGAACTCATATGCATATATGCATAAACAATGGACATAGACAACAGTATGGTGAAGGTGGGGTGGGGGGATGGGAGCAGGGTGGAGGTTGTCAATGGGTGAAAAGGAGGGACATCTGTAAAAAAAATTAATTAATAAAATAAAATAAAAATAAAAGGATACTTGCTTTCAAAAAATATTTGTTGAGAGAGTGTAATAAATATACAATAAAGAGTATAATGGCATATCATCCTTCTTTGATCCCTTCTAGAGAAGAAAACATATAATGCATAGCATATAAGGTACAATGTGTATGGGAGGCATAAAACAAGACACATAGTGGTTAGAAAGCAATTCAACATACGGTTAGCTAGCTGCCTGGGGGTGTCTCCTGCTCTGCTGTTTCATGATATAAGTCTTCTGACAGTATCTCCGAAACTGAGGCAGGCTAACTTGTTTGCGAGTTGGGTAAAATCTCAAACTCTTGACATGTCGCAGATGAACCATATACATATAGATATATATATAAATAAAATAAATATATAAATTATAAATACATTTATATTTATATAATATATATTTATAAATATATATATATACACACACATATATACTTGCTAAATGGTTGCAGAAATTATTTTGTCTGCACTGTGATTTACTATCTAAGCAGTAGGTGCTAACAAATACTAGTTGAGTTTCGTTTTGTTTTGTTTGTTTGACTAGCACAGTGCAGATATAAATATTGTCATTAAATTAAAAGTAAAACTGTCATGAGTAAGAGACGAGCTTTCTTTCTTCAGTGTTACAGGAGGAATTTAGAGTCTGGATAGAGTCTTGGTCTCTAGATTCCTCTAATATCATAAAGTATCTACAAGTCTACCAATAATGCAGGATCTTCTCCTTTCTCACTGATAATTACTGTCATTCAACAATAACTTACATGTTAAGTACCAAAAAAAAGCTAGAAGGAAAAATGTCACTCAGAATATTTATATCAAAAGCAATAGAGTATACCTATTCTCCATCAGCAGTTAAACAGAAAGCACTTTCATGAAAGAAGATTTAAGTCCTGTTTGTGGTGATCTCTGTTGACATTATAGATAATAAAGCAGTGTGTTTGCAGCTACCACACACTCTAAAAATCATGTCACTGGCTACATCACAAAATTCAATTAGTTACTTGATTCTTTGCTGGACACCATTCATTTCTACAGAATGAGCTTTCATATGGGCTGGCATCTTCAAGCACATGCTCTGCTGAATGCATATTGAAATACTCAAAGTATGCTACTCCATGCATGTTTAGTTGGAACTTTGCACATTAAAACTATATAAAATCACTAGGAGAACAGGGAAGTACACCTTACTTTTCGTTATGGGAATGACATCCTCATGTAGGAATATTAAATTCAGTGTTGCTGATAAAAATTTCAAATATTTTTCTCTTTGTGAATTCAGCACACAATGTTGGTTTCAGTAAAATATATGAGTGATTTTCCTCTCTGCATTGTGACCTTGGTCAAACTTATAACACAATGTTCCTCTAGTGCCTAGTTTTGGCTGATGCTTAGAGTTGGCATTCAATAAATGGCCCTCGACTGGCTGGAAAATGATATATCATTCCTTTAAAATGTGAAGCTACTAAGAGTTATAAAACAATTTTTTTTGGTGATTTTGTGTATTTATTTTTTAATATTTAGCTTCCAGAATGTATTTAATTTTTGGTTTATTACTTTGAGATGACCCTAACACCAATGTCCTCACTCTAATTATAGCTTGGCTCTGATTTTGTTTTTGGCTGTGAACAACACCCCTTTGTATATTTAGTAAGTGGAGCATTATAAAAATATAGAGCCAGTGACTCTCTATCATAAAGTCTGTGCTAAAAGTTAGATGGCCTAACACTAGTTACTGGCAGATTATTCCATCTCCCTTCTAGACCAGAATTTTCACCTGCTTCTCTTTGCCTTGGCTGACCTCCCTGCATGTGGCCTATTGGCTGACTAACTTTTTGTTGGCTTATTTTTGTCCTGGCCAACCCTGATCCATTTCTGACCTCTGTCAAAATATTTAAGTTTTTTAAATCAGATTTTCCAATTCAAAAGTAAGGCAGAAATCTCTATATATCCCAAACACTTTAAGAATAGGATGGAATTCAATACGAAAAAGAATTTAGGTAATTTCTGCTTTTATAGCCTTAACCAAAGCTGAGAAGAACAGGAACCAGTCTTAAGAAGGACTTGCTATATAATACTATGAAACAAGAAAATATATTTCATCAACCCCAGATCTTCCGGTCTCAGTACAAGAGGAGATTGAAGTGACCGGAAGGGAGAATTTCTGAGAAGGGAGTAGTCAGTGCTCTATCGCTCTCCCCCTCCTCAGTCCTTAGAGATTTGATGGTAATGAGTTTCTCTCTCACCTTAAACCATGTCATGAGGGTTTAGGGAAAGGAATACCTTAGAAAGATTGGCATACATCTTCTGGAATAAAGTGTGGTGTGGAAGATCCTCTTTCGGAGCCAGTTTGGGCAAAGATCTGAGTTTTTTGTGACTCTGAATTGGACTCACCAGTGGGTTGAAAACACCTGTGTGGAAAGGCAGACTCAAGGCTGTGGTTTCTGGTGCCACAGTAGGTGCCCTGCACTGAGGTTCAAGTTGAGGTTGACATCCTGCCGTGTCCATCATGCGAGCATTAGGCCTGCCAGGCTGGAGGATGTGTGTCTCTTTCTAATTCGCAAAATACGCATTAATGGGTAGTGGTGCATGGGAACAAAGTGACCTTACATGAAGGTGGATCCCCAGTAGCAAAGTGCTGACAAGGTAATGCTAAACCTTCCTTCATCTGAAACTTGGGTCTTGCGTATGGAATATCCTGTTATATGAAGTTCTCTAAAAAGGAATAAAAATGAGGAAGAAAGAGGGTGGGGAAGGGGAGAACACCTGTGGGTGAAAGAGCCAGGGTTTGGATATTCTGCCAAGGAGGACACCAACACTGGTTAACAATAGCATGCGCCACATAAGGTTTGATTGTTCACATCTAACTGCCCCCTGCCCTTCTCCTCAGACTCACCCCTGGAGTGAGGTGTAGCTAAGAAAGGGCCACCGACCTGCCTCCATCTTTCCTTCCCATGGGAAGCTGCAGCCTGAGCTGCAATGGGGCTCTGGGTGCGGTGGGGTGGGAGCAGAGAGTGAAGAGAGTAGAGAAATTGGAATGATATGAATAAGAATATCTTTCATTATTTTGGAGTATATGTTAATATCGTAAATCATAGAGAAACCCATGGGCTCTGTCCAAGATTTTATCCAGGAGTAGGAAAGAACAAGCCGTGAGAATGTGTTCAAAGAAAATAAATGTGAGAACAAACAAAATTACTTTTTGTTCACACTCTGCTAAGTTCAATAAATACACTGGATCAACTGGTATAATTTCCATAGTTGTTTCTTTCTTCTTCTAAAACGAAGAATCATCTTTTATTGGTTTGTGTTGAAAAAAACAACTTCTGGTTTCTTGGATAAACATGAATTAGTTTTTGAGGCGCACTGTTTAATTCTCCAACCATTAAATCTCTCAGATAATAGCTAAAGACACTAACAAAAGTTTCATCTTGTTTACTTGATATTCTATCAATAAGAATTCTCTATCAACTGGCCAGCCCCATTGCACATGCATATTATATAATTAATTTCCTCAGAATGATGCTGTGACCTCAAAAAGTTTGTTTTGTACTATCAAAATGATGTCAAGCTTTGTTCAGAGTTATTTTTATTATATTATTTAAAAATAGAAAATGCATGTAACTTACGTGGTATGGTGATTGTATTTCTCAAACACCAAATCAAGAAATGCAGTCTGACAAATTATTTTGGGGTTATATCCAGGGAAGAGAAAGTACCTAGATTGCTCAAACTTTGTTCCCAGTTTAGCGTTTCTAGTTCAATGCCTTTGGTCTAAAGAGCTGACACGGACAATATTAAAATTACGATGTGTACAGGGAATATATTTGAATTGTGTAGGGTAAATTACTTTAAGCAGATGGCACCACACTATCCATTAATACCAAAACCTTAGCTTGTTTTTTTCTTGCTTCTGCTTCTTGGAGCTATTTTGATCTGAGAAATTTTAAAGTAAAACCTCCTTCATTAGATACTCCATTACCCAGTTTGTTTGCCTAATAATGACATAAATTCCCTGCCATATTGCTAGATAGAGAATCTGTCCACCACAGTGCTTATTCAAAATTTTGTAACAGTAATCAAAATTCCGTGTAATCATATTTCTGAGTCTTACTAATCCATAATTATTTGACATTTGAATTCAACTTCTTTTCACTGGATAGTGGTCAGTTAATTTTGTTTGTTAGTTTTGTGCTTATTTTCTATTGCTATCGTTCAGTATACATGTGTTCTGTCATTTCTGTATTCTAACTCAGAAAATGAGACATTCAGGAATAGTTTAGAACACTAGATCTGCATTATCACAGTTCTTAATTATGTTTTGAAATGATTCCAAATGGTAGTATTCATCTAAGAATAAACCAAGCGTTACAGTAAAAAAGGTGTGAAAAAGCCATATAAACACTCCTAATACTAGTTCATTTTTAGTTCAGGAAGAACATCATTAAAGAGCAGACTTTTTCCTCCTGAATTTAAAACTACTACTGAAATAGTTTAGCATCTATATAAAATGGCAAAAATCAGAGACTGAGAACAAAATACATCTGTATATATCTATGAATTAAAGAGCGGTCAAATATAGCCAATCAATGTATGGCTAAATATGGGGTACAGAGTGCTCTTCATCAGTTATAAATTGAGAATCTGGGGGAAAAAAAGAAAGGCTCCAAGAAATAATGAACATTCTTACTTGACAGCCATCCAACATCACATTAGCAAATGAATCATTCAAAGGTAACACTCTGTCATTTAATGATTTCCCCCTTTGCTATATTCACTAATTCCCCGCCCCCATCTTCAAATTCTGTTTTAATGTTAATGGTTTTTTTAATCAATTAATTTATTTTTGTTACAGATGTTTCTCCTTTTTCCCCCCAGACACCCTCCTCCCTATCCTACCCCCTACCCTGACCCTGCAAGCATTGTTGTCTATGTCCATTGATTACGCATACAGGCATATACGTTCTTTGGTTTATCTCATCCTAATTTTATCAGTCTCTTAAACGTCTTATTTTAAGGTCTGGGTATTTAGATTAGTTGCCAATCATTTTTATTATAGAACAACTTAAGTTTATACAATATTTTTATACTTTGCTTAAGGGGACTCACTAAACACAGCAATCATATATATATATATATATATATATATATATATATATATATATATAATTTTTATTTTATAATGTCCTCAAGCTTGATATTTGAAAATATAAGCTAAAACACAGAGATGTAGGTTTGGGTAGGTTTTTGTTTTTTAACTCATATAAAAAAAAACCTCAAGTCATTCAGGCTAATTTGGGGGTTGTGAATTGTTAACAAGGAAAACAGTCCATCTTAAGGTGTTTGGGGAAGAACCGCAAGCTCTGTCACTCTCAGGGCACAGGTCAATAACCACTGTTACTGTGGGAAGGGGGCAGACACCAACCTCTTCTCCCAGGGAAGTGGCACGGAAAGTTCAGCACGGACCGTCTATTAACAGCATTCAAGGTCTCAGCACTGGAGCGAAGGGCAGTCTTTCCCACACAGGACCCAGGACAGGCAGAGATGGGCTGTCATGGGGAGGAGGCATAGGAATGGTGAGAGAGCCCCAGCTATGGAGCCTAGGCACACAGACACTGGGACAGACTGCACCAGGGCAACAGAGAGCTGCCTCTGCCTGCTGGCCACCAGCCTGCCAAGCAGGAAGTGACAAGCAGTCGTATTCTTCCCTGGGCACAGAGCCCTTCTTCCTAGATTGAGATGCTCTGTGTGGCAGTTTCGCAAGGATGCTGAAAGCTGAGGTGGCAGTAAGAACATCGAGAAAAACTCTCTGGTAGTTTGGGTCTCACCTCAAACAGGAGAAATCGCTGGAAGAATTTGAACCCTGGTGTGCACTGAAGGAAACAATAGCAACATAACCCTCCACTCAACCCAGCTCCGGACTAGTTGACTCAGCACTTTGAACCAACACTCTGACAGAAGAAGAGCCATGCTTATTTCCAGAAATAAACACAAACGACCTCAGTATCTACTGTTCTCCACATGATAGCAAGCATTCAGTTAAAAATATGTTAACATAAGAATGGGAAAAATATTTCTCCTACTTTGCAGAGAGTTTTTTTTTTTTTCTTTTAATCAGAAATGGATTTTGAATTCTGTTGACTAAATTTTTTTTGGTGTGTCTATTGAGATGATCTTATGGCTTTTGTTTGTTTGCTAATACAGTCAATGTCATTAATTAATTTTCAAATGTTAAGACAACCTTTGCCTAAAATAAACTCCACTTGTTCATGAAATATATTTATTTATTTTTAGATTCAAATTGGTAAACTTTTGTTTAGAATTTTTGCACCTAAATTCATGAGAAACATTGGCCTTTCCTTTCCTTTACCTGTAATGGCTTTGATAATAGGTTATCACTGACCTTACAGAATGGGTTGGTAACTGTTTTTCCCCCTCCATTTTTGGGAAGGCTTTATGGATTGTTGGTCTTCTCCTTCTCCTTCTCCTTCTCCTTCTCCTTCTCCTTCTCCTTCTCCTTCTCCTTCTCCTTCTCCTTCTCCTTCTCCTTCTCCTCCTCCTCCTCCTCCTCCTCCTCCTCCTCCTCCTCCTCCTCCTCCTCCTCCTCCTCCTCCTCCTCCTTCTTCTCCTCTTTCTTCTCCTTCCTCTCCTCCTCCTCCTCCTCCTCCTCCTTCTTTAAATCCTCAGCAAAGGATACTTTTCCATTGATTTTTTTAGATAGAGTGGGGTGGGGGGGAGAGAGAGAGAGAAAAACATCAGTGTGGGAAAGGCACATTGATTGGCTGCTTCCTGCACAACCCAACCAGGGTCAGGGATCAAACCCCCAACCCAGGTACACGGCCCTGACCAGGAATTGAACCAGCAACAGCCCTTCTTTTCAGGGGCTGATGCTCTAACCACTGAGGCAAATCAGCCAGGGTGGTATTGTGCTTCTTTAAATGTTTGAAAAGAATTTACTGCTGAAGCCATTTGAGCCTAAACTGCTTTTTTCTTTTGTTTAGTTTTAGTTTTAGTATTTTAAAGCTTTTAAATACAAATTTAACTTTACTAAATGTTGACTTTAGGCAGGGAAAATTTACATAGGATATAGATAGGGGGAACTGGTGTCTGGCAATGTGAAAGGAAAAAAGTTACTTTTCATAATTGACATGGCTCTAATAAGCATACAAACTCCGTATTTCTAAGAACAAAGTATAATATAGATAAAAGAAGGAATGAATGCATACATAACTTACTAGAGTCTGAAGATAAAGGAAATTAATAACCATAGTCATCCTATTAAGAGCCAAATGCTGCATCTCGTGCTGGACCTGTGGTTCCATTGAGTCGTCTTACTCACTTCAGGGACACCTTGCCACTTATATTTGCATATGAGGAATCTGAGCAGCAAAAAGGTTAAGTAACTTCCCCAATGTGCCACACCTGGTGAGCTTCAAACTCAGTTCCAAAGCTTGGGCTCCTTCCATTAAATTATCGTATTAGGAGCCAAGTAAGCAAGTCTCAGATAAACTTGCTGTGACATGTGATTTTTTTCATTTAAAAACAGCTTTTTGCACGTATGTTCTCACTGATAAAATAAGTTTACTACAAATACCTGTTTTGACCTATCTCACAGTGGTTCAGTTAGACTCAGGGGAGCCAGGCACATAAAATGCACTTGGTAAATCTGTTGTATGTGAATCTTGATTTCCGTTGCTTTAAAAATTTTTGAAATTGCATTTCTAACATGGAAATGAATATGTGACATGTAGCTAATACTTCATTTTGTTGAATTAATGACTTCACATACCAGAAAACAAACTTGAATATTTTTGTATGGCAAAGTAGACCTGCTGTATATTATATCCATCTTTTCCGTTTATGTTTCCGTATACTTGAGAAGGTAAATAGGGGCATCACGTCTGGGACTTCCTGAAGGATGAACACAGTGACTCTGTATTTGTGCATTGCCTCACACAACAGGGCAGCAGGCGGTCTGGGAGGTGGAAGCAACCCGTTCTCCAGTTCGCACACATTTCTGTTCGATTCACTGCGGCTCTGAAAAAAACCCCAAGTGCTTTTGCTCAAGTGCACGGGAGGGACTTGCCACAGGTGGTGGTCACGACTCATGTGCACCTGCACCATCAGCCTAGCATCCCATCTCTTAATTAGTTTTGTCTGTTTTATGGTTCAGTAATTAAACATATTGTTATAAGTAACTAAAAAATAGAAGCCAAGAAGTCCATTTCCACAGCTGGCAGCCTGACACATTAGAAGTTTAATTGCTAAAATGCTGTCAGGGGCCAAATTCTTTATTATTTTTGCCTAACGATTACAAACGAGTGGGTGGGTAGAAGTGGCACTTTGGGCACCATAAGAATTCTTTCATGACTGTGCCCCCTCCCCCCAAATATATTCTTTTTAGTAGCTGAGCTGCTTGGGAATGGATTAGAATAACCCATTTTTTAAAGCAAGAATGAATCTCTAAACCAGTAGTACTTGCTGCTACCGAGGAGACTTAAATCATAAGAATTAGTCTGGATACTTTCTCCAGAGAATTATCAGATAAAGAAATAAGGATTGCATTCTTTTCTCTACCAAGTCCCTGGAGAACAGAACACCTTCCTTTTCCCTTCTACTATGAATGAAAATCTTCCCCTACTGTCCTCTTTCTCTTACTTTAACCAAGGTCCTTAAAAATAACACACAACCACATCCTTGGGACACACCCATCTCTGTATGAGCAGTGCAGCTTCTTTCCAAATCCAGATGCTGTTTCTAGCACCATTTAATTTGCATTCTCAGTATTTTACACTTTAACTGACATCAAGAGTCATCTCTTTTATTTGCATAAAAGTATAATAGGAAAGTGTTTTCGTATACAGACAAGAAAATAGCTAACATTTGTCTTTACTATGCTGAGTAGAATATTTTTAATGGGACCTAGGGTTTTTTGTTTTAAATTATATTTTTTGAGTATTAAAGTAACACATATTTAGTTTAGAAAAAAGGAAAAATATATAATTGAAGAAATAAACGTTATTTAAAAGCTCAATTGGCATATTAGCTTACTTGTCAGCAAATATGCACTCTGTTCCTTTGTAGGGTACAGTATATACCGTGCCCTGCTGAATTTGAGCTTGGCCAGGATTTCCTTTAGCCTCTGGAATGGGGGAAGAAATAATGTGTTGAATGTGGGCAGAAGTGGCAGTTCACAGCAAAAGCCTTCAGAGTCTTATCCTCCTGTCCTCCTGATGTCAGCCACGGCATGGCCATGCCCCAGGCGGGCCCTGTTCCTTTAGCCTGGGTTCCAGAATGCAAAACATACAAAACAGACTTGCACAAGACTCTGGATCCAATCCAAGCCGGATCTAGCCACCTTCCAGCCTCTTTCTGAGCCTGAAATAAGTGTCTCTTATGATAAGCCTTTGAGATTTTGAGGTTGCTTGTTACACAGCGAAGTTGATATATATGCCTTCACCTTTCAATGGAGATTTTATACATGTGTATGTATGTATGTATATACACACACATACATATATACATAATTATGGCATATTTTCTTTCAGACATCCACTGTTTCCTTGTCTTTCTCAGTGTGTGTAAGAAATGTATGTTTAAGGGTATATATATGTTATATCAATATACTGTATGTATGTATACAAATGTATACAGCAAGTCAGTCACACACACATCGATTTAAAACAGGTCACTAACAAGGTGATGAACCCATTCTGGTCTGCCTGGGACTTCCCTTGTTTTAGCACTGAGCGCTTGCCTAGCCTCAGGCAAAAGAGGACTGCTTTCACTGTACTTACTTTTAATCTGTCTTAATGAATCTTGAGTGCAGATCTTTCAAATTCATTGCACGTTCTCCTTAGTTGGTAGTGATGTCATAGTACCCAGCACATGCTCACAGCCAATAATTTAATCAATCATGTAAAGTTAGATATATGTTGTTTTTGTCATTTTTTTCTTATTCATTAAAAAACATTTTCTTTATAATCTTTAATTCAGTTGTAGGTTATATTTTTTATTTTATCATAATTACTCATGACATAATTTTGTAATTTGAGAAGCTCCTTTATTTGATAAATTCATCAGCTTAACTTTAAAATATTTAAGAAGTTAAAATTTTTTGAAATAAAGGCATGCTTATAATTTATATCATGATATATTTTTTTATCAAGTATATGCATAGCAAATATAATCAATTTCAGTCATCTCAATGGCCACTGAGCCAGGTGCTTTTGCTATTCAGTAAGTCTTGGTGTCTACCCTCATTTGACTTTCAAAAGAAGTTTATAAATAATATATGCACATGTGAAAAATAAATTATAATAATAAAAACATGGGAAATGTAAAGTATGATACTAATATCAAGTGCTACATGGTTTTGAGGAAGTAAACAAATAATGTAGTTTAGTACAGTCAAGTAAAGCTTCACCAAGAAGACAGGATATGAAGTTAAAGGAAGATTAGATGTGATCTATGGAACTTGCCATCTATTTTCTAAATTATTTATATGGTGCAAAATAAAATCAGGGCTCTATATATTAAACTTTTAATTGTGCAGTTGAAGGCTGGAGTCTGTAAGGAGAGACTAATGTGAACTGAGATGAAGCAATGGGGGATCCTTTGTGAGAGAACAGGCATCTCAACTGGACTGCGGAGCCTCTATCAGACATGGCAAATAAGCCATTTATAACTCCAATGTTTACAAATACAGCAACACATTAATAAATAAAAGTGATAAAGTTTCTGAGATGAGTATTGAATGCTTTTAAGAGGAAATATTCCATCCAGATATCCTGACAGATAATAATACTACTATAGAAATAGACCTGTAGTAAGCCTTGTCAAATATAGGTTAAGAAGTCTGCATTCAAACCATAATTTCATCTTTGAATCTCTTCATTACATGAATATTACATTTTAGACATGTCTTATTCTCCACAGTCTCAGTAGCAGTGTTTATGTATTTTGATGTACAGCAGTAAAATGGCAAATTTTAAGTCAGATTCCTAGGAGTCTTATGAAAACATACTATTCCTTTTCATGGCATAAAAAAAAAAAAACAACTATACAAAATACAGTAGTAAAAATACCTTGCCAATTCTTGCAAGGAGATGACATTAAAAATAAAGTGCTACACTGCATGGAAAACAAAACAAAATAGTACTCTTTTGTATCTTTATCCAAGGCAATTGTCACAGACAGGTGGATGTTGATCATAACAAGAATGAAATCACTCCCAAACACACAATTTAAGTAAACCGAACAGCTAGTGGTATTGATACTTAAAGGTGTCACACGTGTTTCAAGAAGAAAAAATATCTTGTATAGAATATTTCCTGGATCAGGTTGCAGATTTATTAGTCATCCTCCAATACCTTGAGACCAATTCAATTTGTCAGAGCTCAATATCATTGCCATTTCCCACAGAATCGTGGCTTTTAAATCATGGCCAACGTCGCAACTAACCTTGGAGTGAAAACAAAATTTATCGTTTTGCTGTAAGGCCCACGTCTCAAAGGATTTTAAATCATTTGAATAATCCATTCTTATTTTTTCCCCTAGCGTGTGAGAAGAGGCCAGCTCCAAGTACGGTTAACAGTATAAGTAATATTACATGAGCAGTAAGAGAGTTCAACAGAACAGTTTGTTTTATGCTTGTTAAATTTGAGGTGTAAATAAAGAAAAAGATGTGTACATATAAGTTACTTAGGTGATTGCTAAAGGAGCTCTTTCAATTTGTTTACCTACTCAAATTTATGGAAAGACTCTCATTCGAGGAGCACCTTAAAAACAAACAACCAAAAATACACATGGAGTGGCCAAAGAAATTTGAGGTGGTTTATAGTGTCAACTGAAAATCTCTTCTTGTTATTCTGAAAAAATGTAACACATTAAAGAGGTATCTAATTTATTTCTATTAGGGAGTTGATGCATAGGAAGAAGTTCAGTCTTAAGGTCCAGTTTCTCATACTCAAAGAATCAGATAGATTGGGGCATTATAACACATTTCGAAGAAAATGCAATTATGCATTTGTCTCAGTTTTTCAGATTGTTTAAATGAATTATAGTAAATTTTGAATTTTCTATTTTACAGTGTACCTGCGGGCATTTTAAAAATCTTTCATTTTCAATTTTTTAGGGTCACTTTTCTGCCCACCACACAGTTTAAGGTGAGCATCCAGCCGACGGTTGGCATCAGCTGCCAGCCATATGAGTGATCCACCAGGGATGTTCAGACCAGTAGGCCTTCAGATGACTGCAGCTCTAACTTCCATCTCATTGCAGCTGCCTGAGAGATCTCAAGTGGGATCATGCAACAGAGACAAGTCAACACATAGAACCAGAAGAGATAATAATACATTTATGTTTTAAGCCCTGAAATTTTAGGATGGTTTGCTCTACAATAATAGAAAATGGGAACCTCACCTTGCTAACTCAAAGATCAGTTTTCTTACTCCTTATTTTCATTGAACTATGAATCAGTATTATTTGACACAGTTGGTACCTCCCTTTTCTTGGTGTACCCTTAACTTATCTTCTAGTATATCACACACTTCTGGGATTTCTTTGAACTTTCTGGGTTTTTTTTCAGTTGCCTGTGCTAATTCTTCTTCTTCTATCTAACCTCATAATGTTGGAGTGGCCCAGTGCTCTATCCCTATTCCTCTTCTACGTCCTAAGTTTACAGGATAGGCACTGTTGTCCGCAAGGAACATGTAAGTGATTAACGTGCTGCTCCAAGTCTACCACTAGAAAGATGTAGAATTCACACGTGCATCCCGCACTCTGATTCCTACATCGGCGTCCCTTCTAATACGCTATAGAGAACCATGGCTATGCAGGAATACTGTAAAATAGATCTTTATCCTTTACAATTAAGAGCAGCTCATTGATTTGCTTTTAGGTGTTTGTGATCATTCAAACGGTAAAACCAATCCCTTTAAAGGACAAACAAATGAAGAATATGTGCATGGATTTCCCTATATCATATGTCTCTTTGTGTTTTAATATCATACTTTAGAAAAAAATGTTAGCTAAGAAATGGCAAGAACATGCAAACTGCTTATATAATAAACAAAATATTTTCACATAATTACTTGCACTTTGTAAAATACTCGAACAAATAGTCCTAAGAAAATACCCGTAAAAATGTACTTTCAGAGTAGACTGTAGATGCTCTGAGACCTCACATTTGCAAGATAACTTTTTTTATTGGTAATTATATTTTGAAAGCACATACTAGCTTCTCTGGTTCACTCCATTAAATATGTGTACAAGTTAAAGACTACTTTTTAAGCAATAAAATATCAATCCAAAAGAGAAAAAAAAATAGAGTGGTTCTTAATGTGCATGTCTGCAGGTAAAAGAAGTCACATGAAAATTCTACCAAACTCAAATAAAAAATTCTGACTCTGCTGCTGGCCTGACAGAGGTGATATAATGACATCATTTGATTAATCTGTTCACTGAAACATTTTTGTAGCCCAGAGTCACAGTTTTGCCACTTGACCTCAAAAGACAACTTTGAAATATATCCTAAAAAATTAAATTAAGTAAATTCCTAAGCATTCTGAGTGTCACTATGTGAGTATGTTCTGACATAAATAATGACTATGCTCAATACTGATTGTATTTTTTAATGAGAGAAATAATATTTAGAGTATAGCTTTTGTTTCAACAGGTCAGACTTAAAAAACTGAAAATTGTATAAAATTATGTCTTATCTCTTAATTAGGCAATCATTATTCTAGATATTTTAAATGTAATTGAAATATATTATCCTAAATAATATGCTAGAAATTATACTATGTATTTCCTAAGGTTGAACATC
Organism: Tadarida brasiliensis; assembly: GCA_030848825.1. Taxonomy (NCBI): domain Eukaryota; kingdom Metazoa; phylum Chordata; class Mammalia; order Chiroptera; family Molossidae; genus Tadarida; species Tadarida brasiliensis. The sequence goes on along the minus strand of CM061267.1, from coordinate 75,379,308 downwards.
ATGTTTGATTTATCTCAAAATCATTTATATCCAGTAGTCACCCATATATAGAGAAACTAAAAGTAATCACATTTATATCCTCCAAGATTTCATGATGCCAACTAATTTTAATACACCCAAGTATTTGTAGCCTGTTTTATAGCTTCTCTAATGGAGAGTTTTAGTTGGGATCACCATTTGAAGATATCAGTATTATGAAGTCAGGCTCTCCCCAACCCCCAGAAAGTAATTGTATTTACATTTAGTTATGGTGCCATCATTTAGGTTTTAATTTCGGAACACCTTAATTGTAGTGGTACTTAAATTGTTCTGATTCTTGAAGGTAAAGAACTCTTCTATGACATTTTCCCCTCCCATGTAAAAACCATGGTCTTATAAGATTTCCAGTGGGTTTAAGGCTATCCTGTGTTTTTTCTCCTCTTTTGTTATTACATCCTATTGTCTATCACAGGCACAAGCATGTAGTCAGAGACAAAACCAGCAGCTGGCTCTCTGAAATTCACTATTCCCAGAGAGCTCAGTAATATATACATATATTTGAGCCCTGCCCCCAGTTTTACCCACACGCTCAGCTCCTGAGTGTCACATATTGCTAAAAGTGCCTTGGGGGAAAGTTATAATGACTATAAGTACACATATTTTTCATAAATAACCCATGGAATTTCATTTACTGGTGTAATGCACACTCTCATTCCTAACAATGAAAATTCCCATTGCACCTTTATTCTCCCACCCTTATGAACACATCTACATTTGTGATGACAAATGCTACCTCAGTCATGGAATTCGCATTTGGTTTATGTCACACATGAGTCAGAGTCGGTGATGCATAATTATTGCCCTTTCACATAGTGACCATTTGTGCCTATCTCACTACTAACCAGAACTTAGCATGCTTTTGGCAAATAGTCGACATTCCATAAAAACATGTTGCCTGAATAAATAAAACATGAAAATATTAAGTCTAATTTTACTACATTGAAAAAACAAGTACTCATATAACAAGAATTATTAAAACAATGTAATCCTGCAAGACACACTACTTATGAACTCCATGATCCTAACCAATAACTTGACATAATTCACATAATACCTCACATGATGTTGGTGTGAAGATTAAATAAATGATGTGCCCAATTCACCTTGCTTTTACCTGACACATTGGAAGAAATCAACAGACATTTCAGACAAACAGTAGAGCTCATCAACAAAGAAATACTACAACATAAATATTAGAAATTGCATTGTTTTTCCCCCAAATTATTTATTCTAATGCCTTGAAAAGATAATATTTTTGAGAAAGACCTTTCCCAAATCTGCAAGAAATATTGCCCCTACTTTGATAACTACATCAAATTTTGCTAGGTTATCTCTTCTAGTTTCCACCAATAAACAATAAACAAAAGAAAGAGAAACAATGTAATCAATATCCTTGAGCTGTATAGCAAGTTTAAATTATGTCCTATCAGGTCCTGTCTGGGTAGATCAGTTGGTTAGAGCATTGCCCCAATATGCCAAGGTTGCAGGTTCGATCTCTACGACCAGGGCACATACAAGAAGCAACCAATGAATGTATACATAAGTGGAACAACAAACTGATGTTTCTCTTTCTCTCTCTCTCCCAAAGTCAATAAATAAAAAATAAATAAATAAAATAAAATATGACCTATTCACTTCATAAAATCTACAACTAAGTACGTGGCATGCATGCTATTAATTTCTCTGGCATGCTACTTGTATTCTAGTGATTATAGAATGTTGTCACAAACACTGTGTTCAGAGGAGTACTGAGCTTCTTCCCACATTCTCAGTTTAACTCTTATCAATCTCCCAGATCTGGAAAAAGGAAATGACTGATTTAATTAAAGTCCTTATGGAAGAGAGACTATAACTTTTTAAATTTGATCATTTAAAAATAAATTTAACCTTTTTTTTGTGATATCTATCCTCGTTCCCCAGCTTCTTTGAGGTGCTTTCCTTCTCTCTCCTCTATATTCTTTCCTTGTGAGTTCTCAGAATATGAACGTGTCTATCCTCTCTTCCAACCTGCATAAACTCTCCCTGAACCTTTCTTCTTTATTCAAGCCTCTTGAAAATACCTTTACTTGCTAGCTTCTTTTACTCATCTCTCAATTCTCCCTCATTAACCAATGTCTTCAAAGATCCCTAGGTAAGATCATCGGAACAAAATGGAGGAGAATTGTCTTTAGCATAAAGGTGGCTAAATACCATAGAGAGGACAACAAATGGATAAAATTGATACATAAAGAAAATCAGAAATGACTTGGCCCTTGATAGTCTCCTTAGTGATCATACTGCCCTTAGCAGCATCTCTTCCCTTCATCTGTATCAGTGCTAGAATTAGCTTTCTGAAATGGAAATCTTCATGTATCAGCACCATGCTGACATACTCAGTAGTTCTAACCTGCAGATTGTGGTTCAGTCTCAACACTGTGCATAAGCCCCGTTATCAGGACCCTGCTTGCCACTTCAGTAAACTATCTTACCACGTGCCCCCATCATTAGGGCTACAGAAGAATCGAATTCCTAGTTGTTCTCTACCTGCAACAGGTGATTACATGCTCTGTGGTTTGGCTTGTCAGTATCTGGACACCCCTGCAGTCCCTTTTCTAACTGGTAGATTCTTTTTCATCATAAACAATTTTACTTAGAGATCACTGACTCTGTGTAATGTCCACATTCTCCTGACAAGTTTATTTACATCCTTTTCTTTCTAGTCATTCTAATGAGGCATGAGTCATTAGAATTATCTGTCTGCTTGGCTTTTACTATGCTGCAATGTAAGCCAGCTCTAGGCAAGGAGTGTACATTTCTTCTTGTGTACCCGAGATACAAAATACTGACGAAAAGATGTTCAAAAAATGCTAAACTGGAGCTAAAAGATAGTATATGGTGCTTTATTTGTCATGTTTAAATTGACTATTCACTAATTTTACTATTGGTGGGTGCCAATTAAATTGGAGTCCAAATGACATGGCCTGAGTGTCCTGGTTGTATAATATAAGGTCAAGTTCCTTAAGTGCTTTTGTCTCTATCACCTCATTGGCTACATGAGGTACTGATTTTTTTTTTACTTCATTGTACTGCTCTATTGATAACTTTCCTAAACAACGCATCACATTGTGTACACAGGAGGCACCCAATAGATGTTAGTTATTCCTATGCTGCCTTGTGCTGTGCCTCTGTAGTCGACCCCTGGCTTTTCTCTGTGATACTAAAAATCCCTTAACACAAAAGGTACTAGATAATATGGAATAGAAAAGCAACTAATTTTTTTTTTCATTTAAACACTACAAAATCTTCTATATTGAGTAGAGAATCAGAGAACTCAGCATTTCTAAGATCTTTGAAAACCAGAGCATCCGCCTTTTGGGCCAATCAGCCTATTCTCTGTGTGCAGGGGTTTGTTTTGGAAAGACTGACAATGAGATAATTACTTATTCACTTTAACAGCCTTGGCTGTAGCTACCACTGAATCAATGTAAGTTAATGTAGCAGATCCGATTTTTTCTCTTTTAGTTAGTTTTCTTCTAAAACAGTGAAAGATAATGAGTAATAGAAAATGAAATCACAAATGTACACATACATATCTAAAGGAAAATACTTTATCTTCTCACACTAAATATGCAGTAAATGATGCAAAACAGAAAATACATTTTGCACAGTATTTCTTCCAGACACCAAATTTAGAAATAAATCCAAGCTATGGCTAAAACTATGAATTTAGCTAGATTTTAATGCTAGAATAAAAAACTTACAGTCTGGAAAAATTTCCAGTCTTAGCAAACAACTGTGAACAGCTTTCTTTTCTGGGTTTTTATTTCAGACTTCCTCAGAAGGATGCTACTTTCTTCATTCAACCACAGTCATAGTATCAAACAAACTCCTTCACTTAAAGACATTAGAGACTCTGGAGAAGTAACAGACAATGGATCACCAGAGTTCAAGCGAAGAAGAAGATATTTTCCTCTGGAATCTGTTCTTAACAGCAATATTAAAGCACACAACCATACCCTTAATGTTCAACATAAAATAAAGTGTAATGTTACCTTGTAAAATTCATTTTGGCATGATAATATTATGGATTAAGGCTTTATCTGTCAGTCTTGGTGATAATAAATGAAAAGAATGACAAAAAAAACTAAAGCAATCTGCAATTAGGTTAACGTTTACATTTATCTGTACCAATACATGATTTATTGATTTTATCAATAAACTATTCAAGTCACTCATTGGTGACAGAATTGCCCTGTCACACAGCTATAGAAACAAATAAGGAGCAATGGAACCAACAGAAAAAAGTGTCAGTTTCCATAAGTTTAGTTGCTTTGTGAAATATCAAGCATACTTGCATGTGATAAAACTGAGTAGAATCATAAATAAAAAATAACATATTATTAATAGCCATGAGACTTTTTTCACTATAGACAGTGTATATGAACTATAATCAATAATTATATCTAATATCAAAATCACCTTAGATTTGCACATTCAAAATATAAATAATGAAATATTGAAAATACTCTTAGCATGCACATATTGCCACACACAAAAAATCAGCTACAGACGTTAGAAAGAACATAGAAATCTATAATTTACTAGATTATGACTCTGTGATAATGAATGAACTGACTTTAGAAAATTTGTTGAAATCTCTAGGAAACACATTCTACATAAATATTAGAATATCCCTCATGAATATAGGAAAATCATGGAATGTACATCCACATACCCACCACCCCAATGACATAATTGTTCACATTTTTCCATATTTGTATCTTCAATTTTTGGTAAAATATTTAAGGGAATTATTAACATTATGACTCTTCACTATGAAATATGTTATTAGTCTTTTCTAAATAAGGATATTTTAGTACTTAAAAGTCATATCTATGACATCTAACAAAATGAACAATTATGAGAAAATTGAAGTATTCATTAATATAATCTAATACACATTTTGTATTCAAGTTCCCAAATTATTACAATAATGTCTCTCTACTCCTGCTTCTTAACTTGATCTGGTACATCAAAGTACCATAGTCTGTGTGGCTTATAAACAAAAGACATTTCTTTCTCATAGTTCTGGGAACTGGGAAGTCCAAAATCAAGACACTGGCATATCAGCGTCTGATGAGGATCAGAGCCCACCTGCTGGGTCACAAATAGCCAGCTGACTGTCTTCTTGCTCTGTCCTCACATGGCAGAAAAGGGGTTTAGAGAGTTCTCTGGGGTCCCTTTGTAAGGGCACTAGTCTCATTTATGAAGGTTCTGCCCTCATGACCTAATCACCTCCTAAAGGTCCTACCACCTTATGCCAGTCAGAGCTTCAACATATGAATTTAAGGATGGAACAAATATTCAATCTCAACAACTATTTTTCCTATAAAGTGGAAGTTTGATTTAAGGCCCCTATTTGATTCACATGAAAGATTTGGGGCAAGAATTTGTTATATATTTCCTGTTGCATCACTCGGCTGGGTACACAATGTTTTGTCTTCCCAGTCACAGTGCTGCTCAAGTTCATCACCAAGTGAGGGTGAAGATAGCTTTAGTCATCCCTTGTAAAGTTACATTTTTTCTCCCTTGAAACTAGAAATACTGGATGGTGTGATATTTTTGTATCCTGAGAAAAATTTGTTCCCCTCAACTTTTCAATCTGTAGCCATAAAATGGTGATTTTTGTAAGACTTTCTTTCCTTCACATTTATTGGACTGTACTCATCTGTAAAAAGGAGCTTTCCCACATCAACTAAAGCTATTTGGTTACTATGTAATATAGTATTTCCTAGAAAGGAAGAATAACTATTTCATTTATTCCTCTTAACTAACAATTTTTTAATGTAAAAATTTGGTATAATAGCTACTTAAAATGATGAAAATATGTTTTTGATTGATTGTAAGTGGCTTCTCTTTTTTATTATGGCTACATAGACTTTTATATGCTTATTTTTTCAATTAAATATAGTACTTATTCTAGTTTTTAAATGTTATTGAAGTATACATATAGAAAAATACATGTACCATAAATGCATAGCTTGATAAGTTTTTACAAAGCACAGCATACCTAACACCCAGATCAAAAAGAGAACCTAAGAAGCATCTCAGAAACCTCCTCATGTCCTTCTCCAGTCACTCCTCAAAATATCTACTATTATTTCTAAAACCACAAATTAGTATTGCCTGTTTTTTGAACTTTATGAATATGAACTTTTATATTATGTATTATTTTGTGTCAGGATCCTATCACCCAAAATTATATTATTGAGATTTATCCATACTGTTGCATGTAATAGTGATGAGTTCATTCTCATTGCTGTGGTATTCTATTCCATTTTTATTTTCTATCCTTACCTGAGGACATGTTTCTATTGATTTTTTAGAGAGAGAAGATGGGAAAGAGGGAGAGAGAGAAACATCGATGTGAGAGAGAAATATGGATAAGTTGCCTCCTGTGCATACCCTGACCAGGAATCAAATCTGCAACCTAGGTATTTGCCCTGACTGGGAATCGAACCTGCAAACTTTTAGTGTACAGGAGGAGGCTCCAACCAACTGAGCCATCCAGCCAGGGCATATTCCACTTTTTAATACGCAACAACTTATCTATCCACTCTACTGCTTTGGGGAATGTGCATAGTTTCCAGTTTTGAGTTGTTAAAAAAAAATGTTACTATAAACTTTTTGCACAAATATTTTCTCTTATAGATATGTACTTTTCTATTCTGTATGTATATACAATACATACTCCAATATATGTGTAAGTGTAATATATATATTTTCCAACATTGTCATCAATAATATATGAGGGTTCCAATTCTACATTCCTACCAACTTAATATTTTCCTCCTTTTTAAAATTTCAGCCATTCCAGTGAGTGATCAGTGGTATCACCTTGTGGTATAATTTGTATTTCTCTGATGCCCAATAAAAGTAAAACACCTTTTCGTATGTCCACTGACCTTTTGCAAATCCTGTGTGTGTGTGTGTGTGTGTATGTACACACGTGTTTTGTAATGCTTGCCTTTTATTTTGCCCAGACTATTGTTAGGTCTTCTGTCTTTCTATTTAATATATTAATATAAGATATTTGTAGAAGTTGTTCTGAATATAAGTCATCAGTAATATATACATATACATATACATATACATATACATATACATATACATATACATATACTATAGTGTTCCCTTTTCACTATTAATGGTGCTATAACCTTAAAATAATCCAATTTTTTAAAGTTTCCCTTACAGTTAGTCCTTATTGTATTGTGTTAAAAATATTTTTCTACTCCAAGGCCATGAAGATATTCTCTTATGTTTTCTACCAAAGCTATATTGTTTTACCATTCACATTTGGTTGTGAAATATATAGAATTGATTTGTCTATTTATACATCACTGAATTTGTTTTACTAATATTTTATTTAGATTTTTTTTTTTTTTTTTTTTTTTTTTTTTTTTTGGTGAACTTAAATTTTTTTTCCATTTCTCTTGGGTTAACATCTAGAAGTAAGATGGCATAGTCAATGTTAACCCTGCAGAAATCTACCAAACTGTTTCCAAAGCGATTGTGCTATTTATGTTCTTAGTAGGAACATGTGAAAGCTCCATTTGTCCCAGATCATCACCAAAGTGTTGCCTTGTAAGTCATTAATTTTCCAGATTCTAGTGGATATGCAGTAGTATGTTATTGTGGGTTTAATTGACATTTCTCTAATAAATAATGATGTTGAGTATCTTTTCATGTGTTTATTTGCCATTTGTAGGTATTGTTTGCTGATGTATATATTTAAATTTAAATCTATTTTTATGAGGTTATTTTTGTTTCTATAATTGAGTTTTAGCAGTGTTTTATGTTCTCTGGATGCAATTCCTGTATCATATATATTTATTATTATTATTAGTCTGTGGACTTCCTTTTCTGAAAAACTTAAATTTGATGAAGTATAATGGTTCTTTTTGTTATCAGTTCTCTTTTTATCTTACTTAAAACAATTGCTTGGCACAAAGTCATTAAGATTGTTAGCTTTCTGATCCTTTAAAAATATAATTTCTTAATTGTATAGGTTTTTAGTTCTTCTTAGCAGAAACATTGACCTGCTGCCAAAACTATCTCCTACCCAGGATTAGAATTTCTTTTTTGGTGCTCAAATATTCCATTATGCATACTATAAATGGAAAACATTCTGAAAGAAACAAATTCTCCATCAGTTACATTTTAACAGTTAAATAGCTTTTTCTTTTTTTGATATCTGAGACTACTGATGAGATATAAGAAAGATGTTTCAGTGTGCCCTGGACAACCTCAAAATAGGCCTTGATCTTTCAAACCAACATGCCCTTATTAACAGTACAAAACATGTGGTTGAAGATTTAGGCTGCTGTTCACAGGTTTCCTATACAATATATGAAGAAATATTTTGATAAAAACTGAAGAAATGGCCGGGCCGATGTGGCTCAGTGGTTGAGTGTCGACCCATGCACTAAGAAGTCCTGGTTTGATTCCCGGTCAGGGCACATGTCCAGGCTGTGGGCCCGATCACCAGGGCAGGGGGGCATGCAGGAGGCAGCCAATCGATGTTCTTTCTCATCGATGTTTCTATCTCTCCCTCTTCTTTCCTCTCTCTCTAAACAATAAAGAAAAAAAATTAAAAGAAAAACTAAAGAAATGGTATGTTTTACTAATAAAATAATAAAATGTAACCATGTTAGCCGATTTACAAATAGTTTCACCCAGATGTCTGATAGTTACTAATTGAACTACAGAACCAAATATATGGTAATTCCAACCAAACTCTAAAGTTATTTCTTAAAGTTTCAGTGGAGATGTTATTCCCCTCACACAGAGAGATCACACAGAGAGATATTCCAGAATCTTCATGGTCTCTATGATAAAGACAAAGAAAAGATTTTCTTATTAATTTTTGACCCAACCATTTGGTGTTTTGTATCTCCACTACCCTCCTCTATCTAAAATTTGGGAAACTATGGCTAATTGCAGTATATCAAGGTTTTTAGCAGTTCAATAAAAAGTACTAATTAAAAATATATTGAACACTGGTCATGTATATGTTAATTTAAGTTTATTAAAACAATAAGCTTGAGAAAACAATAGGACAAATAACAATTTAATATGACATACATAAAATATTTGGAATTAATTATTTTTAAACTATCAGGATTGATTTTATTTTAAAATCAGGCAATTCAAGGTTATAACTTATAAGTAAGAGACCACCTGATAATAGATATTAATGACTTAAATCTGAATTAGATGCATATAGAAATAGACAGTTCATTTAATTTCTGTACAATTTAGATATTCAGAAAAATCCTGAGGAAATTATAGCCTGTTCCTGTGTATACTCATGCATAAGCCTTTCACAGAAATGTTCCTGAGGCTTGCAATCACTTCCTATCATAGCTAATGGTCTTCTGAAAAATCAGGTGAAAATTTTGGTAATGTTCCTATTTCAAGCTGTGCTGAAAACCTCATCAAGAAAAGAATTCTGAGAATTTGTAAAAATATATGGACATTTTTATCAGTGATAATTAGGTTCAGGTGCAAATAATAATAATAATAATAATAATAATAATTTGGATTAAATACTTATAATTTATTCTCTTGCATTAAAAATAAAACAAAACAAACACCAGCAAAAGAAAAGAAAAAACAGTAACAACAACAACAACAATAAAAGACATAAGTAATCCTGGGATAATATGAAAATTCCATAAGGAGATTTAACTCTGTCTCTGCTAGGCTAAGTTCCATACTCAAGGTCACAACACAGACTAATATCACTATCATATCCATCGTGTTCAGTTCTTCCAGCACAATGGAGGAGAGAGGAAGGAGAGAAAAAGGGGTGTACTGATTGGATGGGCCAGCCTTCCTGGAAGCTCTACACAACACTTCTGCTTACAAGTCCTTGGCCAGAGCTAAGTCTCATGGTCCTAACTAGCTTCAAAGGAAGTTGGGAACTACAGGATAGGAAATGTGCCCAGCTAAATTTTGGTCACTCTTATAAAATAAATGGAAAAACGTTGATTAGGGATATAAAACTATGAGTCAGTCACAGTCTGACCAATGTTTTGTACTCCCTCATTAATATACCTCCTTATTTCTTTTTCTTTATTTCTTTTTATTTTTTTAATCCTCACCTGAGGATATTTTTTCCATTGATTCTTAGAGAGAGTGGAAGGGAGTCAGGGGGTGGAAATTGAGAGAGAGAGAAACATTGATGTGAGAGAGACACCTGATTAGTTGCCTCCCACATATGCTTCCCCCAGGGACAGGATTAAACCTGCAACCCAGATAGGTGCCCTTGACTGGAAATTGAAAGGTGCCTTTGGTGCACGGCTGATGCTCCAACAACTAAGCCACACGGTCAGGGTTATACACCTCCTTATTTCTATAATAGACCACACTTTACCTCTAACAAACCCAAATTCTCTTCATCACTAGTTACTATTAGACCCATAATGGAACATGTGAAGCTTTCCAGATCAGGTTCATATGTGTCTTCTCATGGTCTAGCAACCTATAGGCTGAATGACCACTCATCTGGTTCAAACTCATTCATTTCACATTGATAAACAAAGAACAACATAGCTCATTAAAAGTCCCTTACATAGGAGAGTCAAATAGGAACTATCTAGTAGTTCCTGGCCAAGAAGAGTTAGGCCTCACCAAGTACAAGTCACTCTGTTAGCCCCTAGCTTTGCATTCCAGAATGCATTCCCTGCACATTATCTTCCATTGCCATATCAGAACTGCAGTGTGGATTATAACTTTAGCAGTCGGTTTTCTCTTAGTGCCCTGCACCAAGTCAAGCTTCTTCAGGTTAGGACTGGACTTTTTGACAATACAGTTTTCTCAAAAAAAATTAAAAAATGAGTAAGCTAAGGGTTGTTATTACTCTTGTCAATGTGTGTTTGAATAACGACAAACAAATATTTTATCAGGCTGTAATTTTTACGCTTGACGTCTCAGATCTTACTTACTGGCTTTCGTGCTCTTCCTATCCATTTCCTATAACTTAATGGCCAAGGACACAAAGCCTTCTGAAATAATAGGCATTAATGGGAAGGAAATACTATTTAAATCACTCTTTACCAGTAGGTTCACCACCTGTACAATGAAGCACAAATCTTATTTGTTAAGACTACAGTTTTCTAAACTTGTCAAGCCCCAAATTATAGCATTCTATATCTCATATTACATATTATTTTCTATAGAAATTAAGTTTGGATGTTCTATCTTTTTTATTTTTGTTTTGTTTAAAATATCTTATTATCCTGAGCTAGGAATGACAGTTGTATGTAGACAGAGGTGAGAGGTTTAGGTGGCTTATACTTTTTTCAATCAAGAAGATCTGTTTCTATTGGTTTAATGCATTTAGTTTCTTTAAGAGATGTATTATTTTACAAAGGAAATAGTGGGTTGTTATGTCATCCAGCTCTTGCTTCTTTTCTTTCTTCACCATCAAGAATCATCGAGACATCTCCGCCTTCCAAATTACTTACTTCTTTTCTAGAAGCAGTGCTTTATTAAGACTGCCACCTCTGACCTCTTCAATCTTAAATCCTTATTGAATCTCTCATACAGGAGTCAACAAACTATAACCCAAGAGCTAAATACAGCCCACTGCTTATATTTGTAAATAATATATTATTGGCACACAGACACACCCATTTATTTATGTAGTGTCTGAGACTGTATTTATGCTACAATGACAGAGCTGAGTACTGCCAAAGAGACCATATGGACTGCAAAGCCTAATATAATTACTATTTGGTCCTTTTCATACAAAGGTTGGCAACCCCTATCACAGTTGCTCACCCTCTAATCTACCAGGTCTCAGAACTAACTATTTAATGTATTTCTCATCTCAGTAGGTATATTAGTTAGCTAGGGTAGCCATAACAAAGTGCTACAGACTGAGTGGCTTAAGCAACAGAAACGTATTGTTTCACTATTCTGTATGCTAGAAGTTCAATGTCAAAGAATCAGCAGGATTGGTTGTCTTAAGGCCTCTCTCCTGGGCTTGTAGATGGTTGTCTTCCTCCTTCGTCTTCACATAGTTTTCCTTTCCCTTCTGTGTGCATCTGTGTCCTAATATCCTCTTCTTATAAGGACACCAGTTATTTTGGATTAGGGTCCACATCAGTGACCTTATTTTAACCTAATTACTTCTTTAATGGCCCTATCTCCAAATATGGTAAAATTCTGAGGTACTAGGATTAGGACTTGAGCATATGAGTTTGGGGGATACACAATTTAGACAGTAGAATTTTCTTTTCTGAGAGTGATCTATGTTTCTCACCCCTTTTTCTTCTATGTCCACTTTTTCTTATAGATGCCTTTTGACTCTCTGCTCTAATGTGGGCTCCAGGGCTGATTTGCTGAATCTTGGTATTTGTTTGCTTATATTTAATGTGAAGTTATAGTGTTATCTGTCTCTTATTTATATATGGATATAGGCATGGATTATGGGTGGTTATACTTAATCTCCTTGTTAGTAAAATTTTGAGGATAGGTCGCCCAATTCTATAATGTGATATAAGAGTGATTCCTGGGTGTTTAAATAATATCCTGTTCTTCAGTTCATCCAAACATTCTCTAAGTCATTTGATATCTTGTAATAAATCACTTTCTTTTTCAATTAGCTTAAGTGGATTTTATACTCTATAGCTGAACCAATAGAGAGTACTGTCATTATGGCTCACATCAAATTAAAAGTTGTTACTTCAGGGATTTCTGGCCTCAAAAAGTCTACCTTACATATACATTATTTTGTTTTAGCTGTCTTTTAGTAGGAGAGAGATCTGGTCTTCTATATAGCAAGAGAAGAACATTTCTACTTTTATTAGCAATATTATTTACATATTAATTGAAAACCCAGATATGATAACTTAAAATATATTAGCCTGGCCAATGTGGCTCAGTGGACTGAGTGTTGTCCATTGGACTGAGAGGTCCTGGTTTGATTCCCAGTCAGGCACATGCTTGGGTTGTGGGCTTGATCCCCAGTAAATGTCATGCAGGAGGCAACTGATAGATGTTTCTCTCTCACATCAATGTTTCTATCTCTCTTTCTATTCCTCTCTCTCTAAAAAAAAATACACACACACACACACACATATACATATACATTAAATAATATTGAGTTAAGAATTTGTATTTGGTTAAAGACTTATCTCCAATGTTTCTCTTCCACTGTTACTGTTACGTCAGCCATTTTGTGCAAACTGATCTACATTGATCACAAAATACACACATATTTATCTATGCATCGGTCTTTTTACCTTGATTCTGAATTATGTTAGGCCTATCCTCTGACCCAGTACTACAGGTGTCTAATACATGCTAGTGGATAATGAGATTAATTTCTTCAGAACTTAACACCTAGAGATTAAGTCTATCTTTTTAAAAAATGGGATGAAATGAAACTTCTGATTACTTATGTTTGAACTAAGTAATTTTTCCAGTAGGTTATCATGAGTCTGGTGTTTCTATAAAAATGTGTAAAAACAGTGATGTGTTATGGGTTCTTTTTGGTTGCTTTGGATGACATAGAATGTCTTTTCCTTTTGAAGGAAGAAAACCCATAGCTCTTTAGGGGTTTGGGGACATCCATTAGCCTCTATCTGCCAGTTAATTACTCTTCACATCAAACTTTTGCTCTTCCTGGGGCGCTTAATCAAACTGAACTGAATCTTGTGGGGTTTGCTCATTTAGAATCATGAGATAACACAAGGTGAATGACTGGTGCAAGGTAATTTTCAAGTATATTTGAGTATTATCATAAATGGCTTTCTGGGAAACATGTCAATAGCCTATGTCTTCTTAGTACTCAAAGTTCAATTCAAATGTCAAGAAAACACAATCAGCCCTCCATATCTGCAGGCAGGTTCTACATCTGTGGATTTAACCCATCTCAGGTTGGGAATATGCTAAAAAAAATGTTATATTGTTGCTGACATGTACTATGTAGTTTGGCCTACCATGGTTGAGTCTGTACTGAACACATACGGACATTTTTCTTTTCATTATTTTCAATTTGGTACTGTCAAACAACTGTTTACATAGCACTTACATTGGTAGGTGTTGTAAGTAATCTAGAGATGATTTAAAGTCTACAGGAGGATGTACACAGTTTATATGCAAATACTACATCATTTTTATTGAGCATTTATAGGATTTTGGTATCTGTGGGGAGTCCTGGAACCAATTCCCCCCAACATTTTGAGAGGATTATATACAGATCCTCTCTTTATGTTGCCTTGTATTTGTAAGGGATTTCTGAAAGGAGGAAACTGTCTTTTTAGTTTCTAATATGACAGACAAAACCAACAAAAAAAGCCCACATGTACATACAAGAAAACACAAAACAAAAAATAAAGCCAGGTAAAACATTGAAAACTGTTACTCAACAAATTTACACTAAAGAATTTTAGTGTAGAATGCTTTTCTTCTCTTTATCTGTGGTATGTAAATATCTGCTGATTATTTGGCATGGTGGTTAATAGATTAGGATTAAAACATTAAATTTAAATAAATTATATAAAAGTCCTTGACTTGTAGTTTATGTAATTTCTTAACTTGAACTATATTGAATGCATGTTTTATCATCAATCTCCTTTTCAATGCTTAGAACATTTTAATGTGTCTAATTATATGGATATTATTTTATTTTATATTTTTATTAAATTTTTTTCTTAATTGATTTTTAGAGAGAGAGGAAGGGAGAGGGAGAGAGAGATAGAAACATCATTGAGAGAGGACATGGATCAGCCGCCTCCTGCATGCCCCCACTGGGGATCTGGCCCACAACCTGGACATGTGCCCTGGCTGGGAACTGAACCACCGGCCTCTTGGTGCATGGATGGATGCTCAACCACTGAGCCATACTGGCCGGGCTGGATATTATTTTAAAAACTTGAAATGAAGGGAACATTTTCATAATGCACTATGTGCATCTGGATCTATAATTGTAAAAGTAAAAATAATTTAAAGTTTAAGTGTTGTTTTGGGAAGTCACTTATACTATAAAAAATTGTTAAAAATTAAAATTTAAAACAACAGTATACGTTCTCAGTTACATCTAACTAATGGCAATAGACTACTTTGTAGAGCTTCTACAATTTACTACTAAGTTTCTCCATTGTATTTGGTAATCTGATTTAAAGTTTTTTGTTGTCATTTGACCAAAACATTTTCTTTAATTATATTCAATAGGATATTCAGCCTGTCTATGTTATCATCTCTCCTGATTTATACACAGAGTTCTTGTGTGTGTGTGTGTGTGTGTGTGTGTGTGTGTGTGTGTGTGTGTTTCTGTGCAATGTTTTAAGCACAGCAAAAAGCCTGGACAGGGGGCATAATATCAGCAACATGATTAACTAGAGGAAGCACTGCTACTCATACATACACACGTTCGTGCTTTTTTCCACTATTTCTCAATAGTTGTGATACTTTCAAAATCAGGTTTTGAGGCGAATCTCATTCTGTGTATATGTGTGTGTTGACAGGAAACTTTTGTTTGTTTGCTTGTTTTTGTTAATCCTCACCTGATGATATTTTTTCCTCATTGATTTTAGATAGAGTGGAAGGGAGGGGGGGAGGGGGAGAGGGGAAGCGAGAGACAAAGAGAGAAACATTGATGCATTGATTGGTTGCCTCCTGCATGACCTCGACCAGGGCAGGTGATAGAACCTGCAACCTAGGTATGTGTCCTTGACCAGAATCAAACCCAAGACCCTTTGGTCTTCGGGCTGATTCTCTAACCGCTGAGCCAAACAAGCCAGGGTGTGGCAGGAAACCATTTTGAGTAGACTAAGTCAACAGCATGACTGATTTTGACACTTGCTTGTTGTTCTTCAGTATCTTCCATATAAGCTAGCCATAGACCTTGAAAATATTTAAAATTTAATTAAGCTTATTAGATAAAATATAAACAAAGAAATTTACAAATGAAACATTTTAAAGTAAAACCGAATCAATAAACACTGAAGAAGGCAATATCAAACATGATGGTAATTTGTAGTCAATTCGAATTACTTACCATGCCTGTTGGCAGATATTAAAATTTTGGAGAAATTTAAAATTAATTTTTGAAAGAAAAATATATTTAAAAATTGATACATTTATTGGTTCATTCATTCATTCATCAGTTGAATAAACATTTATTTGGATTATATTATGAATGCTGTTCTATGAATTGGGGATTCCTTGGGACCTTATAAGAGATCTATTATGTTCGATGGTACCTGTGCTATCTACTTGGGAGACAATGGGGGAGGAACAAAATATGTATACACATATACATATATTATACATATGCATAACAAAATAATGACATAAATGAAATAATGCCTTCTTATTAGTGGTGTAAAGGAACAAAAAATAGTTCTGCAATAAAGAACAGTAAATCACCTGTTTAAAGAGATCAGCATGTGGCAGAAATGGCTGGACTCGGGCACTCTGGCCATCCGCCGTCACTGGGGGCTGCCCGGGAAGGTGTTGTCTCAGCTTGAAAGCTGAAGCAGATCTTCAAGGCCCTGAAGCTGAGTACTGTCAGCTAGTTTCATTTTCTGCAGCCAAATGGCAATTTCTTTCTTGAACGGAGATCTGAGGGGCATGTTTCCATGACTGCTACAAATTAGAAGTTGGATATGAAAGCTCACAGCTGCTTAGATGCTGAGTAGGATGGAAACAGAAAAGTGTCATTTGGATTTGGCAATAGAGAGGTAATTAATGATTTAAGAGTGATTTAGAAAGAGAGGTGTAGAAGAATTTTTTTAAAAGATAGACTAGAATGAAGAGTATAGGAGTCTTGAGGAATAAATTGGAAATAGCATGGTATGACAGGGAGCAAAGACATTTTATAGGAGCTACACTGGTTTGTTTGTTGAAGGAAAGGTGTTTCTGATTTTGTAAAAAAATGTTTTAGTTTGTTTAATTTTATAAGATATAATAAAGTATTTGTGGATCTAAATGGGCTAACTCAGTAGAGAAAAAATGAATGAAGATGCAAGAAATAAGAAAAATCACAAAAAAACAGAAGATCCATTTTGAGAAGAAAGAGAAGGAGGCCCAGGACTGAAATGGAGAGAACAGGATTTGAGTAGTAATACCTCTTTTTCATAATAGAAAGAAAGAGAAGTTGGGTACTTTTGCAAGTGAAAAAATAGACTTGTTGGTGGAAAGATAAGGGAGTTTCAGATTTCTGGCTTATATTTTCTGGATTACGATGGAGAAGTGCCATCACTGAAAATGGGAAAACAAGCTTGAGAATGGAGAATAATAGGTTTTTCAGGCAGTGTTAAGTGAACCACATAAAAACTTTGAACACAAGAAACAAAGATGGTTGAGATTTTGCGAAGTGGTATAAATAGAAGATAAGAGAGGCAAAGACATTTTAAGGTTGTGACTAAAATAATTAACAATATATTACAATCAACATTTTTGGAAAGCTAAATAATTTCAGTTGTATACGCCCTGGGGAAAAAAAATTATCTAGAAAGGTAGGAGATAGTTGGTGTAAAGGCAAAATACCAGAAACAGAAATTTTCAAAGTAATTCACTTTTTGGTTTAAAATTGGAAATGGTTAATTAAGATTGTGTGAACAAAAGTATCATTAGAAATTATACCAAGGAATGAACAAGTCAGGGAAATGATGGATCACATTTTACGATGACAGGAGCAGGCATTAAAATAAAGATTGCTATACAGGAGCTAAAATCTTTAAGAAATGAAGCAGAATGGCTAGAAGATTAAAACAGTAAAGGTCATGGACTGTCAGGATGGATAGATGGTATCCATGTACTTTGAGGAACAGGATGATTCCTCTTTTTCCTTCCCCAATTACTCCCCAAGGAAAAAAAGTGAAGAAATTGAATGCAGAAATTGAATCCAGTTTGGCTCAGCTGTTAGAGCGTTGGCCCACGGACCAAAGGGTCACAGGTTCAATTCTCAGTCAAGGGCACATAACTGGGTTGCAGGTTTGATTCCCAGTCCTGGTACAGGTAATGTGGGAGGCAATTGATGTGTCTCTCTCACATCGATGTTTCTCTCATTCTCTCTCTTCCCCTTCCTCCCTTCCACTCAATCTGAAGAATCAATGGAAAAATATCCTTGGGTTAGGTTTAACAAGAAAAAGAAAAAGAAATTGAATGCAAAGTCTAATGGAGAACCAAAAGTTCTTGAACCTCATCTTACTTGCTTACTGCTGAGTGTCAAGTTCATGAGGTGACCTATATTTGGACACACTTCAAAAGTTATGGTAAAAACAAAGAGAGGAAAAATCATCTAGATCTAGTTTTCTTTTTCCCCTTCTTTCTTTCTTTCTTTATTTTTTTAAAAAATTTTTTTTATTAATTGATTTTTGTTACAGATGTTTCTCCTTTTTCCCCCATTGACACCCTCCTCCCTATCCCCCCCCACCCCATCCCCAGCGTTGTTGTCTATGTCCATTGGTTACGCATACCTGCATACAAGTTCTGTTGGTTTATCTCTTCCCTTCCCCCAACCCCCTCTTCTGAGGTTTGTCAGTCTGTACCCTACTTCTATGTCTCTGGGTCTATTTTGTTCATCAGTTTGTTTTGATCATTATATTCCACAAATAAGTGAGATCATGAGATATTTGTTTTTCTCTGATTGGCTTGTTCGCCTGTCAGAATGGCTGCCATCAACAAATCATCAAACAACAAGTGCTGGCGAGGGTGTGGAGAAAAGGGGACTCTAGTGCACTGCTGGTGGGAATGCAGACTGGTGCAGCGACTATGGAAAACACTATGGTGTTACCTCAAAAAGTTAAAAATTGAACTGCCATTTGATCCAGTGATCCCACTTCTAGGAATATAACCTAAGAAGCCTGAAACACCAATCAGAAAGAATATATGTACTCCTATGTTCACAGCAGCACTATTTACAATAGTTAAGATCTGGAGACAGCCCAAGTGTCCATCAACATGAGTGGAAAAAAAAGCTGTGGTACATATATACAATGGAATACTATGCAGCTGTAAGAAAGAAAGATCTCTTATCTGTTGAGATGACATGGAGGGACCTGGAGAGTACTATGCTAAGTGAAACAAGTAGAACTAGTCTTTATAAGAAAAACTACACTAGTGTATTTTGCTGAGCCATCAAATTTCAGAGGTTATTTAGTACACCCTTGATTCCCCACAAGAGAAAACCAAAGCTTGTACAAATTAAGTGCCTTTCCTTAGCTCACACAACTTGTTACTTGCAAAATCTGGACTCGCTCTATGTTTCTGACTCCCAACCCATATCCTTCCCCCTGCTGGGTTTACTCTCTTATCAGAAGGAGTTTTGGGGGACAGCAAATGTAGTAGATTAATTTTATGACATACTATAAAGTGTATTCATTCATAAATATATAAAAAGCAGGAATTACTTCTCTTTCTGTATAAAGACTCTTTAGGATTCTTGTCCATAAGGATTCTTGACAATGCACACACATCCTTTCATTTGAACAAAAGCAGTTCTTTAGATTCTAAAATTTTGTGGCATGTATACAGTTTGAAGTTGATAAAGCAACAGCATCACCAAAATGTTATTAATATAACCTCAAGGAGAGAATTCTTGCAATCGGTTGTTCTAACAGTTTCATTTCTACTTGAAAAGGTTCTGTGCCTTGATAGTAACCGGGAAGAAAGCACAACGTTTTTCTTATTTGTGTTTCAGTGACTGATCACAGCATTGCTACATCTATAATAAGCTTCTATGAGAGTCCCAGAAGTCCTGCCACAAGTCCACTGTCACAGTTTATTGGCTAATCAGCAAAGAATTGGAATCTTGATTGGCTTATTTGTTGGCTGATTGAAACACTGAGATAGGAAGTAGTGGACAGATTAATTAATTTGTGCTGGGGATTCCAAAGTTAATCTAAAGCACACTGTCACTTTGATTGATAGCTGTGTGAGAGAAGAAGTCTTTAAAAACCACCATGATTCGTCACTCTGTGGGCACATAAATACAAGCTTTTGTCTATTCAACTGATTAAATTCTACTGAACAGTACTGAATACTAATGTTTCTGTGTGCATAACAATTGCCACATGTTTTAAAAGTGGTCTGCACAGAACAGAGAAGAATGGACAAAGGATATGAATAAAAACAATTGAATCTCTGAAGATTATCATGTTCAAGAAATATGAATTTCCACATTACTATGATATTATCTATACATTTTTGTGAGATGTTTTAACCTGATTGTCAAAGTAATTTATTTTGTGAATTTGTAACGTATTCTAGTTATGAACCTATAATCATAGCATGGTATTTTTAAAAAAATAACTAGAATAAGGTTTTCACAGTTCCACAATCTTTAAAAAAAGCAATGGAACATGAGCACCTACTATTAACATTAAAAAATCTTTACAAATTAGGCCTGGCCAGTGTGGCTCAGTGGATTGAGCATTGTCCCATGGACTGAGAAGTCCCAGTTTGATTCCCAGTCAGGGCACATGCCCGGGTTGCAGGCTCAATCCCCCCTGAGGGGCATGCAGGAGGCAGCTGATCGATGTTTCTTTCTCATATCCACGTTTCTCTCTCTCTCTCCCTTCCTCTCTCACTATACAATCAATAAAAACATATAAAAAATCTTTACAAAATGTAATTGGCAAACAATTATACATATTTAAAGTGTACAACTAAGTTTTGGCATGTGTATAAACCTAAGAAATTATCATAACCATCAAGAGAAATAACATGTTTATCACCCTTAAAAGTTTCCTCATACCCCACTTAATCTGTCTAGTTCTCTTGTTCCTGGTCCCACTCAATCCCAGTAAAATACTGATGTGATTTATGTCACTATAGACTAGTTTGATTTTCTACAGTTTTATACAAATATAATTATAGAATTTGTATTTCTTTTTGTCTGGCTTCTTTCACTCAGAATAATTATTTGAAATACAAAAATGTTATAACAATAGTTTATTTTATTTTATTATCAGATAACATTCAATTGTATGGATACACCATAATTTTTAAAATATGTTTTTATTGATTTATCTGGCACACGTGGGTGTGGGACCAGCCCGTAGCTCCTCCGCCCCTCCTACCAGTCTCGATGTGGCTTCTTCTTTAATTTTGTAGTTGTAGGACTTCCATTCAGCTTGATTTCAGGCGGTTTTGAATGATGGCTGTTCTGTAGTTTAGTTGTAACTTTGATGTGGTTGTGGAAGGACGCAATACCACGTTTACCTACTCTGCCATCTGGACCGGAAGTCCGGAATTTAGTTTTTGATTCTAGAATTTTGAGTCTATTTCTTTTTAATCTTCTATGCCTCTACCCATTTTTTGACAATATGGAATACAGTTATAATAACTATTTAATGTCCTTTACTGATAATTATAACATCTATATTTGTTCTAGGTGGGTTTCAATAAATTGTTTCTTATTCTCCTCATGTTAATTATATTTATCTATTCCTTTGTAGTCTACTCTTCCATGGATACCAAGCATTGTAAATTAAACCTTTTTGTGAGCTAGGTATTTATGTGTTCCTATAATATAATAGAATAATCCTATTATTAATATAATATATATAGCTAGTATTAGTATACTATAATATACATATATCACATATTATATATGTAGAATATATATGATGTGATATATGAGATATAATAAATTATACTATAACATAAATAAAATATATTTATTATATATTCCATATATAATATGTGGTGTATGTATATTACATTTTACTTATATTAGCTATATTTATATTACCTTTTTTTCTGGGATACACTAAATTTATTTGTTGAAAAAAATTAAATTGATTTGCTAAACAAGACCAGATCATTTAATCTAGTTCTAATTACTTCTTACCACTGAAGCAAGATCCTTCTTGCACTAGCCAATCCTCTGAATTTTGACATGTTCTAGTCTGGCTGGTAGAAGCAGGTGTTATTCCAGTTCCCATGTAGGTGCTGGGAGCTCTGTCCGATTATCCTTTCAGATGGTTCTTTCCGCAGCTTCTGACAGTCTCCTTGCACGGGTATGCTTTCATCCTTACTCTGCTGAAGTTACATTTGGACTCTCCGCACATCTCTGGATTCTCTCTCTAGGTAGCTCTCTTCCCATTGCTACTTGTCTTAGAAATTTTAGCCACCTTTTTTCTTCATTTTCGGTCTCTCAGAGATTCCTTTCTTCTGTTGTCTAATGTCTAGCGCCTTGAATACTATCATTTATATTTCATTGGTTTATTTTAGTGTGCTTGATTCAGATGAGAAGGTCACTCCAGCCTCCTTTGTTTCATCTTGACTAAAAGCAGAAGTCTCTTCTCTTGTATTTTAATGTATCTAAAAGTTAGGTTTTGGTATATCTTCCAACTGATGAGAAAAGAATCATATAACAAAAGCTCTGAGCCTTTAAAGACAGTGGGAGATGAATTAGGAAACTTAAGTAAGTAAAAAATTAAGTAAAAATGCTATTTTTTTAAAAAGACAATTTTTTATGAAATGCCTTGGACCAGGGAAAAAGAACAGAAACCCCCAATAAAAGTATAAATAAATAAAAAGTGGAGATTTTAAATGTTTAAAATTTAAAACAATGGATTAAATCTAGTATATCAAGTGACAAATATTAGTGGGAATTTTTATTTGTTTTTTTGTTCTTTTCTTTACTGCATTGGGTTTACAAGAGTCAAGAGAAGACAATGCAGAGGAAGCCACGCCCCTCCCTTACCACGGCCAGTGAAGAGAATCCGTGGCAAACCCACAGGTAGTGAAACAGCAAATTGTATTAGAAACTACAAACAACTCTGTATTGCTGAATACACAAGGTAGAAAGTGAGGAATGGTGGAATATTAGACTGATGTTACAATCAGGTCAGAACCACTTTCTGTACCATGAGGAAGTGTTTAAGATTTAGCCTATGTACATAAGGAGAATCCAGTAAAGTTTTCCCATTTGTTTAATTTTTAACATTTTATTGAAATATAATATACATACAATAAAGTATACAAAAATGTACACCTCAATAAATGTTCACAAAGTAAATCTGTATAGGTAACCCCTGTACTGATCAAGAAACCAGAGTGTCAGTACCCAGAAGCACCCGAAGGTCATTCCCAGTCATTCCCAGAGCAGCCAATTCACAAAGTTACCTAATAATCTCCCCAGGGAACTATGTCTACTTAGAGGCCTGCAATATTAAAACAAGTAGTTATCTTCTTTTCCCCATTTTTTTTTTTTTTTTAGCAAGAGGGAAAGAGAAACATCACTGAAGTAGAAATAAATTCATATAACATAGTAAGTGAGTGGAAACTCTGAGACAACTCAAATTTATATCTTTGTACCTCTCCAAATTATTTCATGCAAAAGGTTTCACTCTAGTCCTCAGAGACATTTAAAAACACAAACACACAGCAAAACAAGGAGGGTAATAAAGACTTCTTACAGTATTGTGCTATAAATCCCCAAATATGTTGCCAAATGTGACAAGAAATATTATGAGTGATTGCAGATGCATAAATGGAGCAAATGTAATACTCTTTCCTCGGAGGCACTGATAAAAAAAAAGAAAAAGACTATTATAAAGCACTGCAAAATAATTCCTTTATCCAGAAGCTCTGAAGCAGTTATTAAACCAGCTGTTTTCAAAAGTACACAAATCTGCGAAGTTGCAGTTGGGTAACTGTTAAATGTTAAAGCAGTGAGCGAGCAGCATGGAGCAGATGGTCTGGGAATGGGTGAGAAAATGGCAATGTTAATACCATCAGCCTGAGATGTTCATTTGTGCTGTGGTATGCGCAGACGGGGTGAATAATGAAGGTTCTGTAATAATTGTGTAAATCCCAACATTATTAAATCGATTCAGCTGGGGTTTCTTAATATATGTGAAGCACTTGATGTACTCGGAGAAATACCTCCTCTTTGGCTAAAGCTGTTCTCATTAACTCACACCGCTTTATTTGCGGTGGCCTCGGTGTTCCCGTTAAGTAATGAGTGGAATAAAAATTAGAAATCTACTTTCAGTCTCAGTATTCGAAAGGAGGGAGAACGTTGAGAGAAGTGTCAAAGCATGGAGAGTGCGTGAGATGGGCCCGTGGCATTAATTTACCCATCAATTTCGGTTAGTGTTTGTTTGAGACTCTTTAAGAGTTTGTAATTAGACTTGGACTTTAGGGGTTTGAGAAAGTTGTCTTTTTCTAGTCAGTGTTTATTTTACCTGAAATGGAAGAAATCCATATTCACATATCTACTCATTTTTAGTTTAACTTAGGTATCCCCAGACTTCTACCATCATATCCCATCAGAGGTTTGTGGAAAGCACAGTGAGCTACGCATTTGATTTTTTATGAGCTCTACTGATAATTGTCTGGGGGCTGCCCTGTGCAGTGGAGAACATTAAACATCCCCTCTGGCCATGGCCCACTAGATGCCAGGAGCAGCTTCTCCCCCCAAATTGTGACAGCCCAAAATGTATCCAGACGTTACTAAATGTCCCTCCGTGGCAAAATTGCCTCCACGGCTCATTCCTCATTGAGAGCCACTGGTCTATAGGAAAGCCAAAAAACAGTGTGGCTCATTACCCTTGGTGGGAAAAAAGCAAAAAGAAAAGACAATGTTATAAAAGTGTCAAAAAGGAGTTAAAGTTTCTAATTGAACTTGGCTTTAAGTAAGATATCAGTACATAGAGTCCCCTGATAAGAGTAAAATGCCACATGTAACACCGTAGTTCTTTGAGTGTAAGCTGTGTGGTGCGTCCAATTGTTGGGGATGACATGAGACTCAAAAATAAGTGAGAGAAAAAGAACATGCTATCTAGGTTTTTCAAAATATCCTTTAGATAGTAACACATCAAGATGTTGTTATACATAAATAAATCTGAAGTTGATTACATTTTGAGCTATGTTATGTGTCACATCTTCACACTGAAGGTTATTTTGCCCAACAACGTATTCAAGTCTCTAAAGTGTCTTGCAGTTTAAAAAATCCTCCAATAGTTTCCCTCGCACCAAATGTGTGTGTATAAGTGTATACTATGTAACTTCTCACAGAAGCGGTGTTCTCCAGACTCATGTTAAGCAGTCACAGGGAAGTGATAAGTCTATGGGTCCTGCATCCTAAAGCTCATGCAACTTACAAGATAGTCCATTCTTTGTCCAGAGCTTAGTGTCTGCTATTGTAGAGATCATTGCTCAAAGCTGAAGCGTGGAGAACAGGTGTTTGCAATGGGAGATGGGATGTCAGAGCTAGGGCAGGCAAGGAAAAGTGGGTTGGCCAGGTTCACTGACACCAGCAAGAACCGACATGCCATGGAGAGCTGACTTTAACGTGGGAAATCAAAGAACCACTGAAACATTAGACAAAAATGATATTTAGTATACATACGAGTGAACATGCATATGGGAATAAACATGCGTATTCCAATGTTAGTAGTTCAAAGGCAGCTATTGTGATAACAGGAAAATGTTCATGAATTAAAGGATTCCATTTCAGTAAGCACTGTGTTTTATCTCTGTCACATCATACCTTTTCTGATTTTCAGAAAGATCTATTCATACAAATACTGAGCACAAAAAGTCAGGAAATTGTTAATCTTGCAAAGATTGTAGAATTTTACGAAGTCTAGTAAAGTGATTTTGGAGAATAAATACAATCACATGCAAAGTCATAAAAATGAAGATTCTGGGAGAGTTAGCATAGTTAATATCTGAGAAATGTAAAAGATGGAAGAAGAGAGACCTTTCAAGGGGAACTGATATGAATATCAAGAGAAAAAGCTTTTGGGAATTTGATGAAGAAAGTCCTTTAAAATTCTTGCAGAAATGATCATCTTCATCTTCAGACTATTCTAAACATAGAGCTATCATTTAATCTTTGTCAGAAATATTACCAACAGTTAATACCATTAGTTCTTTTTTATTCTAAAATTTGTTTGTATTTATAATTACCACAAAAAATATGATCTATAACAGTTAAATAACCCATTTTATAATTTTTAGTTTTGTATTACAAATTGACCAGTTGGCCAATTCTCAATTTTACAATCAAGGCTTGACCCCACTTTTGGAAATCTTTCTGAAGCTGACTTTTTCTGTACCAAGTATCCTTCAACAAAGAAAAACTTGCTGAATCTCAGTAGCTATGAGGAACTCTGTGCCTTACAAAGGCCATATAACTGCTGAGCAGTCAAAGGGAAGTCACAGCATCTATAAGACATGTGTCTTAAAGCTCATGCAACTTACCATGTTCTGTTTAATTATATTTATAAAGAAATAAATTCTCTATATGTTTGTTATTGCACCCTCCAATTTTTATAATGAGCACATTAAATCACTTTCAGACAATAAGAAATGGATCATTTTGGAAATGTTTCCTTTGTTAATATATTTTTTAATGCTTTAAAGCTTAAAAAGAAACTATCTGGAAACAGCATTTGTCTCATTTCCTCACTATGTCACATATGTAATATAAATTTTTGTCTGATTAAAAAAAACCCAAAACATTCTTTTTACATTGTGGGAAATTTGGTAAAGGGCAAATAGGCAAAATGGAAAAAACAACCACTATTTTTCATATCCAAACACAAAGATGTTTAAGATTTTATGACTGCTTCTCTAATCTTTCATAAGTATTTCTCAATTTAGATTACATCAAAGCCATGTTCCCAAGACACTGAAAGCCTTTTACAATCATTTTAATGTCATTGATGCATGTAACATACTTTACTAAATATTTTCTTGGATATTTAAGTTGTATAAGTAGACTATTATAAAACAACATTGTGTTGTTGTTTGCAAAGTTCTGAATGTGAATTTTATAGTATCTTCTAAGGATAGATTTGTGGAAATGAAATTGTCAAATGAAAAACTATGCACATTTAAATATTTGTATATGAATTGCCTATATCATCTATATCTATATCTATATCTATATCTATCTATATATCTATATCTATATCATCTACATCTATATCTATATATAAACCAAGGAAAATATTTAACACAAATGTGTAAAATATGAAGAATTATTTAAACACTTTTGAGGGACAACAGGGATCCTCAATAAACAGAAACATGTAACTTGCTCTTAAAGTAAAAAAAAAAAATCAAAATTGTAGGCTTAATTTTAATAATTGAAGATCAAACAAATATATTGATCTCTAAACCCTCCCCAAACTCTACTAAAATGATAGCAATGGAATAAAGCATATATGAGGCCTCAGAGCTTCCTGTCGTATATAAAGAAACAGAAAGAGATTGCCAAAAGCAGTTTTGTGGAATACAGGGTGTGAAGGTCAAAGTCTTGCTGCTCCAGAGTAAGTGTGGGAGGAAGCTGTGCACGGGGCCTGCAGGGATAACGAAAAACACGCTGGTTTCTGCAATAAAGGCTCAGAAATTCAAAGCATCAGGTACATTTGAAGGCAAAGGTATGAGATAGGGATAACACTAAGGGACTGTTTGAATTTGCGTAGAAAACTTAGACCCTGAAATCTCTTTCATCTGCTCAAGTAGCCAGGTCTCTGCTTCTCCCAACATCTTATAGAGGGCAGGAGGTTTTCACTCTGAACTTTGTCCTGAGGCCTTTGTACCCAGTATTATCAGAAACATGTTAGGGAATATTCTCTAGTCCATACATGTCGATAGCTAAACTTAAACTCATGAGGTAGAAGAAGAATTTGGATTGATTTTATGGGAAACAGACTGAAAAGGAGGCAGCAAAAATACCAGTAAACAAGACTGTATCCCAGCACTACTAAATGTGCTGCTACTAACTATGAATGGACAGCGAAGGAACATCAGCTGTCTGATAAAATCCTCTGACATGAAAGATAAAAGTACACATATTAAGTAAGATGAAAGAAGTCGAGGAAAGAGAAACTCAATGAGCAGAAGAAACTTGGTGAGAAAGTCCAATAATATCATATAGGAGAAAAGATATTGCATGATGTAGCAAAACAAAATTCTATTGAGGAAAAAAAGAATATTCAAACAATGTAGGTTAACAAAATGTTCCTAGAAATCAAAGATATGAAATTCTAACTTAAAATAATGTAACTAATTTTTTTCAGAAAAATATGAGTTTGTAGAATCATGAAATCTCTAGTACATGCATTAAGAAATAATCACATAAGATATATTATCATGAAATTAATGTATTTTTAAAAAGAGACAATCTTAAAGGAAAGAGTGAGACCTATGTAAAAGTTTGGAATTCAAAGTAGTCTACATAATATGTAAAGCACTATTTATTAGGAAAAAAACATTTCAATCTAAAGTTTTAAACCCAACTAAATAATGACTCCAATGTGAGATTAGAATAAAGAAATTTCAGGTATGCAGATTAAAACAATTGATTTCTCAAAATAATTTTTTCCCCTCAGCAATCCACTGTAAGTTATTGGCTCCTAAAATAAGATAGTAATCGTAGAAAGAAGACATGAGATCCCAGAAAGGGGAGCTCGAACATTTGAAAGAGGTGAAGAAAAGTCCCATGGCAATATTGGAGGAAAGTCTCAGAATGGCAGCCACGCTAAAGAAGTTTCTAAAGGGCTCACAGGATCAGGGAGCTTAATGAGATGGTGACAACAGAAAACAAAAAAGCAGCCTGGCTGGTGTGGCTCAGTGGTTGAGCATCAACCCATGCACCAAGAGGTCGCCGGTTCGATTCCCGGTCAGGACATGTGCCCAGGTGGCCAGCTGGATCCCCAGTGGGGGGCATGCAGGAGGCAGCCGATCAACGATGTTTCTCTCTCACCATTGATGTTTCTATTTCACTCCCTCTCCTTTCCTCTTGCTCTAAAATAGAAAAATAAAAAATTTAAAAAGGAATCAAAGGGACTGATAGGCTACTTGATTTGTTTAGACATATAGGGAGTTTTATATTTGGAAGATTGAATTGTATAAAAAATCTGGCCCTGGAATAGAAAAAAGTAAAAAACAAAACAAAAAACAAGCAAATGCTGATTAAAGAAGCAATTTGTAACTCCAGAGAAAACAAACATTTTATAAGAAAAGCAATGTAATCTTAATATGTTGGCACTTGTGTGGAAAAAGAATGTTGCCAAATATTTTTTGAGGAAAAATAAATTAGTACAGCATTTTCTGAAGAACAATTTATTCAGTAACTATCAAATATGAAATGAGAATGGCTTTTGTCCTAGCAATTCTTCCCCTAAGGAATATAACATAGAAATATGCTCCAGAAATTTCTTGAGTATATGCACAAAGATTTTTCATGGTAACAAATTAATACTAAAGTAGAGAGAGAGAGAATTTATATCTTACTAGTATTATGGAACACTATATACCTAGCAGAAAAAAAGAGAGAAAGGTATACACATTGATGTTCAGTTATGTCCATGATATATAGCAGGTAGAAAATTGCAGACAACTTGATTCCTATTTCATCTTTATAAAATAAATATATATATACACATGCATTAGTGTGTGTATGAGCAAGCATGTGTGTATACGGATGTGTGATCTAGAAGTATACACCCCAAATTATATTCAGTAACTATTTCTGGGACTTAGAAATGGGGAATGGGGCAACTTTCATTTGTACTACTTTATATATAGGCAAGTGTTATTCTGTAATAACAGCTAAATTTTAAAACACAGAAAATAAAACAGGAAGAAATCATATCACAATGCATCTTTGCTTCTGTCAATCTACTTTTCTCCTTGTGTATGTCTCCTCCACAAAGTACAGGAGTGTGCACAGTGAAATATTTATGTCTAAGATCCAGCCAATCTGTTATTGAAAAACTACAGATTTCTGCGTATACACAAATGTGTCTTCAGTATATAAAATTATATACAATTAAGGTCCCTGGTATTTCCGCATATGTTAAAAAGCCACATTAAGACACTTAAAATAGCATGATTGGCTATTTAGAGTTCAGACAATTATATGTTGGAAAATGTGCACTTTCCACTTCCTGACTAATGGACATTATCATCCAGATGGACCTGGCTATAGATAGAGATGCTCTCCTGTGTGGTAATCAGTGTCTTTTGATAAAACATAAAATTACTTCTTGGTTACCTCCATTTCCATTTGGGGCAGCTTTAGTAGCTTTCCAAAAAATCTTTAGCAAAAGAAGTAACAAATGTTCAAGAAAATTATATATATTTAATTAAATATACAATTATATATGTAATGTATATACAGTTATATATAATAATATACAATTATATATTTATATATTTAATCATATATATAATTATATATATTTCATATATGTATTTTAAAAGTGAAGATTCCTTAGAGAGTAGACCTAGTGGCAATAGAATTGGTGATACTGATTCAAAAGCCAATTGTCTGAGCATGTTTGAAAAGCTGCTTTCTATGATTTCTAGAATTTTACCATCTGGATATTTTAACATATATATGTAAATATTTTTAATATGTCCTTAAAAATCCGGGTGGCTAAGTTATATATGTCATATAACTAAATATTAATATATTTTAAATTATGTATATATAGTTATATAACAAAACATTTAGCTGTATCTAAATCTAAAATATAAATTAGAAAATAAGGCATATCATATATATCTATACATGATTTGAACGCCAATAGCAGGCAGTGTGTGTGTGTATGTGTGTGTGTATACACACACATCTGTATGTGTATGTTTGTAAGTATGTATTTATATAAAGTGATAATGCCCTCATGGCTTACAGTTTAAGTTAATATATTTTGGTATTTTTTTTTTTTACTATTTACTGTGTGTCAGACACAATTTGAATCCAGGTTTTGTGGTCCTGAAAATGCATACAACTTTAAATGATTTTTTTATTAAAACAATATAAAACTATTAGCACAGAATGAGGTCAATGGCTCAGAAGATGCCTTATAAGTGAAGGACCAGGAGCTCAGGGTTCATTAGCCCCCTACTTAAGACCCTTCTGGACAAACACTAAGCCATCTACACCTTCTCAACATTCCCTCA
Organism: Tadarida brasiliensis; assembly: GCA_030848825.1. Classification (NCBI taxonomy): domain Eukaryota; kingdom Metazoa; phylum Chordata; class Mammalia; order Chiroptera; family Molossidae; genus Tadarida; species Tadarida brasiliensis. The sequence goes on along the minus strand of CM061267.1, from coordinate 75,348,330 downwards.
GACCAGCCTCCCCTCCAGCTTGGACTATTACAGTCAACCCCCTTACTGGGCTCCACAATTCCACTCTTGCCTTGGCACTATTCAAATATCTCATAGCAATAACATTTTAAAATACAAAGCCTTCAGATCATCTCAAAACTAGCTACTTCTGATCATCAGATCTCAGTTCAATGAGCAGCTCCCAGAGTGGCCTTTCCAGACCATGCAATTTCAGACCTGCCTCAGACCACCACCACCTGACACTATTCTATTTTCACCTTCTTTTAATTTATTCAGAGCATGGATCATTCTTATGTATCTATTTCCCTACTTATCTGTCTAGTTTTCATACCTGTCAGTTAGTAGACACTGTAAATATTTAACTTGAGTGGCTTTAGTCACTGGGATAATAACCTGAACTAAATGCCGTCTTTCTTCACAAGGTTATAGACTCAGATACATAAACAGAGCAAGTCTATACAATAGATTACATGCTTTTACAGAAATTAATTTAAAAATTACAGGAATTCTATAAAAGTTTGAAAAGGATAAAATTTTGGCCTTGATTTTAGAGAGTTAGTATAATTATGTCAGATAAAGACTGAAAACAAATTCTTAGAGAAAGCTAGAATAATCTATTAATATTACTAGTACTAATATATATATACACATGCATATATAAAAAATGAGTACATATATAACTTTATATTAACTTGTATTGTGCTACACATTAAGTGGTAGTAAATACTATGAAGTAAGATAAAATTATTTAAAAAAAAAAAAGAGTAAAACAGATGGCTCAGGTGTGTGATGCTATATAAGCTGATGTTGGATGGTGTATTAGTTCCATAGGGCTGCTATAACAAATTACTACAATTTGGTGACTTAAAATAACACAAAGGTATTATCTTCTAGTTCTGTAGGTAGAAGTCTGACATGAGTCTCACTGGGCTAAAATCAAGGTGTCAACAGAGCTGAGCTCCTTTCTGGGTGTTCTAGAGGAGGATCTGTTTGGTTGACTTTTACAGCTTCTATGGGTTGCCCCCATTTCTTGGTCTGTGGCCCTCTTCCTCCATCTTCAAAGTCAGCAACAACGGGCTGAATTCTTACATTCCCTCACTCTGAGCTTCCTTTCTGATTCCCTCTTCCCCTCTACAGTACCCTTTGATTATATTGTGTTCACTCCCATAAACCAAGATAATCTCCCTATCTTAAGGTCAGCTTCCAAAAGCACATTTAATTCTTTTTTTGCCACATAACAACATATTTGCAGTTTCTGGGTGATTAAAACATGGACATGTTTGAGGGTAATTATTCTGCATATCACAGAATTCCTCTTTGATAATGTGACATTTGAACAGTGAATCAGAGAAGGTAAGGGGAAAGTCATGGACTTACTAACAGAAGAACATTCCAGGTAGCAGGGACAGGGTATACACGAGCTCTGGGTTAGAGTGTGCTTGGCCTCCTCATGAAGGAGTAAGGAGGTCAGAGCGGCTGGAGTGAGGGAGCAATAGTAGAGTGTTACAATTATGGCCCCAGAGTGGCATGTCTGGGGAGTGCAACCACTGGGTCTGTACAACAAAGGAAGAACTTTGAACTTTACTTTGAGTGGGATGGGAAGTAATCAAAATTTTGTGAGCAGAATATCATGACCTGATTCTGGTTTTAAATTATATGGAATAGATTATGAGAAAAATCAATGCTAACATATAGAAAAGGAAGTGCAGTAAAATTAAAAAAAAATAAAATTTGAGGAAATATGTAACATATAACTAAAATAAAGAATAAGTATATTGATACAATAAACCCTGTAAGACAATTAAAAGGCATGAAACTATCATATACATACACATACAAATATATGTTGCATACATGCATAACATATACATGTATGATATATATGTGTATGATACATACATATACATGTATGATATACATGTGATATATACATGTATGATATATATATCACATACATATTTCAGAGAGAATCAGAGGAAAACATACAATCCACAATAATTGTGGGAGATTGACATATTTTTAGATATTGACAGAATAAATACAAATTTAAAATTTAAGATACTCGGACTTCCGGTCAAGATGGCGGCCTAGGTGGACGCGGAATCGTGTCCTCCCACAACCACATCAAAGTTACAACTAAATCACAGAATAACTATCACTTAAAGACCGCATGAAATCAAGCTGAATGGAAGCCCTACAACTACGAAATTAAAGAAGCAGCAGAATGGAGATGGCATACTGCCCTTCAGGACCCTCCTTGTCGCCTGAAAGGAAACGAGATCCTGCAGCCAGGGGCACCTGTGGAAGCTGAGCGACCCCCCCACCACGGAGGAACCCAGGAGTGAGGGAGCCGAGCGACCCCCCCCACCACAGAGGAACACAGGAGTGAGGGAGCCGAGCGACCCCCCGCCCCCCACCACGGAGTAACACAGGAGTGAGGGAGCCGGGCAACCCCCCAACCACGGAGGAACCTGCGCGGAGCGAGGGAGCCAGGCGACTCCCCACCACGGAGGAACCCGGGCGGAGCAGGGGAGCCGGGCGACCCCCCACCCCGTGGCAAAAAAATTAAGATACCTAGGAATAAACTTAACAAAAGAAGTAAAGGACCTATTTGCAGAAAACTACAGGACATTGAAAAAAGAAATAGAGGAAGATATAAAAAAGTGGAAGCACATACCTTGTTCATGGATTGGAAGAATTAACATCATTAAAATGTCCATATTACCCAAAGCAATCTATAGATTCAATGCAATCCCCATCAAAATACCAGTGACATATTTCACAGAACTAGAACAAATATTTCAAAAGTTCATATGGAACCAAAAAAGACCCCGAATAGCCACAGCAATCTTGAAAAAGAAGGACAAAGTAGGTGGGATCACAATACTGGATATCAGCTTATACTACAAAGCTACTGTAATCAAAACAGCCTGGTACTGGCACAAGAACAGGCATATAGACCAGTGGAACAGAACAGAGAATCCAGAAATTGACCCAAGACATTATGCTCAATTAATATTTGACAAGGGTGGCAAGATTATACAATGGAGCAAAGACAGCCTCTTTAATAAATGGTGTTGGGAAAATTGGACAGCTACATGCAAAAAAATGAAACTAGACCATCAACTTACACCATACACAAGAATAAACTCAAAATGGATAAAAGACTTAAATGTGACTCGTGAATCCATAAAATCCTAGAAGAAAATGTAGGCAACAAAATTTCGGACATCATACGCAGTAGAATCTTCACTGATACATCACCTAAGGCAACAGAAACAAAGGAAAAAATGAACACATGGGACTACATCAAACTCTAAAGCTTCTGCACAGCAAAAGAAACAACCATCAAAACAGATAGGGAACCCACTCTATGGGAGAGCATAATTGCCAATGATACATCAGATAAGGGGTTAATTTCCAAAATATACAGAGTGCTCATACAACTCAACGAAAGGAAGACAAAGAACCCAATTAAAAAATGGGCAGAGGAACTAAATAGACACCTCTCCAAAAAGGACATACAAATGGCTAAGAGACATATGAAGAAATGCTCAACATCACTAATCATCAGAGAGATGCAAATTAAAACAACAATGAGGTATCACCTCACACCTGTCAGAATGGCCGCCATCAACAAATCGTCAAACAACAAGTGTTGGTGAGGGTGTGGAGAAAAGGGGACTCTAGTACACTGCTGGTGGGAATGCAGACTGGTGCAGCCACTGTGGAAAACACTATGGTGTTACCTCAAAAAATTAAAAATTGAATTGCCATTTGACCCAGTGATCCCACTTCTAGGAATATACCCTAAGAAGCCTGAAACACCAATCAGAAAAAATACATGTACCCCCATGTTCATAGCAGCACTATTTACAATAGCTAAGATCTGAAAACAGCCCAAGTGTCCATCAGTGGATGAATGGATAAAAAAGCTGTGGTACATATACACAACGGAGTACTATGCAGCTGTAAGAAAGAAAGATCTCTTATCCTTTGAGACGACATGGAGGGACCTGGAGAGTATTATCCTAAGTGAAATAAGCCAAGCAGAGAAAGACAAATATCACATGATCTCACTTATTTGTGGAATATAATGAACATAACAGTCTGAGGAACAGGGTAGACCCAGAGATGTGGAAGTAGGGTATAAACTGACACCCCTCAGAAGAGGGGGTGGGGGGGGAGGGAAGAAATAAACCACAGAACTTATGCGCATGTATGCATAAGTGATGGACATGGACAACAAAGCTAGGGACAGGGTGGGGGGATGGGGAGGAGGGTGTCAATGGGGAAAAAAGGAGAAACATCTGTAACAAAAATAAATTAATTAAAAAAAATTTAAGATACTCAGGTTTTAAGTATTATATACTATAATAAAAACCTGTTATAATAGATAATAGCATGTTATAATCAATAAATAGGAAATTCATATTTATTTTCAATAATTTATTTAAGTAATAAATTAAATTAAATAAGAAAATAAATAATTTATTTCCCACACACATAACATTATAGGAGATTTTATACACACACACATATATACATATATATATACAGAGAGAGAGAGTAGTTTTTAAGGATCTGGATGGGGTCTGTGCACTTTTCAAGAGATCCTTTCTTTTCATGGGGATATGAACTGTTTTCAGAAGCAAACCCAAGGCCTTCAGAAGAAAACCTGTATAGCCTTAATGAAGTCTGAAAACGTTGCCCTATGGATTTTTCTCATTACATGTAATTAGGGTTTATTCTTGAATGAAAAGCATTGTTAAAGTACTTTTAAGGTATTGGGAGCCTAGACACCAATTATATTTTGATCTGCCACTCATGTAAGCAGCCTTCTAGTTTCTTCATGAAGTATAGAAGCAAACAGGAACGGTTTGCCCTCATGGAGAATGCTACTTCCCTTGGTAGTTGCGGCAAAGTCATAAAGAACTAAAGAAGCCGTGGGGCACATGAGTGTCCCACAGGACCAACAGGTATTAACACTTCCTGTTGTTGGGATGTGCCTTAGTGAAAGGCTTCCATAGCTGAACCCACTAGGTGTTGCACTTCCCCACCTCCAGGTCTCACGTGGAATGATTGCCATCTCCCTTCCCTCACCTGTTGCTCTCCATAGACTCACTGAAGTATCAAGTAGGTAGTTTCCTCTCAGACATTGCTTGTGTCTTTATAGTATCTTCCTGGCCTAATAATTCTGTTCATATTCACTAAACCACCTCAGAGGTGACAGAAAGTATTACTATCCTAATACCTCTTGACAGTTATATAGACCATCTCTGAGCTTCATCTCTGAATATTAGAAGTAAGTCTCATAGTCCCTTTCCTGTCATTATCTTTTGGTGAAAAACTTAAATAATAATGGGGAAATCATCTTAATGAAGAGAATGATTAAAATGTTGTGGTAGATTAATCAGAAAGCGTTTGCGTATAATAAATCAATGTCTAACTACAAATGTTTGCCATTGTAAAACTATTCAGAGATCTTTCTAAAAGAGAAAACATCTCATACATTTAAGAAGCCCCAAATTGGTATGTCCTCAAAATTCTAACCAGGAGCAATGCTTAATATATTAATTGCGTTTTTCCAAATTACATTAAAATTAATCAATATTTTCTGCATATTTCACCTTTTCTGTCTAACACATGGGTCCAGATAATTCAGAAAGATCGTAGTTTTTAGGAATTTAAGTAACAAATTCTTACTGCACAACAGAATGTAATAAGATAGAATCTCTACCTTAAAAAAGTGGTGAGAATATTTTGAGGTATTGAAATATTGGTTATTTTCATATTTGATTTATATAATTCTAGGCTGAATTAAAATGACAGAGCAAGAATTTCAGTAAGAATAGTTTCTTTGCTCTGGTCAGTTTGGCTCAGCGGTTAGAGCATCAGCCCAAGCACTGAAGAGTTGTGGGTTCAATTTTGGTCAAGGGCATGTAACCTGGGTTACAGGTTTGATCACCGGTCCAATTGGGGTCGTGAGGGAGGCACTGATCAATGTGTCTCTCTCACATCGATGCTTCTCTCTCTCCCTCCCTCCCTACCTCCCTCCCTTCCACTCTTTCTAAAAATCAATGCAAAAATATCCTCAGGGGAGGATTAACAACGACAACAAAAAGAATAGAGCTTCCAGATTATAATGTAAACAAGGTGTATTTTAAAACCTTATTGAACATCAATAGGAAAGAAAAATCGTAACTTAAAACTATGATACCGAGTTGTAAAGTTTTGTTTTAATTTTAAAATATGCTGGTCTCTCTAGTAAAAAAATAAAATTAAAACAAAAATGAGACTTTTTCTCATCATAAAAGTGGCCGCTATTAAAAATAGAATATCTTTCAACCTGCCACCTGCTGTTCGTGCCCACGGCTTTGCCTCAGGGGAAGCCCCCTGTGCCACACGCATTGTCTCCGATGTGGACTACAGCCACAGCACACTCTTCACTTGTCTGCTTGATACCAGCCAACAGTTCACATTAGTGACCGAATTCTTTTTCCAAGAAACAAATTTGAGATGTAACTTCCTGCAAAAACAAAAACAAACAAAAAACCCAACTACCTAACACTTCTTCCCACATAACCCTCAAAAGTTTAGTCACACTTTAATTTCAGTTCCCAAGTCCTCTGTTTTACACAGGCTGTGCCCCTTCCCAGAGCATCCCCAGGTCTTCTCTCGCACACACCTGCGTTCCCTTTAACTCCAGTTTCCAGGGCAACTTGCCCCAGCTTCACCCACGTGGTCGGCTGCTCCCTGTTTTGTGCTCTGTGATACTACACTGTGATGCAATTATCTGCTTCACTTGTCCATCTACTGTTGTTATTAGTCTTTTTTACTACGCTGCTGAGTTGTAGACCCTGGTACAGAGTATAGGCTCAGTCAATGATGGCTGAGTGGAAAAAATAAAGAAATAACAACTAGTAGTTATAAGGGAGCTCATTCAAAGCCAGGTACTATCTTAGCTTATTTGTATTAACTCTTTAAAATTTCCCCACAGCACCATCAAGTAGGTAAAATTATTCTTTTCATGTTATAGATAAGGTCATGGAAACAGAGAGGTTAAGTAACTTGCTGAAGGCACACAGCTCATGCCTGAGCACAGAATTTAAACCCAGGCTCAGAATTTAAACCCAATTTTAAGGGAGTTAAACAGAAACTTATATATCAAAAGGCATTTTCTAGCATGTATCGGACAGCAGGAAACAAAATTATTCGTTTACTATGACTACAACACAGCATAGTGTTAAATACAGTGAACATAAAAAAATGATAAAAATGACACTTGTGTTTCCAGAGTTTCTCTGAGGGAGTAGCTTCAGTTGTTGTCCACTGTGGCAGATGTCTTCACAATGGCTTTATTTTCTGGCTCCCCTTCCTCTATCATTTTCCCCTCTATTTTAAAATAGTGTCCTTCTATTCTTTATATATTTCCTATATATCACAAATAAACTCTTTTTTTTCTTTGGAATACTGTTCTCAGAGTCATCTTCTGGAATAACTCAGCTAAGACAATGATGTTTATGATTTTACCTTGGTTGCTAAATGTGGAATAAAAAAGCTTCAAATGTCTTAATATATTAACAAGAAAGAGTTGAAGTACATTGGGGGATATTGTTTACAGTCCTTGATCGTAAACTCACCTCAGAGCCCTGCTCTGGGCTCCTGGGTCTCTGCCCACTTTATTGTTTCAATTCCACTTAAACCAAGACAAAACAACCACCTCAGCGCAAATGCAGGCTCCACCCAACCCCCTCTTCACGTGATAGATTCTTTCCAGTATAAAGGAAAAGAAATCTTCCTCTCAGACACCAAATGCAGGACTCTCCTTTTATCTACCGAGGACTGGAGTGGCTACAACTAGAACACAATGTATTTGGGCCTTTCAAACTCCACTTTCAGTGGACCATTGGATCTTGAGTGAGATTTGTCTTTGGGCAACATTTTTCCGACTTGGGATCCTGAGGCATCCAGGGACAAGGAAATAAGAATACAGTCATTATTTTTAACATTGCAAAAATCCTAATGGAAATCGTATTTACCCACAGAAGTCATTGTCCAGGATAACCAAAGGGTCAACTATACTTGCTCTCAGAATTTTACTCTGTCTCATATTTGTCTAAAGCTCTGACTGGAAGTTAGTTTGTATGTTTAATAAAAAGGGGAATTAGTTTTTTGTTTAACTCAAGTAATTGTGGAAATCAACATCTTAGCAATTTGGAGTTAGGGCTGGGGGAGGAGTGGGAGTAAGAGGGTCCTTGGTGGTCAAACATTGGGAGTGGAACAGTCTGCCTCACCAAGCTCACAGCACAGGGCTTGCTATTTTGAATGAAGCCCAAAGCATATGGCTTGGAAAAATAATTCAAACTCTATCTAGTTTTGTGTGATATATATATATATATATATATATATATATATATATTTATTTTTATTTATTTATTTTTTTAAAATTAATTTATTTTTGTTACAGATGTTTCTCCTTTTTTCCCCATTGACACCCTCCTCCCCATCCTCCCCACCCCGTCCCCAGCTTTGTTGTCCATGACCATCAGTTATGCCTACATGCATATAAGTTCTGTGTTTTATCTCTTTCCTCCTCCCCCACCCCCTCTTCTGAGGGGTGTTAGTCTGTACCCTACTTCCACATCTCTGGGTCTACCCTGTTCCTCAGACTGTTATGTTTATTAGATTCCACAAATAAGTGAGATCATGTGATATTTGTCTTTCTCTGCTTGGCTTGTTTCGCTTAGGATAATACTCTCCAGGTCCCTCCATGTCGTCTCAAAGGATAAGAGATCTTTCTTTCTTACAGCTGCATAGTATTCCATTGTGTATATGTACCACAGCTTTTTTATCCATTCATCCACTGATGGACACTTGGGCTGTTTTCAGATCTTAGCTATTGTAAATAGTGCTGCTATGAACATGGGGGTACATGTATTCTTTCTGATTGGTGTTTCAGGCTTCTTGGGGTATATTCCTAGAAGTGGGATCACTGGGTCAAATGGCAATTCAATTTTTAATTTTTTGAGGTAACACCATAGTGTTTTCCACAGTGGCTGCACCAGTCTGCGTTCCCACCAGCATCAAACTCCCTACATCAAACTCAAGAGCTTCTGCACAGCAAAAGAAACAACCATCAAAACGGAAAGGGAACCCACTGTATGGGAGAGCATAATTGCCAATGATACATCAGATAAGGGGTTAATCTCCAAAATATATAGAATGCTCATACAACTCAACAAAAGGAAGACAAAGAACCCAATTAAAAAATGGGCAGAGGAACTAAATAGACACCTCTCCAAACAGGACATACAAATGGCTAAGAGACATATGAAGAAATGCTCAACATCACTAATCATCAGAGAGATGCAAATTCAAACAACAATGAGGTATCACCTCACACCTGTCAGAATGGCCACCATCAACAAATCATCAAACAACAAGTGTTGGCAAGGGTGTAGAGAAAAGAGGACTCTAGCACACTGCTGGTGGGATTGTGTGATACATTAAAAATGTCAGTTACTATTAGTAAAAAGAAATCTTGGAGTCATTGTTAAAGCATTTCCATTCCACCCTACAGATATAAGCTGAATGCCTTACTTAAATGCTGCTCCATTTAGAAATATCAGCAAAATTCAGGGCCATCACAGGAGGATTTGGGGGAAAGGGGCAATGTGTGATGGCCTGTTGGATCCAAGCCCAGTGCATCTGGTCTTGGAAGAGGATCATTTGGACTGCATGCTTCAGGGAAGACCTCACACACCTGGAGAAAGCCGGATCTGCCTGCCATTTGTCGATTGACTGTCAGGCACTGTAACCAGACAGTAAACACCCAATTTAAAAATATAATTTTTTTTCTTTTTTCTGATTATTTTGTGGAAAACTAAAAAACAAAACAAAAACAAAAACAAATAAACAAAACCCAAACTCAGATAAAAAAGAAAGTAATGCTTCCATCCAATGAGTGAAAAAAAAAATCATTCATAATGTTATCTTAACCACTATTTTATTTTGGTCAGTTTTAGTTCATTCTTTTCTCCATATTTCTATTTTTATGTATTTGCAATCATGGTGTACATGCCATTTTTGTACCCTAATTTCTATTTCATGTTAAAAGCATTTTTCCAGATTCAATTAAATTTTAATATTTAAATGGTGAAGATATGAGAAAATGTACCTGATATTAACCCTAGTAGATTATATGCAATAAAAGTCTTCTTTAGTAATAAGTTTGGCTATATATACTAACATCATAAATAATTCCAATTCCAGAAATTCATACTAATAAATTGATCAAATATTCTCAATGAAATCTGGTACAAAGATGTTAATGAAAAATGGGGAATAACTCAAATGCTCAACATTAGGGACTGTTAAGTTAAGGTGCATTCATGGGTGAAATTCTATGAAGCCATGAAAATGCAGTGTGGAAGGATATCTATTTCAGTCTTCATAAAATGTCTGTAAATGTATAACCATTAGCATAAACAAAATACACACAAGGTAATGATGATGTAAAGTTTATAGTATGTAAAACATATTTCTCAAGGAAACATTTGATTTCCTTGTTAAATATTTTTGTCTTTGCATATTTTGTAATAAATAATACATTAATTTTATAATCAGGAAAATATCTTTAAAATATGCTTTGACAGAAAATGTTCAGAACCATATAATTTCACTCATCTGTGGGATATAAAACTGAAAGCAACAAATGAACAAACAAGAAAAACAAGTAAGCAAAAACTCACTGACACAGACAACAGTATGGTGGTTACCAGAGAGAAGGGAAGGGGGATAGTAAAGTGTAAAGGGGGTCAAATATAGGGTGACGGAAGATGATTTGACTTTGAGTGGTGAGCACACAATGTAATATACAGATCATGTACCATAGAAATGTACATTTGAAACCTATATAATCTTATTAACCAATGTCACCTCAATACATTTAATAAAAAACACGCTTTGATTGTAGAGACCTTTTAGTATGAATATCGTCTGTCATGATAGCAAATGCAAACATCCCTAAGTATTTTCTACAGATCAGACTACATCTGTAGTTTTGTATTCACATTTCTGTCCATTAGGATTATTGATAAATTATTTAACTCTTCTCCCATAAAATGTGGAGATTGTGTAGATTTTTCTAACTATTTAAACAATATGTGTAACAATTTTTCCTTAGGGTTTAAGAAACACGAACAAAACCACAGCAAGGTATATATGTGGCATCTTTACTTCCAAATGAATAAATAAACCTTTAAAAATCAACAAGATAACAAAGCACTGGTATAATTTTAACATATGTTACAAATTATATGATGACATTTACATTGTAAGTAAATACATGCAACAAATATCTAGATTCTTCACCTGGCCTCTAGTTTCAATAATCTTTCAAGGACGATTGTGCCATTGTATCAGACATCCCTATACTACTTGATTTCACACACATGAATCTCCTCCTGCTTGAGAGCTATCTCTAGAAATTTCGTTCTCTTGTAATAACAAAGGTGTAATAAACCCATTACAGAGGCAAACAAACCGATCAAAATATCTCAGGGGGTAAGATGGTAGGAAACGTTACCCATCTTCCTAAATAACAAGTTTGCCATCAAATGATATTAAAGCTTAAAAAAAAAAAGTCAGTTTCTTACTTGAAGGCAGTGGTTTTTTGAACACATGGAGCCATTTGAGGGTTAAAATCTCATTTTAATGTATGATAAAAACCTGTTTTTAAAATGAATCTTAACATATAAAAACATAACAGATTTTGTTTGTTTTGTTTCTCCAATATGCCAATCTTGATTTTTTTTTTTTTGTTCTAATCAAGGGACTTCTTTTCAGAGAAAGCATTAAACATTTTTTTCCAAGAATCCTTCTGTGTCTATGTCTTATTTACTCTTTTGTTTTATTGTTTGGCTCAGACTCTCTCTTCACATTTTGTTGACTAGAATTCTGTTTTGTCTTTGAAATTGAGAAGTGACAAGGCCTTTTGCAAATGTTATGGCAATACACAGCAAACAGCAGCATCGGGAAGAAGAGAATAGAGCACCATTTGCTATTGCAGTGATTATCATAAATGCGCATGTTCAACACAGCACACTCCACATCCAATTATTAAACTGAGTAAAAGGATGAAATTCTATGCTGTGCTGGGCCAAAGTTGAAAAAATAACTATTGTTAGCTGAAGAATCATTTTGTCTTAGTTTCCCGCAGAATACTGGTGCAAAATGAAAACGAAGTTATCACTTTTCTCTACCTTGAATGAATGTGTACAAAGAACACTTAAGAAGCATATATATTAAAATAGAAATAGATGTACAAATATATACATATATTCAACAAAAGAGATTGGAAAAGAATAAACACCAAAATCTAAGAACAAAATTTAAAGAAATGTAAAAGAATAAATACAAATAATATAATAAAAAGTTACTTTAAAAAACAGTAATAAGATACACAAATCTCTGGAAAGTTTATCAATAAGAACTAAAAAAAGAAGTCACTAATGAAGATTAGTAAGAATAAACATTACATAATTAGAAAACTGGAGATATTAAATATTTATATAGTTATGTGAAACTTTAAATTTGCTAACAAGTTTTAAAATTTAAATAAAATGGATGATTGAAAATATAATTGTAAATATTATCTAAAATTAAAAAATAGACCTAGTTCGGCCAGTCTGGCTCAGTGGTTGAGCATCGACCATGCACCAAGAGGTCGCCAGTTCGATTCCCAGTCAGGACATTTGCCCAGGTTGTGGGCTCAATCTCCAGTGAGGGGCATGCAGGAGGCGGCCAATCGATGTTCTCTCTCATCGATGTTTCTATCTCTTTCTCTCCCTCTCACTTCCTCTCTCTCTAAAATCAATAAAGGAAAAAAAAAAAATAGACCTAAAACATTAAAGAAATTTAGTCAGCACTCAAAAACTTACCTAACTGTAGGTTTACAAGCAGATTTTATTAAAAATGCAAGTAATATTATGTCTTATCTTAAAAAATGTTATTATAAAGTAATAGATTAAAAGGGAAAATTTCAACATATGTTTTTAAAATTTTTTATTGCTTTGTAGAGAAAGAAGAAGGGGGGGAGAGAGAGAGAGAGAGAGAGAGAGAGAGAGAGAGAGAGATCAATGAGAGAGAGAAACATCAATCGGTTGCCTCCCATATGTGCCAGAACCAGGGATTGAACCTGCAACCCAAGTATGTACCCTGATTGGGAATCGGTGACGTTTTGGTGCATGGGACGATGCTCAACCAACTGAACCACACTCTCTAAGGCTCAACATATTTTAACAGAGCCAGGCATACATTGGTTTTTTATGTATTTATTTTTTAAGTGTTTTTTTTTTTTTCTTTATTGATTTTTAGAGAGAGAGGAGGGAGAGGGAGAGATAGAAACATTGATGAGAGAGAACATTGATTGGCCACCTCCTGCATGCCCTCCACTGGGGATTTGGCCCACAACCTGGGCATGTGTCCTGACTGGGAATCAAACCAGCAACCTCTTGGTGCATGGGTCAACACAACCACTAAGCCACACCGGTCAGGCTACATTGGTTTTTTAAAAATGATAGAACAATTGATCTTATTAACAGAAATGCATAAATCCTGGTGTAAAAAAAAATACACAAAAACTCTTAGTAGCTTATAACAAAATGTATTTCTACATGATATATTTATCATCATTCACCTGGTGGTCTGCTACACATTTCCTCACTCAGATTCATTTCTCTGGAGCAACTACCATCTCAAACCTCCCCAATGACCATGGCAGAGGAGAACAGTTGGTTCTAAAGGGTTATGCATTATGAGTTATAGTGCCTGTCTGAATATCACTTCTACTCACAACTGAATTTCCAGAGGAAGCCATGTAACTCTATTCAAATAAAGGTATGTTCAGAAATGCAAACATACATCATAGTCAGAAAACATACACACACACACACACACACAGAGAGAGAGAGAGAGGGGGGGGGGCAGAGAAAGTTAAGAATCCTCAATAAAATCAAAATGTAATTTCTTCTTCAATGAGATCCATTCCGATCACTTGCAGAGGATACTGAGGATGGTTTAAAATAAAAAATATTCAAAAGGTGAACTCTTCTTATTAGTTATTTGAATATATTATTCACCTCCAGAAATTTCTATTAAATAATATAGCATGACATAAATTCAGAGAAGCAGAAAAATAAATGGACCAGGATAAAGAGTTCAGAAGTAGATATAAGCAAACAAAAGGAAATATATGAGAAAATAGGGTTGACATTTCAAAACAGTGGGGGAAAAATAAGGCTTTTCAATAGTGATGAGATGATCAGCTGGCAATCTAAAAATAAAAATGAATCTCTATCTCTCCTTTAAAAAGTAAACTTCATAGAATCAGAGTATATATTTAATTAAATGAAAACACAAAATCATAAAAAGTAGAAAAACTTTTAAATAAAAAGTACTATAGTGAGACCTAGTGATTCAATTTCTATATAGCCAACTACTATCCAAGTGATGTTATGTTACTGAGTCTCTCTAGACCTGTGGAACATGGACATATGAAAAATAACAAATTCATTGAATCTCTGTGAGGATTAAAATAGAAAACTCAAAGTGCCCTTTATTCACCATACTATCTGCCACAAAGCACTCAATTAATGATGTTAATTATTATTAATATTACAACAATTATTACATTATTAACAAGGCATTTATCACATGTGGCCTACGCTCAAACTGTGGAACTGATTTAGGCACAAATTCTAGGCCACCTCTCTTGTTAAGTGAAAGATAACTGAGTGGAATTACTAGAAGTTTCTTAAAATGTAAAGAGCTTCATTTTCTCAATTAGGTCAATATTCTAAATTAAGCAGTTATACATCACTAAATTAGTATTTATGAGATCAAATTAACAATACATCTCTAACACATTCATTTAAAGGTCTTTGGAATCACTGTATTTATTCAGTGAGGAGTAAAATAATTTAATTTGCTAAGCATTGACAATAAGAGCAATGTCACTCTCTTCACTGAAAGAAGAATCTCATGCAAGCAAATTGAGGTCACTCTGGAGGAAGGAACCATTTCTCCTCAGAGATGGTGAGATTTGGGGATTCTTTTTCCAGTTCCTCAGCCACATAGTATTTATCTAAGATAGAAGGCATCTACCTGCCTGTTTTCCTAGAGAAAAACTAAAGGATGAAACCAGGAAAAGAAACATCTAGACTCCAGCAACATTTTGAACATCTTACCTGATGAATGACTTTCTTTGTAATAAACTATTAAAAAAAAACCAACCAAAATATTAGAAGTTTATTTTATTGCAATCTTTTCCCATGAAATTCTAAATGTCAGATGACTTTATACAAAATAAACACCTGTTTGCCAATGCATCACATGTTGCAGATTTAGGGACAGAGAATTACCAAATTGGTCCATTTATGATGTCGTTAAATTGATTTTTACTCTACTGTAAGAGAAATCTCAGCAAACTAAAGATACATAGTTGAACACATGTCCTAAATCAGTGAGCGATTTTAGTAATCTCTTCAAGATTGCTCTTTATTAACTCTTTATATAACTTTCAGAAAACACAGTAATTGAAGATAGTTAGTGCTTTACTCTGAAGAAAGAAAAGTGCTCAGGGAATTAATGGCTGTTATATCTTGAGAGAGATAGAATTCAATGTAGCCAGATTGGGTGGTAAGGATCTGCTAGAACCTAGAACCAGCTCTAACAAAAAGGTTTAGTAGGCCCTTAGAGAAAATTGTAAAGTTGGTCAGGCAAATAATAAAAAAAGTATAAAGCAACAATAAAGAAGTGGTAACTAGAGGAAAGAGCATAAGGGGACTCTTGGGGTAGAAAGGGACATAGACCTCAGTTATTAGGGAAAGCTCACCAGGTGTAAGTTAGGGACCTAGTCATGAAGGTCTTAGCTTAAGAAGGTTTCCAGAGCCCAGCCAGTGTGGCTTAGTAGATTGAACATCATCCCATGGACTGAGAGGTCCCAGTTCTATTCCTGGTCAGGGCACATGCCCAGGTTGTGGGCTCGATCCTCAGCAGAGGGTGTGCAGGAGACACCCAATGGATGTTTCTATCTCTCTCTCCCTTTCTCTCTCTAAAAAAGTCAATAAAAACACATTGAAAAAAAAGGAAGGTTTCCAGAGTGAGAATTTGGACACATTGCGGGGGTGGGGGAGAGGTATGTGTAAGGTCCAGTTATTAGAACCAGAATTCATCATGGTTAGACAAGAAGCCAGAGAGATAGTACAGAGATCTTGATATTACTCAGGCCTGAATTTTTAATTAGTTATCTTTTTATGCATACCTGTTACCTGGAATTTTTAGACACACTGGGAAATTTATGGAGGCACTGTTACTAAATTATACTTGTAACACTAAGACTTTGACTGTATTTGCATACCTTTTTGATGTGATGAGTGCAGAGATGTAAGAAAAGGTGTCTTCAATGGAAAGGAAAGCAGATGTAGGCAGGAGAACTAGGCAAGACAGGACAATGACCAAAGAAGAAAGGCTAATTTCAAAATAGAGACCATTTCAGCTACATACCCAACTTAATGTAATATATTAATGGTAAGCTACTCTACATGCCTTGAAGGCAGTTCTGACTACATTTGTGAGGGTAAGGAAAGAAACTTTTCTCTTTTTAGTATGTATCTAATGTTCCATCACAGAATGTACACATATATTCAAGGAGAGAACATTAGCTTTAGGGTGTGTGTCTTTGATTTTCTTTCAAGTCCACTCATGGCTCTTTTATCTGAGAAGCAATTTGCCTGAAGAATCTGAATTTCTCATATTCTCAATTTGGATTTTCTCTTTTCAGATCAAAGAGGTAATCTCTAGTTTCGTGAAGTTTTCTTGGTTTATCACCTTGATAGACGTTCCATTTATTAAATGCTAATCCTCACAAGCTTACAAATAGCTGAACCCATAATTACCACCATTATACTTCATTCAGAAGCCTGTGCAGTTGGTGTTTGATGTAGCTGAAGCTGCTCCCAGGAGAGTGGTCAGCTGCTTTTCAAGGAGACTCTCTATTCTCCTGATTGAAGTCTGAATGAGAGACTGTGCTATGCAACTCCATTACAAAACCCTGTTCCTATTGTACGATCCTGGACTAAACAGATGATGTCAATCCTGATTCAGCTTTTAAAAAGTCTGACCTGATAAACAGTGTCAGCCTCAAAGTGCGCCTAAGATCTAAGAAAGAAAGGTGGGGGGCAGGTAACTTTGGTTAATATTTTGAATTAGATTAGTGGTGAAATAAGTAAAAAATATGGGGATTTGAAGATGCTCTTTTTCTGATACACCAGAGCAAACTCTTTATTAGCTGGGTTGTGTTTTCTGTACATAACCTATTACTTGGAATTAGTAGACACTTTGGGAAATTCATTGAGGTGTCTTTCCAATTAGATGGCATTTACTAAATGACACTTATAGCACTAGGGTTTTTTCTGATAGTTTCATGCCTTTCTGACTTAAAAGTCTTTAAAAGGCAATACACCTAGTTAAAGTATTGACATTCTGCATGTCAATACTTTAGATGCTAAGTTATTGTTCTTCTTTAAAAAAAAAAAAAAACACCTTTGTATCTTTGTAGGCATTAGGTTTGTAGTGGAAATGACCAGTGATACAGTATCGGTTTGGAATTCTGTGTATCCTGGTAAAGGCTTTAGAAAGGAAATACCTTATCTCTGGTAAAACTCTTTTGTGGCAGCTGACTGGGTAGTGGCACGATGAGTAAGAGAATGAAGGATATGTGAACAGGCTGTCTAGAAGGATAAGTGGACATGGGTCTGGAAGAAAGAAGAAGGAGATAGGAAACAGGAGAGTATTGTAGTCAGTGATATAATTAAGGGAAAAGGGGAAACTGTACCTGCACAGTTAGTCATTTTACAGTTCGATAAGTTTCTATTGGTAAACCTCATGAAAGCACCTCTCACATCAAGATATATATTTAGAACTCCCTAAAAACTTCATTGTACCCATTTAATTAACAACCCATCAAAAGATAACTATTTTAAATTCCAATATCATATATCAGTTGGTTCTAGTTTTGAACATCATATAAATGGAAAAATCAGTATGTAATTCCTTGTATTTGCTTCTTTCACTCAACATTTTGATTTTGAAATTCATCTGTGTTATTGAACATATCAGTTTCTCATTCATCTTTTAGTGCTGTATAATAATCCTTTGTGTGAACATACACTAGTTTATCAGTAAACTGTTGAGAGGCATTTGAGTTGTTTATAGTTTGGAGCTATTAGGAATAAAGCTGTCATAAAGTTTTTTTTATAAGTCTTTTGGTAAACAGAAGTACTCTTTCTGTTTCTAAATGACCAAACGTGGAAACGTTACCTCATAGGGTAGGCATATATTGAGTTTTAGTAGCTATCGTCAGCTTTCCAGAGTGTTTGCGCCAAAGGGTTGACCATTCCCCCAACAGTGGCTGAGATCTCTCATTGCTTGGCCTCCTACCTAGCATTTGCCATTGTCCATCTGCCTCACTGGTGCGATGCACTGGTATCTTCTTGCCATTGGAATGTGCTTTTCCCTGATAATAAATCATGTTGAGCACCCTTTCATATATTCATTAACCATTTGGACATCTTTGTCAACTGCCTGATAAAGCCTTTAAAAGGTGAATGTCAATGTATCATAGAATTGTACACTTGACACCTATATAGTTTCATTAACCAATATCACCCCCCAAAATTTAATAAAAATAAATAAATAAAAATATAAAAGTAAAAGTAAAAAAATAAACAAAAAAGTGTATTTTTAATATTCTTTCTTTTTCCTTATTTTTTACTCATTATGGAACATGGGATATTGTCAAATATAGGTGTTGCAAACACCTTCTCCAAGTCTGTGGCTGGTATTTGTTGAGAAGCTTCTGAGCCCTGGAAACTGAGAGATTCTGTCTGCTTTTGGAGTTTTCAGTGTTGCCCTTTGGCCAGGGACCAAATGCCCTTTTCTAATTCAATATGTGCTTTCAATGGAAGACCAGACCTTGTTCAAGTGAGACTTTCCAAAACTCGGTGAGACTGATATTTTGGCCTACCTGTTGTGTATTCTCATTTGATTAAATTTTTTTGCTATTCAAACACTTTTGCAATCCATTTGGTTGGTTCTACTAGCCATGTAATTGTAGTTTGTAATGTCAGGGCCCACAGCAGGCTGCCCCGAGATACCCCCCAAGAGCATATTAATTATTTTGAATTATAGTAACTTAAGAAACTGCTCATTCAAGAAGAAAGCCCTGATCTCTCTGTCCCCCTCAAAGCAGAAGATAAATCTCTCATGTGATCGATGCCTTCCCTGCTGCTGAGGGCTGAGACAACCGTATCATAAGAGTAAAAAGAATCCAGAGACGAAAGCGTGTATAAACAAGCCTTGTACCACCTTTAATAATTTACCGCTGAAGCTCCAAATTTGTTTAGATTCTTCACCAACAAATATCCAAACTTTGCTTAGATTCCTTTCTAATGAGCACTAATTTTCTTTGGCCTGTCAATTTCTCACAAATTTATTGTTCTTTTGTCTAAAATGTATAAAATCTACCTGGTTCAACCATTTCTTTGAGCCTTGTTTTATGATCTGAGCACCATATTTTGATTCTCCTCTGCACACACAGAATAAATTGGTTTTTCTCCTGTTAATCTAGTCTTGTGTCAGTTTTATTATTTTATTATTAGTCCAGCGGTAAGAACTAAAGAGGGGGGTAATTTTCCCTTTCCTCAAAGTAAGCTACTCAATTCTTGTTTGTTTCTAAAAAATAATAACTGTTATTTCTTTTATATGTATTATTAAATTTGCTAGAATTTCCACACCAATGTTAAATAATGACCAGTAGAAATTCTAGTTTTCAATTTAAGGGACATAATTCTATAGTTTTGTGTTTTTTTTTTTTTTTTTTAAAGAAGTATTGGCTATTAGAATGAGATCATATTTTTATTATATCAAATAAAATATACTTCAGCACCTTAGATAGAGATTTGTAAAAGATGATGCTTTTACAATGTTTTTTATAAAGTTTTAAAAAAAGTGTGCTCCATACAGAATGATTAAAATATTATAAAACATGAAAATGAATGGAACAAAATTACCCAATATCATATATTAGGAGATAATCATATTTCACAATTGGTAGATATTCCAGATAACTTTATACAAATGTATACAAACTGAAAGTTAAATAAATATAGAGAAAAAAGCATTTTAGAAAAATGGGTTCTTAATCTTTCTCTTATTGATAATTAAAGTCAATTGCAATTATAATTCAATTTCATCAAAGAAATAAATGTGAGAGAAAATAAAGGATTGCTGAAATTCAAGTATTTTTAGCAAGAATAGTAAATCCTAAAACATCTCTATAAAATTAAGTATCGATTATGAAACCTATGTTACTGATGCTAACAATCTATTGTCATGTCAATATAAAAATGGAAATTAATATGTTGACTCCACTTATCCTTACCCTACCAGTCATACTGGGCTAGCTTGTGCCTTCATTCAGCATGACTGCGCTCTTATGGAAAGGGGTGATGTGGACAGGAACACCGCCACGTGGAGACGAAGGCAGATTTCGAAGTGGGACTCCATCAAGCCAAAAAATCCCAAAATTGCTAACCAGAATTTTCGGGAGAGGCATGAAGCAGATTTTCTCAGAGCCCTCGGAAGGAACCAGCCCTGCGAACACATTGCTCAGACTTCTGGCCTCCAGAACTGTGAGAAAATCAATGTTTGTTGTTCAAGCCACCAAGTTCGTGATGCTTTGTCACAGCAGCCCTAGCAAACTAATAGAGGACACTTTGTGTCAAATGAAGCTTTGACTATGACATGGAAATAGCAACTTTTCTGAAATGGTTTCAGTTACTAGAAGTGATCTTGGAAATTATTACCAAATGGTAACAAAGAAAAGCCAGCTGCTTTTCATTGCCATCATCGGGCACCCGTATATCTAAACAACGTGTGTGATAAAATATTCCCTTCCTTTTTCTCAATCGAAGGTCTGGACAATTGCTGTTGTTATTGTTGAATTTTAAGAATATCTACATGAAAGCTTCCAAAATAGGGAAGTTTAGTTGGAAGTAGTCCCAATGATACAGGTGTTCCTGACACCTAGGCTCAGCAGCACGCACTCAGTTTGAGAAAAAGTTCACATCATGAGATTACTCCAGCTCTCCTTGGGGGCAGTTTTTGTCTCCTACTCCTGAGCTACAGAGTTTAAACAGTAGGTTCAAAATTAAAATGATACTGCAGGGATTGCAAACATGAACTTTCACAATTTTGGCATTCTATGTGCCGACTTGAAATTTTTATCAACTTTTTGTCTGCAGAGACATTTGAAAACTGTTAGAAATAAACAACATTCTAATTTCTGTTTTTTATTGTTGCTAAATCTGAATTTTTGGATCTGCCAAGCTTATTCTTATCTATTAGACTTTCCCTAACTATTTGCATTTCCTTTTCCTCATGTGAAAGACAATATTTGAGAATAAAATTAATAAAGGGTGCCTTGGGTTAACTATGAGTGAAGATAAATGGACAGATCTGGTAATATATATTCTATGTAATATGCTAAGAATATATGATCTTCATGAAATCATTGACAAATTTGTAGGTTAAAGCTTAAAAACTGCAATGTTCTTATTATTGTGACTGATAAAGAGACTTTTAAGAATACATTAATATCATTAAAATGTACTAATCCATTAATTTTCCAATTCCATAGTGTAATATTTATTTTGTATTAATATGTCAATATTTTTACACACAATTTTTTTAATAAAAATTTTTTCCAGTGGCTACATTTCTTTTCTGGCCATTACTATAATTAGTATAATTTTGTGACTTTTTAGTGAAAACAATTTTTCATATAAAGACTTGAGGTAATGGGTGAAAAGGGGGGACATCTGTAATACTTTCAACAATAAAGATAAATTTTTAAAAAAGAATTTGATGGGATGGGGGGATGGGGAGGAGGGTGTCAATGGGGAAAAAAGGAGAAACATCTGTAACAAAAATAAATTAATAATAAAAAAAAAGAATATAGTCCATAGGAAAACAGCAAATGAGATGATAGAAATAAATAAAAATATATTAACACTCAAAAAAAAAAATAAAAAGAGTTTGGTTTTAAAATATAATCGGTTCCAAGTGCTAGATACACTAGGCCCATCACTGACATACACTTGACCTAAAGCAGGCAATGCCTCTATTTATGACCATCTCTGCTTCCAGATCCCTGGGGCTTACAGTTTTTGGTTTCTTTGTTTTTTGTTTTGTTTTACTGGAGCAACATTGTTCCACTAGGTGGCCTTGTTTGACAAGATCTACAATAAACCAGAGCATATTAATCTGTGTGTGTGTGTGTGTGTGTGTGTGTGTGCGCGCGCACACACATGTATGTGTTTGTGTGATGATTACATTGGATCTACAGAAATGTTCATGCTTCCTTTTTTTTGATAAAGCGGGTCTTTGTATTGAGGTGAAATTATGCAGAATCCCATGTAAACTTATATTCAGGATATATAAAAATCCCAGTAAAAAATCAAATGCTGACTCCTTCGATATTGAAGTGACTTCGCATCACTCACCTGCTACCCTCTAGTAGGTTTCATCAAAAATAGTGCCATATTGGGATCTAAATGATTTTCTCTACTATAGGTAGACCAGTGGTGGTGATGACTGGATCAGACTTCGTGTTGAGCTGTAGGACTCGTGAATAACCTCCGTCCTTGTCCCAAGTCTACTCCATTCATGGACTCAGTGTAGAGTGCTAGGTGGCCAAGGAGAGAAATCATCTCACAACAACTGGGTGAGGAATCAAATGTAAATGCCTCATCTGTGGTGATGATCTCTGGTGGACCTTTACCTGAGAAAGATTCTCGATTTTTGTTTTTGCTCCCTCCCCTTTACATGCCTTTTCCTTAGAACTCCTTATACTTGATCTTCTATCCTGTTCATTCCAAGTCCCTGATAAAACAACCAGGACATATTCTGCTTCCCAGAATTCAATGTACATCCTCACCTCAAGCCATAACTCCCTCCAAGCAAAGTTAGTGACCAGGTGTATTTCTTGAGGCTTTGTCCACTGAGAGAATTTCCCCTCACCACTGTCATTCACTGTCACCCCTAAGTTGTCACATCAACTTATAGAGTTTCCCATCCATAAACCGGGTCCAGCATGGTTCCTTTTCCGTCAGCTGGCCATGGAGATTATTCCACCATGTAATGGGCATGAGCTGAATGACAGGCAATAGAACATTAGAGGTACAAAACAGGATTTGGGCCATCTGGGCCTGTTCAGACCTAATCTTAAATGTGCCATTCCATTGCTCATTGATTGCTGCTATTAACCAGTCTTATGACTAGATAGATCTGACAATAACCAGCTATTTGATAACCACCTTCAGTCTCATAATCACTTAATACTCTATAGTCAGTCTCTTGGTCCCTACTTGTATCCAGTAGCACACCGGGAGCTTTTTTATGCACAGTAAATAATTTTCTTGAAAAGATAGCAAAGTCATGCTCCAGAACCCCAAGGGTTTTCCATATGATTCTGGTATTATGAGTGCCAGGTTCCCACACTTTATCTTTATCAATGAGGGGTATCTTTAGCAAATGAGATCTGCTGCTACAAAGCTGGAAAACTTCAGGGTTGCTGTAAAAATTAGCTGGTACAATATTCCTAGTTATAATTTGTATCTAAAATCCAAGAAACCTACCAAATGTTGTGCCTCCTTCTTAGTAGTGGGAGGTGCAAGGTGCACTTGACTTGCTCTATTTCCTGGAGGAATTTTTCTGGAATACCCTAGATCACTGGACCTCTAAAACCTTCCCATTATATAAAGCCACTAAAACTTTAGTAGGGTTGATCTTCTACTATAAGACACTCACTTGTCTTGCAAACAATCAGAAAAAGTGGCCTTGCTGCTTACCAGGGTACAAGTAACATGATGCCATTAATTTAGTATGCCCATTTGATGTTCTTGAGAATGTCCAGATAATCAAGCTCTCTGTGACTATATTATGTGAGAGACTGAGAAAATTAACTTAGCCCTAGGGTAAGATTATTAATGTTTAATGCTGATTGCATTAAGTAAATGAGAATTGCTTCTGATTTAACCTTCCTGATAGCAATTGAAAAGAGAACATTTACCAAATCAATAGTCACATACCAAAGTAGAAGCTATATTGGATTTGCTCAAGTAAAGAGAAAATCTGGCATAGCAGCTGTGACTGGGGCTATAACTTTATAAACTTTATAACTTTATAACTTTATAAACTTTATAAAAATCCACTGTGTTGTGCTATAGCCTATCTGGTTCTGCAGGGACTGGACTGGTGAATTAAAGGTGGACATGCTAGGGACCACTTCTCTTGCATCTCCTAAGTCTTTGAGGGTAGCACAGACTGTGCCATTTCACTCATGATAAGTATTGCTTCTGATCTACTATCTTGGTCATGGTGTTATGAGGGTTTCAGCACTTTCCATTGGCCTTCAGAAGACAAGGTAAATGAACATGTGGACACAGTGGACCCACAGGGAAACAGCCTTGGATGCTCCAATGCTCTATCACCTGACCACCATATGCCTGAATTCTAACAGAGACATAAAGACACCTAAGGTCCTCAGGTTATCAGTATCTGCTCAGACCCTCTATCCAAAAGCCCTGTAACGATCTGAACATTTGCCTTCCTTACTATGCAATCAGTCTGCTAAATAATCATACATCTTTTGGAGGAAAAATTGGGTAATCTCTACTATATATAGATACTGTGACATAGTGAGATCTTAAGACTTCAAGGGAACCCAGTTTCCCTTTCAACTGATGGAATCTGACACTAAGAAATGGCTCAAGCTCAGTTCTGGAAACTGAGTAGAGGATTAAGATTTCCATTTTAAATCGTTGACATTAGCCTTCAGCTAACCTGGTCCTGATATCCTCTTGATTATAAAGTTCAAGCAATAGCCACTCTGACCTGCCCATTTTTCTTGACCCTTGGTATACCATGTGTACTAGTCATTGCCACAGATACTTGAGTCATAGAGGCTTCCTTTCTCATTAACTCTAGCCTGCAATGAACATTTACAACTGAGATTCTCCAGGATACTGGAAGTACCTTCAGTAGTGCATTTCTGTATGTTGAAGGGAGCATCCTTTGGGTCCTCCCATGGCACATAATTAGTAATTAGGTTCTTTGTCTTAAGTAACAATCTACTATAGCACACCCACATCTCTAAGCTCATTAAGCCCTTTCAATGGTAAGGACATCTCATTTACTATGGGCCATTGTATTTTCTAGCTTCAACAAGACATCTGAGAATTATGTTAGAAATGATTGCAGGTGTCCCAGCAGGTTATAAACCCCAAGAAACCAGAGATTGTTCTTCTATCAATAAATTCTCATTACAATTCACATTGTGCAACTCCTCTCTCCCATCCACCTGCCTCAAGATCTACTTCTAAGCACGTCCACTAGTGTGCTGATAAATTATAGGCAGACCCAACTGTTTGTTTTTTATGTAATTAATTCATTTCTTTCTAAAATAAGTATAGCACTTGGCCAGAAGTTGAAACTTATCGCTTTAAAAGCCAATAAGGGAGTGGGAAGCAGAGCTTGAGTCTGGTGCCTAAGAACACTTGGCCATCTATTATGTTAAGTGAAACAAGTCAGAGAAAGACAAATATCATATTATTTCATTTATATGTGCAATCTAAAACATTTGTTGCGGTTCAGTCCCTGGCCCTGGTTGGGGTCTTGTGGGAGGCAACCAGTCGATGTGTCTCTCTCACTTCAATGTCTCTCTCTCTCTTTCTCTCTGTCTCTCTCTCTCTCTCTCCCTTTCCCTCTCTGTCTCCCTCCCACTGTATCTGAAGATAAATGGAAAAATATTCTCAGTAGAGGATTTAAAAAATAAATAAATAAAAAGAAATAAAACAGAAACAAACAAAACAGAAACAATCTCACAAATACAGAGGACAAATTGATGATTGCCAAGTGGGAGGGGCATTGAGGATGGGTGAAAAAGGTAAAGGGATTAAGAAGTACAAACTGGTAGTTACAAAATTGTCACAGGGATATAAAATACAGTGTAGAGAATATAGTCAATAGTATTGCAATATTTAAGTATTGTGTCAGATGGGTACTAGATTTTTCAGGGTGATCACTTCATAAGTTATATAAATATCTAATAACTATGTTTTACACCTTAAACTAATATAATATTGTTGTAAACTGTAATTAAAAATAAAAGAATTTAAAAATAAGACATAAAAAATAAAAACCAATAAAGGAAATAAGTGGAAGCAAATCTTAAGAAGTATTAAGTATCATTTTATGAGGCATTTACCCAAGGTGATGTGTACATTTTGTTCAGGCAAGGGTGGCTATTACTTTCTGCCATGGAGATGCAAAGTCAAATCTGAACATCCAAAGGACCCAGGGAACACTGGATGTTCAAGATCATATCCACTCAGGTGTCATATCCAGGTGTCAATATCCCTCTGTGTCAGGGCCCAGACTCTGACACAGAACACTTGCTGGGGCGATGAAATAAGCCCTTTCTGCAGTTTGGTTCCTCTCACAGTCAGGTCTTTACCTCCAACTGCAGAAGATCAGGGTCCCTTTAAACACAGTTATAGAGGAAGACTGGTGTTCACACCACGCTCTGAGTTGACAGTCAGCTGATTTAAATATGCCATTTTCTCTCCAGAGCACAAATGAGGGCACTTTATAATAACTATCCACCTTCATAGCCCTTATAATTATCACTGCTTAAATGCTGCAGAGACTGCATAAGCCATTCATGCCCTTCCACTGGTATCCCTTTCCAATTTAGCACATGTGGTAAAGTCTTAGTCATCGTGATGCCTAAGCGTCCCAGGAGTTATGCACCATCCACTTATCTCAAGCAATCAGATCTTTGTTGCCACCTGCTGGGGAATTATCTAATTCCAGAATCTCATCCTTAGTCTGCTTCACAGGAACTCTTCTGACATCCACTTTCTTCGTTTAGGTTCCCCCAGAAGATCGTGAGGCAGGGATTTGAGTGCAGGCAGTTTATTTGGGAGATGCAGGGTACATCGGTAGGAGAGTAGAGAAATGATACAGAAGAGAGAAAGCAGCTAATAATATGCATGCTA
Organism: Tadarida brasiliensis; assembly: GCA_030848825.1. Lineage (NCBI taxonomy): Eukaryota > Metazoa > Chordata > Mammalia > Chiroptera > Molossidae > Tadarida > Tadarida brasiliensis. The sequence goes on along the minus strand of CM061267.1, from coordinate 75,321,145 downwards.
TTAAGCCAGTTTCCATGCTGGGCGAGGAGCTTAAATCTGACAGGATATGGTGCAAAACACACAATCCTGAATTATCCTACCCAGGGGGAGAGGAAGCCTGGGTATTTAAGTACCAACTCCCAAGTATCATTGGACACAGGCTGATCCTGGGGGTTATCTTCCCAGCACTTCCAGCCAGTCACAAGCACACAGAGGCGCTGCCTTGCACAGTTTGGGAAAAGGCCCTTTTAACCAGCAGTTGGAAGTTGGCAGAAAACCACCAACATGATAAGGTCTGAAGAAAATGGTTAGGAGCATGATATTGTCTTCCGCAAGCGCTTTGTAATTTGCCTTTCGCAATTGGATGTTTAATCCACTTGGGATTGATTTTGTTTTTTTGTATGGTATTTGGAACCAATGATATTGGGGATTTTTGTTTGTTTTATTACCTTCCTTCCTTCCAGTTCTTTCTTTCTTCTTTTTTATGTTCTTTTAATTTTTATTTTCAAATGTGTAGCTAATTATCTCAGCAACATTTATTGCACATTCCATTTTCTTCTCCTACTCATCTGCATTGCTGCCAGGGCCATACACCAGATGTCCAGCTAAGCCACACATTTGATGTCAATATAAATAGTATCCCCTTGAAAACTTTCACTTTCTAACTCTTCGTTGCAATAGTTAGAAAATGAAATATCAACTGCTACTCTCAAATATTAATTTATCAGGCAGATAAACTCTACTAATTCTTTTGTATATTCTCTTGATTTTTAGGTATATAATGATGTTCACCTTGAACAATAAGATTTTTGTTTTCTCCTTTCTGATCCTTATTCTTCATACACGTGTTTCTTGGTTTATTGTGCTGGCTAGAACATTTGGTTCTAATGTTGCATATAAATGGTGCTAGTTGCTATTACTTCCTTATTTGTGTTCTTAAAGAAAAGCTTTCTATGTTTCACCATTATCTATATTTCTCCCTTTTTATCTGGTTTTAATAAATATTTTCTTACTATTTTTCTAAGTTTTCATTTTCTTAAAGCATCAATACATGTTGCATATTATCAAGGATATTTTCTGCATCTATTAAGATGCTCATGTAATATTTGTATTTTATGTTGTGATTTGATAAGAAGTGGACCTTCTAATGTTCATTAAGTGTTATTGGTAATGATGCATTATCTTTATTAAATTTCCTGTATGTTAAGTTACTCATTTTGCCTTATTTGTGGTGGAGGGAAGAGGTTTGCTCTCTGAGTTCTGAGTGAAGATAACTTTTTTACATTGTTCTTTTTGTAGTTTGAATCAAGGCAAAGAAAGATGAGACACATGTGCTTTTTATTTCTCTTATCTAAAATAGTTTACATAGGTTAGTTAGTATTATTTGTCCTTCAAATTCATTGAAGAAGTCATGTTGGTTTGAGTGTGAAAATTTTTTTTTTTACTACTGATTGAATTCATTTCAAGTTTATAAGACTATAACAGGTTCTACTATTTTTTTGAGTATGTAAATTAATTTTTTTAGGAATTTTTTCATATCACATACATTTTTAATTTGTGGCAATATTGCTCATAAGAGTCTTGTAGTTTGTTTTAAAATTTTTATTTCTCTTCATTTTAAAGTATTATTTTTTGTTTTTGATTTTATAACCACTAAAGTGTAAGGGTGCCTTGAAATGATCAATTAGTGAATGAATTTGACAAAACCGGCATTTGAGATTTATAGACCCTGCACTCTGTACCGACTGTGTATGAGACAGAAACACAGAGGGCTTGAAGCAGGCACAAAATAATCCCGTTACACCAAAAAGGCCCAGGTTAGTCTGGGAATTTTAGAACTTTAAAATAATGTTTAAATTTAAGAGGGTGTTAGGACATTAAACGTTTGAGAATAAACATTGAAGAACAGCTAAGAAATCGAAAAAAACAATTCCTAATAAGGATGCACTTACACGGAGCATATGTGCTGAAACATTAGGGAGGATTGCAGAGACACACTTTGAAAAAGAATTCAAAGAGTATTCTGTAGGGAATTAGGAGCCAAGACGGGCAGTATTTTGATGTAAAAGGCTACTTTTGGTCGAATTGTGATGGATGCATTGAAGTTTAATGAATATTAAAAGTCAAATATAATTTAATCTATCCACCTTGCTTTATTTTATAGCCTTAATAATCTTGATTACAGATACTTTCTAAAGTTAACAGTCCTATATCTGATGCTCTATTCAGTAAAACTAGAAAATGATTAACAATTTAGTTGAGTATGTTCTACCTAATTTCAAATTCATGAAACCTATTCCACCTATAAAATTATTTTTGCTCTTAGAAATCACCTGTTCTGTTTGTGATGATTACTGTATTCTAAGATAGATTGTACAGGATGTTACTTTGGTGTTATTACCTGGTATAGGAATTTTTTGTTGTGATGGTACTGGAAAGAGTTTGCTTTTCATTTTCTAGAATCCAAATTACACCTACACTTTTTTGGAGATTTTAAAATGAAAGCTTTTACTGCACAGAGGTATATTTTAAACTACTTCTAGATCATTTATTACTTGAAAGTTTGGGAGAAATATTCCATATGGTTGGACCTATTGGCTTATGTCAGAGTTAAGATTTCACTCACCCTTTCAATTTTGTCTACGGTTATTTTTATATTAAAGTTTCTAGCTTCATCTCTTATGTTTTTAATAAGCTTTTATTTATGGAAATACCATACTGTTCACCCAGATTATCAAATATATTAGAATGTAGCAATTTCCTCAGTACCTGCAAGTATGTTAACTTTATTTTCTATAATTTTGATATTTGGAAAAGTGAATGCTTTAAGTTTATTAGTTAAAAAGCTTTCTGTCTCTCATATATATATAAACTGGCACACACACACACACCAGTTTAATGTGAAATTCCACAGGGATAAAAGAAAACAAAATGAATTTGAATAAGTGAGAATGCTGCAGAGAGATGAGGCAGTCTGGATGGACATTATGGAGGGCAGATGGCTGTCCTTTGCAAAGGTGAGTGAGAGTCATGGGTTAAGTTAGGGGGAAACCTGGAGAAAGCTTTGAGAGATGGGCCTCACTGGGCCCCACTGCACTGACAAGGTCATTGCAGAGCACCTTGGAATTACAAAGCAGAAATGCAGGAGGACCAGTCTCACTGAGGAGGTAGCCAGAGGAGAGTCCCAGAGCCCAGTCCATGTCACTAAATTAGTCTTTTCAAGGTACTATTTTACACTTAATATCTCAATTATGTCTCTATTACATGCCACATTATACACTAAGTGAGATTTTATTTAAGTTTATTAAAAATAGTTTATATTTGATAAGTTCAGCTGTGCATCACTTAGAGCAGATTTGATCAGACAAGCAGGGATTACAGGATATTAAACCTTTAATAATACAATGTAGTCTTCAATCAGTCTTTTGGATTAGCTAGCAAGCTTAAGAGAGACCTTCCAAATGAATAATTTTTCATTGCTAATGATCCTTTCCAATTATTTTTTATTTAGTTAGCATATATCATTTTCTGCTTCTAACCATCAATCTTAATTCTGGATGTCCTATTAATTCTAGGCAAAGAAGTGTAATGACAATTTTAAGAAGACTTATGACAATACCACGGTTGAGTCTATGATGAGAATGATGCAAAGCATTTTTCTTTAGTGGGTCACAACCATTCCTTCATCTATATACTTAGTTTGGGGAGTGGAAGGACTGTTATGTTATTCTAATACACCCAAATAACCAAGCAGGAGTCTAAAGTGATATCACTAAACTGGCTCTTATGTAAGTGGCACTAAAATTCAGTTGAGCAGCAATTTTATGTGTGCCAGGATTTGAACCATGCACAGTGGTACAAAGCAATCTGCACAGTCATTGTCTTCAATGTATTAAACGTAAGTGATCCGATTTCTATTTCCTGTAGCCTGGAAGGAGAAATGCAAGAGATCAAATAAGCAGCCGATGTATAGAGGGCAGGAAAAAAAAGTGTATAATTATGTTTATCAGACTGTGTGAAATCACAGCATAATTTGCACTACTTCTGATTGATATTAAAATGAGACTAGAGCAGGGAAAAGGAAAGGTTTTAAAAATGACTGAGTTATTGTAAATAAACAAGTATAATTGTCCTTATTCATTTATAACTGCATGGATACGCACTCTTTCAAATTTTGCTATTCTTCAAATATATGTGCACATTTTCATTTTTCTTTACATTTGGATATATATTTTTTTATTTATCCTCACCTGAGGACATTTTTGCATTTATCTTCAGATAGAGCAGGAGGGAAAGAGGGAGGAAGAGAGAGAGAGAAACATCGATGTGAGAGAGACACATCGACTGGTTGCCACCCACACAACCCCAACCGGGGCTGGGGACAAACTGCAACCGAGGTACATGCCCTTAGTGGGAACCGAACCTGGGACTCCCGGGTCCGCGGGCTGACGCTCTAACTGCTGAGCCAAACCGGCCAGGGCACGTTTGGATGTTTTTTATTGTGCTCTGATATGATATTGTATTTCTCTTTGCATGTTCAAATTTTAAAAAGAACAAACAACTGTATATATTCCTGCATGCTTATTATTCCAGCCACCCAAAATGTGATATTATATATTTATTGAAAATAAAGATTAAACTAGATCTTATTCTTAAGATGATTGTATTGAAATAACCATGCATTAAAAAAACAATTAAAAATGAATGTCACAAAAGTCTATTAAAGTAACATAATTTTAGACAAAATAATCTGATACTGCAAAATTCTGGCTTGCAGGTTGACATCTTATGACATCACACTATAACTCACTACCAATAAACGCAGCCTTGAAACAAAGAAAAATTTAAATTCATTTAATTTTCACAGCCCAAACATAGATTTTTGGGGCAGACTGCCAGCAGTTTTGTTGGGTCAAAGAAAATAAATATGGCCCACTCCTATGACAAAGACACACACACAAAAAAGCAGCCAGTATTTTAAATTGCATATAAACTGGCTTTTATTCAAATATTCAAATAAGCAGTATCTTCTTCCTATGAAGAATGAGTTCACCCTCTAATTAGAGTATAAAAAATGTGATGGATATAATATAAAATGTGACCATCTGCATCTCTCAGTCTTGTCTTTTCCAGTTAGAAATCGCAGGTGTCTCTTAAACAATGATGAATTAGAAGGAAGGCTCTTTTTTAACTCATTTGTCTGTTAACTACCTTTATGGTAATAATGCATTTGCATTTTTAATTTTCTCAGTTGTAAATGAGCACCTCTGAACCACTTCCTAATTATTTTACAATTTTCTTGTATTGTTCATTATTCATGCTCTCTATTTACTAAATAAAAATGACTTTTCCTCTGAAGGACATTTGCAATTCTTATTATGTCAAACATAGATCATTTGGCTTCATATGAGAAATAAGGAGTAAAAGAAAACATAGGGACATACCCTGTATTCAACCAGTAGCAACTAAATGGGCCCATCATATAGAACGGAGTGTAGGGCAGGGTGTATAATGTGGTGTAGTAGAAACCATGCTTATTACTTTTAAATTGATGTCATAAAGCTTTCTGCTCAACTCATCTTATTTGAGAGGGTGAGTGGCACTGTGGAAATGGAAACAAACTGTTAACTAGTAGCCAGTGAAGGAACTTAGGTAAAATATATCCTACCAATGATGTATATAATTATGTTAGAGAGCACATAATGTTGTAAATGATATTGTAAAAGAGCTCACTAGCTACCTAGATTATTTAAAGGTTTATTCAAAGGCTATCTATAATACGGTGTTGGAACCAGTTCCTACAGGCTTAGGGAACCCATGGTTCACATCTCTTCCAACTTAATGTTTAATGACATCATTAACAGCCTGAAATTGGCCATGGTGAAAATATTTACACCATGGAAATTGTCAAGCGCTATCAAGGACTACATGGTTTACTGGTACACAATGGCCCATGAGGCTTGGTAGAATTGCTTTTCCTTAGTAACAAATTTTAAGCGAAACAATTTCTGATAGACTCACACTTTAAATGGTTGTGTGATGATACAGTTGAAATCAGAGACTGAAAGGGCTGCTAGTGGAGTGGGGTGGAGGGGGTCAGTCACGGGGGAAGGGGGGTCATCTCTAATACTTTCAACAATAAAGACAAATTAAAAAAAAAAAAGGCTGGTAGTTAAAATGAAGTTGAAAGAAAGATGGATGGAATTGTCCCTGGTGATAGCTGTAATTGATTTTCTCTTTTCCTACATGTGCATACACAACGTCTGAGAGTAATTCCCTTTGTTTCCTTTTAAGGAAATTATGACCAGATACATTTGTATTATAAAACTGTCTGCTCCTTTTCTCTTACTTCCCGTGGATGGATCCATGATATGTCCATATTAGAGTGACCTCATCCTTTATAAACTGAATGAATTATAGTGAGAATTGGAAGCAGTTTCATTAGGATAACTGAATTATGAGGAAAGCATGTATAGGAAGTTAGGAACCAAAAAAAAAAATCAAAGTTGAGTGGATTGTTCAAAGGACCCATATATAATTGTAATTATATATATAAAATTGTTTTGCCTCTGGTGCAAATATGAGTTAATATTTTTACAGAGCACTTGTATTTACTCATTGTAGATGTTTATTCTCTGTGAAAATAGTTTTTCCTGAGCTTGTCACTTATCCCTCAAGAGCCTATTCTTGTCAGCATCCATTTAGTACAGAGGGTGAATCAGGTTTTGTGAAGACTGAAATTTAAACAATTTGGGGATCCTTCCTCAAGAAAAATGATACAAAATTATGAATGGCAAATTAGGTGTAAACTTAAATTAGAACAAAAAAGAAATTCCAACAACTTACACATTTTAAAACACTGACAAACACTAGTACAATACAAAATAGAAGATTATAATAATATTTTAATTAATTGATATCCTGGCTTACCTCTATAATATATGTCCCTATATTTGTGGCTGCATTCTCTTTGTCTTTTTATATTACAACAATTTTAAAATAGGTTTTTATAGAGAAATAAAGAAATGTAGTCTTTTTGTCTTTTTTCCAGGTTGGTCAAAATGTTGTTTATTATTACTGATATTTTGATGGGTTTTGATGATAATCTAAGACTTCATTTACAGACTTATACATTGAATGATTGGAATAATTTTCCAGACTATCTGCTGGCAATACACACACACACACACACACACACACACACACACACACATATATATGTGTATATATATATATATATATCTCAATCTCCCATTCTCTTTTATCTCCCTCATACTTGGGTACCAGGCCACATGAACACTTTCATTCTCTAATAGCTCTCTGTGAGTGAGAGGATCTGAAACTTAACTTCACCCTTAATGACAAGTTTGCCTCTGGTTATCGAGTAGGTTACTATTTAAATAAAAGCCACATCCCCAATAGCAAGTATACTAATATTCTCTCTCTCTCTCTCTCTCTCTCTCTCTCTCTCTCTCTCTCTAACTTTAGACCACTAGTGGTAAGCAAAAACTAGAAAACATTTGAGACTATGGGCCCTCATTATGGGAACATATTTAATAATCTAAATTTGAATATATTCATAAACCCAATCAATGATGTACCTTTATTTTCCAATACTGCATACTATTAATTTACTTATGTTAGCAAAATTGGGCAAGAAATGAATACATAGATTTACATATTTTTTTTTCCTGTATGTGTTGACATAATTTCTGAACATACTTTGAAATGTTTCTGTATCTAATAAAATTTTAAAGCCATTATTTTATACACTGTTAATTAGATTTTAATTTTATTATGATCTGTCATCACTCACATTTTCTAAATAAACATTCAGAGATGCTTGTGTTATTTAAAAGAAGTATTAATATTTTTATTACGTAATTTCTGGGTTTATACTAGGCCTTCTTCTCGCTACTATTACTCAACTGCCATGTCTGTCTAAATAGTTTATTTATGCAACATATAATTATAAAGCCTCCACTATAAACCAAATACCCTGCTAGATCCTAAAGATGCAATGATAAAATAAATAGTTCATGCTTTTGATGTTATTATATTAATATCATACTTATTTTAAAACAATTCATCTTTGAGCTTTTATATGATTCCTTATACATGGTTCTTTTTCTCATTCAGCAGTGTCCACAGAACTTGGAGAATTAAAATTGTTTAATGAAACTATAAAATTTAAAAAGTAAATATTTAGTTTAGTTGGGTGATGTTTAATTTAACTGCCAAAATAGATTCTTGGGGCCCAGTCAGAAATTATAGTTTCCATAGCCATAGCCTTTAACTTGTTTTGCTAGAAAAGAAACAAACAAAATACAAAAGAATTAATAAGGAAAGAACCTGGCCCTGAGAAGTGTCCCTTGTTATTGTTTTTTTTTAAACAAGATTGGGTAAAAAAAAAATAGGGTGAATATTAACCATAAAGGAAGTTTTAAGGCCTTGGAAGAGAGGCAAGTGGAACAGTGTCATCAGTTACAGGGTAAATTCTGTGAGCTGAACTGTTTACCCACAGTGGTCCCCTTCCGAGAAAGCTGCACAGGTGAGCTGTGATGAGCCACCATACTCATTTTTCTGTTCTGGTAAAGCCTTGGTAAAAGCCTCAAGTGGAGAAGAGCATCATGTCAACCGTGAGCCCCGTGGAAATACGACACTCACCCACATATGCAGAACCCTGTGAAAAATGTTCATTTTTGGATAGTATTCTTTACAGTGGCTCGGGACACTTTCAAACTCTAAAACAGAGACTGAAATCCTTGAAACCAAAAGAAAGGCAAGATGTAAAAGATAAAACCTCCAGTTTCTATGCTTGAAAGGACTTGCCAATGGTGAAAATCATGCTGGTACATGATCTAGTGTAGAAATAAGTGCTTGGTTCTGATTAAATAAGGTCATTCAGTTAAGTTTGAGTTCTGGACCAGGGACGCATTAAATTACTTTCTTTATTGCCCCACCATATTATTACTATGTGATTATAAATTATTCAATCAACAGGAATTATTGAACACCTTTGGGTGAAGGTAGAGAGATGAAACATGTACAAGTACAATTACAATCTCACTTGATCCAAAGGCCAGGATTTGATCATCTTAATTATTAAAATTGTACCAGGAGGCACAAAAATAAGCAAAATTCATCTGAATCACTTAAATGGAAGCACAGACTCATATATTTTCAAATTTAGCAAGTGTCTTAGGTTCCATGCTGAAAAACACATATTGAACATGGAAATCCCTTAAATCAACCCAGAAAATTAGTTTCCTACCTCTTAGAGAAGTTCATTAAATTACTGATGAGCTGTAATTATTAAAATTTTAATTTTTTAATTAATAAAGTGGGCCTACTTATAACTTTAATATACTGATATGTATTCTGTTTTCTAAAACTGAACACCATGATTAGAATTTGTCTTCTAGATCTGCGGCCCTTTCTTTGTTTGTTTTGGCTGGGGCATTCTGGACAGATGATGTACATATGTGAGACAGTCCCACAGGCATAACTAGATTTTTTAATGTGCTGTGGCATATATAATACATGCCAAAAAGTTATTTAATATTACCCCAAAATAAATCCCTTTGTTTTCCTTTCAAATTGTGAAAACGGATTTTAAAAGGCTACTGACCATAAAACTTTTCTACTATCTAGTTATTCTCTTTCCCAGATTGTGCAACTCAGATTCCTTCAATATTATCACATAACCCAAGTTTCTGACTCTCATCATCATAGTGATTATTCTTCTCATTACGGCACAAAATAATGACTGCGATCCACTCCGTGGCAAGCACTGATACAGATTTTTAAAAAGCAAGTTTCACTTCTTGGTCTATAAGAACGTAGACTGCATGACAGGTGGGCTAGTTAGATATGGGATGAAGTAAGCCTCTATGATTCAATCCCATTTTAGAAGGGAATTGATGGAAATGAGGGAGTTTGCTGTGTGCACATCTGGAGGGAAAACATTCAGGCAGAGGAACAACAGGTGGAAAGTCTCTAAGGCAAAAACCCTAAAGCAAGGAGGTCAGTGGGTCTGGAATAGAGTGAGCAGGGTTGGTGGGGACATGGAAGGAGATAAAAGGTTAGACTTGTGAGATAATTAAAGTGATGTACTAAAGTCCCACTATTATGTCTTTTAGCTACAATTTTCTATACCGAGGAGTTCTCACTGTGAGAAACTGGGATGGTGGCATAAGGATTAAAAAATCACAGGCTACGCCCTAACAGGTTTGGCTCAGCAGTTAGAGCGTCGGACCACTGACCAAAGAGTCACGGGTTCGATTCTGGTCAAGGGCACGTACCTCGGTTGCGGTTTGGTCCCCGGCCCTGGTTGGGGTCGTGTGGGAGGCAACCAATCATTGTGTCTCTCACACCGATTATCGATGTTTCCCTCTCTCTCTCTCTCTCTCTCTTTCTCTCTCTCTCTCTCCCTCCCACTCTGTCTGAAAATAAATGGAAAAATATCCTTGGGTGAGGATTTTTAAATAAAATCACAGGCTAGAGATGGCATTTCTTGTCTGTGTCATTTGATTGAAAGTTTAATAATTAGAACATTACATTTATTTTTAACAGCAAATATGATTATGCTATTTATCGGTGCTTTCCAAATTTGACATTCACACAAATCACCTGAACATTTATTAAAATACAGATTAGGAGTCAATACTCTTGAGATTTGTATTTCTAATAAGCTGTAGGTCCAAAATACTTTGAGTAGCAAGGGTTTATAATACAACATTTACATTAATTTTAGGATACAAATTAAAATACTTGTGGTGGAATCCTTTAAAATAATTGCACAAACACCAAGTTGTGTGTGTATTTATATTTCTCTAGTCTTAAAGAATACATTAAGTTGAAAAAATTCAAAAGGCTTTTTTTCTCCCTCTAGAGACCTTACACCTGTGATTGGGCTGCACGCACCAGATGGTAACAGTACATTCAGTCACAGAACAGATCACCAATGCAACTACAGAATGCATGGCTATAGGAGAAACATTAGCAAGTCAACTCACTGTCTTTTATAAGCTATTTTTAATACAAAAAAATTCTGATCTTAAGTAAAAAATAATGAGTTGCAAAAGCAGTTCTTTACAAGATACATTTCAGAAATTATATAAATATCTGTAATCAGAAGAAAAAAACCAAAGTACCTATTGATCAGTCTTCTATATAAACAGTCATTACTCACTCTGTTATAAAAAAATCTAAGTTGGTTGAGGGACTTCCACTATTGTCAAAGTGTAAAACTGGCTCTATATCTTCTGGCATGAGTCTCAGTTTAAAACAGCTCATATATCCCATCAACCTAAAATAGGGTCAATCATCCTTAATTAATTTATATGCTTCATCAGTGAGAAGCATCCATTTGATTTATTAATAGATCTCTAGAGAGCAAATTAGCATCCTTGGCATTTCCTGACGTGCTTTGAATCAGAGTACTAACAGAAATTTCTCTTGCTAGCTCTCGGACTGGCTTTGATGAACAAAATCCTTTACAGCCAAGAAAAGATTTACACAATAGCATAAGTATGGTGACAACTGAAAAACTGTAGAGATTTTAGTTATACTCTAACCCAACATTATCACCTGTTTCTATTAGAAAAATAGCAGCTCAGAGATTTTAAGTGACTTACACAAATTCCCACTTTTGGCTAGTAGTGAAACACTGGATTTCTGGACGCACTGTCCTATGAGGGCCACACCCAACTCTCTTATGTTCTCTAATATATAATAACTATAAGTGCTTAAAAGCATAAAAGATATATATACATGTGAACATTATGAATTCAATAAAATATAGCATAGACTATAGATAATTGATATCCTTGTTATTGTGGCAATAACGATATCATTTCACATGGCATGTTTTCATTTTTCCAAAGGAAAGTAGTGTGATATCTAATTCAGTTATTTCACCAACTGCGAATGCCTTGCATATACATAGTTTCCCCCTCTTCACATTAACATTTAAAAAAAATTTTAATTGATTTTAGAGAGAGATGCAGGGAGAGAGAGAGAGACAGAGAGAGAGATAGAAACATCAATGAAAAAGAACATCGATTGGCCGCCTCCTGGACGCTCCCCACTGGGGGTTTGGCCAACAACCTGGGCATGTGCCTTGACCTGGAATCGAACAGGCAACATCTTGGTGCATGGGTCGACACCCAACCACTGAGCCACACGGGCTGGACCACATTGACATTTTAATAGAAGAGTTGGTAATACTTTAGTAGTAATGTTTTTTTTGGCTACATGGTATCGATATGAAGTTCTGCATCAGGGAAATGGCTCCATCCTGACTTCTGAGCCTCTAGGACAAAATTAATCAGGAATCGAATCGATGGCAAAGGAACAGACAAAGTTAGATGTTCAAAAATCTATTCATTCTCTACTGTGAAGCAAATGAGGAAACTAACTATGGCAGAGTAAGGCAGAGGTGTGGGTGAGGTTTCTACGGTAAATCCAGCCTTTGGAAGACAATGGACTGCAGCTCAACCAGCATTGTGGTTGTGTCTAAAATAAAACATGCACTCTACTGCCCATCGCTTAATATTAAGTACTTATTTTTTAATATCCTCAGACTATAAGTATCATGAGGAAATATCTGTTTAACTTACTTTATAACTGGCATCTAGCCTTACTATGAGTTGGTACATGTTAGAAACTCTATAAATATTTAATAAATTAAAAATAATTATCACACATACTAGAAATATTATCAAAAAGACAGAAGACATGTGTTGACAAGGAAATGGAGGGAAAGGAATAGGTGTGTAAATTGGTGTAGCCATCGTGAAAGACATTGAAGAAGTTCCTCTAAAAATGAAAAATAGAACTACCATATGATCCAGCAAACCTACTTCTGGCTATACATCCAAAGGAAATGAAATCTGTATGTCAAAGAGATACCCTCACTCCCGTATTCATTGCAGCATTATTCACATTGCCAAGATATTGAAACAATCTATGAGCCTATCTATGGATGAATGGATCGAGATGTCATATATACATAAAAGATGGTATATTATTCAGCCATAAGAAGGGCAACTTGCCATTTGCAACAACATGAATGGATCTTGGGACATTATGCTAAGTGAAATAAGTCAGACAAGAAAAACACTATATGATATCGCTTACATGTGAAATGTAAAAAAGCCAGACACGCAAAAACAAGAGCAAAATGGTGTTTAACGAGAAGATAAGGGTTGGGGGATAAGACAGATGCTGTGATGTTAAGGGTACAAACTTGCAACTAGTGGTAAATAAATTCTAGAGATCTAATGTACAGCATAGTGAATATGAACAACAACATTGAACGATTATCATCAAACTTACTAAGAGACTAGATCTTAATTATTCCAGTCACGAAATAGAAATAATAATTATGTGACATTAGAGAGGTGCTAATTATAGCTCCAGTGGCAAACACTGCAAAATATAAATGTATCAAACAACGTTATACACCTTAAATTTACAAAATGTTATTACGTCAAATATATTTCAATAAAATGAAATGCCCCTCCCCTAGATGGTATTTGGGAATTTTCAGTGATGCTTATAATCTTTATCTCAGTGGAACTGAACACTATCTTTTAAACCAAAGTCCAAATGCTGATGAGTGGCTTATGTAACTCAGGTTCTCTTGATTACTAATTGGTTCATAACCCAGACGACTCATTCAGCAAAGCTTTATTTTAGTTCTACATGTAATACCTCATTTATACAGTTTCCACATAAATTCCTTGAGATAATATTTCACTGATTAGTACTTGACTGAAATATCCTCCTTCTCCTTTACTAGTATTGGTGAAAATACTAGAAATACAATCAATTACCGTTGCACTTAGAATTTCTTTAAGAGGTTTGATTTTAAAATATATCCATATTAATTATCCTGGGAAGATTTAGTCTGAATATTAAGAATTTTTGAGTTATAGCAGTCTGTTAACCCATCACCTTGCCTTAAAGTGTAAGACATTTTTCACCCCATAGGCTGGCCCCTGAGTCTTTTAAGGACAATGGTCTCTCTTCAGTCTCCTGAGCATCAGCTGCCCTGAGATTCCAGGGTCTGTGCTGACTTCACGGGCCTTCACTAAGTAATGAATATTTCCCATCGAGCGCTGACTCCAACACGTAACCTGCATAGAGTCTTCAAGTTAGCAGGAGTGCCCTCTGTGTTCAATGTAGCTGAACTGCCATCCCAACACCTGTTTTGTACTCTCAAGATTGCTTAATCTATATTCTACATTGTTCGTGGTCTTCTGAGAACATAGAGGCCAAAAAATGTGCTTGCTGCCTGCTCATTCTAAATGCTATGAAACTCTCATCATTTGGGGGGGGGGGGGGCGCGGCAACCAAAAGTGATATTTGATTCTCTGGTTTTTATAGGTGCCTTTTGTTTTTCTCTCTGTGGTTTTCCTTTCTTTCATCAGACACTTACTGGCAGTTTCTCATTTTCTTCCTTTCTCTTCAATTGGTTTTTCACCACCACCCCTTACTATCCATTCCCTTCCCCCATACAGGACTCTAAACTTTTTTTCTGTGAATTATTACCCTGTTTCAATCTTTATTAGAAGTGCTAAGTTAAACTGTTAAAGAAGGTCCACCTCCACAAACAGTGAATTCATGCTCACATTTTAAAAGCAAAAGAGTTAAAGTAAGGCTGAGAACATTTGCAAGAATAGTTGTATATTTCTGAAATTATCTCCGTCACACACAGGCATAGTATGTGCTGTGAACACTTTCCCATAGTACAATATGCACTGAATTGCCACGTTTATTGCTCACAAATGGAAGAAAGAATAATAGTGAGGGAATGAAAATTACTGACCGATTGTGTTGATCATATATATTTGCTATAGGATATTCTACATAGTCCCTGGTGTGGAATCCACCCAACCATTTCATTCTATGAAAAAAAAAATTATAAAGCCACAACTTCCAGGAGCCTCTAAACTTTTAAACGAGAAATAAATAGATTTTATAAATGTTCTTCTTAACCCTTATAAAATAAAATGTTCATAGCAGGGTGTCTGGTAACAAACTGTCTTCTGAAATTGCGACAGGACATTCTACATGCCTACTGGCCATTTAATTTAATGGGATTTTTATTAGTGTACACACACTGGTTATTTAAACCACAGGGGTCTTTGCAGGTATAGGCACACAGAGAAAAGAAAGGAAAAACCAAAGCCGCAATTTTGTTGTTGTTGTTGTTTTTTAATTAAATACTTACATTTTGTATTCATTTTTTTAAATTACATTCCTACTAACTTGTCTTTAGAAAGCATCAGGTGGACTATCACTTTAAACAGGTGCTAATCAATATATAATATAAAGGATTTGTTTCTAAATCATTCATTTCTTTTAACTCTCAAAGATGATCCTGTTGTAAACAATCTACTACTACATTTTCTTTAAGCTGGTAACAGAAAACTCCATGTAAATAGAAATAAAACTTACCTTTCTAAAATACATTTGTTTTTATATCTGTTACCATATTTTATTTTCTTACTATTCATAAAATGCCAAATATATACATTATAGTTTAATATCATACATATAATTAAATATTTAATATTCATATGTCTAACAGGAATTCCAGAATTTATAAAGCTATGCTCTTGAGATTCCATTTAGCTTCATTTGAGATACATGTACTCAGTGAGGTAATCTAAAGAACTTATATTACCATTAAACCAGCATGTTAGTGATCAAGTTTTCTTTGAATTTTTTTTCTTTTTCTTTTGCAAACATTTTAGAAAACTTCTATTTGATAAATGTTTTATTTGAACTTGGTGTTAAGATCATTTAAAGGACTAAATCAGAAGATAATTAAAAGGTCATGTTTGTGTTATAAATTTTAATTTAAAAAGAGAGAATAAGTGTTAAGAAAAATTATTTATCCTTCTTAGAACTAGCATATATTTAAACATTTTTAAAAATTAATTAAAAAATATATGAGGAAGGGCTCTGGCTGGGTAACTCAGGTGGTTAGAGCATCGTCCCAATATATCAAGGTTGTAGGTTTGATCCTTGGTCAGGGCACATACAAGAATTAACTAAATAAGTAGAACAACAAATCAATGTCTCTCTCTCTTTATTTCTCTTTAAAAATCAATTAAAAAAATTTAAAAAAACTTCATTTATATAAATATATATTTATGAGGAAGAACAGGAAGAGAATAGGAGGAGAAGGATAGTGATGAGTTCAGCGAGGAGGAGAAAATTGGATTAGAAAAGAGGATCCATTTTGGCTCCAAATCAAAGTTCTTTGTGGCTTTTCTGTGTCTACTCCCAAATTTGATAGCTGAATGTTGGATTTCCAGCTTTATTCAAATCTTCCATGTTTCTGTATTGCTTTTGATTAGCTGTTTGGCGAAACTAGGCTGACATATAATGTCACTATGTGATTAAAATATTAACAGCAATGCAATAACATCTGGGATAGTAGATGTGAAGTTATTTATTATGACTTGAAGGAAAACTGTAAAAATTTAAAGATGTATAAAATGAACCCTAAAGTAGCCCCTAAAATAACGAAAGGAAGAATTTTAACTAAGTCAAGAAAGACTCATAAATATTTTCATAAAATTAACCAATACAAAAGAAGACTGAATAAGAGAAAAGGGAACAAAATGGATACAATGAATAAGAAACAAATAACAAGACAATAGACTTAAAACCCAACTCTATCAATATTCATATTAAATGTAAATGTTTTAAACACCATACATAAAAGGCAGAGATTGCCAGATTGGATAAAAAAACAAAGATCCAACTGCATGCTGCCTATAATAGACACATTTTAAATTAAAAAGACAATTGTGTAAAAATTAAAAAAAAAGATATATTATAATAGCACAAATCAAGAGAAAGTCAGAATGGTTATATTGACATCAAAGTAAGTTGTGAACAAAGAATATTATCAGAGATAAAGAAGGTTATTACATAAATTTAAGATGGATAACTCTGCAAGATGACATAATGATCTGTAACATTAATGTATCTCATGACAGATTTCCAAAATAAATAAATCAAATTGAGAGAATGAAAATGAAAAATTTACAATTCAGAGATTGTAATCTCCCTTTATTAAATGTTAATTGAACTATCAGACAAAAAAAGAAGACTGCAACAAAAATATCCATCAACTTGACCCATTTGACCTTTATAAATCACTTCACCACAAAAACAGCAGACTATATATTCTCTGCAAGTGCAATGGAACATTTAACACAATGCATGATATTCTAGTCTATATAACTAACTAAATACATATATTTAAGGAATTCACATCTATAAAATTATGTTTTCTGATCACAAATAAGTTAAATTAGAAATAACTGAATATTCTTTGGAAAATACCCAAATACTTGGAAATTAAGTAACACATTCTCAAAAAATCATAAGTCAAAAAGTATTCAAAATCAAGATTAAGAATATTTTGAATTATACAAAAGTGAAAGCACATCATATAAATCTTTGTGGGATGTCAACAAAATAATGCATATGGGTAAATTTATAACACTACTGTACTCTATTAAAAAAGGAGAAAGTTTTCAAAATAATAACCTCAGATTTCATCCTTAAGTAATGGTAATTAAAAAGTAAATTAAACACCAAGTCTCAGAAGAAAGAGAATAATATCATATTAGAAACCAATGAAATACCAATCAGTAAAACAATAGACATGAAAAATTAGAAAAGAAGTAAAACTGTCTTTATTCAAATATGACCTAGTTGTGTATGTAGAAAATCTTTGGGGATATATTTTAAAGCCACTTGAATGAATACATGAATTTACCAAGATGTCAGGACCATATAAAAAGTAATCGCATTCCTATATTCTAGTAACAAATAATCACAAATAAAAATAACAGTCCCTTATACTATCACATAAAATGTATTAAATATTTACAGATAAAACTGACAAAAGGTGTTCAATATCTGTACACAGTAATATGCAATAAAAATTGCTTAGGCCTTGGCAGGTTTGGCTCAGCGGTTAGAGTGTCGGCCCGCAGACCAGAGAGTCCCGGGTTGGGTTCCCACTAAGGGCACGTACCTCGGTTGCAGTTTGTCCCCAGCCTTGGTTGGGGTCATGTGGGTGGCAACCAGTCAATGTGTCTCTCTCACATTGATGTTTCTCTCTCTCCCTTCCTCCCTCTCCTACCACCACACCCCCATTCCATCTGAAGATAAATGCAAAAAAAAATTGCTTAGATAATTTTTTTAAAACTATATAATTGGGGAGATAATCAAGTATCTGGGTAGGAAGACTCAATATGATTCCAATCATTACCATTTGATTTATAGATTCACTGTGATACAAATAAATATCCTTAGCAAGCTTTTCAGTTTAGATTGTAAAGCTGGATCTAAAATTCACATAGAAATGAAAAGGTCCTAGAATAGCTAAAATAACTTAGAAGAAGAATAAAATTGGAGCAAGGACACTACTTACTTTCAAGACTGATTTTCAAGGCCACAGTTTACAGAGTACAGTATTAATGTCAAGATAAACATATCAATAGAATATAAAAGTGACTCCAGAAGTACACCCGGGCACATATATACAAGTACTTTTTTTTTTTTGTATGTACAAATAATTTTCAACAATGTTCAAAGACAATTAAGTGGAGAAAAGATAGCCTCATTAGCAAATGATGCAAAAATAATTGGATATTCATACGATGAGAAAAAGGTCTTTGATCCATACCTTGGGCCAAATACAGAAATGCACTCAAATGGATCACAGACATAAATATAAACCCTAAAACTATAAAACTTTTACTTTTAACATTTCTAGTAATAATGCTGGGTTAGGTAAAGATTCCTCATTGGTGCCACCAAAAGAATGATCTATTAATGAAACAAAAATGATAAACTGAATTTCAAATTTTAAAACTCTGCTCTACTGAAGATGGTTAAGATAAGGGAAAAATAACAGACTGGAAAAATATTTGCAAAGCATAAATCAAATATATAAAGGACTTTCAAAACTTAATAATAATAAAATAACAATTCGAAAATATCACTAGCAAAGTATTTGAACAGGAATTTCAGCAAAGAAGATAGATGGATGACAAGCATATGAAAGACGCTCAACATTATTAGTTGCTAAGGAAATAAGAATTAAAACAAAAATGAGATAACATACAAGTCTATTAGAATGTCTAAAAGAAAAAACAACCATAACAAGAGTTGTAAAGGGTGTGGAGAAACTGGCAGTATTATATACTGCTGATGGGAGCAAAAAATGATGCAACCACTTTGCAACACAGTTGGACAGTTTCTTAAAAGTTATGCATACATCTACCAAATAATCCAGACAATCTGCTCTTAGGTTTTTAACCCAAGAGAAATAAAAGCAAATGTCCATACAAAGTATAATACAAACACAAATGTGGCTAGCAGCGTCAGTTATAATAGCTAAACCTTAAAACAAGCCAAACGTCCATTAATGGATGAATGGGTAGAAAGAAACTGTATGTGTCCTTAAAACAGAATGCTAGTCATCAACAAAATCTGAACGTCTGTTGATACCTGCACCAACATGGATGCTCTCAGAATTTGCTGTTGAAAGAAACTAGACAAAGAAGAATACATCCTTTAAATTCTTTTTATATAAAATTCTCAAAAATCTAAACTTATTTTTAGTGACAGAAAGTAGATCATGAATTTTCTGGGGATGAATTGGGGTGTAGGGAGATGTGGAATTTAGGGACTACAAAAGAGTGCAATGAAACTTTTGGAGGAAAGAATATGATCCCATCTTGATTGTGATGATTGTGTCATACATTCATACAGCTGTCTAAAATTATCAAATTATATATTTTAAATAAATGAAGCTTATTGTAGGTTAAGTGTAACTTAACTAATCTATTCTTAAAACAAAACAACCAATATATATCATATACATCAACCTATAAAGAACTTCTCTAGTCCAACCTGAAGAGTCTCCTACTTGGAACGGGATCTGCTGGCAGAAAACAGTATATACGTGTGAAAAATGTCTTCTATGACAGGTATCATCTCTAACATTTTATCTTTTAACACAGCCCTTTAAATATTTGTTGACATTTATTATTAAATAAGCCCTGTAAATGTTGTTGTTTTCCATTTCAGACTCTGCAAACTGACAGCTGTTTTGATAAAAGTTATGATTCTATCAACCTTAATAATTTTCAAAAATTTTCTTGGGCAGATATTTTTCAATCTTTATTATTCTTTTGAAGGAAACAGGTGATCTTTCTAGGCTCTACTATGTCCAGAAGAGTTTCGGCTCCTTTTAGTATATGCCCTAAATTTCCTATTACGATAACAATGATTGAATAAATTTAAATTTAAATATCAATTTTTTAAAAACTCAAGAATTTTGAAACTTAACAAAATTAATTTTCTAAAAAGAAGATACATGGACTAATAATAAAGAATGTATGTATAGCAAGGAAAAAAGTATAAGGTTTTAAGTCTCTTTCATAAACTTTCAATAAGAAATAATTTATTAGATTTATTTTGTGATTTCATGCTTAGTTACTATGTGCTTCATAAAGTGAATATTATAAGAATAGCCAAGTTGAGCTGACTTGATTGATTAGTGTTGTTGGAAGAAAAAGAAAGATCATTTTTATAAAGAACAATTACAGTAAATGTACTTATTTCAAGGGAACCTCATCATCATATCAGATTTAAAGGACAGTATTACCTCCTACCATATAAGTTAATTGTTGTTAAGTTTTTATTTTAAAAGTCATTATGTCCTGAAAGGTATATTTTTTAATACATGAATATAGGTAATAAAGAATTATCTTGTAATAATGGTCTTCAACTTTTAGAACACTGACATACTAAACTTCAAACTCTGTTTATTGAAAAATAATAACAGCCTCTCTGTTATCTCTCGGTCTTTTGAAATAGTCACCTAACTTTTCTTTCTCCTTTGGTTTTCTCTCATCTTAAAATAGCTTCTTCATTTCAGACAACATGACCCTTTTAAAACAAAATCTGCTCCTGCTCATGTCCTGAAAAATACTGAGTCTGATAGAACAGAATGCGCGTTCCTTAGCATAGACAAAACCCTTTGAACTGTAAGTTGTTTCTACCTTTAAACTTCATTGTGTACCCTGATACAATTTAAGAAAATTAATAAAAGCATGATAGATACGAATAGAAATAAGCCAAATGGGAAGACAAGGGGAAAAAGTCCAGGTAAAGAGGCTGCTTCAATAGTCTAGATGAGAAATGATGACCTGAACTATGACAGCTGGGAGTAGGGATTAAAAGTTTACCTGCAATTGCCCTGGCTGGTGTGGCTCAGGTGGTTGGAGCATCGTCCATTTACCAAAGTGTTGCGGGTTCGACTCCCAGTCAGGGCACATACCTAGGTTGTGGGTTCGATCCCTGGTAGGAGCGCATGTGGGAAGCAACCATCAAGGTTTGTCATTCACATTGATGCGTGTGTGTGTCTCTCTCCCCACCTTCTCCTTTCTCATAAAAAAATCGTTTATTTATTCTCGGGTAAGGATTTTAAAAAAATGTACATGCACCCTCGCCAGTGTCGCTCAGTGGTTAGAGCATTGGTCCTCAGACCAAAGGATCACAGGTTCGATTCTCAGTCAAGGGCACGTACCTGGGTTGCAGGTTCCATCCCCAGTCCTGATCGGGGTGTGTGCAGGAGGCAACCAATAGATGTGTCTCTCTCACATGGATGTCTCTCTCTCTCTCTCTCTCTCTCTCTCTCTCCACCTCCTTCCCTCCCTTCCACTTTCTCTAAAATCAATGGAAAAAATATCCTCAGGTGAGGATTAACAAAAAATTTTTCACATGCAATATAGATGTTATAATTGGCCAGATTTGTGGGGCATGGGAAAGAAAGGGGAGTTTACTATGATACCAAAAGTTTACCTGGGTGACTGGATGTACACAAATGGGAGGAGAAAGTTGGGGCTGAGAGAAGATAATTTCAGCCTTAAACATGTTGAGTTTGTTGAGCTGTATATGGCACTTTCAAGACAACAGCAAGACATGGAAACATATGTCAGACCTCAGATAAATTGCAAAAGTCAGGGACAAATCTTTGGGATTCGTGCAGATACTAAGCCAGATAAAGGAAGTGAGTCACTTGGCCAGTATTTTCGGTCTGAAAAAGACAATTGAAAATGGATGGCCTGGCTGGTGTGGCTCAGTGGCTGAGCGTCGACCCATGTACCAAGAGGTTGCTGGTTCAATTCCGGGTCAGGATCACATGCCCAGGTTGTGGGCCCGATTCCCAGTGGGGGACATGCAGGAGGTAGCCAATCAATGTTCTTTCTCATCGATGTTTCTCTCTCTCTCTCCCTCCCCCTTCCTCTCTCTCTCAAAATCAATAAAGAAAAAAAAATTTAAAAAAGAAAAAAAAAGAAAATGGACCCTGGTGTAGAGAACCAGAGGATGGAAAAAAGGTGGTTAGTGTGCTCGGATAAAAACCAGGTGCAGCACAGGCAATCCGTGCCCTGCACGCATGTCACCACATCATTTCTGCAGGGGGATTGGCGCCATGTGAATAATTCTGGCCACCAGACTCGGACCAGCAGTGGCATGAGGAAATCAAGAGCCTGTACATCTCTTCCTTTGCCCTCTCCCCTTGTCCCCACAGCCTGGAAGGCCAAATGCACCATATGGTGCAGCGTCAAGGTGGAAAAATTCCCCAAACAACCCGTATTGAAATTGGCATAAGCAAAAATGAGTCTAATTATGTTAATCCACTGAGATTTCAGGATTTATTTCTTACTGAAAAATGGCCTATTCCAACCTGTCTAAAAATGATAGGAACTAGTCATGTCATGCAACCAGGAGAAAAGTGGATGTCGGGAAAGGGGAATTATCATACATATAAAAACTAAGCAAAATAAAATCCACTATAAGGCTACTGTAGTTAGCAGTCGTGGGAGTTGGTGACGTTAGTGTCAATGTTTCCTGTGACTATCAGAGGCTGCAGCCTGATCGTTGTTTGGTGTGGAATAAAAGGAGAGGAACAAGTAATCGTAAATTGTTCTTTCAAATGTTTGATGATAAACTGAAGAGAAAGCAATGGTTGAAGGTAAGGCAAAAATAAGTTAGATCTACCTTTTTTTTTCCAATTAAAATGAGGTTGGAGGGAGGGATTTTATAAATACTCTGAGATAGTGAAGTTATTAAAAATGCCGTCATGATAATCACTATATTACTCAAAATCATTAATATTCTGTTATGACAGGTTGAAAAGTACACTCCTAAATTTTCATATGGAAAAGTAACAGGTATTCCACTAAGAAAAGTAATAAATTATTTTGATATGGATTTGGAAATTCTGGCATTTAGAGGTTATTACTGCTGATTTAATTTTAGTTCAAAAATCTCATGACTCCCAAGTTAATAAAAACAAGTTTTTCTAAAGCACCTCACTTTTAACAACCACAAGAATTTAGGAAGGCAGAATGTAATTAACTAAGTTGGCATTTCTCCAAAACACTTTACTTAACACTTTTATTTGTATGAAAACAGCTCTGGAAATTTTATTTTACCACGAAGTCGAAGTTCTGTTTTAGATTTTGTTTTGATCAAGAAATATGCAGGTGCTAAATGTTACATTATATCCATTAGGCTTAAATTCCATAAAAATTTTCCTAATAAGTAATTTTCTATTTAGCAATCTTATATTACAGCCTATTGAGTATCTATTGTTTTTATTAAAAACTACCTAAGTTTACTGTGTAAACTACCATGTACTTACGTTCACCATGTTTGAAGAAACAACCTACCAGAAATTAATTTGGTGGGAAGAAAATTCTCTAATAGTTAGAACTTCACACAGGGGTTCTAATTGAATTTAGCTGGAGCAAGACTAATGCGTTCTTTTTAGCAGATCCAAGTTAGTTTCCTGATTATAAGAAACATTCCTTGACTATTTTGCTCTTGCCCAGAATTACAAAAGAATGAGAATGGGCATGGCTTATGAAACCAGCTCTGCCTTTCTCCGGGTAGTGTCCGTGTCTAGTAGGGAGGAAGGTTGATTCCTGAAGCAGTGATAGAAGTGACTGTCCATGTTCTCTGAACCCATGATACTACAAACAGGTAACAATTATTATCTCAACAGTTATTCTTCCCTGTCAAAAGAACCTTTCTAACAAAAAGGGATTGTGGAACTGCTTGAGCTCTGCTAGCATAAATAACGTCACTGGGGTCAACCATTTTCAACCAAGCAATGGCAGGTACCATCAATAATCCATGTTTTGTATTTGCACACGGGAGCATTCTATTATGTCCCAGTGACAGTGTCCCAGACATATGCATCACACATATAGTCATTCACTTGTTCATACATTAGCCTAGAGTCTATTGCCTACCAATTTGTGTTAGGAACTGTGCTGGAAATACAAAATGTAGTAAGACAGAGTTCCAGTCCTCACTTTTACAATGTAAAATTGATAGAGACACATGCAGGAAAAAAGACAAGTGCAATAAAATGTAACAGGCAATATGATAATACTCTATATATGGGGCAAGAAAGAGAAAGGCATCAACTCAATTTTGAAGGTCAGTAAGTGCTTTATAGAAGTGTTTATGAATAAATCTTAAAAACCCTTGCTTTCCAGGTAGGCCATAGCAGAGGCTGAAGGTAAGCAAAAGGATAAGATGTCATTTTAGGCATGACTGAAGCAAAGGTGCAAACAGAATCAAGTTGAGAAGTGAAGCTGGAGAGGTAGAGAAGAACCAAGCTGGGAGCTGGTAAAAGAAAGGGACATTCTTTTGTAATCATTTGAGTGTCAATAACTATACACAAATGCACCACATTCAAGCTCCAACAAATATAATGTATTCTTATCTGTCATTTTATTTAAAAACATTGTTTCTGTATTTAAAACATCATTAGCAAAAACAATAGAGGCATTATAGTATGGACTGTGGAATCCATCACCTGGGTGCAAATCTATGTCACCAACTAGCTGTAGTATCTGTCCCTCTGTTTTCTCATTAGTAAAATGCATAAAAGTAACACCTACCTCAAAGGATCATTGTGAGGATTATATGATTTAATATAGTTGAAATCTTAGAAGTGTAAATAGAAGTTAATGAATGCTATATATGTGCTAAGTGATGTAAGTAATAAACAGGTATGGGGCCTTATTTCTATAAGGTTGATCCTTTATGACAGAAACTCATACAGCCAAAAAGTTTTCTAAATTCCTAAAAATTCCACTATAAAGTGTACATTCCTTAGCATAGGGAAAAAAGTTCTTCAAAAACTAAACCACTCATACTTTTATAACACTTTCTCTTGCTCCAATGCAACTTATGAAAAAATAATACGTTTGAAATATACGTATCAGTTATAACTGAATATTTTCCAGCCAAAGGCAAGTATAATAATTAAATTCTCAAGGGTTCAACGCACCAACATTCAGAGCTGATCATCATTAAAACATGTGTATAGTTAATGCATTCCCTTCCTAGGATTGCAAATGTGGGGAATTGGATTGGGAGCAGTACCAAAACATGCAGAAAAACAAACAATCAATGCGTATTTATGGCCCAGATGGGGTGAGAAAGAGTCACCTACACTGTGTAGTGAATTAACAATGTATCATTAAGCCAAAATAAATAGACATTCAAAGGAATGCATGCCTTAAGGCTATATTGGACTGTCATCTTGATGAACATATTGTATAAGATGTACAGTATTTAATATTGTTGTAAGCAATTAATTTCCCATAAAGTGAGCCCAAGATGGACCTGTCTCTGGGAGAATTGGTAATGTAACTGATTTTCATGTATGGCTTTCCAAATACATTTCATTCATTTAAAGTTATACTACTTCATAAAATATCTTATAGTGTAGTTCACATTATATTTTGGTTAAAATGAAAAAAATATCCCTTTGCAGCAGCTCTCAACCTGTGGGTCGCGATCCCTTTGGGGGTTGAACGACCCTTTCACAGGGGTCTCCTAAGGCTATCAGAAAACACATATTTCCAATGGTCTTAGGAACTGAGACACCGCTCTTCTATCCATCTCCAGGCGGGTCCACCCACATGCAGATACGCCCACATACAACATGAGGAACTGTATTAAAGGGTCGCAGCATTAGGAAGGTTGAGAACCACTGCGTAGAGTGAGGGCTACATATGTCCAGTAGAAAATTATACTGAGCAAGCTATGGTGCTGTGCTTTTGTTTGTTTGTTTGTTTGATTTTTCTTTATTGACTTTAGAGAGAGAGGAAGGGCAAGGGAGAGAGAGATAGAAACATCGATGAGAGAGAACATCGATTGGCCGCCTCCTGCATGCCCCCCACTGGGAACTGGGCCCACAGGCTGGGCATGTGCCCTGATTAGGAATCGAACCAGCGACCTCTTGGTGCATGGGTCGATGCTCAACCATTGACCCACATTGGCTGGGCAGGTGCTGTGCTTTAAAAAAAATGTAATACGAAATGTTTTTAATTATATTATTCAAAGATGATTCATTCAATAGATATTTATTGAGTAGTGGATTCAGAAAAAAATTGAATAGACATTGTTCTAGGTTTTAGGTATTAATGATGATGAAGATAAATGTGGTTGTTGGCAAGGAGAATTGCAGGTTCAAAGACCTACATGGTTGAGAGGGCCTGGCATGTTTAAGAGACTGAAGAAGGAAGCAAAACCTGGGACTAGAGCATGAGGGTAAATGAGATGAAGTCAGGCACAAAGTTGTAAGCCTGACTTATGATTGGAACTTATCCTAAAACCAATTAAGGAGATTTGAGTTCAAATATTTACTCCACTCTTTTCCAAAATCCCATTGAAATGATTAAAGAAATTTGAAAATAAGACCAAAAGAAATGTGTAGTCCTGAACAATAAGAAATAGTCAACACAGAATGCCTGTCTGCTTAAGGACTTCTGCACATGGAGTAGAAGGGATTGTACTGTGAGAAGGAGCAAGACTGACTAGCCCAGGTTTCCACTCAAAGCTAGATGGATGATAGAACCTCATGAAATGTAAGTGTAGGAATTTTCCAATGTAAATCCAGGCGCAAAGAAGAAGAAGGTATAAACGTGAGCAGGTCCTGGGGCATTTGATGATATGTGGCTGGGGGCAAACTAACACCCCTAGAAATGAATCAGTGTGCTTTACACAAAGAAGGGGCCATCTCCAGACACCACACCTTCATATATCAATGGTGACCATTTCCAGAGACTGAGTAACGAGTAAAACGAAGGGGAATGGAGGAAGAAGGGGTAAGCAGGAGCAAGGTAAAGAATGCATTGTCATAATAGATCCCTAATGATTAAGTTCTGCCAGATAGAGAAGCTGTGCAGTGTGTGACCCAACTTTGCGTCATTTGTTATGGCAATCACCAACACAGAAAGAAGGATAGGGGCCCTGGCCGGTTTGGCTCAGCGGTTAGAGCGTCGGTACGCAGACTGGAGAGTCCCGGGTTCAGTTCCCGCTAAAGGCACTTACCTTGGTTGCAGTTTGTCCCCGGCCCCGGTTGGGGTCATGTGGGTGGCAATCAGTCGATGTGTCTCTCTCACATCGATGTTTCTCCCTCTCTTCCTTCCTCTCTCCCTCCTGCTCTATCTGAAGATAAATGCAAAGATGTCCTTGGGTGAGGATTAAAAAAAAAGAAAGAAAGGATAGGGGAGGAATCATATTAAACATAGGAATCAGTTCCTATTAGTTTGTGATTGTTCTCTTTGGTTACAAACACACCCTTTGAAATTGCAGCTCAAAACACATCCAGAAAATTTCCAGGAACTTCCAAAGCACTTGCCCCACGAAGGAAAGCATTTCTGCCAACCTGCCCACACTCCCACTTAAATTCCTCAACTGCATGTTTCAGTTCTGTGATGATTGGCCAGGCTACCAACCCACAACACTTTAACCAATTAGTACATGTCTGACCTTGAAGTACCCTTCATTTTACCTTTCTCATTTTAGGAATCAGATTAAAGAATTCACTACTCAGGTCTGACACGGCATGAATAATATCTTTTCTCCAAAAAGCCTGAAAGCCCTATGTATCACAATTTATCAATTTCTTAATGAATGAGAAGTTGACAGAAAGTGTCACCATTTCAGTAATTATGACTTCTTTTCCTAGAGGACATGGGAGCACAGAAGTAGTCAGGAAAGCCTGAAACTTCAAACAATTACCCCCAAGGTATTCCTGTTTTCGCCAGCATGGAAATTATTTTATGCTTAATAAATGATTGATAGAAATACAGATGTATTCTGCTTTGAGAAACTCAGATAGAGTATATAAAATTCAAATGTTCAGAACAGATGGTCAGTTTTCATTATATTTATGTTATGCCTCCTTTAGTGAGCACCTTTAATACATTTAAGTTATAATTCAATTTACCAGTAAAATGAATTTTTTCTAAATTTGAGAATATTTCTACAGGGACAAGGAAGGTAAAGGCTATTTAATTTTCCTTCTCTTTCACATAGAATATGTTCAATATAAAAATAAAAAGCACATGCCACAAAACTCCACTTTCTTGTTTTTGTTCTTTTTTTCCCAGCTTCATAGAGACATAATTGACGTACAACATTATATAAGTTTAAGGTGCACAGTGTGTCCATCTGATACACATATATTGTAATATGATGACTACCATGGGCATTAGCTAGCACCATCATCAAATCATTTCATTTCATTTCCTTTTTGTGATGAGAACATTTGATATTTACAATCTTAACAACTTTCAAGTGTATAATATAGTATCGTTAACTATATTCACAATGTTGTACATTAGATCCCCAACACTCATTCATTTTCTAATTGGAAGTTTCTACCCTTTGATGACCATCCCTCAGTGTGGCCCCCCACCCCCTCTAGCCCCTGGTGACCACCATTCTGTTATTAGTTTGTATAAATTTGGCTTTTGTAGGTTCCACATATAAGTGATATCATACATAATTTGTCTTTTTCTGACTTATTTCACTTAGTATAATGCCCTCAAGCATGCCAACCATATTGTCACAAATGCAGAATTTCCTTCTTTCTCATGGTTAAATACTATTCACGTATATATTACATCTTTATTCATTTCTATGTTGATGAACAGTTAGGTTGTTTTCGTGTCTTGGTTATTGTGAATAATGCAGCATAATCATGGGAATACAGCTATCACTTTGAGATGTTTCATTTCCTTTGCAGAAAACCCAGAAGACAGATTGCTGGGTCATATGGTAATGCTGGTTTTAATTTTTTGAGGAAGCTCCACACTGTTTTCCATAGTGGCTATACCAATTTAAATTCCCTCTAACAGTACACAGGGCTCCCTTTACCCCACTTCCTCACCAAGAATTGTTACTGCTTGTCTTTTTGTTGATAGCCGTTGTAACTAGTGCCTGCTGATACCTCATTGTGTTTTTGATTTGAATTTTCATGATTAGAGATATTGAGCATTTGTTTCATATACCAGTTAACTATTTGTATGTTTTCTTTGGAACAATGTCTATTCCATTCCTCTGCCCATTTTTAAATCAGATTGCTTATTTTTTGTGTGCATTATTGAGGTGTAAGAGTTCGTTATATATTTTGGATATTTAACCTTTTATCAGATATATGGTTTGCAAATATTTTCTCTCCTTCTGAAGGCTTCCTTTCATTTTGTTTATTGTTTCTTCTGCTCTGCAAGAGCTGTTTAGTTTTATTTAGTCTCACTTAATTTTTGCTTTTGTTACTTGTACTTTCGGTATCATATTAAAAAATCATTGTCAAGATCAATATCAAGGAGCTTCTTTAATAGGTTCTTCTAGGAGTTTTATAGTTTCAGGTCATTTTGAGTTAATTTTTGTGAGTGGTATAAGATAGGGGTTAGGTTTCATCTTTTTAATGTGACTTCAATTTCTTAATATCTCGTTGGGAATTTTTGCATATATACTCATCGAGAACACTGAGCTATATTTTCTTAATTCCATAACATTGTGATGGGAAAATATACTTGGTATGATTTCAATCTTACTAAATTTACTGAGACTTGTTTTGTGGTCTATTACATACTTTCTCCTGGAGAATGTTCCATTCATGCTTTGGAAAATGTGCATTCTCCTGTGGGATTGAATGTTCACATGTCTGTGAGGTCCAGTTGCTGTACAGTCTGGGACAAGTTCAATGATTTCTTGTTGATTCAGTCTGGATAATCTGTCCATTGTTGAAAATAGGGTATTAAAGTTTCCTATCATTATTGGTGTTGTCTAGTTCTTCTTTCAGATCTGTTAGTATTTGCTTAAGAAACAAAGAGGAGCAAAGTAGGTTTATAGTTGTGGGTATGTGAAATAGAGTTTATTCTTGTATTATTTATTAATTATTATATTATTTTTCCATACAATTATAGACCTACGTTTGCTTCATTCTGGTATTGGGTGTATATGTAATTGTAATTGTTGTATCTTCTTGATAAATTGTTACCTTTATCATTATATAATTACTTTCTTATTCTCTTTTACCATTTTAAGCATAAAGTCTATTTTCTCTATTATAAGTATATCTAACCCTGCTCTCTTTTGAGTTCCACTTCTGTGGAATACTTTTTTTCCATCCCTCTACTCTGAGCTATGTGTGTACATAAAGCTGAGATAGAATTATCCTTAATCTAGAAATGTATCCAAGTTGGCATCCCATCTATCCCTGATCACAGAATACTTATTTTATTAACATGAGTCACCCAAATTCCTAAACTACAAATATGCTCATTTGGCAGTAAAAGAACAGAATAAGAATGATAACTTTGTTTTAAAGCTGTTACAGTCATAGAAAATATTGTGACTAAATGCTATCATTATAAAAAAGAAGACAGTTGTTGAAAATTAAATAGAACGTAAATATGAATCCAGTGCTGTTCACAGTCAGATCTGAGGTAGTTCAGCTTGGTTAGTAAGTGCCAACATCACTACCTTCAAGGACTCAGCTTATGAAAACATTCTCCAAGTCTCATAATTTTAAATGTAGTATTTTCCCCAAAGCCTATGCATTATTATTTTGTTCATGAAGCCCCATTAGTGCCATTTGAGTCTAAACCAAAGGTAGGTCTTGGGACTTTGAAAGATAATTCACAAAAATCGACAACTAATATCTGGACTAATGAGTTTTAATAATCAGGTTTTCCCTGTCAGGCTCTGCCTAACATATTTCAAGGGAATGCAACTGAACCTTAAATGCTTTATTTTTTCTTTAAATTTTTTTTTCTTTATTGATTTTTATAGAGAGAGGAAGGGAGGGAGAGAGATAGAAATATCGATGAGAGAGAACATCGATTGGCCACCTCACCTCTGCATGCCCTCCACTGGGGATTTGGCCCACAACCTGGGCATGGGCCCTGACTGGGAATCGAACCGGTGACCTCTAGGTACAGGGGTCAATGCTCAGCCACTGAGCTACACCAGCCGGGCTAAATGTTTTATTTTTACTATTATTAAATGTTCTGAAACATAAGGTATTTACTTGGAAATTTTCAGTCTTTAGATTGATAGATGTAGTTCCTGAGCTTCTAAGAGGAAGACCTCAGAGTAATGAATTATTGCATCATTACCCGCGTAATGTCTGGTGATCTTTTCAGGAAATATGTCAAAAGACCTCAAGGCCAAATCTGTGAACCAGAATTTATTACACCTGAGTTATCAGTGTAAAATGTTCAATGGGCCCAGAACAGACCAGTGTGTGAGGTTTGTCAGGAAGAGTGAAGGCAGCCTTTCTAATTAACAGAGTAGAGGGTCATAGGGATTATGAGGCATAATTGCTTGGGATACTTTACCTGGGTCTACTCTATAACAATAACTGGACCAAAGTTAATGATATTTTGCTAAATTACCCTGCAGGAAGAGAAAGCTAATACTTAAAATTTTCTCTCATTTTAATTGAGGCATTTTCTTTGTTTGAAAAAAGTATAACCTATATATGAACTAGTTTGAGAATTTCAAAGGTTTTCTTTTTATCCAGAAACCTTGAAAATGACATACAGTGGGCAATATGCTGTTTTTAAATACGATCACTTAAACTCTGTTCTTAGATCTTCTTTTTTTAAATGGTTAACTTTTCTCTCTTTAAAATTAAGAGACCATTTTCTTTAAACATAGTTATTTCCAGCCAATCCTTCATGTTAGCAGACAAATTTAGTTTCACTCTATATTATTCCAGTTTAAGGATATAATTATAATAAGGGGATGATTTCATAGAGACACTTGATGTTTTCAATAATTAAAGAAAGCATTCTGTTTGCTTTTTGGCAAACAGACATGTACAATTCTATTCATATATTAATTCATTCTTTTGGATTTGGAAACAATAATAGGCTTAGAATAGTAAGTTTTATTATTTAGTTAAAAATAAGAAACATAATTTAAAATGTCTTTACAATGTAGATCAGAAAGAGATGAATGAAAAATACAAATAGTGGCCAGCAGTTTGGATCAGGGAGAAGTTGTACAAAAAATGAGGTATTTATAGCAGCATCTGTGTGTGAATGGGAATACTTGAAATCAGTAGTGAGATACTATGTTAAGACCTATGCTAACCCTAAAAATATGTAATTTGAGCTCATCCTAAATCCCCTTCTAGCTTGTTTTCCTTTTTCCTTATATTGTAGTAAAGAGGAATGCCTAGAACACGTAGCTTTCCAATACAAATATAATGTAAGCAATTTAGTGATTTTAAATTTTCTGATAGTCACATTGAAAAGATTTAAAAAGTCACATTAGAAAAGGAAAATGATTTCCACAAAGATTATGTACATTTTATATTCCTTTGTTCCAAGAAGTCTTTGAAATCTGGTGTATATTTTATAGTTACAGCACATACCAATTTGAACTTTAAAATTTTAATTTTTAAAGTAAAATGCAGTCCTATAAAGTGATAAAGTTGCATTTAACAGAAATTCATTTTCCACTCTGTATTAGTTTACAAGGGCTGCCATTATAAAGTGCACACAGATAGGGTGCCTAGTGCCACAGGCGGGGTGCCTAGTGCCACAGACGGGGTGCCTAGTGCCACAGATGGGGTGCCTAGCACACACAGACGGGGTGTCCAGTGCCACAGACAGGGTGCCTAGTGCCACAGACTGGGTGCCTAGTGCACACAGATGGGGTGCCTAGTGCCACAGACGGGGTGCCTAGTGCCTAGTGCCACAGACGTTTGTTTCCTCACAGGTCTGGAGGCTAGGAGTCCAAGATCAAGGTGTCAGCAGGACTGGTGTCACCCTGGCTGTAGATGGCTGTCTTCTCCCTGTGTCTGCATGTGGTCCTCCCTCTGTGTGTTTGTATTCTAATTTCCTCTTGCAGGAGTAGGGAGCGCCCGGCCCACGGGCCATATGAGGCCCTGGAAATCAATGCCAGCTAACATCACACGCCTCACCAAATTAGCCTGACCACATACAGCAGGCTCATTTTTAAGTTAATAATTTTGTATGGCCCACAAATGATGTTATAAATATCCAAATGGCCTTCAGCAGAAAAAGTTCCCCCAGCCCTGTTAGGGCACCAGTCATATTAAATTGGGGCCTACCACTGTGACCTCTAACTCAATTCCTCCTTAAAGATCTTATCTCCAAATACAGTCACACTCTGATATACTGGGGAAAGGATTTCAATACATAAATTTTGGGGGAATCCATTTCAGCCACTAACACACTGCTTCAGTTTTTATATTGTAATTCAAATTAATTAAAATTAAATAAAAATTTTAAATTTAGTTCATTGTACTAGACATATTTCAAGTGAGTATGTTCTTTGCTAAATAAAAGCATTCTACATAGAAGAATAATTTTTTAAACCATTGCCGAATTCTGAAAACACGCACACGCACACGCACACACACACATTCATATCTTTTTGTCAATAGAGGCTATTTATGTACATATCATTTCTTTCTAAAACCCTCATGCTAGCTCAAACTTGTGTTCTTCTAAGTCATTATTTTTGAAGACTCAATGACTGCTTTTGTGAGTTGAACGTTTTCTAATTTTGTTATTAGGCAACATTCACTATATCCATTTTCAATGTTTTGTGTGACTGTTTTCCAATATTCTTTTATTATACAAATTAAAATAAAAAATTATATTTTCTTCTGGTAGCATAGATGTACTTCCATGTTGTATTTATCCTTGATAGCAGCTATAAAATATTTTTATTAACTTTTATATATTTTGTTATAGTTTCTCCATGTATTTCTATTCAACATTTAAAAAATACCTTGAAATTTAACAGATGTAAAATTATTCTTCCTCATAATCACAGTACCTATTGAAATTATATTGAGTCACTTTGTCCCCTCATGCACAGGAACAAGTGGTGTGAACTACTGAAGGGCAGGAATATGCCACCCCAAAATATGACTCTAGGAGTTGAGGATATGCTGCCCCCAAATACGGTGCTTTGCTATATTGATTATTTGGAGTTGTAGTAACTTGAAAAATAGAAAATGATAGCAGCAGCTTTCTCTGACCTCCCCGTATCTGCCTAAAGACAGATCCTCTACAAGGAACTCAGTTGTCCAAAATCATCTCCCTAGGATTTCATCAGCTAGGGAGGGTTGACTCTCATCACTGGAAAGGGGACTGGAAGTCACCACCACACCCAGACAAACTTTGCCAAAATGATTATACCCGCCTTCTGCTAACTAAAGGCCCATTCGTCTTTCCTACAAATCATTTACTCTCCCCTAAGAGGCCTACATTCCCCTCCTCCCTTTCCCAATTAAAATGGTATTAAATTCTCAACCTTTAGCCACCTCAGGGAGTTAGTCACTTTTCCATATAAAAGATAAGGGATACATGTTAATAAACTTCTGTTTCCTTGGCCAAGAATTCAGGATAGAAGAAAAATCATTTTTCCTCCCCTGTGTAACCTTATTTGAAGAGTTATTTCCTTAGTTTAAACTATGGGTATTTAATAATTGCTAGAAGCCATATCATTCTCTTGTGGTCTAATCCAGAAATCTTTCCAATGTAATGAATACAAGCTAAGCATTTTCAACTCAATTACCTCTACTTTTTATTTCTACTGCTCCTTCTCATTTGGCTGTATGGTCATCAAAATACTGAATGGGTCTTAATGCTTAAGATGCAATAATATGAGTCGATTTTAGGCGTCTATCCAACATGACCCTTGTATCTTTCATGTAAATGTAAAAGTAGGGCTGGTCACATAGGTGAGCAAAATAGGTCACCTACTTCAACATTGATTGAGCTACTTTGTGGGAAGTCATCCAGCTGCTCCAAAACATCTCTGAATATTTATTAGAAATATAGCATTAGAAGAAAATCAGCCTTGTAAACTTGAAAGTGTTTCAAAAACGACAGATAGCAATTGAAAGGGACACATACCTCCTTACTTATTACGTGCTAATAATTAGATCTGAGAGCAAATGAAAACAGTAGAAATTAAATACACAAGTATCTGGAAATACCTGAATGCTTGTTCTCCTCCTGCATAAAAGCTCATCAATTGTTCCTGCATAATTTTGGAATGAAATACTACATTTTACAAGTCATAAAATGCCCTCGTTTTTGTGCTAGCTCATTATCTGTGCCTCTAATAATAATTTATACTTAGTTGCCTAAACTCCTGTGAGTTTGCAAACAGAACCCTTGTCTAGCAATGCTCTTAAGTTTATTCATTCTTTTTTCATTGAATGCCAAACAATTCTTCTCGACTCAGCTCTCA
This sequence comes from Tadarida brasiliensis, assembly GCA_030848825.1. NCBI lineage: Eukaryota > Metazoa > Chordata > Mammalia > Chiroptera > Molossidae > Tadarida > Tadarida brasiliensis. The sequence continues at coordinate 75,285,487 of CM061267.1, read as the reverse complement.
AGTCACCATCCCTGCCATAGCCCCCATCCCTGCCATAGCCCCCAAGCACCCTATTTGGGGATTCAGAGCTCCAAAAGGACTTTGGGTTTCCTTCTATCATAGTGATTATGTGATTGCTTCCTCCTTTGCCTCAGCTTCTCTGGCCACCTGGTCATGCAATTTTTAAGAGAAAGACCACATATGTTTTTTTTGTGTGTGTGCTCAGAAAAATGTTTATTTTGGATATGGCTTAAGCATACAAGGTGACTTAGGTACAGCAGGTGATGTTTATTGTGGGGTGGCAAAAATGATGTGGAAAGAGATTAAGATCTATCAAGAACAAGGCTTTCTTACTTTTTAACTCTTTAATTTTAGCTTTTGTGTTTTTGTACTGGCCATACAGGATGCCCATCATTCCTGTGACTTATTTCAATCTCTAATTCAGCTAAGTACATTCTTAGCATGACTAATATACAGACTAATTAGATTTGTTTTTAAGTTTTAGAGATCTGATAATAAACATAATAGAGTTTTCAAATATTTTTCTTTAAAAATGATTTCTTAGACTGTAACAAAAATATTAACCTTTGGGGAAATACTTGACCTAATCCTCGGATCCTTCTGAGGACTAAGGTAAGTTTCCAGGCAGCTTATGTATTTCCTAAATGTAACCTTCAAATAGAATTTAAAAGATTCTGAAAAGTCCAAGCAGACTCTGGATTGTTTGATTACATTTTGGTCCAAATAATATCTTCAGTAAGTCTAACGGCAATTATGTGAATTAAGTATGTCTATGAAATGCTTTGTAGTGGAGACCGCATTTAAATGATGATACATGGAAGTAGGGAACAGACTAACGAACCTCAGAGGGAAGGGGGAATGGGGGAGAGGAAGAGGTAAACCAAAAAACTTATGTGCATATATGCATAACCAGTGGACACAGACAATAGTGTGGTGAAGGTGGGGGAGTAGGGAGGGGAGGGTCAGTGGGGGAAAAAATGAGGGACATCTTATCTGTAATACTTTCAACAATAAAGATATATATATATTTGTTATATATAGAATATGCAGAATATTTCATTTCAGTAGTAATTAGGGAGGGAAAGGCTATTACTACCTCTAACATTCAACAGTCATAGTATTTTGAATATAAACCCAAGCAACGCTTATTTGTTTGTTTCTGTGAGAATTCACGGCATGAGGCCAAAATGATTTTCTCCTGAATTATTTGAAAATTCCAACATCTTCAACTCTTTTAACAGCCTTGACAGCACACTTGACTATATTCTCATTCTAGAAGGGGAAAACAATACAACTTCAGAGAAATTAATGTCATGGTTGAAAATACGTCTCTAATAGTGAACATTGATGGTTTGGTAGAGTCAAATTGAATATTTGGATTAAAGTTGAATGTATAGTTGCCTAAGGTCACAAGTCTTACATATAAGTCTTATGGCTATTTAGCATAAAACCCTGTTAGAACTATTATTCTTTATTCAAGTTTTTTTTTTAATATGTTTTTATTGCCCTGGCCAGTTTGGCTCAGTGGGTTAGAGCATCAGCCTGTGGACTGGAGAGTCCCGGGTTTGGTTCCCGCTAAGGGCATGTACCTCGGTTGCAGTTTGTCCCCAGCCCCGGTTGGGGTCATGTGGGTGGCAACCACTCCATGCGTCTCTCTCATATCGATGTTTCTCTCTCTCTTCCTCCTTCTCTCCCTCCAGCTTTATCTGAAGATAAATGCAAAAAAAAAAAAAAAAAAAAGGCCTCGGGTGAGGATAAAAAATATATATATGTTTTTATTGATTTTTTTAGAGAGAGAGGAAGGGAGAAAGAGATAGAAACATCGATGTGAGAGAGATACATGGATGGACTGCCTCCTACATGCACCCTACTGGGGATCAAACCCTCAACCTGGGCATGTGCCCTGACTGGGACCTCTCAGTCCATGGGATGAGGCTCAATCCACTGAGCCACACCGGCCAGGCAGAACTATTGTTATTTGATTAAGAATGAGAAAGAGAATAAATCTTTCTCTAATAGTCCATGTCAATTATTAGAAATTGTATGACTATCAATTAATAGGTGCTCAAAAAATAATTGTTGAAAAAAATGTTAAAGTACGACTTTAAAGAAACTTATCTTGTAAATACCAAACCATTCACATCACAATTAGTTTCCTAAATTGATCATCTAATTTGGAGAAAATTATGAGAAAGCTCAGATTTAATGCAAGGCTAGTTAACCACCATAATATAGACATTAGGGCAGGAAAAATAATTTATGTAGAGAGTATGTTTGATAATTAATAACATTGATTATTAATAAACATGAGAAGATATTTATATTAGGGCCCAATAAATATTTCAAAGAGAGCCCTGATAATCTTTTTACTGTATCTATTGCTGGAGAAATGCACATTTCCTCCAAAGGTGTAGGTTAGGACCAATTATATCTTTAAAACATTCATGTACTCATCCCAATGCCAGTTTGAGTCACAAGTTGATTATGTTATAAAGAAAGCAGCAATGAATATAAATATAGATTGCTTAGGTTATAGACAAAGAATGTGAGCAACAATGGCACTGAAACAAAAGAAAAATATCTAAGCCAATACAAATTAATTGCATAGTTAAGTATAACAAAACATAAAGCACCTCTTTTACGTGAAAGTCAATATACTCAGTTTCCACTAATTTGTCATAATGTAAAAATGGAAATAATTGTGTTCTAACAAAGAGATAAAGAAATCTACATAGATGAAAATAAAACTGTTCCTTTACAGTAGATTATAGACTGAGGGGGGGAAATGGTATAGGTAAACCACCACAACAAAACTGCCTAGAGGTGAAAATACCTTAAAAATCACTTGAACAGCCCGGCTGGTGTGACTCAAAGGTTGAGCATCGACCCATGCACCAAGAAGTCGCCAGTTCAATTCCTGGTCAGGGCACATGCCCAGGTTGTGGACCCAGTCCCCAGTGGGGAGCATGCAGGAAGCGGCCAGTTGATGTTCTCTCTCATCAATGTTTCTATCTCTCTCCCTCTCCCTCTTCCTTCCTCTCTCTCTCAAATCAATAAAAGAAAAAAATAAATTAAAAAAATAAATCACTTGGACAAATTCCAAACGTTTCAAATTAAGATTGATAATATTATTATTAGTGTAAGGCATCTAATCTTTTTATAAATGAGTCAGACTTAAACACTAAAATATAAAGAATGGGTCAATAAAATTATTGTAGGTCATATAAATTTGTTTTGAAGTATTAATATATGAAAAGAAAATTCAGCCACAATAGTGAAAGATGAGAGAAAAGTAATGCATTTCATCTTTGCATAAATAATAAAAATGTCTTTAAGGAATAAAATATTAAATTTACATGACTGAAAATTTTATATAACCCAGTAACAATATACTATCTAAAATTTTTATCTTTAGAAAATTTCCTCTAATATAATTTTAACTAGGCCACTATAAATACATTTTATTTAGTATATACACTAAACAGTTGTCAATCAAAATTAATGAAATCAAGGTTTGCATAATAATAAATATTAAGGATTATACTGCAAAAATGTTCTGAATTTCTTCTCCTTCCAGCTTTGTAATTCATCCTTCACTGATCTGCCCTTGCGTCCTAGAGAACCAATCCCAACATAGCTGCTCTTTTTTAAACAGTGTAATGTGAGCATCATTATAAACAAAGAAAATTCCCTTTTCACACTTTGAAAGTACTTCACCAAATGCAACTGCAGTGAAGACAATAACTACAATATTTATGAAGATGATTATGATGATAATTATGAAAGTTTAAAGTTATGGAATGTTTATTATGTGCCAAGCACCATGCTAAATAATTAACATTCATTATCCATTATCCACAGTAGACCTATAAAAATACTGGAGCTTGAATATGTTAAGTAACTTGCTAAATATCATTTAACCAGTACTTGGGGAAGTTGAGGCTTCATGCAGAATTATCAGAATCTAGTAATGTCATCCTACAATACTTCACAATTTGACTCTGATAGTATATTTACCACTAACATATAAATACATTTAATTATCAATCAGAGAATCTTAAAAAAATAGGCCCAGGGACATTTTGAAGAGTAGTCCTAATTGGATTTCTAATAATCCAAGAGAATAAAATAAAATACATTTCTAAATATGCAATGTTACCAAATGTGTTATGTTAGATATTAAAGGAAAGGAATACTAACTAAATTCAAAGCATGTTAAATAAAAACATTCATAAGCTGATCTAATATTTTCTTCAGTGTTCTGCTTCCTCAATAGGTCAATTTAGACCTACCTAATAATTAATTTTTATTAGTCTAGAAATGTCTACAGAGTATTTTAACCAACCCCAGGAGGCTCAATGAATATTTAAATGTCTCTAACGTCATTATATTTGAATTAATAACACCACCCATGCACTTCATTGGGATATATATATATATATATATATATATATATATATATATATTACATAGGAGGAAGGGGGAGAGAGAGAGAAACATCGATGTGAGAGAGACAGATCAACAGGTTGCCTCCCACATGACCCCAACCAGAGCCAAAGACTGAACTGCAACCAAGGTAGTGCCCTTGGTGGGAATCGAACCCATGACTCATTGGTCTGTGGGCCGACGCTCTAACCGTTGAGCCAAACTGGCCAGGGCATCCTAGCTAATAGTTTTAAAGACTTTATTTTTTAAGAGAAGTTTCCACTTCACAACCTTCTTTTAGTAACCACTCCCTGCCCCCATTTATCTTTCTAGTATTGCTCCTTTTTTATACATGTAAAATTAAATGTGAATTGATTTTTAATTGGATATTATTTAAAATATGTGTCCATATGAATTTAAAAATAGAATTGGAAAGCTTATCAGATTGCTTTTGGTCAAATTTTGGGAATCAGAGTGGCAAATGTTTGGCTAACCCTGGCACTCCCCAGATTGCTGTGTATTTCCAGTCACCTATCCAACTGTGATCTGCTCTTAGAAATGGTCACACAGCCAAATTACCTGGAAGACTTTCCCCTCTCCCACATTATGGGGGAAAATATTCCTCAGCTTAAACATATGAAAGAGATGGTTCTGAGTTATAAAAAAAGTAAGTCTTCTACTGACATATTTATGGCTTTTATTTTTAAATGTGAATTATACCCAGAAGCAAATTATTACACATGGGGACAAAATCAGTGTTCAAAGGAAGATACCTACATTTTATTTCAAAGATCATGAACTACAACAAAAATATAAATAAAAAAGGAACGCATGAAAAAATCATTGTGGCATACAGTGATGGTTAAGAACAGTGAGTTTTTCAGAAAGACTTTATAGTTAATGCACAACAGTCGTATTCACTTTTATTTCTTTTTAAATAAGAACTTTATCTCTGGGCCAGACATATTATTTTTCATCCCAAAAATGATTCTATCCCAGCTGAGTGAACAATTAAAATCGAAGCTTAAATATATAAATACACACACACACACACACACACACACACACACACACACACCAGCCTGTTATCAGTGTTTGCTTTTGAGAAAAGGGATAAAGGGGGTGGTTTTTGTTGAGATAAAGTAAAATCTTTGTATTCTTTTTTATTATTCTTAAATGCCTTTAAACAAGCATGTAGACTAGATACACAGAAATGGAAGAGAAAATAACTATTAATCAAATAATAAACCATATCATTTCCAGTTAATTTATAAATGGCCAACATGTTCCAAAAGATTATATATTATTTTTACTTACCTTATTTAAATATTTGATTAAAGTTGGAAGAAAGTGGTAATGTTATCTACTCTTCGTTTATTCAATTAACAAACTATGTATGTTTTGTTTTACTTTTGGATATAATCTGGTGTATGGAAAACTCTAGAACAGGGATTTTAATGTGACTATGTCACAGTGATCTCCTTATGTAGGGGCCACACGAGGAATGTAGAACCAAGTGCATCAGTCCCCTGTCCCTTCCTGCAGCTCCACCCTAGGTCAGTATCAAGTGTTCACAACCTATTTCCAGCGCATTTACCTGCTCTTATCTTTCCTGTCAGAGCTCCTTGATTTGACCCAACCCTTCTCCTAGTCACCCATTTCCCAAAATCTACTGGAATTTGTATCCTGCTGCTATTAGCAACAACAATGATGTTAAAAATTTTACCATGATGAGATTGATGGTACATTGCATTGGTCCCAAAAACCTAGATCCTAGAATCTTTATTAAGGAGACTGAGCAAATGCAGACTTTCTAGTACTGGGGAGATCTCTTTATGCTCAGCTAGTTTTCTCTGTGCTTCCTCATCATTACTGCCATCTGACTATTAGTGACTATGACATCAGTTATGACACATCCGAATTTCAGGGATGTTAAAATGTAATCAATGTGGTAGAGTCCAATGATCTGTGGCTTGGAGCAGTTTTTGTGTGTTGCTTTTTCTATGGTCATTGACATGATAATATTCTTTTCATGTGAGCATGTTTAGAAGTCTTGACATTTGAACTCATGTAATGTAGAGCTTCTGCTGGTGGAATCCATGGCAGTCTGCTTTAATAGTGTGTTCCTCAAGAGAAGATGTGTAGTGATCCTGATATGTACATTTAGCTTGAAAAATCAGATGATGAAGAAAGCATCGGCATTAGGAAATTGTGCACTTTCTTAATTTATATTTTGAATTGAGGTGATCGTGTATAAAGTGTAGAAACATAATATACCCGATAATAATTATTGTTGACTTAAATTCCTGGCATCATGCATCAGAAATTCCAAGACATGTACAGTGATGGCATTTCTGTATCAAAACGTCTTATATGAAGTGAGAGAACATAGCTTTGTGATTGCAGATTTCTGTGGAGATAATAAAATTGTTAACTGACCAAAGAAGGTTTTTAACAACTCTACTCTATGAAGTTTTGTAGATTTTCTCCTTTATTTTTAATATCAATTTCTATATTAATTCTAACTAAATTAAATATCCTGTCAAAGATTTTAAGATATTGTTCATGTTTACCTAGTAGATCAGTCAGCTTTCTTGAAACATTTAAATGGTGAGAAATATAGTATTTATAAATCTTCTGTAATTTTTTTTTCTGTATGGAGATGATTAATAATATGTGATTGCAGTTAGTATAACCTACAAATCTCACAATCATTAATTTTAATGATGACTTTGCATTACAAGTCATGTTTTTCCTTGTTTAGAAAAAGAAAATTCCATGAAAATGTGTAAGTCCAGTTTTAAAACTAACTCCGTTGAGGTATATTTTACACATAATAATCACACTTACTTTAAGTGGAGAGCTTTTCCACTGGCTTGCACAGATGTACACACCTGTGTAACCCTGGCCAACTGCAGACATAGAACATGGTCATCAATCTCAAAGGGTTCACAGCTGCGTGTTTGCAGGAACTCCTTCCCTAGATCACTGGCCCCAGACAACCACAGATCTGTTTTCTGTCACTATTAATTAGTTTTTTTCTAGTCTAGAGTTTGAAATTAATGAAATCATCAAATATAAATTATTTGGTGCCTGCTAGCTTTTGCTCGGCATGATGTTTTTGAGATTCATTTATCTTGTTGCTTATAACAGCAGTCCATTCTCTTCGTTGTTCATCCCTGTTCTATTGTCTCGATTCACCTCTTGATGGCTATGTGAGTTGTTTCAAATTTGGGAATATTACAAATAAAACTACTATGAAAATTCATGTTCAAATCTTTCTATGGATATATGTTTTTATTTATCTTGGTAAGAAGCCAGAAGTTGAATTACTGGGCCAAGTCTAAAGATATGTTATACCTTTAAGAAACTGCCAAACTGTTTCACCAAAGTGTTTTGTACCATTTTCTATTTCTACTCACATTGTACTAACAGCCCAGGAGTTCTGATTATTATGCATCTTCTCCAACAACAAATGTAAAGTTCTCAATACTGAACATTTACTAAGCATTCAGTCACTATAAGTTACCACAATTTTTATCATAATTGTCACTAGTCCAATAGATATTGAAGCAAAAGTCTAAAAAATTGGAGTAGGAGAGTCACAGTATTGCAAAAGTTTTCTAAGTCCATTTGGAATAACTAGATTTAGGTAATACTGATTAGATTGCTTTATTTAACAGTCACTATAAACTAAGTAATGATGTTATTAATGAAATAATTTATCATAATTCAAAGCTTGTGTATAGTCAAAAACAGAGTACTGACCCTTACAAAACGTTTCTTTTTTCATTTATTTATTTTAAGCAATCTTTGTTGACTGCTGGGGATATTGAGGTCTGAGGAAGCCTTTTAGGCTTCTTTCCTTTGTTGTTCTTCTTAGTTATAAGCACAAGGCTCCAATATGGTTTAAAAGACAAACCTCAGAGAAGTGGGAGGAGAGACACATCAAAGAACTCATATGCATATATGCATAACCAGTGGACATAGACAACAATACTGTGAAGGGGGGGGATGGGGGGAGGGTGTCAATGGGGGAAAAGGGAGAAACATCTATGACAAAAATAAATTAATTTAAAAAAAAGAAAAGAAAAGAGTATCACTTTAACTATCAAAAGTCTTCTCACTTCTTTCTTCTTTTTTCCTGCATTGCTCTAGGTTTTACTGTCTATCCCCATATAAGTAAAGTCTGCCTTTATAAAAGAACATGCAAATTATTTAACAGACTTTATATAATATTTCAATCACAAATGCTAGTTTGAGAAAAACTTTCATTGTTTAGTTTATTAAGTTTAGAGTGAGATCTCTCTATGTATATGCATATGTATATGTATATGTATATGATGTATATGCAATGACTCACTATATAAATGAAAGCATTTTTAAGTTGTAAAATTCTTGGTATCTCGGTATCTCTTTCTGGGTAATTCTCGACTTTAAATGAAGAAATTAAATTCGGTATCTCTTAAGAGTTGTTTTCTAATTTATCTTTTATACTAGTCCTGAGGTAAAATGTGAAATTTTATACTTTTATCTTTTAATTTATAATTTCTGGATTTCTATACCTTTATACTCATACCCTTAATAGTTTGCACAAGTCTTCAAAGCCAGTTTAGAAAGATCTTAGGTTTCTATTTTTTTTGTCTTATTAAGCCTGAGGTTAGTGGACCTAAGTGTCCAGTTGTATAAATGCTAAATAAATAATAAACTGGGGAGGGTCACAGGGACTTGTTTATAAAGTGGCTGAAAACTGCTCAGCAACTTGACCAAATCAGCATTTCTCCTTATGTACACATCTCAGAGTTCTTCTTTAAAAATTGATTTCAGCCCTGGCTTGTTTGGCTCAGTGGTTAGAGCGTCGGCCTGCGGACCAGAGAGTCCTGGGTTTGGTTCCCACTGAGGGCATGTACCTTGGTTGCAGTTTGTCCCTGGCCCCGGTTGGGGTCGTGTGGGTGGCAGCCACTCGATGTGTCTCTCTAACGTCGATGTTTCTCTCTCTCTCTTCCTCCCTCTCTCCGTCCTGCTCTATCTGAAGATAAATGCAAAAATGTCCTCCAGTGAGGATAAAAAAATAAAAATAAAAAATAAAATAAAATAAAAATTGATTTTAGAGAGAGAGAGGAAAGGAGAAGGAGAGAGAGAAAAACTTCTCTGTGAGAGAGAAACATAGATCAGCTTCCTCCTGCAAGCACCCTGACTAGGGATTGAGCCCACGACTTGGGCAAGTGCCCTGACCAGAACTCGAACTGGCGACCTTTCGGTGTATGGGACGACACTCAACAAACTGAGCCACACAGGCAGGCCACAGAATTTTTTGTACTTAATACTGAAAATAATAAAATAAGAGGGGGACAAAGAATCAATGCTATATGCTTTGTTATATACCTTTTTCCAACTAGATGATTCTCATTTTGCTTTGTCCTTATTCATTTTAGGCTTTAAAAACATAATCTAATGCTCCTTTTGTGGCAATTTTTAAAAGTACACACTGCTTTATCTAATATCATTTGACTCTTATTTTCTTAATCTGTGAACAAGTACAGTCATCTCTTTTTTAGACACACTCAGACAAAATTTAGATAGGCTCATTGCTTTATTGAAAATGAAAATCACAACATGTCATAATTGTTGATTTTATGTGGAACATTATGAAATGTTCAGTTTTTGTTCATCTCGTTCAGACTATTTTTGAATCTTAATGCTAAGAGATGAGAGTTCAATATCCAGGGTGTTAGTAAATCAAATTTTACTTCTTTCAGTGTTTATACAGTTGAAGCAAAGAGTTTCACAATTACTTGATGAATTTATTAATGTATTAACAAGTCAGTCCAGTGGTGTGGCTCAGTGGTTGAGTGTCAACCCATGCACCAAGAGGTCGCCGGTTCGATTCCCAGTCAGGGCACATGCCCAGGTTGTGGGCTCGATCCCGAGTGGGGGCATGCAGGAGGTGGCCAATCAATGTTCTCTCTTATCAATGTGTCTATCTCTCCCTCTCCCTTCCTCTCTCTCTCTAAATCAATAAAGAAAAAAAAAAGTTAAAAAAATATATTAACAACTCAAAATAAAATAATCTTATTTTAAACTCTTAAAATATTTGTATTAACTTTATATATGCTATAGTCTAATTTATTTTTCTAAAAACAATCACTAAAATAGATCTACTAGGGGTACTGTTAATAACTAATTGACTAGAAGACATCTCAGGACAGGAGCTACAAACCTCAGATATGATTGAAAGTGATTCCCTTTGGCCACAAGCTTCTCTGAAGGAAGGCTGTTTCTAATTTTTTTGAGGATTTGAAACAATGAGTAGGAAGGCAACCATGTACCTGATGTATAAGATTTGAATCCTCAGACCTTGAGAAGCCTACAAAAGGAGTCTAATTTTCAATAATTCTAGCTTCTCCATAAATCTAGACTGATTGGTGGGCTGTTTTCAAAGCTACATTACCAGGAGTTCAAGAATTTGCTACACCAAACAAATAACAATATAGACGAATCACAGAATCTTAGTGCTAGAAGGAACCTTACAGACCACGGAATTCCAAACCTTGGCAGAATAAGGAAGTGAAAACAGGATTCCACTATTAGCAGGATGTGGCAATTACCCAATTTTTAGTTTTCTAATTCAGTATTCTGTAGTACTATTGCTTTTAATACATGTTAATTAATAATTTCATGCATAGACTCTTGTTTCTACACAAGGTATAACTTTATTCTTCTTTATTGTACAATTGACACTACTTTACTTCTTGTCCAAACCCCGCCAGAAGAATAAACTTGTCATAGAAAATTGACAACCAAAGTTTTGAACAATGCTAATATGGAATTAGTGACCATTAGATCAAAGTAAGGAAGAAAAATAAAAAGAAATAGTAGAGAAGTAATATAATAATTTTATACTTAGACATACATAATCTCTTTCTTTATTGTCTAAACTTGTGTCAACTTTTCTTATTTGATTAAGGATACCTGTTAGATTTTATTTCTGAAAGAATTAACATTTTCTTGTATTTTTTTAAAAAATTCAATGTAATAATCCAAAAGTCAAGTAGTTGGTTCCCAGAATTCATGAGCCAATTTTACTTACAGTTTTATCTCCTTAATATTTATATTTCTACCATTTTTATGTAATTCAAATACATAAAATCATTGCTTGGTGGTCATTTATATTTGATTGAAATGTGAAATATGCAGATTGGGAAAAGGCTAAATTAAGAAATTCATTTATCACATTTTCACTTCAGCACGACAATAAATCTCTCCATTAGGTGAAACCAACCATGTAAGTATCTGCTTCTTTTAAGTGGGAAGATATCATAAAATCTAATCTATTTTGTGAAAGTCTTGTGTGAGACTAAACTAAGCAACAAACCAAAACTGACAATATACCTAAACATCATCCACTCAAGTTCAGTCACAAAGAAAACAATGAAGACAATATTTCCACATACATGGTATATTTCCCCAGCAAATCTTTATATTTTAGGGTTCTAATTTTTCCATCTCTCTTCACTATGGCCATGCACTACTGGTAGTCATATATTCTTAGCCTCTTACTTTGACAAGGGAGAGCTAATGAATAAAAAGTTTGAGTAGCTTGCTGAAGGTCACTTTAGCAAGCAATCCAGCTCAGGAAAGACCTGGACTCTCTCTCCCCACCTTAGGTGATTGCTTGAGATTTAATTTGTGTCTCATAGTCCCCTTATGAAGACTCTGATCATGATGACATTTCAGGTTAAAGCACTACAAGTTATGCTTTAAGTTCAGTAGTTCCTCGTCCAGAGACATCAGATAGAGAAAAGGAAGAACAGTCTCAGGGACCAGACTGAACACTCAAAACAGTTGACAGATCGGCCACATCATGAGTCAAGTATCGTAAATCAAGGTTTACTCCTGTATTTCATTTCAACAACATTCCTGTAATATGATAAATATTTCTATTAATACAAATGACACTCAGAATGTAGCTCACAAGTATTACAATCAAAATGGACACTCTGGTTCATTTAATTTCCAAAGCCATTTTTGATCCATTCGACTCAGTCTCCCTGGGGACTTTGGGAGACTGCATAAAACATGCCTCAGAGGGGGCCCATGTGGGGAGCCACCTCATTCAAGTTTGCAGACCTACCTGACAGCATCCTATCCTTGCACCTGCAATTCTTTGCTAGAGAGTTTTGCCATACTGGAGGAGCATGCTCAGACCAAAGAAGGTAGGAAGTGCCAGGGACATTAAGGTACCTGGGTCAGCTCAACAGTAGTTGGTGAATAAACACCACAGCTTCCTGTTCCAGAGGGGTTGGGCAATCAGAAGTAGTATTACAAACCTGAATACTTCATTTAGAGGCTCTTAATGCAGACACTACTGCAGTCGCATATAGAAATCACAATGCCTGGCCAGAGGTCAGAAGTCAGTCAGTATTTTGATAGCAGTCATCTGTGACACTTTAGAAACTTTTGAAAGGGTGATTGTATAAGGAAGGGTCCACTGGTGACATTTGCAATGTTGGAGATGAAATTGCAAGCCATTTGAGGTAAGAGAAAAGAATAAGAAAAAAATACATTGAAACCAGAATAATCATTTCTTAGAAGAATTTCCTGATTAAAGAAAAGAAACTTCTTGGTAAATAATGAGAGATAAGTTTGAATAGATAAGGAGTCAGGGAATAAAATAGTAAATTGAAGATTTTATATTTAATCTAAACCTTACATAATAGATTCAGGGAGCTCTACCCAGAACTTTATGCTTTAAGATCAGTCTAACAACAGCTTTTAGAGAAAAGGGACCCATAATCAAATCACAACTAAAATATATTTTTATTTGCTGTGGTATTTTTAATAAGTAAAAAGTAAATACCATTAATATGAAAAAACAAAATCTGCTGACAGAGTGACTTGTTCTATGTAAGTAATGGCACTTTAAGAAATGAGAACATTTATCACAGTGCTACATGATGAAGGTATAAGGTAGCCATGGAAATTACACTTATTCGTAAACAACGTCCACCACTTTAAGGGATAGATACTTCCTGTTGAATAAATAGATGACTGTCAAGCAAGTTCTCTATGTACAAGAAGATAACACTTAAAAGAACCAAAAGAGTAAGGTAGTTGCTCTTCTGTAGACAGTGGCAGTAGTGACCTGATTTATCAGATTCTGGAAATCAGTGTAAATGAAGATCAGTTTTAGAAAGGGCAAAACCAAGGAGCTCTGCAGATTTGTCATTTGAAACAAATGCAATTGATATGTTTACTGAAGAATTTTAAAAAATTGACTGACATCAGAAATTTTTCAGTCATTCTATAATTTGTTACTATAATTTTATTTTCTCAGCATTTCCTCCCATTCATTGAATGACTCACTAACATTTCATCTAGAATCTCTTCATTTTAAAATGAGATGTTAAAATGATATACTGAAAAGTGCTTCTATTAAAACTAAAATGTATCTGCCTTTGATTGCTCTGACATCTAATAATTTTCATTTTAAGTCAAATTTTTAAATATAAGAAGAAGAATTACAATGGGATTATAAAGATGTGTTTTAATGAACAAATGAGTGTGGTCTTAGATATAATTCAGAATATACAATCTACCTCATGTTGTTGTTTTTTATTTTGGGCACAAATCTTTTGCATAAGGCCAATTCCAGCAGAGTAGTGCTAATAATTAATCTTATATTATAGTTTTATTCCCTGTTTTTGATGAAGCTCACTACATGAATGAATGTATAACTGCCATAAAAATATAATGAATTATATATACCCAGCTGAACATAATGGGCTAAATATTGAAAACATCACAGGCAAAGCATTATGCTTAACAGTGTCTCAAACAGGCAACTGCATTAGAAAAAACAATGTCTATGACTTTAAAGGTGTCAGAACAAAAAAATAAAGAAAACTTGCAAAGAAATTTAATTACAATTGAATGAATTATTACACATTAAATTAGATACCACAGATTTTTTAGTGTCTAAGTTTCTTAATTTTATATATGAATATTTATTAAAATTTAAAATCACTCATGCAATTATGTTATGTAATCATGTCATTATGTAATTATGTTTTATAACTATAGCTATTATGATAAGACAAGTTGATAGACCAGTGACAGTGATCAGACATGACTAATTATGGTTTATGTCACTATTTTCAAAGTAAAGGGCCCAATTGATTCCTCCTTTTGAAAGCACTAGCATATTCTTTACAAGCATAGCAATTAGAATATTTCCTAAAATATCTCATCATAAAACACCTATAACCTTTATTCCACACTATCATAAAAGGAACTAATATCACTTTACCTTGAAATGCTCTTAATTAAACAATCATACATGCTATGACTTTAAGAGTCCCCAAAATGTAGTTTTAGGACAGACAATAATTCAGAGATATGTGTCTGGCCTACTTGGTGTTCTCCCCATTACTTTTTGATGCATTCTCAATTTAGATCCAATTTATCTCTCCTGTACCTGTATTATATATAAATGAGAAATCTGTATACATTTTTCCACTTACTTATGTATCTCATTATATAGGAATTGCTCTTAATACAGTTAATCAATGTTACAAAGTGAATGGGCTACTATGTGTGTCAGATAATATCGATGCTTTTTTCAGGGAATGGCACAGAATAATTGACAAAAGACCTACATGTTAGTCTTGGTCTTAAATATACTAGAAGTATTATATTGGGCAATCCAATTTAAGTTTCAACATGTAACATGACCTGGATAGATAGATATTATATTGAAATACATCATTAAATTAATATAAAGCATTTAAAATATCCTGATCATTACATCTCATGTTTCTCAGACCATCAAATAGCTCAATAATTCAGGCTTTTACTTTGGCCATCATCAGTAGAAGTCACGTAGGAATTTGTGATTGCCTATGTTCCAATTATCTGGTTTCCCCTTATAGCCAGAGAGATACTCCTATATGGAAGCTGGATAATCTCTTACAGCATATCTCCCTACACATGCTCCCACTCTTTGTAGCCAAATGAAGTTTAGAATATTCTAATAAAGTCATTCATTCATTTATTCATTCACTCATTCAACATTAATACTAATTTTTATAATAGGCGAGGCATTGTGCTAAGCTCAATGGAAACTAAAAGAAAATAGTTATGGGTTCTTGTGTAAAATCAATTGAGAATTCTTTTGGATCAGTGTCAGTGAGAGTAGAAAACAGAATTCACTCCAAATAGTTAAGATGTAAAAGTTTTAAAAGGAGGCTACTTATAAAGGTGTGCCCAAGGTTAAACATTACAAATGAGGGAAAGTAGGAGCCCTGTTACCTGTAAGACTGAAAGAACAAGGTCTGGGGAAGGGGTGGTGAAGAGAATTATCATAACTCAGTAGGAAGTAGAACCATCTTGAGGAGGAATCATATAGCAGGAGTTAGCAGTGGGAGGACCTAACTCACATAGCTGGGGTTGAGGGGGAAGCTAAATACCTCAACATTGTTTTATCTCTCAACTTGCACTCTCTTTTTTTTTTTTTTTTTTAATTGACTTTAGAGAGAGAGGAAGGAAGAGAGAGAGAAAGAGATAAAAACATCGATGAGAGAGAACATCAACTGGCTGCCTCGTGCATGCCCCCCCTCCCCCCCCCGCGGGGATCAGGCCCACAACCTGGGCATGTGCCCTGACTGGGAATCAAACTGGCGACCTCTTGGTGCATGGGTCGATGCTCAACCACTGAGCCCCACTGGCCGGGCTCACTCTCCTTTTGATGTCTCCCACTAGCCAGTTCTAATCACCTGCCATCAGGAGAACCTGGGTAATGCAACCAAAGAGATCAGCCATTAGGGACTCAGGGAAAAACAGAGAAGGGTGGAGAGATGGTGGAGGTGAACTGTAGAATAAGAATATCGAGCAGAGTTTACCCATTTTGCCACTCAGTTTCCATTCTTGTCCTTTGTACAGAAGAAACTTTCAAATTATAGTACAAAAGACATAGAGGCCACATACATAAAGGTCAATTGCCTTTCAATAGGGGTGGTATCAATTCAGTAATATTTCCAACTGAAACTAATTGTAATGCAGCGTTCTTTGTATGAGTTAGCAAGAAGACAAAATTGTCTAAAAAAGAATATGCACAGCAGCTCCACTCATCACTTCTATAGCTGGGCAGGAGGGGTTTTTCATTTTCATTCAATGTATCTTTACCTTCTACCAATATTTCATTTAGTTGAAGTTATTTATCTGGTTAGTTGACCAGATAAATCTTTCTGTAAGTATTTGAGTCCTTAATGATTCTGTCTTGATCATATTGCTATTTTTTTCCACTGATGTTTATTACTGAATATGTGAGTTACAAGATACTCTGGACATGGTTCTTCTGAATCCATTATGTCATGTCAACTGAATTTCCCCTTAGTAACCTGGATTAATTGCCACAGACAGTAGATTAGCCCCTTTATTCCTATTGGTTCTCTGGTATAAGAAGACCTAATAGGCCAGTGGGACAGCTCGTCTTTCAATTTAGTAGAATTATAGCTTTGTTTCTTGATGTAAGTCTTTCTCCTTTGGGAAGTAGGACCAATGGCAAGAATGGGAAGAAACAGTTCCTAAGTGAGCTACTATAAGTATAGTGAGAGAACATTTGCTATTTCTATCTCTTTGGTTCTTACATATAAATTCTGGCTCTTGAGGAAGTTGTACCACATATTGGTTACTGGTTTCAAGTGTATATTATCTCTTATAGACCAGTACCCAAGTTCACAAGGTGTTTACCTCCCAAGAGTTGTTTGTATCACAGTATGGATCTATAGGAGAGCCCTTTCTTCCTCCAGCCTCTCTCAAAAAGGCTATCATGTTACTCAATAAATCAATCTGAGATTCACAAGCAAATGTGACAAATGTGGCTTCCAAAATTCAAAGAGATCCACCAGGCATTGTGCATCATTTTATATGAGAAAATGAAGGTGGAGAAACTTGTATTTCATTTCAGAGGGAAAACTGCATCATAGCCCAAACTATTGTCCTCCTAGAAATTTCACGAATGTGGAAGGCCTTGGCAAGGTGCTTGTATCTCATTGTATGGTATGCATGCTTTCTATAAAAGTACCTAGAAACATGTAACTTCTAGCTCATTGGGTATAATTAGTATTATTTCACCCATACCATCTATATAAAGGACAACAATAGTGTCCTGGGAATATCATAACATCTGTGTTTGCTTTGAGTTATGAAAAAAAGAAGGGAGGAGACATACTCTTGAGGTAAGACAATGAAGACTTACTGCTCTCATGGTCAGTTGAAAGAGCACTGTTATGGTTTATCTGTATTTAAAACTGAGGAAAATTTGGCCACCTACTTTATTAAAAATGAAACAAGAACACTGAGAAAGTAAAAGGGAGTGCTTTTAGTAATAACAGCAGAACCAGGCATGAACTAGAACTGTACAAGGCAAATTGGGTTACATGATTACACGTGATCCTGACTTATAAGATTTTATATACAACTTCTCTTCAATTCTGATCATTCTCTAGCATTTGCAATGATTGTGTTAAAATATTGTCTGTTTCACAACAGTAAAACATATTTTGATATTGGAAGGTGTTCTTAATTTTCAAGCTGTTTCACATAAACAACAGTGGAATTTACTCTTGTAAAACATTTACTTGTTTTTGAACGATAATTGACCAACCCACTATTTTCAGGATTTTGTGGTTGTATCAGAAATGTGATAAATACAAAACTGTAGTAAAAGTAAGCTCTCGTTGATATTTGCCTAATAATTCTCACGTTAGTGACATGCAGATGTTCATACATGCATAATAGTTCTGTTTTCTTTTTGCTAAACTCCCAATTTTACAGTTCATCATTTCTTTCAGCTCTCCTGTTACATGAATGTACTACAGCATTTTGGTGGTATTACAACAGACTTCCATATACTTCCCATGTATATTAGGAACCATTTCATTGAAATTCAGACCAAAACAGAATGCAATTTACTTTTGCTTAATAATAAGGGATCATCTGGCTTTAGCTTGGTCCCTGTGACAGATCTTAATAAAACATGTGATGAAATCTTGATTAGGCCACACAAAGCATGATATTTGAGAAACATCAAGTGTGATTTGAGTTTTTATAGAACTCTAACCCTAATGTCCCTTGAGCTGAATGAAAAATCAGTTTAAAAGTATGTACACTAATGATGTGCTTGTCATGAAAACAGAGCATACAATTCCTCCATCAGTGTGACAGGGGGATGCAATTGACTTAATTCAATGCTGATTTCTAAATATTTTTGTGACGGAATGTTTTTGAAAGCTCTGACATATTTGATCGTTTGTGTCTAATTTGTACAGTCCATGGATGATAAGCAAGGTTTTACCCTGAGTGGCTTTGTTTTTCTTTATTTTCAGTTTGAGAAGTTTTAAAGAAAAATAGATAATTGGAGGCACAGAGATGAAGCCAGCCTGTTTTGCAAAAGGTAGTAACCTCAACGCTTATGTGCCCTTTAAAACCTCGATTTCTTCTACTAGTCAGAGTCATTTACAGCTGAGCTTTTAGTTACAAAGAATATCCTTTTTTTGGAGATTTGTATATTTTTGCTTCTTTTCCATTACATTTTTTAAAAAATGACAGTCTTTGAGTATGTGTGAGCCTGCTTGTTGGGGGTGATTATGTTTGTAAGGGAGGGAGTGGGAGAGAGTGAGTGTGAATATATATTTGTTGGGAGAGGAGAGTGTGCACTCATGTTAGTTTGACTGAGGTATACTGGGACTAATAAGTACTTACTGAACTCAAAAAGTAATGAGAAATTTCTATTTATAGAATATCTTTGTTTTTAAAGATGCTCAATGAGAATTTTAGAAGTGTTTTCCACTGAAAGTAAAGTCAATCATGTCCAGAGAAAGAATAGCTATTCTACCAGCCTTTATATTTTGATAAGTTATAGTTTTAATTATAGCTTAATAATTATTTGCAAATAAATTGCACTCATAAAGAATCAGTAATAACCCCAGCCGGTGTGGCTCAGTGGTTGAATGTCAACCCATGCACCAAGAGGTCGCCGGTTCGATTCCCCATCATGGAACATGCCCAGGTTGTGGGCCTGATCCCCACTGGGGGGCATGCAGGAGGCAGCCAATCGATGTTCTCTCTCATCAATGTTTCTATCTCTCTCTCCCTCTCCCTTCTTCTTTCTCTAAAATCAATAAAGAAAAAAAATTTTTTTTTGAAATCAGTAATAAGAGCAGAAAATAAAAGGGTCATGAGATTATCAATAGCTAATTCCTTCAAGGTCTAACTACAATGTACCAAAAATATTCCATGAAAGATCTGGGATTTTTTTTTTAGTGCTTTGTATGCAAGCAACTCTCTTAAACATTTAAAATATTACAGAAAAAAATCTCGTTAATTTAGTGTTATAAAATAGGAAAGAAGTAACTAGATTTGTCAAACATGATATAAGAAGGATAAAAATAAAGTGGTCCACAAATAAATGTCTAGTTTAACAAGAAGCTCTTTATCAAATAATATAATAAAATGAAATATATTCTGCTGTGCATTGTGGACAAAACCCTTTGACTGCAGTAGATTTGGACCTTCAGATTGATTACAAAAGTTTATTTTCAAATTAATTCCTTTTTTAAAATTTGAATTAGCATTATTTATCTATTATAAACAGTAACATATTCTTTTTACTGAAAATATGAGCCTTAACTTTTCCCCAATCGAATATCCAGATTGAAAAATAATAATCTACAGATTAACACCTTTTTCAAAAAGTAAGTGATAAATGTATACTAGTTTTCTGGCTCCCAAATACAGAGCTCTTTCCATAGGAAAATTCTGCCTCTTAGCAAGACAAGTTGGTTTAAAATCACATCCTTTTATTAAAATAGTTTCCAATCCAAGGAAAAGCCAGTTTCTGTCCAGGGAGAAGATGATCTTCTGAGAGCTATGAAAATAGGGCTTAATACTGCAGCGTCTCAAGAGAACTTGGCTGGTACTGAGGGATTCTGTAGGGGATGCTGTGGTTCAACAGTGTGTTCCCCCATCAAGCATAGGACTCATTTTTCTATCTACTTCAAGTGTTGGTTGCTGAAAACTGACAGCTGAACCACTCTTCAGGAACCGGCCTCCACTAAAGGGAAATGTCTGCTTAAAGTTATGTTCCTACCCTATAGGAAACCAGCATTCCACAGCTGGTCGGTGCAGGAGCCCCATGGCCCCATAGGGTTGGACCCCTTACCTAATTTAGGAAAACTCTAAAAGAACATTCCAGATCTAAAGCTCCTTAAGGAATTGGATGAGGTCTCTGTTGCATCTGCCATGTGGTTCAACGTCTTCCTCTGCTTCATCTTGAACACTTTACTTTCTGATATATGTATCCTGAGAAGCTCAAGATAACTGCTAACTTGTGAGATATGCTGGCCTGAAAACCCCAATGTAGATATTTCTAAACTATCAGACAGTAAGAATCACAGTAATTTTGTGGCTTCCATGAAAAATCCATTTAGGGATGGTATAAACCTTTGTGTATACCCTCTAATGCAGAGATGAAACATCCACTAGCATACAAATACATTAATTTGACTATTGCCAGAACAGAAAGTGGTTAATCTCCTTATTGGCCATGCAGACAGGAAATAAAAATTTCAGTATATATTACTGATGACTCAATTTGAAAATAAATACATGCTCATAAAATAGAGTCATAGTGCTGTAGACTGAATGGTGTCCCTCAAAAT
This sequence comes from Tadarida brasiliensis, assembly GCA_030848825.1. Classification (NCBI taxonomy): domain Eukaryota; kingdom Metazoa; phylum Chordata; class Mammalia; order Chiroptera; family Molossidae; genus Tadarida; species Tadarida brasiliensis. The sequence continues at coordinate 75,264,341 of CM061267.1, read as the reverse complement.
GTATAAGTTGAAGCCCCCAACCACAATGTGATGATGGTATTTGTAGATGGAGCCTTGGGGGAGTAATTAGGTTTAGGTGAGGTCATGATGAGATTGTGCCCTTATAAGAAGACATCAGAAAGCTTGATGTCTCTTTCTCTCTCTCTTTATACACATGCACTGAAGGAAGGCCCTGTACTTCTGGACTTAAGGATTGTTGTGAGCTCAAGGGAAAATCAGCCAGGTAATGCATATTCTTCCTGATCTAAGATTTGCTTTGTTGCACGGGAATCTGATTATGAAAATCACCAAAGCCCTTAAAGAGTATCTTACCCATAGAGCACCAAGATGACATTAAATATATAATCACTATAACATTTTTCAATAATAATAATCCACTCTATTTTTCATGATTAATTTGAATAAAATAATTCATTATTATTCAAAAAATAAAATTTGAAATGGGAATTATTTTTTTTCTAACTCTCTCAATTCCACCACTTCTTACCTCCCAAATCTGGGCCACGCAACACACTTTTATCAAAAGGTCTACATATTATATCACATTGATAGATATTATATTAATACACAATGAACTTATAAGGGACAGAGAGAGATAAGATATCCTAAATAGTTTTTTGAAATCTTTGAGAATCACTAGGGGTTCTCTATTGAACTTATTATACGTTTTCCAATGAGAGGGTTGTGTGTGTGTGTGTGTGTGCATGTGTGTGTGTGTGTGTGTGTGTGTGTGTTTGGCATAATTCATTAGAAGCAGAATATATCCAGAACCTAATTAAAGTAATTTTACCTAATTTTTCTTTATTTCATCTTCTGTTTAGGCCCAGGATCCCTGGCTTTTTTGCCTGGCAATAAAACCGGTATAGACAATACTCTTTCTTCATTCTGTCAATCATATTCCAGTAATTAATTAATTTAAGTTGTGAAAATTTTGCTACATTTATCAGTGCCATTGTCTTCAGAATTATGAAATCAGGCAGTTGCAATCAACTCATTACTAGAGCTTCATAAATTATGAAGGTGATGATCCCAGTTGCTGGTTTTGATTTCCTTTATTTAAAGAACTCTTCCTATGCCTATATTTAGGCTAAAATTTAATTATTCCCATCTGATAAAGGAAGGTAGAATAAACAGTCTGCACATTATTCACTATCACTTAGTTTGAAAGCCTTTTATTGCTTTTGAGTTACTATTTTATATTGATATGAGTTACTATTTTATATTTTGAAGCAAAAATAGGTTACAAGAGTGAATTCAGCAGAATTTATTCTATTTTTTAAAATATGTTTTTCTTAAACGTTTTTTTATTTTATTAATTTATTTTTGTTACAGATGTTTCTCCTTTTTTCCCCATTGACACCCTCCTCCCCTTCCCCCCTACCCCATCCCCAGCTTTGTTGTCCATGTCCATCGGTTATGCGTACATGCATATAAGTTCTGTGGTTTATCTCTTCCCTCCCCCTCCACCCCTTCTTCTGAGGGTTGTCAGTCTGTACCATACTTCCACGTCTCTGGGTCTACCCTGTTCCTCAGACTGTTATGTTTATTAGATTCCACAAATAAGTGAGATCATGTGATATTTGTCTTTCTCTGCTTGGCTTGTTTCGCTTAGGATAATACTCTCCAGGTCCCTCCATGTCGTCTCAAAGGATAAGAGATCTTTCTTTCTTACAGCTGCATAGTACTCCATTGTGTATATGTACCACTGCTTTTTTATTCATTCGTCTACTGATGGACACTTGGGCTGTTTGCAGATCTTAGCTATTGTAACTAGTGCTGCTATGAACATGGGGGTACATGTATTCTTTCTGATTGGTGTTTCAGGCTTCTTAGGGTATATTCCTAGAAGTGGGGTCACTGGGTCAAATGGCAATTCAATTTTTATTTTTTTGAGGTAACACCATAGTGTTTTCCATAGTGGCTGCACCAGTCTGCATTCCCACCAGCAGTGTATTAGAGTCCCCTTTTCTCCACACCCTCGCCAACACTTGTTTGATGATTTGTTGATGGTGGCCATTCTGACAGGTGTGAGGTGATACCCCATTGTTGTTTTAATTTGCATCTCTCTGATGATTAGTGATGTTGAGCATTTCTTCTATGTCTCTTAGCCATTTGTATGTCCTGTCTATTTAGTTCCTCTGCCCATTTTTTAATTGGGCTCTTTGTCTTCCTTTTGTTGAGTTGTATGAGCACCCTATATATTTTGGAAATTAACTCCTTATCTGATGTATCATTGGCAATCATGCTTTCCCATACAGTGGGTTCCCTTTCCATTTTGATGGTTGTTTCTTTTGCTGTGCAGAAGCTTTTGAGTTTGATGTAGTCCCATGTGTTCATTTTTTCCTTTGTTTCTGTTGTCTTAGGTGATGTATCAGTGAAAATTCTGCTGCATATGATGTCTGAAATTTGGTTGCCTACATTTTCTTCTAGGATTATTATGGATTCATGAGTCACATTTAAGTCTTTTATCCATTTTGAGTTTTTATTGATTTCAGAGAGAGGAAGGGACAGGGAGAAAGAGATAAAAACATGGATGATGGACAGACATCAATTGGCTGCCTCCTGCACGCCCCCTACTGGGGATCCAGCCCACAACTCAGGCATGTGTCCTGACCGGAAATAGAATCTGTGACCTGGTGCATAGGACAATGCGCAACCAACTGAGCCACACTGACTGGGCTCATCCCATTTTTTAAAAAATGTGAGCATGATGCTAAAACCAGTGGATGGATATAGAAGGTATTATGCTAACTGAAATCAGCCAGGCAGAGAGACAAATACCACATGTTTTTACTTTTATGTGGAATCTAAACAAACAAACAAAACAAAACAAAGACAGACTCATAGAAACATAGATAGAGGGATGGTTACCAGAAGAGAGGGAGTGGGGATATGGGTGAAAAGGGGAAAGAGAATAGTGTCAATAATAATCTGATAAGTTTACATGATGACAGATAATTACTAGAATTAGTGAGGTGATCACACTGTAAGGTATAAAAATGTCAAATCACTATATTGTACACCTGGAATTAACATAACTGATATAAGATTGTATACACACTATACATAAAGAAAAATCAATAAAAATAATAAGTAAATAAAACCAATGTGCATGATCTGCTCATGTAAAGGCTACATGCTCAATCCCCTGAGCCACACCGGCTGGGCTATCTTGTTTTGAGTGGTGGTTAGTCAGATGTATAAAAGGTCATAGTTTATCAAATGGAACGCATTAGATTTGTGCTTTTTATATATAAATTATAACTCAATGTGTAAATGTGCACAAACTATTGATCAAGTTAACTGGAAAGGGTGCCAGTGTGGTGAAATGAAAAAAGGAGACACCCTATATCTGATTGTGGCTACAACTTGTTTGGTCAAGTCGCAATTACCTCTCTGGACCTGAGTTTCTTATCATCACATGGAAATCATAATGTTAAAATTTCTGTGTTGCTGTGAGAACTACATGAATAACAGCAAATTGCTGGGCATAGAGCAGATTCAGCCACTCACTGTCCACCATTTACTATATATATATATATATTTATATATATATAAAGTTCATTCTAGAACACATCTTGATTTATAGTCATTTATACCAGCAGTACATCATGAAAACAATAATTCTCTCCCCTATAGTTACTTGGGATTACCGAGATACCTTATTGCTTGGGTACCACTGAGTCTAGGTGTTCCTTCCTCAATTCTTCTCTCCTCTATTTTCTGACTCTGTTCCTCTTGCCATTTCTCCTCCTCCAGCTCTTTCTTTTCTCTCTTGCTCCACCAATACTCATTTAATATTTTGGACTAACACCTATATGAATAAGTGCACATGCATATCTGAAAGATATTTAGCGTTTACTTCCAGACCACCACAATAAAGTGAGTATAGCAAGAAAGCAAGTTGTAATCTCTTTGTTGTTAGAAGGTCTTGCCTTCAATTTGTAAAACTCACAACTGTGAAGTACAATAGAGCAAAGTGCAATAAAACAAGATGTGCTTGTTTATACAAATAAATTCAATTGTGATTATGTGTCCAGAGAGAATGTTGCCAACAATAGGAGAGACACATTCCAAACTATGACAACGAAGAAATTCTTGCCAAAAATAAATAAATAAATAAATAATTCAGGTTCATTCAAATCAGATAAGCAAACAGCATTCATTCTGAGCCATTTGTTACATTGCTAGATGACTACTGAAATATCAGCTCTATTTGAAACATAGAAAATAGGGGGGAAAGTACATGAAAAGTGAAGAAAGACATTTCTGCTCATATTTTTAAAAGGAAGCAAAAGTTGACTTGGCTAATGTTAAAAGATAAACTAAAGCCTATTACAATTTTTGGAAGTTTATTTGAGCAAAAATCGATTCGAATTGGGCAGCATCTGATCTAGCAGACAGAAAAAAGCTCCAAGGAGCTGTAAATAAAATGAAAGAGTTTTATAGACAGAGGGAGCAGAAACAAGGAAGTTATGCTAGGCAAAAAGCAAATTTGTTATTACAAGGTTGCATTCCTTTAGGCGATGGCGGGCAGATTACATAACTAGTGCTGGTCAAGCCATTCCTGTTGACTGGTTCAAGATTCCATTTCTGGGAGAGCCAAACATGTAAATACCTTTAGTCTCAGTTTGGATACATGCGACTTACTATAAGTGACACCATTTGGGTCTGTTGTCTTGTTTTTTAACAGTAGTTAAAGACCAATCATCTTGAATTTGATAACCTGCAAAGTGATTACAGTACAGCTTGGAACAATCAATTGGTAATAGTCTAGAATAGCAAATTCCAATTGGCGTGCCACAAGAAATTTTAAAGCATGTAACACCCGACTATTTAGTCACAGGCACTGACCTCTTTTCCCTTAAGTTGTCAAATAAAAAATGACAATAGTCAACACAACAATAGCCTGGTTTAAATGCCCTGTCTTGAACCATAAACATATAGGTCATATAATAGAATTGCATCTTATTGGTCACATTGCATAATAAGGTTGTGTCTGATGGCTTAATTCTTGTTACCAGAAATTCTTATATACAGGTGTAGGCACCTGATTTTTTAAAAAGTCACCTTGGGGCAAAAAGGGTAAGTAACTACTATTGTTATTATTATGCGTTAATCAATTAAAATGATACCTATTTTTGTTAGATTGGCAAAGAATGTATTTTTTGGTGTGCTACAGAATTTTAGTAATTAGTTAATGTGTGCTATGAGATGAAAAACATTAAAAATTGCTGGTATAGATATACACAAGGTACTGGGCAGAAAACCTACTTGACTTTTGTGAAAAATAAATCATGCCAGACAAATTTTGTCTTTCTATAATTAACTTGGCACAGGGATAAGTAACTGGCCATAGAAACTAACATGTTTATGTAAGCATATATCTGGTTAAATTACACTTACAGAATTTTTATTAGAAAATTGGTGGAAGGTGTGGACTAATGGTAATGGACATGTTAACTGATGTCTCAGCATGTTTGATTTTCAGCCTATTATAAGCACCAATCAATGACAAACAGAACTTTTTCAAAAACATGTTTCAAATATTAGGGATTGTGAATAATAGTGGATTAACAATGGTCTGAGATTGGCAGTAAAAACAGACAAAAATGCTGACCCCTTTATGGTCTTTCAACTCATGAATCAGAGCAAGTAGTTGAAAAAATAGTCTTTGCTTGAGATTGATGTAAGAGAGGAAATGCTGTTGGAGATGGATGGGTTTCTGTTAGAGAGGCAGAAGTCCAACATCCAAGTGACCTAATGTGCCACATTAGAGATCTGCTCCAGAGCCTATTGGATACTATTGAGAGGAGGGGTGGTAGGATGATATTGTTCCACAATGAGGGGAAACTATTAGGCTTAGATATAAATAAAAGTACCAAAGTAATCTATTGCTTTGAGAATCAGTTTCCTCACTGGTTAAGATGTAACCACTATAAGAATTTATAAATTAAAAGGTTCTTTTATCATGAGTAGCCTCCCAAATTTTATTATCTATATGTGTCAGAATAACCTGTGTATTTGTAAAACTGACAGGTTTCTTCATCCTAACTGAATTTTACAGCTTCAAAATATCTGAGAATATAGTGTTTAAAGCCATATTCCATAGGCAATTCCTAAAAAAAAACCAATACAGAGGGAGACTAGAGTTAGTCTGGGATGGGGGGAGTGACAGGTTCCTTATAATGAAGAGAGAGGGTAGCTGAGCATGCTAGACATAGCCAGGCTTAGAGAAGTGACATTACGTTGAATGCCATTACTGCTAGCTCTCTGGCACACATCCAAACACAGCAAACTATGGCTTCAAAAATAGTGGATGAGAGGAGAATGGAGAGCTAAATTGTGTTTTATTCAACTAATAGAATACCAAAGATCGATAATAATGAAGGAAATGTGTCCACATACAACATGATCTTACAAACATAATGATGAGTGAATAAAAGATACATTAAAGAGTACATGATGTATCATTTTGTTACATAAATTTTTTTTCAAAAACACAAAATTGATTTGTAGTAATTAGGGATTTGTGTTTATATGGTAAATCTAATAATGTAAAGCAAGAAAGTGATTATAGCAGTGAAGATCATGACTACATTTTGGGGAAGGTGGGAGTATAGTGGTTGGGATGTTACGTAAAGGAACTTTTGGTTCCGTCAATGTTCCATTTTTTAAACTTATTTGGTGGTATATTGGTATTCAATGTGATAAAAATATTAAGCATGGGGAAAATAGTGGAGAGATTTCCACAAGTCAGTCACACTAGTGAGAATGTTGAGCATAGTTTTAGTTACTATTAGATCTTCCAACAAGATGAAAAGTCAGCCTAAAATCAACCTAACTTATGAAAACTAGAACCTATTAGATAAAGAGAGATTTCTTTAGGTGATAACACACTGACTACATGTATTTGAATTCCTCCCCCACCCCTTGCCCTATAACATATAGTGGCTTACTAATGCTTATGTTTAAGATGTAGTATGGAAAAGAGAGTTAGTGGTTTTCATATGCCTGTTTCAATTATATATGTTTATCCATATGGTGTATACAACAAACTTATGGCAAAACAAAACAAAAACACTATCCATAATATCCATCCATTAGGGAATAGCTCATATAGACATCTGTTTACACACGCCATGATTCTTCATATAGATTTATAGGATCCCAGATGTTTATGAAATTATGTGCTGAATTACAGGTGAAGGAACAGCTGCCACTGAAGGGAAAAAAAAATAGGCTTGTACATTTGCAGAACAGAAGCTGACAGAACCTTTTAGATGGTCTGAAAGTGTCCAGTAGACTTTTTAATTAAAAAATTGTGCTGCCTTTGCACTTCTATGTTCCAAGAACTAATACAGTTAAGAACTAAAATAGTGTAATCCACTTTTGGCAAGATTTACAACCAGTTTTTGAGAACTTAGAAGCTCAGATGTTTTAGTCAGGCAGCATAGTGAAACTTTGAACACTGAACTCAGCTTTTTTGGGGGGAGTGAACTTTATTGATGGTGCATGACAAGGTAGTGCTTCTTATATACCTCCCCTTCTTCAGGGGCTTGGCATGGAAACTGTGGATGTCAGGAGATTCTCAGTGTGTTGGGGGATCAATTTGGAGCAAGGACTCCCTGGCAGCGGGGGGCCTCTTTTCCTCTCTCTGGGGCTGGTGGTTCAGGGGTCTTTTTCTCCTTGGAGGCCATGTTGGACCATAAGCTCCACCACCCTGATGCTGTAGCCAAATTCATTGTCATACCAGAAAAGGAGTTTGACAAAGTGGTCTTTGAGGGCAATGTCAGCCCTAGCATCAAAGGCTGAGGAATGGGTGACTCAGGAGACAACTTGGTCCTCAGTATAGCCCAGGATGCCCTTGAGGGGGCCCTCTGATGGCTCTTCACTACCTTCTTGATGTCATCATATTTAGCAACTTTCTCCAGGCAGCAGATCAGATCCACATGGACACGTTGGGGGTGGGGACATGGAAAGCCATGCCAGTGAGGTTCCCATTCAGTTCAGGGATGACCTTGCCCCCAGCCTTGGCAGCACCAGTAGAAGCAGGGATGATGCTCTGGGCAGCCCCTCAATCATCATGCCACAGCTTTCCAGAGGGCCCATCCACGGTCTTCTGGGCAGCAGTGATGGCATGGACTATGGTCATGAGTCCCTCCACGATGCCAAAGTTGTCATGGATGACCTTGGCAATGGGAGGCCAAGTAGTTGGTGATGCAGGAGGTATTGCTGACAATCTTGAGAGAGTTGTCATACTTGTCATGGTTCACACCCATCAAAACCATGGGGGCATCTGGAGAAGGGGAAGAGCCGTTGACCCTCTTGGCTCCACCCTTCAAGTGAGCCCCAGCCTTCTCCTAGGTTGTGAAGATAACGGTGGATGCCACAGCATATTCAGCACCAGCATCATCCTATTTGATGTTGGTGGAATTTTGCTCCTGGGAGATGGAGATGGACTTTCTATTGATGACAAGCTTCCTTTTCTCAGCCTTGACTGTGCCTTTCAACTTGCCATGAGTGGAGTCATACTAGAACATGTAGACCATGTAGTTGAGGTTAATGAAGGGATCATCGACGGTGACAATATCCACTTTGCCAGAGTGAAAAGCAGCCCTGGTGACCAGGTGCCCAATACAGCCAATCCTGTTCACTCTGACCTTCACCATCATGTCTCAGGATTGCGGCTGGCACTGCACAGGAAGAGGCAGCTATCTTTCAAACAGGAGGAACAGAGAGCCTGATCTCAGCTTTCAGATTTAGTTACAGGTAAGTGAAGCACTTGAGGATCTAAGTAAGTATCATATGTGGATATCATTTATCTGGTATAACCTAAGTGTATGAAACTAGCAACAAGATGAAAGAATAAGAATAATTTTTATGCTCTGATCAGATACAGACATCAATTCCACACAGACATCAACACAAACACAGACATCATGTGCAGGTCCTGCTATTCAAGAATCACAGTTTGGATGAGGGCACATGAATCTAGGGAACATAACTAAAGCTATGAGGTTATATCAAGAAACACATGCTACAGCACAGGGAATATAGTTTATACTGTAATAACTATATATGGTGTCAGATGGGTTCTAGACTTATTGGGATCACTTCATAAGGTATATAAATGTCTAATCAGTATGTTGTACACCTGAAACTAAAATAATATTGTATGTCAACTGCAATTGGCAAATAATTTTAAAAAGGTACACATGCTATGGAGATTGTGTTCTAGAGTGCCATCTGCACCTTAACCGGATTATCTGAAACAGTCCTGAGCTGTGCCTAAATGCAACCCAGCAGCTCAAAAGAAAAAAGCATTGGAAATAGCATCTGTCCTCGAGTATTAAAATGATCCTTTATCGCCCTGGCCGGTTTGGCTCAGCAGTTGGAGCGTTGGCCTGTGGACCAGAGAGTCCCGGGTTCGGTTTCCGCTAGGGGCACGTACCAAAAAAAAAAAAAAAATGATCCTTTATCGTGTTGAATTTTGTTGGATAAAGTAGAGACCCAAACCATTTCAGTTTGTCCTATTAGCCAGTTTCCACACTGCCTCTGAAGTAGACATTGATATTTATTGTTTCAACCAATTTAAAGAATATGTAATATACATACAAATGCATTATTTATAAACTAAAAATATTTGCTCTGGCAAATGTTAATGAATTGGACATTTACTCTTTCTCCAATTACCCCAGTTTCTTTTTATTTTCAAAATTCCAATTACTACATGAAATTTTAAAAATATTCTTTAGGTATAATGACATGAACTCTCACTTTGTAAATCTACACTTGAAAATAAAATTTTATATTGTATTATTTTAACAGAGTTTTCAAAAGGATCCATATTTGATTTTAGTTGTTTCTATTTTCTGACATCTCCCTATTGAAAATATGCTTGATATGTTGTTCCCGAGGTCATTTTATCTTGGTGCTTTTTATTATGTAGATTTCTAATACTACACTATAACTGTGTTTTTATGTTATGAAACTCTAATAGTTCTGTATTGTATATATCCTGGGTTTAACATATTTAGCTATAACTCAAGGGCAAAATGATGTATTATAATGCTCTTCAAGAATATAAAAATGTATTAGAGTATTCAGCCATATTAATAAGGTATTATTGCAGTGACAGTATAGGATTTTGAAAGAATGCAAATTACATCCTTGTATGTGAATAAAATATCATCTCAGTATATTTGGAGAGTAAACTCTCCATATATTTACTTTTAAGAGTAAATTTTTGCTACAAAGGACATGGACTTTTACCCTTTTCTGTTGGTACTAATCTTTTAATTGATACTGAACATTTATTTGCTGTTCTCCATTTATAAAATGGTTGCTTTTCGTCAATGGCCAACTTTAACAACTTTTCTTTATTCCTCTAATTTTCTCTTTACTTAATCTTTAATTCATTCAGCCAACCCATTTATTGAGAATCTAGTATGCCCCAAGCAATGTAATAAATACCAGGAGTAAAATAAAGTAGATAACATATAACTTTGCCCTCATGGAGGTTATAGTTAATGATGACAGTAGTGTTTTTATTGGAGCTGGGTGACATTAATAAACTAGTCATACATTAAAATTAAGATTTATGACAGAAATGTATTATTTATTTATTTGCCATGAAAGGACATAACAGAAGAAACTGATATAGTCTGGAATGTAAGGAAAAAGTCTTTATGGAAATTACATTTGAACTGAGATTTGATGGTTGAGGTGGACTTATTTAGGTTAAAAGAAGAAAACAAACATTCTCCATAGACGCAAAAACTTATATGAAGCCCTTGAGTCCAATAGGAAGTGCCCGCTTGAAACAACTAAAATGAAGTAAGTCAAGGAGGAAAAGAGTGCACGAGATGAGACCAGAAGGAAGAATGGTAGTTAGGTTATGCCAAATCTTGTTTTTATTAATACATTGATCTTTATGAGCCAGGTTACTGACTCATTTGAGGGTTTTAGGTAAGGAGTGAAATAATAACATTAAAAATATTAAGATGGGACCACTAAAGTGGCCCAGGTTAAGGGGTAATAGCATCAAAAACCAGAAGGTGAAAAAAATAATATGAATATGAATGAATATAATATGAAAAAAATACAAATAGGGGGTGAATACAATCTGAAGAAAAGTGACTGGATTCAAGTGATATGTAAGAGAAATATCAACACAATTTGAAGATAGATTGCATGAGCAGGTGAAGGCAATGGGTGCATATGGTAGGACCCCATGTTTTCTAGCTTGTATCACTAGGAGAAAGTTGGTGTTATTAAATTAGCTAAGAGTCCATGGGAGATAAACAAATTTCAGGGACAAGAACATCAGTTTGGCTTTTCATGTTGAATGTGAGTTACCTCCTTATTGTTTAAGTAAATATGTTGAATAAACAGTTGGATACACATGGGTCTGGAGCTTAGCAATAAGGTCAAGGATACACTATAGTACAGAGGCAAAACAAACAAACAAACAAAACAAATCAGGACTTAGTAAGGAGGGATTTTTATTCCAAAGAATTATTGCAAGGAAAGGCAAGGGACTATTGCAATAGGGAAGGGGTGGCTATTGAAATAGGAAGAAAGCTCCAATGTCAGAAATCTGCAAGCATCTAAAAATAAGACAGATAAAGTTTTTAATTTATTTTTTATTTTTTTATATCATAAAGTGGGCGGGTAAGCAATAAGAAAAAATTGAGTTGATGAAAGCGAGTAAGCAGACTGCAAGATCAGCATGACTTGACAGCAAATGTGTGCACCTGTGTAGTCTATGTGTCTATTCTGTAGATATATTCAACTGCATTTTCCAGTTTACTAACACTCTTTTCAGCCGTGTTGAATCTACTGTTTAATCTTTTCAGGATTTGATTTCAATTATCTAGTTTACATTTCTACTGGGCACTGTTTTCACATCTGGCTGATTATTTTGGACAGTTTCTTGATCTTACTCATTTAAAAATGTTCTATTTATTTCTTAACTATTTCCTACATAATTATCATATGTACTGTATCTGAATATTTTCCAAAATCTGAAATAGTTTTAGCTCATAAGATGATTTTATCATACTGAAACCTCTTTGTGGTGTTCTTTCTTTGTGTTTGCTAAAATTTAAACTCAAATTTAGTTGTACTTATGGAAAAGCCAGGGGTTTAAATTGTGGATGCTTTTATTCAGAAATGATTTGCATTTGTTTCTCCCTGGATATTGGGTTTATTATTGAGGCTCTCTAGGAATTTCTGTTTAATATAGACTGTCTGGCTTACATTTCCCACCACATTGCGGGACCACAGTCAAACCACGGCCACACTCACCACTCACACAGCCTTTAAATATCCAAGTTTCCTCACCACTCATGGCTGGGTTCCCATAATTGTCCTTTTTAACACTTAAAAAAAAACTTTTTGACTTTTAGAGAATCTTTACCTTCTTACAATCCTAAAAATGTGTGTGCTTTAATTGTCCTTTGTACCTACCAACTGCATTGCAATGGCATTCCCCTAGAAGTGAAAGACTCTACATATCATATTTTTGTTTTTGTTTTTTTCTTTTGTTTTTTATCCTCATCTGAGGGCATTTTTGCATTTATCTTGAGATAGAGCAGAAGGGAGAGAGGGAGAGAGAGAGAGAGAGAAACATCGATGTGAGAGAGACACATCGACTGGCTGCCACCCACACAACCCCAACCGGGGCTGGGGACAAGCTGCAACCGAGGTACGTGCCCTTAGCGGGAACCGAACCCGGGACTCTCTGGTCTGCGGGTTAACTGCTGAGCCAAATCGGCCAGGGCTACATATCACATTTGAATGAAATTGATACTCCCTTACAATAGTATGTGAAATAGGGAAATGACTGCAAACAACGAAAATGAATAGAAAATCCTGTAAGAAAGAGTCTAATTTTATGAACTTTGTTCCTTTACTCATCTTTGATGTATTCATGTGTTGGGAAGTCTCCTAGGCTTCCTCAGCTTTCACTGATAGAGTACACCCCCGACTTATCCTCAACTCCAAGGTTTCACCCAGAAAATCAGTGTACTATTCAAAAGTAGAAATAGAATGCAAAGCCCAAATGTACAAATGACCATTATATATGCCCTGTATTATCTGGCTCCTAATTTCCCAGTTTTATTTTGCTCTCCTCTCTCCCTAAATCATTTAAACCTGTGTCAGTAATGTGTCCAATATCATAAGATTCCAATCTGGTTTGGAGAGACTACTATACTCATATTTAGAACTAAACTCCCAAATAAGAAATTTATGATCATCTCAATATTTCAGGATAACAGAGAATTCCCTTTTAAAATGTATTTTTGGAATTGTAAAGTAATGCCAGTTCCAGAGATAAATTTAAACAGGTTGGCATATACCAGCTTGGCCAGCATGGTGAGACTTCCCTGGCAGGTGAGGTTTGGAAGACTCAGGTGGCATTGGTGCTCACACACTGGATCACACTGTGGTGAATGGCTAAGACAGCTATAAGCAGGGACAAATACATGAGCTTGCGGCCTGTGCAATCGTACAGGAATCCATGCTCAAAAAAGCCTCTTTCTTGGTTTAATGCTGTGCTGTTACCATCTCAAAATTCGTAATAGTTTTATCAGTGAACTTGAATCTGACAAGGGCAATCCAAAGGCTGATGGAGCATGAGCAGAGGGGATATGTACATGTGCCCCCAGCACTCCTTGCTGATGTGTCTACAAGGAGCATTTGTGATGTTCGTTGAGCTTAGAATTACAGTGGAACACAGCACATGTCTATGACTGCATAAGCGGTAGGACTAAAAGCCTGATGGACCATGCTCTCCATCTGGACCAGAAATTATTTTGAGGCAGGCAGAATGAAATAGCATTATAAGAAACATGAATGTCCAGAAAACTCTACAATACCCTTTTTATACTTATATTACTTACCCATATTATTTAATTACATATGCTGAAAATGATGATATAGAATGAAAGAGAAATATAGGAAATCCCATAAGTCCACTTCTTTTCTCAGCAAGCTAAAGGTAGAGAGTGTTGTAAAATGTGTGCATATCAAGAACTGAAACAAAAACAATTAACTTAGTTTCGCACAGTGTTTTCTGCTGTTCAATGAAGACAAAATACATATGCATACGTGAGCTACGGAATACAAACTGCGTAAGTTTGGTGATGCCATGTACAAGTGAAATGCTCTCAATCTACACTTAAAATCAGCATTGCACAATATAAAGATAAATAATAAATTCTATGTTAATAATTTCAAGCTATGTTTGTTTACTTAAAAAATATTAGTTAGTAAATAAAAAATACCATGCAAGTTGAGAGAAGAACCTCAAAAGATAAGAAAAAGCATTGTATTTCACTATCTTTTTATTTTTATTTTTTTTCTTTATTGGTTTTACAGAGAGAGGGAGAGACAGCAACATCGATGAGAGAGAACATCGATTGGCCGCCTCCTGCATGCCCTCGCACTGGGGATTTGACCCATAACCTGGGCATATGCCCCGGCCAGCATTCGAACTGGTGACCTCTTGATGCATGGGTCAACACTCAACCACTGATCCACACCAGCCAGGCCAAATTTCACTATCTTTAATAGCACCTTTTTTTCTGCTTTTTGAACAAGGGGCTAGCCCTGTGTTTTCGTTTTGCATTGGATCTCACAAATTAAGTAGACAATCCTAACCCCAAGACTTGTAGCCATAATCTCCATTTCCATTTGACCAAGGATTTCTTACCTAACTACAATGAAAATTAACTTAGCCCCAGTGGCAAGAGATGGAGAGGTCATGTTCTGTCTACAACAGATTTTTGTTTTATCTGAAGTGGAGCTGCCACAAATTCCTGCTCCTGAATTTTAAGGTGCTTCTCATTCTTCTGAGGCTCCTCTACTGATTCCAGATTGCACTTTCAGCCCAGGGAGAAGCTGTTGACTGATCTCATGTCACCTCTCAAGGAGGAAACAGAGTGAAGGAGCACCAACCCTTCTTTTCTATGCTGTAGTTTCTCTCTTGTTTTGGGTGAAGAATTCTTTTCTGAATTTTATGTGCCACTCCTTTGCTCCTAAATCTCTCTCAATCATCTTGCCTTAAGAGAAAAATTATAATTGCAGACTCATCTTCTGAAGTACACTTTATGGTAGGCTACTTATTTTTGACTTTCTACCACGAAGCAAATTCATCCTCCTAAATACAAGTTCATTTTCCTGAAAACGTTATTCACTACCTTGGAACTCTTTGAAATACTTCAGCAATTTTAGTGTTATTTTTCATTCCATCCTGAAACTTACAGTGGCTAGGGTAATGATAGCATTCAATTAATGGCATTAAAAAAAGTGTAGCAAAGGACAAAACACGGGCTAGAAAGTAATGGGTTGGACCCATAGCTCATGTATAAAAGTTTGTCTTATTACTTAGCACTGTAATAATTTGCTTGGAGAATTTAATATAGAACATTTATTTGAATATGTTAAGTTTATGTGGTTAACATAGACAGAGTTAATCATTTATTGAAAGCATTTTCATCAAAACAGAAAGGTATATGAGAGCATTAGTGTTTATTGCAGGTCAATCCTTGCCTTGTTTAAAGCTCTCATCAAAGTGAAAATTTTGTGGTAATGCAGAATTTTATTCTGCTATTACTTTGGGGGTGTAGTGTCTTCCAAAGACTAATTACTATGTTCCATGTTCAAAATTAATTAAGCTGTGTCCAAACACAAACTTTCATTAGAGAAATCTCATGATTTATCATAAAAAGGACCTATGGCAACAATAATTGAAGAAATACTATAAGGAGGAGTATATAACTATACAACTAAGGAGACTCAAATTTACAAAGAATCCACACACACAAAAAAAACATTCTAAACTAAACTTAGTCTATGGCAACATTTAAATATCAGAAATTAAGAAAGGGAAATTGTATTTAAACATCACATTATAAGTTTTATTGTTTCATTGAATAATCATGTATCTAATCACAAACTGTGAAGTCCCCAAGAAGAATATCTAAGTGTTCCCAAGTGCTCTAATATGACTATTCCGCCTAAATTGCTTTTGTTTTTAGAAGTAGAGCATCAGTAAAAAAGCATTAAGGGCATTTGGCCAAACATGAATTTGAATCTCTACAATGTCATTTTCAGCCATAGCTCACTAATATGTTTTATGTTTTGAGGGTAAAATGAGTCCAAATGGATTATTAAAGGAGGAATATTAAGAGAGTTCTTCCATAAAACAATTTGCCAACAATATTATTGTCTAGTGATGATACAGTAACATAAACATGGATAATAACTGACGATTGACAGGTTATTCAACTTCTCTGACTTGAATATGGGAATGATTATACCTACTTTGCAGGGTGATTGTGAAGATTAAATTGTTTAGTGTATATGACATTATGAATACAATACCCATTCCATTATAGTTTAAACATTTGATTTCTAGTTTTATGCACTCCCAAACCCAATTCCCTTAAATCATACACGTTCTATTTTTTTTCATATTGGTAACCTAACCATGGTTTCTATTTACATATCTTTGAGTCTTTTGTTTCAGACTATAATCATTACAAGGTCTATACTTGTAGCTAATCTGAAAACGCTTGGCTATTTGTGTGAGTTGTCAGGTCAAGTGTGTTTTGGGCTCAGTGAAACCACACATCTTAGACTCATTCATGAAATAAGTCAGTAAGTAATAGTGAGTATGAGGAATGTAGAAAGTCCTTTGTATGCTTTTCCTTGTCTGTGCAACACCACAAGAAAAATAAACGCATTTGTATTTCAAAGCTGAAGGTAAAGACAGAGAAGCAAATATTTGACAATGGATCGTCAACAGAAATAACTCTTCAAGAATCTCAGAGCAGTGGGTTCATTAGTCCAACACGATGACGCTAAATATGTTGTGGACAAGTAGATACGCATCTGGTAGGTAAGTGGTATTAAAGAAACATGAGAAAAAGAAATAAAAAGAGAAATACAAAGATAATGGGAAATGACAAAATAAAAGAGACTCTAGCAACTGAATATTTTTTTCCAGGCTATCATGAGGTACATGATATTATAGCATCTGAAAACCACATCTTCCTCATCTGCCTGTCCACACAGCAAACTATACACACACATACCATGGATGATAAGAGCATCTAAAATTTTGTTGATTTCTGTCACATGGAAAGTGTTATATTTTCTAATAAAGATAACATTCGAAAAGAACGTGGCAGGCTTGAAAGCATTTTTGAATATATTATTTGCCGCTTAGTATACCCTTGTGCTCAAATTGTTAATAAAGCTCATAATGCAGTTTCTTAATGTAGAGTGTTATTAGAGAAAGAAGGGTAGGTAATGAAAACAAGAAGTCATTTATATAAAGCACTTTCTTGAAAGAGTTGTTCTTTTGCAGTTTCATAGAAATACGACTCATCTCTGATGAAAGAACTTCTTTAGGTTTGTTATGTACCTATATCCTTTCTTTCCCTTTCAAGCCCTGTCTGATTTTGACCTTAGCCTGAGATAGCAATTTGGATCAGCTCCATTTAAAATGGGATCTGTTTCCACTTCCTTGTTTTAATCAGCCTTAGAGCAGAATTGGAATGGAATGTATAACCGTGCGATGGTGCCAGTGTGTGCCAGCCTGTCTCACCAGCTTGAGTCCATCTAAGAGGTGATTTTCAAGTAAAAAAAAAAGGTTACCCTGTTTACTAAGCAACAGAGAGAGGTAAGTAGTTTCTTTCCAGAAAATGTAGAAGTAGTTTCTTCATAAGAATCGCATATTGCAAAGAACCGCTGACTGAACTCTTCACAGCAATGTTCTTAGGCTCATTTTTAATAAAATTGTTTATTTCAGAGTATAAGCTCCACATTTGTGCAAAATGCAGAAACCAGCACAGGAGGTTAAAAAAGCTGTGCTGTAATAGTGTAATTTGTTCCTTGGCCATTAAACGAGAATGCTGGGATTTTAATTCCACTATGTGGTTTCCAGCATGTACTATAATTAATTTTCTCTTATTTTGTTGCTATAGAATCAAATGGAAACTAATGACGTGGAACCCAGCGTCGTGGAGGCAGTGATGAGCTCCATCGACGAGGTGGGGAAGCACCTCCATCTGACGGGATGGCAGATGACTGGAGTGGCTTCTGACAACGCCGGGGTCCTGTGCCTTGTGGCAATGTTCTGCTCGAGTTAGACCACCCAGGGATTGCCGCTCCAAACCAAAGCTGTGTTAAATCTTTCACTTGCTGGCGTCTGTACTCCTTTGTCAGCTTCATAACATATTAACCTATTGGACATGTACTTTCTTTATCTGACTTTTTAAGAACCAGAAAGCACGGGGCATCCTAATAAACGTTTCAATGAGTCCTGGTGCCATGCCATTGACACGCGGCAAAGCGCTTTGAAAATCACTATGGAATAGATTGCATAGACGCTTCATTCTAACTGAGGGAAGAAATTAGAAGCTTTTAAAAAAATGAATCTAACATATTTAACAATAGGTTGTTTCATTTCTCAGAAGGCAGAGAAGACATTAAACCAAGATACTTCTGTTGACTCATTGTTAATAGCAAAGAAGAATTTCATGATAAGTTAAAAGTGAAAACAATTCAGAACATGACTATGTCATCTTAGAAACTGTGGGAAAAAAAAGAGAGAAAGAAATGTTGGGTATTGGTGAATTCTAATACTTTGCCAAAGCTATATATAATAGGTAGTCAAGACAATATTAAATTCAAAATTAAAAAGAAAAAATAGTCCCATAAGAAGGGGATGTTGATATAGATGCTCAGAAAACTCTCTTGTTGTGAGCTTGGAAAATCTTGAGATTTAATAATCTTTTCAGAATGCCATCAGAAATCATAATGAGACCACAGAGAACGCAACCCTGTAGAAGTTATATCCGAATTACACTATGTTGAATGAGTAAGGGTTAGGTGTGGTATGATGAGGGAGAGGGGGCCAGACAGGTGTTCCAGGGAGAAAGTCTCGAAATAGAAAACAGCACAAGAACATAGTATTTGGAAGAACCTACAGAGAACCAGTATGGCTGGAATGCAGCTGAAAAAAAGAAAATTAATATGAAAGGGGGGAGCAAGGCTGGCAGAGGCAAATGCAGGAAAGCCGTGGTTAGAGGCAGTTCTAAAAGTGTTTGGACTTTCATTCTAAGTGCGATGAGAAGTCTGACAAATTTCAGACGGAGGACTAGCAAAATCAAATCTGCAGTTTGTTAAGATTATTCTAACTGGATTCTGGGAAACAGTTGAAAGAAGAGCAGGTTGAAAGCAGG
Source organism: Tadarida brasiliensis (assembly GCA_030848825.1). Taxonomy (NCBI): domain Eukaryota; kingdom Metazoa; phylum Chordata; class Mammalia; order Chiroptera; family Molossidae; genus Tadarida; species Tadarida brasiliensis. The sequence continues at coordinate 75,245,079 of CM061267.1, read as the reverse complement.
TTGAAAGGAGAACAGTTAGAAAGCTATTGTAGGCAAAGATGGTTTTAACTAGAGTAATATTACTGGGATGACAGAGAAGAGAATGGATGCAGTCATTTAGAGGCCAAGGGATAAAATTTGATATTAAAAGATAGGGAGATGTCTTGTCCCAGGTTCTTTAGAAAACAGAGTCTGCGGATTAAAGTGCTGACGTTTTATTTTTGGAAGTACAACTGACAAGCAATGAAGATAACTAAAAAGGAACAAGGTGAGGAAAGATAGACCCACTGTAAAGTGCAAGTGCTATCTCTGAAGAGACTCAGGAATTTGTTCTAGAAATGTCCACCTGTCTGGTGAAACGTCTCTAACAGGGTTGCAAAGAGGATCTGCTTTAAAGTATTTCATAAGAGTAAGGAAGAAGGGAAGTTTGTCTGTCTAATTTTGTACCATGTGTTTGTTTCACAGTGTTCGAAATCTACTCCCCATGAAATTAAGCCTCCCCTGTGATACCAAGAAAAATATGAGGAGATGCAAAATAGTTATGAATAACACAGCCTTAATCAATACATTCTATTTGACCAGTGGGGTAAAGATCTTACCATTTACTGTGATGAGGAACAGGGATCGAGTTTTATATTTTGAGAAGCAGCTCAAGTTCTACATATGTGGAGTTTCATATACATATGAAATTGGTAGATAGTATCAAGAAGGTTCAAATTTCAGGATTGAACTTGAACAGTGTTGGTAATTAAGCCCATGCAGTGATTAGGGTGCACCACCCACTCCCAAACCTCAATAAGAGGGTCGAAGCCAAAATACCACACAATGAAACACACACACTCAACAATATTTATGGTTAGTTAAAGAAAAACATTTCAAAATAGAAATGAAAGTTGGAAGAAAATCATTGCTGTGTCTGATCAGAGAGAAAAAGGTAAGAGTGTTATAACGAGAAAGTGACAAACTGTGCCAAACACTATCCGAATAGTAAGTAAATTGAGAGCAAGATTGAGTAACATAGTGGTCCCTGAAAAGTTTAGGGAGTTGTAAGGAATGGTGAGCATGTAATCCAGATTGGAATTGTCTAGGTAACAAATGAAAGACAATGAAATTTAAAAAGTGACCAAAGCAACTAATTGATTAACAGAGTTTGTTTTACTAAGAGGGAAACAAGAGCCGGTTTCTAAGCCAACAGGGAAAAGCCAGTAGAAAAAAGTTGAAAATAAAGAAGAGAGAGTAGATAATGGCACTGAATTTTTGAAAAGTGGAAAGAAATATCAGTTAGGGCTTAAATGATCAGGTTATTTGTAGAGTGAAGAAGAAATATATTATTTCTTTTTAATATAATATAGGGGAAGAGATTGGTGATAGATATAGATAAGTGTGTCTATTTGGTCTTTTTTCTGATATTATTGTATTATTATGATTCACGAATAAAGAGAATCTGCTAAAATGATGTAGTGACTCAAAGCCTTGACTTTAGAGACGAGTAGAAATATTTATCATAGTTTTGAATGGAGAGAATGGAGGAACAATATGAATATAGATACACATAGGTAACAGGAAATATTAAATTTAGTGTTATGGATTGAATTGTATCTTGCCAAAAAAGACATTTTGTAGTCTTCATCCTCAGTACTTCAGAATGTGACCTTATTTGGAGATAGGGTCTTTACAGTCAGTCACATTAAAATAAGGTCATTAGGGTGGGCTCTGATCCAACATGTTTGGTGTCCTTGTAAAAAGAGAACACTGGGCAAACAGACACACACATGCAGAGGGAAGAGGATGTGAAGAGACGCCAGGAGAAGATGGCCATCTACAAAGCAAGTAGAGAGGGAATTGATCCTTACATCACAGTCCACAGAAGGAACCAATCCTGTCGACACCTTGATTTTGGATTTCTAGATTCCAGAACTGTGAGACAATAAATTTCTGTTGCCTAGGCCACCCACTTTGTGGCATTTTGTTAAGGCAGGCCCAATAAACTAACAGAGTTGGTGTGCATGAATCTATTATCACCAATCTGCCCAAAGGTAGGAATTTTTTCCACAATGTACTAGGAGGTGCACATTTTGTATTCCTCCAGAGTGTGGGTCTTGCTAATTGGTTGCAGCAAATTGACAAAAGGACAAGAACATTGAGAGCATTGTTAGCAGTGAATTGCCAGTGTTGTGAGTTATGGATCTAAGCTGAAAAGGAAGAGACTAAAGTCAAGAGTCCTTGAAATGAACGGATACATTAAGGCCTAATGAGGTCAAAAGAAGCATTGTTCAAAGAGAGATGATAATTGCAAGTCACAGCCAAGTGTAAATATAAAAACTGCAGCAAAGGAAAAAAATAGAATAATGTCTGAAAGGTCAAAGCACATATAAAGAATGGAAAATATGGAATATCTCTTCAAAGCCAATTCAAAAGTCACCTACTCTTTAAAGCCGCCCTTATTCCTCGAGCCGAGTTTGTCATTCCTTCCTGTATATGTTCTTGAATTTCACTCATACCTTAATTGAACTTTTCAACGTTCACTATATCACTCCAGATATGCTCTGTGCTATCAGTCAGGCATGAAGATTTTCTGCCCTATAATATCCAGTGCCTCGTATTTACTATACATTATTGAATGAATTAGTGACAGAAACAACTTTTAAAGTGCTATTAGGAAACACAAACAAAAGGAAAAGGATAATGAAAAGATCAAGCCTGCTATTCAGAGCTCATGCTGTAAGGTTAGCAGATAACAGAGAGTAGAATTGCTGAACTTCTATTTTGCCCCTGTCTTTCCTGTCAAGGAGAATGAGCATCAGGCTGAAAGCATAGATCTCACTTCCGAAAAAGGGAATTGAAGCCAGAGATAAGTGAGGAGATAGTAAGAGGCCAGGTAACTGCTCTAAATGAGTTTGTCTCCTGGCCCAAATGAGTCATTTCCCAGAGTACTGAAAACATTCAAGTTAAGATTATTCCACTGTTCTTCATGATATTTGAAGAGTTATAGAGAATGGAAAAATTGCTAGAGACTGAAGATAGATAAATACTCAAGTCTAAAGGAAAAGATCAAGGGAACGACAGATTTAGATGATAGGTAGCGCTATCAGTGAGTATTCATGGCAGGATAATAAAAGCATGGTTTAGGAATAGGAAAGGAGGAAAAGGATCCATCATAAATCCCTGAAAAATAAAACATATCCCATTAAATTCCAAACCAAGTCATCTGACTTCAGTCATGCATTGAACCACCACACTTTGGGCTTAATGGTTCATCTATTCATTCATTCACTGTGTTTTTCCAAAAGTGATTACTGAGCACATTCTAAATTTACACCACATGCAAGTTAATAGTGAAAAGAGATACTTGGCCATGTCTATATTTTTTCTATACTTCAACTCATGATCTGACAAATTTATCATAATATTCTTCCAGACAAGAAGTAAAAATGTGCTATACATGGTGATGTAATTAGGAGTATTACTGACGGTCATGTCAATGTAGCATAAAATTAAGTACCCAGTTTAGAACCCAGTTGCCGGGGAGTTAGTCCTCACTCTGCCACCATCTAAATATATGATCTTGGGCAAAGTGCCTCACTTTCCCATGTTTCAGTTTCCCATTTATAAAAAAGAATTCTAGTCTGGCCAGTGTGGCTCAGTGGTTGAGCGTCAACCCATGCACCAAGAGGTCGCCAGTTCAATTCCCGGTCAGGGCACATGCCCAGGTTGTGGGCCAAATCCCTAGTGGGGGGGTGGGCATGCAGGAGGCAGCCAATCCATGTTGTCTCTCATCAATGTTTCTATCTCTCTCTCCTTCTCCCTTCCTCTCTCTAAAATCAATAAAGTAAAAAAATAATTTAAAAAAAAGAATTCTAGTAACATTAGCCAGAGGGGTTGTTGCAAGAATTTGTGAATATATCTAGAGGACTTAGGATGGGGTTCGGCACATTATAATCACTCAAAAAACTAATAATTTTTCTTACTAATTTATGTGTCATTTTCAATTTAAAGGGACTATATCACTGGTTTCTTCCTAATATATATTTTTGTCAATGATTAGGCAGAACATAGAACATGTTAATGAATTGTTGACTAAATATATGAATAGCACAAAACTACTCCTAAATGCTGAGTGATGTAAGTGGACCAAATCGTCTCTGTAACTAGGTAAAAAGGAATCTTCTAAGATAAAATATATATGTATATATATGACAATTATTGTCTTAAGGCCACAAACTATCATATTGCACATGTAAAAGGATGTTGACATTTTCGTGGAGCAGCCTCTTAATGAGATTAATGAGATCCAATATTTCACTAGTTCAGTCAATTAAGTACACCTTGAGTTTATTAATATAAAACACAAGGAGCACTTTCCCAGGACTCAGTTAAGTGAAGTTTTCACGTGACTACTTCAGCCAGTGAATGTAAGATTGTGCAAGCATCCAGTGCTCCCCGGAAAAGCACGTCTGTGTGAATGGACATAGACGGGAAGAGAGTTGAGCCAAAGAGGGAGCAAAGTGGTTGATACAAATGGGCTAAGTGGCAAGCATCTCAAAGTTCTTTGATTAATCTAATACCAATATTTATTATTAAAAATATGTATGGAAATATACCTGTCACAATAAATGTCTATTTTAATAATAAAATGCATATTAATTTTATGTTATATTGTAGAATGCATTATAAATTATATTATTTCATATATCATAATTATTAATATTTAAGAATGCATCTATTTATATATAAATGTTAATCATTAATATTTAAAGATTATATTGATACATTAATATACTATATTAATGGTTATTTAATATACACTTATATTGTAATTTGTCATATAGTGTTATAAATCAAATATTATCACATATATTATTCTGTATTCTATTAAATAAAGTGATATATTACATTAAAATATATACACTAAACTATATTAAGTAATTTAATTTGTATTACTCATTTTGTTAACATGTAGTTATTAGACAACCAGTTGTTTAATAAATTACATATATAATTAATATATAATTTTTATTTACTATAATTTATATAATATATAATTATATATTAACTATTAACTGTATATATTAATTATTATATATAATTTATTTACAATGATTAGATGCATGTCAACAAAAATAAACCTAATGACTTTTTTGTAGTTGTTAATCCTTACCTGAGGATATTTTTCCATTGATTTTTAGACAGAGTGGGAGGGAGCAAGGGAAAGGGAGAGAGAAAGAGAGAGAAACATCTATGTGAGAGAGACACATCAACTGGTTGCCTCCCACATTATCCTGACAGTGGCCGGGGATCGAACCAGCAACCCAGGTACATGCCCGTAACTGGGAATCAAACCATGACCCTTAGGTCCTCTGGCTGATGCTCTAACCACTGATCGAAACCGGCAAGGGCCCTAATGACATTTTTATATACAAAATTCATTTTTACTTTCCTCCCAAAATGTTTATAGCACTTTTAGAAATTTTCATGATAATTGAGTCAAGCAAAAGAAAAGATTTGTACTTTAAAAATGGAAACATTGCAGAAGTTATTCAGACCAATATTAACCACTTCAGATCTGTACGACAACAATAATTGGGATTATGGACCCTACCTGGCACAGGACTTACAGGTACCTGGGTAGGGGATGGGAAAACTTGTGAGCAAAGGAAAGAATGGGAGAGAATTATGTGAGGTAATCTACAGACAGCAACTTTGGTTAAGTGTGTTATCTTGGAAGAGCTATATGTTTCCTTTCTCAACATTGCATCACCAAACTGGGTTTTGAAATATTATCTCCTACCACTTATATCCCTATAAAACAAGTAAAATCACAAGGTTACATATGTGAAGATCTTCCCTAAAACAGATATCCTTTATCTTTTATTAGTCATTTAAATCTTTCAAGAAAAAAAAAAAGAAAACAATTTGAGACAATAATAATAACTTCTAGACACAAAAGTCTCATGTAATACAATCAGGAAAACACAGGGCCTTTTGAGGCGCATGCCCGCACGAGCACCAGATGGGATTTCTTCGAGAGTGAGAGGTTGGAACGGGTCTGGAGATTGTTGCTACTACAGGCTCACTCACTGGCCCGTCAGCAGTAGTTGACAGGAGCAGAGCAGCAGTTCCTAGGATTTGGGGGAAGGATCCTGGGTTATAGGGTACTATGAGCCTGGGGAGATAAAAAGGAAAGAAAGAGGAAATTCTAAGTCTTGACAAGAGGTGACAAGGTCTTACCCTGGCCAGGTTGCTCAGTTGGTTGGAGCATCCTTGGGAGCACGAAAGATTGTGGGTTCAATCCCCAGTTGGGGTGTGTATGGGAGGCAACCAACGGATCTCTCTCTCTCTCTCTCTAAAATTCAATAAAAGCATATACTTGGGTGAGGATTAAAAAAACAAAAAAGACAATTATTAAAAGAGGTGAAAAGGTCTTCCAGATGGAAATCCCAATCCCAGATGGTCTTTTAAGTAGTTCGGGGTTTTGCTACATACAACCAACAGATGCAGGCAAATTTTATTTACTTGTTTGCTTGATTATTTTTAAATATTCTCTTTTGAGAGAAGATTTCTTAGCAGGATTACATTAGCAAGATTCAAATATGTGTTGATATTGGAAGCACATGTTCAGTTTGTTAATTTATCCTATCGGGACACAGAATATATCAATAATAAAAATACACCTTTTCACTTCAAATCTATATGTGGGTGCATGACCACCGTGGCTTCTTCGCAAAGAACTTAACACTTTTGATTTAGAAGCAGGTCAGATACACTTACAAAACCATGAGAAAAGGCTTCCTATCTGGTATGATTTTAGAGCTCTGGCAAGGCTAATCGTCAACACATGAGCTGGCTGAACCCCCAAATTTCACCATGATAGCTTTGACATTTTTAGGGCTTCATCCCATTACCATGAAAATTCTACTGACCAAGATAATAGTAGTAATGATGACTTCAACTCACCAAGCATGCCAGGCATTGCACCCCACATATTTGCTAATCTTTGCATAGAAGAGATAAATGGATTTACACCTATTTTACATATGAAAAAGATTATATGACAAAGTTTATGTGGGAGAGAAGTCTTATATGTCACAAAGAAAGTACTGTAATGATATAACGAGGATTTCAAAACACATTTTTTCTTCTTTATTAGTGTTGTTTCATTGGGCAATCTCCCTGGACCTCAATTTTCAAATCATTAAATGAAATCTGAAACTATGTCTCATAATAATTGATCTCCTTTGGTTTCCATAAAGATTTGTAGAATTAGAAATGTCTCTTTTGTGGTCAAGTTCAGTATAGCAAACTTTAGCATTTGCAGTATATTCTTATATCCTTCTTTGAACATGTTGCTTTTGAGAAAGGAAAAAGTAACTTTTCACCAAAAATTAGCTTTTGAGTTTAATGGATTGGTGTTTTAAAATAAGCATAACTATTGTTGCTTAATATAGCAATAAATGCAGAGCTTTATAATAACAGTGAGCCTGTCCCTTCTCTCTGGAGACTACTTCATAACCACATAAGCCATAAAAACAAATATTTCTAAAGAGTGAAAATTGCTTAGAAGCATTAACGTCTAAAGTGTATTATTTAACTAAAATAGAAATAAATTCAAGAATAGAGTATTTGTTATCCTGTAGTATTTATTCACATAACAGTGAAAAGCTGATCATTATAGAATTTTGACTGTCAACAGGATGAATGGTATTACCTAATTATATGACTGAAAATACTGTTGAACTCACCATTCAATTTGAAGTTAAACATAAAGAGCATTGTGAATGTTTTTATTATGAAACAAGATAAAAAATTAGAATTCCAAACTTCCATCTATGGCTGCTGACTGAGCTCATTGACAGGTTTTGTAAATAGGTAATCAGTCTTCTGATTTAAACTCTATATGCCATAGTCTGCAGATCTTATTTTTTCCCTTTTCCTTAGAGGCATTGCTTTAACCTGAAGGATATTTTGCAGATTGCAATTCAGAAATTCTTTATGACTTCATCTTGGAGTTTTGCTATAATGCTGCACTGTATACAGTAATCAAAAATGTTTGCATACTTTGGATATGAACTAATCAAAATACCCATTAAGCATGCTAACAAGCACACCTGTTATCATTAACGGAGTTATTCTCTAATTTTATATGATTAGCACAATCAAATTAAAAGGTGAAAACATATAATGACAGCACCCTCTTTATAAAGTCTGAGTAATTATTAGCATAAATAGTATCTATCTGTAGCAGTTATAAAAATAATTCCCAGGAGATGCATGCTTATATGATAAAGTACCTTCATTCAGCAGCAGGATTTTTTATAAGGTGGTAGTGAGGCCTTTATATGCATTCTTATTTGTTTGTTTGTTTGTTTGTTTGTTTATTGTTAATCCTCACCCAAGGATATTTTCCCATTGATTTTTTATAGAGATAGAGTGGAAAGCAGAGAGGAAGGAAGAGAGAGAGAGAGAGACATCGACTGGTTGCCTCCCACACCACCCCAATCAGGGCTGGGGATCAAACTTGCAACCCAGATACGTGCCCTTGATTGGGAATTGAACCCACAATACTTCGGTCCATGGGCCAACGCTCTAACCACTGAGCAAACTGTTCTGCCAGTGTGGCTCACTGGTTGAGCGTCAACCCATGCACCAAGAGGTTGCCAGTTCAATTCCGGTCAGGATACATGTCCAGGTTGTGGGCCTGATCCCCAGTGGGGGGCATGCAGGAGGCAGCCAATCAGTGTTCTCTCTCATTGATGTTTCTCTCTCTCTCTCCCTCTCACTTCCTCTCTCTCTAAAATCAATAAAGGGGAATAATAATAATAATAATAACCACTGAGCAAACTGGCCAGGGCTGCATTCTTTTTTTTTTCTTTTAAATCCTTACCCAAGGATACTTTTTCCATTTATCTTCAAATAGAGTGGGAGAGAGAGAGAGAGATTGACATGAGAGAGACACATCGACTGGTTGCATGCCGCACGACCTCAACCAGGGCCAGGGACCGAACCACAAACAAGGTACGTGCCCTTGACTGAAATCAAACCCACAAGTCTTTGGTCTGTGGGCTGACGCTCTCTAACCACTGAGCCAAACCAGCCAGGGCAAGGGCTGCATTCTTACTTATTTTAACTGAAGTTCACAAACAGATAGTTAAAGTATTATTATCCAGTCAATGATCTATTTCCTGCATTTAGATTTAAAGCTATGAACCGTGGACTATTCTTCGATTCCTCTTTTCCTACTGTGTTGAAATACCTGCTTTTACTCTTTACTGTTTCTCTACCTTTTTTTAATTCCAGAAAATAATGTGTTGTTATTATTGTGTTTCCAATATTCCTTAAAGTAATTTTCAACTATTAGCATGTAAGACTGGTCTATAATGCTACTATATGGCTTATTTGTTAGTTTGCTGCTCTTACTCCAGATCTTGATAAGTAAAACTAAAACTTAAAAATGATTTCATATACATCTGTCATAAATAAATTTTTTTGCTTAGGGGCTTCTAGAGGAATATTTTAATCTATTCATAATGTGAAGTTCTACACTAAGTGTATTGAGGCCATGCAATAAATACTGGTATTAGCTGTAGTACAAATACTGTGATTTAAACACAGTGAAATGCTATCTAGGTTTCACCCTCATCACAAAAGTTTAGGCCTAAATGTTAGCTGCCAATGCACTATTATAATTCTAATGCTTATGTACAATAATTAAAACTGAAAAACAGAAGCTTTCCTCAAGTTTCAATGTTAACCAACCAGGATAATGTCAAGGAACAAGAATGGATTTAGTGCTAAAACTGGGAGAAAATACAACACAAGAAACAGAATCAGAAATCGGAGCCTGAAATGAGAGATTTAAATGAACATTTTTAGTCAAGGTGTCAATAAAGAGTGCGCTGGAGAAGAAACACTATTTGGTATCATAGTGTAGGTATCATAGTGTGAGATGGAAAAGATCATAAACGGAGAACAGATTTCCTGAGACACCATGGATGACGCTTCTTCCACTCGGGGCTGTATCATGACCTGGCCTCCTAATAGTCCTCAACTTTTCCAGAATGAATTATTAATAGCGGTAATTATTTTAAGATTTCCCCAGTTTTATTGTTGTGCTTTTGAAAACTTTTAAAATTTTCCTGAAAAAAAAATTTACCAGAAAATTAAGCAATAGTTAATGTGTTTATGTCTTAGTCAAGTTTGATCTGGATTGTGAGTTGTTAGGAATAAGAATCAATCATCTTTGATTATAGGACTATAAATTAAGCCTTAAATAAAAAATGATGAATTTTAACAGTATGAGAATACAGATCAATATAAAACTTCTATTTGCAACACCACAAACCTCTTAATCTTCATGAACATGACAACAAACTTTATTCATATCAAAATTAAAGGTCAGCGAGGTACTTCATGAGTGTAGACTGACAACTTCCATCAACAGTAATATTTCTAATCCTTATGTGTTCTTAAAGGCTGGCAAATTTGAATTTTGTATGTAACATATCAAATAAAAATACAGTAGAAAGGAGAAAGGAAATATTTTGCCACTCATAATGAGTTTAACTGATTTTAACTAATATATGCAATTTTAGCTTTAAAATGGAATTGATGACTAGCAATTCTTTCTTTGTGAATTATAAGGATAATTTGAAAGTTGTAAAACTTCTTTGGATAAAAATAATAACATGGCCCTGGCCGGTTTGGCTCAGCAGTTGGAGCGTCAGCCCACAGACCAGAGAGTCCCGGGTTCGGTTCCCGCTAAGGGCATGTATCTCGGTTGCAGTTTGTCCCCGGCCCTGACTGGGGTCGTGTGGGTGGCAACCAGTTGCTGTGTCTCTCTCACATCAATGTTTCTCTCTCTCTTTTCCTCCCTCTCACCTTCCTGCTCTATCTGAAGATAAATGCAAAAAAATAATAATAATAATAACATGACTAATTAAGACTTGGAAAGAGTGTTGAAAAATACAGATTTTTGAATAAACACTTTCCCAGACTCTCCATTCTATGCTTAGACTAGTAGAAAGAAAAAGAGTTTCTTTGCTATTTTATTATTAAGTTTAATTTTATATATTATTTTCTTGTATTTTACAGCCTGTGTTTCACGCTAGATGAAATGCTTTTATTTTGTTAGATTTCTATATCACTGTAATCTTGAATCCTTGTTAATGTGGAAAAGCTAGTTTGTTACCTGTTTTCAGTCCCCATTTGTAACCTGTGAATTGCAAGAATTCAGTGATCATGTACAGAGATATTTGATTATCATGTAGGCAGTTTTCATAATTCTATTCCATATGAGAATAAATCAATATATAATTTCTCAATGCACATTTTGTGAGTTAAATTGCTGAAAGCTCATAAGCTGTAAGTTGGTCCATGCAAAGTGGACTCAAATATGGATTTAATTGCTCAGGTACACAGACCAGGCATTAATATTTTATTTAAGCTTATCACATGAGTCTGATGAGCAGTCAGTGCTGAGAACTGGACAAAGATTTTTATAAAGTTTTATTTTATTTCTTTTGCTGACACACTTGGAACTCTCCTGATAAAAATTTTTCAGATTATTGTGTGAAAAGAGATATCAGAAGTAATTCTTAAGGAGTTTTCAGTAAGAATGTTGCTGATGTGATTAATGAGATACCAAATCAGGTAAGGAGATGCTATTGTTCATCATCATAAGATAAAAATAAGATACTAAACCAAATGTTTTGTAACGGGTTACATTACCAGAGGAGGTTATTTTGGCCCATGGTGTGTGACATAATCAGATTTTGAAAGCATTAAAAGAATCCCTTTGGAAGGTTGCAGATTGTACTACCCCAGGAATTTGTTTCAGTAACAATCAACAAAGGACAGAAAAAGAAAAGAAAAGCATAACTTAACATTTTCAGAAAATTACTGGATGCTGGTGCCCCTCATGCAAAGCCGACATTAGTGGTAATAAAAATACGTATGCATATGAAACTTGAAGAGAATATGCCATCAAAGTGCCTTGAATAGTATGCAACATTTTATATGATTTTTTAAAATAGCTTTAGTTAGGAAAAGATTCATATAAAGTTGCCAATTGTAAACACAATTCATATCATTAGTTATAGAGGAAACAGGACAAAATTGGAAGGATACATTTGGAGAACAGTCATATATAGCCTGAAATCATCTATTGAAATTTTAAAATGCATGTGGCACTTTATGTTTATGAATTCAGTGTAATAGGTAGTTACTTTATTTTTTGATTCATACTCAGGAAAACATAATAAAAATATATGTAAATATTTTGTGCTGCCACCACACACATAATCTTGTTCCATTTAACAATTATATCTGAGTTTTTTTTTTTTAATTTCTTTCTCTTTATTGATTTTTAGAGAGAGGAAGGGAGAAGGAGAGAGAGAAAGAAACATCGATGAGAGAGAATATCGATTGGCCGCCTCCTGCATGCCCCCCACTGGGGATTTGGCCCACAACCTGGGCATGTGCCCTGACTGGGAATCGAACCGGTGACCTCTGGTGCATTGGTCAACGCTCAACCACTGAACTGGCCAGGCTATATCTGAGATTTTAAAAATATTTATAACTTACTAAATAATGGATACCTGATATATCAATATATTAAATTTACTAAATCATTTATTCATAAAGTTTCATTAAATCGTAACTGTGAAACTGATAGTAACTGTGAGGATTGAACTGTAAAAAGGGACTGTCGCTTATCTCAAAACAAACAGATACATGTTTATTATTTATGGCTCCTAGCACAAAGAGAAATGGGTGGTCAAACATTTACTGAGAACGTGTTTGTATGTAATTTAAAATATGATGGAGAAAAGATGTCAAACTAAGGATGAAATGGGAATAAAAAATATTATATGTATATATTATAATATATATATAACTACAGTCGGCCCTCATTTATCGCAGTTAATCAGTTCCAGACTCTATCGCCATAAATGAATTTCCACGAAGTAGGATTCTTTATATACAGTCGTCCCTCCACTTCGCACTTCGACTCTCGCGGCTTCACTCTATCGCGGATTTTTCAAATTAGTATAGTATAGTACAGTATAGTATAGTATAGTATGGTATAGTATAGTATGGTATAGTATAGCATAGTATAGCATAGCATAGCATAGCATAGCATAGCATAGCACAGCACAGTACAGTATAGTATAGCATAGTACGGTATGGTATGGTATAGTATAGTATAGTATAGTATAGTACAGTATGGTATAGTATTTGAAAAAACCGCGTTAGAGTGAAGCCGCGAAAGTCGAAAGTGGCAAGGGACGACTCTATATACAACCATTCCCCAATAAACTAGGTAATTGATATTTTCTTTATGAATGATTTTCAAGAACAAATACTATGCTCAAAAAGGTACATTTCACTTGTAGGAAATAGCTATATATATATATATATATATCTGTATGGACTTTTCAAATAAAAGAAATTACTTTATTGCATTGAGTTTTCCTACTGATTATAAAGAAAGGTTCACACATTACAGAAAATTAGGAAAAATTTTTTTTTTTTATTGATTTTAGAGAAAGAGGGAGAGGGAGAGAGAAATAGAAACATTGATTGGTCACCTCCTGCTTGCCCCCCACTGGGGATCAGGCCCACAACCTGGGCATGTGCCCTGACCAAGAATCGAACCGGTGACCTCTTGGTGCATGGGTCGATGCTCAACCACTGAGCCGCACCGGCCGGGAGGAAAAATCTTTAGAAAGCACAAAGTTGCCCTGGCTGGTTTTGCTTAATGGTTAGAGCATTGGCCCATGGACCAAAGGGTCTCGGGTTTGATTTCCAGTCAAGGGCACGTACCTGCATTGCAGTTTCAATCCCTGGAATGGTGAGAGTCCTGTAACAGGCAACCAATTGATGTGTCTCTTCCATCTCTCCCCCCAACCCTGCCCCACTCTCTCTAAAAATCAATGAAAAAATATCCTTGGGTGAGGATTAACAGAACAAAAAAAATGCACAAAGTTAAAAATCTCAACATCTAGATAATATCATTATGAATAGGCTAGTGTAATGTCTTTGCAGTCTAGGTTTTCCAAAATTTGTCTTTATGTAGCTGAGATTATGCTGTTACATCCTAATTTTCCACTTCATATTATTATTTTTTCCCTTTATTGATTTTAGAGAGAGAGGAAGGGAGAGAGAGAAACATCAATGAGAGAGAACATCAATCAGCTGCCTCCTGCATGACCCCAACTGGGGATCTGGCCCACAACCTGGGCATGTGCCCTGACCAGGAATTGAACTGGGACCTCTCAGTCCATGGGACGACGCTCAATCCACTGAGGTGGGCTGAGTTATTTCTTTTTTATGACTTACAAATTTATTTTATAAATAGAGTAACATTCGTTTTCTAAATTCTTTCAAATTATTATTTTCAATATAATGTCTTCATGTGTGAACATGTATCTGAGTTCAGAATTCTTTAGTTAAAATCTGTGTTCTTAAAAACCTGTAGACTCTGACTTCTTATTCTTACAAAAACACAGGAGAACCAAATGACCATGTTTACTTTCTAGTCATCTGAATGTTTTCTCTCTGAATGTTTTCTCTCTGGATGTTTTCTCTCTGGATATTTACACCTTGTATCTTTATGGACTGAGTTTAGAGACAGAGAGGAAGGGAAAGAGAGAAAGAACCATTAATTTTTGTTGTTCCACTTATTTATGCATTCATTGATTGATTCTTATATATGCCCTGGCCAGGGTTCAAACCGTCAACCTTGGCATATCAGAATGATGTTCTAACTACTTAGCTACCCAGCCAGGGCCTACACTTTGTATTGTTAGCATTAACTTTCAAAACTTTAACTAAATCTGCATCTATTTAAGCAATTTTTATACATTGAAGCTGTTACTCTGCTTAGAGTTGTCTTATACACTATTTTAAATTCATATTTTTAATACATCTTTCTTGGCCACACCTACAATTTTAACGTAGATCTCTATTACCTAGTTTAGTTGTATTATTGAAATATTTTAAAAATAAAAAATAAGATAAAGTAATTTTCAAATAAAAAGTAAAACAAAATAAATTTAAAAGGTTTTTTCCAGGAACGCAAAGATGGTATAATATGTGCAAATCAATCAGCATAATATACCATATTAATAAAATAAAGAATAAAAACGGATGCATGTCGCGACCTGCACGGCTAGTGGAACTAGACCTGAGGAGGGGCGACGGGAGACTGAGAAAAACACAGAGACTAAGAAAGACACAGAGACATTCAAGAGAGAAAAGCTGGGGCCAGGTGGGACACTGCTCTCTGATGGAGAAACAGTAACCCTGAGCTAGCTCAGCCAGTTTATTATATAGCCAATTGAAGGGAGGGGAGTTCAAAAGCTTCATTGTTCTCAAAGACCAAATGTTTCCCTCGGCCTCTGAGCTCAAGGTCCAGATTACTTGCTCGCAGCTCAGGACGTTCCTGTGTGGGCCTTGCCGGCACACAGGAAGAACAAGAGGTCTTGGGACAGAAGACTCCTGGGCGAGACCTTGCAAACATCGCAGGGCTTTGTCCCTTGCTTTGGAAGCTCCTGGGTGAGACCTTGCAAACACCACAGGAATAAGGGACCTTGGTTCAGCTGCCCTCCGCAGATGCAGAAAACACATTTGACAAAATTCAACACTTATATTTGATAAGAACTCTCAAAAAGTGGGCATAGAAGGAATGTACCTCAACATAATAAAAATCATAAATGACAAACCCACAGTTAACACCATATACAATTGTGAAAAGCAGAAAGCTTTTCCTCTAAAATCAAACACAAGACAAGGATGCCCATTATTGTCACTTTTATTCAACATATTATTGGAAGTTCTAGCCACAGTAATTAGTAAAGAAAAAGAATTTAAAAACATCCAAAATATAAAGGAAGAAGTAACATGGTCACTATTTTTAGATGACATGATATTGAATATAGAAAACACTAAAGACTCCACCAAAAAATACAAAAGGAGTAATTAAAAAATTAAGTAATATCACAGGATACAAAATCAAACATAGAAATTGGTTATGTTTCTATACACTAATAACAAGTTATTAGAAAGATAATTAAGAAAATAATCCCATGTATAATTACTTCAAAAAGAATAATATGTCTAGGAATAAATTTAACCAAGGAAGTGAAAGACCTCTTCTCTGAAAACTATAAGACATGAATGAAAGGAACTGAAGATGACACAAATAAATGGAAAGGTATACGATGCTTACAGATTAAAACAATTAATAATGTCAAAATGTCCATACTACTCAAAGCAATCTACAGATTCAATACAGTCACCATAAAAAAACCAATGACATTTTTCACAGACCTAGAACAAAGAATCTTACATTTTCATGGAACTATAAAGACCCTGAATAGCCAAAGAAATCTTGAAAAAGGGACAAAGCTGGAGGTATTATGTCCCCTGATTTCAAACTATGCTACAAGTCTACAGTAATCAAAATAATATGGTGCTGGCATAAAAACAGACACACAGATCAGTGTAATCAATAGAGAGCCCAGAAATAAATCCATACATTAATTAATTAATCTATGACAAAGGATGAAAGAATATACATTGAGAAAAAGACAGTCTCTTCAATAAATGATGCTGAAAAAACTGGACAGCTACATGCAAAAGAACAAAATTGGACCACTGTCTTGCAACATATACAAAATTAAATTTAAAATGGATTAAAAACTTAATGGTAAAACCTGAAAACATAAAATTTCTAAAAGAAAACATAGTCAGTAAGTACTTTGACATTGGTCTTAGAAATATATATGTATTTTGGAACAGTCTCCTCACACAAGGGCAACAAAAGCAAAAATAAACAAATAAAATTACATGAAATTAAAAAGCTTTTGCACAGCAAAGTAAGCCATCAACAAAACAAAAACTTAACCTACTAAATTGGGGAAGATATTTGCAAATCATACATCTGATTAGAGGTAAAAAACCAAAAAAAAAAAAAAAGAAAGAAATTACACAACTTAATATTAAAAATAAAATAAATACAATAAAAAGTTGGCAGAGGATTTAAATAAACATTTTTTCCCAAAGACAGCATACATGGCCAACAGGCACATGAAAAGATGCACAGCATCACTAATAATCAGGAAATGCAAATCAATACACCAATGAGATACTACCCTACAATTATCAGAATTACTATTATTTTAAACAATAATAATAACAGGAGAGATTCCAAAATGGCAGCAGAATGAATGGAAGCTACACAGACCATCTCCCAGGACCAAACTGGAATTACAACTAAAATAAAGATAAATCGTCAGGAAAAAAGCAACAGAAAAGCAGCTGGAGAGGACCCATATAACCAGGGACAGAAAAAAGGACACTGAATCCTGCCTGGTAGGAACTGTGGAGGCGAGAGAGGGTGAGCTGGAAGCCCATGGACAGCAGCTGTTTTAGCTGTGAGCAGCTCCCTTGGGGTTAAAACCCCAAACTGGCTCTACAGTGCAGAGTGCCAGGACAGAGCACTAAATTAGCTACAACCACTCACCTTGGGCTCTAGCAGAGGGAGGGCGGACTGGACTGGAAATATGTGGACACTCGGGAGTTTGGAAAGGTGAGAAGGCATTGGGAGTTTTTTGCTGAATCACGCCTTCAGAGGACAGGAGCCATCTTACTCAAAGAGCCCCTTCCCAGAGCCCTTGGGAGAAGCAACAGTCCCTCCCTCAGGAATTTAACACCACCTGGCCAGGCCATAGAAATGCAAATTGAGGCTAATTAACAGCCAGCCAGTATCTGTCCCACCTGCTGGAAATCCTATTACCCTGAACACCTGAGGGATTTTTTTCATTCAGTGGAGGGCTACAACCCAAGGCTTATCAAGTAATTGAGACTAATAGCCTCCAGGTAAAACTGAACCATTCCTGGGCTTGCAAATCTACCCAGGAAAGTAAGACTTGAGAGTGCTGTTTAATGTGGGTCCCCCCCCTACTCATCCAAACCCAGTAGAGGGAACCACAAACAGCAGAACATCAACATCTACAGGGAAAATTTGACAGGTTCCAAAACCCACTGAGATAGCCAAATTGGTGAAACAAAGAAACAAATCCCAAAAGAAAGAAGAAGAGAACTCTACTGAAGATGAGATAAATGAAATGCAGTTAAGCAAGTTATCAGAGATAGAGTTCAGAGCCATGAGCTTGACGAAGCTCAACATCATGAGTAAGGAGCTCAACACCATGAGTACAGATATAGAAACATTGAAAACCAGCCAATTGGAAATGAAGAAAGACATAGCAGAAATAAAGAACACATTGGAAGGAATAATCAGCAGAGTAGAGGAAGCTGAGGACCAGATAAGTGAATTAGAAGACAGGGTAGAAAAAAATCACCCAATCAGAAAAACAAAAAGAAAAAAACAATTAAAAAATAGGAGGACAGCTTAAGAGAACTGTGGGACAAATGGAAACATAACAACATTCGCATCATAGGAGTTCCAGAAGAAGAAGTAAATGATCAAGGTTTGGAGAATATATTTGAAGAAATAGTGACAGAAAATTTCCCTAACTTGGTGAAGGAAAAAGGCACTCAAGTTGAAAAAAGGACAGAGAGCCCCAAGTAAGAAAAACCCAAAGACAGGCACACACCAAGACACATAATAATTAAAATGCCAAATTTAATACAAAGAGAGTATCCTAAAGGCAGCAAGAGAAAAGCAACAGGTTACCTCCAAAGGAACCCTCATAAGGCTATCAGCTGACTTCTCAACAGAAACACTACAGGCCAGAAGGGAATGGCATGAAGTAATCAAGGTCATAAAAAACAAGGATCTGAATCCAAGACTACTCTACCCAGCAAGGCTGTCATTCAAAATAGAAGGTGAAATAAAAAGATTCCAAGACCAAGAAAAAAGGCTAAGGGAATACATTAGCACCAAATCAGCACTGCAAGAAATGTTAAAAGGACTGATGTAATAAGAAATAGGAAGAAAAATATAACCACAATAAACAAAAATGACAATAAATAATTACATATTAATAATAACCTTAAATGTAAATGGATTGAACGCTCTGATCAAAAGACACAGAGTAGCTGATTGGATAAGAAAACATCATTCATATATATGTTGTTTAGAAGAGACCCACCTCACAACAAAAGATGCACATAGGTTGAAAGTGAAGGGATGGAAAAAAATCTTCCAAGCAAATGGAAAGGAAAAAAAAGCTGAGGTAGCAATACTCATATCTGATAAAATAGATTTCAAAATGAAGGCCATAACTAGAGACAAAGAAGGCTACTACATAATATTGAAACAATCTATCCAACAGGAAGATATAAACTTGGTAAACATAAATGCACCCAATATAGGAGCACCAAAATATATTTAAAAATATCTGGTGGACTTCAAAGGAGAAATCGACAGCAATAGAGTCATAGCAGGGGACCTTAACATCCTGCTGACATCACTGGATAGATCCTCTAGACAAAAAATTAACAAGGAAACAGAGACTTTAAATAATGTACTAGATCAGATGGATTTAATTGATATCTACAGAGAATTATACCCCAAAACTGCAGAATTTACATTCTTCTCAAGGGCACGTGGGACATTTTCAAAGACAGACCATATATTAGGAAACAAACTGAATCTCTACAAATTCAAGAAGATTGAAATCATATCAAGCATCTTCTCAGATCACAATGGCATGAAACTAGAATTCAATTACAACAAAAACATGTAAACACATGGAGGCTAAATAGCATGTTATTAAACAATGAATGGATTACCAAAAGATCAAGGAAGAAATTAAAAACTTCCTGGAAACCAATGAAAATGAACACACAACAACAGAAAATTTATGGGATGCAGCAAAAGTGGTACTGAGAGGGAAGTTCATAGCACTACAGGCCCATCTCAAGAAACAAGAAAAATTTCTAATAGACTATCTAACCTCACAACTAAAAGAACTAGAAAGCAAACAAAAAGAAAACCCCAGAGCAAGTAGAAGGAAGGAAATAGTAAA
This sequence comes from Tadarida brasiliensis, assembly GCA_030848825.1. Classification (NCBI taxonomy): domain Eukaryota; kingdom Metazoa; phylum Chordata; class Mammalia; order Chiroptera; family Molossidae; genus Tadarida; species Tadarida brasiliensis. The sequence goes on along the minus strand of CM061267.1, from coordinate 75,225,103 downwards.
GATCAGAGCAGAAATAAATGACATGGAGATCAAAAAAACAATTCAAAGGATTAATGAAACAAAGAGCTGGTTTTTTAAAAGATAAGCAAGATTGATGGACCCTTAGCTAGACTCACCAAGAAACAAAGAGAGAGAACTCAAATACACAAAATCAGAAATGAAAGAGGAGAAATAATAACTGACACCACAGAAATACAAAGGATTGTTAAAATATTATGAACAATTATACGGCAAAAAATTGGACAATCTAAGCGAAATGGACACATTTCTAGAAACACATAGTCTCCCAAAACTGGACCAGGAGGAGATAGAAAACTTGAACAGACCAATAACAATGAAGGAAATTGAAGATGTAATCAAGACTCTCCCAGCAAACAAAAGCCCAGGCCTGGACGGCTTTACGGGGGAGTTTTACCGAGCATTCAAAGAACTAACACCCATTCTCCTCAAACTATTCCTAAAAAATAAAGAAGAAGGAAGACTTCCCAACTCGTTTTATGAGACCAGTATAATTCCAATTCCAAAACCAGAAAAAGACACTACAAAGAAAGAAAATTACAGGCCCATATCCCTGATGAACATAGATGCCAAAATCCTGAATAAAATACTAGCAAATCGGATCTAGCAATACATCAAAAAAATTATTCATCATGACCAAGTGGGATTCATCCCAGAGATGCAAGGCTGGTACAATATTTGCAAATCAATAAATGTGATACACCACATAGACAAAATGAAAGATAAAAATCATATGATAGTATCAATAGATGCTGAAAAAGCATTCGACAAAATCCAGCACTCATTTCTGATAAAAACGCTCAGCAATTTTGGAATAGAGGGATCATATATCAACATAATAAAGGCCATATATGAAAAACCTACAGGCAACATCATACTCAATGGACAAAACTAAAAACATTTCCTTAAGAACAGGAACAAGACAAGGATGCCCACTTTCGCCACTCTTATTTAACATAGTACTGGAAGTCTTAACCACAGCAATCAGATATGAAGAAAAAATAAAAGGAATCCAAATTGGAAAGGAGGAAATGAAACTGTCACTATTCGCAGACGACATGATATTATACATAGAAAACCCTAAAGGCTCCATCAAAAATCTATAAGACTTAAGAAATGAATTTGGCAAAGTAGCAGGATATAAAATTAACGTCAAGAAATCGACAGCTTTCTAATACACCAATGATGAACTCACAGAAAGGTAAACTAAAAAAAAATCCCATTTACCTTCACAGAAAAAAAAAATTAAGATACCTAGGAATAAACTTAACCAAAGAAGTAAAGAACCTATTTGCAGAAAACTATAGGACATTGAAAAAAGAAATAGGGGAAGATATAAAAAAGTGGAAGCACATATCTTGTTCATGGATTGGAAGAATTAACATCATTAAACTGTCCATACTACCCAAAGCAATCTATAGATTCAATGCAATACCCATGAAAATACCAATGACATACTTCACAGAACTAGAACAAATACTTCAAAAGTTCATATGGAACCAAAAAAGACCCTGAATAGCCATAGCAATCTTGAAAAAGAAGGACAAAGTAGGCGGGATCACAGTACCGAATATTAGGTTATACTACAAAACTACTGTAATCAAAGCAGCATGGTACTGGCACAAGAACAGGCATATAGATCAGTGGAACAGAACAGAGAACCTGGAAATTGACCCAAGACATTATGCTCAATTAATATTTGACAAAGGTGGCAAGAGCATACAATGGAGTAAAGACAGCCTCTTTAATAAATGGTGTTGGGAAAATTGGACAGCTACATGCAAAAAAATAAAACTAGACCATCAACTTACACCATACACAAGAATAAACTCAAAATGGATAAAAGACTTAAATGTGACTCATGAATCCATAAAAATTCTAGAAGAAAATGTAGGCAACAAAATTTCAATCATCATACGCAGCAGAATTTTCACTGATACAACACCTAAGGCAACAGAAACAAAGGAAAAAATTAATACATGGGACTACATCAAACTAAAAAGATTCTGCACAGCAAAAGAAACAACCATCAAAATGGAAAGGGAATCCCCTATATGGGAAAGCATAATTGTCAATGATATATCAGATAAGGGGTTAATTTCCAAAATATATAGAGTGCTCACACAACTCAACAAAAGGAAGACAAAGAACCCAATTAAAAAATGGGCAGAGGACCTAAAGAGACACCTCTCCAAAAAAGACATACAAGTGGCCAAGATACATGAAAAAATGCTCAATGTCACTAATCATCAGAGAGATGCAAAATAAAACAACTATGATGTATCACCTCACACCTGCCAGAATGGCTTCCATCAACAAATCATCAAACAACAAGTGTTGGCGAGGGTGTGGAGAAAAGGGGACTCTAGTACACTGCTGGTGGGAATGCAGACTGGTGCAGCCACAATGGAAAACAATATGGTGTTTCCTCAAAAAATTAAAAATTGAATTGCCATTTGACCCAGTGATCCCACTTCTAGGAATATATCCTAAGAAGCCTGAAACACCAATCAGAAAGAATATATGTACCCCTATGTTCATAGCAGCATTATTCACCATTGCTAAGATCTGGAAACATCCCAAGGGTACATCAATAGATGAGTGGATAACAAAGCTGTGGTACACAATGGAATACTATGCAGCTGTAAGAAAGAAAGATCTCTTATCCTTTGAGATGACATGGAGGGACCTGGAGAGTATTATCCTAAGCGAAACAAGCCAAGCAGAGAAAGACAAATACCACATGATATCACTTATTTGTGGAATATAATGAACAAAATAAGCTGATGAACAAAATAGATCCAGAGACATAGAAAGGAATAGAGTTTCAACTGACAAACCTGAGAGGAGGGAGGTGGGGGGGATGAATGAGATAAACCAAAGAACTTGAGTGTCTAGGGGGGAAAATGATAAACATCTGTAACAAAAATAAATTAATAAAGATAGGAGGAAAAAAAGAAATAATGTTGATATTTAAACAACCTTGATGGCTAGAGTTTTCAAATTGAAAACACATAAATAAATAAAGGTGAATTACCTCTAAACAAAAACAACAAAAAGAGTAATAATAAGTGTTGGCAAGAATGTAGACAAAAGGAAACCCCTATTCACTATTGGTGGGAATGTAAAATGATGCAGCAACTATAGAAAACATTATGGACTACCATACAACCCAGCAATTCCAATCCTAGGTATTTATTCAAAAACACTAATTCAAAGAGATATATGCACTCTTATGTTCATTGCAGCATTAGCCAAGATATGGAAGCAACCTAAGTGTCCATTGATAGATAAGTAGATAAAGAAGATGTGAGATATATATATATATATGAATAAAATCTTTACATTTGCAATAAAATGAACGGAAATATAGGGTATTATGGTAAATGAGATTAATCTGCAGACAGGGAAAGACAACATATGATTCCACTTATACGTGGAATCTAAAAAACAAAAACAAAAACAGATTCGTAAATACAGGAAACAAACTGGTGGTGACCAGAGTAGGGAGGAATTAGGTGTGGGTCAATTAGGTGAAGGGGATTAAGAGATACAAACTTCCAGTTGTAGAATAAGCAAATCATGGAGATGCAATGTACAAAACAGGGAACAGAGTCAATTATACTATACTGATTTTGTACAACTATACATTGTGGAGATTGCTTCATAATGTACATAAATGTTGAATCACTATGATATACACGTACAACTAATAGGATATTATATGGCAACAATACATCAGTTAAAAATATATATGTATATGGAAATTATATGAAAAGGGATAATCCAGGTGTTATCTGCTCCCTACCCTGAAAACATTAGAACACAAGAAATGTCTTATAATAAAAGCCTAAATGATTTTAGTTTAGTAATGTACAGATTTGAGAGTATTAAACACCAAAATGAGTGCAAATATTTTAAATATTAATCCCTGAAAAAGATTTTGTACTAATTCTTAAAATGTATTCTCTTTGAATCTATTACATGAAAGCTTCCTAAGTTTATCCACCCTATAATAAACTTGTTTTATTCCTATGTTATGTCTTCTTTTAATGCCTCCAATGCATATTTGAATTATTCTATTAAGTTTTATTACTAAATTCTCTCCTTTTGATTTCATGCATGCATTTATTATATACCTTACCTTGTTTTTTTATGTGTGCCAGTTTATAGAAAGTATAGCTACTTGCACTTTTAAGATAAGAATTATGTATTATAAATTTTTATTCTTTTTAATTACAAATATAGTTTCAAACCTATTTTCTCAGTATTCAAGAATGTACTCTTATTTTTTGTTTCTTGTAGAATCTTTTCATAGACAATAGGATTTTCCTCTGTATTAAAAAAAGACAAAGGATATATTTTGTACTCACCCTCTTCCAGCAAACATGGGTGCAGCGAAAGCCCTCAAGTAGTTCATCAATGTACACTTAGAATCTGTTAGCTTCTCATATACACAGTCGTATAGTGTGTAGTTGCAAGAGTATGATAAGATCACCCCCTCATCTATTACATTATTTAATAACTCACAAAACTCAGATTAAGTGTGAGGGTCTTCACTATGCAACAGAGTAATGAAAGAATGAATATTTTGGCATGAGTGACCCCTGTACTGTTTCTATCTGATAGGGTTTATAAATTTTCCTGAAATAAATTTACATTCAGAATGCAATGTCCTATAACTTGACTACCTCATCCAAACATAATGATGCATTCTGGGAATTGTAGTTTTTGAATAAATGAAGAAAGAAAAATGAAAAGAAGGGGCAGCCAATAGAGAGAAGTAGAAGGCACATCTCTTGATTTCCTCAGAGTCTGTTGATTTCTTCTGTCTTTTTTCTTTCCATCGATATTGATACATTTCAGTTGTATTTATTAACTGGTAAGCCCTCTCCCTTATATGACATGTAGATTTAATTAGTTCTTTTATTCACAATCCAAAGCACCAACATAGGCATGGGTGATAATTTGTATATAAAAAAGTGTTTCTTCTCATTAAACATTTCTAATTCTCCAGGGATTATTAAACATAGCCCATATATTATATTCCATAGCTGTCATTTGTCCTTCCATATCCACTCTCCACCCTTGGAGTGCATCAGTGGGCTGCCTTGTTCTCCAGCTTGGCAAATATAAGGCACCAGGAGGAGTGAGGTGCTGAGGTCAATAGAAGAGGGAATTCAGAGTATTTATTTTCTCAGCTGCCTCCCAGGTAACTATGGGTTTACAACAAATCTATTTTAAGGGCCACAGCCCCTGTCTGATGGCTCTTACCACACAGCTCTCTCTTGTGTTATGAACCTGAAGTTATTACTCTATCCCTTGTCATTTTCTTAAACCCATCTACATATTTGTAAATAATCCCTTCATTAAACTGTCCTCAAATTACCTAATTTGAATGTATCATATGTTTCTTGCCATGACGTCAACTGCTGCACCTTCTTAGAGAGAGAACATGCTCCCTGGAAATAGCACAGACTCAGCCATTTATAAACTATGTGATCTGGTCAAATTACTTAATATTATTTAGCTGTTTCTTCATCTGTAACTATGTTGAATAACATCTACCCGTGAAGATATTATAAAAAGAAAAGCATCCAGGATTATTTTTATCTTTTATTGGCCAAATAATCTAGGTAACTAAGAATAAAAAATAAATATATGTGTATATATGTAAGGGAAAATAATACCATCTATTAGTGGCTCTGTAGAATTTTAATGATTTTTAATCTTACTTAAAACATAAGCATATGAAATTTTCAAACAATATTTAATGGCAGGACTATACAAATTTAAACCACATTGTAAATTGTAATTTTTAATGTCACCTCAAAATGAAGAAAAAAACCTCAAAACTGCTGTGAAAACTATACCCAGAAAAGTAACAGCAAAAAAGATATGGTGTTAAAACTAATAAACTATTTTCTAATTAATGCATCTCACTATATATGGCAAAATTATCAAATTGTTGCTATTTTTTACATTTCCATGTATAATAATTTCAAATAATGAGTCAAGGTATATTGTAGCTGAGATTTCACAAGGAAGTATAGATTTTTACCTTCATACAGTATTATCTTCTAATTATTTCCATGCATGGACTACTTCTAAAGCATTTACTATGTACTCAAAATAACAACACTATAATATTGGCATTAGGTTTAGTCAATAAATGTAATGTAAACTTAAATATTAGTATTGACATGGGTTCTATTAATATGTGTTATAATTCCATGGGATGCATGAACAGATCTTTGATTTTTCCACTTGTAAATTTCAATATTGCTGTAGGTGTTGGAGATTTCTTTTAACTTTATAGCTAATTTGGCTCCCAACATCCTTTCATTATTGCAGTCTTAACCAACATGCACATAACCACTTTAACCTAAACACAATTTATGCTAGGGAACTTTTAAAGAGTAAGATGCATTTAAAAACAATGTGATAGTCTCTAGCGTCATCCTTATAAGATCTACAAATTAAAAAATTTTAATAAAAACATTTTCACTTATGTTAAAGCATGAGAAATACTTAGGAAAAGCTGTCTTCTGGAAGCTCTTATAATTCTATCTTCATTTTAGGTAAGAAGATTAGGGGAGACACAGAAGTAAGAATATACTTCATTCATCTGTTCAACAAACATTAATTTTCATTTTGTGCCATGAAATGTGCTAAGCACATACCTTGGACTAGTTACTGTTTTACAAATAAAAATGTTTAGGAGATACATTAAGTATCTTTGCAGTAAAGCTGGTGAACAAAGCACCTAGAATGGAAGGCCAGGCTGTAACTCCAAAGCCTACCATCTCCGCCTTTACATGATGCCTTTCCCCCAAAGCAGTGCTACAATTTACTTTTTACAGGATTCCAAAATTAGGATGAAAATATATTTTGTAAATCACAAAATATGGTAAACCTACAGCATATGTTATTCTATAAAATATTCTCAATTTAGCAGTTTTTCACTTACAGAAAAATAATTATAATTATTTTGATATCCCCAAGGTTTAGGAGTAGCCTCTGAGTAGGCAAATAATTACAATACAGTGTAGTTATGAGGCCAAATGTTTTAATATCCTGATTCTCTGACAGTTATAATACACATTGGAATTAAAATAACTTTTTATTATTTATAGTATTTGCTTAAACGGAACACACAGTCTATGAATAAGTTTTATAACAGTATATGCTGTTGGAAAGGTCATCAAGGAGACATGATTGTCAGTTGACCTTTGTGCTGGACCCAGGCAACTGGAAGCTCTTCATCCCTCGCCTGTCCTTGGAATGTGCATTCCACTTGCCTTCCTTCTCCCAGAAGCAGATCCAAGGATGCAGCTTTGAGATAAAAATGTGGTGCAGAGACTAGCTAAACTGGGTACATGACTGAGCCCCATTCATGCTTCTATATAAACTTTAAGATACTGGTGGGCGGGCTCAGAGACCTACTCCTCTTGCAGCTGCCCAGGGAAATCCTCATCAGTAAATTCCCTTGTTTATTAAATGTGCCACCTTTCTTCTGTCTCCTCTTGCCCCCTACTTTTGGGGGCTTGTTTCAGATTACACCTGGAAAGCTCCCAAGGAGGATTTGGAAGCAACATATGCCCCTGCAGTTTTGAAAACATAAAAACATAAAAACCTTTGAAAGTGACAGTTAGAAGGAAAGTACATAACACTAACTGAAATCTTGCCCAGAGTGTTTTGAATCTCCAGGTTGAGAAATACCTCACAGGATTTGAAATCACCATGAGATTATTTACTGTAATAACCGGAAGTTGGTATTCAGTTTTTCTTATGCCATGGAAACTGAGAATTTCCGCCTTATTAATGACTTTTAGATTAGATCAATTTGGAAAAAAAAAAAAGTTAAAGAAAAGAGGAAAAAAATAACTCAATAGAAGATCAGCAGCCTAGCTGCTACCAAGAAAAGAAAATGTCCAGGATTTATAGAACATTTAAGCTACTCTTTCTACAACTTTTAGTATTTCTTAGGAAAGTGAAAATGTACCTATTGGTTATTTTATATTATTTTTTCTATAATTCTTCTGATTAAAATCAGTAGGCAATAATAAACAGTTACTTTTTATTAAGAGTGCTTCAGATCTGATCTTCACAGTCACCATCAGACACAGGCAGTATAATTATTATTTTCTCTAATATTAAAGATAAGAATATCTCAAGAAGTTTGTGCTTTAAGCATAGCTAATAAGCACTAGAGACAGATATTTTTCTCTTACTTAGTAATATTTTATGTGCTATTCACTTATCTACTTCAATAATTACCCTAACAAAATTATTTTAGTGATTATAAATAAGTTATAATTCCATAAGCAATCTATTAATGGTGTGACTTTATAACTTTTTCTGACTGTAAAAATTATATATGCTCATTGCAGAATTCTGAAAAGTAGTGGAAAATATAAAACAATAACAAATTATCTGAATGTCTGTCACCAAAATATAATTTCTTTAATAGCTCAGATCCACCCCAATTTCAAAATCTCCAAACTAGAACTCAATTACCTTTCTTCTCTTTTTTCCTCCTCCATAATCCATGTCTCCACTCTCCACACAGCTGCTGATAGCAGAAACCTAGGAAATACCCCAATTTTCTTATTTCTATTCATGCTTACCATGTAATTAATCATCAATTTCTATAGATGCTTACATCTACATATCTCACACTTATTTAGCATCTCTCAAATGCCTAAACCTGGACTGGTGTAGTCTATTGGCATTGTCTTTGATATAGAAAAGTTAAAAGCACATTCTTCCAATCTATTTTTTGTTCTGAACTATTTTGCCAGGTCTCGTTATTCTTGCTCTGGGCTACAAAACTTTGTTAATTTTGTTAATAGTAGCAATATTTAATACTATTAGTATAACTAAGTACTAATACTTCAAATTGACTATGTAAATATTTTAATGCTATCAATACTTTCAAATCTTCTTTGACCAGTTTGACAAGTATATTTTTTTTAGGAAGATATAGTTGGTTTAGATTTTAAAATCCATTAGATTAACAAAAGAAAAAAGAAAACATATATAACTATCTCAACAGTTTCAGCAAAGAATTTGACAAACTCCTATGTATCATAAAAATTATTATCAAATTGGAAATACAAGGACCTTCTTAATCTGATAAAGCACATTTTTTAAATGTACAGGAAATGTCATATTTAAAGGTAAAACATAAATAATAAAAATGAAAAAGAATGTCTGCCATCATCTTTTATATTTTACTGAAGATTGTACATAGTATAATTAGGCAGTCAAATATAAATAATCTTTATACAGACAGGAAATAAAGAGATTTAACTATCATAGTAAGCAGACAACTTGAGAGTTTATGTAGAAAATTAAAATAAATCCATGGGTAAATTATTATAATTAATAATTGGCTGTAACAACTTTAGTAGATACAAGATCAATATATAAAAATCTATAGTAGGCTCAAATAATTGATAAATGCGTTTTTTAAATAGATTTTGCATGAGGATAAAAAACATTTAAAACAGTAGGAATAAATCTAATGAAGAGTGTAAGACCTTTACACAGATTATTATAAAATATTTCTTTAAAAAAATTAAAGACGACTTTAATAAATGGAGACATAATATACCATGTCAATATTTGGGAAGACTTGATATCATAAAGTTATCAATTTTTCCTCAGTTGATTAAGAGATTTCATTACAAGCCAGCAGCTTTAATCCTGAATAGTGAGAAACGTTATTTTTAAATTTACATGTGAAAATAAAGCCACACAATCTTGACGAGAGAGTGTGATATAAATTATTATATCACCATGGATAAAATGAGTAAATCAACAGTAGTGATGACAGTATAGCACTAGGGCAAGTAAAATAGAAAGACAAGTGGAGTGGAACAGAGGGTCCAAACACCAATAGATGGATGGATGGATGGACAGACAGACAGACAAATAGATGATACTTAGAGCAGTTGTGAAAGGAGAGTTTTTTTCTGTAAATGCTGTTGGGTCAATTGATCAGATACATGGAGAAGAAATAAAACAACCTCTTCTTTACACTATTTTGAATATCATTTCAGGGGAGTTGTGGCTCAAAAAGTAAAAAGTTGAATAAACAAGTTTCTAGAATCAGAAATATCTCTTTGACTATAGAAGAAATATACTTTTAACTATGAGACAGTCAGACCCCAAAAAGCACTAACCACAAGGACAGTGAGTAATACATTGGACTACATTTAGTATATGAAAGTGGGAAATGAATAAGAAAATATAGTTATAATATAATAAATATATATATAACCAATATATATATATTAACAACACATAGAAAAGTAACCAAAAGAAAAATGGGAAAGGGACTTAAATGGGCCATTCAAAATAGGTTGAACAATTAGTCAATAAGAATGTAAATAGATGGTCATTCTTATTGGTTATTAGATAAATGCTAATGAAAACAACAATCAGATAAGTACTATTGGGCAGAATGTTTAAAATAAAGAAAATTGACAAAGATTTGGATTGGCTAGAATTTTCATATACTTTAGTTGGTGGAAATGTAAGTTGATTTGACACCTTGGACACTGCCAGTTATCTATTATAGTGAATTAATGTATTCCCTATGACCCAACAATTCCTCTCTAGGTCTATAATTACAGAAGTACCAATGTTTCTCAAAAGGCATTGCAAATTGTTCATTTGGTGTAATTGTTGACAGTGAAAATTTAGAAAAAAAACTAACTGTCCATCAAAACAAGAATGCATTTATAGATACGGTATATACTTATAATGGAAGAGTAAAACGAAGATTAGTAAACTCTTACATCAAATTGGACAAATTTCTCAAAAAGAATGTTTAGCTAACATATTGAGAAAGTCTAAGGTGATGTGCTAAAGCTAACTATACATTTTGTTCTCTAAAATAAGATATATTTTCCTTGACTCAACATTCAAAAAGAATGATGCAATATATCTGGTACTTTTAACTTACGGCATTTTTTAAAACATACATTTACTCATAAAGTCATAAAATTTGTGTAAGGAAAGAAAGGGATAGTTATCTCACCTTTTCCTAGTTAAGCAAGAGAAGGTCTCAAAGAAAGGCATCAGAAATAAATTGACATACTTTTATCATAAGTTTTTGTTCTTTCTCCAATCACACGAACCTACTCTATTCCAAGGCCTAATTTTTCAAAGTTTGCACTATCATTTTTTTAAATTTTATTTTGTTTTTCTGCCACCTAGAGGAGTAAAATTTATATTATCAGGCACAGAAAACACCTATCCTGAACATATTGCTGAAGTAATTCTTTTTAAAGTTTACTGAATATGATGCCATGTTAAATACTGGATATCTCTAAGTCCACATTGTGGCTCAATTGTTAGTCTAAAACGTTGTTCCCATTTTCCCCATGTCCTATAAGAACAGTATAATAAGGCAGTTAGCAACCTGAAGTGGAGCTACAACCCTCCCATTACACCAGCTATATTCATAAAATTTGCTTAGGTTTTTGTATGTGTGATATGCTTTGTTGTTGCTCCTAGGGAAGGTAGTGCTGGTGGTGGTTGGTGGTAAAGTGTACATTTTGGGTCAGAGAGTCTGAGAAAGGAGGACAGTAGGGTCTTGAGTGGTGCCTACTTAAGTCTGGGCCACTAGCATAGGGTGTAGACCTTTATGGTCTGAGGGACAATGACTTATGAAATTCTTAATATGAGATATTTTAGAAGATCCCAGAATAAGCAGGACTTGGGACTGTGAGGTGCAGTACAGAATCAAGGAAAGGTGTATTTTCTTGATCCAGATTCCAGCACTGTTGGTTGGCAGCTTTGGATCATGAGGCAATAGTATCTTTGGATGCATGTTTTCTGAGACATATATGTAATCTGTAAAAATGGCTGAAAGAGATAGGAGGGGCAGGAAAAGCAAAGCACTGAAGATTCCATGTTGTCAGTGATGTGCTGATTGATGTTTAACAACTGACATTCAGGAAAATGTAACAAACAAACAAAAAACTGGTTTGTAGCATTTGCCAATTCCCATGGTGTAAATACTCCCATCATGGGCATGATATACCCACAGAATACAAGCTGGTTCAAGCACAGGGGTGAATGTAGTAATTACAAGTGAACCGGTGGTAAATAGGGAGCTTTGGAGTACCCTTTTTGGTTACTCTGACATACACTGTAAATATTTGTATAAAAGAAACTAGTTTGAGCAGTTTGGGTCTTCCCGCCACTGTAATTTGACCAAAAACATTGTAATTGGACTCTGGGCAACATCTCAGTTACACTTAATATTGCTTCGTATAAAATGTAGTTTGAAATGTTCTGATCCTATCCTTTGAAACTTCAAGCCCTGTCAGCTCTATTTTCTAAATACATTTTTGATCCCTCCTCCTGTCTGCTCATTAGTTCAACTTTATGTCTAAGTACTATCCCTGTTACTGGGAATATACTGACGAAAAAGTCAGACAAGGTTCTTGCCCTTATCATTTCTTGCTTCAACTATGACAAGCCTTCTGATTTGTTTCACTGTGTCTAGTGTGTTCTCTCCCTTTTAACACTGACCAATCTGATTTTCTTTTCTAACTACAAAAATGATGACCTCATTCTCCCAACTGTATTCCATAAAGCTCCTCAAAATTAACCACCATTCTTCCCCACTAGAGTCATACCTAATACCTTGTCACTTTTTAAATTATGATAAATCCAGCTCCCTTGCCTTTGCATATAATGCACTTTCTGCCTGAAATGTCTGTCCCCTCTGACCCTGAAAAATATCCCTTCTTATAGTTCAAAAACCAGCAAAAAGATAACCTCCTCTGGAAAGCTTTCTCTAACTTCTCCCAGAAAAACTAAGGTCCTCCATGTCTTACTCCTGAATTCTCAGAGTGCCTTCTCTAAGCAGTTGTTCCTGTCATAAAAGACTAACACATATAGGTACACAAAGTGTATACTGCATAGCCTCAGGGGATTCCATTCACATAAAAGTCTATGGTATGACTGAAGATGTGATAATCATAACCGATATAAATGGTGAATTTTTGCGACATGGAAACCTTGATATTGTATTTTCTCACAAAATGTGAAATGTACATGGAAAGAAGTTATGTCCTGTCCATTTGTGAAATCTGCCTATATTAAATTACCTGGAATAATTTTTGCTGAAATGGCTTACTGAGTACAATGAAGTGTGTTTACAAGCCACTCATATGAATATGTACTCCTAACAATGTCACCACTCAAGGCTGTAAGGATTGATGTGCAACTAATCTATAATGCAACCCTATACAAGCTCTTAATTTGAAGTATTGCCATTTGTTGAAAATTACCATTTTTTAAGTTGGTTGTAGTTTACTGGAGCTTTGTGAACTCTCTGGTATCTCTAGATTCATATAATTGGCATGTTGTTAAACTATTCCTTGTACCTAGAAGATTTTCATACAGCAACAGACAATAGTCTCTGATGACGCTTTGATTCACAATTAATTAGTACAGCAAAAGGTTTTGCTTTTGGCTCTGTCCCTTCAGTAAATTGTGATATGACACATATTTGCATTTACTCAGCACAGCTGGTTTTCTTGAAAAGAGCATTTGCCCTCAGAATAATTTAAAGCAAATGCAGAATGGTTTCATTCCTAAAAGAACACAATGATGCAAAGCAGGTGGCTTAAATGTATCATGAACAGATAATATTTGCCATGCATGTTATCTTACAAATGATTTTCTCTTGTTCATTCTCTAATAAAAGACAAATAACATGCAAAATTCTGCAATACCATATTATATTGTTCTTTGAAATGCAAATTTTTATACAGTACATTAAGACCATTCTTTATTACTTTATCAGTACATTTTTTTTCCAATCAAGGTTATTAATGTGTTCTGTTGGGAAAAAAATATCTTATGGTAGTTTAATGAATATTAATTTTCAAATGAGCTTAAATCTGATTTGAATACATGTATGACATATATTCATATTTTAAATCAATAGACTTCGTTGAGCTGAGTTGTAATTTTCAGCACTTTAAATAAACTTTTTTCTCAAATATGGTTTATATTATGGTTTTATTTCTATTAGAACATGAACCTGAGATTTTACCATATAATTTCATTGTACCATATAATCTCAAGAAACATTTAGATACAAGAAAAATGATGTGTGGGTGTGAAGATATATTTCTACTGAAAATGAACTAAAAATACCATTGAAAATCTATAATTTTCCAAAGGCTTTGAGTAGTAATCACAGAAAGATTTGAAATTTCATTCTAATAATATGTATCATCATCATACTAAGCTAGTTTTTTCCATATATGTTAATATTATGTTTCAATGGACTTGAACAGTCTTAATATTTAGTATTAATTATATTTCAATTAACTTGGACAGGTTTAATGCTTGGAGTGTTACTAACAGTTCTACATACCATATATACATTTATTAATGCAGAAGGTGCAAGAAAAATCCAGCTTAATGCAATAGAGTCTTTGAGAATTTCCTATATTCAGACTGCAATACATTACAAAGAATAAACTTAACACTAAAACTACATGGAATAAAATTTAACCATCCTTTGAGTAGTCAAAATTTTATTGTTTTTTAAATTGATTCATGGTTTTTAATTTTGGTATTAGTAACTTATAGGACAATATAAAAATATTGTTATGTTGAATACAGCTTGGCAGGATTCTCAGCTAGTCTAAGACATTAGCTGGGAATGCTTATCTTGCCAAATATGAAAGGATTCATTCAACAAGCTTTCATTGCAGTTCAGAATGTGCAGCCATTTATCAGTGGTACTTTGTACTGCTGAGGGCACATGAAAACATGCTCAAGTAACTGCTGGGATCTGAATACCTAAGAAAAACGGTGTCTTAGGGGGATCGTCCACTGCTGCATCACCAAAGGAAGAGTGACAAAGAGGTCAAGAGTGTCAAGGTGCATGACTTACAGCCCGTGACATCTATCTGCCTTTGTCATGGGATACTTGCTTCACTTATCTACAGTCTATCCAAGATTGCCACACCCCATTCCTCTGTCATTCTTTTCAGCTACTTGGTTTTAAAACTCCTTTATTTCATTATGTTAGTAGCATAACAGCGATTATACTTCTACATATCTATATAATACTAGTAGTAATATCTTTATCATTCTTACCCTCCACCAGAAGGACTTATTTCCCTGTCTTATGAAAAAGAAGTAAATCCACTTCCAACTTTCTTTCTAGGTCAGAGCTAGTTATTTTCCAGGTCAGAAGAGAGTCAGCCAATAGCTCTTTGGTATTGACTCCTGTAGTAACATGGTTGGAACTCCTTGAGAAAATGACTTCCATTACCCATCAACCCAGTTAAAGGAGTGTTCACTTGATTTTTCAGAAGAGTGTTAACTTGGTTTTAGAAAAACCCAGATGGAGTTCCACTTGAGCAGAGGGACTTGTCCCATGTCAGAGGAGGCCGACGGTGAGGCTCTGGCTGGTGGCTGGCCTAACTGCCCCTCATCTCACGGGCAGACTCCCCATGAGCGGAAAGATGAGAGCTGTGCTCTCTTACAGTTTTGCAAGCCAGGACTAATTTTAAATTGACAGCCTGATGTGTTTTGAAAATATTTATATGACACAGTATTTAAAACTGTTCTCACAATATGGTGAGATTTTCTTTTACCCTAAATAGCGTTTCCTGCTAAAAGAAATATTTTAGATGAGAAATACATTCACTCTGTTAAAAAATTACATATTTATACTTAGCCTGTAAATGTAAAACTATGTGTGGAAAACCAGCATCATTCAAGGTGGACCAGGCATGTAGGCAGAATGAGTGCGATGTTTTAAAATCATCTGTCTCCAAGTCTATAGAGAGAACTATCCACCTAACAGGATATTTCTTTTCACCAATATATATTATTTGTATATTACACATATTATTGTACATATATGTATATCTTATTATTTTCAAATATTACTTTATATTATTATTTTATATTATTTGTTATACCTATGATGCTAAAGAAATGACAAAACACTAGTAAATCTAAAATTCTAGAGACAAGGATGAAACAGAGTAGAGAATGCAAGGTAAGGGTGTTGCATTAATGACACATTTTCACTTCCTACCAGAACTTAATTGAAATGCAGAAAGTGGTAAGTTCTCAGAAACAAAAATGACCAAAGAATCCTATATTCTGTATTACATGTGTTATTTTCCTATATTAGCCAACCACTTATGCTGAAAATGATGACATAAAAAGGAAGAAAAAATAGGGCAACCCATACTTCCTTTCAGTCCTTCCTAACTCATCATTATGCTAAAGGTAGAGTGTTGGTAGAATGTGAACATATCAAAAAGTAAAATTAAAAATGCTGAGTTAGCCAGGCCAGTGTGGTTCAGTGGTTGAACGATGACCCACGCACCAAGAGGTCACCAGTTTGATTCCCGGTCAGGACACATACCAGGTTGTGGGCCAGATCCCCAGTGGGGGGCATGCAGGAGGCGGCCAATCGATGTTCTCTTTCATCGATGTTTCTATCTCTCCCTCCCTCTCCCTTCCTCTCTCTCTAAAATAAGTACAGAAAAAAAATTTTTTTAAGAAAAAAATGCTGAGTTATTTTTGCTGATCATTTCCACTGTTTTATTAGGCCAAATATAAATGCATATAAGAGCTACCAAATATGAATTGTGTAATTTCAATGATTCCACATACTGCTCTTATATTTTCCCTTAAAACTGGCATAGCACACTATAAAGATGAATGGAAAAATTCTTGCTAATAATCTTTCATTTTAATTTTTCTTTACTTAGACTGTATCAAATAGTAATAAAAGTAAGCTGACAAGTCTAGAGAGAGACCATGGAACAAAGAATGAAGCTTTATAGTTTAGTACTATTAACAGCACTTTTTCTTGTTTTTTGAACAAGGGCCCCTGCATTATTATATTTTAACTGGGCCACACAAATTATGTAGCTGGCCCTGCGGGCAGCCATCTGATTGGAGCGAGAGGAAGCAAAGGCCGAGATATGGAGATGGAAATGAGATCGTCACTAAAGCATAGCCCGGGAAGGCATGTGGGCTAAAATTAAACCTAATGTTCAGACAGAGGCCACAGCTTAGACAGACTTACATATAACTCACCAAGAATTTCTGCCTGATCCCACGGGAAATGTGAAATTTTGAAGAGTAAGTGGAAGAACATATAAGGAAAAGCAGAGTAGTATATGAACTGTTTTCTAAGTTAGATGGAGTTGCTTTCAAATCCTGGGTCTAAAATCTAGCTTCTCTGTCACTCTGCTTACATGATGGAACAGTTGTGTGTTGGATCAGTGTACTTATGTTGTGTGTAGGTACCTGTAGAACCCACTTCACGTGACTATTAACAGGTTTGCATGAGGTAAAGTGATTTAAAACACTTTAATAAGGATATGTAATTAATACATGATGGTTTATTTATTATGATCATTTATTATTTATTATAATCATTTTGATCAGGTTTATTAGAATACAATTTTTTAAATTAAGCCAAAGTTTGTGAGGAAATAATCTAAACATAAAATAAGGACTATTGCCAGAAAGTGAGAGTTACCTAGGAGAATTCCCAGATTTCTGACTTGAACAGAAAGGTAGAAATACTGATTAAAAGGGAATAGCCAAGGGATAAAGATAATGTATTCAGTTTAGGACCTATTAAGATGGAAGCCTGTGAGGTAGACAGAATAGGGAGGTGAGGTCTACACTAAACAAGTGTATATATCACTTAGGAATTTTATAGAGAGATCTAAGATAGAAATACAAGTGTAGTTTTCTTATGGTGTTAAAGCCATATAAGTGGGTGAGGCAACCCAGGTACCTTATATTCAGAGATATATGGTATATTTTTTCTCTGGGGAGAGTAGTGAGTTTGAGACATAATGGTTCATGGAAGCTGGTTTTCACAGAGTGAAAATAGAAAAGACTGGAATTCTGTGCATTTGATGTTTAGCCTAACTCTGCCACTATATTCTCTGGGCAAGTAAGTAAGTCAACCCTTCTGGGCTTCAGAAAGGAATAATCTTTACTGAACACTTACTGAGACTCAGGGATTCTTCCAAGCAAACTATAAGTACTAACTCCTCATCCCTTACAAAATTCTAAGAGAAAGAGACAATAATTATAAGAGTTATACAGATGAGGATCTCGAGATTCAAAATTATCTGTAATTTTCCCAAGGTCTAACATCTAGCATATGGCACAGCAGGGAACGGAAACGAGGAAGTCTGATCCAGCCTCTGCACAAGCCTAACTTCTGTGTGGTCCTCTTCAATCTAACGCAAACTCTGTAACAAGGCTGACTCCATTCTTGATGTTTGACTGCTAAGAGCTTGTGGGCCCCACCCCCTATCCCTCTTCACCTCCTGCTCCATATCTGGGCAAACTGATGAGAAAGCCTGCATGTTTCCTCCATGGGTACCAGCAGGAGGTTATAAACACTCAAGCCCTTGCCCCTGCACCCAGCCCTACCTGCAGCCTCAGTAAAAGCCCCAAGCAAGTTTCCTTTCCTGCTCTCTCAGCCATTTCGGGTCTAATTGGAAGACTTGCCCTGATCTCCCCAAAGGTCTCAATTTTGAAAACAAGAAATATTTTCATTTGCGTTCGGTGTGTATGTGACATCAGCAGTCTTTATATAAGAAGAAAATTGGCCTGGGGGTCTATGTTGTATTTGCTGGGAGATCACAGCAAACTTCATTGCATTTCAACACAGCATCATTCTAGAATTTTAAATAAGTGTTGTGGTAATTGTGTAAGCATTAAACAACTTTTTGCAGGGTGTTGATAATTTAAGTGGCTTTGATTTATATCAATTGAAAATTGCACAGTTTTTAAATGATCCTTGCTTTCATTAAAGGTTATCTTAATCTACTACCTCATTTCTGCAGCCATTGGCCTATAATACAGATGAAATGGTATGTTTAGTCTGTCAGGTTATCAACTTCATCTGTCTGGACCCACAGGAATCAACCACATAACAATTTTGAAAAGTTATTCTTAGACAAATATTTCTTAAGTCCCTACTATGTCCAAAGTACTATGATCTGCTTCTCAGTGATGGCATCCAATTATTTAACCCACCAAAAATATAATTAAATTAAATTCTCTGAGTTCAGATAAAAAAAAAACAACACTCAATTTTAACATTACTGTATTTTATTGCCTGGATTTCTTCTTGTTTCCTATTACTTTTCTCATAGGAAAATTTAAAAATATAAACAAGTTATGTAAGTAGGACTGACAGGGTGAACAGGTTGTGAATTAACATTTAATATACAGTTAATTGTCTTAAACTAGGTGGGGCATCTGTCTCCATAATATTTGCAGATGGGTATCTTGATTAGCCCCTAATAAGTCTTTTGCCTATAATATCCTCTTTTGGGATACTAACATCTGCTTAACTTACTTTTAAATGTTTGATAGGGTAAGCTCACTGATACAGTTGTGCAGTGATGTCTACACCCAGATGCTTAAGTTCATTCTTTCAAAAATGTTTCTTATTTCTATTATATACACTGAGTTTAATAATGCACTATTGGCTACAGTTCAATAAAAAGCATGAAGGATAAAAACATAAAATATGGTAAACATGGATATAGAGTTAATTTTTATAAGGTGCAAACATAAAAAAGGACACCAAAAGCATCCAAAACAAAAGAAAATAATGGGTCATTTGGGTTCCATCGAAATTAAAACTTCTGTGCTTTAAAATAGGTCATTTAAAAAGTAAGAAGATGATATACAGAATGTGGGTAAATATTGCAAATTTATATATATACATGAATGATTAAGGACTCGGACTTGTATTTGGACTACATGAAGAATTCTCACAGCTCAATATTAAAAAGGCAAATTACCCAATTTTAAAATGTAAAAGTCAGATAATAAGTGTTGATGAGGATATAGAGAATGCTGAACTCACACGCATTGCTGGTGGGAATGTAAAATAGTGCAACCAACTTTGAAAAGAGTTGGGCAGTTCCTCAAATGATTAGACATAGAGGTTCCAGATGACCTAGCAATTGTACTCTTAGATATATGACTAAGAGGATCTAAAATAGGCAGTCAATTCTAACAAAACCTGTGCATGAACGTTTGTTCATAGTAGGCACAATTCACAGTTACCAAGAGGTATAAACAACCCAAATGTCCATCAAGAAACAAATGAATAAACAAAATGGAGTACACCCATACAATGAAATAGTATTAGGTCATAAAAAAATGAAGTACTGATACAGGCTACAATTTCGATGAACCTTGAAAACATTATACTAAGTAAAAGAAGTCAATCACAAAAGACCACATATTATATGATCCTATTCATATGAATTGTCAAGAATTAGGAACTCAATAGAGATACAAAGTAAATTTGTGATTCCTTACAGCGGTTCTCAACCTGTGGGTCGCAACCCCTTTGGGGGTCGAAAGACCCTTTCACAGGGTTCACCTAAGACCATCGGAAAACACATATTTCCAATGGTCTTAGGAACTGAGACACCGCTCCTCTATCCGTCTCCAGGCGGGTCCACCCACATGCAGATACGCCCACATACAACATGAGGAACTGTATTAAAGGGTTGTGGCATTAGGAAGGTTGAGAACCACTGCTTAGGACTTGGAAGAAAGGGGTGAAAGGAGAGGGCATAGCTAAAGTGCAGAGGGTTTCCTTTTTCAATTTAAATGTATATATTTTTTATTGTTCACAGTGTTACAGATGCTCCCCCATTGAGGGTTTCCTTTTGAGTTGACTTATTAAGAAAAAGAAAAGGAGGTTAATAAAATTGTGATATTTGTGATAAATGAATATAAAGATAAACTAGTCACTCGTAGTTATGTATCATATATTTAATTAGAAGACGGTTGTTTAAAATTCAACAGACCATAAAACCACAAGTTGTATGTCAGAAGAGATTGATAACCTTCATGACAAATGAATTCATGCTGGTTTACTGTGTGTTTAATTAATGTTACATTATAAGGAATGGATTGAAAATCTATCTAAAATAAATCTATTGTGAAATGCCAATGCTTAAAGTATGCAGTCATTAAGGACAGTGACTATTTTGCTTTATCTTAAATACTCAATATGTAATTAATGTATGGTAAAATGCAGTCAGCATTTTCACTGAAGAAAATCTAAACCAGCAATTCTAGTTAATTAGGGAATAATATGTCATATTGAGATCTAAACATCTTAATAGTCAGAAACATCTGAGAGAAGCAGAAAATATATAAGGGATTTGAATTTTTCATTCATTTGTAACAAGAACTTGAGATGTGTACATTTATAAAAGTGTACAAAAACCTCATGTTTTCTTTATAGCTGGTATTGGTAAACTACAGCCTGCTGGCCAAATCTGGCCTGCTTCCTGTTTTTGTACAGCCCACAACTAATGAATTTTAGTCTCACATGGTTGAAAAAATCAAACACAAATAATAGTTTGTGACACATGAAATTTACATTTTTATTAGGACACAGGCATCTTCAGACTCCTATGGCAAAAACCGAGTAATTATCAGAGACCATATAGGCCAAATATTCACTATCTCTTTACAGAAAAAGTTTTCTGATATCTGTTTTAGAAAAATATAAATTACAAGCCACAATTTTTCAAAGAACTTCAATAAAGAGGTATATTATTTTGGGGTCTACTGTATTTTTACCCTACCATTATTCAAGACTGGACATTAGGACAAGTAAAAATCTCCTCTGAAAGTACGTACTTTGGAAAAGAGGTATAGTTCTCATGGTATACCAATGACAGGGTTTTAACATTAGGAACTTGGGGACGGTGTTGTTTGTACGGGAGAAGGTTAAGTGAGTGATGCAGGAGTTGCTGATACATCCGACTGCAAAACTGAGTAGTGGACACAGAGCCCCTGGTCCACTTTCCATCACAAGCCATCTTCAAGAGGCCAGATTAAAAAGCGGGACTAGCCCTGGCCAGTTTGGCTCAGCGATTAGAGCATCGGCCCGAGGACCAGAGAAACCTGGGTTCGGTTCCCGCTAAGGGCACTTACCTCGGTTGCCGGTTGGGGTTGTGTGGGTGGCAGCCACTTGATGTGTCTCTCTCACATCAATGTTTCTCTCTCTCTCTCTCCCTCCCTCTCTGACTCCCCTCCCTCTCTCCCTCCCACTCTATCTGAAATGCAATCCTCGGGTGAGGATTAAAAAAAAGGCAGGACTATAGTCATAGCCAGTTCCTCAGTGGTTAGAGCTTCAGAATTTAGACCAAAGGGTCAAGGGTTCGATTCCCGGTCAAGTGCACACACCTGTGTTGCAGGTTTGCTCCAAGCCCTGTTCGAGGTGTGTGCTAGGAGGCAACCAATCGATGTGTCTTTCTCACATGGATGTTTCTCTCTCTCTCTTCCTTCTCCCTCCCTCTCTCTATGGATAATATCCTCCGGTGAGGATTAACAATAACGAAAGCAGGACTATAATTAAACAACATTGTTTGGGGGCAAAGACAGAATATGAGAACAGTACTACACAGATTTGTCATCTGACACCTGTTTTGAGTTACCTCGCAAAAATACATTTTGCTGTATTTTCCCAGAGCTAAATCAGAGGGTGGAAGTGACTGGGCAGATTAAATGATAGGGAAGCTATTTATTTAAGGACCTTTTATTATGTGTCTATTTGAATGATATCGACCGCCAGAGCTGATAGGTGATTCTCTTATTCCTTGTACTTGCAATTTCTGGCTTTAGCTGAGTTTTAAAGTAAGAAAGTCCAGGTCCTGTAACATGGAATTATTGTTAAATTCTAGGGGATTATAAGGAACTAGGAAGAGGCAGGAGTCTGTTATGGTTGAAATACATTTCTGTTATTCAAGGCAGGCTCCAAATCCGTAAAAGTCAAGTTCAAGGAAGTCCATTTTCACCACCATTGATTTTCACTGAAGGCAGACTGTTTTCACCTCATTGATTTTGATGTTGATTGAGTCATGTTCATCCGGGTGGTCAGTATTCGGGAGCTTGTTCATTTTTGATGGGTTAATTTGCCTAGGATCACTGATCAGTTACCTTGATCTAGAGAGACTGTTATTCAACATTTCCTCAGGCTATATATTAAGAAAAAAAGAGCAATTTCATTGAATGAAATTTTATTTCCTAAAGAATTTACTGAACTTCAAATAATTAATAGTTTATTTACCTTTAATTGTAGAATTTGAATTACTTATTATCCTTTAACCAGGTGACATTGCCAGGTCATATAAAATATGCACATCTAATTTTCATATTGTAATTCATTTTTTTAAAAGGAATTTAGGGAAAATAACTTCTATAGAACTATATATCACAAAAGTCACAAAACTGCAATTAACCATTAATTCTTGAAAATGGAAAGCAAGTTCTACAACCAGACAGGACTAACAATATCCAAATAAATGTCCAAATCTGAAACTCGCATCCAATTATCATCATTCATAAACCAGCTTCTCTCCCTTCTGTCTAAACAGAACCCTCTATCTGTGAGTATTAATAATCCACAGGAGAGCATTGGACTTGTATCTGAGATAATAGTTATCTTTTTGTGACACATTTATACGTTTTCTTTTCATTAATTTTTATCTTGGAATTTTTCATTGTTCTGGTGGTCTAGTTTTAGAACAAACACATGCTTTTAACGACTCTTAGCTGAATTGTTCAAGATGTTATTCTTAAAATTTCTGACAAGCCTATATACAAGACTTTTGAGCTTTTGTTATAAACTGTCCCGTCTATCTTCCCTTTGTTTCCAATTCATTTTTAAAAACTCCTTTATACATCTGAAAGTGATTTGGAATGCATGCTAAATCAGGAATTTGCTTTTTTCTATAACAATCTCCTCCAGTTAGACTTCATCTCATAAAGTACACATGGTTTAGATCCCTCACAGAAATATTTGTGAAATCTCAGTTCAGTCCATTTTGCACTGAAACCTTCTGTAGGGCTGCTGCTCTTTACACTGTAAGCAAGTGACTCCTAACACAGGAAACACGTTATTATTAATTATTATTTTAGTTTACCATTGACTGTGTATGCCAAGCAAAATCTACAATATGAAACTAATTTTCTAATCTTGTAGGCAGAAAATAAATGATTAACTGGCCACTATACTCTTGAGAATCTAAATAGTCTCCATACTTCTGGAATACTCGGGTGAAGATTAACAAAAATAAATAAAAATAAAAATAAATAAATAGCTCTATT
This sequence comes from Tadarida brasiliensis, assembly GCA_030848825.1. Lineage (NCBI taxonomy): Eukaryota > Metazoa > Chordata > Mammalia > Chiroptera > Molossidae > Tadarida > Tadarida brasiliensis. The sequence goes on along the minus strand of CM061267.1, from coordinate 75,200,887 downwards.
GTACTGACAACCCTAAATTTTTGGCTTTAGTTTTTCCCTTATTTGATGCTAGTATACCCAATTAACTACTTCCAAAGATGTCTCCTGATCTCTGTCAACAAATCAGCTCCTGCCGTCTACCCCATCTCAGTAAATATCAACTCCATTCTTCCACTTGTTCATGCAGATTAAATGAAGGTCATCCTGACTTTCTCTATTTTATTTCCCATTCACATACATTCCATTAACATTTTTTTTTGTTCTATATCCAAATTGTATCCAAAATGTGATCATTTCTCACCACCTCCACCTCCAACCCCTGGGTAAAACAGAAGATACTTTTATATTCTAGAGTATCCCATCAGCACAAATATGTTTCCTTTACAGGCTAAACTAGGTAACATCACTGCTCTACTTAATATAGTCCAGTGTATTCTAGATTACTCAATGAAAAACACAGATTAGCATGAGTTATCCATCCCTAGATGAACTGCCTTCCTCCTATGTCTTTGAATTCATCTTCTGCCACATTTCCTTGCTCACTATGTTTTAGCCACAGTAGCCTCGTAGTGTCCTTAGATAGGTCAGACATGCTGCCATTTGTACATGGCAGCTTTCCGAACAAGCCGTCCCACAAATACGTCACAGTTTATTCCCCCGTTTCCTTCCGTAAGAAAATGTTAGCATTAAAGAGGTAATCACTGGCCACTCTATAAAAATGAACATACCTCCCCCAACCCTGAAACTCCTTAATCTCTCTAACTATCCTTTGCCAATTCTTCGCACCAATTAAACGTTAGATATTGCTATGTTTATATTTATTTTCTCACTCCTCAATTAGTGTGTATGATTCATTGAGATGAACACTATTCTACTTTGCCTAGTACAATATTCCCACTGCCCAGAATATTCCTACCCAATAGCAGATGCTTAATAAATATTTGCTGATGAATATATTGCAACATTTATATTTAATAAATCCTTATCTTTAAATTTCAATTAAAATTTATTTAATTTTAAGTGCTCTTTCCAACAGAAGAGTAAGTATATATCCACATATAAAAAATCAGCAATAGCCAAAATTCAAAGCAATTCCTAAAGTCTGATAAAAATCAACATACTGTCTTTTAACAGTACATTCATGTAACTATTTTATGATGTTACTAATGAAGACATGAGTTGTTTTATGTTCCAATCAGACAATAATCTTAATTTTCATAATATATTTCTGATAGTAATAGAAGTAGTGACAGACTGCCTTTTCATCACAAAAACTTTTCCCACAGTGACTTGTGCCACAAATCATGGTGACCTTTGGGTCACCAGACAGGATTTTACTGTAATTCTTTCTTACTTTCACTAACACCATCATCATCAAGACTCTAAAAGTTGATAGTGATCATCAGATTTTAAAAATTTAATTACAACCGAAAGGGTAGATTCAGACTAAGGTAGAGAGATTCAACCATTCCAGTCAGCAAATGAATGTAAATATGAAAATTTTAAAGTATTTTCATTTCTAGCTTTGGGCCAGAAAATATAAGGTCACTGATTTTAATCAGTAGGTAATTAGTAATTTAGCCAAAAAATTTATAAAGACTGTGATCATGAGACTGAAGAATGACTGCATATAAGATACATGAAAAATCTCATGTATTAGACAAACAGATGTGAGCAGAAGGAGAGCCTCCAAAGTCACAAAATAATTGCTTTAGTCTGGACAACATCAAAGCTGATAAAATTGTTTAAAATAAAACATCTGGGTACCATAATTAACACTTTTCTCAATCTAAAGGTTGCTAATTCATAGGAGCACATTTGCCTTTTGCTCCCCACCCCCAAACCCACATTTGCTTCTGTTTTCCCTGAAATTTTATCAGAAATGGGAGCTTCCTCACTATCCACGGTTAAGGCTCAGTTCAAATTACTCTCCTTTTGCCTTTCCATTTTTCTGCTTTTATTCATCTTCCATACCTAGTTTTTCTTCTTATTTGTTCACACCATTGGTTGGAATACCATTCACAGTTGTTTTTCCAGTTTTGGATTTCTTAAGCTCATTATATATCTGAATGTAGAAGTTGAGAAAGAGAAATGTGAAGCTGATTGTGTGGACAATTAGAGCCCAGTGCATCCATTTGGGGAAGGGGTAGTCAGTGTAAAGAGACAGTGCTGTTTGCCCAGTGGTCACAAAGAACTGAACCAGCTGCAATATGGCCAGGTATTGTTTCCACCAAAGATACTTCTGAACCCACAGGTTAAATGCAATTAACCTGTAGTATGAGTACATAATTACATGGATGAAGGAATTCGGGTGGTCTCCAAATACTGCTTGTCCCCCTGTGACCCATTTATATCATTGTCTCAAGAAAGGAGAAATCCCAAGTGAACAACCTAACATAACATCTTAAAGAACTAGAAAAAGAAGAACAAAAGCAACCTAAAGTCAGCATACGAAAGGAGATAAGAGAAGGAAATTAGAGAAGAACTGAATGAAATAAAGAACAAAAAGACTATACAAAAAATTGATACAATAAACAGCTGGTTCTTTGAAAAGGTTAATAAAATTGACAAACCCCTGGCTATGCTCATGAAGGAAAAAAGAGAAAAGAATCACATAAACAAAACAGAAATAAAAGAGAAGTTCCTACAGACATCACAGATATAAAAAGGATCATATTAGAATACCATGAAAGACTACATGTCACCAAATTCCATAATCTAGAAGAAATGGATAAGTTCCCAGAAATATATAATCTTCCCAGACTGAATCATGAAGAATCAGAAAATCTAAATAGACTGATCAACAATCATCAAAATATCTCCCCAAAAATAAAAGTTCAGGACCAGATGGCTTCATTAGTGAATTCTACCAAACTTTCAAAGAAGATTTGATGCCTATCCTTCTCAAACTCTTTCAAAATATTGAAGAAGAGGCAATATTTTCTAACACATTTTATGACGCCAACATAACCCTGATTCCAAAACCTGGCAAGGATAACACAGAAAAAAAGAAAACAACACACCAATATCTCTGATGAATACAAATGCAAAAATCCTAGACAAAATACTAGCAAATCTAATAATTAACACATTCAAAAAGAATACCTCACAATCAAATGGGATTCATTCCAGGGCCACAAGGATGGTTCAACATATACAAATCAGTTAACGTAATACACCACATTAACAAAACAAAGGATAAAAATCATATCATCTTATCATAGATGCAGAAAGGAATTTATAAGATACAGCATCCATTTATTATTAAAACACTCAAAAAATGGTTATAGAAGGAAAATACATCAACATAATAAAGGCCATATATGACAAACCCTCAGCTAATGTCATACTCGATGGTGAGAAACTGAAAGCTTTTCCTCTAAAATCAGAAATTAGATAAGGATGCCTGCTTTCACCCCTCTTATTCCACGTAGTTCTGGAAGTCCTAGCCAGAGCAATCAGGCAAGAAAAAGAAATAAAAGGCATTCAAATTGGGAATAAAGAAGTAAAAGTGTCACTTTTTGCAGATGACATGATTAAAACCCTAAAGACTGTACTAAAAATCTCTGAGAAACACTAAACAAACACAGTAAAGTTGCAGGATACAAAATCAATGTAAAAAATCCACTGCTTTCCTGTATCTAACAATGACATTTCAGAAAAAGAAATGGGGAAAAAGCAACAACAATTCCTTTTGCAACTGCAACCAAAAGAATGAAATACATAGGAATAAACTTGAAGAAGGATGTGAAGGACCTATGTACTGAAATTATAAAGTATTATTAAAAGAGATTTTAAAAGACACAATAAAATAGAGAGCTATTCCATGTTAATGTACGGAAGAATCAACATAGTTAAAATGGCCATATTATCCAAAGTAATACACAGATGTAATATAATCCTCATCAAAATCCTAATTTCATTTTGTAAAGAATTTGAACAAACAATCATCAGATATATATGGAACCACAAAAGACCCCAAATAGCCAAAGCAATCCTGAGAAAAAAGAACAGCCCTGGCCGGTTTGGCTCAGCGGTTAGAGCGTTGGCCTGCGGTCCAGAGAGACCTGGGTTCGGTTCCCGCTGGGGGCATGTACTTTGGTTGTGGTTTGTCCCCGGCCCTGGTTGGTCGTGCGGGTGGCAGCCACTCGATGTGTCCCTTTCACGTCGATGTTTCTCTCTCTCTCTCTTCCTCTCTCTCTCTCCCACTCTATCTGAACAAAAAATGAAAAAAAATGTCCTCGGGTGAGGATAAAAAAAAAAAAAAGAACAAAACTGGAGGTATCACACTATTTGACTTCAAATTACACTACAGAGCTATGATAATCAAAACTGCATGGTATAGGCAGAAAAACAGACACGTAAATCAATGGAACAGAATTGAGAGCCTAGAATTATAACCACATATATATGGGCAAAGAGTTTTTTTTTTACAAAGGGACCAAAAATACCCAATGGAAAAAAGAGAGCTGCTTTAAGAAATGGTGCTGGAAAAACTGGAAAGCCATGTGCAAAAGAATGAGACTAGATAACAGTGTGTCCCCATGTACAAAAACTAATTCAAATGGATCAAAGACTTACATATAAGATCTGAAGCATTAATTACACAGAAAAAAGAACAGGTACTAAGATTATAGACTTTGATTATAGAGAATCTTTTATGAATTTGACCCCAAAGGCAAGGGAAGTAAAGGCAAAAATAAACAAATGGGCTTATTTCAAACTAAAAAGCTTCTGTAAAGCAAAAGAAATTGCCAACAAAACAAAAAGACAACCAACCAAATGGGAGATGATATTTGCAAATAACAGCTCTGACAAGGGGTTAATATTCAAAATATATAAAGAACTCATAACTCAACACCAAACAAACTATCCAATTAAAAAATGAGCATAGGACCTGAACAGACACTTCTCCCAAGAAGACACACAGTGGCCAACAGATATGTGAAAAGATGTCCAACTTCACTAGCTATATTAAGGATATACAAATCAAAACTACAATGTGATACCACCTCACACCTGTTAGAATGGCTATTATCAATAAGACAGAAAATGACAAGTGTTAGAGAGGTTGTGGAGAAAAAGGAGCCCTCATTCACTGCTGGTGGGAATGTAAACTGGTACAGCCACTATGGAAAACAGAGTGGCAATTCCTCAAAAAATAAAAAATAGAATTACCATATGACCCAGTGATCCCTCTTCTGGGTATCTAACCAAAAAACTCAAAAATATTGATTCACAAAGATATGTGTGTCCCTATTTTCATTGCAGCACTATTCATGGTGGTCAAGACATGGAGATAAATAAAGTGTCCCTTAATAGAGGATTGGATAAAGAAGATGTGGTACATGTATACTATGGAATACTACTCAGCCATAAAAAAGAATAAAACACTACAATTTGTGACAACATGGATGGACCTTGAGAATATTATGCTACACGAAATAAGTCAGTCAGAAAAAGATAAGAACCACATGATTTCGCTTGTTATGTGTGATATAAAACTGAAACACATAGAAATAGACAACAGTATGGTGGTTAACAAAGGGAAGAGGGGGTAATAAAGGGTAAAGGGGGCCTAATATAAGGTGACAGAAGATTATGTAACTTTGAGTGGAAGCCACACAATGCAATATACAGATCATGTATTATAGAAATATAAACTTGAAACCTTATGTTCTCATTAACCAATGTCACCCCAATAAATTCAATAAAAAGAAATAAATAAATCCTTTTTTTATGAATTTTCCTCAATTTATTTTAATACATCACTGCCTTTTCTAACTCAAGCGGAAGTGGTGTCCCTCTTCCACCCCACCAGGGTGAGTCAGAAACTTTGAATGAAGCCATGTTGGTGATTTCTGCTCTGCATTAGACATACAAATCTACATAAAAACACCTCCCTTTCCCAAATACAGAGAATGGGGAAGAAAATGAGAGAAACGATCTGGAGAGAAATAAATTTAATCTGAATATGAACTAGACACATTCCTGAGGGGCCCATTCATAAAACCAACCAGTGTGTGTATGTGTGTGTGTGTGTGTGTGTGTGTATGTGTGTGTGTGTGTGTGTAATATATAGGAACATATACCAATATGCATATACATATATAAAGAAGAAATAAGTGAAAATTTTTAGAACAAACACTACACCAAAATAAAAATTACATTTGATAGGCTCAATAGCAGAATGCAGATAACAGAGAAAACAATCAGTGAACTTCATGATAAAGCAAAAAAAATTATCCAAATTGAACCACAGAGGAAAATAAATTGAGAGAAATTAAACTGAGCTCCAGGGACCAGTGTGGGACAATAATATACATCGAATATCTAACATATATATCATCAGATTCTCAGTAGAAGAGGAGAAAGTATATGATGCAAAAAATTATTTGAAAAATAATGGTTGAAAACTTCTAATTGGGAAAAGACAGAAACCTACAGATTTAGGAAGCTCAGAGAGACCCAAAAAAGATAAATCAAGAGAAATTCGCATCTGGACAAATGTAATCATATTTCTAAAAACTAAAGGAAAAGGAAAAAGGCTTTAAAGCATTCAGAGAAGCAATGTGCTAGCAAAATGGGAATAAAAAGTTGAATCACACTCTGGCTAGTTTGGCTCAGCGGTTAGTGTCGTCCCATGGACCAGAGAGACTCAGGTTCGGTTCCCACTAAGGGCAAGTACCTCGGCTGCAGTTTGTCCCCAGCCCTGGTTGGGGTCATGTGGGTGGCAACCAGTTGATGTGTATCTCTCACATCGATGTTTCTCTCTCTCTTCTTCCTCCCTCTCTCCCTCCTGCTCTATCTGAAGATAAATGCAAAAATGTCCTATTCTATCTGAGAGGAGAAAAAGAACTTAGGTCTAGTACTGTGAGACAAATACAAAGATGTGTGTAGATAGATAGACCTATGTGTATGAAAGTATATATTTATAATACAAATATGAGATCATGTGAATATTATAGTAGTAGTAGTAGTAGTAGTAGTATTGGAGAGAGGATTATTATTATTTTATTTTATCAGAGAGAAAAAGACCACTTCCATGGGAAGGGTTTTGTAAATTATGCAACATTCATCTTCTGTTTCCACTCAAATAAAGTATCTAACAGTGTCCTGTTTCAAATTAACAAATAAACCTTTATTTTGCAACAACATGGGTGTGCTGGTGATAAAATTATATTTCTTCAAGATGATATACACTCTTAAGAGTTTTGCAATAGGCCCTCTTTTGAACTGCTGTTTCATTTTGTGTATCTTCAAGAGGGAGTTCAGTGTTCCAGATAGAAACATAAAATCCAGCATAAACAGACACCAATAGGCTTTTATTTATTTTACTATAAAAATCACAGAACTGGAGCTTGCACAATTATCATCTCAAGCTGTCAGCTTTCAAAGTTTATAATGTCATGATTTTAGGGAAGCATTCCTTGATGTTGAGTGGTTTTGCAAACATTATATATATGCATACATACACACATACATACATATATATGTAAACATTTATAAAATATATGTTAATATCTCTATGACAGTTGAAAAAGTGATAGTTTGGGTTTTAAAATTCTCTCATCAAAAATATTTCATAAATTTTAATAAAAATTATACAAAAGTTAGTATGAGTGTTTATTCACATTATCTATGAAATAGAAAGAACATTCAAATCAATTAAATGATTATTAACTATGTGGTGGTTTAAACAGAGCCTCATTAAAATCTAAGCCTCTGTCTGTTTATGGTACAAATGGTCTATTTAATTAGTTGAGGACCCTAAGAATGTTTGATTAATCCCAATGGATTACATGTATGGAGGAACTCTAACCTTGAGTTAAAAATACTTTGCATAGAGTCCTATCTCACTGGGCAATGGAATAATAATCAAACTTAGTATTGACTTAACTATTTGTTCATAATTACAGAATTTAAAGTTTTAACTGTGGGATTCCATTGGAATGAACATTTATTGAAAGCTATGGTGTCTTAAGTAATTTGCATAAAATCTAAAGAGACTCTCAGAGAAACCTTACAAGGCAGTTAAGTATTACTGTCTCATATAAGATCTGAAGATACAGAATTTAAGTAATATGTCCAAGATTAGTGAGTTTGTAAATGGGAAGCGAGGATGTGAAAAAATAAAAAAATCTATCTCGAAGTGCATGGATCCTTTGTTTTAAAACTGAACATTATTACAGTGTATCAGTTTGGATTTTTCAGAGTCAGGTGGTAGACAAAAGCTTCAGGAAGGGTAATGCATATCAAATACTATGATCATTAAAGCAGGAAAAGAAACAGTACTTAGTTCTTCTCATCCATTTGTTACCTCATCCTAAAGGATACAGTGCAGGTGTGCAAGTTATTTACTGAAAAAAATCCAGAGTGACCCTGCATACACACAGTGCACATTCTGCATATCCACACATGGGAATCCTAGCAATCCTCGGTGAATTATTCTTATTCAGATTTCTTTATATTCAATATTTTTCAGCACCTTCCTTTCAGCAGTTGAGGTATTTCCATTGACAAAATGCACACCCACGCAATAGGAAGACATTTGAAATATTTCCCCAGCAGTTTGGGGAAGGTGTTGCATCACTGCTATGGACCTTCAGCCTCACTTTTGATTAGTCATTGGCTCACTGGTGACTATTTCCAATATCTGGCTTCACTGAGAAAATGTTGAATTGATGTATCATTTCGTGGGGAAGGATCTGTAACCAGTAGGTTTTATTTATATCTGGAAAGCAAATTCTCTTTTTTTTTTCCAGGGGTTTTTACTAAATTTCAAATAAAAAATAATTATATTTCATGTAATATGTTGTATTTGTACTTTTTGATTTGCATTTTGTAAAAATGAATAAACGAAACCTCATTTAAAATGGTATCAGGAAGCCGTTAGCAGAGAGCTCTCACACACCACCCACTGGTCACAACGTGCATTACCAGAAAGAAGAAGGCAGCTACCTTCCCCGCTTACTTCAGCAACAGCAACTGCCCCCTGCTGGCCGCCAGTACGAAACTGCTGCAACCTCCAACCCTTGTTCGCCACTGATGGAGTCCTGTTCAAAACAACTCTCCCCAGTTTCCTCCTGGAATCCGATAAATGCTGACCTCCCTTTGTGTCTCTTCAGACTTACCTAGGGTTCACCATCGTTTGCATGTCCCGGATTGCAGTTCCTCCCCTGCTATTCCCAAATAAACACAATTACTGCTGGCTCAACTTTGTTGTTTAATTTTAATGTTGACAGTTTCTAATTAATCTCAGAACACCTGGAAGTAGTCATGCATATGGTGCCTAATCCTACTTTATTGAAAGAGATACATTCCCCACTCCAGAAGCCAGGAGGAAAGACTTACCACAGGCTGTTTCTTTTCCCTCTTTGCCCACTGGAAACTCTTGCATCAATAACAGAAACGTGAGAGGGGCCACTTTGACAGAGCTGCTAAGTCTACTTTTATAGTTCACGTCCATACTTTTTTTTGTCCTTGCCATTAATTCAATCTGGATGACTTGGCTGCTTCTGAAGGGAAACCACCTTCAGTCTCTGGAGGAAATGAAAGTATAAATGTCATGTACTCCTCCAGCGGGCCATTATTTTTCCACTCGCGGCAACCTCCCGAATATCTCTTTCTTTTAAAAACAATTTAATTTGGAAGTCTCATAGAGATTCCATGTCCTCCATCACAGACTCTGAGACATAGAAATTACTGTGGAGGGTCACCTGACTCCTTTTTATATGTTCATTTCATACAAGAAAGTGGGGAATTGTTTTTCTACACTCCAGCCTTGTGCTACAATCATGCGGTTGCTTTATTCTGAGTGCAATCAGATGCTATACTCTAATGATACACACCTGCATTTATTAAACATGAAAACTGGTGCTATACAAAATGATTTTCCATTTTGCACAAGTAAGCAAGAATTATGATCAAAAGAAATTGGATGTACTGAAAAAAGAGAAAATGGTCAGGATGTTCAGATGAGCCTGAACATAAAATATTTTATGTGAGTGCCCGTTTCTTTGTATTATTTCTGGCAATTTTTTTTCTCAAGTCACAAAAACATGGCTAACAACACAAAATTATTTGCTTTCTTTATCAAAAATAATGACACACATTCAGTGATATATCATTTCTGTTATCATACGTACAAATATTAGTCTTCTAGGAAATTATAAGAAAACTTTAGAAGCTTCTAAAATTTGGCTATTTATGATAAAAGGTATTAAAAATTGTAGTCATCAGATTGCTACTTGTTGCTAAACAGTTTTAGTCCAACAACTATAGTAGACTATAATTGCATTTGAGGAAATCAGTAGACTACACATTCCTGAAAGCAACATAAACAAGTCTATCTGACTACTAGTAGAAATAGTGTTCCATCTTATATAAGAGGCAATTCTTCATTTATTTTACTCCAATTTATTACTTATGTATTTGTTACCATTGATATGGATGTATTCATCTTCTGAGTTCAAGCAGTGCTACTGGGTCTGCCTTGCAAACTCTTAGCAAGGCAATACATTCTAGCAATTAATTGGTTATATATGTGTGTCTGCATATGTGTGTGTGCATGTGTGTTTATGTCTTTGTGTGTGTCTGAGAAAGAAAGAAAGGAAGATGGAGAGAGTGTGTACAAAATTAGGGTGGTTTATTTATAAGATGTTGTCGAGATCAATCTTAAAAAATTCAGAAACATTATTAACATTAGAAAACTAATTTGATTTATTATTGACAATATTTCCACTGGCTTGTTTTATTTCCTTTGCTATTATGGATGTGATTTTTAAAAAAGTTTTTATATTTCTACTAATGCTTTCTGCAAACATAATATTATTGTTCTTTTTGTAAAAAGACCCAGGCCTGCTGTGTTACAATAGCACCACATGGTGACCAAGTCCTTCTTGTGAACAACCCCAGGCCTTGCAGCCTCTTGGAATATGAGCCAAGTTCTAGGTCAATGATCTCCTGTTGCTTTATTCTGATCTTGCTGGTACTGATTTCATTTCTGACTGGGCAAGTGTCATTCAAAACAACAACAAAGTCCTTGCCTAGAGGATTTAACACAGATGAATCTAGCTGTACGTGTCTTTTAAAAGAGCAATCAGACCCTTGACATTTTGTTATTTAGAGTTTGATTTTCACATCAGTTAGAATGGTTTATGTTATATATGCACTAATGGATTCTCATGTATATTGAGAATGCATAATTTAAAATCCTGATGATTTAAATGCATTTTTAGACAGATAATATGTTCTAAGTTGTTGTTTTTTTTTTCCTTTATTGATTTTTTTTTAGAGAGAGAGGAAGGGAGAGGGAGAGAGAGACAGAAACATCGATGAGAGAGAACATTGATTGGCCGCCTCCTGTATGCCCATCACTAGGGATTTGGCCCACAACCTAGGCATGTGCCCTGACCAGGAATCGAACTGGCAACCTCTTGATGCATGGGTCAACGCTCAACCACTGAGCCACACCAGCCGGGCAAATATGTTCTAAGTTTTTAATACACTCTCACATGGGGCAGAAAAGTGGAAATGGAAAAGACCACTCGACATAGTATCAACAATGAAATACTATCTTGAAGCATTGACCAGACTTAAAATAACATATGCACCAAAGAAAAGTAGACATGCTGAAGAAAATCAGAATTGTGCCTCCTGGTCATTGTGTCAAACTGATTATAAAATCTGTGAATATTTATTTCAACTGGATCTGTGTAAGTTGCATATTTTCAAAAATTTCTCCTATATAAGATTTTTCTTATTTTCTGTATGGAAACAGAAAAAAAGATAAGTACCTTTTAAATCTAGACTGGTAAAAGTTTCTTTTTGTCAATATATGAGAAAGTAAATTTGAGGGGGGAAAAGAAAACCCTGGGTGAAGCTAATTTATTGGTGCACCCAGTTTTCAGAATTGTTTATTTCCTATCAAGATATTATGTGCTTCCTTCACTAATGTTTTATATACAAAATTAAATTAGCACCATTAATTCAACCAAAAATAAATGCTAACAAAGTTTTATATAAGCTGCTTGTTTTCATAAATTGAAAATATAGATATAAAAATGGAAAATCATTTTATATAAAAAGGACATAATGATCACATTAATCAAAATTATTCATTGCAGAAACCATTTGCTGCAGATATTATTTCAAAAGCATCTATATAATTTGAAATGCCTAAAAACGTATCCATTTTCTATAAGGTACAGATACATGAGTCCTTCAGCAAAGATCAAAATTGGAGGAAGAAGGGGTCTCTTGCGATAGTAATTATGGTGGCAGGCTGTTATAAAGATCCAGGACATTTCTGCTTTCTGCTTTATTTTTCCTGCAACAATATAAAAAGTAATAACAACTGGAAGTTACAGAGTACTTTATTGTTTACTAAATGCATCATATTTTATATGACACCTGACTGTGTCAAATATTTTCACATGTATCTTCTTATCTATTCCATTTAAAAAATAAGGAATCTGGGGCCCATACTGCTGGTAGTTTGTGGACAGAAGGGTGTTCTAATACAATGCCCATGATCTTTGTAGGTACTCTTTTTTATCTTGCATTATCTTCCCTTTTTACTGATAGAAAATACATGGTTTGAGATAAACACTATCACAATTATTCTTTCCTCCATCCCTCCATCCCTTCCACCTCCCTCTCTTCTCTCTCTCCTTTACGACCTTTAAAAAAAAATTCTTTTCAGAATTCATGTGATAACATGCATGGAACTATTTGGTATTATGCATGTAAATAATGTGGTCATGAAATTGCAGTCAAATCTGTATATGATTGGAAATTAATGATTTTTTAGAACACTTCATTTGGTTATTGTCTCATTGTTAATGAGGTCCGTGTATGTTGTGGATAACGGTCTTTATCAGACATAGATTTTGCAAGTATTAGGGGGACCGGAAAGTAATGTCGTGTTTTTACTACATTAATTCAAACAGACAAATTTTTAACAAGTTTTTATTTTTAATCAATGATGTAATCACCCTCGTTATCAACAACCTTTTGCCATCTAGTATGCAAATTTTCAATGCCAGATCGATAAAAATCAATTGGTTTTTGAGCAAAATATCTGGAGATGGCATTTTGGACATCATCCAAATTGTCAAATGTTTTGCCACTTAGAAAATGTTGTAGCGATCGGAATAAATGGAAATCCAATGGCGCAATATCGGGCGAGTATGGTGGGTGAGGCAATACCTCCCACCTCAATTCATTAATTTTTTCCAGGGTTCATCTTGCGCAATGCGGTCTTGCATTATCGTGTTGCAGAACAACGCCTTTTCTGGTGACAATCGCTGGGCACTTTTCAATTAAAGATTGATTTACTCCATCCAATTGTTCACAGTAAAGGTCTGCATTCAGTTTGTCCAGGTTTCAGCACTTCAAAATGAATGACCCCGCGAATACTCCACTAAACACACAAAAGTAACTTTTTGGGGTGTAAACCTGGCTTAGCTGTACTTTGTGGCGATTCCTTCAGAGAGAGCCACTGCCTTTTGCATTTTGGATTATCATAGAGGACCCATTTTTCATCTCCAGTGATCAAGGATCAAAAAACGCTTCTGTATTGTGCCGCTGAAGCAGTAAGTTGCATATGGTGGACCTGTCAGCTTTGTTTTCTTCGGACAGATTATGCGGGACCCAAACACCTGCTCTGCTTACTGTACCAATCTGCTGTAAATGTTCTTGGATGGTCGACCAAGGTTGGTTAAGAGTGTTTGACAGTTCCTCAATTGTCTGACACGGATTTGCTTCCACTTCCACCCTTAACATGTCATTGTCTAAAGTTGTTGGTCTTCCTGATCGATACGAGTCAGAAAGATCAAAATTACTGTATTTGAACTTAGAAAACCACCTTTGGCATTTACGAACGTCTAATGCACTTGGATAAACATCGCAAATGTTTTTGGTATCAACTGTTGCGTTACTACCCTTGTGAAACTCAAAAAGCATACAATGCCGGATATGTACCTCTTCTGGTATTTGGCTGGCCATTTCACTATAAATTGCAAAAAAAAAAAAAAATTAAGATTTAATTATTTACGAGTAAACAAGTCACTCTAACCTCAAAATATCTTTGGCACGATTTTGAAGTACACAATGAGCTGATAAATGACAACCGAATATCGAAACGTGCAGAAACGACATTACTTTCCGGTCCCCCTAATATTTTCTCCCAGTCTAAGGTCTGCCTTTTCATTTTCTTAATCCAGTCTCTAGAAATTAAAATCAGTGTTGTACAGGTAAATGGTTCACTACCAGCTCCCTCGCAAGACTTCCTTTATTTGTAGTCAATGTTGGTTTTCCTGGAATAAATACTGTCACCAAGGCCAATTGCAAGCTCCTGGGACAATGCAATTGGCTCACAAAACTCTGAAAACTTTGATGGCTCTTGCAAGCCTGTATGAGCTGGCTCCAGCACACCACAGCCTAAAACTACTACTTAGTGATTCATAGAGTCCAGCAAAATGTTAACATTAGAAAGTATTACTTCTTTAGATTCGTATTTTAAATACATGGTACCTATGTAATCAACAATGAATTAACTGTTTTATAGTATATTTTGCAAATGAAAGTAGATAAAACTATTTTGAATCATCTTCCTTTAGATAATTATATAATCAGAAGTGTTTTTCACCAACTTTCAGAAACTGTGACCCAGTTTCAAGAGTAATAGAGCACACACGTCAATGGTTTTCAGCATATTCACAGAGTTATGCAATCATCACAGCTCTCTAACTTTATCCAAACATAGTCATCACCACAAAAAAATCCCAAACCCATTATCAATCATTATTTATCCCATCTCCTCCAAGCCCTGACAACTACTAATCTACTTTGTCTCTCTGAAATTGTCTATTCTAGACATTTCACATAATTGGAATCATATAGTATGTGACTATTTTATTTCACTTAGTATAATGTTTTCAGTGTTTATACATGTTGTTGTGTCTATTAATATTTTATTCTGTTTTATTGCCAAAAATATTCCATTGTATGGACATAGACATTTTGTTTGTCTGTTCATCAGTTAATGTACATTTGTGTTTCCACCTTTTGGCAATTGTGACTAGTGCTGCTATCAAGAT
Organism: Tadarida brasiliensis; assembly: GCA_030848825.1. Taxonomy (NCBI): domain Eukaryota; kingdom Metazoa; phylum Chordata; class Mammalia; order Chiroptera; family Molossidae; genus Tadarida; species Tadarida brasiliensis. Next base: position 75,185,804 of record CM061267.1, on the reverse strand, counting down.
GCATGCACACGTTTTGTTCAAATACTTGTTTTCAATTCTTTTGGGTATATACCTAGGAGCAGAATTGCTAGGTTACACAGTAACTCTATGTTTAACTTATTGAAAACTTCCAAACAGTATTTCAAAGTGACTGTACTATTTAACAATCCCACTACCAAGGTATGAGGATTCAAATACCTCTACATTCTTGACAATATTTGTTATTGTTGTCATTTTTATGTTAATTATTATAGAGGGTATAAACCCACAAACAAAAGCATTTTAATTTTGATTTGCGCTTCTTTAAAAAATAATGAAGCCAATCATCTTTAAATGTGCTTATTGACCATTTTTATACCATTTTTAGAAAAATATTTATTCAAATACTTTGCTCATGTTTTGAGTTATTTGACTTTTAAAATTTGAGTTGTAAATGTTATTTATATATTCTAAATGCCAATTCTTTATCGTATATATGAAGTGCAAATATTTTTTTTCCCATTCTGTGAATTGACTTTTCATTTTCTTAAAAGAGTTCTTTGAAGTGTAAAAGGTTTTAATTTTAATGAAGTCCAGCTTATCTATATTTTTCTTTGGTTTCTTGTGCATTTAGATCTATGCCGTATCTTAAAAACCACTGCCAAACCCAAGGCAGCAAAGATGTATCCCTGTGTTTTCTTTTCAGTTTTATAGTTAGAACTCATATTTACTTCTATGATCCATGTTAATCAATGTTTCTATGTGCTGTGAAATAAGGGCTCACCTTTATTCTTTCTCATATGTATATTCAGTTTTGTTGCACCATTTGTTGAAAATACTACTCTTTTCCCATTGAATTGTCTTAGCGCCTTCAATGAAAATCAGTTGACCATACATTTAAGGGTTAATTTGTGGACTCAATTCTATTTCATTGATCTAAATATTTATCTTTATTTCAGTACCACATGTTCTTGATAACTATGGCTTTTAGTAAGTTTTGAAGATAAGATGTGTGAGTGTTCCAAGTTTGTTATTTTTCAGTATTATTTTGACTAGTTTGGTTCCCTGGCATTTCCATATGAATTTTAAGATCAGCTTATTAATTCTGAAAAAAGAGAAGTCAACTGGCTTTTTATTTTGATAGGGACTAGACCAAATTGGTAGATTAATACAGCAATTAGTATAAACATGAGATATCTTTTCATTTATTTAAGTCTTCTTTAATTCCATGCAACAATATTTTGCAGTTTTCTATATAAAAATCTTACAGTCCTTTTATTTAAAATTATTCCTAAATATTTTTGATGTTATTATATGGAATTTTCTTAATTACTTTTTCACAAAATTCATTGTTAATAAATACAATTGATTTTTGTATATTGATCTTGTATTCTTCAAAGACTGAATTCATTAGTTGTAAGAGTTTGTTGTTATATTCCTTAGGATTTTCTACATACAATAAGCTGCCTATGAACAGAGATAGTTTTGCTTCTTCCTTTCCAACATGGATTCTTTTTATCCTTCTTTCTCTTATACCTTCCTGATAGACTGAATCTTTCATTATTTTAAATATTCTTTATTTGCCTCTAGTAGGGTTTTTTGCCTTAAAGTATTTTTCATCTAATGTTGGTACTGTAATTTCATCTCTCTTTTGGTTAATATTTGCATGGTATAATTTTTTACATTTTTCAAACTGGTTATGTCTTTTAATTTAATGCATGTTCCTTGTAAACACCATAGGGTTAGACCATGACTTTTCATTTGTTGTGCCAACCTTTGTCTTTTCATTGGAGTGTTTAGATCATTTACATGTAATGTAATTAATGATGTATTATCATTTACATTTTTCTACTTGTTTACCTTCTGTCTTGGGTATATTTCTCCTTTATTTCTTCCGGACAGCTTTCTTTTTGTTAAGGAGATTTTTTTTAATGTGACATTAATTCCCTTGTTGTTTCCTAATGCTTCCACTGAAGATATTAATTCCTTAACTTAAAACATTATTTCTGACTAATATCAATTTACTTTCAATAGTACATAGATAGAAACTTTGCTCCATTATAGCTTCATTCCCTCCCAGCATCTTTGTGCTATAATGGTTATAGAAATTATGCCATTATACATTATATGCCCATCACTGCAGTTTTCGAATTATTTTATGTAATTTTCTTTTGAACTAAATTTGAAAAGGCTTACAACCAAATAAATACTTGTACTGTCTTTACATTTACCTATGTAGTTACCTTTACCAGTCTCTTTATTTCTTTTGTGCATTTTAGTTATTGTCTAGCATCCTCATTTCATGCTGAAGGACATCTTTTAGTATTCTCATTGGGCAAGTCAGCTAGAAATGATTTCTCTCAGTTTTTGTTTATCAATAAATGTATTTATTCTTCATCTTTGAAAAATAGTTTTTATAGTTATGGGAATCTTTGTTGATAATTTTTAGTTCAGCACTTTACTTATTTTATTTATTTGTTTGTTTTTGGCTGCCAATCCATGCCAATGTCCAGGTACATGAGTGGGTTCTTGGAGAAAGAGGACCACCGCTACTGCAGGCCACAGAGTGGCACAGAAGCAGGGATCTTGGGAGAGGGGTCAGGCCTAGCAGGTGGGGGCTACAGTGCAGGGTCAGGATACAGGCATGGGTCAGGGTGGAAGACTGGGAGGTGCCAGTGGAGATGGGGGCAGTGAAGGTCACTCCGGCCCAGAGGACCAACTGAGTATTTTATATGTCATCCCACTGCATCTGGCCTCCATGGTTTTTACTGAGAAGTTAGCTGCTAATCTTATTGAAGATCTCTTGTATGTGAACAATTAATTTTCTCTTTCTGCTTTGTCTTTGACTCTTTGTTTTTTCTTTTGTCTTTGACTTCTGATAGGTTAACTGTGATATGTTTGTGAATCTCTTTGAATTTATCATACTTGGAGTTGTTGAATTTCTTGGATGTGTACATTAATGTTTTTCATCAAATTTGGGAAGTTTTCAGACATTATTTCTTCATATATTCTGTCTTCCCTTTCTTTTTTATCCTTCTGGTAATCCCAGTGTGTATATGTTTGTATGCCTAGTGGTATCCCACAAGCCAGAATCTTTGTTCATTTTCATATAATGTGGCAACCCTAGAAATCAAATCTCTCCCTCCTAGATTTATTATTTTTACTGTTTAATGATTTTAATGGTGGTGTTCTCTAAAGCCTCTATTCTTTCTTATATGTGGTTATTGAAATCTTGGCTTACTTAGCTTAGTGGTTAGCTAGTAATAGGTCACAAATTTTCTGAAATCCCTTAAACCAATAAGTCTCTCAGTCTCTGCACAGGGGCTGTGTGTATTTTTGTTAGGGCATGACATCAATGCTCCAGCATTTTTCAATGCTGATTAGCATTACTTCCTCCTTATATAGTGCCTCAAGGTCAGACATTGTTGAGATATTAAGGACTCCTTAGAATTTAATGGCCATGCACACAGCCCCGATTATGGATCCAGCCATCTATATTCCCAGAAATATATCAGAGCTTTTTCAAAAAGTCCTCTATGAACAATTCATTTCCCATCTTTTCCTTTTAATTTTTTGGTCTACTTGTTATCTGCCTCAACTGGTATTTGCTGCCTTGGGCAGCTGCAAACTTAAACAACCCCCCATCCCTTTTTTAATGACATTCATCTTGTAGATTGTCTGTTCTTACAAACCGAACTTTATGACATGTCAAATAAAGCTCCAAGGAGTTGCCACAAAGGTCAAATAGTGAAAATCTCTGGATTTTTATGTTTTGGGGAGCTCCAATCACAATTTGCATCCTCTACTTGCTGCTAGGTTACTTTTTTGCACATCTTATATTGTGAAGCTGCTGGTTTTCAAGGACACTAGTTACTGGAAGAGGGTTATGCGAATAGAGCAAGTGTAAACAGCACACATCTCACTGTTCTTTTTCAGACAGAGCTATGTTCCTTGAATAAACACTCCTTGGACATTTGTAAGCCTTTGGTTAATTTCCTTAGTTTCAAAGAAGTTGATTTTGACATATTTTGTCAGTGATCTTGTTGCTTTGAATATCAGATTTTTGGAAGTCCTTACTCTAACATTCCTAAAGTGCTTTTTCACATTAATGCATTTAATTACTATTTTACTTTTTTTTTATCCTAACCCAAGGACATTTTTGCATTTATCTTCAAATAGAGCAGGAGGGAGAGAGGGGGGAAGAGAGAGAGAGAAACATCAATGTGAGAGAGACACATCGACAGGTTGCCACCCACACGACCCTTAGCGGGAATGAACCCAGGACTCTCGGGTCCATGGCCAACGCTCTAACTGCTGAGCCAAATCGGCCAGGGCACTATTTTACTTTATTAAACAAATGATGTCTTATACTAAAACACTGCAAAATTTGTTCATCTGTAAAAATTAGAGTATAGGAGCCTAATCTAAAGATTAAGAAACACAAATGACCTACTAATAATAAATATCAATTTCAGAACCCTAGTACTGCTATAATTTTACATATAAATAGTCAATTCTAATATACTTTTATAATGTTTTTGAGTTAAGAAACTCTTTTACACATAATAAAAACAAATAATAATACATGACATTTATTGAACATGTACTATATGGTAGGCATTGTACTAAGTACCCTAATTCCAATACATTCAACAGGTATTTCATCCCAGGCATGCAGACATTACACATACATGTAGCTTATACTCTTGTGGAAGGAGTAAAATAAGTAAGTACATACATGACAAACATAAACTTTATGTTTGTCATGTATGTACTTACTTACTTACTTATGTTTGAATATAATTAATAATAATTTTTAAAGGAACAGAAATATCCTGATAGTGAGTGGTGGAACAAACACTAGTTTTTATTATTATTATTATTATTATTATTATTATTATTATTTTTGGTACATGCCCCTAGCGGGAACTGAACCCGGGACTCTCTGGTCCGCAGACCGACGCTCCAACCGCTGAGCCAAACTGGCCAGGGCAATAAACACTAGTTTAGACAGTGATGTCAGGGAAGATCTCTTTGAATGAATATCATTTGAAGTGAGAGATGAAGGATGAGGTAGAGACAAACATGCATATATCAGAGACAGCACATTTCACACCAACAAACTAGCAAATAAAAATGCCCTAAGCCAGCGCTGGCCAGTGTTACTCAGTGGTTACAGCATTAGCCTGTGCATGGAAAGGTCACAGGTTCGATACCTGGTCAAGGGTAGGTACCTGGGTTGCAGTTCCATCCCTGGCCCTCTGTCAGGCATGAGCAGGAGGCAACCAATCAATGTGTCTCTTTCGCATCAATGTTTCTCTCTCTCTCTCTCTCTCTTTCCTCCTTCCTTCCCTTCCACTTCCTCTTAAAAAAAAAATCAATGTAAAAAATATCCTCCAGTGAGGATTAACAAAATGCTCTAAGCCAAAACAAGTTAGCTGAATTCACAAAATAGAAATATGGCCTTTGTGACTGGTGCCTGGTGAAAGAAAATTAGAACAGAAATTAATGAGGGCAGAAAGTCAGGCAATGACAAATTGTGCAGGGTAATAAAATGTAATTTAATTTTAATTTTAATTTTAAATACAATGGGGAAACAGGAGAATTCTAATTAGGGGAGTGATAATGTACTGTCTGATTTACATTTTGTATGGATGTTTTTGGCTGTTATGTGGTGAACAGAGTATAGAATTTAAGAGTGGAAAAGGGAGTCAAGTTAGAAGGCTATTGTAATATCTAGTACAACCAATGTTTCTCTGTTGATTGTAGTAATGGGGAAATTGGATATACTGTACAGAACAATAGGATAAAATGTGGATGCAGAGTATATGGAACTTATAACATTGAATGGTGAGAAGAGAAAAGCATCCAATGTGACGTCTATATTTTCACCTGAGCAGCTAAATAGATATCGTTGGCAGTTAAAGAAATCAGATAAATAGGGAAATAATTGGTTTGGCAGGTGAAAATCAAGTGTTCTGTTTTGGCCATATTACAATATAGTATGTAGTAGTAGGACTGGCTTCTTACCTAGTGGGGGCCAAGTGTAAAACGAAAATGTGAGGCCCTGATTCATAAATTACTAAGAATTTCAAAATGGTGACAGCAGAGTGTTAAACCAAGTATGGGACCTCTTTTGAAGCACAAGGCTCTGAATGGTCGCATACCCAGGTTGAAGCCACCTCGGGCTGTTAGACAGCATTGAAGGGACTTCAATCAGGCAGTTGTATGTATATGCATTAGGCTATGAGAACCTAACGGACAAAGCATCCAATTCAAGGTGTGATATTCACACAGCATTGGCCAGGTCTGGAGATACAATTGAGATTATCAACCTGTTGTAGTTTAAGTGTAAAAATGAAGGAAGACCTTGTAAAGGCGAAAGGTTTTTATAGGAGTAAGAATATTTTATCCAACATAATTGGAGGAAAGGAAGAGAAAGTAACTAAGGATATTGGGAGATTGATCGATTTTAAAATGGAAAAGTAAGGGAATTTATATAGTAATACCTCTCATTCCTGAAGAAAAATGAAAACCAATTCATTGGCTCAAAGAGTGTGTGTGCTCAAGTGTATTAGTATACGTGAGGGATGTGAGTGTGAGTGAAGTGAATGGGGATTTAATGAGCTGGAGGGTCTGAAATGATCATTTTAGGGGGTAAAAGTGCAAACACAGAGAACTTTAATGGCCATATAGAACAATGTTGGATGCCTACTTGAGATTTATGGCAATTATTTAAAAATGAGACCTGTCAACACACTGTTTTTTAACACTGGCTTTCTGCAGCTGCAGAAGTGCATACATCAAGTAGATGAATCCAAGAACTATAGGCGAGCAGGGCAAGAGGATGGATGGAAGAAAGTGTTCATTATGACAGATCACAGAAACATAGCTGGATATGGATGGATATGCAGAAAAAGGGTTAATGATTAATGAAAAGGTAATTAATTCAGTGATGTGGAGATTATGGTAAGGATAAAGAATTTTGCGGGTAGGGGTTTACAAAGGAAGAGGGAGAAAAAAATTTGGAAATGCCATTGTAAAAAAGGAGGACCACTATCCCCACATTTGAGCCTAATGAATGATGGTGCATTTCAGGAGACACATTGGAAAGGTTTGCAAGGGCATAGAGGACCTAAAAATTGGATGTAATTAATGGGTGTGCAGAGACCTGGAGATGATGATGATGATGATGATGATGATGATGATGAATCTAGCAGACAGGGAATTCTGTCAGTCTCTCTTAGAAACAGAGATATGACATAGGAACTAACTCCTTGGACCTATTATAGGGATACTGGGTATGAGTTCAAGCCAAAAGGCTTGGGGTGCCTGGTGACAGGCATCTTGAAGTATTAAGAAAAAGCAAAGGCAGTGATCAAATCACAGTGTTCTGTTACTGCATTGATCTGCAGTCAGGAGAGAGAGGCATAGGACTGAAGAGTCTCTGCATGTCTGTAGATTTACATCTATGCTATCATTTACATATTCATACAGATTTATCGAGTAAATGCTTAATTACTTTTTTATAGAAAAAGAAACTGTGCCTTAAAAGAAATGAGAAAATTCTGCCCCAAAGTACTCAACAATTGATAGAAAATCCAGAATTCAAACTTATGTTTGAAAGGATCATACAAACTGTTTCTTTTCTGATCTCACCTTTGACCTGCAGTACTATACTGGTAAGTAGGTAAAGTATATTTGACTGTTATGCTCCATTTTCCAGACATGGAAACTGAGTCAGTTTTGGATAAGTGCATTTCCTAGTCACACAGCTAAGTGACCCAACCAGGACTTGAATACATTGCCCAAAACCTGTAGACTGAAGTGAAGCTTTAAGATTCTAAATAAACAATATCTCATAAGGAGAAGCCTTGTTAAAATGTGCTTGTTTTTCTGGATTGAAAACACTATATGGATTTAAACCTCTAATTCAAAGAAAAACTGTCTACTTGTGAATACTTTTGTCTTACAATAGAATAAGGAGAAAGGGATTAAATGAAAAGCTCCCATAGATCTGAGAGGGTTCATCTGAGTGTAAAAGTGCTGCAGTGACTGAACATGTTTTATATATTGTAGCATTTTAAGATCTTGGGAGTATTTCAAGTAAATGATTTAACTACTTTCAGCTGTCCTGTAAGTTGTTCATAATCACTGATTTTGCTTTTCAGATGAGCATAATAAAGTTCTCAATATAGCTCTTTCAACGGCAGCAGCAGTGCTGACTCTTCAGTATGAGATGGCTCAGTCACACAGGATATCTTCACATCCAAAGGAAGCAAAAATTAAAAAAAGGAATGAAGTCCATGCAGCAGCAGTCTGGTGTGCCTTTGGTTTCATTTTTGTTAGACAAAGGCACCGAGTCTTTGAAAAGTTAGATACTTTCAATCAAATTTTTACGACATCCATGGCTTCTGACCTCAGTAATTCTGGTAAAAAGACTGTTTCTCAATTTGGCAATTTATTTTTATAGGTCGAATTTACAAACCAATTCTGATATCATCAGATTGAAATGTTGTGTGTCAAATGAAGAAGGAAAAAAAAGAAATCAACACTATCAATAGATCTTCACCAATGAACTAAGATACCCTTGTGTGTAAAACATCTGTGTCCTTGTCTCGTTTTGATCACTATTTTCTCTTAGGAAGCTAGAGAAGAGAACCAGTCAATATGTAGTAACAGAAGGACTTAGGCCAAGACTTAGATCTTCTGACATGGTCAGTGAATATCTATTTGATCTTAGTGACGTTGCCTCACCTTTTTGGATTTAGCTTTCAGTATGGGTCAAATAATTCCACTTTATAGCTAGAAGTGTGTTAAGTTGTGTATAAAAAGTGTTTTGAATTAAGGATTTTGTAAAATTCAAGTTTTTTATAAAAATCCTGCATTGTTATTTTCGTTCCCTTTTTTTTTTTTTTTTTTTTTGCATATTGTCTTTTCATTTTATTGATGGTTTCCTTTGCTGTGAGGAAGCTTTTTAGTTTGATGCAGTCCCACTTGTTTATTTTTGCTTTTATTGCCTTTGCTTTGATATCAAAACAAATGAACAAAATAGTTGCCAAGACCAATGTCAAGGACATTATCCCTTATATTTTCTTCTAGGATTTTTATGATTTCAGGTCTCATGTTCAAGTCTTTAATCCACTGGAGTTTTTTGTTTGTTTGTTTTTGGTATGGTGTAAGATAGAGACTAGTTTTATTTTTGTGCATGTAGCTGTCATGTGTTCCCAACACCATTCATTAAAGAGACTATTATTTCTTAATTTTATATTTTTGGTCCTTTTGTCATAAATTAATTGATCATATATGCATGGGTTTATTTCTGGACTCTCTGTTTTCTTCCATTGATCTATGTGACTGTTTTTATGCCAATACCATTTTAATTACTATAGCTTTGTAATATAGTTTGAAACCAGGAAGTATGATGCTTCTGACTTTGTTCTTTCTCAAGATTGCTTTGGTTACTTGGGGTCTTTTATGGTTCCATACAAATTTTATAATTGCTTGTTTTATTTCTGTGAAATATGCCATTATAATTTTCACAGGGATTACACTAAATCTATAGTTCACTTTAGGTAGTATAGGCATTGTAACAATATTAATTCTTCCAATGCATAAGCAAGGAATGTCTTTTTATTTACTTGTATATTTATACACTTTTTTTAATTCGATTTCTTATAGTTTTTAGTGCACAAGTCTTTCACTTCCTTGGTTAAATTTATTCCCAGGTACATTTACATGCAATTGTAAATGGATGGCTTCCTTAATTTCTCTTTCTGATAGTTTGCTCTGAGTACAGAGAAACATGCTGATTTTTGTATATTGATTATGTATCCTGAAACTTTACTAAATTTGAGTATAAGTACCAACAGTTTTTTTGGTGGAGATTGTAAGGCTTTCTATATATACTACCATGTCATTTGAAAATGGAGAGAGCTTTATTTTTTTCTATCTAATTTGAATACCCTTAATTTATTTTTATTTATTAATTGCTCTGGCTCGGACTTCCAGTACTATGTTGAATAAAAGTGGCAAGAGTAGGCATTTTGCATTGTTCCTGATCTTAGAGGGAAAAGTTTTAGCTTAGTGAAACTCTTTCTCTATATCCAGATTGCTGAGATCTTTTATCAAAAAGGAATGTTGAATTTTGTCAAATGCATTTTCTACTTCTATTGAGATAACTGTATTATTTTATCCTTCATTTTGTCAATATGTTGTATCACACTGAATGATTTGTGGATGTTGAACTGTCCTTGTATCCCTGGAATAAATTTCGCTTGATCATGGTGTGTGATCCTTTTAATGGAGTGCTGAATTTGCATGGCTAATATTTTGTTGAGGATTTTTGAAGCTACGGTCATCAGGCATATTGGCTTGTAACTTTCTTTTCTTGTAGTCTTCTTATCTGGCTTTGGTGTCAAGGTAATGCTTACCTCTTAAGATGAGTTTAAGTATTCCCTCCTCTTCTATTTTATGGAAGAGTTTGAAAACAATTGGCACTAATTTTTCTTTAAATGTGTGATAGAATTCATCAGTGAGCTCTTACTATGTACAAGTCTCATGTATTTAATTTCCATTATCACTCTTGACACATGTTGAAGGCAATACTATAATATCCTTTCTAAACATGAGAATATTGAGGCTAGATAGAGTAAGAAACTATATTAGGATCATACAGCTAATGTGGCTGTTGTGAAGAGAACATAATAAAACATGGGTTATTCAAAGGAAAAGAAAGGAAAGAAAAAGAAATGGAATCAGGAATTCCTAACTATAAATTTACTTTTTGCCTCTACACCATACTAAATTAATGTACATTTCTATAAGTACATTTCTATAATGTAAGTTTCTCTTCAATTATTATAAATTAAGGTTTAAGTTTAATACTATTGTATTTAAAATAATGATGGTATAAATGATTTTATTAAAAAATGAAAATTATACAAGTAACATAAATCATGCTTTTATAGTGTTTTAAATATAATCTCCTGACACCAAAATTACAACTAAACTACAGAACAACTATCATTCAGAACCACCTGACATCGAGTTGAGTGGAAGTCCTACAACTACGAATGAGTACAAGCCATATCAAGACTGGTAAGAGGGTCAGAGGTGCAGACAGGTTGGCCTCACACCCACATGTGGTATATAAAAATCAGGAGGACACCTCAGCTGTAAAGGTCCTCCCTGAGGAGTGAAGGGTCCCTGTCTCACACCAGGCCCCCCAACTCAGGATTCCAGTGCCAGGAAGAGAAGTCCCGATAACTTCTGGCTGTAAAATCCAGCAGGAACTGAGGCTGAAGGAGGCTGAGGCTACTAGAGTCCCAGGCAGTTCCTCTTAAAGGGCTCGTGCAGGGAATTACTCAGACTTGCTCCCTCTGAACTCCAGTGCAGGGGAGGTAGCTTGAAAAGCACTAGAGACATAGGGGAAGAACTGAGTTGTTTGGCATCTGGGCGACAGCTGGAGAGGCAGCTTTCACATGGACAGATGCTGGCAGAGGCCTTTGTTCATTTGGTGAGTCCTTCCCCCACAGGGCAGGCAGTCCCATATCTGGGACTCCAGCAACCTGGCTCACACTGTTTGCCCCACCCTGTTTGCCTTCCCTGAGGCCCTGCCCCACCAACTTCTAGGCCCACTCAAGCAGTTTCCGGTGGCTTTACCATAGGATTGGCCTGTCTTGGCTCCTGGTTTGGATGTTCTTAAATTCTCTCAAACAAGCAGCATCTGGCCTCAACAAGACCCATACCTCTTGCTAAAGTGGCCCCAGGCCTGGCACTAGAAGCAGTTGGCCTTGTTTCACAGCTTGGCTTTGCTGGGGTATCCCCAAGCGCAGCACAAGAAGCAGCCATCTGCAGACCGCTTTGTAGTTTATGACTGGTGGCCCCAGGGAGAACACAGGTAGTGGCTGACATTGCCCTAGAGCCAGCACACCCAGTGGACAGCTTCAGACCACATCGAAGCACCACCACCCAACCACCTCCACAAGTGACACACTCAAGGAGTGGACGCATTGGGTACCAGAGCCCTACTGAAGTAAGTCTTGCTCTCTGTGGTGGACCCCTGCACAGCTGGTCTTCCAAGGTAGTCAGAGGCCAATGGTCACTGGGCACAGCCAGTCCTTGCAGCTGATCAGTTTGAGTAAATCCCTCCCACTGATGTTCTAACAGTAACCAAGACTCAGTTACAGAGGGGTATATAGTCCACAGGAAGAGTGTACCTAGAGGGCACAGCTGGGGTGATCAGGGAGGCTGTGAAATTGTACCCTACAGGACACCTACTATAATAGGCCACCCTATGAAGCCTAGGAGACATAGCAACACTATCTAATACATAGAGAAAAACGTAGGGAGGCAGCCAAAATGAGGAGACAAAGAAACATGTCCTAAACGAAAGAACAAAACAAAACTCCAGGAAAAGAACTAAACGAAATGAAGACAAGCAACCTAAGAGATGCAGAGTTTAAAACACTGATTATAAGAATGCTCAATGAACTTAGTGAGGACCTCAAGAGCATAAAAAAGGACCCATCAGAAATGAAGGATGCACAGTCAGAAATAAATGATGCACTAACTGAAATAAAGAATAATTTACAGGGAAACAATAGTAAAGTAGGTGAAACCAAGAAGCAAACCATCGATTTGGAATATAAGGAAGCAAAAACAAACAAACAAATAAAACACCCAATCAGAACAGCAAAAAGAAAAAGGAATCCAAAAAAATGAGGATAGTGTAAGAAGTCTCTAAGACAACTTCAAGCATTCGCATCATGGGGGTGCCAGAGGAGAAGAGAGAGAACAAGAAATTGAAAACCTATTTGAAAAAATAATGACAGAAAACTTCCTTAATTTGGTGAAGGAAACAGACATACAAGTCCAGGAAGCACAAAGAGTCTCAAACTAGATGAACCCAAAGAGGCCCACACCAAGACACATAAAAAAACCCAAAAGGTTAAGTACAAAGAGAGGATTGTAAAAGCAGCAAGAGAAAAACAGTTAGTCACCTACAAGGGAGCTCCCATAAGACTGTCAGTTGATTTCTCAAAAGAAATTTTGCAGGCCAGAAGGGAGTGGAAGGAAATATTCAAAGTGATGGAAAGCAAGAACCTACAACCAAGATTACTATATCCTGCAAAGCTATCATTTAGAATCAATGGACATATCAAGAGTTTCCCAGACAAGAAAAAGCTAAAGGAGTTCATCACCACCAAACCAGTATTATATGAAATGTTGAAGGGTCTTGAAGAAAAAGATCAAAATTATGAACAATAAAATGGCAATAAATACATATCTATCAAAAATTGAATCTACAAACAAAATGAACAAGCAAAACAGAAGTAGACTCATAGACACAGAATACTTTTTGATGATTGCCAGATGGGAGGGAGATTGGGGGTGGGGGTGAAAAAGGTGAAGGGATCAAAAAGTACAAATTGGTTGTTAGACTGAGGGACCTCAAAGGGAAGGGGGGTGAGGGGGGTGGGAAGAGATAAACCAAAGATCTTATATGCATATATGCATAACCAATGGACACAGACAATAGTGTGGGGAAGGCAGGAGGGGGGCATGAGTGGGGAGGAGGGAGTCAATAGGGGAAAAAGGGGGGACATCTGTAATACATTCAAAATAAAGATTTTTTTTAATTTAAATAAATGTAATCTCCTAACTCCAGTTTGCCAGACAATTGAAATGCATATGGAATTTATTTATTTATTTATTTATTTATTTATTTATTTATTTATGTATTTTTGTTAATCCTCACCCAAGGATATTTTTCCATTGACTTTTAGATATGTAAAAGGGAGGTAGGTAGGGGGGAGAAACATCGATGTGAGAGAGACACATTGATTGGTTGCCTCCTGCATGACCCCGACCAGGGATGGAGATCGCACCTGCAACCTAGGTACATGCTCTTGACCGAGAATCAAACCCTAACCCTCTCTCTATAGGCAGATGCTCTAACTGCTAAGCCAAACCAGCCAGGGCGCATGCGGCATTCTTATCTATCAAATGTAGATAGACCAGGTACACTATTATATGTTTAATCACATTTAATAGTACAGATAAAACCTCATTAAAGATGTTATTAAGAGAGCAAGTCAAGAAAAATTACTCACATTATACACACCAAAATAATGAAAAGTTCACTCCCAAACATACTAGACCATTTTCCAATTAACTGGTTATATAACAGCATATGAAAACAAAACAGTATATAGGGATTGTTTATTCTTGCTAACTAAATTAAGAGAAACAATTTTCAAACTTGATAAATTTAAGAATAAGATGTATCACATTGGGTGGAATTAAGTTTTAGTAGTTAATATGCCAAAGTTTTGACAACATTGTAATTTGATGTTTTGAAAGAAAGAGGACACTTTTGCCAACACTGTCACATAAGCAGGGGTTTAAAAAATATTTGCTTTAAAGTTTATTTTGCTTTTAATGCACAATGGTTGACACAAGAGAAAATATGATATTGTCATATTGCTGTCAAACTGGGGAAAAAAAATTCACTGGAGCAAGTATCCAATGAATATCATTTAAACACCAGATTTCATAAAATTGTCCTAGTAGTACATTTATTTTCTTTATTGATTTTTTTTTTTTTTTTTTTTTAGAGAGAGAGAGGAAAGGAGAGGGAGAGAGAGATAGAAATATCGATGAAAGAGAACATCGATTGGCTGCCTCCTGCATGCCCTCCACTGGGGATCGGGCTCACAACCTGGGCATGTGCCCTGACCAGGAATCGAACTGGTGACCTCCTGGTGCATGGGTCGATGCTCAACCACTGAGCCACACTGGCTGGGCTAGCAGTACATTTGTTAACTAACAATAAAGATTTGCAGAAGTGTTACCACATAATCAAAAATGGTTTTTAACGTATCACTTGAGTTTTCTATTTTCATTCACCTTCTTCTCTTCCTCTTGCTTTTTTTGTAGAGATCCCACTAAAATAAAATCCAATGGATTATACACATCTTTACTTCGTCAGCAGCATCTATTTAGAAAACCATCCCATTTGAAGTCTTTGGTAGATGTGTTTATGTCTCTATCCCTCTTCCCACTTTCCTTCCTCCTCTTCTTCTTTTTTTCTTTGATTTTGGATGTTTCTAACTACAGAAAACTTTCCATTTTTATTTTCTTTACCTTTCAGCCTCAGGAGCTGGTGGTCAATCTAACAGAAACTACACTTTAAAGTCACTTCTACTGACCCCAATGAGGACACGTGCTGGTTCTCCTCACTTAGCTAACCGATAATATCATACTTACGTACCAAATAGCAACGCTTAAAAACAACAGAATTACAAGCCTGCATTCCAAGGCTTTTTTCTAAGTTGATTTTCAAAAATTGGATACACAGCTTTTTATCTGAAATGTCAGAATTGTGGGTACACCATTAATCAAATGGGAAAAGTAAGGGAGTAGCCCTCTGGGCTTCCTTGGGTCTCCTTTTATATTTCTTCCTTCGACTCACTTGTGACCTTCAACAAATGGAGCTCAGTTGAGCTGACTGTAAAACGAGGACAGCCACAGTGACCTGTCTTCCAGTGGTGTTATAAGACTCAATAAATCAGAGCCTACAGAGTTCCTTAAGGTTCTCCGACGGATTGTGCTCTGTAAGGGTGAAATGTCAGAGGAGAAAAACTGCTTGTACCTTTTACACATCAGTTATTACCACATGGGCAACTACAAAATAGTATCACCTCATTCCTTCATAAAATTATTCTCAATTTCTGAAAAACATTGATTTCAGCCACTTTAAAAAATAATGTTTAATAAATTGTTTTAACCTAGAAAACTATTTCTTATTTTAAACATGCAACAAAACAATTTTGCCCTGTTAGCTCTGATAACTAACATAAATAAGTCCTTTTAAAATGAATTATAGGTTAATAAATGCGTTTTCTACATGTGTATGTTGTATTGTCTTTGCTTGCTTTTCAGATACGCTGTTTGGAGTTGATTAACAACTATGAAGTCTTTGCCAATCCAATATATAAGAAGTCGGTGGTATATTTTTAATCATCTATATTCAGAGTTGAAAATTAATTTTACTTTGATTTTTTCCCTAAACATCCACTGATTAAACTTAAGCAGCTAAACATCTTAGGCATTTAACTTCAATGTTGTGTCCTCCCCTATCAGAGAAAAATTGGGCATTTTCCTATACACAATAGAGGGAAAAAAGCAATTACTATCAATCAGTGACTAAGCAACAGATTGGAGTATTTAGAAAGACTCATTCATACACAGATTTGCAGCAGTGTTCAGCTTCTCTGATTAGATTCCATAGATTTTAAATTGTAGCTAATTAGGCTGTCATAGGTTCATTAATGGCTCTACTGATTCAGCACTCCCTCACCTGCATGCATATTAAAGCTCATTAGCTCCCTTGTCTAAAATACCACCTGCATTAATTGCTGCCGATGCACCAGGACTCTTCAGAAGGCTCTTCTGACAATGATTCTACCTGCTTGTAGTGCCGCGTGCCCCTGAAAGCTCTTCAGGAGAGCTCACACCAAGTTCACGGTGCCGCACACGTGGTGCGTCTGCAGCTGTTGTAAGGGCAGTCAAGGCTGTTTTACGCTTAACAGCAGGATATAAATAATTAGTGATGCCTCTGGTATAGGGCTTAACACAAGGCCACTGTGTTCCAGTCTAAGCTTCTACTAAACCACCCCGCTCTACAAAATAAGCTCCCAAGTCGTTTTTCTTTTTCAGTCTTGATTCTTTAAGCAGCTTCCACAAAATGTGAAGACTAAGCCAGAGGAGGAAGAACACTGTAGCCTTCTTTTAGTTCATGGCCATTGTCCCTTTTGTATGTGAGATAAGTCCCCGAGCAGGCCCTTCAAAATGCTCTCAGTTCATAGCTGCCTGAATAAGTTACCGCATCGATTAGCCAATTATGACCTCACGAGTGTGAAAACAGCTTTCATCTCCAAAGTCAAATAGCCTTTTATTTATTTATTTTTATTTTATTATTATTATTTTATCTTTCATTCCTTTAGAGTAGCATCTTTGTGACAAAAGAAAAATTCAGTTACCAACAGAAACTCTCTTGAGAAATCCAATCACCCATGTTAAGAAAGGGGCCCTACTAAGCATGCTTGGCAAAAATGGTGATGGTTCTGAAGTTGGCGGATTAAACGAATTCTTCTTTTCCAGCTCTTCTGTGTTCTTTAACTTTCTTCTTAGTGCTGAATCCTTTATTAATAGACTGCTACGAACTTCTAGTTATAGTTCAGAAATTATTTCTGTGTCTTCCAAATTTATTATTGCAGTGACCTTTTTGACTTAGGAGTTTCAAATGGGGACTGAAAGTGTCAAATTAGAAGAAATACATAACGTCAAGTGTATTGAAAATCATTTTTAAATATATTGCTTCCAGTTTCTGATAGTTTCAAGTGGAGAGTATATCGGGTCTCTGTTATTCATCACAGGTGGGAAACAAAAAACACCAATAAGAGATATTTGAAAAAAGAATGAATAAGAAATTAAATGCCTAGTAATCTGAGTGTTTTTTTGTTGTTGTTGTTTGTTTTTTTTATCCTCACCCGAGGACACTTTTCTATTTTTTTGTTCAGATAGAGTGGGAGGGAGAGAGAGAGAGGAACATCGACGTGAAAGGAACATATTGAGTGGTCGCCTCCCACACAACCCAACCAGGGCCAGGGACAAACTGAAACAGAGATACGTGACCTTAGCGGGAACCGAACCCAGGTCTCTCTGGACCGCAGGCCGACGCTGTAACCACTGAGCCAAACCGGCCAGGACTGTTTTTGTTTTTTGTTTTGTTTTGTTTTGTTTTGTTTTCTCAAATGAGAGCTCATGTAAATTGAAAAGCATCTGGTTATTTTTTGGTAGCTTCTATATCAACCACACTGACTATCCTTATAATGAAAAGCAGCTAGTGGGTGTAAACACAAATCCTTTTTTTATTTTATATTTCTTCTCTCGTACTGTCCAGTGCTTTTAAGACCAGGTTTGTCAGTGACCACTGAAGACATAGCCCATGGGATATTTACTCTCAACCAATATTTACCACAATAAAAAACATCACTTGTGCTCAGGACACCTGCAGACTATAAAACCCCAACAAGTCAAGGTATAAATTATTATAGTGAACTCCAGATATAGGTGAAGAATTTTTAAGAACTAGATTCTAGACTAGCATTTTAGATGAGAGTTATAACTGCTCATGACAATCTTTCAACAGGCAACAAATTACAATACCCATAGATCTAGGAAAGCAATTCATTTCATGCTCTGCTGTCCTACCTGGAATAATGCAAGGAGGCCCCTAACCAGAATTACCAACATCTATTCCAGAACTGGAGTTTAAAATCTTTTAGTTTACAAATTCAGGCAAAAGTGCTTCAGCATTTAAGACTAATCTCACCACCTTTAACTCAATTAGGAACATTTAATGAGTACTTACTAAGTGCCAGAGACTACATTAGGCTGTTGGTAAGGGCAATAATCTTGACATATGTACATATGCATATATTATATAAAATTTTATGTATGCATTATGCTATAAGTATGTTACTATGTTGCTAATATTATAGTAAACCATAGAAAATTGGTTTAGAAAAAAAAAGGCAGTTTCATATACTTCAATTATAAAGGAGCCAATAAGCACATGGCCTGAGGAGAAAAATGACATCTAACCATGCTTAGTGTACAATTTGATGAGTGGAATAAGAAATTATATAAAATAGATAAACACTACAAAGATAACCAAATGGTTAACTTTTTTGGAGAATAGGATCAAGAAAGGCTTTCTAGAAGGATGAACAGGAGTTCATAACAATGAGCGAAAGAAGACATATACAAGGCACAGGGCCATGCCCTGGTAAGGTTTGTTAGGGGAAATACACAAATTTGGTTCTACAGAAATATAAGTAGTAAAAAGGCATGTAGTCAGGAGACCATAGATCTTTAAGCTCTTTGAATACAATTTTGTGTTCATCAGTCTAGAACCCTGCCCCCACCCCCAAATAAGTCCATAATGTATAAAACACCCACCACAGCTACTTGCATTCTCCAAAGACTTTTGAATGCACTGATCAGGTAAGCCAAGCCACAAGAACTTACACTGATGGCAGCTTCTTGTTTCTCCTTCTTATTAATGCTGATATGTCTGCAACTTCAGTGACATTTTCATATATTGTGTCATCATTGTATTTGTCACTTATTGAAAGATTAACTTTAGTTTACACTTATTTGAACTCAAAGTTGATAAATTAGGAGTAAGGAACTAATTTAGCCATAGAAACAATGCTACAATCGCCCAAGTTTCTGAGTTGTGCCATTAAACATAATTAACCCACAATTATCCACTGATTCAAAAAATATTTGTTGAGCATTTACTGCATGCAGGCAGATACAAGATTTGTCCCAAGACCAGACTATCAAATTATCTTCTACTGGGAAAGCTCTAGCGGACTAGCTATTCCAGCAGTGCCAAAGGGAGGGCTTTATTTGCAGGGAGTTTTGTTTTGGGTGGAGTACAAAAACAACTGCATCCATTGATCACATGGTCTGAAAAGTGGAAATCTATCTAAATAAATATAAATACTATCTTCACCCAAAAGTTATTATTTTTACTGCTATAATATCTTATATATATATACCAGGTTTTTACTAAACATCCATAGAATGCACTGATGAATGAATATGTGATAGTACACCACAGGCAGTAAATAACACTGAATTTGTAGCTGTTGGTAGCAGTATGTTCAAGACAGAAAACAATCCTGGTGAGTTTGAGCTGCTAACTCTGGCTTCATTATCCCAACCACTTATTTTACTCTGTTTTTCTTCATAGCATTTGCCATCATTTGACATATAAGGATTTGTTCATCTGCATATTTTCTGTTTCGATCTACTTTAATGAATGTTTTATGAAAGTAGAGACTTCACCACTATAAAGTAAGCAGCCAGGAAGTATCTGACATTGAGTAGCCATTAAATAATTTGTTAAATAAATAAATATACAAATGAGTTGGGGTTTTTTGTTTGTTTTTTTATCCTCACCGGAGGACATTTTTGCATTTATCTTCAGATAGAGCAGGAGGGAAAGAGGGAGGAAGAGAGAGAGAGAAACAGCGATGCAAGAGAGACACACCAAGTGGTTGCCACCCATTCGACCCCAACCAGGGCCCGGGACAAACTGCAACCTAGGTACATGTCCTTAGCAGGAACCAAACCCAAGCCCCTCTGGTCCGCAGGCCAACGCTCTAACCACTGAGCCAAACTGGCCAGGGCTACAAATGAGTTTTTAAACTCACAAATAACAGTCTGCACAATTAAATCAAAGATAAAACATAAAACAGTGACTCAGTCATGACAACAAAACTTGTGAATAATAAAACTGAAACTATATCTAATACTTTCAATCTTCATTCTTTATTGTATTGTAAACTATTGCTTCATAGGGATGATCAAATATCTAACAACTACCTTAAAACCAGGATTTTTGTTTTAAATGTCTACTATATTTAGGTTTCTACTCCACTGCAATGTTAAACCCACAACACCTGTTCAGTACATATTCATATATTTTGTTTTCTACCATTAGTGTCTATTGAGGAAAATACTGCAGTAGCAGTAGTTTCTAACAATGTGGCCCTTTGTGCCAATGTGTGTGTTTGGCAGGGAACGGGGTTATGGTTTTATGATTCTGATTAGCAGTAAGTTACACTGAAATTTTATAATTGCCATTTAAAATGAACACTGATGCTAGATTAGACATTCCAGAGTTTCAGATTTCACACTAGCAGCTATTAGAATAGACCTCTGTCTATTTATTAACTAGATTGCCATTTGTCTTCCATTTACTAACTAGATTACTATTTATCTTCCTCTTATTTAGGTATAGTGATTATATGATATTTAAATAATTTTTTTTCAAAGAAAAATATTTTAATTTACAACATTTTTGGCAGGTATACTCTTCTAAAGAATTGCTTCTTCCCTCTGTCCTTTACCCAAAAGGCAAAGCTAAGCTTTTGAAAACCTTTAAGAAATCAGACCTGAAGGACAAGTCTCTGTATTCTACAAAAATGTATTTTATAATTATTTAATCTGTCTTACCATATTCACATAATTATAGATTATTTATTTTGTTCTCAGTATAAGGTGTATAGTAATATACAGATACAATTTGAAATACATTTATAAAAAATGTTAATCTCCTTTAACATTAAGCCTCATTCCTGTAAGAACTAAAGAGGATAAGAGTGACTGGCAATCAAATTTTCACTTGATATTTAAACCATAAGACAACAAAAAACCCTACATAACTATAAAGCCAAAATAATCCACTATATTTTCCATGCCTTTGTAAAATTTTGCTTTATAATTTTAAAGCTGACATTCTGTAGGAAAATGAAGTTAAACCATGTAACGAAAGCCATAAGCTTCATGTGTTAACACAAAGCTCTTTTTTTATTTCAAGGATATCAAAGCTATACTTACTATAAGATGGGAGCTGAGAGCTGATGAATGTTAATACATCCAAATTGTAGGAAGAATAAAAGTGAAGCCTGAAGTTAATTGTTAATAAGGATGACATAAATATACAGTGTAATCTTGTTGGCAAGTTATCTTTGGTGTCTATCTGTATTTTTCTCCATAGCTCCATATCAGTTATGTCCCAACTGTTCCAGATTTTTGTTTTTTAAATAAACCTCATGTCTATCAGACAACTTGTTCCTAAGAAGCAGCATGATGGCAACTGCTATCACATTTCCATAGATTCGTCTGGCAAAGAGACAATCAGTACAAATGGATTGAGACAGTTTTATTGCTTACTTAGAGCAATAGTAACCATTAGTGTCATTTCCCTGATCCCTAGTTAACAAAGAATGGTGTGATAAGGCTTAGGTATTGTCAGTATATACTGTGGGTGTGCATTAAAAAGAAGAACCTTGAGATTGGGAAACCCTGATATTCTATAGGGGATGCTGGCAAACCTGTATTGCCTCTCCTCGCAGAGAGACATTATCTTTATTATCTTGGAATGCAATCAATGGAAAGGGTGGGGAGACGTCTTCATCTTTATTACCCTGATGTCCTCAGGAAATGGTAAGTCTCCTGTTTGTTATCATGGAATGTAAAACCTCCAGAGAGTGTCCGCAACTGCACCTTCCCAAAGACGCCTTATTAAACCATGTTTTAGAAGATAATTTTACAGCAGATTGGTTGGTAAAGACAAGATGTGCACAAAGGTGAGAGATTCATGAAGAATTGTCTCCCAATACATAATAAGGTATTTGAAATAATAAATTTTTTTGTATACGGTTGTAAGTGTACATTATCCAAGACTGGGAATATTCTAATGTTTTCTTTTAATATCACCAAATATGCATCAAAATAACCAGTTGTCTTAAAGAGCCAAATACTATGAATGCGACATAACATGAGATTTCCTGTCTTCTTGCGTAAGCTTGTTCTATCAATTGAAGACAGGCTCTTCTATAGACATTTTTTTCCCAAAGCCAAACACTAACTTTTTCATCTATAGTCTTCTAATTCTCACCTCATTCTCACTCCCATCCTAAATAACACAGGTAATTGTTCACAAGATACTTATTCATGTCTATATTACATATAATTACAGGCATGTGTATACCACATCACACTGACCACAGCCTGCCCAGATTTCTGTGTACTCTTTTCCAGACATAGGTGATGTATGTATATATAGACAGAGTTAAAGATCTGGAAGGTAATATATTCAAATGATATGAAACAATTACAATATTATGCTGAAGAAAACACACTCAAGAGTCAAGCAAAAAGCTTAAAACCTAGCCTTATAACTTACGGTTTTTAGTTTATTCATATAAAATGATGATAGTATTCCTACATTGTTTTTAGTTTAACCGAATTTGGATTTATATCTCCTCTCAAATTTCTAATGTATTCATACCTTCTGTCTTATTTCTTCTTCAATCTCAACAAAGATTTTTCTCTTTTGCATACTTCAATATATTGTTTTTGTTTTTTGTTTTAATAAGTTCTGCTTTTATGTTTATTATGCCTTTACATCTATCATATTTGGGGTTTATTCTGTGCTGTATTTTTAAATGACCTTAATGACTGAGACACAGCTCATAAATTAACATCAACTGTTATTTTATAATATAAACATTAAACTATATTCACTTTAACTGCATTTCATAAGTTTTACATGTATTTTTGGATTGTCATTCAAGCATAATGGATTATTTATTTCCATTTTAATTTATTCTTTGACCTATGAGTTACTCAGAAGTTTATTTTGTAATTTTCTAAATAAATGAATGTTTATGGGAGTTTTGTAAGTTTACTTTTTCCTTTTTTGTTATCTTTTTCCATTTATGTCAGTAGTAACATTTTTATGTAGAGTTCTACACATTAAATTTTGTTCACATTTTTGTAGTTTTTAGTAAAAGATGTTTTAGATATTTTTCTTATTTCCTGAAAGTGAAAAATGTAATAAAAATTGTTTTAGTAGGGATCTATTAGTTTTGCAGCAAGTAAGGACTTTGTAGTATCTACTCCACTGTACTTTTACTTTAAAACAAAGACGTCTCTAAGGATCTGCAAAATTTTTGAATTTTGTAAGCAAAATGTTTTTTACCAAACAACATGTTGAGTTTATATTTTTAATGAAATTGAGGCTGAATATTTGTGTATGGATATGTATGTGTGTACTAAGTTTATTTGCTTTGTGTTATAACCTTATTATATTTTTCCCTTTTATTTTTTCTTTTAAAGTGCTTGATAAATTCCCCAAGTAAAAGTATTTAAGCTGGGGTTTTTCTTTATGGAAAGATTTTTAATTACCAGTTCAATGGCTTTACCTGTTGTTTGGTATATTCAGATTTCTATTTCTTCTTGAGTCAGTTTGTGTCTTCATGGACTTTGTATATTTCATTTATCTAATTTGTTGGCATAAAGTTATTTATAATATTCTCTCCTAATTACTATGAATTATTTAGGCACGTTAGTGGTATTACTATTTTTTAAATTTCATTGATTTTTATTCTGATCTTAAATCCTATTTCCTTTCTAATATAAGCATTTAAAGTTATAAATATCCCTCTCAGCACTGCTTTATCTGCATCCTACCAATTTTGAAAAACTGTTTTTCTGTTGGGGGATATCATCTCTGTATGTTCCTAGAAAACTGTGATTTAGCATGCTTTTTATTACCTTTGAAAATTATCCCAAATCGATATGCATAATTTGGTTTGAAGAAGCAGCATACAGATGCATAATTTTTTCATTCTTGTATTGGTGTTAGTTCATATATGTTATGTTTATATCAAATAAATAAAAAGAAAATAAAAAATTTCCAAAGAAGGTAATTATTTATTTTATATTTTGATGGACTATCTCCTTTGTGTCAAAGATGGAATTATTCTTTTAACTCTATTATAGAAATTCCATAAAATTTCTAAAAACCCTCGAAGCTCCATTTCGTTATTGTTATTATTATTATTATTATTAGTAGTAGTAGTATTTATATGGATGAGGAAATAAGCTCAGAGATATGAAGTACTTTGTTCAAGATCACAGGGTTAGCAGGAGGTGGAAGTTAGTTTGGAACCAGGGTCTAATTACAAAGCTTTTGTTCAAGTCCAGGGCAATTAATGTCATTATTAAAATAATAGTTTATATGAATTGTTCCTAGGAAGAAGAATTTAATAAACATCAAATACTCACTTTACTGTTATAATACTTTGTAGATGGTCCTTAGTTGTGCTCTTTTTCTCCCTTTGGGAAAAGATCTGGTTATTGTAAGCACTCAGTAAAGACTGAGTTGAGTTTGGGTTTGAAATACTGTGGTTTTAAGAGACTAATTCATTATTTGTAAACAAATGGTTTTAGGCCTATACATAAGTATGTACATACTCATTAAAATATACATCTGTAATTTATAATCTTTAAATAAAGAAGTACTTAACCTATTTGCGGAGATCAATGTTCAAAGGTAATTTAATGTTATTTAGGAATGATGAGGATAATAGTGCTCTTCACATAGACAATACCTGCATTTCCATTGGCAAATATCTGAGAAGGAAATGTCAAGATATAGAACTAAAGTTTTTTATCAGGACGTTTCTATTAATTATGCCTGATCAATAGATGTTTCTACTAAGACAAATTCACGGATGAGATCCTTTGAAATTGACTAAACATCTTTTATTCATTCTATTCTTACTTGTCCTTTTAAATTCAATGTCATAATTATATAGATACCAATAGCACGATAATTATTTCAAATAATTTACTTGAAAGTAATGCAACAAAAAATGTTGTAACAATTTGTACTAAAATCCATTATAGTTACATCTTTATTCAGCAAGAGTGAAATAACAGAGACTTAGGACCATGAAGTTTATCCAACTGCTATCTGGTGACATTACTCTCTATTTCTTTTTCAAATTTTATTTGCATGTTTTCCTTGTTAAAAAATTTCAATGCCCCTAAACTATAGATGCAAATTTATCTCACTGCCTCTCGATATTCCCACTTAAAAAATGAGAATACTATATTTTATCTGACCACTTCATAGATCAAATGAAATGAATTGTGCAGAGAAAATATTATTGGTAAGATAATATACAGCTTCCCATGCTAACCATACAAATCTAAAATGAAACCAAAATATCACAATGACGTGTTTATCAGTTATAAAAAGTAACAGCATGGTTATAAGTGATGTTAATCATAAATAGTTCTATAAAATCACAAGGGAATTTCTCAGTGGTGTTGTCATCCTTCTAATGCCAGAAAACTTTTTTTTTAAAGTTGTTTTTATGTTGTTTTATTATTCCTAAGTCTAGTATAGCTAAAACCTTCTGATTTATTCCATAATCATTCTAAATTTCCCAAGTTCACATTACTGTAGCTTTAATTCTGGTCTAAGTCATAATTATATCTTATCTTTATTCATTTATAAATATTTATTGAGTCCCCTCAATGTTCCAGGCAATGGATTACACATTGACAATGCAACAATGAACAAGATGGCTCTTTCTCAAGGAGAATTTAATCCATGCTGTAGGTGATCAAGTCATTTTCAGCAAGAAGTATGGTTAACAATTCTGAAAAAAAAATATATACATGTGTACAGGTTTTGATTCATGAAATCAACGAAGATGTATGGCAGGAGATAGGTTTTTAATCACTGAAATGGGATGTTACAAACAGGCAACAAGAGAGAAAGCTAGAATGATCCATATGGTGATGGTCTAAAGTTGGAGACATCAGTATAAACTTGTATTTAGCTTAAAAAATATATATATATAGTATAACATATATTACATACATACAATATAAATATTTGTAGATATCATTGTACACACTAGTTAGGATAGGCACATATATTTCCTTTCTCTGTCAGCTTACAGAGCCTAGAACCAATGACACTCCAATAGCAATGAGCACACCTAGAGCCAGATTTTGGTTTATAATACTAATATCTAATGATAGAAACCAGATACCCTTGAAAAATGCAATTCTAAGACTAGGGCATGAAATGTATGAAGTTAGAGAATTCTACAGTGTCAGGAACAAGAAATTGCTCAAGAAAAACACAAAGATGGGGGTATGTCAAAGGGACACAAGTCAATTAAAAGAGTGCCCAATGGTCAAAGCTGGAATAATTTGAGCAAACAGTATCAATTTATAACTCAAACTATAAATAAATATACATGAATCTACCCTGATAAAAAGAAGTGACTAAAATAAATAAATTGGGGGAAGAATAGACATAGCAACACAACAAAAAACATCCAAATAATTTTTGTAGATATCCTACCCTGAGGGAGGTGAAGCAAAACTCTCCACCCCTTAAATGCCTGCTTTCTTTCCCAAGAGTACAGTATGGAAAGGGGGCAATATAACTTTACAGTGGAGAGACCTGATAGATACTATTTTAGCCAGGTGACTAAGATTAACATCAATAGAGATAAATGATGTTAAGAGTGTGTACCCTTGATATGATATTATGAGAATGACATTTTGCCTGTATAGGTTTTTCTCTAAAATCAATAATTCCTGTTTATTCGTGAGGAAAAATACTTGATCAGTTCTACTCAAAACTGTCAAGATCATCAAAACAAGGAAAATCTAAGACACCGTCATGGCCTAGCAGAGCCTAAGGAGACATAATGATTAAATGGGGCATGATATCCTAAATGGAATATAAAATGGACCTTAGGTAAAAATTAAAGATATATGAATGAAGTATGGATTTTAGTTAATAACAATGGATCAAATTAGCTCATTATTTGTGAAAAAATATACCATACTTGTGTAAAATGTTAATGATAGAGGAAACAGGGTGAGAGGTATATTAGAATTCTCTGTATTATCTTCATGCATTTTTTGTAAATCTAAATCTATTCTAAAATAAAATGTGTATTTACAAAAAAGCAAAGGTATTGCAGAAAATTACAATGTAAAAGCCTATGTAAAGTGGAGAAATTTTATTTTCATTGTGATTATTTATTTCTCAGTTATTGGAATTATTATTAATTTAATATCCCAAATAGAAAATATGACTGCTCATTAAAAAAAATCTTAAAATATAGTGTTTTTTGCATATCCAAAAAGATAGAAAGGAGAAAAAATTGGGAGCCATTATGAAGAGTATTTATGAGGAAGTATCTTCTGCCTACATGATTTGGTAAAATAATCACTATTCCTTTCACTATTTAAAAGTAAGATTTGCATTGGGTTTCAGAGAAAAGTTGTATCTGTCCACGTAACTGTTTTAGTGCAGCGCAATGATTAAAGAGACATGATTTTGTCCATCTTTTTGATCACTACTTTCTTTAACATATTCCATTGAAACATCCTATTATGCAGAGTAAGTAGAGATTTATCAGCCAAAGAATGCCATCATTTTAGCACCAGCCAAGTGTGATATAATGAAAAAAGAAGAAACTGAAGAGGGGATTATTGCAACATGAAAGCCTTAAGCAAATATAAACTGAAGACATAATTAGGAATACTCAGCTGAGAATATTAGCATTTTCGAACACTTATACATCTTATTCTTGCAAAAAATTGCCTGAAACTCAGTTGTAAAGTGACATTGACAGAATGAATGAGAATGATTCAGCAGCCTGTTATGGGAAAGAGTAATAGCTTCTGTTCTCAAACAAGTTACTCTCTCTGTAAAAATATAGTGCCTTTAAGTTACCTTAGAAGAAATGAATTAAATACTTACATTATAGATGTGTGTGTGTGTGTGTGTGTGTGTGTGTGTGTATGTGTGAGAGAGAGAGAGAGAGAGAGAGACTGACCAGCTGCACTAATTCCCTATCAGTGTTCTCTTTCAGAGAGTAAATACCTTTGTGCATAGCATATACTCTGTAGTCAACTGTCTAAATTATGTTAAGGTAGTTAACATTATAGGAATTAGAAAGAAAATTATTGTAGACTGACACTCAAAGTCAAGGACCCAGCCCACTACCAAGCATGCAGCAGGTACCCGATACATTCTTGTTTACTTTTCATCAACAAGCATTCAATAATAAAGCTTTCTGAAGTAAATTTTCCATTAAGACATGTATATAGAAGAACATGTCAGACAACAGATTTAAAACACTTTTTTGTTGTTGCTTTTGCTTTCCCTGTATAGAGCTGAAACAGAAATAAAAGACAAATTATCTGCCATTATATCTAGATGGAGACATAATGTCCTGCTAATGAAAAATATTTAATGAGTTTTACCTAAGTCATTCAACCATAATACAGCAATAAGCAATAATATCATATCTATTCTGAGGGTATCCAATCCAAATAACTAAAATGAGATAAGTCAGAAGTCAACAGGATGGCTCCTAATGGAAGCAACCTTTCATACAATGATTAAAAGTCATATGATGCCCTGGCTGGTTTTGGCTCAGTGGTTGCAGCATCTGCCCTCATACTGAAGGGTCACAGGTTCAATTCCTGTCAACGGCATGTACTTGGGTTGCAGGTTTGATCCCTGCCCTGGTAGGGGTCGTGTGGGAGGCAACCTATGGATGTGTTTCTCTCACATTGATGTTTCTCTCTTTCTCTCTCTCTCTCTCCTTCCCTTCCTTCCACTCTTTCTAAAAAAATAAATGTAAAAATATCCTTGGGTGGGGATTAACAACAAGAAAAAAAGTCACATGAAATATTCACTGTGGCACTTTCATTGATGCTCTACACACATTTGCTTAAGGATCCCATCTTGATCTCTTACATTCTAAAATTTCTCAGAAAAAAATGGAGCAAGTTGAATCACTGAATCAGCCATTTTCATAAAGTGAGATAATATATACTCCTATAAATATTTTTCTGAATCCTACAAGAAATACACACACAAACACATCATATGCATATATATATATGCATGTAGATCTCTATATACATATATGTCTGTATGTATGTGTATATATGTAGGAATGCACATACATATAAGATTATCTTTTACTTGTATTGTGTAGGACATTCTTTTGTTAACTGACATTAGAGAAGAGTTCTAACATGGATTTGACAGACATCTAGAGAAACATGAAAGTCCACCTCACCTTACACATCAGCCTCAAATAATTGTCTTTAGCACATTCTTACAGGGGGAAAGTTGGCAAAGAGTTGTTTTAATTTATCAATGACCTACCTTTTAGCTGAAGTGCTAATGGACAGATAACTAAAAGATTGCAAAACATACTGTTCAAGTAATGTATTCCCAAATTACAGTTATTTTATTCTTCAAGTAGAAATTATTTCTAGACATAAGGTATGTGGTTTTTTTTTTTTAGGATATATATTAAGGATTTAATTTCAATTCAAGAAGCATTCTTGAATCCTTGCTTTTTAATAGGAATACAGTACAGAACACCAGGGAATAACATTCGAATGTGAATCACAACTAAATACAAATGATTATAAAGATTTGGGCAAAGTAAAGATAAGGCCTCACAACCCAGATCCATTGTACATACAGATAAAGAATATACTAAGGGTCAGGGCTGCATCCACAGACCCCTGATTTGAGCACCAATAGCTCACTCTTTTGGTTAATAATCACCAGAGAATCTGTGCTGACTCAGAAGTTAATCCCTGTGAGAGATGTGATGTATGAAGGAGAAGATGCTGGGTGCTAGTTCACCACATCTGCCTTCACCAAACATCTGCATTTTATCATCCTGTTTCTTTCAGCAAGAGCAAACACTTAAGGATAAAGGACTGAATATGTAGCAAAGCCCAAGTAACTAAAATGGTGTTTTTAATCTTCATATACATTATTTTAATACAAATGTATCTGTTGTGTTTGTTGTTTTGTGTTTTTTTTTTTTTTTTGCAAAACTGTAAATCTTTTTATCTATTTTTAATTTAACTTATTTTTGTTACAGATGTTTCTCTTTTCCCCTCATTGACACCCTCCTCCCTTTCCTGTCATGCCCCCTGTCCCCCAAGGCATTGTTGTCTATGTCCACTGGTAATACTTATATGCATAAGTTCTTTGGTTTATCTCTTCTCTCCCCCCTCGTCCTCCTCCTCTGAAGATTGTCAGTCTGAACCCTACTTCTATGTCTCTGGGTCTATTTTATTCATCACTTTATTTTATTCATTATATTCCACAAATAAGTGAGATCATGTGATACTTGTCTTTCTCTGATTGACTTATTTCACTTAGCATAATACTCTCCAGGTCCCTCCATGTTGTCTCAAAGGATAAGAGATCTTTCTTTCTTACAGCTGCATAGTATTCCATTGTGCATATGTATCGCAGCTTTTTTATCCACTCATCTATTGATGGACACTTGGGCTATTTCCAGATCTTAGCAATTGTAAATAGTGCTGCTATGAACATAGGGTACATATATTCTTTCCGATTGATGTTTCAGTCAACCTATCTATTGTTTTTATCATTTTAACTTGTATCAAAACTGCAGGGATGTACTTCCATAATAATTAAAGATGTTTATAATGGTTAAAGATTATATTTTGGCAAATTTAAAAATAGATGACCAATGCCTCCAATAAAGAGAAATTTTTCTTTGAAATCTCTTGGGTTTATCATAAACCCACAAATTAAGTAATCAAATCTTTTTTTTTTCTTCTCAATCCCTCCACCCGCCCCAACAGGAGCTGTCTGCCTCTCTCTATCTATGAGTTTCTCTCTCTTTTGCTTGGTAGTTCAGTTTGTTCATTAAATTCCACACGAGTGAAATCATATGGTACAGCGTCTCATGCACCAAGAGTTATGAAAGCTTTTAATCTAGGACTAAATTGAATGGTATATCATAGGAATGGCACATACCTTAGTTTTGATAGATATCCCACTTTTTTTCTATTGCTTCCAATTTCTTCATTAAAATTATTGGAAAATAAATAGGTCTTTCTCTTCCTTCCTTTAATATATCAAGTTCATTATATTGTACCCCATCCCACCCTCTCTTCTCTTCCCTGGAGGAAGATCTCAGTTCCTATCCTGGTCATTCCTCAAATCAACTGATCTCATTGTTTCCTTTTTTTATTTTTACTTTTATTTATTTATTTTGTTAATCCTCACCCAAGGCTATTTTTCCATTGATTTTTAGAAGGCATGGAAGGGAGGGTGGGAGAGGGAGAGAAAGAGAGAGAGAAACAGCTATATGAGAGAGACACATTGATCGGTTGCCCCCTCCCCACTGGGGCCAGGAATAGAACCCAGGACACTTTGGTCTGAGGGCCAACATTCTAACCACTAAGCCAAACTGGCCAGGGCTCATTCTATCCCATTTTAAGTCTCTAATCACAATACCCCTCAGATTCTTAGACTCAATTGTCTCAGTCCTCTATTCCAGCGATTTTCAACCTTTTTCTTCTCATGGCACACAAACTAATTACTACAATTCTGTGGCACACCAAAAAAATATATTTTTTGCCAATCTGACAAAAAATAAATAAATATAATTTTGATTCATTTATTCCAGATGGCTATTTTTGTGTTGGCTGTTGTCATTTTTTTATTTGACCGTATAAGGGAGAATAGGTCAGTGCCCCTGACTTTATAGTTAGGTACTGCGTATTTAAAAAATTATTGCAAAACACTGGTTGGAAATCACTGTTCTATGCAGAAACTCAGAGATTTTGTTCTCTAACTTGAATGTTATAATGAACTTATCACTGCTACTTTTCTATTTACTTCTACAGTCCAAGGAGATCAGTTATTTGTCCTCTTCAGGACTCCAACACTTAGTCACCATCTCCACCAAGCACACGCACGCACAGGCAAACACACACAATTAATTTCTCTTTATTAATCTAATTCTCCGGATTTCATATTTGTTCCTTACTTCTCTATGTTTTGTAGGTTCTTTCTCTAAATGATTTAAGCTATTCGTAAGGCCTAAAAGCTTCCACATGTGTGCTAATACCCTACAACTTCATTCACAAATATTTAACAACTTCATCTAAATGTCCTATATTTTATGTTATTAAATCTGGACTCCTTCTCTGTGCCCCTCCAAATCAGATTTTCTTCTTTTGCATTCCTTATCTAAGTTAATGTTGACACCATCCCTCTGGTCTCTTAAGCCAGGCAGTGGTAACTGCCCGAAAGAGCCTGTCCCACATTGTGTAATAATAAACTTCCCCGAGGCTGTTTCTTTTTTTGAGTGTGTTTGTATGGATGGGGAAATGAAACACCGATGAAGTAGGGAAGGGACAGAGAAATTTAGAAGCTTTTCCTACTTAGCAACGTTACCTTTGCTTTTTTGCTTTGTATTTAAAGGTAATAGTAAAATATAATTAAACCTCTAATATGTGTCAGGCATCCTACTGACTGTGTTACATTGATATGTTGCTATTTAATCTAGACAGTGAATTTGCAAGTTCGATATTCTCATTTCCTGGGTGAGGAAACTGAACCAAGTACAGATAGCTAAGTATCTTGCCAACAGTCAATCAGGTAGTTTTCAAATGCAAGTTTGTTTGCCTCCAAAGACTGTCTTCTTACCTCTATATTATCTATGTCACCTAGAGCCTGCAAAGTAATAATGTAGGGTACCTGAAGACTTCAAGTGCCTAAAACTGTGACCGTGTTCTTATTTAGTTTGGGGAAATTGCACTGTAGGAGGCACTAGTTTAAAAATAGCAATTTCAATACCTTGACTTGAAGTTCAAGACATACCTGCTGAATCATGAAATCTATTCTATAGAAAATCATATCATAATGAGATTCCATTCATCAACTTTTATGGTTAAGCACCATGTTAATGGCTGGTATTCATGATGAAAGATTTTGTCTGCGTGAGTGGAATGTGAAATCCAACCACTGGTCCTTGAAATGGTGCTGTAATCGGTAACAATCACATCCAAGAAGATTTGGTTTGGTTTTGTATAAGTATGCTAGTGAAATAAGCCACTCAAAGAAAGACACAGATCACATGATCTTATTTGTGGAATATAATGAACAAGCTATTGAACAAAATAGATCCAGAGACATGGAAGTAAAGAACAGACTGACAAATCTCAGAGGGAAGGGGGGTGGGGAGCGAGAAGAG
Source organism: Tadarida brasiliensis (assembly GCA_030848825.1). Lineage (NCBI taxonomy): Eukaryota > Metazoa > Chordata > Mammalia > Chiroptera > Molossidae > Tadarida > Tadarida brasiliensis. Next base: position 75,152,310 of record CM061267.1, on the reverse strand, counting down.
ATAAACCAAAGAACTTATACACATATGCATAACCAGTAGACACACACAACAGTGAGGTGAAGGCAGGGAAGGGGGAGGAGGGTGTCAATGGGGGAAAAAGAAGGGATATTTGTAATACTTTCAACAGTAAATAAAAAAACAAACAAAAAAACAAAAACAACAACAAAAAGAGCTAATTTGGTCTGTTCAGTAGGTGGGAGCATCTTTTAAGAAGGCTGCAGTTTGGGTCACCAATAAAACCATCTTTGCACAAAGAAATTTTTGTCTTCCTCTGAAACTAGTATAAAATAGTATGGAAGGTCAATTCTAATAAAATAAATTAAATAATGAAATTTTATGAAAATAACATTTAAAAAAAGAAATTCTTGTCATATAAATAAATACATGTGTATATTTTTCCATAACAAAACTATCTCATAAATATGTGTAATGCAAAATATGTGAGATTGCTCTGTCATAAACTAAAATATTAAATATGGAAATATATTTTCTTTCTCTTATTTGTACATCTAAACAATTCAAGGTTATTCTATTTTAGAGATAAGAAAACTCAAGTGTAGATCTTTCAAATAATATTCACAAGGTAAAAAAACAGAAAAGTCAGGATTTGACTATGACTAAAAAATATACATTATAATATTGGTGACTCAGTAATGTCAACTTTATATGTGAAGGACAGTATGATATTGCTGTCACTTATTGTCATCTCACGGTTTATAGCAATAAAATTAGTTTATATCAGTATTTTATTATTGCTCATATATCAGAGTATAGAGCTTAAACTGTATGGAGATGCAAGAGGATAATACAAATAAAGAGCTTCTGAATATAATGCAAAATATCTCTAGGTAGGCAAAACTAAAATTGGTCTTTGCGTTGTTCCTGCTCAATGACCATTCAAAATGAACTCATAATATTGTAGACAGTTGCCCATATAAAAAAAAAAAGTTCAAATCCACTAAAATTTAGGCTTGTTAATATTCTAAAAATAACAGCAGCTCATTATTTTAGTCAAGATAGAGAGGACACTGCAGGCTACACTTAGTTAACACAGTTTTTGTTCAGTGGAATTGAATTAAATATTATAGTTCTTTTCCTTTTGTATTCAATGATTTACATTTTCAGTTAAAATACATAGGAGATTGATTATAATCATTATGTAATTCAACAGAGGTGGGCATTTTTAAATTTTGAGAATTTAGGGAAAGAGACTGAGTATCCTTGCCTACTGATGGGTGTTTATATTTTTCTGCCCTTCAAACATGTTTTCAATTTTAATACTTAAATGTGACCAGCAGTTAGTCCACAATTTACTCTAATCGTGGATGATCAAGATAATGAAGTTTAAAAATCAGATACTGTGCATGTGGTCGCTTCTTCCAGCGGCAGCTTGCTATGCTTCTACAATCAACACACAATACTTTGATGTGACTGTCGCAGGCCTCCGACCAAGAGGTACTAACTTAACAAGAAGCTAGCAAATTCTTTAAAAAAGAAGGATTGATGTTTGGATATCTCCTGCTGTGGTAAAAAAAATTCACTGTAGTAATTAGCAGCAGGTTTTTCCATCTTTATGAGAAGCAGAAGAAAAGAGCCTCTGGAAAGGAGAGTAGACAGAAAGCAAAAACTAGGGGACCAATGTAACAATTGAGCAGATGACATGCTGCTTGATCAATGGCCACAACTGTCATAAATATGTGCTACAGGACGATATTAGAACTTTGTACAGTGAAACATTGGAAAGTAACTTTGTAGGTATTCGTGAATTCGAAAACAATATCTCAGCCCTGGGTACTTTATGTTTAAAAAGAGATATATACAATTAGGTATGCATTGATTTAATGCTAAACATTAGAGAGAATGTATTTGTTTATTTGATGATTTTAAATACAATTTCTGACTTTTGTTCAAGCCATGGGTTTGATCTATTGGCAATTTCTAAATATAATATCTAGAGCATTTTCTTTTTTAAAGATATACATAATAAATCGGTACATTAAGATAATAAAAAGAACAACCATTTTAAGAGGCAACTTTCTATATTAAAATTTAAGTATATGCATCTTAAATGTAAATTATTTATTGCTTAAATGAGCAATAGAGTTAATAATGCTAATTTATTAAGTGTATCTTTTGAAATAAACCTTAAGTAGATTCTTAAAATGAATGAGATATTTAAGAAAGTCCTCCAAATTGCTAAGAATGTGTACCTTGTTATTTGCAAGACTAACTTTTTAAACCTAAATTATCTCTGGTCTGACAGGAAATTAAAATCCGGAAGAAAAATATATCTATCATATATGTATCATCTATCTATCTATCTATTCATTCATTTACCTATCTCTATGAAATATATCTAAAATAAGGATTTAATATGTGAATTATTATCAGTGTAACCATCAGTCCTTTGTTATACCTGGAACAAACATGTATGATAAAGGATAATAAGATATTTTTTAAAGAAATACAAACCCGATTGAGCTTCATTTCTTAGCACCATCAATTTTTGGTACAGAAATAAAAGAATAGGCATCACCCATTTTAGCCCCAAATGGGAGTTTGTTTCTCAACAAAAGGGACACTTTTATAAAATTTTTAATAAGTGAAATAACTTCTAAAACCTTCTTGTCAGCACTAAAAAACTGTTAATGCATAAATCCTCTTCAATTTTTGAGCAGGAGATTTTATTCTTCTATAATTCTGCTTAGGATCCACTTTAGTAATACTTTCTGCCTTAGATTAATTACCCTGATCTAATTCATTTAGTGGAGGACAGCTGTGGTACGTGGGTTGCCCACTGATGTATTGTGTTAAATGACGCCCATCTGTCACTGCAGCATATCAGCATGGATTCAGTGTCATCCACTTCATTGGTTCTGCTGAGATGTGAAGTACAGCTACAATGTTTACTACTGTTGTTAATTTAATATCTACACCTTTAATAACCTGACTGCTGTCACTCGCTGAACAATGATACATGATGGCCAGTGAAGAAGCAGATAGAAAGCATTAACTAGACAGCACAGCAGACCCTCTGGTACAGTTAATTAGAACACTTCGGGGCCACGTTGCTATGGGGGGCCCTATAGCACATTCCCTGGGGAAATTTTGGTGTTAATAGCAATTTTGACAAATTTAATCATTAATCTGTTCTCTTGAAACAGAATTATTTTTTAATAGTCATTTTATTTTTTAAACGTTTATCATAGACCCTCTTCATTTCTTCATATTGTTTTCTGGTTACTTTATCTCCACTCCCCAAATCTGAATATATATGATTCCCTGGGTTTGGCTGATGCAATACAGCAAATCTAGTGTGTTGGGTCTAAGGCTTTCCTTCCTGGCTAAACCAATTAATCCAAAAACTGTGAGGAAGAACCTCAAATTCTAAAATATGCATACTATCTACAATACTTAATTTTTTTCAAAAAGAATAATTAAATATTAATATACTTATATGACATGTATACAACTGCTTATAAAACATAAGGTAAACTAAAAATTAAAAATATTTAACATGTATGTTTAAGTCCTAAATATATGAAAAGATGATCCTATAAAATACATACATAGTTGTAATAAATTATTGATAGAATAAAAATATAAACATAGATAAATTGTGTTTTAATACTTTTAAAATATTAGTAAAAGAAAATATTAGCTAAAGAAAATATAATTTGATTATTCTATTTCCTTTTAGTTGTAGTTTTTCATATTTTTTGGTCAATCTGTTTTGTTGGTTTACATTAAATTCATAGTTGAATCTTTCAAACAATCTCAACCTCTTCTCCAAATTTTTTCTCTACTGCTTGCTTTGAATGACATTTGCCGCCCCCAGTAAGACTTCTTACATTTCATTGTTTTCAAGTAGATTCTACTTAAATCTCCCAGGATCCATATACTTAGGTTTGAGAGATGAAACCAATCTCTAAGTACCACCAATTATTAATTAACATTAATTAAGTACACAGTTATTCTTTCACCTTTGTTAATATATAGATGTTTCTTTTAAGGCTGAAAGGATAAACTACCTTTTACCCCTCTTCATTTGAATTCCTAGGCCTATTCCACCTATTAGGATCAAACTCTTTCAAAATAACTTAACTGTGTCCCAAAAAAATTTTTGAGACTATTAACTGAAACAAAAAACAAGATTATTCATCACAAAAAGGTAAAATTTGTGATGCTTGATTTTACAGACCACTATTAGTTTACCCTGAGGCTTATGCAAAAGTAGACCTGAAAAAGTGTTTAATCTTCCAGAAGAATCATGAAAAGTACAAGTTTCTTATAACTTTCACATCATACCACTGAACCGGGTAAGAATTTACAGAATTCTAAGGGAAAAACCAGATTCATAAAACTGCTATTAGAAGATCAATAAGAAATAATTACATGAGACTGAAAGAACTAATGAGGATGATTATAACTTCTATGACTATCTGTTTGAAACAGTGTTGGTTCTTTAATATTTTGTTTTTCTAGATTTAAGGAAATAGTTTTCTTTTTTCTCTTAAGATATCAGCAATTTGTTAAAGTATACCTTTGTGAAGAAAGATGAAACAATACTTTTTCTCCCCACTTGATCTGCCCACAATTTGAAAATGCCCAGTGAGTAGTCTTTTTTTCATGGCAATATAGTTATATACATAAATTCAATAAGAATCTGTTCTCCGTGTAATAGAACTCAATTAGAAACATTGGTTATTTTACCAAGGCTTTCACTGGGATGTCAAATATGAGAGAGGAAGACATAGACTCAGATATGACCAGATTTATGGAACTAAGGTTGACTCTCTGGAGCTAATCAAGCCCCTTGGAAAAATCAGCCTGGTCCCTTGCTTATATGGCTCCTGGCAGCCTTACCAGGTGAGCAAGCAAGGTCACTTCCTGGCAAGCCCAGGAACCTCAGGATATCTTGGGGTCCTTGAGAAGAGAGGAATTTACCCAAATCTATAGGTATTAGAGACAAAATCTGATGGTGAGTCTTGGCTTTGCTTCCTAGCCTTGAGAGTTTTATAGATTGTCCAACCTGAGTTTCTTTATAAGAACTTCCCACAAAGCAGACTGAGAAGAGCCAATGTGTTCAATCACTATTCTTGTTGTAATTAGGCAAATAAGCATGCCAAGTTTAATGAGACTAGTCTTATTTTGAAAACAAATTAGCCTTTGATTATCTCCAATAGAAATAGGGGTGATGGTAGAAAGAAAAATTAAATTTCAATGCAAAACTAGAGTAGATCCTTGTGGGTATCAGTCTAGTCCTTCACTTGTCTTCGAGGTTTTGTTTTCTACCTGTCAACTGGACTGTATCCTGAATTCTTTCCATTTCCTCCAATATCTTGCTAAAATGCTCTAAATGGATGTTTCCAATTTTTCTCCCACTTTTCTGACTTAGGATCATTGAGAACTAAATTGCACTTTTCCTGAAGCCATCAAGCTAAAGAGGGACAACTTGATATAAATTTCATAGAAACTGCCACAAAAGCTCCTGTATAGACAATCTTCATGCCTTTTGTGGTGTGGGCCACTCAGAAACATCTCCAGAGACACTGTAACTGCAAACCAGGAAAATGTGTCAGATTGCCACCGCCTGCCCTCACTCTACCTGAAGACCCTTTGAGCCCCACATCTAGAAATCTCCACTGGCGCCCTTCAGGACCCAGGGTTTATAGTCTAGGTTTACAGTCTACTCCAACCATTAATCATTATTTCTGTTTTGTTTCCATAGAGATGGCTCTTATGGAATATATATCTGCTACAAACACTTGTTCCATGTAGACCTAACTTTGCGAGCCAATTTGTATCACTGCCTTCTGAAATGAGAACAACCTTTTAACTGAATTACCTATTCTCAGGATAATGAGACTGATTTGATGAGATATGTAGCAATCTACCAACTCCACCAAGTTGGATCCTACTTCAACCGGATGACCTAAAATGTTAAAATATTCCACGATATTACACAAATTCTTAAACAGATGCTCAGAGCACCACGATTGCTGACCTATTTTCACAGTTGAACACTTCAAGTTTGGGACCATGGTTCTGGACATGATTTCAGACTATTGTCTGTATAATTTTTCTAGAACTTCCTACTCTAACTTTATTTAGATATCCAGCTGCCGGATGGCAATGTGCTCTGACTTTTAGCATATCTGCTACCTAGGCAGTTAATCTCCTCACTATTGACTCTGATGCCTCAGCAACAAGGGATTGAATTATAATGTAAACCCTAAGAGTTGGCTTTTCATTTTGTAATGCAAGTGCCTGACTAAAGTTTTATTTGCTGAGGCATAGACTTCAAAGAGGGGTGACCCAACCCAGCTGGTGTGGCTTAGTGGTTGAGTATTAACCCATGCACAAAAAGGTCACCAGTTCAATTCCTGGTCAGGGCACATGCCCAGGTTGTGGACCCGGTCCCCAGTATACAGGAGGTGGCCAATTGATGTTGTCTCTCATCAATGTCTCTATCTCTCTCCCTCTCCCTCCCTCTCTCTCTAAAATCAATAAAGAAAAATTATTAAAAAAAGAATAAGAATAAGAATAAGAATAAGAATAAGAAGAAGAAGAAGAAGAGGAGGAGGTGGAGGAAGAAGAAGAGGGGTTACTCAGGCTCCTTTGCTTTAGAGATCTTGGTTAATTTTAATAACTAACTATTCGGGCCACTTGTTTTTCCCTTCCCATGTTTTAAATTTCCACTCTTATGTTTTAAAGAATTTTACATAAAGTAACTCCTCAAAACCCTAAGCTCCTACCCTCAGCCCCAATAAAAGCAGAACCCCAAGACCAATCTCTCTCTCTCCACCCTCTCCTTGCAACTAAATCTTCTTCTCCCTACAACCAAATCTTCTTTTTTGTTTTTTTGTTTGTTTGTTTGTTTTTCAGTTTACTGATGGTTACTGATGAGGGTATATTGCAACCTTAGTAAGAACCACAAGGAACCTATACAACCACAACATTGTATAGGTAAGCTAAGGCCAACACAAAACAAAGCTATATTACAAAGCTATAGTAATCAAACCAGTAAGGTATTGGTATGAAAATAGACACATATACCAATGGAACAAAAAGAAAACTCAGAAATAAATATACATATAGTTAACTAAGGTGCCAAGAGTATACAGTGGAAAATGAATAGTTTCTTCAACAAATGGTGCTGGGGAAACTGAACAACCTTATTAAAAAAAATAAAATTGGATCCATATTTATTTTCTGTACAAAAATAAGTTAAAGATTAAAACATGAAACCTCAAAACTCCAAAAAGAAAACAGGGAAAAATCTTCTTGACATTGGTCCTGGCAATGATTTTTTGGGGGGTATGACACCAAAAGCACAGGTAAAACAAACAAAGAAACACAAACACGCCTACATATTAAAAAAAATAATAATAATAAGTGGGACTACATCGAACTCAAAAGTATCTGCACAGCAAAGGAAACAATCAATAAAATGAAAAAGCAAATACAGACTTGGGGAGAAAATATCTGCAAATCATACATGTGATAAGGGGTTAATATTCAAAATATATAAGGTGTATAACATTATTTAGATAATTTAAGTTTTGAGCATTTGTTATGTATAAAATAATTTTAAGGTATTGTAAAATAATTTTAATTTGGAGGAAGTCAATTTATCAATTATTTATTTCATGAATGGTGCTTTTAGTGTCATATCTAAAAATCTTGAACTCAAGGCAACAAAATATTATTTTCCTGTTTTATTCCAGAAAGCTTATAGTTTTAGATTTTAAATTTATATCTGAATGATTTTGAGTAAATTTTTGTATATAATGTAGAAGTGGTTCAATATTATCTTTTTTGCCTATGAAGCCCAAATATTCCAGGATCATTTTTGACATGGCTACTTTTCTCCATTAAATTATTTTTCTAACCCCCAATCTTCCTGGTATCCTGTCCAGGTTGGCTTCTCTCCTTTGACACCCATATCTGCCCACAATCCATCAAGGATTTTCAGGATGCAGTTCAGTCAAGATCTGCCTGTGTCAAATTAGTGACTGCATATGACATCAGCATTTTTGTTTGTTTGTTTGTTTGTTTGTTTGATATCAGCTTTTGAATGTCACTACGTGCTCTTGGAAAATTCTAGTTTCTGATTTTGATTACCATTTGGGTTTTGATTCTTTTTTCTGCAAAGAGAGGGAGTGTGCTCCTGGGAATACCCTTTACATTCTTTAAGTTCAGGTAAATATTTTTAAGAATGGTTATTGGTTTATCTGTCATCTTGAATTTTATAGTGAAAGGATTTTCTAGACTATCTAGTTGACCATATTTCTAGAAATAGAAGTCTCTCCCTTGCTCTTTCAATTGTTCAAATCTCACTCTTATCTTTACTGAAGAAGCCCTGGGAAACTAATAATGTTACATGCCATTATTTCTATGGAAAGTTGTCCAGTTCCTTACATCTGACTTACCAACACAGTTTGGGATTCAAGTCACACATAAATTTTGTCCAGCTATGGGTTCAATAGATCCCTTGAAAAACTCTTTTCACAGACACAGATAAAAACTATGTTAACATGAATGATACTTCTTGGGCTCCATCATGTGCCTTAATCACCACTTGTAGAACTTTAGACAAACTCCCAGAAATATTTAAGCATTGCTAAAAATAAGAAAATTGAACCACCTCAAGAAAGTTCATGCCAGTTGTAAAAAGAACTAGTCTTCAAACTGATATTTTTCTCTGGCAGCTAAATGAAGTGTCTTATTTGCAACCAATCTAGAAGAATGGTACCAGGTACACAGAGGATAAAGTATAAAGAAAAATGAAGTATTTTGTAATCTGGATTAAGAGTGATGCTTCAATGTCCAGTGTTCTTTGACCTATGAAAACAAACTTGATCTAAACATTTATAGAAGAGCCACTTGATTAAGAGGTTACCAGGGGAGAGAAAACTGCAGTCAGAAATATGGAGAAGTTAATGAGCAATAAACTAGTTTATTCTTAACTAGAAATTTCTTCTAATTTCTTCCTGAGTTCACAAATACTATCACTACATTTTTTTTTTTTTTTTGTACTCTGTACTTCTTGATATCTCATGATCCCAGTGAAAGCAAGTAAAAAGAGGGACTTTTGTCCTTCACATTTCTGTATCTAATAGAATGTCTTCACTCAAACATCAAGGAACCGACTGGAGTGTTGGTGTATGCTATAGACAAATGGAGAGGTTTGCTTTACTGACCTCTAGGCCTTTAATGCTTTTTGTTTTGTTTTATTGTTTTAGAACCAAAAAAGAAATATAATAAGGAAAAATGTAGAATGTCAGAGAACCTATGTGAAACCAATCCAAACTGCCTCCGGGGCTAAAAGCCTAGGCATACCCATGCGGCTCATCTGCCATTTTGAACATGAGAAATACTATTTACTGAATTGGAGAATTCAATTGGAGTTATCTTATGTGTTGGTTTTATTCCAAATACATTGCCCTGTTTAAACACGGTGTGTGTGTGTGTGTGTGTGTGTGTGTGTGTGTGTGTGTGTACAGTTTATAGCAGTTCCAGGTCAGTTAACAATGCTGACTTGACTTAGACAATGTGGTATATTATATTGGTTCAGGACATAAACCGTGTTGGCTCTAATAAAGTCACACTTCCAGGGTTTGGAGCCTGGTCCCACCATTTGCTGACTGTGTGGTTTCTGTTAGGATCCTAAATTTATTTGTGTCCCAGTTTCATCATCTGAAAAATAAGTATCATTTTACCTATCTTCGAAAAGAAATATATTGTGGAAATTCCATACAACAGTCGTTACCCAGTGAAGCAGTCAGTATATTTAGTATATGTAATTATTACCATTACTATTATTATTAGATCATACTATAGTTTGATTTTCAATTTTACCAATGCATAACAAAGTCCATTGTTTCTATGAGGAAACACACTATACATTTTTACTTCTAGTAGAATGACTGTATTGGCCCCAGAGACATTGGGACTGGCATTGGGTCTCGGTCTGACACTGACTGTGATCCTGCATGTTACTTATCTGTTTGGTTAAGGAGATGTGCCCTACCACCACACCGCCAGTGAGTTCCAACCCTGAACTCGCCTCTCATGTGTTCATAAAACACCTGGACATTTTTGTGTTTTCTTTGATTCAAGCTGTATACCTGCAAACTTAATAAGACATATAAAGATACAGAAAGGGGATAAAGGTCAACTTCATGGCACCAATTGTGCCAACTATTTTGGTACAGCCTCTGCTCAGGATCCTCCCACAGGAAGGACAGTCCGAGGGTAGGGAATGGCAAGCATGGCATAACTTAGTAAAGGGATGTTGCGAGCAGCCATGCCAGTACAGTAACTATTCAAGCCTCTGAGACCTGCAGTTGGCATGTATCTGACTTTTTTCCTTCCTATCTCAGGATTCTTTAAAGTAGCAGTGACAACAACTCAAGCACCTTAAGTATTCCTAATATTCTGAATCAATTTTCCTCACTTAATTGTAATAACCCCAACAGCTAACACGTATTAAGTGCTTATTATATGCCAAAAACTGTGCAGGGAATTTTTATAAACCCCATTTCATTTCTTTCTCAGGACAATTTATACATTAGGTACTACTGACAATATCTAAAGACTGAAGCATAGAGAAGTCGAGTGACTTCTCATTTACGCTGAGAAGCAGCAGTCATGCAGAGCCTGGGAGATGAGCTTTCTGGTACTTCCACTGTGATGCCTCACTTTTAAAATAACTTTTTTAGTGCCAACTGCCAGCAACACAATTAAGTTACCAGCAATTAAAGTGGGAAAGGAATGACTAGGAGAGAAGACAAGAAGTGGAAAAGGGAAAGAGACTGGAAAGAGGCTCACACAGTTTAGTTTTTGAAATGGGTGTTATCAACAGTTGCCTCAGAAAGCATTTGACACAACGGTACTCATACCACAGGTTGGCCAACAGGACGCAGAAGGGATTAGACTGAGCATGTGCGAAATGAGTCATGGAAATCACCTTCCTAATGAAATCAATCAATTGTGGTATATCTACCCATTCATCACCCTTTGGGATTAGAAATTCTTAAGAAGAGGTGAAAAGGTTAGGAGTTTTTCATTATAAAATATATTGGTTTTTATTTTTGTTTCACTATTGTGATAATGAAGGTTACCTATATTTTCTCTTCAGTCTATGTATAAAATGCATGTTTTCAACCTCATTCTTCAAATAAATTTGCTAAACTGCATTTACTCTGTGTTAAACATATAATATGAAAAAATTAAAATTAAAAATCGGCCTCTCTAGAGACTATCTATGCCTAATGGCTTCCATCCAAATGGAGTAATAGAACAGCTTTAAAATAATCTGGCTAAAATTACAGTGCGGAATAATCCTCTAACCAAAGAACATTTTTTTCTCACATTATTTCTTTGGATTATGGTTTAGCCAAATCCACTGTTAGTTGCCTGGGTTCCCTATGAGGTCTAGCCTAAGAGTCTAAAAGTTTATGGGAGCATTTAAATATTCATAGTAAGCCAAGATCTGTGTTTAAGTGACTATCATTAGTAAAAGGTCTGAGCCGGCGGGAGATCACATCGTCAACGCAAGGCCAGTGTAGAGCAAAAAGGAGCACTTTATTACACCGGCAGGCTGGGGTGCTCTCTCCAAATCCCAGCCCCGAGCCTTCTTTGTTGCCCGCTTTTAAAGGCACAAACTACAGAAGAAAAAAAACTACATTCTCTTGGCGCTGCTTTTGGCACTGTTAAGAGAGACTAGGGGAGCTGTTAGGTCAGGACGACCATTAATCTCTTTCTTCTCATGGTTCCTCTGAGTTTCCCAAGGCCTTCATTAACCCCTTATCTTTATAGTTTTCCTTGGGTTTCTCAAGGCCCTCATGTTTACAGAAAAGAGACTGCCAGGGTGTGTATGTGCAGTAACTGAGGGTCAGAATGGAGTTTAATTTTGTTAAAACATTATTAACCCTTTCAATTAGAATTTAGGTGTGGACTCTGTTGTGTTTACATGTGCAGACTGAGCAAGCCTCCTGACATGTCTGAAAACACTGTGATAAGCATTTGCTATGTTAACTGTATATCTCTTATGGGTGTTGCCGTTTGAAGACTTATTCCAGCCTCAAAACATATACACACAACCCTGGCCGGTTTAGCTCAGCGGTTAGAGTGTTGGCCTGCGGACCAGAGAAACCCGGGTTCGGTTCCCGCTAAGGGCACGTACCGCGGTTGCAGTTTGTCCCTGGCCCTGGTTGGGGTCCTGTGAGTGACAACCACTCAGTGTATCTCTCTCTCACACATAGAAGTTTCTCTCTCTCTCTTCCTCCCTCTCTCCCTCCCACTCTATCTGAAGATGGATGCAAAAATGTCCTTGGGTGAGGATAAAAAAACAAAAACAAACAAAAAAATATATACACACATACCCAATACGAGTCCTAAGAATTTACCAAGACAATGAAAATTTATAATCTACAAAAAGACCTGGATAACAATATTCATAGAAGCTTTATACCTAGTAGGCAAAAACTGGTGTAAAAGAAGACAGAGCAAGGTTTTGTAACAAAAGAGTGGATAATAATTTCAGGTATGTTTTTACAATGGAATTCTACTCAACAATAAAAAGGAACAAATAATTAGTGCACGCAACATCATGGATGAAGGCCACAGGCTTTATGCTGAATTAAATTAGACACAAAAGAGTACAAACAATAATATTCTATCTTATAAAGTTCAAAACAGAAAAAGAAGGATATATGTTATAATAATTCAGAACAGTGATTACCTCCGAGGAGCTTGTTTGACTGTGAGAAGACCTTGTGGGGGTGATGGAATGCTATAATATTGGTAGAGATATGGGTTACAATGATGTATGCACTCATGAAAATTCATCAACCAGTTCACTTAAGATCTAAACATGACACTGCATGTGACATATATCTCAATAAAGTAATAAAAATACTGTAATGGTACCAAGTGTTACTGAGGATGTAGAACTATGGGAAATCTCACTACTGGAGACTGTATATCAGTACATCATGCTGAAAACATGTTTTTCAGTTAAAGAACCGCAAATCCCATTCCTATATATTTTATCCTAAATATATATATATATACACACATATATACCAGAAATTGTGTATATGAATATTTATAGCAGCATGGTTATTATTAGCTAAAAAGTACTACATATAGAACAAAATGTCTCTAAACTACTATATAAATTACCATGTTTTTATACAATGGAAATAATTGCAGCAGTATACAATGATAGCAAAAATCATGATATATCTTTTAAATATAATTTTCAGTGAAAAAGCATAGTACAAAATAATAAATTAGCTATTATTTCAATTACATAAAAAAGAGGTGAAAATATAAATATTAATAAATATAGTATGTCTGCTTAAGGGATGAATATACAATATATGTAAGGAAATAATTATGATAATTCAAGATAATGGGTTATTCTATGGAGAAGAGTGGTTTGTGATCAGGAATAGATATAGGAAGCTTCAAGTTTGCTGAGGTTATTATAATTTGTTGTTGAATGGATAAACAAAATGTATTATATCCATATAAAGATATGTTACTGGACAATAAAAAGGATTGAAGTACTGATACACGCTACAACATGAATGAACTTCAAAAGCATTATGCCAGTCACAAAAGACTACATATTGTGTGATCCCATTTGTATGAAATGCCCAGAATGGACAAATCTGTAGAGACAGAAAATAGATTAGTAGCTATGTAGGGCTGGAATTGAGAGGGGGATAGAGAGAGACTGGTGATAATTGCAAGTTTTCTTTGTGAGATTATGGAAATATACTAAAATTACATTATGGTTACACAGCTTTGTAAACATACTAAAAATCATTGAATTGTACTTTTTAAAATAGTGCTATTTTTGTTACTTAAATATTATTTCAGTAAAGCTATTACAATACATAGTTTTTAATATTTGAATCCCTTATTGCTTTCATACTGTTCTTTGAAAGCACCACCAGGCCTCCCAGAGTCTTGCAGATAACCACATATGATATTTGGATTACTATTTCACTACACAAACCATGGCATCCCAGAGCCTTATAGGTAACTCTTGGTAGAATTATGGTCAGATATCCAATTCCAGATTGTCCTGATTACCCTGAGCCTGTAACTCACTTCTACCACATATTTCTATGTCAGAGTCCTCACTTTTCAACAACAGAAACCAAATCTAGTTAATTTTAATTTTCAAAGAATTATTTTAAAAAATTTATGGTTCATATAATCTATAGAAAGATTGCCAAACCAGATTTATAAATACATAGATAGAAAAACAACTTAAAACAAGAGCCATTAGGGCCAAACCTTTAGAGCATTAACAATAGAGCATGTTAATTCCATGTGGTTAAAAGTGCGCACGCGCACACACACACACACACACACACACACACACACACACACACGTACATACACACACTAAGGTGGTCAGAAAAGTGCCTGTATGAATTAAATGATATAAAAATCCACAGAAGTGGGTTTTTCAAAAGACACTGGTCACACTTAAAATAAGTCTTACCTGGAGTATTAGAGTATTCACTAGTTGATTCTCCCATATTCCATTTCTCAACTGTCTACTTTCTAGACACTAGGGTCAAATCAAATTGCTGTTTGGTTAACTCTGCAGAGAACCCAACATATTGTCATGCAGTCAATGAGCCTGCACTCAGCTCTCAGCTTATCATGAACACTGAGCAAAAGTAAAGGCACTCTTTTTCCAGATCAAAAAAGGATTTCGGAAAACCTATAAAACATGACTTAATAATTCATCATTCATTATCCATCATTACTAAAATTTCTATAAACATACCAACTTTAAAAAAAATTTTTTTTCTTTATTGATGTTAGAGACAGAGACAGAGGAAGAAAGAGGGAGAGAGAGAGAGAAACATCGATAAGCGAGAACATCGATTGGCCGCCTCCTGCATGCCCCCAGTGGAGATCAGGCCTACAACCTGGGCATGTGCCCTGACCGGGAATCAAACCTGCGACCTCTTAGTGCATGGGTTGATGATCAACCACTGAGCCACATCGGCCGGCTAAACATACCAACTTTTTAAAATACATTTTCCTTTTACAAATTTTATAAAAAATATTAATATACACAAAAGTAGAAAAAGTAGTTCAATAAATCCTTATATATCTACATATACCCCAACCCAATTTTAACAATTAATAAAATATAGCCATAAAGAAGATATATTCTTCTGACTCACACATTTTACACCCTCACAAACTAAGCCAAGTACAGTTTCAAACCAAAATCTTCTCATTCTATATCCAGTGCAGTTTCTACGTAATGAGTCATTTCACAATTGTTTGTGTAAATAACATTGTCTTGAACTTGATATGTTTTAAAAGTTCAGTTGTGTAATGTATCATTTAAGAACTAGTTGGCAGTAAGTTGTGTTCTGTTTCTCTGATATATAGTACCTTTGATTTCTTAGAATTAAATATATTGAAATAAGAAAAATTATTCAAGGTTAAGGACTATTCTTTGTTATAAATTTTCATGACACTGGAATGAAAATAAAAGAGCAGATTAAAAACTGATTTAAAAAATTAATCCTTAAATCTCTCCTTCAAGTGATTTCAGTTTTCAATTAATAAGATGAGATTTTAAGATTTCATATTACATACAATGAGATTTGTGTTATTGTCATGGTCCTTGTTGCAAATAACCTGGGTTTAGTTTACTTTAAAATTGAAAATAATCCTTGAATCCCATTTTAGTAGGAGATTTATCAGTGGGAAGGAAATGTTATTAATCTACATATTAATTACATGTAGTCACACTGTCTTGCCCTTGGAAACAATCTTATTTAGGTTTAAGTTAGAAAAAATTGAATAGTCAAAAATAAAAGAATATTTGCAAAATCAGCACTGAAGTTCTAGAGAACACTGATATATTGGCAAAATGATTACCCTATATGCACAGTTCACAACCTTTCATAATTACCTCCAAAAAAACCTGTCCTGGATGCCAAATTTGGCCCTTTAGAAACCCATCTGAAGAAAATTTTGAGTTTCAAGTTCAAACTATGTAGCAAATAAAAAAGTCTGCATGGCCAATTCCTTTTGAAGATACATCTAAGGACCTTCTTTGTTTTGGGGAACTAAACAGCATTAATGTTGATAATAAATAACAGTCACAAATAATGTTTTGTAACTTTATTTGTCAGGAATTCAATGACCATTTCCCACACTAGGCGAGAAGTGCATTACTGGAGAAGAGCTGGTGAAAGAACTTCAGTGAGTTCACATGCTTATAAAGACAGGATCCAAGCCCTAAGAGATCTACCAGTTACCAACACTTTTCTAAGTAAATAGAAAGGTGAAAGTAAGGAAAAATAACATTTTGGTGCTAGGTAGATCTGGGTATTAACACTGAGTCTTTTGTTTATTACAACTAACTTAAGCACTACAACTAACTTAAGCACTGACTTTAGTTTTCATTTATAAACTGGGGATAATAATACCTACCTTTCATTCTTATTTTAAAAGTAAACATAATATGTTTAGCATGTTATTGGTTATTGATAGTCAATTGACACATAAATATAGAGAAAGCATTCACATAATTGATTTGTGTAAAAGATAAATACATTGTTTAAGAAAGTTATCTTGTGCCATGATGCTGTTATATCCACACATGAAATCCAGCTGCAGAGTTTTGGGTTTGTCTTACCGTTTCAATTTGAATCGTTGGCTTCAAGTTTGGACCATGGCTTTCTTTTATGGGATGGGTGGTGGAGGGGGGAATCGTCGCAATTTCTAATAGCCTTTATATTCTTGTTTGATATCTGTGCCTTATTGTATTCTAAAATCTTTCCTAACCCTCAGTGACATGAAACAATATCTTGAATTGTTGTCCTGGAAAACTTCATCTTAGAAAGCTCTTTTCTCTTTCTGTCTCAGTTGCTTACCACCTAATGGGACTGCTTGGCTGTTACTCTAGGATTTCTTTTCAGTACTTTTCTGGATTAGAGCCATTTTTAGCCTGGGTCTTACATTCTTTATTATTTCTCACTGTTATTATTCCAATATATTACACACTTTAGTATGTCTTACACATACTATTTATATGATATATATCTGGTATGACACATATTAATAGATATAACTATATACTATTATATCTATACTGTTATGTATATTAATATTACAGGTTTGTGCTGGCTGACTTCTTTGGGCCATAGTTTTTGTATTATTTCTAATTCTACGTGAGCATACTTCTAATTTTAAAGTTTCAGTTTCAGAAGTTTATTTTAAGCACAATAATTATATGGAATATATTATTATTTAATCAAGACACCCAAACATTTGGGCATCTTCTCCTACCCATTGTCCCAGAGAGGTAAGTCCATAATACCTAGATAAGAATCAGTAGTACAGAAAATAAAAATACACAATACCTATTGTCTGTTTCACTTAGAAATAAAAGGATGAACAAGTATACTTTAAGCTAGAAAGTAAATAATGAGAGTAAAAGCATAAAATCATAATTAATACATTGTTGACCTAATCAAGATACATACTTATTGCTCTTCTATTTCTTTCCCTTAAGGCTTTTCGTATGGGTTGGGGGATAGTAAACTAGCTATTGATTTTATCAAAATATTCAAACTTTATAACAAATGACTTACTCTTTTGCCCCTGCTCTGTTTATTTTAACTGCAGATGATATATTACTTTGTTGTTCTAGAAATGCCCAAGATAAATTTGAGAATTTTCAAACAAGTTATATTCTGAATAAGGAAATAACTATGACTATTTGCAAAAGAATCAGGAAGATGTATTTCTTTTTCTTTCTTTCTTTTTTAGAGAGAGCGGAAGGGAGAGAGATATAGAAATATTGATGTGAGAGAGAAACATTGATAGGCTGCCTCCTGCATGTCCCCTACTGGGGATTGAGCCTGAAACTTGGGCATGTGCCCTGACTGGGAATCGAACCAGGACCTCTCAGTCCATGGGACAATGCTCAATCCACTGAGCCACACTGGCCGGGCTCATCTTCTATATAATTTATTAGTAGCAAGTTTTTAAAATAACTCCTTGTAGTTCAGGTTTTAGGTGAAATTATTTTTTCTACAAAATAGTAGAATCAGTGTTTATCAGACTAGTGTTTTGGGGATAGTTTAACAATTTGTAGCCCTGCCAGCCAGGGCACATGCCCGAGTTGCGAGCTCGATCCCCAGTAGGGTGCGTGCAGGAGGCAGCCTATCAATGTTTCTCTCTCACACTTTTGTTTCTATCTCTCTCTCCCTTCCTCTCTCTAAAAAATAAATTAAAACATATTTTTTACAATATGTGTATATTTGTGGGATACAAGGAATTTAATCAGATGAGCAGAAGGGGAGCTAGTTTCTATGTGACATCAGGGCATTGCATTGAGGATACAGACAGGGAAAAGGAGAGGCATGGGTGTCTGGTCCCTTCTTCTCCCTACTACTCCCAGTTGCTACAAGGCAGTTTGACCTATTTCTAAGACTAAAGTCTATTTTGAGGCCAAATATTATACTATTTTTTCTGTATTCATATTATTCTATTCTTATCTCAGCAAAACAATATATACTCAATAAGACTGAACATATATACTGCATTCTGATTTTCAGCATATGATCATACTGGAATAGGGATGTAGGTAATCAGAAATAGAATTGGTTGTCTAGGTCAAAAAAAGAGTAATGATTGTGGTTGAAAAACCAGTTTTGCTAATTTGCTGTGTTCTCTTAGAAAAACTATTATTATTTAACTTGGACTAAAGAAAGACAAACAGAGAAATGAGGTATCTAAATTTGAGGATGAGGACAAAAGCAGACATATGGATCTGTGTATGTTGGCACGTGTCAAAAATAGTCATATATGTCACATTCATCATGTTTTACTAAATTCAAAAAATATAATGAATGAATACAACTTTTCTCTAAATTCCTGATTCTACTTAAACCAGTTAATTCTTTTTCCAACAATGTCGACTTGAAACAAAGAATCTAAATTTTAATTAGTACCTCTAGGAATTTTTAATATAATTCCAAATCTTCTTAAAAAGGCAAAACCAAAAAAAGGGAACTTTGTGTTCCCACCTAATAGTAAATACAGGAGCAGAATTCAAGGAGTAAAGTAACTTTTCCCCTAAATAATGGGTTCTCCTCCCAGAAAAGACAAGTAGAGAATGGAATGTAATTTCTAAAATGGATCCTTTACAAAGTCACATTGTGCTGCTTAATGACACATAGTTCCTGATGAGCATTCCAAATTACAAGGTAGTCGTTCAAACAGAATTTAAACCAAGGGCTTCATTGATATGCTCACTAAAACAAGGGGCTCTTTTAATTAGAAAAATCTATGCTGCTTTCTTTCCTGGCAGCATTGGTGGGGGCTCCCACTAGAGAGCCAGCCAAAGGCAGGGAACACAGAAAGATTCTTGGTTTTGCATTGTTACCTCACTCCCAACACCCTCCATATCCATAAACCTTCCAAAGGCCAGAGATGAATGAATGCTTTCCCATCAGATCTTAAATAATCAAGTCAATGTCTTCCTGCTATTTAAATTATACAAAATACAGTACACATTACTTTGCTCTCCCATTTTATTAGCCTATAGATATATGACACGAGATATTGGCTCACTTGGTCTTTGTTGGTTGTACTTGAGGGAGAGAAAAGATAATTAGCAAATGTACTGTTCAGTATCAACTATACCTTCCACCCTTAATCAGACTTGATCATTTTCTCTGCTCACCACAAAAATACTGATGAGTTGCATGCATATATATGCATGTGTTGGAATCATCTACATAATCTGATTTTCCCTATCTAGAGAGCCTGCCTCCTTTGAGCCCTTTCATATCTATAGACTGATAGTTCAATCATTCTCTGACCCATGAATTTTGATATAACATTGGTGTTATTGACATATGTGAGGGC
Source organism: Tadarida brasiliensis (assembly GCA_030848825.1). NCBI lineage: Eukaryota > Metazoa > Chordata > Mammalia > Chiroptera > Molossidae > Tadarida > Tadarida brasiliensis. The sequence goes on along the minus strand of CM061267.1, from coordinate 75,132,366 downwards.
GAAACAAACTTTACCCTCAAGGTTCTTTTGGCAGGTCTAATAATCAAATAGACCTGCAACAGATTAGCAAGTGACAATAATCAAATGTAATACATACACGTGTATGGGAACCCTACTTAAATGAGAGTCAGAGACTCACATGCAGGACAGGTTCAGAGATATAAAAGAGGATTGGGGTATGTTAGAAATCCTGAGCTAGGGATAAGGTAACCCACATTGAGGGCTTCAAAGGGTCATTGCAGGATGATAAGAACAGATGTATAATAAATACAAGTTTGTCCTGCCCTGTAATTAGGTCAAAAGAATTTAGCTCTGATAATCCCTTATGGGCAAGGCCCCCTAATTCAAATTCTTCTAGGTAGTTAAAGGGTAGGGCAGAAGTTTCTCTTGAGCCTGTGGCTAAAACTGCCTCTAGCTCAAAATATTCTGCACACTACTGAGGCACCTCTTGGGGTGGCTCCTTCTGAACCCCTCCCCACAAACAAGTATTATTTCTGAAATATTCTGTTATTTTAATCTCAATAACACAGAAATCCTGTGTAGCCTTTACACAATTTCCCCCAGTGGTAATAGTTTACATAATTATAATACAATCCCACGACCAGGGTACTGACATTGACGCAATCCACCTATCTTTTTGAGATTTCCTCCCCAGTTTTACTCGTACTCATGTGTTTACGCATGTGCAGTTAGTTCTATGCAATACTATCACATGTATAGACCTGTGTACCTACCACCACAGTCAAGGCACAGAGCAGTTCTTTCAAAACGAGAGTACTTCCTTTTGCCTTTTGATGATTATACCCACCTCCCTCCCTCAGCCCTACCCCACATTCATAAGCTCAGGCTACCGTACTTATTTTCATAATCAACTTTATTTATGGCCAGAACTACTGATTTTAATACTATTACTGATGTAGTTTCATTTTAAATAAATGTAATATAAATTTGCATAAAATATGCACAGATTTTTTAAAAAAAACATTAAAAAATAATAAAACAGGTATTATGGGGATTTTTAAAATATAAAAAAATCAGTGAAGTTTGGAAAATGCTGGAATGGGTGATAACATGAAGATAATGGGTGTATTAGAATGAGAAAATGACTAGTCAGAGCATGGGATTTGTACTCAGGAGTTAGATCAGCAGTGGTTCTCAAGGTTTGTTGTACGTAAGTATGTATCAGAATCACCTGAAAAGACTTGTTAAACACTGATTGCTAGGCCCTACCCTAGAGTTTCCGAATTGGTGGGTCTGGAGTTGGGTCTCAGAATTGCCCTTCCTAAAGCATTCCCCGGCAGTGCTGAGCTGCTAGTCCAGCTCCGAGGACCACTGGAATAGACAGCAGGGCTTATGTTGAAGACAGCCTGGGAAATGGGGAATCAAGTAAAGGAAGATGCCTGTTGAGGAGTCTTTATCTTACAGGCAATGTGAAGCCACTGTAGATTTCAGAGCAGAAGCCCACCAGACTGAAGCAGACTTTAGGAAGAATAATGTAGTGATGATTGAGCTAAATAATTTAAGAGCTAAAAATATAGATACAAGATAAGACTAGTTAGGAAATTAAATATAGTGGCAAAGAAAGTTTTCAGGTGAGAACAGACAGAATCCTAATTAAAGAGGAGACACTCCAGTACCTAATTAGAAGGGATGTCTGTAGCATGCAGATTTATACTGACCACATCCTTTTTTTTTTCCTTTCTTAGACCTTCTATGTCTTCTCAAGGTCTGTGCACCCATTTCCTAATCATGAACCTTTCCAGAAGGAAACACATCCAAATACATTGTGCATTATTAAGTTATAATCTTAGCCTATTCCTTATATCTTACTGAGAATGACTGCTGAAGCTCCCAGAGGATATGAAAACTATGGTTCGCATCTGTGGTTTGAATTACAAATACTACCTGGTTTAACTGGTAGTTGGTAGTCTTGAGTTGATATTTCAAAACCTAAATTCTGCAGTAGTCACTTTGTTTTTCTTGCTTCTCTCTCTTTGTCACCCTTATCTCTTTTCTATTTTCTATTTTTCTACCAAGGTTGTCAAGTAGACAGGTTCTTTCATCAAAAACAATTGTAATTTTAAGGGTAAACTAAACTCCAAAGAACAAAAGTTAGAGATGACACTGTTTTAGATTATACTGAGAAAAAAGTTTTCAAGGAATTTTCAAACACTATACTTTAAAGAAGTGACAATCCATTTTGCTTTCCTTTGTACATTCAAAGTACAACCCAAGCATTTGATCTTCTGACCACGCACTTACACATCTCATCTTGTCCAGGATTTCCGAGAGATCTGGAACACTGCTTAGGATCCTTGGGTGTGTATCCACATCAGTGACTGGGTTTACATCCTGACGGAGAAAACCCTTAATTTCCCCTTGTGATATTTTTTCTGAGCAAAAGTGATCAAAGAAATTAGGATTTATAAAAGCTCCTTATGTCAGAGAGAGTAGAAAATGAATATAAATTAGACATCACTCAGCAAGAGCTATACCACAAGCATAGAAAACACAGGACACCTCATTACAGAAATAAACTGTACTGTCTGCCTAAGGGAGCAGTGCTTTTTTCCTATGCTTTCTATAAAATTCAAACACAAATATCAAGCTAGAATGTCTTTTAGAAAAGCAGTGTTTTTTGGGGAATTTATTTATATAAATTTGAGAAACATCCCTCAGGGAAAGAAAGACACAATTTTTCACTGCTTCGTGGATAAAATAAAAGGCTAGGACTACTGGGCATTGAAAAATTCATGGAAACTCAGGGGAAACTATTGGATTTGGAAGTAGGCAAATCTCACAAGGTTGATGGTGACTGTGGATTTTCTTAATATGATAATCTCAAATTTGATGTTAGGCTTGCAATAAATATGGGCTTTAAAATAATTTTAAGATTTTCTTTAGATACCTTTGGTTGAGCCATGGGAAGAAGGGGCAATTTCAGAAGAGAGAGGAAATAGCAGGATAAGAAAACCAAGTACTAGTGTTAACTTTGATTCTGTTCCATTTCTACTAGGTTCAAATGCATAGATGTTGGTTCACACATTATGATCAAAAGCTGGTTTTCATGCTCTTTTCTGTCCTCTTTGAAAAAGAGGACAGAAACAAAAATATGTGTTTCACTGTTTCCCTTTTTGGTAAACGAAAACAATTTTATTTAGTGGGCATGTTTCTGTGGAGTTTAGGAAATTGTGAAAATAGAGCACAAAATCTGGGGGTATAACACAGGAAAGGTGGGGAGGGGCCAGTTCCACATTCCCATACTCTTTACCTTAATTTTTTTCTCTTTATTGATTTTAGAGAAAGAAAGAGAGAGGGAGAGAGATAGAAATATTGATGAGAGAGGACATCGATTGGCCGCCTCCAGCATGCCCTGCACTGGGGATCAGGCCCACAACCTGGGCAGGTGCCCTGACCAGGAATCGAACTGGTGACCTCTTGGTGCATGAGTCGACACTCAACCACTGAGCCACACCGGCAGGGCCAGCCATACTCTTCACCTTTATCAAAGAAACACCTGTCACACTTGTCTATACTTACAATTAGTTTACATTACAAGTAAAACACAATCAGTGACCAGCTCCCTAAATGCTAATTCCTTCTTTTTCAGTGACTTATTTTGCATGTCTTTAACCCTACCTTGTGAATAGCTAACTCAACTACTTGACTGGTATTCCTTTCAACTTTGATGCCATTGATACTGTTATGATTAGCTAGTTATTAATAACAGGAAAGAAGCATAGGGAAGGCCAGACATTATAGGCACGTCATGTGAGCAGCTTCACCAGGAAGCTGCATCTTTGCACTCCCCTGGGAACCACCAGCCTATCCCCGCAAAACACTGTGGGGAGGGGTCCAACAAAGGGAGGATAGACACATGCCTAGTAAAGTTGAGGTGACATAGAGAAGATACTTGCCTGTCAGTCACACCTGGGAACAGAAATCATTTGCCAGAATGGGCATGGCCACTGAAAGCAAGCAAAAATTTGGCAATACATAATCTCCTAAACAAAGGAGCTCACTCTCTTGTGGCTCTTGTTGCTCTTGTGCTCTTGGCTCACTCTGGCTTCCTTGCATTTGAAGGTGTCTCCTCTACAGCCATGTGGCCCCACGGACCCAACATGCAATGAACTGATGGACTGCAGCGTCTCCATAGCACAAACTATGCTAGCCAGATGCTGAACTGGACACTACTCTAACATGGAAAGGAAACTGGACACTGACTCTGATTTTAGCTCTACTGAAGCCCCAGCTACGCTTTTTCTATGACTAGGCAAAGGGAGATAGGACTTTGGAAACTCAGGGATGTAATTCCATGGAAATAAAGCTTTCTTAGATATCTCATCCTTTGTGGGGGTCTCCAGGAATTCTTCCTCCAGCAGTACCCCCAGAAGCCAACCCCCACTAGCAACTGCTGGGAGAGATGAGGTCCTCTGCCCCGTTAACACCCTTACACTCTAATATGCTCTAATATAAGCTGGTTGCTGACTCTTGGGTTTACTACTGCATTGTTTTAAAAAATATTTCAAGACTTCCGGTCAAGATGGCCGCGTAGGTAAACGTGGTATCGTGTCCTCCCACAACCACATCAAAGTTACAACTAAACTACAGAACAACCATCATTCAAAACTGCCTGAAATTGAGCTGAATGGAAGTCCTACAACTACAAAATTAAAGAAGAAGCCACATCGAGACTGGTAGGAGGGTGGAGGAGGACAGGCTGGTCCCACACCCACATGTGGCGGATAAAAATTAGGAGGGACACCTCGGCTGGGAAGGTCCTCCCTGAGGTCTGAGGGGTCCCCGTCCCACACCAGGCGCCCAGCTCATGGTTCCAGTGCCAGGAAGAGAAGTCCCCATAACTCCTGGCTGGAAAACCAGCGGGAACTGAGGCTGAGGCGGCTGGAGCCCCCGGCAGCTCCTCTTAAAGGGCCCGTGTACGGACTTACTCGGACTCGCACCCTCCAGGCTCCAGCGTGGGGGAGGCAGCTTGAAAGGCACCAGAATCATATGAGGAAGAACTGAGCTGTTTGGCATTGGAGCAAGGGCTGGAGAGGCAGCTTTCTCCTGGACAGACGTGCTATCAGAGGCTTTTGTTCCTTTGGTGAGCCCTTCCCTGGGCCGGCAGACTCCGCCGTATCTGGGACTCCAGCTACCTGGCTCACACTGTTTGCCCCGACCTGGTGATTCCCTGAGGCCCTGCCCCACCCAACTTTCAGGCCCACCCAAGCTGTTGCCAGTTGCTTTACCATAGGATTGGCCTGTCTTGGATCCTGCTTCAGCTTTTCCTAAATTCTTTCAAACAAGCAGCGTCTGGTCTCAGCTAGCCCCACACCTCTCGCTAAGTAATACATAGAAACAAACACAGGGAGGCAGCCAAAATGAGGAGACAAAGAAACAAGTCCCAAATGAAAGAACAGAACAAAACTCCAGGAAAAGAACTAAGTGAAATGGAGTTAAGCAACCTAACAGATGCAGAGTTCAAATACTGCTTATAAGGATGCTCAATGGACTTAGTGAGAACCTCAGTGAACTTAGTGAGGGCCTCAAGAGCATAAAAAAGGACCAGTCAGAAATGAAGGAGGCACTAACTGAAATAAAGAATAGTTTACACAGATGCAATAGTAGAGTAGGTAAAGCCAAGAAGCAAACCATCGATTTGGAATATAAGGAAGCAAAAAACACCCAATCAAAACAGCAAAAAGAAAAAAGAATCCAAAAAAATGAGGATAGTGTAAGGAGCCTCTGGGACAACTTCAAGCATGCCAACATTCGCATCTTGGGGGTGCCAGAAGGAGAAGAGAGAGAACAAGAAATCGAAAACCTATTTGAAACAATAGTGGCAGAAAATTTCCCTAACTTGGTAAAGGAAACAGACATACAAGTCCAGGAAGCACAGAGAGTCCCAAACAAGATGAATCCCAAGAGGCCCACACCAAGACACATCATCATCAAAATGCAGAAGGTTCAAGACAAAGAGAGAATCTTGAAAGCAGCAAGAGAAAACAGTTAGTTACCTACAAGGGAGTTCCCATAAGACTGTCAAGCTGATTTCTCAAAAGAAACTTTGCAGGCCAGAAGGGAGTGGCAAGAAATATTCAGAGTGATGAAAAGCAAGAACCTACAACCAAGATTACTCTATCTTGCAAAGCTGTCATTTAGAATCAATGGCCATATAAAGAGTTTCCCAGACAAAGAAAAGCTAAAGGAGTTCATCACGACCAAACCATTATTATATGAAATGTTGAAGGGTCTTCTTGAAGAAAAAAATAAAAAAATATGAACAAACAAAATGGCAATAAATACATATCTATCAACAATTGAATCTACAAACAAAATGAACATGCAGAACAGAAACATTCTCATAGATACAGAGAACTTTTGTTGGTTACCAGATGGATGGGGGCTGGGGGAATGGGTGAAAAAGGTGAAGAGATTAAGAAGTACAAATTGCTTGTTAGACTGACAAACCTCAAAGGGAAGGGGGGTTGGGGGGTGGGAAGAAATAAAACAAAAACTTATATGTATATATGCATAACCAGTGGACACAGACAACAGTGTGGGGAAAGGCAGGAGGGGGGCAGGAATGGGGAGGAGGGGGGCAATGGGGGGAAAATGAGGAACACCTGTAATACATTCAACAATAAAGATAAGTTAAAAAAAATTTCATTCCTAATTGTGGTCTTTATTTTAATAATAATTATCATAAAAACAGCAAATTACTTTTTATATTTTTCCCCAATCAAGCATTAGAATTTGAAAACAGCTGGAATTGACCATATAAAGAGGACTGATTTTCTATGCAAGTTATTTTTTTAATATTCATATTTAAACTGATGTATAAAACCAGAATTTCGACATATTCATCTCCGGTGAGAAATATAGTAGCTACAAATTCAGCTATTTGGAACCATTTGTTAAGTGGGCTTGATAAGCTTGGAATTCAAACAAGACAGTTAGTTATTTTATTTGAATTTTTAAATAAGCTGCCGTCCACAAAATAAGTGGATGATACAGGTTGACTCCCAGGCTAGGAATATTTGTCTTTAGTGATACAGGATAAAGTGGGGGGTCCTCTTCCCCCTGGGTGCTGCTGGGGGTGGGCTTCTTATGATATCCTGAGAAAAATAATTTTCCTGAGACTTGCACAGGAGAATGATTTTTATTTGTATAAAATTAAATCCCTGGGTTTTCAAAGTCCCATTTCCCTTAGTCCAGTCACAGAAGAAGTATAGCTGGGGTTTCAGTAGAGCTAAAATCAGAGCCAGTGTCCAGAGTTTCTATTCCATGTTGGAGCCAGGTCCAGTACAGCATTAGTCCATTGTGTGTGGGGTCCACATGGCTATGGGCATCTGGGCAATGGCTATGGGCAAATACAAGGAAGCCAAGCATGAGCCAAGTGTGCCAAGAGGAACCAAGAACATAAGAGAGTGAGCATCTTTGTTTAGGGGATTATACATCCCAAATTTCCAGGCACTTGCAGTGACCACACCTACTCTGTCCAACCAGCTCTGTCCTCAGGTAGATAGATCGGACATGCATCTATCCTCCCTTTGTCTAGTCCCCTTCCCCCAGTGTTTTGCAGGGAATATGCCTATAATGTCTGGCCTTCCCTTTGCTCCTTTCCTATTATTAACAACTAGCTAATTACAATGGTATCATTAGGTCTGTACATGGGTGGGTCCTCCTTCTGAATAATTTGAGTGTGCCCATTTGGATTCATTCCAAGAGCCACTACCTTAGTTTAGACTTTTTTAGTTTTTTTTGGCTTACAGTTCTGGTCATATTGATGTATACCAAATCACCCCACAATAGTGGCTTAAAACAATAACAACATCTATTTCACTCATAAATCTGAGGTTATAGGGTTAGGCAATCCTTTCTTGGAGTCTCACTGTTCTAATCAGAGGTGGCTGGAGTAAGGTCTTCTTTGATAGCTTCCTCACTAGTACTCCTGGAGGAAAGGCAAGAATGAGTAACACTGGAATGTTTGTCATCACAGGCATTCCCTTGTGTGGCCTCAGGGGACAGATTTAATGTCTCCCAAAGTACAAAAAAAACAGATCAGGCATTTACACTGAATTTATATCTAGTTTCTTGAGTAGTTTTACACCTAGGTCTTCTTTCAATTCATAGCTCAAATGGAATTACAAGACATGTGTGAGTACAAACAGAGCAAGGAAAACAGCCAACCCACCAGCATCAAAGTCATACACTTTGAGAATGCTTTTTTTTTTTCTGGCAGGCATTCTAGCTTAGATTATAATACTAACAACAACAACAAACAAACAAAAATCTAGCTAAGTTTAGTCTACTGCAAAACTTTCCAGGAGATGCTATCTCTGTACTTATCAGCAACTCACTGCATCAAAGAGCTGCCAACCTTCTTTAACATCAGGCCACCTCAAGCAAGACAATTTTTAACATACAAGTATAAGTAGAGGGCCAAGGTATTTGCCCCAGGGATGTGTGAGCTACTTACTCTAAAAGAAGATGCGGGTTTCCCAATAAAAATGAAATAGACGGCACAAAGGGCCAAGGTTTTCCTCTTTGTCAGCTGACTTGAACTAATTTCTGTACCATTGTTCCAAGCCATCAGCAGTGCACAGATCTTTTTCACTCCACGGTTAAATTTATTTCTGTGTGTTCTATTCCTTTTGGTGCTATTAAAAGGGATTATTATTTTTTTTTTATTTCCCTTTCCGGTAGTTTGCTGTTAGTATACAGAAACAAGTTTTTGGAAGCCAGATTGATATATGTAATGGTTAGTTTGTGTCAATGTGGTTAGGCTATAGTACTCAGCTATTCAGTCCAACACTATTAGAGGTGTTGCTGTGAAGGAAGTTTGTAGATGGGGCATTTCAACACTTAGTTGACTTCAGGTAAAGAAGAGTGTCCTTGATAATGTTGGTGGGCCTCATCCAACCAGTTGAAGAGCCTTAAGAGCAAAACTGAGGTTTTCCTGAGGAAGAAGAAATTCTTCTTTCAGGGTGCAGCTCCTGCCCCAGAGTTTCCAGACTGTTGTTTACAGATGTTCAATTTGCCAGCCCCCACGATATCTTAAACCATTTCTTTGAAATATGTCTCTATCTCTATTTATCTATACATCTTCCTGGTTCTGTTTCTCTGGAGAACACTGACTGATAGAATTGATACTAGAGTGACTGTATAAATTTATCATCCAAACTGGTACACTTTTGAGTGTGAAAGGGGCAATATTAATAATGATGCCAGGAAACTGGCATAAAGCAGAGCGTTGCCCTGATAAATGGTTCCCCTGGGTAAAATAAATTTTATCCACTTAGAGGTATCAATATAATCCAATTGAGAAAAGAGGTGTTTCTGTTTTTGTTTTATTCTTAAGGGAATCTAATTAGTTAACCAAAAATATTCTGAACTAAGGTAAAAAAACAAATCACTCCATCATTTGGAGAGAAACCACCTATTGGCATTATAGAAAGCATTTTCCCCTCTTTTGACATTTTGTAAAGGTCAAAAGTTTGGAATCCTACAGTTATTTTGAATTTGAAAAGTAATGAATCAAAGGGTAAATCAGAATCCTCCTAAATAATGGCAGGCATTTAGATATGATGGATGGTCTCAATGTACCCGTGCAATTACCCAAGTTTAACCCTCCTCATTGTAGCCCTATTTAAATCTGTTATCTTTGACAAAGATAGTTTTTACATGACTACTAACTAGCTGAGAAGAAATAAAAAATAATTTTGTAAAACTGAATGCTGTTAAAGGTTCTATTTAATCTGTATTTGTGTCAGACTGTCAAAGCTAAATAACTTTGTCAATTGGGAAATATAGTCAATCATTGACAATGAAAATGTATATCTATACGCTTCAAAACAAAAACTAGCCAATGTGACTCTGGAATCCTATTTTACTCTCAGATGAATTTCACTAGGAATGAGTCACATTCATGGCTAGTACCTCTCAATATCTAACTACCTTTGCTATACTGATGAAAGCTGTGGCTTGGTATATTATTGCTAAATCTCTGATAGTAATACTGGAAATTACATGACAATTAGACAATTTTTACTTGGTGTATAGCTTAAAGGGAACCTAATCTAGCATTCTGGAAAATATTGATTAATACAGTTGACCTTTATATGAAGTCAAGCAGTGATACTGTGGACCTTGACTTCACACTTGCTCTTGCTCTTAGGCATTCTATACTATGAAGTCTCAATGATTTATTGGAAAATAATTTCCTTTCCTTCTCATGGGAATTTTTAGAAGGAAGCTTAAACAAAAGCAAGGCAAAGAGAGAAAGAGAGAGAGAGAGAGAGAGAGAGAGAGAGAGAGAGAGAGAGAGATTATCCAGGAGATTAAGATATTTTATAAATACATTTCAATTCAAGAGACTTTAATTAAACACCAAGTAATCAAAAATTTCATCCAATATATATGTATGATGGCTCTTCTGGATAAAGGAATGATGGCATATTTTAATGATTAGTCAACCTTAAAAGGATACAGACTGCTAGTGACATTTTTTAATTATCTTATGTATTATATATATTTTAACATACTCTCTCAAAGGGTCGCACTTGGAACTCTGTACTTAGGAAAACCAAGTCCACATGTACTAATTGAATCTAAATAACACTGATAGAAGCTGAAGATATGATATGGAATTGTGATAGTCTCAGATTATTGACAAAATATTACAATTTTATGAGAGGGTAGTTGGTCAATGAAATTGTCAAATGAATAAAAATTGCATCTCAAGGGACCAAACAGAAAACAAAAACAATGAAAGTATAAGACAATAAGAGGCAAAACAGAATCTGAGGATAATTTTATTTAAATCAAATTTGATTAGAACCATAATAATTATATCACAAGATCATATAAAAGTCATTGTTTTACTTGAAGTTGTATTTCTAATTTGATATTATCTGTAATACAATGTCTCTAGGAACTTTGGGGAATCTCTTCTTCTTAAATGTTTCCAACTATGTACATGCACAGTTTATTTATACATGACTCTGCATGGCAAGTTATACAACTGTTAGCTAGAGGCAGTTCATTCTTATCCTATGACCATCCAGCTGTGTGATATTTGGTAAGTAGATCAAAATATTTGCGTCTCAGCATTCTCAACTCAAAAAAAATATTTAACTGTACATTTTTTTATGTCTTCAATATTAAAAACTATACCCAGGCCCAGCCAGTGTGGCTCAGTGGTTGAGCATCGAGCCATGCACCAAGAGGTCATCAGTTTGATTCCCAGTCAGGGCACATGCCCAGGTTGTGGGCCAACTCCCCAGTGGGGGCATGCAGGAGGTATCCAATCAATGTTCTTTCTCATCGATGTTTCTATCTTTCTCTCCCTCTCCCTTCCTCTCTCTCTAAAATCAATCAATAAATAAAAATTTTAAAATAATACATAAATAAAATAAAAACAATACCCAGAGAGCACCTACCTAATTTCAACTGTGCATGTGTGTGTGCATATATGAATGCCCAAATATTTTATATAACAAGGCATTTGTGAGTACTGAGTTTAGGTGAAGTGATTTAGAATGAGTGATATGTCATTAAATAAGTAATGGTGGCCCTGGCCAGATTGCTCAGTTGGTTAGAGCATTGTCCCAATATGCCAAGGTTGCGGGTTCAATATCCAGTCTGGGTACACACAAGAAGCGACCAATGAATGAGTAAATAAGTGGAACAACAAATCAATGTTTCTGTCTCTCTTTCTCAAAATCAATCAATAAATAACAAGTAAGTAATAGTAAATCAGTTTGATGAAAGGAAAAAACATGATATGGTAACAAATAATAAATTTACAAGTACAAACATATTAAGCATATCCAAGGAATATGGATATAAAAGGGAAGAATTAATTACTTAACATTTTAATTTTCTGGTTTTCATTGTTTGGAGTCACACTATATAATTGTAATTTCATATTAGGATTGGTTAAGTTATTAAAGAAGTACTGTCTGAATTTATCTATGTGAAAATTAGTACATCTGTCTATGCATATGCATATAAATATGCACATAGAAAAAATATTTTAAAAATTTTAAAAACAACATTTGAGTGGTAATAAAAACCATTAAGGTGAAAATGCAGGGAGAGAGAAAGGGGGGGGGGAGAGAGAGAGAGAGAGAGAGAAAAGAAACCACCCAATCAAAAAATACTACAACAACCTAATGAAGAGTATATAACTATAAATTTAGTGGTAATGTCAATTAAATTGTGACAAAATAAAAATACTATACATATAAAAGTTTTATAAATTAAGTCTTAATATTACTTATAGCATATTTGTTTCTATTTATATATCTTAAAATGAAAACTTCAGTGACCAAGTTTCTTTTTTTTTAAATTAGTACACAGGGGGAAATGCCATTAAGAGAAAGGTAAAACAAGGAGCTAGTTCTCTGGAAAGACCAATAAATTGGGGAAATTTCTGGCAAAGAAAATTAGAAAGAAAAGGAAAAAATAAGACTGTATAACATAAAAAAAAAATGCTCAGAAATGTGGCTTTACATTTGGAATAAAGATCTTATAAGAAACTACTGCACATAAAGCAGTATTTTGAAAATATATATGAAACGAATAATTTTATGATATAGTTAATTAAAAGATAACTAATGAAAAGGTATAATATTTCAACACATGAGAGTCAAAATTTGAAAAATAGTTATAGAACCATAGCACAAAGACCAGTCCAGCTTGCTTACTAGATAATTCTTCCAAACTTTCAAGAAAAAAACAAAACAAAACGTATGCTCTTTAAGTCATTCTCAGAAACAGAAGTGTTTGGAAAGCACATTGGTTCATGTTGTAACTAGCAGAGCACTGAGATGGAAATCTCGTGATCAGTGGCACTCATTTCTTCACCCTGCTTCCTTCCCCCAACTCACACACACAACTACAGCACAGAAAACACAGATTCATAGGTATATAGTTTTGGAGGAGGAGAAGAGGGATTTCTAAAAATGTCAATGAAGATAGAAACTATAAAGAAATTTAGGGGGGGGGTATCTGTACAGTTCATTAATTAAAACACAAAAGAAAATTCATCAAAATATTCATTTCAATATTTGTCAGAGGGCATATGTTTACTAAAAGTGGGCTAACCTCTTCCTCCACCAATTCTCCCTGACATAAAAGCTATCCGGTGCTCAGCAGTGGTTTGAGGTTTCACATGCTCATTAAATTAAAATCACTTGGGTAGTTTTTAGAAAACAGAGGCTTGGGTCACACACAGACTATTACATCAGAATCTCTGGAGGTGAGACCTAGGTATCAGGTATCTTCATATTTGTTTGAAGTAAAGTATTTTTATGACTGTTGGATGAATTTTTCTTTAATATTTTTAGAGAAATAAAACATTCAAGTCATCACTTGATTACTAAATAGTCATAGAAGCTGCAGACACTTGCTTAATACATATGGTAAAGAAAAAAAATGGTTTTCCATTTTTTGGCATCCAAATAACCCTAATACTTTGTTGTTTTGCCTTGTAATTGATTGTGCTAATTTTTATCTGAAATGTATTTAAAGGAACTTAATATGTATTTGCTTATTGATGTCTTTCAAAGAAGTGCTGCGAGTGGAAGGGAGAAGGAGCAGGTTAATATATTGCATGCATTCTAAAGATATTCTAAAATTCCTCAGTCATCTAGCTTCTCGAAGTCCATATAGCAGCTGACTTCAACCGCCTCCTTTCTCTATTTGTTATACTGTATTCATTTACTAAGTTCTTCAACTCTCACCAGACCCAGCGTTCTGTCCTGCCTTCTTTTTACTGGTTCGGTTCTTTGTTGTATGGATCACTGTCAGAGGTTCTTTCAGATTCTCCAATGACCTAGTAAGTGTCAGAGGAGAATAGGAAACCTCAAAACCTCCTTAGGGTCTGGGAGCAGGAGGAGAAAAAAAAAAACTTGTAAAAATTTCATTTCCATCACTATTATAAATGCCATGCTTCATAAAATGGATGATACTTTCCAAAAGAGGATAAAAAATTTACGCAATGCAATATGTTATTTTAGATGGATTAATGGTAATGGAATTGATGCAGTAAAAATATTACATTATCATAAAGAATGTTGATTGAATATCAGTGTTATATTTTTAAGAAATCAGAAACAATTTGCCAGAAAGTAGGGAAATCCTTGAAGATAAGTTTATGGTACACTTTGAAATAGAGATTTTATATGTATTCCATTTAGATAACAACAGATATATTAATTTCTTTCCTCATAAGCATGTTAAAGTGCTTTCAACAGTCATGTTTTTGGGTGTAGAAAGACGAAAGTCTGCTTTGAGACAGAAACTATCTTTTTTCTTTTTCTGTACTTATATTTATTCCCCATAACACCCTGTGCAGTGTGGACCACAAGGTAAGCGCTCAATAAACGTTTGAGTGAATGAATAGTCCTAATATAGCATGTACTGAGAAAAGAGATAAAAGAGTATCAAACAATGACAGCAAAGACTGTCGGGAGGAAGATAGAAATTGATTAGTACTTGCCAGAAACAATTCAATATTGTTCCCACATCAACAAAAGAGGACAAACACAGACAAAGATCAATTTTCCTTTTTACCATGTATTTCTAAAGCAAACTCCACATCACTCTCCCCCTCTAACATGGTAAATGCCTAAGGGCACTTTTGCACTGTTCCTGCAGTGAAGCAAATTAGCATCATTACCTATACAGGTCCCCTCTCTGCATTCACTGCCTAAGAGTGGCATTATCATACACAAAAGGAATGTGTGGAAAGACACATCAGGTGATACAATTAACTTCAATCTACATTAAAACACATTTTACCATTTGGACCACATCTAGCAATATATTGAATTTCCTCTTCCAATTTTCTCTTATTTACAAAGTGCTATTATTGCTACAACTACTTTTTTCAAAAAATAAAGACAATATATTCAAGAAGCTTGCTGATATTATAAACATTACCTGACATGAGAAATAATATTTGAACAATGCATGAGTTGCTGGCAACAGGGATATGATTGAAGAAGAAAAAGAGAACAGGAAAGAGTGAAAAAGAACTGGGCAGCTCGCCTACGATGAAAATTACACATATATATAATATTTTCAGGGCTAGACAATAAGTTTATAAACTTCTATATCAGGTCCAGATACTGAAGGATTCCAATTCATTTACAAGCACTTATTCATACCAGCTGCTTGACCCATCGGGCATGACCTCATTAGTCCACAGGATGGATATATATATGCAGTGGACAACACAAGCCTTCCGAGGAAAGTTAGATTTGATTGGTTTTGAGAGAAAAGTGGAATCTAGCATCGTAACTAAGGCACCAGACATACTTTTACTTCAGTTAGACTACAAAGAGTTGACTCAGTACCAACTTAAAGCAGCTGTTTATCCACACACTATTAAGTGAAAAAGTTGATCTTTACATGATGAAATAAATATTAATAGATATTAATATATCTCTCGACATACTTTACAAACTCTGCCTATGAGTGAGCAAGAGGACATTCATTCACTTATTCAACAAACATTTTAACTCCCATGTGCAAATTCTTCCGTAGCAAAAGGCTAAACAAATCCTATGTGAAATATCAAAGCCTCCTGATCAAAAAAGGAAGGAGCAAGTAAAAGGACATACATCAGTGGAGGCTACGAGAAAGAGAGTGTGCTTGTGCTGACCTTCCAGGAAAGAAGAGGGGTTTGACAGGTAGTAGCATGAAGCTAAGAGAGGAAGAACAAAAGAGATGAGAGGAGAGATTTCCAGACTCAAAAACAGCAGAGTAGTCAGCTGCTACTGGCATGCAGCGTGCACTGAGTAATTTACACTTGTCTCTGATGATAAATTGATAGAAGCATGAAGACCAGAGGGAGTGATATATTGTATACAGCAAGTGGGGAACCTTTTTACTGCCAAGGGCCATTTGGATATTCATAAAATCATTGGAGGGCCATACAAAATTATCAACTTAAAAATTAGCCTGCTACATTTGGTCAGGCTAATTTGGTGAGGGTGTGATGTCAGCTGGCATGGATTTCTCGGGCTTTATATGGCCCACAGGCCAGATGTTCCCCACCCCCAAAACTATACGGGATGGATTTTATTAATTCATCCAAGACATAGTTATTAAATGACTGCCACGTGCCAGGGCTGTGCTCATTTAAATCAAGGTATACGAAGGTGCAAAACACCTACCAGTCTGCCCGGCTGGTGTGGCTCAATGGTTGAGCATCGACCCACGCATCAAGAGCTTGCCAGTTCAATTTCCGGTCAGGGCACATGCCCAGGTTGTGGGCCCGATCCCCAGTGGGGGGCATGCAGGAGGTGGCCAATCGATGTTCTCTCTCATCGATGTTTCTATCTCTCTCTCTCTCTCTCCCTCTCCCTTCTTCTCTCTCTAAAATCAATAAAGAAAAATTTTTTTTAAAAAAATTACCTACCAGTCTCACAGGGTGAAGCACTGGACTGAATACAGGGAAGTGTCAGAAGAAAAAGCTCATGATTCTTGAAAGGGGTCAATTGCCAATGCAAATGCAGCCTAACATCTCATGTCCCAGGAGCCTAATGATGATGATAACAGCTTGTTTGAGGGGTGGGGGGACGGCAGAGAAGACAAAGGGAGAGTTGAAAACATATAACTTCTTCTTTGTCCTTTTCCAGTCTAATGACAGAGAAGCATTAAAACAAAGGCTCTGGGGTGCGTACACTGATTTAATTAACGTATACTCTCATATTTTTGGCATTGCGTGTCTTCTTTTTATTTTCTGACAGTCCTTCACAAATCCAAATGAGTACCTTGTCATTGCAGGCTTTCAGCAACACACAGACAACTCAAGAACGTTGCCTCTTTATAGCAGTCAGTGCAGGAACTCAACCTAACATGCTTGAAGTGACATAGCTCCCAAAAGAGGGACAGTTCAAAGGAAACAGTTCTTCGTCCAAACTCTCTGTGCTTAAATTTAACAGTGTGTTTGAGACAGAGCTATCTTAACATAAACCTAGCTTTACCTTCTTAAAAATGTAAATTTTAAAGAACTTTAATATTGTAAGTAAAGGGCAGTAGTGATAGGCTGAGGAAGGGCCAGATGACAGGAGCTGCTGTCCTTTCTCTGCCCTTCCCTTTTGTTACCATGATCCACCCTTTCCTCTGTAACATTTAGTTTTGCCTCTTCTTCTAATAATTCTCATTTGCAACAGAACATAACCCTAGCCAAGTAACACCAGGGATGATGAATGTATGTGTGTATTTTCATACACACACACACACACACACACACCTGGTTTCCACTCCTCCATATTGCTAGGATTTTGCAATTGCTTCTCTCATTCAGTCCTACAAGACATGTATTTATACCAGCAGTCCTGCATTTTCTCACTGTAACACTTCTTGATCTGCCCACTCAGATGACACCACCGACTCTCCACCAATTCCATGCCTCATGATTGTGGCAAGTTCCTGTCAGGAAGAACTCACAGACTGAATTCAAGCAAACCACCTTCCCTATCCAGCTGTGCCACTTACCTGCTGGGGAAGTAGCTAAAGCTCTACTTTCCATACCTAAAAATTAAGATAATAGTACCTACTTCTTAGATTTGCTATGAAAAGTAATTGGGAGAATGTATAAAATGTAGTGATCATGTATCGATTCCATTAAATATCAGTTATTTTTATCATCACCATGATCATCATTATCATTATCATCATCATCATCGAAAAACTGAGAAAACCAAAACTTAATGAGCAACACTGTCTCCCACTGAGGTCTTTTTGCCCTTTATCACTCTGATTTGGGATTGTTTTCATTGTTTGGGCCATTCACACAAAGTATGTTCTGTTCTCAAACAGTGTGCCCACGTGCTCCAGAGAACTTACAGAGGCATTTTGAGATATTTATGTTTTCAAGAGAAACAGAAACTATCAACTATCATATTATATTCCTTTCAATGGTATCATCTCTTTTCAAAGGTCCACATTGACCAGTTGTTGTCTGAAAGACAAGTCCAGTGAGAAAACCCACACGGAACAGAAAACAAGCACGGAGGTCTCCAACCTGAATCCAAGTTCTGAGGAGTTATGCACTGCTCAGAAGTGGTATGCATCCCATCCTTGATCATCCTGGTTATTTTAAAAGGTAATAGAAATATATATATTTTTCCTTTTATGTATGTATATTAACTTTTCAAACCACAGCTAAGTTGTTAAGACATGAATATGTATTGAAGTCCTTGGCACTAATGCTCAAACAGAACTCTTACATGTTTCATTTTATTTTGTTTATTGACTTATGGGGTTTGAGGAAATAAATGACTGTGGGTGTCACGAACCAAGAAGATTTGGGATCCCTGCTGGAAGTGGTTCTCAATATTGGCTGCTTTTTAGCACCATGTGGAGTAGTTACATAAAATTTAACCCCGACAGGGAATTCTCCTATACCTGATGATAGAGAGCTGACACAACAAATAATCTCTTCACTAGATGACAGAACTAGAAGAAGAAAAAAACAAAACCTTCTTCAAGAAATAGTCCTTATTCCAAAGTCAAGTCCATCAAGATTACATTTTCATGAGCTCTTAAAACTAACTTCTCTTCATCACTTACTCCCCAGTTTCTCACTTTTATTTTGACTACATTTAGTCTCTATTGAAGATCAATTTTATGTTAAAATAGAATTTTATCTTTAAGGAAAAGGCAGGTTCATTAGAACAAAAATTCTCAAAATTGAACTATCTTTCTCCAGAAGGAGGTGTTAAAATGCTGATCCCAACCCCCTTTCTCAGAGATTCTCATGCAGGTGCCACAGGAAAGCACATTAGAAAGTCTGGAGAAGAAATCACGCGGAGGCAATAGCCATGAGTTCCCCAAGAACTTGAAAATAGAAGTATTTCTGCAAATTAAACCATAAAATCAGATATAATAGGTCAGAAAATTATATAAATGTTATGTCTAGGTTGAAAAGACTGAGATATGATTATAACCTGACATATTTAATATATTTTAAAAATATCCTTCAGCCCTGGCCAGAGGAACACATTGGTTAGAGTGTCGACCTGCGCACCGAAGGGTTTTGGGTTCCATTTCCGGTCAAGAGCACATACCTGGGTTGCAGGTTTGATCCCCAGCCCCAGTCAGGGCATGTGTGCGGGAGGCAACAAATCAATGTGTCTCTCTGACATCAATGTTTCTGTGTATGTGTGTGTGTGTGTGTGTGTGTCCCTCCTTCCTTCCTTCCCTCCCTTCCACTCTCTAGAAAAAAAGCAAGTTAAAAAATATCCCTCAAAAATAATAATTTATCCTTAGCGGAGGCTTAGAAAGTAGTGTCTGAAAGGCAGGCACTGCAGTGGCGTGGCAGAGCCAGCTGGTGCCAGCTGTGAGGGCTGGGTGGTGTGCATTTCTTCCCAGATGAACATTTAGTAATATTGCTAGATTAAAGTTGGTCACAGTGAAAATATACACATCACAGAAATTGGCAAACATTGCAAATTAGGATTTTCTCCTGAAAAGCCATTTGTTAAACATTTATTAGCAGATCATTGGATATTGGGAACATCTACCAAAACATGATTGAGAAATCTCAAAAGGCAAAATGAAAAAATATATATTGACCTAAAACATCTATCCTCGTTGTGGAGACAAATGTAAATCTATACATAAAAGTATGAAGATCTTCAATATTCATATCCTATAAATAATTTTTCTTGCTCTATTTCCAAATTCTGATTACTCGGCTTCACACGCAGATTTCTCTTTCAGAGAGAGTAACACTGGACCACCTGATATCTGTTCTACCTGATGGCAGTGTTCTTCCATGTAAATGAGTAAGCTGCTATTTCAATTTATAATGCAGAGAGAATTTAGTGATCGTTATCATCAATGTAAGTCCAAGAAGGCTTGGATTCTGGCAATATTAAGTTTCTACAGAGTGGCTCAGTGGTCAAAGCTGACGTTTAATAGTACTTTCTAACCAGCCAGTTGGCCTTCTCTGAAGACACATTACCCTCAAAGCATAACTTCTTTCAGAAGCAATCCATCCAGGATGTTTAGAGAGCAGTACTTCCTCAGACCAACTGTACTAGACCAACTTTATGAAAAATTGTCAGGAATTAATAATGCCACAAATGTTCCTTTTACTATATAATATCCATTTCAGGCAAATTTACATTTAAAAAGTATCTCTTCTTTTTATGGCCATTCTTGAGGTACTCAAGGGCAAAGGGAACACAGATATATGCCTTCAACCACTCTTTATCCCCGCAGTGATAATACACTGAGCAGGAATAAAAATCCATACGGGCCCACATCTTCACAGTACTAGAACCTTACTGATTATTTATAAATTTAGATACTTGAATTTATAAGATCAGCACTAGAAATATCTTAGATATAAAATATGTGCCCTAAAGGAGCCAAACAACATCATTTGTTTACTTATTATTTCCTCCTCGGGGTTCTACTGATTTGGTAAAGACATTTGAAGCTAAAACTCCCTTGATGGTTATCAGATTTATCATGTTCATTAGAAGAGATTACTACTAAAGATTTGTTTTAGAAGCAAACCCATTATAAATTGGGGCTTTATAATAATGTATGATTATGTTTCCAAAGATGACCTCTGGCATGAATCTATAGATCCATACGGATGGTTTCCCAGGCCTAATGATTTACTGTCATTGAGACAAATGAAAAAATAATCCTGTAAAATTATAATTAGTTCCTACTTCTTAATCTAGATAGGTTTTTAATGATAATGCTTTAGGAAGCTATATTCTTCTGATTCTAATGCACTATCTCAAGACAACCTTCTCCAATAGCAAATGAACAGAAATGATTAGTGAGAATCGGAAAGATACATAGAGCGTCTAAATAAATGGAGCATTTTCATGAAAACTATTAAACTGATGAATTAGATTAAAATGTCACTACCATTAAACTCTCTTTAATAAACGTCAAATAAATACTTTAGCAGCGCTCCGCAGCTTCATGACTGTTACTGTATCTGTCAGGGAAGCATTACCAATTGTTTTTGCATTTTATGTGTTCTAACTAACAAAAAGATTTACTTTCCCAGCCTGATTGTACTTGTCATCGCTGCTGATGAAACTGAATTGTGAACACTATTGGGCTTAAGCAGAAAAACTTTGAGAACGTGTTAAAATATAATCTGTATATTATTATCCTTCTAGAGACCCCTCCAAGACAGACATGTAAACACATTCTTGGGGTATTTTTATAAGTACTCTAGAAAAAGGATATGAGTGATCAATATTTCAAATCCTCAAGATATTCAATCTGTGTAGCAATGTTTGATTCTTAGACATTTAAGCTACGGAGAGGATTTTGCTCACTGGGCCAGAGCTAAACCTTAACCAGGCTTTATAGGAATAAAATAGTAAATATAGGAAGAGAGCAATCTGCTTTAAAGGTTAATGGAATATCTGTTTCAGTAGGAGTAGCTGATAGGTTGTTGTGTGGGGGAAGAAGAAACTTTCCTTTACCCTCAAGGTTTGTTCAGCTGGTCTAATAATCAAATAGACATGAGACAGATTAGCAAGAGAAAATAACCAAAGTTAATACATAGATATGTATGGGAACCCTGGGTGCATGAGAGAGTCAGAGACCCCACAGGTAGGAGAGGTCCAGACACAGGAAGGGAAAATGGGTATATAAGACACTCTGAGCTAGAGAGAAGAGAATGCACCTTGGGACTTCAAAAGGTCATTGCAGGGACAGCACATGTTCAGTAATTATTAGTTTTTCCTACCATATAGACAGGTAAAAAGTCATTTCTTGTTTTAAAGCTTATCATGGGCTAGGCTCCTAATGTAAATTCTCCTGGATAATTAAAGGGGAGGGGGGCAGGGGAGGGCGTGGAGTAGAAGCTTCTCCTAAACTCACAGGTTCTCTGTTCCTTTAGCTCAAAATAATCTGCATACTTCTGAGGCTTGTTCTGAACCCCTCCAGTGGTTTGAACTGCAGAATGTGAACATGAAGTAATCTGTGTTACTTAGAGGACAGGGTACCAACCTGCATCCAGGGTTATGTCTGAGAGATAGCTGTTGAAATGTACCTCTATGATTGTCAGTTTTGTCTAATCACTTCTTAGTTCTTTCGTTTTCCTTCACGTACTTGAAAGCTCTACAATGAGTTGTCTACACATGTATGATTTTTATTTCTTCCTCATTAGTTGACTTGTCATCATGAGATTTTCTACTTTACCTCTATAATATTTTTTAGCCTGGATCTGCTGTTTTATATTTCATAGCCACATTATGTTCTTATGTACGTATAGATTTTCATTAGAGTTCCTTATCTCAACTTTTACATTCCATCTGCCCGTGTGTTTGTATCCAAAGTGCTTCTCTTATAGGCATATTCATGACCTCATGACCTCGCCTCCACTTTCAATTCCAGTGTGAGTCTATCATCGTGCTTTTTGATTTCCATTTCTATTGTTCTTTCATTTTGTATCATCCTTTTGTCCTTCTTTTTGTATGTCCCTGCAAGTTATTCACATAAGTTTTAATATTCTATTTTATTTCTCCATTGGTTCTCTAGGTAATTTCTCTATGCTCTTTGATCCTTGTCTTGGAGATTACAAATGCATACTTTCAGTTTATATTTCAGGTAAATTATAAGAAATGTATAATGGCATAATGTCATTAAACTTCTCTTTGTTTTTGTGATTGTTATTTATTTTACTTCTATATATATTATAAACACCATAAATAAATTTTTTTGCTTACAACTGTCAATTCTCTAGTAAAGAAACTAAGAAACCCAAAACACTCTTTTATGTTTACCTACATAGTCACCATTACCAGTGCTCTCCATTCCTTTGTAGAGATTAAGTTTTCCACTTGGTGTTTATTTTCTTCTAGCTAAAGAATTTCGTCATTTCTTTTAGTGCAGATCTCATGGAAAGAAAATCTCTCAGCTCTCATTATCCTGATTTATTTTAGTTTACCTTCATTTCTAAAGCATTTTTTTAAATTTTGGTATAAAACTAGATTGATAGGTTTTTCTTTTTCCTTCCATCATTTCGAGGACATTATTGCATTGTTTCTCTGTATACATTGTTTCCAATGAGACATTAGCCACTCTGAATTTTCATTCCCCTGTGGGTAACGCATCATTTTTGTCTGGCTGCTTTTAAGATTTTCTTTTTCTTTTGTTGTTGTTCTTGTTGTGGTTTTCAACATGGTGTGATTGGGTATTGTCTGTTTTTTATATATCTTGTTTAGGGTTTTTAGGTTGAATCTGTAAGTTGCTCTTTTTCTCAAAATTTTGGAAATATTTACCCAATATTTCTTCAAGCAATGTTTTTCTGCTCCGTTGTCTTTCTTCTTCTTTCTATGATATGTGTATTAAACTACTTTATGCTATCCTTATCTTATAGGTAACTGAAACTCTGATCATTTTTTTTCCAATCTTAAGTTTTTTCTCTCTGTTCTCCAGATTAGATGATTTTATTAAATTGTATTAAACCTTTTTATTTCTGTAGTATATGGATGCACCACAATTTGTTATCTATTTATCTATGATGGGCATTTAGGTTTTTTCAGTTTTTAGCAATTGCAAATAAATCTGCTATGAACATTAGGGCACAAAACTTTGTGCAGACATATATCTTCACCTTCTTTGGAGGAACCCCTCTGAATGATACGTCTAGGTTGTATACAGGTATGTGTTTAATTAATGGTTTAATCCTCACACTGGTTGAACATTCCCTCCTTCCAGGTGTTCCACATACTCTACAATGCTTACTATACTCTATTTTTGAACTTAGACCATTCTAGTGGCTATATCATGATATAATGAAATGACTTTTAGTTGCTTGAATATTTGTGTGGGAAGATCTGGACTGGGAGAGAGAGTAAATAAATATAGAAAAGAGAGAGAATCAGAAGAAAGGGACAGAGGAATAGGGAGAGAGACATATCTTTCTGAGAATGATGACCATCACTATCTTCATGGTTGAGACAATTTCCTTCCACATCACTTCAGGTTTGGATGACAATGGGAGAATTCAGACATTTTCTGTAATTTTTACTGTGCAGGTGATAGTTTTTATTTATTTGAGTCTATGGATTAAATGAGTAGTTGCCCTTTAGAAACTATCAATGACTGGTTTATTCCCTTCCTTAACTTAAAAACCAACAGGTTATCTGCAAACTATTTCTGTTTTCTTGATTGTCCTAAAAATAATAGCAGGCCATAATGGTGTGCAACAGGGCCCAATAGGGGCTAACAGTTACAACAAACCAGCTCCAAAAAAAAAAAAAAAAAAAAGGACTAGAATCTGGTATTAAAAACAAAAGTGTATGTGTCCCCTGTGGCACTCCAAAATAGCCATATGGCCATATGTCTGTCTTCCTTAAAGATAATATATTATAGCGAAGTCTAGTATTTTTATGAAAACCTTTTCATATTTCTCTAAAACTAAAAGCAGCCATTA
Source organism: Tadarida brasiliensis (assembly GCA_030848825.1). Taxonomy (NCBI): domain Eukaryota; kingdom Metazoa; phylum Chordata; class Mammalia; order Chiroptera; family Molossidae; genus Tadarida; species Tadarida brasiliensis. The sequence continues at coordinate 75,107,918 of CM061267.1, read as the reverse complement.
ACATGATATGGAAATTTCTATGACCTACAATATGGCAATCTAGGTAATCCTAATATCCTTCCACTCCAAAACATCTAGAAAGCCTGGATGCAGTATAGTAAGCATTTTTTAACATACAGTAGAGATTTCAAGAAACTGAGAGAAATCCTAGGGGCTAAATATAGATGAGAAACTGAAAACAAGAATAGTAAGAGCTGTTGCAATGCTGCGTCTGAAGGGCTGTTCTCTGGCCCCAGAGTGGCTTGGGCTTTTATACTCAGGTAGATACAAAAGTCACAGGACAGAGCAAGGAGAAAAAATGGAATAAATACTACACCATAGATTAAAAAAAAAATCTTCCTAGAAAAATACCTTCAAAGGTCATTTGATCTAGAGAAAAGAAAACTATACAGATGGTAAAATTTTCTGTCACAACTTGAACTCTGGTGAACACGTGGGGGGGGGGGCAGGTAACACACCTAAGAACTTGTACACCAAAGGACTATACCCATGCGCTTCGGTGCTTAAATTTACACTATCCACATATTTACAAAGCCTACAAATCAACAAGATAACCACCTTCTAGAATCATGCTGGCAAGTATGATTACTTAGAATAACTATACCTATATATTTCCTAGTGGAAGAGACTCTCAAAACTACTTTCACAGGGGTACCCATAAAGTTCTATTCAACAGGATTCATAGTCAAAACTCTAATACAACAGGAAATAAAACCTCCAGTAAGAGACAACTGGCAGCACAAAGAGTAAAATAGACTCTTTCCAAAAATAAAATAATAGAACTATTACATATGAAGGTTAAGTATGAATATTTAAAATGATTTAAATATAAAAATAAATCAAAACATAAGAAAGGGAAAAAAACCACAGTTCAAAAACTCCTGGCATATTTGAAATAAATCCAATTTTTAAAAAATGGGCATAAGCCTTCAACACTCACTTCAAAATGAGGGTTATCACGTGACTTATAAATACATGAAAGTTTGTGAATTCATTAATAGTGAGTGAAATAAAAATTAGAACTACAGTGAGATATACTGGATGCCCATGAGGACAGATAAAATAAATCCATATTGACTGACCACACCAAGGATGTGGAGGTACTAGAACTCTCGTACACTGCTGGTGGTCATGTGTAATGGTACAAGGACTTTGGGAAAGATTTTGGTACTTATATGTGTATACACACACACACACACACACACACACACACACACATACATTAACCTGGTTAAATCTCAAAAACATAATTTTGAATGAATAAAACTAGGAAAAAATAACACAATTGCATGGTTTTCTTTACATAAAAATTTTTAAAATAGCGCTGCAAGTTATATGCAAAACTGTTATATGGAAGTAATTATCAACTGTCTGATTATTGAAAAAAGGTAATATTCTGTTTTTGACATGATGAAAGTTAAGAAATGTGTATGCTTTAATAAAAATTAAGTTGTATATCTTTAATATTTGTACTCACCTATTTTTTATATTTCATAATTAGAAGGTTGAAATTCAAAGGTAGTATGGAAAAAGTATTTATTTAAACTCTTTCAGCTATATTCTATGTATCCAGTGGGAAACTACTTACTAGCTAGGAGGTTAAATTAAAATCTCTCTAATTATCTTGTAGCACAGTCATTCTTGTTTTTCAACAATACTTGCCTACACTCCTGTGAAAAGCAAATCCAGGATAATTTCTCTCCAGGACAAAAGACTCTGGAAAACCTGGCTGTGTCTGTTTCCATCCTGTATTACAGAATTATGGACTGCAGAGTGGCTAGAAATGTAACTGCAAGAGTGAACGGGGTTAGGTTATAAAAGTTTTCATTTTGCCAGGTCTATAAGGACAAGTGTGTTCATTTTTCTCATATGTCACACCTGGAGTATACCAAATATTATGGAAGAAAAGAAAGAATGAATGAATGCGATTGAATTTTAAGAGGAATGGATTTTATCAAATTGCCTTAGTGAGGGTCTTGCAAAGAATAAAATAATAAAACAGATATAAAGGCACCCAGGGTGATGCATGCTATATACTACATACAATGCATATTATTACTATTTAAATGACCTTAATGTCTTTGAGGAAGTTATGCCCATTTAGATATGATTCTAACTTTAGTAAAATGTGAAGAAACTGTCCTTTTTTTGTTGTTAATCCTCACCCAAGGATATTGTTTTTCCATTCATTTTTATAGAGAGTGGAAGGGGGGGAGGGGAAGAGAGGGACATTGACTGGTTGCCTCCCGCATGACCCCAACCGGGACCGGGGATGGAACCTGCAACCCAGGTATGTGCCCTTGACTGGGAATCGAACTGTGACCCTTTGGTGCACAGGTCAGTGCTCTAACCACTGAGCAACACCAGCCAGGCCTGAAGAAACCGTCTTAGTTTGCCAGGGCTGCCATAATGAAATACCACAGGCCACAAATCTATTTTCTCACAGTTCTGGAAGCTAGAGCCTAAGATCAAGGTGCCAGCAAGGCTAGTTTGTGAGACGTCTGCTTAGTGTGCACATGGCTGCCTCCCCTCGGTGTCCTCACAGAACCTCTTCTCTGCACACACACTCTCGGCGTCTTTTCCTCTTCTAAGGACACAGGTAATACTGGATTACAGCTCCACACTATGACCTCACTCAACATGAATAACCTGTTTAAAGGTCTCATCTCCACAGAGTTACACTGAAGGTTAAGGATTCAACATATGAATGTGGGCTGGGCACAGTTCAGTCCATAACAGAGATGAAATTCACGGGAAACTTTCTTCAGTTTCCAAGGAAGCTTAAACTAGAAACCCATAGCGTCAATCAACCTTGTAGAGATATGGTGGAGGGAAATAATTCTTTTTCCTGTATAAAATACTCCTCAAGTCAAAATTCAGTTTACAGACTCACGTGTCATTCCCTTGGTATTTCCAATCTTTAGCTTTAATTGTCACTATCATCAGACAATTTTTCGTGAACACCTGCATGCACTTAGTTCTATAGTAGGCTAAAAAAGGTCTTTTTATGTGGACCATGTATCTGATCCTCAGGCAACAGGGAAAGAGGAAGAGAAAAAAAAATAAGTGAAAGATAAGAAGAATGAAACATGAATAAACTGGTCTGCAGACACTTCCTAGCAAAGAACAGTCTTCAAAACATGCAGACACATGGCAAATCACCCTCCTTTCCTTCCTTTCCCAAGCCACTGGACGGGCTAATGTTCTGCTTCTTATGAGCTTTGTAATTTGACGCAATTTTAACTAAGCCTTTCTGAAAACCCAGTTTCTTCTGCAAAATGGAAATAATGAAAATTAACCTGCAGAAAAGTTGTGCATATTGAATGCAACAATGTAGTATATAAATTGCCTGGAATATTATGGGCATATACAGTTGTTAAGGATTTTATCCTGTTGAAATACTAGTAAAACCCCTTTTAATTTTCATGAACTAATTGAGTTCTCATTGGAAATCAATTGTCTTATTGTTCTGAGATGTTCAAAATGTTAGCTACCCTGGAAACAGTCATTAATTGTCATAGATGACTTCATGCCAAAACTACTTTCTTAGGCACCTGATGCTCTCTGTCACCCATAAGCTACTGGAGAACATCTTTTCAGCCAGGGAGAAAGCATCACATCGGATGAGATACCCAAAATGTTCACTATTGTTATGGTCGATGCTACTTTGATTTTAAGTGAATGTATGACCATTATTTCAGGAATTTTTAAAAAATGCGTTTTTATTGATTTTTTTTAGAGAGAGGAAGGGAGAGAGAGATAGAAACATCGATGTCAGAGAGAAACACTGATCAGCTGCCTCCTGCACGCCCCCTACTGGGGATCGAGCCCACAACCCGGGCATGTGCCCTGACCTGGAATCAAACCGAGACCTCTCAGTCCATGGGACAGGCTCTCAATCCACTGAGCAATGCCGGCTGGGCTCAGTTTTTTTTAATGCATGTTTTATTTTCATACTCAAAGGGTGAAGATCAAGTTAGCTAAGTTTTTCATCTATTTCACAATGTGACAGAGGTTGATCTCTTGCCCTTCCAGAGGAAACACACTAAACCACCAACTGATCACAGTACGCCAGCGATGCCACGAAATCTCTCAATGATGCTAAAAGAAAATAAATAAATAAATGTTTGGAACTCGAAATAGAAAGCGAGGCTTGATGGAGAAACCAACTTTTATTTAGGAAGAGAGAATCTATGACTCCTGGGAATAATTTTCCTTTTGGGGGTTGGTGGGTCAGTTCCACCTAATGTGGGAGGTACAGTGAAAAATACTCTTTGATGGGAGACAGTCACTGCGGAAAGAGTGGTGTTTAGCCTCACAACACACGAAGGCTTGTTTCACAATGAGTGTGGAGTGGAGTGTCCTCGTTGTAGTTCACATGCAATGATATGTTTGTTGTCCTCCTGCTGTGACGATTAGATTTCTGAAAGGTGTTTAAATGAAAGGCCAACTAACTGGCAGTCTGGCTCACAGCCCGTTGTTGAGGAAGGAATGGCTTTGCTGTGCTGTTGCTTTCAGTACAAAATTGTACTTAGTTCCACAGCGATTTTAGTTAAACCCTAAGTGTTCTCATCTTCATTAAAAATGAAAAATAAAAAATAAAAAGCCCTGGCCAATTTGGCTCAGCAGTTAGAGCACCGGCCCAATGAGTTGCAGGTTCGATTTCGGTCAAGGGCACATACCTCGGTTGTGATTCATCCCCAGCCCTGGTTGGGGTCGTGCGGGGGGCAACCAGTTGATGTGTCCCTCTCACGTCGATGTGTCCCTCTCATGTCGATGTTTCTCTCTGTCTCTCTCTGTCTCTCTGTCTCTCTCTCTTCCTCTCTTTCCCTCCCACTCTATCTGAACAAAAATGGAAAAATGTCCTCCGGTGAGGAGAAAAAAAAAAAAAAGCTGGTACTGATCTTTGGACTTATGTATAAAATTAAGTTAATGAAGGACAGTATATAGCGTAGTGCTTAACAGTTAGACTCAGTCCTTAGAGGACATGGGTTCCCAGCCTGATTCTGTCACTTACTGGTTGTGAGACCTTGTGGAAGATGCTTAACTGCTCTCTGCCTCAGGGTCATTACCAGTCACATGGGGGGAATAAAGGTGCTGATCTCAAGGAGTTCTTATGAGTGTGAAGTCAATTGATTCGTAAAGCACAGAGAATAGTTCTTGGCTCCTAATAAGCTTTAATAAGTTATAAACATTGATTAATTATGTTTCTATTATAAACATTGATTAATGAACATAGGCATGTTTCTAAATAAATAAAAATATGTTTTAGTAATAAAAACTACAAACATACTCTCAGGCAATGGTTAGAGCCTTGGCCTGTGGACTGAAGGGTCTCGGGTTCAATTCCGGTCAAGGGCATACCCCTGGGTTGCAGGTTCAATCCCTGGCCCTGCTCAGCCAAACTGGCCAGGGCAAAGCTCTTTTATTTGGAATAGAAACTTCTCAATGAAAAATAAAATTCTTCAGTTGCCTGAGAGTATGTTTGTAGTTTTTCATCTTATACACTGGGATTTCGCAAAGAAAGGGAAAGAATAATAACTTGTAGAAAGCATTTTTGACATAATGTGGAGAAGGCAATCCCACCTATTTTACTGAAAGTCAATGAGCTTTTCTATGGAGGATATCTTCCAAGAAACTTCCATTTTTCTACTCCAACCCTTTCTTGTGTACATTTATATACATTTATATTGTATTTTTTGAGTATACATGTGCATGTATGGTATCAGTCAATATCCTCAGAGAAACAGGATTAATGGGGGCGGGGGGAGGGAGAGAGAGACTTATTTAAACTAAATTTTCTCACATGAATGTAAGAGCTGACAAATCTGAGATCTGTCAGGCAGGCTGCCAGAGCATGAACTACCCTTCTCCCGCCTGCTGACCCTAAATATGGGATGAAACACATTCTACACTTTGAAGGAAGCTCTGAGACGGACAAGTCGAGAGAAGCTAGAACAGCCGATGTGGGTCTCGGTCATGCGCCAGGACCCTCTGCTCCAGCTGCCCAGAAGTAAGAGGTGTACAAAGCTAATGTATTTTTAAACTGGTCAGTTGGAACTCCTTGGGATTTCCTTTATTTGCTGAATAAGTTGGATCAAAAATATTAGGAGACAGCAAAATTTACCTAATAGGGGTCAGTACATGACCCATATCATTAGTCAGTTCATGCCCAGGCATTTATCCATGAGAAATGAAGTATAGGTTCATACAAAGACTTGCATATAAATGTTCATAACAGCTTTATTTATAATAGCCAAAATATTTTTAAAATGCTCATAAATAGTTAAATGGATAAATAACTTGTGGAATGGCTATAATACGAACTATAATTTAGCAATAAAACCAAATGAACTATTCCTACACCTAATAGCATGGCTTAATCACAAGATAGTTATGCCTTATTTAGAAAGCCAGTCAAAACCAGTATATACACTGTCCATTTATAAAAAATTTGAGAAATACAATTTAATATATAGTGAAATAAACTAGATCGGTGGTCCCTGTGGATGGGAGAGGGAAGCAGGACTGGGTAGGAGGGAGAGATTTCAGTGGCATAAGGAACATTTTGGAGATGATAGATAGGGTCCTTATCATAATTGGGGTGACAGTTTCATAAATATATACATAAATCACAACTAATTATGCATTTAAAATATGTGTAGTTTATCATATCTCAAATGGATTCCAGTAAAGATATTTTTAAAAACCAGGAAAAGCCAAAATTTACCCTTTTTGCCTCAATGTATCTTTTTCTAGAGCAATCATCTAAGAGGGGTATCAGAGGGGCCTGGGTAGCTCTCAGTAGACTCTACTTGTCATCCCGACATCACTATCACATTATTTGACTTCTTGACAATTATGATTTTATAAATCAAAACAGGAAATTTTGAGAAGGGAACGCGTATCTAACCAGCTCTCACCAAACTTTTACTCATGTTGGGAGAGAAAGAATAAAATCAAAGTGAGGATGATCAATTCCTTAAGAGACCATCTGCGTGGGTTTACACAAAAAATATATATATTAGAGGCTTTTCATTAAAAATGAGAAAATCAAGGGAAAACATTTGGTTGCTTTAAGGATCTTATCTCTTTTCTACCAACAATACAACTATGCTAAATATTATAGGTATTTTATTTTGAACTATGTAAACTAGACAATATATTAACATAAAGCTCTTTAGTGGATGTGTTTTCCTATTAAGCTCTATCTTGCAAAAACAGGTATGTGATAATGACAGGGCTCTTAAGGCATTGCTTCAGACTTCCAGGGGATATTCTACCAAAATCTCTACTGTAATAATTTGGTTTGTCTTGATTTCTCATTATCATATTCTAATTATCTGAAAAATGATTTTATTAATGCAAACTATATGCTAGCTGTTGTTCATTAACATTTTAACAGTACGTACCCAATTGATCTACTCTCTGTTACAATATGGAAAAGTGAAATGTAAAGTGATCTGTTTTGTTTGTTTGTTTATTGTAGGAACAATACACATAACATAAAATGTATGCTTTTAACCATTTTTAAGTGTACAGATTAGGATTTTTAAAAATATTATATTGCTTTGAAATTATCTAAGTCAGCAGCTGGCCAGCTACAGCTCACTAGCCAAATCCAGACAGTCATCTGTGTGTATGAACATATTTTCACTGGGGCACAGTCATGACCATTTTACATATTGTCTGTGGTCACAGAGTCAAGCAGTTGCAACACAGGCCACATGGCCTGGAAAAACACAGAAAGGCAAACAGCTTTCCCACTCTTAGTCTGAGGTAAATTCATTATTGCTGTTACTTAAGAGAACCGAGCCCTGGCCAGTTTGGCTCAGTGGTTAGAGCGTCAGCCCGCGGACCAATGAGGCCCGGGTTTGGTTCCCACTAAGGGCACGCACCTCGGTTGGTTTGTCCCCAGCCCCAGTTGTGGTCATGTGGGTGGCAGCCACTTGACGTGTCTCTCTCACATTGATGTTTCTCTCTCTCTCTTCCTCCCTCTCTCCTTCCCGCTCTATCTGAAGATAAATGCAAAAATGTCCTCAGGTGAGGATAAAAACAAACAAACAAAAAAAAACTACCATTGCCCTGGCCGGTTTGGCTCAGCGGTTACAGCGTCAGCCCGCAGTCCAGAGAGACCTGGGTTTGGGTCCCGCTAAGGGCATGTACCTCGCTTGCGATTTGTCCCCGCGTGCGGGAGGCAGCCACTCGATATGTCCCTTTCACGTCAATGTTTCTCTCTCTCTCTCTTCCTCTCTCTCCCTTCCACTCTATCTGAACAAAAAATGGAAAAATGTCCTCAGATGAGGATAAAAAAAAGAAAACCAAAAGATTGCTACATTGCTAGTGAGAGACCTTTAGGCCCCTGAGCCGGGCCTGCCATTAAGTGACGGCAACAGCTGACAAATTCTATCATGATCAGGTTCTTAGTCTCCTCAAACTGCACATGTTGGATTCAACAACTTCTACAACCCCTTCTAAAGTGAACATGTATTCACGGAAACATTTATTTCTCTGTGCATGTTGCTAATATTCCTGAGTCCACCGACTCAATGTCTCAATTCTTTGTTCCTCAAGCCTTTGGAGATTGAAAAATGTATTCATAAACGTATTCATAATGCAGACTACTAACTTTGAAGTGATTCACAAAGTTTACAATACCAATGCACTAAATACACTATGTTAAATTTTTCATATTCCCTAATTAGCTAAATTTTAAATAACAAGCTGACCATAGCTGTATTCCTTGCCTTCAGCAGGTCAGCTTTTACTCAAATGCTGTTGTAGGTAAAAACAAAGATTTGGCAGGTCTAAAGACTCAGATTACTTCATACTGTCACCCTAGCCCTGGATCAGTTGGAACCACACAGGTCTGTGTTCGGTAAGCTAACAAGCAAAACAGAGAGTCTTATGAAACATGATGAAAACAACCAAAGATCCCCTCAGTCATGCTTCGAGTAAAAGGCCAGAGGAAGACAGGAACCCTATTGTATTTGAAGCAGATACATTGCTGAAACGTTTATAGAAATAGAAAACTGGAAAGTATGTGGCTATGGTTTTACATTCATGTTTTCTACAAAGAAGAATGATATTTAAACTAAAAATAGAATGCTTATATGAAAGATGTCCCACAATAATTGGGACAGCAGAAAGCACCTAGCATTTTAATTGAACCCAGGTCTCCAGTTACTGACATTCCAAGATTCTAAGGCAGCTTCCAGGTGGAACCATAGAAACACTGCGTGAGGGTGATTTCTCACATTTCACGGAAAACAGAAAGGTGACAGAAGGTGGGAGAAGTTTGAATGTACTGGTATGCAAAGGAGAAAATAAGAAAATTCTGGAAATCATAGATCATAGCATAGAACTAGTTGTTTCTGCCTGACCCCCCCCCCCAAAAAATGTTAAGTAACTAAATAGAGAAACAAACAAAATTTTGTATTTGTATTCCTGTATGCACTTAGGAAAAGATGAAGGAAACCAGAATCTCTGTTTGTCAAGAATATGTCATGGCCAAAAAAACCTCATATTCCTCTTTAGTAGAGTTATCAGAACAGGAGAGCAGAGGACATTATGTTATCTTTAGAAAGATGTAGAGAAATACATTAGAAGCAATAGAATGCTCAATAAAAGGCCTATATAAACATACACAAACATCTCCAACACCTACAGCTGCAGTCAACTTATTCAACAAAAAAACATGGAAACAAGAAATATTGTAAAAATTTTGAATAGCTGAGTAGCCTATTAACCAGAAATTTTTCTAAACACTACTCCTCAGTTACATTACTAAACATATTTGCATTTCTTTGAATAACACAAAAATATTATGCTACTGGTAATACATTGTATTAAAATGTCTTTTAAAATAAGTTGCTATTGACATGCATTGATTCTACTGACTTGAAACATGTCATGCATAAAAAATATAAGAGTTTTGAGAGTATGAAAGGACTTATAAAATATTTACTGGAGCCATATTATTTTACCAATGAAGAAATTAAGGCTTTATAGAATAAAGAAATTCTTCAAATTTTCATGGATAAGCAGGCCAATTGGAACCCCATCTCTATATTTAATTCTACTTAATTCTTTATATTGAATTTGCTTGTTGGTTTTCATGTCTAAACTAAAGAATATGTTTAGGTAAAATAATCTAAATAAATTCTATATTCATTTACTATCTTTTCCATACCTTTACATGTTGAAGAGATCACATCATAAAAACAAATAATCTTTTTGATACCCTTGTAATAACCTGGTTATTATTTAACAAGAAAGGAGCAAAGGGGAGACTACCAGTTTAATTCTCCAAGTCTATTCCCCACTGATCGATGGGGGAAGGGACTGTACAAAGGCGGTTTAGATGCATGATCAGTAAAGTCTGAGTGATATAAAAGGTGCCTACCTGTCTGTCACACCTGGGAGCAAGTCAGTGGCCAGAATAGAAGTGGCCAATGCTAGCATGAGAAACCTGAATATTTAATCTCCCAGATAAAGAAAAGATGTCTCTCTCTTGCTTCCTGAGTGGGTCCCGGCTTGCGGGGCTCCTATGCCCTGCATCTGCCCACACGGCCCACAGCCATGTGGACCCCATTCAATGGACTGATGGACTGAACTCAGCCTAATCCTGATCTGGACCCAGATGTACCATGGAACAGACACTCTGGACTCTGGCTTTGTTTCTAGCCTTACTAACCCATAGCTGTCCCTCTTCTGGGACTGGACTGAGGGAAATGGGACCTTACAACTCCAGAAATGTAACTCCACGACAATAAAGACCATTCATTCTCCCATGTGAGTCTTAGAAAATTAATTTTCTAAAGATATCACAAGAGCCACCCCACTGCCATGACTGTCGGGGGGATCTGGCCCACTTAACCCTCTGGCATCATTTTCTTCTATTTTACTAAACATATTGTGTGTGTGTGTGTGTGTGTGTGTGTGTGTGTGTGGCGGGTGGGTGGGGGGTTGTGTGAAACGTTCTGATTAGTCATTAGATCTAAGTTTCACCATTAATGGTAACTAAAGCTGTGTATATAAATAAGCAGAAAAAATGGCTAGAAAATAATGGCAAAGAGACATGACTGAAAATGATTTATTTATTAATTTAAACTGTGGTCCATCACTAGACAGAAGTTTGTTCACTGCTGGAACCTACAACTAAGCATAAAAGTCTTTGAGATTTTTACTCTTAGTTTCTGTTTTTTAAGACCACTAAACACTGGAGTAAAATAAACGAAACTAAAGTTAGAAAGTAATTAACACTGTGTTTTATTTTTTAATTGAAAAAGAAAATGAAGTTCTGGTTCAGCAACTGTAGCTTAGAATTTCTTTTAATTCCTCTGCCTACCCCTTTCTTTTCAACCAGATTCTTCATTTAGCTGGTGGAGATAGCTAGTAATGCAAGCTTGAGTTAACAAACAAAAAAGGCATTAATAAAAAAAAATCATTGCATCCTTATTTCTGATATTAGAATTATATTTTTTCTTTATTCATAATCAGAACAAAGGTTTTTACCCTTTCCAGAAATAGAGTCATTATAACCTGCCTTTTATATTTTTTTAGGATTACCTAGATATTTCCTTCTCAGTTCATTAGCTTCATAGTAAGTTTTCCTTTTGTTTTACGATTTTTCATTTCACCACAGGGGGGAAAAATGTTTTATCTTGATAGCTTTAAAAATTAGACATTTTAAACATCTTTTAATTTTGCGTAGTGTTTTTAAGAGATAGCTTTTCTTTCTATCAATCAACATCCTATCCTTCTTTCTCCACCAAACGGGGGGAAATATGGAGAAGAGATGCATGAAGGTCATCACTGGAGTCATAAACCATTGTGAATAATGTCAGAACTGTAATTTAATTAGTGCCCCCATCTGTCACTTTCTGTTTGACGAGCACTAAATGTCCAATTATCATTTAATATCTGCTCTAATCAGTTCTGGCAAATTTTGCAGGCACACAAGAGATGACATTAATAGATGAAAGTGAGGCTACTCTTGCCACATTGTCAGAAAGAAATCTTGAACAGCACTGACTTAAAACTGGGAAGGTAAGAATTCATTCCAATTAGTAGTAAGACATTTTATATCAAAGTTGTGGGGTGTTTGAGAGAATTCTTTGTTCTCACAAGAGGTTAATGAGATAGCCATACCTATGATTCTTCAGGAATTATTTCATGGATTCTAAAATAAAAAAGTTAAATATCACCTATGTACTTAACCATCCTTGATGCAGTATCTTGGAAAACCATCTGCTTCTGGGTTAGTTATCTACCTCTTGTAAACTAGTTTGTCCACAAACCAATGCATTCTTAGGGTGCACTGAATCTGCAGAGAGTTTTGTAAGCAAAGCATATGCTGAGTCCATTTGGGACCCTTCTTTTGTAAAACAGGAAAGATTCATTAAGACAATCTTCACTTAAAAATAATAATACTGCCTTTTTTTTTTGCTAATTTTTATGGCAATAAAATGATAGAAATCTTATAAAGTTGCTTCCCATTGATAAAAATCACATCAGCATTCCATTTCTGGCTACTACCAATCATTTTGGTTTAATTTTTTAAAATTGGAATTATAACCCATAGCTTTTAACTGTTGTCAAAATATTAAAGGCATGTAATAATCCATGTACCATTCTTCTATCATCATTATTAATATTTTTAGTGGTTCTTCCTATTTTTATACTCTTAAGAGGAGAAAATAAAAAGCTTTTATTATTGATTGAAAAAGTGAAAACCATAAAAGAGAAAATTCACATTTCCAGAGAATAACTGCAGCAGAAGAGGTTATTAAAAGGGGGCTTGGGGGGACCAAGAGTTTTACTTAACTTGCTCAACACTGGAACAAAGATATTTTAATTATTTCTTCCTACAACATTTTATATGAACTACAAATATGTCTTTAATCAGAATTTAGTATGAGGTACATATCCTCAAGGTAAATAAAACTGCACCCTATTCATTTAACAGCAAGAAAAAGTGTTAAACATTTATTTTGTGTCTGATGTGCTACATGTAACTTCAGAAGAATTGGGTTTAATTTCATTTGGATTCAAAATAGTAACATTTTGAATTTGAATTATTTGGAATATGGTCTAGTTGAGTGACTACTGTTAAACAAACAAACAAAATAACCCCAGACTTTTAGATTATATAGGTAATCTGTATAAATTTATGAATTAAATATCTGATAAGCATTTGACACATTCTAACACATGGTTTATTTATTCACTGCAGTTTTATGAGCCTAAACTTCCTTCAGCATGTCTTTCTTTCCTTTTTATTCTTTCTTTCTTTTCTTTTTCTTTTTTTTTTTTTTTTTTTTTTTTGCCTAATAGTATATAAGCTTTAGTGGGAAAGGACCAGTAATTTATGCCTGTCTGCTTAAAATAAAAAAGAAATTCTCTAACAAACCTCATGTGTCCTCGATGTAAATATTTATAGATAGTTACATCAGAGATTAAAGTTCCTTCCTACTGATTCAAAATTAAATTATTACATTTCCTTAGTACAAGTTTTCATTAGCGATCAGTAAAGATTTTCCTTGACTGGCTTTTTCCTTTAATGAGAAAGTACATTTCATAGAAAATTTGGGCCTAATTTTAATTTTCTTCCTAAATGAAATGACTTGTATTTTCACAATAAGTGATCCTTCCCACAAAAATGCACTCATGAAACTCTATATGCCTTTTAGTAGTTGCTAATGTTACATAGGACACGTGTCTCAAGGTCTGGGCCATTCTTACTAAATGCTCTTCTTGACAGATGTTAAAATGAACACAGTATTTTGCAGATGGAGCTGTAAACAAGGTGGGCTGGACCGAACCCAACCAGAGAAGTGTAGCCAACTGCAAGAAGAAATCAACATGTAATTGACCAAATAGTGTATATAAGCAATGGCTAAGCCTCCCTTTGGGGAGACAGAGCTTTGGATAGAAATCCCCTGTCTACTTTACTTGCTGCAAGTAAATAAAACTACCCTGCCACAACTGCATGTTGCTCTTGAATATAGCACCCCAACAGCTAACGCCTTGGACTGTGTAACACAAATAAGACAAATAAAGTTTTTGAGAGCTCCTCTGCAGTGATTATGACTGGAGATTTAAAATAAAGCTCCTTGCCTTACACTATATTTAAACAGCATTGCTAGAGGGAAAAAATGTCGTTACTGAAAGATTTACATTCCTATAACATTGACACTGAGATTGGACTGACTGATTGTGGCTTGATTTCAGCAAAAATTTGGCAGGCTGTTGTGCTTCGGTTTGACTCCTAATTATTCTGCCCACCCCAAAACACAATTTGGCTCAAAGTATTTATAGAATAGACTCTTGCTTTCTGGGACTTTGGCAGAGGAAGGAGAAAGGGACTGTACTACTACTGTACATGAGGGTGAGTTCTCATTATGAACATCTCTGCGTATTCGTTGACCTATAACTCGTAAAATCCTGCTGAGTTTATAAGCCAAAATGTTAACTGTCAGATTTTAAAAGCACTAGCAGGGACATCCTGAGTCACAACTAAAGGAAGTTCTGTTGGGAAAGAAAAGTAAAACCAAGCAGCAAATTGAAACCCCAAAGTAATCTTTCCCCATAGGAACAGATCAACATATGAGCCCTTTTCTATGAGATGGAATATTATTGATCCAAAATGCCACCTTTACAGTACATGCTTCAAAGAACAGACTCGATTTCAAAGAATAGTGCAAGACTATAAAAAATGTTTCTAGACTCTAAGCCCTGCCTTAGTGAAATATGTTTTATTTTAAGTGTTTGGAGACAAGGAGCTCATTAAGCTAACTAATCAGTCTTTGTTCGTATCTCTTAAATAAGTAGTTATACTAAATATTTATCCTAAATACCTTGGGGAACTAGTAGAGGGCACTTTCTTAGACAGAACCAGCAGACATGGGTTTCATTTAGTTTGGAAGACAGTCTGGACACTGCTGGTGTGACACCAGAAAAGGCATCATCTTTATAAGCAAAGAACAGCTGCCAGGGACTTACAGACCCACAGATTGAAACCTCTGATTCCCCCACCAGTTTACTCACTAGCTTTTACACTCCTCTCCTCAGTGTTAATTTTCTGTCCACCCTTGATTTAAGAAGTTCACTCAGGACTAGGTTTATCACTTAACAGGAAACTAAACGAAAGATCTACGGTATAGTGAAAAGCTGTTAACTCCTCTGAAGGAACAAGGTGGTGCCTGCTGTCCTTGACCTCGGTGATTCCAGAGACTAGTGACATCCTGGGTGGTGTCATGAAGAAATCTAGGATCTTCAGAAGAGGCCAGAACCCTTTAGTCAGTCACCTTTCATTTCCCTCCTTCTGAAAAGTGCCCAAATCACCCCACAGCCAGAGGGCACTCACTCCAATTCTCTTTACACAATTGCACAGCAATATCAGCCAATTAAACATATATTTAAATCAGAAAAACAAACAACTCAGTAGTTGGAGTGTCAAGAGAGGGCATTTCTCAATTTTCTAAAGTTCTGTGAACTTTAATTAAGACCTCTGAAAATCTATATCGTTCTGGAAATTTACTCCTTTTATTTAATGACTTGAACTTGGTGTGATTGTCCCCTTGCACTAGGAAGTCCCCGGGGACAATGAGAAAGGGTGGCCACCCATAAGAAACATGCATCTTTTGATAATCTCGAGTCCAGTGCGAACCTTTCTGCCTCTCAAATAAAACAAATATTTAACTGGATGGAAACAATGTCATTAACTTTACAGATTAGAAAATATTCTCTCAATTCCTACATTACAGGGTATATATTAATTATGATGTTCTCTTAATAGGACCAATATAACCAGGAAATCATCAGGACAGACTTGAAGGAGGTTCAGGTAATATTTACCAGGTGAAGATATTTCACAGTAACGTTGCTGTCTTTGAATGTAATTGTTATGCTCTCACTGTGGGCTTGAATTAATTCTTTAAAGCCCACAGGTGTGCTATTTAATGTATCGCTTGCTTCTTCAAATGTAAAGTCTCAGGAGCCTGAACGAGGTAATAGAATTCCAGACAGAAGAAGCTTATTTTACTATCTTCAAAAGGTATCCTGGAGGACTAAGTAATTGGGCTCCTTGTTTAAAATCTAGAGCCAATACTTTGTAAACGTTAATTTTCACAACCCTGAGCCTCACTGAGAGCCAACTCATATTTCCAAATTCTTCAGAAAAGCAATGGCAATTTGACCCATTTACAGACAGAATTAGCAAGACAGGGCCAACATTGGAAAATTTGCAGGAACAAGTACAGTAAATAAGATTGCTTCGTTAAAATTCAAGCTGTAGCTTCTAAACCAGATGGGTTAGCAGAAATTTCTACAAGGCTCAGGAAAGAAAATAGCATATTTTCATTAAGAAAAAACAACACTGTAGTTTAGACAACATTCTGAAAAGCAAAAATCCGGGCGATCATTATGAAAATTTACCTTAAAGATACCCATATCCTATTTCTTTTCATATAAATTTAGACTCTTGAACTTAATATGATTTTATCAGACTGAAAAATTGCTCACCTTCCAAGATAGGACACAACTAAAAATGTAAAGGTTTTTTCAATATTAATTTCAATTGTTAAACAAACAAAAACTTTCACAGTCAAAAGCTTTTATAAAAGAGTTTACTGAGCCAGAAAAGGCAGGTCCTGGGGATGGAGTATGAACCACCAGCAGCAGCGCCGGGTGGAGAAGACAGCTTGTCTGCCGTCCTGGAGATAAAGGGTCCTTGACACAGGGTGGGGCAAAAGGAGGTTTACAGTTGTAAGAACTCGAAACAGAGTTCATTCTTGTATCATTATTGATTATTGTATTATTTTACACAAGAACAACTGTAAACCTACTTTTGCTCCACCCTGTACATTATGTTTTAGGGAAGAAAGATGTTAAGTTATATTGAAAGAATTTACATTGGCTACAGACAAGGGGGTAGCGGTAATACTGTTGTACTAAGCTGGTTGTTAATTAACAGGAAAGGAGTAGAGGGAAGGCCAGATAATATAGGCATGTTCTGTGGACAGCTTTGCCAGGAAGTTGCACTCAAATACTCTCTAGGCCTATCCCCCACAGATCAGTGGGGGAAGAGACTGGACTGAGGCAGTTTAGTCGCATACCCAGTAAGTCTGGGTGATGGTGGGAAGATACTTGCCTGTCAGTCACACCTGGGAATGGGCTATTGTCCAGAATGGGCATAGCCACTGCAAGCACGGGAGGATTTGATATTTAAACGCCTAAACAAAGGGAGTTTGCTCTCTTGCTGTTCCAGCCTGACTCCTGGCTTGCGGGCTCTCGTGCTCTGCTCTTGCCCACGTGGCCCACAGCCATGTGGACCCCTGACACACAATGGCCTGTGATTAGCCTGATGCTACACTGGACTTAACTCCACCATGGAATGGAGACCTTGGACACTGGCTCTGCTTCTAGCTCTGCTGAACCCACAGCTACCCCTTTCCCAGGACTGGTTAAAGGAAAATGGGACTTTGCAAACCGAGGTATATAACTTCATGCAAATAAAGCTTTCTCCCACATCTCATCCTCCTGTGGGGGCCTCCAGAAATGTTTATTCCAGGGGCGTCCCAAGAACCCTACTTCTACTAGTGACAGAGAAGGGCAATCCATGCAATTCTCTAATAACTGCAGGAAATGTAAATCAATGGCAGTGTTGGGATAGTTGTACAGGCTATAAGAAAGAAATATTTACTACTTTTAATTGGTTGTGGGAACAGTCCTGAAAGTCCGTGCATAAGCAGGATGCGGTGGCATCTGGTGGTCGTGTGCTTCTTTTCAGAGAGCCACCTGGGGGTTGATTCACAGCTCCAACACACATTCGGGAACGGGAGCAGACTTTCGTCAGTTGGCCACAGCTATGGACTGGTTAATTACTCTTGTCTCTTTTCTCACTCTCTGAACAGCTGCAATTTGATTTAGGATATCTCAGAATTTTTCTATCACAATGATTAATATATTCTAATATTAACATCTGAGGTTAAAAATAAACCAAATGTGTAATGGATAGTATGCATTATTAAAGTGTATAAATCTTAATGTAATTAACGCATAAAAGAGAGAGGTTTTTTATTCAGTATGCGCATCAATAATTACCTTATACTAAACAACCACATAAGCATTTTATAGGAAAATTTAGAAAGACAATTTTTGGAAACAAAGATAAAATTAACTAAAAAAACTGGATTTTCCCCTTATATTTTTAGTAAGAAAACTACATTGGTTACTTTTATATTGTCAATATGAAAAAGAAAGTACTTGGGGAATTGTAGCAAATTCCTACTCTTATATAAAAGTTTTAGAAATAAGATCTACTCGCTCTAAGCCTCTTTTTCTAAGATGACTTTAAATGTGTAATGCATAAACAAAGTTTTTAAATATTTTTTCATAAAGTGGCTTTAAACATAACACTTTAATGAAAGACAGAGGAGGCTAGATAAAAACCAACATTTTAATCTGTACCTAAAATTTTCCTAATTAATTAATTAATTCGGGTATTGAATCCCAATTTAAACAATGGTACAACAATGTGGACAAGATTTTAACACCTAAATTGAATAACTAATTTTTGCCTTTTTTTAATTTTATTTTTTTAAATAGAGTGGATAGGAGGGAGGGAGGGAGACAGAGAGAGAGAGAGAGAGAGAGAGAGAGAGAGACCCTGAAAGACCTGACCCAGGCAGGGAATGGAACCTGCAACCCAGATACATGTCCTTGACCTGGAATCGAATCCACAAACCTTTGGTCTGTAGGCAGATGCTCTAACTGCTGAGCCAAACTGGCCAGGGATAATTTTTGTCTCTTCAATTATATATGTATGTATATGGGAATATTTCTTTTTCTCCCCCCCAACAAAATAATCATAATATGATACAGAACTGATACAAAATAATTTTAAGTGATAACAGCTTATTGCTTTATTAATAATTGTCAGCTACTCTGAGCCAGACACTCTCTGGGTACTGGGAATTCAACAGTAAATGAAAACAAGTCCCTTCCTTCTTTAAGCTTATGGTCAAGTCCCCACCATTAATTGCCACTTGCCTTTTATAATAAAGAAGGATTTTTAATCATTTTTATTTTTAAATTGCACCTACCAGTTAAAAATGTATGACATAGGCAGAAATATTTATTTTAAGGATACATGATTGCTGATTTACTCTATGTAAATTAATATAGTCATTTCTCAAATTCAGAACTGAAAAAAAATGATTTATTTGGGTGGGGACTAGAATTACTTACATAAGATTCTTTGTTTCTTCATTTCATTTGGCCATAGGGCAAATGGTTTTACAGTCAAGAAGCAGGAGCCACACAGACAACTCAAACATAACATAAATAGGTAAAGGAAAATGTACCCAAGGCTCAAGGTTGAATTATAAAGAATATGGTAAGTTTCATGTTTTGGGTTCCCAACATGGAAGAGTCCCTGACTGTTTCAGAAACAGCAAGAGGTCTTTCAGTTGAATGAAGAAGACAACCACAATCAACCTATCTATTAATAACAGCTGTCAGTCTCAACATTTTAGGGAAAATGGAAATAAAGATACAACACATATATTAATAGAACTATTTTTGGTTTGGGAACCTGTAATTTTTGTGTAACAGTTAAAGTGTGCATCTGTTCTTTTATTTGCAATGAGGGAAAAACATGATTACTATCTGAAACTATTTGGGTGTATATTTTTAGTGTATTTTTTAAAGCAAATATGCTTTTTACCCAACAATAATTTACTAGAATAGGCATGAAATGAAAATTAAAAGACATATATGGGAATTTACAAATTAAACAATATGGCAAGTTTTCTACTTTCCTACATTAACAAATGTTACAAATCTTTGTGAATCTTGGGCTATTATTGGTCTGTGGATTCATTCTCATGTTCAAGAATAAGTGCTACTGTTAAGAAAAAAGTCCTGAAAGCTGGCCTCTTGCAAAAAACAAATTTTATATATATATTTTTTTTCTTTTTTTCTTTTTATCACCATTTTTCATCTTTTTCAGTCTTTATTTCCCCTCCATTTATACTGATGTGGAAGCACCAAGAAATACTCACGCTATTAGCAGAGGTAGCTACATATTAACAAAGGAAGGGGGCAAAGGGAATCAGACATTAAGAAGCCTAATAAACTGGGAAGCTGAATCCAATACTGGGCCAGCTTCACTAGAAACCTACAGCTTCACACACTCCCTAGGCAACCACTCACCCCATCCGCACAGATTACTGAGGGGAGGAATAGAAACATAAAGGGAACGTGCCTCTTTTGGGTGCATGCTCCGTGTAATCCAAGATGGCGGCCATCAAGGCCGTCTTTCTAGCCTGGGAAAAGGGTTGGGTGGGATTGGATAAGGGACACAGATCCCTGGAAGATCCAGGACATGATTGGTTGGGGGGATCCAGCACCAGTCTGCAAAAGCTTGGGAAGTTAATTGCTTAGCTTGAAAGGCCACCTGGTCCTTCCCAAACTCAAGATAATATGATCCCTGTTTAACGAAACCCCCCACCCTGTAACATGTGCTCACAGGGTTTACACACACATTTTCTCTCCATAGTAGCTATGTGGCCCTCACAGCCACTGGGACCTGCGGCAGGTCATACAGGCCTGGGCACAGCACCAGCAGGAGCCCAGCTGGGAACACAGACTAAGCTAGCCGGATGAGGATGAGACAGGACCAAATCAATGCCCCAAAAGGTCAGGACACTGGCCTAATTTCTGGGTTTGATGAGGACAAGGCTGGATTTTTTTCCACAGCAGGACAGACGAAGATGAGACACTAGGAACCCAGGGACAGTGTTTGACTTTGCTTCTACATAAATCTTACCATTAAACCTTATTCTCCCACTTGTGACTCTCCCAAAATACTTTTCTCAATACTCCGTGAAAGGACACCATTTCTACCAGCAATATTCCCACCAGAAACAGTGACTCCATTCCCTTCTGTACATCCCCACCTCCCAACTCTTTTAATTCCATACATCCAAAAATACCTGACCAGGCCGGCTGGTGTGGCTCAGTGGCTGAGCGTCGACCCATACACCAAGAGGTCACCAGTTCGATTCCTGGTCAGGGCACATGCCCAGGTTGTGGGCCTGATCCCCAGTGGGGGGCATGCAGGAGGCAGCCAGTTGATATTCTCTCTCATCAATGTTTCTATCTCTCTCTCCCTCTTCCTTCCTCTCTCTCTAAAATCAATAAAGAAAAAAAATATATATACATATATCTGACCAGTCTTTCCTTCTCTCTTATACTGTTAAATGACTGATATGCTGTTATATACATTTCAGAGTGAGAGTCTTATGAAGCTTTAGAATGAGCTATGAATTACGTTCACTGTTAGGAATCTGCATAAGTATCTCCTCTTTCCTCAAATTACTGAATCATTAGTGGGGGTGTAAGTGATGTTTTCATTTTAAAATAATCTATAAAGCCTTAGAAATGAAATTGAGCCCTGGCCAGTGTGCCTCAGTGGTTACAGCGTCGGTCCCTGAACTGAAGGGTTGTGGGTTTGATTCCCCATCAAGGGCACATACCTGGGTTGCAGGTTTGATCCCTGGCCCCAGTCAGATGCATGTGGGAGGCAACCAGTGGGTATTTCTCTCTCATATCAATGTTTCTGTTATCTCTCTCTCTCTCTCTCTCTCTCTCTCTCTCTCTCTCTCTCTCTCCCTCTCTCTCCCTCCCTCCCTCCCTTCCACTCACTCTAAAAAATCAATGGATAGGCAGAAACTAACAAAGAGGGGACAATTGAAAGGGAAGAATAGAATGGATTCTAATTTGTGCCTTGAATAATTGCAATAAGAAGTTTTAGCTTCCCAGTTTCCAGATTATCTTCAGTTTTGTTTTTATTTTTAACTAATATAATAAAAGTATTTTTGCTCATGTGGAAAGCTCTGTCTGCTGAAAATGATTTCAGAAGAAAGATAGTATAATTGTCCTGAAGTCCCTTCCTTCTCCCACCCACACCTTTTAATTAAACATATATATTCAGGTGCAGGACATTTTAAAAGTAAGAAATTTGCATTTCAATAAAATACTTTAAATTGTTCCTACTAAAGAGACAATGAAAAAATTTAAATCATCCAATATATTATAATAGGAAGCTCCCTGTGGGAGGAGGTGATAATAAAGACAAAAACAATTAGAATTAATTGAATTACTGAGCAATGAAAGCAAACACAGGACTATTTGAACAAAATACAAAAGAGGAGCAATATAAATATTGCTAGGAGGAGGCTTTGCCATCCAGAAACACAGGACACATCCAAAAGCATGCAAACTCATCATTTTTTAAGGGGAAAGGCGACATTGTTTCCATAAACTCAAATGAGTTGTGAAGGTCAACAAGATAATTTAAATATCTTTGAATGTTACCTTAACCTCATTGATAAAGTGGCTCAGAGCAAGTACACAGCACTAAGTGATAATATCCAGACAACCCCAAGACTGTATTTCTTATGTTATTTGCATTCACACCATATTACTGCATAATTAATTTAAAATAAAATAAAATAAATTGGGTGTAGTGGGATACTGGGAAAAAATATTGCTATGGGCTGGAAAATTTGAAATAACCATTTAATCTAATTAATTTGTAGAACGAAGATATAAACATTATACATTTATATAGAAATAACTTAAATTTCTGGTAAATGTAAAAGGAAAAACATATGTCCGTACATTTCACAAAGTAGTTTCATTACTTTTCATGTAGACAGTCTCCTGAAAAAGATGAGGCCCAGCACACAAGTGCCTAGAGACGTGGGGACCAGGACTACCATGACACAGGCTTTCAGTGGCTTTCTGGACACTTTCTTGTCTGTCTTGTACACTGTAACCCAATCAGAACTAGTAATGAAAAA
Source organism: Tadarida brasiliensis (assembly GCA_030848825.1). Lineage (NCBI taxonomy): Eukaryota > Metazoa > Chordata > Mammalia > Chiroptera > Molossidae > Tadarida > Tadarida brasiliensis. The sequence goes on along the minus strand of CM061267.1, from coordinate 75,085,044 downwards.
AGTTTGATTTGCAAAGATCTCATGATAATATAAAAATAAGAATGTTGAGACAAAAATCAAGAAAATGATAACTGCGAAACCATTTACAGTCACAAAAAAATGTGCACTAGTTATTTGCCAGTCTTAATCTGTTGATTATATAGAATAAAGACAAGTAAATACAGTATGATAAGTAAATGATAGCTAACAATATTAGCATTTGCTATTTTAGACAGGTTAGGTTTCATAGAATGATCTTATATTTCAGTCTGAAGGGGAAAATTTACATTTTGGGAAATAAAAATTCATAACTAGACAGAATTAAAACTGATTTCTCTAATAGAAATCTGGATAAAATATGGAGTCAAACAGCTGTGAGTAAAACTACAGAAGAGGTTATGTAAATTAGCAAGAAGACAGGTCAAAGGAAAAAAAGGATGAGTTATTAATAGCAAATACCTATGTACTGCTCACCATGTCAAACAGTGTTGCAGGTTTATTTGTGTGCGTGTGTGTGTGTGTGTGTGTGTGTGTGTGTTCCTAATAGCAAACCTATTGTTCCCATTTTGTAATGAGGAAAGTGAAGTATTGAGAATTTCACTAACTACTCATCGTTGGTGCAAAGCTGGGTTCAAATCCAGGAAACTGGCTTCTAAGTATGTGATCTTATGTACTGTAATTCATGGCCCCACCAGTAACGCTATGGAAAAGGATGTATACAAGAGAATTTAGCAAACCAAGGAAACAGAAAAATATAAAAAGAGCAAATAAGACTTTGGGATTAGATACTGAAAAATAAATAGTTCATATCTCTCCCCATAAAGCAATTCCAAAGTTACATCAGTGTCAAAGAAAGGACAGGCAATTTTGTCCTTTCCCTTTGAAATCCAATTTATGGTGTCCGATGTTGTATCTATTCAGCAATAGCTGTGATCTATAAATATTTAATACAAATGAAGTCATAAGTAGAACTCAGACTAAATGCTAATTAAAAAATATAAAGAAGATTGGTAGTTACTTTTCCCAAAAACTTCCAGATGGTGCTTAATCAGTATACGTGACTATATTTAAGAATAGCATAATTTAAATAATAATTCAAAAGCAATTTGTCATTTATAGCAAGCAGTATTGGTAAAGATTCTGTGACTTTATCACAGTCCTTTTACTAGATAGTTTTTCTATATTTATCTACTTTACTACAACATTCTTGCTTCTGGTTTAATAATTCTAAATTATTTTGTCTTTAAAGACTTGATAAAACTTAAGTAATATATAAAACACTCAGAGCTTTAAAAACTCTAGATTTATTTAACTACAAACAATGTAAGAGGACTTCAGTCATCTTCTTATGGTACATAATAATCCTGAGGCAGGATAGAAAGAGATTAGGGGGAAATCCCAGCAAGTGGAGTGAGGATGTGGAAGTTGACATCCTTTCATCAGAGCCCACACCTCTACCATGATCAAAGAGGAACAGTTTATGGCAGGAAACCCCTGAGGTGGTCTTGGAAGTCACAACAACAAGGTCCTCTCCCAAGCAGAAGGTGGAGTCAGAATTTGGGGCCACAAAGCTTGGAGACAACTCCCCTCTTGGAAACACATTAAATCCCAAGAACTAACCGACCATATATGCAACTCACTCATGAGGTGGCCTGAGTCCCCATGGACGCGTACATCTTTCACAGTGGAGCCCACACCCTGGCCTTTTTCTATGTCTCTGCCTGAATAAAACTTGCTTTGTTCTTACTCCGACCTGCTCTTGAAATTTCTCCTGGGCAAGTCAAGAACCTGGAGGTTGCCTGACACTTGAAAGATCCTGGATACCAAAACCAGACAAAAGAGTTACAAGACAATGAAACATACCAACTGATATTCTTCATTATCATAGATGCCAAAATTCTAAAAATAAATTAGTAAACTGAATCCATCAATATATAAAAAGGATACTACATTTCAAGGGAAGTTTATCACAGGAATTCAAATTAAGGTTAAAATTCAAAATCAATGAATGTAAATAACCATGTCAAAAACAACCAAAAATATGATCACTTCAATATATTGAGGAAAAATATTTTATGAAATTCAACATCCATTGCTCATAAAAGCTCTATCAGAAAGGTAAATTTTTCACCCTAATGAAGGGCATCTTTGAAATCCTACAGCTAACATCATATTTAATGGTGAGAAATTACGTTTTATCCTTATGATTAGGAACAAAGCAAGAGTATCTGCTCTTACCACATCTATTTAACATTGTACTGGAGGTTCTAGGCAATGCAAGTAGGCAAGAAAAAGAAGCTGCATTCAGATTGTAAAGAAATAAATAAAACTGCCTTTATTTGCAAATGATGTGATCATTCATGCAGGAAAAAACTCCTAGAAGTATTATATAAGTTTAGTAATATTGCAGGATACATGATTAGTATAGTAAAATAAACTATATTTCTATATATCACTAATGAATAGTGTATAAGGTGTGAAATGTAAACTCTACATAAAAGAATCAAACAGGAATTGTAGAACTAAAAATTAAATCTGAATTCAAAAATTTATTAGAAATGCTTAACAGATGATTGGACACAGAATAAAAAAGTATAAGCAAACTTGTAGACTGGTCAATAGAAATAGACAAAGCATAGAAAAGAAAAAGAAATGGACTGTTTAAACCATGAGTCAAAGCAGTGTATTTTGAGAATCACAACATATATAGATTAGTAGATGAGACACTGGCACAAAGAATGGAGGGGAGCTAATTACAAGTAGAATGTTGTGAGGTTCTTACACTTTATGTTTAAGTGGTATAATATTTCAAAATAGATTCTGATAAATAAATCAAACATATAGTAACCTTAGAATAACCAGTAATGTTGAGTTAAATTGAAATGCCAAGATTCAGAATTAAACTACATAGTATACCAGTCAGGCAATTAGGTTCTTATTAAGCTGTGTTTTCATGTCCAGTTGTATATGGTGAATGTTCTCAAAATGCTCTCAGTTCTACACAGATCTAGAAATTGCATTGGGTAGTCCCTATGCACATATTTATAGGAGTACCCATTATCACAGAGGTTATCAGATATAATCATAGTATTTAACAAGTTTCAGTATTTAACAATTCAATATTTGACAAGTTTCAAATATTGCCTATTGCACAGTTAAATAATTAGAAGAAATTTAAAAGAATGTATGGTTGGTACCTATAAAAATGTACAATTTATCAACATAAAGGGAACATTTTCTAGTGCCATACTTGGAACACAATTAAAATATTACTCAAAGAAATGTGTAACTACTACTAAAATTATTGGAATTGCATCTATATACAATTGAGACTAAGAAGAAATTCCTAAAAAATATTTTTCTGGAGATTTGTGTATGTGTCTGGGAGGGTAACTGAAAGTGTCTTTGAAGAACATAATTTTTTTTTTCTTTATTTTAAGAGAGAGAGTGGAAGGGGGGGAGAGAGAAAGAGAGAGAGAGAAACATCAGTGTGAGAGAGACATATAAATTGGTTGCCTCATGCATGCACCCCAACTGGGTGGGGAATGAAACCTGCAACCCAGGCACACGCCCTTGATTGGGAATCAAACCCACAGCCCTTGGGTCAGTGGGCTGACGCTCTAACCACTGAAGCACTGGCCATTGTTTAAAGAAACAATGAGAAATGGGAACCAGGTATTCCACATCTAGGAATAACAGTGATAATAATAACAACAGTAACTATAATGATGATGGCTAGTGTCATGAATAATAATAATAAATAAGTAATGACAGTTACTTATTTAGTAAAAGTTACTTATTTAACACCTTTAATATGTAGCACTTTAACATATTTTTGATTAAGCATACCAGACGTTACCTAATGTTACCTTAATTGCTTCACTGGAACTGTAAGTTACGTGAGTAAACTGTTTCCATAAAAACAGCTGGTAAATGAAATCTTTCAAATGTAAGTCATTTTACTGGGTTTTGGATAGCTTTTTTTCCTAACCTTGGCTTCTGCTTTTCAAATCCATATTGCACAGTTGAAGAATTGGTGCTAGCTTCTAAGATGAAGGTTGATGCCTATAATAGGGTGGTGACTTAGAGAAGTGGCCCAGAAAATCAAAATATTCCTAAGAAATTGATAGGAGACAGTAGGATCATTCCCCTAGCTAAGACACAATGTTTGATTTAAAGTAGACTGAAAAAATTTCAAGCTCGTTTGAATATCCTTCAGAATTTTTGCTTCTCTCCTGCATGGTATCAATTCACTGATTTATTCATTCAACACAAATTGCATAAGTGCCTGCTATGTGCAATCATGATACCAGGTGCTAGAAATCAGACATGAGCAAGACAGTGACATCCGTATTGTCATGAAAATAATAATCTTGTTCTAATATATATTATATCTTAAGATTTATTTTAATTTTAGAATTTATTAAATAGTTGTGCCCTATGGCTGGACTAATTACTCCATAATCCAATGGATTCAGAATTTAAAAAAAAAATCTCTGTTATAACAAACAACTTGGACTGTTTTTATATTTTTCTCAATGATATATATTCTGCAGATTGAAGTCATTTCTGAATCATCAAGTATGCACTTATTCACATCATCACATTTGTGCAAATATGTAATATTAAAAATATAGTAGTTCACATACATTTTAACTGTATGCTTTTAATTTTCCACAATAGTTTATTCAAGGTAAATGAATAAACTATTCATTTATTATCAATGTCCATGAATAAAACTGTAACAGAGTAAAACAAAATTGGTTTAAAGTGTACATTTTATAAAGCAGGCATTAAATAAATATCACTTGTTGTTTATGAAGCAATTCTACATATATATTAGATTTTTTTTAATGAAAGTAGTTTTAAAATTGGTTCGGAGTTTTATCCATAATAGCCTGCTTATCAGCTTATAGAAAGCATTATTAAGCTATATTACTTTTGAAATTGAAATGCTAATATTAGTATACATTTGTAACTTTTAAGGATCTGGAACAGAAAAATATTACAGAATTATTTTGTTTACAACAGGTATGTTTATCTCTCTTATTGTAAGTCATATTTTGAAATTGTTCTCTTTTTACATGTTACAAAGTAGTTGTTAGAGTCAGGTGAACTTTGGTTGCCTAAGATTATGTTGGACTCTATAAAATTGAGATCTGGTAGCTGAATTAGATTATCAATGAATTATATAGCCAACTCCAAATTTTGCTTTGCTACCAAACATTTATGTGAGGGGCTGCATTATTCAAATCAGTCTGAGTTTAGCCATCAATATCGATCTAATTAATTGGGTAATTGCTGAATCACAACTTTGTTTTGAGCTACAAAAATACACTTTCGAGCCCCTTTGCTGCCCATTTTAAAACACTGAGCACATTTCTAATCTAAGAGGTACTCTGGAGCCAGAGAGACTCACTGCTACCTTAGAGGGCAACCTACATGCTCAGAATAACGCAATGAATAAAAAAGTCCCTTGACCGGCCTCGCGCCCGAGACAGCCTAAAGCATCCTGCCGCGCCTCCCGCCAAGACCTCACCAAAATGCCATCTCAGATGGAGCACGCCACGGACCACGATGCTCACACTTCACAGATTTGCTGGGGATAAAGGCTCCTTAACAAAGGTGGACCTGAGAGTACTCATGGCAGAGGAGTTCCCTGGATTATTGGAAACTCAAAAAGACCCTCTGGCCGCAGACAAAATAATGAAGGACCTGGACCAGTGTCTTTTCGCTAATGGCTGGGCTCACCACCGCGTGCAACGACTATTTTGTCGCACACATGAAGCAGAAGGGAAGAAAGCAGGCAGCACTGAGCACTTACTTCTGCCCTGGTGAGAGTTCTCCCAATGGGCCGCTTAAGGAATATGTGCCCCACAGCTTGCCCCTGTATAAGGATTTCATGAGCAGATTGTGACCCTTAAAAAATGTACAAATAAAATCCCACCCTGTTCAACAAGAGAAAGAAAAAACAATCGAAGCCAGATAAGCTTTTGATTTTTATATTGCTTGTATCCTCTTGCCCCCAATAAACAAATTTCTTTTTTTAGTTCCTAAAAAAAAAAAAAAAAAAAGTCCCTTGAGCCCAGCCGGTGTGGCTCAGTGTGGATTGAGTGCAGTCCCACGACTGAGAGGTCCTGATTGAATTTCCAGTCAGGGCACATGCCCAGGTTGGGGGCTGGAGCCCCAGTGGGGGACGTGCAGGAGGCAGCTGATCAATGGTTCTCTCTCACATGGATGTTTTTATCTCTCTCTTCCTCGCTCTCTAAAAAATCAATAAAAACATATTTAAAAAAAGAAATCCCTTGAGTTTGAGTTGAAAATGTAAAGTATTTTTGTATTTCTCTAAAATCCTTGATGTTTTTTTTCCCTCTGAAATCTTATCTGTACAAAATATTCACAACCAAACAAATACACTGTTTAGAAAGCAAAGAAATTCACTTTAATTAAAACAAGTGCGTGTCTTTTGTTTGTTTTTCCCTTTTGAAAAATTCCACTACTGACAATAAACCTTAATATCCAGATTGTCTTATATGTGACATTTGCTTTCATAAACCATGCAGTTATCAAGAGCTAATCCTATAGAGAAACTAATCAAGGAAGGTGTTACACAAATGCAAAACATATGATTAAAGGGGGGGAGGCAAATCTCATGCAAAGAACTGAATATTATAATGAAATTGCCACTGAATGGAGATGTGAAGACTTCAAGCTCAGTTTAATTAGGCCACTGAGTGGAATCCCCTAAGACCAACAAGAATTGAACAGCTAATAATCAGTTTGTTCTTTGCTGACTACCAGTTAATCATGTCCCAAACACAACCCTGGTCCCCTCTCTAATTATGAATACATTTTCAGGCCTCTCCTTTAATCTCTGCGCTTTTTATGGGTGCACAAATCTCAATCAGCAAACTGTAAGAGTGCCTGTGACCGTTAGCAAGTGCCTTGAAAGCTTTCCTACTGCTTAGGAAGTAAATATTTGCACGCTTTTGTGCCACAGTGGTAAACACAAGCTGATCTTATGGGGGGAAATGGGAGCATGCACAGGAGGCAAATGTAGGGCAGGTGCTTCCAAATAAAGATTTTTTCTCTTTACAAAGTGCTTGCTTCTTAGAGAAATCTGGAACATCACGTACACACCACACATAAAAACACACACATAAACAGAAAGAAAAAATTGCCCATGTTTCTACCATAAAAAGAGAATCACTGATAACATTTTCATTTATTTTCTTCCATATATATTTGGGGAGAAATATATGTGTCTCATGTATGTGCTTATAGATTTATAAACAATATTATATTCTAGTGTTATTATTTAATAGTATACACCATCTCTAGATATACTTCCTTAATATTTAACATTTAATACTTTAAGGAGTATATCTAGAGGAAATATAATTTCCTCTAAAGTGGTATAACAATTTAGTTTAATAATTATTAGTAATCATTTAATTTGTTTCTTTTCTGACATTATGAATAACTGGTGCCTTAGGCTTTAAAAATCATTTTATATTTATGATTATTTCCTTCAGATATATTCAAAAGGAATGAACTTAAAACTTATTTAAATTTACTTCCAAACACAAAAGTTAAAGAAGTATTTTAGCTTTCTGGACTCACATTCTTTATGTGGTTATAATCATTTCCTCCTATAGAAGTCTATATTTTTCCTCCATTAAAAATTTTATATTCCTCTGGATTTGTTTAATAGCTCAGCTATATGGGTTCTGAATCCCACAGCTGCTACCACTTTCAGGTATTTTAACCCCAATATTCTGTTTATCTTCATTCTGGAAACCATTTCAATGTAGCACACTTCCTCTCTGGTTCTGAATTTGGTGGTGTCAATGCACCTGCTTAATATCTGAAAAATAATTGTCCATATCTTTATGGATAGCAACAACTATCATTTATTTATTGAGTGCCCATTATGTACCAGAAAGTTTATAACTACTTCCTATGATGTAGGTTTTATTATCATCATTTATTTTCTGATGAGGAAACTGGGATTCAGAGAAGATGAATAACTTGCCTAAGTACACGAGCTACCAAACAGCAGAGTTGTTTCCAACATGGATTTGTGAGTCTAAAGCTTATGCTAACTTCACTGCATGACATATCCTCTTAGCCAGGCAGTTAACAGTATAGTGATGCAGAAAGATGGTAAGGTATGGAGAAGTAAAAGTGGGGGACTATAGGGGTGTGTTAGAAGGTAACACACAAATTGAGACAGCAGACTGTGCAGATTGAAGTCAACCCACCTTTATTTAAGTTCTGCAATTTACCAACTCTATAACATTAATTTATTTATCCTTTCCTTTATCTATAAAATGGGGGTTATGCGAAGTACCTTATAGGATTGTTATGAGATGATGGATATAGACTACTTTGCTAAAAACACATAGTAAAACCTGCATATCTATCATCATCATCCTCACCATCATTAATGTTGTTGTCATTTTCTAGCCTTTATGTGTTGTCAATTAAAATGTTTCCCAATGTAAATTAGCCTGTGCAAGAAAGCAAATAGGAATGGACAGAGTTTGCTAGAAAAATAAATCCAAATCTTATGCCAAGCAATGCTAAGTGCCAGAGAACACAAACCCAGAATGGGATGGAATAGGGAGAACATGCAGTCCACAATTCCTGAACTAACATTTGATGATGGAGTTAAAGAAAGGTGTGAATTAAAAAAAAAATTATATATATATATATATATATATATATATATATATATATATATATAAATTTCTTGACCAATGAATTTGAATTAGTTAATTAAGTTGTGTGCTTTTTTTCTTATTTCCTGTATTTGGAAAATCACTTTCTTGATCTTTTAGAATTATTTTTCAATTGACTCTTCCAAAAAGAAATTCTGGTGCTTATGAATAAGTATTTACAATTCCATTTTAGTTAAAAGATCCATAAGGCAATTGAGTTGACGCTGGGGTACACCACCCAGTTCCCCAGTCAGGACTCAGAGGCTCATTCCCTCTCCTTCCCAAAGTACTGGAGTTCAATAACTCACACCTAAATCATACTCCGGAAAGTCCCCTCAGCCTAAAGATGCTGCCTTGCCTGGAGTTGTTTCTTCTCCCTGGGCACAGCCAGCATCAAATGATTGGTTCATGGGGATGGGAAAGTGTTACATGCAAACGTCCATCCCTTTTGCCTCATTTGGTACAACTCTGAAGGCTACCCCAGCCCCAGAGTTCCCCATGGGATTGGCTGAAGCCTGTGCTGTGGCTGTACAGCTATTTACTTCTTCCCTCTGTTCAACTCTGCTTCCCTCACTCCTCACAGATGTTGTTCCTGCCAGGGAGGAAAAAATTATACTCTACTCTTCTAGGTTCCTCTGGCTGGTCTAAGAATTAAATTGCCGTGACACAGATTAACAGGAGAAAATCAAATTCAATTACACACATCGGGGGCTCCATAAGAATATGGGGTCCCACAGGCAGTCAGGCAATTGGGACTTACCATTATGAACTAAGGAGAAGGGGTGGGAGCTGGGACTTCAAAGGGGAGGAATGCAGTTCACATGGAGATGAAAAAGCAAATGTTTAGTAAATATATGTCAGCCATGCCTTTCAGAGACAAAGGGACACCAAAAGGACATTGGTCTCTAAGCCCTGCTGTGTTCCCCCTAGCACACCTAGGCCATATTCTTTGTAGGTATCTCTGGTCATAATGCTCTTCCAGGACAAGGCCCTTTATTTAAATTATTTTAGGCAGCTAAGGGGGAGGTAAAACACCATTCCTGAGTCTTTTATTTCTTTGACATAATCAGCCTAGAACAATCCCCATGCAAATAGATCTGCTGTGGGGTGGCAAAGTCTTGCTCCCCCTACGTTCCCAAGATCATTTCCCAATAAAATTCTTGCATGCAAATCTCAGAGCCTGTAACCTGAAAATCAAACCTATGGCAGGTAGTTTGCAAAATATAATATCCTCATGACCTCATAATTTTACTTGAAATAAAATTACTTGTATATTTAAGATGCATTATCTCTATTATAAGAACAAAACAAATTAAAAATACTGGAGGCTTAATTCTTACTGTTCAGAAAAGAGGGTAGACTTCCCCTCCTCCCTTTTCTTATAGTATTTACTTTATAAATGTATAACTGCAAGTTCTTTCTCTGTCTCTTTGAAATGTAAGTAAACTTTTCAAAAGGCAGATTAACCATCTACCTGATTGAAGACCCAAGAATGTCTTTCTCACAGACCTGGAAGTCATCTCTTTGAAGTCATCTCTTTGTAATCCCCAAAGAAGGCAGTACCCCTATTTTCCAGTTTCTGTGGGAGGGTAGGAACCTAACTTCAGTGGGACCCTTGTTCCAAGATGCAAAACTACCTTCAGTCATAAAGATTTGAAAAGTTTATTTTTCCTTTGGATAAAGCCAGTTATCTAAACTGATGTTAACCCAATTACCAAGTATATTTAGGATGAACTTTGTGCTATGAAGCCTTCTTCCTGACTAATTATTGTTTACCTTGGGAGCACACGCTGTATTGGCGTGGCTGTACAAAAGGGTGAAGGTTCTTTCTGTCTTTAACAGGCTGCCTGTGGTGTGCATCACATTCTGGTTTCAAGGTCACTCAATGACAAATTTGTTTTCTTTCTCTTCTGCCTTGGTGGAGAGGTTTTCTAGGTTGAGGAAACCTTGTTTTTAAGTATATCTCTCCCATAGTATACCATGGTCTTTAATAGGACAAGGCAGTGCAATAGAGTCTACTGCTGAGCCTGAAGGAGAGGACTGGCTATGTGAAGTCCTTTAGACATTATAGACATGACCAACCTGGGGCTGCTGGCTTTTCCACAATAGTGCTATTATCCTTCTTAGCCAGCCTAAAATTTCCCAAACTGGTCAACGTTCGATTCACTCCTTAGGCTGAATCACAGGCCAGAAAGTGCCCTCAGCTTAAGGAAGGTGCCTTGCCCAAGGCAGAGTCCTCTCCCTGAGCTCAGCGGCATCAAATGGTAGGTCAGTGAGGGTGGGAGAGGGTTATATGCAAAGGAGTATTGTCTCTAGAAGGCTCCACCAGTTGAAATGTTTATAAGACCTGAGGAAGTTAGAAAGGCCTTCAAGTCATCCCACGATGACAAGTTTGTTTAGGCAAACCTTCAAATACTGATGAAGAGGCTGTCCGCTCATGGCCACGGCAAACAGCACTAAGTAATTACAGTTCTCTCTCTTATTGAGCTGAGATGTGGCCTCAGAAACATTCTTCATACAGGATTACAGATGCCCACTACCAATAAATCAGCATTGGCTCTTGAGATGATTTATGTGATTTGTCAGCTGGCAGCAGAGAAAGTATATAAAGTCTACAATTTTCTGTTAATTCATGGCAGCAATAGAAATAATGAAAGTACAGAGAGACTGCTTGAATGAACCACAGAGTACTAGAGTTGAAAGCAGTCTGCTGGAGACTATATATAAAGTGAAATCTGTGACCATCTCTTTCTAACATCACCTTCAATGAGATCAACAGTTTGCCCCGTGGGAATAGACATACATTGCCAATCAAAAGGCTGTTTTATTTTATTTTGTTTTCTTGCTTGTTTTCCAGAGAATCTGTTTCCAAACATTTACCAGCACATCAGGGACTGAAAGCTACTTGAGAGTGAGAAGCTCTGAACAAGTGAGTGCTAAGACAAAGAAGATGGTTTCGGGTGACCAGATTTTATAATTTAGTAGAGTACAGCCAGGATAAAAGCAGGTTTTATTTTTGCCCTATATTATTTTTCCATATCAGTCTTCTAAAAGTATATGTAAGAGCCTCCTAATGATATCATTTTTATAATTAATCATGGAAATTTAAACAATTGTTGAAGATATAATAGTTATAATTATTAGATTTTAATAAGATATTCTAACAAGTATTGCTTTTATTTTGTTCAGTGAACTGGGTACTTTCACAAGAATTATCTCTTGAATCCTTCCATAAAGGGTTTTAAGGAGGTCTTTTAAATGCCATTAACAATAGAGAGAAAAAACAAACTCCTCAGGTAAGGGAAAGGACCTGTCTAAAGTCATGTGGCTAAAGGTTGGTAGAGGTTATGGTTCTAACCCACTCTGGTTACATGTAAATGGTGTTTCCTTCCACATCAGGCTGCTAACTTTCTACTTCCTTAAGTTACAAAAACATGAAAGGGCATGGCATTACCAGAGGAATCTCTTGAAAGAGTGAATAAAAGTACATGGAAAAACAGAAAGGCAAAAAGAAAAATCTGTGCAAAGAACACATCTAGCCACATTTGGTCTGTGTCTTTGATTTGAATGTTGTATTTTTGAATGAAGCTTTTTATATATTTAACAAAATAAGATATCATATCTAAAATAAAAAGGACTATGTAGGAAATAATAAGTTAAGTAAATAATTAATATCTAATAATATTGCACTCTTATTATGTGTTTGGATACTGTGGTTTTTAACACACATTCAAAAATCAACCTTCAACCACGTTTACTGAGTTCCCATTTTGAGTCATTCATTGTTCTAGGTGATTGGATCAATTGGCTCAAGAGTGATCAACAAAAAAATTAAAGTCCTTGTTTTAATTATGTGGAAAAAATATACACACACACACACACACACACACACACACTAACATTGAAACACTGAGGCAGATGCTTAGAAAAGTTAGCTAAGTTGTCCAGGTTCTCAGACTGTTAGGCATTTGCAGATCCAGAGTTGATAGCAATGTTTCCTCACTGACTACAATGCTCTGCTCTTGACAGGAGGAAAGGAAGAGGAAATACCCAGCACAGTTACACTATACAACATTGTTAAACTACACAGCCTCCAGAAAATGCATACTTCAGTATGAAAATACTAATAAGTGTCTGTGTGTGTGTGTTTTTAAGTAAGAGGAGAGAGAGAGTATTCTCAAGAAAGTATGAAAAGGTGGTTACAACTACCAAAATTTTTAAAAGACATTTCTTTTAGAGAATTTTAATGTTCACAGCAAAATGGAGAGGAAGGTGTAGAAATTTGCCACATACTCCCTCCTCTACACATGCCTAGACTCTCCCTCTATCAGCATCATCCATCAGAGTGATACTTTTTTTTTTAATTGATGAATTTACACTGACACATAATTTACCTTAGGGTTCACTCTTGGTTTAGACAAATGTGTAATGAAATGTTTGCAGAATTATAGTATCACACAGAGTAGTTTTATTACCCTAAAAATCCTCAATCTGCTCATTCTTCCTTCCCCTCAAACCCTGGCAGTCACTGATCTTTTTTTAAACTTATTTATTTTTGTTACAGATGTTTCTCCTTTTTCCCCCCATTGACAACCTCCTTCCAATTCTGCTCCCCCCCGCCCAGCATTATTGTCTTTGTCCTTGTTTACGCATACATGCGTATAAGTTCTGTGGTTTATCTCTTCCCTCCCCCCATGTCCACCTGTCCTGAGGTTTGTCAGTCTGCACCCCACTTCCATGTCTCTGGGTCTATTTTGTTCCTCAGCTTGTTTTGTTCATTATATTCCACAAATAAGTGAGGTCATGTGATATTTATCTTTCTTTGATTGGCTTGTTTCGCTTAGAATAATACTCTCCAGGTCCTTCCATGTCATCTCAAAGGATAAGAGATCTTTCTTTCTTACAGCTGCATAGTATTCCATTATGTATATGTATCACAGCTTTTTTATCCACTCATCTATTGATGGACACTTGGGCTGTTTCCAGATCTTAGCGATCGTAAATAGTGCTGCTATGAACATAGGGGTACATATATTCTTTCCGATTGGTGTTTCAGGCTTCTTAGGATATATTCCTAGAAGTAGGATCACTGGATCAAAAGGCAGTTCAATTTTTAATCTTTTGAGGAAACACTATATTGTTTTCAATAGTGGCTGCACCAGCCTGCATTCCCACCAGCAATGTACTAGAGTCCCCTTTTCTCCACACCCTCGCCAGCACTTGTTGTTTGATGATTTGTTGATGGCAGCCATTCTGGCAGGTGTGAGGTGATACCTCACAGTTGTTTTAATTTGTATCTCTCTGATGATTAGTGACGCTGAGCATTTTTTCGTATGTCTCTTGGCCATTTTTATGTCCTGTTTGGAGAGGTATCTATTTAGGTCCTCTGCCCATTTTTTAATTGGGTTCTTTGTCTTCCTTTTGTTGAGTTGTATGAGCACTCTGTATATTTTGGAAATTAACCCCTTATCTGATGTATCGTTGGCAATTATGCTCACTCATATAGTGGGTTCCCTTTCCAATTTGATGATTGTTTATTTTGTTGTGCAGAAGCTTTTTAGGTTGATATAGTCCCATGTGTTCATTTTTTCCTATGTTTTTATTGCCTTAGGCGTTGTATCAGTGAAAATTCTGCTGCATGTGATGTCTGAAATTTTGTTGCTTACATTTTCTTCTAGGATTTTTATGGCTTCATGGGTCACATTTAAGTCTTTTATCCATTTTGAGTTTATTCTCATGTATGGTGTAAGTTGGTGGTCTAGCTTCATTTTTTCCCTCCTACTCTGTTCTTTTTCAAGATTGCTGTAGCTATTTGGGGTCTTTTTTTGGTTCCATATAAACTTTTGGAGTATTTGTTCTAGTTCTGTGAAATATGTCATTGATATTTTGATGGGGATTGCATTAAATCTATAGATTGCTTTGGGTAGTATGGACATTTTAATGATGTTAATTCTTCCAATCCATGAATAAGTTATATGCTTCCACTTTTTTATATCTTCCTCTATTTCTCTTTCCAGTGACCTGTAGTTTTCAGAGAACAGGTCGTTTACTTCTTTGGTTAAGTTTATTCCTAGGTATCTTAATTTTTTTGCCACAACGTTAAATGTGTTTGCTTTTTTAGTCTCCCTTTCACTGAGTTCGTTGTTGGTGTACAAGAATGCCATCGATTTCTTGACGTTAATTTTGTACCCTGCTACTTTGCCAATTTCATTTATTAAATCTAGTAGATTTTTGATGGAGTCTTTAGGGTTTTCTATGTACAACATCATGTCATCTGCAAATAATGACAATTTCACCTCCTCCTTTCCAATTTGGATTCCTTTTATGTTTTCTTCATGTCTAATAGCTGTGGCTAAGACTTCTAGCCACACTATGTTAAATAAGAGTGACGAGAGTGGGCATTCCTGTCTGGTTCCTACACAGGAAATGCTTGTAGTTTTTGCCCACTGAGTATGATGTTGGCTGTAGGTTTTTCATATATGACCTTTATTACGTCAAGATATGATCCCTCTATTCCCACATTGCTGAGCGTTCTTATCAGAAATGGGTGCTGGATTTCGTTGAATGCTTTTTCAGCGTCTATTGATATAATCATATGGTTTTTATCTTTCATTTTGTTTATGTGATGTATCACATTTATTGATTTGCAAATATTCACATCCACTCATACTCTCTCACACTCACTCACACTCTCACACACTCACCCTCGCTCTGCTCCTGCCCACTGCCATCATCCTGATCTTTTAATCTTAGTCTTCATGGCTTTGCCTTTTCCACAATATCATATAGTTGAATCATACATTTTGTAGCCTTTTCAGATGATCTTCTTTCACTTAGTAATATGCATTTAAGTTTCCTCCATGTCTTTTCATGGCTTGACATCTTTTTAGTGCTGAGTAATATTCCACTCTCTGGACATACCACAGTTTATTTATCGATTCACCTACTGAAGGACATCTTGGTTGCTTCAAAATTTTGGCAATTACAAAAAAACACTGTAATAAATATTCACATGCAGGGTTTGTGTGTGTGTGTGTGAGGGGGCATAAGTTTTCAAATTCTTTGCCTGTGACTATCAAAGGGTGCAGTTGCTGGATCATATGGTAGGAGTATGTTTAGTTTTGTAAGAAATTGTCAAAACGACTTGCAATGTGGCTGTACCATTTTTCATGCCCATCAGTAAAGAATGAGGGTTCTGGTTGCTCCACATCCTCGTCAGCATTTGGTGTTGTCAGTGTTCTGGATTTTGGCCATTCTACTAAGTTTGTAGTGGGATGCCATTGTTGTTTTAATTTGCGCTCCCCCAAGGACAGATGATGTGGAGCATCTTTCCTAGGGTTATTTTGCATCTGCACATCTTCTTTGTCAAGGTGTCTTGTATACTCATTGGCCAATTTTTTTAAATCAGGTGTGGCTGTGTTCCAATAACATTTTATTTATGAAACAAGTGGCAGGCCATGTTTAGCCTACAGGTTATAGTTTGCTGACCCCTGTCCCAGAGGGCACAAAATAGAAATTTGAGAATGATATGATACCATAAGATAGTAATGTGGCTATATTGTTTGAAACTTTAGTTAATTCAATAGAAAATTTTAATAGACAATGAAAGTAAGGAATAAAAATTGTTCCCCCATAGACTTTGAATTAAGGAATTGGTTTAATGTACATTCATCTTTTTTTTTTTTTTTTTTTTTAGAAAATTCCTTTGTAGAACATACAGTTTAATAAAATAATAAATACATGAAAGTGGCAATGCAAGCTTTTCCAGAGATTGTATCTCTCAAAGGAAGTCGTGAGCTCACAGGCATTTATTGAAAGCACATAATTACCTCCTGTGTGTCTCCATCATTTGTAGTGCCCCTTTCACTTTAAAGGCTACCTAACCATTGGGTTAATTATAGAGGAAACACTAGTAAAATTCCACTTGTGACTTTTGCCCTGTCTTCCTGTCTTGTTCATTCTACTCACAGCAGTAGGGCACAAATAGAATAACTTCCCCCATTCACCTTTCTCTGAACAGAGAAGAGTAGCCAGTCAGAGTTTTATCAATAGGATCGACCAGGTTGCAAACAGACTGTTTTAATCTTATAAAAATAATGTTCAAGTTACATTTTATCCTGATTTTGCCCCCCCCCTTTTTTTTTTTTTACTATACCAGAAAAGACTAATAAAACCTTCTCTTTTCCCTTCCCATTCCTTCTTCATGCTTCAATACTTTCATAGTTTACTTATGGTGAAAGGAGAAAAAAAATGCCCACTCCTTGAATGGAGGTTCTCATGTGAATAGCAATGTATCCTCTTCCAGGGAACATGTTGTGTCTGTAAAAAGTCCTATAGATGAGTTCAAGGTAATAGAAAGCAGTCCACAGATGACATGCTAAAGGAGCTGCCTTCTGGTTCCACTTCCTCCCCATATGGTTCTGGAGGTCAGGAGTGGTCTAACACAAACTTGTCTAATAAATAAAAGTAAGAAACCAAATACCTCATTCTATGCTTTCTCACTATTTAAGCTCATTCATAGAAAGAGGCTTTGGAAAGATTCTTCTATTCTTTTTAAAGAGTCTTTTATTCTGTAGCTGTGTGACCTTGGACAATGTATTTATACTCTGAGCCATAGAATCTTCATCTATAAAATAGAGCTAGTAATGCATTCTACCTAGTTCCTTTAGTTATTTTCTCTCAGTGACGCCCTCAGTCTGAAATATCCTCTGTTCTTTGTTGCTGGAGCTGGGAGTCTGCACACATTCCTATAAAGCTTGTAGCTTTCCCAGGCTCCCATCCAAGCAGCCAACCAGGTTCTATTAAGTTTTATAAACAGGAGATAGGAAGACTGGAATAGGAGAAAAGCTTCCTGCTTCTGAAGTTCACACTGTCTTTACTATGATGGCAGCAAGGTTGGGGTGACTCCAGAACCAAGCTACAGACAAAGGCAGTAGGCTTTACAGATTCCAGCCATTTTCAAGAAAGGATAGCTTTTGCCCGGCCAGTGTGGCTCAGTGGTTGAGCATTGACCTATGCACCAAGAGGTCACTAGTTCAATTCCTGGTCAGGGCACATGCCCAAATTGTAGGCCTCGATCCCCAGTGGAGTGCATGCAGGAGGTGGCCAGGCCAGTTGATGTTCTCTCTCAATGATGTTTCTTTCTTTCTCTCTCTCTCTCCCTTCCTCTCTCTCTCTCCCTTCCTCTCTCTCTCAAATCAATACAGAAAAAAAAAGAAGAAGAAGAAAGGATATCTTTCAGAGAATCCAGGGACAAATGAAATAGTAGCTCCAAGTGCAAATTAACAGACAGACACTTGTGTAATTCTTTGTATTCATTATCTATTGCTATGTAATGAAAGTCCTCAAAACTGTTTTTACCAGCTAAAAACAATGTATTATCTCACACAGTGTCTGAGGACCAGGAATCTGGAAGTAGTTTAGCTGTTTTGTAGTTCTGCTCAGTGTCTCTCCTGAGACTGTAGTCAAGCTGATGATGACCAGGATCGTCATCTGAAGGCTTTACTTAGGCTGGGGAATCCCATTCCATGACGACTCCCTCCCTCACATGACTATTCATCAGGGGTCTCAGTTTCTTTCTGGCTGTTGACATAATGCTACAGTTCCTCAATGAATGAGCTCTTCCACAATGCTGGCTGCAAGTCCTCACAGCGTGGCAGCTGGCTTTCCCCTAGGGAGTGATAGGAGAATGGGAGAGGGAGAGGGAGAGGGAGAGGGAGAGGGAGAGGGAGAGGGAGAGGGAGAGGGAGAGGGAGAGGGAGAGGGAGAGGGAGAGGGAGAGGGAGAGGGAGAGGGAGAGAGAGAAGGGAGGCAGAAGCCATAATATCTTCTATATTCTAAGCCTAGAAAGTGACATACCACATGACATATATTCACTGCTGCAGTAATTCTTGGTCTTGGTGATACAATGTGAGAAAAGACCAGCCATGTTGATATAATGTGAGAAAAGACCATTCATGGTGATACAATGTGAGAAAAGACCATTCATGGTGATACAATGTGAGAAAAGACCACTCAAAGGCACAGTTGCCAGGAGGCAGGAATCACTGGAGACAAATTAGAAACTGGTTATCAATCTTCTCCCTCTTGCTCTTAAAGCCCTTCTAACATTTTAAAATATCTCTCAACGCTCCCCATTCTTTGTCTCTCTCCTTCCCTCTCTCTCTGTCCTCCCCTTTAGATCTTTGTCACCATCTCATACTTGGAGTGGTTTTTGCTTTCCTATTTTGATCCTGTTACTCCTCCCTAGCACTTACTGAGAAAGTATAACGTGAAAACGGACAGTAATAAGGTAGCAAAAACTTAGTCTACTGGATAATATTTAGTAAAGACTATTACTCCTACTTTAATAAAGTGAAAAGCATGCATATTGGCCTTTGGTGATTCTGTTGGAAGAGTTGGACCCTTTATCGTTGATGAGATTCAAATGACTCAGTAGTACCACCATTAGAACTTTTAAGGGACAGCATTAAAATTAATTCAATTACACATCTGGATACTTACTGAAATTTGAGCTCCCTCAAGGCAGGAGGCTTATTTTATGTTTCTTTATGTCCACAGCATCTAGCATAGTGTGTGATTTATAATATGTAATCAGCAAATGTGTGGGGAATGTGTGGGTTGAGGGTGGGGACAGGAGAGGAGAGGTGGTGTTTCTAATCCTCTCCTAAATGAAAAAAGAACAGGTAAATTGAACTGAAAATGTGGAGATCAGTTAATGAACCATTTCTGAGAGTAATATTTAGACATATTTTAATCTTTGTACCAAAAAGAAAGGTGGAAATTTTTTTTCTTTTTTCTTTTTTAAACCTTAAACATGCCTTTTCAAAATTACTTTGGTATGCAATTATGCTTACAGAAAGATAATTTTTATTTCAGATAGTCAAATAATAAAATGTTTGAGTGGGAGGAAGGTAACAACAGGACTTAATTTTTCAAATCTTTCTCATAAAGCAACCTAGAGATGGGAGCTCCTTTTGAAACCATGCATCAGTTTGAAGGACGTGAAGCAAGATGGTGAATAACAGCGGTGTGATTAAGGGCTGTCTGGTTATCTCTTTTGTTTAAAAAATTTTTTTTCCTTTATTGATTTTAGAGGGAGAGGGAGAGAGAGACATAGAAACATCGATGAGAGAGAACATCGATTGGCCCCTCCTGCATGCCCCCCACTGGGGATCAGGCCCACAACCTGGGCATGTGTCCTGACCAGGAATCGAACTGGCGACCTCTTGGTGCATGGGTCGACACTCAACCACTGAGCCACACCGGCCAGACTATCTCTTTTGTTTAAATTTTCTATTTCATAGACAGCTCAACTCATTCTTTTGACAAGGAGTGTGCAAGGTATACTAAGATGTGAATGTGTATGTGTGTGTGTGAACCCAAGCACTTTGGAGGTAGTGAATGGGGAGAGAAGCTTGATGAACATGTGGAAGAAGTAAAGGAGACATATTCACTGTGTAACAAAATTCAGGATGTCTTCCTCACTTCTACCTTCCAACCTATTGATATTGCATATCCAACCTTGAACATGCAAACTTTACCCAGACCTTTAGCTACAAAGCAATTTGATAAATCGAGTCTTAATTTTAAAACATTCAATCTCTGTAGCACAGGAAGGCACATAGAAGAAAGTGGTATTTAGATTCCAAATGCCAAGATAGCACATCAGGGATACTTTGAATTAAAAAATTAAGCCTTATCTATAATTGTAAAATACTAATATTTTATATACCGAATTCTGATGTTTTGTTTTTATCTGGTTACACAATTATAAATAGTAAGAAGCTTAATTCACATCTTGACATAGCATTGTATCTTTTCTAAAGGTAAATTAAGTATTCAGAAAAATATTTATTTCTATGGGCTAACTTTTTAAATTTTATATATAACTACAAGGTTAAACTGTCCATATTTGAGTAAGAATTACAGCAGAAAACATTCCAATTTTTTATTCATTTGGTTCATAACAAAACCTTAGCTTAACACATTGCTTCTCACCCACATGACATAATATCCAGCCTCTCCTGCAGCTTGGCATGGTCACTTCTGGCCAGGAATATGGAAGTGGAAATGTATGATTCTTACAAGGTATGTCCTTAAAAAGGAGGGAGTGTGCCCATTTCAGCCCTTTCTCTGTCTAGCTACCTGGGACGTCAATGTGACAACCAGAGATATCTCTAGCAACCATACTGAACTGTGAACATCAAGGTCATCCAGTGAAGAATGGTGAACAAAGAGCTGGAGGGATTCTGGGTCCCTGATGATGAGAGAAGGGGAGGCTGTCTGTCTTTGATTCTGATATTGTCAAAGAAAGAGGTCTATTATATCTGAAACGTACATCTTGCTTTTGCTCTCAGTCTTGGGTCCAATGCAAAATTTCTCATATCAAGTAATTTACAGAAACTAGTCCAATTTGAAGTGCAATGCTTGTTGAGGGCTAACCTGCTGGACATATGATACTATCTAAAAATCTCCAAGAACTGAACACAAGTGTATACAGTAATATTAGCTATTCATTTACTCACTTGTTTTAGTCAGCAAATATTTGTCACATGCATCAATATGTCAGGCATTGCACTGACTTGTAATCAGCCACATATATTTATTTTTTAAACATATTTTTATTGATTTTTTTAGAGAGAGAGATAGAAACATCGATGTGAGAGAAATACATCAATCCGCTGCCTCCTGCACACCCCCTACTGGGAATCAAGCCCGAAACCTGGGCATGTGCCCTGACCGGGAATGGAACCAGGACCTCTCAGTCCATGGGACTGAGCTCAGTTCACTGAGCCACACAGGCCGGATCATTCACATATATTTCAAGCATTCACGTGGAACTCTTTGAACAAGATTACAAATCTTTTCTGAGCAATCAAATCAAATACACAAACCAAGTATGCCATACTTTAAAGGTTCATAGGCAACCCCTTCTGCAGTATAATATGAAGGGCATCAGAGGCCTAGGGCTTTAAATCTTTGAAATAGGGATAAGGAGAATAGCAAAGAGAAAAGATGATTCGAAAGGTTTCTTTTTAAGTTAGTTAATTGGTATTCTGTTATTATTCTATTAATACTTATTACTAATAAATGTTACTATTTCTTAATTAGTATTTTAATTTAAGATTCAAGGTAATGTCAGAAATATCTTTCCCACCTGATTGCCTTGAACCTCTCTTTACACAGATATTTTGTGTACTCATAGTAAAAATGATACAGCCTTCTCTCTTTTATCTGCAGTAACCTTGTGTCCAGATCTTCAGAACTACACTTAAATTATATTTGTGATAAATAATGTTAAAATCTTAGGAAGAATCTAGAAGATAAATTATCCCCAAGGAGAGTTGCAGGAGGCATTACTCTGTCATAGACAGAGCTAACAGGATGCCTCTGTTAACTGGGAATGACACGCAGGGGAGAGGCTTGCAACACACAGTGAGCCACGGCCTCTGAGGTCATTGATGCAGGGATAACTTAAGCCTGATGAGACAGACCCTTCATGTAAGTTCAAAGCTGTATCTTCCCAGGATTGCTTTTCATATTGACTGACACCTGAAACATGGGGATCAACACTGGAACTTTGCAGAGATGAAAAAGAAAGGCAGAGGGGAAGCAAAAAATGACAAAGTGAATTAGTGGGATGTGCCATTACTCAGCTTCTTGGAAACACAAAATTCTTATAATACAGGATTATAAATCTTTAGCACTGAAGAGAGGATATTTATACAATCGTTGTGGGGAAAAATAAATGATTCAATGCAAATAAACATCAGAACACTTACTACACAAGTACTTTCATCAGCATTTTAAGGGTAATCTTGCTCTAAATATTGGGAGCCTTGACAAACACATCCATTTTATTGTGTTTATTTTGCCTATTATTTCTGCAGTTTATGTAACAATTGGTGTTCTTAGCACACCCTTATTCCATTTAACACTTAATGGACCGAACAAATCACATAGTCATGTCTGCATTCAACAGAAAAGTGAAAAGCAACCCTACCACATCCCTGTAAGGAGACATCGGACAAGATATCAGTGAAGAGAGACATAATAGCTACTGAAAATCATATCAAAATTTCAATTTGGAATGAGAAGCTGGCAACAAAAATAAAAATAAAACAAACATGAATGATTCATTTTTAAAATTATTTTTCCAAGTTATCGTTTTTAAAAAGAGAACTATATATATATATATATATATATATATATATATATATATATATATATATATATATATATATATATATATATATATAAAACACACACACACGAAGAAGAAAACATTATCTATAATTCCATTGTGACTAAATACAAACATTGATGATCTTTATAGTCTTCCTATTGTTCACTAGCGTATCCCTGGTGCCTAGATGAGTGCTGAGTTCATATTAGTGAATGAATGAATAATGAATAAATGAGTGTTTTGTTTTACATCACTGAACACAAATTCTTTTTTGAACTATGTAATAATTTTCATTGTACATTGTTAACATAGAATTGTTACAATCAAACAGAAGCAATATTATATATGTTTAATTGACTTTTTAAAAGTATTACCAGATACTGTAATCAGCATGAAAGTGCCAATTTCCTCACATTTATTCCACTAATAAAGATCATATTTAAGATGTTTTCCAAAATATTTTCACAACTATATAATCTAAAGTGTTGTTTTAGTTAACTTACTTTTTTTTTTTCAGAAAACAACTGAATTTGAGCATTGTTTCACATTATTTGTTATTGTTTGTATTTTTCCTAATACAAATGTTTACTTGCTGATCGTCAACATTTGCTTTATATTAGTCTGATTTTTTTAGTATCTTCTGAATCTAAGAAGAAAAAGAAAATTATTACATAGTTCTTAAAATATTTCCAGTTGTATATGTCTTCCTTTCATTACGATGTTTTACTTTGTGTGGCCTTTAAAATATTTCTTAATTATACACTGAAGTAGAAAGAAAAAGCTCATTGTACAAAAAAGTGATCATTTTCAAATATATTTCACTTTCTTCTCTTCCTTTTAACATGCTTGACTAAAACAATGTCAGTAGTGGGCCTTAAATAAAATTTCAGGAAAATATTAAAATCAGAGAATGTATATTATATAGCTTATTCTCAGGATTTCAGTAATTTTTTCAGGATAATTCTGTCTACAGCTGTAATTATTTTTATGTTTAATGTTATTTATTTAAAAGTATACAAACTCTGTTATTGTCATGGGAATATAAATTAATGAAAGACTATCAATTCATTCATTTGCAATGAGTGACAAGTTATCTAAAAAATCCAACTTCTAATCATTCCAGAAGTTAAAAAATTCCAAACATATTTTAAAGAAAACTTTGAACACTGACTAAAACATGATTTAGCTACAGCTCAGTTGTTTCTTTCCTCTATTTAATTTACCTCAATTATGTCACTCGTATTGTGGTAAATAGTGTAATTTATTAAAAATGTCAAACTTCACATTTCACTTCCTTGATTGATTTCAGCTATTTAGAAATTATGGCATTGTGCTCATTGCCACGTTTTAGCAAACACCACAGCCTGCAGAACTTCCATTCTTTATGGTCTTTTTTGTATTTTTTAACTGAAGCAGAGACACTTCAGGATATGTTGCTTACTGTTATTTATATAAATATTTATAATTTCTAAAAGACCAACAAATTTACTGAGTTTCCTTTAATGATATGTGTTTCCTCCTTCTCTGCTCACTGCTCAGAATTCCTTTACTATTGAGGAGAATTTCAGATTAGCCAAAGTAAGCTTTTTTCTCCTACTCAGAAGTTGAGGGATTGACTAGTATAAGATGCCTAGAGAAAAACCAGAGTCTATATCCAAATACTTTGTGAATGACAGACACAGAAATTATCCTTTCATCACACAGAACCCATAAATGCATGCATGTATATAGATGTGCCTACATATATGTGAAGATAGATGAGAGACAGACAGACAGACAATCTCCTGACTGTTACATTTAAAAGCAAAGGCCATTAAAAAGCTCGATGTCTCTCTCCCTCTACTTTGTTTCCAGTTGGTTATTGCCTGGGAGCCAAACCAGGGTAAAACTTCTTGAGTAGGCACATGACATGTAGGACACTAACTTCTGGGCTTGGGATCAATTATTATAGTTCCTGGGAGGTCAGAGACAGGACAAAATCTAGCTATAGTTCTGAAGGGTCTAGGATGCCTGGCAGATCATTGGTGCTGGGCATCTGGGCATCAGAAGATGAGACAGAGATCCCAAACTAGAATGGCACTATCTTGTTCTCATAATTGACGTATCTACTAGAAGCTGATGTAAGACTGGTGTAAATCTCAACCGATTGTGCTGCAAAGTGTTGTATGTGTATGCTGGGTTGTTTGTTTTGACTAATCTAGTGCTTTGTTTGTTTGTTTGTTTGTTTGTTTGTTTTGGAACAAATAGCACATTGTTTCATTGACGTATGATACACTGTAGCCTAGGCTGTCAACACGCGTGGAAGCACCTGTGGCGTGGTGAGCCCTGCCTTATGCGTTGACTGCTTCCTATTTCAAGCACCTGTGATTTTCTGCCTGAAGGCCTTCTCTTGTCACAGGCTAGTAGAAAATATCTAATAGGTGGGGACCAAACTGTTTCAGTTGTGAGAGTAGGTATCTGGATACAGTAACTCAAGCAGGACCCAGGTGAGAAGAAAGAGCTTACAATGCAGTCCTTACCTTTTCTAAGGGACGAGGTGAGAGAGTGGGAACAGACGCACTTTTCTCTTTCACAGGCTGAGTTCAGAGTCAGGCTCATTAACCCGCAGCACCCATCTGCTGAAGCAGCGCAAGGCTGGTGGAGAGAGGTGTGGGAGGGGATTAAGATGTGTTACAAAGAGCAAAAAGCAATTAATAATTAGCCTCTGACCCTCAAAGTAGAACCAAACTCTAGACAAAATAGCCTTGCAAGCCAGGCTATTAACTAGAGTTAGAGGCTTCCAAATACATGTTTCTTCTTTGAATATATCAAAAATTAGGCCTGGAAAACTCACGCTGTAACTTTCTATTTGGAAGGGAAAAAAAAATAAAAAAACTTTGCATATCATGCAAACCCTGCTATTAGCCACAAACAGGAAGACTGGGTAGTGATTAGATGAAAATACATAAATACATAAATAAATAAATAAATAGTCCTGGTTTAGTAGTTTGTTGAGAGGAGAAGAAAGAATAAAGTAGAGAATTCAGAAGTAAAATATGTGACTGCTTTTCCAGTCTCAACTTTTTAACCCCAAAAGTGGGAGATGGATTTAAAGGTGTTTGTTACACAAACACTGAGGAGTGAGATTGGCTTTTCATGTGACCATTTTGGGATCTTGGAACTCAAGCTTCTTCTGGCTTATTTCAAACTGTAGATTTTCTTTCTGATTTGATCTTCTAAAAGATTACTTTCTGCAAGGAGCATCTTCGCCAAATATACAGCAGGCCTCCACACTGACGGCCAAGGTTTTCTCTTTTGGGACCGAGCTGTCCTCTCAAAGGTTCAGAAGGAGCAGCTCTGTGGAAAGTAGGTCCGGAGAAAGCAGATGAGGGGTTTTCTAGGGCTGGGGAGGGTGGGGAAGTGATTGCAATGGGGATACAAGTTTTATTTTGGGATGAAACGTTCTGAAACTAGATTGTGGTGAGGGTACACAACTCTGTAAGTACAAATAAAATACACTGAATTGTATACTTTCAATGGGTCGATTTTATGGTGTGTAAATTATATTTCAATAACGCTGTTACAAATGCAAGGTTCACAGAGTGGTTTTCAACAGGGACACATTTTTGGTAGTCACACCAAGTAACTATCCAGTCACAAATGACAATAGTAGAGGTTGAGAAACCCTGGTGTAAAGAAGGGGTATTAATCAAATCTTATTTGGCCTCTCCTGCTATCTTTTATCTGCTCTGCATCTTCCACAGGGTCATGGCTCTGGTCTTAAGAATGATAAGGAAATTTTAAATGATTTATTGATATGTGTCAACATCCTTTATTTTTTGTAGCTTGTTTCTTTTTAAAACAGTGTTAATGGGTTTAAATTGTTAGAGCACTTTTATATTGACAGCAAAAAGTACAGATTGTTCCCATATACCCCCTGTTCCCACACATGCAGTCTCCCCCACTACCAACATTCCCCATTAGAAAGGTACATTTGATACAATCGGTGAACCTACATTGACACATTATTATCACTCCAAGTCCAGCATTTACATTAAGGTTCATGATTGGTGCACATTGCATGGGTTTGGAGAAATGTGTAATGACATGTATTCACTATAGCATCATAGAGAACAGTCTTACTTCTGTAAAAATCCTCTGTGCTCTGCCTGTCTAGTCATCTGACCCTCCTCCCATCCATGGCAACCACTGATTTTTATTTTTTTTACTATCTGCATAGTTTTGCCTTTTCCAGAATGTCATATAGTTGGAGTTATACAGTATGCAGCCTTTTCAGATTGGATTCTTTTACTTAGTAATATACATTTCAAACAACATTCTACTCTCTACTTTTATGAGTTTGACTATTTTAGACATCTCATATAAGTGCAATATATGTCCTGTGACTGGCTTACTTCTCTTAGCATAATGTCCCCATTGTCCTTATATTGTAATAATGCTATAACATATGGAAGGATTTTCTTCTTCTTTGGGATGAATAATGTTCCATTGTCTGTGTGTATGATACTTTCTTCATGCATTAATCTACTGAGAAATATTTAGATTGTTTCCAAATTGTGTATATTGTAAATCATGCTGACCTGAAAATGGGAGTGAAAATATCACTTTGAGACTTGTACACTGAAAACTGCAAAATGTTGATAAAATAAATTAAAGAAGGCACAAATAAGTGGAAATGCATCCCCAATTCATAGATTAGAAGACTCAATATTGTTAAAATGTCCATACTACCAAAGCAATTTACAGAGTCAATACAACCCCTATCAAAATCCCAGTGGTATTTTCTACAGAAATAGAAAAAATCCTAAAATTTGTATGGAACCATAAGAGGTCACAAATAGCCATGACATTCTTGAAAAAGAACAAAACCAGAGGAACCACATTTCCTGATTTTAAGATCTATTAGTGCAATAATCAAAAGAGCAGAGTACTGGCATAAAAACAGACACAAAAACTAGTGGAACATATTAGAGAGGCCAGAAATAAATCGATGTATATACACTCAAATGAGCTTCAACAAAGAGGGGGGCTGAGTAAAAAAGGAGGAGGGATTAAGCAAAAATCAGCCAACCAAACAAAAAATTCATAGATACCGACAACAGTATGGTGATTACTAGAGGGAAAAGAAGGTGGGGAGGTAGAAGAGGGTAAAGGGGGGATAAAGGTGATGGAAGGAGACTTTACTAGGGGTGGTGAACACAAAATACAATATACAGATGATGTATTATAGAGTTGTACACCTGAAACCTATATAATTTTATTAACCAAGGTCATTTCAATAAATTCAATAAAATACTTAGGGCAAAGATAAACAAAAAACAAAGATGTCTAGAAAATACAATGGGGAAATAATTGTCTCTTCAATAAATGGTGTTTGGAAAACTGGATATACATGCAAAAGAATACAGTTGAACCTTTATCTTAAACCTTGCACAAAAATAAACTCAAAATGGATTAAAGACTTAAATGTAAGACCTGAAACTATAGAAATTATAGAAGAAAATGTAGGGAAAAACTCCTTGGCATTGGTGTTGGCCATAATATCTTGGATAAGACACCAAAAGCACAGTCAACAAAAGCAAAAATAAAAGCTTCTACATAGTAAAGGAAACAAGAGTGAAAAACTAAACTGGAACTTCTGTAAGTCAATAGCAAAAAATAATAATAATAACCTGATTTAGAAATGACCAAAAGACTTGAATAGACATTTCTCCAAAGAAGTCATACAAATGGCCAATAGATACAAGAAAAGATGCTCAACACATCACAATTCATCAAGGAAATATAAGTAAAAAACATGTGAGATATGTACTCACACTTGTTAGGATGGCTATTATCAATACACAAAAGAAAAGTGTTGGTGAGGATGTGGAGAAATGGAACTCTTGCATCCTGTTGGTGGAAATGTAAAATGATGCAGGCTGTATGGAAAACAATATGGGGATTGCTTCCAACTTGCCTGATGCCTCAGAATGCAGGTGACTAGCAGGGCTGTCAACACAGGAAACTGCCAATTCTTTCTGTAAAAACCCAATATAACACTGTAGGCTCTGTCAGCCATATGGTCTCTGCTACCACTCAACTCTATCCTTGAAATACTAAAGCCTTGCAGTGGACTGCAAAAGAAAGCATGCAATACTCTGCATGTCGCCATAGATAATACAAAAGGAAAGAGTGGAGCTGTTCCCCAATAAAACTTTATTTACACAAATAGCTTGCCAGATTTGGCCTCAAGGCCATAGTTTTCTGACCCTTGGTCTGAAGTATCCTGCTTCTGGAGGTGCCACCTGCCTGAGAGCGATGCTTGCTGTATTCCAACACTTGTTGAAGCTATTACAGCTTGTGGACACTGATGCTGTTATCCTGGACTGCTGTTTCTGAAGCTGGTGGCCCTTACATGACCTACAAAGAATCATACACAGTAGTGTGTATCCATTTTTCATCTCACTTCTAGTTAGCCTTTCACATTCTGTTCTGATCAGCCCTAACTGAAGTCCCAGCCAAATGTTCAAACTCCTCTGGAGTTTGGGTTCCATGAAAGACCACTTCTTTGATTACAGAGCGCTTGTTTTTGTACTCACTATCTTTTTACTCTAAGAATTAAAGAACAAAGCAGTCCTATTTCCCTTTTCCCTATCAGTGATAGGACAGAGTCCTTCAGTCTCTTCCATTCACTTTCCTATTGTTCTTGCTTCTAGCTCAGCATCCCCAACCCCAACCTCAAGTTTATCTGGCAGATTTTGTGTCAAAGCTTCTGCTGGACAGTAGCTTTTTTTTTTTTTTAAAGTTTTATTTGAGCTGTGCAAGGATCTCCACTGAAGGAATCTAGTCTAGAGAACTAGATTGAAATTCCTGCCCCATTCACACAGAAGCAAGAGTAGACCATCAAGGTGCCTGATGAGTACAAAACAATTTCCAAGGGCATTAGTCATGGTCTTTCCTGTCACTGAACCACAGGACAATGCCATTTTCTATCCCTGAAAAGGCAAAACACATCTTCCCTTGAGAGGAGCTATCGACTGGCTCACACTAACCTGCAGAAGAGGAAGACTCAGGGCCGCAGCAGCTGACAGAGAAGAAAGGCTCACACCTTCTTACAAAATGTCTGAAAAAAGTTAGACTTTCCTAGGTTCCAATATTACCTTGGATCTCTAATTTAAGCACTGTAACTAACACCAGGGTACCTCAACATCTAGAGAGGGAAAGATAAAGTTATCAGGAACACGTGATAATGTACGATGCCTTCTCACATGCACCCCAGAAAACTCATTAAATATCCTCCCGTTTTCTCTAATTATCCCACTGGCCTACCAGGAGTTTCTTACATCATAATAAAAAAGATATTTTTAACTGGCAAATGTTCAAGCTTTCATCAAATTATTTGGGGGTACAAATTCCATTTCTTGCTGAATAAAAAGATTTCATGTGCAGGAGATTCAACATAAGGTAGCAAAGAGCTTTGATTATTATATTTCAGAGCCTGAGAGTCAAATGCAAAAGCTAAAAGAAAATTCTGTTTCTCTGTGGGAGAACACTCTGCAGAACAAAGACCTTTTACTACCCAGGACTTTTCTGAGTTTTAGATGTTGATTTTCCTCACTTTTCTTTTCAAGATCAGAATGTCTCTATTAGCGCCTTTTAGACAGAAATATCATGCAGAGAATTGAAAGGGCACCACAGACTGGAAAACATGACTTATTGTATAGATTACATGCATTGCAATTTATTTAATTATAAAGTTATTCCAATTCACATATATTTTGCATTGGCTAACAGTGTCTGTTAAAAGCCCCAAAACTGAATAACAAAAGTAAAAACATAGTTGATCCTTTGCTTAAAGACCCTGTATTATTGAGCTTTCATTTTTAAATAAGAAGACAGAAAAAGACAAAGAGGAGGAACATATAATTTTATATGGTACCAAATATATGTAATATGTGTTCACATATATGTGTACACACACA
Organism: Tadarida brasiliensis; assembly: GCA_030848825.1. Classification (NCBI taxonomy): domain Eukaryota; kingdom Metazoa; phylum Chordata; class Mammalia; order Chiroptera; family Molossidae; genus Tadarida; species Tadarida brasiliensis. The sequence goes on along the minus strand of CM061267.1, from coordinate 75,054,190 downwards.
AGGAAAGACATAAATGTATGGCTCTGTGTTTATATGTATATATGTATGTAGAAAGATATATAAAGACTTTTCCAGATTTTGTAAAGTCTATGGTTTAAGCATTTAAAAGTTTCTAGTTTAATTAGAACTGAGGTATCAGAAGCTTCAAATTCTGAATATAAGTGACCATTTTAGTGAGGAGCACAGATATATTTTAATTCTATATGATTGACTTAGTGTATTTAAGTTAAGTAGAGTGTGATAAAATACTAAATTCACTCTATTCCCTAGGTAGCAGAAAGTCTTAGTAAGCCTCTGAATTAGATTGAGTTGTGAGGGTCAATAATAAGGATGGTGGCAACATAATCCAGTGATGTTTTAGCAGATTTCCTGTGCCAGACTTATCTCTCAAAAGAAATATCACATGTTTCTGTAAATCATAAACCCCTGGATGCCTCCACTGTTCAAATCAGCCTCCCTAGGAGTTTGGTGCCGAATGACAATATGACAGAGAATCCCTAATGATCAGTGACTAAACTCAAGAAACTGACACAGCCGTCGGAGTATGTGAGACGGGCATTGCTGTGGATGCCAAGAAAAACGCAGTCACGGGAAGAATGACTGTTGGTGGCAGTGGTTAGTGTGTCCTAGCGGGGGAAGAGGCACAGTACAAGGACATAACAAAATGTTCCAGAACATTTACTCCCAGACAAAAGCAAAATAAGTGGGAGTTACTGTACTCAACACCTGCAAGGACTCTGAGAGCCCTGAAAAAGTCAAGGCATAAGGCCGAGTAAAAATAATAGGCTAATTAGTCTTACGGGGGAAGCCTTGCCATATTTCACAGAGAAGAAAAAGAATTTCTTCCCATGTGCAGTGTGTGGTGACAATGAGAAGAGAAAGCTCCCTATTTCTATTCTTTGATTGTAAAGGCAGAAGCCTTTTAGAGCAAAGACTGTCTACCACAGCCCTCAGGAAAGTGCCAGCTCATGTGTGAACCTTTTCTGTGGAATCAAGAGGTTGACTCCGCTCCTAACCCAACTTAGTGAAGGTTCTTCTGCTGAATACAAGGAAACAAACAAACAAACAAAGACCTTTTGCCATCCATGATATTCAGGGAAAATATTTTATGGTGATGAAAAACATATGCTCCAGAATTACACACTTGAGTTTCTGTAAAGCCTCAGACAAATAACTCAGCATTTCTAAGTGTCATATTCTACATCTGTAAAATGGATGTAACAATAGTGTCTAAATCATGGGGATGTGGAGAGACTGAAATGAGTAAATGCATGCAACGTTTTTTTAAAGATGTTTGGAATAAAGTAAGAATTTTTAAGAAGTTAACAACCATGATGACTGGCCCCTTTTGCAGAAAACAGTAAATGAAGTAGGTTTTAAACTCACCAATACATCAATGAAAATAGGAATTTAGGTAACAATGAAGAAAGAAGGGCCTCACGTTTGATGTCTTGATCTATCACTCAAAGTCACTATTTAAAGTGCTTTCTCCTCTTAAATAATTTCCTTATTAATAACAGACTAGGCCCAATAAAATATAGTGTCCTCTTTTATGAAAGGGCAGTGATAGGGAAATAATACAAACAAATAATACAATTCCTATTTTGATCACTCTGTATCACCTCATATATTGACAGGTTGACTGTAATTTCACACATATACACATACACACTCCACCTCCCTTTCTGCTTCTCTCTCTTTTTTTTAATTCAATTTCCTTTACCTAAAATTGAAATTTTGGATTCCATTGACTGAATGTCCTATTATTAAGACTTATGTTCATTTTTAAAATATACCCTTAAACATCTCCAAATCAGTCTTTTTCCTGAGCACTCTCAAGTACTTCACCATTGTGATATTTTATATTTCTCCCAGAACCAATTCATAAATTCTGTCACCTCCCTTCATGATAATTTCTGTGATTTTTTTCACATGAGATTCCACTGATGAGGTCACTTGTAATACATGTCTCATAAAAAGTATCATTATGCATTGAACTAAGTTCTATACAGTGTGGCTCTCTTTAGAGACCGTTTTATTTATTTGTCTGCTTTGTTATTGTTTTCCCTCGTCTGTCTCCTTAACACAGGCGACTTATCTGTGGCTTTTTAAGACATGATCACACATAATGTGCAAAAGAGAGGTTGATTTGTTTTCCTACAAAGGGGTAAAACGTGTTCTCTGTTCTCACATTTACAATAATTTTCATATACGTCTGTCATCACACCGTCTATGAAATGGTGCTTAACATGTCAGCACATGCTATAGTTGCTACTGTAAAATATTTGATATAAATTTTTTTATTGAATTTTAGAGAGAGAGGAAGGGAGAGGGAGAGAGAGATAGAAACATCAATGAGAGAGAACATCGATTGGCCTCCTCCTGCATGCCCCCCATTGGGGGTTTGGCCCACAACCTGGGCATGTGCCCTGACTGGAATTGAACCGGTGACCTCTTGGTGCATGGGTCGATGCTCAACCACTGAGCCACACCGGCCGGGCTCTAGTATAAAATCTTTGAAAAGAAGGTGATCAAAAAAATCCACTTCAGAAAGACACTCTTCGGTTGCTTTCAAATACCAAAAAGAAAGAAAAGGAAGAGAAAAAGAAAGATAAATCTCATTGTTCTTATTATCTTAGATATGTGTGTGTAGAATGAACAAAATGACGACTATTTCCCAGGACAGTTGCGATTTCTAATGTTCTTGCCTCTTTCACATAAGTGCACAGTTGTCAGGCTCTGTACCCTAAGGTTTGGTCTAAACACTGTTTCATTAGTATAATTGTGGCTGAGGCCACTTGGCATCGTCTTTGTCAACACCTTGATGTGTGTTGATATGTGTCTAGACCAGTCAAGGAGTGTACAAGGAAACTTGGTCAGATACTCTCCACAAGTAGGGTTTCTCACCATGGTTGCCTCTCCTTTTCATTACTTCTCTCAGAGAAAAGGAGGCAGGCAGCTTTATCTCATTTTCATTTTCTCAAAACCTGATGGTGGGATGCGGGAGACAACAAAAGAACTCAGGGGATGGGCATTTTTCTTTTCTACTGTGAAACAGAGAAGTATTAGAAAGTTGGAAAGCATAGCATGGGAGGCATGGAGCGTGGCCTTGGGTTTCTTCGGTGCCTCAGCACACAATAAGGTCCACCGCGCCACCGTGGCCAGCTCTGCTTCTGAACACTGCTCCCCCTCTCCATCCCTTCTGTTCACCGGTTCACTTTCTCGCCCTAGTGACCAGAGAGGATGTGGAGACAGGAAGAAGAGTTTGCTCCACTTTCCTGTACCACCCTCCCTCTTCAGGTTCCAATTCTCTGCCACTGAGTAAGTTTCAGGCAGTATCTCAGGACTGCAGGAATTTTATTAAACTTTTCCATTTCCCAGAACACTGAGAGCTCTGACTTTGTGACATCAGCCTGTCGAGGATAACAAAAGGCAGGACATATTTGACATGTGAAGGAAAAGCTGCTGTAATACAAGCCTACAACAAAGTGGATGAAACAGTAATAAAATAACAAGTGTCATACAAGATTCAATGAGACATACACACCTCTCTTACCGTGACCTCAGCTCACGGCTACCTATGGGCTCACAAAAGCTGCATCGGAAACGTGGAGAAAGACTCTGGTTCAAAGACAATTGTATTCCCCCAAAGGAAAAAAAAACTAATGACATTTCAAGCAACGGGACTTATATTAGCAGAAAATATAAATCCAGCATTATTTACTTTTGTCAAGTGGACCTGGTTACTGCGTCCTCCTATGCTGGCCCATGTTAATCATTTATTTGTCACAGTCACTGTAAGTCATGTGAAGTGTGTTCCCTCTCTCCTCACAGGCACCCAGCTCTCACCCATGTCAACTGCACACTGCCTTTATCAGGAATATGAAAGTCCATTCGGGCATAGTGATCCACGGTGGTCATACTCCATCATATTCTATTATGCCAGAACTTTCCTTAATCATTGTCAGTCAGGTCCGCCCATTTTTGCTCTTGTCCTAATACCTCCACACTCACAAACACAGTAGAGCCAGGATGCCATTAATGACGGTCAATTTTTATCTTAGGTGGCACAGATGACTGAGTTATTTTTATTCACAGCGAAACCTCAAATTTCAGGTTTTTAAATGGGGTAAGAAGCTTCCATCATAAAAGTGTCATCAAATTACTTCTTACTTATTCATTGAGTTACTATATGGTTCTTTCCAATACATCTTTAAATAATTTGTGTAGAGAGTGTCATGTTCCCTTTATCTTGACTTAGCTCTGGTTTTAAGACCACCTTCCCAGTTATCAGAAATAAGGAATCTCAAGTATACAACACAGGATGCTTAACTGTGTTCATATTGCTGTAATTAGGTCTCCAGAATTCATCCTGTATAACTGAGACTGTGTACCCTTTGACCAGCATCTCCCCTCTTCCTCCACCTCCCAGCCACCTGGCAATCACCATTCAACTCTCTGCTCTTATGAGTCCAACTTTTTTAGATTCCACATATAAGTGAGATCACGCAGTGCTTGTCTTTCTGTAACAAGCTTCTTTCACTTAGCATAGAGTCCTCCAGGTTCATCCATGTTGGAAATAACAGAGAGTAGATCTTAAATGTTCTTAATGTTCTTCACACACACACACACACACACACACACACACACACACACACACACATACTCAAAGATAGCTTTGTGAGGTGATGGATAAGTTAACTAGCTTGATTTTACTAATCATTTAACAGTGTATATGTATATCAAACATCATGTTATATACCTTAAATATATACAATTTTTATTTTATTTTTTTATCTTCACCCGAGAACATTTTTGCATTTATCCTCAGATAGAGCAGGAGGGAGAGAAGGAGGAAGAGAGAGAGAGAAACATCGATGTCAGAGAGACACATTGAGTGGCTGCCACCCACACGACCCCAATTGGGGCCAGGGACAAACCGCAACCGAGGTACGTGCCCTGAACCCGGGACTCTCTGGTCCACGGGCTGACACTCTAACTGCTGAGCCAAACCGGCCAGGGCTATACAATTTTTATTTAAAAAAGAATCTCCTCTAGAAGGTGTGCTTTTTTAAGATTTCTGAAGTCAGATTATTAGCCTGTGTCTACACAACCAAGTACAAATAAAAAAATGCATAGAAGCAGTTAATATTTGTTCTAACATGTATTCACCATTTAATGTACCCTGCTTATAGTTCTACATAATTTACATATTTAGCTCACCCTCTGAGGTAGGTGCTAATATTGTCCTAATTTTACAGATAAGGAAACGGAGGCTCGGTATAGTTAAGTTGACTTGAGATTGAATTTTGTTCAATGCCACAAAGTTTGAACCTCAAAAGTAACATTTACTTGCTGGATGACTTCGGGAAAATTACCTTAACTCTCTGAGCTTTAGCTTCCTTCTCTGTAAATGTGAAATATGGATAAACACCCCCAAATGCTGCTGTGAGAATAAAATGATATAATATCTGCAATATGTCTGGCTCACAATAAGCAACACTCTGATCCCTCTACTTCATTCAAAAGTTGTTACATCCTGACCTCCCTCCTGAAATCAGCAACTCTCCTCTCTCTCTCTCACTGAAGTAGCTTTCAATCCTTTACATGAAAAATTATTGAAACTCATTAATGCCTTGAATTTATTTTAGCCCCCAGTTACACTGAATCATATAGCCTGTCCCTGGCTTCATTTCCTTCTTTATTCATCATACATTCCATGGTCCATCACCACTGTCACTTTCTTGCAAACACCCATAACTCTCTGATGCCTATGTCCTGCCCCCACAGCCTTATCTCACAATCCCAGATTGAGAGCTGGTGGAGAAATTACAATGGGACAGATTGTTTTCACTATAAATTTATGATCACCAACCACAAGTGAATCCTCAAAGCTGCCAGGCCACCTTGCTGGGTTTTTCCAGACATCTGGATTTTTATAGTCCTTATCAACTAACTCATATCTTTGTTACTCTTCAAAAGTTCACTCTTTCCTCTACTACTTCAGTTTCAATACTTTGTCCCTGCTTCTTAATTTAGACAAAATCAAGCCATCAAATTGGTCTCTTCCTCAGCTCCCTACCACCCATCTCCAAATTTGCCTGCATCTACACTAATCTCATCCTCCTGTCTTTTAAAAAAGGATAAGCCCCCCCTACACACACACACACACTAATAACTACATCTTTAGAGTTAGTAAATATTTCTTCACTTGCCACCTTCTTAGGAATCTTGCTTCACTGATTATAGACTTTCTTTGATCCAATTGTCAACTTTTGCCTTTATATTGAAAACTTTCCATCTGTATTTAAAAGTGGTCTCATCTTATCCATCATCACTTCTAAAACAAACAAACAGAAACCCTCTTTAAATCTGTATCTTTTTTCCAATCTTATTTCTCTGCCAGATTTTCCAGCTAAAATACTTGGGATAACTATTTACTTAACAGAATCCCTTTACTTCCTTAACTACCTTTCAGGCTTCACTCCTAATTCCAAATCAGTTTCCAATCCCCAACACCACAAAAATACACTCTGCACTCCCTGCATTTTAAAATGATATAAAATATATATTTCAATCCTGGTCTAATATGACTTTTCAGGAACATTTGACAAACCTGCTCACCTGCTCATTTTCTCCTTATTAAAAATCTCTTCCTGTTGCCTCTGCTCTCTTTGGCCATTTCATTTCTTTCTCCTTCTTTACCAAATATCTGAATGTGCCGGGGATTCTTTGTCCTGAGCCCCTCTTTTCTCAGTCTGTATACTATAATCACATCCATCCCTAACAAGTGGCTGGAAACTAGATGCCACAAATAGCTCCTGGTTGTGGGCTGTAGGTTCTCTGGTTGGAGGGTAAGACTCAAAGCCCCCAGACAGAAGGCTGATCTGTGGAGGGATTCAAGCACGCCGAGCAGGGCGTTTTTAGAATGGTTCACTACTGTGAGCTATTTACATTTATTAAATCTTTCCCTGAACATTAAATGTGATTTCATATTTGAGTTTACTAGGTGAAAGCTCTAGGTCTACTTTTCAGATAAGAGTCAAAAAAATCCCCAAACAGTTTATAATGCTTCAAAGCCATTTAGCATGATGCCTCGTCCTGGGGATGAAGAGATCGTATTACACTCGATAACAAAAGGACCTAGAGACCATCAACTACCCAAGGATTATCATAACCATCCAGCTTTCTGACTGGCGACATTTGGAAAACTACGCAAAACTTTCTAAATAAATCTAACATTAATGCGTGTATATAAACAGGAGGAGGAAAATGAGTGTAAAATAGGCACCTTTCAATCCTGCTTCTTTAAAAAATGTTTTTCTGTCCCAAATCCTTAATTTAAAAAACAATCTACGTTTTACAACTAATTAATGGCTCAGATAGAGAAATCAATAAGCTTTGGAAATAATTATATAACATTCAATGACTCCCACTTTCCAAGAAAGAAAATACGCACTTTAAAAATAATATATAAGTGGGGATGTTTTGCCATGTTGAATTTCCGAAAACTGTGCTCAAATAAGAGGAAAGAAGCAGTTCGAGTTCAACAAAAATGTCCTTTCTAGTAAGTTGACTTTACTTTTGCTAATAATTAAGCTACTAGGCTATTTTTGTTGAATGAATCCACATCTGCTATGAATAATATCTTTTTGTACAGCCTAGCTATCACTTGAAAGGAGCGTACATTCAGAATCACCATTTCTCAGTTCTAATCTCACCTCTCACTATCTTTTGCCCATGTGAGAGGCTTCGGGATCCTAGGCACTTCACCAAAGGGTCCTAAGATATTACAGTCTGAGGCACACATTTAAGTCATCTACCTTACTCACTTCTCCAGCATCCATGACCAACTTATCTCAACTTGGTCTCTTTCAGTGAACATCTCTCTAGTTTGCAAGGGGCAAAGTATCAGCTTCCTAGATTTATCAGTTGCCCACTATGTACCACTAAGTTTACTGAGAGATTTTACATTATTTTAACGTATTTTATGAACAATCTTAATTTTACAATGATAAATCTGAGGTCAAAGAAGGCTGCATTACTTACCCAAAGTTACAGAGCAGTTAGCAAAACCGACCGTTTTACTAATCTGATCCTGGGCCCATCTCATCCCTTTCTACAGCCAACATTCCTTCCACAATGCCACATTTGTTTTGAATTGTTTGAATTGTTCAAGTTCATACTAGAATAGCTTCAAGTATGCTCTTTTATGAGCACCAATCCATTGACCTAATTCTCCACTATGAAGCAACCTAAGATACTTCCTATTTATTGTTTTTTTTCTTTATTGATTTTAGAGAGAGAAGAAGGGAGAGAGAAAGAGAGACAGAAACATTAATGAGAGAGAACATCGATTGGCCACCTCCTGCATGCCCCCCACTGGGGATCGGGCCCACAACCTGGGCATGTGCCCTGACTGGGAATCGAACCGGTGACCTCTTGGTGCATGGGTGGACGCTCAACCACTGAGCCACACCGGCCAGGCCTTCCTGTTTTTTGTTTTTTGTCTTTAACTCAAAATAGCCAAGAGTAACAAACATATCATCATTTCTTGAAGACTCTTTTTGTGTGCGATACATTGCTATCTTCTTTACAGTTTGAATTTACCAGGTTGTCTTCTATTGACTCCTTTACTTATCGAAGTTGTCATATTATTTTTCTTTCTTTTTAGTCAAACTTTCTGAAATAATCACCTTTATATACTTTTTATACTGCTTTGAAAATCACATCCTCCTAACCAATTCCAGTCTAAGATCTACTTTCACAATTTCATTGAAATTACTCCATCAAATGTATCACTGATGTTCTAATCAATAAATTTAAGTTTATTTTTTATTATACACTTTTTTGATGGTATAAAGTAGTTGGTACTCATAGTTATTTGTTTTCTCAAATTTTAAAGTAGTTTATGATTATCCCTGGACAATGAACAAATGGATATGTAGCAAATCTCAGTGGAACATTCAGGGAGGAAGGATAACGTAATGACCAATGGGTAATGATATAATATGACCATTATATCAATGAAATGTTCTCAGTTCAAGGACTGCCTTAGAGTGGCAATGATTCATATGTTTATTACTCTCTAAATTCTCCAAATATAGGAATCATGCCACATTCTTCATCTTGTAAAAACTAAGTATTTGCTAAATATGTGTTGGACAATCATTTTCTCCTGCCTTTCTAGCAGCATTTATTTCATATTTTTGTGCATTAAAGTCAATTGCACTAAATGAAAATATACTGCTCTTATTCTTCTAGATATCAGCATAAAAGATACTGCTGATCCACCAATGGCCAGATAGAGAGAAAAGTCCCGTTTTAAGGCTCTGTCTTCATCCTCTGCTTTAACCATTATATTATACTTACTCCAAAGCAACTACATTTTGAACAAGTGAGTCGTTGCTTCAAATTCTCCATTCCTAGAAGTCCCTTGAAGTTCATGAGTGGAATAGTTGATAATTATGCAGAAACACCTGGACGTAAAGCCCTGAAATTTGTGCCCTAATCTGTTTCCAATTTCTTACTGCAGTCACTGTCCAGTACCTCAGATTATACAGAATTACTACAGCCTTACGGCATTTTCTGTACCATTAACTAAAGGTAAAAGCAATTAGGGTACAGAATTGATAGAACAGATATTGTCTCTGTTAAAATATTACGAGTTTTTCTAAGATGGCTGTAAAACACTCCAGTTAGAAACAATCCAGGTACACGTGTGGTACACAGCTGCCTCAAATGATGACACTGACTTTTCTGGCACAAAGCCTGAATCCTGAATACAGGCTGACTCTCAATGTGTGCTCTCCTGACAAACACACACGTGCATTTCCCTTCAATGCTATTCACTTTGTCAGAGAAATATGGTTCTTATTTCATTTTCACAATGCCATCTTTAAGAGGCAATGCTTTCCACTTTGGGGCACTTTAAAAAATAATTTTTCATTCTAAGAGAAGAGATAGACAATTGCTTAGCATTAGCCACCATCTTTTTTTGTGAGATAACTAAAATATTCAAACCAATGAAGCATTGTTGTTATCTCCGAGTTACAGTGTGGAATTCAGGAAATATCGATGATTTATGTCTTGTCCTGTCTGACTTGACTGCAGATTTCATTATGGCATATAATGGCATAAAATAAATTTCGTTAAAAGTGAAGCAACATATATTTCAGGAATCACACAGAAAATAACGGCACTCGTATTTAAAACTGAGCTCAAGGATATATTATTTGGAGAATTTATGTGGAAATAACCTTACATTCCTGGGATAAATCCCACCTGGTCATAGTGTAAAACTGTTTTTATATGTTGCTGAATTCAATTTCTTAGTGTTTTATTGAAGATCACTGCATCTCTGTGTATAAAAGACATCAGTTTGTAGTCTTCTATTGATGGCTTTGATTTTGGTATCAGGGTAACACTGACGTCATGGAACGAGTTAGGGAAACTGTTCCTTTCTCTATTTTTTTGGAAGAGTTAGTGAAGGGTTGGTGTTTATTCTTCCTTAAATATTTGGTGAAATTCACCAGTAAAATAAGGCTGTCCTGCGCTTATTTTTATGATTACTTTTTAAAATTACTTTTTCAATCTCTTTGTTATATGTATGTCTATTTTCTTTTTTTTCTTTTTTCATGAGTCAGTTTTTGGTAGTTTGTGTTTTCCTAGGTATTTCTCCATTTCATCAAAGTTGTGTAATTTGTTGGTATCCAATTTCTCATTATATTCTATTCCAATCTTCAAAATCTCTGCAAGGGCAGCATTAATGTTCTCTTTTATCCCTGATTTTAATTTTTAGTGTTCTCTCTTTATCTGGTGAGTCCATCTAAAGGCTTTAGACTTTGTTGGTCTTTTCTCAAAGAACCAACTATTAGTTTTGATCAATTTTTATATTTTTCTTGTATATGGTATTTATATTTGCTTTAATTATTTTTTTTTTTTTTACTTCTTGCTTTGGGCCAATTTGCATTTTATCTGGTTTGTTAAGGTGACAATTTGGCAACTGATTTGAGATCCATCATCTCTGATACAGGCTTTTATAGCCTCAGTGTTACCTCTTAACACTCTTTATCTGTATCCCATAAATTTGGTATATTATACTTTGATTTCCATTATCTCAATGTATTTTCTTAATTCTCTTTCGATTTCTTCTTAGACTCATTTGCTATTTAGGAGTGTATTATTTGACTTTCAAATATTTTTTAATTTCTTAAATTTCCTTCTGCTATTGATTTCTAATTTTATTCTATTGTGGTTTAAGAGTACACATTTTTATAAATTCAATCATTTTATATATTTTGAGACTTTATATGTTTTATTCTGGACATTGTTCTATGTGCACTTGAAAAGAATGTGTATGCTGCAGTTATTGGGTGTACTCCTCTGTCAGTGCCCATTAGGTCCAGTAATTTACAGGGTTGTTCAAGTGTTACATTTCCTTGGCGTTCTGTTAGTTTTGTCCATCATGGAAAGAGAGGCATTGCAGTCTGCAAGTATCGTTGACTTGTGTTTATCTTTCTTCAATTCTGAGTTTTACTTTATGTATTTTGAGGCTCCACTGTAAGTTTCAGATGTGTTTATGGTTATGTAGGAGAATAAATAACTTCAAAACAACATACACTTATGCTGTCTTGTATACTTAAATTTGAAATTGTCTTTAGTAGGGCTCTTCACATTATTGTGTGTATCTAAGTTACTGATTAGTGTCTTTTCACTTCGGCCTGAAGGGCTCCCTTAAGAATTTGACGTGGAAGTAGGGTACAGACTGACAAACCTCAGAAGAGGGGGTGGGGGGGAGGGAAGAGATAAACCACAGAACTTATATGCATGTACGCATAACTGATGGACATGGACAACAATGCTGGGGATGGGCGGGGGTGATGGGGAGAAGGATGTCAATGGGGGAAAAAGGAGAAACATCTGTAACAAAAACAAATTAATAAAAAATTTTAAAATATAAAAAAATAAAGCAAAAAGTATTTCCATGTTTAAAAAAAAAAAAAAAGAGGAATTTCTTATAGGGTAGATCTGCCAGCAAGGAATTGTATAAGTTTTTGTTTATCTGAATGTCTTCAAGTCTTTTTATTTATTTATTTATTTATTTATTTATTTATTTATTTATTTATTTTCCTCACCTGAGGATAAATTTTTATTGATTCTTTTTTTGGAGAACAATGGAGAGAGAGAGAGACACAGTGATGTGAAAGGGAAACATTGATCCATTGCCTCCTATATGTGCCCCAACTGGAGATCGAATTTGCAACCTAGGTATGGCCCCGACTGGGAACTAACCGGTGATCTGCCAGTGTACAGGACAATGCTCCAAACAGTTAGCCAAGTTGTCACTACAAAGGAAAAGTTCTTTAAGGAAATTAAAAGTGCTGCTCCAGTGAACACATGGATGATAAGAAAACAAAAGAGCCTAATTGCTAATATGGAAAAAGTTTTAGTGGTCTGGATAGAAGATCAAAACAGCAACAGCATTCCCTTCAGGCTCATCCAGAGCAAGACCCTCATTCTCTTCAGTCCTGTGAAGGCTGAGACAGGTGAGGAGACTGCAGAAGAATCTGAAGCCAGCAGAGTCTGGTTCATGAAGTTTAAGGAAAGAAGCTGTCTACATGCTATAAAAGTGCAAGGTGAAGCAGCAAGTGATGATGTAGAAGCTGCAACAACTTATCCAAAATAATCTAGCTAAGATAATTAATCAACGTGGCTACACTGAAAAACAGATTTTCAGTGTAGATGAAGCAGGCTTTTTTGGAAGAAGATGCCATTTAGGACCTTCCTGTCTAGAGAAATGTCGATGCCTGGCTTCAAAGTTTTAAAGGATAGGCTGACTCCCTTGTTAGGGTCTAATGTAGCTGCTGACTTTAAGTTGACACCAATGCTCACTTACCATCCTGAAAATTCTAGGGCACTTAATATTTATGCTAAATCTACTCTGCGTATGCTCTATAAATAAAACAACAAAGTCTGGATGATAGCACATCTGTTTATAACATGGTTTTCTGAGCATTTTAAGCCCACTGCTAAAACTTACAGCTCAGAAAAAAGACTTCTCTCAAAATTTTACTGCTCATTGACAATGCACCTGGTCACACAAGGGCTCAGATGGAGCTGTACAATGAGATTAATGCTGTTTTCATGCCTGCTAACACAACATTCATTCTGCAGCCCACGGGTGAAGGAGTAATTTTGACTTTCAAGTCTTATTATTTTAGAAGTACATTTTGTAAGACTATAGTTGCCATGGATAGTGATTCCTGTGATGGATCTGGGCAAAGTAAGTTCAAAATCTTATAGAAAAGATTCACCATTCTAGATACCATTAAAAATGTTCATGATTCATAGGAAGAGGTCAAACCTCACCATTAACAGGAATTTGAAAGAAGTTGATCCCAGCCCTTATGGATGACTTTGAGGAGTTCAAGACTTCAGTGGAGGAAGTAATTGCAGATGTGGTGGAAATAACAAAAGAACTAGAATTATAAGTGGAGCATGAAGATCTAACTGAATTGCTGCAATTTTATGATAAAACTTTAATGAATGAGGAATTGCTTCTTATGGATGAGCAAAGAAAGTGGTTTCTTGCGAAGAAATCTACTCCGGGTAAAGATACTATAAAGGTTGTTGAGATTACAACAAAGGATTTAGAATATCACATAAACTTAGTTGATAAAGCAGCAGCAAGGTTGGAGAGGATTGACTCCAACTATTAAAAAAGTTCTACTGTGGGTAAAATGCTATAAAACAGCATTGCACGCTACAGAGCAATTGTTTGTGAAAGAGTCGATCCATGCGGCAAACTTCATTGATGTCTTATTTTAAGAAATTGACACAGCCACCCCAAACTTCAGCAACAACCACCCTGACCAGTCAGCAGCCATCAGCATGGAGGCAAGACCCTCCACCAGCAAAAATATTACAACTTGCTGAAGGTTCAGATGATGGTTAGCATTTTTTAGTAATAAAGTATTTTTTTTAAGATATATATATATATATATAGTCTATATAATATATATATTAGACATGATGTTATTACACACTTAATAACCTACAATGTAGTGTACATATAACTTTTATATGCCCTGGGAAACCAAAAACTGCATGTGACTGGCTTTATTGTGAATTCCCTTTATTGCGGTGGTCTGGAACTGAACCTGCGACATCTCCAAGATATGCCTGTAATTAAAAGAAGCCAGTCACAAAAATTCACATATTCCATCTCACATATCTATTCACATAAACTATTCTTATAGGGAAATCTAGAGTAACATAAAATACATGAGCGGCTGCTAGGAGCTGATGGGAGGAGAGAATTCAGAGTGATGCTAAGAAGCATGGGGGTAAGGTTAATGTTCTAAAATCAGATAGTGTTAATGGTTGCACATAGTACTAATAAGCCGAAGTACTAAACAGTGATAAGATGATGCTGGTTAGAAATATATCTTTGTGTTTGAATAGTTAAAATACATCATAAGAATATGTCGGTATTTTTAGAATAGTTTAAATCAAGGCATTTGGTGAAGCTGTCCTCCTTTTGGGGGTGATTCAGAAATTTTTATCAGTTTCATAGTCATCAAAACCATGAGGAGAACAAAATTTTAGGACTTAAATAAAAAGTTCCTGAACAATGCAACATTATTTTCAAAGCCCTAGAGTCTCAAAAGGAAGACCAGGATCAAGCACAGAATATTCTTCTATAGCTTCTTCCTACAGCTAAAATAGATTTTAAAAATAAATACTTTTAAAGATAAAATAAATGTATATTTTATAAAGTAACATTTATGAATGGGGTCATTCTTATAAATGTATAGAATGTTAAGAAATTTAAAATAATAATTAAGATATCAGATCCATAAGGCAGATAGAACATCAATTACTAGAAAGATTGCTTTCTCTCATCTATTTTCTATTAGTACATACTGTAAACAATATAATCCTGGAAGATATAATTTAAATTTCCTTGCATTGCTCACTATTGAACTTCTCATTTATTTCTCAGCTATATTTCATAATAAATCAGAATATATGTAGCCATTGTGCTTGCATCTAATATTGTTTGCTCCAAAAATAGCATAGATATGCTGAATAATTTTTGCTTATCTTTATAAGCTGATCATCTTGCTTTATTCTGTTTTCTAGATAGTAATAAAACTATATCATTGACCAAATAAGGTTCCTACACATGGCAAATTTTCTCTCTCCCAAAGCTTGTCTCAAAATTAAAAGACTAATTATTCTTATAATTTAATTTGCTTACAGGCACTTGGAATTTAAATATACTGGAAGAAAATTTTTTCCTCCATATAAACTAACTGCAGTAAGTCACAGGACAAACTGCTACCAACTTGAGTTTGAGTTTTCTGTTAAAACACTTTCCAAAGGTTTGTCAAGAAAATGCCTTTTTAATGAATCAAGTTCAACTCACACTTACACACCTAGACAGAAATCACAAGGCTCAATTTTTAATTAAGTGGGCTCAGAATGTCTATATCTTTACTTGCATTGCCATATTTTGTGGTCTTTTACTTAATATATGTGCCAGCAAATATGACACTGGAAAATCTTAAAAGCCAGAGGCAATGTTTCTACAATTAGAAATACCATTTCATTTTCTATTTAAAGAAACAAAGAGATGTTCTTAAGCATAAAAATATATGATGTATATGGGATAAAATTCTCTTTTGGTGCAGTGTCATTTAATGTATATGTGCTAAACTCCTACTGTGTTCCAGGCATTGGAGATAGAATAGTAAACGATTCAACAAAAGAATCTTTGTCCTCCTAGAACTTATATTCTAGATAGGAGAAACAAACAATTGCAAATAAATTTGATGTATTTGCATGGTATTAATTTTATGGGGAAAATAAAACTAGGGACAGTGATAAAAAATGTTGGGGAGAACAGATAAACTTTTAAAGAGAGGGGTGACAGGAGGCTGCACGAGAGGATGATATCTCAGTATCAGTTGCAGAGGGTTTGGGGGGAGGAGCATTACAAGTGGGGTATCGGCACGTTCAGAGGCCCTATGTGAGAGTACACCCAGCGTGTTAGGAACACTGTAAGAACCAAAATGAAATAAATTAGGATATCACAAATTTAATTTCAGGAAAAAGTGGTGAGGTAGATATGTGTGTGTTTAATAATTTGAGAGAGATGTAATTCCTTGGCCCTAAAATGTTAAAATTAAGACATCTTAATTGACAAATTATTTAATAAATAAATTGAGAAATAACTGACAAATAAATAATTGGCAAATTGTTTAAGAAATAAATATTTATTATGTATCCAGAATGCATATGAAGTATGTAGTTGGTGGATATAAATTTAAAAATGATTGGAGTTAGTACCAATTATGCTACCAAATGACTATGATTTTGAATGAGTTCAATAAACTGAGTTTCCTCCATCATAAAAACAAAGCTAATGCACTCTAAAATTTCTTCACCCCATACATTACACAAACAGGAAATTCTGAGAGCTATTGACCATCTAGTCTGAACAGTTACTGCGGCAGATGCAGAGGGTAAGATGTTGATGTATAAAGTTTCCTTCTTTATGTCTAGGGGCCTGCCTTGAAGAAGAGAGTATGGATTGAAGGAAAAAAGAGACCGAGACACTACACATGGTATGAAATGATGTCCTGAAGCGGGGCTGGCTGTAAGGGCTTCAGTTTAAAGGAAGGAAAGATCATTTAAGGTCAAGTGTACCGTAATAAGTCTTCATGGAAAAAGTAATATTTTATCTTGAGGGAAGGGGGCGTTGGGATAAGTACAACACTGGGGAAATAATTTGAGGCAGAGGAAAGTGCATGAGCAAGGCCATGAGCGGGGAGTGGGGTCTCAGAGCCGGTGGAGAGTCCTGAGGCTGTAATGAGGACAGAGCAGATGTTCAGTATGCAGAAGGACTAGTGCATATGAACAAATAATTTGGTCTCAGAGTCCAGTTATAAGCTCAGGATAGTTTTTGAAATGGAAAATTATATGCAAATATAATTTGAAAAGAAAAAATCTTTGAAGTCAAGGGTTTGAAACAAGAAGCCATCACAACTAAGCACGCTGTCCAAAGGTCATAAATTTGATATGCAAGACACTTTCCAGAACAAAAATCAAAAAGAATTTTACCTGACAGAGAAAGAGGAAGGGACTCTGGATGTCACTAGCTTTTTTAGTCTAATGACAAAAGAATAAGATAAAAAATACTTAGTATAGCCCTGGCCAGTGTGGCTCAGTTGGTTGGGCATCATCCCAAGCACCCAAAGGTTGCCTGTTCAATTCCTGGTCAGGGCATGTGCCCTAATGGGCTCAATACTTGGTAGGGGGCATGCAGGAAGCAGCCGCTTAATGTTTCTCTCTCACATTGATGTTTCTCTCTCTCTCTCTCCTTCTCCTTTCCTCTCTCTCTAAAAATCAATAGACTATTTTTAAAAAAAGAATAAAAAGAATGCTTGGAATAAGATTTAGATTGGTTTTAAACACACAGGTAGCGATATCTATCTAACAGGTATTTGGAAATAAGGCTGGCCTTAACAAAAATCGTAATAGACTCTTAAAATAACAACACATCTTCTATATTGACAACCTACTATATTATATAGCTATGAAACACACTTAGCTATTCCTACACCAACTCTTATTAACATTGTTTTAAAGGGCTTTGAGGTTTACATAATCATGTACTCTACCAATGATCAATCCACAGATAAGTAGTGAAACTAGGATTCAGTCTGACTTCAAGGTCAATCTACTCAATGAGACTAAGATTGACAAATATAAAATCCAAATAAATATGTTTACAGAAATGTAACAGCTTGCTGAATGTGATGATTCAAGAATTAAATGGTAGGTTTAGAAAATTAGTGGTATTAAATCAAGGAAGTAGGCCTGATCTACAATTTAAAAGGAAAGAACACTGGGCAGCAATTACGGAGAAGGAAGTTGTTTAGTACATTTAGGATCAGCTGGATAAAAGCTTGCAGATGGTGAAAAGAGTATTGATGGTGAACAGAAGAGACTGCAGAATCAAACTCTGCTAAAACAATAAAGTTATTTGCTCAAAACCTGGGAAAAAGCTGCTCACATCTTGATCTGTTCTGAAAGGTGATGAATTTCATTGCCTTAGAGACTTCAAGACTTGGGTGATGACCATTAAGACATAAAGAAGATTTTAATAACGGACTTTATATTTTTTTCAAGCTTAATTTTGATAAACCACCTTTTAAATGGTAATTGTTTAGAAATTTTTGACATTTTATAAGTGCAGATAAATCTATTTCTGAATTCTTTGTCCTGGTTCAGTAATCTTTCATTTTCATTTTTGCATCATTCTCATAAGGTTTTAATTATTTTCTAAAAGTGAATTAACTGTTGTTTTATCTTATTAGATAAGTAATACATATTTATTGTGAAAGCTCTTGAGGAAAAAAAGTAAAAATCATCCCAAATCACACCAGGGATTACTGCTCTTAAAATTTCAAAGCATAAATTTTGAGATTTTTTTCTATTCACACATATATACAACTTAATTTATAGTGAATACAGGAAAGGTAAGCTCCACAAAGGAATAAACACTTTTCCAAGGATATGTATCAACATATTTTTTCCCCATATACTTTATTTATTATTTAAATCCTTTCTGCTACTCTTTGGTACTTATAATCAACTTGCTGATAGAACTAAGTGCTTCAGCTCTGTGAAAATAAAAAAGAAGTGTTATACTTTAGAACTTATTATATATTGTCACACCCTCCCCTTTTTTCCCCATGTATCTCTTGATCAAAAGATAAGTAGAAAAAAACATGTATGTATTGTTATAAGATGTAAGTGGTTACATTGACCAATGAAAATGAGAACTTCAATTATAGTGACAATTTACCACTTAATCACAATGAATGCATTAGTTGTGAAATACAGGGACATATCATAACAAATGAAAAACTTATTTATAGAAAACATACCTATTGAATTTCTTATTCTTGGTCCTAATGAAGTAATCCATATTGAATATGCTCTAGTAAGACAATTGGAGGCAATGTATGATTTGAGTCTTGGTGAAAATTGTCTCAGCAATTTAGTTAATTAACAATATAAAATTAAAATCTATAATATCCTAAGTACTAAGTAAACATTTATTAAATGTGGAATGAATGGAAGGGGGTGCACTAATGTATTCATTGGTCAACATTTAGGGAGCACATACCACATATCATATGCTGTACTATGACTGGGATACAGCAATGAACAAAGAGTAACCTTTTTCTTCTACAAGTTCACTACATAGTGGGCGAGAAAAAAGCCAATAATGGTAAACCAGTGTGTAAGTGCTAGCATGGAAGCATGCAAGGATGGGCATGTTCACCGGGACAGAGGGGGAAATGAGAGTGCAGTTATGCACAGAGTGGCCACAACTGAACTGATTTGGGAAGGATGAGTAGAAATTGACTGTAATTGTTATTATTTTAGTTTTAATTTTATAAATAAAAAAAAATTCAGAGGAGTAATGTCACAGATCTTTCAATTAATAAATGGGAGAGTTAGAAATAAAATCTCCTGCTTTTCTGTTTTAAATTTAGTTATCCATCACACCGTATCAATGGATGCAGAAGCAGAATTCCTGAGATTTGATTGAAGTCACATAGTTAACAGCTCAGCCAGGGCAACAAAGAGTCTTAATGCACATCTAAAGTTCTCCATTCTTATTATTTGTGTATAGATCTATAGAGCAGGGGAAATACTTAGACACATGACTTTTTAGAATTGAATTAATGGTACCAACATTTCAATAACATCTGCCTGATATCAAAAGTGGGATAATTATAAGCCTTTCCCCATGTGTGTATTCTTGTCTCGTTGTGCCCCAAACTCTAACTTTTGAGAATGTCTGCCAAAGAGAACCAATATGCTGTCAAGGACAGATCTGGCCTGGAGGCCACAGGCCCAGAATGGTCCTGGATATTGCACCGTTGTGGTTTCCAATGTGACCTTAGGGACGTCACTTATTGCTGAAAATCCAGGCAAAATATATGAAAGACCTACTATGGAAGGAGACCGTGCAAAGTTGGGATACTTCAATACACAGAACACAGCTTTTATTCTATAAAGGCCTTCCTCTAATCACTCTGGCAATTTGTCTAAAAATAAAAAAAACAGGCAATTTCTTAGGCTGTTTCCAGTCCTAATATTTTATAATGTATGTGTATAAATCTTGTTTTTTTAAGTGTGCCTATAAAGAAATGCAATCATGGCCAGTTATAAATAAAGGCTGACTAAAAGTAATCTTGGGAATATTGTTTCTGATTCTAGCATTTTATCTGTAAAACTTACTTTGATGATTTGGTGTGTCTATTTTTAAAATTCCATGTGGGGTTACTCAATGGACTCTATATACCAGAAACTGCTTGATATATAACCCTTCATAGCACTTGAATGTCACATTTTTCTTAGAAATGAATTTCATCTTGTCTGACAGTCTTTTTCTGAAAACTATAAGCATAAAATTAAAACACCTATGAAGATGGTTCTATGCATTAGAGAAATGTATGTTATACATGCGTTTGATATGAGTTCTCACTAACGAGAACCTTTCTTACTGTGCTTGAAACATCCATCTTTTCTGAGACTTGGTTTTTTACTTAAAATTATATAAGAAAACAATCCTGAATTAGAGCCTAGAAGCAATTTTGAAGTATATGCCAACGCTCCCCCCAAAAACAGAGAAAGAGAAATTTCAGAATATAATTATAAGAATATTAGAAATTTACAAGAACACTAAAAATCAACTAATTTTTACATCTTCATGACCATCTTAATTTCTTTTCTGATGCCTAAATATCAATTGACTAATCTTAGGACCTCTTTAACTCTTTTTTTAGAATGGTATAATAAATTGTTAGACGTAAATTAATTACTTGTTTCTGGAAACATTAAATACTGTAGCTCACTTCTGGTCAGTTAGAAGTTACTGAACAGTCCCATCTCAGTCTCCTTACTTCTGTGGAACCTATAGGGGAGTCACTACATTTTTAAAATTTATTTTGCTCTGTATTTATGTATCTCTGAGTAGACAATATGAATTAAGGATCAGTTACTGTAAACAAAATAAATTATTTTTACATAGGACCTAAAAAATATATTGTCAAATAGGTATTAACGATATATTTTTTTCTTAAAATAATAGGTATGACTTTTATGTTTTCATAGATGTTTACTCCTATTTTCTACAATGAACATGAGGCACTTCTATAAATAACAAATAATATAAAGGGAAATTGATGCATGCATGTAAGGGGTTGTAGGCCAGGCCATATTCATGGCCCGGTTCACAGTCATTTTCCCTTATGAGAATAATAGTTCTTTACCTTCCAGTCTAGAGTTCCAGATGGTGACTGAGGTAGAGCAATGCTTTATTCTACACAGGTTTAGAAATAAAATAATAGTCACCACAGACTGGGCAGGTACTCTTTAGAACTTATTTATTATCCTCCCCCCCACCCCCCACCCTCGCCTCCCCCCACCCCACCCCCCGCCCACACACACAAACAGGTTGAACAAGGTTCCGTAACTTGTCCATTACTAATCAAAACTTATGAGAGGCTTATCTGAATTTCCATCTGTCTGGTAAGGAAGCCTCTACTTGTTTTCTTAGAAGGCTTCTTCCCAGTTAAAAAGTGCCTTTTCAGATGGAGATGAAGCAAAGAAAGAAAAAACCTCTTGCGGGTGTAAAAAGCCAGCTTTTGTGTGTGTTTTTTTAACTATATTTTTATTGTTGACACTATTACAGATGTCCTCATTCTCCCCTCCACAACCCCCTTTGCCTACCTCCACCCAGGCCCTCCCCCCTTCCCTCTGGCATTCACCTCACTATTGTCTGCCTGTGGGTTATGCATATATGTTCTCTGGCTAATCTCTTCACCTTCTTCCATCCAGTCCCTTCTCCCCCTCTCCCCTCTAACAGCTGTCAGTTACATGTATCCAGGCCTTGGTTCAGGCATGGATGGACCTGGAGAGCATTATGCTAAGTGAAGTAAACCAGTCAGAGAAAGACAAACGCCATATGATCTCACTCATATGTGGAATCTAATAAACAAAAACAGCTCGTTTTTGATATTGACAGGCCCACTTCTGCCCGGAAAGGCTTTAATATCACAAATCCCCAGAAGTTCACCAACTGTAGCACCCTGTCTAACTGGGGCTGCCTCTGAAGAGGCCCTTTCTGCCTGGGAAACTTAGGGGCTCGTAGGCAGATCCCTAAGATGGGCCAGCAACACCTGTTGGGTTTCTATAGGTGAGGTAAAGAGGAAATGAACAAGACCAGAGAGCAATGGAACTGTCCGATTTAACAATCTGGTTTTTAATTTGACTGGAAAAACAAACACAGGAACACATCTTTCCCTAAATCAGGATGTGTTTAATAATAAGACCGGCGCCTCAAAGCTATAGCAGCAGTGTGCCCATCTCCGCACTGTGTTCATAGAGCAGAGGCGGGGCTGGTGGGTCAGTGGCATTTTAGAAAAGACTCTTGAACTGGCTCAACTTCTGGGTCCTTTCATCTCTGAGATTAAGTAATTCTAATTTAAACAGCATATTTTTCTTAATTAAAATGTTTTATTGTTGACGCTCTTGCAGATGTTCCCCATTTCGCCCCTATATCTACATGAACTTTTTATTTGGGGCAAGGAGGTGTTGTGGGTAAGAAAAACAACATTTGAATGTAAATACGTTCCAACACATGATGCCTATCAACTCAATGCCCAAATGTTCATTATATATAGTTAGCATTCTTGTTTTCCAAAATAGTAGGTTTGCGTTTGGGGAAAATAATATATTTTATTTTTAACATGCAACTTAAATGTTAAATTTCCTGTGGTGGATATGAAATACTTCTTATTGCAATAAAATGACACGAAGTTCTAGCTAAAAATAAAGTGTGTGACTATAAAAATCAGTTTTTTTCCCCCCTCTCTTTCATCATTTAATTGCTTGCTTTTCCATAAGTATGCTAAAAAGGAATAGGATGGATTAGTTGAGCTCAATTTATTTCTCTGGACAAGATGTGAACAATTAAAGAGATCAATCCTATTTATAGTATTTTCTGGTTCTAACATTTCCCTGGTTAGAATGTCTTTCTGTTTTTATTCATAATATAAAAAGTCCCACATATCATTTTATTAATTTAAAAAGTTTTTTAAAAGTCACAGAAAAAGAGATCAGACTTGTGGTCACCAGAGATGGAGAGGGGGAGGGAGAATTGGAGGGAGGTGGTCAAAAGAAACAAATTTCCAGTTATAAGATAAATAAGTATTAGGGATGTAAAGTCTAATGTACAACATGATTTAAATTTTTTTTTCTTTATTGATTTTAGAGAGAGAAGAAAGGAGAGGGAGAGAGAGATAGAAACATCAATGAGAGAGAACATTGATTGGCTGCCTCCTGTGTGCCCCCCACTGGGGACTGGGCCCACAACCTGGACATGTGCCCTGACCAGTAATCGAACAGGTGACTTCTTGGTGCATGGGTCCATGCTCAACCACTGAGCCACACCAGCCAGGCACAACATGATTATTATAGCTAACACTGCTGTGTGATACATAAGACAGTAGTTAAGAGAATAAATCCTAAGAGAAGATGGATGTTAGCTGAACCTTTTGTGGTGATCATTTCACAATATATGTAACTCAAACAATCATGGTGTACACCTTAAACTATGTAAATTATTTCTCAATAAAATTAGATAAAAAGAAAAGGTTTGCTAAAAAATTCCACTAGCTGTGAATATATCTCTCATTGTTAGAACGTTGAACCAAGTAAGATACTTAAAAAGCAGATTTAGAGTTGAAGAAATTAACAATATGTCCCCTTATTAACTGTTATCTACTGAAACATGTTGGTTGGCATTGTATTATGATAAAGATAAACTAAATCAAAGCAGATCCGTTCTGAACTATTTTCAACTTCAGCACATCAAGTAAAATGGCGACTTGTTCCATATGTTGTTTATTCCGAAATGTGAAGGATATTTTATATTAAACATCTGCCTGCATATTGCTTTCATAACCACGTTCATTTGAGAAAAAAAACAGACTTCATTGACAGCATTTTATGACCTTTAAATACACAATATAATAACATTTCCTTTAGATTGACAAAAAGCAGGCACTCAGGGTTGATATCGTTCTCAAAGGGCATGTGTTGCCAGGATCCATGGTATAGTTCATCTCAGTGCCAAGGAGTGACTGCAACCAATGGGATCAATAAGAGGCTCGAGGGGGTGGGTGGAAGTGGAAGAGAGCATGGGGGGGATAAATGGTGTTAGAAAAAATAAAATAAAAATACTTCAGAATACCCCTTTAGTTAGAGATAATTTTCAACCTCTTTTTTTTAATGTCTAAAATCTTCTATAAACTATCTCCAATATGTGCTTTAAACAAATCTCAAGTAACATTTTAAAATCCTTCTCTTATTGAAAATGAACTAGTTATGTTTCCTTGAGGGTAACTGTCTAATTTTTGCTTTTGTTTTTCATACTGCTTCTCTTTTAGCTGCTATACCTCGCCGTATGTCTTCTCTGCAAAAGACAGTCCAAACCTGGTCATGAGTCACAGCCTTCCCTGTTTGTATATTCTAACCATTAAACACTCACCGACTACTGTAGTCTACAGTGATGTTTCCATTCTGTGTACTCATGCAACTTGTCTCATGTCTTCTCTTCTTTGGAAGCCAATACTATGGACTTCTTTAATTTTTATAATAATATATACTATAATATATATATGTGTGTGTGTATATGTGTGTGTGTGTGTGTGTGTGTGTATGTGTGTATGTATATCTTATATAATAGTAAGTAGTCCTTACTGTTACACTATCTCATACCTACACATGGTATCCTTAAGTAGATTGTTACTCTTTCAGAGCAGAAACCATCCAGTATTTTTTATATCTAGCTTATCGTTTCTAGCTCTTTAAAATTGGTGTACTTCACATCATTATGTTAGAATGCATTTTTTCACATTTGGAAAATAAAAGTAATTTTTAAACCCTAAAAAAATATATCATGATCCTCAAACAAGATTTCACTTACATCTAATATAGTACCAAGAAAAAAATAACCTAAGGGGGAAGGGCTGTATCTGTGCCTAACAATCTATTCTAAAAAGGTAGAAGATTTCTCATCCATAAAAGTATATACATTTGGATCAATTTATTATAACAATTGAAATAAGATATGGTCAATGATTTTTTTGTTGCAAAACAAAAGAATTTCCCCATCTATACAAGAGATCTTTTTATTCAATTGTTCTCAGTATTGGCCACACCTGCAAATCACCCACGGAACCTTTTACAACACAGAGTTGCTCAGGCTTCTACTGGGACAACTAAATTATAATCTGCAGAGAAGAATCTCAGGCATTCACATTTTCAAGTTCTCCAAGTGAATTTAATATGCAGCGAGAGTTAAATGCCACTAGTTTAAAAGGGGGTGTTGTGAAGAAAAGTAGCTGGGAGAGTGGCAAAGAATGAATAAGCCCTGTCCTAAAAAGACTGATCCAGAGAATATGGGTACACCCTCTACTCCCATTCTGGAACACAGACTAGACTTTGCTGGTCTCTGATGTATATACCACTACCTATTGGCCCAACCTCATGTAGCATGTAAATTCCTATAAATTTCAGTTGCCCCTTCAGTCCAGTGACACAATTCAGAAATATTAATTAATTCCAGGCTATGAGGTAAATAATGGCCATCCAATTAAACTCAGTTCACTAAATTAAAATGAATGACATGGTCCATTGCTACTGCCTCTGTACTTTGATTGCTATTTACTTGGGTTTGCCTTTAAGCTTAAACTCTGTTTTGCTATCAGAAAATGCCTGTGGTTTCTGACTTCAATGATTTCCAGTGCTATAGGATTCAGTTGAAAGACATGGACATTGTATAGGTTGATCTCTATAGGTCTAGAG
This sequence comes from Tadarida brasiliensis, assembly GCA_030848825.1. Classification (NCBI taxonomy): domain Eukaryota; kingdom Metazoa; phylum Chordata; class Mammalia; order Chiroptera; family Molossidae; genus Tadarida; species Tadarida brasiliensis. The sequence goes on along the minus strand of CM061267.1, from coordinate 75,028,228 downwards.
ATATAATGTGAGGGCAGATGTAATCCAGAACTATGTTGGAGGGACTACCCTCTGCTTAGATCAGGGTCAACACATTCATTATAATAGAAAACAGAGAATGTAAATGTGGTTTAAAAAAAAAAAAGGCACTAGGATGTTCTTGCCTGATGTAACTTTTAAAATCAAGAATGACAACAAATAAGTTAACTGACAATGTGGTAGGAGGAAAGAGGATTGAGAGAATTGAGAAGAGGAGGTAGAAAGAGTCATATTAAAATGGGAAAGGAAGGTCACCAGGAAAATGTGACTGAGGTATAAGATAAGAACATCATCTGCAAGAGGGATGATGAAGGAAAACAAAGTTAGATGTTGCAATAGCATAAAGATGGTCAGAAATAGTCACTGCTGAAGATGGAAAATAAGACCCCTAGAATCTTAGACACTGACACTTCATTCTAACATAAGATAGGCCAATAATCTACAGCGGGAGTTTTCAACTGGGGTGATTTTCCCCTCCTCCCACAAGGTACATTTGGAAATGTCTGGAGACATATTTGTTGTCCCAACTGGGAGACTCCTACTGGCATCTAGAGGATAGAGATCAGGGACGGTGCTAAATATCCTACAATGAACATGATGCCCTCTGATCTCCAACAAGAATTTGAAGAACCCTAACCATAAACAGCGTCAAATTGAGAAACACCTGTCTGATGGAAGATGACTCTAAAATTTGGAATTTTCTGCTGCTAGATGCCAAGATTTTAGTTAGAGAAATGTATTATCTTTAGTAGAGATTTTGGTTTCTTTGAAGATCCTTAAGTCGGGAAGGGTTTCTTCATTTCTAGCTAAACATTTTCTATAGAATATTAGGTTCGGTTTGTTTCTTTTCTTCTCAGGGAATTTGGAAAAGAAATACTTCCTAACTTTTTTTGAAACAATGTTAATAAGTATAACATATTGAATCACCTTCTGTTTTCTTACTCATACATTTTCCAAAGCATAGTTTACTTTTTGATAAAAGAGGTTTCTGTTTGGGACACAAAGGCATTCCCATGACAATGACTATTACTGTAGTTTGGCAGTGTTCCAAAGGCATCCAGGAGGAGTGGATAGGTCTGTAGAGAAGGAATTAGTTTTATAATGTCAGAAGCAAGGAAAAGGGTGTTGTAAATATTGTTACAAATGTTTTTCTTAGAAGTCTAAATGCAATCCCTATAATATAATGTTAGTATTATGACAAACATTTCTTAAAGCAAGTGTATTTTCTATTGCAGTTGCCAAAGGACCTATAATTCATGTTGGCTTTGAATAAGAGGCTATGGCTATGAATCAGCAAGAGCTAAGCACAAAAGGAATGAAATCATACATCCCTCCTTTGCTGAGAAAATAGTAAAGGGATGTTCTCAGGGGAAAACCTATAATATCCTAAGTCTGAGCTCTGTATGTAGGTAGGTCAAACTAATCAACATAGAACATGCATTTGAATGGGACAACTGTTCCATAAATAAGTTTGAGGTTAAAAAGAGACAAAGAAAATGCATACACATTTGAATCAAATAATTATATGCTAAAGCTATATTATGAATAGTAGTAATTAAATTCTATTCAATGAATTATTTGTTTTAAAGAATTTAAAATCATAGAAGGAATGGCTCAGGCTTCTGGTCAAGATGGTGGAGTAGAAAAGCACTCTGCTTACCACCTCCCATGAACACTTCAAAATCACAACTAAAATACAGAACAATCAACTGGGAAAACCATCTGAAAAAAGCTGAACAAAACTCTTATAATTAAGGATATAAAGAAGAGGCCACGTCAGACCAATAGCAGGGGTGAAGACATGAAACAGGCTCATCCAATACTCATCTGTGGCAGCTGAGAATCAGAAGGGATATCTTGGCTGCAGAAGTCATGGTTCGGCCTTTCCCAGTCATGCCTCCAGGACCAGCACAGGCAGCTGCCAACCACAGATCACTTTGTAGCTCCTAACAGGTAGACCTTGGCCTGCACCTGAACACATCCCAAGATGCTTCAGAACAAACACATCCAGGGGCCATTCTCAGACAACAATAGAACACCACTCTGTTAGCTCCATCAACAGCACACCCAAAGGGTGGTCTCAGCAGGCACTACAGCCCCACTGTGGTGAATCCCAATCTGTGGGGTCAGTACTTGCTATGGTTGTAGCCAGGACTCAGAGCCCTTCCACTTGAGGGTCAACCCCACCAACTGACAAGCAAACAGCAGTCAAGGTTCAAATATAACAGGAGGGCACACACAGTCTATACAAGGGACACTCCTGGAGTCCCCAGCTCAGGTGACCAGAGAGACTGAGCTCCTGGGCCTCATAGGACACCTAGTACATAAGGTCAACTTGCCAATACTGGGATATATCACAGATCTACCTAATGCATAGAAACAAACTACAAAGAGACAAACAAAATGAGGAGAAAAAGAAACATTCTCCAAATAAAAGAACTGGAAAAAAGTAAACAAAATGGAGGCAAGCAATCTATCAATTACAGAGTTCAAAACACTGGTGATGAGAATGCCCAACAAACTTAGGGGAATAATAGAGCTACCCAATGAGAACTTCAACAAAGAGGTAGAAAACATAAAAAACAAAAAGACATAGAAACCATAAAAAGAGAACTAGTCAGAAATGAAGAACAATAAGTGAAATAAAATTACACTACAAGGAATCAAGAGCAGATTAGTTGAAGCAGAGAATCAAATCAGTTATTTTGAAGACAAGATAGAAGAAAACACCCATCAGAATAGAAAAAAAAAAAATGAGGATAGTTTAAGGAACCTCTGGGACAACTATAAGTGTACCAACATTTGCATCATAAGCGTACAAGATGGAGAAGAGAGAGAGCAATGGATTAAAAAACTATTTGATAAAATAATGACTGAAAACTTCCTTGACCTGATTAATAGAAACACAAGTCCAGGAAGCACAGAGAGACCCAAGCAAAATAAACTCAATGAGGCCTACACCAAGAAACATCACAATTAAAATGTGAAAGATTAAACACAAAGAGAGAATCTTAAAAGCAGCAAGAGAAAAGCAGTGAGTTACCTACAAGGTTGCTCCCACAAGACTGTCAGCTGATTTGTCAACAAAAACTCTGTAGGTCAGGAGGGACAAATATTGGCACAAATATTCAAAGTGATGAAAAGCAAGGACCTACAACCAAGATTACCCAACAAAACTATCATTTATAATCAAAGGAAAGATAAAGAGCTGCTCAGACAAAAAAAAAAATCACCCTCAACAGTATTTACAAGAACTATCAAAGGTACTTATTTTAAAAGAGAAAGAAAAAAACTTCATGAATATGAAAAATAAAATAACAATAAGTAATACCTATCAATAATCACTTTAAATATAAATGAATTAAATGCTGCAATCAAAAGACATAAGGTGTCTCAATGAATAAGATAACAAGATCCATACATATATTGTCTACAAGAGACCCATTTCAGATTTAAAAACACTCAGACACTGAAATTAAAGGCATGGAAAAAGATATTTGATGCAAATGAAAACAAAAAAGCTGGGGTAGCAATATTTACATCAGACAAAATAAAATTTAAAACAAGAGCTATAATAAGAGACAAAGAAAGACACTACATAATGATAAAAGAAGCAATCCAACAAGAGGCCATAACCCCTGTAAACATTTATGCACCTAACATAGGAGCACCTAAATATATAAAGCAAATATTAATGAACATAAAGGGGAGATTAACAGTAATACAGTAATTTTAGGGGACTTTAACACCCCATTCACACTGATAGCTAGATAATAAAGAAAGTCAACAAGGAAACAGTGGCTTTAAATGATATATTAGACTAGATGGATTTAATTGATATTTTTAGAGCAATTCACCTCAAAGCAGTAGAATATACATTCCTTTCAAGCACACATGGAACACTTTCCAGGACAGACCACATGTCAGGCAACAAATGAAATCTCAATAAATTTAAGAAGACTGAAATCATATCAAACATCTTCTCTGACCACACTGGTATAAAACTAAAAGTCAATTACAAGAAAAAACTGGAAAAGCACACAAACATGTGGAGGCTAAATAATATCATAATAAACAATAAATAAGTTAACAATGAGATCATGAAAAAAATCAAAATATACCCTGAGACAATTAAAAATGAAAACACAATGACCCAATTTCTGTGGAACACAGTGAAAGCATTTCCAAGAGGAAAAGTCATAGCAATACAGGCCTACTACAAGAAACAAACAGAAAAATCTCAAATAAACAATCTAACATTACACATTATTTCTAAAAGAACTAGAAATTTAAAAAAAACCAAGGTGAGTAGAATGAAGGAAATAATAAAGATCAGAGTAAAAATAAATGAAATAGAGTCTAAAAAATCAATACAAAAGATCAATTAAATCAGGAAATGGTTCTTTGAAGAAATAAAACTTTAATAAGACTCATCAAGAAAAAAAGAGAGAGGATCCAAATAAATAAAATCAGCACAAAAGAGAAGTGACAACTGACATGACAGAAATACAAAGGATTATAAGAAAATACTAGGTTGGCTCAATATCCACAAATCAATTAATGTGATACACCAAATAAAATGAAGGATAAAAATAATATGACTATATTTAAAAATGTAGAAAAAGCACTTGACAAAATGTAGCATTCATTTATGATAAAAAAAAACTCTCAGCAAAATGGGAATAGTGGTAACATATCTAAACATAATAAAGGCCATTTATGACAAACCCAGACCTAACATCATATTCAACAAGAAAAAGCTAAAAGCTTTTTCATTATGATCAGAAACAAGACAGGGCTATCTACTTTCACCACTTTTACTCAACACAGCATTGGATGTCCTAGCCAAAGCAATCAGACAAGAAAAAGAAATAAAAGGCATCCAAAGTGGAAAGGAAGAAGTGAAACTGTCACTATTTGCAGATGACACAATATTATATAGAGAGAATCCTAAATATTCCACTAAAAAAATACTAGAACTAATTAGTTAACTCAGTAAAGTAACAGGATACAAAATTAGTATTCAGAGAGAGGTTGCATTTTTATATACCAATAACAAACTATCAGAGAGAGAAATTAAGAAAACAACTCCATTTACAATTGCACCACAAAAATAAAATACTTAGGAATAAATTTGACCAGGCAGGTAAAATAGACATTTGAGAAAGAAACTGAAAAAGATATAAATAAATTGAAGCATATACTATGCTCATGGATAAGAAGAATTAACATTGTTAAAATGTCCATATTATCCAAAGCAATGTATAGAGTCAATGCAATCCCTATCAAAATATGAATGGCATTTTTCTCAGAACTAAAACAAATATTCCAAAATTTATATGGAACTACAAAAGATCCCGAATAGCCACAGCTATTCTTGAGAATGAAGAACAAAGTTGGAGATATGTTACCAGATATCAGATTACACTATAAGGCCAATGTAATCAAAACAGCATGGTACTGGCATAAAAACAGACACACTGATCATTAGAACAGAATAGAGAGCCCAGAAATAAACCTATGCCATATGGTCAATTAATCTCTTACAAAAGAGACAAGAATATAAAATGTGATAAAGACAGTCTATTCTATAAATGGTGTTGGGGAAATTGCACAGATAGATGCAAAATAATGAAACTAGACCACCTTCTTATACCATATATAAGAATAAACTCAAAATAAATTACAGACTTAAATGTAAGACCTGAAACCATAAAACTCCAAGAAGAAAACATAGAGAGTAAACTCTCTGACATTGCTCTTAGTAACATTTTTTTATATAGCTCCCAGGGCAAGAGAAACAAAAGAAAAAATAAACAATGGGACTCCTTCAAACTAAAAAAAAAAATTGTAAAGCAAAGGAAACCATCAACAAAACGAGAAAGCAATCTACCAACTGGAAGAAGATATTCACCAAGGATATATCTGATATGGGGTTAATATCCAAAATTTATGAAGAACTCATACAACTTAACACACACACAAAAAAAAAATCCAATTAATAAATAAGCAGAGGACCTCAATAGACATTTATTTCTCCAAAGATGATATACAATGATCAGTAGACTGAAAAGATGCTTGAAAGCCACGAGATATCACCTCACACTTGTCAGAATGGGTATCATCAATAAATTGACAAATAACAAGTGCTGGTGAGGATGTGGAGAGAAGGGAACCCTCATGCAGTGGTGGTGGAATTGCAAATTGTTGGAGCCACTATGGAAAACAGTATAAATTGTTTTCCAAAAATTAAAAATGTAACTACCTTATGGATCACCAAAAAAAAAATAATAATACATTATACCCCTCCACACACTATGTTCATTGCAGCATTATTTACAATAGCCAAGATATGGAAGCCACCCAAGTGCCCATCAGTAGAATTTTTACTCATATATTATTTAAGTGATGTTTTAAATTACACTTTTTAACTTGAGATAATGATAGACTCACTTGCAGTTGTAAGAGAGGTGTTGTGCACCCTTTACTCAGTTGCCCCCAGTAGTAAAGTCCTGTGCAATTACAGTTCAACAACATAAGCAGGGCATTGGCATTAATCCAATGAAGATGCAGCTCCTTTCAGCGGCCACAGGTGTCCTCATGTTGTTCTTCAGTAGCTAGACCCATTTCCCTCCTGCCCCCACTGCCTCCATAACCGCGATAATCACTAATCTGTTCTCCATTTCTATGATTCTGTAATTTTAAGAATGTTGTGTTCAGAAGAGGTGGATGTGGGGGGAGGGAAGAGAAAAACCACAGAACTTTTGCGCATGTATGTGTAAACAAAAACATAGACAATAATGCTGGGGGGCAGGATTGGGAGGAGGGTGTCAGTGGGGGAAAAAACGAGAAATATGTGTAACAAAAATTAATTAATTAATTATGAAAAAAAAAAGTAATGTTAACTACCTTATCCAAGTTCACACAGCTAGTAAATGCTGATTTGAACCCAGGTAGACGGCCTCTAAAATCATTACATTGTTTGCAAAATTTGAATTCTATCTCCCTCTTTCCAAATGTTGGTTCGTACATTATCGCAATGGTTAAAATAAAGCATGCAAAATTTTAAAAAATACATTTGATTATTTTTTGTAAGTATAATAATGATTGTTTTAAAATTGAAAATATTAAATAGTAAGAAAATTACTCATAAAATAAAATAAAATTGATCTCTGTCAAAAAGAAGAATGTTATGTTAATGGAATCATACAGCAAGGAAGTTTTGGGGATTAACTTTTTTCACTAAGTATAATTCTCTGGAGACTTATTGTAGTTGTTGCAGTTATCACTACTTTGTTCATTTTTATTTCTGAATAGTATTCCATGGTAAGAATGAAGCAGTTCATATAACCATACCCCTGTTGACGGAAATATGGGCTGCTCGTGGCTTGGGTTATAATATTTAAACCTGCTATCACGTTCAGGTACAGGTTTTTGTGTGAACATAAGTTTTCATTGCTGAGCCGTATGCCTGTTGCATGCGTATTTTTTAGAGAAACTGCCAAACTGCTTTCCAGCATGGCTGTATCATTGTATAGCCACACAATATCATGAGCAATGAATGCATGATCTAGTTTCTCTGATTGTGGCCAGCATTTGGTGTTGTCACTATTTTTTATTTTAGTCATTCTGACAGGTGTGTAGTGGTATCTTAACAATGTTTTAATCTTTCATTTCCCTTATGGCTAATGATGGGAATATGTTTCCATATAGGCCACCTGTATCTTCAGTGAAATATCTCCCCACCCCCATGTCCTAACTAAAAAAAAAATTTGAGCCCTGGCTGGTTTGGCTCAGCGGTTAAAGCGTCGACCCGCAGACCACAGAGATCCAGGTTCAGTTCCCGCTAAAGGCATGTACCTCGGTTGCAGTTTGTTCCCCGGCCCTGGTTGGGGTCATGTGGGTGGTGACCACTCGATGTGTCTCTCTCACATCAATGTTTCTCTCTCTTTCTTCCTCCTTCTCTCCCTCCCGCTCTATCTGAAGATAAATACAAAAATGTCCTAGGATGAGGATTAAAAAAAATTTTTTTTAAAGTATTGAGTCTTTCAAAATTTTTTCTATTATGGTTTACACTCAATATTATATTGTATTAGTTTCAGGTGAACAGCAGAGTGACTGGTTAGACAGTCATATACTTTATAAAGTGATTCTGCAATATTTCAAGTACCCTCCTGGCATGGTACACAGTTATCACAATATTATTGACTATATTCCCTGAGCTGTACTTTACATCCCCATTACTATTTTGTAACCACCAATTTGTACTTCTTAATTCCTTCACCTTTTTCACCATCCCCAAAACTCCCTCCCTCAACTCCCCTCCGGCAACCATCAGCCTAGAGCTCGAAGAACTCTCCTATTTTTCACCCTCTAGGAGTTTTATATTTTACAATGAAGCCCATGATTAATTGTGTGTTAGTAATTGTGTAAGATGTTAGATTTTGGATGCGGTTCTTTTTTTTTTCTTTCCTCTCTCTTGGCTTGTGAAAGGTTATCTTTCTTCCACTGAATTGCTTTTGCAACATTGTTAAAGATCAGTTGGGGATATTTGTGTAGGTTTATTTCTGAGTTCTCCATTCAGTCTCATTGATCTATGTGTCTAACCCTCCACCAATAATACCACATGTCCTGATTAGTACAGCTATATAAAAAGTCTTAAACTTAGGTCAAATGAATTCTCCCACTTTATTATTAATTTTCAAAATAGTTTTACTATTTATATCCTTTACTTTTTTATATAAATTTTAGAATAATTGTGTCTATGCCTACAAAAAATTTTTGCTGGGATTTTGACAGGAATTGTGGTAAAATCTGCATATCAATTTGGAGAGAATTTAAATCATTACTATATTGAGTTTTCTAACCAAAAATAAGTGACTCTAAATTTCTTTAAATCTTCTTTTATTTATTTAATTAATATTTTATAGTTTTCAACATACTAGTCCTGTACATGTACCTGTTTTTCATTTTTTGAGCAATTGTAGATGTTATTGGGTCGTAACTATGATTGCAATGTTTCTGGGTCCACCTGTTAACACTCAGATATAGAGGTACAGTTGATTTTTTTATGTTGATCTTGTATCCTGTGATCATGCTGAAATCACTTATTCTATGTTTTTTTTTTATAGATTCTTTGAGATTCTCTACAGAAACAATGATATCATCTGCTAATAGGAAACATTTTACTTCTACTTTTCCAATGTAAATGCCTCTTGTATCCCCTTTTCTTGTCTTATTTTACTGGCTAGAATTTGCCATACTATATTAAAAAGAAGGGTGAGAATTGTCCCTGTCTTTTCCCAGTCTTAGGGGGAAAAGCCTTTAGTCATTCGCCATTAAGTATGTTGACTGAAGGTTTTTTATCAAGTTAGGGAAGTCCCCCTGTATTCTTATTTTTTGTAGATATACTTATCATGAATAAGCGTTGAATTTTGTCAAATTAATTTTTTGCATTCCCTGATATGACCTTGTGATTTTTCTTCTTTGGCCTGTTAATATGATAGATCACAAGACTGACTTAAAATAATGAGGGTTTCATTCCTTTTTTTAAAGGGTTTTAAACCCCTTTTTTCTTGATTTAAAATTATTTTTATACATTGCTGAATTGTATTTGATAATTTTTAAGGCTGTTTACACTTATGTTCATGAGAGATATCTGTCTATAGTCTGTAGCATAAATTTTTAGATATTTTGTTATATTTCTACAGGCTCCTGACTATCTTTTTTCCCCCCAGTCTATTTTCTGTTTCTTATATTGAATGCTGTCTATTGCTCTATCTTTAAAATTTGTTATTCTCTCTTCTATTGCCTCCATTCTGCTCTTGAGACCATCTTCTGAGTTTTTTAAATGTTTGTTACTGTATTTTTCAATTCCAAATTTTCCATTTGACTCTTCTCCATATCTTGTTTCTTTACTGAGACTTTTTATTCATTTGCTATTTTATTTTTCATTTGTTTCAAACAAGCTTGTAATTGTTGAAGCATGTTTATTATTGCTGCTTTAAAGTCTTTGTCAAACAACACTAACATTTCTGTCATCTTACTGTAGCCATTAATGATTATCTTTTATCAATTCACTAGGTGATCTTCTTTGTTCTTGCTATGATGAATGAGCAGTAAGTGGCAACCATTACTATGTTTACAACTTGTATATATAGCAACAGAGATGGCTCTTAAACATATATTGCTGACTGGTAAAATGTAGGGAATAAATCGAGATATGCAATACTATTTACATGAACTAAACATATGGAGACAAAAATATTCATGCTGTAAGAATTTATACAAATAAAAAGATAAATATTAAGCCTGTTGAAATAGTTGTGTGGTAATGGTAGACAATGAAAATTTAAAGGATTTGATTTATGGGAATAAAAAGAAACAGATTAAAAATTGAAATATAACTTTGAAAAATGGTTGGGAGGAGCAGTTCAAGAATCTAAAATATTATCATGCATCACAATTAGATTGCAATACTATTAATAATAATAGATCAAGCAAGCCTGATGTAAACATAATATTTAGAGATATGAAAGTAACCAACAAATATATATATTAAAACAAGAACAATTTAAAAAAATTAAAATGAGGAAAATGCTGGAGAAGCCTAAGGTTCATTACTATTGTGCATCATTACATGGCTTTTGTATTTTTTCCCTATTACTAGAATCTTTTAATTTTTATATTTTATTTCAGCAAATTTGGTTTAATTTAGTAAATTAATTGGTGCTTTTATAACCATATAACTATTACCTGAAGAGCCTTCTAGTATGTAAAGGCAGATTACTTCAAACAAAACCAGAATATTAATTTTATAGGATATTAACTTTATAGCTTCAAGGTGCTATGTTGAAATATAATAAATCATGTTATGAAGATTTATTGGGGGCCTACTATGTGTCATGACCATTTTAGGTGCTGAGATCACAGCAATGTATAAAAAAAAATGTGATTCTTGTTATCAAAACAATAGTCAAGGCTTGATATGCAGATTATCAAAATCATTTTATTTTCTTAGTGTTGACCTTCTTTCTGTGTTCTACTAAAGCTAACATATCTTACTTAAAATTTTCTATTTATTTTGAATAGATACAATGAATTATCCAGTAGAAACTAGTCATGTGGAACATTTCATTAGAAAGAACTGTCAGTTCTTACACACTAAATGACATTTCATGTTTCACAAACAGTCCAATGATTCTCCATTTTTCTGCAGTGTTTTATTAGCCAGATGTCATCCCTAAAGTGTCAGCAAAAAGAAACATAAGGACATAATAAAATATATTGCAGACATTTAAAACAAGTGCATGCCATTGAATAGGTTGATATTAGGAATTGATTTCAGCTTTCAGATATTTTTGTGAATGTTTATTTTTAACAATTACTTTTTTTCTTATATATTATCCTTACTGATGTTTTCATAAGGTAAATTTACTAAAGATAAATCCTCTTGTGTAAAACCTACAGTAATTAATTTTTCTTTAAAGCTTCTGTAGTGCTACAAAATTACTAATCAAAGTATTGATAATGTAAACTTGAAAAGAAAACCTCTTCCTTCAGACAATACTGAAAATGTCCCCCAATTTTCCCTATGTTATTCATATAAGGCTATTTAAACAATTGGATATTATATAATATATGCACAGTTTATATCAGAAATATGCAGTATGAAAAGCACTATGGAGATACCTCAAAAAATTAAAAATGAAACTGCCTTATGACCCAGCTATTCCACTTCTGGGAATTTATCCAAAGAAACCTGAAACACTAACTCAAAAGAATATGTGCACCCCTATGTTCATTGCAGCGTTATTTACAATAGCCAAGATTTGGAAGCAGCCCAAGTGTCCATTGGTAGATGAGTGGATATAAAAGCTGTGGTACATTCACACAATGGAATACTACTTGGCTGTAAAAAGGAAGGAAATCTTACCCTTTGCGACAGCATGGATGGACATGGAGAGCATCAAGCTAAGTGAAATAAGCCGGTTAGAGAAAGACAAGTACCCTATGACTTTACTCATATGTGGAATCTAATCAACAAAATGAACTAATCAGCAAAACAGTGACGGACTCATAGATAGAAAGCAGCTGTTGGGGGCAAGGACTTGGTGGAGGGGTGGAGATATTGAGGCCCCCCAAAAAGAGAAAAAACTCATGGGCACAGACAATAGTGTGGTGATTACCAGGGAGGGGGGAGAGTGGAGGGAGGTGGAGAAAAATATAGGGGGGATAAATGATGATAGATGGAGCCTTGACTTGGGTTGGTGAACACACAATACAGTGTACAGATGATGTGTTATAGAATTGTGCTCCTGAAGCCTATATAATTTTGTTAACAAGTGTAACCCCAATAAATTAAATAAAAAGGAAAATTTAAATTAAAAAAGAAATATGCAGGTTGTTCTATGAGCATATCAACTTGTCCTTGTGCTAGTTCCCATCCACAAACCTTGGAAAACATGCTCAAAGGCATGCAAGCAGCCACTCGGGGGGCAACTTTTTAGAATCAGTAACATTTATTTTACAATCAAAACATGAATGGTGAGTTGGTTACTAAATTATATTATTGTTTGAATCAAAATAATGAATAAAATATATTTTAAGCATTGAAGCATAGATAAGCCAGTAAGAATCATGGGAACACCGAGAAAAAGAGGACCTCAGAGGAATGTTAAGCTGAGCCCTGAAGCTGGGATGTTGCTGAAACAAATAATCATTTTTTAGTATCTAGAGTATCTCTCAGTAAGGAAGGCTGAAGGTGTGGCCTAGAGGTCTCCCTATGTAGGGAGTCTAACAGATTATCTGGAGCCCCGCCCCCACCAGTAACCAGGGGCCCAAGAAGGCTAAAACACTAATGTAGTGATCGACTAGTAATAGTATAGGAAATAACTTCCTTATCCTGAAAAGGAATATCTATAAACAAATATTAGACCTAATGATAAAACATTAGAAGAATCTCATGTAAAGTCAGAAAAAAAAAAAAAAACACCCAAAAAAACAAAACTAAGAATACCATCAAAAAATATCTTGGAGGGCCTAACCAGTGTAACTATATATATAAAAGTAATAAGATAAATAAAGATTGGAAAAATCAGATGTCTCTATAAATGAGATGTTTCTATAAAATGCAGTTTGCAGGAAGGACCCAAAACACTACTGGTTCCAGGACAAACAGGGAGGGATACCCAGCATCCCATAGAAACCTGGGTGAGCCTAGGCTATCAATGTTCTAATTTATTACTTTTGAAAATAAATTGACTTGTTGGAACACACATACACACACCTGTGTATAATTCATCTCTTCTATACAAATAATCTCATCTCCAGTACTTACTAAGCATGATAAATATGCCATATCATATTTAAGTACCCATTGTGTATGTACATTTTTATGTACCCTTAAAAAACATGCTTTTGCTGTTTTATTTAAGTGAATTCAAGTTATCTAATAAAAGGACAGTTTATAAACACATTCCTAGCAGAAAACAGCTATTTTTGCCTTTGTATATTTTAAAAGGCATGCCTGAATGGTTTACTGAGATACAAAAGTACATAAAAGCTTTATTAGTGTTTTATTAAGGGACTAGATGCATAAAAAATAAGTGACTTCCCTGGTGCTACTCTATAAATAAAAGTGATCTCCCTGGTAATAAATGATCTCTCCACTTCTTTTGTGGTCTCGCTTCTCAGTCTTTGATTACATCAGAATACATGGCATTGCATTGCAATCAGCACAACACAAATTTTGGTCCAATCTATCGCCAAAAGGCCTTGCCTATTTAATGGAGAACTTGCATAAGAGACCTTGTAGTTGTTTCGTTCCCTTTAAAGTTCACTCCTGGTTGAATTTGTGTCTGTAGAAACTGTACATTATGCGATGCTTCCTTGGGCCAGGCAATGCCTGGGCAAAGGTTATTTGGAATGGGACTTCTACTCGAGAGACCTGATACATCAATCTGCGTGTGAGACATTAAGCAATGCTGTTCAGAATGTACACACACACACACACACACACACAGGACTAGAAATTATTAATGCATGAAAAATAGAAAATAGGTTCAATAGAAAGAGTCCATTATCTAACAAATGATGTACATTCAAAGCACATTAAAATCCTACAACTCTTAACAGCACTGTTTTATTAGAGAACAGTGGCTCTGCTTCTAGAGTCACTGTTTCAGAGGCAAAGTGTGTCTCATTCCACTTGCGATTTTATAATGAGATTCAAACCAACATTAAAGAGTGGCATATTTGTTTTCTGAAGGATATTCCCCAGGCATGCCCAAAGCCAGGCTGGCGTCCTGTCTGTGCCATTGTTTGCACATTTTGTAAATATCACTTGAGTTTTTCTGTATCCTATCATAAACTCCCAAATTCCAAATGACCTCCCAAATCTACCACACTGCAAATGCTGCTTTAATATCTTGAAAGACACAATTTTTAGGTTCTAAAAAAATTCTCTTCAACAAAGGTCACCTAAACACCATCGTCACAAAGGGGAAACACTTCTGTCTATTCTATCTCCATTTTGATGTGGGCTGCCCGCTGCCGGCTCTGCATTCTGTTCCCTAAAAGGCTTATTAATGGGGTCTAGAGGGAGGCTGTCAGAAATGGCAGACTGAATCAAGGGAATTTCCTTCCACATCCAAATGACACTGAAGCTAGAGTATTAAACAGACGACTAACCAGTGCCCTTTCGTCTGAAGATGAAGGTGGGATTGCCAACTTGCAAACCAAAAGACGGACCTTTGGGTGGATTAAATCCCCCCGCTATTGTATTGCTAGTTTAGAATCACTGCCTCTGTCTTGGTCTCAAGTGCCTCCGCGAACGCCTTCTCAGCTTTTGGAGTCATGTCTGCAGAAACCCTCAGCTGAGCTTCTGCTGTAAACATTTATCCACTGAGAAGCAGCGTCCTGACACTAACTGAGAAGAAGCGTTGGCTTCTAGGTATTTAATTAAAACATTAAGGGAAAAAGCTTTCGCGTCAACATTCACAAGCACTTTCCTAGAGCTGAGGGTTGCTGTAATTGAGTTTCCCTGCAAATGCTTCCCTCCCCTCCTAGCCTTCTCTGAGAGCGGCAATAGCTTGAGGTTCACTTTGCTTCATGCTGTTAGTTGTGGCTTTGAGACTTTGCCCCATGCTGTCACTTTCCTGATTCTCTCAATCTGGTTGTTAGCTTTAATTTCTAAAATCAAGATTGGATGGCAACAAGGGGCTTTAATGAAGAGTGAAAAAAGTCATTTGTTAAACAGCATTAAGAATTCTTGTTTGCACAGCTATATAATGTGGTCAAGCCAAATGCTTTCTGCTTTTATGAATCATCCAATTTTCTTTGCCACATAATTAATGTTAATAAGGAGAAGGCATAGATGGGAACTAAATTCATTATAATAGATGCTGGTCCGAGATGTAGGTTCCTGGGGTGCCACCATTTCCATTTTGAGGTACTGTGTGGACCATGTACTGTAACGAAGGGCATGCAAAACAAATCTCATGTGGTCATTTAATTGCTAACAAAGTTCATATAATGGAAGTACTTATTTTTTCTTAAAAGTTGCTTTTTCTCAGTGAAAAGATAGTAAAAAGATATCTAGTAATGCCATATTAGTGCACCTTTCTGAAGAGTATCATTTCTGAAAGAACATTTTTAAGCTACTCGGTGCCTTGGACCATTGAAAGTAATAAAGTGAGATTGCCATGCAATTCTCTCCGATGCATCAAGTCAATTGAGAGGAACTTTTCCCCCTTTCATGAAATGTAAAGGTATAGTTTCACAAAACACCTTGGGACAATCAAGATGGCAGCAGCCGAGTGTTGCAGGAAAGACAGAAATGTAGTGATAGCGTGCCTGTTAAATTCATGTTCTGTATTCAAAATTAAAATCATTTTTGGAGTTTGACATATTTCAATAAGTTAATTTCCTTAAAAATAACATGACTACATTTTTACTTCAAACTTGCAATTTAGACCAGTCAAATGTACCTACTTGCTATGAATACGTTAACATGTCAATTCAACAAGTGCTTACTGAGGACTTGTTAAATTGGTAATATTATACTATGAAGCAGAAATACACAGAAATATAAATATGCACACACAAAAATCAAATAATGCCAAATTTGTGGGAATTACTTTTTTCTTGAAGGAGAAAAAAGTATTTTTTGAAAACTTAAATTAAAATGCAGTCTACATGGCCAGTGGCTCAGGTGGTTAGAGTGCCATCCCACACATAAACAACGTTGCGGGTTGGACTGCCAGTCAGTGCACCTAGGTTGTGAGTTTCATCCCTGGTCGGGGCCATGCAGGAGGCAACCATTCGATGTTTCTTTCTCACATCAATGTTTCTCTCTCTCTCTCTCTCTCTCTCTCTCCCTTCCTCTCTTTCAAAATCAATAAACATATCCTCGTGTGACGATTTTAAAAATACAGGCTACAAATGCAGTACTCACAGCCTCCCAAAACCACATCAAAATTCCATTGAAACTACAGAACAAACACCCTTCAGAGCCACCTGAAATCGAGCTGAATGGAAGTCCTACAACTACGAAATTAAAGCAGCAGCCACATCGAGACTGGTAGGAGGGCAGAAGCAGATGGGCTCGTCCCACACCCACGTGTGGCAGATAAAAATCAGGAGGGACAGCTCAGCTGTGAAGGTCCTCCCTGAGGAGTGAGGGGTCCCTGTCCCACATCAGGTGCCCAGCTCAGGGTCCCAGTGCCAGGAGGAGAACTTCTGGCTGTAAAACCAGTGGGAACTAAGGCAGAAGGAGGCTGAGGCTGCTGGAGCCCCAGGCAGCTCCTCTTAAAGGGCCCGCGCACGGACTTACTCATACTTGCTCCCTCTGAGCTCCGAGGGGAGACAGCTTGCGGGGCGCCAGAGACATACAGGGAAGAACTGAGCTGTTTGGCCTCAGGACGAGGGCTGGAGAGGCAGCTTTCTCCTGAACAGACGTGCTGGCAGAGACTGATGTTCCTTTGGTGAGCACTTCCCTGGGGCGGCAGATGGCCAACATATCTGGGACTCCAGCAACCTGGCTCACACTGTTGGCCTCGCCCTGGTGATTCCCTGAGGCCCCGCCCCACCCAACTTTTGGGCCCACCCAAGCTATTTCCACAGGATTGGCCTGTTTTGGCTCCTGCTTCAGATTTTCCTAAAATCTCTCAAACAAGCAGCATCTGACCACAGCGAGCCCCATACTTCTCACTAAGTGGCCCCAGGCCCGGCACTAGAAGCAGCCAGCCTTGGTTCACAACTTGGCTTTGCCTGGGCACCTCCAAGCCCAGCACAAGAAGCAGCCATCAGCAGATGGCTTTGTAGCTTATACCTGGTGGCTCCAGGTAGAACACAGGCAGTGGCTGACCTGGCCCCAGAGCCAGCCCACCCAGTGGACAGCTTCAGATCACATTGAAGCACCACACCCAACCACCTCCACAAGTGACACACTCAAGGAATGGACTCAGTGGGTACCAGAGCCCTGCTGAAGTTAAGTCTTGCTCTGTGTGGTGGGCCCTACACAGCTGATCCTCCAAGGTAGTCAGAGGTCAGTGGATAGTGGGCACAGCCAGTCCTTGCAGCTGATCAGCCTGAGTAAAACACTCTCATTGATGTGCCAACAGCAATCAAGACTCAATTACAACAGAAGGGTGTAAAGTCCACACGAGGGGTGCACCTCAAGGGCCCAGCTGGGGTGATCAGGGAGGCTGTGCCGCTGGACACCCTATGAAGCCTAGGCAACATAGCAACTCTACCTAATACATAGAAGCAATCACAGGGAAGCAGCCAAAGTAAGGAGACAAAGAAACATGTCCCAAATGAAAGAAAAGAACAAAACTCCAGGAAAACAATTAAACAAAATGGAGACAAGCAATCAACCAGATGCAGAGTACAAAACACTGCTTATATGGATGCTCAATGAGCCCTGGCTGGTTTGGCTCAGTGGTTAGATCATCAGCCCATGGACCAATGAATTGCAGGTTCGATTCCGGCCTAGGGCACATACCTCAGTTGCGATTCGTCCCTGGCGCTGGTTGGGGTCCTGTGGGAGGCAGCCACTGGATGTGTCCCTTTCACGTCGATGTTTCTCTCTCTCTCTCTCATCCTCTCTCTCCCTCCCACTCTATCTGAACAAAAATGGGGAAAAAAGTCCTCGGGTGAGTATAAAAATAAATAAATAAAAAATAAAAAGGACGCTCAGTGAACTTAGTGAGAATTTCAAGGAAATTCATGAGGACTGCAAGAGCATTAAGTCAGAAATGAAGAATGCACTAACTGAAATAAAGAATAATTTACAGGGAATCAATAGTAGAGTAGGTAAAGCCAAGAAGCAAACTATCGATTTGGAATATAAGGAAGCAAAAAACACCCAATCAGAACAGCAAAAAGAAAAAATAATCCAAAAAAAATGAGGATAGTATAAGGAGCCTGTGGGACAACTTCAAGCGTACCAACATTTGCATCATGGGAGTGCCAGAAGGAGAAGAGAGAGAGCAAGAAATCGAAAACCTATTTGAAAAAATAATGACAGAAAACTTCCTTAACTTGGTGAAGGAAACAGACATACAAGTCCAGGAAGCACAGAGAGCCCCAAACAAGATGAACCCAAAGAGGTCCACACCAAGACACATCATCATCAAAACGCCCAAGGTTAAAGACAAAGAGAGAATCTTAAAAGAGTAAAGCAGTTATTTACCTAAAACGGAGTTCCCATAAGGCTGTCAGCTTATTTCTCAAAAGAAACTTTGCAGGCCAGAAGGGAGTGGCAGGAGATATTTAAAGTGATGAAAAGTGCCCTGGCTGGTTTGGCTCAGCAGTTAGAGCATTGGCACGTGGACCAGAGATTCCTGGGTTCGGTTCCTGCTAAGGGCACGTACCTAGGTTGCAGTTTGTCCCCGGCCCAGTTGGAGTTGTGTGAGTGGCAACCAGTCGATATGTCTCTCTCACATTAATGTTTCTCTTTCTCTTTCTCTCTTTCTCCCTCCCACTCTATCTGACGATAAATGCAAAAAAAAAAAAAAAAAAATGTCCTCGGGTGAGGATAAAAATAAAATAAAATAAAATAAATAAAGTGATGAAAAGCAAGGACCCACAGCCAAGATTACTCTATCCTGCAAAGCTATCATTTAGAATTGATGGCCATAAAAAGAGTTTCCCAGACAAGAAAAAGCTAAAGGAGTTCATCACCACCAAACCAGTATTATATGAAATGTTGACAGGTCTTCTTGAAGAAGAAGAAGATAAAAAAATATGAACAATAAAATGGCAATAAATACATATCCATCAATAATTGAATCTACAAACAAAGTGAGCAAGCAGAACAGAAACAGACTCATAGATACAGAGAACTTTTTGTTGGTTGCCAGATGGGATGGGGGATGGGTGAAAAAGATGAAGGGATTAAGAAGTACAAATTGGTTGTTAGACTGAGGAACCTCAAAGAGAAGCGGGGAGGTGGGGCGGGAAGAGAGAAACCAAAGAACTTATATAAGCATAACCAATAGACACAGACAATAGTGTGGGGAAGGCAGGAGTGGGGTGAGAGTAGGCTGGAGGGGGTCAAGGGGGAAAAAAAGAGGGACATCTGTAATACATTCAACAATAAAGATTAGTTTAAGAAGGAAAAAATAATACAAGCTATGTGAATGTGCTAAATTAAGCAATATAGTCAATAAAGTGATGTAGCATTATAGCTGGGGACATGCAGATATAATGGCACACCAGGCTGTGTTCTCTTAGCTTCTGCAATTCTACCTCATGCAATAATGAGAGTCCTAGGACAGTTCAAGTTTAACCAAGTAAGACTCAAGTCCACCTTGACTATAGTCACTCTCTGACATTTTCCCCTGGTGTTGCCTTTGGTATTTGAGTCCTTCCTTGATAAACTCCTATTTACTTGAGTTTTGAAATTGCTTTTCTACTACACTCTCATTGGTCTTACCCTAATCATGTCCTTAAGGCAGACATGTTTCTATCTCATGTATGACTATGTTAATCGTAAACACCTGCCTCCCTGCTTCAGCATTCTCACTGGTCAGGATTCCTGTTTGCTTAATTGCCATATTTCCCTATGCCCTCCTACTCACTCAGATGTTTGTTTATCATTTACGGATGCCTTTTTCCTGGTTGAGTGTCAAACTTACTTGAGCTACTACCAATAACTGTCTCTAACGAGTATGACTCATTCTCCAAGGCACATGTTTGTTTCAGTCCATCATACTACCAACCTATTTTAAAAGGGCCAGCTATGAACTATTCCCTCCAATATATTATCCCTCAGAGCTTTCCCCCTAAGACAGGACATGAAGAAGAACCACTTGGGATAAAGGGAGTTTCAATAAGAACACCTCACTCGACATTATTATATAGTAACTGTTCTCCTGGAAAATAGATTTCCCTGTGGCTCACCCACTTCAGCACCAGTCTCTGTCTATTAAACACCATTCCTGACATCTCTCCCATTATCCAGACTCTCGTCTACACTTACTTAACTTTTGGCTATTAAGCTATCCCTTCGGAATGTCAGTAAAATTCAACAAACACTGATGGAACACCTACCATGTGCAGACACCATCCTAAGGGCTGGAAATACAAAGATGAAAACAATGTGCCTAATTCTGCAGAAGTTGTCATCTATTGACACTACCTCAGATCTGGAATTAACTCAGTTTCTACTCTGTCGCTCCCAGCAAACCCTTTGCTATCGCTAACAGTAGTAAATTGACACCTTCTCTGGTAAATAACCACTATATGATTCAACTTCCAGGAAGGCAGTTTCAGACTCTTGTCTTGATATTCCCAGGACCAATTCCTGTGCTGGAGCTTGAAATATTAAGATACTTTTAATGAACTAGAGGGCATGATATTTAGAGATTATGAAACTATATATAAGCTAAGTACAGAATAATAGTCTATCATCTTAAACAGATTCTTATTCTCCTATATAATGCAGGATTGTACTATTCAAAGGTACCTGACTGAAAAAGACACAAGAGCTGAACTCTAGTCTTGTACTGCACTCTCCAATATATGTACCCTGGCTTGTAACTGCATCTGACACATTTTTTTTCTAAATAATTTACAAAGAATTTGTTTCCTAATTTGTCCACAGGGGCATAAATGTAAGCAGCTCGCTGATCCTACTGACTACAACCTAATTCTTTAGTATTCTAAACAGTCAAAATTCTCAAAAAGGTGTATTGCACTTTATGTCTCCATTTCCACACTTCCTATTTATTCCTAGCCCACTCCATTCTGGGTTTTATGCCCATCACTTGCCCAAAATCACAAGGCCTATCACTGATCTTCATGTCGCAAGATTTAATGGGCATTCTTCTGTGTGAATCTAACTTAAAATCATTAGCACAGGAAGCAGTTAGAAATTTTCTTTAAAAAAAAAAAAAAACAGTCTTCCCTTATCAGTCTTCTTGTTGGCTAATTTCACTCCACTTATTCTCCACCTCATTCGCTCTTCTTTTCTTCATTTGTACATTCTCCATAGTTAAAATCAGTTCTGTGGTTCTGAGTTTATATTCCAAATTTATATCTCTAGGCAAGTCCTCTCCCCTGAGGACTTGTATCTCCAATACATTTCAAAGAGACCAGCAGACACTCCAGTAGAAACTAGTGGGGATTGTGTTAAATTACAATATCTCACTCGAAGCTGCAGTTTATCTTCATCGTTCAGATGATCTTTACAGGTGGCTTTCCGTGTAGTTAACTTTCTTGAAGGTCCACAATATCTGGGAATATTTGTCATCCATATTTTTGTGTTCTACATGCTCTACAATACCTAGAAAAGTGTTTCTTAGCTCTTTGAAAATATCTGAAATCCTGTGAAGCTTTAAAAAAATTAGGCCTGACCAAACCCCCCAAATCTCTGATGTAATAGGTCTGAAGAGTACCCAAGCATCTCTATTTTTAATTTTTTTTCCTTTATTGATTTTTTTAGAGACAGAGGAAATGAGAAGGAGAGAGAGATAGAAACATTGATGAGAGAGAACATTGATTGGCCACCTCCTGCATGCTCCCCACTGGGGATCGGGCCCACAACCTGGGCATGTGCCCTGAACGGGAATAGAACCCGCAGCCTCTTGGTGCATGGGTCCACGCTCAACCACTGAGCCACACTGGCCGGATGCGTCTCTATTTTTAAAGTTTCCTCCTAAATGTCCATTGATGAATAAATGGATTAAGAAAATAATAGAGTAGTATTCAGCCTCTAAAAAAGATGGCAATCTTGCCATTTGTGACAACATGGATAAACCTGGAGAATGCTGTGCTAAGTGAAATAAGCCAGACACAGGAAAACAAATACTGCATGGTCCCACTTACATGAGGTATCTAAACTAGTCAAACGTACAGAATCAGAGAGTGGAATGCTGGTTGCCAGGTGCTAGGACTGAGGGAAATGAGATGTTGGTGAATGGATACAAAGTTTAAATTATGCTAGATGAATAAGTTCTGAAGATACAACGTACATCAATACGACTATACTTAATAATACTGCATTGTATACTTGAAATTTGCTAAGAGGGTAGATCTTAAATGTTCTCACTACATACACACATACAAATATAAAGAAAATGGTAGCTATGTGAGATGATAGATGTGTTAATTTGCTTGATTTTGCTGATTACATATATATGTAAATAATCACCACAATCAACGTAATAATCACCACATCTAGTTTCTTGGGTAATTCAGGGAATAGCCAGGGTTGCCAAGCACTGAAGTAGATACTCAAAAACATTTGTTGAAAAACTGACAATATTGTTCAGTAGTCACAGTAAAAAAAATTAAAATTAATCATATTATTATTTAAATAGTTGCCTTGCTTCCAAAGTAAAAAATAAATAATTATTGATAGACTTGGGAAGGACCATAGACCTCAGCTGTATTTTGAAAAAAAGAAAAAGAAAAATCCAGTAAAGCCTTTGTTTTTTGTTTTTTTCAACAAATCTAAACAAGTAATGATTGTAGTACCTAAAATTAACAACAGGAACACAACCCATTTAATAAGACATCAACTGAATTTTGGTCCTTTTTATTTAGAAACAGACAAAAAGTAAGTTAAATGATGTTGTGCCCACAAATAGGTTGTAATTTTAACCCAAAAGGTGATCATCTGTACCCTAGGAAAGCTTACCCTAAAAAAGGAGATCAAAATTATTTGGATGGAAGAAAAAGAAAAGTATATTAATTCATTTAGTTAGTGTACACATTCTTATAAAATATTTAACATGAATTTAATAAACTTCTTAATCAGGTAGAGAGCATTTCAGAAGATATGGGAATAATTTGATTTAAAAAATGATTTTTCTCAGCTACCTCTGAACTATCATTGTTAACTCTGTTGCTTTCAACCCTAATAGAAGAGATCTATGTGAATTGACTGTATAAAGTGATTATTTTTCATTCAATACTGACATATATCACCTCTCCTGAAGAATTAATTAACCCAAAAAGATAGAGTGAAAAGAAACCACATAATTTACATGTGTAATGTAATTTCCTAGGATGTAATTTTGTACCAGAAAATAGGTAATTTCCCTATTATTGTGAAATATTATAAACTTTAATAGCTAAAAGGAAATCATGAGTTGTTTTGATTCTTCTTAGAAAACAGCTCCCTAGGAATTACTACAGCTCTGCCATGTGCCAAATGGCATCCCATTTTCCAATGTTCACGTGTGTGCTTTACTATTTTTTTTCTTCTTTTTGCTCACACTTTGTCTTATTTTTATTGAATTTATTGGGATGATATTGGTTAATAAAGTTATATAGATTTCAGGTGTACAATTCTATAATACCTCATTTGTATATTGTATCATGTGTTCACAACCCCACGTCAAGTCTCCTTCCATCACCATTTATACTCCGTTTACCCTCTTCTATCTAGTTCACTCCCCTATATCTCTGGTAGTCAACATACTGTTCTCTGTGTCTATGAGTTGTGTTTTTTTTGGGGGGGGGTGCTTAATCCCTTCAAATGCTTTACCCAGCACCCCAGTCCCCCTTACCTTTGACAGCTGTCAATCTGTTCTCGGTAACTATGAGGCTGTCTATATTTTGTTTGTTAGTTTATTTTGTTCTTTAGATTCTACATGTAAGTGAAATCATATGGTACTTGTCTTTCTATGACAGGTTTATTTCACTTATAATAATCTCCAGGTCCATCCACGCTGTCACAAAAGGTAAGATTTTCTTTTTTTTTTTTTTATGGCTGACTGGTGTTTCATTGTGTAAATGTACCACAATGTTTTTATCCAGTCATCTACTGATGGATACTTAGGCTGCTTCTAAATCTTGGCTATTATAAATAATGCTGCTATGAACATAGGGTTGCATGTATTCTTTCTGATTGGTGTTTTGGGATTCTTTGGATATATTCCCAGAAGTAGAATTGCTGGGTCATAAGACAGTTCCATTTTAATTTTTTGAGGTAACTCGATACTGCTTTCCATAGTGGCTGCACCAATCTGTATTCCCACCAACAGTGCATGAGGGTTCCCTTTTCTCCACATCCTCGCCAACACTTGTTTGTTGATTTATTGATGATAGCCATTCCGAAAGGTATGAAGTGATATCTCATTGTGGTTTTAATTTGCATTTTTCTGATGATTAGTGATGTTCAGCATCTTTTCATATTTCTATTGGCATCTGTATGTCCTCTTTGGAAAATTGTCTATTTAGGTCCTTTGCCCATTTTTTAATTCAATTGTTTGTTTGGTGTTGAATTGTGTAAGTTCTTTATAAAAATTTGGATATTAATCCCTATCAGATGAATCAATGGTGAATATGTTCTCCTATTTAGTGGGTTATCTTTTCATTTTTTTGATGGTTTCCTTTGTTGTGCAAAAAATTTTTAGTTTGATATAGTCCCATTTGTTTATTTTTCCTTTTGTTTCCCTTGTCCAAGAAGATACATCAGGAAAAATACTGCTATGAGAAATGTTCGAGATTTTACTGCCTATGTTTTCTCCTAGAATTTTTGTGGATTCAAGTCTAACATTTAAGTCTTTAATCCATTTTGAGTTTATTCTTGTGTATGGTGTAAGAAGGTGGTCTAGTTTCATTTTTTGCAAGTATCTGTCCAATTTTCCCAATACCATTTATTGAATAGACTATCTTTACCCCATTGCATGTTTTTGCCTCCTTTGTCAAATATTAATTGACAGTAAATGCGGGGTTTTATTTTTAGGCTCTGTTCTGTTCCATTGATCTATATGTCTCTTTTTATGTGAATACAATGCTGATTTGATTACTAAGTCCTTACAGTATAGTTTGGTATCAGGTAGTGTGATTTCTCCAACTTTGTGCTTCTTTCACAAGATTGCTATGGCTGCCCTGGCTGGGTAGCTCAGTTGGTTAGAGCATCATCTCAATATGCCAAGGTTGTGGGTTTGATCCCTGCTCAGAGCAAATACAAGAAGCAACCAATGAACACATTAATAAGTGAAACAACAAATTGATCTCTCTCTCTCTCTCTCTCTCTCTCTCTCTGTCTCCCCCTCCCTTCCCTTCTGCTCTCTTTCTAAAATCAACCAATAAATAAAAAATTAAATAATAATAATAATAAAAAACAACTGCTGTGGCTATTCAGAGTCTTTTATGATCCCATATAAATTTTATGGACATTTTATGATGTTCATTCTTCCTATCCATGAACACAGTCTATGCTTCCACTTATTTATATCTTTTTCTTTTTATCCTCACCTGAGGACTTTTTTTTTTTTTTTTTTGCATTTATCTTCAGATAGAGCAGGAGGGGGAGAGGGAGGAAGAGAGAGAGAAAAACATTGATGTGAGACAGATACATCAACTGGTTGCCACCTGCACGCCTCCAGCTGGGGCTGGGGACAAACTGCAACCAAGGTACATGCCCTCAGCGGGAACCAAACCTAGGACTCTCTGGTGTGCAGGCCGAGGCTCTAACCGCTGAGCCAAACAGTCCAGGGCTGTTTATATTTTCTTCAATTTCTTTGGTGTGTTATAATTTTCTGAGTACAGGTCTTTTACATCCTTGATTAAATTTATTCCTAGGTATTTCATTGAATTTGTTTGATGCAATTGTAAATGAGATTGTTTTCTTAGTGTCCCTTTCTGATAGTTCATTTTTGATGTATATAAATGAAACCAATTTCTGGATATTTATTTTGTATTCTGATACTTTCATGAATTCATGTATCAGTTCTAGTAGTTTTTTATGGAATCCTTAGGATTCTCTATATACGATAGCATGTAATTTGCAAATAATGACAGTCTTTCTTCTTCCTTTCCAATTTGGATACCTTTTATTTCTTCTTCTTGTCTGATTAATGTTGCTAGGACTTCCAGTACTATGTTGAATGAGTGGCAAAAGCAGACATCTCTATCTTGTTCTCAGTCTTAAGGAAAATGCTTTTAGTTTTTGCCCATTGAGTTTGAAGTTAGATATGCATTTATCCTATATGGCCTTTATTACATTGAGGCATGCCCCTCTATTCCCACTTTGCTGAGAGTTTTTATCATAAATGGATGCTAAATTTTATCAAATGCTTTTTCTTCATTTATTTTTATGCTCATGGAATTTTTATCCAGGCAAGAAGAGACAGATCTCAGGGTGCCTTGAAACTTTTGCTGACCTGCCCCTGGGCCCAGTACTGGTAAAAAGTGGCCTTGGTGTACAGCTTGGTCCTTCCCACACACACCCAGGCCCAGTGGAGGCAGCCACAAACTTTGTATCACTTTGTAGCTCCAAAGAGGTTGCCCAGGGTCAGTCATAGGCAGCATCTGACATTGGCCTGCAACAGAGTCCCTCCCAAGAGGCTCCAGAACCAATACACCCAGTGGCCAACTTCAGATAACACAAAGCAGAATTCAATAAACTTCACAAGTGGCATATACAAAGGGGTATCCCAACAGGCACCAGACCCTGTGGAGCTGAATTCCACTTCGTGTGGTCAACACCTGCACAGCAGCTTGTACACAGCAGTCAAGGTTGATCTACACAGTCAGCCAGCCTGATGGTCAACACCACACAAAAATAGGCAATAACAATCAAGACTCAATTACAACAGGAGGGCCTACATAACTCACACAAGGGTTATTCCTAGAGCACCCAGTTCAGGTAATCAAAGAGACTGAGCCATTGGGTCCCACAGGATACCTACAATATAAGGCCACCCCACCAAGACTGACAGTCATAGCAGATCTACCTAACATATAAAAACAAACACAATGAGGCAGCCAAAGAAACATGCCCCAAATGAAAGAACAAAAGAAATCTTTAGAAAGGACCTAAATAAAATGGAGGCAAGCAATTTCTCAGATATCTCAATTTCTCAGCAAAAATAATATTAATAATTATAAGGATGCTGAAAGAACTCAGTGAGAACTACAGCAATGTGAAAAAGGGCATAGAAACCATAAAGAAGAACCAGTCAGACATGAAGAATACATGATCTGAAATGATGAATACACTGGAGGAAAGAAACAGTATGTTGGATGAAGCAGAGGATTGAATCAGTGATCTAGAAGACAAGGTAGCAGAAAATACCCAATCAGAGCAGCAAAAAGGAAAAGAAATTGAAAATATGAAGACAATTTAAGGGACCTTTTGGACAATATGAAACATAACCTCTGCATGACTGGGTACCAGAATGAGAGAGAGCAAAGGATCAGAAACCCATTTTTTTTTAAATGACAGAAAACCACCCCAACCTGGTGAAGAAAAAAACACACAAGTCCAGGAAGCACAGAGAGTCCCAAACAAGATGAACCCAAAGAGATTCACACCAAGACACATAATAATTATAGTGGCAAAGGTTAAAGACAAAGAGAGAATATTAAAAGGAGCAAGAGGAAGACTGTTAGTTACCTACAAGGGAGCTCCCATAAGATTGTCAGCTAATTTCTCAACAGAAACATTTCAGGTCAGAAGGGAGTGGCATGAAATACTCAAAGTGATGAAAAGCAAGGGACCTACAACCAAGGCTACTTACCCAGCAAGACTCATTTAAAATGTAAGGCGAAATGAAAAGCTTCCCAGATAAGAATAAGCTAATGAAGTTTGTTACCACCAAACCAGTATTACAAGAAATGTTAAAGGGTATTCTTTAAGAGGAAGAAGAAAAATTAAAAAACAAAACAAAACAAACAACAAAAAACCAGAGGAACATAATTAAAATAATAAAATGGCACCAAATATGTACTTATCAATAATCACTTTATTTATTTTTTCCCCATTGATTTTTTAGATAGAGTGGAAGGGAGGGAGGGGGAGAGATAGAGAGAAACATCAATGTGAGGAGACACATCTACTGGTTGTTTTCTACTTGACCCTGACCAGGGCCAGGGATCAAACCTGCAACCCAGGTACATGCCCTTGACCAGGAATTGAACCCGTGACCATTTGGTCTGTGAGCTGACACTCTAATTGCTGAGCCAAACTGGCCAGGGATCAATAATCACTTTAAATGTAAATAGCTTAATTAAATGCTCCAATCAAAAGACTAGGGTAGGTTAATTGATAAGTAAACAAGAAACATATATATGCTGTCTACAAGAGACTTACCTCAGAATGAAAGATACACACAGACTAAGAGTAAAGGGATGAAAAAAGATATTTCATGCAAATGAAAAAGAAAAAAAAAGCTAGTGTAACAATGCTTATATCTGGCTAAACAGATTTTAAAACAAAGGCTATAGAAAGAGACAAACAAAGTCACTACATAATGATATAATGATAAAAGGAACAATCCAGCCAGAGAATTTAACCCTTATAAACATTTATACACCCAACATAAGAGCACCTAAACATATAAAGCAAATCCTGATGGACATAAAGGGAGAGTTTAACAGTAATACAGTCGTAGCAGGTGATTTTAACACCCCGTTGACCTCAATGGATAGATCTTCCAAACAAAATCAACAAGGAAACAGCAGCCTTAAATGACACACTAGATCAGGTGGATTTAATTGATATATTCAGAGCATTTCACCTCAAAGTAGCAGAATATACATTCTTTTCAAGTGCATATGAAATATTTTTAGGATAGACCATGTGTTAGGACAGAAAACAAGTCTCAATAAATTTAAGAAGATTGAAATCATATCAGGCATCTTCTCTGACCATAATGTTATGAAAATAGAAATCAATTGCAAGAAAAACACTGAAAAACACACATAGACATGGAAGCTAAATAACATGTTATTAAACAATGAATGGGTTAACAATGAAATCAAGGAAGAAATAAAAAATACCTTGAAACAAATACAAATGAGAACACAACAACCCAAAGTATATGGCACATAGCCAAAGCAGTCCTAAGAGGGAAATTCACAGCATTACAGGCTTACCTTAAGAAACAACAACCAAAAATCTCAAGTAAATAATCTAACTTTACACTTAAAGTAGAAAAAGAACAAAAAACAAAGCCCAAAGTGATTAGAAGAAAGAAAATAATAAAGACCAGAACAGAAATAAATTAAATATAGTCTTTAAAATAATACAAAAGATCAATGAGAACAAAAGCTGGTTCTTTGAAAAGATAAAATTGACAGACATTTAACCAAACTCATCAAGAAAAAAAGAGAGAGGACCCAAATAAATAAAATCAGAAATGAAAGAGTAAAAGTAATGACTGACATCAAAGAAATACAAAGGATTGGAAGAAAACATTATAAAATACTATAAGCCAACTAATTGGACAATCTGGACAAAATGGATAAATTCCTAGACACATATAATACTCTAAAACTGAATCAGGAAGAATCAGAAAATCTGAATAGACTGATGACAAATAATGAAATTGAAGCAGTAACCAAGAAATTTCCAAGAAACAAAAGTCCTGGACCAGATGGCTTCACAGGTGGATTTCATCAAACATTCAAAGAACTAACACCTTTCCTACTCAAACTATTTCAAAAAATTCAGGAAGAGGAAAGACTCCCAAGTTCATTTTACAAAGCCAGCATTATCCTAATTCCAAAACCAAATAGAGACACTAAAAAGAAAGAAAGCATAGGCCAATATCCCTGATGAACATAGATGCTAAAATCCTGAAACATAATATTTGCAAACCAGATCCAGCAATACATTAAAAAGATCATACACCATGATCAAGTGGGATTTATTCCAGGGATGCAAAGTTGGTACAATATCCATAAATCAATAAATGTGATATATCACATTAACAAAATGAAGGATAAAAATCACATAATCTTTATTATTGTTAGTAGTGTTGTTTTTAATAGTTGATGTTGATCCTAGTATGTAAATAGAAATGAGAGAGACAAGAATTTCTGAGCACTTTTTGAAGGCTGATGTTCTTGACCTTCTGGTAACATGAGGATATGAGTGCCCATTCCTCACCTCCTCCCTCTGGCAGATTTTCTCTCTAGACTAAGAGAACTCTAGTGTTACCAAAAGGTCAAGAACATCTACTCAAAACAAAAAGGTATATGCAGCTCTTTTATATTATCCTGCCCTTCAAGATGTCTGAAATATATTCATTATAGGAGTCATAAGTCTAAATTTTTATTTAAGAAGTTCACTTCTTTTTTTTTCATTTTGTTACTTTTTTGTCTGTTGTTTGTTGATCATTTCTTCACCTGAAATTATATTAGATTAAAAAAATTTTTAATGGTTAATAGATTAAACTGGTCAATAAAAATAGAAAACTACCAACATATAACAATAAGTGTTTTAAAATGTAGGTTGCTTATGACCTATACTTTGTACATGCATGTGCACACACACACATGCGTGCAAACACACACACACACATACACTGTGCAAGAGCCCCAACATATTGAAAGTGTCTGCATTTTTCAGAGCTGTATTATCCTTAATTGTGTGTTCTAATAATCTTGGTGTCAGAAATTTGAAATTCCAGTCATATATTAGATTTGTTAAAAATAACTGTTGCTTACTAATATTTTCCTCTAAAAGAGGTTTTACTTTATAGGGTTTGGAAATAGATGCCTGTGCCTACAATGACTATAAAGGGCATGCTGAAAAGCATATCCCAGTGGAAAACCCTTTGCTGGGTAGGGACTGCCTAAATGTTTAATGACATTAGCTCCCTGCAAAGGACATTCTTTTCCTGCATATGCAAATTTTCTTAATGTGAACCCCCCATATCAGGTAGAATGTATAAAGTTAATGATGCCATGTAATTACAATCACTATGGTGACTGCAGTCCCCTGAGAACAATAATGTGATAATATACATGAGTTTTGACTTTCTTTGGAAACAACAGCTTATAATTTGAAAACAGATAGTAAAATATTTTCATTATCTTTCTCTAACTCCTAAGGCAAAACCAGGTACAAACAGATTATGCTCTTTATTAACTAATAAAATGATAAGAGAAAGCAAAAAACAATGCTAGTAATTGTTTTCAACTTTCAATGCCTTCATTTGGCTTCATTTTAAAGCCTCTTTTCCATTCAATCAGGGAAACACCAAGGCCTTTGGAGCCAGATTTTTATTTTCCTTAAATCCTGATCTTGTTAATCCCAGGGAGGCTATATAACTACTGTTTACTGCTATTGTGCTAAAATGACATGACCAGTTATTTTAGATGGGTAACAAAGTTCTCAAATAATTTTCAGTGAATGAGAAGCCTGGGAGTGGGAGTGAAAGGATGATTCTTAGGAATCCTTGCTGCATTTTTTAAAATTATAATTATTCATGTTTTCTGAAAGAACAGGAAGCGAATACATAACAGAGTCAAACGCCTACAACTCTGTAGGCGTATCTGGAGTAGTTGTTAAGTCCATATTTAGCCTATGTGAATATGATCATGCAGTTAAGTATATATGTAGCTCAGGAGGTTTTGGAGGAGTATTAGATCCACCAATACCTCAATTTTTCCCTCATTATCACACATCTCTGTCCATTTATTTCCCCAAATAATGAAGAAAGTGTAACCCTGTTCTTTTAAATCACCCAGGAAAATACATTAGATATCCCTATGAAGATATTGAATCAAACTGTCTACACCTAGAGCGTCATGCAATGTTCACGAGTATGGCCCACAACCCAACCTCCCTTTACATACCTACTAGTTGATTACACTTAACTGTGACCCTCACTCACTCATTCTAAATGGAGTGCCTTTCTCAGTCAAGAATCAGGTTTGAGGTGAGAGTTGGTGGCACACAAATATACACTGAGAATTTTGTGTTCTTGAATTAGCTGAGAAATACAGTCCCCTCCAAAATGAAAACTAATAAAGTAAGATTCAGCTTTATGCAATTACACGTTTTAACAATTAACCATTTGAAACTGTTTTGACAATACTGATTGATTTTCTTAATCTTCCAAATGAAATTCAATACAATCCATTAGAGATGAAATGAGTTATGGTCAAGCAGTGAAAATAATATATACATTTGTTATTGTTGCTTATCATTCAATTAATATACTTGAAGTCTTAGAGAAGTTTTAGGTCCACGGCATAATTTACCAGAAAGTGCAGAAAGCTCCCATATACCCCCTCACCCTACATGCACACAACCTCCCTCACTACCAACATCTTATACCACAGTGGTACATTTGTTACAATCGGTGAACCTACATTGACACATAGTAATGGTCCACAGTCTATAATTTACATTAAGGTTCACTCTTGGTGTTGTATTAATACATTCCTTCAGTTTTGACAAATGTATAATGACATCTATCCACCGTTATCCACCATTGTATTATCATTCAGAATACTTTCACTGCCCTAAATATCCTCTGTGCTCCCCCTATTCATCTCTCACCCCCATCCCCTGTCAACCCTGATCTTTTTGATATCTCTGTAGTTTTGCCTTTTCCAGAAAGTCACATATGTAGTAGGAATCATACAGTATTTTTAGATTGGCTTCTTTCACATAGTAATATATATTTACGTTTATTCCACATTTTTTCATGCCTTGATAAATCAATTCATTTTTAGCACTGAATACAAATTCCATTGTCTGAATGCACAACAGTTTATTCATCCGATTGAGTCTTTTTTATTGCTTCCAGTTTTGCAATTATGGGTAAATCTGCCATAAAAATCTGTGCACAGGTTTTTGCATGAACATAAGTTTTTGATTCATGTGTTTAAATACAAAGGAATTGCAAATAACATACATTTTGACTTGACTACTACATTTTCATGATGGTAAGATTTCATGAATTGGTTAGAAAAATAGAATCGAGAGATGGAATATGTGGATTTAGACCAATGTTTATAAACAAAAACGAAAAAATCCACAACCTCTCCAACACTTGTTATTACTTGACTTGTTGATAATAGCCATTCTAACAGATGTGAGGAGGTATCTCATTATAGTTTTGACTTGCATTTCTCTACTAGCTAGTGAAGTTAAGCATCTTTTCATATATCTGTTGGACATTTGTATGTCTTCTTGGATAAAGTGTCAGTTAAGGTCCTCAGTTCTTCTTCTGGGTATCTACCCAAAAAATTTGAAAACATTTATTCATAAAGATATATGTACCCTATGTTCTTTGTAGCATTATTCATGGAGGCCAAGACATGGAAACAGCCAAAATGTCTTTTTATAGAGGATTAAATAAAGAAGATTTGGTATATGTATACAAAGGAATACTACTCAGCCATAAGAAAGGATGAAATACTGCTATTTGTGACATGGATGGATCTTGAGACTATCATGTAAGTGAAATATCAGACAGAAAAAGTCAAGAACCATATGGTTTCACTCATGTGGAATATATAACTGAAAGCAACAAATGAACAAACAAACAAAGAAAACTCATAGTCACAAAAAACAGTATGGTGGTTACTGAAAGAAAAGGGAGTTAGGAGGAAGTTAGTAAAGGGTAAAGGGGGTCAAATATATGGTGATGGAAGGAGACCTGACTTTGGGTGGTGAACACACAATGCAATATACAGATGATGCATTATAGAATTGTTCACTTGAAAGCTATATAATTTTATTAATTAATGTACCCCAATGAATTTAATAAAACATTTTTAAGCCCTGACTGGTGTGGCTCAGTGGGTTGAGTGTCATTCCGTGCACAGAGGTCGCCAGTTGGATTCCCGGTCAGGGCACACACGCAGGTTGCAGGTTTGGTCTGCACAGGAGGCAACTGATCAATGTGTCTTTCTCTCTCTCTCTCCTCTCTTTTCCTCTCTCTCTAAAATCAATAAAAATATTTTTTAAAAGAAAGAAAAATATTGTTTTTCATTAATTATTAAAAGAAAATATGTGGAAATATTGGAAAATGTGAAGTAGCTACAGAGATGGCATTTGAACATGTAATTAGTGCATTTATTTGAAGTCTCTACCATATTCCTATGGAGAGGAAGTAAGTACAAGTTCCCTTTGAATTTCCATAAATCTGGCCTTAAGTTTAAAAATGAAATAACTGAGGAATAAGAGATGTTTTATATTAAGCCAGTCAATTCAATATGATATCCTTTCTGAACAGTGATACTAAAGGAAACACATATATCATGGTATTTTATGTATGATTTGAACTTTAAATATTAGAGAAATTCTTCCCTGGCCAGTGTGGCTCAGTTGGTTGGAGTGTTGTCCATGCACCAAAGGGTTGCGGGTTCGATGCCCCATCAGGGCGTGTGCAAGAGGCAACCAATCAATGTTTCTCTCCCCTCTCCCTTCCTCTCTCTCTAAAATCAATGAAAACATGTCCTCAGGTGAGGATTTAAAAAATTTACTAAAAAAGAAAATTAGAGAAATTCCTGGGGGTAATCTTGGCTTGATCCAGATGGGTGTTTTGCTTATATAGATAGCAAATAAGCAATGAAATGGTGTTCAACCTCAGCAGGCAGGTACTATTCTATCCCCTCTGCTTAAATCTATTCGAATCAGTTTGTGCCTCCAACATGCCATCAAACTTGCTCTTTTCAATGTCACCAGTGACCTCCACATTACTAAATCTAATGTCGGTTTCTCAGTTTTTATTCTGTTTCATCTGCTGCATTTGACAGTTACTCACTTCTGTCATCTTGTTTTACTTTCTTACAGGACAGCATACAATCTTAGCTTTCCTTTGACCTCACTGCTCCTCCTGTCTCGAGCCTTCACTTATATACTACTCATTCCCAGTTTTTTATTTCCAGCCCAGGCCTTTCTCCTGAACTTTATAAATACTATTTGTTGAACTAACAAGAGTATGTTCTTAAAGCAATGGGTATTTGTAGAATAATCATGTAAACCTTTAAAGAGAAGATAACACTTATCTCCTTATGCTAATTTAAATTCTTTGCTTGCATGTAACAAAACAAAACAAAAATTCCAGCCTCAAATTGACTTTAGAAATGTTTTCATTACCTTAGGTGAATTGTCTGCAATAACCTAAAGATTATTACTCCTTACATCCAACAGAAGGAAAAGCTTATTTCTTTCTTAACTTTCTGACCAAAAGAACATTTCCTCTGAGTAGAACACCTTAAATCATGTACTTATTTCTGAACCAATTGCTATGGCAACTGTGATGGAACAGTGGACCAATTAGAGTCCACACCTAGCAGCAAGGTTGAAAGCGTTTCATAAACAGAGGAGCATGTAAAGAATAAAGGAACAGCATGAAGCTGGAAAGTGCTACCATTTTGAGGGAATGGGAATAATCAGTATAGCCGGACCATAACTGCATGGACTCTTACTGTAGATAATGAATCTGAAAACATAATTTAGGATTGGCATGGAGAGGAACAAACACGAGTATTTTGAAAGGATAAGTTAACGTATACCAAGTGTCTTCCCTGTCTTTATCTGGGAACTGCCCTTCCTTTAGGCCTAAAGAAGTGAAGACTGAATATTCTATGATGCCACCTCAAATGGATTTGTGTGTTAACACTTGATTTGTTAAGACTATTGGTATGTAATTACCACTTAAGCAAAGTTTTACAAGGTTTTAAGCCCACTGAGAATATTACTTTCTTTTTTAATTTTGAAAATCTAAAATAATTATTTTATCCATTCAGTGCTAATTGATTAAAATTAAATATTTGTATTGAGAGGTCTAAAAGCGTCTGGAGCCTTGGTAGTCTTCTCAAAAGATTAGAAATCTTATTTATTAGGATTTTATGAACCAATATTTCCATGAGTTGATAATGCTAATGTCTTACTAATAGAATTTTAATAGGTTTGAGGCTTTGCATTTTATTTGAAACTTTCAATGAAAGTTGAAAAATAAGTACTGTATTTTTACTTTTAGCAAAACTGGAAATTATCCCAATACTTGTGATACTAGCATCTACCTGCATTTCTTTTCACTATCCACTTAGGACAAAGTAAATGGTCAGCAAGCTTGCATTTTTACTATTCCTGATCCACAACAGCAATAATCCAGAAACCACCAATAACATTAAATTATTATTTGTTACTGATAACTTTGCCTTGTTTGCTAAACACATATCATTTTCTGTTTCCTGTTCAAAAGAACGTTATGAATACAAACCTTGTTTCTTTTTTTTATGTTTTGCATTTTATTTTATTTTTAATGAATTAATTTATTTTTGTTACAGATGTTTCTTCTTTTTCTCCCACTGACTCCCTCCACCCTGCTCCCATGGCCCCCCCCCACCCCTTTCAGAGTATTGTTGTCTATGTCCATTGGTTATATATACATGCTTATAAGTTCTTTGGTTTATCTCTTCCTGCCCTCCCCCCACCCTTCCTCTGAGGTTTGTCAGTCTGATCCCTACTTCCATGTCTCTGGATCTATTTTGTTCATCAGCTTATTTTGTTCATTATATTCCATAAACCTTGCTTCTTATTTCAGAGACAAACACCATTCTCCATTGAAAGGAACTCCACAAGTATGAATAGAATTCATTTTGTACTTTGGCCCTTTTCTCTTTATTTCCTGTTTCCTGACTATATTTGCAATTGAAAATAGTGGCAACTACAACCCACAAATATGGCAGGGTAAGTGCATGCTTCACCTGCACACATGTCCCTTTTGGTATGGGTCAGCACACAAAAAGGGAGCTGCTCCTCATGGTTTCGGGTCTCTGGGATCCCATTGGGTCACATTTGTAAACGAAGAGGCTGAGTTATCTCCAGACAGCCTAAGCAGCATCAAGTATCTTTCAATCATTGATAAAATGTTCAGCCTCCACACTTTCTTTATTACAGTCATTCAATGTTAAACCATTGCTGTAATTCCATCAAAGGATCTTTCATTCCCTGTGGTATGATTATGTAGGAAGTAGCTCTGAGATTCCCCTGTCAAATTTATCTCTGAGAAAGTGCTCCTTTTCTATTTTATTTCAATGTATGACTCCCCAACCACTTAATGCATTTGAATAAAAATATTTATTCTACTATTTCAGTAGCAGACTAGCTCTGTAATGTCTCTAACTTCACAATCCAAATAGCACTGAAAACACGATAATGTTACTACTTGTCATTTATAAGCTATCATTTGTACAACACACTACTGTGACATGATAAAATTGCTTCTTAGAAAATTGTTAGACACTTGGGAGCAAGCTAATATTGTCTGGAATAGGGATTAGATTGTTCTCAGGAATGGAGTACATTAAGAGTTAAATGACCAAGAACTTCTCAGAACAAAAATTCCCCAACTCTCTCTGCCGTACTGAAGGGGAGGATCAGGTGCACATACTTAATAGAATTATCAACTAGGAAATGCCTGCAAATATAAAATTGAATTTTATATGTAGATACCAACTAAAAGTAGAGGAGAAACCACTGTGAAATTGTCTGGAAT
The DNA here is from genome assembly GCA_030848825.1 of Tadarida brasiliensis. NCBI lineage: Eukaryota > Metazoa > Chordata > Mammalia > Chiroptera > Molossidae > Tadarida > Tadarida brasiliensis. The sequence goes on along the minus strand of CM061267.1, from coordinate 74,990,492 downwards.
TATACATATTCCTATACTTCAGCTACCTATTCAAGCTTTTAATTGTGGTGAAGAAGTTTGCCTAAAATATTTGGCTTTGCTTCTTCTCCAACCACCCTCCCTCCTTATCATGATACTAGAAAAGTCAGTAGCAAAGCTCATGTGTTTTATTTTTCAAGGTAAAATTAATGTTTTGTGTTTAAAATGTATAGAGTATATTCTTTTCACCTTGATGCCTTCCATCCACTTGTCAAAATCCTATCTGAGCTATTCTAAAAAGTAGAATTCGGGTTAATTATAAAATTAACATATTTTCAAAAGAAAATTAAAACAGAAAGCAAACAGCATGTCATCTATTCCAAGACATTCTCCTGCCATCCCTTGGGCAAAATTAATTTATTTTTTCTCTGAAATCCCGTGACCCATTTTGGGAACTCTTTTATGACCCCCTCTTTACATTCAATTCATGTAACAGTCATGTATATTTCTATCTACTATTCTAGCATACAGACTAAGGTTATGTCTTTGTATCCACTGATGGCCCACCTTATGTAACACATAAATAAATTCAGATTTAAAATATGCATAGTCCTTAGCTTGATTTTAATTACATCTCTAGAGTTACAGAGAGACTCCTCTAAAAATAAAAGAATGGGAAGCTGAAAAAGAACAGCCCTCTTCCAAGTAGCTAGATAGTGGTGTGAACAAGATAAGACAACTAATTAACCAAGAAAAAGAAAATGGGATAATGCCAAATTCAAGTATTTTGAAAACAACAGACTTGCCATCATGCAAAATCTCCATCTAGCTTTCAGTTTTTACATCACAGAGCACTTCATTAAAAATGAACAATCTTAGTCTGCTCCCAAAATGGACATATGGGCAAAAGAAAGTATTGAAAATAAAAACCAAACCTCGAATCTTGCATTTAAAATTGGAAAGGAGTCTTGAGGAAAATAAACACCAAACAAACCAGTAGACCAATGCCTTAATGGTGGTGAAACCTGTATGGTTGTAATGGACGTTGTAGGTCCAATGAACTATCAGCATCATCAAGTAAGACCCCAAAAGATAGTTAGCAGTTGTTACTACTATTCTAAGAAGTGTACTGCCATATACCCAAATACTGTAAACAAATAACAGGCAATGTTCCCATGGGCAAAATTCAAAGAATCAGAGGAGAAAGTTGTTTATATCATACTGGTTTAAATACTTGAAAATGTACTGTTGGGAGTCAGCGGAATGGAGTGCTTAAAAGCATTGCTTTAGAAGTCAAATAGATATTGATATAAATTTTGGTTCTGTCTCTGTAACTTTAGGCAATTTACTTAACCTAAATGTTTCCACCTGTAAAATCAAAATACCAATATATATTTATCAGGAGGGTATATAAGCTACTTCCCACAGGACCTGTATATATAAACAATGAATGGTCACTATTGTTTGGAAAAGTGGGGATATAAGAAAACAATTCTGATCACATGGTTAATTAAACACTTCCGGACACTAAAATGAGCGGTATAAGGTCATGTTTAAAGATCGCCTCCTACCTCCATTTCTGTAACTGGCAGTCATTCCATATTCTCCTGAGTGCACTGAGTTGTCCAAAAAAAAAAAAAAAAGATTTCCATCAATTCTTAGTGTTACCTAGGAAATAAAAACAAAAACAAAAAAGTGTTGGTGTCAAGCTAAGTAGAAGATCAAAATGCAAAGGCTGACAAAAAAATTTCTTTCTACCTTATGAATGATTAATTTTATAAAGAAATGAAAATCTTCTGCCTTGAGCACAAAGAATGTAACCATTACTGTGCTATAAATACCCCAGGCTGAATCAGGGGATAGGGAAGGAAAAGGACAGTGAAACTCATGACATCTCTAAAAAGCCCTTTTCTTGCAGGGTTCTAAATCAAAAACAGATTATTCACCAAAAGCTTTTTGATACCTTGAAGGGTTTCTTGGCTGTTTCTTTGGAAGCTATCGCGCACTAGTTCGCACTGATGAACATTAGCTGTCACTCAGAGATGAACTTAAATTGCTGCCACATAGATGGAAAATCAGTACCAGGAAGAAACCGCCTTTGTAAACCCAGAAAACATATTTTCTTTAAAATGGAAAGGCTGACCATGTGATAAATGCTTTTCACGTAATGGCTAAGACCACTCTCTCTACTCAGGAAGCATGCACGGGCCCTGTGAGACCGGCAGCTCTCAGATTTTTTTCTTCAGATCACATGCAAGATTTAACTTTATTGGGTGCTTTCATAGCACCTACATCTTGCATTGATCCCCTTCATCTCCCCATTTCCTTTATTCTTCTGCTTTAAGAACTATTAAAATAACATATATGTTTGAAAATAAGGCTTTGAGTGGAAATGAAAAGAGCGAGAGGTTATTTGGCAGACATTAGATGGAGAATTGAAGTTTTTAAAATGTAAGTATGTTATGGTTGATTCAGTTTAATTTAACAAATGTTTGTTGGACACTGAACATGTGCAAGGCTTTGTGCTAAGCATCATAAAAGAATATGAAAAGGAAGCAAACAAGTAATTGATCTTCAAGGGCTTTAATTCAGAAGGCAAATGTTTTAAAGTAGGAAGATTATTAGCAGTTTGTTGTTAATGCTACAATAGATCCTAAGGAAATTCAGACAGATCATTGTCAGGGGAGGGGCCAGTGTTGTGAGAAACAAACAAATATTTTTTCAATGATTCTATCAGAAAAGGCTGAATGGAGTCTCAGTGACAGTAGTGGACCTTAAGGGTCAAGAAGGCAATCCACATTGGGAGAATGATTACAGGTAATGAATTCTGAGGATACTGAGACTTCAAGACAGGTTGTGGCCTAAGATAATTAAGGAGAGGGATGGGGAAGATCTAAAGAGGTAGTTTGGCATTAGATTTGCATGCAAGGCTAAGGAATTTGGATTATAAGGAGCTTTTACAATTTGGAAGCAGTGAAGTTCCATGATAGTTCAGGAAGATAGACTGCCATATAGAGACTGATTAGAGGTAGATAAGACTAATTTCCTGCAAGAGAAGGAATTTCTAATAAATAACTAGGAAAGAAAGTGGGAATAATAGGACCAGCTTTTGGACAGATGGACTGAGGGTAACAAGAGTTTAAGTATTAGTATGTTATTCACTCTTGCAGCAAAATTTGGGGAGAGCCTCCTGAATCTATGCAAGGACCAGGCATCAGGTACATGAAAAGGTTTGAACACAAAGAAAAATATTTTAGGTTACTTTATCAAACCATATCTCACAAAAATCTCATTTATTGATTGTTGTTATTTTTCTAGCATATAGTTTGGAATTAATTATACTTGAAAGCTTCTGTTTTCACTCAGTCTATAATTTCCATAATTCTACAAAATTTTTGCTTTGCCTAAGTTTCAAATGTTCACATAAATGTAAACATTGAGCATAAAAGTTTCAAGGGATTGCTTTAGGTCTTCATAATCAATAAAATGTACAATGAACATTGGGTATAAAGAAAAGTTGATCATTCTGATAGGTATACTTTTAAAAAATAATATAATAGACATATATGACTAATATGTTAAATCCTGAACTGCCCTAAACTTAAATTTTTGATGAACTGAAATTAAGAACAACAAATTAAAAAATTATATGGTATTGATATTTGCTAAGTGGATTACATTTATATATTTGACTAAACGCGGAAGTGTATTGTAGGGCCTTTATTGTGAACTTTCCCAACATGAGTTAATAACAACTATAGTATGTGAATATACAAACTAGTGTAAGAGTCATTACTTTCATTAAGAATATTACAGTGAATAAATTAACCCAAAACAATAAAACCTGAGCAGTTGATATATGTAAGTCATTTACATTTGCAGACTCAATTGGGGTAGGGAAGAATAAATGTGTTATGGTGGAAGTTTCATTAGCCCTTGCATTTCAATTGACTTTGAAAGCACACAATAAGAATACAAAAGCAATAAATATCATCCATAAACAAGAATACCACACAGGGTTGTGGTTTTTTGTTTTTTTTTTTAACAAGATGTTCTGTGCCATTACACTTGAATAGTCCTGCTGAATTTTCAATATGAAAAAAAGCTAAGGAGGCCTGCCGTGGTGCCATCACTGTATTCTGCAGCCATATTTTATCCTGCTTTATTATATCGCTCTGCATTCGAAGCTATGTATATGGTGATGTCTCATGGGAAATGCCAAGATGCTGCGGGAAACCTTAAAGGTAATATAGTACCATTTTGTGCCTGATGCTAAACGGCTTGGCTTAAGAGATGCAGAATAAGCACTCAGTGTAAGTCATACCATAACCGCATGTCATGTCCACCGGAATTATGAGCCTGAAGATTTACTGACAGATACAGATATTTTAAAGGTGTTTTCATTTAGCGTCTTATTAGTATCCCAGTAGATATATACTGAAAGGGTCTGCTCACTGTGCTCTTGGGGAGGAGAATAAAGCCAAAGAGATTTCCTTTGACAGCTTGCCAGGTGCTCCTCTATTTACATTACATCCTTTGGGGGTAAGATTTTTTTAATCCTGTCTAGATCAGTAGTATTATTATTTTTTGAAAGATCTGTATCTCCTCTACTAGATCAGAATAACAACTCTAGATTTCAGCACTGACAATGAGTTAAAATCACTGGTGGTCCAACAAAGAGCTCTAGAATTGAAATCAGCAAAAAACAAAATAATAATCTCCCTGTAAGAAACATTAAGAAAAAGTTTAAATGTTCCTTGAATCTATTAGTTACAAGAAAGGGTCTTTGGGGATGCATTGGAGGATGTGGTGAATTAATACCTGGTAAACCCCATTTGTCACAGCTGATGGTTTTCCAGCAGAGAAACGTGGTACCCTCTCTAGAATCAGGTAATGAAGTGCTAGCCGACATTCAGGGTAAGACTGATAAGCACAACCCCGAACACCTCTCAGCTCCCTGAAGGCTTTGTAGGACAGATTCAATTCAGGTACTTCAACCTGAAAGACATCAGAGGCCTGAAACCACTCATGCCCGTCTGCCTGTGACACACCTACACCCTTGCCAGGCGTCTCACCTGCCAGCCTCCCCTCTTCCTGCAGCTCTCAGATTTGCCACTTCCTCAGGGAAGTCTGTTTTGACCATTCTGCCTAAAGAAGCCCTCACTCCCAACTCATTTCCTCTTTACCAACTGTCTCATCTGCCTTTTTCGAGTATCAACATGTAGTCATTAGGTTTACAGATTTGTCTCCTTGCTCACTTGTTTGGGACGACACCTAAATGCTAGGTTCACAGAGGGAGGCATCACAGCCCCTTTTGATGCCTCCACAGCAGCTCCCTACATAAGGCACAGTGCGTGGTCAGGCTTAACCCGTATGTTGGAAGGAAATAAGAGAAGAAATGTGTAAAAAGGAAGGAAGGGAAAAGAGGAGGGAAGGAAGAAGAAGGAGAGGGGGGAGAAGAGGAGAGGACAGGGAAGGAGAGAGAGGAGGGAAGAGGAGAGAGAGGGAGGAAGGAAGGGAAAGTGAGAGGAGGAGAAAGGCAAGGGGGAAGGTGGGGGAACAAGGAGGAAACAGCAGCACACCATGTGGTTTATAACCCTTTCTGTTTATTAGACGTATTCTAACTGGCACTAGTGTTTGACTAGGGTGAAATGACTTAACCAATTTTGGCCTCATTTTTAAATAATGAAAATAATAACCTGAACTGCCCTAAACTTAAATTATATAAATTTAAATAATAAAAAATAAAATAATAAGCTTGATTGTTGCCAAAGCTAAATGACATAACAATTGTGGAGCTCTCTGCAAATTGCCAAGCGTGATACATAGAACTGTACAATCCATAAAGCCCTAAAGAAATGGAAGGCATCACTGTTGCTTAAAGTTGCTGATTTCTCCACTAAACATAATTGCACAACTAATGGCTTCAATCTGGTTTCCCCTCCATTCATAAGCATACCTGATATAAGGAAATTGAAGATCACTCTTAAATGTATACACAGATGTTCCTCAACTACGTTGGGATGACATCCTAATAAAGCCACTGCAATCTGAAAATATCATAACTTGAAAATGCATTTAATATACCTAATCTACCAAACACCATAGCTTAGCCTAGCCTACCTTCAATGTGCTGAGCAAAAGCACCTAACACAATGAACACACTGTAGAGTACAGGCTGTTTACCCTGGTGATCACATGGCTGCCAGCATCACGAGATAGTATTATACTGCACACATATCACTAGCCCAGGAAAAGATCAAAATTTGAAGTATGATTTCTACTGAATGCATACTGCTGTCACACACTGTAAAGTTGAAAAATCCTAAATGGAATTGTCAAAAATCTGGAACCATCTGTAGTCCTATTATTCAATTAAATGGTCGTTAATATAGTACTTGAGTAGACTCCTACCACAGGGCAATATAATAACAATAATAATAACTTACATTTCTAAACTGTTATTATGAGCCTCAAACCATTCCACAATTCTAAGCTCTTTGTACCTTTTATTTCATTTAATCATTGCAAAATCCTGTGAGGTCACAACTTGTTATTCTTACCTTTGTTTTACAGTGAGTACACTGAGATACAGAGAGATTAAGTAACTTGCTCAAGAATCCAGTCCAGTGAGATTAAAGCTGGTTTGGAAGCGGGTACCCAGCTCCAGTGCCAGCCTCTGCAGGTCTCTTATAGGGCGTCTGCATTTAACTGTGATTACAGGCCCTATGGAGTTGTTCCTGTAAATGGATCTTGATCTGGAGTTGTGTTCAGTCAATAGTCCTGAATGGTTCTCTTTCACATACTTAGTAAGACTATCATACAGTAACAGAGAGATGCTAGCATTTAAAAATATCCGAAAAGTTTTTAAAGGATTTTCAAAATACTTTTAAAAACTTGGCCTTGGGTTTAGCCTGAGGTCATTTCTTACCTTCCCAAAGTCCTCATGTGTATTTAATGATTTGCAAACTGGTGCTCAGACATAATGGGCAAGGAGAGACTGAAGACACAGGCAGGCTTCCGATTGGTAGGTGGTAGTTTCAATAAGCAAGGGAATTTATATATAAGGCTTGGGCCACATAAGACAAGTAGATCTCTGCACCTGTCCACGAGAATCTTAAAAGTTTATATAAAGCCCTTAACTGGGTTTAGTTACATACTCAGTCCAGATGGTCTCAACACCTTACTCTCTCAAGGCTATGTTCTTGAAAGCTCCTAGCATGGGGGTGGGGGTTGGAGGTATATTCCCAGGACAGTGGAAGAGGTGAAAAGCCTCTGATTGCCCAGGTCCAGCTTGCAGGTCAACTAGCAGTCACATTCTCATGACCTCCTCCAACAGTATTATACTTAGAGATTTTCAAAGAGGAATGAATATCAGAAACCCTAAAAGGTTTCTGCATATTACACAGGTCTCTGTGACTCACCCCACCATCCCCTTCTCTGCTAAAAAACTCTCCTGTGAGTACAAGCAGGTGAGTCCAGTTCCCGAAAGGTATGCTCTATCCCATTGGCTGCTTGCTTAGGAACAAAGTTAAGAATCAGTGGTTTAACCAATTAGAGACTGGTATGGGGAGGCTGGGGAGAGCAGATGAAGAGTAGATTTTGTTCTATACTGCTGAAATAAAAACATATTGTTTTCAAGGCTATTACTAGAACTGTTGTGCTAATGCCCTGGCTGGTTTGGCTCAGCGGTTGGAGCGTTGGCCTGCGGACCAGAGAGTCCTGGTTCGGTTCCCGCTAGGGGCACATACCAAAAAAAAAAAAAAAAAAAAAAAAAAAGAACCGTTGTGCTAACAAAGAGCTATAATAATAATAGGCAATATTTGTTTTTTACCCTGTGCTTACTAGAGACTCTGTTAACCATTTTTTAACACAGACATAAGACTTCCTATCAACCAATCTGTATAATGTGTACTCCTGTTAAATTTCACACAAGAAAGTGTTCCAGAGTTATTTACCCAAGGTCTCCCAACTATGTGAATGGTGGATCTGAGATTTAAAACCAAGTTAACCTGAATTCAAACTCAAAGGCCTTATATTCATTTGTAATATTGCCTTTCTAAGAACACCGTCCACTGCTACCTCAAAAAACCTCTATCAGCAGATGAATGTGTGACACACACACACTCTCTTTCTTCCTCAGATTTCTGCTCTGCTAATTAGGGACCCACTAGCTCTACAGAGTGGGAGAGGAACTACTCATGGGCCCTACCTATGCTTAGGTTTGGACTACCACAGGAGCACTATAAAAAATACTTTGTTACTTCTACACTTATATAATGAAATGCAGAGTTCTTTTTCAGCATATTTTATGTGCAACAGAGTCTCATGGTAAGTAGCATCATAAAACAGAAAGATCTTCCTTGTTCAAAATGTTCCAGAGTCTGAAACTAAACCCTTCAAATGCTACAGCACTCACACATGTTTTATTTTCAATTACTGTTGATGAATATGCCTACTAAAATCGTCATTAACGTCTCTGCTTCCTTAGACAGGCCATTGAACATGGCAGCATGACCATCACCTAGTTTACTGAGATCTATATTTCTGTCTTAACCTACCTTATACCATTAAATAACATTTCTCCTGCTCTCACTGTGCTGGTTCCAAGAGCTTCTGTATGCACTGGCAAAAAACAACTAAACTGCTAAGAATGTTGTATTAAATGAAAACTAGTAAGGTATCCAAAAGAGAGCAGTGTTGTAAATAGGGTATCACAAGTTAGAAGTAACAGAAAAAAAAATGGCCAGTTCTTTCAAACACCCAAAGCTCTTTTGGTAAGATAAAGGGGATGCTAATGTACATATTTTCATGGATTCTTCATTTCTCATTTGCAATAATTTTCATAAAGAAACACCTTTGCTATGTGATCATTAAGGATCAATGGAAACTTGATTTTAACCTCTCCTCAATCCTCTAATTAAAAGAGCTATAATTCTTGTCAAGGAATTCTATAATAAAGATGCTATATATTTTAATTATCTCCTAAAATTAAGCAATAATATTTCAATAGTTTAAGTACTATTACTAGAAAATCTCCTCATTTTATGACGAATTAAACAAACAAAGAAACACTTAGGCCTTTCATTATTTTGTATCTTTAAAGACTTTTTTATAAACATGCAATTAATCCCTATCATAATTTAGCAGCTAAGTGTTAATTATTCCTTTTTTATAGATAAACAGCATGGGTTGCAGAAAACACCTGTGACTTTCCCCAGACACCACATATATAAGGCTGTCTGGGCTATAACTGAGAAGCTGGGAAAATAGTCTGCACCTATAAGATTCATGCAAGATTTTGAAAAGGATTCAGTTTTTAGGATTGTTTTTTTGTTTTTGTTTTGAATTAATGTTTGTCATTTCTTTGCCATAAGAAAACAATAAAATTAAAATTCTGTTGAGTTTAATTCAAGAGATGTAATAACCCACAAATTTTACTTCTGGTGAAACCCTAATTAGTTAGTGGGATAGTAACATTTATCTTGACCCTTAAATAAATCTACTACTAAATGTAATGCTCTGAGCAATGACAGGAGATTTTTGATATCTTTTATGAAGAAGTAAGAGCATATGACTTGCTCTTACATTTTTCTATCAGGGATTACTTTTTGAATGAAATGAATATTTTTGAACTTTATAATATTAAAGGTTGCATCTTTAAACTAATATTTATTGAATATGCTATGGGTTGGGCAACGTGTTCAACATTTGCACAAAGAAATTCTAATCTTTAATTCTCATAGTATGGGAAATTCTTCCCTTTATTAGATGGAAAAATGAGGCGAAGTTCAGTAAACTGCCTACAGTCATCCAATCAGCTAGTGGCAAAGTCAGAATTCAAGTTAAAGTCTGCTAAGTTCAAAAGCCCGGGCTCTGAAATCACCACTGTTTTCTTTAACAATTTATATTTAGATCATAGAACTACAGTACTCTAAGTAAAAATTAACAATATCAAAAGGAAAGGGTATTTACAGGGCTCCTTACAACTAAAAACTAACAGGATATGATGAAATAATTAATTGATCTTTGCTTCTGCAGTCTCTCGTGTCATCATCTCAATGGGAGACTGAGTTGCCTTCAATGCCAAGGCTGAGTAACACTGTTCAGGCTCCTCCTTCCGTATTTTTAGGTCTTTGCTCTTCCTTGCAGCTAAGTTCACACATCTTATTAGATTCAGCTTCTACCTTCTTTCCTTATCTTCTAACTTCCAGGCTGACCGGGCAGCATGGAGCCATTCAAGGCTGGCTTTATTGAGGAAGGCTACATTTTGTATCTGGTCTCAGGACGAAACTGGAATCAGCACTCACTTCCACAGAATGGCGGGGCTTGTTTGGGCCGCACAGACTTATACACCATATGCCCAACTGCCTAGGCCCGGTTTTACCCAGCACAACGTTTCAGAACACCTGGAACCGAGTGTCAAAATCTAAACCCATAACTTAATTTTGTTAGGAGCAACTCTGCCAATGTGTGAAAACTTTAAATAAAAAATCAAGGAAACAACTAAAAATGAAGTAGGATAAAAGTACTCATTCCTACTCACTAACACCTACTCAGATACCAAGCACTTACAGATATACGAGAACGCATAAGACAGTGTATGTAGACTCAATTTTTAGGTGGGGAATTGAAATATAGTCATAAGAAGGCATGCTTAAGAACAGAAAGAAGTCAAGCTTCGAATAAAGAGTGGAAGAATCAATAAACGTTATGTGAGTTGAGCACAGAACGTGGAGAGGGAAGTTTCCTAAAGCAAGTGGAGTATGTGCCTGGTTCTGCAGGAAGAAGAATTTGGCTTGGATGGGTGAGGCTAGAGCATGCAAAGGGCACCACAGTGACACCAGGAAATGCACTTTTTTTTTTTAATTCTCACCCCAAGATATTTTTTCCATTTACTTTCAGACAGAGTGGGAGGGAGAAAGAGAGAGAGAAAAGGAGAGAGAGAGAGAAAGAAACTGATGTGAGAGAGACACATCGATTGATTTCCTCCCACACGACCCGACCAGGGCTGGGACCGAACTGCAACCGAGGTACGTGCCCTTGACAGGAATAGAACCTGCGAGTCTTTGGTCCACTGGCCGACACTCTAACCACTGAGCCAAACCAGCCAGGGTTGCACCTTCTTTTTTACATATATTTTAAACTGACCCTTTTGGTTTCATAAATTATCCTACTGATATTTTTATTGGGATCACATTAAATGAATCCATTAGTTAAGGTGCCTAGACATCTTTATGGTTTCCTGTCTTTCTCTACGAGAACATGGTATGATTCCCATTTGTTAAAATATCTTTTCATGAGTCTCTAGAGTGTTTTAAAGTTTTCTTCATCTAATTCTTGATCATTGTTTTTTTTAGTCTCCGGTGGTTCATCTTTCTGTTGCTATTATTAAAAAGTTATTTCTTTTGTTACATTTTATAAGTTCTTGTTTCAATATGTAAATGTAATTTATATGAAAACAATTTATATTACTCTGTGTCCACCTTACAGAACTCTTTTTGCTTTTCATAAAAATTCGGTTGATTATCTTGGGTGTTCCAGATAAACAGTCATATTAGGTTCAGATAATGATCATTTTACATTTGACTCACTAATTTCTGTCTCTTTTTTCTTTCTCTTTATTAATTACATCAGCTGGTCACTTGAAACAACTTTCAATAGTAAGGGTATAAAGTATGTCCTGTCTTTTTCCTTGTTTTAAAGAGAAGTATGTATGTCATAAAAACAATTATATTGTGAAGATGAAAAGACAAACTAGGCTGGAATGGTAAGAGTTGGGGGAGAAGGAGAGCTGCTAAAGGCAATTGTAAGACTAGAGAGTAGGCTGAGGTAACTGTACATTTTCTAGTAAACACCAGAATCCACGGGAGGTTTGTTAATGGATAAATTAAGTGAGGTGGTTTAAAAATAGTTAAAGGGTATGAAATGTGAGTGAAGATGCAGACTAAAAAGGGAGAGGGGAAACCCAAAACCCAATGGAATTAATCTACAATTGTTTTTAGAAAAAGGTTAAATGTCTGATTGGATTTTAATAGCATATAAATATTGTAAATTATAAACTATAAATTAACAAGACTTTCTTTAATTTATAATTAAGGAAATCAAGCAAGTCAGAGGCATTCAAGAACAATTCATTATTTGATCCACATCTTTTCCAGAGGGCTTTACCATAAGTGCTGGGGGAATGCAGAGATGTTAAATCTTTGTGCCCCTTGCCCTGGAACTAAAAGTGTAATTGAGCAAATATATACACAGAAATATATTAGGTTGTATAGGGAAAGTACTAGAAATGGTACAAAACAAGTGCTTAGAAGAATAAGCTGGGAGAGTTGATCAGGGAAGGCGATATGTTTGAGGCTGAATTTGAATAGAAGAGGGGGGGCTTTGACTGAGGATGTGGAATGGGGGGAGCTTATGTAGCATTGTATTTCTGGCATAAGCAAAGCTGAAGTGAAGGGAAAATATTGGGTAATAACAAATAGAATCATTTTATAGTAGAAAACGATTTTTTTAGAGGAATAAGTCAAAATTACTAAAAAGGTAAACCAAGGACCCATGATCCTGAACGTTTAATAGTTAAAGAAAGTTTGGGGATTTTTTTTTTTTTTTTTTTTTTTTTTTTTTTTAGTATAAATAGAGAGATACAGAAAGTTTTCTTGGCAAGAAGATATATGATTAGAGTATTCTTATTTATTTGAAAGCAAGAAGAATGGATGGGAGTAGGAAGAAGCCAAAGCCCAAGGCACAATTTTCAAATGGTATCTAGTCTTTTTATCTCAGCCATTATCACAGATTTGCAACATCTATTTTTTGAACTTTAGTTCTATGAATGCAAGTTTTGATTTATTTAAATATTGAAAGAAGGACAATGAAAAGTTATTGCTTTTTATTGCCAAGCATTTGTGTGATCTACTGACATTATTCAACATAATTTTAAAATTAATTAATAGGTCTCCGGAGACTTAGCACCAAATATTCTCTTTATAAAGTCTACTCCCATGCAAGTTGTAATTTCTTTTTTTCAAAGATAAAAATCAATAACCCATCCTATTTTAATTTTTAAAATCAAACCATGATTTGTATATTCTCTGGCACATAAGCACACTAAGTAGAACTGCCAACTGAACAAGAATTCACATTCTTAGACAGAACTGGAAAAATACATTTTTTTAATCAAAGGGAAAAAATAGAAAGCTACTCCCAGAAAATATATGATAGCTATAGCATAACCATGTATGGCATCTCCTAAAAGATAGTTTTTATATTTTCAATTTCTTTTGTTAACATTAAGAGTGAAAAAGTAGACTCAGGTGTTTGGAAGCATTCTCTCTGTATCCCTGGTCAGGTATGTTAGAAGGGGCATAGAAGAGGTGAAGTAGAACTTGACTTCTCACAATCCCCATATTTTCTTCCCATAGTCCTTCCTTCACGAACCTATGACTCATGAAAATGAAGGGCAAATGGCACCAACTTTATGCACACTGAGTCTCCATACCCATGGTAAATTGTCCTCTGTGTTCCTGTTGTGTGTAGAACAGTGGGAGTGACAAGTGACCGGGACATGGGTGGCCACGGAGAATAGGAACAGTTACAAATAGGTTTGTTTTCCACTGAGCATAGGCTATTCTCAGTGAAAACCCAAAGTATTAAATGGAAATTTCATTTATGTGTAAGAGAAGCTTTAGATATATTAAAAAAGAAAAAAAAATGTTCTTCAAAGCCTCCCTCTCTTTGAAATAGACAGAATGGCAAGGTGAAATTCATCTGAGGACTGTTCAAAGGCATCATGATCTCAGTAAAAGCAAAAAAAAAAAAAAAAAAGAAAATATGTTCAAAGCCATCTTTGTTTCTTCAGGAATATTTTACAAATTAAATCAAGGAATATTTGCTTAGAGTTATAAAATCAGATTCACCAGAGAATGAAAATGCTACACATGGATATTTATAGAAAACTGTTCTTCATTTAAAGTAAATTTACTTTACAGAACATTGAACATACAGGATTAAGGTGAATAACTATTACGTTTCAGGAAATGGGCAGCCAGGAACACAAGAACTTTCTACCTAAAATACATTATAAAGTATATTTCAGAAATATCTAAGAAAATGTTACTCTATTTAGTACAATGATGTAATAATATATTGATAATCTTGAGAAATATACTCATTACTAAAATATGGAGAGTATCATGGGCCAGGGGAACCAACTGGCTCATCAAAATTTTCAATTCATTTGTGGTCCTTCCTGCCAGTTTGATGTTGCAATACAATAAGTTAATAGAATTTTACTGATTTTGTTAAAGCGCATCTAAACTTATGCAAAGGGATTCTTGCATTCTCAAGGAATATATTCTCCATTCAATTCACGAAGGAGGAAATTACTTAAAGCTAATAATGCTTGGGTTGGGCAAGGGGTGTTTCAAAGGCATTGGATCACTAGATTTAACCTAGAGGAAGTCACACATGTTCTAAGAGTGGAATTGGCCATACTCTGCTCAAGTTTCCAAAGTGGGAAAATGATGTCCTGTCTCACCCAATTGAGCCAATCGATGAAGAGATTCTTCTCAGGCTTGGGTGTGGGAAAGGAGACTAGGTGCAGTTGGCTATTCTAAATTACAATACTGTCATCTTTGACTAAAGTGGTGTCTGCCAATTAGGTCAAGTGATATAAACAGCATTTACTGATGAGGGAAAATACCTGTACTTTGAATTCTGTTCTGCACTATTTAGCTGAGTAATTCCAAGAAAGTTGTAACTTTTTGGAATCACTGTTTTTTCATCTGTGAAATGAGAATAGTAACATTTAACTCTCAGAGTTCTTTTGAATTGTAATTGGTACTTAATACTACTTACTAAAAAGAAATTGAAAAATATGCATCAATACATAAATACATGTACATTTAATATTTATTAGTACTCACAAATATATTAGCTGCCTGGCACGCAGTGTGGCAAAGAATAAATACTATGTACATGGGCAGGAAATGGCTTTTGTGTTAAATATTATGAAAAATATACAAATATACATAAATTAACATATGGCTCCTTCCTTCAAGGATTTTATATGTACATTATATTTTATTTACTAACTTAAACCAAATAAAAAATTTAGGTACTATTATTACCATCTCTGTATTATAGATGAGAAAATAAGACACAGTAGTAGTAACAAGTAGTAGTAGTAGTAGTTGCTGCAGTCTGGTAAACAAGATGTGATGTCATCTAAAGTGTGTGATCACGACAATAGGAATTAGTACAGTGAAGAAACAGGCCTATCCATAGATGCTTTGAGTTAAAAAAATAAATACAAAATATATTTTTGCATAGGAAATGGGCATTGGGCTTAAGCCTAGTGGATCACATGCTTCAGAAAGAACTATTTTGAAATATATCTGGGTTTTTTTGTTACCCCTGTTTCTTTCTTAATGTTTAATTGAATGTATTGGGGTGACATTGGTTAATAAACTTATACAAGTTTCAGGTATACAATTCTATAATACATCATCCGTATGGTGTTATGTGTTTACCACCCCAAGTCAAGTCTCCTTCCATCACCATTTATTTCCCTTTTACCTTCTGTGTTAGGATATAGTGGAATTACTGCATCTTGAAATTGACAGCTAAGTATGTAGTTTCATTGTTATTATTTATTGATGACACTATCATGTGAGGATTTTTAAAAGTAGCATGAGACAATTGCACAAAATCTGACAAAAAAATCAATAGTTAAAAGAAGAGAGAGCCTGGAATTGTGGAGGCCCATGTGGAGGAGTTTTCAACAGTTTATATGCTTATAATTGGGGAAGCAATTGTGTGTGTGTGTGTGTGTGTGTGTGTGTGTGTGTGTGTGTGCGTAAAGGGAAAAGAAAGTTGATGCTGTGGTAGTATACAGACAAATATAGAGTCTTAAATGATGTTTAGAGACAATATTTTTAAATATTTTTCCTTTTAAAATGCTTTCACATACACACACATGATCAATAAACTCTCAAATAATACGAAATATAGAACAAGACAGCCATTTCTTTCATTGCTAGGTATGAAAATGAAGGAACATAGGAACCATAGGATTTGCTCAGTCACAAGTGCAGCAAATGACAGACCCCAAAAGGCAACCCCTATCTCCTATCTCCAGCTAATTGCTTTTACCCCACAATATCACACAACCTCTCAAATACAGGTGTCATTGTTCCCTTTTCCATATCAGGTAATTTTCTAACTTGCAGTATACTTTCTGAGGATGCTCTCGTAAAATTAGAAAAATAATAATTATAGAACAGTTAGGATTCATGAAAAGTACAAATGCACTTTATAAATATTAAACGCTAGGTGACTAGAAGTATAACATAGTTATGCTCTAAGCTTCTAGGACTGATTTAACAGTTTTTCAGAGCTGCTCTTTTGGGATCCTGCTTATTTTTAAACCCAGTACTTGGCAATGCCGTCCCTTAATGTTGCCTTTTGTATTGTGTACTTCCTCCTACGCATAAGGTCTGCTACATAATATTGGCATAAATAAGTGTAGGAGATATTATTATTATTTTAAATTGGTGTTAATTGGGTACCACGGAAAGAAAAGCAGTGAGAATGAATGTTGTGAGGATATTTTAAATCCAAGAGAAGAACTGGCTGGCTTGATTGTTGGGAATAGTCTGTCCATAAGGAAGACTGGTTCCTAATGAGGATGGATGCATCACCTAAGTGTATACGAAGCGGCAGCAGCAAGGAAGAAATTGTGATGCATGTAGAGAGCCTTTTCTTTGCACGATGCCTGTTATAAGACTACGTTTGAAGCCAGTAGAATGCATTCTCCTATGGATTGTACGATAAGTAAAGTGACATGATGGAAACAAATATCATCAAGCTATAAGAGGCCAGAAATTGTGAGTTCTTTGTTTTCTAAACAAAAGAATTTTCCACTGTCCAAATGTCTGACAGACACTGAGTCTTTTACTCAGTTGAGAATTTGTTTCAGTTTCATAATCAAGATGAACTTATGAAGGCTCAGAAAATTATTTTGTAGGGGGAAAAAGATGTTCATGAGGTTTAGCATATTAATACCTAATAATTTTAATTTGGATTTTATTGAAAACAATTGAGGCAAATAAAACAGTAAAGGTAAGAAAATCATGATTCCCAGCTACCTGCTAGCAGCATGTAAATAATGTATATATTTATTTGTTTTTATTTTCCAGTAATTTTAAAGAAGACATACATATAAATATATAGGAAATATTTATTCTCAAAATGAATATTTCATTTAGTATTTTGCATAGAAAAAATATAGGAGATACTTATATTTTCGTCTGTCATGCTATTATGAAAGGATAAAAAATTCTATTTCATTTTCAAATAACAATAATACCATCTTCCGATTATATAGTACATTCTCTCTGTGAGCTCAAAAGGTCAACTTCATGCAAGGTATAACAGGATTTTATCATTAAAATTAATGATATTTCTGGTGGTGAAAATTCAAAAGTGATAAATAGCTTCTGATTTTTGCTGTGTTGCCACAATACAGGCACTGAGAAAAATTTGGAAATTTGTGACTTTATATTTTCAGATCCAAAAATAGATAAAGAGAACCATCTGAAGCCCTCTATAAATTTTACATGAATTTTTCAGGAGTCTATTTTGAATCCTAAAAGTAAAAAATATGTCTAATATAAAAGGTTCATCTTCAATTTAAAGTACTCATTTGAGACCATTTACAGTTTTTGCTTGGATTTGAAAATCTGTGATGTGGTACTCAATCAATTTCTGGAAAATTAAAAAACAAAAATATTTATTGCAATATAACCTGAAACTCTGATGTATTTCATCCGTTGTTCAATATTTCATAAATATTTCAATATATTGGTGGAAAACAGTCAACTCAAAATTATACTTTTGTCCCAATCAATGGGTCATCTGTAGTTATTTTATTCATTCTTATCCTCTAGAAAGAGACTCAGTGATATATTGTTAGCAAAGAAGATGGAAGACAAATGATAAGAACTATGAGCTTCCTGTAGATGTCACTTACCAGTGATACCTAGCATTGATTACACTATAATTGCAGATGACATTTTAAAGAATATAATCATACATTCAAAAGGTATTTTATATAACAACCACCTCTCAGAATTTCAGAGGAAGAATGAACCTTAGAAATCATCTAATTCTCTCCCTAATTTTACAGCTAAGGAAAGTAGAACACACAGAAATAGATGTAACTTTCCTTAGGTTATGCAGTATAAGTTACCAGTAGAGTTAGTTCAACTGTCTAGTTCTACAAATTCATTTACATTATTCTCAATCACTGATTTAAGAGTAAATTAAGACCTTCAATTTGCCTATTTGTGTATATTAAAAAGATATAAGTATCAGCATAAAACTGTTAGTTCCAAAAATTTCTTAGATGATAGATTTAACTAGTTTAATCAGTATTACACTACAACTAAAGTCACTGTGACCTGAATAAAATATCACTGAACTCTGCTGAGCAATTTGTATCCATTCATTCATTCAATTACTATGTAGTAAGTTACTTCTGGGCATTCGGAATACAGCAGCAAACAAAAACAAACCGATTGCTATGAATTAAAAAGAAAATTGAGAGGAAGATGGTACAAAATAAATGCATTAGTATGTGATAAGAACTTTAGAGAAAAAAATTAAACACTTGGTAAGGAAGCCTAAGGCTAGCTGGGGTTTCACTTAAATAGGGGGTTCTGAAAAGCCCCAATTTGGAAGCTAAACTTGGATTGGTGCGTGAAAAAGCCATGAGGAAGAACTCTACTGGCAGCAGAAATAGCACAAGTGCTAAGATCCTCTGGGGGAGAATGACTGTGCTCAAAAACAGTGAAAGTGTAGAGCAGTGGACTATGTGAGGGGGATACTAATAGAGATCAGAGTGGGGAGGTAAGGGGACTAGGCAGGGAAGGTGTTAGGGTCCATAAAGAAGTCTTAGACGTTTCGATTGGAAGCCCTCCAAGAGCTTTAAGCAGAGGTTGATCTGATCTTTCTTCCATTCTAACAAGGTCACTGTGGTTGCTATGTTGAAGACAGACTTTAGCGGAATAAGAGTGGATGCAGAGAGACAACAGGAGGCTGTTGCAACAAAGCAGGCAAGAGATGATGTCGGCATTGAAGATTACTACCCCAAAACTCAGCGCTCTTAAGGAATCCATTTCTATACTAAATAGATTAGTCAGGAAACAAATCACTCAAATTGGGTAATTTGAGGAGATTTTAATAGAGAAATTATTTCCAAGGGTGGGCCAAGGTTTAAAGATGTTATCAATAGATAGTATAATACACTGAGGCTAGTAATTACAGGGGAAAGTACTACCCTCTAGGCGTAATGGGAGTAATCTATTACTGGAACATAAAAGGGATAGCTTGCTATAAGGAGAGGGCCTTCTGATAGAAGTTAAAACCACAAGGGGCACAAGTCAACTGATCACAAGCTGGAAGAGAGATACCAGAGAAATAAATATCCCTATATCACTCTCCTCCTTCCTTCTGATCTCCTGTTGATGCAGCCTGTTGACCAAACCCAACCAGAAATTGGAAGGTAAGGAAGTACTTGGATGTGGCTCCTATGGGTTGGACTCTTGGAGACAGAGCAGGGTGGGAAGTAAACAGGAGCATAAAGACAAGATAGCATATTGTCCCAACTCACCCCAAATATAATCATGCACATATATCTTGTTTAGAGAGAATACACACGTGCAAAAATTTTAAACATACATGTCTGGTAATAATTCATGAATATGACTAATTCATTAACATAGTTCATTTGTTCTTATCTTGGACAATGATGTATAAAGTTTAAATGTTATTAATTTATTTTAATGAAAATATTCAGTATGTCAGTGAAAAAATGATGTGTGTACTCATGTCTATACTATCACACCAGCTATGTGGGGTTATTATTAGGAGTTAGAAACATATTTAATTTATTCAAAGTTCTACTTATCTTCTTAACCAGTTTCTCCTTCTTCTCTCTTATCTTAGCCTTCATAGTGCCCTCAGTCTAAATAGATGTTTCAGATGTAGCAAAACCACCCATTTCTCAATACTAGGCAATTTCTCAAGCTGATTCTAATTTTCAGAATAATTCAGAGTAAACTCAGTACCTAAGTCTGGTAGAGTTCTTAAATATAGAATATAACAGTATTATAAAAAAAAATCAAGTTTTATAATGCTTTTTCCCCTCAAAGAATTTTTACATATGAAAACTCAACTGAAATCAATGGAAATCTCTGGGTTTTATTTATTTTATTGTAAATATATTTTCATTGATTTTAGAAAGAGAGGGAGGGAGAGGGAGAAAGAGATAGAAACATCCATGAGAGAGAAATATCAACATCAATTGGCTGCCTCAAGCACACCCCATACCGGGAATCAAACCAGTGACCTTGATGTTGATGTTTCTCTCTCATCGATGTTTCTATCTCTCTAAAATCAATAAAAACATATTATTTAAAAAAGATATTGTGATCAGTCCAATAAACAAAACAATAAATTGAGAGAAAGTTCAAATGATTTAGGTTACTGCCCTGGAGGGGTTCTTAGTGGTTAGAGTGTTTGCCCAGGAACCGAAGAGCGGCAGGTTCAATTACCAGTCAGGGGCATTTACCTGGGTTACAGGTTTGATCACAGGTCCCAGTCGGGGTCATCCAGGATGCAACCAATCAATGTGTCTCTCTCACATTAATGTTTCTCTCTCTCTCCCTCTCTCCCTTCTACTTTATCTAAAAACCAATGGGAAAATATCCTTGGGTGGGGATGAACAACAACAATAAAGACTTAGGTTATTCAGAAACACTTCCTCTCCCTACAATTCAGTGAAGACTAGAGTATAAAAAATTTCATGGGGCACAATAAGAATTTCCCCGGCCCTCTCACTTGAACATTCAGATTCTCTGCTGCTGTGGTTCCTAGGTGTATTTCCAGCCATTGAGCAATTAAACTGAGCCTGGTGAATCGGATACAGAACCCATCTTACTGACAGCTCACTGAAAGGTACTATCTTTCTTCCCATTTCCTGTACTTAATCGACATGCAGTCTCTAACCCATCCTACAAGAAATATTTCTTAGGTCTTTCTTTTTCCTTTTATAAGAAAATATATTCTAGGTTCTACTATGATATATGATAGTTTCTCAGATAGTTCACAAAATTCTATTTAATCTATGATTTATTTGAATTATAGTAATGCAAGAATTAGAATTGTTTATTTTGCTCTGGGAAAATACATTATCAGTTTCAACACAGGACTCAGGGAACTGAAATGTAGTTCTGAGCTGGTGGGGTAGAAAGAAATATGGGCTTTAAAATCAGGTATTTATTTTATTTGTAAATATTTTGATGTTGCTCACTGTGAGATTCTAAACACTTTAGAAATGTTAACACATTTGTTCCTCATAATAACTCAAGAAAGAAGGGTTTATAGTTATCACTCAAGGGTCATCATTATCACTCAGATTTCATGGATAAGGGTGCTGAGGCACAATAGGCTAAATAACTGATCAAAGTCACATAACTTATTAGAGTGAAGATTTTAAATGCCAGGTTCTATTCCTAATATGGGGCAAACGTACCTTACCTCAGAAAATTATAAGGACTCACTGAGATATTTAAGTGCTAGTACCCTAAAGTGTCTGGCAAGTAGCCAGGACTCAATAAATGTTAGCTACCATTAGCTGTTTTTATTAAAAATTGGTGCCAATAAAGTCAGAACCATTCTCTTTCCAATTCCCTTATGTTTATGAATTATCTCACTATAGGTTCCCCTAAACTCATGAGAAGGATGAAGAACCTTGCTCTTCAGCTGACCCAGCACCAAGGACAAGTAAACTTATTCATCTCCCTCTGCCCATTGTCCAAGACTGGAAGTGTTTTCATGTTCTTTCCCCATTTGAATATCCTCTTTCACAGCATTGGAAAGGACAAAACCCTCTATGCTTGGAGAAAACAGCACCAAGAAATTCACAGACAGAAATAAGAGTTACAATCATGACTCCCTCGTATGCAAAGAACACAAACACGTCAGGTGTTGATCAAACAATGCAAGCAGAATGGGATCCAGGTCATTTAAGCAGTCACAGCATCCCCCAGTGTTCTGATGCCTATGAAGATATTCAATACAAAGAAACAAGAGTAAAAGACTATGGATAAAAAAGTCTTGCTTCTTGTCCAAAGAAATCATCCATTTCTGTGACCTTCAATAACCTAGCAAATCTAAAGTCTCAGTTTTCTTATTTGCAAAGTAAAGGCCATGCTGCCTTTTCTGATAACCTTGGAGTCTGTGGGGAGTATTATTGGCTCTCCCTATGCTCTGGTTCCGTCCCCAAAATCACACAATACGCTGGGGATTCGTCCTTAAAACATATTCATGATATAACAAACAAAAAACAATCTTGTCTTACTCCATTTGTTTCCAAGAATTACCTGATTTCTTTCCTATTCATTGTGAAATTTATTAAAAGGACCATAGTCACTGCCTCTATTTCCTCATGAACTCTTTACTCTCTCACATAGCAGCTTCCTTACTCCACTTTGTCTTTGATGTGTCTCCTCTTTACAAAATCTCTTCTTATTATGGTCAGTAATGACTTCCAAACTTCAAGTCCAAGGGAGATTTTTAGCCATTAGTTGGTAGTAGTCAATACAGTTGAACTTTCATTCAGAACACCCTTTTCTTTTTGTACCCTTGATTCAAAATCCGGAGCTCTGTCTTTGCCTCCCTCTTCTACGTTATGACAGTGTCCTTGTACACAGTTCCATGTGAAATAACCTGGGCTCCAGTGAAATACCACTTGCCCTAAAGCCTAGATGGCATCAGTTGCTGATGTATATTACAAGTGAAATCTGTGGACTATTTCCTGGTTTGTCAGGCTAATGATGCTCTCACGTAGGATGACTAGGTAGGCTACGACTTTGCCATGTGGGTGGCCTTCAGACACCAAGCTGGGCACCCTTTCTGCAGTCTCATGGCTTTGTGGATACTGCTGAGGCATAACTGCTTCCCTTTCTTCCTCCTCTCTGGGATCTTTTTACCCAACTTGATAGACTTTGGTGTGAAGTAGCAAGCCAGACCACATCCCAGCTACCTGCTGCCTCCTTCTCTAGGTTTAAAGGAAAACTAGAAAGTCCTGCAGAAAATAGGGAGTCTGCCTTTGTCCTTTCTTGGCTGGTTATGCTACTGCCTTACACACCACTGGGGTGTCACATGCTGTACTGGCGTTCCCTCTAAGGAAACCTTGAATTTTTTCTAATATGTAGCTTGGATAGTGGGAAACAAACACCCTTGTTGTAGAAGTCTGGAAAAATTATCTGGTTGTTTCTACTGCTGGAATGATGGTGTTGTGGACTGAGCAGAAGAGAAGGGGAGGACTAAGAGAATGTCTTGTCCTTCACTTTCTGTCTTTGCCTAGACAGTCTTCTCCTGGCAATGGGAGTGGCTACTTTCATTTTCACTTTCCCAAGATTACATTGTGCTCCTCCCTGTCCTGGGGACAAGATGTCTAAATCTATGACTATATCTCTATATCTACATGTCTATATATTCATATATCTATATGTCCATGTATCCAGATCCATACCCATTTCCATATCTATATCTACATCTGATTGGTTCTATTTCTCTGGAGAACCCTGACAAATACAAAGTCCTAGATCCTTAAGTGCTTACTGATAGATAAAAGAAGGTTAAATGAGATGGTGAACATGTTTTCTAACTCTAGGAAAGTGTTACATGGGGTAATACGGGCCACTATACTGACCAGCAACAGTGGGCTCTGATCCTGTCCATGTGGCCCACCATTCTCTAGGGCAGAATATGAAAGAAAACATTGCTAATGCTCTCTGTGACACACAGGATAACCAAGTAGATGTTTTATGCATAAATTCACTATATCTCCAAAGATAATTTAGTTTCAAAGGTGCCTATTACAAAAGTTTGAAGTATGATAGGATGTGGTTTCTGATGATATCTTTCTGTGGGATTCTGAAATTTGTGTTAAAAGATTACTGAAAGTTTGGAAATGGCATCTTTCCAAAATTAAAATTGAGTAGTTATGGTAATCTTTATTTGCCAAAGTCATGGCTGGTGATATAAAAATATGATCTATATCAGCTAGTATGCAGCATCTGATTTCAGTCACTTGACGTGAGTTGGGTTTTTTTTTAATTAATCCCCCACCCCCCCACACACATACACACAATGATTCAAACTTCTTTTTTGTCTTATCTTTACTACCTTCTACAAATTTATGTAGACAGCCTGTGCAAATGGTGGAAGGAAGATAAAGAAACCTCTCTGCTTTTTTAATTTGCATTTTGATTTTGTGATGTTAAAATTGTTCAGAGGTGGTTAAAATAGAGAAAGCATCTACCCAGAGGTAAGAACCTGAGTGAAAATGAGAAACAGCTGGGGGTATCCAGCTAAATGGTTTCCTTATAAATATCTATTGGAATTATTCAGGGAGAAAGAAAAAAGGATTTAGAAGTTTAATACAACAAAGGGTTCTAGAAATTGCTGAAAACAGAATCCTTTAATGCTAAAAGTGGGGAATAACCAAGTGTTGAGAAGGCAATTATCACCTGCAATCTAAATATCAATTGACTGCACGTGAAAACTAGTGGATTTTAAAACTATGAAAGTGAACTATAGTTTCTGTAAGGAGTAAAAAATAGTATATGCATTCACTCATTTAAAAAGTATTTACTAAAAATATGATATGTCAGGCACTGGGGTTTCAGTGACCCACTATGAGAAGTTGGAGAGACACAACTAAGCAGTAAAGCACATGGGAAAACAAGATACCCAAAGGTTATAGTAGGTTCTATAGGAGAAATAAGCAGATGTTTTGACAGAGAAAACAAAAGTTCAAATGGGAAATCTATTCCAGATAGAATGGTCAGAAAACACTTGTCAGTGTGTGACATTTCATCTGAGATCTATAGAATAAAAGCCATGGAAAAGTGGTCCAGATAGGGGTGAAAATGGACACACAGGATCTGAGACTAGAAAAGCTCCACGTCTTTGAAGAAGACAAAGAACAGTACCACTAAAGTAAAACCTAGGGGAAGCATGATGGATAGAAATCCAGATAGGAGCCAAATCACGTAGTATCTCAGCGATCAGGATAAGAAGTTTCAATTTTATTCTAGCACAACAGAAAGTCATGAGAGGATTTACATAGGAAACTGATGTGGTCAGAATGATCTTTCAAAGAGATTTTGTTTTGTGGAGCAATTAGGAAGAAGAAACTGGACTAAGAAATGACAGAGAGAAAAAGAGTAGTTTGAAAAGACGTATTTTGGAGGCAGAACTAGCAAACTTGTTTGTTCATTGAGCAAATACAGGGGCGATTCCTTTATAAAAACTGAAAATAGCTGGGACTGAAGAGGAAAATCAGATGATTTGGTTGTTTTGTGTCTTTTTTTTTTTTTTTTTTTCCCAATAGAGGGCTTTCATTGTGTCTTTAAAATATCATAAATAGGTGTTAGGATTCATCTGGCATCTTGTTGTTTCCATAGCTAGACAACTCTGAAACATTATTTGTCAGCCTGCTGGACTTACTTTTTTTGGAGACATTGATACCATCCTAAAACGTTCTGTTTTTTAACAGCTTGCTAGATCAATACAGTTGAACTTGATACAAGTTCAGTATCATTTCCTTCAAGAATTAGCACATCTTTCTGGACTTGAGATACTGAACAAGCAATGCTTCACCTCAACTAAACCCTGTGAATATTTTTAACTAAGAAATATCTAATTTCAACAAGAGACTCACTCTAAATAACAAAATTGATGGGGAAGTCGCACAAATATCATCTTTTAACAGGAGCCCAGTGTGACACCCTTGGTCATCTTCTGTATATGACTACAGATATCCAGTTCCTTTCTATTTCCCCACTATTTTTCAACACAAAGCTTCTTTTCATTCCAAGGAGACGAAATTCTACCTTGTGGTGATTCAAGTCCCTCATAGAGTTCCTCTGGTTTCCTTGAAAACAACTTTTGCAGTCTTTCAGAGTGATGTTGACATTTTCTGGAATATGAACAATCTGATTGCTAAGAAGGTCTTGATTCGGATGAGATAGGCAGAAAGCTCAAATGATCTGTTTGAATGTGTTATGTTTGAATTACCCTAGGAGAGATGTCAGGAAGACAGTTGAACATATGTGACTGAAGTTCAGGGAAGAGATCGGGACAGAAGACATGAATTTGTGAAGCATCAGCATATAGGTAATTATTATTTATGCTCATGGAACTAGGTAAGATCATCTAAGTGCCAGCAGTTAGAGGCCAAGATAAGTCACACGTTTGGAGAAAACCTAAAAAATCTTTGGAGGCTAAAACCTAAAACTTGAAACCATTTTTTATTTTTGATTCATCTACACCTAAACCTTATTCTATTTAGTTACATAAGCCTCTCATGTTGCTCAAACAAACTTCTATAATTCTATCATTTTTATATATAATTTTTAAAGGATGAATTAGCATGCTAAAGGTATTGGTGATTTACATAAATACTTCGATGAAGCAATTAAATATATAAATGACAAAGAGTTGGTAATAAATGTGTTGACAAAGGTGTGGCTCAGGTACTGAATGACAGAAACAGCTTTCATAAAAACACCACTCAGTAGTTCAGAGTGATGACCTGGAATAACAGAAAGAAATAAAATTCGTCTACATGAAAAGTTGTGTGTTACAATTGAAACATTTTTTCAAGTAGAAGATAGGGGATACTTATCTCTGTAATAGTTTTCTTCTTTTTAAAAAATTTTGTAGGTTTCAAATAAGGCTAAATTTCAATGAACCATGTAATTCAGGTATTTAAAATAAAATTCAAATCTAAGCTCTGTGGTAACCAGGTTAAAAAGCAGATAGACCTATCCATTACTTCCCAGCAATATGCCTTTGGAGTCTTAATATCTATGCCACTTGTCAAATTGTGATAATGATAGTTTAGAACATGGACTAGTGGTGTTCTTGTTCCACAAACATTGCTTGAGGGATTTTTCCATGTTATTAAACATATCAGAAAATTATTTTAATGGTTGCAATAGTCCATTTACTGAAAGTTCTAAACCACTATTTATCTTATTACTATCCTCTTGTTGGATATTTAGATTATTTTCATCTGACCTCACTGTTATAATTTAGGTTTTGTTGTGAATCTTAACCCTTGGTATGGAGCAGAAGTTCTAGTATATCCCCCTAGTCTATTCACTTATCCCCCCTCAGATGTTTGCATACCCTCATACCCTCTATTTTTCTACTTTAATGTCTTACCTCCAAGACCTCTTCTCCATTTTGACCCTCAGACTATTGACCTATGCTGGGAGAAAAAAAAAAAAAAGCAATTAGAAGAAAATGTCCAAAGCAGCTACAATCATATCTTCTCACCTATTTGTATCTGCCTGTACACTCTGCCTTCCCTTCTGTTAGTCTGAATGAACAGCCTGTGCTTCATTGAAGGACATCCCTTCTACTGTACATCTGCTCAAACACATCACATTTTTTTTCTTTGTCTAGGATATTATTTTCTTCCCTCTTGACTAAATTATCTTAAGAGCATACAAGCATTCTGCTATTTCTTCCATCTTAAAAAAAGGGGGGGGGTCCTTAACACTACATCTTTATCTGCTTTCCTTTAGACTAGCATTGGTTCTCAACCTTCCTAAAGACATGACCCTTTAATACAGTTCCTCATGTTGTATGTGGGCATATCTGCATGTGGGCGGACCCACCTGGAGACGGATAGAGGAGCGGTGTCTCAGTTCCTAAGACCATTGGAAATATGTGTTTTCCTATGGTCTTAGGCGACCCCTGTGAAAGGGTCGTTCGACTCCCAAAGGGGTCGCGACCCACAGGTTGAGAACCACTGCTTTAGAGGAAAACTTCCACACAGGTTTTTTTTTTTATAAGCTGTCTCTAGTTT
This sequence comes from Tadarida brasiliensis, assembly GCA_030848825.1. Classification (NCBI taxonomy): domain Eukaryota; kingdom Metazoa; phylum Chordata; class Mammalia; order Chiroptera; family Molossidae; genus Tadarida; species Tadarida brasiliensis. The sequence continues at coordinate 74,962,582 of CM061267.1, read as the reverse complement.
CTTCCTTCTCATTTTCTCTTGAATCCAGTCCAAGCAGGATTTCACTCCATATGCCACCAAAACTTCCCTCAAGGTTATCACTATCTCCACATTGTTCAAAGCCAAGAATAAATTCTCCATCCTCATCTTATCTAAAAGACCAGCAGTACCTAATATGGCTGGTGATGGTCTCCTTGATACACTCTCTTCACTTGGCATCAAGGATCTCGTGTGCTCTGCTTTCTGTCCTATTTTACTGTCTGCTCCCTCTCATTCTACTTTGCTGTTTTACAATATCTACATGACCTCCAAAAACTGAAAATCCCCAAGCCTCAGTTGTAATCTTAAAACTTTTTCCTTCTATCACATTACCCCTGTGATTTCAACCATGAATTTAAATACCACTTATACGCTGAAAACTTCCAGTCCAGACCTCTCTGCTGAACTTGTAGACTTAGGTGTGCAATTGTCTATTAGACATATCAGTTGGGATGTGTTAGGTATCTCAAAGACTAATCTTATGATCGGTACATCCAAACCTCCAAACCTGTCCTTCACACAATTTTTCTAAAATCAATAAATGGCTACTCTGTCCTTTCTGTTGCTTAGGTAAAAAAAAAAAAAAAAAAAAAAAAGTCATTCATGATTACTCTTTTTCTCTTATTCCTCTCCTCTGTCAGCACATTATTTTGTTTCTGCCTTCAAAATATATGCAGTGTCTTAACATGTCTCCTTACCTTCGCTACTTCTATTCTGATACTATAGTAACTGTTACCACTCGGATTATTGCAATAACCTTCCAGTTCAGGAGCATGCAACCTTTTTTTCTATGAAAACCAGATAGTAAGTATTTTAGATACTGCAGGCCATAAGGTCCCTGCTGCAACTACTTAACTCTGCCACAAAGTAAAAGCAGCCTTACGCTATGTAACTGCGTGTGTGGCTGCATTCCAGTAAAACTTTACTTACCAAAACAGGAAGTTGGTCAGATCTAATCTATAAGCCATAGTTTGCCAACACCTATTCTAGTTCATTTTTCTGACTCTCACCTTTTTTCCCCTAGTATCTAGTCTCAACATAAGAGCCACAGTGATCCTTTTGAAAAAAAAAATCATAGCACATGATGCCTCTACTCAAAACTGCTCATACGCCCCATTTCACTCACAGTAAAAGGCAAAATTCCTAATACAGCATACAGAGCTTCTAAACCTATTTCCCCTCAACTTTGCTCCCTATGATCCAGCCACATTGAGCTTTTTGCTGTTCTCTGAACTTGCCACATGCATCAGGGCATCTGTCCTTTCTGTTCACTCTGTCAGGAGAAGCCGATAGCATCCCTGGAACTGCAGAGCTCACTGTCCATCTTCCTGAGGTCCCAGTTCAAATGTCACACTTGCAGTGAAGCCTTTCTACCCTAAGAAATGACAATCCCAACAGTTCCCATTTTCTTTTTCTACTTCATTTTTTTCCATAAAAATTTTCACCACCAGCAGCTGGCATGCTAAAAAGTTTAGTTTCCTTATTTGTTTACCCCTTTCTTAGAATATATCCCATTAGGACATTGAGACATAATTGAGGGGGATTTTGTTTCTATTGTTCCCTACTTTATCCCTAAAGTCTAGAACAGTTTCTGGTACATGGTTAAGAGTCAATAAATATGTGTTGAATGAAACATTTTAGATGAACATGGGAAGGGCGAGAGAGGGTTCTCGGCCTACATGCAGAGAAGATAAATTATTGTATCACATGATAGAAGTTCTTTAAGGCTTTTAATGTAATCGGCCAGCTTTTATCTCTACATTTTTTACATGAAGTTTTGATGCCCTTGTTTTCCCCTCTCCCTGTGATGGTGAATTTCGTGTGTCAACTTGATTGAACTAAGGGATGCACAGATGGCTGGTAAAACATTATTTTGGGGTGTTCCTGAGAGGGAGTTTCCAGAAGAGGTTAGCATTTGAATTGGTGAACTGAGTAAAGCGGATGGCCCTTCACAATGTGGGCTGGCCTCATCCAATCCACTGAGGGCCCGTACTGTGCAGAGAAGTGGAGGCAGGGTGAATCCAAACGCTCTCTGGTTGATCAGAGACATCCATCTTCTCTTGCCCTTGTACATGAAAGCTTCTGGTTCTCAGGCTTTCTGACTCAGACCAGAATTTACAACATTTGTCTCACAATTCTTAGGCTTTTGGACTCAAATTAAATTCTACTACTGGCTCTCCTGGTTCTCTAGCTTGCAGACAGCACACCCCAAGATGTTTTAGCCTCTTCAACTGCATGAGCCAATCCCTACAATAAATCTCCTCATATACATCTATGTCTATATTTAATCTACTATGGGTCCTGTTTCCCTGGAGAACCTTGACTAACACAGTCTCCAGAATGAAAATGACTATTTAACAAGCTTTCAATATTACCCAACAGACCTACACATGTATGGTCATATGTACACCATTTCTAGTTTATATATTAATCCTATGTCTTCCATTATGCTCACAAGTGAAACAGATAGGTCAAATATTTTACTTACAATAAAAGAACTTCAGTAGCTACATTGAAGTATTCTGTAAATTATAGCATTTATACCTCTAAACTCTAATCCCATTATTTTTGTTGTAGGCAGCTCCCACTAGGTCATCATGCTATTGAGCAGATATAACTAATTCAACATGTAATTTAGTAAATCGTTTAACTGGCAATGCCCCAAATCTCTCCATTTCCGATGTGCAAAAAGCAACAAATGAATGGTTAGCAGTTCTGGAATCAGGGCCTTGTCTCTCTTCTAGTATGGTCTCCTGTCCACTACGACATGCTTTCTTTATAGTGACTTCACAAATACTTGTTACAGAAGTAGAAAGATCTCTGGAATCAAGTCCCAAAAACAAAGACAAACAACCAAAAGCCTTACACACTCAACTGCCATTCTAACAAGACAACAGATAATTCATGAAATGAAAAGACTAACACAAGCAAACATAGAATTGGTTCGCAAGATCCTCTGGAAAACAAAGGCAGTAATAAATGAGTCTGTGGCTAGGTTTGAATAGAGAACCTGGACAGAATAGAGAAGGGCTAGTAGATAACTCCCTTCCAGGACTCTATGATAGAAATTCTAAAATGTGTTAAGTTTTGTTTCCTGAACCACTGACATCAGTACCACACAGGATGCTTGTTAAGAATTCAGGGTTTGTAACCTCATTCCAATCTCTGAATCTGGAGCTAATCCTGGAATCTGAATTTTTTACTATTTCCAAGATTCTTCTATATACTTTAGTTTTACATTCAGAGCCTTGTTACTCAAACTGTGCACTGGAACCAGCAGGAAGTTTATCACTCAGGAAGGTTATCACTCAGGAATGTGCTGGTGATGATACATGTTCTCAGGCCTCTACTCAAACCTACTGAATCAGAGTCTGCATTTTAACAAGATCCCTGAGTGATGAGAACACAAATTAAAGTTTAAGAAGTACTACTCTTGAGAGCATCTTCCTATAAGCAATGAAACATAAAGAAATTATTATTTCTCCTATTAGCTAGTCTTTCTTCACACTTCCCCTTAATTGCTCTCCAATGTTACTTTTTGAAAATGAACCATTGCTTTACAGAAGATGGAATGGCATAATACAAAAACCAGAGTGTTGGAAGAGGAAAGGCCCTTGGAGAACATCTCTTTGAACTCCTTTATTTTACAGATGCAGAAAATCAGACCCAGATTGGTCATCTGGGCTCACAAAGATAACTGATAGCTTAGCCAAGAATATATTTCAGGCCCTCTGATTCTGATTTCCTGGCTGCTTTAATTATAAGCTGCTTCCTTCCAGAAGTTTATCCACAATTGGGATTTTATGAAAAATTTGGCCTTTAACTTATGTAGTTCTTTTTAAAGCAAAGTCAAATAATTAGCGTATAAGAAACTCACTGTGGTAGTCAAACCATCATTCTTTCTAAAAAGGGACTAATTACAAAAATGAACTCCTCCATAATCAGGAAGATTATTTTTTAATCTAATTCATTTTTCAGGATAATTACTCAAAATCAATCAGTGTCGGTTTATAACAATAATCAGAGAGGAGTTAGAAAATATTGGTGATATCGCAGGGTTCAATTTCTTCCCAAGATAAGAATATCAAATCAATCCAGCAACTGGGAATTGCATTACAACTATTTCTAAATCAAGTTTAGCTGCATCATTTTACATTTCAAGCCCTTTGGTCTCCAACATTCATTTTTGTGTGTGTGAAATATATGCACAGTGGATATAAGATGGTATTCTAGAACTAATTACAGCTCCTTTCTGCTTCCTAAAGGAGGCTTTCTGAGCATGAACAAATGCCTTCTTCCTTCATTTCTTTCTTTGCTTTTTGTCTAGTCAAAAAGGAATGACAAGTCTGAGTCTTGAATGATTCTCTTTTGAGTTGTGAAAGGGACAAATAAGAAAGACCTGTGCCAATAAAGCAATAATACAGGAAATTTACATACGAATGATGACCCACTCATACAGGAGTTGCTTCTCAAATAGCTTAAGCTATTCTGTCTCTCTACCCTAACGTGTGAATTCATTCAGCACAGTGCCTAACACAGGGGCTCCAAATAAATATTATTGCTGTTTTTGTAAACCCCAAACTATAACATAAACATTTCCCCCAAGTATTAAAGTTGAATTTTTATAGTCCACTTAACTCCTTCAAGAAGAGAAAGCATTACACAATAAAATATAACTGGTTTCACCTAGAAATTGTGAAATAATGTCGGTCAGGGCACAAACAATTTTAAAACAAAGGAACCTGATGAGTAGATTCATATTGTGTAGTGGGAGAAAAAACTGTGCTGACTCATGGTCCATCTGACACTGTTTTTCTGGCCAAATGTTTCATTACATAAGGATTTATTCTGTGTTATGGCCACTTGCTGTGGAAACTACTACATCTCAGCGCTCACAGTGACCTCAAATGTCATAAGGACAATGCAAGCACAGTGGGTTCCTGTGTACTTACAAGAGACAGACAGACACTCAGTCTAAAACATTGTTAGTGGGTTAGACCTTGAGATAGCATTAAATATCCATTTGATAACTATTTTAGCTTAATCTTAGCCTCAGTTTCTTCTTTAAATCGGGGATCCACACAACTCCAGTGGAACCTCAGTTCTCTAACTTCATTCTTTCTGGAAGACTGTTCAAGAACTGAATCATTTTCCCATTAGAAATAATGTAAATTGATTTAATTCATCCCGGACCCCCATATAATTCCGTTTTAATGTTTTATTAGCACTCTTGATGGCCTCTTTATGTTTAAAAATTTTTTTTCCTTTATTGATTTTAGAGAGAAAGGAAGGGAGAGAGAGAGAGAGATAGAAACATGGATGAGAGATGTTTATATTTTAAAGTTGCGCTAGTCATCCATTTTTCCAGTAACAAAAGAAAAAAAAAATATTCACAGCACAATTTCCTGAGATGTTAGCAAGTCAAGGTTTAGCTGTAAACTGACTTGATTGGCCCATTCTCTCCTTTGTTTGGGCCTGAGAGACATTTTTTTTGTTTGTCTGTTATGCTGATGTATTAGCATGAAAGGGTTTTCAGGTCCAGGCACTAAGTTAAAATGGAGACATTTTTTTCTGTGAACAACTTGTTTGAGAACTGAATTTTGTTCGAGATGGGAGATGGTCAAGAATTGAGGTTTGACTGTACTTCGAAGGTCCCTGGAAGGGGTTAATGTGATGTTTTAGGAAAGGTCTATAGCAAGTGCCTGACCCAAGTCAGACACTCAACATTACTGATTTCCTTAACCCTTTTCATATGCCCATCTGGGGACTCTTGTGTATGTTCCTAAAATAGTAAAAACTACGCATATACATATAACCAATGGACACAGACAATAGTGCAGTGAAGGCCTGGGTGGGGGGTAGGAGCAGGGTGGAGGGGGAAAGGTGGGGAGGGGGCAACTGTAATACTCTCAACAAGAAAGATAACTAAAAAAAATCTACATTATATTTAATGGTGAGATGTTGAATGCCTTCCTCCTAAGATTGGGCACATGTCAAATATGTCTGCTCTTACCAAATCTGTTTAACATGGAGGCAAGAGAATAAACAAGAGAAAAATAAAAAGCATACAGATTGGAAAGTAAGAAATAAAATTTTCTTTATTCTTGATAACATGATTATTTATGTAGAAATCTTAAGGAATCTATAAAAAAGCTACTAGAACTAATATGAATTCAGAAAGGTCACAGAATACAAGTTCAATATACAAAACTCAACTGTATTTCTATATGTTTAGAAACAAAAAAATTGAAACTTAAAAATCTTAATGGGATTTTGATTAGAATTAAATTGATTCTATAGATCACTTTGAAGAGAACTGACATCTTTACTAACTTGTGTCTTCCAACCCATGAACATGATATAACTCTCCACATATGTAGATCTTCATTAATATTATGAATAACGTTTTATAGTTTCTGAATATTATAGAACTCTTGCACACCTAATGAAGATATATTCCTAGGTTTATTGTGTTTTTAGTACTACTGTAAACACTTAAAAAAAAAAAAAAACAACTACAGAATTTGACAACCTCCATACAGTGCAAGCCAATGTACATATAAGAGTAGACCAGCCCTACAATGGGCAGAATTGCCACAGAGTAGTGGTCATCAGAAGGATAGCACCTTCTGTTTATGTCTAGCTCTATGCATGTAAATATATCTGGAACTCGGTCTAAAGAATGGGAAAAGGAATTTCAGTTTAAGAGTCTTAATTGCAAAGAGTGAATGATTACCAGAGCAGATATCTTGACCTGGTAGTGTTCATACGAAAGCAATGGCCACTTGCTTTCCCAATGGAAAATATCAGACTTTTGAAGTGCAAACTACTTGTAATTTTCCAGTGGTCACCAACTGTCTCAAAGAAAAACCTGGTAAACATAGATAAATAAAAGCAAATCTTCCAAGACTTAATTCAGCCATCTTTCTATTTCATACACCTATATTTCATTTAATTGAGCAAGTAGAATACAGTATTTAACTGATGTTTTTAGTCAATATAGGCTTTAGAATAAGGATTTAGTCAAAGGTTCATTCTGGAAAACTTTGGAGCCCACAAAAACAGAGCAATACATTATTGAGATCTTTGGGAGTATGTTCTCGGACTGTATAAACACCATGAATTTAATTCAGTAAAACATTTTTTTTTTTTGCTAGATTTATTTTCTGCTAACTGAGAGAGTTTCAACAGGATGCACTTGAATTCTTAGCGTACCACAAAAATCAAAGCATATGCTGTAGAATTAAGGATTGGGATCTTAAGGAACACAGCAGTAGTTAAGCCGCTGTGAATTTAGTATGCATGATGCCTGTGTTACATCCGACACTTAGAAGCTTGAAAAATTAGCTACACCATAAATAGTGGTTTGATTGTACTGTGGTTCGTTCCGCATGAAGAGAAAATTATCTAATTCATACTAGGAGGGTAAAAATAAACACTATCATAAAAAGAAAGCTTTGTGAAGATGGAAATTATATTAGTTTGCTAGGACTGCCATAATAAAATGCCATACACTGGGTAGCTTAAACAATGAAAATTTATTTCTCAGTTTTGGAGGCTGGAAGTCCAAGACTAAGATATCAGCAGATTTGGTTTCTCCTGGGCCTCTTTCTTTGGCTTGCAGATGGCAGTCTTCTTGGTATGTCCTCACATGCCTTTGTCCCTATATGTAGGCATCCCTAGTTCTCCGGCTCTTCTTATAAGGACACCAGTCATATTGGATTAGGGCCCTGCCCTACTGTCTTCATTTTCACTTAATCACCTTTTGGAAAGTCCTGTCTCCAAATACATGGAGTAGGGCCACCCATATAACCTCATTGAACCTTAGGTACCTCTTAAAATGCCCTATCTCCAAATACAGTTATATTCTGTGGTGCTGAAGGTTGAAATTTCAATACGTGAATTTGGGGCAACATAATTCGGCCCATAACAGAAATATATCTGCATGTGTCCAGATTACGGTTCTTGCATTGATTTTACTGTTGTCAAACGGATTTCCTCTTATGAAACAGTCAATTAGAAAATTCTTGGTTGTTTTGCTACATAGCTATCAGTCCAACATGTAGTTCTTTAGGTTGGCTATTGACAGCACAAATGATGTGTTTTTGTTGGACCTTTTTATTGTGAAAAAGATTTTTATAAAAATATTTTACTTGGAACAGAGTTACCAGCTGAACATAAGACAAAATAACAAGTTGGCAACCAAGTCTCTTTTAAAAATTTCATTGAGACAAACTGCCTGATTCACACAGTGCAGTAACTCTTTTTTTCTTCCAAATCAAAGGATGGACTTAGAACTGTTGTTATAGAAATGTAATTGCTACTGTTATTATTATATAGAATTTGGAGGTTTCTCAAAAAGAATCTTTAGTTTATATTTCTTTATGGATTTTACTTTAAATAAATTGTTAAGTCATATTTTGAAATATAAAACTAATATACAAAATAGTAAATTCATTCAATTATCCATAAAGCCCTGAAAGGTAAATTTCTCTAATTATTTTTGCTAGTAAGTGAAGAGTAGGCTCTAAAGAACTTTTATGGTATTTGCTGTCTCTGGAGGAAACATAATTTGGATATTATATATATATAGTGAAAACTCTTTAAAATATCTGTATTATCTTGACTGAGCAGAGCCATAAGGGTAGTTTCATATGGACCATAGTATTTCTTTAATCATCTGTTGGATATACTAGTTACAGCCTGACACTATGCCTGTGACTTCCTCCTATAGCACATTAGGACATGACAAGACACCACATGTCCTTCTGGGTTCCCCTTCATACAAATTTGATTCCATTCTCTCAAACAATAATGGAGTTTCTTTGCCTTTCCCAAACCACACTGCCAAACTTCAACCTCAATTCTGCTGTTTTACAACATATTTCACTTTTAAATTTCTATTTTACTCTTTTCTTAACTATAAAATTTTTATAAGGAAAAGTCTCATTCCAAGAACAGGTTGAGCAACTGTGAAGATCAAGTTTAGGTTTTATATATTTATAAAATATTTCAAATATTTCAAAACAAATAATTCATGCTCTGTATAAACTTGTAAACATCAGATTTTTTTTAATTTTTATTTTTTATATTTTTTGCCAGAGAACAAGAGATTTTTTCTAGGGTAGGGAGAATCATTTCATTCTCTTACTTGCAATTGCTTATTTGGTTGCAAGTAATAGAAATAAACCAAAGAGAAAATATTTAGAAGACACTGTGAATTTTACAGAATAAAAGAAAGTTTAGCATTAAGCTCTAAGAAAGAGCAGAAATCAGGTCAACTCTGAAGAGTTTAATCTCTTAGAAACTGAGTTGTACAGAGTGAAAATGCTACTAAAATTGGAGTTTGCTAGAGATTACTAGTTAATATTAAGATACTTCAAAGATTTATGGCAGAAGGATAAAGAAACATCTCTTAACTGAAATGCTATAAAATAATCCATTGTTTAGATTATTGGAAGCACAAGATGAAAGTTACAGAGAAAAGATTTATCCCATAGAAATAGTGCCAAAATAAGCATGATTAACAAAGATGAGTTAATGTTCTAAGACTTTCTTCTAATTTCCAAATCATACTGAGTAGAAATAAAGTGTTGGAAAAGTTAGTGCTAAAATTTAGTAACCCACAGTTCTATCAGCATTTTAAGGAAATATGTTTTTATTTGAATAGGAATCATACAACAAACCAAGACAAAATACAAGAAACAACATTACTCTTAGCTTAATTTTTACCATTAAAAACCTATACCTTATTCTTTATAAAGCAAAGGATGTTGACCAAATTAACAGATTCATGCAGGATCACTAAAGTTAGCCAATGATTCAAGTCCTTCTACAAACTTTACCCTACTTATCTAATGTAATATCATATAAAAGTATACTTTTACGAAAGACATCACAAAGAATATATTTTATGTGGAAGACAGAGGACATAATAATGGGTGACCAGGGAAAATAATAGAAAGATAGAATACATAAATGGGTCAAAATCATTCAAAAATATAATTGAAGAAAATTTCTGAAACTAGAGTTGAACTTAAAAGAAAAAGATGAAGCAAATTATATACAAATATGCTTAAAAATATTTTCTTTAGCTTCTTCCATAATAACACTCAACTTCAGAATACAGTAGTGTAATATCTAAAAATGTCTGAGAGAATGGATTGTGGCATAAGAAATTTATATGTAGGCAATTTATCATTCAAAAACACAATAATAACTTGGCATCCTCTAGCAAGCCTGGGCGCTCAAAATATAGCATATATAAACATTATATTTGATGATAAACTACATTAGACTAGCAGATTAATTAGAACGAAGAATCCCAGATTGTAGATGTTGTAGTGTGTAGATTTTGGATACATAAAACTATAAAGCTAATATTCAATGAAGGAGAGAATAAAGGTTTTATAATCACAAAGCAGTATATAACTTCCTGATATAAAAATAATTAAACAATATAGAGATGGAAGAGAAAGAAAAATGAGATGATTTGTTCATTGGTTTTGTCAAGAATTCAATACAGACTAAAATCGAAACATTAAAAAAAACACATATAATTAACTCATAACCTTAAATGTCTTTGAAAGGTGAAAGTCAGTAGTTCGAGGTACGCGGGCATACTAAAGAGCAATCTCAGATGGCGAATAAATAAAAATTGGGTTTATTTAAAGAAAAGGGGCTGGGGGATGAAAATATCCAAAGGGAAGGGCTACACATCACCAAGCCAATGGTATTGGGTCAATGATGGCAGCCTCTAGGAGCTGGAATTTCATCCTTATATGTGTCCACTGGTGGGAAGCTTTGTCAGTCAGGGAGTTTTGGGGTCTTGGTTGGTGGGTTTGAGCAGGGGGTTGGGTCTACAGGAATGTGGATGTGCGATTGGGTGCTTCGTTGGTTCCTGGTGTCCAGTTGCAGTTCTTGTCTGTCCAGTTCTCCTGTGGCGGGAAGTTTTGTCTTTGTTCTCCTCTGGCCGGGAAACTTGCAAAATGAACCTTAGGAATTATATTGCCCTGTAAGTCCTAAGAGTTTTCATAATATTTTCTTCTGAGGTTGAGAAATTTCTTTAGATTTTTATGTCAATTATTATAGAGAAATATTTATCAGAAATTTGGCAGTTCCCTGCAGTTTGACTTATTTTTCATTTTGTAGAATATATTTTATCTAGTGGTTTATGTTAAAAGATGTATAATACAATCTCAGCTTTTAAAATTACTTCTATCTATATGCCATTATATTTTTATAGAGATAAGTCTGGAACAATGTTACTCAAATGTTAACAAATGATTATATCTCAGATACATCAGAAACAACCTATCTGGTTTTCTTCTTTCTTTTGCATTTTTTGGACTACTTTGACTTTTTTTAATAATAGCTGTATATAATTTTAACAAGAGAAAATTCATGTTTTCAAAAACTGTACTCTGTATCATAATATACATAGATTTAGTATTTAAAATATTAACTCATAAAACTATAAGTTGGAGGGAATAATAGCATCTATCTCAGAGTTGAGAGAAAATTTAACAGTAAAAGCAGAACAGTTCCTAGCACATAGTAAGCATGTGATATATGTTAGCTACTCCTTCAACTAATCACATGTATACTGCTAGGGTTGCTACTTTTACTTAAGTGAGAATTTGATAAGTTGTAATTTGCAAATACTAATATTGTATATTTTCTTCTGGAAAATGAAAATAACAATAATTATGTACTAAAGTATTATTATAAGAGTTTAAAGAAATCATTGCTTAAACGCAGATACTAGATAGTTGTCTAGGCTAATTTTCTAATTGATTCACTCTTTTATACCACCACATGGCACTCATTTAAAAAAAAATTATCTTTGTTATTGAGAGTATTACAGATGTCACTCTTTTTTCCCCCCACTGACCCCCGCCACCCTGCTCCTGCCTCCAACCCAGGCCTTCATTGCACTATTGTCTGTGTCCATTGGTTATGAATACACGCATATAAATTCTTTGGCTAATCTCTTTCCGCTCCCCCTCCATCTTTTTTAATTAAGTATTTGTATGGCTAAAGTATTGTGCTAGACACAGTGGTAAACAGATAGATTCAAAGTTTTTCATGAATAGTTAAAATTTTGAGTGGTAAATATTGTAACTTAAAATTTCTAACGTCATGATTAACATTCAATAGATTTCAATGATAACTGTAAAATAGTTTAAATGTTTAAACCAGTTTTATTTGCATCCTTGTGAAAATTAATTCTGACAATCTTCAATCTTATGTTATTGAATATTTCAATACGTTTTTAACATTTAATACTGATTCAAACGAGGTTTTGACGTAAATCCTCCTGTGTTCCATATATTTTCTTTCAGACTATGAGGTCATTCTAAACAAAATGGAATTGCAAGGTCAAGAGATCCTTACTGCCCAACAACCAATGACTTCCCGATAGAAACTATTGTATGTTCATATTACAACTTAATTACTTTTTAACAAATCTCTTAATGTTTCTTACATTAATAAATTATTGTAATTAAGGCAATGCATTTCTTTAGTAAAAGCACATTATAACATACTGGCTCTAAAAATTATGAATTATCAGATTTATCTTGTCAACACACACAAAAATCCAATAATAAACTTATTCCCTAGAAATTATCTCTGTTTAAGAATGAGTATAAATCATTATCTAATATAGTCTTTTAAGGGCCAAATTTTAAATTATCATAAAAATAGTTAATTCTTTAGATAAAAAGTTGACTACTTAAGCTAAATGTTTGCAAAGTCACATACATATAGTAAAACAATTATGTTTGTAATGTTTAAGAATTAAATATTTAATAATAATAATTTGCTAGCTTTATGTTATACATGATTCAAATGCTTTACTACATTACCAGCAATTTAGGGAAATGATGTTACTTTTTACAATTATAATTCTCTATTATGTCTTTTGGTGTTGAGTGAGTATCATTGAATATGCTTGTAAATATAAAATTTGTAGACTAATTGAGTTAAGTGTTATCCCAATGAAGTAAGTTCACTCTTGAGAGGAATCTTATCAGAATGGAAACTGGTTTTAGTTCAAATGTGACTCTAAGTCATTATGGGAAAGGGATATTTCCCTTGGTTAGCCAAGAAATATTAGAACTAGGTCAACCAATAAAAACTAAAATGCTGCCCTGGCCAGTCTGGCTCAGCGGTTAGAGCATCAGCCTGTGGACCAAAGGGTCTCAGGTTTTGATTCCCAGACAAGGGCATGTACCTGAGTTGCAGGTTTGATCCTGGCTCTGGTCAGGGTTGTGAGGGAGGCAACCAATCGATCTCAATCTCTCTCTCTCTCTCTCTCCCTCCCTCCCTTCCACTCTATCTAAAAAAGACAAACAAACAAAACACTAAAATGCTATTTGGCGAACAGAGAATCAGGAACATGCAAAGCCAACCGTGGACTGTCTTATCACACCAGGTAAGTATTGCAAGGACTAAGGACTGAACCCACAATAAGATAGCTGAAGGGGAGTGTCCTTCAAACCGCTGCAGCTGTTTGAAAGCCAGATGCAGCTACTAGAAAGGAAAGCAGGCAGGACAGATCGCCTCTGACACCACTTCCCTGACTCCAGAAGGAAATGTTTTCACTCCTGTAGCATTTTTACCAAAAGCATAAGTCAGACTAGCACAGGCTCGGCCCTCTCAAATGCTCCTGGTGGGAACACAGATAAGTAAAGGTTTCTAAATATCAAATTCACAGCACATAAAATCTTCAAGTAAACATGCCCATATGTTATGATTACCACACATGTAATCTTTAGAGAGAACATAAGTATGCAAAAAAACAATGTTCTTTAGGAGTCTTGATCAGATATTATTCTGAATAGAAACCCTAAAAAGTCTGCAAAAGGCAACTGGCTGAATTAATTGTGGTAGGGTCTGAGAACTGCGACAACTCTTTCAAAAATCTCCAAAAATTGATACATGCAGAGGTAAAGATGGCTGTCGTATGTGGTGAAAAGAGCAAGTGGCACAACTCTACAGTATAATGTGATTACACACTTATATTCATATAATGTACATATGCAAATATATATACACACGTATGCATATATTTATGTGCATAGATTACATACGGATTTTCAGTATAGATGGAGAAGTGTATGTTTAGAACAGGATAGATAGGTAGATATTCTCCATATGAGAGATTGTCTTTTGCATACTGTTTCTGTCTCAGGCATGAGACAAGATCCAAAACTTTAATTTTCTTCCCAAATTAAATCTATTAATAACTTTTTACTGAAAATATTGTAGGGAAATAGAATAAGGGAAAACATTACATAGAGCATAGAAAAATAATTTAACAACCATTGGGGACATTTCTGTTCTCTTGACACATTCTTTTACTGGTCACTTAATGTCTTCTCTCTCATTCTACTCTTCAATCTCTCTCTCTCTCTCTCTCTTTCTCTCCCCTCACCCCATTTTCCATTAAAGGCCCCTTATTCCTTCCTCATATTAGTCTTTTTTTTCAATATTTTTTTTCTTTATTGATTTTAGAGAGGGAGGGAATGAGAGGGAGGGAGAGATAGAAATATCGATGAAAGAGAACATCGATTGGCCACCTCCTGCATGCCCCCCACTAGGGATCGGGCCCACAACCTGAGCATGTGTCCTGATCAGGAATTGAACTGTGACCTCTTGGTACATGGGTCAACACTCAACCACTGAGCCACACTGGCCAGGCCTCATATTAGTCTTTAAATCATTATTTTTAAAGCAATTTTACTTTCTTTGAATTCTCACATTTTTAGTATCAATGTATATGAAAAATTGATATTTCATAAATGGTTATCACCCTGGGAGAAATAAAATTGCAATATACTGCCTTGGCCAGTTTGGCTTAGCAGTTAGAGCATTGGCCCACGGACCAGAGAGGCCCGGGTTCGGTTCCCGCTAAGGGCAGGTACCTCGGTTGCGGTGGGGTCCTGTGGGTGACAACCACTTGATGTGTCTCTCTCACATTGATGTTTCTCTCTCTCTCTCTCTCTTCTCCCTCTCTCCCTCCTGCTCTATCTGAAGATAAATGCAAAAATGTCCTCAGGTGAGGATAAAAAAAAAAATTGCAATATACTGTAATGCATATATGTTTAAAACATTATTGGGTGGTATTCACCACGCTGTTGATAGCAGTTGCAGTAATTAACTTTGGGGAGTAAGGTTGAGAGCAGGAAGACTCACAGTCTGCACACTCATACATGCCTGGCTTGTTCCAATACTTTACAATGAAAATAAACTATTTTATATATATTGTAAAAAATAAATATTTCAGTTCACTGTCCTCACTCATCTGTGTTACTCTTTTCATCTCCCATCTGGAATCCTACCTCTAATCTTACCTTTTCCCACATGTTGTTAATAATGCAACCTGTGTGATCACTTTTAAACTCAAAAGTTATACTATTATTCATACTTACACTCCTAAATTGGTTTAATCTTAGAATAAAATTCAACTTTCTTAACAGAACTTATGCTTCCTATGAATTGTTACCTTTTTCCCCTTTAATCTTGTCTATTATGACCAGAGGCTCCCAGGAATTCCTTTAGTTCTTTTAAAGACAAGTTCTTTCTTCTATGCCATTTAATGAACATTTTTTATTACTAAAATTTATTTTTCTCTTCTTTTCCAAATTCCTTTACCTTCTAACTGACTGACTTCTATTCAATGTCCTTTCTTGTTTCTGAATTCACAAGTCCCAGTGAAGGGCTCCTCATATGTATTCCTATAGCACAATGAATCTTTATTTTTATCAGCCTTATAACAAACAAAATGCTATTTTGCTTAACTTTTTTATATTCTTTAATAGCTTTTAAGATCCCTGAGGAAAACCATTATATATACTTTATTTAATGCTTTATTCCAAATTCTTGGCCTACAGTAGGTGTTAAAACACATTTTAAATAATAATCATTAAAACCATTTGGTAAGTAAACTGATTGTTTACTCACTAAGAAATATTATATCAGACTTGTTCTATCGGCCACAAAAGGGATAGCTTTTATCAGAATAACCTTCCCACCAATAGTAAATATAAACCTTGAAAAAAAACAAAGAACATTCCCTCGGAAACACAGAAGAGCAACTTAGGCACCCAGGATTTGAAGACAAAAATTCTAGAGAAAAAAAATTGTATGTATTAAAAAGATCCCTGCCCAGCCGGTGTGGCTCAGTGGTTGAACGTCGAGCCATGCACCAAGAGGTTGCTGGTTCGATTCCTGGTCAGGACACATGCCCAGGTTGTGGGCCCGATCCCCAGTGGGGGGGCATGCAGGAGGCGGCCAATTGATGTTCTCTCTCATCGATGTTTTTATATATCTCTCTCTCTCCCTTCCTCTCTCTCTAGAATCAATAAAGAAATAAATAAATAAAAAGAGCCCTAACCCAGCCCGTGTGGCTCAGTGGTTGAGCATTGACCCACGTACCAAGAGGTCTCCGGTTTGATTCCTGGTCAGGGCACATGCCCAGGTTTCAAGCTCAATCTCCAGTAGGGGGTGTGCAGGAGGTTGCCGATTGATATTTCTCTCTTATCATCGATGTTTCTATCTCTCTCTCTCTCTCTCATTTCCTCTCTCTCTCTAAAAAAAGAGCCCTGTATTCACCAGTGCTTTTTTCTCAGGGCATTTTTTTTCCCAAATGTGCATAGCAGGGTGTAATGTTCAAACAGAAAGTTGTGGCTTGGAGGACATGAAAGTCTTACTGGATTAGGAAGTTAAATATTGAAGTTTGAGGCTCCAGTGAAGCAAGAAGGAAGGCAGGCACTATAATCATCCTAGAGATAAGGAGACGATAAAGATAAGAGTTCAGTATTTTACAGTTTCCTCTGAAGGCATTTGGGGAGTCCTAAAGCAGTATGTGCACTGGACAAGCATTTAAAAGGCAGCTGCTAATGGTTTAAAATGAGATTTGGGAAATATGATGGTGTTAGTAAGACAAAAATTGGTGTTTAAAATCCACCAAAGAAGATAAACATTTCTGAATGCTTTTAACCAAGGTTCTAGAATCATCTCAATCACACTGATTGGACAAAGATGATGTTCCCGCTATAGTCAATCCTCATTATTCAAGGATTCCATATTTGCAATTTTGCTTACTCACTAAAATGTATTTGTAGTCCCTTAAAATCAATACTTTGAATGTTTTCACAGTCATTTGTGGAAGTGCAAGAGAGGTAGAAATTTGAGTTGCCCCGTGCTCACCCTCTCAGCTGAGGTTGAACAAAGGTGGCACTCTGCTTTCTGGTTTCAGTTCTCATACTGTAAATAAGTATCCTTTCTGTGATCCATTTAGTGCCAAATGTTTTTTCCCTTTTTGTGATTTTGTTGTTTAAAATGACCACAAATCACAGCGCTGAAGTGCTGTCTAGTGTTCTTAAGTATAAAAAGGCTATGTTTGCCTTATGGAGAAAATATACATGTTAGATAAACTACCTTTAGATGTGAATTATAATACTGCTGGCTGTGGATTCAATGTTAATGAATCAACAATATATAGTAAATAAGGTCTCCTTAAAGAGAAACCCACATAAAACAAAGTTACATATTGATTGATGAGAATATTGTGACTAGAGGTCCCTAGGAACCTAACCCTACATTTCTGCTGTGAGCACTAGTTCAATATTCACTAATTCAGTGACTTTATAGTACACAATAACTACAAAAAATAGTGGGAATTGATTACACCATGATCCAGGGGATTTAACATTATTTTATATAAAACATTTATTCAAAAATTATAAGTTGTAGCAAGAAAAAGACCAAGACACTAAAAGTCAAAATAATAAAACACAAACACATGATAGAATGCTATCATCAGAAGAAACAGATAATGAGATTATCAGAGAAGACAGTTTTGTTTGAATTTTGTTATAAATATTGATTTTATTATGATAAAGATGATAAACACTATAAAATACAAATAACACTGACACCTCCCACCTCAAATATCTATAGCCCTCATTGTCTTAATGACTTTTTACTTGCAAGTTTAGGTGAATATTTATTACTAATATGTCCCTATAAATAAACAGATATAAATTATGATTAAAGGGTAAAATCCATAGATAGCAACTAAATAGAAATTTTGGAATTATAAAATAAATAATAATCAATTAATATGTTTAAGAGCAGACTAGACATAGCAGAAGAGAGAATTAGAAAACTGAAAAAGTGATGAGTAGAAAACATGTAGATTGAAGTAAATATATAGGTAAAAAATTGAAAATACAGTAAAGAGTGAAAAAGATACATAGGACATAATGAAAAGCTTAAATATAAATTTAAGTGGAGTATAAAAAATTGACAAAAGAAAATATGAGGCAGAATCAATATTCAAGTAGGTATTAGTCAAAATTGTAGGTATTTGTCAAATTAATAAATCATATCCTGTCACAAAATTTAGAAACTCTTTGAACTCCCACTCAGACATATCCTGGTAAAACTGCTATAAACCAAAGACAAAGAGAAAAATAGTAAGAGCAATAAAAAATGAGGAGAGGAGGAATTATTTTCAAAGGGCTAAAAGTAAGACTGATACCTGGCCTTTAAACAAATATACTGAAAGCCAAAGACAATGGAATGGCAGCTTTAAACAGCAGAAAGTAAATAATTTCCAACCTGAAATTTATATTCAGTAAAAATATTCTTTTAAAGTAAGTGTAAGTAAATACTTTCTTCACTGAAAAATTTTAGAAAATGTATTGACAGAAGACCCATGGGATCTTCAAAGGATTTCTTCAGGTAGAAGAAATACAATTCCAAATGATTCTATTATAATACAGAGATAAACAAAGTTGGCCAAAAAGTATAAATTTGCATATAGGTCTAAATAAATAACTGACATTTAAAATAATAATAATGGCCAGCTGGTGTGGCTCAGTGGTTGAGTGTTGACCCATACACCAAGAGATCACCCATTCAATTCCTGGTCAAGGCATATGCCCAGATTGCTGGCTCGATCCCCAGTAGGGGCATGCAGGAGGCAGCTGATCGATATTTCTCTCTCATCACTGTTTCTATCTCTCTCTCCCTCTCCCTCTAAAAATCAATTTAAAAAATCTTTAAAACAATAAATAAAATAATAATAATCATGTCTCATGATTTAAAATATGTTGAGAAATGAGATACATGAAAAAAAAAAAAACAGAAAGAGGTGAATGAAGAGAAATTGGTACAGATATATACACTATCAGAGAAGTGGTAAAAGTATGATGGATGTTGTAATCTCTACATTTAGTAATTTATTTATAACAAATAATATGCAGTGAAATTCATACTGCTGGAGATCTGACCCTAGGTCATAATAGTTGATAGTTTTTGTTGATTTCTTTATCTTTATCTCTATCTATGTATCTTTATCTCTCTATCTCTATCTATCTCTATCTCTATCTCTCTAGGTTCTTTTCCTAGAAATCCAGTCATCATGCTATGGAGAAGCCACAGAGCCATATACACATCCCTATATTTATATGTTTCTGCCGTATTCCCAGTTGGGATTGCAGCCAATGGATCCCAGCATCCACCACCAAACATATACATTAGTGAAACTTCGGATGATCCCAGTCATCATCAGCCTTTATGTTGGCCCAATAATGCTAAGTAGAGAAAAGGCCATTTGTCCCACCTTGTCTTCTCTAAATTGCTAATTTCTAAGAAAAATCAATGTTTTTTTTAAGGCACTAAATGTAGATAGAGCAAATATCAAGTGTTGGAGAGAATATGAAGGAACTGGGACTCTTGTAGACTTCTGGTGAAATATAAATTGGTACATCTACTATGAAGACTGGTGGTCATACATGCTAAACAGTAATATAAAAATACCAATACTTATAGACCAGAGACGAGTATTTCAATTCTAGTTGTATATCCAAATGGAATGTATATATTTTATATATATTATGCATATATATGTGTGTGTGTATGTGTGTATATACACTGAAAGACATATACATTATTTGTTGTTGTTAATTCTCACCCAAGGATATTTTTCCATTGATTTTTAGATAGAGTGGAGGGAGAGAGGGAGATAGAGAGAGAGAAATATTGATGTGAGAGAGACACACCAGTTGGTTGTCTCCTGCACGACCCTGACTGGGGCCAGAGATTGAACCTTCAACCCAGGTACATGCTCTTGACCAAAAATCAAACCCACAACCCTTTGGTCCATGGGCTGATGTTCTAACCACTAAGCCAAATCAGCCATGGCTATACAACATTATTTATAGCAAAATTTTATAATATCTAGAAACTAGAAATTAATCTAAAAGTTAGAATGGATAAATTGTGATTTATTCACACAAAATAATACAACATAATTCATATATTACATTATAATGTTACTATACAGTAATATAAAATAAAGATTATTTTCATCAACATTCATCAATATGATTAATTTTATAACTATAAAAATGGAAGCTAGCCCTGGCCAGTTTTTTTCAGCAGTTAGAGCAGCAGCCCATGGACTGAATGGCTGTGGGTTTTATTCTCGGTCAAGGGCACCTATCTGAGCTGCAGGTTTGATCCCTAGCCCCAGTCAGGGTCGTGCAGGAGGCAACCAGTTGTTGTGTCTCCCTCACATTGACGTTTCTCTTTCTCTCCCCACCCCATCCACTCTATCTAAAAAAAAGAAAAAAAATCAATGGAAAAATATCCTTGTGTCAGGATTAACAACAACAAAAAAGAAGTATATATAGTATAACTTAAAAGTGTCCCATTAGTGCCCAGTTAAAACAAACAAACAGAAACTATCCTAGGTTTTTCATACAAAGTGTATTTAATAGAGAGAATTAGACACAAAAGTTTATGAAAAAGAAGGAAAACTAGAATACTCAGAGAACAGTAAATGCAGAAAGGTGACACAATTCCTCAGACTAGAAAAAATAAAAGGGAAAATAATGTAACTGAGAGCCTAGGATTGCTATGTTGATGAATCTGCTGTAGGAACCACCACCATGGATGATCTACAGGAAGCCAGAATGCCAAACAGCCACAGGCACTGCAGAAGCCCATCAGTGTTGCGATTGCTGCCAGAACCAGAGCCTCAAATACTCTGCCATTAAGACTGAGGGAGGACTCACTGCTGCTGTACGCTCAGCGATAAGTGTGGAGCTGCTGAGGCTGCTGGACTGACTGATACCACTGCTGTCACAGTACTGGAAACATTGTCCAAGCCCACAGCAGACGCCTGCACTTGCCCCTTCTCAGCTACTGTTTCTTGAGGCTTTACCAAGAACAGATAAAAAGTGCTCCTTCCTTTCTCCAGCTTTCAATATCATGTCTGGTCTTTCCATTTGAAGAAATTAACCAGAACTTACTACCTTGAGATCAGGAGAAGCAAAAGGGAAAGTCGTGTTACCCAGGACTCATATCACTGTACCCTTGGGGTTGTTAATGGATTGCATGTGGTGATCAAGGAAAGGGAAGGTTCTGGCTTGTCACTCATCCAAGAGGATGGAGTTGCCATTCACTTACCATGCAATACTAAAGAAATATAATCAACCCTACCTTGCAGGAAAGTAAGCATCTATACTCCCTCAATGCTATAGTAGACCAGGAACCCACATTCATAGAAAGGGGAGATGGACAGGCAGAAAAGGTAAAGAAAGCCAACTAACAAATCACCTGTCCAGGGAAAATATTTTTTGTTACAAAAATTATAAAAATACTAAGCAGTTAACATAAATCAGATTACTAGCAAATCAATTAATATATTTAATTGTTAATTTGAAACCTATATCTATTAAAGTTCCCAGAAGTAGAAATATTAAAAAGCATTTAAAATCATTCCAAGGACAATGTACATTTATGTACATGATAATACCAAATTCCATGCAGGCTGATGAGACCAATGTTTGCCCTAGAGATTATAAACAGAACTAACATGGAAATTTAAATCTAAACACTGTAGGTCAAGAGGAAATATAAGGTACTAAGAGGTTTCACTAGTTTAAATCCATGAAAGTAAATATCTTCAAAATATGATTTAAATCATATTTCTGAATAGGCAGCCCTATGATTTAAATGTCTAAGATCAGCAGTTTTCCTGTTCATTTGTATTATTCAAAAAGATTGCATCCTGCTCACAAAAGACACTTTGAAAGTAGGTATTACTGACCTGAATACCTTCCAAACTACCATTCTGTGATACTGAACACTATCACCATTGTGAGAGGGAATGTACCATGTCAAATGTATTTTCTCCAAAAGTATTTATTAAAAACTGACTACCTTACTATGCCCCATGTTGAGGGAGACAAAAAAAAAGATGGGGAAAATATCAGATCTTCTTGCCCAATAGATATTTCAATCCAGTAGGTAATGGAGACTAACATATTTGAAAAACTCACAGGAAGCCAGTACAACTGGATTGTAATGTTTGAAGAAGTAGAATGCTGAATGAAGCTGGAGAGATATGTCACACCCAAATCATTCACAGGTAAGGGAGCCATATTGAAGAGTTTGGTCTTTAAATTAAGAGTAATAGTAAACAATATTCAACTTCATGGTGCCAAGATCAGATACGTGTATTTTGAAGGATCGCTTTACCTGCTAGGTAGAGAATGGATTGGGGGATTTTACTGCAGTAGTTAAGTACAGAGACACTGGTGAACCTGACTAGCGAAAAGAAAAAGTATTGTAAGAATGGGGTAGACAGATGTGAGAGACACTAAGGGAGTAAAATCAATAGAAAATGTTTCTACACTGGATGCGAAAAGTGGTGAAAGGGGCACTGAGCATACTGCCAAGGATTGTGGCTAGCAAGAAAGCATGAATACTGATGCCAAACACTAAAGCAAAACACTTTGCATCCTCTTATTTGTGGTTTCCATCCTCACTGCAACACCCAAAGGAGTTTCTGAAAGGCCCTTCATGATATTCTACCTTCAGAACCAACAGTTATTTCTTGGCGTTCCTTCTTGATGGTCTCTGTAGCTATCAATAGGTTTCCTTGGCTTCTCATACTTCTCCGATCTCTGATTGCTCCCAATATGGATTTTTTTTGGAGGACTTATTCCTAGACAAAATTTGGCCATCTTTCCTGTTTTCATTGATAGTACCACTCACCACCAGTCAAAACCTCAGATTCATTTTAACTCCTTTCTCTTACTCCTTCTTCTGTCAAATTAGTTCATAAGTCTTATCTTTAAAAATATGTTTTTTATTGATTTCAGAGAGAGGAAGGGAGAGGGACAGAGAGAGAGAAACATCATTAATCGGCTGGTTGCCTTATGCATGCCCCCTACTGGGGATCAACCAGGAATCGAACTGACGACTTCTTGGTGCATGGGATGATGCTCAACCAACTGAGCCACACTGGCTGGGCTTGACAAGTTATTGATTTTTACATCTAAAACAGCTCTCATTCATCTCATACCCTTCTTTCTACACCCTCATTCTACTTCACATACTTCCATTTCTATGTATCTTATGGGTCCCACCAATTTTAAATCTATTCTTCATTTCAGTTTACACATTGCTTACTTATTAACTGTAGATAACTTCTTAATTTCTTGTTCAAAAATCTTTAGTTTCTCTGAAAACAAATTGCTCACATTATCACCTAGTATATAATATTCCCCATTATCTGAAGTAACTTCCACCCCAATCTTGATGGAAACTTCCCTCTTTACTGGCCATTCCAAAGCTTACCAGTCCACATGTCCATGCCCCAGAACATGATATCATTTTTATATGCACATGTATCTATGGAAAAAATATGAAAAAGTTGTCACACTAGCTTGCATCTATGAATTAAAACTGTGGCTTAGGAACAGAAGTGAAAAGGAGACATATTTTGCCATTGAATCTTTTATATTTTGTAGCATGTAGCATACCTCTTCAAAATATATTCAAATTATCTTTTCAGAACATTAAGATGTAATGATGCCATGTTTATCTCAAGAAGCACAATATTTTAAGGCTACCTTAACAACAGGCAACATTCAGGTAGTGAAATTATATCTGCATTGTCAATAAAAGCAGGGTACCTTAAACCCAAAGGATTATTTGCCAAGCCATCTTGGGAACCATCTTGGGAACCATGTTGAAAACATGTGATCTTGTCATTTCATAGAAATAGTCCACCTTAGGAAAGCTAAGGGAAATAGCTCTTTAGTTTACTCAAAAACTTTAAACTGAACCCAAGATTTACATTTATATGTAACTGGTGTCTACTGACATAGGAAGTGAGCAGTGGAGTGAAAGATACCCACCTGCTGTGCGAACCTGTTTCTTTACTGCTTTCTCAGCATTTCTTTACCTGCAATGTTTGCTTGTATTTTAGATACTATTTCAGTGTTTCCTTTAGAAAATGAACTATTTTCTTCTTTTAGTTCACGGTGTCTGAGTTCAGTTCATTATAGCTATCCCTGGAATATGAGCTTACCTAACAGGGAAACCAAGAATCAGACAATGAACTTGACTGGGATCAATTCACAGATGGACAAAATGTGGCAAAGAACGTCATCTCCTAGGCTTTTGCTGCAATGTTTAGGGAAGCAGCACTCTCTGCATTATTAAACAAGTAGAATATAAGCCTAGAACTGCAGGTGGTGAACTTAGCCACACCATTCTGCCTGAAATTAAAGACAAACTGTAGAAAGCAACGTCAAATCATGGAGAGAAACTGATTTCCAATAACCTTGATTGAACACCTAAATCCAGCTATGCCTGAAGTTAGAATACCCCTAGATCCTTCAGGTAGACACGCCAGTGAATTCCCATTGTTAAAAATAATTCAAGTTGGGTTTCTATGGCTTGCAACCAAGAATCTGACTAATATAGCACACTACTTTTTATTACATTTCTTACAATCGTAGCTAAATAATTATTTCATGATATATTATTTGTATAATAAAATTATTATTTATGAGTATTTGATCAATGATTGTCACTCTTGCTAGATTATAAACTCCATGTAGGAAGGGATCATAGCTGCCTTGTTTACTGCTATCTCCCATTCCCAGCAGAGGGTCAAAATGAGTCAAAGATTGAATCAATTTCCAATAAACATTAAAATACTTGGAAAATTCTATCTCAAATTCTGTTGTACTGAAATTTTCAAGTAATGGTGATGGCAAATTGCTTCTCAGATATTTTTTGGTTATAAATTATCTCAATTCCCAATATAGAGACCAGAACCTAAAACAGAATGTCAAGCCTTGATTAGATTTTATGACCAAGCCAACTGGTTAGAGTCTCATTTTTAGTAAGGAAGAGCAATCTCAAGATTAATAGTCTCAAATAAGCTTTTAAAATTACTCTAGGAGTTCATTATTCAGAAAGAAACTCCATTTTAAAAGAAACATGATATATATTTTCATAACATGTTTTGAAATGCCCATAAAAAAAAAGTGCAATCTTTGGTATTGTGGTCCTTTAATGTTGAGATATTTTACTCCTTCAAAATAGATCCATTGATTACATTTATCCCTGAATGGTTGTCTCCATTCCATTTACATAATTTTTTTTTTGTTTTCAAATACTTATTCAAGTTTTTGTAATTATGTGCATAATGGGTTTAACTTTTTTTTTATTGTGCATTCTAGCAATGGAAATAAGAACCATGCTGCATGCCCAGCCGGTGTGGCTCAGTGGTTGAGCATCGACACATGCACCAAGAGGACACCTGTTCGATCCCCGGTCAGGGCACATGCCCAGGTTGTGGGCCCGATCCCCAGTGGGGGACATGCAGGAGGCGACCAATCAATGTTCTCTCTCATCATTGTTTCTATCTCTCCCTTCCTCTCCCTCTAAAATCAATAAAGAAAAAATATTTTTTTAAAAAGAGCCATGCTGCGTGGGATAGCCTTTTCAGACTTTATTTCTAATAAACTGGGCTGAATTCATTATGCCAATTAGGGGGTGGAAACAAGAATAGATAATTATTAAATATGTTCAACACTGATACTTCAGAAAGGTTGCTGTGCAATTTGTTTGCTTCCTTTTTTCATTTTCAATAAATAATTACAAATTTTCTATAGCTGACCTTTTTTTCCATTCAAATGAATTTTAATAATAGAACTCTTTTATCAGATTATTCTTTATGCTATCCACTATCTGCTAGGACAAAGCTGTAGGACAAAAAAGCTTAAAATTGCCTGGCCAGTATGGCTTAGTGGACTGAGCATCATCATACCACAGACTGAGAGGTCCCGGTTCGATTCCCAGTCGGGGCACATGCCCAGGTTGCGGGCTTGATCCCCAGTAGGGGACGTGCAGGAGGCAATCGATTGATGTTTCTTTCTGACATTGATGTTTCTCTCTCTCTCTCTCTCTCTCTCTCTCTCTCTCTCTCTCTCTTCTCTCTGTCTCTCTAAAAAAAAATCAATAAAAACATATTTTTTAAAAAGTTTATTATCATCAATATATAATGCCAGCATTAATATCATAACAATTTTACAAATTCTATAACACATAGATGTTTGTTGAAAGTTGGGAGCAAATTTTCTTTCCTTATAAACAGATACAAATATACTACAAGCATACTACAATGAAACATCAGTCAGGAGGATTCTGAATCTTAATAAAACATATCTACAGATATTTGGCAGAATTATATCTGCAAAATTATAAAAATAACAATAGTTGCACCCTATCTGTATTAGTCACCTTGAGCTGCTGTAACAAATCACCACAATCTCCAATGACTTAAGCACAACGTATGTTCTCACCATTCTGGAGGCTAGGAGTCGGAAATCAAGGTGTCCGCGAAGCCATGCTCCCTCTAAAGGTCCTAAGAGAGGACCCTTCCTTGCCCCTTCCTAGTGTTGTCTATAATTCTTGGCACTCCTTAGCTTGCAGCTGCACCATGCCAATCTCTGCCTTGGCTGCCACATGGCCTTCTCTCCTGTGTCTGTGTCCAAACTTCCCTTTCCTAAAGGACACAAGTCATAATGGATTGAAGGCCCAACCTAATTTAATCTGACCTCAGTTTAACTTGATTACACTTGTAAAAGCCTATTCACAAATACAGTCACATTCATAGTTTGAAGGGACATAAATTTGGGGGTGCCCTATTTAACACCATACACTATTTTGACTTAAGATGTACGCTTTTATGTAAAATATTTGAAATATTACATCAAGTAAATGCTGAAAAGTAATGACTAGAGAATATGATGATTGAATGAATACAGGCAGCACCGTGTGATGGATAAGTGTGGCCTCCGGAAACAAAACACCTGGGTTTAAATCCCGAATCCGGAAAATCACTCAGCATCTTTCAGTCTGACGTTCCTCCTCTGTAAAATGGGGATAACAAGAGTACTTTCCTCATAAGGTTACTGAAAGTGTACAATGAATTAGTTGCTTTTATTGTTCAGGACTGAAACTGGAACATATTTAGCCCTAAATAAAGGTTAGCCATTCTGGATCTAACTATAGATTGTCTTCTGAATACCCGTAAGAACTTTTTAAAAAATATTGTTTTATTGTGGTAAAAATATGTATAACATAAAATTTGCCATTGCCACCACTTTTAAGTGTACAGTTCAAGGTCCTAATTATATCCACGGTGTTGTGCAACTGTCACTATTTCCTAAACTTTCACATCACCCCAAACAGGACTCTGTAACCATGAAGCATTCATTTCCCAGCGCCCCATTTCCCCAGCCCTGGTACCCTCTATTCTACTTTGATTCTCTATGATTTTACCTATTCTAAATATTTCATATAAGTGGGATTTTATAATTGTCTTCCTGTGTCTGGATTATTTTTCTTAGCCTAATGTCTCGAAGGTCCACCTACATTGTAGCATGTATTGGGACTCTATTACTCATGATGGCTGAATAATATACCATTTTATGTATATACCACATTTCATTTATTCATTCATCTGTTGGTGGAGCCTTGGGGTGTTTTCACCCCTGTCTATTGTAAACAGTGGGATACAAGTAACTGTTTGAATCTCTTTCCCAATTATTTGGGGTATATACTTAGGAGTGGAATTGCTAGGTCATATGATAATTCTATTTAGCTTTCTGAGGAATCACAAATTGTTTTACACAGTGGTTGTACCATTTTATATTCCCACCAGCAAGGACAAGGGTTCCAGATCTCTGCATCTTTGCCAACATGTGTTACTTTTCAGTTTTTTATCATAGCTATCCTAGTAGGTTTGAAGCAATATTTCACTGTGGTTTTGGTTTGCATTTACCTAATAACTAGTGACATTGAGCATCTTTTCATGTGCTTATTGGCCATTTGTACATCTTTAGAAACTGTCTATTCAAGTCCTTCACGCGTTTTTAAAAGTACTGTTGAGTTGTAGGGATTCTTTTAAATATATTTATTTCTATATTCTAGATATTAAATCCTATATGATATATGATTAGAAAACATTTTCTCCCATTTTATAGTTTATTTTTCACTTTGTTGATAATGTTCTTCAATGCACAAAAGTTTTAATTTTGATGAAGTTCAGTTTGTCAATTTTTTGTCATTGTTGTTGTGTCTTTATTATGTTGCAGAAACTCCCTTCTATTCCTAGTTTATTGAGTGCTTTTATCATGAAAGGGTATTGGACTATCTTAAGTGATTTTTATGCATCGATTGAGATGATCCGTGTTGTTTATTCCTTCATACAAGTAAAGTGTGGTATTACATTGGCTGATTTTCTTATGTCGAACCAACCTTGCATTACTGAGAAAAATCCCACTTGGTCATCGTATATAATCCTTTAATATGCTCTTGGATTTGGTTTGCTAGTATTTTCTTGAGGATTTTTAAATTTATATTCATAAGGGATATTGGTCTATAATTTTCTTTCTTGTGATATCTTTGCCTGGCTTGATATCAAGGTAGTATTGACCTCATGGGATAAATTAGGAAGTGTTCTGTCTTCTTCTAAATATAATACTATAAAATATAAATATTTTGTAGAATTCACAAGTGAAACCATCTGATCCTGAACTTTTATTTATTGGGGTGGAGGGGCGCTTTTCATCACTATACTGTTGAGATTTTCTACTTGATCTTGACTCATTTTATATTTATCAGTTCAATTTGTTTGTTTCTAAGAATCTGTTTATTTCATCTTTGTCATTTAATTTATTGCCATATAATGTTGATAGAACTCACTTATAATCCTTCTTGTTCTGGAAAGCCGTGAGTAATGTCCCCACCTTCATCTCCCACTTGAGTTACTAGTGTCTCACAAGAACTTTTGGAAAAATCATTTACTGATGTCTCAATCTCACATTGTCCTGTCCAGCAAGTATTTACACAATTAAAAAGTGCATTTTATTATTCAGCAACATAAAAATTCTTATATTTTACCTTAATATCCCCAAATAATCAGAAATCCATACATTTAGTGAAAACAATGTTTTTGTTTCTGTTTTTTTAAATAATTTTATTGAATTTTTAGAGAAAGAGGAAAGGAGAGAGAAATATGAGATAGAAACATTGATGTGAGAGAGAACTATCAATCGGCTGCCTCCTGCCAGTGCATTGAGCCTGCAACCCAGGCATGTGCCTTGACCAGGAAGTGAACTGGGACCTTTCAGTCCATGGGATGATGCTCAATCCACTGAGCCACACCCTAGCTGGGCAGTGAAAAAATGTTTGATTCAGAATTTTTTATAATAGCATACACCCTCTACATTTCTAGTTTTAGGGAATAAATAATACTAACTATGGTACTTCCTTGTAATAAAATATTATACAAATAACAAAAATATAACATCATATTTAATATATGTACTAAAACAGAAATCTTAAAATATGAAAACATTTTATTAAAAATATTAAATTTAAAATGATATATAAAAGGATATGTTTAAAGTATGAAAACATCCGTAAGTTTTAAAAGATACCACAGGCCCTGGTCGGTTTGGCTCAGCAGTTAGTGCATCGGCTCACGGACCAATGAGTTGCAGGTTCGATTCCAGCCCAGGGCATGTACCTGGGTTGCGGTTTGTCCCCAACCTGGTTGGGTCGTGCAGGAGGCAACCAGTCGATGTGGCTCTATCACATCGATGTCTCTCTCTCTCTCGGTCCCTTCCACTCTATCTGATGATAAATAGAAAAATGTCCTCCGGTGAGGAATAAAAAAAAAAAAAAGATACCACAGAACATGTATTTTTTTCTCTCTCTCTGATTTTCCTTGGTCTTACTGTCAGAGAAAATTCTGGATATAAATGAACTAGAGATCTGACTTCAAAT
Organism: Tadarida brasiliensis; assembly: GCA_030848825.1. Lineage (NCBI taxonomy): Eukaryota > Metazoa > Chordata > Mammalia > Chiroptera > Molossidae > Tadarida > Tadarida brasiliensis. The sequence continues at coordinate 74,932,381 of CM061267.1, read as the reverse complement.
TCTCTAGCTTAGGGGAATGAATTGAGTCAAATGAAAAATACCGTATTTTCATAGGCCTGGATGTGAGTCTTTCTACTGGGGACCGGCTAATGTATTTTACCTTGTGCTTGCCTACTTTGTAGACCAAGCTATCAGGAGCATGGTACTTTCTCATGTTTTCAAAATTATGTTTTTCTGTAAACTCGACCAGCCTCACCCACTCCAAAAATAATCTAAATTGAAATCGTTGATAGTACATTAGTAGAAAGCATATGAATTTGATTTTTGCTGATTTTAAGTGATTTAAAATACTTAATTGTTGGCATTTTCGAATTTAACTATGCCCTGAGGCCTAATGGAATGTAACACAGTTATAAAAATTAGAAACAAAATTATCTAATTACATGTTTAGAAAAATGCAAAAATATGTTCTGTTGTCTAGATTGCATCAATGCCAGCGAAGCTTGCAATGATCAGTTGGGAACACTCCTGCCTCAGGCAACAAGGCTCAGGGGTTACATCCCGCATCTTGAAGAGAGAGAACAGGTATCATCCGACCTCCTCCGTTCCACCAGGGCAGCTCCGCCCCTTCTTCCCAGGCACACTCCCTACATCAGCAGATATAAACCTATATCAGTGATGCTATTCCTACATTCATAAAACCCAGACAATTTCCTTCAGGAGTAACTAGGACTTATTCTGATAAAAAAAAATTGTTCTAAAAATGTTTTTAATATACAAGCTTAAGAGAATACTATTGAAAATATTACTACTACTACCACTGTAGCTGCTACCGCTATTCATACAATAAAAAAAGCAAACATCTGAACTGATAAACAAAACACAAAATAATTCTTAGTTTGTGTGACAGATACTACCCGCCACGGAGCAACCATCTGGTCTGTAGCTTTCAATTCTGGACCAACAAGAGAATAAGCCTCGAACAGCACCTTCCTTTAGCAGACATCGGCGCCCTACCCATCACTTCTACAAAACCCTGCGTGGTTCCTGTGCAATCTTTAAACTGATGGAAGCCTACCCTCCAGCTGAGGACAGGCTGCCTTAACACCAGGTCATGCCTTGTTAATGTACACGAGTCAAAGGCCAAGGAGGAATAGTTTTACCTTTATTCACTTTTCCAGGAAAATGCAGGCCCAGAATGTTATGACCTACGGACGAGTCCAGGACTGGGGAAGGATTCCTGGAGGGAGACCACAGAAACGGTAGCCAACCCTGATGCTACTAGCTTTGGAAGTTCTCAATGTGTCCATTTCCCCTTGATGAAACTACATTGAACATTCAGAGACTGAGCTCTCTGAGCCAAAGCTATGGGCATGCAAATATACGCTAAGGTACTGGCATAAGGAAAGCCATTTCCCTACTTCAGTCCTTTTCCTCATTTTGTTCACTCTCCTCACCCCATAGAAATTTTACCTGAGATAAAATATCAGTTGCACAGAAACTGAAACATTGTCATATGGTGTTTCTGGTTGGTTAGGTCACCGCATGCGTGATTGGCTGCCCACGATAGCCTTCCTAATTGATATGCCACAGCTGAGCAGTAGTTCAACCCACTGCTTAATAAATGGTTTCCAGTCACCCTAACTAAACAGCATTAGTTCAGTAAATTCACATCAATGTGGGCAAAGAATCAAACCCAGGTGATTGACCTAAATGATTCTGTATTATTTAAAGAAAAAAGAAGCGCCAATATTTGAGACTTACTATGTTTGTCATTTTTCTGAGCAGTTTATTTTACAATTTATTTCTCACTCAAACCCTGAAAGGTAATTATTTTTACATCCATGTTACTCTTGAGGAATTCACACTCAAAAAGTTAAGAAACGTGTCCAAGAGCACGTGTTTTATATGTGGGAGAACCCGAAGTCGAGCTGATCTGCTAACCCCAACGGCTCCTCACCCCGCACTCCATCACAGGTCCTCACCAGCACTGATGTGCACTGTCACCTCCAAGTGGCATCATGGTAATGAAGCTGATGGAACTAAAGCCTAGTTTTGGGAATCATATCATTATGATTCTCATCATGAACAAAAGTAGCAAAAGAACTGACTTTTAAAGATACTATGACTTTGACTTTGGGTGGTGGGCACACAATGCAATATACAGAACATGTATCACAGAAATGTACACTTGAAACCCATATAATATTAATAACCAATGTCACCCAAATCAGTTTAAATTAAAAAATAAAGATACTATGATCTAAATGTTTTACTTGCATTATCACACTTCCTCCTCATGATTCTATGTGCATGCCTTATGATGAAGTCTATTTTACAAACGAGAAATTGATATGTAAAGAGATTAAGAGGCTTACTGAGGGTCTCTTAGTCAGAACAAGGTAACTACCCCCAGCCAGAGCTGCTGCTAACCATGTCGATGGGGGTTTGTATGTATTTGAGTCTTTTTACAATTCTTTCGCCATAGTAAGTCTTTTCATTAAATACTGTTTCTTTTCATTGCCTCTTGTCATACTGTGTTATTATAGTTTCTTGACAAATAAAGAGAACAGGAGATGTCATTTTAAAATATCCAACTGATCACTCACAAACAAGAAATTGGATATTGACTTTTATCTCTCTCAATAAAGACTATGACAGCATGAGAACTGGGCAATAAACTTCTCATTGTTTCTACATATTCTGTATCCATATCTATAAGCATTTTTCTTTATATAAGTGTATTGACAAGTGGAAATTTTAAAGAAAAAAACATTTTCATAAATATCAGAAATAAAATATTTGTTGGCTCTGGTGTTTTTTAGCCAAAGTATGCTTTAAATGTTTGGTCACAGGGTAAGCAAAGAGGATAATAATTAAATAAATAGTCTCATTAATTAAAATGAAAAGATGTTATTTGCTACAACCTACCTGCTGATGTTATATAGTGTATGTTGTGCATTCTCTTTAAAGTCTGTTTTATACTAACCACAACTTTTTACCATAGCATTCTCAATTTACTTTAAATTTCTCAGAATTAATGCATTTGATGTGATCACTAGAATTATGTAGTAGAGAAGTAAAGTAATATGATCAGATTTAAAAGAAAGAACTTTCAGAAATCAGGCAATATTGATGAGAGTAGGACAATTCTGAGATTAAAAAAGAAAATACAAACTATAAAAAAAGCAAACACAGCCCTAGCCGGTTTGGCTCAGTGGTTAGAGAGTTGGCCCGGGGACCAAAGAGTCGCGGGTTCGACTGCAGCCAAGGGCATGTACCAATTGCAGTTTGTCCCCAACCCTGGCTGGTGTGGAGCGGGAGGTAACCATCTCTCTCACATCAATGTTTCTCTCTCTCCCTCCCTCCGGCTCTATCTGAGGATAAATGGAAAAATATCCTCAGGTGAGAATTAACAAAACAAAAAGAGCAAACAAAAATAATAACATTAATACAAATCTGCTCCATTGTAATTTATCAAGGAGTCACAATTAACCTCAGCAGTCTTTCTTTGAAACTATGTATCAATTCCAAGTATGTGTTTGATATAGTCTTTTCTTTTCTTGCAAACAGATTTGTGTATGCTCTTTGCTAGCCAAATACATATAAACTGTTTTCTTATTTATAAACAAAACCTGTGTGACAACTGGGCTTGCCTAAACCCACTAGAAAAAAATAATTTTAGAGGTAGCAACTCACTTTAGATTGCAATTAGGAAATGGCAGAACTTCATGTAGCAGGGGGTTTGAGGATGGGCACTTCTGGAAGATCTAAGGAGAAACCTTTGTTTAACTTACAAAAGGATTCCTGGGCTAAACAGTCTTTAAAAGAAATCATTTGAAAGCCCATTATAAGTTTCAATGAGATTTATTTGATAAACATTTACCAACACAGTGTGACACATTATAATTGGAAAAAAGCAAGACATTATAGTCAAAGAAGACCATTTACAAAAGTAAGGACATATGTGCTCTGGAAAGAGCAACTGTTGTGGAGAGAGTGTCTGCTGAGCAAGGTTCAAACAAAGGTGCCATAGCTTGTTTGACTACAAAAAGTAGCTTTATTAACCTTTCTGACATCTCCATTATACTGTGCATGATGTGAGGGGCAAGGCACTATCTTATTCATAGCTGCAAACCTAGAATAACCTGATACATCATAGGAGCCCAGTTAACATGTACAGAAAGCAAAGACTTAAGCGAGTTCCTCTCTCTTGCAAAATAGCATAGACTTTATTCTGCAAACAATTCATAGCAAAATTTTTTTTGACAAATTACTATATTGATCCAAGTCTTACAGAAGGGAGAAAGGAACAAGAGTTTGAAAACAGTTGTGATATTTTTTTAAACAAATGGTTGGTGTCAATGGGAGTGGGGTATAAATTAAAAATTAACAGAAATTGCCTGGCCAGTGTAGCTCAGTGGTTGAGTGTAGACCCATGCACAAAGAGGTCGCCGGTTCGATTCCTGGTCAGGGCACATGCCCAGGTTGTGGGCTCCATCCCCAGTGGGGGGCATGTAGGAGGTGGCCAATCCATGTTCTCTCTCATCGATGTTTCTATCTCTCTCTCCTTTCCTCTCTCTAAAATCAATAAAGATAAAATATTGAAAAATAAATAAATAAAAAATAAAAATTGGCAAACATTACAAAGGTAAATTGTGTGATTCTACGTGGCTTTTAAGAAAATGAGGGCGGCCCTGGCTGGTTTGGCTCAGTGGTTAGAGCATCGGCCTGTGGTCCAGAGAGGCCCGGGTTCGGTTCCCGCTAAGGGCATGTACTTCGGTTGCAGTTTGTCCCCGGCCCTGGTTGGTCGTGCGGGTGGCAGCCACTCGATGTGTCCCTTTCACGTCGATGTTTCTCTCTCTCTCTTCCTCTCTCTCCCTCCCACTCTATCTGAACAAAAAATGGAAAAATGTCCTGGGTGAGGATAAAAAAAAATGGAAATGACTTCCCAGTACTGCCCAACAAAAAATCTCTTTCCTAAGCTTTCATTTTTATTTCCAGCTACCCACTCTCTGAAGGCTCCGAAACAATTCCGCCTCAGCATTACAAAACAAGTTTATTTTCAGACTCTTTCCATGTTCCTGCCTACGTAAATGGCCAGCTGGTTTTGTTTTCCATCCTTGCCTTGTGACCCACACCGCTGCCCCTGCAGTCTTCCCAGCCAGGCCTCTCGCTTGATCTCAGGTAAGAGCGCCGTAGACAAAATGCAAAGGTCTTTTCTCATTAAGTAAGGAAAAATTCGCCTGTAAAAAGTTAATTTTTTGAATGATAGCTGTAGTTTAGAAAATGTAAGAAAGCGTGTGAGTGCATATTGTAAAAAATAATAGAAACAGAGCCACTGAGAGCTGGGGTTAGAGCTGCATCCCAGAGAAGCTGCCTTGCACTCTGTCTCAAACCTCTGGAAAGTTAAAACTGGCCCAAGGGCCCTCTGGGCGGGGCCTGCAGCAGCACGCATTCCACACAGCTGTTTGCAAAGCCAACAGGGAAGCAGGCATCCTAACTATGGACTGAAAATTAAAGACACTCTTTAGAATTAGCATCACCAGGTTAGCTTATCTGCACCTATTGAAATTCCTTCCTTAGACATTCCTTCTAGCCATGTAATTTTCTCTCTTCCCTTTCTCATCAATCCCCCTTGCCATCACTTCCTAATCCTGAACACTATTTGGGTCTCTGTCTGAATGAGTGCTTCCAAATAGCGATTCTTTTGGATTTCAAATAAATGCTTGTTGCTTTGCACTTTGACCTTTTGTTTTTAGGTTGACAATATCTATCTGGTAGGAATAGAGGAGGGAGGAAGGACAGAAGAGTGTCTATGTAAGAATCATCCAAACCTATAGAGTTTTTATGAGTTTATTTGAGCCCAAACTGATGACATATGTTGGGGACAAAGATCTCAAATGCTCCAGAGAATAACTGTTTTGCAGCTTCTCTTATGCATTTGAAATTAAGGAGGGAACCAAGGAAGATTATATGAGGGTGGGGAAAGCAAGGCCAAGACAGGATTACACATTAGTTAAGATTATGTGCTCTCACACTTTAGAAGGAGGGGTCTGAAAGGGTGGTCATGTATCAGAAGGAGGGCTGTAAAGGGGGCATTTCAAAGGTGCATGAACCTAGATGCACAGAAGCAAGGGACAGGGCTTGCTTAAGGCAAAGATAATTCTTTTGGTAAAGAAGTTATATGCCTAACCAAAGACCTTATACGCATATATGCACAACCAATGGACACAGACAATAGTGTGGTGAAGGTGGCAGGGTAGAAGCTGGGAGGAGGGGGTCAATGGGGGGAAAGGGGGAGGCATATGTAATACTTCCACCAATGAAGATACATTTAAGAAAATAAAAAGAAGAAGTTATATGCCTGGGACATGACTATCCACCATGACCTGCCCAGTTAGGAATTTATAATCAGATCACCCTGTGAGATTAATTTCCACAGAACCTCCCATTTTTTATTTTTTTTTTTGGTCTATAAGAGCAAAGAAGAAAATACAATAAAATGAACAAAGACAATGCATTAGACTCCCAGGTAACAAGCAGGGTCACAGGTAGACAAGAAATCTGCCATTCATTGTTCCTTCTCGTTATCTGGCTTAAAAGAAGGCTGAGTTCAGGATTTGGCAGGGCAGCACCATGTATGAAAGCGCAAAGCAGACGTGTCTCTTCCTCTTAACACAGACAAGAAGATATTATAAAGGAAGGGGCTTTAGGAAGATCTTTAAAATGTTCTGAATCAGTATTCTTACAAGACTCTAAGAGCCAAACCACTTGGGACCATCTATCCTAATGTTTGTTAACGACACTGTAGTATAGTTAAATCCCAAAATAAATATCACGAGGAAGAGGCAAGGATAAAAGAGAAGCAAAAGAAAATAAGGGGAGATAATGACAAAGCTGGGTCGGTAACAGATGCTCAATCACCATCATCACCATCATCATCATTGGCACCACCGACACTGTCCCAAACCTAGCTGATAACAACATTTGAAGAAAATTCATAATAACACCAAAAATATAAAAACATCTAGGAATGAACAAGCTTTGAAATATGCAAAAGCCTGGCGAGAACACTAGAAATTCATACTGAGGGACAAGAAAATAAGCTCGACAAAAAAAGAGACATGTAGGTTGCCTTAAATTTAAAGACTAGACTAAGTATTGCAAAGATGTTTATTCTATAATATATATAATCAATTTCTTTGAATATTAAAAAACAATTCTACAGTTTGTTTGACATATACAAAGGGGGGGAGAATAAGATGTGGGAGGACTTGCATGTCTTTAAATTATTATTTAAAAGCAAACATAATTAAAGTCACATGATTTTAGCCTATGAATAAAAATGGAATAAGAAGTTCACATGTGTATAGGTATGTGTGTGTGTGTGTGTGTGTATACACACAGTATGGATCAATATACACATACTCAGTAAGGGTTTAGAATATAATTCAAGTGACTTCTCCAATGAGTATATAATGTAAAAAAAAGAGCAAACAAAAACATTAGACCCTTATCTCATTGTAGTAGCTTGCTGGGTTCATAGCAAAGTAGCACAGACTGGGTGGCCTAAACCACAGGAAACTTCCCACTCTCCTAGAGGCTAGGAAGTAGATCAGGGTAGAGACAGTCTTGGTTTCTTCCCAGTCCTCTTTCCTTGGCTTGCAGATGACTACGTTATTCCTGTGTCTTCATGGGATCTTCCTTCTGTGTGTGTCTGTGTCCTGATCTCCAGACACCTTGGACTAGGAGCCACCAAATGACCTCATTTTACCTTGATTATCTCTTTATAAAGGCCCTAGCTCCAAATGCAGTCACATTCTGAGGTACTGGGGCTTAGGATTTCAGCACATGAATTTTGGTGTGGGGTGGGGACACAATTTAGCCTTTAACACTTATAAAAATGCATTTTAAAATAATTAAGTATTTTGTTTGTTTTTTAAGGACTAAAACATGGCCTTTTTGCCTCAATGCACTGGTTCCAGAGAGCCTATGCACTCCCTGAAGTGACAGGCAAACTTTTATCTGTATGGACATTTGTACATGTTTCTGAGTGAAGGGCTTTCTCTTTCATAATTTTGTGAAAGGATCTGTAACTGAAATTATTTTAAAGTTTAGAACACTAAGGTAGCGACATATAAGTGACACTTATATGGAAGCACGTAAAGACTCCCTAAGCTTAACAACAAAAGCAAAAGCACACACCCTGAAGGAATATATGGATGGATTTGACTACATAAATATTAAACAATTTTTTTGGAGAAACTGTTAACAAAGTTAAAAGTAAAAGCCTGGGGAAACAATTACAGTGATAGAGAGGTAGCATAAAATGAAGTTAAGCACATGGGCTTGAAATTTTATATACACAAAATCTTTAATACTCGCCTACCTGTTACTAGCTATGTAACTTACTACAGAAAGTGTAAATTTCTCTCATTCTTTCTTCAACTCTAAAATGGGGATTACAAGACTAATAAGGTTATCAAGAAAAGTATATAAGATTATATATTTAAAAGTACAATGAGTGGCATATAACATAAATCAATTAATATTGGTTAGAAAGGCAAAGATTTAATATTTTTATTAATATACATAATGTATAGTGTTCTTTTTAAAAAGTAATAGGAAAAAACATATACCTCGAGAAATGATTGGCATCACACATAAATGGAAAATCTAGTAAATTAGTGCAAATGATAAAATCCATCAGAAACAATATTCAACCTCATACTCAGAAGAGCAAACAGACCAGTACAAGTGTCTCAGAGATGTTTCTAAATTGTACCTAGTTTATATATTATTAATAGATAATGCCTAGTATATGATAAGTATTCAACAAATAAATCTGAAATAAATTGTTCTTACTGTCATAATTATAGGTAATAAACTGAAGCCATATTAATGTTTTAGAAGTTAAGATAAATGGAATAAACCATAAGAACAAACGAGATTAGAAGAGAAATAATTTTAAAGGAAATAAATGCATGAAGCAAATGACAAGACAGGATTTAAATGGAACTCTAAAAAAAAAAAAAAAAAGCACAAATCAAGGCAGTAGAATGACTTATAACAACTCCCAGTTACCATAATATTTATAACAGAAGCTAAAGATGGTAATTTAGTAAAACAGACCACAAAGAAGGAGTGGCAGGGAATGGAAGATTTAGTTGGCATCAATCACCCATCGAATTAGAATGAGGTATTTTCATATTTTAAAGTCCATGTCTCGGAAAGTCCCACTCTTAGATGGAGAATCTCACCCTCCCCCCGCCCCCCCTAAATCACCTTTTGTCATGATTCATTCTCTTTTCGGCTCACACTGCCATCCCAGGTGCTGTGGCTCTATGTTTAAACGGCCGACTGTGTCCCTTGCAGATGGGGCAGACAGCCTTTCTCCAGGCTTGCCTTCCACCGCGACGACCTCCTCCTTCATTTGTTCAAAACTCATCCTGTCTTGGTTTATTGTGAGAAGGAAAATAGATGCCTTTGGTGAACCCCCTTTACAAGTACAAAGCACTTGGATATTTTAACATTATAAATATGTTTTGAAAGAGCGATTCAGAAAACATCTGACCATTGAGGTTTGAAAGGCTCTGTTTAATGACTCAAACCCCTATGACTATGGCTAATGTCTAACGTCATCATTTGTTCCCCAGCAATGCATTATCCTCACTCCCCTTGGCCATATCTGGAGAACTTTGATGCCTGCCTTCTACAAAGAGTAGCAGTTCAAGGACCTGTGAAATCCCAGCCGACAAAAGAAGGGCAATGAGACTACAAAACTGCTAATGCTCCTATCCTGAAGACTGAGTATAAACTGACCAGTCGTCAGTGTCTCCTATGTTTTTGTCCAAGCAATTAGAAGAAAAAACGAATTACCTTGGAATAGGAACAGGGAATGAAAGAAAAGGAAAGGGAATAGCAAGGAGGTTATGCTCCGAGCCTCTGATGCAGTAACTGAGTGTTGTCAGGGGGAGAGAGGGAGAAGGCCCTGACTTGCACCGCCTACACCGGCCTCCTAACTCCCAGCCCAGCTTCCGCTCCCCTATGTCACGCCACTTCCCATTAGTCTCTGTGTTTGTCAGTCTGAGCGTTCTACAAAGTGGTTCACTTCATCCGGTATTTTACAAAACAGATTTGTGTCATAAGGTTGGATCACAGTAAGCAGACGGGTATTGTGAAGCTTCAAGTAACAGAGAGTGAACTCATTCTAAATTATTCATAGAAAATATGCCTCTAGACTGAAAAAAAAAAACAGCCCACGTGTGATGAACTCACATCAGCACACACCTGCCCTATTTTTATTTCTCACTTTGGCTTGACACTTTACATACGCAAAGTCTCTCTCAGATTACTGTGGTTTGGTTGATTGCCAATTGCTGATATTACATCAATGAAATGAAAACTACATTAGCCATGCCTTTGATGTGCCCTAAATAAAGTGGATATGGCAGGATACGTCCCTGAATATATGTAGCCTACATCGGGCTGAGACAAGGTACAAATTCCTTCCACATTCTGAGCTGCATTACTTGAAGTGTTAATTTTCATGAGCTGAGATTTCTTTTAAACCTACCAAATTAAATTTTCTCAAACACTGAAGTGCAGTTGATAATCTTAATATAAAACTCTCCTCATTATTTTTCCAAGTTTAATTTTGGCCTATTTACAGCCCATTTAGATAAAACAAATTAAAGAGGCCATTCTTTCGTGAGTGTGTGTGTGCATGCTAGACTATACACTAGCATGTAAATGAGGAATATCGTAGCTAGGGAGGCAATTATGCAAACTGAATATGTATTTGTGTTTATGAATAGATAAATGCATGTATACTTTGTTGCCACTTTGCAAAAATATACCTGAATTTATTCTTAGGTGGGCCCAAGAAGACATTTTGCTTTTAATTTCTCTCTGAAGTAACAAATTGTCTAGCTCCAGAATGTTGCTTACCATTACTGCTTGTGGCCTTAGGGACAGTTACTTTATTACCTTTCTGAACCGTACTTCAAAGGAATTAATTAATTGATGCTCTTAGCAGCCTCATCCTGACAAAAACATATGATACTCAAATGTTAAACATGGAACCTCAGATGAAACTGTCAGGAAAAAGCTGAATGTGGTTATTAATATGGCTTTTGATAAATATCTCCTCAGCCTCACACTGTGCCTCGTCTGTTTTCATCTTGAAAAGTAGTTAATCTGATTGATGAAGATCCTGGTTCAGATTCTCTCCCATGCTGAGTTTAATAACGGCACTTTTTTTTTTTTTAAATAAAAAATCTTATTTTCAAGTGGAAATGTTTGTGCCTTCTGATTTGACTGTTTTCAAGAACACAAGTTTTAAGTGGGGTCCCTGGCATAGTCAAAGATGGTAGGAGTTCCTTACTGTCACACATCACAGAAGCATAAGAGACGGTTTTCCAGGCCCTAGCTCTTTACAAAGTGAGGTTTAATGGGAATGCTGTCAAAGACGAATGCTAACCCTCCAGGCACAGAAGAGCAAGCCCATCAGGACAAATCAGGCAGCCAGCACAGATAGCCTACAAGCCCTGGCTCATTATCATTATCACCATCTCCCATGAGCCATGACATTTTTGCATCATAATTCAAATCATTCCACTTCTCGATTAAGCACAGTCACAACACGGCTGACAATAGAAAACAGGCTGTGCTTCCTGGCGTTCCTGCTCCAGCGGGTAGAGCCACTTAACGTCCCTCTACCGCCGTAATTGCCAAGTGTTAGCAAGCATCACTCCCTACATTTTAGTGAAAAAGACATTCAATGCAAGAAGATAGCTCAACAATCGGATCGGATGCAGTCAAAGATCAGTTTTGAAATAATCTCTTAATTTCATAGTAACTGTTCATTATGGTAATTCAAGAAATACATAGAAAACTTTTTTTTTTTTTTGCGGTCAACTATACTTGGATAACATGAATGTGATCACATAATAAATCAGTGCTCCAGAGAGAAGACTAGGTGCTAAAATCCCCATTCTTTCTGTAAAAGGCCTACCATCACGCATGCAACTGGGCTCCTGCATTTGTTTTATTATCACAAATCAAGCAGAGCAATTGATGTTTGTTGTTTTATTTGTAGATACAGATGTCCACATCCTTCTGCACCACCTGGTTATGTAACTTGGACCTTTCAACTCTGGAAGCTGTGTATGCTTATTTGCTCAAGAGTTCCTTTTCTGTGTGGGTCACTAATGGATCATTGCATAAGAAGCTTAGTTCACTGTCTTCAATTACTTTCCAAATGCCCTTTTAAATGCTGTGTGTGTGTGTGTGTGTGTGTGTGTGTGGAGGGGGGTGTCATAAGCTTCATATATGTGTTCACACACATTTGCATGAATTCTCCAAAGCAATGTATATCTTAAAGAAATCAGTAATATTTTACATAAGCCAATATTGGATAAGGTAAACATAATCTGAATTGAAGCTTGCCCCTTTATTCAACGCGTCGTTTACTCATAAGGATTTTAAACTTGTTTCATATCTCACAAAGTTAATTCTGTAGACTTAGCACATTTTATACAATGAATAACCTAAAAATAGTCAATTTCCCTTTACATGATTATTTCTACCCTAGGGAAATATTCTGAGTCATCTACGGCGAAAAGGCTCTACTTATACACCAGCCTCTGTAGAAATATAACATCGAACTTCAAGTTGCAATATCCAGTAACATTTAACCACATACGGCTACCGTTCAGGGAAAATCGATACAGTCACTTGATGAGTTTAATAATCACAAACAGGATACCACTTTAGAGAAGCAGTAAGATTGGCAGGAAGATTTCAGGACCAGGAGACATTGTTCTTGTTTTGATTGTTATATAACACTGGGAAAGTACATTTACCTACTCAGTGCCTATAAAAAGTTAGATGCTTTCTTAGGTTTCCAAGTTTCAGCCTTCTATGATTATGAAAATATTTTTTATTTTAATCCTCACCGGAGGATATTTTTCCATTGATTTTCAGATAGAGTGAGAGGGAGGGAAGGAGAGAGAGAGAGAGAGAAACATTAATGTGAGAGAGACACATCAATTGGCTGCCTCCCACACAACCCCAACCAGGACCAGGGATCGAACCGCAACTGAAGTACTTGCCCTTGACCGGAATCGAACACTTGACTCTCTGGTCTGTGGCCAATGCTCTAACCGCTGAGCCAAACCGGTCAGGGCTAAAACTATTTTTTTAGATGATCTCTTGTACCTTTTTATTTGGTGATGAAATTTTAGATAAAAATTAAGAATAGCATTACCAGAGAGAGGACCCTGATCTGTACCTGGATGAGGAAATGTCCCCAGCAGACTCAAGAGGTAGCTGCAGAAACATCACAGCAGAGGGGAAATGCATGCAGAGGCCTGGAGGCAGAGAGCCGGTGGTACACACAGAAAAGAGAGTGTGAGGATCCCTGCTAGAATGTGTGGTCCTTGGCTTTCAAAGGTGGCCCTCAATTATCCCCACTTCATGGGACTCACGCTTGTTCGTAATTCCCTTTCTCTCAGGTATGGGCAGGGCTTAAACTGTGCCCAAGTCCCTAGCCCCAGCATTTGTGGGATAATAAATGTGTGTTGTACTAAGCCTGTGAGTTGGTGCCCAGCAATAGAAAACTGATACAAATATAAAATTCATTCAAACATGGAGTAGGCTGCATTTAAAACAGAACTTAGGTGCCTCACACATAGAAAATGCTGAATATATTTTTTAATGGAAGGAAGGAACTATAAAACACATCAGTATTAACAGATAATTTTTACTCATCATCTTTCAAATTAGTCATGCTTAATTTTAGGAAAAAATGTAAAGGATTTCATTTCTAACCTTTGGGGACATATCCCATAGAGACATGTAAAATGACTACTTAAGAGATCTGTAGGGAAAATGGTGTCCTCGGGACACCTCAGATTCAATCAAGCAGAGAGTGAAGGGAATTGTCTATATTAACTTAAAGAAGATGGTAAATTGTTCTCAATCGGAAGAGAGGTTCTGTCACTGGGTTGTGCTACCGCCACATCATTTGGTAATCTTTAAACTCCTACTGTCTTGTATTCTCTCCAACACATCTTCTGACAAAAGCAGAATGAACTGTCAAGAACAGACAGAAATTCCAAGGCCAGCTAAGCCACCAGCAGCAATGGAATAAGGAATTTAAGGGCCACCACCAAGAAACCGGTTTGCACTGGAAAATACAACATGACACCAGAAACCCCCTCCCAAACAAACTTTTGATGAACTTTTCTTCATTAGCATACTAAAAATGTCATGCAGGAATGACGATTTAACATTAAAATAAGACATGCAAAGTATGGCTAGGCAAGTTCCAAGCATGTTTGAAAACTGTACATGCTCCCTTAGAAATCTAAGAACTTCCCATCCTTCCTCAGGAATCCCCATCCCTGCACCCACCTGCTTCCCCCGCTCCAGACCCTTTAATACTTTCCTAATTCCCCAGAATCAAGTGGAAAGAATCATTGAGCATTTGATTATCCTTCTCCACTCCTTGGCCAAGTAATCAAGTTTTTGACTTGCTTTGCCAAATACCATCTGACCTTATTGGTATGAGTGACATCCAGCAGAATGACCTCAAGTTGAGGTCCCTGACCCACCAGGGTCAGTAACAGTCTGTTGATAATAAACATGGCTCTTCAACTGCGAAACAGGGAGAGCTGAAGAGAAAGGGTGAACAATTTTGTGGGGCACAGAAATGACAGCTGTGAGGCATGAGGATCAGCTGGCGACGGGCTTCTCCTGACTTCTCCAACAGCCCTAGAGCATGTCTTGTTGAAGCCCGGTCCAGTTGTGCATGTAACGCACAGAAACAATGAACATACTATTTGCTTTGTCCCAAGATGAAATTTTGACTTAAATAGTTTTAGAGATAGATAGAGTTAAAGGCTTGTCCTCACGGAATATCACTGTATCAGGAGAACCTAAGTTACCAATATTGCACAATTTATTTTTCAATGACTCTTTTTATTGTGCTTTCCAAGAAATGAAAAAAACCTACTTGGATTCCCAAACTATAGTTCTTTCAGAAGGAACTACAATTACTTAAGTGTCTTTAATTGAAGATTAGCCCTTCCTCCATGATGCAATGAATGCCACTGTAGGGACACACATGGATTAGCGAGAAAGAAGCCAGAGCGCCACGTCAGCTGGACCTGCCTCATTATGTGATTTCTGCTGAAAGAAATTTCCCTCACATATGAGTTATATCACTGAAAAATCAATATATGGAAAAGAAGAGTTATTCATTTGAGTATGAATATACATGTGAATATGTGGTAGTAGGGTGTGTTCAATGTCTATATTCAAATGGATTCACCAAAAGCTCTCTCTGATCTACTACAGAAAACATATTTATGTCCCAACTTATTAACTTGTGGGCAAAATCTTTCAGGATTTCCTGGTTGAAGCTCTAATCTGAATAAATAAACCATTAGATATTTTTAACAAATTATTTCAGAATAACTGTTGATTTACAAAATTATTTCAAAGATAGTACAGAGTTACTAAACTCCCCACACCCAGTTACCCATACTATCAACATCTTACATTAGTACGATACATTTGCTATAGTTAGTGAACCAATATTGATGCATTACTATTGACCAATGTCCTTATAGTACTTATATTTTCTCGTTTTCTACCTAATGTTACTTTTCTGTTCCCTGATACCATCCAGGACACCACATGACATTTGTCATTTTCCCTAGGTTCTCTTAGCTGTGATGGCGTTTCACATATTTTTGTTTCGTTCCGTTTTGATGACCCTGATAATTTTGAGAAGTACTGGTTAGGTATTTTGTAGAATGTCCACAAGTCTGTCTGATATTTTTCTCCTAATTACATTGTGGTGATTTGCACTGAGGATAAATACCACAGAGGTCAAGTGCCATTCTCATCACATCGTATCAAGGGTTCATACTATCAATATATCTTTTCACTGTTGATATTAACCCTGATCACCTGGCTTGAGATAGTGTTTGCCAGGTATCTCCACTCTAAAGGTATTCATTTTTCCTCCTTTCTATACTGTACTCGTTGGAAGGAAGTCACAATGCACATTGCACACTAAAGAAATGGGACATTATGCTTTACCTCCCAGAGGGCTAAGCATCTACATAAATTATTTGGAATTTTTCTGTATTGAAGATTGGTCTGTTCTCCCCATTTAATTATTTATTCATGTCAATATGAACTCATAGATATTTACTTTATAATTTGGGTTATAATTTAATTATTCTTTACTTTACTCTTTAAATTATTTCAGCTTTGGCCATTGGGAGCTTTTTCATATTATTCCTGTATCCTTTTGACATGCCTCTGTCGTGTGGATTTGAGTTTTGGGTGGTAGGTGGGCACGTCCTTACTTTCTGGTTCTACATGATGCCCCAGGCTCATCTTATGCATTTCCTAACCCAGTCCTGGAATCACCATTTCTCCAAAGAGACTTCGTAACATTTTTGGAGACTGGAATTAGAAAGCACATCTGGGTACTAGCACTCTTGGTAATTTGGTTTCATTGGAAACCTCCATTTCAAGAAACAAACGGCTATTCTGTACATCTCAAACGATATCACCTTAAAACAAACTGGGAATGGGGAGCAGTGCGAAACCCTAGGGAAAATTTAAACCTTATTTTTCAATAATATGAAAACCCACAAAACCTGTATAAATGTTTCTCCCTACAGCAGGGCACTTAGACACAGAAATACTGTATCTGCCCCAAAAGAACTTGCTTTTTGAGGTATTGTTTCATTTTAGCATTTGACCGTTCCCTTAATTGAAATGTTTAAATGTTATTTTATACTTTAATTCCAAGTTAATGGAAGAGGTAGGGGGGCATGGGTAAGGCAGCATGAACATTAGTGACTATCAGAGAAATTAAAAATTGAATTAAAGAACCTTGATAATGTCTTTTTAAAATTAAAATCCATAAATTTGGTTGCATTATGAAGATTGTAAGTTTCACCAAAAAAGATAATCATTTGAAAAGTTTTGCTTTAAAATTAATCATTTCATAGATAAACATACAAGATTCCATTATCTCAGCAGATTACCTTAAATCTGGAAAATATAAAGTAAGTGCACATCAATGGAATCACATTCCGTAGTTTCATCCAAAAAAGTATCTCTTTTTCTAAAAGCCCAGTCTGTTAAACCAAATGCTGTTAATTCCATCAAGAATGGGGAATTTAACAAATGATTTTTTCTTAAAAACAGGATACTTCCCTACCAGCCGTCAGAAGCGGTGATCTTTCATTCTGGTTTCCACTCATTTTTCACAATAAAAGTACAGCTGAAGATATATAGGGAAATGCAAACAGACAGGATGTGTCAACTGTTTTAAAATGATTTATAGTATATTTTACTAATTCCTAACTAAATAAATTGGTAAGGCAGAGTAAGAACCTAAGAGGTAATACTCTGAGGGAGATATAATAAAATTTCTTATATTTCATTTGAACTAAAAATGTTTCTTAACATAGTATAAATTTCAGTAAAGATGTTCTTGTTCTGTGAAGGTTCTCTGACTACTTCAATTGTACATTGTATATAAATAGTATAAAAATATACAGTATACCTCGTACTTATTGTTTTCAATAACAGTATATTGAATTATACAGGGTGGGGCAAAAGTGGGTTTACAGTTGTGAGTACTCGAAACACAGTTTATTCTTGTATTATTATTAATTAATTATTGTATTATTTTCCATACAAACAACTGTAAACCCACTTTTGCCCCACCCTGTATTATAATTGTGTTTCACATGTCTATTCCCTCAATTAGATTTATTTAATCTGCTATCAACAATATGTATGAAGAGGCTACTCTATGTTAGGCAGTTTAATGTAATGGTTAAGAGTGCTGTCTCTGTAATTAAAGTGCGTACACTTGGATCCTGAATCCATTACTTACCAAGTGTATAGTAACTTCACCTTGCTGAGTCATAATTTCCTCTTCTGTAAAAAGGGAATAATAAATAATAGCACACTCCTCACAGGATTGAAAGCATTGATATGAGGGGATATATTATATAAGGATATATCATATACATCATGATATGTTATTATCATTATAATTTTTGATAAGAAAATGCCCTGTATATCTGGAGATTCACTGGTAACATTATAGTTACTGCCCTCTGAGTTCATTGTAATGGATATTAGAAAAGGCAATTTTAATACACTATAATGATGAGTTACACAAAATGCTATGGACATATGTAAGTGGACACATCTCATACAAATTGGGGAATTGGGGAAGGCTAACCCCTCATTTCTCTTTCCTGTTAATACACAACTGGACTAGGTGATTGATGTTCTAGAGCCCCTTTATCTCTCTTTGTATGTAGCCCAAACCAAAGACAAAAGTCTAGTGCAGCCACAGTTGTTGAGGTGTTGGTTCTCTCCATTATGAATAAAATATGTTACCAAACCTGTACACTTGTGAAGTCCTGCAAAACTGCAAAACTTTCTTTGATTCTTTATGGACTCATTTGTACATCTAAGATAAGAAGTTCTACTTGTGCACATTATAAAATCTATCTGGTGATGAGCTGATGCTTGGGACAGCTGGTCTCCCAATATGCTCTTCATTGTGTCCTAACAGAGAGCGTCAGTCTCATGATCCCACATAATTACTTTAAACAAAAAAGAGTTAGACAGGAATGCACAGTTTGCTGAACTAAATCTCCAATATTGTATGCTAAAGAAATCTTTGTAATTTAGTAAGTTTAAAACAAAATATATCTATGTAGACATAAGTGTATTCAAATTGTCTATTTTTGAGTGAATTTTGGCAGAGTGTGTCTTTCAAGGAGTTTGTCCATTTAATCTAGGTTATCAAATTTGCAGCCATAGAGCTGAGCATAAATATGGCTAATATTTGCTTATGATTCTTGCATCTACGTTCATAAGATATTTGGGTCTGTAGTTTTCTTTCCTTGCAATGTCTTTGTTTGCTTTTGATTATTAGGGTTGTTCTGGCCTCAGAATGAGTTAGGAAGTAATCCCTGTGCTTGTATCTTCTGGAAGAGATTGTAGAGAATTGGTGTAATTTCTTAAATGTGTGACAGAATTCACCAGTGAATTTATCTGGGCCTAAGTGTTTTCTGTTTTGGAAGGTTATTAATTATTGATTCAATTTCTCTAATAGATATGTCTATTCAGATTATCTGTTTCTTCTAGTGTATGTTTTGGCAGATTGTCTTTCAAGGAATCGGTCCATTTCATCTAGGTTTTAGAATTTGTGATTATAAAGTTGTTCATAATATTCCATTGTTATTTTTTTAACATCCATGGGATCTGTAGTAATGTCCCCTCTTTCTTTTCTGATATTTGTAATTTGTGTTTTCTCTCTTTTTTCTTTTCTTGTAATGTCTTTGTTTGCTTTTGATTATCCTGACTAATAAGCTGGCTAACGACTTATTAATTTTATTAATCTTTTCCAAGAAGTAGCTTTGGTTTTATTGATTTTCTATATTGATTTCTTGTTTTCAATGTTTCTAATTACGTCTCTAATTTTCATTTCTTTTCTTTCACTTATTTTGAGTTTAGTTTACTGTTGTTGTTTTTTCTAGTTTCTTAAGGTGGAAATTTAGATTATTAATTTTAACTCATTTTTCTTTTCTAATATATGCATTCAATGCTATAAATTTCCCTCTACGCAGTTCTTTTGTTGTTTTCCACAAATTTTGATAAGTTGTGGTTTTATTTTCATTCAGTCTCTATATTATTTAATTTCTCTTTGGATTATCAGGTGTTATTTAGAAGGATATTGTTTTAATTTCCACAAAGTTTGGTATTTTCTAGCAATCTTTGCTACTGGTTTCTAATTTAATTATATTATGATTTGAGAGCAAACATTGTATATTTCTATTATCTTAAATGTCTTAAGATGTATTTTATAACCCAGCTTATATATATAAGATGTGTTTTATATCTTGGTGAATGTGTCACCTGAGCTTGAGAAAAATGTGCATGCTGCTGTTGTTGGATGAAGCAGTCAATAGATGTCACTTATACCCAGTTGACTGATGGTGCTGATGAGTTAAGCTATGTCTTTACTGATTTTCCTCCTGCTAAATCTATCCATTTCTGATGAAGACATGTTGAAACCTCCAACCGTAATAGTGGATTTATCTATTTTTCCTTGAAATTCTATCAGTTTTTGCCTCATATATTTGTATCCTCTGTTGTTATAATCAGACACATTAATGACTGTTATGTCTTCTTGCAGAATGAACCCTTTATCATTATGTAATGCCCTTTGTACCCGGATAACTTTCCTTGTTCTGAATCTGCTTGGTTTGAAATTAATATAGCTACTCATGCTCTCATTAACATGGCATATATGTCTCCATTCCTTTTATTTTAATCTGAATGTGTAGTTATATTCAAATTGGTTATTTTGTGGACAACATATAGTTGAGTCTTGTTTTTGACCCAGTCCAACATTCACTGTCCTTTAATTGCCATAGTTAGACCATTGACAATTAACGTGATTATTGATCTAGTTGGGTTAATATCTACCATATTTGTTACTGCCTTTATTTGTTGCTCCTCATTTCTATTGTTTGTCTTCTGCTTATCTACCTTTTCTGTTACACTTCTTTTTTTTTTTTTTTAATCCTCACCCGAGGACATTTTTTCATTTTTTTTGGTTCAGATAGAGTGGGAGGGAGAGAGAGGAAGAAAGAGAGAGAGAAACATCGACGTGAAAGGGACACATCGAGTGGCTGCCACCTGCACGACCAACCAGGGCCGGGGACAAACTGCAACCGAGGTACATGCCCTTAGCGGGAACCAAACCCGGGTCTCTCTGGACCACAGGCCTATGCTCTAACCGCTGAGCCAAACCGGCCAGGGCTGTTACACTTTTTAAATGAACATTTCAGATGATTCCATTTTCTCTCTTTACTTATCACATCAGTTATACTTTCCTCCCCTATTTTATTGATTGAGACTTGGACATATACATTTATAATTAATCCCAGTCCGCCCGGCCGGTGTGGCTCAGTGATTGAGCGTCAACCCGTGCACCAAGAGGTTGCCAGTTCGATTCCTGGTCAGGGCACATGCCCAGGTTGGGGGCCAAATCCCCAGTAGGGGGAATGCAGGAGGCAGCCAATCGATGTTCTCTCTCATCGATGTTTCTCTCTCTCTCTCCCTCTCCCTTCCTCTCTCTCTAAAATCAATAAAGGAAAAAAATTTAAAAAAAAAATTAATCCCAGTCCACTTTCAAATAGCACTATATTGCTTCAAGGATAATATATCTTATAAGAAAATAATTCTACTTCCTCCCTCCTGTCCCTTATATCATTGTTGTCATTCATTTCACAGATATGTATAATCCTAATACACTTATTATTATTATATTATACATAAGTATAGATCATTGAATATATTGTTGCTATTATTTTGAACACTGTTATCTGTTAGGTCAATTAAAAATAAGAAAATTAAAAATTTTATTTTACCTTTACTTATTTTTTATTCAATTCTCCTCCTTTCTCTATTTAAATTCAAGTTACTGACTGATACCATTTTTCTTCTCAAGAACTTCATTTAATATTTCTTGCATGACAGGTCTACTGGCAATAAATTTTCTCAAGTTTTATTTGCTTGTAAGTCTTTATTTCCCTTTCACTTTTGAAGAATAATTTCAGGGTAAAGCATTTTAGGTTGGTGGTTTTAATATTTCACTCTACTCTCTTCTTGCTTCTGTAGTTTCTAAAAAGAAATCACATGTAATTCTTTTCTTTGCTCCTCTATAAGTAAATTTTTACTTCCTATAGCTTCTTTCAAGATTAAAAAATAATTTTTTCTATAGTTTAAATTTGATATGCCCACATGTAGTTGGGGGGGGGGCATTTATCTTGCTTGGTGTTCTCTGCACTTCCTGGAACTGTGGTTTGGTGTCTAACATTAATTTGGGAAAATTCTCAGTCACTATTGCTTCCACTATATCTTCCTTCCCTTCTCCTTCTGGCATATCATGCATATTATTATGGACATGTTATTATGCATATGTTCCACCTTTTGTTGTTGCCCCACAGTTTTTTATTCTATTATATATATTCTTTTCAATCTTTTTTCTCTTTATCTTTTAGTTTTGGAAGTTTCTATAGCCGTATCCACAAATTCAGAGATTCTTTAGTCAGCCATCCTCAGTCTGCTAATGAGCCCATCAGAGGCATTTTTAATTTCTGTTACAGTGTTTTTTAGCACTGATATTTCGGTTTGGTTCTTTTAGAATTTCCATTTTTCTGCTTACATTGCCGATCTATTCTCACATGCTGTCTACTTTATCCAGTAGAACCTCTAGCATATTAATCATAGTTGTTTATATTCACATTCTGGTAATTCTAACATCCATGTCTTATCTGAGTCTACTTCTAATGTTCACCTTGTCTCTTTGAACTGTGGTTTGGCCTTATAGTATGTCTTGTAATTTTTAATTTTTTTGATAGCCAGACATGATGTACTGGGTAAAAGGAACAGAGGTAAATATGCCCTTAGCAATATGGTAGTCAGTGTGAAGGGAGGGATAGTATCCTATAGTCCTATCATTAAGTCTCAGTCTTTTAGTGAGACTGTGCTTCTGAAATATGAACTTCACAATTGGTTCTCAGATTTCCTCTGTCCTTTTGTGGGACAGTATGCCCACAATGGGCAAGAGTTAGGTATTTCTCTTCACCCACATGGAAAACTATAGGGTCTTACTTCCTTTCACCCACATGGAAGGCTAGAATGAGCAGGAGTTGGGTATTTCCCTTCCACCAGGTCAGTTAGGCTCTGGTAAACTCTCAGTAATTTAGGTTCTTTTAAAAAATTTAATTACATTTACTGGGGTGATATTGGTTAATAACATCATGTAAGTTTCAGGTGTATAATTCTATAATACATCATCTGTATACTGCATTGTGTGCCCACCACCCAAAATCAAGCCTCCTTCTGTCACGGTATATTTGATCCCCTTTACCCTTTTTTTTTAATTTTTAATTTTATTTTATTAATTTGTTTTTGTTACAGATGTTTCTCCTTTTTCCCCCATTGACACCCTCCTCCCCATCCCCCCCGCCCCATCCCCAGCATTGTTGTCCATGTCCATCAGTTATGTGTACATGCATATAAGTTCTATGGTTTATTTCTTCTCCCCCCCCCCACCTCTTCTGAGGGTTGTCAGTCTGTACCCTACTTCCACGTCTCTGGGTCTACCCTGTTCCTCAGACTGTTATGTCCATTATATTCTACAAATAAGTGAGATCATGTGATATTTGTCTTTCTCTGCTTGGCTTGTTTCACTTAGGATAATACTCTCGAGGTCCCTCCATGTCGCCTCAAAGGATAAGAGCTCTTTCTTTCTTACAGCTGCATAGTACTCCATTGTGTATATGTACCACAGCTTTTTTATCCATTTGTCTACTGATGGACGTTTGGGCTGTTTCCAGATCTTAGCTATTGTAAATAGTGTTGATATGAACATAGGGGTACATATATTCTTTCTGGTTGGTGTTTCAGGTTTCTTAGGGTATATTCCTAGAAGTAGGATCACTAGGTCAAATGGCAGTTCAATTTTTAACTTTTTGAGGTAACACCATAGTGTTTTCCACAGTGGCTGCACCAGTCTGCATTCCCACCAGCAGTGTACTAGAGTCCCCTTTTCTCCACACCTTCGCCAACACTTGTTGTTTGATGATTTGTTGATGGCGGCCATTCCGACAAGTGTGAGGTGATACCTCATTGTTGTTTTAATTTGTATCTCTCTGATGATTAGTGATGTTGAGCATTTCTTCATATGTCTCTTGGCCATTTGTATGTCCTGTTTGGAGAGGTGTCTATTTAGGTCCTCTGCCCATTTTTTAATTGGGTTATTTGTCTTCCTTTTGTTGACTTGTATGAGCACTCTATATATTTTGGAAATTAACCCCTTATCTGATGCATCATTGGTGATTATGGTCTCCCATATAGTGGGAACCCTTTCTGTTTTGATGGTTGTTTCTTTTGCTGTGCAGAAGCTTTTTAGCTTGATGTAGTCCCATGTGTTCATTTTTTCCTTTGTTTCTCTTGCCTTAGGTGTTGTATCACCCCTTTACCCTTTTTTACTCCTCCTACCCACTTTCCCTCTGGTAACCACCATACGGTTGTCTCTGTCCAAGAATTTGTTTTGTTTATTCATTTGTAGCTTTCTGTTTTTATCTCTCACATGGGTGAAATCTTATGGTTTGCCCTGTGACCTCACTCTTCTCAATGACCTAAGAATAGTTGTTGACTTTTCAGTTAATTTAACTGCTTACTTGTCAGGACAGAGTAACAATGTCTAAGTTCCTTACATGCTGACCTGAAAACCAGAAGGCAATCTTATATTTTTGTTAGTCTCTTTAAGATGAAATAAAGATGGATTTTTAAATCTTTCTGGAATCATTGTTTTTTCATTGCAATTTTTTTTGTGTGATTATTGATTCATTTAGATTTATTCCTATGCTTTTCTATACTGTTTTTGGTTCCTTCTTCCTCCTTTCTTGTATTTATTTACTTTGATGTATTTATTATTTTTTTCATGCCATTTTCCCCTCTTTGTTTTGAATTTATGCACTTAATTTCTATTCTTTTGGTGGTTTGGCAGGATTTTTAACAAGAGTTATATTGCTCAGCATCTAGATATCTACATGCTCCACTCAAACAGCACAAGGAGACAAATCACTATCCCTCACCACTTCCTTCCTAACTTATGAGACAGTATTTTTCAGCATTTTAGTTATATATTTTCATATAACACTGTAAACGTCACACTTTATTTTTCATGCAAAGTTTATTTACAACACACATATTAACCAGTTTCTGTATGCATCAATTCTTATTTCTCAGACCTTCCAAATTAAACCAAAATCCTCTCTCTCAAATATATTCCACAGGAGGAATTTTGGCGTAAGTTCTATTAGTGCTAAATGCTTCTTACTTCTGTTTTCTAAAACTGTCTTGAATTTAAGCCCTAACTTTCAAAAGATATCTTTGCTTGTTTTATATATATAAATATAAATATATATATTTATAAATATATATTTATATATATTTTATATATTTATATAAATATATTTATATTATTTATAAATATATATTTATTTATATATTTATATATTTATAATATATTTATAAATATATATTTATTTATATATTTATATATAGTTATAAATATATATTTATATATTTATAACTATTTATAAATATATATATGAGAGGGAGAGAGAGATAGAAACATCGATGAGAGAGAACATCGACTGGCTGCCTCTTGCATGCCCTCCACTGGGGATCGGGCCCACAACCTGTGCCCTGACCAGGAATTGAACCAGCGATCTCTTGGTGCATGAGTCAACGCTCAACCACTGAACCACACCAGTTGGGTGCTTGTTACATATTTTAAGTTAAAAATTGTTGTTGTTTTTTGTCACCATACAGAAAATATGATTCCACTATCTTTTACTTCTGCAGTGATCCACTAATTGTCAGTTCAATTACAAATAAACTATTTTACTTTATTTCCTTTCTTTTTTGTGTATTCCTCTTTGACTTTAAGAACTTCACTTTATCCTTGTTGCTCTAAGTCTTTCTATGCTATGCTTGAAACTGAGTACCTTTTTATTAATCCTGTGTAGGATATTTATATCTAGTGGGTTTCCTGAATCTGTGTTTTGGTGCTTCTGTCATCAATTTTACTTAGAATAGTCTCTTATACATTTTATCTATTCTTTGTTGGATAGATATAGATTAGACATGTTCATTCAAGTTTCAGTGTCTCTTAACCTCACCTTCATATTTTCCATCTCATTATTTTCCTCTACCGCAGTTTTTTAATTTATTTCTCTGAATTTCCCAAACTTAATATTTCTCTCCTCACCTGCGTCACTTTGCTGTTTAAACCATTTATACCATTTTTCATTTTCCTTTCTATATCTTTAATTTCTAACTTATATTTTTCTCTTTAAAATGTTAAATTTATAATTACAATGTTTGATACTATACGGATTTATTTTAGTTGTTAATTTTTGGGGGCACCTCTAGTTGTGATGTGAAGCCTGGGTTCCTCGGGTATTTTTTTAGTTTTTATCTTTGGTTTTAGTTTCTTGTACTTTATGTTAGTATTTTGAGTTTTGCATGGAAAATGCATTCCTTCAGAGATGATATGCCATTCTAAAAAGAATTTTGGATCACAGTTTTTTATTTGTTCATTTGTTTTTGTTTTACCTGATAGGCAAAAATTTAGAGTAAGATTCAGAATTTGCTTTCAAATACTTAAGGCAGAGGTCCCCGTTATTTAGCACCATGTTTAAATAGACAAGGTTTCTTTACTTTCAATTTTAGGGATAAAGTTATTTTTAGTTCCCTTTTACATTGAGATTGTATCCATCTGGAGTTTCAGCTTTATTCCAATGTCTACAACCAGATTTTTCTACTTGGACAGGCTCTAGGATTAATCCCCTGACCCCTTTGTACCTACTGGTTACCAAAATAAGCTTCCATTATCAGCAGAGTTAAGGGGGGTTCCACATATCAAAACTGGCTTGAGTGTGTGCTTTCCTTTCTGGATTCCAGCATTGTGATGGTGTCTTTGCCTTTTGAGGATTCCTCATTTCTTTAGTAAGCAATTTATTAAATTTCTTTCTAAACTGTACTTAAAAATTTTTTTTTGGATTTTCTTGGTTATGGTTACTATGATTTTTGTTTTCAGGGGAATGCTTATCCAGTACTCCAAACTGCAGAAACAGAAGTTTTCCTTCTTCGTTTAATCTCGCTCAGGATTTTATACAGACACATACACTGAAACCACCTTTTCCAACCTCACCAAAGATTCTCATGTTGCCAGAATCAAAGGCTATTCAAAACTCATTACTCAGTACTCATCAGCTTATGACGTTGTTACACTTCATTCTTTTAAAACACTTTTTTCATTGTTTTCCAAGTATCAAACTTTCCTGGTTCTCCTTTTCCCACACACATGGTTCCTTCCTAGTCATCTCTTTTACTCTCCCTTCTTTTTAAAAAATACAATTTTATTGATTTTGAGAGATGGCGGCAGGGAGAAAAAGAGAGAAAGAGAAGCATTCATGTGAGAGAGCAATATTGATTGGCTGCCTCCTGCACACCCCCTACCTGGACTGAGTCAGAAACCCAGGCATGCACGCTGACCTGACCAGGAATCCAACCAGCAACCTTTGGTGCAGGGGTCGACGCCCAACCAACTGAGCCACACTGGCCAGGGCTACTCTCCCCTCTTTATTCTTTAGAACATATATCACAAATTAAAATTAAAATGTTTTTTCTTATATACTGTAGCTCCATTGCGATAGGTTCTTAACCATCTTGCTCATTGTTATATTCCCAGGACCTAAAATAACGACTGACATAAAAATAGCCTATCAATTTGAAAGGCAGCTTAGCTAGTGTTGAAGAACAGCAAGGATGCTAGGGATGAACTAGCTGGGCTCAAATCCTCATTCTGCTGTGTTCTATGACCAGGGTACCAGTCTTCCCATACCTAACTGTAAAGTACTACTCAACTGTAAAATGGCAGTAATATTAGTATCCACCTTAGAATTAAATTGAGTCAATAAAATTAAAAGTGCTCAGAACAATTCCAAGCATAAAGTTAACACTCAATAATATTAACATACTATTATAGTAGTAGGTAGCAAATAAATGTTTGTTTAATTATCTACAGAAAACACATAAATAATTTAGAAACTAGGTATTTTAAGATAGAATAGTTAGTATTAGATCTATTTTATTTTATTCTGTGAGAATACACTCCACAAAATGGAGATGTATTATTAAAAGAGTTAACCATGGATCTACTTACTCCAGGATCATAAGTTGAGATTGTATATAAAATGTTAAAACACATTTTTACCACTGATTCAATATTACATTTGATCAGTTAGATCATGTTTTGATGTTGTATGTCAAGAGCAATTGTCAGAAATATGAGGGGTGAATAGCATAGTAACATTTCTATCTTTTATTTTTAATCAAAAAATGAGAACATAAGTGTTGATAAAAGGCCTTTTATTTCAAGAAGTTGAAAGAATTTTATTGATTCGCTCACTCTATTAGTCAATTTTGGGTCAAGTTTGCTGCAGTTACAAACACTGCATTCTCAGTGGATCTACCTTAAAAGAAGAAAGAATTATTTCTTACTCATGTCCCATATTCATTATGTGCTGCTACAACTCAGTTTCTTTCCTCTTCATTTCAGGACTCAGGCAGTCTAGAAAGGAGCCACCCCTACTAAAGATTCCAGTTGTATGAAAGAATAGAAAACACTATGGCAGAACCATACAACGACTCTTAGGGTTTGTAATCAGAAGTGGCACAAAGTTCCTTTATTCACATTTATTGGGCTAGGCAAATCATATATCAAGTGTGGTTATAGAGAAGGGAGCAATAGTCATCACTTAAAGAGGGATAACACAAGTCACATGTCCAAACATGACATTAAAAGGGTCGAGACATAGAATCCTGATATAGATAGGAAAAAATTATATTTGAAGATCTGTACCAACTTTAAAAGGTGTGTGTGTGTGTGTGTGTTGTAAGTATTTAAAATCACACTTGAAAGATCATTTCCATAGACAACAAAAACAGTAGTCTTTGTCATGGTTAATTTATCAATGTAGTCAATCTTAATGATAATGCATATTATAAAATTAATTATTTGGCTAGAGTGATAATCATTAATTGTGAAACTGGCAAAAAATGGACAATCTATGTATGTCACAGTCTGCATTCATTGAAAATAAACAGAAATTAGGGCTCTTTGATTATTAAATTTTGACATTAATAAGATTCATATTATAAAATAATTTTATATAAACAATATACATTTTTCTCCTGGTGCTTAATTAACTGATTCATGAATAACTAGCTATCCCAGGAACTGAGGTATAAGAAGGACTGACTTGGTCTGCTTTACGTTTCCAAGCAAGATATCCAGAGACAAAGATGCAATAATTTTTATAATTTCATGGCAATTTCAGGGAAAAGTACCAATTTCACAGTGACATCTAGGGAAATGTGATGATTTCATGCAGATTTAATTCTCTGTTTCTGAACTATTCACAAACACAGCTCACATGAGTGTAAAAACAGACAGCTTCCTGTATTTTTCAGTAGTATAACTATAAAAATGAATAAACAGGTGAAACAGAGAATTTTAAAAGTTAAAAGAGTTCATCTTAGAAAATTAAAGGAATGATTATATATTCTCTTGAAGAAAACTCTTCAACAATATAAATTCAGATTAAAAAGTATTTCAAATCAATTACAATTCCCCAATGGCAAATTCTTAATTTAATTTTGACACAAAGTTACCAGTTTTCCTGTAACATAAATTGTCATCTAACAATTCAGCTTAAAAAATGCAGTAAATATTGACTATTGATGTAATCCAAAAAAATATCTTTAGTTAATTTTAAAATATGTCCTAAAATATTATACCATGATATGACAACTCAGAGATCTGGGGACAAGTGAATATTGCTCTGTATGCCCTTTATTAATGCATTGGGACACAATTAATCAGGGCTTTAATTTCAGTCATTTTCCCTTCTAAAATGGCAAACCTTTAAATAAATTTATTTAAGACATATAGAGTTCTTATAATAGCTAATAAAACAAACACACATAGAAATAATTCAACAAAAACTTCTTAGGGGTCAATCTACTTCCCAGACAAAGGTTTTCTCCCGGCACCCAATTTAATTCACCTCCAGAACCCATTGTCTTTTGATTCTATTTCAGCTCATTAGAAACCTTGTAAGACTTTTACCTTTTTCAGAGAAGAAGAAAATAAAAGAATTATGGGAAGAATCTGAATATACAAGAGAAGACAGTTACTAGTATTCTTGGAGTCTCCCAATCAGGCAAAAGCAACACAACCTTCCTTGCTAATTTTCCTGTATTGCACACAATGCAGTTATTTACATGTCAACAGGTCTTCAATATGTATTAAATTATGAAACAGGGAATTTATGAACATAATGTAATGAGACTGGTGTCCCGTTGATGGTGAACCAGACAAAAAGCCATACCAAAAAAAAAAAAAAAAGTACTGAAAATGACTTGAGTAGAATGTCTATGTTAAAGATAACTAAGATTGTGAAAGTGTTAAGATGACTATTTTAAAATCTAAAATTATGAAAAGTCTGTTTTTTTATAGAAGCACAACAAACTGCATAATTATGTCTGTGGCTTGACTATGTTCATTTGAGTAAAGTTGTATATCTGTATCTATATATCCATACAAACTCATGAATTGTGTAAAAAATCACAACTCAACTACTTTCAGACTTCTATGATAAAATAGGAGCACACTAATGAAAAGTACTTATGATAAAGACTTAACTCGGGGTGGTGAACACACAGTACAGTGTACAGATGATGTGTTGTGGAATTGTGCACATGAAACTTGTATAATTTTGTTAACCTGTATCACATAATAAATTCAATAGAAAGGGGGGAAATTGATTGCTTTGGTTTCCTTTATTAATGGTAACGTGAAGTGACCTATAAAAATTATTCTCAATGTAATTCTCTCCTACCATTTTTTTTTAAGTTGGTAAGGCACATCATTTCTCTGCCATCTTATTTAGTACTTAAAAAATTCCTTATCAACCATGTACTCTTGATTATTTAGAACGATGTTTCCAGAACATAGCAAGCAAAAGATAGAGTGGCACAAATAGATTTTGAGAAGGTAAGTGTGTAGTCAGGGCCAGATACCCTTCAGCTGGGTATGGAAGTTGGATTGTATTCTAGGAGCAATGGGAAGCTTATAACATTGTTTTTACAGGCAGTATTGGGACATGATCTGATTTACATTTAAAAATGTTTTCAATTACAGTTTATATTTGATATTACTCTGTATTACTTTCAGATATACAGCATAGTGGTTAGAAAATCACGTACTTTACAGAGTTGTCCCCTGATATTTTAAGTCCCCACCCGGCCCCATACATAGTAATTACAATAATATTGACTATATTCCCTATGCCATAATTTACACCTCTGTGACTGTTCTGTAACTAACAATTTGTGCTTCTTAATCCCTTCATCCAGGCCCCCAACCCACACCCCTCTGTCAACTGCAGTCTGTTTTCTGTATCCATGAGTCTGCTTGTATTTTGTTTATTTTGATTTTAGATTCCACATATAAGTGAAATCATATAGTACTTGTCTTTCTTTGTCACCTTCTTCCACCATATATAAGAATAAACTCAAAATGTAATAAAAACTATAAAACTCTTAGAAGAAAACATAGGCAGTAAATTCTCAGATATTTCTCTTAGCAATATATTTTTTTGACATATCTTATGAGAAATGGGAAACAAAAATTTTTTAAAATGGAACTATATCAAACTAAAAAGTTTTAGCACACAAAGGGAAACTATCTACAAAATTAAAAGACAACCAACTGAATAGAAGAAGATATTTGCCAAATGATACATCTGATAAGGGATTATTATTCAAAATTTATATAAAACTCAGACAATTCAACAACAGAAGAACAAACAACCCAACTAAAAAGTAGACAGAAGACCTGAACAGACTTCTCCAAAGAAGACATCCAGATGGCCAATAGACATATGAAAAATTGCTCAATATCACTAATCATCAGAGAAATGCAAATCAAAACCACAATGAGATACCACCCCACACCTGTCAGGATAGCTATCACCAATAAATCAGAAAACAAGTGTTGACAAGGATGTGGAGAAAAGGGAACCCTAGTGCACAGTTGGTAGGAATGCAAATTGGTATAACCACTATGGAAACAGTGTGGAGATTCCTCAAAACCTTATAAATGGAATTGCCTTATGACTCAGTAATTCTACTTCTGAGAATATATCTGAAGAAACCCAAAACACTAATTCAAAAGAATATATGTATCACTATGTTCACTGCAGCATTATTATTTTTTTTTAATCCTCACCCAAGGATATTTTTCTATTTATTTTCAGATAGAGAGAGAGGGAGAGAGAGAGAAAGAGAGAGAGAAACATTGATGTGAGAGGCACAAATCAACTGGTTGCCTCCTGCACAACCCCGACCAGGGCCAGGATGAACCGCAACTGAGGTATGTGCCCTTGGTCAGAATCAAACCCGCGACTCATTGGTCCGCGGGCTGATGCTCTAACCATTGAGCAAAACCAGCCAGGGCCATTGCAGCATTATTTACAATAGCCAATATATGAAAGCAAGCCAAGTGCCCACCAATAGATGAGTGAATAAAACAGATGTGGTATATATATACAAAATGGAATACTACTTGGCCATGAAAAATAATGAAATCTTACCTTTTACAAGAACATAAATGGATCTAGAGGGTATTATGCTAAATGATTTACACTTTTAATATGTTCCTCTGGTATATGTAAAGACCAGTTTGGAAGTGGAATGAGTAGAAGTAGGAAAATAAACAAGGAGGAGATTACAGCGTGTAGAGGGTCTTGAATATCAGACTAATAAGTGTGGAGTGATGAGATAACAAAGATTTGCTAATAGTCAATGAATAGGACCAATTCCATATTTTCTAAAGAGAACGATGAGAAACAGGTGGTAATGAAAAATAGAACACCTATAAGAGAGAAGATTGAAAAATTGGTCCATTTTGGTAACTTAGAGATGGATGTTAGGATTATGGGATAAACAAAGCCATTACCAATATTTTTCACTAGCTAACTGAAGCAGACAACAGTTTAAGAAACAAAATGTTAAAAAGAATTTGGGGGAGCAATTCAGTTAAATTTTGGAGATGCCAGATTACAAAAGGAAAATATAAACATGTAGAACAAACCATTAAAAATTATCTTCAGGAAAGTTGTCTAGATATGAGAGCCATTAAAATGGTTAAAATCATAAGAATAGATAAATCCACTCAAAGCAAGTATACAGATAAAACGTAAGAACCTTGACGATCACTTAAACATTTAAGTAATGGATCAAAACTGAAAGCATGCTTTCTGAACAGCCTATGATAACATCTTATGTAATCAAGTAAGTAATGCATCATTTGATTCAGTCCCAATTAATGTCCCAAGATTCTAAATAGCAAATGGAGGACATTTAGTCCCTTTGATATCTTAATAACATCTGATAATCAATATACTCTTATTCATTTCTAACTGTCTCTTTCTCCAGTGGCCTCATCAATAATGGAGATTGGACTTTTATATTTTGGCTAATGCTTCTAAGGACATTGGATGGCACCAGTTTCTAGTAGCAATTTTTTAAAAACTGCAACAGTATGAATACAAATCTGGTAAATGCACTGACATTATCATTGTAGAAACACTTATTATGAAATAGCAAGTGAACATCACTACTGAACCTCAAAAGCAATGATAGGCTCAGTAAAAGTATTTCCTGTGGGCAGCCTAAATTATTGGCATGTCCATTATTTGTTTTCTGTGCACTGCATGACAATACCAGTTTAGAAAATGGACAGGGATATTTTAATTTCCTAAATTTTAAACATTCATAACTTAACATTTTTTTTCCTAAGGTTGGAACTGTGATCTTATAAATGGATGTGGATTTAAAAAATAGAAAATAAAAACCATGTAAGCAATAGGTAGATGAGAAGTGCAACTTGAACCCAGAACAAATAGAATTAGGATAACAATGAGTGCAGTGCTTACAAGATAAAATTTGGACCTCTGATTCTAGACAAAGGTCTAAAATGGTAAAGCTGATTGCAGGTACAAGAAAACATGGGTCACTTGATGACACTCACTATGCATTATTTTAAAGAAATATCTGATATAATGTAACCCCCACAAAGGCAGCAACCAGTTATTGTTTTGCTCACCACTGTGCCTGGCACTGAATAGATTTCATAATATTTATTAAATCAATATATGAATACATGAATGTGTGCAATGCGGTAATTTAGCCATAACATGAGTGCAACTCATGCTAAGTAAGATGTTCCTATCAAAAAAAGAAAAGGAGACAACACAACAGAGAACCCAAGAAACTCTAATTTCAGTTAAAGCAATTAATTAACATTCTTTTATATACATTCGTATCAATGTCTCCAAACCCAAAATTATATGTCATATTTTATGACTTTCTAGAGAAAAAGATACTGACTTGTTTGTTTCTAAAATTAATTTTACCCTTAAAATAAAATATAATTTATAACTCTAACATCTTCTTTTTAAATGGATGGGATATAATATGTTGTTGATAACAGACATGCTTGATTAGACTGTCTAGTTAACTGATAGTGCTGGCAATTGCGATCAGTGAATATAGTTGAAATAGTCAATTATGAAACTGAAAAAGACAAAATGAAGGCTAATATTTCAGAGTTCTATTGCAAAGGGAAATAAATGAATAGTTATCCTGGTGTTTGGATTCTATTTGAAATGTTACATGTGGCATTTTCCAACAAAAGATGCAATTAATGTCATGGCTGGCACTGTTATATTGCATCAGAAACACTTCACTGGATGTCTGTCAAAATCAAAGCAGCTGTCACAATTTAACCAAAAAAAATTTTTTTAAAGAATTTTCTGTATACTGATGTTAAGTCAAACCAGTAATTATACAGATAACAGCCAGAAATTTGGACTAGAAAATGAATATATTTACACCCCAAAAATAGTTTTGCTTTACCCTTCCTTGGGTTTTTTTTTTTTAAGATCTGACTTTGAAGAAATAACAAGTCACAAAGTTGGTAACACTATTATGACATTAACTTGCCATTCTATGGAACAAAAGGCATTTTCCCCCCACTAAAGGACCCATCAGATGCCTGCCACACACACACATACACACACACACACACACACACACACACACACACACACTAGCATTTAATTCCTTATAAATTCTCTATCCTTAGAACAATATGTTACCCCTTTCAGTACCAAGATTATTGGGTTTCTACGACAACATTCATTTTGGTGTCTGAGAAGAGGTAGCATAGATAACTCAAAGCAAGCAAGTGACCTTGCAAATAAAGACAAACCTCAGGGACCAGACTGTATGTATTGTATATATGTGAAATACAAGTACATGCTTTCTTTTTTCTTTCACTATTCTTCAAATAAAACATTTTGAACATGAAATCTAAGAGAAAATTGATTTGCAGATCTCCTTAAAGCTTTCAATTGGAATAACAATTCTTAGAATATAGTTGGCATTTTGTAGGTCTCTGTAACACAGTTAGTTGTAAATTGTAAATAGACCTGGACCAGAATTTTGATACGACCTTCAGAAGGTCATTTTTACCTTCCTAATTATACATTCCTTTGCTTCAGAAATCATTTTCCCCCCCACTCTTCTTTAAGTTAAGCTTTAGAAAAAAAATATTATATAGATATTAAGAATACACAAGCCCAAGAAATATTGTGAAAACTAATTATAAGATCAAATAAATATGGGACCCTTTCTTAGAGGTTAAAACAGCCTTCATTTGAAGTATTTGTCAAAGGTCCTTTTTTTTTTTTTAAGTTTTATGAGAGCAGGGCCATGAACTTCACTTTATGGATTTGAAATGAATCATGCTGGTATTGGTGAAAGTAGCCTTCCTTGGAAGACTGGATTGAGGGTGAGTAGCCCAATTCTCTAGGAAAGGAGTTCCAGAGGAAAGACCTTTGTGGTTTTGGAATTTAAGAGATAATTTATCAGTTGCTTGGGTAAACCCAGATTAAGATAGAGTTGAGTGAGCAAAGGAGAAAGTGTTTCTAAGAATGTTAGGTAACAAATGCCCTAAACAAGGCTGATTTCATACTCTCAGGTTTACTTTGTACAAAGTTGAGTAATTTGCGTATTAACTGAAAGAGCTTAAGGTTGGGCCTTCAGCTTCAGGATCCCAGCATGGAGCTCTGTTAACCAGGCTGGCATTGAAGAAGGGAGGCCACCCTCGTAGAGACCACTGCCGACTCAGCAAGGATCTGACCTTGCAAAAAGTCATTACACTAGGGCACGGGTTTCATCTGTTAGGCCAGTCTCCAAATCTCATTTCGTTTGGCAGTAAGATAAAATGACATTAATAAACCAATCATATGCCAATTGTGACCCCATTTGAAATGGGTAAGTGATTCCGGCATTTTTAGAATATAAAAGATATATGCAAGTTTAAAGGGGAAAGTTGTCTGTTAATAACACAAGTGAGAATTTAGGTAACTTATTGGAAAAATAAGAAAATTGTCAACAATTTTGTATCTTGTGTTTCTATCTGGTTATAAAGACATATGATGGCATGTAGAATGTATGAGGATTTCACCGCCCAAAAAAATCCCAAAACAAAAAAACAGTTTGGGATGGGGAACTAATGCTATGCTTTTCTTGGAATTCTCTTTCTGTTAAAAAAAAAAAAAAAGGCTATGCAATTCAATGGAGGAAAATTTTCAACAAATTGTGATGGAATAATTGAGTATCTATAGGCTAATAAATAAATAAACCTCAACCTAAGACTCACATATTATACAAATATAACTCAAAATGGATCACAGACCCATATGTAAAATATGAACTATATAATTTTAAGAAAAAACATAAAGAATAACCTTTGGGTTTGGCCAGTGTGGCTCAGTGGATTGAGCAGGTCCCATGGACTGAGAGGTCCCAGTTCGATCCCCCGTGGATTGAGCAGGTCCCATGGACTGAGAGGTCCCAGTTCGATCCCCCGTGGATTGAGCAGGTCCCATGGACTGAGAGGTCCTAGTTTGATCCCCCGTCAGGGCGCATGCCCGGGTTGCAGGCTCAGTCTCCAGTAGGAGGCATGCAGGAGGCAGCTGCTCAATGTTTCTCTCTCACATTAATGTTTCTGTCTCTCTCTCCCTTCCTCTCTCTCTAAAGAATCAATAAAAAACATTTTTTCATGAATAATCTTTGGGATTTAGAGCTAGACAAAGAGTTCTTAGCCCTGACACCAAAGTATGATCCATAAAACAAATATTTGATAAACTGAACATCAATAACATTATCGACTTTTTCTTTGCTAAAGGCCCTGTTAAGAGGATAAAAACACACAAGCTATAAACTGGTAGAAAGTATCTGCAGATTACATATCCAACAAAGATGAGGCTATAGAAGATATAACTCCCAGAACTCAACAATGAAAAACATTCCAACTACAAAATGGGAGAAATCACTGTGTAAATCTGAAAAGGTATAGCATGCCTGTAAAGCAGTTTGACGGTTTCCTTAGAAACTAAACGTGCACTCCATATTGCCCAGCTATGCACTTCTGGGCATTTATTCCAGAGGAAAGAAAAGTTACATTCACATAAACAAACAAACACTATTAGTACACAAGTGAATGATTAAACAAACTATGGTACAGTCATAGCAAAGAATACTACCCAGCAATAAAAAAGAACACACTGCTAATACACACAATGTGGATGATTCAGAAAGTTATGATGAGTGAACAAAAGACAATCCCCAAAGGTTTTATATTATGTATTACAGACTGAATGCTAGCATCCATCCAAAAGCCATGTGTTGAAGCCCTGAACTGCAACTGGATGGTGTTCGCACACGTTGCTTTAGAGAGTTGTTAGGGTTAAATGAGGTCATGATGCTGAGGATTTCATAACGGGAACAGTACCCTAATAAGAAGAGACACCAGGGAGCTTGCTTTTACTCTCTCCACAATGTGAAAACAGAGTTAGAATGTGGTCTCCTCCAGGAAGAGAGCTCTTACCAGGAACCAAACTGGCCAACACCTTGGTCTTGGACTTCTCTGCCTCCAGAATGGTGAGAAAATGAATTTATGTTGTTTAATCCACCCAATCTACTGTATTTTTGCTATGCTGGCATGAGAGACCGAGATGCATTATGATTCCATTTATATAACATTCTTGAAATGACAAAATTATGGAAATGGAGAATTGATCAGGTTGCCAGGGTTAAGAAATGAGTGGGGGCAAGATAAAAGTGGGTGTGGCCAAAATGACACCATGAGGGATTGGTGTGGTAAGGAAGAGGTTTTGTATCTTCATTCTATCAATGTCAATAAAATTATTATTCTGCGTTATAGTTTTGCAAAATGCTGCTATTGGAGTAAACAGAGTAAAGAATACATAGTATCTCTCTACGTTATGTCTTACTAGTAAATGTTAAGCCATTATATCTCAAAATAAAAAAAGTTCAATTAAACCTATCTATAAATCAGAGAGAGAGAGAGAGAGAGAGAGAGAGAGAGAGAGAGAGAGAATAAAAGATTCTAATAGTCCCAGCAAGAATAAAAAAATGAAGATGTAGATAAATCAAGACAAAACTTCCTATTTCAGAGAGTAATTACAAGAGGCAGAGTTACCTTTTTTATACTTAGTGAAGAGAGTAGATTTGGAAGAGATTTGGTTTGGAGAAAATCCCCTCAAGCAAAGAATATTCTTTATTTTCAAGATGGATTGCTTTTTAAGAATAACCCATCAAAGCATCTAAAATGGAGATCTGCACTCACAAATTGCCAGGAATTTTATTGTTATTGTGATTTTTCTCTTTGCTAAAGTATTTCATGTAACAACATTTGCTTTATGGTTTTGGTAGAGAAGCAGTGAGAAAGAGGTTCCTATGTCATAGACAATTGTTTTGTCATAAACAAAAATCTGTAAAGTATTATTGGATATTACAATAAATGAAAAGGACTTGATTCTACACTTTAGAATTGAAAGTGAATGCCAATCGTCCTACCACAAAAGAAATAAGTAAATCATAAATAAAGAAATACATAAATAACTGGATAGAAAGATACATGGTTTACATTGCAGATATTATCACTTGTCAAAGGTAGAAAGAGAAAGAAGCAACTGAACTCTTCACCATGCCGTTTACTATTTTATTCTTTTACCAAGTAAATATCCATTAAATCTGGGTGTTAGGGGCTAATTTCACAGCAGGAACACCCAGAAACAGACTTTAGAAAGGAAAGAATGGTCTTATTAAAGTGTAAAGGAATCCATGCATTTATTGATTTTCTTGTCTTTCCTTTTAAATTCTTTGAAATATGATCAAAAAAGTGTCTCCATTTTATATACGACAATTTTATTTTAATAGCTTTTTCTCCACAACAGAGTCAGAGCTCTGCCTTCCTAGCTAAAGAGGGAAACGTTGTCTCAGAGGAAAAAAATAACTGAGCTAAAGCCAACTCTAAACCACCATTAAATGTGTGAACATTTGAAAGGTCAGAGAAAGGCCATCTGGTGGATCAACACTGTGCCTTAGCTACTCTGCCCAGCGGGGCCTCACTCTGCACAACAGATCTGGATGACATGCTTTGCCATTTTTACTCATCCCCCACCTTCCCCCATTTCCCTTTTCATTTTCTATTTTCCTGTTTCACTTATTTGCTTTCCATCCCTGATATATCAATGGTATTATGTTACCTCCTAGTTCCAGCAGCTGAGGAACACTCTTCTGAGAATTCGTGGAATATTTAGGCCCTTAAAACATGTATATTTTAACTAATTTCTGATACTTGAATTCCATCGACGAACTTCTTGCCAGAAGATGTCAACCAACCTAACATGGGGAGACTTCCAGAGATGAGAAATTTGCTCTCTCTCAAAAGGTTCTTTGAAATTATTTTTAGACAGCTCTGACAGGTAGATACGGCTTTTTAAAATTTAGGTGAATATGTGTCTAATGCTTATAATTCTAGTCTTTGGGGGCTACTCAAGATAAGTTCATCCCGATCTTATTTGACAGCTTGCATAATACTTGAAGACAGTAAACATATCTACCCTAAATTTTCTCCTTATCATGTCTCCCCTAAGTCTTCTTGTCCCACTTCATTCCAAAGTGGCTTTAAAGTTATTTTAGGTTCTTTTTCCTTCCTGATTTTTACCTGTTGGGTGAGCAACCATTAGAACGCAATCTTCTTAAAGAACCATATCCTTCGGTAAATACAGTATGATGGTCACACAGGAATTCAAATTTGGCACTAATTCCATGGACTTGGCAAGTAGCTTACCCTCTTATGGCCTCAATTCCTTCCTTTGTAAATAAGTGATTACACAAATACATATCTATAAGGTTTTTATGTGAATTAAATATGGTCATATATGCAAAAAAATAAATTGGCTGCCAGATAGTGCTTATTAAATGTTAGCTACCATCATCATTATCCTTGATAAATTCTTAGAAGAGTTTGGTGAGACAGAATGATTGTAACACTCATTCTTTGCTAATCTTCTATAATGTAGTCTAAGCTCTGATTTGACTTTTGATACTTAAATGACATATAACCCACACATCTATAAGAATTGGTCCAATGGATTAAGGTTAAGGATACAAGGTATTGATGGAGCCCTGGCCAGTTTGGCTCAGCGGTTAGAGCGTCGGCCTGTGGTCCAGAGAGACCCAGGTTCGGTTCCCACTAAGGGCACGTACCTCAGTTGCAGTTTGTCCCCGGCCCTGATTGGGACGTGTGGGAGGCAGCCATTCGATGTGTCCCTTTCATGTCAATGTTTCTCTCTCTCTCCCTCCCACTCTATCTGAACAAAAAATGGAAAAATGTCCTCAGGTGAGGATAAAAAAAAACCCACAAAAAACAAAGTGTTGATGGAAAAGTTGGTCTTGAAGCAGATGCTAAGAACTAGTAGAATTAAGGACAGAGCAATGCCAGGATTTTTTTTCTTTAAGTAAAGAAATATGAGCACAGGTGGTATGCCCCTGGACCAACACCTAGTCTGCCTAGTTAAAACACAAAAGATAAACACTTGAATAGAGGAAGATAATTTTTAAAAGGCCCATTGAGACCAATCCAGTTATGAAACACTTTGGACTCCTTTCCAGGGGGAGTTCAGGTAAAGCACAGTCTGTGCTCACTCTAGGTAGGTTTCAGACACAGCTAAATATGGTGGTGGGGGGGGGGATGAAGATTGGACATTAAACTAGTAGTAATGCCTACCTAACACACTGCCTCTGGAGTTTTCAGTTTTTCAAGTAGGAAACAACCATTTAAGTTAGTTTAACTTGCATTTTATGGTACTTATATTTGAAAAACGACAAGGGACCTTATAACAGTGTTAACAAAAAACATGGGTTTGACACCAAATGGAACCGAATTAAGTCCTGGATCTGCCATTTAAAAGACAAATCTAATTAACCTTCCTAATTTCTTCATCTGAAAAAAAGTGGAGAAGACATTTAGAAGGATCATCCTTGGTTCCAAATAGAAGATATGGAGTAACATTATTTATCTAAGGAGGAGATGAAAATATCTGAATTGTCAGAAGTGAAGAGAGACATATATAACAGTACCCCTTTTGGGTCACATTTACCTTAGCAAAAAGTTTGTATATAACTCTGACATTCTTTCTAATTAGAACTACAGAAATAACTATGTAGTGAGCGTATGTTACTATATGTCCCTAAGTCCCCTGAAATTATACATTTTGGTCCCTGGTAAAAGCTGCTTTCATTGAAGTGGGTTCCTGCCCTTTGGTCTATGGTGAATCTTTCTTTTAAAATATATTCTCAGTGTGCAGTATCATCTCTTCAGAAATTGTTAGGTGATCACGAGCGTGGTGCTATTGCAGGTTCTTTGCAATGTGATTCAAAAGGAGCACAGACACTACCCTTTGGACAATTTTGTTTACGGAAAACTTCAACTCATTCATTCTTTTCTGGTTCAATGGTTGAGGACAATCTCCCCAGAGCTTTAGTAACCATAGTATACGTTACTGACTCTCCATATTTGAATATGGGCCATGATTCTCCCACCATTACCTAACTGTACCCCCTTAAATAATTTTCTGTTGAAGTACAGAATAAGCACAGAGAAGAGTTGTACTTAGCAGCAAGGACAGATGTGAGGATTTCCATCACAACCCGATCTCTACAATGGAGAGAGCAAGAGTGCATTCATGAATGACTTCAAAGTGGGAAACAGAACTGAGTTTTCCATCATCGCTCCCAGTTCCCAGGTTGTCCTTGACAGCCTCGCCAGCGTTGT
Source organism: Tadarida brasiliensis (assembly GCA_030848825.1). NCBI lineage: Eukaryota > Metazoa > Chordata > Mammalia > Chiroptera > Molossidae > Tadarida > Tadarida brasiliensis. Next base: position 74,890,446 of record CM061267.1, on the reverse strand, counting down.
GGGATATCCTAATAAAGAGGAGGAGAGGAGCCTCATCGGTGAGATCATCATCCCACAAAAAGCTGTTATTTACAGATGAAGCAAACCTGTCCTTCACCACCCTACTACATATTTCTCCTAGCTTCACTTCCTCAGACACAGTATTATTAGGAATGACATCTTGGCACAAAAAGTGCCAATTCTCTAGTGCTGTAATGACATTTCTTGAAGTACTGTCTAAGAAAATGCTCTATGAAATTGAGTTTTTTGTGGCCAGGTCAGTGACTCCAGAATAAAAGAGATAAAGTCACAAAAATTATATTTTACTACATGAAATTGTCATTGCTAAGAACCTGAAACTGATGTTGGTAACACTTTCTATTTACTTGTCAGGAAACAAGAACGACGTGGGAAAGAAACCATACTATTTCATTTCATTCTCTACCCTGTAAAAGAAGAGGATTCTGCCCATAAACAAGTTGCAAGTATGCAACGCAAAGTAATGCAGCAGCCACACAGAACAGAGATACATACATATGAGGATCGTACCATATCATAATTTTAAAAAGGCAATTTTATATCCATATCTATATGTGTACATGTGAATATTATGCCTTACCTAAATTTAGCAGTCATGAATTAATAAGATACTTTTTTAAGCACTTGACTATACAATTTTAGGGCAGTGACAGATAAACTTAAATAAGAAAACCTGGCCTCTGCATTCTAGGAGCTGATAATTTGAAGTGCACTTATATGAAAGAATTAATGACTACAGTCAGTGCCATATATATATATATATATATTATTTTTTCTGGAATATATTCATTCCTCATTTTCCTGACACTTCACGATCCTTCTCCAATAACACTAAATTTAATGACTCAGATTTAATTTGATTAATGTTAAAATTTAAAATCTAATAAAATTTTATCAATTTAAATAAATCATAATGCTTAACTATTAATGAGGATTCAAAGATTAAATAAATCATAAAATTTCAGTGTTAATGACTGAAAATGCATAATCCATTGAATTTCTTAATATAATGGCTATACTTTCTCATAAAACAATACTAAAACACACGACTGACGTGAAACCCCGCACCTTGGCCATGTTCTTATTTCCCTCACTGTCAACAATGAAGAACAAATTTACATATTTTATTTTGAGTGGAGAAGAATTACAAAGAAACACTAGAATTTCTAATTAACTACATTCTCAGAATCTAATACATAGCAAATAAAACATGCTTCCTTTTTCATGTTTTTTTTAAAATAGCAACAATGAGATATTCTGTCCTCAATCACATGAGAAATGAGAGAGTGATGCACTGACTTAAAAATAGTGCATTATGAAAATATCATTTATATTATATGAGAATAAATGAAAAGGACCTAAATATTTTGACAAATGGTAATTTTTCTAAATGCAAAATCAATCAAACTATTCTTTTTTTTGTTTGTTTTTTTAATCTTCACCCGAGGATATGTTTTTATTGAGTTTTAGAGAGAAAGGAAGGGAGAGAGAGAGACAAAGAGAGAGAAAAACATCAATCAGTTGCCTCCTGTACACACCCCGACCGGGAATCGAACCTGTAACCTTTTGGTGTACGGGACAACGCTCCAACAGCTGAGCCACCTGGCCAGGGCCAAACTATTCTTGTTGAACAAAACAAATTCATAAAGTAAAAATTAAAGTCTCTCATGTCTTTGACCACTCCTATACATAAAAAAATTGATGTATCTATTATATTTTTAACAAATCCCCTATGATGTATACCAATCATTGTTTATTCTCATTTAATCTTTTAGTTTGTCTTATTATTAGCAATGGTGTCATCAACATAAGTGAACACAATCTTCATACACATGTGTTAGTTTTAAAACACTGAATCCCTGGAATTGGAATTGTTGAGTCTATGAGGTTTGCACATTAAGAAATCTTGACATATATAAACCAAACTTAAAATTTAAATTTACATAGCCACAAACAGTATATGAAAGTCTTTTTTAATTTACTAAAATTCATTTATCAAAAGTTTCCTCTTTTTTTGCTAAGATAGCTAACAAAATAATTTTTTTTAACTATTTCATTATTATACATCTATTTAATTAAGGAGACAGAGCAGTTTTTTATATGATTAACTGTTTTCATCTTTCTTTTTCTGTGAACTGTCTTATGTTTTTGTGCAACTTTTTATATTTTTATTTTTTAATTAAAACTATATTTAGGAAAGTGAAAAACATAACAATACTGCTCCCAGTGAACAATAATAGTGACATCTCTCAATATTCCTTTATTTTTAAGAAATAAATACAGCAGTGATACTGTTGAAGTTCCTCACTTTCTCCTTCAAGTTTCTGCCCCCCTTTCTTCTCCCTTCCCAGACACAAATTCACTGACACATATCTGAATGTACATTTTCTATCTTTATATGTCTACTTATATATGGCATATATTGTGTTTTGTTTTATTAATTTATATAAATGTTACCGTACGGTATTTATTGTCCTGTAACTTCGTGTTTTATTTAATATTATCATCCATTAGTATTGCAACTGTAGACCTACTTCACTTACTTTAATTGCTACATATTTCATCATATAAGCACATCTCGTTAAAATGACAACTGAGTTGTTTTTCTATTTGTCTCTTTAAGAAGAAATTAATATGTGTTATACCTATTTCCTTGAAAAGTATGTGAGAGATTTTCTAAGGTAATGCTTTTTATTTCTTTTTTTTTATTTTTTTTTCCTTTATTGATTTTAGAGAGGGAGGAAGTGAGAGGGAGAGAGAGATAGAAACATCGATGAGAGAGAACATCAACTGGCAGCCTCCTGCATGCCCCCCACTGGGGATCGGGCCCACAACCTGGGCATGTGTCCTGACCAGGAATCGAACCAGTGACCTCTTGGTGCATGGGTAGATGCTCAACCACTGAGCCACACCGGCTTGACTAAGGCAATGCTTTTTAAATGTTAATCTTAATAGATGTCACCAAGGGATCTTGTTCAACTCTAGGTTCTGATTCAAGTTCAGGGGTGGAGCTTAAGAGGCTGCATTTCTAACAAACTCCCAGGTCATGCTGCTGCTGCCGCTGGTCCAAAGACTTCACTTTGAGTTGCAAGAGTAGCATATAACTAGAAAAGAATTTCTAGTTACAGCATGTATGCATTTTCACTTTTATCAAATATTCCTCAAGCATCCTCGAAAGAATTTGAACTACTTTTAGTACTAGCAGAGGTTTAAGAGAATTCCACCTCTCCCCTGCTTCTCACCAACACTTAGCATTGTGATACATCTTTCCTTAAAAGTGTGTGGCATGTTAGATCTGGGATTTTCTTTCAATCAACTGAAGCCTATTCTGCAAATTTCAATTCATTTTATTTTGACTAGACCCTAGTTTTGTTTCTTTCTTTGACTGGATCACACATTGCTAGAAGTAAAGCAATTTCTCTTCAAAGAAAACAAGAAATTGCTGGTAATGTCTATTGCTTTAATAATAGTTCTATTTTAATATTCAAACCAGTCACTCTAGACATTCATTACATTTTCATCTACTCCAAGGGATGAGCCAATTCTCCTGCTTTGATTTGCATTTCTTGGTGGTTGGCATCAACATGAGTAGAAATAAAAAAATATATTACTGTGTATAGATGACAATTGTCACCTGATTGACAGCAATTATAAGGTGTCATTGCCTTTAGGACACACTGTGGTTTCAAAGGTACTTAAATGCCCCCCCCCCCCCCGCAAAAGGTGCATTTCATAATAGATTATAGTGAAAGGCTGATTATCCCAACACTATTTATTGAACAGGTAATTATTTTCCACTGACTTGGGTTTCTCATCATATTCTAAGATGCATACATGCTCAGGTCTTCCATGGAAATTTCTATTATTTTTATAGATCTATTTCTCCATTCCTGCATCAGTACATACTGTATTATGCACCAGAGTATGTCTTGATAACTAAATGGGTACATCATCACAACGCCCTTCTCCCTTTGTTATTCCTCATGTTGATTATGATCTGGGTTCTTCTTAGATATTTACTATTTTATATAAACTTTAAATTCAGCTTATCAAGTTCCATACCAAAATCACATAGGGTTCTTGATGGGAATTGTAGTGAAAATTTAGCCAAAATTGGAAAGAAATGACCTCTTCATAAAATTGAGCCTTCCCATTACTGAATATTTTTCACATTGTCTTACATATCCTTCAGTAAGATTTAAACTTTCTACTGGTATTTTGCACATCATGAAAAGTGAATAAAATTTTTTCTATATTTTCTCGTTAGAAATGCTGGAGAAGAAATATAATTTTTTTTGTGTCATTCCTGATGTAAATCACAATTTCTTAATTTATGGTATTCTAATTATATGTGTAGATTCCTTTGGATGTTCTATGTAGACACTATTATGTCCACAAGAATCAACAGTCTTACCCCTTCTCTTCTCTCTCTCTCCTTTCAAACTACTTTTTCTCACCTTTCTCTAATTTCTTTGACCCAGTACCTTTGTTACAGTATTGAATGAAAGGCATGAAAACAGCCATCTTTGTCTTGTTTCTGATTTTGTTGAAATACAAGTAAACCCTTGATTTTGCGGATCTCGATTTAACAAACTTCAGATTTAATGGACAAAATTTCCGATCTGTATGTCATAGGTAAAAATTAACACCCTGCTAATTTTAAAATGCTTTCAACCAAGATGTGCTCATAATTAAATTAACATGTTATTTTTTGTTTTAATTCACTGTTATTTTTAGCAAATGTCTGCATATTTAAATCCAAGAGTCGCCGCTGGTAAACAATGTCCAGCGAATGATTAGCACGTGGTCACACTTTCTGCAGCAGTGTTAACGTGCCAGCGGATGTTGCCACGTGTGACAAGCCACGCCCCATGTGTGATTGTTCACTAGCAGTGATCAGAGAATGCCACATTCACTAGACTTAGTCAGTATAGATTGAAAATTACAGTAACACATATAGGAAACTTTTCTGTGAAAGTAAACTCGTCATACATACTTAATTTTAATTACACAAACATGTTTACATAAGTGAAAACAGGTAACATACGCGTTCGGAAAACCTCCTTTATTATATAATGGACTTTTGGTTTTAATGCACCCCCCCTTTCCAAATTAGTCCATTATATCAAGGTTTTACTATATTTGTAAAAAGCATGATTAATTTGCTATAGTTAAGTACACTTTACTGATTAAAAGCATACTCTTCCATTTAGAGTTGGCTTAACGTTTTGTTTTTTCCTGGGAAATTGTCCATTCCATCTGGGTTTTCAAAGAAACTAATATAAAGATATAGAAGCCATTATCACCCCTCTGGGCCCCGACTTTTTAAAATTTCAGCTTTGAGGTATAATTGACAAAACTGTAAAATGTTTGAAGTGTACATTGTGGTGATTTGATATGTGTATACATTGTAACGATTCCTTCATCTAGTTATTTCATCCATTACCTCATATATATTTTATGTGTGTGACAACATTAAATAACTTCTCTCTTCACCAATTTCAATTATACAATAGTTATCATCTGTAGTCACCATGTTGTACATGAGATCCTCAAATCTTATCTTACAGATGGAAATGTGGACCCTTTTAAATTATTTTTAAATACTATAAATGTAATTGATTATTATTACATAAATATAGTACTTTTACTTAATTTAATTTTGATAACCCTCCTGTATTCTGGTTTGTTTAGTATATACTTTTAGCATTTCCCCAGGAGCGAAATAAGTCAGAAAAGTTAAGAACGATATGATTTCACTCATATGTGGGATATAAAACTGAAAGGAACAAATGAATAAACAAGAAAAACAAAAAGAAAACTCATAGACACAGACAACAGTATGGTGGTTACCAGAGGAAAGGGTGTGGGGAGGCAGTAAAGGGTCAAAGGGGTCAAATGTATGGAGACAGAAGATAACGTGACTTCGGGCAGTGGGCACACAATGCAATATACAGATCATGTATCATAGAATTGTACATTTGAAACCTATATAATCTTATTAACCAATGTCACCCCAGTAAATCTGATAAAAAATCAGCTTTAAAGATTTCTAGGTGAGGGAGTCTTAGAACTTATTTTACCATAAAGAAAAACAAATATATCTCATGAAAGATAAAAACAACAAAAAAAGAAAGATATAAACAATAAAGAAATGGAAAAAACAAGTGCATATTGTAAGAAGTGCTATGGAGATTACCTACTGGTGAGTGAGGTAGAGAATAATACATGGATAGGGTACTACATACTTTCCATATTATGCTTGAGGGAGACCCCTCCAACATGGGGTAGTTTAAGCAGAGTTCAGGAGCTAAAATGCAAAGAATAGTGTAAGTGTCTTTGCAAGCCAAGCAAAGAACATTTGCAAAGGCTCTGAGTTCGGAGCAGACATTTTAGGAAAATATGAAAATATGGGGTATCTATAGTTTAGCCACTGAGAGAGGGTGGATTGAGATGAGGTGAGAGGAACAGAGTCAGATCATGCAGAACTGTCTGTCCCAGAGTAAGTAGTTTGTGTATTATTCTAAGAATCATGGTTAACCATTAAAGAGTTTAATTCATTGTAATTTGGGATCAACTTGCAGCAATGTGGAGAATCAATGCAGGGAAGAAAAAGAGAAACGGAGTTGGAGGCTGTGGTAGATTCGGTGGCCAAGGAGCGGGTAGGAGCAGTGAAATGGAGAGAAGGAGGTCAATCTGTGGTATATTCTTGAAGAAGAAACATCAGTAATTACTGGTCAGGAGAGACAAGAATCAAAGCAATTGGAGGTATGGTAGGTTTGAGGATGAAAGATAATGAATACAAAATACCTGGCACATAGCAGGTACTTAAAACATTAGTTTTATAGTTTCATTATTTTTTAATTCACTGCGTTCCTTTCTATAATTTCAATTTTATGAGGTTTTTAATTTTAAAAACTACTGCAACAATGTAAATCTTGTCATTTATTAAAATCATGTTTTTTATTGCTCTGCACAGTTTATAGATCTATGACTGTTAAAAGCATAGAATTTCAAATAATAAAACATGTCTTCCTGGGAACAATTTGCTCTCAGGTAACAATTTGCTATTTTCATAACAAAAACAAGATGTGTGTGTGTGTGTGTGTGTGTGTTGGGGGAGGAGGGAGGCGGTCATTTAACACAACTTATTTTTCCTCTGTAAAGATTTTGGAGAATTTTAAAAATTCACTTTTTTGGCCCTGGCCAGTTTGGCTCAGCAGCTGAAGCATTGGACCAAGGACAGAAGGGTCACAGATTCAATTCCTGGTCAAGAGCACATACCTGGGTTGCAGGTTTGATCTCCAGCCCTGGTCAGGATCATGCAGGAGGCAACCAATCACTGTGTCTCTCACATCGATGTTTCTCTCTCTCTTCCTCCTTCCCTCCCACTCTATCAAAAAATAATGGAAAAATATCCTCAGGTGAGGATTTAAAAAATCCTCAAAAATTGAAAAAATTCAATTTTTGTCATTTCAAATAGAACTTACCTAATTAGCTGAATTATACAGAAAATATTTCACTTGCTGCACTTGGAATTATTCTCCATCCTTCTTCCATTAATCACCAGTAATTTGAACTTTTTCCAAGTGGTATTCTTTTTTTTTTTTTCAATGCCTATTATGCAACATCTCACAATGAAAGTCTCTGATACAGACATTTTTTCTAATTAATAATTTTATAAATGGAACAGCCTGACAGAAACACACACACAAGCTCACTCTGTGCTTTTTGTATGAAATTGTTCACTCAGGCAAAAAAATACATGTGTATTATTCTAATAAGCAATATAGAAAAATAAACTAAAAGTTTGTTTTTTATTGTTTTGCATTTGTGACTTTTATTTTTGGTTGCTTTTTTGAACAGAGACTGTTAAGTGACTGTATAAGATGTTTTAACACTTTTTCATCCACTTTGATTATCAGTTCTTGCTCAAAATATCACTGAGATCTGTAAAACTGCTTGGGTCCTCATTAATAAGCCACACTGCTGACTTATTTTCTGATAATATTTTGTGAGTTTTTAGGATTAAAGGGCTTCAGAAACGAATCCTACTATTTCCACCGCAAAGCCATTCTGTAGTATTTCCTCTCTTATACTGCCGCTCCCTTTTCTTAAAAGCAGCATGTTCCAGAATCAACAAATAACCTGTCAGCAGATCCTATTGCTTGATCTCTTAATACAATACTAAGTTTTAAAATTTAATTATTTTATTTTTCAATAGATAATATATGCACATGACACAATATTTAAAAGAGTTAAAAAATGTACACATTGAAACAAATAATATAGTCCTGCCGGTGTGGCTCAGTGTTTGAGTGTTGACCCATGCACCAAGAGGTCACTGGTTCGATTCCCGGTCAGGACACATGCCAGGTTGTGGACCCAATCTCCAGTGGGGGGTGTGCAAGAGGCGGCCAATTGATGTTCTCTCTCATCGATGTTTCTGTCTCTCTCTCCCTCTCCCTTCCTCTCTCTCTAAAAAAATCAGTAAAGGAAAAGAAAATTTTTTTAATAAATAAATAAAACAAATAATATACTTGGTCTCCCTCCTTCTTCTGTCCCCTAGACAACCTTTCCCTTTCCTGGAGGCAGCTACTGTTATGTATTTCCTATATCTCAATCCAGAATATTCTACTTATTTATAAACATATATGTGTGGGAGTATGTGTATGTGTGTAGGTGTGCATGTGCGCAGCATAGATACATACATACATGCCCATTTATATATTGGTTTGCACCAGTTAACTATTATTACTATGACATTCAACACCCAAAAATTAGTGGCTTCAAATAACAATCCTTTTCTTTACTTATGATTCTGGGCTTTAGCAATTTGGGCTGGGCTGGCATCACCTAGGGCTTTTCTGCTGATGTCTTTGGGGGTCACTCGTAGACTACAGTCATCAGGAGCTCAAACAGGGATGAAAGGTCCAATATGGCCTCATTTTCACTTCTGATGGTGCTGGTAGTGCAGTGGGGACTTTGTTTCTCCAAGGCCTCTCATCCCAGAAGAGCCGAGCCTGGCTTCTTCATATGGTGATCTCAAGACAGCAAGAGGGCAAGAGTAGAAGATACAGAGCCTTTGAACCCTAGACTTGGAACTCTTACAGTCATTTTAGCTGCAGGCTATTGGTCAAAGCTTGTCACAAGGGCAGCTCAGCTTGAAGGAATAGGGAATAGACAGATGCACCTTTTCATGGGAGGAGCTGTAAAATGTTGTAGATAGAGTTGCATAAGTGTATGTGTGTGTACCCACACACAAATGCATATTCACACAACTAGTTACATTACAGCATAACTTGGTAATATTTCTATGACTGGACCTTCACTCTTCAGTCCTATCTGCTGCACTTCCACATGTGTGAGCTCATCTATAGGATAAATACCTAGTACTGACTTACTGGCTATGTGTAGTTCACATTTTAACATGTGTCTGAAAAGTGCTTTCCGTTATGGGTTGAATTGTGTTCCTCCCACCCCTCCAAATTCAGCACCTCCTGTGCCTCAGGATGTGACCTTATTTGATAATAGGGTCACTGCAGTTTTAATTAGTTGAGATGAAGTTATACATGAATAGGTTGGGTTCCTAGTCTAACATGATTGGTGTCTTTATAAAAGGGGAACTTTGGAAACACACACACGCAAGCACACACAGAAGGCCATATGAAGATTGGAGTTATGCTGCCATATTGTCTGGAAATGTCAAGGAACTACCCGAAGCAGGGAGAAAGGCTTGCAACAGATCCTTCCCTAGCACCTGCAGAGATGGCGTGGCCATGCCCACACCTTGATGTCCAGAATTGTGAGAGATTGATTTCTGTTGTTCAAAGCCACCAGGTTCATTACTTTGTTACAGCAGTTATGGAAAATCACGCACTCTTCATAAATATGGTATCACCAGCAACATGCTTGCGTATGCCCCTTTCTCCACTTGCTTGCTGGGTTTTTACTTCTGCCAATTTAATAGGTTAAAAAAAAATCATAACTTATAGTATTTTCTTATTCTTTGTTTAAGTAAGATTGAGTGCCTTTTTCATATATTTGATAGACATTTGTATATTTTTTCAGGAAATTAACCACTTGGCATAATCTAGGCCTCAGAAATAAAATTTCAGTATTATGTTTTCTCTAAACAGTGCATGTCTTAGTGACTTAGTGGCTCTGTAGAATGAAAAGAAAGTACTTAGTTATATAATATCATGGGATTTTTTTTTTCTTTTCATACTACAGTCTCACTTGACAACACTGAACTTTATCTCCTTCTTCAACCCACCTTTTTCTTTATATTCTTATAAAGAAAGTAGTTGTACATTTCTATAAATGTTACCTATACCTATACCCCCTCCAAGAGGTCAGGAAATAAGGGTGTGTGTGTGCATGTGTGTGTGTGTGAAAGAGAGAGAGAGAGGGGGAGAGAGAGAGAGAGAGAGAGAAGAGAGACTACAGAGGCAACCTATAAATATATAATTGGAAGTACCTAATGATTGTAATTATATAACAACTGAATTTCCTATCAAGGATGAAATGAAGGCTGTGTTTTTAAAGAAATAAACCTATGTTCTGAAGCCCAATCCCTGCTCATTAGCCAAGATATGGAAAGAGTTATTGAAGTCTGAAGGCAGCTGACCCCACCCCTGCTATACCTTGGAATGAGAGAGCTGCAAAACACCTGTAAAATGCAGAGCCTTTGTCCCATGAGAACGAGAATCTAAAGCATTTCTGTGGCTTAGTGGGCTTAATGGTGTCCATGCTGGGTATCAAGCCCAATTCACTCTTTGTACATATTGTTATATAATAATTCCATCTTCTCATTGCATGGGTTTGTGTTTAAGACTTTTATGAAACATGGAGAATTGTTCAGTCAAATTAGATTTACTGTCTAATGAAGGAAAATGACAGATTAGCGTCCAAGTGGGGAGACACTGGAAAGAAAACAACCCTCAGTCACTGCTGGTGGAAATGTAAATTGGTAGAGCCACTGTGGGAAACTATGTGATGGTTCCTCAAAAATTATAAATAGAGGTACCATATACCCAGCAATCCTTCTCTGGATATCTACCAAAAATATGTTTTAAATTTACTTGTAACGATATACGCACCCTTGTGTTCATGGCAGCATTATCCACGGTGGCCAAGACAAGGAAACAACCAAAGTGTCATTTCGATAGATGAATGGATAAAGAAATGGTGGTACATATATACTGTGGAATACTACTCGGCCATAAGAAAAGATGAAATACTGCCAATTGCGACAACTTGGTTGGATCTTGAGAATATCATGCTAAGCAAAATAAGTCGGACGGAAAAAGTCAAGAACCATATGGTTTCACTCACGTGGGATATAAAATCGAAAGCAACAAATGAACAAACAAGACAGGCAAATAAAAAGTTATAGACACAGACAACAGTATGGTGGTTACCAGAGGGAAAAGAGGATGGGAGGAGGCAGAAAAGGGTAGAGGGGGTCAAATATATGGTGACGAAAGGAGCCTTGATTTTGGGAGGTGAACACAGAGTGCAATATACAGATGATGTATTATGGAATTGTACACTTGAAACCTATATAATTTTATTAACCTTTGCCACCTCAATAAATGTAATAAAATTTTTGAAATACTATTGTCCTATAGTTTGAGGCAGAAATGCTGAAGAGTCTGTGTACTAGAAATCATTAGGTGATTTCTAAGTGGAATGTAGCAACTATCTACTGCCTGAAGTAACACTGACTCCCATGGAAAGTCACAGTAAAGTCATTTCTAAAACTTACTTTTTCCTACTATTGCAATTTTTTTTTCTATATCCTGTGTTCCCAACTACTGCTTTTAAAAAGACTCTAACACAACCTGGTGTTACTTTTATTTTTTTACATTCCCAGTATAGCATTAATAGGATGCAATAGCCAACAGATGGGCTGAAGAAGTGATACGAATAAAATTGCATAAATAATGCATAAACTGATACTATTTCCTAAATAATGAAGGATTGAATTTATTGATACCACATAATTTAAAGTATATATAACATTTTTTTCTGGTTATCAAATTCTGAGTAACAAACCACTCCAAAATTCAGTGGCTTAAACAGTAAGAATATTTGGCTTCCACACAAATCTGCAGTCCGAGCAGGGCGCAGTGGGGCATCTTGTCTGTGGTGTGCTCAGTGCCAGCTGGAACAGCTTGAAAACTGGGCATGGAATCATCTTAAGGCTTGCTCACTCATACATCTGGTAGATGATGTGGGCAGACTCGGATGGGTGGGGTTTTCACAGTGGAGGGTCTTCAGGCATTTCACTTTATCTCTGCGTGGTCTGATTAAGGTCTTCCTAGCATGGAAGCTTTGGGAATCCTGATGTATTACATATGAGCTTTCAGCTCCCCACACATAGTTCCTGAGAAAGCCAGAAAGCTCAATCCTGCTTTTAAGACATAACCTTCAAAACCATGTAGTGTTGCCCGGCTGGTGTGGCTCGGTGGTTGAGCATCAACCCATGCACCAAGAGGTTGCTGGTTTGATTCCCAGTCAAGGCACCTGCCCAGGTTGTGGGCCAGATCTCTAGTGGGGGACATGCAGGAGGCAGCCAATCGATGTTCTCTCTCATCGATGTTTCCATCTCTCTCTCCCTCTCCCTTCTTCTCGCTCTAAAATCAATAATAAAAAAAAACAAACCACAAAACAAAACATGTAGTGTTCCTTTTGCCACATTCTGTGCATCAAGGCAATCACAAAGCCCCACCCAGTTACAAATGAGGGACAATCAACTCCATTCCTTTTGTGGTTTGACAAGGTCCTAGAAGAATAGGTAGGATCAGAAATATTACTGTAGCCAATTTTTAAAAATACAGTCTCCCTCTTATCTCAAGTTAGCAACTAATTTTACCTCTTGCCACTTTCTGCCCTCTTGACAACCCCAGCTTCTATGTATTGTTCCTGGTACAAGTGAAAGTAAACACAAACCACTGCAAGAGTTGGGCTTTACTGCAAGTATGTATTTTCTTGAAATCATACATGGATGGACTAGATAGAATGGAGTTCATATAGGCAGTGTGTGGGCCCACTACCTATTTTTTTTTTTTTTGAGAGAGAGAGAGAAACATCGACATGAAAGGGACACATCGAGTGGCTGCCTCCTGCACAACCAACCAGGGCCAGGGACAAATTGCAACCGAGGTACATGCCCTCAGCGGGAACCGAACCCGGGTCTCTCTGGACCGCAGGCCGACGCTCTAACCGCTGAGCCAAACTGGCCAGGGCCCACTACCTATTTCTTAAGATCGTGACTAAATTGCTGCTGTATTTTTCACAAATTCATTTTTTAAAAGCACAAACTTCTTAGCAAGCACAAGTGACTAACCCAAACTGGTTTATCATAAGGAAGATGGAGTGCAGAAACTTTTCCAGGGTGAGTTAGGAAACAGCGAGACTGAATGGCAAACTTCCTTCTAGCTCCTTGCTTTTGTTTATGTCTGATTCAGCTAAAATTCAGATGTGTATTTCCTCTGGTTCTAAAGCATGAGTGGTAGGTAGTGGAGAAGATCGATTAAGAAGTTCAAATGAAAAATAAGAAACCTGTTTCAGGACCGCTCTGGGAGGGCTTTGAAGTTCATGGCCAAGGGGGAGTTAGGAGACTACAGATTTAAGCTGTTTGTAATGAAAGGAATGGCTTTCGTTTCACCAGTTAAGCTAAATTCTTGCCTTGAGAAATAACTTTTCTCCAGAACTAGTGTCATGGTGTAAAAAAAATTTTTTTTTTGCTATCATTTGTAGTATCTCCTGGAGATACATTAGGAATCTATAAAAAGAAGTTATGTCAGAAAACCAACTCTTTTCTCATAGACAGATAGATAGATAGATATGAATACACATTAAAAGGCATGAATAAGCATCTACTTCATTTCAAAATACTGTATACAACCCCTGTGCCTAAGGGAATGACAAATAGTTACAATCTGAATTTCTAGCAGCATAGTAGAAAAAGCCCTGGACTTGTAAATCAGAGACCAGAATTTGATTCCTGAGTCCACTCCTCAGTTGCTCTGTGGCTTTCAGCAAATCATTGAATTTCATTGATCTCCCCATTTGTAAAATGGAGATATCAACTATTTGTTATGGGGACAAAATGGGATGTTACATTGAAATTGCTTTGAAAAAGTACAAATAATGGTAAGCTTGTATGTTTGTGTGGCTAATTCCAGACTTGATCTCTTCATTCTGCCAATCTGTCTATATTTGCACCTTGATAAAGAGCATCACCCATTCACTCAGTTACCCGATTCAGAAAGCTGGGGTTATTCTAGAGCCTTCCCTTTCCTAGGTGCCCTATCCTGGGTGCCTGTCTGTGTGCTCTCCATTGCCAGGCCTGCCCTGCCCTGGCCTCTGACACTCACTAAATCAATTCAACCTGCACAACTTAATGACGAAGCTTCTCCTCTGAACATTTTATGACATTCCAGTCATAGCAGATAAGCGGAAATGTTGGTGATTTTTAAATCATTTCCCTGGAATTCCTTTTGTATTATGCTCATTGACGTGGGATAAAAACTGCCTTTAAAACATTTCTAAGCTGATAACAAAACTGATAGTTAAGTGAGAGAGGCAAAAATAATTAACCTCTTATTGTTAACAATTCATCACCCTATTAAAGAAAATCTTAAAAATCAAATTAAAATAATTTAGGTTATATTCTCCCACCATAATACAATAAAATCATACATTAATTTCAGAATATGAACAAAAAGCCAACTACTGATATTTTTAAAAGCCTACCTTAAATAAAAAGAATTCAAAGATAAAACCTAGAATAAAACATAAAATCACATAGAACTATAATAATTAACATTTAGAATCTATATTTTAAGTAGTAATAAGAAAATCTTAATTTTAAGTGTACTCATTCTAACAAATCAATCATAAATTTAATAGCAAAAAATTTCAAGATAAACTGAAACCAGGTTAAGTTATAAATCATTTGTAAGATTAGAAACTGTGAAAAGGAAACACTAGTAAGTAAAGTGAATTTTTTTTTTTTTTTATCCTCACCTGAAGACATTCTTTCATTTTTTGTTCAGACAGAGTAGGAGGGAGAGAGAGGAAGAGAGAGAGAGAGAGAAACATCGACGTGAAAGGGCCATATCGAGTGGCTGCCACCTGCACAACCAACCAGGGCCGGGGACAAACTGCAACCGAGGTACATGCCCCCAGCGGGAACCGAACCCGGGTCTCTCCGGACCGCAGGCCGACGCCCCAACCGCTGAGCCAAACAGGCCAGGGCTAAAGTGAATTATTTTTAAAACAACCAAGGTATTTTAAGTGAAACTGTACTCTAACTAAACCTGAAAGTTTCTACGAAATCCATGTTATTCATATATGCATTTAACAGAAAATTAACCCAGATAAAGTATACCTGAAAAGATCATACAAGGTGATTGAGAAAGTTATACTAAAAACTTCAAGGAATTAAAAATAGGAACAGATTGTTTTCATATTTCATAAACCATTTCTAAAAAAATAAATTATTAATGACAAGCCCTGTTCTGTAGTCTACAGACCAGACTACCCTGTCTGATATTTCTACACACGAAAAAACTTTTGTCCAGATAAAAAAGCTTAATGGCAAACCCATGCCTGCCATTTAGTCACCCGATTTTCCATTTTTGTGACTGTCCCCAGGTGCCTTGCTTTCCTTGTTGACAGTCAGGTAAGCAACTCCCTCCCTCCCTCCTAGCTGCCCTGGAGCAGGACTGCCTGAGTCTTTAGGTGTCTGCTGGGCTCCAAAATAGACATTTCACATCTGCAAATATGACTATTATTTCAGCCACACTATTCCTACAATAGTTTCCAAACTTTAAATTACCCCACCGTTTTGAATATTATAATGGTTATAAACCTATACATATTGATGTCTGTTTTTGTTTATTTACTCAGTCACTTATTGTTTTGAGACATTGTAGCATTACAGAGCCCCATTTTAATGTTTATAAAGAATAAAGTGTCAGAAAAGTCCCTGCATTGCATATTGCTAACAGCATGTATATGGGAATGTGTTCTGAACCTTCTGAGTCACACAAGCCCACAGTCTCTTTCCTTTCTTTTTGGAAAGCCAAGCATCTTCTTCATAAATATACTCATACCAAGATTCCACATAAGTCTGAAAATCTATTCTTTCAAAATGAGCAGATAATTCTCAGATAATTTCAGGTTCTCAGATGATTGCTGAACATAAGGTTTGTGTTAGTATCATCGAACATCAAGACAAAATATGCCAATTTAGACAAAGGTTGATTTACCATGTTTATTAATTGGTGAATGAACTTGAAATAGGACTCTAAGGCTATAAGCTTTTATGTTGTCCTGACAGACTTACCCATAGGCTGCATTCCTTTATCAATTACATATAGTAAATTACATGTAGTAAATTACATGTAGTAAATCAGACATGAGAACTTGCATCTAAATATGTGAGTCAACTGAGGGTGGAAATTCATGAGCTCAATTCCAATGAAATCAATGAGTAGAATAGAGAAGCTTATACATGAAGAAAGCACCACTGTATAAACTCGGCTCTTAAACACTAGATTTTTCCCTTTATAGCACCAAATTGCCTAATCAAGAAGGTCAAAGACTGCAGAGCAGCTGAAGGTCAGAATAATGGGGTTGACATGCCAGAGACGTGAGGTCCATGCCACACACTCTTGTCTAATGTGATGCAGCAGACATATTCACCAGGCTTTCACACTAATTTTTAAACCAAATAAATAGTGGTATATACTCCACAATCCTGAATAGTAGTGATTTTATACCATTTTATGAGGGTATTCACAGAAATTGTTTCCTGGAAACAGTTTAGTTATAGTAGCTCATTGGTGCAAAGTCCTTAGTCATGAAGTTGTAAATCATCAAAAATCAAATCCTAAAAATGAGCAGGTTCTTACACCAGACTTTTATATGATATAATCAAAAGCACTCCAGTACCACCACTTGGAAATATATCAGCAGAAAACAATAAAGCAGACAGAAACTCAGAGAGCTCTATATACTGTTGATAAATTTAAAGTATGTGTCAAGCTGAAATTCCAGTAGAAGGTGGTAGTCGTAACGCACAGCATTGACTTTTATCCACAGAAGCTGAGAGTTAACGTACATACACCTGGGGAGCTCACAAATGCCTGGAAGCTTAATGCTGAATATAAGATCTGAATAACTGCCTATGACAAGAATTCTAACACCTAAACTTTTGTCCTTCAAACTACTTCATTATTATATCACAAGTGTTCTCTTCACCATATACTAAGATCTCTTCCCTTTGAAATCCAGATGCTGATACTGAAGGGTCATTTTGTTTGATTATGTCAGTCCTGATCATAGCCTAAATCCCATCTCTTCTCTCATCTTCAGGCACTACTGGATTATAAACTGAAGAAATTGACATTCTATCTCTGTTAACCTTTCGAGATGCTCAAGGAACTATTCCTTTCTTGTGAAGCCATCTAATTGCTAATCTATAATCCTTTTAATATGCTCTGCTTTTTGGATTGATCTATTGCCAGCTGGCCTAACACTGCCCATAGCTATATTAATCCTATTACTCACATCCTATTACAGAGTATCAGTGAAACTCTTTAATGAATCCTGAAAAGCCTGCTTGCCAGACACCAATATTAAGGATGATTACACATGTATTCACTCTCTTACTCTTAATTATAAGCTTCTGATTGTATTAATTGTATTCAGTGGGGTTCAGAGCTTTTCTTCTGCACACTTATCTGTGAGCTGACACTAGGTTTTGGGAAATATTCATTTTTCTAAATGTCATTGCCATACATATTATTTTGATCTTTCTCAATGGTAAATAAATTCACAAGATAAAATATTGTAATATATTTAGAGATTAAATCCTGTTGTAAGGTAAATAAAGTATATGGTGTATGGTAGAATTAAGTAGGATTTATCAAGAGTAGATAAAATATTCTAAAGAAAGGTCTGCATTTTGAGCTCCTGATATATTCACAGTACCATTAATCCCCTAATAGGATGGATAAATCTGTCCTGGATGATAAGCCTACTTGTTAAGGGAAGTACATTCTCTATTGAATTAATCACCCCATATGAAAGCTGAAACTATCATCAGCCTGAAAAACTATGATACCTTATCATCAATTTTAGTCTGATGAGTGGCTAAAGAGAATAGTTTTTTTTTTTTAATCCAGTGAAATGTATTGGCAATGATACTCTTTTTATTTAAAAATAAATCTGAACAAGTACATTTATAAAACAAAAACAATATTGTTGTTTATGGTATTATTGTGTTTCATAAAAGGGCAAATAGTTAGAGTTTTATGGTTATTAAATGTTCTGGAGACTGGAGTTTGTGGTTGGATGAGGAGTCTGGCATCTGCAGAATGGAGGCAAGTGTCTGTACAATGAGACTCCAGCCAACACCAAGGAGATACGGATATTGGAAGTACCTAGCATCTTGGGAGAAAATTAAAGACAAATATGCACATACATGGATGCTATTGCAACCCCCCTCTAGAGAATGCATAATGCAGAAATGTTCTAGAAGGTAAAGTCATCATTGCCCTCTAATATATATTCATTATCCCTTTGTAAAATCATAATGATGTGATGAGTTATATTTAAAGACCAGAGTCTTAAGCAAAACTTTACATTGGCCTCTCTTCTAGCCCTTTATCCACAGAAATACCACCTCTGGTTTCCTCTCAAGTGTGTGAGCGTGAGAAAAGTAGGATGCCAATAAAATATAGGACATCAGGTTAAATTAAATAGATATGCTTTTAAGGGTAAGTATGTCTCAGATATTGCATGGGAAATACATAAACAAAGCATCCACTGTATACGTGAAATTCAAATTTAACTTGATGTTATGTGATGTTATTTGCTACATATGGCAACTCCAGAGAAGGGGCCTGAAACTTTGGGGGAAAGAATAGAGGAAACATCCCAGCCGGTGTGGCTCAGTGGACTGATCGTGGTTCTATGGACTGAGAGGTCTTGGTTCTATTCCCAGTCAGGGCACATGCTGGGGTTGCAGGCTCAATCCCCAGCAGGGGGCGCACAGGAGGCAGCCTGTGGATGTTTGTCTCTCACATCAATGTTTCCATCTCTCTCCCCCTTCCACTCTCTCTCTAAAAAAAAAAAAAAGAATAGAGGAGACATGTCAGTCTATACTGACACTGCAGGTATTTCTTTAGCTATGGCTCTTCCTATTTTCCTGTAGTGGTGCAACAATAAGAAAGATTCCTCCAAAGACTTGGCTCTGTGGATAATGATAATAAAATTATTAATCTTAGTGTTTCACCATTTTGCTGGACATCTGCTTTTCCTCTCCCTGACTTTTTTTTTTTTTTTAAATTTTCATTTTGAAGCAGTATTATTTAACTCAGCCTTTTGGAACATGATTTAAAAGAAAGACTATATATAAAAGTAAAGTAATATTGAATTAAATGAGACCTTTCTCTGTACAGGTGCAATTTTCAAAACAGCAAGAGAGAGATTTTACACAGCAAAGTAAAAGCATTTAGAATCGAACCTCAAAACAACTAAAATAAATGCACACTTCATTGTGACCTTCATAGCCCCTAAATGCATTTTAAACAGTAGGTTGCTTTTCTTTTTATAGTGTAGAGCTGCATGTAATCATCGGGGAGTACAGCAAATGTATACACTGAGCCAGTTACGTAGGAAACACGCCAGGTCCACATTCCCCCACCTGCCAGCCCTCCTTCTTTCCTGATGTGTTTATCTTAGAACTGTGTCTAGAGTTGCATCAGCAGTGCAAGGTTAAGCAGGGAGTAGGGAAAAGAAATGTTTGCATGTTCCCACTTTTGTGCAAGTGGTCCAGTCACTCAAAGTCACTAGCTCTGGTAGAAAGAGAAGTCAGGTGTAGTTTAAAGTGGATAGAAATAATGAGTTTTATATGAGTCTTTTTAAACATAATCCAGGAGTTTTACAAGTCCCACTTTCATGGCATTGCTGTTTATTTTATTTGGCAGTTTGTTTGTTTTTTTTTTCAATTCTAGCTTTTTGGAAGTCCTTATTACAATGAAATTATCGTAAGTCCTGATATCCAAATAAATGATCTATTTTTCTCTCTCTCACTCACAGATACTCTTAAAGATTTTTCACTTTACTCATCAACTTATTGACTTATTTAAAATTATTCCCAACTCTTCAAGAATAATAATTATTTTTGCATAGTCCATCATTGTTATAATTTTATGTAATAAGCCTTATTACCAACTCTTTATTATAGATATAATTCAATTCCATAAAATTCATAGCTTCATACAATTTACTCACAAATGTTTATAATTTAAATAACATTTGCAAGGCAATTGAGAAAATTTAGAAACAAGGTTCAAACACATGCTTCATAACTGAATCCATGTATGACCTGAAAGGCTCTTCTAAAGGCTTAACAGTTTGTGTGTGTTGAACATCAAAACAAAACAAAAAAGCTGGATTCAATGCAACTGGCCAACAGATGACTGGAATATACCATCCTTTCTCATTTAATTTACATTCTTATGAAGACAGTAAATGAAACTATTAACAGCAAAATACTTTCTAAAAATAAAATAAAAACAATAATTTAGGTAATTTGCTAAAGGACAATTTATCATCTTCTTTTATACCAGTACTCAAAATAAAATTAACATTGTACTGAACCAAAAAAAAAATTATCACATGGTCAAAAGTAGTATATATTTCAAATTTCAGGAAGAAAATATTTAATGTTGCTTTTTTGTTTTTGTCTTCCTGGAGTTTTGTTGTGTTTTTTTTTTCAGTTGACAAAGAAAGTTATATTTAATTGTCTTTTCAGATAATTATGCTCAAATGCATAGATTATAATTATGGAACTCTGAGTTTTGATGTGTGCATACACTACACAGCACCCAATCAAAATACCCAATATTTCCATCACTGCAGTAAATTCTCTCAATCCTCAAACACAAATAGATGACCAGTATTCTAAACAAAGATTAATGTTGTGTCTTTTTATTTATTTATTTATATTTATTTATTTATTTGGTATGTGCCCCTAGCGAGAACCAAACCCGGGACTCTCTGGTCCATAGGCCGACGCTCCAACCACTGAGCCAAACCAGCCAGGGCATGTTGCGTCTTTTTAAACTTCATGCAAATGCACTTATTCAGTATGCGCCTTTGCCTTCTTACTCAATACAAAGTTTCTAGGATTCATCCATGTGATTGCATCACTCTTTTCATCAGTGAGTAGCATTTCATTATATGACTATAACAATTTTCCTTCTCTATTCTCTAGTTGATGGATAAGGATGTGCTTGCAGTTTGAGACTACTGTAAGTAATACTACTACGGACATTTGTATACAAACCTTTGGTGAATATATGTTTTATTGCTCTTGAATATATAATTCAAATTCATAGGGTAGGTATATGTTCAAATTTATAAGAAACAACCAAACAGTATTTTATTTAGTCCATGATTGCCAAACATCTTAAAATAACACAAATCTAATATTGTAGGGGTTTTTTTTAAGAGTCATATGTTGCAAATACTGAATTATGCTATTATAGCACGTAAATAGTCATAGACAATGTGTAAGTTAACAGGTGTAATAGCATTCCAATAAAACTTTATTTATCAAAACAGGTGGCCAGCATATAGGCCATAGTTTGCCAGCTTCCAATCTAGTCCAACTATCTCTGTCTTGTAATTATTTAGTCCATTCATATTTCATGGAATTATTAATATGACTATGCTCAGGTACACCATTTTGTTATTTTTCTTCTACTTATACCAACTGGTTTTTGTTTCTTTCTTTCTCATTTCTTTCTTTCTCATTTCTTGCTTTCTTTTGGGTTAACTGAGTATCTTGTAATATTCTATTTCAATTGCTTTCCCAGCTTTTTCTCCATGCTTCTTTGTATTATTTAGAGATAAGGGTTAAATGTGCATTTTTAAGTTATCATAGCTACTTAGCTATTGTTGTATCATTTCACACAAAATGTAAGAACTTTGAAGCAATGCAATTTTATTTATGCCACCTAAATCCATTCCTTGTGCTGTTGAGTCATAAATTTTAATTATACATATATTATAAACATTAAAATCATCATTTTTTATTTTGTTGTATTTTAAAGAAGTTAAGAGAAGGTTTAAAAAAAGCCTCTCATATTTCTTCATATATTTTTACCAATTATGGTGCACTCATACCTTTCTGTAAATTTAAATTTTTATTTGCTGTCATTTCCTTTTAGCCTAAATAACTTCTTTCAACATTTCTTATACTGCAGGTCTGCTGATAAAATATTCTCTTGGCTTTTTATTCTCTGAAATAGTTTTTATTTCACCTTCAGTTTTGAAGATTATTTTTGTTAAATATATAATCCTCAACCAGGCGTATTATACTTTGTATTTATCATGCTTGCTCTTTGCTAATATCCTTAGATCTATATTTTAATGTTTTTCATCAAAATCTGGAAATTTTTAACCATTATTTCTTTCAAATATTGTGTGCCTTATTTTCTCACCCTCTAACCTTCTGGGACTCCAATTAAACATATTTTATACTCCTTGATACCATCTCATAGGTCACTGGGGTACTGTTATTTTTTTAAAATTTTATCCTTTTTTATCTGTACATTTTTCAAATTGAATAATTTATATCAATCTGTCATCATATATGTGGACCCATTCTTCTGAAATCTTAAATTAATTAACCCTATTAAAATTTCTATTTCAGAAATTGTAGTTTTTAGTTTTAGAATGTCCATGTTTATAGTTTCTATTCCTCTAATATGACCCATAAATTTACTCACTATGAGTATCATTTCTTTTAGACCTTTAACATTATCATATATATAGATACAACACAAAAATAGCCATAGACAATATGTAAGTTAATGGGTAAAATAGTGTTCCAATAATTCTTGCATGCTAGTTTCAACATTTGATTTATCTTGTGATCTAACTCTTTACCTACTTTTTCTCTTAACCATGAGTCACTCTTTCCCATGCCTTTGCAAGGGACATTGGTTTGTTTCAAGGTGTGTATAGTGTACTAGGTTGTAAATAACACATTATAGGAACTTGGGGTTCTTATCTTCCTTTGAAGTGTATGGATTTTCCTTCTCAAAACCAGTTCAATTAATGACTCACCTTGCTTTTATACCTTTTCAGAAGGCTTCTATTTTGGTTTGGGTCTTAACCTGGGGAAACAGTTTTAGTCCTAAAATGTAATCACTAATCCTGAAGTATGTGCCAATCTTGAGTTTCAATGTAAAACCCACAGTATTTATTACCAAATACCTCATACATAGGATAATTCAAACTGTAGGTTCTGTCTACCTTGCAGTGGGAAGATAGTCAAATTCAGGCTCAACTTTTAAGAGTTCAGCAGCTGTTTTTCCTTGGACTTTTGGAGTCCCTTCTGGATGTGCGTAGGATTTGAAGAGAGAATATTAGAGATATTTGGGCTCCCCTTCTGTGAATTCTTCCATTTCTTAACTTTCTCTCTGAACCGATAGCTACCTTTGCATCCATGAACTTCATACTCTGATACCTCAAGAGTCCTTCTTCATTTCTAGCTTTCCCATGCACACAACACTGGGAATGCTCTCTGGCAGAAAGCCTTATCAACGTGTATTTCACCCAGTGGTCTTTCCTTAGTTCAAGAGTTACATGCCCTCTATTTCAGCTTGCTTTAGTTACTTTTCAATGTCTTCAAATTGCTATTTCAATATTACCAGAGATTAAATGTGTTACCTCTAGGCAAGATAACTGGATAAAGAGGTACTTTTCCATATCTAGAACCAAAACTCCAAATAAACTTTTTTTTGAATAAATTAAATTAGCATTTAACAGTCTCTTCTGTATCAGTAATTATGACAGGCCATAAAGTTGTAGAGATAAGTCAGACATGATATGTTATTTGGTGAAGAAAACACACATGAGGCTTTATAAAATGTAAATAGATAATCAGTGCAATATATAGAAAGATTGAAGATAGATAACTCACTTTTGGATAAGCCTCTTATCTCAGGATGTTAACTACATGCATTTTCTTTTATAAACCATGGATAACAAAGATACACAAGATATATAGTCACAATTTAGATGAATCTTACTTTCACTTTTATACAACATACACATTTGTGTTGGGTATAACACAAAGGATAGAATCAAAGAAGAAATCAAAACTGCCTAATTAATTTTGTTGCAGAATCCTGAAAATTGCCTAAACCTGAACATTTTAAGGTGTATTAGTAAGATATTGGAAAATATAAAATTTGTTTTGTTTCTATGATAATTTGCCCATTAGTTCACATATACAGTCATATATATTCATATTCACATATATTCAATGAGAAGTTTTATGTATCTATAAGCCAGAGACCATGCCATAATTATTATAAAAGATGAAAAGTGTCAATAGAGGACTATATACAATGTTGTGTTAACATAGAAGGGTAGTTGATCAAGTATGCCTTGGTAAGTTTGATAATAAGTGGGTCACTGCAGCCTTCTCAAGGAAGATAACATTAATGCCAAGCAAGCAATTCTGTGAGCAATCCTTCAGAGTTTGTAGTAATGATCTGAAAATAGTTTCCTTGGCTTTCCAATGATGTGTGAAATGCTCCTGTTTTACCAACTCAGTAAAAGCTGACAGTGATTTAACTAAACTATGGGGTTTTTGCAGTATTGCTAGTGAATAGACACACCTACAGGAGGTAAAAGATAGTAAAGCTAAGTAATACTTTAGATCTTGGTTGTTGTTGTTTTTTTACATTTTTTAATATGTTTTATTGAATTTTTAGAGAGAGAGGAAGGGAGAGAGAGATAGAAACACCGATGTGAGAGTGATACATCCATCGGCTGCCTCCTGCACACCCCCTGCTGGGGATTGAGCCTGCAACCTGGACATGTGCCCTGACCAGAAATCGAACAGGGACCTCTTAGTCCTTGGAATGCTCAATCCACTGAGCTACACCACCCAGCCAAGATCTTATGTTTTTTAATTACTCATAGTGGAAGAAATATCATCACTACTGACTACAATTTTTGTATGTGCTACAGTTGATTCTGGTATATTGTCAGTGGGATGACTGAAATTCCTTCACTTTCTCTGAAGAAACATATCAAGAAGGAAAAGGGTTCTAATTTTTGTGACGTTAAAAAGATCTGTGACATCTTAATTATGCTATAAAAAGTATTCTAAAATAAAGGTGAACAGAATTATGATAAATATAAAAATAAACATTCATCATATATGAAACAATATTATATTTATATTATATATATATATATTTTAATCCTCACCTGAGGATACTTTTTCTATTGATTTTATTTAGAGAGAGTGGAAGAGAGGGAGGGAGAGAGAGAGAGAGAAACATCAATGTGAGAAAAACACATCGATTGGTTGCCTCCCTCACGCACCCTGACCGAGGCCTTGGATCAAACCTGCAGCCCATGTACATGCCCTTGACAGGGAGTCAAACCCACAACCCTTTGGTGCATGGGCAGATCCTCTAACCACAGAGCCACACTGGCCACAGTTATTCATATTTTATAACAATAGTATTTATTCACTTCTTATAATTAATGCAAAGATCATGATATATTTATATCTACAACACAGTCCTATTTTTTTAATTATTAAAGATACATTAGGGTTAGAGTCAGAGTTCAGAAAATAAAAATAAATAAATAAAATTTTAAAAAGATACACACAGTTGTTTGTCTACTTCAAAACACATATTTATAGCTATGTTTTCTTTAAAACACAGAGAGAGAGAAAAAAAGTTTTATTCTGGAAAAGTATCATATATTACAATACAGTTCTCTATTACCTCGTGACTTCACATCTTCCTTTATTTATCCTGCTTATGACACTAGCATAGTTGCCCCTCACCAGCTGGTACCAGGAAACACTTCCTAAGGAGAAGGTTCTGGAGGGACAATAGAAGAAGGATTCTTCTTCCGGGAAACACGCTCCTCTTGGCAGGCCCCTGCCCGGAGGCAATGAGGAGCTCAGCATCTCCCACAGGCAGCTTTTCCTGGGACCCTGAAAGCCAGCTTTCCAGAGCACTCTCCCCGCAGACAGCTTCCCGGAGAGCTCCATGGCGCAGTATCTCGGTGCCTTTTCCACCATCCAGTTGGCCGTGCCACCCTCTCCAATAAAATCTGGACCTCATCCCTGGGGGAAAGAAATCCTTCCCATATCTGCTTCTGCCTCGGGTGCTCTGTCGTAGGCCTAGAGGTAGCGGCACTCCTTACGTGTGCATGCCTCTGTTCTTCAGAGCTCTTTCCCCTCAGCAGCAATCCTCTGTTCAAACATTCACTTTTCAAGTCACTCTGTGGTTCTGTATCCTGACTTGATTTTGAGTGATTCGAAGATATTTAAAGACATAAATCTAAAAGAAGTAGAGGGCTTCTGTAAGGAAAGAGGTCCAGTGATTGAGTCATATGCTCTCCAATACTTAGGGATTAAACAAAAAAGGAAAACTAAGCAATAGAGACTGAAAAAAAAGAAAGGCAACAACAAGATAAGAGAAAGACCAAAAGGAGATGAAAATCCAAATGAAGAAACTGTTTCAAGGGCAAATAAATGGCCAGTTGAGTCAAATGCACCTGACAGGTCAAGTACGTTAGGAACTGAGAATCACCCATCCCACTTCACAGCGCGAGTCACTGTGATCTTGACAGTAGTAATTTCCATCACTGCTACAAGAGAAAGGCAGAAGTGCACAGATTTAAGATAGAATAGGGAGAAAAGAATTGAAGATTACCAATATTAGATAAACTGTTGGAGAACTTTGTCAATAAGAGGAAGTATTGTATCGGACCATCAGGGAAAGAAAATGTACAATCTAAAGACGGTTGTTGCGCCCTGGCTGGTTTGGCTCAGCGGTTAGAGCATTGGCCCTTGGACCAAAGAGTCAGTCCTGGTCAAGGACAGGTACCTCAGCTGTGGTTTGGTCCCCAGCCCTGATCGAGGTCATGCGGGAGGCAACCAGTCGAAGTGACTCTCTCACATCGATGTTTTTCTCTCTCTCTCTCTCTCCCTCCCACCCTCTCACTCTGTCTGAAGATAAATGGAAAAAAATATATCCTTGGGTGAGGATTAAAAATAAATAAAGACGGTTGTTGCGATTGTTATTGTTTATAACAGGAGAAATACAGCATGTTTCATTACTAATGTGAATAATCACTTTGATGGGAAAATTAATGATGCAGGAGAGAGACGCAAGAATTATTGTTTCCCCAAATAATTTGGAAAAAAAAAAAAGATGTAAAATCATTTGTAGTAGCCATCCAACAAGCTAATAGTGCATGTAGGATGAGAACTTAAGATTCAGGCCAAAGTGCTGACTGCTACAAGGAAATATGTGATGAATCAGACATTTTGATTGAATGTGATCAAATTCAAATATATATATTATATATCACATATAATGTTAAATTACAGCCTCTACTTAAAACAGTACTTTATTGCCCTGGCTGATTTCGCTCAGCAGTTAGAGTGTCGGCCTGCAAACCAAAGAGTCACGGGTTTGATTCTGGTCAAGGGCACGTACCTCATTTGCGGTTTGGTCCCCAGCCCTGGTTGGGGTCGTGTGGGAGGCAACCAGTCTATGTGTCTCTTTCACATCAACGTTTCTCGCTCTCCCTCCCTCCCACTCTGTCTGAAAGTAAATGGAAAAATATCCTTGGAAAAAACAGTACTTTATTTTAGAAATAGTTATAAATGTAAAATTATTTCAAAAGAATTTCTAATATTTTATAACTTCTTTAGACAGTGTCACCATGTAAAGATCATTCATTTTAAAGTTACATAACTGTATTTATTACATGTGTTCACAAATGTAAAAAGACGCATGCACAGTTTAGGTGTGTGCATCCACATGTACACATATGAGCATGTGTACATGAAATAATAATGCCTACATTTAATGTGGTCTACATCTCCTTATATTTAGTTACATTGTTCTTATTACATGTGAATTATTTCAGAGAAAAAGCCATGAATAGTTCAAGGGGTATAGGAATTAAGAAAACTACTTTAATATGCTACTGCTTTGCTATATTTTCTATCAGTTGACATTATGAGGAAAAAACAGTTAATTTTTTTCAGACTAGGGCACTTCTTTTCATTTCACACAAAGGCTTAATTATCAAATATGGGGCTCCAGGATGCTCCTCACCCCAACCCAGTTCTATAGCATATCCACTTCTCTGAAGAGCATTATTTTGTGTATTATGGACAAAGGATCATGGCGTTCTGATTGATCCAACCACAATCACTGCTGAGCCCCTACTGAGTTATTCTGTGTTGCTCAGTCCTGATATTTTCAAAATCACCATTGTGTGAGGAAATAGCCAGTGGTACTTAAAATCAACATGATCATTGTTCTATCAAGTCATGTGGAACTTCCCAAAGAGTCTCTTTTTCTTTGCTATCTAACATACACTACCAATTAAACCACGGGACACTGACAGTAAATAACAACAACACTGATTTCCCCACGTCAACGGAGTGTTTGGCACCCAGAGAGTGTGTTAAACTTCTGTCTTGCTTTTCCTTTCTGGAGGATGTAAAATCTAAGATCCATTTTCTATATCCTTTGTGAAATATGGTAATGCTTTATTTATTGACAATCTGACTCATTTGATTAATATGATACAATAAGTACTATGTATACTGACAAAGTTCCTAGCTGATCATTCGTATTTGGCTACATGTTTGTTTTTATCAGTCAATTTTTGCATTAATTACAGGGTATTTATACTAATTTATATAAGCCAGTATCAATAGCGCTCAGAGTTCCCCTTTGGATTTCGGACATCTTCCCCAGCCATGAGTGAAATAAAATCATCCATCTGAAAAATCTAGCTGCTTGGACACCAAAATGTATCTTGTCAAATATCAGTCCCCCTTCAGGTTCCAAGAAGCACTACCTGCATAAATATGTATAGATTGATAATGACCTTTAGTTGTCTGTGTTTGATTGTGTTGATACTTATTTTTTAACCCTAAAGTCGTGTATTATATATATTGTACCTCAAAATAATAATTTTTTAAAGGATTTTTACTATGCAGTACCTTTTATTTTCTTAAAAATCATGCAATGCCTCATGTAGAATACAATTAACACACTAATCCATCCACCGTGTAATTTTTTAACATCCTATAAGATGCTGTATCATTTTTCATATTTAAATATTTTTACAAAAGTAAACTGTTTCAGATACATGGATGGCTGGTTAGTATGAGTTACACTAAAGAGCCTCTGAAATACATCATCATGTAACTTTTAGATTAAAAGATATTTGTAAATGTTTATGACTATCTGATATGGGAATTGATTGATCTAACAAGCTTAAACTGCATTATGTTCCACAACACAGTTATAACCTTGAGGCAAAGCCATCAAATAGAAATAGCAACATTAATCAAAAAAGGGCTCTCCACAATAATTGGGGCTTTAATAAGAATAAGTGTATCGAAGCAAAACAGTTAACACTGTGTACTCTGCTGAATAAGCAAACCCATCTTAACATTAGCTGAAACAGAAAGGATCTTCCTCAAAATGATGGATTCTAATCTCAGCTGGGAGCTAAGTTTCACCATCAAATCAGCCTTGCTTTTCTGCTGAATATTTCAATTCAATAAATATTTATGGTCTGGATGATATGCCTTAGAAGATAACAAGATCAAATCAATGAAGTTCTTACTTTTAATATTATAAAGTAAACCAGTCATGTTTCGTTAATTCATTATCAAATGGCCAAAATTTGTAACTGTTGATTAATTGCTGTGAAAGGACAAATTTTTACCGGCAAATTATGAGGGTATAATTATTAAATACATATAGATCAGATAAAAACGTGGCCCATCTATGCTATTGTTTGATTTCGAAGTTCAACATAGATAGGCATGTTCCGCTTTGAAGAGCATGAGAGAAATTAGCTGTTGTACTAAAACCCATTACTCATTATTTTTACTAATGTTTGAGGACTTTTACCTATAATAGCATTTCAAGGCTTCTAAATGTTTCATGGTTAAAACATATGAAAGTCTCATTCTAGATTTCTAGTGCTCTCTGGCTACAACCACTCAACATAATAAAACATAAAAAAATAAAAAAACACAAAATCCCAGGATACTTCAATTCCCAACCTCTTTGCAGTCTCCTTTTATTTATGTCCATTAGTTCCCCATTCCTGAGCACTTCTTCCTATTGCCCCCTACCTAGAGTAGTCATACATCATTTTTCCAATCATCAGATATGCTCATTCTACTCCTTATTTTGCAAAATTTACTCATGTTGTAAGATGTTCTTCAGTCAGCACACTCAGGCACTGATCTATACACTTCGTTTTAAGACTTTCTTTTCTCAATGTCAGTACACATATATATTTTATACATGTTTATCTGCATGTCATTTTCTGGGATAAAGAACAAAAAAAGGTTAATGTCCAAACACATGAAAGAGCTATAAGCTAAGTTCATCATTACTGTTTCTTTTACTAATGGCTATATTACAAAGCATCACTCTCTAATAATCTGAGTGTAACCTTTTATGTTGAAGTGTCATGCTGTGAAATATTGACCAAAATTGGTTCCTTCCGCCAAATGTAAGCCATTATTATTATTCACATATTCATGTAAATTTCAAGCTGATTATATCCTACTGAGAGGCCGTAAAGACAGTAATATAACAGGGAAATCTAAATTAGAACACAGATTTTTTTAATGACAATAGAAATGCAAATATGATCCTAATTAATATGTTAATAGCTCTTGTCTATTTATAGATAGTAACTGGAGTCTAGCTTGGACTAATGCAAATATAATATCTTTATATTCTCTTCTCTAATAAATAGGTAAGATTCCTTAGGGTGGGAACAAAGTCTATATCCTTAACTTTTTCATAAAAAGAAAATGTGCTGTTCAATAAAGACATAATTGTATTAGTATATTGTGATATTGCTTAAATCTCAGACTTTCTCATCATGTGTTATAGCAGCTGAGAAGAAAAAGGCTGGAAACACAACTTTGACTTTTTCAGGTATAAGGTCTATCAGGTAACATTTTAGTTACTTGTGAACCCAGTCATTAGTTCACTTAGATTAGCCACCTATATAATGTCAGAAAATTGAGTTTCTGAAAATGGTGTACACACAGATTCATTGTCCTTTCTCTACTTGCGTATGTATAAAATTATAATAAATTTTTTAAAAAGAAATATTATTCTTCTGTTATAGAGAAATAGATCTGCCTTTAAAAAAAATCCCTTGGCACAATTTAGATATTTTAAGTACCTAAGACAAGAAGCTAATATTTACAGTCTAGTGTTGCTATCTGACTTTCATTCTATCCAACCTTTCCACACAAGACAATGATATACCAGCATCTCCCTTGAAAATATGTAGCCATATAATAAGTTTCACTGTAGCTGATAGAGTACAATTAGAACACATGTTGTCCTGATAATTCCTAAATAGAAATCTGATATGAGCTCCAAGGGATATTAAGAAAAAACAACACTCCTTGGTCTAGAATCCTGTGCCAGGTTACCCGTTAGCAGAGAAGATAGCAAGGCTGAAAATGTGGCAACAACAAGAACAACAACAAAATAGTTCCTGGCAAGCAGTTATCAAAGTAAAGAAATCTTAGGGTTCCACTTGTTACTTAGTTATAATAATTCAATGGCATGGCAAGTGTTTCTAAGTAAAAAACAATTGGAAATAATGACAAAGTAAAATATACTACTTGAGCATGACAAGCAACTTAACTAGGAGGAGAAATCCTCTTCTGTTTAGAGGAATTCTAATTTTCTCAAATAAATATTTACTATCTATGCTGATGTAGAATTCAATTTCAAGCACAAAAGGAATAAAACATCATTCTTAGTAATGGATTTCAATCTGGGATGGAAGACAAAAATAGGTGCATGTATTAAAATATGTTAATTTTAGTGTTCACATAATATCATAATTTCTTTTTAATGTACTTTGACAAACTAGAAACAACCAACATTAACAGAAAATAACAAATGTGGTTAGTCTATGCATCCAGTTGTTAATTTACTAGCAGTGATTTTTGTACTTCTTGTCATGCATTTATAATGAAATAGCAGAAAAATAAATTAATCTAAAAAACAGTAAGGAATGGCACTGTCATTGAATTTATCAGCACTCCAGAACCTAAAAGAAATAAATGAGAACCAACAAGAAATCCATTTTATATACTGTATTCTACTACTAGCACAAAAGGGTCCGATTGAATGCATGGGAAAGTTGCATAGAAAATGTATTCTATGTAACCTGCCAATAGCAAACTCCATCAGCTTAATGGGACTGATGTTCAGGTTTCCAGTGGACTGAATGACACTGATAACTCCATTCACAGGAGTGGGCAATGTAAAATATCATTTTCTTAATAGAAATGGGCATAATACTGATAATTAAATAAATTTCTAATAATGAAATTTTCACATATATAAAAGTGCTATGAGTCATTTAGACCTGACTTGAAGTAAACGATTAAAAATGGTAGTCTTACTTATAGACTTTCCTTTGCCTATTTTGGGAGTATTTTATCAATTTTGGGATACATTGTAACCACAGTAACTTTATTCTGTCCTTAAATGCTGTAGAAGTTGAATAAATTATGGAATCATGATCAAATGATGAGTCAGGATGGAGGAAACTAATTTTTAAAAATCCATGTCTCACTAACTGAGCATCATTTCCAGAGATGACATGGCTATTATTTAGTAATAATAGTTACTGAGACACTACATTTTCTTTACATTTGTTCATTTATTCAACCAACCGATATTTACTACTTGTTTATTAAATGCTAGGCAACACAGTTAGGCTCCATGTATAAAGAAAATCTATTCAAAATAATTCCTTCTGTAGACAATTCAGTCATTTAAAAGTGGGTGTTGAAATATATTTATGAGTATTTATGGAAAGAGCAGAGATTTGGTCATTGTTTCTTAACAATTTTGGAAATGATTGATTTTAAACATCATTCTCTGAATATTGATATAGCAACATGATTCATCTGTCATTCATCTAATTTCATTTATGCTTCTAAGTGTTTAGATATTTAAGCATTTCTTAACTGAATTTATTTTCTCATGAAGAGACATATATTACAATAGGGAAATTCTAATATGAGCACAATCCTTTGCATGGAAGCATATTTAAATCCTTTGGCAACAAAAATAATGTTTTAAGTAAATCTAACAGAGAAACTTCAAGTTTTCAGAGCTATGAAATACTATGCAATTTGCTATAACTTAGAAGCAGCAGACATTTAGGGTTTATTTATATCATCATCCTTCTCTTGAAGGAAAACAAGGGTAACCTTACTCTGCTGTTTACTGACTATATGACTTTTAGTTTCTTAATGTCTCAGTTTCCTAAATTAAAGTAGAATTTTATCTTCCCAGAAAATTCGAGGACGAATCTGAAAATGGCGGATCCACATATTCAATATATATGGTAGGGTTTTTTCCTTCACATTTTTACAACTGGCCAAATTTGCAATGTCTTGAAAACCTTCACATTCCCCAGAGATGGGTAACAAAAGAAAGACTGTCTTGTCTAGAGTGGCCCTCTTGGAATTGCTACGTTCTCTAGATACAGTCAGTAACGAGAATGCACCCTAAGGCTCAGCAGAGGCCACAGGGAGAAGCCCCTGGAGCAGAATTCTGATGGTTTTAGATGCTGCATCTGCAACATCTCCATAGATTTAATAGCTTTCCACCACTCCCTTACCAGCTATATATCAGAAAAGGGAAACTTAGCAACTCCTTCCCATTTCTCTTCTAGTTTCTCTATCCATATTTTCCTTCAGTCCAGACAGGTATAGGTTGTTCTCCTCAAAGTCTTCCACTGGATTTCTACTCCTGTCCCCTTCTACATTTTTCTTTCTCTAATGGATTTGGCCCATTCTGAAATCTGTACCATCTCCCAAACAAAATCAGCTCCTGCGTTCCCAGGCCAACTACTGCCAATATACATCCATTTCAGATGCACATTCCAACTATCTGGAAGAGCTCCTTGAATATACAGCCTGTCACCTGAACCTACTCCACGATGGCTTTAAGCCAGATCATCAATAACCTCTATTTTGGTAAACCCAATGGATGCTAAACCAAATAGAGGCTTTTCTGTCCTCATTCTTCTTATCTTTCAGCATGATGAAACATAATTGACCTCATAACTTTTTGAAACATACTTCTCCTGGGCTTCCATAACACCAAAATATCCTAGTCTTTTTTTTACATTTCTGATTTTCACATTTTACACTCAGATTCATCTCCTTTACTATCTCTTTAAATGTTAGGATTATTTAACATGGTTCATCGACTCCTTACCATCTTCACACCTTCTTCCTAAATAATACCAATCATCCCATAGACTTCAATGTCACACCTTTGCTAATGACCGCTTAACTCATATCTCCATGACAAATATCCATTCTGACCTACAAAATCCTACATAACCAGTCACTTTGTGTTGTGAACTAACTCTGCCCTATATTCCTTGGTCTTGATAAAATGTTCTCACTTTTCAGTTTGGCCTTCCCTAAGGTATGTATTATAGTTCCATCTTCTCCCTAACCTTCCACACACTCATAGATATATCATTGTATGTAACACTCCATCATGATAATAAATAACCTGGGATGCATTTCTCTGTGCTCAAATCTAAGGGTACTTCACATTGCTCAAATCTGAGGACAGATCTGAAGGCACTCTATGGTCAGCCTCAGCTCCCTGGCCTCAGCAATAGCCAGAGCCCTGGGATCTTACTTGCTCATACTTGTGGTTCCTCTAAACATAAGTGCACCCTCCTCCCTCTTTGTAGCAATCAGCCTTAAAGTGATTACTAGGAGATTATTAAGATTCTCCCTAGTTTAGAACATGGCTTTTTAATTAGTGGGAGTGGACACACATGTGTTTAGAAGATCCGATTCCTGTCTACTATGCATTCTGAAGGTATTCAAGTTCCCAGGAAAAAAGTTGACTTGATCTCATGTCTGCTTGATGTACATTTTAATACTGTTTCTTTTTCCTACTTCTACCCAAACTAGTTTCTTCATAAGAATTCTAATGAAGAGACATGAGGATATCAAACTTTCTCAGATAGTACCCTAAGCTTTTGAAATGAAGTCATGTTTTTAAAGTGGAAGTTAATTCTCAGTTAGCTTATGCTTTTTATCCCTAGAGTAGGATAAGTAAGTGTGCAATTGATTTTAATTTAATATTCATGGTATATTACAGCTGCCAGGGAATATGAGAATTTTTTTAAAGAAATAAAGCACAGCCTGAACCTAAACTTACCCTTAGAATTATTGTAGAATTGCAAGGACACTTGAATACTAAAGAGCATGTATATGGGAAATAACTGTATAAACATGTTTTTTTTTTCTTTTTTTCTTTATTGATTTCAGAGAGAGAGGAAGGGACAGAGAGACAGAAACACTGATGAGAGAGAACATTGATTGGCTGCCTCCTGCATGCCCCCACTGGGGATTTGGACTACAACTTGGGCATGTGCCCTGACTGGGAATTGAAATGGCAAGCTCTTGGTGCATGGGTCAACGCTCAACCACAGAGCCACAATGGCCGGGCTAAACATGTTTTTTTTTTTTTTAAAGGCAGCGCTTACACCAAACACTCAAAAGCAGCCATGTGCTATGGACACCTTAACCAGAGCCTTTTCTCTGTCGTAATCTACTTGGCATAAACACACTGCTGCAGTGTCTCCTCATACAAATTTCCAGCGGGAACATCTCTGTTCAGATCTTGGCTATCTCCTCCTCATCACAGAGTTCCCAGTTCAAATGTCACTTCCTGAGAGAGGACTTCTCTGACCACTTAATTAGACCTAGACCACCTCCCTCCCATAGCATTTACCACTCGCTTCAATGACCTTGTTCCTTCATTTGGGTTCTTTCCTTTCTCCACCAAAGAACACACTCAAACAGAAGCTCCCTAAGAACATGGACATTGCCCACTTTCATCACTACAGTAATTAGCCATTCCCTACGTGTGTATGTATGACACATGCCTTTGACACTGTGGCACAGAAGCACTTACCTCCTTCTAAGAGCCAGTGTCCCCATGTGGAAAGTGGGTCTGAATCGGATTCTACAAGACTGTTGGGAGTTCAAATGGAAATCAAAGGTGTGAAAGCATTTTATATACATAGATAAATCTTTTATATATAAATTCAAACTGCAAATGCATATTGATCCTCAAGTTATATATAAAATAAAACTTTAACAGGCCTTACTTTCACTAAGTGATACCTAGAACCAGTATGAAACTGTCTGGTTAATAATACCTCTGAGTTCTTGGTTCACGAGATACAGGGTATGATTGATATTACAAATTTCAGGGTTTTTTGTTTTTTTTTACTTCCCCGTAAGTCCTGTTTCGTGTCTCAAGTTCTCCTCCATTCCTTTCCATTACTCTTCCAACTTGGGTACTGCTGTTAAATAATGAACTCGTTCATTTTTTTAGAAAGGCTCATTTCACAGAAAGGGTTTTGAGACTTAAAATGGCATTGTTTCTGTAACCAGGTCTAATGCTTTTATATCAATTTGCAAATGGGCTAGTTCTTTGATACCAACTCTATTTCATCTTATTTGTTAACCTAAATATTTAGAGAGAAAACCAGAACACATCTAACAGAATTCTCTTTGATCTTTACATTGACAGCAACTTTTTTTTTCTCAATAATAAGTTGGTTGAAGCCATTGAAAAGAAAGTAAGAATATAAGAAACACACATAAAAAATAAGATTATAATGGTATATTTTGCTCTAATAAATGAGTTTTAGTCCAAAGATTCCAAGAATGTTTTGAAAATGCTTTACTACCCCATAAGATTTTAGAGATTGAAAGGATTCAAAGGGATATATGAAGACTGAGAAAAACTTAGGCCATAGGTAAGAGGCTTAGCCGGATAGACAAATCCCAGTTGAGAAGTAGTTTGTCAGGTGTATCATGGGTGACCTCTCAGCAGCCTTCAGAAGAGGACACATCCGATCTAACACAAGTGTCACTTGCACCAAAGCCTCATCCGACTCTAAGTAAGACGAAACATTTTCCTCTTTTCCTTGGTTTATGTGAACATAAAAATCTCTTACCTTCATAAGAAAATGTCTTAAATACTTCTCTCCCCCACTAAGCTGAGAACTTCTGTCAGGCAGAAAGTTGTTATATTTTTAGGTTGACTGGCTGTTGAATAACCAGAGTTTTCGTTATATAAAGTTAATTATTACACATGACTGTCCTTGAAGCCTATGGAGATACATAGATCACGTCCCCTCTCTACTTCATGTACCACCAGACTGTTCTATTTTCCGAGGCTTTATTTTATTTGTAGACATTTCTTCTCTCCTATCTCTGTTGTCACATTACATATATCCATATCATCATGTGTTACTCTCATATCTAGTTTAATATGCACATGGAAACCACAGGGGTTCCCTCTGGATTTAAATAGGACTGTGTAGTCACTTCCGAAGCACCTGCCTATGACTCTAGGGGCTTTTCAGTGGCCTTCCTTACTGGCAATTTTTGATGTCTCAGATTGAATTACTTTAATATTTCATTAATACTTACTTTTTTTTTTTTTTTATCCTCACCTGAGGACATTTTTTCATTTTTTGTTCAGATAGAGTGGGAGGGAGAGAGAGGAAGAGAGAGAGAGAGAGAAACATTGACGTGAAAGGGACACATCGAGTGGCTGCCACCCGCACAACCAACCAGGGCCGGGGACAAACTGCAACCGAGGTACATGCCCTTAGTGGGAACCGAACCTGGGTCTCTCTGTACCGCAGGCCGACGCTCTAATCGCTGAGCCAAACCGGCCAGGGCAATACTTACTATGTTTAGACTTGTTTCATAGGAGAGGAATCTGAGCCACAGAAACAGTTAATTTCCTGGGCCTACATGACTACTACTGGCAAAGTAGAGACCAGATTCAGCTCTGCCTGGCTCCCACCTAGAGTTCTCCTCAATACTGCTCAATGGATCTAAGTCATCTTTCTCTCTTACTATATATATCAGACATATTACTTAAACATATTTTGTAAAAAAGCTATTTGTAACTCTTTAAAATACTTTATATGGGGACTTACAGACATATGCACATGGATAATATGCTTGTCCTAACACTGATACTAAGGGACACAATTCCTCAGATTGTCAAAAGAAGCACACACACACACACACACACACACACACATTCATATACACAAAGATAAATAAATATCAAGCAAGATATCTGTTAAAAATACCTCAAAAATATCTTTAAAAACTTGAAGAATTTAGGGTTTGGAACCAAATAGTAAAACCTGAAACAGAAGCTTGCTAAAGACTCTGTCATCTGTTGGAAAGCTACTAACTATGAATTCATTTGTTCAACAAGTAATTCTGGGTTCAGGCGCTATTCTAGGCACTGGTGGGTAGAACAGTGAAAAAGACAGCAGTGCTCATGTTCTCTTGGGCTACATGTATGTTTTGTGCTGTAGCAACAGTGGCTCTCATTCTGATTCTTGACTAAACCAAGGTCTTTCCTAGCATCATGCCTTCATGAATGCATTTGCTCGCCATCTAGACTGTTCTGACATACCACCTGTTCCAACCTCAAACCACAAATTCCATCTCACCTGGCTAGCACTTCCTTACCTCTCAGTTCTCAACCTAAACGCCGCTTCTCTCAAAGAATGGGTTTCTTCCCTCATCAGAATTGCATATTTATTTGCATGTTTGTTTAAAATACATCTCTCCACTAAGATGTAAAACCCTAAAGTGTAAGAGACGTGAATCTGTTTTGTTCACCCTTGTATACCCAGCACCTGTCACAGTACCTGATGCAAGAAGCCCCCCATGGTTTGGTGCTTGTTTCTTTCTTCTTTTTTTTTTTTAATCCCCACCCGAGGACATTTTTTCATTTTTTGTTCAGATAGAGTGGGAGGGAGAGAGAGAAAGAGAGAGAGAGAGAGAAACATCGACGTGAAAGGGACACATCGAGTGGCCGCCACCCGCATGACCAACCAGGGCCGGGGACAAACTGCAACCGAGGTACGTGCCCTTAGCGGGAACCGAAACTGGGTCTCTCTGGACCGCAGGCTGACGCTCTAACCGCTGAGCCAAACTGGCCAGGGCTGGTGCTTGTTTCTTTTACTACATGCTGAACCAGCACTACCAAGACTTCTGGTTCCCTTTTCCACCAAGATCAACCACAAAGGAACAAAAGAAGGGAAACACCAAATTAAG
Source organism: Tadarida brasiliensis (assembly GCA_030848825.1). Lineage (NCBI taxonomy): Eukaryota > Metazoa > Chordata > Mammalia > Chiroptera > Molossidae > Tadarida > Tadarida brasiliensis. Next base: position 74,851,106 of record CM061267.1, on the reverse strand, counting down.
ACTTGCAAAAAACCCATGGGTCGATGGGACAGTTTCTGCTTTGACTTGGGGCAGGAGGAAGCCAGGACAGTTGCAGGAGTTGAAAAGAAAAAGCACTGTTAGAGTTTTGGTTTTCTATGTGCCTTCAATTTCCTGGGAACAAGCAGTGCTTGTCTCCTAACTGTCAGAGACTCAGACTGTTACCCAAGCACTTTTACAAGTAAATCAGCATGATACAAGTGTCCTTTGTCTTTGAGGAACTGTGAAAAAAATAAATATATATTTCCTGGATGCAGAAGGAAATAAACAACTACCATTTACTAAGCACATTATCTTTATTATTATTATTATTATTACTGTTATTTTAATCCTCATCCAAGGACATTTTTCATTTATCTTCAGATAGAGTGGGAGGGAGGAAGGGAGAGAGAGAGAGAAACATCAATGTGAGAGAGACACACTGACTGGTTGCCTCCTGCACAACCCCAACCAGGGTCGAGGATGAACCACAGCCGAGGTACATGCCCTTGACTGGAATCAGCCCTGTGACTCTTTGGTCCAGGGGCTGACGCTCTAACCGCTGAGCCAAACTGGCCAGGGCCTAAGCACATTTTCTGTGCCAAATTGTAAAGTGTTATATTGTCTTTATTTTGTTCAATTCTCTGTCTTGTTCTTCCCCTTAAGAGCAGAAGTAATCACCATTTTAGAGATGAATAAACTGAGGCTCAGAAATCAAATTATTTATCCATAATCACAGTGTTATAAGAATATAAATGGATTATAAACATATTTATATGTAATTCCAAGACACATGCTTTTTCTAAGAAACTAAAATTCTGTTTAGGTACTCAAAGTCATAGTCCAACACATAACAGCTCAGTTACGCGGTGGTCTGAAAATCAAGTACTGTAAATAAATATCCCGTAAGCAAATAAAAATTTTGTCATACATTGGTTTTGGATTTTATATTTGACATTGTTCATGAAAATTCTGTTGTAAATAGTCATCACTGGCCAGGTCCTCTAACCAATAAATGCAGGTAATAGAGCTAGACAGTTGTATAATTTAGACCTAACACCCACTCTAATCACAATTACATTGGAAAGTAATTATTACTCTATATCTAGAAAACAGTGATCTATTTCAATCACCTTGTGTTTTGGAATATGATTCTAGCTCTTTATTACATCATTTTTAATATCACCTAGCAAAAGCAACACAGTGGGCACCCCTCAAAGCATGGATAGGATCTATTCCTACCCATTTGATATAGTTTTAATTGAAATGCAAAAAAAGTATACATGAAAGTCAAGAGAAGACAAAGCTACCAAAAGAAAAAACCTCTTAGTTTTCCAGGGCTAACTTTGTTTATATATATTTTTTTCTGTCTGGAAATAGAGTTAAATACTAAATAAAATGACTAAATGTGGGTAAACTTAAAAAAGGCTGTAGGATTAGAATTTAGTGATTTATGAGGTAACATTTGCTAAGTAGGAATTTCTTGAAAAAACATTTATAATAGTGATAATGCTAATTTAGTACTGTAAGAATTACAATATTCTTACATTCATTTGCTAGAAATTTCTTATATTTCCTTCTCCAGTTTTCTATTCTCCCAGAATGCCTTTGTATATGCTACAATGTGTTGAGGGAATGAATTCAGGATGATCTGATTTGGTCATTAGCAAATGAACAATTGTCCAAGCTGTTGTCCTGTCATTTCAGGTGTTACTAAGAACTCAAATTTTAATTTCAGACTCAAAATGAATCAGGGGAAATTGGTGATTCCTATTACACCATCCTAAAGTATTTAGCCACTTAGTCATTTTTAGAAGAAAAGTCCATTCATAATTGTGAAGGCTATCATTCAGTTCCATTCACTGCCACCATTTTAAGTGATAATAAGTCACTTGATTCTGACTCAAAATCCTCAATTAATTTCAATAGCAATTCTGAGCATGTATTTAATACCAGGATCAGGGGGGATGGATTCTGTTCTTATTTCACAGCATCTTCTTCTGCTATCCCAGCAATCATTTCCCCCAGAGACAACCACCTTGATAGACTGAAACTATTGTTATGAAGGGTTGCTTTGCATCAACTTCATTTTTAACTACTAATCAGAGAAACCTAATTAGATGTGCTATTTTCTTCTTCTTCAATTTTTGAAAGTAGAGGCTTAAAAAGAATTCTTCCTCACTTTTCCAATTATCAAGTCTGGTTTTAGTGCAGATAAAAAATTTGGGTGTTGATTTTCCTGACATCTCAAACTAAAATTTAAGGAGAAAAAAAAAAAAAAAAGAACTATTAGAAACTTAGTTATTTGTAATAAAATTATGTTATCTCTACTTACTAGATTGCTTTAGAACTATAGCTTTGAAATCTGTCACAGGTCTTAAAAATAAAATTGCTTGACGAGCTGAGGAGAACTGAATTAAAATGCAAATTTCCAGCTGTTAATATTCCTTCAAAAACCAATAATCCCTCGAGGCCACCACTATGTCATAATACTTAATGGAAAAATATCTCTTAGGCAGAATGGCCTTTCTAAGTTGACTTTTGATTAAACTTAAAATATTATATGGTTAAAAAAAAAATTAAAATAAAAAAAAGAACATAAATATAGTACTCAACCAAAATGTCACCTGGTCTTCAACTAAACAGAAGGGAGGGGGAGACCCATCTTTATGTCACTAATTGGTGAGTAATACACCCTGCTTATTACTCATTAATCAAGCAATAATGGGTAACATAAAGCATATACCTCTTCCAAAACAACCCAATAATTATATATTTATGTTGGTTTATGTGTATGCAAGGATGTTTCATTTTGGAACTGGTAAAGAGAATATTTTTTTGGCCACATATATTCATTTGACAAAATGACAAAAACTAGACACAAGAATTGAATATCTTTACTTTCATGATGTTTTATTAATTTTTTAGAGAGAGAGAAAGGGAGGGGGGGAGAGAGAGAGAGAGAGAGAGAGAGAGAGAGAGAGAGAGAAACATTGATGTGAGAGAGAAACACCCATCAGTTTCTTCCTGCATGTACCCTGACTGGGAATCAAACCCGAAACCTGGGCATGTGCCCTGATCAGGAATCGAACTGGTGACCTTTTGGTGCATGGGACAATGTTCAACCAAATGAGCCACACTGGCCAGGGCTAAATAGTTTTACTTTTAAAGTAAGATTTCTAGAGGTATTGAATGCAGAAAAATGGAGTTTTATGAATAGTCTGTTGCTGTAATATTTATAGGATTTGCAAGAAATGAGACCCAATTTTTTTCTAATAAAAAATTTTTGAGAATTCAGAGACGTTGAAAGATTTGTACATTATACATTTATATATTTCACCTAGATTCTATAAATAATAATTTATACTTGCTTTGTTACATATCTAAGCATCTGTACATTAGAATAAGGAATTCTTACTTTAGATTAATTGATTCAGAATTGGTAAAGGTCTAGCCAATTCACCAAACAATTAATCAAGTAGTTAAAAATGGAAATACTCTCCTTGACATGAAATTTTCTAAAATTTACATTTTAAGTAGTTATATTAGGACAATATTCACATATGGTTAAGGTAATTCAACCAAGTCTCTGATCCAAATGTGTCTGTGAATCTATTTTTAAAAATAGCCCAAATAATGTAAACTAATAGATGCACAGCACTCTTTAAAATGTCCTTGAATTTCTCCTATTCTAGACTAGATCAAGAATTTTCTGTTTAGTTTTAATGTCTTTGGTTGAGAAATTAAGTAGTCCAATTTACTGACCTACAATCCAACATAGACAAATATGTATCCGGTCATCCAAAGTGCTTTCTGTCATATCAACTGCATTACTTTGCTCTGAGGTGTAATTCACCTATCAACCAGTGGCAGCAAGGGGAACTAAGTATATACCTAAATATGCATACTTGTTTGTGTGTACTGATCAATGAAATCCTACTTATTCACTATGTGCAAGACAACCTCACAAGTGCTGCTGAATATTTAAGTTGTCCCAAATTGTAAATAAATGATAAGTCGGTGTGTAACAAGTAACGTTTTAGATCTGAAAAACTCTAATAAATAAGATGCAAATGGTGTTTACAGATTTATTTCCTTATAAAAGAACTAAAACATTTCATTTCACTACTATTAAACGTGATCAAATGAACAAAAGTTTTTATATGACACCTCAAATTTACTTAATGCTAACAGAATGATCCTTAAGACCTGCCTCTTCCAACTATTACTGTTCCCTCCTATTTTTTTTAAAGTTAGAGTTGTACAGGTTAGTGCCATACACAGTAGGAAAATTAATGGCAAATGAAATGAGAAAAATAAATTTGAAACCATACTACTTTTTATATTTATATTCTAATAAATGAGTCTTTAAAAATAACTATAATTAATATTTGAAAGATTCTTAGTTTACCAGGATCACTTGGATAAAATAAATAGTAAATAAAATAATTTACTTTAGAATAATCTCCAGTTCCCAAGATGAAATGCTAGTGAATATGACAGCTATGCTTTCTCCTAACTTTCCAACATAAAAACATTATTGATGTTTAAGTGAATCAAAATAAAAATAAGTGCTTGTGTAGGAAATCAAAGCATAAAAATACTACATACTCTATCTACTTAAATAAAATATAATTAACTAACAATGTCCATTGAGGTATACCCAATGACCCAAAAATCTGTGCATAGTTCCAGGGAGTTGGGATAATTATGACAGTTGTCCCAAAATTCCATATATCTGACCATAAACCCTTACCACTACTTCCAGTAAATTTGACAGAGCTGTTTTGATACCTGTCTTCTTCCTAATCTACTATTTAATATACTGCTGAAGCAACTTTCCTACTTCTGTTTTATTTAAAAATGAAAAGAAACCAAAGCAATTCCTGCAAACAAGTTCACTTTTCTTGGGTTTGAAGCAGGTTCTTCATCTTATAGTCTAGGTTCCTTAGAAAATCAGAGTATTACTAAGCTCTGTGCTGTCTACAAGAAATGTGTGTTAAATATAAAGATAAAGATAGGTTAAAAGCAAATGATGAAAAAGTTATAATATGCAGACAGTAACAATATGAAAACTGGCATGTGTAAATTATTATCAAACAAAGTCGATTTCAAGGCAAAAAATGTTACAGGAGAGAAAGAGGGACATTATATAATGTTTAAAGGACAAGTTACCAGGAAAACAAAAGGTTCTAAGAGTGTATGCTTTAATAACAAAGCATAAAAATTAGTGAAGCAAAAACTAAAAGATCACACCACCAAACAACTGTTTAAAAAAAAAAACCCAATTGCAATAAACCCTTTCTTTTTTTCAGTGCACATGAACCATTTTTAAGATAGACCATATACTGGTCCATATAACAGATCTCAAAAATATCAAATTATTGATTTCTTACCAAATTTATTAACTGATCATAGTGGAATTAAAGTAGAAATCAATAAATGTTAGATACTTAGTACATTTAACAATAAATTTAACAACACTAAAATAGACAACTGTTTTGTAAAGCACAGCTTATCACAACTAAATCATGAAAGAAATAGAAAATATAAATAGCTGTATATCTGTTAAAGATTTCAATTTGTACTTTTTAAAAGTCCCAAAAAGGAGAAAATTAGTCACTTTACTATGGATAAATCTGGAAAACATGACCCTAACCAACTGATTAAGGTTAGCATCACCAGTAATGAGGCATGTTGATATCATTAATCTCCTGATAAATGTAATGAGAAGGGTAATTTACCTCTGTATATCCTTCCCCCAAACTCAGAACCCATGTCAATCATTCGAGAACACATGACAAACCTAAATTGAGCAGCATTCAAACACCTGGCCAATACTGTTTGAAAGTGTCAAGGTTATTAATAACAAGAAAAGACCAAGATTATGTCATAGATTGGAAGAGACTAAGGAGCCATGATGCTTAATGCAACATGGTATCCAGAATTGCATTCTTGAAAAGAACCAGGATATTGCTTATAACACTGGTGATATCTGAATAAACTTTGCAATGTAATTGAAAGTATTGTATCAATGTTAATTTCTTAAATTTGACAAAGGTACCCTGAGTATGTAAGACAATAACAATAGGGGAAGCTGGGTTAAAGGTATACATAAACTGTTTTATCTGTGCAACTTTTCTATAAATCTAAATTTATTTCAAAATTAAAACTTTTTAAATATCTCACACAAAAATCTACAGGCCCAAAAGTTTTTATTAGCAAGTTCTATTAAATATTAAAGGAAGTATCAATTTATACAAATTTTTTTAGAAAATAAAGTCTGAAGGGGTAATTCCTAAATTATTTGAAATCATAATACCAAATCTTGACAAAGGGTTTACAAGATAAGAAAAATATAGACTGATAGCCCTCATAACCATAAATCTAAAAACCCTCAACCAAAAAAGTAGCAATGTCTATAAAAAATATATCACAAGCCAATAGATGTGTCACCAGATTGAAAGTTTAGGGCATTTGAAGGTCAATCAATGTAAATATCCACATTAGCAGAATAAAAGAGATGAAAATAACATTTGACAACATTTAAAACTAGCTGGTGACAGAACATTTTAGAAAACTAGCAATACAATGGAACTTCAACTTTATTTGCAAATGGCCATTAGAAGAAATCTACAGCTAGAATTACACTGAATAGTGAAATACTGAATGCTTTCTTGATAAGATCAAGACTATGACAAAATGTCCACTCTCACTATTTCTGTTAAAGGCAAACGGCACAAAATGTTACACCTTGGTCCTTGAGCTTGGCTAAGAAAAGAATTCAGAGCCAAGGAACTCAAATCCAAGCAACAGTTTCTTTAGAAAGTCCTAGAGGTAGGAGAAGTGAGCCCTAGCTGGACTGCATGGGCTTAGGAACAAGGAGGGGGGAAAGGCTTGGGACACTTATGTGTGTATGTGTGAGAGAGAGAGACCTTCCTCTTAAGGATTTTAAATGTTTCCTAAGGCAAAGGTTTTTTGGGAGGCCTCCAGGGAGGATCTCAGTAGAATATTCATCAGCTTTCCAAGTGTGGACTCAAGTTACAGTTATCATTTTCTTCCAAGCTGAAGGACTTCCTTGAGTATTTCTTGTAGACAGTTCTACTAAAGTTTTACTAAGAAATGTGTAAAGGGTATCAAGTACAGTCAGGACAGTCAGTTTATTTGTGATTATAGAGTGAATTCATGATTCCTACATTCCCCTAGCTTTGTCATTCAGTTACTCCAGCCATTTAATAATTTTTAATTACATCATAACACAAATTGGAAGCTGACAAAAGACCCAACAAAGGCAAGCAAAACCTTATAGATTTTAAAAGAGTGGCTAGAATGCCATCCTCTACCCAACAAACATGGGCTTCTGAGAGCTCAAGATAGAATCATGGAAAAAGAGTTTAGAAATAAGAGGATGAAATAAGAATGAACAGAAAATGTATTTTTCTTTTTTTCAGAAGTGCTGTTGCTAACTCTGGATAAAGTTCATACCTCAGTCCCTTTCATGTGTTATAGCTGCTTAGTTATTTAAAGATTATTAAAAAAAAAATTTTTTTTATCTTTATTGATTTTAGAAAGAGAGGGAGAGGGAGAGATAGAAACATCGATGAGACAGAACATCGACTGGCCACCTCCTGCATGCCCCCCTCTGGGGATCAGGCCCACAACCTGGGCATGTGCCCTGACCGGGAATCGAACTGGCGACCTCTTGGTGCATGGGTCGACGCTCAACCACTGAGCCACACGGGCTGGGCAGTTATTTAAAGATTATATGTATATGTTGGCATATGTATACGTTGGATTTTGTTTTCACTGTGATGTGTGAAAACATTTTTTTCATATTATGATGTGTCAGCTCCAAATAAGGACTTAAAAAATAAATATTTATCCAATCAATTTTTACAGATGTTTAAATATCCAGGAATATTTCCTTTATTTTAAGTGATAAAACTGGCCCATCATGGTCTCATCAATAGCTTTGTAGTATATGCACAGCAGTTGATGAAATTCTTCATTATGTGCAGGCTATCATAATGAGTAAGCACATCATATAATCTTTACACAAATTTCTAATGCCAGAAATACAGCAAATCTCTCCAAACAGACCTCTAAAATTAGAATGCAATCCACTATGAAAGCTTCCAAATCCTCAAGTTGCTTTCAAGCATAGTTTTGTGCTGCCAGCAGAGTTGCTGATTTTTCAGCTTGCTCTTATAAAATATTTCTTTTTTCCTGTTTCTGATCCTCTACCTTGCTGGGCAGCCTCATGCCTGGCAGGATTCTTTAGTCCTAAACTAATTGGCAAAAATCCTCCCGGGATGACGGATTTCCAGCATTTTAACATCTCACACTATGTCTGTGATCTTGCCTGTATAAGGTCTGTTGGACATAAGCAACTCAATGTTCAGTTTGTCAAATGGTGTAATTAATGTACAACTGCAATTTACTGTTACAGTTTTCCTGGATCCCCCTGGTGCTTGCATGCTAACAGCAGAGTGAATTTCATTATTTTTCTGAGTTTATTATTATTATGTTCAGAACACTTAATTTTTATACATTCAAACTAGAATACCGTTCTTTTATTTTCCAAACTGTTCTTGCAGAGATTATGTACTCTCAAAGTCATATTAAATCCTAGAGAAAGGGATAAAGTCTGCTTTTTCCCTAATTAATTCAATTTGCTTCTGCATATTTGCTCTGTCTACATGGGTTTTCTTTTTCTTCTTCTTCACATTCCATGTTTGGCAATACCTCTGTAAAAAGAAATTATCCCAAAGAAAGAAAATATAAACACATGTATATCAAAATGAGTGTGCTTGAATACGTACCCCCTCCCTCTCTACCTGGTATCATTGGTTACCATGTAACTCATGCAAAACAGCTCACAGTTTTGAAGCTTCTAGAGGTTCTTGGGTTTAAAGTATGATTACAGAGTAATAATGTTCGTCTGTCAACATCAGTCTGGACTGAAACCAAGACTAATTGAGGGGCTTGAGATCTCCTGATATCAATTGTTTTGAATGTTCTTTCAGTTCTTGTTTATGGTCCTCTCTTTAGTTTTCTACATTTTTTTTTTTTGCATGAAAGAATTTTATATTCCACGTATAAAGTATTTCAAAGTGACATTCTATGTAACTATAAATCTATATCCGAACCAAATCGAATGTGTAGGTAAGTTCATTATACCAAGTAGTCAACAGGTCAAAGCTGCTAGATTTAGTAAGGAGCCCAAAGTGATGCATGTAACATAACAAAAAAAGGCCTGTTTCCATAAAACTTATTTATAGAACATTAATACTAGAAATAATATCCCTGGAAACAACTTAGTCCTTTATTTTTAAGTAAATAAACGGTTCTCAAAAATCACTTTGTTAAGGAATTGTCACAGAGGCTCAATCTCCAAAAATATTATTTTATACACTGTATTTTCCTTGAAAATGATTTAGGATTAATAGAACACAGAACTTATTGAAAATTAAGTTGGTGTTAACTTATGTTAACATAAAATAAATCAAATCCTCCAAACTATATCGTAGGGTAAATGAATTCTGGATTTCAGATAGAAAGCCTCCAAATAAGATTTTATTTTGTTTTAATTCATAAAGCTATATTTAAATTTTAAATACTAAGAGAAACTGCAGTGTTGTAGGCCTATAAAATAAATAGGATTTCAATATCACTTTCAACTGTATAAATTTATATATAATAAATATGCACATATAAATGTGTATATGTGACTAAATTAAAGTTATGATATTTCTACAGCAAAAGTCTATTTCATATCTGCTTTCCAGAGATTGATTGGGTTTATGCAAAAATAATCCACATAATTTTATGATGACACCATTATCCCTAGAATTATTTACCCTTACTATTGAGTAGGGGCTATGAGAAAAAGGAAAATAAATTTCTGTTGTGGAAATACAGCAATTCGCAGTAGAGGAGACTACTGTTTGTTGTAATTTAGATATGTCTGGAAAAGGCTGGTAAATATTGGATATTGCCTAAATATTATTTTATTCAAAGTAATCTCTCATGAAAAATGAAGAGATCATTTCACGATAAGAATTTACTGGTATGACTGTGAAGCAAACATTATCAATCATTTACCCCGAGCTCAGGTCATTAAAAAGAAGAAGAAAATCATTGAACTATTGTTGCTTGAGATAACACTGCTTGAAATTAAGGGATAGCTAGTTCTTTCATTTTTGTCATTTTCAGGAAGTAATGTTATTTGAACCAAAAAAAACCAAAACCCTCATATTTTAAAATGTTTTTCATGCAGCAAAGAACTACTATAATTTAAAAATTGTCATTTACTAACCTTCTGTGAGTATAATATCTTATATCTAATACCAAAGGCTGGCTGCCCAAGAAAAACAAAAAGCAACCTGGTCTATCTGGACATTGTAGCTGATTTATTACTTTATGAGGTTTAATCAAAGTTTCCCCCACCCCCACCCCAATACTTAATATTTTTAAACCAAATTGCGCCTCTGTAATTTTTTGTTCTCTAATACGATTAAGCAGTACTTGCAGTTTATCCCTTTCTCATGAAGAAAGGGAATTTAGTAAGTAAACAAAGTACAGGAATTTTATGTAGTTGCATGGCAAACCACTGGCAACAAAATCTACCACTGATGCTCATGTTTCTCATTTTCCAAGCTGTTGGGTATGCAACACAAAAGGAAGTGAAGAGCAGTAATGATTTCTCTTGGTGTGTTGTTTACAAATTGTTCCTGTTCTCTTCTGGAGGACAGGAGAGACAGTGTGAAACAGGAGAGGAGTACCAGGCTGAGAGCTAAGAATATTGGCCTAAAATAGACTCAAACCCAGAAAGTGGTCTCAGGGTTGAAGAAACAAGAGATCCTTTATTTTCTTAGGATTTAAGTCTTTAACTCTGGGAATTTGCCCTGATGCCTAATTTAGTCATGTCACGTTTTCTCAATACTTGTAAGTATGCATTCTCCCAAATAATATTATTCAAAATACAAATTGGAAGTGGCTACAAAAGCAAGGGATCAACCCACAATATGAAATAGCAGGGACTCCAGAACAACACAATCCTATAGAATCAGCCAATTCCTTTGACCTTGAACATTATCACTGGTCCCTGGCCCAAAAGTTATAGACTTTAATTCCCATAAGTGATTCTGTTGGTCATTTTCAGTGCTTCTGGTGAGACTTGTACACTTTAAAGTTAGCAACTTCTTAGCACTATAGCAATACTCTATCTGAGAATAAGATGCCTTTAAGCAATTTAAAAATTCTCCTGGCAGAACATGGCCAGTTGTTGAAACCCAAAGATTCAGTAGTTATTTTTTTCTCTCTCTCTCTTGTTTAACTGAGTCCAAACAGGATGTTAAAGGTGTGACAGTTAAAGTATCATGGATGCTCAACATCTCCTAGTCTACTTAATCTACTCTCTTCTCAATCATCCAGAGCACTAATAAACTAACTATAAAGCAAAAGAAAAAGAAGTTTAAAAAAATTGATTATTAGCCAACCTAGAAAACAGCACATAGGCATTTGAGAACATGAAGACATGAGAATTCAGGGAGCAAAAGTTTCAGCATCAACGTAAAGTCAAACTAGTTGTTGACCCAGGTAAAAGGACCATGAGAAAGGTTATAAAGGGGAGGCTGAATTTCCAAAGACCTTTTTGATGTCAGGAGCATATGCATTATTTCTAATTTCTCAGACTATATAACATTATATATAAGTTTGGGTTTCCTCTGGAGTGCAACATTGGCAATGGGTATATCCGAGCTGAGTGTTACCCTCATTTTATTTTACCTTAAATGAGTACACTGGAAAGTATACAGAATTGGGGGTGGACAGAATGAGTTTGAATTTAGGTTCTTCTCCTTTGTATCTATCCTCTTAAATTAATTTCTCTCTCTGAGCCATTTATTTAAATATATGAAATAAAGTATTTAGTGCCTACTTCATAGACTTGTTTATAAGGATTAAATGAGGTCATTTGTATTAAATGTTGAGTAGTCGCTCAATAATCTAATTCTGCTTCCATGATTTAAAATTAATATTAATGTGATAATGCTAGGGATAGCAATATTTGAAACTGCACCCCAATATTTCTTGACTTTAAATTAGAAAGTACTTATTATGAAAAAACAAACAAAAAGCATATGATTGTCCATCCCATAGATGGAGGCCAGTATCTGTAAGGACAAGCCTACTCTAAATTTTATCAAGGCACTCTTCAACACTAACCACTGAGCACCTTCCAAAATCTTTTATAGGACATTTTAGCTCCAAAATGCATAATACAAGAAAAAAAATTCAAATAAACAATCTAACTTTATACTTCAAGAAACTAGAAAAAGAGGAATAAACTGAGCACAAAGTTAACAGAATGGAGGAAATAATAAAGATTAGAGCAGAAATAAATTAAACAGAAATTAGAAAAAAATGATAAAAAATATCAACAAAACTAAGAGTTCAGTCTTGAAAACATAAACAAATTTGACAAACCTTTAGTTAACCAAAAAAGACGGAGAGGATGCAAAAACATAAAATTAAAAATGAAAGAGGAAGACAGTATAACTGACACTACAAAAATACAAAAGGGCCCTGGCTGGTTTGGCTCAGCGGTTAGAGTGTCAGCCTGTGGACCAAAGAGTCGAGGGTTCAATTTCTGTCAAGGGCATGTACCTCGGTTGTAGTTCGTCCCCAGCCCTGGTGAGGGTTGTGCAGGAGGTAACCAGTTGATGTGTCTCTCTCACATTGATGTTTCTGTCTCTCTGTCTCTCCCTCTCTCCCATTCTATCTGAAGATAAATCAGAAAAAAAAAATACAAAAGGATCATAAGAAATGACTATGAGCAATTACATGCCACCAAATTGGATAACATAGAAAAATGGGCAAATTGCTAGAAATATACAAACTACAAAGATTGGATCATTAGGAAATAGGAAATCTGAACAGATTATTAAGGAGTAAGGTGATTGAACATGATAAAAAAAAAAAAAAAGCCAAGCACCAGATGGCTGCAGTGGTGAATTCTACCAAATATTTAAAGAATTAACACCAGTTCTTCTCCTTCAAAAAATACCAGAGGATATGCTCCCAAACTTATTTCACTAGGCTAGCATTACCCTGATACTAAAACCATATAAGAGCATTACAAAAAAAAGATGTTCATATGCAAAAGAATGAAATGGAACCCTATTTTACACCACTCACAAGGATTAACTCAAAGTCAATTAAAGACTTAAATGTAAACCTGAAACTATAAAACTTCTAGAAGAAAATCTAGGGGAAAAGCTCTTTAACATCAGTCTGGGCAACAAAAGCAAAAATCAACAAATGGGACTACATCATACTAAAAAGTTTCTGCACAGAAAAAGAAAAAAACCAACAAAATGAAAAGCCAAAACCTACAGAATGTGAGAAAATATTAGAAAATCATACATCTGATAAGGAGTTAATACCCAAAATATATAAGGAACTCATACAACTCAATAGCAAATAATAACAATAATAATTCAATTAAATAATGGGCAAAGATCTGAATAGACATTTTTCAAAAGACATACAAAGAGCCAACAGATGAATGAAAAGAAGCTCAACATCACTAATCATCAGGAAAATGCAAATCAAAACCACAATGAGATATCACCTTACACCTTTTAGAAAGGCTACAATCAAAAAGACAAAAGATAAGCAGTGTTGATGAGAATGCAGAGAAAAAGGAATCCTTGTACAATTTGGTGGGAATGTAAATTGGTACAGTCACTATAGAAAACAGTGTGGTAGTTCCTCAAAATATTAAAAATAGAACTATCATATGATTCAGCAATCCCACTTTTGAGTATATGTCCAAAAGAGACAAAATTACTATCTCAAAGAGATTGCAGTGTTATTGTGAATAGCTAAGATATGAAAACAATCTAAATGTTATCAATCAATGAATGGATATAGACAAGGTAAAAATACACAATGGAGTATTATTTAGCCATAAAAAAGAAAATCCTGCCATTTTCAACAACATGGACGAACTTGGAGGGCATTTTAATAAGTGAAATAAGTCAGATGGAGAAAGGCAAATACTGCATGATCTCACTGATGTGTGGAATCTAAAAAAGTTAAACTCATGGAAACAAAGAGTAGATTGATGGTTTCCAGGGTTTAGAGGGGGGTGAAGGAAACGGGAAGATTTGGATCAAAGTGTTCAAATTTTGTAAGATGAATCATTTCTAGGTATCCAATGTACAGAATGAAAACTATAATTAAAAATACTTTATTTATACTTGAAATTTGCTAAAAGAGATCTTAAGTGTTCTTACACCACACACACACACACACACACACACACACACACACACGTTAACTGAAGTGACAGATGTGATTATTAACTTCATTGTGATAATCATTTTAAATATGTGTATATCGATCATCACATTGTACATCTTAAATTTACACAGCTATCTGTCAATTATATCTCAATAAATCTGGAGGAAAAATACATGTCTTTTAATTAAATTAACTCCATGACCCTAAGTACAGTTGACTGATAATTAATGCCCCGTTTGTTACATACTCAGTTCATTTACCACTGAGATGTGGTCAGCCATTCCTGCTCCCTAGGCTTTAGCCACTTGATTATTGGCAGATCCGGGCCATCACCACACCCTGTCTTCATTGCTGTCACCCCACCCCAGTCAGGTTCCTTCAAAATATGCAGAAATTAATGTACTTCCTTTAAGGTTATTCACTATGTTCTCAGGGGGGGAAAAGTCACGTATATAAAGCTTATACTGTAATAAATTCATTCTTCCACCATCACACCCAACTTTTTAATTATAAAACACTGACTCAAGAAACTATAGGAAATACATAGTGTGTTCATTTGCTATTATGTCCCTTAATTTAAAATACATTCTGATTTTTAAATTTTGTATTATTGTAAAAGAATCTGTAATGAAACTATTTTTAATTTTTTTCTTTTGCCTTTTTGCTTTTTCCTAATTCTTTAACACTACTACATGTGTGATTTCACAAATATTTGAGAATGCTGAGAACATGCACAATAGCATGAAAAGGCCTAAAAAAGCTACACAATGAATAGATGTGCAGTGAAATTTACAACAATGTGCACTGACATTTTAAGATAAGGCCAAATTGCATTTTTTAAAAGTACAATAACTAAGGAATATTAAATAATCTGAATCTCATTCTGCTTGCCTCACATTTAAACTTCCTTCTCATTATCTCCAGTGAATTGTTTTGTGAACTTTTGTCAGGCTCACTCAAGCTCTGCTAATGTTTTACTGATGTTTTGATTCAATGTAGCAGATACTTGATCTTTTCTCACATTTTCAAACATCTATTTGAGCAGCAGGGGATGTGCTCCCATTACTTTTTGTAGAATGTGCCTGAGTTTGGGTGGTAAAAGCAGTTAGTTAGTTGTTCTCTCTTGATCACCCCACTAATGTAGAGATGAAAAGGTACAGATGATTTCAATTATGGCTAATACCAATGCTATGTAGACCTAATTTTATGAAGTTTAATAATTATAGTAAAATACAAATAAAATGGTCTTGTGTAAATTTTCTTAAAATGACCAAATTCTAACGATTGGATTTTGCATCCTGTACCTATACATTTCATGGCACCCACCCACCCCCTTCCCCCTCAGTTTCTCTGCATTCATTCTTTGAAGATGCAGTGTGTCATCCCACCTGAAGGTTCTTGGACATGTTTTTCCTTCTGCTGAAATGTTGTTTCTACTCACTCTTCTTGCACATATTAATTCCATCTCCTCTTTCAAAGCTCAAATCAAACATCACTTCCTCAGGGTCATCTTTCTTTGGCTGTATATTAGTTAGATTCTCCAGAGGAACAGAACCAAAAGGATATGTAAATATTGAAAGAGGTTTATTCTGAGGAATTGGCTCACACAATGGTGGAGGCTGCCAAGTTCAAAATTTTCAAGGCAGGCTGGCAAGCTGGGACCCAGTGAAGAGTTGATGCTTGTGGCTTTGAGTTCAAAGGCTGTCTGGAGGTACAACTCTTCCTTTTTTGGATATCTGTCTTTGTCTCTTAAGACCTTCAATTGGTTGCATGGGGTGCAATAATATATGGAGGATAATCTGTTTTACTGGAAATACACTGATTAAAATGTTAATCTTATCTAAAGAATACCTTCAAAGCAACACCTAGATTAGTGCTTGACCAAATATTTGGGTACTGTGGTCTAGCCAAGTTAACACATAAGACCTACAATCACAGATTGACAATTCTCCGTTCACAATTCGGTCAAGATCTCATTACAAGCTTCTATTCCTAACATGATTTTTTTGTAGCACCCATAATAATTGTAATTTAATGACTCTTTATGTAATTATGAACAGTGCTCAGCTTACAATAGTTAGACTTATGACTTTTCAACTTGATGATGGTGCCAAAGTGATACATATTCAGTATAAACCATACTTGGAATTTTGAGTTTTGATCTTTTCCCAGGCTAGCAATATGTGGTATGAGAATCTCTCATGATGCTGGGTACCTGCAGTGAGCTGCAGCTCCCAGCAGGCTCATGACCACAGGGTAAACAACCGGCACTACGATGTACTGCGCTGCCAGTGTTTCCTGGATACTGTGTTTTAGCATATCATTATGTCTGCAAAACGCTCATCTGTGTCTCCTGCTTCTGATGAGAAGAGAAAGGCAATTACTCTTGAGATAAAACTCAAGATAACTGCTCAACTATAGGCTAAAGTAAGTTTTCTAAGCACGTTTAAGGTAGGCTGGGTTACGCTATGATGTTTTATAGATTAGGTGCATTAAATGCACTTTTTAAATTTATCTTTATTGTTGTAAGTATTAAAGATGTCTCTCCCTTTTTCCCCCCCATTGACTCCCCTGGAAATATACTGATTTAAATGTTAATCTTATCTAAAGAATATCTTCAAAGCAACCCCCCCACCCCACCCCCACCCCAGGACTTCACTTCACTGTCTGTGTCCATGAGTTATGCATATATGTAAACAAGTTCTTTGGTTACAATGTTTCAATTGTAACCTATCACAAGATGAGGAACATCTTTACTTGTGTAATGTATGCTTCTGTCTCTGGAATGTGATGTCCATTAAGCCAAAAACCTTAAATATCAGTTATTTCATGTTTATGAATGAATCCCCAGTTATTCAGTTATTTACTCGATAAGTTTTATAAAGTCCCCTCTTAGTAACAGAAACTGGGGATTTGACAATAAAAAAGACATAGTCTCTACTCTCTTACAATGTAGTGGGAAATGCAATAGGCAGTTTTAACTCAGTGTGATAAGTGCTTGATTGGGTCCTATGAGAACATGCAGAGAAGGGGCACTGAACCTGACCTGGAGGTTTTGAGAAAGCGCTCAGAGTAAATGGTATCTAAATTGAGACCTCAAGAAATAGGATTTAACCAGGCAAGATTATATGCAGGGAAGGGAAAAAGCAACCCACAAGTGAAAAAATACTTAGAATATTGATGAAATTTTATACCTCTAAGTCAGAAGAGTATGTTAGGGGTAAACAGAGTGGTAAGAGAAGAAGCTAAAGTAAAAAGCAGGGGCCAAAAAATCACCCCTGCTAACTTTTATTAAATTTACAACATGCTAAGTTGATTTTGTAACATTATTTCTTGTTCTGAAGTTGATATTATTATTCCATTTCAATGCTAAGACTAAAATGGGTAAAATTATAGAACTAGTAAGTGGTCCAATCAGTGTTTGAACCCAAATCAGCCTGATTTCAAGCTCAGGTTCTTTCCACCTCAAAACAGTGTCCCACCAATGTTCTGCTTGGGAAGTACTGGTTAGCAAGTGTTCTCGTTCTGATACTTTACCCCAGTCTCACCTACACATGGTTTCATGGTAGGATAAGATTTCAAACTAGACAGTTGTTCATCTTTTCCAGGACTGAGACTATTTCAATATCTTGTTCAATGACATCTTAAAAAAAACTAAATAACATGATGTCAGCAATCTCGGTTACACAATGTTTGGCAGATAAACTAAAGCTTGGAACCCTGATGAACTCTGTCTTAGACTGCAGTAATACTGATGCTGTCCTGCGCACTATTAGAGTTCTAATTCTTTATATTATTGGCTCTACTTATTCCATGTATACTCTGACAACTCTACTAGGAAGTAGTCACATCACTGGTTGGTTTTGATTCATTAAAACAGCCAAATATTTATCTATATTAATAGTTTCCATGATTTGGCTTACATTAATTTTTTTACAGAGTCCAAAACAAAAATTTGGCATTCTCAATGAATTTTTGGCTCATGGTAATAAAGACTCATATTGTACCCAGTAAAATTATTATAACTTAGTCTCTAAAATTATCCTTAGAGTATTTGTTATGTATTGTGACAGACTACAAGTGTTTTTGCAAATATATCATTTTAATTCTTTATGATATTATTATTTAAAATACTCAAAATTAAAAAAAAAATTTTAAACACTTTCAAGTTTTCCAGAGTTGTTTGGTTCACCAAGTAACTATCCAACCCATAGCAAGCACTGGGCTAGGAGGCAAACACAAAATTAAAAAGACACAGTTGAATTCTAGGGAAATTTGCTATACTGAATGCATTAATTTTGTCTATCTTTCTTGATACCTCCACTGTAAAAAGCAGCTAATTTATGTTAGAAACACTAAAAACTCAGTGGATTGGTGAGGCATAGAATTGAAAATGAGAAGATCGGTTGAAAATTGGACCCCTGGTTTCCTGTCACTTATTAAGAAGCCATGCTAAAACCCTCCCTTACACCATCAAAGAAATATAGGCTTTCTTTCTGGAGAAATGTAATCAGAAAATTTCAAGATCTGGGAATATCAGGCACACTTGAAGGTGGGGATTGGTAGAGAATAGCTCTTCTAATTACTAGGAGAGAAAATGAAAATCGATGTTTAAATGGTGAAACCTCAAACCTACGGGCACTGCATGGCTTCATAAATATGATCAACCCATCAGATACACAATAAGCTGTATATCTGAGGATTTTCCCCAGGTCCCAGGGAAAGAAGATGTATACATATATATCCTGACACAAAGCAGCTGATACCCCTTGAATAAAAGAGACCAGTGTTAAATCCTCAACCCCACAATACGAGTTTTTAATAGGAATACAGTATAGTGCTCTCAAATATGAGTCATCACAACAAATCATCATATGCTTTGAGATAAGCTCCACTGTGAAAGATAATGACCAACAGGAAAAAACAAAACAAAATAATAATAATAAAAAAAAACGTGGGGACTGAAAATTGGAATGAAAAAAGAAGCAGTACAAGAAAAAAATAATTGATATCTTCCCAAATACAGAGAAAATATTGAGGCCAAGAATGAAAAGGAGGTGGCTATAAATTATAAACACAGAATAAGAAGGAAAGTAAATGAAATATCGTGGAGGATCTTCACTTTTGACAAAGGCAAGCTGCATTGTTTTGGACAATTTATCTCACTGGGGAAAAAACCAAAAGGACTTTTTAAAAACTTCACTCTATAAACATCAGAAGGTTCCCATCAAAGCAAGAATGTGCAGGACCAAGAAGCAACAGGAGGGAAACCCAGTTGTGGGGCCTGGCAATCCTTTTCACTCTCGGGCATTTGCCAAATCAAAATGGTAGTTGGGATGCTGGGAACCTGCTCACTGTTTTCAGCAGGCTCACAGAGCAGGAGGGAAAGTAAGATTTAGCATCTGCAGAGGAAGCCAGACTGATAAACACACACTTCAAATTGTGACCATGAAAGGCAACAGTACAGGCGTAAGTATGAACCAAAAACATACTGATCTCTGTTCGAGACTGCAATCCAGCATCAAAGTACCTCGATCCCCTGACTACACTGGTGCAATCTGTGATTCCATGTGTCCGTAGCCTGGCTGTTTTCTGGAAACAAATGTGAATCCTCTGTGGATGAATAGAATTTTACCAACAACTTCAAACTATGCCTATCATTTTTCATGTACAATATCTGGTATGGCATAAAAAATGAGCAAGGCATACAAGGACGACTGAAAACCATGAGACTAATCACTGATAAAATCAAAACAAAACTGCATAACGGAATTTTAGGACATATACTTAAAATACAGTTATGACATATATTTGAAGAACTAGAAAAAATATTAAGAATTTTGAGAAACCTATAAAAGAAAAACAATTAATTAGAAATTCTGGAACTGAAAAGTATATATAAGAACACAATATATAGATTTAGCAGACATAGACATAAATTAAGAGAGAATTTGAAAATTGGAAAGTAGATCAGAAAAAATAATCTATCTTAGAGAAACAAATTAACGAAAAATAAAAGAGCTTAATATATGGGATATAGTTAAAAGATCAAACATATTTGAAATTCAATCCCAGAAGCAAAGAGAATGAGGCAGAAGCAATATCTGAAGAGATACAACCAGAGAATATTCTAAAATTTATATAAAACCAATAGATTCAAAAATTGCTTAGAGCTTTATGTGATATAAATATGAATAAATTTTTAAAAAATAAAATGTTTATTATTTTAAAATCTAGTTAACTTTCAAAAGTAAAGTCAAAGCACCTAGGCATATCATAATAAAACTATGAAACATTAATAAAAGAAATTAAAGAAATTCTCAATAAATGGGGTAATATATTGCCTGGCCGGTGTGGCTCACAGGTTGAGCATCGACCCATGCACCAAGAAGTCCCCGGTTCAATTCCCGGTCAGGGCACATGCCCAGGTTGTGGGCCAAATCCCCAGTGGGGGGCATGCAGGAGGCAGTCAATTGATGTTCTCTATCATCGATGTTTCTCTCTCTCTCTTTATCCTTCCCTCTCTCTAAAATCAATAAAGAAAAAATATTTTAAAATAAATAAATGGAGTAATAGAGACATTCATGGATTGAAAGATTCTTATTTTAATTCTCTCCAAATTGAGGTATAGTTTCAAAATCATCCCAATCAAAATCCCATATTTATAGAAGTAAAAAGTTAATTCTAAAATGTTTATAGAATTGCAAATTCTCAGAAGAAAAAAGATGGAGAATTTATACAATTAGATATAATGACTTAAAATAATCTACAGAAATTCAGATATGGTGGTACTGACTCAAGGATAGATGCACAGATGAAGAGAATACAAGAGTCCAGAACAGTCCTACACAAACAGAGGCATATGATTTATAATGAATATGGCATTGTAGTGCATTGGAGAATAGATTTTCTTTACAATAAATGAGATAGATTAACTGTAAATTCATACGAAAGAAAAAAAATGAAACTTGGCTGTTACCTCATTCCTCATACAAAAACAATTCCAGGTGTATTGCTGGTCTACATAGAAATGTGAAACAAAAAGCTTTTAAGACAACAGAAAAAAACTTCTTCATGAATTTGGGAAAGTTACACTTTTTTAATGGAGACAAAATAGACTGGACTTAGTAGAAATAAATGATAAATTTGACTACATTAAGAACACGTGGGAGAAGAAAAGCAAATCAGAGTGAAAGAAGATAATTGTAGTACCTTTAATGAATAATATACTCACTGAGAATATGTAAAACTTCTGATATATTATTAAGAAAGGCAATTAATCCAACAGAAAAATGGAAAAAGAATGAAAATTGAATAGCCACATCAAGAGAAAAGATATTCAAATGGCCAGTAAATACATGAATAGGTTCATAAATATATAAAGAGGTTCAACTCCACCAATCATTTAAAATTTTAAAACACAGTAAGATAGTACCACACACTAAAAAAAAGAAAGATTAAAATTTAAAGGATCACCAATATCACATGTTTGAAAAGATGTGACGCATCTGAACTCCTCATAACACTACTGGTGAGAGAGGGAAGTTGTACAACCATTTTGGAAACACCTTGGTAGTATTCCCAAAATATAAACATACACATTTGAAACCAGCAATTCTACTCCTAGAAATGCATCATTATGCACAAAAATATATAAAACAATATGACAAACAAAATATAAAACAATATAAAACAAGATATATAAAACAATAAGAATACTCATATATTATTCATAATATCAAACAGTGGAAACAATTCAAGAGTTCATCAAGTGTAGGGTGGATATATAAATTATGGTATATTTGTATAATGTGCAATTTAATATTATACCACAATGATAATGAACAAGATACTGCTAGATGAAATAACAATATGTCTCACAAATATAATTTTGAGATAAAAGAAGCCAGAAATTAAAAATGCAAAACTATATGACTCCATTACTATGAAGTTTATTTTTATTTTTTTGGTTTAAAACATTTCTATTCATTTTTTAATTTTAAAAAAGTATATATTTAAAGTATATAACATGATTTTTGCTATACGTATGTATAGCAAAGTAATACTAGAGTCAAGCTAATTGACACATCCATTTCCTCACATAGTTACCTGCACACGCACGTGTGTGTGTGTGTGTGTGTGTGTGTGTGTGTGTGTGTCTGGTGAGAGCACCTGAAATCTAACATGAAGTTTTATTTAAAAAGTTAATCTACAGTATTATAAGTCAGGATGGTAATTAATTATCTTTAGGAATGAGGGAAGGGATAGTGATTGAAAGGGGCATAAAATGGCACGGAGGGCATTTCATTTCTTGACTTGGGTAATGGTAACATGTTGTCTTTACTTTGTAATGAGTTTTTGAACTGTATACTAATGATTCATGCACTTTGGTGCTTTAGCAAATATTGTCAAAAGATCCAAAACAACAGTAGAAATAAATGTGAAATAAAAGTGCTAGACATAAAATTGAGAAAACCTTCCAGAAAACTGAAATGGAAAAGAAATGGAAAACAGATGAGAATAAATAAAAAAAATATGAATAACAATTCAGAACGTTTAGTCTGTTAGGATTTCCTGAAGTAAGAATGAGGGGAAAAGGAATGTATACTTTAAATAATATTAAGAGAATAAAGCTTCCCAGAAGTAAAGGGGAAAAAAGATGAAGACTTCTTACCTGGCATTAAAAACAGTAAATGAAGCCTGGCCACTGTGGCTCAGTGGAATGAGCATCCTCCCATGGACTGAGAGGTCCAGGTTTGATTCCTGATTGGGGCACTTGCCCTGGATGCCAGCTTGATCCCCAGTAGGGGGCAGGCAGGAGGCAGCCAATCAATGTTTCTCTCTCACATCGTTGTTTCTATCTCTCTCCCTTCCTCTTGCTCTAAAAAATAAATAAATGAAAACAAACCTACTCTATGTCGCAACACTGTAACATTTTAGAGGATGAATAATAAAGAGAAAATTATAAAGGACTTTATGGGGAAAAAATGATTTATAAAAGAGTTGTATAATTTTGTATTTCTCAATAGAAACCCACTAAGTCATACCTCATGTAAAAATGTACACTCAGTCAAAATGATGAACTGGGGAATGAAATAAAGACCTTTTTAGACACACAAAATCACACTTCCTCTTTCTCTGGAAACTATAGAAAGATGTGCATTTTGTACCAAATGAGAATATATAGCAGCAAGGAGGAAACCTGAATACCAGACGCAGAACACAAGAGCTCCTTCCGACCATGGGAATAGAACAGGGAAGTCCCAGAATGACAATTTCTCAGAACTAGAGAATAGAGCAGAAATACGAAGGGATTATTGGGGAGTGTCTCCAAGGAAGTGGCTTGTGTAAAATATTTTATGATCTTGATGGAAAACTTAGTAAAAATAAGTGGTGATAAAGAAAACTGAACAAAGAAAAAAAGCAATAATTAACCACAGGAAAACTAAACAAAAACCAGAAATGCAATCTATAAAATATATTTGAGCAGGAAACGATACCTACACAGCTATAATAATGTGAATGTTGAATATTGATTTAAACAACTGGACGGAAGAGGGCTACCCTTACCTTCTCTAAGAGGAAGTCAATTTTACCTCTTGATGAATAAGAAATGTGAATAGAATATTATTTAGCCATTGAATTGCAAATTTGGAAAAGGGTCTTTGAAATATTGATGACCGGAGCAATTATCGATTTTCCTTTATAGAAAAATATAATGTACATGTATTTTATAATTGTATGTGTGTAATTATAAAATATATAATTAATACATATTACTTTGATACAAATACGAATTTAAAATACCATTGTTCCTGTTCTTAAGTGAATCACAATTTTGCTTATATCTTTGATACTTCAGTCTTCACATTTTAAAATGTCATTAGTGTGAATAATAGTGAACACCACATAACATTATAGATTTTTCTAGGTATTCACTTAAGAAGCTTTCAAAACTGGGTTTCTCTGAGACGGTGTACTTGCAATTCAAAGCAGCTACCTCCAGATGGTGGCGATGCCTTGCTTTCTAGTTATCTAGGTACAGCAACATAAATACATACTTTGTTCCGTAACTTAAACTAGTTTCCCTGTTTACTTTAATGAATATGGGTTTTGATTTCCATTTACTATAGAGCAATTAGTATTGATTTGGGGGGAAGTCTAATTGTATTGCACCCGCCTTCCCACCCACTCCCTGTCCTAGCTCTATTCCCTCTCCCTTCCTGAATTTTCCCTGACCTGTCTAATCCCTATAGATCATTGCTTTCAAATTTTCTGGCTAAGTATCTGAAAGTAACCCCAGGTCTATTTTATCACCTTTACCCCCATTAATGGAACTTTGATGGGAGAATCCATTAGGTTTATCAAGCTAAGTATCACAATCGTTATTCCTCTGGCGTCTGAGGCATAAGAATGTAAGTTACATCTTACAGTTAGATTTGCTTCATTTATCCAGCACACAGAAAAGGGAATCTCTGTACCCAGCTTCTTGCTCTCAAGATCAATGATTAACTTAAATTTTCTTCAATGATTGTTTTCCTGTATTTTATTTTGCTGTCTATATTTAATTTTATAACTTCAAGTCTTAGAAATCTTTTGAATTTTGCCATAGATACAGACAATTAGTTACTCCTAAATACTACTACAATTCTATTTTAATCAAAAACTTTATTTTCAAGAGAAAAACCAGTTAAGTCAGTCAAAAGGCATTGTTTTTATCTTCAGATTCACTTCCAATTTAATAAGCATCTGCCTGCACAGGTAGCTGAGAAACCTACACAGATTTACTTCCCTCCAGCCAGAAATGCAGTCACAAAAGCCCACATGAGTGCTGCAGAAATATCTGTGAGGATAGAAATGTTGTATATTTGCACTGTTCAACATAGCAGCCATTAGCCACATGAGGTTATTAAACACTTAACATGTGACTAATGGAACTAAGCAATAAGAATTTAAATTTAATTTTAATTAACTTAAATTTAAATAGTTACATTTGGCTAGTAGCTATCGTATTAGATAGCGCAGGTCTGTAAACTGAAATCAGTGTGAAAGTATTTCCCAAAGTGCGATCAGGAGAGGAAAACACTGCACTCCCCTAGTCTGGGGCACCACCATGCACGTTCGCCTGGTAAAAGCCCTGAGATGGTGTAAGATAAGCAGCATAGTAAGCCAAGAAGCCCCTGTATGAGTTACTACCACATGGGACTTTTTTCCCAGGGAACAGATTTTGGAAAATGCAATAATGAAAGATGAATCGAATAAATTAATGGTATTTTTGTGCCAAATACGGTAAATTCAGAAATATGTCTAAAAAGGAACTAATTAAGGGCCACAATGGACTTTGACATCAGACTGGCTGGGTTTGGACTCTGGCTCTGTCACTTACTGGCTGTGTCACTTTGAGCAAGTTGCTGAAACACTTATTTTCCTCGTCTGTAAATGTAAAGAAAGGTGAGTACCTACTTCACAGGATTATTTTGAAAATAAATTTTATGATTTACAAATCATACTGACGTTCTCAGTATACTCTAGCCATTATTATCTGTTGTTCTTTGGCAAGTTTTTATTTATTTATCATTTGCTATGGTATCAAAGTACGTATAATAAACATAATGATGTTGTTATCAATATAAAGATATCAAAATCAAAGACAGCATCATACTAGTTCACTCTACCTTTGCTCTAAATATTTAAATTAGGTTAAAAACCAGAACCTTTAAATGTGGAAAGAGAAAAAGTTACCTTAAGATTGCTCCCACAGGAATTTTATGGAGAAAGTTAAGGAATGTCTCTTCTTTAAAATCATACTTATTATCAAAGATTGTCTGAGAAATGCAACTAGATCTTCTTACCCTGACTCTTACATGTGTAAAGACACAAGAAAATCAGAGTAAGCAAAGAAATAGCCGTCTTGATGAGATATTCTCTTTCCCTTTTTATCCGCACCACGGCCTTCCCAAATGTACTCTAGGAAATGGGATTTTTAGTTATAGGGAGATCTAAAGTTGGTCTTTCTATTTTACAGTCATCGATCAATGATTTTGTAAAAAACACACCAATGTTAGTTACACAATGACAGTAAACAAATACTTAGTAATTTATTCTGATCGACAATCCATAGTGAATTTTAGCCGAGAGCAGCATACCGATTATATTGATATCATTCAGCTTGGAAGACAGAATAATTATAGGTGTTCTTTAAATTTTATTTTGTATTTTTCTTTGCCCATTCTACCCGCCATCTTCTCATAGCTATCAGCCCTTAAACCACAGGGCAAAGGGCATAAATGCAAATATTTGTATTTATTTCATTCTATTTATAAGATGCTACAGTTGCTTGACTAAGAAGCATCATCATTAAATTCTCATAATCCAGTGAAGTTAGGTGTTAGGAAAAAAGTATTAATAGCTTTTTCTCTCTTTCTAGATCTTAGAAAGCTGATAATGCCACTACAGAAGTGACAAAAAACAAACAAACAAACAAACAGAAACTATGATTAAAAAAAAATTTTTTTTAAGTCTCCTTTACAATAGTTCCTTTCCCAAGGGAAATGTTCCCAATACAAAGTTCATTTCTAAATATTTCCTATCTATTAAGGTTTAAAATAAAATTATGAACTTCTTAATGACAAAGATTGTGTATTTTGCTTCCTTAAATATGCTCAACACTTGTTTAGAAATAAGGACGCCTCTGAAACTAGAAAAAAACAAAAACAAAACTAGAGCTACAGAAGCTTCCAAGTGCAAACACCTACAAAGCTAAGATATATCCCATCAGTACTTTGCCATTTAATGGAGAACTAGCTCTGGGGAAATTTGAGAAGTATAAAAGTTTATTGCTGAAGTTGTCTAATCATTGGGTTAATCCAAAAAACTAGATGCTTTCTCCTCTGACTCCTTTTTCTAAAGCTACTTCTCAGCCCTGTAAGGCTTCTAGATCCCACCTGTAGGAATTCAGCCTCACTGGCAGGCAGAGTTCTGCCAAGGGTCCCATGTGCCAGCTGAATTGATAGATTTGTTATTTCTGGGTAGGCAAAGCCTGCATAAGGCCGTCTGAGAATCTAGGCCGTGGTTATGAGCCGGATAGCAAAAGGGTATGTTCATTCCCAGTTCACAAGTATTAAGGTGTGGTTATAGATAAGAAGGCAAATAACAAAGATAGAATCCACTAAAAGGGGGGGGGGGGCTCTAGGGACATGGTGCAGACAGGCTAAGCATGTTATGATCATATTATTCCATTCATGCATGCATTTACTCATTAATTGAGAACTGATGATTAAGCATCTCCTTTGTGCTGGGTGTTGGTGATACGATGGTGAATAATGTGCACTAAAAAACAAGTTATCTACATCTTTCCATAGCAACAATTCATTTAGGTAGTAGATTCAAGCTTAGTAATAAGAGAAGTGCAAATAATGCACCGGGCTTCCCTCTTATGTATCGGGAAATACAAAATCAGAACTCCCAAGTTAAAACAAATCTTAGAGAGCATGTGGTTCAACATCCACACAGACAAGAGAGCTGAAACAAGGTCAAGTGCCTTGCCTAAATGCATGGAGCTGAGGCAGTCTTTGGTGAATCCCAAGTGTGTCCCCGTTTTCTCGCATCTCAGTCTAGGACTTTTACTACTCTAAAGTGTTTTTCTGTAGTCATCTATAAAAATGACCCTCTCCATTACCTTTGGATCTTTGAACTCAAGGAATGACTCAAATCAGACAAGAATAGAAGAGCTGTGTCTTGACAGAACACTGAGTGAGATATTGGTGGGTAGAGGGATTTTTTGCTTGTATCCTGAAATCATTCCATTTATGAAACTCCATCTGGCCAGAGAGCCAGCCCTGACTTTGTAGCCCTTGTTACCAGTTTCTGTAAAATAGCAGGATGGAGAGAAGAAAAGAATACATATGCCTGGTTGCCTAGCATTGTGCTCTAGAACAGGAACAGGCAAACTTTTTCTGTAAAGAACCAGAAAAGGTAATTTTAGGCTTTGTGGGCTAAAAAGTCTCCATAGCAACTATTCAAAACTGCTGTTGTAGCATGAAAGCTGCCACAGACTTAACACAAACAAGACAGTGGTTGTGTTCCAATAAAACTTTATTTATGGACACTAAAATTTGAATTTTATATAATGTTTACATGTCCTGAAAGTTTATTTTTTTCAGTCATTTAAAAATATAAAAACAGACTTCTGGTCAAGACTGCGGGGTAGGTAAACTCAGTACTCGCCTCCCCCCACAACCACATCAAAATTACAACTAAACTACAGCACAACTATCATTCAGAACCACCTGAAATCGAGCTAAATGGAAGTCCTACAACTACAAAATTAAAGAAGCAGCCACATCAAGACTGGTACGAGGGGTGGAGGCGGACTGGCTGGTCCCACACCGATGTGTGGCAGATAAAAATCAGGAGGACACATGGGCTGGGAAGGTCCTCCCTGAGGAGTGAGGGGTCCCCGTCCCACACCAGGTGCCCAGCTCAGGGTTCCAGTGCCAGGAAGAGAAGTCCCTGTCACTTCTGGCTGTAAAACCAGCAGGAACTGAGGCAGAGGGAGGCTGAGGCTTCTGGAGCCCCAGGCAGTTCCTCTTAAAGGGCCCGCACATGGACTTACTTGGATTCACTCCCTCTAAGCTCAGAGGGGAGGCAGCTTGAAAGACATCAGAGACATACAGGGAAGAACTGAGCTGTTTGGTCTTGGGATGAAGGCTGGAGAGGCGGCTTGCTTCTGGACAGACATGCTGGCCAAGGCTGATGTTCCTTTGGTGAACCCTTCCCTAGGGCAGCAGACAGCCAACATATATGGGACTCCAGCAACCTGGCTCACACTGTTGGCCCCGCCCTAGTGATTCCCTGATGCCCCGCCCCACCCAACTTTTGGGCCCACCCAACCTGCTTCCAATGGCTTTACCATAGGATTGGCCTGTCTTTGATCCTGCTTCAGAGTTTCCTAAAATCTCTCAAACAAGCAGCATCTGGTTTCAGCGAGCCCCATACCTCTCATTAAGTGGCCCCAGGCCTGGTACTAGAAGCAGCCAGCCTTGGTTCACAACTTGGCTTTTCCTGGGCACTTCCAAGCCCAGCACAAGAAGCAACCATCGGCAGGTCACTTTGTAGCTTATGCTGTGTGTCCCCGGGTAGAACACAGGCAGTGGCTGACCTTGCCCCAGAGCCAGCACACCCAGTGGACAGCTTCAGACCACATCGAAACACCACCACCCAACCACCTCCACAAGTGACACCCTCAATGAGTGGACTCAGTGTGTACCAGAGCCCTGATGAAGTAAATCTTGCTCTGTGTGGTGGGCCCCTTGAGCTGATCCTCCAAGGTAGTCAGAGGCCCATGGTCAGTGGGCACAGCCAGTCTTTGCAGCTGATCAGCCTGAGTAAATCTCTCCCATTGATGTGCCAACAGCAATCGAGACTCAATTACAACAGAAGGGTGTACAGTCCACACTGGAAGTGCACCTAGAGGGCCCAGCTGGGGTGGTCAGGGAGGCTGTGCCACTGGATCCTACAGGACACCTACTACAATAGGCCACACTACGAAGCCTAGGAGACATAGCAACTCTACCTAATATATAGAAACAATCACAGGGAAGCAGCCAAAATGAGGAGACAAAGAAACATGTCCCAAATGAAAGAAAGAATAAAACTCCAGGAAAAAAAACTAAACAAAATGGAGATAAGCAATCTATCAGATGCAGAATTCAAAACCCTGGTTATAAGGTTGCTCAAGGAACTTAGTGAGACATTCAAGGAACTTAGTGAGACCTTCAAGGAACTTAAGGAGACCTCCAAGGAACTTAGTGAGAACATCAACAACATAAAAAAGGACCAGTCAGAAATGAAGGATGCACTAACTAAAATACAGAATAATTTACAGGGAATCAATAGTAGTGTAGGTAAAGCCAAGAAGCAAACCATCGATTTGGAATATAAGAAAGCAAAAAACACCCAATCAGAACAGCAAAAAGAAAAAAGAACCCCAAAAAATAAGGATAGTGTAAGGAGCCTCTGGGACAACTTCAAGCGTGCCAACATTCACATCTTGGGGGTGTCAGAAGGAGAAGAGAGAGAGGTACCAGAAAACTTCCCCAACTTGGTGAAGGAAACAGACATACAAGTCCAGGAACACAGAGAGTCCCAAACAAGATGAACCCAAAGAGGTCCACACCAAGACACATCATCATCAAAATGCCAAAAGTTAAATACAAAGAGAGACTCTTAAAAGCAGCAAGAGAAAAGCAGTTCGTTACCTACAAAGGAGATCCCATAAGACTGTCAATTGATTTCTCAAAAGAAACTTTGCAGGCCAGAAAGGAGTGGCAAGAGATATTCAAGGTGATGAAAAGCAAGGACCTACAACCAAGATTTCTCTATCCTGCAAAACTATCATTTAGAATCGATGGACATATCAAGAGTTTCCCAGAAAAGAAAAAGCTAAAGGAGTTCATCACCACCAAACCAGTATTGTATGAAATGTTGAAGGGTCTTCTTGAAGGAGAAGAAGAACAAAACCATGAACAATAAAATGGCAATTAATACATATCTATCAACAATTGACTCTACAAACAAAATGAGCAAGCAGAACAGAAACAGACTCACAGATACAGAGAACTTTTTGTTGCTTGCCAGATGGGTGGGGGCTGGAGGGATGGGTGAAAAAGATGAAGGAATTAAGAAGTACAAATTGGTTGGTAGACTGATAAACCTCAAAGGGAAAGGGGGAGGGAGGGCAGGATGAGATAAACCAAAGAACTTCTATGCATATGTGCATAACCAATGGACACTGACAATAGTGTGGGGAAGGCAGGAGGGGGGCGGGATTGGAGAGGAGGGGGTCAATGGGGAAAAAAAGGGGGGACATCTGTAATACATTCAACAATAAAGATGGGTTAAAAAATAAAATAAAATAAATAAATACACACACACACACACACACACACACACACATACATATACAAGTCTTAGATCATGAGCCATATATGAAAAGGTGGTGGCCATAGTTGGTCAACTCCTGCTCTAGAGAAACATACAGATAAAAATGGTAAAGGGTCCAATGCAATACAAAATGTGCATTTTAAAAAACAATTTTATTTGGGTCCAGTACTGCAATGTCCACCAAGCCACTGTCCTTTATAATACTCATAGCTGCCACTCAGATATATAGGTTGTCCCAAAAAAATGTATACACAACTCTGACTAATTATAAAGCCAGTGTTTATTAAAATAAATTTCATTTCCACAATGCAAGAGACTCTACAGACACCCTGTATACGTTTTTTGGGGGTGGGGGACACCCTGATTTCTTAAATTCCTTTTGGGAAAAAAACACATTTCCAGTCTTTATGATATATTACTACAACCTTCTTAATGGAAGAGGTTCTTTTTCCCCCTTCCTTTGCATCATGAGCTCAATGCTCCACAACCACTATTCTTGTGCCTGAGCCTGGCAAGCGTAGTTTCTGCAGTCAAGAGGCGTGCTTTGCTTCTTCTGCCCACCCTCAGCCTAGATAGCACCCTATTATACCAATAAGAAGTGTAACAAAAAGTTTCTTTCCAAATCTAAAAGAATGATCTGTGGCAAATACGAAATGCCCTTACAAAGCCAAGCAAGGTAATTTGGGGGGAAAAAAATGTAATGAGTTTCAGGTTCATGAAATGTGATATTGACAACAGCAGAAATAAATTGCTCCTATTTAACTGCCGTCCAGCTCAGAAGAGATGAGCATGAGCCATGCTCCAATAATACAGCTGAAGCTGGACCCTGAAAGACACACTCTATTAAGACCGAAGTGCTATTAAGGAGACAGACTTATACTGTAAAGTTGGAAGGGGTGGAGGAGACGGAGAAAGCCTCAATCTATACATCTCATGGACTTGACAGCACTTGGCTTCTTATAAATCTGTCTAAGTAAAGTTATTAAGTGGCTGAGAAATATACCATTGGCAGCCAACCTGGGACAACAATGGAAAATGGATAGCCAATAGACAAGACAGACAAATAAAAGGACCTGGAAAGATGCTTGCTCACTGATTCTGAGAGGTAATAAACACTGCAAATGGGATTGTGGCTGCTTCTTTCTGCACCGAGAAATAGCAGGTTCTGAAGAGAAACTAAATAAGTGCATTATCACCTGCTATTTCCTAAATATGGTTGAGTTAGAAGATCTGAATTCTATTGGGAAATGATCTGGAATTGACTAGTTATAATAAATGTGCTGAACAAAGTCAAAGTAAAGACGCCAAAACAAAACTCTAGGAAAGCTCGCTCATCATGAATTCCAGAAGAAAATGCAAAACAATAAAAAAGAGCACAGTGTGTGCCTTACTTCCCAATTCCTGAGTCTTTACTATCCAATGCTAAAAATACGACCGATAATTAAGTAGAAAACTAGTTATTTAGCAATATGTGCAATAAGGCACTAGTTTGCCCATTTTACTTCTGCTATCACTAAATCTAAGTTATGTTGAAGTATCAAAACAAAGCACACATTTAAGAGGTCATTTTTAATTTTGCTAAAGTGCCAAATACACGTGTGTCTTGTCTTTTGAAATAGATCAGTGGAAAAAAATGCATAAAGAAATTGTGTCTATTGAATCTTATTTCCCAGGCCTTATAATAAACAAACTAATAAACGCATTGAAGGCACAATGGTAAAAAGGTAGAGCAAATACTGGAGAGCTACTCAGGAATTCTGGGTTCAAATCTTGACTCTACCACTAACTACATCAGTAGTTCTCAAACTTCCTAATGCCGCGACCCTTTAATACAGTTCCTCATGTTGTGGTGACCCCCAGCCATAAAATTATTTTCTTTGCTACTTCATAACTGTAATTTTGCTACTGTTATGTCTTAGGCGACCCCTGTGAAAGGGTCGTTCGACCCCCAAAGGGGTCGCAACCCACAGGTTGAGAACCGCTGAACTAGATGCATGATTTTTAGCAACTTCATTTCCTTCTTAGTTTCTTCATCTGAAAAATGAATAGATAAAAATTTCTCTAAGAACACTTCCAACTGACATTCTGAGACACTACATTAGTGTCAATATTGTATCCCAATGTTAGAAAAGTATAATGAAAAGCTGCAAAGAATTCAAAATTTAAAATCTTATCTTTGATTAAACATGGAAAAATCATGCACATCATCACTATAGGTTAATGCCAAGGGTCCATGGTTATTTTTATGCTTTAAATAATTCAAGATCTAGAATGGAGGTTACTGGAAGGTACAAAACGGGCCACATCTTATCCTACAGACATGTTTTGATTGCCTTGAACTCTGTAAACCAACAATATGTTTTTAATTTTTTAAATTAATTTTCCTCTCTTAAAAATATGGAGACCTTTTAATAAAAAAGATATCAGATCCAGAAACACCGAGTCTCTATTTCTACAGTGCAACAGTAAGTTAAGGAATGGCTGTACTCCTGAGATAGTGAATGAATCTTCCATTCATCATCATCCTCACTACTCCCTGTTGTCTCCAGATACTGAAACCCTGTGTCAGCTGCCATTTATCATCATACCTGCACAGTCAGTTTTTTTTTTTAAGCAGAGTTAAGAGAAAAATGAAATATTTGTGGGACTCATCTCTCTATCAAAATTTAGAAAGAAAAGAAAACTCTACCAGCTTTCAAGAAAACTGGAAGAATGTACATGCCTGAGAAGTAAAGACTATCACAATATACATAACCAGCAAATAAACTATACAGAAAGAATTTAACTTAGTCAATTAAGGAAACCACTGTGCAAGAGTCTCCACCTGCTTGGTCCCTGAGGGCATTTATTTTGCAAACCTGGAATGAAGAGAGGCTATGGTAGTTTGGATAAAGAAAACCTAATGGAGAGAGAAGCCATTGAACTTCTCTCACATTCCTCTTTCACATCTACAGCTGCATTTGATTTCCCAAAATTTTGTGTAAATTGTTGGCTTTTAAATATAGATAATTCCAAATGTAAACACAAAAGCACCTCAGAGGATTATCTCTCCAAGTTTCTGTGAATATTTTTTTAAAGGTGTCTTTTAGCCCCAAAAGGAGGGATTTCTGTGGACCGAATGAGATGCATCCATGGACTAATGTGCACTCCCTGTGCTGACAGTCCAGACTGCCAGGACCCTGGAATATGGAGGAAATAATAACTCCACGGTCTATTGTTAGAAGAGTAAAGGGGAAGGGAGAGAACACATGTACTCCTCATAGTGTTTTGGAAATTTAATCCTCAAATTTAGTACATTAAGTACCAAAAGAGGGGAGGAGAGTGTCTTTACTCCATTTTACTAAAGGTGTAACATTTCTAAAGATTAATCTTCAAATACAGAAACAGTTGCCACATTGGTGTGACCATCAGAAGTGCTCCCTATCATACAGATAACCCATCTGGCAACTCTAATGCAGAAGGTGGGAATGGGACCTCAGTTTTTGTATGTCTTAAAATCCCCCCAGGTAACTCTGATTGTCATCTAGTTTTGGTAACCACTAAACTATTACAGCTAATCTCAAGAATGAATTATAAAAATGCTCACATTTGTATCCTATGTTTCTGGACAATAATACAGACTTATAAGAATCTTACTAAGAATTCTTAGTAAGAATCCCCCTTCTACAGACCTAAGAGAAAGCCCACTCTACTAACAAGAGTAAAAAGAATCATTTGGAATTCATTTTTAAGTGTGATTTGTAGGGAGCTTGAATCCAGTGGAATGCTACTTTCATTTCTAATGACATAATCTCCAACCAAAACAGTAAAGTATCACAATAATAACAGTAGTAGTAGGAATAATAGCCAAAAGCTAATTAAAATAATATAGTTATCCTTTGAGAGTTAACAAATGTCACATACAAACCTAGACAATGCACGCATTTTTGTCTTTGCTGATATTCACAATTATCCAATGAGATCGCTATTATTTTCCCCATTATATAGACAAGGAAACTGAGGCTCAAGGAGATTACAGAACTTGTCATTTAGCTAGTAAGAGATGGATGAGGTCCAAACTCTGTGATGTCCAAGTCCATGATCTTATTCATTTATCTGAACATTTCCAGCAAAAAAAAAAAGGAGCATTTTTACAAGCCAAATTTAGTAATAGGGAGTAAGGGAGTAACAGCACGGAGGAGAGTTGGGCTCATTAATTTCTATCCCCTCTCCCCTCGCTGCCATAATCAGCCCTTCACCCATGCAGCCTGAGCAGTTTCTCCAGGCTATTAGACAAGCCAGTAACAAGCAGCCTGTCAAAGAACTCTCTTTATGAATGAAAAGAAACCCCAAATCGTAAGAACTTTCTTTTTATATCATTCTGTTGTTTTTTATTTTTTTAACTTTAATTTTATTGTCGACACTATTACAGATGTCCCTATTTTTCCCACCTATCCATCCCCCACCCCTCTTCCCTCTGGCCATCACCACACTGTTGTCAGTGTTTATAGGTTGTGCATATATTTTCCTTGGCTAATCCCTTCACCTTCTTTCATCCAGTTCCCCTTTGCCCCTCCCCTCTGACAGCTGTCAGTCTGTTCCAAGTATCCATGCCTCTGGTTCTATGTTGTTCATCAATTTATTTTGTTCATTGGATTCCACATATAAGTGAGATCATGTGATATTTATCTTTCTCTGACTGGCTCATTAGAATAATAATCTCCAGGTCCATCCATGCTGTCGCAAAGAATAAGGGTTCTTTGTGTGTGTGTGTTTTTTTTTACAGCCACATAGTTTTCCATTATGTATATACCACAGTTTTTTATTTTTTAATCCTCACCAGAGGACATTTTTCCATTTATTTTTACATAGAGTGTGAGGGAGGGAGGGAGAGAGAAAGAGAAAGAGGGAGGAAGAGAGATAAATATCTATGTGAGAGAGACACATCGATTGGTTGCCTACAGGACCCCAGTTGGGGCCAGATCAAACCTGAAATCCAGATACGTGCCCTTGACTGGGAAGCGAACCCCAGACTCCTCAGTATGAGGGCCCGTGCTCTAACTCCTGAGCTAAACTTTCCAGGGCTATACCACAGCTTTTTTATCCACTCATCTACTAAGGGGCACCTGGGCTGTTTCCAAATCTTGGCTATTGTAAATAGCGCTGCTATGAACATAGGGGCGCATATATTCTTTCGAATTGGGGTTTCAGGATTCTTATGCTATATTCCCAGAAGTCGGATCACTGGGTCGAAAGGCAGTTCCATTTTTAATTTTCTGAGGAAACTCCATACTGTTTTCCACAGTGACTGCAGCAGTCTGCATTCCCATCAACAGTGCACCAGGGTTCCCTTTTCTCCACATCATTGCCAACACTTGTTTATTGATTTATCGATGGTAGCCATTCTGGCAGGTGTGAGGTGATTTCTCATTGTGGTTTTAATTTGAATCTCTCTGATGATTAGTGATGAGCATTTTTTCATATGTCTATTACCCATTTGTATGTCCTCTTTGGAGAAGTGTATATTCAGGTACTTTGACCATTTTTTAATTGGATTGTTTGTCTTCCTGGTGTTGAGTTTATAAGTTCTTTATAGATTTTGGAAATTAACCCCTTATAAGATGTACCACTGGCAATTATGTGTTCATGGATTGGAAGAATTAACATCATTAAAATGTCCATGCTACTCAAAGCAATCTATAGATTCAACACAATTCCTATTAAAATACAAATGGCATATTTCACAGGTCTAGAACAAATATTCCAAAAATTTATATGGAACCAAAAAAGATCCCGAATAGCTGCAGCAGTCTTAAGATAGAAGAACAAAGTAGGAGGGATCACAACACCAGATATCAAAATATACTACAAGGCCATTGTAATCAAACAGCCTGGTAGTGGTATAAAAACAGGCATATAAATCAATGGAACAGAACAGAGAGCCCAGAAATCAACCCATGCTTTTATGGTCAATTAATATTCAACAAAAGTGGCAAGAGCATACAATGAAGTAAGGACAGTCTCTTCAATAAATGGTGTTGGGAAAATTGGACAGGTACATGCAAAAAAATAAAACTAGACCACCAACTTACACCATACACAAAAATAAACTCAAAATAGATAAATGACCTAAATGTAAGACACAAAACCATAAAAATCCTAGAAGAAAACATAAGCAGTAAAATCTCATATATCTCTTGTGGCAATATTTTTGCCGCTATGTCTCCTAGGGCAAGGGAAACGCAGGAATGAACAAATGGGACTACATCAAGCTAAAATGCTTCTACACATCTGCCTGGCCGGTGTGGCTCAGTGATTGAGCTTCAACCCATGAGCCAAGCAGTCGCAGGTTTGATTCCTGGTCAGGGCGCATGCCCAGGTTGTGGGCCAAATCCCCAATATGGGGCATGCAGGAGGCAGCCAATCGATGTTCTCGCTCATCGATGTTTCTATCTCTCTCCCTCTCCCTTCTCCTCTCTCTAAAATCAATAAAGGAAAAATTTTTTTTTTTAAAAAGCCTTTGCACATCAAAAGAAACCATCAACAAAATAAAAAGAGAACCCACTGTATGGGAGAACATATTCACCAATGATACATCTTTTTTATATCATTTTAAATTCTGGGTTCATTTTAAGTTATTGATGTTTTTTTTCCCCACACTAGCAATATTGAAAAATACTAGGGGGCCCATGAGTGCCCAGATTTAAAAAACAAAAACAATCCCTATCCTATTTTGTTGCTTTATTTTATCCTATTATTTGATTTGTAATATATTATAATTTCATCTATAATTTGCACTTTTTTTTTTTTTATCCTCACCTGAGGACATTTTTTTTTGCATTTATTTTCAGATAGAGCTGGAGGGAGAGAGGGGGGAAGAGAGAGAGAGAAACAGCGATGTGAGAGAGACACATCGAGTGGCTGCGACCCACACGACCCCAACCAGGGTTGGGGACAAACTGCAACCGAGGTACGTGCCCTTAGTGGGAACCGAACCTGGGACTCTCCAGTCCGTGGGCCGACACTCTAACCGCTGAGCCAAACTAGGCAGGGCTGTCCAGTTATCTTTAATTGATCTGCTATAAAAATGAAAATGCAGCCCTGGCCGGTACCTTGGTTGCAGTTTGTCCCCAGCCCTGGTTGGGGTCGTGTGGGTGACAACCACTCGATGTTGTCTCTCTCACATCGATGTTTCTCTCTCTCTCTTCCCCCCTCTCTCCCTCCTGCTCTATCTGAAGATAAATGCAAAAAATATCCTCAGGTGAGGATAAAAAAAAAAAAAAGGATAACTGGACAAATGCTTGATTATACTCTGAAAGCCAATTTTAAAATTACTTCCTGATGAGACTCTAATCTTATCAAAATTGCAACCTCTCTCATTTCCTTTTACTTATTGGAAGTTTACAGTGTCGTAAATCAACTAATTGCTATTTATAAATACACATGGAATTTTGTTTATCAGTTCTCTATCATGCAAACTAAATAAATAATAAGATAATAAAAACAAAGCTAGAAAAGAATGAGTCACAGAATTAGAATTCTAGTGACTTCTTGACATTAAATGAAACCAATTTAATATTAGACAAAGACAAGTAACTTTAGCAAACAGGTGTGGATAACTTAAACATCAAATAAAAGAATTCTTTCAAAGTTTCCAGAAATATTTCAAAAGTGGGAAGAACATCAACTAGACTATAATAATTAAGAACAATTTGGCATTGATACATTTTTGCTGATAATCCGTGACTTTCTGTTGTTTTGTGATGTTAGAGAATATTAAGACAGGAAAGCTAAGAAGAGTTGCATGTAGTTAAAAGATATGCTTTGAAATGGCATCATTAAAACCCCAAGTACATTGTGGAACAATGTACAAAGCAATATATCCACACTGAAAGACAATTTTACAAGATATTTTAAAACTTGAACTGTGTACATCTTTTGATCCAGAATTCCACAGTTAAGGGTTTCTCCTGAGGAAATTCTTAGACACAGATAAAATTCAAGGATGATCATCTTGATGAATGCATAATCCATTGATGCCCAACAATAGGAGACATTTTTACATAATAATATAAAATATATCAACATTATGCATTGCAAGTATTAACCTGTTCCATATCACTTAGTGCAGGAAATATAGATGATTTTATTTTTCAAAATCCCTCAGGCCCATGTCCCACTTACCAATGAGGCAAAAAATCTTACCTTAATCATATTTGGCAGGGGGGCACCTCACTCCCTACAATACACAAGTCTCCCAGGGCTTAGAAGGTTGAAACTGCTGTTCCTCCATCTGCTACACCTGGCTGCCTTAGGGCACAGGCACCCTGAAGATCCTGGTGGTCAAAGGGCCAGCAGAGCAAACCCAGAATTAGCCTTTATCTACTCTGCCTGGCAGGGTCTCCATTTAGAGTAACCATGGCAACTGGAGCCATCCCAGTTCCCCCTCCTCAGCCTCTGGGTAAATAGACCAGTCTCAGAATTTTCCAAATCAACAATCCTCCTCCTTTGGCCAATTATAGGAAAGATCCCTGGAGCAGATGCCATGAAGCCCTGCCCATATCTCTTGGGCCTTCATTGTTCTCTGATGAACTCTCTAGGCCTTAGGAATTTTTTTTTTTTTCCTTTTCAAAGTCAGGAAAGGCCTTTCTCCAATATAGCCATCAGGAAACCCCAGGGAAGTAACACCAACCTCGTACCAAAATAGGCCTCAACTCATTGGAGTTGGTGGGTAAATATTCCAGCTCTCTCCCCACTCTGTGGGAGGTGAGGGGGGTACACAGGTGATTCTGAGTCAGGTGTGGTGTACCATTTCAGTTTCCTTACAGGACGCAACTCCAGTTGCCCCTGTGGGAGCAGGCTGAAGAAAGTACCTTCTGTCTCCTTCATTTTCCTACTTCGCTTTTCCTCTTCTTCACTGTTATTCGCTCTGCACTTCCCAGATGAATCTCTGGCACTGGGATCCTTTTCTCCGTGTCTGCTTCTGGAATGACCTAAATTTCTTTTCCTTCTAGATCTGGACACTCAGCTACTTCAGCTCAAAGAACTAGCCTCTCTCAACTGATGAAGACAAAGCAAATTCTCTCTAGGATTGCAAAATACCAAAGTCCCCAAAGATCATCTGATGCAGGCAAGGCCAATTTCAAGACACAAAGGGTTCAGCTATTATTTTTGGAATGGGAAGGGAAATATACTTCTGTCTTTACTTACTTTTCTGGTTTTCTCTAACCATGGAGAGAGTAACAAAAACAAATATCTTACCCCATATGGGAAAAATATTATTCTAATTATTGGTCCATATGGTAATTTAATCCTATTTTTTCACTGTATTTTTATTTATATTCATACATATATAGTGCAGACGTGTTGGATATGCTACACTTTTTTATGTGAAACAAATTACTCCACACTTTAGTGGCTTGAATTCATATTTATTGATTCTCACAATTCTCATCAGGTTTGAATTGTGTAATAGCTGCACTCAGATATCAGATGTATATGAGAGGATTCATATATTGGTCCTTTTTATGTGTTGGTGTTTCACCAGCTGTTTTTGAAAGATTTTCTCTAGAATGTATGACTAGGGGTAGAATTACTGTTTTGCATGTTATCTGTACTCTCAATTATATTAATGTCAAATTGCTTTCCATTGAGGATGTATTAATTTATATTGACAGACTATATGAAACCTACTATTTTTCACATGCTCATAAACATTTGAAACTGTTAGACTTTTTTTATTGGAATTGAAAAAGTATCTCATTAATGTCCTATTTTCATTTTCCTGTTTACTATTGAGAATACACACATTCACAAATGTTTGATGGACATACAGGTTTCCTTTATTTTGAATTAAATTTTTATATCTTTTGCCTATTTTTATTTAGAGTGGTCTCTTGCTAAATACAAGAATCTTTATATTTTCTGAGTCTTGATGTTTTGGAGGGCCATGCATTGTAAATTTCTTTTCTATCCTATGACTTATTTTCTAAATGTGTGCCCTTTTTTTGGATTAAATGTGAATTATTCAATTTGTAATAAACCAAATAATCAATATTTTATTTGTTTTTTTGTGTGTTGCTTTTATTTTTGAGGTTGACTAATTTGTGGCATTAATCCTCCAAATGTGAGGGTAGAATTTGTGTGATGTTGGCATCAAAAAGGTACTGAAAATAATTTCCACAGTGTACCAAACACAACAATTATTTTCCTCAGTTTTTATAACCTAAATGTATATATGTTTTACTTTTCTTTCTTGCTGTTATATAAATTTTGAAAATCATTTTTATTTCTGGGACAAGAGAGGGATTTGGTTGCATTAATTACAAGCTAATTTTAATCAAGAGCCTTCTTTTTTCTATAGAATTTAATAAATCTGCCCAGTGTATTGAATCAACTCTAGAGGTTCTAGTGTCAACTGCCAAAGCTGGTTCTAAAGGCAGATGAATAATGTCTTGCTTTAATAAAACAAACATTTTTTAT
The DNA here is from genome assembly GCA_030848825.1 of Tadarida brasiliensis. NCBI lineage: Eukaryota > Metazoa > Chordata > Mammalia > Chiroptera > Molossidae > Tadarida > Tadarida brasiliensis. Next base: position 74,809,394 of record CM061267.1, on the reverse strand, counting down.
TAAAGAGCTAAGATAATAATCTAATCTCATGTGTCAGTACCTGGGCTGATGGGCAGCAGCAACCCCATGGAATTCCCTGTCCCCTGGTACCCTGAGCTCAACAGTGAAAGTTCGTCCTCTCAAAACACCTGTCATTGCTACCAAAGCATCAAACAAGGGGAAACAAATTTTTAAAAGAGCAAACAAAATGTGAGCAAATGAAAAACTCTTTCTACTCCCCTACTCCAAATCTTCCCTACTCCAAATTATATGAATACCTTTAACATAACAAAATCTAAGTGAAAATAACCTTTTAATCTTTATGCACTTATTTCTACTAGAAAGATATTCCATGGGAAAAATATAGATAATGACTTTTTTTTATTTGTTAATCCTCACTCGAGGATGTTTTTCCATTGATTTTTTTTTTTTTTTTTTTTAGATGGAGTGGAAGGGAGGGATTGGTTGCCTCCCGCATGACCCCAACCAGGGCCAAGTATTGAACCTGCAATCCAGGCACGTGCCCTTGACGGGGAATCAAACCCAAGACCCTTTGGATTGCGGGCCGGCGCTCTAACAGCTGAGCCAAATCAGCCAGGGCTAGATAATGACTTTGGTGTATACTTTAACATACAATAGATAGTAGACACCTAGCAAGTGATCATTTACATTTACTCCTGTAATGGTTGTAATGGCCTCATGTATGACCTAACTTTGATACTGGGCTTCAAGATAACTCACGTGCGTCTCAGACTCTACATACACATTTAGAGGTCATTCTTTTCCTTCTCTGTGTTGACAGCATCCAGTTGCACATCGTGATTTTTCTGGTGCAAATAAACAGATAATTTATATCAAAATAGTCTAAGAACCCCTGAACTAAATTAGCAATTGAATAACCCCTGAACAAAAATCTCTAAACTGAAGAAAAGATATGACCTATTGATTATTTTGGGATGTTGGTTCTTATGCTAATGGGAGGCAATAGCTAGAATTAGAGATTATACAATTACAAAGGGCTTTTTCAAGTTGTAATAAATCAGGGAGTAATAAGTATTATGGGAGGAAGCAGAGTAAATGGGATGGTTAGTTCTACAATGAGAGTGAAAGTTGGGAGGGTATCTTATACAGGAGGCAGATCTCTAATAAAATACAATTTGAGCAGAGACATTTGAAGTAGATTTAAGACCTTGAATTACTTGACTCTCTGATGCCAGTTGGTAAAATTTCCTAAGAATCTGTGAGCTAAGGTATGATTACCAAGGGTAGGTCTATAACCAGTAACCGTTTTAAAATTTAAACTTTAAGGATTTACAGACACATCACTTATAAGAGAAAACCAAACCAAAATAAAACATCTTTAATGGAGTATTCTATAACCATCAAAAATAATTTTACAGAAGAACTTTTAATAATATGAAAAAATTTATAATCTATTTAGGGGAAAAGAGAGTTCACAAAATGGTATGAAGAGGGTTAGCCTATGTTTATATAAACCTATACCTACCAAAAATTGTGTGAAAAGCTATGTCAGATTTCTAATAATGGTATCTTTTAGGGAGAAATGATGAATGGTATAGTTTTTATTTTATTTTGCTTTTTGATTTACTATATTCAGTTACAATAACTTTTTATTATGGACTAAGTGGCAGAAATTAATAACAAAACAAAACCTAAAATTTAGCCAAAGCCTAACACATACAGATCCAAGTGATATTTTGATGCTAAGACTGACTCAGGAATTTTTTTCCACATGCTTAGAGAAGAAGCGTGTAAGTCTAATAAAACCAAGATACTCACAGATTGTGACTGGTTTTATATTGCCATCCTTGATTTATTTTGTCCTATTTTTTAACCTTCAATCTACTTTAATTTATTTGACTTTGAATGAATTTATATGCTCTAAGTTTGTATATGTACATGGAACTATACATAAGTTTATATTCTTATATAAAAGCTCTCATTTACTTTGAAACACCTACGTTATTCTGATTAGCAAAGCTTAACATTAACAGATTACAACATGACAAAACAATTTAATGCAGAAGTGGGATTATAGCAATGTCTTTCTTTGTATGTGTTCACCTAGAAAACTGTTAGACAAAGATTTTAGTGCAAGTAGTTTATTTTGGAGATGGGGCAGTATAAGAAGGAAGGGAAGAGAACCTATAAAGTGTGAATTATCTGGCAAGTTTCCACCATCAGTAACTAGATCTTAATCTTTTTGAGGAACAACTCATATATATCCCATGGGCAAAGAAATTATGCTATCTATACATCAACTTCCTACATAATAGGTTGAGGGCTGCTCCCAGAGTTTTATTAATTATTCTTATTTCTGATGTCTCTTGAAGAGGTAAGAAGGAGTAGATGTGGGTGGGGTATTGATCTGCATGCCTCCTCATTTTAAATTCTTTGAAGGCTCTGTTTGTAAATATGGTAGAAATAGACAAATAAGAAATCGATGTGGAGAATAGGTTAAAAAATATAGATCCTTTTCCAGCATTATTAGGATGAAATTTATGCTTAAGATAGACTTTGACATCTTGTTCTCCTACTGAGGAAAAAAATGTTTAAATTTGCTTCTTGAATGTGGAATGACAATGTACTAAGTAGGGTAGAAGGCAGAGGAAGTCTAGGGTCAACTATTCAAGCAGAGAAAACTGAATATTCAAAGGCAAGCCTACAAAAACATTAAAAAACATTTGAAGACCAACAAATTGTCCAGTATTACTGAAATACTGGATGCCACAGGGAAGAAAAACACTGAGAAATAGAGAGGAAACAGATTCCACAGGTCTTCTTACACTATTCTAAGTTATTAGTACCTTACTCTGAAGGCAATGGAACTTATGTTAGAATTTAAGCATTTTTAAAGAGGTTTCTGATAGGAAGTTGGAAGAAAAATGGGAGGGAAGAAAGGGATACAGCAAATTGGGATCTCAGAAATGATGGTTTGCATAAGCAGAGACAGAGAAAGAAGAGAATATATAAATATATTTCAAAGATATTTGGGAGACAGAAAAATGAGAAAGAAAAAAATTTAATAACTTCTAAATATTTATCTTCATATTCAAGACGAATAAAAAGCAAATGGCAGAAGCAGTCAGGAGGACAATATCTTCTCTGGTCTGAAAGAGGGTATTCCTTACAGCTAATGCTGCATATCATGGTATTTTGTACACAAATGTTTTAAATTATGATTTCTTTATTTAACAAAATTGATGCATGGAAATCAATTATAAAATTGAAGGGAGGAATGGTAAAGGGAATATAATATTGATTAGGAAGTATTTCCTGTCAACCACTTGTTCAGGCATAAATCAAACAGAACTAATAATTTCTTGTTAAATTCATCAGTTTTCATTAGAAGAGTAATTGTAGTTGATAAAAGGTAATGGTTACAGTGTGTGATACAATTAACACAGTGTGAAATGAACTAAAATATGTTCTCTATAGATGATTTTCTGGAAACACTAGATACTGGGATTAAGATATATAAATATATGATTTTTCTAATCTATCATTTTGTTAAATCAAATTTAGGCTTATTTATATTTAAGTTGAAAACTAATGCTGTCATTTAGACATAATAACAAATTTATAATGTTTTAATAGATTATTTGGGGTTAAAGGAACAAAGTTTAATTTTTATAAATGATCATGATTTCTTATAAAATACTAGAGGAAATAGCTTGGAATCATGCCGATAAACCTACCTAATGGGTGAAAACATAATGTGTATATTTCAGCCCTGGAAACCCAACTTTTTCTCTTTTAATACTTTTTTCTATTCATAATGTAACCATGAGTTCATTTGAAAAATACATAAAGAATAATACTGAGAAACACATAATTATTAAAAATAAAATATTTTCAATTACTCATATGCTAACGGACTGGTATCCAAAACATTTTAAAAACCTCTTAAAACTCAACAATATGAAAAAAAAATTAAAAATGGGCCACAGACCTTAACAAATACTTCATCAAAAAATATATACGGATGACAAATAAACATCTGAAAAAATGTTCTACACCATATGTCACCAGAAAAATGTGAACTAAAACAACAATGAGATACCACTGCACGTCTACTAGAATGACCAAAACAACACCAATCTTAAACACTAACAACACCAAAGGCTGGTGAGGATGTGGAGTGACAGGAACTCCCATTTTTTCTGGTGAGATGCAAGATCATGCACTCTGGAAGACAGACTAGTAGTTTCTTACAAATAAGAATGTACTCTTGCCAAACAATCCAGCAATCGCCCTCCTTGGTATTTACCCAAAGGAGCAGAAAACTTACTTCTACACAAAAATCTGCACACAGATGTTTATAGCAGCCTCACTCATAACTGCCAAAACTTTGAAAGCAACCAAGTTGTTCTTCAGTAGGTGAGCAGATAAACTTTGGTACATCCAGATAATGAAATATTATTCAGCTATTTAAAAAAATGAGCTACAAAACCACAAAAAGACATGGAAGAATCTTAAATACATATTACTAAGTAAAAGAAGCCACTCTGAAAAGGTTACATACTGTGTAATTCTAACTATATGGCATTCTGGAATAGGAAGAACTGCGGAGACATAAAATCATGGTCGGCAGAGGCTGAGGTGGAAATAGGGATAAATAAGCAGGACAGAGAGGATTTTTAGAGCAGCAAAAATATCCTATGATACCATAATGGTGGATACATGTCATTATACATTTGTCCAAACCCACAGAATATATATATCACCAAAAGTAAACCATAATGTAGACTATGGACTGTGGGTGATTGTGATGGGTCAATGTATTTCATCAATTATATAACAAACGCACCAGTCTGATGGGGGATGTTGATAATGAGAAGACTGGGAGTGGGGCATGGAAAAATCTCTGTATCTCCCCCTGAATTTTGCTATGAATTTAAATCTGCACTAAAAAATAAAGTCATTTAAAAAAAAGAGCTAAAGTATTTATTTATTCTTTATTCTAGAAAGAAAAAGTTCGATAGAATTCTAAGTTGACAGTCATTTTTATTTTTTTACCCTTTGAATACTTAGAGATGCCATTCCATTGTCTCAAGTCTTGCATAGTTTCTGATAAGGAACCTCTGACATTCCTTATAGTTATTTATTTATTTATTTATTTATTTATTTATTTTGCAAGATGTACTGGCTGCTTTTTACCATTTTATCTTTATTACTGGTTTTAATTCATTTGATTTTGATATACCATAGTGTGTGTGTGTGTGTGTGTGTGTGTATCCTGTTTGGATTATTCAGTTTCTTGGGTCTGTGATACTTCTTTCATCAAATTTGAAAGGTTGTAGAACCATATCTACTACAACTACTATTACTACTACTAAAATACTTCCTGGCTACCCTTTCTCTATGTCTCCAATTTCACATATGTTAAGAAATATGATAATGTCCCACAGGTCACTGAGGTGCTGTCAAATTTTTTTCACTCTTTTTATTCTGTTACATCTTGGATGGTTTTAATGCTATGTCTCAATGTTCACTGGTTCTTTATTCTGCAGCATGTCATCTGTTGCTAATCCTATCCTGTGAAATTTTAACTTTGTTATATTTTCATCTCTAGAAGTTCCAACTTACTTTTTATAGTTTCATTTTTTAAAATCTTTGTGTATATTAAGCAAAACAGCTTTTTAATGATTTTGTCTGACAAATTCCATCACGTTAGTCTTTTTTTCAACTATTTTTACTGACTGATTATTTTTTTCTTAATTGTGGGTCACATTTATTCACATGTCTATAATTTTTTAATGAACAACTCCATGACTGCTTAAATCAGTCAGGCTCACAGATTCTTCATGCATTCTCTTGTGCTGTCATCCAGACTCTGCCTCCAGACAGTAAGCCTGGGAAAACATGGGCCCAGCAATTGGTTTCTCTTCTCTTAGGGTTCTCAGTTCTGAGCTGCCTGGTGTCCAATATTTTAAAAAAAAAAAAAAGTGGTCACATTTATTCACATGTCTATAATTTTATAGCAAAGTGGTTTCACTTTGCTTCCATTTTTTTAACTTTTTTTGTGTGGATTGGTAATTCCCATACCAGTTATTTCCTTATATTCAGAAGCAAAATTCACATTTCTTTTTTTTTTAATTCAGCATTATATATAGTAAATATCTTTGTCCATTATATGAGTTAGAGATTGTACCTGGCTATAAATTACAGAAAACCTAAGCTATAGTGACTTAACCAAAAAGAGATTTTATAAATATATACACACACAAAAGATAGGCAATGCAATTCTTTTATGGCATGACCATGATGCTAACACAAATATAGTCTCCTTAGAATGTGATATTATCCTCATTTTTGTTATCTTGTTGAAGCAAAATTGTTGTTCTACCTTCACTTTTATATCTGTGTTCTAAGAAATGAAGGGAAAAGGAAATCTGCTCCTACCTGGAAATTTCTCCTCACATCTAATTGATCAAAATTATTTCACACATTTACCCTCTGCAAAAAAGGAAGGCTGGGAGATATAGATTTGTTGAAATCTGGAACACTGTCAATATTTCCCCACCTAAAGGAAGCACTTGGAAGCCACACTTTATTAAATATTCTACAACATTTGCAATAAGTAAGTTGCATTCCACAGTGTGCTAATACTGTAATTTTAATAATTGATTCCCTGCTATTCAATATTTAGACTCCATCTCAGCTCTGGGGCTTTTTTATTTTTTATTTTTCAGAGAGCAATAAGTACAGGTGGTTTATATAAACTCATCAATTGTCAGGAAATGAGAGGCCATGGTGAAAATGATTTTTAAAACCTAGATATATATAGATTATAGATTAAATAGTCAACACAATTTTCATCAAGTGAATAAAGATATTAAAAATATTATCACTTTAGTTTCTACATTATATGTGCCAAATTCCACAAATATAAATCATAGAATCGGTGAACCACTGAAACCAGCCGTTAATATATAAGTGGCTTATTGATGCAAACAGTTACTGATTATCCAAATAAATAGAGAAAGAAAACTCACTGGTATATGTTAGATCGTTAGAGTTTCCAAATCTCTTTCTTGTTGTCTCCATTTCTTGGTACTATTTGCAATGAAAAACTTCAGCCGTGTACAGTGCATAAAAATCCAGATACTACAATTTTGCAGAGAATGAACATGCTAAAATCAGGATAAAGTAGATGGGAATTAAGTACTAATCAAATCCATTTCTAACTCAGTTTTTTCTTATCTGAGGCTCAGAAATAAAAACCAGATTAGAGAATTTAATAATTACTATAAATTCTTTTTTATCTGGCACAGATTTCCTGCAGAAGTCTGAAGGATGAGGAAGTTGGAGTATTATCTTATAGTGCCTGTTATAAAATATCCCCTGGCAGCTGAAATAAAATGAGTCAAATCTTGATGGAGGGAATCCTACAGAGACTTCAGACATGCTATTTGTAATACCCACAAAATGCTTAAATATAAATGAAATATTCTGAATTCCATTATACTTGGTCCTGCACATTCAGATTTAGCATTAATGCTCATTGTGAGTCAAATGACATCACTTGTGTATATTTTGATGTATGCTTGGAGCCATATCCTTTGGTCTGATAAACCTACTTCACTTAAAATTGTTGAGTACACACAGAGTATATATTTTATGTCTCTGACCATTCATGGTGGCTCAGTTTAGCTATCATCCCTGAGTAATATATTTCATACTTTTTTTCTTTTCTTTATATTTACTGCCATTTAAAAAGTCAGAGTGCCAGTGTCAAAGTAAGAGGGTCTGTATAGGAATAGTTTGTATTCTAGTGCATATATTTGCAAAACCTGCTGCTTTAAGAGATGGCGTGGTATTTAATGATGCTTAGAGACATGAATATTAAATTTAAGTTGAGATGAAGCCAAAAACTGCCTTTTCACCCATTTATCATAAGGGAGATGTTCATAAAACATACTGGCTTCATTGCTTAGATTGTGAGCATATATGTGAAACAATGACTATCTAATCTAGCATTTAAAAAGTAATATATACAGATGTTGTATCATAGAATTATACACTTGAAACCAAACAATTTTATCAACCAAATGTCAGCCCAATAGATTTGATTAAGGAAAGAAGTAATTTCCATATATACTTGTTTATACTGACTAGTTAGATAAAACATGTTTTCTGAAATGTTGGATATTTGGAGATCAGTGTAATAAATACCTTGTTTTGCATACAGTTAGATATTTTTCTATTACTAAGTCAATACCAGCTTTGTCATGCCTTTGATACCTATCCTTAGCATGACATGTCACGCCCGCTCTGATCTGGCCCCTGCTTATTTCTCCAGGCTCGTTTCTTAACACTTCTTCCTCCCCTCAAGCTACTGTCAGGGTCATGGTTCTCTGATACGTTTGAGTCTTTGATCACATAGTGTCTTCCTCCTGAAATGCTCTTCTTTCTCTTGCCTACCTGAGCTTCATGAAGACCCATTTGTCTTTCAATCTTCAGGTGAAGTTTTACTCTTGCAATGACGCTTCTTCTGGTTAGCCTATGTCCCATCTTCATGGAATGACCATGCCCTTCTTCGTGTTTTCCTTCCTACTAAATAAATGTCCCTTGAGTGAATGAATAAATATAAAAATGAATCATATTTGGGAGATAGCACACACTTATAATAGTCAAATACATCTACAATCCCAATAAATAGAATTTTAAAAAATATAAATGCCTGCTTCCAGGAAAACAGTGGACCTCAAAAATTTTTTCAAGAATTTGAATCTTTCATATGATAGAATCATGAATTGCACTGTGTAGATTCAAAACAAATATAAAGCATGATGTTTATGGCTAAAAAATTCAAAATGTAATTGGGGAGACTATACTATGAAGTGCTGATTATTGTCACATAATATCAATATTATAATGGGGTATTAAAATATGTTCCTAGCCCTGACCAGTTTGGCTCAGTGGTTAGAGCGTCGACCTGTGGACCAGAGAGACCTGGGCTCGGTTCCCGCTAAGGACATGTACCTCGGTTACAGTTTGTTCCCGGCCCCGGTTGGGGTCGTGTGGGTAGCAACCAGTCAATGTGTCTCTCTCACACTGATGTTTCTCTCTCTCTCTTCCTCCCTTTCTCCCTCCCGCTCTATCTGAAGATAAATGCAAAAATGTCCTCAGATGAGGATGAAAAAAAAAAAGAATATGTACCTATAAAATTCTGAATCAGTATATTCCAAAATATTAAAGGATTTTCTGGGTCATAGAATCAGTAATTTGGGGTTTGTTTTTCTCTGTAATTTTTTAATTTGAAGCTTTTCTTTCTTTCTTTCTTTTTTATAATCCTCACCTGAGGATATTTTTTCATTTATCTTCAGATAGAGTTGGTAGGGGCAGAGAGAGAGACATCGACTGGTTGCCTCTCGCATGACCTCGACCAGGGCCAGGGACTAACCACAACCAAGGTACATGCCCTTGACCAGAATCAAACCTAGGACCCCTTGGTCCATGGGCCAATGCTCTAACCGCCGAGCCAAACTGGCCAGGGCTTAAAGCTTTTCTTCATTAAGCATAAATTATTTTGTAATAATAATAAGGTAAAAATATATTGTCTGACAAAAAATGTAAAAGGAGTTGAAAATGTTACCATTTTAGTAATGCAGATTTAGAACTGAAAAACACAATTGATATTTGAAAAGGCAATTTGGTAATATATCAAGGCACATAAAAATTAGATCATACCCATGACACAAATATAGTAACTGATAAAAAATAGCACCCCACAAATACACTAAAAGTTATAAAAACAGGAGAATGTCCATTGCAGTGTTACAATAATTTAAGAAACAGATGCAAGACAAATGTCCCAAGATAAGTGAATGGTTTAGTTGAGTATACCACTTTGGTGAACTTAATCTGTAATCATTAAAGTAATGTAAACTACAGAAACAGAAAAACATTCAACACATTTAAAATAAAAAACACATTTATTGTAAACTATAGCTACAATGATATAAAATATATGTTGGTAAGGATGATAAAATAAGCAAAATTAAATATTTAGAAAGTTACAGAAAGGTGTTCTTTCTCTTTTTAAAATTTTTCTTTTAACATCATGATTTTATTATTGTTTTATAATTTAAACAATGATTTTAAACAGAAAGTAAACTGTTATGCAAGTAAATAATTTTCTGTTGTATGTTGTTTTCAATGACATTTTAAAATTCCTATATATAAGCTATTTTCATGTTGTTTAGTGCATAAATCAATGTCATGTATCCACTAAATACTAGGTTTAATATCCTATTTTGTGATATTGCCTTGTGCACAGTCTTGTATTTAGAGGATTCCACTTTAATTTATGTTTATATCAAGACCACCTATCGGACTGTAAATGAATATATTCTGTTGAATTGACATAAATGTCTTCAAACATAACTACCAATAAATTTTACTGGGATAGTTTTCCTGTTCCCTGTCAAAATCTTACTGCGTTATCTCCTTTAACTTCATCTCATTTCCTGGTTTATTGAATCTTAACCTATTATTGAATTTAGGAGACCCCCCCTTGTCAAAAATTTACTCTTTCTTTATATTGTCAGGCTAATGTTTTGCTTATCTCTTAAGAACGTTTCTTTACAGAAATAAAGGATTATTTGGCTGTTTGAACAAAGTGAGAAAAGCCACAGAAACACTTCCAGGAAAGCAGAACTAAGAACCTGGGTTGCTCTAAACCTTTCCTCGCAGAGCATGTGCCGTCTAACACCAGATGGATGAAACTGGACAGGATGGCAGATGAAGGCGAAGTTCCCAGTGGAGAACTGTTCCCCTGCTCTGACAGAGCAGGTGTACAGAAGACAGAAGAGATCAGAACTTGTTAATAGGGCAAGCCAAAAAATCCAGGAATTTGCAAATTGAACAGGTGAAAATATAACTGGTGATAATTGAAAGCTAATTATCGTGAGCTAGCAATTGGCAACCAGGTGTTCTGAGTCACCTAAAAGGCGAAGCAGGGAGGACTGTGAAGATACTTGCTTTTGGCACAGATGAAATTAATGAGTTTTCTGACTGAGGCTTCAGTATAGGAAAATGATTAGTCTGTTTACTGCTGCTCTGTTTTAGCCTGCCAAGGAGCTAACCAGGAAGGAGCAAGAGTTGCAAAACAAAGCAGTTATGGCTCGTGTGTAAGAAGTGCCTTATATCTCAGAGGGAAACGGGGCGGGGTGGGAAGAGATTAACCAAATAATTTATATGCATATATGCATAATCCATGGACGTTGACAACACTGTGGTGAAGGCCCGGGGTGGGGCGGGAGCAGGGTGGAGAGAATCAATAGGGAGAAAAAAGGGGGGACATCTGTAATACTTTGAACAATAAAGGTAAAAGAAAACATGTTAAAAAGAAAATGGAGAAAAAAATAAAAATAAAGAAAATATCAAACAATTCTCCAAAGTGGTTGTAACGACTTGCACTCCCACCTAAATCTGTGAGAGTTTCCATTTCTCCACAGCTGTGCTAATCCCAAATAACATCAGTGATTTGGTTCTAGCTGTTCTGGGAAATGTGCAGTGGGAGCTCAGAGATTTAATGTACATTCAGCGGAAGCCTAAGGAGGTTGAGCCCCCTTCCTTTTATTTTGGCCATTTGAATATCTTCTTTTGTAATGCACTTGTTAAAATATTTTACCCAATTTTCTGTTAGTTTTCCACATCTTTTCTTACTGATTTATAGGAGATCATTATATATTCTGGATAAGAGCTCCCATTCTCAATCATAATATTGTAATGATCTTCTTGAAATCTGGATTTCCTTTTAACCAAAATAATGGTGACTTTTGGTGAAAAAAAAGTTTTAGTTTTACAGGACTGTAATACAGGCTTTTTCTAAATGTTTAGGTGGGGTATTTTTTGTCCTATTTAAGACATTTATGCTATCCTATGATGATTATTTTTACTTCCCACATTTTTATTGATAACCTTCTGGAAGTGGGTTTTGTATATGGTGTGACATAGCGTTTACAATTCATTTTTTATGTGGATTTTCAGTTGACTCAGCAGCACTTATTGAAAAGCCTATATTTGCCTGCTACCCTGAAATTCTGCCTTTGTGGTAAATCAAGTGTTTGCATATATGTGGTTCTTTATTCTGACTAGCTTTTCCGATAAACTGGTCCATTTTTCTCTCTTTGAATAATTAATACATTTTTTATTAATATAATTTATAATGTCTTTATATCTTACAGTATAAATCTTACAGCTTTAATCTTTTCTTCAGGTTTGCCTTGGCTATTTTCACATATATTATCATATGAACTTTAAGCTAAATCTTGTCAATTTCACAAAAAAAATTTTTTTTGATATTTTGAAGATTTTTATTAGGATTACATGAAATCTATGAATCAATTTAAGGAGAACTGACATTTGTACAATATGGAGATTTCCAATCTACTATTTCCAAGAATCTACTATATCTCTCCATTTTATTGTTTTGTTTAATGTCAAGAGCCTACATTAAAAATAATTTTTGTTTTAGTGTTTATTTTGTGTATATGCTACCAAATTAGGAAAGTTTCCTTTCATTCCTAATTTTCCAAAAGTTATTATCATGATTGAATAAAGAAATTATCAAATGACTGTCCTGCATCTATTATTTTCTTGATATACTGATTATATCAAATTAATTAACTACCAAAAGTTAGCCTTACTATATGTAAATTATGCGGTCAATTTGACAAATTTTCCAACTGTCCTTGAAAAACTTGCATGTTTTACACTGTTGATAATATAACATACACACACATATATTTGTGTTTATGAGTGTATATATTTATATAATAATTATTCTATATTTTATATAAAATATACAAATAGACTTGTATATATTTTATAAACTTGTATTTAATATAATTATATACTTGTCCATTAAATTCTTCAATTCTCTTTATACTTATTTTTTGTCTGCTTACTCTATCATTTATTGAAAGAAATACATTCAAATCTCAGAGTATGATTATGGATTTAGTTAGTTCTCTCTGCATGTTATTGCTTCACATGCTTTTAAAATATGTTAATAGGGCCCTGGCTGGTTTGGCTCAGTGTTTAGGACGTCTGCCTGTGGACCAATGAGTAGCGGGTTCGATTGTGGTCAAGGGCACGTACCTCGGTTGCAGTTTGTCCCTGGCCCTGGTCAGTCATGTGGGAGACAACCAGTCAATGTGTCTCTCACACATTGATGTTTCTCTCTCTCCCTCTCTCTCTCTCCCCCCCTCCCTCCCACTCTATCTGATGATAAATAGAAAAATATCCTTGGGTGTGGATTAAAAAAATAATATAATAATAATAATAATAATAATAATAAATAAAATATGTTAATAAGTACACAAATATAGAATAATATCTCCCTGATACATTAACCTTCTTTTACTATAAATTATCCCCCTATCTCTAGAATGTATCTTAGCTTAGAAATCTACTTTTTATAATATTATATTACAATATTAACCCTTTTTCATTAGTGTATTTTACATTTTGTTTCCAACTTTCCATGACTTTAAATTTAAGCTATCCCTCTTGTAAGCAATATCTAAATGATTTTAATCTTTTCATTTATTCTAGCAATATTTTTCACTTATAGTATTTAGTTCATTTACATTTGAGGAATTATTGATTATTTAAATTTTAAATATTACTACTTCACAGACAAATGCACACACACACAGACATGAACACATCTGTACATATACATATGTAAACTCCACAAGATATTATTTTTATTCTGACCATTCACTATTTATTTTACTTTACCCACATATCTACTTTCTGATCACAAGTAGTATGTGATTTGGTAAATCTCCCAATGGCTTCAGATTATTTTTTTAATACAGTGTTACTAATTGTTCTGCCTGGGAAGTTTGTTCTTATACAAGAAATTTCACCAAAGCTGGTAAACTGAAAAAGAATGTATGAACTGAGTCAACACCAAGGGACTCACTTTAGAAGAAAGAAATAGCGTTAATTAAAACAAAAACAAAAATGAAAAACTTCACTTAAATATTGAAAAGATTCCATGGTCAAGCAGAGAATTTTAAAGTAGTGTATAGCTTGCAATTCAAATCCCTGTGCAATTTCTGACCCAAATTAGAAAATCTCACAAAGTGGAATTTACATAAAATGTGTGGACAGAGTACACACTATGTTAGAGTTTCTTTAGAACTTTCTTAAATTTTAACTTAAAAACACATTTGTCATAATTGTATACTGTCTCCGTAAAAACTGTGTTGTGCTTCAATTTGAAAATTTCAATTGCTTATGGACATGCTTCCGTAGTCCCAGACACCTTCATATAGCATATATCAAATTTTATTGTTAATATTTGTTTATCTGCTAGTCTTCCCTACTGGACTGTAAGCCCATCAGAATGGAGAGAGAACTCTGTTACATATCCCATATTTCCAATACTTAATTCAGTAGAGTAGGACCTTTGTAAATATTTATTCATTGATTTTAAATCTTTTGTGCAGGAATAATCTTTTTCAAAATAAAATGTTTTACTAAATTATCAAATATTTTCAAATAATTTCTTTATTTATTCAACACTACCTATTAAGTAGTATTGGACAGTGAGTATGAACAATTCCTTTGAGAAAGTATGTTACAAAAGATCATTTATTTGTTGATGTTTCGTGGTGGTGATTTGAACAGGCTTAACTGTCACGGTGAATAATCCAGTAGATGGGAAATTAGAAGCAATTTTAAAAGAATACTAAAAAAATACTTCAGTTTCTAAGAAGACAGAGTTACTTTAGTCTTATCCAAGAGGACTTGAAGGGTTAGGTCTTCCTCTGTAATGGGAGAAGAGGATAGCAAATAGAAGGACAACCAAGTTTGAGAATGAGTTCTCTTTTGTCTCTTCCTATCTTTCACTGACTCTATCAATAGAAGGTAACATAATATGCTGACACTGAAGGAATCAAATCAGGAGTGGGACAGTGACATTAGAGATTTTGAATTTTCAACTGAGAAGAGTGGAGACACTGAAATATCAATATGGAGAGTGGGAGGGTTGGCCAGAGAAATGTACCAGGACTGCTGAACAATACTAAGAGTCAATGTGAAGTTAAAAGTCATGAGTGTATAGAAGCAGCAATCTGTTTTGTTTTAATATTTTCCCTTTGTGCTCCTGGGCACAGGTACAAATAAAGCAGATAGCTGGGTTCATTCAGGAATAGGATTCTGCCAGACAGGTGTGACAAAAGGAAAGGAAAAGGGAAATTATGAAATTAGTGAGAGATGTTTTATATGAATAGGCCTTGAGGTTTAAACTGAGTATGAAGGTAGTGGAGAAAGGAGGGAGCTGCCCGGCCAGTGGCTCAGTGGATTGAGCACCATCCCATGGACTGAGAGGTCCCAGTTCCATGCCAAAATGTCGCCAGTTCGATTCCCGGTCAGGTCACATGCCCAGGTTATGGGCTCAATCCCCAGTAGAGGGCGTGCAGTAGGCAGCCGATAGATGTTTCTCTCTCACATCAATGTTTCCATCTTTCTCTCCCTTCCTCTCTCTCTAAAAAATTAATAAAAACATAGTTTAAAAAAAGAAAAGAAAAGAAAGAGCTGGTGAGCTAAGAAATGAGGCTGGGGATGAAAGAGCTGAAAAGACCTAAGAACAGGCATTGTGAGAGTTACTGAACAAGCAAGTGGAAAAGAGAGGAACTTTGGGTCAGAAACTTGTGTTCTTGAATTAGCAGTTTTAGAATGGAGCACTTAAGGGGCAAGATATTGCTATGGAAGTATGTTGCCACGGTGAAGGGAAAAAGGAGGTGACAGAAAATGAGGAGATCAATGAATTGACAAGCGAAGAGAGTGATTGACCTTCCACAGAGATCATAAAAACACTTGAGATTATGGAGCTCCTTTAGTTCAAAGGAAATGAGTCTATCAGCCTCACTCTTGTATTCTTTAATGCTTCAGACATACCTCTGTCTAAGGAGGGAACCCCAAGCATCAAGGGTTTGAAAAACATTGGTTTAAGTCAGTGAATGATCTCTTTTAAAACATTAAATTCTCTCTCTTTATTTTTCCACCAGTGTCAAAGCAGACAATTGCTCAATGGAGAGAGTATCATTTAGGGAAAGTAGCTCCTGAAATGAGACCATACGTCAATCCACAATAATGGAAGCCCATTGAAAACTAGTTTGTCTGTTTTCATTGTTGAACCACTACTTCAGCATCAAAATGGTTGTGCCTGCCCAGCAGCTCGACTGCTATTTCACCCAAAGCTGAAGTGGTGTGAGTAAAAGACCATTCTTCTTCACTCCCCATTAGAATCCTGGATCACCCACAGGGAAGAGAAAATATTCTTGTACCAATAATCCTCATCCTTACCCACATACTAAAAGTAGGAAAAAAATTCCAGAAAGCTTTTCCACATGAAAAGGAATGGAGAGTTAAATTTCACGTGATTTGCTTCTAGAACACTTACATTTTTATTTTTAAGGAAGCAGAGCAATATATTTAGGGTACAGTTTGTGAAAAGAAAAGAATAAAACAGCACAAATAGAAACAAGACAAATAACCACTTCTGAATTGCTAGCAGAGGGTGAGGAGAGGTTAAGTACCAAGCAGTTTTCAAGAAAGATTCATAGAACTAATTCAGCTTGTTCTACTTTGGCAGGAGAAAATTCAGGTCCCTGTAACCACACCAATAGTTTGGGAAGAAGAGTGAGTCCTCTCGCCCTGCAGAAAGTAGGTCACACATCTGCCAGGTAATGTTGGATTATTTAAGGGGTCATTATTTTCTTCATGAGTTTCCCCTTAGACCTTTGTTCTCTACCTTTTCCTTATTCATGTCCATGGTTTGGTCATTTCACTGCTCATTAGCATCTAAATTAAAGAGTTGGAACTTAGGTTAGGTGGAGATTTGTTAGATGCTCTGAGGGGGGAAAAAAGGTGGGAGAGTAGCAGCAGGTTCAGGAATAAGGTTCAGCTGCACCAATTATTTTCTTCCTGCCTCACATTCCTTTCTTGAAGAAACTCTCCATTCTCTCTTCTAAGACATCATGCTCTATGCTCCTACTGAGTAGGCGCTGGTCCATGTAACCTAGTGCTCTAACCTTAAACGATGGGTGTGGAATAATAGCCAACTCAAGATGAACCTATTAGGATTTCTTTCCTGTGATTTTAGAACAGTATCACACAAACATTAGCTATTTTTCTTAGAGTCTTGACTGAAGAGATTGCCTCCAGTCCAGATTGGGATCTCCAGTTCACACCTAACAGAGCCACTCTTGAAACAGAGGAGAATTGAAATAGGCGCATGGTGAGGAACAGCTAAGAGACCATGCAGTCCTGGAGGAGGAATCGGCACAATTAACTTTCCAATTCCTGGTTTCTGCAGCTCACAGTGTCTGCCAATAATTCCTGATGCTAAGTTGGCAGTCTGACTCCCAAACCTTTCAACAACAACAAAAAATCCCCTACCTTCTCTCTTTACTTTTTAGTTAAGTTGAGTTCTGTTCCTTATATCTAAAGAACACTTGATGTCCCAAAATTCATGACTGGAGTACTAAAAAACACTTGGGACCCAATAAGAATTAACAATGTTTAAAAAGTGAACTATTGCCATATGTCAGGAAATGATATTGTATCATATATAAATTAAAAGGTCACTAAAGATTTTATGTATATATATGGAAGGTTGATAAAGTGTTTTAAAGGGAAAGAAACTGACAGGCCATGAAGGGATGAATGGGGGAAATGTCTGAACATTTGATTAATAAAGCTGATGTGCTCTCAGCACAAGGCATCTTTAGCTTTGATTCCATAACCAGCTGTACTTTTCACTTTGGGAAGAATTACATTATGGAAAGAAATAAAATTGGAAAGACATAAAAGACGTTAACGATCGAAGAAGTAAAACACGTCTATCAAGGAGGAAAGACTGACATGAGCAGGAGAGGAGGCATTTTTACCACCCAGACTAAAACCTGGATCCCAGGGGCATCCAAGCTCTTACCTCACCACAAGCACAATCACCATTCTTTCCTTGAACCAAAATACAAAATCTCTGACCTTTGGCTCTATATGGTGAATTATTCCAAATAACAAAAATGAATGTTACCTGGACCTACAAGTATTACTGTATGCCTGTCAAATCCCAACATCCTTCTCTAACACTACAACTACTCAACTACCAAGCCCCATAAATTCCCCCATCACCAAGTTCTATAATCTCTCTCTCTCTCTCTCTCTCTCTCTCTCTCTCTCTCTCTCTCTCTCTCTCTCTCTGTCATCACTACTACCTAATGATGTGTTAAATGCCACCCATCCAATCATGAGTATGTGCCTGATAGGGTCCAACCAGGGAGATCCCTAAATAAGATTTATCAATGACCCTCATTGCCTGTAGGATAAAAATTCTCAACTCTTTAGCCTGGCATGCAAGGTTCCTTGAGACATGGCCCTTCCCACTTTTTGAGCCTCAACCCATGCCAATCACTCACTCTAACCTTGTCCTAGTTCAATGTGCTCCCTTCTCACCCTATCCCATTGCATATATTGTACATTCTACCTGGAATATCCTATCCCTTGAGCTCACCAGTCTTGTTTATCAGTCACCTTTAAACATTCAATTCAGAATCACTTCCTCTGGAAACATTCATGCATTGCCATTCCCTCCCTACTCTAAGACCGGGCAAGGCATAATTGCCTATTTGCTGTACTTTCTCCTCTACTTGACTGTAACCTCTCTAGGAAAGGGAGTATGACTTTGCTTTCTATCTTCCCAACATCTATCATAATGTCTAACCCATAATATAAGATCAATACATGTCAGTTTAGTAGATTAATTTAATTAATTTCTGTTCATTTTTAACAGCTGATAACTCTAACAAGTTCACTTTGGGTTTCCTATGTAATAGGATTAAATTTTAACAAAAAGCTGGGTCTCACTTTGAGGCTGACTTCTTTTATTGGATTATTTTTAGAGATAAAGTTTATTATTGATAATAATTTCCACAATCCAGCCATTCATCTAGACTTTAGTCTAGAACAAGTGGTCTTCTGTACAAATGAAATATAGTTTTTAAATGTTGATATTTTAATAAGAAAAGATGATTCTATACAGGACAAAATATCTAAACTTATAAGCTTTATAATTATAACATTTCAATTAGCAGCAGAAGTAAAAAGGTAAAGCCTATTTTATTTTGTCCATAGGATGCTGCTATTCTTTCAGTAAGGCGGTTTTCGTGGTATTTACATATCCTGTCAGGTGTCTAAAACCCAAGTCATTACAGAGATTTGCTAATCCCGGGAAATTCTGCTGCTCATCTGTAATAAGAATTGCTCTCCCAGGATAAAAGACTCCCAGGTGGAGTTTTTTTGCAACATTAGATGCAAAGCAGTGCAATTCTTCTCAAGATGGCCTTGAGATGGAGCCCATTCATGGACTTCAGCATCCATGAAATTGGAGGAATAAGCATACCTTGAAAATGGTTTTATTTTCTTTTAGCAAGCAGGATAGTACTTTCTTGCTTTACTGCGTCTTGAAAGTTTTTGGATCTTCAAATGGCATTAAAACTAGAGAATAGAAAACAAAAACTGCAAGCAATTGCCCAGCTAATGTGTGCCTCAGATGCAAAGTTGGGAAAAAGTAGAACATCTTCAAAGAGGGTAATCAGCTTGTAATGAGTGATAAAAATTCGATTATCTACCAGTGCAAATTTGTGCAACAAATTGCTATCAGCCACGTATGGCCTAGAAACCTATTTGCTAGTTTCAAATCATTTTGACTTTCAAAAGAAAAAAATAACCACAAAGACCTCAAAAATATTTTTTTAGGTTTGTTAGTGCCCACCAAATACAGCTTTATTTACCATGTATGAATTTCAAATTCTCTTCTTTAAAGAACTATCTTTTAAATATAAACCATTTTGGAGTAACATTTTCAAAATATATTAATGGGATGATGATAATTGATGTTTCTTGAAGCAAAAAAAATATCAAAATAAATAAACTAGATTTCATGGTCAAAAAAATTTTAGAAAACTCTGAGTAAGCAAAGGTAAAGAGGTTTCTTTACTGTTGGATGACTTAGAGACCTTATTGAACCAATCTGCATTGTGAACCTCCATGACGGAAATGGTTTTCAAACTCATTTGACCTTTGAATCCTTTTTTCCAGAAGCATCATTAGACTACTAGTCCACATTTCCCTAGTGAAAACTATGTTACGTATTTGTGACCAAACAGTCATAAAAACATACAATCTCCATGATGCTTCAGTGGATTTTGCTTCTGTGTGTCTGTGTTTTGTTTCACTGGAGTTGCTATACTGTAATGATTCAGTGAGAGCCAATTCTCAACATGATGTCAAGAGACTTCTTGTGGTCTGACCATTTGACTTGGAAATAAATGAAATCAGTATGTTAGAGAAAAACACCAAAATTGGTACGAGGTCCATTCTGACCAGAATTTTCACTGTTTAACTTATCTCTTACCCACATCTGTTTCCAATTTTTTTCCAACCAGAATGTGGAACGTTCTTTCTAGAGAATTGTTCTCAATCCAGCCATTCTGTACATTACCTAAGCAAGAAAAATGGATATGACTCTATTTTGGCCCTAAAACTCTAGCACTCCCAAATCTTAAGTCACTCAGTTGGTAGGAAAAAAAACCACAAAACATAACTCGAAGCTGCAAAAAGATAACATTCTTGTCTTCCCAGACCTAGTAAAGTCCTTATAATGTTGTTTCAAAATAATTACTCTCTTTTAAAATACAGGTGGATGGGCATTTAAGTGCAATGAACGTGTCTGTTTGCATTTCTCTGTTTTTGTAGTTGGTTTTCTTCCTTTGAGGTTTTAACTTTAGAGTAGCTGTAAGTCCTATAAAAGCAGGACTTTTTGTATGTTGTGTTAATCGATATAACCTTACTGCCTATAACATACAGCATAAAATAGTGTTGGGTGTATGAATTAACTTTAGAAAATAAATTCCCCTATCTGTGTGATGTTAGAACCTCTTCTAACTATCATAAGTAAAAGAAAAATGGGCAGAGGCAAGGGAGATTGGCCATTCTGATTTTACTCAGTATCAGTGGGATCATTATTGAGCTCCCAGGCTCATATAATAAATTATACCCTTTAAAGCTATAAATAATATGCCAACTGGTATCACCTTGCCCTTTGAAATACAAATAAAATAGACTTATCAACAAATGTGAAGTGGTATCTCTCTCAATCTCTCGTGGAATTCTTGGGGCATTATATCCTGCCTAGTCATCACTGGCTTCAAGTTCTTCTTTCCCCTTAATTAGTTCAGTTCATTTTACATTCCATATATGCTGTTCCTTTCCTTCACTGAGCCACTGCCCTAGTGGAAAGCATCCTGATTCTTTCATTCCCCGAAACAGCCACTGATGTAAGGTTATGTCTGCAACTGGCTTTTACTAGAGATCTGAGTCAATGGAAGAACAAATAAAAATGGAATACTTTGTAGCCACCCCACTACAAGGAAATTATAATTGGACATTCCCTTCACAGATTCCTATGTTCTCATCACATCACACTCTCCTGACTTGTTTGTTACTTATTTCTTATGCAAAAATTGGAGTGATTTCCTCCCCCCCCCATAGCTGTCTGTGAGAATTCAAATGAAAACTTCTCAACGAAACTCAATGTCAAACATTTTTTTTTTCTTGTTGAATGATGTTCTAATTCCAATCCCTCCCCATACTATTTCACATAGAGATAAATGGTGATCCAAGGCTCCAGGGTGAGAGTTGGGTGTGGACTTCTGGGAGCATGAACCTTATTTGAAGACAGATTGTTATCTGCCTCAGGACTGATGGAGGTGGACCCACTGGAAGGACTGAGTCATACTTAAGGAGACATGGAACATTTGAGGGTCTTCTTTAAAGGCCTAATTTCTTTTGGAAATATCCCATTCTAAAATCATACAGACAGGTTATTCTAATATCTTTTTTCAGCCATATTTATTTTGCCTTATAACAGGATGCTCAGAGAAAAAAAATTGAAATATAGAGAAAAGTAAAAGAAAAAATCGGCCCACCTCCAAATAGAACCATACTAATCTTTCGGGCATATTGTATTCCATTCTTTTTTCTGTACAGGGCTCCTCTATGTGAAGTTGTTAAAACCCTTTATGTAAATTCATTGATTCATGCTGCTTTTTCACTTACCATGTGTTAAGCATTTTCAAAATCACTGCCATATTTTTAATATCTTCACAATAGTCCATCAAGCAAATACACTATAATCAGTGTAATGATTCCCCTATTAAATCTTTGGCTCCCATCTAATATTTTTCCACTGAAAATAATACTTCACTAAACATATTCATACATAAGGTGTGTTCAGCATTTAAGATTGTTTCCTTAGGATTTAGCCTCAGATTTGATATTAGTAACTCAAAAAATATGAACATAGCTAAGGCTCGTGATATTTATTGTCAATTGCTTCTAAAAAGTTTATATTATTTTTCACATTTTGGTGTTTATAACTTTCCTACATCAGCTTTTTTGTTGTTTGATCTGAATCAAATATTTGCTGCTGCCAAGGCTGTTGGACTTGAGAATAACAGAGCCTGCACAAAGCTTTGAGTTGGCACGGGGTCAGTGGAGGTTTCTGAGTATCGTTCCTCTTTCCCTGTTTGACTGCAATGGTGTGCTCTCTTGGTTACGGAGCAGTCACCTTGCAGGCTGTTTCCCTAGTTACTAACAAAAAAAAGTTCTTTTAAAGATGGTTTTGGGGGTTTGTTATCATCTTTGTTACCTATACAGTGACTGTTATTTTGAGTAACGTTTTTCTAATAGCAAAATTATACATATTATCTGCAAAAATTTGGGGCAAGTATAAGGAAGACATTGTTAATTACTCGTGTGTCCCGCCAGCTATCAATGAGCGCTAACATTCAGTTACATTTCCTTCTGAATGTAATGAACCACAAAATGCCACACTCACTACATGGCTACCACCACCTCACAACAACAGGACCATATTATACGAACAGCCTGCAATTCTGCCTTTTTCAGGAAACATACCAGGAGACTTCCTCACGCCATTAAATACTCTTTGATAATATGAATTTTAAAAGCATACAGTATCCCACAATATGGACATACCATAATTTATTTAACAGTTCTGTTATTAGACATTTAACCTTTTTTTTTTTTTTTATTTTACATGATCTTCTTGTGTGTTAAAAGGTGTTAATAAAGGTCCTTGTACATTACTCTTTCTATAAAATTTTGATTTTCACCTAAGGATAAATTCTTATGAAGAATTTCTGAGCCAAAATTTGTGAGCATTTTTAAACGCTTTCAGTACAGACTTCCAAACTGCTCTTCAAAAAATTAATATTAATTTACTCTCCTTGTTCTGTTGTAAAAGGGACAACCACTTGCAAAGCTAGAAAGAGTAGGTAAAAGATTGTGGCAATTTCATATTTACTAATACCCCATTATGAGTGTTTGAGAAGTTTATACTAAAAAAAAAGGAAAAGCAAATATATAAACATACTCACAATGAGCCTGAATGATTTTTCTGACTGCTCATGGGGTCATTTGCAACAACAATTTTTTAAAAAGTAATAGGAATTTCTTTAATTTTTTAAAACAAAATAGACCAAAAGATGCCTCCTTATACACAACTTTGTTTTGTTTTGAAATTCGTTAAGGACAGAGGCAAGTTATGGTGTATCCTACATTTCTTCCAAGTTGTAGTGAACATTTTTTAAAAATAAAATTACTCTAAAAAAGTCCATATAGTACAACTAAGCAATCTTGATCTTCAAGGACCTAATTATGCTGCCTAATACAACCCATTATAATAAGCAAGTTGAGTACACCTTTAAAATGTATGAAATACTTTTAACATTTCTAGGATACAATTATACATAAGAACCTATATTGTAAAAAGAAAACAAACTTTCTTTTCAAAGAAATGAACAGCAAGGAAACTACTATTTACCCAGAGCAACATTGAATGGCATAATTCAATTCATTTCAAATTCATTAAGCATGTAAGATGTGGGGATGGGCAAAAGTATGTTTACAGTTGTGAATACATGAAACACAGAGTATATTCTTGTATTATTATTTATTTATTTATTTATTTATTATTGTATTATTTATTTGTACTATTTCTCTTCCTCTTACTATTGTTATTATTTCATATCGTTATTTATGATTTACTGTTCAGGTAATGATGGCTAGTAATTTAACCTACTTTATAGAGGGATACTTTAACCCACCCCTGTATGTTCTCAATGTGGTAGTAGATTCTACTGGTTTACGGTGAGCATCAGAGGAGTATGCAGACTGCTCAAACAAGAAGGGGTTCGACCATATAAAACCACATGTCAAAAGTAATGGCCCCGTCAGACATAAAGAACAATGAGAGAGGAAACCAGATAATTTGCATACTTTTTAGTACAAGATAGATAATCCAAATTATCCAAAAGTTAAGAGTCTTTTAAAACTGGGTTTTATAATTTTGGAAAACATTTTCATTTGTATGTTAATCGTTCTCCACATAGGAGTCCACATAATATATCTACTCTCCCAGATGAGGCCATGTCCTTTCTTTAGGCAATAACACTTTCATTTCTCACTGGAGAAAATAGTACATTTCTCACTGGTTAAAATAGATGTTAGATAGATTCTAGCAAAGCAAATCATTGTGGTTTTCTTACTTAGTTCTTAGATCATTTAGAGCATAGTATATTTTTACTAATATTGTGACCAATAAGTAGTCTTTGCAGAGGGACTAAGAAGGTAGAGTGATATATATTAACTTTATGCTTTTAGAAACAGAGAGATGCATACTATCTGCACATGCCATCTAGATGCACCTGTATACATTCACTATAATACATATGTACCTACAAAGAGAAATGTGTTCTTCCAGTCATCAAGGATATACAAGTTTTAAACAAAATGGCAGCTATCTAAACCAGATGGCAATAAAAAAACACTTCTTATCCACATTGAAATAACTGTCACAAGACTCCTAAGGATGTCCAGATTTATAACTCCAACACGGGGCAGGAAGATCGATGCCGTAAATGACCACCCTTCCTGCTGTCTGCCTGGGGGATGTTAATATGATCTAGGATCACAAACACTGATTAAATCTAGGGTTTGGAGTCAAAGCAAACTTCAGCTGCATTATCCAAGTTGAGCACCTGGTCAGTTCCAAATTGATCTGATAATGGAACATGCCTCTTCCTTTTCTCAGTCTGGCTAAGTACAACCACCCAAATCAGACCTGAGGCAGATGATTTATAGCAAAAAAGAAAAAAAAAAGCAGCCAGCCATATAATATCCCCAGGGCTTGCTCAGTCTCACCAGTTAAAATTTTCTGAGGTCAGCCTTAGTTGAGAGTGAATCATGATTTTTTCTTTTTTTAAATAATAGCAAAATGGAGGACTTCTCTGTAATTGGCAACCTACTATTTTCAGTGTTCCTCCAACAGAAAATTCCCTTGTCTACTTACAGTTCTTATTTTTCCAAAAGCCTATTAAGCAAATTTTATAAACTTGACTGTTTTGCTGGTTTCTAATATTGCTCATAACCCAGATTTAGGGAGTATGATTATGCATTACAGCCTAAGATGCCACTTATTTCCTTAATAAATTGATTGTCTTATTGCAAACAATTGATGCAAATGAAGAATCAGTCTTGGGGCCAGGAGACAGTAGGCCAAAGGTTCTCATCTATGGCTGCACCTCACTTGAGGAGCTTTTAAAAACTACTGATGCACAAGCCCCAGCCAGTTTGGCTCAGATGTTAGAGCGGCTGCCCGTAAACCTAAGAGTCATCAGTTTGATTCCTGGTCAAGGGCAATGCACCTGGATTGCTGGTTCGATCCTTGGCTTGGTCGTGCAGGAGGCAACCAATCATGTGTCTCTCTCACATCGATAGATGTTTCTCTCTCTATCTCTACCTCCTTCCCTTCTACTCTATCTAAAAATCAATGGGGAAATATCCTTGGGTAAGAATTAACAAAAAAATAAAATAAAATAAAAATTACTCTCTTGGCTGGTTTGGGTCAGCAGTAGAGCGTCAGCCTGAGGTCGTGGGTTTGATTCCAGTCAAGGGCATGCATCTCAGTTGTGGTTCTTCCCCGATCCTGGCTGTGGTCATGCAGGAGGCAGCCAGTCAATGTGTCTCTCTCACATCGATGTTTCTCTCTCTCCCCCTCCCTCCCACTCTCTCTGGAGATAAATAAAAAAATATCCTCAGGTGAGGATTTAAAAAAATAAAATAAATAAAAATAAAAACTACTGCTACACAGGCTCCATCCTCAAGACACTAATTCAAGTGGTGTGAGGTGAGAGTCTGAGCATCTGTATTTATTTTTAAAGCTCCGTAGCTCCCTTGTCAAATCTAATATGCAAGTAGTTTAGAGCTACTGGTTTAGACTAAAGGTGCATTTAAGGACACATGAACAGAAGTAGTGAAAAGAACAGTCATTTATGAATAACTTTGGCTCAAAAAACTTCAGAAGCCCATTTTCTTGCCTCTGTGGTAAAGAAACAATATTGTATTGCTGTTAACATTACATTTGAATTCTCAGGTTAAGTGATATCCTATACCAAAATCAATAATAGCAGCTAGCATTCATGAAGTGGCCACTATGTGTAAAATGCCATGCTAAGTTACTTTATAAACGTTATCTTATTTAATCCTTATAACCCTCAGAGGGAAGTATTACTACCTCTTGTTTCACAGCCTAGGATCTGAGACTCATGAAAGGTAAAACGATTTGCACTAAGTGAAACCAAAACAGCTTAAAACGCAAATCCATACACAGCGCCTTTCCCAAGCTCCCCCCGCTTTCCAATTCTACCTCCAATTTCTCAAAAACCCACCTGGCTTTACACCTACTCATCGTGCAGTCAAGTGCACACATTTCAGAGTGTGGGAACTGTCCTCCTCAACTAATTAATACAAAGAATTAGATGCTGACACGATTGTTTGTATTTTGTCCTCAAAATGATGTCAATAATGGGAGCAAACATTAAGCAAAAACATATTAGCTACTTTTTCTCCCTGTCGGAGGACTTGAATCCAATATGAGATGCCAAAGAGCAGTGGAAACACAGAGATATTTGAGCCATAAATACGCTTTGGGGTGATGATTTATAGGACTGACTTGGACATAAATCATCTCAAAAACAGACTTAAATCCCATGCACTTCCATGCAATTTACAGCTACTAGTAAGTAGCAACCCTGAGCAAAAACACTCATTACAAATACAAATGGAAAGGACCTGAAACAGTGGAATCCTTTACTATCAGCTGATACAAAAAATTGTTCAAAAATAAAAATCTTTCCTCCAGGCTAATTGTTTCACCAACCCAGCTTCAGCGAAAGGGGACATTTGACCCACAAAATGTCATGCAAATGAGTAGAAGACAAGGTTTTATGAGTAAAGCCCTTAACACTGAAGTTATAAAATCACTTTTCAAATAGGTTGAATTATCAAGTTATCCCACTCCTGTTTCACAAGAAATGGCTTTTTAGAAATCAGGATCAGGTTCGTGTTTACTTTCTTCACAATCTTTCAATAGAGAACCTCTTATATAGTAGTTTTTCACCTGCATTAGTGGGAACATGTATCAACGAACACTTCATCTTCAAATATCAAGTGAAAGAAAAAATTTTCTAATATTTATAAAAGAGAGTGATATTCTTCTATTCACTTCATGCCACAGTTTTCCTAGAAAATCGATGCCACCTCGGCACCTTATCTCAAAATCAAAGAAATGAACTGGATTCAGGTTCAAGGAAACCATTTGGCGCAAAACACTGTAATTCAATCCTTTTTGCTTGACTCAAACTAACTCATCAATAAGAGGAAACAGGTCTGAAACATTCATTTTGAATAATGTAAATTTTCTCATATTATTATTAAATGCGTGTTAGCTTTTTTCTTTTCACTTTTCAATTGACTGGATTGATCTGTGTACACGGACTTAGCATTGTACTTAATAAGAAATAACATCACGATGGAAGGATAATGAATGAGAGTCAGAAGACAAGTTCTACTCCTAGCTTTCTCTAGACCTGTGCCTCAGTCCAATGGGGTCATCTCACACCTCCATTTTCTCATCTCTCATAGTCTGATACTAGGGCCAAACTGAGAGGACAACTTTGATTTGATAGAAAAAAATAACATATATGAAAGAATTTCAAAAGTTGGAAAATACTATTTCCCAAAGCATGATACAAAGAAAATTGTTCCCATGAAGTAGTCTGGAAAAGAAAGGACAGCAGTCAAGTACGTTTTGAAAATGCTAAGTGAGCCTGGCTGGTGTGGCTCAGTGGTTGTGAACTGGGCTATTTTAAAAATCAAACTCCATTCTGATCAGTTATTCCTGCACGTAAACACCTGAGCAGTTTTCTAAAAAACCTGGGACTGACACCCAGAGGAACCATAAAGATAAGGGGTTAATGATGGCCTTAGGAAACTTGGAGGGACCATAAAAAGAGAGATTAATGATTGCCCTGACCTCTGCAAAAGAATCCCCCTGCCTCTGGAGCAGTCTATATCAGCCCCGGCACCAATTAAGCAGAGCCAAAAAGATGTAGGTTTTTTTAAAATATAGTTTTTGTAATTTTTGTGGGTGCCTATATAAGCCAGAGAACAAAGAAGGCTGGCTGCTGAGGATTTGGAGAAGCTGTACCCCCCAGCCCGTCGGTGTAATAAAGTGCTCCTTTACAATTCGGCTGTGCGTCTCTGGTTACCTCACTGACATGTTACAACAGTTGAGCATCAACCCATGCACCAAGAGGTCACCGGATTGATTCCCAGTCAGGGCACATGCCCAGGTTGTGGGCCAAATCCCCAGTGGGGGGCATGCTGGAGGCGGCCAATCCATGTTCTCTCTCATCGATGTTTCTCTCTCTCTCTCCATCTCCCTTCCTGTCTCTAGAAATCAATAAAGAAAAAAATATATTTTTGAAGAAAATGCTAGGTGATTTACAATTTATGTTCAAAGTTCAAATACTTTTAAGAAGTTTCATAGTCATAGTAAATCTTAATTTTTAGCTCAGCATTTCCTCAACTAACTTGACCATGTTATTTTTTTTTTATTTTTTATTTTTTATCCTCACCTGAGGACATTTTGTTTTTGTTTTGTTTTGCATGTATCATAGAGCGAGAGGGAGAGAGGAGGAAGAGAGAGAGAGAGAAACATCGAGGTGAAAGAGACACATCGAGTGGCTGCCACCCACACAACCCCAACCAGGGCCGGGGACAAACCGCAACTGAGGTATGTGCCCTTAGCGGGAACCGAACCCCAGACTCTCCGATCCGTGGGTGGAGCTCTAACCGCTGAGCCAAACTGGCCAGGGCAACCATGTTATTTTTTTACTGTGACATTCCTGCTGCTGAGATGTGCTATAGAGTGTGATTTGGAACATGATGTAGAGTACATTAAATTAAAAAACATTGTGATAATGTTAAATTAGGCTTAATTTGGAAGAAAGTAAAATTTCAGTTAAATGTATTAGTAAAACTGTGTTTTAAATTTACAGGTTAGAACAAAGGTGATGCCCAAAATGTAATGACCAAATGTTAAAAAATAGAAAATTCTCAGTTTAAAGAATGTTTTGATACTATAATTTCCCCCGTATTGTCATCATTATGAGTAGTTATAAAATTAAGGATCTTCTTCATTTTGTTCTGAACAATAACAACCTCCAAATATTTCTTCTAATGGGAAAATATTAGATTAAATTCTTCTCTGTTCTCATCTCACTAATCTTTTTAATATAATCCTTGTAAAAGAGGGAACATCTCTCCCTTGCCACCCCTCCAACACAAATCCTGATTTCCATAGGGAAAATCTGTTGTAAAGACACCCCTGGCCTCTCTCTGCTCCGTCACAATCTCTGCCCCTGCGGAGCAGGGTGGTATGTCGGACAAGTACATGTTCGAAGAATAACTGGTCATGTTTAACTCTGCTGTGCCCTTCCAGTTGAGAATAAGCTATCCCTCCAAAAGTAGGAATTCTCATTTTGCTCTGTCTTCCCTGGGAAAGCCATCCAAGTGGAGAATGCAGTGTCCTGGTCGTTGGATATGTCAACCTAATTCTGGGGTGTGAGTATCAAATGGATTTGGCTCTCACAATCAATTACATCTTTATAGAGAGCCACTATCAATGAAGTTGATCTTTTGCCCTCCAAATTTACTCTTTACTTACTTTTCTCAAACTGTGTTGAACCTGAGTAGAAAAAAATGTTGCTATTTGGGGAGACTCCCTTTCAACCTCAACAATCTGTCTCACAAATACTCATCAAATCCTAAGCAAAAAAGATTAATGAAAGGTATCCACTTTCTTCACAGAACATTCCCACGGAGGAGATATCCTTAGGGGAGAACATCAGCTTCTCTCTAGTCTGGTATTTTCAAGCTGATCCTTCAAAGCGCTTTGGACTGACTAGGAAAGTTCTGAAACCGAGAGAGAAGAGAGAGCACACTCACTGAGGTCAGTTTTCTTCTACAGAAGTATCTTCAGTCTGAGCCCCACAAAATCCTCTGTTCCTTGTCTTAGAACTAAGGTTGAATGCCTTCATTAAGGATCCAGTTAGTGTTACAGCTTCCAGAGAACTCTCAGTTATGTGTACAGTTACCAATCCCACGTGTGACTATTACCACTGCTTACTTACAAGCCCCTTTTATTGGCTGTGTTTCCTTCCCAGTCTCACTTCTCTACTTCCCAAACACATACTTGCACTCAAGCCCATGTTGCAGGGCCTGCTGGTGGGGGAACACATACTAGAATGCCCTCCCATACTGTCTATAGGCAAAATATTTTATTCCTTCATCAGGGTTATCAAAGCAATACAACTTACTATATCATATCATATATCATATCATATCATATCACCAATCATTTAATATAAATTGCTTTTACTCCTCTACAATGTGTCAACTCCTAAAAACATCTATCTTATTGTTCTCAGCACCTATTATGATGCCTGGAACATTAATATGCTCAATAATGTGTTAAATAATATTTTTAAAATATAGTGGTAAAAAGGTAAAACTATGCAGACAGTAAAATATCAGTAGTTACCAGGTATTGGGGAGGAGGAAGAGATGAATAGGCAGAGCACAGACAACTTTTAGGGCAGTGAATACATTCTATATGACACTAGAATGATGAATATATGTCATTCTACATGTGTCTAAAACCATAGAATATACACAACACCAAGAGTGAACTGTAATGTAAACTACGGACTTTGGGTGATGATGATGTGTCAGTGTAGGTTCGTCAACTGGAACAAATGTACCACTCTGACAGGCATGTTAATAGTGGCAGGGGCTATGCGTGGGGACAAGGGGCATATGGGATCCTCTGTACCTTCCCTTCAACTTTTAACTACTCTAAAGAAAACAAAGTCTTAATTAAAAATTAATGTATTTTTTAAATACAACTGCAAAAAATAAAGAATCAGTAGTTGATATGTTATTTTATCTCTTCCAATACTTCCAATACAGTGAGGAATCATTAATATGCATAAAAAGACATATATATTCTGGGTAAAGTTAAGCAATGGCTGAGAAACAAAATAGTAAGTCAAAATAATAATCATGCATTAGCCTTGCTAGTTATCTCTGTGGTATCATAAACTAATTATTTTTATGCAAAAATTCATATGCCTATTAAAATTGTCTTTCCATGTAATTTATTCATTTGAGGTAAAAAAATAATAGTAAAAGTAATAGTTTATCTGGTTTTCCTAGCATTAAAGACTGCTGTGATATTTTTCACAATGTACTCTACTAATAATACTAAATTATGCTATGTACACATTCCTCTTCTTATATAGAGGTAAATGCTAGAGTAAATAGTAACCTTAAGGATGCTCAAGTCACAACCCTAGTTTAGTCAAAACTTTGTCATTGCCCTGGCCGGTTTGGCTCAGCGGTCAGAGCGTCGACCTGAGGACCAGAGAGTCACGGGTTCAGTTCCCGCTAGGGGCACGTACCTCAGTTGCAGTTTGTCCCCGGCCCCAGTTGGGGTCATGTGGGTGGCAGCCAGTCGATGTGTCTCTCTCACATCGATGCTTCTCTCTCTCTCTTCTCCCCTCTCTCCCTCCTGCTCTATCTGAAGATAAATGCAAAAAATGTCCTCGGGTGAGGAAAAAAAAAAAACAACTTTGTCATTGCTAGTGGGTATTTAGTATATTATATCCTGGCCCCTTGATTCAGAATAAAGGTATAAATAAAAGTGAATATATTTTTAAATGCTAATAATTCAAATACTACTATACAACATTAATGTATGTAGGTCATCAGAGTTAAATATGTCATGTGCATTATTGAAATAAACTGCTTATATCACCTTTTGCAAATACAAACTCAATGGTTCTTATTTGTTTTTTTAAAAAATAATTTTTCTTTATTGATTTTAGAGAGAGAGGAAAGGAGAGGGAGAGATAGAAATATCGATGAGAGAACATCATTTGGCCACCTCCTACATGCCCCCCACTGGGGATCGGGCCCACAACCTGGGCATGTGCCCTGACCAGGAATCGAACCAGTGACCTCTTGGTGCATGGGTCGATGCTCAACCACTGAGCCACACCAGCCAGGCTCAATGGTTCTTTATGTTTAAATTTGTTTATACTTTTAAGAACAAAAATAAAAATACATACTCAGAGATATATCAGCACTTTTGCAAGGTGTCTAGCAAATCAGTACCTAAGACTTGTTTATATCCAACATGGATTTAATTATGTCCAAAAATTAAAAATAAATGGTAGCGTAAGACGAACACCCTGTAGGCTTAACCTCATTGACCCTCACTTTCACCATCAATAAAACATTGTATCTGTAAATCTCAGGGTTACTCTCAGAATTAAAAGAGATAACTTCACCCAGCAGGTGTGGCTCAATGGTTGAACATTGATCCATGTACCAGGAGGTTGCTGATTCAATTCCTAGTCAGGGCACATGCCCAGGTTGTGGGCCAAATCCCCAGTGTGGGGCATGCAGGAGGCAGCCAACTGATGCTCTCTCATTGATGTTTCTATCTTTCTCTCTCCCTTTCCATTCCTCTCTCTCAAAAATCAACAAAGAAAAGAAAAATAACAAAGATAACTTTTTCTATAAAACACCTAGGATAGTGATTGGGACCTAATATACATTCAATTAGTGTTTTCTACCTTTTCAATTCAGCTTTCAAATTGGAAATCGACTTCCTATGAAAATTAACAATTTATACGTGCTATGCAATAAGTACTCTTGCACTATAGTTTCAGAGGATAAAGGAATAAACTAAATGTGCATCTGCTTTGAGGCTGCTACTGAGAATCTACCAACACATATTGCCATACAAACCTGACACTTTATCAACTACTAAATCAATTCCTTAAAAGAATGGGTATATTTCATAGAAAATATGACCCTTCCTAGATTAACACCTGTGATCAGTTTCGAGCTTCAAAGAAGATGAAACTCACATAAAGGCCATATTTCATTCATTAATGTAGAACAGGAACTTTAATAGCACAAGCACCTGTTAAAATTCTTAAACATGTGCAGATAATTACTTGATTTCCTGTAGAACTTAATGGAAGCCTCCGAACAACAAAGGTGGAGTGTAAAGGTGATTCAGAAGAAAGCATATTCTACAAGGAAGCAAAATAATCAAACTAGTTTTATCTTCTCCTGATACGTCAACAGGAGCCTGAAATGTAATTTCTCAGAAGCTCTGATGAGACAAATGTCTGTCTGGAAGCAGAGGCAGTCCGTGAAGGAGCTGACATGGGAAGACTGTCAGCTACAGTACTCTCAAAACCTGGGGCTATAAGTCTTTCATTGAAAGAGACCGTGAGTGACATATCACGGTACCCACTACACCCAACTACATGGCTGTCTATAAAGAACACAATGTAAAATAAAGCCATAAGGAGGTTAATGATACAAGGATTTTTACAAAGGTTTTCTGTATAAACACTAATCAATTATTTCTACGTTTATTCAAGATTCCAGAACATTACCAGAAAAACAGCAGGATTTATCATAATGAAAAATGTCTTAATTTTTTTTAATCCTCACCAGGGGGCATTTTTCCATTTTTGTTCAGATAGAGTGGGAGGGAGAGGGAGGAAGAGAGAGAGAGAGAGAAACATTGACATGAAAGGGACACATCTAGTGGCTGCCTCCCGCACGACCTGACCAGGGCCAGGGACGAATTGCAACCGAGGTACGTGACCTTGACCGGAATCGAACCTGCGACTCATTGGTCCACAGGCCGACACTCTAACCACTTAGCCAAACCGGCCAGGGTGAAAAATGTCTTAATTTTTATGAAAGGTAAACATTCTAAATGTGTATGTATCTAATGTTAGAAATTCAAAATACATGCAGCTAAAAATAGAAACTAGAGAAGAAACAGACAAAACTAAAATGAACAGTTTCAGGCTTTAATAATCTTCTATCAGTAATGGAAAAATAAGTATAACCAAACTGACAAGGATGTAGAATACTTCAGCATCATCAGCCAAGTTGGCGTACTGGCGTTACAGAACACCGCAACACACGCAGCAGAACACACGTGCTTGTCAAGAGCGTGTGCACCATCCTGAAACAGCTCACATGCTGAACCATAAAACAAACCTCAGAACATCGAGAGAGATGGAAACCACGTAGAATATATTCTCTGACCACGATGGGATTAACGTAAATCTCAACAACAAAAAGATGTCTGAAAGATCCATAAATATTTGGAAACTGAACAGCGTATTTCTAAATATTCAATGGTTCCTAAAAAAATGACAAGGGAACATAGTATATTGGAATGAGGGAAAATGAAATCAAAACACATCAAAATGTACAGACATGCAGAGAAATGGAACAGAATAGTGAACAACAGCAGACCACATGTATACTTCCAGTTAATTTTTATAAAGTTGTCAAGGTCATTAAATGGGAAAAG
This sequence comes from Tadarida brasiliensis, assembly GCA_030848825.1. NCBI lineage: Eukaryota > Metazoa > Chordata > Mammalia > Chiroptera > Molossidae > Tadarida > Tadarida brasiliensis. The sequence continues at coordinate 74,774,458 of CM061267.1, read as the reverse complement.
GTAGTCTTCTCAACAAATGTTGCTGGGAAAACTGTATGTCCATTTGAAAAAATATTTCAACCCTCACCTCACACAGCACAAAAGCTGACTACAAATAAATGCTGCACAGATCAAAACAAAGAACGAAAAAGCTAAAACTCCAACACTTCTGAAAGAAAATAGAGAAAGATTTCTAAGGCAAAATACTAACTGTAAAAAAATAATAAATTGGACTCTATTCTTCTAAAGACACTATTAAGGAAATGAAAGGCAAGCTAATACTGAGGGAAATTATTTGTAGTACATCCATAAATCTGATAAAGGGGTGATATCCAAAATACATGGTGAGGCAAAAGTAGGTTTACAGTTGTTCGTATGAAAATAAGATAAATAATGACACAAAAATAAACTCTGTGTTTCGCATACTCGCAGCTGTAAACCTACTTTTGCCAAACCCTATATAGAAAGAACTTCTACTACTCAAATATTTTAAAGGGTTTAAAATGTTAACAGACCACACACACACACACACACAAAATATATATATATATATTTTTTTTTATAATAGCAATAGCATCTGAAAAGATATCCAACCTCACGAGGAATCATCAGGGAAATGCAAACCAAAATTAAAATCTTTTTTTAAATTAATTTATTTATTAGTTTACTTTTGTTACAGATGTTTCTCCTTTTTTCCCCCATTGACAACCTTCTCCCAATCCCGCCTCCCCCCAGCATTATTGTCTATGTCCTTGTTTACGCATACATGCCTATAAGTTCTGTGGTTTATCTCTTCCCTCCCCCCACATCCACCAAATCTTAATGAGATATTATTACAAACCCACTAGAATTGCTAAGATTAAAAAAACTGACAATACTTAGTATTGGGAAAGACATAGGGCAAATGTAATTTGTATTCCTGGTGGGAGAAATGTAAAATGTATAAAGCCACCTTGTAAACAAACCAGTTTGGTTTTTTTCTTAAAGGTAAGCATACTTTATCAAACACCCTAGCAATTCCACTGTTAAGTATTTACCTAAAAGAAATGGAAACATAGGTCCACACAAAGGCTTGTTTGCAAGTGTCCAAAGCAGCCTTATTCATAATAGCCCAAAACTGGAAGCAATCCAAATGACCATTGACATGTAAATGGATAAACATATTGTAGTATTTCTACACAATGGAAGACTACTTGGCAACTAAAAATCTACTGATTCACCCTGGTCAGTGGATAGAGGGTTATCCCGAGCACCAAAGGGTCATGGGTTCAATTCCTGGTCAGGGCACACCAAGTTGCAGGTTTGATCCCCAGTTGGGGTGTGTGAGTGAGGTAGCTGATCGATATTTCTCTCTCACATGGATGTCTCTCTCTCTCTCTGCCCCTCTCCCTGTTCCTCTGCCTCCCTCTCTGTCTAGAATAGATAAAAAGCACATCCTCTGGTGAGGGTTTTTTTTTAAATCTATTGATTCATAGAACACAAGATGAGTGAATCTCAAAATCAATGCAAAAGAAGCTAGACAAAAAGAGTCCATAATGTATGATTCCTTTTATATGAAATTCTAGAATAAGAAACACTAAAGTGAGAAAGGGAAGACTGAGTGTGGTAGGAGATGACTACAAAGGAACATGGGGGGATTTTTAGGGTATGGAGATGTTTTGTATCTTGACTGTGATGGTGGCAGTTACACAGTTGTATACAAACTTCCTCAAATATACAGCAACAATTATTGCACTTTATTATACACAAATTACACCTCAATAAATGTGATTTTAAAAATCTATATTCACAAAAGATATGGTTTTACATGTATTACTGAGAGCAAACATCATGATCGAATCAAAAGTTTTGCAATCCATGTTTGTCTTAATGTGAATTCCCTGGAAGCATTTCCTGAGACAAAGATTTGAATAAAAGTCGTTAATACTGAAGGTGATTATAGGAGGCATCAGAAATGGAGTAAAGAAGTGAGGCAGGGAAGGGAAGAAATTCAATGAAATGTGCTCCGTTAAGCAAGTTAACTACGGCGGGGTTTGGTGAACCAGTGCAGACCACACACACACCGAAGGTATCCTTACCTGAGGATCACTGGCTGAGGGCTCCTCCTGTCATTGTTGGAAGCCTGGCCCTTGGCACCTGAAGAGCCTTATTTCCTGGTCACGTCTTACCTGCTGCACAGGTAGCAAAGCACACTCCAGTGGACAGAAAGCCTTCGGGAAAAGAAATAGTTGGAAGCTGAGCTAATGTGGACTGAAGTGGGAAGGTGAGTGGGCAGTACCTGCTACGTTACTGCAAAAGAACACCCAATAATTCAAAGTACGTGGCTGGTTCAGAAATTTTAGCCAGAGTAAATATTAGAGTTAAAGACAACTTTAGATCCTTTATGCTTTTATTTCCACTTTGTTTTCAAGACTACCACAGCTTTTACAACTATATAGATGTAAGCCACTGTAATGGACCTCAAATTTGAAAGTCAGGTTTATGACATTCAAATATGCTGGAAAATGTAAATACCATCTCATTTAGTCACTATCAAATTAAATACACATCAGTGTAAAGAGTAGACAAAATAGGAACACAATTTTATATTCTAATTATTCTTTACTGCAATGGTCTTCATTTAACATGGAACTACATGCTCCCCAGAATCAACGATTTAGAAATACAGTATTTAAGACACTTAATCGTTATAGCTATCAAACTATTATTCTGCAACAGAATAACACTAAATGTTATCTCAGAGGCATAAGAAAATATAAATTTCCACATATGAAGAGGAATAATTAGACTTGTATTTATTTTGTTTTGTTTTTTTAACAGTATGAGTAGAATCAGTATCAATCAATGGTTATAATTGGCTGTTCAACCACCACATATATGTAAATTTCTAAATGAATATAATTTCTCCATATTTAATTTTCAGGCACAATAATTTTGAATCAATTGTCCCATAACAGTACATCTATATGGATGAAATACATTAGCCAGAGCACAATGACATGCCAAATGATACCATTTATTTTTTCTAGCCATATGAACTATTACAGGCTTTCCATTTTGTGATTTGTAGATTCTCTTCCAGTTTTCTAAATTTTGATTACACATCTCTGGAAAACTTCAGTTCAGGTCTAATGTTAGTATTCACAGATTGTGAAAAGTTTTTTGCAGATTAACAGGTAATTCCAGTGCCAATACCTGATTTTAAAGTATGTCTGTAATATGTTTCCTGTCATTTTAGAATAAGGTAATTTAAAGGTTTAATTATTGTTTTATCGTGCCAATTTTTATTCATTTTTAATATATATACGTAAAATCTTTCTTTTCTAGCAACATCAAAAATAATTTTTTAAACTGCAGGATGGTTAAGTATAGAATAGATACACTTTTAAAGTAATCCTCCATAACATCTTTCAAAATTTCCCTTTGTTGAAACCTTTGATCCCATCCATTAGTTTATAATTTCATATCAGTCAATTTTGTTGTTCTTGCATTTGTTTACTTTTAAAAACCCTTTGTAAATGTGATGGGAAATAAGATTTCTCTTCCAAGAAAAAGTACATACAGGGTGAGGTAAAAGTAGGTTTGCAATTGTGAATATGCAAAACAGAGTTTATCTTTGTATTATTACTTATTAATTATTGTATTATTTTCCATAAAAAAACGTAAACATGCTTTTTCCCCCACCCTATACATACAATTTGGGGAGTTTCTTGACCTCTATAAATGTCAGCTCTGGAACCCCTGCCCTATGTGTAGATTATATGCAGACCTGCCTAACATGAATTTGATATCATGGGCTTAAAATTGAACATGACGAGATTTACATGTTGCAGATTTTTATTCACTTGTTTTCTCCAATTTACATAAAAGGAATTTTCTTGCAAATTTTCAACAGTGGATCGATAGGAAGTCTTATACTACCAAGGAGTTCTTTATATATTTTTAAAAAGCAATACCTAAAGAAAGAAACTATGCAAATCTCATAATTCCTTTAAGCACAATAAAGTGTCAGAATGAACTCAAAGGAGATATAAAAACTTTTTAATATATAAAATTATTTTCCCTTCCATGGGTTCCAAAGAGATAGAGCAAACTTACAGTATTAGTTCAAAGAGATCAGACGGTACATCTGTAACTTCAGTTAATTTCAAAGCAGGTTTCAAAATACATTTGTTTTTATAAAGCAACTGTATCTGTAACCTGAACATGAAAAATAAATAAGGCATAGTTGACTCCTTTTTTTCTCTCACACATCACAGAGAGTCCATCAGTCAGGTCTAGGCTCCATCTTTAGAGTATATCCAGGATCTAATAATGTCCCACTGCCAGTGCTGCTACTACTATGTCTAAATCGGAGCCAGCATCACCTCCCACCCGGCCTCCCTGCTTCCCCCTCCCCCTTATCTTCCACTCTCAGCAGTGCAGTCTGAGTGGTCCCTTTACAACGTGTCACATCATATAACTCATCTTCTCTGAAACCTCTAAAGGTTCTTTTCCCATTCATAGGTAAAGTCAAACCCCGGCTTCCTTTCGTAGTTCATCTTGGAAGGTTCTCTCCAGTACTCACTCTGCTCCAGCCACTCTAGTCATTTTATCTTTCCTTAAAAGCCCTTGACTCAGGCATTTATGATTGCTTTTCTCTGCCCTAGATATCCACACGACTTTGGAACCCACAGAATGCTTTTGCCCTAGATATCCACACGACCAGCTTCCTCACTTCCTTCAAATGTCACCATAGAAGAGCTTTCTCTAAATCACCATTTTAAAAAATATGAATAGTCCAGCCGGTGTGGCTCCGTGGTTGAGCGTTGACCCATGCACCAGGAGGTCGCCTGTTCGATTCCCAGTCAGGACACATGCCCAGGTTGTGGGCCTGATCCCCAGTGGGGGGCATGCAGGAGGCAGCCAATTGATGTTCTCTCTCATAGATGTTTCTATCTCTCTCTCCCTCTCACTTCCTCTCTCTCTGAAATCAATAAAGGAAAAAAAAATATATATATATAAAGCCTTCAACATTCACTCTCTTTCCTTTGTCTTCACAGCACTGAGTACCTCCAGACATACAGTGTATTTCTTTGGTGAGTGCCATCTTCTTCCACTAGGTTCTAAGCCACTTTAGGACAGGAACCTTGTCTGTATTGATACTGCTGTATCCTTAGGACCAATACCAGTGCACCCATGGTAGGCATTCTGTAAATATGTTCTGAATAACTGAATACTGGGGTGAAAATATATACAGATGGCTCCGTACCACCGCCTCTTGGCCTCCTTCATGTCCCACTGCAGAAGCCGAGGAGGCACTTTGTTGGAAATTTAGGGATTCGTGGAACATACCTGCAAACCATGACTTAGTCTAGAAATGCTATTTTATAAATATGTAAGTGGGAGCTCCCAGGGAGAGTGGGGAAAGTGTAACTGAAGTGTGATGGAGAGAGTGCTAGATTTGAAGCCTGCTGAGTAGGTTGAGTCCTATTTTCACTGCAGGGCATTTTCCTTGACAGGGCCCTATAAGATATCCTAAACATTCCATTTCTTTCAGTGGGTCAGGAATTGAGTTCTACATTTATCCATAAACTCCAAAAATATGATTGAAAAAAAAAGGAAAAAAGAGTGATTGAAGGTGTGAGTTAAAAACTTTATTTACCTTCTCTCTACCTATTTCCTTCATACCTCCTTAATTATCCCTTTAATCCAAAACCATTATTTATAAAGGCTATTTAAGCCAATATAAAGAATTTATATTGGATGGAAGACATCATAAAGGTCACAAAATCCTTTCCGCATTTTAATAGATTATTTTGTCCTTCAACATGGGTATCTCTGTGTTAGAATTTCTCAGTGTGCTAGCACGGCGTCGTCCACAAAACAGGTATCAACAAATCCTACCATATGAATAAAAGAATATCTAGCAGATGTTAATTTCAAGTCACATAATCAACTGTGGAATAAATGTAATTTTACCTTTCTATAACTTAATTTTTATCTTAAGCCCAAATTCCACCATATGGAGAATTCTAAAATATCAATCAATTGAGGCCAATTTCAGTCTAGCTAGGGGTTCTTCCCACCTGTTCCCAAGGTTGCATAAAACTTTCACGAGGCATATATAATGCCACGGTGTTGGCAGGAGATGGCACCTGATTCTCATTTATCATCAGCCCACTCTGGTCTCCCTAGAGACGCACATCCCACCTGGGCTCCAGGAGTCAGGTCCAGTAGAGTGCTCCTGCATATGCCTTGTCACAACCTCGAGGCCTGGTGAGTAAACTGGGCTCTGTCAAGTTCATGCCTCTCTTGGATAACATAGAAAACCTTCTGCTTTTCTCATGACGCTTTTTATACTCCATTCCCAATGGCCTAGATACTTCATAGAGCCATCTCAAGTCCACAGCCAGGCCCACTGCTTCCCCTGACTCCATCCCAAAGCAAGTGCCTCCTGCTGTCAGATCCCCAAGCCTCAAGAGCACAAGCCTTTTCCCAGAGATAAGCTGGTGTTCATGGTCTTCCCTCCAATACTGAATTCCTTTTGCCCATAGTGTGAATAAGGAGCACCTGTTCTGAGTGGGGGTAATGAATGAGGAGGGATTGGCTCTGTATGATCTTAACTTTTCCCAAAAAGTTCTATTAGATGTGATGTAGAATTTTGGGCCCTAATGCTCCAAGGTCCCCCTTTTAATATACAATATCTCAAGCTTAAAAAAAAAAAAGCCATTAAGAAACTTTCTTGGTCAAAGCCATTAGCTCTGCTAAATTTTCACAACTACATTTGTAGGTGTAGCAGAGACTTGAATGTGGAAAGCTATAGTTGCCTAAGTCAGGGAAAGCACACATGGTCCAAAGAAGTAAATAAATGTGTGTACAGAGGGGTTGGGAGTATGTACGTCAAAAGGTCATGCATGAGCCCAGCTGGAGTGGCTCAATTGGTTGAGTGTTGTCCCATGCACCAAAAGTTTGCCAGTTCAATTCCAGGTCAGGGCATGTGCCCAGGTTGTGGGCTCAATCTCCAGTAGGGGGTTTATAGGAGGCAGCTGATCGATGTTTCTCTCTCTCCCTCTCCCTTCCCCTCTCTCTAAAAATCAATAAAAAGAAAAAATTTTTTTAAAGGTCATGCATGAGCAATATCTGGCCAAAAAAGAAAAGAAAAACCTGTAAATAAAAGAAAACAAAGAACTACATTCGTAAACTCAGCTAACCCCTTAGTTTTTATAATTTATGTGGAATAAAATATTACAAGTATTTCAGACTTGAACACAAGTGTGATTTTAATGATAAATTCAATTTTTCCTAAAATTTGGGGAAAAATTTAAAAGTGGAGATCAGCTTAGTTAACAATGAAGGGAGAGCTCATAAATTATTTTTAACATGAAAATATTTTGAGCACGATTCTAGTTAAACCAATGGAGTATAACTTGCCTTCATATTTACGGTTTCTCTTAAAGAATGTTAATTATGCACATTAGTAAGAGGCGAAATGGAACAAGTATACATATCACTGTCATATTCAGAGGCCAGGCTACAACAGGCTAAAGTATTCAGTATTCTAATCCCTGCTTTTGTATATAGATTGGGTCTCTAAAAATCTTCAGGAAGTAAAGCAAGGAAATGGTTACAATTTCTTGGTGTGTTCATTTAAGAAGAAGATATGGAAAAAAATAACTAAATAAAAGAAACATGTCAGAAGAAAGAGGGTTAAGCAATCCTTCCAAGTCTCTCCACCCACTTCAGGTTTATGCATAAGACACTGTCATGCATTTTTGCTTTTCCTCTGAGGAAAAAAAATTTCAAAGCATATAGCAGGACAGAAGGACACATTATGAAATGACATGAAGAGCTGACTGAAAACTGTATTAAAATTACTTGACTCATTTTAAAAATACTGAAGCCATTTTGTTGAAACCTGAAAGAAGATTTCTATGCAGGGCCTGGGTAATTCAAAATTACATCATAGCTGGATTCATCCCCTGACCTATAATTTTTCATCCTTATCAAGGTCAAAGACCCTTCTGGCCCCGCATCAGAATGATTTCACAGAGAAGGGGTTGGGGAACAATACCGGCTGCCACAGTAGCACATGGGCATGGGCAGTCCTCAGGTGAGTCCCTTCCTGTCTGCAGCATCAGACCCCTCATCGCGACAGGGTCGGACTAAGAGCATTGACCTCCCAAGGCTGCAATGCTTCAATGAGGGATGCATGGAAACCGCTCGGTACAGTAAAGGTCTCACCCTTCCGTGTTCAGTAATATTAGCCATAATAAAGGACGGGCACCCCTTTCTCTTTGGGGTCAAGGAGCAGTCAGAGAAAATAACCATTGCTTACCTCTTTTAAAATGGTCATGAGGAAGTTCTGGTTCAGATGGCAATGCAGAAAGACCCTGCAGTCACCGCCTCCCACGAGCAGAACAAATTTATAACAACGTACAAGGCAATTTCCTCTGAAAACACGAAAAACTAGCAGCGGCGCTCCTTCCAGTGGGCAAATGAGAAGGAACCCACGTGGCAGCTGGTGGGACAGGATGGCACGCAGTCTCGCCATAAACCCCACCAAAATCAGGAGACTCACTCAAAACCAGGAGTTTCTTTCTGAGGAGCGAAGGGTTCATACCTCACATCAAGCACCCCAACTTTTAAGACCTGAGATGAGGCCCCAAAACATCTAGCTTTGAAAACCAGCAGGGCTGGTGTCTGCAAGACTCGCACAGACTTGTGGGGAACTGAGGCCCAGCTTTTAAAGGGCCAGCGCGGGCTGACCTGACCCAGGGCCCAGCTGAGAAGCAGCCCTTGAAAAGCCCCCAGACTTGATGTGAAAGAAGCTTTTTTGCTCATTTTAAAACATGGGACTGAGGAGTAGGGCCTGCTGGGATACTCTCTGGGGACAGATGACAGTGGTCATCACTTCACACGCTCTTTCTGTCTTGCTAAAGCCAACAGCAGGCCCAATGTTTGTTTTTTACTTGTTCAAATCAAAAACAAACAGAGGCCAACACTGAAAATTTCCTGAGCAGACAAAACTGGTTTAATTTAGTTTATTTTGCAAGTCTAACTTGACCCGAGTCATTTCTTGCTTATGCCTCTAGAAGGATGAAGTGAACTTAAGCAATAACAGAAAAAAAATCATGAGTAAAACAAACTTTTCCCCCAAATTGATGCGACAACCACTGTGATTTAAGAAAATTTTAATGTGATAGCCAATCACTGTGAAGAATAAACAGTCACTGCTTTCTCACTGTATAAGCTGTGTTATAACATACCTCTGAGTCTCACTCGGTGTTTTGGTTTGAGTGCTCCCGGCTTATTAGCCATCTTTTGGTGTGTGCACAATGAACTTTTGTTAATTACTGCTTCAGGGATTCAATGGTTTTGTCTCTGTTATTTCTAAACTTTTGACAGTTCATGGCTTCAAAAGTGAGATGCAAATAAGACCCCCCAACCACTCTGAGGCCAGTGAACAAAAGGCTGGGACATACGAGCCCACTGAGTCACCGCTTTCTCACTAACTCTGGAGTTTGAGAGGAAATCACTCTTGGATCGGAGCTCAGCTCTCTCGGAGTTTTGAGCTTTCCAACTTAATTGCGCATACCTGAATTTTGGTTTTTGAGGCTTCTTGATCAGTAACCCCATTCTGTTCAAAAGGGGGGAAAACCCCTGATTCACTGTTCTGAAACAGCTGTTAAGAAAAAACTCATACTTCATACATCTTAGGGAATCTAGGCAAAGGTAGGTTCTACCTGGTCTAAAACTCTTTACTTACCTTGAAAACATTCCTGCTTCCTATATGTATACCCACTGTGGACCAGAACCTTGTGCCAATGGTTAAACTTTTGGATACTGTGGAATTGCCGTGGCCACTTTGGGGAAACTAACTTAGATCTAAGTCCACTTTAAGGGGCACTCTTGACAAGAACGAACCTCAAACCTCTCAGAGACAGTGGAAAGCATTCTTTAGCATGCAGAAGCTTCTAAAAGACAAAATTACTTGAAAAATAGCTTTAAAAAAAGTTAACTGATTTCAAGGGTTCAGAAAAATGTCATAAAATTATATATCATCAACCCCCAGGTATTGGGTTAAAATGTTCAATAAAATCACATTTCGTTCTTTCCTCTAAAAGAAAAGAAGAAGAAGAAAAGGAGGAGGAGAAGGAGGAGGAAGGGAAAGAAAGAAAGAAAGAAAGAAAGAAAGAAAGAAAGAAAGAAAGAAAGAAAGAAAGAAAGAAAGAAAGAGAAAGAAAGCAAGCTCAAAAACAATTCTTATAGCATGCAAATAAAAAATCTTTAATAAAAATCTTTGGCCATCTGAACAGGTACTTTTTAAATTTGTCTATCTACCAGAACCACAATTCTGTTCCAACTGTTCTCTTATGAACTAGTGCGTTTTGTATTGTGCCTAACTTATGGCTAAAATTTTAGAATGAAACTGTAAGGTTTCTGTTTGCATCTCTCTGTATGTTTATGTGTGTCTATATGTATATTATAGGTATATGATATTTTTCTACATCTGGATGGTATTGCCAAAATTAACTGGTTTTAATATCAAAAGTATACTAATACAAAATTAGAATATGATTTTCTTTCTGTTAAAAGGACAATTTCCTTTTATTATTTATTGGTGGATAGACCATGAGAACATTATGCTAGGTGAAATAAGTAAAAAAAAAAAAAGAGAGAGAGAGAAATATTGCATGACCTACTTATATGTGGAATCAAAAAAACGAGTTCATAGATACAACAAAACAGATTGGTAGGGGAAGGGATATTACTATATATACTATATATTACATACATGTTACCATATGTTATATGTTACTATATATGTAATATATAGTATGGTGACTGTAGTTAATAACACTGCATTACATATTTGAAACTTGCTAAGAGAGTAAACTTAAAAGTTCTCATCACAAGAAAAAAAATCTTGTAATTATGTATGGTGATGGAAGTTATCTGGACTTACTGTGGTGATCATTTCACAATATATACAATATTTAATCCTTATGTTGTACACATGAAACTAATATAATAAGTCAATTATAGTACATTTTTTAAAAGTCCATGAAATATTTTCAACCTGCTTAGGATATGTCATTTGACTATGCTTTCTTCTGAAAACTTTTTAAAAATGCAAAAAAGAAATTAATTTTAATAATAAAATAAAATTGCATTTCAGAAAATCGATGGAGTGAAATTAAGCAGTAATATAAATAATAATTTATTTTTTTGAAAAACACTTACTTGGCAATAGCAGCATTCTGACAGCTTTCTTTCTTTCTTTTTTTTTTTTTAATGATCTTTATTGTTGAGAGTATTGCATTATTTCTTTAAATACAAATGCAGTTTACTTCTGCATTTGAGTCAAGGAATTTGATCATCAGAGACCATTAATATTCTAACTGTCTCTTTGGAGGCCTGGCATAGAATTAGGAACTAGAAAGCCAGCACCTGCCAGGGGTGTAGGATGTGAACAGAGCTTTAGCTGTATGTCTAGTTCACCGGTTAGAATTTGGGAGAACCAACACCTGCCACCTCCCATAGCAACTGCAGTGGCAACAGCCACCGACAGAAGGTCTGCAAGTCTTCTGCATCCATCACTTCTGGGACTTTTAAAGTCATCCTCCAATCCATCGGTGATCAAAGGCATATTCCTGCAAAAGCAGAACCATAAATATGAAACTGCTTTTGATCACACTTGGGACACTAGGCCAGCTGCTTGGCAATAGCAGTCTCTCCTAACTCTAGGCTGTTTCTCTAGACCTTGCTCACACAAACAAACTGCAACTGCAACTCTCTCGTGGGATTTCTGTTCTTTGCCATCCTAGTGAAAAGAGAATTATAAATTTATTACTTAAAAATATTTCTGAGCCCGGCCAGTGTGGCGCAGTGGTTGAGCGTTGACCCATGCACCAAGAGGTCGCCAGTTCGATTCCTGGTCAGGGCACATGCTCAGGTTGTGGGCCTGATCCCCAGTGGGGGGCATGCAGGAGGCGGCCAATTGATGTTCTCTCTCATCGATGTTTCTATCTCTCTCTCTCCTTCTCCCTTCCTCTCTTTCTAAAATCAATAAAGAAAAAAAATTTTTTTAAATATTTCTGATAGAAATGGATATAAAACTCAATGGGACCCTGTAAGTTTTTATTAAGAAACATTGTTTTCTCTACGCTCCTAACCCCTGAGATCCTTCTTTGATACACATGGGACTCCTGAGAAAAGCTTGACCTAGCAGTTTTTCAGGATTCAGTTCTGGCTATTAAAGGTCTCAATTTTTGTCACCTACAAACTGGGTAAATAGTAATTATTTTTATGCAAATTAATGTTTTTAAATGTGTAATTTTTGAATGCATAAGGTGATTTGCATTTTATTTAAATAAAATGAAAAGATATATAAAATAGATTGATAATTGAATAAATATCAATAAATGTCTGAAACTGGAACATCAATCAAGTCTTTCAAAGGTTTATAAATACAGCCATTGGAATTTGCTTCAGGCTAAAGCTTGGCATTCAGAGTTGATGGCAGAGACGCAAATTGCTTTACCAAAGAGCTGTTTTTATTGGTTAAGCTGCTTCTTACATGTAAAGCAGTGGGGAAAGGGAAAAGACAAACACTTCCTCAGGCTTCTCATGATTTTTTTTAATCTAGTCTGTGCAAAAATATGGCTTACAGTTTATTGCTGAAATGTAGGAACCTGAAAATTCCCACTCGACAGTTTTAAATATAACAAGTATCTCAATCACTTGCAGAATAATTTCCAGACCTTTAGTACTGAACTATTAACAGTTTAAACCCCTTTTACTCACGCAGAGAAATTCTCACAAGAGCCATGGACCCCCAAAAACGCCCAATTATAACTATACCATGACAATTCATTGTTTTTTATCATAAATAGATACACCAATAACGTATGATTTTTCTTCCATGAGGCAAAAAACTGCAATAATCATTTCTTCATAACGTCAATCTTACTACAATGTTTCTGAAACGAACAATAGGTAATGACAAACCCATGTTCGCATTAGATGTCATGTATTTACACCCTGAAGTTTTTCCCTGTGTCTTAGCTAAGGTGTGAAATAATATCTGAGATTCTAGAGAAGGTGATGATTTCCTTAGTGCTGCTTATGGTTTGCTTTTTCCAAATGACAAATGATTTTCTAGCATAGTTAAAACGTAGCCAGTTTTTCCCTGGCCAGCTTAGCTCAGTGGTTAGAGTGTCAGCCCTCGGACCAGAGTTGTGAGTTCAATTCCAGTCAAGGGCATGTACCTTGATTGTGGTTTGGTCCCCTGCCCTGGTCGGGGTCACGCGGGAGACAGCCAGTCGATGTTTCTCTCTCTCCCCCTCCCACTCTATCTGAAGATAAATGGGAAAATATCCTCAGGTGAGGATTTAAAAAAAAAACAACAAACAAACTTAATCAGTTTGTTGAAGCAACAAGTTGCCCTAATAAAGTTTGTATTTGAACCTTTGAACCTTCGTATTCCTCATTTTCCTTCACCCACTTCCTTGTCTAAAACAGGAAAGGTATACTGGATCCGAATACATTATCTTTTGAATCAAAGTTCTATATTATCATGACTTCCCTATTTTACAGACGGAAGCATTGATGATGTAGGAGCTTAGGAGAAGTGTGTATAGGCCCAGAAAAAAAAAAAGTCCTGAAAGATTGGATTTTTTAAAATTGAAAACCTTATTGGAAGTTTGCTATGTTTTATTTTTATGTTTATTTTTCTTCTAAAGAAAAACTACAGAAAAATAACTCAGTTCATTGAATGTTAGTTATCTACATTCTGAATGCTTATAACATTTTAAAATAAACACTTCATGAAGAGTTTAGAGAGCAGGGCAGACAAGTAGAGATTAAAGCATATTTTCATCCCATCTTGAATTTGGCTAACCAAAAGACAGATTAGACCACATAACGGAAGTCATGGTCCACCAGTCAAATGATCCTAAAAAAACTTTTACTTTCCCTTCTCACTTATTTCCCTTTTTGCTAAGAGAGAACAAACTCCGAAGTGATCACTCTAATAAATAAACCCCAGAATAACAAGATTTATCTGTGGAAAATATGTGTAGCAGCTGGAACTCACGAAGCTCTTATTGCCTGTTGTGCTAGAGAGTCTGTTTGAACATTAGCTTCTAAATCCCATGGCAAATTAATTAATACATTGATATAAATGGTTGTCTAGTCATATTGGAGAATTCTGAGAGATGGACCTTTAGCAGGATGATGTATCTTTGATTTGCCGTTGAAGGCTCTCGTTAGTTAAACCAGTCACCGAGCTCTCACTTCAGAACTCTGTGGTCTGGGTTCCCTGTAGTACCTTCTATTGTTTTCTACGCGAAAACATATTTATCCTTATGCAGCATGAAGGGAAGATGACAATGGGTTAGTGTTCTTTATTTAGCTTTTTTTGGTTGACCTTTGAAACTCTTCATATCCCAATCCCCGATTCAATGCCTTTAAAAACGAGTTACCTTACATATTTCTTCTTTTGTTTATTTTGCTGGGATTGCATACAGTAATTATTTTTAACAAGAACATTTAATGTCCATCAACAGTGCTGTCCAGATGAGTTGATCTCACTGGGTACAGGTAAGCTGAGCACTGAAGCCTGCCCCTACGCTTGTCATTTTCTCGGTTGAGTCATTACAGTAGACTGTCAGCCACAATCTTCAGATAACTTGACTTTCTTTTAAGGAAAAAAGACATTACCTTCCTCTCAATCCCCCTGCTAAATAAAGACTCTATGCTAGAAAAAAACCAACTGGTTATAATTAATTTAGGAGACCTCAATTATCTCCTTATGTTCATTGATTTTTGGTATTCTTGAATAATTAGCATGACAGTAAACCAAAACTGTGTGCAATGCCGTATGCCACAACTGCTTTCCAGGCTTGAGCTGGAAACTCCTAACTTGTTTTGACTGGGCAACTAATAGCAATTTAGATAGTTCTGTACAAATTTGGAGATATGAGATGCAAAACCATAATTGTATTCCAACACATTCTTCTTGTCAGAACCATTTAAATCATCATCCTACACAAGCACATATTGAAACTCAACTTTAAGCATTTTATTTTTATGTACATTTCATTTTGTCCAGAAATAAAATATCTAAATACAGACAGACTGTAATGTTGTATATGTATAGCTTTCAACAATACTTGAGCTGAATAAATGCTTTGTACATTTCTTTTTTTAATGGAATTCACAGCTACATTGATAAAATGGATTCCTCATATCCTTTTTTTTCTTTTTTAACCAATAACAAGCAGAGAGACAAGTACAAGTTAATATTAATAAGCAGCTCAAATAACACTTGGTTAAACTATATACAATACAAACCATTCATACAAATGAAGACTAGGATATTGAATTTGTTACAATATGTGTAGTAAAGATAAGACAGACACTTATAACTTACATGGTGTCTGTCAGGCATTTCCCTTCTTATATAAGTATCAGAACTTGTTTTAAGCAGCTTTAGCTGGTCTCAACTTGGCAAAAGTCCAATGGTGGGTGATGAAAGCTGTACTCCAGTGTCTGCCCACATGTAAATTCCAAATGTTTGCTCATCTTTACTGAGAACAGGCTCCCTGCATAGAAAAAAAGAGCCATCTTGGATCACCTTGAATGTGCCTACTGTTTGCTGGAAAAAAGTTACTACACTTTGTTCTTGTTCATAAAATAAAGAATACTGAGCTCTAAAGACATATTTTTTTTCCATTTTAACAAGCATATACTCCTACAGTAGTATTTACCAGTACAGCTACTCCAAGCAGTAGGAATGCATGAGTGGGGACTATTGATTAGCATGTGCTCAAGACTTTAAAAGAGATTTCCACAACAGCAAGTGTTAGAAAACCATTCACTGTCAAGTTAATCCTTTAGCTTGATGAGATTTTATCCTGAACCATTATGAGTCGGACAATGACAGCCCTCTCGACAGGAATCGTGACAGATGCAAGCTGAAATGTGTATAAGTGTGTGTCTGTGTACATCTATGTGTGAGAGCATGTCTTCAAGTGTGGCTTCAAAATCTGTGGTGATCTACAACTAGACTGAGAGATGAAGCTGACTGGGCAGAAATTACATCGGATTGTTTTCCACTAGCGTATTGGCAGCCAGTTGACAAGAGCAGCAGTGTAGACACATTCCAGGCAACAGATGTGACCTTCTTCTTTGAGGTAACAGCCCTGTCATATGACCTTTAACTCCTCAGGCTTCAGTCTCAACCTCATGTCCGTCCTCATCCGGAGGGGAAGTAAGGTGTGTCGCTGTGGTAGTTGTAGTCGGGGCACACTTTCTGTACTAGTTTATAATCTGTACTATAAAAGGAAATGTAAATACAGATCACCTTGAAGGGCTTGGAGCAGAGCCAGGATACATGACTTTGGGTCTGCTCCTGGTAACAGGTTTTTGAAGGATCATAGTTGCAGAGTGTGTTCTTGGTGGCCTTGTCAACCTTTTCATATTCAATGCGACAGTTAAAGGACTTGGAATCTTTGGCATCTATCACGGTTTGCTGTGCCAAGTCGAATTCCACTATTTTCGTAGGGGGCACCAAGCTGACAGATACATTCCCTTGACCAGTGGAATTATGCCTGAAATAAACACTAAATGTCCCATTGCCATGATCTACAATTTTCCCAGTTATCAACAGGTTTAGCTTCACTGTCTTGATGTTGGAATGAAAGTCACCCCATCCAAACATTTTCTTAAACTTGCCCGTCTTAACAATGGGCCTTCGCTTGGCCCTGGGCCGAGGCTCTTGAAGGTCTGTGGAGTTCCTCAGCCAGTCCCAGAGGTCTTGCTCAGAATAAGGTTCTGGGGTGTCATATCGCAGGTCTAAATCTGTATCATTTTCTTTGCCACGAAAAGTCTGTGACAGGAGTCGGCTGATAGACAAGTCTTTGCTGCTTTCTGTCCATATGTGCTTTAGTGTGGATTTGCTGCTTCCTGATTTCAGAAATTCTGACTTTCCACCATTTGTTAAATTGGCACATGTGACCTGAAAACAGAACGGAAAATGGTATTTACATCTCTGTATCTGAGAACATCCAACACACAGAGCAAAGCCTTTTCAAAGACTCAGAGTTCAGTGATGATACTGCCTCTTAAAGTACCTTGAGCATCTGGCCAATATTTATTAATACATAACAAAATACCACTTCTATTTTTACATAACGATGGGTGAGAGGAGGTGTAGGTGGATGAAAAACCCACAAAACATGACTGAAAGACTGTGAAAACGTTGGCTTTGATGAGCAAAAGGCCACATAACATTAATAAATCAAATTGAATTCAAACATAAGTCAAACTAAAATAATTATATCTTAGCACCAAAATATAAAGACTTTTAAAAAATTGTATAAGTCATTGTTATTTTTCTACTTCAAAATTACCGTAAGCTTTAAAACTGTATGATTCTCTGAAATATATCAACCGCCATCCTATAGACTTTTATTAGCCCATCTCACAATCATGTTAAAAAACTTAGTTTCGCAAACAGACTCGTATATTTTAACTGGTCAAAACAAAACTTTTATTACCACCTATTATAAGTACAGAACATATTGCATAAGATGGAATTTTTTATCTTAAGGGTTTTAAAATGTGGTCTAGGAAAAGAGATATAAATAAAAACATCTAACACACCATGTTCTATACATAATTATCAATCTAGATAAGAAAAAAAAATGAAACACATGATCAATGACAGAGAAGCGACTTTAGGTTGGACTGTGAGGGTCACATTCAGAAATTGTTCTCCCAGGACCCTATTATTGCCTCTTTAGAAACAATGAGATCCCCCAACTAGCCCAGGGTTTCAGAGGAACTCTAAATCTGATTCATCAAACAGCCAAGTCTGTACTTGTGTAGTTATATAAGCATTTCCTTACAGCAGCCCCTATGTAAAGAAGCCAATGCATTTCCACAATGGCCTCATCAGCTTAAAGCAAAAGCAGTGACTTCTGATCCTGACATGGAGGGCTCAAGCACAGGAGGGAATACAGTCAGGACTCACAGGAACCAGACAAGCCAATACAGATACATCCTTAAAGGTGTGGACTGGCTGTTCTAGGGTAAGGCTGTTGAAGACAGTCCCCAGCTGCCCATTAAAAGCCAAGTTTCGCAATAAACCTCTGTCGCCAGGCCCCTCAGAACCAGTTCTGAATCCTCTCTCGGACACGAGACTGACTACCACTCAGCAGCCTAATTGGACCCTCTAGTCTCCTTCCAAACTAGTCTCAAAATGAGGGGTCATTACTGGAGAGCTTTTAAAATTTGGGCCCACCAGGAATTAAACCTGCATTCTAGGGACCTCTCTATAGACTTAGCTGTGAAGCCCTCTTGTTAGCATACAACCCTGGCCTGAGAATACCCTTTTATTCAGTCACACGTGCTAGGAGAACTCTATCCTAACCCCTGGAGAGTAAGAGCGTAACCTTCAGAGCAAGGCTCCCTGGGACCTACACTTAGCTCTGCCACTTCCCAGTTGCATGCCTTTGGTCAAGCCATTTAACCTCCCTCTGCCTCAGTTTCTTGCATCTGTAAAGCGAGGTTAATAATGGTGCCTACCTCATAGGGTTGCTGGGAGGATTGAGTGACCTAGGACATGCAAAACCTTTAGAACAGTGGCTGGCATGTGGGAATGGCTCAGTTAAATTGAGCCATTATTATGAATCCTGAGCTGATAGGTGAAGACAATTAGAGAAAGAAGGCAACTCAGCGGTACACGTGGAGGTCTGGCCTGAGAGCAGCTTTGCTCCTGATCACACCGCCAAGTACTCAGAACCTGCATGGGATGGTTTCCCCAGGGACATAAATGCAGAGGACCTTGGTCATCTAGGCTAGAACAAAGTCATTTAGATTTTGTCATACCGCCTTTTCAAAAATCCCTTAGGATCAGCGAGCTCTTCACTACCAGCTACCAGCTAGCAAACAGTCTCTTCTTCCCCCAGTTCACACTGAGGCAATGTGAGTGATAAATCCCACCTGGGAAAAAATACCAGGCAAAGCTGGTCTCTTCCATTAGTGCTGAGCTTAAGAAATCCTATAAGTTTAGCCTCACATAAATTCATTGCCTCTGAGAGAAAATGAGGTTTATCGTGGGTTGATGTCCCATGACTACACCCTGAAAAACCAAGACTAAAAGATAGGGTGGGCTAATTCAAAAGCTATGTCAACTATTTCAGGCTCCTAGCCTCAGTCCAGTTGATGCCCAAGACAATAGCAATGCCCTTGTAGAAAGATCCAGAGGCTATTGTGCACAGAAGTTAATGAGGGAAAGATAAATGACCAATGGAGAAACAGATCCTAGGGATGGGGTGAGGCACAGAGCAAAATGGATAATGCTAGGGATGGGGTCACATCAAATGGAAGCACAGACCAGCTTCATGCTCAGTCACTCTTGGAACTGTTAAATATATCACCTAACCAAAATGAACAAATCCTCTGTGTGGAATCAAAGATGGTTTATCAGATGGGCCATTATTGATCTTCGGGCAAATATTGGGAATTGTGAGACAGTTGTCTTTGCTATCAGCTTTCTTTTTGTTCTAGATACTTCCCCTTCATTTCTGCTCACCCTTTGAATTGGCCTGTCCTCTTTTCCCCAGCACCTAAATTGTTTGCTGTTTATAGATTCTCTCCATGCCAAGACATCATTCCAGAAATGGATCACACTCAGTATGTAACTCATAATAGCAAAATGGTTGTTTTATCTAAATTCATTTTTTTAACAAGAACTAAATATTGAGTCTTAAAGGGATGAAATGAAGAGAGAAATATTCTTTGGAGAAGGGGACGATGCATAGAAACATACACATTTTCTTAAAAAGAAAAACATGAAGCTTTCCACCTATCCTCTCTGCCTGATAATAAAGTCAGTCCTCTATAGGACAATTGTCATTTTAATATCAAAAACATAATCCTTCATAGTTCCATAGTTAATATATAATAACCATGATAACAAAACTAATATAAACAACTAAAGTTTTTTATGAATTTACCCAAAGAAGTGCATTTCAAAATACAATATTTTTCCATAACACCAAGTATCTATAACATAAAATTTAAAACGAACATTAATTGAGAAGAGCAGTACAGATCTTTTGGGTTTGGTGTCTATTTTGTGCAGGGGGAGGGGTGTATGTGTGTTTTGTTTCATTGAAATCTAATTGATTGGTCAAATATCCAAATCTGTCCTTGCCTAATTAAATAAGCATTGTCCTTAACGAAGCCTATATATTTATGCCCTAATCTAAAAGAAATTTAAAAAATAAATGCATATCCTATTTCCTTATTTTTACCTGGAATTACATAGTTTCCCATTCTTTGGGTGGCAAGAAGAATAAATGCAGGCATACATTTGGTATCAGCGTGATACTTGTATCTCAGCATCACCACACTTGATCAAGGAGAGGAGCTGTAATGAGACACATCCATGGTGCACTGGCTCATGAAGCAGTAATGAAATTGTCCCAGAGAAGGAGGCAAAGGGGAATTAGAGTGCAATTTACCAGTGGCATATGGGAGGGTGAAAGAACAAAAATGTGAACGTAGAAGCCATGATTTCAAAGAAGAACCAACATGTTTAAAAGGGCTGTAAGACTGTGACAGGCAGACAGACCTCCGATTTTCAGGTAGAATAGAACTTTAGTTCTAAATTATACTCTCCACAGCTGCATTAATTGTGAGTGTGAGCTCCGGAGTCAGACTGCCTGAACCTCAATCCAGGCTGTGATCTTGAACAGCTCAGCTGTATGGTGCAGGCAAGTTGCTTAATTTGTTTATGCTTCTGTTTTTCTCTTCTAAAAAAATAGGAGAATAACACCCACCCCTTCTCAGAGCTGCTGTGAGAATTAAATAGGATACTCCATTTAAAGCACTCAGACAGACAGTACCTGCACTGTGTTGAGCGTTCAACATTAGTATTTCTAACTGCTATATCCTCTGAATCCTAGTGGGTAATATTTTATGTAAATCAATTACTTATAATAGGATTTGAGAGCAAAAATATTTTTCTAAAATAATCTTCCTTTACATAACTAAAACCTAAAGTAAATAATTAAAAAGAAAGCATATATTCTTGAAAGTGCTGTGGTGACAATAAAAAAAAATGACAGGTTGTGTAGATAGTAAAACTTAACAAAGGGTGAGCACACGTTCAGCTATTAAAATGTTTAACTACCAGATGCAATGGATTTATTTGCCTTCAGTGAGATGATGTAAAATGCTTTCCGTTGGTGCAGACAGTCAAGAAAACACTCTGGAACATCTCAGTTTGGGTACAGAATCAAAGCAGGTTTTGGCTGTAATCGTCAACACTGTCTTGAATATTCTTATTCTCCCTTCCCGTCCCTTTCACTTAGATTAGAAGAGGAGCAGGGCAATGTCTAAAAGAGAATATCAATTATGAAAAACCAGGAAGGGTCCTTAGGAAAGTTGCCAGTCCCTTTCAGTATAAAGAACCCCAATTTATGTTATTTCATTAATTCAATAACTATATAGTGAGGCTCTGCTAATACTGAGTTAAATAACAGAAATTCACAAATAAATGAGACATGATCTTTGCCCTCAAGGAGTTCACAGTCTAATGGGAGAATCAATTAAGCAAATAACAGAGGGAAGTGACCAACACCGTGTACAACATTGTAGGAGGCATAGTCAAAGTTGAAAGGTAGAGAAGATGAAACAGAAGAGAAGATCTTCAGATCTGAAAGATAAAAGAGGTTTAGGGGTTCAACAGACAGAGATTGGACCAGAGGTGTCCTTCTAGGCATAAGGGACAAACCGTGCAAAAGAAGAGAGCTGGGAAGGACATGTCAAACTCAAGACTGGAAAGTAGCTCCTAACTTCTGAGCCTTGGGGAGCATTGACAGGGAGGAGAAACAGAGAATGAACTTGCAAGAAGACAACCGAACTGAATAAGACATTGAAGCTTTGTCTTATAGGTAATGGAAAATCACTAAATTTTGTTCTGTTTTGTTTTTAAGTACGTTGGTCATCCTGGCTCTAGAAGAATCATTGGCTGGACTTGGAAGGGTTGATTGGCAGGGAGAGACCTTGAAGAAAGAATGACTAAATAACTAATTGCAATACTTTATTTCAGAAAGTCAGTGAGCCTGAACCAAGTCAGTGACAAAGAAAAAGAGAAAGAAAAAAAAATGGATATATGAGATATTTCAGACAGAGGGTTAACTCAACCTGATGATTTATTGGCTAAGCAGGAACATGGAAAAAGTTAATGAGTTTGCTTACACTGTAAGGGATACAGAAGTTACAAGTTAGCTGGAAAACAAAATTAAATCTCATGGGGACATTGAACATTGAAGTGCCTGCAAGTCATTCTGATGAGGCTATTGAAAAAATGTTTGTAAAATGTGTCCGAAAGTCTAAAGAAATGAGGAGGTGGTGATGTTGATTTTGTAGTATGAGTGGATGGTACTGTGTAGATGAAGTATGGTGATAGAAAATAATGCTGGTGACAACCTGTAAGAAATGGCAATGCTTTGAGGAAAGGCAGAAGAGGTTCCAGGCTAGGTAGAAACAAAAAGGGATAATTGAAGGACAATAATATTGTAGAAACCAAGAGAAGATGGGAGGAGGAAAGGCAGGCATGGGCAAGATTTAAATTCCAAGTAAAAGTCTAATAGTAAAAGCACTTAAAAAGAAGCACCTTGACTTTTGACATCCACCTTATTACAGCTACTTTGGATAGTGGTGAAGAGATAAAGCATGATGGGAAAGAAGAACAACTGGCTTAATCCATCTGCCTCCAGATGCAATTAGGAATCATTGCCTTTCTCCTTCTATTGGACTGTTCCGTCCTAAGAACTTCCATCTTTGAAGCACATAAATATACATATAAAATAGGAATAGGTTCTGAGCCCTACTGAATAAGAAATACCATCGTAAAAGAAAACCTGGTGCCCTCTACCATTGGTTTTACAAACGTATTAAAAGAGTTTCTTTTTATTTCTTTAAATATGTTTTTATTGACTTTTTCAGAGAGAGAGGAAGGGAGAGAGAAACATCGATGTGAGAAAGAAACATTGATGGCTGCCTCCTGCATGCCCCCTACTAGGGATCGAGCCCACAACTCAGGCATGTGCCCGGACCGGGAATTGAACCAGGACCTCTCAGTCCATGGAATGATGCTCAATCCACTGAGCCACACACAGGGCAAGAGTTTCTTTTTATCTTTTTTTTTTTTTTTATCCTTACCCGAGGACATTTTTGCATTTATCTTCAGATAGAGTGGGAGGGGGAGAGGGGGGTAGAGAGAGAGAGAAACATCGATGTGAGAGACACATTGACTGGTTGCCACCCACAGGACCCCAACCGGGGCCGGGGACAAACTGCAACCGAGGTATGTGCCCTTAGCGGGAACTGAACCCAGGACTCTCTGGTCTGAGGGCCGACACTCTAACCGTTGAGCCAAACTGGCCAGGGCAAGAGTCTCTTTGTAAAAGTCACTTAGCGAGGCTCTGGCGGGTTTGGCTCAGCGGTAGAGTGTTGGGCCTCAGACCAATGAGTCACAGGTTCAATTCTGGCCAAGGGCATGTACCTCTGTTGCGGTTCGTCCCCGGCCCTGGTTGGGGTCGTGCAGGAGGCAACCAGTCGATGTGTCCCTCTCATATCGATGTTTCTCTCTCTCTCCCTTTCTCTCTGTCTCTCCCTCCCACTCTATCTGAAGATAAATGGAAAAAATACATATATATATATCCTCAGGTGAGGATTAAAAGTCACTTAGCCCAGCTGGTGTGGCTCAGTGGTTGAGCATCAATCCATGTACCAGGAGGCTGCTGGTTGGACTCCTGGTCAGGGCACATGCTCAGGTTGTGGGCCCAGTCCCCAGTGGGGGGCATGCAGGAGGTGGCCAATCGATGTTCTCTCATTGATGTTTCTATCTCTCTCTCCCTCTCCCTTCCTCTCTCTCTAAAATCAATAAAGAAAAAATATATTTTTTAAAATTAATAAATAGAAGTCACCTAAAGACCCTAAGATGCCAGTACATTTGAGTGATAGCAGAAGTGGGGAGGATATGCCATAAAGATGAGTACAAAGAAAAACCTGACAACTTCACATTATAGCAATTCCAAAAGGGCCAAGCAATGTGAACCTTTTCCAAAAATGATTAATAATTTTTCTTAGAATGTAACAATGAAAGCACCAAATACACTTCCTTCCTGAGTATAGTTTTCCATGTCAAGATTGGCCAATGTCCATTTGAAAGGAGCTGGCTCACTGATTCAATGATACTGTTTCCACAAATTATATGTGTTGCTTGTCTCATTATTTCAGAAACACTGAGAATAATAAAACTTTTCACATGATGAGGTGTATACATTTGAAAGTGTACATTTAGTTTGAAAACATTGCTAAATAGGTGTAAAGAGAAAGGTCATTTCTTTCAACCATAAACAAAGACAGGGTTTAACAGGAAAGGGTATGTCTGGGCCAGGACCTGTGTATAGGACTAGGGAAAAAAGACTACCATTGCATGTTGGGAGAGTCAGCACATGAAAAGTCGCCAGACTTTGATCTAACTCTTTATATGTCTTATGGCCATACTTTCACATTGTTTTCTCTAATATCTTTTTAGTATAGGTTTATAATCATAACATCAATATGTTAGCTGTTAAGATATTATTGAAAGACACCACTTTTGGATAGTAACGACTCCTCAACTTCATTGCCACCTCAATTATGCTCCTGGCCTGATGCGATTTTACATAAAAATTATACTCCTTTATATAGACTATGTCCAACTAGCAATGCCCCCAGGTGTTTGTGTACCCATTTTTATAAAAGAGCAATAAGATGCCCTGTAATTTCTACCAACCTGCACATTTTACTGTTGATCTATTACTGTTCAATATAAATAATCTCAAATTGCTTTGAAAATCAAGTATTTATTTCATCAACTGTATGAATACTTGAAGCCAAACAAAAATTTTAAACAACCTGAAGCTTAAGTAATATCTCTCATCGGTGAATAACTAATCAACCAAATGGCCTTGCTCTATGATTACAACATCATGTTGGCAGTTTTATGATTCACTGTGTTGAATATATGTTGCATACTATTAACTGCTACTGCTTAAGGGCACACTATATTCTAGACATTGTAATTAGCATTTTACATATGGCTCTGATTTTATTTTAAATCACTCATGCATATTTGTACTCTCACTCTCTCTCTCTCTCTCTCTCACACACACACACACACACACACACACACACACACACACTTTAAGGTCAACATTATTATCTTCAGCTTACATATGGGACTATGAGAGCTCAAAAAGAGCTTGTTGAAGATCACTGCTAGTAAGTAAAAGAACTACTTCTTAGTTACTCCACAGGGCATGTCCTTTATTTTTAAAGATAATTTAAATCATGCAGTTCTATAGTCATACACACTTATCAAAACATTATAGGATATGAAGCAAAAGTAAAAACCTGTCTTCATCATTAGCCCCTGCTCCCTTACAAACCCACCTCTCTCTCCAGAGGCAAAACCTGTCAATACTTTATTCCTAAATATTTTCAGAATTTATATATATATATATATATATATATATATATATATATATATATATATAAATTACAGAAGTAGTGTCATATTTTATAAATCGCATTTTATAGGTATATAATCAATATCATCTTTACTAAATGAGAATATAGAATTCTATAATATGAATGTATCATGTTTCTACTTTTTTAATGTACCTTTTGTGATAGACCCTTAATCTCTACATTGTTTCACAGCCAGGATAACTACAGTTCTTTTTTAGCCTTGATTCCATTGGTTTTTCTGTTCATTGTTGTTTCAGATACCTCATTCCCTCCTCTCTTGAGTTGGATTTTCATTTTTATGGGTATATAGATTTGCGTGATTCTTTTAGAAAGAGTTCATAGGGGACAAACTATGAATTGTTCATGCCTAAAAATGTCTTTATTGGCCATAAGCTTACACTGGGTATAATATCCACTCATCTTTTCATTCACTTTGTTCTGTTTTATATTTCTCTTGCTGCAATTTTAGGATTTCCTCTATTTCAGGCATTGTAAAGTCTTACAACCTGGGCTACATATTCCCATGCTTTCTCTAGCCCTTCTTAACTGGTACAGAGAAAAGCGTGCCGCTTTATCTAAATATGTTAGGCTCTTTTCCATAAAGTTTCCCCAAGCGGACCATAAACTCTTTGAGGGATGTTTTTTCTATATGATGCCATTTTGTAACGGGGGAGGGAATACCTAACATAGAGTAAGCACTGAATAAATTGCCTGTATGGTTTATATTCTTAGTACATCTATATCAATAGTGAAGGCTCACTGATGCTTTAGTCACAATCAAGACTTTTGAAGGAGGACATGTGGCCCTCAGAGATTTCCCTCTTACAATTTTAGAGGCTGCACTTCATTGACAATACCTGGAATGCCTGTATTATATCTGATAAGCCAGAGGAAATGGGTTAGTGTTTTAATACATCAAAAATACATCATTTCCTTCTGCTACAAAGCAGTGCTCCAGGGACAGCAATGTTGCATTAACAATGGAAAAGCAGAAAAGAAACTCCATACCTCTCCCTAAACCCAGGCGCTGCTGGAAGGCTGTGCTGCATAGCAACTAAGAGAACGGGCTCTGCCTTAGATGTCACGGGGCTACGCTGTCACTAACAACCACGTACAGCCACACTTTCTCCAGTTACAAAGTAGAGATGATACTTTACTCATTGAACGTTTGTGGAGTTAAAATAAAGTATTTTACATATAGAGTATGGAAAACAGTATGAGGTCAACACATGAAAGCTATTGTGCTTAGCTAGGTTATGAAACCCTTAAAAAAAAAAAAAAAAGCGAAGGAAAGAAAACAAGGCTTTCAGAAAGCACAATGCTATTCTCTTCCTGTCTTCTGACTGGTGGCATTACATCTGCTCCAGGGGTTCAAGCAGACTGAGATGGAAATGAGCATAACTGTAACAACTCTGTGGTCCTCTTTTGCAGGAGGTGGTGGTAGGAACCACACTGATTATGTTACCATTTAGAACTGGCAAATTGGGGCGATAATTTATCTTTAACATAACAACTTTAGGAGAAGACATTCTGACCAGCCTGGACAATGCATGTCATCCTCAAGGACTAGAAATATGAAGAATCCTCCAGTGGCTAAGAATTTTAAGTGTTTACCCCATGAGCTCTCACGATCCCATGAAGGATGGCTCACTTGTAACATAGGGTACTACCTGTTCCCTACCTTATTGTACTGGAGCCAGATTCTGAGTCATGGGTAGTTGAGCTTGTATAACAATAATAATTAGCTTTCCCTTTTATTCCTTTTCCCGTAGGTACTCTTATGAAAATGTTCTTGGTTTTTTAACACGGGGGTGGGGGGATGTCTTGTGAGGAGCCATGAACTATTGTTTCTTCTACTAAGAAATATAACTTTTCAGCCTATGAACATATTGTCCCTTCCCTCATGCTCACTTTGTAAACATATAAACATACACATAAATTTTGACATATAGACATTGATACCAATGAGAAATTAGTAATTATTATTTCATATAGCCCCACTTAATCCATTCTTTCAAAATATAATTACAGATTATCCAGTTTTACAATACAAATGTTGCTTCTTTTATTGGTATTTTATATTACTTCTATTTAAAATGTGTAAGGAGTATTTCATATGAGGTCCTCTGTGTATGTAGTTATAATAATGAACAAAACATTTAAAATAACATGCTGAAACGCTGTTTCTTGGCTGAAACAAAGTCACTTCAGCATCAGTTTTTTATAACTGATAAAGAGATTTGAATTTGTCAGTAACTCCAGATGTCTTTAAGGAAAAGAGAAATGTGTTATATGTAGGAATAGCTGGGTTAGATCCAGAGTCTTTCTTTCTAAATTAGAGGTAAATATTAGTGATTGTCCATAATAAGGCTTGTTATGTAGATGCTAATGGAAATTAATAGCTTCTTAAAGTCAAACAAAGCACATACCTTTCAAGAATGGACCAACGAAGGAATGATTGATTCACCTTCCAAACCTATTTTCAGCAACCTTTATGAGCATACATTCTCGTACCCAGCAACGGTGTATGAGAACATACTGAGTACTAATAATAGTATACGCAATCCAGTAGGAGCTCAAATTCCTGAGGAAACAACAACTTTGAAATTTTTAGAGACAATATACTTAATATCCTCTTATTATCCAGAGGTTGATCTGGAAACCTTTCGATTGACAACAAAGGAAGAAATCATTATATATAAATGAAGTGAAAAAGACTAGTTTGCAAGGGAACATCCCTATGCCATTTAGATCCTGAATTGGTTCAAACATTCTTCCAGGACCTCTTTCCTATCAAGCTGTAATGCATGGACACTGCCCAACCTTCCCAGGTGCAGAGTGGACAACAAGCCAGTCAACCCAGAAATGTGAAAGGGGGCAGCGAGCCTGGAAATACAGTTCCTCCACACTCCTGTGAAAGTCCTATGGACTGTGAATCTCCAATGCTCTGAGAAAAGACCAAATCTAGCACACTGAATGAACCCCTCACCCTTTCATCAAAGGTTGTTGATGCTGGAGTTCGAGTTATGACAGCGAGTAAGTAAATATTTTGGGGTCACATCCTGGCCAGAGCAATATGTTATAAAAAGCACATCCAGCCCAGAGCACCAGGCCCTACATGGCTCGTAAGCATAGCCAGAGAAGACACAATGGATGTTCTGAGGGAACGTCAAAGGCCACTACATCCATGAGAAAACAATTCCCTTGAAAGCTCTGAAACCAACCAGTTATTTTCTAATGCCCCTCCCATAAGAAGATTGGCACCTGTACCTTGACCTTCTGTTTCTTCCTTGCAGGATTCCCAGCACTGGGTAAACACACCTGTCCTCCACAGATCTCTCATCCAGTTACTGCCAGCTTTGGAATCAGAGGGACCTGCTGTTCATTAGTCTGGGCTACAGCTCACTTTGGTCTTAATGCACTCCCTCCCCTATTCTTCATTTCTTAAAGTATGTCATATGGAATCTCATGCCAAAGAGCCAGGTGCCAAGAAAAAAGGAGGTTTAGATAGAGAGATCTCATATACAAGCAAAAAGATGGTTTCTGAATTCAGGTGTTGTGGCTGCAAGTTCATCAAATATAAACTGAGTGGTGTGCCTGGAGCCCCAAAAGAAAAAGACTTTTTCTTTTTGTTACCAAGGGAATTAAGTGAATGGTTTTACTAAATCAAAGAAGGATGCTCACCCAATGATTATAGGAGGAGATGGGTCATGAAGGAAATGAAGCAAACAGACCTGAAATGATCGAAGATGCTATAAGAGACATCACTTACAAGAGAGAGGTTGGATAAAAATGTGTGTAGGCAGAGTTCCGAGATCCCCTTGGTCTTTAATGGACTTTAAAATGACTTATCACAGTATCAGTCGTTTGGATTGCTGTGAACACTGTGGACTGAGCTATCATGGGAGAACTGGAAGAGGACAGGTTCTTAGGGTCGAATTTCCTTCCCTGGTTTGTCTCTACACTGGCTTATTTGCAAACTCTTGAGAGGTAGTTTAATTACCCTTCTCAAAAGACCTGGGTAATACTCCAACTGCCACTAGGGGGCACAGGACACCTGACAGCTGTCTCTGTGGTTCTGAAGTTAGACAGAATTGTGTCACTAAGGGTCCCAGATCTCTTTGAGAAAAGATGGATCAGCAACCTTTGTGATAACTGCTGAAATGATGAAGACCCCAGAAATCACTTCTTCTCTGAGCTGCAGAGACCAGGAAGAAACTGCTACTGCTCAAGGAACTAATGCAGAAGTCATCACCAGCTAGAGCAGCTGTTGTTGAAGCTTCCATTCCTGGTAGAGGAGGCGTGCAGGGATCGGACATTTACATTTATGTATTTAGAAAATAGTCTAGGTCAATACATTTCTACACCTCCAGCCTCATCCTGGCTTCTCTTCCAAGTTCTGTTCACAGCAGACTTTTTTATGTGTTCTCTTTCTTCCAACTTCAGGGCCTTTGCATGGGCTGCTTCCCCGTCCTGGAAACCTTCTACCCATTCCCATTTGCGTAGTTAATTCCTACTCATTCTCTAGCCCAGCTTGAATGTCATTTCTACAGGAATTGTTGATCCTCTCAGAGCAACCTGTACTATTTGTTCATAAAAGTAATGCTATTATCTCTATCTATTTACCATCTATATGACTGCCTTGAAACTATCATCTTCATGGTGGATCCATCTAATACACTGGTCATTATTTTTGTTTACTACACTTTATAAAATGCCAGGTTCCAAGTAGATGCTCTATAAATATCACTTGAATGAATAAATGCATGTTTGAATGAATGGCCTACCCACACATAATGATATCCCTTTCTAGATAAGCTTGCTTCATCCACAGATAAACAGCTCATTTCCTTGCATAGATGAATGTGTTTAATATTGTGAGCCTTCATGGAGGCTTCGTGTAATTCTGTAAACATGCACAGTGATGCAAGAGAAAAGGTGATATTTTGCTGGGGAAATATGAGTGACTGCTATAGGCCAAAACAACCAGTCAGGGATGTTACATCAAAAATCTCCAGATAAATGTGAATATTTTCATTTAAATAGAAGTGAAAAGTGAATAAGAACAAAAACGCCTAGGTGAACATAACTGTACTTTGGAGGTTTGACAAACATCAGAAACTTAATGAAATGGTGAGTGTGGTCCCTTGGGTGGCAAAAAAAAGTTTGTGCCATCCTCTGGATTTTCTTTCTTGACTTTCCAAAAAATTTGATCCTAAGACTATAATGAAAGAAAATGCATATGGGTGTCTAAAAATAGAATTTTCTTCAACAAGAGACTGTTAGACTTTCCAGGGGCATTTTCCTTGCACTATTCAAGTGGACATTTGTATCAACAAATAATAATGGCTTTGTAACAGGAGTTAGGCATATGTTACGTTATTTCTTTGCATAAATGCTCATTTGCTTGGAAATGCAGTGGGGTTTTATAAATGTGAAACAATACAACCAATTTTATGGATGTGTTTGCAAAGGCTCAGACTTGAGCTGTAAAAGTTCCAGGACAAATTTAAATGGTATTAAAAATACGAGACTTAAAGGCATTTTTGGCATTATTCTAGAGCAGTGATTTTCAACCATTTTCATCCCATGGACACATAAACTAATTACTAAAATTCTGCAGCATACCAAAAAATACATTTTTTGCTTATCTGACAAAAAATAGATATAATGTTTGATTCATTCACACTGGACAGCTATTGTTGTGTTGACTTGTCATTTTTTTTATTTGACAAGCTAAGGGAAAAAAGAGGTCAGTGCCCAACTAAACAGTCAGGTATTGCATGTTTTAAAAATTCTCGCGGCACACCGGTTGAAAATCGCTGCTCTAAACTGATAAAGTGTAAATAAATACAGTATGACTGTGACATTTCTGCTTTGTGGCTGTATAGTGAAAATCCATGACTATTTGGAGTTAGAATCATAAAACATCTGAACCTAAAAGGGACCTTGGAAATTATTTTATCATTTAGGAAGCTGAGTCCCATAGCGCTGCAGTAATTCACCTGAAGTTCCCAAGGTGGTTAGCGGCAGAGTGTAACCGGCCGTGGAGGTTCCCTGGCATCCAGTCCATGATTCTTGTGTTCCAAATTTCCTTTCATCGAGAGCTGGTACTTTATGTCTACTTCGGAGTTTACCAAAGCTCTGGAAATTAGAGTGTCTACTTCAAAATAAGACTGGCTTATCTTTGCTAGAGTCTTTCAGTTTTGTGGAAGGAAGGGTATGGAGATTTGACATCACCTGCCAGCGCTAACACAGAGGCGCTAACAGTGCATCGCAGGTGCAGCCCAGGGTCCCTGCGTTGACTGCGTCTACAAACCTGTACTGGGACCTTTTGAGACTTAAGTCTGAACAATAACTGTCTTGAGGGACCAGATCATCAAAATCAGGGAAACACTGTCACAGGTTAAGCAAGTTATAACACAGAGGGACTTATTCTTCAGGCTCTGAAAGACCAAGAGCTTTATGTTTGTTTCCCAAAGCCTGTGCGTTCCTATTTCCAGAAGACTTCGTTCTTTTTAAAAAAGCAAAGTTGAAGCAAGAATCTGTCAGACTCTCTCTTCTATAAATCCATCAGCAAGCCCTTGTTAAGTAACTAGGATTTTTTAAATGTTCAAAAATTACCTCAGGGAAGTCATTTTACTCACGTCAAATCCATCTGCATGTCCGCTCACTCTAGCAAATTTGCATCAGTACTTTTTACTCTCTAATGAATAAAGGTCCTCCTGTGTGGGAGCTGCCCTCCTGCTAAGAGCCTGGAAAGCCAGTGATTCTCAACAGAGAGTGCTCAAGTAAAGCCAGAGTAAAATGAGCTGTAACAGATGCTGAGAACCATGTCAGAACTGACATTGGGGGTGTTGGAATGCGTGCAGTATTAAATAGCATATTCCAAGGGTATCACTGATTTGCTTCTAGTCAAAATATTTGTCATAGTTTGACATAATGTTAAAGGAAGGTGTGAGATTTCTGTTTTTCTCCAAGCGGAGGTTACTTTACAACAGTCAAGAAATGCATTTCTAAGTGAAATGATCTTTTGCTAAGTAATCTTAGTTCTTCTGGTAGACTGCAAGGATGATCCATTGTAATTTGAATCTGTCCAGAAAACAATATTTCTGTTTATACATTTTTGTAATTTTACAAGTGTGATATAATTCCATCTTCTAGAAGGTCACAAGGAACATACATATACTCTTTATCTAGATTCACCAATTAATTCCATTTGATCCCATGGTACGTTATTGCTCTCGCTCTCTCCTATGTACGCATGTATATATGTATATAGACTTTTTTTGACTTCTAAGTAAGTTGGATACATCATGTCCACTTACCCTTAGAGAGGTTCTGCAGTAGTTCCTAAGAAAAATTACATTCTCTTATATAACCATAATATAGTTATCAAAATCAGGAATTTTAATCTTGATACATACTGTAATGTAATCTATAGTTAATATCAAATACCATCTACTGTCCCAATAGTACCCTTTCTACTTACTAATTTTTCTCACCCAGGATTTAATCCTGTCTCATGCATTGCATTTAGTTGTCATGACCCTTCAGCAGCCTTTCTTTCTGTTTCTTGTTCTTTACATTCTTGTAAAATGTAAAGTTTTAGGCTAGTTAATCTATAAAATATTGCTTAATTTGGCTTTGTTTGATGTGCGCTGCAAATCATTTTAGAAGAAAGGTCTAGAGCTTTTGATTGACAAAGATGATAGAGGGGAAAGAGTTTTCCTTGATTTGAGAGTGAAGAAAGCAATGCTTTGAGTAACTGTGGAGAGAAAAATATTATTGTACTGTGCTAAATCATAGCCTTATAAATCAGATTATTTAATATAATTTTATAGGCAATTAATTTGCATTATATATAATTGTTTTCTTATAATAAACTCATTAAATTGTGTCATTTTATGGCTTCTTTCATGTCACATTTTGTTTAAATGAAGCTAATGTGTTCTTTGGTTTGTTTGCTTTTTTTTTAACCTATTTCCTGGATTAACTAAACATCAGTCTGAGGCTGACAATTTTTTATTTTAATCAGAAAGATTTTTTTTATTTAATCCTCATCTAAGGATATGTTTATTGACTTTAGTAAGAGAGGGAGGAAGAGAGAGAGAGAGAGAGAGAGAGAGAGAGAGAGAGAGAGAGAGAGAAACATTCATTTGTTGCCCCCTGTAAACACCCCAATGGGGATTGAACCCACAACCTAGGTATGTGCCCTGGCTAAGAACTGAACCCATAGCCTTTCAGTGTATGGGATAATACTCCAACCAACTGAGCCACCAGCCAAGGCTATTATTTTCATATATATTAACATGTTATGTGAGTGGATTGATCTCCAACAACATTCCTAGGATGTAGATACCAATAACTCAAAGATAGATTGGAGGACACAGAGGCCCACTGGCAAAGAGACTTCCTTAGAATCATACATTCAGGAAGCAACAACATTCAGGTTCTGACTTCAAATCCCAGGATTGTTCTGACGTTTCCAAAAGAAAGGTGGTTATATATCTACTGGTATTTAATAAGAGTATACATGGTGAATATAGTCTCTTAATGGTCATGAGCCAATTGACCTTGACCAAGTAGAGGTTTTCTCATGCTTCAACCCTGAATGTAGAACTTCAAGTTTAAGTGTAACTTGAATCATCATCCTCTAAAAAGAGCTGACTAGCATATCACACTGTTCATTATATATTAGGTACTCATGTATACAGAGACTCAACTACATATCTATCAGATTCTTCATGGCCAAATGACAATTTTAAAGCCATAATCTCTTAAACCTTCAACTTAAATCTCATTACATATTAGAGATAGTAATACCCTTGCCCTAGCATTATTTTGAGAATTAAAGACAATGTATGTGATTTTTTCTTCTCAGTGAATGGCAGGTGTTAGGAATACTTGCTTTAATTTGGCTTATTTTGACTCATCAAGATGGCTATATTGATCTACACAGTTAACTTTGTATGAGAGAATTTAATTTCCAAATTAAAATTCATGTAGAAAAAAAGGCACGTTTTAAGTATCTTGGCATAGTGGTAAGAGCGTGGACTCCAAAGCAAGGCCACAGCCTCACATCCCAGCTCTTAAGGCAGATGCCCTTGGCCATGGGAATTGCCTAAACAGTGACTTTTCAAGCCATTCTGGCAACCAGAGAACTATTAGCTTTATGAAGTGGTAATACCCCAAACATAATATGATTTTCACTAATAATTCTAGTTTTAGTAAAATTATTACTTTATAAAGAAACCGGATTCAAACTATAGATTTTTGCATATATTTTATTTCATTTTGTTTTAATGACAAAAGAAAGAGAAATTCCACCCAATGTCCCCATCAGAGTGGTACTATCCAAGCCATGACATTTTTGATCTATTCTTTATAGAGAATCCCATTAGAGTTCCATAGAAACCCTTACTTTCTATTATGTCAACGACACCTTCGCTGGCCTCGAGCCATCGTCAGCTCCAAGCACTGAACCATGAAGCAATATCGCTGTAACTAGGCCAAACAGGCCATGACCTGACAGGCTATAAAGCGGTCATTATCTCCTATTAAATCTGAAATCTGTGCTTTGCATATTTTAAAACAACTATCCAGTTGTGTTATAGAGGTATATCTGCCAAATGAATAATTAGATTTTTAGGAGACTATAAAGAGAACCAAAATGCTTTCTACTGTGCCAAAAACAAAGTCGATTCAAATTTTATTTTCCCTCCTCCCCTGTTTTCATCCCCACTCTCTGGCAGTCAGACCAAAAATGTTTCAGTAACCAATAAATAGACTTCTGTTGCACAATTAACTGTAGCCTGGGATGATCTATGCGGCTGCCAAAGCTCTCTGTGCTGTGCACCACGGTCCGTTTCCTCGTGCAGTTGGGTAGAATACTGTGGATTGTCGGCACCTAATATTTGCTTTGTTTGGTTGATGTGATTACAAAGAGAGTTTTATCAAATGTAGAATAACTGAATGAGCCACTTAAATGTCAAAGCTGAGAAGAGATTTGCTTTTGTGGTTTAAAATTTAAATGGTTTTTTTCCCCCTACTCCCTGGAAATGTCTACGTAACTCATTTCATACAACAGCTTTAATGGTAGAGATGCAAGTGACTTTAGAAAGATTTGGAATAGGATTGAAGTATAACTACATGAAATATCCTATTAACTCTTGCCCCCTGTTTTACATTTTGAAGAAGATTTTTAACTAAACTCTTGAAGCTCAGTACCTATGATGTCATTAAACATTTTTCACTTCAGTGGATTGTGACTCTGGGAAACTTGCAACTTCTCTTTTCAGCAGGGGATTAAACTTTCAGGGAATAAATTAAATTGGGTTAAAATGTCTAACAGTTTTCAGATGAGTGCTTTATTCAAGTAGCACAGAGACATGTTAACTTTGAAATGAAACTCTAGTTAAGTAAATAACTTTTGTCAAGAACCTATCACTCAGGTGCTACACTGCTCTAAGCCTACTTTATTAATATTGGTTTGCAATCTTCAGTACAGGTGCAGAAAGGAATTTTAAATGCAATTAAAGCTGAGCTAGAAGGCCACGCAAGTACGTTTCAATCAAAAGCTGAATTCAAGACTGCTTTACATACAATATGTGCAAAGAAAGATCTCTTTTTATATTAAGTATGATTACATAAATACTGTTTTGAGAGAAGCAAATGCATTTCAAGGAGAAATGCAAAGAAAGAACAGTGCCACACTGTAAGGAACGCTATAAGCACCTAAAGAAATATTGTGCCAGGAATACATGAATAGTCATGACGTTTTAAACCCTGAATCATCAAGCCAAAATGACTGTGTATATACGTGTGTATACACATATATCAATATGATTTTTTGTGTATATACATACACATACATGTGTACATGATCCCATTATTTAAAATTTATGGTTTAATATTTATTAGAGAAATCTAGAATTCATTACCCTCAAAGTCATTTAAAACTAGACATAAATGTTGTAAAAAAAAGAAATATTTGTTATTATTCTATCATATTCACAAGTGATAGCTCAAAATAGGGCAAGAAGTTAGGAAATTAGTAAGCCTGAAGGCATTCTTAATTCAAGAGAAAGGATGCGTTATCCACAAAGTCATGCTTTCATGCTCCTTTGGGAACCTATGAAGGGAAGAAGAGTAGAAGAAGAAAGATGAAGGAATAGGGCAAGATGAGTAAGTAGATTGAGTAAATTCCAATCACAGTCAACCAATTACTTTGGCATGTTAAACGGTTGATAACTGTATAATTGGAGGATAGGTGTTAGTAACCAGGGCAGTGTCCTGGAGCCTTTGTGCTGTGCTAATCATCTTTTTAGATGCTTGACCTTAGGTAAGTGAGGAAATTATATTGAGGGAAGGGTCAGAGACCTCCAGAGTCCCTGGCATAGCAGCAGGGGTGGGGCAGGGTGAGGGGAACACTCCAATGGCTCAAGGCAGTGGCTATGAACCAACTAGTACATAGCATTTAAATATTGTTAACACTGGCGCATACTAGCTAAACATCCACCCTGTTTTTCATCAGTTACCCTTCCCCATTCATCAGCCTAGAAACACAACTCTATCTCAAGAATACCCATTTAACTTTTCACACTTTTAAAAATTCCTTAATATCTTTAATATTTACACTTCTGTGGTGCATAGGTAGAATTCCTTTGAATTACTGTTGATGCAATAAATTGGATCAAAATCTACTGTACTTAATTATAAATTTTGTAAGTCAATATTTATTAAACTTACTTTTACATGAGATTATGAAACAATATTGCTGCACCTCCTCCCCTCCCCCCACCCCCCAAGCAAATTCCATTAATCCTAATCCCAGTGTTCAGGATTTGGAAAATTTTTATTAGCTAAATTTCTTTGCTAGTATGTTTTACACAAAGAAGGATAGATTAAAGCTATATTCTGGGCCGTCTTGAAGGGGAAATGAAAAGACAGGGCTTCCTGATGTTTGGGGTATGCGGTATTGAAAAGAGGTAGCTGACATTTACATGATGCTTACATGGCTTTACTACTGTAGGAAAGTTTTCAAGAATAATTTGGGTCTTTTAAATACCCTGCCTGCCTTCCCCCTTTGATGTCCTCGCTATCACATCTTCCTTCATCTCCCTCCTCAACTGACTGTTCCTGTTTAGTGCCTCACACCTGCAGTGTGTTGTATCCGGATTACAAATCTGCCATTTTCATAATCTAAAATGTTCTAAGGTCTCTTATCCAATGTGTGTTACTTTCTTTTCCAAAACGCCAGTTGCTCTTTATAACCTTCCCAAATCACTTTATTTGGAATTGAACAGTAACTTTGGCATTTTTGCCTTTTTATAACTAATTTTCCCAGCCTAAAAGGAAGCCAGGATTAAAAGTTAGAGAGCCAAAGTTCAAATTCTGGCTGTGCTGTTGTATGACTGTGAGCAAGACGGCCAACCTCTCTGAATTTCAGATTCCTGATTTGCACAATAGAGATGCTAATGATATTATCCATAGGGCTGATACAAGAAGTAAATGAGATAATGTTTGTGAGGTGTCTGCTACAGAGTAATGAATCAATTCAAAGCTATAACTGTTTCAAGGGTCTCCTTAGGTTTTAGTTAAGTGTTTAATTTGTGCTTTTCCTCTTTCCCTTATTCAGCTGCAGTCTTACCAAGGGCAGACCTGTCATCTAATTTTTTATATCTTCTCAAGTCATACAGGGAAGAATTCTTCATTCAGCGGGCACTCTACAATATTGACTGACTTTTCAAAGGCATTTGAACTGCTCATTTGTCTGAGCAGTTGATTTACTTTGCTATTTCAGAGTGCCATGAAAATGTCGCAATATGACATCTGGTGAGATGCGATGGTGCTGACATAAAGATTTATTATCTAGATGAGATATTTAATGTACATTTAATTC
This sequence comes from Tadarida brasiliensis, assembly GCA_030848825.1. NCBI lineage: Eukaryota > Metazoa > Chordata > Mammalia > Chiroptera > Molossidae > Tadarida > Tadarida brasiliensis. Next base: position 74,735,991 of record CM061267.1, on the reverse strand, counting down.
AGGAAAACTGCTTTGTAAAAATGTTGGCTATTTTACTTAAAAGACGAAGAGAATTAATCCTGAAATTGAGTATACTGAATTCAACATACAATTAAGGACACATACTTAATTGTGTTCACTATCAGTCTAAACATAGGCTCCAGTACCTTGAACCCAGTACCTAAGAGGCAATACCAGGACTTATGGTCACATTAGCAAACATCCAATAAATCAAGACCCATCTGCCATCTTTCTTTTGGCAAAGGACACCTTGACCTTTCAGAAAAAATAGCCATATATCCAAACAAAACAATATGATCAAGTAGAATATCTGGTTGTGAAGCCAGGAAGTAAATGGCAGGTAATATAAACAAATTATCTCACACCTGGATGGCATTCAAACCAGTATTCCTGACCCCAGCCCCTCTCTGCTTTAGTCCACCTTCCATAGGGTAACCATATTATTCTTCTCAGAGTATGCATTCAACATGCTGACTTGTCTACTCCAAAAATGTCAATGGTTTCTTCATCTCTAGGCTATTTCTTAGCTTGGCATTCAAGTTCCTCAAGGACCAGGCTTCTGTTTACCTAATTCTGTTCCCTATTATCATTAAAACATATCCTCAGTTCTTCCCAGTTCATTCTCAGCTCCTTCTTGGATTCAGGTCTGTATTCGTTCTACAACAATCAGTGTCCCCCACCATGTGCATGCCCCCACATATGCCTACACACACACACACACACACACACACCTCACACTCTCATGCCCACCCAAGATACCCCTTTTTCCTATAAATCATGTATACTCCCAGCAATAGTCTTGCCTTCAACCAAGAATCATGCCAGACCGTTCTGTTCCCCTTTTTCTGAACACCCATAGGCCTCTTTGACACACTTATCCTGACACTGCTTGCAGTGTCTTAATCATATTTAGTTGGTATGTCCTATGTTCCCAACCAGATTATGAGCTTCTAAAGGAAAAACTTGCTGCCTTCATTTCAACTTCCATGTCTGCCCCAGTGATCGGCTCATAAGAAGGATACAGTAAATCTTTTGATGAAAAAACATACATTTTTTGCACCACAAATAAATATGTCTAACCCATGGCTGTATTAGCCACAAAATAATATTTTATTGATTTCAAAGTGGAAACATAGAAAAGGCAAAGAAAACCAAATATACAAACATCTGGAAGACTACTGGGGTCAATAAATAGGTATGTCAATAAATCTTCCATTTTCATACCTAGGAGTATTGAGTATCTAGGTCACACAGATACAGTCATTATTTGGAAATGATTCATTCTTCAATTTTCCTTTTTACAAGGTACATTCCTGGAATATAACTTGAAAGTCATTTTGCTTTATCTAAATTTAAAACTGCTGAATATGGAGGTATAGCAGAAGGATGTGGGAAATAAAATGTGTATTCCATGGAACACAGTACCCTTGCTTTACTACAAAACCACGTTTGATGTGCTCCGTTCAGGAACCATGTAGGCAAACCTGAAAAGATTTATGTTGGCAGTTGATTACACTTGGCCTTCAATGCCATTTGATTAACAGGTTTCCCCTTGAGCCTGTTAAACCGAAAAAGAATCAAGGTTTAATTCTCCAATCCTAGGGAAATGTGCCTTTTTAAAATGTAAAATGTGAACTTCAGAAGAAAGAGAATGAACCTTACACATTAGTAAGCCACCCTCCCCCTTACAAGGAGTCTTGATTAAAAGATGAAAATCCACCACAAGATTTCCAGACAGGCATGGAGGCCCATTTGCCCCAGCTGCCTGGAGACTTTTTAATAGCAGTCACTTTGAGCTGTTAATGAAAATCAGGTTGAACAGCATGGTGTCAGGAAGCTGCCCAACCTGTCTATCTGCCAGAATGAACTGCTCAACTTGTGGCACCCCTCCTCTTCTAATCAAGAGCTCAAACACCCCCACGAAGACTCGGAATGGTTCTCAAAACCAATGCTCATCCTTATGGAGAAGACTTTTTAAAATATCAATACAGCCACTGCCTAATTATTCAATTCTGTTCATAGGGCAAAGGAGATTCTTTTCTGACCCCTGCAGTGATTAATTTATGCCCTGAAGTATAAGATTTGATTACTCTTAGCATGTATAACATGTGAGCCTTATTACTGGTCATAAAATTATTCAGCCACCAGAGTTGGTTCAATGGCCTCCTGAGGCAATAAGTTCAACTATTTGGCTGCCTGCTGGTAAAGAAATATAGCCTGACATTAGCTCAGAATTTACCTGCTATTTGGTTTATCAGTACATGTTTGATGTAAATGATTTCTAAATTCCCAGAAAATTATTGTACCTGGTTAAAAAAAAAAAAAGAGTAGAAAAATAATTTTCCCATAAAAGAGTTAAAGACTGAAATTCACCAGTGTTCTCTTGAAAAGGGATGTTTTCATTGAGTGAATGTTCTGATTTAGTGAAAAATCTCTTGGGTCTTCCACTCTGGTTTAAAATCTTTGTAAAACACACTAGTCCATTTTTCTGGCTCAGTAAGTTCAGTATGGTGTGCTCAGTTTAATTAATACTTCTCTGATAAATTTAACCCCAGAATGCCTCAAGATCTTCATACTGAATATTAATTACGATTCTCAGAAGGGTAGGTGGCGAAGAGGGAAGGGTCTAGGTTTGCAATGCTCAAATCATGGAACAAATCCTGGAAATATTTAGGCTGTTTATGTTGGTTTATTCTTTATATTTCACCTCATTTCATAAAAAGTTTGAGGCATCCAATGCACCACAATACAACTTTTTTTTTATTATTATTAAATTGAAAATATTGGGCAAAAGGAAAATGTGGATGCCATACAAATGAGCAAGCAAAAGGATAAGAAAGGTACTTTCAAAAAAGCCTGCCATATAGTACACTCCACAGATATAACAAGGGCTACAAGATGTGACCAGGGCAGAGAGAAAAGCAGGATCACCCACAAAATTCAGTGTTCAGAAATACTACAAAACTATAGCAACAACAACAACTCTTGTTTTGGAGAAGCACCGGCTTTTTTCTTGATTATGTGTAGTCATAATAGTAATGTTATTATTTTTATGCTATGTTTATGATAACATAATTTTATGAGGGCTCTCATAAAAAGGACACTACTGGGTGATGTTGTCCGTGGGTCTCATACTTCAATGTGCATGTGGATCATCGAGGAACTGACTACAAGGCAGATCCTGATTCTACTTCCACAGCTGGGGCCTGTAATTCCCTGCAAGCTCTTGGGTAATGCCAATGCACTGGTTTCTGGACAACATGTTGAGTGGCAGGATGTAGAGACCATTAAGGGTATCTTGCTGGCAATCCATCAATAATGAACTTGACTTCCTATAGCACTCCTCATGGTAGGCTGATGGCATGACATCAATTCAGTAAATACAATCCTGTAAAAGTAATTTTATGACATGAAGTATAAAAAGATGCACTTCAGGTACACATCTTCTTAACCTCTACTTTGGCCCAAAGGCAAAAGTTAAAACACCTTAACAAGCAAAGGGTGAACAACGTATCTTTCTTCAATGGCAGTTGAATGAATGAACTAACAGGCATTAAGTCCCTCATAGCGACAATTTTTCTGACTGAAGAAAAGAATGAACAATTCTTTATAGACTACAATTTCATTCTTTGTCACTACAGTGATTCAAAATGTAGGAGAAATCCTTTGTAATAGAGTGTTATAAATATTTTCTGTTTCAAATTACTCCCATGAAAATTTGCATATTAATATGTATTAATGAATATTAAATTATTTAAATATTTACATTTTCTATCGGAGCAAGCATTGATCATATTCAAAAGAAAAGAAGAGCGTTTTAGCTGCAATATTTAAATAATTATTCTAAACTATGTAAAATAAAGAATAAAAAAGAAAAAATTAAAGTAAATTGTTTCTAAAATATAATTTATTTCTTTTTTAAAGTAAATTACAAAACAGTAGAAATACAAAGTAAAAAGAAGCCTCCCCTTAGTTCATCACCACCAAACCAGTATTACAAAAAATGTTTAAAGGTCTTTTTTAAGAAGAAGAAGAAGAAAAGACAAAAAATATTTATGACAAAATGGTAGTAAATATATCTATGGGTTAAAAAGATGAAGGGATTAAGAAGTTCAAATTGGTAGTTACAGAATTGTCACGGAGATGTAAGGTACAACATAGGGAATATAGCCCTGGACAGTTTGGCTCAGCGTTTAGAGCGTCGGCCTGTGGTCCAGAGAGACCTGGGTTCGGTTCCCACTAAGGGCGCGTACCTCAGTTGCAGTTTGTCCCCAGCCCTGGTTGGTCGTGCAGGAGGCAGCCACTCGATGTGTCCCTTTCACATTGATGTTTCTCTATCTCTCTCTCTCTTCCTCTCTCTCCCTCCCACTCTATCTGAACAAAAGATGGAAAAATGTCCTCGGGTGAGGATAAAAATAAATAAATAAATAAAAACATAGGGAATATAGTCAATAATACAGGGGATGGCAGAAGTAGGTTTACAGTTGTGAGTACAAGAAACACAGTTTATTCTTTGTATTATTATTTATTAATTATTATATAATTTTCCATGCAAACAACTATAAACTTGCTTTTGCCCATCCCAATATTATAATAACTATGTATGGTGTCAGATGGGTACTCGATTTATTGGGGTAATCACTCAGTAAGTTATATAATGGCTAATCACTGGGTGGTACATCTGAAACTAATATAATATTGTATGCCAACTGTAATTGAAAATTAAAAAATTATTAAAAGTGAAAAAAAGTAAGCCTCCTTTTAGAAAAGATGGAATTGAGGCTCAGGGAGGTTAAGGGACTTTCTCGAGGTCACAGAACTAACAAATCCCAGAGTTTGACTATAAGACCGATGTTTATACTCATACACACTACTTTACTATGATTTTTCAAACTGACCTATAGCCTTTAACATTACTGTGATTCAATATGGTGGTAACATAGGAAAAATGCAAAGAGGAATGTATTTCATTCACTCATTGAATATGTACTGAGAACCACTGTATTAGTCACTGACTTGGGAGCAGAAGGGCAGTATGTAATAATGGATAGCACTGCCAATTCCTCATGAGACACACAGCTTAGTAGGGGTAAATGTGCACGTATGCCCTTATAATACAGCCTGAGGAGTATTAGTCTACAAATGCTTATAAAATGTTGTCAAGAATTAAAGGAGGTGATACTTGAGCTGGGTTTTGAATGTTGGGTGTATTTTGGCTAGGTAGAATAGGAAAGCTGGGTCTGCCAGGAGCACAAGGCTGTGGAAGAGAATAACGAGTTGAGTAATGCCAAATAAGTTCCTTTTGACTACAGTAAATATGGGACAGGAGAGAGTAAAGAGCTAGAGAGAGATGGAAATCAAACACACATACAGGTTTCTGGCTGAAATAGTGGCCGTCAACCTAACAGAGTTACTAAGATTTGGGCCACTATGCCCTTTGAGAACCAAAGAAAGGCAGAGAGAAAGAGTGTTGACACAGTCCTAAGGCAAGACTGTGAAGATGCACTGTTGATCCAGGTTGCTCCTGCTGCTGGTGATCTTTGCAAACGCTTACAGAGACAAAAGCATTTTTCAGGTCAATAGCTGTGCACCAGGTCCAAGTGGCTGTGTTAATTTGCTTCAGTGAAGAAACCACATCTGGAATCACAGCTGCAATTAGAATCACTGGATGCTTACATTTACTACAATCTACAGTGATTCTCTAAATACATCCATCTTCTTCAAAGTCCAACCCAGTGACTTAAATGAGGACATAATGGACATCGCCATCCCTGCATATTTCAAGTTTTGATAGAGGCACTAATCTGCAGTTTTCCTAGGGCTGCACTACTACTTTAAGTTCACTATCCTGGTGGAGAGTTCCAGAAATTTACACACGCCCTTCCTGCCAGAATCACCCTCACTTGATGAGTCAGGGACCAATGTGTGGAACTTGACAGTTGCCATGTAAATGAGTTCCATTGGGTAAAAATCACATGGTGGTTTAATGAACTCACTGAGGAGACAGGCTTTCCCCCAAATTCCATTTGTTATTTCAGGACTGAGACCTCAGGCAGGTTGGCACTCGCATAAACCCGTGAATGCATCCTAGAATCTTGTGCTGTAAGTGCCTCTCTTGCTTCACTCTAATCCCAGCCCTGTGTCACTTGACCACTACTATACCTCTGATTTGACCAGCAGACTACACTATCATTTTGAGTCCCTATGAATTAGCATAAATTTATTTTTATTCTTCACTCAAGAGAAAAACATCAAAGCATCATCGATCAGTTGCCTCCCATATGCAACCAAACCAGGCATCGAACCCAAAACCTAGGTATGTTCCTTGACCAGGAATTGAACCTGCAGTCTTTTTGGTGTACCAGATGACACTCCAACCAACTGAGCCACCTGGCTGTGACAATTAGCATACATTTAGAGACAATGTTTAGTAATTCCTAGAAAGTCTGGGTATTGTCCTCTCCCAAGTATGTAGTTGCCCTAGTTAGTGGTTGCAAGTCTTTTTGGGGTAAAGCTGAGAGGAAGATTAAACATGTACTTCTGGTAGTGTTTCTGGGTTCATCTATAGGAGGATGTAGCCTCTGGGTCTGTGAACTGGCTTAGTCTGGAAACTTGGTGACAGACTGGGACACTGCATTGTGGCGACTCAAGTCAGGTTTCTGGTCACTAGACCTAGAGTTTTGTCCTCTTAAAGTTTAAATGATATTTTAGTGAGGTGCCCATAACTTTGCTCCTATGAATATCTTGGGAATTATCTACAACCTAATAAAAATCCATGCAGGTAAAAAAAATGCTTCATACTCAGTTACCTCCGCTGACTTCTATAAATGTTCTCACCTTAACCCTAACTTGAACATTGCCCCTCCATAATTCCAAAATCCCCAGTGAACTCGGGTTTATAGAAAACATGATCTCAGAGGTATTGCACTGGTTAATGTATTTCCAATGCCTAATGAAAAGAATGTCCTTTGGGGTCTCTCTGGGAATATAATGTGCATGTGTGGGGACAGTGGTGGGAACAGCAGTGGGAATAGCTGGGGGAAGATGGATTGTGACAGCCATGTGAGATAATCTACCACAAAGTATCTGCTTTCCATATGCCTTTTTATTTTGTTCCTCATTACTATGCTTCGGTAGTTCTGGAATTTCAACTTCATTGAATGTAGGCTACCACTAGGTGTAAGTTTTAGTTAACTAACCAAGTACATTTTTAGAACTACTTCCAGCTGCACAAACTAAAACACTAAGTCATAAATGTCTACCAAGTTTACCATATCAACAATTCCAGCATTATTCAGTTATATGTTTTCCCTCTTCAATAGAAATTAGCAAAATCTTACAATTATTCTGAAATATAAGCTATCTCATCTTGGGTCAGACTTTATACTTGTTCCCCTGGAGTATTCTAAGATCTGATTTTATTTGTGGGTCTAGAAGCAATATGAGGCGTTTGGGATGGGTCTTGGGAAGACTGGACATCCCCTTACATGGCAAGTGCCCCAGGTTAACAAATTGCAAGAACATTGTGTCTGTTCTTAGTGAAGTTAAAGCAAAAAGAAATATTGAATCTTTCAGAGCTGCTATGAATACTATCTGTTTCTCCAACAGTGATTTAAAACAAGGGTTTAAAGCATGAACTTGTTCTTTCTTTTCTTTTAAGCTTCCCAGTGTAGTCATAAAAAGCCATCCTGGCCCATAGTCTTTGTAGTCTTTATAATTACCGTACAAGTCAAGTTCAGCATTCATTTGATTCCCCAACACTTTGTTCAGTAGACACTTCATTTGAATCAACCACAGATAACAGTCTAAACATGTGCCACTGCATACCGTATGCGAGGAGTTCAGCACCACGTTCAAGACAAATAGAATATAAACAAACCAATGCCAGAGGTTCATCTTTGAGAGTGTTTCCAGGAAGCACTCCTGATACTCAGTGTATATATGGTCATCCAGCACTTTGTCAGGAAAACCAAAGCCAAACCAAGTACTTCAACAAAAATAAGACAGCGTAAGGAATTGGTTTCATAGGTATCAGAGGACTGAAAAAGCATGAAGGGAACACCAATGCTACATGGACATAATAATTATGAAAAGTAGCTACCACCTCTGAGGCTAGAGAAATACAGGGGAGGGATGTGGTTATCAGAACCTACAAGCTGATGGGGAGATTGGGATTCAGAACTCTGAATAGAGGCACTGCCCTTCTTGTGCTGGGAGCTCTGAAGAGGTATGATGAGGCGGGTCCAGGGAAGACCAAAAGAAGCTTCTATTCAACTCATATTGCCAGGTATCTGCTGACAAGAAGAGCAAGCAGAATATTACCCTCCTAATATCTAGTCTCCCTCATGTATCCCCACTTGATAGAACCTAAAAGAAGCCAACCGGTAAAGAACAGGACTCCAAGCCCTAGTACCACAAATCAGAGTATTGAAGGGTAGCTTTAGAGCCAAGAGACAAGAGATTGATAACCATTGTGTATTTCATATGGAGAAAACCAAATCACAGAAAAATTGCATGGGGTTAGGAACTAGGCTTAGTCTCGGCCACATCACTAATGAGCTGTAAGAATTTTATCAGGTAATTTCACCTTTCTGCGCATGTATCACTTTAAAAAATCACATAACAATACCACCCATGCCTTCCTCACAGGAGGCATAATGTAGGTGAACACACTTTGAATAAGTAGAGTACTATATAATTATAAGCTTGTCCCACTATTATTATCCATACTAAATGGAACCAGGAAAATAATAGATGAATGAAACACATAGCTAATCTTAAAATCTTCTTTTAGACAGTTTTATATTCTTTTCCATCTAACCAGTCTTTACAGGGCACAATGCCAAATAGCCCAGAAAGCCCGCCATGTCTAGCCCTTTATAGAGATGCTAACAAGCAGTAATGCAAATCCAAGGACAGTACCTGGAGGAAAAATAGACTATCAGGAGTTTAGCTGAATCTCCAAATGAATGGCCAATTGGAATAATGGAAACATAGACACAAACCATTTATATATAACCTGTTCTTCTTGAAAGCTAAATTTGAAAATTTAATGATTACCTGTAGAAATTGTATAAATAAATAGTAGGCCAACATAAAACAAATAAGAAAATTTGGCACAGAAAGGGCTCTTTTGTTGTTTACATTGAGGTCATGAATAATTACTGAGGAAGGAAAAAGCAAACAGATAAATCGGTGCATTTGAAACAATAACTTTACAAGGTAGGAAACCACGAAGTTAAATAATGAAGACTGCACCACTTAGAAATGCCTGTCTGAGACTTCTAAGTATTCGTCCACAAAGATTCAGAATTTCATTCCAGACCAGACAGAATTAACAGACTTGGTGATTATTATTTTAGAATTTTAACTCTGCTGAATTAAGCTGAAGAATCTCTCTAAAAGTATGTGAGCGCTGATTCATTCAGCAACAAATATTTACTACATTCTTTGCAGCAAATACCTAGGTTCTGAGGGCACAAAAGTGAGGGAGGGCTCTGATTTCCACACGGATGATGACAACCCAAGGAAGTGCTGAAATGCAGTGGGAGAACAATTAACTTTACCTGAAGGTGCTAGGAAAGGATTCTCAAATGTGACATTTAAGCTGAATCTCAAAAAGTTAAATCAAGTTTGCAATTTTGAAAGAAGTAAAAGGGCAGTAAAGGAGAAGGCAGATGCATTGCAAAGGCAGAGAGTCATGAAAGACAGCAACATATTAGGGGGACAACAGGAAGTACTGTGTCGCCAGAATTTAGGATGCAAGGGTGGGAGTGGAAGTTACAGGCAGCCAAAGGAGGTGACACTAGAGAAGTCAGGGTTGACGAATGAATGGCTTTGTTAACACTGCTAGGGAGTTTGAGTTCCTTCTGTGGGAAGCAGAGTTCCAATGACATCTTTAATAGTGTAGTGAAATAATTAATCTTCACATGATAGCTTCAATACTAGTATAGAATTTGAATTTCATTGGAGAAAAACTGGGGTTAAGGAGAACTATTGAAGTTGTCCAGGCAACAGACAGGAGGACCTATGCGCTAAAGCTGTGGAATGGAGAGGAATGTGGTCTGGAGGTATTCCTTATACACATCAATAGGAAATGCCCCTGCATAAGAGGAAAGGTTGGAGGATGATGCAGAGAGTGATGAAGTCTTCCACTCAAATAGAGAAGGAGTCAGCAAACTTTCTCTGTAAAGGTCCAGCTCTTAGGCAATTTTAAGCCTCTGAGAGCCGGACGTTCTTCATCAAAGGACTCCGTTCTGCCGTTGTAACACAGAAGCGCCATGGGCAATACATAAACAAACAGGTATGGCTGTGTTCCAATGAAACATTGTTTATGGATACAGAAGTTTGCATTTCATCTAATCTTCACGTCATAAAATATCATTCTTTTCATTTTCTTTTGAAGGTATGAAAACTATCCTCACCTTTCTGAAATTCCATGCAAAAATAGGCAGTGGGCTAGATTGGCCCCAAGGACAATACTTTGCAAATCTCTACAATAGAAAAAAACATGGGAGAAACAGAATTCAGGTTCAGTTTGAGGTGCTGTGGGACACCCAGGTGAGGATGTATGGAAGGCAGGTGTCTGGGTCTGGATCTCAGTAAAGGGAGCTGTCCCACCTGCTCTAGAAATACCGTTCTTCGCGGTCATAAAGGAATAAAAAAACTGTGAGAAGGCAAATACAACAGAGAAATGAAAGATCATATAATACCCTAAGCTGCTTTTAAAGTACTCAGTAATTGCAGGGAAAGCAACATTTGAGGGTTTTATATTGTCAAACCCAGACACTTATCTCTATCGTGAGCAGTGAGAAGCCACGGCCAAAGCTAAAGCATTTATGACAGGACTTGTAAAAGTAATGAAAGATGATCGAGTACAGGAACTGTCCAAGAAGCAACTAATGATTCATCCTTTACAGGTGAAAGACAGAAATGAAACTGGATTTAATTCTAGAAAGGGAATTTCATTTGTTAACTGTCAGACACTGATGCAAAAGATAAATAGAAGTCATAGAAACCTCCTTCTTAGGCAATATGTAACACTCCTCCACAACATAGGCTTGTTAAGTAACATTCAAACCACCCATAAATGATCCTAAATAGGAATGGTTTACAATTCAATTTGGTAAAGAAAGGATGACTGTCTCGGGAGAACTTTCTGGACATGTGCCGCCCTGCCCTTCTCAGGCAGAGGAATGAAAAGTACATTTATCCCGGGGTTTCGCCATTTATTTGGTTGAGGCACAGCATCTCCGGTCCACACTGGATTTTTAACAGATGAAATATTTCCTAAACCAAGTAATTTGATTCTGTGCAGATAGTGACCACAGGCAGTGTAATTAATTTCTTTTATATCTTCAACACAGTAAGTGGATCTTCCCTTTCTATCCATAAGACAAAGCCAGACACAAATCACCATGAAAAGCAAGGTGCAACGTGAAGATTAGGAAATCTCCTATGATGTTGTGAATCCAAGCTATTCATTGCCTCACAATAAAAGGGAAATGTTAAAAATCAATCTTTTAATGCCATGTCAATTTCCAATGTAAAGTGGCCCAAACAGAAGAAAACAGATTTAGTATTTTAACTTCTATTCTCCCATTGTCAAAATCCTATCAAAAAATCCTTTGAGATAGTAAAAAAGTGTGTTGATATAGTCGCTCACAACCATTTGTATTTTTCTAAATGTTGCAAATTCTCACATTAAACTTAAAATGCTTTGGTGATAGTCCCTAGAACTATAGGTCACAAAAGTGTCATATTGATTCAAAATGACTCTTTTTGGGTTTTTTTTCTTTATTGGTTTTAGAGAGAAAGGAAAGGAGAGAGAGAGAGAGATAGAAACTTTGATGAGAGAGAACATCGACTGGCCGCCTTCTACATGCCCCCCACCGGGGATCGGGCCCATAACCTGGGCATGTGTCCTGACCGGGAATCGAACCAGTGACTCCTGGTGCATGGGTCGATGCTCAACCACTGAGCCACACCGGCCAGGCCAAGATTACTCTTTTACATGAGAATTACTGCCAAGTTAAGTCCTTCTCAGTATTCTACAGAACGGTGATATCGCTGGTACTTCATAAGATAACAGACTGACAAGAAAAAGAACATTTTACTAGGTGAATTTCTACAAAGAAAATATTACAGATAAAAACTGAACAGCTTTTCTAGTGATTAAGTATACATTTAAAAAATCTTAAAGTAAAAATCTATGTGTTTTCTATTTGTAATAGTCATGAAACATTTACCTAACCAACATGAGAAAAGCTTGTGATAAGTGGAAGATAATTAAAAACAAATAGAAACATATTTTCAAGTTTAAATTAGAAACCATGATAAAACCTAGCCTTTTCTACAAGACATCCCAACAACTAGAAGTGAACAAAAGCCAGTCAAAATTTGTTCTGCAGATAATGGACCAAACAATTATTGTATCTGTCCTTACCCTCCAAATTTAATTAATTTAATCACTAAATTGGCTCAATTAAAACTTTATTTTATTACCAGTAGAGACACAGCTGTAAAATGTTTTTATTAGGCCAAGAATTTTAGCAGGACATTCTACTACAATGAATAAACTTCTGGAAAAAAAAATTTTACACTGATGGGTATGATGCAATGAAGATGGGCTTTGGAGACACTCTGAGCTAGATTCAAAACCAGCATCTTCAGCTAATTAGCTATGTGTTTGGGGGCAAATTACACTAATTTAAGAACTTAGTGGGTCTAATTCTATCTAGCTTAACATCAGTCATCACCAGAAACCTAAGCTTTCCAGGTTATCTATCATTACCTAGATCTGTGGCTCTCAATTTATCAGATCTATAGGCTCCCTTTACATAATAATATTTTATCATTCTGAAATAAAATTAATCAATATTATAACCTACACATTTTTTAAATATCAGTATAGTGTCCCATAAGATGTATTTCAATATGTAAATGTATGGACATTACAACACATGTTGGTATCAAGTGTTTATACCTACACAGAGAGCCACCAATAAGATGACAATGACAAATGCAGATAGAGATGTGAAGTACTGGCCACTTAATACTACGGGTGGCATGGCTGCTAATGACTTGATTTTCCTAACTGGTGAAGAGCTATTAGCACAGTTGTGAACAAAACAAGTGCATTATTTTCTTTAATATACACAACACTTGAATTCCTAGAAAACTTAGTGCAAACTAAAACTATACACAAAAATATGTGTGTTCATATATAATACATACTGTAAATAGGTTTCCACCTCTATAACTCTCCAGCTGGGTGTTCATAGATCACATGGAATGTGAGTGGGGAAATGTGTGATCCTGTAGAACTCACCTACATGTTACAAGATGTCTCCTGTTCCTGCCTCCAACAGTATCTTTTCCCACTTCTTCAACTCTTGCTCCCTGTACCACCCTCTCCGCAGCAATTCTTTACATAACAGCCAGAGAGAGCCTTTAAAAAACGTTAATCAGGCTGTGTTACTGGGCTAAGCCCACCAATGATTTCCTGTTGCACTTAGAAAACAGTCCAAACTCTTTTGCATGACTTTCAGGCCCTGAATGATGCTGCCTGTAGTCAACCTCAGTGATCTCACTTCTACCAGTGTCCTCTTTGCTTTGTGCTCCAGGCATTCTCCTACTGGTCCTAAAACTCATCAAACTTATTCCCAGCTTTGGACTTTCTATGTGTAGTTTTCTCTGTCTGTAACACATTCATCTGACCCTTGCTCTGTCTCCTGAATCCTACTGGAATTCTTCACCTGGATGTTGACTTTCCCATAAGGAGATTTGTTCACTCTCTCCTTAAATCATCATTCTCCCCGTCTTACCAAATAGCACACCCACACAAAAGTCCTGACAATTACTTCTCTTTATCTCATTTCTGTTCATCTAATCAATGAGGACATCCTTTTGTCTTTTTCTCTAAAAGACATCCCAAATGTATCATAACCACTGCTACTATTTTTGTCTGGGCCACTATCATCTCTCACCTGTCCTATTTCACAAGCCACCTAACTGGTCATGCTCCTTCCATTCTCTGTTATCCTCTCTCCACACAGCCTCCAGAGTGATCTTTGAAAAAGATAAATCAGATCATGTCACTCCCCATTTCAAGTCCTCAGCGGCTATCTTTCACACTTAGAATAGAACACAAACTCCAGGGACCATAATCTACACGGCTTTGACTACCTGCTCCCTTGCCTCATCCTTCACCTTCATTTCACTCACTCTCTATACAACTGGCCTTCTTTCTGATAAAATGACGAGACACACTCTTTCCCAAGCTGGGACTTCTGCTCTATCTTGGAACTATATACCTAGAAAGTATATAAACTACAACAGATATGTGTATGGCTGGCATCTTGCTATCTTTCAGGTGTCAGTTTAAAATGTCACATCCCCAGAGAGGTCTTTCCCAACCTACCAGATCTGAAGAAATCCCCACTTACTCTCTCTCACAATATCTTCCTTTATTCTCATCATAGAATGGATCCGTATGTGACACTTTTTGGTTTACACAGTTATTTATTAATGCCCCTCCCCTGAATGGAAGATCTATGAAACCAAAAGCCTAATGAAATTAGCCGTAAGTATTTACCAATTCCTAAATAATCATTACTCAGAGTGGATGCTGAAATATACTTCTAAAATGAATAAATGAATGAGAGGCTCAGTATTCTTATAGGATCTTCCTGGATGAAATTATTTAACTTCATGATTTCCAAACTGGAGCATGAGCATCACCAGAAAACATGAGTTACTTTGCCAAATAGTTCAAATCACTGGAAAATGTGGCATATCTTCCTGAAATATCAGTTTAACATGAAGCATTTAAAACAATATCTTTATATAAAAATAGATAAGAATACTAATGAATTAGAATATACTACTTCTATGAGTTTTTTATATAAAACAAGATTTCTGTGAAACCACGATTTTAGCAGTTGCTACAGGCTATGTTTCCACGCCCCCATTAAATGGTATTATTCTCCTCAGTTTAAGGAATGTAGCAATGTTTAAAATATTAAGAAGCAAAGGAGTGACTCCATGAACAATAATATGAGCAAACATGTTTAATGCTCTATTAAAAATATCAACAGAGGGACAAGCAAGATTTTCTATTTGTTGAGTAATTTCCAATGTTCCGAATCTGAACATTTTTGAGTTGTTTTTCTTTCTAGAAAAGCTTGAAGTGCTGTTAGTTCCTGTCAGTGGCAGTAAAAGTTAGAACACAAATACTTAGTGTATTAGAGGTCTAGCTAGAAGACCAAGAATTATCCAAAAGTCCTCAACAAGAAAAGCCCATGCGGTCTTATAGCTACCTATCCCTCAGGAAACTAAGAGGTAAGGGTCATGGAAACAGCAATGCAGGGAAGTCTGATTATGACAATCTGATAAGTAACAGATGAAAAGGTGTTCAACAAGCATTTAAGTCAGTAGTAGATTGACTTCCACTAAATTAATGAAAACATCTAGGAAGAAAACATACTAAGAATAAGTTTGCTAAACAAACCTCATTCTGTAAAGGAATAAGTAAGGCCTGATATTGAAAACCGTCCCTATCAATTACTAACTGGGTGATTTTGACCAAGGTACTAACCTCAGTTTCATCATCTGTGATATGGATATAATAATATCTAACTCTTAAAAAGATTGGAAGACTATAGGAGACAGTATACATCACAGACCTAGCACCCACCAAGCCCTTAAATTGCAGCTATTTTTGTTACAGGATAATGCAACTACCATTACAATAATTAAAAGTACCTTATTCTAATTCCAGATTTAATATAAAGGGAAGTTTGGTTTAATATTAGCAATGAATATTTCATATTTTTTCTAAAAGAAATGTTTTAATAAACGTTGATACCCTAGTTCTGCCAGACATCTAAAATTATGTCCTATGTTTTTAAAAGTCTGAACTATGTAATATATGGTTTCAAATAATAATGTATTCAGAGATTTTCTTTGCTAGATAGACTGAAGAATCCCCAATGCTGTCCTGAAGTTTTCTTTTTTAACTTAATTTAGCAGAGATTTTATGCCATATTCCCATTTTCCTCAACTTTTTTTATGTGCATACCTCTAAGAGTTAGCAAGCTATCTGAAGGCAGAGGCTATTTTGTGTGGCTGCTTTATATGGATTTCTAGTTACATTGTGGTGGGCAAGGAGTTGGTATGGGGAGGAGAGTGAGATGAATATGAAAAGTGACTGACATTTGTTCATTATTACACTATGAATTCCTTCTGCTTTCCTGCTAGAACGTATAATAATCAATTGAATTATGAATGAAATATCACCCTATGAGGAAAATAGATGTGTTATTATAACTGATTAACAGAAATGGAATATTCAGGATTCAAAGTTTCATGGTTTCTCCAGTCTGACATGGTGCCAGGGCTAGATCCAGACTAAATTGTACAAAGAGCTTTTTTCTCCACCATATGGACTGGGTGAGAAATGAAATCAAAATCCTAGAAAAATGCCATTCCAGTGGTTCCCCCAGCACCACCATGCTGTACTGTCTGTTGGGACACAGAAAGCTCATTTTCTCAAAGGAAGCTCTGGTTCTTTGACAAGCACATGGGATATGGGTGGTAAGGTACACCTCAACCTTACCCTAAATACACATAATGACTCACCTGAGTCACAGAGACAACCCTACACTTGCACTTGAAGATAGTGAAGCCATGAATGTTTTCCAACATCATAAGCACTTCTGTGGCATGCAGCGTGAGGATACTACCCTCAAGAGTGCATCTGGTTGGCCCAGAATGTCCCCAGAGTGATGGGTAATCATAAGTGTCACCATCAATCAGGGCTTACTGGTGGATTTATGGCATATTTGGTAAATAAGACACTGCGTTTTTCAGAAAATCATTTTCTGAACTTGAACTTTCCTTCACAGAGCACTGAATTTTCCAAAGATAACTTTGGAAGATATATGTGAACAATTGTATTACCAATTACATACTGAGTGACTACATGAGCAACAAGAACCATAAGTAGAGTGACCATATAATTTGTTGTTCAAACCAGGGCACTTGAGAACTGAAAGGGAAACTATTAATAATAATGCCAAACAGAGAAGAAGAAGCCATGTAGTTATCTTAGGAGAAAATAGTTTAAAACAAGCTTATACTCATTTATACAAACTTGAAGACTAAAACCTGATCATTGTAGGGGGAAAAGGATTTTCTGTGATGGAGAAAGAGTAGTAATAAGATGCAAGAGTTAGATAAAAGAAAATAGAAAAAATAATAATTACTTATTGATTGCCTGCTTTGGGCCAAGCTTTTAAATAATAAAAACTCCAACAATAATAACATGTATAGTAGTGACAAAAATCTATGATGTAAATATTAGTCCCATTTTACAGATAAGAAAACCAAAGTTTTAAAAAGTTAAGTTTCTTGCCAACAACACTTAGATAAAAAGATGTGAAGTACAGCATAGGAAATATGGTCAACAATATTGTAATAACGATGTATGGAGCCAAGTGGGTACTGGAAATACTGGGGGGATGCTTTGTAAATTATGTGATTGTCTAACCACTATGCTGTACACCTGAAACTAATACAAAATAATGTGGAATGCAAACTGTAATTGAAAATTTAATTTTTAAAAAAGGTGGAACTTGGATTGAAACACTGTGCCAGCTCATTAAATTTTTTCCAAGGTCATTTGCACATTATATCTCTACTTCATAAATGAGGAAACTGAGAACAGAGACAGTGTACTATTAAAGGATTCACATATAATGTGAAGTGTAGAGTCAAACTCTAAAATCAGTGTTCTTTCTGCCAAAATATTGACCTGGCTTTGTTCAGAGATGAAGATTTTGTTGGTTTTGTAGGTTTGGTTTTGGGTTTTCTGAGGGCACTGGGGAGTGAGACAGTCGTTCCCCTCTTCTTGCTTTGACTCTGCTTAAGCTCAATTTCCACCCTACGCTCTTCCCTCCTTGACCTCTCACTTGCCTCTTTTTTCCCCTCTTTTCTTCAGAGCTCCTTCTAAATATTTAATCAACATGTAAGACCTGGGCTTGTCCAAACCCTTAGCTTACTAGTAAGGAGTTTCCATAATTTATCCTTCATATCACTTATAGGCTGTGTTTTGTCTAAAGGTGGTTTGTTCAAATCCCCTTCTTTCTTATCAGATTCATTCAGCATAGGTCATTTCACCCTCCAAATCAACTTATCCACAGCATCCCTTCCTATCATACTTGTCCTTCTCTTAACTCGGCTTGGGAAGTTATCATCCCCTTTTCTGTACAGCGTGAAAACCTAGAAACGACATTGTGTACACAAATGCTGCAGACAGTTAGGATAACATAAAGCACTTTGTCAGTATGAGCTGACTGAGAGGCAACTATGGGGAATTTTCTCAGTGTTATATGAAAAGGTTTCAGCAGCACTATTTCAGACAAGAGGCCAAGAAAACTAACGAAGGAACAGGTAATATAGCAAGGACATGTATAAACCCTTCTTGAGTTCTTACTCAGGAAGTCTCGTTCTGTTAATAAGAAACAAACAATCTTCTGATGCTAGTCATTAACTTTTATATTCACATAGGTTGTATTCTAACATCAAATATTCACAAAGCAAGACTTTTGCGTATTCTGTCTAATTCTCTCCATCCCTGTCACCAGCACCTCAGTGCAAGTCACCACCATCTCTCATTGATGGTGCAATAGCTCTTCGGTGGTCTCCAGACTGCCCCTCTTGCTCCCTTATGGTTAATTCTCCACCCACCATCCAGAGTATCTTTTAAATACGCTCATCAGATCATGTCACTCCCTTAAGTAATACCCGTTAATTACATCCCATGACTCTTAGAATGAAATCTGAACTCCTTACACTGGCTCACAAGCCACAGCAAGACCTTGCAGGCCCTTTCTACCTCCTATTGTCCTCTCCTCCTTGCCCACTCCAGTCTCCCTGACCTTCCAATGCCTGGAACGTACCAGGCTGATCCTGGCCCTGTGGTCTGTCCCTGTGGCCCTGTGCTCACTGTTCCTACTGACCAGAATGGTGTCTCCTCACATGGTTGCAGCTGGTGTCCCTTGTCACTAAACCCAGGTTTGAAAGTTACCTCCTCCAAAAGTGTTTTTTAACCTAAAGGGCAGCTACTCCATTATGCCCAAACTTAGTAACGTCCACACAGCAATGGATACGCTCTCGAATTTTTTATTTACTTGTTTTGTAGTTGTTTATTGCCTTTCTCCCCAAATGAAAGTGTAAACTCCATCAGAATAGAGAGCGTACCCATCTTCCTCTCCATGATATCTGTCTAAGTAAAAATCTGATGCATAACAGGACTCAGAAAGCATTTGTAAACACATAAATGTCAGTCAGTTTATTTATGAATGTTTGCTTTACCTTTATATGATAATTGTAGGGAATAAAAATTGTCAATTTCTACTTTCCAATTTAAAAACTTTTATTTGGGGTAAAAATATTTTGTTATAATTACTTATGACTTTTTAGAAGTATGTTTATCGCCCGCCAGTGCAGCTCACTAGTTGAGCATTGACCCATGCACCAAGAGGTCACTGGTTTAATTCCCAGTCAGGGCACATGCCCAGGTTGTGGGCCCGATCCCCAGTGGGGGGCATGCAGGAGGTGGCCAATTGATGTTTCTATCTCTCTCTCTAAAATCAATAAAGAAAAAGTATTTACAAATAAATAAATAAATGTATGTTTATCAATGTCCAAATGTGCAAATTCCTTGATTATTTTTTTGATGGGGTGACTTCTAAAGGTTCCAGAAAGAACTCACTGAAACTACAAACTCTTGCATGGACTTTTTGTTCTTAAACTAGCAATGCCTATAACTTGCACTTTGAGGAAGACTTGATTCTTTTTGTTGTTGTTGTTAATCCTCACCTAAGGATATTTTTCCATTGATTTTTAGATAGATTAGAAGGGAGGGAGGGAAAGAGAGAGAGAGAGAGAGAGAGAGAGAGAGAGAAACATCAATGTGAGAAAAACACATTGATTGGTTGCCTCCCACATGACCTCTACTGGAGCCAGGGATAGAACCTGCAACCCAGGCATGTGCCTTTGACCGGGGATTGAACCTGTGACCCTCCAGGTCCTTGGGCTGACACTCTCTAATTTCTGGGCCAAACTGGTCAGGGCAGAAGACTTGATTCTTAACTGGAGCTGTGGCCAACATTGGTTTAGGAGGCCTCTGATAGCATATCAATTAAGGGACACAAAATCCTGCCTCCAGAATGTTGTTGTATCTGCCCCGACTGAACAATTTAATATAATATATAGTTAGGATACCTTAACTCTGGAGAGATAAGATTTCACTGAAGGCACAGAACAGGTTGAATGTCCGATTGAATGCTTGCTTACTAACAAAATGTTTGTTCAATTTAAAAATTAACCCTCACTGGAAAGGCAGTAGGCATTTTCCTTAAAGAAAATAACCTATCTTCCAACAGGGTTGAAAAAACACTAGGGCTGAGTAGGCCATATGTCACCCTAACCAATTAGGGTCACAGTCAAGTGATTCTCCTAGTACTTAAGTGAAAAGAAGTCTCTGGAGGAAAGGAGTAAGTCACTCCTTGAGGAGACCTTATTCAAATCTGGATGAACTGCAGAGGAGCAGTGCAGGAGTCTACGAACACACAGACTCATCCACGCTGGGCAAAGGCAATGCTTTCCAGAAAGTCAGTAAGCCAGAAGCAAGAGCGCTGAAGGTAGGTTCAAGTTCACACTGCTAATGATCTCAGTAAAACTCTAAGGAAAGCATCAAGTCACTGTTGACAGTGCTTCATAAACAGGACCACAAAAAAAACATAAATATAAAAGCTAAAATACAGATAAACAGAAATGACCAAGGTTATTTATTTCCTGAGTATGTGGTTCAAAATTCCAGCCAGTACATATGTAGGAGGTAAAACCACACACAATTTTCACAATTAGAGTTTCCTTTGTTCCAAATCCACTCTATCACATTTGATCATTTGGACATCTCTTAGCTAAAACTATTTTTGTCTTTGAACTTATATGTACCTATCACCATATCCTGGAATGTTCATTATTTTCTAATTCCCTGCATTTGTTAGTATTCTTCCTTTTCTTGTTCTATGTTCTATATCATGATATTAAAAAACACTCCTGGTCAATCACCAATATTACACAGATTTAAAATATTAATCCCAGGTGTCTTCCAAATCAAAGCAACCAAAGTGTGCAGTAATTGGTTTTAAGATAAAAATAAGACAGGCCACAGAAGAATAAATAGCTCACCGAATTCCCATGTGCATAGTATGTACATCCATTTACTGAGTAATAGACTCTTTGTTGCCTCTACTGTCTTTTGTGTTCAAATGAAGTTTCTAAGCAGAGGGAGCCTACTAAACAAGATAATCAGGTCTCAGGTTTAAAGAATAACCTAAATCCTTCACATTCTTCTGACAGACTTTAGCAAGGGACTCACTAATAATTACCAACTTGGAAAGCCTGCCACAGGGGAATGAGTCTAGATTGCTTTATTAAAATAATTCAATCTTCTTTCTCAAAATATCCACATTACTACAAGAGGAAAGAATCTGAGAAAAGTGGTGAAGGAAGGGAAGCAAACTCACATTTCCTTATGCTTATTATGCTCCGTTAGTAAGGTGACAGATAAGTCCTGATTTGTTTGGCATGATTCTTAGTCTATGCCTGTTGTCCAAGAGTAATTACTAAGAGCGGTGTCCCCTTTCATTATTGGAAACTTCGCAATTTAGACAATAGAGTATATGGCTGTTCTGTGTGTTAGGTGGCAAGCACAATGCTCATGATGGATCCATACACTTGCAGACACAGAGAAAGATACCCTCCTCTCTATTCCAGCCTGCTCTGTGCCCCAGAGGCTGAACCATATGGGCTCCTTCTGAGTGTGTTCCTTCTGAGTGTGTTCCTTCTGAGTGAATCAGAGGCACTAGCCAGTATGTGGGGATAAAGAGAAGTCAGGATATTTATTCTCTGATCGCATCTCTCTACCAAAGACCACAGTCCAGATGTCTCTCTCCTACAAGCACACACTATTTCTGGGTTCTGTGAACTCTCCAGTCCCCTGCTCATGCAGGCCAAGCCATAGCAATGGCTCACCACTGCTGCCAGCCCAGGATACTTCATAACACCTGGTAGATGTCTTTTAACCTTGACCATACCTTTATCAGTCTCTTCCCTCAGCTTCTCATCTGAGTGTTTCCTGTTTCCTGCCAAGAAGCTGACTGAGAGTGTTTGTTGGTTTGGGTTTTTTTTTTTGTTTGTTTTTTTGTTTTGTTTTTTACTTCATCTACACAGAAAACGTATGCAGTAAAAGTATACCCATTTCACTTGTGAAAAAAATTAAGGCTCAGAGAAGCTACCTTATTTTTCCAATTACGGTGTTATAGAAGATTCAGTTCTGAGTGCTCCTGACTCTGAAACATGTGGGTTATCCTTCTACATTAAGTTAGTCAACCTATAGACTCTCTTCCTCTATTAGATTATGAAGACGACAGTAAGTTCGTTAAAATGAACATCCGCCCAATACCTTTAGAGCAAGTGACCATTACGAATTAGGTAATGTGCTAATCAGAGAAAGCACAAGAAGAGGTAAATGAAAAGGTCATGAAAAATAAAGGTGCCTTGCTGACTGACATCAGTTTTAAAATGTGACATTACAGCAGCCAAGAGCTTCTGTAGACAGATGTGCTGGAAAACAACAATCCAGTTCTGCAGCATTTATCGATTACCTCTGATGAACTGAAATCCTGCTTGTTCACTGTGTCCTCACGAGGAAGTTCTATCTTTGATCTCAAAGTCAGTTTCTCAATAAAGCTGCCAGATGATGAGCTGGGATAGACCAGAACCCATGTTTCTCCTTCTCTAGCATGGGCTCCCTCCAGTGTAAGGATGACCATCTTTTGTTGAGTGCCAAAGTCTTCAAGTTGAAAGAAGATGAACCCATTTATCTACTTTGAATAAAACACACTAAGCTCAAATATTACTTACTTTCTAGTCTGTTGCCTGCTATGCCCAGATCAATGACTTATGACCCTTTGCTTCCTTGCCTATACTTCCCACTTCTGTTGGGAAGTTTTGGATTTGAGAAATCTACAGTTTGGTTTGGCCTAAGGAAAGGAGGACATGCACAATAAGAACAGAAGCAGCAATCTAATATATTGTGGTAACTGGTAAAAATGAGAACCACATTTACCAAGATACATACGATAGTACATTAAATAATAGGAAAGAACAAACTTATTGAAAAGATTGAGTTAACCATAAGATATGCAAAGGAATTCATGACATATAACAAATTTTTAGTGTTAGTTATTAAAAAGTTTACATTTCTATTTATCAAGTTTCTGAATAATGAGTTCTGCCGAAGTAAGCAGGGTTCTCTGTGCAGGATGCCAGGGAAAAGAGGGCCATATGCTCAGGTCATGATGAGAGCATTTGTACAAAGAGCCACTCAAGTTTTCAGACATGGGCTCTTTAAATTTATTAATATAAGTAAGTTAGACTAAGAGTATCTTAACTTTCTTATTTGACATCAAGTTAACTATGCATACATCTGTATAATTTGAAAGGAAAAAAAAGAGATACAGAGCAATGGTTCTGATTTTAAAGTTCTAGAAAAATGAAATTTCATTTATTTGTGTTAAATCTGACCAATATGCTTATTTTCAGAAAGAAATGATTCTCAGAATGTGTCGGCAGAGAGGTAGCTGTAGCAATAATAATGATACCACGTACTAGCACTCAACCAGATGCTATACAGGTATCATATTTCTCCTCAAACATCTCATCAAGGTTATTAGCTCTATTTCACAACTGCGAAAATGGATGGTCAGTACAGTTATTACTTGCCTAAGATCACTTTGCTCCTAAGTAGCAAAGCCGGTATTTAAACCCATTTCTCTCTCATTCCGTGTCCAGGCATTTTGAAGGGGTAAAAAGCACACAGAAATATAAATTCAGCAAGAAAGAGGAACCATGTTTTTATGGTTAGAAAAATTAAGCTAAAATTATGTTTCAATATAACATTTTTCCCAACTAAGTATCTTCACGTTAACTTTTCCCACGTTAAATATCAAATGGAAAAAAAGAGGAACACTAGATGTAAAATTAGTCTTCCTCGACTCAATTAAAAGATAATGAAATTTGGATTCCCTGTCTCCACTTCTCTTTTTTGGAGTCTCCTTGTTTCTTTTCTCTAGCTACACAAAGGCCTCACTCACCTGTGTTAGCTCACTCAGGCAACGCTCAATCCTCTAAAATCCACACCTAGCCTTCTGATTCCAGCTCTCCCCACCCAGGCCCACCTCAGCATAGCTGACCTACACAGTATCCTCAGAACCTGAGCACTGATGGATCATGTGCTATGAACTTTACCTAAAGGAATAATATGGTGAGGGATGAGGGATAACTTTAAATACAGCATAGCTTGCCCGGCCACTATGGCTCAGTGGTTGAGTGTCGACCCATGCACCAAGAGGTCACTGGTCGATTCCCAGTCAGGGCACATGCCCAGGTTGTGGGTCCACTCCCCAGTGGGGGGCATGGAGGAGGTGGCCAATTGATATTCTCTCTCATTGATGTTTCTATCTCTCTCTCCCTTCCTCTCTCTCTCAAATCAATAAAGAAAAATAAATTTTTTAAATAAATAAATACAGCATAGCTTTAAGTCAGGGTGGGGGGAGGCTACTTATTTATTTAGTTATTTTTGGAGACTGAGAGACCTTTATTGAACATTATCCAAATGATATCATATTGACAGTGATTAAATATGTCTTCATGGAAAACCTATCTTGCCACACAGTACAACTTCTTGCCTGCTTTTTTTCTTTAAAATAACTTCTCGTAGGCAACAAATTAGCATAACCTTTGAACCATAACGTGTAGATCAGAATAAAATGCCGCTTTCTCGGCCACAAATACAATAATGATATGAATGACCTCAGTTCAAGTTTATCATAAAATTAAGCTGATTTCAAGGAACCTAGATTCCAGGTGCATGTGGCATTCCTGACCCAGCATTTTTAACATTATTCTCTTTTCTCTTTGACTTAACAGTATTAGCACGTAGGCAGGTGAAATAATGTCACCTGTCCCTTTGTCTTTAGCACATTCCATTTCTGGGACTAACCTTCTTTGATTTCTTTTTCCCCCTAATTTACCAGAGCAGGAATCTAATTCTCATATGATCAATTTCATAAAAAAACAAAAATCTATAGTTTTTCTGTGTACAGATGACGGTCCATTTGCCAGACCATGCCACTGGTCCTACAACACAGCTTTCCCACGTTATTTTCCCAAAGGTCAGATCCAGTGTGACAAATTCACCTGGTATTTTCTGCATCATTTGCATGTAATTTGCTTATGCCTAAACAGAGTATGATTTTGAAGAGTACAAATCTAATTTAAAATTTCCTGACCTACCACAGTGAAATGATAACTGTGCTTTCTGAATTTTGACAGCAGTACCGAATTTTCATTAGATATAAGCAGAAATCACCTAACACTTGAGGAATGAATGTATTCTAAATGCAAACTAGAAGCAGGAAGCTTGTAGGTATAAAATATCAGGCACACTTGGTAAAATTAAGGTCATACCTAACAAGGAACTTTAGAAATACCTAATGAAATACTTAATTTAAAAAAAAAATGGCTTGTTTTGATTGGGATGGGAGAGGATACAGGATGCATGATTTGTTTTAAAAAGCCAGGAATGCCTCTCTACCTCATACATCCAATTAGAAAAGAACTCCTATGGCTTAGGATATTATAAACTACAGAAAGCAAATCAGCATGATAAAGGAAAACCACTGAGAGTTATCAGTTTGCTAAACCTTGGTGTGAATGAGTTAAGGGAACATTGCCAAAGGACAGGTTTTAAAGGGAACAGGCAGAAACTGCTCCTGTGAAAAAAGCCATGGCTACTGGCAAGAGAGGAGAGAACAAAGAGGCTGAAGAACCAGAAGGTAAAGTTTCTTGACTTCAATTCTGCCCAGAACCAGCCCAAAATGTACATACTGCAGTTAGACAAAGAACACAGTGAATTCGAGTCTTTTAAAACCCACACTCCACATCAAACTGATTTTTTAAATATTTAAACAATTAACACCACAAATACATGGAAGATTCTAAAGGTCACTGAGGGAGCGAAATTCATAGGTTTAAAAAAAGTAAGCAAAATGGTTCCAGAGGAATCTGATAAACAGCATAGAGAACATCAGATAGTGGAAGAACTGATTTGGAATTTTCTTCTCATGGTGTCAAAGGTAGGTTTTAGAATATAATTCATGATTATATCTGGTTTGTTCTTTAAAGCTTCTTCAGACACATACAATCTCTTCTCGCAGTCACGTCTGTGTAAGTACTTCGGGTTGATCGTAAGACAATGACTCTCTGAACATCTAAGATCTCTAGTGCTGAGTGCCAGGAGGCCTAGATTTTCTCTTTTATTTTAAGCAACAGTCTCTTCTTCCAACATGCATCCCATCTTGAAGCACACAGAAGGGATAAGATTAAGAATTAATAAGATCAGAGTGTGGCCTGAGAGAAAACAGACAAGAAAGTGGAAAGACGGAACCTAACCTTTGGCATCCCAGTCTCACATATCAAAGTCCAAGATTCAAAGCCAGGGTAACAGTCAAACACCTTCTTGAAAAGAAGGCCGGGTGTGAGGAGACAGGCGAACTCTCAGGGTGATCACAGCCAAAGGCTAAGGTGCCTCTGAGGCAGAAATAAGAAATTAACGAGCTCAGAAATGGCTTGATCTGTAGGAAATTGCTTCCTGAAAAAGTCAAATCTGGGAGCCTCATGAGACGGGCTTCACCATTACTAAGTCAGCCCATCTTCTCAGCTCATTTTCCAGGCATCTCCCTCCGAGGTCCTGTACACCAAGCTACACTGTTCACTGTTCTCTAAACATGATCCGGTTCTTTCATCTCACTGCCTGAAATGCTGTTCCCCACCAAATTTCTACTTCCAAATCCTACCAGAACTTTAGGATGCAAAGCATGAATCACCCCAGAAATAAGCTCTCCTAGTCTGCACGCTTAGGGTAATCATCGTTTTCTAACATTGTTTCTACTTTTTCTGAATATCCTAGTTCTTATCATCTCTATTAATCTTTAAATTCCTTGGGAGTAGGTTTTTCATAAGTACTACAGTGCCTTGAACTTTATTTATTAAATGAATGAATGACCAGTTAGAACGGTCTTTAAAAAGAAAATAGATCAAGGAACCAGGGGAAAAAAGGTTGTCACTTAAAAAAATTAAACAACTTTAAGAATTTAGGGAATAGAAATGGCAAACCCAGCAATGATCTTGTCAGTGGTAGCCAGTTACTGGCAGAGTGAAAGCTGTACTGATACATTTTCTTTCTGTGGACCACTATCGTACTAGAGACATCTGACCCACTTGTGTCTGAGAATCCTAAATTACAGTGACAAATACCATAGGATATTAGATCCTGGGAGACTGTGGAGACAAAGCCTCACTCCATTCTTCTGCGACACTGAGTCTGTAGCTAAATGAGGGGTAGAACCCAGAGTTCTTGAATTGAAAGCGGGGCTCTTTTTACTCCAACAAGCTGCCTCATGGTAAATCCATCTTCATATTTTAATGACTTGAATTATAAAAAGATTAATAGTGTGTGCATCCCTTTAAATGGCATATTTTGTGCTACATTTCTAAAGAGGCATCACTCATCCTTTGTAAAATGCTACAAAGGACTTCTTCTGACTGGTGGTCAATACCTCTATTTATTCATGCCCAGAATCTAGTCACTGAGTGTTCACTTCCATTAAGCACTGGGGGCATGAAATTATGCTTCAGTTTTGTATCTGTATGTTGATCCCACTGATGCTTATTTCAAGTGCTAGATATACAAAATTTCCCCCAATGGTATAAGAGTAGGAGAAAAAGTCTTGCCTCTTATTTTTATGATCGTTACATGAACCAAAGAAATATGCTAAGGTGAAGGGAATCTCTTGTATGCATTGCAGAGACTGTGTCAAACATTAAAATATAACCATTGAATCATTTTGTTTGTACTGTAAAGAACTTCCAGAGGAATATAACCCCATATCCAGCTGTATGTCAGAAGCTCTTAGGATGTCTTTAAAAACACAGATTGCTGATCTCTACCAAAGACCTATAAAGTCAGAGTGCGTCTCCTAACCACCACCCTGGGAATCTGATACCAAGGAGCTTCTGATGCTTAGTTAGGTTAAGGAATTACTACTCCAAAGGCCTGTGCACTAATAGACATCTGAATTCTCTCCCACCTGTGTATATCCATTCAGATTTTGCTGCTGTTGCACCAGCCACCCTGGCTGGGAGCTCCGGACTCTCTCATGCCTACCCAAAGTATCCCAAGCGATTTCTATGTGCCTCTGTTTGGTTTAGACCTTAGACTCTGACCTCTGTCTCTCCTCAGGACCCTGAGCGATCATAATCCATCCTCATTACAGACTGTGCCCCTCGCTTGTCCTTTCAGTGACACACTCTCCCCCATGTGTATTGCTGAAGGTGATCAATGGCTTCTACCCCCAGGACTCATCCAGATCTCCCTCCTGCTGGCTTGCTCACCCATCACTTCCACTCTTCTGCTTCTTTCCTCTGCTGCTTCTCCCCTCTGCTCCTGATAACTGTCCCCAGGATTCTCCTGGTTTTACATTTCAATTTTCAGATTTCTAGAAAAGAGGCATGGCCTCTACGAGCCTCACTGCAATGAACCAGGCGCAGGGGAGCTGGACAAGCTCCTCCAGCCTCCCAGGAGCAGAGTGAGACTAAACAGAAATGGAGCCGGCGGGCCGAGCAGGCCGTGTCCCCAAACCACCTAGAACTCAGCCTGACATGCTGCTAACGTTTCTCAAGGATCGTGACCTCCCTGTAGTGACAATCACAAACTTCTCAATGTATTAAAATAAAAATTATATATTTCCATACATATTATATTATGAAATCAAAATCCTTACACACGACTATTAAAACTGAAGAAATGCCTCACCTAATGGAATTGTCCTCACAGAAGTCCAACAACCTGACCACTGCCCAGTCAGGGGGCCTCGTGGTCTGCCAGTCCAGTGGGGGCGAGGACAGTGGCACCGTGCCACCTGAAGGGCTTTTCCCACTCTGAGTAGTTTTATTAAATTAAGTATTAAATCCTATGTCATACACATATGTCATGTATCTCTGGAAAAATTTACTGGTAAAATTATCTCAAAACAAATAAACATCACTCAACTTTTATAGAAAGGAAGATAAATCAATTCCAGTTAAAATTTGGTGTTTCTGCATCTTATGCAGCCTTGGTCACCAAATAAGTACTTATTCACAAAATGTGGTGTGATATGATAGAACGATCTCAAATCTAAAAGTAAAAGAAGGGAAGGGGGGACAGGGGTGGGAAAAGATTAAGCGAAGAACTTAAATGCACATATGCATAGCCCATGGACACTGACAACAGTGTGGTGAAGGCCTGGGGTGGGGGAGGGACAATGGGGGAAAAATGGGGGACATCTGTAATACTCTCAACATTAAAGATTAAAAATTAATTAATTAAAGTAAAAGGACTGGATTATTACTATCATAGCTCCGAAATTAAATGACTTGGAAAGGCCTCTTAATTCTCCCACCAATATCTATTTATCTAACTACTTAATATGTGATAAAATAAATTTTTTTTCTTCATCCGTGGTTCCTGGTACAGAACTTCTAGGACCCTTGGAATTTCCTGAATGATAGAAGTGATAGCAATATCTTTGTTAACACATAGCTAGTCCTTTTCAGCCTCTCCTGAGTTTACATTAATGAATGACATTGGGAGAAAGAGGCTGGTTGCCAGAGGAACAAACTTTTCCCCTGTGATTAGAGGGTTGGAACTTTCAGCCTACTTCCCAGCCCTCCGGGAGACTTAATCCCCAGTGGCTGATGATTTAATTAATCATGCCTATGTAATGGCATCTCCATAAAAGCTACCCGGTTGCTAAACACATGAAGGTTCCGGGGGAGGGCAGGGAACCTCCCCCATACCTTGGGGTATGCTCGCTTCCATTTGGCAGTTCCTGAGTTGTATCCTTTTTAGTAACCAGTCATAGTAGGTAAAGCACTTTCCTAAAATTCTGTGAGACATTCTAATAAAGTATTGCAATTAGGAGGGGGCTGTGGGAACTCCTGATTTATAGCATGTTCATCAGCAGTGCAGGTGACAACCTGGGCTTGTGACTGGCATCTGAAGTGGGGGTAGGTCCTGCAAGACGGATCTTAACCTGTGGAGTCTGAGCTAATTCCAAGTAGTGTGATAACTGCAATGTGTAGAAAACCCACGCATTCGGTGTCAGAAGTATTGAAAGTACAGAAAAAGAGGGGGTTTTGTTTGTTTCATTGGTTAGTTGGTTGGTTGGGTTTTTTTTTACTAATATGAAGGGACTGCAGCAAAACACGAGACAAACACTTTACTGGACATTGGGACCATCTCTGTTGCTAACCAGCTGTGTGGCGTTGAGCGACTCACTGTACCTCTCTGAACCTCAGTTTGCTCATGTGTAAAACCAGGGTTTGGACTAGATACTCTCTTCAGGGCTGTCCCGGTTGAAGTGCTCGGAAGGTTTCTGATAGCTTCAGATCGCCATGATCCTTTCCCAGCACTAACATTCTGTTAATAGAAATTTCCCTGTGGATTATGTGGGAGTTGTTTTAACACTTCTTTGCTTACAAAATACGCTGACAGCAGGTATTTCCACTGAAGCTACCTCATTAGCAGTAGCAGCTCCAGGTGTTACCTTCATATCAATAACTCTTACAATGATCTCTAGTGTTGTGTGAATTTCCTCCTTTGATTACTGCATGGTAATTCTACAATTTTCCAGTCACTAGTAGGTCTTTTGACAAAGTACTTCACTTTCTGAAACATACCTGCACCAGCTTCCTAATTCTAAGAGGAACAATTTTTGTTTTTGTTTTGTTTTTAAATGCTTTCCAGTCATCACATGAGTTTTACTTAAGCATCTGTGTATACTACCTAGCATTTACTCTTGAATCCTTTGGGGAAATAATCCATAAGACACGAGATGTGTTTTGCTCAGGGTGCTTTCTCCAGTCTTGGATTTCTTGGTCTGGAAAAGCAGACTCCCTGTTTCTGTAACGTTCCCTGGGGCTGACCATTCATCGGACGTCACACAGCCTGTGTTGTTTTCCACACTCTGTGCTTCCTGCGCGTGCTGTTCCCTCCACTGGAAACGCCCCCCTGCCCTCTTCACCACCAGCCCCCGCCGTGTCTAATGCAACTCCACAGCCCCAGTGCCTGGCAGAGTACCTTAAGCATGAAGTGTTTGAAATGAATTTAAATTTTGTACGATTACCAATTAGACAACCCCACAAATGGCACTGAATGGAAGGTTTCCAATGATGGGGATAGTAACTCTGCCATAAAGACAACCTCATATCTGAAAAAATAATAATTTTCAAATAGATGATTTAGCCTAAATCTTAATGAAGAGATTGTAGTAAGTAAACCTGGGTGATTATGTCCACCAAGACACAATCCTTCACCCAATTCAGATACATCTGATGAAGCAGACATTTATTCTTAATCAAAGGACCTTCAGCTCACACCAAAAATAATAAGAATTAATTTATGACAAATAAAATGTAAGACAGAAAATTGCAAATAGGATTCTAATAATAGTTCTTCTGTGACTAGAGTGTCCCTTACTTTATCTGATAACTGTTTTTAATTAAACAGATTAGTTAAAATTCTGGCCAATATGTGAAATGCACAGATAAATAAAATGCAGATAAATAGGATTTCTAGTACCTTGGTACCTTGAGAATACATTTGTCTAGTTCATAAAGTTGAAAACTGTAGTGAATTACATTTAAGTGTAAATATTTCTTAAAGTATTAGGGGACACTAATGTATCATGACTAGTTGAGCAAAGAAAAGATAAATCTAGAAAAAAGAACCAAAATGAAGGGAGGAGAGGACTGTGAGAATGACACAGATGTGATATTAGAGTCCCAAGCAACTCTGCTGTGGGTCCACTCTCAATAAACAAAATGACAACAACGAAATGGGAAGGGGATTTATTAACTATCAGTAGCTTCTGTCCAGACCAAAAACCTGGAGGCAGTGGTGACAGCTGGAGTTGCAAATGGCAGAAGCACCAAACCCGTACAAAGTGACCCACGACCCAGCAGGTCCCATGGGACCTGTGAGAATCTGTGACTTGGCTGAGAACAGTGTGGTGAGAGCAGTAAGAGCGGGGGACCCAGGGGAGGCCTTTGTTCCTGAACACAAGCCGCGCTGCCCACTGGTGCAAGCAGCTCCCGTGTAGGCATCAGTGAGTGAACCACAGGAAGGTTAGATGTAACTGGAGGAAAACCACACTGAACTGCAGAGACTGTATATGAGACATTCTGGAGTTGAGGGGGTACCTCAGAGAGGCAAAAGCCAAAGTCCAAGGTTCTAAGCAGAATACAGAAAAAGGGAAAAGTTTCTCCATGCACGGGGAACTTATATATTGGCAGTTAGAGCGATCACCCCACCAAGGTTTTATTGAATCTTTGAACTAATTGCCAGCACAACCTTCTTCTGTACCCATAGCTTGTTGAGTCCTGTAGACAGTGATACTAGCAATCTAAGAAACAGGAAAAACACCTGCTTTAGAGGGTGTTTAAAATAAGGATGAATTTCTTCCTCCTGCTCAACAGATTAGCTCAGACGTTTCCTCCAGCCCCATCACACTTCAACTCATTCTAATTATTCTTCATTTTTCATTAGTACCATATAAAATTGAGATGCTTGTATTTTCTGATACTAAAGATTATTTTTTTAAAACCTCATATAATCTATACCTGCTATGCACCAGTTCTTTGGACCACTGATTGATCCTATAATCTAATCACATTGAGAACACAAGAAACTGGATTGAGACCTTTTACCAATTCATTTTATTACTTTCAAATAAACCTTAATTAATTGATAGCCTAAAAATGCTCAGTTATATTATCAATAAAAATTATCTTGTGTTCATGGGTAAATTTATTATTGGTTTCTTGTTCTAAATTAAATATATTTGAGCTGTCTGTCAATATGAGGTTTTGCATCTTTGGACACCAAGGATGGAGACCTAGGCTTATCTCTGCCTTTTCTCATTTCACAATGATTCGATGAGCTCCCTATCGCCTGGGGCTCTTGTCAGACTTCACATGCCAGTGCCTTGATCATCTGGTTCTGTGCCATCACAGTCCTCCTTTATCTCTCTGGGGGACTTTGCCTGTTGCTAGCATCTGTCCCTTGCTTTTCCCTGCAAATATCTTAGCAAATAATTCATTTACTATCTACAGTTCCTATTAACAAGCTGGCACTTTCTCTTCAGTCCATCATTTCTTAAATGTACTTCTCAATGTTTTCCCATTGAAAATCTATACAGTTTTTATGTTCACACTCTGATAGACCTTCTACTTAAATAGAATACAACTAACACACTCTCTAAAGAGTCAAAATTCTGACATAAATATAATAACTTAGAAAAGTTTTAGTTTTAGTTTGATTCCCCAATTCTGCCATTTTCAATCCAGTTAAATGTATCATGGGGAATTTTGGAGAAAATGAAAGGCCCTTAATAACTGTTCTCTTCATTTCCTTAGGTCTCAATACCAGATTAGGAAGAATAAAACACATCTATAAACTTACTGCTCTGCGTTGTCAAGACAAGTCTGATCTATCAGACAGGACATCAGAGATGGACACCACCTTCAATCAGTACACTCTCTCAGAGACTACAAGTTAAGTGAAGCTATTGAAATCAACAAAATATACACACCCAATATTTGTTCAAGAACATATATTTACACCAGGGTTTGCTTTTCCGCATTGACCAAATATACTTTAAAATGATAAGTAAACATATTTGTTTCAGAGTCTCGTTCCCTCTTAATCACTTCAGTTGGCTTTATCTAATTCTTGAAAAATAATGAGATTTTTTTTGCTAATCCTCACCAGATGATATTTTTTCCATTGATTTTTTTTTTTTTTTTTTAGATAGAGTGGAAGGGAGGGGGGGGGGAGAGAGAGAGAGAGAAACATTGATGTGAGAGAGGCACACACACTGGGGCCGGGATTGAACCTGCAACCCAGGTACATGACCTTGATAGGGAATTGAACCTGCGACCCTTCGGACCATGGGCCAACACCCTAAGTGCTGAGCTAAACTGGCCATGGTGAAAAATAATGAGATTTTAAACAACAGAGTATTAAACTATACATCTCATCCGTATGTTTACTTCTGGCCTTTTAGTTCCATATCATGAAGTAGCAGATTTATTTGAATTGCTAGTCTTGCACCCAGTTAAGCAACTAACCAATATGTCAGAAGCACTGGGAACTCTACAGACACAGCCAAGCTCTATATACATAAATAAGCACCCCTTAAATTCTGGTTACCAGTTCTTTTCTAGTAATGTAAGGGCATATATTCAGAATTTTCTCTATAGATTCATGCATTTCCCTGTCTTAGACTTGGCTAGGCACAGTAACATTTTAAAGAAATATATTCCAATAATATACAAACAAAGGCCCCTTTGTGTCCAAAAAGTCTTTTCTAACATTTTTTCCTAGCTAAAATAAAGTTCACAGGTGCATAGGTGAAGACTGATTTGGGGCTTTCAGGTGGATCATAATGCAAATAGCATGTTTATTGCTACTTACTTTCATTCACTCTACTCAACTAAGGTACAGAGTTCCAGAACTCAAGCCTTTGCTCTGACAGAATATTTTGAACAAAACTTAGTGTTTGTTTGTTTTTTCCACCCTCCAGGAAAATTCATCCTGACCTTTTTATTGCTGAAATTAAAAAATAAATAAATAAAAGATACTTAAATACAATGGTGAACATATAAGGCAAAATGGAATCATAAATTTTAATGTTGAATTAAGCAATGAGCTGATTGTTTGGATCTCCAAAGTGGCTTGCACCCTTAAAAAAAAAAACTCCTTAAAAAATGGGTATGTTCACAGTTAACAGCAATCAGCTTATAGGTGAGAGAATGGTCGAAGTTGTTCCAGCTGAGCTTCCAGGGAAATTCTCTCCTCAAGAACACCCTTTCATTGGTGCTACAGTTCACTATTCAATCTGGCCAAAACTGTGTTGGTTTCCTTATAGCATCTAATTGATGCCTGAATAGTTTTCTTATCTTTCCCAACAGACCTAGGAATAGAAGGCTATGATGAACGGGTCTTTTGTATATATTCATTAACTTCTGGCCTTAAAGAATCTTCTGATTTCAATCTTCTTCGCGCAGGTCTGGATGCTGGAGCAAGGGTGTTGTACCTTTGCTCGCCTTGGCAGGAGCCCTAGCAGCTGTCTTTTCAATTTTACTCTCTGCTTTGACAATGTGAAGACAACTTGCAGGATCAGAAGCTTTTTCAACCAGCAAGACTTCTGGATGTTTCTCAGCTTCATCATCTTGTTCTTCATTTACACTTGGTGCAGCAAATACTTCAAATTGGCTGAAATCTGCAAAATGTGGCTGTTCTGATGTCTGCCAAGGTGAGGTACTAGTATGAGTTACTAGGCCATCAGCATCCGCTGGGCAATGCACTGCGGGGCCAGGAGCCTGTGAGGGCTGTGGTCTTGGAGGCACCACAGCGGGACAGGTAATACCAGCCCATTGTTGTCCTGTGGTGACTGTAAAGGTCCAATTCATATCTAAAGATGATGATCTAGAAAGAGGAGGAGGTGGTGGTGGAGTGTGATCAGGTGACGTTCCTGAATGGGACTCTTTTACTTCAGACTCAGAGCAGATCAAGAATAATGGAAAACAACATTTTTAAGCCCGTTCCATTATAGTACACAATACAAGCGTAGGATAATACACATCTTAAGAACAGGAAGTCAAAATCCTTTTTGGTTATTCCATCTATAATACTCTTTTTCTATGCTTTCTTTTCTTTTTTAATTTATCTTTATTGTTGAAAGTATTAAAGATGTCCCTCCTTTTTTCCCCCATTGACACCTTCCTCTCCTTTAAAGCCCCCCCCCATACACACACACCTTCACCTCACTGTTGTCTGTGTTCACTGGTTATGCATATATGCATATAAGTTCTTTGGTTTATCTCTTCCCACCTCCCCACCTCCTTCCCTCTGAGGATTGTCAGTCTGTTCCCTATGTCCATGTCTCTGGCTCTATGTTGTCTGCCAGCTTATTTTGTTCATTATATTACACAAATAAGTGAGATCATGTGATACTTGTCTTTCTCTGACTGGCTTATTTCGCTTAGCATAGTACTCTCCAGTTCCCTCCATGTCGTCTCAAAGAGATCTTCCTTCCTTACAACTGCATAGTATTCCATTGTGTATATGTACCACAGTTTTTCTATCTACTCATCTACTGATGGACACTTGACTGTTTCTGGATCTTAGTTATTGTAAATAGTGCTGCTATGAACACAGGGATGCACAAATTCTTTCTGATTGGTGTTTCAGGCTTTTTAGGATATATTCCTAAAAGTGAGATCACTGGGTCAAATAGCAGTTACATTTTTAATTTTTTGAGGAAACACCATAGTGTTTTCCATAGTGGCTGCACCAGTCTGCATTCCCACCAGCAGTGTGCTGGAGTCCCCTTTTCTCCACACCCTCGCCAGCACTTGTTGTTTGATGATTTGTTGATGGAAGCCATTCTGGCAGGTGTAAGGTGATAACTCAGTCATTTTAATTTGCATCTCTCTGATGATTAGTGATGTTGAACATTTCTTCATATGTTTCTTGGCCATTTGTATGTCCTCTTTGGAGAAGTGTCTATTCAGGCACTCTGCCCATTTTTTAATTGGGTTGTTTGTCTTCCTTTTGTTGAGTTGTATGAGCACTCTATATATTTTGGAAATAAATCCCTTATCTGATGTATTATTGGCAAATATGTTCTCCCATACTGTGGGATCCCTTTTCATTTTGATGCTGGTTTCTTTTTCTGTGCAAAAGCTTTTTAGTCCCATTTACTAATTTTTTCCTTTGTTTCTTTTGCCCTAGATGATGTATCAGTGAAAATTCTGCTTCGTGTGATGTCTGAGATTTTGCTGCCTACATTTTCTTCTAGGACTTTCATGGTTTCATGACTTATATTTAATTCTTTTGTCAATTTGAGTTTATTCTTGTGTATGGTGTAAGTTGGTGGTCTAGTTTCATTTTTTGGCATGTACCTGTCTAATTTTCCCAACACCATTTATTGAAGAGACTGTCTTTACTCCATTGTATGCTCTTGCCACCTTTGTCAAATATTAATTGAGCATACTGTCTTGGGTTGATTTCTGGGTTCTCTGTTCTATTCCATTGATCTATATGCCCATTCTTGTGCCAATAACAGACTGTTTTGATTACTGTGGCATTGTAGTATAACCTGATATCCAGTATTGTGATTCCTCCAACTTTATTCTTCTTTTTCAGGGTTGCTGTGGCTATTCGGGGCCTTTTTTGGTTCCATATGAACTTTTGGAGCATTTGTTCTAGTTCTGTGAAGTATATCGTCGGTATTTTGATGGAGATTGCATTGAATCTATATATTGCTTTGGGTAGTATGGTCATTTTAATGATGTTGATTCTTCCAATCCATGTACATGGTATATGCTTCCCTTTTTTTATGTCTTTCTCTATTTCTTTTTCCAATGACCTGTAGTTTTCTGAGAACAGATCTTTATCTCCTTGATTAAATTTATTCCTAGGTAACTTAATTTTCTTTTTTGTAATGGTAAATGGGATTTTTTGTTTCTTTGTTTTGTTTTGTCTATCTTTCTGGGTGCTCATTACTGGTATATAAAAATGCCATCAATTTCTGGCTGTTAATTTTGTATCCTGCTACTTTGCCAAATTCATTTATTAAATTTAGTAGTTTTTTGGTGGTGTCTTTAGGGTTTTCTATGTACAATATCATGTCATATGCAAATAATGACAGTTTCACTTTCTCCTTTACAATTTGAATGCCTTTTATTCTTTCTTCTTGTCTGATCGCAGTGGCTAAGACTTCCAGTACTATGTTGAATAAGAGTGGGGAAAGCAGACATCCCTGTCTAGTTCCTGTCCTTAAGGGAAATGGTTTTAGTTTTTGCCCATTGAATATGATGATGGCTGTAGGTTTGTCATATATGGCCTTTATTATGTTGAGGTATAATCCCTCTGTTCCCACTTTGCTAAGAATTTTTATTAAAAATGGGTACTAGATTTTGGCAAATGTTTTTCAGCATCTATTGATATGCTCATATGGTTTTAATCTTTCATTTTATTTATGTGGCGAATCACATTTATTGATTTTCAAATATTGTACCAGTCTTGCATCCCTGGGATAAATCCTACTTCGTCATGGTGAATCATTTTTTTAATATATTGCTGAATCCACCTTGGCCGGTTTGGCTCAGTGGTTAAAGCGTCGGCCTGTGGACCAGAGAGTCCCGGGTTTGGTTCCTGCTAAGGGCACATTCCTCAGTTGCAGTTTGTCCACAGCCCCAGTTGGGGTCGTGTAGGTGGCAACCAGTCGATGTGTCTCTCTCACATCAATGTTTCTCTCTCTCTTCCCCCCTCTCTCCCTCCCGCTCTATCTGAAGATAAAGGCAAAAAGGCAAAAATGTCCTCAGGTGAGGATAAAAAATACACACACACACACACACACACACACACACACACACACACACACACATATATTGCTGGATCCCATTTGCTAATATTTTGTTGAGGATTTTGGCATCTATGTTCATCAGGGATATTGGCCTGTAATTTTCTTTCTTTGTAGTGTCTTTATCTGGTTTTAGAATTAGGAGTATGCAGGCTTCATAAAAAGAGCTTGGAAATCTTTCTTCCTTTTGAATTTTTTGGAATAGTTAGAGAAGAACAGGTTTTAATTCTTCTTTGAAGCCGTCTGGATGAGGACTTTTGTTTGCTGTGAGTTTCTTGATTACATTTTCAATTTCCTTAGTTGTTATTGGTCTATTCAGATTTTCTGACTCTTCCCTGTTGAGCTTTGGAAGCTTGTATGCTTCTTGGAATTTGTCCATTTTGCATAGGTTGTCCAATTTGTTGGCATATAATTGTTCATAGTATTTTCTTACAATCCCTTGTGTTTCCACAGTGTCTGTTGTTACTTCACCTCTTTCATTTCTGATTTTATTTATTTGCATCCTTTCTCTTTGTTTCTTGGTGAGTCTGGCTAAAGGTTGATCAATCTTGTTTATCTTTTCAAAGAACCAGCTCTTGGTTTCATTGATCTTTGGTATTGTGTTTTTAGTCTCTATGTCATTCGTTTCTGCTCTGATGTTTATTATTTCCTCCCTTCTACTATCTCTGGGTTTTTCTTTTTATTTTCTTTATAATTCTTTAAGTTGTCAGGTTAGATAGTTTATTAAAATTTTTTTCTTATTTCTTGAGGTAGGCATGTAATGCTATGAACTTCCCTCACAGGACTGCTTTCGCTTTGTCCCATAGATTTGTCTTGTTGTGTGTTCATTTTCATTTGTTTACAGCAAGTTTTTTATTTCTCCCTTGATTTCCTTGGTAACCCATTCATAGCTTAATAACATGCTATTTAGCCTCCATGTGTTTGAATGATTTTGAGTGTTTTTATTATAATTGAATATAATGCTCTTTTTCTAGGCTGTATGTAAAGTATAGAAGAAACTGCTTTCAAATGTTAATATCCAACAAAACTTTACACATTGTTTAAACTAACACATCTGTGGCACTGACCATGGGAGTTAAAATGTTAAATTGTCTAGAAAAATATCTAAAACTATGCCTGTAATTCTAAGGTCTAGCCCCAGAGCTTGGTTAGTTTACACAGCCAAACAGCATAGAAAGCTTTTGATAATTAGATGGAGATGGAGCCAAGGGTGGCCATGAATGACAAAAGAGAGACTAGATAGAAATGAGTGTCCTTGATTAGAGTTGAATTGACTAACTTATTGGAAGCCATTTAAGTATTATAAATGGCCTTTAAAATACCTGAAAGAGACCGATGGTTGTCTACACAGGACTTCACATCTTTGTATATGTTACCCTTTTCAGGGAATATACCATTTTCCTCACCCTCCTTTCCCTGGGTAACCCGTACTCATACTTTAGAAGGCTCAACAGATGACCCCATTACCCCACCTGTCCATGGAGCTCCCTTAGCATTCTCTACTCATTACATTGTACCAAAGTTATCTATGAACTCTGTGAGCAATGTGGAAGCAGAGGCTGTGTTTTCTTTTTTTTTGTTTTGTTTTGTTTGTTTTTTTTATCCTCACCTGAGGACATTCCTTCATTTTTTTGTTCAGATAGAGTGGGAGGGAGAGAGAAGAAGAGAGAGAGAGAGAAACATCGACGTGAAAGGGACACATCGAGTGGCTGCCACCCGCACAACCAACCAGGGCCAGGGACAAACTGCAACCGAGGCACATGCCCTTAGCAGGAACCGAACCCGGGTCTCTCCGGACCGCAGGCCGATGCTCTAACCGCTGAGCCAAACCGGCCAGGGCGAGGCTGTGTTTTCTATTTCTATAACTCCAGTACCTGGCCCAGGTCCTGGCACACTATAAATGCACAATATCTCATTGATGAATGAATAAATGAATGAATCTTAAACTTTAGGAAAGGAGCAACAATGTGAAGAAATTATAATCAGGAAAATATAGGTGGTACACTGTATATCAATTCTTACCTCTAAATAGAAGGGGACAGACAGAACCAATATTTATTAAATACATAGTGTGTGCCAGGGTATTACATATGCTATCTTAAACATTTTGAAGTAAGTATCCTTAGTCCCATTTTAGAGATGAAAAAACTTACTAAGATAGCAAATAAGCTACCAATTTGATAGTAAATAAATGGAAGAGCTAGAATCCAAATCCAGTTCTCTCTTACCCCACAGTGCCTAGCCTCTTGCTTGCATCCAAGATGGAGGACATTTAGCCTACCCTTGCTTTGTTCTATTTTAGGACTTACCCAAGCACACTGTGTCCAAAAAAAACCCTGTCAGCAATGGTAGGAAAAAATCAGGGCTGCTGTCCCTAAGTTGGCTTATAAAAATTGCATATTTCATCTAGAATTGCCCACACTGACTGGTAGGGGCTTGGCTCTAAGATACCCCTTAAAATACTCATCTGTTTCTAGGTCAATTGTTCCTGAGGTGCATTGGTCCATACCTCATCAGAGTGATGCACAGGCTCTCGTTAGTTGCATCCCTTCTGTGATAGGCCTCCAGAGAGCATGATTTACTCTTTGGTGCATGCTGCTGGCTGTCAGCATGATTCACCCAAAATTGACAAGAACCTGCTTCATTAGTGCAGCTACAATCTCACCTCTGTGTCACTACAGTCACATTTTACCAGTATGTCTTGTGATCAGGTTCTCCCCTGCTTCTCATCTCTGGCCTTCTTCTGCTTTTCTGAGCACCCCAAGCCCTGCATTCCTTTAGAGTGACTTTACTTCCCTTTCTCCCTCCAGAGCTTTGCTTATCAGCCTCAGACCTTCAGTGGCTCTCCATCGGAATGTACCCTTGTATCTTAATAGAGATTGCTTTACAAGAAAGAACTTTTTTTAAAAAAAAAGAATATGATACATATTCTGATCATAAAATATAGCAAAGGTCCACAGAGTGGCATAACAATAAATGAATATACTTTTAGAGAGGCAAAGCGACACAGTGAAGACTCAAGAATTCTCCCATGTACTCAGTGTGTGTCTTAGGCAAGCCACAAAAATCTTTCTAATCTCCAGTTTTCCAATCTGTACAATAGAAATATTAATATCTGCCTGCAAGGAATGAATTGAGTGTGTGTGTACCACGGACTTAGATTAAAGTTGCATCTTACAATAAAATAAAGGTACGATTTATGTTTTCACAATAGATTTATACCTCCTAGAAAAAATCCGTTTTTTAAATTTAGGCGCAACCCCAACACTGTATTTTATTTGCAAATGCAAATAGATGATAGATCTTTAGTCTGTTATAAGGAATAGCTTTCCGAACTACAGCGCTCTTTAACTTCTTTATCCATGAATAAATAAAGTAATGATAATAATGATCTCCCTGTTTTAGGCTCAAATAGTGGCTTTTTTAGTCACTGAAGATATTCAATGTTTAGTCAACACTAGCCATAAGATAATTATGAAAAGATTACCAAACATAATAATTTCCAAGTCATATTATTGCCCTATAGATGCCACTACCATTAATGGTAATAATAATAGCACCTAATAAATATAGAACACTTATTCTTTGTCAAGCACTTTTGTAATCTCTTTACATGAATTAACTCAGTTCATTGTTACACATCCATGCACACATACACACTCAAACTACATTACACAGAACTATTATTATCTTAAATGTATACATGAA
This sequence comes from Tadarida brasiliensis, assembly GCA_030848825.1. Lineage (NCBI taxonomy): Eukaryota > Metazoa > Chordata > Mammalia > Chiroptera > Molossidae > Tadarida > Tadarida brasiliensis. The sequence goes on along the minus strand of CM061267.1, from coordinate 74,693,614 downwards.
AGCATGAAGCACAGTTAGGTAGCTTCCCAAGGTAATACAGCTACTAACTGATGAACGTGCAATACAAACCCTGGTGCTCAGCTCCAGAACCTGTGCTCTTAACCCCACAATAGACAACTTCTCTAACTTGAAAAACATCACGTGCAAAATTGCATTTGGCTTTCACAAACATACAACCTCGATCTACACTTGCATTTTTAAGAATATATCCAAAATATTTTTTCCACGATGTCCTCCAATTTAGAAAGATTACCATAGGCATCCATCATCAAATTGTATTTGAGAACTTAATGTTATTGTCAGTATTTATTTGGTTCAAAAGCATATAGCCCAATTGAAACTGTTGGTGTTGATCATGCTTGCTTGTTTTTATTTGTGGCTATATCTTTAAAATATATTTTATTCTATCATGCATTCCTTTTTAAATAGCCAATTTGTATCCCCTTTATCAGACTTACAATAATTATATCCAAATTGGCAGTGGGATTTTTACACAACATATGAAAACAGACCAATAATGCCTAATAATTATTGAGAATTTATTTTGTGCCAGAAACGGTGCTAAGATGTTTTCTAGATATCATTTCATTGCGTACCAACTTTGAGAGGTAGAAATTATTTCAGTGTTCTCATTTGAGGATATGCAACTTTACAAGGCAAGCCTCACGCTAAGTGACAAAGAAAGATGCAAACACAGGTCTCTCTAATATTAAATCCAGGCACTTCTCACTTTATCACCCTCCCTCTTGCCTTAACAGCACACAGGGGGAAGAACAGATGCTTGGGCTAGAAAAAGAAATGCGGAAAGAGATGGGGACTCTGGGAGAAAGAAGGAACAAAATCCTCAAAGTTGGAAAGGGAGGAAAGATACCTCTTATAACCCACAGCAGTTAGTACATAGAGTTGGTATGGTCACCTCTATGAAACAATATTTCTTCCTTGATTTCGGTCCTTACTTTTTATTTATTCAAAATACAAACCTTTTTTTTTCTTGCCAGTTGCCTCAACCATCACAGCAGTTGAGCTGTATAGAGATTAGAAAACAATTAGAGCCCTGGCCGGTTTGGCTCAGCGGTTAGAGCGTTGGCCTGCGGTCCAGAGAGACCCGGGTTCGGTTCCCGCTGAGGGCATGTACTTCGGTTGCAGTTTGTCCGCAGTCCTGGTTGGTCGTGCAGGTGGCAGCCACTCGATGTGTCACCTTCGCATCGATGTTTCTCTCTCTCTCTCTTCCTCTCTCTCCCTCCCACTCTATCTGAACAAAAAATGAAAAAGTGTCCTCAGGTGAGGATTAAAAAAAAAAAAAAAAAGAAAACAATTAGACAAGATGAGTTTGAATTTCCTTTTCGGTCTTTTCTGAACAGACAACAGAATGTTTATATTTATTATTTATTTCATCCTTAAACACCCTCTTCAGAAACGGTGCACAAATTAAGATTTACACAATAACTTTATGACAGAGCCGGTATCAGACCCAATTTTTCTGAACAGGGGTGTTTTTCTGAACGAAACTTCCCTAAGACATTAGAACTATTCAAAACAAGACCCAGAATGACCTCAGAAACCATCACAGAATAACTCCTTCACCATAAAAAAAGAGCTTCATTAAGAACTCCAAGAATATAAATAGACATTCTGTTTTTAAAGGCCTTAATGGAAGGTAATTATACGACCTTCCACAGGACCTCATTCCAACACTCTAAAATGTTTCTCTCGCTGAAAATGAGGGAAAGCATCAGTATGTTCATTCTTTCTGGCAAATATCTGAAAGATCGTCCCTGAAGCCAAAGTTTATATTGGCAATGAGAAAAGTGCTTTTAGAATGCTCAGGCACATATCTGTCCAAGAAAGCTACGATGGCCGAGGACAGCTGGGTGCTTAATATGATAAAATCCTTAGTCAAACATATGGGCTTCTCCACATGATAGTACTTTCCTCTAATAACTTTCCCAGTTTGTTTCTTTTTCACATAGAAATTAAACCATTTAAGTACCTCTACACAAATAAATAGTATGTGTTATTTATCGAACATATTTGTACAGAATACTTTTGCCATTATAGTAAGGGATCTAAAAAATGTACATCCTTTGTTAGAGCTGAATGACACTAAATGTGAACTTGACTTTGTCCACAGACCATGGTAGAGCAATTTTTTAGGGATTTCTTGTTAAAGAGCATGATGGTGATTCAGGAAGATGGCCACATCTCAGGTAGGTCAGACCACATCACAGGTGCTATCAGCTTGGATACACCTGACACACTGTATATGGATCGCAAGGATTAGAAAGCAATCCCAGAGGGGTGCACACAGGGAAAGACCTTTCAGGTTAGAAATCATTGGAGAAACAGGAACAAGACACCCCTATCTTCACATCCCTATGTTGAAAAAGAAAACTCTTAGAAGAGGGTAAAGGGGGATAAATGGTGATTGAAGGAGGCTTGACTTGGGGTAGTAAACACACAATACAATATACAGATGATGTACTGTAGAATTGTACACCTGAAACCTATATAATTTTATTAACCAATGTCACCTCAATACATCCAATAAAAAAAAAAAAAGAAAAAGAAATGACGCAGGTACTTCAGGTATCAAAAAGTTGTTCAAACTACTTTTATATGGTGATATATATCAGACCCTGTTTTATCACTGACTTCTATTTCAAAGACTACTTTTTTTAATGAGGACAAAAGGCAGCCTAAAAATGAAGTGAGTAGGAGTAATGTTCAATTGAAATAGTGAAGGATAAATTTCATTGAGATTAAAGGAAAATAAAAGAACTTGTACATATTGGGAGGAGGTGAAGGAGGGTATAGGGGGTGATAAATGGTGATGGATGGAGAATTGACTTGGGTAGATGAACACACAATACCATGTACAGATGATGTGTGTAGAATTGTGTACCTGAAACCTGTACACTTGTTAACATGTGTCACTCCAATAAACTCAATAAAAAGGAAAGTAAAGAAAATCAGAACTAGGATGAGGGGCTAATAGACCCATATAGCCAGACATCATCAGAAATAAAAAGATGACTGCCTCTCTTCATGAGTGGGAAGCTGTCTTTTTGAATCAAGACCATCAAACACTGGAAACCTGATTGTTTCTGTGGATTGCAGAATTGGATTCCCTTCAGCTCAGGTTTGAGAAAGCTACCTTTGGCTGATGAGTCTGGAATTAATGAACTTCTTGAGAATTTCCATAAATTAAAATATTAAGTTAACTTTATCAATTTTGTGAGAGATACCTTATTTATTTATTTATTTATTTATTTATTTATTTATTTATTTATTTAGTGGCAGCTGAAGAAATGGGAACAAATTTAAAACAGGTATTTTAGCCTCAAAACAGTGTGGTCTGTAACAGAAGAAGACCTTAGCTATTATTTGACTGCAATGACATATACACTCAGCCAATTATAGATGAAAAAGCCACATAATTTTTTTTAGCAGAAAGGAACCTTAAAATTCATCTACATTGGGGCCAGACAAGTGACAAATGTGTGAATCAGACAGATTGTTAAGACTACAGAGAGTAATGGGACCCATGGTGAAATGTCAAGTGTGTGCTCCTCCTCAAGGCTTGAAAAGGAGAACTGTGCACACCATGCCTGCCACAGAAAGGGAAAGAAGAATCAGCCCACAGACCATGGGGAACACTATTCTTTACCAGCCCCCTCATTTTTACAAGTAAGAATATTTTAGGTCCCACTTTTCTAGCCCAGAGCTCTCTCTATTGACATCCTCTGACCTTGTTGTCAATCCCTGTAGGCAGCCATTCCATCTCCCAACACACCGAGAAACTGCAGCCATATCAGGCCAGAGTATTGCACCCATTCCTTCCCATCTTTAGCACTGACTGTGTTATAACCACTGAACATCTTGAAAGAGATAAAAACAGGTAACATGGATGATCTAATTTAGAAATGCCTTCACTCGTTTAAAAGTGCATAACCTGTATGGGGGTTTCTCAAAAAAGAAAACTACTATATGATCCAGCAATCACATGGCTGGCATATATCCAAAGGAAATAAAATCAGAATCTTGAGGAGATGGCTGCACTCTCATGTTTATTGAAGCATTATTCACAATAGCCAAGACATGGAAACAACCTAAGGGTCCATAAACCAATGAGTGGGTAAAGAAAATATACTATAAGTATACAATGGAATATTATTCAGCCATAAATCAAAAGAAATCCTGCCATTTGCAACGATACAGATGAAACTGGAGGGCATTATGCCAAGTGAAATAAACCAGACAGAGAAAGACAAATGATCTCACTTATATGTAGAATCTAAAAACAATCAAACTTAGAACCAGAGAGTACAATGGTGGTTACCAGGAGCTGGGAGATGGGGAAATGGGGAGATGTTGGTCAAAGGGTACAAACTTTTAGTTACAGGATGAGTAAGTACTGGGGATCTAATGCACAGCATGGTGACTAGAGTTGATAATACTGTATATTATACTTGAAATTTGTTAAGAGAGTCTATCTTAGGTGTTCTCACCATACATACACACACACACACATAACTATGTGAGGTGATGGATGTGTTAATTAGCTTCATTATGGTAATCATTTCACAATGTAAATGTATACCCAATCATCACATTGATACCTTAAATATATACAATTTGTACTCATACCCCCCAAAAAAGCTGGAAAATAAGGCATAATTTTTTTTGTTTCCTCTTCCAAATATTTAATATAGTCCTGCTGCTTAATGATGGGGACACGTTTGAGAAATGCATCATTAGGAGATTTCATCATTATTCTAACATTATAGAATGCAGTTACACGAACCACTACACACCTACACTGCACGGTAGAGCCCATCTCTCCTAGGCTACAAGCCTGGATGGCATGTTACTGTACAAAACAGCACAAGACTAAGTCCAGCACAAGAGAAAATTATGCAATCAGGAGACACAGTAAACACCAGATGTGTGAGGCTCCTGCCGCTGTAACATGACATAATGTTTTACACCAACCTTTTTATTTAATAAGTAGAAAGAGTAAATGCTAACATAATAATAAAAAATATAGCACAGTTAAACACATAAACCAGTAACGTAGGCATTCATTATCATTATCAAGTATTGTGTACGATACGTGACTGTATGCGCTATACTTTCATACAACTGGCAGTGCAGTAGGTTTGTTTATACCAGCTTCATGCCAGCTGTCATGACAGCTATGAGGTCACTAGGCGATAGGAATTTTTTAGCTCCATTATAATCTTATGGGACCACCACGATAAATTCGGTTTGTCGTTGGGCCGAAGCATCCTATGTGGCGCATGACTGTAATCACAGGTATTTGTGAATATTTAAGTGACAACAATGGCAGCAGCACAGACCTCACAGATAATACTGCAATACTGAGTAGATTTAAAGCACCAGTTGGGCTTTAGTGGAAAAAGTATTGAACCTGAATTCAAACGGCCATGGTTTAAGCCCTGACTCTGACACTTTCTGTCCAACATTGGGCAAGTGATTCCGCTTTCCAGTTTTCTCATTTGCAAAAAGGCAATATGATAACGCCGGCCTATCATCCAGAGTTAATGAAGAATTACAAGCCTTTCCTTCACAAACTTTACAAATAGATCTACATCTAGCTAAAATTTTAAATTTTGCACAATTCTTAATTAAGAAATAAAATCTTAATTATGTTTGAAGTTATCACAGTACACTTTCTCATGAATAAGTATGAGCAACTTAAGCCAAACTTATCTCCAAAGACTGAGGGAACCTGTTCTGACAGTTATGAACTGAATCAAATGAAAAGCAACTGCCTGCCTTTCTTCCTTTACATTGACATCATTTACTGCCAGTCACAAGTGTACACAGCAGCGTTGAATCAAACCTGGAAACAAATGCATCTTCTCTTGGGATGTACAGATGCAATATGAAATATCTTTTAAAATATGCAATGATTTCCCAGCCGGTGTGGCTCAATGGATTGAGTGTGTCCTATGGACTGAGAAGTGGCAGTTCGATTCCCGGTCAGGGCACATGCCAGGGTTGCAGGCTCAATCCCCAGTAGGGGGCGTGCAGGAGTAGCTGATTGATGTTTCTCACATTGATGTTTCTATCTCTCTCTCTCCCTTCCTCTCTCTAAAAAATCAATAAAAACGTATTTTTAAAAAATATGCAATGATTATTTAAACTGGAAATATGAGCCAAGGCATAAGACACTGATAAAGTCATTTTCAAGCTTCTGAGCAAGTTTTTGGTTGAAGCCGATCTAAAAAGTCTTTGAATTTTACTCACTTAACATGTTATTTAATTTACAACTTTAAGATCATTATTTTTTAATACTTGGCATGTATCAAATATCTGTTAAGTTTTCCTCAGTTTTAGAATGCACAGTTCTATGGCCAGTCATACTTGGTGTTTCAGTATTTGGAAACATGTACAATGGATTATTTTAATATTATAGAGGAGCAAGGGTTTCTCATTATTTAGGAAAGTAAAAGTTTAGCAATATCTTTATACTTGAAATCTTTTTATCTCGACCTGGTTATTTCTTGTAGTTACTACACATCTTGTAGTTATTACAAAATTGCATTTACATTTTGTTTTGTCTTTGTTTTACAGTGCCTCTTTAATGTACCCCCTCTTTATCTATTAATTATTGCCCCAGGCAGTTGTTAGATCCGACTAGATTGAGTGAGACTTATCTTTTGATAAGTCTGGATTTGATGAGCCACACTGTTATTTAAGAATCAGTAGCTGCAGGAGAAGATCACTTTGATATCAGTATTAGTTGGGATGAAAAGATGTCTTTTTATAACCCATCCTCAGTCCCAGCTGTTCTCCCACAATATCGATGTGTGTGCTGTAACTTTAAGACAACTCAAAGTTTCAAATCCATATTTTGAGGATGAAACAATGATTGAGGTTAGAAAATGAAGACACCTCAATATTCCAAGTTATTCTTGCTTTGACTCCTTATTATTCAGACCGGATCTGGAGAGGAGGCAATCACGGCTGTCCTTTTCTATGCCACCGCACGGCTTCTTAATCAAAAGAGATTACCCGAGGAAAAGATCATTCCGTCTAAGGCTATGTTAAATATAATGGTGTTAGCCACTTTTTTTTTTTTTTAATAAGGGAATGATATATAAGTTATGTCCCCTGATTTCCATGTAGTTGGCATTTCCCCTTTGTAAAATTAACCATTTTTAAGCTGGAAAATGTTAACATACAGAAGACAAAAGGGGAAGCTAAAAATAAAAAGTTTAACCTTCAAAATGGCCTTAAACTGGTTCCTACACTGCATTACGAAAGGTGTTTGCCGACTCCCAAACCTATTATTTGGAAGGGTTGTGAATCTTTTCCTTGTTTGGTCCTGCTGCTTCCATTATCATCAATATTTCACAGTTATTCTTGTGCCAAAGAAACCTTCCATTGTTATCATTGAAAGGATTTCTGTTCCAGTGGGTGGCTTCACTGTTGTCCAATTCATTTTATTTTATTTTATTTTTGTTAATCCTTACCCGAGGATATTTTTACATTGATTTCCAGAGAGAGTGGAAGGGAGGAAGGGAGATGGAGAGAGAGAAACATCCACGTGAGAGAGACACATCAATTGGTTGCCTCCCACAACCAGGCCAGGGATCGAACCTGCAACCCAGGTACATGCCCTTGACTGGAATCGAAACAGAGACCCTTCGTTCCGTGGGCTGATGCTCCAACCACTGAGTCAAACCAGCCAGGGCTGTCCAATTCGTTTTAAATTCACATTTCCTGTCTTTAATGCCAAAAAGTTCAACAAAGTTTGCCATTGTAGTTTTAAAAATGCATAGTGACTCGAAGGTGGGAGGCTTTGTTCTTAATTTTGAGTAGTTTTGTTAGTTACACACTGTGTTCCTGCTTCATGTCTCCTTCCAGAAATTCTGCACATGTGCTTATGAAGATTAAAGTATAGTTTTTGGTTGTGCCCATCTCTCCTCCTGACTAGTTTTGTGACCATCAGATATTTAGTAACTCAACTTTTTAAAGTCTCACTTTCCTTATCGGTAAACTAGTAACCACAACAAAACTAAGTAGTAGCTGTCTGGTAGGGTGGTTTGAGGATTAAAATGAGATGATGCACATACAACATTTTCATGGGGATGGCACACAATAAGATGCTGGGTACATGTTCTATCATTATCATTCTTATATGAACATCATTTTTAATTAAGCTAAAGTAATATTGCAAGAGAAACAAAATCACATTGGTATTTTTTCCAAGCAGGAATATGCCACTCCTATGTGTTTCCAAAGACCAACTCCATCCCAGCACTTCTCTCCACGTTGCAGAAGTCCTGGAGCGCCTGTCTGTGCAACCGTTCACACAGCCCTAGCACAGGCTGACGCGTTTCACAGGGCTGAGACTATCTGGGTGACTGCGCACCCTCCGGCAATGTCACAATAAACAATCATTTTGAGTTCATTGAATAAATAAATCAATGCATTTATTACTAAATTATATTAATCCATTTCTCTTCAAGGCTATTTCTTTCTGATAGCACTTAATGCAGGGTCTAAGAAGCAATAATAATGTTTAGTACTGGGGGCACCCAAAGTTTTTCTAGATAGTAAGGTTTCCTGGATTAATCAACCTATTTAAATTCCATTTTATCTCAGCTTTGTTCTTGTCAGTGGCACTCTGGTGATCTTCCTTTTTAACTACGTTAATTAGCCTTCAAAACCGCCAGGGTTGTCCCGCAGCCCTTCCGGTAGGCCTCAGAGTTACAGCCTCACAAGCCACCTGTCCTCTGGCTCCAAGCCATAAAAGAATCCCATTTGACAGTTGATCCAATTCAAACTTTTCTATTTCAGCCACGCACACAAAAAGTATTCTCATGCTAACTTCCCCTTTATCATTCTTCTGAGCCACAGCATTCAAATATTAAGGGTCTGATACAAATCTTGCCCATATAATTCATCATTTCTTTAAAACGGTTCAAAACTAATCTACCTTCCCCTAAAATATTCACACTGTTATATATTTTATACTATATTATTTTATTTTCAAATACGTAACCTAAATTGGTTGACCTTTTCTTCCCTACTAGAGTGTAAGCACCTAGAGAGCAGAACCATAAAGTAATAGATCTTTTCAGAGAGAGCTGGATATAAATAATTTTTATAAATATGGGCTAATTTAGGGCCAGGATGGGTTTCAAATGACTGCTTTCATCTTACTTGATTATATATTCTACAAATCAATGACAAGAATGATAAAGGAGCTTATTTTTTTAAACAAATATCTGAATGTGGCCACATTGAATTTACACGATTTTTAAAAATCTCAAAATCAGTTCATAACCAGCAATCAGAATAAACAAAACTTCCTTCATGCTGTGTGCTTCATATCATATTAAACTGATTGTGGCTGTGGTTACAATGTGTTCTAATAAACACATTGAAACTCAAGAAAGAATTTCTTTCTTAAATACTTCACACTGGTGATACACTAACTACAAATTTGTTCATTAATCAAACGTTTATTGAGCACATACTATAAATTAGACACTATGGTTATGTTAAGTACCAAGAATAAAAAGATGAATAAAACATAGCATTAGGAAAGCATAATTTAGGCACCTAGATAATTATAAACATATAAGTATTAGAACTAATTGGATTCAAAATTTACATGGAGAGTACATATGAATGTGTCTGTTAGATATACTGTATTTCTAAAGTCGCCAAATACTTGGCTGAAAACAAGTGTTGAGTGAAATTTTTTTTGAATTGTTGCATTTTACTGAATTTGTTTTCTCTTTCATAAAACCACTGCTTTCCCAACACTTCCATTATTATTGATGCCAAGAAAGTTTTAATTTCTGAAGGTTATGATATGGGCATTAGCTTTGATGTCTCTTGATGCTAGACTATGGATTTTAAATGACATCTGAATGTTACAGCCACTATCACTGTGGCTATTGCCACACATCTCATGGGATATTTCATAGGCCAATCCTTCTGTCAAAGCTGGGGATGGGCCGATTTTCAAAGGCATGAGTATTCCCTTTGCACCTGAATCCCTCAATGTGACACTACATGGTAATAAATGTGTATTATATGTTCCCTCAGTAGAATATGGTTTAATGGTATACATTCAGATTAGGAATAATAAAACAGTCATATTCATTCTGTGGACTTTAAAATCAGATCATTTTCAGATCAGTTGAGCTGTAAGTGCTTGTCCCTCCTCTCTTTGTCTTTCACTCCAGCTAAAAATTCTTGCTGAATGGCAATTGAAAAAGGTAAATACTCGTTGGAATCGGACCTGATGAAATCTGCAGTGATCCAGTTGAAAAAAATCGAATAGAGTTTGTTTATGTCAAAAAGAAAAAAAAAGTCTTGAACACAAATTCTGAATTCTCCCAGGAGAAATGGCAGAAGAAATAGACAATATTCAAAAGCAACTTGAAGAGTTTGCCAAGAATTAAAGGCTAGAGAGATCTTTGAGTTCTATAGTCCTACTGGTATGCCACCCTCTGAAAATATATTTATACATCAAGAGAGATGAAAAAAGCAAAACTAGAATGAAAGCCCAATTAATTACCTATCTCTGAACTTTCACACATTGAATCCAAATAAGGTTAACTCATTGTTATGTTAATATTACCACTTTTAATCTACACTTTCCTAATGATAATTGTTGCCCCTGGCCATGCATAAGTATACAGAGGGGGAGCTATTCACCTGTGCACGATAAGAAATGAAAACAAGAAAATGAATGAGGTCCAGTGGTACATAATCCTTCTAATAAAATGAAAAAATCCCCTGAAAAGTTCAATCAGCTAGGGGCCAAGTTAACAGTTAAGAAAATTCTCTGAGGATTAGATGGGTTGTTCTTCTGCATTTGAGAGGGCAAACGTTCCCCAGAATTGAAAGGAGAGAAATCAAAGTTACAGGTTGTGGGTATAAGCTATATTTAATTGAAAATCCTGCCATTCCTGTAATTGAGAAAAATAGTATAACATATTTAAGGGAAATCAGAACCAGAAGTTGAGCGCTTGTATGGCTAAGTATATACTGAAAAGGTTTGAAGTCATTTTTGCCAAAGTCTTAGGAACTATTTTATGATAGTGCAGTGCCTCCCTGTCCAAGCACTATAGAAATCATCTAATCAAACTCTTTGTTTTATGGTTGAGGATACAAAGCAATGTCACACAGAGCAACACTTGAGTACAAGGTGTCTTTTAAAAATTCTGCCACCAAAACAACTACTAAAATGTATATAGTCTATCAGAGTCAGATAAAAGTATACTATAATTCATGTACACTAAAATGTATTTGGTTAGGAGCATTTGTTTATAATGAGTGATATTAAAAGATGACTCTGAAGTCAATAAATACTAATAATTCCAGCTCTACTTTTAGATTTCTACAAGAACACTGATTTCTCTGTGCCATCAAAGTCTCCAAACAAAAGCATAGAAAGCTGACAGTTACTTGTACAGTAAGGGGGTAGAGGGATGGAGAAGTACACCTAAGGCATTTCCCCCTTAATTTGTATAAAAAGAATCATCTGTAGACAACAAACTAAGGTACCTATGTGATCATGAGGGAGAGTAACTTACTTAAAGAGATTATTTGAATGCTACTCTCCAAAAATAAGTTCCATATGGGCAGAAAATTACCTGTCTTATTTACTGCTAAACCCCAGTGCCCAGAAGAGGCCCTGGCACATAGTAGATGCCCAAACATGTGTTTAACAAATTAATGTTCTTAGAAATCTCCTGAATTTCTAATAATTGAGGGTTAGTTGAGTAAATTTTGGCATATCCATGTAACTGACTTTGGGCAGATACAAAATAAAAGTTGTAGAAGTATGTTCATTGATATGGTAAGACACCTATGAGGTAGGTTGCTCTCTATGTTGAATGAATAAAAAGAGACTATAAAACCATAAGTCAAGTATGATTCCATTTATTTCTGTATATAAGGTAAATAAAATCATGGCTATACTAACATATAAATACTTTGAGGAGTATATACCAAAGTGTAGCATTGGTTATTTCTGGGCAGTGAAGATATAGGGGATTTTTATAGCTTTTTTCTTATGTTTTATGTTCTATAATTATAACTTAGTGCTTGTGAAATTTAAAAATCATTTTAAAAATTGTTTTTCTTTATTGATTTTAGAGAGAGGAAGGGAGAAGGAGAGAGAGATAGAAACATCAATGAGAGAGAACATTGATTGGCCACCTCCTGCATGCTCCCCACCGGGAGTTGGGGCCACAACCTGGGCATGTGCCCTGACCAGGAATCGAACTGGTGACCTCTGGGTACATGGGTCAATGCTCAACCACTGAGCCACACCAGCCGGGCTAAAAATCATTTTAAAAAGAAAGCTTGGCCAAATGGAAGGCTGTTTTGGTCAAGTAAAGGTTGATACCGAAGCTAGCAGCTCCAGAAAGTGAGAAAGTCCCTTATAAATTGGTGATAAAAAGAATTGAACATCTTCTGAGATTAAAAAGAGAGAGAGAAAGAGCAGGGTATCGAGTCGGAAGTGCTAGGATAAATGACCCTATATTGTTCTGTGTGCCAGAAAAGAATACAACTGAGTAGAAGCAAATCTTCAAAATAAACTTACACTCGTTCTCAATAACTCATAGACTACATAAAAAAGAGGGCAAGATAAGTATTTTAATCATGAATTACCCATTATAACCACTTGCAAAAAAAGTATTGAAAAATACTTCAGGCATGCTGAAAATGATCAGAGGTTACTGACACTGATTTGGAGCTAACTGTTTTGAAACATTTTCCTTCAAGTATCACAACATGTGATAAAGACAAAATATGAACTTGAAATGATGAACCGAAGTTAAATGTTCTAAATTTGGTCGTCTAAAAGGCTTGAAGGTACAGAGGAATACTATTTGACAACTTAAAATTATAATGTCCCAAATTAAACTCCTCTTTTAGATAAATCTTCAATGATATGTTTCCAACATTTTATCCATGCAGTTTAATTTGTTCATTTTCTTCACAATTGAACTCATAATCAGTACAATGAATGTCCGATTAAGGCTAAATATTTGCTGCTTCAGTTCATCTTCATGGCTTCCACCTTCGTGGCAACGGCATTGTCATTTCTTTCTCTAATCATTGCCTATACCCTAATGAATAATGACAGTCACGTTGTCAAAACTGAACTGATGGCTGGAAGCGAATATTGTCATATGGCAACTAGAAATATTTATTAAATGTCAAAGAGAGCATGTTGTACTGTAAAGAATAGACAGGCAGCCCTGGCCAGTTTGGCTCAGTGGTTAGAGCGTCGGCCTGCGGTCCAGAGAGACCCGGGTTCGGTTCCCACTAAGGGCACGTACCTCGGTTGCAGTTTGTCCCCGGCCCCGGTTGGGGTCGTGTGGGTGGCAACCACTTGATGTGTCTCTCTCACATCGATGTTTCTCTCTCTCTTCCCTCCTCTCTCCCTCCCGCTCTATCTGAAGATAAATGCAAAAATGTCCTCAGGTGAGGATAAAAAAAAAAAAAAAAAGAAAGAAAGAATAGACAGGCAAGTAGTTTGAAAGTTAAACTTTAAAAAAAGAGGGCTGCAAGAAACCCACTATATTCTCACACCTCTTGGAATCAGGATAGGCAGGCATTGGTAGAAGACAAACCAGAAACAAAGAAACTAACCAAATTGCATCAAGGACCAAGACAATATTAAAACTCAGCCTGCCTATCTTCCTGCTCAGTGTTCACTCAAACGGGCTGTGTTTTTAGATTATAAAATATTATTTTATTTATTTATTTATTTTGTTAATCCTCACCAGATGGTATTTTTTCATTGATTTTTAGATAGAGTGGAAGGGATGGAAGGAGAAAGAGAAAGAGAAACATCGATGAGAGAGACACATCAATTGGTTGCCTCCTGCACGGCCCCCACGGGAGCTGGGGATTGAACCTGCAACCCTGGTACGTGCCCTTGACCAGGAATCGAATCCAAGACCCTTCGGTCTGAGGTCTGATGCTCTAATTGCTGAGCCAAACCAGTCAGGGCAACATTATTTTAAATTTTATAAAAAACACACATGGTTATGTTCTGTTTATGTAGATGAAAATCACCTAGTAAAGCTTAATATTTCTGTAAGCAACATTTTAATTTGTCATATTTTTAGCTAACAATTTGTTAGGAAGTGATGAATAAAAGCAGACTTGGAAGTTTCCAAATCATTTTAATCTCAAATTAAAAACGAAAGACCCTGGATAAAATTTTTCCTATATCACTCAATGATCGTATCTTATTCTTCTTCAAATCATAAGTAATTCAAATAAAAATTCCTCACTTCACTCTACTTGTATAGCTGTTCAAAATTACCAGCAACTCAGCTCCTGAGTGATAAAGACAGACCCCACCAGATGGATGGGTTTCACCATGTACTATTGTCCAATGTCTGATCACTCACCATACATCAGAGCTTCTCGACCCCTTAATTTAAACCCTGTTTACCTGTCCAGGGAATAGCATGAAAGATAGCATAAAAAACACGTAGGGCTTCTATATATGGCAGGATGGTGGATTAGATATCCCCTGAACATTCCCACTACCAAACACCAAAAATGTTGGATTTTAAAAATTGTCTTTTCAAATGTATAGCTGATTCTTCGAAAAAGTGAGGGAAATACTCATAATAATGAAGTAAGAATAAGTAGAAAATTGTAAGCAGTAAGTTAAGCCTAGACTATTATAAGGGCGTCTGCTAACTTGATAAATCTGATTTCTAATGATAGCTAATGAGGACAAGAAACAAGGCTTTGGCCCACTTGCAGTAGACCTGGAACCTAGACACATAAAGCTAGAAAAATCCTTCTCTAAAGGATGACACAATCAGTGAAAAAGTAAATTTTTAAAAATCCACCCTCCAAAGGGATATGGTAAGGAAATAGGCTACCTGGTCTTGGCTATGGACAGGCATGGTGAAATAGGTGAGTTGAGTGTAAATTCTAAAATAAAGGAGAGCCCTGGTCAGTTTGGCTCAGTGATCAGTCAGCCTGAGGACCAAAGAGTTGCGGGTTTGAATCCTGGTCAAGGGCACGTGCCTCGGTTGCGGGTTTGATCCCTGGCCTTGGGACCATGCTGGAGGCAACCAATCACTGTGTCCCTCTCACATCGATATTTCTCGCTCCTCTCTCCCTTCCTCCCTCTCACTCTATCTAAAAAAGAAATCAATGGAAAAATATCCCTGGATGAGGATTAAAAAATAATAATAGTAGAATAAAGGAGAAAAATAGGATAAGAGAAAACACTGAATACTAAAAAAAAAAAAAAATTCATTATTTTCCTTAATAAAATTTTTAATGTTGACATTATTACAGACTTTCCCCATCTGCCCCCCTACCTCGTCCTTTGCCCACCTGCAATACCCCCGCCTTCCCCTCTTTTGGCCTGCACCACCACAGTATTGTTGTATCCATTATATATATATATATATATATATATATATATATATATATATATATATATTCTTTAGCTTATCCCTGCAACTTCTTTATCCAGTTACCCCTCTATCCCCCTATAATGTAAAAATCACATGACAAATAGAAAGCGCAAAAAAAAAAAAAAATTAACAAACATTAATTCTATATTGGTAATCACAATCAATGTAAGCAGACTAAACTTTCCAGTTAAAAGACAAAGATACGCAGACAGAATTTTAAAATTTTTAAAATTCAGCTTTGGGTTGAAAGGAAAATAGTAGAATATGTATCAACTAAGTACTATCAAAAAGCAAAGGGGTATAAATATATCACACAAGACAGATTTTGACGCAAAAATAAAGCATAGTGGTAAAAAGGTTCCTTTTAGTCTAAGACAAGACATACCAATTTGACACTTGTATGTATTTATCAACATAGTTTCAATTATATATAAAGGAAAATTAATAGAAATATAAGAAATTGACAAGTCCACCATCAGAGTATTGGCTTTTTAAAAAAAATCCTCACTGAGGATATTTTTCCATTGATTTTCAGATAGAGTACGAGGGAGGGAGAGAGAGAGAAACACCAATATGTCATATCAGTCGGTCGCCTCCCAAATGACCTCGATCAGGGCCAGGCAACTGAGGTACATGCCCTTGACCAGAGTCAAACCAGAGACTCTTTGGTTAGTGGGCCAATGCTCTAACCACTGAGCAATACTGGTTAGGGCCAGAGTATTGGCTTTTTAAGTGGTATCCTATCTCAGTAATTAACAGATTAAGTAAACAAAAGAAAGATTAATTGGGTCCACATGTTTCCAAGGCAATTAACACACTTAATCTAATAAATATATAGAAAAGTCTGCTCCCCTAAAGAAGAGAATAATCATTTTTCTGAAGTGCATATGAGGAATTTATGTAAATTTATAATGAAAAGGTATAGAGCCACTTTCAAGAGTTTCATAAAGGCCATGTACTTACTTTGATCAAAATGGAATTAAGATAAGATTTAATAACAAGAAGATAACTACAAAAACCCACATATTAGACATTTTAAACATAGTTATAGGTAACTAAGGGGCCAAGGATTAATAAGATGAAATGTCCAGTTACTTAAAAAGAAATGTAGCTTACCAAAACTGATGCAAAAAGAAAAAGAAACTTGGATAATTAAGGAAGTATAATCAGTGCTTAAAAATATTACATAAGATAATCACCATGCCCAATGGAAATTTTACTAAAGTTGAAGGAACATATAATTCTAATATTATACAAAATGTCACTAGAAACTGAAAAATAGGGAACACTCACCAAATTATTTAGCGATATTAAAACCAGACAAAAGTATTTCAAATATAAAATTACAAATAAATCAACTCATGAATACAGACACAAAAACCCAAACACACACACACACACACACACACACACACACAATCATAACTAAATTGGGCTCATTCCAGATATGAAGATTGATTTGGCAGTATAAAATTTATTAATGTATTTTATTATATTAATATACCTAATAAGAAAAATCATATAATCACCTTAATAGATTAAGAAAAACATATGGGAAAATTAAAGTACATTCAAGATTTAAAAAACACAACTCAGACACAGAATAGATGAGACTTCCTTGATTTTTATAAATTAAAGAACTCTATATTCAGTGGAATATCCTACATCTGCAAAAATGACAAATAAATTAGAACTGCATTTATCAACAGGGATGAATCTCAAACAATTCATGAAGCATAAACCTTAAGCTGGGAAAGTGACATGCCATTTATGTAAAGTACAAGTGTGCAAAACTATATATAGTGTTTAGAAATATAAACATAGAGTAAAATCATTACTAAGAGCAAGGAAACAATTTGCACAAAATTTGCACTTGGAGAGAGGGAAGGAGGTATATTGGGTAGTCATACACAATAAGATTCAATGGTTGTTATAATCTTCTAATTCTTAAACTGGGTGGCAATTATCATATTATTTTTTATATTTAGATATTTTAGATGATTTATATTCAATTTTTAAAATCCTAATCTTTTAAAGAATGTGACAAGATCAATTCAAGACAGCAGATTGAACACAAATGTTCTCATAAAACCCAATATAGCAGAAAAAGATAGATCCTAAGAAAATAACTCCACAATAACTAGTCATCAAGATGAAAGGATGCCATAAACAAACCTGAAATACAGAAGGATTTCTAAAAGAGAGAATAAAGAAGGATCAAACTAACAGGAATCACAATGAGAAAATTTCAACCCAAATGACCTGTGAGAAGGCTATTGCCAAGGTGAGAATCTTCCTTCCCAAATGTGCTCCAGAGAAACTCCAAGCTCAGAGTCAGCAAATTCAAAGAACAGGGCAATCATTGGGACAATTAATTAATAGACCATCAGTAAAGCAGACGCAACTGTGCCAATATTGGCCCTCTTTCTCCAAGACAAAAAACAAAGCAGCAAGAAACACTGACATTTGCTTCCTGGCATAAAACCTTAAGAATTATTTTCCAAACAAAGGAGAATCTTCCCTGAGAGAGCTCTTAGCCTAGATATTCAGGCCAAAGAGATAAGCAAACCAAACTTCCACAAAGGATAAGAAGATAACTAAATAGTAATTGAGGCCCAGAAATGAAACACATCAAACTTCCCTACCCTAAGATCTTTGTTGCTCATGAACCCTACTACTCTCAGATAAAATGTAATACCAATACAAGACCAAAGCATTAAATGAAATGATCTATATTTATATTGATAAAAGGAATAATTGATATAGAGTTTTAATTTTGTAGATCCAATAACACAGCATTCAAAGTTAACACTCTTAGATATGTAAGTAGATATTGTCAAAAGTTGTGACCACAGTGGGGCATATTACTATACCTCTATGTAAAAATAATAAAGTACCCAAAAGCAAAATTTTAGTCATTTTAATAATAAGCTTACAATAAGTTGATATATAGAGAAATTTTGTATAAGGCAGAAATTACACATACTTTCAATTGTCCCTTGCAATAATTATAAAATCTGACCATCTTTATGCTAATTTAAAAACTTCAATGCATTCATATGAATGATATTTAAATAAACTAGCCAAATTCTTAAATTAACAATAGAATGTTAGCCAAAAATTTCTAAAGATTATGATAACCAGATAAAAAAACAAAAGGAGAAAAGCATGAAAACAAGATCGTCTCAAAACCTATATTTTGTGACTATTTATGTAAAATTCCTAAAAAAATACTTTAGTAAAAATCCAGCAGTTTCTTAAAGAAAATCAAGGCATCATAGACTCAAATGAATTGTCCAAAATGCAAAAATATATATGTATATATATGTTAAAAATTAATGCTAAAATAGATTAGCAAAAATTTTAAATATTCTTCTGACCCTGACCATATTAAGCAAGTGATAGAAGGCTAATTTCTTAACTTGAAATGTATATGCCACAGACATCCATAGCAAAATATAAGAAACATTCCCATTAAAGCCATAAAAGGTAAAGGATATCTGCTCTACAGTTACTATTCTCCATTGAGACATCTAAATATCCTAGCCAGCCCAGCCTGTGTGGGTCAGTGGTTGAGCATCGACCTGTGCACCAAGAGGTCACTAGTTCAGTCAGGGCATATGCCCAGGTTTTGGGCCCAGTCCGCAGTGGGGGCATGTAGGAGGGGGCCAATTGATGTTCTCTCTCATCAATGTTTCAATCTCTCTCCCCCTCTCCCTTCCTCTCTCCCTAAAATCAATAAATGAAAATATTTAAAAGTAAATAAATAAATAAATACCCCAGCCAATGAAATAAGACAAGATAAAAATGAATAAATATGAAAATATAAGAGGAAAAAAGTCATTATTTGATGATAATATTGCTTATTCAAAATATCCAAGAAAATCAACAGAATACTTTAGAATAAAAACTTTCTATTAAATGGCCAACTAAAATATAACATTTACCAAAAAAATCTTTTCATGTCTTGGCCAGTTTTGCTCAGTGGTTAGAGCATCGGCCCACAGACAAAAGAGTCACAGGTTTGATTCTGGTCAAGGGCACGTACCTCAATTGTGATTCGATCCCTGCCCTAGTTTGGGTTGTACGGGAGGCAACCAATGATATGTCTCTCTCACATCGATGTTTCTCTCTCTCTCTCTCTCCCGCCCCCCCCCCCCCGCCCCCACTCTACCTGAAAATCAATGGAAAATGTCCTCGGGTGAGGATTTAAAAAAATACCTTTTCAGTAACCAATTAAAAAATAATAATAAATCCCAGGAGGAACCAGTCATGTACTCCCACTCTCAAAAAATCTACTAAATGAAGGATAAAATGCCACCTAAGGCATATCATTTCAATTTAAGAATATTCAGGAGAGAATGAAAGGGCCACCTACAAGTGCTGTGGAATGAGAATGGCATCAGACTTCAACAGCAACATTGGAAGCTATAAGAATATCAATGCCTTTAAAGTTCCAAGAGAAAAATAATTTCCAAATTGAATGCTATCCTCAGTTCAACTATCAACCAATTATGGAGTAAGAATAAAGATTCGTTCAGTCATGCAAAGTCCCAGAGACAAAGTATACCTCATACCTACTTTTTTAAGGAGGCTAATTGAGAGTGCTTGGAAATAAAGGAATGCCCAGGAAGAAGAAATCCCAGTAGATGAAGTAAAAGGAATCCCCAGAACTATGGTGAAGGAAAGTCTGAAAACAACAGCTGCACTGTAGACCTAGAGAGCAAAATAGAACAGGAAAGATGGAGGGCTCCAGAAGGAGAGTCTTCAAAAGGGAAGAAATAAAATTGATATTAACTATTACTAAGTGTTTGACTTATCTGAGAGGAGTTTCACATGTTTGGTTGTGAGGGTAGGAGATTCATAGAACACTAGGCAGAGAAAAATATGACGATTATCAACTTGAGTGAGGATGAAAGGGTTGTGTGAGAACAGACACAAAATTGTAGTATATAACATAGCTTGTGTGAAAAATGTTAGCATAGTTATAATAATGTGCCTGAATAATGAACTGACTTAAAATGTGATGTAGGGTGAGAAGGAGAGAGATGGTATAAGAAAGTGAAATTCTCATCACCCAAGGTCACAAGTAAATGTCATAACAATGTCTAAAAAAATGAAGAAGAAAAAAACCCTTACCAGTAAAGCATGATATTTCACAACAGATATAGATGATCAAAGAAACAACTAAAAATGTTGGAAATTGTTGTTTCTGGAGTGTGAATTGGAGTGAAGTATTGTTGACTCAGTGATAGGCGGGTGTATGTTTAAAATATGGTCTCTGAAAAAATAGAAAACCCTGATTTGTAGCATATGCCAATTTGTGTGGTGGAAATACTCCCACCACGGTTGATTTAAAGCTACCAATGTGTCATCCCTGAACACAGAGATGGGAAGAGACCCATACAAACTGGCTCCAGTTCATCAGTGCTCTAGACCCAAGAATAGCTCTTTTTTATAACTGATATTAAAGTTCTGTTCATGCACTACTTTTAAAATAATAAACAAACACTTATTTAGGTTAGTTGGTATGATAGTTTAAAATAAAAAATAAATAATAAAAATGATCACATAATTATAAATGATAAAAATTATACAATGCCTAGGAATAAATGTAATTGGTGTTAAAGATCCATATCAAGGAAATTAAAAATCTTAACTAAAGATATTTAAAGGCCAAAAAAGACTTTGTTTTTACATGAAAGACTTCATATAATTAGAATGACAAAGATTCACAATTTAATTTTTTAATTAACAGAATGCTCAATCTAATCTAAATAGGATTTTAAATAGAATTTTATAAGCAAATGCTAAATTTAATCTAAAATGGTTCGCTATTCACTTGACCCAGAAAACCCCACAAAATCATGTAAGTCAAGAGATTCAAATCTTCATGTTCACTTTAAGAACCCTCGCGAAACTGCCCAGGCCATCAAAGACATGCATATTCAAAAAGCCACCAAGCATCTGAAGGATGTCACCTTACAGAAGCAGTGTGTGCCATTCGTCGTTACAATGGTGGAGTAGGTAGGTGTGCCCAGACCAAATAGTGGGGCTGGACACAGGGTCAGTGGCCCCAAAAGTGCTGAGTTTTTGCTGCACATGCTTAAAAATGCAGAGAGCAACGCTGAACTCAAGGGTCTAGATGTAGATTCCCCGGTCATTGAGCACATCCGGGTGCACGAAGCTCCCAGGATGCGGTGCAGAACTTACAGAGCTCAGGGGCCAGTTAAGCCGTACATGAGCCCTCCCTGCCTCACTGACAGGAGCCTCTGGACAAGAGCAGGTTGTTCCTAAACCAGAAGAGGAGGCTGCACAGAAGAAAAAGATATCCCAGGAGAAACTGAAGAAACAAAAACTTATGGCCCGGGAGTAAGTTCAACATAAAATACATACTAATAAAAGTAAAATAATAATAATTATTATTACATAGGAATATCATTTTAAAAATAGGACTTGTCACACTATGTTAAAATATATAACAAAGTCATATTTATAAAAAGATTGTGGCCCAGCCGGTGTGGCTCAGTGGTTGAGCGTCGATTCATGCACCAAGAGGTTGCCGGTTCAATTCCCAGTCAGGACACATGCCCAGGTTGTGGGCCTGATCCCCAGTGGGGGGCATGCAGGAGGCGGCCAGTCGATGTTCTCTCTCATCAATGTTTCTATCTCTCTCTCCCTCTTCCTTCCTCTCTCTCCCTAAAATCAATAAAGAAAAATTATTAAAAAGTAAAAAGATTGTATTATTAACATAAGGCACAGAAATATACAAATATACTAATAAATGTAATAGTCAATTCAGTGGGAGAAAATGGATTACTCAAAAATTACATGATGACCAGTGGATTTTTTTTTAGGTAAAATATTAAGTTGAATTGTTCATTTAGATTTCTATTTTATTTAATATTAAAAATAAATTTCAGATAAAAATCTAGACATTTTTACAAACCTTTAAAAGCATTTAAATTAATTTTTTTCTTTATATTTAGAGTTGAATAGATCTTCCTAAGTTAGACAGAAAACCCAGAGGCCTTAGAGGAAAAGATTCCACTGACATAAACAGTAATAATTTCTATGGACTAAAATATAACATAATCAAAGATTAAAAAGCAAGTAACATTGAAAATAAGGATTTGTTATATACATTATGAAGCAATAACTATATAAAAAGAGTTCCTCTAAATCAGTGAGAAATACACAAATAATTGAATACAAAAGTGGTGAAAGCATAAGATCAAACAATTCACAGAAGCTCCATAAATAGCTAATAACATATCATTAAGATGCTCAACTTCACTAATGATCAGGAAAATGTCCAGGAAAACAATGATGAGATAATGTTTTAGGCACCAAATTTTCAAAAATTAAACAACAACAACAAAACTGTAGAAAAAGTTATTTTTTTCACTGCTGGTAGTAATGCAAACTGGTAATCTTTTGGAGGACAATTTAGCATTGCCTATCTAAAAAAAAAAAAGTTCATGCGCTTTGTCATAGTGTCTGTGGTCTAAGCATGAAAGTCACTTTGACTACACAGAGTCTAATTCACCAGATCACTCTTCATATCTCCATTTGCCCATGTAGATGAAGCTATCAGACTATTCCTTTTCCAAATTAAATAAGATCTAAATTTGATCATGTGATATCAGGAAATGAATAATGATATTCATTATATCATTAATTAGTTACTGGGGTTTCATTTTTAGTTTACATGAAATATTTTAACAATTATGTGATTATTATGTCTCTGCAACACTGACAGAAAAAAAAACAAAAAAAAACGTGGTCATAGCTATGTTACTGACTGCTTGCTCCACACCAGAAACTATACGAGGCACTTTATATACATTTCATTTCTTACTTTTAATACATTTATGAGGTATTATTATCTTCATAGTATTATCCAGTTGAGGCTTAGAGAGACTAAGTAACTTGTCTGAAGTCACACAGCAGGTTAGAGGGTAATTCATGCCCAGATCTGACTGTCTCCAAAGATCCCAACCCCTGTTATGATTGAAAAATATGAGCAATAAACCATTTGCAATGGTGAAGAGCAATGCAGTCAAGACTGGTTATATCATGAATTTTTATTGCATTGAATTAACTATAGAATTCATTGTTAAAATCATACTATTAAAACACTAGAAACAAATTATTCACTGAATTAATATGTGCAGCGCTGTGCAGACAGAGCAAGAAAGTTTTTAATATGGTCTTCTCTCTCTTAAAAACCCCTCAAAGTTTTTGTTATCCATCCAAAAACATAACTATTTATGAAAAACACAAGACAACAATCAATCCCTAAGTAAGCCACTCATAGATGTTTCCCATTCTTCTTCTTTAAAGGTTTCCACTGTAGATGACAACTTCTTAATATAATATTTCACATAATTCCTTGGTTTGCTGATATATTTGAAATAAAAATAGCACCAGCCATAGCTAATATGCAAATCTGAAGAGTCTTCCTGGCATTGGGAAGCCTCTAATTCTCTTCAGTGACTGCTGGTCCATAGTGAATGTGAGCATCTACAGATGGGTGGTCCTTCTGCTTTTTCTGATATGTACAAGACAATGAGCTTAGTAGTGCCAATTTGGGTTCCTAGCTGTCTGACATGGTTACCGAGGTGTTTGTTCGCTTTTATTAGTCCATTGTAGAAGTTGGCTCTCCTCCCAGATTTTCTGCTTTGTTTTCCTAGCTAGTGTTTGTTTGGACCATCTGCTTCACTAGATCAGCATTCTCCTCTCCAGGTTCTTCATCTTTGTCGCTACAAGTTGGAGTATTTTCTTTTCAAACTAATGACCACCTGCCCCTTATCCATTTATATATTCAATTTTCCAATTTTCTTCAGCAGACTTTTCATTTTTTGGATAAGTTTGTCTTATTTAATTTGATAGTCTAGAATGGAATTTCTATTTCAGTTTAGGACTGAGCTTGTTCAATGCATTTTTTTAACCCAGTACCACATTTAAAATAAATTCCTCTGATTTGCTTTGTATCATGTCACCGGAGTCCCTCCTATTAACATATTCACCCAGTTGGATAACTTATTTTCTGTTTTCAACCACATATCCAATTGAAATACCAATCTCAATGTTAGCAACAAATTCAATTAAGCTGAAAGAGCATCGGGAGCATCATGAGTTCATTCCACAAATTAATAAAAGCTAAAAGATGACATTCACAATATCTAAACAAAAAGGAGCTGTTAGAGTAGCAGATCAGTCTGTGGTGGAAGCAGGCTAACCAAGGACAGCCCAGGCTTACTGGCCAGACCAGGAAATAAGTTAGTCCCAGCAGCAGGCAAGTTGAGAGACAGGAGGTGTGAGGGGCATGGTTTCAGCTGCACAAAAGATAGAGGTCCTGGAATTTCCTTGGATTGTGTATAAAATCTGACCACACGGCTGTGGTCTCTACTCCCTGGATAGATGAAAGTAGTTCACAAATCATTGGAATATCACACACAGGGTACCAAGGGAGAGAAAGCCAGGCAGTTGAATTAGAACTGTAACACAAAGTAAGGTTATGGTAATAAAATCAAAGCCATACCTCTAGTTCTGGAACTTGAGGACCAACTAAGCAAAGTTGGCCTATTACTGAACCTTCAATGTTTTCTAACATTTCACTTATTGTAGGGATCCAATGGCCTTCAAGTCTGAAGAACCAAGTCTTCAGTTGGGTCTAAGCAGCCCAAACTAAAAGAAGATGAATGACATAAGTCAGAAAACCAAACAGGACTCTATAATTGAAGGCCTATGTTGAGGATTTAAGCCAGGGGTGAAATATGTCAAGATTTGAACACATCCTCAAATATGGAACTTGTTCTTCATGGCTACGGCAGACATCAAAAATCAATCACAGCATGCTTTCCCACTGAATGCAAATATATTCTCATTGTCTGCCTTAGCCTGTACTTGATGCCACGATCACTAATTGATTGGAATTGGCATTCCAATGGAAGTAAAATCAATTTGCTATCCTTGATTTGCCCTTTCCTTTTTAATCCTGTGCTGTTAGGTTTTTATGGAAAATTTTAAAGAAATGTCATTATCTCCTGTGGGCAGATGTTGTTCCTTACCTATTAATATGGGGAGAAGGTGGCTTGAAAACATCAGAGGTGCTATTGGAAATTCTGCTGACTGATGAACCCTTTTGCAGGCCAAAAAAATATTTTTTGGATTTTATCTGGAAGACAGTTCTACAGATAAATTTCTTTAAATATTCCCATAGTGTCCTGAGTTAAACTTTTGTTTAAAGGGAACACAGAGACAAACACAGGGAGCTTTCACTTACATTTACTCAAATATCCCAAAGGGCTGTGGCTGGAGTTTAGCTATTGAGTAAAAGAGTCTCCTGAGTCCATAAGCTCAAACACAATCCTTTTCACGGTGTAAATGAAGTTGGGCACAATTAGGCAGAAAACGATATCTTTAAAGGGAAAAGAAAGTCTATGCAGGCTGCAGTCCAACTTCAATAAAAAATAAAAAAGAGAAAGAAAAGCTGTACCCTTGGATAAAGTGACCTTCAGTGGGTGTAAGTAAGAAGCATTACTTTTAAGTATCATATTCCTTGGATTTGCTTTCTAACAGTCATACTCTTAAATAAATAGGAGGTAATATTAATATACATGTATAACTCTAACAGTTAATTGAAGCAACTGGGCAAACTGATCAATTGCAATTGTATATTCAGTTGGGCCAATTTTTTTAAATGTTAAAAAAAAAAGTCCTGTCCTTTCATTGTTAAAGACTCGGGCAAATGCTTCCAAAAAAACAACTCCAGGGAATGAAAGATGATTTCCACAGGGTATTGATTTTTTAAATATTTTATTTTACTTAGTTGCCACTTTCACTCACCAACATTCTAGCAAATGACTAAGCAATGGTTCTTCATCCAAATTATCTACTTTGACATGTCTTTATTTTCTTTTTTTCTATGACCATAGCTTTGCCCTTAAGATTTAACCATGGTCTTGATAATGAAGGCAGTCCCAGAAACCAATTACTAAGATCTTGAAGAATTTAATGGAATAATTCAAATGGTACCCATGAGATTCAATGTATTTACAATCTTAAAAAGAGAAAGGTAGAAAAAGAAACTTGAAAGAAACTCTAAAGTTCTTTTGAGTTCAATAGCTCTCTAAATAAATAGAATGTGATGTGAAATTTTAGGGCAAAAGGCAAAAAAACCCGCTGTGTATTAGTTCTTAAAGAATTGTACCTTCAGCCTGCTAATAGTTGTCATTCCCATAACCTTTGAAGAAATTCAAGTTTACCTCTAGCTCAGTGACATGGCATTTTTTTCTATTTATGAGTTTTATTCAGCACTTTAGTTTGCTTCTTGAAAAACTGCCTACTGGTTGACTGCTTCAGACAGATAAGACTTCTAGTCAGCTTTTGACAAAAATGATTACAGATCATTCTTTTAACATATTCCCAATGTTATAACTACATTTTCAAAATATTGTTTGTGCTTTCAGTTATATGTTGATGATAGGAAGCAAAAGAGTTATTTCCAGACATGGTAGAAGGTTATATAGAAATTATTAGGGAATCAAGTACTTGAAAAATACCTGGTGAAGGAGTTGAAACTCCTAAATTCTAAAGTCCTCAATACTTATTCTTAGAAAAATTATCAGAGATTTGAGCCAGAGATGAACTTTTTATGTCTGCTTGCTTTCCTATTAGGTAAGCAAATACATATAAGCCCTATCGTTTCCTGGGTCATTTCTATCACAAAGCAAATCACAGAGTGAAGTGAAGGCAGCTCTTTGTGGGTAGAAATCTTCTGGACAATCTCTATAATGCAGATAACCGCAGAAGAAAGATTTGACTCCAAATAATTCCATTCCTATTACTTTGTAAATTAATGCAGATGTGGGTATACCGTGGGCGTGAAATGCTCAAACAAGTATAATAGTCAAATGATACAAACTTTATCATTTTCCAGGAAATGAAAAAATAGATAGAAGTTGCCATGAGACGGATTTCAGCCTAACATCAAACTCAACTTTCAAGCAATCAGAATTGCCCTGTAATGGAATAAATGGTTCCATTATGAGGAGAAATCCCCATTTACAGATGCTTCCGAAGACTTTTTAATAAACAAGAAAACCAGGCCCAGCATATAGCCTAGTAGTTCAGATTCTTAAGCAAATACTTCACACACACACACACACACACACACACACACACACACATCTTTAATACAATCTGACAAGCCACTTTTATCTGTAGACTCAGACTTTTCTTCTGCAAAAAAGAAGGTTCAACTGAAACAGTAATTGTCAAATATGTACATTGTTGTTAGCTTACACAGGGCTAGGTTGATCAGCTATGATCAATATAAAAACTACAAGTCCTGCTCTGGCCTGTGTGGCTCAGTTGGTTGAGTGTCCTCCCATGCACCAAGAGGCCAATGGTTCAATTCCTAGTCAGGACACTAGCCTGGGTTACAGGCTCAATCCCCAGTAGGGGGCCTACAGGAGGCAGCAGGTTGATGTTTCTCTCTTCCACCCTCTCCTTTCCTCTCTCTGTTAAAAAGAAAATCAATTAAAATCATATTTAAAAAAATTACAAGACCTTTCCTCAGTCCTTATGAATAATTGGCTGGAATGTTCTTTTTACAAAATATTGAAGGCTACTAATATCCTTTTGAATGGTTTATTAAATGTTTTTTGAAGTTTGGGTTGATAAACAAATGTTGGCACATTACTAGAGCTTACTGAGGCTTAAATTAAGAATTCTATTAAGAAGTGTGGTTGTCACACAACACTGGGGTACAATGTGTATGTGTTCTCATATTCCCACAATTTTAGGGGAGGAAGTTTTATTGTCAGATCATCAACAAGAATGTCTTAAGTTGACTGCAGTGTTCACTTGCTGTTATTCTTATTTTAATAATATATTATGTTTATAGTAACATCATCATTATTAGAGTTCAGGTGAGTTCTTTGGTTTCATGTGGATGTGCATAGATTCCGTATTGGTAATGTCTGTAAAATTCCATGAATTAGTAATCCACATACTAGACATATGAATCCCTGGCAATTTGAAAAAGAATTGACCATATTTCTGTAGACTAAGTGATGTCATATTGCACAGAACAGTAAAGAATTTTCTCCAAAATATATCTGCCATACTTTCTTTTTCATCACTAAATACTTGATCTATTAGAATGATCATCTAAATAAAATATGCCTCAAAAAATTCCAGAAAGCAATATTAAAAATCTTTTAACAAGTTAGAAGATTTCTAGGAGACTTCAGAGCCCTACTTTATACTTCCAACTCTACACCATGGAAATCCTCGTGTTGGGTAGGGAGATTCAAGAGTGAGTTGAGATAACATGATGTCAGCTTATAAGGAGAAAGCTAGTCACACAGCTACCATCTCTGAGGAGAGTGCTTTCTAGTTCAGAAGTGTTATGAAGAATAAAGAACAGAGAAATTTCATGCTCCAGTCACTGTTCTAGCTGCTACATTTGAGAAACAGGGAAAGTTGACACTAAGCATATAAGTGAGAAAAATCAAAGGCTAGCACCTAAAGTGATTGATATCCCACTCACCTCTGACAAGCATCAAAGTAGCCAGAGCTAAGGATTTCAGAGAAAAAGACCCGAAGACAGAGAGTTATAGATAGACTGACATGTAAAGAAAGAAACAACAGAATCAAGAACATCAGTATAGAAGTAAATAGCAAGCTGAATGGATAAAAGAGTATTAGAAAATACTATTGGATGAGCTATGAGATGTTTTATATCTTAAATCTTGCTTCAAGCTAAAATTCTTTGCTTAGTCACCATAGATTTTCCTAATTCAATATATTTATTTTAAATAGATTAATTAGAAGACAGAAATTTTCAATTATGAGTAAGTCCCTGCTCCCCAGCCGCCAGTCCCTGGAGAGAAAAGGAAGTAAAGACAATTTTCAAGTTTGCCATAGACATCAGATGGCTGGTCCCTAAAATGGCAGATATAAGGTCTCAGAGCTACATGAGTCTCTAGTTATTTTTCAGTATTGTAGGTATCTCTGGGTGCACTAAAGAATATCCTATAACCTACACTATGTAACAGTGTCCTCTGTCAGACCAGGGGACTGAGGACATTTGTACAATGAATGATGTAATACTCATCTTGATCAAATCTATTTGAAATACTATAAAGACACATTAAAATAAGAATTATGGTTTTCAAATTCATGTCCTGATGAAAGTTATAAAGTGCAACTTGATTCTAACAAGAGAACATTGGAAAAGAATGGAATAGAATTAAAATGAGTTAATACCTGGAATATCCCATAATCCATGGCCCTGTGGATGCTGACCACAGTACTTGTGAGTAACTTTACGTTGGGGTGACTCAAAATTGTTAAAGTGTTTATGAGTGGTAATTTCATGGACACACTACTAACAAAACAACAAATCAAAGTAATGAAAGTAAAAACATTGAAATAGTGCTAATTCTATTAATAATGGCATGCTGGAAAAATATTCCTGTATTTGTACTTTCAAATAACAAAATAAAGTCAAATTCTGCATAATCTTCAATAGTTTGACTTTACTTGGCTCATTAACACCACAGGCAAAAGAGAACTGCAAAATTTAAGACATATAAAAATTAGTTCAATATTTTAAATTAGTGGAGCATATCTCTTTTGCTGATAAAAGGATAACTTACTGAGAACATTAACACATTTTATTACTTATGCTTATAAAATATATTTATAAATATCACGCCAAAATGTCTGGTTCTGTCTGCATTATTTTCTCAAAATATTTGATTGTTGTTATGTTTTTATTTGGTCAAATCTTGGAGCACACATGGGGATGCATTGTATTTGGAACATCATTCAGTATTAGGCGCAAAATGTAGCATTAAATGTCTTGAGAATAATGAGTAATTACAAAACACTGCACAGTTTTATTCCTTCAATTGGCTTTTTATTCAGTATTGGACTGAATTTAACTCAACCCTTATAATTTTAGAAAATTTCTTAGTAGAAATGAGTTTCCATGTGAAATCTCTTAATGAGCACAGGACCCTGTACTATAATGTCACCTTCTAATTGAATCTATTATAATAATATTATGTCAATGTGATGCTACAGAACCACCATCAGAAGGCCTTATTACATGAGTCGTTCTGGCAAAGTTAATACTGTATATTTTTCTTAGACCTAGGGGTGGACTGTGGGGGAGGAAAATATTCATCAACCCATCCATCTTGGCTACCTCAGCACAGTACATCCAAATCAGGCAAAGAGAGATAAAAATTTAAAGCCCTTACAGAGGATATTCAGGCCAAGAATACCTACTTCTCAGAGAGGAGAAGAGATGTAGAATTTAAATTATCCACAGTGACTGCCTAAGCTGATAAATGTAACTAGATAATTTCTAAACTCTCCACTTCACTTGGTCTGTGTAGCTACAACTGTGTTTAGAGAATCCCACACACGGCTTTAAATTGACTCATTTGTAATATACTGCAGATGGTACTTCCATTTATTACTGGGGGTTGCTCTGCACTGTATCATAACTTCAGTCTTTGGACAGCAATCTGAACATTTTTCACCAGTGGTCTCTACTTAATAGACAATACCATGTATTTATTACCTACCAATATAAAGAACAATTTCAGTAATTTTAATGAATTATCCACATAACAGTTTGTAATATTATTCTAACACATCAAAGTTAAAATAATTTTGCATTATTTTTAACTAGCTATGAAAACCTAGTCAAAGATTTTAAATAAAATGATATCTACCCCAACTGCCCATAAGTCATTGCAAGCCTTATATCAGAAAGCATTTATTATGGCTCCTACCAGTTCAACTTTTTCAGCAATTAGAAATTGGCTGTAAATTCTGAAAGTTGGTCTCAGTTCAAGGATAACGTTTCCAGAACCAAGCTAGTCTATTTTCAATATTCATGTACCATAATTTTCAGAACTCTTAACTTTAAAAGCTAGAAAATGTCGTGTATAAAATGAATGCTTAAGAAACAAATGCTGTATAATGTTTTTTGTTTCCATATTGGATTTTCATAAATATCTGATTTAACTTTCTCTGTGACAATAAAATTCTTCAATAGTGTGGATAAATAATAGTTTTCTTAGAATGGTTTTGATAATGCAACAGTATTTCTGAAATAGAACCTTGTGTACTTGAAAATTTGTTTGTATTCATTTCTTAGTTCTTTACTCCTTCATCGCAAAAACAGCACAAAGCCATTAGAACAGTTTACTAGATTTATCTTAAATTTTGCCAAGAATTAGAATGCATGTGGCCTTGACCAATCTCATTAGCCTAATGATAGTGAGATATATGAGGCTTTCGTCATTCCACCCCATATGGGGTCTGGCTTCAAGGGAAAATGCAGCCCTCGTAAAATAACCTCAGCAGATAACAACTGCACCACAGTCTGTTCAAGCCAATGCATCAAATCTCTGCTAAATTTTCACATTCTAGTTCCAAATTTAGATTCTTTGTTTATCCAGAAAAGACTGATTTGCATTTCTTTTCTTTCAAATCCATCAGTCTCTTTGTATACCACTCAAGAATATACTTGAATCTTCCTGAAGATAATCTATGCCTTGTTTTGGCATATGAATAGAATCGTTTTTTTCACACTCCATAGTTCTCTTTTGTTACACATACACAAAAAGTCCTCATTTAATCCAGAGGAAATGAAACTTCTAGTTTAGTAAATTTTTTTTCAATCATATTGCCAGAAATTATATTCTTGCCACTGACTTTTTCTTTTTTAAAAATGTTTCTTTGTTGTTGGGTATAGGTTTTTTGTTTTGTTTTCTTT
The DNA here is from genome assembly GCA_030848825.1 of Tadarida brasiliensis. Classification (NCBI taxonomy): domain Eukaryota; kingdom Metazoa; phylum Chordata; class Mammalia; order Chiroptera; family Molossidae; genus Tadarida; species Tadarida brasiliensis. The sequence goes on along the minus strand of CM061267.1, from coordinate 74,661,340 downwards.
CTTTTTTCTTTTTTTCTGTTTTGTTTATAATGACTCTTCTGACCTTAAATTATCAAAGAACTACACAGAAGTGCCCCAATATTCCCTACCTAGTTGAGTCACTCAGAACCAAGCACTTGTGCAGAATTTCATTGAAACTGTCTGAAGACAGATGACATCTAACTCTGTAACACATTAGTGACGTTTTCATTTGCACCTTTTCATTTCTCTTCACTGTGAAAACCCTTTGAGGAAATATTCTTAAATCACCAAATCATCCACATAGTCTCCCCCTACATTTCCCTTACTTTAATTCAGAAAAAATATTGTATCCATTATGATAAAAAATAATAATAACTTCTGACCGCTCTAATGATTCTCGTTGGCAGGATATTCTCTCATTTTCACTTTGGCAATTGCTGTCATGTACTCCCAAGATAACCAATTCAGTCTAGACATAACTTCTTCCTTGTCCTCCTCTTTTTATAAAAATACTTTATACCCATGCCATGCCTCCTTTCATCTAAAAAATCTCAAAGTGGTCCTTTTTCTCTAATATGCCTTTGTATTCTCTAGAGAACCAAAGAGGCTTTTTTTTTTTTTTTTTTTTGTAGCTCTAGCTTTCTTTTATGGGTGAAATCTGGTCTGGTTGCTAAGAAGCATAGATTTGAATACACTCTCTAGCAGCTTCTACCCTTCTGCTTTTAAAATGGTTATTCTTTTTAATCCATTGAAGTGCATTTGACTATCATTTTTTTAAATCTCTTTTTAAAAGTCAAAATGCAACTCTCTGGAAACCAATGAATCTCATTGCCACGGTATGGTAGGTTCTCCTGCTTCAAGATCTATAATCATTTCTTCAGTGTCAGTAATAAAATGCTTCAGTAACTTCTCCCAGCCCCTTGGCAATCTGCCTATTAGTGTCAGACCATTCTCCCCGCAGTCCTACTACTCAAGGAGCCAGGAATGATGGTGCTGCTGCCATAGCAATGTGGGCCACTGAAGGCCTGGAAGTCTTTTCTTTGTTTTATATATTAGATAAAGAATGCATATTGCATAATTAAAAAGCTTATTTCATTGCCAACTTTCCCTGAGTCTATTTTCCTCTCCCACGTAGACTAGCCTATGTCTATATGGCCTTTGTTTCTAAAATAATGAGTGGTTTCTTTTTTATCCTGCTTTATTTGTCCCAGGAACATTTCCTTGCTATCTTTCCCAAGGTCACACATGGGTGCCCAGCTACCCAAATAATTGTTGGGATACCAAGTGTACATGAACATTTGCATGAATCTACAATTTTATTCTTCCTCCCAAGTAGGCCAATTCCTATAAACATGTATTAATCATTTACTGTGTTCCAAGTACTGGGCTAGGTATTGGAATAAAATGATTAAGAAAATCCTAGTCTTCTTTTCAATGAGATTGTCTAGTGAAGATAACATACACAAATAGAAATTTAAACAAGATGGGAGGTTTACAGTCAGAGGTTTTGCAGAATTTAGAGAATGTGCAGAGAGGCCTTTAGCCCAATTGAGAAAGAGAGTGAGGCAGTCAGGAAAGATAAATTTGGAAAGAGAAAGTCTGAGCAGAGATATATTGAATGAGTAGGAGTTAAGTAGGCAGAATGTGGGAAAAAACATCCCAAGAATAAGGGAAGCATGAATAATGGCTTGGAGATGATAAACACCACATTGCATCTGGGGAATTACTAGTTTGCTGTTATTCAAGCATAAAATCTGAGTGGTTATGCCAGTATGAAGAATGGAAGACATTATCATGAACCAGATCATGAAGTGCCACAGCAGCATTTTGAACTTGCAAAATGGGAAATTAAAGAACACTTTAGTTTTGAATGACCTGAAGCCACAAACTGGTGTGCAATATTAGCACAACATACTGGCAAAGTGTGCTAATGAAGCCTACCTTTTTCAGTCATTGTAAAGAGCCACTTAAATGAAAAAGATGGAAAATCAAGTGCTTGGTCAGGGATTCTCCAGGGCAGCGTAAGAGTCATGGGGTTTAAACTGGGTGGCAGAAAAATAACCTGGAGTGGGGAGAGTATTGCAAGTTGCCAAAATGAAATTAAACTGCATGGTAATGATTATAGTCTTTTGAAATGTCGGATTTATGGACCACGAAAGTCAACAAAATTGTAGGTCTCAACAGAGATGAAGACCCAAAGATGTATAACCCACTGTGCATGTCCAGCCATTCTGCATCACACCCAATATGATGTGGATGATAGCCCTCTCCTTGCCAAAAGTTTCTCCCTCCTTTCAGAATTGACTTTCCTCTTCAGGTTAATGCATCCTTTGTTTGCTAATGAAGCTTACTCTGCTTAAAAAGAAAGAAGTCCCTTAGCAGAAATGTAAAACACGGATCATCCCAAAACATAAGAAATAACAATACTTGCATCTTCTATACTCCTGAAGCAACCAAGAGAAAAACAGTGTCCATACATCACAGATCAGATAACTGATTCACAGACCAAATGAAACTTACGCAACTACATAATTGAAGGTCATCGAGGAAAATCAGTCATCTCAAGATTAGAGCCCAGGCCTCTGACTCATTGTTTAAAATCCCTCATTATGTCACTTATCTAATGGAATGCTGTGGGTTAATCTACAATCACACTTTGCCAAAATCCTTTCCAAAAATCTTTAGCTTGACATTGATCTAGGATAACAGATGATGCCTGAATCATAAGGAGGATTTCAGACTTTTTATCTCCTTTTGTGAAAACAAAGATCTGAAAGCTTTGTTAAGAAAACTGGTTACGAGCCAGTTTCTGCTCAAGCCTTTGGTAAATGTTCTGAGAAATCGGGGCGGTCGAGTTAAAAGGAGTTGGTAGATTTCTAACGCAACAATATCCTCTTCAAAAGACCTGTAATTCATATATTTTATAGTCTGCTCTACACTGTGTTCCACAGCATTTCTTTTAGTCACTGAGCGCTCTGGCAGAGGTTAATTGACCAGGGAAGGCGTTTATCATTCCAGGTTTGTCATTTGAGCAGAATGGTACCGTCTGCATAATTCTTTTCTGCATATTTAGACCTGATAGGATTTTGAAAAGTTTATAACGGAATAAGAATAGGTACAGAGTTTTGAGTAGGTCTTCCCCCTAACTTCCTACTAGAAATTGCTACTAATGCATAGCTACCTATTATGATAGTTTCGTAGAGCTTAAAAAAATTTTTGATATTGGAAGTAAAAAATTAAAACAGTTTTGCTATTCAACCAAGCCACATTTTGTTTATTCCAAAATGTTGTATGGATATATGACTGACTTGTTTAGTTACTGATTATAAATCAATGAGGTTGCAAAAAAGAGTAAAATGTTTCTAATTCTACATATGGTCTCAATGGTCAACACAATTGTGACACAAAGGATTCTCAAAATGACACTATAATATGGAACTTAGAACAGTCCTGTCTACATTTTTTTTTAAAATAGAAAGGCCAGTAGAATGTGAGTGTTGGAAGAAATATTGGCCATCACTTAGTCCAAACGCTTTTTAAGGAAAATAAAAATTGAAGCCCAGGGAAATCTTTCATGAGCTGTGACTTAAGCCCAGTTTCTTCTATCTCCAGGCTCCAATGAGGAGTTTTCCTCAACTCAGCTTCTCTTCCTGATACTACTTGTGCTTCCCCAATGAACCATTGCAACATCCTCTCATAAACCTCTAGTCTGAGTTTAAAATAACCTTTTCTACCTCTTAACTACCTATCCCAAATGCCTTTTATTTCACTTCCCCATTTTATTTTCTTTTTTTTTTTTTTTAATCTTTGTTGATTTTAAAGAGAGAGGAAGGGAGAGGGAGAGAGAGAGATAGAAACATCAATGAGAGAGAACATCGATTGGCTGCCTCCTGCATGCCCCCCACTGGGGATCCAGCCCACACCCTGGGCATGTGCTTGACCAGAAATAGAACTGGTGACCTCTTGGTGCATGGGTCAATGCTCAACCACTGAGCCACACCAGCCAGGCTACTTCTCCCTTTTTTTTTTGATGTCTCTGTATCTTTTTTACTTTGATAACCTTCATTCTTTTATAAAACTCCATTCATTCATTTGTTCAAAAAGAGTTATGCAGTGCCAATGTGTGCCATGTTCTCCCTCAATTTCTTTACATGCCTCTACCTATTCCTTCTGACTGGGACTGCTCTGTTTGCTTCTTTTTCCCACCACCTAAAAATGGGCATTTCTCAAGGCTTTTCTCAGTTTTCCTTTTGTATACTTCTTCACTCATAACTTTCATTCAGTTCCACAATGTCAGCCATCACCCTCTGTGACTGAATGACTAAGTGGCATCTCTAGCCCAGATCACCTCAGAGCTTGGGCCATCTCCTCCAGTAAGTGTTCAACTGGGAAGCTCAGATTTACTTGAAACTAGACCCTTCTGAAACTGATTATATACTCTTCCCCCAACCTACTTCCTCTGAAGACTTTCCTACCTGGATACAAAATGTGACCACATGCAATCAGCAAAGCCTTAACACCAAGACGCATGCTTAAGTGAGTCCTCTGATGCTTTGGGTTAAACTAATAACCCAGTGTTAGCAATTATCCCTGCACATCTGCTCCTTCTTTTCCACTCATAATGCTTCTGCGTTAGGCTCCAAGGCCTGACCTATTTCTTCCTCTTCCCTCTGGTTCAATTATTATTATAAAAATCTCAAAACATACAGAAACATTAAAAAAAATCGTGTTCATGTTTATACCCACAAACTAGATTTAATAATTCCATATTTTATTTTTCTATATGTATATCTGGATCTAGCTATAAGTATAGGGATATAGACAGGGATGAGTATGGGGGTAGGTATACATATGAATATAGATCAAAATATGGACATAGACAAGATGTAGGTATAGATATAGATATAATATAGATATACATATACATATATTTTCAAAGTAATTTTAAAATAAGGGACAGATATCACAAAACTTCTCAGCATACATCAAACATCTCTTACAGATAAGAAATTTCTGGGTAGAGGACCTAAATAGACACTCCTTCAAAGAAGACATATGGATGGTCAATAGACCTACAAAAAGATGCTCAACATTACTAATCATCAGAGAAATGCAAACTAAAAGCATAATGAAATATCACCTCACACCTGTCAGAAAGGCTGTCATCAATAAATCAACAAACAAGTGCTAGCAAGGTTGTGGAGAAAGGGGAACCCTCATGCACTGTTGGTGGGAATGCAGATTGGTGCAGTCACTATGGAAAGCAGTATGGAGTTTCCTCAAAAAATTAAAAATGAAACTGCTTCATGACCCAGTGATTCCACTTCTAGGTATATATTCGAAGAACCCCAAAACACTAATTTGAAAGAATATATGCACCCCTATGTTCATGGCAGTGTTATTTACAATAACCATGATAGGGAAGTAACCCAAGTACCCATCAACAGACAAGTAGATTAAAAAAGTAGTGGTAAATATATACAATGGAATATTATTCAGCCATAAAAAAGAATGAAATCTTACCATTTGAGACAGAATGGATGGACCTAGAGGGTATTATGCCAAGTGAGATAAGTCAGACAGAGAAAGACAAAGACCATGTGATTTTACTTACATGTAGAATCTGAAGAAGAAAACAAACAAAATAGAAACAGACTCCTAGATACAGAGAACAGACTGGTGGTTGCCAGAGGAGTGAGGGATTGGGAGATGGCTGAAAAAGATGAAGAGATTAAGAAGTAAAAATTGGTAGTTACAAAATAGTCATGGGGATGTAAAGTAACGCATATAGTCAGTAATGTTGTAATAACTCTGTATAGTACCAGGTAGGTACTTGAAATATTGGAGGGATCACTTTGTAAAGTATATGATTGTCTTACCACTATGCTATATACCTGAAATTAATACAAAATTATATTGAATGTAAACTGTAATTGAAAAGGAAGTTTTAAATATAAATTTAGAAATAAAGTAAGAAAAGAATTAAAAAATTTTCTTACATTACCACAATATCATTATCACAACTAGAAATTAACAATAATCCACTAATATTATCTAAAATCTGGTCCACATTCAAATATTCCTACTTATTGCCCCAAAATGGCTTTTAGAGCTGATTAAAAAAAAAAAAAAAAAAAAAACTATTATTCAATCACAGTTCACAAGCTGTAGTTGTATTTAATTATTTTATTTCTTTGATCTCCTTTTTATTTTACTTCCTTCTCTTTATTTTTTACAAGTTTCATTTGTCTAAGAGAATGTCAGATAACTTGAATTTATCTGATTATTTCCTTGAAATGCCATTTATCTTCTACCTCTTCCCCTATAACTGTTGAGGCATCATCTGTCCCAATCACTATCTAATTGGTCCTCTTTATTTCATCTGATTTTCCCAATCTTTTATATACCAAATGAATCTTTATCTCTACTCTCCTTAGTTTTAATCCCTCTGCTAAAATTCTCCCTGTTCCCACCCCTCTATACAAACTCCTCCCAACCACCATTCTGTCTGCATCATAAAATCCAGGCCGCTTAGTTTTTCTTTAAGACCTCCTCAAGCTGGTCCTGACCCACTTCTGCAGTTATCCCTCACCTTTCCCCTATTTCCATCTTGGTTGCTGACAAACTGCTCTCAGGAGCAATCGAGTACTCTCTGCCTTTAGTCTTTCTGATTTCAGGACATTCTCACTTCTCCAAGTCCTGCCTCCAAGACTTCGTTCAAATACTTCCTTCATGAAGCTTCTCCAGACCACTCCAGTGCCCACAATTATTTCCTCTGTCTGAACTCATCCTCCTTAATGTTCATGTAATATTATTCATTTGGCAACTAGTGATATACTGTCTCAAAATAGTTGTTTAATGTTTTCTCCTAGTCTACTCATCACTTGTACTATATAACTTGTCATATACTGTTGCTTAGCTTTGCTCCAATCAACCATATTTTAAATTTCATTAGTGTAGGGTTCACACAAAGTTTTTTTTAAGTTGATGCACAATTTTACCCAATAATAGGTATTCAATAAATATTTGTTATCTGGCTCATTGATAGATCCTGAAAAACAGACAAACAGACTAATAAGAAATTCAAACTTATAATTTAAAGAGGCTTTAAAAATCTCTGTCAAATTATTTCTAATATTTAATAATTAGGTTGTATTTTCTTACTAACCAGTAAAAAACCCAAACACCAAATTTCAGAAATGTACACTTCAGCCACTGATGGCCTAAAGTAGGAAAGAACTGGACTTTAAAGGGTCTCGGTTCAAGTCAAAGCTCTGCTCACACTGAGTATATGCCCTTAGGCAAGCTACTTAAATACTCCTGATCTCAGTTTTATTGTCTATACAGTGGGAATAGTGACAACTAGCTTCAGGGTTTATTGAGGGAAAAAAATAATGATACAAGTACATTAACTCAATTTCTAGCTTTAATGAAGTTCTCAATACTGCTCTGTTTATCTTAAACAGCAGAGGGAATTTCACAACCAGAGCAACTACATGCATTGCAGAGGCAGAGTGACCTCACAGGCTTGGTAAACAAATGCAACTCTGTAGAAGATGTAGGCAACAATAATATCTACAGAAAAGGTACTATTAAGTGGGATAATCTATGTGAAGTGTTTAACCTAACACCATGTATTGTAGTAAGCACTCAATAAAGGGTTTCTATTGTTGTCGCTACTCAACACAAATCCTAAGCAAAGAGCTTTGTTCCAAAGTTGTTCTCAGAAGTGATAGAAATTTCCAAGCTACTTTTTCCCTTACCCTATTCCTCTGTAACCTATCCTGTTGAGTCGCCACCTTCCTCGGTCACAATTCTTCCCTGTACCTGAGTACTTATGCTATGCTTCAGCTTCTGGAGAGACTTCTTCCTTTTCACCTGCCCAAATCCTAATGATTTAACTCTGTCCCTGTCATTTTTCAACCTTTGATGGCCTTGTCCTCCCTTGACCTCCCCAGTGACACTCATATCATATTTAGTTATATATTGAATTGTACTTTTCTTTCCACTATAATATATCTTTTCTACCAACTAGATTAAACATTTTTTGAGGGCAAGGATGATGTATTGTGGCTTACTTCAGTGTCATAACAATAACTATTTGTTGAATTAATATAGGTAACTGACCATGAAAAGAGCACCTTCTAGAAAATCATAGATTATGTGAAACTTTATATGGTGACAACTTTTATTCATAGGTTATGAATCACCTGTTCAAAGGCAGAAGAAGACATACTTCAGCTTGAAGAGATTAGATCAAATTGGAACATTCATTGTTAAATCTCTCCTGTCTCCACAAAGCCTTTAATATGATAAATCAGAAAGCTTAACCATTTGTGAAAGTGTGCAGATAATTTTTTATTTGTTTGTATGACCAGAAACATATTAGGATTCTTCAAGCTTCAAATGACAACAACCTAATCCGATTATTAAGGAAAGGGGAATTTATTGGTTCATATAGCTCTAAAGTGCAGAATTGGATTCTGCTGTTTTGTTCAGCTTGGTATCAAATGATATCAGCAGTGCTCAGTGTACCTCTCAGCTCTCCTCAGTTCCAGGACTAGCTTCAGGAGAAGTTGAGATGGTGGCAGAAGCTCCAGCCTGTGTGCTTGCTCGTTCAGTTCAGGAAGGGTAGCAATAGTCCCCTTCCCAAAAGTCACAGAGAAAAATCTATATAATGCAGTAACTCTGGTTGACTCCCATGACTAACCTTGAGCCAATTACCATGACAAGAGGAGCCAGCACACAGACCTACTGAGGCCCACACCTCCAACCTGGGTCAGAGGTGTGGTTAGTTGGCTTCCTGGAACCACAGAGACTGAGAGTGGGAGGGGACATTCCTTAGAAGGAAATGGATACAGGTGTCAGTGGGTAGGTGAATGCACACTGAGCAAATGTTTCCAAGACTCACAGACTGTTAAGCACATAGTAACCTTTCAATAAACTTATTTAGTGACTTAAATATCTCTCTTCTTCCATTATATGCAATGACTGTGCTTCCAAGCTTTTTTAATGTCATGGTATACAGAAAATCATATTAGTCCTATGTCACACTAAGTGCTGAGAGAGTCGGTATCTCAGCAGAGCACAGAGGAGCAGGTGTGGGTGGAGAAGCTCCATCTAGGAAGAATAATGATCCTGTGGAAATGCCACCTAATCAAGTGAAGCCTCAAGTCTTGCCTTGTACATCTAGATTCATCACCCATTTGCTGGAAATACTTGAGGCAGATCTCAATTTCTCTGTATTTTAGTTTCCTCATTGGTAAAATAGGGACAATAATATTTGCCCAGCCTACCTTACAGAAATGCTGAAAAAATAATCACATAAAATAAGGCCTATTGGTATATTTTGTAAACCATAGAATGTTATACAAATGTGAGGAATTATCCCTATTTTCCAGGACTTGGTTTCCCATTTTAAATATAAGTTGAGAGACAGACGATATCTAAATACTTTCTTACACTGAATTAACATTATCTGATTCTGCCTAATAGCTGAACGAATCCATAGGGGACAATGAGGTTGCTCAACATAGATACAACTAATATTACGGACACATGTTGGTTGAGTTGGCCAGGATATGTAAACATATTAGAGCTTCAATTATTGATTCCATTACTTTAAAAAGCACTGAGCATCATTTGCCTAAGCAAACATAAACAAAATAAAACCAGGATTAACCAAAACCATAGTAAAGGGTTCACAATGGAAAGACAATTATAAGCTTCATTCCTTGAGCAGGGACAAATGTTAATGAGAGCATAGAGGCAAATTATAGAAGTTAAGTGAGGGAAATAGAAGATTTAGAAGGTAATCTGAACAAAAAAATCAGACATGGACTGCTAACTAGACAGAGAGTCTAATTTCTTCCAAACAGAAATTAGCGCTTCACCAAAATGCATGTCACCTCAGAATTATGCCATGAACATGTAGCATGTGTAGAAATGTTCACCGGGTCAGACGCAGTCCTAAAATCAAAGTCAATGAGTTCTCAACTTCCTTTTCAAAAAAAGAAAATAACCAACTGATGCCCCTTTTGTTCATACTAAACCTTTTCTTCTTAAGAATAGTAAAATATAAAATAAAAAGATTTGAATTTTACAATTTCCTTCTTCTACCAGATTCCTTCTGTGAAATACGCAGTGGGAGAAGAGAAGGGACTGGGGTTCAGGTAATTTCAACTGAGACACACGTAATTAGATATCACTGGCATTCTGGATAGTGTGTTAGCATAAACAAATAATATAGAAAATACATAGAAAGAATACAATCAGCTATTCTTATGCAGATTCAATATATAGACATATTGGATTAAATGTTTTGTATAATCTCAGGAGGTTCTCAAAATGAAGGAATGATTCAGTGGTTACACTTCTAGGGATATCAGTACGTTAGCAAAAGGCTAAATCCAGACTCCTCACTTCCAGTTTCTCTCCTAGTTTTGCAAATGAAATGTGACCTTCACAAATATCTCAGTATCTTGCCCTGGCCGGTGTGAATCAGTGGTTAGAGTGTCAGCCCGAGCACCAAAGTGTCTTAGTTCAATTCCTGGTCAACCTGGGTTGCAGATTTGATCCTCAGCCCTGGTCAGGCGCATGTTGGAGGCAACCAATAGATGTGTCTCTCTCACATAAATGTTTCTCTCTCTATCCCCCTCCCTTCCTCCCTTCCACGCTCTCTAAAAATCAATGAAAATAATATCATTGGGGGAGGATTAACCAAAAAATTAAAAAAAAAAAATCTCAGTATCTTTAAATTTGCTCTATAATATAATACAACTAATTTGTCTTCTTTTCACTACAAGGACATAAAGAGTATGAGGACAATTGTATGTAAAATCACTTTTTTATAGAAAGTTAATAAAATGTTTAATTATCTTTACATAGCCATTCACTCGCTGGACATCCCAGTTGTGACTAGTGTGCTAATGTTCTCAAGGATGAATCAGTCAGCTGTGAGAACCAGTGCCACACATATCAGCTGTATGAACACAGTCAATGACTCAGTAACATCAGTTAGTTGAGTAAAATATCCAACCAAATGTTATCATCCTTAACCTTCCTATCACTGTCATAAAATATATCCCAAAATGCCACATCTTAATCATAAAGGCAAACCTGACTAACCATTCTGCCTTTTCAGTTGGTGGTGTTACTATCGAAGAAAAGACAAGATATAGAATGCTCAGTGATTCCACACTGGCAGAAAAAAAACGAGAAGTACTGTAATTCTTCAGTGAATGACACTTCTATCCATTTATTTATGCATGCCCCAAATATAGGAGTTAACCATATACCTCCCTTCCTTAACCCCCACATCTACTCCAAAACCAGGTTCTGAGTTTTTACCTCATGTGCCTATAAAAGAGTTTCTCAATCTCAGCTCTGGTGACATTGGGGCTCAATAATTAATTCTTTGTTGTGGAAACTGCCCTGTGTATTGTTGGTTGTTTTGCAGCATTCTGGTCTCTACTCATTAGATGGCTTTACAACTTTCTCCCTCTGCCCCCCACTAAATTGAGATGACAAAAAATGCCTCCAGATGTTGCTAAATATCCCCAGAGAGACAAAATTGCCTCAGTTGAGAACCACTGGTCTCAAACCATCCATTGCTCTTCTGACCCATTGAAGTCACTGGCTTACATTACAGACTCTTAATTGATCTGCCCACATCCACTCTGCCCTCTCCGATCTTATATTCACACGGTAGTCAGAGTGGGGTTTTTGTTTGTTTGTTTTTTGTTTTTTGTAACATAAACTTGATCAGATCATCCCACTCCCTGATTAAAATACTTTAGTAGCTTCCACTTGCTTTTAGGGAAAAATTCTTAACAATTGCATGGTCCGGTCCTTTCCTACCTTTTTAGACTTTATCACTCTACACCCTCTTTTGTTCACTGTGTTCAACAGCATCTCTCTCTTTCTCTTTCCCTCAGCTCCTCTTAGCATGCCTTTACCTGCCTCAGGGCCTTTGCACATGTTTCTCCCTCAGCCCCAAATGCTCTTACTTTCATATCTCATCATCTTTCATTAGTCCTCAATTATTGAACGAGTACCTAGTACCTCCCAGGCATTTTTCTGGAGGCTGGGACTTCAGCAGTAAACACAAACCCCTAATCTCATGGAGTTTTCAAGAAGTTGAATGGAGATGGGAATAAACAGGTAAATGTATAAAGTGTGAGGTGGTGGTAAAGGTAGTATAAGGGTGATGTGGAGCGCTGATGAAGAGAGCATTGCCATTTTATATAGGGTCATCAGGGAAGATCTCACTGAGAGAGGGGGAACATCTGAGGAAGAGTGCTTTGGGCAGAAAGAACAGTAAGATCAAAGACTCTGAGGTGGAGTTCACCTGACTGTTCAGGGACCAGCAAGGAGGCCAGTGTGGCTGGAAACGAGTAGGTAAACAGAAGAGAGTAGAGGAAGAAGAGGTCATATAGGTAGCAGGAAACAAATCACATAGGTCTCTACAAACTGAGGTGAGAACATGAGATTTGCCCTGAGTGAAATGGGAAGACATTTGAACAGAGGTCTAATGTAATCTGACTTTTATTTTAATAGGATCACTCTGATTTCCATGTAGAAAATGAACACTAAGAGGGCAATGGCAGAAATTGGGAGACTAGTTAGAAGTCTGCTACATCACCTATTTAACGCATAGTTTCTTTATATCCCTGCTTTATTTCCCCAGGTAAGTCTTCCAAATCTCCTAAATGCTCTTATAACCCATGTATCTGTTATTTATAATGAAGCACCTGGCATCTTTGAAATTTTATATTTATTTGTGTTATTAACTGATTACTATTTGTCTTCTTCACTGGTCTGTAAGTTCCTTCAGGAAAGAGATCCAATCAGTTTTTCCTTCTCCAATGCCTAGCAGAGAAGTATAGAACACTGCCAGTGCACAATAAATACTAAGGAAGGGAAGGAAGGAAGGAAGGAAGGAAGGAAGGAAGGAAGGAAGGAAGGAAGGAAGGAAGGGAGGGAGGGAGGGAGGGAGGGCGGGCGAAAGGAAGGAAGGAAGGAAGGAAGGAAGGAAGGAAGGAAGGAAGGAAGGAAGGAAGGAAGGAAGGAAGGAAGGAAGGAAGGAAGGAAGGAAGGAGAAAATATTGACAAAGAGTTGTTTTAACAATTCTAGTATAATTGCTTCAAAATGATACAAATCTGGGGCAAATAGAGTAGGAATTTTTGCAAAGAATATAGTAAGTGTTAGGCCCTACTATCCAAAGGAAATGTGGATCACCAAGAGATAAGAGTAAAAGCTAACATTTATTGAGAGATTACTAGGTCCCAGGCACTTTCGTTAAATTATCTTGTTGAATCCTCTCAATAGCCTTAAGGGGTTTGTATTATTACATTTTTCAGATGAGTATATGTACTTAGAGAGGTTAGTTACATAGCCAATAAACTGCAGAGCTGAGGATTCTAACCTTCTTGTTTAGCACCATGCACACTGCTTCCTGCAGGGATAGTCAATAGCAATTTTATTAGATTTAGCTCCTGCAATCCCATTCCTGAAAATCCATTGTGTCAAACAAATAGCAGGGTTCAAATGCTGTTGAATTTCTGCTGCACATCTAGTGTGTACATTTCCCCCCAACAGAAACAATTCCAATCAGTGTCATACAGTTTCATTTGAAATTTTAATGAGGCACAAGTAAAAAGGAGGAAGGAAAGAAAATGGAAAACTGTAGAATCTGAGAAATTGTATTTGCTGCGGTATTAAAGCACAAAACAGAATATTTAATTTCGTTTAAAAGACCTTGCTTTGTTTAATATATTAACAAAGAAAACAGTTTGATGTCACTTTGAGGCAGAGAATAACTCTCATTTTAGGATGTTCAACAAGAACAATAACTGCCATAAAAATGAATCTCTCCTTTTGATAAATCTATAGAGAGAAATAGGAGAAAAGTCAATTTAAGGCTATAATTTTGGAATTCTCTCATCACAGCTGTATAATGAAATACGGAGTTGCTAAAATATTTATGGAAATATTCATCATTTAAATATTTCCAGTGAATTTTGCTTTTCCTAAGGAGGAACTTTTCTTTTCCCTTAAAAGCAGGGGGAGTGGGGGGAGGCAGAGAGGGAGAGAGAGAGAGATATGTATGTACATCTATAGACACCATATATATAAATTGATTCAACCTTTTGGAAGGCTATTAGGGAACATATATCAAGTTCTTATAATGTCATATTTTTACCCAATAATATAATGTCTAGGCATTTATGATATGACAATACAGAAAAACTTAACTACAAGTATAGTTATCCTGGTATGGTTTATAGTAACAACAACAAGGATGTAAGCTGTCTAACAAGAAATAACCAGTCACTAAATCATGGCAATCCAGACAGTGGAACACTACATAGTCACTGGAAATGATGCTGTAGAGACACACTTGTCAACTTGGGACAATGCTTAACAGCATATTATTAAGTGAAAACAAATCAGTTTTAAAATAGCAAGCACAGTATAGTTCCACTTTTGTAAAAACGTAGATATTATGAACAGAAATAAGTTTGGAAGAACAACTATCAAAAAAATATACCCAACAGTCTCTCCTAATTATATATTAAACCATAGATAAATAATGGTTGCCTATTCCTTTCTACAAAGATTTCCTACATTAGCTAGTCATTTTACCTAAATCTGCATTTTCCCTAGGCCTTTTAAGAATATTCAGAAGCTACATCAAGTCCTTTTCTATAATAAAAATACCCACTGTGTTCCCACTCAGCTTGTTAAGAAATCAAAGAAAGAAATTAAGTTAGTTTGGCATGATTTGTTTTTGATGAACCCATGTTGCCTCCTAATTATCACATTATTTTCCTCCAGATGTTTGCAAATTGAGTGAGCACAGAGATTCTCTTTGTTGAAATGCACCATAAAAGCCCTGGACAATAGACTACGTTAGAAAGCTTTTGAGTTACTGGGTTTGCTAGCATTTAAAATGAAGCTTATCTGGCTTGTGGGGGGTAGCGGGGATGTGCACATACTTTAAAACACGACTATAATTATTAAAGTTAGCTATGTAAAAGTAATGGGGCTAATAATGAAAAAAACCTCTGAACCCTATATACTAAGAAGATCCAGCATCATCTGCTCTTAACCACCCAAACAAATACAAGGTCATAGTGGCATGAAAACTCAAAGGTATGGTTATATAAATGTAGATACATATGTATTTAGCTTATAGGTAAAAACACAGACAACACTCTGATCATCTTTATTATGGTTTATTCAGTTTATGAATATATAACCCCCTGGTGCATAATTGAGAGCTAACTTCATGCAAGATAAACAAGGAAATAAAGCTGCACATTTTTCAACACTTTTATCTCATATCAGCAAGAGCAGTGAGTGGACAAAACACTTGCCAAGGCTGTTGGCCTCTGTGTCTCTTTATCTACAAAGCAAGGTTAATAATACCAGGCTGGGAAGAGGGGTTGGTGAATGAATGAGACATACTGTGAAGACAGAATGCTAGCAAAATGAGTAATAATCTCATGTCAAAAAATCAGAACATAAACATAGAATATCTTAAATATTCACTTTGATCTGTAACAAGAGGTACCGTCATGCTGCAGAACTGATTAGGTTCTCTTATAATCTAAGAGATGTAAATGCCTATTTTCTTTTTAACCCTCATCTGAGGACATGTCTTCATTGATTTTTAAAGAGAGAGGAAAGCAGAGAGAGGGAGAGAGAAACATCAATCGGTTGCCTCCCGTACGCACCCCTAGCGGGATTGAATCTGCAACCTACATATGTGCCTGACTAGGAAATGAACCGGCAACTTTTTGGTGTATGGGACAATGCTCAACCAACTGAGCCACCTGGCCAGGGCTAAATGCCTATTAATTCACTCTTCAAAATTGGCCAAGTCAACACTTTTAAAGATCTAATGTGATAGCCGGAGAATGCTTATACAATACAAGGTAAGTCAAGTTTCTGTTCAGTGTTCCTACTAGCCTGTAATCTCCCCTCCTTACAAATATGTTTGAGCAAATGGAGAGGCAAAGATTCACCAAAAACAATACCTTTATTGCAGTCAAATTCCCTGAGCTGTTTGATTAGATCACTATAAATATTCAAAAGGAAGACGGAAATAAAGGAAGAAAGGGAGGAAAGGAAGGGGAGAGGAAAAGGAAGAGAAGGGGAAGGAAGGAAGGAAGGAAGAGAGAGAGAGAGAGAGAGAGAGAGAGAGAGAGAGAGAGAGAGAGAGAGAGAGAGAGAGAGAAAATAAATAAAAAGGAAAGGAAAGAGAAAAGAAAAAAAATAGAGAAAACAAATGCAAATATTGAACATACCTATAAAATAAACTTCACATACTCACTTACCTTCATGATACCCTGGATTCCCAGGGAGTCAATTCCTGGTATTCTTTATTAACTTGAAAACTTCAAGAAATTCACCATCTTGAAAGGTTTATAAGTGTACTTGGCTTATTCTAAAAGTACATTTCCTTCCAGGGTTACATCTATGCTGGGAATTTTCTGACACCACAAATTAACTGCCTAAAGTTTCACTGATGAAACCATTTTAAATAACTCTCCATGGCATTCTTGTTACTGTAGATTTCGTGGCACTAGTATAAACAACAAAACCTTGCTGAGAAGCAGATGCTGAGTGGTTGGTTAGCTAACCAGGGCTCTCACTATCACTTCACCACGAACCCAATTTAAATTCAGCAAAATTACAAATTCCAACATACCAAGAGATCACTTGGAATTATTCTAAAGATATTTGACAAATGTGCCACAAGGATTTACTGCATAGAACATTCTCTTAATTTTACTTTTGCTTTTTTAGTGCCTTCCTTCCCAAATTTCCACGGAACATTTAGGATTCTCACAATGTATCCTGGTGGCTCAGAATCCTCCATGGTGATTCCTTCACTAATAGTGATCCACAATTCAAACCATGCCATTCCCTTGGTTTTCATCCATTTCTTCAGAAAGTTGATAATCTGTGTAGAGTGATTGTTCCTCCCATATAACACATTTATTTTCTGAAGACACGGTGGTTTAACCCAAAGGAATATGGAGATAACTACAAGCCCTAGGGCTAGCTGGGAGAGACAGATATGGGACAAGAGGGACTTTACAGAACTCATCAAATCATATCATGTAGATAGCTGCCTGGCCTTCAATTAAAAAGTCATAAACTACAGTGCCTGTACTTCTTTTAACACATCAAGTGTGACATGATCGTGGGAATGAAGATCTGAAAGTAGACAGTAATAAAACGAAAACAGAAGGGAGAAGGTTGGCAGGTGTATAAAATGGCATTCAAATGGAAATTCCTAGCTAATTCAATTTTCCTGTGCTATGGAGAGTTCTTGGATTACAAGCAGCCATATCATAATATGTCAAGCTACCCTTTGGTTCATAAAAAGGCACAATGTTCTTTCTAGAAAGTTCAAAGGGAAACAGTTGCCACTTCCCTTCATAGGAATTATCTCTCTTAATGCTGATAGCCAAATTTGAAATTGCAACCCAAACTGTCTAGGACTATAAAGTGTAGTTACTTCTTTTAGCAATTTCCCAGTTAAAATGAGATGTTATGAATTCTTCAAAGCTATCACTCTAGCAGGCAAATAAATCAAAATTAAAGTTCAAAACTCTTTATCATGTCCAACATCAGTACCTCTAAATCAAACAAGTAAAGTTTAATAATGCAATACCTTCTTCACCAAGGGATTTGAAAGTTTGAATGGCAGAAATAATCATCCTTATTTATTTTAACTGTATAAATGTTTTTCCTTTCCCTAGCAGAAAGTAGAAGACAAAGGTAGTTCTTCCTTAGAACTGCAAAATAAGAAAACTACAGGCTGTTACATTAAAATTAGTTTTAAAAAATTGTTCTAACAGCTTGGAAGGAATATTAAAATTGTATTATGTTGAGATAATTCTTTGTTCACATAAAATTATGAGACCAATAAAATGCAGGTACACAATGAAAGGTTACACAGGTGACAAGGATTTTTTTTTTTGTAATATTAGTTTAAAGATAACTGTACAAAAACAGTCATCAATAATAATGTAATTTATACCAAGGAATGTATTTGTCCTTAAGCCCTTATGAGAGTATCTCAAAGTACTTCATAGTCTCCATCCCAATCTCGTTTCTCCTCATAAAAGCTCTTTGAGTAACCCCAGTTTCTTGTTATTTGAAACAATTCATGAATTAGCTAAGACTTGTGTTTTTCTCCTGTCTCCCTTTCATTGCCCATCTGTTAGACTGTTTTCTGATTCTTATATTCTCTATCAATGAAGAGTAAAGAAGGAATGTGAAGAACTTTTTTATAATGCCTGCTAAAGTTTTGGAGTAAAAGGTTGAAGAATCATCAAAAATCATATTTTTAGTTTTTCATTTGCTTACATATATTGAGTTTCATAGCTTTTCCTGGCTCAGCTAACATAGATGGTATCACTTGGGACCTAATACAGAGTTAAATTTTACATGGTCACTGTCAGTCCTTGGCATTCCTTGGCTTGCAGCTAGCTGCATCCCTCCAGCCTCTGCCTCTGTCATCACATGGCATTCTCCCTGTGTGTCTTCTCCTCTTAGAAGGACACAAGTCATTTTGGATTAAAGGTCCACCCTATTACTCTAGTGTGTCTTCATCTGAATTTACATCTGCAAAGACCCTATTTTCATATAAGGTCAGATTTATAGGTATTAGGGGTTAGCACTTTAACATATCTTTGGGGGAATACAATTCAACCCATAACACTATCCCATAAAGGCATAGCCAACTATAACAAAAACAAAGCCGTCAGGCAAAATAGTCCCAAAGAGCAGTCTCTAAACCATTGCAACTGAGTACTATATGGAATATTCTAAGTATTTCCAGGAGGATTTAATGATAAGTTTGGTGGGGGAAGGGTAGAAAGCCAAGGTTATTTCCAGAGCTAAACTGATTTCTTGTCTTCCTAGGCAATTCTCCTAAGAATAAGTTGCAGAAGTCTGTTGCATTAATAACCAAGGGCAAAATGTAGTCTGTAGCAATTATACTGATAACATGATCACCTAATGAAGTTCATTAGTCTAGTTGATGGAAACAGGGATTTATTGACTTTTTTATTTGCCACTAGTAAATGAGTACTGTATAGAGAGACATCATCCAGGCAAAGTTTGAAGCAAAATGCATTCTTTCAGCATTTCAATGGTCTTAATTAAATTGTGCTTTTAACTCATTTAAGCTAAAATTATCCAGAGTATGTAAAATTTAAATACCTATTTAAGCAATAATAATAAACCCTATATTAATTATGAACAGGCCAAATATTGTTACTAAATTTAAAACAATCTAATGTGATTTCACACTGTTCAGGTTCAAACTTTTTGAATTAACCAGAACCAAAGCCCCAAGTAAAACTGCTCAATAAAATATGGCCTTAGATGATCAAATTTACTAAGAATACATTACCTCCAAAAAGCACAAGAAAATATACAATCATTAAACTTAGTGTTCTACTTCTCAAGACAGAAAAATATCTAGAAAAAAACAAAGAGAGCTTTCTCAGCATCCAAGGACCTACCAGTTCTCATTTAACCACAGCTTCCTACCACCGTTATGCCCTTTTGGGTACTTTAAAGATTGTCATCAGTATCACTCTTTGATTTGCATACATTATTCTATCCATCTTCACTGATATAATAGGATATACACTCAGGTTTGAACTGGACCCTGCGTAAACATTTCAAATGTACAATACTACAGAGCCGATTCATTTAACAAGCCTTCAAAAAGGCACAGTGTGAGAGGGCCACAGCCCGGTATCTTTGACCATTACAAAAGAGGGTCAAAAACCATGCCTTAACGTCCAATGCCTGGCAGGGGTTCTGTGCTATGCTTGTTCCAGACTGTTTCCTTGATCCCCATTATGTTGTTAGCTCAGCAGAGGAAAGAGACAGTTTAAAAAATGTCACAGCGGGAAGTGTTTTAACATTGAGTGATAAATCCCCATAGGCAAATGCAAAATATACCACATTGTTAGCAGCGCCTTTGAAGCAGGCACAAGATTGTTAAAATATGTGCCTGGGTTTTTCCCCTTTGGTTGAAGTTGTTTGTGGTTTGGGGTTGCTGAAGAATGAGAAAAGGAAGTGTTTTCCATAAACACTTATATTTTTGTATTTTTAGATATTTAAGTGGACCACGAAACATGGAAACCATCCCTGTCATCTTCTATCCATATCTCCTAAAATAAACAAAGTAAAATATATGTAGAAAAGTTATGTTAAATTGTGTATTAAATACATGGAAAGATAAACTTGTCTGTTGTCCAGTGTTTAATAGTGTCATTGTAGGTCATTGCTATCCTGCCCCAACCCAAGCAATCACCAAGAACTATTTTTATATATTAGACACAGGAAGAATTATGACTATTAAAATATGATCTAATTGTTGTTCTAAAATGACAGATTCTGCCCTTCAGTGAAAAAAAAAATATGGCCTTTAGTCACTGCAATGAAGAAAATAACAAAGATATTCTAAACTATAGTCTTTGGAGATTAAAATCAAGAATGGGTGCTTGTAAAAAGCTAGAAATAAAAATATTAGCGTCTTCTGAAACTTCTGCACATCCTTCTCTGATGCCTTTTAGTGCTCTTTGGTCCTAACATCAGCTGATTTTATTGGCCCTACTCTAAAAGATTTAACTTATCTATTTTCCAAAAGTGCTTAGGTTTTCAGTATCCATTACAAACTCCTTTGTAGGCAAAATTGACATTTTGATCTCTGACGTTGAACATCTGCAAACTAAATTTATATGCATGATAATGACACACAATCATAAAGAATGTGAAATAGTCTGCCTGTGTTACAACAGATGTCAATTTTTGTTGCTTGTTATTACTAAAAGGGGAAATGGAGCTCCTCTCTGTGACAAGTAATGTTGCTTCTAATTTCTAGCAATAAATACACCTAGAATATGTGCAAAAGTGGCACTCAGCCTGAATATCCATCACCATTTTGATTGTTTGAAATGCATCTGGTCCCTTTGAGTATATTTACTGTGATTACCCAGTTCAAGCCTTTTCACACTATTGTATGTGTCATCATATGACAGTAATGAAAATAACTGCAACCATTATTATAGGTTTTAGGACTTGGCCATCTGTTGAGTATTAGCCTTTGCCATTCCCCAACTGGCATTCCAGTGAGCCAAGATTACACAGAAGCTACCCCACAATACTGCATTTTTATATCACCTTTCATTTCCTACACACAAGAGATAAGGCATTCCTTAAACAGTCTTTCTAGAATCTAGCAATTAAGAATGAATCTAAATGAACTCACCTGATGTCATTTCAAAGCTTAAGGTATACATATAAAGCCTTAGAAATATGCTACACTGTTCTAGTAATTAGCAGTAATATATAACATGACATTTCAGCATCAATCTAAAAATGAGAAAAAATGACAAGTATTATTTCAATGTAATGTAAATTATTTGGAAGTAACCTATCTATTGCTTTTGTGAAATGAGTAAGTAGGGTCAGGCTTTTTTTAGGCCACAGACTTACGGTGTATCAGAATATCAGCATTTTGACCAGTCACAAATTTATAAGGAATTTGTAAAAACAAAGCCAAAGACATATTTGATTATGCTATTGTTAGTAGTAGTCTATTACCACACCAGAACCTGATCATAACACCTTGTTTTACAAAAGGATTCAATATAAATTTTAATCACAAATGGTATATATATATATATATATATATATATATATATATTCCAAAATGCAAAGAAAAAAATTATAAACAGGAAACTCAAATTTTGACTGAAAACAATAATTCTAATACTCTTTGTTTCAAAGTCTCTTTTGCATGAGTCAATTTTAATCAAAAATCTGTGAGAGAAAAGCATTCTGCTATGGGAAGGAAAATGGCCCTCATATAGTAAGAAAGCAGGAATAGTGCAACTGAAGAGAAAATGTGCAACTGAAGAAAAAATATAATGTTTTCTCTACTTGCAACATCTTATACTCCATTTGTACCCCTCAAATGGAGCCTACTTCAGTTGGGGTATATTGTAAGGATTCAAGAAATATTTGTAGAAGTTAACTGGAAGTTGAAGGACCAGGATACATTAAAAATGGTTGTAGAGAATGTTGAATCAACAGACTTTTTTTTTTTAATACATGGTGTTTTATGACAACTGAATCCAAATCACTTATTATACAAAATTCTGAATTTATTAAGTAGCACGTGGTCCTGACCAAGACAATGCTACCAACACTGAAAGCAGCTGCCAGTTCGGTCTTTAAAGGAAGGGACAGAGTCCCTCACACTTTCTTTCATTTTTCCCTCAATTACATGCACTGTTGCTCATACAATGTAGCTAACACTCTATCATCACTGCATTTGTTCCATGAGAGAACAGTGATTTGGGGTATTCATTTTAATGCAAAAGAATAGATTTCAATAAGGATTCTGACATTTTTTTCAGACAGAATTGAAGACTAACTTTTCTTAATTAGTTTGCCAGGACGTAAATGAAGAGAGAATGATGAGTAAGGCCAAAAATATAACTAGGTGTGACTTTTTTTAATTGAAAGAAAATCCCAACAAATAAAGGAAGAGAGACTGCGGAGACTAGCCAGTGTGATAAGAAATATATGTACTATTTCCTGTTAGGATCTTAGAAAGTGTGAGAAAACTATATACCTTTCAATGTCACTTAGAGAGCAACCAAAACAAAGTAAAAATCATTTTCTATTTAAAAGTACACTTGGAAAAAAATAATTCTAAAGATAGTAGCTAAAACCTGAAAAAGTACCATGAATTGTGGAAGAGCTAAGCAAATGACAGTGATGACTAATAAAACCCAAAATAATGAAGGCAGACTTGAGTAGTCTTCTTAAGTAAATGGATAGCACTCCACCTGGACTGTAGTTGAGGACACAATTATTGATCCAATCTAAATGATGATGTGGCCAGCTGAACAGAAAACAAAAATAGTAAAAGCAATAGTGTTTCTAAGGTTGTAGTGACTATTGAGGTCACTAAGAACACCCTGTAATACTCACTGGTGCCTGAAATAATATTTACTTACTGTACTTCTATTCAAAATGCTTTATACTTCTGAATAAGTTCCTAAGTAATGAGCTTATTTCTTTTGAAATGTTCCAAAGGATTTAGACAAGTCATAGCACTTCGGTGTTTGTCACATACATGTTCTTTACTTGTGGTCAAAAACAAATCATTCAATCCAACCAATATCTCTTGGGTATTACCATGTCCTAGGCACTATGCTAGAATCTGCAAACTACACAAGGGTTAATGGGACTCAAATATTGTTGAGTCTGCACTATTATATCACTAACCAATAGGAAAATGATGTTGGAGCTATGAAGGTGGGCCCTGTCTTTATTTGGATTATAAAAAAGTGGAAAAAAGTGACATTAAACAAGTCATCACAACAAGTTATAAGTATGATTAACCCTTCCCTCCAGACTTAAAATCTAGTGGAGAAAGAATGCATGCAAGCATAGAATAAAGGTAAGGATGACTGAGAGATATGCTTAATAGAGAGAAAGGAGTTGTACAACAGAGTGAAAGCAAGGCATTAATTCTAACTGAGGACATTCTGAGTGGAGGAGGATATGAACTGGCTTAGCAAGATGGATAATGATGGGGGGAGGGCATTTGAGACAAAGGGGCCAAGTACCGGAAGCAACACCTATTCAAATGACAGAGACCTGGGGATGGATCAAAAATGATTAAGGGAGATAGGAAGCTATGAAAAGTCTTAAAAGCCAGGCCAAGGAACTTGAGTCTATTCTATAGCCAAGGGAGGGCAAGTAAAGACTTTTGAGTTAGCAGTAATGTGATCAGATCTCTGGTTCAGAAAGAAAATTTTGGAAAGGCTTTGTGAACATTTGCAAAGCTATATTAAGCAGAGAGAAATAACTACTAAAAAAAAAAAACTATACCAAAATATTCACAAAAGTGGTATTTTTTAATGATAACAGGTAATTAGCTCTGGGCTTACTGATATTTTCTAAATGTTTTATAGTGAACATACATGGTGTTTGTGTTTTTAAAGCAAGTTGTGTACTTTCTTGATATACTATATCCATTAACATAATAATCCTATTTATCATACTATTACATAAATACCAGAGGTTAGAAGCCGTATAAGTATTTAACTTTCTGAATTGATTAAGCCAAAATTCATCCACTGGTTTTTGGTCAGGACTTTTATTGAAATTGATTTAAAGCCAAATACTCTAGCAGCCAGCAAATGATGACATTTTCCCGAATATCCTGCAGTCTGGTCCAAGAATAGCACCATTGCTCCTTGAGTTACAGGAAAAAGAACCAGTTGGATCACAGATCTGGGAAGTGAGGGAGTTTCTCATTATAAAGCAGAAAAGCATTAGATAAACCCCAGAGCACACTGACTTCCTGTATTTGAGGGAATCAAGTCCTGACAGGACATATGCCAGGGTGACTAGATGTCCCTTTCCCCATTTTTAATAAAAAGTCATCTATATATAACATCGGGGAGGACAAGAATCAGCATCACTTACCCTTCTTGGTACAATATTATTTGCTCTCCTTGTGAAAGAGAAAAGGAAAATGGTGAAGGGCATCTTGAAGAACAGGTACAGCACACAGAGAACTTGGGTAACTGCAGGACCACTGGATCCACTGTGTCTTAGTTCTTATCCCTTAACATATTAAAAAGTGATTGGGGCCTGGTTGGTGTGGCTCAGTGGATTGAGCATCGTCCCAGGGACTGAGAGGTCCTGGTTTGATTCCCAGTCAGGCCACATGCCCGGGTTTCAGACTCATCCCCTGTAGCAGTCATGCAGGAGGCAGCTGATTGATGTTTCTCTCTCACGTTGATGTTTCTATCTCTCTCTCCCTTTCCCTCTCTCTAAAAAATTAATAAAAACATATTAAAAAAATAAAAGGTGATTGGGGAAGAAAAACAATTCTTTTTTACTTCCTCTTAGTTTGATTCCCCTATGACCCAACACCACAGTAATCTAAAATGTATATACTAAAAAGAAGTTTGATTACTTTAATGTGAGATTTAATTAAGAAAATACATCCAAAGATGTAATGAAGATAATTATATAAGCTGCAGAAAAGTTTATGATCACTATATCAGAAATATATATATATATATATATATATATATATATGCTTATCCTTTAACAAATGAAATTTTTGCATTTGTATGAAGTCTCCTAAAGTGAACAAAGCTGTCCATTTATATTATGCAACAAAATTTAAATATGTCTCAAAGCAAAGGTCAAACATAAATCCATAGTAGGGTAGAGAGAAGGTTCAATGAAGGCAAGTGGCTTAAAGTTCAAGACTTAGGACTGTTTGATCATACCAAACAATTCACAAATCTGCTCTGAACATCTGTGTCTGATTTTCTCCATCCTACCCTAGGAAGACAGAGCCTAAAAGTTGGTGCAGGTACAGACATCAGGGCTACAGGTACAGACATCAGGGTCTGCAAACCACTCTAGGTCAGAACAATGAACCTCCCACCTATCAAATATATGGCACAGGAATGCAATATGAAGCCCAGTAACCAAGCTTAAATACATCAGAAAGGAGAGCCAATCCAAGAAGCCAAGTGGGTCAAGCACTGAGTGAGCTGAAGCATAAAGAGGAAATAAACTGAGCCTTGAAAAACTCCCTTGAGCTAGATTCCAGGTTTTCAAGTTAGCGTTATACACGGTTCCTCTCAATCACTGGCATGGATTTACCAGGATCCATTAGAAGAGTTAACACAGGGGCTGGGGGTGGGGGTATCAGGGACCAACAGGCAGAGCCACCAGATCTACCATGTACCCAGTGTCTTGCAGTTGGCTTTTTTTCAATAATTACTCACCGAATGAATAAATGAATGAATGAATCCCACTTTTCATTTAAAGACCAAGATCATACAAATACATATTTTTCTAGTAAGGGATTTGTGGATATTGGAAAACACCCTCCACCATACCAGCTTCTCCCCTTTAGCTACTAATGTTACCCTCAGACACTTCTTGTTCCTCCACCCTTTGTTCTTTCATTTCTTACACTCTTTTTTCAAAATTAATCTCTTATAGTATCTGCTTAATTATCACAATATGACTGAAAGATACATAATCACTAAAGCTGAAAATTCTATTTACTAATAAACTAACATCAACAACCCCTCCCCCACACACAAAAGTCCATACCATATGAGGGTAACATGGGCACGACTAGATCTAAATAAGTTTGGTTACATAGCACTCTGTAATGGTGCTACTAACCTGCTCCACTCATGCTAGCCTGCAGTACTAGTTGAGTAAACCAAGTCTTTATTGCTAACTATAGTAGAGATAGAAATGATTGTATTTAGTGTTTGACAGGCAGATGAGAGAGGAAGACATTAAAGGTAAAAAGACACATAGGTATAAATGCATGCTTGCCAAGTGGGTGATTCCGAGTTTAGAGTGCAAAAGCACGTGAAGTGGCAGGCATAGGTACCTATCAGATCATGGCGGGCTGCATATACTAAGATAGGAATCCTAGTCTCGGTTTGGGGCAATGGAATATAATTGTACTTACCAAGCACGAGGAGACTTGTGACTTATAAAGCTTACTGTGCTAGCAATATGGAGAATGAGATTTTAATGAATAAATGAGATTGGAAGAGTGGTGCAGCTGTAGGAAAGAGAAGGATCCCAAAGACCAGGACAACAGTAGTGTCAGGGAATGGTGAAGAAGATGAAATCATAGAGCATAAGGACATCTGAGCCTGTGATGGCATCCCCTCAGCCTCAATGCATGCTGCCTATAAAAATTCTTCTCACTCTCAAGGTTCAGTTTAAATGTTTCTCCTTCCATGAAGTTATCTCTTTGAGAACTATTCCTTCGTCTGTTCTCCCACAGCCTTTTGTTGGCTCCTCTTATAACACGGAGTTCATTCTGCTTTACATTAGAATCAGCCGTTTCCATGTGTACTGTTTCCATTATACCACAAACTCCTCGAGAGAGGGCTCTTAGCTGACCCATCTGTCACTCCCCTTCACCCAAGAACACCTAGCACAGTACCTTGCACATAACAGTTTGGATGAATTAATGAAGAAACTGAAAAGCCTCAAAGAAACACTTTGCTGGTTTTGCTCTGCTTTAAAAATAACCAAATTGCAGAGCCAAGAGCATGCATAAAATGATGAGCAGCAATTGGGCTAACTTCAGAAGACCCAAACCAGGCTACAGAGGAAAAGGGAGTAACTGGAACATGAGGTATTTCTAGGTAAGCACTGATGTTTATTCCTTTATAGAAATATTTCTTTGTACATCTCCCTGCAAATCATGACAACAGTAATAGATCCAAGGGCATTTTATTTATAAACTGCAAACAGATAAATACTGGCAGTATACAAAGATACTTGTGATTCACTGCAAAAATAGAATTGTTTTTACTTCTCCTCCCCCTCCATTCCAACTTTAAAATGGACAAAGAAAACACAGCCGAATGGTTCCCTAGTTAGAAATCAACACAAGCCCTTGGGGCCCCAGAAGAGTCTCCTTATGATGGGGGGAGGGGCAGAGATAACAGCTTCTGTCCTTTAATTATGACTTCACCACCAAGAAAAGGAACTATGTGTATTTTCCCCAATATTAACCAAAGAGGAGATTGAATACTAGGTTATTAACGACTTCTCAGGTATTTTGGATTTCATAATTGAGAAAGGGTGAAACACAAAAGGAGAGCCATCTAGGGCTCCCGGCTTCCTAAGGATTCCTCAGTATTAATAAGTATTAATACCCCTCCTCCTAAATCCCTTTGAGGATAGCTGCTTAGATGCTGAGAGGAAATAATTGAAGAATTTCATGGTAACATTAAATAGCAGCTTATAATTGACCCCAATATGAATAGCAATAAAGATGGAGAAAATGACATATGTTCTATATGGTGAGCATGGGCAGGATTCAAATCCTAATGCCCTTAACGCCATCAAGGAAGGAACATGTAAGAAAAATACTTAATAATTATCCAAAGCCTATTTGTTTCCTATAGCAGAGAGAGACATTTTCATATCATCTCTGCTAATTGACTACACCGCAATGATAGGACCACTGTCTGCATCAAAAGAACTCTCGGGTATGCATTGATCCAATTTGGGAATGCCACTTGTTTCCTCAAAGGACATTTCAATTGGCCAAATCAAAGTGAAGTGTTGTGCAATTTTCTGTATAATCAGTATGAACAGCAGCTAAAGAATAACTGGTCTTCAGAGTAGGAAGGCATGTTGCCAAATATAAATGTTATGGCTACTGCTCACCCCTCCTGCTCCCTCCTTTTATATCTTGGATATGACTGTGTGAGCAGAGCTGGAGGCATTTAGTCAGTGTTCTGATTCTTCCTTACACAACTCTGAAGTCTGGGTGAGCAAACCCAGAGAGTCTGTTTGTTTTTTAACGCTGGCTCCCCTGAGTATCTGTTCCCACAAAATAAATCATTCAGCATCAATATTTAGAACACCTGCATATGTAGATTTACATTAAAGAAAATTCTAGACGAAAAGAAAAATACCAAATATTACCAAGTGACTCATCCAGTAATGGCATAATCCTGACTCAAACTCACTGTCTTCCCCAAGTCTGCTCTTGCTCTTGTATTCTCGAACACAGATGCTCTGCCAGCCATCTACTTGCCCACCCAGACCTGGTACTGCCCTTTGTTAATCCTGCACTGGCCCCCTAATTGGTCTCCCACACATCCTATCTGTCCACCACAAATTTGTCCACCTAAGCAATTTAGCTAATTAACAAATCTGATCCTTTAATGGCTGAAAAGACCCACCCCTCCCAGTTGTTGCATCTCTTTATTCTCATCTCCTGTGCATTCCACCCCTTCCCACCTCATTCAACAGTTATCATTACTGAACTACTTGTAGTTAAACAAACTCATGTTGTAGTGCCAGGCCTCCTGAATTTGCCTATATTCTTCCTCAGCCATGCCCACCTTGCCCACTTAGAAAGCTTCTCCTGATCACCAATACTTTGCCTAGGTATCACTGGCTCTAAAATCCTTCGCTGAGACTACCGTCATAAACAATAACAGTCCCTTTTTTGTAGTATTCTTGCATCTTGTACATAGCTCTTGCATTGCATTTATCCTATCATATTGAAATCTACTAGATGGTGAGCTTTCAAGTACACTTCCTGATGTAAAGCAGTGGTGAGGAACATGAGCTTTGGAGCTCCCTGATTTCAAATCCTGGCACCACTCTTCTCTCTGTGACCTTGGGCAAGTTCCCTAATCTCTCTGTGACTCTGTCCTCAATTGTAAAATGAAGATCATGACACTATATACCTTACAGAACTATTGTGAGGATTATAAAATTTGATTTTCTGTAAAGCATAGTCAATGTCTA
The DNA here is from genome assembly GCA_030848825.1 of Tadarida brasiliensis. Taxonomy (NCBI): domain Eukaryota; kingdom Metazoa; phylum Chordata; class Mammalia; order Chiroptera; family Molossidae; genus Tadarida; species Tadarida brasiliensis. The sequence continues at coordinate 74,631,978 of CM061267.1, read as the reverse complement.
ATGAATGTTATTTATCAGATTGAAAAGTCAATGGCATTCATAATTTCCAATGGATACATGGTAAAGACTTAGACATAATAATTGAACTGGACTGTGTAAACTGACTCAAGGAAAGAAAGAATAAAGTTCATTTCAATAAAAACACTCTGATAGGAGCCGATGCTAGATTTTGTGGGCCATTTTAGCAGGAAACAATTCTTCTAAGAGGCCCAGTACCTAAATGTCTTCATTAGTTCCTTCCAGTAATGCTATTCTGTGTCTTTTCAAACTTTGATTCTCAAGCACACTCACCCTTTCTAGGGTTTTATTTCTGCACCACTGCTGTTATTCTTGTTCTGATCAGAACTTCCCCAGGTGAGTCAGAAAGAGCTAATGAGCTTACTTACTCAGCAGGAAATAACTTCCCCATCTCAGCTCCCTGCTCACCTTGGAAAATCACAATTTCACTAGTCCTTAACCTTACCTGATTTTATATCATTGTAACAAAGGAATAATGCAAGATCCCCAGAAAAAAACAACACGATGTATAAGTGAATACATATACTACTTGTCTCTTCTGCGACATGCACACCAGAGACCTATCAAATTTATATACTGAGTTTAAAAGCGTTTGTTAATAAAATATTAATTTATAAATCAATTCAACTGAATAACTTAAAAATCATTAAATAGATTATTTTTCTGCCTTCATAATAACCTGTGAAGGACAAATAACACGTTAAAAAATTGGGCCACAACTAGGTATATGACCCATTAAAAGTGATGGTAGAGGATGGTCTTTGTGCAATGCTCTTTACATTAGGATGTGAAGCTTTAAAACTCGAGGAAAACAGCCACTTAAAGAAACACAAAGAATAAGAAAACTAGGCTTAACTAAAGTATACTCAGAACACTCTGGAATCTGTAAAAGTGAGTTACACTTCACAAATTGTGGGAGTTGCAGCTTTAGAAATTTAATTTTATCAAACATCTTTCACAAACTGCCTAGCATCTTAAGTCAATATCATATCTCTAATTACTAATCTATATTTACAGTGGATCTCCACAATATAGACCAAATTATGAAATCCCTGTGTGTGTCTGTGTGTGTGTGTGTGTGTTTGTGTATATACATTTTAGACAATTTCATCAAATTATTTCCAAATGGTTGTCAGCTTTTCAACTTGTGGTAAACATGACTTATATCCATTTTTTTCTTTTAGTCAGAAATAAATTATTATTTGTATATCCTGTTACATTTTAAAATTCAGGCCATGCCTGTTTAAATCGATGTTTATTGTCTTTATTTCATATTTTCTTATGTTAGTGCTCCTCATAATGAGATAAGCCTAAATATTTAAAATTAAATGCTTAGTTAGTTACATTCCTCTTTATACCACAGAAAACTTGATATCACTTTTTCCCCCCTATGCAGGGGTGGGGAACGTCCAGCCCGCAGGCCTTATGAGGCCCTCAAAATCTATACCAGCTGACAGCACACGCCTCACCAAATTAGCCTGACCGAATACAGCTAATTTTTAAGCTGATAATTTTGTATGGTCCTTGAATGATGTTATAAATATCCAAATGGCCCATGGCAGAAAAAGTTTCCCCACCCTTGAGGGGAGAGGGGGAGACAGAGAGAAATGTTAATCAGCTGCCTCCTACACACTCCCTACTGGGAATGAGCCCAAAACCTGGGTATGTGCCCTGACTGGGAATCCAAAATGGGAGGGTGCCCAACCTACTGAGCCACATGGCCAGGGCAACTCACTATCACTTTTTTCAAAAATCTTTATTGTTGAAAGTATTACAGATGTCCCACCTATTCTACCCATTGACCCCCTCCTCCCCACTCCTGCACCCCCCCCAGCCTTCACTGCCCTATTGTCTGTGTCCATTGGTTATACATATATGCATGTAAGTTCTTTGGTTTATCCCTTTCTGCCCCCCTTCCCCTGAGGTTCATCAGTCTGTTCTCTGCTTCCATGTCTCTGGATCTATGCTATTCATCAGTTTATTTTTGTTCATTAGATTCCACATACAAGTGAGATCATGTGATATTTGTCTTTCTCTAAACTGGCTTATTTTGCTCAGCATAATACTCTCCAGGTCCCTCCATGCTGTCTCAAAGGTTAAAAGATCACTCTTTCTTTTTTTTTTTTTTTACACTTGCATAATATCCCATTGGGTAAATGTACCACAGCTTTTTGATCCACTCATCTACTGATCTACAGATAAAAGTGTGTTTCCAAAGGAGATTGTGATGATTTTGCAATTTAAAAATCGAGGCCAAATAATTTACCAGGATGACCTTGAGATTCTACGTTAAAACTTCATTCTGTAAACATAGGTAGCTTTTAGTCAAGTACAAGAACACTTAAGTCTTCCCTAGGCTGGCTCATCTTTTAGCTTCTTTGCTCCTGCCTTGCTGATTAGGAAATACATACTCAGCCTGCAGCAAATGCAGGAAGTTTATTCCCCATGAAAACCTAATGAAAGGGCTGTGCCTCCACATGACAATAATTTGTTTAACTCTGACCGTGCCAATGGGAAGAAGCATTGATTCTTTGGGAACACCAGGGCTCTAATCTTCCATCACTGAACCACAATAAAATTAAGTAGACTTCCAAAGAAATAGAATTTCCACCAACTCTTCCCTTGAGAAGACTCCATTGAGGCCAAACTTCTTCTCTCTTCCCCTCCGTCCTCGCCATCATTTTGTGGAATTCAGCTGCTGAGGTCAGAACCTACTCACTTAATTTTTTTTCAGAGCTTTGTCCCGAGAAAACAGGCAGAGAGAAACACATTTTTAAGCTTGAATGGCTGCTTTCTAGGCACGAGGACCATGCATCTCTGTCGCTGACGTACTCTGTAGTGAAGAAAATATGCTCTTCCTGTCTCCAGACATCTAAACAGGGTAGTGTTAACTCTCTCCTCCAGCTGCTCAAGGCAGTTCTCTTCTCCAGCTGTTTATCATTTTCAACAATGACATACTTCCGCGTGTCTGAAATATGTGAAACTTCAAAACAGCCCTTTCATGTTCCTATCCAGAGTAAACATCAAAACATTTCCTCTTCCTGCACATACTAGAGTGAAAGCAACTTATTTCAAAACGACTGCAGCTTATGTGCATATTACTGCTCCATCCTCTTGTGCCTGCATTGGCCATTCAAGCGAAGGTGGCCATCACGTGGGGAAATGCGTGCTTGTGGAGGTAGGTAATCACCAGGAATCTTGAAGAAGTCCAGCTCTCAGAGAAACCATTTTAAAAGAAATTCCTGCCCTGGCCTGTGGGCTCATTTGGTAGGAGTGTCGTCTTCTCATATACTAGAAGGCTGCATGTTTGACTCCCAGTCAAGGCACATACCCAGGTTGCAGATTCAATCCTTGATGGGGCGTGTTCAGGAGGCAGCTGATCGATGTTTCTCTCTCACATCGATGTTTCTCTCTCTCTCCTCTCTCTCTCCCTTCCCCTCTCTCTAAAATCAATAAGCATGTCCCCTGGTGAGGAGTAAAAGAAAAATAGTGAAAAAATATATATAAGAAATTCCCTAAATCAGTGGTCTTCAAACTTTGTGGCTATCGTACCCTCCAGATGAATTTTTAACACTGTATTAACACATTTTTTAATTGGCATCTTAAAATTTTATCATAAACTGGAATGTTTGTAAAAGATATGTATTCTGCCATGTGACATATTGTACATCTGTTTTAAATATGCTTTTTACCAAAACCTCAATACTATATAGTTTGTCTTTCAATGTATAGATAATATCTGCATAACCAGTACCTTAAATGACAAAGCCAACATCTCGACTTGTAACTCAATAAAAAGGAGTGACAAAAATAATAACAAAACCAGTTGTTATTGCCAAAAAAATCAGCCATTTTTTTAGATGTTCATAAATCCTTGTGACAACTTTGTCACCTCTGAGTTTTAATTTTAACGTAACTAGGGAGAGAGATGATGAGAGGGACAGAGGGACAGCAAGACAGCGAGACAGTCTGCCCACATATTATTTAATGATTATGAAACTTTTCAAGCATTCTCAGTTTATTTACTCATTTGTCAGGCTTTAAAAGCTCTTCACCTTTAATTGACTCCACAGGCACAATTTCAAAACAAGAAATTAAAGAATCCCCCATGGTTTAGGGGACTGGAAGGCAATTTATTCCACAAAGGAAGAGAAATCAAGTTTTTTGTGTTTTATGAGATTTGCATGTGAAAACGGGTAATATGACACTAATTCTACAAATGTGACATGAGAGTTGCACCTAGAATTTTAATCATATTTCTAATCATTCTTCGGGGCTGCATTATAGGAAACTAAATTATGTTGGCAATAGAAATACAATTGCAATGTACTCCCCCAAATCCTATAGTTCCGAGTCACTTTCAGAGAAACTAAAGGACAGTTAAGCCACTTTGGAATGCCTGCTACAAATCCATCATTGTTATGGAGGGAAATAAGAAAAATAGAAGAGTCTCTTCCTCTGAGAAACATGCAATCTGGCTGGGGAATAGGATTCATATACCAGAAACAATTAGGAAATCATTCCATGAGGCCAACAGAATTGTTAATGCTGTGAGGCACTAGAGTTAAAGACATCGGCCTGGGAACCTACCAGACCTAAATTTCCATTCTGATTATAAATTGCTTCTCCCTGACCTCAGCTTCCTTGTCAATTAAATGAGGATGATGAGGATGGGGTAGGCAAGCTACAGCCCGTATTTCAAATGGTCAAATCAGTTTTTTAACACACACACACACACACACATATATATATATATATATATATATATATATATATATATATATATTTCTAATATTTGAAAATTATATAAAATTCAAATTTCAGTGTCCAGAAATAAAGTTTTATCAGAACACAGCCACACCCATTTATTTACATATTTTTTGTGTTAAAATAGCAAAGTTCCATTGTTGCAACAAAGGCCATGTGGCCTGCAAAGCCTAAAATATGTACTATCTGGCCCTTTACAGAATAATTTGCCAAGAACCCTGTTGTAGAGAATTATTTATTTATTTATTTATTTATTTATTTATCCTCACCCAAGGACATTTTTGCATTTACCTTCAGATAGAGAGGGAGGAAGAGAGAGAGAGAAACATCGATGCGAGAGAGACGCATCGACTGGTTGCTACCCACACGACCCCAACCAGGGCCGGGGACAAACTGCAACCGAGGTATATGCCCTTAGCAGGAACCGAACCCAGGACTCCCTGGTCTGCGGGCCGACACTCTAACCCTTGAGCCAAACCGGCCAGGGCTGTTGTAGAGAATTAAAAGAAACACATACTATGGATAGAATGGTTAACACAGGACCTGGCATTATAAGCATTGAAAAAATGGCAAATAATATGATTGTTTGTAAGATACTATAATTTGAACCAAATGTACAACTTCAAAGGTAAACAAGGCTACAATGGGCATGACTTACCCATTAAGTAACTGGCCAATTAAGGCTCCGGAAAAAACTGAAATATTGGCATGGTCCAACCTACAACCAGGCAATCAATACACATGGGGCCTGTCATGCATGCATGATGGAGAACTGACCACCAGGCTGTGTTCCATGACATTCAGGTGGATGTTGACTCAATTCTTCAAGCTCCCTTCCACCTCAGAACTCTCACATGATGCCCCATCTGCTAAGACCACTCTTCTTTCTGTTCATCCCAGGGCTCTCTCCTTCTCCATCCATTAAGTCTCTGCCTATCATTTCTTCAGTTACTCATCCTAGCATCTTCTGTTTCCTTCATAGCATGTTTATAATTACATATTTAGGTGGCAACTTGCTTACGATTATCTGTCTTTCCCTTTAGATGCTAAACTCCAAGAGAAGAGTGATACAGCCTGTCTCTGTCAGCATTCTAGGCCCAGCTCCTAGAAGACTCAAAGTCGACAATTAGTATCTGTTTAAATGCTTGTAACTCTGGAGGTCACCTTGAAAGGGCTTGTCCTCAAACATAATGAAGTGCAATGAAAAGACTGTCAAAAAAGAAAAGTCAACCTTTTCACCCTTTCTTTCAACCCAGAATTAGAAAAAATACAATGTTCATTAAGTTGTTAGTGAATTTTAAAAACCATTTTCAACAAAAGTATTTTCATGATCTACTAACTATATTCAAGACACTATTCTAGGCACCAGGGGAAAAAGAACTCAAATAAGTTAAAGTGCTGACTCTCCAGAATCTCAAAGGACAGATGCAAATTCAAATAATAGGCAGACTTGGAAAATGATAATAAGGGAAACAGAAAGTGTTATAGGATTAAGAGAGGAGAATAATGTTAATTTTGGCTGGAGAGATATGGAAAGTCTTCTTGAGAAGATGAGATTTAATGTCTTTTAATGCAAGGTGGAACTTCAAAAGGCACCTAAGAGGAGCAGAATACTTTTAGTGCAGCTTGAGGAAAGACACATTTGGGAAGGTACAGAATGTGTTCAGTGCCATCTTCGCCATCTTAGTCAACCAAGGTAAAGTAGTGGTTAAAATTGTGGTTTCTAGAATCAAATCAGTTAGAGTACCCCTAAATCTACCACTTACTAGCTCTCTGTCATTGGGTAAATTATCTCTCCAAGCCTCAGTTTCCTCATCAGCAAAATGGGAATAATATTGTTACCCACTTCGGATCATTCTTGTGAAGGTCAAACAAGATAAAACACGTGAAGATAAAACACAATGCTTATCTCATGGTAGTAGCTCGATAAATGATAGCTTCCATTGTTCTTACTACCTTTCCTTAGTCCCCACAGATGTGGGAAATAGTACCCTGTTTTCTCCTTTCTGCTTTTCTCATGCTATTCTGAACTGAGCTACTCCCTGGTAGCAAATTAAACATTTCTAAAACTGCATGAGCACTTGAAAGCTCTTGGGGTGCCATTGTGTACACAGAAGCAATACCTAATTGAATAGTAGCCTAATAGCCTCAGAAAGCTGCTGCAATTTAAACCAAAAAAAAAGGCTTGAGTTAAAAATAGAAACAGTTCAGCCAGTGAGAGAATGAGCTTCTATGAGTTGCCTTGACATTCTTCCTCAACACCCTATAAAAAAGCAAAATCTAGCAAAAAAATAAATAAATGTAAAAATCCAAATTGCTTACCAATTTAACAAAATTGGAGTCAATTACTGTGAAAAGAGTGTTACATCACTAAGAAAAATCATTCATTAGGGCAAGGAAGATCTTAACTAAAATAAACACATCGAGTCAAAGAGTTAATGTTTCCAAATGGCAAAAATGTGCATTTCAGTTTTGTTTGTTTGTTTGTTTTTGCTAAGGATATTTTTCCACTGATTTTTTTTTTTTTTTTTAAGAGAGAGAGGAAGGGAGGGAGGGAGGAAGAAAGAAAGAGAGAGAGACATCGATGTGAGAGACACACATTGATTGGTTGCCTCCCTCATTACCAAAACTGGGGCTGGGGATCGAACCTGCATCCCAGGTACGTGCCTTTGACTGGAATCGAACCCATGACCCTCAGTCCATGGATGACGCTCTAACTGCTGAGCCAAACTGGCCAGGGTGGATTCCAGTTTTTTTAACATCATTTTCCCCCCCATGAACAAATTAAGTTTTTGCAAGAAAACAAAGGTTTTAGTTTCAGTACCTTAAACTGCTACGGTCTAGGAATAGGGCAGGGGCTGTATGAAAGACACTTGGAAAAGTATCTACCTGACATAAGCGAAGAGCGGATCTCACCACAAAATTTCAGACATAGGAATACTTTTCCCTGGGAAGTGAGGCAACATCTAAAACCAGTTTGGTTAGCCAACTGTCTTATATGGCTTAGGTGCAGCCTTGACTGGAAACAAAGGGACTTCTCGCTCTATGGCTTAGCTAACCATAACTAATACAAGTCTCTGCCTGGGGGCCTTCAGAGAGGCATAGACTCTTTTGGAGGGAAGGAGTGGGGGACTTTGGACACAAAGGTACATATGTAAACCCACCCCAGTATTTGTCTCTCTAGTGAGGTGAAATAGCAAGTCTCAGTTTCCCCAAGTGTCATTTTAATGTTAGGATCCAAGTGGATTCCCAACAACTGTCAATCTCCAGAAACCATGAAAAGAAAGAAAAACTAAGCCATGACGTTGGTCAAACCTTCAGGTTCACTGACACTTCAGGCTCACTGTGCTATCCAATAAAACGTCCTGCTATGATGGAAATGTTCTATGCCTACCCTGCCCAATGTAATAGCCTCTAGCTACTGAGCACTAGTGAAATAGGACCTGACTTTTTACTTTGCTTAATTTGAAAAGAATTCAATAGACACAGGTGGCCAGTGGCTACTTATTGGACAGTGCAGCTGGAACACCAGTGCTACCACCTGATTTATTTGTCTTTTCCATGAATATATTCTTTAACAGCCACCAGCTAAATTTAATATTCACCAACGTCTTTTCAAGCGATCTTTTTTTGTTGTCATTCCACTGACTCATTGACCTGCCTGTCTGTTGTTTGTGTGGTCCACACTGCCATCTCCTGTCCCTGGAGTCCAGTGTCTGATCCCATCTCATCACCCTCACCTTTGCTGCATACGGACTGCTCCTGGAACTCTGTCTGGTACACACTCCCTCAGAGAACACTCTCCCACCAGCTCATCTTTAGCAAGATTGTATCACACAGTCCTCAGCTGGTGAACGTAGCTACTTTCTCCCTCTGCATAGTAACACTCCAGGAAACAATATTGCACCCATAAAAATTATAATTTCCAGAAGCTCTTAAACCTTCCACCCTGTGGCTCAATGCAACAGAAGCAGCCAGGCCTGCCGAGCAGAGTGCAGCTCCACCTCTAATTCTCTGACTCCCAGATTCCTCTTTTACGTGTCTATTTTCATCTTAGACCTTAAGATTAGTTTCCCTATAGTCTGCTTCCATGGCCCAGAGCAGAGGAAAAAATATTTCAGAAGTTAAATTTCCTTTTTCTAAAGGTCAGTTATCCAGGCGTAAAAGCAGGCAAACTTTATTCCACCAGAAACTTGTTCTGAATCTTTTTTTCTGCACTGATAACAACACACCGCATTATTCTTAAATCACAAACTCCCACAGACTAGATATTTTCCCATGAATTTCTACATAATGCTACTATGTAAAGGGGTAAAAAAGAAAGATGATGGCATGCATATAAATAAATGGTGCAATGATCAAACATTATTTTTATAACTGTAAGCAATGAAGTGCTAGAGTGCTCTGAATATCTTAATGGTCCCTCCCCTATTTCTCTATATTTTAAGCCAAGTGTAGTTTTGTAAACATGTTTGACACCAATTAGAAGAAGGAGGATACTTGGCTTCTTCATCTTGGAACACACTCGATATACAGGAATGCGCTCTTGTGTTATGCATGTACCACGTGACTGCATTCAAAATTGATTGGGCACCTGACTCAGGCCAGACATATCAGACTTTCCTCCAAATCTTTCAAGCTAGAACTAAGGGAAGAGAGTCAGTCCTTCTCTGGAGGCCTGTGGGATGTCAGTCCTGGTAGCCCTGAGCAGTCTTATTCCCCGCCATCCATGTGGGTGTGCAGTCGGGGGTGCAAAGGGAGGACAACATGCAGAGACAGCAGAGAGTCAACTCCTGATGTTTCCCAGTCCTGGGGCCTAACTTCCCCTATCCTTCTTGCTCTACATTAGATGACCCAGTACAGTTCCAGTAAATTCCTACTTTTCCGAGTTAGTTCAAGGTGTGTTTCTGCTGTTTGAATGCAAGAGTATCAATCAATACAATACTTCTAACATCTAAAAAAATCTATTCCTGAATAAATGCAGTATTGTGCATAAGAATTGGAATGACATACACAAACCCAGAAAATGAAAAATGAAAAAAATCACACACCAACTATTTTCAAATAAATATCACATACATATTAAAATTTCTGAGAAACATAGCACTTGCAATATGACAAGTCAATGAAAAGAAATGTCATTTTGAATTCTCTGACATATAAATGTTTACTTGTAGTTTGAAATTCTTTATCACTAAAAATAATAAAGAATAGAATTTTTAAAACATGTACACTATGATCCCATTTTTATAAAATTAGTTATGATTATCTACCAGTTATCTATTCACCCATCTTTATATAGTCATAGAGAACTCCCTGAACATTTGTCTAATGTCAACAATGGTTTTTTTCCAATGGCCATATTATTACACAATGTTTTACTTTTTCCTTCATAGTCTTATGGATTAAAATTATCAACTCAAATCACCTGAAATACCTTACCACAGACTATCAATAGGCTTCTAGGTGAAGCAAGACAGAAAAACAAACCCCCAAAAAACTTTGGTTCTGCTCTAATGGGAATACAAAAGGTTTTTTTAAAAAGTTTGAAAATTACTGCTTTTATTCTAAGACAAATCTTCAACTTATTTTATAGTATATAAAGCTTTTGCTCAATGTAATCTATTCATTATTCTCTAAATAGGCCATTCCTACCCCTGGAATTTTTAGTCAGGCTCTTCCTTGGTCCATTTTCCACCTTTCTGACTTGCTTCTACCCTCCAAAAATAAACAAAACTTACATCTCAGTACTCAGGGGCCTCATTTCCTCTCATATCTCATGGTACTTTCTAGCATTCCAGCAATACAATTGGCCCCTGGGCATATGACATGGATCTTAATAAGTTTCTACAAATCAGTCCTGAATTCCAAACTAAACTATCTGCTCTTGGAGGTCAGAAATCACTTCTTGAATGCATCTACACCATAGCCTCCCTCCATAATTTTCTCCCCTTCCACTCTTACCCTCTGGGGTTGTAGTGCAGTTTCCCAGAAAGTTGTTGGATTTGAAATTTCAGTGTTTTGGGATGGAAAACTCCATTTAATTATAGTCAACCAGTTCCATCTTTACCTAATCAACTAAGACAGTGTGTGTTCATTCAGACTCTCCAGGTCATTATTTCATAATCTCTATAGCAAACTCCTGTCCAAATCCTTCCATGATAACTGGTAATGGGACAATGTCTATTCCACACTGAGCTTCCTGAATTATTATCCCAAATATCCCCATGGAAAAATAGTTGGAAGAGGAGTCAGTTTTATGAGTCTAGTCAAGTATCCACCCAGTCAAATCAAGAAGCAGTTCTTTCCAAAGCCCAATAAAACCCTCCTGATGAAAACATGGCACTGTCACAAATTGCAAATTAGCATGAAAAAGAATCTGCAAAGATTGCCAAGGCTGGCAGCCTGCCTTCCCTGGCCAGTGGCTTAGAGCAACACCAAGGAATTGCAAGTGTTCCAACATATGTGATGCATACTCATCCTTTTATTTTTAAAACACAAAAGAAGCTTCTTGAAATAAAACAATCCAGCCAAAGCATATCACATTGCCAAATTGACGGTGAGGGTGAAAGTAGATTCACAAAACTGATTTAAGATTTAAGGCTTCCTAGAGAGGAGCCACTTAGATGTAAGAGTGGCAAAGCTGGAGCGCGCTCTCCTAGGTCCTGGACTCTTTCTATTACACCTGGCCGCACGTGCCATCGCTGATCCTGGTTACGATTTACCCATGAATAAGCATATCAAGTTTGACCGAAATAACTGAGTTACTCTGTAAGAAATCGTGTGTTATATGAAAGCCCCAGTTCAAGATACCTAATGAAAGATTGCTTGTAGGAGAAACACAAAAGCACTGAACTCCCCACCCCCAGGCAGAATAAGCACACCTCACTGGACACAGAGATGGGCACCTCAGCGGGTTGCATTCATTATAGAAAGGCGCCAATAAATTGAAGAGGCATGCATCTTTTACATTTTAAAAACACAAAAGAAAGACAGTCTCCAATCTGATCATACAGATTCCACCTGGAATCAGTGGTTAGGGATCTAATAAGACATATATGCCTTTTGAACCAGTCCTCAGAACCCATAATATTGATCATAATTCCATGTCACTTTATCCTTCTATGATAGCAATTAATAATACTTTGTCTTTATAGGTGTGTGTCTGTCCCTCTGTATGAAAGTCTGGCTACTATAACTTGACCTCTTGCAAGACATCCAATTTATCTTTAATCCCCCAATGAAACCTAAAGTAATAATTTACACATAATAAAAATGTGAATGCATACTTATCAAATCAGCTCAGTTTTTTCACCAGTAAAATGGGGATAATAACAAGAACGATTGCTAACGTACTGAATGCTTAGACTCTACCAGGTGCTAACCTTAGCTCATTTAAAATTCACATAATCTTATGATGCGGGTACTATTAGTATCTAAGCTTTACATATAGATAAGGAAACCAGAGAGGTCATGTCATGTAACTTGTCCAAGGCCACACGGCTAATCAATGGCAGCACCAGGATTCAAACTCAAACGTTCTGATTCCAAAACCTATAAACCACTGCACAATTCCTGGCAATACAGTAGGTGCTCAGTAAATGCCAGGTCTCTGTATGCATTCTGCAAAGTCATGATGAATCTGGGTTCTGACACATGATATATTCTGTTAAGCCATAATGAATCTGGGTAGACAAACAGTATAGAAGTCAGTGCTGGAGTCATTATACCCCGTGGATAAGAGAGCCTCTAGCCTATACTTGAAAAGATCCTTAGACATGACTTTCATGCTCTTCAGGGATTGGCCCTACTTATCTCTCTAGTATTATTTCTCACCATGTCCATCTCCTCCCTTAGTAACATCCTCTTCCAACATCACGACCACCAAACTTCACCCCACCCACATGAATTTCTCCCAAAGCTGTAAATGTATCACAATCCCATCATCTCTCCATTCTGGATCTTTTCAACTTGCTGGTCTCTGTGCTTAAAACACTCTGTCTAGCCCTGGCTGGTTTTGCTCAGCAATTAGAGTGTCAGCCTGCGGACCAATGAGTCACAGGTTCGATTCCGATCAAGGGCACGTACCTCGGTTGCAGTTCGTCCCTGCCCCTGGTTGGGTCGTGTGACACGGAGGCAACCAGTCGATGTGGCTCTATCACATCGATGTTTCTCTCTGTCTCTCTCTCTCCCTCCCTCCCTCCCACTCTATCTGATGATAAATAGAAAAATATCCTCAGGTGAGGAATAAAAACAAACAAACAAACAACAAAAAAACCACTCTGTCTAGCTCCATTTCACCTTACTCAGTATTACTTAGTTTAAAAGGCATTTCTCTGGAGAGTCTTTTTCGACCCCCTCCAATCTTCCTCCCCAATAAGTTGAATGTCACTGCTTTGAACCCTTGCTCCCTACAGTTTCCTATTATGGCTCTTGACACACTGGACTGTAATGGTATGGTTCATGCTTGTGTTTCCCTCTAGATGCTACGCTCCGTGAGGACTCGAAACATGTCATGGTTTTTATTGCTCCCCCCAATTCTTGATACACATATGTCTTTCATAAATATCTATTGAAAAGAAGAAGAATAAAGGATGTCAGAAAGAAAAGTGTAAAATATTTGCTTTCTCTTCTTTTACCCTCTCTCTCTGTAGAGAAGATTTCAGGAAACCTTAAGCATTGTAGGATTTTAGACCAGCAACTCTTATGATGGTGGAGGTGACAGGTGAATGTCATGGACTCCCATTTGGTCCTTGAATACAACTTCTTTTCCTGTTCAGGGGTTCGGCATTTCTCAGGGGTAGAGATGTATTCAGAAACCCCAGAGCACTAGATGGATTGATAATCTCCAAAGGTAATAAAGAAAAATACTAATAAAGTAGGGCTAATTCCATCTGTCAAGTGCCAGAATATAAAATATTTCACTGAGAGAAGGTCTGAAGTTTGAAGGAAGGAAGTTCCCTAAGTGGTCTGGAAGGAATTTCATTTGCTGAGAAGCCTGATAGAGGCCAGTGTCATGCACAGCTAATTCTCTTCCTCCCCACAAGGAGGGAAAAAACTGATCACACAGGTCAGCCTGTGTGGATAGAGCACATGCAGCTTGGATGTCAGAGAACTTCACTCACATGCCAATCACCAGAATTCTCAGCTATCCAGAGGTTTGGCTGGATCACTGCCAGTCAGCACTATGACTGATAACTTTTTTCTCAGACATTGCAACATGAAAAAATAAAAGGGAAATACATTCAGCTGATACCTCTTCAGCGGCTTTGCAGTTTTTCAAGGCTCAGCCCCTCTCCTATTCTCAGTCCCCTAATCTCAAAGCAAAGTAATAGTTTCTCATTGCCTAGGGAGCAGTCTCTGGTTAGTAATTCAAGAATCCTTGGCTTCTTAACCTTTTTCTGCCAGGGGTAAATCAGTGGATGTTAGTTAAATGCAAGATCTCATGAAAAACCCTCTTTTTCTCCTTCTCTGTCTCTTCAATCTTTTGAGGTATCATAGAGAGTGAAAGTATAAACTCTTAATAATAGCAGTCTGTGACCATATCCCCTAAGCTACCTAGTCAACCACCACTAGCTTTCACTCATATCCATGTTCAGCAGTGTTCAGGATCCCCACGCACCTTCCTGTTCGCTTACGGGGAAGGTCCTAAGTTCAGTCCGTATGCTTATGTCCCCTTTCCCAGTGAAGCAGGTCACAGAGCATCAGCCTGTTTCCTACTCCTTACTGAGCAGCCACCACCCATTTTCCCCTTTGCAGTTCTTGGCCAAAGCAATCGTGAAATGGCATAGACTCTTCCCAGCTCTCTCTATTCCCTGTTGCTGATGACAAATACGGGAGTCATTTTCGTTATACTTTGCTTCCAGCCTCTACAGGTACTGAAGCCAGAAGCATTCTAAGCTGACAAATGCCTGACTCCTTTCTAGATGGTCCCTTGAAGTCCCCAAGGGGTTTGACAGGGCTGACTGCAGCCGGACAAGCCTTAGGGTGTGCTAATAGCCACCCAGTGATCTATCCTCAGCAACACACAGTAAAGACACTTCTAGCGATCAGGTAGAACAGTCATGTGGATCAGATGAAATCAAGTGGATAAAATGAATTACATACTAAATTTTCAGTCATAAAGCCTTAATTCTATGAGCATTAGACCAACATCCAAGTTCCTGGCTCTACCACAGATGAGTTTTTATTTTTATTTATTTACTTTTTAATTTAATTGATTGGGGCGACTTTGGTTAATAAAATTACATAGGTTTCAGGTGAACAATTGTACAATACATCATCTATACATTGTATTGTGTGTGTATCACCCCAAGTCAAGTCTCCTTCCATCACCATTTATCCATCCTTGACCCTCTTCTACTTCCCCTCACCCCGCTTCCCTCTGGCAATCACCATACTGAGGTCTGTGTCCATAGTCTTTCTTTTTTTCTTTGCTTAATCCCTTCACCCTTCTCACCCAGCCTCCAACCCCCTCCCCTCTGACAGCTGGCTGTCTGTTCTCTGCATCCTTGAGTCCCAGTCAGAGAAAGGCAAGTACCGCAGATGAGTTTGTTTTCAGAGGTCTTTGCCTTCACTGAATCTTAGTTTCCTTCCTCTCTTTGAAAGCAGGTGTTTGGTTGCTTGCTGTCCCTTTGTCAAGGATACTGTAAAATAGAAATAGTAAATGCTATAAAATGAAAGGGGTGGAAAGAAAACCTGAGTTCAAGTTCTAGCTCAGGCACATACAACCTTGAACTCCATTTCAAGTATTTTCCCTTAACGCTTGCAAGTGTGCACACCACAAGGTAATGAATACCTGGTTCCTGCCTGCTTCTTTAGCATCATCTCTCCATGTCCGGCTCCATTCATACCTGACTTCTTTCAGTTTTCCAAACAGAGTATGCTCTATCCTGACTTGGGAATCTATATACCTAGAATATTTAGCCTCACCTTCACCAACTACATTTTTTCCCTCTTCAATAATTTCCTCAATATTGTAAGTCACAACTGAAATAGAGCATTTTCAGAGAAGCCTTTCTTTACCCTCATCTACTTTGGCTTTCCTCTGTTTTATGTTTTCACAGTGACTGGTTCTTGAATCCTGGCAGTAAGCATGACTCTTGTAATCACTTCAGTGTTTCTGCCCTCTTCAGTGAAAACAGAGATTTTTGGCCCCAGCCAGGCAGCTCAGTTGGTTGGATCGTCATCCATCTTGCAGGTTTGATTCCTGGTCAGGGCACTTACAGGAGGCAACCCATCAGTGTTTCTCTCTCACATAGGTCTCTCTCTTCTCAAATCAATAAATATATCCTAGGGTGAGGATTTAAGAAAAAAACAAAACAGATCTCTGCTATTACTCTAATTCCTAGCTCACTGACTGGCATACGGTAGATACTCAATAGGGATTTAGTAACTATTTCCTCTTTTTAAATCCTCACTAGTTTCAGTGGGCTATAGTTGTAATATATCGTGTGAAAGCACTTTGTAAACTGCAAAAGTAAACTGAAAATTGCTATAAAATTTTGAGTTGTGCCCAGCCAGTGTGGTTCATTGGTTGAGCATCGACCCATGCCCCATGCGCCAAGAGGTCACCAGTTCAATTCCCAGTCAGGGCACATGCCCAGGGTGTGGGCCAAATCCCCAGTGGGGGGCATGCAGGAGGCAGCCAATTGATGTTCTTTGCCATTGATGTTTCTATCTCTCCCTCTCCCTTCCTCTTGCTCTAAAATTAATAAAGAAAAACATTTAAAAAATTTTTTTAATTCTAAGTCGCTACTATTATCTAGGTATATTTTGAATTCCAATAATCTTAAATTGTAACTAAACCTCTACATGCTGAAGCTGTGGCCAAGCTTTCTTTACTATTGGCTGGAACATGTCTGAGATGTGCACACGACCCTCCTCTGCTATAGAAGGAAGTACAACATGATGGAAGGAATCTGTATTAGAATCGTCTGCAGTTTAACAAATTGCCCCAAAATTTAGAGCTTCAAATGACAAGGAACAATTACCATCTTCCACAGTTTTTGTAGGGGAAAAAATTGGAGAGTGACTTGGCTGGATGTCGCTATCTCTATGAGGTTGCAGGAAGGTGTCCGCGGGGACTCAGTGATCTGAAGGTTCGAGGAGCTGGGAGATCCACTTGCAAGGCTGATGACTCCCATGGATCGAGCCTTGGAAATCACACATCATCACCTCCATCATCCTCAGTCGGTCACACAGACAAGCCCTGACTGACTGTGGGCGGAGACTACACAAGGGAATGGATACCAGGAGGCAAGGGACATTGGGGCCATCAGGTTTGTCTTCCACAGGAATCACTACCACAGTGCTTCATGCACAGTGTGTACTCTAAAATAAGTGCATGATAGGACCGATGGCGGGAATCCTGGATGGACAGATGAGAGGGCGGGCCAAGGAGTGGCTGTTACATTGTTTCTGACTCCAGCAAAGGAAAAATCAGGAATACTGAAGCAGTTAATGAGACCCCACACAGATATTTCCCAATCAGCACAGCAATGATGGTAACTACTGGTTTGGGGGGAAAGAGCAAAAAAGAATGTGAGTATTAATAGTGAGAGAGGACGGAGCCCCGGGAGTAATTCCCATTTTTGAACTCGGTCTTATTTTCTCCTGGCCCTCTAACATACTAAGAATGTATAAATAAATGGACTTTTCTTTTTACATAAAAAAATTTAATGATGTGGGGCTTAGAAACTACTAAAGTTGATTTTTTTTTTGCATTATCCTTGTTATGGAAATCCATAATTTAGCTGCCCTCATGAATATTATGCAAATACATTAAACAATACAGGGCAGATGTGAGCTTTTAGAATTCTTGACTAGTACAAGCATTACTATAATTATCACTTCAAAGTTCTAATAATAACCATTTCTTTGACACTATTTTTTGAAAGAATTTCTAAATGTTTGAGTAAATATTTGTAAATTATGAACATGAAAGTGTACAGGCCATTTACAGTAAGAAGGGAACACTGCAGACCAGAATTGATTACTTTAATATTCAGGCTTATTAGTTCACTCCAGAAACATAGCTCTGACCCTATAGGGGTGTGTAGTCTAATGAACCCAAGAATAGGACAGTATTTCAACGGAGAGCAACTGCCACCACATGGGATGCAAGCCAGAAGCCTGCTGGTTTATCCTGAACACCTTCCTTTCCACCACTCCCCTTATCTAATTCATATCCCCTGGACCCGCTCTCTGCTCCCTGAGACCACTACCAGGACCACCACAACAGCTCACACAGGTTTCAACACACACACTCTGATTACGAATCTGTACAGTCCTTAACAACCAGACTGACCTTTGAAAAACAAAGGTCTACCACGTCTCTCCCCTCTTCAAAAGTGTCCTATGGCTTTTCATACCTTGAATATAGACTAAAGATGAAAATTTCCAGTGCAGCCTACGGAGTCATGTATGAGCTGGTCCAGATAAAACTCCCATTTCGCCTCCCAGGCCCTCCTCACACTCTGCTCCATCCTCTTTCAGTTCTAGAACACACATTCTCTTGGCACTTCCTTTTATGGGCTTCCTTTTTTCTTTTTTTTTAAATACGTCTTTATTGATTTTTCAGAGAGAGAGGAAGGGAGAGAGAGATAGATACATCAATGTGAGAGAGATACATCAATCGGCTGCCTCCTGCATGTCCCCCACTGGGGATCGAGTCCGCAAACCGGTCATGTGCCCTAACTGGGAATCGAACCGGGACCTCTTATCCATGGGACATGCTCAATCCACTGAGCCACACCGCCCAGGCTCTTCTATGGGCTTCTTTGTCTAGAAGGTACCGCATTCCCTTCTTTCTTAAATGTAACTTCTTCAGGGAAGCCTTCTCTCAGTGGAAAGCCCTAGTGGAAATTAGTTCTTCCTATTATCCACTTTATAGCACTATGTATCTGCTCGGGAGCTCTCATGACAACTGGAATTTTTACACCCTGTGAGACAAATTGTGTACCATGATCTCCCATTCTCCCCCACCCCTACCCCAAGGTTACAGACAGTGACTACTGTGTTCATTATTGTGTCTCCAGTGCCTACCACGTGGCTGATGTTCACCATGTGTAGAAGGATTAAATAAATGAAGATTTTGAATGCATACCTAGAATGTAGCTTAGATTGCGGAAGACTTCGATGCACTTATTTAAGAAAAGAAGTAAAAAGCTGAAGCATAATGTCTCTCTTGATGAATTCTTTTATTACC
This sequence comes from Tadarida brasiliensis, assembly GCA_030848825.1. Taxonomy (NCBI): domain Eukaryota; kingdom Metazoa; phylum Chordata; class Mammalia; order Chiroptera; family Molossidae; genus Tadarida; species Tadarida brasiliensis. Next base: position 74,612,984 of record CM061267.1, on the reverse strand, counting down.
ATCAATGGCTACAATAAAAAGAGAAGCTATTTTGAACAGTCAGAGAAGGGGGTATATCAATCCACACTATAGTTGGGAGGTTTTTATAGATAATAAAATATTTCTAGACAGGCTTGAAATGTAAGTTTGTGGGTGGCATTTCTTTTCCATGTAGACACTCTTCAAACATTCAATGGAAGAGAGAGGGATAGGGAGAAAGAGGAAGGGGAAATATGATGTGGTAACACAATGCAGAATAGCTTCACCAAAGAAGAGCCTGTTTCCTTACAAAGAAAAGCAGAATGTTCGCCTAATCTCTCACTGTTTGCTAAGATTAAAGAAAAAAAAAAAATCCAACACTTCTCAGAAATACAAAAAGCATTCTAGAAAATTGCGTTAAGTGCATAAGACCCACCCAGACAATAAAAATGGGCTAAATATATTCACATTGATCATATAGAGCTTACAGAACTTGTGTTCTTTCTATGAAAAAAGTTCACAGCAGACACTCAAGAATAGAACAGCGCTGACTACGGGTAGGAGTAATTTCATGTACTTCAACTCCTTTAAAAAAGGATTTTTATGGTTTCTGTTCATTTCAACAAATTCTAAACATGACTCCAAATTTCTATTAGGACAGTTACATATAAAACAAAAGAATTTTAATGAGTTTTCTCCCCCAAATACCCAGAAGTACAAATCTACATTAAGGATTAATGACCTGTCAGTTTGTACTTAAAGAAGAGAAGAGACATTTCAGTTGTGGAAATTTAAATATAACAAAGTCTGAAGTAAGAAAACTTATCATTTTTCCCTTTTGTGTCATAAAAAGAGCTGACCTGATTTATTTGCTTTAAATTGGCCAACAGAAAAGTATATTAAATGGTTGGCCTTTTAAGCAAAAATTCATTCTGGGCAAAGTTTTATGACAAAATTAGAAAGCCTGATCAGAAATGCTCTTTTAGTCACTTAACTGATACGGCATTAATGTCAGCGTCAAGCATAGTATGAGATGGGGAGGCTACTTACATTTTAGATTTAACAAAACGTCCCCAAAGACGGGGGTAAGGCAGAAGGCGTGCTCACACTCTCAACCAAGCATGTCCGGCGGTGGGTGCCATAAAATACTTGAATAGCTACTTCAAACCATCGAAGCAATGTTATCCCTATTTTTTAAAAGTCTTATCTATTTCAAGTAAAAGTTAATTGCTCGGTTTCTGATTCATTTACACTTGACGTGTGGCCATGCCAGAGAAGTTCTATTTGAGGTGCTATGAATCTCTTCCCCATCCCCCAACTTTGAATTGAGAAGTGATGTTATGACAGCAGGAGACAGAATCCAAAGGCTGAAAAGATCAAGTTGAATTTGAAACACAGAACCAACAGTGCTTAAACAGATGCCAGATTTGGAAGCTTGCATTCTCCCAGCCCCAGCGTACATGACAATGACACCAGGAAAACAGCCCCTGGTAGGAATCGTGCACTTGTCACAGTTGGTGTCTCCTGTTCCTTCCTGTGGCATGCATCATGGAAATGAAGTGATCAGATTCCACCTTTTTCCTTCAGAAAGTGACAATCTCCTTGACCATACTGAGCAACATTAATCTGAGTCTAGACTTGCTTCACGAAAGCATCTATGTAAGAGGAGAAAACAAGATTACCCAGGGTTGCCTGCAAGATGTAAAATAAATCTGGATATTAGAGCCATTTCTTTAACTTTTCACATAAATGTTTAGTGTCATAGAGAAGCAGAATCACTTGGGTGGGGTGGGGAGTGCACTGCTTCTTGATTTTAAATAGACAATGTGTAACGGAATGGACTTTTTTTATAGCATTTTTGCTCTTCTGGTCCTACTCTGAGCCAGGATGGTTACAGGGCATATCATTAAACAAGACGGCTCTAGAAACAACTTAAATCCGTAATAAATCTTGATAAGACTCACAGTTCTATATACCACCGGAGTACACATTAAAAGGTTTCCATGACATGGAGTTGACCCAGCACTTCCTACCATCCAGGTGTTTTATGCAGTCACTGACAGAAGTGTGTAAAAATCAATTTATGTTCAATAAGGTAAATGTCAATGATATCTTTAAACATGATGAGCCAATGCCATGGTTTACTTCCAGACATTCAAATTTTGATAGCTGATGACCTTAAATAGTATTTGGGTATGATCCAAAAGTCCAGAGACATTTAATAACCTATAATTAACTGGAAGAAAGTTCTAAAATTATGGCATTCTCCTACCTAAAAGCCCTCCGTGGCTCATGACTCCTGGCAGAAGGAAGGTGTATTGCAGTAGTGTGGCCATTAGATCTTCCGTAGCCTGCCCTGGCCAGTTTGGCTCAGGGGTTAGAGCGTCGGCCCACAAACCAAAGAGTCGTGGGTTCGATTCCGGTCAAGGGCGCGTACCTGGGTTGCAGTTTGTCCCCGGCCCTGGTCGGGTCATGCAGGAGATAACCAGTAGATGTGTCTCTGGCATCGATGTTTCCCTCTCTCTCTCTCTCCATCCCCTCTATCTGATGATAAATAGAAAAAAATATCCTCTGGTAAGGATAAAAAAAAAAAGATCTTCCATAACCTGGTTCTAACTTACGCTTTCAGCCTGATTTCACCCATCCATCACTCATGCCTCTACACCCCAAACAAACCCGACTCTTCTGTTGCTGACTATATACTACACTTTCCCATCTCTGTGCTCCGCTGCTCCCCTTCATCCTTTCTGTTGATTCTTCTAGTCGAAATTGGGACAATTGATTCAGAAGGCATCGGTCATCTATGTCAAGATCGTTTTTGTTATTTTATTTCTTTTTCCCAATAATTCTACTTACAAGTCTTAGAAATGATCAGAGCTATAAAATTTTAAAAACATACAACAGAAGAAAATAAAAACCATGGAGGTAACTAAGAACCCAAATTTAGAGGATTATCTTAAAAATCATGATTCATCCATATAATGGATTATTGGTTAGCTGTTTAAATGATAACAACGTTTTTAATGACAAGAAGAAATGTTTGTATGTTAAGCGAAATACCAGGATAGGAAACTGCATGTACATAATATGATCTTAATTATGTGAAAAATCAGAAAAAAGAAAAAAAAAAAAAAGGAAAGAAAATATATCAAAATAATATTGGTATTTCTAGGTCTAGAAATTTGGCATAATTGTTTTCTGCTGCTTTGATAAGGTCTCCTCTGCTTTACAAAATTTCTGCATATGCTACCCTAATAATCAGAATAAATAACACACTGAAAAGGTTTTTTAAAATTCTGTATTCTGGGAATACGTGCCATCCTCTGTGGAACCGTCTCACATGGCCCTCTGTGGAATCAATTCCTTATTTCTCAGTGGTCCCACAATACTTTGGACTTCCAACTATTTTTTAACCACATTTTCTGCTGGATATATTTGATGAATAAATTGAATAAAAGACCTAACATAGATCTATGTCTTAAAATTTCTGAAACCAGACCCCGTCGAAGTGGAGGTGTGTATCTATGTATTAGACGCCACGTGTAATGCAGTTTCTTTTCAGCATTGCCTTGGTCAGCAGAAGCACTTCTAACGCGAGAATCTCCTGCACAAACCAAGCACAAGCCCACTCTCATAGCGCTACATCTGCAGTTTGTTTGAAAACTTAGGCCTTAGTTATGGACTGTCTTCCCACTAAATGCTGTATCAACATTACGAAACAAGGTGCTAACATGTTTGCAGGGGTTACAAAATAAACCAGTAATTTGGCCACAAGCATAGGTAGAAAAATCATGGCATAATTCTTCCAGCAAGCCTGTTCTGCATTTTTCCTCCAAATTTTATGAAATCATGTTATAAATTTTTCCATACCATCTTGCAAAATTCTCAGATTACCCTTTAAACATTAATATTGCTATAATTATATATATAAATCTTGGTTATAATTAGGGCATTGGAGAGAATTATAGATAGAATACCTGACATCTAATTAACTTTGAGTTTCAGATTGTGATTCTTTTTGAAAATATTTGTTATAATATTTTTATCTGAAAAAATTATTTGTGTTTATCTGAGATTTAACTTGAACTGGGGTCCTGTCTTTTTACTTGTTAAATCTGGCAACTCTGAGTGGGAAGGTGATTGCATACTTAGCGCTTCCACAATCTGGCTAAATAACCTCTCAAACCCACCCCTGGGTAGCATTTCATTTAAACTCAGCAGATAGTGAACTCAGATATCTGAATTCTCCAAACCAAGTGTAAAAAAAAGAAAATCCACTAATATTGATGCCACGGAATCACCAGGACTCCTTAACCTCTCCAAGTTCCACAGCCTGAATTCTTGCCAAGTCGACATGGGGAATTGCGTACAAATTGTCAAGCATGTTGTGCTGTGTAGTTTTATTTTAATGTATTTATACTTAACAGAGGAACCAGAAATATTTGACTTTATAATCTCAAAAAGTTTTCAGAGTATGTGATGCACACTAGAGAACCAGTTCTAATGTGCTTCTGCTTTTTTATAGAAGAACATATCTAGCATTTGTTATTGTTGTATTTGTCCTTGACGGTAAGATAACTACTTTCTTCAGATTTTCTTGTTAATAATGTGATTCATTTTCCTCAGTCTTTTTTTATGGATCTTCTTCCATGTCCATAGGCTGCTTAAAATCAACTTGCCATAGCCCTGGCGGGTGTGGCTCAGTGGTTGGAGCATCAGCCCGAAGACCAACGAGTCACGGGTTCGATTCCAGTCAAGGGCACGTACCTTGGTAGTGGTTCTGTCCCCAGCCTTGGTCAGGGTCGTGCAGTAGGCAACTAATCGATGTCTCTCTCTCACATCGATGTCTCTCTCTCTCCCTCCTACTGTGTCTGAAAATAAATGGAAAAATATCTTCGAGTGAGGATTAAAAAAAAAAAATCAACTTGCCATAAAATGCATTCTTTTTCTCACCTTTATTCCCCCAAACTTCCCCTTTCTTGTATTTCCCATTATCCATCCAGAAATCCTAGTAAGGAATCACAGATTTCTTTTCAGTGCATCCTCTGAAACTACCGCCTCCCCAATCCCCATACCATATCAGTCAAACCCTTTCCGTTTCACCTCTTAAATATGTTAGTGGTCCTCATTCTCTCCTTTCCATCCAACGCCTCTGCCTTAGCCCAGGCTTTCCTGGCTGTCTCCAGACCTGTGTTCCTCAGTCTTCAACGCGCTCCTTCCTGAATCACCTGCGGATTTTGTTAAGATGCAGTTCTAATCCCATAGGTGGAGTGGGACCCGAGAATTCCCATTTCCAAGAGGTCCTTGGTGATACTGTCCAGAAACCACACTTTGAATAATAAGGTTTTAGGTTATTATTATGGACTACCAGCAAGTTTTCCTTTCGTGCCAACTAATCACCACACTGTTGTCACTATTCTGGGTAAAATTTTGGTATGATTCTTTTTGCCTACTGAATCACCAAGAAGATAGAAACCACCCAGCTCCCATGACGGCTTCATGTCCTGCTCCATCCATTCCTCAGACTCGCATTCTAAACTCGAACCCTGATCCACTTCTTCCTGCTCCTGAAACTCTCCTCTCCTTCTTCCAGGCCTTTGTACATCCCAGGCCCTTTGCCTAAAATATCCTTAATCTCGTTTGCCTGCATTACCATTATGGAACAAGATGCTAAAATGTAAGAAGGGGTTTAAAAAATAATCCAGTAATTTTACCGTAAGCACAGGGGGAAAAAATCATGGCACAATTCCTCTAGCAAGCCTGTTCTGTTTTTTCCCTCCAAGATGGATATATAAATGCTTGTTGGAGTTCACTTTCTATCATTCCTTCAGCACCAACCCCCAGCACCTAATAAAATTATCTACACCTCACACAATCGGGTGTCCTCATACATCATTTTGTATGTGCACTCATGACGATAATATATAGGGCTTATTCTGTACTAAGTACTGTTCTATGTACTTTGTGCGTAATCCTTATAATAATCCTATAAGGCAAGTGCTGTCATATACCCATTTTACAGGCCACGAACAAAGGCACTAAAAGTGACTTTGCACAGGATCACATAGTTTGTTCATGCCAGAGCCAAGTTTCAAGCCCAGACAGTCTGACACCAGCATCTACCGTCTTAACATTGCACCCACCCTACCTCTCTGATTAAACGACACTTCAGTTGTCAGGTTGAACCACATGAAATTGCTGATATCTCACTCTTTCCCATCTAGAAAACAGCACTCTCCTAGGATTCCACTTTTTCAACAATTCAGAACCATTTTTAAGTAGGCGCCATATCTTTTTCTCCATAGATATTCTTGAATTTAGCACAGATCTAGCACATACCTGACACTTAGTCGGTCTTGGTTAAATGAAGCAAAGATAGTAACAGCTCCATTTAATAACAGCTCCATTATACCAAGGTTTCGTGTACAAAGTCATATTTAAACCTCATTGTAAACATGTACTGTGGATCCTCCTATTTTTATCATACAAATGGTAACTCCATGGCTCATAGGGGTTAATGCCCACGGACACGCAATCAATAATGTAGCAAAGTAGTACCTAATGCAGGCCTATCCTAAGAGACAAGCTGTCAGCCTTCAGGGTCCAGTGGTGTAGGGCCTTAGAGAATATCTATTTTTTGTTACCAAGTCTAACCTGATTTCTGGTTTTAAAAAATCTTGTACCTTCTAGAAAAAAGACAAAGCTCTCTTTGTTAGCTTATGTTGTAAATTTTTTACTTTTAAAAATTTGAAACATGCACCAAAATAAAGACAAGAGCATAGTAATATCCCACGAACCCGTCACCCAGCTTACAAAATTATTTTAAAATACACTATTTTTTATTTCATCTACCTTCCCACACTTTGTTTATCACTGAACTATTTTAAAGTAAATCCCAAATATCATATTATTTCACCTGTAAGTTCATCACCATGTATCTCTAATATGTATCTTTCAATAGCCACAGGACCATTATCACACTTGACAAAATTATAAATATCCAATCATATAGTCCAACATCCAGTTTTGCTCAATTTTCCTTGATCTCAAAGAATGTCTTCTTAGAATGACATGTTTGAATTAGGATCCTAGCAATGTCTACCCATTGGATTTGGTTGTTGTGGAGGTTGTTAAGTTTATTTTATTCTTTATTGATTTTAGAGAGAGAGGAAGGGAGAGGGAGAGAGAGATGGAAACATCCATGAGAGAGAACATCGATTGGCCACCTCCTACATGCCCCCCACTGGGGGATTTGGGCCACAACCTGGGCATGTGCCCTGACCAGGAATCGAACCAGTGACCTCTTGGTGCATGGGTCGATGCTCAACCACTGAGCCACACCGGCAAAGCTGTTAAGTTTATTTTAATCTATAATGGTTCACCCTTTCTTTTTTTTTTTTCTCCCTCATGCCATTTATTTGTTGAAGAACTGGCAGCTATGTCTAGGGGCTTAATTAAATTCAGGTTCAACTATTTTTGGCAGAAATCTTCAGAGGTAGTGCTGTCTGTGTCCTATGGCACCAATCAGGATGCACATAATGTCTGGTGGCCTAAATTTAGTGAGATTGAGATTGATCAGTGGGTTTAAGAACCGTCCACCTGATCCATTAATACTCTGTGTCCCAACAAATTTTATTAAAATAATTTTAGAAGTCACTAACTTCCACTTGCAAGGGTCAATATTTTAAGAGTTTTAAAAATGATCATTTTTTCTAATTCTATCTTTATTTTGCATTTGCAAATTGAAATTTTATTGATGTTCAGCTCCTTGTCGGGTAAATGGGTCAGGGCACAAATGCAAAGATGTCAAACACTGCATTCAGTATTGGCTTGGAGCCAGGTAAAGGTCTGTAGTCTTAGAAATTATAATTCATATCAGGACAAATGAAAAAGTCCTCCATCAAATTATAGTTGACATAGACCTCAAGTACCAGCAGGGTACTTGGTTCTTTACAGAACGTTTTGGCACTGATTCAATAAACATTTATCCTGTTAAAACTATTATTTTGTGAACTTGCTTTTATGTGTTACGCAAGAGATATCTAATGACCTGTTGGTTGTTCAAAACATCAGATTTGGACATCTGCACACAAAATAAATAGAACGACAGTTAATAGGTCATAATACTGTGAAGAGAAACTTAAATAAAGAATATTTTCCCCGATGTATTAGCATAGTTTACTCTACAAAAGATAGCCTTTTTTAATGCATCTACATGATAAGCTGCTATGCTGGGCATTGTGTAAAATCATCACCTAAACATTTGCACAGAGCATCAGATAAAATAATTCATAGTACCAGGGAGGAGAATATAGCTAATGAAAATACATTATTAGTTCTTGTTTGCCTATTCATTGGCAAAGGAAATTGGGTACCAAAAAAGAAACATATAAAGGAAATTTTAAGTGCTACAAGTATTTGAGGAAATTAAGGCCTGGAATTTTGGTTCAGGACCAGTTACAGGGAGGGGACAGTGGTCTCTAACATCCTCAGGATATTTTTAGTAAGTATCTACATAATCTGCTCTATTCTATTCACATGTATGTAAAGCCCTTGTGATGAGTATCATTTTTAAAGCCACATGTTTTATCCATTCTCACCATGGGTCATTGGAAAAAGCCTTGCCCTACAATTCAGCAGAATTAACTCCTAATTTCCACACCAATGTTGATTATCTGGTTATGGAAAAACCTTTTCCTATCAATATAAAAAGATTGGACTAGATGGTGTAAGGCCACTCCTGTCTCAAACTGTCTATGATTTTATTAAGTGCTACACACACACACACACACACACACACACACACACTACACAACTGAAATTAGTGCAGTGAAATAATGACCGTATGTTCTCCTTGGACTAAACTGTTTAGATCTAATATGGATATCACACTCCATCCACATAGCCTCACTAGTAGAAAACTAACCTCAGAGAGCAGCAAATATAGTCTACCTCAGAGAAATGTACAGGCTTTAATCTAGAGGCACTGAATACCCAAGACAAAGAGAATAATAGAGTTTTGAAATATTTTATGTAAATCACAATATTTCAATATTTTGTTTCATAATTTTGCATTTTTCCTTTAAGAGTCATTCAAAACATAAGAGTAAAATGTTCCAGTTCAGAATAAAATAAAATTTATCCCTGCTTTATCTTTAAATATATGTCTGACTCCTCTCCAAACAGGACATACAAATGGCCAAGAGACATATGAAGAAATGCTCAACATCACTAATCATCAGAGAGATACAAATTAAAACAACAATGAGGTATCACCTCACACCTGTCAGAATAGCCGCCATCAACAAAGCATCAAACAACAAGTGTTGGCGAGGGTGTGGAGAAAAGGGGACTCTAATACACTGCTGGTGGGAATGCAGACTGGTGCAGCCACTATGGAAAACACTATGGTGTTACCTCAAAAAATTAAAAATTGAATTACCATTTGACCCAGTGATCCCACTCCTAGGACTATACCCTAAGAAGCCTGAAACACCAATCATAAAGAATATATGTACTCCCATGTTCATAGCAGCGCTATTTACAGTAGCTAAGATCTGGAAACAACCCAAGTGTCCATCAGTAGACGAATGGATAAAAAAGCTGTGGTATATATACACAATGGAGCACTATGCAGCTGTAAGAAAGAAAGATCTCTTATCCTTTGCGACGACATGGGAGGACCTGGAAACTATTATCCTAAGTGAAACAAGCCAAGCAGAGAAAGACAAATATCATATGATATCACTTATTTCTGGAATATAATGAACATAACAGTCTGAGGAACAGGGTAGTCCCAGAGACGTGGAAGTAGGGTACAGACTGACAATTGCCAGAAGAGGCGGTAGGGGAGGGGAGCGATGAACCACAGAACTTGTACGCATGTAGTCATAACCAATGGACATGGACAACAAAACTGGGGACGGGGCAGGGAGGGAGAGGGAGGAGGGTGTCAATGGGGGAAAAAGGAGAAACATCTGTAACAAAAATAAATTAATAAAAAAATAAAATAAAATAAAATAAATATATGTCTGACTCATAGTGATCCTATAGATATAGATACATTCTGATAGTACATTAGGTCCACAGGTCAGTCATTGCAGGCTCTGCTCCCAGCTGCTTGCACAAGGAAATGTCCCACTCACAAGTCCCAAGCACAGCATTTACTCTAAGACCCCTGTCAGAGATGATCTGACCAGAGGTGGAATCATAAACCAAAGGCAAAAAATTCAAACTTAGCAATTGACCTATGAAAGAACCAGATACTTAAATAAAAATGGAACATGGCTTCTCAAGAAATAGTTTCTGGAAAACCCAGAAGACTTTTAACCGCTATTTGGGAGAGTTAAAACCATAGATGGAGTTGAAACTGTAAGAAGTAAGCTAAAAGTATGAGGGACCAGAGACAATCAGTAAAGAAACCAGTTAGTGGAGGTAAGAGGAAAGCAAACCTTCCATGAGAGAAGTCCAGGTAAGGAGAGAAAAAGAAGCCAACAGAGAGGCCTAGGTTTCTCAGTGTTCCCACTAAAGTTCCGGGCCACAAGAATCCTTACTCTAAATGCCTGTTTACTTGAAATAATCTGAGTAAGTGATGGGTCTCTAGACATTCTACTGAAGTTAAGCAGCAGATTTAGTTGGGGAAATATCATGGTCATACAAAAGAGGGTATCACAGTGCAGTCACATGGAGACGTTTCCAATAATTTCATAGGGTCAAGTGCCTGAGTCATCAGGAGAAGAGATGATGCCAAAGAACTAAAGAGAATAAAGCTCCTTGGCTGGTGTCTATGGGAGACCCAGACCCCATAATGCTGTGCTTCCTTGGAAACCAAAGTGGACCAGGAGGAAGAAATAAAGACTGGATTCTCCTGACAGTGGAAGATTTACCTGGCATCATTCCACCTAGTTACGAATGATCAAAGCCAATGGAAATTTCAAGAGAAATGTCAGTGTTTTAAGGCACACAAGGACTCTCCCATCCCCAATCCAAAGAAAGGAGTTCTGCTACAGTGAGATTTGTGGGAGAAGAACCAAAAGAACATTTTTTTTCCATTTATTTTGTGACCCTACAATTCACCAGGCTATGACCTTAGAAATGTAAACCAGTGCACTGTAAAGCTGTTTTTCCCAAAACACTGGTAAAATGTAACAGTGGGCCAAGAGACAGTGTCAGCTTATTCCACAAAATATGTGATGGAAACACCCAAACACATCGGTGGACCCAAAGCTCTCTAATCAGATTTAAGCAGCAAATCTAGATTCTACCCTTCAATGTTTCTGTTGGCTCATGCTCTCCTTGGTGCTTTTGGCTTTAAAAATAACAAGACCCTACATTATATGCATGCTTAAAAGCTGGGTATATGACAAAGTTTTTGGCCGCCTTCCTGGGAAATACTCTTGAGAGAGAGAAATGAATACTCTAATGACAGCAGAAGTACACTTTGCTTGTTTTGAAAGGAACCACCCAGGGTGACAGTGGGCTGGAATCTATCCATCTTCACTCTCCAGGTTTCTGGGGATAAACCTGAAAACAGATAATCATCATGAGAAAAAATACACCAGGTCACATCTGCTCTGAGGTACTGTTTTATAAGCCAGAGGTGATTGTCTGGGAAGGGTTCTCAACAAAAGTTTCTTATTTTATCTCGACTGCTTCCTGCCTCTCATCCAAATTTTAAGGGGATTCTTGAAGGGGCTATGTCCTCCTGGGAGGACACAGTCTAGCAAATAACGGAAGATTCAATAGAATGACTGCCCAGGCCTTCCAGAGTGGCAACTGTAGTGTCCAGTAAACAAGGACAAAATAATCATACGCCTCCTGCTCCTTGATTTATTTCCAGCAAAGACTGTTTCAAACTCTGGCTTCTAAAGAACATGGTCCTCCACACACTTTTTATCAGCACAGGCAGCCGTTGACCAGTTCTCGCTAATGAGATTCAGAATGAAGATGGGCCACACTTCACCTGGATTGGGCTCTGGAATAAAAGAAAAGCATCCTGCCTTCATGAATTTCCAGTCAGCAAAGCATTCAAGGGATGTTTATCCTCTTCCCTCCTTGATTTTCTCTTCCCATCAGGAATTTGGAGTTGACGTCCAATCCAGCGCGGGACCTACAGTGTTTACTAACTGAGATGGCAGCCGCTAGCCCTCGGTTTGAGGTATGCCTTCAACTAGGTGTTGCCAACTTCCATTCCAGATGGCGGTTAAGCACCCATGAGCAACGCCCGACACAGCCCCTGGCAGCAGTTGGGAAGAGCTGTGAGCCATGTCGCATCCCAAGGAGGAAGCCAGCAAAGTCACATCTCTGCACAGTCCTCAAGCGCCAGAGGAGTTCTATTTTTGTTAACGGGGCCATTTAGAATAGGCATGAAATTAATTTATTGCTACATTGGTTTAAAATATTTACCTTTTTATTATTTTTGCAGTTGGCATGGATCTGTTTTGCTAGAAAAGATTAGGATGGGGAGCAGACAAGGAACAAGGAAAGACTACACAGCCCTATCAGAGCGTGTCTTTGGCAAGATTATTGGGATTCCTGCCCAAGGAGCAAGCAGGCAGTCACAGAGCATGGGCCAGATCTGTGAATTCTTGTGCTCTGTGTGCAATAGGAAGAATAGAGGGGCTCTTACTTCCATGCAGTGGAACTGAGATGGACATTTCCCCTCTCCTTTTGCATAAGTTCTGACTGGCAGCGAGCAGTTCTGGCATTTTACTCATTGGTTTTGAGGCTATTTGTTTTGCTCTTTTAATTTCAATGGCCCATCAATTTTTAGCTAAGCTCTCTCCAGGGTTTATAGTTCGGACAGGCCAGTTAACCAGGATAAGTGGCATTCTTACGGAATTTCTGTGTGCATTACTAGGAGAGCACAGTGGCCTTGAACTCAAGGTAAAGAGATACAGCATTTGCTGGTGGAATTTGTTTTAATCTATAAGAGGCATTTCTAAGAGGGTAACTCCTTCCCACAACCAGAATTGTCCCAAGGTAGTTTTACTTCTTCTGAAATCCTTTCCCTTTACTAGCCCTCGTAGTCCATCTCAGTGTTTTTCTGCCCCTTATTGATCATAGTCAGAAAGTGCTTCCTAAAGCCTCATCTCAATCCCTGTAGCTTCCTCCCTTCTTATGCTATTAATGAAAATGGTAACATCAACATATGATACTTCTATAAATTTACCTTTCTGGTCTCCAGATACTATATATGGATTCCAAGGTCCATTCTAGTGCTAACGTAGAGCATACATACCCAAATTCCTAATGAATGGGTACTCTCAAAAAGCTCCATGAATTCATACCCAATAACTAAATGTAACTTACATAAAGCAAGGCTGATTTTTGCATTGAGATATAGTTTCTCTTTTTTTTTTCTTTTTTTTAAACACAATGTTGTTTTTCTTCCTCTAACTAAATAGCGCTATGCACTAAGAAAGCAGCAAAAGATTCCAAGGACCTAAAGTTTAGAATGAGAGCTGACAGTCCTCTTTGCGATGCGTGATAGAGAATTGGTTCCATTTTGACCTTCTGAAGCTTGACTAATCCTATTTTAGATTCGGAAGTCAGTGTTCTATATGGCTTATGAAGTCAGAAGATTTAATCCAAATAAAAGGCCGAGATAGCTGTATGATGGTTGGTTAGGATTCATAACTTGATTAAGTATCTACTGGAGCCATTTCTAAAACATGATACTGGAACTGAATTTATTTTCATCTTTAATAGCATTTTTTTTCTGCTGATACAGGTAATACATGTCATTTTTAAAAACTGAGAAATTTGGAAGAACAAAAACAAAGACACAAATCCTTTATATCCTCGGAGACAACTGGAGGTATATCTTTCCAGTCTTTTAGAATACGCACACATACATATATATACACTTTTAAACAAAAGTGGGCTCATTCTCAAAGTACTATTTCTATATCATAAGCATTACCAATTATGTTCCATATTATCCTAATATTACTCTATCAACTGTATTTATTTTTTCAGTTAGTTTTAAAGTTTCCAGCTAACATTCCTCAAAAGGCAAAAATGTTAGTCATTAAAGAGTATCTGTAAAAAACACATTCAAGAAACTGAACATTGAAGGAAAAGAAAAACTCATCATTGCACTGTACCAGGAGCTGAATACAAAGTTATAGAAGCAAAAGAAAGTCATTTCATCAATAACTTTAAGGAAATTAACCAACCTTTAAAAACCATGTTCCCTTTTGTGGAGACAGCCTTTTGCCTTCTCTAACTCTATTCATCTGCCTGGCTCAATTCTGCCAATTTCTGAGGCCCAGTCTTATCCATCTAGCCAGCCGCTGCAACCTTTTCTTAAAAAGGCTCTTTTATCTCTTGGGAGGAAGCGAAAGTATAATGGCTAAAAATAAAATGTTAATCTTGAGCAAGTTATTTAAACTTTGTGTGCTTCCAGTTCTTCATCTATAAAATGGGGATAAAAATATTCCCTGCCTGATGAGATTGTTACAAGGATCATAAGTCAATATACATCAGGCGTGTAGAATGGTTCTTGGAAACTATAGGTATTCCATAAACGCTAAATGTCATTATCTCTAACTCTCATTTGATCACTTAGTCACATATTGTTTTCTTTTGTAAAATATGTTTTCATTGATTTCAGAGAGAGGAAGAGAGAGAGAGAAACATCCATGAGAAAGAAACATCGATCAGCTGCACCCTGCACGCCCCCTACAGGGGATCGAGCCTGCAACCCGGGCATATGACCTCCTGGTTCATGGAATGATGCTCAGTCCACTGAGCCACACCAGCCAGGCCCATATTGTTTTCTTTTTTTGTTTGTTTGGTTCTTTCTTGGCATTTATTTTGTTTTCCCATTTTTTGTAGTTTTCCTATTTTGGCACAACCCTCTTTTTTATGTAAATACCTCACTTTCCTCGCCTGGTGCTCTGCTCTCCAATTTCTTTCCCCTTCCTTCCTGTTGAGAACTCATGAACCTTTACAAAATCTGATTATGCTTTCTGACAGTGTAAGGCTTTAGACTGTCAGCCTGGAGTTAGGGAACAGTCTAACAAAACCAGCCTCAGAAGATTCCATCAGTGGGTCTGTGTCTGACAACAGGCTCCCTACACCATGTGACGGACCCATTTTATAATCTTCGCTCATTTGTTTTCACCCTTGGGCTGAATGTCCTTGGGTGCAGAGGGCTTGTCTCCCGGGTGGTAGTTGAGCTGAAAATAAAATCTACTACTATATTTCCTGGTACACTATTGTCATTACTGAAAACAGCCCAGAGGAGTCAGGAGAAATGGAGAGAGAGAGAGTCACACAGGCTCCTCATCTCTGCAACACAGTGTTAGAGGGAGAGGAGAGGAGACGCCACCATGCACCTGAGGGCAATTTCCTCCACAGCTCGCTCAGCAGTGGGCAAGTGGTTCACCCTCACCAACCAAACCTCCTTGCTGGAATCATTTTTCTCTTTTAGAGCCTCAGCACACCAAAGCACAAGGAAGCATCGAGTTACAAGTATCAGAGCCCAGCTGAGTCCCTGTGTGTGCATCTGAGTACCCTACTGGGAGAGTATATAAGATTCCCGTAGTTATAATTGGAGCTGCTGCCCTTCGGCTTAGAATTGCATTACTCGAGAAGCAGAGGGTTGCTGTTGTACTTATGATCATTAATATTTCAATCCAGAGGGGACTGTTTCCTAAACCCTAGGAGAGGGAACAGAGGTTAGCCTGGTGAAACGCAGCCAAAATGCCATAACCTGCAGCCAGATGTGGGATGAATAACAATGCATGGAAGACATAATAAAAAACGGATCAGGGGAACAAGCCTCTTGTGCTAAAAATCTTAGCAAATTGAGGTCTTGTTTAAGTACGTGGGAGCTAAATGCCAAAGAAAAGCCCCCTGACCTAAGCAGCTTGTTGAAAGTGGTTGCCCATAATGCAACAACTCTGCCCGGAAACTTACACACAAAGGTTGAGAAAGCTGATCTAATAGATCAACTAATGGCCTGGAAGGAAGTTATAGAACCAGACAGCTCATCCCAGACTCCTCTCCCTCGCCCCCTTTACATCCCCGCAGGGCTCCAACGCCTTGGAAAAGGAATTTAAGTTACACACTGCAGAAAGGGTAATAAATATTTGTCAACAACCTACCATTGGAGGGCACAACAGACATAATAAGAGTTCAAATAAGGGGCACTTCTGAAATGAGAGCATCTCTGTGACCATAGGTATACTCCCATCAAATACAGTCATACATATCGGATCACCTTTCCTTCTAGAATTAGAGTATGTTCTTTAGAGAGTCGGCGTTCAGCTCCTCTGGTTTTCAAATGTCAGCAGTCTTTGAAGTATCTACTGCCAAGGAATAAAGTAGGTCTGCGACAATCTCTAGTCTCATAAAATGAGCAGATTGGGTCTGAGAAATCAAACTTCACAACTTGTAATCCTTTGATAATGATAAACTTCTACAGATGCTGTTATTTTTTTTTATATGATCTGACTATGTACTTGAAGTTAAGTGGGTGTTAACATGTTCAGAAATGAGTTATGTTAACCCTTCAAATAGAATCTTGTTTTGTAGCTGAAGCATCTAAATGAAGTGAAAATGATCCCTTCTCTGTTTTCTTAATAAGTAATGGATGTGTGAAATAAAGATGGCAAATATGTCGCTCTTCATTACCACTTTCTTTCATGAAAGAC
The DNA here is from genome assembly GCA_030848825.1 of Tadarida brasiliensis. Lineage (NCBI taxonomy): Eukaryota > Metazoa > Chordata > Mammalia > Chiroptera > Molossidae > Tadarida > Tadarida brasiliensis. Next base: position 74,596,362 of record CM061267.1, on the reverse strand, counting down.
ATGGAGGGATTCATTAATCCGGGCAATGTTTCATGTCAGCCCAGCTGTGGTTTCAGCAAACCAGTGCTTCCGGCAACCACTACCAATGGATCAGAGCCAGCAAGCAAGTTGAGAACTGGCCCGGAATGTCATGCCCACATCGAGTTGGTGACATCGTGTATTCATTTAAGTATTTGACTACGACTGAAGTTTATGTCTCTAGAGAGTTATCTTGCAGGAAAAATATGACATAAAATTTACAGACCTAAATTGATAAGGGCTACACTTAACTCTGCTTAGGCATCAGACCCAGCCCAAGCTCTCGATCAACACTGAATGTATCAATTACATCTAAATGAGCAAAAAAACTCATGTACCCATGGACTTAACTGCTGAAAGTTTTAGGGAGCTTGGCTAAGAGGCAAAAATGAGTACTCTCAACATACTGTGTCTTGAGGAATTAGAAAGAAAGTAGGAATCATAAGCATTTATATTTTTATTAAATTGGGGGCTCTAAATAATGAGTTTGTCTGGTTGTGAGTTTCCATGAAAACCCATAAGACAAAAGCATGGCTTGATCATCTAAGGGAAATTGTAAATACAGATCTCCTAAGCTGCAAAGGAGGTGACAGACGAAAGAAAAGACATGCTGTTTAATCAAATGAAAAATTTTTTATTGTTTGTATTGATGTTCTAGAATTATTAGGACGTGATCAATTTTCCAATGTTTTTTTGTTTGTTTTTCCTCTGGTTCACTATACTCCCAAAACCAACCAAACAACATCTACAACAAAACTACAGCAAAGTAGAGATTCAACACAAAGTATGGCAGTCATTACTGCCACAGTTAAAAGCAAGCAAGAGAGCTAGGCAGTTCAAACAATCGATTCTAACTATAAAATAACTTGAATTGTGCTACAGGCTGATGAAACTTAATTAAAAAATGTAACAAAGAAATGAAAAAGTTTTTAAATATCAGTAACAGTCACGTAAAAGGAAAAGGTTGGATTCATAGGTGACTTGGGTCGAGGACATGTAAGAATCCAGCTTAGCCATCTTCAAAGTTTTGAAGAAGTGAACCTACTGCTAAGAAAAGTTCCCAAGAACAAAGAAACAGACCAAACTGGAAGCATTAATAATATATGTCATTCCAAATAGTAACTAAGTTTTATTGGCTCCCCTGTCTCCCAGACATTAAAAAATAAAAAGATAAAATCAAAAGCCTACTTCACACTTAACCCTTCATGAACCTTCTCTCTTAAACCTCAGCTGTTTTAACTCTTCAAATCTAGAAGGATGTCCAGGTGGTTGGCCACTCGAGAAAAGTACTCTGGAAGAATGACCAATCTCACCTTCATAACATAGAAGCTCTCGCCTCCCCAAAAGACATGTTCATGTTTGTTCTTTAAAAAAAAACAAAAACAGATAAAATTCTTCCTCATGAAAGCTGATAATAAAGAAATCCATCAAAAACCTAAGTCATTACAGGCATTTAAAATTAAAGTGTTGCTCAGATGTAAATTTCAAATGAAAACCTCTCCCAGATTTTATTAAGGAAATAGAAAATTAGGGAAGGCAGGAGAGAAATTGTAATAACAAGCACTTTTTGAAGCACTTTGAGCCTTTCTCTGGGTGGGATGGGGGTGGGATGGGGGTGGGATGGTTACTGTCTACACAGACCAGTGCATTAGAAGCTGGGAATAAACTGAGAAGAACAGGTCAGAAAGTAAAGAAGCAATTGCCTGGATTAATTTTCTGTATTCCTTCTCTTGTTCCTAAATCTGCAGGATGCTTTCACACAAAGAAGGAAAATATGGTGCCTAGCATGCTATTGAATACTAAAACGTAAGCTGGGCCATTTATGTAGCCACATGTAAGCGATTTGGCGTATGGACTTCTTTGGGGATGTGTCCTGCCTTGAGAGGGTAACAGCACTTGAGAAGGAAATGCTGTTAGTGCTCCAGGTCTGTGCAATGCTCAAAATACCTTTAAAGGAAGTAACGCCGATGAAAACCTATTACTGCTGGATACATTACACACAGAATATGATTGTGCCCTTCCAACCCTTAAAAGTCATTAGCCCTATTCTACAAACTGGGCCCTGAGAGGAGGGGTCAGTAATTTACACAAGATTCTAAGGATTGCAAAATAGTGACTGGGATTTTTGACCAAGCCACAGGCCCCCGGTGGACTATGCATGCCTCTTTCTGAGGTTTTAAAGGAAGAAGTTAACTAATCTCATAAGATATTTGAGAGTAGCTAACCTTAGGAGAGGGGGAAATGATTATACCTTTTAAACATTTAAAAGTTTACAATGCATGTTTTAAGACTCTGATAAAAGTGAAGGACACACACATAATCATGCTGTATAATAATCAGAGGCTTCAAGTACCCCATGGACCCAAACCCAGGCTATTTTTGTTTGTTTGTTTTCTGTTTCTTTTTCTATTAAGTCTCTTTTAATCTACAGCAGTTCTCCTATGCTACTCTTCCAAACCCAAGTTCTTAACCCCTGGTCTAATGACCCCTAGTGCTTCTTGTGTCTCTGTACTACCTTACAATGTCTCCTCCATAGCAATTGAAGAGGAGACAGAAGAGTGTGAGTTCTAAGGTTAGAACACTGGGGTTAATATCCTGCCTTTGCTATTTACCAGTTGTGACCTTGAGCAAACTACATCACCTCCTTGTATCTCAATTTCTTCATCTGTGAAATGGGAATGATAAGAAATGTTCATAATTCGTGAGAATCAAATGAGTAATCATGTATAAATCTTTTAGCCTGACACAGAGTAACAAATAAATAAACGTTAGCCATCCTCATTAATAAGGAGAAGAGTTCATTATCAAAGGTGTCCTTCCACGTTTGTGTAATGTGACTGCAGGTTCATTAGTAAAGCAGTAGTTGGCAGACTATATTCTCCCACGAAGAGGAAGAATTTGATTCTGATGAAGTAAGGCTACAGTAGTTCTAGACACAGCCCTTAAGTGGCCTGTTAGCTTTACATCCTGCCTTTTGGAACACTCTCCCTTAGAATTCATCCATCATGCTGTAAGGAAGCACAAGTAACCTTGTGCAGGTACTCACATGGAGAGAAACCAAGGCCCCAGCCAACGCTTTCAGCTGAACTCTCCGTCAAGAGCCACAGCCAACTTCCCTACCAGACAAGTGAGCAATCCAGGAAGTAGATCCTCCAGGCCCATTCAAGAGAGCCAATCTGGAGCAGAGCTAAGCAGTTCCTTTGAAACCTTGCCTAAATGGCAGATTACGTTGTGTCAAGTCATGACATTTTGGCGTCATTTCTAATGTGGCAGTAGATCCCCAGAACACAGCATTTTATGTAATCACTCTTTTTCCCCCCACTTTCTTGTTATGTACCTTCTCTAAGTGGGTCCATCATAAAGATACTTTTTATGTTAAGATTTATAACCATAACATGTGCTTCATGCCTGCTGTTTGCCAATCATTGGTCTGTCCTGGATGGAAGGAGGAGGGAAGAATATATTGCTAAGTAAATTCCTGCCCTCAGGCAGCAACAGTATAGTTGGGGACAATGACTGCCCATATGTAGAAGTAACCAAAGCACATGGCGACCAAATATCTAACCCCAACGTAGGGGATTCAAATTAGAGCAGCCTAAACCAGGTCCATTTGTTCCAAATACAGATGAAAGGCTATGTACAAATGTACATAGCCAGGACCACCTTCCCCAAGGGTTAGATTTAAAGCAGATTTTTAAACAAAATAAAGTAAATATGCAAATAGCAGACAGAGGCTATATTCTATAAGTTAGAAATGGTGTATGCAAAAGTTTAAAACTAGTAATGAACAACTCATAGACAAGACCTGTGACGGAGATTGCCTGAGTTTTAGCAGGGGGTCCTTGCCAAGAAGAACAAAGAAATGAGGTTGGGGAGATCGGGACAAGGGGTCAACAAATTTCTACTCAAAGCTTTTACAACCTGGTGTGCTTTGGCCCTGGGACAGTTTTTCTTCCCTCCTTTCAGACAGAAGACTTCTCTCCAGCCCTCAAAGACAAGCAGGCTGAACGGTGACTTAGGTGCTTCTGTCACATCATGCTTGGTCTCGTTACAAACTGGCTTGCTGTGTTTTACTCAGCAGTCTGTGCCATCTCTTTTGTGGAATCAGGATTTCTCAAAATCTGGTCGTATCTTCTGCCTGGTGTCTTCTGTCTAAGCGGATTCCTTACACATCCATCAAAGAGACAGACTTCAAAATGGGAACTAAAAGCAAAGCGACCATATCAATAAAAGCTGCTCTTAGTTGATTCACCAATGCAGCCACCAATGGAGTGCTGAGCGGAAAGTAACTCCCACTGGACTCCAGTCTATCCATGTGTGTCGGTGTTCCCCAGCCAGTGCACTGTGTTCACTCCTGACCATTCAAACCACAGGTCCTTAACACCAGCAGATGGGGGTTGCATGCTGTCGTTTCATTCAATGCCTCTTATTGAGGACCTACACTTTGTCAGAAACAAAGCCAGCTGTAGGGCCCTACTACACTGCCATCGAGAGCTATCCATCCCTACCGTCCCCAAAATGGCATGCAGATATGTCCTGATCCAGAAGGGACTTAAAGCCCATGGAAATCAGAAAACCATGTCAATTTCCCACCAGTTTCGGATTCCCCTCTAGAATTCTGATGGAAGCAAGTAAAAATTTAAATTGCAATTACAAAAGCTGAGATCTTACTATTTTTCTTTTTTTTTTTAATCCTTAAAATCCTCCTTCACATACTGTTACAAACCCTATTGTTCTAGTGACCAGACAATATCATTGTAAGTGAAGAGCCTTTCTAGGGAATAGGAGGACTTCAAATTGAGATAGCTAAAGAATCCAGAAAATAGATCAGCCATGTTCTGTGTATTTTAATATCAAAACAGATATCTTGAGAGCCTCTTTTCTTCCCAAATACTACTTTGCCTTTCCTGAATTATGAAAATGAAAAAGGATGTGGAAGTATAAAGAAAATGAAAATAACATATACGAATAGAATAAGAACACTTCTGCTTTAAGTGCATTTATTAAGTACCACAATTCAGGGTGCTGAGGACTGCCGCTCACTTTCCTACCCACATACACCCATGCACATGTGCAACCTCATAGGTACAACACCCTCAGCGTCAAATCCACAGAGCACCAACGGGCTCATCCTGATAGATGCGAGCTGATCTCACACCATATGGTCCGCCTCTCTCCTCTACAGGTTTGGATCACATGTGTCTCATTAGACTGAAAGAATGCCCCTGGCTGTTATTGTATTTTTAGACAACTTCAGTATCATCCTAAATGCCAGAAGGCTAACGCCTAAACAATGACAGTATGCAAACACTTACATGTCCTTTTTTCTTTTTTAAAAAAATTTTCTTCCTTCATGTTGTGAACACCCTGGGTCCCACATCCTGTTGGGACCAAGATTTTAGCTTTTAACAAGCTTAGTTTGTCTATCTCTTAAGGTTATTAATATGATCTTTTCAGTTCTCTAGAGATTTTAATACTAAATTCCACACTTAAACAAAGAATTTCTTCTAAAAAGCGTGCTGGGAAATAGAGTTGAAAAGTTTTCCCACTGCCACAGGAAATCCCAGCACTAACCGGAGAACTGTGATCACATGTAATTAGTAATATGTCTAAACTGGGGATGACCTATATGCTGCATAGTCTTTATCAAACGGAACAAATGATAAATGATCACGACTCGAGAGAGTTGATTCCCTTCTTTGAACATGTTAACCTGGTTGGTCTTGGTGATTCATTAAAGCCATGGAGGTAGGCTAGTTGTAAGACTGAAGGACAAAGAGAATATTGGGTGGGTAGATCAACCTTCAGCTGGACTGTTACATACAGTTGTTCCTCAATATCTGAGGGGAATTGGCTCCAGAACCCCTTGGATACCAAAATCCTTGGGTGCTCGAATCCCTTATATAAAATGGCAGTGACGTAACACACATCATCCCGTCTACTTTAAATCATCTCTAGATTACTCGTCATACCTAATACAATGCAAATGCTATGTAAATAGTAGTATGTTATATTGTTTAAGGAATAAGGACAAGAAAAAAAATACTCTGTACGCTTTTAGTACAGACGCAATCATCACAGGCCTGACTACACAGCACACATCAGCAACAACATAACATTTTTTTCTGACAAGTTTTGATCTGCAGTTGGTTGACTCTGCAGACGTGCAGCCTGTGGATACAGAAGGCTAACTGTATACACTAACTTAGCCCCCTGAGAAACACTGCTGAGCAGCCCCTCCATCCCTTTAAGACCCATGCTGGTTTAGGACTGAAACCTGGGTATAGTCCCAATAAACCAAATAGTCATGAAACTGGCCCAGGCTTCAAGCCAAGACTATGCCAAGTAATATTTAATCTAACAAGCATTTATTTAGCAAAAACCAAGTACCAGGCAATTTCAGCCTCAGCATTTAAACACAGAAAATTGCTATATTGTTTCTGTTTTTCTAATAGATATAATAAGCAAAAAATGCTCAACATCTCTTTCAGGAAAAAAAAACAACAACACACAAATCTTGTATGAAACCAAATTTCCAATCATGTGGGATGTCATTTTTTAAACTCCAATGAGGAGATAACTTAGTTGTCCAATGGAATCCATTTTCCATTCAATACATTAAAAGTAGAGAAATAGCCCTGGCTGGTGTTGCTCAGTGGTTAGAGCATTCACCTGTGCACCAAAGGGTCTTGGGTTCCATTCCCAGTTAAGGGCACATATCTGGGTTGCAGATTTTTATTTTTTCAATCCTCACCCAAGGATATTTTTCCATTTATCTTCAGATGGTGGGACGTAGGGGGGACAGAGAGAGACACATAGATTGGTTGCCTCCTGTACAACCTCGACCAGGTCTGGGGACCAAACCGCAACTGAGGCATGTGCCCTTGACCAGAATCGAACCCGTGACTCTTTGGTCCACTGAGCAAAACTGGCCAGGGCTGGGTTGCAGATTTGATCCCTAGCCCCAGTTGGACATGAGCAGGAGGCAACTGATCTATGTGTCTCTCTCACATCAATGTTTCTCTTTCTCTTACTCTCAATCCCTCCATTCCACTCTCTCTAAAAAAACAATGGAAAAAACATCCTTAGGCGAGGATTAACAAAAACAAAAAGAGTAGAGAAAGATATGTTTGTCCATTTCTGTCTTTTTCTTTTAAAGCCAAACAGAGTCTGTACAATTTACAGAGGCAGCTTTAATAAAACTGTCTTTCAGGCTCCAGGCATTTTTGATAGAAGAGTTCATTTGAGGGGGATTTGGGGTGCGTGTGTTTCTCCCCCTCTCCCATTTTGCAGTTGCATTTAGTTTTTGTGAAAATGGCTGCCAGAGTTCTTAAATGGATCTGGAGGCTATGACTTTTCAACATACTTCACACATTACCATTAATACCTGCATCTTTAAAACAGAAGAAAAGTAAATATTTTTTTCCTCCAATCTGATTTGCTTAAAACGTACTGCATATGTCCTGAAATGTAATCTCCTGGGCAAAGAGTAAACACAAGCAGTTTTCAATTAAGGATAGTTGAATGGTGACATTGAAGTAATCGTGGAAATAAATACAATGTAGTAATCATGCAAAAATGAAAAACAAAACAAATTGAATTTTTTTCTAAGCACTCACATCCCATCGGAAACCTTGGCAGTACCCAGTATATTTTTAAATCACAAAACTGATTGCCCATTGTAGAAAGAAAACATAACTCTATACTGTACAAGGTTAATGTTATTCAAAATGCAAAAACTAGGAAGATGGTACCCATATTACCTGACATTTTCACCATTTATGCACCCAGGAGCAGACATGTTTATCGTTCACCTTGACGTGTGATTGCTGTGCTAATGCCATTTAAAACTAGATGGAAGAAAATTATATTCTCCTAAGGAGTTGACTGATTCTTTTCTTTAAAGAACAGAAAAAAAATAAAGATAGCCATTTTGATTCAAACAAAGTGCTACATAGAAACCTCTGGGCACAAATCGCATCAGGCCTCTATAATTTTTGCTTGCTATCGGTTATTGCTGGGATAATTGCATAGGAACACTATTTGGGTAATTGTCAGCAGTAATACTCCTGGACCAAGGACCAAGGCCTCCTGCAGATTTCTACAAATCATTACTCTCCTTACGGTTTGTGCTTATTTTTTTCTTTCTGAAGACCACTGGAGCGAAGCCAAATGGAATTATTGTTCTCAGACTTGGGAAGAATCACATTAATTTCTGAAAAGTACAGACAAATTTTGCAGCTAAGCAAACTGTGTTCTTTGTTTAAGAAAGAGAAACACCAGAGGGTTAAAGGGGAAAACGCTCATACGAAATGCACATCTTCAAAGCTGTGGAGCTACTTGAACAAATTGAAAGCTAATTTGGTGAACAGGGTCAAAGGAGCCATTAGACTGTTTAACTGATGAGGGTTGGACACGGGGAAGAGACATCTGACAACGCTCATACAACTCTGTTTTCTTGCTCATTCGTTTTCTCTTCCAAGTCGTTATAACGCATTATGGGAATGCAGACACAATGGATTATACACTGAGAGAAGTAAAAAAGGCTCAGGAATATATGTACATACACAGAATGGTCTTCTCTTCTTCCAAGATCCTAAACTATAATTCTGCCCTATATAACATATTACAAACATGGTATTTATGCTGACTAAATCTTTCCACATAGTTCATAAAAACAGTCTTGATAAACATTGGTAAAGAAAAAATTTTAAACTGCTACGTAGTTGTTTGATTGGCACTTAGTATGTTTTGCTTTCAACAAGTTTGCTCAGATTTTTCCAACATTTTGTTCATAACATACAACAGCAGATACTTCTTTAATATTTTAGATCTGAGACAAAGGATGCAAACAGACATTTCATTTGCAAAGAAGAAACACAGATGACAAACATTTAAGAAATGGGAATTGAATAGGATATAATGGTTTGCCTATCAAATTAATTAAACACTTTTAAAGATAATGCCCCAGCATTTAAATATAGAAAATTATTTATGAAGATGTGGATTTGGAGAAACAAACCTCCTTTTATACAGCTGAGAGAAGCAAAAAAATCAGTAGGAAATTTCTGTAAAAAAAAAATATATAATACATATTAAAGATTTTATTTTAAACTGTGCAGTCTTGGAAAATGAATGCCTATCCTAAAGATGGCTATTCTAAAAATAATTTAAAAATTCAGACAACGATTCATGCATAAAAAGACTTGTTATTCAAAATAACAAAACATCTATAAACAATCTAATCATCCAACCATAGGAGCATATTACGGTACAATGTGAAATGAGTTATTACTTACTCATTCAATGGTGTTTTCAAACCCAAATTTAAAAAATATGTAATGATCTGGAGAAATACTCCTATAAAGTGAAATACAATTTTCAAAATTGTAGGTGCATGTGATCCCAAGGTTGTTATAACTATAAATGTGCATAGGTACAAGGTTAAATGATAGTTTCCGAATAATGGGATTATAAATTATTTTTATTTTCCAATCTGTGTTGGTATTTTAATTCGTATGTAGACAATATGTCTAAGAGCCATTGTTTCTTATATGAATTAATACTATGCTTTCAAAATCAAGGAAATACAGAAGCACTCTGCTTCCCAATAAGACTAGGGAAGAATTGGTGGGATCGCCCATGTGTCTTTGTCTCTGAAAAAAAGATTTCAGGGATTAAAAATGTGGGCTAACTTTACAATATGGATGCTTGGAAGCATTGGAATAGTAAGATCCTTCTGGAATGTCATTTAAAAATATATCATTAATCTTGTTTTAAGTTGAGGTTGGCAATGAAGTCATTACCTACCATAAACCAGATCCCTGCAACCCTCCTTTTGCCCCCAAGCATTTCATGTCTGTCACTTCCCTCTGGAATCACTAATTGTCTCCTAGTTATTTCTATCCCCTACAGCCATTGATGACTGTCACTGGAAGACACATTCTCTAGTGGCTTTAGCTAAGAAACAGAGTCAGTCAGAGGCTTCTACCTATTCCTGCTTTCACTAATATCTCCAGATCACCTCAGGCAAGTTTTATAACCACCTCTAAGCTGGTTCTCCTATTTCAAAATTGGGTTGCATTTCATATCATGTTCTTCCTCACTGAGAAACAAAGTAAGACATAAATATCATCAGATCCAAACTTGTATTCTATGGTTTCAATCTCACTATTCAGTGCTCAGTGTGTCCCTCTGCCTTAAGAAAGCCAATATAATTAAGGAGAAATGTGAGAAATAATAGCAGTTTAGTGGTTAGAACCACAGACCCAAATTGGGCTTCCTGGACATGGACCCAGCTCTATCACTCACTAGCTATAGGATCTTGAGTAAATGGCATAGTCTCTCTGTGCTTCCATTTTCTCTGCTATAAACATTAAATGAGTCAGTTAACACATACACAGCACTTAAAACCATTTCTAGTATAGAGAGAGTGTTAGTAACTATTATTAGAAAGCAATGTGTCTATCCTTTTTCCAGGGCTATAAATACATTTACAAAAATTCTTGGCTACCAAAAAGTATAGATTACACTGTAATCTGTTTATAAACAGTTATCGTCAATGAAGGGGGGAAAAAAAACAATCCATTGAGTTAGTCTTTGAGGTAACTTACTCAAAACAGGAAAACACATGGGAGTTGTTCTATATTTAGTTTTTACTATTGACAGAGCCACATTAAATAGGTTTGATATTCAGTACACTTACTCAGAATAGAGCCTGGATAAATGCGGACTCCCAAGTTGTTGTGCATGCGTTGATATCTGTCTGTGAAGTGCAACTACAGGAACAGATTTTAAATGATCACAGTTCATTTTGTCTCATGTCAGCCACACGTTAGCTCAGCACAATTAAGGGAGATGTTCATCGTCTTTTGCACTTAATGAGGCCACATTTGATAAGAGACTCTGGTGGGATCTGGAATCATAACAGTAATGAAATCCAAGGTTTGGGCTCCTGGTTCATTAGGCAACAAGACTGGCTCTTCAATATCCTTGTTTCCAAAGAGAAAGAAAGAGACCAACTTGTTGATTTTTTTTTTCATTTATTTATTTATTTTTCCTTTATTGATTTTAGAGAGAGAGAGAGAAAGTGAGAGGGAGAGAGAGATAGAAACATTGATGAGAGAGAACATCGACTGGCCGCCTCCTGCATGCCCTCCACTGGGGATTGGGCCCACAACCTGGGCATGTGTCCTGACCAGGAATCGAACTGGCGCCCTCTTGGTGCATAGGTCGATGTTCAACCTATGCACCAAGCTGGTTTTTTCATTTATTTTTAATATGTTAGAGAAGAAATGGGCTTTTATCTTTTATTTATTTTATTTATGTATTTATTTTGGTTAATCCTCACCCAAGGATACTTTTCCACTGGTTTTTAGATAGAATGGAAGGAAGGGAGGGAGAGAGAGAGAAATTTCAATGTGAGAGAGACACACTGATTGGTTGCCTCCCGCATGACCCCAACCAGGGTCAGGGATCAAACCTGCAACTCAGGTACATGCACTTGACTGGGAATTGAACCTGACCCTTTGGTCTGCAGCGGGCTGATGCTCTAACTGCTGAGCCAAACTGGCCAAGGCTTTTAACTATTGAACCAAAGAGTTTCACAACAACTTTGACTTCAAAATAATTTTTTTAAGTGTCAACTGATTTCTCAAAAGAAACTTTGCAGGCCAGAAGGGAGTGGTAAGAAATATTCAAAGTGATGGAAATCCAGGACCTACAACCAAGATTACTCTATCCTGCAAAGCTATCATTTAGAATCAATGGACACATTAAAGAGCTTCCCAGATGAGAAAAAGCTAAAGAAGTTCATCACCACCAACCCAGTATTACATGAAATGTTAAGGGTCTTCTTTAAGAAGAAGAAGAAGACAAAAAATATGAACAATAAAATTGCAATAAGTACATATCTATCAACAACTGAATCTACAAACAATGAACAAGCAGAACAGGAACAGATTCATAGGTACAGGTAACTTTGTGTTGGTTGCCAGATGGAAGGGGAGTAAGGAAGATGGGCAAAATAGGTGAAAGGATTAAGAAGTACAAAATAGTTGTTATAGAATAGTCATGGGGATGTGAAGTACAGCATAGGGAATAGAGTCAATAATATTCTAATAACTAGGCATGGTGCTGGATGGGTGCAGGATTTATTGGGGTCATCACTTATTATGTAATGTCTGACCACCAGAGTATATATCTGAAACTAATATAACAATGTATGTCAACTGTAAGTGAAAATTAAAAAATGACTGAAAATTTTTTAATTTAAATTTTTTTAAAGTATGTTATATAGAGATCCAAGGCTAATCCTAATTATAATTTAACTACTGAGAGTCACAAATATAATGTGCTTGCCAATGTCAAGTGGTAGTTAGTGTAAAAGGCAAGATCAAGTATAACTAGAGCAATTGTTAGTATTCATTGAGCATTTGTGAATCTCAATGCTAATTCATTCAATCCTCAAAGCAGTCTCATTTAATAGATGATGAAAATATAATGGCATAATAGGATTAAGTGACTGGCCCAAGGTCACACAGTAAGCAGAGAGCCCAGGAACTCCGACTCCAGAAAGCACGCTCTCAGCCCCAGTACAATACTGACTCTAGTGAACTGACATGAAAAGTCCTTCTCGTGTCAAAGGCAGCATCAGAGGCGTAGTATGCAGTACAAGTGGTAAAGCATCAGAAAATATACATACCTCTCTTTCTATCTCCCAGCATTTATACAACCACTCAATAGTCTTAAGAACTCACAAGTTAACTATGTCAGAGAGTTCTGATATCTGGGAAAAAATAACCTGATAGTTAGCCATCACATTCTTCTGAATTGCTTTTAAGAGAAATTGGGCCTTACGTACATAGAAATTTTCTTGGAGAGAGACTATTACCGCACAGCTTGCTCCCTGAACCCAGGGCAATGCTAAGTAAGCATGGCACCTAGGCAGCAATGGACTATACCAGAAGTATTGATCACTGAGGCATATAGAAAAGTCTGTGAACAGGAAACTTGCTTTTAAATATGAATATTATGTTACTAAGTTATGTGACTTCAAAGTGTTGCTAAATTCCCCATCTAAAGTGCTGGAAGAATAAGATTTCTTTTTCCAAATATTTTTTTATTAATTTTAGAGAGAGAGGAAGAGAAAGGGAGAGAGAGAAACAATTGACGTGAGAGAGAAACATCGATCGGCTGCCTCCTGCATGCCCCTGACTGGGGATCGAGCCCACAACCCAGGCATGTGCCCTGACCAGGAATCAAACCAGTGACCTTTTGGTTCATGGAATGACGCTCATCCAACTGAGCCATACCGAGCCAGGGCTGGGAGAATAAGATTTATGCTTTTTCTATTCATTCATCTATTCATTATATATCTATTTTGAGAAGTTCATGAAGCTTGAGCTTCAGGGCCTCTCACTTACTTGGGCCCCCTCCAGCGAAGAGCTAGCAGAGAAGGACAACAATGTGTTCTCATAATCATATATTTTTAAAAATTTGCAAGAGAAGCCACTTTTAACTGTAATCAATTAAAGTCACTATCTCTTTCTCTCAGATTTTCCCTCTCACACTTCCTCCCCCTGTGTACTGCAGCTTTGGAGTGACTGAAGGATTTTTGGCATCCACCTAAGGAGAAATTAAGTTGTAAGTAGTTACATTTACTTGGACCATCATGGGATATATTTATGTGGCTCAAAGTCACTTCCATGTACACCTAAGTTATTGCTAAGCATATCAGTTTAGGAGGGTGTCCAGGAGTACTTCTGCTTCCCAGTGTGCTCAGTCATCTACAGTGATCACACAGAAGTCCAGGGCCAATGTCACTTTTCAACATCAAAATGCCCTGCAGCCTCTGGCACCAGAAGTATGTGGGTAAAGGGTAAAGATACACAAGGTTTGAAATGCATAGAGCCATATATTATTATTATTATTTATTAAAATAGAAATGTCCACTAGATGGTCTAATACTTCAAGCTCTCATTAGCAGGCATTAGTTGACAGTTCCCTGAAACCTAGATAAGTTGATGGCAGGGGATGAAGAGGGATGCAGGGGTCACTGAGAAATGAATGAGCAGAAAGTAGGTGAGCAAAAGACAAAATATTTGTCCTGAGTTCTGGCTACTGCTACCTAAGTTAGAGGTTGGAAAACTTTCAAAGAGTATGAGAATCATCTGGAAATTTTGTTAGGAAATTTTATTTCTGAACTCTATCACAGACCTATGGAAACAATATGTGTTTGTGAAGCTAGGATGTATGCATTTTAAGAAATTTAGTTAATTCTAAGGTAGGTAGTCCATAGATCACACCTTGCTCTAAGGAGACAAATTTCTAAGCAAGTGAATCCAATTAAGTCAGCAGGGATATCCACGCATACATGACCAGAGGCCTGACAACCACCAGTGAGGAATAGCCCTGTCTGATTTCAATAATGATCTGATGGAACCTACTTTTCTCCATGTCTGCAATTTTCTTTCTCAAACTCAGCTGCCCTTTAGCATGAGTAGGAGAAACATACATGAATGTACTCAATTTTGTAAAGGAAGGAAAAACAGTTACAAGAATGTTTGTCAAAGTATTCTTTCCAAGGCTAATAGTGTAGACTTTCTTGGTACTTACATATCCAAATCATTACCCCAAAGTGCTCAGTCATAATATACACGAAAAAAAAAAATTCTGCTTTACACACTGATCCAAGAACAAGCTTACAAGGTATACAGATCATTCATATTTTAATTAGTTTGCATCAAAAGATCCCCAACCTTTTGCTGTGATCTTTAGGGCGAAATCAGAAGTGCAACAGCTGGGCTCCCTACACATGGTGAGCATTTAGCCTACATAGAAAAAGGTGACCTTTTTGCTCATCAACATAATTAAAACCAGATATTGACTGCCCGTGCCAGACTTTGGCCAGGAGCTAAGTTGTATGAGAGCTTGATGTAATCATATGAAGGGCTGACAATGCTTAGTGGCCATGGATGGAATAAGAAAAATAATATCAATAATGCAACTGTGTAGTCTCTACTACATGGTAATAAGCTATTTGGAGTCTAAGCAGTTGATATTTATAATTTCTATATTTTAATTATGAAAAGCATCAATATTATAAATGCTGAGTATTATTTCCTTTAAGTGTTAAACCACTAATGAACCTAATTGAGCAGAATATTGCTAAGAGCAAATACAGTATTTTGTTTTCACCACAGAAGAAGAAAATCATTTGGAGGTTAGCATTTTATCTTATTTTCATTAGAACCGTTGTGTATGAGGTCTCTATGTGCATCTGTCCTCTCAGTAAAACCCCATGTTCCACTCTGGGAGAGGACAGTTCTTCCTGATGAAGTTTACGTTATTCGTGGGGCATTTCTTCGTGGAGAATTTTCTTCTTCCTACTGAAAAATCTTTTATTCTGAGCAATATAAATAATAGGAATTGGTACTGTAAATGTGCAGTACAGGCATGAACAGGATCACCTAGCCCAACTCCATCATTAACTGTTAAACAAAAATGTGCCCGAGATCAGAGAGTGTCCTTGTGACAGAGCCTGGACTGGAACTCAACCTTCCATGACCCCCATGCTGCTTCTATTTCACAAGCTACTCTTTGGGGTAAAATTTTTCTTAAACAATATTTTTCGTCCTTTATTTTAGATCTGTATGTACACTAAAGAGATTTTTCTCTTGCAGCTGTTTGATAATACATTGCTCATCTGTTAAACTTCAGTTCACCTTTCCTATCCTGTGAGAGCAAAAATAAGCTGTTTCCTTCAGCACAGCGGCAAAGATGGGCAGATACCCATTAAGAAATTATTCCGTTAAGGTCAAGCTTGACTAAAGTGGTCAGATAAGTTTCCCTAAGCTTCAACATTCAAGGAAAGGGGGCTGGAGAGGATAAGACACATTGCATACAACAAAGTGTTATATGTATCTACATTTTCCAAAGGGTGTGTCTACATAATTTTTCTTGACTTTTGAAAAATTCACAAGATAAATGCTTCATGTCTAGAATATACATACATTGATTTATAGATGAAAACCATTCTTCATACCATAACACAATGTTCCACTTAAAGAAATAATAAGCACTGTAGCTTATTATTTACACTGCAGCTTATTTATTACTGAGAAATAAAAAGGAGCATAATAAAAATTCATATAAATAAAAAAGCCATAAAAATCCATCTAAATCACACCATCATACGCCTTAGTACATTGTACTTTATGACAATGCACTGCACCTTAATGTCACTATACCTTTGTTTACAACGTACGTGTAAGGTGTCTTCAGACAGTGATTGCTTCACATGCTAAGCATCCTCCCCTGCACAAATCTCTGTCTCCAAAGGGTCTTGAAAGAGCCTTTATGATTCTTTCCAAGAATCCAAGAACACAAGAATCTATGTCTTTGTATAAAGGAGTGGTTCTCAACTGGGAGTGATTTTGTTTCCCAGGGGACATTTGACAATCTCTAGAAACATATTTTAATTGGCCAAACTGGAGTGCTATTGACAACCAGTGATTAGAGTGATCCTGCTAAAATTTCTACAGTGCATAGGACAGGCCTGTGACAAGGAATTATCTGACCCCAAATTATCCAGACCAAATAAGCTAAAGCCAACAGCAAGTGTGAGTTCTTTAGAGAGACAAGACGTTGTTAGTCACCTAACTTATTGAGAATTGTGTATTTAAATCTTATCACTTGCATCACTACCCAGAGTTATCAGAGAAGTTTCTTAGTAAAAGACAACACATACAGCAGCAAGAACACTAGGTTTGGGGGCCTGGAGACTTGGCTTCTATAGATGTATCTCTCAGTAATTAGTTGCATGAACTTGAGTAAGTCACTTAACCTTTTGATGAAGTCAATTGCTTCATCAAAAAAATGAATGAACCAAGCTTAAGTTAATTCCAGAAATCCCTTTCAGTTCTAAAATTCTATTATTCAAATGAGAAGTCAAATCACAAGTTTATAAAATATTTTTTAAATTAAGATACCTGGCTATGCAATCATTAAAAGCAAAAATAACGAAAGAGTGCGTACCTTAAATGTGCAACCGCACTGCTTGAATAAATCGTGAGCATTTATTGAGCATCCATCATATGCTTAGCACTTTACTTGTCAATATAAAGATATAAAAGAAGTAGACACTGTGCATCTCCACGAGTAAACCAGATTAAATTATTGAAATCCTTTCAAGAGATGAGGGTTCTTTCCAAAGAGTAATATGCAGACCCATCGCATCGGGATACCCTGGAATCTTTGGTAAAATACACATTCCTGATCCCCTAGTCTTACTGGATTGGGATTTCTGAGGGGTTGGCTCAAAACCTGCATTAGTGTCATCACTCTCAAGTAATTATTATGTATACTTTAGTTTAAAACCCACTGAATTAAAAAGTAATAAATAAGGGAGTCTATAGTCTATTTCTTTGTGTTGATTATATATGAAATTCTATAAGATTTCCAAGAAAAAAACATTACTGGTACATCAGAATAGCTGAAGGAAAGTCCAGCAGGTGAGATGGGAGCTGAAATAGACTGGGTTTGGAAACCACATGGGAAGCCAGGAAAGGTCTTCACATGGAGTTTCAACATGAGCAAAGATACAGATGTGGGAGCAGATGAGAGGCAATTGGAAAGCAACGAACAGTACCATAATAACAGTATCTGTGTTGAACAGAAATAATTGATAAAGTGAGTTAGCTGTATACATGTATGGTAGAACCAATTTGAAAATGTCTATCCCGCCCTGGCTGGTTTGGCTCAGCGGTTGGACTGTCGGCCTACAGACCAGAGAGTCCCGGGTTTGGTTCCCGCTAGGGGCACGTACCAAAAAAACAAAAACAAAGAGAAAAAAAAAGAAAATGTTTATCCCTGCAAAGGACAACCATCATGAAAAAAAAATTAGTTCAAATTTTTAAATCCTATTTAAATGTTGTCTGACTGAAATATGTTTCACTGATTTTTAGACTATATATGCAATACAAAAAGAAAATAAAATTACACCCTGCCTTAAACCTTCCAGATTTCAAAGTTTCCTGATTCATTTCTCAAGAGTACATGCTTATTTGTTGAATAAGTCTTATTTCTCTCTAGTACCCACACTATTTGCCAGTGTAAACTTATAATAAAATGATATTCCTACACTGGCCATTTTTATGCACTCTAACATGATTTCTTTTTCTCTGGAGGGGTAAAACCTGAGAGGTTCCCTGCCCCTAAAACCCCAAAATATTTTCACCTAACTTGTTGTATAGTATAAATAATTCCACTTGTTAATTTGTTAAATGGACTACAACTTTATTGATTTCTAATTTATTTCCATTGTAGTTGGAGAATATGCTTTGTGTGACTTGAATCCTTTTAAATTTATTGAAACATGTTATGGCCTAGAATATGATGCACAGTGTCTTCAAACTTGTTTCACACATTTTGTCCATCTTTGGTTGTTTCGGGTAGAAGTGTACATTTGGCCCCTACTACTTTATTTTCACTGTGAGCAGAAGTCCCAATTCAAGTAACCTACTTTAAATACATTGCCATGCCTAAAAATTATTTGACTCATTCTCATTAACAGTATTTTTAAGCCTAATATGGGAATATCAGCTCTTACTATAACCATGGAAATAATAGATTGAGTTTACAATGTAGTTCTCAGTAATGCCTTAATAGAATCAATCTAGGGAATATTTTCAAATACCACTTTTCTCAAGATTCTGATAAGAACCACCCTCCAAGTCTCCCAAGGTTTGAAGATATATTTTGATAGCGAAAGTGGAAAGTAAGTTAATTTCTCAAATTACTTCCCATGTGATTCGATGATTGCACTGTGACATCATTCATCTCCTTCCCCAAATAAGAATTAATTAGTATGCTGATTTTTAGATTATAGAATCTGCTAATGAATATAAAATTAATGTGTGCTAGGATGTTATATTTTCCTGCAAAGTATAAAACAAACCACAAAATAATCCTATCAAAATCATCTTTTTGGCTAAATAAACCATTAATAAAGGTTTACTGTTCCGCATAAATTCATAAGAAGCAATGCCATATAATTAAATCACTAATGAAACATTTGTAATTCATATATTCAATGTTAGGCTCTAAAAACAATCAAAGATAAGAAAGATTTAGTTCCTGTCCTTCATGAGCTAAAAGTATGGTAAAATAATAATAACTATTATCATGTATTATCATGACATCTACTTACAAAAATATTGCCAACTACATTTTGTTTGAAAGCATGGATTTGATAACTTATTAATATAAGCTTATTGGTAATATAATCAATATAAGCTTTATTTCCAACACTAAAAATAACTTCTATGTAGGCAACGTGGAGAACCTCCACCACTTAGCAAGTGTTGCGAGCTGGGGGGCAGATAATTAGGACAGGTTAATTTATTGACTTTTCCATGCCATGAAAATTGCTAAGTACTTGACATCTGTTACATCACTTATTCTCCTCATGTCTCTTTGAGATTCACACCCATTATTATGATCCCCATTTTACAGATGAGGAGACTGAGATTCAGAAACATGCGGCAACTTATCCAGTATCACCCAGGTTTTATTGTATCCCTAAGGTATGCCCAAACCACCTGAGTGCACTGTCTTCACAGCGTATAAAGCATATTCAGCTCTGATTGCTGGGGGAGAAAACAAGAAGAGCCTGGAAGAGAAACAGAAGGCTTGTGCCTCTCAGGGAAACAAGTTAGTCCCAGCTGTGCCACTTGCTGGTCACATATTCTTGGACAAGTCACATGACATCTAACAATAATAATCATTGTGAGAACCAAAATTTATGAAGATTTTTTCCTAGGTAGGCACTTTTGCATATTTTATCTAATTTTAGTCCCACAAGAACCTATTGATGTCAGTGTTGTTATCATTTTTTTTTCTTTATTGATTTCTTTTAGAGAGAGAGGAAGGGAGAAGGAGAGAAAGTGGGAGATAGAAAGATTGATGAGAGAGAATATCGATTGGTCACCTCCTGCATGCCCCCAAATGGGGATTTGGCCCACAACCTGGGCATGTGGCCTGATCGGGAATTGAACCGGCGACCTCTGGGTGCATGGGTCGATGCTCAACCACTGAGCCACACCAGCCAGGCCATTATTATTATTTTAATCTCATTTTATAAACATAGAAGTATATCTCAGGGATCCATGCCCCTCACCTTTCATGTGAGTTGAATTAATCATCTCTAAATTGTATGTTTCTAAAAATACATTTTTTAAAAAAAAGTTATAAAAACCTGAAAGTGCTTATTGGATTTGCACATCTCAAAAGAAAAATACCAATTACAGAATTTTTGGATGAAGAAAGGCTCAGAAAAATATTCAGTGGAGCTTCCAGAGTCACACAACTAGTGGAGACTGGTACCTGAAGTTTAATGCTTTTTCTTAAATGGAAGAATGCAGGGATATGAGTTAATAGTGGGCATGGGGGTGTGGTGGTAAAGCAAGGCCTGGAGATAAAAAATATGCAATGTGAATGTCTCTACCACCATCTTTTCATTCATTCAGCTACGTAAGAGGCCCCAGAAATACAAGGAGGATAAAAGTGAGCATAAAAGCCTTTATCCTTAGAAGTTCACAATCAAAAAATAAATTTAAGCCCTGACTATTTTGGCTCAGCGGTTAGAGCATCGGTCTGCAGACCAGACTGACCCCGGTTCAGTTCCCGCTAAGGGCACGTACCTCGGTTGCAGTTTGTCCCCAGCCTCAGTTGGGGTCGTGTGGGTGGCAACCACTCAGTGTGTCTCTTTCCCATTGATGTTTCTCTCTCTCTTCTTCCTTCTCTCCTTCCCACTCTATCTGAAGATAACTGCAAAAAATGTCCTCAGGTGAGGATAAAATAAAATAAATTTAAAAAAGAACAACAGGTTAAGGAATTATTTTAAACATTATAATAAATGTAATCACTTGCATATTTAGTCCAAAAATTAGAATTGGATATATAATTTGGCATATGGAATTTAAAGTATTCATAATGGAACTCTCAATTTCACTCCCTTGCCATCAAAGCTTCACCATCTCAGTAATGGCACCATCCTTCAGCCAGTCACTCTTGGCAGAAATCAGCAGGCACCTTTAGCAACCTCGCATCCTGTATCCAATTCATAAAATAAATCCTCTTGATTCTATTTCCAAGATACATCTCAAATACAACCACTTCTCTGCTTTCCACAACTCTAGTCTAAGCCACCCTACTCTCTCGTCTGGGCTATGAATATAGTTTCCTAAATAGTCTCTTCTTCCACTCTGCTGCCCTACAATTCACCTTTAACTCAGCAAGCAGAATGTCTTTAAAAACAGGTGAGCCAGATGGTGTCACTCCCTTTGTTAAGCCTACCAATGGTCATAATAGCCTATTTTTTTAATATTATAACTGAGCTTATTGGTGCTTTTTTAGATAAACCCAAGAAGGAATGGCTAGCATCCTCAGTCATGTGCAACCTACTGGCAAAAGGAGCCATTCATGACTTCAGTAACTGGACTATATTACATTATATGGTTCTTGACAGAGCAGGAAACAGCAGCAGAAAAGTTCATTGCTAGCTAGATCCTCACAATGCAAAAACAAAAATGTTCTAAAATCATTTCCTTACGACCCCAAAATCCACTTACTGTCACCCATCTTTGCTCCCCTCAATATGTGATAGCAACTGAATGAATTTCAAGCACTCTGTATTATATATATTTATGCATGGTAGTCCAATCCCCCCAAAAGAAGATAAATTTTTATTTTATTATCCTAAATCACATTTATAGGGATAAAAAGAAGAAAAGGCAAAGGTGAACAGAGAAGCATGATCTTAACACTCTGGTATCTCCATCAATTGGGATAGACAGGCATGAAACACATAATTACAAGTGGGATTACTGTTACAAAAGTGGAAGAACGGGGTGCTTAGGGAGAATTAAAAAGATAATATCTGCCTGAGTAAGGGATCATCTAAGTTCAGATCTGACAAATGGGTAGAAGTCACCAGAATCCCCTGGGTAAAGGGGCGAGCTGGTGGGATGTGGGAGTAAAGGAGAAGCTTCCAGTAGAAGAAGTAGCAAGGCAGACAAAAGATGAGCAATGTGTGATTCTACCATCACCTATATCGCCTTACTCTTTTCATACCCACTGCCTTCCAAACACTCAGCCTTGTTACCTAACCATAAATGGATTAAAATATATTATTAAAATTGTACCTTGTCATAAAAAAAGGCCTTGTGTAACCAACCACCCCATCTGAAAGAGCATCCCAGTCACTCCCTTACCTCTTTCTTCTACCCAGGTTTCCATCCTAGTACTTATGACCACCTGAAATGGCATATATATATATATTTCTTTCTTTCCTTTTCTTTCTTTCTTTCTTTCTTTCTTTCTTTCTTTCTTTCTTTCTTTCTTTCTTTCTTTCTTTCTTTCTTTCTTTCTTTCTTTCTTTCTTTCTTTCTTTCTTCACCCACTAGACTCTAAGCACCATGCATGCAGCGTCTTGGTTTGTTCTTATTTTAGTTTTTCCTGTGCTGTATCCCAGTCAATCCCTGTCACCAAGACAGCGTCAGCACAAACTCACAGCAGGCCATATGACAGGAACCCCAGTTACCTCATTTCTCTCTTTTTCTGTTCATAGCCAAGGGTAGTAAACACCACACTATCAAGGACTCAAATTAGAAAATCCTTTTTAAAAAATATTTCTAAAAGCCCAAGTGAAGCATGAGATTCTATTATGTGTCTCTAAATCTGTCCTCATTATTTCCACTGATTGCTTTTTTGGTATCCAAACCTGAAAGTGACAGTCATCTAGCTGTATTCAGACCTAGATCACAACTCCTATAGAATGCATAATTTGATCCAGATAACCTTAGCTTTGCTTCTCAATGTCTATCCATATCTGAACTTCAACTGGGTATCAAACTGTCTGGATAAGAAGAAAAATAGTAGTCAATTACCCAAACTTTTTAAAACACTGCACTTAGCCCTGGCCGGTTTGGCTCAGCGGTTAGCGCGTCAGCCCACAAACCAGAGAGTCCTGGGTTCGGTTCCCGCTAAGGGCACGTACCTCGGTTGCAGTTTGTCCCTGGCCCCTGTTGGAGTTGTGTGGGTGGCAACCAGTCGATGTGTCTCTCTCACATCGATGTTTCTCTCTCTCTCTCTTCCCCCCTCTCTCCCTCCTGCTCTATCTGAAAATAAGTGCAAAAATAAATAAATAAATAAAACACTGCACTTCACATTCATTGATTTGGACATGTCTAGATATTAAATGTTATTCAGACAAAGCAAACTGGGGGCTGGGCTTTTTTTTTTAGCTTATTTACTTTTACTTTTCATATGATATTTTTGTGCCATGACAACAGATTCTCAAGACAGACAAATATAGTGTATAAGTAAGCCCCAACTTAGTAGGTATAATGGCCTGTGTTGTAAGTTTTACCCTATCAATAAATTTGAGCAAATAATTTAACCACACTTTAGTTTCTTCTTCTATCTGGGGTGAAAATGCCTACCTGATACAGAGTTGTGACAGGAATAGAGTGATAAAACAGATCTGAAAACACATCAAATAGCTGAGAGTGTTATAATTTATAAATGTAAGCTCCCACTATTGTACGGTACCTCCTCTTTGTCCTGCACAAATAATAGGCTTTTCCTCTCTACATTCTCAAGAACTTACAATATCATCTCATGCCACTTTAGAAACCCTGCTTTTATACAAAAGATTATGAAATGCCTCAGTTCCAAAGCCTCCTTTCCCACTAGCTACCAAGCAACTCTTATTATAAGTAGCTTTAATGCATATTGGTGTGAAGGATTGTTCCATATAGTCTACGATTTCTTTATACCTAAATGTTTCCAACCCAGTAGTAAGTAGATTGCACTGTGCTATCAAAATAAAATAAAATGATTAGCAATCACTTTATTAGAAAACAGAATGTTTCAATGGTTCTTTTTTGGCCCTGAAAGGTATTAGAGCCTTTTTCGTCATGCTTCCTTTTGCAATGTGGCATTTTCATAATTATTCTCTTTCAGACACCAGTATCTGTTCAGAATCCAGTGTGACCTCTAACTGTGTCAGGAGGTAACTAAACAAATACATGAACAGAAGAGAAATTCTATCTATAAAGTGATCGCTTGATCTATAAAATGACGCCTGTATTGATTTTTGTGTTTCCAATGGCTTGACTGATGTTGTTTTTCATTATATCAGTAAGTTTCGGCATTGTGGAAACACAACACATTGTTAACATTTGGTCAAAACTGGAGATGAATTTTGTTGTTGTTTGTTTATTCTGGGACTTAGTCCTCTGGTTACCCTAGGTTAATTTTCAAGGTCAGTGAACTGAGGCATACTTCTAACAGAGCTCACAGAGTTTTTAAATATTCCCTCTCTCACCACCCACTCTTTCCTCCCGTTGGCACCAAAATATTGATCAGCTTCCTATGGACGTGACCAGGATGCACGCCTCGGAGGGAGCAGCCACCTGAAGAAACGCAAGAGTAATGCTGTGAGCTTCTATTTGCAATTAATTTTCCTTCTATTTGAAGAAAGCCATCTTTCATGATTGCAAAAGTAATGTAAGTTCATTGTGGTACAAAATTCAGAAAAGTGAAAATATTCTAAAGCAGCAAAGAAATTACCCACAACCCCATAGCTAGCCATAAACGATACTAAATTTTCAATTTGGTTTTTTAATATCTTCTTCCTGATTCCCCTTAAGGATTTATAGGACCCTAAACCAAAAACACCTATGCTAATTATTCTGATTTGTCACCTACTGTTGGTTTTATAGATAGATATAGATATAGATATAGATATAGATATAGATATAGATATAGATATAGATATAGATATAGATTTAGATATAGATTTAGATTTAGAATAGATTTTTGCAATTCTTAAATTCTATGAAGTATGTTTTTATTTGACAATGTACATGTTAAGAGCTCCCTTTCACCCATAAATGTATGTTTCCAGAACATTTAGGGGGACAACAAGATGAACCAGGAAGACAAAACCAAAGTGGGGCTCATAATGGCAAAATGCAAAGCTAGAAAAGAAAAAAAGATGGGTGGGCTCCAGCTGAAAATAAGTCATTATAGCAGATCATTTACGTGGAATTTGACGTCACACTAACCTGGATTCTTGTCCTTGCTCTACCACCTCACTGCTGTGTGACCTAAAACAGGTTACTTAATTTCTCTGTGCCTCTGTTTTCTCAACTGTATAAAGCAGGCAGAACAGCAGTGCCTACCTGAGATTTAAAAGGGAACACATGTAAAGCACTTATCAGGCCCCCCGGACAGTAAGCAATAGAACTTAGCTGCTGGCAGTAGCAATAGTGCGATATTTATCAGACTCTGAGTTAAATGTTTTACATACATTGCCTCATTTACTCCTACACCATCCTATAAAGTAGGATTAAATGAGAATGTACCCAGAACACTTTATCATCCATAAACTTGAATTACAAGAGAGAAAATTGAGGTTTAGAAAACGATTCATTACCTTGCCCAAAGCCACAGAATTTGTGAATGATGGGGCCTGGATTCTCACCCAGGGTTTGTGGCTGCAAATGATACTATTTTTTGACGTATGGTATTGGGACCACCATCAATATAATCAGAATCTCTGGAAAGGAGCCCAAAAGTATACAAGTTCACCAACTTCCCCAGGTGGATTTCAGGCCCCAGATCATGGCTCTTTGCTTTACGGCGATCTACATGGGAAAGTCACTTGGTCATTTTTCCAGAGATGACTAACTTTAAAACCTCCATGTAAACTCCAGAACTCTTAAATTTTATTCACAGCCCTGCACAAAGCAGGCTCTCAGAAAACACCAAAAAATAATCTTGTAGCTGGTGAGAATAACCTCCAAGAAAAGAGCAACAGGGTCTGAAGTAGGAACAGGCTGGTAGCAAGTGCTGCCTTTTTCCCGCCTGAAGGTGTCTGCTTGCATGTGATTGATTTTTATCTTACACTTGATGGATTGATACATAGATTTAATTATATCACGTGTTGTCCCATCAATACTGCTTTGCAGCTATTTTACATTCAGCCTGGGTGCCAGATTGAATTAAATGGTTTTTTTAAAGCCTATAAAGCAGGAAAATATCTTTCCCTGGTTGGTATTTTTTACATATTGGTTACTAAGAGTCTGTAAGCTAAAGCGGGTAGTAAAGTTCATTTGCTGGTGAGGGAGCCAATTTGACTTTTATGGCCATTAATTTTTTATGGGGCACAGAGCAGAATTAATGGTGTTGCTCCTAACTTACACCCTTCTGTACCTGTCAGGATTCAGGGCACCTCTATTTGGGAAGCAATTATTCTGACCATCTCTAAAGAGATAAATGATCATACACAAACAACTTCCAGGTTCGGATGATAAGACCCATCCATATGCAATGATTCCTACTGTAGCCGCCCAAAAGGATAACTGTTTTTCTTGCTTTAAAACTGGATGTAATAGATTATAGACTTCAAGTAATGGCAGCTAGAGCGAAAAGGGCTTGATCATTTAAGAAAAGTTATTGCTACTGTTGAAGAATCCTCAGAAGATATTATTAACCCATCGTCTTTCTTGTGTGCCTACTATGTGCCGTGGACTGTTCTACAAATGAAGTTTGCCCTAGGGAGAAAATTAACAATCAGGCAACAAACCTACTTTCATGGACCTCACATTTCAATGGGAGGAGTCAGATAATAAACGAAGATAGACTTGTGAGGTGATGGTATGAGCTGAGATGTGGGGAAAGGCAAAATAAAGGGTAGAGGGAGTTCTTGGAGGGAACTCTATTGGAGAGAGTTCTATTTTAGATGGGGCAGTCAAAGAAGTCTTGACTGATATAAGGTAACACACTAGCAATATACCAGCTACCTCACTTAAGTAGGAAGAGATGTTTAAGATTTGAGGATTTTTTTTTTTGTAATGTTGCTCTATGTATGAAAACTGTTGCTTTTGTTCAACAGAGGATAACTTATCCTTACTGGGCACTTATTTGGAACTTATTTTGACTTACTTTGAACTTCACATATCTTTTTTCTTTTCTTTTTCACACATCTTTTTTCATCATTCATTCAATAAGTGTTTTTGACTTTCAAATTTTCCAGGTACTGTGCCAGGACTGGAAACAAAATAGTTCATAGTTATGAAGCGTTCACTAAGTGCAAAGCTCTGTGCAGGGCAGCTCACGGAGCTGTACCGACTGGTAGCACAGATAGTATTATTTCTACATCACTAATAAGGGATGAGACCCTGGTGAGTTACAGATCCTTGTGTTCTCATCTCTGTTTAGTGCCAGAGCTCAAACTAAAATCAGGTTATCTGATCTCTATTGTAGTTTTTCTTAAATTCTGGTATATAAAATGTTAAATTAAATTATTTATCTTCATTTGAGGCCAATGAGATCATGTACATCCTAAAATATATATACCTCATAGATAAATAAACCTCAAAATGCTATATAGTTTGACCCCCCTGCCGTCAGACAAAAAAATTAGCATTAGCCTCATTTATAGATGAAGCTTTCACCAATAGAATTCAATAAGCTCAGGAAACAGGTTAGTAACTTTATAGTATATACCAGATATCTGAATAGATGATCCCTCTAGTCAGAGATGGTCAGCAAGGCTGGGAAAGTGGGCAAGGGCCTGCCTGGCATCCTGTCCTCTCCTGTCACCTGTGAGTCATCTCCTCTGTTGACTCACCTCCTCCTTCATGCCCCTCAAGCACAACTCCAACCCCATGCAGGTCAGTCCTCACTGCTGCCTGCAGACACCCTACAAGCCTTCTCTCCTGCTCGCCCCCTCAGACTTAGTCCTTCTGGAATTTGTGCTGCTTACCAGACGGTTGTCCAACTTTAACACACTAAGATCAAAAATTTTACAAATCCACCCTGTCTCAGCAGTCCAGTTCATAGAATCTTAAAGAAAAAAAGGACCTCGAAGATCATCCTAGACCAACCTCCACCATTCACAATGGGACCCAGAAAGGATACATGGTTTATGGCTAATTAGAACTAAACTAGAACACAGATTTCTTGCTCTCACTAAAAAAACATCTCCAAAATTAGTATTTGGGGCATTTGATAGAAGATCAATAGAAGGGATTTGGTTGGGTGTGGGGGGAGCTTGACTTTTTGACACCTCTCAACTCATCCCTTGGGCAGCCAGTGACTCTGCCTACCCATGGAGCAAGTCCATTTCCAACATGCTCTTCAAGATGATTGATTTTCTCTATGTCTGATTGCATGACAGGCCCACGGGAAATTTTCTGGACTTGTTCCACTCATTGTAGGGTGACTGATAAAGAATGAGCTCAAAGAAATGAGGGTTGTTTTCCTCTAGATAATCATATACATTTCATAAATAACCAGTGATTATTTCAAAGTGCTCTAACATCACCAACTTACTTTAGACACGATTAGCATAATTAACATCCCCTTCATTTTAAAAGTGACAAAACTGTGACACAAAGAAGGGAGAATCACACAGTTAGCTGGTAGAAGAGAAAGAACAGGAAGACTAAATTCAGACCATTCTCAGCTGGATCTGAGTGACTCAGAACCATTTTCTCTGACACAGCAAAGAAGGAGGCAATAATAAAAATTGCAAACATGTATTGACCACTGATTCTATGTCAGGATATTCTTAGCTCATTTGTCCTCACAACATCCCTATAAGCTAGGTACTATTATCTTCATGATACATATGAGAAAATTCAAGCTTAGAAGAATGAAATCATTTGACCAAGGTAGTAAATTTAACAAATGGCAACGCCAAGACTTGAACGCCGGCCACCTGGTTCTTCCATTCACACCTAACCATTATTCTGTACTTGTACTAGTAGTGAAGCCTTCCCTTGCCAAATGAATAATGGGTCTGGCCAATTGTAGATCCCCATCATAACTCTTAACTCCAGTGTTCTTCTCTCCAGTGTTCTTTCTAAAATACAATCATACTCATGATTATAAAAACACTAAAAATACTAACAAAGTCTCCTTTTACCTTCCCATATATACCATAGCCACATCTTTGTTCGTGCTGTGCCTCCTGCCCTGAGTCTCCTCCTCCCTCCCAATGGCAGAGTTTTGCCCCATGCCCCCATCCCAGTGCCACATCCATGAATATGTTATTTTTTATGGCCACGTGGATTTTGCATATTGTGGAAGGGCACGAGAGGAAGCCAGAGAGATGTGACAGGGAGGAAAGTCAGAGATTCAAAGCATGAGACGGTTTCAGTGTACCACTGTTGACTTAATGGTGAAGGGAGCCATGTGTCAAGGAATCAGCCTTATAGCTGCAAGGAGCTGAATTCTGCCAATAACCAATGAACTTGGAACAGGACCCTGAATCTCAAATGAGAACTGGTAGCTTGACTTTAGGGTGGTAAGACCCTAACCGTACCCAAACATGTCCTGCTGAGCTTCTGACCTAGAGAAACTGCAAGATAATGGCTGTTGTTTTAAACTGCTAAATTTATAATAATTAATAAGGCAGAAATAAAAAATAAATAAATATATGCCCTCTGTCTTGCAAGCTTCTACTCTTCTTTCAGAGTCCACCTGAAATAGGAAAGCAATTTTATATTCTGTTTAATTTTATTAAATTTATTGGGTTGACATTGACTAATAAAATTATATAGGCTTCAAGTATGCAATTCTATGATACATCATCTGTATTGTGCATTCACCACCCAAAGTCAAATCTCCTTCCATTACCATATATTTGACCTCCTTTACTCCTTGAACAAGTATGTGAAATTTTTCTGATGTCTCTCCTTTCAGCCACTACCTTTATTCTACTCTTTGACAAAGTAAACACTTTAAGCTTCTCAATGGTTAACTGGAGCTGTTCCTTGAAAGAAAAATGAGAGGGAAGAGACCATTGCAAAAAAGAACATATTTTTCATATGCAAATAAGGCATCATTCTGGACAAAGAGTCTTAAAACAAAAGACAATTCAATATGGTCCATGCCTGGCACTTCATCTGTGAGATTTCATGTTAAAACAAATCGTGTGTTTGTGCATGTTGTTTACTTGTGGGATGCAATCTGTTGGAAAAACAAGAGTGTTTCTGCAATCCAAAGTCATGTCTAAATCCCACCACACCCTCCTGAAATCTATCCAGCCTGTAGCCCCAGGCATAGTGGGCTCTGCCGCCCACTCCGGCTCCCCATCGAGCTGTCACCACAGCAGGCAGCCAGGCACTGTGGAGAAGGGCACAATCTGTGCTGCCGGTGGTGGGCACTGCCATAGGCTTCTGAGCTCACCCTTCAGGGGAGGAAGGGCCCTGTGCAAGAGAAGCTTTTGTTTCCTTCCCTCCTCTAGCCTCTGTTTTCTATAAATGAAACTGCTCCTTCACACACAGCTTCTCTCTCATTCAAAGCATCAGTTACTGTGCTCTTGGAGCTGGGTCACAAAACCACCCTTATGAGTTCTGTCAGCTACAAAGTGAAGATTAAGCAAAGAAAATAGTCTGCAGAAGGGAGCCTCTTCCCCAGGAAACTCTTTGCACTAAACAATCAGTTAGAAATAGATAGTTAGCATGTCATGGGCCATTAATAGTGGATCAAAATCCATTCAGTCAATTCCCACATCCTGTGCTCCTTCTTTTCCCTAACTAAAAAGTACATTCATTGTGTGTATCTTTTTGCCATGTTAAATCACTGTAGCTAGGCCTCTTAAGGAGGGAGAAATATCTGTTGAACAATTTAGTGTTGAATACTGGATGAATGAATTGTTTGGAGGACAGGTCAATGATTCAGCTAATTCAACAAGTCCATTTATCTCCTTGCCAGAGTCTGAACCCATGAAAATATGTTCATTTAGGGGTCTGTAAAGAAGAAATCTCATTTTAAAATGTGGACCACCTGTACTAATTCATGCCAAACTTACAATGATTAAGTCCTGGTCTGGACTACTGTCCTTCCCT
The DNA here is from genome assembly GCA_030848825.1 of Tadarida brasiliensis. Classification (NCBI taxonomy): domain Eukaryota; kingdom Metazoa; phylum Chordata; class Mammalia; order Chiroptera; family Molossidae; genus Tadarida; species Tadarida brasiliensis. Next base: position 74,565,415 of record CM061267.1, on the reverse strand, counting down.
TCTGATTATGTGGACCTGACTTGTCTTCTCTGTTGTCATTTTTCTAATGAGGAAACTTGTTACTTTTCTCTAAAAAGACAAGATGTTGAAGCAGGAATACCAGTTGAATGTACTGAAGATAAGATCCTGAAGGCAATTCAGAGACCACCTGATCTTCCTCCTCGGGACCCTCTTCCTCCCTGTCTATATTGCCCAGTCATCTTGTGCAGATTGGGCTTTTGATCCCTGGTTGTTCTTCACATGAGGTGACAGGTCAATATATGGGCCCTGGCAACAATAATCCCAACCAGAATCTCTGCAAAATAGGAGCTTCCACTAAAAATAGCTTCACCCAATGGCTGTTATTTCTCCAGCTAATGATGAAAGAGGAGAGGGTTGTTAGGTCTGGTTTAGTTGAATGTCAGGTGGTAGAAAAATTCTGTGTACTTTATTTTGGAAGTTCTATTGGGAAATGACTGTAGAGAAATTCCTGATGAGATATAATCATCATAGCACTCCTGGCTGGTATTAGAAAAATTAGGAATTAAAAGCTGTCATAGTCCATATGATCCAAGCAGAACGATACATTGACCTGTGCTGAGACACTTCTGCATTGTCTCTCTAAATCAAAGGCAGTGCTCAGTTTTTCAGAGGCTCCCTTGTTTGGGCAAAGAGTAAGGAACAAGCCAACAAGCCACCCTGTGATTTCCTATGGGTAGTTGCCAAGTCAGTGCAAGTAAGGAGCAGAAGGACGGGGCAGGTGAGCCTCTAAAGCAGCCTTGTTGATTGACCATTACAGCCAACTCCTGCCTGGGGTGCTCTTTCTAAGAGCTTAGCATTCCAGGGGGGAAGAACCAGACCTAAAGACAATATTGACTGAGAATCATTGGGTCACTACATTCAATAGAAGGATTCACGGGCATGGAAATAGCTTTCCTGAATCCTTAATATACCAGAAGCATGGTGTTTTCTCTTACAACCTGAGAAGCAGGACAGGGGCATATACTTCTGCAAAAATATATAGCTCATGAAGAAGGAGAGAAAATCAGGTCCAGGCCCATGTGAGAAAGGGATGACAGGTGACGAGTGAAGGGAAGCTGATGAGGTGCCAAACCGGATTCAGAAAGAGCAATCTAGGTTTAACTCGGCCATTCATTTTTTTGTTCACTCATGGAACAAATATCTGTTTCCTGTCTGCACTACATCAGGTCTCTTAGAGATCCATGGTACAAATTAAAAGTAAAAGCTCTGAGAAATACTGAACTAAAAGTAAGGAAAAAAACTGTTTGACCCAAGGTTCCCCAGATGTATTTAATCTTTAGAATCCTATCTTTTTCCTTCTAAGAACATTTAGACCATCTCAGAGAATTAGTATTCCCTGAGACACGGTTTTAGAAATGCTAGGATAGAGAAAATTACACTTAAATCTCACTAAAGGGCAAGTGTATTGTCATATTGATCAAATTCTTCAGTCATTTGCATACAATACTGAGATTAAAAAAAAAAACAAAAACAAAAAACTAAGAATTTTCATATAGAGATACCTTGGTTTGGAAGACCCTGGTGTCAAGACAGAGATTGGTGCCACAGAGGTCAAATTAGCAATATCTCCCAACATTAGGGACTTTTGAGTGTACCTGTTATAAGGTACCATGTGTGAGAGGCAGCAATAGGTTCTCTGCCTTAACTCAAGAAGATGCAGGCTCAAGATGGACACTGAATCAGGCCCAGTGTGGCCACAAGAAAGTTCTGGGATCACAGCTTGACCACATTGCCAGTTAGGTCATTCATGCAATGATCATATTGAGGATCTGTTATCTTCAAACATGAAACACATCATCTCTTATCATTTTCATCTCTGCACAATTTCCATTTTACAGATGATAAAACTCAAGGAAGTAGAGGTAACTAGGTTTTCCCAAAGTCACACAACTAATAAGTGACAGAGCTGAGATTGAAATCCAGGCTCGTCTGCCTCCAAAGGCAACGAATGCTTTGTGTCACATCATAACACTCTCCAAGGGGAAGTCCCACAGGTGCCCAGCAGACTCTGCAGAGCCTGCAGGCCTTCGAGCTCAGAGCCTGTTCTAACCACTGTCACTGTCAGAGAACCGGGATGCACGTAGGCCCAAGTGGAAAGCAGCAATGGATCCAGCTTTGGCCATTTAGGGAAGATACAGGCAGAGGAAACCAGTCTTGAGCTGGCAATTCAGCCTTTAAATAGGAAAATTCATTTTCTGTAACCTAGGAGGAAATTAATCTAAATGACAATGGAGTAAAATTAACAATCACAAAATGCAGACTTGAATTTTAAGTCCCTCCCCAGCATCTACTGTGCTTTGAAAGAATGATGGTGAAATTGATACAATTTTATGAACATCCCTCTCAAAGAATTGTCTACTCTATAAAATCAATAATGCATACCCAATAAAATAATATTAACGGCGTAAAGCAAATTGGATCCATTTTATATGGGACTTTTGATAATGTTGTGGCATAATTAGCAATGGTGGGAACTAACTGATCTACAGGCCCAAACACTGTGTCATGAACGTATGCTGGTGCTGTCAGAAAAGCACACCTCTGGAAAACTAGCACAGTAGAGAGTGAGACCAAGAGATGAAGCTAGACTCAAGCTGGTCTCATTGGTTTCATAAGAATGGCCTCCCACTGCCCGGAGGTCCTTATTGTCCTTGTTCAATTAGTTTGTCTTGATCTCTTCCACATACTAAATTCTGATATTCTCCCCTTACTACAGCCCCAACTATCAAAACACTGCCTCTTAATTAAGAACAATAACTACCTATGTGAATATAGGTTTATAGCTATTATTATTTAATAAGAACTTCTGTTTTTTCTCCAAGGCAGCAGTGCCAGAGGCTCTCCTGCACAGCTGTGGACGTCTTGGCTCACAGCACCCTACAGGTAGGTATCGCCTTCTTGGAATGTGGTTCCTCCTGTCCCTGTCCTCCTCCCATTCAAATCTTCCATACTTTTCAAACCACTTCCATGAACACTGATCTGATCCCTCCTTGTGGGAAACTCATTGACCTTACTTCTCATTTGGTGATTATTCTTACACTTCCTGGTGACAATCACTTTGTCATTGTCTTATATTGACCTTTAATTCTTATGGTTTTGTTTAACATAACATTAGGCAGGATAGGCCAGACTATGCTGTGGTGTCTAAAAAAGAAACCCAACATCTTACTTTTTTTATCCTTCAAAAGTTTATTTTTCACTCACATAAAGTCCAACAAGGATGATCAGGGTCTCTCCACCATCCAGAGACTTGGAGATCCAAGTTCCCTCCATCTTGGGATGTTGCCATCTCAATGCCTGATCCTCAAAGATACCACAATAGGAAAGAGAAAGCATGAAGGTAGCTATCTCAGCTCTTCAATGCCCCAGCCTCGAAGCAACACACATCACACTCACCAACATATAATTGACTAGTCATACAGCCCACCTATCAACAAGGAGGCTGGAAGTATATCATTCCCAAGTGTCCCAAAAGAATAGGAAGACTGAATATGGGTGAGCCCTAACCTAGTGTTCTCTACCACAGTGAGTTTCTATCAGGTCTCCCTGGTAGACCAGGACATCAGTGATAATAATGAGTTAAATTGTGCTTTGGTTTTTGGTAATGGGTTGGCTTGCCTGAGCTCTCCAAGGTCCTTCAGTTCAAGGCACTCATCACACACATCCTTGGGATCCTGCCAGAGTGCTAGAACTATTCTTCATATATACTAGAACACCTTAGAAAGTATTTATTGATGGATTTAATCTGAAGACTGACAGGGAAAATATCATATCTGATCAAGTTATGTCTCTTCCATAGTTCTTTACCCCATTTCCTAGCTGCAGAAAAAGTGCAACTTACAAGACAAATGATGTAGCAAGGATGTCAGAATTTCCCCCTTCGCTGGTTTGAACTCTAGGACAGAATAAAACCAACAATGATGGACAAGACCCTTCTGAGGAAAAAATGAAATGACAAAACCTGGCAAGAAATATGTTTGTGATACAATACAACCCAACAGCTCATTTTCCCTGAGCAGCCTTAGATAGAAAGGCTCAGAGTGAGATAAGGTTATGCCCATTAACAGATGGGAAAGGTGATACCTGAAAAGGTTAAGTTTCTTGGTCAGAGTCAAACAGCCACCCAAGAAAAGCCAGGGAGAGTGCCTGCAAGGTTGCTCGCTTGGAGCTGTTCCTATTAAATTAGATGATGTTCATTCGTCACTGACAGCTTTGGGGGGAAATGGATCAATAAGCACTTCCCTTTGGGTCACTTTCCTACTGTGTCGGATTTATATCTGCAAATGTTTAAAGAGTTCCCATTTACCTGGGGTTTTATGACTTTGTTATAATTGCCAACACGGAGAGAAAGCTGCCTTCTGTCTGGCTTCTCCTCCTGCAGGGAGCAGTCCAAAAACCATGTCATCTCATTCGTAGAACAAAAATGCTTTGAAGGAAAACAAATGCTGCTTTTTTTTTCCCCCCCTAAAAAAAATTGTTGAATTGCCTGGAAAAGTCAGATAGTGACTTGCAAAAAAGCCTTTCTTTTAGGTTGTCTAGCTACTGGCAGGAGAGAATGGGTCACTGCAATGGATTTTCTGAGTGCCTCATCCAGGTCACCGTGACAGATTGGAAGATTATTCCAGAGTCTCATGACACCATGACCAAGCAGCTTTTCAGTCCAGGTTTCTCAGTTTTAAATTTGGGGTCTATACTCCCATTGTTTATATAATAAAAATATATACTGTGCAAACCTTTATACAAATAATTATTAATAAGCGTTATCATGAGGATAGCTGGGGAGTAACATTAGCACAAGTATCTATATCTACTTGATAATGTGGCATGGAGTTTTTAACATATTTTTTCATAAACTTTCCATTTCAACTTATATGTCCATTCATCTGCAAGTACATGCCTACTAATATATATTCTTTCATGTTAACGAAACAGTGAAAATCAATAAGCTTTTGTTTGCCGATTTCTCGTTTTTTTCTACTATGACATCCTTCAGCCCATACCTGGATTTCAAGCAATGCACACAAATGTAAAAAGGTAAAAGATGGGGGGAGGAGAGAAGAAGCAGAGGAAAAGAAATGCTGTTTTGTAATTTATCAAGATAGGAGTATTGACAACTCAATTTCATAGCAAAAAAAGCGGTGAATGGGCTCGTTCTATATTATAACTCTTTCTTTGTGTAGTCTATTCCTTTTCTCTCCTTGGAATCCCCTAGTTCAAATGTGATTTCAGTTTAAATGTATTCACTGCTAAAAACAAAATGGGATTTGTAATGTTGGGAAAGGTTGCTACTAAATTGAATAAGGTGAAGCCATTCTGAATTTGAACAAGTGAATTACAGAATATATAGTCATCAGCTCTTTTAGGAACTATCTATTTTCAAAAGGGAAGCTTTAATTAATGTTTGTGTCATTTGCTTCACCATTTTAAAAAGTATGTTTTTCAGTGTGTTTAATACATTGCCTTTAATTTTCTTGACGCTATTTAAGAAAACTTGCCCTTATAGAAGTATATAAAGTAAACCTCTGTCTATCCCAGGAAAAATAATAAATAACTCAGAATAAATAGATAATACTAATGAGGCTGAGCCATGTAGCTCAGAAGCTTAGATCTTCAGAGTAAAGGAGAAGGTAGTGGGAAGAAGAGAAGACAAATAACAATTAAATACCTCCTCTGAGCAGGCCCTCTGCTGCATGCTTTATATAGAAATACCTATCTCATTGTATTGTCCAAAAATCTATGAAGTTGATATTATCTTCATTTTGAAAGAAAAAAAAAATGGTCAGCAGGTAGAAGGACCTAGGGAAGGAGACACAATGAATTTAGGAACTTTCCCCATATTCCTCCCAGTAGAAAACAGTTAGCTTTAAGCACAAATTTGTATGGCTCCAAAATCCATAGATTAAAAAGAGCTACTTTTAGCTACAAAATTAATGTGTATTTTAAATTTTTTTCTCTGTTTTTTACCATCAATATTCTTTCCTCTTTTTTATACTTGTGAGTTAGGGCAAGTATGTGAAAACACCTTGGGAAAAGTGAGACATCGCAATAGCTGTGTTGACAATGAACACATTTCTTATGCTACTCTTATTAAGACTATACTCCTTCAATATGTCAACAAATATTACACATCCAGTACCCAATTCAGGGCTAGAGATAGTTCCAAAGAAGTAAATCAATTGTTCTTAACATGGAAAAATAAATAAATCTGGGGTTTTCCATGAATTTCATATTGATCTTTCAACTTCAATAACATTTTTGCACATCTGCTATGCAACAGTCCTGTGTCATAACCTAGATGAGTGCATACCTGAGGCTTGCAAAGTACCACACACAACGACTACTGAAATTCAGCACCTAAGTGTTGCTATTTCTACCTAACTTTTATCTGTGTGTTTGACACATATTGCAATGGTGGAAAGGCAGTTCTTCAGGTCATTCAACATATATGAAACATTCCATTTCTCATACAATTTTATTCACGGAAACACAGTCCCAGGCAGCTCTGTTCACTTCTAACAGTTCTTTAAAGATGTCAAGGATCATCTCCGTAGCCCTCTCCCAGCAATGTTTTATGTTATCTCACAGTGTTGCTAGAATCTGCGCCTATGTAATCGTCCCTAGTAGAGGATTAGAAAATTAATGTTATTCCTCTCCCCACTCCTTGAGCCCTGCTCTACTGTTCCTATAAACAGAAGCCCAGGCACCAACATGGGTGGAGAGCTCTTGGGGGAGGGCGTAGTATTCCAGAGCCATATGTTCTCTTTATAGAGAAACGATCAGAGCACTCTCAGTCTTTGTGTATCTGTCTGCTTCAAATTCAGAGTCAGATCTCAGGCAACATATGTAACAGCTACTGTGCAATGACCACTTCAGCCCAGCCGGTGAGGCTCAGTGGATTGATCTCAGTTCCATGGACTGAGAGGTCCTGGTTTGATTCCCAGTCAGGGCACATGCCCAGGTTGCGGGTTTGACCCCCAGAAGAGGACGTGCAGGAGGTGGCCAATAGATGTTTCTCTCTTATATCAATGTTTCTCTCTCCCCCTTCCTCTCTCTCTAAAAAAATCAATAAAAACATATATATTTTTTTAAAAGCAGATTGTCTTTCTCTCCCCACTGTCCAGGTGATGGGCTCCCACAGAGACAAACCTCACATCTGGGCAGCACTGAACTGTGCCCCCTGACCTCTGTGCTGCAGCCACATTGACCTTCGCACATGCCACATTCTCTTTCATCCCAGACCTTCACACACGCCCTTCCTCTGCTCAGAACCCTCTTCTCATTCTGACCAGTTAACTCCCACATTCAGTTCCCATTTTGTAAAGGACCTTCCTCTGAGTGCCCACGTCTGGGTGAGGTAGCTCTCTGTGTCCCTGCAGCACCCTGTCATTCCCAGGTAAGGGCCTGGTCACACTCCACTGTTGCTCACTGCTGAGTTGCTGTTATACACAGTAGTCTACAAGCTCAGCTAGGGCAACTGCTGCCTCCATCTTTTTCACTGTTGCACTCTTGGTGCCTCACATTGTGCCTGCACAAAGTAGGTGCTCAGTAAACATTTGTCGATTGAATTAATCCATCAATAAATTAATGTTTGTTTATAATTTATTGATTTATGCATGCTCTCTTAAATATTAAATGATACATCCTATCGGATTTAACTTTAAAAGGAAAAAACCCTATGGTGGACAAACACAGGATCGTGATGGAAAAAGATCTGCCTTCTTTATTTTTCATCTATCCTTCTATACCTTGGGTACTGGACCTCTCTGCAGTTATTAATGGTTCTGTTTGATAAAGAGCTTTATAAACCCATTTGAGTGTGAATAAATGACAAGATATTCATTTTCTTTCTATCCTTACTTCTCACTAAATTCTAAACTCAAAAGATTCAAGAGTCCTACTACCTCTTGGCAACTAGGTATAAAGACAAGAATAACTTAGATAAAGCAATTTCCCACTCCAGTGTTGGTCTGGAGAAAATACTTTCCTTGGGGGAAAAAGTATTACCTTTATTGGTTAACTTAATGAAAATCTCAGCAGAATCAAGGTATTTCTGAACTCCAAGTAGTATCTGAACAGTTTTAAATATTTCATACAAAACAATTGAATTCTTAATAAAAAGAGAACAGTGTTAAATAGACTTTTGAGGCTCACTATAATGCTCTTTGATCTGTATTTGTTTTCCTACTTCACAGTGGACAACTTAGCAAATATTCTTGATTGACTGATTGACTAATTGGCTTACTGATTGATGATTGAAATGCCTTAGGGTCCCAGAGAGCACCCAGCCAATGACATGAGACATTCAGGAACTAATAAGCAAATCTCAGTTAGATAAAGCATGAGAAATGGGAGGGAAGAGATTTACAATACATGGTCCAAAAGATGTGTAATGAATAGTGGAAGAAGGAAAAAGGAAGATCTCACTAACGGATGTGGAAGGAAGCAGTATCTAAAAAGACCTTGAGAACCAGTGGAATTTGAGCAGCTCCTTAACGATACCCAAGATTTAAGCAAGCAGAACTTGGATAATAGCATATGTTGTTACAGATGAGAAAACAATGAAAGCACAGGTTTGGTGGTAGCAAAATATACAACTGAGACAGAAGATTGTGAATAGTCTAGCTTGGCAAGAATACCAGGTGTGTGTGCATGAGTGTGTGAGTGGCTGAATAGGGTATGGGGTGTGGGGGGAGTAAGAAAGGAAGAGGGGAAGATTTGCAGGGAGATAGGACTATAGAGTAACAACTAACTCAAGGGCCATAAGGAATAAAACTTTATATTTTATTCAATTTGCCCTGGCTTGGAGTGCCAATGTGATGATCAGATCCATGTTCCATATGTGAGTTTATTGATGCCATTAAAATGCTCAATGTCTCAGTTCTCCCAACTGTTGAATGGGGACGATGATAACACCTGCAATAACCACATTTCCCAGCAATGACTCTGAATACATATTAGGTCCTATCTAAAGCACTTTGGAATGCATTGGTGAAAAGAATATGAAATTCATGAATTTCATTATTTCTATACACTTAGTATGGGGGGGGGCTAGTTTTTACTATAATATATACAGTCCTCCTCCTCTCTGTATAATCAGCTAAAAATAATACATATTTATAAAAGTTTTCTCTTGATTCCAAAGACTATGAAGTAATTTTATAGACAATATATGAATGAGTCCCTTTAACCAACTGTTCAAATTTCTACCATTTAGCTGTGAAATGTGGCAACTCTCCAGGACCCCCGTGGCAGGAAATAAAATATTACCCTTTGGAACAGCATACAGTGCCATGTGCCCCATGATCTATCACTCAATAAATATTAATTGATGATGATGAAGCAGAATCACACAGACTAGTGGGAGTTCTGCAGATCTGTTCTCTTCTTTCTCCCACCTCCCATCTAGACACACATCTGCCCCGAAATACAGGCTTTTCACCTCACTCAAAATCAGTCCCTCTGGGAAACATTTACAGCCCAGCCAGAATAGAAACTAGTAAAAAAGGTCACTTTAGCTGACAAGCATTTTGTAAACTACAAACCATCTCTTTTCTCTCTCTTTCTTTCTCACTCTTGCTCTCACCATCTAGTGTGTGTGTGTGCGTGTGTGTGTGGTGTGTGTGTGTGTGTGTGTGTGTGTACGCGTGCACACATCGCTTTCAGCAATGCTCTGTTTATTCTGATGCTCTTTGGAAAGGGAGAAGAGGATTAAGGATGCAGCTGCTTCTGTGTGGGACAGACAACATATGGGCCATATGAATTAAACTGACTGTAAAACATTGGAAAATAAGACAGTAAAGTAAATTTCCTTTAGAGTGTGTAATCTGCATGATGTCATTTTATTTGAGACGCTGACTTGTAGCAAGGGGAAGTGGGAGGAAGGGTAGGAGATGGAATGAGGGGAACATTCACCTGGTGAAACAGAACAGTGTGGAAGTGGCAACCTTGATATGTCACCTTGCAGGGTGCCTGCTTGGATCAGAGCTGATAGCGTAAACATCAAAGAGATGGTAGGTCTTAGCCATCTCTTTAACATTCCCCATAACATTCAAGATTCCACAGCAATGATGTGACCAGCAAAAGGGGTAAATGAGGTTTTATATACTACCCTGAGGTAGTATCTGGGAATGGATTCTTCTTTATGGCTTAACCATTTTCAATACATTGGGCAAAAACCTAAAGCTTGTCTATAGAGGGAGAAAAGCCAAAGATTGAATCCCAAGTTCACTATTTACTGTGTAGCCATAGAGATGTTACTGGACCTCTCTGAGTATTCCTTAGAAATGAGGTTAATAATAAATTTACAGGTTTTGTAAATATTAAAGGCTTAATAAGTGCTTGAAGAGGAAGAGAGGCTATGAGGGAGAAGCAACACATCTTCAGTCTAGTAATGCAAGAAACAGAAGGAATTGGGAACAGGCAAGATGGAGAGGGTTACAGGTTGAATTGCATACCCCCAAAATTCATATGTGGAAGTGCTAACCCCAGCACCTCAGAATGTGACTTTATTTGGAAAGAGGGTCCTCCAGATGGAGTTTGTTAAGATGGGGTCATTAGCGCGGTCCTAATCTAATACCACTGGTGTCCTTACAAAAAGGGGACATTTGGACACTGTGCTATGCACAGAGGAAAGACAATATGAAGAGACACGGGAGAAGACAGTCGTCCAAATCCAAGGAGAGCGGTGTGACACACACTCACTCTCACAGTCCTTAGAAGGGGTCAACTCTGCCGACATCTTGATTTCAGACCTCTAGCTCCAGAACAGTGCAAGAAATTTCTGTTTAAGCCGCCCAGTAGGCGGTACCTTGTTATGGTAGCCCTAGGAAACGAATACATGCAGCACAGTACAGGCAAGTCTTGCAAACCACATGACATATACAGTTCTCTGTGAAATCCTTGTGGTGAGCTCAAGGCGAATTCAAGGAGCTCAAATGACTCTTTCTTACCTTTTTCATCCTATCTCCCACCAAAACCTGGAAATGTCCCTTGTTCCCCAAACCATAATGAGATGACTGTAGCTGCCTAAAGGTATGTAATCTCTTGTCTGAAACCCCTAGGGCCAGATGTAATTTGGAATTCAGAAATTTTCAGATTTTTTAGAAATGTTATGGTGCACATAGCATACTTTATGGTAGTATACCTCATAATCAACATATTAATACATATTAATATTATGGTAGAGTATACCTTATAATCAACACATTAACATATGGTAGTATACCTTATAATCAACACATTAACATATGGTAGTATACCTTCTAATCAACACATTAATATTTATGCAACGAAATATGTGAATATTAACATTAATGGGGATAAACTAAAACTACATGTAGCCTCATGTCACTTCAGGTCAGTTTGTTGGCAAATGAGTTAAGAAAAACCTTCAGGTTTTAAAGCTATGAGGATTTCATAATTGCAGGTAAGGGACTGAGAACCTAGGATCATTCTATTCCTTCAGATCCCTGTACAGTTAGTTCCCTCCACCCAGAATGCCCTTCAGTATCCTCATCCACCTGGAAATTTCCTCCGCCACGTTTACAACCCAGTCAAAGAGCACCAATCCCGAGAAACCTGCCCTCATGACTTAGGCAGCTGGGCACTTCCCCCTCTCTTCTGTGATACCTTCTACGCGGGCATCTCCATTTTAGCGATTCTCACACTGACTGCTTCCACATGCAAAGAGGACACCTTAAGATAATGAAGCTCAATAGTATACACCTTCGTCTTAACGTAGCACTGAGGGTTATCTGCTAGGAAAGTACCAAGCATACCAGAAGTTTCTAACACTTAGTATTTGCAAACGAAAATTAGTGTTTCTGAGAGTGTACTCAGAATTCAAATTCGGTTTTCTACTAGGAATCCTGGCAGCCATGCCATGCTGGTCAACATCGCAAAGCTCCTCCTCTACACGCACAGGCCAATAGATGGGATTTTGCATTTGGAGCGAAAATACCTTATTAGCAGCACATTATCGGGACTGTAAATTGGGTGTATTTTGAATCTGTCACAAGGAGTAAGAAATTACTATTAATTTAACTTCATCATCATGAATTTACTTTGGGTTACTTGGTTCATCCTATAATGTGAAGAAATGTGTATTTGCATCAATATTATTTTAGTCTATAGTGTTTACATTACATTATGAACTATGATTCAAATATGAACCAGATAGCCTGGCTAGTGTGGCTCAGTGGTTGAGCATCAACCCATGCACCAAGAGGTTGATCCCTGGTCAGGGCACATGCCCAAGCTGTGGGTCCAGTCACCTATGGGGGGCGTGCAGGAGGCAGCCAACCAATGTTCTCTCTCATCAATGTTTCTATCTCTCTCTCCCTCTCCCTTCCAATCTCTCTAAAAATCAATAAAGAAAAAAATGTGAACCAGATATAGCAGTAATCCTAAAGTAACTTCCTCATATTCACCCTCCCAAATCGTCCACCACTGGTGAGGGAAAAGTTGGGATTGGTGAGCCCTAAACTCTTTAAAAAAAAAAAAAAAAAAAAAAAAAAAATATATATATATATATATATATATATATATATATATTCTTTATTGATTTTAGAGAGAGGAAGGGAAAGGGAGAGAAAGATATAAACATTGATGAAAGAGAACATTGATTGGCCGCCTCCTGCATGCCCCCCACTGGGGATCAGGCCCACAACCTGGGCATGTGCCCTGACCAGGAAGCTAACCAGCGACCTCTTGGTGCAAGGGTCAATGTTCAACCACTGAGCCACACCAGCCAGGCGTGAGCCCCAAACTCTTTATCCCTCCTTAGTGGGCTGTGCTCAAAAAGCCCTCATTTGAGAACCACTACCTTAAGGTTAGTTACTATATGCTTATTGAACTTCTGTATTCTCCCTTCTTGCCATGCAGTGAACATTTAATCAATGTTTGTCAACTGATTGCATGAATGAATACTTTAAGCACCAAAAAGGATCACGAAATTGTACAGAATTTAGCTCACAAACCCCTGCAGGTATTGCAATGATACACTGGGTTCAGATTATTGTGTGATTCCTTGTGCTTCTTAAAATACAGAGGAAATTGTAACGTCCTCTTGGCTTCACTTTAATGCTGTATTTGGAGAAGAGCCACGGCATTCCCTCTGGTTCCTTCCTGTCATCTCCTTCAGAAGAGCCAACTCATTTGGGCACTCGGGGGGCTAGTTTGGCAGCTGTCACGCTCTGGATTATGCTTCTTCAGCCCTGGCATCTGCAGCTGTGGTGAGATTCATCTCTAGCATCTGGCCTGGCTGGGCTCCAAGGGCCAGAGCTCCTGGGGCAGGGTTGCCCATTCCTGGGCTGTTAGAACGTCTGGGTGGCTACTTTCTTTCAGTCAACCTTGATAAAAGGATGTATGCCTTTAATTCTGTCCCCTGGCCCACATCTTACTGAAACTGTCTGCACTCGTACTGAAATTGTGCCAGAATCTTCAGCAGGGTCTACAACCCTGCTGCGTAAGGATGTGAAGCTAAGAATCTAATGCACCAGAACAGAAATAACTGCTATTGGCTGTATTATGTTGCTGCACATAGCTCACAAGTTCTCTGGGGCCAGAGGGTGGAGTGGAGGTGGAAACATCTTCCTCAAATCCTTTGGGTACAGGATGCAGCTTCCCCTATGGTTGTATGGAAGGCTGCATGTCTCCAGTCTTCATAAAATGAAGGAGACACTTCAAGGTCTCTAGTTGAATGAGTGATCATCTACACTGCACACAATGGCCTCACACCTGAGAGAAGGGGCAGGGTGCCAGATCTCACTGGACCCAAGACCAGTTGCAGCAGAAACCTGAAATCCAGGGCCAGGACAATATTCATAGGCAGGGCAGTTTCTACAGAGGTGAAAAATGTTGCTTGGCAGCCTCCAACATAAGAGTTGTGGCCTCTACAGAAAAGGAGATAAACTCTCAGGCATTAATTCAGAAAGTCACCAACACAAAGCCTGGTAATATAGTAAGGATTTATAAATGAGGTATTCTTAATGCCCCATTTTGCCTGTTACCATTAAGGGTTAGATTGATTGTTTTATGCTATACACAATGCATTATTTCTTCAGAAGACGTGTCTATAATTATAATTCAAGGCTGATTCTTTTTGGATTCCAGTTGAAACCAAGCTCCACTGTTCTACTGAAAATAAGGTTTGTTTGCAAAGTTGAGAACAGCTACTACAGCCTCACCTTTATTGATCCAAGGCCAAGGAGGCAAAGAAGACCAGACCAGTATTACATTCCACAGGTATTTATTTCCTCAGATCTCATGACAAAATAAATGGAAGCTTCCAGTGAAAGGGTACAGGAGTTCAAACTTAAATAAATTGGAGCCAAAAGACAAGTGTTTATTGAGAGAGACTCTAGTTCCAGCTAAGAGTAACAAGTACCTCAAATTTGTACTATTCCCTCACTTTCACCCTGTAACAGAAGATTTCAAATAAATAAATAAAATGGTGGGTATATTTAAATATATACACATATGAACAGATGCATATATAAGTATCTTTTAAAGTTATATATTTCTATATTTTATATGAGTATGTATTTATATAATTCCCTCCAAAGGAACAGGATTTCCATGCTTTTGTTCCTGTACTTCTCATCCCACCTAAGACCAAAATGCAATGTTTCTTTAATCACCAAACATAAAAAACTTTCAAAATGTATGCCTTTCCCTGTGACCCTATGGTTTTAATGGGTCTAATGTTAGAATTGTATGTGCGGAGTACATGAAAACAACAAACAACAACAAAACCTTCTGTATTCAAGTCCCAAATCTACTACAGACAGTGTCTCCAATTCTCTGAGCCTCAATTTTGTCATCTGTGAGATGAGAATAACAATTGCCTCCCAGCGTAGTTGTGAGAATTATAAAAATAATGTTCGTGAAAGTATTTCACTTAATACTTCTGTATAGTGACGAACATTAAGAATTACTAATAAGACTGTGATTACATTCATCATTGACTTACAGTCTTTTCAAGGCCAGGAATAGGCAAAATGTCAAGTTTATGTTCCTTGCCTTCTGACACAACTGGATTTCGGCCCCACTGGCTCTCAGCTGGGCTCCCTTGGATATAAACAACTTTCCCAGCCATATGCGGGAGCATCCCTTAGAGTAGTGCCTGGCATCTAGCACTCAGAGTCTGTAGTCAACATTCTAAAGTTTGGGATTAGCTCAGAACTAGTGATTCTGAAACAGTAAACATCTAAATATAACCCTTCAACGCAAGATTTATAACTAAGGATTTTTCACTAACTCTTCCCTGATGAAGTTCAAAAGAGCTGTCATTAAGGAGATGCTTTCGAAATAATCATTGCTAACTCTCAGCTACAGGATAAAATGGCATCCCCCATACTTCCTGTTCCTCACCACACACAGGCATCGATGAGACATTGCCACATTGGTTTTGCTTTCCTTGGAACTTGTGTTAACTATTTCACTGGTGTTAATGAAGCTCATGGTAACAAACTTCAAAGAAGCTTGGGTCGCACTGAGTGTTCCAGTCACTCCCAACTTTCCCAGTCCCCTTTCACGTGTCTCCCCTCCCTCAGATAAAACACAAGCTCTGCCCACAGAAGACCCCTGCAAGCCCCCTTACAGACCCACACACAGAAAAGGGGGGAGAATATAAGAGAGAGGGAGAATCGGGCTCACCACCAGTTTCCCCGGGGTGACTGATTCGTGTAGACCCAAGACAAACGAAGATGTTTGTCCTCAGAGACAGAAAATAAAAAGAGAACGGAGGAAAGAAAACACTATATATGATGGTATTACTCCTGATGACAGGGAGCAAGTTGACACTGTCTCTTCCAAAGCAAAGTATTTACCCTAGACACCACAACATACTTATTAATGTGGAATTAAGCTACTCAAATTAGACGAAATGCCTTCCAAATGTAATTCCATCTTGCAGTATTAAATCAGCACGACTTGGATTGTTCAATAACCCTGTGGAATCAACATTTTAATTTTTAATTAATATATGTGAGTTTCGCAGCTCGTCTCAGGCTGGTAAACAGTGGATTCAGTAGTCATGCACTAATGGATAATGTCATTTAGTAAAGAAGTCGGAATTACACAAAGTGTTGGAGTTTTTGTTTCAAGGTGCTTCGTGCCTAATTCAGGAGAATCTGATCATGTAAAATGAGGAAATATCCACAAACACAAAGTGGCTTTTACAAGTATCACTTGTTGGGATTGTGTTATAAGGAATTGTGTTGGAAGAATCAGCTTTGTTTGGCCATGCATCCAGTCACATTTTGTATACTGTCCCCCCGCCCCTCCCTAAATGGCCATGGGAATGTTAATAATAGCCTCAGATGGATTCGTCTCCTTTTAGAAGACCCTGACTTCTCACTTCCACAGAGACCTGAAGACCAATGAAAAGCCTACAAATCACTGTGCTATGTATTCATTTATTCAACATACATTGAGTGACCCTATACAGTGCACAGGCCCACACACGGCAGCTATAAAGAAAAACAGAGGGAGCTTCTGCCCCTCGTGGGATTCACATTTTAGACAGAAGAAAGATGATGAGCAAATATAAGACCTCATAAGTGAAGGACAATTTCTTTTGGTCTGGCTCATACTCTAGCCACAATGCTCAACCCACAATAGAAAAACACTTACATTCTCTCTCTCCATGTTGAGCTAGGAAGAGACTCCAACAGTAAGTATGGTGCTCATTGAATGAATGCATATTACAATCGGCTGAATGTTTATGTCCCCTTATAATTCATGTGTTGAAACCTAATCTCCAATGTGACAGTATTTGGAGGGGGAGCCTTTGTGAAGTGATTAGGTCATGAAGGCGGAGTCCTGATGAATGGGATTAGTGGCTTTATAAAAGAGACCCCAGAGAGCTCCCTCACCCCTCCCACCACATGAGGACACGGCAAGAAGACAGCCATCTATGACCTAGGAAGTGAGTCCTAATAAGAGCTTGAATCTGCCAGTGCCTTGAGCTTAGACTTCTCAGCCTCCAGAACTGTGAGAAATAAATTTCTGTTATTCAGAAGCCACCCAGTCTATAGTATTCTGTTACAGCAGCCAGGATGGGCCAAAACACTTATCATGTGGCAGGCACTGTTCAAAGCATTTTGCAGATATTTACAACAGATGTTTGCTTCATTTAATTCTGGCAATTACCCTATGATGGAGGGGAGGTAATATTATTATCATTTCTGTTTTATAGATGAGAATAGCAAAGTTTAGGGAATTAACTCAACATAGAAAATACCACACAATTAATGAAGCAAAAAGAATACTAACTTAAATCAGACAGACACCAAAAAACCACTAAGTCCATGTGCCCTTAGCAATCTAAGTTTGTTAGCCAAAAACATCTGGCTATTCCATGGGTTGAAATACACCTGTAAATATGCAAATATTCATCTAATTATGATTTTGTTTTGCAGGCAGAGAGACAACTACATTTATAATAGAAAAATAAAAGCGAAGTCACAATTATCTGAGTATTGTTCCCTGAAAAAATATCAGCCATGATTTAACAATGATTAAACTGGAAACTGTCTAAAATTGAAATCAGAAACATTGGATGGGCACCAAGTGACCAGTAATATGATCTCTACTCATATCAGTGGGGCAAAGCATAAGGATTCTTTTTAAAGGGCATTCCTGATTTCACCACGAATCAGCTTACTCCCCTTTCCCCCTATTGACTGGCTCTCTGCTCCAACACTTTTGCCTGTTTTCAGAGCTTTTGCATGCAGTCTTTAAATTAGCCAACTGCCCAGCCACAAGGCAGGTAGCAATTTATGCCAAACAAATCATGAGGCAGGAGGCACCAAGAAAAGACTGCTTATTTTCCTTCTGCTCTCTTGTGAGGAGGGGGGAGTGTGACAAATGTTTGTGGGTTGGTAAACTGTACTAATTTACAAGCCTGCTGTTATCTTGCTAATGTAACACTCCCTAGAGGAGCTCTGAGGAACGATCTAGCTAAAGCTTTCAGCTTCAATCAATAAACTTGGACGAGTATGAAACATGGGCTCCTATTTAATACAGTAAAATCCTACTTTTACATGGTTGGGGAAGGAATTAATGCTATAAGTGATTTTGAAGTATAAGTTAAAGAAATTAAAACATGAGCTAAGATATTGCTTGCTACATGTTAGGACTAGAATAATAGTAATAACCAATGTTTGTATAGCTCATAATAGCTCAAGATATCCACTAGGATGCCTTGAAGGTACCTGGAGATCATCACCCTCATCATGGCATCCATTCATTGATCAGCCAGGTACAGTTCTAAGTTCTTTACATGCCCTCTATTTATGATCTCCCTCTTCACCTACAAACTCTGTCCCTGCAATGTTCCATAACCTAGTGAATGAACCACCACTGTCTGATTACATAAGTCAGAAATCAGTTACCCACATACCACCTTCTCCACACCCTGCAAATATAACCCATAGCCAATCCAATCAAATTTATCACCTAAATCTACTCTGAATGCACCAGCATTACCTCTAGGTCTACCACAACCACCCTCGCCCATCGTCTGTTACCTGAACTGTTGCAATAACTTCTTGGGTGGCCTTCTAGCATCCCCTGCCCTCCCACCACTCCCCACTCATCTTCCCAGAGTGGGCACTGGAAAGGCAAATCCAGTCACATCCTAGTCATGTCACACACACCTGTCCACACTGGACCCTTCAAGGTTTAGGCCCTGAACCTTCACTACAGAGTGTGCAGGGCCTGACACCTGCTCCCTAGTATGACCTTCTCCCTTGAGCTTTGCCCTCCAGCTATCGCAGCATTTGTTCACCTCTTTCAAATGTACCATGTACCCTCTGCAATGCTGTCCCCCACTCCTTCCACCTGAAATGCCAGCACCACCATCCCCTTGCCTAGTTAATGCCAGTCCATCCCAAACATTATTCCCTTGGGTGAGACTTTCCTACACAGGCTTCCCCTCCTCACTCAAGTCAAATGTCTTTATTATACCCTCCATACATGCTAATTTTCCCTACTACCTGTTCAAGGTGAGCAGGGATGGGTCTGTATTACTCTTTAATACAGCTCCACTTCCTAACCCAGTAATTGAGCCACCAAAGGTAGGTAAACGATAAAATAATTTAATATGCTTACAAATTACACACCAAATAGCTTTTCTCATTTCATTTCACAAGAGAAATTATAGAAGAGATATCAATTAATATTATCTCCATTTTATAAATGAGGTGATTAATATTCAGAAAGGCCATGTCCCTTGCCAAAGCTCAAACTTGGTCTTTGGACTCTCTAGTCCTCCCAAAACACTTTGCTGCCTTTCGAATAAGAAACCATATTGCACACTGTCACCCATTGGCATAATGGGCTTGGTTGAACATGAACCCAGGCAAAGGAGGGAAGGGAACAATCATCACAAGAATAATTGCACACTTCAGCAAATATGCTAAAAATACTGGGTTGTCCACTAAAGTAGGTGAAGGGTATGGCACGTAAATTATTCTTCAATAAAATTATTTGTGAAAAATCATCACAACTTCAAGGGTGATATTTTGGAGTTCAACCCAGAAAGCACCTCTACAAATGTGAAACCCCCAAACACCTTCTCTAGAGACAAATTTCGTGATTCTGAAAGTGTGATCATCACTCTGCAGACTTCAGAACCAGACTGGATGCTATAAAAATGCAGGTGCCTGGGCCCCTTTCCAGACCTACTGAATCAGAGTGGTTGGGCATAAGTTCCCAGAAATCTGAATTTTTCATTTGCATGGGAAGTAGTTCTTACATGCATCAAAGTTTGGAAACAATGATCTGTGTGCAGTGAGAGTACTTTAAAAGGGCAAGTGTCCTCAAGGAGAAGGCTAACCATTGGGTAAGAGCTTGTACAGAGACACCTGCCTCCTCTTCAAAGTTTGTTTTCTAGCGAACAATGAGATCTCTGATAACTGAGAACAAAAACACCGTGTCTTACACAGTTATTCAACTAATAGCTATTAAATGTTCAGTGGATGCAAAACTTCAGTGCGAACTGAAATCTTCAAACAGTCACATGGGAAACCTAATGGGCACAAAAAGTGCAAGTTTCACAAAAAGTTTTATGAAAATGATCTAATATATATGCGTATGTATCTCTAGAGTTTGCTAATGTAATGATTTTAAAACTACTTTTCTTACACTGCTTCCACCAGGAACTTCTGCCGAGTGGCTCAGGAATCCAATCTGCAAGGCGGAGCTCCGTTGTTCCTTTCTAGACACAGGCGTTCTAGTGGTGCAGGGCTCATCAATGACTGCTTAGTCCACTCGGGTTACTCTGGGGCGAATTACAGACAGACAGTAAGGACCTAGAACTGGAGAGGAGGCGGGAGCAAGCCTTCAAGAATCCAGCAGGTTATCAGCATTGAAAATGAGCCCAGGTCATCAAAAAAGTTTTAAAGGCCAACTGGGAGGTATGAATGAGGTTAGGAATTAGAAACAGGTAGGTAAGGGCATGTATAGACAGAAGCAGAGCCAGCAGAGGGTCAGAGGCTCAGCATTCTGTTGATAAGCAGGAAAACATTGACCCTTCAGTGCAGAGTAAAACCAAATCTTTAATCCAAAATGACATAAAATAAAAATTTTTAAAAGTTTTAAATCTCCTACTATGTGTAGGGTACCATGCTATAGAATGTCCTTTACCCTGTCAGGGCTATGTAGCTAGCAGGGCATTTAAACTGATGGACTCCAGAACCAGTGATTTCTCTGATACAACTGGTTCTGGAATGGCTACCCATTCATTTAATATTAATCTTGAGACAGAACCATGTCTCAGCCATGACTAGGAGACCAAACCTGCATCTGAATGTCTGCAGCCTCTGTGATTCTGCTGTACATTCTTGTGTCCCGTTTTACATCGTCTCAAAGTCAATTCGATGCTCAGTAAGTCCAGTTGAGTCTCGTGAGCCTGATTGATGGTACAGACTTTGAAACCTGTGTTAGTGGTCTCTCAGATTTTAGAATATATAATCAATCAATTAGGTGGGTGAGTAGAAAGACAGATGGATAGATGGGGGGGATTGGAGAATGATAGAAGGGTGGAAGGAAGGAAGGAAGGAAGGAAGGAAGGAAGGAAGGAAGGAAGGAAGGAAGGAAGGAAGGAGGGAGGGAGGGAGGGAGGGAGGGAGGGAGGGAGGGAAGGAAGGAAGGAAGGAAGGAAGGAAGGAAGGAAGGAAGGAAGGAAGGAAGGAAGGAAGGAAGGAAAGAAGGAAGAAAGGGAGGGAGAGAGGGAGGGAGGGAGGGAGGGAGGGAGGGAGGGAGGAAGGGAGGGAGAGAGGGTGGAAAAGTAGTTGCCTTCAAGGAAAACTTGTGATTCAATAATAGTCAAGAATAATATTGCTATTTTAAAACCTATAATATGAGAACATATAGCACTGTAGAGCTTCAAAAGAGGAAAAGATTATTTGAGAACATAAAAGGTTTCGTGGAAGGAGGGGATTCTGAGACAAGGTGAGACTAGACCCATGCAGCTGGGCAGAAAAGCTTCCAGCAAAATGAATACCTAAATCAAAGGATGGGGGCAGGAAACAATGTTGGAGGAACACTGAACAGTCACTTGAGCTAGGAGAACTAGAGTTAGTAGAAGAGGGGGAAGATAGGGCCAGAAAGCCTTTTAGTCGAGGTCAGAGTAGAGGGCTTTGCAGGCTGAACTGAGGGAAAGTATTTTGATGGGGCTGTGGATGAGGAGCCCCTGGAGATGATGGAGGAAGGCGGTGTCAGGAGCAGGGTTGCTCTTCATGAAGGCTGGTGTGGTGATGGTGTTCAAGACGAGCCAGACCTCTGACTGGCAGCAGACAGGCAGGCAGGCTGTGTGCATAGTCAAGAGGCACTATAGCCCTGGCCGGTTTGGCTCAGCGGTTAGAGCGTCGGCCTGCGGTCCAGAGAGACCCGGGTTCAGTTCCCGCTAAGGGCATGTACTTCGGTTGCAGTTTGTCCCCGGCCCTGGTTGGTCGTGTGGGTGGCAGCCACTCGATGTGTCCCTTTCACGTCGATGTTTCTCTCTCTTCCTCTCTCTCCCTCCCACTCTATCTGAACAAAAAATGAAAAAATGTCCTCGGGTGAGGATTAAAAAAAAAAAAAAAGAGGCACTATAGGTCAGTGGGTAAGGGTCTGTGGGTCTGCGCTAGTGTAGTGGGATGGAAAGCAGAGAACAGATACAGAGATGTATAGATATAGAATGTGAAGGCATAGAATGTGTAGACAGAGAAAGTATGGATGTAAAAATGTTACATGGAGAATCAGCTCTTTCACAGTTTTCCCCTCATACACACAACAGGAAATGGTAAAAGAGAGTAGATTTGAAATTTGGTTTGTAAAAAAATGAAGAACTATAGAAAACAAACAGGAGAATAGTTAAAAAGAAAAAGCAACAAGAAAACTTTGTGCTAAAGTTTGAGGATCGCATGCAGTGTCTATAAACGCCCACCGAGTCGGACAGCAGTGACTCCTGCACATGAAGCCATGAGAGAACACTGAACATCCATCACAGGTAGGACAATAGACACAGAGGCTGCACAGGGGAGTGGTTGAGATGCCAGAGCCAGAATACCAGGGTTCAAATCCTGGCTGTGCCACTTACTACCCACATGACCTTCCCTGGGCAAGTTGTTTAACGATTCTGTCTCAGTTTCCTTGTCTATAATATGGGGAGGATAGTAGGACCTGGTTCACAGAACTGTTGATAGGTGTTCCAGTTATTACCTTCAAATCTATTCCCTCAATGCTCTAAATTCAACTTTATTTGCCCGCCCTGCACAATTACAGATGGGACCTTTAAGTATTCTTCCTTTGCTAAGTGGCATGATTCTAAGCATCATCTTTAGAGGGCGCTGCAGAGACATTGGAGGAGGAAAGGGGTCCTCCTCCCCAGTTCTAGCTTTCTCATTCAGCAGGCTCCTGGAGCTCATGGCCCTTCCAGTATCCAGCTCTTCCAGGGAATGGGATTTCCAGCACCCATCTACTGCAGTGTGCAGCGGACAGCAGCACCCAGCACCCAGCAGCCTGCCCTCAATCCCAGCACTTCCTTGAGCAATACTGCAGCAAGCTCTGCATTTCTGTACACCCCTGTGAACAGCTCCCCCCACCCCCACCCCAGAGGATGAATCTCCACCAGTGAGGCATCTCCTCTGCCATCCAGTGGGCCATGGCCACACCCTCTCCACTGAGGTCTGGATCTTAACCCTGGGTAGGGGGGACCATTTTTAGGCTTATTTCTTCCTTGGGAGCTCTGTCTCAGCCTGGGGTAGTGGCTGCTTCTACTACATCAAAAACTTTCTAGCTAGGCCGAGAAGTTAATGCTCCAGCATTTGCTAATTCTGTGTTTTTTAAAGTTCTCTTTACTTCTTACTAGCCAATCTTCATTATTCCGATCCCACATTATGGTTAATACTGTTTTATATTTTACTTTCACTATTTAAATTACTGTGGTTTCTGTCTCCCAGTTGGACCCTGACTGATGTAGGATGATTAATAAAATCCTATTTGTTAAGTATAAAACAATGCCTTATACATAATAAGCACTCTTAAAGTATTTATTATATTAATCCTTTAATATGAGGTCCAGAAAAGAAAGGATTAAGTATAGTTTTGGATCTAGCATCATATAAATGTCCCCCATGACTTGTCATTGGGAAAAGATAAACTATTTGTTTTCCTTCTAGTTTATTGCAGTTTTGCCATTAAATATAGTATTTCATAAAATAAAACCTTTTGCCTGTCTTACTTGGTAAAGATGAGAAATTTACATTTAAAAATTGATGTTAAAACAAATATATCATGAAAGTATACATATCTTAGTGTTTTAATTGGTAGGAAATATTAGCACTGGCTGGATGATAAATTAAACTTGTTTACTAACTTACCCTTATTTCATAAAAAGGCATTTCTATTTAAATAGTTTCCCATATAACAAGGTTAGAACGTATAAACTGTTACACTTCTCAGTGTGCTTCCCTGCACATTTTTAAATGTTTATAATCATAATGATCCTGTACAGTACTTAGGGAAGATGTTACTCCTGAGATAGGGAAATGGAAGCTAGAAGAGGCCAATGACTTACCTACAATCCCACATGCTAATTAGCACTGGATGTGGGAACAAATCTCAGCTCTCCCAGTTCTCAGCCAAATACCTTTTTTCTCCACTGTATTAAATCCCCCAAAACAATAATCAAAATTGATCCAACCTCAAATGGCATCTTAAATTAAATTTTTCTTTAAATGTGAAATATTGAAAAAAACATTTAGAAGATATATGCAGATGAACTTGATGGGTATATAGGCTTTGGACCTTGCCCTCTGGTTCCTGTCTCCACGTCCTGTGCATCCACAGCCTTGGAGGAACCTTGACTATGCCCCATCATAGCTCCCTTATCTCTGCGATGGGGGCTCTGATAGATCTCAGCTTGCCGCTCTGACTGTGATATGACAGATCAGATCATTTATGAGATTTCTTCCTCCTCTAAACCTCTATGATCCTAAAATTGATAAGCCATTCTCAATCTTACTTTCTTTGCCTATAAAATGTAGAATTAGACTGTATGTGACATTAAGTTACTAGTCCCCGGGTGCTTTGATTCTAACACTTGCAGTATGAGCCCCAAGTTTTAAGGCTGTTTTAATGTGTCATTTGGGAAAGTAGTTCATCAGAATCACCATGGAATTTTTAAAAAATAATTTCACCTGCTACATAGACTAATTCCAAGGGCTTGAATGATCTCAGGAATCTGGATTTTTTTTTTAATCCTCTCCCGAGGACATCTTTGCATTTATCTTCAGATAGAATGGGAGGGAGAGAGGGAGGAAGAGAGAGAGAAACATCAACGTGAGAGAGACATGGCGACTGGCCGCCATCCACACGACCCCGGGGCCAGGGACAAACTGCAAGCAAGGTACGTGCCTCTAGCGGGAACCAAACCTGGGTCTCTCTGGTCCGCGGGCCGATGCTCTAACTGCTGAGCCAAACAGGCCAGGGCCCAGGAATCTGGATTTTAAAAGGTTTCGGGAGCCAGGCTTTGCGCTGCTGAGTGTGAGAACCACTGTTTCTGGGCACTCTGGCTTGCTTTGCAGTCCTATTTTACATCACACAACTCCTGAAAGCTTTTGGGAAATGGTTATTTGCCATTTCATTAGTTGATAACAAATTACAGTTTCTCATTTTTGCATTATGTACATGAAAAGCCCAACGTCAGTTCAGTAGTGAGAACTGATAGCCACATCATATTATGAAATTTAGTCATGACAGATCCTTAATGCTCACAAGAGCCAGACGACAGGAATCACATCTATGACAGCTGACAGATTTTTTTCAAAGCTCTAAAAGCAAAGGCCAAAAACACATGCTTCAGATCCCATCTCAAAAGCAAGTATCATTAAAAGGATTCAATAAGACACCTTCCATGATCACAGACCAGATCAGAGTTACGGAGACCTCATCTATGGGATTTGCCTTTGAATGCTTTTATTGGAGACTTCTTTTTTTTTTTTTTTTTTTTTTTTGGTGCATGCCCCTAGCATGAACCGAACCCAGGACTCTCTGGTCCGCAGGCCGACGCTCCAACTGCTGAGCCAAACCGGCCAGGGCTTATTGGAGACTTCTAAGAGCTAAGAGTATGGAGGCTAGTATTCCAATTCTGCCTCTGTTACTTAGCTTTTGGTCATCTGTCTGAAAAATGAAGAGGCCTAACTGGAGAAGGTCTTCATTAAAATTTTATGATTCTGAGAAAAGTGAGGTTAAAAAGTAAAGTAAGTTGAATTTTTATTTTGCTATCAGGATTATGGATAATACATCAGCTGGCACTGATGGTTAAAGACAGTGGCATTAGAATTCTAGAAACAAGTTCCTTTCAAAAATTTGATATTGTAGCAGCAGGCGAAACCCTGAGCGGACTAGACAATATAATGCCCTTCACAAAAGAGGCTTGTGTTTGGAAACACCAATAGTAAACACTTACATGTTACAAGGCACTGTTAGAAAGGTTCAAAATACAGAAACTCATTTAATTCTCACAACAGCCAAATGAGGTAAGTATCCTCTCTGAATCACAGAATGACTGGCCACCTGCTCAAGGTCACACAGCTAGGAAATGCCAGGCTGGGATTCAAACTCAAGCAGTCCAAAAATCTGTGCTCTTAATAGTCAGAATATACTGCCTCTCCCCAGTTCAGCAAACTTCAAAAAAACTCCCAATCAGGGATTGTTTCCACAAATCAATGAGTCATAAGTTTTATGGAGTAACTATAAATTAAGAAATGCAAATACCTGATCCAATGCTGTTACTGTCAGGGGCTATTTGACAGATGGGAATTGATGCTGTCAAAGAGAAACTGAGACTTAAAATACGGAAAGACCATTACTTAAGTCCACACTTCAAGAACACTGAGCCTTTTCCATCTTTTTAAGTTCACACACACCCAGACACGAAAAAGCCTTGCCTTATTTTCCCCTATATGGGTTCCAGAATCTTGGCCTTAATGGTCAGGAAACTTCTGCCGGTCCACACATAACAATACCTGGCTGCAGTATTTTAACTTGCAAATATATGAAAATGGCAGAAAGATTTGTTCAGAATATTGGAACCCACACTCTATTATAAAAATTGTATTTGCTTTATTTTATAGTGCACTGACGTCACCTGAAACAAAGTGTAAAGGATATGGAGGGCTTTCTGTCTACAGTTCTTCCTCATGAGGGAAGTGGAAATCAGCTGGAGAAGGAGTCCCATTGCTGATCCAGCCTCCCCCCTGCAGTGAGGTCTGGGGTGGTACAGGAAGCCACGGTAGGTCAGCGGCACAGGCCCCCACTCAGAAGCCTGCAACTATGCAGAACTCTGAGGGCTGGTTGGTATAGGGAGACCAGCTTTTTGCTTTTCTGACATACTTTACCACCAGGCGTCAGCATCAGTTATAGAACTTGGGAACATCTATCTCTGTGTGGAACCAGAGAGGCACTGGGAAGGAGCTGTACCCACTCACTCATTGTATCCTTATCTTCACACTGTTTGTTTTAGTAGCTCAATAGTTAACCAAACTGCAAGCCACTTAAGCCAAATCCAAGTCCCATTCTTGCTAATCTTCAAAGCCAGACAGGCCTTTGTGGGCTGGCGTTGGTATCAGGGCCCTTGTTACCAAGTCTTGGTCTTTGCCTGGGCACTGAATGAAAGTTCAGTCTTGGAGTACTGGCTGTTGTTTGCTGGGGGCCCTGGGACTGGCTTTGTGAGACAGCCCTGGCTGGGGGTCTCCTGACATTCCATCTGGGCTGTCTCAGCTGGAAGAAGGATTCTTACGTCCAACTTCTTCCCTTTGGTTGTGGTGACGACAAGGATTAAGAATGGTCTCTTGATGTAGAAACTGAAAAAGAAGTCTCCACTGGTGCAGCTCAAAGATACTTCCCGTCTCACATCATGGCCCAAGCACCCGTACTGGGGGGTCCCACTAGCATTACTGCTTCATCTCACCTTGACCGACAGGAGGTTTACGCTATATAGAATCTGTGTACTTTGTGCTAACTATTCACATGTCCAAGCTGCTGGAATGCCAACTGCCATGTTAAACACAATATGTGCCATCTGATCAGAGCTAAAGTCCCAAATTCTCAGTGAAGCCACCACGCCCTTGCATTGTTTCCCCAATCCTAGTCTAGACTGTTCATACCACTCTTGACTGACATCACGTGTTTCTTTTCCCCGGGTCTAAATTTAACTAAGCTCTAAGAACAACCTGGAGCAAATATCACACTTGATATCTTCCCTAATGTTACCGTAGGCAGGTAGGTAGTTATTGACAAAGGAAAGGAGCAAATGGAGTCAGACATTCAGCTTGATTAACTAGGAAGGGGCAGCTTCAAGACACTCCAGGGAACAGCCGCGTCCTCAGCCAAAGGGACGTTAATTCCCAAATAAACAGGAAAGACCAGCTTTCCAATCTACCCAGGGAACAACCAGCCAGTTCCCGATTAACGGACGGAGCGTGAACAGCAAGGGAGGAATTCCTCTGCTGAGGTATGTGGAGTAGAAGCCAGATGACGAAGCGACACTATGGGGCATGTGCAGCAGAGTCAAAATAGCCACCATCTAGGAGAGGAGTCCAGCCTGGGAAAAACTGGGGGAAAGATCCGATAGAATAAGGTATGAAACCCTGGAAAATCCAGAAAAAGGACTGGATAGTTTGAAAGAAAGCCTACTCTCACCCAAGCCCAAGAAAATATAATCAAAGCTTAACAAGGCCCGAGGTGTTCACTGTCTTCAGCAGCCTTGCAGTCCGAACCACAGCACCGGCCTGTGGTCGGTGGGAACAGAGATGGTGCTGGACGATTGGAGCCTTGGATGCCAGGCTAATGGCACAGTAGCTCAGGCTCCTGGCCTTCCTCCTGGACCTGGTGGGGACAAGTGCAGGCCTGCAGCCCCAGAAGCTAGACCTCTTCCACCGTGAGACGGAGCTGAGCCACTGGGTCTTGGATGAGACATCGGGGTGGTGTACCTGGGGGCAGTCCTTTGTTTTCACAGCAATAATCATGCCAGTACACCTCAAATCTTCCTGTGTGTGTATCCCTGAAATGCATTTCCTGTGATACTGTGGAAGAATCCTATTTCCTCCAGTAACACTAGGACTTGGCACAAAATAGCTCCTCAAAATAGTGTGATCATTGACTTCCAGCAATACTGGACACAATTATCAGTATCTGTAAAAGCAAAATCCTGTTGTGTTCTAATTCCTCAACAGAACTGGAAAAAAAAAGATGTTCCAATAAGAATAAGCAAAATAAGAAATTTTTTCAATATGGAAAAAAAAAAAACTTTCCACAAATGGAACTTCAAAAACAGAGAATTTCATCTTTAAATTCCTTTTTGTTTGCAACTGTTATTAACCTCACTCAAGATTGTGTCGGTATGATGGGCAGAAACATTTTTGAAAGTGTGTGTGGGGGAGAAGGGGGACCAGGGGGGATTAATAAACCAGTAGTCATTAAGTTATTCTAAATATCCAATTTCAGCCTTGACAAAATTCATCAACTCTACTTTTTCTCACTCAAGTTAAAGCATTCAGCCATGGTTTGACAAATTTTCCCCTCTGATTTGGTTCTTCTGCTTGATACCTTTTTGGTTAGTGGTAGGAACTGGTTGACAGGTGTGATAATGAAAGCTAAATGATCAGCAAACCCCAGGGATATCACGTTCAAAATGAAGTTGATGTCCATGTAAATAAGGTACTTGTAATAATAATAACTTGCATATGTATAGTGCTTCATGGTTTAAAAAGCATTTTCAAATACATTAGCTTATTTGATACAATATTCTCACAAAGTAAGCAGAGCAGAGATGATTATCTCATACAGAAGAGGAAAGATCAGTTGCAATATTACTGCTATAAGGACACAGGTTAAATCTTTTGCTATTTACATATCTCCTTGATATTTATTGTTAGAGGCATTGGTCATTAAATAGATTTATCTGAGCATGGTAGGAGGACACTGCTTTTTTCCTGTGCTAATGTCAGACATTTGTTCTAGGACAAAACTGATCTAAGTCAATGTTTAGCATGCATCATAATCACTTGAAGGGCTCAAGATTGTTGACTGCCACTGCCCAGAATTTCTGAGTCAGTAGGTTGGGAGTGGAGGTGGTGGTGGGCAGGTGCGGGGGGGGGGGGGGGTCTGTTGCATTTCTAACACTTCTCGGGCACCACTGAAGTGAAGGGTCTGGGGACCCAAATCTGAGAACTATTTGTTGGAAACTCAAGATACAATTTTCTTTTGACTCTCACTGATCCCACATGAAAACTTGAGCAGTCCCAAGGCTTTTCTACTCACTGTTGGGTTCTTTTAAATTGCAGGTAAATTGCTCTAAATTATAAACATAATCTCAGTTTAGAAAGTACAATGCCCAGGTTATGAGATTACTCAAACTCTGAACTTAATTTCATGTTAAAACTTCTTAGGCTTTCCCAGGCTGGAAGACAGCAGAATGGGACAGAGGGGCATGTGCTCCCCACCTCCCCCACATATACCAGCACCTCTGTAATTGGTGGAGGGGATCTTGTGTGGGTGGAGAAGAGAAAGAGAAAGGATGAAAAAAGACCTTACATGAACTGGCATTGTGTGTAATGACCTTCACACACTCTGAGTGAGGCAGAGTTTGAAACTGACTCTCCAGTGGGTGCTTTAGTGGGTTATGTGGAGAATCTCAATATGGAAAGTCATTTGATATATATCTATTCTGACCAGTTGACAAGTACTCCTTCCTCTGCCCTAGAAATCTAGTGATCACCCTCAAGGTTCTTGCCATGGGGTTTCTCTGTCTCCTCAGGGGGCCCTATTGGAGAGGCCATGACCATCCACATAAAGCTTTCTCTACTGTGGTTCACCAGAAACACTACCACCTGCCTTCTCCAAAAATTCCAGGATCCCACACCAATCCCATGGCAGCCACTTCTCGACTGCTACCACAGGCTACTTTACATTCTCACACATGTGTAAGTCCTGGTCCTCTGCATCTTCTCAGCTTCAAGAAATACATTTCAAGTTCTCCAAGTAGACCTATGGAAATCTCTCTCACAAAGCTTGAGGCAAAGGAGGTAACCCACACCCTTCCTTAGGGTAAGGGGGCTTGGGGGGGGGTACAGATCCACAACATACTGTGCCTCCTCAATTACATCTCTTCACTAGTCTTGACTCCTCTTCTTCTCCCTGGACCCTTTCATATTTTTAGAGTGTGAAAAAAGGCCACAAAAGTGTGAGATTGGCTGTAGATCATTTACTCTGTGAATTCACCTAGCTTTGGAATTTCTCAAGCATTGTTTCATAGTGAACAATGTTTAATTTTATGTGTCAACTTGTCTAGGCTATGGTATCTAGATATTTGGACAAACACCAGTCTTGCTGTTGCTGTAGAGGTATTTTTTAGATATAACTGACACTTTATGGCTTTGAGTAAAGCAGATCACCTTCACAAAGTGAGTAGGCCTCATCCAATCAGTTGAAGGCCTTAAGAGAAAGACTAAGTAAGCTTTCCCAAGAAGGAAGAAAGTGTGCATCCAAGCTGCCTCTGGACTCAAGACAGAAACATCAACTCTTGCATCAGCAACTCAGCCTGCTGGTCTACCCTACAAACTCCAGACTTACCAGTCCCCACAGTTGTGTGAGCCAATTCCTTGAAATAAATATCTGTAAACCAATTTCTCTCTCTCTCTCTTTCTCATATATATATATATATATATATATATATATATATATATATATGGTGGGGCAAAAGTAGGTTTACAGTTGTGAGTATGTGAAACAGAGTTTATTCTTGTATTGTTATTTATTAAAGATTGTATTATTTTCCATACAAACAACTGTAAACCTACTTTTGCCCTGCTATGTGTGAGTGTGTGTGTGTTTATGTACACACACATATATATATCCATCCATCCTATTGGGTCTGTTTCTCTGGAACACCCTGACAAATACATGATATTTTAACAACCCTCTTCAAACCTCATAAAAATGTATACTATCCCCACTTAGAGGTGAGGGAATAAAAGTAGAAACTTAACCAGGGAGATAGCTTTCAGTGAAGGTATGGACAGGATGTAGCCCTGAGATTTGAACAGGTCTTTCTGACTCCAAGGACCATTTTCTCACCACCACGAAGTATTACCGCATGCCCATAAAAGCTGACCCACTAAATCAGTTGTATCTCATATGTGAATTCATCCATGAAATTACATATGCCTAGAACAAGAACACTTAATTCAGTGATGTAAGCTCAAGATAATTCTGTCTACTTGATTGAACCAATTGGTTGGCACTTCACAAAGATAAACCATTCAGATGATTGACTACATTTTGTTTGCATATTGTCAAAGTAATTGGGGAGGAAATATACTTGCAAAAATAGTCAAAAGAACTTTTAAGTAATCATTTTCTGAAATCTTTACTGATCTTCACTCTATAGTCATTATATCATTAAACATCTATGAAGATATTACTAGCTTCATTTAACAAATAAGAAATGTCAAGTAAGACTGCACAACAAGTTTAAATCTTAGCTCTCCCAGCAGTAAAAATAATAGTAATAATAATACCTACCTCAAAATTCGATACAGAGAGAAGAATTGAATAATATATGTAAAATTGCTTATCACAGGTTTTAACACAATCTGTTTATTCAAAAAATATTAGTTCTTTTTCCTCTTTATAGAAGTAAATATCTACCTAGAGAAATTATACTTTTCTGCCTAAAATTTTTATTCTGCTATGAAAATTCATGAAGGAAATAGAAAACCAAGTGTGCCATTACGTTCCTCTTGTGAGCCTGCTGACTTCCTGAGTCTCGGTAAGGGCCCCAATACTAGAGGCAGTAAAAATTCTAAGATATATAGGTATGACCCTTCCTAATAGAAAAATGATTTTAAAAATCAGCTATGCACCTGGCTGGTATGGCTCAGTGGTTGAGCATTGACCCACGCACCAAGAGGTAGCCAGTTCGATTCCTGATCAGGGCACAAGCCCAGGTTGTGGGCCTGATCCCTAGTGCGGGGCATGCAGCAGGCAGCCAATCAATGTTCTGTCTTGTCGATGTCTCTCTCTCTCTCCCTCTCCCTTCCTCTCTCTCTTAAATCAGTAAAGAATAATTACTTTCTAAAAAAATCAGCTATGTGCCC
This sequence comes from Tadarida brasiliensis, assembly GCA_030848825.1. Lineage (NCBI taxonomy): Eukaryota > Metazoa > Chordata > Mammalia > Chiroptera > Molossidae > Tadarida > Tadarida brasiliensis. The sequence continues at coordinate 74,532,743 of CM061267.1, read as the reverse complement.
TATGCTTTTCTTCATTTTACTTTTGCATTCTCACTCTTATTTAAGCAAACAATTAGAATAATATATCCCATTCTATGGATTTCATCCAGTAGTACCCCCATGTTATTCCTGGCATCTCAAACTTGCAGAATAATTCTCTCAATTTAAAGAAGGGAGTGAGCCCTGGCCGGTTTGGCTCAGCGGTTAGAGCGTCGGCCTGCGGTCCAGAGAGACCCAGGTTCAGTTCCCGCTAAGGGCACGTACTTCGGTTGCAGTTTGTCCCCGGCCCTGGTTGGTCGTGTGGGTGGCAGCCACTCGATGTGTCCCTTTCACGTCGATGTTTCTCTCTCTCTCTCTTCCTCTCTCTCCCTCCCACTCTATCTGAACAAAAAATGAAAAAATGTCCTCGGGTGAGGATAAAAAAAATAAAGAAAGAAAGAAGGGAGTGAGCTCACTTTCATTTACATATGAGGATCTCCTCTAACTGGAAGTGACTCCTTCCAGACTTTTGTTCATAAGCCAAAAAGTGGACCTTGACCTCACTGGCAAGTTTCCTTGACCATATAATCTTTCTGATTGCATATATATGAGCATTTTATTATATTGCTGACCTCAGTGAGCTGAAAATAGGCAATTAATTTTCCTCTAATCCCAAAAGTGGACACTTACTCCAGGTCAAGGTGAGAAAATATATTGTAGTCATATAACAATGAAGTTTATACTACTCTCCCAGGTTCCTTCAAGGTAAATTAGCCTGAACTGTTCCCTCATTCCATCAGAACAAAATGTTCTCTCTTCACATGGTATAGACAAATATTCCAGGAGAACATGAGGTTCTGGGAACAGCAGTAAGCAAAGTCAAAACACAAGGTGATATGACCATTTATCATTTACTTACATGCTGCCATTTTTGATATAGCCAAGTGCTGGGTTTGAACCCACTTTCCTTTCATTCTGCAGCATTGGAACAGCTAAAGCTATGGGGTTAACACTGCAAGTAACTTAAAGCACATTTCCTTCTGTGACTAGTACTGAAGGCTCAGAAGGAGACATCCCTCCAAGTAAGCTAACCATCATTCCCACCTTTTTCAGGAGACATAAAATTCCATCCTATAACCCTGATGATGACAAAAACCTTCGAGCTCAAAGAGCCACAACCCTTTTACCACAAATTTGTCCTTCCTCGAGAAGACAGTTGAGCTGACAGTGGATTATCCATCATGTGGGGACCCAAGATAAAATCCTGAGGGATCGTGGATAAAACAGGAAGGTTTATTCTTTGAAAATGAACTTCCCATGCTCATTGACTCTGGCAGATTATATTTTAGAAGAGTGAAAAGGAAAGGCCTTTTCTCCCTTTTTTTTCTTTTTCTGTCTCTTTCACTTACAACACTCTGACTACAAGAGAAATAATAAATAGAGCTTCCTGCCAAATGTAAGGGGATAAACTAGGAAATGCTAAGCTTTGGAGCATTAAGAAGGCTCATTGTGCAGTTTTAGAACAATTTCCATGTCATTAGCTCTAACTGCTCCCTCCACCAATGGGACCAACTGTCAGGAACAGCATCAGCATTATTTTGCTTTTCACCCTCAGGCATGACAACAACAAGGACAATATCACAGTAATGATGATGATATCACCTTCCATATGTGTAACATGTTCAAGTACATGGAGTTTATTTACATACCAGCTGATTATATAAGCTCCACAAAAGCAGAAATAGCATTTGTTTTATTCACCATCATGTCTCCCAAAGCCTGCCAAAATACCTAATTGGTAAAGGTTTGTTGACTAAATAAATTAAATATCTCGTTTGATCCTCAGCAAACATTATCCCCTGCAGTGCATTATTGGTTCCATTTTACAGAGAATAAAACTGAGACTCAGGGAAGTAAGCAGTGTGCCCAAGGTACAAACTATTAAGTGGCTGAGTCAGAAAACAAACTAAGGTCTTCTGACGCCAAACTTAGTATTCATCCCCCTACAGGGCTGCCAAACCTGACGAGAGCTAGGCCATGGATAAGGCCAGTAACAAGATTAGCGTGTCAAAATGCAGGAATAACTATGCCTCTGAAAAGAACTGCAAAAGAACAAAACTCTAAGGTCAGATCACAATGAAAGTGCAGTGAGGAGTCAAGTTCAAGAGATTGGTCATTATTAATCAAATTATAGATCAGCCCCAGGAGCCCCATATTTCCTTGCACTTGTGCTCAAGAGACCCTTTTGTAAAACATTCACAGAAAAAGATCGATACCTCTCTGGAGGTAAGTGGCATAAATTATGTCTCAACATACCCACCACAGGAGTTTTACTGTGTGTTGTATACAGTAATTGCATTTTATAGATGGCTGTGGAAAGCTTCAGTCCTCATTGATTTTGATCATAAACTAAAAGGCGACAAAAAGAAGGGAACAGCACTTCAGATGAAGAAGTCAGTCAGCTAAAGCTGCAAAAGAAAATGAAAATTTGGCATGCTGAATGTGATCAATTCATGTTTCTTGGAAAATTAATGTAGATATTTCAGTGCTTTCATTATGAGCCGGTAGCAAAACTTGAACGTTACTATGAGAATCTCTGTTCATCTAATAGTCATTGGGGGCACCTATCAGCAGGATTTAAGATGACAGGAAGTCAGCCTTAACTAGAGTCCTTTCTAACTTTTCACATGATGGATGCTATCAGAATGCCTTATGAGCCACATTAACTGAATATTTGTGTTTTTATTATTGCATTTAACATGTCTTTGGGATTTACAATCAAAGTTAAATGGAGATTGTGATGTCATCTGGGACCATCAATATGTCGCTAACATTTCTAACTTCCAGAAGCATATTTTTCAAGCATTACTCTCTTGATTTCCTTCATTTCTTCATGCCCTTCACAGCAAGCAATTCTGAAGGGATGTTAATGCAGCATAACAACTCTTTACCCTTTTTCAAGGCCAATTTTGCAATATGGGCAAAATGATTGGAAATGGAGTCCTGAAAACGCTGAGACCATCTGTCAGGGACTCAGTTAAGAAGATCCACACTGTTTCACAGCCAAGGATGGGGATAAATTATGCTTGGCTAGAAATGTCCAAAGCAAGTGGATTCCCATTCAAGCTTATTAGGATAAATTACAAATTTTTTTTTATTATTCATTGCCCTGGTGAAATCACACTTTCAGATGATGATGAATTCAGAGACACAGTCCTGTGAAATGTTCCCATGCACTTTGTAAAGATAACTCTGTTAATATTTAATCACAAACTCCAGAAGTACTTAGCTAATATTTATTCATGAAATGTATTTGGTAAAATATTAAAGACCTAGAGGGTGGGGCTGTTGTGATTAAATTATATAGCTTGGGATGTCAAGCTTCAGAATAAGTTGAACACTGTGTCTCCTTCCTCCCTTAAATATTTATTACCATTATAAAACTATTGACATCTTGCATGGAAAACAATAGTTGTCATGTTTTTCAACACAGATTTTTATACTAGTAAACATTGGTAGTCAAGATGTTCTCACAAATGTTGGAACGGGTCTGCTTCACAGGAAGTAAAGCCCTCCCCCATCATAAGCGTAACACTACACACAGTGAATCATCTCTTCCACATTCCCTCACTCCCACAGGCTGGAGTGAAAATGAAAAATTGGGCCCTTTTTATGAAGTACCAAGTAGAAAGTTTGGTTACTAAGTTGGAAAAACAACCTGAGCATAGGGGATGTGGGGGGAGCAAAAGTAGGATTACAGTTGTAAGTACACGAAACAGAGTTCATTCTTGCATTGCTATTTATTAGTTATTGTATTACTCTCTATACGAACAACTGTAAATCCACTTTTGCCCACCCTGTATTTGAGAACATACATCATTACTTCCCCTCCCCCAGCCTCGGCTAAAACATTGATAAAAGTGAATTGAAAAGTTAGTCCAGCAAGTACTGTACTAATTAGAATACCATTCATGGATTCGTTTAATTTTTCTTGATTTATTTTTGTTATTTAGTCTTAATCTGAAGAACTGCCAGAGTGATTTGGTTAATTTCTCTGAAAGTAACATTTATGAAAACCCCTTTCATTAGTAGAAAAGAATATTAATATTAAGAATATTAGTGTTCAGAGAAGGATGATATTTGAACAAGTTTACCTTGAGAAAAATGGTCTAGAGAGCAAGATTAAGTTAAGAAGGAACATCATTCAAGGCTGGGTCTCAGGGCTGTGTGTTCCTGGCTTCACTAGTAAGGATGCAACAGGACTTGAGAGCTGGAGGAACCAAGGTACAGGCTCAGAGAATATGGTAAAATTTTGCTTAATTACATCAAGGATCCAATCACTCTGAACCAGACATCAATTCAAAATAGGATGCAGCCAAGCTATTGAGATGCAGAGAAATCCTTGTGATCCAACCATTAAACTGGTCCCTGAACCTAGAGCAGAGCTGAATTGAGACTGCGTGTTCAGCTAGGGAATTGAGGGTATGCTAGGCAGGCCCTATCAACGAGCCACTTGTAACACTAACGAACCACCAGTCTAGGTGGCTTTGTAGATCAGAACCCCAAGGCAGAAATGTTCAACTTTTCTTCCTAAACTGGGAACTCCTGATATCTGACAGACACTATTTTTGGAAGGGCCACTGGTAGCTAAGAGAATGTTTCCTTTGCACAGCCCACGGACGCACCAGTGAGTCAATCATTCAAATACAGTAACAGCGTCACCCACTCAACCACTTAGGCCCAGCTTGAGCTCCAGCGGTGTTGCAGGCACAACTGTGAGCATGGCTCTAAATCACCCCAGCACAACAGGCACCCTCATACATCGCAACCCCTTTCTCCTTCTTCATTTTGGTGGGTAGTGGTTCAATAACCTGAACTATGATACCAGAATTTTCTGGAACTGCAACACATAACTGACTATTGACATCATAAAAACTCACCCTTTAATGCAGAAAAGCTAACTTCCATCTGGAAAGGTCACTCACCTTCCAGAGATCCCATACGGAGCACTGAGGGGAGAAGAGCACATCCCACAAGCAGACAGGCCAAATCCACCCTAGCACATGGGGAGGCAGATGTCACGGTGATGCTACCCTCACATTTCCGCCTCTGATAATGAGGCTGCCAATCACCTGAAATCCCCTTAAGCAGGAATTCTATATCCAGGTCCCATCCTTCAGAGCTCCATATGTTATGATTTGCAAATTCAAGGAACTCGATAAAATGCCTCTCTGAAAGGTTTGAGTCTGAAGTCCTCCACCAGAACCAATACTGAGATGAGGAAGACTTATGACTAGAGAATTCAGAACAGTTATTGAGGTTCCATAGGATATTAAAAGATAGATTTGATGGCCAATTGTATAACAGAATCAAAAGCTGTTATTTATTGAGCTCTTACTGTCTACCAGAAACCATACAAAGGACAATGCATAGATTATCTCATTTAACCTTCATCGCCTTTGAGATTAGTCCTGCTATTTGTCCCTTTTACAAATGAGGAAACTCAGTTTGGAAAAGATGAAGTCGCTTATGCTGGGTCCCACTGCTCGCAGGTGACTGACCTAGACAGAGATGTCGACACAAAAGGATATGGGAAAGAGACGTCCTCTGTTACCTGTCAGAAGACCAAAATAACCTAAATTAGAATAGAAGACACTAAATAGTATTATACATGAAAGACACATCGTGTAGCTTCTATGAGCACTATAAATGGCCACAGTCAGAAGAAAGAACACAAAACTAAGAGATGTGGGGGCCTGGGTTTCAGTCTTTTGGATTTCTATGAGAAGATTCGCTTTATGCTTTTGGGAAAATCACCTGATCAGTTTAATTTCTAGAGTTAACCAGTCATTAAGAGGTTGAATGGAATATGCATTAAGAGCAGAAGTCAACTAATGTATGATTTATAAACTGATAGGTCACATAACGATAGTACAGAAATGTTTAGGATAACATTATATCTAAAAGGTACCATAGCATAGTATGGTGGAAAAGAAAAAAGGAATAGCAGTAGTACCTAAAATAGGCTGAGACTTCCATGCAGTATTTTTATGAGTTTTATAAATTAGATATTGTTATCAACATTAAACAAATTAAGAAGAGGAACTGTGAAAGATAAAATGCTCAAAGTGTTAGCAGTACCATGGCAGGACCTGGTAAATACCCAATATCACCAAGCTATAACTGGTGACCCTATGAGCCTTGTAATAACCCTTTATATTTTTTAACATATGTTATTTCATGTGACCCTCAATATTCTACAGATGAAAAAAATTAAGATCTGTCAAGCTTAAATGACTGTCATGTGAGTAAGTGTTGAAAGAGGGACTCAGAATCACCTCTGACACTACACTCTGAGCTCTCTCCACTGCCACACACTGTCTCAAATTCCCATGTCTCACCCCGTTGAGGAAGTTTCCCTTGTTAAGTGAATTCCAAAATTTTACTCTCTAAAACTTCATATTTTGGATAGAGTTACTTATTTTAGGGTAAGCTGGGGAGTAAAGTTAAATTAAAAGATTTATATTTCAAGAATGATTAGAGAGATATAGTACTGCCCTGGCCAGTCGGCTCAGTTGGTTGGGCATTGGCCCATGCACCTAGAGGTCAGTGGTTCGATTCCCAGTCAGGGCACATGCCTGGGTTGTGGGCTCGATCTCCAGTGAGGGGTGTGCAGGGGGCAGACAATCGATGTTTCTCTTTCATTGATGTTTCTCTCTCTCTCTCTCTCTCTCTCTCTCTCTCTCTCTCTCTCTCTCCTTCCTCTCTCTCTCTAAAAATCAATAAAAACACATTTTAAAAAATGGAGATATAGTACTAATTCATAAGTACCCTACTTAGGGAGGTAGAGATATAAAATGAACAAACAAGAAAGAAGCTTTTCAGTGATACCATCACATAAACCAGTAAGCTAATGATTTTTGAAGAGGAATAAAAGGAAACTAATATTGATGGAACACACACTGCATGCTAGGCACTTAACATATTCACTCAATAAATATTTACTGAGCAACTATTATACATCAGGTACTCTGCAAAGCTTTCAGTATACAATGGTAAACAATATCAACACAGTCCCATGCTCATATGCATAGTATCCAGTCAGGGAAAATAGATATTAAACAAATAATCACATAAATAAATATAAATTCTGAATAATAAGAGCTATAAGTGAGAAATAATAAAGGACAGGTAATAATGGGAAGGTCAAGAAAGGCTTAATTAATGGAGTTATATTTAGTCTGAGAACTAAAGAATAAGTAAGAATTAACCAGACCAAGAAAAATGGGAAGGTCTCTCCAGGTCAAAGATAACTGCATAGCAACAACCCTGAGGCAACGAAGAGCCTGATGAGTGCAGGAACAGAGAAAGATCGTAAAACCGGAAGTTGAGGATAAAATTGGAATAGCCCCAGATGAGTTTTGGAGAGGTAGGCAGGGACTAGATCCAGCTTCTTCTATCCATCAATTAAGTGAAATAGGTAGATCTTCATTATGTGTGCCTTACAGAGGAGGAAACAAAGATTCAAACAAATGAATCAGTTAAATGAATTATCTGAGTTCAGACAGCTGGTCAGTGGGAGAGTGCAGTCTCCATGTACTCCTCCATGTCTTCTCCTCCCTCCCTTTTATTGATTTTAGAGAGAGAGGAAGAGAGAGATAGAAACATCAATGAGAGCGAACATCAATTGGCTGCCTCCTGTATGCCCCTCACTGGGGATCGGCCCACAACCTGGGCATGTGCCCTGACTGGGAATCAAAGCGACGACCTCCTGGTGCATGGGTCGATGCTCAACCACTGAGCCACACCGGCCTGGGCACTCCTCCGTGTCTTACAGCAGGAGTCACACGGTGCCATTTTGCCACCTTGGGCTGATGGAAATTCTGCCTCATTCTACCTTCAAAATGAGAAAATCCACTTGCAAGCAGATAAAAGCCACACTCTCCAAAAATCCGTTTTAACAGAAATAAAGATGAATTTTTAGACTTATCTTCCTGACACTTCTCAACCGGTCCAAACTCAGGTGGGGAAAAAAGTGATATTATTTCAAATAATTCCATAATTACTTTTTCAAATTCCATAATATACTTTTTTAAATCTAAGGAGCAACTTTTTCTAAGCATTTTATCCTAGCTCGTGGAGCTGGATAAGGAAAAACAGGCAGGTTGACGCTGATCATTATAACCAGAGTCGATGTCAGATAAACACCCATGATGTTTAACCCACAAATGGTTCTGGCAGCTACTGTTCTTGTTTTTATGACATTGATTTGAGCTTATCAACCCAAGCTTCCTCTCATTTTCACAGAGGGTCCTAATCGATACCTGAATCCAAAAAGCTCTTGTCAGGAAAATAATTTGTAGTTATTGCCTCTCACACTCTATCTCTGATGTATCCCTTGAAATGTATTAGCCTGAAGTTGAAAAATAGGTTTCCTTTTTTAAATACTATATTTAAACCACAAGAAAACGCTTTCCCAATGGGAAGTTAGGTCTTTTGAGGCCCTCCCCCACCAAAATATTAGACCTCCAGCCTGCCCAACCTGCACTCTCTCCTACCTCCTGAACGAAAACAGAATCTCATGGGACCTGGAGAATATGGTAGTTCTTCATGTCATCCTTCTGTGGAACAAGCAGGGGTAATGAGAAATCAGAAGTTCCTCTCACGGGAACATCTAAGATCTCCACGAACAGGACACTCTGAAGGATGAGTTGACAGGTTGTCATTTAGTTGGATTTCAGTTTGGGGCTGGTGTCCTAACAAGTGCACTTCATGCTCACAATTGCCTCATCCCTTCTTTTATCCTTTTGGTCCGAAGCTTACATATTTTGTAAATTGCTTAGGTAATGGTCTCTATAGCACGGAACGATAAAGGTTAAATGTCGTTATTGGAATTTGATCACATTTGGAATGTCACCTGAAATGTGAAAAAGTCCATTGCTAAATGAACATCACAGTGTTCTTCCCAGATGAAAAAAGGAGACCATTATTTTTATTGAAGGAAAATAGAAAATTAAATATACATACAATATAGCCATTTTTCTATCATTACACCCAAAATATGATCATTTATTGAAGATTTTTTTCATCATATTTTTTTTTTATCCTCACCCAAGGACATTTTTTCATTTTTTGTTCAGATAGAGTGGGGGGGGGGGGAGAGGAAGAGAGAGAGAGAGAGAAACATCGATGTGAAAGTGACACATCAAGTGGCTGCCACCCGCACGGCCAACCAGGGCCGGAGACAAACTGCAACCGAAGTACATGCCCTTAGCGGGAACCAAACCTGGGTCTCTCTGGACCGCAGGCCGATGCTCTAACCGCTGAGCCAAACCGGCCAGGGCATTTTTAAAGAAACTCAGTTATATGACACTTATTCAACCAACTTCAGAATAAATAACCCTAAAGCAACTTATAAAGTGGTTATGTTGTATACAATTTTTTAAAGGGAGGACATTTCATTTCATCATTGCTGTAATTTCTAGAAAATTTTTAAAATATATTTTTAAAATACCTAACTTATTTGTTCTTATTTTTGTTAAAAAGAAGGTTCAAATGGTTTGTAGAAATCACACATGCGAGGCCGAAGCCTATTTCTTGGTAGTAATGCCTGACCCTCAGTGACAGGCATCAATCATCCTGCATCACGGTGCGGACTCAGACGAGCTACAGCAAATGAAGCAGACCAAATATTTCGAGTACGAGAATCAAACTATTTTGGTGTACCAACCTTTCAAAACCAAATAAAATCCTGATATGTAAGGCCCAAGATATAAAGTTTCAGTTATAATTTGGTGAACACAATTTCAAAGCTACTGTGATTGTGTGCGATCCTTGAGGTAGGGCTGTGTCTTAGTGACCTCTGCACCCTAGTATCAGCATCATGCCCAGCACTTGGATGGCACCAACCAAATTCCTGTGGACCTGAATCTGCTGCTGGAGAGAGTAGGGAGATTTCAAGGCTTAATGAAACAGACAGCCCCATAGACAGTAAGAGACGGTTCAGACATCCTGGACAGTCTACTTTTTAACAGAAGACAAAGGAAAGACTGGGACATTTAATCTGGCTGGGCTTGCATAGTCATGGCTACAAATTTCCAGTCATTTCTACAGTATAATAAGAAAGTTGATCAAGGCATTGAGAGATTAGTTGTCTTTGCTCAGCAGCCATCATAGAATGCTAAAGATTAGAATGGCCCTTGTAGAACATCTGGTCTACTGGTTTTCAAATTGTGTTCCAGGGGACCCCAGAATACCACAAAGGGTGCCTCTGGGACACTTGCAGAGGTGAAATGGGCAGGTGTGTGGACATCTCACTCCCTTATGATTTAGCTCTTTTTATATATCTCATTTATATATTAGGGTTTCGTAAGATTTCATTAGAAATGTGGTTTCAAGTACTAAGAACAATGCTTTACACCCACTTATCTACTTTAACCTTCTAGTTTTACAAATCTGGATGCAGAGCCCAAACACCCAAGATTTTGTAACCCATTAGCTATAGAATGTAATCAAAAACCCAGATATGCTGAGTCCCAGTGCACTGCCTGTTCCACAGCGCTGTTAATACTGGGATTTTAGGTACTTACTTAGAGAACCCAGCACCTAAAACCTACTGCAAGTCTAGGAGATAGGGAAGCACAAATTTGCAATATACTGTGTTTCTAGCAGCTTTTTCATGTGTCACACTAGGCCGCTTGCAAAAGACATCCACGTCCATTTGTTTGTTCCCATAGATTTACAACAAACTGCACGGTATTTATAGCAGGAATTTCATGTACTCCAATGAGGAAAACTAAGTTTTGAAGAGATCAAATATAGTCATAGTTAACTGACATACGGCAGAGCTGAGACAAGAACACGGTTCAAACCATTCTGTCCAAGAATCTGTTCATTACAATCCTGGGGCAAGGACAGCCCGCCCACCTGTCTCTTGGGTCACTCCACCCCACTGTCACCCAAGCACCACCTACCAAGAATAGCAAATAGGATTTAACACCTAGGCTAACTCATTGGTCGACCATACCAATAAGTATCCTGAGACAGAGTACAGATTTAACAGAAGGGAGTCAGGGATCCTGAGCAATGTCAGCCCCAGGCGCAGGAAGGAAGAAATGGAGGCATGGATGTCAAACCATCACCACCTTGATTTAAAATGCCAAAAGTTCAGTGGAGAGAAAAAGCCTGGAACACTAAGACTTAAACCCTGAGCTAGAGCAAGCTAACTTGCACTTTAAGTCACAGTATCTGCCAGCTGAGGCTTGGGAAGCCCAGAAGGGGACCTAAAGACTGCCCCCCCAACCCCAAAGTCATCAGAGCGGTAAGTGCCTCCAGATTAGTCCCCTCCCCTAAACAGCTCCCTGCTAAAAACAGAAGGAAGTGGGCCCTACTGGAGGAGGTCTGATTGTGTGGGAAATGGACTTTAAAAGAGAAATGAAACCACCCTCATTCCACCGAGGCACAGTTAGACAGTGGTGTTTGGGCACTGCTGACAGTGGCCGGATTCCACGCACTTACATGGGAAGCCAGCGAAGCTCGCGGAAACACTCTCCCCTGCAATTTAGCCCCAGCTGTTCAAGCTGAGGCTGCTCTGTAAAGTGAAGCAAACTGGTGAAAAAGCTGAAGTTCAGCAGTTTCACTCTGCTGGGCCAAAGCTTCTGCAGAGTCCCAGCCCACGGATTCTGCTACATTGGCCAGATGCTCAGGGCCTCCCCAGCCAGTCTTATAGGGAGCTCCGTAAAAAGTCAACAGGACTCCATGTTGCCAAGAGGAAGCCGTCCAAAGGGGGCCTCGGGTCCTGGTCAGCCTGTTCTGCAGCACTGAGTCTGGTCTGAAAAATTCCACAGGGCTCCTGAAGCTGAAGTCATCAGATTCATTTTAAAACCTAGTTATTAGAACAAGATAAAGCACTTGTACAGTGGTGGTGGCTTTTTTCAGCTTTATAAATTACATTACTTACTCCAAATGCTAGCTTCCTCCCAGTAAAATGTCTCTTTTAAGTTACAAAGAAATCCAAAAACAATGCAAACGAGCTCACTATTTCATCTCTGATTTCTGTGTTTAATTTCATAGTATTCATTTCATTCCCCAAGACTCTGAAACCCTCAAGTCAAAGACAACAGTATGGTGATTACCAAAGGGAAAGGGGGATGGGGGGAGGTAGAAGAGGGTAAAGGGGGGATAAATGATGAAGCAAGGTGACTTGACTTTGGGTGATGAACACATAATACAATATAAAGATAATATATTATAGAATTGTACACTTGAAACCTATATAATTCCATTAACTAATGTCACCCCAATAAATTCAATAAAAAATTTTGTTTTAATCTTTCTCAACCACTAACAAATGTTTCTATGGACGTTTCTTTTCCCTCCCAAGATGTTTCTATACCCGTCCGATCACCATTGCAACTGGATAAATTGCACCTTTGCAAATACCTCTCTGATATATGCTCTATGGCCCAATGCAAATAATTTGCCTTCAGCCCTCTGCAGTCACTCTAGCATTATTTATGAAGCAGTTTCTTCTACACAAGTTCTGTAAAGAAGAAAAAAGAGTTGACTGTAATCATCGCTGAGTGGTTCTTTTATTTTTTTTTTTTAAGATACTGACTGAAAAGGAAAACCCTGAATGGAGTTTCAGAAATCTCCGTCAGTGTCCATGAAAGAGGCCGCCGTTGCTCATCAGACATGGGACACGACACAGTACACGTGTGATCCCCTTCCCTGAGCACTGATGTACAAATGAAACCTCACTACTTGAGCCTCTCATGTCCAGTTTCTGTCAGTAATTGAAGTGTCTGGAAGATAAAAAGAATCTCACCATGAAATGAAAAAATAATTCCTTTAGAAACATCCATCTTGACAACGACTAAATGTGTGGACCATGATTGCAAACACTTAGTGACTCAGTAAGGAAAAAAAGATTTAAGTTCTAGGACTGCTTGCGGGGAGGGAGCCTTTGCCTTGCACAATGTACAAGTCTTGGTGACTCATTTTTCTTCTTATAATTCCCAGGTGGCCAGGTTCACACAATGGATGGATAGATTAAATAAAGATCAACTCTAGCTTCTGGAAAGAACAGTTCAAAGTCATTGTTAGCAGCTATTCAGGGAGTGCTAAGACACTTAGGGTAGAGGTTTAGTCCACTGAGATTTATTGCCCAGCTCCCCGACACCCTAGTATTAGAAATTCTCCCTGATGACAACAAGCCTTGAAAGTCACGTTGTTTTCCCTGGAGGCAAATAAAAAGGAGAAAAATGCTGGATTCCAAAAGGAAAGTGTGTCTGTTTTACCATGTCACTTCTCTGGATCATTGGGCATACGCTCACGTAAAGATGCATTTGCCCTCTACCCGAAGAGTCTTTGGGCTTTGGGCTTTTATAAAATATCAGACCACATATATGAGCAGAGAAAGAATCACAGAATTTACTTGGGAGAGGAAAGAAAAATCCCACCCAATCTTATTTTCTCTCGTTTTTCACTTTTTAATTATAAAGTAAGACACCAGAAAACACACACAAAACTTATGTATAATTGAATGGGTTATTATAAGGCACACATCCTGCAACTACAACCTAAGTCATGATATAGATCTTTGAGAGCCTCCTAAGATACCTCACCTGTGTGTATCATTCCTTCTCAAACCCATCCTCCTCCTCCCCAAATTAACCACTATCCTAACTCTTAATCACATTTATTAAATGTGATACATTTTTAAAGTCTCTTTTGATCCACAGGTTTCTCAGCTGTCCCTTTTTTTTTTTTTTTACAATTTATTGGTTCAAGGATCTGGGGCATTTGACCTGCAGAATTTCTCACAGTCCAGACATTGCTGATTGACATGGCACAGTTCAGCTCCTGTGCCCTGTGTATATCCTGCAAGTTGGCAGCTGGATCCAGAACCTTGACTTGGTTTTGGTTCCACCATTTTGCAAAGATTTTAATAAGTGTGGTCTTTCATCAAAAAGCACTTAATGTCTGGTTATCTACCTTTTTCGGTTAGCAGCTGTTGAGGCTTAATGCCTAAATCTAGCAGTGCATTTAGGGTCTGTAAAATGGTGATAGTTAAATTTTATCCATTCTTTTTCATTTATTTGTTGAAATGTTTCTGTAAATAAATGCTCTCCCTCATCTACTATTTGGTTTCCCAGTGGTTCATATTGGAAAGAGAGGTTAAATGTTTCTTTTCCTTTATCTACCCATTTTCAAGAAAATGAATTGGGTCTCTAGAATCTTTTGAAGGTAGCTATGTTTTTAAAATACAGTTAGTTATATACTCATGAATTTAAGCATAATTTATAGATTTTATTCAATTACAATTATTAGCTCTTTTGAAGCTTAAATTGTCCCAATGGGAAGCTCTTAAAGTTGGTTCCTGAGTTCTTTGACATAACCCCAGTAGATTTTGATAACTTTCTAGCTATATGGTATGACAAGATTTGCCAGATTAATCATATACATTTCCAGCCTCAGACCTAGAATTAGCCAATTCTCCAAGTCTTAGTTTATTTTTATGGAAAATGTTATTTCAAAGTAACCTCAATCTGGATGCTAGGTGTGCTTTGCCACTGGGTTGCTCATTGTTTCGAGAACTCTCCAGTAGGCAGACATAGGACATAGATATACATTCATATATTTACACATCCAATACTTCACAAGTTCATACTGATATTTCTAATTCAAGTATATGGGCCTTTTAATCAGAGAAGAACAAGTATCACATGATCTCACTTATTTGTGGAATATAACGAACAAAATAAACTGATAAACAAAATAGAACCAGAGACATGGAAGTTATGAACAGATTGACAAATCTCAGAGGGAAAAAGGGTGGGGGGGATGCGAAGAGCTAAACCAAAAAACTTATATGCATATACGCACAACCAATGGACACAGACAACAGTGTGGTGATGTGGAGGGAGGAAGGTGTCAACAGGGGGAAAAGGAGGACATCTGTAATAAAATTAATTAATTAGTTGATTAAAGTGAAAAAATATATAGGGGGCTTTTTATTCAGTCATATCAAGGTTACATCTATATCTCCTTTCTTCCACACCAAAAAATTATAATTTTCAAAGCACATAGGAAGATAGAATTAGAAAATCACATAATTTCTCATTTACTTTTTCTTATATGCATAACTGTCTTCCAATAACAATGCTAATTGATACTATCACCAACATAATGAATAAGAACAGTTTTTAAACATTTATTTGCATGTGCATGATTTCTCCATTTTTATAGTTATTCCTTATCTACATTTTACAGCATACCGCTATGTTATAAATACTAGTCCCATTAGCCCTGTTATTCTTAGTTCTACAAGTAACTATATGTTCAATATTCATCACTACTCCTAATGACAATGTCTCTCTAGTTATTTTCATTATCTGAAGTTCATTCTCTAGTAGATTCCTCAAAACAATCTCATAGGAACCATACTCTTAGGGTCATTATATGTTAATAACAATTTGTGCCCTTTACAATTGAAGGTCAGTTTTTCTAGCTATAAAAATATTTTGCTTATATTTTCTTTGCATCTCTTAAACATTCTACTTTATTTCCTTCTCACATAAAGCATTGTTGTCAAAAGTAAAGAGAAAGTCTGATTATAATCTAATTTTCTTTCCCTTAGAAATCACTTTCTGTTTTGTCAAGATGCTCAAATGATTTTTTTTTTTTTTTCAGCAAATTTCACTTCAATAAGTCTTGGCATTACTCATTCTGGAGTGATATTTTCAAGCACATTTTTTTGTTTGTTTTTTTGTATAGCTTAAATCTTTTTTTAATTTCAGGAAAATTTTTCTTAATTACAATTTTTAGAATTTGTTCTGTTCTGTTCACGTGGTTTACTTCTTCAGGGATTCCTAATATACTTATGTTGGATCTTCTTTCTTTCAAAACTTCTTTATTTCTTTCTTCTTTTCTTTTGATCTTTACAATTTTCCTTTTTTTCACCTTATATTTCTTCTGAAGCAGTATCTGTTGTGTTAATTCATTTTTGTGTTTATTCTAGTTTAGTCTTTATTTCTTAGCTGCCATTTTTTTATTTCTGATTCTTTCCTGAGTCACATCCCCTCATTTCCAAGTATGTTTCATTTTGATTTGATTGATCCATGCATCAAGCCATTTTCTTAATATTTTAGCTTACTTTTAAATAATAATATCAGTTTTGATATTGTTTCTTAACTGTTTTTTCTCATAGCTTTTTGGAGGGGTAAGGAGAAGTGGTAAATTTCTGCAAGTGCCCATGCAAGCTAACTTCTAACTAAATGATCCAGCTTAAACCTCAGAGAAATCTCTATCTGCAATGTCTTCCCAGTTATCATGTTTTCATTCATTTTTTCATTCAAAAAATGTCTAATGAGCACCTACTATATGTATGACAATGAGGATCAAATTAAATAAGATTATTAATGATTAATAAGATGATTTAATGAGACAGACATGGTCCAGGCTGTTGCGGCATACATAGTTTTACTGTGCTTTGCTTTATTGTGCTTCATAGATTTTGCATTTCACACAAATTGAAGGTGAGACCCTCTACCAGCAAAAAGACTATGACTCACTTTATTGCAATACTCATTTTATTGTGGTGGTCTGGAACTGAACCCGAAATATGCCTGTACAGATTTATAATGTATTAAGGAATCAGAAAATCAAACAATAAATGATAATGAAGTCCCTCAAGATAATCTATCTCTTTATTCCTCAGCCTTTTTCTACCATAACATATGTGAGGGCTAGACAATAGGTTTAAGGAGGCAGTGATGACTTTTCAGCTCAGAAAAACGTTCCCTTAAGGCAGCATACCAAACAGTTCTCTTCATGATACAGCCATCCTGCCCACCACCACCCCTGCAAAAGGAAATGATTCCTATTTAGAATCACTGGTCTAACTCAAACACTAAAATGCCATTAAACTTAGAATTATATTAAGAAGCCCATGAAAAACTTGTGATAAAATTAGGCACATTTTCATATTCCTTTTTTTTTTTCTTTATTGATTTTAGAGAGAGAGGAAGGGAGAGGGAGGGAGAGATAGAAACATCAATGAGAGAGAACTTCGATTGGCCACCTTCTGCATACCCCCCACTGGGGATTTGGCCCACAACCTGGGCATGTGCCCTGACCAGGAATCAAACTGGCGACCTCTTGGTGTATGGGTCGACGTTCAACCACTAAGCCACACCAGCCAGGCCATATTCCTTTGTTTTAATTGTATAGTTCACTCTGTCCTATAGTACATTAATATGTGCTTCTAGGTCAAAAGCTAGGAAGTTTCAAGAGATAATTACTGCTGCTTTCCCAGTCATCCTCACCTCAAGGAGATACATATTTATTCAGCTGACATGATAACCTAAAGTCATCAGTCACCTACATTCTAACATAACCATAAAAAGATGAGAAAGTGTAAATAATCACAAAGTGGAAAAACCTTTGGGTAGACCAGATTTTTCTTTGGTTGTTGCTTATGGGAACATCTACCAGGGAAGTACCTTTTTAGAATTGTGTCTCAGACTGCTGTCTCCATCTTCAAACCAAAAAGAAGGAGAGGAGAAATTCTTCCTCTGCTCACTCTCCCAACTATGCAAACACAATGCATTTTGGGATAAGATTTAAGAGAGACAAGCCCCAATTCTCACAAAAATATGACCACATTTGAATTTAGATGCCTTCCTTTAGCTAAAATTCCAGCCAGTCTTCAGTTTGAAATAAATTTGGGGGTGGGTATAGGCAGGGAGAAACATTTGTAATCTGCTCTAGAAGTCAGCTCTGAAAACAGTTCCACAATGCTGTGAGATTTTAAATGCAATGATAGATTTATTATCTTTTAACATGCAGCATGTTAATGTATCCGTTTAAAGAAAGCATGCCTTTTGCCGACATACTTCATAGTTAAGGTAGAAAAAACAACTAAGGCACAGAGTTGCATTTAAGGATGTCAGAGCACAGGAAGTTTAGGGTGAAAATATCATTAAAAACTAAAATAACACTACATGTGTCAAATAACATCAAAAATGAACCTAGGAGTCTTGAGGCAAAGAAAACAAGCTAAGATTTGAATAATGTTGAAAGGGAAGACAATGAATTTAGTTTGATCTCAGATAAGAAATGATTTGAGGAAGAAGGATCCTGTGGATAGAGAGCCAATGGGCACGTCTATGCTAGAGACATGAAGACACAAACCCAGGCCTGAAAGAAGAGCAAAGCATTAGATTAAGTAGGTCAAGTGCATCAGGAAAGAAGGTGATTGATTGGCTGATAGAGAAAGAACCAGGGCTTTCTCACATTCACTGACACCACTCAAAGTGATATTAAAAATAGATGCCATAGACAAGGATTCATGAACTTCCTTTAAATACATACATAATGGGAGAAGAAAATACAAATTCTCTAAAATGGGGAATCCATAAATATTTTCATATTCAGAAAAGGGACAAAAATGTTAAGAAACCTGCCATAGAAGAAAACTTAAATTACTTTCAGGATCAATGGAATAATGTAATAACGTATCACTTCAGGTTCACCCCCACCCCCACTGCCCTAAAAACAAATAAACTAAAATATCATTTTTGGCAAGGTGAGTGGAAATTGGAGAGGTTGGACAGGGGTGAATTATATGGCTATTATCTGAAATAAAAACTAGAAATACAGATCAGAGATGTAAAAATGCCTGTTGGAGATAACATTTTACTATAACTACGTTTTAATTCAACCAAATTGTTTAGTGGTCCTTAATCCACAATTATATGTGTGATAGCAGATCCTTTTTATTTTAATGGGGGAAAAGAAGTAAGGACAGAGGGGTGGAAAAGTAAAGAATCCAAATATTGGAAAACACTAGCATTAAGGCACTGAAAGAGCTTCCCACCAAAAAAAGAAACACTTTAAACAGTAAATGTTCTCCTATACTCAGTCCTGATTACCATGCTCTAAGCAGCAGAGTGGGGAGGCATATGAAGGCATCAGTTTCATGTGATTCATAGAGGGTTATTTTCTGGTCTAGTTGGTTTTCCTGTAAAATTGTTGCTATTTCTTATAGAGTATCTCCATTCCATGGTTTTCTTTAATCATGATATAACTGTAAATCACATCCAAACTTGCCTCATATACCTAATCCCAAATCTTCCCAAATGATCCATTCCTTTTAGACCAAAGATTAATGGTGTAAATTTACAGTTTGGTTATAGAACAGGAAGGCTCAGACTAAAGGGACACATCAAAAGAAGTATAAAGTCCCTCAGGTTCCCTCTGAGGAGACCAAGCAGAAGAGCTTAAATGGAGCCTTGGGGGACAGGCCAGAATGGGAATCTGATAGCTGAAGAATGGGAGCTCAGGATACCTGCCACAGTTCTAGGTTTCATATCCTAGAGCTCTTTACACAAAATTTAAACAAGTGAAATTTAGGGATTTCTTAAGAAGGAGTCTAAGAAGGTGGAAGCAAAAGCAGAGAGTAACACGCTGCAGGAAAACCATGCCTCATCACCCTCCAAATCAGAGTGAATGCCCAAGGACGACCTTCCAAAAGTAGAGGTGATTTCTAGGACTTTGCTAGTGGCATCCCTGCTCTCACAAATGCTTCTATACTTACACTCGGGCCTCAGCTACATTTATTCTGCTCACCTTGGGAGAAGGTTCATACAAAAACTAGTTTGGCCAAAACTTCCTAATGTCTTCATCTTGAAGTCCAACTGAGAGGGAAGAAAAAGCCAGTGGGGAGGGAATAATGTACTAATGATAGAGAGAGAATGAAAGTGAGGTTGGAAAAATAATAATAATAAGATGTGGGCTTGGACAAAGTAAACTAGAAAAAAAAATAATTAGGGCTGAATTAAGTAAAACACTGTGAGCTACTATTCAACTATTGTAATCATGTTTCCTAATATATGTAATATGATGGAGGTGTTCACATATGATGATGAACTATAAAAGCAGGTTACAAATAGTTTGCAGAGTATCTACTTATTTTTGTAAATATGTCTCAACATATAGAATTTAGTATACTTGTATATGTAGTATATTAGATATGTGTGAAAAAGAAATGGAAGTAGAGCTAAAGGCCAAGAAGACAAGATGTACAAAAAAATGCTAGCATAAGTTTATTTTGTACAGTGGGATTTATGGGTGACTTTTCTCATTTTTACACTTCTCTATATTTTCCAATTTTGTACAATATATACAATAGTAAGAATAATTAATAAAAACAAGAAATCTTTGCTACTAGTTCTTTTTCTGTATCCCTTCTCCCAGGACCCATCACATGGAAACTTGTGATCAAGATTGTTTGCACCAACAATTTTGAAGAGAAAGAACAAAATAACACAAGGAATGCATAACAATCATCACAATCTTAAAATTGTCTTTACATGCCTGGTTCTTAGTTCCGACCAAGTCCTCTCATGTTCTCAATTTCAATAAGAAAAACTAATATGGAAAAGACCATCAAACTCAGACTTCTGACAAGGCAACTGTTAAAATTCATGAGGGTACATTTTGCTGTTAATTGGCTATCCACCATTAGAAACCTGGCTTTTTGATTCAAAATAGTCACAGCAGGCCTTCGCAGATTGGCTAATGAGCTGTCCACTCACCAGTGAATCCAGCTATTCATCAAGCCCCTGGGTAATTTGAAGGGAGCTCAGGATACCTACAGCAGTTCAAGTGGAAAATGAAATCTGAGTAGCCTGTAAAGGGGAAATGACATCCTGCCCAAGTTGAAAACGTCTGTTCTTTGGGGGTAGATTCCTCTAGACTAGTCAAACTGGACTGAGAAGTTAACTAAATGGAAGATCTATCATTGCTGGAGTCTGGCAGCTTGCTTCTCTCCTAGAAAACCATGGCATTTGAGTACCTACCTCAAGTCACTGTGGAGTGCCTCAGAATGGCTTCAGAATCTAGTAATTGGTTAATATGAGCTTATTTATATAGAAAACACAGCATAAGGCGAAGAACTGCTGAAAAATAGAAGTGAAGTTTGGCAGAGTGAGACAAGATGTTGGAACTGACAGTACAGTATGATAATAAGTGAAATGGGGGGGCTCCAATAAGAGCAATTATTTAAGTGGGTTTTAATCTGAATCTTCCCGCCCACATGGCCAGTTCTGGACAGCAGGAGGTGTGAAAGGACACCAGAGCTCAGCAATGTCAGCCAACTGTCATCCTGTCAAGAGTGCAGACAAATAGTCACCATGAGAGAATCAATAGCAGTGGGGAAAAGGCTTTCGTGTACATTTATGATGGATAACACAGCCTGGGTGTAATGCATTGAAACAGCTAACTTAGATGATGCAGCCTGCTTCAGTCAATGATTTCAAGCCTTGGATAAGAACAGCTGCACTGACAAAGCATTTCCAGTTCTAGGCACTTGACAGCGGCCATGTCCCTACATCGAAGAATTAATCCAAAGATGTTTCCTGAAAACTCCGTGTCTGGTAGTAGTAAGAAAGAATAGAAAGAACCGTCGTAAGTGGCTCTTACCCGTGGATCATTCTCTGCTTCCAGAATTGGAGGACAACACACAAAACTAATAGTAATCTACCCCTTTTATGTAAGTTCCACTGGGTGATGTTTCAGTGAGGAGGTAGATGGGCTGGCTCTTCTGTTGAACTATGGGGAAACTGGAACATCAGAGCAGTCGTGGTTTTTCAAACTTCTAGAAACCTGTAGGAAAGCCCAGACTAGGCGCTAAAACCACGCGAGTTTCCCTCTTTTAATCAAGATCCTTGCATTGGAGGCTCCTGCCTCCATTAGGCAAACAGAATCTACAGTTGGCCCTCGATGATCGCGGTGAATCAGTTCCAGACTCCACCGCGCAAACAAATTTCTGCGAAGTAGGATTCTTTCTTTATACAGTCGTCCCTCCACTTCGAGTTTCCACTTGCCTGGCTTCACTCTATCGCGGGTTTTTCAAATATAGTATAGTATTTCAAATATAGTATAGTATTTCAAATATAGTATAGTATTTGAAAAAACCGCGACAGAGTGAAGCCGCGAAGGTCACAGAGCGAAGTGGTGAGGGACAACTGTGTTGTGGCTAATGAGCGGGCTCCATCCCCAGCCTAGTTTCACACTCTAGGCGGGGAAGATGATTTTGCAATCAACAGCTCCTCTGCCTTGGCCTGGTGTGTTCGTCTATCTCCTCTCCTGCCACAGAGGCTTTCTTGGGATGTGGTGTCCCAGCCAGAGTCTCTTTCCTACCAGGCAGCTGGTCCCACCCAGGAGGACGGCATCCACAGCATCTCCAGAGGCTGGGGCTTCTGAGAACACTGGAGGTAACGAGGCAGGCGGCCCAGTGACAGAAACGGGAGCCTGAGAAGGACGGCCACAGCCTCACACACTCTGATACTGATTCAGGGTGACTTGGGACAACCCAGCCAACCCCTCTGTGGCTCAGCCCCTGGCATGTGAAATAGTGACGTTCTTAGGCATGATCTTATCTCCCTCACTGGGAGGTCAGGGAGTCATATGAAATATAAAATATGAAAGTACTTTGAAAACTGCTCACTCATAAATTATAGAATTCCAGAAGGATCTTAGAGATCATTTAGTGCTACCTCTTATTATACAGATGAGGAAACAGTCCCTAAGCAATTAAGTTACTTTAACAAAGTCAAACAGAAGCAGAGCTTCTATATGTTAAAGCAGAATTATTAAAAATTAGTACAATTCCAATGTGACCGAAAATATATTAATAACTTATTTTTCTTCTTAGCACAAAAAGAAGACACATCACCTATGGAAATAAAAGGAAAGAATCAGAGAGGCCACCAAGTTTGGAATACATAATAAATGTCTTATTGCTATTACACTGTAGACATGATAAAATAGTATTTTACATTTTCAGTTTTTATGGCCACACTATAGGACAGCAAAAACTAAATAAATGAGTAAGACTTACCCATAATCCCTCTTGAGAAAAATATCAGTGTTAACATTATGGTAAACACCATTTACCATGAGATTATACTCTATGTTGTTTTGTAATCTGCTCTTTTGAATGAGAATTAAAATTCTATTTTAGCTCGGCTGGTGTGGCTCAGTGAAGTAAGCGTCATCCCATGGACTGAGAGGTCCCAGTTCAATTCCTGGTCAGAGCACATGCCCGGGTTGCAGGCTTGATCCCCAGAAGGGGGTGTGTAGAAGGCAGCCAATCGATGTTTCTCTCTCACATCGATGTTTCTATCCCTCTCACCCTTCCTCTCTCTCTAAAAATCAATAAAAACATATTTATAAAAAATCTATTTTATATCTTCCAACAAGGTAACGTCCATGAAGCATGTTAATAAGAAATATGAAAAAGTAATAAGGTGCTTGCTTTCATGAGAAAAAGAAACCTCCATAAAATTGATCTATTCTCTAAGGAACAAAAGAATAAATATACATAGCTCAAGAATAAAAACCTTAAAAGTGGTGCCCTGGGTCATGTGGCTCAGTTGGTTGGCATCATCCTGTGCACCGAAAGGTCAGTGCAGGAGGCAACCAGTTGATGTTTTACTCTCACATCGATGTATCTCTCTCCTTCTCCCTTCCTCTCTCTCTCTAAATCAATTTAAAATCTTAAAAAAAAAAAAAAAAAAAAAACCCAAAAACCTAAAAGTGGTTTCTCCAGTTAGTTGAAAGCAATGGACAAACCCATCCTGCTGATGTGCCAAACTAGGCCAAGATCTGTTCTACAGAAAGCAACAAAATGAGTTCCTAAGAGATGTGACTTCTGTTGTATTTACAGTCTATTTCCAAAGCAGTCGCTGACTCAGCAGCTCCTACCCTGAGTTGTAAAACTGAGATACTGTGACTTTCAATATTCATCTTTCTAAACCCTCTGTCCTTCCATCCCTCTTTTGAACAAAAGGTCAGTTTCATGAGAATATATCTTTTATGTTAATGATATTCCTGTGACTCAGAGTTTTTACTCCTCACATATCCTTCCTCTCAGAGTGAGGGCTCATTCTACTTAAATCCCCTTAAATGCAACCTTTATTATAGAGTGCTGCTTCAGTGGCCTGAAATTCACCTTAAAGAGTGAAATTCAAAGATGATCATGTCTCATTGCTTGTTCTCTTTAATTCTGAGATGTTAAAGTTGGCAGTTGCACATAGATCATTCAGATTTGATTCGGATAAGACCAGGCTGCTGAAGTAGCTCTGATTTTCAGATACAAACCCACAGGAAGCCCAAATGCCATCATTTTGCCTCTTCCCACTGCCTAATTGTCCAAAAAGGAAACCCAAGAAATTCCACATAATTACTCCCTTTCCTGCCCTTGCCCTAACCTCCACTTATCTTTCTGAACCACAGAATTTTGTAAGACCCCATCACCATGACCAGGACATCTTGCTATTTCCTTCTATTTTATTAAAAGATTAGTTTTTGTCACCCCAGAGGCATAACTGTTGAAGAGAAGCAGAGTTCCCAACCATTGGACATGAAAACATTGTACAAAAGCAGCACCTTGCAAAAAAGTTCTTATGGTTATTAAATGATATTTGAAAGAACGTGATAAAGAGCCATTATAAAAATCCATACAAAAATAAGACTATGAAATGCATAAAAGAAGATCTTAAAGGCAGCTGTTTGTTTTATACACAGCCTCTCACCAATCTCCAGTACAAGTTTGCCCCATCCCCACGGACCCAGCCAGGCACCAGGTCTCTCTCCCTGAGATCTATCTCTGTTCCTACTCTGTATTTTCCTCTACAAAGCTGAAGTTGGCCTTAAATGGTCTAAAATTTAAACATGGTTCAGCTTTAAAGAAAGTATAAATTTTCTGAGAGTTTTCAAAACAACACACCTTGAATAAAGTGAAACATTTCCCTTAATAGGAAAATTATTTCCAGACTCAGGATTTGTTAGGAATGTTAGTCTATAACTCTTAACCACATATCAAAAACTTCAACTCCTTAAATCCCTCTTATTCGTAGACGTTATATATTAATACCACTTACACACACACCAAACAATTGAAATCTACATTTAACCATTTCAGTGTTTAATGCAGATCTCCATGTGACCCATCTGGTGATGCAAATACAGCATAAATGGCAAGCAGTGTCTCTTTTGTAAGTCTGGCACATTGAGCCATGGCTAAATCTAGATTCTTAAGCTGAACTCAGCCCAAAAGGACTTTCAATCAATTTGACTACACCTGAGCTGGGTTTCTATAACACGGGCACTTTAACTATATAGACAAGTCACACAATCCACATTGTGTAATATTTTCAACATTTAGATATACTCAGAGGCCAAGAGTAGAGTGAGAGGGGCATGGGCTTTGGAAGCCGTTCAGAACTTGGATGGAATCAGAGTTTTTCCATCACAGGCCACGTGGATTGAGCAGGCCCAGTATCACTGAAGTTCAGCTTCCTCATATAAAATTAGAGTAATGATTATTGTACTTCACCAAAGGTTTGCATGGATTCAAGATAATGTATATAAAATGCTCACCATAATGTCTAGCCTACAGTAGAAGCTATACATATATAGTAGGCTTCTATCGGTAGCAATAGTAGTAATGGTGTATATTTTACCCTCAACACAGTGTGCATTTCAATCCACAATTAAACAGAAGTAAAGTGTAAAGATCTCTGGGAGCCTTCATAGTGCACTTATTTTACTTATTCATAGTTAACGTATTCAAGATTAGGTGTAATTATCTAATTATCTCACTGATTGCTTCATGAAACCATATATACTTTGAAAAACAAAGATAGAAGACCAGCAGTTTCATGAAAGGGAAAGGGAGAGAAACAGAAGGAACCATTACTGGGGGAAACAGGACTCAGAGAAGAAATAGCTAAGAACACAAAAACAGACTTGCTCCTCTGTATCATTAGATTCTGGATGATTGTTCTCACAAAACCCAGAACTCCAGGCCTAGAGCTAGATCACCCAGCACCTGTGTGGCACCTGAGAAGTACTCAATAAAAATGCGTTGACAAATAAAGATTATATTTATGTTCATGTGACTATTATCATAGAGAGTACATTGGTTACTGTAAGAAAAGTCATTTTCAAAGGTCCACATAAATTCATTGTGCAAATCTAGAAAAGCCCAAGTCAAAATTTCAGAGATTGCTAATGTCAAAAATTTACACTATTGCTTTAAAATGATGTTTGAGGTCTTCTCCTTTTTCTTTGCATGATATGGAACTCTAAAAAATAAATGACATTATTATTTTTCTACATTTTAATATTTCTTTTTTCTATATCTTAAAGATATTTTAGACTTAAATATTTACTTTTAGGTGAAGTTTGAATTTATGAATTTTAAAAAATAAGCATTTCAACATAAGCATTTGGTAAAAACAGATTATTATATCAATAACAGGGGAGAGAAATAGGCTTGAAATCAAAGATAAAATGTAACAATCTTTAAAAATTGATTATTTGCCTTATATGTTTTTCCAGAAATAGAAGGAAATGAGATAAATTCTTCTAGATGAAACCACCTTTCCAGAATTTCATCTCAGGTAATTTTTTACACAAGCACAATTAGAATTTTCCCTCAAATCTAAGAACTGAAATTATCATGATGGCATAATTGTTAGGGGAAAACTTAACAAAGAAAGAAAAAGTATCTTCAACAGATCAACTGCAAGCAACAAGGAAACTTAACCCAAAGCTTTGAACCTTCTATCTAAGGCCAGCGTTATCTCAGAGGCTTCCAGGGAAAGTGCAGGACCTCAGGTGTGGAGAAGCATTCCAGGCCATAGAGCCCTGATCAATGGTGAGTAATGATGAGTAGCAGGACATGGGATGTATGTTAGGTTATGCAACACAAGTTCAAAATCCAAAACCAAGCTAAAGATTTTCTATTCATGGACTAAATCTCATAGATGGAATGAGACATGAAAATAAATGCAGACAGTGGCAAGCATGGCGTTTATCTAATGGTCAGCATTTTCAGAGAAGAGGCTTTCAAAAATAAAATGCAAATGGGCTTTAAATTTTTGAACTGGTTTTAAATCTTCAACTTCTCTAAATTCATCTGCCTAACCACTTTAGAAGAAACTCTAAGATTATTCTTTCTTGGTCATTTGCTAAGACATTTGTTTGACTTTATTTTTAATGCTCTGGCCAACTTTAAGAGTTGATTTCATACAGCATTCTATACATTATGTTTTGGAAGGATTTATGTTTATCATTTATATGATAACCTGTATGTTTGTTTTAGAAATTGTAGTGAAAGCATATTAAAACATGGTACAAAACACTTTCCTTTCTTATTTTTTCTGCTTCATTTAAATAGAATATAGACAAATCACAATTTCTTTTATCTTTTTTTATATTTTTGTGCAATTTATTTCACAACTAAGTGCTCAATAAACTTTATTAATTAACTGCATACAAATTACAGACATTGCTACAGAGTGCAATCAATAACACTGATAGCATGAGATGCTCAAGAAACTTGGAACTAGCCTTAAAATAAATCACAGTGCTTGGTAATAAATTTCTAGAAGAAAATAGGCAGAATGGGTAACTCCTTTCCTCTAAAAAAAAAAAAAATGACTATTTAAGATTAATCACTTTAAATCTAAAAGTTCTAAGTTGAGAATGGTTGCTGTCTTGTTACTGACCTCCATCTTAACCAACTGGTCCTAATTACAACCTGATATCCATGAACTTCCAAGATGCTGGAGCAAGACTAAAGATGCTAGACTGAAAATTCAACCTTTTCATACACAGGCGAAAATGCCCTGGCAAAGGTTAATGCCAGCCCCCTACTCTACCCCTCACTTAGCTTACATATCTGCTGCTGAGACTCATATTTTTAGAAAATTAATAACATAAAGAGCAGAAGATATTAAAAAAAGTCTGCAAGACAATTAGGGAAACAGGAAATCAGTGTCTTAAGGGGAGCTATAATAAAAGCCTAAGTTGAAAATATCTCAGAACAGATAGGAAGCATCTGTAAATCATATGCCAATTATATGCAAATGTACATGATATGTCTGTAGGGAGATTCTAGAAGAGGCTTCATCACCTGATGCTTCAATAGGTCCTCATTTAGCAGTTTTTAGCTACGAATACCCTTTCATTGACCTATAAAATCCATTGACCTTTTAAACCAGATTTGAGTTAAACTTGGCCATACTAGAAGAGGCCCAAAGTAGTCACAGACTTCCATATAGAAAAATGTACTGTTCAGTGGGAGGATTTTACAGGACTCATACCCAATTAATAAAAAACATTCACTCAACACTAAGTGTCAGGCAGTATGATGAGTGTCTTCTATTTCTCTCATTTATATTTCTTATTCTCAAAACAGCCCCAGGGGAGCTATTATCTCCATTTTACAAATGTAGACACTACTACTAGAGTTAAGAAAAATTAAGGAAAGGGTCCCAGGTTACACGGTGGGAAAGGCCATATTTGCATCAGCCCTAATGACTCTGGACCCCGGGTTCATCACCACTGCTCTACACCACCTCCCACACACATGACTGCAGGAGACAAAGGACTAGGACTCAGCATCTCCTAAGTTTTTCCTAGGTCTAAACAATTTTTAAATGGGTAATATGAGTAATATCACAGGAAATCTGATAAAAGCATTTTCACACCTCATCTTCCTTAATAATATATTAAAAACTAAGAATATGTGAATTCATAATGTCCCTTCGAATCTTTATCTAGATGTGAGGCTAAAGGAAAAAATGAAACAAAGAGACCAGAACTCCAGCAAACGTGGCAGACACCTTCATTCTCCCAGTCTACATTTTATTTTTCTGTTCATAAAAATTCGTAATTAAAATTGCAAAGAGCAGCCTAATCCGTTCCCTCGTTTTAGTGCCTCCATACATCACTGGTTCCGCTGACCTAATAAAGAGACCTCATCTTTCCCATATCGGTTGATGAACCAAATCACTGACTAGCTGTTGTCCGTTTTGTATATGGACAAGGGTTGTATTTAATCTATCAACCCCATTAGCTGCTTAATGCCATTTTTCAAAAGTTAACAAAGCAAATTAAAATAAAATTTTAAAAAAAGTATTCAAAACACTTCCTGACAATATGATGGTCCTGGTCTTGATTTCCTTTAACTCATTAATTCTTTTGCATTTTGTCACCACTGTTCAAGATGCTCAAGAAAGTAAGGGCCCTGGCCGTTTGGGCTCAGTGGTTAGAGTGACAGCCCTCGACCAAAGAGTTGCGGGTTGGATTCTGGTCAAGGTCACGTACCTGGGTTTCGGTTCATCCCCGGCCCTCGTCGGGGTCCTGCAGGAGGCAATCAATCAATGTGTCTTTTTCACATTGATGTTTCTCTTTCTTTCTTTCTCTCTCTCTCTCTCTCACTCTCTCCCTTCCTCCCTCCCACTCTATCTGAAGATAAATGAAAAAATATCCTCGGGTGAGGATTAAAAAGAAGAAAGTCAGGGAAGGTCAAGAGAGACCAACAGCACCAAATTCCCTTTCACTGTTTCCCATTTTTCACAGATCATTTCATTAGAAATGACCTGAGTGAACTGAAGCAACTCAAGCAATAGCCTCAAGATTCCCCCTAAACACTTGCAAACCACCCATTGAGGTCATCCTGTCCACTCCTTAGGAGACTTTGGAGCAGATGGGGGTGCGCGAGAGGCCTCTCACCTTTCTCTGTAAGGCTGAGAGCAGAGCCGTCTCCAGTTCTGTTACTAGTATGCCAACACCATCACTTCTGCTCAGGGGGCTGCTGAAATCCCCGCGAGAGTCACAGTGTGTGACATGAAGCCAGCTATTGCTAAGTGAGGTTTAGGGAATAATTAGAG
Organism: Tadarida brasiliensis; assembly: GCA_030848825.1. Classification (NCBI taxonomy): domain Eukaryota; kingdom Metazoa; phylum Chordata; class Mammalia; order Chiroptera; family Molossidae; genus Tadarida; species Tadarida brasiliensis. Next base: position 74,503,032 of record CM061267.1, on the reverse strand, counting down.
AGCAGGCATTTTGACTTTTAAATATTCTACTGTCTTTAAGCAGTTTAAATAATTCCTAAGCATAAGTGCCGCTGGGGAGAGCAGGGTGTCAGCAGCAGAATGGATGTTGTTGCTAACAGCCAACAGCTGGAAAGGGACTGTGACAATGCCCCCTGCTTTGCAATCCTTTCCTGGTATCCTGCGCTACACTGGCTCGGGAGTCTAATGGCACAATACGGGAAAGGAGAGCTCATCTATCTACTTGTCAGGGCCACTGCAGGCATCCCACATACAAGCCTGTCCAGCTCGACCCGGGCTGAGCTGGACCATGACCTAAAAGGAAGCCTTTCAGGGGTGAGAGGCCTTTTATGGTAATTAATCCTCCAGAAGACACAATCCCCAATGTCACCTGAGCATACAGGAGTAAGTAGGAAATTCCACTCTTCTAAATTCCTTATATAAATCACACTGAAAGGGGGCTATATCAGCAACTCTAAAGGAAAATCTGTAAGTCTTTCTGTAAGGATGCCATAATAGTCCTCTGGATGTGTTCATTGGATTTCACTCATGTTTTTCCATCAAACAAAAACCTCCTTGTGCAATTTAAAAGTTTTCTTTTAGATTCTGGGAAGACCTCCTGTGTTCTATCTTTTCCTGTTATAAATGCCAGCATTCCTGATGAGAGCTTCTTCCTCTGCCCCCTGCCCTGGCCCTACCCCCCATTCTAGCATCTACATCCACCTCTTAATTGGTCTCCCTGTCTCCTTCTGTCCTATCTGGCCTATATCACACTGCCAGATTAATATCCCAAAGTATCCCTTCCATACCCCAAAACATCAACAGTCCAAAGTCTAAACTACTTGGCCCTCCAGAGCGTGTGCATATGAACCCTTGGCAATAAGTGGTGCCAACCTAATGAACAGTTCCCTCACTCTATGGATTCTCAGAGGCTTCTCTGAGCTGTCAAGCACATTCAAGGATAAGGAAACTGCATGCAGTATACATCCACTACACGCCTTTCACTCCACTAAACTCTTAGACAATTACCATTTTGTTTTTTATTCTAGATTTTAATAAATGAGGAAATTCAATTTCAATAACTTTCCCAGGTCATCTTAGCAGAACTAGGATTTAAATCTACATCTGCTTGACTTCTATTGTAAAACAAGTCACATTGCTTCAAAAGGTCTCTTGGGTGCAAAATACTGTTTTCGTATGAAGAAAATTAGTTCTGGCCACAAATGTGTAAGAATACCAGGTAAAGGACTGGCACGTGAACTGTCCCTAAGAGCAAGGGATGGGTAAGGCTTCAACAGGCAAATAGTAGGTGTGGGGGGGAAACAGCCTGAGCATGTTTAGGGATGGGTGTGGAACCTTTTTTCTACCAAGGGCCATTTGGATGTTCACAACATCATTTGAGTGCCATACAAAATTATCAACTTACAAATTAGCCACTATATTTGGTCAGACTAATTTGGTGAGGCGTGAGATGGTAGCTGGTATTGATTTCTCGGGCCTTAGATGGCCAGTGGGCTGGAGGTTCCCCACCCCTGGGAGAACAGAGCAATTAGTATGGTTAACTACCAAGAAGATGTTTTGGGTTCATGAAGAAGACTAGGATAATGGGTTAAAAAAGACTGGAAGACTAAAATTGAGAAGTGCTTTGAAGGTAGGTCTGGCTGAGAATTCTGGACTTGAACTGTGGACAACAGGCAGTTATCAAATAATTTTTTTAAAGATGCATAATAACTCATTTATTTTATAGAGAGAAAAATTACCAGAACAGTGAAGAGGGTGGATTGAAAAGGCAAGAGTTCACAGTTAAGGAAGGTAGGAAAGGCTCTACCAATGGATATAAAGAAAATATCTAGGGAGTGCTAAGAAAGAAGGAGATTAAATGGACTGATTATTGAAATGGAATTGATAAGATATGGCACCTGATTAGATATGGGGGGGGATGAAGAACTCTGAGATCTGTCAACCCTGATTATGTTGGAGCATGAATAGTCACTAAGGTAGAGAAAAAAGAGGAGAAAAGTTCCTGGGAAGATACTGTTTTAAGCAAAAAATAGGGCTAGAAATAGGAATCTGGAATTCCAGAAAAGGCCCAAAGGACAGAGATACAAGGTGCTGATAAGGAGCAGTAGAAAAAATAAAACAATAATAACAGTCAACCTTTATTAATTGCTCTTTTATGCCAGGTACTGTGCAAAGCCCTCTTACATTCTCATTTAGTCCTGAAAACCTTGTTCACATATGAGGAAACTGAAGCTGAGAAAGCTGAAGTGACTAACCCAAAAAAGAATATAAACAGTCCACAGAAAAAGAAATTCAATTGGTTCTAAGCACATGAAAGGTAGTCAAACTAAGTCAAATTTAAATAAATGCAAATAACAAAGTTGCTATGTTTCATCTATGAAAATGCTAATAATCAAAGATTTGGTGAGGATGTAAGAAATACTTCTCTCATACTTTGTGGAGATAGAATCTGGGACAAAACTTTTGAAGGGCAATTTGGAACTATCTATCATAATTTTAAATGAACATGCCTTTTGGCCAATTCCACATCTAAGAATTTGCAGTATTATTATATTTGCACATGAAAGCATATGCGAGAGAGAGAGGAGAGAGAGAGAGAGAGAGAGAGAGAGAGAGAGAGAGAGAGAGAGAGAGAGAGAACTGGAGAGAGAGAGAACTGGAGAGTGAGAAGGGATTTGTGCCAACTGGCACCCCTCCCAGATCATGGAATGTGAGAGAGGGAGGATGAAGAACTGAAAACTGAACATTGGACAGTAAATGCTGGCGGACAGGGTCCACTCTCCAAATGTTCTCTTCTGCAACCCAAAGCTGAGCTCATCTCCAAGCAGCTCTCAGATTCTCTAAATAGACAATAGCGACATTTTTAGTAATTCCAGTAGTCTGTCAGCAGTGCAAGCCAGTCACTTTTAATACCTAATGTTGAAATGCTCCAGACACAAAGAGCCCAGAAAAAAAAAAAAAAAAGAAGTGCTGAGACTCAACTCAAAAATGTCTGGTTCAAGGCTCATGCTGTTTTGCTTTCCGCTTTTCATTATGCCAGGAGACAAAAACAAAACAACAAACAAACAAAAAAAACCTTGAGTGCAAGAAGTAAAATCCATTCAAAACTTGTATCTGGAAAGATCAGTGCTAGGCATGTCCAATGGTCAATGCAAGGATTGAAAGTTAGCCTTCCCACTGAACGCCTTCCTGTGGATTCCATTCTGTTACAAAACAGGTCTGCTTTAGGAAACTCCTAAGCAAAGTACCATGCAAAGAGGAATCGATTGTGCTCTCAAGGTTTAAACACCTAGATTTGTACACTGCTGCTTGACTTTTAAAAAATTGATTCTTAATAGAAGTAGATCAAAACAAAAACTAGATGGACAAGTAAAGATATAACGAGAGTCTCTCTTTACCTTCATCTTCCTTTGGAATGGGAAGTCTGTGGCCATTAGGGAGAATGAATAAAAAAAGAACAGAGAAGCAAAATTGATAAATGATAAATAAAATCCACTACATTTTTTAATTCAAAAATTTAGGCTGGGTAAAAAAATGATATATTATTTTTATATTTATAAATAAGATATTTGTTAAATTCCTCTTATATGCAAAGAAGCTTTTGATCTACTCAGCTGAACAAAACTAACAGAGGACCTAATGTGAAAACAAGAAATGTCACATTGAACTGTAATCCTAAGGAAAGCCACTCGTTTTATTAAACTCTGTGGGTATTCATGGCACAGCACAGTCCTGCTAAGCTTCTATATTTTATATGCCTCACGGTTGCCTTCATTTTCAAGGGGTCTTCAGCACTAGATCATTTGTTCATGAATTCATTCATGCAACAGATATTTATTGCCTATCTAGCTCTATATTGCTTTCTGTCATTCTTTTCAGAGACACACAGACTTCAGAATGGGATTTGTATCTACTACCCATCCTTACTCTTTCCCCTTAAATTTCCCTTAACTTTCCACTCCATTTGGATGTTTTTGACTTCCTAACCTCACAGTTTCTTCCAGCCTTCAGAACACACAATGGACAGGCTTAATAAACTGGAGTCAAAGCTGAAGGCATTAATAGGGGGAAATACTGCCCAAATTTGCATTAGTATTTCCAGAAGGAAGAAGATGGCCAGGCAGTGCACAATTGCACATTTCCCCAAATTAAACTGGAAATGCAGTTTAACATTTAAAACTCTGGCACTCAAAGTTGTTTTCACTGTTGGTAAAACTGTAATTAAACTATTGGGCAATTTGATTAATTTTGTGTTATATTACAAAAGTCCATGATTCTGCCTCAATAGAGTTAAATTAATGGAATATAAATTGGTTTGTTACATCTCCAAGAATTTTTTGTGAAGGGTATTTGGCTTTAATTTGTAAAATCCAGTAAAGTCTCCACATGATAAAATTAATCATCCTTCCCTCGTATCATTTCATCTAGAATTCAGGTAAAAAAAATGAATAATTTTATGTTCTCATTAACTACTTTGCCTAAAAAAATACTAAAATTCATAGATAAACATTAAATTATTAGACCACACTATTAGAGACAATCCAAGATGTTCATTACGTTAACTCTTTCTGCTTGGAAAAAAAATTAAAGAAAAATCATTAATAGACCAGCATCAATAAGCTACTATATGTTAAAGAGGCTATTTTATGTAATTATCAGTTTGTGGATAAGAATGTCCCCAAGACAATAATCAATTTATAATTTTAGTTATAAGAAAAAAGGGGAGTCATTTGCTCCTTCTCAAACTTGCCCCCAAATTCCATTTCAGGCCAGAAGGCATCTTTTCAAAAAGTTGTGTAAAGTAGTCCTTTCCATCAATATTATTTCAACCTGATATATTTGCAATGTTTCACTCATAATTCCTACTCCATTAAATTATTGTAACACCTCTCTCTCCCTCCCTCCCTACCTCCCTCCCTCTCTTTCTCTCTCTGTCTCTCTCTCTGTCTCTCTCTGTCTCTCTGTCTCTCTCTCTGTCTCTCTCTCTCTCTCTCTCTCTCCCTCTCTCTCTCTCTCTGTCTGTCTCTCTCTGTCTCTCTCTCATTTATCACATCTTACCCTTTTCACCGTATTAAATAGCTAAGCAAATAGCACAGTCAACACTTCACAGATGAGAAAACTGAGACTTGGAGAAGCTGAGCAACTTTGAGAACAATTTAGAGTGGAAGAAGTACTGAAAGATTTGAAGTCAGAAGTTCAAGATTCTATTCCTTATTCCTCCTGTAACTAGGTATGTGTTCCCAAACTAGTCATTTTATTCTTTAGCTCATTTTCCTTAGCATTAAGACAAGGGGCTCTAAATTCTAAGCCTTTCCCAAGACTGGAAGAATCAGTATTAGGTCTTCAGTTACTCTTCGGGTCCTCTCTCCACTGTTCAACTCAATAAATCTAAAAATAAAAGATCCTCCATGCCTCCTGGAACAGCTTTATCTTTTCCCATCAGCACAGTCCTACAGACCATGAAGGAAAAAAGGCAGTCTTATCAGACATCAATTCATTAGGATCACTACATTATTTTTGTGGACCAGCACTTATTTTTATATATTTTTTTAAATATTTCAATTTGCCTGGACAGTGTGACTCAGTGGTTGAGCGTCGACCCATGAACCAAGAGGTCGCTGGTTCGATTCCTCTTCAGGGCACATGCCCAGGTTGTGGGCCCGATCCCCAGTGGAGGGCATGCAGGAGGCGGCCAATTGATGTTCTCTCTCATCGATGTTCCTGTCTCTCTCTCCCTCTCCCTTCCTCTCTCTAAAAATCAACAATCAATCAATAAATAAAAATAGATGAGTTCAATTAAAACAGGTCTCAAAGAATTAAATAAATACACTTACACTTAGTATAACATCATTAAGAACTGCTCTGGACCCTGGCTCAGACCTTGGACTAGCAAGTAAGTGAACTGTAATTGGTCTGAATAATTTCTGAATTTTTATAGCTCTAAAATTTTAAAAAGTATTTTAATCAATGGCAACAGAGATGATAGAAATGCCTATCTTAGTCTTCAAAGACACACACACACACACACACACACACACACACACACACACAGTGGGGGGTGTTGGAAATAGCCTGTACCTAGTGTTTGCCAGAGGCTGAGAAGCAAGGGGTAGATACCGGAGCACTTACCGTGGCCCCCACTGAGAACTCAATCTGAAGAGATGCTGAGGAAACCTAAGTATGAACAGTGAGGGAGAGTGCCAGTAGCTACGAGACCCAATGGACCAATGCAATTCATTTACCTGCCTTCTGAGGCACCTCTCAACTGTTTTTTGTTTGTTTGTTTTTTAAGAAAAACTTGGTGAGAATTAAGGCAATAAGAAGCATCCTACCAATAAAAAATATGGTGTGTGACTACGCCCTCCATTTCTCAACTATGCTGAGAAAGTGGGCCCCCAGGCCAGCTGTCATAGGCTCCGTGATTCTAAGCTGCACAGCTTGACAAACGTTTCTCCATCGGTGTACCAACACTGATTCAGCACATACCAGTCACAGATTACAACTGTGGGTTATTTCGTTCCCCCATTTAAGAAGAGGCTCTGGAACTGCGTAAGAAAATTAAACTACTTAGACCAGAGAAGTAGAGATTCGCTTCATTTGCCTCAGTTGCCAACTGTTGTAAAATGGTTGCACAGTGAAGAGCATTTCTTTAATCCCACCAGAAATCAAGTGGAAACACCAAGAAGCAATGCCTCTTCCATGACTAAAGAGTTTGAAAATACCTCTTAAAAGCCATTTAAAATGTAAAAAACCCATAGCTCACACAAAGTGTTGTGTTTTTGTTTTGTTTTGTTTTTTCTCTATTGGTTTTAGAGAGGAAGAGGGAGAGAGAGAGACATCGATGAGAGAGAACATCAACTGGCCGCCTCCTGCATGCCCCCCACTGGGAATTGGGCCCACAACCTGGGCATGTGCCCTGACCAGGAATCGAACTGGCGACCTCTTGGTGCATAGGTTGATGCTCAACCACTGAGCCACACCGGCTGGGCTTGTGTTTTATTTTTTTAAGTCAAGCTATTTTATTACATCATAATGGAATGGAAAACCTTTGACAGTTATAAGCAAACAAAATTATTCTAAATTCTCAAGCATAAAAAATAAGATTTGATTAACTAACTAGAGAAAGACCCAAATATCTTTATATAGATATAAACACCTATAGAAAATGATGTTTCAAATTTGTGGTTATATGAAGAGATAATAGTCTATGCTGGAAAAAAATTTAAGTATATACAGATGAATATTCTATAATGTTGTGTAATAATATACAATATTAACAAAAATACTGTATTATTTTCCTATTTAAATATTTGTAATTTTACATTAATGTAGTTTCCTGATAACATAATAATTATTATTCATGACATTTTTATTCCTAGCCTAAACAACAAAGGCAAAGTAAATGATATATTTATTATCACAGTTAAAACTAGAAAAATTTAGTGGCATAGCTATCATATTCTTCACCCATATCTTATTAGTTTTTCTTTGTCAATCACATGCTCCACAGATTCAGAGTAATACTCTCTAATAGATGTATTTTAGTAATTCCAGTACAGTTTTCAGAAATGATTTGCTTGATTCTTGCATTAAAATGATATACATTAATAGTGGCTGAATGATGGCCCCAACTCCTGTCTTCCAATTGCTTAACCCCAAATTTTTAGCAAAATTCTTTTCTCATCTCTTTCTCTAGTTCCTTCATCTGGTCCATCAGCAAATCCTATTAACTCTATCTTCAAAATATATTCAGAATCCAATCCACTGTTATTTTCTTGGTCTAATCCACCATCATCCCTCACCTGCATTATTCCACAAAGTGTTTTTTTAAAGTCCACCTGTTGAGCATCAATATGCAATTGCACTTTGTAGAACTAAGAGATTCTCTGTTGTAGAGGTTAGAGCAGTGTTTGAAAGTATACATACGATCATGTGCCACCATTCTGACAATTTAATATGGTTTGAGAATTAGAGAGTGTATTTAGACAGTGATAGGGAAAGTGGTAGGAACAGAGAGTTTGAAATCATTGGCAAAGAAACAAATTGAGGATACAAATCAAAAGAAAAATGTTGCTTTCATCAAGTTGGACCTTAATAAATGAATAGATATAAAAAGTCAACCAAGGCTTAAATTATAAGTCTCATAAAGCCAAAGACTTGTTTCCTTTTGCAGCTAATGTAATATAGCCTTGTGGATTTCGATGGAAAATCAACTACTTTTGTTTTTGTTGGTTTTTCTGCTCAAAATCAAATAGACCAGAACAAAAGTCATGTTTCCAAGCCTGTCGAATCCCTCGTCCACCATGATTCACTGATCTCTGGTATGCCATGTTTGGCCTGGAAGAGAAGCAGATGTCATTCCAATAAGACCTTTGTTTCCTTGAACCTGCATCTCCATTCATCATTTTTGTCACATGCTGAGCACACACAGCCACTTGGACTAGACTCAAGGTCCCACAGCCTCTGTGAATTCTAAAGAGATGGGCAGATTATTTCATGCAATTGCTCAAACTACAGCGACCTTGGCATTAAGAAATAATGATGAACAATGACAACAATTTCTCATTATTTATTATTCCCAAGTCAGAGATCAATGAGTTAATCAACTACTACCAGGATGAACAGAATTATTTATCTCCCTTACAAACATATGTTTGGGTAAGATTCTCCTAAGTCAATATATTAGACTTTCACCCTTATGTACACAGGAAGTGGTAAGTATAGTATGAAATCCTGTGGCTCTTAATTTCTCTTGCTGGCAAGATCAAAATCAGTGGCATTCTAACTCCAACATGTGTAACTCAGGTAAGCTATTTAACTCTCCTGTGCCTCAGTTTCACCACTTATATAATAAGTTACCAACACCTAGCTTCCCTCCCTTCTCATTTCGGAGTGCAAGTTACATCTAGAAAAGTGCCTGATGACTTCACAAGAGTGGTGTGTACCATTTCAAAGAACTGTCGTGTTCTGTAGGGGTCAGCAAAGAAACAATTAGCAAAGAAATAGCCTTTTGGACACGTGGAAAGAAAACCCTGCATCTCATTTTTGGTTTGAATGAATAAAAGGCACACCAATATGCAATGTAACAAAACCACTTAATATTTTATAGGTTAGTGGCTTCCAACACCATCTGATATTGAATATTGGCCCAAATACTTTGGGGAGAAGTGACAAAAAGTGGATGCTGATAAGCATCAGGCAATTTCCTCCCAACTTGTGCTCACAAACGGCTTGTGAATGTTAAAATCTCAGGCTGGAACATTGCTCAAATTCTGATCCTTTCTGGGAAGTGCCATTCTCTCTGGACAGTAAATGGCAACCCAGGCCACAAGGCTGTGCAGATGGTGTACAGAATATGGGAAGTCTGCTCTCATTGTTAGCACAAATGCCCTGGCTTGGAAATAAAGCATTACCTTTCACCCTTCTGCTAAAGCTGTAACAGCCCTGATTTCCATTAAAAGATCCACTCATTTCCTCAATGACACCACACACACACACACACACACACAAATAGGACCAGAGATTACTCATTAAGACACAATATACAGTATATCAATTTTCTTCATGCATGGAATATTATGCCAACTGATTAAAATCTCAGGACTAGTCTTTTAAAGTGGCCACAAGTTGATCTTTATTTAAGCCAATTCATTTTGTTTTCAGCCATACAGTTCTGCAAACACAGATGTAGTCCCCTTTTGTTAAATTTACATATAAGAGAACTAACAATATAGTTCACGGAATAATTCATTGATTCATTTGGAGTCTTATGGAATGTAATGGCATGGCATTCCACTGCAAGGTTACCTCTGATAATTTCAGACACAAAGCCCAGCCCTTGTGGCCCATGATTCACTCACTCCATAGTGCATGGCAATGCAAATGATAAAACTAGTAGCATAAGTGAGACTTCTAGACTCTATTTTTTTTAGTGTCCTGTCTTTGCATTTACCAAAGAATAAAGACTTCTATAGAATCTCTTCATATCTCCATTTTCTGTTTCTAAAACACAACTTACCATGAGCACATAAATAAAATTCAGTAGCTCCTAGGAAAAATGAATGTCTGGCTGTGATAATTCCCAAGAATAGAGAAATTCATGATTGACAACAATTATTATATAGCTCAATAGGAATGTGAACTCTGGTTTCAATACTGGGATTCCAGTGGACACTGATAGCTAGAGAAATTGGCTCATTCTTCCTACCTTTAGCGTGAACCAGCACTGTTTCTCTAGAACCACATTTTCCTTTTAAAATGCAACCCTTGCATTCATTCTTAATTTTGAGTATATCCTAGATACAGTGAAGAGAGATAAAGTAGGGGTCATAAAGAGGAGCTAGTGGCCAAAACACATCATCAGAGGATCTTCTCCATTAATGGTCCTAATTCTACCACTTCCCTTGTCATTAGAAGCCAAATATGGAAAAAAAACTAAAGGCTGGGCAAAGATGAAGAACTGTGTCATGAGGGACGTGTGTTCCACAATGCAGAGGAGAAATGCTTTGTCCCAGACCTTGTAGTGGTTAAAATTGATCATCCTCTCTAAACTCTAAACACCTAAGACATAGAAAATCATCTATTATTTCAGCCATATCTCATTGTTCACTGGCGATCTTCCAGGTTCCAAAGGCAGTCCTCTAACTTTTTCTTTCAAAATTATGTATAAGGCATATGTTAGAAAAGTCATTCGCTTTTGGAACTCACTAGTACTAATATCCTTATAGTCTTCAGAACAATTATAACATACCCAATTCAGAAAGCCCTCACCTGCCCAGCCGGTGTGGCTCAGTGGTTGAGCGTCAACCCATGCACCAAGAAGTTGCAAGTTCAGTTCCCGGTCAAGGCACAGGTTGTGAGCCAAATCCCCAGTGAGGGGCATGCAGGAGGTGGCCAATTGATGTTCTCTCTCATCAGTGTTTCTATCTCTCTCTCCCTCCCCCTTCTTTTCTCTCTAAAATCAATAAAGGAAAAAAAAAAAAAAGAAAGAAATTCCTCACCTAAGAAAGTTTAATCAATAAAACACTGAATTTTCTTAAAGCAAATTGTTCTTATAGCTCTTAATTAAAAGTATGTTTGCCCATTTGTATATTTAGAAAAAAACCTCACTGGAAGAACACCCTGTTTGGGACATACAGCCATCTGCAAAACCAATGAGACATTTCCATAAAATTTTTGGTGGTTGTGCGTGATTTTTGTTTTCGTTCTTTGGTTTTTTTGGTTTTTTTCCTTTGCTCTTTTTCTTGCTGATTAAAATATTTAGAATCATTTTCAGTTGTTGAGTGACTAAAAAGGCAGGCGCTCGTGTCTACTGTTCAGCTTATTGAAAAGGGTAATATTTTATGATTGTTTCTAAATACAAATACCAAATGTTTTTCTCTCCCCATCCCTAATTCTATAGAAAGAAAAAAATATCTTTGAAAAGAAACTTGATGATTTCTGTCTTTTAATCCATTTTAGATTCCAGGCTGGAGTAAAATTCCTGGCATGGTATATTATCTTTTTTCTTCCTCCTTGACATTGGTATTGACTATGATATGTTGTATATGACACCAACGCACAAGGAAAAGAAGCAAAAATCAACAAGTGGGACTACACTGAATTGAAGAGCTTCTACACAGTAAAAGAAGCTATCAATAAAGTAAATCAATCTATGGAATGGAAGAATATATTTACAAACCATATATATCAGATAAGGGGTTAATATTTAAAACGTACAAGGAACTCATACAACTCAATAGCAAAGAAAAAAAATCTGATTTTAAAATAAGCAGAGGTCTTGGATAGACAATTTCCCAAAGAAGAAGGCATACAAATGGCCAACAGGTACATGAAAAGGTGCTCAATCACTAATCGTCAGGGAAATGTAAATCAAAATCACAGTGAGATATCACCTTATAGATGTTGGAATGGCTATTATCAAAAAGAAAAGAGATAAATGCTGGCAAGCATGTGGAAAAAAGGGAACCATTGTATACTATTGGTGGGAATGCAAATTGGTACAACCACTATAAAAATAGTATGAAGGTTCCTTTAACAATTAAAAATAGATGCCCTGGCCGGTTTGGCTTAGCGGTTGGAGCATCGGCCTGTGGACCAGAGAGTCCCGGTTCAGTTCCCACTAGGGACATGTAACAAAAAAAAAAAATTAAATTAAAATTAAAAATAGAATTATCACATGATCCAGCAATCCCACTTCTGGGTATATATCTGAAAGATATGAAACACGAACTTGAAAAGATATCTACACCCCCATGTTTATTGCAGCACTGTTTACAATAGCCAAGATATGGAAACAACCTAAGTGTCCATCAATGGAAGAATGGATAATAAGAATGTGACACATATAAAATAGGAGGATTATTCAGCCATAAAAAAAAAGAAGAAATTGCAACAACATGGATGGACTTCAAGGTCCTTGTGCTAAGTGAAGTAAGTCAGACATAGAAAGACAAATACTGTATGATCTCACTGATCTGTGGAATCTAAAAACATCAAATGCAAAAAAAAAAAAAAAATGGTTGTTGCCAGGGGCTGAGGAGTGGGGGAAATGGGGAGATGTTGATCAAAGAGTACAAACTTTCAGTTATAAAATTAATAAGTTCTGGGGATCTAATGTACAACATGGTGAGGATAGTTAAAAATATTGTGTTGTATACCTGAAAGTTGCTAAGAGAGTAGAGTTTCAATATTCTCACCATAACAACAAGAAAGAAATGGTAATTATGTGAAGTGATAGATGTGTTAACTAACCTTATTGTGGTAAACATTTCCCGATATATATATATGTATCAAACCATCCCATTGTACATGTTACACTTACATAATGTTATATATCAATTATATTTCAATAAAACTGGGGAAAGCTGTGAGAGAGGACTAGCTCCGACATGCTGAATAAAGCTAGACTGCCTTTATAGCTAACACCGGGTGCTGCTGGTGCACACAGGGGCAAGCGGACGAAGGGAACAGGAACAGATGCAGGGATATTTACTATAGGAGAAAAGAGTCATCTCAAATCACTGAAGCAAGTATGGGATTTTAAATAAATGATGCTAGAATGTCTGTTTAGACATTTTAAAAACTAAAATTAGACTAAAATACTTTATACCATATACAATATATAAATGCCAAATGGAACAGGGTTATAAACATGAAAAAATAAAACCACCTATGTGTTTTTAAAAAATGAATTCCTGTATTAACTGTGTATAGGCTAAAGTTTTCTAACTAGGACCGCAAACCAAGTCAATAAATAAAAAGATGGATAAATTTGACCTTTTAAAAAATTTTTGCAATGAAAAAGGGAGGAAATTCTGACACATGCTACAACATAGATAAACCTTGAGGACATTGTTCTAAGAGAAATGAGCCAGTCACAAAAGAACATACACTGTATGATTGTACTTATATGAGTTACCTAGAGCAGTCGGATTGCATGGACATAAGGTACAACAGCGGTTGCCAGGGGCTGGAAGGAGGGGGGAATGGGAGCTGCTGTTTAATGGGTATAGTTTCAGTTTTACAAGATGAAGAGTTCTGTAAATTGGTTGTACAATAATGTGAGTATACTTAATACTACTGAGCTGTACACCTAAGACTGGTTAAGACATTAAGTTTTATATATGTGTATTTTGCCACAATTAAAAATAAAAATACATTAAAAAAATTTTTTTTCTTTATTGATTGAGAGAGAGAGGAAGGGAGAATGAGAGAGAGATAGAAACATCGATGAGAGAGAACAGTGATTGGTGTCCTCCCGCACCACCCCCCCCGCACTGGGGATTTGGCCCACAACCTGGGCATGTGCCCTGACCGGGAATCGAACTGGCGACCTCCTGGTGCATGGATTGTTGTTCAACCACTGAGCCACACCAACAGGGCAAAAATAAATTTTTTTAAAACTCTATCCTTGCCAGAGACATGTACAAATTGGATTCCTAGGAAACAATTCCTCATGAGATTTTTCCCAGAAAAGCAAAGTAGGCTGCACATTCACCTTCTGAGCTTTCAGAGGGAGTTATCTGCATTGATGCTTCCCATAGAGGAGGATCCGGTTCATTTTTGCAGAGCGTTTGCAACACAGAGGAGAATTTGTGAAATGGTTCTACTGCCAATCCCATAGCAACTCAACCACCCCCTACTCTTTGAATGCTTTACCAGGCATCTTCTATAATCCAAGAAATTTAGAGAAACCAAGACATGTCTACAGGATGTCTATTGTGAAATAATAATAATAATGATAATAACAACAACAATAATAATAATAATAATAATAATAATAATAATAATAATTTTTTAAAAGGCCAAACACTTGAACAGAGGCATGGAAAATACTTTCTTCTCAGCTCTTGCTACCACACACAAAATGGCTTTGCCTAGGAGCCGATATAACTGCTCGAATTACACATCATGAATAACCCAAGCTGAGATGTGAAAGAGAAGCCTATTAAATCAACATCGTACGTTCATTTTCCTAGTCTCAAGGCCTTACAGAGCCCTAAAAAGGAGATGTAAAGCATGGTAGAGTTAAGGATGTCAGTGAGGTTCCAGCCCAACAAGAACCAAGATATTATAAAGGCAAAAACAAACTTAAGAGGATCTAATAAAATCAGTAAAAAAATATATTCACCTGAAAAGCTGTTTGAAGTTGCATCAGTAATAGTAACATATTTTTTTTTAAAAGAAAGTATTTTTTAAAAATCAAATGGGTTTGTCAGCATAGAAAAGGAATTCAGAGAAGTAAGAAGGTGATACATGCTCTCAAGGATAGGAAGACACAGACAGATAAAGGGAACCTTCAACTCCACTTTGTGTTCTGTCAGGGCCTCTTATGAAATAACCTCAAAGTAATCAATATATATATTGATTACCAACTGGACTCTCCAGAGTTACCATATTGAAAGGAATGTGCTCCACTTGTGTTTCAGATATTTTTCAAAATGATACTCTGATTAGAGTGAGTCTATTTCTCAGTGTTAACTCTAGAAGCACTGGCAACATTCAGTTTCTGGTCCTTGGACCACAGCAATTTTATCAAACTGATGCCACTCTGCAAGACCTGTGGGTGGCTAATCAGTCGTTCTTCTCCCATCATCTTTTCCCATGACTGTGAAATGCACAATATTTAATTTAAAAAATTTACCAGACTTCTAAACAAAAGAACATGGAATACATTCCATGAAGCACATCATGAGAGTGGACCCTGATTATCCAAGTGTATGAGTACCCTGAATGCCTCATGAGAAAGGGAGCATCAAACAGAGATGGGAATGCTCCTCTTGCCTATTCAACAATCATTCATAATCACAAGTCTTTCAAAAAGGCTTATAATCAACCTTTCTCATCAGCCATTTGAACACTGAATCATAAGTAAAATGAGTATATAATTTATTATCCACACCAAGACACTTTTGAAAATAGGGGAAGGTACTCTTGATATAGACAACAGGCATAAAACCGGACTGTCCAAGCAAACAGGAATTTGTTATTATCCTTAGTCTTAGAGCCTTGGCCATTGAATATTCATTACATATCCACTCAGAGAGAGGACTAATACTCTACAATAAAAACAAAACTGAAACTTTTGAAACGGAGTGATCTACTCAACTTATTCAACAAACCAAATAATCTCCCAAAGACAGAAAAATTTGGGATGACATTGGTCTGCTCATCTTCCCCAAAATAATTCGTTCAGCTCGAGGTTAGTAAGAAAAAGAAACTCCTACTGTGGCTGATAAAACCACCTATGCTTCGGAAACTGCTGACAATTAAATACAAGGATCTAACAGGGTCTTATCCAAATTCCAACCAAAAGATAATTCAATCTCTCTCTCTCTCTCCCTCTCTCTCTCTCTCTCTCTCTCTCTCTCTCTCTCTCTCTCTCTCTCTCTCTCTCTCTCAAAAGCAGTTACTTTACTTTCTAAGTCTATTGGTTGCACTCTGCTGTCAGGGTATCCAACCCTGTTTCCCGACTGGTCTACAAGGAAAATAATAAGCAAAAGGAAAACAGATGATAATTGAAATAAGCTTGAGCCCTCAGAATTTTTCAAAAGCACATTCTTCTCTCGTTGCAGATATTCAGCGAAATCAGTCCTATAACAAAGGAAATGTTTTCTGGGAAGATTTGGCATTTTTAAAAGTTCAAAGTTGAAAGCACATATTCTATAAATAAATTTACAATGAAGTGCTAAAAGGTTTATTTCTGATTTCCTATTTCACAAACTAGGAACTAGGCATAAAAATATTGAGTCATAAAATGCTTAAAAAGTAGATTACTAGAAACTAATAGAAAACATTATTATCTATTGAGCCAATGATGGGTCAAATGGCATTTTGAATTCTTGCAGAGACCATGGATATGACCTTCATGTATACCATTTACAGAAAGCAATTTTATTTACATTTTTAAATCCACATAAAGGTGAAAGATGATACTGCTGCAAAATGGAACATTTAATTTTTTGCCCTGAGGCATAACTAAGCTCTTCCAAGGTCAAATGTAGTACATGACTGAAATGGAGCCAGACTCTCCCCACTCACCTCATGCCAGAGGGCTTCTACTTTGGGCAGGAGTATCTTGGATTTCCCTTTATTCTTCAGAAATAGAAAATTCCTAAATCCAACATAAACTGAGTAATTCCATAAAATATTTTGTGAGCTTTTTTCCATTTTATTTTTAAATCACATATCCATACTACAGTGAAAATGCCTATGCTAAGCTAGTTGAATGTTTGGGACTATTTTGACTAGAAGGTGTTAAAATAAACAGATTTTTTTAAAAAAACATTTCTTAGTTTGTATCATTGTGCAAAGATTTTACTTTTTTAAAAATGTGGATTTGCATCCCTTTTTTATATCTGGTAAGCTGTCAGAAACACTGGACCCATGAGAATAAATGCCATGAAAGAAACTAGAGTGTATGCCTCTTACACATAGTTATGCCCTTATAAATAAACTCTCCTCTCCTCTCCCACCTCCTCCTGCCCAGACATGGCAAGTAATTCACAAAGCAGCTGTGTGATTTGTTAGGAGAGATACAGATGTTATGGATCATTTTAAACTCTATCACAGATGACTCTGAGGGCTGGGCTTTATGCCCCGGTCTCACTTATTACCTTACCCCGAGGCCCAGGGATCATTTTTCATAGTGGTCAGGTCAACAGATGCAGACTTCCTAAAGAGATTGTGTCCCACACCCCATCAGCACAGGCTAGAATCACAACCATCAGTATCAAACCTACATTTGTTACCTTGTCTCCCCCATTTATGGGAAGCCCCTCAAGAATAAGAACTACATGTAATAAAATTGCTCAATTACAGTAGCACCAACAGCACACTACAGTTACCCAAATGAGACCTACCCACAAGAATGGGAAAGAACTATTAATTAAAGTGGAAGGCAACAGAGTTACTTCTTTCAAAAATATTTTTAAATGAGACACATTCTCATCCCCCGCCATTATATGCAACCATGCACACACACACACACACACACACACACACACACACACAATATGATGTCATAATTAAAAGCACTGGCTCAAGAATAAAGCTGCCTGGGATAGAATCTTGCCATCTTACTCATACTCTCAGTGCCTCAATTCTCTTATCTATAAAATGGGATTTATTAGTAATATGATTAGGATGGACATATTAACATTAATATTAGTGACATTAACAGTACTTTACTGATAGCAGTAGTACCTTTCATTTCCTAGGGTTATAAAGAGAACTCAAAGAAAAAAAGTCTTGCTAAATAAAGTCCTGCCACAGTGCATAGCTTAGGGTGTAAATAGGAAAGAGAACATTTTATCCTTTGCCACTAGCCCCACACCATCTCCATTGTCATGTCACATCCAAGACACAAAATAGTGTTTCTGTATAGGAACTTTTCTTAGGTACCAGGGTAATACCTTGGAAGGAGGCATATGGTGGCACACAGGAGATATTTTGAGCAGAATATGAGAGAGGTGCTATGGCTCTCTTCCCATCAAAGTATTTCACCTAGTACTCCAGGGAGCTAAGGTATTGTTACATCCAGACATTCAACTATAATAAACTTCAGTGGAGTCGAGTCAAGTTGCCTGTATCCCCTCTCCAAAGGTCCCTCAACGTTTAAATGCAGTAGGCTACGTTTTGCTTATGTTGTGTGCAAATTTTAAGCGAATACCAAGTGTTAAAATAAAAGTAATTACAAGCAAAAGCCCCTCATAAATAAATCAATGTTTTAAGTCAGATCTCAAGAGACATCCATCGTGTTTGTCACATGAAATGAAAATATCACAATAATTCTCATTTCAACTAGGCAATCTGTTCATTGGGCCTGTCGATGACTTCTCTTGTCATTTCTATAAACACTTGACTAGTTGTTGTAGAAATAGTCATTTTCTTCTGGTATTAGTCACAATGATTACTAGTCACATTAAATACATATGGCTTTCTGGGTGGAATTGGGCAACTACATAATCAACCAGCTGTAAGAGGAAAACAAAAGGTAGGATGGTCCTAGGGTAGAATTAGGCCTTGCATTTCGTCTCTATAAGGGTTGTGCTGGGAACACGGAAACACGGTCCAGAAACCTTTCTCTCTAAGTGCCAGGCCACCTTTTAATGCTCTTATTACACATTAGTGCAGTTAATCCTCAATAACTCTGTGAGGTAATAAGTTGTTAACCCCACTTTAAAAGATAAGGCAATTGAGATCTAAGAGGTTAAAAAGTTTGCCCAAGGTCACAAAATTAAGAAAATACACTGCCATTCTCTTCCCTTCTTTTCTCCTAATGTCTTTTTCAATGCTGCTTCCCCTAAGAATTGAAGGAAGGGAGGGAGAGAGAGAGGGAGAGAGAGAGAGAAATTTGGGGATGCCTGAAAAGAGGCCTGTTTCCTCCCTCCTGTGGCCAGGTCTTCATAGGGACCAAGAAATCACCCACCTTTTCATCATAACTCATCTATTTCTACCATGAATTCAGTGTTGACACTTGCACAAGAGCCATGACATTATCCATCTCGCTGCACGTAGTGGTATTTGGTACGATACCGACCATCTTTCCATATATGCATTTGCATTTAAAGCCTCTCATTCTTTTCATCATCTGTTCAAGGGGAGTGGGGGGGAATCCATCAATCTGGGAGATGTGCAAATGCATCTAGCCACACATTAATTAGAGCCATTCTAATTGTGAAAGATTTCAGTCAAGAATGCAAGGCAGGATTAAACATTCTGGGCCAAATCATGCACTTACCATGCCTCCGTGCTCCAGAGCATTTCAGCCTGAGAGCAGAGCTGCAGATCCAAAAGGGGTGGTTCAGCTCCTAGGTGCTAACACCAGATCTGCATTAGCTTGACAATGGCTAGAGGCTATGGCTGCCTCTTGGTGCAGCTGTTCAGAACTCTGCCTTGTTAAACCAAAAGAAATAAGGTTGAAAATCTAACATGAGGCACTCATCCTTCAATTACATATTTCTTGTGAAAGAGGCAAAAACTCTGCCATGTTCTGCAAAATCTCTACATCAATAGCAATTAAGTTTCACATCAAGACCAGAGAAATACTGCACTGACTACGCATGAATAACTTCCTTTCATATGTAGTGGTTTGCATCTTTCTCTGCATTTAATTCTGTAAAACAATAAATGACGGTGCCCTGGTGCAAGAAACTATTCACAAATAATGGAAAAGATATGTGAATAAAGGTATTTTATATTTTCAATTTCAGAGATCATGTAGTCAGCCCCATTACCAACGCCACAGCTGCTCCAACAACAAATCACAATTCATCATTCTCCAAATAGGTTTTCGAATCAAACCTGGGATTAATTATGGCATTTTCATTGAAAACTTCTCAGACAGAAAGTATAATGAATCTCATGTCATCCAGCCCATGTTTTTAAGAGTTTTCCATGGAGTACTGAGCAGCAGGAGCAATGTATGCAGGTGGTTGGTAAGTTACAACATTATTTCTTATTTAGAGGAGGTGTTGACGCAGTAGTCCAGTGGCCATTTTTGCAAGGGGGGAGGGTGGTTAGAGTATGTTTAAACAAGGCAACCTTCAAGTGAAATAGGGGGAAGGGGGACGAAGGTTTTGAAAATGCCACTATGCTGCCCTGGCCAGGTAGCTCAGTTGGTTGCGGTGTGGTCCTGTACACCAAAAGGCAGCAGGTTCCATTTCCAGCCAGGGCACATACCTGGGTTGTGGGTTCAGTCCCCAGTTGGGGTACATACAGGAGACAACGAATTGATGTTTTTCTCTCATATCGATATCTATCTGTCTGTCTGTCTCTCTCTCTCTCTCTCTCTCTCTCTCTCTCTATCCCTCCCTCCCTCTCTCTCTCTCTCAAACCAATAAAAACTATATCCTCAAGTGAGAATTAAAAAAGAAAAGTCTGGCCAGTATGGCTCAGTGGTTGAGCATCAACCCATGCACCAAGAGGTTGCCAGTTTGATTCCCGGTCAGGGCACATGCCCAGGTTGTGAGCCTGATCCCCAGTGAGTGGGGGGGGGGGGGGCGGCATGCAGGAGGTGGCCAATGGATGTTGTCTTGCATCGATGTTTCTACCTCTCTCTCCCTCTCACTTCTTCTCTCTCTAAAATCAATAAAGGAAAAAAAATTTTAAAGAAAAGAAAATGTTACTATGCTTTGGGGCCACATATAATTCTCAGTCCAATAAGGGAAGAAAAGAAAAAGTATTCATTCACCAAATGAAAATGCACAGTAAGAAAAAGAAATTCATAGTAGGACTTACGGCATGTCTTAGAGATCTATAAGCCAAATAACAGAATATAGAGAAATGTAGTCTTTAATATATGTTTTGAGGAAGATAATAAGGACCTCCAATTTTTCCAAATTTTACCCACACTTATGGAAAACAAGAAGAGATTTATATTAATAATTTCATTATATTCAGAAAAATCTCATTTTATAAAGTTTGATACTAAATTAAAACCTTTATGCATTTTCTTTTTTTAAAATGCATATAAAATATTCAGAGTACACAACTCCAATAAATCTATTGTTAATCATTTTAAAAAATAATAAGAGAATGTTGGAGGGTTCTTTTTATTTCTTCCTCATTTGTGACTTCATAGTGACCCACGGATCTCTTTGTAATCCGGTAAATTGATACATGCATCTTTCCTGAAATTTTGATTACATGCTTAGATGTTGCCTTGGAATCTTACAATCAGTTTCAAGACTGGTCAAGTACATAAAAGGGGCAGCCTTATGATTAGTACATCAGTGCACAAAGGCAGACAATAAATTTTCATCACACTGTCAAACTCACTCAAAACAATCAAATATTTCACCGAACCATTTACAACTATTGATTGCATACAAAACCTGACTTTATATTCTTCCTATTTTAAATAGATGCAATATTTTACAAGGGCTTCACAAGTAAGAGATTGTGAATGTAAAGCAGTCCATTAATTTTATATAAGCTGTTTTATATACCTGTGGGCCTCTAATAACATTCAGCTACAAGGTTACAAGGAGAAAAATCATTTTCTAAAGTTCAGTTGGAGAGGTTGGCATACACACACACACACACACACATAAATTCCAGCTATCTTGCCAGTAGTTTCCCTTTACCAAAACTGCTTTCATTCTATAGCTGCAAGTGCTGACATAAACAGGACAACACTGCAGTGTCAGGTACCAGAATGGTAGGATCAAACCCAAGCTGGAATTTCAAGGCCAACAGTTTATGAAAACAAAATACTTTCCCACTATAATTTTCCATGGAATCCTTCAAAGAGTAGATGTACAAACGTACATCATTACATCCAGTCTTGGTCTGCTGGGTGTCTGTGTGTTTAACCTGTAAATGAAAAAGGCTCTTCTAAGCCAGGAAATTTTCTCCAAGACTTTCTATCATAATTTTTCTGGCAATAATGGATCTTAAAGAAGGAAATCTGTGCCTCCTTCCTTTTAGTCTGTGAATTTCAATTTTATTAAAATTCCTGCTGGTTTGCAGAATGATGTCTTTGTGTTGGCTCTGGAAGGCCCTGTTATACTGTGTGTAAACGTATACATTGTAATGTGGTTAGGGGCAGGAAGAGGCAGATAAATGGAGGGCTTTGCAGCTATTGCCAGCTAGCTCTTTCTGCTCAGCTTCCTGCAACATACTGCAGCTTTTGCCATGCTAAGACTAGTGTACATATCCAATGTGTGGCTGGCCTGGCCTTTTGTTCCACTAAGTTAATACAAGTTAATATTTCTTTTTCACTTTATTGGGATCTCTCCTTAAAAAGGCATGGCTCAAAAAAAAAAAAGGCATGAATCTAGGATATGGTCTCAAGGAAACAGTCTTTTAGACTTAAAAAGAAAGTAAATTAAAAGGACATTTCTGTTAACATCAAAGCAGGTGTGTTACTTCAATATAAGCACTTCCTTAATTTTCCTTTCTCAGCATGCTACATAAATAAAAATAAAAAGACTCCCCACTGGATGTATGCTACATATATCTCACAGAGTGTAATTATAAAGCCTCCAAAAATTAAGGTGGCGGGAGGAAATGATTCCAGTAGACCGTACAGTCCCGGTATTGTGTTGGCTGGCTGTCTCTGAAGGCGAGGAAACAAAGACACTCAGGTAGGTGATCACAATACACCATGAAAGGCTGGGCTCTGAGGAAAAGAAAAGTCAAGGGGAGAAGTATATTCTTACTACTGTAGTCCCTGGAAGTCCACAATTTTAAATCCTGTTCTTGTTAATGTTATTATGATTAATTGTACTACAATTAAGGAGGAGTTCTTTTTTTAAGTGCCACACCCTATCTTATCTGCAGTAATTGATCTGCTGCAATAAGGAAGAAACCTGCCAGATGAAAGCGAAGCACTCAAAAATACACGCACACACGCACACACACTCGAACACACACCTCAGTTGACCATAAGAGCTATGGCGTTAAAGGGAGCAGTGAAGACACCAGCACAGGAATACAAATTTCCTCCCAGCAGCTGCCCACCAGATGCGTCAGACAACTTCTGAGAGTGGGAAAGGCTGGGTCAGGGGGTGCGGACTGCGGAAGGCTGGAGAACCGGGGCGGGGGTAGGGATGCTAGGCAGACCATGAACAGTTCAGCGACTTCAGTGGGTGGAGGCGGGGCGCATTCACAGTTCCGTGAAACAGTGGCGGGCTGGACGGAAGACATCTCATCTGGGGAATGAAGAAGGCCGGTCTCACCGGGGCCTGCGAGAATACCCTGGTCGCGTTGCACCTAAACCTTCCCTTCCCTTCCTATTCAATTCCGGACCCCGCTTCACCTCCAGATTCCTTCTCTTCTCACGGGCTTGCCTTTTCCCGAGTGGCATCTCACGTGGGTTGATGGAGCACTACCTGCCAGACCTCTGCTCCTTTAGTACTGCGGGGATGTGCAGAACCCGGTGTCCTGAAAGGACTGACTCTTAAACTAAGGCGAGAGAAACGGACAAAACTTCCCAGCCAGCCTTCGCCTTTAACACAGAGAACCCCTAGCGCCAACGCTTGGTACTCCCCGGCTTATTTCTGGAGCAAATCAACGTGTGACCCGGCCAAGGAGGAGCTGCGCACCCGCTAAGTGACCGCAGTGTCTGCCCTGGAGTGCTCAGAGAAGCCCCGGGAGAGGGTGCCGGAGCCAGGGGGCAGGGGAGGGGGAGGGGAGGCAGGACAATGGTTGTGCTTGAGTGTTTCGCGATTATTTAGGGGTTGGGGGTTTGGGGGGAGGGGGTTGTTTATTTTGCTAAGTAAACAAATAGAAACTTCCCCCACCCGGTCTGGGGTCTAATGATGATAGATTCCACGCTGCATCAGACTCCACGCTGGGGAGCCTAACCACGAAAAATAATGAGGCTCCGTCCCTATTCGTCTGCATTAAAGGCGAGCCAGGCACTTTCGATAGCAAATATATTGATTCCCTTGTCCGGGCCGTGATTTGTCCTGCTCCCCGTGAATAATTACTGCTTCTTTAGAAATTCATAATAATTAGGACTCCTCACCACCACCACCCCCCGACACACACACACACCCAACCCCTACACACAATGCTTTTTAAAGGCTCCTAATCCTGGTGGGCGTCTTGGTGGCTCCAGTCGTGTTCCCCGCAGATGGGAGATAGGGCAGGAATCACTTCTCCCCACTTGGTTTTACTCTTGAGAGAAAGTTGATTCCTCTCCGCGTACCTCAGTTTCCTTATCTGCCAAACGAGGCTTTTACGTTGTTGAGGACACTTACAGCTCTACATTACATGATTCACGTTTCTGTCTGGGCACTGTGGGAGGGAATAGGGACCGGTGAGGACAAAGTGAGAGAAAGAAGAATTCACCTCCACCCAGGATTAACTCAGTGGTAATCACGTGATGCTGCAACCACGCAGAGGGTGGGGTAAGGGGTGCAAACCAGAGGTTCTGACCTCAGCAAACACTGAGGATCCAGCGGTCGGAACTTATGCTCCCAAAAGACTGGGTGGGTGAGCTGGGTCTTTACTCAAGACCGGAAGGTAGTGAGGTGCCTGCGGAAAGTGCCAACTGTACTTCAGGAGGAACCGAGCGGCGATCGGGCGGGAGCCTGTGGCGCTGTCCTTGGTCCTGAAGACGCGCTCTGTGGACCCGGCTGGCCCAGCCGCCCGCCACTGCCCCATTCGGTCACGGCGTCCGCGGCCTCACTCTGGAGAACTGCTGCAGTTTTTGCCAGCTGCCCCCGGAGCACCGAAGCTTGGCGGCGTCGACGAAAAGTTCCCCAGAAACCACGCTTTGGTGTGAGGTTTTGGGGTCCAGAAACGAGAGGACTGCACCTGTGTTTTCATAAATCAGTGAGGACTGCTCGATGTCACCTGAGGCTTAAAGCAGACAATGGAGCGCGCAGCTGCGGCGGCAGCGACTCCTGCTGGGAAACTTCCCTGGGCCCTAACACTCCGCAGCTTTGGTCAGAGGGCTGAGTTTCTGAGTCGAGGGTATGAAGCCTACGTCGAATAAAGTTTCTTGTTCCTAACCGTAGAGGACGACTTGCAATAGCCTTAAAATCAACGGGTGAGGAGGGGGTCTGAGAGGGGGGGCGGGATGTGTCAGGAGGACGCCCTCTCCCTCCGGTGGGGCGACGGTGCCCAACTTCCCCTTGCCCCCTTTGCCGCCGCTGCCTTGGACCTTTCCTGTCAGAATCCATTAGGGAGAGGCCTGGCCGGAGTCAGGTTCAGCAGGGATGCGCAGAGCCCCCAAGAGCCAGTTCCTAAGGAAACACTCGGTTTTTCTAAGCAGCAATTTGTCTTATTGTGGGAGAAAGGAACAGTACAAGAAAAGCCTCTGGGTTCCCCATTCTCATGCAGATGAGACGATGCGCTCTGACTGCCGCCTATGCACCCCCTCCCCATCCTATTTCCGGCTTGAACAAGTAAAATACCCTCATTAATTTAAAGGAAGTATGAGCCGAGGAGGCTTCTCTGCAGCCGCAGCCTGAGAGGCACGTGCAGCATTCTTGTAGTTCTTGGGACCCCACAGTGCGCACTATCCCAACGCCCCCGCCCCAGGCGCCACAGCCTTCTACTCTCGGGAACCCCTCACTAGACACCGAAGGAACTTTCTATGACAAAGGGAACCCGAGCAAGGGAATTCTTTCCGCCCCACCCCCCGCCAGTCCCCACCTCCATAGTAAACAAAATATATTAGGGAAAGCTGTTTACAGAGGAGGTAATTAGGTTTGCAGCCGGCAGCAGAAACGCTGCTTGCTCTTAGTAAGTTGAAACAACAGCCACCAACCCACGAGGGCAGACGTCAAACTTGGAAAATGCGCAAACGCACCTCTGGGCGGGTGGAGGGGCATAACGAAGCCGCCAATATATATCATCTCAATAAAAAGCCGCTCTTGGAAAGCTTGCATAGTAATTGAGATGGGCGCTCTTTTCTGATCTGGGTTGGCCTTTCCTCATCTCGAGCTGACAGAGCCAACTCAGGAAATTGCTGGTAATATTCATCTGGGGAGCACTTTCATTAAACGTAATTCATTCGACTTTCACAATAAATTGAGTGACATCCTTACAGCAGAACCTTTTTATCCTTGATTAAGTGCTTGCCAAGCTTTGGTTTCCCACTTTATTGTCACATTCCTTCAAGCGGAGTCGTCAACATGCCAATCGGCAGCAGAAAAATGCGCGGGCCGTGTTTACCAAGCTCCGGGAGGAGTTAGTGCTGACATAGAGAAAAAGAGCTGGTCGCGAACTTAAGTAGCAGATAAATCAAGACCGCAAATTCCTGCAAATGTGCGGCTGGACTAGACGGATGGTGGCCAAGAGAATGTAGGGGAAGGCGAGGGAGCAGACCCGCTTAGCCACCCGCTGCTCCAGGAAGCCGCTGACCCGACGGCGCCGGGCCGGTGGACTAGCCCGCCTCCCTCTAGTAATTAAAATGTCGAGGAATGTTAGGGTCTTAGAAGAGATCGTAAGTTCCTAAAGGATGTGGTTGCTTTAAGAGAACTTTAATGAATCGAATCAAAGCTAGGCACTTTCTTTAAAAATATCCTAAAGAATGCACACTGCCTAACTTGCCACTTGAGAGCAGGCAAACTTTCTTTATGGGTGGAGGAGTGCAGGAAGAGTAACATTTCTTATTCTCAGGATTCCCTTTTGACCCTAACATCAACGCCTCGCCAGCCAAACTCACGGAGGGCTCTTCAGACCTCAGAATTCCAAGAGAAGCTGACAAGCACTTCGATATTTAAGGTCTGGGCGAAAAGGGGAAGCCATCTCCTTGCCAATGCATGGCCCCTTGTCCCCACCCCCTATAAAATCAAAGAACCCCAAGACAGAAAATTACTTATTTGAAAAGGCAATATCCAAATGCTTTCATCACTCAAACGTCCTTTTGAAAATATTGTCGACGATGGTTATTACCTGGACAATACTGTCAATTTCTGTAGTCTGCAGAAAATCTTCCCACAGATAGAAAAGTAGAGCATTGGGAACCTACCTCAAAAAAAAAACACAAACAATTTCCCTGCCACCCTATATATTTTTCATCCTGACAACACTTTCATTAAGGAGGAAATAGCCATCAACAATTCAAAGCCAAATGGAAATCAACTTCACACAAAGAGGAGCCAGGAACTTAATGGCTTTCCGGGAAAAATATAGGTTGAGGAATTTGGAGCAATTCTGGTTCAACCCTTCTAATACTGAAGGTAGTTTCTCAGAAGATATCACTAGAAGGCCCCAGACCATGATAATCCTCCTGGAAGTGAGACAGAAGGATGACCCACCCAAGGGTTTCCGACACACCCAAAGAGCTGCTTTCCTGGTCAATGGAGAGTTGAGCATTTCAGGAAAATGCAACTTCTCTGACGGAGCCCTGGAATATGTCTTGAGACTGATGAATTATCATGTTGTGCTACTGAGACATAGGCTCCTTCAAAAATCTAGATTTAATCCTATAGCAGTAAGGCTAATATATTGGGTAGAAGAGTCAGGAAATGCAATAGGATGGGGGAATTTTAGTACTGCCTCCAAGAACTGGCCTTAATAGAGAACACTGAATAGCCACAGTTAGTTAGTTAACATGTTTTTTGTTTTGTTGTTTTTCCCCCCAGGTATAAGCTCAAATTGATCAAAGATTTAGTGGGCAGCTGGCTTACTTTTCAAAGGATGGGAAGAAGTACATATACCTAGTCCAAAGGATAGACATTAGTGGTGTCTCTCCTGCTGCTTTCCCCTAAGCTTCCACATTTCTTAACAGCCACCTTCATAATGAGTGAATTCACCTAAAGGGTCTGGCTTGGACTGGTGCAAAGGTAGTATTCCATGAATATACCAATCACTCTTTAATCTCTAGTAAACAATTGGTATGGGATTCACATTTTAAGGACAGCCTAAATTCGAGGGAATAGATTATTCAAAATGTTTTTTAAGCCCAAGGTTTAGGAAGAAGTTTCCATTCTTGTCCATATTGGTTTAAACACACACACACACACACACACACACACACACATACACACATTATTATCAATTTTAATTCCTAGCAGAACTGGCTAGTGGGACCTAAGTTGGAGGGTGATCTTCTCTTCTCATTAGAATAGTACTGTGGATATGATTGATCACAATAACATCTTTCAACCCCTCGTCAGATTCTCTGGACTCAATTTCTGAGTAACTTTATAGTTGACATGCCCAGGGAGCACTCATTAGAATCAATTTTTAAAAATTGCCACAAATGAGCCCCCAAACAGGACTCCTCTGCCTTCTGCTGGGAGATGCTCTCCCTATGTGCTCTGGCCTATTCTTCAGCTTGACCCACTGAGAATAACTCAGTTTAGGATGCCCAGTCTCAATGCCAGAAACCACATTTCCCTAGTTCACCCAGTGTGTGCTTCAGTTCAGTTAAAATGCTATAGTCCTGTTACCCCCATTAAATCATACTGAAAATATTCTGGAATTAGTCCAGAACTGACAAGGAGAATAAAAATTGCAGGACTTTTTTTCTTTTTAACAAGTATTTTTATGCCATAGATGTCTCTCCTGCTGAATTCAGACTCTTAAATCTTCAGTACACAGCATTCAATAAACAGAAGATTTCCTTCTCTTTATTAAAAAATATATAACTTCCCACTTCCCTGCATTTATGACTGGAGTTAGCCTTGTGGTAATTTTTTATGATCTAATATGCTTTAGAGGGTAACTTCGCAGACACATTTCTAATTAGCTTCCTACTGCAGTACTAAAATCAGCTTCTAGTTTGAAATAAGACAGACCCATCTCTCAATAAGCACAAAAAGACTAAAAATCCTCAATTTAGAATAGACATTCAAAGAACCCTGGGCCAAGAAACATACCTTGAGAACATTCACCCAAACACAGGCAGACAATTGTGGCTTAAATATGGAGTACGGACCTGCTGGCTAGAAAGTTGTTTTTTATAATAAATTCCTCCCAAATTTGGGAGTATTTACTGTATTTCTCTGTAAGCAGAAGTCTAATTATTTTTATATAGGGGTTACCCAAACAAATCTTGTTCCCTGGACATAATGTTGTGATTACTCCCTGGGAAACACAACTGGGATTCCAGGAGCTTAAAGGAAAAGGTGTACTGTGCTATGGGCTAGAAGGCAATGCATTGTCCCTGTCACCAAACTTGTGGTGTGAGCTCATAAAAACAAAATGTACCCCTTAAACTCCTCCCTGGCTTATGTCAATTCAAGGTGGGGGGGGGGACACAAAATAAAATAATGATTTGCCACTCCTGCCTTCTTGGAGTGTACCTTGAATCAGCTCCTGACAACCTGCGTGCATCTATTGCAGTTGCTTGTAAAGGTCTGGATGCTCCTGGGTACAGCTACCAATAAATGCTAAATTCAATTGTTGTTTCTGATGTTTAGTAAAATAGATGGAGAAAGAAGCTCTGGCCACTTCTTGGTCTGTCTCATTGCCCTAGAGTTTCAATCAAGGTTCTTCACTTCCTTGGTTGCCTAAAACCAAACTATCCTGACTGTCCAATTCACCCTTTTAAATTCATTTCCATGGTAAAAGTCAGCTTCCTGCTCCTCCACGAAAACAGCTCGGGATTCTGCTGGCAAATAACCGTGGGATGACAATCCCTGGAAAGACTGCCTTGGGTCACAGCCACCAGCCTTTTGTTTTTGTGGTGCGTGTGGATTCTAATCCCCAACACACAAAACAACTTTAGATCAGAGAAAAAAGAATGGGCTTGTAAATCGCCTTCTCTATTTTATTGTTCACATTTGGTATTGTTTTGAGTGAAATTGGAAAAACCGTCTTCTTTCTCTGAATTGCCAAAAGGCATTCAGGTAATGAAGTCTGTAACTAAACGGTAATTGAATCAGCATAATTTGCACACTGAACGGTTTTCAAATGCTCCCAGTTTACAATTAAAGGAGAATTAATGCGCTTGTTGTTGAGAACGCAGCGCATTAGAATAAATCCAGCACTGTTGTTGTAATGAGTGGAAAACGGTTTAACTGCCAACAAACACATTTAAAATTTAACACAACATATTGATTTCACTTCTGCTTTTGATAGATTATTTTCCAGAATATCGAAATACTTGCTCCAAGTAACATACTGAACCTCAGCTGCTAGCCTTTGCCCTGTGTATTCGCACAGTTCAAGGATGTAAGAATGGTCCTGAGGTTCTGGTCATGCGTAAAGGTATGCAGAGAAAAGGAGCAGGAGGGTTTCCATGATCCAGGAAATGGTTAATATTTTCCCTCTGTAGCTTTCACTTTGCAGTCCCTCCCCTTTCTCTCAACAAATAATTTCTGTATTTCCTCTGGCCAAACTTTCAGTCCTCTGTCTCTGGGCTCTCAATGTCAGTGGGTTTACTGGACACAGGTGGGGGCAAGAACGATTGAAGATGGGAAATGAGAAGGACACTTTTTGCATTCCGTCTGCGTTCCAGCCAGAGAAGGTACAGACTTTGGTGACAGTCAGGAAGACTATTCTTTTGGATTGGCTGCCCGGGCGTTCACCTGTTTACCCCAAGGTGTCCTGTAGGCGAGGACACTGACGCGCAGCGCCCTCTGGCGTCCGCGACGGACATGGTCAGGCGATAAAAGTGCAGACAGGCAACATTGAGGGTTCCTGGATTGAAGCTGACACTCGTTAAATGCACACACCCTCACATACATATTCACACACACGTATTCTTACACACTCACACAGAGTTCACACAACTAGCAGCCCTGATGTCACATACACCAGGGCAACAGCTGGGAAACGTTCTCAGTTGCAGGAATGGGAACTCTTTGGCTCCCAGACTTGTGGATTCTGAAGCTCTTGGGATTAAGGAACAGCACCCACCCTCATCCCATTTATCCGGCCCTATCAGAGATCCCAGACCGCTCCAGCGCTCCTTACCCTTAATTAGAACACACTGAGCCCTCAGTGTGCTCTGGAGGCGCACAGGTGGGCAAATGGGGGTCGGTGCACTGAGCACAACTTCTACTGCAGGGTGTGAGTGCGCCTGGCCCTCCCTGAAACTACACCCTAGAAATTGCACTCTGCGTCTCGGTTCCGCGCGGTGTCCACAGCTACCAATCCACTGCCACCACAATAAAGCGCTTCTGGCCACTCCCTCCCTCCCCCAGGTACAACAATGTGCAAAGTGCAGACCCCCTAAAAACGGCTCTAGGAAGACTGGGACGACGGCTTTACCTAGAATTCTCTCCCTGACAGCATCTGCCATTCCTTAATAAGGGTCTCGGCACTGGAACTGGGGTTCCAGTTTGGTTATTTGGTGTAAAAGAAAAGAGATTGGAAAAAGAGGGAGAGGTCGTCATTACATGTTTGCCAGAGCACCTCTGACCTAACTCTATCTGATCACTTGTGATGCTCCTGATAGTTAAACTTGTCCTGTCTCAACCCTACAAGTCGAAAAGTTACCTGCGCTTCTTTATGTGCACATGTCCAAACTGGGGGTGGGGGGGTTGGGGAGGCGGCTAAGTGGGTAGATTCACTTTCAAAGTCACAGGGCAGATTCAGATTCGTGCTCCCCACTCTCCGCCTCTATTTCCTTTCGTTTAAACTCTGTGGCTGAATCCATGAGAGTTCATGTCTTCTCTTTGCCCTCTCCTGTCATAAAGCAACCCGTCCCACTATCTCCTGGGTTTCTGGGTGTCTAGTGTGCCCTAGGCGCAGTTCAGAATCACTCGCAGGAGAGGGGGGAACTGGAGCAGGAAATGGGGATGGGATCCCCGAAAAATCCCGCAGGGATCCGGAGACCAGCTTGCCAAAGTTGTTCCAACACAGTCGCTAGGAACGCTGCTCTCGCTGAACTGGCGGTCTCACCCTCCTCCCGCGCGCCCCTAGTTGCCTGGCCTCGAGACCAGGGTGGGATTGCGGGGGCGCGGGATCAGCAGCGACTTACCAAGTAGACGGTGGGCTGCAGGAGGAGAAGCACGTACCAGCACGCAGCCTGCATCCTCCCGCGTCTCAAACTTCCTCGGCGTTGCCTTCGCTGAGTCTTTGTTCCTTCAAAAACATAGATCCACCTGACATCCACTTTACAGAGCAAGGAGCGCTCTCAGCAGCCTAGATACAAATGAAATTAGACATCCCATGACCACGCGGGCAAGGTTAGGCTTGGCTACCAGGCGGGGAAAGGGGGTCGTGGCGGGGAGGGGTGAACCAAAAAAACCCAGAGGCGGGGGTAGGAAAAATTGAGAAGCGAGTAAATCCAGCGCCAGAAAGCAGCGAGCGCTAGGTCTGCAAGCAGGCGGGCAGGAGGTTGGGAAGATGAGGGGCTCCTTGCGCCTTGCGCTCCTCGCTCCTCCGGTGCGAGTTCCCGGGCTGTGGATACAGGAGGTGGCAGGGCACAGAGCCGCGTGCAGGCTGGTTTGGAGCCCAAGTGTCTCTGGCAGCGAGACCTGCCCTAGTGTTTGATGGTGGGGCGGCTGGGACTAAACGCGGTGGCTGGTTCTTTGCCAGCCCTGGCAGTGCTCACACACGTACACACCAGTAGAGAGAGATGGAGACAGAGAGAGAGAGAGGAGAGAGAGAGAGAGAGAGAGAGAGAGAGAGAGAGAGAGATTGAACGAGGAGGGGCGCAGGAAGAGGAAAGGGTAGGTAGAGCTGACCAAGATTAGGTGCTGGGTGTCTCCACACGTTCCGTGGAGTGGGGGTGGGGAAAGGGAGTGTAAAATTTGCAAACAGGAAAGCCAGGCTCAGTTTACCCATTGGAGTGCCCTGCACCTACAGAAACACACACACACAAACACACACACACACACACACACACACACACACACACACACACATCTCTAGCACTACTTTTATTCGAGCCAAGGGACACAGTCAGTGGTAACTTCTAGAGTACAAGTGGGCCCGGGTCTGTGAGGGTCACCCACCTAGCGCACTCTATCCCCCACCAGTGACCCTCCCCGCCGCCCCTTCCCAGTGCCCCACCCCCAACACCCATCCTAAGGTATCCCCTCTGGGACTATGGAGGTGAACAGTACGTACCGTACAGGACTAGGGGGCAAATCCGGTGAGGGACCGCTCTGGGCAGGCTCCATGGAGGAGCTACTCGGGCCTGGCGTCTCCAGCGCCCCGGACATGCCCTCCCTGGCGCTTCGTCTCCATGCTCCGGCGCGGACCGGTCCCGCTGCCGCTTCCAGCCTCGGCGGAGATGGCGTCCCAGTGCCCAGGTCGCGCTCAGGTTGCTTCCACGGGAGCCTAGGCTTGGCACAGTTGGATTTACGGTGCAGGAAACTTAAGAGGCAAGGGAGGAAGGGGGGAACTAAAGGAGGAAAGAGAGGAAGGGAGGGAGGTAGAGGGAGGGAGAGAGGCGAATGCGCCGGGATACTGCGCTGGACGGATTGGGACCTCTGCGCTGGCTCTGGGACGAGCAGTCCAAGGCTCCCAGCTTCCCGAGGCTGCCGAAGGATGGTAAAAATGACTTAAGGGGAGGAGACTGGGCAAGTCCTCGGAACTTGAACTTGAGAGATAAGACACTGGCCTTTCAGAAGAAAAAAAGCCGCACGGCAGTTGCAAGCAGTCCGAATTTCTGAAAGAGGGGGAGGGTGGCGAGAACCTGGAGGCTCCTGGCGCGCGAGCGGCTGCACCTGTACCCACGACAGTGGGAAGCCGGGAGCGACTCCGGAGCAGAGTCGCAGGCGCTGTCTGTGGTTCTGCCCAGCCACTGTGGGACACTCTTGAGTGCGCTGTGGTTAGGGGTGCAGACCCGATGGAGCTTTCTTCGTAGGTCCGCGGTTCCGCGTGCCTACTCCCGGATACGGGCAATTACATTGGCACGTGGGTAAACGATGCCTCAGAGACTAATTGGTACCTCATGTAAATAGATCCCGCTCCCAGGCTCTCAGCGGGCCTGGCCTGCATGGAGAACTGGCTGCTGTGATGTCTCTGGTGGCCACAGCGCCCCGTCCCCGGGGGACGTGAGTAGGATTGCGACTGGCCGGAGAGTGGCGGGGCGGTACGTAAGGCAGGAAGGGGCGCAGGACCATGCAGGGCTCCCCCGCGGGCCTCCAGCCCCGACCCTGGGCACCGCGGACCTGTGGCTGCGGGGCCCCAGGCTGAGGCGCTGCGGACCGCCAGCCATTCAGCGCGCGACAGCCGAGAGGACTGGGCGACCTTGTGCGTTGACTCCTCTCTGCGGGCTGGGCCGAGCAAGAGGAGGAGTGAGGTGGGGGTGAGGGCTAGCGGGTAGTGGAGGGGGGACGCTGGGGATACTTTGCCACCTCCCTCTTTCCTGACACCTCCTACTTAACCAGCGTCTCCCAGTCTTGGTCTCTTTGCTCTGACTGTCTGGCGGTCTGTCTCTGTCTTTCTCAATCTCTCCCTTGCTGTTTCTATCTCTCGGTATATTTTCTCTCCTTTTCGCGTCTTTCTTGGTTCCAAGACTGTCCTCAGGGTCTTCCTATCTCTGTGTGTCTCTCTTGGGATTTCTGACTCTCCATCTCCGTATATCTGTCTCATCCTCACCCCTGCCATTTCCTATCAAACCGTGTCCTTTTCTTCTCCCCTTCGCCCTCTCCAGCGCGCAACCTGGCCCCTATCTGGTGAGATTCCGGAACCAGGCCCTTGTGGTTGGTGCTGGCGGCAGGCCAGTGCCTCCTCGGCGTGCTCAGGCTCAGTCCACAAGTCCCAGCTGGGCTGAGAGCATTTTTCTTCCCCCTACCTTGCCTGTTACTTCTCTGAGACTGTTCTTCACCAGAGCATGGCCTGGAATGATGCACACTTTGCGGGATGACAATTTGATATTAATCTGTAAGAGTTGGGTTGAAATTTATCTCAGGAGCCCAAGTTGGTAACATCAAAATAGAATCGTGATTTTTAACGAGTCTGAGGGACTCCTTTTCTCCAGCGTGGCTATTGGACACCTCAAGCTCTACAGTTTCATCAGTGCAAGGGAAGGGTGGGGGTTGGGTGAGGGGGGAGCGGCAGATACAATGTATCCTCTACACAAGAGGTCCTGGGGACCACAGGTTGAGTTTCCCTGGGGAACACTAGTAACCTCCCACCTCTTCAACAGAGCAGAAACAGCTGAACCACCCTTTTCTGGAACAACAGAGAAGCCACACTGAGATCTTTCCCTGGAATCACACCTCCGATTTAGATTCCCTCTGTAGGACATACCAGCCAGGCACTTTGAGGCCTGCAGTCTCCCTTCCAACTAAAAATAGCTCTTAGCTTTTTTTTTTTCCAATAGAGTACAAGGGAGGGAGAAAGGGAGGGAGAGAGAGAGAAACATGGATGTGAGAGAGACTCATCGATTGGTTGCCTCCTGCACGACCCAGGCTGGGGCCAGAGATCAAACCTGCAACCCAGAATCGTGCCCTTGACCAGGAATCGAACCCTCGCTTCTTCCTCCAGCTGAAGATCTAACTGCTGAGCCAAACTGGCCAGGACTAAAAATAGCTCTTTAAAGAGCAAGCTCTTCTAATCTCCAAATTGTACTCTGCGCTGTGACCTCTTGGAATTCATTGGGGCATATGCAGTGTAAGGCAGTGAAGCACACTTTCTAATTGGGACTCTGAAAATGCACTTTAGAAAAAGTACACATTTATATATAGCATACTTGCAATGTTATCTTGGCTATCCTCACTTACCAGGTTTTTCACACTCTTAAAAAGTTTAAAGAAGAAAAATAAATGTCTCAGGGCACTCATATCTGAGGCTGAAGGGTCAAAGTGAGGCAAGGCAAGCTTTGTCTGGGTCCCCCCTCTGGGATTTAGGAGGCCATCCTGAAAGTG
The DNA here is from genome assembly GCA_030848825.1 of Tadarida brasiliensis. Classification (NCBI taxonomy): domain Eukaryota; kingdom Metazoa; phylum Chordata; class Mammalia; order Chiroptera; family Molossidae; genus Tadarida; species Tadarida brasiliensis. Next base: position 74,467,330 of record CM061267.1, on the reverse strand, counting down.
ACCGCTATTCATAGGGGCTCCCAGGCCCTTGGAGTCTTGTAGCTTGCCTCTACCCAAATGCCCGAGTACAAGGCTATCAGAGCTAACCCTGCTTCTGACTTTTGGGAAAAACGAGAAAGAATCAGGCCAGCTTTGGGATATACCAAGTTATTTTCCAAACCGGACTTCAAAGCCATTCTACCTCTAGTGCCATTTAGCCTTTAAAAAAAATTACTGCTTGTGAAATAGAAAGATGATCAAGGACCTTAAAATCTCTGTCTGAATGGAACTGATTATTTAAGAAAAGCACCACAGGCTCCTGGTAATGGGAACTGGCCTGACACTTTGTTCTATGATACAGGGTGCCAAAAAGCTTTTTATGGTAATGACCTGAGACCTTCTGCCCAGACATTCAACTCTTACCCGACCCTATGAGACACTTGGCCTAGGATATAAAACAGCAGTGAAATGTCTTTTTTTTTTTTTTTTTTTTTTTTTTTTTGTATTTTTGCAGGAGTCTTTATTTCCTGTAGTAGTCGATCAGAAAAGGACACTGATCCAAGTAGCACTGAAAAACTTAATCACTGTTTCTGCTAAATCTCTCTAATTTTAATGACATAATATTGGGGGGTGGAGAGACAAGGATGGCTCACTCACCCTCCTTCTTTCCTAGCATTTACTTTAAAAAGAACTAAAACCAATAAGGGCATGATTCTCAGACATGCTTCTGTTTACAGTATTACCCTACTCTAAAATGCACTCTTAGAACACATCTGCAATCAACCTTACCGGGATAGAACAGAAGTGTGATTTTCCTTAAGGAGAATAATATTCATACCAATTTTTTTGGACTTGAATCAGGTTGAGAATCCTTTCAGAAATCACTCTCTTTCTAAATTTTGTGTTTGATGTAACTTAATATACATATAAACTTAGCATGAATGATCACCAAAAGACCACACAGCCCTCTGCCCTATGCTTTTCTCCGAGTCTACCTGATCAGTTCTGAAATGAATAGTATAAAGCAATAATATATATTTCTCTCCAGGAAATATATATTTGAAAAGAATTTAAAGGGGCTGACCTCAAAAGAAAAAAAAAATGTGTGTGTGTGTGTGTGTGTGTATATATATATACACACACACACACACACATATTTCAATCCTTACTTAAGGATATGTTTTTATTGATTTTTTTGTTTTGTTTTGTTTTTTATCCTCACCCGAGGACACTTTTTCATTTTTTGTTCAGATAGAGTAGGAGAGAGAGAGAGGAAGAGAGAGAGAGAGAAACATCGATGTGAAAGGGCCACATCGAGTGACTGCCACCCACACAACCAACCAGGGCCGGGGACAAACTGCAACCGAAGTACATGCCCTTAGCGGGAACCGAACCCGGGTCTCTCTGGTCCGCGGGCCGATGCTCTAACCGCTGAGCCAAACCAGCCAGGGCTGTTTTTATTGATTTTTAGAGAGAAAAGAAGGGGGGGAGAGAGAGAGAGTGAGAGAAGGGTGGGGGGGATCAAACCCGAAACCTTTTGGTGTACAGAATGGTGTTCCCACCCACTGAGTCACCCAGCCAGGATAGAAAACATTGATATTAAATAATTACTCTGAACACAAGAAGAAAATAAAATTAGAATTCACCTGAAATATACTAATAATTCTATTAACTGTAATTAGCTGTTCTGGTTGATTTGGTTTGGTTCATCTGCATGATTCTCTTTTTCTGAAGGGGAGAAGAAGAGCAGGAGTTAAAAGTATGAATTATCTTGGGGCTGAGAAGAAGAGAAAAAGAAAGAGCTTAACTTTGAGTGCTACAAAACTGTCTTAAAATGAACCTGTCTTAAAATGTATGAATATCATCTTTTACCCCAAATCCAAGTGAAAACAAAAAACTGTTGTTATGAAACACCCAGCTGTGGTCGTGCTTAAGCTTCAGGCCAAACTATATCACTGTGTACATAGAGCACTACATTGTACCAATTTTTTCCCTAACAGTGACAAAAAAAAATCCCCAAAAAACGTACAAAGCATGTATTATTCTTCTACCCTGACCTTAGTATAACCTGGTATTTGCATGTTTTATGACCTTGGGCAAGTGCCTGAAGATTCCGCTGGCCCCAGAACCCTCATATATATAATTAGGAAGTAGAGTTAGATGATGTGTAAAGTATCTTCCAGTTCCAAAATTCCTTTATTCAACTTTTGGATAATTAAATGTGAAGTCATCCCTTGTTTCAAAAACTTAGTTCACAAATAATAATTGTACACTGTATTACAATTTTCAAAGATATTAAAATTAAAAGAAGATATTTTGTTCAGTGTACTTCAAAGATTTTAAGTCAACTATGTCCATGGGTCTGCACCAAGGCCACTTTTGTGTATTTCTTCTCTTCTCCACCCTCATAACCTTTCTTCTAGGCCAAGGGTTAACTCAATTGTATTAATTATATCATTTTTTTCATATAAATTGTTCTGCAAATGTTTTTTAATGTCTTTGATTTATGAACATCTACATTCAGAGTGGCATCCTTATTATATTTATGGATACTTGTTTAAAAAGACCCAAAGCCATTTTCACTACTTTTGCAGAATTCTCAAATGTCACTCAGGACAACTATGAAACCCTCTTGGCCTCTCCACACCGCAACCTATTTTGCTAGTGGGAAGAGGAAGTATCATTTGCAAAGTGATTTGGTATTTGAATGTAGTAGAACTTGGCTAATAACTATAAGGCATGTGTGCTAAATTACCTTTACAAGAAAGCTTTAATAACAAGATCACTGGACTAGAGAGAGAAAATAGCCGTCAAGCCCAGGAATAAAGAAAAGGAAAGGGAATCAAGTGCTTTATGTAGAAGGCATGTTCTTTTTCAGAGGTAATTTATATGCTCAGTCTTTGTATCCATATTTCATTTATTCTGCTAGGTGAGGACAGAGGGTTCTCAAAGGTAGGGCAGTTTCATTTATACTCACAAACTTTAAAAAGAGAATGAGCACAATAAGAAAAATTGAAGAAAGTCAGCATTTAAAACGGCAGTTGAATGTAAAAGATGGGAAGATCAGGGTCACTGCCCAGAAATCATAATTAAAAAATTTTAAATATTTTGAATAAGCAAACCTTTCCATTATAGTCTAATTACAGAAATTATTCATGGTGGTCTCTCCAGGGATTATTAATTGGCAATTCCCTAAAGCAGAATCATTAAAGACAAAGAACTTGATAACCACTGTTCTGTTAACAAAGCAAAATACAGTATATGCTTTCAGCCAGAAAGAACGCTGGGCACTGGGACTCCGAACCACGTAGGGATGGAAGAACTTATGAGGACAAAGGCTGACAAACTCTGTGGTTATCTGAGAACTAAAAACGAGTCTGCAAATGCGTATTTCATTTCCATGGCCTAAAATACCTGGGTATTTTGAAACATACATGCTTTTTCAGCTTTTATCCTAATTTGGCAATATGAAGACAGAACTTGGAAACAAAATGATTTATACATGGAACAAATGGCCTGCTTCAACTCAAATACCAGACTGACAAGAATGTCTGGGATTAGACATCTTTTAAATAAGAGATATCACAAGGATGCAACAACCCTCTCAATTTTCCTTTTTAATGTCAACTTAACGAAAACAACTACACCAGAATTTCACTATAACTAATTTCAAGGGTTTTGCCATAAAAATACATAATATTACATTTTTCTGCCTTTTCTGGCTCTAATAATAAAATGTTTTTGATAAAATTCCAAGTAAAAATGGGTATAACATCAAATTTTGTATTAAATTGGTGATAATTTCTCAATGTTCCCGTTTTCAATAGGATAATAATGACTACCATTTACAGAGTGCCAGGTACATAATCCCACTGTCTCCCTAGTGCTTCTATGAGCAAAAATCTGCAATTTTGTTTTGAAAGGAAATCTCTCAGATTAGATAAAATCACCTTCACACTAGTTCTCCATCAAAGCCAACTTAAATCTGAAAGCCACTGGACCATTCATTTCCACTTCTTCCTTCTTATAACTATTTTATTTTCAGTATCACTATTCTCCAAGTTTTTCAACTAATCCTCTGAGGCAGCGGTTCTCAACCTGTGGGTCGCGACCACTTTGGGGGTCGAACAACCCTTTCACAGGGGTCGCCTAAGACATAACAGTAGCAAAATTACAGTTAAGAAGTAGCAACAAAAAAATTTTATGGTTGGGGGTCGCCACAACATGAGGAACTGTATTAAACAGTCGTGGCATTAGGAAGGTTGAGGACCACTGGTCTGAGGGTTCCTTCTCAGATTATCTATGGACTCATCTTCATACAATAAACATTGGTTCTTCTTAGGGCTCCATCAGTAACTCTTTTTTCTCTTTTCACTCTGAATAAGAAATCCTATCTATTTCCACGTTGTTGTTTTTTATTACTTGCACCCAGTGGCCAACAAGTTAAGTCCAGCTCTGATATTTCTCTTGGCTATTCAATGCAATTGTCTGTATGTCCACTGAGATGTCCTAGAGATACCTAGACTCAATATGCCTAAAACTGAACACATTTTACATTATACACATATTCTGTTGGTTGGTGTGATAGATTCTGGAGTTCTATACTTATAATAGGATTAAGCCCATGCCCTTTGCTAAGTGACCTTGCAGTGGAGAAGTATACCTCCCCATATATGCAAAATTTCTTTCTTTCTTTCTTTCTTTCTTTCTTTCTTTCTTTCTTTCTTTCTTTCTTTCTTTCTTTCTTTCTTTCTTCCTTCCTTCCTTCCTTCCTTCCTTCCTTCCTTCCTTCCTTCCTTCCTTCCTTCCTTCCTTCCTTTCTTTCTTTCTTTCTTTCTTTCTTTCTTTCTTTCTTTCTTTCTTTCTTTCTTTCTTTCTTCCTAGGAAATACTTCCTTAGGCTCCCTCTCAGGGCTAATCAGAGCCTTCAAAAGGTACAGTATAATTCCACTTGTTCCTCTAGCCACCAGGAGAACAGCACACACCAGGTAGAAGCTGAATCCTTAAGCATGGGTCCTGAAATGGAAAAAAAAAAAACTCATGAAGCAGCCCAGAACCTGCCCTGTGATCTGGAGCACAACCACCAACGCTGACTTGCAGTCCTGCAGATCCAGAAGTGAGAAATAAATGGTCATTGTTTAACCATCAAGATTTGGGAGTTATTGCCCTGGCCAGGTGGCTCATTTGGTTGGAGCATCATCCCATACACCAAAAGGTTGCAGATCTGATCCCCAGTCAAGGTGCGCACAGGTGGCAACCGATCGATGTTTCTCTCTCACATCAGTGTTTCTCTCTCTTTCACTCTTCTCTCTAAAAATCAATAAGAAAACATATCCTCAGGTGAGGATTATATACATATATATATAGATGTATATATAGATAGATATATATACATATAGATGTATATATATATATGTTATCTAAATTTATATTCTCTCTCTTTCTCTCTCTCTCTCTCTCTCTCTCTCTCTCTCTCTCTCTCTCTCTCTCTCTCTCTGTCTCTATGGTTGGGGGTCACCACAACATGAGGAACTGTATTAAAGGGCCGCAGCATTAGGAAGGTTGAGAACCACTGGCTTAAATAGTGCATAATTGCAAAAAGTTTTCAGTCATATATCAGCTGGGTGAAATGAGCAAAAGGAACCAGACAAGAGTGGGATGCTTAGGCCAGAAGGCATAAGCTCCCTCACCCCAAATGCCCTCAAAGACTCTTCTCAGAATAAGACACTGAATGAGAAATTTGGTCTAAATAGGTTACTCAGTGACTGACTCATTAACACCCCTCACTTCTAGGGCCAAGCATGCCTTGGTACCAAAAAAGTCCCCAGATGTCCCCACATTCTAGCTTTATTCTGCACCAGTACACACACACACACACACACACACACACACACACACACACAAAAAAAAAAACCTGTCTCAAATTTTAGTTTTTTAACCCCTTATTAGTATCTCACTCAAGATGTACTGTAGTCAAACCCTGCCTTATCCCCTCTGCCAGTTCCCATTAATCTCCCTACTGTGAGTACCATAATGACAGGGACTATTGACCCTTGTCCTCCCAGCACCTAATATAGTACCTAGCACATAGTAGATGCTCAATAAATGTTTTCCTAATGCATTGATCAATTCTTTATACCACCTCCAGATTATTTCTTAAACAACATATTTGCCCTGTTATTCAATTGTAAAAAAACAAACAAAATTTCTTCCATCTTCCCATGTCTATAACAGAACTATTATTTTTAATGTATCTTCATTATTGAAAGTATTACAGATATCTCTCCTTTTTCCCCCATTGACACCACCCCACTGCCTTCACCGCACTGTTGTCTCTGTCCATTGGTTATGCATATATGCATATAAGTTCTTTGATTTATCTCTTCCTGCCCTCCCACCCCCCTTCCCTCTGAGGCTTGTCAGTCTGTTTCCTACTTCCATGTCAGAGCTATTTTTATGTATTTACTTTATCCAATAAACTATTTCTTCAAGAAAACCTTCATTCAGAAACATATATAACACCGAAACCCAAAGCTTCTCTTCTTAAATCTGGCATAGAATGCTTATATTCACACCCATAGCCTTCTCCACCCCACCTCCTTTCCTCTGTCCATCCTCAAACAATCCTAGAGCTAATAACTATCTAGGATACCCTAAGACAGTAGTTTCCAAACCTTAATTTACTAAATTTTCACCTGGATGGTTTATTAAAATGTACATTTCCAGGTTCCGTTTTCAATCATGATTTATTGGTCTGGGCTTTGACCCTGAAAAGGATGCATTTTAACAAGCATTCACTTGACCCTGATGAGCACTGTCAGAAGAATACACTTTGAGAAACCTTACCCTAGAAGGTTGTGGATTGCAATTTAAAAACCTTATCTCACAGGATGTTGTCTGAATCTATAATGGTAACAATTAAGGCCTATCAAAGTATAGTATTCATCTCACCCATCAAGGTTTAATATCACAGTGTTCCCATGAATATTTGCTTTAGTGTATTGCTCTACTATTCCCTAATCATACTAGACTTAATTCAAACCTAAGTTCTTTCTTATGTTGCTCCCCCTAACTGGAATGTCCTTCTCTATTCAATTTCTCTTCCTCTGAATCTCTCCAAATTCAATCATTATTCATTATCTAGATCAAGGCCTTCCTCCCTGATGCTTATCCATCCATCCATCCAACCATCCATCCTTCCAACCATCCATCCATTCATCCATCCACCCATCCATCCATTCAATAAGAATTTATTGAATGAGCCATGGTTCTAGGTTCTGTGAATACAGCAGTGAACAAATAAATACAAATCCTTGCCCCTAGGGAGTTTATATTCTAGAGAAGGGAGATTGACAATAAATAAATTATAAGTCAAATTTATAGGAAGTTAGATGGTGATAAGTTGTTCTATGGAGAAAATAAAGAAGAGAAAAGAGACAGAGAATGCCGAGAATGAAAATGTAGTAACAATTTTAAATGTCATGGTTGGGAAGGCCTCATGAGAAGAAGACAACTGAGTAAAAATTGAAAGAGGGAGTAAGCCATGTGGGTATTTGGAGTAAGTGCTTTCTGGGGAGAAGGAGTGGCAAGTGAAAAAAGCTTACACAGGAGTACACCTCATGTATTAGAGGAACAGCATAAATGTCATTGTGTCTGGAGAAGAGTGAGCCAGGAAGAGGTGGCAAAGAGATGAGGTTAGAGGTGACAGGCACTGGAAGGACTTGACATCATAAGTCCTTACATTGAGCAAAGGAGTGACACGTCTGACTCACATTTTAGAAGAATTATTCTGGGGGAAAGAGCAGAAGCAGGAAGAACAGTTAAAATATTGTTGTATTAATCCAAGCAAGACATGATAGTGACTTGGTCACATGGATTGTGGTAGAAGTGATGAGAAGTGAACCAATTCTGTATATATTTTGAAGGAAGATGATATAATTTACTGATGAATGAATGAAGAATGTGAGAGACACTGTTGTCTCCAAGGTTTTTTCCCTGGGTACCCTGATTAATATGAGGAAGACTATGAGAGAAGAAGGTATGCAGAAGGAGAGTAAAAATCAAGTGAGTTTGAGATATATTAGGGGGACTGGAAAGTAATGTTGTTTTTTTAACATTAAATTCAAACAGATAAGTTTTTAATAAGTTTTTATTTTTAATCAATTAGGTAAACACCTTTGTTATCCACAACCTTTTGCCATCTAGTGTGCAAATTTTCAATGCCGGATCAATAAAAATCAATTGGTTTTTGAGCAAAATATCTGGAGATGGCATTTTGGACATCATCCAAGTTTTCAAATTTTTTGCCACTTAGAAAATGTAGCGATCGGAATAAATGGAAATCTGATGGCGCAGTATCGGGCGAGTATGGTGGGTGAGGCAATACCTCCCACCCCAATTCATTAATTTTTTCCAGGGTTCGTCTTGCGCAGTGCGGTCTTGCATTATCGTGTTGTAGAATAACGCCTTTTCTGGTGACAATCGCTGGGCACTTTTCAATTAAAGATTGATTTACTCGATCCAATTGTTCACAGTAAAGGTCTGCATTCAGCTTGTCCAGGTTTCAGCATTTCAAAATGAAAGACCCCGCGAATACTCCACCAAACACACAAAAGTACCTTTTTGGGGGTGTAAACCTGGCTTAGCTGTACTTCGTGGCAATTCATTCGGAGACAGCCACTGCCTTTTGCATTTTGGATTATCACAGAGGACCCATTTTTCATCTCCAGTGATCAAGTGATCAAAAAACGCTTCTGTATTGTGCCGCTGAAGCAATAAGTTGCATGTGGTGGACCGATCAGTTTTGTTTTCTTTGGACAGATTATGCGGGACCCAAACACCTGCTCTGCTTACTTTACCAATCTGCTGCAAATGTTCTTGGATGGTCGACCAAGGTTGGTTAAGAGTGTTTGACAGTTCCTCGATTGTCTGACACGGATTTGCTTCCACTTCCACCCTTAACATGTCATTACTTTAATGACATTACTTTCCAGTCCCCCTAATACTAACATGTTAAGTTTGAGGTGTATATTAGACATCCATATAGATATATTGAGTATTATGAGTCAAAAAAATTTATGGGAAATGTTTGGGCTGAAAGTATAAATTTAGATATCATTTATATGGTATTTAAAGATATGAGATCATCAAAGGAATCAGTATAGATAAAGAAGAGACCTTGAGCACTTCATTATTATGAGGTAAAAGAGACTGAGAAGCACTCACTGATGTAGGAGAAAGCCAAGAAACGGGCGTAGGCAACATAATCGAATACTTTGATAAGTCAAGTGAGATTAGCTATGACCACTAAGTTTAGAAATGTTGAAGTCTTTGGTGACACTGACAAGAGCAGTCTCAATGGATGAATGGAGAGGGACGCTGAATGGAGTAGATTCAAGAAAGCAATGTAGATAGAGAGAGATTATATGCACAGTGAGTATAGACCACTCTTTCAAGATGTTCTTTCATCCCCTTAATTTCCTTCTCCTTGAGTCTCTGTACCACCTAGTACCAGTCTTCTCATTTCAGCATTTTATCATCTTTTACTCTCAATGATACTTAACTCCTCATTATGTTTATATGTTCTTTAAAACTAATTTAGATGCTCTTAGTGGAGAGAATCAATATCTCCTTTTACACTGCAACAACCCCTCAGTGCTTTGCACAATTCTGTGCCTGTAGTGAGTAGTCAAAAATATATGATGAGCCCTGGCCATTGTGGCTGAGTTGGTTGAGTGTCATCCCATGCACTGAGAGGTCACAGGTTTGAATCCTGGTCAGGGCACAAGCCCAAGGTTGGGGGCTTGATCCTAGGTAGGGGGTGTACAAAAGGCAGCTGATCAATGTTTCTCTCTCTCTCTCTCTCCCCTCTCTCTAAAATCAATGAAAATATATTTTAAAATACATATTTCTCTAGAGATAGTCTCTGCCCCCTTATCTAGCTCTTCTGCCTGATTATAATTTTAAGCAACCTATAGGTCAAATTTCTGCTCCTCCATTGGACCTTTAAGGTCCTTCTTAAATGGTCCTATTGAAAATGTATTTTTTCGTATTTTCTTATATTGCTCTCTGCTTTAGTTACGATAGTTTATTGACCATTTCCTGAAAAGAGGCTGCTTATTTTTACTTGTCATTTTAATTATGATATTATCTCTGTCTGGAAATTTCTCCTCTAACCCAGGATTTTTCTCCTTTCAGAAACTAACCAAGAAAAAACCCTAATCTCATCTTTTAGTGCTCTTTGCTGTAATATATAATTTCTAGATCTTAGGTTTATCATCTGTACCTCAATAACATGGCCTTTCTTATACTATCTATAGGATCCAAAAATTCTACTTTTATATACTTTCCACTTTAAAAAGTATCATAGGCCCTGAATAGTTTGGCTCAGCAGTTAGAGAGCTGGCCCGCGGACCGAAGAGTCAGGTTCAATTTCCGGTCAAGGGCACATACCTTGGTTGCAGGTTCAATCCCCAGCCCTAGTCAGGGTTGTGCAGGAGGCAACCAATTGATGTGTCTCTCTCACATCAATGTTTCTCTCTCTCTCTCCCCCTCCCTCCCACTCTATCTAAACAAAAACAAAAACAAAAAGTATCTTAGGCCAAGCTTTTAGTTTTCTATTTATTCTATCCATCAAATAACACTTTCAGGATCAATAAAAAATCAAATGAGAAACAAAATATTACCACACATGAAGACATTTAATGAAGGATTAATACATGATAGAATGAATATATTATGAATGGATGGATGGATGTATAAATGGGTGGGTGAATGAATGGATGGATAGATTAAAAGTACTCTCTATTACATAGTCATTTCTTACATCATACATTACCTTCTTCAATCCTCTCAGGATCCATAGGATGTGAGTAGTAATAAAAATAGTCTTAAAGAGGTTGACCTGTTCAAGGTTATTCAGGACACTGGAACCTAAATCTCTGACTCTAGAATCCAGTCCTTTCCTCTTTCCACTTTATTTGCTTCCTAAATAAAAATATAAAACCACTAACCACTAACTTGATTTCACTCAGTGGTTAGAGCATTGGCCCATGGACCAAAGGGTCATGGGTTCAATTTCCAGTCAAGGGCATGTACCTGGGTTGCAAGTTCAATACCTGGTCAGGGTCATGCGGGAGGCAACCCACTGATGTGTCTCTCTCACATCAATGTTTCTCTCCCTCCTTCCCTCCTTTTCACTCTTTTTAAAAATCAATGGAAAAATATCCTCAGGTGAGAATTTAAATAAATAAATAAATAACCACTCAAAACCTAATTCAAAGCTATTTCCAAGCTTTTTCACTTAGAATTGACGAGGTTTTGCTAAATTTGTTTTTTAATGAAATTATAGTCCTTTAATTCTATCTTTCTCCTCTTTAATAACATATGAACTATTAAACTTACAATTGATTTAATCATTTAACCTAAAATGTCAATAAAACAAAGTGCAAGCTTCCTTAATAACTTTCTTTGCTTTTGATGCTTTATGTCTAGAAAGCCTTTTCAAACTACCACTGACTCAAACAGTAATGGGTTACAAGTTTGAGTTTCCGAAAGTCAGATAAAAGTGTTCTCTGGGAATAAATTTCCTCTTTGGAGTAGATTTCTTCCTGCCACAGATATTCCTCTCAGATTTCTGAACTTAAGAAAACAAAACATAGTTTATTGAGCCTATATGAACTCCACACTTCAAATATATGTTTAAAAGATGTTCTGTTGACTTCCTCAGTATAGAAACGCTTGTGAATTTTGAAAGCTTTCTTACCCCTCCTGAGTCATTGGGGTACCATTAGATATCAGAGTGAATAATTTACTAACAGGTATTCTAATAGGTAAATCCTTCAAGATTAAAAACAAAATTCTGGCAACTTTATTTGCTTTACTTTTGGTTATGAGTTCTAAGAAATGAAAGCTAAATGGCAACATATGATGCTATAAAGGAAATGGAATCTCTAATTAAGGCAGCCAAGGAGTTCACTCAGCATCCCAGGTGCCCACCCAAGGTGCCTTCAGTCTATAGCTTATACCCTAGAATCATCTGTCCTAAAACTTGAGGTTATGTTGAGATCTTCAGAGGAGTTGTATATAAAAACAAAGTGCTACTTTTAAATTTAAAAATTATCTTTGATAAATACATATAAAATGGAAATAATTTTATAAATTTAACTGTATATTAGTAATTACTTTTCTCACTTTATATAATGCTAAATGCTTTTTTATTGTTTTCATTGCAAATTACGAATCTGCAATATAGAGATTTTGAATTTTAGCTTCTACTTCTGTCTCAGGTTTCAGAATTAATGAGAACAGAACCTTTCCATATATTGCAGAAGAATCTGACAAATAAGTTGATTGAAAAACTAGATATATATTTTCTTGTATCATTTTCAAAAAGAGAGTAGAAATGTAATGATAATAATCCTTGTGTATTATTTTCTCCTTTGCCAAATCCTAACTGACTTCCAGAAAGTGGATACCTTTCCATTAAAATGAACCAAAACTAAAATTTAAAAAACCCTCAATGAAATGATTGATTATGAAATGGACCTTTCAGCTGGAGCGTGAAGATGAAACATGAAAGAGATCAGCTTATGCAGTAGACATTTTTCACTCTTTTTTACAACATGAGCAAATGGAGAATGAAGGAGCAGCCTTCACCTTTCATCATATGCTCTGCTATGTATGCTCCAAGATTTACAGTGACCCTTCAAATTAAAAAAAAAAAAAAAAAAAGGAAAGGAAACAGTCCGTCACTGGAAAGGTGGCTATCAAGCATATTTTCATGTAGATGGTTTACAATGAGTTGATGGCTGTTACCAGAACTAAGACCATGACTTTGAGGATCAACAAAATTTGAAAATGGGAGCATGCAAACATAGGGATGTTGTTTCTCTAGTATAATTTGTTTTGTCAAGTTATTGTGCAGTGAACACTGCAGAAATTCTTATTTCACTCATGACAAAACTGCACTTGGAATATTTAGTGAGAGAAGCTATAGTAAGAAGAGAAAGAATCTGATTATTTGCACCATTTTTAATGTAAAATTTCATACTTTTCTTGATTCTGACCATTTGTGAAGGGCTCTAATTGTGGTCAATTATTACAGTCCTCCAGCGCCACCTAGTGTTCCACATACTGCTGTAGCCCAGCTCACCTATTAAACCGAACTACCTAACAATTTCTTGCAAAGGTATCGTACATCCTAATGAAAAAGAAACAAGAAGACTTCATAGCTTAATTTTGAAATCTTATGGTAAAGTTACTTTCTATGCTTTTCTTGTAATCTTTAAATTGCTGAAGGGCTCTTGTCACTTTTGTTGAACTGAAAGCCTTTTACATCTTTGGGTTTTGTTCCCATTAATAAATGCCTAATTATCATTGCTTCCTGGCAAACTGATGCGATCATAAGGTTCATCCCGTTTTGCTAGAAAGTAAGTCCCTTTACAATTGATTCATTTGAGCATTTCAGAGTGGAACATCTATACATATAAGTGCTGAGTGCACAGAAACAGCCAAGGAAACATGGAAACAAAGTATGACCACTGAACACCCAATTTTTGTGAGCTGACTTAAAAGTAGTTGAAGACACTCTCGGGTTCTTGTTACTAGAAATAGTGGTCACCAAAAAGGTTAAAGTGAGTGACAGCTACCACATCCTCATTACCAAGAATTATAATGAAAGTATGTCTCAGATAAAGTTATGCCCCCCATACATAATAAATATTCAACAGCAAGCAAGTACACAACTATTCATATGATCTATTCTATAAGTTTACCAAACTCCAGCTTTCTTCTTTTCCATTCTCAAAAAACTACCTTGCGTGAAAGAGTCACTAGAAGGCGTGGCCACCTCCTTGTCCGAACGCTGTTATATTATCAGGAGCATCAGGCAACCAGAAATCATCCTAAACCAATGGCTGGACAGAGGACCACTTAAAAGTAAAGCTTTAGGCACTATTCGTATGGATAAAAGCTACAGATGTCTATTTTTTGGGGAAATTTTGTCATGGAGGAAAGGTGATGTTAACAAACAGCCCACTCCACATGTCAAATATGTTGGGTATGTCACAGCGTAACAACAGCGAGAAAACACATTCCATTGTTCTTCTTGAACACACATGGGAATGAGATGGTCTCTGTAGGAGCCTCAAGAAAATATCCTGCTATTCTTGTTCTGGTTTTCTCTTTCTCGAATCTCTTTATCAAGTAATCCAACAACCAGAAAAATGGCTTTGCTTCTAGATAAGTGCTAGGATTGGGTCCGATAAAAGCATTGTGTTAGGAAATAGAATTGCAGTCTGGATCTTTCAAACCCAGATACACAGCAGGGTAATAAACTAGCCTAGCCTGCTCATGAAAAAGCCAGCATTGCTGTGCAGCTCCCGTCAGGTGTAAAGGAGGTAGGATGAGCTCATCATCCAGGCCTAAATGGCCTTTTCCTCCCATTTCCAGCAAGTCAGTGAAGGGAGAAGAATATAGGATCCTTGTAGAACTGCTTCAATTTCTTCATTTACAAAACACAAATGGGAGCAGAAATGTAATAAAGGCCATTTGATGCTCAAGGGGAGTTATGAAATCACCTTGTACTCAATTTCTAAGTAAATATTTCAACAGGGACATTTGACTCTTGTACCAAAGAAAATTTACAATATTTTACACCATTCACAAATTTGTTTTGAGAAATGATTAGTAAATATACCATTTTATTTCAATACAATAGGAGCTACACCCAAACTAAAATAGTTCTTCCCCACAGGTGACAAGCTCTGGGTGACTTAAAGGATGCATACAATTCACGTGTGCCTAAGTATCTCCCCACTCACTCAGGGCAGTGCCATTGTCCCTTCTGCTGGACCTCACATCTCAACCTTAAGGCCAGTGCTCTGATGTAGATAACCCCAAAGGAATGGGCTCTCTATGTTGAATCCCAGAGGCAGAGGTGGAAAGCACCCTAAAAAATGCATGCAGAATATTGTGAATCTGTAGCTATGTAACTTTCTTTCCTCTGGAAAGTGTGTTTCACAGCTTTAATTAGAGGCTCAAGAGTAGCTCTGCTCTGATTCAAAAGAGCTAATGAGCACTGCCCACAGGATTTAATTAGCCCCCTCCAATTATCTTATTATTATGGATATATCTATCAGAGTTGCCAATTCTCTTGACAGGACACAAGAGAAGGTTAGATCTTTTGCAGGTAAGTGCTGCCTTGCATGACCCAGGCCTAAATGATCAGTTCGGTGATTAGAATCCATGTTTGACAGAGCATGGGCTCTGGGTGAGGCAGATCTGGGGCTGCCTGTCTGCTTTGTCCCTCATCCTACCTGTGACTGTGGTCTCAGCCACCATTACCCACTGCCTGCATCCCTGCGGTACCCACTGATGGCTTCCCTCCTGCCCTTCCTCAGCCTGTCTGCGCCGGGGATCCTTTGCACTACGGTCTCATCACCTCACTCCTCTGCGCTGTCTTCTCACAACTTCCCAGGTCAGCCAGCTGGAAGCCAGAGAAGTAAAAGGCCCCTCAGGCATGCAGGCCCCGCACCACCTCCCTTGCCCTCTCCTCTCTTTGACCTCATCTCCTCCCACTCGCCCCCTCCCTCAGATTCTTTTCTCAAGCACCGTTTCTCCAGCCTGGGAACCCTCTCTGCCTGAACCTCAGGATCTTTCCAGATCCTACTGACTGGCACGTGCTTCTCCTCTATACCCGTGCAGGCCACTCGCTCAGTGACGTCAGGTCTCTACTCCCAGGTCACCATTTCCGAGAGGTCCTCCCTAACCCTGATTACGTCACACGCACACCCTGACCCTGCTCCTGCACACTTGTCCCCCTGACCCTGCTTCACTGGTCTGCACTGCACCCAGCACCATCCGACATAGTTAACTCTTTTGTTTATTTTATCTCCCTCCGTGCCTAACCACCACTCCCTCTAGCCCTCTAGGACATGAGTGGACACATTTTTCCTGTAAAGAGCCGATAGAAAATATTTTCAGCTTTGTGGGACATAACTTTTCAACTCTGTTATAAGGGAAGAAGTCGTTGACATTATGTAAACAAGGGGAGTGGCGATTCTAAGTCGGCCTGTTTCTGAAGCCAAATTTCTTGCTCTTTTACATATTGCTTTCCAATAGTATAAATAAAAAAAACTAATTTATAATCCAGTTTGAAAATAAACAAATGTATTGAGTTTTTATTATAAAAGATAATCAGGTGTGTTATAAAAATCTAGGGAAATTTATTTACGCAGTCATTTTATACTATATGGTACACAGTTTTTGATACACTGTTTTTTTTCTTAAATAACATCTTGTGCATTTCTATGCCTGATGGATACTTTGTAAATATCATTTTTAACAACTGCTTAATGTTCCATCTAGTCAATAGACCATAATCAGTTTAACCATGTCTGTATTGCTAAAAATGTAGACAGTACATAAAAATGTAGATAGAATGTAAAAAATGCTGAAATTTTTTTTATATATCCTGGAGATAGGATTACTGGGCCAAGGTGTTTAAGGTTTTCAAAGCATTTTACCAAATTGCTATCACAGGAAATTGTCCTCATTTAATTCTCTCCAAAACTATCAGAGGGGTCATTTCACTGCCGCGTTGTAATATCGCTGTGTAAGAGCAATCTCTATATTCTACAAATGCCGATTGGAACCCAGTCTTGCTCTTACCATGGCCAACTACAACTTAATTTACTCAACCCCCTACTTCCAAGTATTAAGTGATTTCAAAAGGGTTAAGCTCTCTGTTTAGGATTCTGATTAAACAGTGAAAATGTGTGTGTGTGTCACTTGATATCATAAAGTATTGTTCTTATTAATAAGTTTTCTGAGGTTATGCCTTTGCCCCTAAGGCTTGGTCTTGGTTTGCTTACCACCCTTTAATTAAGTAAGAACTCTTGGTAATATCAGTTCAGTAAATCAACTACTGTGTGTAATTGCTGGGCTATCGTGCTCTGATCCTGGCCCCAAGCTTACTGTGAGGAGTCCCAGAATCAATATGTGAACCAAGAGTTATTTATAGATTAAATAAATATTACGTATCTTTATTTTTCCATTGTATGTACATATTGTTGTGAAAAATACACATTTATTTCAAAGCGTTGATGAGTTCATAATAGCTTTTGTCACCGGTGTTTTCTCAAGAGATCCTAAAAATACAACTGCTATTTTGGGGCTTTTTAGACATGGGGGGAAGTGGCATTAAACATGTTTCTTCATCTTCAAAACTGTTAGAACTCCTTCAGTAGGTGTCACAGTTCACCTGTACATGGGGTGGTTCGAGGCAAGGTCTGCAGCGACTGAATACATTGAACCACGTGTCATTCAAAGGATCCTTGTTTGGCTTGTGTTCTACATGGGGTAAAAATGTCAATCATCCCTCTCTGAGAGGCCCAAGTGCTGCCTTTTTTCAATGAGGAATGCTGCAACAACCTAAGCAGCAGAAGAAAAAAATGACAGAGGCGCCCACCTTCAGGGCCCAATTTTGCCTTAAGCCCACAGATTTCGGGGTTAGTGCAAGCAGAACCCAGTCGCTCCCACAGTGACTCTACGTGTGTATCCAGTCTGGGCGACTGATCTCAGACGTGTCCCACCGTGCGGAGGTGCCCGGCTAACATCAGCTAATGGAAGGCTTTCCTGGATTCCTTTGCTGCCACTGATATCTCCTCAAAGCCTGAGTGGCCGTGCTAATCTAAGGCAGACACCAGGCAAGAAAAAGAGGCTGATTTTATAAAGAGAAATGAAAGTGCTGTTACTCAACTCTGCTGTAAGACGCCGAAACCTTACAGCTTGTTTTATAGGGAGGAGCAGCGAAGCAGGAAATTGCTAACGCGATGTATTTGGAAGGAGAGAGGAAACCGCGAGGATACCAGGCCAAGACGCAGAGGTTTTAATGCCTACCTAAAGCCCCTGCAGCAGAGACTAATGGGTTCGGAGTAAGCATTCAAGATGTGAAATGCCACTCAATTAATTATAGATTTGAGCTTGATTAGCTTTAAGGAGTCTTATGAACAAAGCAATGGGGTTAATCCCTGGCATTTCGTTAGCGGGCTCATTTTTCCTCACCGGCTTTGACTGCCACTGCTCCTATTCCTCATAAGGCGTGGCAGTTATCACACGTGACATAGGCAGACACATATTTGCTGCTAACATCTTATAGAACTGATTTCTCAGGTATTTAGACTGAACTACACACACGGTATCTTTAAGCCTTCTGCATACCTCATGTTCAACACATACGAATATCCAGAGGATGTGTGGATATAAATAGCTTTAAAGGAATCCATTTCCAGATCCCCAACTTCCACATATACTCTTACTGAAAACTTATTCGCTTAGCTAGCACCCAGATCTTGGTTTCTAAAGCACTATTCTCCAATAAAAGGAACTGAGGCTCCTTTAAGAAATGAATTATTCTAGGGATGGGGCAAAGAAAATACCAGATCAGCCTGGAATAATTTATAATGCCAGAAAATAAGGAAATGGAAGGGGGGAGGGGGAGGGGAGATAGGAGCATGTCAAACAGACAGCCTGAGAGAGTTCCCAATAGGCCAACGCTGGAAGAAACTGCGCAACAAAATAAATCACAACAGTATTGGTTTATAATTGATTAATAAATATAAATGAATCTGTAGTGATATATACAAATATTGAATACATAAATAAATGGAGGACAAGTTCTTTTCTATAGTTACTTGGCTATGAGTGGAGCCAAGAAGTCACAGTAATAACTGCTGCTGATAAGACCCACCGACTAATGCTAACATTTGTGGGCAAAACTCTGATGAGAAACAAGATAACTAAACAGCCTCGAAGACTCTCCTCCAAAATATTATTTACGGTGGTGGCTTTAACATACAACCTCCTTCTCTGATACTCCTCTCTCCAGGAGGTGGAGCTTAATTTCTCTCCCCATCAGCTTAGGCTGACTTAGTGACTCTCTTCTATCAAATAGAAGATGGAAAGGGAAAAGCAGTGTATCCAGCACTTATTAAAGTGATCGAGTTTAACATCGCCAGTAATAGGTCAGATTGATGATCATGTGCCCCGATATGATGCAATGAGTGCCCTTCACCTCCGGTGTGTTCTTAAAAATGCATAACCCCAGTCTAAGCATGAGAAAGCATCAGACAGACCCAAACTGATAGACCTGCTACAAAGCACCTGGCAAGTATGCTTCAAAAGTGCCAAAGTCATGAAAGACAAGGAAAGACTGAAGAGTTTAAGAAAACCCAAGGAAAAATTAGTGAAATGTGTACCGATCTGTAAAGTCTGTATCGATTAATTTCTTAGTTTGGATAAATATACCATGGCTTTGTCAAATAGTAACCTTAGCAGAAGCTGGAGGTGTTTGTTTGTTTGTTTGTTTGTTTGTTTGTTTGTTTGTTTGTTTTGAGGAAGACACACCTTTCTTTTCATCAGAAATAGTAATGCTTCTAAACTTGTAGGAACCATTTGCTATAAAAAGGCAAGAAACCAGGAACTAGTGTGGGGGTGATGTAAGATGAGAAATCTTACAAAGACTAACCTAGATGGTATGCTTGCTCTAAGGTTAAGTCACTTGGGGAAATAGCTTTAGTACTGCTCAGTGGCTGAACCAATGGGTCCCTTCCTTTGTTCCCTTTGTGATGGCGGTTGGGTTACAGGGTAGTGATCTGCTTTGAAGGTTGCAGTAGTACATAACAGCAGGTGCTTAGAGGTCAATTATTGGTTTAGAATAGATCCAGGCTGTTACCGTCTAGATGTGCTTCCCATCGTGGGGAGAATTTCCTGTCTGACCTGGCCCAGAAACAGTTCTCAGGCTGCTAGCCATCCATTCTCTGCTGGGAACAGGGATGCCCTAGTTTCCTGGCAGGACTTGCGGATCCCAGAGCCATCCCCACTTCGGAGAAAAATGGAAGTCCACGGTGAGACAGGACTCCGCAGTTTTAAGCCGAGCCAGAGAGAGTTCAGCATTCTCATGCAGGGTGAAGGGTATATGGAACCTCTCTGGACTATTTTTGCTATCTTCTATAAATCCAAAGTTACTTCAAAGTAAAACAAAAAATTTAATTGAGATATACATATATATATATATATATATATATATATATCTCCCCCAGCCCCGGTCTCACTTTGGCTTCTGTTTCATTTGGTCGTCTGCTATCTTTTCATGTGTCTGTTTTTGTTCTGTTTTGTTTTTATTTTTCGGTTAACACACGCAGACTTACACGTCAAGAGCAGACAGTAGACTTCCATGTGTTAAGTTGCTTGAGTTACATTCTATGACCCTTTTCCCATACGGTGGTGTAAGGAGGGACTGGAAACTGGTGCAGACTCCAGTGTTTACAGCCCTGCTCTGTCCCCCCCCTCACCCCCAGGCTGCCCTGAGCCTGGAAGGCCACCCCTCTCTATGCAAACGCGACA
Source organism: Tadarida brasiliensis (assembly GCA_030848825.1). Taxonomy (NCBI): domain Eukaryota; kingdom Metazoa; phylum Chordata; class Mammalia; order Chiroptera; family Molossidae; genus Tadarida; species Tadarida brasiliensis. The sequence continues at coordinate 74,446,946 of CM061267.1, read as the reverse complement.
AAGCCACGAATGCTGGCATCCAAAACTGACAAGGTTTATTTTTCTCAGAGCCAGTGGCAGGTCTTCATCCAGTGTCACTATTCCTGACGGACCAGTCACATGCCACGATAGCGAAGGCCCCCTCGCGGTGCTCCGCCTAATTGTTGAGCCTCAAGATGCCATCACGCGGTGCCTTGGGTGTGGCCGTGTGGTCTGGCACACGTGCTGTAAAATTTCCCGAGTCCCTTTTAATTTTCCTAACCTAGAGCTTAATTTCAATAACTTTAAAGCATTTCTAAATTTTTATTTTGGCACAAGTGTAAAGATGAATAATATCCTTTCCCATTATTTCCATAAGTAACACAGACTCCCTAATTTTTAAAAATTAAAACTATCTCTAAGGCTTTCTTATGTAAAAGTATCCCATGGTATATAGGGAGAGGTGGATAAAAACATCCTGTAATGACAAAAACCAAAAAAGGAAAGGAAAAAGACACCAGTCATAACGCGATTAGCCAGGCATCTTGGGAAAGGCAATGAAAGAAAGTGATCACTGAACTCTATCTGCAATAGCTTTGGCCTCTTTATCAGAGCAACTGATGAATCCTCTTCCACGATGACTTTTACAGTGTCTTGCCAGTTAGTTGCGTTGGAGAGGAATTTTGTATGTTACATGTTTCATAGGCTGTTGTAGGCTATTGTTTCAAGAATCACATTTGTCTGCGCTGATGATCACAAAATGTTTTCACGTCACTTAATGTGTTTCATGGAATATGTGTTCTCTTTTAATAATATCTTTGTCTCTCAACATTTTAGCTTAGCATCACAGTGGTATGACGGTAATCATTTAACAACCAGCTTCCCGCCCTACTCTCCCCACTTCAAAGCAGCCCTGATTTGTAACAGTTTCAGATTTCCATGTGGGAATGCTCCCACCCCAGTTGATTCCAAGCTCCCACTACATCAAAGGGGGGTAGGTTAGAAAGAGATGTGCACAGTCAGCTCTTACAAGCAGATTCGAGTGGGCTCCAGGGTATCACTCCGACTCAGCATTCAAGCTTCCTGTTAATGGACTAGAAATCTAGTAGGCTTAACTAAAGAAAAAGTAGTTAGCCTTTGGGGAAACATCGAGGTGGTACTGTGAAGCTAAGGCCAGTTTCACAGAGGTGTAGCCTGTGGTGTTACCATGCTCTGCCCAGCTGCCCTGCGGCCTCTTCTGGCTGCAGTGTACATTGACCTGCAGTGGACGACACTTGTTACCCTGCGATGAAAGATGGCCCTCAAGCCACTCATCAGCTTGCTGTGCCCTCAAGATTGCTTAGCCAATGACTCATGGAGTGCAGGACCAAGAAAGCCCAGCGGTTTTGCTCAGTGGTTAGAGCATCGGCCCACGGACCAGAGAGTCCCAGGTTTGGTTCCCACTAAGGGCACGTACCACAGTTGCAGTTTGTCCCTGGCCCCGGTTGGGGTCATGTGGCTGGCAACCACTCTTCTCTCTCTCTCATCCTCCCTCTCTCCCTCTCACTCTATCTGAAGATAAATGCAAAAATGTCCTCTGATGAGAATAAAAAGAAAAGGAAAACCCACTCCCCAGCCTCATATGTTCCCCAGTGGCGTGGATCAAAGCCACTCTCCTGTGGGACTTAGCCTGGAATCACACCCTTGGTTCGCTTACTCCTTTGGGTTTGTCCAGGGAGCATTTCTTTAGCAAATCACTCACACCTTAATCCTCATCTGAGGGTCTGCTTCTGGGGCACCCAACCCAAGACAGGTATGGGGATGACCACATCAGGTCCTAGCCTTTAATTTGCCCTTGGTTCAAACTCAAATTAAAGGATACCTTGGAAACTTTAACAAAACTATTTTTTCTAGCAATCAGTGTACTTTTATTTAGAATTTCTGATCCATTATGAGAATTTAATGTATTTATAACAGAATATTTAGTGGACATTCAGGGGGCAGGTGGGCTACCAAATTCTAGAAAATATGCGTGTTAAACTGTTTAACTAAAATGACAGAAATGTGAGGCGTTTTAAACATATTTTCTGGCTCCAGGCTGCCCCGACATGGTACAAGGCTATTTAATCACACACCAGCTTCCTGACTGCACCCAGTCCCCAATCAGAGAGTGGCCGTTCAGGAGACACACAGTGAGAACGTTATGTGATAATACGGGAGGTTCTGCTCACAACGTATGCTAACCAGATCTTTCCGGGCTGGGGGGGTGGAAATCACTCTGCTCTCAGTGGAAAAGATTTAATTTGTCTTCAGAAACACACCCTGTAACTAAGTGGAAAGGTCTGTCACGCTTGTAAAGATGATGCCAAGTGTGCGATCTGTAACAATTTACCCAGAGCCAAGCGGAGGGGAGACGTGGCTTCTGAATTCTGCACGTCCTTCGGCTCCACACACACTCAGAAGGAGAACCCAGAGGAATGCTTGTGTTTCTGGACTAAACTGTAATAAAAATCCTACTACCAAGGAATTTTAAAGAGAAGTTCTCTGCAATCAGCAGTGAGAATTCCTCTCGGTGGATGAAGTACACGCCTGTTGGCATACACACCTGACTGAGGAAAAATGGGTAAAATTGTGTCTTTTCTCTGTGTGACTCTCAAAACTTAAATAGGGTAAAATGCACTGCTTGATTGGAAAAATGGGAAGATACGAAAAGACTCCTTTAGAGCCTTCTCTGTTGGTTTTTCCTTGTCCTCCAAAAGAGGTTAAATTCTCATATAGCTTCTAGCCCTGGCCAGTTTGGCTGAGCGGTTAGAGCATCGGCCTGGGACCAGAGAGTCCCGGGTTCGGCTCCCGCTAAGGGCACGTACATTGGTTGCAGTTTGTCCCCGGCCCTGGTTGGGGTCATGTGGGTGGCAGCCAGTCGATGTCTCTTTCACATCGATGTTTCTCTCTCTCTCTCTTCCCCCTCTCTCCCTCCCGCTCTATCTGATGATAAATGCAAAAATGTCCTCCAGTGAGGATTAAAAAAAAAATTATCATATAGCTTCTAGAGAATACTTACAAATGCAGGTAGTAAATAAAGCAGAGGCTGGCGACAAGGATAAAAATTTGAACAAACTGGGACTATTACAGAACTTTATATAATGTGTCCACACATGAACTATTACTTCAATTATTGAAAAAAGTGCAGTCTAAACATAAATGCACAGGCCACCATTCCCCGGCACCTTGCAAGTTGCTGTCTAAAGATAGCATATATGAGTTAAATCTTGAGAAATTCTTTTTTATTTTACCGATGTTATCATACCACCTAATTATACAATTTTGCAGCTGAAAGGAAAGAAAAGATTTCAAAAGAAAAAAGGAAAGATTTTTTAGAGTGCCACAGACTGGAAATAGGTTAGCAGATTAAGGAATAAAAATTGTTGGAAAAATTTTAATATTTTGCTAACTCTGTACACAATGGTGCAGAGAAAAAGAATTGCAAGAAGGCTGCCAAGGTCATAAAATTAATTACAGACTTTATGTACCTAAGACACTACCTGTCCAGGCAGAGACGTGACAGAGATTATTATGGAGCAGTGTGTACGTGTGTCCAGACTCAATGCTCAGAGAGACAAGTCCAGGGATGAAATGTACGTATGTCACACACATCCGGTGATTGTGTGGCTTTTTTAATGTTGAAGAAATTCAGCTTGAGTGAATTTAGTGCCATTAAGGTAGGAAGTATATTTCTACATCTAATAAGAAAAAAAAGAGAAAGAGATTAAATATTTGAAGAGAGGAAAGGGTAGTCCTCTGACAAGACCATTGCCTCAGAGGCAATACACCTCTATCTGAAACAAAAGAGATTATTTCTTCTCTTGTGCAACACCTTAAAGAAATCTATGGCTGTTTCTTCCAAGCCCGTTGTTCCTTCAGCACCTTCCTCACAGAGGTGTACTGGTGACAATTTAATTGCAATCTCTTTTAGTTCCCATTCATCGCATTGGTATTGTCTCTGGCCTTCATCTTTCAAGTCCTAAAGTTTGTTTAAATCCCACTTCATATTTACCAAAGTCCTTACTTGTGGGCATGTGGATAAGTGATAAGTAGGGCGGGAGGGGTGTAGGGAAAAACAGCAAGCAGCGAAGCCTGGTGAAATGGCCTTACAGAGACATTATCTGTGATAGGTGTCTGAGTTCAGAGTTTCTCCTAACTCTGTCTTCCTTTGTGCCTCACAGTGGCACCTGGAGCCGGGCACAGAGCCTCCGTCCAACGCCAGAGTGGAGATGAGTGTGGGCGACAATGAGCAGGGGCGCTGGTTTTGAACTGTGGGTGACAGGTTGCTGACACGCTTGTGCTTGACACAAGGCTGGCAAAAGACAAAGAAGGGAACTGACATTGTTTACACCTGTAAATGGGCACCCAGGAAAGAGACATGAAGGAAAGGTCACTGGGCTGAATGCATGACTGACAGCCCAAGGAGGGAAAGGTCGCGGCCCTGGCAGGTATCTGATCATGGCCAGCAGCAGCGTGAGCCGGGAAAGTGGGGGTGACCTGCACAGCCTGGACCCCCACAGAGCTGGGAAAGTGGAGGTGCCCTGCACCACCTGGACCCCCACAGAGCTGGGAAAGTGGGGGTGTCCTGCACCACCTGGAACCCCCACAGAGCCGGGAAAGTGGAGGTGCCCTGCACAGCCTGGACCCCCCACAGAGCTGGGAAAGTGGAGGTGCCCTGCACAGCCTGGACCCCCCACAGAGCTAGGGCAGAGGCAGGGTTCAGGACTCCCAGTCAGCCACCACAAGCCAGTCGCTCCCAGAAGACACAACCCCGACACTTTAGGCCCCCAGTCCTGTTTAAGGACTCACGGCCGCCCCTGCGTGTTATTTAGCTTTACTGAGAGCCCCGGTGGGTGGGACTAGCGTTCTGGGGATCACACTGCTCGGACGCCTCCTGACAGGACTGCGGGGACCTGAGGGCGTGGGTGCGCTCACGACTCCCGGGAGAGCCCGGCAGGGCGCGCAGTTCCCGGGCCATGGGGAGAAACCCACTGGGGAGGAAAGCTGGAATGACGCCCCCGCCTGTTTGAGCTCATTTGAACTTGGGTTACGAAAGGAAGGACACCTGAGATCTGCGGCCCTCCTTGAAGGCAAATGTCTGAGAACCATTTCCGAACGGAAGCGCTCCCAGCCCAGTGCTCAGACATCAGAGCCTGTGTCCTCAGTCCGCGTCACGCTGTCTGCGCTGGCCCTTCGCTGGGTTAGGCGGTCACTTTGCCTCTGTGGGGGTGTCATGTCAAACACGTCTCCCCACCTTCTCTTTGTGTGTCTCCTCGTGATGGACATCAAAGCCAATGTGATTATCAACAGCCTGACAGCTCTATTGTGACAAAGGAAACAATTCCTAACTGGTGCAAAGCACTGAAAAACAATTCGGTTTGTAAAACATAATTCAGACAACAATCCAGAAAAAGTAATTATTATTTTTCAAAACACACGATGAGATCATTGATATTAGTGTATGTGGAAGGAAGGCTGTGTTTGTAAAAGTCCTTTACAAATTCTCTTCCTTTAATGCACTCTGAGTCAATTACATCAAGTCGGCCTTAATTCTTTCAAATGCCACTAGTCTAATAAAGGCTCCTATGGAAGATCGCATGGCTTGTTAAGAGATGTCACCAAAAAATATCATCTCGTGATCTTTGATATTTTCTAAAGTAAAAGAGCATTTAGAATGTAACTCTGGTTTGAGTTTAGCTGGACCCAATCCAATTAGTTTATAAATTAATAGCTCTTTGTGTTTTAACAGTCGGTGATGTTTAATTAGGTTTATTGTTTCCCAACTTAGTTCAGAATTTCACATTCTGATGAGTTCGAGTTTTAAATGACTGGATGAACATTCATCCAGAAAAGTGTTTGTGCTTCAATTTCTGTGAGAACACTGTGGTAACATTAAGATTCCCAGGTGTAACAAAATTACAATTCTCCATCTCCAGAATTTATAGTATTTCTGGTAGGAGTCACAAACAAGCTGCCTGTGGACTCCAGGCCTGCAGAGTTGTTGTTTTCTCGTCTCTTCTTTTCTCTCTTTTACTTTTCTTTTTCTTTCTTTTCACTCCATTTCCTTCCTTCTGTCATTCCTCTCTTTGCCAGGACAATGTATACTTTTTTGATTAGTTAGCATCAAACCAAGTAAATTCACATAGCTCGCACATTCCGAAGGGCAGGAGCGGAGTAGCAGCTGCCGCTTTGAATGGACTAACAGGTCTCCCATTCTCCATCCGGACGAGGCCTGTGCCCTTTGCTTCCTTTAACGGCCTGGCCCCTGCAAGCAGGCACACGCGTGAGCCACAGCTCCTCCTGTCAGCGCCGGGCAGTGCTTGACCTTAAGGCTATATCGTGTCCACATCCTTGAGGTAGATAATCTGTAACTGGGTTCTGCAGCGACCTTCTCCCTTTTTCTCCCCAAGCACACTGGGAATATTACCAGTTCATCAAATATTAGGATATAAAGGGAACTGAGACCAAGTTGACGAAATATTTGGATAGAAAAGAAATTAAGACCAACATCAGCAAATGCTGTAGTGCCAATAGATGTCAAAATGTCTACGCACTGCCTATGGCTTGACATAAGATGTAAGGGTAGAAGGTGTTAGTGAAAGGAAAAGGGAGAAAGGTGGTTTCTAGGGAAGATGGGGGGAAATGAGTGAGCAAGAGGAGACACAGGAAGAAAAGACACTCTGTCCTTCTGGTAGAGAGATATCCACAGTACCACCCACAGCTCTCTCAGGGCAGCTCAGTGACACCAGTTACCTATCCAGGATTAAAGCAACACATTAGAATAAAAATGGGTAGGGAGTAGAAGGAGAGAGTTAGGATCTTACCTAACATTATGGAATCACTTGGAAATGAGTAACGACATCCCATTTGCTCCACGATTCCATAAAGGAAAAGTAGTTCTCCAGAAATGTGTTTCTATCTCTCAAGGTTTTGCTGGCTTGAGTGCTTACACCCCCCTAAAAGTCAGTAATAGACCCTAATTGCATCATCTTCTCAACCAATCACCCTGGTGACAGAAAAAGGGCAGTTTCATTATTTCAGCTTATCCCCAATATTTAATAACAGGAGACATTTTGAGGGCACTAAGAGTACTTGTCAGGAACTCCTTTTACATAAGGCTAAACACATGTCAGGAATGACACTTGAAATGGATCATCCTTTTAGCCATTCTGTCAGGCTTCCGAAAATTAATGAGTGAGCTGCAGAAGGGGCGTGGCTTACCAGAACCTCGCACACCTTTGCTGATCCTGACTTGCAGGAAGTCTGCTTACCGAATGCAAAGCTAGACATGTCATTTGTGCACAGTGTTTGCATTCTACCCAAATCATCACTTGGGTTTCCTCCATCCAATGTTGCCCCCTCCTCAGGAAGCGACAGTGAAGTAGAAAAGAAAGCAGCAAAGGTCACTGTTTCCAGCTGATGGAATGACACAACAGGTCCTTTTCTGACTCAAACTACAAAATGTCTTATATACAAATCAGGATTCTGAGTGCCGGATGACATTTACCCCACAATATGAATTAGGTGACTATGATCACTACCAGGTAAGAAACTGACCTGGGTGAAGAAAGACCTTGATCAGGAAGGTGATTCTCCCATGGCCAGGTTTAGCTGTTGCTCTCTGTAGGAATGACCGCTGCCGTTTCTCCAAATATGAGAAATGCAGCTGCAGGAGCTGTGGAAAGATACAATGTTCTCTGTCCTTGAAATGCTATAATTTACTGAGTTAAAAAAGAACATAAACTCAAAATTTTTAAATAAGTAACTATCATGAATAAGGCCTTCTCCAAGTTGTAACAACTGAATAATAAATATTCCATACTTACTTATCCCTTCACTTCCCCTACAAACCCTAGGCCCTGGCTAAGCCGCTGAAGTCACAAAGCTGTCTCAGACAACACTGCCGCCTTGTGGGCCTTTGAGGAAACCATCAGATCTCACATTTATGAAGTGTTTTCCCCTTCTTTCTTGGATCAGTTATAAGGGAACTTGGGCATATGTTACAGTTCTCTGTTTTTTGTTTTTTTTTTTTTTATGTTTATTGTTTAGGTTTAAAAATCTGTTTCTCATAAATTCTTTTTGCCCTGGCCTGATTTGCTCAGCGGTTAGAGCATCAGCCTTCGGACCAAAGGGTCTTGAGTTTGATTCCAGTCAAGGGCACATAACTGGATTGCAGGTTCGATCCCTGGCCCAGTCAGGGTCATGCAGGAGGCAACCAATCAATGTGTCTTTCTCACATTGATGTTTCTCTCTCTCTCCTCATCTCTTCCTTCCACTCTCTCTTTAAAAAAAAAAAAATCAATGGAAAAATATTATCGGGTGAGGATTAACAAAAACAAACCAAAAAAATTTTTCTTTAATTCCCTTCCTCTTCTCTGCTTTGAATTCTTACCAAATTCATATAGAAAAAAATTTTCACTTGCTTTCTCCTGCTTTCTTTACACCTTTTCTCTCTCTTGCTTTTGTAAGTCAGAAAACTTGATAAGAAGGCAGCAACCAGCTAGACTTCAATAGAATCATTTTGTCAATGTCTAAAGCACCTAACACTGTCCCCAAATTATCTTCTGAATATATTTCCTAAAGTTGTCTTCTAAGTTTTCCTTCCTCTATACCTCAATTACCAAAGTAAAAACAAAACAAAACACTTACATAAAACTAACATTGCAGTTGAAATCATAGGATTGTTGTTGCTGCTGTTTAACTCCTTGGACTCTAATTTCAGCTCTACTACACATTAGCTAAGCAAACTTGAGAAATTACCTAAACCATCTGGTGCCTCAGTTTCCTACTCCGTACAAATCAGCAGAATCATAGTACATACCTTAGAGAAATACTATGAAAAGTCTATTCACTAATATTTGTCAAGGATTTAAAACAGTGCTGGCATACATAAAGCCCTAACATTTTATTCTGTTGTCAATGTTGCAATATTACTTTCTGATGCTACTTTTTAAATTTAACTATATGTACTTAACCCATACTTTGGGTTAAATAAATGTGTCGCTTGACTTGGAGCCATAACTAGCATATATAACATTGTTCCCATTAGAAAATATGGCTAGATCTTTAAAAATACTCTTAAACTTTTAGAAAACATCTTCATTATAAATTAATAACTATCTGTTCACTTCAACTTCACAGAGGTGAAGAAACCATTGAGCAGGGGAGTGAGCAGGATCTGGCTGCAGATGAGATTAGAAAAGAATAATTTCCTGAAGTATTTTGTTTGGGTTTCTGTTAGAAATAAAAATATTGAGAAGCAGAGAACAGGAAAAGAAGGAGGAGGAGGAGGAGGAGGAGGAGGGGAGAGAGAGAGAGAGAGAGAGAGAGAGAGAGAGAGAGAGAGAGAAGAAATACATTCCAAGTGATGAAAATAGTATGTGCAAAATCTTAGGGGAATAAGCAAGTTGAAAGCCTACAATTTTTATAAAGCTCTGCTAAAAATAAAAATAAAAAAGACACCCTGGCAATTTAGTTTATTTTCATGGCTTGGTATAAACTTTTTTTCTTACATTCTAGAACATAAAACTGCTGTCTTCAAACCCAAACTGTGGTCTAGATCCGAAAATGAAAGTGGAATGTATTGTCAATATTTTCTCCCATGTATTTAAAGTGGATGGAAATTGAACACATTGAAAGAGCCTTCCCTCCCATTTTCTTAAGGCTCTAAACTGAGCAGGAGCTGCGGCAGGAGATCTGGGCAGTGGGGGCGGTGGCAATGGGCATACACATTCATGGCAGCAATCTGAATCAGATGCTTAATTTATGCGCTCATGGCCCAAAAAGAAAAAAAAATTTAGGCACTTACTGTAGCTGCTGCTGATTACTGACTATTCATTAAAAAGGTATTTGGCTTGTGCCAATGCAACCCCAATGTTCCTTGTGAAGAAAAAGTCCATCGTGCAGTTTTCCTATAAATTATGCAGCTTTCTGTTTATTCTTCTTCAAAATCTCATGCCCTGCTTCATAATAAAGAGCTATTTAAAGGTTCTTACAGCCCAGGGATTGTAGCTAAAATACTGGAATCACACAATTAAAGGGAAGAAAAAACTAAATTAAGCCTCCAAAAAAGGGACACTGCCCAAGTTAATGCTTCCCTCGTGCCCCAGGGAAGCTCACTCTGACAAGCAGGGCTAAAACGTGTTCTGGTAATTGCTTCTTTCCCCAGCCCTGCTGAGTAATTGCTTTGCAACTCTGCCCTCCTGGCACACACACATAAAGTTATCATGATGTGATCTCAAAATGATACGTAGACCCAAAGAGAAATGTTTTATAAATCCTGCAGTCGAAAAGAATGGGAAAGATTACCAAGAGAACTAATTCAGTTTTCAGTCTAGCAGCATCTTAGGCATTTATCCAGAAAGGAAAGAAACGCATCCAGAATGCCATCAGGGCTTACACCTTACCTTCTCTCTCTAGACACCAGTCCACACCCCAAACAGTGCATCCAGGTCCTTTGGCTTCTCGGTGTCTATTCCCATCACAAGAACCAGAGAACATAGGAAACGTCTTGCTGGATCAGACAAATGCCTTATATCATCATGGAAGGTATGTTCATCCTCCCTGGGATCATTCTCAAAAGAGGGAAGGTTGACTTTGAAACAGCTCTAGATCTCCTCTATAAAGCTAGTATGCATATAATATTCCTCCTTTCCCCCCTCTAAATCCTTCCTGACCCTATAAGCATTTTCAGCTCATACCCACCTCCTGAAATTCCTAAAGGGTATAAAGAATGGGCACAGTGGCAAGCACACAGAAGATAGTTGGGGTGAAATACATACATACTGGAATTGGCTGGACTGGAAATAGGCAGGGTCTGAGCCCTAAATGTAAATGCATCACCTGATTGGCTCACTTTGACCGGATGCCTTAGGATTCCAACGTGAATATTTTGGCTTGGAAGGGGAGACGAGCACGTGACACCTGGGTCTCTTGCTTCCTAAATATTGATTCCAAAAGAGACGAGACAGGATTGTCAGTGATCCCACTGGAAAAGGGGTATGGTTAGGGCTACTGGCTCTCTTCACTGATACAGCTGACCACATTCCTTACCACTTGGCATAAAGCCATCTGGAAAATGAATGGGCAACTCTTGCTTCAATCTGTTCTAACCTCATTTTCTTATAAAAAGCAAGTTGATCGTTACCTTTTCTCTGCTTGCTTGATCCTTTGTAGCTATCCAGCTCTCAAAATGGCCCACTGCATATTATTGAGAGTTTCTCCTTTGTTATGACCAATCAAGCAATAGTCAAACTCAGAAAGGGGACTTGGGATAAGCCATTTGTAACTGTGAAGCTTTGGGAGATAGTATGAGAGACAAGTTCTAGGACCAACATGGGAAAATCACCAGGAACCCCAGACTAAATTATTTCTATTCTCAAACCAAGCCATCTGTCACCAACTGAATGTTAAACTGTATGTATATGGGCCCAACTGGAGTTGACATGTTAGTTTGTATGGGATTTGCTCACTGGTTAGATTTAATTCTTTCAGGTTTAAAGAAATCTATGCAATAGGTTTTCACCCTATGAGAGTATCTACTCTACAGACCCACTACTCTCTAAGATACACCTTGGTAAAGAGAGAAAAACTCATACTGCTACAGTCATGCAATGATGACATTTCTCCACTCCCCCCCCCCCAGCCCCCTACTTCCTGAAAAATCCCCTCTCATTCAAAGGTTGAACAGTAAGATACCTGCTCTTCCTGGCTCAGAAATATAAACAACATTTGACACTAATGTTCATTTTCCCTCCGCTGCTGTCACAGCTTATCGCTCCTGTTTGATGGTAGGTAGACCCACTGCTTTACTTATTCTGTTACTTATGTGACAAAGGCTAACCCACCAAGGTCAGCAGCTGGGTATCATCCATCATGTTGCCAATACATCTGCCATGATTGATGTGGATGACACACCGCAGGGTCCCTGACTTCTGTTACTGTCACATTGTTGCCTCTCAGCCACACCGGGACTAGAGTTTCCAGGTACTGTGCCATCTCATCTCATAATGGTCTTCTAACTACGGTGACTCAAGAATTGGCTGGCTTCCACAGAGCGGTGGGGAACCAGGGAGTGCTAGGCTAGCATTCTCGCTGAGTCAAAAAGTGTGCTGACCTGTGTATGACCGAGGGCAAGTACCTAACCTGCGTTGTAATCCTCTGCTTGAGCGTCAACATGGATGATTTTTACCGAATTCCATAGCCCTAATATATAAACGTATCCCAAACATTAAAGCCTGGATGATATGAATAAGCCCATTAAAATAACCTTGAATGTTTGGCAAAGTTAGCCACTGATCAGTGAATTTATCGCTAAAGGAACAGAAAAAGGAGTAACCCCCTTGTTTTTGAAGATAATATGCAATCTCAGAGACATGATTCAAATCCTAATCCTAGGTCAATAAACATAATACTCTTGATTTTCAAGCTTCTCCTCCCGGCAAACCTGACCACTCCAACACAGGCAGGAGCACAGAAGTCGATGATGGGGAAAATGCGACTGGACTGTGTGTACACTTCCTCTTCACCGGCTCCTTTTAATCAATAGCACACTGAGTCTCCAGCTTCTATTGAATTAGGTTTACAAAGCTTTTTTGTTCTCACCTGTCGCTAAGAAAAATCATTCATGGCATCCTGGATCTGAACTAGCGGAGACTGCATGAATCAAAAAGGTAAAAAAACGCTCTCTCCCCAGGGAGGCCGCCAGCTGTCTCATTGATTCAGCGCTGCTCTTGGCTGATTCGGAGGTACTCTGGCACCAGTTCCAGAGAGCGCCGTATAATAAGGTACCACAATGCAAACTGTTACCAGGGAGAGACAGAACATCTGGTCTGGAACAAAGGCAGAGTCCACCGCTAGGCAGCAGCCCGGCCATCCGCATCCAAGCGTGACTATGCGGGGGCCTGTCACCTGAAAGAGGGGTCCCTGAAGCCAAATAAGTGAAGATAACGTAGAAACCATATGGAAAAAGAAACCCTGAGAGAGAGATAACACATTATTTTCTCATCATTTTTGTCTACATGTAAAAGGTTACCATCAACTAGGATACTGTATCTATTTTTAGAGGGGGGGGGAAACTCTGTTTTTTAATGCAACCAACAACGATAAAAATTGAAATTTTAAAAAGCAGGAATCAGTCTATTTGGGCCTTTCTTCTCTGCGTGTGCGTGCGCATGTGTGTGTGTTTAATGGCTGAAAGCGTCCCTTGGCATCCTGCTGTTATAAGCAGAGCTAATGATTGGCCTGTGTTATGTAGAAATATTTTCACTGCCAAGGAGCTAGTGATGTGGGCAGTGAATCTAAGGACAGTGAGGAGGAGCAGCACGCTCAGTGCCTACCATGCGCCTTCTCCCAAGCTGGGCACCTACACTGGGCACTTTATAGAGTCTTAGGCTGTCCAGGTGGCTTAGATGCTGTTGTTGTTTTTGTTGCTTTAAGTACTAAACAACGCCTTCAGAAAAGAAGAATTTGATTTCCAACTGCTTTAAAATCCAGATTGGAAAAAAAAAAAAAAATAGGCTCACCCTGTTGACAAAGCCCCTGTCAGAGTGAGTTGAGAGTCATTATACTCTACATAAGGTTTGTGTACTTCATTCCTTTCCAAAGCCATCTGTCTGAATTTAATTCACTGATAATTTTATCAGTCTCCCCATGCTTTGCCTGAAACCTCTCCGTTGCATTTTTTATTCTTCACAGATGTTAACTCTTTGAATGACAGTTTGAACGCACGAAGAATGTTGGTGAAGACCCACGCTCTCTCGGAAGGCTCTCCCTCAACCGCCCCGCTGCTCCTGCACTGTGCTTTCCCACACAAGTTCTGCTTCTCGGGGCAAACTAGCCTCGGTGTGAAACTGTGTCCAGGACACGGCTAAAGAAGCCACCTGCAGTGGCACATGCCAGGCACACGCAATACCTCTCATTTAAGATGCTTCTTGGAAACTGGAAATCAGAATACATTTCCTAGGGATAATTCCAACTTTCCTTCCAAACTAATTGGTGCATATAATATTATTGTTAAGAAAATGCAGACTGTCAAAAGATACTATAGATATATTTTAAAATTAACTGTTTGAAGGAATATCTTTTTTTTTTTTAAGCCACTTAAATGCACTTCTAGGTTGTGTATATGTAGATTATCTCATATTATCAAATCATTTTGAGGACAGTCTATTATTAGGTCCAGAGTCATTCAGGCTTAAGTTTTTTTGTTTTGTTTTGTATTTTTTACCATTGTCTATTCACTGTAGATTTTTTTAAATTAAATTTACTGTGCTGATACTGGTTAAAATTATACAGGTTTCAAGTGTACATTTCTATGATACATCATCTGTATATTGCATTGTGTACCCACCACCCAAAGTCAAATTGCTTTCTATCACCATGTATTTGACCCTCTTTACCCGTTACCCTTTTTAAATTTTTTTTTCTTTATTGATTTTAGAGAGAGAGGAAGGGAGAGGGAGAGAGAAATAGAAACATCGATGAGAGAGAACATCCATTGGCTGCTTCCTGCATGCCCCTCACTGGGAATTTGGCCCACGACCTGGGCATGTGCCCTGACCAGGAATTGAACCAGCGACCTTCTGGTGCATGGGTCGATGCTCAACCACTGAGCCACACCAGCCGGGCCCCCTTTACCCTTTAAAAAACCCCAACCACTATACTGCTGTCTGTGTCTATGAGTTTTTGTTTGTTTGTTTTGTTGGGTTTTTTTGTTTGTTTGTTTTATTTTTTTAATGTTTTTATTGATTTTTTAATTTTATTTCTTTTTCTCCAATTTTTATTAATTTAGTTTTGTTACAGATGTTTCTCCTTTCCCCCCCTAGACCCCCTCCTCCCCATCCCGCTCTCCCTCACCCCCCTAGCATTGTTGTCTATGTCCATTGGTTATGCATACATGCATATAAGTTCTTTGGTTTCAGTTTAGTGTCCTTCGATGGGGGGTTGGATAAAGAAGATGTGGTATACAATGGAATACTACTTAGACATAAGAAAAGATGAAATACTGCCATTTGCAACAACATGGATGATGGATCTTGAGAGTATCACACTGAGAAAAACAAGTCAGAGAGAAAAAGTCAAGAACCACATGATTTCATTCATATGTGGGATATAAATGAGATTTTTGGTTTTTAGTTGATGTCACATCCTGCTTTTCGTTTTGCCCAATCGGCATTTCTAAGCATCTTCATGGAACAAGGGATGATGCTGGGCACCGTGGGAGATGGGCAGGGAGGCTCACAAAACACTGCCCCCCCCAGGAGCGGGGAACCTCGTAGGGAAGGTGGGACACAAAGCAGACTGTTGACCACCCCAAGTGCTGCACTAGCACAGCCAGAGAGGGCTTATTTCACCAGACACATGTGTGCAGACTTCACAGAAGAGACAGATTTTCACTTGGGCCCTAAAACCTGGGTAGGACTTTGAGGAGTAGAGAATGAGAAGGCAGCCAGGCCCAGGGAGCTTCATTTGGAAGAGCGTGGAACGAGGGAACACAAAGGGCACCCGTCTGGTTGGATCGGGCACGGGTGACGGAGAACCTGGAGGCACAGTTCGACATGTAAGGTGGAGCCGTGAGGTGGACGTGGACAGGTGCCACCGGTGCCAAAGGCGTCTGAGCAAGAATAAGACATAATGTGAACTGCACTTTCAAAAGAGAATGGCAGTCTCTGTAGGATGAATTAGGAAGGAAGATATTAAAGACAGGAAATAATTGGGAATGGCATAAAGAGGTCCTGGGTGAAGGCAGGTGCCGTAGGAATAAAATTTGAAAATTTGGTTCAAACACTCCAACCAAACAGATGGGTGAAACATACCCAAATCAAAGGAAAAACTCAGGTAGGCTGAGTAAAGCAACCTGCCTAAAGTGCTTTGCAGATTTGCCTCTTTCTAAGTGAACTGTTGGCCTCCCAGGAATCACCACAATTCCCCAAAGGAACGTAAGCAGCCCTTTACGAAAGTGTCTTCCTCGTAGTTGTGATTAACCCCCGACCCCTGGGGGTACACCTTTCCTGGAAGTATGGAAATACCAGCTCAATGCAGTGAGTGTGCGAAGCAAACTTATTTTCCATCTCCCTGCTCCAAAAACCTATTTAATATATTATCCTTGGATAGAAGGTATCAGATATTAAACTGATAAGAACAGATATGACATTTGATATTAGCCAAAAGGCCGAGAAGCGACTGTGATTATATTTTCACTATTAATTCTGCACTGATATTGTCTTCAGGGCAGTCAGACTGTTCCTGACATCCTTTGTGTTTGTAGACCCAGTGCTGTCACTGGAGAACACTGGTCTGAAAGCCTGATCAACGCACGGACAAGATAAAGGACAAGAACACTGGTGTCGACTCCACGGTGGCCCAGGTCTGGGGCGTGATAGGCAGAAATGATGAGAGAACACATGTAGTGCCTTAATGTAAATAATGTAAAGTGTCCAAAACTAAGAATAAAAATGCATTGCTTAAAATTGGGGGTGATGATAACTATTATTGACCCTGTGAAGGACAATGCAGCACATGAGCTAGACACACATCTTCTCGGGACATGATCTGTGTTCATTTCCACTAGCCTAGAGAATTATCTGTGGCACTAAACCAGGTCCCCAGCCTAGAAAAACTACAGTTAGAAAGTGTGTAAATACTTTCCAAGGGGCAACTTAGGGGAGAATTTGGCTTAATGGGGCGTGGTTGGGACTAGCTTACTGTTCATCAAAACCCACTCTCTTTTTTTCCTGAGGACATAGCCAAACTATATTTCCCAGTCTCACTGTGGTTAGGTGGGATTCCGTAACTCACTTCTGCGCCTCTGAATGTGCTGGCCAGTGAGGTTCTCCACTTACCATCCTGCACAGCTTCCAGCTCAAAGTCAGACAGACTTAGATCTTTGTTTCAGCTGTCACTTCATCAGTAAAACCTTTAGCAAATCACTTAATCTCTTCGAGCCTCAGTTTCCTTTTAAGTAAAACAGGAAAAATCGGGCTGCTGAGAGCATTAAATAAAACAACATGCACGGAAATCTGTTTGCACAGTACTTGGCAATAGAAAGCATATGATAGAAAATAGCTGTTATGGTCGCTGGTGTGGCTCAGTGGTTGAGCATCGACCCATGCACCAAGAGGTCACCAGTTCGATTCCCAGCCAGGGCACATGCCCAGGTTGTGGGCCTGGTCCCCGGTGGGGGGCATGCAGAAGGCGGTCAGTCGATGTTTTCTCATCATTGATGTTTCTATCGCTCTCTCTCCCTCTTCCTTCCTCTCTCTCTAAAATCAATAAAGAAAAAAAAATTTTTTTAAAAGAAAATAGCTGTTATTATCATTGGTGGAGAGAAGGCATCATTTGTATGGTAATATTACCCAGCATTAAAATGGCCTTGGAGAAGGGGATAAGAAGGTAAATCTAGCAGAAATGTTCATCTCTGGTATTTTCTAGAGAAGAAAACTGCATTTTTAGCTTCACATATTATCAAAGAATTACTTCTGATTAAAGGAATATCTTGTTTCTCTCAAAGAATGCTGGAGAAACCTAAGATTTAGAGTTGAGATTCAAGTTCCAGTACTTAGACATCGGCCTCTGGCCACGATGGAATGGCTGCTATAGGAACGACATTCCCAATGCAAGCTATAAAGCTGCACAAAATACATGAGGCAATTGTTGCCAAGCATCAGACTGCACCTGTTTAGGGTGAGACTCAACGAGGGCAACCAGACAATGGCTGCTGGGAAGTGATTTCTGAACGACGATAACAGAGGGTGTAAAGTGCTGGGAAACTTTGGAGTTCTGGCCAGTCAGCGTGGAATAAAAAGACTTCAACTTGCACATGGGGCATTTAGCTAAGACCCCAGGAAGACTACACATTGAAATAAGAACAATGCCCTAAAATAAGGTTCAAGCTCTCGGACTGGGAGATGGGGGGGACGACTGAAATAGACCCTTTCTAACAACAACTAAAACATCTGCAGTAGGGTTTGTCCACTTCAGCACTATTGAAATAGTTGTAGGGTGCTTTTCTTGTGAATTGTGATCTGTTTAGCAGCATTCTTATCCTCTGCTTACTGTGTGCCATCACCACCCCTAAGCTGTGACAGCCAAAAATATCTCCATATGTTGCCAAATGTCTCCTGGGCGTGGGGAGCAAAATTCTGCCTGGTGAAAACCGCCACTCCACAAGATCTACGTAATCACCATGAATGAACTTTCAGAAACAAACAAACAAAACAAACACAAAAACGCCTCACCATTCTTTAAAGAAAATGTCATAATCCATAAATCATGTCTTATCCATAATATCCAGTATATATTTTTAGAAATATGTTATTTTATTTGTTATACATGCAAATAAGCCCCCAAAAAAGTATGACTTAAAGTCAGAAGAAAAAATAGTCAATAAAGTAGTCCCCAAGGATGATGCAGGTGTGGGACTTATCGGAGAAGTACTCTTATAAACTGTTATAAACATGATAAAAGATTTAAAGGAAATGATGGATAGAAAAAGTCAACATGTAGAGAATATTAGTCAAGATGTGAAAACTACAGAAAAAGAACCAAATGAAAATCCAAAAACTGAAAAATAAAATAGATAAAATTTTTAAAAACTCACTGGATGGGCTTAAGAGAAAATCAGACAATGGAAACAAAGAAATCAGTGAGCTTAAAAATAAGTCAATAGAAATTACCCACACTGAAAAACAAAGATAATGATTTTAAAAAATGAGCAGCACATCGGTGTCCAGTGGTTTAGTAGGAAGATGTTTAACAGACATACAGTTAGAGTCTCACAAGAATAGGAGAGAGATTGGGGCACAGAAAAATACTTAATGATATAACGGTTTCGATTTCCCCAAACTTGGTGTTAAACATCAACCCGCAGATCAAAGAAGCTGAGCAAACCAAAAAGAAGCGCATACCTGGGCACATGGCAGTAAAACAGCTGAACACCAAAAATGAAGAAATATTTTAATAGCAGCCAAAGGGGAAACATTGTCCCACATAGGCGAAGCATAATAGGGCTATCTCTGATTTCTCATCAAAAACAATAGTGGCCAGGAGACAATGAGACAGATCTTTAAAGAGCTAGAAGGGACTTCTGCTTCCAGCCAAGAGAGTAACAAATAATCTAAAATAACAAAAAGGGAAAAAATAAAATATAGGAAACAATCATTTTCAAGACATTGGACATCAGTCAACAAAAGACAGTGACCCCTGAGAGACAGGAAATAAATAAGGGGAGCCTCATGATTGCCCCCCTTCCTGCCTTGCTCGTTTCCAGGCTCCTGCCAGGGAGGGAGGAACCAGGCAGAGCCCATCAGACTTCTGAGTTGAGAACATGAAGCTTCGGGTTCAGGGAAAACAAGGCAGATGGTGTTTGCAGGATGGGGTACAGAAAGGAGGGATCTGCACAAAGGGACGCATGGAAATCTCCAGACAGCATCCCTCAAGTATTCAGCACATTCATTTCAGGAAGCTACCAAAGGCCAGGGGATTGAAGGGGGGAGTACCCAGTGGTCACACAGGACAAGAATCGGTGCCCATTATCACCAACCTAGCTGGAAAACCACATTTTTCATGAAGCATTGGGTAGAATATTCAGAAGGGCGATGAATTAGACATGAGGAATAATTATCCCTAGACTAAATGGTGGTCTGGCCACATCGACCAAACTGTAAAAGCCAGACCCGAAAGTTCCACAATGTTTCTAAGTCACTTGACTGCATCACAGAAACAACCACAAAAATATTTATAGGAATACAAAAATTCAGTGACCAAGAAAAACTCACGGTGTCTGGCATTCAGTCCAAACTTACCAGGAATACAGAGAAGTCAGAATATACAACCCATAACGAGGAGGAAAGTCAATCGATAAAAACTGACTCAAACTGAGACCAATGTTAGAATGAACAGACAAGGACACTAAAATAATTATTATAACTGTATTCCATGTGTTCAATATATTAAGTAAAAATAAGAAATATATTTTTTAAAGGAAGCTTCTGTGAAGCCAGAAATCTCAGGCAATCAAACTTTAAGACATGAAAACTACCATGGCTGGGATGAAAACTACGCTGGATAGGAATAACAAGAAATTAGATACTTCAGAAGAAAAGAATAGTAAACTTGAAGAAGTAACAATAGCGATTATCAAAAACGAAACAAAAAAAAGAGAAAAGAACTAACAAAAATGAACAGAGCATCAGTGAGCAGTGGACCAACTCCAAGTGACCTAATATGTATGTAATTAAGTCCTTGAAGCAGAGGGGGAGAAAAAGAGAGACCCAAAAAAATGCTTGAAGAAAAGATGGACAAATTTTTTTAAACTGATGAACACCATAACCTCACAGATCCAAGAAGCTCGACAAACCCCAAGAACAAGATATATGACTTAAACTGCCAAAATACATCATAATCAAATTGGTCAAAACCAGTGATAAAGAGAACATCTTAAGAGCAGCCAGGAAAAAGTGGGTGAGGTTGGGGAGAGGAAGAACACGTTACATTAAAATAAATAAATAAGGATGAGAGCAAATTTCTCAACCAAAAGAAAGCAAGCAAGAATACAATGGAGCAACATCTTTAAAATACCAAAAGGAAAAAAAAAATCTGTTGACCTAGAATTCTGTATCTAGAAAAAAGATTTTATAAAAACTGAAGGCAAAATAATGTGGGTATTTTTTTTTAAATTCTCACCTGAGGATATGTTTTCATTGATTTTTAGAGAGAGAGGAGGGGAGAGAGAGAAACATTGATGTGAGAGAGAAACATCCATTGATTGCCTCCTGTACAAGCCCCAACTGGGGATAGAACCTACAACCTTTCAGTGTACGGGATGATACTCTAACTAAATGACCCACCCAGGCAGGGCAAAATAATGTGTGTGGGTGGTTTTGGGGGGTTTCTTTTTTTTTCTTTATTTTTTTTGAGACATGTGAGACACGCAAAAGCTGAAAGAATTTACCACCAGAAGATGTACAGTACAAAAAAAAAATGTTAAAGGCAATCCCTCAAGCAGAATGAAGCGATATGAGATGGAAGTATGGATCTATACACACGAATGTAGAGCACTAGAAAAGGTAACTGCATGGATAAAAGTATAATATTTTATTCTTATTTTTTAAATCATTTAAAAATAAAATTTACTATTTAAACAAAACCACTGGCAATATATCATGGGCTTTATGACATATGTATAAATAAAATACATGACAGATACAGTTCAAAGGCTAAAAGGGGGGAAATGGAAATATAATTATTCCATTATATGGGAAATTATATAGTATTGATTCTAAGTAAACTGTAATAAGTTAAGAATGCATGTTTTTCCCAGATCAATGTCTTTAAAAAATGAGAGATGGTTCTCAAGTCAGTATAGCAAATAAAAGAATATCATAAAATATTTAACTCAAATTGTAATTATACTACTTACTCTCTGTGTGACCTTATGCAAGTTATTCCAACTTTAACTTCAGTTTCATTATCTCCCATTAAATGTGATTTAAATACTAATTTCATTAAATAGTAAATAGTACTCTGTTTCTCTCTGTCTCTCACTGACAGACACACACACACACACACACACACACACACACACACGAACACACTAACACAGGCTTCAAAGTTAAATTTGGTTCGGATTTGCCTCCACCACTTACAAGCTGCATGACCTTGACAGAATGTTTAACTATCTTTTTTCTACTCTGTAAAATGAGGATAATAGTGTCTACCTCATAGAACTTCTTGAGGTTTAATTTAGCACAGGTCCTGCTTTAGTCTCCAAATACCCAAGTGCTGTGTTTTCACCTGGTTTCTTCTTGTTGGCTCAGTAACCTACCACCAGGTGGCAGAAGATGGGTGATGAATCAGGTGCACAAGGGCATCATGATTGGGAAGAGAGGCATTCCAGAGGAAGTGAATATGTGGTATGGACACTTTCCACAGATGGATACAAGACATTATACAGACGATTCCTACTGTCCACGAGAAGGTAATGCTTAAGATCTCTTCCAACTCGTAAGAGCCATAATCTTACATTTCCCAGGAGAGCTATGATCCAGGTTAGATTCACATTTACACAGATCTCAGCAGCAGGACTAAGTTAGTGTGGATTTAAAGTCAACTGATTCACCTGGCCGGTGTGGCTCAGTGGTGAGCGTCGAACCATGCATCAAGAGGTTGGTGGTTCGATTCCCGGTCAGGGCACATGCCCATGTTGTGGGCCCAATCCCCAGTGGGGGACATGCAGGAGGCGGCCAGTCGATGGTCTCTCTCATCAATGTTTCTATCTCTCTCTCTCTCTCTCTCTCTCTCTCTCTCCCTTCCTCTCTCTCTAAAATCAATAAAGAAAAATTTTAAAAATAAAGTCAACTGATTCTAATTTGAGTATCATAATGAAGAATGGCAGAAGCCAATTATAACTCAATGAAATTTTTAAAATCCATCAGTCCATACAGATATAAAATATCTTATATGTATTTGCTTATGCATATGAATATATGTTATAATTATAAGTAAATAATATTTTCAGTGGGGTAGAGAAAGAAAAGCTCTTCTTTACAGAAGAATTCTAATTAACAAATGTAGAAGGGTCGAAAGAATTAGAAAATCACCACTGGCAAACTGCAGTAATAACTGATTCGGGTGAGAATCAACAATAGATTCCAAAACATAGGTGAAAGTGTTGAAGAGAGAATATTCACACAGTCTGAAAGTATCACTCCACTGATTACTTATTAATTTCAAAGAGGAAAAGATATGTTTGAGAGTGGGGAAATCTGATGAACCCCCCTTTTAGGACATAATGACCTAATGTGTCTCTTAATTAGATGTACCGAGAAAGACATGACATCACCTCATTGTATTCCCCCCCACCACACACACACACACATAAGTTTAACCTGAATCACAAGAAAACAGACAAATCCCAATTAAAGGACAAGATGCAAAACAACTAACCTGGACTCTTCAAATATGCCCCAAAAAGGCCAGGGAAGTGTCTAAAGACATTCTAAAGAAGCATGACAAGTAAATGAGATGCTTGATCCTTGACTAGATCCTGGATATTTAGATCTGGAGGGGTGGGGGCACCTTTTCAGCCTACAAAAGACATTATTGTGACAATTGTGAAATTTTGAATACACACAGTATATTGTACCATAGTATTATGTTAATGTTAGATGTCTTGAGTATGATGATGTTTGGTTATGTCAAAGAATGTCCATTTCTTAGAAGACACAGGCAGAAAGGGGAAGTGTCATGAATCCTACAAGCCTGCAACTATCAAATTGTTCAGGGAGGAAAAAAAAGTGTGTGTGTGTATGTGTGTACAAATATATGTGTAATTTCATATATATATAGCTGAGACCAGAGGAAGGAGGCATTCCTTTCTAACATTGGCAAAGACTACAGTGTAGACCTTTATTCTTTTGAATCGCCTCTCCAGTTGGAGCCAGGAAGTGACTATCAGTACACACACACATCTGGCTGCTCTGAGGCCACATCTGGGCTCCATGCCAGCAACATGCTTCTTTATCTGAATGTATTCCCTACTTGGACTAGAAGTGGGGCATCATATCACATCTGAGAAAGGTCAGACTTCAGAGCTTCTCTCAGCACCCAAGCTGTTCTTCCTCATATTAGTACATGTTAGAGGGCTCCACCAAGTCTATTTTGAGATATTTTTTTCATTGGGAAGTTGGTATGGTGTCTGTGATCCATTGAAATATATTTGCCAAAGGAGACACTCCAGTCTGATGCCTTCCCACTCCCAATGCCCCCAGTGCTTGACCCTCAACCATGTTAAACCTGGGACATACACAGGAATCTCTTAGATGTTGAAAGAAATAACATGGACTGGGAATTCATTCTGGCAATGGGCTTCCCTGACAGATTTCCCCTGCTGCCACTGAACCGTCTTTATGTCCCCCCTTTGTCCCTCCATAGTACTTGTTCAGTACTATGCTATATGTAAAAGTGTTATCTGTATCTTTCACTACTATGTAAATCTGAATCCAGAAAAAACACAGGAATTTCCAACGTTTTAGGGTGTCTCAGACAAATGACCCACTGTTGGCATTTCTGTTGCTTCAGCTCTAATAGAAATAATAACTATCTCATTGGGTTGAGTGGGGAATGTCAATGGGAACTTCTGGCTTGATCGGGAACTCCTAGAGAGTAGGGCTTTCCTCATTCGTCTTAGTGTCAAAGCACCAAGGACTTTAAACACATGTTTGACTGAATGGTATACCTGAATGTAAATAGATGACAATCCCTGCTCCCACATAGTCTAGGGAAGAACATTTTTATTAATAGATTCTAGAAATATATGCTATTGGAGTTCATGTCTTATACTGAATGGCAATCATTTCTAAATACAAGAAAACACTAATTTGGGTTTAGAGCATACGGCATTATCTCATTAGATGGTTAAGATGAACCAAGTATTAAAAATATTATTCAAATATTTCAAATATTTTTATAGGATAGAGTGCAGCAAACTTTTTCTGTAAAAGGTCAGATAATAAATAGCTAGGCTTTGCTGCCCATCATACTGTCATTTTAATGAGAAAGCAGCCATAGATAGTACATATGAATGAGCATGGCTGTGTTTTATGGACACTAAAATTTGAATTTTATGTAATTTTCAGGTGTCTCTAAATATTCTTTCTTTGATTTTCATTTCAAGCATTTGAAACTGTTTCTCTGAGCAAAGACCATATAAAAACAGGCATTTTGTGTCAGGGGGCTACTTGTTAGGATATTACTTGTGCTAAGATAATACATGTGTTTATCAAGTATTTTTACATCAACCTATAGTTTAAACTCTGAAAGCATGAGTTAAAATAGATATTGAATTGAAATAATAGTTTAAAAAGAAAGAGCGAGGACAATTATAAGCTTCTTTAAAAGGCAGTCCTTATTTAGAAACTTACTGATTTGTTTTTCATTATTTTTAATGACAATAAAAATTTCTAAAACTACAGGTAAATTGTAAAATTATTTTCACTGTAAGTGATTTAAAGTGATTAAGTTAGGGTCTTAATGTCTTGTAGGTATCACATAACATCATATTTACTCATTAATTTTATACAATGATTCCCCCTCCCCATTTTAACTTAGAGCTTCCATATATATTTTGAGAAATAAACATGCATTTTTTCCTTGACATGTAATCTTACCAATTATGTGTTCAGTACATGTCAACAGCAGGGAGAACTCTACAAAGCCAGTAAGGAAACTAAAGTGCATAAAGAACTCTTATAAAGAAAAAAGGAGCCCTGACTGATGTGGCTCAGTGGTTAGAGCATTGGTCTGCCCACCCTCTCAGGTTTGATTCCCAGTCAAGGGCACATACCTGGGTTGCAGGTTCGCTCCTCAGCCCCCATACAGGATCATGAAGGAGGCAACCAATAGATGTGTCTCTCTCACATGGATGTTTCTCTCTCTCTTTCCCCCTCCCTCCCTCTCTTCCTCTCTCTCAAAAAATCAATGGAAAAAATATCCTTGAGTGAAGATTAGCAAAAAAAGAAAAAGGAGCATGTTGAATGATTGTTCACCCCTCTCATAAGGACTTGCCCAAGCTTTCAAGGCTCTCTGCTTGAAAACCTATGTCAATATTATTTACAAGGGGCAGGGAGTTACTCATTTAACAAATATTTACTGAATTCCTGTTATATGCTCAAAACTGCTCTCACCTTAGCAAAGCAATGGTCAACCAGTCAAGCAAGTTCCCTATATAGGGCTTATATCTTAGCAATGGAAGATAGACAAAGGAAAAAAAAAAAAAGTTAGATAATGATGAGCGCAATGCAAAGAATTTTAATAGGCTAATGTGACAGATACTAAATACCAGAAGCTAGTTAAACCAGGTGATCAGAATAAAAGGCCTCTAAGAGGAGAACATACTGAAGTAGAGATTCAGTTTACAAGAGGAAACTTGTCTCATCAAGAGCAAAGAGCCAGGGGAAGTACATTCCAGGCACAGGAAACGGCTGGCGCAAAAGGCTACAGTAAGTACACAGAGTATGAGTTGGTCTATTTGAGAAATGCAACGAATTTCTATACGGCGAGTGAGTGAAAGTGAGGTGAGATGAATTCACCTGGATAGGCATGATTTTGTGAGCCAGGGTAAGAAGCGTGGATTTCATTCTAAGTGTGGTGAAGCAAGAACATAAGAACAGAAACCAATGAAGAAGGTCACATTACAGTGACCCAGATGAGAGATTCTGGTGGTTCTGACCAGGGTAGTAACAATGGAACTGGAGAGAAATGGAGGTGGAAAACATTTTGATTTTAGCAACTGGATGAATAAGGTTGCTGTTTGCTGAGAAAGCAAAACTACAGGGAAGCAGGTTTCAGATGGGGCTAGATCACACTGGCCACATTAAGTTTGAGATACTGCATTCGTTTCCCTCTCCTGTTGTAACCAAGTATCACAAATTGGCTTAAAACAACAGAAATTTTTCTCTCGCTGTTCTGGATGCCAGAAGTTCAAAATCAAAGTGTGGACAGGGTAATGAAGTCTAATCAATCCATTCCAATCCTACATCTACTGAAAACGGAAAGGCGCTCTTCTATTAAGAGAGACAATAGCATCATGATTAAGAGCAGACATTTTTTTGTAGGTAGATAACCTGGATTTAATTCCTGATGCTGCCAGTTATTAGCTGTCGGATTTTGGACAAATTATTTGACATCTGCATGCCTCCATTTCTCTATCTGTAAACTGGGGCTACAATACAATTCTGACACTAACTACTTGGAGTTAGGTGAAACTTCAGAGGTTAAGGGCTCAGGCCTCCACAAGAGTGCACTCACTTCAAACAATAGCTATAAGCTCAGGGATTTCCAGGCCACCTGTGCTTCTGACCGACTGGCTGCGTATTTGGGGTTCCATTACCATACATTTCTAACACAACTTACAGCATTCAAGAAAGAGCTGTACTATGACACTTGTGTTATAGCAAATGAATACAACTCAGAACCAGTGAAAAGAGACATAGAGGGCATGGTCTGGGAGGGTCCCAAATGCAAAACTTCATGCCTTCTCCCTGTAGAGTCAGGACACATCACCCAACTCACCCAAGGTTCAGTGTCCAGAGTTTTCAGTAGGGTTTCATTATGGAGGCATGATTGGCTGAATCTCTGGCCGTATGATTGAACTCAGTCTCCAGCCCTACTCCCTTCCCAGGAGGTAGAGCTGATACTGCTTGTCTCAAAGACCCAACCCTCTGATCACTTTCCAGCACAGTCAGCCCCTATTCTAAAACTATCTAGGGCCCTTCCATGAGTCATTTCATTAGCTTGAACAAGCAAGAGCCACCATAAATAACAAAGACATTCGTATAACCGAGGAAATTCCAAGGATTTAGAGGCTCCCTCCCAAGAACCAGGAAGAAAGGCCAGCAAAGTCTTCGTTATACAGCTGGGCCTCATGACAAAACCTACCTCAAAGGGCTGTTTTTAAAGATTAAAAGAGCTCATAAATGTAAAGTGCTTAAAACATTGCCTGGCACTCTAGAAATGTTAGCTATTATTGTCACTAAAGATTAGAAATTTCTACATGTATTCAATAATATTTTCCTCCCTGAGATAATCCACGTTGACTTCTCCAAATGTAACAGACCCCATAGGAAATTCTTGCAAAGACTGAATTAAATGTATTTTTCATCTATCTTTTCAAGATCTCTGACAAGTTTCTAACGTCACCATTGTGTATGAAACCTAAAATATGTTGAGTGACTGAGAAAATTACTAGCAATCAGTGCTCCTAATTAAGCCTTTTGGCTACAATGTAACGTGGGCAGTTTATATTTTCCATTTTTTATTTGTTGTTTCAACAAATATGCATTTAGTGCCCAGTACTATTCTAGGTTCTGAGTCTACAGCAGTACACCAAACAAAATTATTGCCTTCATTGAGCTTATATGAGTGGGAAATCCACATAAAATCACATTTTTAAATATATACATGTATGATATACATTT
The DNA here is from genome assembly GCA_030848825.1 of Tadarida brasiliensis. Lineage (NCBI taxonomy): Eukaryota > Metazoa > Chordata > Mammalia > Chiroptera > Molossidae > Tadarida > Tadarida brasiliensis. The sequence goes on along the minus strand of CM061267.1, from coordinate 74,418,993 downwards.
AATATATAATGAAAAATAAAGTAAATGAGGGATGAAGAGTGATCTACACTTAATTGGGTTCTATATTTAAATGGGTGGTCAGAGAAGTCTTCTCCGAGGAGGTAATATTTAAGACTCCGGAATGAAGCGGCTCATATGTCCGCTGACCTGCTTTCTGCTCTGTGCACCCACGGGTCTGGCCCTCTGGTCTCTATGCACATAGTCTTCCTTCTCACCTTGTGTCTAGACTAAGCCAGTTCAACCTGTTTATAGCTGCCCATTTTCTTCCACGTGTCAAGGTCAGTTTGAAATTCAGCGATGTCCTACATCTAGTCATTTTGAGTCAGCATCAAATTTAATAAAATTGTAATACCTATATTGATGTTTTAAGGATTTTAGTCAGAGAGTAGTTAAGAGGGTGATTTTGTGGAAAGGACACAGGAGCCAACTTCAGCAACACAGCTTAGTAACCTTTCCCTTGAGAAAGCAGTCGTTATTTTTATTTCTTTTTTCTTTCTTTCTTCTGCAACTGCAGATTTCAGTTAATATTAAATTACTTATCAGAGAGAGTTTGGAATATGGTTTTCTTTATATTCCATTTGACTTATCATTTCTCTGTGATAAAGTCTCTTTGCTATAAAAGCTCTTTTTATAGATAATTGAGCCTGAGAGTGAAATCTAGGCATTTGAAGGAAATATAGCTGATTCTCTTTCCAGGGGAAAATATCCTGGCCTCCTTCCTAGAACCAGCGAAGTATGAGGCAAATGACAGTCCTTGATTTCAATCAAAGATCCAAGACTACTCCGTGACAGCTGGGGGCAGATCACCAAGCGAAAGCCTGCCTCACCTACTTCACTGCCTATTCAAGGCACACGGTGCTCAGATAAGAAATGATAGGCTACTGAGGCCATTAACTAGGAGAAAATGCATTGATAACTTATCTTCTCTTCACAAAAATTCAGCAGAAATATTCATCAAGCCTAAACTGTGAAAGAAAAACATATATCAAACAAAGAAAGGAAGAAAGGAAGGGAGGGAGGAAAAAGGAGAGAGAGAAAGGGAGGGGGAAAAAAGAACAAAAGAAAAAGAAAGTGAAGGAGTCATCAGAAAAGAGCACTAGAAACAGATAGATTCCTTAGTTAAAATCATGGAAGGGGTTATGTTTGGCTTTATTTCTAGATAGCAGGGTTGTACATTACAGACTATTACAAACACAATCATATGAACAAAGCAACAGATATATACAATCAAACTGTCTATTGAGGCATGGAGCCACAGAGCAGAAGCAATCACCGTGGAAAGCAGTGCAGTGACAATACAATTTTAAATCCATTTGATAGGCAAACTATACCAGTTGAAATGTCTCGGGATGAATGAGTTTAAAACTCGTTATCTGTAGAGCAGCCTACCCCACGACACCACGTTATTTATTCAGATGGAGATTGGAGAATACGGGTAAACATTACCGCGCCAGCCTCAACATGTTTTGTAGATAAATCCTGTACGGTATTTGTTCTCTGTGCCTTTGCACAAGGCCCTTTTCCAGTGTAGGAGGAAAGAGTGGGGAGTGGGGACAGCAGTGAAAGGGGGATCTTTAAAAGACATCATGCAGCCTTGAACGATTTGGCTCAGCAGTTAGAGCATCAGCCTGCAGACCAAAGGGTCTCGGGTTTGAATCCTGGTCAAGGGCATATATCTGGGTTGCAAGTTTGATCCCCGGCCCCAGTAGGGGTTGTGTGGGAGGCAACCAATCCATGTGTCTCTCTCACATTGATGTTTTGATGTCTCTCTCTCTCTCTCTCTCTCTCGCTCTCTCTCTCTGTCCCTCTCTCCTCCCTCTCTTTCCCTCTATCTAAAAGTCAATGGAAAAATATCCTCGGGTAAGGAGGATTAACGCCCCACCCCCCCAAAAAAAGACACCACGCTTGGAAACTGTGAAATGGCAAGATGTGTTTGCTATGCAAGCTGTAAAAACACTGGAAGGCATTCTGTCATTTCATGTCCCCACTTTAGAGTTTTAAATGGCTGGGGATTGCTCTAACCTCTTCAAGCAGTCTGTCTATCAGACAGTAAGATTCATTATGTCTAAAGGCACCATTTACCCAGAACACACAGCCAGCAAGGTAACTTCACAAAATGCAGGTCATAAAATACATATTTGTTTTATGGTTAAATGTTCACATTTTCCCTTTTCTCCGCTGGGAAGCCTGGTTAGTTTCAGCTGAATGAAGTGAAGTGTCTAGAATGGAACAAAAGGACAAATGTTTCTGTGAAAGTACAATAAAAATAATCCTTGGAGAAACTATGGTTTGAAAGAGTTGGAAACATCTATAGAGAGGATAAGAACTGGAGTACAAAATTTAAACATTCAATGTAAAATTGCATCACAGTTCTTCTGAGTGGTCCAGCAGATATGTTTTCATTCACTGAAAGGCTCAGATGGAGTCTCACTGGACAAAGGACTCTGTGTTGATAAACGTCTTCACTCTTCTGCTGAAGGTTGAACTCTCTACCTTATCTGTCCATTTCTTTTGAAAATGTGCTGTTTTAGGTAGAAAAGAAAATACAGTGACCATAAGGATCTCTTTTGGTGAGTCACTGATTTGGGAAAAAATATTTGCAATTTCTTGACATGAACAGTATATCTCTTTGTTGAAGGTGCTACATGAAGCTAGCTAGTGTTGAGGAGCGGCGTCAGGGCTGGGATTTGGTGTGGGATTTGGAGCATGGCACTTAACCTCTACTTGGGTTGTGGTTTTTGTTTCCATCTGTAAAATCAGGGATGTGGATGAGATCATCTGAGTCCCGTTCCAATGATCTATGATTTCAGTCTTCATTAATGACCTTGCAATTGTACAGAATTTAATTTTTTGGTACAGAATTTTTTTAGAATAAGAGTTCTCAGCTAATCTGAACTATTCTTTATCAAACACATGTATTATCCCTCTTAATCCTCACAACCACCCAAGGTAATTATTATTATTTTAACATTTAAATTATTTTTTAAGTAAGGAAATAAGCAAGTCTAAGACGATTAAATAGAATTCTCAAGGTTTCACAGTTACAAAGGGGAAGAGCTCTGTCGAATCCAGGTCTGTCTGATGGCAAAGACAGGTTCTTAAACAGTAGGCAACAGTACCATCCTTAGGGAATGTGATCAATCCCAGGACCTCACTGCAACTGACCTTTAAACAAAGTCAAGTAACTTTCCCACCGTCACAGAGCCAAAGGTATCAGAGTCAGAACCTGAACCCAGGTTCATCTTCCTCCTAATCGGTGTGTTACCTTATGCCACACTATTTCCTGAAGCTGCAAAGAAGCACATAAATAAGCAAGAGGTTAATAAACATAAACTCAAATAACTAGAGAGCCTAACTGAAGTCTAAGGTAGGTCAATTTTCCAAAAGAGCAAGAGGAAGTAAATCAGACTTGATGAGACTGAAGATTAAATTAAACGGGTCCTAGTGCCACCTGCTTTCTCTTTCCATCAATTTGCAACCAAAATGGTATCTAAATTCCCATTATCCCCTGCTCCTGGGAATGCTCTGGATCTAAAAATATCTCGAGTCCCAGATCCTTGAAGAGCCTTCCTAGTTTGCACTGACCTTACCGAAAACCATGAGCCACAGAGAAGCGCCGCCTCAATTTCCTGCAAGTCTCATCATTCTCAGCCAAGATGAGCATCTTTTGTAATGTTGAACAGCTTGGTGTGAAACTTTAGTCAATTTTGAGCTGTCATTTAAAAAGAAAAAAAAAAGGCAGCAGCTCCTTTGCACAGAGGGAATATATACATATATTTTGTCCCATCAAAGATGACTTGAGAAGTCCTACTCTAATGTGCTTTGAGGAAAAATAGCCTTTAAGTTGAGATCGAGCAGGGAAAACTTCCAATAAAAGGGAATATTTTTCAAAAACTTGCGAGTGACTGCAAAGCCAGTTAACACAGAAAACCTTGTCACCTTAAGTATGCCATTTGTTATCACACATGCCGGAATACATCTATTCATCTTCTTTTAATTGCTTAGCTGCACTAGAAATACAAAGCAGCTCACTGATGCACAGACTGTGAAAGAATATTTTGTCATGGAAACTTTGAAAACATTTCAAAGCAAGAGTTCTTCTCTGGTGAAATGAAACCTTCTAGCCGTGTGTTGGACATTGTATTCAGCTGATAAGTGTCTAAAAAAAAGAGGACTTCTCTCTTAGTGGCTTTTGCAGATGTCACCTTGTGCTTGCAGATGGCTGACAAAAGTCCAACAATTTTCCAAGCAGAGTTTAGAAGAGCAGTAGATTGTTGTTTCTTCCTCTTTTCTCATAAAATGACAAATGAGACTATCCCTGAGTCAACAGGTAAATACCTGGGTAAAACTCTGAGTGTTGTGTATTAAGCACCTATGATATGTTTTTATGATCCAGGTGCTTTAACTATGTTATTTCATTGTATTCTTACAGCAACTTTATAGCATCTATTTTTAGATGATCCCAATTCGCTAATGACAAAACTGGCAGTTTAATTGTTAATGAGCAAAACAAAAACAAAAAGAGTCAAAGTCAGCCCCTCAAACCCAAAGGCCTTCCACTACACCACTCTGACTGAGCTTTGTCAAACACTGCCCTTGCATTTAAAATATGATGGAGAGCTTGACAGTGGTTTTCTTTTCAAGTCTTTTCCATTCATCAATGTTCTGCTAAGAATTGTAGGAAAGTTATAATCCAAGTCTTCCAAAAGGGATTGCTGACCCCTGGGGATTCAAAAAGATTATTAGAAAGAGATAGATGAACACAGAAATTTTAAGAAGCTCAATTTCCTCATCAGATCCTCAGCTTCCACATACATTATATTCTTTCCTAAAATTGATCTGCATGAGAATATGTTGCAGGAGAAATCAGGGGGCCAGATTTCCCTGACACTCGTGGGAGTGGGGTGGCTCTTGCAATATCTTCAGAAAAGGAATTTTCTACGACTCACATGGGAGAATTAGTGGTCTTTATTTTTTGTGGAGTTACATTCCTTGGATTCCAAAGCCCCATGTCCTTTAACCCAGTCCTGGAAGAGGGGTAGCTGTGGGTTTAGCAAAGCTAGAAGCAGGGCCAGTGTCCAGAGTTTCCATTCCATGGTGAAGCTGGGTCCTGAACAGCATTAGTTCATGAATCCACTGTGTGGAGCCTACATGGCCATGTGTCACGTGGGCGAATGCAAGGGAATGATCCCCCTACAACAGGAGTCCCAAGAGGGCCAAAGGCCAAGAGAGTGAACTTCCTTTGTTCAGGGGCCAAATATTCAGAGTTCACTTCCTTGCAGTGGCCACGCCTATTGTGGCCAATTTCCCGTTTCTAGGTGTGACTGACAGGTAGGCACCTTCCCACATCACCCAGACCTTACTGGGCATGCATCTAAATCGCCTTTGTCCAGTCCCTTCCCCCATCAATTAGTGAGGAACAGACTTGGAGAGTGTTAACTTCAGCTTTCTGGCAAAGCTGTATAAATGGCATGCCTATATTATCTACTCTCCCCTCTACTCCTTTCCTGTTAAATAACAATCAGATTATTACAATGTCATCAAATATACCTGCAGTTATATCTACTGGGTTTTCTTTTCCCACCCCACTCCCCTTTCAGTTATCCTTTTTCCATTTCACAAAAGAAACGCACACTTCCCACTCAGACTTCAGCTCCTTACGGTGTGTTGTCTCAGGATATCATTTGAGATATTGCTGTCCAAGAAGCATTCTTTCATTGAGACACCCTAAGTTCCCCTTCCCATCAGACACACACAGAGAAACAATTCTTCACATTAAGAAGTGAGCTTTTAATAATTTTTAATGGTTTGCAATAATAATATACCAAATATTTAATATGTTTACTTTGGTTTTATAAATTAGTAATTAATAAAAATGTTATAACTCGCCCTGGCCAGTTTGGCTCAGTGGTTAGAGCATCAGCCTGCGGTGCAGAGACCCGGGTTCGGTTCCCGCTAAGGGCATGTACTTCGGTTGCAGTTTGTCCCCGGCCCTGGTTGGTCGTGCGGGAGGCAGCCACTCGATGTGTCACTTTCACATCGATGTTTCTCTCTCTCTCTCTTCCTCTCTCTCCCTCCCACTCTATCTGAACAAAAAATGAAAAAATGTCCTCGGGTGAGGATAAAAAAAAAATGTTATAACTCAATAGAGAAAAAAACATTTTAATTCACAGAGCCTTACAAAATTAGGGAAAATAATTCAATTTATAAACATTTTTGTAGCAGAGAAATATGATAGGATAATCAATAAAAAACTCTCAAAAATATATCTACTTCACTGGGATAAAATTCTGTGGGGGAAGTGAGAAAATAGAACAATGTAAAATGACTGACTTTTTTATGCTTTTTTTTTAAAACTTTATTTTTATTGCTATATTGGAGTCTGTTCTAGTAATTTTAAATGGATGGTCGTGGATATCAAATCACTTTGGTATCAGCTTCCACTGGATACATTAAGAAATAACGAGTGTAACAGTTTTATTTTTAAAAGAACATGGTTTTAAGGCCAGTTCAGGTTCTCACAAAAATGCCATATTGATTTGTTATTCTTGACAGAAAATGGGAGCAGGAACTAGAACACATGAAGATGAGTAAGAAAGACCGATATCCAGACTATAATGAATGCAAGTAGATTGGTGTAATTTCCTCTCTTCTATCCCATTATATTCATTTCATGAAAAATGTTTTCATATTATACTATTTCCTCTTCTTGTTAATATCTTTGTCATGTGGAAAGATATCAGCATTTTAATGATTTAGTTATTTAAACTTTCTTGATAATCTCTGTCCCTTGATCGCCCTTCCACTTCACCTCTTCTCCTCTAGTTCTAAGAACTGAGGATAGGAATTGTCAGCAAATCAACTTACAGAGTGTTGGAAAGGTTATTCTGCCAGGAACTGCTATTATCTTTCTGACAAAAATTATAACAAGCACAAAAAAAGGTGCAACCAGAATTCATTAATAACGACCACTCAGAGAGACAGGATACCATGGTGCAGATTTTAGAAACACAGAAACGGTTGATATTCAAAGAAATGCCATAATTCATGTTCAGAATTGATTTTCTTAGCCTTTTTGCTGAGATTATCAATAAATAAAAATGGCTATTTAATTCAGCGATGGTTGGGGTAATATGATGCCAATCAGCTAAGAAATTAAAAAGCACTTCATCATTTACCACCATTACAAATAGTGCCTGAGCTCTCAACACAAGGTAACCCATTACACCTTGGAATTCAGTTCAATAAAGGTACATCTCACCCCTGGAGAATTTTTGTGATAGCATGTTCTCACCTTTGTACTTTTCCCAAACTGTGGGCAGAAACACACACACACACACACACACACACACACACACACACACGTGCGCGCTCATTGCAATGAGATGACATGATCTTGGATGGTAACACATTTCACTTCCTGGCATGTATCTATACTTTTAGACTTTATGCAAAGATATTACTAGTTGAGAAATGGTTTCAAATATACAAATTAGCGCCCTGGAGCAGTTTTTCTCAGTGGTTAGAGCGTCCACCTGCGGTCCAGAGAGACCCGGGTTCGGTTCCCACTAAGGGCATGTACCTGGGTTGCAGTTTGTCCCCGGCCCTGGTTGGGTCGTGTGGGAGGCAGCCACTCGATGTGTCCCTTCCACATCGATGTTTCTCTCTCTCTCTCTCTTCCTCTCTCTCCCTCCCACTCTGTCTAAACAAAAATGGAAAAATGTCCTCGGGTGAGGATTAAAAAATATATATATATATTTTTATTATAAAGTAAAAATTCATATTCTATGACTACAAAAGTAATTTTTATTGAATCTTTTTAAGTGCTATCCATGATACGGTATATATGTTCTACATATCCTATCAATTAGGCATCACGACAACTCTTTGATATAGATACTTTGATAAGTTCCACATTAAACACAAGGAACCCAGGACTTAAAGGGTTGATTAAGTTGCCTAGAGCCATTTGGCAAATAAGGCACAGAGTCCCAGCTCAAACACAGTCCCAACTCAAAACCTGTTCTGTCCAAACTGGTGGCCACCGCACCTGCAGTGCGGCCAGTAGAAAGAGAACTGTGCTGTGTGCGTAAGATATTCACCGGGTTTCAAAGACTTAGAATGTAAAAAGTATGTTAGATAGCTCCAGAGTAATTTTTACATTGATTATGTTGAAATGACCATATTCTGTATATATAAGATTAACTTTAAAATGTTATTCATTTTCACCTTTTAGAAAAATTTTCAACGTGGCCAATAAAAATTTTAAAATTGTGTATGTGATTTGCAATAGATTTCAGTTGGACAGTATTAAATAACAGAAATTTATTTTCTCACACTTCTGGAGGCTAGACATCCAAGATGAAGGTGCCAACATAGTTTCTGGTGAGCTTTCTTCCTGGCTGGTGAATGGCCTCCTTCTTGCTGTGTCCTCACAGGGCAGAGAGAGAGAGCTCTGGTGTATCTTGTTTTTTATATAAGGGTATCAGCCCTATTGGGTTAGGGCTTTTATTACCTTTATTCCCTCCCAAAGACCCCATCTTCAACATCACATTGGGGTTAGGGCTTCAACCTATGAATTTTGGGCGTGGGGGGTTCTGAACATTTAGTCCATAAAAAGAGGTTCTCTTTGAACAGTTGAATTCCAATTGATTTTTATTTCCTCCTTTATATTTCCCTGATGATTTTCTACCATGCACTCCTTTTTCAATCAGATGCACACTCAAAATTTTACAATATTATTGTGACTGGAAGCAGTAGAATCATTCTTCTGGGCCCTTCCTCACGTTATAATTTTATGATAAAGATAAAAATGTTTGTCAATATTAAGCATTTATTTCTGATATGGTATTCTATTGCTTCAATGAACTTGTTCATGATCTGCAACTTCTGAGTGGTAAGTTGTTCCTGATATATAGGAGACTCTAGCAGGACCAGACCACTCAAGGTATTAGCTAGGTGCTCAGAAATTCTCCCTCCATCTCCTGGGAGACCCTGGGCCCCATAACCATGATTTCAGTGGCTCTGGAAGCATAAAGAAATAGGAAGGATAGCTCAAGGTGGAGCACACCAAGGATTCCAGGTAGGAAGCTCAATGCCAATGCATGGGCAGACATAAGAACTGACCTTGCTTATCCTTCACATATTTGAAACATTTATCTCTTTGTATATCAATAAGAGGTATTAAAAATACACAAAGGGTTACCCTTGTGTGTATAACATAATAATATATTATTATTTCTATGAAACTTTATGAAATTTTCAGGCTCATTTAACCAGTTGTCAAATGACCAGGAGACCAACCAGGAGCTACAGACCAAGGTATTTTAGGACAATGAGATGCTAAATGGGAGAGACAGATTAGTTACAAGCATTTGATTCTCAACAGATTTCACACCTCCCTCTCTTCCTCCATTTCAATAGCCATATCTGCTAACTATTGAGTAATGAAGTTTAAATTCTCATGGCTGCTGTAGTAATCTTTTAACATAGTGCCTGCTCATTCAACTCCTATTATAATTTCCAGTGAAATAAAATATCACAAAGTCATTCAAATTCATAGACTAAAGATATATCTGTAGTGACAACGTAAAGTATAGGATAAAATTCATTATCCTGATAAATTGATGAACACGGACAGTCGCTCTGAATAATTCGAGATAAAGAAACTTTTTCTCTCAGTGGTTGGATATTTTTGGCCTGACTTATCCACCTAATTGCCTCAGCTCTCCATTTCATTTTGCCCATGTCAACACAACGAAGTCTCCGTACTTGATTTTGAAAGCTTCACTATTTCATGTCACGTTAGCAAGGGAGACGCACATAGCAAATTCTGGATGGGTTCTTGTGACAAATGACTTCTATGGTTTGCACGTGTCTCTTCAATGACAGCTGCTGGGAAGAAACATCACCTCCCAGCTGCACAACTTGATCCTTCTCTCCCTTGTGAATTAGGAGGAATTGAATGTTTGGCTTTAAAGTGGCACTTCGCATTGAATATCACAATTGTGCCCGGACGAAAGGAAACAAAAAACCCCATCATTGGCACTGATGGGAGAAAAAATAGTCCTCTCATTACAGAAATAATAAGCAGGATGTTCCCCTGAAGCCTTTTCCCTTAATTCTCCTTATTGTATTTTATTAAATGATGCGATTTGAAATTAAGGCTCTGGCAACCTTCGTGCACAGTCTGCATAAACAAGCAAAATAGAAACACAGTTCAAAGAGCAAGAATCCGCCCCTCCCCAAAGCCATCTGCTTTCTTTTTGTTATGAAACTTCAATTCATCAGCAAAACTCTAAAGAAAATATTTATAGCAAAAGTGTAAGCCTGCATTCTGAAGCTGGTTAGAGGCAGGGTTAACAGAACATTAGAAAACTTGGTTAGATCGTGTCACTTACTAACCAGTCTAGAACTAGTCATTTAATCTGCCTCATTTACTCATCCAAGTTTTGTGGGGTTTTTTTTAATCCTCACCCAATGGTATGTTTATTGATTTGAGAAAGAGAGAGAGAGAGAGAGAGAGAGAGAGAGAGAGAGAGAGAGATTGGTTGCCTTCCACTTGTTCTTGCCCCAACCAGGGATCAAACCCGCAACCTAGGTATATGCCCTGACCGGGAATCGAACCCACAACGTTGTGGTGTACAGGATGATGCTCCAACCAACTGAGCCACCGGGCCAGGGCTACTCATTCAATCTTTTATTCACTTATGCATTCATTCAACAACATTTATTTAAGATTCCCAATGTGCCAGGAACTGTGGCAGGTGCCTCTGTTTCTGTATCATTAAATGAAGATAATAATTATACCAGCTATGCCTACCTCTCAAGGTTGCTGAGAGCACTGCTATAAACCATAAAACAAAAGCATCTGTGTTTGTTTTCTAGCAATAAACCACCAGAAGAAAGTGCAACTGTCATTTAGTTTCCCATGTAAAAAAAAAAAATTAAATAGAACAGAGGAGATTTTATTTTATATGTCCACTAGCACAAACTTCCTGCTAGTTTTCATTCTGGTAAATCTGATAAAATACCTTCCTCTCCCTATTCTTACCAACTGCTCTTCTCAATGAAGGGAAACCAATGACTCAAGCACTGTAAACTTTCTTAATCACATCAAATAAACATATAAATAAATATGCCTACACAATAATACTGACATGTAATCTGAGTTTGCTAAGCAAAATGCCACCTTGGACTGCGTTTTCCACTTCCCTCACAATTTATGCCCCTCTGATCTGATGGTAGCTTTTAACCATGATGTATCATGGAATAAGACAAGACACTGGAGATTTTGCATGAAAAAGAAATAAAACTTCATTGTGTTCAATAACTAGATTTGGATGGGAATATGCTGTTTCCACAGCGTATTCTAGCCTAGCTTAACAAATTCAGAAACTGTACCAGTGAGAAGAGGCCATAACAAAGAAACCTAAAATGTATAGCAATGGCTTAGCAATTAGACTGAGGGCAGCATGGAACCTAACTTGGAGACCTGGAAAATGGCAATCCATGGGAAAGCATTTGGTAAAATTATCTCCTGTGGTGATTTGGGAGGTGGCCGTGTGCTTCTGAGCCCACTAATTTGGGGGAATAATGTTGAAAAGGAATTTTGGCTGTGTTTGACAAAAGGTAATAAGGATAAAGTAAGCTCAGGAAAACTCTGGCTGGTCCACAACAGAAATGAAAGGGATCGGAATAGCTCAGAAATTTGGAGATTCTCACATTGAAGTGACTGCTTCTAGAGTCCAAACAGTAAAACTTGGGATCTCAAAAGACTGTGCAACAAAATCACAGTGAAACTTTCCCATTGGAAGAAATAACTCAGGAGGAAGATCAGATTAAGATTCCCACCTTCATTCAGACATCTTCAAGGTAGTCACCATGAAGGTGAAAGAGAAATGCATGGAAGTAAGATGCAACGAACCAAAGCAGATTTTAGAATTCTGTCTAGAAAAGAACTTTAGGTGTGATTGCTAGCACATGGATCTTATTGGAAGCAAACACATCAGAAGCCTACTATATTTGTGAGAGAATTGCATTGCCAAAGAAAACATGAGTGTGCACTAAAAACAAAAAAAAATGAGATTTGAGATTTACAACTCTTGGGTCCCCAGGGTTCCATGACAAAGAAGGTCACTGAGAAAAGGTGTGGCTCCCAAAGAAGCCATGTTCCCCAATACTCACTTCAGGGGTAGCTGAAGAGAATAATGGAAAAGAAAGAACATCTCAGAGGGCGCAGCTTACAGCCAAGGACTACAATGGATGAAAGAACTTTTAGGCTCTCTGAGGCCTAATGCAGGAACACTCACCAGCCCCAGGGTAGTGGAGCCTTCACTATGTCTTTCCAGTGGGATTTCATCATTGCTGTGTATCCCCAACCTTCCCCTTTTCATGTGGAATGTATACCGAGGTTATCCTTTCTACCAAAATGTGTCCAGTAGAGGGAAGAAGTTCATATAATTTTCATTTCAGTTCATATGTCACCTAAACAAGAATCAGGTCTACGTATTCCATAGAGCTTCATGTACTAAAAGGAGTGGACTTTGGGATGCCTCCCCTGAGGCTGGGTTGAGATGTCCCATGTGTGTGAAGAAGGGAGTAATTGGAATTTGATGACTAGCAAGGCAGACAGTGGAGAGAGATTGTAGGTGCCTACCTAATATTCGTGTGCTTTTCTACATTTCCAAGCCCCCATGCACCTATCTAAATGGAATTGTATAACCAGATCATGCCAGTGGAAGGTGAGCAAAAGGGATATGTAACTTCCCACCTAAATCTTCTCCTGTTATTTTCCTTTCCCTGATCTGGTGTAGCTACAAGAAGGCTCCCAGTGCTCCTCCCTCTGGACATAGGAAGCAGATTTCCAAACAACTGTAATGGATATCCCAGCTTCATCCCAGTCCATGATTTCAACACAACTGGGTATATTTCATATCACGGTGCAGCAAACTTACACAAGTGTATTTACTGAGAATACAAAGGAGCCTCCTAGGAAAGAATTCATCCTTAGGAAGGGAAGAGTTGGGCATGACAAAATTCACCCAACAGCAAAGCCTTAATCATTGGAGAGAAGTATTCTCGCAGAACATGGTATCTTCATTCATTTCTTTCCCTGGCCCAGTTTCTAAGCCCTAGGAAGACAGACGGCTATAAATAATATCTAGATTTTATTCAATTTAAACTTCTTCAGGACATTAGGTATATTGACATAGCTTTGATAACCATGTAACAGAGACTAACACAAAACGAGGAGCAAGGCATTTCTATAACTTTGCCACTCTCCCCACAGCAAAGCTTTGACACCTTGAAGTACTTGTTGAAGCCAGAGTACCAGCTAGTTAAAGTTAGGAGCAATGGCTGCCATGAATGCAGTATCGACATCCCAGATAGAACAGCAGTATCCAGCAGAAAGGGTGGTAGGATCTAATGGATGTTATTCAGCTGATCACCAGACTTCATGAGCACTTATGAAACACCGCCAAGGGACCCCAAGAAATAGAGCTGGAGAGAGAAAACGTTACCAAGACCTTAATTCTTGAGTGAATGAGTAGAGAATAGAGCCAGGGATGTCTCATGTATCAGTTAGCTTTTATTATATAAAAACACCCCAAAACTTATTGGTATAATACAAGAATCATTTATTGTTTTTCACAAGTCCAGCTGGATTAGGCAGCTCTGACCTGGGCTGGGCTTGGTTTGCTCACTCATGTGTCTATGGTCAGCTAACAGGTCATCTGGGGACTTGCTGAACTAGGTGTCCTTAGCTGAAATGACTCAGCTTTCCTCCACATGTTTTTTCACATCCTTCCAGTTAGCTAACCTAGGCTCATCCTCAGGGTGGGGGCAGGGATCCGAGGGAGACAGAGAGAGAGGCCTAGGCTTAGATCTGGAACACCATCAATTCCACACCATTACATAGGTCAGAGAAAATCACAAGCCAGGTCATACTTAAGGGGTATAGATATAGACTCCACCTCTTGACAGGAAAATCTACAAAGTCAATTGAGAGGGAGGCAGACACTGAGAGAGAAATGACTAGAGCCATTTTTGCAATCAATCCACCATGTCTGGGTTATTGCTTTTATCATGATACTATTTGTGTGGGAGAAACTTAGTTATATTCTCCATAAGTTTTCCCAGACTCTCAAGTTGGAAGGATCTTAATGATCATTGTCTACTCCAACTCTCTAATATCAGAGAGAGGGAATTTTTGTCCCAGAGAGGTCATGCAATTTTATTAATTTCTCATAGGCACAGGAGGACTAGAAATTACTTCCGATTCAGCTCAGAGCTCTTTCTACCACACTGTGCTGACCTCTCTTCCAAGGACATTTTTAGGATACAACAAAATTTGGCTTTGTTCTCCATTTTTTTCACCCACCACATATGCCATGAAACAATTATCTAGAAACTCACCAACAATGTCAATGAAGGCTGTTAGTGTCTTAGCCATGGTACCTTCGCTGAAGCCCTATCCTGCTGTGCTGAGACTTCCCTTTTGCCCATGAGTATATTGCCCAACCCCTCTCCCACAGTGAACGTCCATAATCCTAATTATCTGCCCTGTCACATGACTGTCCATCCTCACAGAACCAACCTGCCCCAGAGGGTCCCAGCATTTGCCCAACAAGGTCCACATTCGTCTCAATATTTTATGCTCTTGACAGAACTGCCCTTACAAACAGTTGTCAGCAACCTTAATTTTACAACTTTCCCTCCCTATTTTGTATAAGTAGCTATAGTTCTGCCTTCCTCAACTGCAGTGTTTCTCCAGGATCTATAGTACAACCCAGAAAGTTGAAAGTGCAGTACTTATTCCCACCTCAAAACCCATTTTAACTGACAAACTGTTAGAAACACAGCTAGTCCTTATGTTTTTAACTTGAATGAGAGGGACAGAGAGAGAGAGAAAGAATCGCTTTCTGGCAACATAATCTTGATCCCCTTCAAGGTGTTGGAGCTTGAGGGTAGGGTGGTAGGACAAGAGCATCAGACACCATCACCCTCTTGGGAGCAAGCGCACCTTGAAGTGACTTGTTCCTGCTGCCTGTACACAGAGCATGAAAATAGAAAGAAAAGCCTCAGATGTGTAGTCATTTTTATGATTCATCCCTGTTTTTATGGGTATCCCAGCATAGTTCACCTCATTAGCCATTCTAGGGATTTTAATTCTTGAGTTAATCCTGTGTTCATTCATCAGAATGAATATTAATATCTTTCTAATGTAATTTTTAATTAAATATAGCATCACCATTATGACACCCCAAAGATCTAAACAGAGTTTGAATGAGAAGACAGACGCTATCACAATATAAATCAGAAGATTCTGCTCACGTGCTTTTCGAAAGGCTGATCACCTATGAAGCAATGAGAATAAATTGTGAGATAATGTAGGACAGATCTAATTAAGATAATGAGCTACGATTATGGACATGATTTTCCAGGGTTAAAGATCTTAACAAAAGGCAATATATGGATATATTTTAAATATCCTCTTTGGTCTATTTATATTAGCTATGCCTCTTAAAAAGGAAAACATTCATCAAAAGTAATGAGCCTGAGTCTGCTGCAAGTGCAGAGTTTTAACTCTCTCGTTCTTACTTACGCATTTAATATTTTGACAGACTCTTTAAAATTTATTTTCTATACTCGACTGAAACAGCTTTTTTTTTTCCCTTTTAATCATGGCATCCAAGGGGAAAGAGACATTAGGATCAGTGTTCTCTGCACCTTGAAAGCTGTATTATGAAGACACTTTGATTTGGCTAGTACAGATTTAGATGAATATTTCTTGAAGGAACTAACTAATTGGCCTACCTTTAACAGCCACGGTAAGCAAGACAACCAAGGGAAAGGTGTCATTGAGCTTTGTAGGTTAGCCTGGCTGCCATCTTTGCACCTCTTCAAGGCAAACAATAACCACTCAATCTTTGGTCAACAATGGCCAATCAGCAGAAATAAATATTTTCTGAAAAGTGCAGAAGGGCTGTAGGAGAGCCCTGCCTGAAAGGGTCTGATGTCTGCACTACTTGGTAAAAAATTCAGCATTGCACTTTGAAAGTTCAGGCACTTCGACTGCACCCACTAAACCTGACAGTGGAAGGAACTGTAATCCAAGGGGTGCTAAGAGTTCTGCCCATGTCCTGTACCCTATCAACAGTGGCTCTCAAAGGGAAAGCTCCAGCTCTAATCAATGATGCTTACGCCACAGCAGATCCCTAGCCCAGAGTCAGCCTCACATTTACGCCATTCACAGTTGCTGTCATTTGCATCAAGTAGCATTGTACCATGGGTCTGTTTTAGACCATTAAGTTCAGCTCATTACCAGCAAGGAAATTGAAACTCTGGCGCTGTGCTTGACCACAGTACAATAGATTTCTGGGCTCCATTACCTCCCCAGCCTCCAGGACCCTTTAGTGACAACCTGTGTGGATACATCAAGTGGCACTTCATTGACATTTTTCAAGCCTAAGGATCTTTGAAAAAGGATGGAAAAACAAAAGAACGAGTGCCTGAAAGACATAACAGATACATTTGAAAGCAAAGAAACTGTCAGTTCCCCGTTCCCTGAATTTTTATTGAAGATTGCTTTGCGTTCCTTTTCTCTATATGTCCTCTCCCTCCCTCTTCTCTCTCTCTCTCTAAATCTGCACACACATCCACACATGCCTGTGTGGTATTGTAGAAAGGATATTGCTATAAGTCAAAAGATTTGCATTTCTAGCACTCGCACCAACTCTTACTATCTGTGCTGGTCTGAGTAAGTCACTTAACCTCCCTGACCTTCCATTTCCTCAACTCTGAAATTGGAAAAATTCTGTCATCTTGAAGGACTGATGTGAGGACTAAAAGAGATTATGAAATTTAAGTACAATAAACCTCTAGTCTACATATTCTCAGAATATGGTACTGTCAATATGTTCCCACCATGTTAGATACTTTGGGAAACAAAGCCACTGGATGGCAGGCTTACAACCAGTGACTAATTGATATCTTGAGACAGTAAAATAATCATTTTTGAATTTGGCTTATTTTAAATGCAATCCCCAGGGCCTTGATTAGAGATCAAGGGTCTGAGAAGAGGCTTAGATACAGGCACTTCTTTTCCGAGGACCTGTATCCATTAAACACATGGAAACAATGTTACCCATCCTTTCCCTTTAACACCCGTGCTCATTCTATTAATTTTCTTCCCTCTCTCCTCGCAGGATCCAATATGATGGAGTAGAATGAATATTATGGATTTGGTAGGCAGAGAGATCTGGCTTGACCACTTAGCAAGCTATTCAACTCTCTAAGCCTCAGGTTTTTCATCTGTAAAATGGATTTTTTTCAAATAAGACTGTACCTATTTTACATTAAAAGCACTTCAGACATACATGTTAGGCTCCTCCCATTGTATTCCAACTGTTGGAGATTGTTAGCAGTAGAGAAAACAGGACCCTCTAGGGGAAAAATTCCAATGTGTTATAATTGGGCTCTCCCATCTTATCTCCGGACGTGTTTCTCCTGGAAGTTGGCATTTCTTCATACTCACCTCCTGATTTGGGTGGCATCATGCATTGCCCTTATCCCCAAACTAGTTCCTTCTATTTTTTCAAATCTAAGATCAGCTCAGCTAATTATTAATTACCCTATTCAACATAAGATTGAGAGTGACTGGCAGCCCATTAAACTTAGAAGGGACAGTTTTCTTTTAAAACTCACACCCAGCCCTGGCCAGTTTGGCTGAGCAGTTAGAGCATCGGCCTACGGACCAGAGAGTCCCGGGTTTGGTTCCCGTTAAGGGCACATATCTCCGTTGCAGTTTGTCCCTGGCCCCGGTTGGGGTCATGTGGGTGGCAACCACTCAATGTATCTCTCTCACATTGATGTTTTTCTCTCTCTCTTCCCCCCTTCTCCACCATTCTATCTGGAGATAAATGCAAAAATGTCCTTGGGTGAGGATAAAAAAAAAAAAAATCTCACACCCAGCCTGGCTGGTGTGGCTCAGTGGGTTGAGCATCTTCCCATGGACTGAGAGGTCCTGGTTTGATTCCCAGTCAGGGCACATGCCTGGGTTGCAGGCTCGATCCCCAGTAGGGAGTGTGCAGGAGGCAGCCGATTGATGTTTCTCTCTCACATCGATGTTTCTGTCTCTCTCTCCCTTTCTCTCTCTCTAAAAAATCAATAAAAACATATTTTAAAAAATAAGAATAAAACTCACATCCATTGCAGTGCTGGTGGCGGTGGTTGGCACTGGCTACAGAGTGGAAATAGGGAGAGCTGCTCACTCCCTAAACTTCAGATACAGGAGGTGAATACCTTCCACAAAGGTTCTTTGCCAGCTGACCTGGATGAATATCCCTCTGCCTATAAAGTCAATGCCAAGCCATGCCTCGCTCCTTCTACCTGTCCTCTACACTGTCATCTATCAACTGAGATATCACCCACGGTCACAAACACAGCAAGTCCAGAACTCAACTAATTACCTTCATTCCCAAATCTGTATTTTCTATCCTAGTGAATTAAGCCACCATAACTCCAGTCTGAAATCTGGTAGTTAACTTTCTGTACCCCAACTTGGTCCTGGTTCAAATCCTGGTTTCTGGCAATGGCCTACCAATCAACCTTCCTTCCTCCAATCAGCTCTCAACAGGGTAGAGAAAACAGTCTTTCTGAAGAGCAAATGGAATTATTTTACGCTCCCATTCAGAACCCTGACATGTGTGCCCCTGGCCTACAGGACATCATCCGAATCCTGAGCCTGTCGTCCTCAGGCAGCATTTTCTCCAGCCGTCCCACCAGTCATTCCCAGTACCATACACGGTGCTCTGTGTATAGCTCTGATCTGTTACACACCTCCAGGTCTGTGCACATACTTGCCTCTCAGAATGCCTTCTCTCTCTTTTTTTTTTTCTTTTCTTTATTGCTTTTAGAGAGAGAGAGGAAGGGAGAGGAAGAGAGCGAGAGAAACATCGACGAGAGAGAACATTGATTAGCCACCTCCTGCATGTCCCCCACTGGGGATGGGGCCCACAACCTGGGCATGTGCCCTGACCAGGAATTGAACCGGCGACCTCTTGGTGCATGGGTTGACGCTCAACCACTGAGCCACATGGGCTGGGCCAGAATGCCTTCTCTTTCCTCCCTGCCTGGTGAACTCCTGGTTGTCCTTAGGTATTCAGTGCAAGGACACCTTTTTCTGGGTTCTCCCTATGCCCTTCCTACCCCCAACCACCCTACTCCCTCCCTCTCCCACATGTCTATTTTGTAGAAGTCTCTTTTGTAGTGAGTGCCCAGTATAATGTGTTTACAATTATTTGCTCACATATTTGGCTTCCCAACTAGTCATGGAACCTTTAAAGACAAGAACCATGCCTTGGTCCTCTCTATATCCCCAATGACTGTCATATAGCAGTCCCTCTAGCCTCTGTCTCCCCTCTTCTAGTTCTACACATTAAGACATCCCTCAAGCAGTTAGTGGGGATTTTGTCGTGATGCAAGAAAGCCTGTTTGGGTGTCCAGATTTTACTTTGCTCAGCACTATCCAAGAAACAGTTGAAAGACAGTGTGAAGTAATGAAAACACTAGTTAGTTGTCTGAGTGTCCAAAGTAATGGTTTATAATTCTAAAAAGCACTGGCATTTATATGGGTCTTGTTGTTGTTTGTTTTACTATTTTCCTTACTCAGCGTCTGAGTATCTAATTCTTGTCTTCCTTTCTTCTTCCTCCAAATGGAGCTGATTTAAAGAAGTTCTAATTTCACAGCAGGTACTTTTTTTTGTTTGTTTGTTTTACTGTTGACACTAATACAGATGTTCCCCATACCCCCTCCTTTGCAAAAAAAAAAAAAAAGTATGTCTCTAAATTACAGGGGCTGTAAACCTCAAAAATCTGGCTTTCCTCAAGGTATCTCAAAATAGCAAAACAGCAATACCTGTCGTGTTTTGACACTGCACATGGCACTGTTGCCAAGGAATTGTAATTTGGAATTTGTTTTACCACCACTTTGTGCCTTATGCACATTTCTCTAAGGCAGTGGTTCTCAACCTTCCTAATGCTGGGACCCTTTAATACAGGTCCTCATGTTGTGGTGACCCCCAACCATAAAATTATTTTTCTTGCTACTTCATAACTGTAATTTTGCTACTTTTATGTCTTAGGCAACCCCTGTGGAAGAGTCATTCGACCCCCAAAGGGGTCGCGACCCACAGGTTGAGAACCGCTGCTGCTCTAATGTTTGATTCTCAAGGTGCTACAGCCGAGCGTTTTACTGTTTTCATTGCCATTTAAGCACTTTAATCTGATAGTCGTGTCTCTCTTCCTTCTGATAACATTAGTTTAGTCTTCCCTGTTGACCAAAAAAAAAACAGCAACAACAAAAAAGTACATCTACGATTTTAAATATTGAAATATCAGGCCAACAGCATAAAATGTGACTGTAGGATATTTGCTGTTTTTCAAGCCCATAAAATTTATAAAGCCTTTTAATCCAACTAGAAATATAAATGCACTCTGTTCGGCTCTGGCCTACCTGATTATTTATGTGTGTTCGCCACCATATAAAACGGGGTTTTCTTAGGCAATAGTGTACGAGATCAATTACATTCACGGTTTTGCCTATTTAATTAAATTAATGTCGTCAGGGGAGGGAAAGAGGTACTCTCACATGTACATGGGTGATGCTTCTCTGAGGCTTTTGTGGTGGCTGCTGTTATTGTTGTTACTTATTCCTTCTCATGCCTGATAGTCTGATTTTATTAAAATTGCTCTTATGGCCTGAAAGGATGTGTCTGCATTCGGGATGTACTACTTTATATTGTATTGATAAATATTGATTAAAGGTTCATTGCTAATATTGGGGTACAAAGTGTAGTCAAAAGAGTCCTAATAGGATAGGCAGCCTTTAGCATGGGTCTCACTTGGAAAATATTAGCTATGGCAGTTCATCCAGATGTTTTCTGTCATGTAGGATTAGTAATCACCTAAGCCAGACAGGTTCTAACTTTACGGCAGGTACATTTTATTAAAGACATTCATTTTCCTTAAAATGCTGCCTCAAATAAAAGTGAAAAACACTTCACAGGAAATGCTTATGTAGTTAAAAACTATGTTTCCATAACAGAAAATTAAGAATGTACCAAGTCCTGGAGACTTAGAGAGCAAAGAAAGAGAAAAAGCTGACTCTCCAGCGCTCGTGTCCCTGAATCAACCAGAGCCAAATGGATGCTGGAATCAGAGGCTCCCAGAGGCCTTCAGCCATTGTCGTGTGAAAATTTAAATCGATTGCTGATCCTTCAGCTCTATAAGCAGCGAAGGATGGATTTTATCTTTTTTTTTTTAAGAAGACATTTTTAAAGAGATAATGCTTCCTAATGAAATAGAGCATTTTTCAAGCAGGTTAAAACGTAGAATGCGAGGAGAACGACATCCCAAGAAGGCTCAGCCATGGTGCACACCCAGGTTCCCTGCTAGGGCAGGGGGCTACTCAGCTCAAGGTTTTACGTAAGTTTGCAGCTGGAGCCTCATTGGAACGCACATTATACAGGGAAAACCAGCCCAGAATTACTATAGTAAAAATTCACTATAATAAATACCATTTCAAGTAAGGTCTCTCTGTACTATTTCTATAGGCCAACCATTTGTAGATCTGACTTAGCAAATACTCTAAATGGCATCCTGGGTCCCTGAACGTGTAAAAGACCTTGTTTATCATCACCATACCTCCTTACCTGAACTATCCAATTTAGAACTCAATTTTACCTCCTTGAACTGATTCTCATGTGCTATTACAATCCCACGAATTAAAAATAGAAATGGATGCTTGAGGGAGAAGAAGCTTTGGGTGAACTCCAATCACTGGATTTATCACAGATGGGAAAGAAGTTTCCATTTGCACCCAGGATCATTCCTTACATCTGTCCTCAATACACAGAGTTCTATAGTTTGGGTTTTGTCCATGATCATTGCAATCCCAGAGCACAGCCAAAGCCAGCAGGTCATTCGGACCTAGCTCTGTTGGTCCCCTGCCCCCATGCATGACTCATCCCTCTGCTCCCAAGCAGACATCAGAATTTAGTTATCAGGCTCAGCATCCTTTTTCTTCTAAGGAAAAATATCAAATGAGCTTCTGCTTTTAATAATAACAAACTTGGTCATTAATACCAATCTTTCCACTGAAAACAAACTAGGATATGTTGGATGAAATCATTTTAAAACAACTTCTTAAAAGCATTAAAGAGCTAACAAGAGCCCTGGCCAGTGTGGCTCAGTTGGTTGGGCATTGCCCCTCGCACCAAAAGGTCCCAGTTTGATTCCTGGTCAGGACACATACCTGGGTTGTGGCTTTGATCCCTGGTTGGGGTGTGTGTGGGAGACAGATAGCCGATTGATGTTTTGCTCTCATGTCAATGTTTCTCTGCTTCTCCTTTCCTCTCTCTCTAAAAAAGAAAAGTCAATAAAAAATTTGTTTTAAAGAGCTAACAAGGGAGTGAGGAATAACGAGGCCAAAGGGGAGAGAACCCAGAAGCAGTGGGCTGCTTTTGCCTATGAGAAGCTGAACTGCACAAACAGCAGCAAACCCCTCAATTAGAGGAACAGGGGAGACAAAAGTTGCAAGTCCAAAGCCCATCAAGGTTGGGGGGTTTGTTAAACCACCCTCTGCTTTAGGCTGGGACCTAAAAGCCTCCACCCTTGGAATAAGGGGAATCTCAAAGAAATACGCTGCTATTATTCACAGACAATATAATTCAGAATGTAGAAAATTCTAAAGAATCTACAAATAAATAATTAGAATTAATAAGCAAATTTTTATGTTTTTTTTTTTTTTAATTTGAGAGAGAGAGGAAGGGAAAGAGAGAGAAAAACATCAATGTGAGAGAGAAACATCGATAGGTTGCCTCCCGTACATGCCCCAGCCAGGGATCAAGGACACAAGCAGGGTATGTACCCTGACAGAGAATTGAAGCCGCCACCCTCTGGTGTACAGGACTACACTCCAACCAACTGAGCCACACCGGCCAGAGCTAACAAGCATATTTAGCAAGGTCACTGGATATAGGACTAAAATTAGCTATAGTTCTCTATTCCAGCATCAAACAACTGAACAATGAAGTTTTGGAACGTCATCTCCAATTGCATGTCCACATCAAATACTTAGAGATAAATCTAATAAAAGATATATAGGACTTCTACACAGGAAATGATAAAATGTTATTGAAAGAAATTAAATATCTAAATGAAAAAGGGATATGCTATGTCAGTCCTCCTCAAATTAAATTGAACTATATTTTCTGTGTAATCCCAAAGTTCTAGCAGGGTGTGTGTGTGTGTGCGTGTGTGTGTGAATTGACTACCTGACATTTAAGTTTTCAGGAAATGCAATAGGTAAAGAATAGCCAAGACAAACATAAAGAAGACAAAGTTGAAAAATATACTCTACTGATTATCAAGTCTTATTATAAAGCTATAGGAATTAAGCCAGTATGCTACTGATATATAATAGACAATAGATCAATGAAGGGGTAAAGAGCCCAGAAAAAAACAAACAAACATGTGTATAGTCACTTGATTTATAACAAATATGACACTATACAACAGTGGGAAAGGGTCATATTTTCCAAAAATGAGGCTAGGTCAATTGGCTATCCATGTGGAAAACAATAAAACTTGACCCTTACTTCACATCATACAAAAAAAAAAATCAATTCCAGGTGGATTGTAGATCTAAACATAAAAGGTGAATCAATCAAGCGTCCTAAAGATAACATAGGAAAACAACTTTCTGACCTTGACGTAGAAAAGATTTATTTAACAACACACACAAGAAAACACTAACCATGAAGGGAAGATTGATACACTGGGCTTCAATAAAATTAACCATTTCTGTTTACCAAAAGACACCACTGATAGAGCGGAAAGGCAAGTCATATGATAAGAGAATATATTTGCAACACCAATTTAAAAAGGACCAGTATCCAGAGTGCACAAGGAATGCCTACAAGTCAATATCCATGCCAGACAAATGGGCAAAAGACTTGAATGGACACTTCACAAAAGAGAATATCCAAATGGCCAATAGACATGTGAAATGATGCTCAACTTTTTAATGCAAGTTAAAACCACCATGGCGTATCACTATATATCTGCTAGAATGGATGGAATTTAAAAGACTGACAATATCTACTGTTTGCAAAGATTAGAGTAACTGTAAATCTCAGACATTGTCTGTGGTAATGTAATATGGTACAAGCAGTTTTGCAAACTCTTTGGTATTAAAGTTAAACATATGCATTTGACCCAGAAAAAAACACTTCTAAGTTTATACCCAAGAGAAATATGAGCATCTATATACCAAGCAAGTTGTATAGGATATTTATAGAAACATTGTTCTTTTTTTTAATCACCAGAAATCAGAAAACAGCCAAAATATCCATCAGTAATACAATGGATAAGTGAGTTGTGTTATAGTCACAAGATGGCATATACCTATCCTTTGCTCAATGACTTCAATTTACTCCTGAAGTCGCTGCCACTAATGACTCTGAGTACCAGTTCCAATGTGGGGAAGAGTGGTTTCCCCACACCAAACAATTCTCAGATACCAGCCGGGTGTTCCACAGTTCAACTCAATTCTGACACCCTTTACCTGGAGATAGCGTCAGATTCCACAGGCTAAGGACTCAGTCCTCTAAGACAGCTCACACACATCCTGCTCCTGGAAACTTCAGACACCAGTGAACAGCCCAGTTATCTCTCACCTATGCTTCTGACTGACTGGCTGTAGATTGGAGGTTCCGATGACCTCCTCCTTGGGAGAGGCTCACAGAACTCAGAGAAACATTTCACTTACTAGATTACCAGTTTATTATAAAAGAATATAATTCAGGAACAGCCAGATGGAAGAGATACACAGGGCAAGGTGTGGGGAAAGGGCACAAGCTTCCATGCCCTCTCAGAGCACTGCTCGCCCCCAATCTCCACGTGATCACCAACCCAGAAGCTCTCCAAGAACCCTGTTCCCTTTGGGTTTTTATGGAGGCTTCATCACATATGCATGATTGGCCATCGTCCCCAGAGTCAGCCTCCAGCTCCTCTCTCTGGAGGTCAAAGGGATGGGACTGAAAGTTCCAACCCGCCAATCACATGATTGAGTCTCCTAGCAACCAACTCCCATCCTTAGATGAGATCCAAGAGTCACCTCATTCACATAACAAAAGACACCTTAATTGTTCTCATCACTTAGGAAATGCCAAGGGTTTAAGAGCTCTGTGCCAGGAACTGTGGAAGAAGAACAAATACATATTTCTTATTATAAATCACAGTATCTCAGCCACTAAGCCAAAAACATTCAAAGAAAAATATCTGTGTTCGTCTTAATGAGAAAAAAATAATAATAATGCATTTTATTCCAATCACAAAGACCCAAATAATATTCACAGGTAGAAAATATCAATTGAATCATGAAAACAAGTTTACATAAGTAATAAGCAATAGTTTAAAAGTAAATATTTTGCACATAAAATGTAATGTGATCAAAGGTTTATTGTATTCATTCTTTTTTCTCTTTCTGCACCATTTTTTATTACAACTTTTTCACCTTTGGGGGGTTATGGGGGTTTTTTTGGTGTTTTTTTTTTAACTCAAACAGCACCTATAAGCAAAGTAATAGCACAGTAAAACAAAATAAAGGGCAACATAAAGGTAAACATGAGATCTCTTAAAGCAAGTGGAACTACAACATTCATACAGCAGTCTGAAGAGTCAAGGAGGGTACCACTTCTGCCTCTCTCTTGGTGTGTCCATGCAAAACAACACATTTTGGGTTCGTGTAAATATGACACACAATTAGAACAGCTGTTCAAAAATTTCAGGGGATGTGTCTAAAATCATAATACTAAAACATTGCTTCCTATAGCATATCATTTAATATGTTTGGGGGTTGAAAAAGTCATTATAGTCAATAGAAATAAATCATTACCAAAAATATAAAATAAAATAAATTTTCAAGAGCCATTATGAAGAGTTGTTAACTAAACAGTCATTAGGTAGGGTAAGTCTGAACTACAAGCAATGACAATGAACAAACTATTGCTATATGCAAGAACATGGATGAATATCAAAAACATATATTGTTGAGACAAAGCCAAATCAAAAAGAATGCACATTGCACGATTCCGCTTATATAAAATTTAAAAACATGCACAAGCATTAGAAGTCAAATTAGAAGATATCTCTGGGAAGAGAAAGGATATCATAACTGGGAAGGGCACGAGAATGGCTTCCGGGGTATGGGTCATGTTCTATTTCTTAATGCAAGTAGGGATAACCAGGGTTTTTTGTGATAATTCATTCAGTTGCATATTTGTGTTTTGTGCGTTTTTCTATGTCATCCTTTACTAAAAATAATTATTTAAAACAACTCTTGAATTACGATTGAAAATAGCAACAAAAAGATCAAGCACCTAAGGAATAAAAGTAACAAGTGTACATGCTATGTGATTTTATGTATATAGAGCTCAAAAGTGGTTTAAATAAATAAATAAGCCTTACAGTATTTAGGAATACATTCTCCACAGGTAAAACGATGAAGCAAGAGAAAGTAAAGAGGTCCTAACTACAAAATCAGGATGAGGATTGCCTCTGGAGCAGGGAAGGGTTTTGATGAGAGAAGCATGCTGTGACTTGTGAGGAGAGACAATATTCCATTTCTTTGACCTGGTAGTTTTTACATGAATATTGTTCTAAACTATATGTTTATGCTTTAGGCTTTTTTCTGTATGTGCTATATTTCACTATCTTTAAAAAAGGTTAAATGGGGCAAAGAAACAAACAAAAAAACCTCAGCATTCTGTATCATCCAGCTTACTTCCCTTTCCTTTTCTCTAGTAATGTTCAATGTCGTTTCTTGTTATTTATTTTTTATAATACAATGTTTTACCTCCCCCCCAAATGAGGGTGTTCATATGCATTGTCTTAAGCCCTACCTTGAATAAAACAACTTGAGGGCAGGGGCCATAGTTTTATCTTCCAGAATGTCTGTAGTCAACACAAAGTAGGTACTCATTACTCAAATATCAAAACATTTGGAGAGACCTGCTTTCCAGGCCAACCCAATGAATCTCTTCCCAGTTAAAACTGAAATTCTCCTTTGCCTGCCTTACCCTTCTCAAGTCAAAAATATATCACACACACCACAAAACAACAACAACAAAATATCACATTTATTTATCATAACCAAAAAAAAAAAAAAAAAACTCAGACTCTCAAAGGAAAAAGAAATTAAGAGAAAGCGGAAGGTGAATTTCTTTTGTAGTTCATCATGTCCTTTCACGTTCTAGATCATTCAAGAAAACATGGGCATCAGCCCATATCCCTCAAGGTTCTGAGAGCAGGAAACAAGTGCAGTTCTGTGTCTTTGTGGCTTTGGCATTCCTCAAGGTAAGAGACATCACTTGTGACATTTTAATAAAAGTGCTGTGAGCTTCTGAGAATTAATTCTTAGACTGTGTTAAAATAAAGATAGTGAGGTTTGGGATAAAGAGCTGGATGGTCCCTGGTTCAAACCCCAGCTCCATCTCGTGATAAAGGGTCAGTAAGATCATACACACAAAAGGACTTGGTGGACAGAAGGTTCTAAACAAATGTGCTTTTCTTTCCACCCTCTGCAGTTTTTGAAGACTGTGGTGGGGTCACCCCCCAACTTGTAGCCTTCATGCCTTTCTCACGGCACAGGTTGCTACATTTGGTAAATGGACTAATGCCACCGATGAAAGAAAGAAGCATCTTGAATTCTGCCAAGATGAAATTAAGGAAGTGCCAAATAAGGGCACTAAAAATTCACTATAGAAACCCTAAAAACACAAAAATGTAGAAAACTTATTTTACAGAAATAACATATGATATTATGCATACAACTGTTTATAGAGACTCAGTCGAAAGTCACACCCTTGAAATACATCACAATTCTCTTCATATCCCCAAGTGTGGTGATATTGCAAGTTTCTAACTTTATTTCAGTTGTCAGTTAATAAACTATTCAGTCTCAGGAAGGTGTTTGAATCAGTTAAATTCCCTCAGCCTTATTAATTTATGTAAATCCAACAACCTCATTATTTCAAGATCCTAAGTCAGCATCTTCTTGCAATTCAGCAGTTAGAAAAACTGACAAAAATGACTGGATTCACCTGGTTGCATTGAAAGATTCTCTGTTAATCAAGAAAGTCAACATTAGGGATTGTTCTTATCTCTTCCATGGTGTTCCCTCCAGATTTATCAGGGCAACAGACGAAAGAGTAACCCTGCCTCGTTCCCTGGCGATTTACATTTTTTCCTGAACCAGATTGGAGATCCTCTAACTCTCAGTCTGGTTCCACCTTGCTTCCTGGGCAATCTTTGTCCTGGCTCACGCCACTGGAGCCCAAATATCATTCTTTTGCTTATGTGCTTGGTAACTTAAACGCTCTCCTTTTTTCCTCACCCACCTGCAAAGTGCAGCCCACCTGCACTATCCCCTCCAACCACCTTCCCTCTGCACCAGGTCCTCAGTGATGACCCTCTTCACAACGCCTACCACGTGTACCATTGTACATCTTGACTGGCTCCCTGTCATGGGTTTGTCCTACCTCCCTAACTACATCATACATTCTTGCGAGATAAGGATCGAGTTCCCCCCTTAGCGTGTTTCTCCCACAGCTTCCAACATAGCTCTCGGTACCTAATGGGCCTGTTGAGTGAGGATGGCAACGTGGGTACACGAAGAAGGGCTGCGTTCTTCGGTGTGCTGCAGACACTACCCAATGCTAAGCACATCTTAAATCACCACGTGTCCACAGATCATCAAAGCAGGGGAGGAAGAGGGCGTAGCAAACACACAGAGAGGCCCTTGGGGCTTCTTTGCGTTCTGCTGTAAGTTTTACAAACTGCATATTGTTGATCTTTCATCTTTCCTTGCCTGGAGTTGAAAAAGAACAGTGTTGTGCACTCTGTTAGCCCCAGAGAGCTAACTTGCATGGACCTCATCAGCTGGCTGCCTTGCCCACTGGCTTCCAGAAGGTTCCAATGGGGAGTACCAGCAGATTAGAGAGAGGGGACAGGGTATTTAGTCCTCCACCTCCCTCCTTGAAGGGTCCCCACAGGCTGGCGGCATCCTTCCACCAAAGGTCTCAGCAGCCCTCTTCACATGGCCTCACCGTGTCTAAGTCCTGGTGACGCCGTGCCCTCACCCTTAGACCGAGGGTGAGAATTCCCACCCCGTTCCCTACTGCATTATACCCAGTGGTTTCCCCACACCCTGCCACCCATCTGCAAAACTCTCTTCAAATGACCTGATTTGAATGGACTGTTTCCTGTCAGGACCTTGTCTGATACAGATGTTTTACTTTATAATCTTTATCATTGTCATCTTTATAGTATTTATGGCACATTTCCTAGTTTCTTTAAGTAAATGAGATCATGTATTATAACGTGCCCTTCTCTTTGTAATTCAGGGTCATCAGTGGACTCTCAGAGATGGTCTGATTGTGTATCAGCATTTACCATCGCTTTGCAGACATTACCTCATTTAATCTCCCCTCCCATCCACAGAAAAGCCTAGAGATGAGTCCAATAGTCAATTTTATGGTACCAAGGGAGTATGGCTGTTACATAATAGTGCTAGGAATGTGGACCCGACTGTGTCCCTACAAAACCTGTGTCCTTAACTAGTACATAAGATCAGTCCCCTACCACAGCACACTGTCTTAAAGGGCTACCGAGTTGTGTTGATCTAGTGATTCTTACACTCAATCGTCCACACTGCTGTTCTTTCTGAGTTGCAATGGTGATTTATATACTTCCTCTAAATGATTAAAAATAAATCTGCAGGCCTAGTACAAATCTGAGAGTTTCTGCCCTGTCGGTTCACCCGCCTGCAGCCGTCAGCCTGGACTGTCTGATGAGCTGCGGATACTCCGCTGGACGCCACGTGACACGCGATGTGACCCTGTTGGGACTGTATGTGAACATTAGAGTGACAATTTCTTGAACAAGGGCCTGAGAGATTTTGGAACAGAGAATTTGTGGAAGTTATTTTCATGACTTGGCAGCCTGTTTTAGATAGTTCTACACCACATTTTAATGTGCAATGAAACCATACTGTTGGGAGCCAAGCCACACGGAGAAGACACAGGTAGAAACACCAGTTCACAGAGTCCCAGCGAGCCCAGCCTTCAGGTCATCCCAGTCCGGGAGCCAGACAATGTGAGGGGAGAAGCCTCCAAATGATTGCATTCCCGTCATTCAGTCACCCCAACATTCCTTTCTTCCCAGCTGGGGTCAGAGACGAGCCATCCCTGTCGTGTGCTGTGCAAACTCCTAACCGCAGAACTCATGCATGTAAAAAAGTGGTTTTGGTTGCATGCCACTAAGGTTTTAGGTGATTATTATACAGCAATATACAACTGAAACATTGACTGTTAGAAATAAAAGAGGAATTAAGATGCTGTGGTTTGAATCATGGGAAACTAGAAATAATCAAATTGCCCCCCAACCCAGCCACATGAAAGGACCAAACAGAGCAAAAGATAACAATGTATCACTGCTGCAAGGTGGGGCAAGAGATAGGCAAGAAAAGTGCAGGTGTCTGCCGAGAACACACCTGTTAACAACCCCTCCTGTTAGTGGCCTGATGAATGATCTAAATGTCCAATCAAAATTACATTTCCTCCTCTTCCAAAGGGAGGAGGGGATGAGAAAAAGGAAGCTTTTCTAGAATAAAGAGCTGAGTGAAGAACTTCCACTCCACCCTAAGACTCGTTACCAGCCCTAAGGTAAAATGTTATATGTTGAACCCCATTTTTCTATTTATTACTAACATAAAGTGGAAGTTGCCCTCTCACGCTAGTGATGTTCAAATCCTGCCTCCTCCATGTGAAGCTGAGCTGGGTTAGAAACGCTCCCTGGATCTGAACCAGAAGGAAGGAGCATTCTCAAGGCAGTTCAAGTGCACATCACCAGGCTGGACAGGCAGGGCCCTGGTGCAAAGGAGCCAAGAGCATAATTCAGGAAGAGAAGAGTGTAGGTCCAATGAATAAGTCAAGGGTGAAGTGAGAAAATCAGTAGTAAGGTAAATGCATGGGAGTGATGAGCAGACCAGGATAAGATGTCACCCTTTTCATATGGTGCTCCATAGTGTGGCAGGCAAAACCAGTAAAGGAGATCATTGCGATCAAACCCTTGCTTATTCGGATTTGTGAAGAAACCAGTACAGCCCCATGCAGACACCAGAGGTGACGAGAGCTGGTGACATCCACAGCAAAAAGAATGAACTAGATGATTTCTGGGCAAAGGGGCAAGACGAGCAAAGGCCCTGAGGCAGGAGATGCCCGGTGCTCAAGGAACAGCAAGCAGGCCAGTGGGGTAGAGCAGAGAGAAGAAGAAATGAACCCAAAGAGAAAACATAGGCCAGATAATGCAGGGCCCTTATAAAGACTTGAGTTTTACTCTGGGTAACCACTGGAGGGTTTAGAGGAGATAAATGAAATGATGGAACATTTTCTTAGCAGGATGACTAGAAGCTGTATTAAGAATAAACTGAAAGGACTCTGGCCAGTTTGGCTCAGTGGTTAGAGCATCAGCCCGTGGACCAAAGAGTCACAGGTTCGATTCCGGTCAAGGGCACGTACCTCAGTTTCGGTTCCATCCCAGCCCTGGTTGGAGTCGTGCGGTAGGCAATCAATCAATGTGTCTATCTCACATCGACGTTTCTCTCTCTCTCTCCCACTCTATCTGAAGATAGATGGAAGAATATCCTCGAGTGAGGATTTTAGAAAAGAATAAACTGAAAGGGTTCAAGTTAAAACAGGGCATCCAATCCAGAAGCCACTGCATTACTCTGCCTTAGACACAGTGGTGTCTCAGCCCAGGCAGTGAAAGTGGTGAAACTGATTGGGTTCTCAATATATTTGAAAAGTAAAACTATCAGAATGTGCTGACAGATGAGAAGTGAAATGTTTCCTTCTTGCATTATTTTTCTTTCCTTTTATTTCTTTATTGATTTTAAGGAGAGAGGAAGGGAGAGGGAGAGAGAGATAGAAACATCTATGAGAGACGTCAATTGGCCTCCTCCTGCATGCCCTCCCCTCCCCCCCCCCCCCGGGGGATCTGGCCCACAAACCTGGGCATGTGCCCTGACCGGGAATCGAACTGGCGACCTCTTGGTGCATGTGTCAATGCTCAACCAGTGAGCCACACCAGCTGGGCTGCATTATTTTTCTTCATAGCACTTATCACTTTCTGACATACTACATATTTAATTTTCAAAGTTTCCATTGCCCCTCGTGCACAACTGAGAACTTCATGAAGGTAAGGAATTGTTTTGCCCGTTTCATTCCCTGCTGTGCCCCACGCCTGGTACATAGTTGGCACTCGGTAAGTAGCCGCTAACAGAATTCATTCAGCTGAAGATTTTAGTAACTCAGTTAAGATAGCTTCCTCTTGTCACATTCTCTTCCTTTTGTAGACATTATTTATTACAATTTTGATCTCATTATTCCACCCTGAGTCACTTACCACAGTCAACCCACTTTAAATTGATCCCCATCGTTTATGAAGTGCCACCTAAATTACTTCTGCAGCCCGGTAGCCCTGTTCTGATCACTGGTGTAAACAAACACCTGTTATGTGCTAGACATGGAATTAGGTCATTGCTGAGTTCTGATCGACCCGACTTAATTACTGTGGATGTCAGTGAGGTGCATTCGCAAGGGCAGACGGTGTGACAGCTACTCTCGTGTTGAGGTAATGTGCCTGTTTTCTATTTTGAGTTTATGATCTATTGATGAAGCTGCTTTGATACAGCCATTCTGATGTCAGGATAATATGATGAGGCCAATCTGAGGGTCCCCCTTTGAAGCAAGGACATTGTAACACTACCTATAAACACACCACAGATTCCCACCTTTCCTTTCCTACCAGAGATGAGCTTCATTCCATCTCTGAGACTCAAGGGTCTAAGGCTGAGGACGAGGTGGGGCCGAGAATAAACCGAGGGATGGGCTGGGGTTTAAGTTCCCCCTTGAAGACTCCTATGTTCGCCACATTTGCATATCTTAGAAGCAGACGTCAATGATTCTCAATGGAATTCCTGTCATTCCCTGAATATTGACCTGTATCTTGAATGCTCTGCACACTGAATAATCATTTGCTTTTATTTACATTTTTGTAATTGTTTGATTACAGCACTTGGTTCTATTAATATTTTTTAACCACCCCTCCACTGCACGTGAGGACTGCTTTGCATTTCTGCAATGCTTTCTTTTTGTTCTGCCAGCCTCGTTGGATTAGGTTTCCATGACCCCACCGCCGCCACCACTTGAGGGAGAAGAAGGCAGGCATCCGGGCAGAGCACATTCCCTATTCTCAGTTTCAGGTACACCGGAAATCCTCAGCTGGATCCCTAACGGTTCTATTAGGGCTCTCAGTTCTACCTGGAACTGTGGGAAAGCTCCTTTGTTAAAGACTTAAAGAGCTGGCATTGAACCACCACGGTAAAGAGAAGGGCACTTACTGTTTCTCCAAACAGGCCTCGGCTGTGGGTAGCCACCCTCTAAGGCACAGTTGGCCACGACGAGTCACAGTAGCAGGCAGCTTTTAAGCAATTCTTTGCTGAAGGGGTACTCATTCCCAGGCCAGCCTTACTGGGTGCCTGTGATTGGAGGGCGGCGTGTTGGCAGGTTGGAAGTAAAGGAAGGGGAATTAGGGATTCAGGCATTGCGGACACTGGTCTAGATCTCTCACTCCCCTCATTTTACACAAGGGCCATCCTTGTCTTCTGATGTGGGGTGTAGGAAAGGGATGGACCATGTCGCTCAGGCAGAAGGAAGACCTGGTTTTACTGCAGGCCTTGCAAGGACAGCACGTTATTCACAACCCATCCTAGTCTGCTGTGCGTCTTGCTTCTACCTCCCCTGATCCCTTTCCCTTCTAGTATTTTTGCCACCCCCCAATTTGTCCTCCTCTTCCGAGCCTCAGGTTTTTAACTCTCCCCCCACTGAAATAATTGGGTCCCCATGCATCCCTTTGAGCAATTCCCGCCTGGAGAAGAGAATGCAGATGGCATTTCTCCTCTGCACTTTGTGTTGTTGCTCAAGAAAAGGGAGGAGTGGGCTCTCCTGTGTCCTGTGGCTGTGGCTTCCCTTCCCTCCCCTTTTCTTCACTCCCAGGGGCCGTGGGAAATGGTTGGGTGTAGTGAGAAATTCTCCCTTCGATATGCAAAAGCAACACAGCTAATCTCCAATAGGATTACTTTTTTTTCCAAAGTTCTCTGTTCTATGAGAGACATTTATATCTCCCCAAGTAATCTGTCTTTGACTTTATTTTGCACAGAAAACCTTTCCCACACCTGCCCTGTATCATATCACAATGTTTCCCACATTAATCTTAGAATTCTTACATAACAAATCGCACATGTAAGGTAAGTTACATTATATTGGGCATCACAAAACTCATTGATAATGAAGTTGTGTGTGTGCGTGTGAACAAAGTCAGTGTTTGTTTTAGGAGCACAGCTTAGCTGGGTCCTCTCTTCAAAGTTGCAATGAAGGTGCTAACTGGGCTGTGTTCCTTCCTGAAGCTCAGGGTCCTCTGCCAAGCACACTAGGCTACTGGTAGAATTTAGTTCCTTGTGGGTGTAGGACTGTGTCCCCTGACAGGTGTCCCTCTCCAAAAAGCAGGTCACATCATAGGAGCTTGCTTCCTCAAGTCCAGCAAAACAGGCTCTCTCATCTCAGAGAAGGGTCAGTCCCCCTTTGAAAGTCTTTCATCTGATTAAGTCTGGCCCATGCAGAATAACCTCTGTTGCCATATAATATCATCACGGGAGTGACATTCCATCACCTCTGGCTTATTCTATTTGTTTGAAGCAAGTCACAGGTACCACCCATAGTCAA
Source organism: Tadarida brasiliensis (assembly GCA_030848825.1). NCBI lineage: Eukaryota > Metazoa > Chordata > Mammalia > Chiroptera > Molossidae > Tadarida > Tadarida brasiliensis. Next base: position 74,384,083 of record CM061267.1, on the reverse strand, counting down.
AGGGAGGGTATTACACAAAGGTGTGGACACCAGGAAGTTGAAAACCTTTGGGGTCACCTTAGGCTCTGTCCACCACAGCACTTAAGGTTTGATTAAATTTACTACATATTTTCTCGTGAATATAAATGTGATTTTGTTTTTATTTAAAATCCAACCATTATAGCAATAAATGAACTAGAAACTCAAAGTTTCTAGTGACTGCTTAGAAGTCAGAGGTAGAACACAGAGATTTTACATTCTGGCAGGTTTTTAAAGATGTTCTATATTCTATTTTACATTGCACATTGTTCTAGGTAAGTAACTAACAATGACCAGTTCAATGGATTCAGTAAAGAAAATGTTCCCAACCCAATATTCCACTCTTTAAAAAAAGTGCTGGAAAACTTATACAAACCAGGCTTGGAAGAATTAAGAACTCATTTACATGCAACCAGGAAGTATTCTTATTGTGGGCTAGCACTGGGGGGAGGGGGGATGTTTATATGATCTCCTTAATATCCTGATGGAGTGAAGCCTTGAGTATGCTCAGGACACGCCCCACCGGTGTGGCTCAGTGGTTGAGCACTGACCCATGCACCAAGAGGTCACCGGTTTGATTCCCAGTCAGGGCACATACCCAGGTTGTGGGCCCGATCCCCAGTGGGGGGCATGCAGGAGGCCAATCGATGTTCTCTCTCATCATTGTTTCTATCTTTCTCTCTCCCTCTCCCTTCCTCTCTCTAAAATCAACAGAGAAAAACAAATTAAAAAAAAAAAAAGAGAATGCTCAGGACAGCTCTTGGTTCACGTCGCTTTAGGGCCACCTCTGACAGACGCCTGGCCATAGGGGCCAACAAAATGTATCCACAGAACCAAGGTGTTAGAACCAAAGCAGAACTCTAGAAGAGTATGAGTATGTATAGGCACTAAATCCCCCCCCCAGAAATATAGGGTTCACTGTAGTTAGTCCTTTGCGTACGTACATAATGCTAATGGTGCTGTCCCAGCACTGCCCTATAGATTTTAATGTGGAGAAATTATGTACATCTCATGTATTCTGACAAAAACCACCACTGTATGTCCAAAGCCCAGTCCAGTTGGGATGGATGCCTCCCTTCTCCATATTTCTTTACAAGTTTGTGTGTAACTCTGCAGTAGGTCATCACTATACTCCATTCTTACCAAACGGATAAAATGTGCCATGAATCAGAATATACATTCCTCAAAGCGTGTTAGGCTCTGAGTCTTAAGATAATACCCTGGCCTTATTTCTTTCTTTATCATCTTCACCTATTCCAAAGAATTTAAATTGCATCTGTCAGGGAAGACCAGAGATAGCATTTTTACATAATGCTTTAATAAAAGTGGTATTGACTGAAAAAAATTACACTGCAGACCTATTTATATAACTCAGGGCACTAAAAATACATTCAAAAACCCTGAAACATGCAACTATGGGAGATCAAAACAATTCCTTGTACTATAATTATGTAAGTTTGGAATTTGCTTAATCCCAGCTAAGTGCTTATAGTTAATTCAAGAAAATTAAATGACACCATAGATTTTATGCCTTAGCCAAGAAGAGGGAAATGGCAAAATTCTACCATACGGTGAAGTGCACTTATAAGACTGTTTGCAATTTATTCACCAAATATTTATGCAGCATCTACTAGGTGCCAGGTATTTTTCTATATCCTTGGGATGCAAAGGTAAACCAAGCAGACAAAGTACTTGATATCAGGGAGATAACTTGGGAGTATGGGGGACAGGAAATGAGTAAATAACTCAATATATAGGGTAATTGCAGGTTATGGCAACTGGTAATAAAAAACAATAAGAGAGATACAGGAATCGAGTATGACTGGGGCAGAGGTGAGGGATACAGTGGTCAGGAAAGGCTTCTCAGAAGAGGAGATGTTTTAACAGAGACTTGGATTGGTGAGGAGAGAAAGAAACAAAGATCCAGAGGAAGAGTGTTCAGCACTTTGAAAAAAGCAGGTTTGAAGACAGAAAGGCTGGAGGAAAGGCCAGTGTGGCTGAATAATGAGCAAGGAGAAGAAGCAGTTTGAAGACAGAGGCAGGAAACAAGATAATAGAGAACCTTAGAGAATCACAGTAAGGAGTCTGGAGTTTAAGTGTAATGAGAAACAATGGGAGTTTTAGTTATTGAGTTTGAAAAGTTCAAGCATCGCACTATGTACTTGGACTGCTCTAAGTGCTTTACAAATATGAACTCATTTACTCATTTAGCAAGCCTACGAGATAGGTGCTATTACTGTCCCTATTCTACAGATAAGGGAACTGAGGCCAGAGAGATTTCATAACGCCATCCCAGATGCTTGGATATAGCGAAGCCAGGACAAACTATTTACGTGATTTATTTTTAAAATCCACTCTGGTTGCAATGTGAAGGGCAAAATCTAGGTAGGCAGGAAAAGCCCAGGCCAGCGACGATGGGGGCTTAGACACAGGGATGACAGCGGAAGAGGTGAGAATGGCTGGTGTCTCATTCCTTTCGGATTGCTGTAACAAAGCACCTGTACTTTTGCTTCTACAAAATGAAGCTTCTAATAGCAGAAATTACCTACAAAATAGGAAACCAGAATTATGTGACCCATAGACCAAGAAGAAATTTTCTTAACCCTTTAGAAGATTAGAGAAACCTTAGCTCCAGAAGATTAAAGAAAATTGGAGGTCTATTTGGAGAGAAAAGAAATTGTTTTACCTACATATTCTCTCCAGATGTTCGAAAAAGACGCAGAGCAATCTCATTTATGCTTACTTATTCACTGTCCTATGTCTATATTGTTATCACAGTAGTATCTTCTATAGGCAGGCCCTGAGCTAGCTGTCTGGGGAACAAAGGCAAATAGAAATTATATATATAACTATATATATAAATATAAATATATATATATCCTACAAAGGCAACAAACAGGACGCTGGAGTGGAGAATAGCAGGGGAACCTACTTAAATAGGGGGGTCAGGGAAGGCCTTTCTGAGAACAGGACCTTTTAAGGGGGACCTGAAGGACAGAGAAAAGGGTATTTCAGGCAGAGGGGAAAACATGCTAAAGTCCTTGGATAGGAGAGAGTTTAAAAAGACCCGTGCAGCTGGGGCTGCATGAGTGAGGTGAGAAAGGTAAGCAGAGCTTGAAGGTCAGTTATTGTATGTATAATAGGAGGCCCTTAGAGGATTTTAGCAGAAAGATGGCATCATCATATTAATTCAGGCATTCAGTTAACAATTATATATAGAACAGCTACCATGTGACAAGCACCATTAGGTGCTGACAAATGCAAAGTTTAGAATTTGGGAAGAGATAACAGGCCATCCTCTATGTCACTGCTGTGTGCTCCAGAGTTCATCCTCCCCTAGACTACATAGGAAAACATGAATGAAGGAGAAATGTTGTTGTTGTTTTTTAAATACAGCTGTAAATCTACCAAATTTGACTCCTAAATGCTTAAGAAAATAACCCAGTCTGGTTATTAAATGTGGGGAAAATAGTAAGCATTCCATAAAAGTGTGCTTGCTTAATTCAGTAGCTGCTGAATTAAGGCTCGGTGACTCAATGTACAAATGAATAAATGATAACGCCAACTGCAGCTCTAAATAATAGAGATGATAAACGATTTCAGCATAAAATGGCAAGAGTTCCTAGAGTAAATATTTGCCTACAGTCGCTTATAAATAATTCAGACTTCTGTTTGAACCACCTGTCAGTGTTTCATGCAAAGTGAAGCTGAATATACACTTGCTCAGGACGCCACTTCCTGTGTCCTAAGCCACAGTGAACAAGGATACAGAGGACACAGGGGCTCCATCCTCAGCCTCTCTTCTTGGATCCACTTTCTTGTCCACAAACATCCCAGGAACTACAGACAGCAATTAAAGAAGGAAAAGCTGAAGCAGAGGAATTGAATAGGAGAGTCTCATCCTTCCAGGCAGTTCGGGTGCCTGTGAAGACTCTAGACTAGGAGGTCTAAAGACTGCAGTTAGGATCCTCACTTTGTCCCTTACCCAAGTCTCAGGGAAATTGTTTTAAATGCCCTGAGACTCAGGTTTCTCGTCTTTCATTGTGTGTGTGTGTGTGTGAGGGGGGAACAATAGACAAATTAATAAAGATGATCATTGCAAATAATGGTAAATGCTACCAAAAAAATAAGATGAAACAGAGCACCATGGCAGAGACTGAGAAAGGTGGAATTCTGAGTCGGCGGAGAGTCTGGAGACTGGCTAAGCTGGAAGCGCTGGTCGCTCCCTACCACGGGGACTACCAAGACTCCATACCACGGAGACTACCAAGACTCCCTACCACGGAGACTACCAAGACTCCCTACCACGGGGACTACCAAGACTCCACACCACGGGGACTATCAAGACTCCCTACCACGGGGACTACCAAGACTCCCTACCACGGGGACTACCAAGACTCCCTACCACGGGGACTACCAAGACTCCCTACCACGGGGACTACCAAGACTCCGTACCACGGGGACTACCAAGACTCCCTACCACGGGGACTACCAAGACTCCCTACCACGGGGACTACCGAGACTCCCTACCACGGGGACTACCAAGACTCCGTACCACGGGGACTATCAAGACTCCACACCACGGGGACTACCACGACTCCCTACCACGGGGACTACCACGACTCCGTACCACGGGGACTACCAAGACTCCACATCACAAGCTGCACACGGTAACTGTGGGGAGGAGTTAGCGTTCCATAAGTGTGCTTGCTCATCTGTGTAGAGAAACAGAGAGTGGTCTGAGAGGGGGAGACTTGGGGTTCCGAAGGCAGGGGTGAGGACCTCACAAATACGAAAGGCAAACCAGGAAATGACAAAATGAGCTCTGAAACTCACCTTTCCCCTGTCTAGATTTACACAAAGGAGCCCCGCCCAGGGCAGCGCCCTGTCAGGCCCACAGGCTCTAAACCAGAGGCCTCAGTGTTGGGGGCTGTGCTTTCGCTGCTGGCCCAGCACAGATGCTGACACAAGAATAGGAGTTAAATAAGGGAGAGAATAAACAAGTTACTTTTAAGTATAAGCCTTATTTAAAAAATAAAATAGACACCAGGCCCCAAATGGAGTTGCTTATGCTAAGCCCCGCATCACCAAGCCGAGACTTAATTACAGTTTTGGCTTTCCCAGAAATGGACTCAAAGCGTCAATCAGGAATCCCCTGCTCAGCACTAGTTAGGTCATCTGCCTGACAGGCCCCTGCTGGCCCCTAAAAGAGAGACCTTGCAATATCCAACCCACTTTTCCCTGGTAGACAAACGTCCTTGTCCCTCTCCCTCCTGCTCTAAGCCTTGCATTCTGTGCGGCTCCTCGGAGCTTTCTATCCGCTGGTTTGGATGCTGCCCAATTCAAACCAATTTTTGCTCAAATAAACTCTTAGAATTTTTAATAGGCCTCATTTTACCTTTCAGCAGTTCTGGGGTCAGAAGAATAAACCAAAGGCAACCCCGACAGCCCCCAGGAGCAACGAGCAGCCAGACGGGTACCTGCCGGGCTGCTTGAGCTCTGCTTTCTGGCTGCCTCGGGAGGCCGTGGGAAGGCGCTCTCCCATCCTAGCTCCACAGCTTTGCGTCCTGAGCGTTCAGACTCGATCTGAGCATTTCTTCTTCTGGACTGGGCCCTGAAACAGGCCAGAGTCTGACCGGGTCAAGTATGGAAACCAGCTGTGTCTGGGGACAGACTGGTTCTGACTGAGAAACCGGGCTGGGTCCCAAGATGACTGGTTCTGACCTGGAAATGTGGCTGGGTCCAAGACACACTGGTTCTGACTGGGAGACGAGGTTGGGTCCGGGCCGGACTTATTCTGCCTGAGAAACTAGACCCAGCTGGGTGTCAGCCAGGGTCCCACTTAAGCTGGGCTGAGGCCTCAGGTGAATACAATTGTGTTTTAAGGCTGAACGAGCAGGTTAACCTCACCCAAGATGACCTTGAATTACAGTAGCCACAGCGGACCACTTTTAACCTAGACAAGCTTGTTCATTTCCAAAGTGCCCTAGAGAAAAAGGGGTCTCGGCCAAGCCCTCTCTCTAAAGGCAAGAGGGAAACTTATTTTCCCTCTACAGTTCCTATTTACTAGGTGAGATCCACTGGGTCACCCCACTCACTTCAGAGCCTGCAGGCGGGATCCTGGGAAAACAGGCAGAAGCAGGGAAGGGTGAGAATTCTTACCAACATCAGCTTTCCCAGATCTGCATCTGTATCTCCAGAGAGGAAAAGAAAATTTCACATTGTCCCTTCCTTCCCAAATTCTGATTGGCAGGCAAAAAAAAACAAAAGTAAGAATTAGATCTTTGAATTGTGCTCCTGAATTTGCTTTTGGGTACCCATTGGTCATTGATCCTTTCTCTCCTAGGGATCGCGATTGCCTTCTTGTCTACCTCGTTTTGTGTCCAGCCATCGGGTTGGATGCCCCAAAATACGGCTGGGCAGAAATGTGATTTGCACCCCATTTGCAGCTAGGATCCTACTGACTGTTGCCAATCCTCAGGGGGATTTTTGTCTTTTTTCTTTTGGTTATCTTTGGGAGTGGCTTTCGATCTTAGGATGGTAGTTTCTTTTGCACCTTCTTTTGCATCCAAGGGGTTGTTTAATACTGCCAGGAATATTTACTGTTCTGGCTGAAACCTGACAATCCATTCAAAGTGATTTTTGCTCAAATAACCTCTTCAAAGTGCCTCAGTTTATCTTTTAACAGGCTGCACTAGTCCAAGCACTGCATGGCAGCGGCAGCATCTGCTTCAGAGAGGTCGCTCCAGAGCCAGAGAAGTCAGAGCTTTGTTCCTAGATTATCGAATTGTTATTCACTGAAAAACATGTTGTTCATTCATCGACTTAATTATAATTTTTTAAAACTCACTGACGATGAATTACAGAGACCAAATCTGAACAATAAAACTTTCAACTGGCCCCTGGAACATTTTCAAATGGAAAAGGCGGCCATTTTTAAGAAGTAAGCTTGACCAAGGCCCAGGACAGCTTGCAGGGATCTCAAGCCGTCATTAGCATACGCAGCCACCAGATGTCACCATTGGTTTAAGCAAATATGCTCTTGGCTAATTCATACCATTTTAGGTCTGAGACACGTTAAATGGCTTTTCTCCTGGACAGTTCTCAAAACCACGCCTCCAGTTAGTTCCTATGTATTTACAGAGAAATTAGGACTCAGTCTAGCAACTTCAAACTCCTTTCCTAGTGCTTTCTCTCTTTCGTGTATTTTTACTTAGAAGAAGAAAAGAAACAAGCTCAATTAACCCCTTTAGGTTAGTAAAACTACAGCTAGGAAGAATTATATCAAAACGGTTGTCTGTATCACAGGGCTCAGATTCAGACAATAGTGTTTGCTTATCTTTTCCCTTCTTAAAACGCCACACTCTTGGGTATTGCCTGTTAAAACAGATCTTCACAAAGGGAAGGGAAGTAGTGAAGGACTTGCCAATCAAAGTCCAATTAAATGTATTCTTTTCAGGAAGATAATATGTAAACAGTAGCCCCTAGAAAGCAATTCCTATCTGAAATTTACAAATGACTTTTTCACTGTATGGCTGTACCCAGGATTACTTTTTTCCTTAGTTTCTCTATTTTTTGATGAATATAAGGAAGATTAAATGTGAATATCTTTTGTTGCTAGTCATTTGTCTTCTCTCTATAGATTAGCAAGTAGTCTTCCATTTACGTAAATCCATTTTCTCTCCAACAAGACTCCTTATGCATCCTTACCCTCATTTAAATACTCCAACAAGCAATTCTTTTACATTCCTATCTTCTCCTTTCCATTCATGACTTCTGCCTCAGGGAGAAAACATCGAATAGATTTCTATTTCCTAAAGATATTGCAGAGATATCTTGGAGGTTCCCCATTTCATACAAACCATAGTATTCTTTTTCCCACTACAAATGGAAATCTCTATCAGAGAAATAATACATGGCAAGATCAAGAACCAAAAGGAAAAGCAGGGAAGTGTGTGCAACTGAGATTTGAAGCAAGAAAATGCCAAGTAGAGATTTACTCCTGGATTGTTCTTATTAAATTACATAATGTTGGCAATGTGTTTTTTCTAGCTCCATGATTATGCTTTTCTATTTGGCAAACAGAATTAATTATGCTCATTATTCAAACAACATGACAAAGAACTGTGTGAGCTAAGATGAACAGAAATGCATAGTTGATTTATTTAAGTCCTAAGAATAATAGTTGGTGAGTTTGAATAAAATCTGCTGCTAAAAACAGAACATTAAAGATCATTTAGATATATTCAGTGCAGCCACTCATTCCAGTTTCGTGCACGTTAAGTAGCTTTTTATCTCTAAGTTGCCATCAACAGAACTCTCCGACATTCAAAATACCAGCATTATATCATTAACACATTTCTGGTCAATGAGTTGAGTAATGTAGAACTTATGAAAATATGTATTTCCATTCTCTTTCAAATGAGCTGCATATTACATCCATTAACATAACTATATTGATCTAATTTCGTTATTTTCAGTAGAGTGCAGTTTGGAAATATAAAACTGACAAGTGCCAGCCAAATGAGAAAAGAGGGCTCACACAAAAGGTCGTAAATTATAAAACCTCAATAAGGAACATCCTAGATAACTGCCATGATGTAGAAACGTTAAGTAGTGTGCATTTTTTAAGAAAGAAAATCTTACATGCTTTAACCATTTTTTTCCAGCCAGACTAAATCTGTTACTGTTAGATCATTTGATCTCCTTTTCAGAGAGAGTTTGAATTCACCTATCTAGGTATTTATCACATGAACTCTGGAAAGGTCAAATCAGAGCCTAGATCTGATACTGTTATAATAACCTGGTTATTATTTAACAGAAAAGGAGCAAAACGGAAGGAAACATTCTTTATAGCCAAGGGAAGACTACATAATATAGATATGCCATTTATACAGCTTTACCAGGAAGCTGCAGTTAATGCTCTCCAAGTCTCTTCCAAGAAATTCGATGGGGAAAAGGGCTGGACAGAGGCAGTTTAGACGCATGCCCAGTAAGGTGTGGGTGTCCTGGGAAGATGCCTGTCAATCACACCTGGAAACAAGTCAGTGGCCAGAATAGGCATGGCCACTGCAAGGGCATGAAAGCTGAATATTTAAGCTCCTAAACAAAGGAAGTTCCCTCTCTTGGTGTTCTTGGTTCTCCTGGCCTGCTTGGGACTCTGGTGCAGGGGGAGCATTCCCGTACATTCATCCAGGTGACTTACGGCCATGTGGGACCCACACAATGGACTAATGGACTGTGACCAGTCTGATGCCTGATGCTACACTGGACTCACCATGGAATGGAAACGTTGGACACTGGCCCTGCTTCTAGCTTTGCTGAACCCACAGCTGCCCCCTTTTTCAGGACTGGACTAAGGGAATTGGGACTTTAGAACCCGAGAAACGTACTCCATACAAATAAAGCCTTTTACCACATCTCACTCTCCAGTGGGGGCCTCCAGAAAGGCTTCTTCCAGCGGTGCCCCCAGAGCTCCAGCACCACTAGTGAAAGGGAAGGTAGACCCACTGATTTCTCTGGTAATAGATCTAGATATTGGGATCCTACCCAGAGAGATTCTGTTTAAATTGACCTGGGCTGCAGCCTGAGCGTAAGATATTTAAAAGCTTCCCAGGTGATGCTAATGTGCAGACAAGGTTGAGAATCACTGCCCCAAACCTCACATCTTACGCAGATGTATATTTGCACTTTATTGCTTTGTTATTTTCAGTGATGCTTATAGAGGGGTTTAGTTCTGAGTTAAGTTTAAAATGTGCTTGGAAAAGTCTAAGTTACTGCAAAAGGTGATTGCAAACTGAACATTCTTTAGAGCCAAAGAAAGAGAAAAATGTAACACACTTCCACTCATCTCTACATTCATCAATGGATCCATTACAGAATTCTCAAAAGCCAGTTCTCTGAAACTGCCACAGAATGTTATCAGTGTTAACAAAAAATATCAAGCCATAAAAAAATCCAATATCAAATAACTTGGGGTTAAGTACACTTTTCTTTTTTACAGGATTTCTCAGAATCTATAGCATGGTAGCAGATTGCAGATCTCCAAGAGGGACAGAATTCCCTGTGTGGCACGCAGTGAATGTGCTGAATGACTGAAGCAGCCATGGGCCTGATGTTTCATGGAACACACTTTAGGAAATGCAACTCGAGGATATATCGTTTAAGATAACAATAGTTAATACCCAGAACTAACAAAAAAAAAAAAAGAAGCTATTCAAAGGTTTGACTCAGCAGGTCTAACATACCACTTGCTTTTTAATATTCTCTTTCAGATATATCATTATATTGTCTTCAAATATTTGGAAATTTTCTACCAGAGGCCTAGCATAGTGGTGAAGATCACAAACTCGGGAGCAAAACGTTTTAGGTTCACATTCAGCATTTTCTATTTAATCTCTCTGTGCTTCAGTTTCTTCACTTATGAAATGGGGAAATTTATCACAGCTACTTCCTGGCTCATGGGATGTTGCTCTTGCTAAATTTAGGTTGCTGACTTTCTGTTATAATGATAATAACAAGAGTGATATTTGAAAGTGAGGTATCAAATTTTTATATAAAGAATTTGGGGCAGAACAGGGCCTTTCAACATTTTTTGTAATGCAAGCCTTGTGGTGGAAAAGTCCCTCAGCTTTTGTTTGTGTGAGAAAGTCTTCATTTCTCCTTGTATCTAAAGGATAACTTTGCTGGATACATTAAACTTGACTGGTGTTTTCTCTTTTTCAATATTTTTAATATATCGTTCCACTCTCTCCTGGTCTGTAGGGTTTTTTGGGTTTTTTTGTTTGTTTGTTTTTTTCCTTTATTGATTCTAGAGAGAGAGAGGAAGGGAGAAGGAGAGAGAGACAGAAACATCGATGAGAGAGAACATCGATTGGCCACCTCCTGCATGCCCCCCACTGGGGATCGGGCCCACAACCTGGGCATGTGCCCTGACCGGGAATCGAACTGGTGACCTCCTGATGCATGGGTCGACGCTCAACCACTGAGCCACACCGGCCGGACTATATGGTTTTTACTAAGAAATCTAATGATAATCTGATGGTATTTACTTTGTAGGCTACTGTCTTTTTTCCCTGGCTGCCTTGGGACTTCTTTATTTATCATTAACTTTTTACAGTTTTAATATAATGTGTCTGAAAATAAGTCACAGGGTGTAATGGACAGCATAGGGGAAATAGTCAATAATATCATAGTAACTACATATGGTGATTTATTGTGGTGATCACTTTGTTGGGTATATAAATGTTGAATAATTATGTTCTACACCTGAAATGAATACAATATTCTATGTTAACTATACTTTAACAATAAAAAATTTGATCCTTATAAAAAAAATTTTTAAAGGAAATTTCTGAAAATCTATCCCATGACTTCTAAACCCTCTGACCCACTTTGAGAATGTGAAAGAATTGAGAGAGGGAGAAGAAATATTTGTGAAGAGAACACTCAGAAAAGAGCTGTTACCTTGTTAATAGTCTCTACCACCCTGGCTCTATTGAGAGGGACTCGGATGGGTCCATTTGGCCACCCTGAGTGGTGCATTCCCGAACTTTGGGGACCTCAGGCCTGCCATCTGCCTTCTGCCCAGGAAATCTAGGGGGCCAACGATGGTTACTGTCTGCTCTAGGGGCAGATACATCAACATTCCCAGAGTTTTTCATGGCACAGGACACTAGGCTGTTTCCTGTGGACCAAGGGAGGGTAGCAGGTGAGAGAGGGCCCTCATGGGTCTGGCCCAGTGGGGGTCCTGGGGAGGAGCAGCAAGAAGCTGAATGTGAAGTCAGATTCCTAGGATCCAAAGCAAGAGGGGCAGGTGGCCACCTGGAATCCAATGGCTCTGCCAGACAGGGAGCTGCAGGAGGGAGGCCTCCAGCACCTGGAATCACAGACTCCACAAAAGCGTCCCATGAGGAAAAAATCAGCTCTACACCAACATGTCCAAGCTGGGTAAATAGAGAAAAGCTAGTGAGGGCCTCCCTCCAGGGCAGACTTGCAGTGGAAGGAAGCAGGCCCACGCTGGGCCAAGGGAGATTTGCCTGTTAAATCAAGGTCAGTTAATATCTTGGGTCTCAAAATGTAATTACTGAATTGAGCCTGGTTTGTGATCTTAATTGACAGTCAAATGATCTATTACTTAAGTATAAGCAGAAAAATCATGGAGTCTGGGGAAATTTTTATCCAGAGGTACGAATGGTTGCTGAATAAATGTTAACAGAGCAGGAAAGAGGAAAATAAAGATGATTTGTTGTTATACCATGAGTCCTGCACCAAATATATTTCATATATTTTGACATTTAACAAATAGCCAGCCAAATATTGCTTCAGGAAAATGGGTTTATTTGGGGAAAACGAAGAATTGCAATTCAGGACATGTAGTCTAACAGTGAAGCATGAGCAAGCTCAGAGAAACAAAGAAGAGGGGTGAATGCTTTTGTGAACTTGGGAAGGAAGAGCTGTTGTAAATGAAGAGCCCATTGGAGGAGACTGCAGCTTTGAAGTAGAGTGAAAATCCATCCCATGACTTCACTGGCTGAGTTACAACAGTCTTCCTTTGGCTGAGCTGTTGTTACTGGGAAGGAGGAATCTTTTCTTTCTCCTGTTGAGGTATTAAAGTAGGATCACTTCCTGTCAGAGATGCAAGGTACGTCTTCCTGTTCAAATCAGTAGTATGCGTTGAGTGACAGGTATGTGAGAGTTCTCTCTTGTAGCCTCCTAACTCCATTTTAAATGAAGTTTCTATTTGTTAATTTATATATATGATACACACACACACAAACACGGCAGAATGTTTCATAAATTCCTATAAATTGAGGGCTGATAATACCCTTAATTTTACATCCATGATACTCAAAGTGTGATCCTTGAATCGGCAGCATCAACAATATCGGGGAGCTTTTTGGAAATACAGAATCTCAAGCCTCACCCCAGACCTGCTGGATCAGAACTTGCATTAAACAAGATCCCCAGGAGATTCATATGCATATTAAAGTTAGAGAAATAAGAGAGTCTCCGTGAGAATTTAATACCTACCAACTGTGACATAATCAGTCCGTTGAAGTCCATCATAAAGGACTCATAACAGCAACAAGTATGCTACAGCACTTGCGAATTTTCGAAGCTCACTTTATCTCTGTTGTACTCACAGCTAGCTAGTTAATTTTCTTTTCAAATCCTCACCTGAGGATACTTTTCCACCGATTTTTTTTTTTTTTTTTTTTTAGCTAGAGTGGGAGGAAGGGAGGGTGGGAAGGGGGAGAGAGAGAGAGAAACATTGATGTGAGAGAGACACATTGATTGGTTGCCTCCTGCACAGCCCCGATGGGGCTGGGGATCAAACCTGCAACCGAGGTATATACCCTTGACCAGGAATCGAACTTGTGACTCTTTGGCCCGTGGGCCAACGCTCTAACCACTGAGAAAAACCATCAGGGCAACTGGTTTACTTTTAATCTACTTTAGGTATTTCACCTGTTATCAAATGCACTGAGTGCACAGGCAACTGGTTAGACAAGCAACAAGGAAACCTGTCTCTAACACCTGGTGTTCCTAGGCCACCTTCCAATGTCAAAGAAAGATTAAATAGTTCAGCATCTGTTATTGGGTAAAATATACTCATTAGCTTATCTTTGCAACACGACCAGAGCATCTAGATCTTGTAGATAATAAATGAGAGACGGCCTTCCAGATTACCAAAGCCTCAGGAAAACTTGCTTGGTGGCCTTATCAGCAGAAATGAATCCTTTAGATTTCCACTCTCCATTATATCGGCCTCTCTCATGAGCTGGGAAGCCGCAAATCAAGAGGCAGATTACCATGGGAGCATCAGTGGGTGAACTCAAGAACAGAATCTGCAAACATAGATTTCACTTTGGAGAGTCAAATAAAATGCAACATGGTACCAGAGAGACACCCAAGACTTACACCAGGTGTCAGCGGCTTGGGCTCAAATTTATTGAATCAATACTTATTGAATGAAGAAATAAATCATAAACAAATAAATGACATAAATTGCTCTGGAATTTGTGTCTTTTAGGTTAGTTTGTATTTCTTAAATCCCTATGAATGAAATCTTTATGCATTTTTTTTTTCATTTCTTCTCATATTTAAATTCACCTTATAACTGTGGGGATTCCACTGTGTTTCAGAAGAACATTGAAATCCAGACAAGACAGTTGTCATAAAATCGCTAGCTATGGCATTGGAAGTTTAAATCTGGGTTCTGCCACTTCTAGGCTGTGTAATCTTGGGTAGTTATCTAATTTTCAGAGCCCATCTATACTCTCTTGCAAAACAAGGCTAGTAATACCTTGTCTGCAGGTTACTATGGGATTTAAAGAAGGTGACATCTGTGTAAGTTTGTAGCATGATGTGGGTATATTGTAAGTCCTCAATAAATCACTGTATATTTTTTCATTACCTCACTCCCACCCTAGATGCATTGTTCTGGCTTTACTTAAACCTTATCCCTGTCCTTACTAGATTCAACTGCTGAGGGTAATTTAGTCTATTTTTATAAATTATTCTTAGAGGAAGAGCACAGAATTAGCTTTATTTTTCTACTTTCAAGTTCATTCGTTTGTTCGTTCATTCATACATTCATTCTAATAACCATTTATTGAGCACTTAGTAAGCATCAGACTTAATCCAAATATATCCAACTAGAAATAGGCCTCATTAAGAAAAAATTCTGTAATGGGTGCTACAGTCAAAATGTTTGCTGCTTATTCTGCTCTGCCTCAAAGTCCACCCCATAGATCATCTGCTCATAACGCCAAGGGAAATGGGTCAATATCAAATATCCCAGGATGACACATATGAAAATGCTCATATACAGGTCTCTTCATGATACATAAAACATATCTGAGTAGGAAATGACAGATATCTATATATAGATATATAGACATATCTATCTATATTTGTATCTATATCTATATCCAAATCTATATCTATATCTATATCTACATCTATATCTATATCTATATCTACATCTATATCTATATCTAATCTATATCTAATCTATATCTATATCTATATATATCAGGTAGTAGTTTTGTCCAATCTTTTCTTATTTTTTATTTCCTGGGGGGAAAAATAAAGCTCGAACATTAGGTATCTGATTCAGAATAGGACACCTGTCAAAGTTTTTAAACTCCATTTGGTGAGACTTGGCTTCTCCAAATCACAGTCTGAATTCTTCCAGATGTTGAGCTATAAAATGCCACGATTCTTCCTGAGCAGGTCCGTCAAGCATCACACTGATAACCACACACAGTCATTTATTTCATTTAATCCTGCTCAATGACGAGCTGCCTGTATTACATACTTTTACGTTCACAGGCTGTTCAAATTCTACCAAACCAAATCCACGTGGATCTAACTAAGAAAACTAATACCAACAGTCTGTGGAGAGCTGGAACATTATTTTAGGTATTGAGTTAGAAACAAAAATGATTTAGCCTCGTTTGCAAGTGACTGTATAACCGGTGTCTTCTGGGGAGGCAAAAAACTAACTGAAGAAGAAAAAAAGATCAAACCTATACATTTTATAGATGTTTTCAACAAGAAAGGTAGGAAATGCAAGTGAAAAATAAATCCCAGAAAGAAGGTACACTTTTAAAGATAAAATATTAAGTCCTGGGAACATTGGCAACCACAAAGACGTATAAACCCAGTTTAGACAAGAGTTGTAGACTGCAAGAAGAAGGTGAAATTTCCTCTTAGAGTGATTGGCAAGAGATCTGGCCGAGCAGAAAGGTGATGAGACCCTTAGGTGGGATGTAGGGAGCAGAGCCTGGGGCTTCTTTTAGATTGTGCAACATCTCTGGATTTTAGGAGATAAGCATTGGAAAACACAGACTATAAAACGTTTAAATAATTCTCAGAATGGTATTTCAAACTACTGAGCTGGCAACAGTTTCAAAGCGTTTCCCAGAGCACTGCAAACCTTAAATCTAGCATAAATAAGGCTATGTCCTTGCTCGTGGTTCAGGTGAATCATCTTGTGCCCCCAGCATTCTGCCAGGCTCAGAGCAGGCGTTCTGTCAATATTTTTTCAGTGGAGGAGGCTGAACTGAACTAGAATTTTGTTTAGACATTCCTGTATCTGAGGATTTTGAAACCAAGTGTAACCTTTTAGTGTGTGTGTGTTTCTCTAATAAAAGTTCAACTAATAAAATAGACTATAAAAGGCTCAATAAAAGTTAATGATAATTTTTCACATTATTAAAACAGAAGATCCAACATATAAATGACCAAAATAATTTCTAAATATCATTTAAATTTAAATTCTATTTGAAATAAGGAAATAAAAGCTAACTGTGAGGCCCTGGTACCACTCATTTCTGCCTTGCTCCAGTATTTTCTACCCAGAGAGTAAGCATGCCAGTGCAGATAGGAAATAAAGGGCAGCTTGATAATATTCTTTAAAATTTTAATAGTTTTATTTTTCAAAATGTACAGCTGGTGGGACCTGTTGTTCATGCGCCTTCAACAGCAGCTGGGGCAGCCCCATCTTTGGTGTTTCTGGAGTAAATTACTTGAACCTTGTGCTTTGAAACTGTAGCAGGATAGTAAGAAGCTAGGAAAATTCCTGGGCAAGTGGAATAGGGAAACCGAGACAAGAAAATTAAACAAGACCAAACACTTTGGGCAGCTTGAAGCCAGTCTGTGAATCGCAGGACCTTATGTCTTGGGAAAATAGAGAGAAAAGACCCAATTAATGCCACTTGTGCCAGCTAAACCCAAGGACAGATATCACTTGGGGGATTTTAGTCAAGAATGATAGCTGCTAAGACAGGAGGAAAGAAAGGGGAAAAGAAGGGCGAGTATTATCTCACTTACTGAACAAAGTAGTCAGCCTCTTTAGGACTTGCCAAACAAGATGACCAGATGTATGTACAAACATTCCAAGATAAGCCACAACAATGTAGAAGGGGACTTTGAAACCTAGTCTGTTACCCAACATGTCTGGCAGGGAAGCTTTGAAACCTATAGGGAGAAGGGTATAAAACCCCTTGAACTCCTACTGGGTGTGCACTCAGACTAGCTGGGTAGCCTGTTTGTGCTATATGCCCACCAAGTGTATTTTTAAAAAATGTGCTTGCCTTGCTTTCTTAATAAATTTGCTTTGCTTTGTTTCAATGCTGCTGTCTTTCACTCACCTGAAATCTTTCTTAAGAGATTGACAAGAGCTAAGGAGGGGATAGCCACCCCCCACCCCCCAACTCTGCTATCCAGTAACAAAACTAATTTAATAAGTCCTTTACCAAGGAGCTCCTGAATGGCTGCCCTGGCCAAGGAACTGTGGATCTTCAGTCTCTCAGAAACAATAGCTAGGGTTATAAGCTTATAGTTGCCTTACACAGTTTGTCATATAGTGCTTTGTCAAACAAGACTATGGCTAACTTTCTAGCATCTTTCTTCTTGTTGTTGTCCTGGGACGGCATAGCAAAGCTCAAAGAGCAGCTGCTACCACTGCTGCCTCAATAAGATGGTAGACAAAAAAGTAGCCAATACTCTTTCTTTTTTAAATTGATTTTTAGAGAGAGGAAGGGAGAGAGAGAGAGCAAGAGAGAAAAACATCGATTTGTTCCACTTATATACACATTCATTGGTTGATTCTTGTATGTGCTCTGACTGGGCATCAAACCTGCAACATTGACATATTCAGACAATGCTCTAACCAATGAGCTACCTGGCCAGGACTGCCAATACTCTTGTTATTTGTGTGCCAGCAGCCTAAGTTAGATCGCCATCTGAATAAAGCAAATTCAGAGAGAACATGGCTGGGCTACTTCCCACACAGGAAAAGGGCTCTGGCTCTTTTACCATAACAGGGCGTGTTTAAGAAATTAGAAGAGAGAGCAAACACTGAACACCAAATATTACTAGGTCTATTATAGACCCCGCTTAGGTGGCTCAATTAACACGAGATTCTAACCAATCAGATCAGACCATTGTTCCTTAGCATATAATTAGAGGAGAAAAAGAAAAACTCTCTCCCCAGCATCTCCCTTCATGGAAAACAAGACTGGAATCCCCCCCCCCCCCTTGGTTGAGGCTGCCATATGAGAAGGGCAGACATTAAATTTCCCTTCATGTAGTGTCAGAAGTAATGATCAAGGTTCTATCTAGAATTTCTATTTAGGGTCTTCTGAATTCATGAGATAGAGTCACTAAAATTAAAGCAGGGAAAAGGGAGAAAAGCTATAAAACAAGCCCTCGGGAAGGGCCAAAATCAAGTTAGCTATGATAAGCTAAATATCCACTCTTTTTTTTTTCTCTCTCTCCCTCTCTCTCCTCCTCCCTTTCCTTATTCTCTTGCTTATTAGCTCCATTTTTCTTTTACCCATCCCCCCACCCTCTAACCCTCACCACTTACCCTACCTCAGTTGGCTTTCTCTGCTGGGTAGCAGATACTTCTCATAACACCAACTTGCAATAATCTAAATGGAGATTTCAATTCTCAGGTCAATCTGACCTTTCAGGTCCAGCCTCCACCATTAATTGACAACTTTTCTCTGTAACATTTAGTTCACATCTCATCAGATCAGTTCATCTTTAGACCACTAGAGAGGAATATTGCTCCTGCACATACTAATCTCTCAGGAGTACCTATAATGAGGCTTTAAAACATATGAGTCTAAAATGGTTCTAAGCTCTGTGGACAAAAAAGGGGCCAAATACCCAAACTGACAAGCTCAGGGGAGGTCTGCATGGTGGCCTTACAAATTCAGAGACCTCAAGTAACCACATAGGATCATCTGAACTTAAAACTTTCTAACTAAAAGTGAGTCATGGCAGGTACTTATGTCCTAGGCTAGTATCTTCCTTGTTAAAGGTCAATCTTTACCTTAACTAAGCCTGTCTATTGTCTTTTTGCAACTAAGAAAATATACCTTTGCAGTGTCAGAATAATTTCCTTTCTCCAGGCCCCTCAGGGCACAATCACTGCACAAGACCACAGAACCCTTCATTGTTGTTGTCATCATATTGTTAACTATCCTGTACCAACCAATGTAAAAGTTTTTATCTCTTAATTTTATTCTTTATCCAATCTCACAGATTTCCCCACTTTGCTTTCTCCAGGCTCCCTAATCTACCACCAGTGAATTTCATGTAACCCTCCTTACACCTCCTCCTTTGAGTCTGATGTATAAAATAAGTGGTAAAACTGCCACTCCCCCCACCTGGAACATTTTCTCAAGCCTTGAGATTTTGCTTCCTGGCAGTTGTCATCAGTTTGGCTCAAATAAACTCATAAAAATTCTCTACAGGTTTAAACATTTTTTACATCAACAGCCCAATTCCAATGTATGTATATGGTGGGGAGTTCCCCCTATACCACCAAGCAATGCTCAGGACACCAGCTGGGTATCCAACAATTTGACTCAATGCTGACACTATCTACCCAAAGACAGCATCAAATTCCACAGTTGAAGGAGCTCAGTCCTACAAGACACCTCCCCCTCTTCGAATGAGACACAAGTTGAAAGTTCAGGTGCTTCTGAGGTTCCCATAAACCTTTCCTTGGGTTTGATTAATTTGCTAGAACGGCTCACAAAACTCAGAGAAACATTTTACTTATTAGATTACTGGTTTATTAGAAAAGGATGTAACTCCGGAATAGCCACATGGAAGAAACACATAGGGTCCATTCCAGGTGCACCACTCTCCCCCAAATCTCCATATGTTCACCAGACCAGAAGCTCTTGGAAACCTGTCATTTTGGTTTTTAGAGAGGCTTCATTATTACATGGATGTGATTGATTCATCTAACCTCCATCCCCTCTCCTCTTCCTGGAGGTTGTAGGCCTGGGACTGAGAGTCGCCTCATTAACATAACAAAAGACGCCTTCATGGGTCTCTCCACTTAGGAAATTCCAAGGGTTTTAGGAGCTCTGTTCAGAAAGGGGACAAAGACCAAATATATATTTGTTATAAATCACGGTATCACAAGTCATAAAATACTGGCCAGACCTGGGTCTAATCAGGCAAAATGTGAGCACTGAGGGCAGCAGAGACCAAAGTCAAGAATTCCCCTCCCAGTGAGCTGCTCTGGGATGCCCACTGCATTGAGTTGCTCTATACTATACCCTCTGTTCTGCCAAACCTGAGTGAACAGCGCTGGGGAATAGCAACAGCGTCCAATTAATTAATTCTTCTAAGCAAAGTGTCCATTTTCCATTTATTTCCTTTTTCTCACAGAGTAATCTATAAAGATCTAAAAACAAAACTTTATTTGGAAAAGGTCAATATTTAGTAAATGGAATAATTTTAACTTGACTGCCAAGAATTTTTCATGTGTCTAGCTTTTTTTAAGCTAGACGAAATTATTGATTTGACCAAGTTGGTTCACAAATGATATTAAGTTTTCACTTATATTCACTTGTGTTTAATTTGCCATTATAAATAAAATCATTGCCAATAAAGGTCATCAAGTTTTCCGTCATATTTTGCAGATCTCAGTGAAATTTTATACATGCACAAAGACCACATAATGGAAAGTTTCACTGGGTAGTTTTAGAGTTATTAGAACTACTAATGTATTTAGTAGTCATGTCTCTCAAATCTATAAACATACTACAGTTCAATTAATATGCAAGAAAATAATGTTCAAATCAGAACAACAGAGTTTGTTTTAAGCATACGTCTTGTGAGCAGCTTTAAAAATAGAATTTAAAAAATTTGCAATTGGAAAGAAACAATAACAAATAACCATAACCTAATACAGTGTCCGACCCATGAAAGGTGCTCAATAAATGTCTGGCTGAATGAATGATCACAGAGAAAATAAATAACAGAAATTGGGATATATGAGTGTATATATGAAGAATTATAGTCCGGCTGGTGTAGCTCAGTGGTTGAGCGTTGACCCATGCACCAAGAGGTCGCCGGTTCGATTCCCGGTCAGGACACATGCCCAGGTTGTGGGCCCAATCCCCAGTGGGGGCATGCAGGAGGCAGCCAATCGATGTTCTCTCTCATCAATGTTTCTATCTCTCTCTCCCTCTCCCTTCCTCTCTCTCTGAAGTCAATAAAGAAAAAAAAATTAAAAAAAAAAAGAATTATACAATAACTAACTTTACCTAGTAGAGATAGAAGAACGAGTTTTTACATTCAAGGGATCCAAAAGATGATAAAATAAATAATGTTCAAGTAGTTGCTGGAAAGGTAGGAAAGTAAAGGAAAATTGTTTAGATCAATGTATGAATGTCTTTATTCTCCATTATTGATTTAAACTAATAGGAAATATTAAAATCCAAGAATAATTACAGTTTTAATGTATTGAGGAAGGAGGAACTTTTAATTAAATTTTGCAAACAATAAATCTCATTTAAGTATGAATTAATAATAAAAATGCTAGTATACGTTGAAAAAATAAAGAGCATTGAAACAAATTAAAAATAAAAAGGCAAAATTAATTTATAAAGACAGAGCATTCCCACACAATAAATACCAATAATGCAATAGCAGAGAAACATAACGGGAAGTCAGGAAGGAATTAGTTTCACAGTAATAGATTTACAGAAGGAGAAGACGTCTAAAACAACCATTAGGAAATTTCCTGGAGTAATGTGGGTTAACAGCTGAAAGTGACATTTACTTTACAGAAAATACACACACCATCCTATGGCCTATGCATGAGAAAGGTTTATTTAGAGGCGGCATTTGCTTTTTGTTGAATTCCTTAAGGAGAGCTAAAGCTAAATAAAGAATTTCAGCTTATGATTTTTAAATTGTGTTTACAGTAATTAGTATGAAAGATGAAAGGTCAAAGAAAAAATTAACATTTAAAAAATACGTCTCTCTCCATCAAAGTGTTTCATGTCGTTCCAGGTCTTTTCAAACAACCTATAAGATAACACAGCATCAACAATGATCAAAGAATGATATTATCTTCCTAAGTAAATCCTTTTTCTTTTTGATAATGGAGAGAAAAAGTAAACATCATAAAGCTCTTCCAAGCTCTCTGGAACTGTTAATTTAAAAAAACTGGGGAGGGGTATCATTTTTATGAGGCAAATAATTCAAACTTTTTAAAGGAACATTAATTTATCCAGGTCACCATGCATGTAATTTACTCATTCACTTCTGCAGCAAATACCATATTTTATTAGTAGCCTGAAATAGTTAATGTTTTCCTCCTCCCTGGCAGGTGCCTACTTTTCTGACACACTTGATCTGGTCTCTACAATGCAAACTCAATATTGCCTGGAAAGGAATAAAGTGAAACTTTATCTTCACCCACAAGTGTGACTCTAAACATGACAACCATCGTGCCAGACGACAGAGGCATAATTTCATACTTACACACTAACATAGCTTACAAATGCTTTGAATAACTAGTCCTTTAAACATTCAAGGTTAGAGTGTTTCTGGTTAACTGGAAAACTAGCAGTTAAGTAAAATGCATGATTTCTATTTTGTTCTGTTTTCGTTTTGATAATGTTGGGCTAAACCTCTGACAGGACCTTACCAAATCATACGAGTTGCAGAGCTGGGCTGTCTGCATTTTTGGATAGTAAGAGGAAAGTGGGTCTGTGGTTGTGTTCTCCCAGCCTCTGACTTTCTCAGTCTTCTGGATTAGCAATGAATATTTAATAAATAAATGGCTAAAGGGAGGGAGGGGCAGAGGGATGAATGGAAGAAGGGAAGAAAGAAGAAAAGAATTTTTGTGATTTAAATACTTGAAGTAGAGGTGTTTGCAGCCACGCCTAGTGGACGCCTCTATATCTCCTTGTGCTGGCAGTCAGTGGAGCTTCTGCTCCTGGGTCCACAAGACTATAACCAAAGGAGAATGAGTTCTTGACTGCCTGCCACGTCCAGGGCACAGTAAGAGAAAAACACAGATGGCGGAGGAGTGAATGGAAGCTACACAGACTGTGTTCCAGGACCAAACTAGAATTACAACTAAAATAAAGACAAATCATCAGGCAAAAAACAACTGAAAAGCAGTTGGAGAGAACCCTTATAACCAGGGACAGAGAGAGGACAACAAATCAAGTCTGGTAGGAACTACGGAGGCATGAGCAGGCAGGCTGGGAGCCCAAGGACAGCAGCTGAGGGCTGTCTTGCCTGTGAGCAGTTCTCTCTGAGAAGTCGGGGGTTAAAACCTCAAGCTGCATCCCCAGCACAGAGGGGCAGCCCTGCAGCACAGAGTGGCAGGACAGGGAAAGGCACCTGCATAACACCTGGCTAAGATCACCAGAGCTGAGGCTTTGTCCAGCAAGGAGAGGCGCAGGGGAAAATGGCACTTCCCTGAAGGGCCAGAGCACTAAATTAGCTATAGCCACTCACCTTGGGCTCCAGCAGAGGGAGGGCAGACTGGACTGGAACTGTGTGAAGAGAGTTGGGGGTTCATGGCACAGGGGAGAGAGCTGGGAAGAAGGACACCAGGGATTTTATGCTGAATCATTCCTTCATAGGACAGTAGCCATCTTACTCAAAGACCCCCTTCCCAGAGCCCCAGGGAGAAGCAATGGCCTCTCCCTCAGGAATTTAACACCACCAGGCCAGGCCAGAGAAATGCAAATCAAAGCTCATTAACAGCTAGAGACTACCAGCAAGCAAGGAGGGGAAAAAGAAAGAAAAAAAAAAAGCCATTGTCCCACCCATTGGAAATCCTCTTACCCTGTACACCTGAGGGATTTTTCATTCAGCTGAGGGCTGCAACTCGAGGCTCATCAAGTAACTGAGACTAATAGCCTGCAGGCAAAATCTAGAGGATAACTGAACCTTTGCTTGGCCTGCAAATCTACCCAGGAAAGTAAGACTTGATAGTGGTGTTTAACATGGTTACTCCCACACTCATCCAAACCCAGTAGAGGGAGCCACAATCAGTGGAACAACAACACCCACAGGGAAAATTTGGCAGCCTCCAAAACCCACTGAGATAGCCAAAATGGTGAAACAAAGAAACAAATCCCAAATGAAAGAACAAGAGAATTCTACAGAAGAAGAGATAAATGGAATGGAATTAAGCAAGTTATTAGAGATAGAGTTCAGAGTAATGATTATGAGGAATCTTAACAGCATGAGTAAAGAGCTCAGCAGCATGAGTAAAGATATAAAAACATTGACAATCAACCAATTGAAATGAAAAATCACCAAGTGGAAATGAATAATGACATAGCAAAATAAAGAACACATTGGAAGGAATAACCAGCAGAGTAGAAGAAGCCAAGGATCAGATCAGTGAATTAGAAGACAGGGTAGAAAAAAATCACCCAATCAGAGAACCAAAAAGAAAAAACAATTAAAAAACATGAAGACAGTTTAAGAGAACTGTGGGACAATATGAAATGTAACAACATCCACATCATAGGAGTTCCAGAAGAAGAAAATGAGCAAGGGTTAGAAAATATATTTGAAGAAATAGTGACAGAAAACTTCCCTAACTTGGTGAAGGAAAAAGGAATAGAAGTACAAGAAGCACAGAGAGTTCCAAGTAAGAAGAACCCAAAGAAGCCCACACCAAGACACATAATAATTAAAATGCCAAAAATTAAAGACAAAGAGAGAATCCTAAAGGTAGCAAGAGATAAGCAACAGGTTACCTACAAAAGAACTCCCATAAGGCTATCTGCTGACTTCTCAACAGAAACACCACAGGCCAGAAGGGCATGGCATAAAGTAATCAAGGTAATGAAAAACAAGGATCTGAATCTAAGACTACTCTATCCATCCAGGCTATCATTCAAAATAGAAGGTGAAATAAAGAGCTTCCCAGATTTAAAAAAAAAAAGGCTAAGGGAGTATATTAGCACCAAACCAGCACTGCAAGAAATGTTAAAAGGACTGCTGCAATAAGCAGAAGAAATAGGAAGAGAAACATAACCATAATAAACAAAAATGGCAATAAATAAGTACATATCAATAATAACCTTAAATGTAAATGGATTAAATGCTCTGATCAAAAGACACAAAATAGCTGAATGGAAGAGAAAGCATGACTCATATATATGTTGTTTACAAGAGACTCACCTCACAACCAAAGACTCACATAGGTTGAAAGTGAAGGGATGGAAAAAAATTTTCCATGCTAATGGAAACAAACAAAAAAAGCTGGGGTAGCAATATTCATATCTGATAAAATAAACTTCAAAATGAAGGCGATAGAAGAGACAACAAAGGCCACTACATAATATTAAAAGGATCGATACAACAAGAGGATATATCCCTGGTAAACATATATGCACCCAATATAGGAGCACCAAAATATATTTTAAAATTGCTAGAGGATGTTAAGGGAGACATTGACAGCAATAGAATCATAGTAGGGAACTGTAACACACCACTGACAGTACTGGATAGATCTTCTAGACAAAGAATCAAAAAGGAAACTGAGACCCTAAACTACACACTAGATCAGATGGATTAAATCGATATTTACAGAAAATTTCACCCCAGTGATGCAGAATATGCATTCTTTTCAAGTGCACATGGGACATTCTCAAAGATAGACCACATGTTAGGACAGAAACTAAGTCTTTACAATTTCAAGAAGATTGAAATCATACCAAACATCTTTTTGGACCACAGTGGCATAAAACTAGAAATCAATTACAATAAAAACACTAAAAATATCCAAACACATAGAGGCTAAATTGCATGTTATTAAACAATGAATGGGTTACCAAGGAGATCCTGGAAACAAATGAAAATGAACACACAACAACACAAAATCTATGGGACATGGTGAAAGCAGTCCTGAGAGGGAAGTTCATAGCATTACAGGCCTACCTCAAAAACAAGAAAAAAATTTAATAAACTATCTAACTACAATTTAAAGAATTAGAAAGAGAACAAAAAGAAAAACCAAGAATTAGTAGAAGGAAGGGATAATAAAGATCAGTGCAGAAATAAATGACACAGAGACTAAAAAGAAAAAAATACAAAAGATCAATGAAACCAAGATCTGGTTCTTTGGAAAAATAAACAAGATTGATGAATCTTTAGCCAGACTCACCATGAAACAAAGAGAGGGGACCCAAATAAATAAAACCAGAAATGAAAGAGGTGAAGTAACAACTGACATTGCAGAAACACAAAGGATTGTAAGAAAATACTATGAACAATAATATGCCGGCAAATTGGACAACTTAGGATAAATGGACAAATTCCTAGAATAAAACAAACTTCCAAAACTCAACAGGGAAGAGTCAGAAAACCTGAACAGTCTAATAACAACAAAGGAAATTGAAGCAGTAATCAATAAACTCACAGCAAACAAAAGCCCTGGTCTGGACAGCTTCATAGGAGAGTTTTACCAAACATTCAAAGAAGAACTAACACCTAATCACCTCAAACTATTCCAAAAAATTCAAGGGACAGGAAGACTTCCAAGCTCTTTTTATGAGGCCAGCATAATTCTAATTCCAAACCCAAACAAAGACAGGCCAATATCCTTGATGAATATAGATGCCAAACAAAGTATTAGTAAATCAGATCCATATATCAAAAAAATTATTCACCACGACCAAGTGGGATTTATCCCAGGGATGCAAGGCTAGTACAATATTCACAAATCAGTAAATGTGATACATCACATAAACAAAATGAAACATAAATATTATATGATCATATCAATAGATGCTGCAAAAACTTTTGACAAAATCCAGGACCTATTTTTGATAAAAACTCTCAGCAAAGTGGGAATAGAGAGATAATACCTCAACATAATAAAAGCCATATATGACAAACCTACAGCCAACATCATACTCAATGTGCAAAAAGTAAAAGCATTTCTTTTAAGAACAGGAACAAGACAAGGATGTCCGATTTTGCCACTCTTATTCAATATAGTACTGGAAGTCTTAGCCACAGTGATCAGGCAAGAGCAAAAAATAAAAGGCATCCAAATTGGAAAGGAGGAAGTGAAATTGTCATTATTCGCAGATTACATGATATTGTACACAGAAAACCCTAAAGACTCCACCAAAAAACTACTAGATTTAATAAATGAGTTCAACAAAGTAGCAGGATACAAAATTAACATCCAGAAATCGATGGCATTTTTATATACCAATAATGACCACTCAGAAAGAGAAACTAAAAAATCAATCCCATTTACCATTGCAACAAAAAAATTAAGATACCTAGGCATAAACTTAATCAAGGAAGTAAAAGATCTGTTCTCAGAAAACTACAGGACATTGCAAATAGAAACAGAAGAAGACATAAAAAAAAAAAAAAAATGGAAACATATACCATGTTCATGGATTAGATACAGTGGTTCTCAACCTTCCTAATGCCGCGGTCCTTTAATACAGTTCCTCATGTTGTGGTGACCCCCAACCATAAAATTATTTTTGTTGCTACTTCATAACTGTAATTTTGCTACTGTTATGTCTTAGGCGACCCCTGTGAAAGGGTCATTTGACCCCCAAAGGGGTTGTGACCCACAGGTTGAGAACCACTGGATTAAAAGAATCAACATCATTAAAATGACTATACTACCCAAAGCAATTTATAGATTCAATGCCATCCCCTATTAAAGTACCAACAGCATGCTTCACAGAGCTAGAACAAAAGTTTATATGGAACCAAAAAAGACGCTGAAAAGCCACAGCAATCTTGAAAAAGAAGAACAAAGTTGGAGGGATCACAATACTGGATATCAGGGTATACTACAAAGCCATTGTAATCAAAACAGCCTGGTACTGGCACAAGAACAGGCATATAGATCAATGGAACAGAATCGAGAACCCAGAAATTGACCCGAGTCAGATGCTCAATTAATATTTGACAAAGAAGGCAAGAATATACAATGGAATAAAGACAATCTCTTCAATAAATGATCTTGGGAAAATTGGACAGGTACATGTAAAAAAATGAATGAGACCATCAACTTACAACATACACAAGAATAAACTCAAAATCAATAAAAGACTTAAATATAGGTTGTGAATCCATAAAAATCCTGGAAGAAAACATAGGCAGCAAAATTGCAGACATCACACGTAGCAGAATTTTTACTGATATATCACCAAGGTCAAAAGAAACAATGGAAAAAAAATTAGTAAATGGGACTATATCAAACTAAAAGCCTTCTGCACAGCAAAAGAAACGAGCATCAAAATTAAAAGGAAACCCACTGTATGGGAGAACATATTTGCCAATGCTACAGCAGATAAGGGGTTAATTTCCAAAATATATAAAGTACTCATACAACTCAACAAAAGGAAGACAATCAACCCAGTTAAAAAATGGGCAGAGGACCTAAATAGACACCTCTCCAAACAGGACATATAAATGGTCAAGACACATGAAAAAATGCTCAACATCACTAATCATCAGAGAGATGCAAATTAAAACAACTATGAGGTATCATCTCACACCTGCCAGAATGGCTGCCATCAACAAATCATCACACAACAAGTGCTGGCGAGGATGTGGAGAAAAGGGGACTCTAATACACTGCTGGTGGGAATGCAGACTGGTGCAGCCACCATGGAAAACAATATGGTGTTACCTCAAAAATTAAAAATGGAACTGCATTTGACCTAGTGATCCCACTTTTAGAAATATATCCTAAGTAGCCTGAAACACCAATCAGAAAGAATTTTTGCATCCCTATGTTTACAGCAGCGCTATTTACAATAGCTAAGATCTGGAAACAGCCCAAGTGTCTGTCAGGAGATGAGTGGATAAGAAAGCTGTGGTACATATACACAAGGGAGTACTATGCAGCTGTAAGAGAGAAAGATCTCTTACCCTTTGAGGTGACATGGAGGGACCTGAAGAGTATTATGTTAAGCAAAATAAGCCAGTCAGAGGAAGACAAATATCACATGATCTCACTTATTTGTGGAATATAATAAACAAAATAAGCTGATGAACAAAATAGAACAAGAGACATGGAAGTAGGGAACAGACTGACAAACCTCAGAGGGAAGAGGTGTGAGGGGCAGGAAGAGAGAGATAAACCAAAGAACTGATATGCATATATACATAACCAATGGACACAGACAACAGTGTGATGAAGGCGTGGGGTGAGTGGGGAGGAGTGTGTCAGTGGGGGCAAAAAGGAGGGACATCTGTAATACTCTCAACAATAAAGATAAATTAAAAAATAAAATAAAATACTTGAATTATCTCAAAAATCACTGGGCAAAACAAGCTGACCAAAGGTTATATGAATTTTCTGGGGCACAGTAAGCCAGCAATCCCCACATGAAAAATAAATGAATTTCCATCTATATTTTCTTGTGGCCTAGTTTCTCATATATAGTGAAGACTTTGATACCACAATCAGTTTAAATGTGAATTGTCTGAGTTGTTAGGACTGAAATTTATTTTCACCCAGCGGTGCTTCTCAAATGTGATCAATGACTGGCCACATTATGGTTTGCCTGGGACAGTGCTGTCTTGCACCTGTGATTCCACAGTATTTATTAGCAGCAACATAATTCACGTTTACAGTGTCCTGATTTTTAAAAATAACTGACATGGTCACTCATACATTGGAAAATCCTGGTTCTTTTTATCCCTCCCCATGCCATTGCCTCTGTAGATCCAAATTTTAACTTTGGAAAAATAAACATCATTATTCCAGTAATTCATGCTGTGATTGTTCACCAAACATTAGGGAAAGAGGGAGAGCAATTTAACCCCACGAAGGAAGAAGGCAGCTTGGAAGACTTCTTTTCTTCTTGTAGCTTTCTAATTCACAAATACTTGATGATTTTTAGCTAAAATTGAGCAACTCCATCCAGGATCACTGTATACAGGTATGCCCTGCTTTTTGAATGTTTGCATTACGCCACTTCGCTTTTACGAAAGATTTGTATTCACTAGCTGGAAGAAATCATAAGAGGATTTTCACTTTTACAGGAAAAGGTGAAAATAGCCTTCAGTGTTCTGCAGAACTATTACAGAGGCAGCGTGCACCCCGAGCAGCTCGAGGGGCACCCCGAAGCTCCTTCCCCGAGAACTACATTCAGCACCTGCGTTCAGCACCTCAGCATCAAGTCACCATGGCTTTGAACTGGGTTTGTCCTTTGTTCTGATTTATTTTGTGCATTTGATAACAAAACAAATCCTAATGTATCAGAAAAGCCAGAGAGTTCCTAAGGGTGTTGCCTTTAGGGTAAAACTGGATATAATTAAGCATTTCGATTGTGGTTAACAAAATAAAGACATTGTGCACATTTTTAATGGTGGGTCTAAGAACACTCAAAAATTATTCTATGTAAATTAATGGTATTTGCTGCTTCGCTTTATACTATTTCAGCTTATGAAAGATTTCATAAAAATGCCTTACTTTCGGATAGCCGGGAAAACCTGTACACAGGTAGTCTTTAATTTCTATATTTGTTAACTAATGTTCTTTGATTGCAAGGAAAATAAAACAACTCTGGTTAACTTAGACAAAAATGGAAAATTATGGGAAAGATTCTAGAACATTTCACAAATTCTAAGGAAGGACAAAGGCTCAAACGACAAGAAGTGGGGAGGCTCCAGGGCCTCAAAGAGTTCACTGATCTCTCTCTCCAGAATTTGTCATGAATGTGACTTGGATCAAATGGCCTCCCACCTCTCTGTTCACATTCCAAGCGTTAATCATAGGGAGGCAGCACACGGTCAGGCAGCAACTCCCAGACAAGGGTCTATAGCCACACAGAGTCAGCATCACACAGCACAGATCTCATCTCCTGTGGCCTATATCTGTGTACAAAGGAATAATCTCTCTGAGAAAACTGCAATCGCAGTTGGCCATACAATAGCTACCACAATGCTATCTGTTAAAATGCACCCTCTGGCTGCCCAGAACACACACACACACACACACACACACACACACACACATACACACACGCTCACACAGTACATACCTTTCCCCCTTATATCCAAAAGAAATACTCATAACACATGATCCAACCAATCCTCACACAACTGCAGCGGGAGACAACCAAAGCCATTCCCAGCCACCGCACACACAGGTGAGATGGTCTTCAAGTCCAGGACCTCAGGGTTCATGTCTATTCCTCTTCGGTTCTGTCACAATCACATCTCAATATTCTACAGCCTATGGACTACATGACGAATTCAAACATTACTTAGATAACATTATACCACAATCAGTACGTTTTGAACCGTGGGTCTAAGAACACTCAAGCTGTATTCCATGTAAATTAATGGTATTTGTTCTTCACTTTACACCATTTCAGCTTATGAAAGATTTCATAGGAATGCTCTCCTTTCAGATAGCAGGGAAAACCTGTACATAGGTAGTCTTTAATTTCTGTACTTGTTAACTAATGTTCTTTGTTTGCAAGGAACATAAAATAACTCTGGCTAACTTGTAAGAAAGAGGAAAGAAAAACTTTTCATTATTATAATTCTCATTTAAAAAGAAAACATGAGAATAAATAGCATACTTAGCAAGGAAATATCGGTGCAAGCTACAGCCCTCTGTTCTGCAGGCATCCACAAGACTGATGCTGACATGAAAGACAGAGTCCTTCTCTGTCTGTTTCAAGGTCTCCTGGCTTTCGGCCAGCACCACAGCTTGCCAGGGATCTTTGCCCTGATTGCACAAAGAATCCAACAAGTCAGGTGGGAGTCTCGGCTACCAATTAAATAAAGCCTACATTTTTTTTTTTTTTTTTTTTACCCTTGGATGAAGCATTTCTCCACTAAGAACTGAATTCTTTAGGCTAAAAGAGTGAAATAATTTTAAAGAGTTAAAGCAAACTTTCTGAAAGTGAAAGAGGTGCCTTCACCCCTGGGTCTTAGGTTGCATTCCATTCTGGGTGTGAAAACGATATTAAATGTGTTGGTCACTGGCTCCACTCATGTTCTGTGTTCTACAACATAGTGTGCCGATACCACAGGGTGCTACATCTTAGATAGTGTGTGGCTAAGTTTCCAGCTGGTCATTCCAATGAAGCCTGGCTTCATCAGGGTGATTGGGTATTTTAAACAGTCAGGCCAGGCAGTTAGTAGCCTATGGCTTTGCTTGTATTGCAATGCAGTGACTTCATCGATCAGAAGCCATGTATGAAATCCTGTGTTGCTTTAGAGGCAATGTGAGCAGAGAAAGCAAATACAAATCCACAAGAACTGTTCCAGTGATGACAAGTTGCTACTCCTCCACGATGAAGGCACAACTTAAAATAATTGATCTTCCACAGAGTACTAGACCAGGTCCCCTAGAAGTACATTGCTGGTCACTGTTGCTCTCAGTCTTGATGAAAGGAAATTTATGTTGTTGAGTCCAAGCATCATTGCCATTCTGATCGTCATGGTTGTTATGTCCATGAACCAACAGACTAGCTGGAGAAGGAGAATGACCGACTCCCAGAAAAGGAATCATTTGTTCCCCTAGTTATTAAAACCTCTTCTGCAGTGATGGCCTCTTAATGTGCCTTCACATAAACACAGATACTTCCACAGTCTGGGCCCAGGGAAATGTCCATCCACCCTTCCCTAAAACCAACTTCTCATCAATTCTCCAGTCTTGATCCTTCCAGGTCCCTAACCATCTAGTCAGGCCAGGACTAAAAATTATCTAGGATATACTCATTTAGCCTTAACCAACTCAAAAATATTGCCACTGTCCCAACCAAGCTCTTTGCACCAGTATATATACCATCACGCAAGTCACTCTGGTCCTTCCCTCAGAGACATCTCTGACCTCCCCACAAGCCAGCAATGAAAGGGTTAAAGTCTGGCACAATAGGAGGTCTTCAGTCCCAGTTTCGGTGCTAGATTCCAATTGCCTTAACTTGTTACAGATTTGAATAGCACCTCTGTGCCAAATAATTACCTCAAGAGTTGCTATAGATCCTGACCTCAAGTAACGTAGACAATAAAATGTTTCCTTCCAGACAAAGTGGACAATAAAATTTCCACTGAAAGCTTAAGACTGTGAGCATTTTTCCTTCTCAATTGTAGTTCAGGGCCACGCTGGAAAATGGTAGTGCTTCCTTGCATCTGCCTGGTGCCCCCGCATCACCCAAAGCCATCTGTGCACCAGGTCGCAGTTACTCTACCCTGATCCACTCGTCACAGGACACTCCCTGTGGGTGCAACTGCCTGCTCATTCAGTTACCTGTGTCTTCAGGCTCCACATAGGCTCAGCCTCCGTAGGTTCCTCTTCCTTTGCAATCCACTAGGTACAATCACAGCCGGGAATGCCTGGCTTTATGGCTAAGCGTCTGAGACAACACCATTTCAGGTTTGGCATCAAGGTAACGTGGCCGTCTTAGGCCAGATAGTTGATGATTCGGTCTCTACATGAGCCTAGCCACAAGCCAGGAGTTATTTCTCAAGGTGAAGGGTGATCTGCTAAAGGAGCCCTTGCATTTTCCCAAACACAAAGGGTCCCCTGTGATGGCCATGTTGGGGCTTGTCACAGGGTTCATATGGCTCTCAGAGGGGTAACAGAGATTCCAGCAGCACCGGACCCACGAGCTCACAAGCGCCAGGGCAGGGCTGCTCACCTTACAGCTGGGCCAGGAGCAGAGCCCCCTCTCAGTCTGACCCCCACTCCAAACTGGGAGCTTTTGGGTGGTTGCCCAGAAAAAGGTCAGCATATGACACCCAAAAGTGGCACGACTCTATCTAAAATACAAAGAGGCCCCAGCTCGCCCGGCCGGTGTGGCTCAGTGGTTGAGCATCAACCCATGCACCAAGAGGTCGCTGGTTCCATTCCCAGTCAGGGCACATGCCCAGGTTGTGGGCCCAATCCCCAGGGGAGTCTTGCAAGAGGTGGTCAATCAATGTTCTCTCTCATCGATGTTTCTATCTCTCTCTCTCTCCCTCTCCCTTTCTCTCTCTCTAGAAATCAATAAAGAAATAAAATTTTTATTAATTTATTTTTGTTACAGATATTTCTCCTTTTCCCCCCCATTGACACCCTCCTCCCCATCCCCTCCTACCCTGTCCCCAGCTTTGTTGTCCATGTCCATCAGTTATGCATACATGCATATAAGTTCTGTGGTTTATCCCTCCCCACCCCCTTCTGAGGATTGTCAGTCTGTACCCTACTTCTATGACTCTGGGTCTATTTTGTTCATCAGTTTGTTTAGTTCATTATATTCCAGAAATAAGTGAGATCATGTAGTATTTGTCTTTCTCTGTTTGGCTTGTTTCGTTTAAGATAATACTTTCCAGGTCCCTTCATATCGTCTCAAAGGATAAGAGATCTTTCTTTCTTACAGCTGCATAGTACTCCATTGTGTATATGTACCACAGCTATTTTATCCACTCATCTACTGATGGACACTTGGGCTGTTTCCAGATCTTAGCTATTGTAAATAGTGCTGCTATGAACATAGGGGTACATATATCTTTTCTGATTGGTGTTTCAGGCTTCTTAGGGTATGTTCCTAGAAGTGGGATCACTGGGTCAAATGGCAGTTCATCGATGTTTCTGTCTCTCTCTCCCTCTCCCTTTCTCTCTCTCTAGAAATCAATAAAGAAAAAAATTTTTTTAATAAGATAAAACTTTGAAAAAAACAAACAAAACACAAAAAGGCCCCAACTCACTGTGCCAGGTAAATTCTCTTTTAAAACTTTGTGTTGGCCTGGCCGGTGTGTCTCAATGGTTAGAACGTCGGCACATGCACTAAAGGGTCATGGCTTTGATTCCCAGTCAAGGGCACATACCTGGGTTACAGGTTCAATACCCGGCCCTGGTCGGTGTGCATGCAGGAAGCAACCAATCAATGTGTCTCTCTCACATTGATGTCTCTCTTTCTCTCTATCTCTCTCCCTCCCTCCCTTCTACTCTCTCTAAAAATCAATGGAAGAAATATCGTTGGGTGAGGATTAATAAAAACAAAAAACAAACTTTGTGGATGAATGTTTCATTGCCTCATATAAATTACAAAGTCAATATTTTTAACTTCAAAGTGCTGCTCTATTATATTAATCCAATTTGGTGATTATTTTTCTCCCACTTCATTTCATTCATTCTTTCATTTCCTATTTGAACCTTATCTGCTTACAAAAGGGATTGAAAAGGCCTTGTCATGTGTCATTATTGCTTTTTCCTAATAAAATGATAGCAAAAGTTGCAGAGTAAGATAGAATCTTATAATATTCAAGTAAGTTCATCACTTAGCTACATTTACTTTCTATGTTATGAATCTATATGCAGAAACCTGCCCATTTGGTAAACTATTTAAGGACAATTCAAAAGCTCTAAGAATCTGTAGCTCTTGTGTAAGACAAGCTGAATAAATATTGCCCCACCTATGAGCCTTTTTAAAGCGATTTTAACACAAGTTGATTCTGAGTCCACCCAAAAGTGCATCCCTTCTACAGATATTTATGGATTATCTACAATGTGTAGGCTGTATGTGAGCCATAGAGAAATAAAGCCCAGTTAATAAGCCATCAGAGTTTACAGTCTACTAGGGGATATAAATAAATAGACAGAAAATTACGATATAGTTCAATATGTTCTAAAACAAGACTAACAAGAGGGTGCTGCGATATTGGAGATCAGGACAAACTTTCCAAAGGAAGTGACATCTAAGCTGAGGCCCAAAGGGAGAAAGAAGTAGGAGTCACACAGACCAAGACCCTGGTACATGAAAGAAATAGTGTGTGTTTTGGGCAGGGGAAAATTATGTACAAAGACCCAGAAACCACAGAGGGCATAGCATGTCTGGGTACCGAAGGCAGTTCACCAATGCTGGCTCTTAGAATTGGGGTGGTGGGGGTGATGTGGAAGGGGTAGGAGAATAATGGAAATATCTGTGTGGTGGACACGCATCCCTGCCTACGCTACAGCCCCACTTTCCTTTCTCTGCTAACAGAACCTCAGAAAATTGTCACAGACCCATTGATTTAAGGACAGCTAGGGAATGCATCAAGGCAATTTTACTTTAATAAGCCATCAGAGTTTTGGCCAACCAGATCGAAGGAGAAGTCAGCTGAAGCTTCCCTTCCAGGCTAAAATCAGACCCTTCCAAGGAGAAAGCTGTTGCCCCCTTCTTCCCCATCTGGGAGGCTCATGTAGGTCTTACAAACTGTCTGGACGGAGCTGCTACAGCTCTCGTGTCATCAAGGAAAAGACCCAAAGAAATGCAAAGAGTTGACTAAGGCATTACCATTCCGTTGAGCTAATAAACTATCCAGGACCTTTGTCTTCGTCTGAACTTCCCGGTTATGTGAGAGAATGAAATGTCTTCATTATTAAGTCTGTCAGTTTTTGCCCATTTATTAATTGGGTTGTTCATTTTCCAATTGTTGAGTTTGAAGTTTTCTTTGTATATTTTAGGTAACAGTCCTTTATCAGATATCTTTTGAAAATATTTTTTCCCAGTCTGTGGCTTGTCTTCTCATTCTCTTGATAGTGTCTTTTGCAGAACCTAAGTTTTTATTTTTAATAAAGTTTAATTATCCTTTTTTTCTCTCCGTAGATTGTGCCTTTGGTGCAGTATCAAAAGACTCATCACAGAACCCAAGATTATCTAAATTTTCTCCTATGTTTTCTTCTAAGTTTTACAGTTTTGTGTTTTATATTTAGGTCTAAAATCCATCCTGAGTTAATTTTTGTGAAAGGTGTAAGGTCTGTGTCTAGATGCATTCTACAGCCCGTGGAGGTCCATTTGTTCCAGCAACATTTGTTGAAAAGCCTATCCTTTCTCCATTACATTACCTTTATTTTTGTGAAAGATCAGAGGATTATGTTCACAAGTCTCTATCTCTGTTTCATTTATCTATTTTCCTGTTCTTTTGCCAACACGACATCGTCTTGACTACTGTAGCTTTATAGTAAGTCCTGAAGTCATGTCAGTTCTTTGTTCCGCTCCTTGGCTGTTCTTATGGCTGATGTTTTCCCCAGTTTGATTAAAACTATAAACCCACAGCTCCAAGAAGTTCAATACCACCCCCCCCCAAATAAACCCCACCAACATGATAATCAAAGTTCTTTAAACTAATGATAATGGGGGAAAATATCTTTAAAAGCAGCCAGAGGAAAAAAGGACACAGAGGACCAAAGATAAGGATGACAGAAACAATGCAAGCTAGAAGCAATGTTGGAACAATATTTTTAAAGTACTGAAAAAAAATCAACCTAGAGTTCCTTACCAGTGAAAAAATATTACAGAAACAAAGGTGAGAATTTTCAGATGTGGAAAACTAAAAGATTCATCACCAACATACCTGCATTTCAAGAATTTTGTTTTATGATCACATCATATGTATTTTTTAATTGATTTTTAGAGAGAGAGGAAGGGACACAGAGAGAGAGAAACACTGATGTAGGAGCGAAACATCAATCGTCTGCCTCCTGCGCACCCCTACCAGGGATTGAGCCCAAAACCGGGGCCTGTGCCCTGACCAGGAATCGAGCCAGCAACCTTTTGGTGCATGGGACGACACCCAACCAAGAGCCACACTGGCCAGGGCCATACGTATTTTAAAAATTGTAGTGTTGATTTGTCAAGCAGGTGTTTTGTCTGTAGACCTTAGTTGTTAGGGATTCAAATCCCATGATCCTTTGCATTAACACCAAAGACCATCATGGTCCTGTGACCCAGGGATTGAGAATTATTGTTTTAGAATATAAACATGAGAAATGAAGATCTAATCCAATATCATGGAGCAGATGGATTAAATAGGATAAAAGCTGGTCTATAATAATACCCAAAGATATAGTGGCTTAAACAATCTTGAATTATTTTTATAAAATAATTCATGCAGGAGAACCAGGGCAGAAGGCAGATCATGTGGTCAGGGATCCAGGCTCCTTGCTGTCCCCTATGTATCGCCCTTACCTGCATGCTCAAAGGTGATCCAACCAGTGGAAAAGGAGGAAGGCAAAAGTGACTGTGTGTTTCCTTCAAGGGCGTGACCCAAAAGTTATACACATGTGTTCCGGTCACATCCTGTTGGCCAGTACCTGGTCACATGGCCACACCTTGCAGCAAAGGAAGTTAGAAAATATAGACATTTCCTGTGTAACAATGTACTCAGCTGAAATTTATATTACTGTAGTAAAAAATGGAGAATAAGTATTGGGAAATAATTAACAGTCTCTGCCAAAGCAAGTTAGTAAAGGAGTTAAAAGTAGAGAAAGAAAAGTGCATCTGATTGGGAGTTAGGATATATGGGTTATAGTCTTAATTCAGCCTCTTAAACCAAATGTTTGACCCATGCTTCCCTTGAATTACCTTTACTATCTGCACCTGAGTTCTTAAGGAGGGAGGGATGAATGGAGAGATGAGAGAGAGAGAGAGAGAGAGAGAGAGAGAGAGAGAGAGAGAGAGAGAGAGAGCGCGCGCACCTAGAGAGTTCCATCCTAATCTTTCAGTCAAGTCCTGTTCTGTACTGGACTGTGACTCTTTGAAGGGTCATGAGCCCTATGTCTGCCAAGACCAGGGCTCAGCTATACACTCTAGGTTAAGGTTTGCCCCACCCCGGCACAGTTCCTAGTCAGAAGCAGGATTATACTAGGTAGCACGTGACTTTCTTGCAGAAGTTGCAATGGATGGTGCTGGGTGTGGAGCTACGTTATTTATGCAGAAATCTAAGCTGCTTTGACAAGAAAAGAATTACCTTTCTCCTCTGTGTAAAATAGGTTTTCTCTCTTCTTTGTAGCCTTAATTTCGAAGAGAAAGGAAGTTAATTTTAATTAACAAAAGTTAATGCTATTAATTAAACATTTGTTCTATTTTCACATGCGCACACAAACTTGCTTAAAGATATAATTGCTTCTGCTGAGGGTATGACAGAAGCTTTGTTTTGCTATGTAGAGAGCATACTGATCACAAGAATTAAACCAAACTTGGTCAAGATACTTAGTCCCTGTTCTGAGTACATCTAATTGCTCTTTAAGTGTTACACAATACAAGGAATAAATGTTTTTATTTTGCCAATAACATTTAGCTAAACCACTTTTACATTTCTATCACCAAGAACAATCAGACAATACTTTTAATAATAATTTTTTAAAAAAATTTTCAAAGTTTATTCTTATAGAGTATCTAACGCTAATCTCCCAGCAACTCTGAAGAAAAAGTTATTTTCCCCCTTATTAATGAAGAAATTTATATGTATAGCTCTTATTAAACACATAATAACAGCTTAAGCTCTACTTTAGCATTGTACTCTAGAAAAAGGTACCACGAGTACTGTCAAAGATGAGTCCAAAAATAAAATGATTTCCGAGCTGTAGGATACCGTAAATATATCTGGATGAATGAGAGAGCACTCATTGGCATCATGGTGCCCAACCACCAAGAGGAAGAAGGGTATTTTGCCTTAATTGCTCATATTGGGTGAGAGCATAAGGAGCATTCAGACCATAGAAAATATATATCAACAGTCCACTATAAATGTATTGTATTAATGTAGATGAAGAGTTTGTATACATTCATATATACATTTATATGTATGTATATTTTTTCTTTTCCTCTTCAGCCCTAAACAATTGCTAATCTACTTTCTGTTTCTATAGAATTCCCCATCCTAGACTTTCATGTGAATAGAATCATATAATATTAATATATAGACTTTTGTCTCTGGCGTCTCTAACTTCACAGTGCTTTTAAGGTGTATCTAAGTTACAGCATGTATCAGCATTTCATGCCTTTTCACGGCCCAATAATATTCTATTGTATAGACATACTACATTTTGTTCATTTATTCATCCACTGATGGACAGTTGCTATAGACATCTGTGTGCAAGATTTTGTGTGGATGCAGACTTTCATTTCTCTTGGGGATATACCTAGGAGTCGAATTGCCAGGTCATGTGGTAACTCTGTTTAATCATTTGAGGAACTTCCAGACCATTTTCCAAAGTGGCTGCATCTTTTACACTCCCATCAGCAACGTCTGAAGGTTCCTACTTCTCCACATCCTCGCCTGGATTTACTTTTAAGCACTATTGCTTTGCTAAGAATGGTGGAATGGAAGAAGAGGGCAATACCCTGATGACTTAGTGGAGGCCATGCAAGCTCTGGACTGCCTGCTTCCCAACTTCTTTTTCCCCCCCATTTTTAATTTTTTAAAAATTATTTGAAATCATTTTTAATGTGCAATAAAATAAACCTATATCTCATTTAATCCACTGCTATTCCGGGACTCTGTGAATGGCAGCCCAATAGAATTCCTAATTCTTAGCACATCTTGAACCTGGGAAGCCATTAAAAAAAATTCATTGAACTGAATGCATAAGGATTTTTTTCTGTGGAGAAGTTTCTTTGTCATCCTGCTCCACTCTGGAAAATGCACATTATCTCCTTATTTCAGATTCCAACATTCATTAGCCATTCTCCTCTTAGAAATTGTTTCAGTTCTCATTAGCACCTTGGGGGTGCTCTGCAAGAATGAAACAGCAACTTGGTACCCAGAAACAGATGGGAGTGTTGTAGGTGGAGCCATTTTCAAATGGGAAGGAAAGGTAGAACGAGCACGAACTTATTATTTTCTTCCTCAAATATTATCCTAAAATTTAGGACAGCATTAATAATGATGAAAAGTTATTTAAAGCTTTATCTTAAACTCTCTGGGAGCCTAAGGAATTTCAGTGCCACGTAGACCAGATAGTGCTGTATCACACGTCTGTTCACTTTTCGACATGTTTGTAGAAGGCATTTCAGCCTCCGTGGCAGGTTGTTAGTTAGACTCATAGCTCAGCTTTTCACCTTGATCTTTGGAAAAGGAAAGGGAAACCTGAGTCATTAGTTATAAAAATCAGCTTTTTTTTTTTTCCCACTTCCCCTAATGCCTATGTTCCAATTATGTGTATTTTGAGGGGATACTGTGAACACACACAACTTGCCATTCTACTGTCTTTCTTGTAACAAACGTAAATATCTACCGCAAAGCCAGTCTTTGATAAATAGGGTTTCGAATACTTTTTCCTTAACTAGTAACTCACCACTGGTGGAGAGGAGAGCATTATAGAGTCAGTAAATTTTGTGATCTATTTCTCTCTCAATGCTTTAATGAACTGATTGATACATTCAGCCAACATTTGTTGAGCACCTACCATATTTAAAAAAAAAAAAAAGCACTTTATTGTGTTAAAAAAATCTTTTTTTCTTCTAAAGATTTTTTTAATTGATTTTTAGAGAGAGAGGAAGGGGGGGACATCAATGTGAAAGTAATACATTGATCGGCTGCCTCCTGCATGCCCCCTACCGGGGCTCGGGGATTGGGGATCGAATGCACCACTTGGGCAGGCCTAACCTCTTTTTTTCAAACTCCTAATAGGTTTTACGCATAAATTAATGGTTCTTAGAATCAAATATTTTTAAAAAATATATTTTAGTCATTTTTTTTGCAAGAAAGTTTTTTTTCCCCTCATTTTAAGGGTTTTGCCCCCCCCCCTTTCTTTCTTACAAACAAGGAACTAATTTAGCTTGTGTTGTTAACAGGTCAATCTGAATGCTCCTTATAAAAATCAAATATAGGAGCAATGTTTTTCTCTCCCAAAACTTCTCCTGAATCTCAGATTTTCAACAATTTGCTATTTTGTAGACCATATTTATTATTTGTCTATTCATAAACATTTATTAAAGGCTTGATGTTTGCTCAGCTGTATATTTGGTGCCATACTGAGACAGGCTCAAACCTATCTATGACAGACAGAATCCCCAAGGAATGTATCCAAAGAAAAATGTCAATTTTAAAGGTTTTGTACATTTCAGGAGCTATACTATCTTATTACCTTTCTATTAAAATGACGGCATCTTCTATACATTTTTACTACCCATTTTGGCCAGCCACCTTTCTATTTTGAGATTACGCTAAATCTCTTGGTTCAGACAACCCTGGATTCAAATTCCTATTCAACATCCTAGTAGCTGAATGCTTTTATGGCACTCTGGGCAGTGTTTTCATTTGTAAAACAGGAATAATCATTTTACCTACAGTACTGGGCTGCTGTAAGCATTAAATGTAAAGTACACAGCATGTGCCTGGCACATAATAAGCAGTCCATTCATGTGAGCTGTGGATTTTGGATTTGTCTGCATCTTTATTCAATAACCATCTTTCATTCCATCCTGTTAAATTGTTTCAATCAGTGACTATCCAATAAACTTTTTAACAAATATATAACATAACCAGGGATTGAGCCATAGCACATTGGGATTGCTTTTCAGCATAGATAATTTTGGGAACTAGTATTTCAGCACTTTTTCTTCACGTGCTGACTGTAGGGTACTCTAAAAACAGGGTTTGGTTCTTTCCTGATGACAAAAGATAAGAGGAGATGAAATTATTATAAGCATCAATAACAAGTATAAAAGATATATGACTACATGGGAATGAAAACATTGTATATATATATACATACATAAACAGTTTTTTTTTTGTTGTTTTTTCCACACAGCCTTTTTCCTTTAAGCCCAAACTTGATTCACAGGTACAGGCCTCTGTAACTTTTCTTGGCAATGAAGTCATGAAGTCTCCTGTCCCCTAAAGCCACAGAAATCTATAGTGGAAGCAAGAAGCATGCCCTACATTGGGCACAGTGGGAACCATTCACTTACGCTCCCACCTGTCGGCCAGGTCATTGTGACGTAAACGCTATGGACACGTGGAACACCTGAGGGAGAGCTGGGGCGGGGTCACCCTGGGCCGCACATCCTAGCGGGGGATACCCCAGGAGATGGTGGTGGAGGTCAGACCCCAGGGAGTAGACCGAGGGAGACTCACTCCCCCAATCCCGGACCCACCCCAAACAAGGTGA
Organism: Tadarida brasiliensis; assembly: GCA_030848825.1. Classification (NCBI taxonomy): domain Eukaryota; kingdom Metazoa; phylum Chordata; class Mammalia; order Chiroptera; family Molossidae; genus Tadarida; species Tadarida brasiliensis. Next base: position 74,341,392 of record CM061267.1, on the reverse strand, counting down.
GGCCATAGCCCCCTCCCTCATCCAGATCCCGGGGTCCTAGTGGGGCGGGGTTGGCTCGCCCGCCGGGAGTCTCGGACGCGAGGGCGAGGGCGAGGGGGCGGTGGCGGCGCCCCGGCCCCGGCGCCCGCTCCCCCCGGCCGCTGCGCTGCGCTGCGGCGCGCTCGGGCCCCGCGGGTTGCTATTCCGGCTGGCGGCCGCCGCCGCAGGAAGGGCCGGCTCCTGCGCTCCCCCGCCCCCTTCCCTCGCCTTCTGCTGACGCTGACGTCGGATGAGGGAGCTGGAGGGACGCTCCGACCGCGGCCCGGACGCTCCTGGGGGCCGGGGCTCCGAGGTACCTGCCCTCCGGGGCCGGGGTGGGGGCGCCGGGCGGGCTGCAGGCTGCAGCGCGAGTCGCCCGGCAGCCGGGGCAGTCGGGGGCGCCAGCCTGGGACTGCCAATTCTGCCCTGCGTGGGCGGCGGGTGACAGGCGGGTCGCCTCCTCCTGCCACTGATCCCGGTGCAGGAACCGCTAAAGCCCCTTCCCCTCCCCCGCCTGCTCCCTCGGGCCTGGGAAGAGCTGGCGGATGCGCGCGCCATGAGAGCGTGCGTCAGCCCCGGGGGAGCGGGAGGAAGGCTCCGGCCCCATCGCGCGCCCCGGCAGCACCCCACCCACGCCAGCCCACCCCACCCACTCTGTGCCTTGCCTCCCAGCGCCTCCGGCCCCAGGACCTCAAGGTCCTTTTACCCGGGGCTGACTTGTTGACAAGTTCACCTGCCGTGGCGCCTGGTGTTTGCCTTTTCTTTTCACCCCATTACCCATCTTGGGCGGAGGTGGCACGGAGCAGATGGATAGCTCTTTATAACCACTGCTGCCGGGAGGCCTGGGCTACTGGTCCCCTGGGAACGAGGTGGTCACCTGCCTCGGACCCGACTGGATCTAGAGACCCTAAGCAGGCCAGGTCCCTGCAAACCCCGGTGCGCCCGTTTCCTTTGGGTGCCGCTGACCCCTCCTTTCCTGACCCAGGGCTGTTGCGGCTCCTGCTTCCTCTAGAAACGGACATATCCTGTTATTATGCTTGCCTTTGCCCAGAACGACTCCCCATTAACCTTTCGCACTTTTTACTTGGAGTGCCCCTTAGGCCCCTCAGCTTTTCTTTGGGGGGTCTTAAAGTACTGCGCCCTTTCGCTGATGAAAGGTATTAACTGCCTGGTTGGGGCGAGCCCCAGTTTAGAAAGAAAATCGGGTTTTCCTCTGTTTAGATAGTATTAAAAACATCAGCATGAGAAGGGGTGCTGGGTGGCAGCCTCAGTAACTGAGATCCAGTAACTTTATTAAAATGATCAGGGCCAGGAAAATATAGCACCAGCTGATTTGAGAATGATACTGATATTGAATGTAGGAAGAAAGGCACATAAAGCATGAGCCATTAAGGCCCTATACATTATGACTCATTGCAAACAGGTTCGTGTCCAAACATTTCAGTCAAGTCTGTCCTGAAAAATCTCAAATTAGTTTCCGTTGACCTTTAGTTTAGATTTTCTGTGATCTGAACTGTTCTGGGGGGTTGGGAGATGAAATAGGAAATGCTTATTGGTTTGAAATTAATGCTCCAGACTTAGTTGCTTACTTTCTATTGAAAATACACACACATTCTAAAAATACTTTTTAAGTGGATTTTCAAACCAGTTTCTCTTTAGGTTTTAGTTTTTATTTTTGAAACATCATGTGTAAAGTGTACCATAGGGGCAAAATCAGTTTATAATCCTTAATAGTCAAATGTCACTGGGTTTAGACCATCATATACATATATATTTAATTGCAGGAGATGTGGCTTTCTAAATGTATCTTTTTGCAATATGTAGGTAAATAGTTGTATTATTTATAGTAGATATAAAAGATCTTTAGAAAACGACAGTTAAGCTACTGAGTACAAATTATAGTAGTGAAGAAATCTGAAGTTAGAGAATACTGGCTGTGGATACTTCACCCATGGGCCATGAAATACTAAAGACACTGGATGGTAAATCCCTGGGCAGCTTATTTCATAGCTGCCTTTCCCCCATTTGGTATCTAGCTGACTGCTTTCTCTGAGCATCTTTCTCTTTCTCTGAGTAGTTCACTCTCCACATCAACTGTGTGAAAAATACAGAAAATTTTCTTACCCAAAAGAAAACCTTAAACGTTGCTGCATTTTCAAGACATTTGACTAAACAGTACATTTTTTTTCAGGTACAGGCAGTTTTATCAGAGGCAGGGAGGTGTGGCCACTGTGAAATGACATGGCAGTGACAATCTGTGTTGATACGAAGCTTAAGTTCACAGAAACCTCATACAAGAGAAGGCAGGGAAGTTAGTAGGCCGGGTATATCAGGAAGAATTGTTCCTCTTACCTGGTTGAGCTTCACAGCTGGAAGCCTGAGGGGAGGTGGCAACGTTTAGGATCAGTGCACTGGTGACTAGTGCACTCTCTGCTCCATCTGCTTTGCCAGATCTATGGGAACCGTGGACAAGTTTGCTATCTGCATGTTTTTGTTCATTAGATAACATAGGTCACTAATTAATTAACCAATTATTTGCATCTTCATCCCATCTAGAATCTGCCTCAACAGAGCTTTAAACTCAGACTGATAGAGGGTAAACTTTTCCCCCGATCCCCCCAGCCCCATGCTGTCACATTTTATACCACAGTCGTGTCTAGCACTGTGGCGGATGTGCAGAGGGCACATAGGCTTTGGATCCCAACGGAGCAGGACTGGAACCCCAGCTGCAACAACTAACTAGCCATGTGACCTTGAGCAAGTTACTTAAGCTCTCTACATCATCATGTCCATAGAAGGAGAATATCCACCCTGTGGGGTTGTGGTGGGAAATAGTGATAATATAGGTTGGCCTTTAACAAATAGCCAGATATATCTCCAGAAAATAGGTTTATTCAGGGACAACAAAGAATTGCAATTCAGACCATGTGGTCTAATGGTGAACCAACCACTCCTAAGTCCAGAGAAACAAAGGAGAGGACCGCTTTTTCATAAGGAACTGTTGTAAATGAAGAGTCCATTGGAGGAAATTGAAAGTTTGAAGTATAGTGACTTGTCATTGGTTGAGTTATGGCAGTCTCCCATTGGCAGCTGTTATTGGGCCAGGAAGACTCTTTTCTTTCTCCTGCTGTGGTAGTGAAGTAGTATCATTTCCTGTGAGAGATACAAGGTATGTCTCCTGTTGGGGTCAGTAGTGTTGTTGAATGACAACTGTGAGAGTTCTCTAAATGAGGTTTCTCTTCATCAATTTTCACATATATAAAAAATGCTTGGCACAGTAAATAGGACTCAAGTAGTAGCAGTAAATTATTTTTTCATATGCTAAACATATGTGCTATCTGTATCTGAAAAGGATGCTACTGCTTTTCCCCTGGTGAGAGGGAAGATGTTCTGATTTGGTTTTCAGTAGTTCAGGTGATTTTGTACCAGTACTGGGGCTTTTTGGACTACTTCTGAAGTTGGGGAATGCAATCTGTGGTCCAGAAACAAAGCAAAGCTAATTTGTTCCAGTGGGGATGGATCTTCCAAACCCCTGCCACTCAGATACGATTCATAGACCAGCAACATCGGCTTCCCCTTGGAGCTTGTTAGGCATGCAGAATCTCAACCTGCCCACTAGGCGCACTGGGTTGAAATCTGCATTTTAACAAGATCCCCAAGTGATTCGTGTGTATATTAAAGTCTGAGAAACATTGTTGATTACCTGGCATTTAGAGAACTTTTCTATCTAATAGACTCATTTGGGGGCTTGTTAAATGTGGATTCCCAGTCTGGCTTCTGTCATCCCCTGTTAACACCTCAGGTGGCTCTCGTGTCCTGGGTCCTTCCATGCTCTTTGAGAAACACTGCACCAAGCTTTATCCAACATAGTGCTCTAAAATGGGCCAGTGCCCTCTTTTGTGACAAAGCTGCATATTCAACCCCCTTTGAGATAAGTAGGTATTATAATCCCTATCAATCTGATAAAAAAAAATTAAGATGACCTTCATCAGATGCCTTGGATAATGCACATGGTAGAAGTACCTTGAACCTCTTTAAATCCTAGTTGACTATGCTTTCACTATTCCAGCATTCAAATATATGCACTGTGTGTGTATAAGTAGATTTAAATATTAATGAATCTCTCCAGGACAGGGATGACTATACATAATAAGGCATTTAATACATGCTTTTAACACCCAGCCTGCCTTCTATGTGACTGGAGACCAGTTACTTAGGATAACTGATTTTGAACTTCATTCATAAAATGAGGATGATGTCTCCTTGGTAGTGGTGTCAGAATAAGCATAATGTGCATGGAACATACATCTCAGTGTCTGAGAAGTGTTGTTCCTGAACTAATGGTAACCACTTGTCCCAATGTAAACCTAGTGAGAGAGAATGAGTTCATGGAATGCTGAGAAAACAGAATTGCTCATGATGAGAAATCTCTCCTGCTAAGTCAGATGACATCATCTACCAGGCCTTTGGCCAAATCAGAGAAGTGGGGTCACTACTCTGTTTTCAGCAAGCATTTGTTGAGTCTGTGCCATGTGCTGTGCACTGGACTGGTACTGGGAATCCCAAGACAAGACCCAGACCTTAGCCTGCTCTGAAGGAGCCTAGAGCCTAGTAAGGGAGAAATAGAGAAGTCAGCTGGCAACTCGGTTTCATCAAAAGCATTGAAGGATGAAGCCCACGTCAGAGGCACCCCACCCAGGTGGGAGATGGAGGAGAGAAAACTTGAGAAGGTTCATGGAAGTGGGGACCCTTGACCTGAACCTTAAAGGACCAATAGGAATTTGGCAGGTGAAAAGGGCTGGGAATGGAGACTTCCCAACACAGTATCCAGGAGTACGAAGGGAGAGAATACAGGTGGGAGAACACAGGGAGAGAATACCGGCAAGTAGTCCTCATGGCTGGAGCCCAGTGTGCATGCCTATCCCTTATTAGCTGAGTGACCTTGGGCAAGTTCAAATCATCTGTGATTTGAGAGGATTAACTCTGTTAATCGGGGTAAGCACAGGATTGATTCCAATGATGTGCCTAATAGTCCTGGTGGTAGTAGAGATCTTAGTGGAAAATAAGGGACAGATATTGCCATTAGAATTAGAGAAAATAGAGAGGTCAATTTTAGAATACATTTAACAGAAAATACTTAAAATTAAAAGAGGGTGACTGAAAAAGAACTTAATGCAATTCAATACTGGGGGGTGGGGAACACGAGGTGTATGTGTTCCGTGATGGACCACTGATTATATAGATAATGGTACATTGTTACTCCCGAGAGTCTACATTTAAGCGTAGAAAGGTCCTCTCATTCTAGGTGGTGAGAGTATTTGTACAGGGAGGGACTGTAAAGTATTGCAGCTACTTTCCCAGAGCTCGCATTAAAATCTCTTCCGTCACTTACCATCACCCCTCACACCCACTTCTCTGTTCCCAGAATAGGGCATGGATGCCAAAGTGTGAAACCTAAAAGTACTGAAGGGAAATCCAGCCTTCTCTGCTTATTTCTGGGGGAGTGCATACTTAGCCAGAGACCCACGAGCTCGTTGTGAGGATCCCCCCTCCTTGCTGGCAGGAGCCCTGATGGCCACCAGGAGTCCATCAGCGAGGTTTCGTTGTGCGCAAGCGCCGTGGCGGCAATGGATTTGGACTAACACAGGGCCTAGGCCTGTGATTAGGAGATAGTTTTTATAGAAACAGAGCCCAGTATCCATCTCTTTCATCCAGCAGTAGAAAGGAGGGGTTAAAAACAGGAGCTCAGGAGTCAAAAGCAGATCTGAATTTACTAGTTGTTGAATTTGAATTTGGGCAAACCACTTCACCTTTCTAAGCTCTTCTTTTCCTTTTTTATATATATATATTTTTTTTATTTTTCAATTACAGTTTACATTCAGTATTATTTTGCGTTAGTTTCAGGTATACAGCATACCCATTAGATAATCATATACTTTACAGAGTGTTCCCTTGATATTTCAAGTACCCACCTGGCCCTGTACATAGTTATTACAGCATTGCTGACCATATTTCCTGTGCTCTACTTTACATCCCCATGACTATTTTGTGACTACCTGTTTGTAGTTCTTTTTTTTATTGATTTTAGAGAGAGAGGATGGGAGAGGGAGACAGAGATGGAAACATGGGTGAGAGAGAACATCAATTGGCCACCTCCTGTATACCCCCCACTGGGGACTTGGCCCACAATCTGGGCATGTGCCCTGACCGGGACTCTAACCAGCGACCTCTTGGTGCATGGGTCAACGCTCAACCACTGAGCCACACCAGCCGGGCCAATTTGTAGTTCTTAATCCCTTCACCTTTTTCTTCTCACATGCAATATAGGGTGGTATCCCCTTCATGGTGGTGGTAGGGGCATGAGACAATGGGGTTAAGTGCTTCACATGTGTGAAGTGCTCTGCAAATGGTAGCACATAATTATTGCCCTTTGTCTATCATGATTTACTAAAGGCCTGCTGTTTTAGGTTACTTTGCTTGGTGTAAGGAGGCAAAGATGAACCAGTTAGGGTCCCTGCCTTCAAGGGACTTACAGTCTAGTGCAGGAGATGCAGATGTAATTAGCTCATTGCAGGAGAGTGTTGGGAGTGCAGGGTACCACCAGCATGGGGCAGTTAATTCCTCAGTGATGAGGACAGGTGTGGAAGGCCCCTGAGGGCTGGGAGGGTGGGTGTTGGGTTGGGAAGGCTTCATGGAGGAGGTGACATTTGAGGACAGTCTTGCAGTAGGTGTAAGTTGGCCAACTGAATCAAGGACGGGAGGGCATTTCAAGTGGAAGGAAACTCTGCAAGTGGCATAGTGTATTCAGGAAAGCACTAGCATTCTGAAATGACCAGAAGGAATGCTTCTGTGTGAGGGATAGTAAAAATTTTTGAAAAGGGGACAAGGAGTTTGAAATTTTCTCTGGTAGGAGGGTGGTATAATTAGATTTGCATATTATAGTAGTAGTTTAGACCATGGTGTAAAAGATCGGAGTGGGCAGATACAGGGATAGTGTTGCCTCTGAAGGCCTAGACTAAGCCCTGGATGTGAATATGAAAGGAGAAGAGGTAGTTAATAGCTTTTAAGGAGGTAGAATGGAGAGATCTAGGAGACTAGCTGCAAAAGATGAGAGAGAAGTCAAGTTTTCAACTTGGGCCTCTCAGTGGATGTCATGCTGGTAATTAACATAGGGACTGCAGGAAGAAGGTCGATTTGGGCGTAGGGATGGAGGGAGATGAGTTTAGTTTTAGATGTGCTGAGTTTGCAGAGCCTATGAACTGTCCAGGTGAAGATTACCATAAGAAGATGCAAATTTAAACACTTCTGCAGAGCATCAGATCCACCCTTCCATCTCCCTCTGGAGAGGTGTTTAATTCTGGAAGTCATTGACATACAGCTGTTGGTTGAAGCCACAGAAGTGGGTTAAATCACCTAGAGAGAGCAAGTCAGATGTGATAGAAGACAACCAAGGTTGGAACCTTATCGATCACTGATATTTGAGATGTGGGTACAGAAGAAGAGGAGCTAACAAAGAAAATAGAAAAGATGGCAAAAGAGTAGGTAGTGTTTCCAAGAAATCAAGGAAGGGGAACTTAGTCACAGGTCAAGTGAGATGAGCACCTGAGTTGGGCTCATGGTGACAAACTTTCTCTGGTATGGTGGGGAAAGGAACCAGACTGTGTGGGCTTAGAACTCTGCGGAGTTAAGGAAGAAGATGGTAACTGGAGGAAGAAAGAGGTGGAAGAATATGGGTTGAGGGCAGAAAGGGAGGTTGATTAACTTGAAAGAGAAGGGATAATAGATGAACTAAGGTGGGAAGGGGCAAGGGAGTGAGATCCATCCCTTCAGGAGAAAAAGAAATGAACAGCGGTGGTTCTAGTCATGGTGCTGGGAAGTTCCAAAGAAGTGAGCAGTGCTGCATGAGGAGTGGAAGCTGTGGGAGAAAGTGCCCAGTGCAATGCCAAGGGCCATACTTCCTTGCAGTGCATGAGAAGGGAGACTGGTCATCATCACCCTGGGGAGTTTTCTTCCACCTGCTGCTTCCTGAAGGCCAGGGGTTGAGTGTCCTTGTAGCTAATGCTCATTCCTCAGTGTTGCCATAGGCAGCGTGGGTATCATTGTGAAGTGGGTAAACTTTGCATGGTGCCAAACCACTCCCCCTTCCTGGTTCCTGCTTCTCTCTGCACTCCTGACCTGGAGCTCTGGGCCTTTGAGCTACTTCCTACTTATTCTACCTACCCTGCCAAGTATATGCCCGATGGCCCTGTCTTTCCTGATCCCATCAAAATAACCAGTCTTATGCCTTATTCATTCCGGGTATTGCTGCTATTTAATCCTGTACGTTTCTTCGCTAAGAAAGTAGAGAGAACCTGGAGAAGGGATCTTTTATGAGTTTTCACATAACCAGCTGATGACCTAGTATAGATAGGCAAGGTGGCTCTGTCAGTCTGGTTACTTGAAAATACAGTGCTTTCTCTTGCAGTCTACTTTCTCTTGCTTACTTTTATATTAAGGTCCTCTTTTTGCTTCTCCCTCTCCCACCTGAGCTGCTCTCATCCCTTGCTCTTAAGCCAGTCCAAACTCAAACATGATTTAGTGACCACAACTTTACCAAGCAAAGTTCTTGAATCCATGCCATTACCAGAGCAAGGAGCCGTGGTGGTTTGTGTGCAGGACCTGTGCACAGGATAGACATTTGATAAACCACATGTTGGTGTCTGTGTACTTCAGTAATTTAATACTAAAGAAGAAGGCTTACTATGTGCCTTGGGAAATTTTCTTCAGTCCTGGGCCTCAGTTCCCTCCTCTATGAAAACAGATTAGACTAAATTATCTCTAAATTCCCTCCAACCTCTGAGTGGTCCTGTGGAGACATAAGATGCTTTATTATGAATTTAATGTTAAAGAAAAAGAACCTTGTAAAAAAAAAATTAAGAAAAAGAACCTTGTAAACATTAGTCTCTCTAATTATTCTGATTGCTGACATTATGCTAATGTGTAACTTAATGGAGTTATGGTCACTATGTTCATGCATATTTTTCTCCATCACATCTGTAATATTATTTAACCTCTCATTAATTTTTATATATTTGTATATAAATTATATATATGCAATTTTGTATACATTTTATATTTGTAGGTATATGTATATATTTTTATTGGATTTATTGGGGTGACACTGGTTAATAAAATTATATTGGTTTCAGGTGTACAGTTCTACAGTATATCATCTTTACATTGTATTGTGTGTTCACCACCCCAAGTCAAGTCTCCTTCCATCACCATTTATCCCCTCTTTACCCTGTTATACCTTCCCCCACCCCCTTTCCCTCTGGTAGTCACCACACTGTTGTCTGTGTCTATGAGATTTTTGTTTTTGTTACTTTGCTTAATCCCTTCACCTTTTTCACCAAGCCCCGAACCCCCCTCCCCTTTAACAGCTGTCAGTCTGTTCTCTGTACTATGAGTCTGTTTCTATTTTGTATGTTAGTTCATTTTGTTAATTAGATTCCACATATAAGTGAAATCATATGGTATTTGTCTTTGACTGGCTTATTTCACTTAGCATGATTCTCTCCAGGTATATCCATGCTGTCCCAAAAGGTAAGATTTCCTTTTCACGGCCAAGTAGTATTCCATTGTGTAAATGTACCACCACTTTTTTATCCATTCATCTGATGGGCACTTGGGCTTCTTCCAAATCTTGGCTATTGTAAATAATGCAGTGAACATAGGTGTGCCTATATTCATTTGAATTAGTGTTTTCAAGTTTTTTGTTTGTTTGTTTGTTTTTATGTATTCCCAGAAGTAGAATTGCTGGGTCATAAAGCAGTGTCATTTTAGATTTTTTGAGGTAACTCCATACTGCTTTCCACAATGGCTGTGCCAATCTGCATTCCCACCAACAGTGCACGAGGGTTCCCTTCTTTTCTCCACTTCCTCACCAGTGCTTGCTGTTTGTTGATTTATTGGTGTTAGCCATTTTGACAGGTGTAAGGTGGTTTTAATTTGCATTTCTCTGATGATTAGTGATATTGAGCATCTTTTCATATGTCTATTGACCATCTCTATGTCCTCTTTGGAGAAGTGTCTCTTTAAGTCCTTTGCTCATTTTTTAATTGCATTGTTTGTTTCTTTTTGGTGTTGAGTTTTATAGGTTTTTAAATAAGTTTTGGATATTAACCCCATAGCATGTGTATCATTGACAAATATGTTCTCCCGTTCAGTGGGTTGGTTGTCTTTTCATTTTGTTGATGATATCCTTTTCTGTGCAAAAACTTTTTAGTTTTATGTAGTCCAATTTGTTTATTTTTTCTTTTGTTTCCTTTGCCTGAGGAGATATATCAGAAAAAAAATATTTCTACAAGAAATGTTCAAGATTTTACTGCTTGTGTTTTCTTTTAGGATTTTTATGGTTTCAAGTCTAATGTTTAAATCTTTAATCCATTTTGAGTTTATTCTTGTGCATGGTGTAAGAAGGTGATCTAGTTTCATTATTTTTGCATGGATCTGTCCAGTTTTCCCAACACCACTTATTGAATAGACTTTACCCCATGGTGTGTCCTTGCCTCCTTTGTCAAATATTAATTGACCATAAAGATGTGATTGATTTCTGGGCTCTCTGTTCTGTTCCATTGATCTATATGTCTGATTTTATGCCAGTACCATGCTGTTTGGATGACTGTGGCCTTGTAGTACAGTTTGATATCAGGTGGCATGATTCCTCTGACTTTGTTCTTCTTTCTCAAGATTGTTGTGGCTATTTGGAGTCTTTTGTGGTTCCATACACATTTTGGAATATTTTTTCTGGTTCTTTGAAATGCACCATTGGTATCTTGATAGGAATTGCATTGAATATATAGATTGCTTTGTGTAGTATGGACATTTTAATGATGTTAGTTCTTCCTATCCGTGAACGCAGTGTATGCTCCACTTATTCGTATCTTCTTCTATTTCTTTCTTCAGTGTCTTATAATTTTTCAAGTACAGGTCTTTTGCATCCTTGGTTAAATTTATTCCTAGGTATTTTTTTAATGCAATTGTAAATGAGGTTGTTTCCATAGTTTCCCTTTCTGATAGTTCATTATTGGTGTTTAAAAATGCAACTGAGCCCTGCATAGTTTGGCTCAGCAGTTAGAGCGTCGGCCTGCCGACTGAAGGGTCATGGGTTCCATTCCTGGTCAGGTACACATGCCTGAGTTGCAGGTTTGATCCCCAGTCCCATTTGGGCTCGAGCAGGAGACAACTAATTGATATGTTTATCTCACATCGATATTTCTATCTCTCTCTCTCTCTCTGTCTCTCTCTCCCCCCTTTCTCCCTTCCATTCTGTCTAAAGATCAGTGTGAAAGTATCCTTGGGTGAGGATTAACCAAAAAAAAAAAAAAAAGAAATGCAACTGATTTCTGGATATTTATTTTGTATCCTGCTACTTTACTGAATTCATTTAACAGTTCTAGTAGTTTTTTGGTGGAATCTTTAGGGTTCTTTATATACAGTATGTCATCTGCAAATAATGACAGTTTTACTTTTTTCTTTCTAATTTAGATGCTTATTATTTCTTCTTCTTGTCTGATTGCTGTGGCTACGACTTTCAGTGCTATGTTGAATAGTACAGGTAAAAGCTGACATCCCTGTCTTGTTCCAGATCTTAAGGGAAATGCAGTTTTTCATTAAGTATGATGTTGTCTATGGGTTTGTCATATATGGCCTTTATTACAATGAGATATGTTCCCTGTATTCCCTCTTTGCTGAGTTTTTATCATAATGGGTGCTGGATTTTATCAAATGCTTTTTCTGCATCTATTGATATGATTATGTGGTTTTTATCCTTCATTTTATTTATGTGGTGTATCATGTTTATTGATTTGCGGACATTGTACCAACCTTGCATCACTGGAATAAATCCCACTTGATCATGGTGTATGATCTTTTTAATGTATTGCTAGATGTGGTTTGCTAATATTTTGTTGAGGATTTTAGCGTCTGTGTTCATCAGGGATATTGGCCTATAATTTTCTTTCTTTGTATTGTCCTTATCTGGTTTTGGAATTAGGATCATGCTGGCCTCGTAAAATAAGCTTGGGTATCTTCCCTCCTCTTGTATTATTATTATTATTATTATTATTATTATTATTATTATTATTCCTCACCAGAGTATATGTTTATTGATTTTAGAGAGAACAAGGGAGAGAAAAATGTAGGTATATATTTTTATGTAGAGAAAGAGAGAGAGAGAGAGAGAAGGAGGGAGGGAGAGAGAGAGATTATCCTTTTCTTTTTTATTGAATTTATTGAGGTGACATTGGTTAATAAAATTATATAGGCTTCAGGTATACAGTTCTATAATACATCATCTGTATATCGGATTGGGTATTCACCAACCCAAGTCAAGTTTCCTTTCATCACCATTTATCTGCCTTATACCCACTTCTACCTCCCCCACCCCCTTCTTACCTTTTCACATTTGAGGTTCTTATAGTAGTTCATCTACTTCTCATTCACATGAATCTGATTTGAAACAAATAGTACATTTTGCACATAGATTTGGACCATTTTAAAGCGACTTGCTATGAAAATATAGTGCAACCATTTTGTAGGTCATTTATAAAAACTATGTATATATACATATACACTCACATGTATATAGTCTTTGTATATATACTTAAGTGTGTATATTTGAGATTTTATTTTTGTAATGACATGACAATAATTATCAGAGTTTCTGGGGAGAAAGTACTGTTTAAAGGTATTTGCATCTATAGAAAATATCAGTGACCTTAGTTATGGGATTAATTTCTAGCTCTTTGTTGATTTGCTTAATGCCATAGACCAAGGCTGTCCAATAAAAATATAATAGTAGCCACATATGTAATTTAAAATGTTCTGGTATGCACATTTTAAAAACTAAAAAGAAACAGGTGAAATTAGGTAATATATTTTATTTAACCTAATATATTCAAAATGTTATTTCAACATAAAATATAAAAATACATATATAATATATAAATATATATAAAATGGAATTAAATAATAGAATATGTAAATATATATTTACATATACATAATATAATTATATAAAGTTTAAATATATAAATATATCAATAGAAAATACATATACTTTTTATAAATATAAAATATAAATATAAGATATAGATTAATGAGATATTTTACCTTTTTGGTGGGCAGTACTAAGTCTTCAAAATCCAGTGTATATTTTACATATAAATCATTGTGAATTCAGACTAGCCATATTTCAACTGCTCAATAGTGACTAATATTTTTTTTTCTTTATTGATTTGAGAGAGAGAGAGAGAGATAGAAACATCGATGAGAGGGAACATCGACTGGCCGCCTCCTGCATGCCCCCCACTGGAGATTTGGCCCACAACCTGGTCATGTGTCCTGACCGGGAATTGAACTGGTGGCCTCTTGGTGCATGGGTCGACGCTCAACCACTGAGCCACACTGGTCGGGCATGACTAATATTTTTAACTAATATTAATGTTAAAGAGGAAAACCTTTTGGAGAATGCCTTGGCTGTTTGTTTTTGTTTGTTTGTTTGTTTTTTTTAGTTTCTTAGAATGAGATACTATGTTTGATATTTTCCTTGGAGAAACATCTCTTAGAACAGAGGAAGAGAAGGAGGAGAGCACCAGGTGCGATTCATGTTCCAGTCTCAGCCTTCCTCCTTGTGAACTTGATGTTTAACCTGATTTTGGACACATTTTCTCCATTTTTGGAACCCCAATTTCCTCATCTTTAGAAAAGATGTGTTCAGCATCTCTAAACTTTGTCTTGTATATTCATGTCTCTAAAAGTAACTAAAATTAGCTTTGTAGTTTTTGTGACTGAGGGCATTCTAGATGCCAGCCAACCTACTCGGCTATTTTACAGACAAGCAGAGGAAGGGCAGGTGGGTGGAGTGACCTGGAGGAGGCAGAAGTGTGTGGCATGGCCATGGGTTTAAGGCTTTTATTTTACACTGAGCAGCATATTGGGAGACAACTTACATTGGTATTAAAATATTTACTTTAGGGATGTGATTTTAATAGGTTTAAGGCATCATTAAGCTTAATTAATGCCAATATAATACCTGAGCTGTTTCAAAATGTGAATGAAATGATCATCTAAAATTCAAATGTTAACAGTGACTTACATGTGTAGGATTTAAATAAAAACTCATCCATCTTCTAGCTGCCGTGAATAAGGTTAGAATTCTCTTTTCTTTTAAGATTTGCTGACTCACAGAATCAAAGCATGACTCACAGAATCAAGGCGTGATCATGTTTCACCTTTAGTTGTGAATTTATGAAATGTCAAAAACCATTTGTAGGAGACATCAAACTCAACTAGAAACAGAATCCAGTTAAAGTTATATGGAATACGCAAGTAATCATAGCCCTAACGAAACCTAAAAGGAAAAGCTGTGCGATATCTGAGAGAGGGGAAAAACATAAAAGCTAGTTAAAATTACATTAATGTTTAGCTTTTGAAAAGATGAAAGATAATTTAACTTCCCACCCCCCCATAGGGATCTCTCTTTCTCAACTGTGTGAACATGATCTGATGAATCAATATTTAAAAAATAATAAGTATAGTTAATTATGCCTAGAGGATTGTTTCAGTTTGTTCTCTCTTTCTACTGAAACTGCTTTAATATTTATGCTTCAAACACACTTATGGGAAATTATAAAAATCATTGTTGACATAAGAGAAAGTGACTAGATATAAACCTCTGGAAAAAGATGGAAAATACTTGAAGCAAAAGAAATGTCCAAACATTATCGTAAAACTCGGTAGCTAGAACCACTGACAGTTGTATTTCTTCTGTTTGTCGGGAAAGCCATAGGGCGCCTGCATTGCACTGAAGCTCTGGCTCTGAAGCTGACTGGTGTGTTCTCAGACCCCTCAGCAACCTCTCTTGATCACAGGTCCCCCTTTTAAAAGGAAGGGGCTTCATTCGATTGTCTCATTTTCCTCTAGGCTCTAAATTATGTGACTTCCATAGTTCTGAGATTGCACCAGAGAAATAAACCCAATGACAAAACAAAGTTCTGTTGGAAATGGCCAACATTTCTAGATGAAGCTAATCTCTGAAATAATGGAAATATGGAACTAGCAGAAAATGATATAAATTAGCATCATGCAATGGGAAGCTAAATCTAAGAGACATGCCACAGGCTTCCAACATTTCTTATAGTCAAAGAGGAACTCTCCAGACCCGACGTAGAAGGCATTCACTATATGTGAAACAAACAGCATTGAGTGTCTACCCTCCAGGGGCTACAGAATATATCTAAATGCTGCAAGTGACAACAGGTGGCCTCAGAGATTGGCTCCTATGTCTCCCCAGTCACATCATCTTTCTTTTTTTTTAATCATCACCCAAGGATTTTTTTTTTATTAATTGTAGAGAGAGAGGAAGGAGGAGAGAGAAAGAGAGAGGGAGAGGGAGAGGGAGAGGGAGGGAGGGAGGGAGAGAGAGAGAGAGAGAGAGAGAGAAACATTGATGTAAGAGAGAAGCATCGATCCATTGCCTCCTGCGCCCGGACTGGGGACCAAACCCACAACCTAGGTATGTGCCCTGACCAGGAATGAAACCTGCAGCTTTCTGGTGTACAGGATGACACTCAACCACCTGAGCTACCCGTCAGGCACATCATCTTTCTTTGTTATGGGAATGCACATCTGCTTATGGGTGGTTGTATGTATACCATGCAGTTCTACCATGGAAGAATTTGTTTTCTGTCTGCCTGGACGAATACCACCCACCACTGCTCCCCCCTGCCCCCCCGACACACACACACACATCCTCTTAACCTTCACATGGCCAGCCACTGCTGATTCTCAGAAATTCAGCCCAAAGGCCATGTAGGAAGCCAGCTCTGTGCCCTCTCCTCTCTGTTCTTCTAATCCTGGGCACCTTCCTCCATCATGATGCTCACATCGCATGTAACACTTGGCATTCCCTCACTTCAGATTCTTTTCAGTTATACACAGACAGCCCCGAGAGTCTGTGGCGTGTAGTGACGTATAATTTTACTGAGGATTCATTTTAACCAATTATTTTGTATTGCATCAAATATAAGAAACCATTACTCTGGGTCAAATGGCAATTCAATTTTTAATTTTTTGAGGTAACACCACACAGGTGAATAAAATGATAATCAATAAATTAACAATCAACAAGTTTTGGCAAGGATGTGGAGAAAAGAGAACCCTCATACACTATTAGTAGGATTGCAAATTGGTGCAGCCCCTATGGAAAACAGTATGGAGGTACCTCAAAACATTAAAAACAACTACGATATGACTCAGCAACCCCACTCGTGGGTATTTAAAAAAAAATTAAACCCAAAACACTAATTTAAAAAGATACATGCATCCTATGCTCATTGCAGCATTATTTATAATAGCCAAAATATGGAAACAACCTAGGTATCCATCAATAGACAGTTGGATAAAGAAAAGATGGTACATATGCACAATGGAATATTACTCAGCCACGAAAAAGAATCAAATCTTATCATTTGGACAGCATGGATGGACCTGGAGGGTATTATGCTAAGTGAAATAAGTCAGATAGAGAAAGATAAACACCATATGATTTCACTTATGTGTGGAATCTAAAAAATAAAATAAAACAGAAACAAACTCAGATACAGAGAACAGACAGATGGTTGCTAGGGAGTCAGGGTTGGCGGGCTGGGTGAAAAAGGTGAAGGGATTAAGATCTGCAAATGAGCAGTTACAAAATAGTCACAGGGATGTAAAGTACAGCATAGAGAGTATGATCAATAATATTGTAATAACTACTTGCAGTGTCAGGGGTACGAGACTTACCGGGAGCATCACTTTGTAAGTTATATAAATGTCTAACTTGTATGCTGTAAGAAAAAAAAAGACAACACAGCAAGCACATGAGAAAAGCATAGAGGAAAAAACGAGCATAATTATTGCACAGAACCCCAGTACAAAATCTGAACAGAGTGTCCCTCCTCCCTGTTCTCCCAGTTCTCCCCATGGAGCAAGATTGTCTCTCAGCCACATGGATGTGGCCGAGAACAGCCGTGGTTTAATGCCTCGAGCAGGAGGTGAAAGTATTGCATCCCCATCAAGGTGCAGCCTGGAAAAGTGTAAGAGAATTAGGTTGATGGTCATAGTGGCACCTAAGCAGGAGGTGCTGACCTCAACAGCAGTCCCATCTCTGAGCAGGGAGACAGCTTTCCTCTTTATTTCTTGTCTTAGCCGGTTCCTCACTAACTCACCCTCCCTACCCACCCTCAAAGTTGTTACATCAGAATTAGGAACTTGATTTTCACTGATCTGTTAACTCTTGGACCCCTACTTCTTTGAGTAGGTCTTAATTATTACTGGCTCATCTGCCATTCCTGTGGGCAAGTCATGCTGAATTTAACAATATTGGTGCTTTTTATTTTTCCTCACCATGGCTCTCACAGTCCATAAGCAACTTGATACTTGCTCTTCTTTGCTTGTCTCCCAAGGTAAGGTGGCCACAAGCAGGACTTTAGGAAGTCTTCTCTGTGCCATTATAAAGTTGGAGACATGATTCCATTCATTTGGGGTTTCTTTCATAAGTGCCTTGTGGGAGAAGTGGAGCAATAGTTTCCTTTGCAGAGTCGTGACCTGAAGTATTAGCTAATTGTATACTTTATTGCACTTGGCAGGGGAAACGATATTTTTACAGCAGAACTTACAAATTTGGGAATTCATGAAGATCTTTTTGTAGGTCCCTTGCGAATGTCAAGAGTCTCGTGAGTCTAGAAATTGTGTTTATATGTCTGTCTTTCCTGTCTGTCCAGTACTGTAGCCACTAAGTGCATGTGGCTAGGCTCAGTGGCTATGTACTGTACTGTAAGTGTAACATACACACCTGCTTTCACACTTGTTATAAAAACACAAATGCAAAATATATAATTTTTTTTTTATTGATTACATGTTGAAATAATATTTTAGGTATACTGGGTTAAATAAAGTATATTATTTTTTATAATTTTATTCGTTCCTTTTACTTTTGTTTTCTTAAAAATTTTTTTTTCTTTATTGATTTTATAGAGAGAGGAAGGGAGAGGGAGAGAGAGAGAAACATCGATGAGAGAGAACATCAGTTGGCCGCCTCCTGCATGCCCCCCACTGGGGATTGGGCCCACAACCCAGGCATGTGCCCTGACTGGGAATCAAACTGGCGACCTCCTGGTGCATGGGTAGATGCTCAACCACTGAGCCACACCGGCCGGGCTCCTTTTACTTTTTTAGCATGGCTACTAGATCATTTAAAATTACATATGTAGCTCATAGTATATTTCTGTTGCTTAGAATCATTCTAGACTGTAAGTTCCTTGAGGCCAGGGACGTGCCTGGCACATGTTAGTTAGATGCTTAATGCATATTTGATAAACCAAACTGATGAACTGAAATGAATGGATGGCAATTGTAACAATTTTTTAACATATTGGTTTTGACACTGTGGGTTTAGGAAGTGCTAGAGCAAGATGAGATGGTTTTGTCAGGAAATATTCAAGTTGTGTATTAATCGCCCCTACATACATTAAAGGAGATGCAGGTCCTGGCTGCAGCTGCCCTGTCCTGAGACATTCAGATGTGCCTGTGGAGTGGACTTGATTTTGCCACCCATGACCCCTTTTCTCAGGTTGCATATAGTCTAGCAGTTTATTCAAGAAAAATCCATTTCCAGAAAGAATTTTTCCTGTGTGCCCTTCAGCTGTGGTACTCAGACTTTGATGTGCTTACGAATCACTTGCAAAGCCTGTTAGAAATGCAAGTTCCCAGACCCATTCCTAGAGACTCCAGTTCAGCAGTTAAGGGGTGGGGCCCAGGAATCAGCATGTTAACACTCCAGAAGGTTCCAATGCAAGTGGCCTGTAAACAGTACCTTGAGGCCCTGGCCAGTTTTGCTCAGTGGTTAGAGTGTCGGCCTGCAGACCGAAGAGTCACGGGTTCGATTCCGGTCAAGGGCACGTGCCTCGGTTGTGGTTCGTCCCCAGCCCTGGTCAGGGTCATGAGGGAGGCAACCAATCGATATGTCCCTCTTACATCGATGTTTCTCTCTGTCTCTCTCCCTACCCCCCCCCCCAACTCTATCTGAAGATATTTGAGAAAATAGTCTCGGGAGAGGATTAAAAAAAAACAATGCCCTGAGGAACACTGCCACATGGCATTGTAATCTGGAAGTAGCTTGGAAATCCAGGTAAAAGGGGCAGTTTCCTCAGTGATTTTATTATCTATTTTACCACAAAGGACTTAAATTGTTAGATATTTTAATGATCAAAAATTTATCAAAAAGTTGTAGCAAATGAAATACTCAGCAGTGAAAAGACAACTTACTGAATGGGAGAAGATAGTTGCAAACCATATTTCTAATAAAGGGTGAATCTCCAGAATCTCCAGTACTCCTCTCATGCAGTAACAAAAATATTACCCAATTAGGAAATAGGCAAAGGACTTGAATAGACTTTTCTCCAAAGAAGATACAAATGGCCAATAAGCATAAGAAAAGATGCCTACTTTCACTAATGATCAGGGAAATGCAAATCAAAACCACAGTGACATATCACCTCACACCCATTAGGATGACTGCCAAAAAAAAAAAAAATAAAAAAAATAAAAAATCCAGAAAATAACAAGTGTTGGTGAAGATGTGGAGAAATTGGAGCCCTTGAAGCACTGTTGGTGGGGCATTGTGAAATGGTGCAGTCACTGGGGGGAAAGTGTGAATGTTTCTCACCAAATAAAAAATAGAACTACCATATGATCTAGCAATCCCACTTCTGGGTATATAAAAATAAAAACAGGATCTTGAAGGGGTGTTTTCACACCCATGTTTATTGCAGCATTATTCACAATAGCCGAGATGCGGAAGCCATCTAAATGTCCATCAGTGACCCGGCTGGTGTGGCTCAGTGGTTGAGCGTTGACCCATGCACCAAGAGGTTGCTGGTTCGATTCCCGGTCAGGGCACATGCCCAGGTTGTGGGCCGAATCCCCAGTGGGGGACATGCAGGAGGCGGCCAATCGATGTTCTCTCTCATCGATGTTTCTCTCTCTCCCTCTCCCTCTCCCTTCCTCTCTCTCTAAAATCAATAAAGATAAAAAAATAAAATAAAAAATAAATGCCCTTCAGTGGATGAACAGATAAAGAAAATATGCTACACACATGCAATAGAATATTATTCAGCCTTAAAAAATAAGGAAAGCCTGTCAGATGTTACAACATGGATGAACCTTGAGGACATTGTTCTAAGTGAAATAAGCCAGTCCCAAGACAAAGGCTGCATGATGCACTTACACGAAGGAGCTGAGACAAACTCAGAAACAGAAAGTAGAATGGTGGTTGCTGGGGGCTGGGGGAAGAGGAAATGGGGATTGCCCAGTGGGAATAAAGTTTCAGTCATGCAAGGTGAAAAAGTTCTGGAGATCTGTTGTACAATGTTATAGTTAACAATACTGTTAACTTACAAATTGTTAAGAGAGTAAATTTGTGTGTTTTTTTTTTACCACAATAAAAATATTAATCAGAAAGTACTAACTGTCCTAATAGTTCCTGGTGAAATCTAACTCAAGGAAAGTGTATAACAATTTCATTTTCTTGAGCAGTATCTTTTTATGAGAAATTTCGATGGAAGCTTTGAGCTAAATAAAGTAATGTGTCCTTGCTGTGAAGCTGTGTGGGTGGTTCATGGCCTCGCCACGATTTACAGAGCGGAGGGCACGGCTTACTCATCATGAATGTCATTCCCAAAGCAACCCGTCCGAAAACCTGGATGCCCTCCAGAGGAAGAGAGATGCTAATTGCGGGATGCTGTCATTCCAGTGGCATCTGGACACTAAGAAAATGTCCTTCTTCCTCTCACCTGAAGCCTGGAATTTCAACACTCAATTTAATTCCATTTTTAAAAGCCTGGGAAAGTTGAATCATTTTAGAGGTACTAGTTGTCAGGACCCTTTCTAAGGCAGAGGGAGAAAGATCGCACTGATGGGGTGGGAGTACGGAAGATCCGTGCACTGAGCCTTCACTGGCGGCCAGCAGTCTGGCCAGAGGCCATCCCTGTAGGTAGTGAGCTCACACTCTTTCCAGTGACTGGTAGGTAAGTGTGGCTGGGTTGGTTGGCTCTGCCCCTCCCTGTTGGTTGGCTAGCTTCCATGAGTGGGGCATATGGAGTGAGGGGCAAAGGCATCAAGTGATTCCCGTATTTACAAATGAGATGAAGACACAATGTTAGTCTGGTAAAAACTGAAATAAACAACTGGATTGAGCAAAAAAAAAGGGGGGATTAAGGGTCAAACTCGGGCCCTGGCCTGTTTGGCTCAGCAGTTAGAGCGTCAGCCCACAGACCCAAGAGTCCCCGGTTCGATTCCTGCTAAGGTTTCAGTTTGGCCCCTGGCCCCGGTCGGGGTCGTGTGGGTGGCGACCACTCGATGTGTCTCTCTCACATCGATGTTTCTCTCTCTCTCTTCCTCCTTCTCTCCCTCCCGCTCTATCTGAAGATAAATGCAAAAATGTCCTCAGATGAGGATAAAAAAATAAATTAAAATTAAAAACGAAGAGTCAAACTCAGGAGAAACTAAGGCAGTCGGTGAAAGGACTCAGAACACGTGAAATTCCTTAAATAAAAATTTATTAGCTAAAAAAAAAAACCCTGAAATAAACACATTTTCCTCCTTTTACCCTTCTTGGTAGCTCATTCTAGCAAATCAACTTTTTTTGTTTGTTTTTGCAGTGGGCTGGTTCATTTTTAGAAATAGTATTATGAAATATTTAAATCTCTAAAGAGGCGTACACATGCAGTATACTCGCCACCTAGCATAACAAACACCATGGGTACAGTTGAAGTCCCTACATATACCTCTCAAATAATATCCCCTACCACCCCCCCCAATGGTAACTGTTATCTGGAATTTAGCGTTCACCATTCCTAAGCAATTCTTTATATCTTCACTATATTATATTTCTATACTTTAATAGTATATCGTATTGCTTTGCATGCTGTAGTCTCACTGTATATAGTCTTCGACAGCCTTCCTTTGTTATTCCACCTGTTTGCTCATTTCTTAAACTTCATTTGGGATATTTCTTCCAGTGTTACTTAGCTAAACTATTCTCAACATCAGTGTACAGTGTTATTGTATAATAGGGTTGGGCCCCTAAAATACAGCTAGAAATGGCTTAGATTTGAATTTGTATGTGTCAAATTAACATATAATTGTAATATAGTGTGTAACTGTTAAACATATTTGTTTTATTTCAGGTTATAATATAACTTATCCTCTCATGCTTTTTCCCTGCCCCTTCTCCCCAAATCATCAACAGTAGAAAAAGAAGAAGAAGAAAACATGTCAGGACACAAATGGTAAGTAATTTGTTGTCTTTTCTGAATTGGTAGAGGCTAACAAAAGAGGAAAGCACATAGTATATGCTCAATAAATGTCTATTGCATAGAAAAACCAAGAGTCATATTAGCAACAAGTAACCTGTTAGTCCCTATCCAGTGTTGAGTATAGTCAAGTTCAATATCCCTATTAAATGTAATATGGAAACCAAACAACCAAAAATATTATAAGTCCTCAGCTAATGAGTATTCTCTAAGAATTGTATTTATATATAACTTTTCTCTTGAGAATCTAATGTAAGCTTTTCTTCCCACCATTTCTTAAAATGTAATGAGTTGATACATTTTTTTTATCACTATCTTATTTACAACATCTAATGTTAGGGTTAAAAGGGAATTTTATGTAGGTAAACTATAAAATAATGAATGAACACAAATACAGACTCATTCATTTATAGTCATGACTTCAACCTTCATGAACATTCAGGAGCCAGTCACTGTTGGAATTAATGACGGTGAATAAAATAGATGTGGTGATCACAGGGCAGTGTTAGCACACTGGTGACATTTATGTGACTATAACCCGTCTAAGCAGCATGGTCGACACCTTGTAAATTCCAGATCTGTTTCAAGCAATGTTTCTGAACCCCTCTGAATGCTTGACCCATCAGGCAAGCAGATCTTTGTCATGTGTTACCATCTTTAATTTGTATCATGAAAAATGTGGTGCAGTCCTGGCCAGTTTGGCTCAGCAGTTAGAGCGTCGGCCTGTAGACCAGAGAGTCCCGGGTTCGGTTCCCGCTGAGGGCACATACCTCGGTTGCAGTTTGTCCCCGGCCCCGGTTGAGGTTGTGTGGGTAGCAACCAGTCAATGTGTCTCTCTCGCATTGATGTTTCTCTCTCTCTCTCTTCCTCCCTCTCTCCCTCCCGCTCTATCTGAAGATAAATGCAAAAATATCCTCAGATGAGGATTTAAAAAAAAAATGTGCGTATTTTTTATTTATCAAATGCACAATTAATTACAACAAAGAGTATACTTTTTAATCCCTCCACTCTCAGTAGAGAAGCAATCAGGTCCAAATCCTCTTTAATAGCAAATGTCAAACTTCAAAATAACTTTTGCATCTCTTGTAATGAGTTTTAAAAGGTAATTAATAAATGGTTAAGGGATTTAGTTTCCCTGAGTATCCCCATTTGACAGCTTTCTAACTAAGAGCTGTCAGACTGTGTTTTTAATTGTTCCATCTTGCCTTGTTAAGACAAGGGGATGGTTCCATCCTGTGACGCTCCTAATGGCTGTCCTAATGTGGCAGCAGGCTTGGGGAAGTAGGTAGTCACCTGTATGAGGGACACTGCAGAGCCCCACGAAGTGGGCGCTTCCCAGAATCTTTCTCCCACTTACTCTGCTGCTGAAATACCAGAGCGGCAGAGACCATTGCCACGAGCACTGGGATTCAGGGGCCTGGACTATAATCCCGTGTGACTTTAGACAAGATGCTTAACCTTTCAAAACCTAAGATTCCTCTTTTGTTAAATGACTTGGGGTGGAGTGAGGCATTTTCACTAGATCTTTAAAGTCCCTTTTATCTTTTCAAAATGGATTTTTTTTCTGTTAATTCGTGACCTTTTGTAGGGGGAGGGGATACAATATAAAGAAGTCAACCCAATTCCCCAATTGGGGGTGGTGGAGTATCCTTCCAGTCTATTACTATGCATACTCTATAGAGAGATTATCTTTTACATAAAAGTTATAGCTATTTTCATCTTACTTTTTATTATGTAAGCTCATAATAAAACTTAAACCATGAAAGTCCCTCCAATCCTACTTGTCTCTCTAAAGATGACCATTGCTGAGAAAGTCATCTGAAATCCCTTATGCCATTTTAAGAATAAATCTGTGAGTTGAAAATTGTAAATGTTATCTGGAAGGAGATGATAAACCATCAGGTTTTGAGATATGGTAATATAAGGCAACTCCTGTTTTAAGACACAGGCTTGGCACACTCTGAGTGGCAGTAGCATGGGGGGACTATGATGCATGTCTGTGTAGGAGAGACACCAAGGTCCTGCGTGGGCCTCTGGAGCGGGAGCTGTAGACAGGAGGAGGGTGTAACAACGTGGGGAGGGATGGAACGCCAATGGCAAACTCTGTCTGTTTGAGGTATTCTGCTCACTTTTACAGAATTCCATTTCATGCTCAATTTTTTTTTTCTAATTTTTTCTTACACAGTTTTTTATTTGATCTTCACTATGTTCTTCCAAAAGAATGTATTTTAAGCATTTATATATAAGAAACTAAAGTTTTAATATCAGAAATCTGTAATAGATTTTTAAAAAATATTTTTAATATGTTTTTATTGATTGTTTTAGAGAGAAAGGAAGAGAGAGACACATTGATGTGAGAGAGAAACATTGATGTGAGAAAGATACATCAATTGGCTGCCTCCTGCATGCCCCCTACTGGGGATGGAGCCCACAACCTGGGCATGTACCCTGACTGGGAATCGAGGGGGACCTCTTAGTCCATGGGACGATGCTCAATCCACTGAGCTGCACCAGCCGGGGTGTAATAGATTTTTTTCAATGTTTTTAGATTTTATTTGACTTTGGTAAGAAATCTACCCTCTTGACAATTTTTTAAGTGTACAATGCCTTGTTGTTAACTCCAGGCGCAATGTTGTATCTGTAGAATTTATTTATCTAGCATAATTGAAACTTTATGGCCACAGATTAGCAATTTCCCATTTCCTCCTCACCCCATCCAGCCCCTGGTAGCCACCATTCTCCTCTCTGATTCTACGAGTGTGACTATTTTAGGCACCTCTGTGACAGATTTGAAGCATGCTATTTTTCAGCCCCTTATCTCTGCATTTCTGCCGTCACTTCTGTTGGCCGTAACGCCAGAGCGGAGAGAACACTGGGGTCTGGCTTTGTCTCGGACTCACGGCTGACTGAGCCAGTCACCCTGCCTGGCTTGGCCTCACTGTCTCCACTTCTCCAAGGGGTGTGTCCTACCTGCGGATATCTAAACTCTCTTCAAGGTTCAGTTTCTCCATTTCCTAAACACTGTTTTATTCCTTCACTAACTTTAAGGTTTTGGAGTCCGAGCTGATTGACTTTTTTTTGGTGTAATAACCATAAAAGAAGGAATTTGTGTTTATCGAGGTTGCACATATATAGTATAATGTTTGGATAAGTTTGTACACACTGCACCCTCTTGGTCGTTACAAAGGTCATGGATAAAATAGCCCTTTCAACGTTTTTTAGCAGTTACCCCTGGGACTTACAGGATCGCTGTGCTCAGGATAAGTCCGTGGTCAACAAGATGCAGCAGAAGTACTGGGAGACGAAGCAGGCCTTCATTAAAGCCACGGGGAAGAAGGAGGACGAGCACGTCGTGGCCTCCGACGCGGACCTGGATGCCAAGCTGGAGGTGAGCACGGGCTTCTCTCTGTCCCAGCACAGCCACCCGCGGAGGGCGTGGGCACCTGGGCGAGCACAGGTGTGCTTTCTGTTTGAAATCTACTGTGAACAACTAGTTCGTGAGGAAAATCTGGGAACAGATAAACTCAATCCCGGCCTATTCTTACAAAAACAAAAACAGAAGTGAACCACAAATTCTCATGTCGCTCCCCACATGCCTCGGTTATTTATTTATTTTTTGCTCTTAGTTGGAATGCATAGCATGTGGTACGTTCTCAGTAAGTGTTTGTCGGAAAATGTTAATGCAATTAAAGAACCACCGCTAGTGATATCAACACTAGGGTCTGGCAAATGTTCAAGCTGATGAACAAAATAGACCCAGAGACATAGAAGTAGGGTACAGACTGACAAACCTCAGAAGAGGGAGACGGGGTGGGCGGGGTGGGGGGGAGATAAACCGCAGAACTTATATGCATGTATGTGTAACCATGGACATAGACAACAATGCTGGGGAGGGGGGGGTGGGATTGGGAGAAGGGTTTCAATGGGGTAAAAACATCTGTAACAAAAAATAAAATAAAAAAGGAAAAAGGACCCTGGCCCAAATGGCTCAGTTGGAGCATCATCCTGTGCACCAAAGCATTGTGGGTTTGATGCCCGGTCAGGCCAGGTACAGGAGGCATCCAATCGATGTTTCTCTCTCACATCGATGTTTCTCTGTCTCTCTCTCCCTCTTCCTTCCTCTCTCTCTAAAATCAGTAATTAAAAAAAAAAGGATGACAACCAAAGGTCCTGGAAAGTAGATTCCAGTAGGCTTGGTGTTCTCCCCTGGAAAATGAGAATGAATTCACTAAGCAGATATTTAGTGAGACTGGTTAAGAATACAGGAAGCTGAATTCCTATCTGGTTGATTCTGGAATACCAACATAACTGGTAGAAGGCCCACTGACCCCCCATCTTCCTGGACATTCTGCCAGTAGTTTGGATTAAATTTTTAAAAGCGTACTTCAAGGAATGACAGGGTACTGAGAGGAAAAACATGACCTGAAAAAATTCAAGGTGATCTCCAGACTTAACATATAAGCTAAAATGAATGAGCTGAATATTTAATAGGACTAAAATAAAAAGCTCAAGATTTCAAGAAGCTTTCCAAGAAGGGTGGCCAGGATGGTGGAAAGCATGGTTATATTGGAACGGAGGGAGAGGTTTTAGGGAGATAGGTTAGTTGTCAGTTGTATTGGAAAGTCCGTCATGTGGAAGAGGGATAATTCATACTGTGCATCCAAGGGTGGAACCAGACCCAGGGCCACCATTCATAGTACTCATCTCTCATGAAATTATCTCAAGTGTTGGTTTGTTTGCCTGTCCTTCCTCCACTAGGAGGTCAAATTCCATGTCAGTGTCATGCACCATTGTGCCCTCAGCTAGTCACACAGTACACATTCAGGAACTATTAACTGAACAAGTGTATATGTTAATGCCATTGATATTAGTTCCCAATCCTTCCCCTGTCATTGGATTGTCCAAATAGAAGCTGGGTTTGACAGGGATGTTCTAATGGAGATAGCTCCAATGGAGAAAAGTACCACCAGAAGGTATCTATTCTGATGTTAGCATTCTAAATACAGTTGAAGTGATTATAAGTTACGTATGTTTTTCACATCTTACAGCCTTATGTAGTCAATACAAGCCTCATTCAAAAAGGAATTTAACGTGTTAATCATTAGTACATTAAACACAATACAGCCATTTTATACTTCTATTTAGACTCTTGCAGCAGATTTTTTACTGAATCAGCTCTACTTGAATCCAAGTAGCTGCTGTCCCAGGCACAGAGCGTCCGAAGTACTTAGGTGTGCCTAGTAATTTTACATATGATAAAGGTTTCTGTTGCAGAAATGTTAATACCGACGTTGATGTTTATATAGAGACTGGATTCCATCAATAAAACATACGAACACAGCTCTGGCCGGTTTGGCTCAGCGGTTTAGCCCTGCAGTCCCGAGAGACCCGGTTCGGTTCCCGCTAGGGGCACGTACCTTGGTTGCAGTTTGTCCCCGGCCCTGGTTGGTCATGCGGGAGGCAGCCACTCGATGTGTCCCTTTCACATCGATGTTTCTCTCTCTCTCTCTCTCCCTCCCACTCTATCTGAACAAAAAATGTCCTCGGGTGAGGATAAAAATAAAACAAAACAACAACAACAACAAAAACCATACGAACACGATGTGCAGACCATTATGATGTGGTCTTACACTGTTATCCACACTGGGCAAGCCTCTGAAACGAGAACTTTTATTCTGCTGGCACAGAAAGCTGTGTACCAAGCTAAAATAAGGGTCAGATCTCATTGCAATCTGTTGGGAAGTTAATGTAGAAATGTTACACCAAGTGTAAATATTTGTCAGAATCGCTTGTCCATAAAATCATTTTCTCAAAAATAGTGCTTAAGTACAAGGACAAGCGAAACTAATCCGACAGAAGTCTTCCAGTGGGTGCCACAGCAGAGGAGAACGACCAGATGGTGGAAATGTTTCTTATCTTATTTTGGGTGTGGTTACAAGAGTGTGTACAGTTGTCAAACTCACAGAACTAACACTGCAGAGGTCTTTGTTTTTATTGTATTTAATTTATACCTCGGTTTTAAAAAAGTGACCAGTAACAACAGATCAGATCCTGAATGTACTTTTTGAATTTCCTTGCTCCCATATTTGAGAATTACTGTGTATTGGTGGTTTGCGACCCAGAATACTGATATCAAGCATTTGTTAGGGAACAGAATTCAGACTGCTGGTTTTCTATTTTGTTTTATGGTAAAGGGTTGTTGTTGTTTTTGTTTTCTTTTCTAAACAGGTAGAGGATGCATTATAATGAAATGAGATTCAGTAAAATTTATACTCTTTGTGTCCAAGTTTTATAATACGCATTCCTGGGAATAGTTTTAATCTTTTAAGTATATATGTATGCCTTCATTTTTATTAATCTGGTCATCTATATTACGAAGCCGATCATCTGTTTGGACTGAAACAATGAAGTGCTTTATAATACCAGGTCATAATTGCTACATCACCAGGGCCAGTCGGGTCGGAGGGAGAGAGGGAAAACCTTGCCTGTTTGTCTGCCAGGCTTTCTAACTGATACCAGCCCTGGCCTCTGGGTCGGTAGAGAAAGTGTGAAGTGTCTGTTCCATATTCTCTTGAGCTGTCTCAGTTTCTGACGCAAAGACCAGGTCCACCATGAGTTAAAAGTACAGCCCACCTGCTTTTCCTGTAATTTCTTCTGTGATGGCTATAGAGCATGACATTCGGTTTCTTCTCTGTATATTTTATGAAATCATTGGGAAAACAAGGAGCGATGGGCCTGCTAGATAAGCTCTATTTCACCAGATGTCTTCTAAACAGACAGAACATTCAGCTGATTGATTTTTGTTTGCTTTTTATAGAGTTGTTGTAGCATGCCACAAAAGACATTAGGATCACAGGCTAAGCTAATTACATGTTTTAAATATGATGCTTAATTGACAGAGTCCCCATTAAAAAAAAAAAAGACAGAAAGTGGTAAAAGAAATAAATTAGATTATGAATGAATATTGGGTCTCTGGTTTACCAAGTCCTCTGATTGGGACCTTCACTTAGGATTTCTGTTTTTCGGCTATTATTTCAATTGTCTGGAGGAAATCGTTGTTCTGCAGATCTTCATTTAGAGGGCAGAGATGGTGAATTCCAATAAATACAGAACAGGAGCCTATTGGAAGGCTTCAGGTGCAGTTCCTGTGTAGTATACCACGTAACACCAAGCACGCTCGGGCATGTGATCTTGCTTTTAGTGGGCAGATCAAACACCATGATTGTGTTCAGTGTAATTATTTTTTATTTCACCACTGTGTGTTTTATTTAGCATTTTGTTTGTATTTTTATTACAGCTGTTTCATTCAATTCAGAGAACCTGTTTGGACTTGTCTAAAGCAATTGTACTCTATCAAAAGAGAATATGCTGTAAGTATACCATAAGTGTGAATATTGGTCAGTTAGAAATAGGATGCTTTGCCTTACTGTATCATTGCATATGTTTAGGAAGTAAGACCAAAAAAAAAAACTACTGGTTAGGAGTATCTGTCTTTGCTCTTTAAGGGGTAGAGAGGAGGGTCTTTAATAATGTTATCCGAAATCCTTTACATAGGCTATTTATTTTTCAATGCAGGTACAAAAACAGAAGGATTTTGTATTGGGTCTCCCATGATTAAGTACACGCCATTTATTTTTCTAATTATAAAAAAGTTTTCTCAGTGTTTATATCCTTGAATTTTTTAAATTTGTTTTTTGCTGTCTAGATTGCCCTGGCTCTCTTATTTCTAATTTTGTTCTTTTTTAAATGACCAGATGGAGAGAGAAGGCACATACAGTGAATTCACTGACAATATTTTATTGATAACACTTTCTCATCCACATTCGTATGTTGGATGTTGTGTTATCAGGGAAGAAGACTTTCCCATGGTGATCCTGTCTTAAAATTGTTACCAACAAAGTTATCTCTGAAATGCTAAATATAAAGTTGTGCGTTGGTATGTTTTTCTATTTCCCCTTGTAGGTGACGCAATAGTACAATTTCTATATTTCTGAGACTAAATGGGAAGTTTTTCTCTTTCTGACTGCTGCCAAACCTTTCTAATAATCACGAATTAACCATTGGTCATTTTCCTTCATTAGTAAGCTTTTATTGAGACAATTGGGGTAAGTACAAAGTCCTAGGACTTAGAGGCAAAATTCCATAAATGATCTGTGTCACTACTTACTAAGTGTTGGAACTAAGACTTCTCCAGGCCTATAACTCCATAGTCTTAAGCAGTGAGGAAATCAAGACACATGGCACACCACACACCACACACACACACCCCCAAACCATCTCTGTGTCCTGCATTCATTCATTTCAGTTACAGGTCCATTTTGTCACCTAAATAGCTCTCAGGTTCTCCTTCCTCTCCCATCTTCACTGCCAGTGTCTTAGAGCACCCCCTTCCCTCTCCCGGTTCACTGCATCAGCTTCCTAACTGGTTTCCCTGCCTCCACTGTTCCTCCCCCGGTCCATGGTCTCCACTGCAGCCAGAGAGCAATGAGGTCGCCCTCCCAGTGCTCCCGATGGTCAAAGCTGGGATGATTGGAGCAACAAAATAAATAATGATTGGATTGGATTATAACCCATAAAGTAAAATAAATATGCATAAAGTCTATATGGAAATAAACAAATGAGGAGAGATAGCTCCTCCTTATAAAATAACCCCAGTGACTAGATACAGAACGAAGGAGGGAGCCACAAGGTTATCATGAGGCAGACAGGACAGTAAGAATTGTGGCCGTTCTGCTGCCCTGCGGGTGTTATCATTCATGATTGGAAGTTTGAGGAGAAACTGGATGTTTGCATAGTCTCGTATACTTCACCCTCAAGACTTTTAATAATTATCAAAGGGGGAAAAATCATCCTTTTATAGTAGAGAAACTCAGGAGACAGCCCCTGAAGAGGGGATCGCGGTGCACATCACCAGGGAAATGCATGTTGATATCGTGTAGCTCAGATACCGTGCACTCCACGCGTATGGTTTCGTTCCCCCAAACCTGTAACCCGAGTCTAATAGTGAGAACGCAGACAAACCCGTAGTGAGGGAAATTCTACAGAATTCCCGGCAGATACTCGTAAAGGGCATCAAGGTCATGAAAGACGAGAAAGGCTGAGAACTGCCACGGATTGGAGGAGACTGAGGGGACGGCAGCTCAATGCACTGCGATCCTGGGACAGAAGAGCAACATTAATGGGAAAACTAGTAAAATTCCAATAAGGTTGGGGTTAGTTAGTCAGTCAACAGTGTTATACCAGTGCTCATTTCCCAGTTGTGATCATTGTGCCATGGTGTTTTGTAAGATGCTAACGTTAGGGGAAGCTGACGGAGGGTATACAGAACTCTGAATTCCACTTACAGTTTTTCTATGAGCCTAAAATTATTTCAAAATTTAAAGTTTTAAAGAACGTACATTGGAACATATTGCTTCTCTGCCGAAAAGCCTCCGGTAGCACTTACAATAACATCCAAACTTCCATACCCTCGCTCATCAACTCCTACGTGAGGGGCCCAGCTCACCCCTCCAGTCACCTTTGTCCTTACCCCCCATGTGACATGAGGCCTCTGCACTCACTGTTTCCCCTCTGTGGAGTGTCCTTGCCCTAATCGTCTCAAGAGTGGGCCCTTCTTGTCATTCAGAGCTCAACTTAATGGTCACCTGCTCAGAGACACCTTCCTTGACCACCAGTCCAAAGCAGCTACTAATCTCTCTTACTCTCTCTGGTATTGAGTTTGCGATTCCGTATTTTTTTATTTTCTGTCTCCTGCTGCTTCCACGGAAGCTTCATCAGAGCAGGTATCCTGTGTCTTGTTCGCTCCTCTTAGGTCATCCACGAATTAACTCACTCTGTGCTGAGAGAATGCATGCTGCCAAGCTAATTGCTTTCATAGTTCTTTAGTTGCCGTTTTAGGGCACATTGGAAAATCTAATCAGCAATTAAGTATGAATAGATTTTTATTTGTCTGAAGTTTTAAACCCCAGTAAAGTGAAAACTCAAACTTTTGAGTTATCTCTTACCTTAGAAGAATTTAAAATGTCTATAAATTAATTTCAGTATTAGAATTTTTTTTAAATATGTTTTTATTGATTTTTTTTTTTAGAGAGAGAGGAAGGGAGAGAGATAGAAACATCAATGTGAGAGAGAAACATCCGTCGGCTGCCTCCTGCACGCCCCCTACTGGAGATGGAGCCCACAACCCAGGCATGTGCCCTGACTTGGAATCAAACTGGGACCTCTCAGTCCATTGAGCCACACTGGCCAAGGAGTACTTGAATTTTTAAAATTAGCATTAAGGAATGAACGTCTCTTCTTCAGAAAATGATGGCCATTACTAAGGAATCCAACCTAGGGCCTGATGCCGCTCAGATTTTTCCATCGCCCTCTGAGCAACCCTGCCAGCTAGTCAGAGTCTAGCTCTCAAAGTGACACCTGTCTACCACCCCAGGTTCAATCCCCAAGTGTACAAAGTAACTAAAAATGGTTTTCCCAGTGCTTCCACCTACTTGGGTTTATTTGGGGAAGAGTACATTTCACCAACCACGTAATCACCCGGGTTCCATGAATGGGTTTCTTCCTAGCCTTCAGCTAAATGTGTTCATGTGTAGGTGACTCGAGGCATCAAGGTAAAAACGGTGGCAGTGGCCTCATGCTTTTCTGAACAAAAATGTGAAATTTCTCTCCAGAGGGAAAGATTCATTGTGGAATTGTGTAAGTCTCACATTAGTAAGTGAAGAGAAGACGGAATCAAAGATACTAAAACAAACAAACAAACAAACAAAAAAAAACTTCTTATAATTATAGGAATTGTTTAAAGCTACATAGAACCATGGCGTAAATATCAAATAAGCATTTAAAGTGAAACAAAGTATACAGGGATAACAAGGGGAAATTATAGTTAATTCAGTTTTACAAGCATTTAGCTGGGGAATCCATAGTTTACATGAGGTCCCTGTCCTGAGAAAGCTTAGAGCCTCGTGGGAAAGGGACACACCCACCTACAGACGCTCTAATAGCAGATGCTGGGGGGGGGGGGGCGGCGTTGCTCTCATAGAGAAATAGCGATCAACTGCTTCGCAGAGGAAGTCGCCGTTGAGCTGGACTTTGACCAATGAACTTGATTTTGAGGGACAGAAGAGGTAGGAGGATAGCCATTCATCTCTCAGGAAGAACGGATTCTAAAGGCGTCTTCTCCTCTGGGATGTGGAGCGTGAACCACAGTCACAAATTAATACGGGAGCAGTAGGGACTTTCACCTTTGGGTTTGTGATTCCTGGCCAGCATTCTGTAGCCAGCGTTGGAGAGGCTGTGTCAGGAACCGGGTGCATTCTCAAGGAAATCTCATGGTTCATGGAAACGGGCAAGAATCCTAGTAGCTTTTAAAAAGCAGTTTTTGTCCTGGTCAGTTTGGCTCTGGTCGGGGTTGTGCGGGAGGCAACCAGCCAATGTGTCTCTCTCACATCGATGCTTCTCTCTCTCCCTCTCTCTCTATCTGATGATAAATAGAAAAATATCCTCGGGTGAAGATTTAAAAAATAATAATAATAAAAAGCAGTTTTAGGGACACATAATGTGAAATGTGAAATGAGAGTAGTAGTGTTCAGAGTACATCCATTAGCACATGTTGTGTGTAGACAAAATACATTCCAGGAAGCTCTGTGTCACTCCTTGCTCAGCTGTGGGTGAGTGTGTATTCGGGGCCAGTGGCCGCGTAACAGCTCGCTGTTCATTTTGTGGGTGCACTGTGTTTGAGTAAACCATCTCCACTGTAGGGAAAAAGTGTTTTGCTCTTACAAACAATGATGCTATGACTATCTTTGTATATACATCTTTGAGCCCATTTTACTGCTTCCTTAGGATATACTCCTAACAGAGAGCAATGTCAGAAGAGACATTTCTATTCACTGCCAAATCAGTCTGTAGAAAGCTCGTACCAGTCACTAGGCTCACCAATAGTGTCATCCGAGGTTGTCTTCAAATATAAGGACCAATGTAAATATTGAATCATTATGTTGTGTACCTGAAACTAAACTAATATAATGTTGTATGTCAATTATGCATCAACTGAAAAAAAAAAAAAAAAAAGAAAAAGAAAAAAAGAAAAGACCAAGATAAGGCATAACCAGTTCAGATTTGGGTCCAGCTCTGCATTTAAAAAACCCACCAAGTCATCAACCTACCCACCCTCTCCCCTCATCCTCACCACCAACCGAAAACCTGGGTCATGGATAAGGTGTTCGAATGGCTTTACAATTCAGTAGAATGTAACTCAGAAAGCAGAGATCAAAAAGTCAGCGAGGGAGAAAAACAGAAGGAAACTGACCCTTCATTACGGGCAGCCACCGAAGATTCCCACAGTCACACTTGACAAACTCATCTTTTTCATTTCGGCTCGAAGCAGCACATTATCAGCTCGCTTTTCAGTACAGAGGTCATTTTCTGGTTCCGATTACAGGGCACCAAACCCACTGACAGATGTACTCAAGTGAATTCGATCTCTCGTTTTTGTAAATGGAAGAACAGCATGAAAGCTAAATGGAGGGGGTGGGGAGCTTACCTTGTAGCCTGTCACTTGGATTTAATTTCATCTCATCTTTGACTCTGGAGGAGAGAGGACCTTGGGGTTTGTCTCTCTCCTTTGCTCTGTAATAAAAATGCTCATTGTTCATGGCTCCTTTTGGTCTTTTCCTCACCAGCCTTGTCTCAAGAAGAAAACGAACTGGGGAAATTTCTCCGATCCCAAGGCTTCCAAGATAAAACCAGAGCAGGAAAAATGATGCAAGCGACAGGAAAGGCCCTCTGCTTTTCTTCCCAGCAAAGGTGTGTGGCCTTCCCTGGGGCTCTGTCTGGGGGATCTGCTGAGAATGTGGGACCCACTTACTCACAAAGGGGAATTGCCCAGTGCTTTTTAGACGACTGTGGTCTGAGACTGACAGGCTGTTCTGTTCTCAGTTGTTAGTCTGTTGGTACGTATTCTCTGATTAAGATAACAGACATGATTTTTTCCCCTGCCGTATTAAAATTTTTTAAAATGATTTTTCATGTTTCTTCTGGTCTGTAGGGGGCATTTTATATGCCAATCACTGAGTACTGTCCTAGGCTCGTATTTGACCTTGAGCCTTGCTCCTAGCAATCAGTCTGGTCCCCTTCCAGCAGCTGATCAAAGCAAGAGCCTAATGAGACCAGGTGGAAGGGTTCCTTCCCTGCTCTCAGTGGACCAATTAACTTTAGAGCAGTATTGTTCAAGATGCCCTGAACTATTCTGCTCAGACCCTGGACAGCAATATCAGCCGCCCCACCTGGGCACCTGTTAGAAATGCAGAATCTAGGCCCCACTGCGGAACTGCTGAGTCCCGATCTGCATTTCAAGGACATCCCCAGTTGATCTCCATGCGCATTCAGGTTTGGGAAGCGTTGGTGCAGAGAAAATTGTGCTAGGTCAGTGCCTTCTTTTTTTAACACTACCATGACTCATTTTTATGGTCTGTGGAGAACAAGCAGGAGCCCTGGCACACAGTTGCACTTTGTGTCTGAGAAATTGACACCTTCTCCTCCTCCTTCCCCAGTAACTAACAAGCCTCCAAAAATGTCACTCACTGGTCTTAGGCAGGATGATACCTAAATAAGGCTTAAACGTAGTTTCCAAAAATATTCAGGCTACAGAAATTTCACTTACTCAATTGTCCAACATTTTCTTCTATTAATTTCTTCTTATTGCGTTCTCTCCCTGGGGCCAAGAGCAGGCCTGTCACACACGTCTTCCTATGGAAACCAAAGCAGGTGGAGTGGAAAAGAGACCCGCCACGTCAAAACGTCCACTCCTGGGCATTTTGGTTCTTCCCAATGATATCTGGACCCTGACCTCGTGAGCAGTTTTCCTAGTTGAATGAACCCATTTCTAAAAGTTCTGTACCCCAGTTTTCCAAGAAAAGTGTTTCCTTATAATCTTGAATTCCTTTTAATCTTCTTATAACTTTTTCCTTATAAAAATGATAACTATTCATTCTAGAAAAATTTAAAAACAGAGAAAAACCAAAAGAACAAAATGAACACACACAGATTTTAATAGAAATGACCCAGTTTTGACCCCTTGATACTTTCTATTATATACAAGGATAACTGATTCTTGAAAAAGCTTTCATAAATTATCGTATATTAACCATATAACTATTACTAATTTCAGTGGGAAAATTCTTACATAGACCTGCATGCCAAAATCAACATCCATTTATGGGAAACAAAACTAAATCCCAGGACACATCACTAAAAAAGTTACCATTACTGTTCACATGGTTGTTTTATAATATGGCTGTCTAGTGATACCCTTGCAGACTTATATATCAAATTATCTCACACAGCACACATTTGATACCTTAAGTTTATAGAATCTGACCTTTGGGTACAGATAAAAACAGTAAAAGAAGTCAGCAAAAACAATGCAAATGATACATGAAAGTATCACTGCTACAAAGTAGCAATCTGCCCCGTGTCGTAATTTAATGCAGCTTGGGCAACTTTGCAGTTTGGAAGGCGGCCTCTTGCAGGATGGCTCTGGTTTCGTGGTGCTCAGCTACTTACCAGGTACCTGGCATCCAGAGCAGTCCTCCTAAACATGAAGAAGCAGGATGACATAAAACTCACATGAAACTGAATTCTCGGACCTTGAATGGACACAATTTGGGATGTGCCAGGATTTTTAAAAAATACATAAACAGCATCATACCATACAATTTTTGTATAGTATTGCATGCTGGTTATTTAGCAAATTGATTTTTCTGATCAAATAACATTGACAACCTTTTTATGTCCATATATACATTTTTTAAACATCCATAGTATAGTATTCTGTTGTCGAAGCATCCATGACAGAGTTCACCCGGGGCCCTTGTGTGCACTTCCTGGGTCTTTGCAGTACACCTTCAGGCACTGCATTAACTGTTCCCAGTGGGTAGATTTTCATGAATGAAAACGTGGGCCAGTCTTTCACTGAAGCTTGATGGTTCCGGTTATTGAGTTTTCCCTTGGTCTGGATCAGTCCCTGGTACCACAAGAGAAGAGGTTTTTACCTTTCTGATTTTATATGAAACAAGTTACAGGAAAAAATGAGGTGCTTTTATATGTCTTTTTCTTTTCTCCAAGATCTTAATCTCTGTCATCATGTCATTACGTCTTCAAAAGTTTTAGTCCAACATAACAGCAGTCAAAGAAATCGAGAATATTTTATTCACAAGACGCTTTTTCAGCCAGTTTAGGGAAAATGGCAAGAGCCAAGGGAAGTGAAAAAAAAAAAAAGTCCAGGAATAAACAGGATCTTTAGGGGGACAGCTGTGGACTCTTTCTCCCTTTCAATAGAAGGCTTCGATTTTATTAACCTTCCCTCCAGCATTTGTTTTGCTGACTTATTTGGTAGTCATTGCTACAACTGCTCATTCAGTGTGATGAATAGTGAGTATTAAATTTAATCCAGTGCTGATAAAGCGCAGGCTTACTTTATGACACAACAATATGTCTTTGAAAACAGCTCGCAACACCTAGGTAGGCCAATGTGAGCAAGCTGTTTTTAAAGAAGTGCTGAATATTTATACAGTGCTTTATAGGCAAAAGGAAAACCGAAGAAAATATAAAAGGATTTTCCCCCTTAAACAGTTTATTGCTGTATCCATAATCTTATGGTGCTGTGTGCATGGAAGGCATCATAGACACTGAAGAACTGCCAGGAGCCGACTTCAGTTCACTAACGCCATTGTCCCCTCCACCTGGATAAGTTTGCATTTAAATTGAAATGTAAATATTCATCTTATTTTTATTTTTTGAACCTTTGCCCTGCAACTTCATGTGGATGACTTTTTTTTTTTAAAGAGTGTAATTCATCTGATATTACTGTTTGGGATAGGAAGATGGAAGAAGCAGTATCCACCTCCCCCCCCCGACCCCCCATAAATATTTTATCCAAGGTTTGATATGCATCAAGCATTATTATTATCTTTCTTTTGCTGAATAAATGATGGTATGTTATGGCCCATATTATAATTATTTTACACCCACTTCCTTGTATAACATACCTTCATTTCTGGTGTAGTATCCTTAAGTTTTGTTTTTTCATAAGGATCAAATCACAGAACCTACTGAAAGTGCCTAACACAATAAAGCCTCCGTACATGCACTTCTCTCCCTTCCTAGAACATTAAAAAATGCTTCTATTTATGCTTCATTCCCTGACTATTGGGTCAAGCAGCAGATGCCCAGGCCTTTGGAGAATAATCCAAAATGGCCTAGCCAGGGAGACTCTAATCACACACAGGCCCACCCCTCCCCAACGGGCCAGGCTTCAGAGGAGCATCAGGCAGGGAGTGGCCAAGAGTAGACACGGAGAATAGTTATTCCTGGACCTTTCTCCATTAACACAGGATTGGTTCAAGCTTCCTGCGAGTGTTCTTTGCCTAGGCGTGAAGCCACGCCCAACAAGACTGATGGAAATACTTCTCAATAGTACAGTTAAGTAACAGTAATCTGAGAGATCAGTACATGGCTGATCATCTCTGGTTGACGCCTCAGTTCACATGCATTTCAGTTATAGTGCATCAAACATTTCTACAGCATCGTCTCTGTTCCAGGCATCGTGCTAGGCTCCTGAGGTTAAGCTTGGTAAATGGTCAAGGATTCAGATTTCTAGCCCACTTAGTTTCAAGACTGTGGCCTTATCCTTGGTGTAGGTTGGCCTTGCGAAATCCTCTGTGTCGATTTCACCAAGAAGTGGAGACTTTCCGGCATCGGGCCATCTCGGACACGTGGCTGACGGTGAACCGCATGGAGCAGTGCCGGACGGAATACAGAGGGGCATTATTGTGGATGAAGGACGTGTCACAGGAGCTCGATCCAGACCTCTACAAGCAAATGGAGAAGTTCAGGAAGGTAGGAGATTTTACAAGGGTGACCGAGGGGGTACCTGCTGGAAGGTAATGAGGTGTGATTTGAACCCTTCTAGTGAAGAAGACAGAATTCAAAAGCACCAAGGATATAATTAATCATCACTGGTGTCTTTTTATGTGACAGAACACCAATTAATGTGATCTATAATTCTCTAAGGATACGAGTGGAGAGACAGCTGGAAACTGCTGGGACTTAGTTACTGGTTCTAATTGAAGTCAGATTTTCATATAATGTGCGCTTTTGTGAGGTTGTCACTTTTAAATGTCTTTTCATGCGTAACTAAAAATCAAGATGAGATCAAATGAAACTGGAAGTTGAGGACAGACTATTGTGGAAATCCTTTTTAATTACTAATGAATATTACAATTAATAGAATAATAATGCTCCTTTGTTTTGTGAATTGGTTCAGAAGCCATCAGGTTTAGTTGTAGGATTAAATAATGTAGTATTGACTTCATGTATAATAGACCTCTTCAGAAATTTGTCTGAGGAAAAGACCTAGCCGAGGAGATGAGTATGCTCCTAAATTTCCCTGAAATAACTAACTAGTGAGCAGCAGAGAACAGTGATTCCTTGGTTTTTTAATGACCTGTCAGTTTCCGCGGTTCTCAACCTGTGGGTCGCGACCCCTTTGGGGGTCAAACGACCCTTTCACAGGGGTCGCCTAAGACAACAGTAGCAAAATTACAGTTATGAAGTAGCAACGAAAATAATCTTATGGTTGGGGGTCACCACAACATGAGGAACTGTGTTAAAGTGTCGCAGCATTAGGAAGGTTGAGAACCACTGTTTGGAGATTTGTTCAAACAAGGATACATCCCACCACTAGGTGGCAGTCGTGCACTGAGTATTTATGAAAATGCAGAGAGATTTTTGTGTGTACAATCTTGGGTTCTTTGTTTGGTCGACTTAGATATTTCTGAGTGTGAAAGAAAAAAAATAAAGCAAATGTTATGTTTGACATAATATTGCATCAACTGTCTTATTACTCATTTCAAATGATTCAGTAATATTGCTCAAAATCCCTCGATTTCTTTTTAAGTACACCACTGCAGAGCTGTGGGTGGGAAGTGCCACTGGTACGCAGGTTAGATGTATGGGATGTGTGCGAAGTGTTGGATAGGAGATGTGGGGGGCAGGGTGAAGGGGGAGGAGGGACCTCTGTTGCTTAAGAATAAGGTCACCAGTTCTTGACCTAGGTATTAGATTCATACAAATTCTTTTAAAAGTCAAGTCTTATTCTGGTTGGTAATTTAGAATCCCTCTCTATGAGGGAAATCAGGGTCCATTTTATGTCTGATCACAGATGACCTTAATGTGTTAGCAGCATCTAACTTCTTGGTAAGGCAGGCTTCTGAGCTCATGGAAAATCAGAACTGAAAAGTCCTTTAAAAATTAGCTAGAGCCCTGGCCGGTTTGGCTCAACGATTAGAGCATTGGCCCTCAGACCAAAGAGTTGCGGGTTCGATTTCGGTCAAGGGCATGTACCTTGGTTGCGGTTCGGTCCCCGGCCCTGGTTGGGGTCATGTGGGAGGCAACCAATCGATGTGTCTCTCTCACATTGATGTTTCTCTCTCTCTCTCTCCCCCCTCCCTCCCACTCTCTCTGAAAATAAATGGAAAAACATCCTCGGGTGAGGATTAAAAAATAAATAAATATTAGTGAAACTCACTCATTCTCTAAAAGAGAAAATCAAGGCCCCAAAATAATAAATAAAACTTTTCAAGAGTTGCTAGCTAGAGTTGGTGAGCCCAGGCTGCCTTTGAGAGTTCCTGACTTTTTTATCAGGCACATAATTCGGTTTGTCCTTGAGACTTTATTTGGGGGTTGAAGGAGGATGGGGAATGGAATGGAATGGAGAGGCTGAAAAAAGAAAAAGGAAAGGAAAAAAACCTGAACACTATCTGCAGGGTATGGTGCCAGTCACTTTATGTCTACTACAACCTTTAACTCTCATAATAACCAAGACAAAGATTTCATTTTATGGCTGAAGAAAATGGTACCAATTTTAAGTGACTAGCCCAGGGTCAGACAGGGAAATGAAAGTCAGAATCCTAGAAAATTACGCATAATATTTTCTCTAAGAGAAAAAAAAGGGGTAGGAGGATTGAAGAACATACATAAAATTGAGAAGGGAACTTTCATAGTCATAATGCCTGTCCTGTGTTTTATTCATTCAACAAACATTTATTGAGCACCTTCTATGTGCCAGATAATAAAAGTAAACTCATGATTACTCTGGAAGGCCAGAGAATTTCATGTGGAATTGCGTTTATTTGGTTTTGTTTTGGAGGGTAGTTACTAGCTGTGTAAGGATGAAATGAAAACCAAGCCCTTCGTCATTTGGTTTGAATGTTGAAACATTACCCACTCTTTAGTGTGATCAGTCTGTTGACTTTGGAAAATATGGTTGAAAAAAAATCTTTGCTATAAAGAAGTAGCTGAAGCGATGCCTTGCCCCAGTCCCATGTGTACTGGATTTAATTTAATAGCAGAACATGGTGTACTGAGAATTTAGGGAAAGAATTTTTTTGAGAAGTCAAATGCACGAATATATTTGACGAGGCCGGACTTTCCATGGGGACAGGGACTGGACTGGTTCTTTGCTGCCATAACCCCAGGGCCAGCCCAGCACCTGTCCCCAAGTTAGTGCCCATACCGATGGCCTGATTCCAGCCATGGAGTCGGAAGGGCCAGAAGCATGTTTTCTCAGACCTCTAGGGCCTTCTCACCACATGCAACTGACCTTAAGATGTTTTGGAAATTGACATGTGTGGTTTTGCAGGTAAGCAATAGCAGTATTAATTTGTGGCTTGCTGCCCTCTTTGGAATGAATGTAAATTGTGGAGTCTGCTGTTCGCTTGGAGTTCATAACATGAAATTTAACTTTGAGCAAGCTTTCGTGTTTTGTCCCAGTTAGGATTCCATATTAAACAGATCTCCACTAACCTCTGGAAAGTGTTCATTCTCAGTCCTCTGGGTGAGAGGTCAAGCCGCGGGCGGCTCCTTGGGTGCCACTGCGGGGTGGGGAACTTCAGTCTCCTTAGGGTCTTCTCGCCACTGTCAGTTTCAGCTGATGAATCTTGAACTGAAGTAGTATTTTGCTATAAATTCTGTTCTTTGAATTCAGAGGAGACAGAATACTAATTCATGCCTCACAAATTGGACCCCCCTGATTGTAGTCTTGAGTATACATTCACTCATTTATTCCTCCATCCAGCCAGGGATATTGAGGCTGCATCACCGCACTCCTGCCTTGTGCGGTCGCATAGGGGAGAGCAGGTCAGCACGACGCTGTGAGGTAGCACAGGCTGCCACAGTGCGGGGCCGCCTGCAGGAGGGGGCATCCGGTCAAGATGTGAAGGAGGGGTGGGAAGGAGCAAGGTGGAGGGAGTAGGGACAGCAGAACAGAGTTCCAGGCTGAGGAAGCAACTGAAATCAAAGCTTTTAGGGGAAAGTACATCTAAGGACCTGAAGGTCCCTACAACCAGAACACAGAAGTCACAGCGGATGTGAGGATGGTGGTGCCCAGACCGGGGCTGCTGAGGTCAGCAGAGCCAGACCAGAAGGGACATCTTCCTGAGGGCTGAGTGGGAATGGAAGGGTTTGAGATGGGGAGGGGCATAATCAAATCACTATTCTTGATAGCTCATTCCGAACTTTTTAAATTGATTTTAGAGAGGGAGAGGGAGAGAGAGAGAGAGAGAGAGAGAGAGAGAGAGAGAGAGAGAGAGAAACATCAACTGGCTGCCTCCCAATCGGGGATCAAACCTGCAACCTGGGTATGTGCCCTGACCAGGAATCGAACCCGCCACCCTTTGGTGTACAGGCTGAAGCTCCAACCAACTGAGCTACACAGCCAGGGCTAGCTCCCTCAGATTTTAATGTGAAAGATTGGAAGGACCAAGCCTTCAGTCTGGGAGTGCTGCTAGGAGGCTTTTGCATGAACCCAGACAAGACATGGGGTGCCTGTGGAACGAAGGGGGCAGTAGCCCAGGAAATACACTGTTCCGACCTTTCCCAGACTCCATCACAGCACCACTGTAGTTACAGAGCTCTTCATTCCTTTCAGATATGAGCAAAAGAAGTATCAATCAGTAAATAGCGAGACCAAGTATTCTTTCACCTCCAACCAAGGCTGTTTCCATAGTGTTTTCCGAATGCTAAGCAACTTTTTAAATAACACACAGGGAGCATGCCCGAAATGATGAATGAAAAACTTAAAATCAAACGAAGTAAATAATCTGTTTCCATTCTGGCAGCCTTTGAAGCACATAGGCCGGATGACAGAGCTCTCAGCAGCGGCATTAGCAAGCATTTATTAAGTGCCTGTATTTGGGGATGGAAATACAAAGAGGTGGAAAAGCTTGATCCCAGCCCTCAAACAGGACCCTGCTAGCTCATCTGTTCCTTGTCAGGACGACCGTGATAAACAAGACACCTGGAGAGTGGTCCCATGCAGCCCTTCAGACTGAATGCGAGGACGCGGTGGACGCCTCTGAGCGGGCGGGGCGGGCGCTGTGGAGGTGGGAGCCCCTCCTGACAGTGACTCACCCCAGGAGGGAAATGGACAGGAGGCTACACCATGAAGTATTTTATGAGCAGTTACATTGGGTGATATATGTGCCCTTTGAAGGCAGAGTAAAAGGGTATAATTTAAAAATAGAAGCCAGCTTCTTGTAGCAGATTACATCAGCTTAAGCTGTGAGCTCACAGAAGCGCTTTTGCAGCCCGATGCCC
This sequence comes from Tadarida brasiliensis, assembly GCA_030848825.1. Lineage (NCBI taxonomy): Eukaryota > Metazoa > Chordata > Mammalia > Chiroptera > Molossidae > Tadarida > Tadarida brasiliensis. The sequence goes on along the minus strand of CM061267.1, from coordinate 74,297,323 downwards.
TTGAGAGGGTCCTCCTGTGGTCAATTAAGTGTCTTGTTTTTCTTGCAAGTCAGAAATGGGATGGAGGGTAATTATTCTAAGTGGAATAAAAGCTGTGTTAGGTGTAAGAAAATAGTTCGGAATCCTCTGAAGAGATCATGTGAAATGTATACGTGGGCACTGGTATGAGGTGGAGTCCTCATAGACAAGGACAAGGGGACTGGCATTGTAATGAGGGCCATTTATTAAATGGCTCAATGAAACCCTCCAGCATTTGTCTCATGTTTCATCACCATAATTCAGAAGGGGATCTAAAAGGTAAGAAATGTGAATATTGCCCCCGTATTCTCCGGCTTGTGTCTATTTAAAATAGCGTTCGATTTGTGAGAGCCGTTAATTCACCAAAGTCATATTATCAAAGGATATGTCACTGGGAGAGGGTTTATTAACAAATGGTGGTGGCTTAATAGGTGGGGCCTTATTAGGGTCATCAGTCAGGGGTGTTCCTGTGTCCTGACCGAAGATTCGGCTCTATCGAGCTTGGCCAAGGACTAGTAAACAGCAGTATTGACATTAGAGGGATTTTTTTTTTTTCCTGTGGACAAAGACGGGTTAATTAATTTGACAGTATCATTAATTACGGCTGAAATCATTGGTCTTTGTCAGAGGTCGGGCTCTTTTAGCGATTGAGGGCAGGTCCCACGAGTGCTGGAGAGGCCAAGTAATAACGCGGGAGTATCAGCTCTCAGCCGTCTCCCTGTGCAGTGATAAAGGCCTTTCGTTTTGCCTGGGCCTCCCAGCTTTCTCCTTTAAACCGGTGTCCTGCTTTGGTTCAGTGCCAAGGGCGGGGATGAGACACCGCCCCACACACACCCCGACAAATTGTGTTGAGCGAGTGTGGAGAATTTCAGCTGTGGGTCCTTGCAATGGACTCAACTGTCTGTTTAAGCAGCATCTTGACCCTGAGGGCTTGGCTGAATTCACACGTAGAAGGGGTGGGGGGCTTGGCCCATCACCTCTTCCATCTTCTCTAGTTCTGAAATTCCGTGCGCTGGGTTGAGTTCTTGGATGAGGTGAAATTTCCTTCTGTGAAGCTAACCCTCTTTGTGATACCTGTTTCATAACCCTCCATTTTCATTTGTTGGGTTTCGATGTGTGCTTGTTGTTTGTTTTATTTGGGTTGTTGAACTGGGGTGCCCGTTTATTGTGGTGCCCAAGAAGATTGAATGTAGCTGCTAAACCCCACCCTTGGGTTGCTGTTCCTTTATACTACCCAAACGCCGTAGGAAAAACATGCCATTTTCACGTGGCACAATGGGGAAGGGAACAAATAATTACACCCTTGCTTTCATTTCTGAATTTCATGAGATGACGCCTTTGGGGCTTTGTGTGTCTTTATTGATTTCCCCTGCTGAACTTGGTGACTAGCAGAAATTAGTTTCAGGGTTAAGCCAAGACCATGTGGAATAGCATGCATGAAACAGATAACTCTCGGAGAGCTGATGGCTGGCTGGCTTGGCTGGCCGCTCCTGCTTGGAATAGGGAGGAGGAGGGCGCCTGAGCTCAGAGTTGGGATGGCTCGGCACTCTATTCCTGGTCCTGCTGCAGCAGCTGTGACAGCTTAGCTAGGTCTGCAAGTCCACTGCACTGTTCTCATCCACTAAAGGAGAGACAGGTACTAGATGATCACCAAGCTCTCTTCCAGCTGTAACGTTTTTATTATTCTTTCGAAATCATTAAGCTCTAACATTGTTACGCTGGCCTGCAGGGAAGAGGAGGCTGGAGCAGGGCTAACATGCCTTTTGTCAGTGTAGTCTTCCTCCCACTTCACAGAAGTGCTGGTCTTGCCGGGTCAGCCTGGTCTTATTGCTGTTGGGCTATTATTAGACTCCAGGAAAGAATGTTTCACTCAGAATTCTTGGGCGGAGGAGTCTTCGGTGTTTACAAACTGATCATGTTGATCTCTTACTTAGATATTAATACTTCTTCAAGGATCAGAGACCTATGACCCACAGGCCAGCCGCCTGTTTCTGCAAATCAAGTTTTTTATTGGAACACAACCATACCCATTCATTTACTTATGTCTGTGGCTGCTTTCATAATACCCTGGCACAGCCCAGTAGTATGTCAGAGACTGCTGTGGCCACAGAGCCAGAATTCTTGCTTTCTGCCCCTTTACAGGAAACAGTTTGTTGGCCCCTGATTTATAGGCACTTCTAGCACATGTTGAGGTTAAGAAATTTGGGGAATTAAAACATTTTTAATTAAGATGGAATACACAAAATGAAATTTACCATCAGAGCTATTTCTCAGTGTCCAGCTCCGTAGTAAGTGTCTTCACATTGTTGTACAACCAATCCCCAGAACTTTTGCATCCTGCAAAACTGAAACTCATACCCATTAAACAACCAATCCCCATTTCCCCTCCCCCCGCCTCTGGTAACCGCCATTCTGCTTGTGGTTTTTATGAAGTTGACTACGTTAGATACCTCATATAAGTGGGATCATATCCAGTATTGATGTTTCTGTGACTGAATTATTTCATTTTTGCACAACACCTTCAAGGTCCATCCATGTTGTAGCATGTGGGAGGATTTCCTTTTTGAGGCTCAGCAGTAATCCATTGTATGTATAGACCACATTTTATTCATTTATTTAGCAGTGAAGACATTTGGGTTGCTTCTACCTCTTGGCTATTATAAATAGTGCTGCTATGAACATGGTGTGCAAGTAACTCTTCCAGACCCTCCTCTGAACCCCAGATGCATAATAAACAAACATCTATGCAGCTTATAAATGTTTGTGTTACTGAATGAAATTTAATCCTGCCATTGATTAAAAAGGAGACTCGGGCTTTGAGCAAGGAGTCATTTGATTTTTATCATCTGAGAAGATATTGTCTGTAAATACTAATTTATAGTTTATGTGATCCAATTTCTATAAGAATAGTAAACATTGGTGCCTTTTTTTTTTTTTTAAATAAACACACATTGCAAAAGCTAATGTGTTGGCTTAAAATAGATTTTTTTTCATGTGGGGGGTTAGAGAGGACTGCCTCTCTCTTGAGAGAAATAGTGGATGTTTGCAGGTGGCATTTCTCTGATCGCTTGAGGGGAGAGCTTGCTTAACTCTCCAGTTTCAGCATGGACTCTGGATGAAAATGAGTTATTGAAGTGTGAACTAATCTGGCCCAGGATCGTTCTCCTTTTGCCAGATTGTCTGGCTTTTCTTCCAAAGACGTATGTGTACTAGATGTCATATGCAAGCCTGGTTGCTAGATTTTCATGGATGATAACGTACAGAACATGCAGATTTTACTGAGTAGAACCATCAGGTTCCAGATCGAAATGCTGCCATACAGCGCGCCCATCTCAAAATAAGGGCTTCTCAGTGCCTTGGCAGCTGGAGTCTGTTGGAGGGATTCGTGGTTTCCATGTTTCATCATGTTGTGCTTTTGGCTGCAGGGTCAGAGGGCTGGCTGGTGCCCAGGGCGCCGTTCCCCAATCTCCTCCCCAACAACCACAGACTGTCCCATCTGCCTCCGTCTGCTTTTGGTAGCTATTGAAGAAGGTGTCATCTTAGATTATGGTTATATGGAAAATCACTGTGTCCAAGTCGTGTGATTTACTACTGACTCCCTTTCTCGTTTGTCTCCAAGTCTGTCATATCTATATTACCCTCTTCCTTTTGGTTAACAGCTCCACTATCATCTTTCCTAGCCAGTCCTCTTATTCTCTCATGACAAATTAGTTGCAGTTTTTACCACCTTCTAGAATTTAGTATAAAAGAAGGCAGTTTTTGCACCCTGGTGGGCGAGCCCAGCACCCTCATTTTAAAATGTTCATGCTTTCGGGAATCCGTCTCACTATGCTATTATTCTTATTTTTAAAAATGGCTTTTACCATTTTAAATGGCAAGACCATTTTAAAAAATGGTTTTCTTAGACACACAGAAGAGAATGTGGATTTTATTTAATTTCAAACAGGGGTAATATATCTACCATTTCCTGCATGCCAGTAGCTGTACGGTACTCTAAGTTACTTTATTAGAGTCAGAAAGAATTTTCTTCAAATACGTTCTTCTTTGCAGCCGGACTTTTCAGTGACAGGAAAAAATAATAATGATTTGATGGTTGTCTAAATCATCACTTTTACATCAGACTGGATTTATAAATTGGTTATGGAGTGTTAATATTTCAGAAAGGAAGCTCTAAATCACAATTGCTTTTGGAAAAGCCTACAGTCTGTGTTCATTTGTCATTAAGAAATGTTGAAAAGTTTTAAAGAGCATTTTTAAAAGATGATTGAAGTATTTTGGGGAACCCCCAACAAAGCATTCCTAGCAAGGTTTATCCAAGCATTACCTGCCCCATAGTGAGTCATCGACTATCGTTTGTTTCCCAGGGTTCCTGTCTCTCAGTGAAACTCAGAATCCCGTTGTATCCCAAGTCCTAAATCTATCCATACTTTAGTGTTTGAACTGTTAAAGAGTGTGTCAATAGAACACTGGTATTTTCCATTCACAGTTCTGAAATAAAGAAAAAATAAAAAAGAGAGAGATTTGTTGATTCCATGGTCTCCAGTGAACCGATACAAACCTCACCTAAGAGGAGAATGAGCCAGGGGAGGTCCTCATGTTACCCAGATTATATTCACTAAAGGGTGCACAATTCCTCACCACTTTCAACTCTTCTCTCCAAGAGTGGCTTCACTTTGCCTCCTTTAATGAGTTTTTGGTCAAACCTTAAACAGAAAGCAGCTTTAAGTATGTGTGCTACCCTTCTGGCACAAAACTTTCAGGACAATTCCAGGTATAATACAGTTACCCCGAGTGAAAAAATTGTTTCGTAATATAGCAGCTATCCCAAACGAAATCATCACCCCACACAAGATAAATGAAACCCCTATGTAGGAGCCCTCAAATATCAAACCGGCCAATTTGACATGAACTCAGGGAGCCCTAAGAAAAAGCAGGTCCTTGAAAGGCCATTGGTATGACTTTGAAATGAAATTCCCACATGCATTAATCAGGCTTCTGTTGTTCCCATCAAATGAAATATGATTTTAGGGCTTGGTAACACTTCACAGTTGATTGGCTCCTTCTATCCAACTACCCATCTATCTGTCCATCCATCTATTTAAATTCACTCCCCAGCTGTGATTCTGAGACAACCATTGTCATTTAGATGCTGATTCCGTACTGTGGTGCTTCTGGTGACTCCTGACATTGGAATAAGGGATACTTCTCAAGATAGATTAATTATATAAACAAATTGAGGGATGGAGGGGTTTTTTTTTTCTGCTTTGTTCCTTTAAAGAGTCCCCCCTCCCCCCGGCTTTAAGAGGTGGGACTCTGCATTCTTATAAGCAAAAACCATTCATGGGTATTAGATCATGTTCTGAGAGAGGTCCAGGCAAAGCAACTTGGAAAATACCCACACACAGGGAGGAAGAACCGTATGCAGACCCTGCAGATTCATGCATGGGAAATAGATGAAGAAATTTCTCAAATAGACCGGGAAGCTGAAAAGAAGCTAGTCGAGTGAAATATGTTTCATGGAGGATCTCGTTCTCTCTCAGTTTTTTTCCTCTTACATTAGGGGGTGGGGGAAGATGCAGGAGAACCTGGCAATAGTTTCTGGGGCAGGAGATGAGATTGGGGGATGCCACGAGAGGAGATGAGAAGAGATGAGAGTGAGGTCGGAGTTTTACCGCAGGCCTTCTTGTGCCTTAACTTCTGTGCTGTGTGCCTGCAGTATCCTTAAAATAGTTCATATAGAAATGATGAAGATGGTGAAATTAGAATGAGAACAGATGAGATTTAGTAGAAGGAAAAAGGGGATAAGGACAGAAAACCTCTTAAGTGGACGAAAACCAGGAGGATTTTTGTTGTTTTGCTTTATTTTTAATAAGAAGGGAAGAGAGAAGCCGGGCTTTAGAGGCGAGGATGGGAGCTGGGTTCCAAAGGTGATGTCATGGGGCCGCGGATGAGGAGGCTGGAGGATGAAGTCATGTTCCGCAGCCATCCGCACCGCAGGGAGAGCCCGTGAGGTGGTTACCTTGCTGAAGGATAAAAGGATCAAAATGAATGCCTGGGGGAAACCCACCCAGACCAGGAAAGAGGAGGAGAAGGTTGCTTTTCAAAGCCTTCACTGTTCTGAGAAAACTAGAATAAGCAGAGTTATGCTTATCCTGAAGGGGGGAAAGGTGAGAGAGGAAGTAGACAACTTTTCCCAGTACCCTCGATTACGTCCTGGAAGAAGCATGTTCTGTGTTTCGCAGCAGTGAGAATGTCGAGAAAATCCTTCCCCAAAAACAGAATCAAAGAGGGAGAGAGGGCACAGCCTCCTCGTTTTGTGCCCCACGCTGGGGCCTTTGAGTTGGGTGGCAGCATCCTATAGGCTGACATTTGATCTCTGAACTTGGAGGTTGCCCACTGGCTGTAATGAGTTGTTCTGTGTCCTTCATTCACTTCTAATTCTCATTCATGCTTTTCCACGCGCTCAGTCGGGATCTTTCCCCGCAGTGACGCTCTCTCCTCTTTTCTCTAAGTCTGTTTTCTGCTACATTTCTGAAATCTGGCCATTTGATCGGTTCCTTTTTATTGGTCATCCTCCAGGCTTTACAAACAAAATCAGGAGTGTTTACTCTCCTGTGAACCCCAATTTTGTTGTTACAGTTTCTGGAGAAGTCGTATCAGTTGTCCTAAGTCAAACTGCATCCCTTTGGCTTCTGAGCATTTATTTATCACGAGTTTATTTTTAATATGCTCACAAGGGCCTCCCTCCTCATGCTGAGGCTTGAAAAGAGATGGACACGCACGCAGATGGGAAACCGCACATCTTGGGCGCACATGACGGATGGGGCTCGCCCTGGAAGGTGCGACCGGGAGGCACAAGGACCTGGGGTTTCCAGAGGCTGCCCCGCACACTCGGGTTTCGGTGGAACTTTATCACGGTCACCACAAATCAAGTGTTTTAGAGTAAAAGGTCAAACGCGTCTTGCATTTTAAAGCTTTCCATATCTTCCTCATCCAGGCTGCGTAGGCGATGCCTCCCCGTCCCTCCCCAGGCCCTGCCAGGAAAAGCCAGCGATTTGTAAATTAAAGCGATGTCAGCTAAAGCTTTTATTGCTACTTATTATCCGGGCCTCCGTCTGCTTTTAATTTTAATTTTCTGCTGAAAGAACTAGCTTTGCCTTTAAAAAAATAATAATTTATTTATTTTTTTGCACGTCTTCCACTTTAAAATAAAAAGTAACAGCTAAAAGGACGGATGTGGAGGCAGACTAGGGTTAGGTTTCCCAGCGGAGACTCCCCCTTCCCTATCCTTAATGGATTTTAAGTTTGGGGCAAAACCTCTTGGATTCTGTATCGACCTCCTCGCACCTCTTCTGTCCTCACTTCCCCCACCGTCCTTCAGTTTCAGCTAATACATTGTGTAAAGTAAAGTAGACATTGAGAAGGTGATGTTAGGAAGGAGGATTTTGAAAATAAAATGAAGATTTGATCACCTGTTCCACTTACTCTCCAATCGACAAAATAAGCACAACGTATTTTAAGAGAATGTTAAACGTGAGTTGTACAAAAGTCGCAATGCTGCTCTTTTTTTAAGGCCCCGTTTTTTCACGGTGCAGAAACAGCCGTGACGTGGGCTCCGCAGTGAACTATTTGACAGGTTCATTTATGCAAGATATTTAGCATATTTGAATTTTTTCCCAGCCTCGGGTTTTTCTGAGCATCCTGCCTTCTAGATAGATGTGGCAGCAACTTCAGTATGTACACAGTGCAGACAGTTTCTGATTCAATATTTGGAAAATGCTCTTCAGTTTACAACGCTGTCGTTCCGTGAAGGCACAGACGCGCGTCCCATCTCACAGCCGCGACCGGGAGGCGCGGGGAGTCTGCCGGCCTTGCCCACAGATAGGAGCCCAGGTCCGCCAGTGCCAGGGCGGCGCTCTCCCCCCACTGCTGCCCCAGCGCCTCCTCACCTAACAAACGCTTCCGTGGGCCGTGCTGGCCGTGCGAGAATGATTTCTGTGGTGGGGACCCAGCTACGCAGTCAAGTAGCAGCCACATCTTCCAGCACGTTCTGTGTCCTCTGCACTCATTTTCTCTGACCCGAGGGCTCTTACCATCACCCATGAAAAGTACCTGGATATCCCCCCCTCCCCCATCTCTCACCCGAGCCAGCCCATCAGTGTGTCTGTCTCTGATCATCTAGTCCTGTTTCTGTATTTGGCCTTGAGCACGTCTCGGGTTCCACCTTATTCCGAGTGCCCTGTTGAGCTGAAACGGCTGCTGTCCCGCGTGGGTTCCTTGGGAGCCTTGCCAGGGTCCTGCTGCAGTGCATCTCAAGCTCAGGGCCCCGAGTGGATGGAGGGCTAAAGGCTCATGGATGGAAAGGAGACATCACGGAGGCCAGCCCCCCGCCAAGGATCCGGTGTGTGATGGCTGCTGGGTTGAAAGCCAGTGCGCTGTTGAAAGGTTTTTACTTGTAACAGGAAAGTAACGGGCCCTACAGCAAACAGACACAGGAAGTGAGCAGGTCGCCTGCAACATTGCCAGTCTTAAAGGACATCTGTGCATCCAACTAACCCTGAGTTGGGTCTTTCTGGTCTGAGTTGAGTATAAGAATCTGAGAAGCCAGTTGGACATGGAGAATCCTGGATCCCACCTCAGGATTCCGATTTATGAGGTCTGGGGTGGGGACCAGGAGTCGGATTTTTTTTTTTTTTTTATCCTCACCTGAGGACATTTTTGCATTTATCTTCAGATAGTGTGGGAGGGAGAGAAGGAGGAAGAGAGAGAAGGAAACATCGATGTGAGAGAGACACATCGAGTGGCTGCCACCCACACGACCCCAGCCAGGGCCAGGGACAAATTGCAACCGAGGTACGAACCCGGGACTCTCTGGTCCGCAGGCCGACGCTCTAACCGCTGAGCAAAACCAGCCAGGGCCAGGAGTATGATTTTTTATTTATTTTTATTTTTTTCATCCTCACCCGAGGACATTTTTTCATTCTTTGTTCAGATAGAGTGGGAGGGAGAGAGAGGAAGAGAGAGAGAGAGAAACATCGATGTGAAAGGGACACATCGAGTGGCTGCCACCCGCATGACCAACCAGGGCCGGGGACAAACTGCAACCGAGGTACATGCCCTTAGCAGGAACCGAATCCGGGTCTCTCTGGACTGAGGGCCGACGTTCTAACCGCTGAGCCATACCAGTCAGGGCGAGTCTGATTTTTTAATGAACTCCCAGCTGATTCCCTTGCTGGGGTCTGTGGACCACACCTTGAGACGTCTTTTCTCAGCACACCACCACAGCAGAGCTGAGCTCACAATGATGACTGATCCATCAGGAAAGGCGACTTTGGTATATTTAACAAGACAGACATTCAAGAAGACAGGTGTCTATTGCATGAAGATTTCTTATTTTTAAAGTTTTTTCTTAATAGAGTAAACTTGAATTAGATGGAAAAGTTACTTAAATAAAATCACTTGATTCCCAGGAATCCTACTACACGAGTCATTACTCTGCTTCTTGGTACTCACCGTACATGTTTGCCTAAGCCCTCGAGCCTAGAGGTTTGTATACCACAGACACTCAGATATACTTACTTTGCTCATCTACAATCAATATTAGCCTTGCTAATTAAATCTTTTCTCCGATTTCAACCACCCCCCTCCTCAGCCTTCTCCCGGTTGACTCGGAAAACCGAAAGAGCTCGAAGGAGGCCAGGTTATTTAATATCTCGAATTGATTACTCAGGATCATGCTGCTTTGTGGGCACGCAGCAAACAGTTTTGAGAATTAATTTATACACGATAAATGCAGGGAATTTTCCAAGAGCAACTGGCACCGTTAAAAAAAATGCCTACAGCATTGTGAACAAATCCTCCTGCTGCAGCCTGTGGTTCGTCTACTGCCCAGAGCTGGTCCATCTTCTCAGGACCAGAGCTCCTCGGACAGAGACGCCTTCACCACCGGGTCCGACAACGCCGCCGTCATGTTGCTCTGTGGTTTGTTACAGCTAACGTTATTCATGAGAAATAATGTACTGGCTTTGAGTTACTTTCTGTAGTAAGTACCAAGATGTTGAGAAAAAGCCAGGGATGGTAGGAAAATAGTAATTCTCAACTGTCATTTGTCCCAGCATGACATTTCTGTGCTCGTGGGATACATGAGAGACATAAAGAATGTCAGGAATAAAGTATTTTGTCATTTCCTGACAGAGATTCAGCCACTCTCATATAGGACAAAAGAAACTTTGAAGTTGAATGTATTAGGAGAAATAATAACAAAGATAATATTTTATTAGAAGTTTATCATGTGCCAGCTACTGCTCTAAGCATTTGTCACGCATAGGCTCGTTAAAATTCTCCAAAGGGAGGACACTATGATCCCCTCGTCACCCTTGAGGATTGTGAAGCTCAGAGAGGTTAAGTAACTTTCCCAGTGTCACAAAGAATGCGGCAGGGCCGGCGGGGAGGGGTTGCACATTTACTCAGGTCACCTCTACACACACATCTTATTTTCTAGAACTGAAGTGGTTTCTCGATAAGTGTGGGTGGTGGGGACGTGTAGACTTGTCAGTTCAATGAGGGTAAACAGCCTCCCTGGTTTCAGTGTAAATGTTGAGTCTATTCAAAATTCTGCTTCCTATTAGCCCTGGTTTAAATAGTCTCTTTAGGGATTCTCTTTCAGAATTCCACCCCATTTTCCTCCCAGGAGGGCATTGTGCTGACCGTGTCCTGGAGCGGGGCAGAGGGGATGGCGTCCTTGAAGCCACCCTCTGTCCCTAAACTGACCGTGAAGAAGGTCAGGTGCATGGACACGAACAGAAAAGCACATTGACCTATTTCCAAAAAACACTACCACCATTTCCCACGGCAGGAACACCCGCATTCTCACTCAGAACCCACTGTACTCACTGACCACGAACTGGCGCCTCTTCTGTCTCAAGCTGACTGACAGGGCACCTCGTGAAATCTCCAGCAGGTCCTCATTCGTCATCATTCTCACATTCTTCAAGTTGCTCGCCAACGCTCACAAGTTCAGTTTCACGTTCTGTTTTGCCTGCTGGAGCGCGCACTCTAAGCTCTGCTGTCCTGCTCAGTCTTTACCAGATGGGTACTAGACTTGGGGTGATCACTTCATAAGTTATAGAAACATGTAATCCCGCTGTTGTACACCTGAAACTAAGATAATATTGTATGTCAACTGTAATTGAGAAGTACATTTAAAAAATATTTCATAAAAAAGATATATGAGAACCTCTAGGCAACACTAAGGTCTTCTCACCGTCCACCTGCCAGTGTCCAGACAACTCCTCAAGACTGTGCCGTCTCTCCATTTCCAGCCTCCTCCCCAGACAAGCCTATCTTCTTTACAACTTAACCGACTTCGTCGTTGGCCGACTAGTCTCCTAGGCCCCACACTTAAAACCTCATTCCTTACCTTCATCTCCTTTATCCAGTCAGTCATCCTTTATATCCTGATGAGACTTCTCTAAAATACCCTTTGCACCGGACCCTTCTCTTGCTTCTCACTGCAGCCACCCCAATGTTGGAAGACCCCCTAACAGATATGACCCCCTCTCTAGCTTGCTCCTTTCATTCTCCTTGCCTTCTCTTCTCCCTTCTTTCTTCTCTCTCTCTCTCTCTCTCTCTCTCTCTCTCTCTCTCTCACACACACACACACACACACAACCTAAATCCTATCTTCTCCAAGATTTTCAAGCAGTAAGCGGTAGACTCCTTTGGATGTTGTAGATGCAGAAGCCCATGGGTAATCCTGTTGTGTCCCCTTTAGATCTAAGTGTGTATCTGCCCACACGAGAGCTGCATTTTCTAGTGCAGAGGTCTGGAAAGCCTTTGGCATTTATTCCAAACAGGTAAGTCCTCTCTCAGCCTTACCTGGCTGCATTGTTCCCACCTGGCACATGCCTCCTCCAGATCGGGCCCAGGACACCCTATGGGGACCCTGAACTAAATGAGACTATGCTTTGTGACTGTGATTGGGACCCCTTACTATTTTTTTTCTCTCTTTGCTTCAACCAGAAATAGTGTTCCTTTTTATTTACGCTGGCAAGCGTCTTCTGTTTGTGCATTAGTTGAGAATCCCTTGTTATCCAAAGTATGATTCTTGTTTCCAAAAGCAGTTTACGACTTTGCTGTTCCTCATCATCTTGCCAGCAAGGCCTGCCTTGTCCTTTCCACGTCTTAGGTTGTTCCCTCTCTAAAAGCAGAGCGCTTCCTTGAAACACTGATCAGAATCCTGGGTCCTCGCCCCGCCCCCACGTCTCCTAAAAAGAGGCTCCCAGAGAGACGCACTGACCCTTCTATGAAGAACAGTAGCTAGAAAATTAATGGGAATGTTGATTGAGGAAGGAATTGGGTTTTTAAAGGGAGATGTTTTGAGATTCATCCCAGCATGAGTTCCTAGATGTTTCTTTTCTCTGTGGCAATATTTGTGTTTTTTACCATTTTGCTTTGATTCTGGAGCAAAAAGTTACATTTGCAAAGAGAGACTTCACTTCAAAGATAAATTGACTTGGCCATATGTCAGCAGAATCTCTAGGCTCACTTTCCATTCTTTGATCTGCCTTCAGTGGCCAATTACTGAGGGTGCCTGTTGTGTTGGATGCTATGGAAAATAGGACAGAGATGAAAAACTGCCCCTCTCAGTTTCACAGTTTAGTTGGGGAGATAAGAAATATACTCATAAGAGAGCGAATATGCTTGGTTGCTTGGAGTTCAGATGAGTAGCAGGGTCCACGTATAACATTTCCCTAGATCCCTGTCCCCCAGAACCTCATGGAGGGCATGAAGTTCCATCTAAATTGGGAGAACTTGCCACTTTGCTATAAACTAAATGTATTCAATTAATATTTATAAGCCAGAGGATAAAAATGTTTTCTAATAATAACTACTCACAGAGAATTCTATTGTTTTCATCTTCCATTTTTTTGAAGAAGACAGACTTATGTGGTCACCTGGGAAAGCCTGATGTAACTGGGCATAGATGCACTTTCCTGGCTCATTCCAGATCTAGTGCCCCTTTCTGCCTGAACATGACTTGGTAGAGAGCTGGTTGCCAGACTGGTTATACCAACCACGCTTGGGTGATAGCAGGAAATAAGCTTGAAGGTACTAGTGGATACTAAGGTTCTGCTTATTTTTAGGGAAGGTAACAAGAAAAAAACAAGCATTGTAGTGACCACCCTCATATGGGAAACATAGAGGTACAGCCAGGTTTTGGAGAGACTATGTAGTGTGTGTGTGTGTGTGTGTGTGTGTAAGAAAGTAAGAGAGTACATAACACGTGTGTTCAGAACCAGTGTTATCTCTGCTTCTAGCATTTTTCCTGCCTGTCTTTACACAACTAAGTTTAGGACATAAGAACAATAATTCCTTCTTTGTATTATGTAAGAGAAGAGGGGGTGAGATAGATCCAAGCAGACTTGTATATTTTGGCTTGGAGCTCTAAGAAAAAGACCAGGTGAGATATTCATGTGTAGGAACTGTTAGTATCTGTGCTTGAGGTACACGAGAAAAGATGAGATCCCTTGGGAGAGGATTTGGAATACAAAGGGAAAGGGGCACTGGAATTTCAGCATTTAAGGGTCAAGTAGAGGAGAAGCCAAAGATATAAAGAAAAAGCAAGATTATTAGGTGTAAATGCAACCAAAAAACGAATGTATGTCAAAGGAAGAATCTGTCAACCCTGAATGTCCCCACTGTTATGTCAAATGCGATGAAGTATAAAAAGTGTTCCTGGATTTAGCATCAGACAAGTGTGTTTTATAGAATTATTGAGTAAGGAGCGTGTGTGGAAGGAGGAGTGAGGAGAGAGAGGAAAAGGAGACATGGGTATGTGGCCAACTCTCTTTGAGAACCCTGCGTGGGGGGAGGGTACAGGGCATGACAGGAGCCAGAGTGTGGTTTTTCCTGATGGGAGATACTGAAGTGTTTGACTACAGATGGGAAATGGGGAGGAGGTAGAGTACAAAGTTGAAGAGAAAGGAGTATCTTGGTGCCAGTGGGTCCTCACCTCGAAGACTAGAAAGATTGGAATACAGAGCCTACAGAAGTGGAATGGTGTTTGGAAGGAAGAGCGGAGGAAGGAAGGAAGGGAGGGAGGGCGGGAGGGAAGGAGGGAACAAATGGTGAAAAGTTTGTACACCTGATAATAGGAGACATAAGGAGTTCCCATACGATGGCTCCAGCTTTCTCCTTGAAGTATCAGGAATGGACATCCCCTGAGAACAAAGGGGGGAAAAAAAGAGTTGGGTTTAAGGTGGTAGGAGAAGGTATGACATATTTGACTAAAGAAACATTTAGTGGCATGAGCGCCTGGTTGAGGGTATTCATCAAGACCTCCAGGTACAGTTGTGCGGGGTGTGTACAAGGTTGCCATACCTAAGAGGGGCACTGATTACATCATAAACATTGTTTATTTGTTATGACAAGTTTCTGGCAGATGGTAGTGAAGTATCGTGTTCTTGCAAAACCAAGATCATCAGGACAGCTTTCTGACAGAGAAGTAAAGGGTGTTGAGGAGGTAACATCTTGTTCTAATTCACATGCAAGCACCGTATGGATGGATGCTTGTAGGGGTACTCGTGCAGTTATAGGAAATCCCACTGCCCCAGTGGGCGACTTTCTTCAACAGCACCCAAGGTGCTGCAGGCACAGACACAAGGTGGGTAACTGGGTCCATCCACAGTTGGAGTTTTCCAGGTAGTTGTGACATGAGTAGAAATAAGACATGTTGATAGCAGCCGAAGAGTGATTGAGGTGATGCCCATACAATACAAGCTAGGTAAGGAGGAAAGGGAGGATGGAGGTCAAAGGATCTAAAGCATCAGTGAGAATGAAGGTCCTGGCTAATACACTGAGAATTCCTGAAAAAGTGAGCCCCAAGATGAGAGAGCTATGATCAAAGAGTGTGGTATTTAATTGGTGGTTTTGGGGGTAGGGAGTTTCTGGTGAAGTCAAGGTTGTTGTGGGGGAGGGGAGAGTGTGCTGATATACTTAGTCTACTCACTAGTATAAAAAAGACCTTATATTATTTTCCTTTAACTGCCAATGTGCTCAAAAGTCTAAACTAGAAGAGAAATAATGTCTCCAAAACTAAAGAATATGATTATTTCAATTTTCTGCCTTTGAGCTCCAAAATGTGAAAATAGAAATTAAGTAGAAACCATGATCGATGTTTTAAAATACAGTTTTATGGACATGTGCTTTCTTAGATATTACTTAGCTATTTTTTATAAATTACTGAGGATTTTAATTATTTTAATCCCTAATGATCTGAAAAGTATTTCAGCTCTGTTATATGGACATATTGGTAAGACTTTCTTTAAAAAATCAGGGGTGTGTGTGTGTGTGTGTGTGTGTGTGTGTGTAAGAGAGAGAGAAAGAGACTGTGTGTGTGTGTGTGTGTGTGTGTGTGTTAATGCTCAGAAACAGAAGGAGGTAGTATTGAGACTTAGTTATTTTTGACAATAGGCTGGTACACTGGGAAACTAGATGTGATAAAATATTAATTATTATAAATAACAGAAACAGTAAAAAAAAAAACCTCAGAGTTAGTAAAGTATTTTAATAAAGCCCACTTTAGATATAAAGTTGTAGTTTAGATATAGATATTCAGGGTACATTTAAGCCAAAGTCTGGGAAATGAGTAAAAACATTATCTTGTAATCAAGAGGGATCAAAACAGTAATGATCGATGTATCTTATGACTGTCTGGGATACAGGAATATTTCCCTAATATCCATGTTCACTTGAGTGGATGCTGTTTCAGTTTTATGTTTTACTGTGGCTGAGTAAATTACTCCAAAACTTAGTGGAATAAAATAGCCATTTATCATGCTCACTAATCCTGTGGGTCAGGAATTGAGACAGGGCACAGGAATGACCCTTGTGACTTCCAAGGCAAAGGACAACACAGCGTTGGACTGGCTCTTTTTCTTGGGATGCTTGCCCTAAGAACCCAGCCAGCAGCCAGCATCAACCATTAGACACGTGGGCAGGTGGGGCTTGCACACAGCGGGGTAGCGTCCCCAGATGAAGAGCGGGTTGGAAGCTGCATTGCCTTTTGACTGGAAGTCACACGGCATCATTTCTGCATGCTAGTCATTAAGGCAGTTAGTTAGGAAACCTCTCCCATGTGGAACTGGAAATATTGTCGTGGTCATGTTTGCAAAATGCCCTCTGCCACGTAACCTATCAGTTTCATCAGACATTATTCAAAGCGATCTTCTGAGATTCAGTGGCACACCCATTTCAAATATATATATTTATATATATATCATTTCCTGGATTCATGATTGCAAATGCTCTGGAAAATGAAGGGGCCCCAGGAACAAGCCGTGTTAACCCTCTCAGAACACCTAAAGAGCAGCTGCCTCTCCTGGCTATCCCAAACCTTCATAACCTCTCTCAACTTACTCCCCCATCCTCACTCTCAGCTCATGGCCATGCCTCCTGCTCCAGTGAGAAACTGGCAGTCATCAGAGAGCACCCTTCTCGGTGTCCCCTGCTCTCGTTCCATGCCCGTCCCTGAAAAACTCTCAAAAAATGTGTCTCCATTTACTCACCTCCTTATAACTCAGCCCAGCTACTCCTGAAATGTCTATGACTTCCCAAAGTCCAAATTCTAGCAGTTTTTCAGGCCTTATCTTAACAAATCTCCTCTCTACAGCATTTCACAATGTGACCACGCCCTCCTGCTGCAGACTCTCTGACCTTGACCTTCTGAAATCATATTCCCTAGTCTCTCACTGCGACCTGATCATTTGTCTGCCATACTAACGTTGGTGTTTCCCATGGTCCCATCCTTGGCTACATATTCTTCTTGATAGTCATGCTTTTCCTGAATGATCTATTCATGCTACTGATTTAACTGGTTGACTCCGGAATCTCTAGTCCAGTGCTCTCCCTCAAACCCATCCTAAGATGCTCAACTGCCCCTTGAGCGTCTTCACTGTCATGTAGAGATGGGCCAGAACTGTAAATATAGGGCGTCTAAAACTGATTTCATCTCCCCGACTCCGTGTCGCAACCCCACCACCAGCTCACTTTATTCTCACTGAGGATAAACACCTAAGACATATCTGATGCCTAATTTCGTGTACCTTCTGCATCTGGCAGACCACCAGCTTTGTAGATTTTGCATTCTAAATATTACCAGATCCATGCCTACCATCTCAGCTGGACGGCCAGCCCTGCCAGGCCTCCCTGCTTCAAGTCTGCCTGCATGCAACCTGGTGTGATCAAAATGAAACCAAAATCCAACCACTTCGTGTCTCTGTTCAGTGGCTGTTGAGGCCACAGGATCGAGTTCAAGCTTCTCAACATCCCACAAAGCCCTCAGTGGTTTTGCTCTTGTCCAAATCTAGGGCCTTACCTCACACCACTTCCAGCCTCGTATTTTCTGCTGCAAAAACTTTCAAGCTGCTTAGTTTCCTCCAAACAGTGAGCTGTTTCTTACACTCATTCCTTTGCTCGTGTTGTCTTCTCTGCCAAGAGACAAGTTGAGGTCCATACCACCTCGGCAGGTAGGTGGTCATCCTTGAAGAGGAAAACAGAAGTCTGCAAGGGGAGGGGGTGGGTTAGTTAGCACAGTGTGCTGGGCAGGATGCGCGGATGTTTGGCAACAGGTGACATTTACTCAAACCACAGTTTCTGCCATAGGCCCTTCGCTTGCATTCTACTTCCATATTTTGGCTTCTACCACAGTCAGTATTGTTTGTCTCATACACAACTTACAGCAACTTTAATTTTCAAAAGAAAATGCATGGAACTAAATCATTCCAGAATAGATATCATACTCTTCTTATAAAGTTATCTCTTATAAGGACCATTTTTGGTCAACTCCCAACGTCTATTCTACCCCAGATGGTTAGTCTAAGACGGTTGTTCTCCAGATGTGGTCCCCAAACAGCTGTGTCGTCATTACCTAGGAACTTGTTAGAAATGTAAATTCTTGAGCCCAGACCTACTGCATCAGAAACTCCGAGGGTGGGGCCCAGCAAGCTGTGTTTTAATAAGGTCCTCCAGGTGATTCTGATTTGTGTACAAGCTGGAGAACCACTGGTCTACGTCAGTCTGGATAATTTCATCTTCTGTACCACTAACTGGTTTTAGTATATATAGGTAGCTCAATTCTGGCTTGTGAGAGGTGAGAGAAAGTCATTTAGGGCAGTAGTGAGCCTCCGGGAACAGTGTTCTTGCTTTTAAGGATATTCAGAGAAAGATAACTCCTGTACTTACCTCGACGTTATCGTCTGGATGTGACCCCTGGAACTGCCTCAGCCTTCTTGGGACCATGAAGGGTGCCAGCTAATGGCAAAGGCAGCATGCTGTGAATGGTGACGCAGGAAGTCGGAAAGAGCTTTAGTCCTTTAGGACTTCCCAGAGCCACTGAATCAGCCAACGTTGGAGATGGTCCTACCTCTAGAGCATGAATTGGTTTCCTAATTATTTAGTTCTGAGTCAGTTCTCCAGTGCTTGCTTTAAAAATAATGATGGATGCATAAACTTATTCTTTATATATAAATGCATTTATTCACACCAAAAAAAAATTCTTCCTTTGTTTTTCTAGGGGATACTAGATGGTGATTATAATTATTTACCATGATTGTGAGGTTCTTTGGAACCTATTATGTCCCATTCACGTCTAGAATATAGTGGTCACATTTCACTTTGACAGTCAAATAATGATGCTCCAAGCCCCTTTTCCCATATTTCCTGGAGGTTCAGGACTTTCCCAGGGGTCCCTGCCCAAGCATTCTTGTGAATCCCAGAGGAATGCTGTGTTCTTCAGTTCAACTGTGGCTGTCACGTGTGTCTCCGTCAGCTGTCAGCCTCCATCCTGCCAGGTCACCTTCCACATGTCATCCCTTGTCATCCTGTAAACGGGAGAGAATTATAATGTAGCTGTGTGACTCCTCATAGAATTCATCAGCCAAGTACTTTCAGAGTCGACTTCTGGAGAATGCCTCTCCCCTCGGTCCCCAGCACGTCCCCGTGTCACAGGAGACAGCTTCACTTTCCCACCTGGCAGTGCCGTTGCCTCCCACGGAGGTTTTCAGAGCCATAGAAGTCTCGCTGGTCTAAAGGGAAACTGAGAGAAGCCATCCGCCCACGGGGAAGAGGAGCGGTTACAGAGCTCTGGGGGATCTCACCTCTGCCCCCCCGCCCAGAAATGCCCTTGGCTTTGCCTCTGTATAATCGAAGACCTGTTAAAGCGCCCTTCCCCCAAACAAAGGCGCGATCCCTCCTCGGAGACGGATTCAGACCTCACCTTGAAGGTTGTTTTTCTGCCTTTTGTTATCAAGGTTTTCAAAAACATGGAGCTGAGTGTTTGCTGATACAGCATGCTACACAGGGATCGGGTGCTCTCCGAGGGATAGGGTTAGAAGGAGGACCTTGAAATAAAGCAGCTCTCGGAGCCTTTCGGGAAGAACATCACAACGAGACCTCGAAAAACTAGAAGTGAAGTGTGTCTCAGGGTTTGCAGACTGGCTTAAGTCAGCAGCGAGAACACGGGTTCCTGGTTGAGTGCACGCTGCTCTCTGGGTCTGCTCTTATTTAGTTCCCCACGGCTAATTATCTGTCTCTCTCCATATTCCCAGTTTAAATTTCCAGGAGAGAGAATTTGATTGGGCTAGTTCATCAATGTCTTTTGTGTTTGAGCAAAGCTTTTTATCCCAGATGACCTCACAGGTCACTGACCCAGATGGAATGACTCCCTTGGGTCAGGTGACAACCCCAGGTCTAATCAGCTGTGTTGATGGAATGGAGGTGGGGGTGAGGGACAGGGTCACAGGGTAAACCACAAAGCCACGCCCCCCCAGGGAATAGGCGAAGGTTGCTCCTTCAGCAGAGGCTGTGGGTGAGGCCGTTGCCCTCGCTGGGAGCCTGTGGGCCTGGCCAGGGCAATTACTGCAGTGTGACCAAGTAGTACAATATAGTCCTTTCTACGGGGAACACAAGGGAAGGCTGACTTTTAATTAATGATTGACATCCACATTTTGACCTCATCAAGTGATTCTTTCTGGGCCTCAGTTTCTTCATCTATAAAACCAAATGGTTCATCTTTAGTGTTTTTTAAAGACCTTCTATCCGGGGCAGATCCAGGTTTTATATGCCCAGTTTATGCAATATTTGGAACTCTCTCTATAGGAAAAAGAAAGTACAAAATTAGGTGCAAGGTCTTAGAAGGGGCCCTGAAACTCCAGCTTCCTGAGTTTCATGTAAATCCTCTGCCTCCATCCTTAAATTCTGTGGTTTCTTTTTAGTCATTGTTCTGAATCCTGCCTACCTCTGGTGCTCACAGTGTGAGACTTTTCTGATGAGCCACACACAGGCTGGTTTTTCGCTTCATTCCCAGAGAACTGTGTGTTCCCCAGCAGTCCCTTAAATAGACTACAGACAATTTGTTAGTTAGAGAAGGTAAAAACTGTGGTCCACAAACACTGCACGAATTTGAAATGCATTGTTATGATATTAGAATTAATTAGCGTGCTTTTTACAGAGATCCCTTCACTTATTGTTACCATTCGATCGCAGTGTCTCTGCTTGTTCACATGGATCAATAGCTTGAAAGAGATGCGCAGTCATGTAAAATTTGCATTTCTTTTGTCATGAGTGAGGGCGAATAATTTTTCATATGTTAAAGGCCACTTTTAGACTTTTTTGTAAATTATCTGTGCATGTCTTTTTTCATTTTTCTGAGTTTTTTTTGAAACTTACTCTCAATTTAAAAGTGTTTTTCATATATTAGGAATATTATCCCTTTATCTAAAATATATGTTGCAAATATTTTCTCTCAGTTTGTCAGTTATCACTGGATTTTGTTTATGCTATTTTACTATACAGAAGTTTTTATTTTTATTTAATCAAATTTATCAATTCTTTCATTGCTTCTGGGCTTTGAGACGTAATTAGAAATTCTTTCTGTACGTTCAAGTTGAAGAGGAATACATCCATAATTTCTTTTAGTATTTGTATAGTTTTATTTTTTACCTTTAGATCCCCAGTTTACTTGGAGTTTATTCTTGTGCGTGGTGTGCAATATGAATCTAGTTTTATCTTTCCCAAGTGCCTATTCAGTTGTCCCAGAATTATTTGCTAAGTTTATTTGTGTGCGTGTGTGTGTGTGTGTGTGTGTGTGTGTATGAATCCTCATCCAAGGATATTTTTCCATTGATTTTTAGATACAGTGGAAGGGAGGGGGAGAGAGAGACAGACAGACAGAGACATCGATTGGTTGCCTCCTGCACGACCCCAACCAGGGCTGGGGATTGAACCTGCAACCCAGGTGCGTCCCCTTGACTGGGGAATCAAACCAGAGACCCTTACTTGGGTCCTCAGGCCAGTGCTCTAACCGCTGAGCCAAACCGACCAGAGCTGCTAAGTTCATTTTTTTGACTGGTGATTTGAGATACTATAGTTATCATAATGCTAAGGTCCTAAATGTACTTGGGTTTATTTTTCTATTTTCCTATTTTCTGTTCCATACCACTGGTCTTTGCTCATTCATGTGCCAGTACCATACTGTTTCAAAAGGAACTTTAGTAAGCACGTCTGCTAGGCTAGTTTCCCCCTTGTAACATTTCTTTTTATGTGTTTTCCTGGCTATTCTTACATGTTTATTTTTCCCATATGAAATTTACTATCACCTTGGCATTTCTATTGGGTTGTTTTAAATTATAAATTAACTTGGGGGATAACTAATATTTTTATTATGTGAGCATTCCTATTCAAAACCAAACAGAAGATATGGTCAAGTCTTTTATTTTTTAAAGATGTTTTACAGTTCTCCTTATAAGGATTTTATATATGCCATGCTAAATTTATTCGTATTTTATCTTCTTTATTGCTATTATAAACGTAGTCTTCTCTACCTTTGTATATTTTCTAGCCTGCTGCTTTACTGAAATTTTTATTTTTATTTGGTTTTGCTACTCTATAGGTCTTTCACAGTCCATGATTATTATCATCTACAAATAGAGATAGTTTTACTGCTTTTCCAATTCACATTGGTTTCTCTTGTCTACTTGCATTGGCTAATACCTCTTGTGCAATGTGGAATGGTCGTATGACAGTAGGTGATCTTGCTTTGCTCTAACCTTAGGGGGAATATTGACTTTAAGACTAGGGCGTGTCAGGATTGGTTACCTGCAGAATATGAGTGGCAGTGGGTGAAAGGAGGTGAAATGAGGGAGGGATAACACTTTTATCAGTATACTAGTTTGTACAGACCTGCCTGTAGAATTATATTAACATTTTACATATCAAAAAAAAGAATGAGCCCTGGCCGGTTTGGCTCAGCGGTTAGAGCGTCAGCCCGCAGTCCGGAGAGACCTGGGTTCGGTTCCCGCTAAGGGCATGTGTCTCGGTTGCGGTTTGTCCCCGGCCCTGGTTGGTCGTGCGGGTGGCAGCCACTCGATGTGGCCCTTTCACGTCGGTGTTTCTCTCTCTCTCTCTTCCTCTCTCTCCCTCCTACTCTATCTGAACAAAAAATGAAAAAATGTCCTCGGGTGAGGATTAAAAAAAAAAAAAAAAGAGTGTTTAATTAAAAAAAAATGAATGAAATAAATAGAAATGTAAATTAATACGACCCACAAGATGTTTAGGGACTCTCAAATTGAATACAAACAAACAAATGAAACAAATTATATTTCAAATTAATAATGCAACCACACTGAAGAAGGAAGGGGGAAAAGGGAGCCCAAGTAGCTTTTGAACCCAGTATTATGACTATATGCTCTCAGGCCAAAAACAAAAACAACTGTAAAAAAGAACTGAACTTGTTAGTAGACTTCTCTTTTTGCAGAAGCATAGATGAGCAATTCTGAAAACCTTTTTTTTTTTTTTTTTTTGTACCTTCTAGGATTGAGCAAGTTAATTGTGTATACTGGTTGTAAGGTTTAGCACTTTGGGAGAAGGCAGCTATAATTATGGTAAAAGGGAAAAAAATAGAATGACCCCTGCAATATTGTATTAAAATTGGAGATATAGGTATGAACTCATGGGTTCTAACGTATGTACATACATTTATATGTAAGCTGATATAAGTATGCATAGATATAATATGAATTTGTGTATTGTGTATATTGAGTGCATGTGTACATATATACACATTTGTTTATGTGTGTATAAACATTTCCCAGCTCTGTCCTCAGAGATGGCCATGGAGCAATTTCACCCTGGTGGCAATGAGCATACCTGCAGCCAAGATCTTGGCTTCCATACACCCATTCTCTACTGAAAGGAGTCAGGGCTCCGTGCAGAAATGGCTGACTCCAAGATCAAGGCAGGGAAAGACTTGTAATACCTTATTATGCCAAAAAGTAAGAAAGTGCTTAAAGAATGACAGGGACATGTCGAGTGACACAGGAACCAGCTTGAAGGGGCTCCCATCGGCCAGATCTGGGGCAACGTAATACAGAAAATAAATCACTGATTTAAATAAATAATGATAGTAAATTTAACACCACTGAGTAAAGTATCCATGAGCTACATTGATATAAACAAACAAGTAAACCAATAAATAAGAAAAAGGGAAGCTTTAGTAGAAAGCTCACTAATATAGAAGAAACAAGGGAATTAGAAAACCTGCTTTGCAAGCCACCATAAAAACAATTAATACAGGCAAGAATCACCCATGAATGCTAAAAGGAATAAAGTTTGAGGGTGAGATATTTACATTGTCTCAAAGTATAGCCCTGCAAGCAACATTTTATTTTCAAAGGGTAAAATAGTTACTCTAAGTGGAGAAACCTGGCAAACACCATCTTAACCAAAAGATTAGTTAACATTGGTAATAATGGGATTAATCAGCATCATGTGTTTCTTCATATGTTACACAGAGAAAAAGAGACAATCACTTTTGAGGTATGTTACCAGCAGTGTTTAACCTTGATCTAATCACGAGGGCACATAGGACAATCCACAAATGTAGGACATTCTGTAAAATACCTGGCCCGTACAATGACAGACCCAGGAACTGACCCAGGTTAGAGGAGAGTGAAAAATTATGACAGTTAAATGCAGTATATGATTTTAGATTTTCTTTTGCTATAAAAGATATTGAATTTTATTTTATTTTAAATAAATTAAAAAATAAAATAGAATTAAATAAATACTAAAGAACAAAAAAAAGATATTGGGAAATTGATAAAATCTCAATAAGATTCTATAGATAAGCTATTTCTACGTTAATTTCTGATTTTGATAATTATAGTATTTATGTAAGAGGATTCCTTATTTTTAGGAAAATCACATTGAAATATTTAGGAATAAAATAATATATCCACAAGTTACTCTTAAATAGTTCATAATAAAATAATGTGTGTTCATGTGTATTTAGAAAAAGACAAATATAGTAAATGTTGATATTTTGGGAATCTGGGTGCCCAGGAATGTGAAGGACTCTTGCAGATTTTCTGAAAGTCTGAAATTATGTCTGGTGACTTCACAGTGTGAATTTTAGTGCCTTCCTTTATAATATTATTCAAATTAAGAAATTAAGCATTCAGTGTATGATAGAATAGTACTGAAACAAGGTGACAGCTGTAGACATTTATATTATTTTACATATCATATTGTCCTTCTATTGTAACTATGGTGGTAATAGTTACAATAGTGTATCAGCATGAGTCTTGGCAAGTTTAGTGAAACCGGGTCTGTGTCTTTCCGATGTAGTGATCTAAGGCTGGATGGTATCGGTTGCATTATGCACCAAGTTAGAGATTTCAGTCACTGGTGTAAATTGGGGGGTGGAGTGGGGCCGATGGGCAGCTATGATCCTATTAGATTATTGGAGCTTGTTGTTGGAGCTTACTGGGGTCAGACAGTGGCCTTGCATCTGCTGGCAGCTCTGTGTCTCTGGAATAAACAACTCTGATGTCCGTTTAGTCATCATCGTAATGGAGGCATGTCCCTGAGGAACGCCAGGGCAGTAACATTTTAGAAGCTAAATGTTTAACTTTCCAGAGTGTCTGTGTAAGACAAAGCAAGGCTCACAGAAGCAAACTTCCTCGTTCCCTAAACACTGAGCCCAGAAAAATTGAGAGATCGCACATGGAACTGTGAACTTTGCACTGTGTATGCATAAACTTCACAAACCAAAAATAGATTCTGTTCTTGATCCAAAAACCCACATTCTAACGATAAACGTATGGTGGGTGAAACCTTTTCCATGTCCGATGTAGTTCCTATTCTGTCCCTTTGCATGCGACCGAGTTGGGTTGAGTTGATCCAAGCCTGGGAGAAGAACGCCTGGCCTTCGTAGGATTTTCTCAGACATCTGCAAAGGACTAAATACCAGTTCTGTTAGGTTTGAGAATCCTCCAGGGGGCACCAGAACATTCCAGTGCAGTTGGCCGCATTTCATTAAGTCCAGAAAGCCTAGCTACATTACCTTATTATAATTGATTCACCCACTGAAACTTTTTTAGTTCCACGCACATTCTTTTTTTTCGTACTTTCGCTCTTTTCCTGTGCATTTGCTTTGACGATGTGTGTGAGTTGATGGAATGTTTCTGCCTCCTCAGAGGCAGAGGAAGTGAAGAGACCATCTCCTGGATGAGCCCTTAGACACTGAAGTCTGTCTCTTCAGGGTAAACATGGAAGCTTTCAGCCCACTTGGAGAGTAAGGGTTTTCCAAACGTTCCTAATCTGCCTGGGGGGGTGGGGGAGGGCTTGAGGAAACTGAGAATTCATTCACTTTTTTAGCTTAATGCTGTGTATAAACCACCCTGTTATTATCATTATTAATAATAAACATAGTGCATGTCAGACAGGCACTTCATGGTGGGTTTTTACATGGATTTTATGCAGAAGTAAGGTGTTGCCAAGCTACTGCATAATATTACTCAGTTCTGGTCCAGGAGTACAAAATTCCAGCAGGCCTCCTGAGCCTGTCCCTCCAATTAGTGGCTACTTCATTATGAATAAAGAACCCTCATTACTGTGGGCCTTCAAGTGAAATAGGATCCCGACTACCTCTTGAAATCCGCCTTTCTAAGTACAGACAGTTCCCAACTTACAAACAATCCACTTAAGAACCACCAAGGCTTTCAGAGGCTGCCTAGCCTCCTGCAGCTGCTGCCCGGGCCCCCTGCCCAGCCCCTGCCCAGCCCCCACCCTGCACTCCTGGTCTGCTCCTGGGAGTTCTGCCCTCCCTCCTGCAGGGCCAGCTGCCCACCTGCCCCCCAGACTGTGGACTCCGAGCTAGGGGTTCAGGGAGGCCTCAGAGCTACCGCTGATTTTATAGTGGAGCTCAGCTATGGGGTAAATAGGCTTTTGTGGCCTGGCCTGGGAACCGAACCACCATTTTAAAAAAAAAAGGAAGAAAAAACCTGTCTCCATGGGAAAATGTATTCAGCATTCCCAACATACAGCCAACAGACAGAATGACTGTGGGAGCTCCATGCTCCTAGCAGGGTGAGGAGGAGAAAGGGTGGGCCCTGTGTTCTGGGTTCCCAGTCCTGCTCTAGCACTAACCCTCCACCCCCATTCCCTGTGGGGCCTTAGCAAGCCCTTCAAGCCCTTTAACCTCCCTGGGGCTCATATTATCTGTAAAACAATAGGATTGAACTAAGTGAGTTCTAAGCCTGGTAGTATAATGACTCCAGTTGATCAAAGCACTACTCTCATTTCTTTCTTTCTTTCATTCATTCATTCATTCATTCATTCACAGGCTTTTTATTCAGGACACCTGCTTTGTGCCAGGCTCTAGGCTAAGGGTTGGGGATATTAGTCTGATACTACAGATGCCAGCTCTGGAGGGACCCCGTGTTTAGTGGGGAGACACATATCTAGGCAAATGCTTGTATACTTATCCAAAGCCCATGAAGACTTCCTGTCTTGGTTTCTTTTTTTTTGGTATGTGCCCCTAGCGGGAACCGAACCCTGGACTCTCTGGTCCGCAGGCCATCGCTCCAACCACTGAGCCAAACCAGCCAGGGCCCTGTCTTGGTTTCTGTTTTAATTGTCTCCCTGGTTGTCGTGGCTGGTTCCCTGGGAAGCGTGGTCTGCTGTTCTGAGAGGCCCGCCTCCCCTTGGCCTCCCCGGGGGAGCCTTGCCCTCTGCCTTGCATCACTGGGAGATGGAATGCAGGGGATGCTCCTGCCAAAACCAGAGTCTGATTCCCTTGAGTGCGGCCTCCTCCCCTGCCCTGGAGAGCCACCGCCGAAAGCTCTCTCCCCCTCTCTTCGGGGCCGTCCCTGCCACCTCTTGGGTTGCCAGCAACTGTGCTATTCCCAGATTTAAAACATGTTTTCACCTTCGAAAGGGTTCTGAAGGCCCAGCCACCTCCTGCTCTCCTGTGTGTATAATCCCTGAACTTATTCTACCAAAAATCCCTGCCAGGCTCCACCCTTACCCCACACTCACTGTTGAAAATGGTCATAAAGGTGATTTGAGAAGGTCCTCTACCATTTGGAAGGTGATGCAGAGGCTCAGGGTTGAGTCTTAATGCTGTGACTTGGTGTCTGACATTCATAGTTATGTCATCATGAAGGCTCCTGGGCAAAGGAAGTGACCATAGTAGAGCAGTTTGGGGGAAGATCACTTCGGTAGCTCTGTGCTGGCTGCTCCAGCAAGAAAGGAGGGGAGATTTCCAGAGTAAAGTGATGAGACTTTTTAGAAGCCAAATAAATGTGTCATTACGTGTTAGGAAATTGTGACAGTGTTTTTTTATACTCTTGGACGTGAATACGTATTCCTCAAAAGTAGTATAAGAATTAAGTCTTCTGCCCTGGCTGGTTTGGCTCAGCGTTTAGAGCAACAGCCCGCGGACCAGAGAGTCCCGGGTTCGGTTCCCACTAAGGGCACGTACCTCGGTTGCAGTTCGTCCCCGGCCCCGTTGGGGTCGTGTGGGTGGCAACCACTCGGTGTGTCTCTCTCGCATCAATGTTTCTCTCTCTCTCTTCCTCCCTCTCTCCCTCCCGCTCTATCTGAAGATAAATGCAAAAAGTGTCCTCGGGTAAGGATAAAAAAAAAACAGAATTAAGTCTTCTATTTATTTTGCATTTCTAAAAGCAGTTTTGACAATTATAACTGGAAGTAATGCCTCAAAATCTGGTTTTGGTTTTTTTGTTTGTTTGTTTGTTTTTTCTCATACAAATCACAGACACCCCAGGACAGTTTTAGGTTAATATGGCTTTTATTTTCCAACCCCAATTCCATCACGTTCTGTTAGGCAGCTTTAGTATAAGAAACCGCCTGGCACCATGGTGAATCCGGGCTCTGCAGCCGGACTCCCAGGTGCAGCTGGGGCACCGTACTTTATAGCAGTGTGATCTTGGGCAGGTCTCTCCTCTGTGCCTCGATGTCTTCATCAGAAAAGTGGGCATCGTGATATTAATTGCATGAACTTCATAAGATTCTTATGAGGATTCAATCTGTAATATTTGTAAAGTACTTAAAACAGAGTCTGTTCCATATTAAGCACAACACAAGCATTCATTGTTGCCCAGTTTTAAGTGCCCATTAAATAAAACAAATACAGCCCTGGCCGGTTTGGCTCAGCGGTTAGAGCGTTGGCCCACCGTCTGGAGAGTCCCGGGTTCGGTTCCCACTAAGGGCACGTACCGCGGTTGCAGTTTGTCCCCAGCCCCGGTTGGGGTCGTGTGGGTGGCAGCCAGTCGATGTGTCTCTCTCACATCGATGTTTCTTCGCTCTCTCTCTTCCTCCCTCTCTCCCTCTCGCTCTATGAATGCAAAAAGTGTCCTCAGGTGAGGATTCAAAATAAATAAATAAATAATAAATAAATAAAACAAATACAATATATTCTATTGTTATATCAAGATATTGAATGGAAGAAGGGGGAGGGGTGGGAGGAGATAAACCAAAGAACTTATATTCATATGTGCATAACCAGTGGACACAGACAATAGTGGGGTAAAGGCAGGGGAGGAGATCAATGGGGGAAAAAGGAGGACATCTGTAATACTCTTAACAATAAAGATAATTTTTTTAAAAAAAAAGATAGTGAATGGCTTGTCTTTTCAATATGGGGAGAGCCTTACTGAAAGTAAGAACTCAGTTGTAACTAGTGGTCTTACTTCGCCGTATCAGTGGCACACTGGGACGCAATCACATGTTGTATGTAGCAGAGCCCTTCACACTGAATACTGTGTCTCAAGTGAACTCATGATACTTCCACCCTGACCTGCCTCTTCTCTTGACCTCCTTTTGTTTGTTGATGTAAGCTTGAAATATTAGCTTCAGGTTCCACTTCTCCCTGACATATTTAATTGGTTTCAGAATCTTATCATTTTGGGAAATATCTCTTTCATGCATACCCTCCTCTCTGTTCTTGTAGCAGCCTACGCAGTGCGGCTGTCGTAATCTTCCCAAGGACCGACACACTGTGGTTACCTCCCTGTTCAGGACCTTTAGCAGGACTTAAAACACAGAGCCCTCCACCTGTCCTTAGGCCCCTTTCCATGCACAAATCCAGCCCACTCGCCATCCGTTTCCAGTACTCACATTCCCAGCAGCCTGTTCTCCAGGGTGACCACATGCGTGGTCTCCTCTGAATCTGTTGTCCTGACTCAACTATTAATGATGCCCCCTTTCACTTGCACAGTGCCTCCGATGAGACAGTGAATTATATGCTCACCCTTCTCTTATCCCACCAGTCAAATTCTGTATCCCGTGATTCCCATCCTCCTCCCCATGTTCCTTTCATCTGGAATGTGCCTCCCTTGATCTGTGCTTATCCAAAAGCTCCCTCTTTTTTCAAAAACAATTCATATGTTGCTTCCTCCACTCTTTCAGCCTCCCAGAGCCCTTTATACACCACTCTTTGCCTCCTAATACTTTCTACTTTGTCTCAATATTTGCATGCTAGTGTAGCTCATCTTCCAGACTAGGGTCCTTGAAGAAAAAAGCCATGTCTGAATAATGCATCACCTAACACAGGGTCTTCCATGCCTGGGAATCACAGATGCCAGTTACTGAGTGCTTACTGTGCACCAAACACTGTGTGCATCATGTATACACACTATAGATTTCATCTGTATATACTTCCTCCTTTAATCCTAACAGTAGTCCTGAAAGGTACAGTGTCTCTGTTGCTAATTTCAAAATTGAGGCTGGGATTAAATGACTTATTCCAGGTCACAGAGACAGTAAGTCTAAGTGCAGATATTTGAACCCACATTTCTCTGACTCAAAGAGCATGTCCTTAACCTGTTTACTCCGGGAGGCTGGTTCTCAAACTGAGCATGCAATATAATCACTTGGAAGGCTTGCTGAGACATATTGTTGAGCGCCATTCTACTTTCCGATTCAGCAGGTATGGGGTGGGGCCGGGCATTACATTTCTAACAAGCTCCCAGGTGATGCTGATGCTGCTGGTTTGGGAAGCACATTTTGAGAACCATTGCTTCAGCGTAGTCATTGATCAGTGAATAAATGGATGGATGATAGATCATTTGTTTTAAAGTTCCATAAGTCTGCACTTTATACATTAGGCACATTTGTATATTCAGTCATCCTTCTTAAAAGATCAGGGTTAAAGCTGAGTTTTATTCTAAATATCAGTTTTAACTGCCTCATAGTATTGCCTAAGTTTGAATTTGAGCTGACTTTTTTCTATTTTTTTAACCAAAGAAAGATAGAACTATTTTAACTTATGTCTTTTCCTTTTCATTTTTTTCATATCTCATAAATGATGTCAAAGATGGTTAATAGATAATAGATAGTTAATAGATCTCTCCCCTCTCCAAGTTAAAGTTACCTTTAACTGTTCTCTACTCCTCGGTATATATTTAACACACAATAGGTATTTAATCCACAGTAGGTCGTTGGGTTTTATTTCAAGTTATGAATTATTTCTCTAAACCTAAATGTATTCTAAGAGGAGTATTTGTAAGCAATGGGAAGAGAGAACGCACTCTGGTGATGTTTATATTGTGATGCATTCCCTAAGGGGCATGATTAAAGCAAATTTCCTTCTTTCTGCTCTATTTCACCTCTTAACAAAACAAGCCGTGATATGAATTCAGCTATTATTTCAGAGTAAAGAGCGGAACCCTTTTGCTGTTGAGCACGTTTCGTCTAATAGATAACAAGTACAGCTGTGGCAGAAGGCAGTGCGCGCCCTTCCTGGAGCCTGGAAATGGCACCCGCCCTTGATGTATGTCCATGACTTAAAGCCCCACATCATTCTACAGAAACGGGACGAGTCCAGTATCACCCATCAGAAGGCAGGCACCGCAGGACGTTCCTGAGCACTGGCCGTCTGTGTGGCTGACGCACGTTTACCCATTAAGAACGCACAGTGACCCTGGTCTTCTGTGGACATTAAAATCCCTTTGATTCTGCGTGTAGAAGATGCTGGCAAATCACCTCGCTCTTTTTATTTCATCAGTGAGATAAACATCTTATTGAAACCTAAGAAGTAGCTTTCTGTGTTAGGGATCATATACAGAAAAATTAGTTTCTGTAAATCCTATCCAATTTTATTCCCTTCTTAGAGTACTTTTCCAACATGACTTTATTTTCTATTACTTGTGCCGGTATCTCGTCTTCCCAGCAATTTGAAATTTCGTTGAGAGTGGGGATCATGCTTTATTCATCGTTTTTAAGTGTTTCTATCTCCTTTACCCTCACAAGCACCTTCACAGAGAGGCCTAATTGGCCTGCACTGTGCTAAATACAGGACCTTGCACGTAACCCCTAATAATAGCATTGTGCTTTCCAGTTTTAAAGAAAGCTTCTGATGTACGTTCTCTTCTTACTGATCTCATGCTTATTTTTCAGATCCAATGGCAGAAACTCAGAAATGTTAATTGCAAAGCTAGAAAGCTTCTGATCCATGCCTGGAGCTCAGGCTTTCTTGCCCCAGATTGGATGCCCTTTCCACTGTACCACCCTGCCCCAGGTTTTAATAATTATTTGTTGACTAAATTTATGACATTGTACTGAAACTACCCCATCTGCCAACCCCATCCCCAACAGACACACCTCATATGTGCCTACCTCTTACTGGATGGTATTCTGATACAGCTATACTCTTCAAACTGTGGGATAGAACCACAGAGGTAGTTGGGGGTTAAAGCAGCCTTTGAGAGAACAAAGATTTTGGGAAGAGGGTGTCGAGGGTGATGTTTAAAAGTCGAAATATAACCTTCACTTTCTTGGTTAAAGACTTTTAGGCCCTAGCTAGGTGGCTCGGTTGTTTGGAGTGTCGTCCTATACACCAAAAGGTTGCGGGTTCCATCCCCAGTGGGGACATGTAATGGGAAGTAGCTGATTGACGTTTCTCTCTCACATCGATGTCTTTCTCTCTCCCCCTTCCTTTCTCTCTACAATCAATAAAAACATATCCTTGGGTGAGGATTAAACAAATAAAAGACTTTTTGGAGGGCAGGGAAATGTAGGTGTCAGTCTCTGCTTGATGGTTACTAAGCCGATCCCCTCCCTGCCCCTAAAGGAGACCAAGAGCTGAAAAAGCAAACTGAATCTTGTAAACCAGTCTGTTTAGTTATTGCTTCCTTTTCTTATCTCTGTTTCCCCTTTGTTTTTCTCAAGTCCTTTGGAAAGTTGTGGTTGGAGGGTCTAGCCTGACCCCACTGTGCAGAGGAAAAGTAGTGGGATGTCACTGAAGTCCCCGTGCTTCCGGGGGCAGCAAATTCAGGGATACACTGTCCAGGAATTTGGTCCCCCTGTGTGGAGATTCTCACTTATATTGCCCACCTTGGCGTGACAGGATTTCCTTTCCAACAGTATTATGGGACACAAAAGTGAACAAACAGAAAGCTATCACATACCAAACAAAAAACAAAATTTAAAACAGACAACGCATTTTCCAAAGTAGGGTAAATCCTGAATGTTAGATCCCCTGGCTATTCCGGAAGAACTGTCTTCTTTCAAGGTCATTCTTTAACTCATTTTCATTATTTTTTATCAATAAAAACTAAGAAGAAATATAGCACCCATAAGACAACTACTGAATTCCAGGGATAATGGGCCTCCCTTGAACTGATTCTGCTGTGATCAGTGATTAGTCTCTCCTGACTCCAGTATTCAAGGAAGACAAGAGGAGAGTTCCATTCTTCTGCTCTGCCCAGATTTCATAGTACATCCTTCAAATATTTATTGAGAAATTAATATATGCCAGGCAGTGTGCAAGGTTCTGGAAATAAAATTGTGAATTAGGCTGCCACTGACCCTGCCTTTGTAGAATTCATAATGATGTAGGGGAGACAGACACCCCTCAAGCAATCAAAGGTAGAGTCTAGAGCTAGGAGAGGGGACCTAAAGGATCTTGTTGGGGCACATAGCAGGAATGTTGAGTTCTTCCCAGTGCATCAGGATAGGCTTCTCAGAAACATTACTATTTAAGGGAGACTGAGTGCATAATTAGTAGCCAGGTGAGAAGGGGAAGGAGAGGACAAGTGTTCCCAGCAGGGCTGTGGGATGTGTGAAAGCCCAGAAGAGGGTGAGAGAGGGTGCAAAGAAATGAAAGGAATTTGACTGGAGCATTGAGTTTTTCTGCCATAAGCTGTGTAAATAGAACATTGCTCCAGTAATAATATATGCTCAGATATGTTCAACTCTTAGAAAGCAGGATAATCTTCTAGATAGTTTTCACTATATTTGTATTGTTTATTTAGTTTGCATTTGGTTTGTGTTCTTTTAACCTCTTAAACAAGGTAATGGGAATGCTATAATGCCTTACATTTCTTTTTTTTTTAATTTATTGAATTTATTGGGTTACATTTCTTAATTAAGTACTGGCTTATTTGCTTAGCCACATTTAAAACTGAAAATGACTAAGAATACATCTAACCAAAGACAGGTAGACTTCTACAAATTCTAGAACTGTGAAACATTGCTTAGAAAAATTAAAGCAGACTTAAGTAAGTAAAGGGAGGAATATACCATGTTTATTGATTCGAAAAGTCCATTTTATTAAGATATCAGTACTCTCCAAATTGATCTATAGATTAAATGCAACATCAATCCCAATCCCAACAGGAAATTCCCAGGATGATAATAAACTTACAGAGAAATACAAAGGACTTAGCCCAGCCAGTGTGGCTCAGTGGTTGAGCATCGATCCATGGACCAATAGGTTGCCGGTTTGATTCCTGATCAGGGCACATGTCTGGGTTGTGGGCTCGATCCCCAGCAGGGGATGTGCAGGAGGCAGCCACTCCATGTTGCTGTTTCTCTCTCATCGATGTTTCTATCTCTCCCTTTCCCTTCTTCTCTCTCTAAAATCAATAAAAACATTTTTAAAAAAAAAAAAAAGAAAAGAAATATAAAGGACTTAGAATGGAATACCCAAGGTGATCTTAAAAACAAGAACAAAGCAAAGTACTTACATTTCTAGCTATTAAGACTTATATAAAACTATAGTAATTAAGACAGTATGATGTTGACCAACAAATAATCAACCAATAGAACAAACTAGATAGTTCATAAAAAACATGCACATATATATGAGGTCATTCAATTTATGTCCAAAGCATTACTGCAGTTCGTTGGAGGAAATAATGATCTTTTCAATAAATGATGCTGGGTCACTTGGCTGTCCACATGGAAAACAATGAATCTGAGGGGAGGGAGTTGGGGGCTGGGTGAGATTGGTGAAGGGATTACGCAATCACAGTATGGTGATTGCCAGAAGGAAGGGGGTTGTGGGGAGGTGGAAGAGGATAAGGGAGGATAAATGATGATGGTAGGGGAATTGACTTGGGGTGGTAAACACACAATACAGTATACAGGTGGTGTATTGTAGAATTATACCTGAAACCTATATAATTTTATTAACCAATGTCACCCCAATAAATTCAATAAAAAGTGAATCTGACCCCTACTTCATAGAATACAAAAAAATTAATGAAAGATGGATCATAGACTTAAAATCCAAAGGTGAAACAATAAATCTTTCAGAACAAAACATAGGCAAATATCTGAATGACCTTGGGACAGGAAAAGAGTTCTTCAAACAGAAAAAGCACTAACCATAAAAGACAATAATAAATTGTACCTTGCCAAAATTGAGACAGGCACTTGACAAAAGAGGTATCAAATTGCCAGCATGAATATGCAAAGGTACTGACGTTATTACTCATCAGGGAAGTGAAAATCAACACCCACCAAATGGCTAAAATTAAACAGACTGACAATCACAAATGTTAGTGAGGATATGGAGCAACTGAAATTACATTGTTGCTGGGAGCATAAACCGATGGAACTACTTTGGAAAACTGGCATTATCTACTAAAAATAATGTACTTCTGGGCCTATACCCAGGAAAAGCGAGCATTCATGTAAGACTCACGTACAAGAATGTTCACTGCACTGTTATTCATAGTAGCCCCAAAGTGAAAACAAACCAAATGTCCATCAACAGTTGTATGGATAAATTAATTGTGGTATTGTTCATTCAATAGGATACTATACAACAATGAAAAAGAATTAACTATTATGACATTGCAATAATATGGCTGGATCTCATGAGCATGAAGTTGAAAGAAACCAGACATCACAGAGTAGATAGTATATGATTTCCTTTATATGAAGTTCAAAATTAGGCAAGTGCAATCTATAGTGAGAGAGGTCAGAATACTCAGAGTATCTGGTTCTGTTTTTGAGGAGATATTGACTGGAGTGGAACACAAAGGAGTCTGTTGGAGTACTGAAAATGTTCTATATATTGGTCTGGATGGTGGTTATGTGAGTATATACATATCTTAATGTTTATGGAGCTAATTTTAATGTACTTTATTGTAAAGTATACCTCAATTGAACAGTTAAAATAATTGCAAATAAGTAGTTTGAGGAGAGAAAGAGGAATAGACGTATAGAGCATGTATGAAAGAAAGCACAGACTAAAATGATTCTTAGTGGCACAATTATTTAGAAGCACTTACAAAGAAAAAGGGCCATAAATGAGAGGAAGTTTGTTGTTGTTTGCATGTCCAACTTTCTAGTTTCTTCACCATTTCAAGCATATAGCTTCCTGCCTTAAATATCAAGAAATCTCTTCTATGTAAAAATATAAAAAAGTCTTTCTCCTTTTTCAAGGAAAGTAGTATTAACATTTGGAAGCTAGTTTGGGGAATTTGGGCTGGGAGCATTAGAAGTTCACCAGAGCCAACCAGAATTTCACCGGAGCATTAGAATATCACCAGACTTCTAAGTTCTGATGATAAAACACCAAAGGATTTTCCAGCAGTTTCACTGTTTGGAGATTTACCCCACCACACTTAACCCAACCCTCCTTGTTTCTGTGCGACATTTCTTTAAAAACTCAGTGGCATTAAAATGAATTTTTGAACACGTTAGTAATCATCTGATATTATTAATGACATTCTTGTTGATGATCAAAGTAGTGATGGAAATAAATCTTTGGGTAGCTAACAATTGTCTATGGCATTGTTAGATTTTAACCTACTTCCAGCCTTATATCTAGTATCTTGTCATTCAATTAGCCTCTTCTTTAAGCCATCCTTATGTTAGGTAGAATAGTCTAAGCTAGGACGTAGTACAAAGACACACTCAAAATTCCATAATTCCACAGTTTAAACTAATAGAAGTTTTGTTTTATTTTGTTTCTTTGTTTCTGATCACCAAATAATCCTGGGCAGATGTTCAGGTTGGTGGAATGACTCTCCTCCAAGAAGTCATTTAGTGACCCAGGCTGACAACAGCTTTGCAATCCTTAAATCTGCCTCCCAGTGTTCCCTGGATGTGGACATCCCAGTCATCCCCAAAGGAAACAGCACGTGGACGCATGTGTAGAAAGGCTTCATGGGCCAAGCCTGGAAACGATGCATGTTACTTGTGTTCACATTCCACTGGAGAGAACTTTGTCCAGTGGCCACACCTATTTTCAGGGGAGTCTGGAAAATATGAAAGGCCAATGAATTTTTATGGACAGCTAGCAGCCTCAGCTACAAGAATACTTGCTCATCATACTGAAAATCTGAAATGTTATCAGGCCTCTGATGACAAAGGGAATCATCACTGGCACAAAACTGGAATGGATTGGGTGTGTACAAAGAACACATACGCACAGAACAGCCTATTAGAGCAAATTGGAATGAAGTGATTTTCAGCAGGAAGGAGCAAAGAGATGCTATAGAAATATATAGACTCTCACCTTGGCCAGTTTGGCTCAACGATTAGAGTATCGGCCTGTGGACCAAAGAGACGCGGGTTTGATTCCAGTCAAGGGCACGTACCTTGGTTTCAGTTCAGTCCCCGGCCCTGGTGGGGGTCGTGGGTGGGGCAGCCAGCCGATGCGCCTCTCTCACACTGATGTTTCTCTCTCTCTCCCTCTCTCTGCCTTTCCCTCCTTCCCTCCCTCCTACTCTATCTGAAGATAAATGGAAATAAAAACTCGGGTGAGGATTTTAAAAAAAGAAAAAAATATATAGTCTCTCAACACAGACCATGTTTTAAAGACTTAGACTAATGAGAAATTGAAGGAGCTGGACCAGCTTCCTTCTTGACATACAATTACTGTGGCAATGTCTTCTTAAAAAAAAACACAAAAAAACCCACACCAAGCGATGGGATGTCAGATGTCAGTCACCAGACTATAAAAGTAGAGGCCACAGACTTGAAGCTCTGGATGGTGTATATTGCTGTGTACCAGGTTAAACACTATTTATTTGGCTAGCATTTTTACCTCCTACTATCAGTACTTGGGTAACAAAATCAAGGTATGTTTCCTGCCACAAGCTCCCTAGAGAATATAGAAGTCAATTAAAGTGACAGTGAGCACGCAATGTGACAAGTGTCATGTGAGATGATAGAGGTGTATGATAAAGTGCTGATGGGGCCAAAAGAGGAGCATCTAAATTCAGAAGTGGGGATTGAAATGTGCTTGCTTGCTTGCTTGATTTATTTATTTATTTATTTGAGAGAGACATCGATTTGTTGTTCCACTTATTGATGCATTGATTGGTTTCGTGTATGTGCCCTGACCGGGGATCAAACCCTCAGTCTTGGTGTATCGGATGGACAACACGCTTAACCAGCTGAGCTACCTGGCCAGAGCTGAAATGTGCTTCCTAAAAGAGGAGACTCAACGTCCGGCTGGTGTGGCTCAGTGGTTGAGCATCAACCCGTGCACCAAGAGGTTGCTAGTTCAATTCCTGGTCAGAGCACACGCCCCGGTGGTGGGCCCGATCCCCAGTGGGGGGTGTGCAGGAGGCGGCCAATTGATGTTCTCTCTCATGGATGTTTCTATCTCTCTCTTCCTCTCACTTCCTCTCTCTCTCAAGTCAATAAAGGAAAAATAAATAAAAAAAGAGGAGACACAAGCTGAATTCTGACGGGCCAGTAAAGTAGAAAAAAACAGGACATGGGGGAACAACATATGAAGAGGAAGAGAATAAAACTCCTTTATGAGTTG
This sequence comes from Tadarida brasiliensis, assembly GCA_030848825.1. Classification (NCBI taxonomy): domain Eukaryota; kingdom Metazoa; phylum Chordata; class Mammalia; order Chiroptera; family Molossidae; genus Tadarida; species Tadarida brasiliensis. The sequence continues at coordinate 74,258,931 of CM061267.1, read as the reverse complement.
GGAGATTTGCTGGAGGGAAAAATGAGAGAAGCCAAAGACGAAAGGAGAGAAGTAGGCCAGGGCCAGATCATGAAGGGCATGTGTATAGCTTACAGAGGTCTGGATTTACCCTCGGTATTCTGGGGAACCAGTGAAGGTGTTGATTCTTGAATCAGTCTTTGCAGATACTTCCTAACGCCCAGATCCACCACGCTTTAGAACTCAAAGGCAGCAGCACGGATCCGTCAAGGGAGAGGCCTGATCTTTTCCCCCACTTACTATTCAGGACTCTCTGCAGAGTGAATAAACACAACTCCTCAAACGAGGTAATTTTCAGCAAATCAGTTCACCTGTTAATTGATGACTTGATTTGTGTTTGTGAGTTAGATTACTTACATGGAATGGCCATCGATAAGCACAATAAAAATATACTGTCATATAAAGTATAAGCAGGCTTAGCTTGGGCAGCCAAGAGACACAAGCCAATTCCCCAGCCTTTCACGTGGCACCTGGACATGAAGAAATGATCATAAAGAATTTTTTTAAAAGTAAGGACACGTTTTTAAAACCACAATAAAGTGCAAGAAATACCAATGGGATAAAATGACAGTGTCATAGCCTTATCCATTCTTCTGAAATGTATGCTGCGCAGATTAGAGAGAAATTGATCAAGCTGATGCCCTGGGCTCAGTCTTGTGACCCTGGTTAATATTTCCACTAATGACCCAAAAGGGGAAGTGAACCCAGTCGGTCAAGTTTTCTGATGACAGAATTGCTTTATGTTAAAAACAGAAAACAGAAAAAATAATTTACCAGCTGAGCAAACATTAAGAATGCTGGGGAAGTGTGGGAGCTAGCTCAAATAATCTGAAATGTATCTGCATATTATAAACTACATGGTTGTGAATAATTTTAACTGTATTTATTTCAACTTGCCAAGGGCTTAAAAATAGAAGACCTTGAACTCTGATTTTACATGAATAGATGTATTGCATAGTGAGTAATGGTTTGTATTTTAAAACAAGAAGCCGGAATCATGAATTTAACATATTAGAATGTTTATGTAATGAGTTGTCAAGGTGACAGGGACATAAAATAGTAGACAAACGGCGGACACCCCCCATTTGGGGTAATATACAGTTAATCTTACTCGTCTGAGGTTTGCTACAATTAGGAAAGCAACGTGCTTCAGTGAAATGAGTGTGGTCTTTCACATCCTGCCCCTCCTCTGCCAGTCAAATTAGCTTGGGCAAGTTACCTAATGGTTCTGAAACCCAGTTTCCTTCTCTGTGACATAGAAGCAAAAGTATGGCGTAGGAGTGTTGTGAGAATCAAGTGAGGACAGGTGCATGTATGTGTAGCACCTAATCAGTAAGTGGAAGGGGGACGGTGTCTGGGAAAGTCTCACTGCAGCTGGGCAAACAGAGCCTGTTGTACAGAGAGCCGTGTCCCACGGTGGGAAAGCAAGGCCCCTGTGTTCACTCTTCGGGTACCCTTTCTTTATTCATTGTTTTTCATAGCTGCAACCTGGAGGCATGTAGCCTTATCCTTGTAAAACTGAATAGTTAGCTTCCACCCTCATGCAGCTCAGAGTCGAGGGTAGCTGGGCATACGTGGGAACAGGTAGCCCGCCCCACCGTTCTGGCTCAGAAGCGTGTTTGCCAAGTGTGTTGACTGCAGAGAGGAAGAGTTGCTAACTCAGCTGAGGTGCATTATAGAAAAAGGTTCTCAGAAGAGAAAAACCTTTGAGTGGAAACTTAAAAGGTGAGTAAGAGTTACCGTGTGGACAACAAGGGGAGGGCTTTCCAGGCAGGGGAACTGTGCAAACATGTGGAGGGGGGTTGGGAGGGTTTGGCTGGAGAAGGGCAGCTCAGTGTGCCCAGAGCATATGGGCCTGAGCGGTGACGGAGAGGAGGAAGACGGGGTGCAGGTCGGCAGGGGATGGGTGTGGAGTTCATATTTCCGACGAGAGGTGACATCCGACCCGCGCCAGATCCTGGCCTTTCTACGTAACTGCTGTTTGGTTTTAGGCAAATCATTTTGCACCTGAGTTTTCTCTTCTGTGAAAACATAAAAGTGGTGAAACATTGCCCTCTTTAAACGTGTTCTAGTTTTCCTCTCCTCACCCCACCTGGAACACAGGCTTAAGTGAAGTAAACAAAGGACAGTGTAAACTCTCTGGAAACTCAAGAGAGAGCAGTCTGCGGTGTGGGCCCCTACTTCTCCCAAATCATCGTTGAGATAATTATTTGATTAAGGTATCCATCCAGTGTGATACTTTATACATTCCTAGAAAATGACCCTGAGGCATTGGTGAGCTCCACTACCCCAGGTGACTTTTGTACTTAGGTCAGAAAACGTGTTATAGACCTGAGGTTGTGAACAGGAGCAGAGGGAAGAAATTTGGACTGTTTTCATTAGTATCTGAAAATGAGCATCTCAGTGAAGGTTGCGTGACATGTTCCTGTAAATGGGTCGAGATGGTGGCAGCGACATGGGGGCCTTGTCCTGAGTACACGGGCTGATCCACCGCCCTTGTCTGGAATAAACAGTTTTCATTCATGTACAGGGAATGCTAGCTGAAAGATTCGGTTTTATCTATCAATTCAGCAGTAATAGAGCTGAAAAACCTTCAAATCGCTGCTTATTTACTTTTGCTGACTTGTTAAAGTTCAGAATTCATGTTTAGGAGGAAATGAAGTAAAATGACAACCACATCTTTCTTTGGGGCAAAATATTGAGTATCATAGCTGCAGTATTAAACACGTACAGATTTCTTCCGTTTTTCCTCTCTTTTTGCTTCATTTCTTTGTTTGACTTCAACTTCCCTCTTCCTCAAATCTACCTACTCCCCCCGCCCTTCAGTTAGGTTGAAATTCAGCCTGCCCCACTCATTCTGTCCCCTACTCAGTTTGCCCACCACCCCCACACAGTTCCTTCCAGCCTCACCTGTTTCACTGACTGAGGTGCTGAACCTGGCAAGCCCAAGGGTTGGCCCCTCCTCCCTTTGTCTCCCAAACTGTGGAAGTGCTGCCTCCAGGGCACTGGGACCACCTGGTCCCTCCACTTCCTGGTGTCAGTGGGACATGGTGCATCTCTCTCTGGCCTGGTTCTAAGATCTCTGCCCCTCTTATTCTTCAGTACCTCTCTCCCAGGGTTTAGATGTGATTCTCTGAAGTGCATTGCTACATTGATGCTACTGAGAGTGAAAGTGTTTGTTTCCTGCACTATAGAGTGAGAGTTGTCTCTTTTTTCTTTTCTTGCCATTTTAGGGGGAAATCCCAAATGACAATGTGGGGGGGGGTAGGGATATGCGAACTTTATAGGCACATTTAGCTATCATTCAACATTGCCACAAAAGCACGAAGGAAAAAATAGTTATATAAAGGAGTTTTCTATAGAAACATATTTACTAAAACTATTGATATTGTCATATATTGATTTTCAAAATATAGAGCTTTTTAAATCACCATTGAGTTGGATAAGAGCACCGCTTTATCAGTTTGTTCATAAACCTACATTTTAATAAGGCATATAAAACAGATGGGAAAGAAGCATAGAACTAAAGAGAATGACCACAGTTCCTCAAACAAGCCAAGAACACTGCAGTCTCAGGGCCTTTGCACGCACCATTCTTTCTGCTACAAAAGTACTCTTCCCTGATGTTTGCATGGTTTGCTTTCTTACTTCCTCCAGGTTTCTGCTCCAAGATCAATCTTCTCAGGAAGTTTTTACCAGACCATTCCATTTAAAAGAGTCCTCTACCACCCCTCCCCAATCCTGCACTTATATCTTTCCTACACTGCTTTATTTTTGCCACCCAACAAACCATATATTTACTTTTGTTGTTTATTTTCCGGTTTCACCCACTTCATTGTAACCATTATGAAAGCAAAGAGTTGGCTTTATTCTCTGCTGCCCTCGGGCACCTAAAACTGTAGGTGTTCAATAATATTTCTTGGGAGGAAAGAAGGAATTTAAGAAGGAAGAATGGTGCCAGGATAGCTAAAACTTGGAATGACGTGAGGTTTATGTAACATTCTGACAACAAAACTGTTGTGAGTATGAAGACAGACGGGAATGGATGGTTTAATATATTATGTATTTCTTAAGAACATATATGCATCACCCATGGATACAGACAACAATGCGGTGTTTGCCGGAGGGAAGGGGAGGCAGGTACAGGGTAGAGGTGGGTAAAGAGGGGAAATGGGGACATCTGTAATAGTGTCAACAATAAAAATACAGAAAAAATAAATTTGAATGGTTCAATAATGAGTAACTTTCCCTCATCAACTCCCAGGTCATCCTGAAAATATAGTACATACAGTTTGATAGGAAAGACAGGATACATGTTTGGTTCTTTGTCAAAATATTCAGTTGGTTCACTGACATTCTCTACAGGTATCCAATAGATTTTTTGGTTTTGTTCATTTGTTCACATTCCAGTTTTTAAGTATCAGTATAAACTCATAGATTTGAATATGTTTGATGTATTTTTATTGTTGCCGATATTACTTTATTGATGCTCAAATTGTCTCATCTTTGACTAGTGAGAGCCTTTTCAGGTTAACTCCTGAGTCCTTTAGACATGACCCTGGTAGTGATCTTCCTTGCTTTCTTGTACAACAAAATATTTCTAACCCTGGGATCAGCCATTTTGACAAGAAAACCTGGTTCCTTTAAGAGAGAAATTGTAGTTAAAGGCCATGATCTGGGTCCTGGGGGTGTGTATTGCTTCTGAGTTAGCCATTATTCTCGGACCTTTACTGAAAATATTTTTTTTGGATTATTTAACCGTAATAATGAAAGCAATTGAAGCAGAACTACTAAGCTCTTATTGTACTTTCATCTCCATTAAGAGAAGTGGTATTAAAAGTAAAAAGGATAGAAAGAAACTCTTAAGGAACACTTGAAGCTCAATCTGTGAAAGGGGCTAATGTGTATTAGTTTTATTTAAATACACTTAGTCACTGGACTTAGATGAATTATGTCCCAGAAAGATCCCATGTATCCAAGCACAGAAATACTTCCAGTAAACTTTAAGAAACCAGAAAAACATAAACAAACACTGCCCTATTTTAAGAGAATTTTTAAAACTTAAAAACTTAATATAGTAAATTACATTTCAATTCTTAATCAAATCTAGAACTGATTACTATATAGATGGTTTGTTAGGAACCTAGAAAAAAAAATGGGGTTATTCTGAAGCAGAATGGATTCATTTTAACATCAGACTAACCCCTACTTCCTCTTATTGATAATATTTTATAAATCTCATATTGTTCTCTATAGAAAAAAGTATGGAGAAAAATGAATTAGAGATTGGATTTTTTTTTAAAAAGCAAGACCAAGCTGGGTCTAGTCTTAGGACTCACTTTAAATATAGAGATACAGACATGTTAAGAGTAAAAGTATAGATTAATATATAGCCTGAAAATTCTAATCAAAAGAAATATGAAGTGGCTATATTAATATTAGACCAAACAGACTTCAGAACAAGGACCCTTGCCAGACATAAATATAATTTTGACCAAATGTGATTACCTGAAGAATGGAGGTCATTTTAAAATCAGTCAATGTAATTCGCTATGTGAGTAGACCAAAAACAAATCACATGATCATCTCAGTGGATCTCAAAAAAGCTTTTGAAAAAAACCAATATAAATTCCTGATTTAAAAAAAAAATTATCAGCAAACTAGGAGTAGAAGAGAACATCTGCAATCTGATAATGGACATATATGAAAAATATACAGCTAACATCATGTATGAAGACTAAACACTTCCCTCCTAAGATCAGGAATATTTCCTCACATCAGCTTCTAGTCAACATTATCCTAACCAGTACAATAAGGCAAGAAAAGTAAATAAAAACATACAAATTGGAAAGAAAGAAGTATAGCTGTCTGTGTTCTCAGACAGCATGACGTATGTGTGTAAATCTATCTACATATATATACATATATATATACATATATATGTATATATAGAGGAGAGATTGAGAAAATCTGAAAGTATCTCAAAAAACTCTTTTAAAACTAATAATTGAATTTTTTTTCAATGTCACAGGATACAAGATCAGGTTATAAAAATTAATCATATTTTTAGTAATGAACAATTAGAACTTGAAATGTATAAAAATTATAATTACAGTAGCATCAAAAATATTAAATGCTCTGCAATAAATTTAGCAAAACATGTGTAAGACCTGTGCACTAACATCTACAAAATTTTAAAGACCCAATAAATGGGAAGATATACCATGTTCATTGGTCTGAAGATACTGTTAAGATGCCAATTCCCAGTAAATCTGTGTTTTCAGTGCAATCCTAATCAATATCCTGAGAACTTTTTATTTTTTTTATTTTTTTTTTATTTTATTCTCACCCGAGGACATTTTTGCATTTATCTACAGATGGAGTGGGAGGGAGCGAGGGGGGAAGAGAGAGAAACATCGATGTGAGAGAGACACATCGAGTGGCTGCCACCCACACGACCCCAACCGGGGCCGGGGACAAACTGCAACTGAGGTATGTGTCCCTAGCGGGAACCGAACCCAGGACCCTCTGGTCCGCAGGCCAACACTCTAACCGCTGAGCCAAACCAGCCAGGGCCTGAGAACTTTTTTGAAGAAATTGACAAGATGGCCTCACGCTATGTAGAAAAATACTAAGAACCTGGAATAACCAAAACAATTTCAAAAAAGAAAAATAGGACTTACACCACCTGACTTAAAGATTCATTATAAAGCTACAGTAATCAAGACAGTATGGTATTGGCATAAGGATAGACATATAGATAAAAATAGTAGAATAGAAAGTCTGGAAATAGACCCACACATATAATCTCTTGTTGATTTTTGCCAAAAGTGCCAAGGAAATACAATGGCAACCTGATAGTTTTTCAACAAATGGTGCTGGAACAATTGGATATCCACACGTGGGGAAAACAGTATGAACTTACACCCCTACCTCACACCGTATACAAAAATTAACCTGGAATGGATCACAGATCTAAATGTAATAGCTAAAAATATAAAGTTTCTGGAAGAAAAGGTACAGGAAAAAGTCTTTGTGACCTTGGGTTAGGGAAAGTTTTGGTAAGGCACAAACCACAGAAACTGTAAAAGAAAAACTTGGTAAATTATCTGTCATCAAAATTAAAAACTTTTTCTCTTCAAAAGGCACTATTAAGAAAATGAAAGGCAAGAGTCAGACTTGAAGAAAATGTTTTTAAACTCATGTCTGATAATGATTTTGTATTTAGAACCTATAAAAAACTCTCATAACTCAGTAATAAAAAGACAAACCCAATTTTAAAAAATAGGCAAAAGATTTGAATAAGCACATTACTAAAGATATTTGTGGCAGTAAGACATGAAAATAACTTGAACATCTTTAGTCATTTACTCATTACAGAAATACAAATTAAAATTATAATAACTATGACTACATATCCACTAGAATAGCTAGAACTTAAAAGATAGAAATTACCAAGTATTAGTGAGGATGTGGAAAAAATGCAACTTGGAGTCATTGTTGGTGGGAATGCAAAATGATATAGTTACTTTGGAAGACAGTTTGGCAGTTTCTTATAAAATTAAACACCCAGTTACTATATGATCCAATAATCCTACTCCTAGATACTTGCCCAAAAGAAATGAAAAACATGTCCACACAAAGATTTGTGCTCAATTGTTTACAGCAGTCTTATTCAAAATAGCCAAAAATTGGCAACAGCCTAAATATACAAATTGTGTTGTACTTAATACAATTTAACTGCTACTCAGAAAAAAGATAGAACACAATGCTGTTATATGCAGCAACCCACTGATCTCAAGGGGTTTATGCTGAGTGAAAGAATCCTGCCACAAAGACTAGACTAGACTACCTTATATTATTCCATTGATATGAAACTCTAGAAAATACAAACCTAGTCTATAGCGACAGAAAGCAGATCAGTAGTTGGCAGGGGCTGGGATTTGAGGGAAGGAATCAACTGCAATTGAAACTGTTAGGTGTATTAGAAATGTTCAATATCATGATTCTGATGGTAGTTGCATGATTATATAGACTTGTCCAAGAACTCATAGAATTGTACACCTAAAATTAAATTAGACCTTACAAATCAAGCTGATTAAAAGTGATCGGTGATAAAGATGGTGGTGGTGGTGGTGGTGGTGGCGACTGTGGCAGTGGTGGCATCAGCTTCCAGCACAGAATGAAACAGATGCTGTGACTCCATATATTTTTTCTAGAAAATAGGGAGTCCACTGACCAGTGCACATAAGGGAATTTGATGGGCTGATTTCTTTCCACTTCGTTGTGGAGCCTGAGCTAAAGAGCCTTAGCAAGATTTCTTATAGGAGAAGCTCGGTTCAGGCTACATGGCTTGGAGCATCCCTACGTCTACTTCTAAACTGATAAGGCCAATGTTGTTGACCAGAGTTTACCAAGATGGTAGCTGCACCTTTTGTGCATGTCTTTAACTTAGAACACTGAGTTACGTGGTCAGTGGTAGATCAATGACCTCGTGTCCCAAGGTTTGGTGCAAAGAGCATGAATTGTGGAGTTAAATACGCTTGAGTTTGAATCTAAGTTTTATATATCAGATCAATATCTTGGTCTTGATTTCCTCTGTGAAACAAAGATTTCTCCTCTAATCATTATATATGGCATGTAATAGGTGGTACATGGGAAGGGTTCTCTGTTCAAATATATTTGAGAAAAACTGGAATCATCAAAGTTTAAAAGGGCTTTTTATCATAGAACTTCTTAGAGCCTTTCACATGAATTTTCAAGAAGACAGAAGTAAGCAGCCTGTATTAGTACTCTCTTGGTCCACATAACAGAAACTCATCTTGAATTCATTAAGGCAAAGGGAGGAGTTAAGTAGAAATCTCATGTAACCATATGCAGGGCAACGGGATCCAGGAATTTGAGTGCTACCAGGGCTCTCTCTCCACACCACAGGAAACTCACAGGAACCTCCTGTCTCTAGTGCGTTAGCCACTGGGAAAGGACCGAGAGTTATTTTCTCTAATTCCAAGTTCAAAAATCCTTAGGAAGGGCTCCAATTTGTCCAGCTTGAACCAAGTGCCTTTCCCTGAATCCACCAACTATGGTGTCTTATGATGGACTCAACTTGGGTTATGATGCCCATCCCTGAGCCAGTCCGTGGGAGTGGAAAGGCAACCTATAAAAGAGCATGCCAAGCCTGGCCAGTGTGGCTCAGTGGTTAAGCGTCGACCGTGCACCAAGAGGTCACCGGTTCAATTCCCGGTCAGGGCACATGCCCAGGTTGTGGGCCCAATCCCCAGTGGGGGGCATGCAGGAGGCAGCCAGCTGATGTTCTCTTTCATCATTGTTTCTTTCTCTCTTTCCCTCTCCCTTCCTCTCTTTCTAAAATCAATAATAAAAAAAAAATAACAACAACAACAAGAGCATGCCAGGCCTCATTTACATCACATTACTAGAATAAAGAGAAGGAACGTTTATCAAAATGGGGTGAGGATTTTGTTGAGGGAAGATAAAAGAAATAGATAGTTCCTAAGTCTACACATGATTGCCTACACACATGCATGGTTCACATACCGTCATTGACACGTATTTCTGTGATCACACAATGATTGCTCCTGCCATCAATGGACAAGTATTATAGATTAAAAACAGTAAAGTGACCCAGCAAGGTATTTGATTTTCTGACCCTTGAGAGGTCTTGCTTGGTTCATTGGCCTCCAAAAAAAAGATCTTCTAATGCAGCCAAATATCTGACCTTCTGTTCTCCAGGTGACTTCAGATAGGCTAGACTTTGTCTTGTGACACCTTACTAAGCCAAAAGAAGTACTTGGTATATGCTGTGATCTTCAGTTTTTCCCTGGATGCAGGATGCTGCCTCAGAGGAAAATAGGGCTGAGCAAATTAAGTCAGTGAGGGAGGAGTATTGAGAGCTGGTTGGGAAAGAAATTAAGAATTCTGATGTGGTCTCAGGTGTCCACAAGAAGGTGATAGGTGTCCATGAGAAGCATCTGGTGAAAAAGGCAAGTTATACAATGATATTGGGTTTGGGGTGGTTAAATACATAGGAGCCAGAGCACTTTTACCATATCCAGCACCACTTCCAAAGTCTAAATAAAGCTACCAGCATCTCTCCCATTAACTCTAGACCTGTCCTCACCTACTCCCATCTCTCTCCTCCTAACTATCCCCACACCACAGTGAGGGATCACTCCAAACTGAAAATAAGATCCTATGTCTTTCATGCTTCAAGGCCTTCAATGTTTTGCCACTGCTTGCAGGATAAAACCTAAAATCCTGAGCATGCCTACAAGGCTCCTGTTCCAGGATGTGCCCCAACCCACCTCTCTTGCCTCATCCCATACCACCCTTCTGCTTTCTCTCAACAATCTAGCTACACTGGCCTCCTGGGACCTGCCTTCTTGCCTTCTGCCCCAGGGCCTTTGCACATGCTTCCCTCTCTGCTAGAGTACTCTCTCTTTCCTTGCACAGTTAATTACTCTCTCTTTACTTGCACAGAAGTAATGCTCAGTACTTCAGAATAGAGCTTATGCACTGCTCTTTGGAGAATGTCTTCTCAGTCAGATTTCTTGGTAAATCTTGTGTGGGACGGTGTGGCTGAGAGGCCCCCACACTCAGTTTGTCGTTATTCCCTCACTGATATGAAAATACCCAATGGAAGAGGACAGAGACCACGTCCATTTTACTCACTGCTACCAGCATGTAGAAGATAGTAGATGTTTGCTGAATGAATGGTTGGAGGGAGGGAGGCAGAGTCTTACTCTGGAAGAAAATGTAATAAAAGTAGGAATTGCCGTTTTTCTTTATTTTGTTTTTAAAGGAAAGAAAACACTTATAAAAAATACAAAACTACTTTCAAAGTTATTTGGCTGTGGGGTAATATGAAGACCTTCCCCATTGGATGGGGAAACCAGATTGAACTAAGAGGATGAATAGCTTTGGCTTCACCATATGTAGGTCAAGTTGGGGCTAGGAGGTAGAATTTCAGGTTAGGAGGAGTAAGGACAGAGAAGTGCCCTGTAGTTTTGGCAGTTTGAGACATGGCTCCTGTATCTGGTAAATTGCATTTCTGTAGCCTGGGGAAAGCAGGGTCATAAAGAGGGTCTAATATGCATGATCATTTCCTGGAACTTGGAGAATAAGAGGAGAAAGGTGGAGCAACAGAAATAAAATTAAGAAATAAACAAAGGGTACATTTATTTGACTGAAGACTTTTAAAGGACCTTGAAAAACAGAGGAGCTCCACAAGATGTTTATGTAATCGAATGTAATTTATCTGGGATTGAAAGGAATAATAATCAAAGCATTTTTCACTTAAGTGCATCTGGAGGCACATGAAGTCAGACTCTCGATGGTGGCCTGTGCCTGCCTGTGTCCTTGGTGTTTTGTCCTCAGGCTGCAGACTGGAAATGTGTTTTGGAGAGCAGACATGGAGCACAAAATAGTAAATGAACTTGACCGTATTCAAAATGCCCAACAGTGTAACATCCTCCTTGTTTGGCAGGGAAAGGGCTCAACATTTGGAAACTCAGCAGTGCATTAAGTATTTTAATAATCATTGTTGACACACAAAGCATATGGCCTTTCAGAACTCACTGGGTCAAGTGTTGAAGTCTTCTTCTAGGTTTCTAAAATTACTTTATGAAAATGCAAACAAAATTCAATTAGGGCACATTTCAAAGCCTATTAATTCATGAGCTTTGTATTATAAGCAAGGGAAATAAGTGTTCTCTTAGGATAAAAGAATATCTATGAGTAACTGATTATGTTAATGTAAAGGAAAAGGCATCATTCACTTCCCCACAAAAATATTAATTTGCATTTAGTTAGAAAACCTAGAACCTCCCCATAAACAGGCCGGTCTTGCAGATACCTTGCATTTACTATGTCAAGCTTTCAGACCCATCTCAGATATCCCCCATCTCAGAAGCCTTTATTGTCCACCTACGTACCATTTATATCTGTTATCTATGGCCACAATGATGCCCTGAAATAAGCAACTGTAACACTTAGTGGCTTAAAACAATACAAAATTTTTATTGCTCACAAGTCTGTGGGTTATCAGGATAATTCTGATCTCTGCTGGGCTCACTCCTGAGTCTGTGGTCAGCTGTGGGGTGGGGCGGGGCGGGGCTCGGCGGGGCTCTGCTGATCATGGCTGGCCTCCCTCTCATGTCTATTGTGAAATATATCTATTATTAAATTGTTTCAACTGTCAAATTGTTACAAATAATTGTATCAATTATTATTATATCATGCCCTATAATTTTATAAGCTGTGAATTTAAATTAGTATTATTAGTGTTAAAAATTAATGTATTTTATATTAAATAATCTTCATGCTTATCTTTACTATAAAATAAAATCATACTTCTAAAGGTGATGCTCTACAATGGTACTCAGGTAATTTACTTTATGAAATGTCCTGGAAAATTTCTTCATTCAGTCACCAATATGTATTTAGCACCTGCTTTGTACCAGGCCTCCAGGTGCTGATCATATAATGGTGATCAAGGTAGGCATTGCCCTTGCCCCTGCTATCAATCCTGTAATAAAAAACTGTCATTACTCACAACTCACAGTTACCTACCTGGTAACCACCACCACATGAATTAGCTGAGATAAATTCATATCCAGCTGGCTTTCTGTGGTTAAATAAGATGTGGTGATGCCTCAGATTGGAGGAAAGAGGAATTTTGCCATCACCATTTTTAATGTAGCTATATTAAATTTTAAAACCTTCTATTTTATTATCATATATAGAATAGATGATCCTGAATCTTTCCCTGACCTTCACTCTGTCCCTGAATTACTCTATGGTTCAATGGACGGAGGGTTGCTTGTGTACATACTCAGTTTTAAAAATTTGGAAGTTTGTCAGTGGAGGTCATTTTTTAGTCTGTATCACAGTTCCCCTTTGCAGTATCCTAGATTGGATCTTGGAACAGAAAAGGACATAAATTGGTAAAAAATCAAAGTAACATCTATTGTTAATAGGATTGTATCAGTATTAATTTCTTTCTTTTTTTTTTTTTTTTTTAAACAAATGTAGCGTGTTATGTAAGATGTTAATGTTCGGGGAAGCCAGCTTCAAAGAACACTAGGAATCCAATAGGGCAGAGTTCTCCCCACTATGGTCAGTTTGTGAATGGCTTGAGAGGAGAGGAATTTTAATATTCAACTGAAAAATATAATTAGGATGGTAAGTTTGCTATATAATCATGATACGCAGTACTGCCGGTGAGGTCCTCTGGAGGTAACGAATGGATGTTGTAGGATCTTGCTTGCTTGGCGTTCTCAAAGGTGTGTTCTTACATGAAAGAGATAAGCCCAGTATTGGTCTTTTCTAACCGGCAGATTTTAACTACTTCAGAGATTGATTGGTTCAAAGCGGTTTCTTTTACTTTCATAGGTCCAAGCACAAGTACGCCTTGCCAAAAAGAGCTTTGACAAATTGAAGATGGACGTGTGTCAAAAAGTGGATCTCCTCGGAGCTAGCAGATGCAATCTCCTGTCTCATATGCTAGCAACGTACCAGGTAACAAAATGATGTCTGTTACAATGAACCGGGAATGTTAGGAGGTGTAGGTAACAGGAAAATGGGTGTTTGAGCTAAAAGTATTGTTTGGGCATTATGAAGTGCTGAGTGCCTTTCTCATGATTTACTTCCTTGGTCGCTCCCGTCTCGTGGACTGCAGTTTGATCAGACGCAGTATTGGCCATTCCCTGTGCACACACTGGCATTTCCCACTTCCCTGCGTTGGCTTCGGTGGCGCTTTCTGCCTGAGTGCCCTGCCCCCCTCCATGTGTGCCTTTCCAAACCCCACTCTGTGTGATGTACCAGGCTGTGTCATATCCTTCAGAAAGCCTCCTCTGAATTTGGCATCGGTGCCTGTACTTCTTGTCCCTTACTCGTCAGGCTGTCATTTAATGAACTTGGTTTTGTCTTCTGTGAACCTCGGGGTAACACTTTGTATCCATCAGCAGTCACATGAGCACCAACTGAGTGTGGGAGGCCGAACTGTAGTGTGGTAGGGAATACATAAACGTGAATAAGACCAGATTCCCTGTCCCCAAAGAACTTAAGGTTCAGGAAGGATGACCGAGACAGTCAAGTCTGACTATATTTTCTATACCTCAAGGACAGAACAGGATGTGCTAAGTAAAATAGGTTCTACAAAATCTGACAAGGGTTTGAAGAAGGAGAAGTTGAATCAGTTGGGATCACAAAAGTAGAGTGTTAATGATTAGCCCTGGGTTTGGGAGGATGGACCTGGAATAAGTACAAAGGGAATGGAGAGGAGAATGTCCCAGGGGGTAGGGCACACAAGCTGCGGGCATCCGCGTGTTTGGGCGAACAGGCAGGCATTTAGTTTGGCTGAAAGAGAGGGTACAAGTAGAGGCTAAAGGGAAACAAGTCTGCAGAGCTGGCTTGGAATCACATTTTGGAGGACCTTGACAGCCACTTCTCCGGGGCCCATGACTAGAACGGGGCATTCAAAACATTAACAGCTCTACTGTCTTTCTTTGCAGACCACTCTGCTTCATTTTTGGGAGAAAACTTCTCACACCATGGCAGCCATCCATGAGAGCTTTAAAGGTTACCAACCGTATGAATTCACTACACTGAAGGTATGAAAGCGAGAGAGGCCATTGGAAAACCTTATGAAAAGTGAAGTTTTGTTTCTGTTGCAGTGTCCATCGCAGCAAGCATCATTATTCTAACCGCCCCCAGGCATCAGAGTGAGAACTGTGCCCCCAGCAAGAGCCCTTTTTTCAATCCTCATCTAAGGATATGTTTATTGATTTTAGAGACAGGAAGGGCAAGAGAGAGAGACAGAGAGAGAAACATTGATGTGAGAGAGAAACATCAATCAGTTGCCTCCCATATGCACCCCAACCAGAGATCAAACCGAAACCTAGGCATGTGCCCTGAATGGAAAACGAACCCACAACCTTTTGATATAGGGGAGTACACTCTAATCACTGAGCAACCAGCCAGAGCCCCCAGTGGAGTCCCTTTTACTGCATCATATTCAAAGCCACAACCATCCAAATACCAAGGTTGAACCTTGGGGTTTGTGTTACTAGGAGATGAATTGTGGTGACTCCAGCCTGAGGGTGGGTCCTGCTCCTTTAAAATGCTATTGGACATTGCTGAAGAAACGATTGTACAAGACAAGTGCACCCCGTTACTTTTTAACTATTAAATCCAAATATGCTCACTTGAGAAGGTATTTTTTCTCCCTTACTTCTGACAACATTTTATTTCATGAGTACCATCCAATATAGAATTGGATTTGTCTTTAAGACTATAGTAATAGTTTCTAATTAAAAAAGCAACATCAAACTCAGTGATTTCTCAACTCACAAGGGGTACATGCAAAATGTCTGATTCTCAGCTTTGCAACTGAACATGGAATCGTTTTTCTCTCTAATGGTTGCTCAGGGTGAGTGCATGTCAAGATAAGGACGTGATTTGGTTTCCAAAAGGATTTTTAAAATGGTGAGCAGCCCTGGCCGGTTTGGCTCAGTGGTTAGAGCATCAGCCAGTGGACCAAAGAGTCATAGGCTCAATTCCCAGTCAAGGGCACGTACCTGGGTTGCAGGTTCGATCCCTGGCCCTGCTTGGGGTCGTGTGGGAGGCAACCCATCTATGTGTCTCTCTCACATTGATGTTTCTCCCTCTCTCCCTCCCTCCCTCCTTCCCACTCCCTCTAAAAATCAATGGAAAAATATCCTTGGGTGAGGATTAACAACTACAATAAAAAAGAATGATGAGCGAACACTGGGTGCCAGGTCATATCCTTAAAAGGAAAAGACCAAGGAAGAACTACTTAAAGTTCACTTCGAAATTACCTTCTTTCTAATATTTCAGTTCACTTGTGTCTGATCATCTTGCTTAACAAACATTGAAAAGCTTTTTTTTTTGCCATTAAACACCTCTTTGATTTTGAGATATTTGTAATGTCACTTCATCTACAAAAATACTAAGACAGAAACCCTTTAAGGCCATGGCCCCTTAAAGGAATATCCCAAGAGGAACCTAAGACAGACCACTTACCTTGTGATGTACCCGATCTGGCACCAGACAGGACACCTGGCCACGGGGTTTGGCTCTTCACAGTTCCTCTGTCAGCTGGTCACTTGCTTGCTAACAGGCTGCATGAATGGGTTCAGAATGTGCCTTTTCTTGTTCTGTCAACTGGACTCTAAGCACCTGAGGGGAGGGACCTTTCATTTCTCATGTATCCTCCTTTGTCCAGCCAACTGCCCTGCACACAGTGAACCCACAGCCTTCCTCATCATGTCGCTATGTTGCCACTGTGGGTAAGGACTGCATTCCTTTCCGGTGATTTACTGTTGCTTTTAGCATCTTAGGAAGCAGCTGTCCTGACCAAGGCCCATTGATTAAAATTAGAAGAAAGAAAAACAAGGAACATAGTTATAAAGAATAAAATGGCAATAAATACAGACCTATCAGTAATCACTTTACATGTAAATGGCTTAATTGCCCCTATCAAAAGACATAGGGTAGCTGAATGGATAAGAAAACAAGACCTTTTTATTTCTTTCTTTCTTATTTATTTATTTATTTATTTATTTATTTTTGTTACAGATGTTTCTCCTTTTCCCCCCATTGACACCCTCCTCCCTCCCTCCCGGACCCATCCCCAGCTTCATTGTCCATGTCCATTGGTTATGCGTACATGCATATAAGTTCTATGGTTTATCTCTTCCCCCCCACCCCCTCTTCTGGGGATTTTAATATGCTGTCTACAAGAGACCCACCTCAGAAGAAAAGACTTACACAGACTAAAAGTAAAGGGAAGGGAAAGGATATTTTATGCAAATGGAAATGAAAAAAAAAAGCTGGGTAACAGCCCTGGCCAGTGTGACTCGGTGGTTAGAGTGTCTACCTGCACACTGAAGGGTTGCGGGTTTGATTCCTGGGTCAAAGGCATACCTGGGTTGTAGATTTGATCCCCAGCCCCAGTTGGGGCATGTGCAGGAGGCAACCAATCAGTGTGTCTCTCTCACATCAATGTTTCTTTCACTCTCTCTCTTTCCCCTTCCCTTCATCCCTCCCGTCCATTCTGTCTAAAAATCAATGGAGAAAAAAAATATATATCCTTGGTTGAGGATTAGCAACAACAACAAAAAAATGCTGGGTAACAGTTCCTATATCTGACAAAATAGACTTTAAAACAAGACGAATACCATAAGAAGAGATAAAGAAGAACCCTACATAACGATAAAGGGAGCAACCAAACAAGAGGATATAACCCTTGTAAACAGTTATGCACCCAACATAGGAGCACCTAAATATGTAAAGCAAATCTTGATGGACATAAAAGGAGAGATCGACAGTAATACAGTCATAGTAGGGGATTTTAACACCCCATTGACATCAATGGATAGATCTTCCAGACAGAAAACCAGCAAGGAAACAGAGGCCTTAAATGATACAATAGATCAGATGGATTTAATTGATATCTTCAGATTGATTAAAATTAGTACAATTCATTTATATTTATATAAATATATTTATATTTCTTACACAGGCCTGAGCAGAATACCATGGATTATTCTTTGCTAAGGCAGAGAGTTTATTTTAAGGCACAAATGTGCATCAGATTTTATTTTATATGTACAACTTCAGAGGTTATCTTTTGAAAGACAACTATCCATAACACAAATCAGCCAGGTAGAGATGAAATGATGCCTACCCCAAATACAACTTCAAAGAAGCTCAGGTGTGACTTAATTGCATATAAAGTACAATATGATATTGAATTTGTGCCACAAGAATGGAAGAATCCTTCTGTGCATCCCTGGCCTCCTGTGCTGAGGAAATATGGCTCCTTAATTTTTGCCATGATATTTAATCCTGCAGAGAGGATCAAGCTGATTATGTTAGAGGATTTCTGGGCAGAAAATTTAGTGAAAGTTTGATGGCAATAGTTCAGGACATAATTGCAAATATTTGGGGCAGATGACTCTTCATTGCCTTTTACATCCCCAGAGCCTTCCTTAAATTATGGTTTAAGTACCAGTTTATGGTTTAATTGTAATAGAAACTCAGTAGGAGTAATACATCTGTTAAGGTGTAATATGATTATGGTAATATCAAGAATGTTAAGTGTCCAGAAGTCAACCAAATAAACTGTTTTTATTGCGTCTCTTGCATGCTATTCATCTAGAATCTCAAGCTAATAGCTAATTATTTTTTATATGGATTCAAACCTGTATAATAGAATCCTGTTATTACACAGCCCATCACTGCATAGATAGAGGCACATTGCGTTTCCTGTTGTATGCCATGAAACGTGAAAAGGAAAACCATCAGTACCCTCCATATCCCCAGCAAGCCTGAGGACGTTACCTGACTCACCAACCTTCTTACGCCAATATATTTTTTAAATACATGCCTTATACTCAGATTTTGATTTGATCAAGTCATCTTTTAATGTATATAATTTTCTTCTGAATGAGACTGTATGTCGATAATGGATACTTTGAAATTTAAATAGATATTTTCACGATTGATTTGTTCTCTGGATTTACCTAAGTAAATAGCCCCTTAAATGCCTTTTGGGTCTCTGGCTGGAAAGAAAACATTGTCTTTGGAAAGCTTTGCCAGGCTCTGTTAATGAAAAGCAACCCATTTGTTTTGTTTGCTGCAGGGTGTATTCTGCGTGTGTTGATAATTGTGCCATCACAGCTGTATTTCCTGACTGTTAGTTTTATGCTTGATGAAGGATGATAATTAATGTGTTAAAGACTTGGTGCATCCTGTTTGGAGGGAGGAGCCCTGTGCTTCAGAATTGCAGGGATATAACTCATGCCCCAGAAGTTCAAGTGTAATTTCTAACGAGCCTTTCTCTAGAAAATGTGTGTAGTTCTTTTTCAAAATAATTTTGTTATACAAGTGAATCGAAGAATATCCAAGTCACTGTTTTGACATTTTGTAAAAATTTTATGGTAGTGTTTTTTTATGTGTGACAACAGCTTTTACTCAGGCCTGATGTGAATCTATTGACTCTGCTTTTAGTGACACAGTCTTTTCCTTTTAATGTATGATAGATTTTTGTCAAATTTTAACTTTATAGAAAATTTAGCATTACAAAATTTTCTGATCTAATAATTCTAACAGCTCAAATTTAAAGCAGAGAGACTATTTTTAAGTGGTTTCCAATAAAACAAGCAGTGCCACAATCTCGTATTTTCAAACAATAAATATCTGTTGATTCGTTAAAATGCTATTAAGCATATGCACTTTGCATGAGTTATCATTAACGTGTTGATTTTGTACTGATTCTAAATCATCTGGAAATGTCTTCCACGTGGTAGAAATGATCAAGTCATGGGACAGGGGTGGAATGTGACTGCCTATCTTGAAAACACTGTCACTTCTTTAGAGGAAGTAATTTAGACTTAGCATTTAAAGCATTATTAAAAAAATAACGAAATGAAATGCTATCTGTAGGAAAGCAGTACTGCCTTAAATCACCAACCCTCGGGTGTGGTCATGCTTGCTTCATTTTTCCAGAATGTCGTTTACTTACACGTGCCCCCATGGAGCCGGAGCAGGCGTGGGGGCGGGGCGAGATCAGGAGTCAGGTGGATTTTCTCTGGAAAATCTAAAATTCTATTTGTATCAGTGGCCTTTTCGTCCTTGTCTGGCACGCTGGCATGTGGGTTGAGTTAGAGGTCTGTATAGAGAAGTAGCATGGGGCCCTTTGAAAAAGAGGACACACTCATTCAGAGCTGGTAGAGGGGAAGGCATGTCCCTCTGTATTTGTATTTTTAAAGAGACCAGAGTGGCTCTATTTAATGAAAACGCCTGGTAGCAAAGTGTCTTCCTGTGATGCACCCGTTCCAATGTTTTGAAAGGAAAGCCTGGTTTTTGACTCTGGATACAGAATAAAGCTTGGGAGCCAGCAGGCCTGGCTTTCAATCCAGTTCTTCCACTGTCCAGTTGAGTGGTGGTGGTGGTGGTGGCAGTAATGGTGGCAGCCATGGTAGTGGCATCGGTTGCCCCAGGTGGGGGTAATAGGGATGCACTTACCAGGAATCTCATAGTGGACTCAGACAGCCATCGCAGTATCGATACAGAAGTGTTTTTGCAGTATTGATACAGAAGTGTTTGTTGAGGTTGCCAGGTTCCTTAGCTCAGCTTAAGTTCCTTCCTTACTCGCCATTTTCACCCTGGATGGTTGGTGCTACAGTGAGCTTCACAGGCGAGGTTGTGGATGGCAGTGGATAGGAGGTGTCTCAGACCTCGCCCAGGTACCCAGCCCTCTCCCTCCCCACTCCCACAGATGCTCGGGGAGCTCCTTCCCAACCCTTTCCGCCAGCCCTGCGGGCCGGTCTGGGCTCATCTGATACCCAGGGGGTAGGAGAGGGTGGGGCAGGCCTGCAAGCTAGAAAGGAAGAACCTCCCACCCCTGCAACAGAGCTCATTCTGAAAATGTAGTTTGGCTTTGCAGAGGCTCTTCGTCTGTGCCAGATTTCAAACGAAGGAAACCTGCATTTGAAAACCTAACTCTGAGCATGTCCAAAAGTAACCATTGAAACAGATGTGCCACTGTTCCCTCCTGTCTCCCGGGGTCCCAGGCTTAGCACTGTGATGTGAGCATCCTTCTGGAGACCAGGATGCCTTTAGCTTTCACAATCCAGAAAAACACACACACACACACACACACACACACATCTTTTCCTAAATTTTGTTTTTCTCAGACTCGTGTGCCTACCAGCCTTCTTCCACCCACCTCCACATTTCTCAGTTAATCACTTGAGCATTTACCGACAAGCCACATGGCTGTGTAGTTACTTGCTTTGAAAATAAAGCCATAATAGTTTTTATGAAAATTGGGTAAATATCTCTGCAATGCTATTTTCGTTGCCAGTCCCAACATGGCAATTACTCGTGGCGAGCATCCAGAATATCCTTTTAGACTTTCAAGTTTTCGCTCAGTGTCATTACTTTACACAGCATTTAGCAGAGTGATTTTTTTTTTTTTTTTTTTTTTTTACCCAAGCTGCTCCCAGCCAGATCATTGCAAACAGCAAATCGGGATGCAGCCAGGTCACTGGGAGAGAAGTGGTCAGAGGGGTTGACCACGGCCACCACTGAAATCTGAGGTGGGCAAGCCAGAGTGTGGCTGGTTGTCCGTTCATCCATCCCTTATGCTGACTGATGTTTGTTCTTCTGGGCAGCTGGTCGCTCAGGCCCTCCTCACAGCAGTGAGTTCTCCTACCCCCACCTCTTCTCATTCCCTCACTCTTCATCGAGGGGAAAGGAAAAAATTATCATTGCGTGGGTGGTTACTTTATGCCAAGCACTCGGCTCAGGGCGAGGTGTAGTAATGTCTAGGAGAGTTTGTCATGCTGTGTGTGACTCTGATGTACCGGGGTTGGGTATTCTAATTAAGAATACTGTTAGGTTGGCATATAGAAAATGAAATGCATACATTATAGTTAACCTTCAAAAAAAACCCCTGGGAAGATGGGCATGCTTGTTCTGGTTTCCGTGTTTCCGGGAGGAAACTGAAGCTCAGAAAGGTCTAGTAACGTGCCCAAGGCCACACGCCCAGTGTGTGGAAGGGTGGGTCTGGGCACAGGCATGCTCGTGCTCTCCTCTGCCAGGGGGCATTTCTTCCAGGTGGCACTTCTGGCCATGAGGCAAGAGAGTAGGAGAAAGCAGAAGCACCACCTTGGAAAGGTACAGCCAGCCCTGGCCAGTGTGGCTCAGCAGTTAGAGCGTCGGCCTGCCGACTGAAGGGGCTCGGGTTCGATTCCCAGTCAAGGGCATGTACCTGGGTTGCAGGTTTGATCTGCGGCCCCAGTGGGGGTCGTGCAGGGGGCAGCCAATCAATGTGTCTCTCTCACATGGATGTTTCTCTCTCTCTTCCACCCCCCCCCCACTCTATCTAAGAAGCAATGGAAAAATATCCTCGGGTGAGGATTAAAAATATAAATAAATAAAAGGTACAGCTGTAAAGCCCTGATCGAGTAGCTCAGTGGTTGGAATATCGGCCTGATACAACAAGGTTGCGGGTTCGATCCCCGGTCAGGGCACATACAAGAAGCAGCCAATGAATGTAGAAATAAGTGGAACAACAAATCGATGTTTCTCTCGCTCTCTCTTCCTGCCTCTCTCTAAAATCAATCAAAAAAATTTTTAAAGGTACAGCTGTAAGCATTCAGTTAAAAATAAAAGTCAAGGTGTTTGCTTGTGGGCAAAAGCATTTTAAATGTCAGCCCCTCAGATATCTGGGGACCCATGAGCTTTCCTTTGGAATTTGGAATGAAGTCCTCTTGATCTCCTTGGCACTTCGTACGAAAGAGGAGTTCAGTACATGTTCTTGGCTTGGCTATTTAATACTGCTTCTTTCTTTTCTTCTTTTTTTTTTTTATAATTTTTTTTAAATCCTCACCCGAGGATATTTTTCCATTTATCTTCAGATAGAGTGGGAGGGAGGGAGAGAGAGAGAGAGAAAGAAACATGGATGTGAGAGAGACACATTGACTGGCTGCTTCCCGCATGACCCAACCAGGGCCAGGGACCAATCTGCAACCGAGGGTCGTGCCCTTGACCGGAATATCGGCCTGAACCCGAGACACTTTGGTCTGCAGGCCGACGCTCTAACCACTGAGCCAAACCGGCCAGGGCTAATACTGTTTCTTAAGCAGTCATAGAATTGTAAAGACCTGGGTTCAGATATTGCTTCTCCCTGTTCGTGGCTGAATGGCCTTCAGCAAGTTACTTCACCTCTCTGAGTCTTCACTTTCATGTCGGGAAATCAGGAATACTGTTCACCTGGGTTTTGTGAGATGTGTCAAACATGCAGAGCAGTACCTAACACAGGATGAACCCTACGGCATCTAATTCCTTTTAGGCTTTTAAGAGCCGTTGATAAGAAAGCACATTTTGAGCGCTCATTGAGAGCTTGGTACTGTACAGAAGCATTATCTCAGTTAATCCTCACAATGTCCCAGAAAAGGTAGACTTGATGTTAGTCCCATTGTTCTGATGGGTAAACAGAGGCCCCAAGGGCGGGGGACCATTTTCCATGTCACAGCACTACATATACTATTTCCAAAGTCCATCTCTTTCCAGGACACTATGATGCCTTCCCAGTATCATTGTCCTTCTTATTTTAAAGGATAAGGTTATATAATTGACGGTTGTGTTTATTTTTCTCTAATTTTACCCTTTAACATTTTGTTCTATAGTACAACTCAAGAGCACCTTCTGGCCCTTGATTAATAGTGTGCCTCATATAGTGTCTTCATAAATTTATAACTTCATAACTGCACGGGTGGGGAGGGCACGTGCTTTGTGTCCATGAATTGCGTGGCTTGTACACAATTCTCTGCTTGTTGTTCCTCATGTGCTACCAATTATATAAACACAAACACACACACCCAACCGAGCCCAGCATCTTTTTACCATGCCTCACTATTTTAAGCACTTTTATTTCCTTTTACGGACAGTACTTGGCACCTTCTTATGCATACCAGTGTAACTAATGGGAGGCAGCGTAAGAAAATTAAGTGCCGTGATTAAAGATTAGAGAAAATGTTATCCAATTGTCAAAGTCAGACATTAAATGTAGGTCAGATATCGGGGCTGGCTGCTGGCCCTTTGTCTGTGAAATTTGTTTGCTGAGTAGTTTTGCTTTCATTCAGATGACTGTTGCTCTGGCTTTTTATTTTCCTAATATAGGAAGTAGTAACTCCCATTATTATATTAAGCTGTTTCCTTTCTAAGACACTTTTGCAAGCTCGGTCTGTGCGTTTCCTCTGTCACGCTGATCTTATATATCGTGTGTGCGCTTCCTGAAACCATTTAAGCATTGATGGAAACTATTAGCGTGTCAGTGCAGCCTTAACAGAGAAAGGTTCCTTCATCCAAAAACATTCTTTCCTCTGCAGAGAACTTTGCAGTTTCGTCTGATGCTGTGTGGCTGCTGATAGTGGTGATTTTCACAAGCAATTTCAATGGAGGACCGAGTGGGTGTGGGGGTTAGAAACAGAATGCTTTGACATTTCGTTTGTGGACATAGATTTGAATGTGGCTTCCATCAGCCCGTGATACAAAATAGTTCCATCTGATGGCTGCCTCCTCTGCACAGTCAGTCGAGCCTCTTAGATTCATTTTGCCTGAGCAGGTGTGCATGTCACAAAGAAAATGCTCTCACCTCTGACTTGCATGGATGCTACAGGGTTAAGTGTTTTCAGCTGAGTTGTGGACTTTAAAGAATTCGCCTCCACCCCAGCCCCCAGTTAGGCATTTTAATGAAACCTTGGGGAGAGCCACGGTCCACCGTGTAGCATATCCTGTACCTGACAGTCACCTCCAGGGGCTAATTTTGAGAGAGGAAAGGGGACATGATTTGTCCTCTGTGATGTTTCAGAGTTCCTCTAAGCCTCTCATCTCTTCAATGTATACCATCTTTGTAACAAACGAGTTCCATATGCATTGTTGTGGGGTTTTTTTCCCTCTGCTATATAGAGGAGTATTTAGCTTAGTTTGATCTAAAACTCTTTCTTACTTTAAGAGATGCCCCTTGAAAGTGCTCTGAAATTGATTGTGGTGACGGTTGCTCAACTCTGCGACCAGACTAAAAATCACTGCATTGTATACTGTAAATGGGTGAGTTCTGTGGTATGGGAACGATATCTCAGGAAAGCCACTGTGTGTGTGCACACGCAATTCCCCTTGGTTCAAAACTCTTTTAATGTTTCGTAAACAAGGCCATGTGCTGGGTATTATTTTTTGCTTGTGGTGTTATAGACCTTTTCATATTACTCTCCCGAGCCTTTGAATTTCCTAGCTAAAGAGCTCTCATTTTCACCGTGTAACCCTATGTACATTAGTTTATCAATCAACAAGTACATAGTTAGCATCTCTTTAAAGTGGCAACAGCCAGATTATTGAAGGGACAATGGTAATAGCAGGACAGGAGCATTTGTCACAGGAATTATTAATAATAAATTAAAGTGGCGATTGGAACGGCAGCCATTCTGCTGGTGAAGCACAATAGTTATTTAACTGTGATTGTGGTGACAGGAGCCGACAATTGAGTCCCTGCTAATGGCCAAACAGGGGAAGGGGTTGAAAAGAAGGAAGGAGTGGTTTACATTACAAAGGGATTGTCTGAGAGCTGTTCAAGTGTGGTTGTGAGGGGAGGTCAGGCTGCAGACAGAGGGGATGATAACCGTGGAGCTGTCAAGGGCATCTCAGGGGCTTAGGCGAGCGCCCTGGCAGCTGGACACAGCCCGGCGGAGAGCTGCCGTGTCCTGGCCCGGCCTCGTTCCGCCGGATAAAAAGTAAACGCAGCGAGAAGATAATTGAGCAAAGCAGGAGGCCTGGGCAAGTGTCACAGAATCGAAAAGGGAGTCTTGGAGCCATTGGAACCTTGGCTGGAAAAACTCCTGTCTTCTCTTTGACCAGGGTTGGACCACTCTTTGGGAAGTGAAACTGCACCAAGGGTGTGTGTGTGTGTGTGTGTGTGTGTGTGTGTGTGTGTATGTGTGTGTGTGTGTGAATAAAATGCTGTGATTGGCAGATCTGTTGAAGAGAGTAAGTCTTGACATCTGTTGAACTCCGCCTTAAGGTTGCACGTTTCCAAAATACACACACACACACACACACACACACACATACCCCACTTTTACCAGATGCTTTGGGCTCTATAGTTTAAAAAAAACAGAACATCTAGACTACAGTCCGAATTCCGATTCCACATTTGTTCCAGCACTGGTCTGTACAGCCTTTCCCACTCCAGCCCAGGGGCGCGGTGGATTCCATTTAGCCCGCATGCATTAGAGAGACAGAAAGAGCAGAAGAATATGGTGAAACTAATGAGGCAAAATGTTAAATATTGATGAATGTGGGTAAAGGAATGTTCTCCCTGCGTGACCCCTGCTGACCTCTTCATCCCGGCCCCATAAGTCTTGTACTCTTGCACGCTGTCCTGCAGGCCCAGTGGCGTTCTTTGTGTTCCTCAGCCGAGCCCAGCTATTCCCACCTTTAGGCCTCTGCACACGGGGCCCCTCTCCCCCGGAGCTGCACTTGGCCGGCTTCCACGTGTCATTTAGCTCTCAGTTGAAATGTCACTTCCAAGAGAGAACATTCCTGTTAACTGAAGTAATGATCCAATCACTTTCTGTCCCTCTATTTTAATTCTCTGCCTAGGTCCATCACTGGCGGATAGTTTTGTCTGTCTCAGGTTTACCAGTGTATCCCTAGCATACAAAACAGTACCTGGGTGCTCTGAAACTATTTGTTGACTGAGTGTACCAATCTAAATGCCCAGAAAGAGGGAGTCGTTAAAAATGATGGCAATACCTTGTCGATGTGGTTTATGCAAGAAAATGCTTCAGATCTTTAATCGGGGACATATATTCAATGAGAAAACCTTGGCTCTGTGTTAGAATGATGATGATTAAATGTACATTTATATATTTTAATTCAATATTAAATGTGTAAGATACATAAAACCATTTTTATATTCTTCACTATGACGAAGAGTGTTTGTTTTCTTTTTTTGCCCTGGCTGGTGTGACTCAGCAGTTAGAGCATCAACCCACATACCAAAGGGTCACGGGCTCAATTCCCAGGCAAGGGCACGTACCTGGGTTGCAGGTTTGATTCCCTGGCTCCAGTCGGGGCACTTGCGGGAAGCAACTATTCAATATGTCTCTCTTACATCAATGTTTCTCTCTCTCTCTCTTTCTCCCTCTCTCTCTCCCTCTCCCCCACCCCCTACCTCCCTCCCTTCCACTCTCTCTAAAAATCAATGGAAAGAATATCCTCAGGTGAGGATTAATAACAAGATAAAAAAAGGTGTTTTTGGTTATGAAATGATGACACAAATTGTATTGGTTAAAGGAATATCTACTGTCTATAAAATATATACATATATATATATATATACATATATACATATATATATATATATATAAACATATACACACAGAGA
Source organism: Tadarida brasiliensis (assembly GCA_030848825.1). Taxonomy (NCBI): domain Eukaryota; kingdom Metazoa; phylum Chordata; class Mammalia; order Chiroptera; family Molossidae; genus Tadarida; species Tadarida brasiliensis. Next base: position 74,231,918 of record CM061267.1, on the reverse strand, counting down.
TTCCAAGTATATAAATAATATAAGTATGAACAAAAGAAAGGAAATACATGAAATTAATTACTCATTATTTGAGGGAAGTGAAATTATGAGTAATTTTTCCTTTTTAAATTGTACTAGCATTCTACATGTGGTTCTATTGTTTTTCTAATTTAAAAAATATTTTAAGGGACAAAACATACAGAATAGCCCTGCCAGTTTGGCTCAGCCATTAGAGTGTCAGCCTGAGGACCAAAGAATCTCGGGTTCGATTCTGATCAAGGGCATGTACCTTGATTGCGGTTCGGTCCCCAGCCCTGGTCGGGATGGTGCAGGAAGCAACCAGTTGATGTGTCTCTTTCACATTGGTGTCTGTCTGTCTGTCTGTCTGTCTCTCTCTCCCCCCCTCCCTCCCTCTCTCCCTCTCACTCTGTCAGAAGATAAATGGAAAAGTGTCCTCAGGTGAGGATTTGAAAAAAAACAACAGAATTAATATAATCTCACATTAATAAAACTGTAAACACGCTTTGGCGATGGCAGGACGTTCTTGCATTTGGCGTGCTTGTGGCATGAAGCGTTATGGAAACTGGTAACTCCTCTGGGCTTTGCGAAGACGGATACGCGGTTGAGGCTGGACAGATACGCAGAGCGCTCTTTGGTCAGAAGCAGAACGAACAAAGCTAGGAAGGCACCGGGTAGTGCACAGGAGACAGGCCTGCCTGAGCGGAAAGCTCACCTCCAGGGCTAGTGGGAAGTGACCTGGGAGAGTAAGATAGCGTCACGTTAGAGAAGATCTGTAAAAGTAGGCAGAGAGGTTTGGACTAGAAGTGGAAAGAAATAAGGAACTGCTGGTAGGTTCTTGAGAAACAGGGCAACCTGGGGGCCTGGGTGTTTTAGGAAAAGCGTTCTGTGCAGGGAGGGGACCAGAGTGGGCATTTAAGAGGGCTGACACCAGGGTCCATCTGGTTTTCACGGCTGACACCAAAGGCGATCACAGCTCTGCCGTGCTGAGCCCCGGCCTGCAGACCGTGTCCATCCAGCCCTCTGTCCATCGTCACTGACCCGTCGGAGCTGGCGTGTGAAACGCTGCCTTCTTCCGTGAGAGCTGTCCCACTAGGGGAGTGGACGTGGGGAAGGTGGGAGGCAGGAGAAGTGACATGATGGCCTGTCGTAGTTCTGAGAGTATAAGCAGGATGAGTATCTTGAGAAGTCTCTTGTGTGTTTCTAGGTTTATATTTTACTTGGGGCCAGAAATAGAGATCTTTTTGTGTAACTCATTATTTGGCTGGTAATGTTCTGCTTTTTCAGGCTTTGTCCCTGGTGTACAGTTTTTAGGCAGTTGCTCTTTAAAAAAATCTTTCCTTAAATATTTAATAAACCTTGAGGACGGTCACTCCAAGGAGTTATGCGTCATCAAAAGTCTCTTCCCCATTTTTAATCTACAGAGATTTAGATGCACCTGCCTGCCCACTCGTGGGATTTAAAAGTGTCAGAATACGTTCAGCCACGATTTCTATTTTGTTTTTTTTAAGAAGATTTTGTTTTCTCTTGTTTTTTAAAGCTGTTTTTAGATTGCAAAATAGCAAACAAAATTAAAAATAAAATGCAGTCGTCTCATCTTTGGGGGAGAAAAAGCTTCTTTGCTGTCAGCGTGTGGGCTGCAAGCAGGACAGAATGTTTATCTTAGCTGCATGTTAAAGATGGAAAATAAAGTTAGCAATAGCCAAAAGGCCTTCTTTTGAATAACTTATTACAAAAAAGGAAAACATAAATCTAGTGGCAAAACAACTTTCCTTTCTAGGCTAGTATTTCTTGGATGGGCCTGAGAACATATAAAATTTCATTTCTATGCATTGATTGATTCAAGGTAACCCCCCCAAATCGCTAAGTCAAGGTTTGCTCGGACCCGTGGCAGCTGAATTTTTTATGGATGATCTTTCTTTTTCTTTCTTTCTTTTTTCTTCTTCTTTATTTATTACCTATTGCTCGTGATCAAGAGTTTACAAGACCCTGTGAAAAAACTGGCGGAGAAGGAAGGAAGGAAGAAGACCGCCCAGCGGGAGCGCCCCGAGGCCACAGGGGAGGAGCCCAGTCAGTAAGTCCCGGGCTACTTGTCTTGACAAAACCTTTGGTCCACAGGTGAGGGCAGTGCAGTCTGGCTGACCGGGTCTGTTGGGGCCTCAGACCCAGGGCAATTGCTTTACTCCCTCACTTCTCAGAGTAGATGTGTTAACATTGAGACCAACCCCCCAGCATCTATGTCTACTAGACCGGGACTCACCCCAGTAAGAGACCCATTTCTGGTGTCCTTAGAAGGGACACACTGGGAGGAGTTTGGTGGGGCAAGAAAGGGGAGTGTCCTCTCTGCTGCCTGTCTTGTGGCCTCAGCCCCAGCTTTCTGCTGGCTTTCTGGACCCGATCTGGTCCTTCTGCCACCATCACTCACAAGATCCTGTCCCAGACAGGAAATCCCCTGGCTTTGGTCTCAAAGGAGGAAATAGCCTCTGAAGCGGCCTCGGAACTCATCTCCTACTGAGGTGTTATCATCCGAAAGTGTTGGGTTTTGACATGTTCGCTACCCTGCAGACCTGCTGTTTCCTTCTGCAACGCAGACAGCGGCTCTGACTGCAGGAAGTGACGCTGTCAGGCGCCTGGGGCATTCTTAGTGCCAAGCGCCTGGCCCACATCTGTGGTGCAAACCTCCTCGTGCACACGGAGAAGCCTAAGTGCGAATCTGGTCCTTTTCTGTTGACGTGTCCGCTGCAGAAGCAGCGCTAACCTTGAATGGGGCTGACCCGGGAAACCAAAATAGATGACCCTCCCATTTGCTCTTCCTTTTCCACACAAAAATGCAGAGGACAGTCTAATGGCAAAGCAGCCTTATATTTTTACTGTGTTTCTAAATAAGTTTCAAATATATATATATATTTGTCCTACTCCAATATTTGCTGCCAATTTTAGACACACACACACACCCTTTTTTTTAAAGCAAGTGCTAGAAAATTTCTTTAGTGCAGAACGAAAGCAGACGTTCACTGTAGGCAGGCTATAAAATGTGACCTCAGGGGTCTGTATGGGGGAAGCAGTTTAACCTATTCCTGGTAATAGAAATAATGCTAGCTACCAGTTAGTGAGCACCTACCATGTACTAAGCACAATGCCAGGTGCTTTATTTATGGTACCTCCACTCATGCTCTTGGTAACCCTCCACGTAATCAGTGCAGGCATCTCCCCAGCGTGTGGGTGGTGGAAGTGAGGCGCAGAGAGGTTAAGGGACGCCCGCCGCGCCTGGTGCAGTAAGAGGCAGAGCCTGGAGCGAGTCCTGGCTTCTTCTTTTCACCAGATATGTTACCACAGTCAAAATAAAGCCTGAGCCGTGACTCAGAAGGGAACTACCCAACATCATCTTGATTGGTTTTAATTAATTTCAGAGTTCTGCTTTATTTTAGTTCTTCCTTTTTAAACGCTCAAAAGTATAACCCAGAAACTATTTAAAATGACAATGAAATTTTAACAGGAATTTTTTTCAGAGCAAGCAGGTAATCATGAACCACTGTAGGAGGAGGGAGGTTCCAAGGCACCCCCTGGGTCTCAGGGTGGTGGTGTGTCGCTGCTGTGATCTTACCTGTGTCTGGTGAGAGCTGAGTCAGCCGACGGTCCCCTGCATTGGCGTGTGACCCTGCTCTCAGCCTCACGTAACTGAACTAACCAGCTGAGGTCCTGTCCTGTGACACCAGGAAGCAGAGCAAACACCTGCTTGCCCATTGGCTTTTAACCGTGTTTTTTAAAAGTGACAACTTAAGTATCTATCTTGGTTGTTACTAACTAACCACCTAGATATTTACAAAATGGGTACCTTAGGATGAAACCAGATTCAGATGTTAATGTGCTACTACTCACCAGCCTTGGGACAGGAGAAAGCCAGCAAATGTATTTCTTCTTCTTCAAAAAGTACAGCCTGTAAACGACTGTACATTCACTGTGTGTGTGTGTGTGTGTGTGTGTGTGTGTGTGTGCAGTAATAAATAGTATGCAGAAAATCTGGCTGTATCATAAATATAACATTTTCAGAACTAGACTACTAAACTTCTTTTTATTTATTTTAAGGTTAATTTCATTAGAGGAAGAAAACCAGCACCAGGAATCCTCCAGTTTTAAGAGTAAGTTTTGATTGTTATTTAGAGTTGATTCTAACCTCTGCTGAGCAACAGCCAACTCGTTATCTTTTTCGGCACACTCCTCCTAGGCCTCTCTTCTTTTCCAACTGAGAAAATGGTACGAATATGCTTTCGGTTTTAAGTGTTCATAGCTCAGTGATGTCGACCCTGGAGTGTTACTGAGAGAGGTTGTTTATTTTGAACCTGAAAACAGCACCGCTGGTCACTTCAGCAGCCCATCAGCGGAGTGTCCACAATCGAGACTGGTGGAGAGCTGTTTGTCTCACAACCAATACAGTCATTTCTGCTGTTACCATTCCTAGTTCTGACTGCCTTTTGGGCTGTAGTGGTAGTTTTAATAAGATCACGTGATCCCATCGGGTGAGTATGGTTTTCACTGTGGTAGGGGGTGGTGTCGGTCGTTGCTGGGAACGGGGAGAGCTCGCCACTGCCTTCCCTGTGATGGGCCTGTTCTGCAGTGAGGGACACCACACCCCTAGGGTGCCGACCCTCCTGTGGCCAGGAAGGGGTCAGAGCCATGGTGGGTGACACCGTGTGCTGGGAGTGGCTTGCCAGCTCTCCCCGTCTCCTGCCATTATTACCAGTTCTTTCATGGCTTCATCTTTTTTTTTTTTAAATCCTCACCTGAGGATATGTTCTTATTGATTTTTAGAGAGAGAGGGAGGGAGGGAGAGAGAGAGACATTGATGTGAGATAGAAACATCGATCAGTTGCCTCCAACTGGGGATCGAACCCACAACCCAGGTCTGTGACACGACTGGGAATGGAACCCACAAGCTTTTAGTGTTTGGGACGACACTAACCAACCGAGCCACCTGGCCAGGGCCATTGGTTCTTCTTCTCATTAGAGTAGGGGGAATGGTACATTGGGGTGGGACTCAGGTGGTATAATGCTGAGCCTTTTGCCGGGACTCAAAATCCTCAGAGACGCAGGGGACAGTTTTACAGGTGATAGGAAGAGAACTCAGGCTGCCCCAGCCTCCTGGCCAGCCGGGCGCTCCCAGCGACGCGTCTGCACCTACCGGTCCGGCCCTGGGCGCTCCACATGGGCGCTCTGGCAGACAGGAGTCCATCGACCCCGAAAGTTCCCCTGTTCCATCCTTTCCTCCACCCTCTGTCGTCCTTCTGTCTTCCTTTCCGCTTTTCCAACCGCTTGCTTCACCTCCCTTCTTCTCCCACTTCACTGCTCCATTTGCCTTTTTCCTGTGTGCCATTCAACAGAAAATGACAGCCCTCACTCTTTTGCCTCTCTTGGCTGGCTTCCATCATGCATTCGCGCGTGGACACCTTCACTTACTCACGTACTGGTTTATCTGTTCAACAGAAGTTTATTGAGTGCCGTCTGTATGACAGGCACAGCCTGGGCTCTGGGCAGGCAGTGGTTCACCAGACATACGAGAATGTTCTGGGATGGGGCTCCCACTCAGAGGGCGAGCAGGTGCTGATCTAACAGCGACACACGTAATTGGGCAACTCCACGGCGGAGAGCTCCGAGGGCTGTGGGCATGCGTGGCAGGGAGACATGTGCCACCTGTCTGAGGGTCAGGGAACTAGCTAAGTCAAGTGCTACTGCAAGAGCCGTAGAAGCAAAACAAAGAGGCTGGGCAAAGATTATGAACACAGGAGTGCGAGGAGAAGGTCAGAAGCACAGTGGCCCAGAGCAGGAGGGAGTGAGGAAGTGGCAGAAGGCCAAAAGGCAGGCGGCCGGGTCTCGTTGGCCGTGTAAGAGCTCTCTGACTATTGATCCACACCCTCCAGCCTCAGAGTCCTCTGGGTACCAACAGCATGAATCATGTTGAGGGAATCTAGGTAATCGAGTCAAAAAATTTTAGTTCTGCCCTGGCCGGTTTGGCTCAGCGGTTAGAGCTTTGGCTCAAGAAGCAAAGGGTCAGGGGTTCAATTCCCGGTCAAGGGCATGTACCTGGGTTTCAGGTTCGATCCCCGGCCCCAGTTGGGGTGGTGTGGGAGGCAACCAATCGATGTGTCTCTCTCACATCGATGTTTCTCTCCATCTCTCTCTCTTCCTCCCTTCCACTCTATCTAAAGATCGATGTAAAAATATCCTCAAGTGAGGATTAACAAACAAAATTTTAGTTCTGTGGGAAAATGTAAACTCCAGTTTATTCTATTTATATTCAAGTTGCCTATCTATATAAATCATATATTCATAAATTTGTGACAATATGGAGTATCAAATTTCCTTTTTCTTTGTGCAGTATATTTACTTGCTTGTAGCATTCGCATAATATTTTGAGACTATAAATGTTGATCACCTTGTTTCGTATATACACAGAATGGAATCTATTAAAATGAAGTGCCATCCTTTATTCTGTGACCTGCAGAAAGTCTAATGTTCATATGAGCAAACCAAGTTTTAAGACTGTTCTATTGTGTGTGCATATTTGTCTATTTACACACACACACACACACACACACACACACACTCACCATTATTTAGAGCAGTTTTTGGTTCCCAGCAAAATTGGGCAGAAGGTACAGATGTTTCCCATATAACCCCTGTGTCCACACATACATAGCCTCCCCCATTATCAACATCCCCAACCAGAGTGATGCATTTGTTATAACTGATGAACCAATGTTGACACATCTTATCACCCAAATTCCATAGTTTACATTAGAGTCCATTCTTGGTGTTATACATTCTATGGGTTTTGACAAATGCATAATGACATGTCTCCACCATCGCAGTGTCATACAGAATAGTTTCGCTGCCCTATAAATCCCCCATGACGTCCCCTATTCATCTCTCCCTCCCCTCAAACTCCTGGCAACCACTGACCATTTTACTGTGTTCGTACTTTTGCCTTTTCCAGAATGTTGTATAGTTGGAATCGTGTAATATGTGGCCTTTACAGATTGGCTTCTTTCGCTCAGCAATCTGCCCTTTTATTTTAGCCAGGCCCATATGGCTGAAGTTCATTAGCACCATCTAGTAATAGTCACTTAAGGTGCACATTTGTCCATGGAAGGAGACTCGTTAGGTCAGTGTTTTACTAAACAAAGCAGAGATTCAGGGCTGTTAACTCAGCATTCACTGAGAGCCAGTAGCTGGAGTGGAAGGTAGTCTGAGGACCCCTGTCCCGCGTGAGTGAGTGTGTGGATGCCGTTCCCTCTGAAGCTGTGCTCGCGTGTGAACATGCGCGCCGTCCTGCACTGGTGACAACGCTGCACGTTGTATTTACAGCGGAAGAAGGAAAAGGTGTTTTCTCTGCCTTAGACAAAAGCTCTACACACAGTGCATGCTCAGGTAATCCAGATGAAAGACAATGGCTCAATTTAATCATTTCACTCAGACTCCTTACAAAGTGAAACTAACTCGTGATTTTGTTTTCTTTCCCCTTCTCTAATGGACTGATAGATGAACTATTAAACATCAAACCCGAGGAAGGTGGTAAGATTTATGCATTTCTTGGGGGTTATAATTGTTTGATTTTTTTTTTTTTAATACCGGTTTTACACACAGGAAAATGTAGTGTTTATCTTTTGCATAGGTGACTGTCATTTGTCTTTGTAAATGAATTTAAATATGCTCAAGTACATGTTAGTGTGTGTGGCTCTGTCATCCTTGGTATAATTAATTTCACGATGCCAGAGTACTAAAGCTACAAGTTATGACGTCAAAGGTTGCCTTCGTAGTAAAGAAAACATGGTTTTCAGATTCAGACAGGCCTGGGTTCGAATCCTGGTTCTACCATAAATGATCTGTATGACTGAAGTAATTTGCTTCGTACTTAAACTCTCAACCTCAGTTGTTCTCATTTGTAAAATGGAACCAATAGGAAGAGTCCTGCTGAGTTATTGTCAGGACTCGAGATCGTGTGTAAAGGGTGTTTCCTGGGCTCGGACACAGGGACACTTCCAACGGTAAGCCGTTGGGACAGTAGGACTGTGCCTGTTCTGATGGTGTACTGGGCTGCATCTCCGTTGAACTTTAGTTAAATGCACAGTCTGCCGGTGAGGGCCCACATGCAGCTTTACCAGGCCTAAAATCATGTACTGAATAACCATCCAAAAGGGAATCCGGAACCATGGATTTGTGTGAGACACGCCTGGTCTCAAGTCATCCCAAGGAACTGAGTGCGTGCAACTTGGGGATAACGTGCGCTCTCCATCCCCCTCGGGTGATTTCTGATGATTTACCCGGAGTCCAAGATGCTCCTAGAGTCTGAACCAGCTCTAGACTAGCCCGTGTCCTTGGTGCTGGCATGCCTCCTGCCCCATCTTTCAGTTTTCTCACGGGACCAGGACTGAGCCGAGGTCATCCTACAAGGCTCCGGTGAACTGGAGCCAGTGACCTTCTTGACTCATTCCGAGCTTGACTTGGTTTTCCTTCACAGAGTGTGAGAGGAAGGACTCTAGAAAGCAGAGTGCATTGGTTCAAGTTATTTTCAGAAACGAAAAGGCAGCAGAACTCTGATGTTACGTTTCCAGGGCTCAGGAGTATGAACCCGAGGGCACAAACCTGCTTTCCTCCTTTCCAGGCAACACACCGGGCAATATGCTATGAATGTCCATGAATATTTTATCGGAAGGACGCCTTACTTATAAACATTGAAATCACACCGGGTTAGGGAAGGAATAAGCAAGTAGTTAATGCAGGTGGCCTCCATTTCCATGAGAACTTTTCCTCCTCGGCTTAAGGGTAGACTATTTTGATGGAATAACATTTTTTGTTTTCTTTATAAGTTATTTTTTGGAGGGGGAAATATTTCAGACTTACAAAGGCGAGATACAGGCTATAACAGGCCCGAGGTGCCCATCACCTAGTTCTAGCAAATCTTAACATTTAAACGTATTTATAATCATGCATATGCTTGAAGTTATTTTGCGAGGAAGGTTGTTATTTCTCCTACTCACAACCTTTTGTGTATGTAATTTGATCTTGGATTTTATTACCTCCTATTTCATTATTTAAAAGAAAAACAATTTTTGAATAGGTGGTATATTCACCTTGGTACAAAAAAAATGATAATAAAATGTATACAGTAAAAAAAAAAAAAAAACCCTCACTCCCAGCTTTGCCCCACACTTTCCTGAATATTCCGATATTCGACCCCCTCCCATGCCTCCTTCCAGCATTGTTTTTACGTAGACAGAGCAAGCAGGAGTATATAGACTCAGGTTCTCTCTTCTTACAGAAAAAGGTTTTGGGTTTTGGATTTGGACTTTTTAAACTTAGTAATGGTAGCACACTAACCTAGTAACCACGCATGTCTTCACAGAATCAAATCAGAAATGCTACTGCCTCAGACACGCGCTGACTTTCATAAGCTTCGTGTGCCAAGATACATGATATCTTTCTTTTTTAAAACAACTTTGATCTCCGTGGTTTATAGTTACAATCTTTGTTTCACAGAATAGCAGCTCATATCTTTTTTTTTTCTGGAGCACTCAATTTAACTCTAAAGATAGAGCCATGAATGTTCTCTATCCCCCAAATGTGGATGTTTTTTCTGAGGCAGAAAAAATCGATTCACAAATTTTCTCGGTTAAATGCAGTCACATCATTTCTCCTTTCCCTTTATCTCTGCCAACCCACAGAGCCCTTCTTCAGGCACAAGCCATGCTTTCCCACTCCCTACCTCTTCTGCGTTGGCAACCCCTAGGGTAGCATCAGCTTAAAAATTAATGGGGCCATGAGTATAAAAATATTCTCTCAGTGCACGGAAAACTGGGATGACCGAAGGAAAGAACACTCCATTAATTACTTCGCTTAAAAATGTGCGCCCTTTGGAAAACTGCCAGATGGCCCAAACCCTGAATTAAAACATGATTGTAATATGCAGGACATTAAACAATCAGGAAATTAAAAGAGCTTAGTCCAGGGATGGCTGACTTTGTAGGACTTGGGGGCTATAAACTCTAGCACCCTGCTGCCCCGGGGCCGGTTCCCTCCCAGTGGTGATTCTGTGAGCAGTCATGGCTAAGCCGTGGAATAATGTCATCAAAAAGCAGACTGCTTTTGACAACAGCAAGGAGACAATTCTCCAGGAGCCATTGGCCGGGAAATCACTCAGATTTGGTGTCAGAGTGAAATGGGTTTTCTTCTACCAAATAGATCATGTTATGGCAAACGAATCTTTGGCCAGTTTATCAAAGGGTCTGAAGTTGAAAAAAAGAAACTGAGTGACATTTCGAGATACTTGAAAGTGGCTCTGCCGTCACCGTGTGACCACATGTAACAGTCCCCGCCTCAGTTCGCAAGTTGAAACGGGTAGAAAAGCCTTTGTGTTCTAAGCTGGGCCAAGAAAAATAAGCATCGGATACCTGAACGGAAAGTGGTGCTTTAAGCCAAAGAGAGTTAGTTGGATTCAGCTCACCTAAATCTCACCACCTGGCCTCGCCCAAAACATCTGCTCTAGGACAGGATTCCCTGAACCAATTTTTTTTAATGTTAATTGTCCATGCTATAATTTACATGTTTGTCTTCTGCAATTTCCTTGGTTACTACTTCCAGACTGAAGCGATTCCAAATTCTGGCCCAAAGTCAGAATGACCGAGGAGCTTGTCCAGTTGCTCCCGTAGGTCTGGGTGCGACCCTTCGTCCGCAGCAATAACGTGTCCTGGCTCGGGGCCCAGCCCTCCTGAGTCACTCAGACCTTCTGCGGCTCTCCATCGATAGCTGACCAGGAGCCCGATTCCTTCCTCACGCGCAATGTGGCAACTGCTGAGCCCTTTTCTCATAAAGCCCTCTCCCTGCCTCCCTCGGCATCCTCGGACGAACTGTTATAAAATAATGGTGTACTTTTGCAAGCAGTGCTGTTCTTCCTCGATCTCCGTGCAGTCAGCAGTGTCCTGTGGAGCGGTACCCCACCGCAGCGCCAAGTTTTCCAGTGAGATGGCCTGCTCGCTAGATCTAATGCTGAGAGCCGGCGGGATCAGCCAAAAGTCTTTTCCGAGGGCCTGCTCGGGGTCCAGCCCTGTTGGGGTGTTTTGGGGTGGGAGGGGTTGCTTTTTGCGTGCTTGTTTTATATCTGTGTTTCCAAGATAGTGGGTTCATCCCCAAATGTTCTTATTATTATCTGTGATTTTTTTTATTTTTTATTTTTTTTTGCCAGAAGGGAGTTTTGAGAAGCAATATTCTTGAATTCCAAACAAGTACAATTTGTGACCAGAGCTTTTTATGATGAAGACTGTTTTTCCTGTGGACATTTTTGTGAGGTCATTTCCTACCCGTCTTGGCCGCTGCGCTCCCACGGGCGGTGTGAGGGGAGGCGGGCATCGGGGTTTCGTGGGTGCTGCAGGCGCGGCCTGGCAGTGAGTCACAGCGTCGAGAGTGGGGACCGGGCAGAAACCCAGAGCAGAGTCTTCCTGTTTCACACACAGATGAAGGTCGCCCGGGTGACATTTATCTGCCTTCCTGTGCTCTCATTTCGGGTCTGTGTCGGTGTGTTTCTGCCCTCTGTGCTCCTCATTTGTGCTGAGGTCATGAAACTCAGGATGATGCTCAGCGTTACCTGAGGGGGCAGCCACCGCTCCCCCCCTCAGCTTTCTGTCACCCACCCTCTGAACCCACACAGCTTCCTCTGTGTGTCTGTTTTCACACTTTGAAGACTCCTCGGGTCAGGCCCCGTCAGAACTCTGGCTCAGGGTCGGTTTCCTAAGGAGGCTTTTCCCAGGGGCACAGGGCTTTTACCTGAACGCGGGGGCAGCAGGGGGCAAACGTGCTGAGTGGCCCTGCCATCTCGGCCACTCTGCCGTGGCGCCTGCAGCCAAGAGCTTTCTGGGGCGGCCAGTGGAGTCATCCGACCTTAGAAACCCTTGACACTACCAGAGCTCAAATGCCAGCCTAGGTGTGAGGGTCTTCGCAGGCTCCGAAGCAAAAGCAGTTTGGAGAAAACATCTTCACCTGGGAGCCAGGGGTCCCAGCAGATAATCTGTAAAGAGTACATGACATGACCTTGGACAGGTGTCTCTTTCCTCATCTGTGAAATGAGTTAGAGGAGACGGCCTCTAAGACCCCTCTGACTGTGATGCTTCTCTTGGGCATCTCGTTGGGAGACGCAGCAGGTTCCCAGGCAGGAAGGCAGAGCCATGGCTGAGAAATGGCCAGCAGAGACGTTCTGCTAAGTCGCAGGCTTCCCTGAAGGCGGTGTTGATGAAAGGGTTGCCTTAGAGCTTGACCGTGGAGGTCCTGCTAGCACTCTCAGGAGTTACTTTGCTCAGTGGTCAGAGGGAGCCATTGAAGGTTTCGAGTCAGGGAGTAAGCATCTCACAGCTGAATGGAGCAAAGGCGTACAGCGAGAGGGTGCCTTTTATGGAGTGCCAGCAGGCTCGCCAATGGGCAAACCCCAGAGGGTCCCCAAGTCAGGAATTTGTCATCAGAGTTCCAAAAAACTTGGAATTATAGATGGAGATTTGGGAATCTTCCCAGATGAAATCGGAACCATGATAATAAATGAGATCTTCTACGGAGACCTAGGGAAGGAAGATACAGTGGCTGAGGAGGAAAACTGAAGGGCAACCAGAGTAGGAAGACGCCACGGGGAAAGGATTGTCGAGGAGCTAGGAGGACGTGGAAGAGAGCCACTTCACGAGGACGCCCAGGGCACGGCAGCATTTCCCGAGAGGGCCACCAGGGCAAAGTGCTACAGAGGCAGGCCTGAGAAGGGGAGGCTGGACTTGGCCTCCAGGCTCTTGCTGGTTCCCTTCAACAGGTCACGTCAGTGTGTGGCGGGGATAGGAACTCGATTACAGGAAGCCACAAAAAGAGTGATGGCAGAGGAGAGTGCGTGACTATAGAGGGAAAACCTGAGCGGTGGCGTGAAGGGGTGCGGGGGAGACGGCCGTATCAAGTGAAGATTGGCTGTGGTTGGGGTGTGCGTGTCTTCTGGGGTCAGGGGGAAGAAGCCTTAGAGACTGCAAGACCTCGGGTACTGTAACGGTGGGGGCAGAGCAGGCTCCCCAAAGGAGGGCGAGAGCGTAGGGAAGGCTGACCTTGGAAAGGAAGAGGGAATGCATGAAGGGTCATAGAACGGGAGGCCAAGAGGTGAGAATTTGAGTCTGTCATCTGTTGGCCTTTGCTTTTGTAGCAATGTCTGTGGTTGGGTTATTGATACAGAAGTAAACATTGCAGACTTGAGAGCTTCCAAGCATGAAGGGGGCTTGGAGTAGCGTCTGTGGGTTTGACACCCGAGAGCTCGACAACCTTTGTACATCCTTTAAGACGAGCAGGACGGGATGCCATAACTCAGGAGCAGCGGCTTCTCGTCCACGCTGGTAGCAGCTGTGACTTCAGTTGTCCAGCTCTTACTAGGGCTTCTCTCCGAGAGCTTATCATAGCGCTGTGTGTGTCCCTGTTTTCTCACAGTTGAGCTGAATTCCTTCCAATGAAAAGGAGAGCGTGATTCTTAAGAGCCAACTGACTAGTGTTATTTTTCAAGTCTTGACTTGTCTGGTTGCAGCCCTAAACCTGTCCTTTTCTGCTTGTAATTACGTTTTTCTTACAAGTTATGCATAGTAATCTCAAGCATCTTAATTATCAGGGCAATAATTGGGAGGTTTCCCTGTTTTCTGGTTCAAGTCAGTGCCAGTTTCATTGCTCTTAGCTAAGTAATAAGTTCTTTTAAAAGAGAAACTGTCCCTGTGCAGCCTGCTTCAACTGTTAGAGCAACCAGGACACTAAGTCATAGTAATGCAGTGGTAGACCTCAGACTCGATTTTGAACTAGTCCTAGACGCTGTCATCCTCACCACGGCCCCTTTTCTCATTTCTGTCACTAAGTGCGAGTTTGACAGGATACAATGTTAGTCAGGAATCTTTTGGTTGGAAGTAATAGAACCCTTCTCTATATGGTTCAGCTTTAAAATTAAAAAGAAAAGAAAAATGTAGTGGGTGTTAGTCTGCGTAGCTGGGGATGCGCAGTGGTGATTTGGCTTCAAGCAAGGCAGGACCCAGGGGCTTAGACAGTGTCATCAGGGTTCTCTCTCCCACGTCTGAGGCTCTTTTTCTCCGTGCTCAGCTCCATCCTCCCTGGAGGCCTCAAAACCGCACCTTTAGGACCTGGGAGCCCAAAGAAAGAGAGAACCTCTTCCCTCCAGCGTCCATATACCAAACTCAGGGAAGCCTGTGGCATGTGCCCACCCCTGAGCTGGTCACCATGGCCTGAGAAATGGAGGACTCTGGCCAGCCTGTGTCACACGTCCCCCTGGGATGAGGCGAGAGGAAGCATCTTAAGTGGTGTCTCACTAGGGTCACGTGGAGAAGGTGTTTCCCCAAGGGGAAAACAAGAAAAGGAGGAAAGGGGTGCTAAGTTATCCAAACTCATAGAAGTGCACTCCAGATACCACCCATCGCTCCAAAACTACACAGTAAAACAGAGGTGGAGCTTTTCTAGCCCGTGGTTATTTTTGGAAGGCTCAAAGTTTATTATTTATTGCTACTGTTCGTGGTGATGTGCCCTGGATTGATGTCTAGATGAAAGCAGGGACGCCTCCCCCAGGTGTGACTTAGCAGAGGGCTGTCAGGTGACTTCAGGAGGAACTCCCATCATTCCCAGTGTTCATTTAAAGTCGTCTGTTCCTCCGGGGTCTCCACGTCGATTTGAATGGGTTCCATTGAAATGGGTTTGGTTCAGCGATCGCCTGGTTTCAGTCAGGCAGAAAGTAAACCATGCGAACAGGTTTGGACATTTCGGTCCCAACTGAAAGTAGGAAGTACAGTTGTTTGTGAAGTTATATGTAAAACGGGTGATGCTGAGAGAGAGGATGCAAAGATGCTTGTTGCCGGACACGCCCGTCACACCAGGCTCCTTCCTCTCCTCCCAGAGGCGGGCTGTCTCTCTGCCCCCTGCCTTTCCCACCTGCTCACGCCCAGGTCCCCGCATCGCCCTGTGCTACAGAACTGTCTCGGAAGCCTTTTAATAAAATGCCATTTTCCCCATCTTCTCTCTCACCACCGTACCTGCAGGCTACATCTCGGTGCAGATTTCTGAGATAACACAAACAATAAGAATGCTTAAATTAGACATTTGTCCAACTAAAGTGATATTTTGCCACTATTTATAAGCCACAGGACCGGACTCCTCCCCGGCCTGATTTATAGAGCCAGTCTGCTCGGCACATCAAAATCCCCTCAATCTGTAGATCTTTATAGAAACTGTGGTTGAAACAGATCCAGTAAAGCCGACAGAGATAAGCTTTATTTTTATTTTTAAAGCCTTCCCTTAGTAATTATCTCATATATTTGTGGGAACCTGTTAAACTCACTGACTAGGACAGTATCAGAATAGCTCAGAGAAAATATACATTGTGATTGTTCCTTCTTTTCATGACTCACAACAAAAATGTTTGCAGTTTTTAGGTGGCAGTCAGCTACCACAAAAAAGCCACACTTGAGAAAAGCATCAGCCCTTGGTTTTCAAAATACATACAAGACTCAGTGGAAGGTCTTGGTGCAGGATTTCTAATGGCAGTGCCCCCATTCTGCCTGTAGTCACGGTTCAGTCTTTCGTCAGTGTTCACTTATATTGTAAGGATGGCTCTCTTCCTGAAGTCCTCCTTCTGGAGTGAAGTTGAAGGTATATTTCTTTTTGGTCTTCCTGACAATATTCCAAGGCAAGCATGATTAATATTACAATTCTATAGATGAAAAAACAGAGACCCAGAGGGGTTATAAGGGTGTTGCTACAGTCACACA
Organism: Tadarida brasiliensis; assembly: GCA_030848825.1. Classification (NCBI taxonomy): domain Eukaryota; kingdom Metazoa; phylum Chordata; class Mammalia; order Chiroptera; family Molossidae; genus Tadarida; species Tadarida brasiliensis. Next base: position 74,216,106 of record CM061267.1, on the reverse strand, counting down.
GCAGGTAAAGGTGGTCCAGGGGCCCCCCCTCTGGTCCTGTGCTCCTTCCCACCCTCCAGGGCTGTGTCTCTGGCTGCGCACTCATCCTCTAGGTCAGCGGTTCTCAACCTGTGGGTCGCGACCCCTTTGGGGGTAGAGCGAGCCTTTCACAGGGGACGCCTAAGACATAACAGTAGCAAAATTACAGTTATGAAGTAGCAATGAAACTAATTTTATGGTTGGGGGGTCACCACAACACGAGGAACTGTATTAAAGGGTCGCGGCATTAGGAAGGTTGGGAACCACTGGTCTAGGTGGTTCCATGATCTGCCCTGCTTTCCTGTCAAGCTTTCCCCTAGGCCCTCAGGCAAACCAGACCCAGCTCTTCTTTGCTTTATGCAGTTGGGTTGCAGCAAAGGAGAAAGGAAGCAAGGACACCTTTCTTGGTCATTGTTGGACTTTCTGACATCCATCACTCCCCCTCTCCTTGTCTGTGGGGAGGGTCCTCTCCTCTCCTGGATGGCAGGGCAGGCTGCCACGGGTCATGATGGCTGTGGGTTTCGGGCTTGTGGGGCAAGATTCAGGAAGCTATACAAACAAGGAATTAAGATGTGTACTACATGCCTTCCATCCTGGCTTTGTTTCATTTCCGAGAAATGTTTGGTTGGTAAATTTGCTTGATATATGAAGGTAAAACCCAAACCCTAGACTTTTTGTGGAAGCTATTTCAGTACAAGTCTAATGATACTCAGAAACTGGACTTGCTTTGAAGGAGAGGGGATGAGGGAGCATGGGACTATACATTTAATTTTGAAATTTCTTAGGAGAAGCTATAATGCGATTAATTTATATTTTGATCAACGTTTTCTTAAATCTACCCATCCCCGCCCCCACTGCATTCATTGGCCAGGGCTGGTGCCCTTGGCGGTGATGTGTTTTGTGCTCTGTTGCTTCGATCAGCTTGCCTGGGCCCGACGGCTGGGACCCCGGAACCAGAAGGTGCTGACAAAGATGACCTACTGCTGTTGAGTGAGATCTTCAGCGCCTCCTCCCTGGAAGAGAGCGAGTTCAGCAAGGAGTGGGCGGCTGTGTTCGGAGACAGTCAGCTGAAGGAGCCAGCGCCCACTGCAGCCCCAGGGGAGCCAGACCTCAAGCCCCAGACGGGCTCGGGGTTCCTTCCCTCGCAGCTTTTAGACCAAAATATGAAAGACTTAAAGGCCTCGCTGCAAGGTATGTGCTCTGGGGATTGAGATGGGGTTTCTTTGTTCATTTTTCGTTTTGCTTTTAATCCAAAGGCCTATTTCTTCTTGTCTTTTTTGTTGGTTTGTTTTCTGATTTTTGTTTCCTATGTAGTGTCTTTTTTTTTGTTTTTTCATGTTTGTAATGTTCTTTCCTATCCAGTGACTTTTCAGCTGAAATCTTTGCATCACATTCCAGCTTTAAGATCCGTTGCAGGGTTTAAAATCGATGCCTTCTCATAATGTTCTCCCTGTGTTAACATTTCCTGTTCATAAACGGTGAGGGGGTGGTCCTCAACCTCGTCGTCTTTTCGGTTTTAGACGTTTTCATGACACACTTGAGAGATCAGCCTGCCTTCACAGTCATGGCCCTGGGCTTGGCCATCCCTGCCTGGCCATCACTCCGCTGAGTCCCTTGTGTATCTCATGAGACAGAGCTCTCCGCACCCCTGTCGACGTGCCTCTTTCTGAGAGCCAGCTGACCTGGTGCTGGGCTCAACAACTTTCCCGCTAAGCGTTCTTTGCTCTTGCCCACCCCTGCCTGAGAGTTACCCAGCTCAGCTGTTCCTTGCTGCCTGAAGCACATGGCCCAGCAGTCTCATGCATCCTGGGGCAGCAGGAATGGTTTCACACTCACCCCCGTGGGCAGAAGCATTGGTGAGGGTTCAGGTCACGCTGAGGCTCGCCGGCAGCCCACGTGCTGGCTGAGAATTGCTGGCCTGGGAACCACATTGATTGAGAAACTAAGGCTCAGATTGAAATAAAAAAAAAAAAATATATATATATATATATATATATAATATATAACATATATGTATATGTTTTATTGATTTTAGAGAGAGGAAGGGAAAGGAAGAGAGAGAGAGAAACATCGATGTGAGAGAGAAACATCGATCAGCTTCCTACCGCACACAACCTGACCTGAGCTCAAACCCACAACCCAGGCGTGCGCCCTGACTAGGAATCGAACTGGTGACCTTTCGGAGCACGGGACGCGCTCAACTCACTGAACCACACAGGCCCAGGCGAAATTTCAGTTTTTAAGTTTGAGTTTCTAATCAAACAGACCTTGGGAAGGAAACCATTTTCTAGTATTTCAACACTTTTTTCCCTCCTTCGTACCGTTTTACCTGTAAGCCAGTAGTAAGAAATTCTCAAGTTGTTTTGGTTTTTCCACGAATTTAGGCCATCTCCTTCGTAAACAACTTGTTTATCTGGCACTTACAGCCGAGAACAAACGGCAGAGCTGGAATGATTAAGTAATTATGGGCTATTAGAGAAAGCTTAGGTCCTCGGAGATGAGGTCATGGGCGCAACAAGAGTTGGTGGGCAAGACTCAAAGGTCTTCCCTCTTTTTTATGAAACACGTCATCCCTTTTATCTTCCTTGGTGAGTCCTGTTTTATAACCACCTCATTTCTTTTCAGAAATGGGGTTAGAGATAGGAGGGATAAATGAAACCCCTGGGTTTCACCTGACTTTCACCATCGAGCTCCAGATAGCAAGGCCAGCAAAGACTCGAGTCTCACCCTGCCCACTCGTGGTGGCGGTTCTACCGAGCTGTGGGAGAGTCCGAAGGCCCGAGCGGCGTCCACAGCTCAGGTCTCTCCATCCTGCTATGCTGCAGGTGACCCCCACTCAAGCCCCCCGCTTTGGAGACACCAGGGCCCCTGCTGCCACAAAGCCCAGGGGCGGTGGTGCTCCCACGCAGCCAGGTGGCTGTGTCACCCCCTGGTGAGTGACAGCTCGCTCTGACAGCCGAGAAGGCGAGCTCCACACCCTCTTTCTGAGCACGCGGGGTGAGATCTCCACTTGCGGGGCCCCGAACTGTGCCCAAGAGCGATGACAAGACAGCGGCCCGGGGCTCTGCACTTCAGCCTCGCCCGAGTCCCAGGGAAAGGCCCCAAACCACACTCGGGTCCAAGGGCGGAGGTGTCCGGACAGCAGAAGGGAGCCGCGACCTCTACTGTGGAAAGAGAAAGAAGTCTTCCAAAGGGAAGCCATTTATTTCTCGGGCAAACAAAGTCTCCCTTGAGGCTGACACTGTACTAGTACTTTGGCAAGTTTCTCAGTCAGCAAATATTTATTGGGTCCTTCTGAGTGCCAGGCACTGGGGATTCATCCGAGAACAAAACAGACAAGCTTCTGCCTCCCTGGAACTCCCATTCTAATGGAGAGAAGATGAACATCCTGAAGAAGCAAATAACACGGTAGGTTAGAAACTGATCCATGTATGGAGAAAAGAAAAAAGTATAGTTTGGCAGTCCTGAAAAAAAAGAAAAAGAAAAAGTAGAGCCAGGGGTTCGGGAGTGCTGTGGGCTGCAGAGCTAAAGGGTCTTTATGGAGAAGATGAGAGCTGAGAATTGCAGGAGGTGAGACTTCGCCATGGAGATCTGGGCAGAGGGAACGCCTGTGCCAGTGCCAGAGAGAAGGGCGGGCCTGCGGCGGCTGGGGGTCTGCAGGACGAGCATGGTGACGGAGCCCACGGAGCAGGGGGAGCGGCGCTCAGAGAGGAGGATGAGGCTGGGCCACTAAGGGCCTCAGGCTTTGGAAGAACTCGGGAACCATCACTGCATCTTGGGCCAAGCACAAACATGATCTGATTTACTATTTGAAAGGATCCTCTGGCTGCTGAAAGTTTCCTTTCCTCTGCTAGGCTTCTGTCAAGATCAACCTTAAAGGAGTTACTTTGTAACCTCCGAGTTACCCTGTTTCCTTTGCATGCCAGCAGCTACAAAATGAATGTCTGTGGAACTCAAAATGACAGGAAAAAAGGTGCAACCTAAGTGGGAGAGGAAGTCCATGCAGCTTCCACCACACCTGGGGACTCGCAGCAGGGGCTCCCTCAGTGTCGCCCTGTCGCTGCCGCCTGACTCGGGCCCTTCAGAGCATGTGGTACAAACAAAGAACAGTCTCTCTGCTTCCATGACTGGTCCTGTGATGCACTTACAACCACATCCTATGCGTGTGTCAGACTCCCCTTACCACCCGCGCCCCAAACAAAAAGGAGGAATAGCAAATGCTGGCCCTGGATTTTTTTCACTGCATCCATAGTCTAAACAACAGCCATCTATATGCATGAATTGCAAAAGCATCTGAAGAACTATTAAACGTCTGATACCTCATGTTGAAACTACTTCCCCTGATTATCCAGATCATCTCAAAACCCAAATCAAGTAAAACCGCTGAAACAATTAAGTAGTCAAACTAAATGTGGAGGAGAAAGGCTCACTGGCACACTGACTCGGTGAAGCAGACCGAAACAGGGCATGCAGAGCTGGGTCTCACCCTGCCAGCCCCCTCCCCCTCCCTCATTCTGCAAAGATTGGTCAGGCTCCTCAAATTCTCTGGACCTCTGCCTTCTCATCTGTGAAACGAGGTGTTAATATGCCTCAGTAAATAATGAATGAGGAGAGACCCAAGACATCCGAAGGTGCACATTCCACCTTTCCACAAGCAGGCTTTATCTTCTCATCCCTGGGTTAACCCCCACTTAGAGATGCTGAGATCTAAGATTGCGGATTCCATGAATCTGAGTTAGTAGCTGCTAAGCCCACGATGACCAGCACTCCGTGTGGCCCACGCCATGATCCAAGCTCTGTCCTGTGTGTTTATGTGTTAACCTAACCCTCACGCACCCTGCCCAGGCAGGTGCTATCATCATCTCCATTTCGCTGCCCAGGAAACTGAGGTACAGGGTGGATAAGGAATTTGCCTGAGATCACACGGCGCGTAGGAGACAGGTGGGATTTTGAACCTGAGCCCCCTGACTCGGGAACCTGTGCCTTGAACCCCTGTGTTCTGTTGCCTCTCCGTCCTGTGTCTAACGGCAAACATGGTTCCCTCAGTTCCTTCAGGCCTCTCCCTGGTGCCTCCCGAGGAGCGGGACTGGTAATGACCCACCAGATGATTATGGAGGAAGAATGTGGGTGTGGGGAGACACGGTCCCTGTCAACCACAAGAGTCAGGGGATGTTCCAGAGTAGGCTATCTGAGGTTGAGATTGTCTACAAAATCTTCGCCTGTGCTTGCAGCTGCCCACACACTCACTCGAATGCACTGGCACTCGGTCTCCCGTTGTCCCAGCTGTCCATGAGGTCCAAGTCGGGGGTGTCCTCAGGGTCAGATTGTGGAGAAGACAGGTACAATGCCCCTGGCTGCCGCCACAGCAACCTCAGCCCTCCCACACACTGTGCCCCTCTCGATCCCCTGCCCCCCTCCACCTCTTCAGTATTCCCCCTCATCTCCCCATCCTCCCCTGCCCCCCTCTACCTCTTCAGTATTCCCCCTCATCTCCCCATCCTCCCCTGCCCCCACCTCTTCAGTATTCCCCCTCATCTCCCCATCCTCCCCTGCCTCCTCTCCTCTCCTGGGCCTGTGGGGGAATAGAAAGGAAAGGGGATTTAGTGAGAGAACCATTATATCCACCACCACCACCCCAATTTCAAGCTCTAGGAGAGCAAAACAAAGCAACTTATATTTAGGATCTAATTGTGCTGAAAATCTGAAGAGTTAATTTTAGCTAGGATGTCTTAGTTCTGAAGTCCCAGCACGACGGGCTGGGGTTTCCTGTGTGGTGCAGTGGTGAGAAACGGTACCTTCCTGAGGCCCCTTGAGGTGAGTGGGAAGAGGCCGGGGAGAGGATGCCTGAGTGGAGGCCGAGCCGGCTGATAGGCCCCACTCGACATTCCCTCGACTCTCCACCAGCGTCCCACATGCGGTTTAGAAGTGGAAAGACACTGATGCTCGCCATCATTGCACTGGGACTTTTTTTTCCTTCTTTTTTTGTTAATCCTTACCTGAGAATATTTTTCCATTGATTTTTAGATAGAGAGGAAGGGAGGGAGGGAGAGAGAGAAACATTGATGTGAGAGAGACACATCGATTGGTTACCTCCTGCACAACCCTGACTGGGGCCTGGGATCAAACCTGCAACCCAGGTACATGCCCTTGACCAGGAATCAAACCTTTGACCCTTCGGTCCAAGGGCTGACACTCTAACTGCTGAGCCAAACCAGCCAGGGCTACTGGGACACTTTTCGATTTAGAATTCTGCAAACAGAAGTCAGGAGTCGAGTTCCAGATTCTCACGAACAGGAAGCCCTGGGTTCCTTCCTGATATGCTTCCATTTGACCCAGTTCTGAGGTTTTCTTGCCATCTGGGTGGGCTTCCATTTGAGACTAAAGAAATGTCAAGCTTTGGTTCCTCTCAAATCCACCTTTCCCCAACCTCTTGCCGTGCCTGGCTTAGCCTGGCTCCAGGTAGCTGGTAATTCTGGGACTCAGATGGAATCGTGAAGGAAAAGACTGTGGGGTGTATTCAAGGACAGTTTGAAGGTGGAGCAGGCACTCAGCATGAGCAAATGGAGTTGTTCGTCCCATCAAAGCAGCCACAGGTCTGAGACATCTGCAGGATTTCAGTCACTCCACCCATCCCTGCAAGGACCCCGATGGCCATCTGCTGGACCCTCATTTTATAGATGAGGAAATCCCAAATTGTTGCAGTTGATCACATAAGGTCTGAACTCCTCAGCTTAGCTCACAAGGTCCTTCAGTACCTGGCCCCGGTCTCCTTGCTGCCCACACCTCCCACACCATGACTTGACATAATGACATTGTTCTGCCAGAGAACCCTGTGTGATGTCAGTAAGCTGGACTCCTGCCGAATCCAACTGCAGTGAGACCAGCTCTCCCCACCCTGGGCCTTGACACGCGTTTGCCCCTCCCCCAGAGCGTGCCGCCCACCTCCACCCCCCTGGCGCCTGCTCCGGGGAAGGCCAACCTCGTCCTGCAGTTCTCACCTGTGTTGTTCCATCCAGGGAGCCGTCTCTGCCTCCCCTGTGCCCAGCAGTCAGGGTTAGGTGTTGCTGCTCTCCATTCCCTTCACACCCTGTCCTTAATCATTCCTCATTTCTCCCCTCGCTGTAACATTGATTTAATTTCCTGTCTCTCGCTTTAGGTTGTCATGGGCAGGGCTCATGTTTGTGTTGCTCACCATCTTCCTTCCAGAACATAGCTCAATCCCTGGAGTACAATAGATGCTTATAAAAGACTGGATGGATGGATGGATGGATGGATGGATGGATGGATGGATGGATGGCAGGAAGGGAAGGAGACAGCAACTGACACTGAACCACTAGATGAAAAGGAAAACCATCCTAAGACGTGACCCTGAGCATGGTCCTCTCTTGTGCTCCCAGGTTTCGCCGACTGCAAGATCCCGTTTTATCCACACAACAACCTAACGAGTCAGGAATTTTTGTCCACCTTTGCAGGGTTGGACAGTGGGGCTCAGAGCCGGGAACGGGGGACAGCAGCCTGGTGCTCGTCCATCATGGCGTGCTGTACCCCTTCGCTGCCCAGCCCACGCCAGGGCCCCTGGGCTGTGGTCACGAGCCCAGCCTGGGCTTGGCTCCCCGGGCGAGCGCAGCTGCGTCATGGTAAAGAGCTGCTCTGCACCGTGTTACTTTGGCTCCGTGTGCTGCGCTAGCTGGCCAGTGTTATTTCTGGCTGATTTATATATTCCCTTATGTAAGTAGAGGAGGCAGGATTGCTCCAATAAAATTTTATGTGTGTTTCCTGCAAATGGGTAGCACAGTTGACATATCAGAGGAACTGAGTGCTCTAGGATAGTCACTGGTTCCCAGCGCTCCGTACTCCCTGCCCCCGCCCCTCGCCACCCCTCTCCCGACAGTTACTGAGATGGGAACTGTCTTTCTAGCCACACCTTCGTGGTAAAAAATGCCAACTAACACCAAGTGGAGAGCAGTCAACGGCAGTTACAGGAATGTGAGCAACACCAAGTTCTCTTCCAGTAGAATTTTTTCCTGACGGACGCTGAGACATTTGAAATCTGGCTTGGCATCCCGTCCATCATTACCCTCACTGCACCCTCCCCTCAATAATCCCCAAAGTGTTGTAAGTGAGGGCGAAATGGCAGCTGAGCTAAGTATTTGCTTTAAAACTTTTTTTTAATGTATAGCTGGTGTCAGAGCCCCCCTCTGTCTCCCTTCGTGCACATAGAGTTGGATTGTTAGACGGACACGTAATCGCTGTTCTGAGGAGAGAACGGGACTGGGCAAACCGGCAGTTGTCTGCTTCACCCTGTGGGACAATGGGACACTGCTGCCCTGTGTCTTTGTGAAAAGTCTCACCCCATCATCTTACTCCCCAAAGAGGGGGCATCTTTAGGCTCTTCTTTCGTGTCCTCTGTTGCAGAGAAGCCCCCAGACCCACAGATTCTAGATGTGGCTTGTGAGAGCCAGAGGTGAGCCAGAGCCACGACGTGAGCCAGAGCCACGACGTGAGCCAGAGCCACGAGCTGAGCCAGAGCCAGAGGTGAGCCAGAGCCACGACGTGAGCCAGAGCCACGAGGTGAGCCAGAGCCACGAGGTGAGCCAGAGCCACGAGGTGAACCAGAGCCACCACATGAGCCAGAGCCACGACGTGAGCCAGAGCCAGAGGTGAGCCAGAGCCACGAGGTGAACCAGAGCCACCACATGAGCCAGAGCCACGACGTGAGCCAGAGCCAGAGATGAGCCAGAGCCACGAGGTGAACCAGAGCCACCACATGAACCAGAGCCACGACGTGAGCCAGAGCCACGAGGTGAACCAGAGCCACGACATGAGCCAGAGCCACGAGGTGAACCAGAGCCACAGACCCGCAGTTTTACAGACGAATCCAGTTAGAAGACAGCGAAGGTCTTTATGGAGGAATCTGCCATTACAGTCCTTTAGATGATAGGCTTCAAAATAGGAGCTGCCTTTCTGGTGCTTGTAAAGTACACTTGATTTACAGACATTGTATTTAAGTCAGTAAGCGGGTCTTTGGGGAGCGTGTCTCTTATAGAAAGGAAGGGGGCTTCGCGGTGACCTCCCTCCTTCAGGACCGCGTTCCATGATGTCCTCTGACGGGCCCAGCGCGTGGAGCCTGCCTCTGCAGCGTTCTCTGCGGCCGTCTTTAAAAACGACTGTTGGGCATACTTTTGAAACGGGAAGACTGATCTCGTTGCGTTCCCACTAGATCACGTAGCCGACAGAAATCAGGGGGAGCCGACTGCCATACCTGTCACCTGGCTCTTCCCCGAGGCGGTTTGGGTTCTCGGGAAGCGTGGGCCCCCCTGAAGTCAGAGCCTGACAGGATCGAAGGGCTTAGAGCTGCAGGGCCTGGGGAGAAGGTGAGGTCCTGAAGCGGACGCCCTGTTTCCTAGGAGGGCCTGTCTCCTTGTCCCGGCTGGACTCTGATCCTGACGGAGATGGTGACCCCGGCAGCCTCCTTGGAGACCATCTCTGGCAGCGCTTCCCAAATTATACCTGCTTCTCAGTCACTGAGGGCTTGTGAAAACTGTTTCCTGGGCTCCACTCCCAGGGATTCTGATTCCGGAGGACAGCGGTGGCCCGTGACCTTGCATTTCTGTCCAGCTCGCAGGTGCTGCTGCTGCTGCTGGCACCACGTTGCAGAGCTGCTCCGAGGGGTGCAGCCTGCGCGGGCGTGGCGGAGAGGTGCGCGGCCCGACTGCACTGGGTGTCCGGGAGAAGGGTGCGGGGAAATTCACACAGGTTCCACCTGGTTCCGCTTTATCCGAGCACGGTGGAACCGCATCTTTAACTTTCCATGTTGCCCACTGCTTGGTGTGATTTGGGTTTTGAAGCAAAATGCTCGTGGGCCAGTTTTTCTGGCACTCAGGGAGGTTACGTTACTCTTGGACGACACCAGACAGTGGTCATTTAAAAAACTGCTTTATTGAACTGTAATTTACATACCATAAAATCCACCCATTGTAAGGGGACAGACAGTTCGTGGATTTCTGGTAAATTTATAGTATGCAACCGTCACCAGAGTCCAGAAAGTTCCCTCCGAATCAGATGCTTTTGATTGTTTATGAAGTATGTTCACTACATATTCAAGTACCTTTCCAATGAATGGCAGTACTTTTTAAAAACCCTTATATGGTCCTGGCCTGTTTTGCTCAGTGATTAGAGCACCAGCCTGTAGACCAAAGAGTCGTGGGTTCGATTCCGGTCAAGGGCACGTACCTCGGTTGCGGTTCGTCCCCAGCCCTAGTCGGGTAGTGCAGGAGTCTGTCTCTCTCCCTTTCCCACTCTATCTGAAGATAAATGGGAAAAAATATCCTTGGATGAGCATTAAAAAAACCCTGTATGTTTTCATTGTTGTAGACCCAATAAATAGGTCACAGGCCACCTGTTTCATTTGTCATTCGTTAGTCTTCATAGAGAAGTTCCGATGCCACTTGCCTAAAATGAAACAGTTCATCCACTGAGTATGTTAGCGTCTACTGCGTCAAGCATTGCTTTGCCATCTCTTAAAGTCATGCTTCAAAAGTGTACTTCATGGTTCAATAGTTCTTCAATAGTTTATCTGAATTCCGCCTCCATTGTGTGCCAGGCAATGCACCAGCAGCGTCCCTGCCTTCAAGGGGCTGAGACAAAAATGCAAACGAATAAGTACAGTATGAATCTGTAATCAAGTCCCCCATTGGCGTGGCAGCATAAACAAACAGCATTACATCGTATCTCTTTTGTTAACATACACTGAGTGGCTTTCTTGCTCCAGAAATTGTTTCACTGCTATGGAAACCTGATGTCTCACGAAGGCCTTCTCAGAAACAAAACCTTTTCTGTAGAAGCACTGTGACCAGAACATCCCAGTAGAAGGACACGGCCTTAACCGTGATGGACCCGGCAGCAGCGCATCGTCTGACGGTGTGCGCTTCCCAGTGAGAATCAGCGATGGACCAGCGCTGCGTTTGGAGCACACTGAAGAAACAGTTTCTTGTCTCTGAAAAGATAGGACTTACACACACAGAACTAAAGCAGCCCTGGCCGGTTTGGCTCAGTGGTTAGAGTGTTGGCCTACGCACCGAAGGGTCAAAGGTTTGATTCCCAATCAAGGTCATGTACCTGGGTTGCAGGTTCGATCCCTCGCCCCAGGTCAGGATGCCTACGGGAGGCAACCGATCGATGCCTCTCTCACATCGATGTTTCTCTCTCCCTCCCCCCCACCCTCCTATTCTCTCTAAAAATCAATGGAAAAAATATCCTCAGGCCAGCCAGTGTGGCTCAGTGGATTGAGTGTTGCCCCATGGACTGAAGGGTCCCGGTTCGATTCCCGGTCAGGGCACGTGCCCAGTTGCAGGCTCCATCCCCAGTAGGGAGTGTGCAGGAGGCAGTCAATTGCTTTATCCCTCTCACATCATCTCTCCCTTCCTCTCTCTCAAAAAATCAATTAAAACATATTAAAAAAATATATCCTTGGATGAGGATTAACCAAAAAAAAAAAAACCAAAAAGAGTTAAGCAGACGTGCGAAGAAGCAGAGGGTACAGTTCCAGGACTGCTGCTGAGGCCTCTGCATCGCGATGGGCATGCAGACACGGGCTCTGGAGGGTGTTGGGAGATACAGCTAAATGCCTTTGCGAGGGAATGGCACCAAGGTAGGGGGCCTTCTTCCCCTCACATGTCTGGACTGGACTGCCGTTCATTTCTCTGCATTGACCAAGCTTCCCACTTGACGTGAGCTGCATGGAAGGTAAATGACTGGATGCTGCTGGAAGCAGGGAAGACCTGCAGTTTGCTAGTTTTAGGACGACATTCCATGGCGTTCACTTTTTCAGCTTTTCCTGTTTGCGGCAGAAAACAAGGCCCTCGATTTCCTTGGAACACTGTTGATAATCTCGGGTGTGACCATGGAAGGATGTTACTTGAGATGAAAAATGGGCATAAAGCCAAAAGTAAAAATGCTTTCCCCTCAGCAATTTTCTCATTTGTTTTTCAAAATCCAGTCTTTTTTCTAGTTTTTCCTGCTTTTGAGTTGGGCAGGGTTATATGTAATTTGCTCTCCCCTGAAGCGTATTCCATTCCAAGTGTAAGGACCCTGGAGCAGAAAGGTCTTGTCACACCACCCTCTTCCCTTTCTTTGGGGGCCACCGTCGTTGAGAACCACATCTGTGACCAGAAATGGGGGCAGTGGGTCTGCCCTTCCCGGGATCTAACAACCCCTGGTGTTAACATTAGGCTGGTCAGAGACCGATGTCAACCCCCTCCTTCTCCAGGGCCAGCACCAAGGGCAAGCCGTCCAAATGACCACAGCCCCGTAGTGAAAGGTGATACAGTGTTGCATCCCCCTGCAATGACAGTTGCCTTCCTTTCCACTGTCCTGACACATTTTTCTGTCTTTCTTTACTAATTTCCATTTGAACACCTGCTACCAGGGTGGAGTGTTTTGCTTGATCCTAGACATTCTTTTTTCTCTTTTTCTGGCTTAATGTCCTAATTCATAATTCCCTTTGTCAAATCTACTGAAGAGGAATCAAATGTCTGTCTCCATGTGACTGGCTGCTCCCCAAGATTGGGTGGAAATACCAAGGTTGGAAAGGCCACTGAGGTTGGCTGTCCCGTGAAAATACCATTGCCACCACCAAACGAGGCGTTTCATTAGTGCTCCTCAGAAAGGGCCAGGTTTCTTAGTTGTCAACAGAGGGCCTTTCAAGCTTTTGAGATCTGCTCTCTCTGGAGACAAGCCCCTGAGGACATCTGCTGAAGAGCCTGACTGCATCTGCAACTCCGTTCCTTTGGTCAGCACCCGCCTGCTTTGGGTTGACCACAGGAAGTTAAAAGAAGGGTTTGTTATCATCAAGAAGCATTCCCGTGATGTTCTTTGAGGTGTTGTGCAAATCCTTGCAGGTGGTTTTCCTTCCAACAGGGAGGCCTGGGGAAGGGGAGGGTTGCCCCGGAGTACCGGCACCTGGCTCCTCCCGCAGGGCCACACCCCCTCCTGGGGGCTTTCTAAGACCTTGGCAGAGGTGAGGAGGGAGGGGAAGAGTGTACAGTGTATTTTACTGGAGCTGTCTTTAAGATGCCGTGATATTCTCTATTAAGCATCACCGGGTCCTCTATCAGTCTTACTCCGTACAGTTTCCTTGTGTGGCTGCCTACACGACAAAGAAAGTGACTCCCCTTTTCTCAGTTGTTCCCCACCCCCACCAAACGAAGTTGAGATGGCTCAAGTCTCAGTTCACCAGAGCAAAACACACCAAGTGTCTTGAGGGCTAGCTGCTCATCGATTCATGTTACACAGTCGTAACTTGCACATCAGCAACTAGCCTTGCTTACAGTCGTTTCATCTCTATGATAGATGCATTGATTATCTCATTATAAAGTAATTTATCGACGACAGATGTTGGAAAAAAGGGAATCGGAAGTGTAACATGACCAGCGCACTGTCCAGAGTTAGGTGCCGTCGTAATAAAACGACCGAAGGTCCCGCTTGTGGTGCTGCAATCCCAGCAATTCTCCCCATCACTCCGATATCACCACTTTTAGCAACTTGTCCTACCCGTGTTTTTCAAGACTCCTTTTAGCCAGATGGTAAGCACATTCCTAGCTGCTCTTAGCTAGAAGGATAGCCTGTCAAAGAGACATTTTCTTTGTGCTTTTGATACTCGCACCTGTTGGAGAAGGGAAAAGCATGGGTCATCCAAGCCAGTGAACTTGGATTCTCATGTGGAATGATTTAGATAAAGAAGAGCCCCCGACTTATTTAGAAATCACTCGCATCAGGCCCTCTTTTGAAAATGTTCTCCTCATCTGGGAAATAATTTGGCTCTGTAATTGCGGTATTCAGGAAGTTAGGGCAGGTGGTTTGGTAAAAAGAACAGCTGAAGAGAATACGCCAGTGAGGCTGAAGGGGGGTGGGGACCGTTGAGAGCCCAGGGGGAGCAGAGGTGTGTCAAAGGCCCCCTTTCCTGCGCGATGGAAGAGGTCTGAAGAAGGCAGTGGCCCTGAGCGTCCAGGCCCCCTTCTGGGCCTGTAGCTTTGAAGCCTGGAGAGCGGCCACTGTCTCTCTGTTGACCCAGAGGACTGGGAAAGAGGCTGCCCGTGGGCACTGGAAGGCACCTCACTTCCTTAGCCATGCAATCTGATTTCTGAAATAACTGATATCTCCGGCTTGTGGTGAAGTGGTCCGAGCTTTTAGGCAACTCTGTGGGCTGTGGACACCCCCTGCGGTTGGGGTGCAGCTGGGGTTTAACCAAGAGCTTGGTCTTTCCTGAGCCTTCCAGGCCGTGGTTGAGAAACGGGACTCCGCCAACAAGCAGAGGGACCTGGAGTTCCCTCGCTAGTTTCAGAGGTGACGAGCAGTGGTCTGGGTCTGAGTGAGCATCCCCCCTTTCCCAGACGAGCCCGGGCCGCCCCAGGCAGCGTGGCGGAGGTGGGGGTTTGGAAGGTGGGTGTGCTCATAGTTCCCCTTCTCTCCCCAGAGCCGGCCAAGGCTGCCTCGGACCTGACTGCCTGGTTCAGCCTCTTTGCCGACCTCGACCCGTTGTCAAATCCTGACGCTGTTGGGAAGACCGATAAAGAACACGAGTTGCTCACTGCATGAGTCTGCGGCCTCGGGAAGGAGCCACGGCCCCCCTCGGCCCCACGCCTGGGGCCCGGATCCCGCGATCAGTATGCTGTTTTAATATTTACGTGCCATTTTAATAAAATGAAAGGGCCAAAAGCCCTGTTTATATTGGTATAATTATTTACTCTTATTTGGGCTGAAGGGATTTAGTGTATTCTCTGTGTGGACCTAACGATACAGGACTGTCTCGGGGCGGTTTCCAGGCTGGCCGCTCTCCTGCCCAAATCCCCATCCTGGCTGCTGTGTCGCTGGGCTGGTCTGAGACCCAAGTTCAAATCGTAAACCTACTTTGCGTTGGGTTCATAGAACGTGTCTGCAGCCGCTGAGGCCGTGGGACGCTAGCGGAACTGAAATGCGTCCTGTCTGCCCCCGGCCTCTGTCCCCTCCGAGGGACGAAGCTCCGCGGACCAAGGACACTGTGCTCCGCCCCTGCCGATGGCCCTGCTGGCTCCCGGGAGGAGTGGGCTCTGCTGCATGAACCTGTCTGTGCAAAGCAGCCGCATCTGCAGACTCCAGTGTCCTGTGTCCTCTCCGTGGCTGCAACTCAAAAGCATGTATTTCCGGAGTCCCTTGTGACATTCACTGTTGTTTTTTAATTAAATGAGAAAGATATTTCACACGCAAAGTCAAGTTAAGAAATGAATCTGTTGTGGGGACACCGTGGGGAGGTCTGTGGGGGTAGGGACTGGAGAGGGATGGAGGAGGACGGGCCACACCTGCATGGCGCTGGGGGTGACCCGTGCATCCCCCGGGCACAGCCGCCGGGGAGGAGGCCCTGCCCTTTGCTGGCTCAGGCGGGGGTGGGAGTAGCCATTTAGTCTGTAGAAACATGAGCCCTTGGGCACTCCAAGTGTGGGAGAGCCCAGAGTGAGGCCTGTCCCCTCCTTGGCACAGGTGGCATGCTGAGAGGCCACACACCTCCGAAGAAGCCGTCTACAGCCCTTCAGTGAGCCAGTGGCCTGAGGGGGGTAGAATGGATGGTGAGCCAGGAGATGGTCCTACGTGCTCAGCTGGGCAGGGAGGCCCCTGCTGCTCCTCTGTGGCCTGTCTCCAGCTGTGAAAGGGTCTCCCCCAAACCCACAGGAACGTCGGGCTTCCCCGCTGCCTGTGGTGTGCCCTCGGGGAAGGGCCCAGCCGCTGTCCTCTGCAAGACTGCCTGGGGAGCCCGGGACCGGAGACAGGGACAGGGAAGGCAGTTTCCTTTCCTGCGTGGGAGGAAGCCTGCAGGGGAATGGGGCTGGGGACTCAGGGTGCTAGGTGGCTTGTGTATCTGCTCCCTTCCCGCCCGCACGGGCTGTCCTTGGAGTCGCATTTGTTGGAACCTCACTTAGTTCCTCAGCCTGGCATTCTGGTCTTTGAGGAGATGAAGATATAGCCCCAGGGCCCCACCTGGCCACGCTCCCCCACACTCGGGAGGGCTCGCTGTACCCTTAGCCTCCCCCACTCCCCTCCCCCGGCTCTGGGCCGGTGCACTGGCTGCCCACGCCACCCAGGATGCCCCCCTCTCCAACCCTCAGCCACCCTCACAGCCCTGCCAGCCCCGGAGCTCCTCAGATGCCACCCCCCCCCACAGGGACTTCAGGTGTAGCCCAGGGTTTTCCTATGAGGGACACCCTCATCTCTCCCTGACAACTCCCCTCCTGCCCTCTCCTGGCTCCTGAGATGGCATAAGCTGGCACTCGGCGGCCTCCCGAGTGCTGTGTGTCTCTGCCCTCCTCTCCGCCTCCCCAGTCCCCAGTGCTCCGGAGTCACCTGTAAGCACTGGATTAATGATTGCTGGGGGGCTGCCCTGTGTGGAATGCGGATTAAGGACTCCCAGTTCCCCCCGGGTCACAACTGCTTGCAGCCGCAGTGAGGACATGGAGCAGGAGGGCTGACTCTGGGCTGCGGCCCAGGGAGCTCCGTGGGGGGGGGGGGGGAGGCAAGGGGGTGCGGGCTTCTCCCATGTTGAATGGATCACTTTAAACACTAACAGACTGCATGTTAAAATTGATCTGTGAGTGAAGGCGAGAGGAGAATGGCGGTAGTTGGACAGGCTTTGCAACAAGTAAAAAGAAAGAATTGCACATGGAGGCATTTTCTCCCTGAATTTTCTTTACATTTTTGTTTTTTTTTAAAAAAAAGATTCAATTCCCTTTCCCATCTGCAATCCACTTGGCCAGGCTCTTGATCCCTCTTGATAGGCGTGTTTTGATCCGGGCTCACACAAAGCCCCCTCGGCCACCTCTCCAATTTAAGGAGAAGCAGCTGCTGCCTGATTCTCTTTTAAGCAGGCTGTGTGCCAGCCCGGCCAGGAGGCTTCTTTGGGGGGCCCGGCCATGGAGAACACCCCATCTCTGGCATGAAGAAGACAAAGGTGCCCCACCCTCATCACGCCCAGTGTTACTTCTTCATTTTCATTCCATGTTCTGAGGCCCTTCTCACCCACAACTGCACTGGAACCCTGAGGGAAATTCAGACGGCACCTGCTCCTTGGAAACCTGACTGCCATTTTCAGTGGTCTGCAAGCCCCCCACCCCTGCCCTCCCTGCTCTGCTGACATAGATGTGTAAAGACCATTCCCATTTAAGGGAGGGAGCCAGAAATGTTCCTACTTCTTCTTTCCTTACTGTTTTCCCCAGCTGGCATGGGCTTTGGTGCACATTATAGATTCGTTGCCTTCAAAATGTAATTTTAGAAATGTCAAGTTGATTTTGAGTTCTGGGAGAGTGAGAAAAACATCCGTCAGCTTCAGAATTAGAAATACACCAATGAAGAAAGAACCAGCACTTTTTGACAGAGGTTTATGCCCATGGAAATGTGATCTGCTCAGAGCTGGCAGCCCTGGGAAGCCGGGCTTGCCAGTGGGCACGTAGGTGGGGCTTACCCATTATGCTGCGGCCAGTCTTTCCATTGGGTGTGGGGCAGGCTTGAGACCCCCCAGGTGCCATGAGAGGCTGCCTGGCCATCTGGGTCAGTGGCACCTGCCAGACCTCTCCTGCCTTCTGCTCATGCTTCAGTTCCAAGCACCAACTCATTGAACTCCTTGCTGTTCTTTCTCAGAGACCAGTGCAGAGATCCCCCCAGGGGCCGACCCTGGCAATGGCTCAGGGCTGACTATGAGCACTACCGACTTTGCCAGTATATCAAACTTGCATCTGTCTTTGTGATCAACTGGTGTCCTCCAGACGGGCTGTGGCAATTAATCCTCTGCTTTGATTTAAACCATCTCCCCAGTCCACTGATAGGCACCACTCACAGCAGTGATGAAGGTCCCTTCAGCTTTGTTGGGAAATAGATTTCAGCTTGGAAGCAAGCTGAAATGATTGACAATGGCTGCTAAGAATTCTGCATTGAGAAAATGAATGATGTTTGTGACTGGTATGGGCCAGGAGTGTGGCAATAATGCTACATATTTCCTAACACAGCATTAGACCTTGTCCTCATGAGGCTTACAGAGCCTCCCCTTCCCCCTTCTCCTCCCCTCCCCCTCCCCTCCCACGTATTCATCATCAAAAGTAACTAGGGTCCAGCTGGTGTGGCTCGGTGTCCCTAGAGGCAGAGGGGATGGATCCTGGGCAGGAAAAGGCAAAAGCAATCCACACTTGTTTTCACTGGAGTGACTCTGAGGAGACGCTTGTGTAGTGTTTCCAGAGGAGTGTTCAAGAACTGGAATGTTCTCCAGCCCTGGCCGGTTTGGCTCAGCGGTTAGAGCGTTGGCCTGTGATCCAGAGAGGCCCGGGTTCGGTTCCCGCTAAGGGCACGTACCTTGGTTGCAGTTTGTCCCCGGCCCTGGTTGGTCGTGCGGGAGGCAGCCACTCGATGTGTCCCTTTCACGTCGATGTTTCTCTCTCTCTCTCTCTCCCTCCCACTCTATCTGAACAAAAAATGGAAGGATGTCCTCAGGTGAGGATTAAAAAAAAAAAAAAAAAAAAAGAACTGGAATGTTCTCCAGAAACCCCACTACAGGGGGCCCCTTTTGAGGCCACCTCTCGACACTAGGGCTGCAGGGCCTGGTGCTCTCAGGGCCCACTGAGGATACTTATGTCGCAGCTCTCTTGCAGCTGACTTCAACACATTAAAAAAGGATCGTGGAGCTGTTTGCATCCAATGTGCTCATATCCAGATGAGGAAACCGAGGGACTCAGGGAACTTAAAAAATAAAAAGCAAAAACAAAAATGTACCCCACAAAAAAAACCCCACAAAACTATAAGTTAGTGGAAAACCAGGACTTGAACCCATGTTGCCTGAGTCCGGGCCAAGGCTTCTTTCCCTTCGACGTGTTTGCCGGAAGCTGAAAGCGGAAGCAAAGAATTCAGAGACGTGCAAAACTCCTTTAAGAACCACTGTCTCCTTCCTTCCCCCCAACCCCTTCTCTTTCTTCCTAAAGGCCAGTTATTAAATGCACCCTTTGGGGATGGAATTTCGGACGGTCATACAGGTCAGTAGCTAAGAGTTTGGGTTCTGAAACTGGACAAACCTGTGGTCAAGCCAAGGCCCCACCAGCTGTAAGTCACAAGCCCTCTCTGAGCTTCTGTTTTCTCAGGCATCCAGTGGGGATGGTAGCAACCCCTGCTCGTGGAGTTACTGCCGGGACTGAGTGAATATTGTTCTCACACACCGGCGCACAGGCGTGGCCACTGGCGTCACAGAAGGTCACTCACTTGGTAAATGCTGTTGGAGTAAATGGGAGGCGTCTCCCTCTCCACGACCTTCCATAGACTCTGCAGGACTCTCATTTCACTCATTCCTAAACATCGTGGGAGTGGAGGAACGTAGGATGAATGAGTTGCTCCTGACTTTTCCATAAAGTTGGGCAAAATTTCGTGCTAGGAGTAGAAGGGAAGCGGGTTCTCCGCCACACTAAGGGGACACGCACGAGACTTGCTCATCTGAAAGGCATGTTGCAAACGAACTGCTCACCAGACCACGGGTCAACAGCTGGGATGCAGAACAGCTGGAGCTCTTGCGGTGCTGACGGGACGGCGGAGTGGGCAGTCGCGTTGCAAAACGGTCTGGCAGTTTCCCAGAACGTTAAACGCACACCGTCCACCCCAGCAATCCCACGCCTAGGGATTCACCCTAAAAAATGGACCTTCGCACAATATGTGGATGTGTATAGCAGCTTTGTTCATAATCTCCAAAAACCGGAAACAACCTAAATATCCTTCACCTCGTGAGTGGACTTACACACTGTGGTACGTCACGCAATGGGACCTGGTTTAGCAGGGACAGGAACAAACTACTGATTCCCCCGGCAACATCACCGCTCATGTTGGTGTCATGGACTCCCTGAAATTATGTAGTTAGAAGGGAACTTCCCCTCTGTAGTATTCTTTCCCCAAATTCATAACCCAGCCTAGTCATAAGAAAAACACCCAACAATCTCAAATTGAGGACATGCTGCAATGTACCCTTCAAGAGTGTCAAGGTCGTGACAAACAGGAAAAGACTGAGAAACCATCACAAAGGGGAGCAAATGAAGAAGACAGGACAACTACATGTCATGTGGGGTGTAGGGTTGGATCCTGGAATTAAAAAAGAACATTAGTGGGAAAATGAGTGAAATCCAAATAAAGGCTATAGTTAATAATATCACACCGGTGTCAATTCATTTTGACACTGTCCCATAGCTAGGTAACATGTCACACTGGGGAAGCTGGGGGGGATTTTGTACCAGCTTTGCAACTTCTCTGTCCACCCAAAAGCATTCCAAAGTAAAATGGTTGTTAGTTTTAAAGGCTAAATACTGCGTTATTCCACTTGTATGCCATTTTGGAAAAGGCCGATTTGTAAGGACACAGATCAGATCAGTGATTTCCAGAGGCTGAGGTTGGGGGCGGGGTGACTCCAAAGGGAAACAAGAAAGATTTGGGGGTGTTGGAACACTTCTATAAATTTCTTGTGTTAGTGGTCACACAACTGTTGCATTTGTCAAAATCCATAGAACGAGGCACCAACAAGGATGAATTTCTCTATATGCCTCAGTAAGTATGGCTTTAACGAAAAGGAAGAAGAAAAGAAGAGCAGATTCAGGAGTCCGATAGGCTCGGAGCTCAAGAGAAGATGACCCTGCTCTGGGGAGAGAACGCTGTCTTCCAGCATCCATCCGTGGGGAAGTCAGCACAAGCCAGATTATGCTTCAGCAACAGTCACCACCACATCTCAGTGGCTTACAACAAGGAAATGTCCTTCCTTTCTCACTAAGGCTCTATTTCCACCATGAGTCAGTGAGGCCCCACCCCACAAACCCTCAGGGACTCATGCTGACCCAGGGTCCCCAGCTCATAGCTGGTCCCATGAAACCTGAGCTGCTCGTCACCGCAGCAAGGAACGGTGGAGCTGGAGTGTCCTGCACGGCTGTGCTACGCTTCGTCCAAGGAAAGGCACACAGCCCCTCAGCCAGAAATGGTCACATGCCCAACTGCAAGGAGGGACTGGGACGTGGGCAGGGTAGACAGACTATTTCATGAGTATTGCTACGTCTGCCTCAAAAGGGCTCTAGGTCTTGTCCTGGCGGGGTGGCTCAGCTGGTTGACGCGTCTACCCATACACCAAAGGTTTCGGGTTCGATTTCCAGTCAGGGCACATACCTAGTTTCAGGTTTGATCCCCGGTTGGGGTGCATATGGGAGGCAACCGATCAATGTCTCTCTCTGTCTCTCTCTCTCCCTTCTGATCTCTCTAAAATCAGTAGAAACATACCCTCTTGTGAGGGGGTAAAAAGGCTCTAGGTCTTTAAAGTTGACTTTGAAAACCTTATATTAAAATCTAGCAGACACAGACTCATAGATACAGAGAACAGAAGGTTGCCAGAGGGGAGAGGGGTTGGGGGGCTGAGTGAAAAATGAAGGGCTTGAGAAGTACAGATGGGTGGTTACAAAATAGTCACAGGGATGTCAAGTACAGTGTAGCAGATATAATCAGTAATATTGTAATAACTGCGTATGGTGCCAGGTGGGTACCGGGAATATCAGAGGAACACTTTGTAAAGTATGTGATTGTCTAACCACTATGCTGTACACCTGAAATTAATACAAAATACTATTGAATGTAAACTCTAATTGAATAGATAAGTAAAGTCTAGGTTGTTCACAGGAAAGAAGAACATATATATGGATTAAGAAGGGAGTTGTGTGGGTTGTTTTATTTTTAGTAGAAAATGGTCTTAGAATACTGTCAGTTGTGTCTTCTCACAGGAGACTGGAGACGTTCTGTGTGAAGGTACTGGACGTAGAGCAGCATTCAATCTGCCTGTCACACCCAAGTGCCTTCTCAGCAGTCCTGGCTCCCATTCTGCTCGAGGGACACGGTCTGAGGCTAGTAAGTCACACTCCAGGCCACAGGGCCCCCTAGTCTCAGCTGACCAGCTCAGGAAGCCAATGCAGTAGTCCTGCTAGAATTGCCTTTCCACACAGAGAAGAGTCAAGAGTTGATCAGTTTCTCCCTCCTTTCATTCTGAACTGGTGATGATACGAAACAATGTGTCAGTTATAATGGAGCAGAAATCAAAATGAAAACAAGCAACGCACAGTTACTATAAAGCCATGGGCGCCTTGAGTAAGGACGGTCTGAGCAAGCAGAAGCAGGGAGGGACAGACAGGACACGCGGTGGAGGAGGTGGGATGGTGGTCATGGCCGGACCGTGGAGACAGCCGATTGTTAGATCAGCATGAATAGCGTTGCTCCCCTGCTGCTCATCTAAACTTTCATCCGTTGCACCTCTTTGCCCTTCCCTCTGAAAATAGGATCTTTCGCTTTAATACAGAATATACACCTATGTCCTGCCTTCTGATACTTAATTGGTAGGAAACTGACGAGGGCCCTACTGTTCTCCACATGCCCAAATGCTTGCCCCAGAGTTCTCAAGCATTTGGCCACACTCATTGAACTGGTGCTCCCAGGAGAACATAATGAACCTCAGTTGAATTCTGGGGCCCTATAGTCTCTCTGTCAAGTCTCTTCTTGCCTCCCCCCAATCCTACCCTAACCTCAGCCCCAGCTCCTATTGCCTGACATACTGGTGGGATATGGTCCCTGAGACCCATCTCATGTTGGACGAGTGCTGGCGTTGGTGTTAGGGTGGGCCACTTCTTCATGACTTGCCCCAGCAGAGGGCTGACTGGAAGTACTCAGGGAAACCTCTGAAGCCCGACGGAGGCCTGCACCCGGGCTTCCTCTGCGAGCCAGGGGAGAGGCGGTTGATTTCAGAAACAAATGCTGATCAGTGGAGGCTGGATTATACATCAGCTCTGGGCTTCCTTCTCCAGCCACTTCCTGGGGAGCTATTTATTGATTTTGGTCTGAGGTGTCTCCTTGCTGGTATTCCTGTTTGTTTCACATTTTAGGGCCTCCTCCCTGTCCCCATCTCCCAGCACAAACAAGGCATTCTCAGACTGACACAGTACTCGACACAGCAACACCCTACTTCTGGAAATTCATTGCTATTCCGGCGGCAGGGTTACAAACTGTTCTGGTCCGGGGATTTATGGACCTCTCAGCTTCAACAGTTCTGCACATCTTCTGAGATCATAAGTAATTTTTTTGTGTGAAAATGCACCTCTGAATCCCCCCCCCCGAGGACATGATCTAGAGCTTTCATAAGTTCCCAAAGGGGTCGATGAACAGAAGTCAGGAACATTCATGCTGCTCGTGGGTTTCACACTGACCACAGGCATCGATGGCACTGGGACTTCCTACAAGCACCAGAAGCCCAAACCGCCCACCTGTAAGCAAGCGGGAGCTTCCTCCAGCCACCTTTCCCTGCAGGGAGGTCACAGCCACGCTGTCCTGTTTCCTCTCCCCGTGCCCTTAATGGCTCGGTTGGCCGTGCGTGGGCCTCGGCAGTCAAACTGCGGGGTATTTTTATCCTGCCAACAGGAGCTGCCATCCCAGGTGAGCTGTGACTTCGGCTCCAGCTGGAGAGGAAGAAGCTAGCAGGGAGAGTGCAAATCCTGACCCGAGCTCTTGCTACCTGCAGGCTGCCGCCCATCTGTTACCTGCCCTCAGAACCAGCCCCGGGAGCCCTTGCTGCTGTAGCTGGGGCTTCAGTGGTGGGCCTGTGGGGAGAGAAGCCAGGGCCGAGCAGGCTTGTTTGTCTGACCTATAAGCCAAGTCCACGGTTAAAGACAAAGCACCTGGAGCAGATGGAGAATTGGGCCCAGGCTGAAGTCGGAAGCGTCCTGGTGTCCTGGCCTCGCTTTCTGGGTGTGGGCAGCGCGAGGGGAGCTGGGGAGCAGGGCAGACATGGAGTCTGTGGGAGCACCCAGGCCTCTGGCATGGGTAGCCAGGTGGTGGCCCCTGACTGGCCCGCCTACAGAAGGCCAGGAAAGGTGCAAGTGACCGTGGGCAGCGGGAGGAGGAAGTGAGGGCCAGG
Source organism: Tadarida brasiliensis (assembly GCA_030848825.1). Classification (NCBI taxonomy): domain Eukaryota; kingdom Metazoa; phylum Chordata; class Mammalia; order Chiroptera; family Molossidae; genus Tadarida; species Tadarida brasiliensis. Next base: position 74,192,114 of record CM061267.1, on the reverse strand, counting down.
CAGTGACTGTCTTTGAGGACCGTAGAGGCAGAGATTTTAGACTCATGTAACCGTGCTTCACAGATACAGCCACGATTAGTTTTTGTACATTCTTCATGTCTTTATTTTTAAACTCACACATGTATGTATTTTTACAAAACGAAGGGATCACACTGGTTTGTGACCTGCTTTCTGCCACTTGGGGAAAGTACTGCCGCATTCTGGTGTAGGCTTTACCAATTTACCCTTCGAGCAGCAGATCTGGGAGTGGCTATACCCTGGCCACCCTCTTAGCACTGAGTATCATCCTTCTTTTTAATCTTTGCCATTTTAAAGGCAACAAATGACTTCAATTTGCATTGTTTTCCTGACTAGTGAAACTAAACATTTATTTTCTTGTTGATCACTTCCCTTGAACTCCACCTTGTCTTTACATTAGGAACATATAAATCAGTCAGTTCAGTCATATCCATCTGCTGCTGCAAACTGGCTGGTGAATGGATGGTGGATGGATGGATGGATGGGTGGATGGATGGATGGATGGATGGATAGATGGATGGTGGATGGATGGATGGTGGATGGATGGATGGTGGATAGATGGATGAATAGAGGGATGGATGGTGGATGGATGGTGGATGGATGGATGGATGGATGGATGGATGGTGGATGGATGGATGGATAGAGAGATGGATGGTGGATGGATGGATGGTGGATGGATGGATGGATAGAGGGATGGATGGTGGATGGATGGCGGATGGATGGATGGATAGATGGATGGATGGATGGATGGATGGATGGATGGATGGATAGAGGGATGGATGGTGGATGGATGGCTGGATGGATGGATGGATGGTGGATGGATGGTGGATGGATGGATGGATGGATGGATGGATGGATGGATGGATAGAGAGATGGATGGTGGATGGATGGATGGTAGATGGATGGATGGATGGATGGTAGATGGATGGATGGCAAATGGATGGATGGTGGATGGTGGATGGATGGATGGATAGAGGGATGGATGGTGGATGGATGGATGGCAAATGGATGGATGGTGGATGGATGGATGGATGGATGGATGGATGGATGGATGGATGGATGGATGGGTGGTAAGAAGGTGGATGGATGGATGGGTGGTAAGAAGGTGGATGGATGGATGGATGGATGGGTGGTAAGAAGGTGGATGGATGGATGGGTGGTGAGAAGGTGGTGCCGGCAGGGGAAGGGGACTGCCAACAACTGCAGGATGCAGGTCATGTTGCTTTTCTGTCTTCTTCCACAAAACATTATACAAATAATACATGCTCATTGTGAGAAAAAGTCAAATATTTCAAAATATTGTGAAAGCCTGTCTCAGAACTTTCCTGACCCCCAACCCCAGACCCTAGTCCCCAGGTGTAACCACCTTGAGCCTCTTCCTGCTACTTCTTGATCTTCTCACAGGTCCTGCTGCAATGGTCACAGATTTAGGGGAGCAATCAGAAGGAATTGGGGATTCAAAATGGAATAGGTTCTTTTTTTGTTGTTCTTAATCCTCACCCAAGGTTATTTTTCTATTGATATTTAGATAGAGTGAAAGGGAGGGAGGGAGAAACATCAATGTGAGAGAGGCACATCGATTGGCTGCCTCCCACGTGACCCCGACCGGGACCAGGGGTCAAACCTGCAACCCAGGTACATGCCCTTGACCAGGGATTGAACCTGCGACCCTTTGGTCCTCAGACCGATGCTCTAACTGCTGAGCCAAACTGGCCGGCGCCAAAAAGGAACAGGTTCTTCACACAAAGCTCCCAGGGTGGTCATGGGGAAGGAAAGCAGAGAGACCACACCAGGTGTTTGTCTGCAACCGAATGGGCAGATCAATGAATGGAGAGTTAAGACGACCGTGTGCTTTGATTTCAGTCCGTATGAAAGTGGCAGGCTGTTTGTTGGAGCACATGAGCAGTGTCCTTTGTTCATGCGTCCCTCGAGTATAACCCTTTTCCTTTACAAAGTGGAATAGAAAACCCGAGAAAAGGTTTGCCTTTCCAACATGAAGGCTTCTCCCCATCTGGCAGGTCCTGGTGGAGCCCTACATCCACCTTTTATCCAGCTTGCTTCCAGACAGTGGTTTGAAATAACATCCATTGCCTGCAGGGCCATGCCCAATTCTGGCTAAAGGAATGTCATCAAAGTCACACTTCAAACTGATGCCAAGACTTGAGTAGAACTTGTCGTGTGAAAGGGAACCCATTCCTTATTATCAGAAAATCTTTTGGAGGAAAAATGATCTAATTGTTCAAATTCTTAGTGTTAAGAAAATGGCTGTTTTGAACGAGAGGGGCCATCCCTGAACTGATTGGGAACCTTTGAAAATTTTATTTTTTATCTCCTCTTTGAGAGATGCAAACGCCTATGGAATGGAATAGGCCAAATGAGAACCAGTGGGTCACCAGCCTCCTGTTAACGAAAAGAACAAAGATATTCAAGGTGGAAATCTTTCTTTTCTTTCTTTTTCTTTCCCTTCCTTCCCTCCCTTCCTTCCTTCCTTCCTTCCTTCCTTCCTTCCTTCCTTCCTTCCTTCCTTCCTTCCTTCCTTCCTTCCTTCCTTCCTTCCTTCCTTCCTTCCTTCCCTCCCTCCCTCCTTCCTTCCTTCCCTTTCTTTTCTCTCTCTCTCTCTCTCTCTCTCTCTCTCTCTCTCTCTCTCTCTCTCTCGTTCGTTCCTTCCTCCCTCCCTCTCTTTCCTCTCTTTCCCCCCTCCCCTCTCTTCTCCCCTCCCCTCCCCTCCCTCCCCCTCCCCTCCCCTCTCCTCTCCTTTCCTTTCTGATTCTGCTTTTTCTTCTTTCCCAGCTTGAAAAACGGATAGCCTACCCCACCCCTTCTTGCATCATTTTCCATAGGGAATCCTTTCCTGCAAGGGTTTAATTCCCACCACCCCTCACCGCCGGTGGTTTGTCTTAGGTTAGATGGTTTAGCGTTAGACAACTTTTAGGCACACACAGTAGAATTAATACCATGTGAATTGTTCCGATTACTTTTTGCATGAGAAAGCTTTGCCGTGGACGAGTCCAAAAGAGCTGTGTCCATTCTAAACAAGGCAAGACTCATTTCATGGGCCCAGAGGACTGAATGCTATAGCAAGACCCTAGGTGATGTCGGTGGCAGTAAGGGGCACAGGTATGTGAGGTGGTAGTGGTGGGGGGGCATGCAGCGCAGCTGCTGTATTGTATTAGTTCTTTAACCCGATGTAACAAAGCACCCTGACACTTAGCACCTTAACACAATACACACTGATATTCACAGTTTCTGAGGGCCAGGAACCCAGGAGTGGTTTAGCTGAGCCAGGAGGACCTACGTCCAAGCTCACTCATACGGTTGCTGGCGGGGGGCCTCTGTTCCTTGCTAGCTGGTGGCCAGAGGGCCCCACTACTGCCATGTGGGACTCTCCACAGACTTCTTGAGTATGCTCCTAACATAGCTTTCCCCATAGCAAGTGGTTCAAGAAAGTGCACACCCCAAGACAGAGAAGCCTTTCCGTAAGGTGGTCTCGGAAGTGCCAGCCTGTCAGTTTGTGGTATTCCATTCATCAGCAAGTCGAGCCCACGCTTAAGGGGAGAAAAGGAAGCGCTACCTCTTGAAGGGAGGTGTTATCAGAGCGTCTGTGGACACATTTCACAGACAACCACACGCGTGACACAAGTTACAACCTCTGGTTTGCTCTTGGGTCTACAGCAGAAGTCAGCGACGTGTTTCCTGTCAAGGACCCGGCAGCAAGCATTGTAGGCACTGAGGGCCAGGCTGTCTCTGCTGCAACTACGTCGCTCTGCCTGCGTGTGACAAGGCGCCACAGGCAGTACAGCTGGGGGTGAGGGGCACAGGCCCTCTACAGTCAAAAACCACTGTAACTGTTGACTCCCCCAAAACTTTACTATTTACTACATAAGCAAATGAGTGTGGCTTTGTTCCAGTAGAATGTTATTTACAAAAATGGGTGGGGCGGACTTGGCCCATGTGCAGTAGTTGGTTGACCCCTGGTCTATGACTTGGGGAGGCAGTGGGTCTGGCATACTTGGTTTTGTTTCCTTGGCAGCAGAACCCGAGTTCAACAGAAACTCGTCCACCTGGCACGGCCGTCTGGTCCGACAGCATCGTTCCCCTGCAGCGCGAAACTCAGTAGTGGGATAACAGGAAGACAGAAAGGCTAATCTGGGAGATTTAGGTGGAGAAAACTTCAGGACTTGGAATTCCCGTCTGTCTTCTGGGAACTAGGAATCGGAGTGCAAAAAGGAGGCGAGCTGATTGGGCACAACAGGGACAAGAGTGTCTTCATTCCACGATGTCGCTGAAGCTGAGATGAGGCAACAGGTCTGAGAGGAGATGCTCTTTGGACACTGGAGGGGGAAGACAGCACCGAGATGGGCCAGAGGTAGAAGCTGCTCAACAGCAGAACACGTGGGGATACGGGCACTTCCGACCAAACGGGCCTCACCCTGCAGCCCGGGGCACGGGATAAGCACTCGTTTTGCAACATTCATAAATAAACTTTCGGTGGCCATTTCTAGCTAACATAAGGTTAAACATATATAAGTTCTTAGGCCTAATTTCCCCCTCCTAGTCTCTTAAAACTTGATTTTGCAAATACTGAAATATTGCTCGTTTCTCAGGGCTGTTTATATTAAGCTCGTTATTGGATCGAGGCAAGCAGAGACAGGGCTGAGAATTCCGCATTTCTAATTCACTTGCAGTGGAATTTTTAAGTTGTAAAAGATACATAATTTCTTGCCTGAATTATGTATCATCCTCAAGAAGATAGTTGACAAACTTCACTATTAAAATGTTATATTTTATCTTTTTTCAGCTCAAAACACAGATACTAAATAGTCATTTTAAAGTTCGTTTTAAAGGTGAAATCTTATCTCTTCGATGAGATGTGCTCCAGAAATGAACACTCTGCGGGTAAACTGTTTCTCAACGCGTTTGTTTTTGCTTTCAGGACACACGATCTATCACGGGCCTGTTTGGATAGCTGGACATAACATCAACACTCCATTGTTCTGGAAAGCTTTTCGCCCTCTTATCCTGAATCTAAACATAAATAAAAAGAGTAAAAAAATAAACATTTTTTCGCTATAGCTTTCATTGCAAGAAATAGGCAACTTTCTTTGAGGTGATTTCACCAAACTTAAAAAACAAAAAACAAAAAAAGTTGTTTCCACAAATAGCTCTTAGGTAAAACATAATGATGTGGGAACAATGTTTTCTCTATTTAAGGTGCTCAGAGCTGGGAGTATTACAAAGACTTGGAACTTTAGACAGCTAGCTTCTTACCTTGTGATGGAAAGCGTGTAAGTTAAATGTCAGGAGGAAAGCAGGCTGTGGAAATCTGATCCAGTTGGACTCCCTACCGCCCCAGAGACGCAGGTCGGGGACTCAGCAAGCACTGAGGACGGCTGCCACCTGGCACTGAATTCGTCCGTCACGCGTGATGCTAGCCACCCGGTCTTTCCAAAAAAACGTATGAGCACTATTCCACTTTTACTAATAACTTTATTTAAATAAGACACAATTACTTCTATACTGAAAAAATACAAAACAAAAGCCACACATTTCCTGTGTAAAGCCATATTGATGGTAACTCGAATACTGTTCAGCGCAGTGGCTAGAATCAAACAGTACAACTATATACAAAATTTAAACAATTTCTGACAAATTTCTACAGCTGGGTGTAGGATACATTTGAGCTCAACAACTTCTGGGAAATTTACATGGCAAAGCATAAGCTTTAACACATTTGGTTCAAAACTTGAATATATGCTAGGAACAAATGTACAACACAATTAATATTCAGTTTCTCATGAGAAAATAAAAGCACATATCACTATAAATATCGTACATCAGATTTCATCACCCAAAAAGCATATTCAGTCCATCTTTCAGAAATTGATATTGATACTATTGCATCTTATTTGGACAAAAGCAGAGCATAAGATCAACATATATGTAATGCTAAACCAGATATCAGAAGTTAATGGAGCTCATATTTATCTTACAGAGCTAATAATTTTCTCCCTTTAACCATAATCTACAAAATATAGTATTTTCATCAAGGCCTGAGATTATTAGGGTTAAAGGTGTCTGCTGCTGAAGAGATTGATTTAAAAGGTTCCCCTGTGACAATGGCAAAAGTAAACTGAGTCCTTTTCCATGACAGTCTCCTACAACGTAACACTGACTAATTTAAAGGAGCCAGGATGCACCTTCAGGAGAGAATATTACTGCAAACTTTGGTGGACAGAAGATCATTGGGATCATGACAAATAATACACAGAATACATACACACACAAACATATACACATATATGCCATTTCTTAAAAAAAAAAAAATCAATAGTGTTGCTTTCATCTCTTCCGTCTTCAACCTCCTTAGAAAATAAAGCCCAAGAATGACTGAAGGGAACTGAAACGTTCCTGTAGCTGTAGGCATCTTGTCTCCCTAATTCTTAAGAAAATTGTGCCATACACTTTAGGTGCAGATGGAAACAACTCTGTTTTATTGAACTGAAAGCAATGGAATAAAAATACAAAAACTTCCCTTTGCTTTTGGATACCCTCCTTGTGTGGCAGAAAAGAGCCGAAAGCCAGGCTCCTCCACAGACCAATCAGGAGTGTCTAGGGCTCTCTTCACCCTTTGTTGAGAAGGTAGGTCAAGTCTGCAAGGTCAAGACTATGTACTTGGGTTTTTACTGTACTTTGTAGGGCCAAAATATTAACAGAACTACTCATGATATTATTGAGAGGCTTCAATGAGCTTAAAACGACCTCTTTTGTAAGTCGCCGATAACCTGCTTCCTTCTGTGGCAGTAATTTTGAGACCTACATATTCTCTCTCTACGTGAACGTAACTCAGGCACCTAAACTGCTTGAGGAAGACAATAACTCATAGTGTGTCCTTTTTAAACCTGCGAATTAAAGGCTTTCCAAAAGGGAAACGAAAATCAATATACACCTTTAGATAAAACAGTAGCATTTCATGACCTCGATGGCCAGCATAAACAAAAAAATCTCAACCATCCTGTGAAACTCCACTCATTCTAAAGTTAAGCCTAGATATTCCCGTCCTTAAATTCCATCACACACAATGTGGAATGTTTGCGGACAGCCTGGTACTGGACGCTTTACACGAGACATTGGACAGTCATTAACTGAGCAACACCTGAACTTGTAGGAAAAGCCACGTTCACACATGTTGAGACAGTGAATGCAACAGCTGTTTTACTTGTAACCACACGACAAGAGTGATGTCAGACACCACAGATTTGCTGGTTCTTCTCATGTTCACCCATGTCCAGGATTATCGTTCTCCTAGGGTTGAATGCACTTCTTATTCTAAGAATGTGGAATGTCATGAGGAAAGGGAAATGCATAAAACAAGGAAAGGCAAAGAGTGATGTTCCCTCTTTAGCATTTTAGCTGTGAAATAGTTAATATCCCAATATGATATACATTCCAAGTTACCTGAGTTTAGACTTCAACTGAAGTACCTGAAGCTAGGCCATAGGGTGGGCACTGTGCAACTGTTGTGGCCATTTATTTTATTTTATTTTTTGCATTGTATGTATTACAGAAGTTAGAAACAAACACCTGGATCAATTGTAAACATAATCCTGAAGTACAGTATTTTCCATAGGACAAAACACAGCAAGACATTTTCTATTTAGACAGGCAACTTTTTGATATAGAGCTTATTTATACTGAAGAATTTGGAACAAAACACAGGACACAGTACTGTCAAACATACTATGAAATGCATAGTCTCCACTTAAAATGCTCAATGACACACATATTTTGCAAGCTTTACTGCTTTCCACAAAAACTGCTGAACAGGAGTTCCGTCCCTGCCAAGATCAGTGTTAAGAGATACTTTACGATGCTGATAAGCAGCCTGTTGTCGGTGGTGGTGTTCGGAAAGTGTTGTCACTCCATGCAGGTAGACGTCTGAGATCTAGTTCCTAATCCGTGGAAGGTCGGGTACAGGCCAGCTCCCCTCTGCTCTAGATGACCACATAGTTCTGAGCAGGGACGTGCTCCTCACCTTGCAGATCCTGCAGGAGCTGCGGGGGCTGCTGGGATGGCTGCTGGACGGAGGCCTCCACGGAGCCTGCCGTGCTGGTGTCGTCAGAAAGAGACGCGAAGGAAACCCGGGAGGAGAGCTGCTCCACGGTCAGGGTTGCCAGGGCCGAGCTCTGGCCGGAGTTGGGAGAGTTCTTGAGCATCAGGTCGGAGGCAGGCAGGAGAGGGCCTAGGAGTTTTACAGGACAGAAAGCTGATCCGGTTGGGATGAAATTAACCTTGTTTTTGTCAGGACATGAAAAGAGAGGGGCTGAGATAGGCTGACGAGACCTAAAACCATAAAACAAAATGAGGTTGACAATCAGGAAAAAGCGAAGCACTTTCTGAATTAATTGGAGTTCGCTAAAATGTGAATGGCAGGGAATGAGTTAAGTGTACACGGGGGGTAAACATCTTCCATAGCACAAGTCAGCTGGCAGACTACTGATGTACACAGCACTGAAGTGGTATTTGAGACAAAGGGACTGGGCAGACACATCTGTTCAGAGATCATTAGTTTGCTTTCAAGCATCTAGGAAAGTGGAAACACCTCTTACATTATAGCAGAAGATTATGCTAAGTTGGAATGACCCTTTCTGTTAAGAAAAAGCATACTGGGAGAGGGATTACCCCACCATATATTTGGTTTTAAGCATTTCCTCCTTTTTCTGCATCTCTCTACATACTTCTACTAACACAGATCAGAAAGAAAAAAAAAAGTTTCAGTAGCTTCTGGAAGAGCCAATCAGCCCAACAGAGCAGGGTCCCCAAGCCCTTCCTCTCCTGCCACGCCCAGGAACTGTGCCACCCTCTCCTGCAAGGCCGGTCTGTCCCCGTCCACGTGCAAGTGCAGCCTCCGCGGGGCACCTGCCCTGGGGCAAAGGGATGAGTGAGCCCAAGAGCCACACAGTCTTTTTTTGAGCTATTCTGCCAAGTATTTACAGTATGAACCGCTTTTCCTTTCATTTCTAATTTATACATATTGAAATTTCAAAAAGAAAAAATCTGTCAACAGAAAGTCCAGTGACTAGACATGCTAGACGTGTCCACGGGGAACGAGACTGGTTTCCTTCTGGCTGTAGAGTCCCTGTCCTGTCGTTAGGCTCGCTACACCCAGGCACTAACTACGCTGCTAAGTGTCTCTGTGTTAGCATCTGAGTCAGTACAGCCTCTGAAGGGAACACTCTCAATGATTAAAAATAGATCTTTTAGCTAGGAAGGATGAATTTCCGAGTTTCTTTTGTATTAGCTTACATATTTCCAGCATACAGGCTCCAGTTCTCCTTTAGTAAGTAAGATCTCTTTGGCCTATTCAGTTCTCTTTTCATGATTTTGAAACACATTATCAGCTGGACGGAGTAGTTGATTCATCTGTAATCAACTGGTCTCAGTAAAAAGCTTTACAGCTCTGCAGATCCCAGCTGATAGAAAAGACATTACTTACGCCATTTCCTCAAAGACCTTCACTCGCTCACATCCCTCTGGGGGCTCCCGTTTGAACATGTAGCTGTTGTTTGGTTTGGGAGATGAAGCATACTTGGGTAACGGTGAGCTACTCCCACTGTCTGTAAATTTAAAGCAGTTATATTAACTAGTGATTGAAAGCTCTTTTCAATTAAATTTGATTTCCAAACAAGCAGCCTTTTGCACAATTTATCCACTACGGCCCCTTTGCTTCCACCACAGAGCTTCCTTTATTGCAAAGCTATTTCTAACACCCTTGTGTAGTACATTACTTATAAAGGAAAGCTTCAATGCAACAGTAATCTGCCACACCACCAAACATAAAAGGATGATATTTGGCTCCAGAAAACTGCATTATGAATAAAGTAGAGCTGTAGTCCTGAAAACAAATACATCATTATGTATTTCAAAATGTAAATGAATGGCGTAATAAGTGTAAATCATACAGAAGAATTACAGGAGATTATAATATAGGGTTCTCTGTGTTTTCTCACTGTCCAACCGATGTAATTGGAAATTTTAGTATGTGGAAATAATCTTCACTAGCTCTTAGCAGAAATGTTACTTTTACTGAACCTCATGAATAATATGCATGCAGGGGGAAAGTAGGTTTATAACACAATGACTGTTCCCCTCGGCCCACCATGAAAAAGTAATTTGCTCAGGATTTTGCCTTGAAAATGTTTGTATAAAAGAACTTTCTTAGTACCGTTTGTATTTTTGCTACTGGAAGCATGAGAAATCTAAAAGCATATATCTCTACCTACCATGTTTTTTTTCATATTTTTGACCAAAAAGAAAATGGTCTATTCATGAAAAGCCATAAAACCTATATGTAATTTCTCCCTTTCCTACCTGGCAAAGGATTTTGGAAATTCAAGTCCACCAAAATGTGTCATTATCTCTGTGAGATGCCAAGTTGTAAAGTCAGTAACATACTTGTATAAATACAATAGTCCTATTTAAACAGATTCTGACTTAATGTAAACCAATCCCCACTACTAAAGTACTAAGCACATGATGGACTGAAATGTGTTCTTTTCATACCTATTTTGAAAGATGGCATTTGTACCATAATTACATTTGTCACAATTTTGATAAGTTTCTGTAGGATACAGAACACAGTCTAACATTCAGAATCTGAGTAACAGGGCTGTTTTATCATCATTAATGAAGCATAGTACATGCTTAGAAAGCAGACCCTTCAGGCACACGCATAGTGTATTTGGTGGGTGATTCAAAGAGCTTCCATGTGAGTCCTGGGAACAAAGACGTGTGCTTGTATCTGAATAGGCTACCTCTCTGGCTGGGAAATCATCACCTGGAAAATAACAAGGCCACACTGTTGAGAAACCTAGAAAAGCACACAGTTTCTCCATCACTACTGTTATGCATATCCCTACAGATTATGCGTAGTCTCTTGAAAACAATTAAGTCTTAGAATTAAGTTGGGTTTTGTCAACATACCATGCGGATTTGAGGATTGTCTTAGGTTCAACACTTATGCTATATTGCTTAAACACATCTCCCAGGGAGGGAGGAGGGGAAATATGAATTGCTCTCTCAGGTAGATGCAAAGCATCATTAACCTGACTACAGTCTGAGTTTGCTGCTCTCTATTTGAGCTAAGCTAGACCAAAAAGACCGGTTCACAATAAAAAACTGGTGAAAATGAGGCCTGGAACTCAGTGTAATATCAACAATACAGCATGACCTTGCTTTGCTATCCAAACAGCAACAAGCCATGCAGAGGAAATACATAAAGTAGACAGGGCATGTGATGCCTCCATGGAGATTACTGCTAGCAACAAAGTCCTCCTGGTGTGCGGAAGCGGCCTACAACCATGGGCTCCATGCCTCTAACAAGCCTTTTCTGCCATCGGCAGGGGTGTGACCACGTCAGAATGCATCAAAGATTCACCCTATTATCATGTAAGAAAAATCATCTTGGCCACAGTTACAATCTTCTGTGTTCTATTTCTTATTATATCACTAGACCCACCCACACGATTTCTCTCATAACTTTACTGATAATTTCAAGGGACTGTCTCAGAATTGCATGGTAGATGTAAGCTGAATGATCTACAAAAGTGACTCTCTTCCTATTAACAATCTACAATGAATTAAATGGTTTTTTTCTTCTTGAAACTTTTCCAATTTCTAAAAATTTTCTCAAACACACACATATTTATTTTTTTACATTTAATATTTTGGTGGCCTGGAAAAACAAAGAACCAAATTTGGAACCATAAACAGATTTGTTCACTCTGACAGTTTTCCCTCAGGTAACTGTAACCTGACAGAGTGCAAAGAGAAACAGGGAATGGAGACGCCTCATCTGTGGCTTTAGCTCTGTCACTAGTTGTATTGTTGTGTAACATTAAACACAATGGCCTCTCTCAGTCTCTACATCAGAATGGCCACTTCTAACTCTAAAATTCTGAAATTTTTAAAATAATGGTTCTAACATACAAAGAAAGAACACTGTACCAACTTTTTTCTGCTTTACAAAATGGGACGCTTCAAAACAACCCACAGAACCACCTATTCTGCCCACCGCAGACGTGGACTTCTAACTTACTCATTTAGAACCCTCTGCTGAGTTTAATGACCACATGCAGTAAGAGGACGTTATGAACATGAGGTGAGCACGCCTGCTCGGAAGATGCAAGACAAGTCTCAGGGTAACCTTAGTGTAATCCCTTTTGCTCACAAGCACGACACATTTTCTCATTCATTCTGTTATCCCACAGTAGGAAATAACTAGACATGTAGATGTGATTAAGTTAAATGTTACTTTATGTTCTTATAACACCACAGCCAATGTCAATTAATAAAATTAAATGCAATGAGCGTGATTATTTATATAGTTGTCTGTATTCACAATATTCTCATCTATACTTATGACAGGACAACCCAAGTCTGAAAATCAAGTGTAAGAAAACATTTTACTAGTTATTTTATTATAATAGATCATACTTATGAATGTGTACCATATTTACCAAATAAAATCCAAGTAACTTTTCAAACATTTTTAAACACATGATAATCAATTAAAGCTTGAAAAAATTAGAGACATTATTAAAGTTTGGAATTCCGTGTAGAAACAATATTCATTAAACTTTATAGTTTAAGATTTTCTGAATTTCTCCTTGTAAATGGCTTTCATTATTTCTGATATGTTAAGCTGTGAGGCTCACAACTCCAGTATAAAGATCAGACATAAGAAGTTGACTCATGTGTGAACAGGTATTGTAAAATCTTTGCCATGGTTCTATTCCATCCCTGTCTTTAGATGTGCGTTATTTCCTACTATCAGATTACTTTACCAAATTAAGTGAGATTAATTCTAACCCTGGCAATAAAATTACAAAGCAGTGGTTCTTAACTCTGGTTTCGCATTATACTCATCAGAAGAGGTTTTTAAAATACCAGTAAATACCAATGTCCGGACCTCACCCCTAAGAGATTCTGGCACAGAGATAAGATTCTGTGTCTGGTGGGCAAGCAGAGTAATATCTGGAGCACCAGACTTTCCAGTGTCTGCCTAGCATGCCAGTGCCAGTTCACAAGGGCATCCTTCAGCATAGAGACCGATCATTCTGAACTGGAAACCAATGCCTAAAGCATGCAGATTCTACAGATTCCTCTACAAAGAAAATATTTTTATAATAAGTGCACCAATAACCACTGGAATGCAATTCTTATTCTACACTTAGCTGCTAGAATAACAGGCTAGGAAAGTGAGCATAGAGTTAACCGACCCTGTACTCAATGACATACGAAGAGCATAATTAAAAGTAAGCCAACAGAGTTAGATCAGAAATATGGTTGACTAAATAGGATCTAACCAGAATTAGTACTCTACTATTAAAATTACTTCTTTTGCTTCAGGAAATAAAATTATTGGCTGTAGTGTGGTTTGATGGCCTAATGAAATCAAGAGAAACATGCAACTATACAGCATTTCGGCAACACACTTTTGGAACCAGTTAGCAATACCAATCTACTGAAAGGTCTACATTTTTAACTCCAAGACCAAACTGTGAACAGGTAAGGAGAACATGTGGCTTTTACAAGTAGTCTCTAAAGTTTCTATAAAATTTCAAAGTCAACCCTTTATGAGAAGGTTACAGAATTTTAATAAAAGAAGACTTCAGCTATAGCTAAGATCTCCACTAAACCAGCATTCAACAAAGAATAAGAAGGAAAAAAATAACCTTATAACCCTTGAGGGTTATGTTCTGCTTCTTCCTCAAACATAATCCTGATATGCCGAAGAACACTGCTTATCACTGTCTCCAGTGACTTGGAGCTGATGTGCTAAGCAGTCCCTCTGAATCTTACATGAGGTAAACAGCTCATTCTGAGTCTGTCTGACATGGCAGTTAAACATGAAAGCAAATCACTTTATTGCAGACAGTCTTCAACCCAATTATAGACTAAAATCACGACTCTTATAAATGTAAATCACAATGGTAAAACTAAACTGAAAATAAACTTCAGATTACACAGAATATTTTATATCTTGAAAGCAACGTAAGTAAGGCTCTCAGGCAAATTATTCTGATACAATCTTATTTTTTATATTCTTGAACTTTTTACATGACAAAAATTTCTAGGGACATCAGTTTTCAAAAACCTGAAACACACTGTTCATATTATGACTGCTCTTAGAGTATCCTACAGAGGGGAAAAACAAATACTTCTAATAAAAGTTGCACTATAATTTTAAATCCTCACTTAAATATTTACTGAGCGCTTAACTATATGCAAAATAGAAGGCAAAGCAAAATGCTATCAATGTCTTATATTAGGTAAAACTCAGTATTTCCCCTTTTTTTTCCATTCTTGCTACACAAAAATGGTATTATAACATCATCAGGCAGAAAGCCACATGGAACCTTAAGCTTATCATTAATTATCTTCACCTAAAAGCCTGTTCCTTCTCTGATATTCATTGCCTCATTACTGGTGGTGATGGCTTCCCACAACCCCCAAACTTGCCTTTACCCTCACCTCCCCCACCTCACACAAGTCATCAGCCACCAAGTGCTGCTGATCCTCTTCCATCCCTTCTTCCAAGTCCTCTGTCCTTGCCACCCCCCTCGTCCTTGCCCCACACCTGTGCTTTCCCAACTGAGGTGCACAACACAATTTGCTGACAAGCAGGAAGAAGATATTAGAACATTTATATATATTTACTTTCTATCTTTGAAAATAGAAAAAGAAGCTTTACCAGTATATATTTAGTTTGGGGATTAAATCACACACATATAATTTAGAAATATATGCATTTACATCAGGGGTGCAGATGAACAACTGTTGAAAAAGCTGTGCGGTGAGTCAAGTTTGGAGACCACAGGACTCGACAAGAGCGTCTTAGCTTGTCCTCCGCCGTCTCTTTCCAATTCTGTAGTCCCACCGAGTTACGGTCCTGACAGATAAAGCTAGCCATGTCCCTCAGCTGACAAAAGACCCTTGCCTGGCTCTTCATGTCTCTCCAAGGCCTCCGAGGCCCTTTACAAGCAGCGGCCTCTCCACCTCTCCGCGCACTGCTCTCTACCCCACCACTCACCCCTGAGCTCCAGCCACACAATTTCTTACTGTTCTCCACACACCAGGCCCTTTCACAGCTGAATGCCTGGCAGCAAGAAGTAGTATGAAGTAGTAGATCTTTGTCGGCATCTGGATGGCACAGAATACAAGAAAGTCACTTCATTTCTCTAAGACTCAGATTCCCCATTCTTAAAATAAGGACAACATCCCTGCTCATAGGACTGTGGGAATATTACAGGAGATAACAAAGTAAACTCACCTAAGCACACTTAATCATCACGACAATGCTATGAGGCAGGTGCCATCATTATCCCTGAATTACAGGTGAGGAAACTGAGATACAGAGAGGCTGAGTAACTTGCCCAAGGACACACGATTAGCAAGTGGCAGAGCAGGGGTTCGACCTGGCTGCACCACAGTCAGAGCTCACTACCCTTAGGGTATCTGCCAAAGGTTTGAGCTATCTCAACTCTAGTGCCCTCATGAGAGATACGAGGTGACTAGAATATCAAGGTCCTTCCAGTCTAACATTCTATGCTTCTAATTAAAATCTTACAGCTCAGGTAACAGCTTTATTGGGTCTGCCTTCTGTTAGATTCCGAGATACAGTGGAAGGAGGGGCCTCTGTATGTTGATATTTATTCTTAAAGGAAAACAAAAGATAATAGGGACAAAAATTTCAACAGGGCCCCTTTTCCTCTAGCCTGGTTGATATCTGATTTCTCTCCAGCCATGAACGGAGTAGAAGATGCAACAGGTTTTAGCAAAGTTACTTCCTTTCCCCTAATTTCAACAGGAAATGTGAAACTTCAAGTCTTCTTCCCCACCAAAGGCCTATCACTAAATTAGCATAATCCTAGTTTTTTGGGTGTGGGGAGGTGGGGAGAGAGATTATCACAGTCTTCCTGAACACTCAAAAGCCAAACACACACCAATTTAACTAACAACTTTAAGAAAAAGACACTAATATTTTCAACACAGCTATTAAAATATATCCTTAAAAATGGACATACCATGAAGAAAGGTCTTAAAGGATTATTCAAAAAATCTCCACTAAGCACCACTCCATGCTAGGCACTCCTCTGTGTGCTAAGGATAAAGCAACAAGCAAACTGAAGTCACCTCCTCTTGCTGGAGCTTACATTCTGCTGAATATGTAACAGGAGATTAGGGGAAAGATATGTGCAGCCATGATCATACATTTAGGGTTGCTTCTATTGCAGACTCTGGGTTGTAACTGCTAGCACTGAGCTGTACACTCATTAATTAGCTTTAACTTATGAACTTATCCAAAGAGCTAGCACAGCCTCTGCCACTGGTACAGTCGTGAACATTTCCCGAAAGTGGGAAAATAAAGGCATCTATTCACTGGATGCTCCTTATGTGCTGTCAGAACAGAGATATATGTGATTTTAGATGCTATCTTGAAAAAGAGAAACAGGAAAGATGACCTCAGAGACGCAATTCTAAAACAGATCAGTTTTTTTAAAACAGCAGCTGGTATTTACTATTTATTTAAATTAAATGTATTGAGTGACACTGGTTAATAACATTATATATATTTCAAGCATACAATTCTATAATACATCATCTGTGTACTGCATTGTGTCTCACCACCCAAAGTGTAGTCTCCTTCCATCAGTACATATTTGACCCCCTTTATCCTCTTCATCCTCCCCCACCCCCTTTTCCCTCTGGTAACCACATACTGTTGTCTATGTCTACAGGTCTGTTTGTTTAGTTTGTTCTTTTGTTGCTTTAGAACAGATCTGCTTTAACCTGAGGAGTAACTCCTTTGTTGGAACTACTATACTCTGTAATTTCACCACCAAGAGGTTCTTCTAGGATAATAGGCATCCTGGAACCACATGGAAAGAATCATTTCATACAGAAACAGATTGAGGCTCAAAAGCAGTGATTTGCAAGATGAGGTGGCTAAAAGAAGTATATCCAACATACTATTTTCACAAAAAAGAAAAGTGTTACAAAATCTTGGCTGACTAGGCTATCTAGAAGACAGAGGGTTAAAGTATAACAAGGGAAAATGTCAAAAAAGGTTAAGAAATAGAGATAAATCAAATAGAGTTAAAATTTATGTAGAAAGTAATTAGAAGATTCAAAAATTCAAAGTCTGCCTTGGGTCAGCCCAAGACCCTGAAGAGACAAGATAATATTTTGTTCTCTCCTGCGACTAAGGGCTGCTCAGTCCTACACCCAAAGTTTAGCAATATTAATATTGATGAGTTAAATCACACTGTCAGTTAAATAGGCTTTTGTGCATTGGTCTTGGGAAACTCCATCCACATAACATACGTTGTTCCTGTGGGGAAATATAGTTTAAGTTCCAAGAAACCAATTTATGGACTCTCGGAATACAACTCCCTGTAGCTGGACTGAGTAGAATGGTTGAGTTGACTTCACGATTAGAATAATCAATGTTTCCACTATATCTTGCAAAATTTCAGAATTTTTTAACAACTGCCTACGTGAATCGTGCCAAAGATCAACGATAAGTGGCAGACTGAAGTCTCGATTTTGTGACTTGCCCTGCACCAGTTTGGCTACCATCAGGAACACTGACAGAGCTGCTAAAAGAACTAATATTTTGAGGCTGCCATCTGTATTACATAAAGGACTATTTTCCTCCCTTGCATTTTGGGCATGATAATGTGGAAGAACTTAGCCAACTCTTAGGATATATTTTGAGGCTGTCAAGATGGGAGCTCTTATTCTGGATCCCTGAATTTTCCGCACAGACCATAATGTAGGATCTGTGGCCGTTACTAGGCTAGTCAGCCTGGCAAATTCACACACGTGACCAGGATGGATGCCTCCATCTTTTGGTCACTGGAAAAACCTGGCAGAAAAACACACATGAACTACCAAAACCTGAAAGCAGGCTCTTAATGGCTGGACCTTTTCAATAGTCAGAGTGTGTCTGTCCTGGCACTGCAAGTGCAACAGCCACAGGAAAAACCAGCAGGCTAATCAACTCAAATGATGAGAGGTCTCAGATTACACAGGGTTCGTGGAGAACAGATGTTAGGAATGGGCAGAAATGACGTGAGCAAAGTCAGGACAAAGCTAAGTGCTGACAGGTGAGTGCTACAAGAACGGTCCGCTCACCAGCACCGCTCTCATCAGAGCAGGTATTCACAGCGGCTCGCCTTCCCTAGGTGCCTGCCGGCCCAGGTGCCCACGGATGTCTGAACTCGCTGTTCTCTGCAGAACAAATCTCGCTACAGCAACTGAAGAAGACGTAGGTCCTCCAAATCAATCCTAGTTGACTACAGGATTACAGTATCAGTTCTGTTTTCATAGTTAATGATGCAAACTTGTTGGAAATCTGTTAATTTGCACTGTTTTCTGTACTGGAAATATATGGAAACAAAAGACCAATTTATGAATTTTACTATGAAAAATGCCAATCATAAGATAAAATCAGTATCTTTAAAAAATCCCCGGAATTTAGACTGTACAGAGAGAAGTAATGAATCAGAGACTATATTCTACAGTTGGAATGACAGAGAACATATGCACGTTTCAGAAACTGTAGAACCGACGAGTCCCTCTTTTGTGATTTAGTAGTTAGAACATACTTGTGTAACAGTGTATTATTTATTTATTTACAGTACTACTACTGCCTATTAGACTGGAAGTTACTCATAAACAGGTATCACATAGTATCCATTTCTAATTCTCCACCTCTCTAATAGAATACCTGGTATATAGTAGATGCTCAACAAATGTTTCTTAAATAAACTAGAAGTGTTGATTCAGCTGAAATACATAAACCACCACTCCTGATCCTAAAATACATATATCTGTGTGTATTCATACACATATACATACACATATAAGAGATAGATGTTATTTTTATTTTCTTTTCACAAAGATGATAGTTGATTTGTTTGAGAACTAGAAACTTCACATTTTAATAGAAGGTCCCACATTTTCCCAGGGAAGAATAACATCAACTTGACTTTAATAACAAAGTAATGCTTTAAAGCTAAATATGGTAGATACATTAAGAAACTCATGTCATGAGGTCTTAAAAATCCCAAATTGAGTTAGTCTTGTAGAAAACAGAACAATGTCTAAGTGATTCTGAGATTTCCATAATTTCTGAAGAGATTTTTAAAAAGTCACTATAGCCACACCCAACATCATATATTGAGTGTTTACTAAGTACCAAGGATTGTGCTAAGCACTTCGCTACACTATCTCATTTAACCCCAAAATGATATGAGGTAGGTGTTATCACTCAGTTTTACTAAGAAATATGTTTTTAACTATTAGGGAAAAACTACTGGCCTTAGAGATGATCTGAATCAATTCTGTCATTTTGTAGTTTTAACAAACCCAAGAGGAACAGAAAGAAGAAAGCACACTTGTGTTACGCAGGTGGATGACTAGTATGAAGCGCAGAGAAAAGTGCACAAAAAAGGCAGTCTAGGAAAAGGTCTAACTTGTCTAAGAAATGGTCAGAATTCAGATTACTATATTATCTTGAAAAGATACCTGTACGTCCATGTTCACTGCAGCATTACTCACAAAGGCCAAGACACGGAGACAACCGAGTGTCCACTGACAGATGAATGGTCAGCTGTGGTGCATACACACAGTGGAGTATTGCTCAGCCGAAGAAAGGAAACCCTGCCATTTGCAACAACATGGATGGGCCTGGAGGGCATTATGCTAAATGAAATAAGTCAGATAGACGAAAATACTGTATGATCCCACTTACGTACGGGAACTTGAAAACATCGAACTTAGAGAAACAGAGAGTAGGATGGTGGTTGCCAGGGACTGAGGAAGAGGGGAGACAGATAACTTTCAATTATAAGATTAATAAGGTCTGGGGATGCACAGCACGGTGACTAGGTTAACAACATGTACTGTGTCCTGAAAGCTGCTGGGAGAGCATTTTCAAAGTTCTCACCATAACCACACCACCACAATGGTAATTTTGTGAGGTGATGGATGTGTTCATCAACCTTGTTGTGGCCAAAAATTCATAATACATACATGTATCAAATCATCATACAGTATACCTTCACTTACACAATGTTTTATGTCAATTAAATCTCAATAAAAGTGGAAAAATTCAGATGATTAGCTATTTGACAGAAACTAGGCCAGACAGGGGGGTAGTTTGGCTAAGTTGTAGAGCAGTGATTTTCAACCTTTTTCATCTTGTGGCACATAAACTAATTACTATAATTCTGCAGCACACCCAAAAATACATGTTTTGCTCATCTGACATAAAAAAATAGGCATAATTTGGTTCATTCACACCATATGGCTATTGTTGTGTTGACTGTTGTCATTTTTTATTTGATAATCTAAGGAAAAAGAGGTCAGTGCCCCTGACTAAACAGCCGGGTACTGAATGTTTTAAAAGGTCTTGCAGCACACCAGTGCACTGTAGCAAACCAGCTGAAAATCGCTGTTGTAGAGAAAAATTTTGTGTTTTCCCCGAAGGCACTGGGGCAATAACAAGCAATAATACTGATGATTATTTTTAGAGCAGCTTCTACCATTGAGTGAATCCTTGAGAATTAATGCAAGTTTTATGCCCCAAACTTTACAGGACTCAAATCCATTCGTGTGTGTCAAAGCCAGCAAGGCTCTTAACTCCAGCATTACAGCGTCCCCTGCAAAAGACTTTGCAGGAGAGTGACATGAATATACCCTCTCATAATAATACAGATTATAAGTCTTCAGGAAAAAAAGATATTAAAGAACATACACGGTTTTAAACTTAGGATCTAAGGGAGTACCTTTCTGAACTGCAGAAGCCACAGATGTATCTGCCTCCTGGAACACAGTCACTTAGAAGCCCGGTAGGCAACCTCACAAATAGTGAACCAAAATGGAACCCATCTATCACCTCCTTAATACATTTCCCTTGTGGTTCAGCATCTCTCAATTACCCACAGTATTAAACTTACAAAGAAGAAAACAAAACTCCAGAATTATTGCCTCGCCCTACTATCACTGTTAACTACTTTTTATTTTAACCCAACTACAAGTCCTCATTATCAGCAAAGGGGTCAACCTGACACATACTCATCTTTTCTACTGGTGTAACAAAAGCTTGTGGGTTTTATCATACAGACTTGTTTTGCCATTTACCACCTATGTAGCCTAAAACAAGTTAACATTTCCATTTATCTTCAAAACAACTACTCCTACAAAAGCAGCAAGGTTTTTCTTGTTTGTTTTACTGCAAAACAGCCATAGGAAAAATGTGGTGAGGGAGTGATTAAAGGTATCTGCTCTGGTAGGATTCTTCAGTGAAATGCAAGTTTCCTAGTCTGACATTCTGCAAAATGGAGACTTCCCACTTGAAGCAAAGAGATGCCTAAGATACTACACCGCTTCAACACAACCTTAGCAGAGTAAGGGAGTGCACAAGCCTTTGAACAAGGGAAAGGTAAAAAGAAAGGGGAGAACCACTGAGATCCACCCACAGAAATAAGAGCAGAGGACAAACTCCAAAGTAGGTTCTATTTAAATCTCAGCAGAGTCAGGCATAATGATGAATGAAAGAAGCCAGACACAAAAGAATCCACACTATGCCATTCCATTTCTATGAAGTCCAGTAACACAGAAAAACTCAATAATGGTGGTGGAAGTCAGAATAGTGGTTCCTTCCAGGTAGAGAGGGGAAGGATACCTTCGGGGAAGGGGGCCGAGGGGGCCTCCTGGGGGGCTAAAAATGTTCTAAATCTTGATCTAGGCAGTGGTTTCATGAGTACACACATGTAAAAAATTCATTGGTCTGAGCACCTAAGTTCTGGGCACTTTCCATATAAGAATACCTCAAAATGAAACAAATTAAAGGGAGTGGGGCGTTAAGTCGGGACAAGGACCATAAAAATCCTCTAAGAGTCTATAAACTTTAACTTTTCTACATTTTTAAATTTTTGTTGTCTACAATCTATTTCTCTATGAGGAGAAGCACTAAGTGTGTTATAAAATAAGTTCAGAGTTTCTTTGAAAGTAATTAGGAAGGTGAAAGCTGGGAGGTCTTTGTTGCCTCTGTGTCTAGATCTGAGGGGGCCAGAAACGGGAAGAAGAGAGTGGGCACTGGTAGCCAAGTGCCTGCCACCAGGACAGAAGAACTCAGGGAAACAGTTTGGGCCTGATGAGCAATAGAAAAATCCTAGAGGTTCTGCCCTCTTATTGGTGTTATCAATAATTCATGTATATACCGTAATTTAATCCCCAATGTCCTGTAGGCAACTTATTAAACCTTATCTACTTGGTTAAAAATATACTCATTCTTTCAACAGTATTTTTAGAAATTATTTCCTCCCAAAGCAATCTGATTATGAAGTCTAACTAGAAGCACGAGTAATATAAACTCTACCACAACCATCATTAACTCTGGATAATACCAAGGAAGAACCTGTGTGTTATATGACATGAAGCTGTACACACTCCATTTTTACAGCTTTCATTAGCTCTCAGAATCATGTGCTGTGCTTCTCTGACACATTTATGGAAGATGTTTGTAAGAGTCACAAAGAAGGGGGAATGTGAAACCAATGAACAAACAAATCTGGGTTAACCAATCCTTTACAACCCCACCACTCATCAAAAGAAAAAAATGATGCAATGGTCTAAGACAAAGAAAGTATAATGAGCAAGGCCCTACTACAAATCCTCTGTCTAGGTGGATGGTTTCACTCTTACCTTTATCACGATCATAGAGTAAATCTTCTGTTGAGCAAGGGCTACCGTCCTGGGATTCTGGGGGACAGAAGGGGGAGACACAGGGCGAGTGGCTGCTGCAGCTGCTGCTGCGCTCCTGCACAGAGGGGGTCTGCGTGTCGATGCTGCGTGTGCTGCTGCTCCGGTAGTGAGCAGGGAGTGGAGCTCTTCGGCCATCCGGAATATCCAAAGGCTGTCAGAGGAACGACCGTCAAACATATGAATGACAGTGTATACTCTCGAGTCACAGAAACACATGGTGTTTCCTTTGACGTCATATTCCACTACTAGCATCAGCATAACTGATTCTTCCGAGTATAGAAATACCAATCTTGTGTCTTAATTCTGCATGTTACCTTTATTGAATGAAAAATTTCTTTCAAATCCCAAAGTCTTTAGGTTTCAAAGTACTAAGGATAAATTGAAATCCCACAGCTCTCTGTATATATTGTAGGTTAGTACTTCCCATAATATTCCTCCAGGGCAGAGGCTTCTTTTAACACTGTATACTGAGTGCCAAATACTGGTCTGGCACATAGTAGACATTCAATAAATATATGCTGAATGAATTCATTGAACTGCTCAAAAACTCACTTTCACTTGCTAATAAGAAAAGTAAAATCTAATCTTCACAGGTATAAATCTTTCTGTTTGTTCATTCTTTCTTATTTTAATTTTGGAGGCCAGGAACACCAGCCATGTTTTCTATTTCCTTTGCAAATTACCCAAAATTTCTAATAAAGAGTCTTTTCCTATTAGTACTCAATGAAAGATATTAACATAACTCAGAACAATTCTACTAATTTGGTATCCAACTGAGAAGGACTACTCATAATTTTGCTTAGTTCCAGTGCACTGTTCTGAGTGGCAAAAATAAAAAAATAGAAATGAAACTATAATCACAGAATCATATATTTTGGACCAGATAAGACCTTTAAAGCTCATCAGTCTGATGTCTTCACAAACAAAGAACTTATCGTTTCGAGTTCCTGGCGACACGGCTGATTAAATAGCATCAGAGCTTCTGCCTCAGTAACTTTCTACTCTGCTTCTGCTTAAAGATAGATCTGACTCCATTTTCCTCATCTGTGTGACAAAAAAGGCCAACAAATAAAATTCTACATATTAATCATTGAAAGTGTTTTTGTTATTATTATATAGACAAGATTGTGATGCTAGGGGAAAGAATCAACATACTCAGTTCATTTACAACTTATTTTCAGTATTTACTGCTCTTACTCTGAGTTTGTCATTTCAGAGTTTTTAGAAGTACTGTCAGAGAGAAAATGGAGTAAGAACAAATTTGGCAAGATTCAAAAAGTATCTGTTTTTCTATAACAATCAACTTAAGTGACTTTACTGAAATAAAAACTTCATTTATCCATGCAAGGATGCTAAGCTGAAGCTACATCATCCTCACAACCCGACCACGATGACTTAAAGAGATTACATAAGTATTAGTTCACTTTGTGAGTAAATTAAAAAAGGAAAACCTTCCAATTTAAGAAAGAAATATTCCTAAACATTAATTTATTTGGTCAAATGCTAAGAAAATTTATTTTTATTATTTACAATTTTTTTCTCTTATTTAACTAAATTTAGATTTTAATTACGACTCTGCCCTAAATCTTAGACTGAACAAAGAATAAATCATTGGTGCAGTTTTTTTTGGGGGGGGGCAAGATTATATGATGCTTAGTGTAAGATGTGTGAGGTTCTCAGGGCAACCCATAAAGAAAGATCATTTTAGAAAATATATTTGAGGGCCTCATGACAATTATTTCTTAAAACTTAGATATTTGTTTTGAGTCAATAAAAATGTTACTTTAATAAAAATGTCAATATTAGTTTTATCAGAATTACAAGACTAATTCGTAGATAAAAAATTTTAAGAATTAGTTATCTTAAGTTCATGTACTATTTGATAAACACAATCTTTCTGTATTCTTATTTCTCAGTCTGTAACTGATAAGATATATCAATTTCCTTAACCAATTTTTGTTCTGTTGGGGAGGAGGATTAGAAGAATTAGAATAACAAAACAGATTTTAGAAATCTACATATTAATATAAAGTAACAAAGGGAAATATAAAGGCTTAGAACATTAATATACTTAAAGTACAATTTTCTTTTTTTAGCTATTCATAGATTCCTTAAGGAGTCAGCAAACATGTGACTGATTTTCTCATCCTCAAAAAATTTGACTAATTTCACTCTCTTACATTACTGTTCTGAAATGTTATTTAATGTAAATAAGGAAACATTTTAATGGTTAACAGCTAAGATATGGCATAACTTCTGCAGGGTTCCCT
Organism: Tadarida brasiliensis; assembly: GCA_030848825.1. NCBI lineage: Eukaryota > Metazoa > Chordata > Mammalia > Chiroptera > Molossidae > Tadarida > Tadarida brasiliensis. The sequence goes on along the minus strand of CM061267.1, from coordinate 74,166,990 downwards.
TATGGCATAATAAATATAAAATAAAATTTTTAATATGAAATCTCTAGGGAGAGTATAATGGCATAACCTTGGGGAGAGTAATTTTAGCAATATTTATCAAAATTTAAAATGTACAAATGCTTTGACCCAGCAATTTCACTGCCAGGAACTTGTTTGCGAGAGTACACAATGTTTTCTCAAGCACTTCTGATGATGACAACAACTAAGAACAATCTAAATGCCCATCAACAGGGGCTTTTGAAATTATGGTTCGTTCATATGATGATTCACTATATATCAGCATACACACACACACACACACACACACGCCCGAATGGAGTAGATATACAAAAACCTAAATAATGCTCAGATCTGCTAAGCAATAGTGAGAATAGGGAGAAAGTTTTGTTTTCTTATTTTATAAATATAAAATTAAACTGTTTGGATTTTTAGACTAACTCTAACTCAGTTTTAAAGCCTACACATTACTTGGAGGAATCAGATACACATTTGACATAAATTAAATCATATTTTAGTTCCAAAAAACATCAGAGATAATAAAGCCAAAGGCTACCTGATGGTTTCTTTTGTTGAATATACCTTTAAAATGTGGTCAAATATAGGTTCACAGGTAGTAGTGCTCAGATGTCTTTTTTGGGATACAGGTATATATAAAGTATTTTTGATTAATTCAAAAATGGACCAAAGACCTAAATATAAGAGAAAACTAAAACTATAAAGCTCTTAGAAGAAAAGAATAAATCATTGTGACCTTAGATTAGTCAATGGTTTCTTAGATATGAACCAAACGTACAAATAACAAAAGAAAAGATATCAGACTTTATAAAAATTAAAAATGTTGTTCCTGAAAGGACATCATCAAGAAAGTCAAAAGTGAAAAGACAACCCAAAGAATGTGAGATATTTTCAAATAATACATCTAATAAGGGCCTCTTATCTATAAAATAAAGAAATTTACAAATAACTTTTACAATTCAGTAATAAAAAGACAAATAACCTAATTTTAAAATGGGGTAAAGGATCTAAATAGACAATTTTCCAAAGAAGATACACAAATGGCCAACACCACATGAAAAGATGCTCAACATCATTAGCCATCAGGAAATACATATCAATACCAATGATGAGATACCACTTCTCACCCACTAGGATGACTATAATAAAAGAGAGAATTGTTGGTGAAGATGCAGAAATTAGAACCTTCGTACACTGCTGGTGGGAATGTAAAATGGTGCAGTGCAGTTACTTTGCAAAATAGTCTGGCAGTTTCTCAAAAGGTTAAACAAAAAGTTACCATACCAACAATACCACTGATAGGTGTATACCCGAGGGAGATGAAGGCATTGTGTTCACATGGAAACTTGTATATAAATTTCATAGCAGCATTTTTCATAATAGCCACAAAGTAGAAACAATATAAATGTTCACTGAGGATGGGATAAATAAAATGTATACACAACTGAGTATTATTTGGCAACAGAAAGGAATGAAGTACTTATACATGTTAAACATATGTGAAACTTAAAAACATTATGCTCAGTGAAAAAAAAGTTACAAAAGGCCACATATTATATGTATGCATTTATATAAAATGTCTACAATAGGCAACTCCATAAACAGAGAAGGTAGATCTGTGGTTGCCTAGGGCCGCGGCCATTGGAGGGAAATGAGGGATGACTGCTAAAGCATGCAGTTTCTTTTTGAGGTGATGAAAATGCTGCAAAATCAATTGTGCAGATGGTTGCACAACTCTGAATATACTAAAAACCACTGAATTGCACATTTTAAATGTATAAATTGTATGGTATGTGAATTACATCTAATAAAGCTGTTACCAAAAAAGGACTTTTGAGACGGTTAACAATATTAAGGCAGGAAAAAAAGATTCAAACATTCCTTGTAACCTTACCTTAGACACTTCCTCCTTCCCATTATTTTCTTTAATGAAAACCTTTTCTAACTCAGGACTTATTCCTTCTACATTGCAGGGCACACGTGAAACGGATGATTTTGGCACGGATATATTTGACAGCGGCATAGGGACTGATCTTGATCCAGTAGCCTACAAAACAGAAGATAAGGAGGTACCAAATTATTTGTGGTCAAAGAAATCAAAACTAAAGAGTTGGTAAATCTGAAAAGAGAAACTCCATGAGCAGTTATTTCGACCTTTCAAATGCAATATAACTGATATACAGACAGAAATTTAGGATCTAAAATAAGGAAGGTAAAAAATCACAGAGTCAAAATAACCCTTTATGCAAGTGTATAGGTATAAGTGTATAATATGTACATTTTGAAAGTAGAATGGCAGACAGAATCTTCTGCCATTTTTTTCTTTTTTTTTCCTTTTCTGTTTTTACTGAAAAAGCAATTGAAATCATGTAAGTTAAGTGTATCATGTGACTCTACTGTATATGTGTGTGTGTTTCCTACACTGAGTCAACTACCTACAAGTATTTTTCATTTCCATTTTGTCAGTCATTTAAGAAACCCTTTGGATTAATAAGTAATGTGGCAACGTTACCATATTAAAGTTCAACAACACTCACTTAACTTTCAGGATGTTTTCAAAAATCCTTTGGAGGAATTCTCAAAAATTAACCACCTCTCCTAGTTGTGAGGGTGCCGAAGAATGTAAGACCAGCCTTTGATACACAAGGAACTTATACAACAGAAAGGAAATTAAAAAATAAAGATGAACAAGGTAAAAATAAAGGCAATATATGATCTCTATCTTATTCTGAGTGATTAAAGTTGATATATATGATTCATAATGAGGCAGACAGAAAATGACTGATTGACACATGGATATTTCCCATACTCAGTGCTGTGCTCCTGCCATCTGTGAACTGCTGCCCTCCGTCCTCCGTCCCTTACTGATGCATAAGGTTTCCTTTTTGTTAATTCTCATCTGAGGATACACACACACACACACACACACACACACACACACACACACACATCTATATATGTACATATATGTGTGTATATATGTATATATATATGTGTGTATACATATATATATATTTTTTTTCCTAGAGAGAGTGGAAGAGGAAAGAGAGAGATAGAGAGACATCGATGTGAAAGGAAAACATGGATTGGTTGCCTCCCACAACATGACCAGACTGGGCCAAGGATCAAACCTGCAGCCCAGGTACGTGTGCCCCTAATAGGGAATCGAACCCAAGACCCTTCGGTGTGTGGACCAACACTCTAACCACTGAGCCACTCCAGCCAGGGCTGCATGAGCTTTTTTCACATTAAAGCTGTAACTTTGTCATACATTTGCTGTTTACTATCACATGTATTTCTTTTAGTACTCTGGTAGTTTTTCATGTTGAAATACCTACCCTGCTATAATTTATTTTTGTGTATGGTGTGAGGTAGTATGTTTTTCCCACATAGTAAGCAAAATGCCCTAACATTTATTTATAAATGTTATATAAACATTTTATTTCTATATTTTATTTCCTCAAGCTGTTAGCTGATAAAGACCTCCACTTTAATTGCTGTTATTTCATAGTACATTTTGGTATCTTATAGGGAAAGCCTTTTCAAATATTTTTCTATTAACTGGCATTACTTTTCCATGTGACCCTTGAAAACAACTTTTCAAGTAATAAAACAATTCCTTTTAAATTTCCAGTGGAACTCAACTTGTACATTAATTTTGGGAAAATTACTATTTAAAAAATATGTTAAGACTTCCCACTTATGTCTCTATTTTACATTTCATATCCTCAATAAAGTTTTATAGCTTGCATATTTCTTTAAGGTTTAATTCTACGCATTTTATATTTTTCATTATGTATACTAACGTTATCACTAGTTGTGACATATTAAGAAATATATATTTGGTTTCTGCCCCTGGTTCCTGAGACGAAGTTCCTAAAACTCCTGAGTGATAGGGGTGCCAGTCGCATCTTTTGTTCTGGTATTTCTTTTTTGACCCCAGATCCTGACACAGAGCTCCTAAATCCCTTGGAATTTCCTGGGTGATAGGAGCAAGAGTCTTTTGTTCTAATGAGGCAACTCTTGGTGGGCTCCTGAATACCTTCAGAAGTGGGGCTCATCACCAGAAAGACAAAGTCATAATCAGAAGCTTGAAACTTTCAGTAACCCTCCCAACCCTCTCCATCCTCTTTGGAGGGTAAAGGGCTGGGCATTGAGTTAATAGTGGATTATGTGTATGCGATGAAACCTCCATAAAAAATCCCCAAACTACAGGTTCAGAGACCTTCAGGGTCAGTTAACACATATCCAAATCCATGTGGGTGGCATGTCCCAACTCCATGGAGACTTATGGGCCTGCACTGGGGCCCCTTCCAGACCTTGCCCTATGTTCCCCTTCATCTCTTTGTTCATCTGTATTCTTTATTATACCATTTAAAAAACACACCAATGAATGTGTTTCCTTGAGTTCTGTGAGCCATTACAGCAAATTACTGAACTGAAGAAGGGGTTGTGGGAGTCCCTTCTTTATAGCCAGGTGGTCAGAAGTACAGATGACAACCTGGGACCTGCGACTGGTGTCTGCAGACAGGGGCGATCTTTCGGGGCCAAGCCCTGCACTGGTGGGTCTGTGCTGACCCAGGGAGTTAGTGTCAGGATGGAACTGTAGAACACTCCATTTGTATTTGAAGAGCTGGAGAATTGGCTGGTGTGGAAAAAAACTCACACATTTGGAGTTAGAAACGTTGTAAGTAGAGGGTACAGCAGTTTACATTTACTAGTAAAAGAGAAAACTACTTATTTTTATGTTTATATTTTACCAAATCACCTCTTTAAGTTCTCAGTTTTTTGTTTCATTATGAAGAATTATAATTGTAAACAGAACAGCATCATGACTCCTCAGGTGCACATCATCCAGCCTCAAAAACTGGAACATTTACCAATCTCGTTTTATATAAACATATTTTTTTCTGTTCTTGGTGTATTTTAAAGAACATTCTAGACTTCACATTTCACCTAAAATAGTTCAGTATGTACAGCAAAAGATAATTAATTTTACACATAACCAAATGCCAAAAAGTTCTGTGTAAATTGGGAATAAGCACGTAAGTCTTCTATGTTAAGCAACAAGTCAACAGATCTACTATAAATGCATTGGGGTCTTACAGAAAAGATGCTTGAAATGAACAAAGTAAGAATAAAATATTAATTTTATCAGATTAAGGAGAAGAAGGAAGTCATGTGAAATTTCACTTGAAATGTCTGATGCTTGCTTCCCATTTGCATGTTTGTTTTAATAGCTCTGATAAGGTATAAATGGCGTACAATAAAATCCTCCCATTTTAAGTATGCAGTTCATTAAGCTTTGCAAATATACACGGTCATCCCATTATGAGTATGGTCACATTTCTATTACTCCAAAACCTTCTATTATTCCAAAAAAATTCCTTAGGGTCTCTCTGTAGTCAAGTCTTACCTCTAGTATTTTCTGTCTCTATAATTTTGCCTTTTTGAGAATTTAATATAACGAATCATATAGTATGCAGTCTTTTGCTCCTCATTTCTTTCACTTAGCATGTTTTTGAGATTCAACCACTTTAAGTATCAGTGGCTCCTTCCTTTTTATTCCTAAATAGTATTATATTGTATACATGCATAAAATGTTGTTTACCCAAACTAGCTGATGAATACTAGTTTGTTTCCATTCTTTCACTCTTATGAAGAATGCCTCCATGAACACTGATGTACAAGTTTTTGTGTGGACACATGTGTTTATTTCTCATGGACAGATACCAAAGAGCGGAACTGCAGGGTTGTATAGTCAGTGTATGTTGAACTTTTGAAGAAAATGCCACATTGTTCTCCACAGTGGCTGTACCATTTTGTGTTCCCAGCAGTAAAGTGTGGCTGTTCTAATTGTTCCATACCCTCACCAACATTTGGTATTGTCAGTATCTTCCATTTTAGCTATCCTATCATTAGTTATAATAGTTTAATTCATTCACTTTGCTTTTCTAAACATACAACAATGTCGTATGCAAATCATGATAACAATTATTTCTTTTTCTCACTGCTCTGTCTACAGCATCTATATTACTAGCAAATAATATCAATAATTACAGACATCTATGACTTGATTTTTATTATAACAGAAACACTTCCAATATTTTATTGGTAAAATCTCACTACATGTGCAGTTAGTCACATTAGAATGTGCTCTATTTTTATTTTTATTTATTTTTTAATTTTTTTTTTTATCCTCACCAGAGGACATTTTTCCATTTTTCATTCAGATAGAGTGGGAGGGAGAGAAAGGAAGAAAGAGAGAGAGAAAAACATTGATGTGAAAGGGACACATCGAGTGGCTGCCTCCCACACGACCAACCAGGGCCAGGAACAAATTGCAACGGAGGTAACGTGCCCCTAGCGGGAACCGAACCTGGGTCTCTCTGGACTGCAGGCCGACGCTCTAACTGCTGAGCCAAACCGGCCAGGGCTTTAAATATGTTTTATCACATATAGGTACTGAGGTTTTAATCAAGAGTTTTTTAGCATCTATTTTGACCTTCTAATGCAATGAATTAACCTAATAAACTTCCTAATGTTGAATCATCCTTACATGTGTGCAACAACCCCTAATTGGACTTGTTTTGATATATTACTTGGGTTTCTTCTGCCATACTACTATATTTTATTTACTAAAATTTACATAAATATTTGTAAGTTAATTTGATCAAGGCCAGCCTTTCCCAAATTTTGTTCAATGGGCTATGTTAGTATATGTTTCTGGGGCAGGGAACCCCAACAAAACTGTAATCCTCAATTTCTTCAAATGTAAAATAGGGGTAAAATATATAAAGAGCTACAGAGATAGATGGGTTAAGGTACTATTGGGAAGATTAAATGAGATAATGTTCATAGTTGCTTAACAAGTGAATGAGCTAGGATTTCAGCCCAGGCCAGTATCAATCATCGAGAGCACTACACTCTGCCATATCTGTTATTAAAAGAAGAGTAGGCATATGTCTAAAAAAAAAAAAAACAACAAAAAAAAACCCCAGCTTTTTAAGCAGTTTAACAAACAATAGTAATTCAGTAGAGCTAGGGATTTACATTATTAATTTTTTAAATCCTAAAATGATAGATTCTCCTTTTATAATGAACTCTTTAACAGGAATTATTCAAATCTGGACAAGAAGTTAGCCTACCTGAGTGTGATTGATGGCTATATGGTTGCCATGGAGAGGTGACTGACGATCTTTCTCCTTACTGTGCCGACTACTCTGTTTACTACGTTGTAGTTGCTGCCGCAGTTTGGCAATCTGCTTCGGAGAGAGGGAAGGAGAAGCAAAAAGAGAACAAAAGTGATTACCAACTTTAAATACTTATTTCTTTAATTTTGGGGTATTAATAAATTTTTTCTCAAAGGTTTCAAAGCAGAGATGGTATTTCACTACAATAATTTATTCTTCCAAGCTTTTATAAGACTTTAAAAAATAAGAAATAAATATATGCTACAAATGCTTCACTTGTATAATTTAAATAATGTTGGTGGTAAATACGTAGACTAAATTTCCCCAGATTATTTCAGATTTTACCTTTGTAACACCAGAAATATCCTCCTCTTTAAACACTTTTATAAGGTGAAAAACAAGTATTTCACATACCTATTGATTAAAGTCATACTGAATCTCTTAATATAGGGACAACATTAGTTTCTAAGTTCTATTCCTATATAAACAAAATCAATCTCGGTTTATCAATTACTAAATACTTTACAATTGTAAATTCCATAGTGGTGAGAAAAATCAAAGCATTCAGTAATTTATTAGTACTTAATTTTTACTACATATTACTCTTTAGTCACACAACTGGTATTTTATTTTCCAGCTTTACTAAGATATAGCTGACATAAACATTCTGTAAGTTTAAGGTATACAATGTGTTATTTTGCTACATTTATATGCTACAAAATGATACCACTATAGCATTAGCTACCACCTCCAACCCAACACATAATTAGTTTCTTTTTTGTAGTAAGAACATTTGAGATTTACTCTCTTAGCAACTTTCGTATGTAATACAGCATTGTTAACTACAATGAAAATGCTACATATTAGTTCTTCAGAATTTATTCTTCCTATAACTGAAGTGCTGACCGTCTGACCAACCCCCATTTTCTCCACCCTCCAGCTTCTGGTAATTACCACTCAACTCACTGTTTCTATGAATTCAGCTTTCTTGAGGTCCCATGTACAATTACTATCATAAAGTATTTGTCTTTCTCTATATACTTATTTCACTTAGCATAATGCTGTCAAAGTTCATCCAAGTTGTTGCAAATGGCAGGATTTCCTTCCTTCTCATGGCTGAATAATATTCCATTGTGTATACACATCATCTTTATCCATTCAGCCACTGACAGACACTTGGCTCTAATCACACAACTTTTGAAAAACAAATATAACTTAGGGTTTATTGTCCTAAATGGAATGGTAACACTCCCACGGCTAAAGAATAGTCATTTACTATAATATGGCTTGGAATTCATTAAATTACTAATGTATTTGAGGTGAAGTATAATCTGCTTAAAATGTGCTAGACGAGGAATAAAATATTCCTGTGCACTTTGAAGGGTATCATTAGCAATCTGAGGGAAGTTATTTAATATTGGTATTATTTATAGAAAAGATAACATCAATGAACAGTTATACCTGGAAAAGCTACTCCTTTGTTACCTACTAAGCAAAGTATAAATACAAAGTAGAGTCTATAATATATATTGGTTTCCTCAAAGAGATACAGAAAAGCAAAATACAATGTATTTTAATATTAGCTAAATACTTCCCTTGAATAACCATGACAATAAAAAGCAAAATAGACAGTTGTTATTAAACCTCAAAAGAAAAAGTATATAGGTTGCTGGAAAAATTTATTTTTACCTGTGGCAAATAGAAGAGAAGCAGCATAGAAGGAAATTAAGCATGTAAACAAAGGAATAATTTATATATTTTCTTTTATATTAAGACACGTTTATTCCTTTAGTTTTCTTTTAAAGTTCTTTGTAGCTTATGGACCTCTCACGCAACATCTTTGCAAAGATATATACATAAGATTATCTATGTTATTATTTGTGTTCCCTGTGCTGTTGTAATGATATAACTTTCTTCTAAAGAATGTTAATTTTCATGTGAAAAGGAATAAAACTTAGTAGGTAGTTATTATAAATCAAGACAGATTATTCTGAGAAAAATATATAATTTCAAATTGTACAAGTCATTTAATTAAGATAGAGATATAAAATTTTTTTCTGAATATTAATGATGTTTACTGGTATTTGAAAACCAGTAAGAGCTTATATAGAAGAGCCCATAATGGTTAGAGATTACTCAAGGCAATTTGTACTTTTCCATTTTTTTTAATTATTATTTTTTAATCCTCACCTGAGGATATTTTTTCCATAGATTTTTAGATAGAGTGGGAGGGAGGGAGGGAGAGAGAGAAACATCGATGTGAGAGAGACACATCAATTGGTCACCTCTCACACAACATTAACCCCAACCAGGGCCGGGTATTGAACCTGCAACTGAGGTACGTGCCCTTGACTGGGAATCAAACCCATGACTCTTTGGTCCACGGGCCGACACTCTAACCGCTGAGCCAAACCAGCCAGGGCTGTACTTTTCCATTTTAAAAAAGTCTTTAAAAATAAACAAAAATAAAGGCCTTGGAAATAGCAAAATAAGAAAACTTTTTGTTCTAAACAGCTTTAACAAACTCCTGAAAACAAAAAGTATACATCATGGTACACACCTTACTTTGCAGGAATACCTATTTAAACTGCAACCTTACAGTTTTCACACAATGCTGTTCATCTTTGGACTACAACATAGCTATGCTCTTGTTTACAGTTCAGTAGAAATTAGGGTAAGAGTGAAGCTCATCTTCCTAAATATATTTATATATGCTCAGGACATTACACATTTTTTTTGTCAAGAACTATGTGAAATGAAAGCAAGATGCCATAAATCCTCCTTTACTTCAGAGTACAGGTGGTTCCTGTGCTATTTACATCATATTCAGAAGAGGCACAGGCCTACATAACTCAACTGCAAATGCTCTTGCCTTCTAGGGCTTTTACTTTAAAATTTCTCTTCTCTTTTCCCTTTGATGCTCAAGACCCCATTGCCAGCCAAAGCCACCTCCTCTCCCTGACCTCAGTACCAGTGGAGAGTACATACACAAGTGTCCTCTGGGAGGAAGGTGCAGAAGGAAGCTGTAACCCCGCCCCCCACACACACCCCTCCCACCTCACCACACACACCCCTCCCACCTCACGCACAACTCTGACCCTCTGCCTAAGACAGCTTCTCTAAAGCCCACATTGCATCGCATCACACAGAAGCTCTCGGTCCTCACCTCAGTGGGCCTACCCACCTGGTTACTAGGATGCAATGACCACACAACTTTCCTTTACAAAGGGAACACTGAATTATACCGACTGAATTTTTAAAACTAAACTATAGATGAATTTTACTTCTGTGTTTCTAAATATTCATTAGCTACTCGTGACCTTAAGAAAAAAAAATTAAGAACGAACCTTGAGGGTATCATGCTAAGTAAAATACGGCAGACAAAGAAAGACAAATACTGTACGATCTCACTTATATGTGGAATCTAAAAGATAGAAACTTATAGAAACAGAGAGCAGACTGGTGGTTGCCAGAGATGGGGTGTGGGGGCAGGAAATGGGTGAAGGTGGTCAAAGGGTACAAACTTCCAGTTGTAAGATGAGTAATTTATGGGGATGTAATGTATAGCATAGTGACCATAGTTAACAATGCTATATTGTATACTTCGAAGTTGCAAGAGAGCAGATCTAAAAGTTCTCACTATACATAAAAAAACTGTTACTATGTGAGGTGATGATGTGTTAACTAACCTTACTGTGGTGATGATTTTGCAAGTTACACATATATCAAATGATTACATTGTATACCTTAAACTTATATAATGTTATGTGTCAATTATATCTTAATAAAGCTTAAAGAAAAACAATTAAGAGAGAAGGAGAGAAGAATTCTCTTTACACATGAAAGGGGTCCCAAGCACATAAGCTGCAAAGTTTTAAAAAGAGGGAATAAGAGATCATGGGTCCCAAAGAAGAAATTAATAATTGTTGACAGAATAATAAGTATAAATACTCACAAAGAAATGATTAAATCATTTGTGGAATCAGATAAAGAAAAATCAGGGACTGGCCCCACTTAAAATCTGAGAACGAGGAATACATTTTATTGTAAAATTTAAAAATCTGGTAACATCACCCTTGTTCATTTGCTATTTTTGTCTTGTTAGCTGCCCCTCCCCACCCCACTATTGTTAACATTTAAAAAACAGAATAAAACAAAACTAAACTCAGCTTCAAATAACTGGTTGAGTACTTTTGCCTCAGGTACTGAAAGGGAGGGAAATGTTTCTCAGAATGAATTCTATTCCACAGTAGGTCAAGGAAATGAGAAATCTTAAACTTAAAAAGCAGCAGTATGGGGGGAAAAGCAGAATCCTGTGGCTCTTGGGGACAAAAATGAAAAGAGAGCTAGCTTAAAATCAGGAAAAAGGCACTCTGCCATTTGCTTTTATGTGAATCATCTCATTCATTTTTCAATAAAAGCATACGAGATAGGTACTATGATCCCCATCTTAAAGGTGAGAAAACTGAGAGGTGGAAATATTAAAGAGTTTGCCCTGGCCGGTGTGGCTCAGTGGGTTGGGCGTCATCCCGTGCACTGAAAGGTTGTGGTTTAATTCCTGGTCAGGGCACATGCTCGGGTTGCAGGCTTGATCCCGGGTAAGGGGAGTGAAGCAGCTGATCGATGTTTTGCTCTCACATCAGTGTTTCTCTCTCCCCCTCTCCTTTCTTTCTCTAAAAAGCAGTAAAAAATCTTTTTAAAAAATTAAAGAGCTTGGTAAAAGTCACACAACTAAGTGGGTGAAAAAAATATTTAAATATAGGAAGTGTAGTTCCACAGTTTGCTATCTTAACGATTATTCTATATTGTTTAAAGAATCGCGTTAATAACTCAGAAGGAGATAAAGAAATCTTATAAAAAGTGAAGATAAACATACAGATGGGAATACAAATTTGACAACTAAGAAAAAAATCCAAAGAAATTACTAAAGCTATTTACAAAAGAAATTCTTCTAAAAATGTAGTATGAGAGGTCATGAATCTCAAGCTGTTATTCACTTTTACATGAAAAAAAGGGAATACGTGATAAACTTTAGTGCTTATAAAGATCAACTGTCTCAAAAGAAAGGTCCTGTAGTCGAAAAACAAATTTTAAATATTACATCCCTTGACACTATTCAGAAGAATTTAAAATGCAACATCACATAATCTAACACACACACACACACACAAATTTAGAACTTCTTTTTGTCTTTCCATAAATATGAATAATCAGTGTTGTCTTCCTGTTCTTCTCTAATCCTCACCCGAGGACATTTTTGCATTTATCTTTAGATAGAGCAGGAGAGAGAGAGTGGGGAAGAGAGAGAGAGAGAGAAACATTGATGTGAGAGAGACACATCGACTGGTTGCCACCCACACGACCCCAACCGGGGCAGGGGACAAACTGCAACCAAGGTACGTGCCCTTAGCAGGAACCGAAGCCGGGACTCTCTGGTTCGCAGGCCGACCCTCTAACCGCTGAGCCAAACCGGCCAGGGCTTCCTGTTCTTCTTTAAATTGCTAACAGGCAAACCCGAATGAATTAACTACTATTCATTCAGTCCATGATAATCAAATGAACTAACACAGGCACATGCATGCACAAATATATAAGGAGCACACACATGTGCAAGCACACGCACATGCATAGGGAGAGGTTACCTACACAAACATCAACGCTTACAGACCCACAGATGTGCTCGTCCACGTGTAGACTCACAAAAACCTGCTATCCCAGGAACAGACAGACAGATACTCCCACACACGGATTCATCCCCACAGATATAGCCAGCTTTGGGACAATTTTTATACACATAAAATAAATTTTAATATAGAAGTGTATTCACAACTACCGATAAGGCGCATTTTTCAGAGGCATGTTAACAGACCAGACTAACATTTAAAATACACTTAGTTCACAAACCCACTTGATCTCACAGATTTATTATATCTCTTTTACAATGTAGGAAACACTAAAAAATAAAGTACCTTTCCCAATATAACACACCTGATAACTGGCAGGCCTAGTCCTTCAGTCTTTAATTCGTAACCTCTTTATTACCTACCAACACTGCTGAAAGTAATACTAGGTTAATGTTCAACTGCAATAACTACTAGACACTATGAATTGGCTCATAATGTCAACCACTTCACAAAGTAACTTCCTTTCTTAATGCTGGAGATATTGGAAGACGTGAAACTGGAATAAAGATGAACAAAATTTTGATGAAGCAATTAACTGACTATACACTAACCTACTATTAAGTGTCTATTTTTTTGATAAGCATTTGTATGACCTTAAAAACTGTGCCTATTGGATACCATTTTGAATGCTGAAAAATTATAAAACATCTTTATAACGCAATATGAATTGAGACTTTATTAAATATATGTATTTTTCAAAGGTTTATCACATAATTCCTTTGCTTTCAAAGGTATAATAAAAATTCTCCAGATTGTTGTTTTTTAGGTCCAGATAAAATATTATTGCAATTATTTTCCCCTACTATAGTATGATGAAAAAAATTTTTAATACTAAATACTAAAAGAATGTTAGGGTAAAAGGTATACTCTTAGTAAAACTAAAAGGAAACTTAATTTTTCTTACTTTAAAAGGAAAACCCACATCAATAACATTTAATAATTGGCCTTAGCCCAGTAGCTCAGTTGGTTAGAGCATTGTCCCGATACGCCAAGGCTGTTGGTTTGGTCTCCAGTCAGGGCACATACAAGAATCAACCAATGAATGCACAAATAAGTGGAACAACAAATCAATGTCTCTCTGTCTCTAAGTCAATAAATAAAAATTCAAAAAAATAAAACGAAATAATATCTAATAATTATTACTTGATCACAAGTGAGAAACATCCCCAATTATTACACTTACTTCTACAGATGCTTCCTTCTAAGAAAAACTAACTTACTAAAGAGGACTGAGATAAAGAAGCAACCTATGATTTTTCCTTATTTCCACTGAAGGACTCAGGAATAGTAAACCCACATTTTTTTTTTCAATTTATCTTTATCAAAACCAGAAATAGTGAAAAAAATCAAAACAACAATACATCATGTATTATTTTTGTTCTCTTTGGGAACGTCACCCTCTGGGATAAAAAGGTTTGCTTACTGCTTACTATAAAAACAGTAGGTTCTCCTAGCTCTGTGTTTCTCTCCTGAAATGTGATCTACTGCATGCACAGGCATGCATCTGGGCCCTCCCCATCACCCTATGTGACCTGGGGTTCAGGGGAACAAAGCAAACTTGATAGTCTTGATACTTGCTATGCTGAAGTCCACTGTCTCTAAACCAGGAGTCTCGTGCCTCTGCCGACATCCATGAAACAGTAGAAGACAAACTTTTTAGGCTGTAAGCAGGAAAAACATCAAATCCAAGACCTGAAAGGGTGTTCTTCCTCCTTTTCCTCAAATGGAGAGGAGTTTTAATGGAACAACTTGAATGATTGCTCTATGTTCCCCACAGATAAGGGGTCTTGATGAATTGGTATCTGACACCCACTCTAGATACTGAAAATGTGGAGCTAGAGTAACAGATTTACTGTTGCATTAGAATCAGTAAGTTCCCAGACTTTAACCAAACAACAACAGAAAAAAATGTGAGAGTCTCCCAGGAACCATTTGGGAAATTTGAGTGTGGGAGTCATCGTGGAGGGCTGTCCTAGGTCTTATATGAGAGGGCCACCTAGAAGGGTGAACAGAGCTTAGCAGCTGAGAATGTGAATTCTTGGTCTAGAATTCTAGAGGCGAAGGAGACAGTAAGAGACTCACTAATGCATACAAACAGAACTAAGGGTAAGAGATGTGCAGCAACAAGGGATCTCCAAAGAACCCATGAAATCACCAAAGAAAGTTTCAAGAACTTGTCAAGCCCAGGGAATGTGAAGGTATCTTACAACAGTACAGTCAAGTAGGAACATTTTCATTCCCCTTACCTTTCCCTCTCTCCCCAACGCTCTAGTTCCAGAGGGGTCAGAAACAAGAGCTATGGAGTTAGGAAGGAGGTGAGCAAGAAACAGAAAAGGAGCCTCCAGGATCCCATCACCCATGAAGTCACCCAGCTGTAGGAGGCCCTGGTTGGGTGAAGAAGAGTAGTGATAACAGTGGAAGAAGTCAGAAGTGGTTGATTATGATAAGAGACTGGAAAGCGTGCTCACTTCAAGGGACTACAGGAGTGTAGGACTGATTAGATTCTAGGTTTGTACCACTGGCAGGAGACAAACTTTTCTCACTGAACAAGGACAGTAGGAGCTAATATAAAGTCTTTTGGTTAATTATTCCTTCAAGTCTTAGCTGCTTTTCCTAATATGTAATTAAGCTCTTTAAGAAGTAGATTGTTCTCTACTGTTTCTTCTGAAATTCTGGATGCTTTACACAATATTGAGCATACACTCTTATTCATCTGACATTATTCCATGAATAAATGTGGTGCCACTAAAGGCTGATGACATATACTAAAAACAAAACAAAACAAAAAAACCTTAAAAATTCACCCTTATTCTCTTTTACCTCTACTAAATGTGTAGAAATCACGTACCATAAAGTGAAACGTATTAATTAAATCTTTATCATTTACTTGGCAGATTTATTAAACTCTAGTTATGCTATATAAATTAATTTTAAATTGTTTTATATAAACAGGGAACCACATATCTAACCAATGAAAAAGTGTACTTTTTTTTAGTTTGTAAAATCTAAATACAGGTTGGGTCAAAACCCTTCAGCAAACATAATCTAAAGGAAGAAAAGTAATGTCTTCGTAAAGGAAAATGATGCCTCACTTGAACTCATTTCCTTAACATAGACACAAACCACAACCTCATTGTATACTAGCGTCAACTATAGTTTGTGATAAATGTACTGACAATCTGCCATTTCTTTGTAGGTAATCTGCCTTTTTTCTGAATCACAAACAAGTGTGTGTGTGTGTGTGTGTGTGTGTGTGTGTGTATCCTTTATCTACAACTCCACTACACTATACCTAAAGGTTGGAATTTTTTCATTGTCCTGTTTTTCCTCCTTGGAATTGGTGGGCTTTTTCAATATAAAGATACACATGGCTCTTCAAATCTAGCAAATTTTCATCCTTAAAAAAATATCTCTTCCCTGATGCTTACTATTCTTACTTTCTGGAACTCCTAACTCAGTCTATTTTCCATGTTTCTTAATTTCTCTTTCATGTTTAAACCTCTTTATCATTTTGTTCTATATTCTAGCTGATTTGCTCATTCTGACTTTCAATTCTCAGCTGAGTCTTTTCATTCATTAATTCTCTCTTCTGCTATGTCGTTTTAATCCACCAAAGAGTTTATTTCCCCAATTTTTGTTACTTATAAGATTTGCAAATGGACCTTTATCATTCTGCCTGTTCTTATTTATGCCTATTCTCATTGGAAGTTACTATTTCACTTGTAATTCTAAATATTCTTAAATTCTTTTTGGGATTGTGTTCTTACCCTTATTTCCTCAGATGTAAATGATTCTACCTAAATTATCTGTTGTGCCCTGGCCGGTCTGTCTCAGCAGTTAGAGAGAGCATCAGCCCGCAGACCAAGGAGTCTCAAGTTCAATTCCGGCCAAGGGCATGTACCTCATGCGATTTGTCCCCAGCCCTGGTCTGGGTTGTATGGGAGGCAACCAGTCAATGTGTCTCTCTCCCATCGATGTTTCTCTTTCTCTCTCTCCCCTCCTCCTCCTAGTCTGTCTGAAGATAAGTGGGAAAAAAATCCTCAAGTGAGGATTTTAAAAAATAAAAATAAAATAAAATAAAATGGTGCAGTATTTTTTAAAAAGTATCCGTTGTATCTTATGGCATTAGATTTCCTTACATTCCCAAAAATACTTGTTTGCAAGCTCACCTTACATGGAAATTTTACCCTTGGTGAGCTCTTTTCTGCAATGTTGCTTCATGGTTGGTCAGACTAGCCCCCTGGAGTTACATGCTCCAGAGCAGGTTTTAAATTAGGATGACTGGGGCTTTGGTCCCACATGGGTAGAGCTCTGTTCTAGATCACACACACACACACACACACACACACACACACACACACACACACACACGATGTGGCTACTATTTCCATTTTTGCATAGCTACCTCTCTGGCCCACAAGAAAACGTCAACAGTGTCACATGGAGTTATTTCAGGTCTGGTTTCCCAGGTCCTTCTTTACACCGACAGCCCCGTTCCAATCTCACGCCATTTGCAAGACACATCTGACACTCTTAAAATGTATAGGAATCTAGACACTCTTAAAATGTATAGGAATCTACACTCTCTTAAATTTGGCTTAAAAATCCTCCCTTGATCCCCAGCCAAAATGACCCAGGTTTCTTCTCCTTTTTAATATTTTTAAATTGATTTTAGGGGGGAGGGTGGGAGAGAGAAACATTGATGTGAAAGAGAAACATCTACCCATTGCCTCCCACACACACCTGCACTGGGGACCAAACCTGCAACCCAGCCATGTGTCCTGACCAGGAATAGAACCCGCAATCTTTTTGGTGCATGGGAAGATGCTCCAACCAACTGAGCCATCTGGCCAGGGCTCAAGTCACTTTTTAAAAATGCTGAAGTACCCCAGATGGTGGGCTCAGTGGT
Source organism: Tadarida brasiliensis (assembly GCA_030848825.1). Classification (NCBI taxonomy): domain Eukaryota; kingdom Metazoa; phylum Chordata; class Mammalia; order Chiroptera; family Molossidae; genus Tadarida; species Tadarida brasiliensis. Next base: position 74,149,189 of record CM061267.1, on the reverse strand, counting down.
TGAGCATCGATCCACGCACCAAGAGGTCGCCGGTTTGATTCCTGGTCAGGGCACATGCCCAGGTTGTGGGCCCAATCCCCAGTGGGGGGCATGCAGGTGGTGGCCAATCAATGTTCTCTCTCATCAATGTTTCTCTCTCTCTTCTTTCCTCTCTAAAATCAATAAAGAAAAAAAAATTCTTTAAGAAAGAAAAAAACTAAAAAAAAACGTAGTATATAATTTTTTAAAATATTACTATTTCAATAATAGTTTTCACTTTTCATAATTTTCTCAACTGCAAATTCTTTTATTTTTCAATCCACACCAGAGGATATTTTTACATCAATCTTCAGAGAGAGCTGGAGGGAGAGAGAGAGAAACATCGATGTGAGAGAGACACATCAATTGGTTGCCACCTGCACAACCCCAACCGGCCGGAGATAAACCGCAACCAAGGTACGTGCCCTTGGCCAGAATTGAACCCGGGACTCTTTGGTCTGCAGGCGATGCTCTTTCCGCTGAGCCATACCGGCCAGGGCTCAAATGCAAATTCTTATTTTACTCTTAGTCTTACCCATGTACTCCTATCCTTTTCCTAGCCACAGTTATATACTATACCATACAGAATTTAATACCTTCATGACACATCACAAAAAAAAAAAAACCCACCAGTCTTTTACAGTTATTCCTTTTTTTTTTTCTTTCATCTTTACTGAAGTATACTTATTATTCCCTTAATTTCATCCATTGTAAGGGTAAAATTCAGTTAAAGTTTTCATCACTTTTCAGAGTTGTACAACAATAATTACAATGCAGTTTGAGAACTATTTCATTAACCCCAAATTTGCTTTGAGTCTTTTTGTAGCTAGTCACCACTCACCCAGCCCCACTCCTGGCCACATGCAACCACTAATGGGCTTCTTTTTTTCCTGTACATAAATTTGCCTTTTCTAGAATTCCAATATAAATGGAACCATATCATATGTAGTCTTCTTTCAGCTAGCAAGGATTGGCAAACTACAATCTGCAGGCCAAATCTAGCCCGCCACATGTTTTTGTAAATAAAATTTATTGGAACATAACTACACCCACTCCACATTGTCTATGGCTGCTTTCACACTACAACAGCAGAGTTGAGCAGTTGCAACAAAGATAATATAGCCCACATACTCTAAAATATTTACTATCTGGCCTTTTACAGGAAAAAAAAAATGCTGGCCCTTAACTTAGTAAAATCTTTTTGCGCTTTATTCATACTGTAGCATGTATTAGTATTCTGTATATGGTTTCTTTTTATTGCTAAATGGTATGCTATTACATAAATACACCACATTTTGTTTATCCACTTACCAACTGATGGATATTTTCCAGTTTTTAGTTGTTCTGAATAACTCTGCTATAAACAATAGTGTACATGTCTCAAAGTACACAGATGTTTTCATTTTTATTACACAGTTCCTAGGAGTGGAATTGCTAAATTACATACTAAGTTAATGATTTAACTTTTAAAGAAACTGGCTGTTTTCCAAAGTCACTATACCACTTTATATTCCCAACAATGTCTGAGGGGTCCAGATTCTCTCCATCCTTGTCAACACTCAACATTGTCTTTTAAATTAAAGTCATTGTAGTTGGTGTGTAGATGTATTTCATGGTTTAATTTTGCATTTGTCTAATGACTAATGATGCTGAACACCTTTTGGCACCCATAAATCTTTGGTGAAATACTTCTATTCAACGGTCTTACTGATTTTTAAGTGAGTTGTCTTATTGATTTGTATGAGTTCCTTATATATCCTGTAGATAAGCCCTATATCAGGTATATGATTTGCTAATATTTTTTCCAGTCTGGGGCTTATTTGTACGTGCTCTTAGTCATGTCTTTTCAAGTGTAAATGTTCATTTTATTAAAGTTTAATTAATATTTTTTCTTTTATGGCCTTCCTCTTGGTGTTGTATCTAAGAATGCCCCACCTAATCCAAGGTCCTCTAGAAGTTTTATAATTTTAGAGTTTATATTTAGGACTAATATCCATTTTGAGTTAATTTTTCTCTATGGTGGGAGCCAAGAACTTAAGTTTTTCCCTTACATGCGGATATGTAATTACCCCGGCACAACTTGTTGGAAACACTGTCTTTTTCAAGTGAATTGTGTTGGTAACTTTGTTGAAAATCAACTGACCATAAATATAAGGGTTTAATCCTGGATTCAAAATTTTGATCCATTTATCTATGTCTTCCTTTTGTCAGCTTCATTAATGTACATTTATAAGAAGTACTGAAATTGTATAATATGAGTCCTCCAAATTTTTCCCTTGCTTTCAAAATTATTTTGGCCATCGTAGGTCCTTTGCATTTCCACATAAATCTTAGGATTATTACCTTGTTAATTTCTGCCAAAAGCAAAAACTCTGGAATTTTAATAGTGATTACAGTGGATCAATTTTGGATAAATTACTATCTTAATAATAATACCGAGTGTTATAATTCATGAACAAAATAAGTCTTTCCATTTATTTAAATCTTCTTCAATTTGTCCATCAATGCTTTCGTGTTTTCAGTGTACAAGTCCTGCACTGTTTTGTTAAATTTATTCCTAAATTTTTTTACTCATTTTGATGCAACTGTAATAAATGATTTCCTTATATTTTTGGATTGTTCATATTTAGTATCTAGGCATACAATTGATTTCTGTATGTTGATTTTGTATCCTGCAACCTTGACGAATTTGTTAGTTCTTACATTTGTATATTCCCTAGGAGTTTGTACATATAGCATTAAGTTACCTGTGAATAAAGACAGTTTTATCACTTTCTTTACAATCTGGGTATTTTGTTTATTCTTCTTGCCCGACTCCACCGACTAGAACCTCCTGTGCAATACTGAATAGTAGTAGTGACAAGGTGACATTGCTTTGTTCCTGATCTCAGAAGGAAAGCATTCTGCTTTCACTATTAAATAGTCCTGGTCTGCTGAGAGATTTTTCTTTTTTTCATACATGGGTGTTAGAAAACGTTTTCTCTGGCCCTCGCCGGTATGGCTCAATTGGTTGGAGCGTTGATGCATACACCAAAAGGTGGTGGGTTTGTTCCGGTTTAGGGCACATACGCAGGTTTCGGGTTCGATCCCTGGTCGGGCACATATGGCAACCGAATGATGATGATTCACATATATGTCTCCCCCCCCCACACACACACACACTTTCCTCTCTCTAAAATAAAACCAATCTTTAAAAATGCTGTCTCTGACTCTACTGAGTTGGATATGTGGTTTTGAAAATTTTTTATAATGTATTACATTAATTGAATTTCAGATCTTAAACCAATTTTGCATACCTGGGACAAATTCCACTTGCTCATGGTGTATAATCCTTTTTATATGTTGCTAGATTTGGTTTGCTAATATTTTGTTAAGGGTTTTTGCATCTACATTCAACAAAGATTTTGTTTTGCCATTTTATTTTCTTGAGACATCTTTGCCTTGCTCTGAGATCAGATAAACTATGGCCTAATAAAATAAATAGGGAAGTGTTCCCTTCTTTTCTCTTTTCTGAAAAAGTTTGTGAAGGACTAGTATTATTTCTTCTTTGAATATATGATTAAAATCCATCAAATCTAATACTGGCATTTTCCTTATGGAAAGATATTTCATTCCTCATTCAATTTGTTTACTTGTTACAAGTCTAATCATATTTTCTAGTTGTTCTTAAATCAGGTTAGGTAATTTGTCTCTTTCTAGGAATTCATCATCTATTTCATCTTAGTTGATGACATCAAGTTGATCGTAATATTCCTTTATAGTACTTAAGGTTGGTAGCAATGCCATCCCTTTCACTGCTGATTTTGGCAGTCTGTATCTTCTTTTTTCTTGGTTAGTCTATAGCTAAAAGTTTGTCAACTCTGTTGACCTTTTCAAAGAACTAATTTTTAGTTTCACCAATTTTCCTCTTATATTTTTGTTTCACTGGTTTCTGCTATATTCTTTATTATCTCTTTCCTGTTTGCTTTTGGTCTGGTTTTCTTTTCTTTTTCTAGTTTCTTACGATAGAAGTTTAGGTGCTGATTTGAGATTTTTTTCTTTTTCATATATATATATATATATATATATATATATATATTTAGAGGTATAAATTGTCCTTGAAGCACTGCTTTAGCTACACACATAAATTCTAAGCTGTCTTTTTTGTTTTCATTCATTTAATTATTTTAAAATTTCCTTTGTGTTATTAGAAAAGTGTTTAATTGACAAATACTTGGAGTTTTCTAAGCTTTTTTTCTGTTATAGAATTTCAACTTTTGTAATCTATGGAGACTTGTTTTATGGCCCAGTATATGGTCTAACCTAGAAAATATTTCACACTTTTGAAAATAATGTGTATTCTGCAGTCACTGGGTAGAATTGTCTATATATGTCAGTTAGATCAAGTTAATTGATAATGTTGTGGAAGTCTTCTATCTCCTTGCTGATTTTCTGTCTAGTTAGTTGTTCTATCAAATAATTATAACGAGGGGTCAAGGTATCCAATTATTATTGTAGAGACTGTATTTCTCCTTTGACAGTCTTGCTTCACGCATTTTGGGACTGTTGGTACATGTATACACAATTTATGATTGCTGTATCTTCCTGATAAATACTGACCTCTTTTATCATTATAAGATGCCTCTATTTGTCTTCAATAATACTTCTTATCAAAGTCTATTTTGTCTGATAAACTTTCTTGTAACTGTTTTCACTGTGTATCTTTTCCCATCTTTTTGCTTGTAACCTATTTGTGTCTTTGAATCTAAAGTGTGTTTCTTAAAGACAGCATATAGCTGAGTGTTGCTTTTTAAATCCAGTCTGACAATCTCGGCCTTTTGAGTAGAACATCTAGTCCATTCGCATTTCATGTATTTATATAGTTGGATTTACTTGTGTCATTTTGCTATTCAGCTTCTATTTGTGTTTCATCTTTTTAAATTCCTCTGCTCTTCCTTTGCTGCTTTCTTTTGTGATAAATATTTTTAGTGTACCCTTTTAATCCCTGTCTGATATTTTTACTTTCTATTTTTTTAGAGTTATTTTTTAGCAACTGCTAGGGATTATATATACACCTTAGTTTATCACAATGCACTTCAAATTAATACCAGTAAAATAGGAACTATAATATAATATATGTCCTTTTCTTTGTTCCTATTTTCCCCTTTTTATTGAATTTATTGGGGTGACACTGGTTAACAAAATTATACAGGTTTCAGGTGCACAGTTCTACAACACATCATCTGTATACTGTATTGTATGTTCACCACCCCAATCCTTGCTCCTTTTTTGTGTTTTTGTCATATATAGTTCATGAATATATGTTATAAACTCAACATTACAGTGTTATAACTATTGTTTTATACAATCATATGTGTTTAAATATGTGAATAAATAATTAATTAAAATATACAGACTCTTTCATATTTACCACACCAAACATTCTTCAATTCTTTCTATGGATTAGAATTAACATCTGGAGATTTCCTTTAGCATTTCTTGTTAAGACAGTTTAGTAGCAGGAAATTCTCTCAATCTTTGCTTATCTTGGAATACTTTATTTCATCTTTATTTTGGAAGACTAGATTTTCTGGATATAGAATACTTGGTTGACAGTTTTTTTCTTTTAGTACTTTGAATATATCATGCCATTTCTGACAAAAAGTAAGCTGTTAAAGATATTGTCGGTCCCCTATGTGTAATGAGTCATTTTCTTCTTCCAGATTTCAAGATTTCTCTCTTTTCCTTTGGCTTTCAACAGTTTAACTATGCTACCTATGTCTATGAGTGGCACATTTTGTGTTTTTCTACTTGGCATCTGCTGAGCTTCTTGAATCTACAGATTGCTTTTCATCAAATCTGGAAAGTTTCCTGCCATTATTTCTTCAAATATTTTATATTCTCTCTCTCTCTTCTCTCCTGGGTCTCCCATTATGTGTATGTGTATGTACTTAATGTTTTCTCACAGGCTTCTGAGGGTCTTTTGATTTTTCTTCAATCTTTTTCTCTTTGGCATCAGGGTGGATACATTCTATTGCCATATATTCAAATTCACTGATTCTTCTGCCATCTCAAATCTGCTTTGAGCCTATTTAGTGAATTTTTAATTTTAATTATTATACTTTTTAACTCTAGAGTTTTAGTTTGTACCTTTTTAACAATAACTAGCTCTGTGAAAATTCTTTATTCACTGAGTCACTGTCATCCTACTTTCCTTCTCTGAACATAGTTATAACAGCTGTTTTGATGTTTTTGTCGGCTAAATCCAACATATGGAGACACAGTTTCCATTACTGCTTTTTAAAAATTTTTTTCTTTGTTTCTTTGCATATCTCTAAATTTTTTGTTGTATGTCAGACATTTTAGATAATATACTGTAGCAACTAGATTCTGATTTTCTCTGAGAGTTGTTGTTGTCTTACCTGCTTGTGTTCTAGTAACCCGCTGGACTAAAACCATTTTTCCTGTAATGTGTGGCCACTTACGTCTCTACTCCATCATTTCCCCTCATTTTTCTTTTTAAAGATAGCTTTCTAAGACCTTTTCAAGCTTGTCTCCAGTGTGCACCTTAGTGTTCAATCAAAGACTGATAGAGATTTTATCCAAACACCTCAATCCAGTAAGGCTTCTACTTCCAGGCTGTGATTTGTGTGAAGAACAAGTAGTGTTTTCAAAGTACAAGACTCACAAGTTGGCCTCAGATTTTATTATCACTAGGCCTGCTTCAATCTCCTCTCTGTGTGGTGGCTTGGGCCCACTTCATTTTCCGCTGTGCATATCCAGTCAAGCTGGGATATGTGGTGAACTTATCAAGGCCCTGTAACTGTCTTGCCTCCTAGAGCTCTCTAAAATCTCACAACTCCATGAGTCTGTTGTTTGCCAGGAATAAGACTATAACCTCGGACTAGTGGGGCCACTGCCCTTCCCTGTTCATTTGCAACTAAGATCCCTATTTTAATATTCAGCACTCTCTATCTAGTGCTGCTCTCTAGCAGGGACAGCACAGCTTCTGCTTTTCAAGGCCTGCCCCATCCTGGCTGAACTGACACCACCAACAAAGCTGGGGATGAGGGAGAGGGGGAAAAGTAGTAGCACCAGATAAGAACACCACAAACTTGTGTTATTCTTACCCTGAGTTCATTACTCTTCATGAATAAGACTTCTCAATTTGTTTGCTTTCCAGAGCACTGAATTATTTGTGTTATTCAGCGTTATTGTTGCTTTGTGGGGAGAGCAATCAGATCTCCCACTCAGCAACTAATGTTAGCCATTCTTTTTTCAATAATGCATATCCTGTGTTGTTGTAGTCCAAAGTTCAACCATACCAAATCTTGGCTATTACTTTGAGATTGTACTGACCTCTGAGATAAAACTGCAAATTCATTTCTTCATTCCTTTCTTACTTTCTTTTTTTTTTTTGCTGTTGGGAAAAACTGATTTTGTGAACATGCATTTGTGTGTAGTGTAGACAGAAGTTGAGGATTTCTCTACATTAATATTATAGAGACGCTATTAAAAATGTAATATAGTCATAGGCATAATCATGCTAATAGACTATATCTATTTAGTTTAGATACTACAGTATATGCAAGATACTGATAGCCCTTAGTATATGAAAATGATACTAAAGGGTATGGAAACTATGGCATATATGAAAAAATATTTGAGAGAAATGTCAATGTTTACCCTGGAGAAAAATAACATATTGTTAGTCTTTCAAATATTTAAAGTAGACTTACATAATGATACAGAGGCCAGAGTCAAGACTAAGGGGTTCTGAGTTCAATACACAAAATGAACTATTTAACAACTTAAGTTGAAACAACTGAAGTAGTTTGGTTCTCTTGCAAAGTGAGAAGCGTCTCTCACCAAGAATGATCAAAATATACTAGACAACCATTTTTTAAGGAGTATTTACATAGGAGAGAGACTAGATTACTTTTCAACTCTAAGTTTCTATAAAAAAAAACAGATAAGAATTTAGATAGATAAAAGATAACACTATCAGAAAAAAATAATCCAAAATATACATAAAGATGATCACAATTGGGGTTATTCATAATGAATAAGGGAATCGGTCATAAAAACTATTTATAAAAGATATGAATTCCCTGTACTACTGGGTCTCAAAGGGCAACAATATGCTGGCTATTATGAAAAAGCTATTAAAAGCAGAAAACACTTTCCTATCATTGTACAAAACTATGATCCACAGTTCTCGTTGCTATAACTCAAAAACCAGAAAGCTGAAGTGGGAACAAAAGATAACCAAATGAAGAAAATATAGCAATTATTAATAAAATCAGAATTCATTCTGGAAAAGGCAAAAGCTGAGAGTTTGCATTAACAAATATTTGTAAAAATACAAAGAGCACAAATAAGGTAAACTCAGATTTGTTCACCAAAACATGGAAGGCAACCCTTAAACTCTGAAAGGAAATAGTAAGATAATTTGCTAAGACCAAAATAGGTTATAGACTAAAAACAGAAATAACTTACCTCTTTTAGTTGATCAGCACTCCCCCATGATGCGGAACGCTGATGTGACCTCTTTTCTGCTCCCTCTTCTGCCCAACAGCTAGGTGTCTTTTAAAAAATGATAAAAATAAAAAATAAGGAATTTTGTCTTTACTCCTTATTCTTACAGCAGCTCAAACATATTTCAAAATTTTCATGCACACCAGTTAAGGAGCTATACTAAATACTAAAATCCTTTAAACTCTTAAGATTTTCATGACCTTGTGTAATGTTTAAAACAGTCTATCATATTCTGTATTAGACATGATCAATTAAAGATGCCTCTAAGTTACTCAAAACATTCTGTTTTTCACATCAACAACATTAATGAAACATCCAAATGTATTGCAAAACATTAAGTACCAATGGTAAGACCATTTAGTAGCTATATTTAAAAAATATTAAAGTATCATTCTTAATACATGAGAAGACTCTTGGTGCAATGTAAATTAGGAAAAGCAAAAACCACAACTTAAAGACAAATAGTAATGATTATCACAGTAAATATATATAGCTTTAAAATTATTTTTATTACACACTGAAAAAAAAATCATTGTTTATGTTGAGGCTTCACCTGTGATTCTACATATTATATAACTTCTTATGAAAAAGCCATCAGTTCTACTTTATACAATTCAAAACGCCTGTGGACAACTTTTTAAACAACGACTACCTCTTAAAAGTAACGAAACTTCACAATGAAACCAATAACAATTGAATGCTAATTGGAAAAATATAGAAATAAACTGCTTAACAGTTCAAATACTAAAGTGAAGCTGTTTAGTCATAATTGAAAGAGTAAAATATTTTATTCAATTGGCAAGTGCAAGGATAAAAAGTATCAATATATTAAATAAGCTGCTTGCAAAGAATTATTTAGTTATTAAAATTTCCTAAGTTCAGTTCTAGATAAGACAAACTACTCTGAAAATTACTTAGTTCCCAAGCCATATCTTTAAAAATCAATTTATTCTAAAAGTATTCAACTGTAAGTTTATTTTAGTCAAACTTATATTTTGACAATCTATATGCTATAATACTTTTCATTTTCTGCCAAGTGTAAACATTACTCTGGTCAAAAATCAAATGATTAAGGATCATAATGTTTAAAACTCTAAGTGCATTCAAAGAAAATGAGTCAAATTTCTGGCATGTTCCATAATTATTTAACAGTAACATTTATAACACCAATTATTTTCATTTTGTACAGCTCTAATGTTTTCAAAGGACATTTACATAAACTGTACCTCCAACTTAGAGATAAATCAATACCGCAAAATTTTTTCAAATGTCTAAATACTGCTAAGCATGCCAATGGCAAATGGAACTAAATCTGAGGTCTCTTATCTCACAGGCTATCTCCTTTCTTCATATTATCACTTTTTTTCTTAAAACTAAATACAAAAACCCATTTGATTATTTCAGATGCAGTATTACTTCTGCAAAAGAAATAAAAACTAATTACAAAAAATATTTATGTTCCAGAAAGCTATAGTAATAAATTTGTGTTTTAAAAGTGCAAAACCACTGAAAGAGTACTCTCACTTGTGTAACTATAGAGTTACATGCATATAAATTATGTAAGTATATCCAGCATAGTCTCAACTTTTCTAAAAAATACTCCCCAAAGAGTAATTTAATTATAATCACATCAATTAAAAATACTATAAAAATGCTCTAGTCTACAAATATATTCTATAGACAGTACTGTCCAATACAACAGCTGCTAGCTACATGTAATAATTTAAATTTAAACTAATGAAAATGAAATAAAGCTAAAAATTCAGTTCCTTAGCTGCACTAGTACATTTCAAATGCTCAATAACCACATGTGGCTAGTGGCTACTGGCTGCCCTATAGAACAGCACAGACAGGGAACATCACCAGCACTGCAGAAAGCTCTGTTGAGAGCAGCGTTCTTCACATTTAATCACTGATTTTTAACAAGTTATTTCAGTCAAAGTAAAACCAAAAGACGACTACCTGGTTTACGAAATCTATTTAAAGCTCATGCTTGTGAAGTCACAGAAGATGAAATAATTTGTATCCAATATGTTAAATCTGAGTATTTGAGAAATGTTTTATCATTTAAATTAGGAAAACAACATCACAGTAGGAAAGTTCTTTCCTTTCATATCAGCAAGCAATTTTTCCCAATTAGCCTGTTCTTCTGTCCATTAATCTAGAGTAGAATTTTATAAACTATATTACTCATAACATTGCCCATGGGTGTTAGTAAGAATATATGACAAAAAGGTTCCATGGTCAAATGAATTTGGGAAATAATGTATATTAAACCTTCCTCTACTCAATGTATTATGCAATTAGCAGTTCAAAAACTCAAACATACACACACAGATATGCACTTAAAAAAAAACAAAAACACCTCCTTTACTTTCTTTCTCTTACTTATATGACTCCAGAACACTTATTTTAGAAGTACACTTATTAACATCCTCCACAGACAGCATGGAAAGAAATATAATCCTCAATAACCTGAACTGTATTTAACAGTTTGCTCTTCAGCCTCCATACTTTGTAGGATTCTCCTTTTCTAGCTGCCTGCACTTAGACCACCAAGGAAAAGAACATAAACTTTCTGTACACTTGGGCAATGTAGAACACCAAAGGATATCTCTAAGACAGTTGACAAAATGGTGGTTGATATAAAAAAAAATCCCCTCTTGCCCTAGGCATTGTATCAGTGAAAATTCTGCTACGTGTGATGTCTGAAATTTTATTGCCTACATTTTCTTCTAGGATTTTTATGGATTCATGAGGCACATTTAAGTCTTTTATCTATTTTCAGTTTATTCTTGTGTATGGTGTAAGGTGGTGGTCTAGTTTCATTTTTTTTGCATGTAGCTGTCTAATTTTCCCAACATCATTTCTTAAAGAGGCTGTCTTTACTCCACTGTATGCTCTTGCCACCTTTGCCAAATATTAATTGAGCATAATGTGTTGAGTCAATTTCTGGGTTCTCTGTTCTGTTCCATTGACCCTGTGCCAGTACCAGGCTGATTTGATTACAATGGCTTTGTAGCATAACCTGGTATCTGGTATTGTGATCCCTCCTACTTTGTTCTTCTTTTTCAAGATTGCTGTGGCCATTCGGGGTCTCTTTTGGTTCCACATAAACTTTTGAAGTATTTGTTGTAGTTCTGTGAAATATGTCGTTGGTATTTTAATGGGGATTGAATTGAATCTATAGATTGCTTTGGGGACTATGGATATTTTAATGATGCTAATTCTTCCAATCCATGAACAAGATATATACTTCCACTTTTTAAATATCTTCCTCTATTTCTTTTTTCAGTGTCCTATAGTTTTCTGCAAATAGGTCCTTTACTTCTTTGGTTAAGTTTATTCCTAGGTATCTTAATTTTTTTGCCGCAATGGTAAATGGGATTATTTTTTTAGTTTCTCTTTCTGTGAGTTCATTATTGGTGTATAAGAATGCCATCAATTTCCTGATGTTAATTTTGTATCCTGCTAGTTTGCCAAGTCCATTTATTAAATCTAATAGACTTTTTATGGAGTCTTTAGGGTTTTCTATGTACAACATCATGTCAAAGGAAAAAATCAATACATGGGAGTACGTCAAACTAAAAAGCTTCTGAGCAGCAAAAGAAACAAACATCAAAACAGATAGGGAACCCACTATATGGGAGAACATAACTGCCAATGATACATCAGATAAGGGATAATTTCCAAAATATATGGAGTACTCATACAATTCAACAAAAGGAAGACAAAGAACCCAATTTAAAAATGGGCAGAGGACCTAAATAGACACCTCCAAAAAGAACATACAGATGGCCAAGAGACATATGAAAAAATGCTCAATGTCACTAATCATCAGAGAGATGCAAATTAAAATGACTATGAGGTATCACCTTACACCTGCCAGAATGGCTGCCATCAACAAATCCTCAAACAACAAGTGCTGGTGAGGGTGTGGAGAAAAGGGGACTCTAGTACACTGCTGGTGGGAATGCAGACTGTGGTGCACCCACTATGGAAAACAATATGGTGTTTCCTCAAAACATTAAAAATTGAACTGCCATTGACCCAGTGATTCCACTTCTTGGAATATATCCTAAGAAGCCTGAAACCCCAATCAGAAAGAATATATGTACCCCTATGTTCATAGCACCACTATTTACAGTTGCTGAGATCTGGAAACAGCCCAAGTGTCTATCAATAGATGAGTGGATAACAAAGTTGTGGTACACATACACAATGGAACACTATGCTGCTGTAAGAAAACAAGAGCTCTTATCCTTTGAAACGGCACGGAGGGACCTGGAGAGTACTATGCTAAGTGAAATAAGCCTATTAGAGAAAGACAAATACCACATGATCTCACTTATTTGTGGAATATAATGAACAAAATAAGCTGATGAACAAAATAGACCCAGAGACAGAAAGGAGTATGATGCAGACTGACAAACCTCAGAGGAGGGGGGTGGGGGTGGGGGATGAGATAAACCAAAGAACTTATATGAATGTATGTGTAACCAATGGACATAGACAACAATGCAGGGGGGGGGGGGATCGGGAGGAGGTTGTCTAGGGGGAGAAAAGGAGAAACAGCTGTAACAAAAATAAACTACAATAATTAAAAAAATCCCCTCTACGTAAGAAGGATATCTATATGTGGAAGAGAACATTTTTTATTTTCACCTCTCAGAATTATTCAAAGCCCAGCCTATGAAGCTTTCTTTCCAGCCCTCAGGTTCATCCTCCTACCTATGGTTTCCTGTGTGAGGACCACTTCTTCTCTGAGTGAAATACACAGAAAACAGTACGACTGCACAGGACTGCACACCTGTTTTTAAGGTTATTTTTTTAAGAGCAGTTTTGGGTTCACAGCAAAACCGAGAGGGAGTTACAGAGGCTTCCCATGTACCCCTTGCCCGCACACATACATAGTCATCCTCCACCAGAGTGATACACTTGTTACAACTGATACACTTATACTGACATATCATCGTCACCCAAAGTCCTTAGTTTACATTAGGGCTCACTCTTGGTGTTATACATTCTATGGGTTTAGTTTGGACAAATTACAATGACATGTATCCATTGTTACAGTATCATACAGAGTCTTTTCACTGCCCTAAAAATCCTCTGTGTTCTGCGTATTCATTTCTCCCCACTCCCCAACCTCTGGCAATCACTGGTGGTTTTTAATATCTCCAGAGTTTTGCCTTTTCCAGAATGTCATATAATGGGAATCATACAGTTGGTCTCCTTTGCAGAGTGGCTTCTTTCACTTAATAATATATGTTTAAAAGTTCCTCCATGTCTTTTCATGACTCGATAGGTAATTTCTTTTTAGTGCTCAATAATATACTGTTGTCTGGATGTACCACACTTTATTCATCCAATCATCTATTAAAGGACATCTTTGTTGTCTCCAAGATTTGACAATTAAGAATAAAGCTACTATAAATATCCATATGCAGGCTTTTCTATAAACATACAATTTCAAATCCTTTGGGTAAATACCAAGGAGCATGAATACTGGATTGTATGGTAAGAGTATGTTTAGTTTTGTAAGAAACCGCCAAGCTATCTTCCAAACTGGCTGCACCATTTTGCATTCCCACCAGCAAGGAATGAGAGTTCCTGATGCTCCATATCCTCCTCGGCATTTGGTGTTGTCAGTGTTCTGGATTTTGACCATTCTAATAGGCACGTAGTGGTATCTCATTGTTGTTTTAATTCGCGTTTCCGTGACGACATATGATGTGGAGCATCTTTTCAGATGCTTATTTGCCATCTTCCACGGTGAAGCATCTATTAAGGTCTTTGGCCCATTTTAAAAAATCAGGTTGTATTCTTATTGAGTTTTAAGAATTCTTTGTATGTTTGTTAATTTATTTTTTATAGAATTTATTGGGGTGACATTGGTTAATAAAATTATAGGTTTCAGGTATACAATCCTACAATACATTATCTGTATACTGCATTGTGTGTTTACCATCCCAAGTCAACTCTCCTCCCAGAGCCATTTAGCCCCTTTACCCTCGTCTACTTTCCCCCAACCCTACTTCCCTCTGGAAATCACCATACTGTTGTCTCTGCCCATGAGACTTTCTTTTTTTTCTTTGCTTAATCCCTTTACTCTTCTCACCCAGCCCCCAACACCCTCCCCTCTGACAGCAGTTCTTTGTATCCCTGAATCTGTCTCCACTTTCTAAATTTATTTTGTTTATTAGATTCCACATATAAGTGAAATCGTATGGCACTTGCCTTTCTCTGACTTGACTGGCTTATTTCATTTAGCAAAATATTCTCCAGGTCCATTCATGCTGTCGCAATTTGGAAATATATCCAAAGAAATTCGAAACACTAATTAGAAAGAACACATGCACCCCTATGTTCACTGTAGCATTATTTACAATAGCCAAGATTTGAAGGCAGCCCAAGTGTCCATCAGTAGATGAGTGGATAAAAAAGCTGTGGTACATTTACACAATGGAATACTACTCAGTCATAAAAAAATGAATTCTTTGTATATTTTAAATAACAGTCCTTTATCAGATATGAATCCTGGGTACTTTTGTTATTTATATCTTTATTCATAAACTAGCAAAGGCAATTATGCTTTTCTACAGTATCAATTTTAAAACAGGTCAAACTAAGTCACAGCAAGAAAATATTGTTTTTAATACTGACTGCCAATATGTAAGAGCCTAAAGCCACTTCCAAAAACAAAAGAACTAATAATGACTTCACAAAATTCTCTTAATCTTATTTAAAACTTTTAAAAATCTTATATAAAACTTTAAAATCTATTTTTTGTATAGTTCATCCTTGGCCTTGAAATTTACTGTAATTTATAATCTATTATGAAAATATGATTATTGACTAATTATTTTACCGTACTTAAGTAAATGATCCTTAAAGGCAAAGTACTGATAAATCTGAAAAGAACAAAAGTGGAATGATCTGAAAACCAATGATATTTCAACTAATAATTAATTATGATCACAGACTAATTTTCACTTATAAAAATGTTTTAAAATAATGACAAACCTTTCATTATTTATAAATATATCATTTGACTAATAAAAAAATTTAACTTTTTTAAAACTTTTAATTTAAAAGAGATAAACCAAAGAACTTATATGCATATAAGCACAACAAATGGACACAGACATTAGTTTGGGGAAAGCAGGAGGGGGTGGGAGGAGGGGGTCAATGGGGGAAAAAGGGGGACATCTGTAATACCTTCAACAATAAAAAATTTGAAAAGTAGTCTATCCTGATGCAGCTTTAAAAAGGAGCACTAGCCCTGGCCGCTTTGCTTAGCGATTAGAGCATTGGCCCGCAGACCACAGGGTCTCAGGTTCGATTACAGTCAAGGGAATGTATCTGGGTTGCAGGTTTGATCCCTGACCCTGGTCAGGCTCATGCAAGAGGCAACCAATCAATGTGTCTCTCTTGCATCGATGTTACTCTCTCTGTCCTCCTCCTTCCTTTCCATTCTATCTAAAAATCGATGAAAAAATATCCTTGGGTGAGGATTAACAAAACAAACAACAACAAAATAATAATAATAAAAAGGAGCACAAAAACATTATGATTCTAATATTATTATCTTTTGGTTTTCTAGTAACTGTATGTAAATATAAATAGTCTTATAATCAGATATAAATAGCCTTTCCACTTGAAAACAAAGAGTATAGAAACAGTTCAGCAGAAAAAAGCATGAGGAATTCAGTGATAGCAGTTATACACTCAAATTTTTTATCACACTCCGACTATATACCAAGTTATGTGCTCATTGTATTAGACTAGTTTCACCCAGTGGTCCCTGGATCAGCACAATTGGCCTCATCTGGGAACATGTTAGAAATACAAATAATTCAATCCCAGAATTATTAAATTGGGAATTCTTAGATCAAGTCCAGCAATCTGTGTTTTAACAAGATCTCCAGATGATTCTGATGCAAGCTAAGGTTTGAAAAGCACTGTCAGATTAAGGAAATAAAAATGAGTAAGAAATAGATCCTACACTCAAGGGGACATGCTGACCATATACATAGCCACTCATTTTTCTTTTCTTTTCTTTTCTTTTTTTTTTTTTTAAAAAATACTACCATTTTATTTATTTATTTATTTTTTAATTTATTTTTGTTACAGATGTTTCTCCTTTTTCCCCATTGACACCCTCCTCCCCATCCCCCCACCCGGTCCCCAGCTTTGTTGTCCATGTCCATCAGTTATGCATACATGCACATAAGTTCTGTGGTTTATCTCTTCCCTCCTCCCACCCCCTCTTCTGAGGGGTGTCAGTCTATACCCTACTTCCACATCTCTGGGTCTACCCTGTTCCTCAGACTGTTATGTTCATTATATTCCACAAATAACTGAGATCATGTGATATTTGTCTTTCTCTGCTTGGCTTGTTTCGCTTAGGATAATACTCTCCAGGTCCCTCCATGTCATCTAAAAGGATAAGAGATCTTTCTTACAGCTGCATAGTACTCCATTGTGTATATGTACCACAGCTTTTTTATCCATTCATCCACTGATGGACACTTGGGCTGTTTCCAAATCTTAGCTATTGTAAATAGCGCTGCTATGAACATGGGGGTACATGTATTCTTTCTGGTTGGTGTTTCAGGCTTCTTAGGGTATATTCCTAGAAGTGGGATCACTGGGTCAAATGGCAATTCAATTTTTAATTTTTTGAGGTAACACCATAGTGTTCTCCACAGTGGCTGCACCAGTCTGCATTCCCACCAGCAGTGTACTAGAGTCCCCTTTTCTCCACACCCTCGCCAACACTTGTTGTTTGATGATTTGTTGATGGCGGCCATTCTGACAGGTGTGAGGTGATACCTCGTTGTTTTAATTTGCATCTCTCTGATGATTAGTGATGTTGAGCATTTCTTCATATGTCTCTTAGCCTTCTGTATGTCCTTTTTGGAGGTGTCTATTTAGTTCCTCTGCCCATTTTTAAATTGGGTTCTTTGTCTTCCTTTTGTTCAGTTGTATGAGCACTCTATATATTTTGGAGATTAATCCCTTATCTGATGTATCATTGGCAATTATGCTCTCCCATACAGAGGGTTCCCTATCTGTTTTGATGGTTGTTTCTTTTGCTGTGCACTCATTTTTCTTGTAAGCTAATATCATTAAGAAATATAACATCAATTTGCACATAATTACATCTTTAGAAACTAACATAAGCTAACATAAATATTATTTGGAGATACGTAAAAAGTTATATTGATAGGGAGAGATTATTCTTTACTGAGGAACATTAAACAGCAGTCCCTAGAGGAAGAACTAACATGCCTGATCATTTAAGTAAAATGTATAAAATCCATTTCTATTTAGCCCCCAATGTGTTCCACACAACTGAATGAAGGTCTGTGAAGTAACAATTTGTGATTTTCTAGATTATTAAGCAGAGAACATATTTCTATAAAAGCTATATTTCTACTTCCAGATCACAAGGGAAGGGGGAGGGAGGTTTTTGGTGGTAAATCTCTGGATTGTAATTTTTTGAAAACAAGAAATGACACAGAAATCAAGTACTGGATCTGTGCTAGACATGGTAAAATGAAATAATTTGCCTTACTCTGTAAGAAATACTAATTTGAGGAAAAGCAATCATAAATGTATCAACAACCTTAAACATATTCACAGTAATTCTATTTTCAAGGACTAACCTGAGATGTACCCCAACAGAAGCACTGGAAATAAATTAAATGTCTATCAAAAGGGAAACTAAAATAGTGTCACATTCTTATAACAATAATAAATAAATAAAAAAACCACAGCATGTGGACTACAATCCTGGGAACTCTAGTATTCAAATACAAAGAGAAAAAGACTAGGAAGAGATATTTCAAAATATAAATAGTGGTGGGAAGTCTAAATAATTCTATAGTAAATCTGTAATTATTTTTCAGTTGAATGAGGAAAACAATCTGGGTAAAAAAGACTTAATATCATGTTTAGGAATATTTAATGGCATGGGAAATGCTATGGTTTATTAAGTTAAGAGGTTATAAAACACCACCTATAATATAATCTGGATTGTTTTTAAAATGGTTTTTAATTTCTTTAAATGTAAATACTCAAAATATAAAATGATATACATCAAAATGTTTAAAATGGCTATCTGGATATTAGGAATACAAGCAACTAAATTTTTATATCATGATAAGGTTATATTCAGGAAAAATATTAATCAAGACAAGAAGTATTCTATAACAATAAACAATACTAACCATAAGGAAGATAAAATGCATATATATCTTTAAACATCCATAATATTATCAAGGTATATAAGGCAGTGACCACCGAAAACTGACAACAGACATTTTAACTCAAGAACTTCCAGCTCATGACAGAACAAACAGACATTTAAAAAGGGGGCTATATAAAAACTGAGTAATATAATTAATAAGATCGAATTAATATGTAATAATTCTATATCTAAAAAAAAAGACTTTACCTCATTTTCAAATATAGAGCATTAAGAAAAAAAATAAATCATACATTAGGCCACACACACACAAAAATTCAGTGAAGTTTCTAAAAACCTACAATTCTATGCTCTAATTATAATACAATAAAAGTAGAAATCAAATAGTCAGAAATTAAAAACAAAGCAAACAAAAAGCTCTGATATGCTAAACAGGATTAAAAACTAAACTTGCAGAGTATCTTAAAAATATAAATAATAGAAACATTATACACTAACCAAAGCTGAGCTCAGAGGATAAGTCTTGGCATAAAACATATATATTACTAAACAAGACATGTCACAAATACAAAAATTGAGCATTCATCTCCAGAATCTAGAAAAAGAACAATATAGACTCCAGGAAGGCAGAAGAAAAGCAATGATAGAACAAAGAGGGCAATGAACTAGAAAACAAAAACAATAGGAAAAATCCATTCAACATCTTCAAAAAATTAAAAACTATATAACCTAGTAAATTAAATCACTGAAAACACAAATGTGTAATATTAAAAACAAGAAAAAAAGTACAGACACACAAAACATTTTAAAAATTATACAAGAGTACTTTGTGAAAATCTATGCAAGTGTATTTGAAAATCTAGATGAAATGGATTATATTCTAGCAAAATAAATAAAAAAAAATTAAACTAAATAAATATAAACTAAAAGAGCCTTGAAAGAAACTAAGATTTACTAGCGAACTACAATCCCAAAGCTTACAAGTCTTGTCAACTTCACAGGTAAAAATTCTTTCAGACCCAACAGATAACTGAGATAATATTTACACCATGCCAGTGCAGAGGAAGGAAATCTTGCAAAATCATTTTATGAAGCAAGTATTATCACCAATCTAAGGATTACGTTAGAAAAAAGAAAAAAACTGCAGACCTCATTTCTGAATCTTGAAACAAATATAATAAGTGTTAACATTTTATTTTACTAATTTTTAAATTTCATATTAAAAGAGAACTCCATAAACCAAGAGCATTTATTCCATAAATGTAATCATAACCAATTATTGAGTAATCTATTAAAGAAATTCATGTTATACATTATGAGTCAAAACAACATATTCATTTCAATGATGAAATGACATTTGAGCTATAAAGAACCACTCCTGATTCTAAAAGCCAAGTAAAATAATTACTAAAATAAGCATGTGTGTTTGTCAGAGTGAATGCATTGGTTTTCTTTTTTAATTGAGGTATAATTGAAATACATTATATCAATTACAGGTGTACAAGATTTGATATATATACTATGAAAATGATCATCACAATAAGTCTAGTTAATATTCGTCACCATACATAGTAATTTTTTCTTGAGATGAAAAGTTAAGATTTACCCTTAGTAACTTTCAAATATGAAATATAATATTATTAACTATAGTCATCATGCTGTACATTATACATCCCTTAGACTTATATATGTCATAACTGCAAGTTTGCACCTTTTGACACCTTTCACCCATTTCACTCACTCCTAATCCCCATCTCTGGCAACCACCAATCTGTTCTCTGTATGTATAAGCTTAGTGTTTTTTTGTTTTGTTTTAGATTAAATATGTAAGTGAAATCATATGATATTTGTCTTTCTCTGTCTGAAATTATTTCATTCAGCATCATGCCCTCAAGATCTACTCATGTTGTTGCAAAAGGCAAGATTTTATTCTTTTTATGTATGAATAACATTCTGTTGTGTGATATATATATAACATCTTCTTTATCCATTCATCTGTCAATAGACACTTAGGTTGTTTCCATATCTTGGCTATTATAAATAATGCCGCAATGAAGATAGGGGTATGTATATATCTTTTTGAGTTAGTGTTTTCATTTTCTTCAGATAAATACCCAGAAGTGGAATTGCTAGATCATATTGTAGAGGTTTTTTTTAATTTTCTGAGGAACCTCCATAGTGTTTTCCATAGTGGCTGTAGCAATTACACTCCCAACAGTACACCAGGGTTCCCTTTTCTCAACATCCTCACCAAAACTTATTTCTTGTCTTTTTGATAATAGTCACTCTAATAGTTGTGAGGTAATATCTCATATCCAATTGGATGGCTTTGATTTCTTTTTCTTGCCTAATTGCTCTGGCCAAGACTTCTAATACTATTTTGAATAAAGTGGCAAGAGTAGGCATCTTTGTGCTGTTCCTGATCTTAAAGAAAGTTTTCAGCTTTTCACCATTGAGTATGATGTTAGCTGTAGGTTTGTAATATATGGCCTTTATTATGTTGAGGTATATTCTCTCTATACCTTCTTTATTGAGAATTTTATCATAAATAGATGTTAAATTTAGTCAAATGCTTTTTTGGAATCTACTGAAAAAAATCATATAATTTTTATCCTTCATTTTGTTAATGTGGTGTATCAATTTGTGGATCCTGAACCAACCTTGCATCTCTGGAATAAATCCCATTTGTTCATGGTGTATGATCTTTTTAATGTATTGTTGAATTTGGTTTGGTAATATTTCATTAAGGATTTTTGCATCTATGTGCATGAGAGATATTGGCCGGTAACTTTCTTTTCCTGTGATGTCCTGGTCTGGTTTTGGTGCACTAGCTCTTTAAAACTGCTTCCCAAAGCAAGTCTCATGGCTACACTTCAAATAAGCAGAGAAGTATAATCCTACCATGTACCAAGGAGAGAGAATGCGAATATTTAACAGCCCTCATCACTACTATACCTGCAGAGGAAACACCTTTGATTATTGCTCTATACTATTTTTATTGTTTCACCACTTTGCAAAGAATATATGTTGCTTTCTCATTTAACTTCAATTTATAGAAAAGGAAACTGAAGTATGGGCCACACAGCAGTTGATTCAGTGGGCCATGACTTTTCCCCCACCATTTTATTTTTAAAAAGTCAAACATGTTGAACAACTGAAAAAACTGCTCAGTGAGTACTCACAAAGCCAACTTTTTGCTATATCGCCTTTATCACATATCTATTCATCAATTAAGCTAACCTTTTATTCATTTCAAAGTTGGCTGCAGACAGTAATATCCTTCACCTCTAAACATCATGACAGTTCAATAGTTATAATCTATATTTAAGTTAAATTATATATTAAAGTTAAATTATATATAATAAAATGAATAAGTGTATACTTAGATTTAAGTTCTGATAAATGCATTCACCCATGTAGCCAAAAACTCTATCAAGATATATACCTTCCATCATCCCAGGAAATTCCCTCACATTGGGCCTTGGTTTGAACACAGGATTTGTCTCGAGAGTCCACAACACTACACTATTTTTTCACAATACTACACTATTTCTTTGAAAAAACCCCAAAGTGTGCCCTGGCCGGTTTGGCTCAGCTGTTAAGAGTGTCGGCCAGCGGACCAAAGAGTCGCAGGTTCGATTCCTGTCAAGGGCACGTACCTGGGTTGGGATTCATTGCCGGCCCTGGTCAGGGTCATGCGGGAGGCTACCTATCAACGTGTCTCTCTCACATTGAGGTTTCTCTCTCTCTTCCTCCCTCCCTCCCTCCCTCTGTCCTACTCTATCTGAAGATAAATGGAAAAATACCTTCGGGTGAGGATTAAAATAAATAAATAACCCCAAAGTGAAAATATATTAAACGTTAAGAATTTTATTTCTAACCCCCAATAATAAGTAAGGTAGTTGAAATATGGAAATATGATAGGAAGAAAATATCAGAGAGCTCAGGTATTTAATAACATCTGAGGCAAGCTGACTGTGCCACCTGCCCTCCATTGACTCCCACTAAATCAACAAAAACTTCTACTTCCCTCTCCAAGAGTTCAAGAGTTAATCCAGGAAGGATGAATGTGACAATAAAAATCATCTCATATTCATCTCTTGCATGTTCAGTTACTTGGGGCCATTTCTTATGCTTGAGAGGCAAGTATGAGGTTAAGTGCTGCTATATGCTTCAGTGCTTACTGTGAGAGGCAGTGGGGAACTGGAGAAAAAGAGTACATTTTGTAATCAACCAAATCTGAATTCAAATCTCTTCCTACTTATTAGCCACACAAACCTGTACAAATTACTTCTTTAAGCTTTAGTATCTCACCTGTAAAATGAGGCCTATATTTTGCCTTCCTTTCAATGTCAGGTTTCTCAAATGACCTACATGCAGAACCAGACAAGAAAAGCCTATACCCTGGACCTCAAGCTTCAGGGGGAACAGCACTGGCCCTCTAGTAGCTACGCCCCTCCCCAAGAGTGAACAGACCTTAGGACCAAAGAGATATGCACACCGTAAACCTGCCCGTCTGCCACGGACTATGTTCTGGGTAATACAGTTCCAGGAATTCCTTGCCACACAGCAGCAAACCTGGCTTCCAAGGTCTGCAAGGACCTATTCCTGGTCTCACTTCCTGAGAGTGTGTGGCTAAAAGTGAATGTGAGGACTGGGGGGTTCAAACATATATGTAAAGCCACCCCTCAGGGTATAGAATGGTGGGGGTAAAGAGAGATATGGGTTTTAGGCACAGAAGGTGGAGTGGGCTTGGCCCATGTAGATACATTCTGGCATGTAACTCTAAGGAATCTAGGAATTCTTAGCTCAAACCTGAATTTCAAGATCCATATGAAAATGCATTTGTCAAATTAGAAAGATAAACATATTTTATGTAACAGTTTGTTAATTTAACTTATACATACATGATACGTGGGTCTTCATTTATATTTGCTCCAGACCCTGCAAATGTTACAAATGTGCCTGTCTGTATGTGCCACTAATCCCCTCACATGTGTATTACCATATTCACTTTCAAATATTATATTTAGTTATATAACATTATCATGAATTCGGCTACATTAACCCCATCACACAAAGAAACCGACAGGTTTAAACCTACCTAGCACCCTTTCATTCTTTCTTTTTTAAATGGGGAAAATATTTACTTCACAAGATTGTTGGGATTAAATGAAATAATTTATATACAGTACCTGAACATAGTAATCACTTAAAAATTGGTAATTTCCCCTCTTCTTGCCAGTTTTTGTTATCCTTTTCTTTTTTTAAATTTATCTTTATTGTTATAAGTATTACAGATGTCCTCTCATTTTTCCCCCATTGACCCTTTCCACCCCATTCCCACCTATTCTATCTCCATATCATTCTCTTCTTAACTCCCAAATATCTGAGTTTCCTCCTCTACCATATCAGCAATATACTCTCCAAGACAATGTGCCTGTAAATCCCTAAATCCAGTCCTTATTCTCCATGACCTCTTTAGCACCTGATACTGTTAAAATTTTTCCCTTCTCAGAACAGCATTCCCTTTGGCTTGTAAGGCTAGACTATTTCCATTCTTCTCTTAGCTTTTGCTCTTTCTCTGGCTCCCCTTCTAGAGTTTTTGTGAAAAATGAGTAAGATAATCTTTATGGATAGTGTCAGCATAAAGTATACTCAATAAAAGGTAGGTATTTTTTAATCTAAAAAGACTAAATACCATTTTTAAGTACAGTGCCAGTTACTCTACTAGGTGATAGGCGCACGCACACACGCACATATTCCATTTATCCTAATAGCAGCATAAAATTGGAGCTCAGATTGGTTGACAAATTAACTTGTTTTAGAAACCTGGTTCCAACACTTGCTAGCTTTATGATCCTGAGTAAGTCACTTAACTTCCCTGAGTTTCTGTTTCTCCATTTGTGTAGTCTTACAATATTCTTGGGAGAATTAAATGAAACACAGGATATAAAACACACAGCACATGGCACATAGTAAATGTTAAGCCCCTCCTCTTCTTCTTGCTTCCAGGTGAATACGTTAGTTTTCTCTCTTTCCGTCTGCATTTCCAAAAACTAAGTCCTCGGTCCTTTGACCTGGTTTCTTTACACTCTACACATACATATTATGACACATGTGAACCCAACTCCTCCAGAAAGATGGTTTTGAATTTATCTGTGTCCATCTCTAAGGGCCCACGTCTCTAAATTTTGCTAGTTATTTCTACTTGAGAATCCTACTGCCTACCATATAAACTAATCCTTTTGCTCACAAAACTAAGAGTGAAAAGTAAAAGACTAGGGGTGGCATAAAATATTACAAAGGCAGAATTGATAGGATGGATGATAAAGAAGCTAATTTCATGGTTTCAAGCTTGTCTGGGAAAATTAGAAAAATTGAGAAGATTCTCATAGATCATGTCCAAAATTTGCCCCCTTTTTCTCTACCCTCATTCTTCAGACATGAAACTCGAATCCTTCTATTTTCCTAACCTACAAAGCCCAAAATGTTTGCATTCCTTTGAATTCTCACATTTAAATGAATCATTCTTTAATCAGAAAAAAGCACCCAAAATACTTTTAACATAAATTTTCTTAGCCATGAGTTAATACTTTAAAATTATTTCTATACTGCATACTTTTCTTCAAAAATTATTTAAATTTTTAATATAGTTACTAGTCATATTAATTTCTCTTGGAAAGCAATTCTTAAAACTATTAAGTCTAAAGAATTGTGTAACATATTTAAAATATTATATAATTTTAAAACTTAAAAAACCCAGATGACCAAAAAAAACAATTAGTCTAAAGTTTATTTTTAAAAATGGCTTTCTTCTTTGAATCTATTATATTTCAAATTTGGAAATATTTGATTAAATTACATTTTCTTCACTGTGATCAAAACAGAGTAACTGCAGGGTAGTAAAACTGATTTTGATTTGCTTATTTTACCTGAGTAGCTTTATCTTTCATACATGAAGGGTAATGAACATGAGGATCCCGTGGCCACTGTCCTGTGAGATAAGGTCCTGTTATCGTATCCAAAGAAGAGGTTCGCCTTATTGTACTAGAGGTTCGAACTTGCTGAGATTTTGGCCTGTCCACTATAAAAAGTGAAAAAGAAATTAGATTAGTCACTAACAAATAAAGTAAATTTTAAATTATTTAAACTTCAGTTTGTGGAATGTCATCCTATGAATTTTCCCTACTATATATGTTTATCCCAATAGCCCCCTTATGTGATCTGATGAAATTTACAGACCCTCTCCAAAGACAAATATATTCACATATTAAATCTTACATACATTGCAGGGCAATGTTACATACGTCACAGACCCTATGAAGCCCATCCATTTCAGAGACCTAATCTACAATCTACACATCATCTCCACTGCCCTTCCTTTATAAGACTCCATCACACCTCACTGGACTGCCACTTCCCTAACTGCTATCTCTGCATCCATCTCAACTAACTCTCATAGTGCCACCTCCTTCCATTGCTAAAAAAAAACCACTTCCATGGTTATTCATTCTTTAATGTAAAACCTGTATTTTTCACAATTTGGCTCCCATGTACCTCAATGTTTAATGTCTTGCTACTCCTCCATACACCCATGCTAACTACCAAGTGCCACACAAACTAACTATAGTTCCCCGAATGTAAAACACTCCCTTCTCTGTCTCTATACATTCTATTATTTCCTGATCCTAGAACTCTCTCCTTCCCTGTTCACTTGACACACTCTTATTTAAGATATATGCACCCTCCTCTGCTTGCACAGAACCCTAAGTTTACCTCTCTCCTCAACCACAGCATAAGTTTAATCCTCACAAACTGAGAAGGAGTTGATGCTCAATAATTATTTAATGAATTTATTCAAAGCTACATAAAAATAACATGAATAATGAAACTATACTTTACTTCAACTTCCTCATTTATGAATGAATAATTTGAAGCCCAGTGGGATAAAACTGAATTATACAATGAAATAGAATTGCTAACAGGTAACAGAGATAAAAAGGACAAGATCTCCAGACATTCTACACAGTTCAATCCAAACACTGTTAAGAATCTACTTCTCCTCTCCATGTGGGCACCATAGGTACCTCTGTTGAAAATTAAAATGATCATATTGAACTAAACAATAGAGGATTTTTCATATATACACCCTGAATAATTTAATGTGCATTCTGTAATAAAATCCAGTGGATTATAAACTCCAAGGCTCACAGTCTTATTCCGACTTATATCTCACATCAAAATGTCTTGCACATTACAGTCAAGAAACTTTTGTTACTGAATGCTGTCCTTTATCTTCCTAAAACCAGAATACATCGTTTTGTCTTGTTTTTAAATCAGAAAACAAAAGAAAATGCAGCACACTGTAATGTTTTATTTCTCTTACAACTGCAGTTTTGACTTCTTTGACCCAAGAGTAGTAGAAAAGATGTAAAAATTACCAAATTTCTTCCCTATCTTTATTACTTAGCTCTAATTTTATTTTACCATAGGCAAAGAATCTAGGATGACCTATTTCTACTCTTTGGAATTATCTGCAATTTTCTTTGTGACCAAAAATATGGTAAATTTTACTAAACATTTCATGAGTCATGGAGAAGATATACTTTCTGCTTTCAGAATATATAGTTCTTTGTCTTATACGTCAACTAAAAAAAAACACAGAAAATAGGAATAATTATCAGCGTGATCTGTCATAGATTTAGAGAAGTACTCTAAAATTTCAAAACTACTGTGGAGATCTAACAATTTCCTTTATTTCTTGCAATTTTTATCATTTATATTTTAGTTCTTTATAATTTGGTTCATATTAATTTATGACATCATGGCTTATGCTTCACCATTTTAATCTGTTCCATTTATTACTTTTTACTTTTAAACTCTGTCAAATTAAACATTATGACCCCCTTCGGCTATCTTTCTGCTATAATTTGCCTGGTATGCCTATTCTCTCATTTTCAATTTCTTTGAATCATTTTGTTTATGTGTGTCTCTTTTTGTAATAAGACTTCTTCGTGTAAAAGTTAAATTCATCCCACTTACGTTTATAGTTATAACATTTATGATTTAACTTGTCATGTAATCTTTTTCTTCCTGTTTTGTAATGTCGCCTTGCTACTTATTTTCTGTTTGTTTCTCCTTCTCTCTTCTTACCTCCTTCCCCATCATAGGTACTTTGGAAAATATGTAGACTATTTTTAGTTCTACTACTAGAAGTTATTTCTGTTGATTCTTTTAATTAATTTTTTTAAATATAAAAGCAATACCTACAAATTTTAGTAAATTTGGGAAACACAGAAAATTAACATGTTGCTCAAAATATGTTTTATAACAATTTGTTTTTAAAAATGTAAAGCTTCTGCACATTCCTTCCAGTAGGAACAAAAGACAAAAACAGATTATCCCTCGAAGAAGAGCCAACGTTTATAGCAGTTCACCACTAAATAAAAAATTAAATTAAAAAGGCTATATAATGGTCAGCTATAACCAGAAAATGAAAAGCCATTATATGTGGAAAACTTGTGCCTAAAAACTTAAATTGCTCCAAACTATTTTAAAAGCTGTAGACTACAGCTCTAAAATACCTTCTAACTTGGTAAATAAACAATAGGGACCATTTTTATGTTTTATAATGAGTTAAATATATGAAGAATCTATAAATGAGTCCCTTGATTTGTATAATACAATATTCTAATCTATATTTACTAACTTTTATTATATATATTCTTTGACAGAGTGGAAGGAAGGGAGGGGAGAGAGAGAGAGAAACATTGATGTGAGGGAGACAAATCCATCAATTGGTTGCCTCCCGCATGAACCAGACCAGGGTCGGGATCGAACCTGCAACCCAGGTACATGTCCTTGACCAGGAATCGAACCCGTGACCCTTCAGTCCGTGGGCCGACTCTCTAACTGCTGACTCAAACCGGCCAGG
This sequence comes from Tadarida brasiliensis, assembly GCA_030848825.1. Taxonomy (NCBI): domain Eukaryota; kingdom Metazoa; phylum Chordata; class Mammalia; order Chiroptera; family Molossidae; genus Tadarida; species Tadarida brasiliensis. Next base: position 74,120,501 of record CM061267.1, on the reverse strand, counting down.
GCTTTATTATATTTTTAATCACTGAAATGTTGCCTATCACTTTCAAAAGATCACATATTCTCCACTGAGTGTCCACTCTCTGTGATTAACTACTTTGTCAGGACTGTGGTCTTCAAGTTATTTTGACTAAGTACTACCATGGTAAACATGTAAGCGTGAAGCAACATGTATAGTTATTTATTTATAAATGGGATGTGTACTATATTACTAATATGATATTTATATATTTATATTATAAAACAGATGAAATAGAAATTTATATGAAATAAAAACATAAAAAAATATATATGTATGGAAAAAAATTAGAAGTCATAATGTTTTCTTGCTATATCTCAATGGGTGGCCTTACTTCAATGTAAAGACCCCTGGGATAAGGGACCTGAAATTGGGTGCTAAACTTAATCTATAAATTGGCCAGTTAGCTTGGTCTAATTCTATGATATAATCCTATTGCTTATCTGTATTAAGAATGTGTAGACAAGCACCACACACACACACAAAAAAAAAAAGAAGAAAGAAAACTCTGCTTTAAAAAGAAAGATTAAGTTAGGACAACACAGGGTCCATATCTTGTTATTAAATTCACTCAACCAGTCCAAAAAAAGAAAAAATTAAAGCGTATGAGGCAAATTCTTGAAAGGTTATATTTCAAACATATACTTTTTTTATCCTCACCAGAGGACATTTTTTTTTACATTTACCTTCAGATAGAGCGGGAGGGAGAGATGGGGGAGAGAGAGAGAGAAACATTGAAGTGAGAGAGACACATCGAGTGGTTGTCACCCACACGACCCCACCAGGGGCCAGGGACAAACTGCAACCGAGGTACGTGCCCTTAGTGCAGGATTCTCAACCTGGGGGTCAAATGACCCTTTCACAGGGGTCGCCTAATACCATCAGAAAACACATATTTCCAATGTCTATTCATAACAGTAGCATAATTACAGTTATGAAGTAACAACGAAAATAATTTTATGGTTGGGGGTCACCACAACACGAGGAACTGTATTAAAGAGTCACGGCATTAGGAAGGTTGAGAACCACTGCCTTAGTGGAAACCGAACCCGGGCCTCTCCGGTCCGCAGGCCAATGCTCTAACCGCTGAGCCAAACCTGCCAGGGCTCAAACATATACTTTAAAAGAAAGATTCTTCCCATTCCTTGTGCCAGAAAAATTTCAAAGATATGGAGTTGTTAGTTGTTTTTTTTTTCTTTATTGACTTTTAGAGAGAAAGGGAGAGGGGGAGAGAGAGAGAAACATCAACGACAGAGAACATCGATTGGCCGCCTCCTGCACGCCCCCCACTGGGGATTTGGCCCACAACCTGGGCATTTGCCCTGACCGGGAATCGAACCAGCGACCTGTTGGTGCATGGGCAGACACTCAACCACTGAGGCACACCGACTGGGTGATGTGGAGCTGTTAGTGATTTCCATGTAAATTATTTGAAGGGTAAAAATTCAGAAAAAGTTTAAAAACTGGCAAGGATGGTACTCTTCCAAGATATGACTGGCCATAATAACCTCACTTATCAAATATCACTAGGGCCTTAGATTTATCAAAAAAAAATTATCATAAGCAGTACAATTCTATGTCAACAAGATGACTTGTTCCTATTACCCAAACTGTCATGGCAACGAGTTAGTTTTTAACTGCTTCAACATCTAAGCTTTGAATCTCCCAAATTTTTATTTATTTAAATTATGGTATTATCACCTACCAATTCAGGTTTTACAATTTAGTGCAATTAGGGAAATCAACTAATTTTGCATTATTTATGTATTCAACAGAAAAATTTAATTTCATAAGTAACAGTTGTGATTAGAATATATATTTAGTTTTGAATTGAGAGATCACAGTATTTCTCTAATTATTACATAATGACCTCAATTTAAGTAGATCAAATGAGAGGACACCTTTATCATTAGTATAGTCAAACAATCTTTGAATTCATAAGAGCTTGAGTGAATAAAATTGCTAAAATAAAGCAAATATTTAATTATATATGTAAAGCATGAAAGAAAATCAATAAAATAAATACTTATTGTCATTACTTAAGCTAACTATGCATCAAAAAATAGTACCTTCATGAGTGTCGAAACCCAGTAAACATTATTACTAAATAAAACTTGCTAAATATCTACTATATGCAAAGCACTGTTCCATGTACCAAGGGGGATTACAAAATAAGTTTTACACTCCTCTTAAGGAGTTTACATTCTGGTTAGGGGAGATATATGTATAATTAAACTACAATATAAAGCAGTATGTGTGGCACATGCACACCAATGAAGGATAGGAAGGCAAACATGGTAAAAATAAATTAGGCAGCAGACAGCAAAAATGGTGGTCTAGTCATGCCACTTAGCAGTTCGGATGCTAACATCTCTTAGTTAAATATTTGAGAGTAAAATACAGAATAACTAAATCCAGCAATAAAAAAAATGACAGTTTAAAAAATCGCATCTATTTCCAGTACGATCATCATTGTTAGAACCAGAAAATGACTGTTCACAGCAAGAGTATGGACAAAGGCTTCCTCATCACACTCATCTACAGGTTGTGCTTTCCCTCCCCCTTCCTTTCCCTGAACAGAAAGCCAAATGGCAGCAGCAGTTGGTATGCCTGGGGCTCCTCTGGGGTACCTACTGAGGACTATACAAAATAATTCTTGCTCTCTAACAACCAATTGGAAATTCAACTTTAAAGTAATAATAGTAAAATAGGTTTAAAAACAAGAAGCTATATTAGTTAACGCTGAATCTGAATATCAAACTAGGCCTCGTTCTAAACAGGCAATAAATGCTTAATATCTAACTGCCAGAGTGATGTAATATAATGTTAAATTAATTTGTTTCAACAGCCATTTTACTTTAATGGTAATGACTAAAGATGACTAGTTAGTGAGTATGGAAATCTGATGTCTTTAAGACGCTAATCTGTAGTGGGAAATTAACAAAGTTAAGTAAAATTTTTGCAATTAAAAAAAGTTATGTGTTATTGGAAACTTTAAGAACTTCAGCTATTGAGTAATATGAAACAAGCTACCGCAACTTCCAAACCAGCCTTACCAAGTGGTAATGAGAATGCAATATTTTTGAACGCCCATAATGTATCTATACAGAATGTAAACCAACACACATAATAAAACAAGTGATCACATTCTTTTCTTTAACTTTAACACATTCCAATCTTTTCATCCTACATTCATAAGAATGAAATGCTGCCCTGGCCAGTTTGGCTCAGCGGTTAGAGCGTCAGCCCGTGGACCAATGAGTCATGGGTTCCATTCCGGCCAAGGGCATGTACCTCAGTTGCGATTCAGTCCCGGCCCTGCAGGAGGCAGCCACTCGATGTGTCCCTTTCACATTGATGTTTCTCTCTCTCTTCCTCTCTCCCTCCCACTCTATCCGAACAAAAATGGGGGGGGGGGAATGAAATAGCTAATTTTGTTTGCAAAAGCAAATAAAAATGGTCACTTGTCTGTGTTAAGCTCTCAATTATTACTAGCCAAAGCTTTCCATTAACATTGATTACATAAGCAAGGCATATCTAAACTTAAAAGAAAGTATTTAAATAACAATTTACTTAATCCTTTTGAAAAAAGAAAAGGGGGCTATTACTCCTTCAACTATTGTTTAAGGACTATAACTCCATGAAATGTAGCCATTACACCACCAACAACCAAGAATGAACTGTTTCTTACTTTATTCAAAATCCATCATTGATTATGACTGTAAAGAATCCACAAGCCTCACAATTCAGTAAAATACTTAAGATAACTAAGTATTATGCCAAGTTTTCCAGTACTTTACTACACAGAACTCATATTAAACTAGTTTGTATACAAAAACATCACATTAACAATGCTAGCCAATAGCATAAGTACACACATATGTAATATTTTGTCTTGAATTTGAGCTCCTAAAATGTGTAAAATATTTTTATCCTTTAACAGTTAACACAGAAAAACCGTGCTTATCACCTAACTTTGTTAACCTCCACAATGAAAACAGCCATTAAGATCCATAATGCAAACATACATACATATGTGTGTGTATATCTCAAATTACTTAGTATTAATTTAGAAGAATGTTAAAGAATGTTTAAAAAATCGGTGATGCTTTTTAGTCACTACAATGTCAACATCTGGGCATATCTGAGAAGTAACAGAAACTGCTTTTTAATATTTCACTGAAAAATTACATCTTAGGGGATCCTAGCACATAAAGGCACAAGACCCTCAGGCAACTCATAGATGAACTAAGCAACAGATCTCAAGGATGGGATCCTGATATGTGGTTTTCTGTATAAGGATCACCAGGCATCTTATTAAATATGCAAGCCACATTCCCAGAGATTCTAGTTAAGTAGTTATAGGGTGGAACCAGATAGCAACATATTTTTTTAGACCAAACTAGATTAATTCAGATGCATCACCAGGTTTGGGAACCACTGAAGTCTAAAAGCAATGTTTTGTGAAGTGTGAGCCATTTGCTACTTTCTGGTGGGACCAAGAAAACAGAATTTTAAAATATTTATCTTTATTGTTGAAAGTATTATGATATCTCCCCCTTTCCCCCCCAGTGACCCCCTCTACCCTGCTAAGCATCTCAGGTGACTCTAATACTACTACTAAAAGCTTAAGAACCTATGTCTGAAGGATCCTCTAGATTTGTAGGTGCTCAAAAACAAAATTCTTTTTGAAAATAACCTACTCCATTTAGAGGTATTGGAAGTTTGACTATACACTCAAGAAAATCCTATCGCAAAATAGTCAACCAGTTCTTTGAAATCTGCAACTAGTGGCTGAACTTCTAGGAGCTAATCAACTTAAACATCTAGTTATCTCCTTCAAAAGGTCCAGTTCTAAACTCAATGCCATCCAGGACAATAATAACCTTCAAACCTAAGTACAGAGCACTCGAGGCAGAATGCTTAGGAACACTAGAAAAATGAGATAACAGCCCTGGCCGGTTTGGCTCAGCAGTTAGAGCGTTGGCCTGCGGACCAATGAGTCGAGGGTTCAATTCCGGTCAAGGGCATGTACCTTGGTTACGGTTCGTCCCCAGCCCTGGTCAGGTCGTGCAGGAGGCAACCAGTAGGTGTGTCTCTCTCACATCGATGTTTCTCTTTCTCTCTCTCTCTCTCTCTCTCTCTCTCTCTCTCTCTCTCTCTCTCTTCCCCTCCCTCCCACTCTATCTGATGATAAACAGAAAAATATCCTCAGGTGAGGATTGAAAAAAAAACAAAAAAGAAAAATGAGATGACAAAGACAAAGTTCAATACAGCTGCTTTTGGAAAGAGACACTACTACCCAAAGAGGGCATTTTGCATGCAAATAAGAGATAACTACAATAAAATTTATTTCCTGAAAAATATAAATCTGAAATAATATACTAAGTAGATTCCTTATAAAGTGAAAGTGCCAGAACAAAATTAAATCAAATACATGAGCAAAGTAAAATTTAGATTTTAATAGTTAATTTGGTTAAAAAATTTTAGCCTGAGTCTGAAAACATTATATATTACAGTTAGTTTAGTAACCTTATCTTTAATAGAAAATCAATGAGTTATTCATGACATCTAACTTAACTCATGCACATTATAATTTCAACCATCATTGAAATAAAAACAAATTCATTGAGCAGAGACTGAATATAAAACATTAAGTTGCTTTTCTTCAACTTCAAAATATCCTGAAATGATAATTTCTAATCTAGTAGAGGTCAAGAACCATAAACAAACAATGGGATTTGCCTGCTATTGGTTCACTGAGGTTAATCATAAATTTGCTAAATTCTATTTTCTTAATAGAAATTTGCCTCAGTATTTCTGGAGAGCTACTTCTTTGAAAGCTATAATACCACTAACAAAGAGTCTCTCCTTGACCAAACTTTAGTCAGGTTCCTCTGAACTCTTCTTAACTAGGCCCTAACTTTTGAGTGTGCATGCATTCGTCTCTGCATTGTCCAATTTTAGCAAGAATCTTACTAAGTCAGTTTAACCAGAATCCCCCACCCTCAATATCTGATCACCCTTGATAGCTGATCAGGTTCTTCATCCTCCATCATCCCCCATGTGATGTCTGATCACCCGGGCCTGACTTTAGCAACAATCCTGTTAGGTCTGTCTAGCCAGAAACCCTCCTTATCCCAATGTTTCTTTCCTCTTAGTAATTTTCCTTCCACTGAACACCCACCCCCCGGCCCCCACCACATGCGTACGCGCATACACACACACTCTGCTCCTTGGCTATAATTTCCCACCTTTCCTTGTTGTATTTAGAGTTTGAGCCCAATCTCTCTCCTCTACTGCAAAACCACATTGTAATGGTCCCTGTCATGATAGTCCCCCTGAATAAAGTCTGCCTTACCATTCTTTAACAAGTATCATGAATAATTTTTGTTTAACATCACTACCAAAATAAATTTCAAAAAACAATTTAAGAACTGTACAACTATGAATTTAAAAAAAAATGTAGAAAGGTGGCTGGTAAACTTCTTAGCCAGTCTAATGTACATTAATATTGATCATCTAGTAGAATTATTACTAGATTCAGCTTTCCAAAATCAGCATAGTCTGGGCACTTCACCAATGGCCTTTATGGGTCTTTCTTCCTTGACATATAAGAAGATGAAAAGTCAGCCAAAATATATGGGTCACATAAAATAAAATCATCAAAATCAAATGAACTTCAGATAAGAGACAGGAAGGACACTAGATGTGAATACACTATCTAAAGTAAAACTAAAGGGCAAAAACTAAGCCATCTCACTGTGAGTAGATTGTGAGACACTAATCAACAAGACCTGGAATCCTGCCACAGGAGCAATCTAGAAAACACGCAGAAATGACCATATGGCTGCCCTACAGAAATCTGGAAAGGAACCAATCAAGAAGCTGACAAGAGAAACAAACATGCTTTTGACCAAATGAGGCTTGACACAGCCTGTAAGTTGAGGTCTGTTAAGAAAAACAATTTAAAAAATGTAGTCAAGCAGGCATTTAGGAAAGATTCTTTAGGTTACAGCTCACTCAGTTAAATTTGTGTCAAATGACACATAAGTTGAAATAAGACATTTGGAGGAAGGCCTTCAGCCTATTTTCAAAGAAAACCCAAGAGAGTATATTTTTGGATGAAGGCTATAAAGCAAACTTCACTAAGACGGCCATGAAGCCTGGTGACAAGCATTATAAGAATACACAACAAATTCAAATGGTGCTCTGACATTTGAAATACATCTACAAAAAATTACATATATGGCAGATTTTTAAGTTCATTTTTTTCTAGTTGCAAAATGGTAATCCTTTAAGGAACCCTTGCAAAGTTGTAATTCGAAGAAGGTTCCATACGCTTTATAAACTTCCAATTAATTCAATTAACAGAGATTCCAAGTATCCAAAATCTATGAGGACTAAAGGGCTCAATGTTCAAGAAATATTACAAAGTATTAGCAACTATAAAAACAAAACAAGAGGATTAAAGATGGAAAGCAATATCATAAGTAAAAGGAAATATTCCTTACCCAGAAGATTGAGTATTTCACAAAATTCTGTTTTACAGTTGGTAGAGCTTGGAAAATTTTTCACTCAAATGAGACTGATTCACTATTATATCCCAATTTAAGAAGAAAAACAAACAAAAAAGGCTACAGAATAGGCAGCATCTTTACCACAGCATGACAATCAATACTGCTGATGAAAGTCCTTGATTTTTTTTTTTAATCCTCACCCAAGGATATGTTTTCATTGATTGGAGAGAGAGAGAGAGAGAGAGGAGAAAGATGAGAGAGAAACATTGATTAGTTGCCTCCCATAAGTGCCCAACCAGGGGTGGAATCCCCAACCTGGGTATGTGCCCTGACCAGGAATCAAACCTGTGACCCTTTGATCCTTTGGTGCATGGGAGGACACTCCAACCAACTGAGCTACATCAGTCAGGGCAAAAGTCCTTGATTTTTTTTTTTTTATTATTATTATCTTTTTGCTTTTTTTTGCTTTTTAATCCTCACCCGAGGATATTTTTCTAGTTATCTTCAGATAGAGTGGGAGGGAGAGACAGGGAGAGAAGGGGAGAGAGAAACATGAGAGAGACACATTGACTGGCTGCCTCCCGCACAACCCGGACCAGGGCTGAGGATGAACCGCAACCGAGGTACGTGCCCTTGGCTGGAATTGAACCTGCGATTCACTGGTCTGTGGGCCAACACTCTACTGCTGAGCCAAACTGGCCAGGGCAAAATTCCTTGGTTTTTAAAATAGGAAATAATTTTCCCATAATTGTGATTATAAAAAGGCATTTTTCCTCAAAGTTTACCTTTTAATGAGAATAAAGGAAGAAAATTAAATATAGAAAAAAATTCATTTTTCTAGTAGAGGCTACTACTAAAATTTTCAGCTGCTTTTATTTGGGATAGATGTCCACACATACAGAAATTCACGAACACACACACTCACAAACAACTCTCTGTATTTTTCCCCAGTAACAGTTTCACTTCATAATACTAACCTGTCTCTTAGGTTTTATTTTAGCATCATGGCAAGTTTCTAATATATGTAGCCCTGTTTGTCCATTCAGTAGAGCAATAAGTCAATATTCAAGATAGTTCCTTACATAAAAGTTTTGTCAAAATATTCTAAAAACAGAAAAGATGGCAACAGAAAAGATTTTAAATCTCCTTATAACAACAGACAGAGCAATGGGTGTAGCCAAACCAAAGACTCAAGAACAGTATCTGCAACATAGCAATGTCACAAAGTAGCCCCACAAAAATTTCAAATAAGTGAGTAGGGACAAAACATCAAAAATTAGTGAGAGGCAACAGGAAAGCCCATGGGCTTCTGATGGTCCCAAGAAAAAAAGAACACCAATCACTAGTGGGTAAATGTAAAGGGTGATTCTGAGAATAGCAGCCAAAACTGGTAGGAGGTTCAACAGGATCCAAATTTCAAGTGAGTGCAAGAGGACAACAATTGAATCAAGTTTGAAGGACCTCAACAACACAGCTGGTCTCAAATCTCACAAACAGAAGCTGCTTCCAATACACAGTCCGACGCAGAGGAGAAATTACTGGGAGGTGAATCCAAACTAAACAGAACAAGGATAATAAAAGCAAAGAGAAGAGATAGTTGAGATAAAGTTGTGGAAGGGAGTCAAGGCGGCTGACCACAGAAGCAGGAGTTTTTTTTTTTGTTTTTTAATCCTCACCCAAGGATATTTTTCTACTTATCTTCAGATAGAGTGGGAGTGGGAGAGAGAGAGAGAGAGAGAGAAACATCGACATGAGAGGGACACATCAACTGGTTGCCTCCCGCATGACCCCGACCAGGGCCAGGAAGAACCAAAACAAAGGTACATGCCCTTGGCTGGAATCAAACCCGTGACTCATTGGTCCACAGGCCGACGCTCTACCACTGAGCCAAACCAGCCAGGGCAGGAGTTCTTTTTTAAATCATCATTTTACAAAAACAACAGAAGTGGGAGGACTGGAGCTCGAAGCAAGAATAGGTATCCTGAATTGCTCCCTCCGTCCTAAAAGTATAAGAAAATTCACATCACTTAACAAGTGAGTAAGAGGAAAGAACAGTCAATTAATCCCACATAATTATATCATAAAAGGGCAAAAGGAATAAATGATGTCCCTATGGATAACAAAAGCATACCAGAAAGATATGTCTATATAATAAGAAAACTGTAACCTCACAGTTCAAAACAAGCTAGGGATCGTTTTTAAATGATAGAAGTGATGAAAAGCCTCAGAATTAGAAAAACTCAAATGATGTGTTTGAGGGCAAGGAATATATAAAAAGAGAGGTGACAAATCTCAGGAAACATACAGAAATAAAAGAAAAACTTATTTCAGGAATGAAGACTAAATTACAAGAAACACAATGGGTAATACCTTAACAGAAATTTTAAAAAATGGAACATAATACAAAAATTTAATTTAAAAAAATTGAGAAAAAGACTTCAGAAGGGTTGGTGGAAGTGGAAGAGGGTATGGGGGGGGGGATAAATGGTGATGGAAAAAATAATTCAAAATAAAATGATTAATATGTAAGCTAAGCAAGACAGTCCAACATATGTTTAATAGGAGTCTCTGAAGATCAAAGTAATAAAAAACAAAAATACTAAAACTATAATAAAAAGATAACTTGAAACTGTATATTCAAAGAACATACATATATCTGGGGGAAATGACCCAGAACAGCCTACGTCAAACATATTTGAATAAAGCTAAAGTGACTTTTAAGTATAAGAGCCATTGATAAAAACTATGTCTGAGTTCTTGCTACACAAAGTATGCAGAACTCAAGGAATACTGTTCCTATGAGTCCTTTTCCTGAAGAATCTATCAGAGAATAAGCATCATACAACCAACAGTTTGGAAAGGAATTAATGTAAGGACTGCTGAGAGGTGTGAGCCATCCAGGTAGCAACTTTGAAAGGAGAAGACAGCAGCTTCTAAGGCAAGTCTTCCATCACTACTTGAAAGAAATAGCCAGAGAAGAATCTGAAATTCATAGTTACCCTTTCAGCACATGTGAATTTAAGACTATGAATTTACAGAATATCTGATAACCAAATGTGGGTTATTAAATTCCTTCTAGAACCAGATACACATATCTTTTTTATTTTAATATCCTTCCAATATTTTGATTGTGTTGACTTAGAAAAATTAATGCTAGCCTTAAAGAGGTATATTTTCTTCCCAGATAACCAAGTAAAGAAATCAGCTCCTGCGTAATCTAGAGGAGAAACTAACTGAAATGGAGCATCCATAATCACTCCATCAGCAGGTTTTTGCCCATCTTCTCCCATGGCAATCATGGAGCGAAGTTTCAAAGTGCATCCTGTGGAAGCCTGCAAGAAAAATCAGGAAGGGATCAAGGAAGAATTCCTTTAATGGGGACAAGTGGAGCTGACCATGGGAAATGGTAGGGCAATGGACTGAGGAGCTTGAAGAGAGTTATGTCAACAAGACTTAGATAGAAAGAAAGGTCCTTGACGAGTACCTTCCCCCTGCAAAGGCCAAATTAAAAAGGGCCTCCCTTTTGAAGGGACAAAAATAACCAGGCTCTTCCCACATCACCCCATCATCTACTGGACACGTCAATGAAGAACAAAGAGTCCTAAAATAATTTTCAAGGCCAAGAAAAAATTGATTATGACTATTAAACATTATGGAATAAAGGTCTTATCACTACTCCAAAAGGACAATCAATTTATGCTCTGTGAAGTGAGAGCTTTAAAAATCTGTGTAACTACAGTTCCTCATGCTAAATAAGGGTCTGCAAAAAATTATCAGCTTTCTTATCTCTTTTTGAGCAAAGAATCGTGACTTAATATGACACAGAAAGCACAACAGTCTCCCTGACAAGCATACATCTCTTCTCATATCTACACTGAAAATTTGTAGAATTCTAAAGCCAAATATATTTTAACAACATACAATTTATAAACAATAGTAAGATTCAAACTTAAGTAAAAGCTATAAACATTTTGATTAGGTAATAATAACTACAGATTAGTTCATAATAGTATAATAATAGGATTAAGTAGTTAATTTCATGGTTAAATGTAGAGGACACTAGGGGAAAGGCCTAGGAAAAGAGTAACTGCTAAACCTCAATAAGATATGACTGCCAGGCAAATGATAAACAGAAATCTGTACTGAAATATATCTAGGCACCACGAATTTGCTTAATGCAAAAGAACCTAGTAAATGAAATCCAGCCTACAAGCTGTATTTTCCCTCACATTGTGTCCCTAAATCAAGCAATGGTGAACATGTTGTTGACTGGGAAATACACAACTAACTATACTTCTCTAGAATAAACCCAGAATCAAAAGGTTCAACAGAATGAAGGCTTCAGAAATAAGTAAGCACAGATGTTTATTCTAGCATTTACCTTTATAAATATTGACACCAAAGAATCAAATACGTAGCTGTGAAGCAGAAGTTTATCCAAAATTGAATGCTTCATTAAAGTCGGAAATGGCCAAAAGCTGCAGGAAACATCCTGGAGGAAAATGTCTTACACAAATGACACCTTTGTGGAGGCCATAGAGTAAAACAGAACATGGTAAAAACCAGTTCTGTGTTTGCATACACAGAACACCTTCCACCTCAACAATTCTACAAATATTGTGCATAAAAGGTTGCCAGGAAACGTTGCCAAGGACTAAAAGCAACTTAACAAAAAATAAAATTACTAGTGGCATGACTAAATGTAGGGGAAAAGTGTCATAAAATATTTTAGAATAGCATCACACCTTATTCCTCTAGAACAGCCACAGAACTGGCCATTATAATCTTAGTCAAAAATAGTTTATTGATATTACTGACTGAACTATACTGCAATAAAATGCCAGTCCCAGAAGGTACAAATGAACTAAAGTCACAAAGTTTCAGAGTTTATGGTTATTGGCATCTTAAGTTAATGGTTTTTCCTTGTATGATAAAAGTGAACAAATATCAGACTATAGTTTTGGATACAGCTTGACTCATTAACAATACCTAGAATAGCTGGGGCATTTGGAATAAAAAACTGAACAACACTTCCAGGTGTATTGGAAAGACTCAATGTAGGAGGACAACAAAACCATACTAAGTATACAAAAAGATAGGTAAATTGGATTTTCCTCTCTCCTCTCTCCCTCTTTACCTGTGACTAGAATTTTTTTAACCTTTTCTACATAGGGTTGAGATAGAGCAAGTACTGAACAATGTATGTTCAAACATTGTTAAGTAAAAGTTAGCTCATTTTTCATAAAGATGTCAAATCACTCATTTATCTCTCTTCACCTACAATAGTCCCCGCTTATCCACGGGGAATACTTTCCAAGACCCCCAGTAGGTGCCAAAAATCAGATAGTACTGAACCCTATATATACTATGTTTTTTCCTATACATACATAGTTATGATAAATCTTAATTTATAAATTAGGCACAGTAAGAGGTTAATGATAATAACTAATAAAATAGAACAATTATAAAAATATACTATAAGAAAATTTACGTAAATGTGGTCTCTCTCTCAAAATATCTTATTATACTGTACTCACCTTTTTTCTTCTTGTGATGATGTGAAACGGTAACATGCCAAACCTATTCCTAAATCTGCATAACCATCCTTACCTGCTTGGTGTCACTCATTTCAGGGGATCTCTTGCTGAGGCCTTTGTATAAACTCAATACTTTCTGGCGCAACACACTGCCGTCAATCAGAACACGCTTTCTGTTCATGTCTTCCGCCCACAAATTTAAAGCCTTTTCCATCTTAACTAAGAACTTATCAACTACTGTGGCCATAACTTTTGCAGTATGAGGTGCGACAGCAATTTCAGATAGAAGATTCAGTCTTACAGTAGATCTTAGCAACTTTAGTGATTTTTTTGTTTGCTTTTTAAGTGAGAACTTTCACCCTTTCTTTTAAAGGAAGCACTTTACAGCTTTCCTTTGGCATATCTGAACTGCCAGCATCACTACTCTTATACTTTAGGGGTCATTGTTAAATAAAATAAGGGTTACTTGAACACAAGCACTGAGATAGCTCGACAGTTGAGCTGATAACCAAGATGGCTACCAAGTGACTAACAGGCGGGGAGCATGTACTGAGCGGATGCACTGGACGAAGGCATGACCGAGGTCCTGGGCAGGATGAAATGGGACAGAGTGAGATTTCATCATGCTGCTCTGAATGACGTTCAATTTAAAACTTATAACTTGTTTATTTCTGGAAGTTTCCATTTAATATTTTCGGACCACAGTTGACCATTGGAAACTCAAACTGTGGAAAGCAAGGCCGTGGATAAGGGGGAACTACTGTATATTTTAAGCTTTTTAACTTTCACTTGAGAATGAAATTGTAAAGAAAAACCTACCACCATTCACTTATATGTTTCATCTATACATAAATGATTAATCTAAGAGTTATCTTCCAGAGGGTGGGCTCATTCCTAAAATGAAGGCTTTTGTCTTTTTGTGTGTTTGTTTCTCTAACACTTAGCACAATTACTCAAGAAACTTTTTTTTCTTATTTCTTATTCCTTTTCTGCCCTCTTCCACCCCACAACCCCCGCAATCACCACACTGTTGTCCATGTCCATGAGTTTCAAGAAACATTTGTTAAACTTGTGGATATCATTTGTCTATCCCTTCCTCAGTCTTTCTGAAACAAATATTCAGAAAGTAGAAATCACCTGGCATGTATTCTGGACCTCTTTACCAAAGGACACTTTTTGGAATAGCCTCAAATATAGCAGCTCCATATTTTTTTTTACTATTCTGTGAGGCCCATCTAAAATCATTGTGAATAACGTGCAAAACAATAACAAAAATAACTTAAATTCAGGTCCTACTGCAATCCTATTTTCCATATTTGTATAAAAGGCTATTATTTTTATGCTCAGATATTTCATAAACAGGTAATTAAGATGGGTTCATATAACACAGAACTCTTCATATAGTGCATATCAAGAAACAACATGTTTATATAAAAATGAGACCATTTAACAAATACACTAAACTTCTTATCCTGACAGTCATTCTGGAAGACCTTATTTCCACAAGGCTACTTACTATTGCTTAAAACAGCTCTGAACTCTTTTGAAAATGGTCTTTCAAATTTTTAGTCAAAGAGTAGTTATAGCCCTGGCCAACGTGGCTCAGTTGGTTGGAGCGTCGTTCCATGCACCGAAAGGCGGAGGGTTCAATTCCTGGTCAAGGCATATACCCAGGTTTCAGATTTGATCCCATACCAGAGCGTGTAGGGGAGGCAACTGACTAATGTTTCTCTCATATCAATGTTTCTTTCTTTCTCTCCTCTCTCCCTTCCTCTCTCTAAAATCAATTTTTCAGAAAAAACATATTCTCAGGTGAGGATTTTAAAAAAAGAGGAGTCATATAGCATCTTTAGACTAAATTGCAAATTATATAAAAATATGTACATTCTGCCAAGTTCACACAATCAACCTGATGAAGTGTTTCTTGTGTACTGACAGAAGCACTGATAACAATGAACCCCACTTGCCAATGTGATGGGTCAGATGACGTAAGAGTGGGACTCCCAAGGTAAACTTTAAAGTGGCTCTAGTCAAAGCAGCTGGTAGACCACCTTTTTAAAATTCTGAGGTGTAGTCAAGTTGCTAATGTTAGCAGCTATAATTTTTAAAAATTAGTGCCTTATCACAATAAAAGGCCAATGTGTATCTTCATGGCTGACAGATGGCCTTCCACATGATTATTCAGAGAGTTCAGACTTCCTTCATCTTATGACTCCACCATTCCCCTACGGCCTAGGGCCTTCACTGGAGTCCTCTGCTACAATCTCCGCATACAGCTGGCAGATGAGGGAGAGGAAATAAGGAGGATCAAACTAGTGCTCCTTTACTGAACAAGGATGAAAGTGCTGTATATTATTTAGCTTTACCTAACTGCAAGGGTGGAAATATAGATGAAATGTGGGATCAAGAGCGAGAGAAAACAAGGTTTGGTGCATTCATAGAAGACACTACTACAGAAGGGCTTAGCTTCATTTGTCATTTGTCTGAATTAACCTTGGAGACAGTTTGAGCCAAATTTTAGAGTGAGTTTCACTGAATTATCATAAATTGTCACCAGAAACAGGATAATCTAACTTAATCCAATTTAAGGTGATCAATCTTACTTTACCCTGACAAGGAACATCTATTCAAAGCATGGATCTATAAAAGGATAATAGTATTTTCAATAAAAAAGTGAGTTTAGTTTGCAAAAAACAAAAGGTACACAAAGGAAGATGCTGAGATGAGTCCTTTAGGTCAAGCTACGGATTTTGAATTTCAGAAATCTCTTTTTTTTTTTCTTTTCGTAAAGAAAGACTGTGCTTATAATAGCAGTGCAATAGCCAAATTAAACATGGGGGACTAACAGCAGGGGAAACCACTTAAGAGGTAGTAGTTCTAACAGTCCAAGCAAAAAGTAATAATTAAGACATAAAGTGAAGGGAAAGAAGCAACCAGATTCAGAAGATGATTCTGAAGAAATGGGACAAGATACAGTGATCAGTAGGATGGGAGAAATGAGGGAGGAGGAAAAGTCAATGATTATGCTGGCAGGAAATAAGAACCCAACCCACTGAGGCTCTGCGTCTGAAAGTCTTAACCAAGGCTGTGCTCCATGGTGCCAATAAGCAAACAAAAGAAACCACTCTACTCCATTTCTGAACCAAGTCTCTGAGTTTAAACTTAAATCATTTGATACTCATCTTGATAACTGTACTTCTAATCAGATCTTCTTACATATGAATAATTAAAACACATGACCCCAAATTTTAATTATATAGGGTAAAATTTATTAGTAAATTATTGTTTTTATTCATAGCACAGGAAAATATAGTAGGCCATTTATTCAAAGTATGTTAATTTAGGGAGTATGATATAGTCTACTCTGTGAAACATAGACTGAATACACTTCGAATGAAAATTTTTTATACAGATGGTAACAAAACCAGCAAGAAGGTAACAAGCATAAGCAAAACATCCAAACACAGTTATAATAATGTTTAAAAATATTTAGATATTTAAACTTGCAGAATGTAAGGATCATGTCTGTTTTAATTCGCATACACAGGTACCACCTATAAAAATACCCACTCCCATCAGTAGAAATGCAATAACACTTTTCAATGCTTGTTTCAACTCTAAATTTAAATGCCAACATAAACCCCTGCTCAAAAAGCACAAAGCTAACTTCAGCAGAGGTAATTATACATTTGTTAAGAAAATTAAATAGCAGATAACTGGACTGTAAGTCTAAACTGTGTAAGATGATTCAGAAAAGGAAATTTATATTTAAACTATTTAATTTGTTTATCCAAACCCACCCAACAAACTTATTTTTTTTTTACCAAATAACCCTGAAATAAACTGCTTGATCAAAGAATTCAACTAAAGACATGCATCCAGGAAAGAAATATAACTGTAATATTATAAATAATAAATTTCCCCATAGTCACAAGGAAGATGTTCAGAATTGTATTAGTTAGCTGTCTATTGGTTTTATCTTAATGCGATAAGCAAAATCCTTAAGTCACTATCACTCAGCATATTAAAACTATTTAAAGTATTATGAAAAGATGACCATGAATCTCTACTCTGTATGGAGAAATCATCAGGAGCCAGTGATTGCTGAGGAAGGAATGTAAACTTTAGGGCCTTCTCTCTCTTATATACACACATACACACCCACATTGTGTTATCCTTGGGAATACAAAGATTACTTGCCCAATTAATTTCTTGGTCCTTAAGTTTATACAGAAACTTTAAGCGAAATCTAGATGGTAGGAATATACTATTATAAATAAAATAAAATCATGTAAACAAATAAAATCAAAGCACTAATCATATTTCTAGTCTAATTATGCTTACTTATTGCTTTGTTCCCCTGATGTCAAAAACATTAGAAGGTTTTGTGAAAGTTTTTCATGATGGAAGAAATACTTCCTCATGAAGCTGGCTAGAAACAGTTTGCTAGGAAATTATAACTGAAGTAATAACTTCTTTGTGTAAGGACAAAATATTCTAGAAAAAGCCTTGGAATATTTATCTAATTTAAAAGCATACCTTTCCATAGAAAAATGTGAGAAATAAAATTATTAGTACATAAGAGGTATTTCCCTTTTAGGTACTCTCTTTCAATACCAAATTTCTTAGAATCATTAAACTCAGACTAGAAAGGGAATGGAAAAGATCTATTCATGTTCATTTATAACAACTTATGATATTATTTAATTCTACTAAATGTTACTAAAACATTTTTTGCAGCAATAAGAAATTACACTATTCAGTAATGTGTTTTTACAACCTCAGATAAACCTCAATCTTGTGTAACTGACTTCCTAAAAAGTTTGTGTAAATAACACTTTGGTAAATTGAATAATTTTACTTGCACATAAGTTAGACATTCTCTAAAGCAAATAACCACTCCAAAATCTGCTCTACAGTTCAAAATTTTTACAGTATAATGAAGCACAAATTAATATGTAATTTACTTTCTCCTTTCTTGGAGCTTGGTATAATCATGATCTTTATGACAGACTACAAAAACATTTAGATTTTTAATTGAAAAATCCACCACCAAGCTTTGAGCATGACGGCTTAAGTTTCTCTAAATGTAACAGCTTCAGAAGTCAATTCCATAGAGCCTCACAAGACCAAATTCACTTAGTAGAACTCTAAACTCACTCTGTAAAACTGTGTGTTCAAAATGTGGACTGTCCTGACATCACCCATCTTTTGCCCCATCTATTTCAACCAGAAAAAGCACCCAGGTCCTTTTTTTATGTGAAGGTCTCAATCAGTGCTTTTCCATGCTTACACATCACCAGTGAATGATAGGCCCTAAATGAGGATAAAAGTCATCAGTTATATAAACCATTAGGCATTTTAGAAAATGAGCCACACAAGTATAATCTATTAATTTCAATCTCTGTCAGATATTTAGAGGACTGCATGTCATAATAACCACTGTTCAGTGATTTGAACCCAGCTATATATATAGCTAAAACAGAAATCTCTATGTAAATTCTATGTAAGGATTTAACAAATATTTACTGCAGGGCCTTCTAAGCACCAGACACCATGCTGGAAGCTGGAACGCTAAAAATGACAAGGAACTATTGGGTGATGTACACACATCCACCAAAATTACCTTGAATACAGAGTTATAGAAACATTAAGATGAGTTGAGATGAAAAATCATCACTAAACTGTTAAAAGTCTCTAGAACTGCTGTATTAACTACGGGAATAATACAGTCAGTCTAATCAAAGATTCAGCTACCCTCCTATATATTTACTTTCTTCTACATTATGGGGTACTAAATTCAAGAATGAAATAATATTTTCAAATGAGCAAAACAAACATTAACAATAATTTATTTTATTACTTTTCCTATGCCTTCCTACTTCCTAAAATCCCTATATGCAATTTTAGATGGCTAATTATGTGGTTATATTCAGGGGATATAAGCCTTTTTTCAGTGTTCCATATTCAAGCTAAAAAAAAAAAAAATCAACCCAGAGAATATGATTCACCTAACATCTGTTTTACCATGAGATTAAATGTAACACGTATTCCATTAAACAGGGATATCTGTATAAAGACATTATTTTTTTACCACATGGCTTAGTATAAAGTAGAAAAGGGTAGCTATCCTAAAGATTAACTAACACAACTGAATAGTAATACTAAAGGCTATCATGCTCATAATTCTTTAAGGTAAAAACTACAAATAGATAAAAATTAAAAACAAGTAAATTCAGAGTATAATAAAGCCAACTCATTGTGCATTCAACCAAGATATCAAATAACAGTAGATTTTAAGTCAAAGCCAAGGTCTACTCATTTCAATAGCCACACAGGGCATCACTGTCCAGGTATTACTACACAATGTTATTATTACATTATACTACATTTCTACACAAGAAACCAAATCCAACAATAAAACTTTGAATTCTAAAGGGTGTCTGTGTGTGTGCACGCACACACAAAGAAGAAAGTGTCAGTGACATCATCCTAAGCCAAATTATAGCAGAATCTTATAATATATCCAGGCAGCAATATAGCTCAGACCTAGATACATTATAGGAGGCACAGAGTGTAGCTCTCCTAAGCTACATCTAATGAAAGAAAAACACATATAAATAAGAGTATTTGCTATTCAAAAAGAATACCAAAAAGCTCAATCTAACTTAGAAAGGTTAACAAAAGAAAATAATAATTCATATATGAAGTCCAAAGCTCAGAAGAAAATAGTGGGTCCAATTCTTGGCAGACTTTAAACTGACCTTGTTAAGAAATACAAATGTGAGCACACCAATTGCACCTGGAATATGTATTCTGTATGGGTCACACAGAGTTCCTCAGACAAAGTAAGGATTCAATAAATATTTATTTTGTGAAAAAGGGAAAAATTCAACTTTTATTTACTAACATACTGCCAACTACTATAATACCTGAAACAAACATTTCTTTAATGAATGAACAGTTATCACTGGAATTATATTAAAGCTATGCTAATCTTTGGCCATATATAAACCAAAAAGACAGAGTAAACAAATGCAGTGGACTGACCAGGTGTTTTTTTAAATAATGAGTCACTTTGGCATGTAAAGAATGCATAGGATTTTAATGTAAGTTTTGTAAAGATATCTGATCAAAATACTACAGAATATTGTAGCTTTTTCAAAACCTTATTTCTGAGCATAGTCCAACTCCCCAATTTTACAATAAAAATGAAACTGCATTTAACAATGTTTGCTAACCCCTGTTTAGTTAGTCTAGGCACTTAAATAATCTAACTTTTTAAGCAGGAAAAGGATAGTTGATTCTTTTCAGGGTGGCACATCAGATTACCTCAAAATACTTCAGAAAAAAGAAAATGACACTGTCGCAGAACTCTCAAAGATATTATGAATGTATTTTGTTTAAAGACTACCAGCTAATATATAAAATATATATATTTTTTACTATGATCTTTTTGAACTTTCATGGAAAGATTTCTTCATAGGTTTACACAAGAATAGTCAAGTTTTGACCTAATGTAATCCTGAGCAACTAAAGCCCTACTAGTTTTTATTATCTTCTAAGATAGAACTATTACTTCACTAATTCAACTTATAAACAGATGTATTCAACTAGAAAACTATAATTACAGAAGAAATGTCATGAGAAACTTCACCTATCACATAGACTCTATAGAACACTTTCAATATCTTAATAAATATACCTTTTCTCATGCTACTTATGAGAGGATTCATGCTCCACATTGACTATTGAAGAGAGCCTACGTTACGTAAGCAAAAGTGACACTGAAAAAGGGCAAAAACATCCTGGGAGAAATTACTAAATGGAGATCAAAATATCTTTTCTAGCCCTGGCTGGTATGGCTCAGCAGTAGAGCACTGGCCTGCAGATCAATGAGTCATGGGTTCGATTCCAGCCAAGGGCACGTACCTTGGTTGCAGTTCATCCATGGCCCTGGTCGGGGTTGTGTGGGAGGCGACCAGTTGATGTGTCCTTCTCACATCAATGTTTCTCTCTTCCCCTTTCTCTCCCTCCCATTCTATCTGAAGATAAATAGAGAAATATCCTCAGATGAGGATTAAAAAAAAAAATATATATATATATATATATATATATATATATATATATATATATATATATATATCTTTTCTACATCACATCAGCAAACCTAGAAAAAATGGAAGAGCCCAAGCAGGTATAAAATGAGAAGACAGTGAACCTTGTTGCTTTGCCATGAGAGTGATATATAAATATCAAAATACAATAAAATATCAAAGGATGCTAAAAGTAAAGAATCAATGTTAGGACTGAAGCCTTATGATTATTATAAATGTAAAGCTTGTCAAATGTGAAAATACAAAAGACTTTACTCTGCCCAGATTTTGAAATTTCATGGGAAAGATAGTTTTTTGTTCTGTTTTTCAATCCTCACCGAGGATATTTTTCCATTGCTTTTTAGAGAGAAGAGAGAGTGAGGGGGGAGGAGGAAGGGGGGGAGAGAGACAGACAGACAGACAAACATTGATGCAAGAGTGACACATGGATTGGTTGCCTCCGGAATGACCCTGACCGGGGCCTGGGATGGAACCTGCAACCCTTCAGTCCAAGGGCCAATGCTCTAACTGCTGAGCCAAGCCAGCCAGGGCAAGGGAAAGGTGGTTTTAAAAAATTAAATCCACATTCTGTCTGAACAAGGTGGTAGGTCATAAAGACCAAGGGAAAGGCCTACTGATGGCATAAGGCTTTGAAGTGCTATGACATTCTTATATGCATACCTGAGGCCTGAATCACTGGGAATACTTGCAACTATTTTAAGTTCTGTGGACCCTGGAGTCTAGTGCCATTTAACTTTCTCTTTAACAGCTCCCCCACCTCCCCCCCAAGCTATTTTTGGCCTTTCCATGACTTAACTGTATAAGCAATGGGATAACCCATTATGCGTGCTTTCCTGCCTCATAATTAACTAGGTTCTAAAAGTAACTTTCAGCTCACCTGAAGTCAGGACTTAGTTAGGGCCCTCTGGGCCCTCTGTGCAAACTGCCTGACCTTGGGCAAATTATTTAACTTCTCAAGATGTCATTTTCTCATCTGCAAAGAGGGGTTAGGGATTATAAAAGTACTCTACATTGGGTTCCAGTGAAAATAAGGGGCTGATATAAAATCTCAATAAATGATAACTTTATTAAAAATCATCTAGTCTATAAAATGCTATTGTAATCAAAATGATTATTGGCATAAAAACAGACACATAGACCAATGGAACAGGAGATGGAGCCCAGAAATAAACCCACTCATATACAGTCAACTAATTTTTGACAAAGGTGTCAAGAATACACAATGAGAAAAGGATAGTCTCTTCAAAAAAAAGTGTTGGGAAAACTGGATATATAGATGCAAAAGAATGAAACTGGACCCTTACCTTATAACCATACACAAAATTAACTTGAAATGGATTAAATAATTAAATATATGACCTTAAAAAAATAAAACTCCTGAAACAAAATATAGGGAAAAAGCTCCCTGATAACGGTCTTGGCAGTGACATTTTGGATATGACACCAAAAGCACAAGCAACAAAATAAAAAAATAAAAATAAGTGGACTACATCAAACTAAAAAGTGCTGCACAGCAAAGGAAATAATCAACAAAATGAAAAGGCAAGCTATGGAATGGGAGGAAATAACTGCAAACCATACATCTGGTAAGGGATTAATATAAAAATATATATAAGAAACTCATAAACTCAATAGCAATAAAACAACCCAATTAAAAGTTGGCAAAAGATCTGAATAAACATTTTCTCAAAGAAGAAATATAAATGGTCAATACATGAAAAGGTGATCAGAATCACTAATTATCAGGGAAATGCAAGTTAAAACCATAAAGAGATACCACCTCGTACCTGTTAGAATGGCTATCAAAAAGACAACAAAAGTGTTGCAAGGATGTGGAGAAAAGGTAACCCTGTACCCCGTTTTGGGGAATGTAAATTGGTGGGAATGGAAAACAGTATGGAGGAGGTTCCTTAAAAACTTAAATAAAACTATCATACGATCCAGCAATCCCACTTCTGGATATGTATCCGAAGGAAATGAAATCAGTATCTTGAAGAGATATACGCACCCCAACTTCACTGCAGCATTATCCACAACAGCAAAGATATGGAAATAACCTAAGTGTCCAATGATGGCAGAATGGATAAAGAAAATGTGTTAAACATACACAATGGAGTATTATACAGCCTTAAAAAGGGGAAATCCTGGCCATGGCAGGGTAGCTCAGTTGGTTAGAGTGTCATCCACATATGCCAAGGTTGTGGGTTCAATCCCCGGTCAGGGCACATATAAGAATCAATCAAAGATTGCATAAGTAAGTATAATGACAAATTGATGTTTCTCTCTCTCCTTTCCTCTCTCTCTGAAAATCAGTAAAACAGAAATTTTTTTAAAAAGGAAATCCTGCCATTGGCAACAACATAGATGAACTTGGAAGACATTGTGCTGAAACAAGCCAGATACAGAAAAACAAATACTATATGATCTTATATGTAGACTCTAAAAAAGTTAAATTCATAAAAGGAGCAAGTAGAATGGTAGTTGCCAGGGGCTCGCAGGTAAGAGGAATGGGGAAGTTTTGGTCAAAAAGTACAAACTTTCAGTTATAAGATGATTCAGTTCTGGGGATCTAATGTACAGCATGGTAACTATAGTCAATAATACTGTATTGTACACTTGAAATTTGCTAAGAGTATTTCTTAAGGGCTCTCATCATACAACATAAAAAATGGTACCTGTGTGAAGTGACTGATCTATTAATTAGCCTGGCTGTGATAATCATTTCACAATTTATACATATATCAAATCACATTGTACACCATAAATATACACAATTTTTATTTGTCAATTATACCTCAGTAAAGCTCCAGAGAAACGTCAAAAAAATGTTTTTAATGAATTATTAATTGCAAAATAATACAAAATGACTGTATAATTTTAGAAAATGTTTCATCAAATAGTTAATTTTTTAGTAATGTAAGAGTAAAAATTAGCTATACGGACTATTCGGAAAAATTCTCGCTGTGGTCATACTGGCTAAATAAGGGGCTATTACTGTCAGTAGTTGATAGGCATTTATTTGATCTTTGGAAATACTAGGCAGCAAGTTGTAGCAGTTTCTGCCTTTCTGTTATGAAATGCATTCAGATGTTTAGTAGATTTAATTCCAATAACTGGAAGACAATTTTGGACACTAACCTTGCCATGCAATAATGGGTTTCACTAGTTTCTTTAACGAATCCTTATTTTTGGTGAGTCATCATTAAGGCACACCACGGTGGCACTTCATTAAGTTACAAACATTCAGAGTTCAAATGCACGAATTCAGTGGTAACTGTTAGCTCTTGGGAGGGCTGAATTAACCTAGCACCAGTTGCTGGGACAATCACTTGAGACCAGAGTTTCTGCTTGGTGAATGATTCCTGAATCATTCATCAGTTTAGTTGATTTTTTTTTTTTCATCCTCACCCGAGGACATTTTTGCATTTATCTTCAGATAGAGCAGGAGGGAGAGAGGGGGGAAGAGGGAGAGAGACACATCGATGTAAGAGAGACACATCGACTGGTTGCCACCCACACAACCCCAACCGGGGCGGGGACAAACCGCAACCAAGGTACATGCCCTTAGCGGGAACCGAACCTGGGACTCTCTGGTCTGCCGGCCGACACTCTAACTGCTGAGCCAAACCGGCCAAGGCTCACTCATCAGTTTATCACTATGTATAACTATCTTTTAATATTCATGGAGAAAAGTACTTCTGCTCAGATTGTAGATGTAAGGAAGGCCAAACACAATCAAGTTCATATTCTTGAGTTCTCAGGAACAAGGATTCCTCTTTTGTTCTCCCTCTCGCTCTCTCATACACAAACACACACTCACACTTTTATGTAAGAAACAAATGGAGAAATATGACCAATCCATGCATTTTCTATTTCAGTTCAACATTCTAGGTCTTACAGTTTTAGACATTTTGAAAATGTCAAAGCATATTCCAGCACAGTGTTAATAGAGCTGTGGAAACAATAGAAAAGCTGTTCTTTAGTAATTTTTTAGCTCAAAAATCACTATTCACCAACATTAGAGTATTTTTTTAATTAGGAGCAACAGGACAGTCTTGTGGAATGAACAGTGAATCTGAAATCAGAAGATTTGCATTTCAAATCCATTTTCCTAATGAATGGAAGTATATATTGCCTTGTATATCGCAAGCACTCAATTGTTTACTTTCCACCTACATAGAGATACAACATAATACAGGGGAAGTTATTGAGGTATTCATGAACTTGCACACCAATATTTGCCTTAGTAGAATCACTTGAAGTAAACAACACTCCTTAAAGGTATCTGCCATGGTTATTCCTACTAAAATGAAATACTAAAGTATTTTTCCATAATTTGTTTATGATATAAGTAAAATCCTTATTTACTTCATAATTACTACTAACCCATTATAGTTTTGGAAAATAAACACAAATCTTATTCTTCTAGAATCAGCTGGATGATGGGTAGAGTCAGTTCCGGGGGTCCAGATGAGGGGTAGAGAGAGGTGGCTTCTGGCTCATCCATCAGTTCCTTAGGCTTTCTATATCAATAGATGAGTAGTGTTCTCTCTTTCCTCCACTTTTGGCAAACCCAATTTGAGACCATCTTCAGACATATAAGCTCAACCTCTTGTTAAAATAAACAGTATACCAGCCAGCCCCAAAATTATTATACTGAAGACAAAAGACAACAGGGCCAGGCACAGACCTAGGACAGGTGCTGTGGAAAAGCCTATCTTGGTGGTGTCTGGGAATTTTAAGCTCTGGAGAAAAGACTGAACTAAAATTAGGAATAACAAAATCTTTAGTATATGCTCCTTAGCAGATGTGGAAGTTTTAGTTACGTGTGTAAATTTTGATGAAACAGGCTTTAAAAATGTTTTAAATTTAAGATTTAAGTAAAACCCTCTCCTATTAGCCATTGATGAACATTGCCATTTATTTCCATTGTTATTCATTGCCATGGAGACCAATCATTCCTTTGTTTTCTAATCCACATTTAGTCCATATTACCATAAAATAATAATCATAAGGACGCCATTACTGGTAACTTCAACATTTCCCCAATACATAAATCCTAATTTGCATTAAATCCCTTAAGAAATGTACACTGCAGTAAATGAAATGTCCTTCCATAAAAAGTACTTTAAATGATGAAATAATTTTTAGTTCAATATATACACGCAAAACTTTTACAGAGAACTAAACTGACCTCGGTCCTTTGATAGACCTTAGGTATATGATATTCAATATGTTTAGGGTAATAATTATTTGAAAGGAATATAATCTTTGAACAAAAGACAGTAGTTTAAGAATAAATAACTTCTCTAAATTCACTATCTATTTTGCTATTCACCCACTGATCTAGAAATTTTATGCATTATAATTGATGAGGAATATTAGGTACATAAATAATGAATGTTGATACTTAGTGTAGTTCTCAAAGGCTGAAAACCTTTCCCAAAAAAGATATTTTAAACCTGTCACTTCAGGAAAAAAAAAAAAAAGGCAAACTTTAACCATTTTCACTCTAAGTATAGGGAAGCTTTGAAACAAGTTCCTCCAAGCAATCTAAGAACATTAATTTTAAAAGGGGAGGGGAGGACAGGAGGAGAACCTTAATTTCCAAGAACATTCACCTGAGAAGTAACTTTATAGGAAGAGAATGTCTGAGTATCTTTTAAAAGTTAGAGAAAAAAGTAATTTAAAATATTGGCATTCCACAAACTAAGCACAGCATAAAACGACTCATAAAAGGAAATTTAATGAAGATATAAAAACTGAAAGCAAATTAATTGATTAAAACACACAGACACACACACATTGCATACAGTCATTCAACATTATATGCTGGTTGGCTTAGTATTTTCTTTTAAAATATAATCGTAACTTCTTAATGTATAAGACAATAAGGCACTCAAGATACTCATGAAAAATTCTAATCAAATTTCACTCTAGAGTTAGTAATCTGTTAGAGTACTAGGCCTAAATAAATCTGTTACGTTAAATCAGAAATCAACGCATGCTATTTTCCATAGCAGAAGCTATATAAATTACAAGCTCTTCCATGTTTTTGTTAACTAGATTAATTACACTTTAAAAAAGCAGTACTCTCCATCCAGAGTACTCCAATACAAATGTTTTTATATCTTTCAGAATTTATAATTCACTCTAATGCTCAATCTTTACGAAAACCACCAGAGGATTTGCAATTGCTGCCTACTCTCTTGCACAGTAAAAATTGTATTTGTTCTGTTTTTAAATCCATAGGTTTTACTGTATTAGGTTTCAGAAAAAAGCAACTTTATTATATTTTCTTTTGGTTGTCACTGATGATTTTAGCTTAATGATCATTGATTTTAACACTACATCCTGTTATATTCTCATTTGTTGTTCTATTTATCTCAAAGGTAGACTTTATGTATTACCATTACAAAAAAATAACTATTTGCATAATACTTTATGATTCTACATCTATTACAAACACATCACAGGGAGCCTGAGGATGCATTCAGTAGCTTGTCATTCACCACTTCAAGACCCTTCAGAAGCAAACAAGGGGAGGGTGACATTTTGCTAATGGTAGAAGTAAAGAGATGAATATAAATAACAAATCTTGAAGGTTTGAAAATACAAAAGAAATTTTAAAAATACAAAAATATTATTTACATGCATAAACAAGATAGTTTCAATTTGTAAAACTCCATGTCTTCTCTGTAGAAGCAAGATGTGTTTGGAGATTTATGTATCTGTTATAATACCCATTTAAATTGCCTAAAACTGCTATAAAAATAAAGGAAATTACTATCTTCTTGCTGGGTTTTATAAAATAATATATTAAAATTGAATGCACCTATTTAAAGAATTCAGCTTTTTCTCAGCCTTGTGAAATAATCTAAATACCATTTTTTATTACTCTAGCCTTAACCCTATAAATATGCATATTACAAATGTTTAAGAGGGAGATAATAATGAGCTGGCATGTTTAGAAATTATGTTGTTTCATAATTTGTTCCTGGTGAAACAATTTCAAAAAAAATATTTAAAGATATTTTCTTCCATAACCATCAGTCCAGATAAAAAATACTGGAAGCTCAGTTATGTCACCTCTAGTCCAAATGCTCATAGCACTTAAAGCTTTTTGTAAACAACATGCCTCTATAGTAAATACATATTGGGACACCGTCTACTTAATTTAACATTTTTAAATGTAGTTTCATACCCAGCATAACACCATCTACACGCACACACACACACACACACACACACACACCCCAGAACAGTGTGCAGGAAAGGAAGGAGAGCAAGAAATGGAGCATGTTGTTGTTTTTCATTCATGCAGTATAGTGATGTCAGTGTCTGCAGCAGCAGAGGCAGCGGCAGGAGCCTTGACCTGTGGAGACTAAAATCCACTAAAGTCAGAACCTTGCAGAATTCAAAAGAAACTGAGTAGATAATCATTTGAAAAATTGTTCAACTGTTCATAACAAGGATTTTAAATGGCTACATAAACAGAATAGAATAGTTGTACAGTTTTAATTTGGGTAGCTCTCTAGCCAGGAGAGATGTGGAGAAGTAACGTAAAGGTAATATAATTGGGGACTGGGGGCAGAAGAGTCTGCATTCAAAATCACTTCAATGTAAGAAACTGACAAAACCACCTGGTGTTAAAAACAGCAAAGCCTCTTCCATTCCCAGTACAAGCTCTCTGATGATGAAAATCTGTTTGCTGCACAACCAGACTCAGAAGTGTTTTCATCATGATTGCATTAAAACTGCATTAAACTCGGATGTGCCATACAACAACAAAGAGGATAGTTTAAGCCTTATCACAAATTTCATTAAAACTGCTTGATGATGGACCATGTAATTCCTAAGCAATTAAGGCTTTTGAAGGATGCAGAAAAACAAGTTGTACTATGATCTGTTGTAAGATGTTAGTGTTTATCAACAAAAGAGGAGGAGGTACTAGATGGCCATTATATTGTTGTAGCAATTGCCGAAACTACTCTTACTCTGCCCACAAAGCGCTCTGTACACAATCTGTCTGGAATGCTTATTTTATGGCTCTTATATTAGTACCTAAAAGAAAATCCCAAAACTCAATCTATGCACTGTTGAAACTAAATCACTCAAAAATTTATGTAAATGCTGTCTTTTCATTCTGTTACCTCTCATTTCATATAGCTCTAAAAAATATGCAAGAGAGCTGCATATGGCATTAATCTGTTAGAAAATGGTGGCCTTTTCTATAAAATACAGCCAAAGATGTGTGTTCAGTGGTGGTCATTATTAGGGCGATCACGTTGTTTTCATTCATTCATTCAGGATTTGCTGGAGGATGTCAGTTTCTGCAGCAGCTGGCTTGACCTGGGGGAGGAGTGGGGGAGCAAATTCCTCCTGGTGCATACAGATTACAGGATGTAATTCTTGGTGCTCATGTACACATACCACTGCACTACATCCTACCTTGCCTCACCATCAAGTGGTCTCAAAACAAGTGCCTTGACATCATGTTAATTACAGGTCAGAAATATTAAAACAAAAACACCAAAACTGTAATCTATCATAACACAACCACTTTCTCCAAGTCTAAGACCTTCATCAAGAAAACTCCATTAAAAAAATTCCACATACCACATAAACATTGTACAGAGAGCTCCACAGTGTTTCCCTTCCAAGCAGAGATTTTCCACTTAGTATGATCTGTTCTCTCCACAATGCAGCAGCAGCGGCGGCGGCGGCAGCAGCGGCAGCGGCGGCGGCGGCGGCGGCAGCAGCAGCATCTGTAGCTCTAGCCTGGTATCTAATAATATTAGCTGCTCCACTCTCCCTTATGAGCTTTAAGTCCCTGTTCTGGCTAACCTTCCTTTTCTCCCCGAGGACTCAACTAGATCATGCACTGTGTCCCTAGACATCAAACCAAACCAAACCAAAACAGAAAAAACCTTAAGGGAAGCCGACAGCATCCACCAACTCACCATTACCTTTGACACCCAACAAAAAAGAAACTTGAGATCCTTTAACAGCTCAACTGAACTGTTAAGCGCACTTACAAATGGAAGGAAAAACTGAGCACACTTCACAAACAGGTCTTTAAATTTTACCATGAAAATGTTGAGTTGGGCATAAACTGTTTCCAGTGCAGTACTGTTCTGATGTATATGACTATATAGAGACGAAAGGTGGGGGGGGGAGCAAAACAAAACACTATACGTTTCGATTGCACATCCCAAACTGTCCCCTCTGCACATCCTTACCACAAATACCCTTACATCACAACTAATGCCACCACCTCTCCAAAGAAAAGAAAAAAGAATTGTCCCGGTAGTCACAGACATTAGGAACTTTGAAGGAAAGCACAAAGAGGCTGCTGGAGAGTTTGTGTGCGTGTTTTTTAAGTGTTTCGCCCAACTCCTCCTTGCCCCCGCTACAAACAGCCGACACAGGGGTGAGCTCATCAGCTCCTTAAATTGAAAACCCTTTCCACGCAGGTGAGTGATGGAAGATAAAATCTGAGGGGCGGCAGGAGGGTCAAATGAAAGTTGCTTCGCAGTTCGCTCCTCCAAGCCCCGCAGCGACCGCAGAGGGTGAGATTCCCAAAGCCACTTTCACACCTTCGATAATGCACTAGCATAGAGAAGCCCGGAGAGGCTGAAGTTTCCGCGGAGGGCACCGTCGGGGAGACGCAGCCCGGGAGGACGGAAGGGTTGGGCTCGCTACCTCTGCACACGGGCGAGCCGGGGCTCCTTCTCTCAGGTGAGTTGCTCCTCCGGTGGCTCTCGGGGGACCGTCTCGGGCGGCCCTTGGCCCGCGGCGCCTGCTCGGTCGGGGCCCCGGCCGGCGGCGGCGTCGGGCTGGGCGGGCTGGGGCCGCGGGCCGCGCCGGGCCCCGGGAGGCTGCCCAGCGAGGCGGCGGCGGCGGCGGGCGGGCGCGTGGGACTGTGCTGGCTGCCCCGCAGGAGCTGGTAGGGAACCGTGGCGCGGATGGGCTGCAGCAGCCGGCCGGCTCCCGCAGCCGGGGCGCAGCCCAAGGCGCCGCCCGCACCGTTCCCACTCCCCGCGGCGGGGGCGGCGGGCGGGGAGCCCGCGGCGCTGCGCCGCATCCTCTGCGGCGGGGGATGAGGGGTCTGGGAGGAACTGGAGGAGGAGGCGGCAGTGGACATGGTGGCTCCGCGGGCCCTGGACGACGCCAGCCGACACGGAGGCGCGGAGCGGGAGGCGCGCGAGCGTGTGGGAGCCGGCGCGATAGTGCGTGCGAGTGTGTAAGGGGGAGGGGCGGGGGTATCGGGAGGGGGAGGAGTCTCTCGGCTCCCCCTTCCCAACGCGCACCCCCTCCGCCTTGGCGAGGGGGAGGGGAAGGCTGCGAAAACAAACGTCCAACGGCCCCAACCGCCCGGTCGGGCTCGGTGTGGCGGTCACGGCCGGAGCCGCGAGGAGCCCGGAGCCGCCGCCGCCCCGGGCATCGCGCTGACAGGGGAGAGAGGCAACCGTCCGGGGGCCGCTCGCAGCCAGGCGGGGCTGCACGCTCGGGAGAGCCCCGCAGCTGCAGGGAGGGCCGGGACTTCTGCTTCTGGGGACCGGGTAGGGGGGTAAGGGCCCTGAGGTATCTGGTTCTCCCGGGAGCCCGCGCCACCGCAAACGCCGCCGCCGCCGTCTCTGCCCGCTCCTCACTCCAAATGGCAACTAATTCCCCCACCCGCACCCCGCCCCCGGCACCGCCTCCCGGTGCTCGGGACCCGGCAGCTGCCGCAACGAACATTCCCATTGGCTCCGCCGCTCTCCGCCAGAATTCGAGTGATTGGTTCCAGCCTAGGAGTGAGAGGAGCACCTATCAATGAAAGTGGTGAGTTGTACTTTGAAGGCGGGGCGTGAAGGGTGGAAGAGTGAGGAGGGGGCTGAACGCGCAGGGAGGGGCGTGAGAGTTGACAGCCTTTGAGGTGAGAGAGAGACTTTGATTGGGCTGCCCTAGGAAAGTGGGTCCCTGTGTGACTGCGCGTGCCCCGACACCCACAGACACACGCACACCCCGGTAAGCAGGTTGCGAGGGCTCCACCCTCCCGGGGCCGACTGTACAACTTGAGACAGAGTACACTTAAGGCAAACTTTACTTTGCGAGTACACCTGTTCTGGTAGGATATTTTGGAGTTGGAACCAGAAGAATCGATCCTTTCCCTCTCATTTTGGTAATCTGAGTTTTCGTGGCGAGTTGACTAATTGATCAAAATAAGCAGCAGTTTCTAGATGCTGGGTTGAACAATGGGCTGATACTTCCACAGCCTATCTTCACATCTGTAGTTCTGCAGTGAAATTAGATGATCAAATCTTATGTTCCGAGATAATAACTCTGAATTGCCGGGGTCAACAAGGAATTACACCATCAGTTAGATATATTAATGGAGAGCACCCTGTTGCCTTTCCCCAGAAGCAGATGGCCTCTTGGGAGAAAGAAATACCACACTTAATGTAACAATCCACTGTAGTAAATATAGTTTTTATTCTGAAGTGAAACTGAAGAGATACAAAGATTTTGGATGACTACCAAAAACCTAAGTTTACCCTACAATAAACCAAGGTTTTAAAGCTTAATTAAGCAGGAACAATTAATTTAAGGGTCTACATTAGTACCCTCTATTAATTTCCTTGAGATAAAAAAAAAAGAAAGAGAAGTGGGAAGTTACATTGGTCTACCCTTGTGTCTGCCCACACTGACAAGCTTCCTCTGATTTCAGGCACTTTATGCGCAGGGGTCAGTTTCACTTAGAGGAGCCATCCCTCTCTGCTTCCTTGAGCGCTCAGACCAGAAACCATACTTGGTTCTATAAAAAGTAATTGAAACAAACCTAATGTAAATGTTAGAATTGCATCCAATACCTCATCCTATTAAGACTAGTGATAGCTCCTCACTTAATTGCACGCTAGAATAATTAACATCTATTGAACATTGACCATGTGCCAGTCACTGTTCTAAGAATGTTTTATGTGTTAACTCATTCGGTCCTCCTATAATCCACACTAGACACTTATTAGCCCCACTGTGTTCTCAGCTGAGGCACAAAATGGCTTAATGTCTTGCCTGAGATTACTCAGCTAGTAAGTGGGGAGCTAAGAATCTAACCCAGGTGGACTAACTTGAGTTTGTGAGTAAGCCCTCTGCTCTAGCACATCACAGCTTAAAGCTGTGGAGTACATGTTTGTAGGGTATTTGCAGTAGTCCACAAATCTAATCTGTGAGATAAATTCCCATTAGTTCAAAAGAAATTTACATGTGAAGACAGCCCATTCATTACACACACACACACACACACTCACATATTTATTTATATATATATATATGTTTTGCTTTCCAGAATAGTATATTTTAATTATAAACAGGGGAAAGATTTTACTCTTTCAAACTTGGTATAATCGACCTATTGTGTTACTCTTTCCATCTAAAATAAAAGATTCCTCATTAATTAGGAGATTGCAGTCTTTCTTGAGGAAAAATAATGATAAATGGCTTGCTTCTTTCCAATGACTTTTTCAGTATATCATGAACAAAAAATTTGACAGATGTAAAGGTAAAAAAAAAAAAAAATGCTGGTAAACTTCCAAGTTGTTGATTTGATTACAGCATGGTTTCATTATAGAAATGTTATCTCTGGCCACTGGTAAATATAAGTATGGAACAATCTTAACACATTAGATTACAATAATTCTAAATTTATATGAAGCCACAGTCCTAATGATCAATACTTGATTTGGATTTAAAACAACATACCTGGCCATATTTTAAAGGCTTTCTGTATTTGTTCAAATTTACCATGGCTAACTTAAATCAGACATTTGAAGTGAATCTAAATGACCCACACACAGAACTACAAGGGTGGGCAAAAGTAGGTTTACAGTTTTTCATATGGAAAATAATACAATAATAAATAATAATACAAGAATAGACTCTGTTTTGTATACTTATAACTGTAAATCTACTTTTGCTAACCCCTGTAGTATGATCACAAAATACTATTTTCAGTTACTGATAAGTCATCATGACCTATTTGGATGTTCAACTACCTTCTCTTTGCTAAAGAAATCTTTGTTGTCCCTTAACCTATATTCTCATGAAATAAGTACTGATTTTCATGTGTAAGGAATTCAGTCTCCAAACAAATCAATGTTGAGCTGAAATAAACCAAACCCAGTGTCTGCTTTCAAATGTCCTTTTGTTGGGTTCTTAATATTTTATTCTTATTAAGGATCTCCAGGGGGATAATAGAAGCTTTAGGAAAATGTTCTCAGTAAATTGGAAACCCCTTAGAAGGAGGTGTGGATTACTGGGTTTAGAAGAGCATTGTAACACTACTACGATAGCTGTGAGATAGGCCAAGTGCAGATTATCTCTGTGCATTGTAACGATCTCTGGAAAGTCTACATAAGACTTAATGTTAGTAAGACCTCTTTACTGTGTTGTCCTGACTAGACAACAACAACATTGAAAACACAATTTGGTGGCATAGGAAATACCTTTGTTCTTAGTAGCCCATAAATACTTAGTTCATAAATAGTAATGGACTATATTTTAGGTTTAAATGAAAACTTGGAATCATTGACTGCATATGATTAATATATCCAGCCCCATATATTGGGCCTACACAGCTTCTAAAATGTCTCTCTTCTATAATAGTTTCATCCAGGTTTGCCAGGCTGTTCATCCAAGGCCCATCCAAATCTAAGAGGCAGTCCAGGCCATCAGTGTTAGCAATGAGGTCATGGCTGAGAGAGAACACTAAACAGATCTGCACTGATGTTCATCTTAAGCTGATTAAGCTCTCATGTAGGTGGATTCTTTATAGCAACAACAAAAAAAGCCTTGCCTGAATTTTTGTCCCTGGCAGATGCTTACAGTAAAACGTCTTACTGCTTGTGACAGCCTACGTGCGCCTTTGCATTAGGTGTTCCCTTTGCCTGAAAGGTTCTTGCCCCAGATATCCACATGGCTTTCTCTCTCATTTCCATCATGTCTTTACTCAGATGTCACCACCTTCACGATGACAGC
Organism: Tadarida brasiliensis; assembly: GCA_030848825.1. Taxonomy (NCBI): domain Eukaryota; kingdom Metazoa; phylum Chordata; class Mammalia; order Chiroptera; family Molossidae; genus Tadarida; species Tadarida brasiliensis. The sequence continues at coordinate 74,085,293 of CM061267.1, read as the reverse complement.
TTTTCTGAAAACCCTTTTTAAAATTGCAAACACCCCCTAGGTGTTCTCTACTCTCTACGCTATTTATTTTTCCAGAGCACCTATCATGATGCAACGTATTATAAATTATAATGATTTTTTGTTCTGTCTGTCTAGAATATAAGGGCCATGAAGATAAGACTTTTTGCCTATTTTATAACTGCTGACTCTCCACAACAGTGCTCAGAACATGGTAGACAATCAGTATTTGCTCAATATTGTTGAAAGAGTAGCCAATTCTCGCCAGTGTTTGTCTCATGAACTAAACTGTGCCTTTCATCAGAAAAAAAAAAAAAAGATAATAACAGGTATATGTCTGCTGCAAAGGCATAGCCACATAGCAGAAAAATGTTCCATGTGGCTACTGTAAACCATACAGATATCTGCACTGGGGCTGGCGTTCAAAAAGAAAGCATATCTTGTATTATGGTCCTTATACCCGCAAAGTGGAAAATATTAGTCTTTGGAAGCTCATCAGAAGTTGAAAATGGAAAATGAAATTGGTAATGAAGAAAAGGCAGTTGAAATTTGCAGGAAAAAAATAACCACCTGAAATTGACAGAGGACAGTTGAGAAGGATCAGTTAGGGAGTGACATCTGCTGATTTGTAATTAGCTCTATCGCACTAGTAGGAACAGCTATTCTCAAGAGGCCTGTATAAAGGAACTGAAAAAAATTATATTTAATTAAGTAGAAAGGCATATTTCATGTAAATAATTAAAGTTTTGCTTTCTTTCCTCCCAGCTTTATTGAGTTATAATTGAGAGTAAATTGTATAAGTTTAAGGTATATAAAATAATATTTGATATAGGTTATAGTGCAAAGTGATGAACACAATAAAGTTAGTTAACGCATCTATCACCATACATAGTTACAAAAATTATTTTGTGGTGAGAACTTTTAAAACCTATTCTCTTAGCAACTTTCAAATATACAACACAGTATTGTTAGCTACAGCCACCATAATGTATTATACATTACATCCCCAGAATTATTCATCTTATAATTGGAAGTTTGTGCCCTTTGACCACTTTCACCCATTTACCCACTCCCCGCCTGCCCGCCCCAGGCAACCACCAAGCTCTTCTCTGTTTCTATGATTTTGGGTTTTTTAGATGCCACATATATGTGAGATTATATAGTATTTGTCTTTCTCCATCTGATTTATTCACTTAGCACAATGTTCTCAAGATTCATCCATGTTGTCACAAATGTCAGGATTTCCTTTTTATGCCTGAATAATATTCCATTGTATATATTTACCACATTTTATTTATCCATTGATGGACATTTAGGTTGTTAATATGCTTGACTATTGTAAATAATGCTGCACTGAACATGGGGTTGCTGATATCTCTTCAAGATACTGATTTCATTCCCTACGAATATATACCTGAAGTGAAATTGCTGGATCATATGGTAGTTCTATTTTTAATTTTTGAAGACCCTCCATATTGTTTCCATAATGGCTGCACCAGTTTACATTCCCACCAACCGTGTGTAAGGGTTGCTTTTTCTCCCTATTTTCACCAGCACATGTTATCTCCTGTCTTTTTGATAACAGCCATTCTAACAAGTGTGAGGTGATATCTCATTGTGGTTTTGATTTGCATTGTCCTGATGATTAGTGATGCTGGACACCTTTTCATGTACCTGTTGACTATTTGATTATCTTTCATTTTGTTTATGTGGTGTATCACATTTATTGATTTGCGAATATTGAACCAGCCTTGCATCCCTGGGATGAATCCCACTTGGTCATGATGAATAATTTTTTTGATGTATTGCTGGATCCGATTTGCTAGTATTTTATTAAGGATTTTGGCATCTATGTTCATCAGGGATATTGGCCTGTAGTTTTCTTTCTTTGTAGTGTCTTTTTCTGATTTTGGAATTAGAATTATGCTGGCCTCATAAAACGAGTTTGGAAGTCTTCCTTTTTCTTGAATTTTTTGAAATAGTTTGAGGAGAATGGGTGTTAGTTCTTCTTTGAATATTCGGTAAAACTCCCCCGTGAAGCCGTCTGGGCCTGGGCTTTTGTTTGCTGGGAGAGTCTTGATTACATCTTCAATTTCCTTACTTGTTATTGGTCTGTTCAAGTTTTCTATCTCTTCCTGGTCCAGTTTTGGGAGACTATGTGTTTCTAGAAATGTGTCCATTTCACTTAGATTGTCAAATTTGTTGCCATTTAAATGTTCATAGTATTTGTTAACGATCCTTTGTATTTCTGTGGTGTCAGTTGTTACTTCTCTTTCATTTCTGATTTTGTGTATTTGGGTTCTCTCTCTTTGTTTCTTGGTGAGTCTAGCTAAGGGTCCATCAATCTTGTTTATCGTTTCAAAAAACCAGCTCTTTGTTTCATTAATCCTTTGAATTGTTTTTTTGGTCTCTATGTCGTTTATTTCTGCTCTGATCTTTACTATTTCCTTCCTTCTACTTGCTCTGGGGTTTTCTTTTTGTTTGCTTTCTAGTTCTTTAAGTTGTGAGGTTAGATAGTCTATTAGAAATTTTTGTTGTTTCTTGAGGTAGGCCTGGAGTGCTATGAACTTCCCTCTCAGAACTGCTTTTGCTGCATCCCATAGATTTTGTGTTGTTATGTGTTCATTTTCATTGGTTTCCAGGAAGTTTTTAATTTCTTCCTTGATCTCCTCAGTAACCCATTCATTGTTTAATAACATGCTATTTAGCCTCCATGTGTTCAAATGTCTTTGCATGTTCTTGTTGCAATTGATTTCTAGTTTCATGCTATTGTGATCTGAGAAGATGCTTGATATGATTTCAATCTTCTTGAATTTGTAGAGACTTAGTTTGTGTTCTAATATGTGGTCTATCTTTGAGAATGCCCCATGTGCAGTTGAGAAGAATTCTGCAGTTTTGGGGTGTAATTCTCTGTAGATATCTATTAAATCCATTTGGTCTAGTGCTTCATTTAGTCTCTGTTTCCTTGTTAATTTTTTGTCTAGATGATCTATCCAGTGATGTCAGTGGGGTGTTGAAGTCCCCTGCTATGATTGTATTGCTGTTGGTTTCTCCTTTGAAGTCCTCCAGAAGATTTTTAATATATTTTGGTGCTCCTATATTGGGTGCATATATGTTTACCCAGGTTATATCTTCCTGTTGGACAGATCCTTTCGATATTATGTAGTGACCTTCTTTGTCTCTAGTTATGGCCTTCATTTTGAAATCTATTTTATCAGATATGAGTATTGCTACCCCAGCTTTTTTTTCCTTTCTGTTTGCTTGGAAGATTTTTTTCCATCCCTTCACTTTCAACCTATGTGAGTCTTTTGTTGTGAGGTGAGTCTCTTGTAAACAATATATATATGGGTCATGCTTTCTTATCCAATCAGCTACTCTGTGTCTTTTTATCGGAGCATTCAATCCATTTACATTTAAGGTGATTATTGATATGTACTTATTTATTGCCATTTTTGTTTAGTGTGGTTCTATTTTCCTTCCTATTTCTTCTACTAATTACAGCAGTCCTTTTAACATTTCTTGCAGTACTGGTTTGGTGCTAATGTATTTCCTTAGCCTTTTTTTGTCTGGGAAGCTCTTTATTTGACCTTCTATTTTGAATGATAGCCTTGCTGGGTAGAGTAGTCTTGGATTCAGATCCTTGTTTTTCATGACCTTGATTACTTCATGCCATTCCCTTCTGGCCTGTAGTGTTTCTGTTGAGAAGTCAGCTGATAGCCTTATGGGGGTTCCTTTGTAGGTTACCTGTTGCTTATCTCTTGCTGCCTTTAGGATTCTCTCTTTGTCTTTAATTTTTGGCATTTTAATTACTATGTGTCTTGGTGTGGGCCTGTTTGGGTTCTTCTTACTTGGGGCTCTCTGTGCTTCTTGAACATGAATGCCTTCTTCCTTCACCAAATCAGAGAAGTTTTCTGTCACTATTTCTTCAAATATATTCTCTAACCCTTGCTCATTTTCTTCTTCGGGGACTCCTATGATGTGAATATTATTATGTTTCCAGTTGTCCCACAGTTCTCTTAAGCTGTCTTCCTGTTTTTTAATTGTTTTTTCCTTTTGGTTTTCTGATTGGTTGATTTTTTTTTTTTTTTCTACCCTGTCTTCTAATTCACTGATCCGGTCCTCAGCTTCCTCTACTCTTCTGTTTAGTCCTTCCAATGTGTTCTTCATTTCTGCTATGTCATTCTTCATTTCTTCTTGCTGCTTCTTAATTTCCACTTGGTTGATTTTCAGTGTTTCTATGTCTTTGCTCATGGTGTTGATGTTCTTACTCATGCTGTTGAGCTTCCTCAAGATCATGGCTCTGAATTCTAGCTCTGTTGACTTGCTTAACTCCATTTCATTTATCTCATCTTCAGTAGAGGTCTCTTGTTCATTCATTTGGGATTTGTTTCTTTGTTTCACCATTTTGACTATCTCAGTGGGTTTTGGAGCCTGCCAAATTTTCCCTGTGGATGTTGGTGTTCTGCTATTTGTGCCTCCCTCTACTGGGTTTGGATGAGCGTGGGAGGACCCACATTAAACACCACTGTCAAGTCTTACTTTCCTGGGTAGATTTGCAAGCCCAGAAAAGGTTAAGTTATCCTCTAGCTTTTTGCCTAGAGGCTATTAGTCGAGGTTACTTGAAGAGCCTTGGGTTCTCAGTTGAATGAAAACCTCCCTCAGGTGTTCAGTGTAAGAGGATTTCCCAAGGGTGGGGCAGATGCTGGTAGTTAATGAGCCTCAATTTGCATTTCAATGGCCTACCTGGGTGGGGCTGAATCTCTGAGGGTGGGGCTGCCACCTCTCCCCAGAACCCTGGGAAGGAGTAAGATGGCCACCATCCTGCATGGCTGCAACTTAGCAAAAGCTCTGAGCGCCCTCCAAATCCCGAGTGTCCCCACACAGTTCCAGTCCAGTCTGCCCTCCCTCTGCCGGAGCCCAAGGTGAGTGGCTGTGGCTATTTTAGCGCTCTGTCCCGGCCCTCTGTGCTGTGGAGCCGACTTGGGTTTTAACCCTGAGGGCGGTGCTCACAGCTAAGACTGCTGCTGTCCATGGGCTCCCAGCCCCCCTCTCGCACCTCCGCAATCCTACCAGGATCGATTCAGTGTCCCTGGTTGTCCCTCACAAGCTGCTTTTCTGTTGCTTTTTCCCAACGATTTGTCTTTATTTTAGTTGTAATTCTAGTTTGGTCCTGGTAGGTGGTCTGTGTAGCTTCCATTCACTCTGCCGCCATTTTGGAATCTCCCTTTACCAATTTTTAAATTGGATTGTTTATTTTTTGTTATTGAGTTGTATGAGTTTCTTATACATTTTGGATATTAACCCTTTACCAGATATGTGCTTTACAGATGTTTTTCCTATTCTGTGGATTGCCTTTTCATTTTGTTGATCATTTCTTTTGCTGCATAGAAGGTTTCTTAGTTTGATGTAGTTTCACTGGTTTATTTTTGCTTTTTGTTGCTTGTGCTTTGGGTGTCATATCTACAGAATCTTTGCTAAGACCAATATCAAGGAGCTTTTCCCATGATTTGTTTCTAAAAGAAGTTCAGAAGAAGCAATAGAAATAGAGGATGTTTTATTTTTAACTGGTAAATATTAAAAGAGTAAATATGGTAAATATGCCGTTATTTCTACAAGGCTGGAAGACAGTGATGAGGACCACCAGTTTCTCAGCCTCCATCTCCACAGCAACTCCTATTGCCAGCTGTGATGCCAGGGGGATATGCCTTAAGCTGATACCTAAGTAGACTTTTATCATTTAACTAAAAGACTAATAGACTCAGAGACATAGTAGTAGGGTACAGACTGACAAACCTCAGAAGGGGGCTTGGGGGGAGGGGAGGGAAGAGATAAACCACAGAATTTACATGCATGTAAGCATAACCACGGACATAGACAACAATGCTGGGGACGGGTGCGGGAGCGGGATCGGGAGGAGGAGGTCAATGGAGGGAAAAGGAGTACATTTGTAACAAAAATAAATTAATAAAAGATAAAAAAAAATATATAAAAATAAAAGACAGCTAATCCTGAGTATCCCTAATCTGGAAAAAAAAAAAAAGACTATATTGTACAAAGCCAACACATTCAGAGGTTAAAGATGTGGGGACCAAAGTACTGCAAATATTCTAACTCTATCATGCTGTGACATTCCACTTGTGTTAATTCCAAACATGATATCAACAATATATGAGAATAGTAGTGGTCCTATGAAGAGAGTATGCTTGATTATCATGGTATTATTTTTTAAATGAGAGTTTAGAGTGATTAAATATGTCATGAGTTAATTTCCTCCTGTGTGGCTGAATTTTACTTTTTGCTATGTGAATGTGTTGCGGGGACTGCTGTTTAAAGTTCAGTCAACTCATCACCAGTGCTTAACAAGAGAAGTTTCTTTTTATTTTAAACTTTCTGTAGCACACAATTTTCAGTGTTCTACTCAGCATCTTATTGAAAAGGTCCACAGTAATACATCTAATAGGCCTATATGAGAGTTTAACAGCAACAGTACTACTAGCATCAGGCCTTTAACTCCACACCAAGTTACTTATTAAATGACTTCATAGTGTACACTATTGTATACTTTGTAGGACATACTTGTTCTCACACTTCTGTAAATTGTAGTCTATCAGAGGCAACAAGATATGCCTACAAATAAGGGTGAAAAACCATGTCTAAACATATGTTGTTCATAGGAGAGATGCAAATAAAGTTATATGGAAGGGATGGGAGGGAAAGGTACGTTTTGAGGAAAGACTTCAGGAAGAAGAGCATGAAGAGGTTTGTCAAGAGGAATACATAGGATGTGTTAGGTGATGATCCAAAAGTCTGTCTTGACTGATGGCTAATGGAAGATAAGTCTTGGTCTGTTGATGACAGGTCGTGGAGATTGCCAGGCAAGATTTGCACTTCATTGAGTATGCAGTGAGAAGCTGTTGAAGATTCTTGAGTGGGTGGGGAGAACATGAAGGAGCTGTGCTTAATGAAGATTAATGCAAGAATAGTTTACAACCTGGATTGGAGACTGCAAATGGGAGGACGATTTATCAGGCTTTGAGAATAGTCCACATGAGTTTAGGTAACGAGAGTCAGGGGAATGACAGAGGACATGGAGAGGAGGAAAAGACGGGAGTGACCCTCCTTCACAGCTGATGGACCTTGACAGCAGGAGGTGAGGCAACTCTGAAGCTTCAGGCTTGGATGCCTGGGAGGATAGTGGTGGCTTTAACAGGAACAGGGCAGCCAGGAGAAGGAGTAGATTTGGGGAGAAATATAGTAAATAAAACTATCAAGGACTATTTGAGTGCAGGTTTTTTTCTTTGTTTTACAGAGATTTAATTAACATATAGCACAGTATATTTTTGTTGTTATTTTGTTTTGTTTTTTGTTAATCCTCACCTGAGGATATTTTTTCCATTGATTTTTTTTTTTTTTAGAGAGAGAGTGGAAGGGAGGGAGGGAGGGAGAGAGGGTGAGGGAGAGAGAACCATTGATGTGAGAGAGACACATCGATTGGTTGTCTCCCACACATGCCCCAACTGGGGCCAGGGATGAACCTGCAACCCAAGTACGTGCCCTTGACTGGGAATCAAACCCCAGGCAGCACTGGCTGACGCTCTAACCACTGAACCACAAGGGCCAGGGCAGCACAGTATATGTTTAAGGTATACAACATAATGACTTGACCAACATTTACTGTGAAATGATTATTACCACAGTAAGTTTAGTAAGTTTACTTAACATCCCTAATCTCATATAGATACAAGAAAAAAAATGTTTTGGAGGTAGTTTTAAAATCAGTGAAGTTGAGAACAGAGATATGGATTTGGGGGTTATCCTTATATATTTAGTAATTAAAGCCATGGGCACAAATGAAGTTGTTAAGGGAGAAAAGCAAGGAAATAAAGGAAAAGAGGATCAAGGCAAAAAAAATTGAGAAATTATACATTATTGGAGGAGGGAAAAGTTAAAAACAAACAAAAAAGATAAGGCCAAAGGGAAGCGCTCCTTGGTAAAATAGAGTTTGGCAGCTCAGAAGATACGCTTGGCAGAGCCTTGTGGGGTACCTGGCAGCTCAGGTCCCCCTCCTCTGAGAACGAACCCTTCCCCAGCACACAGAGGGTGTGGGCCTGACGTCTGTTTGTACAAAACAACTTTGTTCCTCGGGCCATGGTTGGTTTGACCTGAGTTCAACAACTGACCAAAGGTGGACCAATCAAATTTCTCCCCCGGGAATTTGGAATTGAGAAATACAACATATTTCTATGAAGGGCATGACCTAAATGAGCTAAATCCTTAACACAGAAGCTTGCGCATGGGGTGGCCATCCTCTGTCACAGGCACAGAGAAGCACAGGAAACCTGCCTTCTGACAGAAAAGAATGAAGTGCCTTACAGGAAACAGAAATGAGACCAGGTGATGGGGGGGTGGCCCTGAGAATATGTTCATTTTCCCGTGATGTCTGTTTTATGTCTTATCCTTTTCTTCAATCCTTTAAAAGCATCCCCACGGCTGCCTACCCCGATACAACCTCAGTATATTTATTCCTACTAACAAATTTAGTAATCTTCCTCTCTTACTTTCTCAGGGAATTCATTTCTTTAGTTATTCCCTTGCTCTTGTTCGTCATCAAATTTTTGATTATTCACGATATGTATGAACATATTCCATCCTAACATTAAAAAATAGCAAAGATTCTCATGCTGTCCCTTTCCATCTGCAGTTCTACATCTCTGATCCCTTCACAGTAGCACTTCCTTTTAAGAACTTTAAAAATTTTTCAGTTACATTTGACTTCAATATCATGTTAGTTTCAGGTATATAGCATAGTGGTTTGACATTTATATAACTTATGAAGTGATCCTCCCAATAGGTCTACCTGACACCATACATAGTTATTACAGTATTATTGACTGTATTTCCCTAGGCTGTATTTTACATCCCTGTGACTATTTTGTAACTGACAATTTATGCTTCTTAATCCTTTCACCTTTTTCTCTCATTCCCCAACCCTCCTCCCACCTGGCAACCATCAGTTTGTTCTCTGCATCTATGATAGAGTTGTCTACAAGTTAACTCTGACTTCCTATTCAATCTACTCCATTCTGGCATCCATACCACCATGCCACTGAAAATTGCTGATCAATGTTGTTGACACTCTCTACATTGCCAGACCCAATGGATAGTCCTTGGACCTCATCCTAACCCAACTTTTAGTAGTTTTCAAGATAGTTGGTCAGTGTCAACTTCTTGAAAAAAATATGCTCTATTGGAGTCTAGAGCACTGCAATTATCTGGTCTGTCTCCTCCTTTAGTCACTGCTGTTCAGTGTCCTTCAGTGGTTTTTCTCCTTTAGCCCCCTTTAAAACTTGGGCTCTAGTCTCTGCTTACCTCATTATAAACTCACCTGCTTGGTAATCTCAGCCATTCTCGTGGCTTTCAATACATAAAATGCTGACAACTCCCAAATTAATCTCTCTAGTCCAGACATTTTATCAAATTCTGTATTCAAATATCCAGTTGCCTGTTTGACATGGCAAGTCTCCATGAATATCTGAAATGAATGTTTCTGAAACAGAGCTAAATCCTTAGTTTCTATATTCCTGTGTTTTCCCCTCATCAAAAAGAAATTATATATATATTTTTCACTTCAGTAAATGGTATCACCCACCATCCACCCATTTATTCTAAACAAGACAACCTGAGCAATATTCTTGGTTTCTCACTCTCTTCCCTCCTCAACTCCAACCCATCATCTAGTCCTATCATTTGTGACTCATAAATAGATGTCTAATTCATCCACTTCTCTCCATCTCCTCTGCTAACACTAATTCAAACCACTATTGCTACAGCTGCCTACTGGTCTTCCAGCATCTATTCTTGCCTTCCTTAATCTTTTCTTCTTATCAGTCAGGATAAACCTGGAACTATGTTGGACAATGTTGTTTCCTGCTTAAATCAGTTGTGTTTCCTAATTACTTTACAATAAAATCCAAATTCCTTAAAATAGTTTAAAAGGCGTGGCCTGCTCTGGCTTCTGCCTCTTTTCTGCCTAGTCTTGCTCTGTGTTTCGCCCTTACCCTTTAAGTTCCAGCCACAGTGACCTCCTTTCACTTCCCCCGAGATGCCACGGCAGGGCCTTCACACAGGTGTATCCTCAGCATAAACTCCTCAGTTTCTGTGAGTGGCTTCCCCACATTCTTCAGGTCTTAGTTTAAATGGCATGTCTTCAGAGTATCCTTTGAGTTCTCACTCATCACTAATAACCTACAATCTATCATTAAGCCAGTTTGTTTCATCTGTAGTGCTCATTACAAGTTGTAAATATGCATTTGTTTACGTGCCTATGGTAAGCCTTCTCCACTAGGTTGTAAAATCTCCAAAAGCCAGGGACCTTGTTTCTTCTGTTCACTATTTGATCATGTACCACCTTGCCAGTGCTCTATAATTATTTGTTAAAACTTTATTTGTTGCTGATAGCTTCCTAGGTCCTGATTCCAATCCTTATGCAGCCCTATTACACTTTCTGTGAGAGAGTTTCCTGTAGTTTATCTTAAAATCCTCCTTGTTTCAGTTTAATTTACAGGTTTCTGTTCTTATAATTAAATGGTTAGTTGCTGAGCACCTCATCCTTTTGAAAACTTTATCCATGTCAAATGTTGCTGAATGGACAAGAAGGTTAAGGGGCTAAATAAAAGTCATTAGATCTCATCACTGGTAATCTTCAAGCCAATAGTGTCTGTAAAATGTGGCCTGTGGATGCCAGATCATAGTTGGGTCGATGAAAAGGGCGTGAAGGTAAATGCAACCAATGTGACATTCTTTTTGAGAAATCTGAAATAAAAATAAGGCATGAAGTAAAATGGGATCTTGTGATTGAACAGTGTCCAAGAAAGTATATCTTGGTTTACTTTTCAAATAACAGAGAAGCCTTGGCTGGTGTGGCTCAGTTGGTTGGAGTGTCATCCCATACACCAAAAGGTAGCGGGTTCAATTCTTGGTCAGGGCACATACCCTGGTTGCAGGTTCGATCCCCGGTCAGGGTTCATACCAGAGGCAACTGATTGATGTTTCTCTCTCTTTCTTACCCCCTTTCTCCCCTTCCCTCCCTTTCTCTAAGAGGGGAAAAAAAATAGCCCTGGCCAGTTTGGGTCAGCAGTTAGAGCATCGGCCCACGGGCCAATGAATCGCAGGTTCGATTCTGGTCAAGGGCACGTACCTCGGTTGCGGTTCGTCCCAGCCTTGGTTGAGGTCGTGCAGTAGGCAACCAGTTGATGTTTTGACACATTGATGTTTCTTTCTCTCTCCCTCCCTTCATCCCTAGCACTCTATCTGAAGAAAAATGAAAAAATATCCTTGGGTGAGGATTAAAAAAAAAAAGAATAGAGAGAAGAAACATCTATTGATAGTGCCTGTAAGCCAGAGGAGAGAAAAAATTAAGAAGTAAGGTTTGAATGGGGAGAAGGATGAATAGATTTAGCTTCTATGAGGCATTACAGGGTTTGATTAAGAGCACAAGTTTGACAAAAAGGGGCAGTGTTTCCCCCTTTATTACAGGAAGAAAGGAAGATAAGAGTGAAGGTAAAGAAAAATTGAGCAAAGGGAGGTTGAGTGTGGCCACTTCAGTAAGTAGCAATGTCATCTACAATTGGTTGTCAAGGGGAGAGTCAATATCTCTTGAGAGAATTTTCCAAACCACATCTCTATCCCTTGACTTCATCACCTCCCTGCCCAAGACTACAAACGCTGTCGTCGCTACTACCATAGAGACTCACTACCATAGAGACTCACCGATGCTGAAGGCCATGATGGCTGATGGGAACGTCCCTTATCTCTTAGGTGGGATGGAACAGAAAAACAAGTAGTCACTGAAAAGTGTAGGCAGAAGGGAATATGGGGATTTGAAGAGCTCTGACATCATGAGGAAAATGACAAGGACTCAGAACCATGTATTTCAAACATGTAGCTCACTGGACATTCTTGGGGCCCTTGCTAAAAATACAGAGTCCAGCTCTCTTCCCTGGAGAGTCTAATTCAGCAGGTGGGAAGGATAGGAGTGCATAATTTTAAACAAGTTCCCCAGGTGATCTTTGTGATTAGGCAAATTTGGGAAACAATGGATTCGAAGTGAATAAAAGTTAACCAAATTTAACTACAGGCCCAAAATATATTCTCAATTTTTAGCCAAATACAAAGAAATGTTGATAATTCACATCAATTCATGGAAATTACCCAGAGAGAACAGTTTTCAAAGGATTACTATCTAATTCTATGGTTCCAAATAATCTACAATGGTATTAAAAATGGAAGATTAGTTTGTAGCTACTCCTTTATTATAGAGAATTTCATTGAGGAAAAGGTAAATGGACTAGCTAACAGTTATTACTTATAAGATAACGAGTCAGCTATTTTAAAGCCTGTTCTGCTTCTAGTTTGCTTAGGTCCCAGATTAATAAACTAAACGTTATAAAATCTAAGAATGTAACTTGATCTTATCCATTCTTAACATTCTTAAAGGAGATCTTGAGCACACTGGCAGTAGAACCACTGAAAGAGGATTCAATTTAAACTGTTTTTTCCATTCCCTCCCAGAAAGGTTGATTTGTATTGATATACAACAGTCGGGCCCCAGACCACTTTCTGGGACCTCAGGGCCCCACTAATTTGTACCAGTTTCCCCCTATTCTAGTTAGCCCTGGCCATCAGGTATAAATTAGTGCTAAATCAATATTAGCTGATACTTCCCCAGGTGTGGGAAGTGTGGAAACCTGATCACATGAGCAAACACAGCCCTTCCTGGCCACATTTAAAATAAGGTGGGTGTTATTATACTGTATGGGGAAAAGGTTTTTAAACAAATCTCATGCCACCTTAATTTGCATTAACTTGATGTATACGGATATCAATAGTCAGGCTCCGTTTTCAGTTATTACAGTTTCCCTGCCACCCTTGACACTTTCTTCATTCCTTCAGGGAGACTTCTCCTGCCCTTCCTATTTCTTCTCACCTCCAGCCATGCCATGTGCCCCACACCCTTTTTCATTTCTAGTACTACTTGCTCACAGGGGTGAGTGGATGAGCAAAGGGGACTTAGTTTACATACGTGCTTCCATTGCTCGCCCTGGGTGGAGCACTGTCCTAAATAAACTTCAGTTTTGCCTCAGTGCCATTACTCAACAAGTTATTTATACAAGCGCCACTTAATAACACTAGAATAAACAAAGCATTTAAACTTGTTATTGAGGAAAGAAGCTTTAGCTGCCCACTTTCTTTATGCAAGGCCCAATCTCACTTCAGTTGTTCTTAGAAGACTCTTGAGTTTTCTTTAAAGAAAACCAGGCAGAGCACAAGTACTGTAAGTCAGGTCTAAGTGACGTTTACCTTTGAAGGGATTGGTTCCTTTGTTCATTACAAAGGACAGGGAATCTTGTCATTTCTTTTAACACTTCCAAGTCATAGCTACTCAAGGTGTAGCTAAACATTTAACGCTCTTAAAAAATATTGAAAACATATGTTAAGTATTTAGCCGCAGATGAAAACAGAAACCAATGGTCAAAATTGCAACAAAATGGTGTGACTCTCTATGATTTTTCTCTTTTATATCCTGAGTTTCATAGAAATTTCATAATATGTTTGAAGCAGTTTCATACCTATGACCTTTCTGTATGCAAGAATTCTGTGACGTAGTTAGAACACAGATACTATTTACATTTTACAGATGGGGACACAGAGGCCTGCCGCACTGGCTGGCATCACAGTTATCACATGAGCGATTCAGAACGAGAAATCAGGTCTCTTGATTCCAGGCCCAGTGTTTTTCCTTCACTAGGAAAATTGCCTTTATTGCAAGAGAGTCAGGGATATGATCACTCAGTAATAGAGAGCATGGATCTTTTCCATCCTTAGTCTTTGAAGGACCTATGAGCTAACAGTGTATGCGAGAGAGGACACTTACTGCCTGAGAGATTGATTACCTACCTTCAGAGCAACCTGATAATGCACCCCGATAGGAGAAGGACCTGTCTAAGGGTCCTAATTTGCTTTAAACACCCAGAGTTCCTGATAGGAAGACAGGGTGTGGTAATTATATATCTTGCTTTTGGCTTATCTTCTCCATATCCTCACCCTCACAGATGTCTTTCAAACATTGGTAATTACAGCTTTCAGAGCCAAAGCCTACAAACCCATAAGCCACACAGATGACACTAAATTCTACTCAAACATGTAAGGCTGAAGGAAATTTCAGTGCTGCTGGACTCACATTAAAAAACAAACTGCTTACAAAAGAAGTAGCCTTTATTTCTGTCACTGCCAAACTCTACTACATAGGTGTGCAATTGTGTCTTTTTGATGCGTGGGGTGCGTGTTAGCTCATTTGCCTCTAAATTTAATTAGTGGCTTAAAAATAGACTACAGTGTGTGTGTAGATGACAAGACCATATGATTAAAACCAAATGTCTGACATTGGAAAACGGATCCAAGTTAACGAACCCAACCTGAAACAGTGAAGGAACTGCTTCTAAGTCAGATGAAGAATCAGTATCAAGTACAGTACAGAAAAGCAGTTGTCCTTGTCATATGTCCTGAGTTAATAACATCATCATTTCTTAAGAATTCAGCAAGTTCTTTTCATAGTGGCAGCAGCATAACAATATATAATGTATGGTGGAATTCCCCACCATATATATCACTGGCCAGACCATTGGTAATATGCCCTAATTTGGGGTCCCACAGTTTAGGAGGGTCTGAATGGTTAAAGAATTATGAAAGTGGACTCAAGAAAAAGTCAAATGAATTATGCCACTTTATTTGATTTGGAGAAGCAGTTCAGAGAGCTTAGTAATGGTCTTCAGGTATATTTAGTGCCATAAATATTGGTGTGTGGGTATTTTTTTCATTGTGGAAAGAATATAAAGAAATGTTATAGTTTTAAGAAAGGGTAAATAATAGCTAAGATCTGGAAACAGCCCAAGTGTCCATCAGTAGACAAATGGATAAAAAAGCTGTGATACATATACACAATAGAATACTATGCAGCTGTAAGAAAGATCTCTTATCCTTTGAGACGACATGGAGGGACCTGGAAAGTATTATCCTAAACGAAACAAGCCAAGCAGAGAAAGACAAATATCACATGATCTCACTTGTTTGTGGAATATAATGAACTAAACAAACTGATAAATAAGATAGACCCAGAGTCATAGATGTAGGGTACAGACTGACAATCCCCAGAAGAGGGGGAGGGGAGCGAGGGAAGGGATAAACCACAGAACTTATATGCATGTACGCATAACCAATGGACATAGACAACAAACCTGGGGACGGGGTGGGGAAGATGGGAAGAGGGTGTCAATGGGGGGAAAAGGAGAAACATCTGTAACAAAAATAAATTAATAATAATAAAAAAAGAAAGGGTAAATAGAAATAATCAGCGTATGTTCAGCACCTACGTTGTGCTGGGCACTCTGTGTACATTATCTCATACAGCCTTCACAGAAAACCTGCAATGGATCCTCGTAGAAACTGAGGTGAGAGAGAGCAATAAAGACAAAGGTCAGAGTCCTTTATCTGGTGTTTGGTCCTAGGGCCTGTTTACCTCCAAGTCCTGTGCTCCTGGCACCATGTCTCTGCAATACTGCGTTGGGTGGGGCTGTGGAATTCTCTTCCCTCATTAAATTCATGAATAGTTTCTAGAGACATATCTGGGATGGTGATATAGTATTCCTTTCTAGAAATAGGAAAATAAATGAAATTCCTCTGAGGTCACCTTCAGCAGTTATTTTAGATTAAAATTTAGATCAGTAGAGGTTTAGTTCAAGGCTTTTTACTGGGCACATTATTGTAATTATTTTAATCATTAAATATCTGAGGTCTGTGGCATGAGTTAAGACTTTAGGTGTTTATATTTAAAGTTTTCTCCACCTACGTAAATGTCCAACAATAAGGAATTGGTCCAATGGAATTCTATGTTCTAGTTAGAACTATGTGCAAGAAAACATATCCAAAAAGATATCTCTAAGAGCGATGTCAAACACTTAGTGGAAGAAATTTTAATGATATTAAGAAACTGTTTTGATATATTGGCAAATTAATTTTAAAAATTAGAAAAAACCGAAAGCTACAAGGCATGTTTCCAATAGAATATACATATATATTTACATATGCATGAATGAAAACAACTGGGAGAATATATACCAAAGTATTAACAGTGGTTCCTGTGGGAACTGGGATGATGGGTGATTTGTTTTTGTCTCTGAGATTCTCTGAAACAAACAGGTCTCATATATATGACTGGAAAAAGATGCTTTGCACATACCCCCACTACACAATTTTCTGCAAAAGTTTTAAAATTTAGAAATAGACTAAGAATATATTATGAATGTGATTATGTATAGGATCAGGGACATTTATTAAATAGCATCAAGTTCATTGGTGGCAGCAAACTGTCAGTGTACCCAACAATGGAAATAAGATTGTCCTTCATGTAATTTCTTATGCTGAAATTATTATATATTACTACCAGAGTTCTTTTAGCCCCTATTCTAAAACCCTCTACTCAGAAGGCACACAGGAAACACACAGCTAAGCATATGGTACTGTGTGTGTAAAATAGAGGTGACAACCACAGCTAGCTCGTGGGTTCTCAAAAGATTTCAATAAAATTATACTTCTAAAATTCCTAGCACAGCGCCTGGCACATAGTTAACATTTATTGAATGCTTTCCATGTTGGTAGTTAATAGTCTTACTGATAAGCTAAAGAACAGAATAATTCTACAGAGGAAGATGGTTATTGATCTAAGAAGTTTGTATCAGCCACCTGGCACACACATTTCATTTTAAATAGCTTTGCCATGAATGTAGGTGGTGTACAAAGGAATGGAATCTCTGACACATTATAATTATCCAGTACATTACATTCACTACACTTACCAAGTTTTAATGAGTAAAGAAAACAGGAAATGAAGTCATGATATAATTCAGTTTTTCTGTAATCATTTTGCTTATGTTTATATTACCAAAAATGATTGGAATATAAAAAAAGAATTAGCGTGTTACAACTACATTGTCATTTGCCTGCATCTAAAATTTTTTTGTGTGTGATTAAAAACAGCTTTGAATTTAGATATGTCCTTTACTATGTAATACAAACAAAAAGCACGCCTAAAAGTCTTCTTTGAAGACACTGTCATCCATTTGGAGACTGTTTCAGTCGATTCAGGCTGCTGTAACCAAAACACCATAGACTGGAAGGCTTAAAGAACAAACATCTGTCTCTCCCAGTTCTGGAGATTAGGAAGTCCCAGATCCGGGTGCTGGCAGGTTTGGTTTCTGGTGAAAATCTGCTTCCTGGTTCATAAACAGCTGACTTCTCAGTGTGTTTTCTCATGGTAGAAGGGGGAAGAGAGCTCTCTGGTCCCTTTTATAGGGCACCAAGCCCATTCATGAGAGGTCCACCCTCATGACCTAATCACCTCGCAAAGGCCCTAGGGGGGGTAGGATTTTAACATATGAGTTTTTTTTGTTTTTTGTTTAAGTGGGAGGTGACATAAACATTCAATCTATAGCAGAGACATACACTTGTTTAAATGTATTTTAATAATCTACGTTAGATAAAATTGGAATGGTTAAATGTTCCACATTTTTTAAGGGAAATAATTTTAGTAGGGGTCACATTTCTAGATGAAGACACATTAACCCAATGATTTCAAAGAATGGGGCTTGGTTCTATCATATTTCAAGATCAAGAGTAAAAACCTCAGTTACCTAACTAAGTGAAAGATGCAACAATTATAACTGGTAAGAAAGTGGTTCAGAAGTATGAGTGGGATTTTAAATAATCAAACTTAGACTTGTTTGTCTCCCACTCTGATTGAGACTAGAAGTATTGCTTTAGGGGAGCAAAAAGATCTAGATGATTTGTTGGCAAATGTATTCATTATTTGGAGAAAAAGATGCCTTTGCCAAATACAATTAAGGACTCTACCTCACACCAACCCAGCCCATCTTCTTAGAAGCCCCTCGTATGATTCCCTGCAGGACCATTGCTAACGAATGTCTTCTGGAGTCCACTTTCCTCACAGCTATTGAAGCTTTTAAAATTTTTCTTTTGCTTTTTCAGGGAAAAGTTTGTTCTAGGTAATATTTTCAACCCTTGCCCAACCTCATAACATATTTGTCAGATAACAGGTTTATTTTGGGCCCCCGAAGGCAGGATAATGGCAGAGAAGTGTAAACTAATTCTGCCAAAGAACACAGGTGTCCATATTCTCTGTGTATGCTCAGTGGGGTTTTACATTTTTTAATCAAAGTTTCACATTTTGAACCTTTTAATGTTTCTTTTTCTATCATGTGCTTTAAAGATAATCAGTTTTATAGCAGGAAAAGTAGAATACAGATCAAATTCAAAGGGGAAAGGATGGGAGCCTATGAAAAGTTCCCTCACCCTCTCCCACTTAAAGCGAATTCACATTTGACTGAGTAGTGGGTCTACATTTATATCCCAGGTAGCAAATGACTCCTGTGGATAAATAAGGAATGTCTTATTCTCTCCCCAAGGGGAAAACTATGGGGGTCTAGATTTGGATACTGGACAGCAGCTGCCAACATGGGCAGAACATTAAAGGTGATGAAAATACATTGATCTTCATATCCGAAGGTTTACAAGACAACAGATTATTGCGCAACAGAAAGAACATATTTGGATCTGTAAAACTAAAAGCTTGAGGAAGACTGTACTTTGTGTTGGA
The DNA here is from genome assembly GCA_030848825.1 of Tadarida brasiliensis. Classification (NCBI taxonomy): domain Eukaryota; kingdom Metazoa; phylum Chordata; class Mammalia; order Chiroptera; family Molossidae; genus Tadarida; species Tadarida brasiliensis. Next base: position 74,066,569 of record CM061267.1, on the reverse strand, counting down.
CAGACTTCCCTAGACAGGAAGGAACGCACCTGAACCTGAGGTGGAAATCAGTTAAGTGGCCCGAGTTTCACTTTCTTCAGCCGTAAAATCTGGTGATTAAACTGGCCAAGCGGAAGATATAATAAACATAAATTGGAATAAATCTGCATTTTCCAAGCCTGCTGAACTTTAAAAACTGAATTAAATGACTAACTAGAATCTTGAAAATGGAAGGAAAGAACCCGTCATGCCTCCTGAAGTAAAGAGTGGTCTAACTACGAATTCCATTGTGTTGGAGGAAAAATTACAGAGATAAAGAGACTCAAAATCACCTGGAAGGCCTCTGCCCCCACTCTGAGGCTGTAAAGGAAGGACTGGAAAAGGAATATTCTCTATAGAGACATAAATGTTAAAATATAAACATTTTGCTTTGATTCTAGTCCAAAAATAAATGAGTTAAATGTCAAAGACGTCTATTCTAATTTGAACTTCTCTGTACAAAACCTAGTGTATACTGGGTGCTAAAAATCTGTGCGTGGTATGTGACTGAATATTCTCTATAGAATGTGTAGGTGTTAAATAAATGCCATAGTTCATTTATTGTAAGATTTTTTTTCATATTCTAACATCTCTGAAGTGTGGATATAATCTGAAATTAATGGCATGTCATAGTTTAACTGGCAGCACCTCTTTTCGTAGCACTACTTAAAGTAATATCACAACTTACACAGATGATGTCTTAGATTTGATGAAGTACAGTATTTATTCAGTACAGTTTAAAAACCAAACCTGTCTAGAGTCCTAAGGACCTCATAGATGTTTTAGTATTTGTGAGTTATCGTAAGACTGAGCTGGAAAATGCTAAAGAAATGCCTCTGGAAGATCTATTCTTGGAAGCAAAAATGACATGTACGGTTAGGAGGAGGTTGGTGGGCAAAGAAAATGAACCTAATGACATCAGTGATTTAGTCTGGCATTAAACTCAGCTAGGTCTCTCTTGCTTCGTTCCCTAAGCTTCTAAAGCTCGGTCTAGTCAGTGTGAGTCCTTTCACATTGTATCGGAGATCACTGACACACGTGATCTCCAGCAAAGCTGAAACCCATGGAAAAGATTCATATACCCTAATACTAGCAGAAGAGGAGGCGTAATGCATTTTCTGTGTTGTATTGATCCAGGGTTTGGCTGTACAAAGTGTTTTACACTTTTAAAAGATTTAGATCTTCACAAGACGTATATAAAGTAAATGTATTTTTAAAAATCTTTAATTGAAGCATTTTTGTCACCCTATTTATTTACTTGTTTGTTTTTGTTAATCCTCACCCAAGGATATTTTTCCATTAATTTTTAGATAGAATGGAAGGGGTCGGGGGGAGAGAAACATGGATGAGAGAGACACACATTGATTGGTTGCCTACTGCATTACCCTGACTCGGGGCTGAGGATGGAACCTGCAACCCAGGTATGTGCCCTTGACCAGGAATAGAGCCCACGACCCTCCGGTCCATGGGTGGACGCTCTAACCCCTGAGCCAAACCAGCCAGGGCTTGTCACCCTATTCACATCAGCTCAAAACAACATCAGTTCTTCCATAAGAACTGCAGGGATCTTAACTTGAAGAAAGTAGCAAAGCAGTCAGTTTTATTAAGGATTAAAACCAACAACTTATTGTTTTAAAAAGATGAATATATGCACATATCATATAAAGATATGTAGATCAGGCTGTGGAAGGGTGTGTCAAAAGTGGTTACTTCTGAAAGGAAACTATGGGTTCTTTTTTCCCTTATCCATATTTTTAACTTTGCCATAACAAACATGTATTGTATTTGCAGTAATAGGGGTTTTACTTTTTTACAGTTAAATAATGGGTATTGTAAAATACAGCTATAATCTTCAAGGGTGCATTTGCTTACTAATTTCTGTCCCCCAATGTGATTGTCCAGTCCTGCCACAAAGTCGAATCTCAGGTTCATCATTCTTGAGACTGAGAGCCCACAAGCTGATGTGGAAGGAATAGTGCTGCCCTCTTTTATTTATTTACTTAGTTTTCTAAAATTTTTTTATTCTCACCTGAGGATATTTTTCTATTTATCTGCAGACAGAGTGGGAGGGAGGGAGAGGGAGAGAGAGGGAGAGGGAGAGAAACATCGACGGGAGAGGGACACATTGACTGGTTGCCTCTTGCATGACCCCAACCAGGGTCAGGGACGAATCGCAGCCAAGGTACGTGCCCTTGGTTGGAATCGAACCCATGACTCATTGGTCCATGGGCCGACGCTCTAACTGCTGAGCCAAACCAGCCAGGGCTATTTACTTAGTTTTTAAATTTTTTGGTTAATCCTCACCCAAGGATATTTTTCCATTGATTTTTGGAGAGAGTGGGAGGGAGGGAGGGAGGAAGGGAGAGAGAGAGAGAGAGAGGAGAGAGAGAGAGAGAGAGAGAGAGAGAGAGAGAGAGAGAGAGAGAGAAACATCGATGCAAGAGAGACACGTTAATTGGTTGCTTCCCATACAACCCTGACTAGGGCCAGGGATCAAACCTGCAACCCAGGTATGTGCCCTTGACCGGGAATTGAACCCACAACCCTTCAGTCCAAGGGCCTAGGCTCTAACCGCTGACGCAGACCAAACAGGGCCTGCCCTCCCTCTTGATAGACATGGAGACTTCTGTATGTTTCCGAGTATTGACAGTACTGTGTGCACTTGTAGTCATCAGCCTTCTCTGGCCCGGCCACAGAAGGGAACAATTCACTTAAAAGCATACATTTCTTGATCTGGATTTTGTTCAAAATGCTGGAGCTGCAGAGTCTTTTATTTGGACAGCATTTCAGTCCTTAAAGCATAAAACCCCTTCAGTACAGGTCTGTCTCCTACTGTAACCACATTTGTGCCAAATTAAAAATACTGATAAGCAGCATTTGAACAGAAGTGATGCAATACTAAACCAAATATCCTCTTGCTTAGCTGTTAGCACAGTTTTCAGATGCTGTGCCTCTTTTTCCACAGAGTGGGTAGGACATTATATTTCTGATTTTTATATTACTCGAGAAAAGGTCAGTGTTATTTAGGTTCTTTGTTTCCTCAAGTCATGTTATTAACATTTATTGACATATAGCTCTTTGCTCTTTTATCTTAGGTGTATGTAATTTTATCATCTCTGCAGGAAAAACAGATACCCTTAGGGTCTGAACTGGTATTTGAGGAGATAAGCTCACTTTTAGCTCACACCTAATAACATTACATTATTGTTTAGAAAAAGATAGGCTATGTCTTATACATTTTAATATATTCTTTCTGTCATCGAATAACAAGTGAATTGTCCTACTGATAAACATTAGTACTCCTATCAAACTGTGAGTGATGTCTACTTACTCTATTTTTGCCAGCTAAGAGCAGAGAAGAACATCGTCATGGGCAGCATTTCAGTGACTTTTGGAACCTAGATGTATTTAGCACCTCTCCACATATTGTCCAGAGAACGTCCCTTCCAGTGATTTCAAAGGGAGAACGAAAGGGAATGGGAAGGAGAATTGTCTGAATATTTGAGAAACTGGGCACTGGAACCTCTCTAAGCCTCAGTTTCCTCCTTGGTGAAACAAAGAAGATAATTTTTTCCTCCCGGGGTGGTTGTGACTATTAAGAAGGATGATGTAGTAATGTGAAAACAATTGGTAAAGCACTATGTTGGCTATTATTGCATAGACACCAACATTGAGCACATTAGCAGAGACCTTATAAAATTTGGTGCTTTAGCGCTGAGGGCACTGGAGAGGTAGAGGGAGGACAGGCTGAACACTGTTGACCCTGGCATTATGAAACCCACTCCCAGAATTCCTGGCTTGCAGTGCTGTTCCTGCTCCGTCAAGGTAAAGGGTCCATTCTGCCTCTCAGAGCAAAGGGACTCCTCCTCCGGCAAAGGTACCTGATGTGGCTGGGGTCATCCACTTTAATGTCAGTAAACGTGGGACTATTAATGCAAAGGAGGAGTTAGCGTTCTTTTAAGGGGCTTCAAGGAGGTTTTTCCAACTGAGAATTGAGATGGGCAGGAACTATTATTTAAACAGCTAATGGGCGTTAACGAAATACACCAGGAGGAAAGCTGGCCAGGTGAAATATGGATCGACTTTCTGTCTCTACATGTGCACCCAAGTCCTGTGAATGCAGTAGATTCGCACCCCAAGTAAGAGTTAAGATACCAGATGAGATGACTCCAGTGTCCTGGGCATAGAAAGATGCCTGGTGGTTGAAGAGATCCGCTCTGTTTTTCTGTAAGCAGAAACTCTACCCACGACCATCATCATCTTATTTCGTGGCAGCAGAGACAAACAAAGGGGATTTCCCCGAGCAGCATGAGTGACAAAGAAATGAGGCAAATTATTGAGAAATTGATGGGTGTTCATTGAAGAGCAACAAATATGATATATAATCCTGGAGGGACTGCCTTCAGGGCGAAGATGAAAGAGACACGTCTCCCAGCATGACCACCGGCTCTAACTAACAGGGGTTGGCTTGTCGGCCACAAGTACTTGAAGGGTGTAAATAGCAGGGACAGAGAGAAATTATTTAGTGTGGTCCAAGGGGACAGCAGGAGGAGCGATGGAAATGAAAGTCAGAACAAAGATGATTTAGGCGGCGGAGCAAGCCTCATGCCCTAATGGAGAGGTCTATTATAGACTGTGCTGTCCCGTCCCCCGGGAGAGGTGGAAGCCCCATCACTTGAGCCATTTACAATTGGAAAAGGCACTAAAAAGTAGATCAGCATATTGGAGAGGGAAAAAACCACCTCATGCCCTTGGAGAATCAGTGGGATGACTTAATAGGTCTTTTCCATCTCAAATTACTGCAATGTGGCTTCGTGCATGGGGACCTGAGTTGCTGGAATAATTTTCCATCATCTGGGTTTCTTTTCTGTTACCACGGGGCCTTGGTGAAGAAATGATAATAGGTAATGGAGAGCAGATTCCGCAATATAAATGGAAGTCTACAATGTACCGATGCTTTGGTGTGAAGGCAGAATCGACTGGCTTATGTTTTGCATTGAGATGTCAGTGTGAATAAATGCATACATGTACTGATTGAGACCCAGACCAACATACACATATTGATTGAGACCCAAGACACAGGGAAGGGGTTCTACCACAGTTGGATGGTGGCTGCATAAATGAAAGTTCAAGTGGTTTATTTTCTAATCTAGGAAAATAAATATCCAAACACTTAAACTGTATCTTTTTTAAAAAATAAAGAAAAAAAATTATTTGGCTTTCAAAAACTATTAAGGAACATTTCCTGTGTAGGAACCTGCGGACCCATGTCTCGAACGTGTTTATACTGTATTTCTGTCCACAGCTGCAGTCGTTGTAGCAACTGACACATCCTGAAACTCTCAGTGGCCCAGAAGGGCATGTGTGGGCATGAGGCCGTGCCAGCCTGGGGTAGCAACTGCAAGGAATGGACACAACCTGGTCAGATGGAAACGGGGCAGGCAGAGGAGGGTCGGTGTCACTGTGACTGCTAGAAGGAGCACGGCTGTGACAATCACCGCCCCTCTCAGCCAGAGGATGCCACAGAAGCAGGGGGATAAAAATGGAGGGTGACAAGGGGGAGAGGCAGTGAGAAATGAGGCAAAAGAATCTAGTCTAGGAGGGGGGAAACCCACAGATGTTAAGTTTTCGCAGGTGGAGGATATCACAGTTCCTGATAAAAAACATTGTATGTGGTTGGGTGTAAGTTGAACTTGGCGTTCTGGAACACTGACATTTGCTACACATTCAGGGTTTGACTTACAGCAGACAGATATAGGTCAACCCTCATCCTGCTGCTCTCAGCAGCTGTAACCAATGGGAGACAGAGCTGCCCAGCACACCAGTTTAAGCTGCTGCTAATAGATGGAAATCAACCTAACCCCATTTCCTGCCTCTCTGCTATCCTTACTTGTCTGTTCATGGCCAATGTAGGCACAGGCTGAGCTGCTGGCTGCTGTCACTGCTGGGAGACAGCCAGGGTAGAATTGTTTCTGGCAAGTTCCCTTCTTATCTAGGTGAAAAATCTGTCTTTAAGTCTTTAAATGGAGGACTGCGTAAAATGCAATACTCCCTCATTAGTCAAAGGGCTATCCTGCATTCATAGAGAGGTTTTACTGACTTTCCCTTCAGCGAAACTTCAAAGATGTCTAAACAGGGAAATTTGTGACAGAGGCCTCATTCAGAAAGGATACAGCACAGGTTAAGTGACTTTGTCCAGGGTTATTCAGAGAGCTGGTGGCAGAGGCAGAGACAGAAGCAAGGGAGCGGTCTGAGAATAAATGGGGGAGATCTTCAAATTAAATCTGCAGAGAGAACATCATCGCTGAATATAACTGATTCAATTAAGATCCTCACATTGGGCTAAATCTGTTGGAAATCCCAGTTCAGTAACATACGTTCCTTTATCTTAGGTGTTCAGGCTCTTAACTGAAAAGTGAGTTCAGATGTTTTTTTATGCTCATATTTTTTAAAATGTCCAACCTATTCTCAATGAAAACAACATTAAATCAAGCAAATTCTGGTCATGTGGCTCAACTGTTTACTCGCTGGGATCTATGGAGTTGCATTAGAGGTTGAATTAAAAGAACAAGCTTTACGCTAAGTGGTCTGTTGTAACTACAAATCTTTCTGCAGGATTTTATGCCTTGTCTCATCTCCACCCCCCCTCTCCACCCCTGTATTCCAGACCAATTGGGCTAAGCCAGAACTCCAGAAGCAGAGAATTTCATAACTCAGAATCTTTGATTCAGATAGATTGCTATTTCCTTATATCACTTGAAGAGAGCAAATAAATCCCTGAAACTACTTTTTCCCACTACTTAAGTTTCCAGAGGATATTCTAGACTGAAACTTGTCCATGTTATAAAATAACAGATTACTTCATGTTCTTTGTGTTTAAACAAATGAAGTTAGGCTTATTAAATAATATTTAGAAAATATTTAAAGGAAAATAAAAATCGCCCATAAACTTACCAGCCAATGACAACCCCATGAACATTTTTGTGTGTTTCTTATTTCTATACACACACACATGTACTTCCAAAATTTTTCATAAAGGTTTTATTTTTTTTCCATTAATTTTTAGAGAGAGAGGAAGGGAGAGGGAGAGAGAGATAGAAACATTGATGAGAGAGAACATCGATTAGCCGCCTCCTGCATGCCCCACACTGGGGATTGGACCCACAACCTGGGCATGTGCCCTGACCGGGAATTGAACTGGTGATTTCTTGGTGCATGAGTCAGCACTCAACCACTGAGCCACACCGGTCAGGCTATCATGAAGGTTTTTTATATACTGCCAAATCGCCCTTCAGACAGTTGTGTCAATTTGTGATCCAATTTCATGAATAATGTAATTTTTAAAAAACAAACAAATTTTTAAATGTGAGAATTGAACAATGATGCTTTGCTGCTGTCTTTTTTCTTGTATCTTGTTCACTCCTAAGGTTGACTATTTCTCCCTATGGCTGTGGCTGGTATTAGTGGGCAATGTATTTACTCTTCAGCAATGGTGTTATTTCTGGAACTGACCCCAGCACTAGGAATGGATCCTGATTAACATAAACTGAGATGGTAATCCAATCTCTCCTGTTGGTGAGTGGTCCAAAATCAGAACATGGCATTCCTCTGACCACAAATTTGATCCAGCTTGCTCCTCAATTGACTCAATGAGGCTGAAGAGTAGGGCTTATATCTCATTGCTAGGAAAGAGACGCCCTTTCTCTTCTGATGGATGTGAGCAGGAAAGCTTGTTGCCCCCAGTGGTTGCTCTTATTCCTGAGAGAAATCATCCTGTCCCTCTGGTTACACGAGATAATACATTTCCTTGTTGTTTAGGCCAGGTTGATTTGGAGTTTCCACTTTTACAGTGAAAAGATGTCATAATGCTTTTGTTCTGTGGGATGTTTTGTTTTTGTTAATTTTTGTTGGGTATTATTAGTATTTTGTTGTAGTTGATGTGACAAGAACTCTACTGAGGGTATAATCTCACTTGTTTTTATATTATGAGTATGTCTCCACATTTATCACTTTTCATTTGCTCTTTACTCTTGTTTAATATAAAGAAGATTATAATTTAAATCTATCAGTGTTTTTCTTTATGCTATAGATATAATCCATTGCTTTTACTTTTATTCATTCATTCATTAGAAAGAGAGAAAAAAGTGTGTGTGTGTGTGTGTGTGTGTGTGTGTGTGTGTGTGAACTACAAGGTGCCAGGTGCTATGAGAGGCAATAAGACTTTATAATGAGCCGATAAAGACACAGTTCCTGTCCTCTTGGAGTTTATATCCTAGTGATGGGTTGAGAGTGGGTTAGACATTACCTGAAAAGCCACACAAATGAATGTGAGCTGCTATTGGAATGATCCTACAAAAGGGAGGACACAATCTATGAGAGTTTTAAAAGGAGGATTAGTTCTAGTTAGGGAAGTCAGAGGAAGCTTTCCTGCGGAAGTGGTGATTGAGCTAGGAATAACAAAGGGAAGTTGGGTAGCTGGGTAAGAGCATTACAGGCAGTAGAAATAGCAGAGCCCTGCTCAGTGCAAAGGTCCTGCTGAGGGGCAAGCACAGGATATATGAAGGACTGAAAGAATGTAAAGGTAGCCCACGTCCTAAGAGGGGCCTGGTATAAGATGAAGGTGGAAAGGGGGGATGCTGACCATGCAGAACTAATAAGCCCATGTGAGGGAGTTGTGCCTCCTTCCTAAGATCTATGGGAAATCATTAAAGGTGTCATCTTTGAAAGCCACGTTACCTTTCTAAACTCCAACATCCAATCCAATACTAAGTCCTATAGATTTTGCTTTCTAAATATCTCTTCAATCCATCCACTTCCATCCATCTTTACCAGCGCTTCTTTGGCCCATTCTGGTATCCCTTCTGCCTGGACTGATGGGATAGCCTCCTCAGTGAACTATCTGCATGGTAATCCAATCTCTCCTGCTGGTGAGTGGTCCAAAATCAGTGGCATTCCTCTGGCCGCAGATTTGATCCAGCTTGCTCCTAAATTGACTCAATGAGGCTAAAGAGTAGGGCTTGTATCTCATTGCTAGGAAAGAGACACCCTTTCTCTTCTGATGGATGTGAGCAGGAAAGCGTGTTGCCCCACTCCAGTCCATTCCTACATGGCTATGAGAATACAGACTTGACATTGCCACCACTTGATGACATCGGAAACACTGGCAGAGGATCAGTTTGGTTTGTTGTTAGTTTTTTTTTTTGAGAGGAGAGGGTGTGGAGTGGGCAGTTGATAAGTTTAATTTTGGACTGAGTTTGAAATACCCTTGGGGTGTCCTAGAGAAGAAGCCAAGTAGGAAGTAAATATTAAGTAGATATCTTCTGTTTACCCATTTAAAACCATTCTCCACCCTTCTCTGTTCTGCTCCATGTCCAGAGTGACTGACCTGTATGGAATGTACCAAGATTCCATGCATCCCCAACACTGGCTCCCATGTTCTCTGGCTTTTAGGTAGGCTCAGCCAATGGGAGGTACAGGCAGAAGACTGAAGGGAGTGAAAACTGACTATTATTCCATATTATCTACATCCTATTTTCTCTCTTCCTCTCCTGCTTCCCTTCCCTACCTCCTCCTCTTCCACTACACTTCAAATCCTCCTCCTTCTCCTGCCCTTCTCCCTCCCACCTCTTCCTCTTTTCTCTCTCATCCATTAGTCATTTCTACCTCCTCAATTCTTTAGGCCTAAGGTAGTAATAGCTCTTCAAGATACTGTATCAATATCCTTTATTACTTTCTCCAAAAGCTTTGTAAATGATCTCTTAACTAAAATCTCCTTAATTACCCCATTTTGAGTGTGCCATCTGTTTCTTTCAGGGACCCTGAGTAATATACTGATAAGTAAGAAATAACTGGGCCAGAGTTACATTTAGTTGCCTGAGTAGAGGTGATAATTGGAGCCATGGGTATGAATGTAAATACCTTGGGAGACAGTGTGGGGAAGGAATGGGCCTTGAAGAACTCAAACATATAATAGCCCCCAGAGGAAGATAATTCTGCAAAGGAATTGGAGAAGTGGTAGCCAAAGTAGTAGGAGAAAAATCAGGGCCATGTATGTTATAGGAAGCCAGAGGAAGCAAAGGGGAAAAAGAGGGTTGGTAGGAAGACTACCAATTGGTCCCGCAGAGTCATTGGATTTAGTGACTTACACTATCCTGTATTTGTTACATATTTCGTGTTCCCTTCTTATTAATGCTTTTACTTTTTTACATTAATTTATCTAGAATTTATTTTAGATAAATACAGTTAAATTTATTTTAGAATATGGTTTAAGGTGAAAAATGAACCACCTTTCCTTAGCCATTATTTTAACGTAATTTATTAAACAATTCATCACTTTTCCTATTACCATTATTTCTTTCATCATACACTGTTTTTAAAAATACTGAGAGATGTTTGAGCACTTTCTATTGGATGTTTAAGAGCTGACTGACTGTATCACAGTGGTTCATATACTTTCGCTTTATCATACATTTTAGTATGCATTGCAGCAAGCCTAACCTCTTAGTTCTTGATTTTCAGAATTCTACCAATAGCCCTGTTTATTTTTCCAGATGAACTTGAGAGCCATTTTTGAATTTTAAAAACTTCATTAGGATTTTGTTTGGGATTGTTTTAATCCTGAAGATTAAATTGGGAAGAATTTAAATCATTTTTATATTTGGTCATTTAGCCAGAAACTTGATATAATATTTTCTTTTACTGTCTGTGCTTTTCTAACTTCAGAAACCCTTACCTTCCTTTAATTGAAAAGGGCATTCTCCTAAATCATCTCCAGAGTTTTAAAGCTCTACCTAATATTGAGTCTTTCATCCACCTAGAATTGATTTTTGGCATGTGGGGTGAGGTGAGGGTTCAGAATAATTTTTTCTATGTGAATAATCAGTTATCTTCAGCATCGTTTCTTTAAAGCTTATATTTTCTCAACTGATTTTCAATGTCAGTTCTGATACACTTGAGAATCAACTTTCCAAGTTCCACTATCCATTCTTCAATGCCCACACACCAAAATAAACACCTTGTTGGGATTTTGAATGTAATAAAATAAATCTAAGGATCAATTTGAAAAGGAGTAACAAATGTACAATATTGAATCCTCTTAGCCATGAAGATAGTATCTCTTTTCCATTTGCTTACGTATCCTTTCATTACTCTCAATAATTTTATGATTTTATATATACAGGTCTTACTCATATTTTGTTACATTTATTCTTAGGTATTTGATATTTTGATAGTTCCATAAATAATATCTGTTTTTATTATATGTTCTAATTGTTGCTGGTGTATAGAAATGTATTTTTAAAATACTGACCTTGTAAATAGCAAATTTACTAAAAATTCTTAATTCTAATTTATATTTAGATTCTTTTGTATTTTTTATGTAAAAATTATCTCTTGCAAATGATGATTATTTAGTTTCTGCCTCTCTAATCATGATAAGTTTTCTATAAAGTTTGTATCATCTGATATTTCTAATACCTGACTAACATTTTTGCGGGTGATAGTTGCTTGTTATTTTCTTTGGGTCTCAGTCATGATACTTTTTTTCTTTTTTTAACTGGAGATTCATATTTCTGTGGGAATCCTTGGAAGCCTAGATTGAAGGGAGTTCATTCAGAAAGGATATGCATTCATTTCTGTTAGGTGCCCATGGGTACTACTGAAGGAGGGCTATTTTAAACTAAATTCTCTGCTTCACATATTTCCAGAGCACCCTGGTAGTGCAACCCAGGCAGCAAAACTGGCATCAGGATGAGCTTATCCACAGACATGTTCAGGAAAGATTTGTCTTCCCCTTCAACCAGGGCCCTATTTTAAGAAAAGCAAATGTCCTTGTTTTCTGCTGTGGGGGCAGTTTTATTTCTATATGCCCTTTTGAGCTTTACGTAAGATGTTGTTTTTGGGCTGGACCTCGGCTTTGTCACCTATCATCCATATTGCACCAGCCCGTGAACACTAGATAGAACTCAACATCCCTGATTTGTCCCAAGTCAAACCAAAGCCAACACCAAAGCCAGCATCAGGGTCTAGAACATCTCACTAGGACTTTGCTTTGAATTCATTTTGACCTTACTTTATTACCGGTTTATGGATGCATTTAAAAATATAGTTCTATTCATCAGTTTTATTTATTGTCAGAGGGAAGGTTGTAAAGGGTATCTGGTTTGCCTAAGTCTTCCATCCACCTACTTCAGCCATGCCCTCTCATACCCTAGATCTTTTCATTTCCAGTATCTGTTTCACCTCCTAAAGCTCAATTTCAGATATCTTTTCTATGGACATCATCGTCTGTCGTTTTTTTCCCTTTATTGATTTCAGAGAGAGAGGAAGTGAGAGGGAGAGAGAGATAGAAACATTGATGAGAGAGAACATCGATTTGCCGCCTCCTGCCTGCCCCCTACTGGGGGTGGGCCCACATTCTGGGCATGTGTCCTGACTGGGAATCGAACCGGTGACCTCTTGGTGCATGGGTTGATGCTCAACCACTGAGCCACACTGCCTGACCATCATCGTCTGTCTTTGAGTGTCCCTCATGTTTATCAGCCCCACTTTCACAATTCTTCAACCCTATTAGGGTTCCGAATCCAACCTCCCCCAAGTTTCACTTTCCATTTTCTCAGGTTCATCCTCATCCAGATCAGAGTCAATGCAGCGTCCTGTGTTACAAAATTCAGCATAAAAAGTGCCTCCATTGTGCCATGCTATGGTGCTGATACTGTGTTCCATCATCACAATCGCACACTTGTTGTCCTTGTTTCTTTCCCTTTCAACATCTGATCACAGCTGGCAACTGTTCTTGATTAAATCCACATCTGTCTGCCTACTCTGTACCTGGTTCTGGAGGACAATAAACAACTATGCCAACTGATTCCCTTCTAGATTTGTGTAGCTTCAGTATGGTCAGCAATCCTACTGTATATTTCTCTAGTCAGTTCCCTCTACCACCCTCTCTGCAAGCCCTCAGCTGATCCTGACCTCGCCTCCCTTTCTCAGTTGATGGCTTCCCTTTGTATTTCATTGAGACGGTGTAATCTAACACTAGAGAGGCTCCTCGTCTGCCCACCTCCAAACCCACTGAACTCCTTACATTTGTAATATATTCTCAGCTGTCCCTCTTGTGACTTTGGGTGAGCTATCCATGTTCATGTTTGAGGCTACCCTGTCCGCCTGTGCACGGCATCCTGCGCCTTTTCTCTCCTCGCCCCACAGTGGCAATGATTCCGTCATTTGGTTTCTCCTCCTGCTCTAAGAATGGGCACATGCTGTCAGAGTTCTTTTTCCTTAGTACGAAAAGGAGACTTCTTCTGGCAAGTTGAAGTCGAAGTATTTTTCCATATTCCTCCAGCTAAGTAAAACGAAAGAAAGCCCTTGAGCATTACATGTAAAAGAAAACAAGACTGAAAGGTGAAGAGAGGAAGGCAGACCGGCAAAGGTCTTTGGGACCTGCGGAAAGACATAGTAGCTAGTTTCCTATGTTACTGGTTTCTTTGTTCCCCCCATACATCCCAGACTTGGAATTGAAGCTGGCAACCTGCACACACCAACAGGTGCAGACTGAAAAAGCCCCAACAAAGGCCTGCTGTTTAGCCAAAGAACCAGGAAAGGGTCGGCCTAACAAAATAGAAAAGTTTTAGAATTATCTAAGCTGTTCTATTCCAGCCAAAAATCACAGGAAAAAACTGTGATCCCCTTTCCCCCCATGCCATCAGAGTCACAGCGGGGAGCCTAGACTGCACCCTTCTGCTAGGCTTTACCAAGGCGCCCAACACACCTGCCGAGGTGGCCAAGGAGAAGGGTAAGTCGATGAGCTGGGATTTTATCCACACCAGGTGGTGATGACACAAACTCCCTTCCATTCCCCGTGCCCCCCGCCCCGCCCACAGTACTTGTGGGGGCCACATGGGGAGCCTTGACTTCCACCCCACCTGGCAGGAACAGGGCCCCCCTCCCTTCCCAGAAAGGGTGCTGTCAGAGAAGGCTCGTGGAGCTTCACCACCGCCCAGCCGCAATGAGCCGTGTTCGGAGCAGTCAAGAGGCCTTCTGCCCCTCCCAGAGAGAAAGGTAGCAGTGCAGGCTGCGTAGGGAGCCGGAACCCCACTCCTGCCCAGCAGTAATGAGGGGCCGTAAGACAGCGTGGACTTGGCCTGCGTAGGTGACTGTTGCAACCTCATTCCCTGCCTGGAACATTGCTTGGCATAGGACAGGGGATAATTGCATTATCTTCCTCAAGTCACTCATCCCTTCTTGTCTCGATTTGCTCCTCTGTAAAATGAGAATGAAAGTAATAGAATCTACCTATAGGTTGTAGCGAGGATTAAATGAGTTGATACATGGAAAGCTCCTAGACCTAGTGCCCAGCGCAAGGGGTCAGCCATTGCTGCTGCTGCTGGTGTCATTCACTGCTCATCCCTTCCCGGTATAGACGCCTCTTAAATATAGCCTTAGCCGTATCTCGGGAGTTTTTATTTGTAGTGTTTTCATTCTTCTTATTTTCTAAATATTCTGTATTTATAGTCTTATTTCCCCTTTTATGCCCTAGAGATATGTAGAAGAGTATTTTTAAATTTCCAAGTGGGCGGGAAATTTTTATTTAAATGTTTGTTCCCAATTTGTAGTTTTATTGTTCTGTGGTCAGAGAAAATGTCTGTGTACTTTGTGCTTTAGGAGATTTATTGATGTTTTCTTTAGAGTCTAGTGCATGATCTATTTTTAAAAATAATTTCTTCAATTAAAATAACTTTCCTCTTTTTCTCATGTGAAGGCTTTTTTGCTAGGAACACACCCTATAAACACACTTTCCGACACACCAAACTAGACAGTTAAATGAAATAAAAAGCTTCAGTCATGTTGAGTTAAAATGCTTTATTCCCGTTCAATTTGCAGTAAGCACAGATTGCCAAGTTCCCCAGAGGGAGAGAAATGGGAGCCGGCACACTCAGCCTTCAGGTGTGATTTGTTAGTTGTTCTGCTGCTGCTTTTCTCCCTCTCATTTTCTTCTTGTAAAGAATGTCTTTAATTCTAATTATAGCAATTGTAATATCTCTGGCCTCCTATGCTGTTCCAGGACTTTGCCACTTCCCATCAAGAGGTGAAGTCTAGCCCGGCCAGTGTGGCTCACTGGTTGAGCATCGACCCACGCACCAAGAGGACGCTGATTGGATTCCCGGTCAGGGCACATGCCCAGGTTGTGGGCTTGATCCCCAGTGGGGGGCATGCAGGAGGTGGCCAGTCGATGTTCTCTCTCATCGATGTTTCTCTCTCTCTCTCTCCTTCTCCCTCTCTCTTTAAAAAATCAATTACAAAGAAAAAAGAAGTGAAATCTATCTCTTCCCTTTGAACTAGAGTAGAACTTTATGACTGCCTCAACACAAACAGAATGGGGTGGAAGGCATGTTGCATGGCTTCCGAGCTGGGTCATAATGCAGTATGGCCTCTGTCTGGCCCTCTCCCTTGTCATGCCCACCCTTGGAAGCCAGTCGCCATGTTGTGAGGAAGTTGAAGCTCTATGGAGAGGCTACTTGATGGTGGCGTGGCCTACAGCCTCAGCTGAGGTCCCAGCAACAGCCACCATCAATCAGCAGACATGTGAGGGAGTCTTCAGATAATCCTAGCTCCCACAGACTCAATGAGCATCATACATGGTTATTTTACATCATTGACTTAATAGGGTAATTTCTTACCCAGCTACAGTAACCAGATCACCAAGGATGGAGTGACCCCAACTAATCAGATAATTTCATATAAAAGGAGGGTATCATAATGAGAAAAACATTAGAGTAGGACCTGGGTCATAGGCTGGATTAGTTCATAACTGGCCTTAGGTCCTTGAACAAATCATGTAACCTTTCTGAGTCTTAATTTTTGGACCAATTTGACCCTTTCAAGTTCTACAATAATTAATGTCTTGATATAGAAAATTTAATATCATAAAAGATTTCATAATGGAAATATTCTCTTTTCTTGAGATATTGCATGTCTATATTTGATCAATGACAATCTTGATTTTACAGTTAACTTTTTTTTCAAATATGTTGTTATTGATTCTTTTTAGGGAGTGAGAAATAGAAACATTGATGCGAGAGAGAGATATTGATCAGCTGCCTCCTGCACGCCCCCTTCTGGGGATCAAGCCCACAACCCGGGCACATGCCCTGACCAGGAATTGAACTGAGACCTCTCTGTCTATGGGACAATGCTCAATCCACTGAGCCACACCGGCGGGGCTACAGTTAACTCTTTTTTTTTTTTTTTTCATCCTCACCCGAGGACATTTTTCCATTTTTTGTTCAGATGGAGTGGGAGGGAGAGAGAGGAAGAGAGAGAGAGAGAGAGAGAGAAACATCGACGTGAAAGGGACACATCGAGTGGCTGCCTCCCGCATGACCAACCAGGGCCAGGGACAAATTGCAACCGAGGTACGTGCCCTTAGCGGGAACAGAATCTGGGTCTCTCGGGACCGCAGGCCGACGCTCCAACCGCTGAGCCAAACCGGCCAGGGCACTACAGTTAACTCTTAAAGGGCAGTCTTATTTCCTTCATCCAAACTGTTGGAAATAATTTTCCAAAGTATGGACAGTAAAGAATAGGATCATTTTTGTATCAACCCAATTTTAGCATAAAATAAATCAGAAAGCTGACTAGACATTTACTATAGTACAGAGGGCTCCGCAGTCTCAGGCCACAGTAGTACATTAACCACTGCTGTGATTCCCAACCTTCATGGTGTTCAGCGATCTCTGCCTACTCTTTGGGGTGTTCTTTGTTGGTTACCAGGTGCCACGCTGCCAGAATATGCTTACCGAGATTTTACTGTCTCTGTCTAGATTCAGCAGCTTGAAAATGTTAAGTCTGCTAAGTCTGCTGTGGGATACATGTCTGGTTTCTCATCGGCTGTAATTCTCTGAAAGCTGCATGGTTGGGAGGAGTCATCTATTTTCCACATAGTACATTCCAGAAGAAGCAAAGCAAGTCTGTATTGTGTGTTTCCCAACACACTCCACGGTCCCTAGAGTGTGATGACTTGGGACAGCTGCCCCAGGTCAATATTCAAGGGACCCAGCCATGCTGGCAGCTTGTCAGTGACTCAAGGAGCATCCGCTAGGGCCCTGTAACATGCCTGTCCCACCCTCACGGAGAAACACTCTTCACTCTCCTCCCTCCCGCGGACTCGCCGCAATCACGGACTGCTATTCCCTTTGTGTCCTAACGCTCCCACACACAGAACCAAGTAGGTTTCTCTCTCCTGTGGACTGGACGCTCCCTTAGAACCAGTGGTTGTTTCCTGATCTGTGTATGTCCATTGTATTTTATTTTCATAATGATGCGATTTTCTTAAATATTACAAAAATAGATGAAATAGCGAGACAAAGAACAGAGCTGTTTCTATGAAAACAAGTAGAAAGCTTCATACACTGTGAGTGATGTAGGTGCTAAAGATCGTGGGGAAAAATCTAGAAGGGATCTGCACTCGGATCACTTCCCATTTATCTGTAAGTTTTCACTCTCCTTTGAAGAGGACCATACTTTAAATCTCAGTTAATATGTTACAGGTGTGCTTTATTCAAGAGCGATGCACTGTGCTCAGAGGAAAGGCCTTGACCCTCTGTCAAAAGATTGGCCGGTTGATATATACCGATTTGTTTTCAGTGAAGCAAAATGTTTGTGGAAATTCTCCTTTTTTTATTTTGTTGCTTTAACCTACTTTTTAGCAGACCAACTCCTGGTCCTGGTCCTGAGGGATGAGTTGGCTTGGATCACACATAAATTCAGTTCATGTCAGCTTTCTGTTTCATCACAACAAATAAAGAACTGTCGAGACTACCTTCTCCTGCTGCCAAATTACAAACTTGCACTGTGTGACTTTGTTTTCACATCCAGGATACTCTTTAGCTGTAGCCAGATCTCCCCAACCCATTCCTCTTCGCTTCCCAGATTAATTCTAGAGCAATCTGAACTATTCCTTTCTGCACAGACTTCACTAGGATGCTTGCATATAAGTTCATTGACCCAGGGAATCCTCTGCTCATCTAAAAAAGGTCCTCTACTCCTTGCCCCTGTGATTCTCTAGAACGGTACCTGGTTCCTTTTCTTTCTTGCTTCAGCCAATATTCACTAGGCACCTCCCATGTGTCAGGCTTAGCACCAGGTACCAACTATGTAGTAGTGAGTAAAATGTGTTTATATTGTAAACAACGGATATATACAGCAGTTCCTAGTTTCATTCATTGCCGCAGTAGATTATAATATTGATGAGATGCCGTAGGAATTTAACTCTTGTTTATATCAATTAGCCTATGGTGAACTTGGTTTCATTATATGTCATTTAGTTTCAAGTAGCAGAAGCTATCCGCGATGTTAAGTGAGGACTTCCTGTACTATCAACAGAACAACAACAGCTAAGCCCTTTTTGTTTTCTTTGTTTTGTTAATAAATTGGTAAACTGACTAGGGACAACTTTCACAGCACCTTTGTCTTGAGAAATTGTTTGTTAGTTATGTATTCATGTATGCATTTATACATGTATGCGTTTATTTGTGTTCCTGTGGAAACTGAATGAGCTAGAGCATGTAATACTTTAGTTGAATCCAGGGACTTTTTCTGTAAGGGGTGGGAGAGGAGATATTTTTGGTTTTGTGAGCTGTAGGGCCTCTGTTAGAATTACTAAACTGCGTAAGCTGTTGCAGCATTAAGAACAGTCAGAGCTAATACATAAATGAATGGGAGTGACTGTGTTCCAATACAATTTTATTTACAAAAACAGGCAGGAGCTCTAGTTTGCTGACCTCTGGAATCTATCCAGACCTTACTGGCCACTAAACTTGCTCAAGTCTCTTCCCTAAAAATATCGGAGCAGTCCCATGTCACTGTGAAAGGCTGTCCTGTACTCACCCCCTCTACTTCTCCACCTCTCACTGACCTGCAGGGCCCAACAATCCCCCCTCTGTGCTCACCACCCACCGAAACTGCCCTTATCAAGGTCACCAACAATCTCCACGTTGCTTAATCCCTTCGAGTCTTTTTCTTACTCAACCTCTCCAGTTTTCAACACAGCAAACCAGTCCCTCCTCCTTCTGGGAGCGCTCTTGGCTTCTGACACCTGACACAGTTGGTTTTCCTCCTGCAGCAGTAGCCACTCCTCAGTCATCAGGCTCTTCTCCTGGACTGTGAAATGCCAGGGTTTCTCAGGCTCCCTCCTGGGCCCTGCTGCTCCTCCTTGCTCTCTCCCTAGCATCTTTGTACTGAAAACTCCACAACTTATGTCTTCAGCTCAAATCTTTCTCCCGGTTCCTTCCTCACATACCCAATTGCCCACCCGACATTTCACATATCTAAGGTGTCTTAAATGTAAAGTGCTGAATCAGTATGATTGAATAAATAAATGAGTTTACCTGGTTGCCCAAACAGAGCCTAATCACTAACTCCTCCTCCCTTCTGCTCAGCTCATGCATGAACCAAATGTAAGCCTTTTCTTTCTTTATCATCTCCTGAATCTTTCTCTGGCTCTGTATACTTAATTCCTGGGCTGGCACAGCTGCATATTTTGCTTAAATATTGAAATACTTCCATACAGATGGCAAAGAGGCTGCTGGCCGACACCCCCATCATGCTGGCCCCACCTCGGGGTCCGCCTGGCCCAGCAGAGGCCTGCAAACCCTGCTCAGTGCTGAGGCTAGCATCCATCCCGATGACTCAATGCCTATGCCAAACAGACTTCTAAACATTTTAATTTCATCTCTGCCTAATACTGCCGTTACTAAAATATTCCGGCACTAGAAAATGTTCTCTCATCCAGATTACTGGAAAGGCAGCCCAACTGATCTCCTTACCTCCTGCCTCATTCATCTGGACTCCGCATAGCAGTCAGAATGATCTGTCTAAAATGCAAGCTGACCACATCTCTTCTCTGCTTAGTACCTTGAAACACAGATAACAGTCAAGATAAAACCCCAACTCCCTAGTAAGTTCACCAGGCCCTCCAAGATCTGACACCATCTCATTCTTCAAATCTCACCTCCTCAGAGATGTCACCCCTGATTCCATCTAAAGTAGGGTCTTCCTGTTGTTCTCTCTCAGCACCTTGTTTCCTTCATTGTATCGATCACAATTCTACATGATCGTGTGGCGTATTTTTTTATGCTTCCCCCACTAAAGTCTAAGTTCCCTGAGGGCAAATGCCATGTGTCCCTAGTATACTGTGAGATCCCTTGCCCCTGCATATTTGATAAGTGAAAACATCTGGCTCTCTGAATCCCTTCTAGCTTCACCTTTTGCCACTTTCTGCCTTGTAATCTACAGCTGTATGAAGTCAACATGTATTTGATAAATATCTGGTAATGAACTGTTCTCAGTTCCTCAAGCATTCCACATAAACTACTGTTCTTTCCTGGAAGGCTTTTTGTCTGCCCTTTCCTGTCATTTCACCTGGCCAACTCCTGCTTACCTTCCAGGTCACTACGCCCTCCAGGACACCTTGCTTGTTAAATCCTCCATGACAGAATGCTTGATACTGTCTTTAAAGGTCTCTCCTTTTTCTGCTTTCCTCACTGGAAGGCAGGATTGTATGTCATTTTTCATAGCTGCATCTAAAGCACTTTGCTCAGTGCCTAGCACTTGGTAGCTAATATTTAGACACCAATTCAGTCCTAAAGCAGGCCCTCCAAAGTCCTGAGAGGGAGCTGGTGATTTATTTGGGTGGCAAGGTACAAAAAGGTGACTTTTTTTGTTTTGTTTTGTTTTGCCCTTAATGTTGTGCTTCTATGATATGCAGTGACTTCATCTGCAACTCGTTGTTTGGACAGAAGTACACAGAGTAGATTACTAAGAAGATCTCTACTGAGACTGAGTTTTGTAGTGTACAGGACATAAGAAGATAGCAGTTTCCCTCTCTTAAAATAATTTTTCTTATATATATGCAACGTGAATTCATGTAATTCACTTCAAAAAAAAGAACCTCTTTTCTCCACTTGTTAATGGCGATTTTATAGTTTCATTCTGCTGGGCATATAAATATGTTATAAACAAGCCAAGGGTGTAATGAATCACTGCAGTCTTATTGTGCGTATGTTTTTACTACAAATCTAGGGGAAGAAGCTATTCACGCTCTGCATTTTTAAATTATGCTAATGTGATTAGTCATTATGATCCTACTTACTCTTCATGATGGATGCAAGATGTTTAAGCCTCTGATAGTCCTTGTGAGGGGCCTGATTAGTGCTTGAGACTCAATCAAGAGGCTGTTGATGAAGTTCAAATAACACATCAAAAAGTTATGTATGGCAGAGGAATTGATCGTTGCTTATATATGATTGTATAAACTAATAAAATAAGAGTAAATTGCATTGATGTACACTTTTGTTTTTCCATGAAAATTGTAGCGGCTACCATAACTTTCGAATGCGTTTTGCCAGGCTATGTCCAGGCTACTGTTTTTGGAATGAAAGTGTGAAAATGACAGAGTAAGCTGCAATTATTGTTAAATAGTGAATTTCACACATGTCCACATAGTAAACAGGTGTTCTTAAAGCCCAGACTTCAAAATAGTTCAGCCATTCTTGTAGTTTAATGTTGTAATCAAGCAAAATGAAAAACAGGAGAGGCACATTTTGGTTGATTATTATCCTGCCAAATCAGATTGTTCCTGTTATTGTCTGACACAAATACCAAGCTCAGAGAGAGAAGTGGAGAGCAGGGAGAAAAATAGAGATGTGTGTGAAGAGAGTGAAAGGGTGGTTTTATAATTTTAAATGTACCCAATAAATTGAAGACTTGCTTGACAATCTCAAAACAAGTCAATAGAAGTAGATGTAGTATAATACACTTACATTCAGTTTTGTAAAAATATGTTTTTATTGATTTCAAAGAGAGGAAGGAAGAAGGAGAGGGAGAGGGAGAGAGAAATAGCAAACATCAATCAACTGCCTCCTGTACGCCCCCTACTGGGGATCGAATCTGAAACTCTGAGCATTTGCCCTGACTGGGAACTGAACCGGTGACTTCCTGATGCTCAACCAACTGAGCCACACCAGCTGCACTCATTCATTTTTTTTTAATTAATTTATTTTTGTTACAGATGTTTCTCCTTTTTCCCCCATTGACACCCTCCTCCCCACTCCCATCACCCCCCCTTCACAGTATTGTTGTCTGTTTCCATTGATTATGCATATGTGCATATCAGTTCTTTGGTTTATCTCTTCCTGCTCCCCAAACCCCCTTTCCTCTGAGGTTTGTCAGTTTGTTCCCTACTTCCATGTCTCTGGGTCTATGTTGTTTACAGCTTATTTTGTTCATTATATTACACAAAAAAAGTGAGATCATGTGATATTTGTCTTTCTCTGATTGGCTTATTTCACTTAGCATAATACTCTTGAGGTCCCTCCATGTTGTCTCAAAGGATAAGAGACCTTTCTTTCTTACAGCAGCATAGTATTCCATTGTGTACATGTACCACAGCTTTTTTATCCATTCATCTGTTGATGGACACTTGGGCTGTTTCCAGATCTTAGCTATTGTAAATAGTGCTGCTATGAACAGAGGGGTGCATATATTCTTTCTGATTGGTGTTTCAGTCTTCTTAGGATATATTCTTAGAAGTAGGATCACTGGGTCAAATGGCAATTCAAGTTTTAATTTTTTGAGGAGACACCATATTGTTTTCCATAGTGGTTGCACCAGTCTGCATTCCCACCAGCAGTGTACTAGAGTCCCCTTTTCTCCACACCCTCGCCAGCACTTGTTGTTTGATGATTTGTTGATGGCAGCCATTCTGGTAGGTGTGAGGTGATACTTCATAGTCATTTAAATGTACATCTCTCTGATGATTAGTGACAATGAACATTTTCTTACATGTCTCTTGGCCATTTGTATGTCCTGTTTGGAGAGGTGTCTATTCGAGTCCTCTGCCCATTTTTTAATTGGATTCTTTGTCTTCCTTTTGTTGAGTTGTATGAGTACTCTATATATTTTAGAAATTAACCCCTTATCTGATGTATCATTGGCAATTATGCTCCCCCATACAGTGGGTTCCCTTTCCATTTTGATGTTGGTTTCTTTTGCTATACAGACGCTTTTTAGTTTGATGTAGTCCCATTTACGAATTTTTTAAAAAACGTTTTTAGAAGTAGAATGCCCTTTCAGAAGGACTCTTATAAAGAGTCACAATATATAAAACAATATATAGAAATAGATAGGAAAACTATTATTAGTAAACATTCCATTAGGTCAAATTTGTCATATTCAAATTCAATGAAAAAAGGCTGTTCTGATGAACACTAAAAATTAAAATTAGGGGCTTAGATGACAATTACCATCTTATATGAAGCCCAGCAGCCAATTTATTCTTGTGATTTCGTATTTGTTGCATAGTATCCAGATTTTCTTGATTACAAAGATAAGCTATTGAAAATGGTTAAAAAAATACATCATTTTTTAAAAAGTTGGCTTGCAATCTCAGGATAGGATTTCATTTGTAAGTAACAAGAGGAGGGAACTCCATGTGCTCTGAGGGCTGCACCAGGCAGCGAATCTGGTGAGACCAGGAAGCATGTTGTTGGTCTCTATTGCAATGACATTTGGTATGTGACACACTTGGATGTGCCTGTTTTTTAAAATATAGTTTTATAATAGTTAAAAATTAAGTAAAATGCCAATGAAATGTTTTCTGACCCCTTGAGTCTCCTGAAGGACACAGTAGGATGGGGCAGAGGGCACATTTCTGGCTGATCCTGAGTTACAATCTCCTCTACATACAAGGATTTTAACAACAGATTCGCCAACCTCCCCGACTGCTCATGTTGGCTTGCTATAGGTATAAATGGTATATTTCTTTTGCAGTACTCTCTATCTCAGTTAATGTTATCACCATCTTAGTAGCTGAGGTCCCCCTCAACTTTTTCCTCTTCCTTATCCCTAATATTTACTAGCTCATGAAGGTCTATTTATACCATCTCCAAAACATCTATGGAATACATCATCTCATTATCCCTCGGTCCCTGTTTGAGATGGCCTCCTAACTGCTACCTGTGACTTGAGCCTTCCCCTACCCCTTACAACCAAAGCTTTGGTTCTGAGACATACACATTAGATCAGGTCATTCCCCTGCTCTAAAGCTGGGAATGCTCTCTTTCACTTACCTGGTCAAGGCCAAATCCCTCAGCACAGGACAGAGGCCCTTCCCAGTCTGACCCCACCAGGTTCCTCCAACCTCATCTTCTGTCTCCCTTGGTTCACGCACCCAGAACTCATCACACTGTGTGCACCTCATTCTTTGCATCTATTTTCTTTGTACCTGGAGAACTCGTACTCATCTTTCAAGATCCAATTCAAACATTACCTCCTTTCAAAACCATTTCTTGATTTCTCCAGGCAAAGCAAGGTGTAGCTCTTCAGCTTCTTTTGTACTACACAGCCTTGTTGCATTTGCTCCATTTTTTTTTAAAACTAGGATGATCTGCTTGAGTGTCTCTCTTTTCTCCAAAATACTGTGAACTCTTAATGAACATGGATTGTATCTCATCCACCTTTTTCTCCCAAGCATCTACTATCATACTTGATATATGCCTGAAACATGGGAAACCCTCAGTGCATATTTTTGAACTTTTTATTACAGCATTTCATGTGGAGTTTGTTTCTGATTCTTATAGTGACACACAAGCAGAAACCACAATAACATCCTGTAGACTCCCTGTTGTAATGACAGCACACAGCCAAATTGTCAGTTTCTTTTCTCCTTTAGACTCTCCATGCTGTTGGGCACCTAAATCCTTTCTCTTCCTCCACATGCATTAACATGTTTTGGACTTGAATTTCAAAATAGTGTTTTCTTCCCCAAATTTATTCATCTCCCCTTCCCACCGCCAGGTTATATGCTACTTCCTTGGTGTTTGGAATCTCAAACAGAAGTGATTTCTCCTTCTGGTTTTAGAAGGTCAGACTTTTGGGAAAGTGCTTATCCTGCTCCAAGTACCCTTGGCAGAGACTTCCTTTTGTTTTATTTTCCCACAGCACTTTGTCCTTCCCGGGAGAGCTCATATGCAATCTATCAGTGATTTGCAAATCTTGGGTCCTCTGCCCCCATGTTCCTTGAATACTGAAGATGCTGAAGTGAAGTTGCATCTCAGTAGTTGTTGTGTATTTATATGTATATGCTTACATCTGTTAGAGTCTTTTCCTTACTCATTTTTCTAATTCAATAAAAATCTGTCCCATGATATCATTACTTCTAATAAACTCAGTTGCTCATTATTCCCGATCAGTTGTATATTTTACAGACTTTATCATCTTTTATTTGCTTCATGATTTTACTTGAAGAGAATTTAATAACATTTACCAGGATGGTTATTCTTCCTCATCCACTCAACTGTTCCCACCCCTTTTCAAGGCATAACATTTCCTATTTCCAATCCTCCCTGGGTTTGAAAAAAAAGAAAAAAAATAGCTTGGCCATGGTTCACTAAGAATTGTAATTTAATCCTTTGGAATAACAGGCTTTTCATCTGTGCTCCCTGCAATGATCCGAGATCTGCCACACAATCAGTGCCTTAGAAAAGAACAATGCTACTCAAAAGAAAAGAAAGTACTGGCAACATGGTAAAGAATATGAGGCCTTTTATAAAGTGTACAAATTTACTTGAGAGTAAATGGCATCAAAATGTGAATTATTGCTACTCTTCAAAAGAAGAAGCGGGACATTTTTGGCAGTGAATGCAAATGAACCTGAGTGGGTGTCTGAGCTTGGATCTGGACTGTGTAAACACAGGCTCCTAACGAGGTAGCTTTGTGTTTATATTGGTGGAGTCTCTCAAGTTATGCTTACAGATCCAGGAACAATGCAGCATTCAAGAAAGAGCAAAAACAACGTTATTTGTCACCTCCCATGACCCTTGACCTCAGAAGTGTTTGTCCAAGTTGTTTGGTGTCTCTGTTATGGAGCAGGTTATTATCAAAATTGTACAGATGCAGCCCTGTATGTCTGCAATGCCGTACATATATTTGTTTAAATGGGATCGGTCTGTTATGAAATGTCTTCCTTTGAGACAATTATAGGCCATCAGCAATCTGCATAGTAATTTATCACCTTGTTTTCAGTCATTATCGCCGTTAGCCAACCATGTGTTCCATAGCCTTGACATCACAGAGTTCCCTGGGATTAGTTAGGTGTTTTAATGTTTATTATCATCACCATTATTACTACAAATCACACCATTTATTTAGCACCAACAATCTGCTGAAGAAAGCAAGTTGGCACAATCTAAAATGGATAAGAAACTGGTCCCATGAATGAAAGGAGTATGGGACTTGAGCCCCAGACAAGGATGGGTGAGGAACATGACCTGTGACTCTTGGGGAAGGGGGTGGGGGTTTATAGTCTCATATCCAGAATGCAGTGTCCTTGAAGGACAAACTTGGCACAAATCCTTCTTTATTTCTCCCAATGGCCTGATCAATAGAAAGTAAAGAGAGTTGACCAGAAGCTATATTTAAGATAAAAGAATTGGACAAACTGCTTGTGTTTATGGCATAAAATTCTTTTTTCTGCGAAGTCCATTGGGGCTAGAGTCTGTCTGACCCTGAAGTTGGTGCTTGAGTTCACTTGTCTCGGGGTCCCTCCTCTACCAACACAGGCTACTAATGTGACATCAACAGACGTGATCCACCCAGTTCTCTGGAATGGGTGATGTGAGGTTGGCAGTCTGACTTTAGCCAACAGAAGACTGTTTAGCATAAAAGGATGTATTTCCTTCTGATCTAACTATTACTGCAAGTAATTTAAGGCTCCACTATTCCTTATTTGGAGTGTCAAGGATACCAATGATAATACTCTTTTTTTTCTTTCTATAAAATATATACATTAAAAGTGCAGTGACCCTAAATGTGATTATAAAATTTGACTTGGAAACTAAGTTAAAAGAAAAAGGAGAGAAGGCTTTTTATTTTGGTCTTTCATAGGAGTGATTTGAAGAAAATGTCTGTTCCTTCTTTATACTTTTATTTAATGATTTTGAAAATTTGAAGTAAAGCACAATTCACGTCAATGAAAGTTTATTTTATATGCAGAAATGGTAAGTTCAAAATCATCTTATAATTGATGGTGAGTGAAATCTGAATTAATGAAATTCTTAATTTGAATGAAAGTCACACCTTTTTCTGTATAGAGATGTGATATAATTTTGACATTTTAAAAGAGCTATAAGATAAACAACTATTACTGGGGTCTGATCTGATCTGCACATAGGATAAATGTTTGGTCTTTTATAATCCTCAGGACTCCGGTTATGGTAATACTGAATTAAGGCTAAAGGTACTCCATATTTTAATAAACCCATATTTTCTATATTGTCTAAAGGTTCATAGTCCCTTTATTCTACCCCAGTTAGCATCTGTGTACATACATGGAACTGAGGGACGAAGAAAATGTTTTTCCACCTGAGTATTTTAGTCTGGTGTTCTTGGAGCGAGACAAGCACCTTTAGGAAAAGTGGCTGCAGAAGAGTAATGCTTGAGATGAATTCTTAAGTGTCTGGGAAGATTTTTAAAGTAAATATTTTTAAAAAGGAATTTAGTGGGATTTTTCAGAAAGCAAAGTGAGCCAGTACCTTTCATTTCATTACTTATTGATGGTTTGGGGAAGGAGTTATCTCTACAAACCTACTCCAGCTGAAAAAAACCCTCCCCACAATGACTGGTACCAATGCAAGAAGAAGACTTTTTCAGAAGGTTGGGGAGAAAAAGTACAAATATTGTGGTTTTTCGTTTTCTTTATGAAAAACCAATTTTTTCAGACCTTGGAGCTTGGGGGGTAATTTACGAGAGCTCTCGCAGAATGCTGGTGCACCTGCGTGCGTGCGGTGAAACAGAAAGGAAAACCTCTCCTGTTGAGCAATGCATCATATGCAAATGGGGTTCAGAGGGGCAAGCAGCTGGCCTGCAGAGAGTAGTTTACAGGTTCATAGGGAGCACTGATCTGCAGCCCTCAGAACCTCCACCAGGCCGGCAAGAGTGCCCTGTGCAACTTGGGTAACCTTAACTCAAGTATGAATGAAAGTGGCTTTTGGAGAAACAGATAAATATTATGACCCAAGGCTAAAATTCATTTGGCATTGATAACAGGGCATCTAGCAAAGTGGGAAAAGCCATTAACAAATTTATTAATTAGGATTCTCTTTACGTTCCTACCATCAACTGAAAACATATGTTTAATCTGTACTCTTCTTAATTGATTTCAATCTTTATTGCTAGAAAAGGTAACCTACTTGAATTTCCCAAAGACATATCACTGGTACACTTCTTAGGTTTTCAGGGCAGGGGGCACACCTTCAGTCAACATTTATATTAAATGACAGTGGCGCTTGAAGGCTCAGTCCTTACTTGAGCAGAGTTGTTATTCATCCCTGAGGGACTGCTAACAGGACCTTAGTGTTGTCTGTGGAAAGAGGCCTGGACCATTTGCAGCTTCAGTTTGCTTGTCTGTTAAATGGGGACAATAACACTTGCCCTGTCCATGTCAACATCAAAGTCATAACAGGCGAAAGCACTTTGTAATGTGTAAGATGACATACAAAGGGCAAGGGCTTATGTAATGAATTTGCTAATAACAATTCTTAATTTATAGATATTAGAGAAGTCCCAAACCCCAAAGAGATGAATGCAATTGTAATTATTTTCATAATCACATGCATCTCTTAATTGGGCAAGAAGACTACATTTCCTTTTTTAGTCACCCTTCTGCCTGTACTCAAGTCTGCTTTTCCTGTTTGCAAAACTCATTGAACTCAGCCAAGACATCAACAGGGAAGTCCTTGTTATTTTGGCACTTATGTCCTAAATCTAATCAAGAAAGACAAGACAAAACAAAACAAAACAAAAAAACAAAACCAATGTCCCGTTCCACGAAACCCCAGAACCCTGAGCTGCCCTCATTCTTGGTCCACTGACTAAAACACTACCATTTTAGGGGAAAATTACACAGACTACTGCTCTTCTCTGTAAGCTTTGTAATAACACATTCATGATATACTAGGAAGCATCATAAAAAAATAAAGATTTAATTGTGCTCCAGAGCACAATTTATTATTGCAGCTTTTATTTTTCTCCTTTCTATAACATTCACAGTTGGACATCTGGTTATGAAATTCCTAGAAGCCCTTGACCATGCAAGTAAGCTTTGAGATGTACAGGTGGATAAGTCCTGTCAGAACTTTCTTGACTCAAATTTTACATGCTTATCATTTAGTGACTGATTTTTCTTGCTGTTTTTTTCCCTACATACTTGGTCATTTTCTTTGAATGGAGAGAAGGCCTAGTAGCTGAATGTGTTTTCTGTAAAGAATTGGTAACCTTTTTTACAATAAACCTGAGCTATAATAATGACCATGTGCAATGCTGTCTTTTTCCATCTCTCTGGGAGTGGCCTCGGGAGTTGAAGTCCTGGGAGTCCCTGGCCCCTGTTCCTTATCTTTGGGTAACAGGACTTTCTCATATTGTATGCTTAAGGGAAAAGGCCTGTCTGGGCCACTCTGGGGCCAACTTTTCATTGTAAAATAAGTGCCCTAGAGTCAAGTATCTTAAAGCCCCTTTCAGTTCTGAAAGACACATGACTCCTCGAGCAACACCTTCAGAGATGATCCCATTTACTCAATGCACACTCACCAAACTACCTCCTTTATTAACCCGAGTTTTCATTTCTATTTCTACAAGTGACAACGATCTAACAGTAATAAAAGCCACAACTAAAGTAACATTTTTGCAGAAGACCATTCACTTCCGTCTTACTGGAACCATTGGTCTACTCCATGGGAAAGAATATGGAGTATTTCACACTGAACAGTTACATTTTGAATGACAGACATTTACTGTGATGATCACTGGAAAGCAGTCCTAATTATTAGCTAACCACTTTAGCTGGCTAATAGCTAATCTAAGCTTTGTCATTAACTGGCCAAGTGGCCTAGAGTAAACTTCAGTTTCCTTATTTGTAAAGTGGACATTGGGCCACTGACCCAGCTCTTGGAAAGCACTTGTAATCACTCCGAGTCTCAGAGGGCAAATGACCACCTAGGACCATCTGAGACTTTGGGGGATGCATTTACTCTTTGGGGCCATTAGGGGAACCATTTAGAACTGGAGCAATGATTTGCTAATGTTGCCCCAGTGTCCCCAAAGAGTTAATGCACTTTCCATATACCTCCTGCTTTCTCTGTGTAAATCAACTAATCTATCAGATGGTGCCTTTGACAAGTCAATTTGCTTGACACAGGTGGGCATTTTACTCCTCGACACTACTTGCCGCCTCTTCGCTCATAAAAGAACCAGAGCCAAACCCCAGCAGGCATCTACACAGCACTCTAATCGCAGGAGACTTTGGGGTTATGTATGAGCACAGAGCTGTTAGCTGCTGTGACCTCCCGCTGGCCCTCTTGTTCTCTGATCTCCAGAACAATGCTGGATGGTGGTACTGGAGTTACTTCATTGTCTTGATGTTAACATAGGGTGTGAACATCCATCCACCCACTTGTCCTTCTCTCCTTCCATCTGGTCTCGGAGAAATAGTGACTTTCAAGAAGGTGAATCCTACTTCTGTTCTGGACCCCTTGCTATCCGCCACCTCTTCCAGGAGCATTTTGATCAAATATTCCTGGTCTCTCCTGCATCACTAACCTAATTTTTTTCTTTCCAAACTGTGTGAAAGGCTTTAATTTTAAATAAATCATGCCTCGCCCTGGCCGGTTTTGCTCAGTGGTTAGAGCATTGGCCTGCGGACCGTGGAGAGTCCTGGGTTCAGTTTCCGCTAAGGGCACCTACCTCGGTTGCAGTTTGGCCCCGGCCCTGGTTGGGGTCGTGTGAGTGGCAACCACTCGATGTGTCTCTCACATATCGATGCTTCCTCTCTCTCTCTTCCTCTTTCTTTCCCTCCCACTCTATCTGAAGATAAATGCAAAAATGTCCTTGGGTGAGGATTAAAAAAATTAAAAATAAAAATAAATAAATAAAGCATACATCCCTGGACTTGATGCCCAGTTTGCCTCTCTCCCTCTTTTTTGGCTTTCCTAGTTACACTTGTGAAAGAAAAGTCCATGCTTCCTGTCTTCGCTGCATCACTTACTTATTCTACGACCCACTGTGGGCCTCTCTGAATGTGGTCATCATTGATGAGACCCCAAGTCCTCTGCATTTACAAGAATCTATAAAATGTTTGAGATACAGAAAAAATAATTGGTTTAAATACTTAAAATATTAGAAAATTGACAGTACTATTTTCAAAGGGAAAAATTTCAAGGTACATTTAATGTGGAATTTGGTACATTTTAATGTTTGCTATAATATGGAATGGGAATCTCCAAAAATCAGAGTTCAGGGTCTAGGAGAGTTTTAGGTGACCCTGTTGAGAGGTATCATAATTGCCAGATCCGGGGACCATGTTTAGATCTTATTAAAAATGAAACAGTATTTGATGATTTTGACCACATCCTCCTTACTCTTCCTTTCTGCTCCCTCGGTTTCTGCGATATCAGCATCTCCTGGTTTTTAACTGATCCCTTTGATGACTTGGGTTCCATTTCCTGTGGATTCCTCTTCTCCCAGAGTTCCACCTTGGTTGCCTTCTCCCTTGATACACTTTCTTTACAGTCTCGTCCTTGCCCGGGTTCCCGTGCTCACTTACATTCTGAACTCCATCGCCGTCCGTGCTGGCACCTTCATTTCTACTGCTGTCGTCTCTTGATCTTGAAAGTCTGCTCTTCCTCTCATGTTGCTATGTGATTAAATGGTACACTGTCCATTCAACAGCTCAGAAATCCAGTTAATCACAAACTAATTCAATTCCTATTGAGTCTGTCTACTTCTCTCCATCTTTTAAAAACAGTTCTGGTTTTGTCACGCCTGTGCTTAATCCCTTCAGTCGTTCCCACTGACTTGGGACAAAGACAAAAATGTTACTGTGGCTCCCGTAAGACCCTCTGCCTGCCTCTCCAGCCTCAATTCCAGCCACTCTTCTCTCAATACATCAGCTGTAGCCACACTAGTGTTTGTTCTTTTTACTGCACTCTCACAACAGTTCTTCCCTTTTCACAAGGTGTTCCTCACCACGGGACATCTTTCCACCCATTGTGCCCCTCGCCAGACCTCCCTTGAATCTGCAGATGGTGTCAGCAGCCCTGTGCCCACCGTCGGCCACCACCATCACACTCTCATGCACTCTGGGCCTCGCTCCTGTAGCTCTCAACACACTTCACACTTAGTTCAATGCCTACTGTGCCCAGTAAGAGGGCCTAATAGTTACTGAGCGCCACCTATGTGCAAGGCAGTTGTATACGCATTATCTCATTTTAATCATCCCAGCAACTATGAGGTAGTACTGCTCTGGTTTTACAGATAAGGACACTGAAGCGTTGAGAAATTGAAGGCCACATGGGCAGCGCAGGGTAAACTGAAACGAACCCAGGCAGTCTGCATCCTGAGCCCATGCGTGTCCATGATTGATACTGCTTCAGTGGGTCAGTAAGTGCCACAAGGGCAGGGCCAGAGCTTGTACCTCCAGAGCCTAACCCAGGATTGGCACATAGTAGGGGCCAACAAGGACTTGCTGAAATAATTAATAACAGTCCAAATTCCCAGGGTCCTCCAGAATCTTATCCTGACCTACCTCTCCAGCCTTTCTCCCAGTAGGCCTGTCCTTCCTTCTCCATGCCCTGTTTTCTAGCCATATCAACTGTTTCCTGGAAAGGCCATAGTGGTTCACGCCTGTGCCTTCTCTGTGTTCACTCACTCACTCATCCATTCATTCACTCATCATTCATTCATTTACTGAATCCCTAGTGACGGTGAGGCAGAGAGAAAAGTCGTATGACAGATGTAGGCTAGAGGAACAGGAAAGAAGGGTATCTAAATAAGAATGAGGAGTCAAGGAAGTCTCCCGAGAGAGAGAGAACTTTCTTGGCATGTGCTTATGTCTGTGGGAAAGCCCTATGTATGTCTCAGGGCTCTGCTCAAATGTCTCTTCCAGGGCTCTATCCACAGCAGAACTGGCAGACAGTGTACTTACTACATGTCTTTAGGTGATGACCTTCCCAACAGACAGTGAGATCCTCTTATTCTCTTTGTGTGTCAGTCTCAGCACAGGAGGTACCCAGTAAAGTGCTGACAAATGAGCAAAGTGGTGGTTCCTTGTTGGCCCCTACTATGTGCCAGTCCTGGGTTAGGCTCCGCAGGCACAAGCTCTGGCCCTGCCCTTGTGGCACTTACTGATCCCCTGAAGCAATATCAATCACGGAGACACGTGGGCTCTGGATGCAGACTGTCTGGGTTCCAGTTTTAATTTGACCTTCAAATCCTTTTCAGTTCATTGTACAACTCTGTGCACTTACCTGAAACCACAGCTTTTGGGTTTATTTACAGAATAGACATATTTGTTCATTTATAGAATATTTTCCCTAACATGCAATTAAGAGAGACTGGGAGATCAATGACACCTAGCATCATCACATCATTTTATTTGGGGCACAGATGTATAAAGTACATAAAACACTTATGTAAACACACACACTCATATGCTTTTGTCAATTTGGTAAACCTAATAACTTGAGAACATAAGAATTCACACCATCAGGCACTATCTCCTGAAAAGTCTGGACAATGGGGAGAATATCACATGACAGAATATTAGTATATTTTTTTGAAAGACAAGATGATCCTTACAATTCTCTCATCAGTGGAAAAGGACTTTTTCATTATTAGAAACAGGCCCTAAACGTTAGGCTGCTCATGTGTTTTGAACAAGTGTGAAAAAAAAAACACGATGCCATTTATTCATTTTGGACTAACATCAAAGCACACTTCTGTCACACTGCTCTTTTTGGGTTAGTCATATGGAGGGCTCTTTGAAAATTGTAATGAGATACAAACTTACTGCAGCGTCCGCTTCTCTACTAATACATGGAGGACGGCTTGGACGCTCAGAGAACCAAAGCTCTTATGGGAGCTGCTGAGGACAATGCCTGGCATTCTGCAATCGTGTGTCTGTCTGCGTGTACAGCCCTGAGCCACCCCTCTTTCTATGGGATGTGTTTTCTCACCTGCTGAATGATCAGGTTGAACTAGAGCAGGGCTCAGCAGACCTTTTTGGTAAAGGGTGAGATAGTAAATATTTTTGGCTTTGGACCATATAGTCTATGTTGCAACTATTTAACTCTGTCATTGTGGCATGAAAGCAGCCCTACAAATATGTTCATCACGCATGCTTGTTTTCCATTAAAGTTTTATTGACAAAAACAGGTCGGGGGCCAGATTTGGCCAGTGGGTCATCGTTGCAGATGCCTGGACTAGATGAATTCTAGGATCCCTTTTAGGTTTTCTGCCATCATGATCAGTTTTGATGGTTTCATGAAGAGTTCAGAATTGGGAGATAGCTGGGAAAAAAGAGGAGCACACTTTAAAGAATCCTTGGCTGGATGAGATTACTATATTTGACTTACCTTTTCACTTGGAATCTTTTAACTTTGTAGCATAATGTCCCTATTATATTTAGCAATTAGAGTGCCATCACAAAGTAAAATGTAAAACCATTATTCCCTGAAAAGAGAAAAGGCTTGCGGTATGAAATGATGCATGCAAGGAGAGTGGGTGATAATTTACTCATATAATCATTTCTATTTCAGTTCTGTGGCAAGTATTTCTGGAGATGGCTCACACGGCAAAGAGATCTTTGAGATGTGCACACCATAATTAACCTTTCTGTATACTGTGATAGAAATATCAATAGTCTTTTCTGTTAGCACTTTTAACTTTACTTATGATCTGTGGAATGATGTGAATTAAAGGATGACGATTATAAGGAAAAAATGCTTTGCACTTTGGATTTAAAACAAAACATGCATAGTCTTCCTGTTATTTTTATTTCATGGTTAAGTTCCAGACAATGAATACCTCTGTTCTTTTTTGTCCTTAGCAGAGGGGATTAGACAGCTAACTGGCTAGTACTTCTGTGGTGTACAGATCAGTGATTTTCAAAGTGTGGTCTCTGGACCAGCGGCATCCATGTAGCATCAGCATCACCTGGGAACTTGGTAGAGATGCAGATACTCCGGCCCTACAGACCAGCTGAATAGAAGCTCAGGGAGGGCCCAGCAGTTCGTGTTTAACAAACCCTATAGGTCATTCTGATGCCTGATAAAGTTTGAGAATCCTGGTATACACAGCAGGTCTTTGAATAACATCATTTTGTTCAGCCTCATTTTGTTATAACATTGATGAGATGCCATGGGAACTTAACTCTTGTTTTTATCAGTTAGCCTATGGTAAAATTTATTTCATTACGTCGTTTTACTTAAAGTCACAGAACCTATTGAGGACGTTAAGTGAGGACTTAGTGCAGATTATTACTTTCTAGCAGAGTATTACTTTCTAGAAACACAGCTAAAGGAAAGACCTGTCCTCACCCAAAGAGCAGAATGACCCCTAGAGTTAGTGCATTCGGAAGTACAGAATAAAGGCAGTAAACTTCTAGCTATATGTTACAAGAAGAAATAGGGCTGAGAAAGAAAAATGATGGGGAAAGAGAGAGACACAGAACTTTGGTGAGTAGGAGGAACTAGAAAACTGCAGAGATTCCATTGACAGCTGTGACTCAGCCCACTAACGTCACCACCACCACAGTCTCAAAGTCATTCATTCGACAACCCTCCCATGATTGATGGGTGGGACTGTGCTAGGTGACAGGGACATGGAAATGAAGAAGAGCCTCCCCCTGTCTGCAAAGAGTTCAGTGTCTTGGAGTGAAAAAGAAAAGAAATGGCTCCCTTGAGAATTTATGAATACTGAATAGTCAAAGTCGAAGGGGGAAGTTGGTCGGCAGGAGAGATAGTAGAGACAGGATGAAGAGAACAAAGATGAAGGAGGAGAAATAAGAGGATAAAGAGAGTGAGCATTAAATACTTTTATTTAGGATTCTGTCCTCTTAATCCCTCCAGTTAGTCAGGGGCAAGCTCTCCTTTGTTTCGGAGATTTAGGACCCTGACAGGTCTTGATTTCCTCACTGCTCCACTGACCAGAACTGCAACCAGGAGCCTGTCCTTCCCTGTGACAAGCAAAAGTATCACAGAGGTGTACACCATTCAGCTTTGTGTGGGTCAGAAACAACATATTCTTATGTGAATGTGACCGGTCTTGTTCTAGTTCTGTGTCATACTATTCATTTTACAATCTCATCTTGAAATCATCTCTGGGTCCAAAGGAGAGTGTTATGGATGAAACCATGCTACTAAAAACTAACACCAAATCAAACATCATTGTGCCTTTAGAGTTTGATGATTTCTAGATGCGTTTGTCAAACAGACTCAAATATTTTATTTTATTTTATTTTAAATATATTTTTATTGATTTTTTGAGAGGGAGAGGAAGGGAGAGAGAGATAGAAACATCAATGTGATAGAGAAACATCGATTGGCTGCCTCCTGCACACCCCCTACTGGAGGCTGAGCCCACAACCCAGGTATGTGCCCTGACTGAGAATCAAACCAGGACCTCTCAGTCCATGGGACGATGCTCAGTCCACTGAGCCACACCAGCCAGGCCAAACTCAAATATTTTAAAGAATGATTTTGTTGTTTTAGTGAAGTTATATGTATGTTTATTATTGTGGGATTTTTAAAATTGAAGCTATACAGAAAGTTACAAAGAAAAGTAATTTCCCGAAGTAATGATTACTAACATTTGGTGAACAGAATGCATAACTACAAATAGAAGGACAGATAATTAGAAATGGTTTCAGAAAGGCAGATCATAGAGTGCATGCTGTTTTTTAAAACAAAGCTTTTGTTTTGGAATAATTTTAAGTTTACAGAAGCATTGTAGAGAGTACTGAGTATTGTGTACGCCACCACCCAGTTTCCTCTACTTGTTAACAT
Source organism: Tadarida brasiliensis (assembly GCA_030848825.1). NCBI lineage: Eukaryota > Metazoa > Chordata > Mammalia > Chiroptera > Molossidae > Tadarida > Tadarida brasiliensis. The sequence goes on along the minus strand of CM061267.1, from coordinate 74,029,661 downwards.
CTTACATTACCATCGACTTTTAACACAACTAAGAAACAAACCTTGGCACATGGCTATTAACTAAATTCAAGACTTTATTTGAATTTCACCAGTTTTTCCACTAATGTCCTCTTTCTGTTCCAAGATTCACGTTGCATTTAGTTGTCAGGTGTTGTATTAGGATTCTCCAGAGAAGCAGAACCGATAGGATGTACACATATAGAAAGAGATTTATTATAAGGAATTGGCTCACAGTATTTTGGAGGCTAAGAAGTCCCGAGATCTGCAGTCAGCAGGTTAGAGACCAGGGGAGCTGATGTATAGCTCCACTCAGAGTCAGCAGGCTGGCGACCTAAGAATTGAGGTTTCAGTTCAAGTCCAAAGACTGGAAAAAATAATGTCTTGCTCAAAGCAGTTAGGCTAGAGGAATTCCTCCTTATTTAGCCTTTTTGTCTTCAATTGACTGGATGAAGCTCACCCACATTAGGGAGGGCAATCTGCTTCACTTAGTCTACCCACACAAAAATTAATTTTATCCAGAACAACACTCCCAGACATTCCCAGAATAATGTTTGACCAAAAGTCTGGGTACCCCTCGGCCTAGTCAAGTTCACACACAAATTAACCATCACAGGCATACATACTTTAAAAAATTAAATATAGCCCGGCCGGTGTGGGTCAGTGGTTGAGCATCGACCCATGCACCAAGAGGTCATTGGTTCGATTCCTGGTCAGGGCACATGCCCAGGTTGTGGGCCCAATCCCCAGTGGGGGGCATGCAGGAGGCAGTCAATCGTTTCCTCTCATCGATGTTTCTATGTCTCTCTCCCTCTCCCTTTCTCTCTCTCTAAAATCAATAAAGAAAAAAATTTTTTTTAAATAAATAAATAAAAATTTAATATAATATCCAACTTGCCAGATTCTTTCCTAAGTGACACCCTTCACTTAACAGCTCTCTAGATGCACCTATACTTTTGTCCCCATCACTTCAACTGGATACTTTCCATGAGTCCCAAAACTTTAAATCATATAACTTAATTAAATTTTATGAAAACGTATTAATTACTAATGCAAAAGAATGAATTGCTTCCGTATAGAATAAGTTGAGTGTGCTAGAAAGACTGGTAAATGTCAGGTAATTCAAAATGTGTTTTGATATTACGGGTAAGCGTGACAATGGTAAAATACTGGGAGGTGGGGGAGGGGATCCGGGAGGATTCTGCACTCAGATTCTCTGCCAAATGTCTTTCAGTTCTTGTTTCACTTTAAAGAAATTGAAACCGGAAATCCTAGAGAGCTCATTATTGGTGTAATTCATGCAAAAAAGATGGCCAGGAGGAATTCCAATCAGGGGACCACTCTCAAAGAAAAGATCTTGGCCCCAAATCAAAAGATTGGCAAATACTCTTTATATGGTTTATGTTAAAATATGCAGCTGGGGAGGATGAAAACGCTCTGGAGATGGAAAGTGGTGATAGTTGCACAAGAGTGTGCATATATTAACATCACAGAACTGTACACGAAAAGTGGCTAAAATGGTCAATTGTACGTTCACTATATCACAATAAAAATAAAAATTAAGTTTGTATATTTCTTCAGATGTCTTATTTAAACATACTTTTTGTCAACTCACAAATGGTTGCATCAGATAAACAGGCTTATGCTGTATAAAATTTGTTTTTATTTTTATTAAAAGGGATCATTTACCTGAAATTCATTCGATTTCATGTTCTGGTCCCTTTTGTGTGCTTTTAAATCAAGAGATTTTAATTCTCTAACATTGCTCTGAATTTAAGAGGAAAAGTGCTATGAAGAACTTGAAGAGTTAGAGCAGCGTTTCTCAATCCAAGGCAGTGCCTGGTTTCTAGGAAGTATTTAGAAACCGATGGACATGTCACAATAACTGAGATGATCCTGGCCTTTAGTGCCTGGGCTCCAGACATGCCAAATATCGTATAATACACAGAGCAGCCCACTGTCAAAGACATGGCCACCGCAAATGTCCCTAGTTTCCTCAGTGGCACCCACTGACATAGAGTCAATATATCTTTTCAATTATGTTTCAGTTTTACAGCATATCTATTGAATTCCTTCTGAAATTTGAGAAAACATGTCATTTCACTTTCTCCCACCTCTTTCCTTCTAACTCCTTTTTTGTAGTTCTGTTATTCTTTCCAGTGCTTGGGTTTATAGCGTTTAGATTCCCTTCTGAAACCATACCGGAGCGGTCGTTTCCCCTTGGTTCCGTTTTCGGTGCCTTGGTGCTCACCACCAGGCCCTTGGTGCCAGGGCCGCTCTGCTTGTGCTCGCTTGTCTCCGATGATCCACTTGGTTGCCTGGGTTTTGTCACACCGCGGTTTTTAGTTAATTTATTTTTCATACCAAGATAAAGCTCATGGATTTTTATTTCTTTATGTTCTTTCATGCTTGCTACCTATCTGTTGCAATTATCCGAGGAGATCCTTTGATTGGGCTTAACATGTTCAAGTCATGCATTTCCCCCGCAGAGCTTGGTGGATGCTACAGCACTCTTTGGTTTGAGGGTGGTGTGGGGAAGTCGGGGGTCAATCTGATTTCCTCGTTTGTAAGTCACTTACTTTTTGCTGCTATATCTATATTATTATAACTTTAAAGGCCGTTTTCTTTTATCTTTTGGATATAATACTTGATACATTCAAAAGATTAAGTATAAAATATATAAATTTTAAATAATCGAAATAAAAATGTTAAAATACTCAACTCAAGAGCTGAAAGAATTGCTGATACCGCTGCATCTACCTATGAGTCCCTCCCCTGCTCTTCCCCGAGGGAGCAGCTCTCCTGTGTGTTTACCTTCCTTTCCAATATTCCAAATAGTCCTATCATGTATGTATATATCCGTAAATAATACATTATTTCTTTTTGCTTGTTTTTGAATTATGTAAAAATGATATCTTACTATACCCAGTAGTCCCCCTTTATCCACGGTTTCTCTTTCCGAGGTTTATCACCCACAGCAAACCACATTCTGAAATAGTAAATGGAAAGTTCCAGAATTCAACAGCTCAGAAAGCAGTGGTTCTCAACCTTCCTAATGCCGCGACCCTTTAACACAGTTCCTCATGTTGTATGTGGGCGTATCTGCATGTGGGTGGACCCACCTGGAGACGGATAGAGGAGCGGCGTCTCGGTTCCTAAGACCATCGGAAATATATTTTCCGATGGTCTTAGGCGACTTCTGTGAAAGGGTTGTTCGACCCCCAAAGGGGTCACGACCTACAGGTTGAGAACCACTGCCATAAAGTTTTAAATTGTGTGCTGTTCTGAGTAGTGTGATGAAATCTTGCCCTGTCCTGCTCTGTCCTGTCAGTACCTGAATATTTAGAGAGAGAGACCACATTCACTAACTTTATTATTATATTTTGTTATAATCATTCTATTTTATTATTAGTGTTCTTATTCTCCTACTGTGCCTAATTTATAAATTAAACTTTATTATAGATATACATGTATAGGGAAAAATATAGTATACAGGGTGGGGCAAAAGTAAGTTTACAGTTTGAGTACACAGAACAGAGTTTATTCTTGTATTATCTATGAATTATTGTATTGTTTTCCAGAGGAACAACTGTAAACCTACTTTTTCCACCCTGTATATAGGGTTCAGTATTTTTCATGGTTTCAGACTCTACTGGGGTTCTTAGAATGTATCCCCCAAGGATAAGGGGGTGGGACTCTTCTTTTTTTCATTCAATTTAAGATTAAGTATTCGTCCCTGTTGTTTTATGTTATTATAGAGCACTCATTTTTTTAAATAGCATGACTGATAGATAATTTGCATCCAATAAAGTTAACCCTTTTCCAGACCGCTGTACCTAATTTTCGGTACTTTGCCTAGTTAGGTTCAGGGCCTCAGGTCTGGTAGGGTTAAAGTATATACATAGTTCAACAGCTTTCAGTATATTTACAGAGTCATGCTATCATCACCATCTTTTAATTTTCAAGTATTCTTATCACCCCCAAAAGAAACCTTGTAGCCATTAGCAGTCATTCCTAATCCCCTCCTCCCCTCATCCTTCGATGCCCTTTGTCTCACCACCTCTGATCTGCAATTGCACTGCTATTCTATATCATGTTTCCATATATGTTTGGGTCTCTTCTCTGTTCTATCCTGTCACTCTCCACCTGCAATTTTTCTAACTCTGCCAAAATTACACTGTCTTAATTATTATAGCTTTATTTAAAAGTCTTCATACCTGGTACAAATTATTGCACTCAGTTTTTTAGGAGTCTCAGTTTTTCTTAGCCTTTTGCTATTGCATACAAATCTTTGAATTAGCCTGTCTGTTCCATGAAAAGTCCTGCTGGGATTTTAAATCTATAGGTCAATTTGAGAGAATATATACCCTTAAAATATTAAGTAAATATGGTACATCTTTTCATTTATTTAGGTCTCTAATGCCTTTCATTTTATTATGTTATCTATAAAATCTTATATACCTTTGTTAGATTTATTCCCAGATATTTTATGTTTTTGTTGAAATGATAAAAATTGTACCTTTATTATATTACATTTCTAAAATGTTTGACCATTGTTTAGAAAGGCAATTGATTTGTGTACATTGGTCATAGAGCCAGCCACTTTGCCAAACTCTCTTATTACTAATAAGTTGTTTTAGATTGTGGTTTTCTATGTATATAATCATATTATCTTTGATTAATGATGGGTTTGTTCCTTTCTAATCTTTATGCCTTCTTTTTGCTTTTCTTATTGTCTGGCTAGAGCCTCCAACTTTAATGATCAAAACATGATAGTGAGCATACTTGTCCTATTTCTGATTTCACATGAGATCCTGGTAACTTTTCATCATTAAGAATGGTGCTTACTGCCCAGCCGGCATGACTCAGTGGTTGAGCATCGACCCATGCATCAAGAGGTCACGGGTTCGATTCCGATCAGGGCACATGCCCAGGTTGTGGGCCTGATCCCCAGTGGGGAGCATGCAGGAGGCGGCCAATCAATGTTCTCTCTCATCGATGTTTCTATCTCTCTCTTCCTGTCCCTTCCTCTCTCTGTCTCTCTAAAATCAATAAAGGAAAAAAAATTAAAAAAAAAAAAAAAAAAAAGAATGGTGTTTACTGAGGCTTTGGTAGATACCTTCATTCATGTAAAGAAAACTCGATTCTACTCAAAGTTTGCCAAGACTTTTATGTTGACTCAATGGTTAACTTTATTTAATGCCTTTTCTGCTTCTATTGAGATTATATATGGGTTTTCACTTTTATTCTATTCTAGTGGATCACAGTTCTAGATTTTCTAATGTTAAACTTCTCTCATATTCCTGGGATAAACCCAACTAGGTCATGATAAACTTTTTTTTTTCTTCAAACCCCACTGGATTTTGTAATACTTTGTGTAAGTTCTTGAGTAATATTTGGTAATATTTTGTTGAGGTTCTTGAGTGAAATTGATCTATAATTTCTGTTCTCAAATTGTGCTTGTCTATGCGTGGTGCTCAAGTAATGCAGAGTAATTTAGGGAGTATTTATTATTATTTTTCTATTTGCAGCATAAGTTTATAAAAGATGGCAGTTAACTATTGAGTGTTTAGTAATTTCACCTATAAAACTACATAGGCCTAGTCTTTCCTTGTAAGAATATTTTAAACTATTGATTCAATTGCTTTAACAGTTTTAGGACTATTCAGGTTTTATAATTCGTAAGTCAGTCTTGGTAAGTTATATTTTCCTAAGAATTATTTCATTTCATCTAGGTTTTTAGATTTATTACCCTAAAATTGCTTATGGTATTTTATTTTCAATGGTGCTATATCTCTATTTACATTCCCGTTTTAGTCCTTATATTATTTGTACTTTTATTCCATCAGTCTTGCCAAAGGATTGTCCATCTTATTAGTCATGTCAAAAAGCTAACTTTTATCTTTTTTGACCTTTATGTTGTACTTTTTGATTTTATGGAATTCTTCTCTAATTATAAATGTTTCTTTCCATTTATTCCCTTGTTCATTTCTAAATACTTCAGATGGATGCTTAGTTCATTTTCAGAGCTCTTTCTTTTCTTTTTCTTATTTTTGCTTTTTTTCCTTTATTTTTATTGTTGACACTATTGAAGATGTCCCCATTCCCCTGCCCTTTGCCAGTCTCCACCCACCCCTTGCCCCCTCCCTCTGGCCAGCACCACACTGTCTGTGTCTATGTAGAGCTCGTTCTTTTCTAGTGTAAGCATTATGGCTGATAGGTTTTCCTCAAAAATATTAGTTTTTCATGTTATATTTTCATTATAATTTAGATTTAAATACTTAAAAACTTCACTATGATTTAAAAAAATATTTTTCTTTATTGATTTTAGACAGAGAGGAAGGGAGAGGGGGAGAGAGAGATAGAAACATCAATGAGAGAGAACATCAATTGGCTGCCTCCGTCATGCCCCCCACTGGGGATCAGGCCCACAACCTGGGCATATGCCCTGCCTAGGAATCGAACCAGCGACCTCTTGGTGCATGGGTCGATGCTCAACCACTGAGCCACACCAGCCAGGCTTATCATGATTTCTTAACGGGTAAATGAATGATTACTGTATTTCCAAAGATATGAGAATTTTAAAAATACCTTTTTGCTATTGACTTCTATATTAATTGAATTTTCATGAGAATACTACTTTCTAAAGAGTAAACTTTAGATTCAAATTCCTTTAGTGAGTGTCTATTGATGATAAACTCAATTTTTAACTACAAACATTTCTATTTCACTCTAAGGTTAATAGCTACTTCCTGTCGACACTGAATATTCCATTGCCTTTTGTCTTTTGTTATTACTGTTGAGCAGTCTGCTGTCCGTAAAATGATCGTTACTTTGCGATGTCTTTCTTCTGGCTGCCTTAAAAACTTTTGTCTCTGGTGCTCTACCAAATCACTACTATGTGATACCTAGGCATTGATTTTTTGAAAAAAACTATATTCTGCTAAGGAGTATTGTGCTTTCTGAGATTGTGGTTTCATAGCTTTCAGCATTCCTGGAAATTTCTCAGCTGTTATCACTCCTTGATTAGCTCGATTCTTTCCTTCCGCGGCTCTCATTCGATATTATTAGACCTTCTCATTTTACCCTCCATATTTTAAATTATTCTTATGTTTTCCAGTTGTTTTTCTTTCTGGATTATATTTTGATTAATTTATTCATTTCTATCTTCATTAGAAATAAATGTGCTTCTTAATGGCCGATGTGCTTCTTAACATGTTTTGTTCTTTCCTTTCAACATTTACATATTTTATATTTAGATATTCCATTTAGTTATTTTTCAGAACTGCCTGGTCATCCCTGGTAGTTTTCTGTTGCTTGCTCATTCTCTTGATTCTATACGTTATTTCTGTTTGTACTTCATAAGCAGCTATTCTATTTCTGACAGTTCTAATATAGATGGCTTAACTCCTCATGTGCTTGATGGTCTTTAGTTCTGAACTAATATTGGCCTAATGATAACTTGTGGGAATCTGATGGGATATACAGTAGGATGCGTTCTTACGGAGATTTGGTTTGTTTCTGAGAGGAGCTGGGGAGACTACTCATCTGGTTTAACGCAGCATCTCAGGTTCAGTTCCTCTTCCTTGCCGTTGACCCTCACTTCCGTTTCCAAATTGAATTTATAGTATCCTACTGGCCTTTTCCCTTAGCATGACACGGTTTCTCTCCTTCGCTGTTGCTCAGTACATTTATCTGCTCACTGCTCCAAGCTCCAATGTTGACTCAGCTTGTTCCTTTTTATTTGGGGGTGAGTGAGAGGAAAATAGGGCTTGGAGATTATTTTGCCCACTTCCAGGGAGTCCAACAGCAAATCAAAATGTTTTACATAGGATGTGATTGATTTCCAGCAGAGTGTCTTATCTGGCATTGCTACTGGAAGTGGCAGTCCTGTTCTTAGTCTGTGAAGTTCAATACATGAAGCACACATGCTGGAAATTCTGTCTCAGTTTTCCCAGCACTAGGTTCCCTATTATGATTTAAAGGGTCAAGTATTTATTTATTTATTTTTTGCATTTTAAATCTACAAATAAGGAAACTGGGGCACCAAAAGGCTAAGTGATGTACCCAATGCACGATAAAGGGGGTACTAGAAACTATGTTTTATATCCAATTCAGTAGTCTTTTCGATAAATCCTACTACTCTTTACACCTGATTTTACTTTATTTTGTTTTTCTTTACTGATTTTAGTTAGAGAGAGGAAGAGAGAGGGAGAGAGAGATAGAAATATCGATGAGAGAGAATATTGGCCACCTCCTGCATGCCCCTCACTGGGGATTTGACCCACAACCTGGGCATGTGCCCTGACCAGGAATCGAACTGGTGACCTCTTGGTGTGTGGGTCGATGCTCAACCACTGCCATACTGGCTGGGCTTCATGCCTAATTTTAAAAGACATATTAAAGTCTACCTGTTAATTGTTTGTATTATAATTAGGTGTATAGTTTTATGTCTCTTCATACCCAAATCTAGATGTGTATAATCCATGTATAATACATACCCACAGAAATAAATCCAAGCCTACATAGAAACTATTATAAATAAACTTCAGTACATAGACAGGCATGACTATAATGAAGATACCTTGGGAGCACTAAAGGGAACTGCAGACTCCCAATCTTGACTTTCTCTGATAAGTATGGCCTTTAAAACCAAAATAATTGTACACATAGGATATTTGTTTCTACTTATGCACAAAAGCAAATAATTTCTGGTAAAAATGATAATGACCTGGATTAGCTATGTTAATCCATATTATACTATATCTCAAGTAGCCTTTTAAATAATCTCTCCATTGAGTAAACTCATAGGTTAAAATTATAAATTAAAAGAATGTACCAGTGAAGAGAAAAAGTGGGATTCCTTGTGGGCAATGCTCGTCAACAGTCCCCGGGAAATCTGTCAGCGTAAACAGTCAATAGCATATCACAGAATTAATAATATAGTTCAGGGAGAGCAAGGAGAAGCTATACAGTCAGTAGAGGAGTCGTTCATTTTGGGGAAGCTGGCTCTCAGAGAACCTGAGAGGAAGGGGTTGGAAGTACCCCCGCTGACAGACCAGCATTCCAAGGAAGTGATGAATAACTGCGAGAAGCAACCTTGGGATTTCTTACATCCTGTCTGATACTTTCTGTTTGCATTAGTTTCGTTTAGGAGAAGCATTTTTAAAGTGAAAATAATTGGGTTAATGTCCTAAACTTTATTGTCGATATTTTGAGTGTCAGGGTGGAGAGAGATGTTTCTTCAAGTTCTTTTTAGATGTCGTGGTCATATAAATCATTATATATCCCTTGAAAAAAGTTTTCATAGATCCCCACCTCCTGGGGGGCATTTTAATGTCTTTATTTTTTACTTCCAGGTTAGCACTGCAAGGGAAGATAATGTACTTACAAGTTTTTGATTTTTTCTCCTTTGACTCTCTCTCATTCAGATTTTGATCCTCTACCTCCCTTTCCCCAACCTCCAACCCCCCCACCCCCAAATCTGCAGCACATAGCTCTACTGTCAGATATTTTATTTGGGGGGGATTGCAAACTTGTAAAAAAACCTGTACTGCTAAGATTGTTCATAGCACAGGCCACATCTGTGACTACTCTTGAAAAACACTAACAGATGAAGATGTTGATGAGTTTTACGGGAGTTAAGGTGTGGAGCTTGGAGTGGCAGAGCACGAGACACTGGGCTAAGTCAGTTTGCAGGGAAGGGGCCCTGGAAGAAGGTGGTTTCAACAAGCCCAGCCAGTAACTGGCATTCCCAGAGTCAACGTCTAACTTTTCAGTACATCATTATTCATCCGTTGGATTGTTCCGGACCTTTGTTTTTTCTTTTCCACTTCTATCTTTCCTATAATAACATGAAATAGTATAGTACATGCACTTACATTGTTTATATTGCAGATACTTTCAAATCTGCTGTAAAGGTTAAGAGTGACATTACTTATATCTTTCATTGCCCTGACATTTCCCACAAAGCCATCCCCTCGGGGGTTGGGCTCTGTGTCTAGGTGTGAATGGGGACCCCATCACATTAGCTGCTCCTGGAGGGCTATAAATGAGATACTATCAACTTAAACATCCTTTGCACTCCGAGTTGCCTTGCATTATTATTTTTATTTTTCAATAGCAAGGAAATCAGCCAATTCTGAGTGACTTAACAATCAGAGAAATTGATGTCTAATAACACAATCGATTGTTTCTAATTGCTTGAAGAGATGTCCTCCTTAAGTCTCCTGACAGAGTCAGAAGTTAGGGCAGCGAGAGAGGCTCCACGCACCTGCCGCCCGGAGGGAACCGGGGACAGCTGGCGTGGTCTCAGGAGAGCCAGTTCACTCATTATTTTAGTGTTTGTGATAGTGAACACCTTCAAAGTGAAAATTAATTTCCCTTTTGGATTACTTATGACATTATTTTTAATGCTGAAGTTTTCCACATCATCCCTGGCCACAAATATTTTTCCCAGAATGATTGAGGGAAAAAAAATTACGTGGTTGTTTCTAACAGCACATAAAATGAGAGTTGGAGAGAGTTTGTTATTTTCCGTGATTTCCTTGTAAACATTCTTAATAATCTTTCTTTAAAGGAAAACCAAATAAATAAAAGTGTTTAGTGTTATGTATTAAAATGAAAGTTAAGTGTTTTATTGGGAGGAGGGGATGAAGCTCTCCTCCAAACATCCATAGAATGAAAAAGTCTGTCTAAAAAATTCAATTTCTGTCAAAAAAAAAAAAAAAGCCAAACAAAACCCAAAGCTTGCCAATCAAGAATATGCTTCAGAATGTTTAGATCATTCTGGACCCGCCTGAAGTCCTGCTTGTCTGTTTTACATCTGCCACCCAAATCCTGTCTGTCCATGAATGGCAGGGACAAAGGGCCTTTCTTAACCTCTCCAGCTGCTCCCTCTCCGGCCAGAACATCTCTGGGCTCTGCCTGGAGTACAGGAGGCGAGCCAGAGGAGCATGAAATCAACCCCAGTTTCCGCTTCCTCCTCTCACTGCCCCCCCATCCCGCCGAGGCCTCCCCTTCCCAGTGGCTGCAGGAGCTGCGGCTGCCCGGCCAGGTCCCTCTGCCGGCTCTGTGCTCGGGCAGCCTCTGGACAGGGGCACGCTCCAAGCTGCCAGGCATTTGGGGTCACTTCCTCAACATAAACTTTCGCTGACTTTCAAGCAGGAAACATTTGGGGAGATTTTTCTGTCACTTCCTTAGGAAGGGCTTACTGGATGTAGAGGTTTTTCATGTCCTTAAAGAGCTGTGTTTAAGGTAAGTTCCATAAGTTATTAAGTAACTTTGGTAGATAAAATGCACTATAAACACGACAGTAAAGGGTGAGAAAATTCTCATGTTTCAACTGGAGGACTGTGACTGTTGTGCATGAGTGAGTTTTTGTTTTTTAATAATTTGTCTTTATTAATTTTAGAGAGAGAGGAAGGGAAAGGGAGAGAGAGAGAGAGAAACATCGATGAGAGAGAACATCGATTGGCCGCCTCCTGCATGCCCCCCACTGGGGATCGGGCCCACAACCTGGGCATGTGCCCTGACTGGGAATCGAACCAGCGACCTCTTGGTGCATGGGGCGACGCTCAACCACTGAGCCACACCGGCCCGGCTAAGTGAGTTTTTCTTTAAAAAGGGTTTTGAGGAAACAGATTCATCTTAAAAATAAGGCAGACTGGCCCTGGGTGGGTGGCTCAGTTGGTTGCAGCATCGTCCAGTACACTGAAAGGGTTGTGGGTTTGATTCCCCATCAGGGCAAATACTACCTAGGTTGCAGGTTTGATCTCTGGTCGGGGTGCGTACAGGAGGCAACCAATAGATGTTTCTCTCTCACATTGATGTATCTCTCTCTAAAATCAATAAAAACATATCCTCGGGTGAGGATTTTAAAAAAAGAAAAGATTAAAGGCAGACTGGAGCCAGAGTAGATACATGGAAGTCGTGGGGCATTGAGAAGCGGCAGTGAAATTCCTTGTTCGTTAGGTATAATGGTATCCCATTTTTTCCGACTTCTCTGTGTATGTTTTAGGTTAGATGAGGAAGTGCAACTTAGGAATGCAAATGGATCTTTATTCTTGGCAAATAAGCTCCTTCTCCCCTTTTAGACTGAGAACCAGCAGACAAAGATCATTGTTGCTACAAAGAAAGGTAAGGCTTTCTAGAAGCATCCTCAAAAAGCTTCAGATGGACAAGCCCTATATTTAAGTCTCTATATTTAAGTTGGGATCTACTTAAGCCCAGGGATTACTGAGTTTGGGTTACAGTGACTGAGAATAGGTAAACATTAGTGAGGCATTTAACTGTACCTAGCTGTATGTTATTCTTTAGCCCTAGATCTATCTGTAACTTTCTTTAGTGTTTAAAATGTGGAGTGTAGGTTTATTTCATTATGTGACTTTTTTTTCTTTATTGATTTTAGAGAGAGAGGGAGGGAGGGGGGAGAGAGAGAGAGAAACATCCATGAGAGAGGACATCAACTGGCCGCCTCCTGCATGCCCCCCACTGGGGATCGGGCCCACAACCTGGGCATGTGCCCTGACCGGGAATCGAACAAGTGACCTCTTGGTGCATGGGTCAATGCTCAACCACTGAGCCACACCGGCCGGGCTATTATGTGACTTTTAATTAAACAGAATATTCCTTTATATTTGTCCTCCTTATATGCTACAGTAAAGTTCTGTTTTATAGGAGAAAATAATTGCTCTTTGGCTCAACTGATACCATGCCTATAGGAAATTCCAACCAGAATGGTACCACCTGGGCACTGGGCTCCAGCAGGCAGAGCTCATGTTGCGTGATGTGTCAAATGATACAAGAGGTGGGAATAAAATAAACACTTTAAGGCATTATTTGTTACATTCATCTGAGAGAATTTCCTGTCAACTGGCTCCCAAAGTGAAGTAGCAGAGACGTGAGAATTCCTGACCACATCCAAGAAACCAAAAGGGATGGATACATTTAGATAAAGAATGTCGTCCCAGGGTCTAGAGCAGCCGTTCTCAACCTGTGGGTCGCGACCCCTTTGGGGGTCGAACGACCCTTTCACAGGGGTCGCCTAAGACATAACAGTAGCAAAATTACAGTTATGAAGTAGCAACGAAAATAATTTTATGGTTGGGGGTCGCCACAACATGAGGAACTGTATTGAAAGGTCGCAGCATTAGGAAGGTTGAGAACCACTGGTCTAGGGAAACCTACTCAAATCCCATGGAATTTCAGTTTGGGGCTGTATATTTTTCTTTTCTAATGTAAATCATCTTCAACTGCACCCTGCTTTAGAATAATGGGGATAAGGTAGAAAGAAAAAAAAGGAACCAGAAATTCCAAAATAAAATAAATACTTGAATACAATCATACAAAACCCAGGAAACCAAAAATGACTGTTTTCCTGTGAAGAACAGATGCCTGGGTGGGCTTTTCAGGGAGCACTGGACTGGGTTATGCAGAAAGGGCCAGAGGAGGCCTTAGTGTCACTGGGAGAGCACGAGCCTAGCGTTTCACGACTTTGTGCTTTCACCTTTATAGGCGGACAATTCCATTCCTGAAGTTTTTTTTTTTTAAACCGATATATAATAAAATTAATACTACAGGAGATGGGGGAAGAAATCAATTGGGTTTATTTGAAGGAAAATGATGTTTCAGAAGAAATGAAATGCATATTGGGTTATGTTTCCGAGATGATGGTAAAATGTAGTAAGAGTTCTAAGTCATATATTAATAGTTGGACCATCAATTTCGAGTCAGATGCTGGGAGGTCTGTACCAGCCACCTCTGCTTAGCTGGGGACACTGCGTAGGGTTAGCCTGTGACTCTTCGTGTACTGGAAATATTAGCAGTTCTCTAGGCCAACATTTCGTCTAGAATAGGTGCCTTTCCAGCAAATAAAGTCATTGTTAGTAGTTGTTATAATAATTTTAAACTGGTTTGGTCAGTGTGAAGTGACTGTTTTATTCCGTGGCCATTTGCTTTACAGCAAGATAAAGTCATAAATATAAAATAAGGCTATGGATTATTTTCTTGTAGCTCCTTAATGTTACTATTTCACATATATTTTAGCAGCTCGGAAAAAGTGTTAAAAATGTAGGGTTCAGAAAGAATCACGTATCCCCTCTCTCCCAACCCCCATCTACAGGAACTCAAAGAGATCCTAACGAAATTGTGCTATTTTCAGATGAGATTTTAACAATAGAAACAACAGTTGCTTCCAAAAGCCCTCTCGTTTCCATCTCCACCTGACCCATCATAAAAAGCAAGCATTCTCTGAATAACTGTTTATCCAAAACCAATGGACAACTGAACTGTGTACCCAGGAGTGAGCTAGCTCTTCATACAGACCCCCCCTTCAGGTGCCCAGGCAGCAGTGGGCACCCACTGTCCTAAAGCCACCAGTCAGCCCCACATTGTTAAGATGCATTTTAAATGGATATATTTTGGAGAATAAAATAACAGATAAACAGTTGTTATTCTGGGTTCACTATGTGTTAAGCAGTAAGCAAAGGGTTTTAAATGAATAATAAAGATCCTGTGGCCAGCAGATCAAATGTAAACTCTGTGAATAGAGGCCATACTGTATTCTGCTTTGCACAGAATAGACATAAATGAATGAACTGATTTCATCTCCAGAGACAATCTCATGAGGAGAAAAAGGCAGGTACCATCTTTAATTAGTTAAAGGAGGATATTATAAATGGATGGTGAGTGATTTGTCAAAAGTGGTGGACAGCACCAGTTCTAGGGAGGAATACCAGGGAGATGGGGGCAGAGTGGCCTGTGTCCCAGATGGATTTTCGGCTTCTTGTCTTTGTGCTCGGCAAGAGCCATGGGTCGGTTCAGAACATGTCTAGTCCGTCCTGGGCTACGCTCCTGAGCCAACCACTGATTGAATCACTTTCACTTGAGCCAGTCCATTCTCACACTGCTATTTTTTTTTTTTTTCAGAAAATCATCGCCCTACTAAATATTAATTACAGACACTATTGCCAGTAGTTGCTACATATTAGCTACCTACTATGTGCTAGGCTTTCTGCTAAGTAGTCAACATATAATATCTCCTTTAATTCTTATCTCAGCACTGTGAAGTAGACATTATGCCCATTTGAAAGATAAGTAAACAGAGGCTCCATGAGGTTATATAACTTGTCAAGGATTCAAACCTAGATCTATTGATTTTTATATTTTAAACTTGTTTGCCACCCTATATTTACTTATTATTCTATGATGTAAGCAATCATCTGATGATCCAATGATATTCTAGTACTGTGAGTGTATTTCTAGAAACTTGTATTTCTTAAAAAACATTAAAGAGGTGTCTCTGAATAATGAAGATGTAAACAAGAGGGGGGTACATTCTCTTGTTGGAAAGTCATATTCCAATAAAACTAATAGAGTGAGGAAAGAGACGAATATGAAAATGTATTACATTCACGAGTAGAGAGACATGACAGTGGACTACAGGACGAGCAGTGACTGGAACGGCAGCTGAAGGGCTGCACCTCATGAAGACAGCCAGGAGGACTCCTAAAGTTCACCATCCGCATCACCTCCTTTCAGGTGATAGTGTTTCTCACCTTTTCTGAAACATACTCCTCGCTCCACCTGGTTCCTTTGTTACTGCTCCCTCGAAGAGAAAAAAATTAAATTCTGCCTTATAGAGAAATTAAATACTGAGATAAGAGCTGTTGAGAAGGACTGAGTTTTGCAAGGCCACAAATCATTTACTATCTAAGACACTCTTGCTTTCCCAAGAACCCATTTGCCCTTTTGAGAACGTTTGGGTGGTAAGTACTTGATCCTTGCTCCGCTCTTGCTGCGGAACTGACAAGGGTAATGGATGAATAGTCAGCGCTCAGGAAACGCATGCGGGGAGCCACAGCCTTCCATGGGTGTCTCATGAACTCGTGCTATGGCAGGTTGGTCAGGTTGATCCATAGCCTGTGTTAACTACAAGGCCATCGGCTCAGCTGCACAGGCTGGTCAGAACGGCGAAGAGGAGACACGCCGAAGTCAGGGGCCCTGAGTTCAAACCTCAGCTCCGCCACTTCTCAGCAATGACCTTGGGCAATCCTCTAACCCGCTGGTTCTCATGTGGGGGTGACTTTGTGCACACCTCACCCAACATTGGGCATTGGAGACATTTTTGATTGTCACAGCTGGGAAGTGGGAGACCACTGGCATCTAATGGGTAGAAGCTGGGATCTTACTAAATCTCCCACAATGCACAGGACAGCTCCTCGCAGGAAAGTCCAAAATGTTGTGCCAGACACTATTCCTTCCTTCACAGACATGTCCAGCCCATCCTCTTGCTGCCTTCACTCCAGAGGCTGGGAAGGCGAGATCATTTCCTCAGCTCCCTGGCCTCGCAGCTAGGGCATACCCGAGGCACCCTTCTGCCCAGTGAGACCCAGGCGGGAACTTACCAAGGGCAAGAGGAAAGCTTTTGTTTTGTCCTGATACAAGAAAAGGACTCGACTGATGGCATCCCCTTCCTCTCTTCTTCCTACCTTGAACGTGGAATACGCAGAGTTGCAGCCGTCATCTTGCTATCGTTAGAGAAAGCATCTTGCTATCGTTGGAGAAAGCCAAGAGATTCAGAGAGGACAGCCGAGATGTTGTGGCGACCACGACCCACTGCCACGTCGCCCTCCCAGCCGACCCACTGCCACGTCGCCCTCCCAGCCGGACCACTGCCACGTCGCCCTCCCAGCCGGACCACTGCCACGTCGCCCTCCCAGCCGGACCACTGCCACGTCGCCCTCCCAGCCGACCCACTGCCACGTCGCCCTCCCAGCCGACCCACTGCCACGTCGCCCTCCCAGCCGGACCACTGCCACGTCGCCCTCCCAGCCGGACCACTGCCACGTCGCCCTCCCAGCCGACCCACTGCCACGTCGCCCTCCCAGCCGGACCACTGCCACGTCGCCCTCCCAGCCGACCCACTGCCACGTCGCCCTCCTAGACGTCTTATGTGAGAAGATAATCCCTGCCCTGGCCGGTTTGGCTCAGCGGTTAGAGTGTGGGCCCGTGGAACAGAGAGTCCTGGTTCGGTTCCCGCTAAGGGCACGTACCTCGGTTGCAGTTTGTCCCCACCCTGGCTGGGGTCGTGTGGGTGGCAACCAGTCGATGTGTCTCTGTCACATTGATGTTTCTCTCTCTCTCTCTTCCCCCCCTCTCCCCCTCCCGCTCTATCTGAAGATAAATGCAAAAAATGTCCTCTGGTGAGGATTAAAAAAAAAAACCTCAAGTCACAACAGATAGATTAATAATCACTGACACCCCCAAATTTAATCTGAAGAAATAACCTAAAAGGTTATAATAAATACAAAATATTTTTATTGTTAGTACTGATATAGCTTAACCAAACCAAAGGTACATTTCTACTTTCAAAAAATTTTAAGAAGCTAAATCATTTAGGTTACAAGATAAGTCTGGGAGCATTCAGGAAATGTTTAGATGTTCACACAAGAAATATGCTACGTTTGTCTAAAGCCTTCCAACACAGGCTCAAGGGCACACTCTAATGCAGATGGGACAAGAACCTTATACATTTCCTTGAATCAATGGCGTTCAGTCATTTGCCCCCTCAGCACACGACGTGGCATCATGTCGAGCACGGAGTACAGGGACCCATTCACGGAGTTCTGAAGTAGACAAGCCCACAATCCCAGCACTGTGGGTCAAGAACCTTGAAAGAGGAGTGCGCTAGTTACTACAGGAACATGGGAGGACTATCCAGCTTAGGAGGACTAGGGAAAGGCTTCTCAGAGGAGGTGACACCTGCAAGAAACCTTGTAAAAGAATTTAGCCACAGACTGGGTCACTCGAGGTGGCTGGAATGAACGCAGCTTCTGTAATATACATACTTTAAAAAATACATAAATGTCTCTTCTTCCATCACAGCGTGTGTTTTGCAAGGACAGGTTTGTTGTTCAGCCGATTTTGTGAGCTCCATTCTTTGTTGTTTCTAATGTTTTATGCAAGTTGACTACTAACGACTAATAGCAGTCTGAAGGCACTGCTGCCGCAGAAGTGCAGTGAGGTGTGGTGCGCACTTAACAGGGGCCGGCAGGTGCTCTGCTTGTAAATGTGCATGCAAAGTCTAACTGCTCTAAGTGCGTCTCAGCAGAGGTTTCACACCTGCAGGGCGCTGAGGGCTGGGCCGACTCTGACAGGACTGAAATGCTTCATGTTGTGATCCTCAATTTTATATTCTCTATATTCCCTAGAGTGTACCTTAGTAAGTATTTTGTGACCAGAGAAATCAAACAAACAACAACAAAAAGAAAGAAAGAAAAAGAAGAAGGGAAGGTCAGGGCATTCTAGGCAAAAAGAAGAGATTGTAAGAATGGTGAGAAAAGGTCTGGCGTGTTCAGTAGGGCAGGGCACTGCTCAGAAGGGCCAGAACACAGGGGACTTGAGGAGTACCGTGGGGTGAGGCAGAGAGGCAGACGGGCGCCCCTGTTTGCCCAAGGCGCTTCGATTCTCCAGAAGACACTGGAGAGTTATTGAAGAGTTTAATCTTTTCTATTTTTTATTTTTTAAACAAGTCCTTTCTGGCTTTAGCATAGAGAATGGAAGGGATGGGGGCTAAACTGGCTGCAGGGACATGAGTTAGGAGAGATGATAAAGGCCCGGATTGAAGTAGGTGTAGAGAAGAGAGTATACATTTAAGAGACAAGCCTTTAAGATGCATAATTAATCAAAGCTGATCATCCACTAAGTGTGGAGGAGAGTAAGGAGGAAGAGTGGACACACTCCTGGGTTTCCTGCTAGGGTAACCCAGGGCTTCACGTGACATGACCAGGAGCTGAGGCACGGAGGGAAGGACGGCTGTCAGCAGTGCGTCCGCAGGAGGTGCCGCCTTCCCCTTGCCTCTCGGATCAGGTGATGGAGGGATGCTGGCTGAACCAGCTCAGGTTACACGTCTGCCCCTTGGGATGCAGGAATGGTAATGATAGGGGGCTGCTTCCCATCAGGACCATATGGAGGGAAAAGGAACTCCCCAGGAGCAATGGAGCGGGGATGAGAAAAAATGTGGAGCAAATAAACAGAGCGGCTACCATGGTTTGTGATAGAAACTGAGAGGTGTCTCAGAGCTAACGAGGACATGGACATGGCATTGAGAGAGTTCTGGGCTAGAGATCGATTTGGATGTCAGCAGGGGCAGATGGGCATGACTGTGATCGTGCAAGAAGAAGACAGAAAGGGAAGCGAGAGAGCCGAAGATGGGGTGCTTGGGCACTCCAACATTTCAGGAATGGAGTAAGGAAAAGAAGTCCCCAGCGGTCTGAGACGGAGTGAAAGGGAGAAGAGCAGCGTCACAGCCATCAGGGCGAAGACACTGCAGCACAGTGGAGGCCGCAGGAGGTGGCTCCTGAATGAACCAGCTCAGTGGAGGTTCCAACCGGGGCTGGGAAATCGGATTCCAGTCGGTGGAGGAGTGAATGGGAAGGAAGGAAGTGCAGACACAAACATAGATCGCTCTCTCAAGAAGCTGCGACTCGAGAGAGAAGGGAAAAGTTTATAGCTGGAGTTGGAGGGGAAGAGCTGAACACGTGTACATGGCGGCGGAGTGGAAATGTCAGACAGAGGGCGTGCTCTAAGCAACACGCACCACTGCTCCTGGGAAAGAGTGTCTTTCTCTAAAACAAGGTCATTTGAAATACCCAAATGTGCTTGAAGGAGAGCAGATGAAAAAGGAAAACATTTTTTAAAGACAGGTCAGATAGGATTAATAAATTCTGGGACAGGAATAAACACAAACATAACCAAGAACACATAAGGGACACTGGGCAGCTGGACAGAGCCCCAGATGTGTCCGTCCACAGGATCAAAATACACTGTATTGTCTAGAATCCATTCCTATTCATCACGAGGACGCACATAGTCATTATGGGCAGAGGAAAACACAACCTGAAAAACACAGGGGAGACCCAAAGCAGACCAAAGTCACAATTTGTAGAGGCTTGGTAAACTAAGCATTATTTTCAGCTGCGTAAACACAGTATGACAATTGGGGGAACTCACTGGGGCCTGAAACACTACCAAAGTCTTGAAATTCTATTCCTTTGCTTTTGGAAAGTCTCATTTATAGACAACTTAATGATTTAGTTCATTGGTTCACTCGTTCATTCAACAAGTCCTGATTGAGGATTTCTGTGCTAAGCACACGGCTGATAGAACATCAATAAGAGCAGAGATTCTTCAGGCGGCGGTACTTTGAAAACACATACTTGATTCACCTTTTGTCTTTGTAATAGAATGTGCAGAGTCAACCCTGTCAACAGTGTTCTTGGCTGGAAGAATAGAGAGAGCATACGGTGAAAAAAACCTTACAGAGCCCATGGGCTTTACAAGGGGGAGAAACATTGGCCTAAACCAGTGGTTCTCAACCTTCCTAATAGTGCGACCCTTTAATACAGTTCCTCATGTTGTGGTGACCCCCAACCATAAAATTATTTTCGTTGCTACTTCATAACTGTAATTTTGCTACTGTTATGTCTTAGGCGACCCCTGTGAAAGGGTCGTTCGACCCCCAAAGGGGTCGCGACCCACAGGTAGGCCCTAAGGATTCAAACCTTTCTCCTTAGAAGAGATTTAATAGGAAGAAGACATCGAAAGATTCCTTCCTCTGGCATTAAGTTAAATGTCTAATTTCAGGCTATGAAGTAGGCACGGGGGGAGTATATGTTTAACTGTGAAATTATAGACATCTTTCATAAATGATATTGACTTTTGGCTCCTTAGAGATCTTATCAGGGTTATGCTGTCCTCTTACCTTCATTTCTACTGCTGCCCAAAGCGTTGGGGTCAGGAACCTCCTCTGCCTGTGTGACGTAGGGACTTCTAGCTTCGCCTCACAAACAGGAGCCAAGTCTCTTGCAAGGGGAAGAGGCAAGCTCAGTGTTCCTGCCTTCAGCTGTGTTAGCTGATGGCGACAGCTGTTACAGTGGGAGACAGAAAACTAGATAGTCCGTTCCATGCTCAGAATACATATTGATAAACACAAATTCTCATGAAGATCCAAAACAAGGAGGCGGCGGGAGAGAATGAGTACTTGGCTTTATCTTAGACCCACTGCCTGTTTGCTGTTCAGTATCCATTTACTTCTCTGGTCCCGAGAAGACTTATTCAAATGTCTGAGCTAATCGTGCCCCACACAGCCCGTCAGTGTGCAGTGTGCCCTGTAGGTGTAAAAACATGGCTTTGTTTGCCCTTGTTTGCGAACAAAAGCTTCTTTTTTGTTAGCCTCCCAAATGTTCCTTGCCATTATGCAGAAATACATTAATTTTGAAACAAAATGAATTATGTACATTTTTGGAAAACAGAATGAAAAGAAAAACCATACACATAAATACACACAGGCACACTGAAACTGACATTACCGTGTTCCTCCTCCTGTGTCTCGGAGTTATAGCCAACACCTGTGGCCACACAAGGGGCAGCCTTCGCAGCTGCAAAACCCAGATGTCAGACACTGGATTGTGCGTCCCTGGCAGCAGTCCTAAGTGGGAGGTCGTCTCCTTAAATGACCTCTGAAATGGTCTATTGTCTGATTCCCTCTCTGGCCTGGGTGGTAACTAACCAGCGTCTGTGGACTGGTTTGGAGTTAGCGTACTGATGGGTTGTTCTGGATGCAATTATCCTTTGCCTTACCTTTGTAAGGAATTTATTTCCTTTGTAGGGGTGAAAATTGGGACTGGGAAAGTTCTTGACAAAGAACTATATTCAGGTTTCTTCCAAGGACAAAATAAGACGCTATTTACTTTGATTTTTTTTTCCCCCAACTGAAATTGGATGATATCAACTTTGTATTAGTGTATACAGTTGAGTTTTGGTTAATCAGAAGTACCAAGAGTTTCTTAGGGGCACTTCTCCCCTCTGAAAGAAGGCTGAGTTTCCTTATGCTGCTTCTTAAAACGACTTCTTAAAGGAGAAAATGAAGTATTTCTTCTCTTAGAATCTTAAGGAGCTACAACTATGTTTTTGCTACTACTAAAGAAAGTCAACTACTGTAGAGAAGAGCTCTTTGTAGCATGAGTTATGTTGGTTCTTTAAAGAGGAAAGTGATTGTACATAGCCCTGCTTCTTCACCACTTGGTGAAGAATAGCATTATGGGTAAGATGCAATCATTGTGGAGTGAGGTAGGGAAAGGCCAAGCATCTAAGAGGGCTCCACTTACAGTGCAAGACTTGTAGCCCCAAAGGGAAGGCCTGCTTTGAATACAGTTATCGTTGTGGCAAGTAAAGGAGAAATACATCTGATATCTACAGGAAGATGAATTCCGAGGAAATTATAGAATGTATCATCATATCCAACATCAAATGGTATTCATCTGCACCATGTAAAATGTTACCGATTTTCTTTATTAATTTTATAATAAAGTAAACATATCTCTTGGCCACAACTGATTTAGATTTGGAGCCCCAAAATAAAGAAGTAAATGATAAGACAATCACTCAATCAATTGGAGAAAAGAGATACATCTCTCACAGAATTCCAAATCATTTATATAGCTACTAACCCCTCAAGAATGTAGAGTGTAATTCCCTACCTTGAGTGTGGGCTGTGATTTTTGATTGAATTACAAAGAGGGGGGTAGAACAGGGGGAGAGGAGGAGTTACTTTACAGTGGAGAGACCTGGCAAACACTGCCTTGGCCACTTGATACAGGTTGACATCAGCAATGAGGTCATGTTGACAGCATGTACCCTTGATATGATACGATCTCATTGAAGGGCATTTCACCTTTTTAATATTCCTCTGAAAACCCATAACCATAGTCTAACCATGTGAAATATTAGCTAAATCCCAGTTGAGGGACATTCTACAGAATATCTGATAAGTACTCCACAAAACTGTCATAATCACTAAAAACACACAAATAAACGTCTGAGAGACTGTCACAGCCAAAAGGAGCCTAAGGATGACCAAGTGTAATGTATTATACCAGAGAGGACGCTGGAAGAGAAAAAGGACATTAGGGGAAAACTGTGAAATGTGAATGGAGTGTGGATTTTAATTATTAGTAATGTCCTAATGTTGGTTCCTTAGTTGTAGCAAATAGGAGAAACTACAGAGAGGTATATAAGAATGCTGCATTATTTTTGTAACTTTTCTATAAATCTAAAGCTATTCTAAAATTAAAAGTTTATTTAAATTAAAAGATGAATCCGGCTGGTGTGGCTCAGTAGTTGAGCATTGATCCATGCACCAAGAGGTCGCCGGTTCAATTCCCAGTCAGGGCACATGCCCTGGTTGTGGGCCTGACCCCCAGTGGGGGGCATGCAGGGGGCGGCCAATCGATGTTCTCTCTCACTGAGGTTTCTATCTCTCTCCCTCTCACTTCCTCTCTCTCTAAAATCAATAAAGGAAAGAAAATAGTTTTAATTAAAAGATGATTAACATATTACGACACTGACTTTAACAGAGTTCCTACATTTCAATCAATAACATCTCTTTCTTTTTCACCCATACCATGCACCAAACCATATGGCATAAAGAGTCATTTCCCTGACACATAAGAATACTTCATCTTTTAGGCGTAGTATGAATGGAGTCAGGCCCATTCTGAGAGTTTTAGTTTTCCCAATAATATTTAGGTCATGGCCTTAGTAATACAACAGTGCTCAAAAGATAATGTCCACAAACCCGTATTTCTCAATGGCTTTAAAAGATGTTATATCCTTCAGCTGCCTATACAATACATTTAAATTTCATGTGGATGTTATTAATGACATGATTAAAAAGACAATGCATTAATCTCCAAAGGTAACACATTCTTTGCTAGATTACCGAGGGCAGTATTCATTTACTGATCAATTGTTACCAGAAGAGGTAAGGGGCAAGGTCTGATGTGGCACTGTTTTAGAATAAGGATGAGGTTATTTCTTTGCTACTCCCAATTTTTCCTTTAGAATTATGAGAAATGAGGACTCTCAGAATTTTAGAAGATATTTATTTCAGAGTGTTTTCAATTTATCATTTTACTTTGAGAAAGGGGAAGACAGTGTTGGTGTCAATGAATGTTTACTTAAAAAAAAAAAATAGTGTGGAGTTCCTAGAATCGTTAACAAGAAATGTGCTTTTGTTAACATTTAATGATACAATTTCTAAAGTTCAGTTAATCACAATTTAATTAACCAGAATAATAAATTGGTCAGAATTGCCTCTCCAATTCTGTTTTTAGGAAAGAATGCAAATGCCATTTTTAAAAAGCTGGGGAAAAAATTACATGTAACTTCCTGCATATATTTTAGGGGTAAAAATAAGATTCAGTAAAATCACTTGTACATTCCATACCTACAGTACTTTACGATAACTTGTTAAGGGAGGAAAGAACCACGATGCTTGATAATAGGTGAAAAAAAGCGTTCCCTATGGAATTCCTAACTAAGGAACTGCAGAAGAGTCAACCAGCATATTTTAGGAATATTTTTCATAGTGAGATAGTACTTAATATGGACAAAAATAATAGGTGGGAGGGATATACAATAAATTTAGGTAGCTAGTTTTTATATTACCCTTTAAGAAGTTCAGTTAATACATGTTTTGCATTTCATTAGACTATGGTATGTGGGTGTACAGTAACGAGAATTATAGCAGTTCTCTTGCCCAGAACATGGATGATGTGTCAAACTTTGTACTGCCAGGCATTTGACATGCAACATCCAAAACCTCACACAACCCTGCAAGGTGCATACAATGACAACCTAACAAGCACGGGAACCAAGGACACCAGAAGTTAGGGGACTGATGCAAAGTCCCACAGCTTGTCAGTGAGGGAGCCACTACGAACCCTTTCCCACACAGCTTTGTGAATGATTGTCACTGATGATGTGACTTAGGGCATGTGACCTTTCTAGGCTTCAAGTTTCTCTTGGGTAAGATGGAGTTGACTGGCTGACTCTAATGTTTTCTCCCAGTTTTAAAATAGGAACATTGATTTATATACATTAAATATATATAACATTAAAATGGTCATTTTCCGAATGTTTTTGTTAACAATAGGTTATTAATACTGACGCTTACTAAAGCTTGTGATGATATCTATCTAGAGATGTTCATGTGATTTCTCTCAAATCTCTTCAGTCCTATTAAGCCAGAACTAGTGAGTGATCTTACCATTTTCAATGTTATTCCTTAAAACTTACATGTGAGAGGAAATTTCCTACTTTTCTGTACACTACACAAACGATTTACTTAAATATATGTCTCCCAAAGAATAATGCACTCAGATGGGAATAATGCAAAGAAATAATTTTTCTGGATCTGAAATTAATCAAAACATCAGTTTATTTTTATTCATATTTATTTAAATATGATTTTTGACAAATGAAAATATGTATAAGCATATTTATAACATGGTAGACATAAATATAAATGAAATGTATAAATCAGACAATTTAACACATATTAGATAAATTGATGACATGCTTAGATTTAGCCTTGAGGTACAGTAATGTGGATATTAAAAAGGATGGGCTTTCACAAAACTGCTGTAAAATGATCACATTTTTGTTAGTAATAAGTCATATTTCCTAGACTGATGTTTTACGAAAACTATATAAAGATCTAACTTAACCAATTACCTCATATGGTAACATTATTTGTAAATACATTTTTTTCAATAGAAATGTTTATCTTTTAAATAACAGCATTTTTATCAAGAACATGCCACATTTATTAAACAAACGTGCATACCACATTAGAACTTGAATAATTCATGTACCTTTATGCACAGTGTTCAGTTTTGCTATGGCACTCTATATCTTTGTGAAAAATATACTTAAATTTGGCACAGAATTAATAAATAGTATTGCTACTATTCAGAGCAAAAGTGAGTCAGAGTTTATATCTATCACAACTTACTGCTTCCCTTTGCAGTTGACTGACCAATAGCAGTTCTTTTCTGTTTTAGTTCGAATGAACAATGGATATTCAAGAACTAGAGGTCACATCTAGGTGTTTTGCCTATAGTCTCATTGGAAATGAGTTGATTTCCATTTTTCTGGCAGTAAGACATTTCCATCTGTATTGTGGCCAACACATTTCTAAATAAGGGTGTTTGTTATCAGCAATATGTATCATCGTGAGATGTTTTTCTTTGGGAGGCAGAGAGGTGGGAAGGAAACGTGGGCCTCTTCAGAAACTGGGAACATATGTGGTCGGGAGAGTAGATGCTAACGGGGGCAGACGCAGGGAACGTTCTTTGGAAAACTTGCGAGGGGGCACCTCGGAAGAAGCATCAAGGCAGAAACAAGGGCAGGAACACAAGAATCACTCAGGGTGCAAAGGACGGCCGTGGGCTTAAGGAAGCGGAAATTCATCACGCAAGGAGACAGCAGCCAGAGCGCTCCTGCATCAGCAAACTCCCCTTGCTATTTAGGAAAACTTTTCAATTTCCCCATCAATGTCTATATCAAGACTGAAAAAAGTAAGCTAATTGGCAACAATTTTTTCTGAACTCATTCGTAAAAACTTTGGAAGAAGAAAGAGAATAATATTAACTCAAGCTTCCTCCAAACCAGGAAAGAGAATTCACACTCTCTCGAAGGGCAGACTTCAGACTTGTGGTAACCAAGGAAAATGCCATGGTTCTTTTTCACAGTTCTTCTAAGATAAATTTGAGGTGTTACATTTTGAGAGCCTGATTAAAGAAATCTACTCCTTTCATGAAACTATGATCGCCTAATTTTTATATTTATTATCTGGGGAAAGGAAGTAGAAGTTCAGTTTTTATACAAATATATTTTATTCTGAAAAACAGGGCCATGAACATAATGTTATTTACTTTAGGATGCTTGCTTTTCTGAGGGCCTTGAGACAATGAAATGGCAAAGAACACAAAACAGGTTAAATACAACAGGCAAACTTTTGTTTTAAAGCTGTTAAGGTACAAACACACAAAAATTATGAATCACAGAGCACTGAATTTTCCAGAGTAAAATCGTACCAGAACCGTGACAAGTTCTCGCTGACATCGCAGGTGAGCAGGTGGTCGGGAAGGTCGCTGATGGTGCCCTGCACGGCCAGCACGTGGGGGGCCAGGGTGAAGGGCACGTCGGCCAGGAGCTCGGCCAGCAGCGAGCTGTTTTCCACAGGCTGGCCTGCCTTGCTTTCCGCCTCAGGGCCTGCTGCAGTCACACTGCATGGGTTTTCTTTGCCAGTCTAAAAATACATACATATTCAAATCGTTTAGACCTTATGGATTTGCAGGTTTAGTAATGGTAACTGTGGCGCGAATGTACTGAAATGAGAGAGAGATGGGGGATATGTAAATATCCCCAGATCAGAATGGAGCGTCCGCTTCACCCGAGAAACACGTGCATGGGGAGTCTGCTGGGCTTTGAAGTGAATCCTAGACCCGACTCTCCTCGGACTGACCACCCATGACCCCTCAAACGCAAACAGCCACTCTTGCTGTTTCCCTGGCCCAGTGATGTCTACAAAGTCTGTCTGCTTTCCGGCTGGAAAGAAGTACCAGGTTCCCTGGGAAACCTTGTATCAACACAGGCCAGCGTGACCTTGCCCACTTCAGAGTGAGCACGGAGCCAACTGCTAGGACATTAGGGGCATTTCCTGTGTGTGTCCTTGCCAGTTGCTGTTTCACATGCGTACGTCCTATCCCCAACTAGACACGAGGGTCCTTGCGGGCAAGCGATGTAGTTGACATGTCTTTGTACTCTCTGCCTTGCATACCTGACTACCTTACCCTAATATATACCTGAGAGCTTACCTGTAACGTGTACCATGAGTACTGATTGTCTGACTTTCACAGGAACTAACATGTTAAAGTATTCAAACACAAAGAATTGATATCTCTTGTTCAGTGTTTTTAAAACTGTTATATCTTGCAAACAGTAGTTTACCAGAAGATGTGCAGTAGGGTGTTCATAGCATCCATCAATAGTACCAGTCATTTCAATTTCTTCATTGAAACTGAAATATATGTACAGCAATGAGAATGAAAAGTGGCTGAAACCGAAATAAAACCAGTTTAGGCAAAAATCTCCTCTCCCACCCCACGTGGTCCTGGGCGCCTCTCTGACCTCATGGCAGCGAGTCTGTCCGGCTCCCTGCGGTCCAGTCTCACTGGCTCCTTGCTGTGTGCACCAGCCTGCTTCTGCCTCAGGCCTCTGCTTTCCAGTCCCGCTGCCCAGGAGGTTCTGCCCCAGACATACACTGGGCTCCTTCCAAGTGTTGGCCCAAATGTCACCTTCTCGATGAGACCGTTTCCTGACCCCCGTATTTAAACTGCACCTGCCCTCCCTGTCCCCTCCTCTCCACAGCCGTTAGCACCTTGTTCTATGTAATATAATGTATTCGGGTCATAATCCCCCGGAAACTTAAGGAGTTTTCATCTCCTGTGTTCACTGCTGCACCCAAATGCCCATCAGTGCCTAGTGCTCAATCAATATTTATTGTTTGGATGAAAGAAGACAAGAGTTTTGCTTGTATGGGGCTTACATTATAATAGTTATAAATGTTGATAAATTCCCTAAGTCTAGAGAAGAATGATTTTCTGTATAAGAAATAATTTTTAAAAACTTTTTATGGAAGTGTAAAAGACGTACAGAAAGGGTGCATCAAAAGTTTACAGCTTGCTCAATTTTAACCAACGGAAACACCCGTGAACACCCAGATCAAGGAACAAAAATGGCCAGCTCCCCCAGAGCCCTTATGGGGCTCTCTTTCTATCACAATCAACTCCCTGTCTCTGCCCCATCACCATCCTGACTTCTAACAGCACAGACTCGTTGGACCTATTTCTGTGTTTAAATGAAGGTAATCCTATAGAATGAACTTTTGTTTCTGGCTTCTTTCACTCAATTATATGTAGGAGATTCATCTATATTGTCGCATGTGGGATAAAAAAGACATCATTGCAAAGGGGATACATTCAGACAGACTGTCTTAAAAGGAGCACTCTGGTTGCTGTTTTGACAGTGGGGTGGGGCGGGGTCCGGTGGCCAGGAAAGGACGCAGGAAGACCAGCTGAGTGAGAGATGACTGTGATGACACAGGTGAGATGAATGGTGGGATTCTGGATAGACCTTCAGGATAAGGCCAACAGGGTTTACTGAGGGGGTGGAGGTGGGGTAGGAGAGCAAGAGTGGAGTCAAGGATGGATGAAGTCAGGTTTTGGCCTGAGCAGGAAGATCGAGCTGGTGGAGAGAGTCTTCTTGGTGTGTGTTTAAAAGTATGGGAGGAAAGAAAGGGAAGACATATGAGAACAGACAATTATTTCAAGACATTATGCTGCAAACGGGAAGAGAGAGATGGGCCAGTAGCTAAAGGAATGTGGGGTCAAGTGGGCTTTCTCTTGATCTTATTTTCTGTTTTCTAAGTTGAAAGAAACAATGGCAGTTTATAGGCTAATGAGATGGAGGTCATAAGAAAGGAAAAAATCAGTGGCGATTCCATAGAGGAGGAACTGCTCTCTTCACAGGCATCAAGAAACATCTGAAGTTATCAAACGCGTCCCTATCGTGAGTGGTCTGATTTCACGGTTATGTGAAAATAAAACGCCAGAGTGCTTTCTTAGGATTGCAAATAGAACAACAGTAACCACACCCTGTTGTGACAAAGCTCATTAGAAAGGTCCCTACACAGTGGACAGAACCTGCCTACTGACACCTAACTGGGACTGAAAGAACGTGTCCTCGGGTCAGCCGACAGCCCCGGGAGCAGTGATGCCACGATTCCAGCCTCTGGGAAGGGCTTCCCCAGGCTGCTGTCCTCGAGGTCAGTACGCACAGGGCCTTGGTGACGGGAGCAGCATGCAGCGTGTTTAAGACAGATTCTAGAGCTCTTGCTGCGGTGCAGATCCAAGGTCTCCTGCTTATTAAGAAGCAAATGGCCTTGGGCAAGTCATTTAACTTCTCTGCCCCTCAGTTGCCTTAGCTGTATAATGAGATCAGTAACAGTACCCATTTCACAGGACTGTTATGAGGATTAGTGATGTTCATGAGTAGAACAGTGCTCTGCACATGTTGAAGTGAGTACAGTCTTTCGGAATGTCAGCTCCCACTGGCCTTAGAGGTGGGCTAGGATCCATTCCTCTCGTCTGGGGCATGCACTGGGGCTTCGAATCACCTCGCCTTCCCCTCTCCTCTGACGTGCTGCCTTCTCTCCGACCTCAGGAGCGGATGTTCCCTAGAGCTGTCAGTCTCATCCTATACTTGAGCTTTCTTCTCCTCCTTCCTTGTGTACAGAATGTTGTCCGGTTTCATCAGCCAGCTCACCTCCCTTCTTAAACAAAGGCATTCCTGAAATCTCACCTTCGCCACGAAAGCACTCTGCTTTCTAAACACAAAGCTTCTAAGGTTTAGCTCTCCAGCAGAAAGATTTAGTTATTTGTTCGTGCTTTCATTCATCCTCTCCCCTTTCTTTACAGTCAGTCTTCCAGGACATGACTGAGGACAAGACCATGTCAAACTACATCTGGAATAATAAAGGAATTGAGATGTGGTTTCTTGTTCAAGTCCTGATAAAACAGCCACAGGACCAGAAGGGCGTTACTTCACCCACTTGGGCCTCAGCCCTCTGTGCTGTAAAATGAGTGGTGAGGGAAACAATGATGCGCCCTGGTCGGTGTGGCTCAGTGGTTAGAGCGTCGGCCCTCGAGCTAAAGGGTCATGGGTTTGATTCCTGCTCAAGGGCACGTAGCTGGGTTGTAGGTTTGATCCCCAGACCTGGCTGGGGTGCCTGCAGGAGGCAATCAGTGTGTCTCTCTCCATCCCTCCTTCCCTTCCACTCTCTCTAAAAATCAATGGAAAAAATACCCTCAGGTGAGGATTAATGCCCCCCAGCCCCCAAAATGATGATGATGACAGCAACTAGCATATATTGCACACTTACTTTGTGCGAGGGTCCATCTAGGCTGTTTAGATGTACTCACTCAAGTCTTACAGCTCTGTGGGGTGTGTACCATTATCAGTCCCGTGTTAAAAACAAGAGGACACTGAGGCACAGAAAGGTTAAGGAAGTTGCCCCAGGTTACACAGCAAGTCTGTGATAAAACAGGATCACACCCAGTGATCTCTGTCTGCTAATACACGTTAAGACCTGGCACACTTCAGACATGCTCTGGACAGGCTGGCTGACTAAGTGAGCAAAGCCTCGAGAATTTAGGGGACAGTACTGGAAAATATGACCGTTCCTACATGGCTTCAGTTAGAAGGACACAAGACTAATATGTTTAGGGAGAAAGGACAGAAGCTCATTAAGGTGACAGATCTTAGACTGAAGGAGGACAGAAAAGCCACTGTAATGGAACAGAGACTTGCCCCAGAAACGAATCTACCGGCAGTCTGGGAGGGTAACGCATGGACAGTGAAACAGACTGAGTGGATCATCGCTGAATCGGAGAAAAGGAAGGTACTTGGGATGATACTAGTGTTCTTTTTTTTTTTAATCCTCACCCGAGGATATTTTTCTATTTATCTTCAGATAGAATGCAGAGAGGGAGGGAGAGAGAGAAACATCGACTGGTTGTCTCCCGCACGACCCTGTCCAGGGCCGGGGACGAACCACAACCGCTTATGTGCCCTTGACCGGAATTGAACCCGGGACTCATTGGTCTGTGGGCTCTGACGCTCTACCGCTGAGCCAAGCCGGCCAGGGCATGTTCTTTCTACCTTTGTATATGTTTGAAAATTTCCCATAATAAAAAGTTTCCAAAAATTAAACTGACTCTAAAAGCACCACGGACAAAGCGCTGCACCAGCGCCTCCTAGGAGGGCCTGGACTCAGCGGTGCTGCGCGCTCGGCTCCGGCCCGGACCTCCTAACGCCTGGCTGAGCGCACTGTTCCAGTCTCCATGGAGGCTCCTGCCCTCTTGGCAGCAGGGCGAGTGCCAGGCTGCAGCTGCTGCTGGCATGCTGAGAGCTGGAAGGCGAGAAATCATAAGGCAAGAGTAAGTCACAAAGAAGATGTGAGTCGAATTCAAGGCCCCCACACCCAGGAACCCTGGTCACCACGTCTCTGGCTTGGCAGCCAGTGGGAGCTGAGGCCAAGACAGGTGCCTGGCTCCCCTGCGAAAAGCAGCCCTCTCTCTTA
Source organism: Tadarida brasiliensis (assembly GCA_030848825.1). Classification (NCBI taxonomy): domain Eukaryota; kingdom Metazoa; phylum Chordata; class Mammalia; order Chiroptera; family Molossidae; genus Tadarida; species Tadarida brasiliensis. The sequence goes on along the minus strand of CM061267.1, from coordinate 73,997,614 downwards.
GACACAGTCTTTCCATTTTTTTCATTTGCATAATAAAATGGGCCTTTAAAAGGGAGAATGAGTATGTTAACCACAAAAGAGCAAGAAGAAAAGAATCAATTAACCTTATGGTTAATAGCCAGATTTTTAAAAAATTACTTCAAATATTATGTTCATAAAACATGTTCATTATCTCTGTGAGGAATCCTGTTCACAGAAATGCTGCTATGACGATGTTCCTGAGTATGTTCCTTCATATAATCTAGCTTTAATACTTCTTTTCCAAATGAGTGTTTGCCCTTACATGGCTTAAATATGAGTATACCATGTCAGAATGGCTCTATTTTAATCGTGGGGAGAAAATAAATTTCCTTATTAATATTATTACAACAAACAAAGTTTATAATTAACTGGCTGTTTTCACGTCTGTATAAAAATTATTTCTTGTTCATCAGTTAAACCTGGCCAGTCCATTTAACAAAACTTTTTTTTTCTTTATTGATTTTAGAGAGAGAGGAAGGGAGAGGGAGAGATAGAAACATCGATGAGAGAGGACATCAACTGGCCGCCTCCTGCATGCCCCCCACTGGGGATCGGGCCCACAACCTGGGCATGTGCCCTGACTGGGAATTGAACCGGCGACCTCTTGGTGCATGGGTCGACGCTCAGCCACTGAGCCATACCGGCCGGGCGGCCAGTCCATTTTTTTTAACAGGTTATCTTGTATTCCTCACATTCTATTATCTGTGTCTCAAATAATTCAAAGAGGTTTATAGACACTATTCCTCCCTTTCTTGTAAAGGGGCTGTAAAGATTCATGAGGTTCAATCTGTGAAATCTCCTCAGAGCTTAGGAAGAACCACACTCCCAGAATAGAGGGCACATAATACTTCTTAGTAAAGGCTGAGAAAAATGAAGTCACTTCCCTGGAGCAGCAGCAGGGTAGTGGCATCCTTGTGAACCTCACTCTTGGGTGTTTGAAGGCAAGGAAATGCAGTTTTAAGGACAGACAACTTCAATTTTCCTGGCACAAAAACCACCATGAAATCTATGAAGGGGCACCAACTTTGCAAACTCGCTAACAATTTGGAGACCTCATCTACTTGGTCGTACCCAACAAATGTATGAACATTTTATTAATAGAAACATCACCTATATTTGGCTTTTTTTTTTTTATAATCTTCTGCTTTTTCTGCATCCCATGCCTCAGATAAGTAAACATAAAATAGTGTCCAATAAAAGCAACATTTTAAAGCATGAAAATTTAGAAACCAGCCTTAACCAAAACAGTAATAAAATCTATTAAAAGAACACAAAGCCAGGTATAACACACCCCTCTATATATAACACACATTCAATTTACATGCAAAGAAGGTAGCTATGTCAAGCATATTTCTAGGAAACGAGTTATAGTAAGAAGAGGTAATATCAAGCTCTGGCTGTCTATGCCTTTAAATTCTAATGTCTATAGATAAAAGACATGTTCCTTTGAACAACAGCCTGAACAAGCAACACTGTCACTTTATCTCCCCAGATAACTATCCACTCTATTCTGGCTTTGGCTGGTATCTGCTTGCATTACATCAGCTTCTTGATGGGGGAGGGGTGGGGTGCAAATCTGAGTCAGAAGCATCAGGGGACAAGAGGAAAAGGTGATACAAGCAATGGCACAATTAAGGCAGTCTTCAGGCTTCTTAGTTTTCCTAAGACGCTGGTTGCTCATAAATGTCTGGCTAGCTGAGAAAAGCCAGAGGACTGGTCTCTTACACCTACCTAAATCCTAAGCAACAGTCTCCTTTCACTTGTGAGAAATTATGTTGCAATGGTAGAGACTTTCCGATTTTTCTGCAAATCCCCACTACCCACACCAGTAGTATTTACACGTAACAAGTGCACGGTAAATATTTTTGAATGGCACTGAATCTGTTCCCCTTGTTTCTCAGATACTCTAGGCACCCCAGACTTGATTTTAAATTGAGAGGTTAGGCCAAAGGAACAAAGAAAAGCCCAGAACACTTGACCACTGTTACAGATAAGTAGGTGGGAGAAAGCTGAATTCACCGAAAACCTGTGTGTTCCACAGGACCTGGGCTCCTAGTACCAGGATGTTATATATCTGAGTGGCAAACTAAGAGGCTAGGCCAGCAAGTAGAGATTTTCTTAACTCCCTTAATTTTCTGATCTCATTTCACTTTAAATTTTGGCTCATGATTTTTTTCAGTATTTGTTCCCTTTCCTCTTCTTTTCTCCTGTTTCCACCTCCCTGTGCTGCCTGCTTCTCCCATCTTTCTTAAAAAAGAAAAAAATCGTTCCGACTTCCTCTTTTCACAGCGCCAGCTGAATGGGTACGAGTGAAGATGGGGAAGTCAGCCGGCTGGCACTGCGTCTGTAATCTGTTCCATGCTTTCTTGGAACAGCGGCTTGACTGCAGCCGGAAAATCTGTACCAGCCAACTGGAGGGGGGAGCAGTGGAAAGAGGAAAGAGAAGCATTTTAGGAAAGGAACCAGCAAGAAACTGTATTCAGTGTGGGAGCCTGTTTATGAAAATACAAAAGGCTATTCCAGTGATTTTCTTTAAAAAAATCTAAAACATTAGTTTATAGAAATTCATGATCTCTACCCTGAAGCTGACCAGAAACCTCTCCTCCTCCCAGTGGGCCTTCCCCCATTACTCACAGGGCATATTTCACCCCCTTCCCTTCTCCAGCCCTACAGGACTGCCTCCTCCTCATGGTCAGCCTCCTACTTACCGGAGAAAACAGGACTCTCCTCACCCTGCCTGACCCAAAAAACTATCTGCATTTGTACCCACCTGTGTTTCCCTTGCCACAGGGGTATGGTGCCCTCTTCCTACCCACAGCTAATCCCTCGCCTGGTGCTCCACATCCTCCTGCCCCTACTCTTCAGGGACATGGCTGCATCTATTAGAAGGCATCTCCTAATTGCTGGTCTTTCACAGATCAATTCACCAGTTCCAAAAAACTCAAGTGGCCTCGCCCACCGCCATGGCACCCTGAGCTCCCGCACCACCTCGTGCTTCTGTTCGCTGAGACCGGGTGCACGCGGTCTGCTGCACTCCTCACCCACTGCGCTCTGCCTTCTCCAGCCTTACTATCACTTTTCTGCTAAACGCAGAGGTTCTGCAGTGCTAACCTTAAAGCATCTCTGTTGCACTTAAGACTGGCGACTATATTTTCATTTCTTGGCTTCTGTGCCACTTCTTAGTTTTGCCTTCTGTCTGTTCTTTTACCTATTTCTGAGGTGATGGCATTCTCTAGGGCCTCATTTCTGTTCCTTTATTCTTCTTAGTCTCCACACCTACCTGGATGAGCTTATCCATACTCATGGTGCCTACTGCCCACTAATAAGTATGTAGATAAGTGTATGTGTGCACCCACACGCACATCCCGCTCTCAAACCCAGATTTCTGTCTAGAGCTCCTAACCCATACGCTCAACTCCTATTACACATTTTCTTTTGGATATTCCATAGGAATCTCAAACTCAACCTGTTCTAAACTTGGTTCTCGTCTCCTTCCCCACACACAAACTTGAATTATTGTTGACTTCTCTCTCCCTGTCATAATACTTCCTCCATCCACTGAAAGACCGGGTCCTACTGATTTTGATGTTTTTAATATCTCCCCAAGTGTCATCTGTTTCTTTGCAGGTCCACTGTTATTCTCTTGTTGCAGACCACTCCAGTCTTCTGCCTTGAATGTTGCATGAGTTTCCTGCCTATGGCCTTGCTCCCCCTACACGACTTTCTCCCTGTCACAGGCGGTACCTAAAACACATGCTTAAAACTCCTCAATGCCTTTGGAGAAAAGAACAAACTCCTTGTAGTACAAAAGGTATGATCCTGGCCTTGCTGACCCCTCCAATTTCCTTTATTCTATTATTTAAACTCTTTACTCCATCCATACCAAGTTATTTGCTATTATCCAAATGTACCAGGCTCTCTCTTTAGCTCAGAGCCTTGGCTCATTCAATTACTTTTGCCTAAACTGGGATATCTTTCCCTCTTCTTCTACTCCCTTCATCTTGCCCTTTGCCCTTTAGGATGTACATCAGGACTCTTTTAGAAAGATTTACCCACGTAACTCCTCAAACATGGGCTAAGATCTTGTCTGTGTGTTCCCATAACAGCCTGTGCACACCACCTCACAGCACACAGCATACTGGAAGAGAGAGAATTCTCTGCACCTTCATGAAACCACGGGCTGCTCAAAGCCAGCAAGAGCTTTCCTTCCCGTTTCCCTTGCAATCAGAGCAAGGCCTGGCTCATAACAGGTGATCAATGCATGCTTATTGAAGGGCTACATAATTTAGATTTCTTCATAAACTTTATATTCAAGTTTCTTCAGAATACACTAGGAATCATTGTGTTGATCCTGGATTTCTGCATCTGTTTGCTTGTTTTCCTAACAAGATTTTACCATGTTCACAAACATAGTGAAGCGTGGATGGTATTAAATATGGACAGAACATAAAACTAGTTTGAGACCCAGCTATATCTATTTCCTAAAGAATGAGATGGGTTGTTCTTGACTTGCCAAATGAACAACTTCACAAATATGTTTCTCAAAGGAAGGTCCTGCTACGATGTTGATGAAACTCCTGAGGACACACTTTTACCATAGGTCCGCCTTGCACTGAGTGAGGGGAAGATGGTAACCGTATGTCCTGCAAATTCCCCTAATCAACTGTCTTACACCATTCAGGCTACTATTAAAAAATAAATAACAAAAATGTATTTCTCAGTTCTGACCCCAGGAAGTTCACGATCAAGGTTGCAACAGGCCCAGTGTCTGTGGGGGCCTGCTTCCTGACTCACAGACTGCTCTCTTTTTGCTATGACATCACATGGCAGAAGGGGCCAGGGATCTCTCTGGAGCCTCTTTTATAAGGGCACTAATCCCATCTATGAGGACTCTATCCTCATGACCTAGTCACTCCCCAAAGGCCCCTCCTCCAAATACCCTCACATTGGGGATTAATTTCAACATAGGAATTTGGGTGTGGGGGGCCCATTCCGTCTATAGCATCAACCTGCCTTACACAGCTCTTCTCTCCAGGAACCAGGATGTTCCCACAGCTATGCAGTCCAGTCTGAAGGGGCTGCAGTGGAGCCTATGCATGGGGCAGGAATACAGGGACAGGACCAGCATCAGGGTGGCAGGACGAAGGGAGCATTGTAAGAAGAGAAAAGCCTCAGAGCTGAGAGCTGAAAAGAGGGTAAGGAGAGGGGTGGTGTAGTTTCCGTTCACCTCCGTTACAGGGAAAAGCCTCTTTCTTACTCCTCTGGTTTCCACAGAGGGATTTTTCTCTAAGCACGTTGGCCTTCTGGCCCATTTCCCCCCAAGGAGGTAGACTGAGTTACCTGGTTGGTGGGTGACAGTATAGGTCCACCTTTCTAGATGGGGAAGCCAAACCATCAGGTGACCTGAGGCCTGGGGAAAGTTTCTTTATCTTTCTGTCTCTGCTTGGACCGGGGGAGACAAGTATACACAGTGTCTGTTGCGTTGACTTAGACCTTCCTCACAAGTCTCGATATGGGTTAGCGGAGCCGTGGAAGTCCATTTTAGCTATATACTAACCTGCCTCCTCCAACCCAGGCTGGCCCTTTGGTCTGTTCCTCCACTGGCCCAGCATGCAGGTGAGAAAGGAATGCCCTTTGTTAGGCCGAAGACCCCACCAGTTTCTAATTCCCAAAGCAACTCCATGTATATAGAAACAAATATTAACCATACCAAAAGAAAACAGTCATGCAGATGTTAAATGATCTGGAAATTTAAAAATATAACTAATGGATTTAAACTTACATGCCATATAATACTCTATAAAACAACTTGTTGGTATGATTTTATCTATTTCATAATTCAGTTAAATCTGTGGGATCAGCAATGTTCTAATCAGAATCTTGGAAAAGTAACAACCAACATTTGTTTGGTGCTTTATACAGTTTTTGAAGTAGTTTCACATGGTATTTCACTTGAGCCTCACAACCCACTGAATCTGACAGGAAAGCCGTTGTTCCTGGTCTCATCTTCAGAGGTTCAGAGTTGAGTGGCTGTGTAAGGTCACACTGTACTAGCTGGCAGAGACTTGCATTCTGGGTCGCCTCATTTTCAACTCAAAGCAGTCCCTCCGATGCACAGGCCATCACCCAGGTGAACAGTTTTAAAGCTTACCTGTCTGGTGGTTTTTGCTTTTTAAGGGCTTAAGTTTAACAATTTCTCTATGGACAAGTGTTATCTGGGGTAGAAGACGAAGGTCCAAAAATACAGACTGTGCTGCCATAGAACCTGAGTTGAAAGTAACAGGTCAACTAAGCATCTTATTACTAGGTTACATCTACCAAGCTGGATAAAATATACAACAGCTTAGAAAACTGTAGCATCTGATCACAGCCAAGGTTACACAATGGCTTAAGCTTTTGTGGGTGAATTCTTCAAGCTTATTATGTGCACCATAGGTCTGACGAATTTGATATCCCTTATCAGTCACACTAGATTCGACTTCACTTCCCATTTATATAGCTTTATTTATTTTAAAAATCTATTTGACTTCTTCAGAATGCAGTGCAGTAAGATCATACATATTTTTCAGATAATTTCAAAGGAAAACAATGAAAAATGATCTTGCACATCTCAGCACACTGAATATTAATTTCACTCAAATGATTAATTTTCATTTTGTAAAACAATTAAGTACTCCAACCAACTGCATATACAATAAGAAAGGAAATGAAATGCTTTCTAATTTTAAAACCGGTAAGAAAATATAAATATTTATATTATACTAATTTGTTTTTATATAATTTGATAAATAGATATCACTTTTATGATGTTGAATGAATGTGAATAAATAGCATAAGATATTTGAAGGAAATACTAAAAGAAAGTAAATAAAAATATTAAGTGGTAACTATATGCTGCATTTTTTTTGGCATGTGCTTTGATGGAATGAACATTTGACAAATTCATAACCTAAATATAATAAGAACAAACATTTTGATACTATAAAAAATAAAAATAATTATTTCATGATAAGGTTGTTTGAAGACAGAAAGCAACTCTGTTTTGCTGCTTTTAATTTATATGGAAAAGTTTACATTTTGTCAAAGTTTCCACCATTATTCAAAAACATATATACTTTTTCGTATGTACTGAGACTTGTTATGTCCATAGCCAGAAATAAAAGACCATTATCAGTAGGATCTGACATTCACCCTGCATACAAATATCTTTGCAATCTGAGGAAACAAATAATTCTTTAAGAAAAGCCTTACTTTCTTTGAAATTTGAATTTAATGTGTGGACTAGTCCACACCCTTGGAAATACTACAGGTGGTGAATACACAACTGTAAGTTTCCATACACAAATGAAAGTGAAAGGAAATGCATCATACCTAATTATGAAGGGAGGCTAATCAAATTCCACTCAGAGGGCACACGAGTCATAGTATTACCCACACTTGCAGCACCTAACCCAGAACTCCACTAGAAAAACAGTGTTTGGCAAATTGAAGAGGTGAGCAGAAAGCTGTGTCATTTAACCTTGGCTCTCATTTGCAAAAAGGTTGTATTTCAAAATAGAAGATGGGGTTGGAAAAGTAAATACAGCTGTGTTTTCTCCACTCCAGTGAGGACGAAGGGGCTATTCGGAATGCAGGAGGCTGGGTCGGGTCTCTTGGTGCCCAAGGAGAGGCCTATGATTTCACTTATGACTAACTCAGGATAATTTTTGTTATTGTGGTAAAAGACATACAACATAAAATTTATCATCTTAACCATTTTACGTGTAGAATTCAGTGGCACTGAATACATTCACAGCTTTGTGCAACTACCATCCATCGCCAGAACCTTTTCACCATCCCAAACAGAAACTCGACCCACTGAACAACTCCCATCTATCATACTATCTATTAACCTCTATCACACTTTTTATCAATTTGCCTGTTTTAGGTACCTCATATAAATGGAACCATACAATGTTTGTCCTTTACTGTCTGGCTTATTTCACTTAGTATATTATTTTCAGGGACCATATATATTATATTGTGTTCAGAATTTCATTCCTTTCGAAGGCTGAATAACATTCTATTACATGTATATACCATATTTTGTTTATCCATTCATTTGCTGATAGACATCTAGGTTATTTCCACCTTTTGGCTATTGTAGGATTGTATTTTTAAGTTAGAGTAAAATCAACTACTAAGTGGAACACCTAGGAAATAATTCTAAAAGGATTGTCAGGATTCAATGACTATAGGAATATATAATATTTAAGTATGTGGATGAAAGTTAGCAATAGCCTAAAGTGATGGAAATAAACTATGTTTACTGCTTATTTTGTATTATAAATTTGTTTATATGCTTTTATAATACAGACTTTGGCTTTAAAAATCATGATTAAAGTAGGCCTTGCTAATTTAATTAATATTTTATGAATTAATATCTGAGTATAATTGGTGGTATTTCGGTCCTGTTTAAGACAGCTCCGTGATCTCTAAGTACTTCTCCCCACACTGGAACTCTGTGCTGAATTCTTTTGTGTTAATATAAGGGTACAAGATGTCACTACCGGCTCCTGTGCAAAGTCTACCCAACAAAAGAGCGTGAATGACGCTAAGAAATGATTAAAAATGAAAAGCCACAATTATGTCCAAAAAATCATGAGGAAAATTTAAAATTCATATAATTTAATAAATTTTTAAAAATTTAATAGATGCCTCAACAGAGTAACTAACTTTATGTAATAATACACAGTGTGGTTGAAAAATTGATTAATGTATAATGAATTTTAGGGTCATCCTTTTTCAGGACTCCTATGTTTTTAGGGGGTAAAAGTAATGATCAGATATATACTGTTGCCATCAATTGAAAATTAATCTATAAGACTTAGTAGAAAGAGCCCTCAATCCAAGTCCCAATGACTCCTGCCTCTACCTACACCATGTGACCTTACGCAATTATTTAACCTTTCTGTGTTTCATTAACTCCCCTGAAATATGAGATCATTGGATCAGATGCTTCAGCTCTAAATGCCATGATTCCAAGTAGACGTAGATCCCAAATCTCCTGCACTAGTAAAAATTCTTAAGGAAATAGCACTGAAATCGAAATAGATGATAACTATAGAAGGAAAGTATCAACTGATGGGTATAGTTCTTGAGAAGAAACTCAGAAAGATAGTCCCAAGGTTATGAAAAGGATTGCTATCATGAAGAATACTTCTAACTTCACACAGCTCTTGATTATGATAAGAAACAAACACTTAGAAGCCAAATAAGAAAAATATAGGCAGGTGCCAATCTTCTAACAAGTTATGGCCTAAAAATCACCGTTATAACTATTAAGATCTCAGAATATATTTTCTCAGCCAAAGAGTCCACAATAGAGATGAAATCCTATATATCTGCATATATAGAGGTAGTGAAATTATTATAATTAGTATTACAATCAGAATAACAATAAATTAAATTAAACATTAAAATTATCTTGAATGTCAGTGCTTGAAGAAAGCATATTTAGTTTTAAGAGCTGAGCTTTGGTAGAGAATATCAAAGGTACTTCATACTTCAGAGCACTTTTAAGATTGCTGGTTGATGTCTGTAATGGGTTCTTTTCATTAGAAATATCTAGGAAATTTGGAGAGTTGTGTTCTTCAAGATTTTTGTTTAATATCATAAACAGCAAGGTGACAAAGTAGTTTTCCTGTAGTGGCAAAATTTGGTAAAGAGAAAGGAATCAAGGAAGATGTGTATGTGTACAAAAGAGTCATTGGAGGTGGGCTTGACTGGTTATCAGACAAAGTGAGAGCATAATCCATCTCCCAACAGCCAGAAATGGGGCAAGATGTGACAGGGAAGAGCCTCACCTACTTCCTCTTTTTGGCCCCCAGGTGACTTCACCATAGGTCACTTTGGTTCTCATGATGACCACACCAGGGGACAGAGAGGCCTCATAAAAGGTGGGAGGACCCAGTAACTCTGTAGGACCCAGCCTTTTGCAGGGTGCTTCCTAGTAATCTGAATGCTGGCTTTCAAAGGTCTGGGACTTCACACAGTTTCTAGGTAGTAGATTTTCAGAACCCACTATATACAGTACAGATTTTCCTTTGGCCTTCTGGGAATAACTGTTATGGCTTCAACTGCCCAAGTGTTCTTACACGTATAGAATCTACACTCAGAGTCCAACAGAGCTTGTTTCCCCTTCCATGCCTTCTTTGCAGGTGAGCTGATCCTAGGAATTGTCTGAAGAAACGAAATAATGTATGGTCCACTCACAAGGGTGGAAATAAGGGTTTCGATTATGAGTGTTGATATACACTAATAAGTAAATTGTACTAGTTATTACTGATTCTAATTTCATTAACTTCATTTTGAGTCAGTCTTAAAGTTGTAATAGTGTGCCTATTTCTACTACCAGTAGTTTACATTTAATGATCACTGATTTGCCAGTCACTGTTCCAAGCTCTTTACCTATGTCATCTCATTGAATTCCCCCTTTATGATGTAGGCACTATTTTCAACTCCATTTAACAGATGGGAAACACTGAAACAGAGAATTTTGTCTAACTCTAGAATTGAACTCTTAGTCACTATTCTGTGCTGCCTCCCAAATCCAACATAATCTAAGGACACTTCATGCCTTTTTTTTTTTTAATCCTCACTCGAGGATACTTCTTTCCCATTTATCTTCAGATAGAGTGGGAGGGAGAGAGAGAAACATCGACATGAGAGAGACACATGGATTGGTCACCTCCTGCACGACCAGGGCCAGGGACCCAACCACAACCGAGGTCCATGCCCTTGACCAAAATCTAACCTGCGACTCTTTGGTCCACGGGCCAATGCTCTAACCGCTGAGCCAAACTGGCCAGGACCACCTTCATGCCTTTTTAAATGCAATACAATTATTTCCAAAGTCCAAAAAGTATCTTCTCTCCTTCAGAAAGGGTTGTAGAATACTTTCCTAATGATCATACTTTTTATCTCAAAACAAAACAAACAAAAACACATGGAATGTGGAAGATACAAATTTTTTTTTTGGGGGGGGAGTGGAAATAAACATTGGGTGTTGTATTGTCATTTTTACATCCAGCTGGATATGCTAATTCTATGTGGATCTTAGAAACCCTGAAATTACAGGCTGTTTAGACTATTTTAATCCCTAAAAGCACTGCTGTGATCCTGAATATTTTTAAAATAACCATTTTACCTTAACCAAATATATTCTAGTTAAATTTAAGAATTTAAAGTAACCACATACTGTCCTCCTTTGTTTAATGAAGGTGACTCTTTCTGAGACAAGCCCTCTGTGGCCAATTGTCCAGCGACAGGGCCTGACTGCATTCAACTGCCCACATTCTCTAGTCCACAGCACTTGGTAAGCAATGGCAGGAAGGTGCCAGGTGGCTGGGACCTGGGCTGCAATCTGTTCTTAGGAAACAGAAAAGGTACCTTTTACAGGCTCAAACACATGATCTGGGCCCCATTTAACATGACTCTTGAACCAATTTACTAAGAGATTATATCACAGGCAAGAAAAAAGAATGAGAACATTTCCGGGACTCAATATAGTTGCAAACTTCTGGGTGGACCCTTAAATGTGGAAAAAAGGGGAAGTACATCATCACTATTTATACCCAAAGTAGCACAAATAAAAGTTGTGCTTTCATGCTCAAAGTGTACAGTTGTTTTAAAAAGGCCCATGAGTGTATTTTACTTCCTATTTATTTAGTTGCTTTGAACTAAAAACTAAACAAAAATTGGTTCAAGTGATGTAGTTCAAAATAGAAATTCATTATTGCCTGAAAAGATAAGTATCTGGATCATCAACTAGAAAAAGTAAAGAAAATTACAAGTTTAAAAACAATTTAAAAATTCTGAGTAGATAATCACTGAGAGGAAAACATAAAAATTTACCCAAATTGATGCTATTTCTTCACTTTTCTTTTTACAACCCCCAAAAGTTAATCTGTTTTTGAAAAGACAATAAATGTAAAGTATATTCTTTTTCATAGCATGAGGTTTATACTGTCCCTTAGTATGGTTTACATAAGTTTAGAAAAAATCAATTTTTATAATCGCAAAAATAAAAACTATCACATCAATAAAATAAAAAATAAACCACATGATCATCTCAATAGGTTCATAAAAATAACTTTAAAAAACCCAATACCCTTTCATGATAAAAAAATATATATATATTAGGAATTGAAGGGAACTTCCTCAACCTGATAAAGAACATCCACAGAAAACCCAAGCTAACATCATACTTAATAGTGAAAGACTAGATGCGTTCCCTCTAAGATTAGGACAAGATAGGGATGCCCACTCTTGCCACTTTTGTTCAACATGTTACTAGAGGCTCTAGAGACCCAGGGCAATTATGCAATAAATCAGTCTATCAATAATAAATAAAAAGATAGATAAATAGATAGCATCCAGATTGGAAAGAAAGAAGTAAAACTATTTCTATTCATAGATGGCATGATTTTATATATAAAAATTCTAAGAAATCCACTAAAATACTATTAGAACTAAAGTACAGCAAGGTTGCAGGATGCAAGATTAATATACAAAAGCCAGTTGTATTTCTATATACTTGCAATAAACAATCCAAAAATGAAATTAAGAAAACAATTCCATTTAAATAGCATCAAAAATAATAAAATATTTAGGAATAGATTTAACATAAGTATAAAATTTTAAAAACTACAAAACATTTTGAAAACAAAGTCTAAATAAATGGAAAAATATCCCATGTTCATGAATCAGAGACAATATTATTAAGATAGCAATACTCTTATCTATACAAATTAATGCAATACATATCAGAACCCCCAACTATGTGATCTTGGAAAAGTTACCTTATGTTTGTTTCTACACCTTGGTTACTTAATCCTCACATGCCTTAGTTTCCTTATATGTAAGGTGGGAATAACTGGAGCTACTTAGTAAGATGCTGTGATGCATGAATGAGGTAACCCCGGTAAAGCTCCTAACTGCAGTTTCTGGAACACCATACATACTCAGCAAGTGTTAGCCATTACTTCCTTGCTGTCTGTAATGAAATTTGAAAATGTCAGTTAAGTGTACCACATTCAGTATTATCCTAAGTTTCTGCATAAGGAAACATACTTTATTCTAAGAAATCCAAGTAATATAAAATTGAATAACTTAAATAACAGGCAGACTAATATCGTTGTAAGAATTTGGCATACAGAATTTTTCAAAGAACAAGAGAAATTATTTTATTTCCTTGCAAATTGTGAAAGTAGTTAAAATAATGCTGGCAGTAAAATATGGCAGAATTGCCAGAGTCTACATAGCTTTTTTAAAAAACCTTCCTTCAGAAATACTGATAATTGACCTAATAATTCTAAAAGTAGACTTGACTGTCTAGTTGTCTTTTCCATTAAGTTTGATGACTAAATAATAAAAGAGCCAATTACAATTTTTATAATGATTTCCTGGCTTCCAAACCCAAGTGGTATGGATCAAGGCAGCCTTCCAGTCAAGATTCCACAAATTTCTCCCTTTTCCCTTCAGCAGTGCTCAGAGAAATAACTTATCCTTTCAGTAACAGTAAGCTTTATCCAACATATCCTCTGTTGTCATTTTTGAGACCACCAGAAGTGTCATTTGATTCTACATTCCATGATGGAAGTACTACATTTGTTACTGAGCATAATTTTAACCAAACTGTGAACACTTCAGACACCAAGCCAACTGTTGATGTAGGAACTGGAGACTTCCTGCAGTGAAACCACGCATTTGTGTAACTTCAACTCAATTACCAAACTCACTGGCACACATTAAAAGTTGCTAAAATGTGATCTCCTTTTGAAAACATTAATTGTATATCATTTTATTTTGAGATGGCAAATTGAAACGAACATTGACCATGAGGTGTATTTTGATACATTTAGTAGCATAACAGATTCTGTTAAATTCAGTTAAAGTTTCTGAGGAAAAATAAATGGCACAGAGACCAGACAAGTTGAAAGAAGCTTCAAATATTTAGTCAATTAATAATATTAATAAATGTTTAAAAATATAATTTTAAAATATGATATGCCAGATAATATACTATTGGTTCAAAAGAGTTTCTATTGGTATCTGAAACTTTCAAGAATTCCTTTCCTCATTTAGTAATTTAAAAAATTCCTCATTAGCTTGATTCATATGGGCTCAAATAAAAAGATCATTCTCAACTGAAAATATTTTAAGAAATTTATAACTACATGTGAAGAAACCAAAATGGCTTTAAGAAATTTGGCCAAATGGGGATATATAAGGACCTTCATTTTTGCATCCTAATTATAAAAATGGCTAAGCGGGTATACTACAGAGGGAAGAAATCAATTAAGAATCTGCCCTGGCCGGTTTGGCTCAGCGGTTAGAGCGTCGGCCTGCGGTCCAGAGAGACCCAGGTTCAGTTCCCGCTAAGGGCATGTGCCTCGGTTGCAGTTTGTCCCCGGCCCTGGTTGGTCGTGCGGGAGGCAGCCACTCGATGTGTCCCTTTCACGTCGATGTTTCTCTCTCTCTCTCTCTCTCCCTCTCTCTCTACCTCCCACTCTGTCTGAACAAAAAATGGAATGTCCTCAGGTGAGGATAAAAAAAAAAAAAAAAAGAATCACACGGTCAACTGCATTAATCTATTCAAAAAGTAGAGTCCTTATAGTGTGTCTGGCACAAGACAGAGTGGGGAATAAACAGCCATGGTGCTGCTTTGGTGAGGGCAGACTGGGCAAAACACTAGGAAACCAACTGTGGGAACTGTTATAGGGAAGGAGCAGCAGCAATGAGAAAAAATGGGATGGGCGGTGGGCATGAGGGGGAACGAGATCAAGAATTTTGACTGCACATATGATCAAATATACTTTTTAAGTGAAAAACTTTAAACTTATGTGACTTAATTGCCATATTTAAATGTTTAAATATTTGAAATCTGGGAACAATTATTATTGAAAATTGTTTCAATAATCTAACTCTGAAAACATACCAAGTTTTAAAATCCAGTTCACTGTTAAAACAGTAGTATCTGGTCTAGTTACCAAAGCATAATTAAAGATTATCAAAATTTCACCATGATTTTGAAAAGCCAATTAAAAAAGAAAACTACTCTTTGATGTGCTTTATTTATTTATTTATTTATTTATTTATTTATTTATTTGCTTAGAACAAAACAGAGTAGAATAGACAAGTAAGTAGTGAGTGACCAGAGAGAGAGGAGGAAAATTGGCATGTCTAGTTTGTTTTGTTTTTGTGTTGCTGTTTTTTTGCCAGGCACCCATTCTGGACACTTTATTTTTTTAAAAAATTTACTGGGATGACATTGGTTCACAAAACCATACAAGTCTCTATGAACATGGGGGTACATATATTCTTTCAGCTGTAAGAAAGAAAGATCTCTTATCCTTTGAGACGACACAGAGGGACTTGGAGAGTATAAAATTATCCTAAGCGAAACAAGCCAAGCAGAGAAAGACAAATATCACATGATCTCACTTATTTGTGGAATATAATAAACATAACAGTCTGAGGAACAGGGTAGACCCAGAGACGTAGAAGTAGGGTACAGACTGACAATCCTCAGAAGAGGAGGTGGGGGGGAGGGAAGAGATAAACCACAGAACTTATATGCATGTATGCATAACCGATGGACATGGACAACAAAGCTGGGGACGGGGTGGGGAAGATGGGGAGGAGGGTGTCAATGGGGAAAAAAGGAGAAACATCTGTAACAAAAATAAATTAATAAAAAAAAAACATACAAGTTTCAAGTGTACAACTCAATAAAATATCATCTGCATAATGCATCATGTGCCCATCACCCCAAGCAAAGTCTCTTTCCATCCCCACACCCCCTACTTTGCCCTCCTAGCCCCTACCACCCTTTCCCTCTTGTTATCACCATGCTGTTGTCTGTGTTTATGTCATGTATATGTGTTGTTGTTTTTTTTTGGCTAATCTCTTCACCTTCTTTCATCCAGTCTCCCACCCCCTTCCCTTCTGATAGCTGTCATTCTGTACTATGTATCCATGCCTCTGTTTCTGTTTTGTTCCTCAGTTTATTTTGTTCAGTATATTCCATATATAAGTGAAATCATATAGTATTTGTCTTTCTCTGACAGGCTTATTTCACTTAGCATGATAATCTCCAGGCCCATCCATGCTGTGGCAAAAGGAAAGATTTCCTTCTTTTTTATGGCTGTGTAGTATTCCATTGTGTAAATGTTATCACAGCGTTTTTTTATCCACTCATCTACTAATGGGCACTTGGGCTGTTTCCAGATCTTGGCTATTGTAAATAACACTACAGTGAACATAGGGGTGCATATATTCTTTTGAATTAGTGTTTTGGGTTTCTTTAGCTACAGTCCCAGAAGTAGGATCGCTAGGTCAGAAGGCAGTTCCATTTTTAATTTTTTGAGGAAACTCAATAGTGTTTCCAACAGTAGCTGCAACAGGCTATATTCTCACCCCGTGCACAAGGTTCCCTTTTCTCCACATCCTTACCAGCACTTGTTTGTTGATTTATTGATGATAGCCGTTCTGGCAGGTGTGAGGCAATATCTCATAATTGAGACATAACTGACAAGTAACAATATATTAGTTACAGGTGTACAACAGAATTTATTCAATATTTGTATATATTGCAAAATGATCACCATAATATGTGATGAGAAATTTCAAGATCTCTTAACAACTTTCAAATATACAATACAGTATTAATAATTGTAGACACCATAGTACCAATCTGTATATTACATCCCTAGGACTTACGCATTTTATAATGCGAAGTTTGTACTTTTTGACCACTTTCATCCATTTGTCCACCTTCACCTCTGGCAACCTCCAATTTGTTCTCTGTATCTATGAGTTTTTGTTTGGTTGTTTTTTTGTTTTTTAATTCCATGTATAAGTGAGATTGTACAATATTTGTCTTTATCTTTCTTATCTCACTTGGCAAAATGTCCTCAGTGTCCATCCATGTTGCTGCAAATGGCAAGATAGTCATTCTTTTTTATCACTGAATAATATATGTGCGTGTGTGTCACACACACACACACACACATACTGCGTTTTCTTTACCCATTCATCCATTGATGGACACTCAGGTTGCATCCATCTTAGCTACTGTAAATAATGCTGCAATGAACGTGGAGGTGCTGCTGTCTTTTTGAGTCAGTGTTTTCATTTCCTGTGGATAAATACCCAGAAATGGCATTGCTGGATCCTATGGTAGTTCTATTTTTAATTTTTGAGGAACCGCCATACTGTTTTCCATAGTGGCTGTAGCAATTCACATTCCTACCAACAGTGCACTATTTTTTTCCACATCCTGACCATTCTAACAGGTATCTGATTGTGGTTGATATCTGATTGTGTGAGATGATATCTGATTGTGGTTTTGATTTGCATTTCACTGATGATTAGTGATGTTGAGCACCTTTTCATATACCTGTTGCCCATTTGTATATCTTCTTTGGAAAAATGTCAATTCAGATCTTCTACCCTTTTTTAAGTCAAATTGTTTGTTATGTTGCTATTGAGTTGTGAGTTGTTTGTATATTTTGGATATTAGCCCCTATCAGTACATGGTTTGCAAATATTGTTACCATTCCTAGGTCGCCTTTTCATTTTTTTGATGGTTTCCTTTGCTATGCAGAAGCTTTTTAGTTTGATGTAGTCCCACTTGTTTAATTTTGCTTTTGGTTTCAAATCCAAAAAATTGCCAAGGCTGATGTCAAGGGAGTTTTATGATCTCAGGTCTTATGTTCAAGTCTTTAATCCATTTGGAGTTAATTTTTATGTATGGTGTAAGATAGTGGTCCAGTTTTCCCAACACCACTATTAAAGAGACAATTCTTTCTCCATTGTATATTCTTGGCTCCTCGGTCATAAATTAATCATATATGTGTGGATTTATTTCTGGGCTCTCTATTCTGCTCCAATGGTCTATGTATCTGTTTTTATGCCAGTACCATATGTTTTGACTTCTATAGCTTTGTAGTATAGTTTTAAATCAGGGTGCATGATACCTCCAGCTTTGTTGTTCTTTATCCAGATTGCTTTGGCTATTCAAGGCCTTTTGTAGTTCCATACAAATTTTAGGATTGTTTGTTCTGTTTCTGTGAAAATGCCATTGGATTTGATAGGGGTTGCACTGAATCTATAGATTGCTTTGGGTATTTTGGACATTTTTAATACTTAATTCTTCCAATTTAAGAGCATGGAACATCTTTCCATTTATTTGTGTCTTCAGTTTCTTTCACCAGTGTCTTATAGTTTTCAGTGTATAGGTCTTTCACTTCTTTGGTTTAATTCATTCCTAGATATTTTATTCTTTTTGATGCAATTAGAAAAAAATGCTATTCGTATGAGCTTTTTAACATAGCCTCATCTGTTTATACTTTATTTCATAAAAGTTATTTTATGGATATTATATTTATAATGAGAGTAATTCCAGTTATACTTATTGTAAGGATTGTAATATCTCTCAGATAATAATGAACAAATTTTATATTTCTATTTAAAAATAAGATGTCCTAATAACCAGGTTTAACCACGAACTCTTATTTTAACGGTGGAATATTTCTGGGAAAGAGAGAGAACAGGCTAAAAATATGTTAAATATAAGAACAAATACTTGCCCTTTTTTCTTTTACCAAGATAAAATTGATACTATGTGGTATTATGGAATATCATGCCATACATATATGCTTAGCATATGTGTCATTCAAATCTGCACAACCACCCTACGGATAAGGAAAGTGAGGCACAGAAACATTAACTAACTGGTCCAAGGTCACCTTTAGTACACCACAGAACATCACTCAAGCTTTACTACTAAGATGCTACGGGACTTAAAGCAAGTGACTAAATATCTCTGAATTCTATTTGGTTTTCTTATCTCTAAAATGAAGGGATTGGTTAGAGGATCAGTCCTCTTAAACAGAAATAAAAGAGAGCTACCTATGTAATTAAAAATTTTTCACTAGCCACCGTAAAAAGGAAAAGGAAACAGCCGGGATCAGCTTTTCACAATATATTTTGTTTAACCCAATATACAGTCGTCCCTCACCACTTTGCGCTTCAACTTTTGCGGCTTCACTCTATTGCGGTTTTTTCAAATATATTCATTAAAAAGTTGATTGAGACAGTGAAAATGATACAGAGCGCACTGGGTTGTCTGAATCAATTATACACCCCTGTATTACAATTAAAATTAAAATGACTGTACGTATGGACTGTAGGCCTATGTATTCGAGCACCCCAGGAATCCTCCAACGCCAGGTACAACCGCTCGACCACTCCTTGTGTGTGGGCAATAACTTTTTTCCAAAACACCAGGTGTGGTGAAACCAAGCCAATCAGAGCGTGCTGTTCACTGACTGGCTATCCAATCCTCTTCCTATCCTGGCCACTGACTGGCTCAGCCTCGTGCAAGTTCGTTCCTCTCATACACACTTCTATATCACTACACATCGCAAGCATCTTTGCTCTTGTAAGTGTTTGTGATTTCTGAGAACTTTTATCTAAGTCCCACAATGGCTCCTAAACGTGCTGCTGCTTCTAAGCCTTCTGACGATGAAACTAAGTGCCGGAGGAAGATGCTTGCCATCCAGGAGAAGGTGAAACTCTTGGATATGATCAAAGATGGCAAGAAAATCATGGGGTTGCCCACCATTACAACTTGAATGAGTCTACCGTTCACTCCATCCGTAAAGATGAAAAGAACATCCGTGCAACGGCGACTGTCTCTTTCAACAAGGAAGCAAAGCGCGTCGTGACAAGTGGTAATAAGTTCAGAGTGAAACGGAGTCTGCCCTAGCCGTTTGGATCAGCGACAGCCGCAAGAAAAACATCCCGTTGGATTCGCTGGTCACCCGGGGGAAGGCGAGGCAGCTCTATCAGCGCTTTACGGGTACGAACCTCAACCAGGACCCTCTTCTGCAACGTGCATGGATTTCACGGCGAGCAAGGGTTGGTTCGAGAAGTTCCAGAAGAGGTGTCATCTGAAGAGTGTCGTTCTCCACGGAGAAGCTGCCTCTGCTGACCAGCCTGCAGCCGAGGACTATGTGAACAACACGTTCCAGAAGATCCTTGAGGAGGGCGAGTATCCTCCAGAACAGGATCCCTTAACTGACGAGGATCTGGTGGAGATGACAGTCTGCGAGTGAGGAGGAGGAAGAGCAGCCAGAGTTTCCTGGGGGTCAGGAGGAGGAAGTTGGCCTTACACTTGAGCGTCTCTCACAAGTCGTGAGAACTATTAAGGTAGTACAGGACATGATTGGAGAATGGGACCCACAAATGATGCGTGCATTGCAGGTCTGGAATGCACTTGATGGAGCGATAGACCCCTACAAAAGCCTCCTCATGCATATGAAAGGACAGCGCCAGCAACTGCCTATCACGATGTCCTTCAGCTGCGCACCCAGACACCCACCGCCTACTCCTAGTGCTCCTTCAGTGGAAGAAGACCATGACGCACCTGCTGAAGATACTGCACCACCTGCAGACTCTCCTACTGAGGTCGTGCCTTCAGAGGAGCAGTAACCTTGCTCTTCTTTGCTGTGCAGTACATCTCTTCATCTCCATCGCTTCGTCATCGAACAAGCTGCACTATTTTCAGAGGTTAGTGGTTGTGTGTAAAAACTGTGTGTGTGTAATTAAATGTACAATAATAATATATTTGTAACGTCTAATATGTCTTATTTTCCCTTATTTTGTCTAATATATTGGGTAATATGAGTGTAATGGTGACTAAAGGGTGTTATTTCATGTCTAGAGGGCTCTAATAATGTTAAAAAACGTATTTAGAAGGTCATAAACAGGTTTTCTATGCTCTAACTGCGAAAATATTCGATTTATAAATAAAGAATCCTACTTCGCAGAAATTCATGTATCGCGGTAGGGTCTGGAACTGATTAACCGCGATAAACGAGGGCCAACTGTACATAAAATGTCATTTCAACAAATAATATAAATATTATTAATTAAATATTTAGGTTGCTTTTTGCATACTAAGTCTTTGAAATCTACTGTGTATTTTATACTGCTTGCACATTTCAATTCAGGCTACCCATATTTCAAGTGCTCAGCAGCCTGGCTACCATATTGAAGGCTGAGTCTTTAGAAGTCTGTTCTCCAATAGTTACATGTTTCAGGAGTACTTGCTATTAAAAGTAAGGCACACAAGCAGAAACTGGGCATAATGAAAGGAGCTGTCCCCAGTGTGGTCTGGTGGCAGCACTGTGAAGGTCTCTAGCTACAGAAGCCTGAAAATCCATCTTTGATGGCAATCCTTTGTAGAAAACAGAAATCACCCATGTTTTTCAACGACAAAATATAAATCACCCTGGCCGGGTAGCTCAGTTGGTTAGAGCGTTGTCCCGATATGCCAAGGTTGTGGGTTTGATTCCTGGTGAGGGCACATACAAGAAACAACCAGTGAATGCATAAATGAGTGGAACAACAAATTGATGTTTCTCTCTCACCCCCTCTCTCATATTCATATATATTAGAAAGATAAACTGACAAATTAAACTCTTAGTGCAAACTGAAAAATTTTATAAGAATGTGGGCTATAAAGAGTAAATTAAAGGGCCCTTAATACTTGATGTGAATGAGTTTGAGTTTATCCTATTGGTTGGCTCACTAGCATCTTACATGACTTTGGGGAGTAGGGATCAGAAACCCATGGAGGGTACATTCCCAAGAAAGTATTTACCTACTTATGATTCAGCCTTGCATTGTTATAGTCTGAACTAAAATGGAAAAAAGATTTTTAAAAATCCAGATAATCACATGCTAGGTGAAGTCATACCAACAGAAAGGCTGTGTTTTGACCTGAACATCAATTAATGACAGCTCAGTGACAGAGTGATGTTGGGGAGGAATTAACACCAGCAGTCACTATTGGATAATGCACCTGAGCTCCTCTTAGAAGAGGTGTTAACAAAACACCTGGGAAGTTATTGACAGAAGCATAGTTCGGCAAGCCACTTGAAAACAACCAGGTCCTAAATGATAGATGAAATTCAAATCTCGAGCTGCACCTTGAGAGGAGAGAGAGTGAGACCGTGGCATGGAGCTTGCTGAAGGCAAACTCTGGACTGTGCATAATGTGTGCCCTCTTGTCAACAAATGCCCACTTTGCGATTCAGGTGAAGGGACCCCAGTAATCCTATCTGCACGTGAGCACATAACGGCCACCTGGGGAGGCCGTGCCAGCCTCTTACAAAAATGAAGGAGGAGGGAGAACCAGGTGGTCACCAAAGCAACGTCAGCCATGCATTTTTATTCAGTCAGGTGGATGGGGCTATGAATTTAGGATAAGTATTTCGTGAATTACATGAAAGCGTTTGTTCCTGCCCCCTGGCAAGCAGGAAAGGTCCAGTTTGTCCTAAACCAAGAATTAGTATCTCACCCAGTTTACTCTTATAAGCAAACCTCAGTTTTCAACTTATAAAATTTTATGTGTGTGTTGAGGGAGAGACACCCTGCTAGGTTTGGGGGGAATTACTGAATTGCCATTATTGAGCCTGTGGCACGTTCGCTGTTCAAGTAATGTCAATTCAGGAAATTGTGGAAGTGGGGTTGTGACCTAGGTCAGTCTGGCTCCAAAGCTAGAACTTTTTTCCTTGATGGAAAGGGTTTTATCTGAGAAACATGAGGTGGTAAGGAATCCCCCATTATAGAAAATACAGCAACGCTTTTGTTAAGTCTTTTTCCATAGGCTCTTAAGGCTCTCCTGCCTACTAGTCCCATATTCACGAACAGGTTCGAACTCAATTCAAATACACAGCACAATAAATTGTTAGATAATATTACATCCCACAACTACAGGCAGATGACTTGACCTCCTTCCGTTTGTTTTCTACATGTGAAAACGAGAATAGTATTCCTCATCGCCACTCCATGCAGGGGCTGGTCAAAGAAATCAGGATGTACAGAAAGCTCTAGACACAAGCAGAAGGTCTGAGGATCTTTCATTTTAAAATAAGGTTTACCATTCCTCGCAGAAGAATTGCCAGTCGTTAGCAGTCCTTTTAGTTCTCGAAGCACCCAACGAACACCGGATTGGGCCGAGAAGAGGGTTCCTCTGGGCAGTGAGTCTCAGGAAGAGACAAGTGTGAGCCAGGACGGGAACCTGCAGGCCAAAGCAACTGACCTTTTCCAGACTTTGCAGTCATGTGCTCGACTTTAAAAGCAGGGGGCTTAACATGGCATCTTGTGCTTTTCCTTCTTAAAGTGGCAAGGCTTTATTTAGATTCTGCAAAACAGACTTACTATATAGACTTTTAAATTTGTGCACCCAGACTGCTGTTTGAAAGGCTGGCTGTATGGGATGGGCCATCTTAAAAAGAATCATTTAAGAAATGGCAATGTTAATCAGCTTAACAATAACGCACAACCTTGGGACAAACTAAGAAATGGCAAGACTCTACTTGCTAGATGCTGGCCCCTGACATCCCCCTTCACCGTCACAGGACAGACTGTGCAGGGTTTTTGTAACTATCTTTAGCCCCCACAGACTGGGAGCTCTGAGAGGGCAGGGACCATGT
Source organism: Tadarida brasiliensis (assembly GCA_030848825.1). Lineage (NCBI taxonomy): Eukaryota > Metazoa > Chordata > Mammalia > Chiroptera > Molossidae > Tadarida > Tadarida brasiliensis. The sequence continues at coordinate 73,974,041 of CM061267.1, read as the reverse complement.
CTGTGCTGTTCATAACTGTAACTGTATCTCCATCCCTGAGAACCACGCCTGGCATAGAACAGGTGCTTAGGAATATGTGTTGAATGAGGGGGGGGGAGGGGAGTACTTTCTCAGGAAAGGCTAGAAGAAACAACAATGGACCTCCAGAGACCAAGATTTCTGAAGAAGATATGTTGAGTAAGAGATGTACTCCACTTGTTCCCTAGGGTAATAACAGCATTCTTCAGATACTGGACTTTCTTCTCTGTGACATATTTGCCTTGCTATATTTTACCCAATATCATCAAGGAAATGCCTGCAGGTTATCAGAAAATATAATACTATATATTTAAAATAAATCATTCTAAATTTTTGACAAATCGCAATAAAAAGTTATAAATGCCCTAAGGTCTTACGCTCATATTGGTAATGCCAGATCAGTTTTACACCAGGCTAGGTCTTGGTTATGGTTATCAAAATAAGTTAAGATCCACCTTTTAAATTAGAAATGTAGCAAAATCACAACAGAAACTGAACGATGACTACAAAAACCACTACATGTAGCAATTTCTAATTTACAGAGTATTTCCACATCTATAACCTCACTTGCTTTTGATAACTCCCCTGTGAAGAAGGGAGGCGGGGAGAGAGTGAGAGAGACCTGGAGCTCACACAGCTAAGTCACTCAGCATCATGCCCTTAGTAAATGAATAGTTGGGAATTTCAATGTGAAATGGGGACAGAAACACAGTTGCAGGTATTCAGGAGATGACTGGTTTAAAAAACATAAACTTTAGTTTACCGTCTTTGCTTAGCTAACATGCCCAACGAGACACTACACAGAAATTACATGCCATAGTGCCAAGCATCACTGTCAAGCCCTGTCATCATTGTTTTTGTTTTCTACAGGGCCATGGAGAAAAGTGTATGCCTTTCTGAATCAGGTGATAGTTTTTTAAATTAGCTCTTTTATTAATTTATAATACAAGCTGACAAGAACTATCACGGAGGACAGAGAGGACTGGGAACAAAACATAAGGGGTTCTGTCTCTTTATAGCAAACTAAGATCTGGTTGGATAAAAACAGAGTTGTATCTCATTCTTCTTCAAAATAGAACGGAACTAATATGGAATGTTCCAGATGGGAATATCTCCCAATTCTTTCTTTGATATTATATTTTTTAAGATGTTTGCCTGCCAACTTTCCAGTGATCCAGTGAATCTGTATGAAAACATGGTTTTGTATGCAATAATACAAAAATAAGATTATGTTATGCTGATAGTTTATACCTAGTGGGATTCCTTGAATTCTTTAGTGACACCACCACCTGCAAATTCACTCAGGTACCTACAGAAACACACTAGCTTTAAATAGTACTATTTACCTTGATTAATAGCTCTTTCTTTGGAGGGGAAGAGTGTAAAAGGCGCACACAAAAATCTCCAGAGATCATCTTCGACTTCCAACCTACTTGCTACTGTACTCTGTACTTCCCCCCACCCCCATTAAATTGAACTGCCCCAAAGGCCAAGCCATTCCTTTGTACCCTGCATCACTTCTCAAGAACTTTGTCCTTGAAACTACCCCTTCTATCTCCTCATTGTGACTTTTCACTTCTCTAACTCGATCACTCCTATTAGTGTCCAACGTGGTACAGCATCTTTTATTTTTTTAAATCTTTTTACACATATCTGCCTCCTTCGATTGCTGTATTGCTCTGTTCTTCTAAAGGTAAAATGCCTCAGCAAAGTGCCCATCCTTGATGTCTCCTTACCCCATCCCCACTGTGTATTTTATTTCATTGCTTAAATAAGGAGGAGATAATAGTAAAATATACATAAGCATAAAGAATAAATTACAACAAGCACCTGTATTTCACCACTCAGTTTAAGGAAAAGAACACAACTAGTAACTGTGAAGTTTACTCTGTAACCTTCCATTCCTTTCCCTTACTCACTAGGAAGTAAATGCTACTCTTTTTCCCCTAGCTTTATTGAATTATAACTGACATATAACACTGTGTAAATTTAAGGTGTACAACATGATGATTTGGTATACATATGTATTGTGAAATGATTACGATAAGGTTATTTACATCTCAGTCACCTCACATAGTTACGTGTGTGTAACGAAAATTTAAGATCTACTCTCCTAGCAACCTTCAAATATACAATACAGTATTGTAGCTTTAGTCACCATACTGTGTGTTAGATCCCCAGAACTTATTCATCTTCTAACTGGAAGATTGTACCTTTGGCTAGCAGCTCCCCATTTTCACAACCCCCCCCCAGTAACCCTCAATCTATTCTTGTTTCTATGAGTTCAGGTTGTTGTTTTTTTGTAGTTGTTGTTTTCAGATTTCACATTTAAGTGAGGTCATACAGTACTGTCTTTGACTTATTTCACTTACTTGGGGTTTATCCATGCTGTCGAAAATGGCAGGATTTTCTTCTTTTGTATGACTAATATTCATATATATATATATACACACACATGCACATATGTGTGTGTGTATATATGCATATATATAAAATATCATGAGTTCTAGACAGCAGAAAACCAGTTTAAATATGCAAGAACTTAAAACTATATCTAATCCACTTAAAATATTTATGTAAAAGATGTTTAACATGAAAATTAAGAAATTTAGGAAAATGAAATTATTGTGTAAAGATTGATGGTAAGCATTAAAGGCAGTTAAATATAGAGGTAAATCAATGTAATTGTGGATATGAAACCAGATTAAAAATGATGACTGTAAGTAAGAAGGAAAGTGGAGGATTACATGTTACAAAGAAAAAAACAAAAGATGTAATTTTTGGATTTGACAGTTAAGCAAAATTTAGATTAAGAATGTTAAAAAACAACCACTTATGTAAATAAAACATCTTCCATATCACTGGATTAAAAAACAAAACAAGATATTATCCATAGGAATCAAAGAATACAAATTATTAAAAGGTAGCAAACCCCCAGAAAACATAAGGTAACTGATATAAAATCACACAGATCAGCAATTTCAATGTGTTTTAAATCCATTTGTTGAAGGACAATCTCCTAAAAGATAAGAATTTTATCTTATCCTGCTGCCTGTCCTGCTAGCACACAATTCTAATTTATTTTCTTCACAGCACTTATCACTAGTAAAATTATTTTATTTGTTTACTGCCCAGTTCTCTGTACTAGAATTAAGCGCCATAAGAAAGGACCATGGCTGTCTTATTCACGCCTATGTTGGAGCTCAATAAATATATGTCATATCAATCAGTGAAATATGAATGAATAAGTGAATACTACAAATCTCAAAGGCAGATTAAATATAAAAAAGTAAACAAGAAGAAAGCAGAGGTTACAATAAAAATGTCATTTAAAAGTAACAGCAAAATACTTTTAAAGTATAGAGAAGATATTTTTGTTGTTAATAAAAGACAAAATCCATAATGAGATATAAAAGTCACAAAACTTGTTACATCAAATACCAGGATCAACATATACAAAACAAAAGCATAGGAATACAGACAGAAATTACAGAATTACAATGAAGATGAGTGACTAATACACTTCTAATAGTCTTTTATAAAGTATTTAAGGAATTTACCCTCTTGAATAGTATATGTATGTGTTTTATATGCACAAAAATAAGTTTGTACCCAATAAAGTATTTTCTAAGTAGGCATATATTTTTTAGTCAGACACCAATCATTACTGACAAGTTCTTACTTAGATTCCACTGGGAAAAAAGCCTTTGACAAACTTTCTTCATTAAAAGCTATTAGAAAAACAATTTGTGGAACTGAAATAAAAATTTGGAATAGATATAAATTTATCTAGATGGAAACTGTTATGTTTAAGTGTCTGGAAACCATTACTAAGACAGGTCTAACATTTTTGTAAACGTCAGATTTATCTAATACCTTCTCAGTAATACAATCTCAGACAAATTGCAGGAAGATCTCCTAAGCCTGAATGAGTGGCCAGAAAAATGGAAGCATGCTTTCTGAAGGCACCAGCACATTACAGTTCTACAACCACATGTTAAATGACCGTAACTTTTCTGCACAAAAACGATGTTAAATTTGATTTCAGAATGCTGGATGCAACTCTATACGCTATGCCTTAGGAAACGAAAGGGGGAAAATGAAGGGAATGTTTATTGAGCAAATATGTGTTGTTCTGATACGTAATTGCATTTAATAATCAGTGTCTACAAGTATGGCTCTGTTCATTCATTCAGCAGATATTTCCTGAGCACTTCCTATTGCCAGGCATTGTTATAAGCACTGGGAAGGACATATAATAAAATTAGGTGAAATATATTGTAGAGCAGTAGAGGGTGATAGGTACTATGAAGAAAAATAAAGCAGAAAGGAGGGATGGAGAGTTACAGTTTTAAATAAAGTTAGGCAGGAGAGGCTTTCCTGAGAAGATGACAACTGAAGAAACAGTTGCAGAAGATGAGGGAAGGGTGTTCCCAGCCAGGACAGCCAATGCCAAGGCTCTGCGGAAGGAGGATGAACAGCCAGGAAGCAGTGAACAGAAATGGGAGTACGACAAGGGGCTACTGGTGGACCAGACGGTGCAGGGCCTTGAGGTCTGACTTGAACTAAAGTGATCTGCTTTAGGTTTGAAAAGAAATTACTGCGTCCTTTGCATAGTTCAGAATAGACTGCTGTGGACGAAACGGGGGTTCTATGGAAAGTATCCTCAAAGGGTGATCTGATCATAAATTCCTAACTGGGCAGGCCATGGTGAGTAGCCATGCCCCAGGCATATACTATTTTAGTAAAAGGTTTATCTCTGCCTTAAGTAAGCCCTGTCCATTGTTTCTGTGCACCTTTGGAATGCCTCTTTTCAGACCCCTCCAGAAAAACCACCCCCCAGAGAGCACACAATCTTGTTAACTATCTTGTAATGCAATCCCTGCCTTGGTTTCTTCCGCCTTCACATAATCTTCCTTGCAGCTCCCTCCTTGGTCCCAAATGCATACAGGAAGCTGCAGACTGCTACTCTAGGAAGCATTTTTTCTCAATCTGTTGAGATCTTGCTTCCAGGCGTAACCTCTGTTTGGCTCAAATACATTTTTATAAAAATTCTCTACAGGCTTGGACAGGTTGCTTGGGCCCAGGGGGCAGTGAAGGGGGCAAGAAGTGATGGATTCTGGATGTGTCTGAAGGCACAGAATTTGCTATTGGATTGGCTGTAGGTATGAGAGATGAGAGGAACCAGCATAACTCCAAAGATTCAGCCTGAGCAACTGGATACATTTTCATTATGTGCATTTTACAGGAAAGATAATTAGATATTATTCCAAAGCTTACAGTCTTCCCACAATGCCTTATTACTTGAGGAAAAAGGCAACTGAAATTATCTGCATAGAGCATCTACCATATGGATTACAGACTTTTCATTTTACAAATGAAGGCTGAGAAGTTTGTTTAATAATTGGCAATATCTCCCTAAATTACGAGATTTATTATTCAGTGACACATATGATACAGCCTGAAAATGTAATAAGGCTGGAAAGAGGATAGGAAATTTATGGATGACAATCATGTCAGGTTATCTAGGGATGTTAGGGATACTTGGGTAAAGCTCCACATTCTTGAGACTGGTGGCATGATAAATTATCCATAGAATCTCCTTGGAAACCAGTGTTTGACAGAAGGAGATGGAGAACAGACTTTCCTAAGATTAGATAGGCGAATACTGTTTTGCTCTGGCTTCTTCATTTCAAGTGTTTCAAATAGAAACTTGGAAAAATAACCGTCAAAGATACTTTGAAGCATATACACAGAGCTGTGTTTTGGACATTTAGTATATATGTATTGCTTTCCAATTAGTTTTTCATACTATAAAGGTCAATAGGCTCCAAGAAATGTACTTAATTCCTTCAAGCTTTTTGTTTATATTCTCTCATTTGCCATGTTAATAAGATGCCTTAGCAATATAAGTAGATTTTGTTGTTGTTGAGAGAAAATGTAAGTCTTCCCCACTATTCTTACTGGAAACATTACATTGGATATCTAGAATTAATCTTCTGTCTTGTCTGTGTGTATAAACATGCCATGGTGTGGTAATTCCCAACAGTTAGTTCTCTTACATCTGCCCCTCCCCCAGACATCCCTATTTCAATGAAAGGTACTTCCCTCTTTCGTCCCAGTCATCTTGACCCACCTCCTTCCTGTCCTTCACCTCTGTGTCAGGACAATTGCCAATATGAAGAAATACTAACTCCGCAGTATGCCTCAAGCATATAATAACTCACTTCTTCACTCCCAGTGCTAGATAGCCCAGAAATGACTCTGGTCTTCTTTTTGGCATCATCTCTCAGTGCAACTCTCCTCAAGGCTGTCCCCACGGCACGTCATCTGGCGTGCTGGGGCCGGCTTGATTTTAAAGCCTGTCTCTGGTCATATCACTCCATCAAAACCTATAGTAGCTTCACGTTGGCAGCTGAATGAAGTACATACTTTTCTACCTACGTTCCAAGGCCCTCCGCAGTGTGGCTGCAAGCTGCCTGTCCAGTCTTATCTCCGGGCACTTCCTTTTCAAGGTCACTACAACGCTGGCAAAACCAATCACTCTTCCCTGAACCTGCCTCCGTGTTAGCAGCTCAGGCCTTGACTCATACAAAAATGTTCCCTCTTGTCTATCAAAAGCTGACCTATCCTTCTGGTCCTATCTCCAGTACGGCTCATAAGAAGCTTCTGCTGTTGCCCTGATCCATGTGACCCCACCCCCACGCCACCCCAGTGTGTACAGCACTTAATGCCCTCTGCGGACCTGAGCCCCTTTCTTATCTTCAGCACTTTATCCCAAGCTCCTAGAAGGTGACAAGTGTGCTCTGCTCATCTCTCAGTCTCTCATGGTGGTGGATGGTGCCTTTTACAGTCAAGTTCAAGGATTATCAATGCCGAGGAGTGTTGAGGAGAGACATCTTAAAAGAGGCTGTTTTAAAACTTTACCATTAAAAGCCATGAACATTTCCCTTTCACTTAATAACAGGATATCAGTGGAGACAAGTGGATATAACCATATCTTCCTTGTCTCTTCACTGTTCTTTCTACTCTTCTGTATAAATAGAATTTGCATTATAGTGATTAAAAGTCCCCTGTAAAATGGTGTCACGAGGCCACATCTGGGAAGAGAGGATCAGTACTAATCTGTTTCTCACTCTTATTGAGTAAGGAGAATATGAGATGATATGTTTGGATCAGAGACAGAAAGGAAATGGAGTTTTCAAGGGAGAAGAAAAAAATTACAAAAGAAAAACCTGTTTCACAAAATGCAGTCTGTGGAAAATCTTTCAGCTGAATGTCAAGATTAAGAAAAATCAATAAAACCTTTGAAACCAGACCTATGTGAAAGGCTTTTTTAGGCTTGATGGCAAAATACAAAGCTATGGCTTCAAGAAAGTAAAATCCTCCAGTAACCGCAAGAGCAATTCTTCAATATTCAGGAGACTCCGTGGCCCCCAAATATGCTTAGCACAAATTGCTTATTACAGAGATAGGGGCAGTCCAGATTCAAAGGGCCAGCGCTTTCAAAAGGACTTTTACCAAGGCTGTAATTAGTTGTTCTGGCAAAAACTGCATACATGTCTAATTGCATACACAATCGGCTAATTGTATCTTCAAAATAAAGGGTAAAGGGTTAATTGTATCCACATCTGGCCACAAAGAAAGAGTTTGTCCTTTGAAAATATGACACTACACTTAGATGAAAATTTGCATTAAACAACTATCCCTATTACTACTAATAATTATAGTAATACCACATGCTTACAAATTAATAAATACCTTTCATTGTGATCTAAAAACACTTCACAAACATTAATTAATCTCACAGCACTCCTATGAGGTATGAAAGGCGATTATCCCAATGGTGTCAATGAGGAAATACAGGCAAGTTAGATAATTGTCAAAAGCCACAGAGGGAATGGAAGTTCCCAGTCCCCAGCTCTGTACTCTGGCCCAGGTCATCAGGGAGGTTCAGGGAAGAGGCTGGTTCACATAATCAGCAAAAATAAGCCTCAAACTAATGCAAAACTAAGTAATCAAATTTCAGAATAGTCCAAACTGGCCTGTGATTTAGAGACTACTTTGACTTCTTTTATTCAAAGGAACATAGAACATATCAAGGATGGAGTTAACAAGTAGAACATTTTTGTTCCTTGGTTTGATGTTATGATCAAATATTTAAGATAATTTTAAAAAGAACAGAAAAGCATGCAGTGCATCCCCTGTGATTGGTACTTAAAAAAAAAAAGTAAGAATAAGTATCTGTAAGAGAGGGATACTTGGAATGTTCTGGCTGCGGCATGAGAAGAGGACATGCTGGGCATGCAGACATGAGGTAAGGGACTTCAACAGAGTGACAGCAGTGTTACCTCAATTCAAATTGCTAGTCAGGCCCATCCAATGTATACTAGCCCAGAATATCTAACTTGGTACAAATAAATTTCCTTATAAATGCATAAGTACTACATCATTAGTATTTGTGTAACCTTAACACCTTCTCTGAGAATGAGAGAAATTGGAGGGTTCATTTTTAACAACAACATGAGGGTTCATTTCTAACAACAAAGTATACATTTTAAGGATTGATTTATTTCTTATAATTAAAGCAGATATTCTCGTATCCACACCAGAAAATGTCTGGGTGATTTTCTTATTCATCAGAACTGATGATAAATTCTCTATGCAGATACTTATAAAGATGTGGAGAGAGAAATACGCTCCCATTCAGTTCACTTCTCCGGTGAAGACACAGGCGGAACACAAAGGTGAGCAGGACAGTTCCTGCTTCACAGACGCATGGACCATGCATTCACTTGTATCCACTCAAATCGTACTCTCTCTCTTCCTACAAAGGTTTTGAGGCAATATCCAATAAGAAGAATAAAGAAAACACTGCAATAGAAAGTCGGGGACAAGGAAAATAGAAACCAAACATGCTGGAAATAAGAATCAGTATGACTGTGTATTTACACTTCAAAGTTGGCTCAGTGTTACTGGGTACCCAGAGCAAAAAAGAAAGACACGCGTTACCAAAAAAAAGAAGAAAGAAAGAAAGGTGGGGAAAAAGAGAGAGACACTGGAATATATAACGAAACTTCTAAGAATGCCTAAACTGACTTCCGACGGGGACCGTGGGGAACATGTTCTGGGCGGGCTTGAAGGTCAGGGCTGAGCTCCCTGGTGGCTGCGGCAGAAGGGACATTCCACACGCCATGCAGCCAGCCTGGGAGAGAGCTATGCAAGCACCAGGCGTGTTTGGGAAGTGGAAGGAGATGCTAGCACTGAGGACGAGGTGGAATGCAGTCCCAGACGGGCCTGGCCAGAACTCCAGCCCCACTGGCAAATGCCATGCTAAGTACAGGTAACTCTAGATTTTTGAGGGGGGTGGGGAAGACGGGAACACAACTTTTTTTTTTTTTTAAAGTATAAATACCTGACACCATGTAAAGAATGGACCAGAAAGGCAAAAGTCAGGAGGAAGAAAGATCTGTCAGGAGGCTCTGTGATAAATCAGATGAGGGGTGATAAGGGTGTCATCTCTGGTCCTGGCATAGGAGAGGTAAAGGAAAGGACAAACAAGAGGCTCTCTGACAGGACTGAATGAATAATTAAATGTCAGGAAAAAGATGAGTCGCGCATGACTGGAGCCCCTAAATCCTACCTGACCGAGGATACCCAGAGGCTGATACTGCATGTTTTTTCCTCCTGTTTTATTAGGGCTAGTGTCAATAAAATTAACATATACTTTTGTGTCATACTGTTTTTTCATCAATGAAAAGTATGTAAACTTGTTTTTTAAAATTGTACCATGACATGAAACGTATTTTTCTTTAAAATAAAAATGGAATGAGCTGTCAGCCAGACCCATGGTATGAGACTGGTTATATTTCTAGTTCAGGTTTCAGCATTCTCCTTTTCTGTTTATTTACATTCATAAAAAAGAAAATGAACTTTAATTCTGTTTCCAGAGATTTCTGTGATTTACACTCACTAAGTGTCTTCATATCCCTCACCCACATGACCAGGGGTAATGCAAAACTATGATCAAAGTAGATGCCTAAAAATTACTTGCTAAATGAATTAATTTAAAAATTAAAGCCAAACAGAAATCACCTGGTCCCCAAACCTGTAGACAGTTATTGCTGTTAGTACCAGACTACTTGTTAAATGCAGGCGTGTAAGGGATTGCTGCTGTTCATGACACGGCAATTTTAAAATTTCATCAGGAAAAATATACTTCCTAAATAATTTACCGTAATCACCAAATTTGTTGCTATGAAAAATTGCTCACTGCTCTACCAAAGCCAAGTTCTCATTAGTGCTGGTGTGAAGAGCTGCTCTAGATAGAACATGAGCAGGTTGGGAGGTACTGCAATGCACTCACAACGTTTCCATAGAAGGTGGCATGACTCTGTGGTCAATATAATACAACTGGAAATTTTACCCTTTATAATAGTGTTTTGAAGGAAAATCGCTGATTTTTTATCTACCTTAATTAAAAAATATTATTGTCGGTGACCTCCTAACACATACAAAATAAAGGTCAAACTTTTAGATTTGATTTTCAATTCCCTAGATGATCTAGGCCAGCGGTTCTCAACCTGTGGGTCGCGACCCCTTTGGGGGTCGAACGACCCTTTCACAGGGGTCGCCTAAGACATAACAGTAGCAAAATTATAGTTATGAAGTAGCAACGAAAATAATTTTATGGTTGGGGGGTCACCACAACATGAGGAACTGTATTAAAGGGTCTCGGCATTAGGAAGATTGAGAACCACTGATCTAGGCCAACCAACTTCTAGTCATAATTCCCTCTAGTCTGGTCAGTGATTCCTGCAGAGTGAGGGTTTGTACCACTGACTATATGAGTGCTGAGGAGGAGGAGCCCCGGGAGGCTAGGGTTCAGGAAAGCTTCACGGGCTAGACAAAAGGCACAGTGAAGAGCAAGACAGGTCAGGGGCTATATCCTTTTTTTCCTAGATCAAAGCCTTCAGTGGCAACCCCTCAGCCCTGCACATGCGAGCACGTGCGTGTACACACAGGGGTCAGCAGGGATGGGCTCCCTGGGGGTTGACCTAGCTGCAGTGAGCTCAGAACCAGGGGCTCTGGGAACCTGAGGCAGACCTGTGGCCCCGATGCTGACTCAGGGACTTGGCAGTTAAGTGTCTGGATTGAATCCAGTACATCTGAATTCAAGTTTGAGCCACATGTTAGCTAAGTGACCTGGGCAAGTCATTTCACGTTTCTGAATGTCAGTTTGTTTAATTATGGAAAAACTAACATATCATCAAGCACTGCACTTGGCACAGCACCTAAGCACAGCTGAAGAGACAGAAATACTAGTTGTGTCGCTGTCGCTGAGAGCGAGGCCCAGAGGCCAGAGCTCTGGGGGTCGGCTCCTAACCTCCTCCAGCCACTTGAGCAGCCAGCAGCTATCGGGACCCTTTCGGTTCCCGAAACACTGGGTCGTAAACTCAAATGAAGAATTCAGTGAACATACTTTGAACTTGATAAAAGGTTCTTTCCCCAAACAAGATGGCAGTGGCAAATGGCAAAGGAATTCCTTTGTTCTACCACTTTTAAAAAAAATATATGTTTTTATTGATTCTTTAGAAGGAGAGGAAGGGAGAGAGAGAAACATTGATGCGAGAGAGAAACATGGATCGGCTGCCTCCTGCACACCCCCTACCGGGGATCAAACCCACATCCCGGGCATGTGCCCTGGCCCGGAATTGAACTGAGACTTGTTAGTCCATGGGACAATGCTCAGTCCGCTGAGCCACACTGGTCAGGCTGTTCTGCCCCTTTTTAAACATTATTCAATAACCTGACATTCGAAATGGCCTGAAAATGGCTTCCTGAAACAAACATTTGGCCCCCAAAAGTCATCTACACTATTTTGGTTAAAAACTGATTCTACGAACAACCTATGAAAAATGGTGTTAAATATATTTATGTATTTCCAACTTCATATACACATGAATTGGAAATTTTGCTGCTGGTTAACATTAGCACTGGGGACCCGAAAGGTCTTACTGGACGTGGGACTTCACCTTTGTCTTAAACAACATGCCATCGAGCCGGCTGTCCCTTGACCACTGACTGACCACAGAATGTTCCATTTTCCCCTCTAAAAAACTTAATTCGATTGAGGTTTACTATTACTTCTACTTCACTATGTATTTTAAAATTTTAATATCAACATTTTGTTGTTACCTTTTAGTTGACAAGTGGTTTTACATTTATGATAGTGGACTGAAATTTTCTCTTTAAATGCATGTACTGTTTTTAAAGTATAAACAATATTTAAAATATAATAATATAAGTATATTAAATATGTGAATATAAATAGCCTCAAACAACAGGTGGTTTGAGTCACAGGCGTGGGGACAGCCTCTGCCATTCTTGTTTGTTTGCCTGTCCAAATCTACGTATCTCCTACCTTTTGTGGAAGGTCTTCTTTGGCCACTGCAGCTATAGTGATGACTCTAAATTCTGAATTTCTCCTATAGAATTTAGTCTATGCTATATGATTTAGTTTTTACTGTATGAGTAACACAGTCATATGCTATAATATACCATTATTTAAGTTTTCACGTGTCTTTCTGTCCTGGACTATTAGACTGATGAAACCCTCGAGGGCAAAAAAATTTCATTCATCTCCTTGGCACTGGGTACAGCGCTATGGAAACAGTGGGGACGCTGCAAGTATTTTCTGAACAGTCTCATAAGACCTTATATTTCATTAAAATTATTGCATCTTAAAGGAAATTCTATTATAATATTAACTAACAAACTTTTCGTTCTAAATATTTTTATTTGAATGATCTTATAAGGGCAAAAGATAACAGATTATTTGCCCTACTCGGAACTGTTGTAAGATTACAAGTTGCCTAGCAGTGGGCTCTCCCGTTCCTTAGTTATAGCTATGGGTGGCAGTGCCTCACTAACAGCACTTCCCAGCCATCGCTGTTGGTAGAGGTAGCCAATGAGATGAAAGTGAAGGTGACCAGATAGGGCTTTTGGAAGTTATTTAAAGGAGGCTTGCTTTTGCCTCAATCTTCTCCTGTGGCTGGAGGTACATATTGTAACCCACACAATGGAGAGCCGCGGGGCCGTGGAAGGGAGGGAGAGCTTGCCTTTTGTGGCAGCATGGACGGACCTGGAGAGTACTGTGCTGGGTGGGGTGAGCCTGTCGGGTGGCAGAGGTGCCATGTGATTTTGTGTATATGTGGAGTCTAATGAATGGAATAAACCAACAAACAAAATAGAAACAGACTTATAGCTGTCTAGGTGAAAAAGGTTAAGAGATTAAGCAAAAATCAAATCAAAACAAAAAAACCCCCTCAGACAACAATATGGTGATTACCAAAGGGAAATGGGGGTGGGGGGAAGCAGAAGAGAGTAAAGGGGGGACAAATGGTGATGCAAAGAGACACGACTTGGAGTGGTGAACACAGGAAACAATATACAGATGTATTATAAAACTGTACACCTTAAACCTATAGAATTTTATTGACCAATGTAACCCCAATAAATTCAATTTTAAAAACCATATTCTCTTAGAATCCCCTAAAACTTGTGACATGCAGCTACGGGGCCGGATAATAACATGACAGGCAACTTCCTGGCTGGGTTATATTGCAACCGCAGCTGCGTTCGCGACAGGCAGCTACCCAGCCTGGCAATGTCACAACAGGCAGCCACCATCGTGAGAGGCAGTTACAGGGTCTGGGCTTGTTATGGCAGGCATCTGCATGGCCATTTGCATGATAAGTAATAATAATAACATAATATGGTCTCGAATGGAAAATAGAATATGGTCTTGAATGGAAAATATAATATGGTCTTGAATGGAAAGAGCCTAATTGATTTTTCTTTTTTCTTTTGTATGTTGGTTTGTTTTGTTCATTAGATTCCACACATGAGTGGGGTCGTGTGGTGCTTGTCCTTCTCTGGATGGCATATTTCACTTGGCATGGTGCCCTGCATACTGTTGTGGGGGCTGGGATTTCCTTCTTTTTTACGGCCAAGTGGTGTTCCATGGTGTAAATGTACCTAATTGGTTTTTAACACACTATTTACTTATTTATGTTATTTTTATGCCTAGCAAAAAGTTTGTAAGAAAACATACACACACACAAAAGAGTCCCCCTGAAGTCTGGAAGAGTTGGAAGCAGAGTCAGGCATCTAATCCAACTGGTAGAAGCCAAGGAGACCCCTGCCCGGCCTGTCCCTGACAAGAGGGCACGGAGCCCATACGCAGCTGCTGCAGGGGTGGGAGTCTGCCGCCCAGCAGTGCCTCCCCACACGTGCCCACCCCACTCTGGTATAGACAGCCCTGTTAATAGAAGGATCTTTATTTTACTGAGACCAAAACATCATTCCCTGTAATTATGACCTTTGGTTCATGATTTGTCTTAACATATACATAAGTCTAATCCTAAATGTATACACTCAGCTGGTCCTAACAGCCAAGAATTAGCCCCCGAGGGACCTGAAAACCAGACTGGGCAACTTGCATGATAAACGCATAGAATTACTATACTATTTAAGAGGCAAGTCTCAGTGAGACTCGGTGGGGTGAGGAGGAGTGGAAGATGGCATCAGCTCTGGCCGGGGCGCTGGGAGCCAGCAAGCAGCAGAGGGACTGGAACCTCAAGACAGGCCACAAAAGCGCTCAGTGTGGGCCATCCTTTCCCTGGGTCTCTGCTACCTCAGTGTCTCAGGCATCAGGAACTGAGCAATGGGCTAGAAGTTAGGAAATTTAGATCTGGTCCCAGCCTATCTTTACTTGGGAAGATCATTTAAGCTCTTCCTAACAGTTTCCTCATCTGTAAAATTGGGTTAATTATGCCTAGCCTTTCCACTTTGTAGGACTGTGTTAAGAATCAAGTGGGATAATACACATGAATTGTAGCAGGATAAAGGGCTCTAGGCATAAATATCAGGTAAAATAACCTGTCTCTGCTTCTATTTGACTTTTGAGCCTTTAGTTTTCTTTACATTATGTAAAATCTTATTTACAATCTCTTGTTTATACATTTTAAGGTACCTCATCCTTTTTGAAATATGGTGTTGAATGAATATAAACATGTACCAAAAAAAAAAAAAAAAAAAAGAAAGAAAACAAAGAGGCAACCTGGTATATGGAAGCCACACATTAAAGGTGTGGAGCAGAAAGACAGATGTCTAGGACATGGATGGTATCATGGAGTCATGATACTTGGGACATTCTCAGATGAAGAAAAACAACCCCCTAATTTATGCCATCAAATGCAATTCCTAACTCACCCATGTACGTACTCATTACCAGCAGCACCTAGGTAATACTATTGGAGGGGTGATTAAAAGTTCCCAAGATTTTTTAAAAAACACACCCTTTCCTTGCCATAATAAAGCATATACTTGCTATGTAGTATATCATGCCAGAATTATTCATTCTTTGGAGGCTGGGATTAAACGCGTCCGTTAAAATGCAAATGCTGTCTGATAAGAGTTACACTTTAAACTATCAATATAATTGAATATCTCATTGTGAATTAATTTATTATCTTCCATAATTGGGTAGGACCCGAGGGGACAGAACACAAGACAAGGTTTCTTGTAGGAAGACTAGTCAAGCGAGCAGCAATGTCAGGCTACTGCAGTAAGAATCTCTTCCTCCCTCTCCTGCCCCCTACACCCCCCACCCCAACCCTGACTCCATTCCCACTCCAAAGAAACTGATGGGCAGCCTTAGGGGTAGAAGGTACAATAGTGAAAGGAGAGATACAGAACCTGTGCTAGAAACTAGAGATTTGGAAGTGACAATGATAATGTCTTGTCCTCAAAAAACCCTGCACCCCTCTACAGGAGACAGACATGCAAATAAACCACTGCAATACACTGTGATGGATGCAATACCACAAGTGTACACAAAAGCTGACCTAGGCGAGCAGGATTCACTCTAAGGAGAGTGAAGGGTGGTGGCCAGGGAAAGCCTTACAGAGCCATGATGCCTATACGGATTTTCAAGGACGAATAGGATTTTTCTATGAACATAAACAAGGATATGCATTCCAGTCCGAGGGAACAATGCACAAAAAGCTGGAGATAGGGAGAAGCATGGTTGAGGCACTACAAATGTTTGTTACTGCAGTAGCATCAAGTGCTAACGAAGAAGGGAAAGGAAGAAGGGAAATTAAGTAGAGGCCAGATCAGGAAAGACATTGGATGCCATGCTCATCAGCGTGGACCTGAACTGCTAAGTTGGTCACTGAAGGTGAGCCAGTAGTACGGCAGGTTCACTGCTGGCTGTCAGCATGGAAGGGAGCGAGGCTGCAGGAAGGATTATCTCCTGGGAAGCCTTGGTAACAATGCAGATGACAAGGGATGAGGATGTGCTTGTTGAATGGTTCTTCTCAGGAGTGGCTGCGTGGAGGGCAAGGTGGGGGTACATGAGAGAGGGAAGGGAAATTAAAATCTTTCCCCTGGACAGCAGTGTTCATGTTGGAAGTCACTTTTCAGCTACTTGCCCTCCACATTTACAAAGCACATAGGAAATGCATCTTCTCTCTGAATTTGCTCTTTTAAAGAATTTTAATCTATTATACTGCTAGAGATTTCATACTAAATGAACCAAAAATAGAGGTGGGTGAGGAAGAGAACCCCAATTCTGCTACATGTGTTCTCGTAGTTTTCAGAATCAGTATTGCCACTTTATAAGAGAGCATTTTCTTCCTTTTTAAAACGAGAAGCAGCCCTGGCCGGCTTGGCTCAGCAGTTAGAGCGTCGGCCTGCGGTCCAGAGAGCCCTGGGTTCGGTTCCCGCTAAGGGCATGTACCTCGGTTGCAGTTTGTCCCCGGCCCTGGTTGGGTCGTGTGGGAGGCAGCCACTCGATGTGTCCCTTTCACATTGATGTTTCTCTCTCTCTCTCTCCCTCCCACTCTATCTGAACAAAAAATGGAAAAATGTCCTTGGGTGAGGATTAAAAAAAAAAAAAGCAAAAAAAAAAAAATAATAATAAATAAATAATAAAACGAGAAGCAGGCAACATGAGAACAGAGTGTGCCTCTTCCTATCTCCTCCAAAATATGTGGATAAATCAGAAAACATACTTGAAGCACTTGAGCTGCAAAGATTGTACTTGCATTACGATATCTGAGTACTGAGCTGGGGTAGGATGATCAGCAAACAGCAATGTGCAGAAGGGCTGAGCATAGAATTTACCTGACTCGGGAGTTCTTTGAGTTCATAAGAGAGCCGAGTTAAGGTTACATATCCAATGTAGATGATTTTTTAAGTCTGAGTATGATCCAAATATTACATGGGATAAACTTGTACTAAAAAATTATCTGTTGTTTATTTGAAGTTCAATTTTAACTGGGCATCCAGTATTTTTATTTGCTAAATCTGGCGACCCTAGTTATGGTGGTACCTTAAGGGGAACCAGTTGGCTCAACTAATGATCTGTTTATCTTATTTATGGAATTCTGATTTCTTGTATGCAATTGGAAATGTTTGAGCTACATATGAAGGAATTACGCAGCACAACAATATAAAAATGTGAGCATAAATGACTAGTAAGTTATAAAAACTTTCCTAACAATATTAGGAATCTCATCATTTAAAAACCGTGCCATTTAAAACAGAGGAGGGGGCACTCCTGGTTAATAAAACAGGATATTAATCCTTCTGTCAGAAAGAATACAAATGTTCATTGACATATTGTAAGTACTAGAAACTCAAAGACAAGTATTTCTAAAAAGCAAATAGCCCATAAGAATATAGAGGCAAAAACACTTTTCTGAAGAGATAGCATTTAGAAAAAGAAATGTTAAAGCATACTTTCATGATAAATGACAGGTACAGCCTCCTCCACCGCCCCCCCCCCCAAAGTTTATGTTCATGGAGATCTTACTAAAATGCCCTCAATTAACTGCCAGGAAAAGGGGGCCATCTTGGGAATCCAGGGCAAGGTGAAAAGACCAACTGTCCAAGCCTGCAGCATTTACACACACTACAGCATTGTGGCTATTTTTTATGCACTTTAAGCTCACTTTTATTACTTCCAGACCTCTTTCCTCATTAAGAGGCAGATATAAACGGGGGGCTACTTATAGGGTAGATAGCAAATACCCTGTCTGCTGGTGAGATACAGACCTCCACCTTGCATGCATATCAGCTGGAGAAAAGAGAGCCCTTATTCACCAAATTTTAAAAGCACTCTCTCATTTCATGCTAATTGTATGGTCCTTTGCATGATATACAAAAGATTGCCTAAGATGAAAGGCGTTAAAAAGAAAACCACCAGTCTCGGAGGGTTTTTTTGGGAATTAGATTAACTTATTACTTTTTTAGAGAAAGTAAATGACTAATTCAAGTATTACATTTATCTTCACAAAATGACCTTTACAGGTTTTATTATTATCCAAGTCTATTCAACTGCCTCTCTCTGCCTAACATAATGTGACTTCATTCCAGTTTATTTCAGAGCTTCAAGACCCTTTAGGTTGGTGTCAAACAGTTCATAAATTAAAGAATTTAAAATAAAGCACACATACATTTTATATGATTTTTTTCCCCCACAAGGAAATAGTTAAACCTCCCTGGAAAAAAAAGAGGCTATTAATAAATGCTTGCTTCCTAGCTCCAACATGTAGCTTCTGCTTCGGCTGGTTTTGTATAAAAGAACAAAATCAAAACCTCATTTTGGGTTATGAATATTAGCTGTAATATAGTAAGTGACAAAATATTATTCAAGGTTTGTAAATAAGATAAGCCATGATAATTTATGACATACCATTATTTATGGTAGATGCAAACATATAAATTGGGTCTTTGAAAACCTGCATTATTTAGATCTATGCTACTATAAGTCTCACCGATTATTAACCATGGAAGAGCCGTCAGGAGAGAAGCAGTAGGTTCATTCACTGGGGCTGCACGACCACAAAGCAGCACTTTGCCTCCATAACTACCTACCGATTGCTCTCAGCCGACTGAATCAGGGTTGGCAATTCCAAAGAACAGCCGCTTTGGCCCGTGGCCCCTGAAGGGAGCAGACTGACTGAGCTTTCCAGCTCTCCAAAAGGATTGAGTGTTCAAGAGGTTAAGAGCGGAATCAACTATGCTGTTAATAACGAATATTTACTATACATACTGAGGGTTGTTTTTTTAAAAACCTATTAGACTGGCATTGTTCAATAAAACTATAAGGTGAACCACACATGTGAGTTAAAATTTTCTGGCAGCCATAGTAAAAAAGTTAAAGGAAATAGGTGATATTAATTTTAATACTCTTTTTATTAACACAGTATATCCAGAATATTATCAGGGCAACGTGTAATCAATAAAAAGTATTGAGATATTTTACAATTTTTTAAATGCCAAGTCTTTGAAACCCAGTATGTATATTTACAGCACATCTGAATTCAGACCGTTTACATTTCAAGGCCTCAGTAGGTACATGTGGCAGGTAGTGAGCACGTCAGACAGTCTAGTTAAAATTTCACAAACTAAAAAAAAAACAAAAAAAAACAAAACCCTTGTTCTTAATTACTACCTAATGTTTTCCTGTGAGACAAATCTCAAGCCACTATTGAGGTTCCTTGTTCTTTGTGTTAATGAACACAGTAAAAACACAAGGAAAGCTAAACCACTAAGAAGGTCATGGTCACCTTTTATTAATAGCAAGTATTTACATATTAAACTATTTGTCTTCCTTGGCCACATTTCTGATCCTGTCTCAAATTTCAGAAGTTTCAGTTTTCCTCTGGGGATTTAATTATCAGCCACATCCCTCAAGATTCAGGGAAATACTCACATCTTTGCCATTTGGAACACTATTATTCAAATAGCAAAGTAGTGAATTATGTAATTCTTAAATCCAAACTGGTTTATGAGTAGCTGGTAAGAATCATAGAGTTTCCTCATGAAAAGAGTTACAAAAAAATCAAGAAAAGAATAACTAAAAACAAATTAGTACCAAAATACACTAAATTCCAGGCTAACAAGCTCTTTGGCCCGTAGGAAACTACAAAAGACAGCTTAAGGGCTTGCATGCTAAAGTAAAACCCAACAAACCATTTTAAAGAGCTGAAGCAGGAATGATCATTAGGAGAAAAATTAGTGACAGAGGTGCCAGTATGTAATCTTCAAATCTGAATATACAAAATTTAAAAGAAAATTTTTAAAGAAAATAAATGCTAGTTCATTTGTTTCTTCTCTTCTCATTTACTGTTAGAAAAGTTTAATTTCAAGTTTGGGTTTTGATTTGACTGCTGATTTCAGGTAATATATTGGAAACCAAAAACTTAGTGGAATTATAACCAACACCTAAAAAGATCTTGAGATACAAACAGAATATTCATCTTAATCACTTATAATGAGATTAATATAAATATATCAGAAAACCTTAATATACTCACATTATGCTTTTAGCCACAATTTATCTATAATTTAACCTATAATTCTCATGATAGATTATTCTCAGATCTCTTACTCTCCTTTAGACCACCTTTCTGCATTAGTAAAACTCCTTAACACTTAACTTGACCGAGGAAAGCAGTGGTATGGTTAACTGATTCATTTGGTTAATTGATGGCTGGCTTTGTCACCCTAACATTTAAGTAACTATTACCTGTGAAAGACACGGTTATAGCCTCCGATCTTGGAGTTCAGTTGTGGTCAACTGTCTTGCCTGATCTTGCAATGATAAGTTTTCAGAAGTACAACACAATTTTTTTTTTTTTTAACCACAACTCTTCAACATAGTAATAACTCAGAAAATTTCAAACATGGAGAACAACATTTAACAGAGCCTTGCCTAAAATAGGTGTTTGAGAAGTACTTGTTGAAATAAATGAAATGGTCTGATGGTTCAAAAGTACAATTGGATAAGAAGCTAGGGAAGTATCATCTATTAACCAGGCTAATAAGGTTTTAGTTAGGTAATGGTAAAACTGCAGTTCCTCATTGGATCTTTCGGTGACTAAATAACCTTATACCAGAATTTGAATCCATTTTTCTTTCAGAGCAAAACTACAACTATTTAAGCTGGAAGCACAGAACACTGATTTTGGTTCTTAATGTCAACAGACATGAGGTGGTTTAGAAACATAAACAGCTCACACCTATGAAGATTAATCCAACAAAAAAATGGCGTACCTATTCTGATCTGATTCAGTGGACCTTTTGCACAAGTATGATTTCTGCAGGGTCTTTGTATGTATGGTGTACTGGGGCTGAAATTCTCTTTCACTGACTTTGGACTTGTAAGTTCACTGCAGTACTGGCCAACCAGGCACCAGTTAACTGAAATGCTACTGCCATTGCTTTCTTCCTTCTTTTGACAATTGTTATTTGACACTTACTTGCTTTTAGTATTGCTTTTAGGCATTGAGGTTTCAGCAATGAAAAAGACAGAGAAGACTCCAGCTTTCAAGAATCTTACATTCTTCCAGTAATTACCTGTAACTTGTCATATAGAGCACAATATAAGCAACTGTTGAATGTAAACATGATTTGATATATTAAAAATTAGGCATTAAAATTAAGAACCAACAACAATATTCATGGTTTGAAGAAAGTCTTCAGATGCTTATCATTTACTTATTAGTCTACTTTTTCATTTTGTGCAAGAAAATCTTTTACAAATAGCTAAATGGGGCAAAACACATCAAAAGATACTTAGGAATCACTACTGAAAAATGAGAGAAAAAACATTTTGAATCATCTTAAAAAATAGCATTTAAAATGTGTCTTCAGTCTGGAATGGATGCCAAACAGTCAATATAAAGAAAATGCATCTAAAACACAACTGCACTTTGAGGAAAGGTGTAGTATACAATAGAGCTAAAGCCTCTGTAGGATTTGGGAATCAGAATCGTCATTGAGTTGGCTTAATGGAATGAGTCAAAATAACCTGAAAAACTAACCAAAACTATGGAAGTACCTGGAAGAATAATTCAATTCATAGAGACGGAGTAATTTTACAAATACACTCCCATTAATCTAGCATTGGAAAAAAAAAAAAAGGAGCTTGTCCAAAGTTACAGTGTCTCCAGGCTAAAAGAACTGGACAAGTTATTCTGTCTTTGGTCCACGCTAAATGTTCATTCCTGCACACAAACATTAAACATTTACTGAATGCTAGCACATGCCATGCACAGTGCTAGGCACAGGGAACAAAATGCTGAGTCAACCATGATCCCCACTTCATGATGCTCTTAGTCATGATACAAGCAGCTAGAACTGGGGCATGTAAAGGTGCTGAGGGAGCAGAAGAGAGGACTTCACTCTGCCTAAGGAGACAAACATGGTATCCAAGATGAAAGAGATTTAAGCAGAGGTCTGAAGGATGAATGGAATTTTCCAAGTGAACATGAAGGGTAAAGGATAAAGAAAGCTCTACAGGAAAAGGAGAGAATTGCACATATAAACTCCAAGAGAAAGAGATATGCTCACAGCAGGGAAAAAACTGTATGGTGACACAGAACAGACCCGACTATACAGAAGGCAAGGCAGATCATGAAGGGACATGCACATCGGACAAAAGGTACTGATTTGATCCTGTAAGCAGCTGAAGAGTCTCTAATGTCATCAAGTAAGGCAACTACGAGGTCTGATCTGTGGGCGAAAGGACCAAATGGAAGTAAGACTGGGGAGCAGTAGGCCATTTCAGAAACTCTGCAATAGAGCATGTGAGAGAGAATGAGGCCTGAACTACTACAGCTGCAGCGGGGAGGAGAGGCAAGGACAAATCAAGTGAGGTACAAACAGAGTGACTTGGTGATCAACTGGGTTAGAGTGGAGGAAGAAGTCACGGGTAATTCCTGGCTTCTGACTTGAGAAGATAGATACCTGTCTCCATGCCAAGTCATTCTATCAGCTTTCAATTCTAGATTTTGACTCCCTGGGATTAGTCACTGCTGCTCTGCCACATTCCCTCTGTTCTCAAGAATGTCCCTAGGTGCTAATGACTCTAGAGGCAGAAATACAGAGATGGGTACCACCACCTTTTGGTGGTGGGGATGAGAGGGAAACACCCCCATGTCTCCCAGCCTCGTCTGTACACCCTTCAGCAAGAGCAGCAGCAGTCCTGTATATGTGCCATTTCACTCTGCATGCAAATAGAGTCAACATGTAGTTAGTGGGACCCTGGTAGTACAAGGGACTATGGAAAATAAAGGCAAAGTACAATAGCAGGATTCTGCCAAGTCACGCAGGAAAGCATTACAATGCAAAACAAAGGTTTCTGGCCAGTCAGGTACAAGTCTGAATTCTGGCTCCATTACTCTTACTGGCCATGTGGCCTTGGGAAACATATTTTGAGCCTTAGTTGCCTTTTATTATCTATAAAATATGTAGATAATACAGCCTACCTCATCTATAAAACTTAATGAGATAAAGTTCCTACCAGTGCCATGACTTAGTGTAGATTCAAAATATGATAAGATTCAAAATATGATAATAATAAACTAAATATTCTTCTTTATTTCCCATCCCTGATTGATGACTTAAAGACTTCTTGACTCCAAAGAGAATCTAGTTGTCACCAGTGGGGCTTCTCTCTACTCTCTATCACCACCCTGATATCTAATGTTGGAAAAATGAAGTTTCTAAAATCAAAACAGGATGATACCTATATCAGAGACTGCTTGCAGTCTATCCAATATTTATCTTCCCTTTCCTCCTCATTATTGGACCCTGATGTTGTTGGCGGGTAGCAAAGTACATAGCTAAAAACAGTTCCCAGGCTCCCTTGCCACTATGGGTGGCCATGTGACACCAGGGGCCAGTAAAACTCAGAGAATTTTTGGAAAATTTCTGAACACAGGTATTCTCCCTTCACTGTCTTCCTCCTTCCAACTTCCTAGGAAGTGAACACAATGGCCGGAGCTGTAAGAGTTATCGTGTAACTATGAGGAAAAGATCAAGACTCATAGGACATCAGCCTTGACAACGATGCATCCACCTCCTTCCACTGACTTCCCATCACCTGGGAAAAATAAAACTCAAATTTAAGCCTCTGCCCTTCAGTTCTCAGTAACTCTCATCTGAGCATAATTCCTAACTAATTTAATCCTTTCAGCTGTAGTTTGGCATGACTTTCAAGGCATCAACCGTAATTTCCTTCCAATTTAAAAAGAAACTAACAATTACTGAGTGTCCAGTATATGTCAGACACTGTATATAGACATATAAATATTACACATTGACTCATTTAATTCTTCCAGGTAAGTAGTACCATTCCCATTTGCAAAAACACATGAAGAGGCTGACTACTTTATCAAAGGTACCACACTGGTACGTGGCAAAGCCAAGATCAGAGCTCCAAGTCTGTCTGATGATCAAGTTCATGTTCTGGCCACTATCCATGCTACTGCAGGGGCTCTGTGAATTCACTATTATGAGTGAATTACTCACAGGACAATGTCTCTGTGAATTAGACAGTCACTTTTCCTAGGCCCTCCACACTGATGTCTCAAATCCAACAGGTAAACCATCTAAGAAATGTACGTAAAGCATGGACATAAAAAGTGGCACAGGAGGCTGTGAAGTGGCCGTGGCAGGTGTGAGGTTGCAGATGCCCGAGGTGCACGCTGCCCGAAAGCAGCTGACAGTCGAGGACCTGGAAGGGAAGCCCCTCCCACCCGTGTCCTCCAGTCAACAAGGCTCCGGAAGGAATCACATTAGACTGGAGGTCGGCGTGCGAGTCTGAGGCATGGGAGAAGGTGGGTGCGGTGCCCAATGTCACACATTCTCACAATTAAAAACTCATGCGTTATTTTATCAAATATGATTTTTAAAAGAGTGAAAGAAAATTAAAATTGGGAGTTTTAGGTATCTTTTATAACCAATTAAAAAGCACACTTTAAATGTAGACTTATATAAGTATTACATAAATATATTTATATATGTACATATTTTAACTCTTTACATTGTAAATCTGAAGAAGCTAACAAGACAGTTCACAATAAATTTAAAACTCATATCCAGGAAAAATACAGAATAGGAGGAAAATAAAGTATGCAGATCAATACCCTATAGGGTCCTAACTAATTATTAGAATTGAGCTGTAAATCTAGGTCTGGGCATCCTCCTGCCAAAGGAAAATAGAAAAAGTGATTTGATAGAAAATTCACTACGGCCCTGAGAAAAAGAATATTACCACTTCAGTAGAAACAAAGTATTTTCTATGAGTATAAAAGCCACACGATATCAGAAGACCTAAGTGGGGCTTCACAAAGGAGAAACTGTCACAGAGTAGACGATGTCATGGTAAAAATTCGTCCATAATAAATGTCATAGTGTATTCCACACAGCAGTTTCTCACAGAGTTACTCAATCAAGCTGCAAACAGTTCAGAGAAGGCAATCTCTGCAGGACAAAGACGATGAGATAGAAAGATACAGCTCTCTGCTGGGCTGGCTTGATCCAGTAATAAATCCCAGAATATTGAGATGAACAAATAGAATGTTCTTCAAATTATATCTCCAACTGAAACCAACTTAAGTAGGATTATGCAACAGTTTATTGACTCTTTGCAGTTCAGAGTTTCTGAGAAAGTGTTCATGGGCTTTTGATTATTATGTAAATAGTACTTCAGTCCACTGTCACTGGGCTCTTAGGTATAGTCCACGCTAGTCTTTTCTCTTTCTCCAAGTGGCATAAAAAGGCAGAGGAAACGTGGGTCGCTATTACTTTAAAAAAAAAAAGCATGGCTTTTAGCTTTTACATTTGGAGGTTCTAGTACATACATTTTCTATTACATAACTGGTGTTAGAGAAAATTTATGAATTCACACCCATAACGATTTCTTAAGTAATTTAAAAGGCAATGTGCGAAAGGCATGTTTCTAAGAATGTGACATCCCAAAAGTGGATATTAAACAGTCCTTGCTGAACAGGGTAGGAAGAACAGAGAAGTTCATTAAGACAAACACAAAACTGACACGCAGTGAGGAATGGGGCCTGCTAGCTCTGGAAAGCAATGTAAAATCTATGCAAATTCAACCGAGCTTAGCTAAAGTGTAATTTTTCCCTGTGTATTCCCATTGGTGCACTCCCATGGCACATTCACAAAAAGAATCCTCAATAAGGTACAAAGTGGGACATTCAGAAAATGCCCATCAGTCCAGGTACACACCTGCACGCTGCTTTCCCACTGCACAGAGTCAGATGAAATTTATCCTCCAAAAAAGAATCTCTAGTTGTGTGAAGACAACATCAACAGGGTTGTGCTTTCATTTAAAACTCTCTATATAGTTGCAAGAAGTTAGGACTGTAACATGATCCAAAGGAGGAAAAAATAAGGACCATTTGCTACTAATTAAAAAACAGGGGATTAGAAAAAGATGGCTGTGGGAAATAGGGAACAGTTGTTCTCCCAACATGGACCTCTCACCCTGCTGGTTTTGTGGTTTTTAAAACTACAAAAGTGAAAGCTGGAAATAGGACAACAAAACGACTACCAAAACATAAACAGAATATCCCATATGGTTTTAAAAATAATAATTTCTAAATTGGAGATAGAAAACTAGATTTGTAAGCAAAAAGCTACTATTTCCACATTACGGTTCCTCTTAAACATATAGAATAAACACACATATCAGATCTAATGTAGCTCCATGAATGTAGTAACAAGGTTCCAGTTCTGATTCTAATTGCAATCAATTGCAATGAATCAACAGATGAGGTAGGTGGTTAAAGTGATATAACTTCAACAAACCAAGAATGCTAAAGTTAAATAAATATCATCGTGGTCACTTTAAGCTACCTAGCTTCATCAAGCAGAGCTACAAAGCAGCAGGTCAGCAGGTTTCTGGCAAGGAATAATTGGTGCTGAGCAACAGACTGTGTACATGAGCAAGAAACATTGCGTAAAACTCACATTACTGGCTTACCCACACCATATGTGCATTTTGGATGGAAACAGGGGCAGCTATCGTGCACCTCACATATTTTGGCCTTACAGGCTGGAATGAATGAACATTATGTTTCACAGTGCTAGTTAACCCCAATGGAAGCCAGAAAAAATACTAGAATTATGACCTTTCAATTATAATTATTTTTCCAGCAAAATTGAAATCAGGACAAAGACGTAGTGGTAACAAAAATAGATTTGAACTTACAGAAAAGATCTTTACAAACTCCGATAAGGTTGTCTCACGTTAAATCATCTTGCCAATATTTTGAGCAGTCAACAACCTATGCTAGTCTGATTGTCAAATATAAAAGTCAAGAATTTATAGATTTAGTCCTGGCCAGTATGGCTCAGTTGGTTGGGTATCATCCCACGCACCAAAAGGTTACCAGTTCGATTCCCAGTCAGGGCACAGGCCTGGGTTGCAGGCTGGATCCTCAGTAGAGGGCATGTAGGAGGCAGCCAATCGATGTTTCACTCTCACATTGATGTTTCTCTCTTTCTCTCTCTCTCTCTCTCTCCCCCTTCCTCTCTCTCTAAAACTCTTTTAAAAAAAATAAAAAGAATGTATAGATTTAAAGTGGCCAAATTTACCATTTCCCAAGACAAACTGTGTAAGAGCAAAGATCTTGGAAGTGGATTTTGCAGTCTGACACTTTACCTGTAAGGACTGTTGGACTGGTCCTTCCTAATAAGCATGAAGGCTTGATTAATCAATGCCTAAAATCATTAGGCAGCAGGTCCTCACTCCCTGATCCCATCAAAATAGTAGTATGAAGGTTGGCATTTGGTGGCAAAATACCAATTCAAAGAGGGAAAGAGCCAGGACTTTGGGGGAGGA
Source organism: Tadarida brasiliensis (assembly GCA_030848825.1). NCBI lineage: Eukaryota > Metazoa > Chordata > Mammalia > Chiroptera > Molossidae > Tadarida > Tadarida brasiliensis. Next base: position 73,946,290 of record CM061267.1, on the reverse strand, counting down.
AAAGACCTCAAACACTGCATCTAATCAACCTACTTCATTGACTAAGGACTGAAGTTGAAGAGAAGCTTACAACTTGTTCTAGATCAGACACTTGGTGAGCAGAGGAATCTAGTAATTCAAATGAAAATAAAGTTCGGCGAAATGCACTTCAAAAAATCTTCTAGGATAAAAAATTTACCATTTAAATGACATAAACAGTGCAATAATTCAACTGTGCTTCACTTCCCAATATATTAGACATTTGAAAGGATTTTATATTAAGAAAAACAAAAAACAAAGAACCCTGCACTCATCTGACAATTATATTCTCATAAACTATTATAATGGGAGAAATTAGTATATTCATATTGAGTCTCAGCATCACAGATATAAAGAAAAAAGCAAGATTTTTAGACAAATACATGTACATACCAGTAGCCCACAACCTTTAGGGGGGCGGGCGGGGCGGATATGACTCTATATGATAGAATGACACTGGCAGTCAGGTTGATCAATGACAAAAGTTTGGACCATGTGACTTAAAGAGATGTGAAAAATAACATCCAAGACACCTCACTCTTCTTGCTGAAAAGTCCCCTGGGCGAAAGGACTGATATTTTGACAAATTGTGATCAGATATGGTACTCTGTGGTCAACTAATTAAAGGATCTTAAACCTAAATGAACCAAGGCAGGAGAGCACCAACATATCTCCTAAAGATCATTTTCAATAGATTGCTCCATTGGCATCATTACCATACAAAATGGTTCTTCTATTAAGCAAAAACTGCCCTTGAGTGAATGGATTGTTTCCTCACCACCAACCTCACTATCATTTATAATAGAAGATGCACTCATTATAGACAAATTGGAAAATCAGAACACTGGAAAGAATGATTTAACTCACATATCTATCATCCCAAAGGCAACTACGCTTAATGTTTTCATGTACTGAATCGTCTTTTTCTGCACAGTTTTTACATAGCTGAAATTATACTGTATGTGTAATTTTGTACCTCATATTTTAACTAAAATTATGAAACCAAGAGTCTTTATATTTTATTGAAAATTGCTCATAAATTTCATTTATGAAAAGTGAAAAATATTCCATTGAGTGGATTGCCATCTTCTTCCAAATATAACCTTGTGGATTTAAAAGATTAATTTCTTAGAATAGAATCCGAAAAGTGGAATTACTGTCAAAGTAAATTAACATCTTTATGGTTCTTGATACTTATTGCCCAAATGCTTTCCAAAAATGGTTGTACCATTTTAAACTGCCTTCAATAACAATAGCCATTACACCTGTATTTGGACTATGAATATATTGTGATAATAAACAGTTTCATAATCATCTTTATAACCCCCAAACTTTAAATTCATAAACTTATATACCATGTTATACTAAAAAAAATTCTTAAAACCAAAATCTTAGCATCCAGTAGATGAATGTTTGCTATTAACACTCTTCTTGAAAATCACTCCCTCCAGTCTTTTTTCCTACACCACGCAACCCTAATTCTTTTATACACAAAACTCAGTTTTAAACGAGATAATTTTACTCCCCTTTAAAGGAGTGGTAACCAGAGTCTACATCATATGGCATTCACAAAGCTCAAGAATATTTTCATGCATTTTAATGATTATCTGAAATAAAAACAAGGCAATCTAGTCCCTGTGGAGTCTAAAGGCTCTGTTAAAAGACAGAAGTATGAAAACACATTAGAAGAAAAATGAATGTTTCATTAATATGTACTTTCTACAGCTTTTTCAAAAAACCAGCTTTTCCCTAAATTACTGAACTATGAATTCCACATACAACTGAACTATTCACAAATACACAAAAACATTACAAATACTGTGTACCAGATTGAGACGTGTGCTTGAAATGACCCGAGTAAACAAGTCCCCAAAATCCTTACTTTATTTTCCAGGGATTCTAATATTATGCACTTAATTTTAGCAAACATTTTACTGTTATTGCTACTACCTTAATTACTATTTTTGCAGTTGCTGCCTATTAAATTTCCTAGTACAAATTGGCTGTAAGACTGTTTTAGGTCTTCATTTAAGAAATTATATTAAATATGCAATAAGCTACTTTGGTTAACAGAAGTTGGGGGGATATTAGTGTCACAGTTTATTATTATAAATAATTTTTGTGTCTCCTGTCAGTATAACCACAAGAGTATCTCAATGCCACCAGCTGATAATAATCTTTATAAACCCTACTTTGCAGCTGTACCATCTGTTAGTTATTATTTTATATGCGGCTCCATATGCATATGTGAATTAGTTGTCACTCAAGACAAATATACAAATGGAATTGTGGTTTTGTGGGGAGTTTTTTATTGGCTTGTTTTTGTATTTTGCTATCTTAGGCCAGAGAACTAAATAAATAAACATATTCCTCAGTCTTGGAGACTAAAAATAAGTGCAAATTTAAAAATAATTTTAGTAGTGCAAATAAAAGAAATTTAAGTCCAACAAACATTCTGAAAGCATGTGTTAAGATGTGCTGTAGACTGGTGCACCTGAAACCTGTATAATTTTCTTAACCAGTGTCACCCCAGTAAATTCAATAAAAAGAAAAAATTATAAAAAATAAAAGTATGTGTTAAAATTAGTAGTCATCAAAATTTGATGTAATTATAGTAAAAACTGAAATATACATATTCATAGCTCTCAAAATATACCTACAAAACCAAACACGAATAGGTCCACTAGTAAATTAGTAGCTAATATGATCCCAGTATTCACAATATAAAACACTTTCCACGACTTTGGATTTGAAAAGAATGACTAATGACTTGCTTACTTGCAATGTTTATTCCCTGAAGAAATGAGTCATAATGGCGAAAACTAAAACCGGCCCTCCCTTGAATCTGTGGGTTTGCCCTCCTTGAGCTGCATGTCACAGGCTCCTAGACTAGCCAGGGCACTCAGTAAGGGTCAACACAACTCACTACCAAAATTTACCCAGAAAGGCAACAAGAAACACACACACACACACACACACACACACACACACACACACACACACCACGAGGTGGCTAGTCCTCTAATTGGATAATTAGTCCCAAATTATAACTTTTTTCCCCAAGTACTAGACTCTAAAATTAGTAAGTCCAAACATGGGTTTACAGGAGCTTATACTCTCTACACACCAAAAACATGATAAGTTCCATTCAAAGTTACCAATGGCTCTAACAATGTCGACTAAAGCACAATTTGCAAGAAACTATATTTCATCACTAAATCAGTTCAGTGTTTCTTTGTTATCCAATTTTAGGAGGTAATACAGGGGTCATATACAGGAAACACTAAAGTAAAAACAATAGTAACTAATTTAAGTCATCATTGAGAGAAACTTCGGAGGGGGAATGAAGAAGAAACAAACAAACTGAGAAATTATGATTTTTCTGGAATGAATGCTGTATTATTTTTAGTTTCACAAAGTAAAAAGTCCCACTAAGTACTTCATGCAAATAAATATGCTCCTTTTCAGAGTCTTTTGTGTAAATGTATTAAAATATCTCATAATTCAACTCTGTAAAAATTAACTTATTTGATGCCCAAACTAGGTCTCCTTTTTTCAAATTATATTCCACCTAGATGTTAGAATTTCCATGATGTCGGTGAGAAAGCTGTACTTGGCCAGGGAACACAGTTTTGAAGTATACTGGGGCTGCAAAGTGTAAGGAAAAATATCACAGACTACTTAACAAAATATTTTAACTGCCATGAAAAAAATTACAGTGTAGCACAGACACATTACATTTATTTTTTTAACCCTTTATTATCTGTCATTGAGATTCACATGTGGAAGGAATTTACATACCATGATTTGCTTCTGTGTTTCTAAAATTTTCTTAATGAAGAATTTCATTTCACAAAAATTTAACTTCGTAATATAATAATTGATAGTATAAATAATAAGAAAAAATTTTTCATGCTTTAAAATACGCTGTGTATGTAGTCTTTCTTGACTCTCACTAGTGACATTTCATCCTCTGTTGAAGTCTAGGTTATTTTTGTACTGATGGAGTTTAAGGAACTTATTTATTCCACTTTATATTATAGTGACTTGTACAGTGTTCTAGTTATCCATGAATAGATTGAAAATTTCTGCTTCTATAAGTGGAAGTCACAGGACCTTTCACATCTCTACATCCTCTCCACCCCATGTCCAGCAATTCCCTGAAAATAGTAGGCAATCTACATGTTTATCTGCATTCTCCAAAAAATTTTTGTTATACTAAAAGCCACCTCCAAAGGGTCCTTAGAAAAAATGACCTGTATTTAGACAACTAAGAGTGTTACTTTTAAGCCTTACAGAATCCATACTAATTTACCATAATATTTCAATATTTCTTGGATAGCCATTAAAAATTAAATTAATGAGAATCTTGCTAGGTACAAGAAATGCTTCTTAATCAGATGTATATCTTTTTAAAAACTAACTGAAATCATTACACGTTTCCTCACTGATGTTGTAAGAGTGCCTAAAATAATGTAAATCAACAGATTTTCTTAAATGGGTAACTCCTAAGAAATATAACAGTGTGTTTAAAATATAAGGTGGAAAAGAATTTAATGAAGAGATCTACTCATAAAACAGCATTTGCAGAGGACCCCTTATTTATTCACTTATCCATCCAGAGATCATTGACAGGGCACCTGTGTCACACATGCGTGACAGTTCGTTAGTGGCTGAGGCTATACAGCTAATTAAGGTGTACTTTCCGGCTTCCAGACGATACAAGGGGTAGCAGGACTGTGTGGTTCTCTCTGGCTGAGGGAGCAGGAAAAAGAGTTCACAAAGGAGGTGACATTTGAACAGGGGTTTGGGTTTAAGCTTTATTCTGCAGATCTCAAGACATTATTCTGCCTGAAGTAACAAAACTTGCTATTCTTTCTTAGAAAGAAATTTGGGGAAGAAACTGCTTGTCTAATAACAGCCTGGTGAACACATGAGGACCTGTTGGAGTATGAGGAACCAGATTTGGAAGATATGTGAGAGTTAGCATCAATAGGACTTGATGACAGATTTGAATTTTAGGCCTTGAATCTGACAGACAGATGATGACGTTACATGAAATCTAGATTATCAGTTAACATGTGTTTATTGAGCACCTCCTATGTACGAGACACTATTCGAGGCACACAAGGTCTGTTTTTGTTCCCGTCAGGGGAGGCAGACAGTAAAAAGATGAATAATCTGAGACAGTGATAAACAGGATGGAAAAATAGGATTATGTGATAGTGACTGGGGGGAGGGGCACTTTAGCTGAGAGAGTCATGAAAGGTGACACCTGAACTAAGACCTGGAAATAAGGAGCAGCCAAGTGAAGCTGTGGTCAGAAATTGGCAAGCGCAGAGGCTGAGGTAGGAAAGAGCCGAATGTGATCAAGGGACAGAAAGGCAGCTGTGGGTGGGGGTTTAAGGGTGTGAGAAAAAGGAGACTCAGCGCACAGGGAGCCCGTTGTAGCCCACTGTCAGGGCTCAGCCAGCAGGAATGATGTGATCTGACTGTGGTGTGGAGAATGGACGTACGGGGGCAGAATGAAGGCAGAGTCCTGGAGAACGTGGAAGCTTCCACGTGGCTTCTAACAGTTGCAATGTTGAGAAGGGGTCAGATTCTGGGCTTTCGAGGGAGAGGTGACAGGGCTTCCTGGTGGACTGGATGTGGACTGTGAGGGAAAGAACCTTGGGTTCTGATCTCAACCACTCTAGAGAAGATGGTGGTATTCAACAGAGACAGTGGTGAGTTAGCAGACGGAAGCTCAGGGTGGCAGGGCCAAGAATCAACAGTTCTCCGATCAAGTGAAGGCTGCACTGTCCAGAGACTTGCAAGTGCAACGGCACGTAGGCAGGTGGTCACGGTGTAGAGCTGGGATAGGTCTAGCTGGAGACACACTTTGGGAATCATCAGCCTCTACATAGAATCTTCAACTATGACACTGGATAAGACTCATCTTGACTGATCAAGGGAGACTGTGGGGTGGGAGGAAGGTGGGGAACCTGCAACCATGTTTTTGTTTTGGGGTCTTTAAAGGAGAGGAATAATGAATTCCATTTCAGATACTTAAGGTCCAGGTAAATGATTCTTTGGCTTTTCTGTGGCAAATCATACATAGCCTCTAAGAGTATTTTATTGCTGATGGCTGCCCTGCCCCGGGGCAGGGGCCTTCCTATGAAGGTAAGGCAGATATCACCAGCCAAAGGGAGATGTCCAAACTGCTAGCCACTGCCTTATCTGAAAAAGGGGCAGGACCTCTAAAGGTTTTCTTTTTTTGTTTGTTTGTTTTTTTAAATAAAGTAGATACCACTGAACAAGGAGTGTATTGTTTGTTTGTTTTTATTTTAGGGGAAAAAATCAAAGTATTTTATGATTATGCTCTTGTACTGTGATTTAACCCTGTGGTCTCATTTGCAATCTCCCTATTTCTTTTTTGCGACATAAGCAAGCACTCTGATAGCAAACACTGCCTTTTGAACGTCCAGCTGCTACTCAGACAGAAGGCACTTCTGAAATCTGTTACAGCATGAGTATATAAATCCACTCTTTAAGACTAGAAAACAGCACAATAATGAGCTAGTTCGAAATATTGGGAGGATCGTAATCTCAAAGGCTTCTTTCCTTAAGAATTATTAATCTTGGAATTCTTCCCATCAATGAATCAACTTTGAAAGACAACTGATACCACAGACATTTCCAGTGAATCTCATAACTAAGCACTGAACTCAATAATCATGGACCATTCTAAACCATTCTGGTGGTTCTTTCCCAAACTTCAAATATATCGACCTTTATTTCCCATCAAAGATGCTACTTATAGTCAGCACTCACTAAATGTTTGAATAAATGGAAGAGATCAGGTTGCTTCAATGTATAGACTGAACATATTTCTTTGTCTTTGTATCCATTTTTTTTTTTACCACTGTATACTCATTTCCTTACATATCACCTTAAACACAGTCAATGCTTAATGAATGAAAAACTAATAATGCACCGTTTTATGGGAAAAATGACTCTTTTCTTCCTACACATCAATTTCCTTCCTACATCACTTCTTTACATAACTTTTTTTCTTGATTATAAAATATTCATTCATTATAGAAAAATCTGAATATAAAAAAATAAAAATCTCTCTTCTTAAAATACATATTACTGGCTACTTACAACTCATGACTGTATTCATTCATTTAACAAATCATTTTGACTGCCTACTCTGTGCTAGGCTTTGGGGATGTGGAGATGAACCTAACAGGCCAGGTCCCTGACCCCACTCCAGCTACATACAGCAATACCCTCATGTGCCACAGTAGAAAATAAGTAGAGGTGTGCCACCACGTAGGAAGTGTCAAAATTCATGGGTATCCATCCCTTCCACCCTGAGAATTATCTCCCTAAGTCTTAAAAGTTATGTCAGTGATGAAATAATATGAGTACGTTTCTACATAGTATACAAAAGTGTCCTAATGACATTGTCAAGTACCCTCACGGAGCATATAGTTTTTTTCATGTGGAGAAGAACAAATACCCCAGTCTTTCTACTGAACAATCTCAAGGACGGCATTTTGATGCTGGAAATGGTAATGTAATATAGTTCTGAATACATTCTTTCCAAACCTTCCCTTACAGGTTCATATATTATCTATTTATTCAAATTATTAGAAAATAATCACTCAATTAAAAATAGTTCAAATGTTTTAACCCGAGTACTCTATTTCTCTTTCCAGCACAAGGAAAAGCGCTGCCCTTGGGAAGTCATGCTGAGCTGTCATCCCCTGACTCTGAGCAGATCACCTGTTTCTTGGTATCTAGACACCAGTCTGCACAGCAAGAGTGTAAGCTATTGTTCGTCCTCAGAGAAGTATATAGTCATCAAGACCTGTTCAGTTTCACCCCAAAGGACTCACAGGGAGCCTCACTTACCAGCTGACTGCCTTCTACTTCTGAAGTGTTACCTCTTGCTGTCCCTCTTTGCTCATTTGTTGTATCTCCTAAGAAGCAAAACAAACAAACAACAGAAAACTTTACCATCCCACTGAGGCCAAATTGTCTTTTATTTCTTTGAAATATCTTTTGATACTATATGTTTTACATTATGGAATCTACTACTGTTCCCTTTGTTACAAAGTAAATAAGTGAATTTTTAAGAACAGTATTTTTATTGAGGTCTCACATATCACACACACACACACACAACCTAAACCAGAAATGTATCGTTTTATAAAGGTTTACACTGGAAAAATGAAGTGAATTCACATTTTTTGTAAGTCAAGTCATATTTCAAATAAACTAGGAAAGCTTACAATTTAAGATAAGGCAAATTATTTTCAAATTAGAAGTATTTATAATATGAATAACTGTCCCCCAAATTAGTTTTTTATAAGGTTTTTTCTTTATAAGGTTTTGTATATCTGTGGATTTGCCTCAAGGTAGATATATATGTTTGTATGTAACAATTAACCAAATGCTGAACAATCTTTACAGCAGGAAAGAATAAAGAACAAATTCATAAACTGGCTGGTCCATGGGTGAGTTATGTTACCAAATGAAGTTGGTGACCAGGCTGGCTCCAATGACATAGGACAAACATAGGTACGAATAAGCATGACCTAGTTTATCAATGGCCTATTTTTATTTATTAATTATCACTAATAATCTGTGATTAACACAGGGTAAGTAAAGAAACAATTAGCCTATTTCTTTAAAGCATAATGAGAGGTTAACTTAATATATGTAAACTGTTCTTGCCATAAAATTAAGCCAGCTCAGGAATGTCCACAACAGGTGAGATTGCAAAATTCACAGACGATGACTTGGCTGACACTAGAGGTTAGGAATTTGTTAACAGAAGGAAGGTCACAAGTCTTGATTGGAGATAAAGTATGAAGGTAAGAAAGGCTGAGGTGCTGAGGTTAACTTTTCCATATGAAATACAGAAGTTTAGTTTACCAAGGGCTAGAATCAAGGAAGAAAGAACCTCGTGAAAATTTTAAAGGATTAAATAAAATTCTGTTAAATTCTAAAATCATGAAGCAAGAATTAAGTTGGTAGTTTACTTACTTAAGACAGTTATTTTACTTAGGATAAAGGAACTCCCCAAAATGTTTAAAATCGAAGCACATTAATACATATTCCAGGCTATAAGTTTTGTTCTCAGCTATGTGTAACATTAAAATAGCTGGGCAGGACCCAGCACATAATAGGTGTTTAATAAATAGTAGCTGAATTAGTTAGTGAATTTCTCTTTATAGCTTCCAGTCTGTAAAGCTGTGACAAAGTAATACTGAATGGAATGTAATAAAAACTGTATTTGAGCATACAGTTAGTCTCTTTCTTCTAAAACATATTTGTGAAACTTAAAAGGCAAATTGATGAAATACCACTATAATGTAATATTACTAGTGATCCATAAGTGTGGCATAACTTATTAGATTTTAAAAAGAGTTAACGATTAAAAAATCATATTGAAACAAAAGCATTAGGAACTTTTGGGTTCTATCTATAAAATAAAGTAAATTTTAAGTGAAAAATCAACCTACTTTTGTGACCCAGGATTTCACCCAGAGGTAAGGAATCTTCAGTCTGCCAAGGGATATTTGGATATTTATAAAATCATTCTCGGGCCATACAAAATTATCAACTTAAAAATTAGCCTACTAAACAACTATGAGGTATCACCTCACACCTGCCAGAATGACTCCCATCAACAAATCATCAAACAACAAGTCCTGGGCGAGGGTGTGGAGAAAAGGGGACTCTAGTACACTGCTGGTGGGAATGCAGACTGGTGCAGCCACTAGGGAAAACAATATGGTGTTTCCTCAAAAAATTAAAAATTGAACTGCCATTTGACCCAGTGATCTCACTTCTAGGAATATACCCTATGAAGCCTGAAATATCAGAAAGAATGTATGTACCCCTGTGTTCATAGCAGCACTATTTACAATCGCTGAGATCTGGAAACAGCCCAAGTGTCCATCAATAGATGAGTGGATAAAAAAGCTGTGGCACATATACACAATGGAATACAATGCAGCTGTAAGAAAGAAAGATCTCTTATCCTTTGAGACGACATGGAGGGACCTGGAGAGTATTGTGCTAAATGAAATAAGCCAGTCAGAGAAAGACAAGTATCACATGATCTCACTTATTTGTGGAATACAATGAACAAAATAAGGTGATGAACAAAATAGATCCAGAGACATAGAAGTAGGGTTCAGACTGACAAAATTCAGAGGAGGGGGCATGGGGAGGTAGGGAAGAGATAAACCAAAGAACTTATGCATATAAGCATAAGCAATGGACATAGGCAACAATGCTGGAGGGGTGGGGAGCAGGAACGGGAGGAGGGTGTCAATGGGGGAAAAAGGAGAAACATCTGTAAAAAAAAAATAAATTAATTAAATAAAGAAAATTAGCCTACTATATTTGGTTAGGCTAATTTGGTGAGGCATGTGATGTTAACTTGGTATTGATTTCGAGGGCTTCTTATGGCCCTAGGGCGGATGTTCCCCACCCCTGGAACCATTGATTTGCATATCAAGAAGAGTCTTATTTTCAGAAATCCACTTCTCTCTGAAGTTAGGGATAAGATAATCACAGGTAGCATGAACAACCAAGATAATCTGGGCAGCATGAACAGCCAAGATAATGCATGTCTCTGCAGTGCACAGTGTGTTTGATAACTCCCATGCATGATGCTTATAGAAAATACCTATCACCTGCTGGGCTGGCGTGGCTCAGTGGACTGAGTGTCCTCCTATGGACTAAGAGGTCCCTGTTTGATTCCCGGTCAGGGCACAGGCCCAGGTTTCGGGCTCCATCCCCAGTAGGGGTGTGCAGGAGGCAGCCGATTGATGTTTCACATCGGTGTCTCTCTCTCTCTCTCTCTCTCTGTCTCTCTCTCTCCCTCTCTCTCTAAAAAACAATCAATAAAAACATATTTAAAAAATATCACCTGAAGTGAAAAGATTTATTGCCTTTTAGGTTAAAAAAAACTCAAGAAAGATTTTTTTTACCTTTTAAAATGATATTACTCCATCCCATAGCTACACAAACACTGTATTTGGTTGAAATCATTTGGCTAAAGGCATTCAATGTGCCTCCTTCACCGTTTTCTGATTTCAAGACCTTCCCTGTTTCTCCCTACTGCCTGAATAACCAGAAAGATTCTCAGCCAGCGTTCCTGACATCACACATCTGCCTGGAAGTGATTACAGGATCACTATTTACGGAAATGCCATGCGTGGCGATGACTCAGATAGGACAATAACTGATTACAAGGGAAAATGCCACCAGCAAGATTATTCTCTATAAACAAAGACACAAAATGAAAACTACACAAACAACAGAAAAAAGAAGTCACAAAGAAATATAATTTTTAAAGTTGTTTCCCCTCCCACTGACAAATTATTCTGTCATGGTAAAAATTCAGGCATTTTACCCATTTTTTATAACCCACATGAAAGCGAGGTACTTTTAACAATAAACAAAGAGCCCTGGCCAGTTTGGCTCAGCGGTTGGAGCATCAGCCTGCGGTCCAGAGAGGCCCGGGTTCGGTTCCCGCTGAGGGCATGTACCTCGGTTGCAGTTTGTCCCCAGCCCTGGTTGGGTCGTGCAGGAGGCGGCCACTCGATGTGTCCCTTTCACGTCGATGTTTCTCTCTCTCTCTCTTCCTCTCTCTCCCTCCCACTCTATCTGAACAGGAATGGAAGAGTGTCCTCGGGTGAGGATTAAAAAAAAAAAATTTAAAAACAATAAACAAAGATGCATGTGTCAAATGTGAAATAAGGTACTTTGGTTTTCAAACACCAGAGAACTCTGGTTTATTTGCTGGATAGATTCAGAAATTTCATCTGCAAATTAGCTGTTTAAAAAGAACAAAAACAACCAACATTTTCACAGTACTGTACATTTCATACAGCCTTGTTCACACCCTCACTACGGTGCAGTAAAACGTCCTCCCCACCCCAAGCCCCAGTTTACAGGTGACTGAACCCAAAGGGCCAGAGTACCCAGTGACACGCCCAGGGTCTCCCAGGTAGAAGGCAGTCTCAGCAGGAGCAGAACCCAGTCTCCGGGCATCTCTGGGGATTCTGTGGCAGGTTCCGAGGCATGGGGGCTGAGGTGGGAGGAATCAAGTCTCTGACTCGGGGGACAGGGTGTGACGAGAAGAGCTCAGGCTCCTGCTCTCTGAAGACAGGATCTTGTCCTGGTCCCACCCCTGAGCCCCTAGACACTGCTCTCTATTCCTTTTTTCTGCCATAGGCCACTGTCTGTTCTCGTCCCTTTCTACTGATGATGACAAATACTTTTGACCAGGGCAAGCTGCTGTCCTTCTTCCTGTCCTTCAACGCAAACACACAGACCCCTGGATGCTTTTCTAGAAGTTTGTAAGGCGAGAAACAATTTCATAAGAAGCAAAATCCCTCTTATAGTACAACGTGCCATTTTCTTTTTTTATCCTCACGCGAGGACATTTTTATTTATTTTTTGCATTATCTTCAGATAGAGAGGGAGGGAGGGAGGAAGAGAGAAAGAGAAACATCGATGTGAGAGAGACACATCAACTGGTTGCCACCCACATGACCCCAACTGGGGCCGAGGATGAACTGCAACCAAGGTACGTGCCCTTAGCGGGAACCGAACCCGGGACTCTGGTCCACAGGCCAACGCTCTAACCGCTGAGCCAAACTGGCCAGGGCCAACGTGCCATTTTCTTGGTTTAAAATACAGTTTTTATTTAGAGCGAATAAATGATAAAGGCTACAAAGACGTACTCATGAAGTTCTTTAAGGCCTTCAAGAACCGAAGTGAAATTCATCTATATTTTAGATTAGGTGTTGGCAACATTTTTGGTAAAGGGCTAGATAGTCAATATTTTAGGTTCTGCGGACCACACTGTCTTGGTTGCAACTTCCTGACTCTGCCATTGCAGTTGAGAGCAGCCACAGACAATATAGAAACCAGTGAGTGAGGCTGTGTCCCAATAAAATTAAATTTACAAAGACCACTGTCAGGCTGTAATTTCCTGATCCGCTTTAAAGAATATATGTACTCCACCTTTTCAGATAAAAGGCTGAATTATGTTTGACTTATACAAGGAGACAAGAAAGGGACAGTCATCAGACTGTCATCATGATCCCCTTCTACTGGGTGAACTGGGTTGAGGGAGAGGAGAAATGGTGGTGAAGAGTGAGCACTAGGAATATGGGAAGATGGAAAGGAGAGGAACCCCAGTGATGAGAAGGGAATCCAAATGCCTATCTGGGTTACCTAGAGGAGACGTGTTTGGGTGGGGGGCTTGGTAGTGGGTGTGGGAGGGAGTGCCCACACTCAGGAGAAGCTCTAGTAACTTTCACCCCAGACGTCCCTCTAATCCAGTCCATGGGTTGGTGATTTGGGAGGACTTGGCTGCCATGGTTCTGCCCCTTCCTTTTCCCCTTCTCTTGAGAATGGGAGGACCACAGAGAACGCATGGCTCCCGCTGCTCTGACCCTCCACAGGGCCTCCGCCCACGTGGGGAAGCCTGCCCCAGCCCAGCATGTCCTGTAATTGGGTGGAGCTCAATCTAATCCCGGGGTTCAGATGAGGAAACCCATTTGCTCCTTGATAGAAACCACGTTCCTTAACACCAGCTCTGTAGGCAATAAAGATAAGAATTTGGTGTTCATGTTTTACTTTTTTTTCTTCTGAAATTGGCCAGATCTTATCTGGGGAAGAGAGATGTTAATATTTGAACACCCTACAGAGTTGGGCCTGCCCGCAATGGAAAGCTGGGAATACAGAAAACTGTTTTCTTTCTTTTTTAAGTAGAGAGGAATTATCTAGAACTCAATACCTGAGAATGCAGTCTACAAAACACAAGTTTCAAGTGGTTCACCTGGAGAAAATATTTCTATGGTCAAAAGTATGAGTGTGTTCCCTTTTAGTTGATTTCCAATTTACTTTAACATATTAATGGCTCTGAGAAATTCTTTAGTAAAGAAAATTTAAAAAAATTTTCACAATGTATTTGACTAGGGAGCCATTTTAGTTACCGAATACATACTAAACCTCTTGCAGAGGTCTATGAACACACTATGGGAAATGTTGATAGAACATTTCCGAAGTTAAAATTGATTATGAAATCCATTTTTACCTGACCCTTCAGAAGACCCTCGACATTGCCAGATACGTTGCTTAGCCTTCATTGTACACAATACTAACCCACTCTTACTTTCCTTTAGACGATTCTTTTCACAACTCCCTGTTCATCCATTCAGTTGCATTTGGGGCAGACTAGCATTCTGGGATGGCATTCTACTACATCCTTGGGATGCCAGAATAGCTGATAATCTACAGAGGGGAAAGGATAACCAAGCACCTTGCAGACACAGGAGAAAACCCTAGTGCGCAGAAATATCTCCTCCACAAATTCCACCAATTAGGGATTCATTAGGGTTAATGAGCTCCTCTTTTAAAATGCAAATACCCTCTGGGAGTGTTTGCTTATTAGTCATTCACCCCGGTGAAGTAGTGGAAAGAACCCGGGAATGGCCACTCCATTAACTCCTTTTCATTCTTCAGTCACACACTCATTATACAAGGCAGCCTAGCACTGTGGCAAGAGAATGGCTTGGAATCTGACAGATCTCAACCCAAATCCTTTACCAAATCCATGACCTTGTGCAAGTGACTTAACTGCTCAGAGCCTCAATTTCCTCATCTGAAAAATGGGAATAATGATACATAATGAGGTTGTTACAAAGATTAAATGTTAAAGCTTAATTGCAGAGAAGGGAGAGGAGTTGGGGCAAGATAAAGGTTTGTCTTGGTGTCCACTGCGGTTGGGCCTTTGTCATGTGGCTGTGGCCATTAGCTTCAGCACAGGAGAGGTGCTGGGAGAGGCTCTCACACCCAACCTCATTCAGTCCTCATGGCAGTGTTGTGAGCTGGCGTTGTTATATCTATCTAAGAAGTGCAAACTTGGTATTAGAAGCCATGTCTGCTGACAATGCCAAGTCATTACATAATATGCAGCTTCCCATTACTTATCAAAACTCGGGTTAAGTTATCCAATTCAGTTTAATACACTCTACATTTAAATCTCCCTCAGTTCAGTGTAGTTTTCCTTCCACTTTTCCTAATACTGTGCACTTACTCCCCATTTTCCACTATAATAAAAAAAAAAAAGAGGAGGAATAAAGAAAAAACGAAAATACTAACTGCTGATGACATGCCCTTCCCAGGAGCCTGCTGCTGTTAGGTCAAGATTCTGATGACAGTTGTTATAAATCCTTGAGAAAATGAGCCAAGAATAGGAACAGCTAAGCCATAGAGGAAGGAATACTGTATTGAACACACAAATACAGGAAAAGGTTGGCTAGGAATTAATGAAAAGAAAATTAAAATGGCACCAAGAACATATGCAATTAGCATACCAAAATTATTACACCCGAAATTTGCTAAGGATGGAATACAATCAACATACTGGCATCATTGTGATAATGAAATGAAGACTCAATAAACATCTGTTGATTTGACTGTATGTGGGGGAGTGGGCAATAAGAAAGATAATTCTACATATACACTCATTAAGGGCTTATAAAAATAAATATAAATGGTTGTTAAAATACATTGAAAATTTTAAATTAAGGTTTCAATAGAACAGCAATCTATTTTATGAGATATCAGTGTGAATCGTAATACATATTTATATACAAATTTTAGGCATCATGTTAAGATTTTAACCTTATGAATGCTATTGAAATCACAGAGCTACAAACCTTGCTCACAACCTTAAAATCTTAGGGTCACACTGAATTCTTAAAGGCATTTTACTCAGTGAAGTAAGAACACCAGCAAATCCAACCGGGGTCAGGCCCACTCCTAGTCCTACCGGCCTGCTCTTAATTAACTTGTCCTGGGATTCCACAGATGTCTTTAGGTCTGAGTCTTGTTGCTTTGTAGTTATGGGTAATAATTTTCCTGGAAGATCTTAAAGCAATCCAAAACATCATTTAAGCATTTAACACTATGTTAAACAGTTACGCCTAGACATCCTTACTTTTTAGGCTGGAAGACTAGAAACACAAAAGGCCAAATTCATTTTGCACATGTACATTTGTACAATATTGTATCATGCTGTACAAAGCTGCCTTCAAAGGTTTTTGGTTCATCTTTCCAAAATCAGAGTGAATTTATATACTGTGAGAGTAGGCTGGGCTAACCATTCCTGACCCTGGGTCCCAAGTGCTGCTGAAAGAAATCTCTGCACAGGGCTGCTCTGAGCAGTCCACTGACAACAGGTTCCATAGGTGCTGCTGACACAGACAGGACTGACACAGAAAGGATTTGCAGCGCACACAACTTGAAGCCTAAATTTGTAAAGAGGGAAAAAACAAACAGGCTCACTCTACCGGGTTATCTGGTATTCTGAAACAAAGACTCCAATGTGCTGCCACTTGTGGGCGAAGATGGCACTGATCCATCGCCAATAATGCAAACCTACGTTGGAGATACGTGGAATCAAGTCAGTCACACTCAGGAGTGTTCAGTCTCCTTTCCAACCAATAGAATGAACTTGTGAAATTACTGTTTGGTGTCAGGAGTTCTGCTCAGTTTTCATTATAGAAAACTAAGTGACCCCATGAAATCAAATGTGTTTCAACCTATAGCATCAATTGGTCCAACCAGAGATACTCGGTAGGTAAGCTTGTTCATAGATTGATAAAATGGTTGTGTTGTAACAGAAGACTGCGGAGAAAATTTCTAGTACAAACAATAAAAGCAGTATATGAAATATATTCCCCTCAGCTTCAAGTTAAATTTCATGCATTCTATAAAAATTAGGCAAACACCCACTATGTGCCATATATCATGCTGGGCATCATGTAAACTAGAGTAATACCATCTCTGCTCTCACAGCATTTACATTCTAGAAGGGATTTCAAACAAACAAATGGAAATCACAAGAACTGGATGTAAAAGTGAACCACAAACTAAAAATGATGGGAGTACCAAATCAGTTAAGGCGTAGAAAATTATATGGAGTACACTGTGCAAAAGGTGACCAACTATAACCAAAACAAGTTTCCTTATTAGGGCTTTCCCCACCGCAGCTCCTTTCATTAAAAAAAAAAAAAGTATATCGTTAGCCAGTATCATTACTTTTAATGGAAGTCAAATATTAAACATGCTCTTGTATCAAATGAAAGTTTGAAAAGAATATTTCTGAAAATGCATCAATGTTATTTGAAGAAAAGTTGATATTAAAAAAGTGAATCACTTGCAAATCACAGATCACAATTAGAAGCAAAGCCACACATGGCAGATTAGAAACGAGGTGGCACAATGTGATAACTAGATGAAGACAGAGTTTGATTTCAAAATGCAAAAGAACTTCCCTGACTGGTTGGGTTCAGTGGTTAGAGGGTCAGCCCTAAGACCAAAGGGTCGTGGGTTTGATTACTGGTCAAGGGCACATACCTGGGTTGCAGGTTCGAGTATGGGAAACAACTAATCAAAGTGTCTCTCTCACATTGGTGTTTTTCTCTCTCCCCCGCCCCTTCCTCTTTCCCTCCCTTCCACTCTATCTAAAAATCAATGTAAAAATATCCTGGGCCCTGGCTGGTTTGGCTCAGCAATTAGAGCATCTGCCCATGGGCTGATGAGTTGTGGGTTTGATTCTGGCCAAGGGCACATACCTCAGTTAAGGTTCATCCCTGGCCATGATCGGGGTAGCGTGGGAGGCAACCGGTCAATGTGTCACTCTCACATCGACGTTTCTCTCTCTCTCCCACTCCCCCTCTATCCCCCTCCCACTCTATCTGAACAAAAATGGAAAAATGTCTTCGTGTGAGCATTAATTTAAAAAAATAAAATAAAATGCAAAAGAATCTGGTTGGTTTTATTGAAGATGTCACACAGTTATACAATATAAATGTGTGAAATTACTTTCAGGGGGGTCATGATATACTAAGTCATATTTAAAATGTTCATATAAGAAAAGAGGCTTGGTCCCCTTAAGAATTCAGGTCTGCCTAAACACCACGAGGCCTGAGGGAGGAAGTCCTAACCTCCCTCTTCACCAGCCCACTGGCTAGAGAAGCAGGCAGACAGCAACAGAGACTCCCCACTTAGCATCCTGAGGAAGGACCCTGAAAGGGCCTGGATCAAAGTTTAGGGTTGCACACTCAGGCCTGGCCATCCTTTGCTAAATTTATGGACCTTTTAGTTGGGCTACAATATACAGTCAGAGTGAAAAAGAAAGTGAGTCACGGGCTCGCCTGGGATGAATGTGCCCCAAAGGAAAGCAGGGGCGGAGAGTAGCAGAACACAGGGCCATCGTGTGCACACCAGGAGAATTCCGAGGTGTCCCTGCCAGTGGGGCGGTGCACCTCACATTTCAGTGTGCGTAAGAATCACGTGGGAGGCAAGGTCCTGAGTCTCACAAGAGATGCAAACTTGCGAAGTTTGGTGAAGGCGTTCCAGAAGGTCCAAAGGCAGGGGATTCATGGACAACACTTTGAAAAACACCGACTGAGACAACCTTACACGGCTGACAGATTATCATCTGCCTAATTTTTGAAATAATTGTCCCCTCCCTCGGTCTCTCCTTCCCTCCCACTTGTTTAAATATTTAGAGAGTACATATCTCTGCGCTAAGGTTGAGGCTCAACAAGATCAAGTTCCCAAGAATTGAAAGCAGGGTCTTGAATAAATATTTGTGCACCCATGTTCATAGCAACATTATTCACAAGAGCCAAAAGGTGGAAGCAACCCAAGTGTCCATCAACAGATGAATGGATAAACAAAATGTGGTATGTACATACAATGGAATATTATTCAGATACAAAAGGAAGGAAATTGTAACATATGCTACAATATGGATGAACCTGGACGGCATTATACCAAGTAAAATAAGTCAGTCATAGGAAGACAATACTGTACGATTCCATTACACGGGGTGCCAACAACAGTCAAACTCACAGGCAGAAAGTAGAATGGCGGTGGCCAGGGCCTGGAGGGAGGGGCAAAGAGAGTGTTTAACAGGTGCAGCTTGAGTTTCCATTGTGAAGAGTTCTGGGGACTGATGTACAACACTGTGAATGTACTTAACACTATTGAACTGTCCACTTAAAAATGGTGACGATGATACAACTTGTGTGTTTTACTATAATTAAAGAGAAAATTTCAAATATAAAATGTGTTACCCTCTATGTAGAACAATAAAATGGTGGAAGTTAAGTCTACTGTTCAATACTGGATTTTATAATCTATTTTAGTCTTGTTCTAAAAAGTGTTTACATATAGATGTTATAATTAGTCTTTATCCCATATTCATATTATTACATTATTATATATAAAGGAAAAAGGAAAAATCAAGGGGAGGAAATTGTGTGTTTTCTTTCTCTCTGCAGAATTGGTATGGCTCACTCAGGGCCTGGCTACCAGAAATGGTTTGACCGGCTGCCCGGTTACATGCACTGTGGTAAAAATCCACCACCAGTATCAGGAGAGCACGCTCTGGCCACTCTGTACTAGCACAATAATGTTGTTTCTGTTGATATGTATCGGTTATATATCATATTGTCATATAACATATATTATATTATCAGGTAATATAACATGATGTTAGTGATACTGAATATCAGTATGCTATGCTTTATAAAAATCTCAACTACTAGTTATAAAAATTGAAATTTTTGTATAACTTGAATCAAGAAATCTAAAATTAAAAGTACTGGATAAGCAGAGTACAATTATAGATTATGTGAAACTTCAGAGCTCATATGCATAGCCTTTAATGATCTAAAGCAAAATATTAAACTTTCCCTAAGGAAGAGACATTTTTCAATCCCCTTAAGCCTTGAAGTCATTAGGATGCTGAAACTGAAATCCAGGTGTTTGGGGGGGGGAGGGTTCAATATCAACAAACAAATTCTGAGGTCCCACTGCTGCTTTGTGCCTCTTTCCCATAGAAATCCCACCAAATCAGAGAAGCTAAGGGAAGGAAAAGAAGAGGAGAGTAACAGGGTCAGAGGCAGGGGACAAATCAGACTTCAGGAGCCTGCTACTGGTAGATCCTAACCTAACAACTGGGGGACACTGACCTCAACAGCTGCAAAACAGGTTGGTAGCACAAAATCAGAAAGATGTAAAGGCAAAAAGCCCACTGAAGGGCAAAGTACCCCAGTGAGAGTGAGCAGGTGGCATGACTAAAAAGTGTGAGGATTTGCTTGATGACAAGGTAGAGGTGATAACGGGAATAGTGAGGACCATTCTTTGCCTGAAATTTTCCTCAACATAGACCTCAACCAGCTAATAGTACTCAGTCTTCATATCTCAGCTCCAACCTCCCTACCTCCAGACTCCCCCATAGAACCCATGCCCATCTACATGCTCCCATATGTTCTCCTTCTTCAACAAAGCACTCTTCACACATTTGCAATCCTTTAAAGATATGCACTCACTTGTTTAATAGCTGCTGTTCCCACTAGACAGTCAGTTCCACCAGGACAATCGCATATTTATTTTATTTGCTACAACATCCAGCATCTAGTACAGTGGCTGGCATCGAGCAGGAAGATGGTAGGACCTTATGAATGGTCATCTTCTGAATAACCATTTTGGAGCCCAAGCGAGGAGAGGAGGATGTGGGAGAGGCTGTGGCAGCAATGGTCTGGTCCAGGCTACTGAAATACATCAGGGTAAAGACGGGCCTGGAACATCTCATTGTGCCAGAAAGTGCCCCAAAAATGAGGAGGACAATTTGAAGGGGCTCCCACTGGCCAAACTGGGACATTTTAAGCATCAAAATAATTACAGTAACAGATTATAATCCATTAAAAATATCCATAAATAATAAAATAATTTTTAAAATCCATGCACCCATTCTGATATAAGTAAAATAATAAGTAAATAAATAAGAGGAGGAAGCTTTTCCTTGCAGTGGAATGCCAACTGATGAATGGAGAAGGAATGAAGGAATTAGAAAATCACTATTTGGCAACTGTCACAGTTAATTCAGCCAAGAAGCATAGATGTTAAAACCAGTGAATGGGAGGTTGATAAAAAAAAAAAAAAAAAAAAAAAGGATATTACATAGTTTCAAAGCACTGCCCCCCCAAATACTGATTATAAAGAGAGAAGACTAATTCTACATTAGCGAAATCTGATAGATAGGACCGTAAGTGATCATGGTTAACATCTCCAGTAATATAACAAATAGGAATTGTGCACTACCTAATAAGTGGATGCAATTAGAACACATCACTCCTATGATATTCCTAACAGAATGCACAAATCTAATTTGGAGGACACATCAAATAAATCCAAACTGAGGGATATTTTATAAAATATCAGGCCAGTCGCCCTGGTTCAGTGGTTAGAGAATTGGCCCGCCAACCAAAGGGTCTTGGGTTCAATTTCTGGTCAAGGGCATGTACCTGGTTTGCAGGTTTGATCCCTGGCCCCAGTCAGGGTGTGTACAGGAGGCAACCAATCAATGTGTCCCTCTCACATCACTGTTTCTCTCTCTCTCCCTCCTTCCCTCGTTCCCTCCCTCCCTTCCACTCTCTCTAAAAATCAATAGAAAAAAATATCCTCAAGTGAGGAGTAACAACAACAACAACAACAAAAAACTGGCCTGTAATCTTCAAAAGCATCTAGATATTGAAAGTTAAGGGGAGACTGAGGAACTATTCCAGATCAAAGGAGATTAAAGAGACATCCCAACTAAATGCAACGTGTGATTCTGAACTGGATCTTTTTGCTATAAAGCACATCACTTGGAAAAAACATAAGTGGGGGTCTATGGCTTTGATGGTTAACTTCCTGATTCTGATGATTGACACAGGAGATATCCCTGTTTAGGAAATACACACTAAAGTATTTGGAAGTAATGACACATCATATTGCCAATTTACTATTAAATGGTAAAACTAAAAGCTCTTGGTATTATTTTTGCAACTTTTCTGTAAGTTTGAAATTATTGCGAAGTAAACAGAAAATAAGACAGAAATAGGATGATTGGACTATGCTATAAAGATAGAGACAGAGGCAGGGGTAGAGACAGATCTCAATAGATCCTTTAAACCTACCCACCAACAGAGCTTTCCCTTTCACCTTTGCACGTGTAAAGGACTATACAGCCAAGCAGTCCACAGTTACCCAGGGATGTTTCACGTGCAACAAAAACTCCAACACAGTTCAGATAATTAGGGACTCTTTCAAGAAAGAGGGGCAAAAACTAATTTAAAAATACATTCAGAGGAATACAATAACGTGTAACGAGGCCATTCCTGTCTATTTTCCTTTAGAATACGTTTTCTCAAAAGATTTTAAGCAATTTTTTTTCCTAATTTTCAATGAAATTGTGACAACTTCATGAAAAGAAACAATCTCTTGCCAACAACTTCATGAAGAAGAAATAATTTTGCTTATTTAATAGGTGAAGAAAATAATGAAAAAGATTTTAAAGTTCCCGGCATCACAAAATGTCTGAGTGGTACAGCCAGTATTCAAACTCAACTATTTGGGTTCAAGACCCACAGTCTTTCTAAAGTAATTATAAAAGGAAACAGTTCACCCTAAATTCTCTCCATGAGCAGTACCCACCTTCAGAGTGGCATACTGTCATAGGCAAACTGGGTCCATTTATCGCCTTAAATTTCTTCTTCATTTGCCTTCTTTTTGTGAATGTATTGAGTAGAGAGAATACGATGTCTACTTCTGGCTTAGTCTCACTTAACCAGAAATACACTAACCATTAGATAACGTTGGGCAAACAAACGGAATAGCACACGTCCCAGGGTGCTGCTGAGCGTCCTGGTTTTGGTGTTTAGGTATGCCATTGGTGTGATTACTGCTGGCTCTGACGTTTCATTTCTATTTTCTCTTAAGGAACTGGAACCAGTTTTACATCTTTCTAATGAAAGCACAGCACTTTACCTCCACAAGTGCCAAGAGTTTATTTTTAAACTAAAACTCTTGGTAATTAAAACACGGAAGCAAGTTTTGAGCTTATCTTGCCTGCTGTCCTCCATCCCTGCTTGCAACCCATTTTATAAGTGAGATCTGGAACACGGTGTCCTCCCTGTTCACTCACTCTTCGCTTCCCAGCCCAAAGCTTAGCAAACACCCACAGGCACACACCCTACAGCATCCACCTTTTAAAAAATATCATTTCTAGTCTACAAAAGATAGGATTCTTAACTTCTCCTACTCCAATTCTACTGTCATTATAGACATAGTGATTTTTTTTTTTTTATCTTGACGGAGGAAATATTTTAACACTAGCCTTGGTTTACAGACCACTGCAAGTTACAAGTATCTGTAACTGATCTGACCTAGTTTCATTTTACAAATTAGACAAGACAGTGCAACCAGCCTGTCTCTTATAAGGATTAAACAAGACCCTAGACCTTGGTAGTCTCTGCCCAAACTACCCCCTCAAAACAGGACAGTTCATTTCTAGATCAGACTTGGCCAGTGAGTACGTGTATCCACACAAGAGATTATGCACCAGACACTCTGCTGTTGTTTGTTGCTAATGTAGGCACAGAAGGTCAATAATGTGGATTAACTAGGATTAAAGTATTATTCTGATTACATTTGTGGCTCAAGTTTCTAGGTACTTAAAACTATTCTTAAGATTAAACAAAAAACTTACACTTTAAAATGAATAAAAAATAAAACAAATTTAAAAGTTTAAAAAAGTTAAAAGGAAACTATTTAAGAAAAAGTTTATTTTTATTTTATCTGCAATAGCATGCATATAACATGACCTAGACAAACTTTCTTACCTCTGGTGACACATAAGACAATATATGATAAAAACATGTGTCTCTCTCACATGCATGGATAAAATGGTTCCAGATAGATAAACAGCAGAAGGAGATAGAGAATTATGAGAAATATCCAGAAGAAATGAAAATACAGGGGGAAAAGACTGAAAACAAAACTGAAAGATTTCCGTTTTTTCCTTATTTACTCTGAAATTTATTTTCTATTAGTATTGAAAAAATGTCTTCCCAAACTACCATATTCCTAAAAAGAAATAGAGAAGCAAAATAGAGAATGGATAAGAAAAGAGAAGTTTAAAAATTGAAAGAACGAAAAAAAAAATTTAGAGTGACGCAAATGGTAAATAACGTGGTTTTGTATTGTGTGAGTAATTTGTCTAACGTAATAAAATGTTATTTTCACATTTTAAAGTTTCTTCATTCATTTTGTGTTTAACTCTGTGACTTCCTTCTTCATTCAAAATATAAGGTTAGAAAAAATGGTTTGGACTTAGCAAAGATAGTACCAATGCCTGGAAAAAAAAAGAGTTCTGCAAATGATCAGAAGTCTACATTTTTAAAATAGTTTTCCAGGTTACTATTTTTCTGTCTTTATTTCAGATACACAATTTCTCCCTTTGTCAGTCTAGAAGTTAAATGATCCCAAGCCCAAAAGCACTAATGGTCCCTAATCCAAACAAAAAACTGCTAGCATTAATATGAGTTCAGTAAGGAGGATGAATACAAAATTAATAATAAATTCAATAACTTTCAACTAACTAGTTATAAAATATAATGGAAGGAAATTATCTAATTCCCAATAGCCACAAAATATAAAATATTTGGAAATATTTGTTTTAAAACCAGGTCCTATGTGAATAAACCTATAAAATTTTGTTAAGGGGCATTTAATAAAAATACTTAAATAAATGGAGAATTATTCCTGGATAGGGTTATATACAATTAAATATGTCAATTCTTCCCACATAAATATATAGAAATACCAGTAAGGTAATGCCAATAAAACCTCTACTTTTTTTTCTTCTTCTGAATTTGAAGTCCTACTGGTATAAATTTTAAAAGCAAGAACAATCAAATAATTTTTAAAAAAGAATAAGGGGGGAAATGTGTACCCTATATACTAGTAAATTTTTAAAAATCTATGTTAATTAAAACAATAATCAGCTAGAAAAAGGATAGGATATAATTTAGTACATTCAGTACAAGTGAAAACATTTTGTTCAATACCTATGTGTCAGGAACTGTGATAATAGGAAAGTAAACTGGTATAATCTTTCTAGAAAGCAAATTGCAATATGTACCAAGAAGTTCCAAAGAGCTTATATCTTTTTAGCCAGCAAATGCACTTCTAGATTTATTCTAAGGAGTAGTCAGAAATCATTTTAAGTATTTATACAAAGATGTTCATCATTGAGTTATTTCTAACAGTATAAACCTGACAAAAATAATAGAATTAATAAATTAATCATAGTGCCCTGGCCGGTGTGGCTCAGTGGTTAAGCGTCATCCTGTGCACTGAAAGGTCCCTGGTTGGGTTCCCGGTCACAACACATACCCAGGTTGTGGGTCCAATCCCCGGTCCGGGTGCGTACGGGAGGCAACTGATTGATGTTTCTCTCTCACATCGATGTTTTTTTCCTTCTTTCTCTCTCCTTCCCAAGCCCTTCCTTTCTTTCTAAAATCAATAAAAAAATATTTAAAAATAATAAATTAATTAATTAATTAGAGTATACACATACAATGGAATAATATCGAGCCATTAACATTATTTTTAAATCTATTAATGTATATTCACACAATAGACTATTATATAAGGGGATTAATGAACTATAACTGCCCATAATATTGATGAATCTCACAAACAATATTTTTAGTGAAAGAGCAAGACACAACACATATACACTCATGATCCATTTATATACATGTTATACACATAAACCAGTCTATGCTGTTAGAAGTCAGGATAGCTTTTGGGAGTTGAGTGAACTGACTGAACAGAGTGTGTTGGAAGGAGATTTTAGGATTCTGTCATTTTAGTTTCTTGATCTGGATGCTAATGATATTTTATGAAAAGTCATTCAACTTATTTCTGTATGTATGCTATTGGTCAGTAAAAAGATTTTCCAAATTAATGATATGAAAAAAATGTCCATAATATTAAAGCAGAAAAAGTCAGGCTACAAGCTGTAAATAAAATATAGTCTCAGTTTTGTGAATAAAAGAATAGCTTATAAAAATTGCTAGAAGGAAAACAGGTAGCTGGAGATGTAAGTTGAGGGTTGGGAGAATTAAAGTGAGCTAGTGGAGAGAGGAAAAGAGCGTCCAGTATCGAGCAATGTTTTAGGAAAGCTTGGTTTGAAGAAGAGATGTTGGTGGCTAGAGGCTTTGTGGAGAAATGAGGGATGGTTTTACAACAGGAAAAACTAGAATCTGTTGAAGTACCGATGGAAAAGTTGGTAGAGAGGGAAAGGAATAGGAAATACATAGAAAAAGAGTAATAATGCCACTTAGCAGGCTGGTAAATAAGTGTATAGAAAAAAAAGCAACTCAGAAAATGGGCAAGAAGGTTTTGAATACACAAAGTAGTTGTTTTTCATAGAGCTTTTTGCAAATTAATGTGTCAAAGAACTTGTCCATTTTCTTCTCTGTGCATATCCATTTGTACTGTTTCATGAGGCCTTCAGATTATCATATTACCTGGATCAGGACATTGTTGTACGAATTTTATCCAGAGAATAACCTCTCACTTTGAAATACTTGAGGCCAAAATAAAGCCCAGGTCAAGTGAATCCCAGGTCAAGTACAATGACAGCAGGTCTGGTGGCCAGTAGTATTCTTACACATGCTGGTGTGTGATTTGTGGCAAGTAATTTAACCTCACTGTCTGTGCTTGAGTGGCCTCATCTAAAAAATGATGAAGATAAGAAAAGGTTGATAAGAGGCTTAAGTGAGATCATCCACATAAAATAATTAGTTCAACACCTGGCACGAGGAAACCCTGAATAATTATAAATTGCTATCAACACTTTAAAAAAAAAAAATCTGGAGTAGAGTTTCCGAGATTATCTTCAGATGTAGAAATGACAATACAAAAACCAAGAACACGCCCTCGCCTGTTTGGCTCAGCGGTTAGAGCGTCGTCCTGTGTACCAGAGAGTCCCGGGTTCGGTTCCCGCTAAGGGCACGTACCTCGGTTGCAGTTTGTCCCTGCCCTGGTTGGGGTCGTGTGGGTGTCAACCAGTAGATGTGTCTCTCTCATGTCGATGTTTCTCTCTCTCTCTTCCTCCCTCTCTCCCTTCCGCTCTATCTGAAGATAAATGCGAAAATGTCCTCGGGTTAGGATAAAAACAAAAAACACAAAACAAAACAAAACCAAGAACACAACAGGTAATGACACAGCAGCTCCTAATTCACAGTAAATAATCTCAGCAAAAAATATGCTTTCAAATTTTTATTTTCAAAAATGTTAAACCTACAGAAAACTTGAAATAGCCCAATGAACATCCTAGATTATTCACCTTTGCCCATATTCACCAATTGTTAAATTCTGCCATATTTACTTTCTCTCTCTCTCAAACATAAGCACACACACACGACCAGTAATGAGGCCTGGACTCCAATTAGTTGGCTCTGTGTAAAAGAGCATACTCCATCTATTTGCCATGTGTACAAAAAGTCAGCCTTTTTCAGACAGCTTAATATATTGCATAAGACATTTTATGTAGTAATAGTAAAGCTGCAATAATTGTGAGGTCCAATGCAGGATAACACTGATAGCAGATAAGACTTTTTTGCAATGCTCCCTTGGGAAAGATAAAGGGCCTCAGAGCTCTATTCCTGGGTCGGTTAATAAGGGGAAAGCAAAGGCTTTCATCACCAGGCAAGGCTGAGTGAGGGTTCGAGTTAGACATGTTACCCAATGCAGTTACTAGCAAAGGACTTTGAGCAATATCCTTGTGTGTGCACAGGTATTTTCCCCTTAGCGATACTGAACAGAACATTTCATGAAGGTTCTCCACTCCCTTTTTAAGCATTCAAGTTATCATGCATATCTGATGGTGGGTCAGAAAATCAAAAGGACATGAAACACTCTGTCTGAAATAATCACACATCTGAAATGTATTCTACAGATTTTAGATTGAACCACATAAAATGTATTCTAGGTTAAAAAGTTAATCTTGGCAATTTCATATATTCACATATATTTGTTCAAGTGGGAAATGACATGTGTAAGGGTACTCACTGCAGTATTGTTCACAAAAGTGGAAGTCTGGAAACAACCTAAATGTCATAGATAGGTGACTAGTAAGTAAAGTATGGTGTGACCATATCATGAAATATTATGCAATTGTCAAAAGAATTAAGAAGCTCTCTATAGACCACATGGGAAATTTCTTAAGATACACTATTAAGTGAAAAATGTATGATGCAAAATATTCAGCACAGTAAACTAACTTTCATGTAAAAGCAGGGAGAATGGTAGAGATACATTTATATTTGCTTATACACACAAATTCTAGAATAATACGCAAGAAATTAATATTAGTTTAATTTGGTGGGAGTATGAACTGTGTGGATGGAAGACAGATGTTGTAGGAACACTTTTTAGTGTATCCCTTAGTGTACTATATGTGTGAACTAACTGTATATATTATATAGTCAGAAAATTTTAAGTAAAAATCTCTGAGAAGAAAAACTAAGTTTTAAATGTTTAGATGTGGAACCAGAAACCAAAAAATGATTCTGGCCATGTGTTCTATCTCCAACAATGCAATGTTAAGTTGTTATCATCTCCATGACAGCATACTTTCTAGTGTTTGCATGGTAACCATTATTATTGATTTAAGATACAAAAAATGATTTTTTGGCATGCTAATTTTGTTTCACCTTAGAGAACATAATATGTAAAAAGCATTTAAGGATGGGGAGGAGGGGAGGAGGGTGTCAATGGGGAAAAAGGAGAAACATCTGTAACAAAAATAAATTAATAAATTTAAAAAATAGTTAAAAAAATAAAGAAACTTTTGGTTTTGAGATATAGATTCATTAGTTATGTATCATAGTTGCAAAAACAGTACTGAAAATTCCCATATATACTTTACCTAGTTTTCCCCATGGTTACCATCCCCAATCCTTGGCAACCACTAATCTGTTCTCCATCTCTACAACTTCGTTATTTGAGAACATTATATAAAGGGAATATTAAAAAACAAAAATTTTTTCCTTTATTGATTTTAGAGAGAGAGAAAGGGAGAAGGAGAGAGAGATAGAAACATCAATGAGAGAGAATATCAACTGGCTGCCTCCTGCATGCCCCCACTGGGGATTTAGCCCATAACCAGGGTATGTGCCCTGACTAGGAATCGAACTGGCGATCTCTTAGTGCATGGGTCCATGCTCAACCACTGAGACACACTGGCTGGGCTATAAATGGAATATTTTATCAATGGAATTATACTACTGTATGTAACCTTTTGAGATTGGCTTTCAATAATTTTTTGCAACCTCAATCCCATATTTCATTTTCCCATATGCTCTTTTTAAGTCAGGGTTATTGGGGATAATGTTATAATATTTATCCTTTTCAGTGTGCCATTGTGAGTTTTTCATAGTTTTATTGCAGTATAATTAATATATAAGAAACTGCACATTTTCATGTGTCAGATTTGATCAGTTATGACATATGTATACATTAATAAAAGCATCATCACCGTCAACATAATGAATATATCCATCACCCCAAAAAGTTTCCTCGTGCTCCTTTGTGATCCATTCCTCCTACACCACGCTCCCATCCCAGGCAACCACCTTGTTCTCTATTCCCACAGGTTTGCATTTTCCAGATTTTTATATAAAGGGAATCATACAGCAAGTTTTTTCATTCCTCTTGGAATGGAGAATGGCTAGGTTACATAGTAGGTATATGTTTAACTATTAAAAAAACAAAACAAAACAAAAAAAACACTGCCAAACTTCCAAAATGGCTAAAGTATTTTACACTCCCACCAGCAATATACGCAAGTTCCATGTCCTCCACATCCTCACCAACACTTGGTATGATCCGTTGGGATTTTAGCCACTCTGGTGGGTGTAGTAGTATCTCGGTGTGGTTTTAACTTACATTTCCCTAATAACTGATGTTGAGCACCTTTTTGTGTTCTTATTTGCCATCTTCTTTGATAAAGTTTTATTCAAATCTTTTGCCCATTTTAAAAATTAGGCTGTTTCTTATTACTGCATTTTGGGAGTTCTTTATATTCTCGATAAAAGTCCTTTATCAGGTATGTGTTCTAAAAATATTTTCTCCCAATCTGAGGCTTTTTCCATCTTCTTACCAGTGCCTTTCTAAAAGCAGAAAATTTAATTTTGATGAAGTCCAATTTATCAACTTTTTCTTTTTACAGATCATGTTTTTTATGTTACATCTAAGAAATCTTTGTATAAGGTTACAAAGATTTCCCCCATGTTTTCATTTACAAGTTTTATAGATTTAGTCTGTATATTTCTGTCTATTACCCAATTTGAATTAATGTTTGTACTTTGTGTAAGCCTTGCACAGAATCCTAGGGGACATCTGCTCTGAGGGGCTGAAGCAAAGAGAAAAGCAATGTCAGCGCTGGGAGGGAACCAGGAGTTACTGACACACAGAAGCCAAAAAGGGGATGGTTGCAAATAAAGGAGAGTTAAAACTGTTGAAGTCTCCGTGGAACATTGTATGGAGACCAGTGGAAGCAAACCTAGAGTAATGGTCACCGAATTTGACAATGAGATCAGTTTCAATACAATGACACAGTTTCAATACAATGACACAGAAGGAAGCCAGATTGAAATGAAGCAAAACAAAGCATGGATGGTGAACAGGGAAAGAGCTCAAATCACTCTTTTGAAAATTTCAGCAATGAAAATGAAAGAAACACATATGACACTGAGCTCAAAGAGAGGTTCTTGACTGTAGAGAAGGACCAAGTAGAGAAAGATGAAAAGAATGAGAGAAAGATATGAGATAATTGATGAAGCAAGGTTTGAGATGAGATAGGATGAGAATGTGTCCTGACCACAGTTTTTGTAAGGAGGAGATAAAGTGAGCAGGAAATTGGATGAAAACAGAGACATTTAGAGATGGTGCCAGGGAAGCTCAAGGACCTTGCTCAACCTTTCTTGCAAAGTAGGAGAGGAGTTGATCTACTGAGATTTAGGAAGGAGGACCTGGGGCTGGGGCTTGAGAAGGGTGAAAAGGTTTGGAATTGGTGTGGTGGGGGAAGTGTGGTTGGGGGACAAATAAGAGATTAGATAATGGGATTATCAAGGAGCTCTGAGAGTACTCAGAGAAAGAAACTATGTTTGTAAATTTTAATATTTGCTTCATTCCCTTTCCTTGGGTGCCAAGTTCCAAAAAGAAAGACACAAATGGGTGGAGTGGTTCCATAACTACACTGTGGGACTTCACTACCTCACAACTAACTCTTTCACATTCATTCTCTCATTCATTCTCTCTCATTCATATCCTCTCTCTCTCCTCACAACCTGTTTGGTATGTAGAACAGGTATTGCAGTTCCACTTTATATATTAAGAAACAGAAGCTGAGAACATGACTTTCCCAAAATGCTCACCTATCTGGGACTTGAATCCAGATCTTCTGATTCTAATTCCAGGAATCAGAATTTCCAGTAATTTCCTCACTGCCTCATGCTGTTCTCTATCTTCAGTGCTCTTCATCTCCATTCTTAGTTTAAAACCTTGCCTCCAACAGTTTCTTAATTGCTATGCTGCCTTCCCAATCCACCACACACTCTCCTCTTCAGCTGAACTTTGCTCATGCCCTGCAGAGGCAGGAGTCTGCAAAAGAGTTTGGTGCACATGAGGGTTCGGTTTGCAAACAGATAAAGGAACTCTCAAGCTGCAGTCACGGTTTGCCATTTAGAACGAACTCAGGCCTGATGCTCAAGTATTTTCTTAGGGTCTCTGGTGAAAAAAAGACACAAGGAATCAGGAGAGAGCAGCCACCAGAGAGTGAGGGAAATGACAGCTGGGGTTCTGAAAAACACTCAGTGTAGAGTCCTCCTCCTGTAAGTTCCTGGGTAAGGACGCTAAGACTGAATGGAGATAGCTAGTGCTTTTGGGCCACCTCCCTTCATCCAGATTTCCCAGTTCCCCTAACTGAAATCAAGCCTAAGAGTCTCCCCTAGAAAATCATCAAAATATGATAAACTCTTAGAGCAAATCTGAACCTGGCATCTTTATTTTGCTGAGTTCGGTGAAAATTTTGGTTTTTAGTGTTTTGGGCAATCAAGTATAAGAACTTATAATGGGTGAGTGTCTGGTATGAACCTTGGTTACTTGGGAACACAATAGTTTGTGTTTTTTTTAAATTCAGTTCCCTCTGACCTTGTAACAGTTATTTTGCTACTGTAGACTGTGATGCAAATTAAGGCATTTCTATTCTTATTTCAAAGTCTGCTGCATAAAATAAGTGTATGCTTTTCAAAGCCAATTGACAGCCTAATTAATGTTCCACATTTAGCTATAACAAATCAACACTTCGCCAGATTATTTCATTATTATTTGACTAATTCATTTAAAACTTTATCAAGGAAAAAAATCTAATTTTCACCTCTCCTAGTTTCTGGTCCTGAAAAACAGACACTTCTCCTAATATTGCAAATTATACACAAAGTGAGTCTTAAAAAGCAGCCTCAACATTTTTTTCTACCAAAGTAGATCGCCAATTTTCAAAATGCATTGAAGT
Source organism: Tadarida brasiliensis (assembly GCA_030848825.1). NCBI lineage: Eukaryota > Metazoa > Chordata > Mammalia > Chiroptera > Molossidae > Tadarida > Tadarida brasiliensis. The sequence goes on along the minus strand of CM061267.1, from coordinate 73,913,757 downwards.
TCACATAAACACAACTGTGCAATTCCTTATTCTGCAAGCAGATCTCTCACAAGCTAAATCATCCTAAAACCTGTACTTTTTCGTTTGCATTTGTTACAAAAGCAAACAATTATTCCGTAGTAGAGCATCTTCTGTTTCCTGGAGCTGAACGATATTGTGAAATAGCACAATCTGGCAGACCCGAATTACAGTGATACATCTGCTTTTAAGCATTAAAGAGACTAAATTTAAGGTGAAACCCCGCCCCTCCCTTTTTAAAGGGCTGCTTCTGTTATATTTAATCCACTTTCACACAGTTTTTCTTAATTACACTACAGCTGTCTGGTAAGGCACAACTGACCACTTCCAGCATGAAAACAAACTGTACCCCACCATCCAAAGTTCTTGATGAAAAAGCAAGCGTTTTTGTGAGCCCGGAGAAAGCGGGTGCAGCTGCTGGGTTTCACGAGGCAAGCACCTCCACTCCATTCAGCTGTGAAGAATGGCAGCGACTGTAAATTGTTCCTCCCGATCAGTTCCACAATAAAAACAAACCACACTACTTTCAATTTTTGAAAGCCAATTTTTTTAAGCCTCCAGTACACTAGAAACAAGAGTTGTGTTCTTCTGATTCATGGCCTTTGATTTCTACATAAACGTCCCCGTATGCATGTAAAAACAGGTCCCTGCAGGATACTCACACAGACTGTATATATTAACTTACCAGATGTACTGGAAGATAGAAACGCCATCAGCCTACCTTTTAGAGCGAGATACTATTTAACAGCTTAAACTGCCTGTGACTAAAGGGGGACTGTAAAGAATATTCCGTATGTGGAGGGCAGGCGTTAGGTAGCTCATGAGAAAGCTGCAGTGTTCACAAAAATGGCAACCCATGGTTCTGAACTCGAGTTTTAAGGCTCAGTTAAAATCCACACTGTGGAATTCACGTCTGGTCACACATCTGCATTTGCAACTCAAACACTTGGGGTCTGATAATAGCTAAATATTGACAGAATTTTGTTAAGAAACTTCTAAATGTTCCCGATGGACTCACCCGCTCAAACAGTATCTACGGTTTAAACTTGTGGCCCCTAAAGTGTATTCTCAATCAAACACTTATCGATTACAAAATATTACTCACACCTTCCTCTATTTATAGAAATGTATAGTTTACTTGTGTACACACACAGAGCACTGTACGAATATCTAATGCACATTGAAACGTGACAAAATAGGAAGTTGTTTGTTAAAGATGGGATAAAAATAATTTATAAATGAGAGCATTAAGACTTCACACCTCCAGTGGGCCTCCTGAGGCACTGACCACCTGCTCCCCACCCTCGTGGAGACCCTCAGTGGCCATGGCTATGTGAGGCCAAGCCAGGTCGCTAGTGGCTCTGGATGAGTTGACTGCTGTAAATTTCTACCCCCCCCCCACCTCCAAGAAGATTTTTTGTGTGAAACATGAGGATACAATCTACTTTAGAACAGCTTTTAATTCTGACTCATGCCTAGACGGTTAGAGTGGAACTTAAATGTGATCAAACATTATGGAGATAAAAACAAAAACATGTTCAGATACGTGAACCTCTACTTTGGTGGCAAAACTGTTGGCATGAAGCTACCAATGATTCCTCTCTAACACAAGAGAGTAATCAACACCACCTACATCGACAAACAGGTTTCCATTGAAAATAACATCCCGTGACTGCACCTCCATCCACGCTGGTCACCAGCTTTTCCAAATGTCTCCTGCTGACATTTTATCTTTCCAACTCTCTGGTTTACAAACCCATTCTGTCCAGAAACCTTAACAATGTATGACTTCAGGCAAAGGAAGTTCTCACCAACGGATGACACTCTGTTGTCACTGAGCCTCATCAAATCAGCGTGCATTCGATATTTATTGAGTCGAAACACTTTCACCAGGTTCTGCTAGAAGCCGGCCATAAAATTATTCTTGTCTTCAAGGAGCTAAAAAATAATAACCTGACGAAAATTACACACCCACAAACATACCTCTTACTTGCCCTCTTTCTCTGGCCATTTGTGCTCAGTCTCCTTCACAGGTTCCCCTTATTCTATCTCCTCTTCTACTCACCTAGGTTACCTCATTTCATTGCACTTCACTTTATTGCATTCACAGGTGTTGCCTTTTTTTTTTTTTTTTTTACAAATTGAAGGCAACACACCCTCCACCTCCAAAATGATGACTTGCTTTATCGTGATACTCAATTATGGCGGTCTGGAACCAATCTCGCAGCATCTCCTGGCTGTGCCCATATTCTCTTGTCACTCCACCTCTAGGGGATCTTATCCAAATATAACTCAAGATAGACCAACGTGTCTTTGAATATCAAAATTATTTCTAAAGAACATTTGCTTGACCTACAGACCACACTTTCCATGCTTCCAGCTGCTTGATTTCTCTAACTGATGCCCCAAGAGCAGTTCACCCCAACACCTCCAAAAGGGGTCTCATTAACTTCTCCACAAAACTGCCTCCTCTGTCTGTCTGTATTTATTCTCTCAATTCATGGAAGTCATCATGGATTTCCCCCTCTCCATCAAACTGTACATCCATTCATTTCAAAGTCTGATCAATTCTCCTCCTTGATGCCTCTCAAACTTGTCTGCTCCTCTCCATGGCCACCACCTTGATTCAACACCCTCCTAATTCAGCTTTTCCCTCAAATTCTGTCCTCTGTGGCTTCCTCCTCCACATCACAGCCAGAGTCATCGTTCTAAATACTCAGACCATTCCCATTGTTTAAATAAGGAGAAATGGAGGTTGTCTTGAAGAAAAATTAAAGTCAAAGAATGGAGTTTTAAGGCTAGGAGGATTTGAGAATTTTAAAAGCTGAAAGGAAAGAGCCTTGGAATAAAGAAGATGACAGAGTGAAGTCCCGGAGCACAGGGCAAGCCCAAGAGCCTTGGAGGAGAGTCGGCGCTGAAGAAGATGAAGACACTTCTCTCAGAGGCAGAAGGAGAGACGGTAAGGGTGGCTGGAGGCAGAGGCAAGTCTGGATGTGGAGGGAGGCAGCTGAGGGAGCATATGCCAGATATTACCTATTTTTTTGTGAAAATGACAAGGGGGATGAGCTCACTACTTTTTTTTTTTTTTTTTTTTATCCTCACCCGAGGACAGTTTTCCATTTTTTGTTCAGATAGAGTGGGAGGGAGAGAGAGGAAGAGAGAGAGAGAGAGAGAGAGAGAGAGAGAGAGAGAGAGAGAGAGAGAAACATCGATGTGAAAGGGACACATCGAGTGGCTGCCTCCCGCACGACCCAACCAGGGCCAGGGACAAACTGCAACCGAGGTACATGCCCTTAGCGGGAACCGAACCCGGGTCCCTGTGGACCGCAGGCCAACGCTCTAACCGCTGAGCCAAACCGGCCAGGGCTGAGCTCACTACTTTTAAAGGAGGGAGTCACAAGAGCTGAGTTCCTGAAAAAGTTGACCCAGTTTGGAATAGTCACTATGGTTAATGAAAAAAGCAGCTGATTAGGAATAGGTTTGAACAAATGCAAAAGAGAGACGAATCATCCTGAGTGCTGAGCTAAAGCTGGAAATCATAAATCTGTACCTGAGCTAATCAGCACAGTGAGAGGAAAGCTGGTTGCAAGGGTGGTGGGCAGGAGAAGGGGGACAGGTGTGATTATGGTGCTAATTGGTTTTCAATCACCGACAGCTCTCAACACCCACCTTCATCCACTGAGCTCAGTTTCCCCCAGGCCAGTGCCCTTTTATTGCTCTCACTCTCCTGGAACCTGTGTTCCAACCATAGCAAACATGCTACACCATTTCTAGAACATGCCATGCCGCCAGAACTCAGTCTGCTGCTTCCTCTCGACTTTCCTCCACTATTTATGGAAACAAAAAGGAAAATCAATCTGATTGGCAAGGTCAGCAGACCACCAAGCCAATTAGCTGGGTACACGGTGAGCAGTCAACAAGCATTTGATTGGCGAAGGGATCGTTTGATATGTAGGAAATACCCATCCCATAAGTGAGGCAGGCTCCCTAAGGCCTGTTAACAGAAGAGAACAGTGGATATCTTCACGTTATCTACCTCCCCACCACATATCATGAACTTATATATCATTTCTGGGGTCCTTTGTTCCATACCTGATTCACTCTAAAACTTAAATTTCAATAAAACTTTCTACATCTTCAAAAAAGTAGACATTGGAGGACACTTAAAGATTTCTGTGGAAGTTAATACCACTTAAGTCTCCCTAATCGACAGAAGCAAATTTATGGAGTTGTCACCAAGAGCACCTATCTCTAGAATTATTTTCCTTACAATGTAACCCAGAAAAACAAATGAGTATCTGGGACTCATTCTGACTGGTCTGCCCAAATATGCAAATCACAGACACGCCAGAGCTAAGCTTCTGGACAGACAAATGAAAGAGGACATCTGGTCTTGGTGTTTCTGCCTCTCCTTTCTGGATTCAGAGTTCAGAAATTCACAATGTGTTATAGACATTGGGGAAAATATCAAGATGAATAAAATGAAAGGCTTCCAGTCTGGGGAAGGAGAAAAACATGTATAAAATTATTAAATACAATACACTTCAGTGCTAGAATGCAGGTATGCATTCATATTCGACAAATATCAAGCGCCTAATATACACCTGGCATTATTTTAGGTGCTGAAGACTCACCAGTGAAAGAAACAAGAAAACACAGATAAACACACAAACAAAAGTTTACTAAACAGATGGAGAGCACAGGCCTTGTCAGAGACGCGGCCATCAGCTGACCTTGGAGGGTGAGCAGAAAGGTAAGGGCAGGAGAGGGCGGACCAGGAAGGAAACAGCACACACCTGTGAGAGGACCAGGTGTGGCGTCAGAATGGCGGGAAGACTTGCTCTGGCAAGAAGCCCAAAGAGGGCAAAGCAACTGGAAATCCTGCAGTGAGAAGTGAGGAAACGCCACCGAGCGTGAGGTTGCCTAAAAGAGCTCTTTCTCTTTATGGGAAAACAAAAGCTGCTTTTCTGTTCCCATTGTTTTCCAGAGGATCAGAAAAATAAAATTTTGTCTGCAATGAACTTGACAGAATTTTCAGTTTTATATTTGATAAATCTGCCAGGGTACTAGGTATAAACAAACAAACAAAAATATTAATTGATCAACAAATAAGCAAGCAAAACACAGCTAAGACCCAAAATAAATTAGTTTCCAGGTTACTATCTACTAGACTTACAATGATAAAAACAAGTTTTTACTAAGATAGGATAATTATGAATAAGGGAAAAAATGGTAATACAAAAGTCACTATGTTCACTTGCATATTCAGAGTACAGTGTGTGTTAAACAAATTAATATGTACATATCTGAGAGAAAGCAAATTACTGCAACATCAAAAAGCTAGAAGGGAAATCAGAAAGCGTATATTTAAATACAGAGAGAGTAGAACACAGAGGCTGAGAGCCAGACTGCCTTATTATTATTATTTTTTGTAACCTTGGGCAACTTAGTTGGAGTTTCTTCCTATGTAAAACAGAGGTATAATAATAGCATCTACCTCAAAGAATTATTTTGAGGATTGGACCAGTGAATACATGCAAAGCTCTTAACATGGGACTTGGCATCTAGGGATAAACTGTCAGTGTTGTGTGTGTATGTGGGCAGGGTGGCTATTGTTTCTATGGTCTGGAGCTGAGTACTTTACTGGGGAGTCCATATTAGCTGCTGCTGATTCCTGGAAAATTGTTTATCCCTTATTAAATGCTGCCTTATTAATGAAATAATTTCAGCCACTAATACTCCAGAGTTGAAACCTAAAATAAGCATGCTTAGCAATGCAAACTGTTTAATCCTACTTTTGGTTAAGAGCTTAGTTTCTTGGAATGTTCTCTGTTCACAATAAATAGTAACAACCATCACGCAACAAACTCATGCCATCTTTTTAAGGCGAAAGAATTTGAAAAGACAAAACTTGAAACAGTTGCCTTCAAGTCACCAGACCAGAGGGTCTGTGAAAGTAGAATAGGCAAGAATGCTTACAGAATATAAATTCCAGTAGACTGCAAGTTTCCATGAGGGCAGGGACTTTGGCTGTATTCACCAATGTATCACCAACATCGAGACCATGTGGGAAAACATGGCAGGAGCATAATGTTTTTGAATAAATGAATAATATGACAGAACAATAAATGAACTGTCCAAATCTTAAATAAATGATCAATTACACACCTGTAGGAAATTACATCTATATTTAAATGATGAAAAAAAGGAATATTAGGTAAGTTTGAAAACAATCACACCTTTGAGCTTCAAATGAAGTGCTGAGTTTATCCTCAACACTCACCAGCTCACGATATAAGGGGGAAAATTAAGCTGCTCTGAGTTCTTGCAGATTGCCTAAAGAGGGTTGTGCGTTTTAAACCGAAGTAGCACCTGCACCATTTAGAAGAATAAATTCAACAAGAAGTGGTTATGAATCTATAAATTATAATGCTTTGGGGGTTCTTTTATTATAAGAGTTACAGTAAGTGTTTTCTGGACTTGCAGCTGGTGCACTATTTCTAAATTGCACGAGGACCTATTTTATTCACGACAAAGTTTGAAACCTGAGGCAATATCAATTTATTCATCTGACAAACTTTAATGTTAAACAGTTAAAGTTTTACTTCCTAATATAAATTGTTGGCCTGCAGATATAAGTAATAAATAGTATGTCATTGGGTTTGCTCGTGATACACAATAACTTGTAGTCAAAAATGTTTATGAAAAATGATTGACTTGAACTACATATGTACTCTGAAAGAAAAAAAAAGGACAAGTTTGCTGCTCATTGCAAGGTTGCTCTATTATAATCTGATATCCTGGCACGATCACAACTGTATTTAAATGAGAAAAGTGCTACTTTGGGCTTCTAACTGCCATATTTGAATTCTAACATGAATCTATCCCAAAAGATGACCAGAAGGCTAATTCTGATTAAAATTATTACTAATAAAATCAGTGTAACTGAGAACTGTTCTACTTATTTTATACATATGTAATATATGTGTAATATATATAAAACACATATGTATTATACACACACACATTACTTTCTTAGTTAAGAATTTAATAAGTATTAAAAAAAATCCCAAAGATACTAAATAAGGAGAAAATAATAATTATTATTTTTTTTATCCTCACCCGAGGACATTTTTGCATTTACCTTCAGATAGAGTGACAGGGAGAGAGGGAGGAAGAGAGACAGAGAAACATCAATGTGAGAGAGACACATCGATTGGTTGCCACCCGCACGACCCCAACCAGGCCCAGGGATGAACCACAACCGAGGTACGTGCCCTTAGCGGGAATTGAACCTGGGACTCTCTGGTCCACAGGCCAACGCTCTAACCACTGAGCCAAACCAGCCAGGGCAAAGATAATTATTTTTAAAATTTTGGGGAGAACATTTTATTTCTAAATCTTCAGATAGATTTGTGTATTTACTAAATGGGCCTATAAGAATCCCAGGTCTCGCCCAGCCCGTGTGGCTCAGTGGTTGAGCATTGACCCATGCACCAAGAGGTCACTGGTTCAATTCCAGGTCAGGGCACATGCCCAGGGTGTGGGCTAAATCCCCAGTGGGGGGCATGCAGGAGGTGGCCAATCGATGCTCTCTCTTGTCGATGTTTCTATCTCTCTCCCTCTCCCTTCTTCTCTCACTAAAAACCAATAAAGAAAAACAAAATTTAATTATAAGAATCCCAGGTCTCCCTCTACCTACCAGCACTTCCCTCTTTAACAGTCACACTCACGTGTCCCCAAATGAATCTACAGTAAATTCACACCAAACTCCTCTTGGTTCTGCAAGCACCCTGTGCGCTGTAGTACTCTTCCCAATGTCAACCCCAACTTCCACTCTCCAGCAGGTCCTGCTCACTCATCTGTTAGGCTCAGTGCTCCTGAGTTCATAGCACCTCTTGACTTCCGACTTTATTAACTGGTCAATGGTCTGTCTCTCCAGCTGACTAAAAGCCATGTGGGCAGTGATCTTATGTGTCTTGCTTAGCACTGATTCCCTAGAACATAGCACAATACCTAGCGTAGGGTCAGAGCTCAATAAATATTTATTGAACATATCAAGGAGTTCTCAGTCACTTAGCCAAACATTGCCCTTAACAAGAATGTGAACTTTTTAAGGCCGACGACCATGCCTCAGTCCTAATCCTCAGTGCAGACCTAACTCAACCCCTGATACAGGGATGGAACTCAAGAAATGACTGATATTCAATAGAAGATAATTTAACAACCTAACTGATTTTCAATTTTAAAAGGTAACTTCTAGGGCTTTAATATTAAGCTACAAATATTAAATTTACTTAATATAATTTATTCTTTATCATATGATTTTAAATAAGAAAGTATCAAAAATAGAAATGTAATTTAAATTAGAAGTTTTTGTGAGTCATTGAGAGTTTCTGAGACAATGGTATGGTTTAATAAGTAGTAGTAGTATTATTCAGCACTGGAGTGTTGTGCAAGAAACAAAAGGAATATTTTGAGAGAAAGAGCTCAAGACTAGAGTAAGAATTTTGCTACTGGAAGAACAGGGGTAGCTAGACAAAGAGAAAAGTGGTTAGAGATGAGATATGAGTGAGGGGTAGAAGGAGTTCAGGCATTTTGATCAGTGAGATGCTGTTCTCACTGGCATAAGTGGAAAGCTGTGTGTGTGTTGGATTTGGGAAGGGATGACCAGGAACAGTGCTTTAATAATTTAAGTGTGAGAAGCCAAGACAACATCTCATTTGATGTGTCCTTTAACAAAATCAATGACAACAAGAATTAGAGCAAATACGTGTCATCAGTAGCAAGCAGTGATAGCTCAAGTACAAATATGATCACTGAGAAGACAGGACAGCAGATATATACAGGGAAGGAAGTTGTTTTCAAAGGAAACAGAAGGCCAGTTGCAGAGATAAGATGTAAACCAGTCAAAGAAATTCTAGAAGCCAAGATTAAAAAGGGTGCAAAGAGAAAGGGCAGGGGACCCTGGCAAAGACATCTGAATGGTCCTAGAGTAGAAACTCAGAGCCATAGATAGTAAACAATGAGGCAGAGTAATCTGACCAGTATAGACAACATTAGAAATATGACCTCATTGTTAAAGCAAGCTGTTTCCAATCAATTCTGGCACTGTCACCTACCAGGATTCTTCATGAACTCCAAACTTACCTCAAGTGATCCAGCTCCTATCACTTCTTTTTCCCCCCAGATGCTCTTTTGCAATCTGCACAATTGGCCTACATGTTGGGAATTGCCTATGAAAGTGTTCCCATTACTATAAGCTTCCATGGTCTCAGTTTAAGCTAAACAAATTTGTCTTCCAGCAAAAGTTGCTTACATCCATCATATAACTTCATATTGTTTTATTACTTAACCAAAGAGAAGACATTTTATTTTTAAAAATCTTTTTGATTTAGGTCAGTTCTTCCTTATTCTAAGCATTGTAATTTATATTTTCCAAATTGCTCAAAATGGCTACTGGTTTGGAAGTTCTTGGGTATAAGACAAACGTGTTCTTAATACTGTCCATCTGTAAGAGGTTTCTCCTTCCTTTCTTTATTGTAATGAGTTTGCAAGATGACTCCCCAAATGGCAATGGCTCTTTGTGCCTGCCATATCCCATTGCAACCCCATCCCTACTTTGCTGTCTGATATCACCTTGGCTCCCTTTCAGCATTACTAAGCATTTTCTCCCACTGAATATCTATTTCAGATTATTTGCTCTTAGAAGTATTAGCTTGCATTTTCTTAGGCTGAATCTCACTTACTATTTCCTGTGATACTTTGAAACCTTTTTAGGTATCTTGGTGATAACTTCTCTTATTTCACCATTTGAGATGCTTCCCAATTTACTATCATCTGTGAAATTGGTTGATATACTGTTCATTTCCGATTTTAGAACTTTAAGAAAAACTAGGCAATATGCTTTCATGAAGAAGCATTTCATCCTAGTAAAAAATAATACATTTCTTAGGAAGAGTGCAAATCATCATGTTATTAAGTCAGTAAATATGAATAGTTCACTTATTACACAAACTATACACTCTAAATTGTTTTTACTTGCTTTAAACAAGAGTTAAAATAGTTTTTCAATAGCATTTATTTTTGTATAATGTGTACACTTAGTTCAATTTCATTCATTCATTTTTTTTTTAAGATTGAGTTACTGTCAAGTTAATGATTTTTTAAAAAGCAAAAGTAACATTTTTCTTTAAATTTCAAATGCTAAATATACAGGGTGGGGCAAAAGTAGGTTTACAGTTATAAGTAAACAAGTTTATTCTTGTATTATTATTTATTAATTATTGCATTATTTTCCATATGAACAACTATAAACCTACTTTGCCCCACCCTGTATTTAAATTAAAAAATCCAATGTCTTTGGCTCTCCCATAACTGTAAAAATGTCATTGGTTTTAATTAAATAAAAGACACCTTAATTAAACAGCAATGATTCATTCAATATTTTAAATAATACCTCATTGTACTTATGAAAGATATATTTGTTTTTTCCTACCGTGCTGTTTATAACACTTTTTCCTGTGCTCAAAACATATTTTAAAATATAACTTGGCTAGGGAATTTTAGGATTCCTATTACCTAAATACTGGGATTACATAAACAAAACTTTTGTTTTATATCCTTGTTTATTTCATATCTCGCTAGTTTCTTTTGATAGTGCCAACTTAAAAGCATTTTAAAAATCAAGTCTGCTAAAATTAATGTTATTCAATGCATTTTTAGTTAAATTCTGTTAAATCTTAATTATCATAGTATGTTTTTGACTCAACAATCTTTTAAGAAAACACATTCTAATCCAACTCAGGTAAGTTAAGAGTTAAACATGTGTAATTTAGAGAAGAAATATAGCATGTATGTGGCTCAGTCTTAGAGTGATGTTTACACAGGGAATCCTGGCTCTGCCTGCACTATATTATGACCCTTGTCATCGCCTGCCCTGGAGCAGTTACATGTGTGTCTACTTCTCCCATTAAGCCAATCTCTCTTGAAGGGCAGAAGCAATCTGAAACCTTTGTATCTTCCATGAGGCCTCCTATAGCACATTGCACAAAGCAGCCACACAATAAGTGTTTGAGAAGTTCTATCAGAAAAACAAAATTCTTAGGTTTACCTTGATACACAAGCCCCATGAAAAGTGAAAGTAAAACTACCTAGGTGAACTGGGTGAATGGGGGTGGTGGTGGTGGTGGTTGTTAAGAATGTTAGCAAGCAACCGCCAATGAAAATATTTAAATGTGATCTCACTTAACCCCTCACTAATGTACTTGAACAAGGATTGAGATTTGAAAAACAAAAAAAGAAATGTTTCATTCTTCCCAACGTAGAAGCTGGGGAAGCTTGATTATTTCATTTGAAAGTATTTTCTGAATCAGACACACCCGTATGACACAACCAATGTAAATAATTTGTTCTCCTGGTGTTACCACTGCTGAACAATGATGAACAGATCAACGGCACAAGAATTCCCCAATAAAGAGTGACCCATTGTAGAAAAAATAGATCCTAAAACAAGGAACTACATTTAGGATAGGTTTCTACTTTCTGAATTCTGGCACACTCTTAGTCCCTAATGCCTGAGTCAGTCTCCTGGTAAACCTGAAACTGATTTTTCAAAGGCAAAGTAGTTCAATTCAACAAATATTTATCGTGCACCCACTGTATGCAAAGGCACAAGAATGAAAACCTGAGAAAAAAGGGTCTGCAATGGAGCTTGAGAAGAAGCAATGATCAGGGAAGAAGGGAAAGACACAGGACAAAGGGGGATATGGAACCCAAAAGAGAAGAGGAATTGGTCAACATTCTCAGATGTCACAAACGGTGGAAAGCTGAGACTCTAGAAGAAAAGAAAAAAATTCTTACTGGATAAATGCAACGTACTGGGATCAATGAACTTGAATTTTCCATATTTAGAATAGTTCTGTTTTGTGAATCTATTCCCGAAGCATAGGTTGCAGTTCTTTAAATGTCTTTACCAACTTTCCTACCATCCAGACTTGAAATTTCTTCCTTTTTGCTCTGATCACTAATGCAGCCAGTTCCCAAGTCCTGCCACTCACACCCACATGATTACAGCCACAGGCATGGTAGTTCAGGTTGTGTACTACCCAAGAATGCTGCATCTATGGGGAGGAGCATTCACATCAGAGGTGTGTTTGTTTATTTTAACAATTTTCCAGTAGATGGCAGTCAAGTGTCTTATTCTAATTAATATATTACAACAATTTAACAGATAAAAGTAAAATGTCTTGAAGAAGGGGTGTATTTTTAATTCCCAGGATGCACCGAGTGGGTTAGTGGTGGTCCTGCCCAAAATGTTTCCCGCCTACTTTTTAGTTTTCATTCTTAGCCAACACAAGTCAGACTCACATAACATCTTGCAATAGCTTCCAAAGTGATCCCCTAATGTCTACACGCTTGAGTCCAGCTCACAAATATCTGAAAAAAATGTCCTAAAGAAGAGTTCCACTAGAATAACTTCTCTTTCCAATAAGTCTTCAGTGACTCTCTCATAGAGTTTCTTCAAGCTCACATTCAAGGGCGTTTATACCATGCCCTTAACTGTCCTTTCCAGTCTAGTCTTTCGCCACTCCCCAAGAAGTATCCTACATCTAATTACTGTCTGCCTCACATATCCTGTCCTTCCCTACCTTGCTATCTTTGTTCATGTCATTTCCTCTGCCCGGAATTCTCTCCAAACTCAGTCTTTCTGCTAGAAGTTCCAAATTACATTCAGCAGTATATTTTGGGGAGAGGTTTTGGATGACTAAATACTGTTTTCAGCAAGTATATATATATATATTTTTTTTCCTCCTTGGCTTTGGTTGGCATTTATTATCTATTGGTGCATAACAAAGTCTCCAAATTTATGACTTAAAACAATGACTATTTTTATTATACCTCACAAATTTGTGGGTCAGAAATTTGGACAGTGCTGAGCACTTCTTTTCTGTATAGTGATGTCAGAGGTGGCTCTGGTGTTGGATGGGCCAGTCTGGAGGGTCCCCATTCCTCCCTCTGTCACAGACCCCTAAGGTCTTCATTCTTTAAGGCCCAGCTTAAATTCCCCTTCTTCCAAGAATCCTTTCTAGGTCCTTCAGTCTGATATAATCTCTCATTGCTTCAGATTCTCTAGTATTTTTTTCTTCATTATACTACTCTTCCTACTCACAATCTTATATTAGGTTTTCATTTATGTAAGAAGTGAAAAACAGAGAGAGGCAAAGGGAACAGTAGAATGCTATGACCCTATACATTTTCATTCAAGGTTAAAGAGGACACAAATGCTCAATGTCACTGGAACTCGTGGAATCAAGGCAAGGGACTGAGTTCTATGTCAGGGCTGATACCAGATGAAGCTGATCTAACACATGCAAACAATGTACATGTGTATACTTTATTTACATATGTGTCTAGTTACCTTTACTCTGAATTACTGGCACTTGTAATTCCTATAGATTCTAGGAAAGAGGAACAACATTGTGGAGGGGAAAGTTTTAGTCTTGTGTCATTATGCTTAATGATCATTTCTAATATTGCATATATTTGTGTCCTCAAAAGTGTTCAATATGGAATTTTCCCTTGAAAGAGTAAAACTCATGTCCTACAGAATGCACTGAAGAGATACACTAGTGGGAATGTGAAATTATACTAATAACAAAATCCAATAATTCAAACAATACAGTTCAAATAACCTATATAGCCCTGAACAGGCAGCTCATTTGGTTGGGGTGTCATCCTGTACACCAAAAAGTTTCAGGTTCAATTCCTGGTCAGGGCACATACCTAGGTTTTGGATTTGGTCCCCAGTCAGGGAGTGTATGGGAGGCAACTGATAGATGTTTCCCTCTCATCTCTCTCTCTCTCTCTCTCTCTCTCTCTCTCTCTCTCTCTCTCTCTCTCTCCCCTCCCCTCCCTCCCTCTCTAAAATATCAATGAAAACAGATCCTTAGGTGACTATTAAAACATAATAATAATAATAACCTATAGAAAAAGTGAAATTGAGCTACAACAATTATAAGAGATATAGTTGAGCCCTGGACAGTATGGCTCAGTTGGCTGGATGTCGTTCTATGCACTGGAAGGTTACCAATTCGATTCCCAGTCAAGGGCACATGCCCAGGTTGAGGCTTAATTCCTTGTGGGGGGGGGAGGGGCGGCGTATAGAAGGTGGCCGATCAGTGTTGCACTCTCACGTGGATGTTTGTCTCTGTCTCTGTCTTTGTCTCTCTCTCTCTCTCCCTCCCTTTCCCTCTCCCTAAAAATCAACAAATTATTTTAAAAATGTTGTTCAATCTTATTATGATGATGAAAAAACTGAGGCCCACTAAATGTGAATGAACTAAAAAGAATTAATTTCTTGTATAAAAACAAAAACAAAACCAATGCTACAAGGATCTGTGAAGCAAATTGTGTATAGAAATGTTGGTGGCAGCAGTATCTATGAGAGAGAGGGGGAGAGAGAGAGAGAGAGAGAGAGAGAGAGAGAGAGAGAGAGAGAAAGAGAGAGACTGTAAATGCCTATTACAAGGACAGGGGATAAATAGATTATGGTGTCTTCACGCAAAGAAATATTATACAGCAGTTCAAATGAATGAACTAGAGTTACAAATATCAACATGAATGAATCCAAAAAACACACATTGAATAAAAAAGATTGCAGCAAAAACAAAGAAAACAATAGCACTTATATAAATTTTCAAAATAGCAAAACAATACTATATATGGTTTGAAATCACACACCACATGTGATAAATGTATAAAAAAAGGCACGGGAATGAGTGGCTACTTCTATGGGGAAAGAAGGGGTACACAGGTAGTTTCCATGGTATCCATCCATAATGTTTTATTTCTAAAGCTAGTGGTAGGCAAGAAGGTACTGGTTATACTTTATAATTTTGTAAAGCTTAATTATCATATAATAAAATTTCAAGATAAAAAAAGATATGTAAAAACATCTCTTATCTGTTTGTCTTTGAAATATTTACCATAAATATTCAGCACAGAGAGAAATAAAGATTAGGCAGTCTACATGTTGAAGGGCTCAACATCACTGGGATAGACTATGTGAAAGAAAGGAAGCAAAGAAGTCTCTGCTTCTCAAAATAAGATAATACACCAAAACACCCAACTTAGCAAACACATTTTAAAAAATTTTACATAAATCATGCTCCAGATCTGTCTCAACTTTCACATGTTGATTTTAAGAGGGCCCCCCACCCCTAACCCATGGCCTGCACTCTGAGTGGAGCATAAGGAGATAGGATCAACTACAACACAGACCCTGCTACAGCCTCTGGAACAGTGGCAGAAGCAAAACCAACAGCATAACTGAGATTTAGTAAGCACATACTATGTACCAGGCATTGATAGATTTGAGATTTATCTGCATTCTCTGCATTCTCTATTTAATCCACACAACATCCTGAGATGGGAATTACTATGTTCATTTCAGAGACACTAAAGGATTTGCCAAGGCCACACAGCTAGTCAATGGTGGAATCAGGATTCTAGCCAAAGGCTGGCCCGTAATCAGTGTTATTCTACCTTGCTGTCTATCCAAAATCATAATTACCAAATATCTATAAATCAACTTATCTTCAAAAAGAGTTACCTCATTTATATCTGGCTCTAAAACATGATTAATTACTTCAAAGCAACTTTATTTTGGTAATTTAAGTATTTTCCTTTCTGCACCAAGAACTTTATAGATCACCCTCTTACAAAACCACTATGTCCACATGGTTGTCAAGGTTTAAAAATGAATACAAATAGTAACAGAAGCAATTCCAAGGAAATTTTTTCTTTTGTAGGAGAGGATTAGATGAAAACATTGTAAAAAATGAAAAAGGAGCACCATCTGGAATAATTTTCTTTCTCACATCTTGGATACCTCATTGTGTACAACAATGCTAAAAATAAAGGATCAAGGAGTCCTAAATTGAAGAATCTCAAGATCCCAGAATCCATGATGACACCTGAATATATAATATAATGAATAATTACTTAGGAATACATATCTTCTCTGGATTTTTCTCCTTGCACAATACTAACACATGCACATCATTTATCTTAATAAAAGTAGTCATTTGATCAGGATCCAAGATGGCAGCAGAGGAGGTGGAAGCTACACCCACCTCCTCCAAGGACCAAACTGGAATTAAACTAAAATATAGAGCAATAAACCTGAATAACTAAGTAAAGACTAGCCAAACAGAAGTTTTATATTCAAGGATTTACAGAAGATGCCACATCCAGACTAGTAGAAAGAGCAGAGATGCAAGAAAGGATGGCTCTGTTCCCATGGGTAGCAGCTGAGATTCCAGAGGGATATCTCAGCTGAAAAGGTTCCCTTGGAGAAGTGTGGGGTCTCAACCCCAAGTTGGGTTCCTAATCCCAGAGCACCAGAGCTGGGAAGAGGCTCCCATATAATATCTTTCTATGAAAATCAATGGGGATTCTGTCCACAAAGGAGAGACAGTAGTCTGCTAGAGACACAGATGCCCTCTTAATGGGCCAACTCACAAAATCTCATTTGTAGCCACTCACCCTGAGCTCCGGCGGAGGGAGGATGGAGTAGACTAGAGTTGTGTGAGGAGAGACTGGTGTCTGTGGCTCTGGAGAGAGAGATCTGAAGGGACAGCCACCAGGATCACTGTGCTGAGTCATTCTCCCACACCACAGAAATCCAATAATAGTAAGAAATAAAAGGCATTCAAATTGTAATGGAAGATGTAAAACTTTCATTATTTGTAGATGACATGCATGATACTGCATATAGAGAACCCTAAAGATTCCACCAAAAAAAAACAAAAACAAAAAACCTAATAGAACTGATAAATGAATTCCGTAAAGTAGCAGGATACAAAATAAATACCCAGAAATCAGTTGGATTTTTATACGCCAATAATGAACTACCAGAGAGGAAAACTAAAAAAATAATCCATTTACAATTGCTTAAAAAAAAAACCTAGGAATAAATTTAACCAAGGATGCAAAAGACCTGTACTCAAAAAAATTATAAGGCACTGAAGGAAGAAACTGAAGAAGATACAAATAAGTGGAAGCACATACCATGTTCATGGATAGAAAGAATTAACATAATTAAAATGTCCATACTACCCAAAGCAATCTGTAGATTCAATGCAATTCCTAACAAGATAATAATGGTGTATCTCACAGAACTGGAACAAATATTCCAAAAATTTATATGGGATCACAAAAGACCCCAAATAGCCACAGTGATCTTGAGAAAGAAGAAAAAAGTTGAAGGAATCATGCTACCTGGTATCAAATCATCCTACAAGGCCATGGCAATCAAAACAGCATGGTACTGACATAAAAACAAATATATAGATCAATGGAGCAGAATAGAGAGTCCAGAAATAAACCCACATCTTTATGGTCAATTAATATTTTACAAAGGAGGCCAGCAATACAATGGGGTAAAGATATTCTATTTAGGAAATGTTATTGGAAAAATTGGACAGATGCAATAAAAAAAATGAAGCTAGACCACCTTCTTACACCATACACAAGAATAAACTCAAAATAGATTAAAGATTTAAATGTTAGACTCAAAACCATAAAAACCCTATTAGAAAACATAGGTAGTAAAATCTCAGATATTTCTCATAGCAACATTTTTTTCTGATGTATCTCCTTGGGCAAGGGAAACAAAAGAAGAAACAAACAAATGGGTACTGCATCAAACTATAAAGTTTTTGCACAGTAAAGGAAACTATCGACAAAATGAAAAGACAACCCATTGAGTAGGAGAACACATTCACCAATGATACATCTGATAAGGGGTTAATATCCAAAATTTATAAAGAATTTATAAAACTCAACACCAAAATAACCAAACAATCCAATAAAAAAATAGCAAAGAACCTGAAATAGACACTTCTACAGAGAGGACATTCATATGGCCAAGAGACATATGAAAAGATGCTCAGCGTCACTAATCATCAGAGAAATGCAAATTAAAACCATAATGAGTTATCACCTCACACCTGTCAGAATGGCCATCATGAATAAATCAACAACATCATGGCAAGGTTGTGAGAAAAGGGAACCCTAGTACACTGTTAGTGGGGATGCAGATTGGTGCAGCCGCTTGTAGAAAGCAATATGGAGGTACCTCAAAAATTAAGAGTAGAACTATCTTATGACCAAGTGATTCCACTTCTGGGAATATATCTGAAGAAACCCCAAAACACCAATTTGAAAAAATATATACACCTCTGTGTTCACTGCAGCGTTGTTTACAAAAGCCAAGATTTGGAAGCAGCCCAAGTGCCCATCAGTAGATGAGTGGGTAAAAAAAAGCTGTGGTATATTTATACAACGGAGTACTACTTTGCTGAAAAAAAGAAGGAAAGCTTACCTTTTGCGATAGCATGGATGGATCTGGAGAGTATTACCCTAAGTGAAATAAGCCAGTCTGAGAAAGACAAGTACCATATGATTTAACTTATATGTGGAATCTAAAGAACAAAATAAACTAACAAAATAGAAACAGACTCATAGATACAGAGAAAAGACTGACGGTTGTCACAGGGGAGGTAGGTTGGGGGCTGGGTGAAAAAGGTGAAGGGATTAAGAAAAAAACTCATAGACATAGACAACAGAGGGAGAGGGGGATGGGGTGAGGTAGAAAAGAGTAAAGGGGGGATAAATGGTGATGGAAAAGGACTTGATTTGGGGTGGTGAAAACACAATAAAATATACAGATGATGATACGATATAAAGAATTGTATACTTGAAACCTATATAATTTTATTAACCAATGTCACCCCAATAAATTAAAAAAAAAAACAACACCTAGTATCTCATTGCTCAAAGAAAGGCAAAATTCTATTCATTTAAAACAAAAAATGTTAATGCGTATTAGTTTGCCACAAAGCAAATCAACATGCAGGTATTCTATCAAACTGGTCATTTCTTCTGGGGTGAACAGGTACCCCATGCTGTGGCAGTATCCAGGAAGCTTGGGATGACTCTCAGTATGATCAAGATCGGTGGTCCTCAACCCTCAGTCAAGTCACCCAGAAACTTTAAAGGAACACTAAGCAGACTATAACTCTAAATGTAATTGGTCACAGTCATGTCTAGAAGATAACAAAAGGGAATATTTTCTTGATCTTGGGGTAAGCAAAGATTATTTGCACAGGACCCAGAAAGTGCTAACCAAAATGAGCAAAGACCGATCAATTCAACATTAAAGTAAAAAACTTATTTATCAAAAGATGTCCTAGTAGAGTGGGAAGGTAGCCCACAGTATGGGAGGTAACAGTGACCAATATATGCTGTACATCAAAGAACAGTGTAACAGGCCTGGGTGCCGTAGCCATCCCCTGCCCCTGGGGATGGGGTGGGGTAGGGAGCAGGTCTGAAGACCAAGCCTCCACAGGAAGGGAAAAGTACAAAGATCCCAGGCCATCTTTAGAACCTTCAATCAGGGTATACCTAAAGTCAGCCCAAAGCACAGACTGGTTTTATGAGCCAATAAATGCCCCTTTTCATTTAAGCCAAGGTAAGAAAAATTGGATTATCTGTCCTCTCTTCATAAATAGTCTCAAACGACACTCAGTTCAGACCCACTTACACTTTAATTCTCACCTTCTCCGAATACATTAACAAGCTCACTTTTGGTCAATTCGCCAAGCGTAAATCCACCACACGTCCTCATTCCTGATTTCATTAAGACCTTGGTCTTCGAGTCCTGATAACTCCAGACTGGGGTTGTCACTTGCCAGTCTCACACATCTTTTCATTTCTCAATGATCGTTCACCATTTGGAGTCCTACTACATACTATCTTCATTTTTTAGGGTTTATGCTTCTTTGTCATTACTTCATATTCCTTTCTTTGTGCTTAATTCCTCCCTGCGTTCTTCAGTCCCCAGCTCCGTGGCGCTCCAACAAACACTCATTGTAATCAGCAGACTTCCCTGTTCATTCATTTGTTCATCCAACACAGTCATTCAATGACAACCACATGCCTGACCACATATTGATAACTATCACCATACCTGGCATCCAAATCCCTTTAGCTGTCCATAATCATGAATCCTCCCAAATTCTACATTCTTAAATTGTAAGTGTCAATATATCACAGGAGTTGGCCCTTCACTGGTGGCGATGAGCCAACATGTTTTTACTTTTCATTGCCTAACTTTTAAAATTGTTTCTTACTTTGTACCACTCCAATTAAAACAGGATTCTTACATTTTTATGCAAAACTCTTCCTTTGCTTTTAATCTGCTTGGAAAACATCTTGGAGTTCCCTTGCCAACACAAAAGGCTTTTCCTAAAGCCTGGCAGAGGCTGGACTGGAGTGAGAGGCATGGAGAGGAAGACAGATTTTTCCCCTTTTTTGCACAACTGATTAAAAAAAAATACCACCAGATGTGAAAGGGAAAATTTAGACTCTAGATTCTGAAATTCAATCTAGCAATAAAGAAGCACGGAATTCTTCAGCGCAGTGCACTTCAGCTATCTGCCGTCACACGGTTTCCTCCTCTAAATGCGCTCGTGATTAGAAAGGGCCTGAAACTTTTTTTTTGCTTTGGTGAACAAGGTTTATTTTACTTCAGTGAGCACTATTGATATGGAAACATAGGATTTCTGTGCTTTAAAAGGAGCTGGGGGTGGTCAGGTAAGTGAGAAACTAAATAAGACTTTACATTTTGTAAATGGAGAGACTTTGCTTTACTGGTAATATTTCTGATGGAGTTCTTACAAAGAATCAAGGACCTGGGTTGAATCCCCATATTACAGGTGAACAGATGCACACCCTCCCCTGAACGGAGCAGAGCAGGGAGGGAACAGACCATGTCAGGCCTCAGAGGCCAACTGAAGACTTGGGATTTTACTTCAGGATGAATCTGAAGCCACAGGAGAGTTCTGAACACAGGAGTGAGTGACACAGTCTCACTTATACTTGGCCCTGGCCGGTTTGGCTCAGCAGTTAGAGTGTCAGCCTGTGGACCAAAGAGTCCCGGGTTCGATTCCAGCCAAGTGCACGTACCTCGGTTGTGGCTCGTCCCCGGCCCCAGTTGGGGTCATGTGGGAGGCAACCAACTGATGTGTCTCTCTCACATCAATGTTTCTCTCTCTCTCTTCCTCCCTTCCACTCTATCTGAAGATAAATGGAAAAATATCCTCAGGTGAGGATTAAAAAATCACCCCAGCATCTGGGGGGGGGGGGGGAGAAGACTGTACAAACAGAATGGAATATTATGCAGATAATATTGTGGAAAGATACACAAAATGTGTAAAGTTAAAAAGCTAAGATGCAAAACAGTATATGCAGAGTATGGTCATCTTTGTGGAAAAAAGAGCGTACACACACACACACACACACACACACACGCACCAGGCCGTATTTCAGATTTCAAAAAATTTACAGCTGAAGAAGTAAATTCACATACCCAACTTGTTCTAAACATACATTAAAAGTCTTCCAACTAATGAATCGAGTATTAGTTTTAAATTTAACTTCATCAAAATTAATTTTAATGAAATTGAAATGAAGTTAAAATTCAGAACTCTGGTCACATTTCAAATGCTCCATAGCCATACGTGGCTAGTGTCTACTTTATTGGACAAAACAGCTCTAAAAAACTGTAGAAAATAAACAGGAACAGTGAAACCTGTTTTCTTCTGGGGCTTAGGAATGAGGGGGGGATCTTCGCACATCATGCTTCTGGTATATGTTTGCCATATAATAAACACACTTTTGCACATTAAAAACTATTAACTACAGACAGATTGTGTGGTCTGAAGCCTTTAAAACCTCCACAGCTCTTTCAAAGAAGAATAATATAAAATTATAAATACAAAATTATATAACAAAGTGAAAATGTATTAAGAATAAAGGGCATCAAAATTTACAAATGTTTAACACTTTAAAATACCACAAGCATCACAAAATTTGGAAAAATACCACTCTATTTTTATTATTTAATCATCTGGAAAACCTCTATAGTACTTTTTTTTTCCATAAAATTTTGACTGCACATTTTAATAATGACAGTTTTGTAACATAACTTCCCTTATATAAAATTGAAGAATAATTTGATGTTTCTTCTAATTATTATATAGAAACATACAGAAATCTATGTTTAGGAAAGCTGCTTTTAACTTCACAACTCACATCAGGTCAATTTTTAGGATCAGTGTCAAATTTGAGAAAACCTCCATAGTTTCTTTCATACCTGAGCTGCAAATTTTCAGGACATTTCAGCTTCTTATGTGGTGACTAATCCCAAATACTCTTTTTTTTTTTTTTCCAATTTATTGATTTCAGAGAGAGAGGAAGGGGGAGAGAGAGAGAGAGAGAGACATTGACTTATTGTTCCACTCAGTAATTCATTCATTGGTTGATTCTTTTTTTTTTTACTTTTCTTTATTAATTTATTTTTGTTACAGATGTTTCCTCTTTTTTCCCCATTGACACCCTCCTCCCCATCCCCCCACCCCGTCCCCAGCTTTGTTGTCCATGTCCATCATACATGCGTATAAGTTCTGTGGTTTATCTCTTCCCTCTCCCTCCACCCCCTCTTCTGAGGGTTGTCAGTCTATACCCTACTTCCACATCTCTGGGTCTACCCTGTTCCTCAGACTGTTATGTTTATTATATTCCACAAATAAGTGAGATCATGTGATATTTGTCTTTCTCTGCTTGGCTTGTTTCGCTTAGGATAATACTCTCGAGGTCCCTCTATGTCGTCTCAAAGGATAAGAGATCTTTCTTTCTTACAGCTGCATAGTACTCCATTGTGTATATGTACCACAGCTTTTTTATCCATTCATCCACTGATGGACACTTGGGCTGTTTCCAAATCTTAGCTATTGTAAATAGCGCTGCTATGAACATGGGGGTACATGTATTCTTTCTGGTTGGTGTTTCAGGCTTCTTAGGGTATATTCCTAGAAGTGGGATCACTGGGTCAAATGGCAATTCAATTTTTAATTTTTTGAGGTAACACCATAGTGTTCTCCACAGTGGCTGCACCAGTCTGCATTCCCACCAGCAGTGTACTAGAGTCCCCTTTTCTCCACACCCTCGCCAACACTTGTTGTTTGATGATTTGTTGATGGCGACCATTCTGACAGGTGTGAGGTGATACCTCATTGTTGTTTTAATTTGCATCTCTCTGATGATTAGTGATGTTGAGCATTTCTTCATATGTCTCTTAGCCTTTTGTATGTCCTTTTTGGAGGTGTCTATTTAGTTCCTCTGCCCATTTTTAAATTGGGTTCTTTGTCTTCCTTTTGTTCAGTTGTATGAGCACTCTATATATTTTGGAGATTAACCCCTTATCTGATGTATCATTGACAATTATGCTCTCCCATACAGTGAGTTCCCTTTCATTGGTTGATTCTTGTATGTGCCCTGACCAGGGATCAAACCCGCAACCTTGGTGTATCAGGAAGATGCTCTAACCAATCCAAGGCATCCCCAATACTCTGAATTAAAGACACTCATTAACCATAAAGCTCACTGAAGTCACATATTTATGAAGCTTTATGTTATCTTTCTCCATATTAGTATTTTAAGAAATATAACTCTCCAATGTATTCATATGATTCACTCCTCTTCATTAACTAGATTTTCAAACAATCCATCGAGCCTATTTATTACTTCTATTAGAAATTTATCTTTTTTTCAAATGAATTACTGCTTTTAGGATAATCTGAAAATTGTTTTATAGTATACTTTTTGTCATCAGAATAATATCTATTTATTTCATCTTTACTGCTTTAGTTTTACGTTCTATTATCTAAAATTTCTTAGTTCTTTAATAAATAAAGGTAAAATTAAAGAAAAAAAGTAACCCGTCATATATGTCTAAATTAGGAATCTGTAATTTCTCAGTTGTCTTATTGAAATGTTCCCAAAACAACTTTCAAACTGCAGTTCAAGTTGTCTGTTCCCAGCTCACCCTCCCTCCAGCCAGATCTGAAAAACGCCTGTGATCATTCGGAAGCACTCCAACCTGGGAGGACATGGGATGGAGGGAGGGTCAGGGTAGAAAAGAGACAGAAGTCTCAACCAATTGTGGTTGAAATATCTTAAAATTCTTCAGTTTTGCAAAACCATATGGCCATGTGAACACACAGCTAGAGAGATCTTTCCAGGGCCTTGGAGGGAGCCTATGTGAGGAAGGGGCCCTGAAACCTAAATCCCAGTAAATTAGCTCCTGGTAAACTTGCCTCTGATTACAGGTAAACAGAGTAGTTAGAAGATCCAGCTTAAGCCAAAGGTCCTTAGCCCTACTCCCAAGGGAGCTGGGTGTTCTCCCCACCTGCCCCCCCCCCCCCCAGAATATTCAATTTCAGGCTGCAGTATACTTCTAGGAAGTCTTACTGCAAACTCTAACTTCCCCCACACTGCACAACTAGAATTGCGAGTTAAAATCTTAATTAACCAAACATTTCTAACTCTTTTTCAGAAACATCTGCAGTTTCAATTTCACCAAGCCTTTATTCGAGTGACGCATCTAGCCTCTTTCCCTTTCTAAAACTCTGGAAACATCAGCCCTATTTCACCATAACTCAAAAAAAGTCTCATTTGCTCCACAAATCCATGAAAAAACCCTCTCATTTATAACATGTGGTCTAAAGCCTTGATACATGGAACTGGGACGGGTAACCGTCATCACAGAGCTCACTACTTCATTAACGGAAGTACTGTGACTGGTGGCGCAAGGCAGGAAACAATAATGATGACATTATATTCACACTGCTCAGCTATATACACAGAGGGAAGCCTGCACAACATCACACAGATCTATAAAGTAGGAGTCTCAGCTGGCTGTTAACACAATGAAAGCTGTTTTCAGTTCCTCTTTACAATTCATCTTTTATTTTTAACATAGAAAATTCCAAGGTCTTATAGGGGTCATTACTTCCTACCAAATACAGGGGTGGGCAAGGGTAGGTTTACAGTTGTGAGTACATGAAACACAGTTTATTCTTGTACTATTATTTTTGTTTATTATTGTATTATTGATTACAACTGACTGTAAACTTACTTTACCTACCCCTGTATTTTATTGGCACTATTTACTATTTCCATTTACCCTCTCACATTTATAAGTCCAGCGATAGGTTTCAAACAATTATCATCTTCACCAAATTCTGTTAAAACTGAAAAATACAGACAGTTAAGAGCACAAATTCTGGAGCCAAGTGACTGGGTTCAAATTCCAGCTCAGTCACTGTGATTTTGGGCAGGTCACTTAACCTCTCGGTGCCTCAGTTACCTTATCTGTAAAATGGGGATAAAATAATACCTATCTCACAGGGGATGCTACGCAAATTAAAAGAATTCATATTCATAAATACTGAGAGCAGCACCTGACACACACCAGGGCTGTATTCATGTTTGTTAAATATAAGAAAAATATGTCTCCATATGTAATATATCACTCTGGGGAGTGATCAGAGAAGCTAAAGTCAAAATATTCATACTAATGAGTTGTTTTACTATTTTCTGTCTTGTTGTAAATTCCAAACTGCTAAAACAGTTAATTCAAATGTAAAAGCAGAACCACTTTCTATGCCAAAAAAACAATTTACACATTATCAATACTTGTCTTTCTCTGATCATGAGGTAGTCAGACATCAACATGCAGCTTGGTCTAGTGGAGTTTGATGTATTCAAAAGGACTGTATCTGGGCAGCTTTACACCATCTTTAATTTCTTGGAAGCTCACTTTCCATCTTTGGGCAAATGGCTATAATACTATCCAAGCTTCTTAAGATATTTGTTAAAATTACATTATGTAAAACATACATAAAGAGGTATTATGTGGCCTGGCATCTAGCAGATGCTCAATAAATAGTCATTATTATTAGAGTTGCAATTTACCATTATCCTTCTAGTCTGTTAATATTCCTCTGTAGATATTACAGTATATACTAAGGATCACTGGCCCTCACAATTCTAGCAGTGTAATTAAGAAAATCTATCTTCCCTATTCACTTTTGTTAAGACTGTCAAACATAATCAATGTCTGACCTTGTCCCGGACTAAGATCGAATAACATTGGTGAAAGAGATCCTTCATGGATATTTATGAATGCAAATGTGACACACAAGGTCCTTTCAGTAGTACTTCACGTTATGAAAGTTTTTACAGAATTTAGATAAACTATCATAGAAAAGAATAATTATATCTTAGATGTTTCCTGCATAATAGTTTCAGTTTATACCACCTTTTGTGAGAACTTCCAAAAATCTTAATATATACCACTTTATGGATCTTTTCATCATATCTGCATATTCAATCACAGCAAATATCAATGCCCAATTTTATTTTAGAAAAATATGAGACTAAAGATTTATGACTTGCCCTCCTAAACATACCAAGAAGGGAATTCACATAATTTCTCACTATTTCTGGAGGAAATCCTTGCCACCAGTGCTGTGAATGCTATAAACTTAAATATTAGAGGCTCAAATTGCTAAATATTCTATAAGCAAGGAAAAATATGCTTACCTACTCCCATTCCTGGAAAATGCATTAACTAATGTCCCTCAACTATTTTTCCTTGGATTAGGTAGAAACAGCTCAAACCCCAAGAAGACACATAGCTTTAACTTGGAATGTTGGCTGCTAGAGTGTACTATGTGCTGCTGGAAAGTAATTAAACCATCTTATATCCTCCCTTAAGTGAGATTATAAAAGCCCAGAAAAGAGTCCTTCAAGGAAAAAAAAATGGCAAACTCTTTAAATTAATTAGCACATTAAAGTTCACTGAATTTATTGTGGAATTGTTAGGCATTCATTTTAACTTTAAAAAAAAAAAAAAAAAAAAGGTAACTGATAACTTGAATTTGCCTTGGAATCCCATACAACTTTTCTTCAAATCTACTGTAAAATACCAACACCCAGTATGGAAAGGCTATAGGCTAGAACTTTTAAAAGCACTAGCAAGAGAAATTTTTGAAAAAAAGACAAAACAACAAATAGCAAATACGGAAATCAATGCAATCACACTGATCTAGGTGAGGAGGAGCCCAGGGAAAGGAAAATTCTGTGTGATGGGATGTCTCTAGCACAGCGATAAAAGGGGTTTACAAAAAGGGGTCTCTGGAGTATGAGAAGTTTGGTGGTTCCTAGACTCTCTGATGATCATACCTGGTTCCAGGCTGATAGAGCTAAATCCCAAAGTATTATTGTGACAAATATACTCTTTTCCCAGTTTTTGCTTCTAAAAGTACAAAAGAAATTCCAATTTATAAATTAAAATGTACTACTAGTCTCAAAAGAGCAACATGATATATAGTATTTAAATAAGTATAAAAAGGTAATAGATATTTCACAAAATTTGGTAAGTGGGTAAATCAGCATTATGAGTATATATTAATGTATCACCACAGCACAATGTTGATTATTTTGCTCTATATGGAAATGCAAGACAAAGATAAGTCCTATCTCACCCTGCTTCCCTAAAAAATTATAGCAGCTTTAATAATCAGAATGATTTCATTCATATTCCAATCCTTGGATTGGTCATCTGGTTCTATAGCAGCAACTATTTCAAAATGTCATCATTAGTTTCATAATATTTCTATGAATCTTTATTCTATAAATAGGTAGTGCATTTATAATGTGTTCTAAGTCATGGAATATAATTTGGTTTAAGGAATTTTTGCATCATTTAACTTTATGAACTAAATAAATGCATAATAAAATATAAATTAAAAATTTAATTTAATATATAAAATAAAATATAATGCATACAATAAAACATATGCTTTATTAGATGATTATACCTTTTTTTCCTATTTTTTTGGCCCAGAAACAGCATATTCACTAATAATTTAGTGGTTGAAATTTAATTTCTATACTTTCCTCCAAAAACACAGGCAAACCTTCCTGTTCCTTTAAGCAAAAGTATGTGTTAAACTGAAAATAATGAAGCCAAGTTTCCCATTATATAGAGAAACAGGGCAACTCAGCAAGCAACAATGACGATTCCCATTTCCCGAAACCCTGACCTACTGGGCTCACAGCTAGGGATGAAAGGACCAAAAACCTCCATCTCTGCTGTTTTGAGTCACTACCCTGGCAGCCTTTCTGGCAGTTTCAATTGGTTAAAGGGCTTATTATTTCTTGGCAAAAACATATTTCATAATTGCTAAGAATCACAATAACCCAAGATCTGAAGCTTTCTGAGTGTCACTGTAGAGCAGTGGAAAGAAAACCTTCCTCCACTTTACTAGCTCGTGACCTTTGCCAAGTCACTGGGTATCTCGGAGCCTCATTTTCCTTATCCACAAACCGGGATAAAAGCATTTTCCCTGCCTTGTTCTGGGGACTTCTAAAAGGATCAAATAAAGTAGCATGCATGAAATACTCTGTGAGACAGAAAGTGTTCGACAGAACAGTATTAACATTAGTAGCAAAAAATAATAGTGATTATTAATGAAATAAAGAGCATTTAACTATAATTGGGCCTTTTAGGACTGCCTAGTTTTAAGAATTATAAAGAAAAAAGGGTGAGTGACCTTTCTAGAAGGTAACTTAACTCCAAAAATACACCACTACTGAGCAAAACAAGGCTAGAGTTGTCCCCTGCCCTAGGACAGACATCAACAAACCACTACATAATAGGGTCCTTTCTCATCATGGCAACTCCAAAACAACAAACAGGACTTATCAACCACTTCCAACTCTATTATTTAGGAAAAAAGTCTCCATGGCCTAATGGTAATGAAGGTATCGCATTGCTATTTCTCACTTTGCCCCTGAAGCCCACTTTGCCTACTTAACAATCAACATCATTTCCAATTAGATATACGAAGTATCTAAAATAAACAAGGCAATAATGTTCAGAAACAATTAACACGTGTGCACGCACACGCACACATACTACTTTTTAAAAGGAATATAAATATTTTTAAAAATTCTTTTAAATCTATAAGACCTTAATATTAGAAGATAGCAATAAAAAGGAGGGATTCTTTGTGTTTATTGCACCAAAATAATGAGACATTTCCAAGTTTGTGTTTGAAATTCTTTAAACAAGGTGGCCTTTTTAGTGAGTTGAGATAAAGGTTTAAAACATTTTAGGGACAGAGCATTTGGTTGGCATTCTGCCACTTTCTACACCAGATAATTTCAGTTGCTGCTGTTTGTCTCATATGTTTTTTATTCTCTCTCTAGGGAAGTCAAAGCCTTTTCACTTGCAGGCAAATTTTACTGCAGCTCTGGTAACTACTTTACAAGGTGATAAGCATTCACAAGAGGCTTTCATTAGGTCGGTAGCTAAAGCAAAAACTATGTGCACATATTTAGACAACATGTGTGAAATGGAAAACTTTAAACATATGAGAGTTCCAAGTTAGCCTACTAAAACTGCATGTCCCATGAAAAATCTGGACCTAGAAGGAAGGGACATGCTAAACAGCCTAAAATACAACTGAATTTGTGTATTTTCTTTGCCTTCAACTCAACATAATAGCTTGTTTAATTACCAAAGTCAACTCCTGCATCTGCTAACCCATTGATATCTGGTTTTGCCCAGAGTATGTTCCCCTCCATCACTTTTCCAAAAGCTTTTGTGAAGTTGGAACAGAAACTTTTGCTGTTTCATTTTTCTTCCATTCAGTTCCATGAGTAGTGTCCCAAAGTAAATGGACTGAATTCTATGGTATGTGCAAGCTATGAGGACAACAAAGCATTCAAGTATGAGACTATGAGTTAAGACACAATTACGGTGTCTTAACTAATTAGAGTAAGAAAACACCATCAGTTATCAGAAAGGCACTGGTCATGAGGTGCCTTAAGGTAGGACTTAAATGCCAGATAAGACTTGGGTAAATGGAGATTAACAGCCTGGGAAATGACAAAAATAATGACCCAACATGAGAAGCCTCCAGGGCCCAGAGAGACTGAGCAAAGAACCCTGGTGAAGGACAGTGGAAAATGCAGGGAACAAGATCATTTCTTGGAAATCACTACACTAGTCTAGCTTTTACGCACCATGGAGTGAAATATACTCAGTGATGTTCCAGCCTTCTTCAACTACTTGCAAGTTTATATCATGAATCTAATAAAATTAAATTAGATTGGTTTGTGAAGATAGAGTGCTTTCCCTAACAATATAGCTTTTTCTGACCTGCCCACTAGATTGTACGCTGACTGAGAATGAGTTCCAGCTTACACCCCCAGAAGTCGGTCCCAGTGTCCAACACATTAGCAGGCACCAAAATAAATGCAGGTTTAGGAAATGGACTTTGTTGGCACAGAGAAATGGAGTATAACCTTCCTCAGTTTGTCACTGATATGCATTTCCCATAAGGAGTTCAGAGTTTCCCCAAATGAAGTCAGAATGTCATTAGAAATCAGAGAGAATAATAGGATCTCAAAAAGAAAGTTTTATGAAAGATAACCTACAGAATGTGAAAAAATATTTGCAAATCATATTTGGTAAGAGACCTGTACCCAGAATATATAAAGAACTCTTACAAATCAATAATAAAAAGACAAATACCCAATTTAAGAATGAGCAAAGATGCTAAATAAACATTTATCCACTGAAAATATACAAGTGGCCAATAAACACATGAAAAGATGCTCAACATCATTAGCTCCAGGTAAATGCAAATCAAAAGCACAAAGGTACCACTTCACACCCCCTAGGATGACTACAAGGTAAAAGACAGTAACGATCAGTACTGGCCAGGATGTGGAGAAATTGGAACCTTCATACACTGCTCGTAGGATTGTAAAATGGGCCAGTCCCTCTGCAAATGGTCTGACAATTCCTCAAATGGTCAAACATAAAGTTACCATAAGACCCAGCCATTCCATTCCTAGGTACACACGTGAGAGAAATGAAAATATGTCCACACATAAACCTTTACACAAATGTTCCTAGCATCATTATCCATAATAGCCAAAATGTGGAAACAACGCAAGTGTTTATCAACTGAAGAACAGATAAATAAACCCTGGTAGAGCCATACAATTGAATATTATTCGGCAATATAAAGGAATGGAGTAATGGTACATGTTCCAACGTGGGTGGACCTTGAAAATATGTAAGTAAAAGAAGCCAGCCACAAAGGATCACATATTGTATGATTTCATTTATATGAAATGTCCAGAATAGGCAAATCCATAGAGACAGAAAGTTGGGAAAATGGAAAGTGACTGCTAAAGGTACAGACTTTCTTTTTTGGGGTGATGAAAATGTTCTAGAATTGACTGAGGTAATGGTTTCACTGGTATGGTATATGAATTATATCTCAATAAAATTTTTATTTCAAAAATATACTTTCTGTTTGGGTGATGAAAAAGTTTTAGAAATAGAGACTGGTGATGATTTCACATCATTGTCAATGTAATTAGTACCATAAATTGTACACTTAAAATGCTTAAAATGGAAATTTTTATGTTATATGTATATATTTTTTACAATAAAAAAAATTTAAAAACCAATGCAGAACGGAAAAAAAATATTAACTTATTTTCTCCAGCTTTAATTATTAGTAAATTCTTTCTCCAATAGACTCACTTTGTCCAAAATAGGAAAATCCCACATCTAAAAGATTTTAAAAGCCCATATATATATATAAGGGGAAAGTATTAACATGATTTTGGAAAGTTTATTGAAATAAATCAACCAGAATAACATAAAAAAACCCTGTAAAGAGTATCAAAATCAAATGCTATTGAACATTCTGTTTTCAATTTTATAAATTATAAACTTCATATTTGTGGTTCTTTAACCTGCCTTAACACTGTTTTTGACAGATGATGTTTGTTAACTGCTTTGCTATTTCCTGTTGTGAGGAAATTAATTGACTGTTACAATTCAGGTTTTAACAAATAGCATTTCTACTCTCCTTTGCTAATTATGCTGGGCCTGGATTTTGCGTAACATTTCACACTACATTTATTCTCCTACTTTGATTTTAGAGCAATTTACTTGTAAGAATGTGAATTTGTGTGCATTTCATTTTGAGTCACTGAACTAAATCTGATTGTGTTACTTCTAAAACAATTCTGGACAAATACTTAAACTGAAGTGCACATTGAAACGAATAAACTAAAAATAAGATCATATTTAAATATATAGCATCTCTTTCAGGTTTCAACATGAATGCAAACAAACACATATATGTATAGACCAGGCAAAAACCCTAGTGCATGTAATGTGCAAGTCGTGTGCTTTGTAATAAATACTTTTTACACATCTTCTCTAATACAGTGAGAATTATTACTTTAACACGATTACATTTGAATGTACAGCACTTTGAGGGGTTTAAAGCAAGTCTATTATAGCAAAAAGAGGAGTAGCTATTCCACCACAGTGCTATTTTATATAAAAGAAAGCATTATTATAAGAAGCCGGAAAAATTTACACGTCAAGCAATAGTAACTTTCTCATCAATCAAGCATCTTTTAGATAAATGAATACAGAATTTAAAATCTATGATTATTCATACTTATTTTCTTTTCATCTGACAATCTTGGAAATCACTTTACATGAAAATCTTGGTTTTAAGTGGTAGGCTCATTAATTAATAGAATTAATCCTTCTAAGAAGTTGTGACTTGGAAAAGGCACCTTGGGAAACTGAGCAACAAATACTGACATAAAGTATGCCTTCATAAAATATAAACAATACCATGTATGATGAAATCTCAGTTTCTGTGATGAAAAAGAAATGTAATACTTTGAATAAGAAAAATAATTACTGATGAACATTAGGTGCAAGGACTAGGAGACACCAGACGCTGTATTTTTTATAAAGTTTAAAAAATAATACATTTATTAAGTGCATACTTTGTAAAAGGTATTTTCTTAAGCATTTTACATATTTAATTTCATTTAATCTTCACAAAAAGTTTGTGAGGTAGGTATTCATTATGTATAGGCATTTCATACATGAGAACATTTGAGGAGGAAGATATTCTGTAGCCTGTGCAAATTTGCTGAAGTATTAGACCTGGGATTGAATCCTAATCCATGCTCTTTCCGTTATACTATTCTTCCAATGGCAAACTTTCCATCCCCTAGCAAGATAATTCAGCAGCATATGTTACTGCAACTGTAGGGCTCAGGAATACAGACATGTTCCTGAGGTCTGATTGGTTTAGTTATATTAGCCAGCTAGGAAGGAGAGATAAAACATTTATGCATAGCAATTCCTACCTTTCCAAGTTGTGAGATATCAGAACAAATGCACAGTCAAAACTAAATTACATGTAACTTTCATATTTATATTTCTTAAAGTTACACTAATCCAACCAGCAGAGGCAACTTATAAAAATCAGGTCTCATAAAAGTCATGTCTACTTGGATTCTGCATATTGGATATTATCCACTCTGTATGCATTTTGTATGTGTGTTTGAAGATGTTTTTTATAGTTGGACGTTAAGAAAAATTAGTCTAAAAGATAGTTCACCCAAGGTCACATCATTGGTTAACTTCATTTCTAGTTACAGTGTAGTTTGCATTTTGGATACCAATACAAAAAAAAGACATTGTCTAGGAAAAAAAAATATATGTATGTATATACACATATAATTATAAAAGTAGTGCAAGCTTATATTACACAGAGATGGGTCTAATTCTTACTGAAACACTTCTTTGAACTTCCTGGCACCCATTCTCTTCAATATTTTCCTCTTAATTCTAGCTGTTCTTTTTCAGTCTCCTTTTGTGAGCTTCTCCTACTCTACTCAAGCACTAAATTTTAGAGTTCCCTAGGGTTAGGTCCTGGGTTCTCTTTCTTAACATTTCCAGGTGATCACATCCATTCACAGAGATGTAAATACCATCTGTATTGTAATAATCCCCAAATTTATATGATAAACCCAAACATCTGCTAAAAACCTCCACTACTACATAAAAGTTACTTTGTCCAAAAGCTGAACTCTTTATTTATTTATTTTTTTATCCTCACCTGAGGACATTTTTTCATTTTTTGTTCAGACAGAGTAGGAGGGAGAGAGAGGAAGAGAGAGAGAGAGAAACATCGACGTGAAAGGGCCACATCGAGTGGCTGCCACCCGCACGACCAACCAGGGCTGGGGACAAATTGCAACCGAAGTACATGCCCTTAGCGGGAACTGAACCCGGGTCTCTCCGGACCGCAGGCCGACGCTCTAACCGCTGAGCCAAACCGGCCAGGGCCAAAAGCTGAACTCTTGATTTTCCCCCAAACCTACTCCTTCTCTAGACTTTGGTATCCTCCACCCTGTGGCTGAAGTCACCAGACACTGAGATTAATTCTAGAGTACATCTTTGTCCCCATATTTAATCCATCACCCAATCCCCAAATATATACTAAATGTGTCCACTCCTCTCCATTTCTACTGCCACTACCCTAGTCCAAGTCAGCACCATATCTCACCTGGACTATTTGTTACTGCTTTAGGCCACTTCCTACCCATTCTCCTCTCCACAACCAGTGAGATCTCTAAATGAAAAGAAACAAATAAGCAAAGGACAGATAATATAACTCCTCTGCTTAAAAATCCCTCAATAATTTCCCCTTGTACTTTAGAACAAAATTCAAACTAGCAAGTCTTTGTATGTTCTGACCTGCCTGTTCGTCTCCATCTTCATCCCACATTCTTTGCTCTCCATCTCTGTACTTGTGCAGCACTGGTCTTCTTTCACTCTTCTGTAAGCCAAAACCTTTACTGCCTCAGGGCTTTTGCACATGCTGGTTCTTCTACCTGGAACATTTTCCTCCATTTGATGCCTGGCTAACTCTGATTCATCCTTCAAGTTTCAGTGCAAATACCACTTCCTTGAAGAGGCCTCCCTAAAGTGCCCCACCCCCAAATGAATTGGTTCCCTCTTGTAAATTCTCTCTGATAGCACCCCTTTCTCTCAAATTACTTATTATGTATGTATGTACGTACGTATGTGTTAAATGCCTGGATTTTCCACTAGACTGTAAAATTCATGAAGACCAGGGCCATGTCCCTGCATCATAAACACTTTGCATAGCATGGGTACTTTATAAACATTTGCTGAATTAATTATTTAGAGAAAAGTCCCCTTCACCAGCAATAACCCATTCCCAGGCCCTGGAAAAAAAAAAAAAAAAAAAAAGTTGAACTGTCTTTTTTAACATTTCCAGATACGAGAACATGTTTTCTTTTTGTTGTTTTTTTTAAAAAAAGAGTTCACACATGAACATATTTTTAGTATGTCTTCCTACTACAAGTTTTTACATTTGGATTACATCTAATAAAAAATAGTTTTAGAAAGATTACTAAACAGAAGTAGAGCATAGATAATTAAAAAATAATAAAAACTGCTGAAAAAGTAAATGTTACACAGAAAGAGGCCATTACCCTGTAAACCTTTAACATATCAACAACTGTTTGCTGAGCATCTATTATGTACCAGTTCCTGTGCTGCACAATGGACCTGGCTCGCGTCAGTCATGCTTCAGCAAAAGCATTTTATCACTGGGATACGTTTTCAGAGGCAGTTGGTAAGCAAATTTTCTTCAATAAAACCGTAATTATAAAATGATTAATTTTATTACATCAAAAATTAAAACATTTTATTTAGGAGTAGAAAAATAACTTTATTTTATCATTTCACAAAGGTGTTAAATTTTTAATAGGTTATTTAAAGCCTTAGACTTAGTCCCATTTTCAGAGGAAAGAGAAATACAGATTTTGCTCAGTCTTTATCATATTAATTGTAGTTAACTGAAAAGTCCACAAATGTTTTTCAGCAAACCAATGGTTTCATGACTATTCAAGTTAATACTGGCTCAATAAGCATAGGGGACCTCAATTATCATTCTAATTGTGTTTTAATTCATGGCACTAAAAATATTGTTGTGTGTTTTTTGGTTTTTTTTTTAACAAAAATACTACTTTATATTTTCCTTGCACTTCAAAGGAATTCAAATTTCTCCTGGTAAGTTCAACACCTGGGGAAACTTCATTAAGCGCTGTGATTCCCTGAAATGACTTCTTCATCGTGCAAAATAGAGGCTTTAAAACCTGAAGTTAATGTAATGTGTACTATTGCTCAGGGACTCCAAGTGGCACTGGGAGACACTGCCATGCTAGTAGCTTAATTAATGTCTCCATCAAATGAATGGAGTGCAAAAAAAAAAATTAGTCTTAAAAGTCAGGGTTTAATGAGGATTTACAGAAACAATGAATTCCTGATTTCAATAATAGATGAGGAAGACTTGAAGCATATTTCTGCTCTCAAATTGTCTTTAATTCTGGTAGTTACATGCCAAGACATAAATGGATGCTGGATAAAGTCCAAAGAAAATAAAATGATTACGGAATCTATTGATTGCTGTAGGTGGTAAACTATAAAAAGGGTTATGACTCTTCAGGATGGAAAGGGTAATTAATGCAAAACGCAGATTTTAAGAGTATGATACTGTTATGAACTATCATGAACGGTATGTCCTACTTGAACTTGTTTGCCAAATTTCAAAAATCTAGAATTTCAGATTCTACAACAAAGGCAATACCAACTTAAAATCTGAAATAGTTTAGGACAAATATTTAAAGCTGTGGATAGAAAATATCAATCTTATAGGAAGTAGTTTAAAGCTAAATTTGTAATATTATAGTTTGAAGGAGAATTTAGGTGATTTGTGTGGATTTCGTGGACTTTAAAGCAATCTGCAAATATCTTTGGGTAGGGATAGAGAATAACTATCCTTTTAAGGTGTTATTGCAAAGGATAGTCATGAATCCACTGAGGTAGATGCAGAACAAAACACAGCTTTGGACCAAGTAATCAAACTGTTTTTTTATTTATTTTGTATTAAAATTTGCTACTGACCAGGTTTCAAATGAAAGTTTCAGCCTGCTGCTCAGAATTTCAAATCTGCCTCATGCCTTGAAAGCAGTTGCAATTCCACGGTTTCAAGAACTTTTAATAATTATGCCCCTATTTAAAGAAGCAATAGGGTTCACCATACAGTGTTTAGATACTTAACAGTCTTGACTTATTTAAGCTGCCTTCCTACTTTCCCCATTGACCCAGGACCTACAAAGTGTACTCATTTCTCTTCAGGCAGGTCCTGCTTAACCTTCCCGTACTCCCCTGCGTAGACACAGATACATAGTCTTTATAAGTTTCTCTGCCTAGTCGATGGCAGGTTGGGTCATTTCTTTTACTCTTCATCAATTTATCATCATTCCAAATATTTACAAATCCTGTTATTTCTCTAAAGATCATAAAAATACTTTGACTAGTATAAACTCACAGTTTCCATTTTTTACATACATATTTCAAAAAATACTAAGTGCTTTTAACGCTAATATAAATTTCCAGATTTTTTAAGTTATTGCTTGATTTGCCATATCATTAGGAACACCAATCAGCTTTCTTGAGGAAAACAGAATGGAAGTTTTGAAAATATTTCTGACCATTTTTAGATAGCAAAGGTGTAGAGGTTAAAACCATCTGCACAAAAGTAAATAATCA
Organism: Tadarida brasiliensis; assembly: GCA_030848825.1. NCBI lineage: Eukaryota > Metazoa > Chordata > Mammalia > Chiroptera > Molossidae > Tadarida > Tadarida brasiliensis. The sequence goes on along the minus strand of CM061267.1, from coordinate 73,876,271 downwards.
ATTACTCCAAATAAATGATTGTTGAGCTACTGATGGCTTATTACAAAGGACTGTTTTACAGATGATCCTTGAATAACGCCAGGGTTAGGTTAGGAGCACCAGCCCTGTGTAGTTGAAAAATCCGTGTACAACTTTTGAATCCCCCATAACTTAACTACAGTCATCCCTGGTATCCCTGGAGGATGGCTTCCAGGCCCCCACAGAAACCAAAATCCGTGGATGCTCAAGTCCCTAATGTAAAATGGCACAGGACAATGCATAAAGTCAGCCCTCTGCATCCATGGATTCCCAACCTCAAATCTAAAATAATGTTTACAATCAGAGGTTAGTTGAATCCACAGATGTGAAACCCAAAAATAATATGGAGGGCTGACTATATATTTACTGAAAAAAGTCCACAAATACATGGACCCACATAGTTCAAACCCATGTTGTTCAAGAGTCAACTGTATTTTGTTGAGCACTACATGAAAAGGGCGGCTGTTAGGAACAGGAAAAAATGCCAAATCTCACCTGAGGTTACAGGAAGTTACTGACAGTATGGTGAATTTCACAGGGACCAGGCAAGATAAAGACACTGAGATACCGACTGTGTGATTAAACCTCGAATGTCTGCTGATGGTCACAGTTCATTACTAAGTATTTATATGGTCCCATCTGTGATCTGTCAAATTAAAAAGTTGCTATTTTAACAAACTACTGCTAACTGTCTCCTTAAAAAATACATTAACCTAGGCTATTTAAGGTATACTTATGTAACAATTAAGCAACATTTGAAATATTTTATTTATTTTAAGTTTGTAACTTGTTCAGATATTATGCCTGAGTAATGGTGCTGAAGAGTAAAAATAATTTCTTACCCTTTTTCCTAAAATTTCTGCCAGTTCTTTCAGGAATCCAAACCACAAGATTTCATTGCCTATACCCTGTCTTTTTTACTTCTTTCTCCCATTATCTATCTCACCTGGGAACATTGACCCTGAAACCAGTGGCTCAACCTCCTCCAGCTACAATGTAATTCCAAATGCAGCCACATCAAGGTAAGTGCACACGGCAGATATCAAAGAAGCGCTGGCACTTTTCCGTCCAGGGTCAAAACAGTACCATTTTTGAGCATCAGCACCATCCCAGACAGGAGAAAGGCTGGGGATTCTGATGGGCAGAAAAGATGAAAGCAGGAAAAACACCTAAAGAAATGCTTACATGTGTCATCGTTATGTAGTCACAGCCTTTAGTTCAGAAAACAGGGCAAATAATTAGTAAAGCTAATACAAGAAAATGTTCTGATGCATATCCATTTGGCTACTTAAACCATAAACCATAGCATATTTGGTTACAAGGACAAATAAAGTTCATTTATGTTCATTGCTTAATGGAAGTTTTTACACATCCACATTATTGTGCAATACTTTAATATTGATGCAACAACCTAGTGTCAATTGACCTTGAACAATAGTCCATTAAATTTCACCAGGTCCTGCTTGAACCAGTGGTTAGCAGTCAAATACCACCCGAGGTATCCAACTCAAATAGAGATGATTTAATTTTTATAACCTGATGAATACAGCAATGATTTACTATTTGGCACTCTGGGCACAGGGAGAACAAGCTTCTGTTTTGTTTGCTTCATTTTCAAGTTCAACAAGTCATATCCCATACTGGAAAAATTTAATAAAGCACAGTAAATTTTTCCAATGCCTATGCTAGGTCTTGGTCATATGTTAAACATCTTTTAAAAACTGGATTAATTCCTTCAATGGCTAACTACTGTTTAATAGTTTATAGGCCCTTTTATCAATTCAAAATCATTATAATCCTCTATGTATCAAAATGACCATTCAGGGAAGAACCATTCAGGAAGGAAGGCCTAGATTAAACCCCAAGATGAGTTCTGTAAGTCAAATCCATACATATTTATTTGGCGCATATAAAAGAGATGAGAGGCAAAGCCAAGGAAACAGACTTCATTTCAAGAAAAAGAAAATTTTCAGGATTAGTTAAAAAGAAGCAAATGTACCAACCTTATAGTATGTTGTTTCTACATTTTATTTTAACATTTGGCTAATAGAAAAGTATGCTACCTGCCCACATTCCACACTCTCTTAAGTTACTATATACAAAGACAATACACCCAGCTTCGAGGAGACAAATGTAGCAAAAACTTCTAGCTAAACAAAGTAAAAACAATCATTTTCTGAGAGATGACTACACAGGTGCAATTAAAACTTTATAAATCTCAGTATACACACTACAAGAATAGTACAGCCACTGGTGTGTCATCAAAATAAAGAAACCAAACTGCCACAGGTGAAATAAATCAAATAATACTTATATTTTCTTGATTTTGTGTTTTGCCTATATCGTGGTGATAGTTGGTTTTCTCCAGGCTTTTGATCCCAGGAAATGACTAAACATTATTTGCTCTGGAGATTAAATAATGAACAGAACAAAACCAAACCCCAATTTAAGAACTGGGGGTGGGGGGGAACCTCAGCTTTCTGCTGGAGAAGCTGCTGTTGAGCGAGCACCCATTCTGTGCCCAGCACCGAGCTGCGTATTTTCCATAAGTTATCAAATCAGCAGCCCCACTGAGACCATGTATGGCATGATCCTCCTTTCACAGTTGAGGAAACTGAAGCCCAGAGAGGTTAATTAAGTCACCAAAGTCCCAGCTGGCAAGCAGCAGAGCTGAGATTCAGATCCAGATGTCTGACTCACTTAGACAATGGGGTTTCCCCCTAAATTAACATGCAATAATTATATATATATATATATATATATATATATATATATATATATATATTTGTAAATTGAACTCCTTTGTCTCCAAAAGACTATAGGATTCTCAAAATGTAACTAAAGAACTGGGTAGGCAGGGGCGTGGCCCAACCCAAGGCCAGGAACGTCCTCGGGGAAAGAGGCAGCTACTGTGGCTGGAGAAGCAGTGGGGAAATGGAAAGTGGTCGGTCTGTGGGTGGTCACTGGCAGCCTGGCTTCAGCCATCCTGGACACACTGGTAGAGAATGGCATCTGCCTTCTGGATTGTGGAAAAGCTCTGTAGACACAGTGACTCCCATCTCAACACATTGAGAAATGAGTGTATTGCTTCATATTTGGCCCTGTCGCTCTATATGAAGATATTAACAGAGGATCTTAAGGTTCAAAGAGACAGAGCTCTTACAGATGATATATTATATAACTGTACACTGGAAACCTATATAACTTTATTAACCAATGTTATCCCAATACATTCAATAAAAATAAAAAAGAAAGACTAAGGTATCCGGAAGAAACATTTATAGAAACTCCATTAGATACACACACACACACACACACACACACACACACACACACACACGTTCTGTAAAATGAAAACAATAAGGGCTATCATGTACATCAGAAGGCCTGCATCAGTACGATGATTTGAAGAGCACAATGTAATAGAATTAATAAAAACAACTGAGTCTTTGAAAGGACTGCATGAACAGATGCAATCTATATACGTAGAACTCCTCTGTCTAAGGGCAGAGGTAGAAACCCAACAGGTGATGAGGTGTTTAAATCTGGATACATTTATCACACTAGGAGGTGGAAAAATGGAGCTGGGACCTAAAGATCCATGATTTAGCATAAGAGGTGGAACTAGAGAAAGAAGTGTAGCAACCTCAAAACTGAGATGCAAAAATCCAAAGGGTTCAGTCTCAAGAAGAGGATCTGACCAGCAGACATTTCCAAAGATCAAGCTTTTCAAGTCATAATATGTAACATTCATACTGGGAACTGAGGAGATAAATTACAATTTTATATCTGGGACTCAAGCGCAGACTGAACTGAGTACTAAGGACACTGAAAACCCCAACTGCAACCAGGAAAGACTTTGTCCCAAGAGAATGTGTTGAAGTCATTGGGAAGGACAACACAAAAATTCATTTGATGCATTCTACCGCAATGGTTAAAAGATAACACTCTCTCTCACCAAATGCCAAAGTTCTTTGTAATAAGTACCACAGCTTCCCTTTTACCCGGATGTACAGTATAAAGATTTTATCAGAGAAAACAATTCTCCAATCATGGACTGATAATGAGAGATCCATTCCTAATGATGGCACATCTTCCAGGACTACAACTACTATAGCAAACATTCTATGGGATATAATTCATGGGTGTTCCCAAGTCCTCCCTAAATTGAGGAAGGCAGCCTTTAGGGAAACTAAGGTTAAAACTTTTGAATCAACATAATCAAAACTACTTATATAGGAATTAATATGTGGAAATGAGACAAGGATGTGGGATCCCCAGTAGTTCTTCAAGAAATGTGTATAGCAAACTAAAAGTAGACTTGGAGTAAAGTCTTCAGTGTGTTTGTACACACACACACACACACACACACACACACACACATACACATGTATACATATATACAGTTTTAAGGTATAATATATTTACATATTTAAAAATTACCTTTAGATTATACTCTATTTCCTTCAAATCTGATACCTTGATGGGTTATTTGTAGCTACAGTATCTGTGCCCTCGAGAGTGGTATGCTATCAATCACCCAATGTCAACTTTTCTCTTTGACTGACCTTGCAATAATATTCATTTAAGGCGTAATCACTCTTCACGGACAAATCATTGTCTATTAAATATTAATTTATTTGATGTGTTCCTGAAAATATTTTTACAACATTGGTTTTATGAAACCCAAGTGTTCCATGATAGAAAACACTAAAATAACATCACCCTGTTCACATATATTCATTCTGCACACTTTTAGGAGTATAAAACACTTCATATTATATTTGCTATACAATACAATTCAAATGGAATGAAAATGCCTTTCAATAGAAGCCATAGGCCTTTGATATTTCCTGAACATTATGGGAGATGGCAAAGCATTTTTAGTTAATGCATTTGGGATTCAAAACATTGTGTTTTAAATGAAAACATAAAGTTAGTTGGCATTTGATGTGGCTTCCAAGACCAAATATATAGCATAAGATGGTAATGCAAACTAATGGCAATAATAGATAACTGTTTCACTTTAAGGGGGAGAATGGAAAATGGGTAAGACCATGAAAGCCTTTTAGGCTAGACATTTGGTTTCAGCCTGGCAGGATTAAGGGCTTCATTTTAACCATATTCTTCACAATCTTGAGTATTTATTAATAAACCTCAAATGTATAGTAACAATTCTATAATCTTCCATAAAATGAAGAGTAATAAATCTTTCTAATTTACTTAGGTGAAAGCTGAATAAGGAGAGAGATTTAGCTCTGGTAAATAAAAGCACCAAAATATAGCTCAATTAAGTAGAGAAGATAATTTCAAAAGCATAAGCTTTCTATAGTCGTGAACTTCTTAAGAATTATTTAGTTCTAATTAAAAATCTTAACAATAATGAATAAAGGTTAGCTATCACCCCACGGCACAGGAACCAGAGCATTTCTGGGAACTGAGAAAAGGTTCACATCCCCACTAGGGCGAAACTAGCAGTTTAATTTGACCTAGCAGTCCTGAAGTCATGCTCCAGTGGACTCAGCTCTGAGACTCCGTGAGCTAAGAGCTTACAGAACCAGTACAATTACAGAACTAGGGATGAGATCTCAAAAGGAAAGTTCTAATTTAAGCTTACAGCCCCACAGTAACTTTAGAATAACTGTGATAATAATAACGTGGATCAAAAAAAATTTAAGGATAACCCTATACTTGGAAATTAAAGCATTCACCACTAATTCTTAATTATAACAAAAAAATGAAAATGGCCGTTAGAATCCTTTAAAAAATGCAAGGAAATTACAAGTCCAGGATTACCTAAAAGAACCAGAAATTGTATTCATATATTCTTCTCTAAAGAGAGAAACTTATGTGTGAAAGAAATCTGTAATTTTATCAATGAATGGGAAACTGTCTTGGTGTATGGTATCTAGAGTCAAGATGGTTCCCAGCTAATACAAATGGAGCATGTTTAGCATATAAAATACATAAGTATAAACAACTCACATGTTAATAATACATTTAAAGAAAGGTTCAATGACAGGGTTGAAAACTATTGCGGTATTTTAGCAGAATATCTAACTTCAACTGACATGGCAGGCTAGAAGTAACAGCTGCCTGGGATTCATTCTGCACGCTGTCTGGCAAGAGAGCGGCCTGTGCAGGCGTAATTGCCACATATTGCTAATGTCTTCTGCCTACCATCCATTTCATGTGACCATAAGAATTTCAAAACATAAGCAATGTCTATTCTAACAAGGAGACCACGATTTCCATTTAGGAATATGAAGTTTATATTGGTTTGGTTTGTTTTCTAGGATGACAACTGTCATGGCTGGGTGAAAGACATTCCCACTAAACCAATAAATAAAATCAACAAAGGAAATGCATCCATGAAACACCAACATGTCAGTCTTCAGGACACACTTACAGCCTAGTGGAATCTCCAGAACTATACACCAAGACCAGTGATGTCTTTCTGAGGCTTAACATGACATTCAGCTGACTACCTGGAGGTTCTGAGCTTCCTGCCAGATAAAAGACAAACACGCCAACTGGGTATGGTGTGTGACCTGCTGCTGTTTTTAAAAAACAATGCCAGATTATAACACTCTTTGTCCACAAAAATGCCTGACATTTCTGGCTTAAGACCTTTTGTGTCTAATAAAAAACTCCATCTCTTATGACAGAAGTTTCTTTCATTGATGGATTTATTAAATAAATAAGTAGTTCATCAGTTTACAGAATGTGTTATTTCACACAATTTAATATGAAAGAACTAGCAGGTGGTACCATTAGGAACCATCAGTAGTAGGAATTGTTTCATAGATGACCAACTTAATCTACGTTTGGAACACTGCCATCCTTTATAAGGTTTTTCCATATAACACATTCAAAGTTTTAGCGCCCATCTACTCAGGGTGTTTATGAAATCCTTGTGCAACTTTAAACTTGACCTATCCCACTGAACTATATTTTATGGGACTCTGTTAAAACTGCTGTGTATTCATCCAGACCACATTCTTTAAAGGAACTCCGAGCCAGGATCATGAATGCAATTTATGAAATCACTCGGCAGCAGCTGGAGAATGTTTTCAATGAGGTGGAAAATCAGACTGAAAGTTGGATCACCAAAAAATGGTGATTATGTTGAAGTCTATAAATTTAAACGGCAATGTTAAAGTCTTATTCACACTGATTTAAGTCATTTAATTTTTTTTTGTCACAAATACAACAAAGAGTAAGGTTTAAAGTTAACATGGAAATTTTAAAAGCACCCAAAATGGCTAAGCTGTTATATATTTCTATTAGAAGTTTTATTATTTTTCCCATGTTAGGAGACTAATAGCAACTATTTTGAAAACATCTTACAATATCCTAAAAAGGCTAACATATATTTTAGAAGTCATTAATTCTCCAACTTACTTAGCTTATATTTTTAAAATATTACTGTTTATAAAGATGCATATTCATAAGTAAACCATTTCCTAATAGGTTGTGAAAGGAGAAAAATCAGCATGAGAGATTGGTTAACATGTTAAAATAGAAGGTGGCTAGAGACCATATAGTATCTTGGATTCAATCCCAGCACACACACAAAAGGACATTAGTAGAAAAACTGGTAAAATACAGATAGAGTCTGTGGTGTAGTTAATATACCAATGGTAATTTCTTAGTTCTAACAAATCTACCATGTTGTATAAGATGTGAATGAAAGAGGGAGAGAGAGAAAGAAAGAGAGAGAGAGAGGGAGACTGTACTATTTTTACAATTTTTCTGTAAATCTAAAATAATTCCAAAATTAAAAGTTTATTAATTTTTTAATGAGATAAGAATATTGGTAGCTTCTGTAATTTCTTGTCTACCTTTCTTCTTCTCACTGATTGTGCCAAATTTTATTTTCTAAAGCTGGCCACAATATCTCCCATCACATGTGTTCTTCAGCTACATTTCCCCGTTCAGAGCTGGTGTTTACTTCTCTCCACCCTTGAATCTGGGGCCTCTCTGATGCTACTTTGACCAATGGCACATGGTGGAAGTGATGCTTCTACCAGGACTGGGTGTAGCTCTTAAATGACCTGGCAGCTTCTAATTTCTGCGTCTCTGATTGCTGACTCTCAGAATCCACCCACCATTTGATGAGAGGGGCTATGAAGAGCTATTCTTCCTCACAGCCTGAGCCCGAGCCAGCATCAACTGGCAGCCATGTGAGTGAGCTACTCTGGACATCAAGCCCAGTCGAGGTCTGCAATGACAGCAACTCCAGCCAACACCTGATTACAACCACATGAAAGCGCTCAACCAACAACTGCCCAGCTAAGCCCAGTTAACCCTCAGAAATATGAGAGATAATAACATTATTATTGTTTTATGCCACTAAGTTTGTGTAGTTTGTTGCACAGCAAAAGATAACAAGGACACCAGTAATCAACAAAAAGGAAGCTACTGCCCAGATGTCTTCATGGAAGTACTGGAAATAGAAAGTCTGGAAAATAGAAGATCTTAAAAAAAAAAAAAGTTTCCCTTTTCACTTTACTATTCTGCCTACTTTTCTTTTTTCTATTTGCAGAACTTATTGACTAAACCAGTTAAGGACAATACACAAATTTCAGGGGGAAAAATGCTCAACCGGAACTTCACGGGAAAATCAACCTTTTTATGTTTGCCTAGTGTCAAACATATCAGATCACAAATGCTCAGCCAAGAAATACTTTCTTAAAAGGGACATGAATTACTCATTGCATTCACTTACTAAACAATATTTTAGTGAATCTCCATGGCTAGAGCAAGTAATCCAAGCAGAAGCTGCAAGAATATTTATCTAAAATTGACTATATAACACAAAATAATAATAGTATTTATCTCAGATATTCCTCGCAATCCTATGAGGTGGATCTTCTTACTTTCTCCAGTTTACAGATAAGGAAAACGAAGCTTAGCAACATTAAGCAACTTGCCCAAGGTCACCAGGTCAGTTAGGGTAGGAGCCAAAATTCCAAAATTAAAAGCTTATTAATTTTTTAATGTGATAAGAATATTGGTAGCTTCTGTACTTTCTTGTCTTACCTCTCTTCTTCTCACTGATTGTGCCAAATTTTATTTTCTAAAGCTGGCCACAATATCTCCCATCACATGAGTTCTTCAGCTACATTTCCCCGTTCAGAGCTGGTGTTTACCTCTCTCCACCCTTGAATCTGGGGACTCTCTGATGCTACTTTGACCAATGGCACATGGTGGAAGTGATGCTTCTACCTGGACAGGGTGTAGCTCAAATCCAGTTTGTGTCCACAGGCCAAACCCTTCCACTATACTTGTCCTGATTATGATATCTTTATACTAAATGCTTCTTTCACACATTTTTATAGACTGTAAAAAACATTCTTTAAAAAATTTTTTTTCTTTATTGATTTTTTAGGAGAGAGGGATGGAAACATCGATGAGCGAGAACATCGATTGGCCGCCTCCTGCATGCCCCCCACTGGGTATTTGGCCCACAACCTGGACATGTGCCCTGACCGGGAATCGAACCAGCGACCTCTTGGTGCATGGGTCGACGCTCAACCACTGAGCCACACTGGCCGGACATAAAAAACATTCTTTAACAGTAATCAAATTAGCATATTTCAAATTTAGTCAAACATTACATTCCAGAGAAGAAATTTACATTCTTTAAAGTTTCTTTCAATAAAAAGTCTCTTTTATTGGGGCAGTGCTATAAACTAAATGTTTGTGTCTTCCCAAAATTCATATGTTAAAACCCTAAGCCCTAAGGTGATGGTATTTGGATGCAGGGCCATTGGGAGGTGACTGGGTATAATGGTAGAGCTCTCTTTACGGAATTAGTGTCTTTATAAAAGGGATCCAAGAGAGATCCCTCTCCCTTTCCACCATGTGAGGACACAGCTGGAAGACGGCCTTCTGCAAACCAGGAAGTGGGCTTTCACCAGACACTGAATCTGACAGCACCTTGATTATGGACTTCCCAGCTTCCAGAACTGTGAGAAATATATTTCTGTTGTTTATAAGCCACCTAATTTATGGTAATTTTGTTATAGCACCCAAAGGAACTCAGACAGGTAGCTTATAAATAACTAGGCAATTTAGCAAAGAATCTTTTGTGTTAATTACTATAAGCACATTATATACTTATGAGTCTTTGACATAATTAATACTCTGAAATGTAAAATGACCCAATCCTCTTGATTCTATCTTTAAAACTACCTCTAGAAGCTGTTTTCTCCCTTTCGTCCTCATTGCTACACATCTAGCCCAAGATGTCATCATTTCTTGCCCCGACTATTGCAGATGCCTCCCAAATATCTTCGTGTCTCAAACCTGTTTCCCTGCAGACCATGCCCCATACATACTGCTATCACAGTTTTATCCTTAAAACATGTATTTGATCAACAAATGACAAGTTCTGGCGAGGAAGTGGAGAAAAGGGTACTACTCTAGGGCACTGCTGGCAGGAATGCAGACTGGTGCAGCCACTATGGAAAAGAGTATGGCATTTCCTCAAAAAATTAAAAATGGAACTGCTGTTTGACCTAGGAATCGCACTTCTGGGTATATATCCTGAGAAGCCCAAACACCAATCAGAAAGAATATATGCACCCCTATGTTCATAGCAGCGTTCTTGACAATAGCTAAGATCTGGAAACAGCCCAAGTGCCCATCAGTAGATGAGTGGATAAAAAAGCTGTGGTACATTTGTAGAAAGGAATACTATGCAGCTGTAAAAAAAAAAAAAAAGGATATCTTACCCTTTGAGACAGCATGGATGGACCTGGAGAATATTATGATAAGTGATATAAGCCAGTCAGAGAAAGACAAATATCACATGATCTCACTTATATGTGGAATCTAATTAATATAATAAACTGGTGAACAAAATAGGTCCAGAGGCATGGATGCATGGTATAGACTGACATATCTCAAAGGGGAGGGGAGTTGGAAGACAGGAAGAGATCAACCAAAGAACTTATATGCATATATGCATAACTAATGGACACAGACAATAGTGTGGTGAAGGCCTGGGGTAGGGTAGGGGCTAGGAGAAGGGGGTAAAAGGGAAGAAAATTGGGGGATATCTGTAATACTGTCAATAATAAAAATAAAAAAAAAAACATGTATTTGATCATTTTCTTCCACTCAGAAGAAAAACACTTTCAAAGTATTTGAAAATCAAAGTTCAACAATTTTAGTATAATATGCAAAAAAGCCCCCCACTCCCATTGTTGCCCCTCTCCAGTCCCAACCATCTTTCAGATATCACTCCTCCATGTATTTCATCAAACATTATTTGCTTTAAAATCATCCTCTTTCAATATTCCACTTAATATTATTAAACTTGCCCAGCTGGTGTGGCTCAGTGGTTGAGCGTCGACCTCATGCACCAAGAGGTCACCGGTTTGATTCCCGGTCGGGGCACATGCCCAGGTTGCGGGCCAAATTCCCAGTGGGGGGGGGGGCATGCAGGAGGCAGCCGGTCGATGTTTTTCTCTCTCTCTCTCTCCCTCTCCCTGCCTTTCTCTCTAAAAATCAATTTAAAAAAATTAAAAAATATATATATTGCTAAACTTGGGTTTGATTGTTTTATTTCCTCAAATTTTGTTTTTAAGAGAAAAATGCATGCTTATCAGTACATGCCTACATTTCTTTCTTTCTTTCTTTTACAGAGAGAGAAGAAGGGAGAGGGAGAGATAGAAACATGAATGAGAAACATCTATTGGCTGCCTCCTGTGCGCCCCCTACTGGGGATCAAGCCCACAACCCAGGCATATGCCCTGACCTGGAATCAAACAGGTGACCTCTTGGTACCTGGGATAGCGCTCAATCCACTGAGCCACACCAGCTGGGCAGTACATGGCTACTTTTAAAACCTAACCATTCAGATCATCTAGCTCAGATCAGTAGTAAAGGAGGAAAAAAAGACTTAACACCCACTGTACCTTTGAAAGGGTCAAATATTAGGATGTAAGCAATTTATTTTTACTCTAAAAAAGGAATGAACTAGGCAAGTTGGAATGCAATTAAAAGTAAGTAAAGGTAGAAATAGAAAGAAAAGTTCGATAAGACAAAATCATCTGCTTGAAGTGAGGGCTGGCAGAAAGCTCAAAGAAAAGGGAACATGTCCATCAGCCTCTGTGGGTATATTAGCACAGTAATTCTCAACCTTGCTGTACATTAGAATCACCTAGAGAGTGTCTAAAAGCCACTTAAATCAGAATCCCTAGGGGTGAAACCAAGGCACTGGTATTTTTTAGAACACCCCCAAGTGATTCCAATGCACAAAGTTGATATCCACTCTGTTAAGACAAAGCTGATAAAAAGGAAAGAAGAGTTGACAGCTCAGATGACAAGAAAACAACAATGTATTATAGTGCCCATAAACATAATTATGATTTTTCTCCAGGAATGCTTAGGAGCATGGGAGCAGGGGCATAAAAGGGAAAGGTTGGGTTTATCCAGAGTTGAAAACTGGCAGGGACCAAAAATTGAGAGCTGATCTTACAGCACTGCAATGATTGACCACAGGCTCCAGATTGGAAGTGAAAAGTCAGGAAGTGGAGAGAGACTGAGCACGTAAGAGCTGTCAATGAGCTGGATGAACAAGCAGGAGTAGTGGCATGAAAGAGAGACAACCTGACATCTGAGAATAGGATTTCTGGGTTAAAGGGTTCAGATTTCAGAGGAAATACGATTCTGAGTGGTTATATAATCTAGAGCAAGGCCACAGCAGAGAACTGCTGGAGTAGAAAAGGTAAAAAGTCATTGGCAAAGAAAGTCTTTGGAGAATAAGGAATTGAGGTTAGAGTGTTAGGTAGGGCATCATCACGGATGTTTGAGCTGCTCAGTCTGACTACAGGAGCTGCGAAAGGGAAAAAGCCAAGTCAGAGAGCTCAATCTAGAGCACATGGAGGATAGCAGGTGGCATGAAGCTCAGAAGCTGGTGTCCTTATTAATGAGGTGGCAAGGACAGGGACTCAAGTGGCAAGGCAGCAGCAGGAGAACAATAACCCTGGTCACAGAAGTCCCGAGTGTGTGGGAGAATGAGCAGCGTCCGTCTGAGAGGCACAATCCTCTCAATTAAAGGAAGAAAGTGGAAGAACATATTTTCAAATCTATATTTGTTCCTGCCACTCTCACCCATAGCTTAATGTTCATCACCAGCTTCCACTTCTCTTAAGATAAAGACATCATCAGGGCCCTGGCTGGTTTGGCTCAGCAGTTAGAGTGTCGGCCCATGGACCAGAGAGTCCCGGGTTCGGTTCCCGCTAAGGGCGTGTACCTTGGTTGTAGTTTGTCCCTGGCTCCGGTTGGGGTAATGTGAGTGGCAACCATTCGATGTGTCTCTCTCACATCAATGTTTCTCTCTCTCTCTTCCTCCCTCTCTCCCTTTCGCTCTATCTGAAGATAAATGTAAAAATGTCCTGGGATGAGGATTAAAAAAAAAAAGACATCATCAGGAACCACAAAGTCTAACATGACCTGGGGCTGCCTAACTCCACAGCCTCAAGTTCCACGCTCCCTGCTGGCTCTCTGCCCGTCAGACTAAGAGCCTTTTCCCAATTCCCCAAAAGTACTATGCCCTCCACCAAAGGGACATTATGACTTGCTGTTTCCCTCAGTCTGAAACCCTCTCACCTCCTTCCCCTCTCCAGTAAAGTCTTATACATGTTTCCACAATCAGTTCAAATGTTACTAACTTAGGGTAGACTTCCTCAAATTTCCACATTTGCTCATCTGCTCTCATAGCATATATCAATGCTATAGTTTTACGTTTATTTGGGTGACCATATAATTAATGTCCCTCTCTCCAACTAGACTGTTATTTCCATGAAGGCAGACTGTATCTATCACAATCACCACTTATTCCCAATGTCTAGCAAAGTGACTAGCATATGGTAGGCCCACTATAAATGCTGTTGAATGAATGAATGAATGAATGAATGAATGAATGAATGAATACATATTTGATCATAGTGAAAAGGCTGATGTTATCTTGGTACTATTCTTATAAAAGCCAAAGATATTATTTCTCCAGTGCTTCCTTTATGTCAGATATGGCTACTCATTTTATCCATGCATCAAACTCTAAGATAGGTTTTATAATCCCAAATTTATAAATGAGGAAACTGACACTGACAAAATTCAATGACTTGCCTATTGTCCTCTACCAGAGCAGCACCAGAGCCAAAATTTTCCCAGGTAGAGGCGCTCTATCTCTACGCAGAGGTGGCTGTAGGGAGGCCTACAGTTAAGGCCAAACCATTCCTCAAAAAAGCAACTCTAGATGTGCATACATATCTGAATACGTATCAGTGCGACTGGCTTCAAGCTGGTGCTCTTCACCAAGACCTTTTACAAGAGTTGGCAACTGGGTCAATGGAGAATAGGTTTGGATGGGGAGCTCGCTAAAACCATGGGAAAAACAGTAGCCAAATGCTCATGGGCAGTCACAAAACAGTAATGAGAAGAGGAGGCTGATTCATGGCCTCTGCAGAGATCTTCCCTGAGATAGAAGGGAATTTTCATTCTGTTGGGAGACCATGAAGGTGAGCAATTACTGCTGATGACAGAAGTCTCTTCCATATCGTACAGGTCAAATCTTGGACATCACCATTTAGTACTCATTCAACTACATGAGCTTCTTTTTATGGAAAAACTGGGTTCTAATGAAGAAACCACTGTGGCTTGTACTCATATAGAGGTAGAAAGGTTTCATTTAATAACAGCACTAGAACAGTTCCTTGACATTACAAACAGAATTCCAACTTGCCCACAATGGCAGGACCAAAGCCCATAAACCTCTAAACACATACAGAATGTGTAAGAAAAGAAACTTTTAACATTTTTCTTCTATCTAGTCTGGGTCAAAAAAAGGGGGGTGGGGAAGCAGGAAGAGATTAACTAAAGAATTTATATGCATATATGCATAGCCCATGGACACAGACAATAGGGTGGTGAAATCCTGGGGTGGGGTGGGAACCTGGTGGAGGGGTGCAATGGGGGAACATCTGTAATACTCTCAACAATAAAGATTTTTTTTAAAAATCCAAATAAGAGACTTTCCATGCTCTATTAGTTTCCTAGGACTGCCATTAAAAAGTATCACAAATTTAGGAGATTAAAATAATAGAAATTTATTCTCTCACAAATCTGGAAGCTAGAAGCATTAACTCAGGTGTCAGCAGGACCAGGCTCTCTGAAGTCTCTAGGGAAGGACCCTTCCTTGCCTCTTCCTAGCTCCTGGTGGGTGCTGGCAACACCTGGTATTCTCTGACTTGTAGCCGCATCACTCCAACCTCTGCCTGTCTTCAGCTGTCCTTCTCCTCTACGTGTGTGTATCTGTATCCAAGTTTCCCTCTTCTTATAAAGACATCGGTCACTGAATGGAGGCTCACTGTAATGAGTATGACCTCATCTGAACTTGATTACATCTGCAAAGACTATTTCCAAATAAGGTTACACTCACAGGTACTGGAGGTTAGGTTTTAAACATATGTTTTTGGGGGACACAAGTCAACCCACAACACATGCTAACTATGCAATTGCTACTTTTCTGCAAATTCAGATTACTGGAAGGCAGCATACCTGCACTCATTTCACTCAGTTCACTTCACTGAAGGCTTTTAGTTCTTCGGTAAAATGCCCTTTATTTATATTAAAAGGTTAAAAAGATATATGAAATATATATTGGCTTCTTCTACAATATCACAATTGAACACAATAATTATGGTATTTTTTTTAAGGCTTTTTATGTAAAAAGTTTATTTCTCCTAACAGCAATGAAAATGTTTCTTTTGTTTGTAAATTGGGAAGCTTAGTTGTCTGTACTACAGTATACTTATACTTAGTCTATATAATACTATAGTTGTCTGGGTTAGAGTTTCTCAAATTTTGGTGTATATCAAAATCATTAAGTGAGAGGGCTGGGGGAGAGATGATTAAAATCACAGGTGCCTGGGACCCGCTCCAAGCCTACAAAATCAGAATTGATGGAGATGAAGCCCAGGCATATGCTCTTCTGACAAGCATCCAGAACGAGTCTAATGTACGCTAAGTTTGAGTATCACCAAGTAAGAGTTTTATACATCCCCTTCACCCCCCTTTATTCTCAGGGGTATATAATTCGCAAGTTCTATTTTAATGGTCTTGTGGAGTTCATGTCCTTTATTGAAAGCTATAACTTCTTTAATATTTAAGTTTAAGATTAACAGGCAATTTCCAAATATTCTATTTCTGAACTACTCATTTGAAATACTTGTGACTATATTTTAGGTCCTGCTGCACTTTAAAGATGACATACATTCTTAAACAGATGGCTTTATTCATCCTCACCATATCCCTCTGTGCTATACTAGAAGAAACAATTATTCCCTTTAAAGATGAAAACTAAAGGCTCAAGTCCAAGTCAAACTGAGTATTTATTAAACACCTTTCATGTTCAAGACACTGTTAAATATCACCTCATCAGGACAGGTTACATAGCGAGGGAGATGCATCTCTACATATGGAAAGGTTACGTACCACTGAAACACTGCCTAGCCTACCGACTCACCATCTCCTGTTTGTACAGAATTAAGCAGTCTGGTCAGTTCAATTATTTTAATTGATCAGTATAAGCAGTCATGAACAATTCTGAGTAAGAGTTCCAAGTTCAAGTACTTTCTTCTTTCCACATTATTTTTCTCTTCATTTCACGTGTAAAAATTAACTAAAACCTCCCAAATTTAAGATGATAAGGTACTACAAAGCACTATAGTTATTAAGGAGACCAAAAAAAATGTATTCGTTGCCATGGCTTTCTAGAGTTGAAACAATCTAAAAAAACATATAGTCGGTTTGAAGGCTTTTGTGAAATCCCTTGAGAGACTCAACTGTTGACTGTGGGTAGAATACATTCAAAAGTATAATCAGATTGCATCATCACCATCACCTGCTCAGAAGCGAGCTGAAGAAACAAGTGCTCATGAGGCTGAAGCTGGCTTATTGTGCTGCGCTCTCATGTGGGCTTGCCAGAGAGATTAGTCACCATTTTGCAGCTGGTTTCGAATTCAGTTGCTGCGACACAAGTGCAGATGCAGTGGCTTACCCTAATTATACTGCTCCCGTTTAAGCTTTCCATTTGTAGCGTACTCTATACTGGATGGAATTCAAGACTCTGAAAATTGGTTTCAAATAGAGGAGACTTCAAAATCACACAGTTGTGACCCTCCACTACCGCTTGCTAATCACATTTCACCACTGTATCCTTTGGATCTTCTGAATCCATCCCAAAGGTGTTTTTAGCTAAGTCATCACTGAATCTTAACAAAAAGGCAGGAAAAAACTGTTCTTAAAAAATTTTTTTTGAAAATAAAACAAAAGTTATGACATCTCCCCAATTTTTTTTTGTATTTAAAAATATTTCCATTTTCACTCCACTTCAAATTAAACATACTAGGAAATTCTAAGGAAATTAAGCATAATCAGTGGTTTCTAAACTTGATTTGAGGCTTAAAAAAAAAAGATTTCCCCAGCTCCCCAGCTTCACCTTATAATCAATGTCATAATTTAAAGAAGTTTCTTTTAAAATTATTCTATAAATTAAAATAAAGTTTAGGCTGATATTGCTTCTGAGAATCAGAAGGAAAGAAAATAGGTTTCTGCCTATCACAGGCAGTCTTTTATACTGCTTGCTATTGTCCCTATTTAATAAATGCCTGTGTCAAAAAAAAAAATGATATCTATACAAAGAGATGAGGTAAATCAGAAGAACTTTCAAAACAAAACAAAAAATAAAATCCTCGCATCATCAGAGTCATAGAAGCTAATCAGAAAAGAAGTTACAAGAGGATATTTTTGGATGTACATAATAATGAAGAGTAATAAAACACATATTTTCAAATAGCCTTAATTTTTTAAGCCTCTATTTCATTTTTTTGAGGCAGATAGTTTTTTTCTTCAAAATAACCTTTCTCCAAAATAACTGTAAAGTATGATTTTGAAGGTATACATTTAAAAATTTCGATTAAACATTTCTACTCTCTGTTTCTTAATAATTGATTCATTTTACATAAGAGCTTGGAATACAGTGATAAACCATAACAGACAACCAAACCCTTGCCCTCACCACATACATAGCATCATGTACAACATAAAACATTAAAATATTACAATAGTTCTATGATTAAAATAAGGTATATCTTAAGAAATTCACATCAATATATTTCAAAAGGCCTTTGGGGATAAACATAACACATTCAAATTATAGTCAACACATTATTTGGAAAAAAAAAATCACTCAGTTCTGCAATATTTCTCCTTCCCAAATGAATGATGCCAGTTTTACTTTATTATCTGATCTAAAATGTATGTTTATTAAACAAAAATATGAAATTAATAAACATTCTGCTAACAGGTTCTTCAACACTCTGCTCAAATAATGAATCACTGTGTTGATTCTAAAAACTGGATTTTCCTGACATCTAAAAGCTACACCACTATGTAAACAGAATCTACAGTACATTTAGTTATTCTGCTTAATAGTCTAAAATAACCATTAAACATCAAGTTTAATTAATAGGCAACTCTCCAAAAAAAGGCTTTCATATGACAGAAATGTTAATCTGGCAATTATTTATGGCCAGCTATAAACTTAAGCATACATAGCAGTGGTGATATTTAAACACAATCTTTAGGTCAAAATTTCAATCTCATTCCCTCGTCAAAACCACAGTTCCCAAACCACAAAATCACAATTAATTTCTTTTTTTATTTAACATTTATTTTATTTGCTCAAAATACAAGTTGTTTTACAAACATTCCATATTTTTGATGCCCTAAAATGAAAAAAATGGGTGAATTAAATATAATAGAGTCCATCGTATCCAATGTGATTGGAACCATGTCTCCATTTAATAAAAATCCAGTTTAACAGGAAATCATTTAAAAAATGAATACCCTAAACATTATATTTTCATTCAAAACAAATAAATTACAGCCACTTAATAAAGTGAATAAAGTGAACTTATTTAGAAGAAATACAATTTTTCCCGGCATTGTTCCTTCCTGTATTATAATATTACTGAATGCGGATTCAGGCTATTACTCAATACAACATAAAACTATTTCTAGGGCATCTGTAACTATGACATGAGTAATTTTTGGCACTGGATTGCTTTTATCTCCTCCTCTTCATATTTAGATCCATCCTTTTCTGTCACAACCTGTATGGTTTTGTATCATCCATAATTTCATTAAGAAAAAGTGGTGACTCTTAGTTTACCATGCATTACTCTTACTAATCCACAAAAGTCTTCACTTTGTCTGAGATCATTAAAAACACATACGCAACAACAGCAAACTGTTCTTTAGTATCTTCTTGTAATTCAGGATATTCTTAAGTCATAGTTTTCATCAATGCTTCAGTGGAAATTTTGCTCTGTGCTATCATTATACTATTTTTTAAATGTTTGATGTTATCTACTTTATATGACTGCTAGTTCTTACACTTTTTTCTCAAAATAAAACTCAAAATTCTTTTTTTTATATCTCCTCTAAACAGTGCAAAATCTTCTGATTCAAAGATTAGAGCAAGGACATTACATTCAATATGAAACTATTGCTTTTAGGTCACTTTCTCTAAGGTCCTCAGAACAGGGAGCACAGTCATTTCAGGTAAGTTTATTTTCAAGTGTTCCTATCCTGAAGGTACATATTAATGGGAAAAAGTCTATAAATAATTCAGAGTCCACCTGGTTAAAAAAAAAACACACACACACACACAAAAACGTATAATGTATATTTTTCTAAAGTTCTAGGATTTGTACATTTGCCTATAACAAAAACCTGTAATTTTTTAGTTCTAGTTGCACTGCTGCCTAAGGCAACTGCAATTCCATCTTTTTTTTTTTTTTTAATCTATTTTTTTACTATATTGCCTCCTCATCTGCTTTTCAATGTCATCATTTTGGAGAACTGTTTCAACTACATGGTATAACTAACTGCAATAAAACTGCCATTATCAATAAAAAGACAGCACAAGCAAGAGCTAAAAATAATATCTGGTAAGATCTGTCACTTTAACTACCTTATCCCGAGCTCATCACAAAAGAATATTTTGGTCCAAGGCCTTTATGTATAATAAAGCCATCCGATTAGAGTTCTCAGCCTTTTTTACATAAACTCAAAATATAATTAATTGTACACAATCTCCAAATGTTTCTAAGCACATGAGAACTTAAAAGACATCTGCAAATCAGTCTGATGCCGATTCCTAGATTACTTTTCTTTATTTTTGGTAGACATAGTTATTCCTTTTATATACTCACATAGTTTTTAAATTAAATTGTGCAAACAGGTAAAAATTTTAATTAATTAGAATATTGTTCTTTCTTTAATCAAAAGAAAAAAAATGCCTCATTTAATGTATTACTTCAATGAACCAATAAGATGGAAAGAATTTCATCAACAAAGTTAAGAATTCCTGAATGAAATTTCTAGCAGCATTTACAGAACAGACATGTTTAACTTGAGGATTTAATGATTCCAAAAGTAGCCAACACACAGCAGTTCGGGGCTGTTTTGAAGACAAAATGAAATCAGATATGTCATTGTGCTCTGAGAGCACTGGTAAATATTAGGCATTGGTATTAATTAATACAAGTTAATTCATTTTAATTATGTAAAACTTTAAAGATCTCCAAATGTGTAATTCCAGGATGTTCTGAAATTTTAAACAAGTAATGGTAACTTTTTGAAAGTTATTCTCAGCAGTACTTTAATGTGGGTGCAATAGAATATTCAGTTTTGCAAGATCCTCCATTTTTTTTTTTTTAAAGGGAGTTTTAAGGCAGTATGGAACTTGCTGAATATTGTAAACCAAAATTAGATATTTTCAAGACACAGGAACTGAGAACTAAAAAGTTACTAGGAAACATCTTTAACCATTTTAAGCCAAGCATTTCTCAAATTTAATGTAAACATGATTCTCCTTTTTATTTTTTAACCAACTATTAACATCTAAAAAAAAACAAATGAGTAAATAATAATGCTTGCAATTTAACTCAAGTACTACAAAGTCTTGTCTTATTCTGCCTTAATATGAAAGATTTTAGATCAATTTTACATTTTTGACTTACTACCTGTTGTCCTTTATATAACATATAACATGCTTTCACCACTAATTCTAGGTAAAACTGTATTAAGCTACACGGTGAATAGGGAGCAATTAAATTATCCAGAAACCAATCAAATATATACAGAATGATAATAATCAAGTGCATTTAAAAAGTAAAAATCAAACGTCAAGATTAATAGAATTCATAACAATGAAAAATTAGTTTTCTTACAAAAACAATAAACATTTGAGATGTCACATACATGTCAACAGAAAGTTATGAAATTGAGACAATACAAAGTTACCTTGTCCTTGTTTTAAAAAAATAACACCTTTTTTTAATCCTCAACCAAGAATATTTTTTCCATTGATTTTTAGAGAGTGGCGGGGGTGGGGGGAGGGTGGGGAGACAGAGAGAGAGAAACATCAATGTGAGAGGGACACATCAATCGGCTGCCTCCTGAACGCGCCCTGCCCGGGGGCGGGGATGGAACCTGCAACCCAGGTATGTGCCCTTGACCAGGAATCGAACACGTGACCCTTCCGTGTGCGGGCCGACGCTCCAACCACTGAGCCATAGCGGCCAGGGCACAATAATACTTATTCTTTTTTTTTTTTTAATCCTCACCCGAGGACATTTTTCCATTTTTTGTTCAGATAGAGTGGGAGGGAGAGAGAGGAAGAGAGAGAGAGAGAAACATCGACGTGAAAGGGACACATCGAGTGGCTGCCTCTCGCATAACCCAACCAGGGCTGGGGACAAACTGCAACTGAGGTACGTGCCCTTAGAGGGAACTGAACCCGGGTCTCTCTGGACCTCAGGCCGATGCTCTAACCACTGAGCCAAACCGGCCAGGGTAATATAATACTTATTCTTGATCTTGATATGAAACCATAGAAGCCAGGAATAGGCTAAGGCTGGGGCTTATAGGGCTTGAGTTGTTGAAGTATCAGCAGCAGATTTGTCCACCAAGGTGTCCATACCCTAAAGCATTAAGAAGTTAAGTGGAGCCCTGGCCAGTTTGGCTCAGCGGTTAGAGCGTTGGCCTGTGGTCCAGAGAGGCCTGGGTTTGGTTCCCGCTAAGGGCATGTACCTCGGTTGCAGTTTGTCCCCGGCCCTGGTTGGGTCATGCGGGAGGCAGCCACTTTCACGTCGATGTTTCTCTCTCTCTCTTCCTCTCTCTCCCTCCCACTCTATCTGAACAAAAAATGGAAAAACATCCTTAGGTGAGGATAAAAAAAAAAAAAGAAGTTAAGTGGATATAAATATCCACCAAAATAAAATTTATTTTAAAAAAAAACTAAAAAAAAAAAAAAAATGTAACACTACAAATTGATTAAAATAACACAAATTACTCTCTGGGCTATCTGTTGTTATGTTCTGTTTTTCCCTCTAATATTGTTGTCTTATTCCTTTACAATTGTCTTCCTTAGTCTTTTCATAGATCAATTTTAGGATTTATTATTCCTCTCTATTGCATTTTTTATTTCCTATTTCATTATCTTTTGCTTCTACCTTAATTATTTTTTCCTTCGCATTTTCCTTTAGGTTTGTTTTGCTAGTCTCATTTTAACGTCTTATGTTGGTTCCTTAGTTTTAGCTCATCATTTTTTAGCTTATTATAGAGAGGACTGAATATTATAATTATATCAATTCTCCCTAAATTAATCTATATGTTCAATAAAATTTCAACAAAATTCAAAACAGGGTGGGTGGGTTTATTTGGTTGATTGATTATTCATTATTATTTATTTTTATTTATCATGGGTAAGATGAGTAAACTCTAATATTTATACGAAAAAGCAAAGGGCCAAGGAAGGTCAAGATGCTTTTGAAGAAGAAAATGATAACACAGTCTTATAGTAAGCTTTATGAAATTTACTCAGAAAAAGAAAAATAGGCTGATAGAGGAAAATAGAGAACCAAATAAGTGTGGTGTGTGTGTGTGTGTGTGTGTGTGTGTGTGTGCATAAGAGAGCTTGGCAGATAAGTGAGGGGGAAAAAATTCATCTAAAGTGGTGCTGAGAAAATTGTTTATCCATATGAAAAAATATTTAATTGGGTCCCATCACACAAAAGTTGACAACAAACTTTAAGAAGATATTATAAAAGAAAAATTTTCTGATCTCAGAGAAAGAAGGGACTCCTAAAAATTAGCAAAAAAAGTAAAAGTCATTAAGGAAAGTTTTATACACTTAAAAACAGTGACATTAAAACTTCTCTTCATCAATTGACACAACTTAAAAAGAGAAAGATAAGCCATTAACTGGGTTATCGTAAAATGCAACATAACTCAGAAAATATTTATATCTAGGCCCCTCAAATAAAAAAGAAAATGGTGAACAACACAATAGAAAAATGGGAAAAAGAAAAAAACACATATGACTACTAAACAGAAATAAAAATGCCCAAGTTCATTATAATTAGGGAAATATACATTAAAACCATAATGAGATACCATTTTACACCCATCAGATTGATAAAAAATTTGTCTCACAATATTAAGTGTTAAGAATAATGTAGCCCTGGCCATTTTTGCTCAGTGGTTAGAGCATCGGCCCAAGGACCGAAGGGTCATGGGTTTGATTCCCGGTCAAGGGCATGTATCTGGGTTTCAGGTGCGATCCCCAGCCCTGGTCAGGGTCGTGTGGGAGGCAACCAATCCATGTGTCTCTCTCACATCAATGTTTTTCTCTCTCTCTCTCCCACTTCCTCCCACTCTTTCTGAAGATAAATGGAAAAATATCCTCAGGTAAGGATTTAAAAAAAACAAAAAACCTCACTGTGGTTTTAATGTATATTTGCCTAATTGCTAATGACACTGAGCAACTTTTCCTGTGCTCATTTCCTATCTATATATCTTCGTCAGTGAAAAGTCTTTTCATGTCTTTTGCACATTTTCTAACAAAACTGTCTTCTTACTGTTGAGTCTGACAGTTCTTCATAAATTCCAGGTACCAGTCCCTTCACAAGTATGTGGTTTACAAATACTGTCTCGCACACTGTCACTTGTCTTTCACCCACTTAGGGTCTTTCACAAAGCAAAAGGTTTTAATTTTGATCAAGTCCACTTTTTGGTGTTTTTGGTGTCAAGTATAGGAACTCTGCCTAAGTTCTAAACTTCTCTAGATCCTCAAACCTTTGAACGATTATAGTTTTATAAAACTATAATAGTTTCATAGTTTCATGTTTTACATTTAAGCCCATGGTCAATTTCAGTAATTTTTGTATAAGGCTTAGACTGAGATTTTGTTTTTGCCTATGAATGTCCAAAACAGCATTGCTTGTAATAGTAAAACAAAACATAAAAACACCCCAAATGGTCATCATCAGAACACATATATAAACTTCAGTATATTCATACAATGAATGACAAATAAAAAAAGAAGTGCCCTGGCTAGTTTGGCTCAGTGGTTTAGAGCGTCGGCTCGCGGACCAATGAGTCTTGGGTTCAATTCTGGTCAAGGGCACTTACCTCAGTTGCAGTTCGTCCCTGGCCCTGCTCAGGGTCGTGTGGGAGGCAGCCGTCAATGTGTCCCTCTCACGACACGTCGATGTTTCTCTCTCTCCCTCCCTCCCACTCTTTCTGAAGATAAATGGAAAAACATCCTTGGGTGAGGATTAAGAAAAAAAAAAAGAACTAAAAGTACATGCAGAAATATGGATGAATCCCAGATATATGATATTGAATAATAAAGGTAAATTGTTCAAGAATATTGTATATACATTGTGATTGTGATTTCATTTATATATACTTCCCAGGCATATAAAACTAAATTAGGGATATAAACAAATATGGTAACATATTTTAAAAAAGAGATTGAAAAAATGAGAAACAGAATTTAGAGAGGGTAAGTTACCCCTGAGTTGGGAGTAAGGAAGAATGAGATTGGGAACTTCAAGGTTAATGATAAATTCTATTTCTCAAATTGGGTGCATGAGTATTTACTACATTGTTATTCTAGATACCTTATAATTTTTTTAAATAACTTTGAAAGGTTATTTTAAAAATGGAGATTTGCATATGCAATAGACTGTGCCCCCACCCCCAAATTCATATGTAGGAACATAATGCCCAGTGTGATGATATCTGGAGGTTGGGCCTTTGAGGGGTGATGAGGTCATGAGGGTAGAGCCCTCACGAATGAGATTAGTGCTCTTATAAAAAGGGTCCCAGAGATCTCCCTTGCCTTTTTCACCATGTGAGGACACACTGAAAATAAACCTATGACCTATCTATGAACCTGGTGAAGCGGGCCCTCAATGAACACTGTCAGTGCCTGGCTCATGGAATTCCCAGCCTCCAGACCTGTGAGAAATAAACCTCTGCTGTTTATTCACTACCCAGTGTACGGTACTTCTTGTTATAGCAGCCCAAACAGACTAAGACAGCACAAGCAAGAGTTTAAAATAATATCTGGTAAGATCTGTCACTCTAACGACCTTATCCCCAGTTGGTCACAAAGCAACACTACAAAATGTAATATAGGGACACAACAAATAGACCTTTGTTTGGGACAGATGACTTCTGAAAAAGCCCTCCTCATCCGGCAAGCCTCACTCTGGCCTTGCAGACTCAGTGCCTGATTTCTCTTTCAACTCTAAGGTTCCCAGTGTTTTATCTTCTCTCCAGAGTTTCTGCAGCTTTATTTTAGAGCATCCTGCCCTCCTCGGTTGGCAATGCTTGAAACGGACATCAGCATCGGACCTCTTCAACTTATCCTCACGATTCATCTTTTTTTTTTTTTAACTTATCTTTATTGTTGAATGTATTACAGATATTCCTCATTTTTCCGCTACTGACCCCCTCCTCCCCACTCCCGCCCCCCTCCTGCCTTTCCCCACACTATTGTCTGTGTCCATTGGTTATGCATATATACATATAAGTTCTTTGGTTTATTTCTTTCCACCCCCCAACCCCCCTTCCCTTTGAGGTTTGTCAGTCTAACAACCAATTTGTACTACTTAATCCCTTCACCTTTTTCACTCATTCCCCCAACCCCCCTCCCATCTGGCAACCAACAAAATGTTCTCTGTATCTATGAGAATATTTCTGTTCTGCTTGTTCATTTTGTTTGTAGATTCAATTGTCAATAGATATGTATTCATTGCCATTTTTTTGTTCCTATTTTTTATCTTTTTCTTCAAGAAGACCCTTCAACATTTCATATAGTACTGGTTTGGTGGTGATGAACTCCTTTAGCTTTTCCTTATCTGGGAAACTCTTTATATAGCCATCAATTCTAAATGACAGCTTTGCAGGATAGAGTAATCTTGGTTGTAGGTTTTTGCTTTTCATCGCTCTGAATATTTCTTGCCACTCCTTTCTGGCCTGCAAAGTTTCTTTTGAGAAATCAGCTGACAGTCTTATGGGAACTCCCTTGTAGGTAACTAACTGCTTTTCTCTTGCTGCTTTTAAGATTCTTTGTCTTGAACCTTTTGCATTTTGATGATGATGTGTCTTGGTGTGGGCCTTTATGATTCATCTTCACAAAGGACAGTGAGAGGAGCCCTGGCTGGGTGGCTCAGTTGGTTAGAGCAACCTCCTGTACACCAAAAAGGCTGCAGGTTCAATTGGTGGTCAGGGCACACACCTAGGTTGTGGGTTCGATCCCTGGTCAGGGTGCATACAGGAGAGAACCGGTTGATGTCTCTCTCTCTCTCTCTTTCTCTCCCCCTTCCTTTCTCTAAACAGATCCTCTATCCTTGGGTGAGGATTGGAAAAAAAAAAAAAAAGATGGTGAGATGACAAAGAATGAGTCTTTCTGATTCTGGATGGTGAGGATCCACAACTGTACATGTTTCTAATGTGCACCTCTACAAAAATTAGCCTAGAATCTCACTTGGATCTACATTGAAAGTAACTTCCTGAGTTATATAATTTTTCACACATATATAATTCTGATAAATTTGAGAGTATGGATATAAAAGAAAAATTCACTTCCAACAAAGAGGAAATAAAATTCTTTAACCATGACAAGAAATTTGCAAACTATGTAAAAGAGTATTATGCAAGGCACCAAAAGACTGTTTACGGAATAGATAATTAGCTTTTCTAATGGTTAGGACCCTCTTCCCCCTTCTTCTCTCCTTCCTACACACACACACACACATTTTTGCTGGTTAAGAAATTCTTAAGAGATCCATACAATATAACTACTGTATCTGTATATACATATGTGTATTTGGTATCTTGTACTGATTTCCTTGATACCACATATTAACGGTGAAATCAAGTTCTATTAGTTATGCCCACTCTATCTGTGGAAACCCTTTGTCTCCAGCAACCACAGTTGCTCATTTCAGTCAAATCAGCTTAATATTTACTGATTATAAAATATAATTTTAAGATGGCCAAAACAAAAGAAAATCATTTCAATAGAATTTGCTTCTATTTTTGAAGTTTATCCTACAAAGGACAAATATATCGAATCATTTAAAAAAGTTTCCTTTAAATGTTTCAAGTTATAAAGCACTGCTGCTTTTGTAAAAGATATTATTTTTTGTTTGTTTGTTTTTGTTAAGCCTCACCTGAGGATATTTTTTTCCATTGATTTTCAGAGAGTAGAAGGGAGGGAAGGGAGAGGGAGAAGGAGAGAGAGAGAGAGAGAGAGAGAGAGAGAGAGAGAGAGAGAGAGAGAGAGAGACATCAATGTAAGAGAAACACATTGATTGGTTGCCTCCTGCATGTGCCCCAACCGAGGCCGGGGAAGGAACCCACTACCCAGGTACATGCCCTTGACTGGGTATCAAACCTGTGACCCTTTGATTTGAGGGCCGACACTCTAACCACTGAGCCACCCCAGCCCGGGCTCTATTAATTTCTTAACAGAGCATTAAACCTGGTCCCATTATACTCAAAATGGTAAATGCTATCTAATAAATAAATGGATGATTAAATCAGGGTCGCTGTCATTCAGGTAAACTGTTTAATACAGGATCAATATATAATGTATAATATATGCCTCTACATAACCAAAGTTGAGCAATCAATAATTTTGTCTTCCTTCATCTACAAGCAGCTTATTCAACTTTTACTAGTAAATCAAGGGTGAAAGGGAGGGTTGTAAATCACAAAGAAAAGATTCATTTTCTTCTTAATTCCCACTTGAATCCATGTAAAATGTTAAGTTACAGACAGTTAAGGAGAAGCTGTTGTTTTTGAATATGTAATTGCTATTTAGATGATAATGGCGTGGATGTCGCAGTAGAGCCATGATCCAAATTTGAATAAGGTCTTAATGAAGGAGGCTAAAAGAAGAATGACGAATGAAATACAACAGTGTCAGCAACAGACCTTAATGAAGCAAATTACTTCAGTACCTTTGTAATTTAGGAGGAGCTGCATAAAAAAAGTGACAACTAAAGGATCAAAAGCAGGACCTTTGCAAACTAAACATGCTTAAAACATGACATCACTGTCTGGGCAACAAGGCATTGTGGAAAGCAGCCTCGATGTTTGGGTTCTGCAGCTCACATCACAAAGTAACTACATTAAAAGATCTGGCCAGGCAAACCAGTTTCCTTAGAAAGCATCTTTATATTTCAAGTTAATGACATTTCTGAACAAAAAAGGAATTTCAATATCCAAGGATATCTTGGCTGATGTTAACACTAATAGTCTTAAGGCAAAATTAAGCTGAATTCTGGGTCACACAAAACTAAAGAGGGCCTTCTTATTTTTAAGATCTAAAATATCAGCTATTCTCATATTATTTGTTAAATTTATGAAGCATACAATGCATGCTACTTAATAAGTGATGGAATTGTTTTACATATTCATATTTTTAAATCGGTTTCAGTTATACAAAATTGCACTAAGGCATATGGTATTCCCACTGCCAAATGAAACATACGTTTAACATGTTGAAATGATTTACCGAAGGCAACATTGATGATGGTGCTAGAAAAGGAACACAGGCTTTTGGCTTCCAAGAAAGCCATTCAAGTGAAGTAAAAAGTGCTGTAGTTACAAATTTAATTTGATACCCATAAGGATATATTCTCAAGTCTTCTAAGTTACAGTAATTTGATAATAAAATGCATTCCATATTAATACTGTAGGCAGGTCAGTGAGCTTACTACTTATAGCGGATACAATTTTTGCTACATAGACCAGTATTCACAGGGCTTTAGAAACTGATTTTTGCCTATTTATCTAGACTACTCAAATATGTGCAGAAATAGTAATCCTGCCATCCAAAGAATGCCAGTTATGTATTTATAATGAGAAAATAACTTGTCAATACTAGTTAATGATGACCCTGACACAGTCATGCTGCTGCTTCTAGGGACTGATTCAAAGTGTTTTGACTTCAAAGATAAGAAGGGAATAAGAACATAAACCTTGCCTTAAGAAAGACTTGCCATCATTTCCCTGGGCCGCTGTTAATAATACCACTGTAATTAGCCAAGTTATTAAT
Organism: Tadarida brasiliensis; assembly: GCA_030848825.1. Lineage (NCBI taxonomy): Eukaryota > Metazoa > Chordata > Mammalia > Chiroptera > Molossidae > Tadarida > Tadarida brasiliensis. The sequence goes on along the minus strand of CM061267.1, from coordinate 73,846,744 downwards.
AACAGGAAAGGAGCAAAGGGAAGGCCAAATATTATAAGCATGTCATTTGGACAGCTGTGCCAGGAAGCTACAATTTGACACTCCGCAGGGAGCCACCGGTCTATTCCCCAAAGATCACTGGGGGAAGGGACTGGGCAGGGAAGAGAATAGAAGCATGCCCAGTAAAGTTGCGGTGACATGGAAAGGTACGTGCCTGTCAGTCACACCTAGGAACAGGTCATTGGCCAGAATGGGCGTAGCCACTGCAAGGGCACGGAAATTTGGGATGCTTAATTCCCTAAACAAAGGAACTCCATCTCTTGTGCTCTTGGTTTTTCTTGGTTCCTTTTATGCTCTTGGGACTCTTGTTGCTTGGGGTGTATTCTCCTGCATTCTCCTGTGTGGCCGCAGGCCACGTGGACCCCTCACACAATGGACTAATGGACTGCAACTTGCCTGATGCTGAACTGGACCCGGCTGCGACATGTCACTCTGGACAATGGCTTGGCTTTTAGCTTTACCAAAACCCCAGGTGCACCACTTCTATGACTGGAATGGGACTTTGGAAACCCAGGAATGTAATTCCATGCAAGCAAAAATCACTCATCCTCCCAGGTGGGTCTTAGAAAACTATTTTTCTCGAAATATCATAAGGACTCCACCCCAGCACCCAGTGGGGAAGAGGACACCCCAATTTCCCCAAAAACATTAGGATCCTAGGCACCATTGCCATTGTTTGTACTGAATTATTTTTTAAATCTAAATTAAGATGGTCTATCTAAAAATAACAGAAACAACAGGATGTAGAACATACTGGTTAAGAGCAGAGACTCAAACAATCTAGTTTAAAAGCCCAGCTCTGGCCCTTAGTACCTGCAACCTTGGGTGAGTTAGTCAACCTCCCTCACAATTAGTTCCCCATCTGTAGTTGGGCATAAAAGTGCTAAATTTTAGAGCTGCTGTGAGGATTGAGTGAGTTAAAATTAGATACCATAATTATTTTTATTACCTACTAGTGTGTGTCTTTGGAGGGGTTACTTAAGCTGTGTACCACCTCATTTTCCCCAGCTCTAAAAAATAATAGCACCTAATGTTTTTAGCCATAATTTAAATGAGGTTTGGAAAGTGCTAAAAAAGACCAAAATTATTTTATAGATTGTTAGCATTGTCATGTTATTAGTTTTAATTTTCCTTATTAGGATCCCTGAACTGAGTGCAGTTCCTGTGTCCTGCTATTCCTGAAGTTGTCCCTGTCTCCTCCAATCATACATACTCGAATCAGCAAACCCAGACCAGTGTGATAACATGGTTAGTCTCACTGTATCCCCCTCTTCTGGATTTTCCTCAATTCTACACCAATAATTATTTTTTTAGACTTCTTTGATGATTTTTCTTCTTCTCAAATGATGGTTAACCATTTTGTTCTGATTGAACACGAATTTCGCCTATTTTCACTCATCTCTACTCTTTCTCTTCCCAAAATCACTCAATACACAAACACGACTGAGCATCATCTACTTTCTTTTCAAAACCCAGCCTCCATGGTAACTTTGGTGACTCTCATAGCTTATTTTAGGGAATAGGACTTCACGCATGTTTTTCTCCATCCAAAAATAGCAACAAAAGTTTCTAATAATAGCCCTGGCCGGTTTGGCTCAGCGGTTAGAGCGTTGGCCTGTGGTCCAGAGAGTCCCAGGTTCGGTTCCCGCTAAGGGCACCTACCTCGGTTGCAGTTTGTCCCCGGCCCCTGGTTGGGTCCTGCGGGAGGCAGCCACTCGATGTGTCCCTTTCACGTTGATGTTGCTCTCTCTCTCTCTCTTCCTCTCTCTTCCTCTCTCTCCCTCCCACTCTATCTGAACAAAAAATGGAAAAATGTCCTCGGGTGAGGATAAAAAAAAAAAAAAAGCTGAACTCTAAAAATAAAATAAAATCAATAAAGAAAAAATACTTTTAAAAAATTAAATATGTTCAACAGTTTCAGCCTGAATTATAATTAATTGCCTTATAATGGAAATACTCAGATGATTATCAAAATAATGGATTAGATAAGTACAGTACTTAGAGTGAGATGATAATATAAAATATGTATATAAACTGAATATAAACACTGGGTATAGGCTGCACAGAGCATGTGACCCAATCCCACTTTACTTACTTCATCCTACACAGTTATTTTGTTATGCTTGCATCATGACTTTACCTTTATAGAACATTTAAAGTTACTTTTCATTCATTTCATTCAGTGGAGTACTTCAAAACACTATAACAATGTAAGTGCTAATTATGATTAAAGCCCTGGCCAGTTTGGCTCAGCAGTTAGAGCGTCGGCCTGCGGTCCAGAGAGACCCGGGTTCGGTTCCCGCTAAGGGCATGTACTTCGGTTGCAGTTTGTCCCCGGCCCTGGTTGGTCGTGCGGGAGGCAGCCACTCGATGTGTCCCTTTCACGTCGATGTTTCTCTCTCTCTCTCTTCCTCTCTCTCCCTCCCACTCTATATGAACAAAAAAATGAAAAAATGTCCTCGGGTGAGGATAAAAAAAAAATAAAATAAAATAATTATGATTAAAAACTGCAAAGAGCCCTGGCCTGTTTGCCTCAGCAGTTAGAGCATCTGCCTGTGGACTGAAGGGTCGTGGGTTTGATTCCCGGTCAGGGGCATGTGCTTGGGTTGCAGGTTCAATCCCTGATCCCGGTTGGGGTCCTGCAGGAGGCAACAGATCCATGTCTCTCTCTCACATCAATGTTTCTCTCCCTCCCTCCCTCCCTCCCTCCCTCCCTCCCTCCCTTCCATTCTATCTAAAAGTCAATGGAAAAATATCTTCAGGTGAGGATTAACCAAAAAAAAAAAAATAATAATAATAATAATAATAAAAGTAAAAATAAATAAAAAATAAAAATATCATACACTTAAAAAAACTATAAAGATTCTATTTTTATAAGCCAGTTATTTTTCCAAAACACAATCTTAATAATGAGAAAAACTAAATTGTAGTGCATCAGTTATACAAACTTCATTATAATCATCTTCAAGTTCATATGCTCATTTCTTACGCTATGCAGTTATTTCAGTAAGAGCTGATCTAAGTTGAGTTCTCTTCTCACCATCATAAAAAGTTTTAAAAAACAAAGACTGGTTTACATGTGAGAACAGGAGCTCCCTTCAATTCAGAATAACGACAATGTCAGGAAAAGCGTCTGCAGTCCTGCATTACGGATGCCAAGGAGCACCGAGGGTCCTGTGGTGTCTGTCATTCCTCTTCTGCACATTTAGCTGACTCCAGTTCCATTCAAATAATGAATCCTATGTAGGATCTGCCCCATCTTCCCTGACTATTTTACTTCTACCCAAATAAAAACATCTTTATTTTTTTCAGATATTGACCCTTTTGTGATTAAAAACTGTAAGTTAAACTGACTCTCTGTTATAGAAGCAATTTTCTAAGATAGCAGTTCTTAAATTTTGTGATCTCAAGACCTCTTTTCACTCTCCAAAATTACTGAGGACCTCAAAGGGCTTTTTTTTATTGTTGAAAGTATTATAGATGTCCCCCCTTTTTTCTCCCAGTGACCCCCTCCTCCCTACTCCCACCCTCCTCCTGCCTTCCCCAACCTAATGTCTGTGTCCATTGGTTGTGCATCTATGCATATAAGTTCTTTGGTTTATCTCTTCCCACCCCTCCCACTACCCACCCCTCTAAGGTTTGTCAGTCTGTTCCCTACTTCCATGACTCTGGATCTATTTTGGTCGACAGCTTATTTCGTTCATGATGTTCCATAAATAAGTGAGATCATGGAGTACTTTATCTTCTCTGACTGGCTTATTTCACTTAGCATAATACTCTCCAGGTCCCTCCACATTGTCTCAAAGGGTAAGAGATGTTCCTTTCTTACAGCTACAGAGTACTCCATTGTGTAAATGTACCACGGCTTTTCTATCCACTCATCTACTGACGGACACTTGGGTTGTTTCCAGATATTAGCTATTGTAAATAGTGCTGCTGTGAACAGAGGGGTACATATATTCTTTCTGATTGGTGTTTCAGGCTTCTTAGGATAGTATTCCAAGAAGTGGAATCACTGGGTCAAATGGCAGTTCCATTTTTAATATTTTCAGGAAGCACCATAGTGTTTTCCATAGTGGCTGCACCAGTCTGCATTCCCACCAGCAGTGCAGTAGAGTCCCCTTTTCTCCACACCCTCGCCAACACTTGTCGTTTGAGGATTTGTTGATGGCTGCCATTCTGGCCGGTCAAAGGGCTTTTATTTGTCAGTTATATCTACTGATATTTTATCATATTAGAAATCAAAACTGAGAAATTTTTTTTCCTTTTTTTTTTTGTTCAGATAGAGTAGGAAGGAGAGGAAGAGAGAGAGAGAGAGAGAGAGAGAGCGAGAGAGAGAGAGAAACATCGACGTGAAAGGGACACATCGAGTGGCTGCCTCCCTCATGACCCCAACCAGGACTGGGGACAAACCACAACTGAGCTACGTGCCCTTAGCGGGAACCGGACCCGGGTCTCTCTGGACCGCGGGCCGACGCTCTAACTGCTGAGCCAAACCAGCCAGGGTGAGAAATTTTAAATATGTATTAATTTCTTTAAAATTATTTTACATGTTAACACAAATAGCATGTTTTTATGAAAAATAGCGATGTTAAAACACAAAAATGTAGTGAACAGGGAGGCATTATCTCTTTTGTATTATTTGCATTATTTTTGTAAATCTCCTTTAAGTTTTGGCTTATGAGCCTGGCCGATGTGGCTCACTGGTTGAGCATCGACCCATGCACCAAAAGGTCACCAGTTCGATTTCCGGTCAGGGCACGTGCCCAGGTTGTGGGCCTGATCCCCAGTCGGGGGGGTGGGGGGGGGACGGGCTATTGGAGGCGACCAATCGATGTTCTCTCTCATCGATGTTTCTATCTCTCTCTCCCTCCCCCTTCCTCTTTCTCTAAAGATCAATAAAGAAAAAAAATTAAGTTTTGTCTTATGAGTAGACAGCTGGGTTCTCCTTTCTGCTTCTACATTCAGGCTGTTGTGGTAGACTGTGTGGCTGAAGCATATTAAGGAAAAGCCACAGTCACAGAGATATGTATTAATAGTTAGAAAAGGGAAGACTTCATAGACCTCATGAAAGTATCTCTTTGACACTTTCTGAGGCTCCAAGGTATGTCTGTGTTTCATAATTAAAACATCTTATCAGCCCAAGAAGAAAAGAAGTGTGAAAACTTCTCAGGGACTCAACCTCAGTTTTTGAGCTCATAGGACAAATTGTTGGCCCTGCCTGCATTGTAGGTACTTATATTCAGGGGGGTTAAAACCCGAATCAGGGCCTCTGGAACTCAGTAGAGGTTAGAAAAGATGTTTTTCTTTTTAATTAATAAGATATTCTTGCCATGTGTGTTGTACATCCATACAATGAACAGTTTCTTTTACTTTTTACTTAATAAATGAAAAATTAGAGTCTTATCAAAATGATTTTTCATATTAAAAAGTTTAGAATTCCATAGGTAAAATAAATTGGAATGATAGTTTATTCTTTAGCCAAATTTTGATAAAAGATCAGTATAAATAGCAACCTTAAACAAGAACACACAAATTCAGTAATTCAAGGAATGTAGAAGCCACATTTTAAGCAATTTTCAAAATCTTAGCAAAAAGAGTTGCAAACACTAAGGGGAGTTTAATCGCCATTTTAGTGGACAACAGTAATTATTTTTGGCAAGTAAAAAAACACCTAGAGCTATTCTCGATTATATGAAGAGCCAGTCAGTGAAAGTTTGGAAAGCAAGAATTTTGAAAGGCAGCAAGCAGTACATTCAGTGAGCGTAGTGCTACCAGAAGACAGGCTGATAGCTTTCTCTGTGAAATTCTGTTGCGGCTGTTCTTACGACTTCAAAGAACATGTAATAAATTTACACAACAACCGGACTGAAAAATTATATAGGTAAAAATCTAGTGCCTTTCCCCTGCAGCTGGGACAATGAAGTTGTACAGGTGGGCACAGCAAGTGTTCATCAACACACAAACTAGCTGGCTTACCTCACCTCATTTTCTACAAAAAAGAAAACAGGGTATTCATGGTCACATAAGGTGGATAGTCTAGCATCTTGACTTATGATCAAATTTTACTCATCGGAACACATTTCACAGATTATAATAGAGGTCAGAGAAAAAAATGAGATTCAATTTAAAGAAAATCACTTAAAATAGTTTAAAGTATTTATTTAATATATTAAGAAATATTTGCCTTTTATTTTCATACTTGAGGGCTACTCACTTGGAAATGAAAAAAAGTTAAAAAGCATCAGGAAAAATACAGGGAATAAGAATTTAAATGAGAATATCTGTTTCCAGTATTAGAGAAAAAGAACACCCAAGTTTATATAAAAGCTATTTCCGTGTGACTGAAACCCAGGTATCCTGCCTCTCAGGCCAGAAGAATTCATAAATAAATAAATAAATAAAATGCCATATTTAAAAAACAAGATCTAACAAAATATATAACATTAAAACTGTCCTGAACTATTTCTATCTTTCTTTGAAGTCTGAGGAGCATGAACTCCAGACCCTGAAGGAGAATATCAAGTATATTACCAACCTGTGGAACAGCTAGTCAATAGAAATTTAGAGTTTTAAAATGTGAAATAGCCTATTACTTTACCAATATTATCAAATGCCATACTTTTTAAACCAAGTTATGAATAATTTATCCTATAAAATCTAGCTTTCAATCACAAAAATAATGGGAAAGGGAGATGATTATACATCTAAATAGTAATCACTTCTCTACCTTGAGATCTCGTCTATAAAATTCAACGATATGTAACTATATTTCCATATACTTTTTCTGCCTGAATTTCAACACGAATTTTAGTTCTTTTTACAAATCATGACCCCCTCTTGTTGGGAAAATTCATAAAAGAAGATAAGAGAGGTCAGAAACAGAGAAGTATATATAGATGATGGCAAAGAAAAGCAGAAATGGTCACAGTGAAATTGTAGAAAAGATAAAGGGAGATGACAGGAAGTAACACACTTAGCTACCCTGCAAGAGCAAAGGATCAGAGACTGGGTGAAGGGGTTTGTTGTGAAATAAACATGGGAAAAGACCAACAACTACAAAAACATGGATATAATGAAGGGGAGCTGATAAACAGACAGGGAGGCAAACACAGGTAAACACCGACACTTGTTCCATTAAGCATCCTACTCAGCCTCCCAATCACACTTCTCTAAGACCGCAACTGGGCAAGACCTATAAGGCAGGAGACGAAGGTCAGCTCTGAATCAGAAAAGCAGAAAGACGAAGCACATTTAAATGAAGGGGGAGGCTCAGAAAAATGCTTCTTTATAAATATTTTATCTGCAACAAAGCAACACAAATTAACGAGCATGGGAGAGGGATCTGGGAATGTCTCTGGCAAACAGGGAATGCTAAATGGAATCAAGCAGTACAATTTCCAGTATCACTAATTTAACATGTAAAATGTCACACAGACTGCCTTTAGTGTGCTTTACTGTTTTCCTTTAGCAAATGCAAAAGCTTTCACAGATACACCTCCAACTTCAGGCCCTTAACCTCAGTTTCCCCTCAAAGTTTTTATCTTTATTTTTTATTTTTTGTTAATCCTCACCTGAGGATATTTTTTCCATTGATTTTTAGAGAGGTGGGTGGAGAGAAAAACATCAATGTGAGAGAGACACATGGATAGGTTGCCTCCTGCATGTACCCAGACGGGGGCATTGATCAAATTGAAAACTCAGATATGTGCCCTTGACCAAGAAACAAACTTGAGACCCTTCGTGTGCGGGCCGATGCTCCAACCACTGAGCAACACCGGCCAGGGCTCCCCGAAGGTTTTAAGGTATCAGCCACAATTTCATCTTTACAAGAGTTTTCAGGGCCTTAAGCCCCACAGTTAGCAGGGAAAATACCCAGTTCATTCTTTTTTTTTTTTTTTTTTTTTCATTTTTTGTTCAGATAGAGTGGGAAGGACAGAGAGGAAGAGAGAGAGAGAGAAACATCGACGTGAAAGGGACACATCGAGTGGCTGCCACCCACACGACCAACCAGGGCCGGGGCCAAACTGCAACCGAAGTACATGCCCCTAGCGGGAACCGAACCCGGGTCTCTCTGGACCGCAGGCCGACGCTCTAACCGCTGAGCCAAACCGGCCAGGGCTACCCAGTTCATTCTTTAAAATTATATGTGTATATTAAAATGGTACCATGGCTTCCATTCTACCTCACACATTTTTCTCTCTGGGGATACAGAACATACTTATTAAATGCCTAACACATGACTGAAATATCAACAAAATGTCTGTAGACATCCAAAGGTGAATTATACATAAATTATTTTTTCTTACCATAAATTTCTGGGTGTGGGGTTCCCTCCCACACACCCAAAAAATGAGTCACTTACTTCAGCGAGCATCTCTAAATATTTATGTTTTATAAGTGGGTAACATACCACCATACTTCATAAGAAAAGACTTCATTCCTTTTTCTTTTTTCTCTACTTCAGAACTTAACCTTATTTTTAAATATCGTTTTCTCAGTATAATCTGAAGGCAAATAAACAAAAGACTTATTTCCACTTACGTAAATATTATTATTTATAACCCAGAGCTCAGTTAAGAGGTCTTCCCATACAAATTCATCCACTCTCTCTCACGCAACAAATGTTCACTGACCACCTAGTAGTTGTAAGGCATTAAATGAGCACTAAGACTACAGAGCCTCACAAGTTGTGGTTCCCCAGAAGTTGTGGAATTAAAAAATATATCTGCCCTCACTCAAGATAGCTTTCGCGATAAATGTGAAAAGTCTGGAGGAAGGAAGTAGTCTTTCTGGTCCTAAACTTAGAAATACATCTATTTCCAGGATGACCTCACAGATTAGAATCTCACATCATGGACCACCCTAGGGATTCGCTTTTCCAACAGCATTTCTAGAGTGAAACTTTCCAGTGCTCCTGTTTAGTTCAGTCTGGTGCCACTATTTTTAAACAGTTTAATGATTTTCTATTTTAATGTAAGTAAAAATAAATCTGTACTTCTAATTCATAAATTCTTATCAAGGTCTAAGGAACTAAGGAAATTGAAATTTTAACTTGAGGCCCAAGTTTATGAATGGTGAAAGCATAAACATATTTAACTTTTTTTACTTTAAACAATGTTTTATTTTTCAATTACAGTTGACATACAATATTAGTTTTAGGTGTACAACCCAGTGATTAGAGATTATTAAACTCACTAAGGGGTCATCCTGATAAATCTCGTATCCATCTGACACCATACAGAATAGTCACAGAGATGTAAAGTACAGCATAGAATATAGTCAATAATATTGTAATATCATATTTAACTTTTAAATCATCAATTGGAAAAATAATCTAAGAGACCTAAAAACTCATTGCATTACCTTACAAAAACTCATTCTACTATCTGAAAAAAATTACCTAAGGAAAAAAACAAAACCATTCTAAGAAAGATCTGACTTCATAATTAGTGAAGTGAATGCCCCTTAGAGTTGGGGGAACCGATATCCACAGAACTCATCGTTTATATGCTGCAGGAAAAATCAGGGTCTACTCTTTGGCTCCAACTCACTTTGAAATGAGTTCCTTTTAAGACAAAATTCTCATTCATCTTACCATTAAATCACCAATAGGGAAGAGAGGCAGGTGATAATAAAGAGGACTGGAGGAGGAAAGGGGAAAGAGGTCACCACAAACAGAACTTGAGAAGTTAAAGCTGCACCACCCACAGTACAACTTGGTTACTTGATAGTCAAAAGCGTGGACTGAACTGGCCAAACAGGATCTCCAGCTACATGATATACTACAAAATAGGAAAAATATTCAGACAGAATCAAGTCTGCAATGATTCACTCTCAAACACTTTTTGTTAAGTCAGGAGGGGCTGGATAAAGAAGTGATTTCTAAGGAAAAAGCCAAGTTCTAAAAACACTGAAAGTATCCTTACAGCCATTTTTCAATCAAAACTTCTACCAATTTGGCTGAAATTGATGGCGGAAATGAAGGGGGAAATGCAATCACATAATAGTTAAAAAAAAAAAAAAACACTAAAGAAAATGCTCCATAGTTACTTAACAAATGAGAATTGTTATTATTTTGCAACCTTCTCACAGAAAATTGACCTATCTATATCTTACTTCATTAATTTCACCAAAAAAAAAAAAAAAAGACGATGAAGTTTATAGCAATTCACTATAAATAAAATCCCTTCAGAAACAGATATATTTATTCTTAGTGCTTACCAACATGGTGTCTAAACCATGAGCACTCAGTAAGTATTTGTGTAGGCATTCAATAAATACTTATTGAAAAAATGATTAACTTACTAGAAATCCATGAATGGTTTACAAGGATTCTATGAGTCTCCTGAACTTGTAGGTGAAATCCTGGGCCCATGGCTACATGGGCATTTTTCATCAGATTCACATACAATCCATATCCAAAACAGGATAAGACATATTCTGAGTAATGAATGAATCGTTTATCTTTCAGCCAGTCCACCATTAATATTGCTTGTTACTGAGATTTTGAGAACTTAACAACAAAAAGATCTATGACATATTTTCTGGCAAGAACCTTAAGTGCAGAAATTCTCTATTCTTAATTAAACATGGAACTGTATGCTCTGACAGTAGAATGGGCAGAAAGTCAGCCTGATAAGGAATCCACTCCAAGCAACTCCCCTCCAAAACGGCCATTTAACAGCCCTTATGAAGTGGGCTGAAGGAATACCAACACTGTCCTCTAAAACACTTCTGGTCTCATGAAACAGAGTCATTTAAGCAACTGAGGAACTTGACTTATACTTCTTGAACTGGAAGATGAGTAACCCTGAGTATATGAGGCATTTTAGAAGATACATGACAACAAAGGAAAAACACAGCAAGTCTCCCAGCATCTAATTTACTGTTTGATGTTAAATAATTCAATGCATTATATACTAAAATAATCACAGCTGTATTATGCACTGAGTGAAAAATTCACTTGAATTTTTTCTTCTTCTTTTTTGCTCAATCTTCACTTGAGTTTAAGATAACACCAGCTCCAGGGGGGAGAGGGGGAATTCCGTGAAGCCAAGTGCCCAACCCAATGGCTTTTGGGGGGTGTATATCCATGCTCCTACATTATTAGGATACGTTAGAAGAAAGTTTGAGCAGAACTGCCACAGAGAGAGGCCACAATAATTTTTCAATTTGTATCTTATGTTAGCCATTTCTTAAAGTCTCTAAAAGATACCTATAAGATGTCTGTTTTAAGCAGATAACTTTAAGGAACACTTAAAGGGGGTCAAATATACAGTGACGGAAGGAGAGTAGACTTTGAGTGGTGAGCACACAATGGAGTATACAGATGTATTATAAAGTTGTACACCTGAAATTTATATAATGTTATTAACTAATATTACCCCAATAAGTTTAATTTAAAAAGATGAAATGAATAAGTTATCTACTTCATAGGTCTTTAGGAGATAAGCAAATTAAATACTGCAACGGTCTGGCAAACTTGATAATTCTGATGTTAAAGCAATAACTATTAAGCAGTTCTTTTAGAGAAAAATTAGACAGTAGTACTAGACAGTGAGAGACCTGTCCCAAAAAAACCTACACAATCAGCTTTGTTGTAAAAGATTAATCTCTCCTTTCAGTCCAGCAAAGAGTCAGGTACGCATTTCATTGAGAAGAGGTATGTGCTCATCAAGATTTTAATGGGTGGAAAAATAAGAATTTTTAAGAAACAGCGAAGAGCAACATGATTTGATTTAGTCTCACTGAAAAGTATGTGATCTACCACAAGCCCACATTCCTACTGACTCTGCCTAGAACAAGGACTAACTGAAGTTCTATAGAACTTGAGCTTGGAAAATGTGTTTACTGAGCTCACTAAGCTTAGTCATAGCTGCTTCCACTTCACATAGTCAAATGCCCAGGAAAAATCAATAAATCTGGGACCAGTCTTATGTTGTTCTTAACAGATTTCAGATGGAATGTCTGAAAAGGAAAGTCTTTAAAAAGAAAAAGTGGGAGCGTCTAACATTTGAGTCTGGTCTGACAGGGCCCTAACCCATGGAATTATTAGGGGTAAACCAGTTGGCAAGGATCAGTGCCCACTACTCAATGCCCACTTTGAGCAGTCCAAGAGGCAGAAAATCTTTCCAGAGAGTTTTATTCAGCTTGAGCTGTGAGTCATCTGTTCTGCAGGAGGGAGAGTCCTGGCAACACAGAGGAAGAGCCTTGAGATCGATCAATTTCAGGCAGTTGACATCAGTTAATAGAGGGAAAAACACACTTCCTCAGGGTCAAATGGGATCTGAATTTCCATAATTTCACTTACGAAATTCACACCCCAAGTTATTCTATTTCCAAATAGGCCTCATGGCCAATTCCAGTGGCTACACTCGAGTCTTCTAAAAAGGTTTTTGTTTTTTTTAGAAAATTCAAATTTTATGCTAAGACCTATCTAATAAATTCCATGTAACATGTAGTTTTCCCAAATCATCTTTATCATGATACTTCACCAATCAGATCATATATATTTTTTAACTATCTAATTAATCTTATCAATTTTAGCTCTAAAAGGGTGACTCTCATATGCGCTCAGGCAGAAAAGCAATCACACTGGTAAGTTTTATCAGAGAGATACAGAATTTAAAAGAGCCTCATGTAGATAAAGGTTGACAATACACCTCACTCTTTCACACTCTTGTCTTACAAAATCCAACCATGAGTGCATAAAATATAATGGGACTAACGCTGCTTAATTTATAATCAACATTTATGATCATGTGAGAAGACAGATGTGGAAAAAGAACCTAGAGGTGATACTAGACTGATTAATTCCCTACTACATAGACATAAAAGATGCTGAGTCTACCTAGAATGACCATTGAAGATCTTTGCTGACGTGCACATGCTCAGAAGCAAGGTTTCTTTATTCAGGGATATGGTCCGAGGGGTCAGAGTCTGTCAGTGGAAATTCCACTGCCAGAAATTCAACATCACAGCCGCGAATGCCAAAGAACATGAAAAGCCCAAGTGTTCTTGCTATGTAACTAAACATTTAGGAAGTTCTATGCCTTAAAGTAACAAGGAAAGAGCATGGTTGAGAAGCATGTATCAAAAATTAAAGAATCAGAGTAAAAATCAACTTATTCAGTCTAGAAAAAATGGAGGGACAAAGTCAGCAGAATGTTCTCTCCTCACATCCTTTCTTATCTAATAGAACATAACCATTATTATAAATCAAATCCTAAAGTTGGCTGAGCTTGAAAATTCTGTCTGCAATAAACTGTGGCGGGGAAAATGTTGATGGCAAACAAACTACTGTACGCCTCCTACCTAGCGGGGAGCAATGGTGCTTTACTCTTCTCGGAAAATAACTTAATTGCTTCTTCCAAATGTTCAACTATGACTCAGAGATAAACTTCTGACAACTTAACAGTGTTCCTCTGTAGATATGGTGAAAAACCAAAGGTTTGGTGTGTTGTTTTTTTAATTGAACCTTTTGGTATTTTTGCTACGAGTGACTAATGACAATTGAATTGAAATTCAGTTGCCTTCCGCCAACAAATCATTAACAGACATTCCAGATCAACTGACAGTAACAGTGACAAAATGAGACCTCATTCCTCAGAAAGACCTGTTGTCAAATAATTGCTGTGCAAAAATTAACATGATTTAACTGTATTACCTAAATAATCAATACAAAAATACACTGTAGAGAAAAAAATATTATATATGTCACAATATGAGCAGAGTTTAATTTAAATTTAAAATTCCAGAGAAACATCATGCAAAATAATTTACAAAGAGGAATATGAGACTTCACTTTCATATTACTAAAATTGCTGAGAAGTAGACTATTATAAAATAGGGTACACATTTGTGCAACCCATTAAAGATGATAGTTTACAAACAATTTTAAAAATACAGTGAATGCCCGGCCGGTGTGGCTCAGTGGTTGAGCACTGACCCATGCACCAAGAGGTCGCTGGTTCGATTCCTGGTCAGGGCACATGCCCAGGTTGTGGGCCCAATCCTCAGTGGGGGGCATGCAGGAGGTGGCCAATTAATGTTCTCTCTCACTGATGTTTCTATCTCTCTCTCCCTCTCCATCTCTCTCTCTCTAAAATCAATAAAGAAAAAAAAAATTTTAAATACAGTGAAATTTCAACTTAAAGAATTTGACCTTAAAAATGCCTCTTGATACACTGGAAGTGCTGGTTCCATGAAGGTATTTAGGGAATAAAATGATTGTCAACACTCAGGAAAATAGGAAAGATAAACTTAAAAAAGAATTGGTTAACTTCTTTCCCCCAAGACATTTTTTCCTCTGAGAAATGCTATAAATTATTAATTTACTGAAAAATGAATGAAAAGGTTAAAATGAGATTTTCCTATATTATACTCTGGCCTTGAATCTATCAAAATAATATTTATAATTATTAATATAAATATTTAAGGGAAACTAACAGTATTTATATTTACTTAGTAAATGCTTGGTGAACTGAAAACAGGAAGAAGCACAATGCAGACTCTGCAGTCAGAGTAAAATCCACTTCTGCTTTTAGAAGAACTACAGTTTTCATGAGGGAACCAAAGATTCAGGGACACATCTTTTTGGGGCTCCTTCTGACTGGGGTTATACAAGTACCACATGTTCATTACAGTAAATATAACGGATCAAATTAGGTATATAAGTCATCAAAGGCAGAAAACAATTAAATCACCTGCAATCATAAGGTTCATAGCTAAATAAGGGTTTTCCCTTCCTGAGACTTTTAGACACATAAAATATATAAAACAAAGAGGTTCATACTGAACATACCATCTTATAAACTACATCTGTTTACATTTTGATGATAGCTTACTAAAAGTAGAATTTCTAAAGCAAAGGGGATCTATTTCTTTAAAGCTTCTAGTAGATATTGACAATTTGTCTTCCTGAAAGATTGTGCTAATATAAATTCCCACCAGCTGAGATACAAACTTCCAGTTATAAAATAAATAAGTCATGGAGATGTAATGTACAGCATAGGGAATACAGTCAATAACACTGTCATGACTTCGTATGGTGACAGATGGTAACTAGACTTATTGTGGTGACCATTTCGTAATGTATATAAATATTGACTTGCTATGATATACACCTGAAACTAATAGAATATTATATGCCAATTACACTTCAATAAAAATAAAAAAAAATCCCCACCAGCTGGAGGCTGGTTGGTGCACACAGGACTCAATGGATTTGCAAGTTTGTCCTGGGCGTTTACCAGTGGAACTCCTCTCTTGAGATGTCTTTATTCCTCTTATTGCTACCACCTGGTCCTCGGGAGTACATTAAAAAAATTAAAATGTCCAACATCGCTGATACCGGCACCAATTTTATCTCTACTCCTGCCTACATTGTTTTACTGGTGGGAACTACACCTCCCCATTTGCCCTCCAGCACCACCCGTCCCTCCTCTACTTGTTGACCAGATGTTTTCCAGAATGAAGATGGTGATGTGTGTGAGGGAAGTACAGGAACAGGGAACAAAGTACTCTGTTTCCTTCACAGAACAAACCTCTGGGCTTGAGAGGAACTGCCAAGTTCTATGTTTTTAAGATGTAACTAACTCTAAACACACTGTACCATAAGTAGAAGATGAGCTAGTTTTTTCTCAGTCTGATTGCATCCCATGTTCTGGCATTAACCTGTCTGTAACCCATACGTTTTGGTGTGGATATAAAAAGTTTCCCTCTCTTGCCGGGCCTGTGTGGCTCAGTGGTTGAGGGTCGACCCATGCACCAAGAGGTCGCCAGTTCGATTCCCAGTCAGGGCACATGCCCAGGTTGTGGGCCAAATCCCCAGTGGGGGGCAGGCAGGAGGTGGCCAATCGATGTTCTCCCTCATCAGTATTTCTATCTCTCTCCTTCTCTCTTCCTCTCTCTCTACAATCAATAATGAAAATAAATAAATAAATAAAAATTTTCCCTCTCTTTTCATGAGTATTTTAATAAAAGATTAGTCAGAGCTAAATTGGGGCTACTAGCCAGATAAAATTTTTACTAAAAGAAATCTTCAAACTGATTTTTGTTTGGCAGCTAGTGGACTGATTACTTGCCGTCCTGAAAAAGAAGTCAATGTAACAGAAAACATTTTAGTACCACCCATTTATTCCAATAAGAGGTTAGAAAAAATTGAGGGATATGTCAGTCTCTTTAATTATATAGAACAAAGAAAGTATCATTAAAATATTAAACTATTGAAAAATAAACCAAAACTTGAGAAATACATTTCTAATTTAGTCTCTCATTCACCAGATGAGGACTCTGTGTCCCAGTAAAATAATCTGATCTGCATAAAATGAGAAAAAAAAAAAAAAAAAAAAAGCAGCAGAGTTCCAATCTTCTTTAAAATGTAATCTTTTCACACAGTGAATGCCATGAAGCACCTGGAAGTAAAAGTGCTCTTTTCAGAACATTATGAAAAAGTGATATTTAAAATTATATCATACAAATTATAATTTTAGACAAAATTTTATGTTTCATTATCTTAAGTTTAAATTGCTGTTAATGTTCAGTTTATTTTAGAAAAAGTAAGCAGGAGTAGCAATACTCATGTCTGATAAAACAGACTTCAAAATGAAGTTCATAGCAAGAGACAAAGAAGGCACTACATAATATTGAAAGGATCTATCTAACAGGAGGATTTAACCTTGTTAAACATATATGTACCCAATATAGGAGCATGAAAATATATTTTAAAACTTCTGGAGGACTTCAAAGGAGAAATCGACAGCAATACAATCATAGCAGGGGACTTCAACACCCTGCTGACATCACTGGATAGATCCTCTAGACAAAAAATTAACAAGGAAACAGAGACTCAAAATGATACACTAGATCAAATGGATTTAATAGATATCTACAGAGAATTACACCAAAACTTCAGAATTCACATTCTTCTCAAGTGCACCCACGACATTCTCAAAGACTGACCACATGTTAGGACACAAACTAAGTCTCTACAAGTTCAAGAAATTGAAATCATATCAAGCATCTTCTCAGATCACAATGGCATGAAACTAGAAATTAATTACAATAAAAACACTCAAAAACATTCAAGCACATGGAGGCTAAATAGCATGTCCTTAAACAACGAATGGGTTACCAAGGAGATCAAGGAAGAAATAAAAAACTTCCTGGAAGATGAACACACAACATGAAATCTATGGGACACAGCAAAAGCAGTCCTGAGAAGGAAGTTCATAGCACTACAGACCTACCTCAAGACATGAGAAAAATTTCTAATAGACTATCTAAACCTACAACTTAAAGAACTAGAAAGTAAACAAAAAGAAAAACCCAGAGTAAGTAAGTATAAGGAAAGAAATAGTAAAGGTCAGCCCTGGCCGGTTTGGCTCTGTGTTTAGAGCATTTACCCATGGACTAGAGTTGCAGGTTCGATTCTGGTCAAGGGCACGTACCTCGGTTGCGATTCGATCCCCAGGCCTGGTTGGTGTCGTGCAAGAGGCAACCAATCAATGTGTCTCTCTCACATCGATGTTTCACTCGCGCTCGCTCTCTCTCTCCCTCCCTTCCTCCCTCCCACTCTATCTGAAAATAAATGGAAAAATATCCTTGGGTGAGGATTAAAAAAAATAAGAAGAAGAAATACTAAAGGTCAGAGGGGAAATAAACGATATAGAGACTAAAGAAACAATTCAAAAGATCAATGAAACAAAGAACTGGTTATTTGAAAAGATAAACAAGATTGATGAACCTTTAGCCAGACTCACCAAGAAACAAAGAGAGAGGACTCAAACAAACAAAAGTAACAACTGACATCACAGAAATACAAAGCATTATTTAAAAATACTATGAACAATTATACACCAACAAATTGGACAATCTAGGCAAAATGAACAAATTTCTAGAATCACACAGTCCCCCAGAACTGAAGCAGGAAGGGACAGAAAACTAGAACAGACCAATAACAACTACGGAAGTTGAAGCTGTAATAAATAAACTCCCAGCAAACAAAAGCCCAGGTCCGGACAGCTTCACAGGGGAGTTTTACCAAACATTCAAAGAAGAACGCGTACCCATTCTCCTCAAACTATTCCAAAATTCAATTAGAAGAAAGACTTCCAAGCTCTTTTTATGAGGCCAGCATAATCCTAATTCCAAAACCAGATAATGACACTACAAAGAAAGAAAACTACAGGCCAATATCCCTGATGAACATAGATGACAAAATATCAGCAAAGCAGATTCAGCAATATATTTAAAATATATTTAAAAAATTATTCACCATGACCAAGTGGGATTCATCCCAGGGATGCAAGGCTGGTACAATATTCACAAATTAATAAATGTGATATACCACATAAACAAAATGAAACATAAAAACCATATGATCATATCAATAGAAGCTGAAAAAGTATTTGACAAAAACCAGCAGCCATTTCTGATAAAAATGCTCAGCAAAGTGGGAATAGAGGAATCATATCTCAACGTAATAAAGGCCATATATGAAAAACCTACAGCCAACATCATACTTAATGGGTAAAAACTAAAAGCATTTTCCTTAGGAACAGGTACAAGAAAGGGATGCCTACTTACCCACTTTTATTTAACATAGTACTGGAAGTCTTAGCCATAGCAAGTAGACAAGAAGAAAAAAATAAAAGGCATCCAAATTGGAAAGGAGGAAGTGAAATGTCATTATTTGCAGATGACATGATATTATACATAGAAACCCTAAAGACTCCATCAAAAATCTATTAGATTTAATAAATGAATCTGGCAAAGTAGCTGGATATAAAATTAACATCCAGAAATCAATGGCATTCTTATACACCAATTATGAACACTCAGAAGGGGAAACTCAAAGATATGAAAAAGTGGAAACATATACCATGTTCATGGATTGGAAAAATTAACATCATTAAAATGTTCATACTACCCAAAGCAATTTATAGATTCAATCCAATCCCTATTAAAGCACCAACAGCGTATTTCACAGATCTACAAAAAATACTCCAAAAGTTTATATGGAGCCATGAAAGACCCCAAATAGCCACAGCAATCTTGAGAAAGAAGAACAAAGTGGGAGGGATCAGAATACCAGATAGCAAGTTATACTACAAAGCCATCATAATCAAAACAGCCTGGTACTGGCACAAGAACAGACATATAAATCAATGGAACAGAACAGAGAACCCAGATATTGACCCAAGACAGTATGCACAATTAATATTTGACAAAGGAGGCAAGAACATACAACAGAGAAAAGACAGTCTTTTCAATAAATGGTGTTGGGAAAATTGGACAGCTACATGCAAAAAAATGAAACTAGACCACCAACTTACACCATACACAAGAATAAACTCAAAATGATAAAATACTTAAATGTAACCTGTGAAACCATAAAAATCCTAGAAGAAAATGTAGGCAGAAAAATCTCAGACATCATACGTAGTGGAATTTTCACTGATATATTGTCTAGGGCAAAAAAAAAAAAACAAAGGAAAAAATTAATAAATGGGACTACATCAAACTAAAAAGCTTCTGCATAGCAAAAGAAACCAGCATCAAAATGAAAAGGGAACCAACTATATGGGAGAACATGTTTGCCAATGATATACTGGATAAGGGGTTAATATCCAAAACATATAGAACACTCATACAACTCAACAATAGGAAGACAAACTATCCAGTGAAAACATGAGCAGAGGACCTGAATAGACACTTCTCCAAAGAAGACATACAAAAGGCCAGGAGACATATGAAAAAATGCTCAACGTCTCTAATCATCAGAGAGATGCAAATTAAAATGACTAACAGATATCACCTCACACCTGCCAGAATGGCTGCCATCAACAAATCCTCAAACAAGTGCTGGCGAGGATGTGAAGAAAATTCCCACTGCTGGTGGGAATGCAGACTGGTGCAATCACTATGGAAAACAATATGGTGTTTCCTCAAAAAATTAAAAATGAAACTGCCATTTGACCCAGTGATCCCACTTCTAGGACTATATCCTAAGAAGTCTGAAACACCAATCAGAAAGAATATATGTACCCCCATGTTCATAGCAGCACTATTTACAATAGCTAAGATCTGGAAACAGCCCAAGTGTCCATCAGTAGATGAGTGGATAAAAAAGCTGTGGTACATATACACAATGGAATACTACGCAGCTGTAAGAAAGAAAGATCTCTTACCCTTTGAGACAACATGAAGGGACCTGGAGAGTATTCAGTCGGCCCTCGTTTATCGCGGTTAATCAGTTCCAGATTCTACCTCGATAAATGAATTTCCGCGAAGTAGGATTCTTTATTTATACAGCCGTCCCTTGCCACTTCGCACTTCCATTTTCGCGGCTTCACTCTATCACAGTTTTTTCAAATATTTGGTTCAATATAAACTTTTTTCCCCCAAATATTTGAAAAAACCACAATAGAGTGAAGCCGCAAAAGTCGAAGCGCTAAGTGGCAAGGGACGACTGTTGTGCTGAGCGAAATAAGCCAGTCAGAGAAAGACAAGTACCACATGATCTCACTTATTTATGGAACATAATGAACAAAATAAGCTGTCGACCAAAAAAGATCCAGAGTCATGGGAGCAGGGAACAGACTAACAAACTTCAGAGAGCTGGGGGGTGAGAGGAGTGGGGAGAGATAAACCAAAGAACTTATATGCATATATGCACAACCAATGGACACAGACATTTGGTTGGGGAAAGCAGGAGGGGGGGTGGGAGCAGGAAGGAAGGGGTCAATGGGGGGAAAGGGGACATCTGTAATACTTTCAACAATAAAAAAATGTTTAATGTTCAGTTTATTTTATTTTACAGGTTATAAAATAGAATATAAAACCAGTACTCCGACTACAAATGTTCAAAGAACAAAACAGCCATACAAGTAAATGTGATTGTCTGTCTGCACATTATCCCTTTAATAACCATTTGCTCCTTATTCATGCCTAATACCTGCTTGTAAAATTAATATTGGTTCGCTCTAGAATTTAAGGAAAATTTCCAAATGAAAAGCCTGAAATTCCATCAGCTTATTTTTTCCTACAACCCGTAAAAAGACAAGTAGGCAGTATAACACCTCAGTCCAGTTGTAGGAAGGTGCAGATGGGGCACAACCTGAGAAACACAGGTCTGTACCATGCTGAGCTCGACATGCTTCCAGGTCCTATTACCTTGAAGACCTAAAAACAGCTAAAGCAAACTGCACTCCTTTGGGGAATGGAAAACGTTTAAGTATATCTGAACTGAGAATATCAAAATATATTTGGGTGTATTAGCATATTTTTATAACAGGTAGAAATCATAATTGAATTTTTGTGGTGCTAAATTTAACCCAACTCTAGCAATGGAAAGATGCCCACAGGCTAGAAAGGCATTTCTATCTTACTCTGAAGGCAATGCTTTTACTATAATTGGTTCTTACTGTAAATTAGTATTTTATATAAGGTACCTTCTATACTATACTTCTATACTATATTTATTTTCCTTAGCAAACAAAAAAATTTATTTACTTTAAAATATTCTGAATATACAACTCTCAATCAGAAATACTCATATATGAGGCTATTTAGAATTTTCCCTAAGATGTCCTTACAGCCCTAAATATGATATACTGTATCACTCCCACCCTCTAATGGCAGAATGTTATAAATGTAAATATTTAACAATAAGATTAAAGAATGTTTTATCATTGCCTTAAAAACTCTTCTTTAAAATTTGACATTTTTAGCAGGATAAACATGTAATTCAAGTAAAAACATAATGTATAATTGGTTTTAAAGTTTTTAAAGGGACTTTAGAACTATAAATTTGAGATGATAAAAGTAAACATAGATTTCAATTTTTCTCCCAAATTTTCATGTTTAAAAAAAGGATTATGGCCCTGGCCAGTTTGGATCAGCATTTAGAGCATCAGCCTACAGACCAAAGGGTCATAGGCTCGATTCCTGGTCAAGGGCATGTACCTGAATTACAGGTTTGGTCCCCAGCTGGGGTCATGCAAGGAGGCAACCAATGGATGTTTCTCTCTCACATGGATGTCTCTCTCTCTCTCTCTCTCTCTCTCTCTCTCTCTCTCTCTCTCTCTCTCTCCCCCTCTCTTTCTCACTCTCCCTCCCTCCCTTCCTCCCTTCAACTCTATCTAAGAAATCAATGGAAAAATATCCTCCAGTGAGGATTAACAAAAACAAAACAAAATAAAAGGATTATGATTTCATTTATTGCCTTTAACATTTTTGGGAAATGGTACATTTCTAAATATGTAATACATAAAAATATGTGTCATATTGGTGAGTTGCTTTAAGACTATATTATCTTAAGACTACATTAAGTTGAAGACTATTAGCACTAGCAGGATTGCTGACTTAATAAAATAGCTGGTCCAGATTAGTACAGGAATCTTTTGCTTAACGTCAACCCGTTCCTGAAAATTGGACATGTAAGAAAATGCATATTTCTCATTGCTTTAGATGGGAAAAATTACAGTGTATTGCACATCAATCTAAACATACCAACCAATTCATAAAACAACTAAAATACAGCACAGTAGCAAACTATTATGTTAGTATGTTAAACCAGTTTCCTGGTCACCCAGCAATTAATATGCTTGTTCCCCACCAGTTGCTTTTCTAGCAGTAACATGGCTTCCCTTGGTGCCAGCAATATCCAAGATGTACAACCTTTTTGATGCCCACAGGCATACCTTTCAAAATGTTCTATGTGACTCTGATAATCTGTTCATTTCATTTGAAATGTAGCTCGAGGCTATTTCCATACATTGTTTGGTTAAAAATTAAATTTTACAGGACATAAACATAAATTTTTCTTATACAGATATCAACTGAAGAAATTTACTGAGATAGATAGAGAGATGATAGACAGAGCGATGATAGATAGATAGATAGATAGATAGATAGATAGATAGATAGATAGATAGATAGATAGATAGAGATAGAGAGATAGATAGATATTCCATGAAGTCTGAACATTAAAAACTAAAAGGGGCTTTACCAAAAATAAAAAGAAAGGTTATAAAAGAAGATGTAACATTACAAGCATGCCTGCCAAACATCAGTCTAGAAATCTTCAGCTGCATGTAATAGAAGCCTATCTAAAAGTGGCTTAAACTTGTCCGACCAGTGTGGCTCAGTGGTTGAGCGTCAACTCATGCACCAAGAGGTTGCCGGTTCGATTCCCGGTCAGCCACATGCCCAGGCTGTGGGCCCAATCCCCAGTGGAGAGCATGCAGGAGGCGGCCAATCGATGTTCTCTCTCATTGATGTTTCTATCTCTCTCTCCCTCTTCCTTCCTCTCTCTCTAAAATCAATAAAAGGAAAAAAAATTAAAAAAAAAAAAGAATTTGCATTTAAAAAAAAATGGCTTAAACTTTAACCAAGGAACTTATTATCTCACCTAACAAGAAGTCCAGAAGTTGACAGTTCTCAGACCAGTAAACATACCAGTTCAACAATGGCATCATGGACCAGGTTGCTTCCCTATTTTATTCTGCCATCGTTAACATGTTACCTCTGTCTCGGGCTTCCTGCTCTCAGCAAAATGGCAAAAATGGATACAACCTCACCAGGCATTTCATCCAGATAAAAGAGCCACCAGGGGAAGAGGAGGCTGTCTCTTCAGTACCTGCCTGTATCCCCTCAGCCGACCTTCCTTCACATCCAATACATTGAATTGTCACAGGTAACAATTCTGAAACTAATCTCTGTCAAGGTAGACTGGGTCACCCTTATTGGCTTAGACAAATGAGAACTGACCCCCCCAGGGCTGGGAATGAAGCCAGTCTCCCCTGAAACACATGGTCATGCAGAGGAAGATGAAGACTTTGAAGTGTGAAAGAAGGGGGAGTGAATCTGGGTGGGCAATCCTGCCCTGAACGCTTAGTTCAGTTGGTATTAATATAATTACTAAAATTATAATATAACAGTTTAAGTCCAGGTGACAGGTGACATAAGTTAAACAAGGGAGTGTTTTCACTGGAAAAAAAATAACTTAACAAAAGACATTTCCAGGTTCTCTAACCAAGTATAAATGATTCAGAAGTCACTCCCAAACCTGTTAACAGTATGTGGCTTGAGGATCTATTTCATGGAAGTCATTGTGTTGACTATTATGTAAAATACACAGCAGACAAGATGCATTATGAAACAATAATACAAGAAACTATGTGATTAAGAAGCAAATACATGATAGGAGAAAATGTACAACATGAGATCAAAGAGAGAGCTATCTAGAGACGGTAGAGACCTAGAGACAAAAGTGCATCTGAGATTTGAAGAGTGAACAGGATGCAGACAAAGTGAAACAGGCCAGGCACTCTGCACAAGGAGACGCTGGGCTGCAGGCCTGGGAGCAGAAAAACATCCTGGGCAGAACAGGGAAAGGTCCATGAAAGGCAAACCAAGAGCTAACTGTCATTACTCGTCCTAGTTCCATGTGTGCTACAACAAGTAAAAAAGTTCTCCAATCACTGTTTGGAAGCTGTACCTCTCCATTATCATCTGTCTTTTTTTTTTTTTTTTAATAAAAAATGAATTGCAGCGTCATGCCCTAAATGCAACACTCATACCAGGGTGACACGATAAGACAGAGAAGCAACAAAATAGTGAACTGTATGGGACCATCATGCTGCAAGTCATTCTATCAGACACCGCAAGTGTTTGATATCGTATTGTAATGTTATTTAAATTTTTAGTTTTCCATGTCTTGCCACTTAGAGCGTATCTTCATTATAGATATCTTACATTATACTAAATATTCGTAGTTTTTATTTAGCTGCTCTAAAGTCATTCTATTTTCTGAAGCCAAACTAGTAAAAATAGGCAATGATATGGACCCACCTCTGACATTAAAATAAAATTCCTATGATACCACAGCCCAAGTGGCTAGTAAACATTGGTATATGTAGCAATGTCTCAAAAAGTGGTTCTTTAACCTTTTTAGGGTCACGGACCTTTGAGACTATGATTATGTGCAGAGACCCTTCTCCCCAGAAAAATACAAATACAAAATTCTGCCTATAATTTCAGGAGGCTTACAGACCACTCCACTCAGCCCCTCAAACTCACCTTGGCTAAGCACCCTGAACATAGTGATAGCAACAGGGACCATAGCTGGTTATCACAGTTTTCAACTCCTTCAAGCAATCCATCAACAAACTATTTTAAGGTTTACAGTTTTCATTCGGTTCTGCCAAGCATATTTTCAGATTGTGCATCAGAAAATAATAAATGCAAGAAATAAAAATAAGTTGTTCTGTAAGTATAGTGCTGAGCTATTTCACTTAGAAAACTGAAGTTTCAGAACAATAACTCCTTTTTGTCATTAATACTATAATGTAATGCATTTGTATAGTACACTTAAAAATATGATATGGCCTGGCCAGCTTGGCTCAGCAGTTAGAGCGTCGGCTTCCGGGACGAAGGGTTGTGGGTTCAATCCCCAGCCCTGGTTGAGGTCGTGCATACAGGAGGCAACGAATCGATGTGTTACTCTCACATCAATGTTTCTCTCTCTGTGTCTCTCTCTTCCTCCCTCCCTCCCTTCCAATTGATTTATATATATAGAGAGAGATATTTTATATATATATTGATATTTTATATATATATGATAGATACACACACACATAGCTATAAAAATATATGCTTTTTTTTTTATTATTCCTCATTCGAGGACATTTTTGCATTTTTCTTCAGATAGAGAGGAAGAGAGAGAGAAACATCAATGTGAGAGAGATACATCGACTAGTTGCCAACCACACAACCCCAACCGGGGCCGGGGACAAACTGCAACCAAGGTACATGCCTTTAGCGGGAACCGAACCCGGGACTCTCTGGTCCGTGGGCCAATGCTCTAACCGCTGAGCCAGACCAGCCAGGGCAGTATATGCCATTTTTTATAGAAATACCAACTGTAGGAAATAAATCCATTTCTAATTTAACTGATAACCAGAGTGTGGCAGCAATTCTAACTTCTTTAAAAATGTTCCAGCAGTTACTGCATAATTTAAACACTTCAAGTTTTAATGGCTATGAATGGACATTCTGGTGAGCTCATTACACAAACATGAAAGGCCTGTGTGTGGCACTGGTCGGACACTCACCACTCCTTTCCCATAATACACATCATTAATGATCAGGACCTTCTTTCCAGCTAAGCCTAGGTGATGACTCAGAATCATTGTCCCAAACATTTCATTGCATTTTTCAGAATTAGCAAGTGAATAAAAAACTTCTTTGTATTCACTTTTGTCCATAAAGAAGTCTGTGTATGGTTCCCTCTTACTCGTCTCATCTAACAATGTAATGAGGAAACTATGATGCTATTGCATTTTATAAGTAAGGAAAACCAGGCTGAAATGGTAAGTAGCTTGCTTGATCACACACCAAGGAAATCATAGAGTTTAGAATCCAAATATTATGATTTTCAGCTCAATACCTATATCAGGTAGGGTTTGGTTCATTGCAAATGACAAAAGAAAATAGTGGCTCACACAGAACAGAAGTTTATACCTGTCTCACAAAAAGAGAGTTCACAGGGAAACATACACGGCTGGCAGGGCAGCTCCACAGTCTTCAAGGACCAGGCTTTTCCCAGCTTACTCTCCAGTCATCCTCACAATGTACTCTGGTCCTCATGGTCCAAGAAGGCAGCTAGCATGCTACCCAGTCATCACATCCACATTCCATCCAGGTTTCCTAGAACCTGAAATACAGTGTTTCTTCTTATATCCCACTGGCCAGAAACTTCACCTGCAAAATGGCCACATGGCAATATAAAATGCTGTTAACTAAGAAAAAAAGGGAAACATATGGAAGAACAATTAGTCGTTTCTGCCCCTCTGTCATACTGAAGCTCAGCATACTGGAAAAGTTAGACGTAAGGTGTTTGATGGAATGACTAGCAGCACGATGTTTCGCTGTCTTATCCCGTCAGACTGGTATGAGTACACTTGCACACTTTGCCATTGATGCTGTCAAGAGATGATGCTGCAATCAGTTTTTTCATTAAAAAGATCATTCTCAATCTTGATGAAGCCAACAATTATCTCTGTTTTAAAAAACTGTTAATAGATGTCTGATTTTTTAAAAAGCAAAACAAAATGCTACTTCACTGCTTTAAAATGGACAGATAGCCCTGGCCAGTTTGGCTCAGCGGTTAGAGCGACAGCCCATAGACCAGAGAGTCCCACGTTTGGTTCCCGCTAAGGGCATGTACCTCGGTTGCAATCTGTCCCCGGCCCTGGATGGGGTTGTGTGGGTGGCAACCAGTCGATGTATCTCTCTCACATCGATGTTTCTCTCTCTCTCTTCCTCCCTCTCTCCCTCCTGCTCTATCTGAAGATGAATGCAAAAACGTCCTCGGGTGAGGATAAAAAAAAAAAATGGACAGATAACTGATAGTTCATTACTGTCGGTGGGATAAAATTCTAACACCTTAGAATGGCACACAAGGCCGAAAAACAAACCACCTTTCTAGATTCCTTTCTCATCAGTGGCCCTGATACACCCCCTCTAGTTAGCCAAGAGCTTTTTACTGGCCCTGTAAATGTCCCAGATTCTTCTGAATCTACATACTTTACACAGTCTGTCTCACCTCCTAGAAGGTTTTCTTCTCTGACCGCAAATTATAAAATAAGTATAACAACAATTCCCAAATATCTGCACACATAAAAATCACCTTTAGCCGTGGCCGGTATGGCTCAGTTGGTTGAGCATCGTCCCATGCACCAGGAGGTCTCCAGTTAGATTCCCGGCCACCGCACATTCCTGGCTTGTGGGCTCCATTCCCAGTAAGGGATATTCAGGAAGAAGCCAATCGATGTTTCTCTCTCTTTTTCCCTCTCCCTTCCTCTCTCTAAAATCAATTAAAACATATATTTTTTAAAAGATCACCTGCATTGCTTTTATTAAAATGCTGATTCTCAGGCCATAGCTCCAAAGACTGTTTCCTTAGGAATGGGTCAGGCCCAGGAATCTGCAGCATCTTTAGCAAGAAGCAGAGCGCCTGGGATAGAGAAGGTGAACACCGAAAATGCTCACTCGATCCTACAGTACAGGAAGATTATATCACACTATTTTGAGATGTTTTTCTTCCAGTTTAGTTTATTGGATAATGCTATTCTGAAGTAACACCATAATTCTATCACGATATAATAAATAAGATGCTTAAGTTTTTCATAAATTCACATTTGTAAAGATCAATATGTAACCCCAGTAGGAATTCTTCCCTTCATAATATGCTTTGGTTGTACTCAAAGGGGAAAAAACAGAAGCTGAATAACATAACCACTTAAATATAAAAGACCACTGTAATATTATTAAGATTACTAGAAAGACAATATTTAGGTCTTCCAACCCTATATGAATTACTAGTACAAAGTACAATGCTCACACTGTGTGCACTTTATTTAAATTTCATCCTTATTACTTATTTCTTCAACAGAAAGAAATAAGAATAAACTTTAAGTTAAAATATAAAAGGTAGTCATCACAATTTTTCAGTTAAATAGTCTCAGATGTGGAAGACACAGCATTATGAAAGCCTCTAAGGCAGTGGTTCTCAACCTTCCTAATGCCACAACCCTTTAATACAGTTCCTCATGTTGTGGGGACCCCCAACCATAAAATTATTTTCGTTGCTACTTCATAACTGTAATTTTGCTACTGTTATGTCTTAGGCGACCCCTGTGAAAGGGTCGTTTGACCTCCAAAGGGGTCGCCGCTGCTCTAAGGAAATACTAGCGGAGACTCCATTTGTATATAATGGTGTGTACACTTAAATTTTTTTCCCTACTGAAGGAAATAGTACCGTAGTAAACCAGTCAATTACCCTCAAATAGCTATACTAAAAATATGACTGTCTGAAGGTTTTACTTCAAGGAAAAAGTACCTCAGAGTTGCTCTGAAAAGTTCCTGGGTGTTAATCTGTCCGATAATTTTATCTCGAGTCAACCTAGATGTACTATGACTAAGACAAAAGGAGTCACAGGCCACCTGGAATTCACAATTGTATAATGAATTTAATGAAATACTTCCCAGCTGCTCTACTGACTTAAATACACATACACACATTTGAGCTTCCAAATATATTACTCTTAGAAACGGATTTCATTTCTCAGAATTGTGAGGCTTTCTGCTCTTTGCCTATTTAATGTTTGAGAGGAAGTGTGTTTAACCTAGGAATTCTGTGGTTTTATTTACTTTTTGTTTGTTTCTGGCTCAACTACAGTGGAAGAGAAACTGCAACTTTGTATTTTTATGAGGTCTTTCTCGAAGTGTCTTAAACACATTATTGGATGGTGTACAATGACTAAATTATAGAGTGGACCGCAGTGGCTCCTGGCCTTGCATGCACACTAGAAGTACCCTGGGGGACTCTGGAAATAACAAACAAACAAAAAACAATGTCCAGGCCAAACCCCAGGCCCATCTAATCAGAGTTTAGGGATGTGTCCCCAGCACCAGTATATATTCAAAGTGCCCCCTACTGCACAGGAGGGTTAGAACCCTGGAGTCAGGGACACAGAGTCCTAATTTACATTTGAGTCAGCTGAGTCTACTGAGGCCCAGTAAGAATGAATGACTTTCTCACAAAAAATGTATGAAACAGAGGGCTCAGTTCTGCCTCTCAGTACAGTTGGCACCTCCCCCTGCCCCATAAAGTTCTCTCTCACTCTGCGCATTCAAGGAGGTTAGGAAGAGTGGTACCCCCTTGCCGCCGCCACCCCCCCACACTCCCCCCACCCCCATGGGACAGCCTTGCCTGAACACTTTATCTCTGAAGTGCCTCTAGGTTAACAGGTTAACCAGGATTAAGAACCAACAAATGTGAAAATTCTGTTAATTCAATCTATTAGACATACAACTCCACATTTCTTAATGGGAAATAAACAATTGCATAATGAAGTGAGTTGAAAAATCCTGGCATACTCTGCTTTAGAATGCAGAGGTCAAGAGTAAAAACACGAAGATTGCAAAGTAAATTAATTGTCATTTGAGTTTTTGTGAATAATCAGATACATGGGTAAAGGGATATTAAGAGGGTAAGCTGCTTTTTTAATCCATAAACACTACTTTTTTTAAAGATTCGGTATACTTCTATTGTAAGAACAGGGAGTAAAAATAGGAAGCATGTGTCGAAAATCTGTTTAGTTTTTGTCGTTTTAATTAAAGCCTTCAGTCTTACACATGATCAAAGTGACTTACTGTCCCTCATTCCTTGGAATGTAAATTTTTACTGTACACAATTAAATTTCCACTTCTAAATAAAGGAACGAATACAAGGATGAAAAGATTACATAAAAAGCTCCATATAAAAACATGATAGTTTAATTTTAGTGTGTGTGCATGGTTTGAATGATTCCCAGGATGAGGAATTCAGGAGACCATCTTAAAAATAACCCATACTTTTCAAAATTTGATTTATCATTTAAACTGGAAAACAGAAGGGGAGACTAAATTACATATTTCAATATCAATACTTAAAAGATGACATCCAAGCTGCTGTGAATTACTACACTGACTCTAAATTCAATGAGTTTTACAAACTAATTAGCTTAATGGAAACTAGAAGTTCTTACGCCCTACTTTAAGAAGCACCTGCAGATTATGAAAAACATGATGAATTTCAGTTGAACTGTAACCCAATTCCTTTAATCTCTAAAACTGTCTTTGCCCAATTCATTCTGCTTGCTCCAAAGTTATATTCAACATCTGGCTAATAGCGTCACTGAACACAACAGTAATCTAAATTATTCCTTTTCATTTTGTATTCTGTGGCAGGGGCAGGGTGGGGGTGGGGGTGGGGGTCATTGCTGTTATTTTTCCTTCGCTTAACTATAGCATATTAAACTAATTCATGCTTTTGTCTTAGTTTTGGAAGGAATTATATACCAACATCTAGGCAGCAGATACCCCTTTTTCCTAATTTAAAATAACTATGAGGTTGCACACTACTGTAGCAAATTTGTAATCAACTTAAAGATAACGTCTTAGAAGCACAATTAAACATGTCATAACAGAAGAAAACCCTGGTGATTACAAATAGCACCATGCTTGCTGGGGTTTTAAACAGCAGTACAAACTAAGAAAAATCGCCACCCAGTGATGCAAATGAAAACTGCAATTTGTTTTTGTGTAAAATGAGTACCCTGGAGGATTACTTCAACTTCATTACTGAATGAATGAATAGCTATTACCTTCTTATGTGAATAGGAACTGGTTACAAGGGAAAGGATGTTTTTCTACCAGGCCTTTTTTCCCCCCTCCTTATTCTCATTCAGCGCACTCAATATTTTACAAAGCCTGAAAACTTTGGAAACCTTAACAGAGAAAAAGCTTTCCATTCAAAAGTGAGCTAATTGTATATGAACAGCCCAGATATTCCTATTATCAACAATCGTGCCTAGGCTTTGACTGACCCTGAATTTCAAGTCACGGGATGTTGGCCTTAGCAACTCAGCAATGCCATCTAATAATTGCAACCTAAAACCTATTTGTGTTAAGCAGAGAGGCTTGCCTAGGGGAAAAAGTATTCTCAAGTGTGGAAAAATAGATAGCATATTCTTTTAACAACATAATTTACTCTGACCTTGTTAGAAATAGGTTATAAAGGCCACATAAGATGATATTCTAAAAAATTCTGTAGACAACATATTGATAAGTTGTTGCCATAAATATAATCATGTTTCTAAGTCTTTAATTAGTTGCCTCATTTAGAAGTTAACAGATAAACACACAAAGCCAATCATATACATTTATTTTCCTGCAATGTTATCTATTACACATGAGGACAAAGAAAGTTATGTGAACACATGATAACCAAAGTACATGTGTGTAAGTATGGGGCATGTTAATAATAGCATTTCATATCTACCATTTGTCCTATTTAACATTTTCCAAAATATTTTCCACAGTATGCTCTGAGACTAAAGTAGAAATATATGTCAATATAGAACCATATGATAAAAAGAGCAACTCGGCAGAACAAACCAGTTTTTTAAAAAAAGATGTTACCGTTCTAATTTTAAAGACAATTAAGGATATTCCTAATAATCTCTCCTGACTTTTATCAGTCAATTCAGTTAAGTCCTTCACTGTTAAAGGATATTTTACTAACTAAACAATGTACACCATCTTCCAATCTCAACTTCATTAAGAAAATTATAGATTTCCACAATATTTTTATATATGTGAAATATTAAATAATAAAGATTTGGGAGTAGCCAAAATTAAAACCAAACTTTATGAACAGTCATATACCAACCCTCTTTTATGAAAACAAAAAAATCAGCACTTTCTCTTTTTAACAGAAATGAGCACAATTTAAATTATTTTTTAAATCTTGAAATTTCAATACTCTCTAAAAATTAAAAATTATACTAGGATATTTTTAAAAGTGGATAGCTTAGTGTTTAAGAGGGTAGGAGGCAGGCCCTGAAGCCTGGGCTAATTCCACATCTGCTATATGTTCACTGGAGGAACTTGGAAAAGTTAAGTCCTCACCTGTAAGTGGAGATATAATACCACCACTTCACTCACAGGGTTGTTCTAAGCATTTTACACACATCAGCTCATGTAATTCCCTCAATAACCCGATGGGGTGGGTACTGTTATCATGCTCATTCTCTAGATAAGCTAAATGACACCCGGGAGGTTACACAACTTGCCCAAAATGGTGAAGGGTGGCAGATACACCACCCTACAATATGCCACTTTGGCATAAGGACAATTTTGAACTGAAAGCAAGAGATAAAACCCCCATATGAAAGATGCCAGGAGGAAAGAGACATTCATATTACC
Source organism: Tadarida brasiliensis (assembly GCA_030848825.1). Classification (NCBI taxonomy): domain Eukaryota; kingdom Metazoa; phylum Chordata; class Mammalia; order Chiroptera; family Molossidae; genus Tadarida; species Tadarida brasiliensis. The sequence goes on along the minus strand of CM061267.1, from coordinate 73,813,882 downwards.
AGAGATGGGGAGTCGAGGCCAAGAGATCTGTACAGACAGACCTCGTTAGAGTAACTCTTATCTTCCATTAGTCTCCCCACATATTTTAGTCACTTTGGGTTTTACCACTTCTTTTGGTCTTCACTTTTCTATGAGGGCTGCCATGGACATGTAAATATCTGTATGCTTTTCTCCTGTTACTCTGTCTTATGTCTATTTAATTCTCTGTACACTAAACTTACATCCTTTAAATAGCTGCTTGGTAACAAAAAGAATAATGTTGATTGGAAAAAGCAAGGTTCTCTGCCTATGTTAGGACTACAGAGATATTCTAGAATAAAGAATACAGAACAAAGTCTGGAAAATCAGGCTTTGTTGAAGCAAATTTCTGAGAGAAGAATTTATTGTGAAACTCTTGAAAGAAACTTCACACTTCACAGGAGACCTGATACATCCCTGCAGTTTTTCTGTCAGTGAGGCTAATTCATTAAGTGAAAGGGAAGCAGCATTGGCAGCTTTCAAGGACCAGAAGGAAGTTGAGGTTGACAGAGCCAGTTCTGACTTCGAAGCCAACGCACTACTTCCTGACATGCTAAGAAAGGCCAGATAAGCAGTCGTGTCCACGGCACCCCCACTTTATCCCAGGCAGAAGGCTCCCCAGGAAAATCACTGGCCCTCGTCAGACTGTGCCCCACTATTTTGCCTCAGGTATAGAGGATCTGGTCAGAGAAAAAAACAACTCTGAGCACCCCAGCTACTGCCTCTGTCCCAGGCCACGTGAAGCAGATTCAGAAAAACACATAGGCCCACCAGCGTGGAAAAGATGGGATATTCTGTGGTAACATTTAGCTGTGAGAAAATCTATTCTACTCTCCCAGAGGTTAAGACCAAGAAGTGGAGGAGGGCCAGAGACCAGACCCTAAAGACAAAGGCTGAAGAGGCAGAGACCCACCCAGCACACTTGTGAATGCGTGGGGTCAGAGGCACGGTGCGAGCCTGGCTCTGAGAGAGTCTGAGCTGAAAACTCAGCATCACCCTTAAATCCTCCTGATGCCCGGGGACCCTAGTCTGACTGGGCCGGCATAAAGGAGGAGGTAGGAAACCAGAATCTGGAAGGGAAGACACCTGAGAAACACCCCAGGGAGTCAACACCCTATGAGTTCATGCAAATCCTCTGAGGAGCCCGAATTTGGTGGGAGGAGGTCCCAGATGGAGGAGGTCCCGGGTGGAGGAGGATGGGGCCACAGGAGAAACTGGGTTTTGGCGCCTCTTCACCACGAGACACATCTCCTCCTCAGGGAAAGGCACAATGACATGAAGGAAATGTTATTTTTTTGAATTCCCCTTGGAAAAAGCATAGCATCTGGTTGAAAGCAATAGTTTTTAAAACCACTAAAATCTTAATAATTAGTAGTATTAATTTTTATAATAGGAAATAAACTAAGCTTAAACATTTAGGAGACACTATTTAATATCAGATTGAAAAGTACACTGCATTCAGCAAATATTTATATATCAGATGCCTAATTTAATTGAAGATGCTAATTTAAGAAGCAAGGCTTGCTACTTATAAAACAGAACTTGAAATTATCAAGGATTCTTCAAGACTTTTGTTTTTTCACAATTAAAAAGGTTGACTAGCATATCAAGAGAGAAAAATACAGGGTAATCTTGCAAATTTAATTTGCAGGACCCGGCCAAACCAATATATAAGAAGAGTCTGTCTGACTTGATGACAATATTCTAAGTGATTAATGAACTTTATAGATTTCATATAAATTAATTCTGGAATTACTGGGAGAGAATCTTTCCAAAAAAATCAATCCTATAATTTTCAAGTAATTTTTTCAAAGACAAATAATTCACGTGTTTATGATTTCGTTCCTTAAAGAGACTCACCTAAAAGGACAAATCCGTCTGCTTCCGTCTCTGGCACTGAGGGCTTTTTCGGTTCCAGAGGCTTCCTGAAGAAGTGAAACATGGCTGCCGCTGGGATCTGAAACAGAAACACTATCTCATGTCAAACTCCAGTGAGACTGTGAAACTCCCACCCTTTCTAGTGAAAAGCCAAATATAAAGACATCACAATAACTACTTTTTAAGAATTCTATTACCAGACTTAAAAACACAAGCCCTCCTCTCCAGTGTCAGGAGACAAAGCCAGAAATGAAGGTACAGGGACTTCCAGGGTAAAATCATGTGTGCCTTGAATCATGTAACCTCTCCATTTCTGAACATGCAGGAAAAAACCCAAGAAATCAATCCATGTAAAACTAAAATCAACAGATGGCACCAGAACCTGGAAGGATCTCACTGAACATAAATATAAATCATACACTTGATTGAGGAAAGGAAGATTTAAAAAAAAAACAAAAAAACACCTGTCATGCCATAACTGGCTTCAGGCTCATAAAACTGAGACTGCCTGAAAAAAAGAAGGCACTTCAAACATCCTCTACAGCCGGTTATCTGATTCAGACACTCAAGAATTGCAGCCAGCTTTAAATTCCCATCAGTGCAGATCTTTGTGTTGGTGAGACTGTTGTGTGCTACCCCCAAACCACACACACACACACACACACACACACACACACCTCCTCTTCCTCCTCCCTCTTTGCACACTCAGGCGGGCCAGCAATTCCTACAAAACAACTGGGAAGGAAGTTTAAGGGAACTTGCAAGGACACATTACACTCTGAGGACAGTCCCCATAAACAAAGCCGTGTGTAACTGACAGCAAAAAAAGGGATAATCCTGGTGGCCACAAATGCTCCACAGTTTTTTTTATATATTCCACCCAAACCAGAAAACCAAGCAGGGGGGGTTAGTAAAGATTTCATCTGAGCAAAAGCCTTCTAGAAACTGAGAACTGAACTGGGATTTGTGTAGGTCGACCGGCCCTGAGCTGTAGATGCAAGTGGATGGTAACGGAGCCTATTTGTTGTTAGAAAACATGTCCGGCAGGTTTCACTTATTAAAGGAATAAAAAATGGGGAAGAAAAATAAAAGCCAGGTGAAAAAAAAAAAAGTTCCAGTAGCGGAAAGGAATAGCTTCTGAAATCCTCAGAGAAAGAGCTTGCTGGCTATAGTGATGGATCCAAAAGAAAGGTCTGGAAACAGTTTGGCACCTCAATAGAATACAGGAGACATGGCCTCTGTGAAACTGGTGAAAAACAAGATCAGATGAAAAAGGAAAAGATGAAAAGACAAGGAATGGGATGAAAAAAAAAAATAGCTGAGTAAGATAAAAGGAACCCCTGCAAGAAAGAAATGATATCAAAAAAATAATTGGTTGGTTTATAACAGGAATGTAAGAAAATAGAGTTCAAGTTCAGACTTAAAAGACTAGAAGAGGCAACTAACTTCTCAACCCCAAATGGTTAAAAATAAAACAAAGAAGGCCTTTGAAGGAACAAAAGCTGATTAAAACTCAACCTCGGCTAAGGATCAAACCAAGGGTATGGCCACCACACCTGACATTAAAACCTCTGCGCGGATTAATGGGGCACTCGGTCCATTCTTTCACGTTAGGATAAATGGTTCAGGAAGAAGAGACAAAGGGGTAGGTCTCCAACTGAAAGCTGGTAGAGAAAAGATACCCTCAAACAAATAAAGAAGGAGGGCAGATACATAGGGGTAAAGAGAAGTGAGATATATAGAAAACCTAAGAGATATATCTAGCCAAAATTGCAGGTCTGGCTATTGATACATGAAGTTGACTAGAATCAGCTAAGAAGTGAGCAAAATTTTTGACAGTTGTACTGCCGAAATAACGACCAGTCTGGATTAAAAGAGAACCACAACCCTACAGACAGGAGGCTGCTGGAGAAAAGTGCTCAGCCCCAAGGAAGGCCTATTCTCCAGTGCCAACTTCAGTGGGAGCCAAGAAGTTACCAGAAAAGGAAGAAACTCTCAGAGGGTGGAGCCAGTGGGTATGGAGAACAACGGACTCGGGTGGGGGGCTCTTCCAGGAAGCAGAATCTGGACATTATTAATGAACATTCTCCAACCCAAGGAGGGGGGTCCCCCAAAATGCCTGCTCAATGGGATTTCAGAATTGCTACCACTCTGTGACTGCTATATATTTTCCATTCCTTCCCCTTCTGAATGGGAGAGGTTTTGTCAGTTATCCCAGTCCACAAGGGTGGGAGGGGGGACACAAGGGACAGACTACTGGTCTTTTTAGTTCATGAAGTCTCCAGACCAAGAGGTGCCACATCCGGACCTGATGAAGAAATACTGAACCTTGACCTTGAGCATGATGCTATGACTGAATGGGGCAATTTGGGTTACTGCCCTTGGGGAGGGGTGAGTCCTTTGGCCTACAGCAGGGACAGAGAGCATCTTGTGACCACAAATGAGAACCCCAGAATCATGAGGGCTGTTCACTGGCTCTTTGCCTTATGGAGACATATCAGGACTGCAGTCATCTACCCTCCTTGAGGTAGGTGTGGCCACGTGGCTTGCTTACTCCGCCGTGTCACATGCCATGAGAGTGGTATAACAAGGAGCTTTGTGGACAGAGGAGGAGAGGCCCTTTAAAAAGTGGTTCCCATTCTAACGTATAAAGAAAAGCCTTTGAATAGAAGGACTCACATTTCCAATACCTTTTCATGTCTGGCCACAAAACAGAAATGGAACAAACACGGAAAACACAAAGCGGTTCTGGTAGGTCATTCTCAAGCCCCATTTTAGATATGTTGCTATGAAAGCCAGACCAAACTCAGCTGTAGTGCCAGAATCTCTTTTTAATGCAAGCATTTTGTACAAAATTTGTAACTTAAGTAACTAAGTGAAGCATTTAAGTTTTTCATGACCTAAAACATAAAACTGAAACAATCTACAGGCTGCAGCAGTTTGTTGAAAGTATGACTTACTGGCAATGCATAATATTATATTCCGTCCTTGTAGAACATCATAAAACTCCAGACATATTTAGGGGAGGGATCGTTTAGGCTCCAAGAGTCAAGAAACTTCCAGGCATGGGAGAAACAGGTCAGGAATAAGAGAAGGGTAGCAGAGACAGTAACAAGAACTCAGAAAGGCAGCAAGAACTTGTTTACTACAAATATCCATTGGAAACAGTTCTAAAATTGTTACAAAAGTACCAGTCACCCTCACACCTAATATTCTGCCAACCTGACCACCACCTGAACTCCTTGCTCTACAATGGCCCATCTCAAGTTGTTTTCCCATGGGAACATGGTAAATTTCCCAATACAAGTCTCAGGCTTCTCTTGTATGATCAATCCTGCTGCTGATATTAATGACTAATTTCACTAGGGACCTCAAGTCAGTCTACTGATATATCTTTACAGGAATTGCTCCATGCATGAAAAGACTATGAGATGCTAAAATATATAATAAGATTATCTTTATGCCAGGATATTTTTTCATGTCACTGAAAAACGCAGTGCTAGAAAAATGTATCCTGGGAGGGCTGGCAATTACCATGCTAAGATCTCCCCTCTGTGAGCTCCTTCTCACAGGGGAAAGCTGCATGGCTAGGTCACCACTCCAGCAGCCAGATTTAGTTACCCTGCTTAAGACTAGAGACAGGGAAGGAAAAGGGGAATAACTACAAACCCCACTACAATATGTCAAAATGCTTTACATACTCTATCACCTTATGATCTTACAATCACCCTCCAGGCACATATTAAGAATTGAAGTAAAGTAGGTTAAGTATGGGTCCAAGTTCACGTGGCTAGTAAATAGCAATGTTAGAATTTTAAACCAAGTCCTTCTGGCACCAAAACTGGATGCTTTTCATCAGTAAAGGACCAGGAAAAGGAGCCCTTCACACTTACGAGGTTTGGGTTGGACTTTAATATATTTCCCAATATTAGTCAAATACATTTGATTCATTTCATTTTTTGTCTTTTTTAATCCCTACTTTCCCAAGGCTTGCTCAGCTCTATCTTCTGAAGACATTTATGCCTTCCATAACATCTGTGTTCAACACCTTCACTTACTTTATACTTTATAAACATTTATTAAGTGTTTAGGCCAGATACTGATCAAGCATTGTAAATGCAGCACTTATATTTAGGGGGAACAAACTACAACCCCCACCTGCCACTCTTTGAGGCATTCCTTAGCAAAAGGAAGCGTCATCTAAGGGCCCCATCCCCAAAGTGGAGGAGGCCTCTGATACTAGTCCCCGCTGCCCCAAGGCTAATGTACGGTAAGCCCCAGCACTCACGCTTCTGATGTACATGGCCTTGACAGTTGGGCTTCTTTTGCTTGGAGTTCTCAAGCGTATTCCTGTCTTGCTCCCTTATTTACAATTATTAGTATTTTTTAAATTGTCTACAGTGAGCAAATTTTACATTTAAGAACAGGAAAAAATTTTTTTCTCTGAAAAATACATTATCATCTAGCAGCAACACTCTTGCCTGGCTGAACTGGGGGCCAACTCAGAATACCTGCTAATTCTCAAACATGAGAATCTTGGAGCTGCCCTGATATGGGAGATAAAGAATTCACCTGCCCAAGTCATAGAGAGGCTAGGAAAAACACCTGCAAATCACAAATCTGATACAGGGTGTGTATATAAAATATATAAAGATGTATGTATAAAAATATAAAGAACTCTTAAAACGCAATAATGAGAAAACAAATTAATAAAACTGGGCAGAAGACATGAACAGACATTTCACCAAAGAAGACATGTGAATGGCAAAAAACAAAAACAAAAAAACACATGAAAGAATGCTCAACATCATTCATCAATAGGCAAATGCAAATTAAAATCTCAATGAGATACCACTACATGCCTATTAGAACATTTAAAATTAAAAAGGCTTGCCAAAAAAATAAATAAATAAAAATAAAAAGTCTTGTCATGCCAAGTGCTGGCCGAAATGTGGAGCAACTGGAACTCTTGCACACTGTGGTAGGTGTGTAATATAGGACAATTACTCTGGATAACGGGTTAGTGGTTTCTTAAAAACATAAACACACACCTACCATACGACCCAGACCTTCTCCTTCTAGGTATTTATCTAGGAAAAATGAAAGCATATGTCCACAATTGTATACAAATGTTATACAGCTTTTCTTTATAATAGCCAAAAACTGGAAACAAGCCAAATGTCCAACAACAGATAAATGGATAAACAAACTGTGGCATATCCATAATACTATTCAGCAAGAAAAAGGCTTGGAATTCTAAGATATGCTACAACATGCATGAATATCAACAAAACTAAGTTGAGTGAAAGAAGCCAGACTAAAAAGAGTTTATACTGTACGATTCCATTTATATGAACTTCTAGAAAATGCAAACTAATGTATAATGACAGAAAGCAGGTCAGTGGTTGCCTGGAGAATAGGGATGTGCAGGGAGGGACTACAAAGGGGCACAAGGAAACTTGTGAGGGTGACAGATACATTCTTTATCTTGACTGTGGTGATGGTTTCAGGGGTATGACCATATGTCAACACTAGTCAAATTGAACACTTTCAATATGTGAATTTTATTGTATGTTGATTCTACCTCAAGAAAGCTATTTTTAACGTACATTATTAGCACAATATTCTAGATGCCATATAAATACTGTAGTTCACAAGTATTCAGAAAATTGTCTCAAATTTCTTAAACCACTTTGTGTGTATTACAGATACAGTCTTTGTATTAAAAAAAAATGCTTCTTTTCTCTAAGGACTCACACAAAACTGAAAAATAAAAGAACAGTGTCCTCACTGTTTTGATGGTATATACAGGCTACACACACAAAGCGAGCCTAACTGCCTGAAGGGGAGGAGGGGAAGGCAAGTAATCTACTCATTTTTTCCCTGTATTTTTCTAAGGGTTCCCTTTTAAGTAATATTTCCCATGACCAAAGGATTAAAAGATTAAGGCAACCTCATTTTCTCAACTTGATGATCTTTTTTCCATTTCAGCATACTAAATCATGTAAATATATCACATAAACTGAAACTTCATGTGTGATCAATAAACAGCAGCTATTTAACTACAGTAAGAATAATATATACACATATATTTTTTCTACACATTTGTGCCCAAATCCAATAAATATGTATATTTCATACTGCTAAAAAATTAAAATTTTGAACAATGTTTTAATATTCCTCCTCTTCTTCTGTATGGTGGGTTATGAATTGCATGGTTATGTAAGAATAATACAAATTTAGATAACAAGTTTACGAATTTATTCTGAGAGATACCTAAAAAGGAGATGGTCCATGCTTTTGGTAGTTTTAATCTTGAGAGACAAGATTATATTACCAAAAACAGCATTAAACAGTATAAAACATTCCAGAAGGACCAATGAGAATTAGAAGAGCCCTGGTAGACTTCACAAACAGGTAACCTTGAGTTTAACTTCATCTGATGGATAGGGTACAGATATAAAGGAGAAAGAGAAGGCCTTTCCTATAAAAGAATCACTATGAACAAAGAATGCAATGTGTTTAGAGGACAGCAGAGGGAGCAACCTCACTAGAGACATATAGATAAACAATAGAAAATAAGACTGCAAAAAAAAAAGAAAAGGTACAGATAAATTATTAAAAGAGCTGAATAGTCAAGGAAATATTAGAATATCCAGAGTGGTATACAGGATTTGTTTAATATTATTGTGTAGTCTAGGATCTTGAGGGAAGGGGTGTTTCAGAAAGATTAAAATATAAAATAATATGCTAGAGAGGTTGACTGAAAGTATGGAATCAAAAAATTAGAAAGTAATGAAAAGAGTGTGAACTAAGATGGAAGAAGTTTGAATAAAAAAGAAGAGATGTAAAGAAATATGGATTAGGACCAACTGACTCTCAACTGTACAAAATACTGAAGAAAGCCCAGCCGGTGTGCTCAGTGGTTGAACGTTGACCCATGCACCAAAAGATCACCAGTTCGATTCCCAGTCAGGGCACATGCCCAGGGCCCGATCCCCAGTGGGGGGCATGCAGGAGATAGCCAATTGATGTTCCCTCTCATCAATGTTTCTCTCTCTCCCTCTCCCTTCCTCACTCTCTAAAAATCAATACAGAAAAAAAATTTTTAAAAACCCAAAAAACAAAATACCGATGAAAGAAATTAATGCAAGATGACTGAAGTTTCAAACCTGAGGGACTGAAGAAAGTGATATCATGAATACGAAAAGGGAAGTAGAACAGGGAAGTTTGTTTCAAGAGAAGAAGAAAATAATCAATTCCATTTCAACCAAGTTAGATGTAGGGAAACAGTGACTGGTACAAATAGAAATATGTAAAACGCAGGCAGAAAAATAGAACCTAGTGCTCCAGTGAAAGGAGTAAGTTGGAATTTGGGGGTTGTCAGCACGTATGTGATAGCTGAAGTCAAGAACATCCGTGGTATTGCAAATAGAAAATACAAAAGTTCAAGGATTGAGCCCTTGCTGGTGTGGCCCAGTGATTAGAACACCGGCCCATGCTAGGAAGGGTCTCGGGTTCTATTCCTGGTCAAGGGCACATACCTGGGTTGTGGGTTTGATCCCTGGGGCCCATGCAGGAGGCATCGATGTGTCTCTCACACATCGATGTCTCTTTCTCTCTCTCTCTCTCTCTCTCCCTCCCTTCCTTCCACTCTCTCAAAAAATCAATGGGAAAAATATCCTCAAGCTTTAAAGTTCAAGGATTGGGATCATAATCTCTGACACCTCAAATGATACTATGAAAATATATCCCCTTAAATATACCAAAATGATGTGTATATTCCCTGTCTTCAAAACCATTCTACTTGGCGGTTGCATAGGGACTAAAATGTGAACTCAACTATATTGTTTCACATTTGAAAACAGTAGAGACAACTGGCCTCTTCAGTAGAATCCAGAGATGGTCTGTTCAAATGCCAGGCAGGTAACTCTGAGGGAAACCAGCCTTGTATGAGACCAGGAGTGAAGGCGAGTGCAGGCCTAGTCGAAAAAGACACCTTTAGGGAGAGAGATGCCCAGTCAGCCCAGTGGAGGAGCCCTTCCCTAAAACAAGGCTTGGGAGGTTCTTGATTGAGGAACCAGCGAAAGATCTTTTCAAAGTGTTGAGCTGGGAAAGTCTGTAATCAGATTTGCACCTGCTATGGTCACCATAAAACAACTAAAAGAAAAACAGGACCAGGCTGAAGCTATGGTTAAGGTATCTCTCCCCCCTGAAGATGATCCCAAGGCATAGAAGAACCTTTGGGAAATGTAGCTTGAAGGTCCAAAGTTGTCAGAAGGTCCCTCCCCTGTAATGCTTGTGTGTGGGACTCCCGGCCGAGACTCAGAACTGCTGCTGTTACTGTCACCCACGCCTCTCAGAGAGAGAACCTTTAGTTAAAGTATTTGTTTTATACTATTTAATCCTGTCTAGCAGTTTTTCTAATTTATTTGCTTTTTCAAGTGAAACTAGCAGGGTTTCTAATCACAAAAGTGATTAAGCCACCGGTGTGGCTTAGTTGGTTAGAGCATCATCCCATACACAGAAATGTCGAGGGTTTGATTCCTGGTCAGGGCACATACCTAGGTTTTGGTTCAATCCCCAGCCCTGGGCAGGGCCTGGGCCATCGGCAACCCATGGATGTTTCTCTCTCACGTCCGTATTTCTCTCTCTCCCTTCCCCTTTCCAAAAATCAAAATCCTCAGGTAAGGATTAAAAAAGTAATTTCTATTTTCTGTGTGAGAGAGGAGAATAAGTTTGTATACTTTTAGGAAAAAATATGGAAAAATACACACCAAACCTAATGGTTGTTGTTACCAGGATTCATAATCAGTTTATAATCATTCGCATTATGGTTCTTTTGTAGTATTTGCTTTTTTCATCAATAAAGCATAAATATGTTTATGCAATAAAGCATAACTATATTTTTTATTTTTACAAAAATGAAGATTTTTTTTTAATTAAAAAAATAATAATAATAGAAGGCACCCTTGGCAGCTCCAACCACTGTTCCATAAAGGATTGTGGGCACAGTGTCACCAAGTCTGATTTTTCAAGACAACCTGAAAATCCAAAATTATGAAAAATCTAGTTTTCAGATGACAGCAATAAATTCAAAATGTTTAAAAACACTCTGCAGAATGACTAAATCCTCTTCAAACTGGATTTGGCCTTCAGGTGGCAAAATTTTAGACCTAGGATAAGAATGTGTTTAATAGCCTAAATCTAATCACAATAAGAAACAATTGTGAAAGGTTTTGGAATTTAGTGTATATTCTGGCTAGCTCATCCATCTGGTTATCTCCACCCTTGTTTTGCTTTGACTAGGTTATGCTATAACTCTGTAGGAGAGAATGTAAAGGAAATTGACAGTCATGCAAATAATCCCTGTCTACAGAAGTGTATTTGGTAGATACATTAATTACTGTCCTGAGGCCAGTGAGCAATTTTGCATCCATTTATAAATCTGACTATCCCTCATTCGTCTATAAATAATACTTTGAATGAGTTCTCTTGAACCAGTTGTAATATCTTACTAGTTCCTGTCTTAATTAATGAGTCAAGATTTTATATTTGTATGAGAGATGTGATTTTATCCTGTTTTAAAATTTATCCATTAACTTCAGACTGCCAGTTAGGATTCCAAAGATTCTTCCCCCGTTTTTCCATTCCACCTAGGTTTTTTATTTTTGAAGGTTTGTGATATTGGTGTAATGGGGGAAAGTACAGGTATCTGGCAGGACAATGAAGAGGGGAGCACGGAAAGACAAGTAACCTGATATCACAGATGAGCTCCACAGAATTGTTTCAAAGCCAAATAATGAAATTTGAGTATTAACCTAAAGTTTATTTCCACCTCTCTGATTTATGCTCAGACCCAAAAAAGGAAAAAAACCCACTCAAGTAATAAACTAAACAAAGAACTGAATCTTGGACCTAGTACTGTTTTTCAAACTGTTTTACTTTAGTGGAAGTAAACTCAATTTACTGGGTCATGGCCAGATTTATTAATAGAATGAAACAGGAGAAAGAAAAGAAGAAAGGGAAGGGGAAGCATAAAGAATATGAGAGAGCATCATATATAATACTGTGTTATGAACTTTTGCTTTTGGATGCATGGGCTAGGTCAATAAAATGTATTTCTTAATTTGGGTTGCCAGCACAAAAGTTTCAGAGCCGCTAATCATACTTTGGTGCTCACATATCCCCTAAAATTTTTTTGAAAAATTATGCACCCCCTTGTACTTTTTAAGTTGTCACCTAAAACTTTCCATTCAAAATTATAAAGGATGTAATTTCTAGCACATTATAAATATTTATATGTTGAAATAAAACCAAGATATCATTCTTTTACATTTATCCAATGGATTATAAACACCATAACATTTTCATGCACAGTCAACCATTTAGAAAATAGATGAACATGTTCTTTTCTAACAGCAGGAAATGTTATATTGTTCTTTTTCTCCTTGAACTCTTACTTCCATTCCATTTCCACTGACTGGTCTGGTGTAGCTCAGAGATGCCCTCACAACACACTCGTGCGGCTTTCCAACACATCCAGATGAATACAAAGTGGTGGTGACAACCTCATTTTTAAGAGAGTGTGTGCTCTTAACACTCCTAACAGTTCACTTGTCACCTACTGGAAAAGTAACATCATGCACATATATAACAGCCATTAAAAAGTGAACTTACAGCCCAGCCGGTGTGGCTCAGTGGTTGAGCATTGACCCATGCACCAAGAGGTCGCCGGTTCGATTCCCGGTCAGGACAAATGCCCAGGTTGTGGGCCAAATCCCCAGTTGGGGGCATGCAGGAGGAGGCCGATCAATGTTCTCTCTCATCGATGTTTCTCTCTCTCTCTCTCCCTCTCCCTTCCTCTCTCTCTAAAAATCAATAAAGAAAAAAAAATTTTTTTTTGTTTTAAAAAGTGAACTTACAGTTTGGCTCAGCAGTTAGAGCATCAACTCTTGGACCAAAGGGTCTCGGGTTTGATTCTGGTCAAGTGCACGTGCCTGGGTTGCAGGTTTCCCTGACCATGACCAGGACTGTACAGGAGGAGGCAGCAAATCGATGTGTTTCTCTCAACATCCATGTTTCTCTCTCTACCTCCCTCCCTTCCACTCTCTCTAAAACATAAAAAGTCAACGGGAAAAAAAATTGAACTTACATAATCTAATGAAACTCACTCCCCTAATATGACTGTCTAATTGCTTTTAGCAAATTGAGAAATTAAACATGTATTATTTTTAACCAAAACAGAACATCTAAAATACTCGGAAAGTTGGGAGGTCTTGAGCTACAAGTGTATGATTATAAAGCATTGGGCAAAGGCGGGTTCTGGAAGAGGGCAAAGGAGCTCCCGCGGGCTTCACAGTATAGATTTCAACAGGAGGCAAGCTGGGAAGTTTTTGTTCTTGATTTTATAGTTTTTCCTTTGTCCTTATAGTCTAAATCCTTTCCTATTTTATTTCATATTAAATTAAAGGCAGAAAAAGCTTTTCAGAAGTGGGACACGTAGGATTCAAACATGAAATCCTTAAACACAGTACCGGAAATCCTAGGTTAAAAGAGTGCTGGGGGAATCCTGGCCAGTGTTGCTCAGAGGTTGGAGCATCGGCCTTCACAGGAGGGGTCTCGGATTTGATTCCTGGTCCAGGGCATGCACCTGGGTTGCAGGTTCAATCCGGGCCCTGGTCAGGTGTGTGCGGGACACAATCAATCGATGTGTCTCTTTTACATCAACGTTTCTCTCTCTCTCTCTCCCTCACCCTCCCATCCACTTCTTCTAAAAATCAATGAAAGAGTATTCTCAGGTGAGGATTAACAACAACAACAAAAAAAGAGTACTGGGGAGGGGGAACGTTAGCTTATCACAACTCGATGCCTTTTAGCAGCTGGCCTTGTTTGCCATGGGGAGCAGCAGAGGCTTCACTGGATCAACTCAACCAGCACTACTGATCACTCAGATGCCACCTCCAGAAACGGTTTGCAATCACTAGAATAATAAAATCCTTCTCTCATGGAAGCATTACATTATCTGGAAGTATTAATTTTCTGGAATTTTCTCTAGCAGAACTGCTTTTCAAGCCCATGATAAAAGCATCTTGAAAAGTCACGAGTTGGCCCAAGACAATTTTAGAAGAAAATATTCTTTCTTCTCAGACCCTATTCCCATCATATGGTCTCACTAAGGTAAAACAGACCTCATCAAAGTTGATTCTCCTCCATTACTTTGTAAATAAATATGACCCCCAAAGTCTCTATTAGGAAAGTTTTGGCTAGTTTTGTTGCTGTTGTTGGATTTGGGGATTTTTGTTTGTTTGTTTTCCTTTTCATTACCCTATTATTTTCAGAATCAAGAAGGATAGCCTGGCAGTGATAAAAACTGACTACTTTTTCCCTCTACTGTCCCTTATTAATAAAAAGAACAAAAAGAACAGTAAAATAAAGTCTCCTCTGATTCTACTAATTGAGGGAGAAAAAAATCTCCCATTATATTAGACCCGGGTTTCTCAATCTCTTCACTCTTAGCATTTTGGTCCAGACAATCCTTTGTGGTAACCTACTCCTCTGATGGGTATGGTCACCTAGTACATGATGCACTCTAGTCAAAGACATCTTAATCTCAAGAGGTTTTATTTAAAAAAGAAAACAACAACAATTTCCCTCTCTTTAATGCAGTACAAGTGAACACCATGGATTTTTTTTTCCTAAATACTACTGTGGGAGAATGTAGAAATTTAAAAGATAAAATTGCTGCCTTCTGGAGCTTATAAATAAACTGTACTTACAATTTACATCATTTGGGTTTCATTCACTGACCAAAAAGACTTTAATATTATCCTGACTCTTTTAAATTAATAATATAATGACATATTTTTATGTTTTAATGAGCTTACAAACATAATTCTACATAACTTTCACACACACACACATTTTGGTTTTGGCTTAAATAACACTGAACCTACCAATACAATACTAATTTCTACCCACTACATTCAATGTTGCAACTCTGAAACAAGAAAACATCCTGGAAAACACTTCAGACAACTCTAACAAAAAACATCTCTTCACAATAAAACAAATATCTTAGATAAGTAAACACATTTAAATAATGTCCTAAGGGAGAAGGAAATGTAAGACCACACCTCTTTACAACTCTCTATAGCACAGGGAAACCTGGAATGAATCCAGAAAAAAATAAATAAAACATTATTCAGTGTGGGTCTTTAAACTGCTCTACTTGCTCACTTAAATGTATGTAACATACAACAGGAACCCCCACATTCAGCTTCTAAAAGGACACACTCCCAAAACTGCCCACTAAAAATCTGCACCATTTGCTTTTCAAACAATCTTTACTTCTACCCAAATAAAAACAAACTAAAATTCAGTTGTTTGTTCATTTGTTTACTTTTAATTCATTTAACCAACATGCTTTGAAGGGAAAGTACCGGGCAGGCACAGTGGTGGGCCCAAAACCAGACAAGACACTTTCTCCAAATTCAAGGAAACACCCATCTACTTGCTGCCTCTTTTGGCTTGCTTGCCAGCGGCACACAGTATGGTGCTGAATGCTATGTAAAACTAGCACCAGCCATGCAAGAGGCTAACAAGTTGCTAACAGTCTAGTCAATAGGTATTGCTATTTGTCAAAAAACTTACTTTAGACTCCCGAGTAAACAAGAAAGCTGATTGTTTTACTTCCTCTCAATTTTTCATCAAAGTGCACATAGAGATAACACAAGACAACTGGCAATAGCTCTGTCAACCACATGCCAAAGTTTGAGTCAAATTTCCATGAATAGCACAATCAATGGGGATAGACCAAGAGTTCAAAACTGTACTCTCTGCCACATGCTACATCTTCTACCCAAGGAATGAATGAATAAGTGAATAAACAAGCAAAGTAATACAGGAGAGTGAACCACAAAGATGGGGAAAGCATTTCATCCATTTCCATTGCCTGAACTTAATTCTAAAATACAGAAGCTATACCTACCAAAAAAAAAAAAAAAAAAAATAGGCTGCCAGATCTCCCATTGCCTGAAAACTCTTTTTAAAGTCTGACAGAACTAGATTCTCTCCCCTATTTTTACCCCTCTCCCAGGAGATCTTCCACCTCCATTCAAAGGTCAATGGTTTGTACCTGCCCAAGGAAGGCTTTGTAAAACAGGATCCCAGACCGGAAAAACTCCATGTTCAAAGAATTACAAACTGCTCCTTATCTCTAACTCATTCAGAGACCTCAACAGTCTGAGCCACTCAACCTCAGTCCCGCACACTCACATAAGTGCCAGTTAGCCAGTGGGAACTGAACAAGCTGAGGAACGTGTGCATCCATCTTTAGGCACGGAACAAGAAGTTGCACGCAATACAGTTCAGTGAGGGAGACGAAGGCAATTGCACCCACCCAGTCTCTCCTTCAATAAGAGATTACTAGAATAAGATCAACGTAAAGAAAGGAAAACATGGACCCAAAGATTAAGAAGATTATTACTCTGATGATTATTTTCCACAAGAAACTGGTGATAAGTAGAGAAAACATCTTGGTAATATTCAAATGGTTGTAAAAATGGCTGTCAGAAAACACAATCTCTTGCATCCAGGCTGCTGAGCAGAGCTGGGTAAAACCCGGATGGATTCAGGATCTCCACTCTCAGACATGCTCACACACTTCCTTCCTTCTGGGGAAGCACCTGGGGTTTTCTTCCCCCTTCACTATCTTACTATTCATCATCACTAAGCTGTCCAACAGATACTTAAGGACAATCTGGCCATGCTAATAACAGTTGTAAGTTGTAATTCATTACTGAAGTACTCGGTGTAACAAGGAAGGCACTGTGCTCAGTGCTTTACGTACACAATTTTATTTCATGCTTACAACCATATGAAGCTTTACCTCCCATGTTAATACAGACATTGCAACTGAGAAAGGATGAATAATTTGTCCAAAATGACTTAAATGAAAGTATCAGAATTTAACCTAGACCTGTCTACTCTAAAGTCTATGTTCTTCACTCTGTGCTACAATGACTCAGAGTCCAAGCTTGAGTCATCTTCCTAGCACTACTTTATCCTCCATTTAAAAAAAAAAAAAAAAAAAAGGCATGATGGTCCAAACAGCTGCTAGAAATAAAACCATAAGTATTACCTTGATTTCACCCTCTCCCTGTCCCCTAACCACTAAGTGTTGCAACTCACAGATAGCTCATGAAACTTTTGACTTTTCTTATTCCTACTGCCACTAGTACTTGAGTTCAGCTGACCATAATCCCCATTATGGATTACTGCAACCCCCTTGGGTATCTTTTCAACACGGTAAACTCTCAGTAGCCATGCTTATACCCAATCCTCCCCACGTCCCCTCCCACGCCATAGCTATTTGGATGGCACATGGACAAGAGATTAGAGCTAGCAAATTAGATTCTCCCAAGAGCTGGTCACAAGGCTTGGAATAACCATGCATATCTATGCAAACAATGAAGCAACAGATGCTTGGCAGAAGAGAAAGTGGTTTCAAAAAAAGACAGAAGACAGGTTGGAGTCCAAAAGCTTTCCTATTCATGGCTACAGTCCCTCGTGAGGTCAATAAACCTTAGGCTAGTCAAGCTATCCCAAAATGGTTCCAGTCAGTTTCCTTTTAACTTGAAAGTTTAATGTGGAAGGTGGAAGCAACCAAAATGTACACCAATGGAAGAAAGGATAAACAAAATGTGAGATATATATACATACATACATACACACACACACACACACACACACACACACAATGGAGTATTATTCCACATTAAAAAGGAATGAAATTCTGATACGTGTTACACCATGGAAGAACCTTGAAGACATAATGCTAAGTGAAATAAGCCAGACACAAAGGGACAAATATTGTATTATTCTACTTATGAGGTATGTAGAGTAGTCAAATTCATAGACAGTTTAATGGATATAGAGTTGAAGTATGAGACGATGACGAAGTTCTGCAGATGGATAGTAGCAATGGTTGTACAACAATGTAAATGTACCTAATGCCATGAAGCTATACACATAAAAATGGTTAAAATGGAAAATTTTATGTTATATATTATATATATATATATATATATATATATATATCCACAATTAATCAAAACAAAGTTTAAGCTGGCTTAAAGTGGTCAATGTTACTTGTACCAAAAGCACCTTGATTAGGATATTCCAAGCCATACTTTACCCTGAACCCAGAATGCTCAACCTAAAATGTCAAACGGATCATTTCACTCCCTATGCGATGCTCTCCTCCACCATCACTATTAAGCTAAACTCCTTGGCATATAAGGAAAGCATTCCAAGTTCTGGTCTCTGCTTAGCTTTACCCTTGATTCTTGCCACTCCCCAGTACCCTAACTATACCTTTACCAGACCTTGTTACTCTCAACAGCATTAATAGAATCCCTACATTAGGTCTCTAAAAGAGCATCTGTGCTCATGTCTTCAATATAAATATGTCTTTCTTAAATGTAGGGCTAAGCCAATAAGAGAATAAAGAAATTCTATAGAAGCATAAAGGACCAAAAAACAATAAATGCATAGGGGTATATGCAAATACTGGAACAAACATTTTACCTGTGGCCACTGCTGATTTCTAATGGCTAAAAGCCTGAATTTTAATGGTCCATGTCCCTCAGGGAACAAGGACAAAACTGGAGCCCTAACAGCTTGGTCAGAAGGAAACACAAATCTTCTCTTGAGAAACACACCCTCAGACAAAAACAAAACAAAAACCTTAGAGGCTGATTTACGGAGCCATATGCTAGCCAGAAAAGGACCAGGTCCTGGGGCCTGACGTCGGAACCACCAGCAGCAGTACCAGATGGAGAAGACAACTAGTCCACCATCCTGGGTTGAAGGCGCTCTTTTATACAATGGGTTTGGAGAAGAAAGTTTTTTGAAAGATTTTACATTGGCAATAAAGACGGTGGGAAAAGATGAAGCAGGAAAAGTTCTGGGACAGGTATTCACAAATAATCCATTTGAAGAAGTATTTGATGCTCCTGGATTGATTGTGGGTAACAGTCCCAAAAGCTCATGTGTAAATAGGGTTGAATTGTAAAAATAAATAGTAAGTAAAGGAAATGACAAATATATGAATAATTCCAAGCAAACATTAACTATATAAAGCAATAATAACGCCTAATTTATGGAGTAACAAGAAATCAAGATAGAACTAACACTCTAAACAACAGCATTCTAATTAAAAAAATAAATGGAGTTATATAGGCTCTTGCCTTGACACAGAGTAAAGTAATTTCAGACTAAGTTTAATATGCATGTTAAAGGGTGACCACAGCCCTGGCTGGTTTGGCTCAGCACTCAGAGCGTCAGTCCTTGGACCGAAGGGTCACAGGTTCAATTCCAGTCAAGGGCACATACCTGGGTTACAGGGTCAATCCTCAGCCTTGGTCAGGGTCATGCGGGAGGCAACCAATCGATGTCTCTCTCTCACATCAGTGTTTCTCTCCTTCTGTCCCTACCTCCCTCTCTTCCACTCTTTCTAAAATCAATGGAAAAATATCCTCGGGTGAGGATTAACAATATAAATAAGTGAATAAATAAATAAATAAAGGATTACCACGAATTTTTTTAAAAGAATATATAACACTCAGCCCTGGCCAGATAGCTCAGTTGGTTAGAGCATCATCTTGACACACCAAGGTTGCAAGTTCAATCCCTGGTCAGGGCACATATAAGAATCAACCAATGAATGCGTAAATAAGTGGAACAACAAATCAATGTTTCTCTCAAAATTTAAAAATGTTTAAATTTTTTAAAAATTTTTTTTAAAAATTTTTAAAGAATGTATAACATTCAAACTATTACAGAGAAATAAAATAGAATTAAAAGAAAAAAATCAATTCAAAAGAAGGCAAGGAGAAAAAATTTTAAAAGCAGGACACAGGAAGCACAAACTGACTATAGAAATGATTCCAAATATATAAGTAACCACAATCAATGTAAATGGACAAAGACAGAAAAGCTAAACCTCTAGGCATAGGCAATATTTACAAGAGACACACCTAGAACTTGAAGACACAGAACAGCTGAAAGTCAACAAGCCAATACAGATACAAATACCACAAGGGTCACACAGTATAAATATCAAATAAGATGTACTGAAGAAACATAAGCAGAGATGTACAAAGCACTCATGATCCACCAAACTCTAGTGTTCCCATAGAGAGGAGTCCAGCCTCCACACATTTGGACAATCTGTTATACCATTATAACAAAAGAGGCTTTTTTTTAAAGAAAAAAAAAAGTGTCTGTTCTTCCCTTGAGCTAAGACCTGCCAAGTCAGCCCTCTGATAAACCACCAAAGAGATGAGGAAATGAACAATCCAAGCCCATGGGTCTTGTCTCCCTTAGATGAAGTACAAGATGAAAAAAATACAACAAATTCTAAAGAAAGCTGGTGTATCTATGGTAGTAGCTGAGAAAATTAACTTTAAGTCAAAAAGTGTGAAGTGAGATAGTCACTACTTCATTTAACCATTTTACTTCACAGCCCTAATCTTGTATGTACCGAATGACAAGTCTTCAAAAATATATAGTACGTCATCAGAAATTCAAGGAGAAACTGCCAATGCTACCATCTGTAAGATACTTAACACAATTATCTCAGTTGAGACATTAATCAGACAAAAGGTAATGAAATAGTTGAACACTACAATTTACAAGCTTGATCCAAAAACTGGAAAATGTAATTTTTTTCCAAGCACACATGAAATATTTACAAAAACTGCTCATGTATTTGATAAGCCTTAAAGCAAGTCTCATATAATTTGAAAGAATTAGTATCAGGCCATACCATCTGATGATACTGCAACTATATTAGAAATTAATAACAAAACAAATAATTTCAATAAATAAACCTATACATTTGGAAACAAAACCCGTGAGTCAAAGAAATATGTTGGAAACTAGAAAATATTTAGAACTTAATGATGATGAACATCTACTTATGAAAAACTGTGGGACGTGCCAAAGGCAGTAGGTACGGGGAACCACAGGCATAACGAGATATTAAGGGTTCCGTTCCAGACCACCGCAATAAAGCAAGTATAGCAATAAAGCGAGTCATAATATTTTTGCTGGTGGAAGGTCTTGCCTTCAGTTTGTAAAAACACAACATCTGTGAAGCACAATAAAGCACAGCACAATAAAACGTGGTATGCCTGTATACCAGACTCAGAATGTTTTACAGGTGGGTTCTACCAGAATGTTTACAGGTAATTTCAATTTTACACAGAATCTGAGAGAATAGAGGAAACATTCCACAACTCATTTCATGAGACTAATACAACCCTAATAATACCAGAATCTAACAAAGACTATATAAGAAAGAAAAATTACAGGCTAATCTCACTCGTGAATTTTTATGATGCAAAAATTCTAAACGAAACAATAGCAAATCCAATCCAGGAATATATAATAAAAGAATATATCACAACTAAGTTGTGTTTCTTCCAGGAATGTGAGCATGGTTCAATACTGGAAAATATATTCATTTCAATGATCTCAAGGCAAAAAAATTGATCAAATTTCATAATCACTCAATTAAAACGCCTATCAAACTGGGAAACGATGGGAAAGCCATTAATCCAATAAGTAGAACTTCAAATTGTACAGGACTTCCAGGAAGGCTCCTTACAGAGAGCTGAGTCCCATGAAGGCACACCCTTTCACCTGCCCACTCTCTGCTGTCTGGAATGGGAAGTAGATGGCTGATGCTCCAGCACCTATCCTGACCTATGAGGTGACCTTAAGGATGGAACCAGATACTGTGCATAGAAGAAGAGCAAGACAGAAGGAACCAGCGTCCCTGATGTCTGAGGAGCACTCACTACCACACAGTTGCATGCTGAGTTACATGTCTCTGGACTTTTTTGAAATGTGAAACTAAGCTTTTGTGTATTTTTATTGATTGATTCATTGATTTTAGAGAGAGGGGGGAAGGAAGAGAGAGAGAAATATTAATTTGTTGTTCCACTTATTTATGGATTCACTGGTTGCTTCTTTTATGTGCTCTCACCTGGGATAGAACCCAAAACCTTGGCGTATGGGAACAACGCTCTAACCAACTGAGCTACCAGGCCAGGGCAGCCTTTGTATATTTAAGACACTTTTACTTATTCAGTCAAACACCATCTTAACTAAAACACCATTTCTTTTTTTATATATATAATTTTTCTTTATTGATTTTAGAGAGAGGAAGGGAGAGGGAGAGAGATAGAGATATCGATGAGAGAGAACATCAATTGGCCACCTCCTGCATGCCCCCCAGTGGGGATCAGGCTCACAACCTGGGCATGTGCCCTGACCGGGAATCGAACCGGTGACCTCTTGGTGCATGGGTCGACGCTCAACCACTAAGCCACACCAGCCGGGCTGAAACACCATTTCTATTCAAAACGGTACTGGAAGCTCTAACCTGGGCAAAGGCAAGAAAAATAAAATGTGTAAGAACTGTTAAGAAACAAAATTATTCACATATAAATAGAAAATTAATCTTATAGAAAATTACTAGAAATGAGAGTTTAGCTGGACAGCCAGAACAAAGTCAAAAGCATTTCTATATATCAGCAACAATCAGTTAAAAATCTTTAACTAGCCCTGACCAGCATAGTTCAGTGGTTAGAGCGTCAGCCCACGGACCAGAGAGACCCAGGTTCGGTTCCCGCTCAGGGCACATACCTTGGTTGCAGTTTGTCCCCGACTCCGGTTGGGGTCGTGTGGGTGGCAACCAGTTGATGTATCTCTCTCACATCGATGTTTCTCTCTCTCTTCCTCCCTCTCTATCTGAAGATAAATGCAAAAATGTCCTCGGGTAAGGATAAAAAAAAAAAAAAAAGAAATGATTCTTAAATGAGATTTTTTAAATAGACTTTTCACCTATATTAAAACTTCAGGGAAAAACACTTTAACATATTAAAAGTAGGAGCTCTTTCCAGTAAAAGACAGAAAGAATGAAAAAATTGAGATAGGCCAAAAATTGAGAAATGCAACACACTACTATCCACACTAATTCAAAAGGCTCTCAAAAATCAATAAGAAAAATCTGCAAAAAAAAAAAAAAAAAGATGGTAAACACAAATAGCCAATAAATATTTGAAAAACTGTATTAAGATCACAACAAGAAACCATTTCACATCCATCAGATTAGGGGGGAAAAACTTTTAAAAGTTGCCAAAAATGTGGATCAACTGGAACTCTCCTCCTCTCCTGGTAAGAGAATAAACTGGTACCACTACTTGGGGGAAAATTTGGTTTTACCAGCAAAGCTGAAGATTCATACCCAATGTTCCAGCAATTGTACTGATACAAGTGCACCCACAAACAGGTACAAAAATATTTGTAGAAGGCCTATACACAATGGAAAAGAACTGCAAACAATCAAAATGTCAGTAATAGTGAAGTAGCAGAATGAAAAGAATGAACTCCACCTACATGTGTCAACATGGACTACAAGCAAAAGAGACAAGTCAGAAGATATATATGGTATGATTCCCTTTACATAAAGGTCAAAATTGACAAAGTTAAACAACATTCCAGCCCTGGTCAATTTGGCTCAGCAGTTAGAGCATCGCCCGAGGACCAAAGAGTCTCAGGTTCGATTCCAGTCAAGGGCACAGACCCCGGACGTGGTTTGTACAGGCCTGGACTGGGTTGGGGGAGTGCGGGAAGCAACCAGTTAATGTGTCTCTCTCACTTCGATGTCTCTCTCTCTCTCTCCCTCCTACTCTAACTGAAGATAAATGGAAAAAATATATCCTTGGGTGAGGATTTAAAAAAACAAACAAACAGAAAACAACAACAACATTCCATTTAGGAATGCCTACATGTGGAAATAAAAGTATATAGAAAAGCTTAGTGTTTTCAAGATAGTGTTTCTTTCTGGCTGGTAGGACTTAATTGAGGAAGTAAACTACTAATTGGTAAAGTTCCATTTCTTAAGCTGAATGGATTCATTTATTCTCTCTGGAAAGTACTGTATACATACTAGTCATATATACTTTTCTCTCTACATTATATATTACATAAAAAATTTTAGGCGACTCAAAAATATCCAAAAAGCTATTTTAAATTATCTTCTTGCTCATCTCCATGTTTTGTTTGTTTTTAAACATGCTGTTGGTAGGTAAAAGTGGTCTTTTAACTATAAGAAAACAATGATATTAGCATCTGGTACTTTAAGGATTGCTCTTAAAAAATTGCTATTAAAGATTATATTCATTCGTACCCTACCCTATATAATGCACAGCAACTTGTTTTCCAAAGCAACACTAAGGTGCAGAAGATATTAAGTCTTTGGAAGAAATATAAAATAGACTTTATTGACCTGCACCAATACAACCACAAATTTTTTATACACCAACTGACATGCACCCTGCATCTGTTAATGAAATTCTTTAAATTTGTTTTAGTGATAGCAACATTAAAAGACAAATATATTAAGTGCTAAGTAAACACTGAGATAGACTATCATTTAATTATGGTACATTAGATTTCCATTTTAAATTGCCACAGAAAGTCTCAAAAGGATCTTATTTGCTTAAGTTCTCCAGCTAGGCACCTGAATTTGAATGATGACAAACTTGGCAAACTTACGGACTCAGACTCCAAAAAATAATAATTTCCAATAAAAAAGTGTTTTCCAGCCCTGGCCGGAGTGGCTCAATGGTTAGAGTATGGACCCCAGCACCAAAGGGTCTCGGTTGGATTCCGGTCAAGGGCACAAAGGTGGGTTGCAGAGCCCTGCCCCCTCCCCGGGTGTGTTGAGGAGGCAACCAATTGTGTCTCTCACATCCACCTCTCTCTCTCTCTACTCCTCTCCCTCTCCCTTCCACTCTCTCTAAAAATCAGTGGAAAAAATATCCTCGGTGAAGATTAAAAAATGACAATAAAAATAAAAGTGTTTTCCAATTTCTGCAGCACCATTGGCATGTTTTTTTTTTTTATCGTCATCGAGGACATTTTTGCACTTATCTACAGATAGAGCGGGAGGGAGAGAGGGAGGGAGGGAGGGAGAGAGGGAGGGAGGGAGGGAGAGAGGGAGGGAGGGAGGGAGAAAAACATCCCCGTGATAGAGCCACATCCACTGGCTGCCACCTACACGACGCCAACGAGGCGGGGACCAACCGCAACCGAGGTACCTGCCCTTAGGGGAACCGAACCAGCGACTCTGGTCCGCGGGCCCACGCTCCAACTGCGGAGCCAAACGGCTAGGGCCCATTGGCACGTATTTTCATGAACACTCATTCTGCAATATCCCTGGCAACGCAGGTGCCAATGGGCAACAACAAAAATCAACAGCCACATGAGCCAATGAGATTTGACACACACCCCTCCCCACCCCAATCTCCTTTAAACAGGTTATCTTCCACACCTCCAGATCTCCCCTCCGGAGTCCTGGGGAGCGGAGAGCAATTGGGAAAAGATTGCAGAGGTGTTAAAAGGGGTCCGTGAACCATATGGCCAATAGTCAGTTGGGACTTCGCAAAACATTGTTATCTACCCCCTCATTTTGCGGATAGGGAATTGTGTATCAGGGAGAAGCGCACCTGGTCAGGATCTAACAGCAATTTAAATCGGTCTCCTATCTCAGTCCAGTGGTCCTTCCCCCACCCACCCAGTGGCAGATGCTTCCATTCGTGGCTAACACGGAGGTGAGAAAACCTGCACGTCCGCAGAGGCCAGATTGTCAGGACCAGAAAGGGTCGTAGAGGTAATCAGGTCGCCCCTCTTCCTACAGGTGGGTAAACTGACGAGGGAAAGTGACGCAGCCTGGAAAGTAAATCTCCAACCCTGCGCCGCAGAGCATCAGGGAGACTGACAAAGACGGTGAAGATCACTGGCGACCCCACTTCCCATCTCTAGAAGGACGGGTATATATATATATTTTTTAAAACCTAACCCGAGATTTCATTCAGCAAGAATCGCGCCCTTCCCTCGCAGAACCTGGAATCGGGGGAGTAGGGAAATGCGAACAGCCGGTGCGCAGTACCGACTCCCGCCTCTCTCTTCCGCATCGGTTGGTGGAGACAAGGGTAATGAGTAGGGATGCGGCGCCTCCCGCGAGAAGAGGTACCTGAGGCTCGCACCGCAGTCTCCCGCCGCATCCGCACCGGAGCCCGACACCCTGCTTCCGGGGTCGAGTCGCCGCTGGGAGGCCGGAGATCACCGGAGGGCGCCTCAGGCCCCGCCCACCCAGGCCCCGCCCAACCAAGCCCCGCTACACCCAAGCCCCGCCTCCACTGCCCTCTTCCCGGCGAACCGTCTCAACTTCCGGGACGCCGCGCGTCTCTAAGCAGCAGATCCCCACTTCCGAACGCATCCTTCCTTTCGCTTTCCCTTTGGTGGACAGCGTGGGTCTGATCGAGATTTCCGCGCGTTTGATTGGTGGAGCGAGAGGGCTGGTCTCCGCCGATTGGTGCCAGGGAAATCTGGCCCATAGACCCCCGCGAGTTTCACTCCGCCGCTAGTTTCCAGCCGGCCGCCGATCTTGGTCTGCAATGATGGTGGAGGTGATGGAGTTGCCCAAGTCGCGCATCAACGCCAGCATGCTAGCTCAGTCCATCGACCGGCCCGTCTGCTTCGTGGGGAAGCTGGAAAAGGTGTGTGTGCTCGCCGCCCTGGGCTCCCTGGTTCATAGTCCGTGGGGGTTGGGTTGGCGGGAGGGGAAGGGACCCTTCGACTGCCGGGGGGCGGCCTCAGGGTAAGTAACGGAGGTTGAAGGAGGACTGAAAGAAAGCCTTAGAGCATCACGTCGCTCCGATTGCTTTATTTTTGCACACTTTTTAGCTATTGCAGCCCCATTTTGGCGCCTCTTTTATGGCGCGAATAGCAATGTTTGCCAGTGCACACCGTTCCAAGTTCTAGCGCCTCCCACCCTCATTCTGTTTATGTCTACATAAAATAAACTATGGACATGACTCCCACATCTATGTTCTTGATATTTTAGTTTACCCAGACTTGACATCTAGTCTAATTTTCTTGTTTTCTTCTCTTCTACAATTCTCCTTCTCAAACGTCGTTTTCTCCTTGAAATCATTTGTCGTAAAACATTCCTCATTTGTCCCTTCCAGATCCCATAGCAATCTGTTATCCTATCCCAGGGTTAGAGTGCAGCCCTTCATCCTTCTGATGAGAAACAGGCCCAAAGTCTCAGAATCAGTGAGACAAGAAAGCTGAGAGAAAAACAAGAACAACAACTAATATTATATAAAGGCTTAGTAACTTCTGCCTCACAACTTCTTTTTGAAATAGGTGTTTTTCTGACTTCACAGGTAAGGAAACTGGGTAGGAGGAGTGTATGGTTAAAATGCTGAAGACCAATCAAGTAGCAAAGCTGGTACTAAAGCAGATCTGCATGCTTTCCAGCTGTTGCACAAGACTAGAACCCAGACCTTTTGACAACTAATTCTCTCTTTACTTCATTATGCCTGATTTTTAAAACATACCGTCAGTGAACTATGTACTATTTAGATCTCAATTTTAGATAGTATGGACCCCCTTTAGTTTTTAGCATAGGGTTGTGTGATACAGCAAAGAAAAATACAGGACATATTTGTACTAAAGAAGTGTTTATCTGAAATTGAAATGTAACTGGGCATCGTTTGACTGGATATGGTAACATAAGATAATAATTTGAACCAAATAAACTTCAAAACAATTGCTTTGTGCGCATCTATTATATAATTTTGGATCAGTCTGTTCATCTTTTGTCAAACTTAGTATTTTTATTTTAATGAGATTTTTAAGGTTTTGTGTATGTGGGGTTTATTTTTTCATTGTGTATTTCTTTTTCAGATTCATCCCACTGGAAAAATGTTTATTCTTTCAGATGGAGAAGGAAAAAGTGCAACCATTGAGTTGATGGAGCCTGTATGTTCAAGTATTAATTCTATGCATATTATAGTTAATTCTACATCTTGTTTTGGTGCTGCTGATATTTTTTATTCTTGTAGTAGATGTATAAAGGATCAGCTTATAAAACTTCTTGGCTGTAAAATTAAATTTTTGTCCTGTTATTGCATTATATTTCCCTTTGCTTGTCTAACCAATGATTCTTTGGACTCTGTGGTTTTCTTTATTACATTCCTTAAATACTGAGTGATAATTCTTATGTCTTATGAAAGACCATAAAAGCATGTAAGGTAAATCTTTGTTTAAATCATTTTTCTTCCTGAAGAAAACATGAAGATGATATATTTTAAATTCTGTTTTCTATTTTTGTTTACATATATTTGCAACTGTCACTTAATTTGTTTTTACATTTTCTTGGTCTTTTTTAAAATTTGTTTATTAATTTATTTTTGTTACAGATGTTTCTCCTTTTCCCCCCATTGACACTCCCCCCTGCCCCCACAGCATTGTTGTCTTTGTCCATGGTTATGCATACATGCATGTAAGTTCTGTGGTTTATCTCTTCCCTCCCCCCGACCCTGTCTGCTGAGGTTTGTCAGTCTGTACCCTGCTTCTATGTCTCTGGGTCTGTTTTGTTCATCAGTTTGTTTTGTTCATTATATTCCACAAATAAGTGAGATGTGATATTTGTCTTTCTCTGATTGGCTTGTTTCGCTTAGGATAATACTCTCCAGGTCCCTCCATGTCGTCTCAAAGGATAAGAGATCTTTCTTTCTTACAGCTGCATAGTATTCCATTGTGTATATGTACCACAGCTTTTTTATCCACTCATCTATTGATGGACACTTGGGCTGTTTCCAGATCTTAGCGATTGTAAATAGTGCTGCTGTGAACATGGGGGTACATATATTCTTTCTGATTGGTGTTTCAGGCTTCTTAGGATATATTCCTAGAAGTGGGATCACTGGGTCACATGGCAGTTCAATTTTTAACTTTTTGAGGAAACACCATAGTGTTTTCCATAGTGGCTGCACCAGTCTGCATTCCCACCAGCAGTGTACTAGAGTCTTCTTGGTCTTTTATTAAGACAAATGCATGTGCTGTTTGGTTAATGTATATAGAACACACTGTGTAAGAGACAAATAACAGAAGGTTCCTTTCATTGAGTTCCTTTGAACTAATAATCCTTGTAGAAATGCTGGACATTCTCAATATCTTTAAGTGATTTTGACTTCAACTTAAATGTTTAACTGTATCTTTGGGCCTGGAGCTACTGCTAAAAGTTAGCAGAACTTGTGATATGCTGACCATAAGTACTCAAACATTTTTTAACAGGTTACACTTCGGTTTTTGCATTGGTAAATTTTTTAATTATTTTGTTACATGAAATGAAAAATTAGTAGACTGTATAACAATTTTCCAAGTTAATTACCAACTGAAAATGTGATAACATGAAGTTTATATTTTGTTCTTTGTGTTAGCTTGATGAAGAAATCTCTGGAATCGTGGAAGTAGTTGGAAGAGTAACAGCCAAGGCAACCATTATGTGTTCATCTTATGTCCAGTTTAAAGAAGATAGCCATCCTTTTGGTAATTAAAGCATTCTAGTTTCATGTGTTTAGGAGAAAAACAATTTTATTCTTAATTTGACATGTCTTGGTCTTGAGTCTCAGTCCTGCTATATTTTCAATTTCTATAGAATTTTCTGATCTCAAAGGAAAATGGGAGGACCTTTTGCCTGCTTCTAAGTAGTGTGTGTATATGTAGGAAACTCAGTAAAGATTAATATTTGTAGAAAGAGGATTTTTTTAAGTCAAACAAAAATAATGTTAGTCTTTTTTTGTTTTGTGTTAATATATGGATTAAAGGCATCAAATAATGTATAACACCTAAAACACAACAAGGCAAGAACTGCGCCTGTACAATGGATGATCTCCTGTACCGCATGTTTTTCATTCTTTTGGAGCCACAGTTAAAGAAATATGATGATCCATATCTCAGTGTTAGAAGATGGGTTGTGAAAATAAGTTGACCTCTAAAAGGGAGATAAAAAGAAAGAGGTAGAAATCTTTTAGGTAATAATTGATGTTACAACTTTCCACTGTAGATTAAATGTTTGCTAAACTGTTTCTTTCAGATCTTGGACTTTACAATGAAGCTGTGAAAATTATCCATGAATTCCCTCAGTTTTTTCCTATGGGGGTTGTACAATATGATTGATCTTGATTGCAAATGAGCTACATTGAAGACTGTTAAAGGAGGCCCCTGGTATTTGAGGGAGAGATTCCAGTTATTTTTAATTCATTCTCTTTTTAATTTAATTTACCTAACTTTATTAGATATTCCAGTATGCCATTTTTAATGGAATGGTATATTGATAGTTCTCTCCTATGGCCTCCTAAAGAATCACTTCTTTGGCATATGGTCAGATCAGATGCAAAAACAAAGCAGTTGTCTGAGTTTAGTTTTGTGTTTTATTAATAAAAGTGTAAATGATTCATACTATTGGTCATGTTATTATTTTTTAAGTCAGGTATTCAAGCACAAACTTGGAATTTCATAGTTATAAGGTCAGTCACTAGCTTGAACAAGTGTAATTTGAGTGAGTATAGCTGCCCTGCCATGTGTTCCCTGATTTTGATTAGGATTTTATTAATTCACATATACAATTCACATATTTCAAGTGTACAATTCAGTGGCTTTTAGTATATTTACAGAGTTGTACAACCATTACAGTCAATTTTAGAACATTTTCATCATCCCCAAAAGAAATGCTGTACCATTTACCTATAGTGAGCCAGCCCCTCTACCATCACCACCCACCCCCCAGCCCTAAGAAACCGCTTATCTTTCTGTCTTTATACATTTGCCTATTCTGGACATTTCATATAAATAGAATCATATGGTCTTTTGTGTCAGACTTCCTTCACTTAGCATAATGTTTTCCAGCTTCATCTATGTTGTAGCATATATCAGGGCTTCATCCCTTTTTATGGCCAAAAAATATTTCATTGTAAGATACACCACATTTTTTTAAATTTTTTTATCCTCACCTGAGGACATTTTTGCATTTATCTTCAGATAGAGTGGGAGGGAGAGAAGGATGAAGAGAGAGAGAGAAACATCGACGCGAGAGAGACACGTCAACTGGTTGCCACCCACACGACGCCAACCGGGGCCTGGGACAAACTGCAACCGTTATACCACATTTTTTAATCCATTTGTTAGTTGATGGATATTTGTTTTCCACCATTTGGCAATAATGAACAATGTTATTATGGATATCCATATATATAAGTTTTTGTTTTTATTTCACCCTGGCTGGTTTTGCTCAGTGGTTAGAGCATTGGCCCGCAGACCGGAGAGTCCTGGGTTCTGTTCCCACTAAGGGCTCATACCTCGGTTGCATATATATATATATATATATATATATATATATGCAAATATATATATATATTTTTTTTTTCTCTTGGAGTGGAATTGCTGCATCAAATGGTAAATATGTTTAAATTTTGAGGAATTGCCAAATTGTTTTCCAAAGTGTCTACCATTTTATATTCCCACAACCGTGTTTGAGGATTCTAATTTCTTCACATTCTTACCAACACTTATTATTATCTGACTTTTTTATTGTAACCATCATAAAGGGCATGAAATGGTATCATTATGGTTCTGATTTGCCCTGTTTCTTTTTTAACTATCATAAGTCATCCCTGTTGCTCAGAAAAGCCCAAATACCTCCAATCCTTTTCACTACCTTTGCCACTATGGGATCGGGCAATTGTCATCTTTACTTGAACTACCATAACACCCATAATTACATAACTGGACCCCCTGTTTCCAGCTTGTTCCTATCATCCAGGCAATGCATTAAACATCAGTTGTAACCATCATATTATAAAGTTTAAAAACCAGAGAAGTGTGGAAAGAGGAAAACTTCCTGAGAAGCCTGCAATGGAGGAACCTAGCCAATAATACTACCTTAACAAAGTGATCAAGATCAGCATCACCAGTGATGACATGTGGATGTCATGTGCCCTCTAACGTGATGTGCTAAGAAAGGCACTTCACCTCTGGTATTTTTTCAAAAACCCTCAACACCAGTCTAATGAGAAAGCATAATAGAAACCCAAATTGAGGGACATTCTACAAATCTGATCATTACCTCCCAAAACTGTTGAGGTCATGAAAACACAAAGAAACTCACACAGCAAAGAAGACTAAGGAGACATAACTAGGTATGATGTGGGATCCTGGATAGGCTCCAGGAACAGAAAAAGGACATAGTAATCTGAATCATGTCTGGAGTTTAGTTCATGATAATATGCCAATGTTGGTTTCTTTGTTTTGACAAATGCACCATGGTAATGTAAGATAACATAAAGGGAGACAAACAGTGAGGGGTTATAGAAGAACTCTTACTACTTTGGCAACTTTTCTGCAAATCTAAAATGACTCCAAAATGAAAAACGTAAACAACCTCCAGAGACTTTCCACTGACTAGATCAGGTCCATATTTCTAATTAATCGTTAAGGTACTTCACAGTCTGACGACGTCTATCTCATTCCCAAATTCTACTCTCCCCTTGAAGCTACCCTCCAGCACCAGCTGCCATTCCCAGAACACACTAGCTCCTTTAAGATCTGAGTGCTGCCCTGGCCGGTTTGGCTCAGCGGTTAGAGACCCGGGTTTGGTTCCCACTAGGGGCGCGTACCTTGGTTGCAGTTTGTCCCCGGCCCTGGTTGGGGTCGTGTGGGTGGCAACCACTCAATGTGTCTCTCTCACATCGATGTTTCTCTCTCTCTCTTCCTCTCCCCCTCCCGCTCTGTCTAAAGATGAATGCAAAAATGTCCTCGGGTGAGGATAAAAAAAAAAAAAGATCTGAGTGCTGTTGAGCTTGCTGTTTGCTCTGATTGTAATGTCTTTCTGTGCCCAAAGGAAAACATTCTCTAAGCTTTCCCTAACATAGGCAAGTAGAATTAGTTACTTTATGTTACATTCCTTTTTATATCTCTTATCACACTTAACTTGCTGACAACTTTTTTTCAGAATTTTTTGTTTGTTTAATTTAAACACTAGAAAAGTCAGAAAGTAAAGTTCCTAGTGTCTTTTCACATACACTGCTGTGGATTGCTGGATAGCTTTCCAGAGCTTTATCTACGTAGATGAACTGTCTATAGCACCTCAATATACTGTTCAGCAACATGCATTTCTCCTTTAATATATTTTTGGCAATTGACATATAGAGCTATCTCATCCTTTTTATGGTTGCAAAACATACATCGTGCCACATGTCCCCTAATTTATTTAACTAGTTCTCTAATTAGTCTTCCCCACTAAGGAGAGGTCCTTACAGATAAAAAACCTGTAGTTAAAATCAATCTTATCAGTATTCCTCAATGCCTAACTGCGTGTGTAAGTAAATTAGTCCATCCAGCCTGGTTTGAGAAAGCACAAGGCAGAGAGGAGAGGTAATGAAGGCCTGAACCATAATAGGTGAAGTGGCAAAGCTAGGAGGCGAGGAGTCGAGTTTAGAGTATATTATATTGGATTCCAGAGGTCATAGTGATGATGGTAGGAGCTAAACACACCAAGAACCAAGGATGAGGTCAACTGGTGAGGCAATAAATTTGCTTCAGTACAAATTTTAAGTAGTTGATAGGCCCTTGAGTGAAGATGTCCAGAAGGTATTGGAAATAGGACCAGAGAGAGATTTGAGTGACACCCTGCCTAAAATACTTCAAGTAGAGTTTAAGATCTACCAATTCCTTACCTACAATTTCAAAAGCTAAAATGGTTTGAAACCAAAAAGCTTTTCCTCAAATGTGGGACAAAACTCATTTGGCAACAAAACCTGACCAAGAATTGTAACGAGGCTCCTTATAGTCTTTACACCACCTACTGTAAATGCCCAGTCTTCACTGCAAAGATAGTAATGTTGGCTCAGAGGGTGCTGCCCCTCTAGGGAGGCTATTACACAACATATGGTAGATACACCCTATGACTTTTCTAAAATCCAAAAATTCTCAGTTCTGAAGCACATCTGGCCCCAAGACTTTCAAGTAAAAGATTGTGTTTCTAAATCAAGGGACAGCACAGCACACAGAGTGAAAAACCACAGAACCAGGGAGAGAACCCAAGGGGGACCTGCACACTTATGGAACAGCAGTGGGAGAGTGCCAGTCAGAAGCCCCACCGCGCCTGACCTGAGTAAGCACCAGGAAGTATTCATTGGCTGAAAGAACATCATGAAAGGCAAGGAAGGAGAGTTTCAAAGAGTAGCCAATGATGCTGAAAGCTCAAAGAACTACTGAAAATTAAGGACTGGTGATAAAACACTGACGTTCCTAAACTACATCACACTTATTTCTAAAAAGGATTAGGCTACAAAAATGAAAAGGGAAGTGAAAAAGGAGATAACTACAAAAACACTCAATAGGAAATATAATTAGGCATCAGATTTAGCTCCAGGTGTTCCTGGGAAGCTAGGAGAAAGAAGGAACAATAGGGCATAGGATTTTAACAGCCTTAAATTCATTAGGACAATCAAACTTTCCCTAATATTATATTCTAAAAGCAATTATCACACAGAATCTAATGTGACAGATGATGAACTACAAATGGTTGTCTCCAAAGTAATTTTAGAGATGCTCTTCATATGATAATTTTTATTTTTGTTTGACAAAGACAACGTTAAAATAACTCTAAAAGCATCTCTCCATAGGGTGAGTTAAAGGCTTTGTGTGATAAACTAGTATTATTACTAAATTTTTCAGATTTCGAGATTGTCTTTTAAGGTGTTAATTTAATATGTAGTAAGTCACTCAACAAGCATTTTGTGTCAGGTCCTGGGCTAATTATTAGAGATACATATAAACAAAGTCCCTGCCCTCTGAAAATCTCAATCTATGGCAGTTTAGCATAGTCTCTGAAGATGTCTCAACTCAGAGTATTTAATATGTAATTGGTCTAAAGTTTTGAAGAAATCCACCATGATTAAGAACAAACACATTCTGTAGGTTCTATTTAGTGAAACTCCAATTTTGTTGCCTTCCTTATTTAATTCACATGAAATTTTATTCTCATCTGTTGCTCAAAGAAAAATAATAATCCTGGTACCACAGGTTATTTTTCCTTGGAAGATGATGCTAAATCTAGAATACTAATAAAGCATATGTTTTAAGTTACTTTCTAATTGTGATGTTAGTTTGAGGTACGCCACTTATGTTCTTTATGACCCCATTTGACCTACAGCATAGGGTTTTGAGATGGCTAATTAAGACCAGAGGTGTAGACTATGAACAATTTATAGTGTAATATATTCATCTTGACTGCAAGGATTAAATTTGTTGTTAGCATGCCATTTTTTCTTCTTTACATATTACAGAATATCAAAAGCAGGGCACGATATTCTGTAGTATTTCCTCGTGTTTTTTAGAGATCTGGACCGAAATACAGTGGCTTTCACATGTGAAAAAACAGCTGTCAAGGTGATTGTTTTTGTAGGTGGGCAGGTAAAGAACAACAATCTGTGTGTATTCTATATAACACGGTATTTATGATAAAAAATTGAGAAAACTTTGAAACAGTTCTCAATAAACAGTATTGTAAGTTGGAAGAAAGAAAAATATATGAGCTGTGTGATAGTTTTGGGTAATGCCATAGATAACACTGTGACTTAATTAGTCCCTCTTTTTAAAAGACTATTTTTCATAGGCATTTGAAATAGAACCAAGGAAAGTCAATTATTTTGGCTGTTAAGAATCTCTCACCATAAAATGTTGTGTTGAGGTCATAAAGTTTATTTAATAGTAGATTTAAATGAATGGCTTCATTGAAAGATCCTGGTGTCATGTCACCCGAATCTTGAAGGATAAAGAGCAAGGACAAATTCTTCTACTGAATAATCATTAATTAAAAAGTTAGATAATTTAATATTATTTTACCTGAGATATTTATTTTAAAATAAATATTATTTAGATCTGAACACTAATTTTCATTAATTCAACTCCGCTCAGTACACAATCATTTAAAGCCAAACTGCATCAAATAAATTTAGTATAACCCTACAGAAAATCAGAAACAGTGTCACATTTCATTTAAACATATTTTTCTTTAGCGTTTGAGAATCTAAACATTGGGCTTCATGAAAGAATACATTTCTTTTAAAGAGATGCATCTATTCTTTTAAGTGATCAGTTTCCCATTGAGTCAATTATTTCTTCCATATGGCTCAGAAATGTTATGCCTTTAGTTGGTCATGTATTTGACCTTTTATGAGAGGCAGACAGTGGACCAGGGGCTGCGTCATTTTGGAATCTCCTCAAAAATGACTAAATGTTTTCCAGATGAACATACTGTGGACCAAGGGAGGAACAAGGAATTAGAAATCATTGCTTCCAAACCAGGGATATTTGTAGACTTCTTTTTCTTTTGGAACCTATTGACCTAGAATTGACCCACTCAACAATTTCTTTTACTCCTCCAGCAGTATGATTAAGTCATGAAAACAACTGAGGATGAGATATAATATTTATTTCTACCCGACTTATTTCCAAAAAAAAAAAAAAAATTTAAGATAGCTGCAAAAGCTTCTATCCTTTTCCTGTTTTCTCATCATAAATCCATACAGTGATGGTAGAATGGGACAGTCAATTGATTACTGTCATTTGTCATAGGAACATTAATCTGCTAAAACTGGCACTAATATCCTGCTTTATACCTTCTTAAGAAAAACTTTCAAATAACATTTCAAGATGAATAAAATATGTTCTATGCTGCTTTTCTTCCTTTCTCTTCTATTTTACAAGCTAAACCTATAATAGTTACAAATTTAAGAACAAATTTTAAACAATACAGGGAAAATACATCATTAGTACATAGGAACTCAAAAACTAGATAATGTACACAAAAATAATGCCTCTCTGTTTAATCTGTGACTCAAGGTTAATTCTTTCAGTGCTTTTTAAATGGAAAAATAGGCAAAAGAAATATTTGTAAGTCATCTACAATAATTGTTAAAAGGTACCAGTTAAATGTACATCTACCAAAGCTGGAAAGGATTATAAAGCACCGTGTGCCTCCAGGTATGATTCCCTAAACAGTCTGGAGTACATGACGTTTGGCTTCTAATAATTTAAAAAATAAGATCTAGAGATAAGTCATCTGATAAGTTATCTCATTGGAAATGAAGTTAGTAGGAAACTTCAGGGATTTGGGGTAATATCATGCATAAAGACAGTCATTTGCAACAATAGAACACTGAGGGAGTTATCTAAAATACATTTCAGAAATGAATGATTTGAATTGATGCATTTGAACTTTTAAAAATTTTATGAGTTAAAATCATTAAGTCAATGACATTTAGAAACATACTGCCTCCTGTGTTCTCAATAGACTCTAAATTCAGCTACAGGTGTCTTGTGATCACAAGATCTGGTTACAAATAACAATTATTGTTGCAGAGCAAATTACATGGTGGCACAGGAAAATATCCCCTCTTCCAGCAGAGGGGAGAGTGGATTACCTCACTCATACATAGCCTGCAGGTTATACAAGGAAGATTACAGCCTTTAAAATGAAAAAGGGATGTATGCTAAAATAGAAAAACTATTTCATGAAAAGTAAAAAGACAGATTGCTTTGTTTGGGAAAAACTTCTAAAGCACTCATGGGAAATTTTAGGTACAAATATTTAAGTGTTTCTGGGCTATGAAAACTGTTTCTAAGATGTGAATTTATTCATTTCCATAATATTTAAGAATGCAGGCATGAAAATAAGAGTTTTATTCATATAGGCCTTGGATATATTACAATATATTACAATATACATTGCACAATAATATTGTATAACAGTATACATTTATACAATATTATACACATGTATATACTACATATATAATTGTAATAATATACTACAATTATATGCAATATATTACAACCTGAAAATGGGTAATTTCTATTTAGCTGGATTCAGTACTGAAAGTATTACTGTTTGTTTTAATCCATATATTTTATTCTATTTTATTATTGATTGAGAGAGAGAAACATTGATTTTTTTGTTCCACTTATTTATGCATTCATTGGTTATTTCTTATATGTGTCCTGACCAGGGATCAAACCTGCAACCTTGGCATAGCAGGACAACACTCTAACCAACTGAGCTACCGGCCAGGGCAACCCACACATTTTAGTAAGAAGTGGCCAAAGCAAACCAAATTCAAACTACTTCAAAATACATTTTCATATAAGTAACCTCTAGGAAGTTGCCATACACATACATTATTATTGCAATAGAGATTCCTCTACATACATACCTAT
Organism: Tadarida brasiliensis; assembly: GCA_030848825.1. Lineage (NCBI taxonomy): Eukaryota > Metazoa > Chordata > Mammalia > Chiroptera > Molossidae > Tadarida > Tadarida brasiliensis. Next base: position 73,775,776 of record CM061267.1, on the reverse strand, counting down.
GATAAAGTTTAATTTATAAATTAGGCACAGTAAGAGATTAACAATAACTAATATTTAAAAATATAACATACTGTAATAAAAGTTATGTGAATGTTGTCTCTCTTGATTTCAAAATATCTTAATGTACTGTACTCACCCTTCCTTTTGCGATGATGTGAGATGGTAGAATGCTATGTGATGAGATGAAGTGCGGTGAAAGACCCAGGCCTTGTGACATAGCGCTAGGCTACCATTGACCTGAGGATCATCTGCTTCGGGTGACCCCGGATCATCGAGCAATGAGGCCTGATCGCGGGTAACTGAAACCGCAGAAAGTAACATTGCAGATAAGGAGGGGACTACTGCAATTTTTGGTCCACAATGCCACCTTTATAATTTATCTGATAGATACATTTACTCACAAGATGTACATGCAGAGATGCTCACTGCAGCATTGTGGGTAGAAACAACAAATACCCTAAGTTTCTATCAATGGGAGATAATCACCAAATAATCACATACAATTCAGTGTTTGTGTTGTTTTGTTTTAAGTAGGTGTATATGGGTTAATGAGGAAAACTCTACAAGATATATTTTTAGGTGGGGGAAAAAGCAAGGAGAATTTACATAGCATGACTTTATCCATGCAAAAACAGAAAGGCAAATACTGACACAGAGATACACAGATAGATGCATACAGACTTGAAGGCAGTTTCCCCTGGGAAGTGAGGGTTGGAATTTTGGGAAGTAGAGCATAGAGAGTGGGGTTAATGAAGCAAAGGGCTGAGGCACTTACTTCCATTTTATACATTTTGTTAACTTTTGATTTTTTTAAAGCATGACTTTGCATTATTTTTATAATAAAACACTAGCTTTTAAAAAATCATTGCAAATTCACATTACATACATTGTACTAACAAGGAAAAATTCATCTGGTCCAGTTTATCTGTCTATGAAACAGAAAAGCACTAAACTTCAATCAAGGAACCTGAGATCTAATTCCAGCTTTACTACACAGTTACCTCTCTGAATGATCCTGTAGCTTTCTTCCAGTTCTAACAATTCATGATGTTAAATACTCCATGAGTCATTTTCCAAATCGGTGGTTAGGTAAAAATGGTAAACAGGTGAATGTGGACCAGGTGGTATCTGCTGCCTGGAATACTATGCTGAACAAGGTCCTGAGGGAAAGCAGGTGATTGATAAGCACCGTGTGTCTGCGTAAGGAAGGTGTGGTTGTCCACTCCCACCAGATCAAGCACACCTTGACCTAACCTGTTCATCTCATGATGACTGAAAAGAGTTATTTGCCAACGGAGGATTTTAATACATGAAGGAAGTTTGTTATTGGGTCCACTTGTAGAACTCCTGTTCCCGTGTTTTGTTTTGTTTTTCATACACTGCACTTTCCTTTCATAGAATCACATTCTGCCCACTTTTCAAAATACAGATCTCATTTATCTACACCAATCATTGTTGGGTAAAAATGTCCTTGCCCTGGCCGGTTTGGCTCAGCGGTTGGAGCGTCCGCCCGCGGTCCAGAGAGACCCGGGTTCGGTTCCCGCTGGGGGCATGTGCCTCGGTTGCAGTTTGTCCCCAGCCCTGGTTGGTCGTGCGGGTGGCAGCCACTCGATGTGTCCTGTTCATGTCGATGTTTCTCTCTCTCTCTCTCTCCCTCTCTCTCTCTCTCCCTCTCTCTCTCTCTCCCTCTCTCTCTCTCTCCCTCCCTCCCACTCTAGCTGAACAAAAAATGGGAAAATGTCCTCGGGTGAGGATAAAAAAAAAAAAATTAAAAAAAAAAAATGTCCTCTACCTAGCAGTCCTCAAAGCAGCCTTTTCTAGCTTCTTAAAATATAAACAAACCAGGAAACGATGAAAATTTACAATACCATCACTAACAACCTAACCACTAGAATCTGGAAAGAATCTTCATCAAATAAAGGGCAAAAGCAGCTGGATGGAGAAGAACCTAGGACGGCTCCACTGTATAACCAGTCTCAGCTCTGAAGAAAACGCCCTTCAATCGGGTGAACATCATGTAGTTCAGGTAGTTGTCTTAGTTCTGGTAGATAAAACAGTTGGTCCTCTGAAATGCAGAGGAGAGCAGAGACAGGAAACAATGACAGAATATTTAAGGGGAATGAACAAAAAAAATGTCATGCTGGAAGACAAAAGTAGATGAGGAGGGAGCTTAAGTGCAATAATATTGAGAACTCACAGATGGGAATCGCAGGAGCAGGGGGAGATGCTGAAACGGAAGTTCTAAGTTCCAGTAAAGCTACAATCTGCCACTTTTTTGTAGGCCTGTGCCTCATTCTCTGCCATCTGTTTTAGATATGCAGCCCATATCACCAAGACATCTAAATGATGATGTCATCACCTCATTCTCACATGTTGCTGAACAAGAAGTTTCATTTCAAAGTATTTGAGTATCATTGGTCAATCTATAATAGATCTTCTAAATGCTCTCCTTTCTGGATTAATTCTGGCCTTTCAAAAATGTCTTACCTCTACTCTTTCACTTTTTTCTCTAAAGGCAATAATTTAGCAGCTTCATTTTCACCATTGCTTGCAAGTTGTACAATTTCTTAAATTTACATTTCATACTGCATGTTAGTGATTAATAAAGAGACTGGGAAGTTTGGACATCTTAGTAGGTGGTACTCGAGACAAGAACAACTTCACTTCTATGCTTCTTTCCTCAATTTAAGACTTTATGATGCTGGCCGATAAGCAAAAACAAAACCTTACTATGTGTGACTGAGTGACTCAGAGGAGTAGATTTTGTGTTATTTTTAATGCCATAACTTAATTCTTTTACTTAAATGCTCGATTGTCCTAGCACGACGTTCTAGTGGCAGAATGAATTTCAGTAATGATGTTGATGGCTGCAATATGATCAACTGAAACCTCCACCCTTTGCTATGAAAGGGGTGGAAATGATAGGCAGATCATTAATCATTTATCCCAGAGATGAATGTGTTCAGTTGCTGATAGGGGCCGTAGGTGAATGCTGCCAAAATGAGAAATGTCAATTGTCAGGTCTTGTGCATAATAATGGTGGAGCTATTTTTAAGCGTCTTTGAAGATTAAAGTTATGCTCTTTTTCCCTACAGTTCCGTCACATATGCTTGGCAATTTTGTTCTATGAGAATTCATTTTCACTCTGCTCAGATGTCTCTGCTTGAGCAAATATACACCACTCAAAGGCTAGCATATTTTAAAAGTTATTTAGAAATCTGTAGAATTCTACACATTGAGAGTGAACTTAAAAAAAAGAAGAGTAAAAGAGGCAAACCAGGGAAGTTACTGAACAACTTTTAGGTTAATTTCCCCCCACAGGATATGTTTTATTAGCAAGGATGATGTATGTTCTTAATTTCTCAGGTCCCCAGAAGAAACAGGCATAGACTCTAATTCATGTAACATTTTCTGAAGATAGAGATAATACAATGAAATAGACCTAAAAATTATTTGTTCACCACATTAGGTGAATAATGTTACCAAAAGAGTAGTCCAAAATGACCTCAAGAATCTGTCCAGATTAGTTATCTCCAATCTGTGCCTGATCCTTCCAGTGGAAAATAATGTTTCCCGCCTAGAGGAATATTCTCTTTGGAAGCCAGCAGTATCTTATTCACTGAGAGAATTATCTTTTTCAAATGTATTTCAGAAATCTGTCTTAAAGAAATGGTAATTTGTCCTGTCACAACTAACCCTGCATTCCATTTGTGAGAAATGGAAGGAAAAGATCAAGAGAAAATGTGTTACTTTTGCAAGAGATACTTCTCCCACATTTATAAAATTGCTGAATCTTTTGCTCCATAACTTATATATCTTCATCTATTTTGGGAGCATTTATGTGTACAATAAAGATATATACCCATAGTTGTATAAATATTAAGTATACCTGCTTAGTGAATAATACAAATTTCCAAATTGACAGAGAAAAATTTTCACATAATATATGTAACACAGGAACTTTGTACTATTCAAAGTTTTATTATGAAATAATCAGTTATCAAATTACTTGCTTCTAAAAAGGATATTTTGTTTTACCACATTTGAGAGTGGCAACCTCTTAAACATTCAGCAAAATATGTGGCTGCAATGTGATAGAAATCTGAATAAGCATGAATTTTCACATTTGCTACTTAAAACTCCAGGGTTTCTTGCATTACCCATCCCCCACGTATGTATCCATGTATTAGTGGAGCTAATATTCTCTAAATAAATAGATGTAAGACCCAAAATTTGCATGAATTCTTACAAAAAAGCCTGTTTCATGAGACATTATTCCCTTCGAATGCTCTTCCAGACTATCCTTGTCTTTATGACTTTATAGCTTAAGAGCCCAACTAATTAGATTTCTATATCTGGACTTCCAGTTATGAAATTATGTTAAGGCAACATGCTTTTCATAAATTGAATGATGAAAGACTGTATCACTCAATTATTATTTTTGCTGCTATTTCTGACATTACATAAATTATCCCTTAATCCTCAAGTTACCTTTTTAGCAGAGCATTTCAAAACATTGCCCTCAAGAGATCAGCAAGAAAATTACATTTTTGAGAAATGTATGGGCAGAATCTACTTCCTCAAATTATTTATAATTAGAAAATAATTTTCGAAAGTCCAAAATTAGTAAATTAAATAAAATAAACTGCCATGTTTGGCTTGCAGAGACAAGATGCTAAAATGATTCTTTCAGTAATTGTAAATATTAATCTGAATGGATTTGAGTCTGCTGAAAACTATGCTCATGCCTACCTCTTCTGTTAGACACAGGTCTCCTCCAGGTCAACTATGATGCCATCAATCCTTTGAAATCATAATCTTTGACAGTGTCTAGCCCACCTAGGCATGCAAATGGTGGTTTCTCAGACGTGCGGACATGCATGCATGTTCAGAATTCACTGCTTACACAGAAGTAACTTGTTACATTATTGGAAGTAAGTTGAGTAAAATGCACTCTAGATGGGACAATAATCAACTAGATTTTAAACATAGAGGACAGGTTCCTGCCACAGGCCCAGAGCTAAAACAGAGGAGTCAGGAAATCTTATGAGGAAGATCTAGAAGAGAGAAGATTGAAATAGCCATTGATCATATACTACTAGAATTCCTTAATGGACCCATTTTCCAATGTTTTTAATGGAGAACAAAATGTACTATTTCCCAGTATGAAGAGAGAGATTAAAATAGGACATCTTTTTGTTATTTCTATATTACTTTAGAATATGAAATCTAGAAAAATGCTGTCCAATTAGAACACAACACTAATTTTCATATCTTGTATCAAGTTTCCTCACCTCATGGAATTACCAATATCTGACTGTTTATTATGACAATAACAAGATTCCAGTTCATGGGTAACTTTTATAAAAGCCAGTCTGTGTATGTGATATGCACATTTGCCATTGTAGAAAAACCAGAAGATACAGATAAGCAAAAAGAAAAATGTCACTTAAAATCCCACTGTTGATGACCACTGTTGACATTTTTGTAAACATTCTTCAACAGTGTTCCATGCAAATATATTTATATGCCAACATATTATCCTACAACTTGCCTTTCCCTCCATTTATCAACATATCACAAATCTTCATTAATAAAAACATGCTATTTGAATAGTTGATATCCCATTGTATGTATACAATAATTTCTTTACTCTTATTACTTGACATTAAAGTTTCCAAGTTTTTAAATAAATACTGTGATCAACCACTTCATAGAAACATAAATCTTTGCAAATGTACTTATCCAATCAATCCCTCCAAAAAATATTCCCAATATTCTAGGTCAAAGGGTAAGAACCCTTTTGAGGCTTTTGATACATATTGCTTCCTTGTTCTCAAGAACACCTGTACTGATAATTAACTCTCACAAGATGAGAATATCTGAGAATGTTCTTTTCCTACATCTGTGAAAATGAATACTATTCTTTTTTTCTCCCCTTGGCTGCTTGATTGGTGAAATGCATTAACAAACAGCTAGTGAAACCCTTTCTGATTAATCATGTTAAGTTTTTTTGAGTGTACTACAGCTTTTAATTTAATCTGCTTGGACAGCAGCCCTTTCTGGTCAAGTGTCTTGACTTACCTAAAGAAGCACTGATGAGAAGGCTACTGGGCTAGGTATTTTATTGCGATATCACATAATCATTAACACATGTGGCTACTGCTTTCCTGCATTTTGATTCCTTTCCTGAAATGAAGAAAGTGTTTGTACGGTGAGAGCACAAAGCAAGCAAGGATGATCCCTAGAAATGTGAAAGAAAAGGAAGATGCTGTTATTAGCTGTATCTGAAAACATTGTCTTATTGTCAGGAATAAAAATATTTTTTTCCTTTTTATTGAATTTATTGGGGTGACACTGATTAACAAAATTATACAGGTTTCATGTGCACAATTCCACAATACGTCATCTGTACACTGTATAGTATGTTCACTACCCCAAGTCAAGTCTCTCTCCATCACCATTTATCCTCCCCATACCCTCCTCCAACCCTGCCACCCCTGCCCCTGGGCAATCATCACACTATAGTGCATACCCATAAGTCTTTTTCTTTTTTGCTCTACACAAGCAGTTGAAGTGTCCTATTGTTTTAAACAGTTTTACTTTGTTACTGATTTACTATTTATTTATAGTGATTGGCCATTTTAATTTATTTTGCCTGTACAAATCCTTGATCAATGTTATCTATTGGTTGTGTCTTTTCTTTATGGATTTAATGCTGTTTGTGAATTAAGGGTATTAAATTTGTTACGCGTGTTGTAGTTTATCAGTTTGCTTCCTTTTTTTAAAATCCTCACCTGAGGATATTTTTTCATTTATCTTCAGATAGAGTGGAAGGGAGACAGAGGGAGAGAGAGAAACGTCGACGTGAGAGAGACACATCAACTGGCTGCCTCCCGCATGACCCCGACCAGGGCCGGGGATGAACCGCAACCGAGGTACGTGCCCTTTAACAGAATTGAACCCGAGACTCATTAGTCTGCGGGCTGGTGCTCTACCGCTGAGCCAAACTGGCCAGGGCAGTTTGCTTGCCTTTTAAATGTTTATAGTATTTTTGCTATACTAAACTTGAAGGGCTTGAAAAAGAAGCAAGGGTGTGCCTCATTTCACTTCCCTCTTTTGAACTGCTATATGTAGAACTGGAGGTCACAACAGGATCTTTGTTTTATTCATTTCTGTAACTGTAGTGGGAAGGATTCTAGAATTAGGCATGATGCCAGCTGTTTTAGATAGTACACTAGGAAGGAAAAAAAATGAAGAAAAAACATTTCCCTTGCATGATAAAAACTAAATTTCAAAAACAAATTGAGTCAATCTTTTAAAATTTTATCAAGTGCCTTTTATATCCAAAGAGCTACTGACATAGTTTTCCTCTTTTGACATAATACCAAATATAATAAGCCCCTTTGTCATAATAGATTATTCTCATACACAGCCCATAAAGGACCACAGTGAAGTATAAAATAATTAAAAATACAGATTGGTGCCCAGCTGGTGTGGCTCAGTGGACTGCACGTCATACCATGGACTGAGGTCCTGGTTAGATTCCCAGTCAGGACACATGTCCCGGTTGTGGGCTCGATCCCCAGTGTGGGGCGTGCAGGAGGCAGCTGATCAATGTTTCTCTCTCTCTAAAAAATCAGTAAAAACATATTTAAAAATACAGATTGGGAAATCAGACTACTGGAGTCTAAATCTTGGCTCTACTTTTACCAGCTGTGTAACTTGGACCAGTGACCTAATGTCCCTACACCATAATTGCCTCATGTATAGAATGGACACAGTAATAGAGCTATTGTGAGGATGAAAGAGGGTAATGTGCATGGTACCCGGCACATAATAAGCACCAACAGTAACTATTTCTCATTAATATGGTTATATTTGAAATTCATTTTACTTATGAATTTATCATGTACATCCCTAAGTGAAACCAGTTCCTTGTTTCGGTGATCTAATAATTTGACATGTGGGTTATGTTAGCTTTTTTTCCTTCTGTCTCTTTACTTGGGAATCATTTATATTTTATAAAAATAGTATTTCTGTAAAGTGTTGCTTTTCATAATTAGCAAAGTAACTTATAAGATATAGGGGTAGGAGGGAAAACAAGCAGATGACATAATGGAAGGAGTTAAAGAGTACTGGATACGTGGGCAGCTGTCCGGCTAGCCCCACCTCTGCCATGGCCTGTGGCTCACAAGTACTCAATATGAATGTGAGGATGCTGAACTAACACGTAACACGTCTCTTCTACCTCTCTGATGCTTTTATCTCAGCAGTTAGACATGTACAACTAATTAGTGCCCACTTGCTTTAACTACGGCTATCCCAAGGGAGAACAAATCTCCCAGTGTACTTCCTTTTTTATTACCGCTACCACCCCAACATGTTAACTTAAATGAACATCAAGTGTAATAAAATGACAGAAAAGGAAAGATTACAGAGATAATAGCAGATACTTTCTCCCATTAAGACTAGGATTTAAGAGTTCAATAGAGATAAGAAAATCTCAAATTTTAAATCTGGTCAACAGTCCAGATTTGCCAAAATTATAATTTTCATTTCTGGGTTCACTCTTACATCACATTAAACTCCTAGGTACTTGTTCAGAGGATTTCATACAGCAAAAAGTAATGTTCTAAATAAAGGATAAACAAAAGTAGCTAAGTCCTATCTCCAAAGAAAATACCACAATTTACCCAGATTATACTATATTGTTAAAAAGTACTGACACACCAGTAACCAATAAAGATTAAGGTAACAATGATGGTTAATAACTACCATTTATAGAGCACTTACTATGTGACAGGGATATAGCACTTTGTTTACTTCACCACCTAACACTCCCATCACCCTATGAAGTAGGTAGGTATTTCTGTACCTGGCTTTTAACATATGAGGAAATTGAAGATCAAAACGGTCAAGTCACTTGGCCATGATACTAAGACTAAGATTACCATTTAAATTTCAAAGCCCATACTTTTAATATTTGTAGTCAAATGAAGGACTGAAATTAAAGTTAGCCATGCAATTAAATGCAGAACTATATTCTAAGTCTAATACTTACCATGTGTAGCATTGACAATGGAAAGTTACTTTTTGAATAGATGATTTTAAAGAACCACCACTCTGGAAAGCATATTAAACTGAAAAACAGCCTAAAAGAAAATTAATTCTAAGATTAAGTATCAAAATTGTCATCAAATTAAGTACTATTACTTTATTGAATTATTTATGGAGGAGTCATAGATGATTTCTAGATTAGACATGATGACTGCAACCCAGATTTATTGAATTTTTTAAAAAACAATAAAAACACTTTTATTAAACACTTGTATTGAACATGTTTAGGTAAAATATCTTGTTGAGTTTATAAACCCAAATATCCGTGACCTAGTAATAAAAACAGAAAAATAATTTTAATCTATTTTCATGGTCCACATACACTGAAATCCAACACAAACATAATAGACATCTTATATGAACATTTGGGCTTCAGTGAAAATATCAGGAAATTGACACATAGGCATAAACAATCTTAAAAATGTCACCCTATATGATAACAAGCAGATTATTTACATACTAGACTTTGTTTGTCTTATTATATTGTATTTCCAAAAATTATAAATATTTTAGCTATAACCCTATTCTAAATATACATTCAACAATTTTATCTTACTTGAGCTAGAAGTTGAAATGTACAAGATAGTTTGACATTACTTAAGGATGACTTTTCATATTTAGGACACAGTAAATTTGAAAGAGACACTGCAATTGAAGCAATTTCAAAGGTAAAGGCTATGTTTTAGTAAAGTGAAATCTGGATGATTTACTTAAAAGAAGACTGGAAAAAGTCCCCTTAATAGCAATCTTAGTTTAAAAACACACACACACACACACACACACACAAAACTATTCCCAGTTCTTTCATTTTAAAAGATTGTCATCATCTAGGCAGACATTTAGAGTACATATGCAATGTTTGCCTAGAAAAGGACCTTTTGTATAATATCTCAAAGTAAAACAATATTTTAATTCACCTTTGTTTAGTATTTAGGTCACACCTCAAACTAATGTAATAGATCTTCGTTTCATCAGATAAAACTGCTAACACAAAAGTTTTTAAAATTCAAGATATTTCTCCAAAATCCATAAAATAATTAAGTTTTAGGGTTACTTTGTTTTTATTTTTTAATACAACTTCAACTATGACAATCATCTCGGTCCTCTGCATATTCACATGACAGAGAAGCATGCTACAAATCCTTTATATTGCTGTTCCAACTATCTAGCTGTGAAAAGGGAAAAAAATAAAAATGTAAAATAAAGGCCCCGAATTAACCCAAATATAATTACTTTTAGAAACTTACATGTAAACTAAAATTGTCTCCAAAGTGACCCTGTTCCCCCCAACACCTCCCAGTTTACCTTAGAAAAAACAGGGTATTGCAAAATAGGAGGGAATCTGACAGCAAGACATACTGACATGGATTGCTGATGGTTGCTCACATATAATCCTGCACACTTTGTGTTCAGTAAAATGCTCCCAGATGATGAGAATTAACAGGGAGACAAATCTTTAAAGACAAATCAGGACATTGATAAACAAAAGGCTGAAACTGAAGATTTATAACATGTTCCCCTGAAATGATGAATATTCTTCTCTTCAGAAGAGAAAATTTATAAGATACATTCTTCATTCTGGCTTTTCTAGGAAGACAATAATGGTCTGTGCCAAAAGATTTCTTACCCAAAAATGAAAGTGTACAAGGAAAAAAACTTTAAAAAATAACAACATATATATATATATATATCTCAACCATACCCTGACAACACTTATTCTCCAGTGTGGGGTAGAAGCTCTCCAATTCTAAAAGTAAAAATCCATCGTTTAATTTTATCTGAAAGGAATCTAAGCATGGACGAGCTTAAACTATCATCTGAGTCACTGAATTGATCATTTTATTCTATTTTCAAAGTGTACCGCTTTTACTGAAAGATATCCACTTCCAGCTTGGAAGATACAGGTTCATGGTCTGTTCTTCGCTACTCCAGAAACTGCTTGCAAAGTGTTTATAACTTCAAAAAAAACCCTAGAAAGTTGTTCCAAAATGAACTTTTTCAACCTGCACAACAGAATTCACGCCCACACTATGATGTCCGTCTCAGCAGCATTTGTCTCTGTGAAGCACATCAAAATCACTCAAACATCAAATTGCTGATTTGATAGAATGATTTATTTTCCCATTACAGGAAAGTCACGAGTGACTTGTTCTGAGGTATGTTTCTGAGCTACGAAGGACATCTATTAGAAAGCTCCACACTTGAAGGTTTCTCTTTAGGTGGTAACATTCATGGCTGGACAGTCTCCGCAGGCACCAGGTTCCCGGTCGTATCCAGCTGCATACACTTACACGTGCACGCGGACACAGGGCACTCGGCATGGTCCCTAAAAAATAGGTCAAGTAACAGTTAAAAATCTAAATTATTCATATATCCACATATACACATACACAGGTACATATGTGCATTTCCTTATCTATATACCTACCTATGTCTATAATGCAATTTTTCAAAATGGCACTTGGAAAAATATAGCTATTAAAACCCAAAGACAGAAAACATTAAAAGCATTAAACTAAAAATGACTGCCAAGCTGAACATGGGGGAGAAAGTTACTAAAAAATTGAATAGCATCATTTTCTAAATACATAACAAGCTATCCATTTACAGTTATGAAGGCAAAGGGATGTGCTCAGAGTTTAAGTTAGGGCCAATGTGACAAACTGGTGTACAAACTATAGCAACATAAAAGGAGTACAGGGCCACGCACTGCTCAACGTAAACGTTAACTATGGTCTTGAGAGTCTCCATTGCATGCTTGACAAGCTTACTGAGAAGATAACTGATATAGCAGTTTGATACGTACTCTATCATTTAACTTATAATTCAACTACATATTATATAGGATAGGGTATCCAGTTAACTGTGAAAGACTGTAAACATATCCTTTCCTCAACTAAAGTTAAATAATGCTATTTATACACTTAACCCACACATCATATTTAAACTACTTCTTATATAAGTTTAATGTTATGGTATAAGATTACAAAGGATATCTAATAATAGAAATGTTGACACCACCTTAGCTAACTCAGGTGACAGGAAAGAAGAAATTCATCCTCTAGCGGTATAAACCTGAAATATTTTAAAAGGCCATCTTGTTTTGTCTCCTCTAAGTCTATGGACAAAGGAATGTGCTGATTACCTGAACCAGCTAAGCATATGTCCGGCATGCCCACCATGCCTGCAATTGTGACACCATGTAAACCAGTTGTTAAATTGCGCTAATTTTTTGTCCTTGCTCAAGTCTACTTTTTCATCTGATTTGGATCCTCCTATGGGTGAAAGAAAATGACCTTCAATTATTATATCACAGCATTTTATTCAAAGTTTCTTTAAAGGTATTTCTAAAACTATGTCAAAATACAAATCATGTATCATGTTGAAATAGTAAATTTAATGCTAGTATCTAGTTAGATTGAAAAGGAGTTTCCTTACATTTTTAATAGCTAATTAAACTTTGAAAAATATAAAGTATCAAACCCACTAAGAAGCAACCTGAATAAACAACTTTAGAGAAATAACTGGTAATTTAAAATCTTCCCACAAAGAAGATACCAAGCCCAGTTTACAGGCAAGTTCTACTAAACACTGAAGGAACACGTAATTTTTATCTATACAAACTCAAAGAATAGGAAAACAGAAAATTTCCCAAAGAACTTTATGAAGCTGGTATGACTTTGCTAACAAAACCAGGCAAAAAATAATATAAGAAAAGATTATAGGTCAGTCTCTCTCCTGAACAGAACATAAAAACCCCAAGTAAAACATGAGAAAACAATATGATTTAGCAATTCTACTTATAGGTAAGTACATTAGAGGATGTTCATAGTAGCATTCTTCATAATGGTAAAAATCTGGAAACTAAAGTGTCTAATGATAGCAGAGTGGAAAAACTCTGCTGTAGTCATGGATGGAATACTAAATAGCAACGAAAAATGAATAAACTACAGCTACATTCATCAGCATAATTGACACTAAAACAAATAAAAACCAAACCCCAATGTTGAGCAAAAAGGGCAAGTCAAAGGATATATTTCATATGATTCATTTGTAAAGAATTTAAAACACAGACAAAACTGAACATGTGATAAAACCATACAGATGTGCTAGAGACTAAATAACATAATTTAGGACAGTGTTTACCTCTGGGAAGAAGGAAAGACTAGGCAGGGAGAAATGATCAAAGGCACTAGTATAGACAATGTTATCTTAAGCAGGGTAGAAGACTCACTGATGTTTGATTTATCACAGTACATGATATATACATTCCTATCTGTGTTACAGTGCACACAAAAAAATTATTTTCTATTTATTAGTATTTGGGCCATAAAAAAAGTGATCAACATGTAATGTATAAAATGAAAATCCTTGATTAAAATTTAAATTGAAACTAACAAGTGCATTTGAAAACATTACATATTGTCTTCATTTGTTTAAAAAAAAGGCATCTACATTGAAAAATACTCAGCCAATGATACCAGCAAATCTCTTTCACAGATATTAATGTAACAATAAAGTGGACTACTTAAATGATTATCAGCTGCAGACTAGAATTACAAAATTTCATCAACTAGAAAGTATCTCCCAGTCCAACACTTTATATGAAAAAGCGTTAACGTAACTCTCAATGTCATAGACTGAATGTCAGAGCTATAACTTAAACAGGCATTCTGACACCATATCCAGTTCTTTATTCATTATTCATTATATCAGTGTGCCAAATATTCAAATATTTTTAATTGAAAATTTTGCCATAGTATCATAATCAAGTTATATAAATAGTTGGAAGATTTCCAGCCACTGGGTACATTATGTTCAATTATCTACTGTTCTCAAAATTTTTTCTATATGTTTACTATAAGCAGTAAACAATCCTAATATTTCTAACCATATACATACATATATATATGTATATATGTATGTATACTATTTGCTAGGTAACTAACAAATATAGCAGAAACAGCACCAAAACCTACAAGTAAAGGGATCTCACTTCTAGGTTAATACTTTCTCTATGTATTTCACAGGTAGATGTTGAAGATGAAATAAGAGGAACTGTGCAAGCGCTCTGAGACTATCTAGAGCTCTGTATGCATACAAGGTAGTTATTAATAGATGAGGGCATATTGCCTTTTAAATATAATATTTGCTAGAACTCCTCTTAGAAATAAGAAAATGGTATAATTATAAGATCAGTTATTATTTAAGTTCTTCTCACTTTAAATTAGCTAGAATTTGTGAGATTAACTGAAATATCATGGACATAGATTTTATTTTTAATGTGTAGATTTTATAAACTAGGGAACAAAAGCCAACAAGTGGCTTGTTCTTAGAAATAATATAAAATCAAGCTAGTATGCCTTATATTTACAACATTAAATCAGTTATGGAGGAACAATTTTAGCTCAGAAGAGTATATTGTAGAATTGTCATACCAGGACAGCTTGAAACAGGTGTTCCCATATTAATGAGACAAAGTGCACATCGAGGGAGGGGTTTTCGACAGCCAGGGCAACTTGTGACTTTAGATTTCGTTGGCGAGCCACTGACACCATACTGACTAAAACCTCTGCCCTGATGAGGCACAGTTGAACAACTGTAGGAGATAGACTTGCCACAGAAATTGCAACTCACAAACACCTATAAAACAAACAAAAGGAGTTAAAATATAATGCAAACTTTATAATAGAATTTTAAAAAATTGAAAGTTTGATCCTAACAAACTACTTTAAAATAATTTTTAAACAATATTCTGAATTATAAAATAATTTATCTGCTAAGTACTAGGTCTCATTTAAGATTTCCACTTAGCAGTTTCACTGAGTACTTTTTTGTTACCTTTATTTAGTTATATTCTTCCTAATGCCAGATATACACAGAAAAACTTGGCCACATCAGAGCCCAACATTTTAGAAATAATAAAGACTTGGTAACATTGGATCCCAACATTTTAGAAATAATAGGGACTCAGAGACATTAAAAAGTATCCCAATGTGACTTCTGATCCAAAGTTCCATGATATAATCGCCTGAACAAAATTTTCTTGTAAAATAACAGTCATTTCCTAAGAAGGAGTCAAGGATCCTGTGATGGTAAATAGTTAAAACTTTAGAATGATAGCAATAGTAACTGTCCATTCTGCTTTAAAATTAAACTCCTAGGCTCTTAAACACTTATATATATCAGTAACAATTATTATCATGTAATGCTATTTTAGTAATACTCAGGTTGTTTTTATAGAAGCACTATTTTCTCAACTTTCTAAAATAAGAGAACAGCACCATCCAGTGCTCACATTGAGGATATACCTGATATTTAATGTCTGAACTTAAATATACGGTGATGTCATTTAATGTGCTTTATGAGATCATTTATGTTTTTTAAATTAATGCTAAAAAAAAAATTAAAGTGTCCATGTGCAATCAGACATATAGCTATATATGTACATATTGTTTTAAAAAAAACCTGCTTTAGTACATATAAATTGTGCAAAAAAACAATACATAAATGAAATTTGTAAGACCACAGAATAATTTACATTCTGAAAGGGCTTAAAATATACTGAAAACCTCAGACAGCCCTAGGATTGGTTTAGGTTTGCCTAAGATCCTCTAGGCCTGCTGAGGTTTGCTCTATCTCCAACTAAAGCTCAAGCCACTGAAATGACTGTTAGAAAGTGGCAGGATCAAAAAAAACCAGAAAGATCAAGGACAAAGCACAGTTCGGGATAAAGACATCAGTGGGAACTCGGTATAGGCAAAAGAATGAGCTAATACTAATTTATTAAATCGAACTCTAAATATATCCTATGTAACATGCCATAAACACTTCTACTTTGGGCTAGACTATTAGGTAGATGTTATTTGATTCTCTCCAAAACAATGTTCTTACCTGTGCTAAAGGCTTGGAACTGGGATCCAACTTACTCCGGTGAATATCAAATTCAGCTCGTTTGTGCCAAAACCTCCAGGCGTCTAATAAATTTCTATAATTCTCAATCCAATACTGAACTCTTTCATCTTTAAGAACATCTAAAGGAGAACCCTAAAAATAAAACATGAATTATTTGAGTTGTTTAAAAATTTCCTGCCTAAACCAGAAGATTCTAGGTAACATGTGAGTATGAGTCACACAGAAGAAACAGGCCTCCTTTCTGCCAAAAGCTGACTCCTAATGAGGACATAGATACAATAATTATTGGAAGCTCTATTCATTTATTAATTTACTTTACGCTGGGCTCTACTAATGACAGAAATAAATAATGTGTGTGTGTGTGTGTGAGTGTGTGTATCATTAGACCTGGCCAGGGAAGCGTAAATGTTTAAAAACTCAAGAGCAAACAATTCACCTTCCTGGTTGAATGCAGTAAAAAGTAATGTGAATATTCTTTCTCCAACAATTAAAACCTCTGGGTTCACAAATGTGTTTACTATCTAATCCAAATACATACCAAAGCTACTTAATCACATTTAAAATAATACTGAGCCCAGTCCTTCATATCTAGCAATGTACTGTGAACTGAGATTCTACTTTTGTATACCTATTTATCTGAAAGTTAAACCTGCCTATTCTCTCTCTTGCCATCAATTAAGATATACATTTATTACCTTAAAAATTAAAAAGGGAAAAAGAATGTCCTTAGTTCTTACGCCCCTAAGACACAGTGAAGAGCAATAATTTCTTTTCCTTAAATTTATTTTAGATTTCTTCTCATTAATAACTTTAATTTCTTGCCAGTAAGACTTTTCCTAAAGCTGCATTTTTCCATGGCAGCTGTCACATTCCACATTTCACCTATCCTTGCTTTGGTTTTCATAGAATGCTTATAGCCCTGTCCAACATATATCTTCCTTAACTTATGATGAAAGTAGAGTAAGTCTCTACCTCCAATGATGCCCTGGGCATCGATGTAAAGCCCAGTTTTCCCAGTTCTATTTGGGAGCCAGATAGAAAACTAAAATGTTAGAATTTAGCATGTATCCTACTTATGGAAAACGGAAAGAAACCTATAACAACTGATAAAGATCATCTATCTTTACACATTCCATTAAAATAGAAAGAGCATATCTTTCACCTATTAATTATGTAGTTATTTCAATGATCAGAGTTAATTTAGCTAAAGGAACATGTGAAAAACTCACAGTTGACAGTTTTATTTCTTAAAAAAGTAAACATCTACTTTGGTCTTAATTATGACTAACTTAGAATACAACTCATTTTTAAAAAAGAAATCCTCATACACCCACTCTTGACCCTTCCATGGCAGTAAGGTTAAACTTAAAAAATTTGGCCAATTCATATTCAGTAAGTCTTCCCTAGATTGCCACTATAAAACCAAAAATCAAGCTCTGACCACATCTGCAGAGGAAGTAGTTCAGAGATTAAGTCTGACCAAATCAGAAGGGCTTGCAAAATACCTCAGGCTTTCCACAGATCCACACAGAAAAATATAAGACCAAGGCAAGCATCAAGTAACTGAACTTCTAAAAGTATTAACAAAATTCTTCAGAAAAAGGTAAAAGAACCCAGAACTTTATAATGACTGTACATAACATGCAGTACTAAATAAAAAATCACTAGTCAGATGAAGAAACAGATAAATGTGATTCAACGTCAAGGAAAAAGGTAGTCAATATAAACTAAACCTAAAAAATTCCATATGTTAGAGTTAGCTGACAAAGAGTTCAATGCACCTATTAGACATATGTTCGAAGACTTAAAGAAAAATGGTGTTTTAATTAGTGAATAGACAGAGATCTGGGCTGAAAAATGTAAACTATAAAACAAGATTCTAGAACTAAAAGGTACAATAACTGAAATTAAGTATTCCCTGGAAAATTTAACATCAGAAAGTGACAGGCAATAAGTAAATGAATAGAATTTATCCAATTTGAAGAGCAGAGAAAATAGGATGGAAGAAATATAAATAGAAGCCTCAGATACCTACAGGATAATATTAAATGTATAAATATTTAATATATGTATAGTAGAGTCTAAGAAGAAAATAAGATTGAGGCTGAAAAAAATATTTAAAGAAATAATGCCTGAAAACATGAAAAAAACATGATGAAAAACACTGACTTGCAGATCCAAGAAATGTAGCAAACCACAAGCAGGAAAAAAAGACCCACATTAGGCATCAATGTTAAACTGCTAAAAATCCAAAAGAAAACCTTGAAAGCAGCCCAAGGAAAAGATAAAAAATTATATAGGGGAAACAAAGAGACTAATAGCTGACTTCTCATCAGAAACAATGGAGGCCAGAAGACTATGAAACCACATCTTTGAAGTGCTGAAAGAAAAACAAGAACAAAATGGATATTTTCATTTAAAATTAAATGAAAACAGAATCTGTCACCAGTAATTTTGTACTATAAGAAATGCTAAAGAGAAAGACCAGTGGAAAATGATACCAGATAAAATTTGGGTGTACTGGTCTAAACAGTACCAGGAATGGTAAATAAGTAAATAAATATAAAAGGCCACGTTTTTGTTCTTCACATAATTTACACAAATGACAACAAACTGTTCAAAGAAAAAACAATAACACTATAAGTTGGAGTTTATAACATATGTAGAAGTAAATTATATGACAATAGGACAAAGGAAGGGGTATGTAAATGGAATTACACTATTGTAACATTTGTGAAACATGAAATATGAAGCAAATCATAAAATGTTAGGTGTGAAGTTTGAAAAAGAAAGGGTGAAGTAGGAAGCCTGATGTATCAGGAGTGGAATGTGAAGTATGGAGAGGTAAAATGTTCACTAATGAGTTAAGGATAGACCTAGAGCAACTGTTTTTTAAAAAAAGAAAGATAATGAAAAGGGGTATAGCTAAAAAGCCACTAGAAAAAATAAAGTGAAACACTGAAATATTCAATTAGCCTAAGGGAAGGCAGGAAAGGAACAATAAACAAAATGAAGAAGAAAAAAAAAGAAAATAAACAGCAAGATGGTAGACTTAACCTTGACCATATAAATATAAATGGAGGAAACATTCCAATTAAAAGGCAGCTGTCCTGGCCTGTTTGGCTCAGTGTTGGAGCATGAGCTGCGGACCAAAGAGTCGAGGGTTTGATTCTGGTCAAGTTACATACCTCAGTTGTGGTTCAGTCCCTGCCCTGGTCAGGGTCGTGCAGGAGGCAGTCAGTCAATGTACCTCTCTCACATCGATGTTTCTCTCTCTCTCTCTCTCTCTCTCTCTCTCTCTTCCTCCCTCCCACTCTATCTGAAAATCAATGGAAAAATATCCTTGGGTGAGGATTAAAAATAAAAAAGGCAGCTGAATATCAGACTCCAATTTTTTTTTTTTAACCAAGATCCAATCAATTATATACTTGTCTGCATTTCAAATATATTTCATAAATTTTTTTAAGAGGTTACCAACCCATTTGCACTCTGTAGCTATACATCTACAGTTTGATTTAAGAGATGTAATACCATTTCAGTAAGAAAAAAAATAACGCATTATGTTATAGAAGGACACCTTTTCTTCCATGGGCAGCAGCCTGAAATCTTAGGGTAAATTTACATTGTGGTTTATGGGCCAGTATCTGTATTTGTTCATGAGAAGGAAGAGTGAAGGAGAGAGTATTTTACTATGCTTTCCCAGTACATGGCATGCTATCATTTTGTATAAAAGGATGAAAACAGGAAAGGGGACACCATGAAAGGATAAGATTAGTTGGAGGGCTACAGGAAATCTCAGCAAAATGCTCTAAATTTTCACCAAAAGTAAAGTAGAAGGGACCCTTTGCCAGAAATGTATTTGTAACAACTAAATAGTAAAAACGGAGAAAAGAGATCAATTGGTTACCTACCCCAAGTCATGTCCACTGATAATAAAAAGGAAAAATGAGAGTTAAGAGAGTTGTGGTACAACCTGCCTTCTGCATGTCAAGTGAGACTACAGTTCCAATCAGCAAACTTCAGCCTCTTTTGTAGAAGGTGTAGTTGTGTCAATATTTGGAAAAATTAAATGGAGGTTTCTCTGCTTCATTTAATAAAATCAAGACTGACACTTCTTAAAGTGAAAGGAAAACTGGATAACCCAATGCAGGAAGCTTAGGGAGAGTAAGATAAGGCAGAAATACTCTGTAGATAAACTGATTAGGTTAAAGCTGAGTGCCTTCTAAAGATCCTAAGTAAGCAAAGGGCATATCCACTTAATGAGGGAAGAAAATACAGAAGGTTGTTAAACATTTCTTTTTTCTGTAAGTTGCTGCCACAATGCACTAACCTGTAACATGCAGTAACTTGCTGTTTGGACATCTCCAGTCCTATCGACATAACTCTCCATTAAGTCCACTCCATCTTTAGTAAGGCCTGTAAGTAGAATTCCTTCCAAATTTCCAGCCTCTTTCATTTCATTGGTCAACTTTTCGATGTATCTATTTAACTGGAAAATTCAAAGTGATTTTTCTGAAGCAATTCATTTCGCTATATCTCTTGTCCTCCCAAACTTCTACATGTGGAATAATTTTATTCTTAAAACAAAAGCCCTTGCAAAAATCTGTATCTATAATCTCTAAGATTCTTTGCATCTAATACACTTACAGTGCAGCATTCAGGATCATTTAAAACATTCTTTAAAAACGCAAGGCATTTATCTGCATGTTTGATAAATTATTCTATAAAAGAACTGTAGAGGGTTTACTATTATAAATTTAAAGAGAACTGTCCTCACTATTCCGCAAAGTTCTTGCTATCTCTTATAGTAGGGTGTAATAGAATCACAGAATCAGTTGAAAGGGAATTTCAAGATTATCAAAAATAACCATCTCTTGTAAGGTCTTCCCAAACTTCATTCCATCCCAAACTCTAGCCAAGATTTCACTATATTCCCCTCAGCACTTTTTCATTATTATAGCACTTAGCACACTGTAATACTAGTCATTCACGTGTACTTCTCTCTCACTACATATATAGCATATGTATTCAGTACCTACTACTTATCATATTAAAAAACAAAGGAATCCTTTTATAGCATCCCTAAGAGGTGAGTTTAACATCTTTATCTACTGACCAATCTCACTCCCAAAAGCAAATAAACTAAATACACTAAAACATTAAGCCAGCATTATTTTAAAAGTAAATTTAGTTATGATACATATTTATAACATCTTAATCTAATAAAGAGATTATTTACTTTTTAGAAGAATTTACATATATCTCACACATATTTACACATAAAGATTAGATTCTCAATCCAGTGATAATAAATATTAATCACTTCAAACATGGAATTAAATCCATTCTTACCTGACTATCACTAAGGAACTTACAAGCGAATGCCACTCTGTCACGTACAGCAACTTTGTTTTCATACTGAAAAGAGAGAAAAAGCAAGGAGTTACTTGTAGGTGCTATGAGTTTTAAATATTTGAAGACTAAGTGTTTTATATACATAAAATGTAATTTTATTTTCAAAGATATTAATAAATTATTGTGTATATATCGGCAGAGCCACTGACCCCCTAAGATGCCTTTTTAAATTAAACAAAATTTTTTTTCAATTACGGTTGACATTCAATATCGTATCAGTTTCAGGTATACAGCATAGTGATTAGACATTTATATACTTTAGGAAGTGATCCCCCATAAGCCTAATACCCACCTGATACCATACATGGTTATTACAATATTATTGACTATTCCCTATGCTGTACTTTACATCCCGTGACTATTTCGTACCTGTCAATTTGTACTTCATTAACCCTTTCCTTTTTTCACCCAGCCTCCCAACGCTTCTCCCATCTGGCAACCATCAGATTGTTCTCTGTATATATGAGTTTGTTTCATTTATTTTGTTTTTTAGATTCCATATGTAAGTGAAATCATATGGTATTTGTCTTTCTCTGTCTGACTTATTTCACCTAAGATGTCTTTTTTTTTTTTTTTAATCCTCACCCGAGACATTTTTTTGCATTTATCTTCAGACAGAGCGGGAGGGGAAAAGCGGGAAAGAGAGAGAGAGAGAAACATCGATGTGAGAGAGACACATCGACTGGCTGCCACCCACATGACCCCAACCAGGGCTGGGGAGGAACCGCAACCAAGGTACGTGCCCTTAGCAGGCACCGAACCTGGGACTCTCTGGTCTGCGGGCCGATGCTCTAACCACTGAGAAAAACCGGCCAGGGCTAAGATGTCTTTCTTAATGTACTCTCAAGAAACTCTCTGCTTAAGTTATTGTCCTTATGAAGTAAAAATTCACCTTTTAAATACTGACCAATTCAGTTAACAAAAAATTCTAGCTCAGTCTTCTATAACTCCAACAGAAAATATAAGCAATGATGTACAGTTTATCAAATTTAAGATGCCATGTAGTCCTTCCATCACAGAAACTAATTTGGGGGAAACAGGAAATCTTTCTTTGGCTGCTAGTTTTAATCAGTTAAGTCTAGGAAATCTGTGAATTACCAACGAATACACTAGTATGACTATACTAGTACAGAATTTAGAAAGAAAATCAACACATGTTTCTAAATACAAAGTTTTAAGTTTTAAATCATACCTTTATAAATAAATGAACATAATTTTGTGCCTATAGTATAATACTATTAGGTGGTTAGTGTCAAAATTTTCAGAAGCATTATGATAAGTACTTAAATTTGTGTATACTTGTCAATACTGTATTATTATTTTGAAAAATGTTTACTATGAGTGTGGAAAGGTACAATTAATTTTGTGATGAGTAAAACATTGTTTAAAGGTGGAAAAACAATCCTATTTCCACTGAATTCATTCTATGAACTATCGTTTTCCTCTTTTAAACATAAGACTACTTCAGTTGATACCTACCTTAATATGTTTTCTCAAATATAAAATATTTTTTAGGATTCTGCCCTAAAGAGGGAAAATGTCTGATACAAGCTAGATTTAACTTTTAGATTCAGTTTCATGTGTTAAATTTTTTTATCTGGAAAGAGTTATAACTATGATATGTCCCATTTTACAGCTGAGAAAACTAAACCCCAAAAGTTAACTGACCAGCTAAGGTAACTGTGGCAAAGCAAAACCTCAGAACTTTATCTTCTGATGTCCTAAGTCAGTACTTTTCACTGGATTACTGCAACTTAATAATTTTTAAAAAGAACAACATTAATTATAATTACTTACACATAAAGTATAATTAAGTACACTCTTGGAATAGTTAAGAAATATGAACTTCCTACTCAAGATACCCCTACCTAATAACCCAAATTTAGGTATAAGAAAATAAGGGTATTTATAATAGAGCACTTAATTTAAAATACAGAATTTAATATTGAGACAATATACTACTCTATCAATTTAAAATTTGAATAATCCACTTATTTTTCTAGTCCTTACCATTCTCAAGCACTTCCTGATAGCACCATTTTATTTCTTCAAGATGCAACATTTAAAGTCTTTTTTTTTAATAACAAAAGAGTACTAATAGTAAAAACAAAGAAAACCCCAACATAGTCTTGGATATAATCTGAGGTTGTCAGAGAAGTTCAATAGCAATTTATTAGAAATAGTGGACAAAAAATATAAAATAAGAAATCACCAAAATGGACACTAACAACATTTATTAAAATTTTCATTAAGAGTCTGGCCGGTGTGGCTCAGTGGTGGAGCGTTGACCCATGCACCAAAAGGTCGCTGGTTCGATTCCCGGTCAGGGCACATGACCAGGTTATGGGCCTAATCCCCAGTGGGGGGCTTGCAGGAGGCGGCCAATTGATGTTCTTTCTCATCAATGTTTCTCTCTCTCTCTCCCTCTCACTTCCTCTCTCTCTAAAATCAATAAAGGAAAAAAAAATTTTTTTTTAATTTTTTCATTAAGATACCTCAATAGCCCTGGCTGGTTTGGCTCAGCGGTTAAAGCATCAGCCCGTGGACCAAAGAGTCGCGGGTTCGATTCCAGTCAAGGGCACGTACCCTGGTTGCAGTTCGATCCCCGGCTCTGGTTGGGGTCATGTGGGAGGCAACCAAGGATGTGTCTCTCTCATATCAATGTCTCTCTCTTTCTCTCCCTCCCTTCGCCCCTCCCACTCTATCTGAAAATCGATGGAAAAATATCCTCGGGTGAGGTTAAAAAAAAAGATACCTCAATAAAATACATGTCTTTATAAATTCTTAGGGACTAACATTTAAATCAATTATTCAAGCAATGTATATTTTATAAGAAATGCTATAAAGTCAAACAGAAATAACTAGGAGCCCAGCAAAGAAAGTTGTGTTACCAATGTGAAGTTTAAAACTCAATAACTAAAACGGATAAGCAAACCTCAGTTTATTCTTTCTTTCCCAACACTGTGATAAAGAGCCTATGTGGTAATTATGGTAATAGGTGGTTAAAGCAGAAGAGAAAAAAATAGCAATGAAATAACCAAATAATGAAAAATTGAAATAATCACTATAAGCAGTGTGATCATACTAGAACATGTCTGAGAATGATAAGTACTAAGTCAGACAAGATCTGTCATTCTGATCACATGTTGATCAAGTGTTGGTTTACTTAACAAAAATGAGAAACATGCACACACTTTTAAAAAATATATTTCAATATAAAATTTATGTTTATATATTTGTAGAGTTCTAGAGCTTAGTTCCTAAGCTAAAGGTTAAAATCCTATTCCTTCTATGGCTGTTAATTATATTACTAAAACTATTTTAAAAAGTCAAGTTCAGTTTGCCATCAGCTAACTAACTCTAGGTTGGCAGTCATATTCAAGAAGAGCTGCTCAAAAAATGTTTAAGATACTTTATTTTAAATAATAGAAAATGCATCAAACAAAAACATTATGTGTAACAGATATTTGAAAATTTTAACAAAGTTAGATAGAAACTCCTACCTTAAAAAGAGAGCCATATGAAACAAATCAGCTTACCAGTACTCCATCATAAGATCCTGCTTCACTTGTCAGAAATGCAAACATGACACACAGATACGGGTTGTTTAACTGCAATCGTAGAGTGCTGCACATTTCTCTCCAAAGGGAGTTCTTCTCATCAGTATAACCCGACAAAGCCATTGCTACCACATTGAGATTCAGATCGCCTGCATATTAAAAACAGCCAGCTAATCAAAGTGATTAAAAGCTTATCATCTCCTTCTTCCAGTTCTTAAACCATAAACAAAGACCAGAGAGTGAATTTTACCCCCAGAAAAATAAGTCCACTTGAATATGGGTTTTGATTCAGACTGAAAAATTTGAAAAGGACCACAAGCAAAAATCTGCATTCTTATAAAACCTTTGTCCATACTGCAAGCCATGTGCAGCACAAGTACCTCAAGTCCTCATCTCAGGCAGGTTCCGATACAGTATGTTACTGCTCAGGAACTAACTGAAGAAAAGTGAAGCCATCCTACCAGAATCACTGCCAACTTTATCATCAAGTTCATTTACATTGGTTGAGATAGTTCAAAGCATTGATATATAAATATTACTGTATCCTGGGACTGCAATTTTCAAAATCATTTTGTTCTCCTAGTCCTAAATATATAATGCACATATTTACGTATGTTTAAACTACAAGGTACTAAAACCAGTATTTCAGCTTTCTAACTATAATATTATACTTTTAATTTTTCTAGGACAAAACTATCAGTATTACCACAGAACTGTATTTAGATACATTTGCAACAAAGAATTTGTTACTAATAGTCTTTTAACTATTTATTCTTAGAAGTTTATGTGGCTGTGGATAAGCTGCTAACCTAGAAGTCAACCCTATGGCTGCCTAGACTTCTAACAAAAGACTTCTAGCATCAAAAGAGAAAACTAAATTGATCTTTAACTTTTACTCTTAAGTACTTTCCATATTTATTATAACAGCTTTCTTGTTTCCTAATCCTAATCATTTTCTTTCTTTTTCAAATAAAACAGGATTTCCCACCTTATGTCCTTAATAGCCTTGTTCTTAATTTCTATAAAGGCTTCCCCAAGTTACTTTGTGCTTGCTTCTCTGCCTACTATTAAATTAGATTTAAAGTCTTTAATAATTTATACTGGAAAAAAAAAAAGGAGTATCTTCTTTGAATCCTGCTTAGAACAATTTATTTCCAAATGGAAAGGAATATGGACTCAGAGAAATTTTTCCTTCAGTTCTTAACCAAAATATTAAAATTATTAGAATGATACTTTCCCCTATTGTTAGTAGGGGGTTCAAATCTTAACACCAAGTATTCTAGGTACACATGACAGGAAAGTATTGTGCTCTCATGTCACAGCAAAATTCTAATTAGAAATGGCTTTAAATATCAATTTTTTCCCCGTCACCGTCTTTTTTTAAATTTTTATTTTTATTCACTAATTTGAAACAGAGACGAAGGGAGAGAAAGAGAAACATCGATTTGTTGTTCCACTTAATCATGCATTCACTGGTTGCCTCTTGCATGTGCCCTGACCCAGGATCGAACCCGAAACCTTGGTGTATCGGGACAATGCTCTAATGAACTGAGCTATCCAGCCAGGGCACCACATGTCTTCTATTGCAATCTCAAATGGGGAAGACTTATATTATAACAGAAGGGAAGAAAAAGAGGCCAATCTGAACAAAAAATTAGTTTTTTCAACTTCTAGAGTGCAAGTAAATATATTACAGTTAATTTCTCTATGGTTTTCTCTATGATACAACAAAGCTGTAATGGTTTCTAAATGGACCAGCAAATAGGAATTAAGTATTCTGAATACTCAGAAATAATTTGCTAAGTGTATTAAAAATCAGTAGCTATATACATGCTAGGTATTTTCAAGTGATACGAAAACCGGTAAGAAAAAAACTGAATTTCTGGATTAAGATTTATTTCTGAGTATTCTTTTGCAAAATGTTAGAGTAACAACTTTATCATATAAAAACTTTATCACATTTCACTGTTTATTCCTTTCTAAAAAAAATATTAAATGGAAACTATGTTTAAATCAACAGATTCAAGTAGAAAAACCTTTGTACATCAAAATATCATTTTTATAAGAATCTCTATTAGTCTAACTAAAAACGTTGTGCAGTTTCCTAAAAGTCAACCAATAACTATTTAAAAAATAAAGTATAAAATAAAATACACTCAAATGTTCATCATAAAAATGCTTGCAAACTAAATAAGTCTTAACCTCCAAGAAAATAAATTTTTTAAATGTATGTGAACTACCTTTAAAAGAAAATACTTTCACCTGGCCAGTGTGGCTCAGTGGTTGAGCACTGACCCATGCACCAAGAGGTCACTGGTTCGATTCCTGGTTGGGGCACATGCCCAGACTGTGGGCCTGATCCCCAGTGCGGGGCATGCAGGAGGTGGCCAATCGATGTTCTCTCTCATCGATGTTTCTCTCTCTCTCTCTCTCCCTCTCTCCCTTCCTCTCTTTCTCTAATATCAATAAAGAAAAAAAATCTTTTTAAAGAAAAAACATTGAAAATGGACACATTTGAGCATGCCTTAAACGATTAAGACACATTTTCTTTTTTACAGACTTAAACCAAGGTATAAACAAAAGGGATGAGCTAATATTTATAGAAACAGTACTGTGTTAATTTCTCTTTTTAAAAAATTTACATGAAAATATTAACTGATTAGATCTTTGAAAATTATCAGTATCTTTTCTTTAAAGGAATCTATGAACTGCAAGTATCTTAGAATATAACCCAATACCTTTTTCTGAAGATGCCCCTTCATTCAGGATTTGGATTGCTCGTCGAATATCCAAATTGAACAATGCTACAGCAGCAGCTCTCTCCCATTCCCCTTCTTGTACCAGGGAGTTCAAAAATGGCCCCACGTCTACATCTGTCCCTTTCTTTATCCACCCACAAAGCTGTAAAGCTAAGATTCTCTCTTCATTTAAATTCTGGATATCAGTTTGCTTATCCAATCCACTCCAATTATGTCTGCTGCTTTCCACCATTCCTAAAATGAGAAACATTTCCATATTAACTGCTTTATTATTTACTATTATTTTTTATTGAAGTTATTGGGGTTACATAAGTTAATAAAATTATATAGGTTTCGGTGTACAATTCTATAATACATTATCTGCATATTGCATTGTGTGTTCATAAGCCCAAGTCATGTCTCTTTCTAATGCCATTTATCCCCTATTTACCCTCTCCTGCCTCCCCCCACTCCCATTTCCTCTAATAATGACCACATTGTTGTCTGTTTATGAGTTATTGTTGTTGTTTTTTTAAATATATTTGGAAATAAGTTAGTTTTACAGGTAAATATTTCAATATCTGAATTTTCAATATTCGACTTCTCAGCCACAATTGAGGATAGCATTAATATAAAATATGCCACAAACAAAACATATTCTACATATTGTGAAGTACAACAGGGTCTTGAATTATCAAAAAGAGCTACTGGAGTAACAGTCATTGCTTGATAGCCTAGGCTGAGTCACTGCTTCAGAGAAGCCTCCCTGGCCAACTAATGTAAAAACAGTGTGCCACCTGTTATTATCTAACTTTCCATTGTTTCCTCTACTTCCTTCAGCACTAACATAAGTTCCCCGGAACCTTTTTAAAAAATTCATTTTTTTTTTAAGTTTCTTCTCCTACTAGAACATGAGCTCCAAAAGGGCAGGCATCTTGTTTGTTTTATTTGAAAGGTATCCCCAGTGCTTGAGATCCAACAGATGCTCACTCTCTCTCCCTCTTCCCCGATTTCTGTCTGTCTCTCTTTCTATGTACATATGGAAAAATGAAATCATAAACATCAAAATACTTTGAAAGCTTAAGGTACGTACTAAAGCTAAAGTACTATATGAATGATTTAAAGTTCCCCCCTCACTTTAAACCAAGGGACTTTATATTCTCATTCTCTTTTCATAAGAAATCTAAATAAATTCTTGTAACATTATCTAGATCACACAATCAAGGCAGCTGATCTTAATGGTAGGATAATTTTACTTGAAAGATACTTGGTGCCAAATATAGGTTAAACAAATATGTAAAAAATTTAAGGACTCTATTAATTACAATTCAAATTATTAAATGTTCTAGAAAGTTTTACCATCAAACTCCATGGAAAAGTTTCAAGATGAGATATTTGCAAAATTTTTGAAATTGAAAAAATAGTTAAATAATACACTTGAAATTACTTATTTTTAACCTTACTACTGGAAACTGTTGCCAATTCAGGTCAGGGAGTTAGGAGAAGACTTCTGAAAAGAAGTTATCTACCTTCAAGAGAACCCTCTGCCTACAAAATAAGGAAAGCATTCTGCTCTATTAAGATGGAAGTCAGTTGAAACAAAAAAATCACTTTTAGCTTCTGAAACTGGAATTTTAAGAACTAGGAAAAAACTTTGAAAAATTAAATGACAAAGTTAAAAAACAACAACACTTGTTAAAATTAAACAAAACATTACTTTTCCCAATGTAAATTGTTTAGATAGAATGTAGTCATTACATTTCAGGTAGAAAGAGCTGCAATTCTACTAAGGTATTTATTTTCTTATCTCCCCTATATAAATTTTGGATTCAATGCTGACATTTAATTAATGGTAAAAATAACAATTTTAAACAACTGAAAAAAACACAGTCATTTAATTTTCAAATGCTTCCTCACAGTTTAGTTTCCAGTTTCTTAAGAGTTTTTACTTCACAGAAATTTTGTCATGAAACAGAACAGAGATCAACATATATGAATCCAAAAAGTTCACTGCTAGGAGGTGGAATATTTTGTCACTTATTTAGGCTGCTCAGAGATATTCTTACTGCTTGATAACTATGCTACAAGTAATTAGGGTTATCAAATAAGCAATGTAAGCCCGGACGGTGTGGCTCAGTGGTTGAGCATCAACCCATGCACCAAGAGGATGCTGGTTCGATTCCTAGTCAGGGCACATGCCCAGGTTGTGGGCAAAATCCCCAGTGGGGGGCATGCAGGAGGCGGCCAATCGACGTTCTCTCTCATGGATGTTTCTATCTCTCTCTCCCTCTCCTTTCTCCTCTCTCTAAAATCTATAAAGAAAAAAAAAATTTTTTTAAAGCAATGTGATATTATTGTTGGTTTTTAAGTCATATCACAATTTTTAACATGTATGGATTTTCTCAATATCCATTAAACAAATGAACTTTATTTTATTATTAAAGGAAATAAATTTGTACATGAATTTTTAAAAAATTAATTTCAAATATATGATTTAATATATAGCTGAAAAAATTAAAATCTATTTATGTATGTTATGCAATACTAAACGACAAAGTTGTATCCTCTAAATTTGAGATTGGCCTATATATGAATAATAGTTTCATTTCTTTGATGGGTGCAAGAGAAACAAGTTCACTTCAACATTAAAAAACATTAAAAAATTTTTATTTCAAATACTACACCAGGCAATAAGACACTTGGCTATTTGTAGATATTAATTTGTTGCATTTTTACATCTATATAAAAACAAAGCAGTAAAATTATCCAGTGTTTATAAGAACATTTTGTTGTTAAAACACTAAATCCAAGCTATTTTGCCCCTTCAAGTAATTCTGAATAGGTAAGTTCTCTAGGTCAGAGTTTACTCTTTAAGCATGAAAAATATTTTCATCACGTTGTGTGAAAAGCTGACCAAAATTTATTACACAATTTTCTGCTATCTTAAAAGGAAAAAGTACACGTATTGAGAACATTGTCAAAACTGTTCTACAGGACTATACAAGACACTCTCTCAGAGTATGCACTCTCCTCATACTGGCTGATTTCAATACTTAGTCCGTCCAATTAACTAGCCTCTTTGATCCTTTGCTTCCTTATCTCCTGTGGTCACCAACTCCAAGACTTTAACCCACTTTTATGGACACACTCCAAATTGTTCCTCCTCCAAAAGAGCCACTTTTAAAAAAAAATCCTCAACCAAAGATATGTTTCTACTGATTTGATTTTTTAGAGAGAGAGGAAGGGAGAGAGAGACAGAAACAAGGAGAAACATCTATCGGTTGCCTCCTGAACTTGCCCCAACCGGGATCGAACTCTAAACCTAGGTATGTACCCTGACCAGGAATCGAACCTGCAACCTTTCAGTGCATGGGACAATGCTCCAACCAACTGAGCCATCTGGCCAGGGCGAAAAGAGCCACTGTCTAACCACAACCTCAAAGCCTTCCGGAAATCTCATTTCCATATTCTTCAAACTCAAACTCTCTTTTCCACTCATATTTTTACTTATCAGTCTTTTCCTCCCTATCCAAGCTAGAACCCAAGGTTCAATAAATGAGTCATTCTCTTGCCAGTATCCTTACTTAATTCTCTTGCCCTGTCCTATACTCTTTCCTCTGGCAAAACAACATTTCCCCACAATCTTCCTATGTTTCTCAAGACAACCTTCTCCCCATCTTCTCTAGTCAACCTCCCTGCTCTTTCTCAACAAGCAAACCTATTCCATTGAGAAAACAGGAGTGATCAGGTGGAAAAACCCTCAGCTCTGGTCACTGAACCTTAAACAAACAGCATACGTTTCCCCTTTCCCTCTGGCTAATATGGAGAAGGTGCACATCCTCTTGTCTAAAGCTCTGGATCTCTTTCCCTCCCATTTCTAGGAATTTTGCTCCTCACCTCCTTTTCTCTCCATCTTCAACCTCTTTCTATGAACTTTTTCACATCAGCATTTAAACATGCTTAAATTAATCCCATGTTCAAAACAAAAACAAAGCAATATAAAAGTCGTCCCTTGACCCCAAATTCACGTGCTACTACTGTATATATTTTTATCCTCCTTCACATAGTCAAATTTCTTAAATTATGTAAAATGGATGACTTACTTCTTCAACCTATTCTAAATTCCTTGCCCACTGGACATCTCCACCTGGCTGTCACAAATTCAACTTATTCCAAAATAAATTATTTTTTAAATGTTTTTAAATTTTATTTGAGAGAGGGAGAAACATTAATGTGAGTTACATCAATGGTTGCCTCCCATACGCACTCCAACCAGGGTTTGAACCCTCAACCTGGGTATGTGCCCTGATCAGGAATCTATCTATCTGGTGACCTTTTGGTGCATGGGACGATGCTCAACCAACTGAGCCACACTGGCCAGAGCCAAAATAAATTCTTACTCTTCTCAAATGTGTTTTTCCTATGTTATTCCTATCTAATTAATTGATACCAGTATTAACCCAGTTTCCTAAGCTAAATATATGTGCGCTATCTTTTCACTTTACCTTCTCCTCCATCCCCTTTATCCAATTAATCATTAAATTCTGTACCAATCTCAAATTTATCCACATTTCTCTAGCTTTTCAGCCACTGACCTTGGTAAGAATCATCATATCTTTCCTGATTACTGTGGCTTCTATCTGAGGTCCCTGCTTTCAATCTTGATCCTCTTCCATTCATTCCTCAAAATGACAACTCTAAAACACAAATCTAATTGTCACCACTCTTTACAATCTTTCCTTTGTTTCCCCTTGTTACAGGATAAATCTCCCTAAATTCTTCATGACCTCTAAGTCCTGAGTTACCCATTGGCTTACCTTTCTAGTCTCCATTCTTTCTTCACTTTCTCTTTCATGCTCTGTTCCAGCAATACTGAATATGCTCTGCTCCTTCTCCTCAGGGCTCATGCATATGTTGTTCCCTGTCTGGACCTTGTCTTTGCCTTTATCTCCTCCAGGAATCCTTCTCAGTCCCAACAATCAGGTCAGGAATTCTTCTACACATAATTGTCTATTCTTCCTCATTTTATAACTGCCTGTTTTAGCTATCTTGTTCAGTATCCATAAGGGATATCCTGTTCACAGTTATGTCTCCAGTTCCTAGGACAACTCTTAATACACAGTGAGCAAGTGATATATATTTTCTGAGTGAATAAATTTACCTCATATTGGAGTTGTAGAATTAAATAAAGCAACATGAGGAAAGCAATTAGCATGATGTCCAATTCATAGTAAGCATTAAATATATACTATTTGTCACCAAAGTTAAAGTACTGCTGTGTGTTCTACTTGATTAGATTACCATGGGCAAGATGGCTCAATGTGCTAACTTACTATGTGTTAAATTAGATACCATTAGAGAAAGGAGTACGGCCAGATAAAAGACTGAAACCTAGGAATGCCATCTTTGACAGTCATTTCTCTTCTTATTACAAAAATATGAAACCAAAATATATAAACCAAACCAAACAAAAATATATAAACTAAACCAAAAAAAAGCTGAAAGTCTAGCAATGAGGAAATTTTTCCAACAGTAGATTTTTTTAGTCTGAGTGAAGACTACTCAACTTAAGTCAAGATACTCAGTTTGTTTCTACCGCACCAAAACCACAGATATTCCACCTTTCCTCTTGCTTTTCCTCAGAAGTAGTTTTTTGGGTTTTCCCGAAAACATATCAAAATACAACAAAAACAATAATAAACCTCAGAATAACTAAGAATACAATGTGGCTTGACCTACTATTTAGATGAGATACTAAAAATTCTATAAACTTGGTGTTTAATTCTTTGCAGCAGTGGTTCTAAAATCATGAACTATGGTATCCAGATTCATCGATAGGGGTAATACAGTGTATCTGCCCTTTTACTTATATTAATTAAAAGTAGAAGTTTCAAATTGAACTCATTCATTTTATTATTTATAATAAAAATTACTTTTTTGGTGGAGAGCTAATGAGAACACCAAAATGAAATAGGTCAGAAAAGTAGTCCACTGCATCCTCCTCAATGTGAACCAAAGTAATTTGAAAGTCCTTTAACAAACTCTAACAGTTTAACTAAAATGCTTAGTCTACTATTAAAAATAGCATTTTACTTAGTACTATTTGTATAGTTATTTATGAAAGAAGTATTAAAAGCCAAGTTGGATTTATTAATTATACTACCACTCTTTGACTACATAATGTGCACAACTTTTCTAGCAGCTTGAATTAGACCCAAATTTAATTGCTATCAAAGGCTAGATACAGAATCCTTGGTTAGGAAGATGATTATAATATAACCCACAGTTTAATTCTAATAAAAACAACTTTAAAGACATCAGTGAAAAAGTAAGTTTACCTCTTTTGTCATCTTTACTTTATTCTTAAATAGTTTATCAATTTCAATCCTACATTAATTCACACATTCATTCAATCATCAAGGACTATTTCAGGCAAGGGTCCCTCAGGTAAGGCCATACTTGGTGTTATAGTTATATATAGACCTTGCCATTAGATAGCTAAGTAAGTGCAAGTAGGCAGCAAAATAAAAAGAGGTCTTCTTGCCCTGGCAGGTTTTTCTCAGTGGTTAGAGCGTTGGCCCGCGGACCAGAGAGTCCCAGGGTCGGTGCCCGCTAAGGGCACGTACCTTGGTTGCAGTTTGTCCCCGGCCCCAGTTGGGATTGTGTGGGTGGCAACCAGTCGATGTATCTCTCTCACACTGATGTTTCTCTCTCTCTCTCTCTTCCTCCCTTTCTCCCTCCCGCTCTATCTGAAGATAAATGCAAAAGTGTCCTCAGATGAGGATAAAAAAAAAAAAAAGGGGGGTATTCTTTAATTAGAAATATTTTTATTTAGTTTTTATAAAAGAAAAATACTATAATAAAATTTGAACTAACAACCAGGATCCTATTAATCATCTAATGTAATACCTCTCAAAGTGGGTCTTAAAAAAAAAAAAAAAAAGAATTGTATGAATAGATTTAGAAAGTCAGTACCACTTCAAAGAACCAAGACTCCCTCTAAAAAAGATTTGGATATAAAAACAATTATGCATTTAACTCAACAATTTACTAAAATATCTACTCAAAACAAACAAAAAAAGAGTATTTATGTGTACTACTCTGAAATACACAAATAATGGGGAAATATAAAAGTGCAACAATTATGAACATAATGCAGAAAATGGAATTTCCTTACCCAAAGATGATTTTACAATTGATTTAATTCCTGCATAAACCAATGATCCTTTGTTGCCTGGAGATTTCTGGTCCATATCTTCTGTATACTGCTTCATGAGTATTTAAATGCATAGGAAATACTAGTAATGACACATAATAAAATATTTCAAAGCTAAATTTACTTTGATTTGGAGCCAATTCATAATAGGCGTCAGTGCAAGCAAGGTGGTTCTACTCTATTGTAGAGCTATACTCGCTTCCTCCTACATAATCTGCAAAGTAGTATTTCAAGTCCAACAGTTCTAAACTTTACTTTGTAATTTTAGTATTATGTAACTTGTATTTGCATATAAGACATTCAACATACTTACAGACTGACCTTTCAGCAAGCTTCAAGAACATTTCTACCCGATTCATCTCAAAATTCACAACATAAAGGATATAGTGCAGAGTATACCAGAGTGACTTAAGCTGTGGATCTTCATTTCCAGCTAAAATATGGTTTCTCCACACCTGTTCTGTATCAAGCCCGTACCTTGATAAAGCCCGAAGGCGCATCTTCGTTGCTATATCTTTTTCTAAAGAATTATCATTTTCTTCTTCAGCACATTCATACAAATGACGACCACAAGCCCACATTAAAGATGTAATTGGGCTCCAGGCAAGAGATATCCTTTCAAAAACAGTGAAGTCAGACATTGTTCGGTTGGGAGTTACAACTATCATTCGATTTTGACTTGTTGGATGCCAAGCAAAGGAAGCAATGTAATTGTCACAAGGTTGCACACTTCTTTCAATTATTGTGGGTTCAGTTTCATCCCCAATGGGAGTAGGTGTGTGCTGCATATCATATAATCTAATAATATTACTATCCCTTGTTAAAGTGGCAAGCAGACCAGTCCTAGTTGGACACCATGCTACTTTTGTTAAGGGTTTTGGTTGCTCAGTCAAAGTCAAAACTGGCTTCTCAAATTTCCTAAGATCCCATATTGCAACCTGACCTTCATAGAAGGAAGCAACACGATCATGGAAGTATGGGTCTACTGTCACCCCCTGAACAGCTTTTGTATTTACAAACATCTTTTGGCTTGTATTCCGAAGATCAAATATGGCTAGGTTCCGATGCATACCAGCAAGGAGGAGTTTCTGGTCCCGTGGAAGCCAACAAAGAGAGAGACAAGCATCATTCTGTCCTAATTCATAAAGTGGTTTTGTTACTAATAACGTTGTTTCAGTTTCACCTGCTGAAAGTCTCACTTTCTCCATGGGGACAATATCAGGAGTATATTTGCTGCAGATATCCCAAATCAGCACTGAAAAATCAGCTCTATGTTTATCTAGACCAGCAGCAAGCCAGTTACTATCCAGTGGATTCCATGCAAGAGTATTGCATTGTCGTGCATGTTTTGGAACAAATTCTTTTCCTATCAAGTCTTTGAACTTTGAGTTGTGATCTTGACCAAGACTTGTAAGTACAACTCGACCGTTTGCTTGTCCAACTGCTAGGAGACATTCAGGGTCATAATTAAGATACCAGGCAACACATTTCATATAGGGTGTATCTGAATTTATTGATAGTAATGTAGCCGCAGAGTCTTCAGATAAACGTAAAGATCCAGCTTTGAGTTCTGAATTCACAGTAGATTCCACATGATAAAGGCTCAGTTCTGAGTCACATACAACAAATCTATCAACCTGGTGTGGTGCCCACAATATATCAGGTTTGGTACCACTCATGTTTATTGATGTGCTCAAAGTGTCCAGTCAGGTCCATTCACTGATCTGTTTAAAAATGAAAAGTTTTAAGTCAGGAAACTCACTATACACGTACTCTGTTTTTCAATATATTTATATTTCTTCTATCTGCTATGAATTCAAGGTAATATTTATTGATAAAAAGGGAAAAAGAAGAACTTCCTCCAATAAGTTGAGCTGGTAAAAATCTGAGCACTCCATTCTGGCTTTATTTCCCATGATCAGTTATCTTAACTGCACTGTTACTAGTACCTTCAATTTAACCTCAGGGTTAAAATAACTTCAATGTTGTGAGAAAATTAATAAGTATCATCCATTTGGAGGGGGTAAAATTTTAAGGAGTTATGAATCATGTTCCTAAACAATAGTTCAAATCAGTACTACCCATTTGAACTTTTTGCAATGATAGAAATGTTCTATATCTGTCCAATATGGTAGCTACTAGCTACATGTGAGCCACTGAGCCCAGAAAATGACTAGTACAAATTTTATTTAACTTTAATTAATTTTAATGGAATTTTTTTCCTTTATTGATTTTAGAGAGAGAAGAAGTGAGAGGGAGAGAGAGATAGAAATATCAATGAGAGAGAACATCGATTGGCCGCCTCCTGCATGCCCCCCACTGGGGATCGGTCCCACAACCTGGGCATGTGTCCCGACCAGGAATCGAACCGGCAACCTCCTGGTGCATGGGTTGATGCTCAACCACTGAGCTACACTGGCCAGACTAACTTTAATTAATTTTAATATAAATAGCCATATGTGGCCACCATAATGCAGAGTTAAAGGGCAATGCCACTAGTAAGACACAGGTCTCTTCCTCAACTTTCAACAATAAACTGCTCAACTGCAGAATAAACACTGGAATGTATTGAGCAGAGTTGAGTTCTATTCCTAGCTCTAACATATGTATATTAGTTATAAGCCTTAGAAAGACCTTTCTGTTTTGGGGTCCTTTTGTTTTCTCACCTATACAACGTAAGACTTGATTTAGATTAGGGTTTTTCAAACTTCAGTCATTCATGTACCACCTGTGTGGTTATTTAATATTTTTCTTTAAACTGGCTCATTTTAAAAGCTGAAAGTTGATTTTAACCTCATCCTAAGGTTCATGAATTATAGGTGTAATATGCTAAGTTTATATTTTCTAACATACATTAAAATAAATATATAACTATTTTTTTTTTTTTTTATCCTCACCCGAGGACATTTTTTCATTTTTTGTTCAGATAGAGTGGGAGGGAGAGAGAGGAAGAGAGAGAGAGAGAAACATCGACGTGAAAGGGACACATCGAGTGGCTGCCACCCGCACGACCAACCAGGGCCGGGGACAAACTGCAACCGAGGTACATGCCCCCAGCGGGAACCAAACCCGGGTCTCTCTGGACCGCAGGCCAACGCTCCAACCGCTGAGCCAAACCGGCCAGGGCTAAATATATAACTATTAAAAATACTTGACTATTTTTCCTAAAATCATCCCGCACTTTAGGAAACTGAATTAAGTAATCATTAGAGACACTTTTAGTTTCAATTCTATAAACTTTAAGTATAAAAATGAGATTTTTGAAAAGATATTCTAGTAGCTTAAGGACAAACTAAAAATAGCTATGTTAAAAATTACATTTTAATGATAAAAGCTACTTACAAAAATGCAAATGTCTGTTTCTAACCAAATATGGCCAAAGCAAATTATAATCTGATTTAAAAATGAAGAAAGATACTTACAATCTTCATGGCAATTGGTATCTGTACAACTGTGTTGTCAGTTCTTAAAGGATGAAGCTATGGTTCATTCATTTCTCTAGCTATAGGGCCTGACAAGGACTCCCAGTGAAGATATACTAAATAAATTCAACTCAAACATACTTGCTTTACTTTTTGATCTTGCAAAAGTTTCAGCCAGGAATTATCAGTCCAGAATTTCAATAGATTCAAAAAATTTAGGTGACTGGGGAAAAACACCTTTGAGAATTCTTGTGCTGGCATATTTCCTTCCTTAACAGATCTGAAGCCCAAGGTCAATCATTTCAATTACATTCCTATCAATTCCTTTACTTCCATGACACTTTGGGTTTGCTTTCTCAATCCTAGATCAACCCAACTATTTACTGTCCTCTGTCCTCCACTCAGCTGCCGAGTGCCATGGTTCTGCTGACTCCATAAGAAATTAAGGTATACAGCGTGTCTGGTCGGTAGTGCTGGTTCAACAATTGTTTTATTCATCTTCTAATTCTGACTTTCATGAAATTCATCTTTATAGAATATCACAGTGATCTTTAAAAATACAAATTTTAGCAGGTTATCCAACCCATGCTTAAAACCCTGTAATGGTTTCTAACTGCTCTTAGTAGAGTGTTCCAAATCTTCAATGCCACTGATAAAACCCAACATGCTCTGGCCTCTATCAACTGCTCTGGCCTCAAGGCACACCATTCTCCTCCTTGCAGTGTTCTAGCTATGCTGTCCTTCTACAATGTAAACTGCCACTCCATCACCTTTGCAAATGCTGTTCCCTTTGGTTGGAGCATTCTTACTTTCTTTCTTGGCCAAATTAGCACCTGCTCAAGCTTGACATCAACCATCCTCTATTCTTCCCGAGTCTACGTCTATGTCAGTTTACTTAGATAGATACTGTCATTGAAAAGTATGCCTTCCCTTCAAATCACCCTCTGTCTCTTCTACTAGATTATAAGCTCCAGAAGAGCAGGTAAAGTATCTTTTGCACTCCATTTGTACCTCTAGTACCCAGCACAGTACTGCACAGTACTAGGTCCTTAGCAGATACTTAATAATTATTTGTTAAATGAATGCATTTGTTAAATGCTCCTTCTGATGATACTTATCACTGCTATCTCCAAGTTTTACCAATCTCCTCATGCTTCCACCCATTACCCTTCCGAGCAGAGGCTGGCTCCAGCCAAGAGCAAAGTGCCCATTGTCACAACTGTTCCAATGATGGGCAAGAGCCCACAGTAAGCCATCCTAAGAGAGGATTGCTCTAATACACTGTCTTTCATTTATTCTATAAATATTTATTGGGCATTTTCTATGTTGTAGACACTGTTCTAAATGCTATGAACACAGTAGTGAACAGGGACAGATAAGGTCCCTGGTTGCCATGGACTGGATTGTGTCCCCCCAATATTCACATGCTGAAGTCCTAATCCCTCATTTGATTGTATTGGAGACAGAGTCTTGAAAGAGGTGATTAAGTTTAAATGAGGTCATAAGGGTGGAGCCCTGGTCAAACTGGTGCCCTTATAAAACTCTCTCCCCACCATGTGAGGACACAGAGAGAAGGCAGCTATCTGCAAGCCAGAAGAGAGCTCTTACCAGAACTGGACCACGCTGGCACCCTGATCTCAGACTTCCAGTCTCCAGAACTACAGAAAAAAGTTATTTCTGTTGTTTAAGCCACTCAGTCTACGGTATTTTGTTATGGCAGCCCAAGCAAGATTGTATTCTAGTGTTGAAGTTATGTCCAATCTTAGAGACTTTAAAAATTTAAGAATGAGAAGGGCAGAGAGGCACCTAAAGTAATAAATAATAAGTAACTAAGACAACAAAAAAAGGAACGGATACTGTCAAGTAATGGTTCATACTCATGGCCTAACAGAGGAAACCTCTAAATTGGAGGTATCCTGAGATCTGGCCCATCTTCTTATTTCACTGAAAGATAATTGCTTAAATAAGCATACTTTTTATCCAGGCTTTCATCCTACAACCATACTCTTTACATGAATGATAGATATATGGTAAGAAAATTTAGTGCCACATGGAAAAATCCATCTTAAACAATAAATAGGAAGTGTTACTGTAATTAAAAAATTTGATTTACATGACACTCAATGGAGCATCATCAGCATTCCTTTGATGTTATGCATGCAAAATACTTATATTATCCATAAAATCTGATTACAGTAACTCATACAGAATCAAAGAACTTCAGAGTTAGAGACTAGCAAATCCTTCTCATTTCAGATAGAAGTAAAGTGAAGACCAGATGTTTTTTAGTTCTTGTCCAACACCTCCCAACTCCCATTCTAGATTACTGCACAGAGGAAAATCAGCTACATCACCGGCAGGGCCCAGCTTAAAATGAAAATACTGAGTCTCCCTTGTTCAAAAACTAAGGTGACAGCAGAGCAATAAACCAAGTACCAGTCCTTCTAAACGATGGGCCTTGTGTGACTCACAGGTTGCATACCATGAAGCTGGCCCTGAACAGAGAAGTACATCTATAAGCAACCCCTTTAAAAATGTATTTCTTTATAATCCAACACACAATATAGATGGAATCTGGCTCATGAACACAGATCACTAGGAATATGGTGGAGAACAAAGAAAACTGAACCTGGAGTCAGAATACTTCCAGCCACTCACTAGCTAGACCCTAACAAGTCCCTTAATACTCCAAGGCTGTAAGATGGAGACAGAACCTAGACTATCTACATCTCACAAAGTTGTGACAATTAAGTTCTTCACATCACACAGATTTAGTATCACTATGATCCCGGACTTAAACATCCCTGGAATTTAATGTTTTTAAATGTTGGAGACATTGCCCGGCTGGTGTGGCTCAGTGGATTGAATGCCATCCCATGGACTTAAGAGGTCCGGGTTCCATTCCTGGTCAGGGCACATGGCCCGGCTGCTGGCTCCATCCTCAGTAGGAGGCGTGCAAGAGGCAGTGGATGGATGTTTTTCACATCCATGTTTCTATTCCTCTCTCCTTCCTCTTTCTAAATTATCAATGAAAACATATTAAAAATAAATAAATAAATGTTGGAGACACTGAAAAATTGGGGGTGTAATGGGTGGAATCTGCAATAATTACAGCTTATATTTAGATCCTCACCTTCAAGTTTAGCAAGTCAGGTGCTCACTTCCCATCAACAGTGTCTGAGCAAAGGAAAGTCATGTATGTTGCTTCGGTGTTCCTCACCACAAGGTCTATTAACAGCACTCTCCAACAGAAATACAGTGTGAACCAGATGATGTAAAATTTTCTAGTAGCCACATAGAAAAATGAAAAGAAATAGAATTAAATTTAATAATGTGTTACTTAACCTGACATATCAAAAAGTATTATCCTTTTCAACATGTAATCAGTGCAAAAATTATTAAGGCTTTTTTACTTTGTTTTGGTACCAGCTAGGAAATTCAATGTGTATTTTACACTAACAGCACATTTCAACCCCACACTGGACTGTGGAGATCTATAATATTAAGGGTACAAGGTAGCCAATCACCCTTTCACATCCATTTTTTTGTCGTTTTCTACTTTTTTTTTAACCTTGACCAAAAACAACAGCAGCAGTTTCAAGAAACTCCTACCATCACCATCTTCAAGAAGATGCACTGTATCTTTATGCAAATTACCCTTAAAGTTATACAAAAGACCTGCAGAGGCTGCCGTTTGCTAGGCAATTCAGCAATGCTCGGACAGACTTGAGAGGTTTTATTTATCCTCTTGTGGAATTTTCACTCCTCCTACATGCGGAGAACAGAGCCAGCCGGTGACAGGCCCTTTAAGGAGTATCTGATAGAGCACCACCAGCGCGGGGCTTGTTGCTATTCCGGGTAAACCAGGAATCTGAGGGCGACTCCCACGGCTCCCGGCACCTGGCGGAGCCTCGGGTCCAAGCCGAGGACGCAGTTCCGCACAAACCCGCCGCGACCAAGGCTGCGGCGCGGCCCCAGCGCCGGGGAGGAAGTCCCCGCGCGCCCTCGGGCCGCCCGCCGCTCCGAGGCTCCCTCCGCAGCCCCGCGCGGTTCCCGCAGCGCAGAACCCGCTCCCCGCGCCAGGGCTCCGAGGAGGCCCCGGGCCCGCCCCCGCCCGGGCCTTCCCACGCGCTCCTGAGTCCACGACTCTGACCTCCCTTTCGAGAGAGCGGAGACGCGGCCCGGGCCGCACTCACCGACCCGAGGAGGCAGCGCGACCGCCGCACCGCCGCTTCCGGCCTGGTGGCCACCGCTCCCGCCGCGGGACACCCGACACGGCAAGATGGCGGCGCAGCCAGCAACTCGGGCCCACCCGGCCGGGGTCCACGACCCCTCGCCGCGCCTCCGCGACGAGCGGCCACGCCTCGGGCTCGGAAGGGGAGTTCCCTGCCCGCGAGCCCCGCCCCCTCGCGAGCCCGGGAGTCGCCCCGCCCCGGGGCGGGGTCACTGCCCAGGAGGCCCCGCCCCCCGGGC
Organism: Tadarida brasiliensis; assembly: GCA_030848825.1. NCBI lineage: Eukaryota > Metazoa > Chordata > Mammalia > Chiroptera > Molossidae > Tadarida > Tadarida brasiliensis. Next base: position 73,732,917 of record CM061267.1, on the reverse strand, counting down.
GCCCAGGTTGGCTCCTGCAGGCTCCATCCCTGGAGCTCGCAGCCGGGATCCCGGGCGAGAGGACCTGGGCGGCTTCTGAGAGCTGCCTTTTTCGTTTTAAGCACTTCATACCCTTTAGCTCATTTGATCAATTTAAATTTTCATTAAGATTAATGGCGATCGATGTAGTAGAAAGGCCAGGCTATTTGGTTCACGATTTATTCACTCATTTTCTCATTCCACAAACAAGTCTTGAATGTCCATGGTGTACCTGGCACGAATGCTGGGGACACTGGAGTGAACGGAAAAGACATGATCACGGCAGAAAGCAGGCAATTAGAGTGATGCCTCTTTGGGGCTAATACAGTGCTCCACAGGAGGGGTACCCCTTAGTGTTGGAGGGTCATAATGCTTTCTTGATGCTCACTAGGCTGACATATGAAGTATGAGTATGGGGTTGACCTGAAACAGGACAGAGAGGGTTGGAAGAGAAGAGCCCTCTTGGGTGGAGGAAGAGCTAGTGTAAGGTCAGGAGGGAGGGCATAGCAGTGGGTAGCAGTAGAGTATGAATGAGTGAGCAGAGGAAGGAAGTGCAGAGAGATTAAAATGCTGTATCAGAAAGGCATTTGGAAACCAGGTCAGTCAATTTAGACAGACTTTTTCCTGCAGGCACTGGTGGAGTCATTGAAGGTTTTTAACCAGGGGAGTAGTGCGATCAGTTTGGGGGAGAAAAGGGAAAGGGATAGGGTAAGCATCCGAATGAGAGATGATGATAACCCAAATTACCAGTAGTGTGGAGAGTGGGGATGGAGAGAATTGTGTGGCCTGGGAAATATTTAGAAGGTGGGATGATGGATTAAGTGAGTGAGGTAGAAAGAGGACTCTAGATTTCTGGCTCCCATCACTGAGTGAATGGTGCTGCACAGGTTACAGATCTGACACAGAGGCTTTCTTCAGATGTCTTCAGTTCATGCTTACAAATGGGTGGTGTCGGGCTCCTGGTAAATGATAAAAATGAGCTTAGTTCTGATGACCTTCAAGGCAGATAGTTTTGATAAGAGGGTGAGCTTGGGGGAGAGTATTTCCTGTGGATGTCTGAGGCTCAGTTTCACTTCTGCCATGGGAGAAATGGAGGCTGAAGAAAGTGCTGTACTACTAAGAGGAGATACCACAAGATTCATCACTCCAAATACTATCTTGCAAACCTTCTCAATGGTTTTGGCTCTGGCCCCAAATCCATACATGCAACCTCAGATCAATACAGGTCTCTTCCTTATCCACTCCTACCATTCATCCCCTCATGCTCAGGAGATGGCTTTACTTCCTACTTCAGAAAGAAAATTGCAACTATTAGGTTGGAATTCCCACAGCCTCTACTAGTTTATTTTTCCATTCTCCAACATCCTCATTCACACCCATTCTTACCTTCTTCTAGCTGACACAGAGGAAGAGGACCCTATGTGTTTTTCCTTTTCTAGGACCTTACACCATAAATTTTCTCCTCTTCCATGTGTCTTCAACCTTTCCATTTATACTCCTTCTTTACCTTTAAAAAATCAATGGAAAAATATCTTCAGGTGAGGATTAAAATTACTATTGATTTGGACCTGTTTGTCATTGTGGCTTAGCCTCTTCCCTAACTAATGCACAGTTCTGTCTGCTTTAATCTCTGATAAATCTCCAAGACCTAAAAGAGTGAATAGTACAAGGCATGTGTCCAATAAAGACTTGTTGAATAAATTCTAAAACAATCTTTCTCTACTCTCTACTCCCCTCCAGCTAATATCCTTCCTGTTGCCCAGCTGGTATGGCTCAGTGGTTGAGCGTCGACTCATGCACCAAGAGGTCACTGGTTTGATTCCTGGTCAGTGCACATGCCCAGGTTGTGGGCCAAATGCCCAGTGGGGGGCGTGCAGGAGGCGGCCAGTCGAGGTTTTCTCTCATCAATGTATCTATCTCTCTCTCCCTCTCCTTTCCTCTCTTTCTAAAATCAATAAAGAAAAAAAAACTTTTTAATATTCTTCCTATTGCATCTAAGCTTTTGTGAAAGAGTGTTCTCATGTTTTTGCCATTTCCTTGCACTGTAAAGTCCCTATAGGAATAAATGGCACTTTTCTCATTCCACTTGGAAACTGATTCCCCTTCTCCACTAACCCATGTTCCTTGTGAATAGAAGTGGATTATGTCCTTTAAAAGAGAAACTGCTTGACATCCATTTCCTCTTCTCCCTTCCTGCTGTCTGGAAAATGATCTACAGCATTTTCCTTGTGGGTAGTGAACTTTTAGTATGGGACTTTGGATTTCCTATAGTGCCTACTGAGTGGGAGAATGTACTGTATTTGTTGGAAAATTAAGCTATATCAGAGAAATTAACAGACTGGTCTGAGGTTACACTAGTTGTCTTTATCAAACATGCATTTTGTAATGGATGCCAGAGTTGCTAAAGTTCAGCCTCAGGGTGTTTTTGTTTGTTTGTCTTTGTTTTTAATTTAAACTCTTGGGTCCCCAATAGAATGTTGTTCTTTTTAAGCACCTTCATTCATGTTGTGGTGATCCAGGATAAGATTTTTCTTTGTGTGGTTTTAAACCAATAAAGGACAGTTGAAGAACTGCTAATGTCCTTCCTATTACTGCTGCCTCTGCAGCAACTCGTTACTACTGGGACATTCCCCAGGCCACACAATTCTCTCCATCCCCACTCTCCACACTACTGGTAATTTGGGTTATCATCATCTCTCATTTGGATGCTTACCCTATCCCTTTCCCTTTTCTCCCCCAAACTGATCACACTACTCCCCTGATTAAAAACCTTCAATGACTCCACTAGTGCCTGCAGGAAAAAGTCTGTCTAAATTGACTGACCTGGTTTCCAAATGCCTTCCTGATACAGCATTTTAATCTCTCTGCACTTCCTTCCTCTGCTCACTCATCCATACTCCACTGCTACCCACTGCTATGCCCCCCCAACTCCCATTACCTCCATATGTGCAGGTCAGTCTTTACCTTAGAGCAAGTTTTACTCTTAGGCATCAAGAGGAAATTTTGGCCCTGTAAATATGTGACATGGTGTAGGTAATCTTTTTACAAGGGTTTGAGGGTGAGATCTGAGATATTATATATATTATATATATGACTTTTTTATTTATTTATTTTTTTAGAGAGAAAGAAGAAGGGGGTGAGAGAGAGAGAAAGAGAGATTTGTTGTTCCACTTATTTATGCATTCACTGGTTGTTTCTTATATGTGCCCTGACTGGAGATGATGCTCTAACTAACTGAGCTACCCAGCCAGGGCCAAAATCTGAGATATTTTTAAATGTTGGTTTTCAAAAGTATTCTAGCATACTCCCAAATAAATTTTATAAGTCAATGCACTTATATATTTTTGGGATTACATCTAACATTGTCATAATAAACTTACATAGCTGCAAAGGTAATGATTTTTAATTTATTTTAAACATTTAAATTGTAAATACATTATTGCATCACACTAAATATATCCAACAAAATTTAAATATCTTAATGAGAGTTTCTCACTATCTTTCATTTAAGAATTTTGTGAATAAGCTATTCTTTAGTTGTAGGAAATTCTATATTTGTCTATTTTTTCTTCTTGAACTTATATTTCCATTCTACTTTCTCCCACTGGATTATTCGTGTGTTGATAACAAATGACTGTAGGCCATATACTATGTGCCAGATACTTTACAAGATAGGCTCACTTAACACTCTGTCTAAGGTTGGGTGCTCTGTGAATCATATTCTAAGATGGAGATGAGAATGTAGACATTTATTAGGTAATGTTCTTGGGGATTAACACCTGCCGAAAGAGGGAAGAACGATGCAGGATTGGCCACAGTGAACAGGTGAGCTGCGATTCAATACCAATGAAAACCTCAGCTAATTCATGGGACACGTTAGAGCTGGACTGGCCCTTCAGAGATGTCTTGAGTTGGGACAAGGGACCCAGGCCTTTATATACCCACTGATGTGCATGTGTCACTGATGTGAGCTATCCCTTGAAGGAAGCATGACTTTGAATAAGTCAGTTTTTCATGCAAAGCATTCCTCAAAGAAATCTGAGAGCTGAGGGCCATCAGCATCAACACTCCCAGCATCTGAAGGAATAAATCACTGATTACCAAGGGGATACACCATGGGGGGCTGTACCATGGAATCTACCACAGCTTTATGAGGTTGATACTGTTAAAATCCATCACAATTTTATGAGGATGCTACTGTTATTATTCCCATTTTACAGAATGAGAAAACTGAGGCACAGAGAGGTTAAATAAATTGTCCAAGATACCTCTTAAGTGATAGAGATAGGATAGGAACCCAGACAATGTGTCTCCAGCATTGTGTTTGTAACTACTGGCCACTTCATCTAATTCTAAATGCCATTAAAATAATCTTTTAAAACAGAGATTGGCAAACTTTTTTTTTTTAAGGGACAAGTAGTAAGTATTTTCAGCCTTGCAGGCTATACTGTCTATCACAACTACCCAATTCTGCTGTTGCAGTGCAAAAACGGCCAGAGACGGTCTATGAACCAAGGGGTGTGGCTCTGTTCTGGGAAAACATTATTCACAGAAACAGGTGGCAGGTTGGACTAGTTTGCTGGCCCCTGTTTCAGAAAAATATGTAAAGATTGAGGAAATACTCATGGTTTATTGTTATAGGAATCAAATAGTACCGAATAGAATAAACATCATGATTCTAACCTTATTTTTTAAAGACTGGGGGGAATTATGCCAACATTTTAACAGTAGATTTCTCTCTTCAGTAGGTTTAAAAGTGATCATATTTTCTCCATTTTACTTTGTGATGTTTTCTGAAATAAAAATGTAAAACTTTTTTAATGAGGAAAAAGCCAATGAATATTATTTTCAAGAGTATAGTTGGAGGGGTTAGGATGCTAAATTCCATAATGATAGACACATCATAATCCTATACCCACCAAGTTAAGGCAGAAATAACAAGATTCAAGCAGCATGCTAAGTACTTTATTAATTGGGGTAGTTTTAAGATGATAACTGCAACATGGGTGATGCCAACATTTTCTGCTTTGCTCATTGTTCCTTCACAGGGCTTCTGTTTCATTTGTGGGTAACTTAATGTTACGGACTGAATATTTGTGCCCGCCACCAGTTGATATGTTGAAATCCTAACACCCAGTGGGATGATACTAGGAGGTGGGGCTTTTGTGAGGTAATTAGGTCATGAGAGTGGAGCCCTCACGAATGGGAGTAGAGCCCTTATCAAAGGGACCTCTCGACCCCCTTTCTGCCATGGGAGGACACAAGGAGAAGTCAGCACTCTGAAACCTGGAAGAGGGCCCTCACCAGAACCCGACCATGCCAGCACCCTGATCTCAGACTTCCAGCCTCTAGAACTAGGAGAAATAAATTCTGTTGTTTTAAGCCACCCAGTCCATGGTAATTTGTTATCGCAATCCGAACTGACTAAGCACTAAAGCGAGAGCTATCAAAGTTACTCTCAAACGGGCACTGTTAATTCTAGTGAAACCACAGCCATCTCACCGCCAGGTCCCTCACTGGACAGGATTTGAGTAAATCACACTTGGGCTTTGAAATAGATGACGTGGCTAAATTGTGCTAATCTCTCCCTGCTCCCACACTCACTGCCCTAGTTTAGGTCTTGATTACCACTTACCCAGACAGTAGTCTCCCAGCTGGCCTCTGATTCCCCTGTTCCTACCCTTTTACTCTTAACTATCTCCTCTGTGGGGCCAGGTTGGTCTTCACGAAGCACATCTCCAGGGACGCTCTTGTTTAGAATCCTTCATAGGCTCCTGTTCCCTACAAACTTCTCACCCTCAAGTTGAGATGTCAATATTGTAAATCTTAACCATTGATGAGAAAGAAAATTTGTATTTTCAATGGATCAAATTGATTTTAGAATGATCTAAACCAGACCTATACCAAAGCAACTGTAAAAGCAGGCTTCTCTTGCCCGGCCGGTGTGTCTCAGAGGTTGAACATCGACCCATGTACCAAGAGGTCGCTGGTTTGATTCCTGGTCAGGGCACATGTCCAGGTTGTGGGCCAAATCCTCAGTGGGGGGCATGCAGGAGGCGGCCAATCGATGTTCTCTCTCATCAATGTCTCTACCTCTCTCCCTCTTCCTTTCTCTTGCTCTAAACTCAATAAATAAAAAAAAAAAAGTAGGCTTCTCTTAGTAGTAAAATGAGAAAAAGATTCTCAGAACTAACACTGAAAGTTGGACATATATCTAACTATAAAGATAATGTGTTCAGAACCAGTGTTGTTTTGAGGAAAAGACCAGGGTCACAGAAAAAGCGAAGCATAGATGATTGGCCTGAGTCAATCATTTGGACTGTTTCCGATGTAATGTACAACATGTAACTATAAAAACTTCAAATGGATAATGGATTTGATTCTCATGTTCAAAATCTTGGACCACCAACAGCTTATTTGAGAAGCTAAGCCTGACTTTCTGAGCTAAGTATAATCGTAACCCAAGACAAAATGAAAGAGGTAAAAAGCAGAAGCATAAAAATAATCAGATTTTGAATCAGGACAGAAATGATGATGAAATAAATTTATTTCCTAAGATTTAGCCCTTTGGTAACTTTCATAGCCATCAGTTTATAATCACTGTACTGTTGAGTGCATTTGTCTTTTTTGGGAAAACATTTAAAGGAATCTGCTACTCTAAACTTGAGAACAGAGATTCAGTTTGCAAGAAACATTGTTTGTAATAGTCTGAGCGTTTGCTTAATTGATACGCCATGCCTGAATGCTCCTCATGATATACAATGCCATTGCATTTGCAGTATTATGCATATACAGTGTTATTATACTCCATATTAGAAAAGTGCCCCTTCCTTAACATTCTTGCTGCCTGACAGCTGTCGGAATAACCATGATGCAAATGGCCCTCCTGGAGGTGTTTCATGCACAACTTGCAGGGCTACGGGCCTTGACCCTGTGTAGCATCACACTGTTCATGCAAATAATATCTTAGTGTAGAGTTGCAAAAAATTTTTTGTATTTATTATTTATTTTACAATTTGTGTTAATTTATTTAAGACTTGAATTTTTTTTTTTTTAATCCTCATCCGAGGATATTTTTCTATTTATCTTCAGATAGAGTGGGAGGGAGGGAGAGAGAGAGAAACATCAACGTGAGAGGGACATATCGACTGGCTGCCTCCCGCACAACCCCGACAGGGCCAGGACGAACCGCAACCGAGGTACGTGCCCTTGACAGGAATCGAACCCGCAACTCTTTGGTCTGCAGGTGGATGCTCTAACCACTGAGCCAATCTGGCCAGGGCAAGACTTGAAATTTTAATTGCACGAAATGTTTTCCCATTCTGATTCCAGTTGAAGGTCACCAATCCATTGAAAGAGCAGGACTCCATAGGATAGATACATCACAAAACAACTTTTCCCCCTTCACTGTCCTTTCCTATCTACGTTTGAAGGCAGGATTTTCTTGCCTCTTTGGTGAAATCACAGACAATTGTCATGAGCCTTTGTCAGTCTTCGATATAAAAATCACTTCTTTCACATTTAGCCATAAAACTATCTTATTCTAATAATTAAATTGTTTATTCTCACATAGTAGTTCAAACTCTGAGCTTGAAGCGTCTCTTCTCCCCAGCTGGGGCTTGCTTCAGGCTAGAGCAGTAGGAGAGGGGGCAGGGCCAACGCTTCCATTTCCCCACTCTGTGCCCCTGTGCCGTCCCCAGGCTCACGAACAGTTTCTGACTCTTCCAGGTAGAAGGACAGGAAGGATCTACTTGACTGGTACTGCCTTGCTCTGGTTTTGGGAGGTTACTCAGGTGATCTCTTTCTCCACGGTGGAGTTCTCATGCCTTCTCTGAGGACTCTGCTTCATTGGGGATCTTTCATCCAAAATTCTCTTAAAGCCAGCAAGATCTCTTCTCCAGCAGGTGAACCCAATCCCCCCTCACACCAGCCTGTTTCCAATGGAACACCTCCAATGTCTCTCAGGGAGGTCACCTCACTCCCTCCAGAAAAGGCCTTTCATTGACAATTCTAGGCTGCCTCTCTTTTTTTTTTTTTAATTTTTTTTCTTTATTGACTTTGAGAGACAGAGGAAGAGGGAGGGCGAGAGAGATAGAAACATTGATGAGAGAGAACATTGATTGGCTGCCTCCTGCATGCCCCCCACTGGGGATCGGGCCCACAACCTGGGCATGTGTCCTGACTGGGAATCGAACCAGTGACCTATTGGTGCATGGGTCTATGCTCAACCACTGAGCCACACCGGCTGGGCTAGGCTGCCTCTCTTGACCTTCTTGTGGCCCATATATTGTCCACAGTGCCTGCTCATCCATTGTCTGTCCTGACAAACTCTAGGAGTAACAGTTGTTCCCAACAGGTGAACCTTCAGAACAACTAGCTGGCCTGAGAGTTTTCAGGCATGCCTCAAACAGCAGTCCATGTGTTCCCTACCCCTCGCACACATCAAGTTCTCTGTGAAGAACAGCAGCCCCAGACCTACCCTAAGGGATTAGGAGCAAAACTCCTGGAAACGAGTTTCTCCAAAGACATCTCTTCCAGACTCTTCAGTTCTAAGCCTTTTTTATATCCTTCAGGAGGGTTTGAGTCTTCAGTTTACAAAAATCCTTTCCAGATCTGTATAGATGGTAGCAGCTCGCTTTGGAATGGGAAAGTTTCGTCACCTATTGCTCTGTTCTAGTTTGGTGGGGCTTTAACCACTATTAGAGATGACAAATCCTATTTTTAACATCCTGTTACACAACAAATATGCTGTCTGAGTGTGGCTAAATCCTGAAACAGTTTGGAGAAATCCAAAATAATTTTTTGTGATGATGGATATCTATACATTGGGTTTAAAAATAATCTGCTCTCTAGAAAGCAGAGTCATTTTTAATAATTGGTGGTGTGGGGGGGCATCCCTGCCATTGTTTCCTTAATGGCTTAAAAGTTAAAATTATAATTTTTATATGTTTTTCTTTGTTAACATGCCAGCCAAGGAGACTGGCTGGTGTGGCTCAGTGGTTTAACGTCGACCCATGCACCAAGAGGTTGCTGGTTCGATTCCTGATGAGGGCGCATGCCCAGGTCGTGAGCCTGATCCCCAGTGGGGGGCATGCAGGAGGTGGCCAATTGATGTTCTCTTTCATCGATGTTTCTATCTCTCTCTCCCTCTCCCTTCCTCTCTCTAAAATCAATAAAGAAAACAAAATTACTTTAACATGCCAGCCAAGGAAATATACAGGGTCTTCCCCCAAAAATGTATACAGGGTGTCTGTAGAGTCTACTACATTTGTAAATGAAATGTATTTTAATAAACACTGGCTTTATAATTATTCAAAGTTGTGTATATATTATTTGGGACACCCTATGTAATCTGTCATATTGACTTCTTGCCAAAAAATAGGTGTATTGGGTATAGATTGAATAGCCCCAAAGACTGAATTTAACTGGAAGAAACTGTTTTAAATAGAAAGACATTTGATTATTTTTTTGAGTAAGTTTAAGCATTTCTTTTCTTATCCTATTGTATTATCTGGAACTTTGTCCCCAACTACATGTAAATTCTCTATCTCTGACTGAAGATCTAAATTACTCTCTGTTTAAAATAATTCTTTATATTAATGCCTGCAAATTACATTTATTAAATACATGTCACATTATCTAAAAGCGTTTCTTTCTTGTAATTTTAATATAATTGTCTAGAAAATAAGATTTCCATTTAACAGCCTATAAAGGCTGCTGATTTATCAGCAGCTGCCTTGACATTATTGGATGCAAGTAAGCCCTACCCTGATTATTAAATGGAACTGGGTCCAAAAACAGAAGAGGGAGCAACACTTTCAAACTCATTTTATGAGTATAGCATTCTCTTGATACCAAAGCCAGACAAAGAAATCACAAGAAAAGAAAATTAGAGGTCAGTATCACTAATAAACATAGATGTGAAAATCCTCAACAAAATATTAGCAAACCAAATTAAAAAATGATCAAGTGGGATTTATTCCATGGATGCAAGGATGGTTCAACATCCACAAATCAATGAATGTGATACACCACATTAACAAAATGAAGGGAAAAAATCATATAATTCCAATACATACAGCAAAAGCATTTGACAAAATTCAACATCCATTTAAATAAACAGACTTGGATATTATTATGCATTTTAATAAATGCATTGTCTCCATTACTTCTTGTTGTTGAAATGAGCATTGGTGTTCCTAGCACCTCTTTAAAATTTTAGGTTTCTGAAACTTATTCCTTTATTTATTTAAATATGTTTTTATTGATTTTTTAGAGAGAGAGATGGAAACATCAATGTGAGAGAGACACATCAATCACCTGCCTCCTGCACGCCCCCTACTGGGGATCGAGCCCACAACCTGGGAATGTGCCCTGACCAGGAATCGAACTGGGACCTCTCAGTCCATGGGAGGACGCTCAATCCACTGAGCCACACTGGTCAGGCTGAAAATTATTTCTTTTAATCTGAACTTTTCTTTCCTTAGCATTTATGTTACAAGGTAGAGGTTGTGGAGTGGAGATTATATAAATAATGAAATAAAAAGTAGTCAGTTTTAACGATGCCCACATATATACACAGAGAAATAGAGATTCAGGATGATGATTATTCACAATATTCTTCCTCTGGGTTTGGAATTAATTGAAAAATATACACAGCAATTAGAGACAGGGAGATAAAAAAAACAAAACAAAACAAAAAAAAACAGAATTTTTACCAGTAAAGCTGAGTGTGACTTGTAACTGCAACCCCAACCAAGCTTCCTGATACTTTCCTCCATTTCCTGGTGAGACTTTGGACTTTCTCACCAGTCTTCCAGCTGCTAAGGATGTCACTCAGTACCTCCCATCCTTGGATCCCGAATAGTAGGTGTGGAGAAGATGCGGTCACACATGCACAGAACTTTTAACACATTAACTCTACCTGTTCAGTAAAAAGGGACTGATGGATGCTGGACTATCACTGTCATCATTCAGGAGAAATCTTAACTCCTCCTCCTGTGGGGAGGAGCAAATAAGGGGAGGAAGAGGTACCAAACTATACACTAACAAATGTATCATATACATATTAAAGCAGGAACATCATACTTGTTAAACAAAACGGAAATGTCAACCAACATTCCTGTTGGAGATATAGTTCTTCATCAATTGCCACGTTCTGTGAGAATCAATAGAGGATATTGTATGTTTTGCTATTATTTGTAAATTGTATACTACATACCCTTTATATCAGTAACATTTATAATAAACGTACAGACATACACACACACACTTTTTTCCCAGAGAGCCAATTGTTAAATACTTTTCAGAAAACCACTGGGTACCGTCCTTCTCCTTCATTTCTTTCCCTTTTCTAGGCCAATTAGGAGCTGCTTCCTAAGTATTTCTAAAAATTGTTCACTTCTTCCCATTCCCATGGCTGGTCTTGTGAGCCTATCTCTCACTGGCACTTCAGTAAGGTTCCTGGTAGGTCGCTCAGTCTCTAGGCTTGCTTTCCTGGAATTAATTCTTCACAGTTACCAGAGTGATTTTTCTAAAATAAAAATGTGATCATGTCACTCCTCCGCTTAAAATTGCTTAGTGGCTCCTCACTGTTTTCAAGATATATTCTAAACCTTTTAACATGGCAAAAGAATCCCCTATGTACCCCTGGTGCCTGCACTTCCAACCTCCGTCACAGTCTGGGCTGGTGCCCTCTTTGCAGGTCTCTTTTACAGACAGTATCACATTACATTGCCATTGTCTTTTTTGTCTAATATTTTGTTATTGAAATTTTCAAATACAGAATAATACAGCAAACCCACTATCTACCACCTAGACTCCGCAATTAACATTTGATATATAATTGACATATTTTCTCTATCATATATCTATTCATTTACCCATCCCACACTCCATCTTCCTTTTTTATGATGCATTGCAAAGTAAGTTGCAGACACCAGTACAATTGGCTCCCAAATACTTCAGCACAGTATCATTAACTAGAGTTTGATATTTGATTGCTTAAAAAAATTTTTTTTGGTAAAATTTGCCATTGCCTTTTACTTGCCTATCTCCTCCACTGGGTTAAAGAGACTGGGTCTTGTTTTACCTGTTTTCTATTCAATGCCTCCATATAGTAAACTAAATGAATGTTTATTAAATGAATGAATTTCAGATTATATCAGATGTCACTTAATTTCTTGATTCATGTACAAAAGTAGTTTTGTTATGCATTTGATTCATTTCATTAGTTCCCTACCTTGAAAATTTGCAGAAAGCAACTTACATTCTACCTGTTCAGTATCAGAGGTAATTAAGAATTTTAATCTGTTAATGATATTAGATAGGCTGACTCTCACACCATGTCTTTCTACAAAGTCCCACAAGGTGGTGCCCAATATCTTTTTTCAAACAATAGTTCCACAATACCCAATGTCAGCCCTCACTGATTTGTGCTAGTATCTGGCATTTCTGGATTTGGTCAATTATTTAATAGAAAATGTATACTCAAATAAATGTTATTTACATTAAATAAAATTATATGTGGGTAATTTCAAAATCTATAGTTCTGGATGTAAACAATGAATCGTGGTTATAATAGGCACCTTATATTTGTGTAGGGTTTTATATTATTAAAAGTTTTTTATATCCCCAAATAGTAAAAATATTAATTCACCTCAAGTCCTTTTCACTGCAAACTTTGTCCGTGAGTAGTTTACCCTTAGTAGACAATTTAAAAGGATAGAAGAAGAAACAAACTATTGTCCAGGAGGAACTATATAATTTAGATGTAACTCAAAAGACAGATGCCTCTATTACAATGTTGTGTAAACCAGAGTTGTAATGGATTGGCATAATGTGGCGGTAATGTTATTTAATGTTCTTAAAACACTTTTGTTCCAGGAACTTGATAGAGCTCTTTTTAAAACTTTCTTTGTTGGATATTCTTATTAAATCTCAAATGGACTGACCAGGAAATTCAAATGAGTGTTAAGTTTCTGGAATTTATTCATGATAATGATTATCTACCTATATCACTGGCTGTGTTTTGATCAGGTGTCAATGACATGCACCACAGGTCACTAAAATCAGTACTCAGGCAAACCTACCCAAACCTGGAGGAGAAAGTTCTTCAACTCAGGGTCCTAAGAAGTGCTGTTCATTTTCTTTGATGGCTCAGGCATTAAGATTTACAGAGTGAGATGTGAGACTCTATGCTGGAATTTAGCCCAAGGTAATTTGTCCTAAGCCATTTGCCACTAAAATAAAATCTATACCTTTCTTTCTTCCTCCCTCCCTCCCTCCCTCCCCCCCTCCCTCCCTCCCTCCCTCCCTCCCTCCCTCCCTCCCTCCCTTCCTTCCTTCCTTCCTTCCTTCCTTCCTTCCTTCCTTCCTTCCTTCCTTCCTTCCTTCCTTCCTTCCTTCCTCCCCTCCCTCCCTCCTTCCTTCCTTCCTTCTTTCCTTCCCCTCTCTCTGTCTCTCTGTCTCTCGCTCTCTCTCCTTCTTTCTTTCCTTCCTTTTTTGTTTTTGTTTTGCTAGTGCAAAAGGAAAGAGGTTTTATTCAAGTGCCCTGACCTGAGACAATGGTGGACTCTTTCACCACTTTCTGCTCAAGTCCACGGTTCTTATGGGGATAGGGAGGGGAAGGGTATATATATAATTTTTATTGTTGACATTATTAGAGATGTCCTCCATTTTCCTCCCCTTTGCCCACTTCCACCCAGAACCCGCCCTCCCCTCCCTCTGACCCTCTCCATACTGGTATCTGTGTCCATGGGCTATGCATATATGTTCTTTGGCTGTTCCCTTCACCTTCTTTCAACCCATTCAACCCTCCACCTCCACTCTGACATCTGTCAGTCTGCACCATGTACCCATGTCTCTGGTTCTATTGGATGTTTTTCAAACATAAATTGTTGCCCATAGACCAGCCTCCTTTTTCTCCTGCTCTGGCACAAGCCTGGATGGTACAAAGGTTTACATACTTTATGGGGTATTTAGGGATAAGGAAAGATGGCCAACTGACTTACAAACATCTAGACTTTATTCCCTCACTGACTCATGGTATGTATGACCTTTGGGTGGGTCACAACATATGCCCTCTGCTTTGTCATCTGTGAAATGGATGAATCAAGTAAAGTGGTATCTATGTTTCCTTCCAGTTCTGAAATTCAGTGCTATCATTTGTCCCCAGTACAAGAAAAGATTAAATACCATCTAGTGGGCAATCAAAGAATTCACTAAGATACAGCATAACACTTTCTAATAACTGAAAGTAAAATCAACTAAATGAAAAATAGAAAATATTTTCCCGATTAAAAGTAGGATTTGATCAAAGCTTAAATAGATCTTATCTTTCTCTCTTGGTGGACTCTGCATGAAAAATGTATGACTGCTCTCTCCACTGACTGAAAAGAATAATTTTTTAAACATCGAACATTCAAACCAATGATAGAACAGAACCTATCCACTTTCAGATATTTCTTAGAAAGAAAAATTGTAAATTTTTCCAGAGAACACTGTTATTTTGGCATAAAATAATTTGCTCTTAGTAAAGAATAACTAACACAGAATAAGAAAATATTAATTATGAAGAAAAGTTTTAGAGAAAGATTTGGGGAATTATATTGTCACTGTGATTTAGGGCACTATGTGTTGTATATGTGACACAATTATTCAAGCTGGGGGCCAAATGACAAACAATGAAGCAAGATATATCAGGAAGTAAACAATACAAAAACAAATGAGTAAAGGAATGTGGAAGAGTCAGCTCACTCAGAATTTGGTGAGGGGAGGGGCACTGGAGTCACGCAGCTCCAAACTTGAGCAATGCCACATTTTCTACATTTGATCACCAGTGATAATTTCCACTTCCTTGTTGTCTTTGAATGCTTTCAATCCTTTCCTAAGTTGATAAATAAGACTAATACCATCTTGGTGTTTCTTAAATTTCCTTAAGAAAGATATGAGAGAATGTCCAAGTCATACTCTTGAAGACAAGAAGGATATTAATCCCAGAAACTTCAGAGCTTTGGGGCAAATATTAGAAATTCTACTACACCAAGATTTTATACTGAAAAAAAAAAAAGAAGAGGACCTCTGATGACAATTTTCTCCAAATTGGGTAAGGAGGTCATTGTTTTCTCAATTGATAATGTTCTTTTCTGTTCTCAATAGGCAGTATGGGAGGAGGGTGAAATTGGGAGAAGACAGTGAAACATTTCACTGTACCTTGACTTCAGTCCAGGTGGGTGTATAACTGTGAGACAAGTTTGAGCTGATATGTTACTAGCCTTTTTTGTGTTTCTGTAACCTCATGCAGGTAAAACCTTCTGATATATACAAGTCATCCCAGACTTTGATTCCTTTGAAATGATCCTAGGACCCCAATATACCATCACTACTGAAATGGATATCTTGGCACTGTTACCAAAACAAATAAAGCCAGCATTGATTCTACGTAGGTGGAGTATTAAATTTTTTTGAAAAAGTTGAAAATGATTTGCTGTCTATCAGCCCTCTGGAGGAGAGCAATCTGTTTCATCATGGTTCTCAAATGATTGATGAACACTAAAAAAAGACTTATAATATTCATTCATTCAACAAGTATTTCTGGGGTGCTTATTCTAATCCATCTACAGTAGTAACGGTAAAAATAGTGTATTATCTTGCTTCTACAAAGCCGTGCTACAGACCAACTGTCAGAAGAGCATGGACTCCACCCAAGTTGCCTTTCTTAAGTCAACGTCCTAACCCATGCTCTCTTATTTGGTCTGTGTATGCCCAGTTGCACACTAATTCAAGATCATCTCTTAGGATTGAGACTGTAGTCTTCAGCCATAGCACACTGTTTCTCTGGGCACAAAGCTGATTGCCAGATATAAATCGACAGAACACAAGATGCTCTTCTGAGTTATCTATCTCATCAATTTAGTGCTGATTGCTACACCTGGAAATGAGAGGTGGCAAACCTTGGGTTTAGGTTATCCTATTTGACTTTGAATGATGGGTAGGCAGGACTCCAACCCTCTACTTCTTTCAACCAGAAAAGTTAAAAAGCAGAAAGGCTTTAGTCCATTCCTCCCCTCCAGGAGTCACTGGATTGCTTCTTAGAGGTATTCTTCTTAAGTTGTTAATCAACCTCAGGCAAAAAAGAGTTGATCTTCTAAACACTGCCACTTCCTTATCCCATGATTATATCACAAAAGTGAAAAGTGTGGCTAACATCCGCAGGCTATTTAAAATATATAGGTGTAAATATATAAGTATATATGTTTGCTTCCTGGGAAATCCCATTGTTACTTCTGCAATACACCTACTGTTTCTTCTTTCTATCACTAAAGCTCCCTCGGTTCCTCAAGAACTGCTCTGTGGTGAGGAGACCAAGCAAGCATGAGCATTCACCTGACAACTGAATGATGTGATAGGTATTGTAAGTGAGTCTCAGCGACAGAGAGTCCTGAGTGAAGATCCCATTCTGGCATTCTCTAGTATTAAAATAACAGTGGGCAAGTGACTGAACTCCTCTCTACCTCAACATCCTCATCTGCAAATGGGAATCCTTATAATACTTATTATAGGTAGGTGGTTGTGCTTTTGGAGGGCTAAATGCTATAATGTGTATGAAGCACTTAGCACATAGTACCTTGCTTGGTAAAGTGTTCATGAAATGGAAACTACTGTTACTATAAGCAGATGCATAAATGCTCAAATGTTTTCCTAAGAAAGCTGATTTAAAACAATTGTAACATGAACGATTATATTGCTTCCTGTGGTCACCTTGCTAATCTCTATCCCTGAGGCTGTCCGTAGAGAAGCCTTCCTGTTAGTTATCTAGGGGTCAAGTGGCCTCTTGGCAGTATGTTTTGTATTGATAAACATTGACCTAATATGGGCTGTAACCACAAGGTAGAAAATAGGAGAAAAAAAAAAGAGACTAGAACTATTACAGTGACCACCTTTCCTGGACAAAGACCTCAGAATATTGACTCTTGTAAACCTACTTCTTATGTTACAGTTTGGAAGGGTATTGATAAATAATTAAATCCACTGCCTCGTTTCATAGGTGGGGAAACTGAGGTTTCTATGTCATAGACAGAACCAAGGACTAAATTTAGATCACTCTTTAACAATATAGTATGTAAACTTTTTATTATAAAAACTTTCAAAAATCATAAATGTAGAAAGACTGGAATAATGAGCTTCCATATACTTATCATCCAGCGTCAATAATTATCAACCTATAGCCTCTCTTGAAAAACACTACACTGAGTCTGGAGTCCTTTACACTCCTTCACAGAGCTGCTTAGAACCAGCATCTAACAGAGCACATACCCCAGGCAAAGAAATGTAAAAATAGAAAGTGAAGAACATAGCATGAGAAACAAAGGCAGACACATTAAGTGCCGAAAATGTAAAAAACTTGCTCAAGTTGTTTTTAAAACAGTCTGGAAAACACAGACTTGTTCCAAAAGGACACTGTTCCTTTAAATTACTTACTGATCCCACCCAAATCTTGCACCCTGGCCAAATGCCTGACCACTCTTGCTTTAACTTAGTCTAATAAACATGAATAAAAGATTGCAAAATACCCAAAGCAAAGACAATTTTTATTTCCCACAGAACAGAGGAATATTCAATAGCCAACTCCATCCCCAACGATGGTCCTTGCTGTTGGCATTTGCTTAACCAGTCTTTAATTCCTGTTTGACAAACTTTATAAGGTAAGACATAACTGCTTTATTTTAATCACTTGTAATCAGAGAGGACCATTGTGGAACTGTGGAAGACTAAATGGTTTACATACTTACTATATGAAGAAGACTTGTAAAAAAATGTTACCCTCTGCTATTACTTTAAATTAATTGTTAGAAAAATATGACTAATTGTAGAATTTTAAAGTGCAGAAATTTAACATTTATTTTAAAGTTATTTAAAAATTAAATTTTAACTTGCAGTCTACTGTATAGAACTACAATGATGTTAATATATTCTGGGGCATTTTTTTTTCTTAATTTGGAATAAGATTTTATAATTAAGTATTAATTGCAGAATGCTTTAAAGCTTGGCTAGTTTGGCAATTTGAACAAAGTATTTATCCATCACTTTATCTTCAGGTAGAAACAAATGAGATGCAAACACTGTGGGTAAAATTGGTAAACTCTGCTGAAAGATAATTTCATTTATGAGAACTCATAAAATATAAAGTCTTTTAGAGTTATTGATCCTGATATTTACTCCCCAAAATTTTCAGGTAAAATATGGCATTTGGTTAAAGATAATCATTGTTTCTGCATTTATAAAATTTACCCAATACTAAACATAGAGGTTTATGTTTCTTTCATTTAACTAATGGCATTTCCCCCTCAGACCTATTTTACTTGTACGTGATATTTAAATGAGAGAAAGGTGGGAATTATTAAAAATGGAGGCAAAATAAAACATGGTAAAAATTATTAGAAATGAATAGGCTCTTAAGATGCCAAACTGATAAAGGTTTCAGGAAGGCAGTAAAACTAAAAAACTAAAGAAAGAAAAGTGGAAAAGTGTAAGCGTGTCCTCTGGCCAATACCAGAAAATAGAAAGGAATACCAAACTTTGGTTTGGGGAGCTAAATAAAAAAATGTTAGAGCAAATAGTAATAAAATATGAGACACTGTGATTATCACTAATGATTAAGTTATGTTAGTGAATATTATCTATACAGAGGTTTGGGTAGGAATTCAGGATTATATTCCAAGAAAACGGAATGAGCAGGTGCTTAGTTCTGGAGAAAGATAAGTCTTTATTTAAAGCCAGCATTTTCAAAGCCCAAAATGAGACCTATAGCAGTTGTGTTCTGCTACATAGCCGTATCCTCACACTAATCTTCAGAATTAAACTTGAACATCCTTTTGTATTCTTCTTCTTGGTTAGCAAGGGGATTATATCCAGAGGAGCCTGGATGTCCTCGGTGTATTCTATTTCCTTGGTACAGTTCTTGTTCTTTTAACACCCACCTGTCTTCACATCTTAGCATACCTGGTCTAAACAGTAGTTGACATTTGGTCAATTGCACTTGATGTACTTGCTAACAGAGATGTTTGGCCATACTGATACAAAGTCAGCTTAGTAAATGTCCTGTTAGATGATGCTGTTTGGGAAACAGATGATGACATGGAGCCATCCATTCATTGGTTCATATGGAACCCAAGAATTGCTTCCCTTTGGTGTTTCTTCATCTGGCAGGTATGAAAGAAGTCAGTCACCCATCTCATTCTTCACTGCTTTTGCATATATTTCTACCCCCTACTCAGAGCCTGGAAAAATCATGCTCATGATTTCCCAGTTCCCATTCCCTGAAGGCACAGTGCCAAAGAAGGAAAATGTGATTCCTTTCCCAGAACTTCTGAAGTCAATATAGTTTAAGCAGGCAAATATTTCCAAACTATGCAGAACATTCGTTCAAAATAAGCCTTCTTATTCACATTCTTGGGTGTACCAAGCTAGCCGCATGCGAATTTTTTCTTACCAAGGAGGCATGTGAATTTAAAAGTCATTCTAGCTGGGCATATTGAGTGATGGAGATGACTGAAGATTTTAATATAAGATTGGATTTTTTTATTGTTAATCTACCCAGAAAAATAGTTTCACAGGGCTATTCAGAAGGGGTGCTTTCTGATTTCAAGTCCTATTTCTGTCCATTAGTGGGAAGAACAGCTATACAAATCTATTTTTTATTTCATACTCTTTTGATTTATTGGATATGCGGTTGTGGTCCATCTTGGAACTCTGGTGGACATACAGTTTCCAAAATAAGAGTAGAAATAGAAATGAGGAAACAGAAGGGCAACTTCATTTTTGACTTGACCTCTGAACTCACTGAAGTTGTGGGTGTAAATAGTAAGACTGAAATGGTGGTGGTTCTCTACAACCCTGTACAAGTATGAAAATGAATGAAACAATCCTGTAACAGTCTGAATGTGGAAATGTCAAAGCAGACCCTGTGATTGAACCATAGTCACCATATAGAACGGGACTGAAATGTTTGATTTTTTATTTTATTTATTTATTTTTAATCCTCACCCGAGGACACTTTTCCATTTATCTTCAGGTGGAGTGGGAGGGAGAGAGAGGGAAAGAAAGGGAGAGAGAAACATCGACCGATTGCCTCCTGCACGACCCCAACCAGGGTTGGGGACAAACTGCAACCAAGGTACGTGCCCTTGACCGGAATCAAACCCTTAACTCATTGGTCCGCGGGCTGACACTCTACTGCTGAGCCAAACCGGCCAGGGCTGAAATGTTTTAAATGTCTGTCCTGACTCCCTGCCTCCCATAATAAAAAGGGGAAATTCAAACTACTTAGATGTAACTCTTTGATTTATAGAAATATTCACTAATACATGTTTGGTTGTAGTGCCATGAGTTATTTGGATTAGAAACTTTTAAAATCTCAATGTGCATATTTTTCTGTAAATATAAATGAAAACTCTTTTCTCCAATCACATGCCAGTTTTCAATTCTGCTAGTTTGGAATTAAAAATAGTAAGTATTATATTTTATTAAAGTATTTATAATTAATTTTTCTATTAAAGGTGCTACAGGCAGATGACTTTTCATCATCTACCAAAATGTGGAACAGACATTTTGTCTTTTATCTCCTGCTTTTGCCAGCTTTTATGAGTCAAACAATATATGGACAAAGAAAGAAAGGATCAAAGTCCAATTTACTTTCAAGGAAAAATTATCTCCAGGGTAAAAAAATGTTTTGTTTTGTTTTTTAATTAGTTTTAGCCTGTTAAAACACTAATATGCATTTTTACCTGACACATTTGATGTAAATAACAAACTACATATATATACATATATGTGACATTCTAGTTTAATATGATTATATTATGATAATAATACACCTTACATACTTATAGGGCATACTTATAAAAACACCTGAGTTTTTAAAGCACTTGTACATTTACTATCTCATTTAAGCTTCACAGTAATCTTTTAAAATAGGCATGGCAGAAATTGCCATTTTCATAGTATAGACAAAGAATTGAGTCCCAGAGATGGTAATTAACTGGTAAGATAGACCTAAGATTCAATCTTAAATTCCCTGCTTCTAAGTTTCTTTCTCCTTTACTGTACTTACAGTGTGATGTGTATAGTTACTTTCTCCTTTAATTTCAAAAAGTTAAAAAAAAAACAAAAACTACAAAACACCAAAACAAGAAGGGGCCTCACCAATACGACATGCAACCTGAGACATAAGTAGCGTATTATTTCTTCTAGACAACTTTGCCCAGTGTTCGTTGAATTTGTGAACTATGATGCACTTTTCCTCTCCCATTCAAAGCAGATTTTACTTTGGGAAGGTGCTCAGAATATATGGTATTTTTTAAATTATTGCTTTTGATTTGCATGATTTTACAAGAGAAAAAAGAATGTATAGCCCTGGCCAGTTTGGCTCAGCGGTTAGAGCGTCGGCCTGCGGTCCAGAGAGACCCTGGTTCAGTTCCTGCTAAGGGCACGTACCTCGGTTGCAGTTTGTCCCCAGCCCTGGTTGGTCGTGCGGGAGGCAGCCATGTGTCCCTTTCACGTCGATGTTTCGCTCTCTCTCTCTTCCTCTCTCTCCCTCCCACTCTATCTGAACAAAATATGGAAAAATGTCCTCGGGTGAGGATTAAAAAAAAAAAAAAAGAACTATATCTCTTTGTAAGTCCATACATTCTTCTTCTTTTTTTTTTTTTATCCTCACCCGAGGACATTTTTCCATATTTTGTTCAGATAGAGTGGGAGGGAGAGAGAGGAAGAGAGAGAGAGAGAAACATCGACGTGAAAAGGACACATCGAGTGGCTGGGGACAAACTGCAATCGAGGTATGTGCCCTTAGCGGGAACCGAACCAGAGTCTCTCTGGACCGTAGGCTGACGCTCTAACCGCTGAGTGAAACCAGCCAGGGCAGATGTTTAGTTCTTTACACCTTAAGCCCTGTCTACAAGGTGCCTCTCTTTTTCATTTCCCTCTCCTCTCAAAAACAAACAATACACAACATATCAGCTCCGGGCTTTTTTTTTTTTTTTAATGCAAAATTGTTTCACAAGTAGATACAAGTCTTGCCTAATCAATTTGTTCCATTTCAGACTCCACTTGCTTCATAGATATTGTCTTCATCGTGGACAGCTCTGAAAGTTCTAAAATTGCTCTCTTTGATAAACAGAAAGATTTTGTGGAAAGCTTGAGTGACAAGGTTTTCCAGTTGACCCCGGTTCACTCCTTGAAATATGACATCAAACTGGCAGCCCTTCAGTTTAGCAGCTCCGTCCAAATTGATCCACCTTTTTCTTCTTGGAAGGATCTGCAGTCTTTTAAGCAGAGGGTCAAGTCAATGAATTTCATTGGGCAAGGTACGTTCTCTTATTATGCCATCTCCAATGCCACTAGACTACTTAAGAAAGAAGGACGTAAAGATGGTGTAAAAGTAGCTTTGCTGATGACTGATGGCATTGACCATCCAAAGAATCCAGATGTTCAAAGTATTTCTGAAGACGCCAGAACTGCAGGAATATTATTTATCACCATTGGACTTTCTGCTGTAGTCAATGAAGCCAAACTTCGTTTCATATCTGGGGATTCATCTAGTGAACCCATTCTACTGTTGAGTGATCCAGCTCTTGTAGATAAAATTCGGGATCGCCTGGTAGGTATCTAATGGGTTGGTTTTATATACATATTTCTCATTATAATAGTAATATTTTGATTATAAATTCTGTAAGAATAGATACTGGGTCAGAAATATGAAAGAAAAAAAAAAGAACCGACCTTGGAAATGGAAAGAAGATTCTTTCCAAAGTCTCTCTCTACTTCCTTGATAGTTTCCACCAGAAAAACTAGGGAAGTACCAGGCTCATTCTCTGAAATTGCATTCCTAACTTTATTGTTAGCCAATGCTGAGGATTTGAGAAGGATTAATTTCCAATCATACACCTCAGACTCCTGTTTATATATCGTGGGCTCACTGAATGCTGCTGACATATTCAATTTGTGGTCAACTTATGGTCTGCTGTATTTGTATTAAGATGATCTTTTCCCTTTCCACATGTGCAGAAATATTTTTTTACTTTGTCTCATCTATTGCTATATTATGCTCAAGCAGAGTCCATAGACTTCCAGTTTAAAAATTATCTCCTTGTTTCTTAGGTGTGAACAAAGTCACCCAGTGTAAAATCACCTACAGCCTGCAGTCACCCAACAGTTTTTCCCATCACATCAATGAGCCCCTCTTGATTGATCTGATTAGCTATGTCAATGCTTCTTTCTTTTTCTTTTTGCTTTGTCACAAGTTTATTGAAAATACTATCATATTTGACATTAATAAGGCTATTCATCCTCATAATTATCTAGCTGCAGCCTGCCATTTATAAGATTATAGCAATAGCATTTATATTGCCACATCTGTTTATTTTGTTGTATATTGTTATAATGTTAAGTAACTCTTTGATGTGTCCAAGTTGCAATCAATGTCACAGGATGAGTAAGAAGAGACCCACGGATCACTTTCCTGCCCTTATTCAAGTCATGTATTTTTTTTTATATTTAATTTATCTTTATTGTTGAAAGTATTATATATATCCCTCCTTCCCTGCTCCTGCCACCCCATGCCTTCACCACACTGCTGTCTATGTCCATTGGTTATGCATACATGCATATAAGTTCTTTGGTTTATCTCTTCCCACCCCTCCCACTCCCCACCCCTCTGAGATTTGTCAGTCTGTTCCTTACTTTCATGTCTCTGGATCTATTTTGTTTGTCAGCTTATTTTATTAATTAAATTCCACAAATAAGTGAGATCATGTGGTACTTGTCTTTCTCTGACTGGCTTATTTCACTTAGCATAATATTCTCCATGTCCCTCCATATCGTCTCAAAGGGTAAGAGATCTTTCTTTTTACAGCTGCATAATATTCCATTGTGTACATGTACCACAGCTTTTTTATCTACTCATCCACTGATGGGCACATGGGCTGTTTCCAGATCTTAGCTATTGTAAGTAGCACTGTTATGAACATAGGGGTGTATATATTCTTTCTGATTGGTATTTCAGGCTTCTTAGGATATATTCCTAGAAGAGGGATCACTGGGTCAAAAGGCAGTCTCATTTTTAATTTTTTGAGGCAACTCTATTGTTTTCCATAGCGGCTGCACCAGTCTGCATTCCCACCAGCAGTGTACTAGAATGCCTTTTCTTTACATCTGCGCCAGCACTGTTGTTTCATGATTTGTTGATGGCAGCCATTCTGGCAGGTGTGATACCTCATAGCCGTTTTAATTTGCATCTCTCTGATGATTAGTGACATTCATATGTCTCTTGGACATTTGTATGACCTGGTTGAAGAAGTGTCTATTCAGGACCTCTGACCACTTTTTAATTGGATTGTTTGTCTTCCTTTTCTTGAGCTATATGAGTACTTTATATATTTTGGATCTTAACTCCTTATCTGATGTTATCATTGGCAAATATGTTCTCCCAAAGAGTGGGTTCCCTTTTCATTTTGATGCTGGTTTCTTTTGCTGTGCAGATTTTTAGTTTGATGTAGTCCCATTTGTTAATTTTTTCCTTTGTTTCTCTTGCCCTAAACGATGTATTGGTGAAAATTCTTTTTGCTGCCCACATCTTCTTCTAGGATTTTTATGGTTTCATGACTTACAGTTAAGTCTTTTATCCATTTTGAGTTTATTCTTGCATATGGTGTAAGTTGGTGATCTAGTTTCATTTTTTTGCATATACCTGTCTAATTTTCCCAACACCATTTGTTGAAGAGATAAATGGTGTCTCCATTGTATGCTTTTGCCTTGTCAAATATTAATTGCACATAATATCTTGGGTCAATTTCTGGGTTCCTTATTTTGTTCCATTGTTCTTTATGCCTGTTCAGGTGCCAGTACAAGCCTGTTTTAATTACATTGGCTTTGTGGTATAACTTGATATCCGGTGTTGTGATCCCTCCAACTTTGTTCTTCTTTTTCAAGATTGCTGTGGCTATTTGGGGTCTTTTTTGGTTCCATATAAACTTTTGGAGTATTTGCTCTAGATATGGAAATATGCTCTTGGTATTTTAATAAGGATTGCATAGAATTTATATATTGCTTTAGGTAGTATGGCCCTTTTAATGATGTTAATTCTTCCAATCCATGAACATGGTATGTGATCCCACTTTTTTATATCTTCCTCTATTTATTTTTTCAATGTCCTGTAGTTTTCAGAGAACAAGTGTTTTATCTCCTTGGTTATGTTTATTCCTATGTCTCTTAATTTTTTGTTGCAATGGTAAATGGAATTACTTATTTAGTTTCCCTTTCTGAGTGTTCATTATTGGTGTATAAAAATTCCAACGATTTCTGGATGTTGATTTTGTATGCTGCTACTTTGCTGAATTCATTTATTAAATCTAGTAGATTTTTGATGAAGTCTTTAGGGTTTTCTATGTACAATATCATGTCATCTGTGAATAATGACAGTTTCACTTCCTCCTTTCCAATTTGGATGCCGTTTATTTTTTCCTCTTGTCTGATCACTGTACTATGTGGAATAAGAGTGGTGAAAGTGGATATCCCTGTTCTTAAGGGAAATGCTTTTAATTTTTGCCCATTGAGTATGATATTGGCTGTAGGTTTTTCATATATGGCCTTTATTATATTGAGATATGATCCCTCTAATCCCACTTTGCTGAGCATTTTTATCAGAAATGGGAGCTAGATTTTGTCAAATGCTTTTTCAGCATCTATTGATATGATCATATGATTTTTATCTTTCATTTTGTTTATGTGGTGTATCACATTTATTGATTTGCAAATATTGTACCAGCCTTGCACCCCTGGGATAAATCCCTCTTGGTTGTGGTGAATAATTTTTTAATATATTGCTGGATCCAATTTGCTAATATTTTGCTGAGGATTTTGGTGTTTATGTTCATCAGGGATATTGGCCTGTAATTATCTTTCTTTGTAGTGTCTTTATCTGGTTTTAGAGTTAGGATTATGTTGGCCTCATTAAAAGAGCTTGGAAATCTTCCTTCCTCTTGAATTTCTAGAATAGTTTGAGGAGAAAAGGTGTTAGTTCTTCTTTGAATGTTTGGTAAAACTCCCCTGTGAAGCCATCCAGACCAGGGATTTTGTTTGCTGGGAGTTTGTTGATTACTGCTTCAATTGCCTTAGTTGTTACAGATTTGTTCAGGTTTTCTGACTCTTCCTGGTTGAGTTTTGGAAGACTGTATGATTATAGGAATTTTTCCATTTTCAATGCTTATTTCTTTATCAGTGGCTCAGGAGGTATGTATAAGAATCTTTCCTTGCTGCTTGGTAAAACACAAGGCAAAGCAATCAAAACAAAATACTTCTTCACAATATTTCTCAAGGAAAGAACTCCTGGAGAAAAAGTGGTTGATTCCTTATGTGCTAAAAATTGATTTTCTTAAATAATTTATTTTCTTTGATTTCTTAAAAAGAGAGCAAGACAAATTTATCCTTTAGGTACTGAGCATTTCATATAGCTTTTTTGTATAGTTTGGAAAATAACCTCAGACTCCATTTTTGAGATTGTTTTGTCCCTTTGTTCCATCCTCCAATCTTTTCCCCCAACATTACTCTTAATTTTTTACTCAGTTATTTTCAGCACGAGACCCTGAGTTTTTCTTAGCTAAATGATAATTATCATGTCTTGAGTGCTCTGTGTATTAGGCATTGTTCTGAGCACTTAACATATTTTATTTTTCAGTGTTTACAACAATCTGGTGATGTAGATACTATTATTATCATTGTTTTATAACTGAAAATTTAAGGACAGACATTGATCTCAGAGTTTGCATGCTTAACCCTGTAAAGTCTTATTGAGAGGGGAAATAGCAGCTTGGGGTGAATGATTACTCTGAGCTACTCTTTTGTGTGAAAGAGAATTGTGCAGGGTGCCTGGCTAACTGCCTCGTCCTGCTGGTGTTATAATTTAAGGGGTCCTCACCAGTGAACTTAAAACAGAAGGTTCTAGCATGTGCAGGAAAGAACATCAGGGTTGTAATAATGAGTTGCCTGTTGCTGACTGTAGAAGGGGCAGGACAGGCAGCTCCTTGTTTGGCCAGATGTGAAGGCTCAGGAGGTTCATATCCCTCCAGACACACCCTCACCAAGAGCTCCTGCCCAACCGAGAACACAGGCTCTTGGCAGTAGATTCGAAGCAAGACTGTTTGCTCGTTTCTAGGGAAACCAAAAAAATGACCAACCGTCCTAATGACTCTGTCCTTCCTTAGCATCCTGTGATATTCAGCTTGTTTGTTCAGATGGAAGCTCTGTGAACAAGCCACTTCTTAGAAGGAGATGTTACTTTCCAAACTCTTCCAGAATCCAAAGTGCTTATCAGGCTCTTCAAAGAAAGATATACCAAGTTTCAGTGTTTCAGATTGCCACTTCCAGGAGGCAGAACTTGACTTTCCATCAAACCATTGGAAAAACTCCTCATCTAATCTATTTCTATTACATCGATAGTTGAATTTTTAAACTTTTTATTTTGAAATAATTATGTGGTCGAATTTTTTTAAAAAACTTATCTTTATTGTTGAATGTATTACAGATGTCCCCCCCTTATCCCCCCATTGCGTAGTTGACTTTTAAAAATAAGTAAATTAGGTACAATTTCTGTATAACACTGCATTTACTTAAAGTACACAATTAGCCTTGGCCAGTGTGGCTCCGTGGTTAGAGTGTCAGTCTGCACACCGAAGGGTTGCAGGTTCTATTCCTGGTCAAGGGCACATACCTAGGTTGCAGGTTCAATCCCCAGCCCAGGTCAACCAATCGATGTTTCTCTCTCCACCTCCCTCTTTCCCCCTCCTTCCTTCTCTTCCACTCTCTCTAAAAATCAATGGAAAAAATATCCTTGGTTAGGATTAACAACAACAACAAAAATTACACCGTTACATGGGTTTTGATAGATGTATACACCTAGGAAACCACCAACACAAGTAGGATACAGAACATTTCTAGCTCCCCCAAAGTTTTCTCAAGCATCTTTGCAATACGTCTTCCCTTGCCCCTGAGCTACTACTGACGCTGACTTCTCTAAATTAGTATACACATTGTAGAAGTTAACATAAATAAACTCATACAGTGTGTCCCCTTTTGTGTCAGGCTTCTTATTCCTGACATTATGATTTTAAAATTCATCTGGGTTTTTTTTTTTTTTTGTATCAGCACTTTATTCCTTTTATTGTAGAGTAGGCTTTATTTGAATTTATGGACATGGGTGTCCACCGTGAATAGACTTTATAGGAGCCAAGACATATTCAGGAAATCATTGCACATTCTTGACACCTCTCGTAGGAAGTGTCATGTAAGAACCCCATGAAAACATTTCGGTTCTGAATCAGCCAAGAGAGAACTATGATTCTAAATTGAAAAATATTTTTTTATTGCTGTTTTTTTACGATTTACATAACAGCATGGAAACCTAAGAAATTCAACCTAATCTCCTGGATATATCACTTGGTCCTTTAGAAGAGCAAGAAAGAGTATGTGGAGATTAAAAAATATTCTTCATTCTATCACCTTTGATGTTAAATTTATAAAAAGCCTTTATGGGAATAAAGGTTGTGACAAATTGGTCTCTTTCTCTGAAGATTATCAAGAAAAAAACATCAGTTTAGTGTATCCCCTTCTTTACATACCAAAAAGAGATCACTTGATAATTGGTATGTCATATTTAGAATCCTATGCTTTATTAATTTATTAATTATAGTTCACTTCCCAGTTTTTCAAGGCTTCCTCTCTTTAGAGCCTTATTTCTGTTCTCTGTTTAAGATTTTGTATTTTGCTAAAGCTGCGAATATTTTTTTGTCATAGAATTGGTAACCCTTGCCTACTAAGTTCTTTATTTTCATTCCATTTGCTGTGTGCTGTCACTTTCCAAGCTTCCTCACATTTCCTCTCTTTCTTTCTCCTAGCATTGATCTCATAGTCATTCATAAATTGACAATTCTATTCTAGCCTTCTCCTTACACATATATGCCATCACAAACTCTGGCTCCATTCATAAAATGCACTTTCTTTTGCTCTACTGAAGGCCTTTATCTATTTATCCTTTTCATTAAAATACAGTGTCCAGCCTGGCTGGTGTGGCTCAGTGGTTGAGCATCGACCCATGCACCAAGAGGTCGCCAGTTCGATTCCTGGTCAGGGCACATGCCCAGGTTGTGGGCCCGATCCCCAGTGGGAGGCATGCAGGAGGCGGCCGATCAATGTTCTCACTCATCGATGTTTCTATCTCTCTCCCCTTCTCCCTTCCTCTCTCTCTCAAATCAATAAAGAAAAAAAAAAATACAGTGTCCACCTAGACCTTAACTGAACATGCCCTTTCCTCTGCTTTGACCATGTTCTCCACACAGCCTGCTGCTCAGCCTGAATGAAAGCTCCCACTATGTCCCAAGGCCTCCAGCTCTGTCCCTGTGGGCTCCCCTGGCCACTCTTTTTAAAGGTCCTTCCTCACTGCTTCTTTTGTCTTATTGCCCACACTAGTCTTTATGACTTTTTTCCTCATAAACTTTGACATATACAACAGCATTCCATCAAAGAGCTGGTCCTTTGCATCCCTCCCTTCAAAGTTATCCAGAAAATCCACCTATTCCAAGAAACGATCTTGTTCCCCCCTCCCCCACCCCCCAATCCAGGATCTCCTTCCCACGCTGCTTGCTCTGAGCTGTCTTTCCCTCCACCACCAGGGTTAAGACTATAAGCGCCCTTAGGGATGGAGCTTTGTTCATTGTTTGAAACAGTCTTATCTATTGTGCAGTATCGCATCCACTTTTGTTACCATAGAAATATAAATTCCAACAAACACGAAATCAAACGAGGTCCAAATATAATTAGTTAGTTGTGTTGTTCCAGTTTTAATTCTCACAGCACACATTTTTAGACAGTAAAATGGCACAGCGGAAATTGAATTTTCAAAGGAAGAGCTAGAAAAGTGTAAAATTACACATCAGGTCCAGTAGCAGCTAAATTCATGCATTTGAAATTGAGAAGGACATTGCTTATTATAAAATGATCGTAAAGTGACAGAACTTTGAATTTTTATTTCACTAGTTGTTCTCAAGTATTACAATTTGACTTGTATTATTAGTTGTTTTACTGTCTCTTTTGAACTCCTTTCAAATTCCTTTTCCCTCTCTCTCAGAGGAAACCAAGCTTAGGACACGTTTTAAATATTTTTATAATTCGGATCACATTCCTTTTTCACTCAATGTTCTTGAAAAAATTTTACATTGAAATTTGTAGATCCAATACATTTACTTTAGCTGCCAAATAGCATTTCATTTATTGATCTATTCCACTATTGGTGGATATTTTAATTATTTCCAATTTTTCACTATTAGAAACAATGAATGCTGAAATGCTCCAGAATTTCTCTAGGCTATGTCTGGAAAGGTTGTCAGGATAACAGGTGGAAACAAGGACTTGTCCTGGGTAGCCTAGAGATAAAGCCTACACATCTTCAGCTTTCTAGACACGGCCAAATGTTTTGGAGAGGTGCAAGGCCATTTTGCACTAAGACTGTCATTGTTTCTAGTTCCCATGTCTCCACATGACCTGCTGGGTCTTCAAGCTACATCTCTAAGACATTGTCTGCCTTAAGCATGGATTTACACTGGCTAGTAATTTAAAATCATTGGGCTGGGAAGGGGTGGAGAAGGGAGGGAAGAGGACCACAGATGAGACCCTGAATTTTGTATAGGGTCTGTGGACAGAGTTTTATAGTTTCCAGGACTGTGTGGTCAAACTTTCTCATGGTGTATATGTGGAAAATGACCTGGAAGGATTCTATGACTTGCCCAAGGCCACATGAGTAGTTAATGGTGGAAACAAAGAAAAACCTGAATGACACTTAATTCCCAGCTTAATTTCCCCTCCC
Source organism: Tadarida brasiliensis (assembly GCA_030848825.1). Lineage (NCBI taxonomy): Eukaryota > Metazoa > Chordata > Mammalia > Chiroptera > Molossidae > Tadarida > Tadarida brasiliensis. The sequence goes on along the minus strand of CM061267.1, from coordinate 73,701,986 downwards.
ATTAAATTACGCCACTTAATGCATTTTGCTATGTCTTCCCTCTATATTATTAGTTTGTACGGAAATAAACATAAAGTAGAAAGAAAACTACAGAGAGGTGAGTCCTCCATAAAAGTTTACAACTCGGACTTATCTTCAACTTCCTCATTACGTTCTTCATTTTTAATATCTTGCAACAAATATTCTAGTGCTTTTTACTTTGGTTTTCTATTTTATCATATGTATGTTTCCCCTTCTGATAAAGTCTTAAGGAATTAACTTGATACATAATTCTTACCTTAAGAAAGCAACAATTCTATCTGTAAACAGGTTAATTTTCCCTGGGTTTGACTTCAGAAATGGCCTTCAGTGCACCTGTCAGATAATACCCACGGAACTGTATAGTAAGGAAGCGAGGCCTAGATATTGGATTAAAACCGGACTGTGATTCTCTAAAATTAGGAATTTAAAGTAATTTTGAAAAATATCCTGGCTAATTCATTTCTGTGTGGGTAAGTACGAAGTAGCACTGAACTTGATCAGATGGCTCAGCCCAAGTGTGTGACCCTGGACAAGTCACAACACTGCAGACCAAATTCCCTTATTGCCAAATGAGAGGTTCAATGTGATTGACTTCTAAGGCTCACTCATTAATATTTCATGAAGTTATAACCCTAAAATTAATGTTTTAATGCTTCCAAACAAATGCATATATATACAGGGATGGACAAATAAGAGAAAGTACACAATTACGTATTCTGCCTAAGTCTTTGTAACTCAAAGTAAGAAATTTCTCATTATGACCTTTAAAACTTGTAGCCAAATTAAGCGTTTAGCCAGATCATAGAGCTGATAAAGGAAATAAAATATAAGCACAGGATGCAATAGGATAAATTCCTAGATAACAGAATAACTGTTAATGTTAGTGCCCTTCATGTCTCCTATCATTATACGGCTCAGAGTATTCCTTGGGTGGCTGGCTGGTAGGCTTTATTGCTTTCACAAGGTTAAAAAGGCTGAATTGGTATTCTTCTTGGAAATTGCATATCCCATAGGGAATAATTAAGACTAATGAGAAGTTGGAAGCAGAACCATGAATTGAATTAATGTTTCATTCTTTTTTCCCTTCTAGGATATCTTGTTTGAAAAGAAGGTAAGTACCACTTGCTTTGAATTACTCTAAAAGCCCACCTTATCAAATTAGTATTATAATTCACATTAGAAGATAGGTGTGACTAAATAAAAACGTGTAACTATTTTTAAAAAGAGCCACTCTATTTCTAGGCCACCATCTGATTTATTTTAGGCTACCATATCCACTACAGTTTGGAAAATTAGAAAAATATTTAATGTGATTTTAGAGACTGATTTTAGAAATTAATGATAACCAAATGACATAGTTACTACTTAGTTTGATATGACTTCCTTTATTCTAAGCATGTCTCTGACACCAGCTACTCAGGAGGTGTGGGTGTGGGGTCTTCCCCTTGGGAGGTGTGCCTGGTATTGACCAGAGTTAGAACAGTGTTCCTGGCTTAGAGACAGAGCTCACTGTCGCCCCCTGCTGCCTGCTGATTGACTTTAAGCTCATTCTTCCTGATAGCAAGCAGACCAAGTGGCAGAGGAAGCTGGCTAATATAGATTGGATAGTACTTAGCAGCATAGATGACCATCAGCTTGCTGAGCACCCTTGTGTTGAACATGTTTCTTAATGCAAAGAGTTTGGAACATCCGAACTTTGTTCGATAAACTGCTTATTATTTAACATCAGAAAATTTGCATGTAACATTGCATAAAATAATAGGAGCCAACCAAACCTTGTAGAGCACATTTCAGTGAATTATACATGGTCAGATACACTATTATTTCATGTGCCATTAAGACAAAAAAAACCCTGGTGATTAAACTATGATACAATGCCTTATTAATTACAATTTTTCATTTTATACTTATGTGAAGAGTCCTTTCAGATTTGTTTAGATATTGATTTTTAAATCCTGTATTGCTTTTATATATACAGATATGAGAAAATATAAGCAAACCAAATTGGTTATTTCTAAAACCTCTTCACATTCAGAGGTCTAAATCTTCTGAATCACTTTTTGTCTCAGAGTCATTGATGTACTTGTTTTTCTATAAAATACAGGCCTCTGTTCCATCAAAAGCATTGGCCTGAAAATCTGTGGGTAACTCTCATGTCATAACCAAGGAGCTGCATCTGAGTGCTGTAGTGATTTCTGAAAAATTGTATATCTGTTGATTTTTTAAGTGCATTATATTTATATTAAATAAAATTTGAGTATAAAAAGAAGCATTGGTGATACTCTTAAGAGTGCCCCTGTAGCATCTCTGGAGTTTTCTTCCATTTCATTCTATAGGTTTTGCAGTGCAAATGCAGAATCAAGCAACTTCATCATGAGTGGGCTCACTCTGATTTCAGAGACGTTACAATAAGGAAAAATGTGCACCTTAGAGTTGATGAAACACTTTCTAAGTCAAATGTTTTCCTTTGCTGAGAGTAAAGGAATATTTGATATTTATATATTATTGCACTTTTATGTGTTATATAGAAGAGAAACATCAGAAATTCCAAGAGTCCACTGAAAGTGTTTCTCTTCTCCCTTTTTAACTAGCAACTAGATGGCATATATATATATATATATATATATATATATATATATATGTATATATATATGTATATATACATACATACATACATATATATGTATGTATATATATACACACACACACATATATATGTATGTGTGTGTGTGTATAATTGATAGGAGGTCTCTTTAATTTAACCATGGCAATGTTTAAGAATACTTTATTAGATCTGAGTTTTCCTAAAAGAATTTAATAGGAAGAGCAAAATCTCCATAAAATTGCAAGGTAAAATTTCTTCAAGGGAGTGTTCCATTTAGTGATGTACTGAAACAGATGTGAAATATTGCCTTGGCTGGTGTGGCTCAGTGGTAAGAGCATCTGACCATGCACTGAAGGGTCTCAGGTTCAATTTCTGGTCAAGGGCACACACTTGGGTTGCAGGTTCCATTCCCACTGCGGGAGGCAACCAATCCATGTGTTTTTCTCATCAATGTTTCTCTCTCTCTCTCCCCCCTCCCTCCCTCTCTTCCACTCTCTCTGAAAATCAGTGGGAAAAATATCCTCGTGAGGATTAAAAAGAAAAAAGATTTTAAATGCCATCTTTTACTATGTGCTAATACTGTATTTCATTCACAATTCAGTGTGAACGCAAGATTTGCGAATGTGAGAAGGGGGACCCAGGCGATCCAGGGCTTCCGGTGAGTGTATTTCTCCATTGAATTAGGGTCAAGTCAGGAAGTCCTAGCAATGATCACTCTATTCATACTTGAAAATTCCAGGGCTATTCCGTGCCGTTGAATAGCCGTTGCGTGCAAATAGCAGCAAAAAAGGAAATGCTCTTTTTCTCTTTTATTCCTAAAGGCATACCTTCTGTGTTTGGGAATAAGCCTGGGATTTTACTGACCTGAACTAAGGGAAGACTTGGTTTAAAATGATGAAATTGTTCCCACAAAGGTTATTTTAGCATCACTTCTTATGCAGCAATTGGGGCCAGAATTTCTCAATACTGAAGTGAAAATATAGAAAGAGACCATCCAAATCCCCAGTGCCTTAGGCACAACTTTATTTGCTTCACCTAGAAACAAGTGACACAGACCTCTCGGGAAGGTAACTGTCTACACTCACCCAAGAGCAATATCACGTGGCCTTGTGCGGAGGAAGCGCTGGTCAGGAAGCCTGGGGATTGGAGTGAATTCTGTGACGGGGAATAATATCATGATGCCTGGAGATGCGGAACATTTCTCTAGCACCAGATCATCAGAAAGCACCCATGCTCCTTTTTCAGTATTTCATTTATTGATGTGATTCCAAACCTTAATGTTCAGAAGCACTGTGGAGATATTTCACAAAGATGCATGGATAACATGTTTGAACTCACACTTGTACTTGGGGGATGGGAAGGAAAATGAGTGCTGTGAACTCCTTAGACTATGACACATTTTTCCTTGAGACTGTATCCAAAGCCTATACTTTTTCAACAATTCCTACTAATCAAGGCATTAGAGAGTGGCCATGTTTGTCTTTTTTCTTCAAAATACAAAGTTTGATACATTACATGATAATGTGGCAGCCAGTAGAGGCTGACTAGCCAAAGCAAAGGCTTAATTCCCCTCCCTGTAAAGTCTTAGTTTATGCTTGTTACACTGAGGGATTACCAGTGCAAGGTTTACTTGTGATACTCAGTTATGTTTTGGAATGAACAGTAACAAAACTTGCAATAGCTGAGCTAATCTGTCAACTTTAGTCAGTCAATATTGTTAGAAGAGATAGTGCCATGTTTTAATAAGGATAGCTATAGAAACGTTGTTATGTAACATTTTTTGGGTATCCCCTCCCCCCAAACCAGTTCTCAGAAAAGTGAGCTTTTTTGATGGTTTGAGAATAAGAAAATGAAGCGCCTTTCTGGAATGTGATTTGGAGAACTCTCTCTTCTTCCATCTTTTGAGACTGTCCCTAGGATATCAAAGAGAGAGAGACATTCTACTCTTTTGGATAATCTGGAGAATTTGCCTATTCAAGACAGTGCAGCCTTCCTGATATGTAGGAAAGGAGAGATTAGAGTTGATTCACTTCTTGGTAGGCAAAGTGTGTGTTTTTTTCCAATCTTCCCTCATTTTATGGGATGAAGCTGATCAGAGATTATTGTAAGGTGTAGGAAACTAATAGAATGGCTGTTCAATATAACCTTTTTTTCCCTTTGCCTTCAGGGTACTCATGGAAACCCAGGTATCAAAGGTGAGCGAGGACCAAAAGGAAACCCGGTAAATGAATAAACAGCTTTCCTTTAAACCAGCGTGTCTTCTTCTAAATTTCTTAAAAGAACAAAAATTAAGAAAAATCAAGAGCATGGCAATACATGTCAATGCCAAAAATCTGATGATTTCTGTGAAAAATACAAGATGTTCACTTCCTACATTAGCTATCTGGTTTGTGTAAGCTTGGATTTACAAATTCTGAGTAACATATGACAATTTTAGTTGATAAAATGGATGAGAAAATATCAAGCTTCTAATAATTAAATGGTCAAAGGACTCAAATAATTTTCAAGAGAGGAAATAAAACCAGTAAATAAAGAAGTAGAAAAACATTTTTTTTCACTATATAATGAATGAAATTTAAAAGAGAGAACACTGTTCCTGGCCGGTGTTGCTCAGTGGTTGAGTGTCAACCCATGCACCAAGAGGTCACCAGTTCGATTCCTGGTCAGGGCACAAGCCCAGGTTGTGGGCTCAAGCCCCACTGGGGGGCATGCAGGAGGCAGCCAATCGATGTTCTCTCTCATTGATGTTTCCATCTCTCTCTCCCTCCCTCTCCCTTCCTCTCTCTCTAAAAAAAAAATCAATAAAGAAAAAAAAATTTTTAATAAAATAAAATAGAGACACTGAGGTATGCTTTAATACTAATTATTCACATTGTAGAAACTTTGGAGTCCAGGGTTGTTGGGTTGTATTTTGAAGCAGGGAGGGGATCAGTTTTCTGGTTCACATAATTTGCTTTATTCTGTGTTTCAAATTTTTAAAAATCATTTATTTTTTATAATAGTTAACACAGTAATATTAAAATAATAATAAGTAGTGATAGCAATATGGTGGTGAAACTGGCTTGCTCTTCATTGCCAAGGTAACACGACACATTTTGGAAAGCAACTAGGCACTACATAAGAGGCATTCAAATTCAAAAATTTAACCCAACAATTTATTTCTGAGAATATGCTTAGGGAGGTAATGAAAAATATAGTAAGTGAAAGTATTTTTGCCATATGCATGCTTGTCAAAAAAAAAAAAAAAGGAAATGTAAAGCATCTTTGAATGGCTATACAACACACTCACACACGCACACACACACTCACACACACACCCCCACACACACACACATCTACACTCATTCACCTTGTATGGGTTCAAATTAATGCCATCATGTCTTCTTTTTGTTTTGTTAAATACCTGTTATAAGTCTATGTTCACATTTCATTTATTTGCTTGTAATTTTGTGCCACAAGATATATTTTCCCAAGTCTTGCTCAAATCAAGCAATCACTCTTTAGGACATTTTGGAAAACATTCCAAAGCCCCTCGGAGAAAAGCCAGAGTGGCTGGCTCCCAGTGGGTACAATGCTATGTTTGAGAACAATGACCATGTTGTTAAACTGGGATGTAAGACTCGGCCTAAGCTGTGAAAATGTATCTGGATTCTGCACCCTCTACATCTGGCTTCACTCCAAAGGGCAAAGGCTATCTGAGCTGCTATTTTCATCCCTAAATTGCATGGCAAAAATGTCAATGGGAAAGGCCAAAGATTTTTTTCTCTGTTGGCTTAATTTATTAATCTGGGAATACTGGATAATGCATTTTATTGAGCAATCAATCCCTCTGCAAGACTGTGGAATTCTGACTGAGTTTTTTGTTTGTCACAGGGTGATGCTCAAAAAGGGGAACCTGGAGAAAGAGGCCCAGGGGTATGTACACAACTGGACTGCCTTTCTGAGAAAGGAATCCAGGGTGCTAAGATTCTGTAATGGACCATTTTGACCCCGGCAGTACAAGTGCAGAAATGATTTATATCTACACGTGCCAGTGATGTCTCAGACAAGCGATCAGACAGACACGGTCTTAGACGTGGAAACGTTTAACAGGAGTGATGATGACACGAGTGGTCAACCACATGACATTCCCTGATACTAAATTCGACACCTGCAAAAGGCTCAAATAAGAAAAATATTTTGCTTTTCTTCTTGTGTTGTTTTTTTTCAATAAAGAGGAAATGAAAATGTGGGGACCATAACAATGACATCATCTAAGCTACACTTTTGTAAATCCAGTTCTGCAGACCAAAAAGAGAGAGAGAGAGAGAGCATGCTAGTTGAGGGATTATCCCTAAAATGAGAAGTTATCAGAGACTGTATGAGAAATAATTACAGAAAATTGTTCATTAGCATTTGAATTAGAATTGCAGTAGTGCAGGGAACAGCAGAGAAGCATGCAATGAACAAAAGGAGACCATGTTCCGTGTCTGCTCTCAGTCTGTCTCCTTGGGGGAAAGCCCAAGACATGGACCCAGAGGTTTTAAAAATTCTTCTCTTGGTGTTTTTAATCAACTTCATGAAAAAGTCAGATAGAAAGTTTGATAACTTCAACGGCAATTCATTTGGAAATTTGTGTAATTTATTTGGGAAACATTTCTTAGTTATCTTCTACATATAAAGCATACTATTAAGTGAAAATAAAATGAAGACAAGCACTTATATATTTGAAACATTTATTATCTCATAGGAGAGATAAGATATTTAAAATAGCTACTATGTGAAGTAGAGTGTCAAAATATTGTGAAAACTCCATTCTACAAAGTATTTATGGGAATTCAATCAGGGGTGAGGAATCATTTTTCTGCCAAGAGCCATTCGGGTATTTATAACATCATTCGAGGGCCATACAAAATTATCAGCTTAAAAATTAGCCTGCTACATTTGGTCAGGCTAATTTGGTGAGGTGGGTGGTGTTAGTTGGTTTTGATTTTGAGGGTCTTATATGGCCCTCGGGCGAGATGTTCCCCACCTCTGGAACAGGCTGACCCTTGAAGGGTGTAGTATTGCGACAGGAAAGGACAGCACAGGAAGGTGGAAAGGGACAGGCATTCCAGATGGAGAGGGTGGCGGCAGCAGCCAGAGGGAAGGCAGTGTGTGCGGAAATGGGGAAATAAGTGTCTGAAAAGGGTCAGCAGACAGCTTGAAGGTCAGAGTGGGTGCTCTATGCCGGTTGTAAGGTTGGGCTTTGCTAGGAGGCAGGCACCCCCCAGGATTTTAGGTGAGGCAGATAGATGACCCAAGAGCTATGTATTTGTCTGGCGTGGCTCTAAAAGGGAAATTGAAATAATTGAAATGGGAATAAGCAGAAGCAATAAGCACTTAGAAGTTTAGTTGCTACAGCCTGCATGAGAAATAACAGGGCACCGACGAGAGCTGCTCTGGCTGATCTGGAAGATACCAGCCGTAGACTCCCCGGGCAGTTGAAGCAGGGCTAGCCTGAACTGTGGTGTGCTTTTGAAATAAAGTACACATCAAATCTGGACAACTTCATGTCCAAAAAAGAGATGTAAACTATCTCATCGAGTTTTTTTTATATGATTACATGATGAAATGACAATATTTTGGACCTATTGGGATATTACTAAAATTTAATTTCACCTGTTCATTGCTTGTTTAATGTGGCTATTAGGAAATTTGTAATTACATGTGGGGCTCCCATCATATTGGACGGAACTGGGCTACAGTGATGATAAAACAGAGAGGAAGGGACATTGTGAGAACCATGGGCGGGGAGACAGGAGAGGATGCGGTGATGAACTCTAGCTCATACATGCAACAAGTATTTATTGAGCACCTTCTATGTGTTGGGTCCTCTTTTAGGTGCCAGAGTTACAGGAGTGAGCAAGACAGACAGTCCCTGTCTCATAAAGTGTTCTAGCAGGGCCAGCAATCAACAGGCAAACAAGTGAAAAAGAATCTCGGTCAGTGAGAAGTGTTATGGAAATCAAGGTCATGAGGGTGTTCTAGGCAGAAAAAGCAGTAGGGACAAAGGCTCTGAGGTGGGAACAACCTTGGCAGGAAATGGAAAGCAAGCCAGACTTGGTGGAGAGCATTGGGAGACCAGGCTACAGAGGTAGGCAGGGGCGAGCTCACACAGCGCCTTGCTGGCCGGGGTGAGGAGCGTGGATTTCAAACGAGAGCAGTGGAAGCTGTTGGAGAATTTTAACTGGTTGGATTAAAGGAATGTAAGGGGCAAGCAGAGAGAAAAGATAATTATTCACTTTTGATTCTATGTGATTTGAAATATGATGATACTATTAATAGAAATAGGAAAGTCAGAAACAATTTTGGCAGAGACCCATGAGTGCAGTTTTGGATATTTTAAATTTGAATATTTTAAAACTAGTAATTAAGATGCCACGAAAGGAAGGAAGGAAGGAAGGAAGAAAACTGATAGAAACCAAATAATAAATGAACCAGAGATTTCAGAAAGAAAAAGAGGGGGAAAAGAGAGAACAGTGTACTATAAGAAGTAATATTCCTTTATTTTTGTAAACTGTATTGGCTTCTTCTAAAATACAGTCTTAACTCTTTAACATAAAGTAAAGACAGAATTTAAAATACGGGTTGTGTGTTGTAAGGGGTGGAAGGCACCCCGGGTTTCCTAGGATTGGAAGTCTACCTTTTTTAGCGCTGCTAACACGAACTGTTTTATTTAATAAAGAGCCCTAATTTACCTGTTTATAGGTGGGCCTTCATTTTAGGCACCATACCAAAAATTAAACCATTTATGTGATCAATATTTCCAAAGATGGCTTAAATTGTAGCAACAATACTTTGGACTGGTTCTGTTTTTGTCTTCTATCTCGCAGTGACCACTCATTGGCGAGAAGTGTCATTTCCTCCCTGAAGTTTCCCTCTTGTAAAACAAGTCACACGCAGAACAAAATGTTTAAGGCTGACTCACACGTCACTGCAAGAATAGCTTGTCTATTGTTTCTCCGGCACTTTTAAAATATATTTGACGAGTCTATTTTCATACTTGAAAACTACAGTTGTATGAAGCAGACATGAAATCCCACTTGAAAAAGACTTGCTGTTGCTCACAGTTGGTCACTCCCCAGTCCCTTTAATGTTCAGTGTTGTGTTACTCGCAGGGCTATGGGCAGCCACACAAAGGCGAGGGCTGTGCAGGGTTCCCGAGAGTGACAAAGAGGAGCAGAAGCTCTGGCCCCTTATTTAGCATGAGATAAAATATAGTAACTGAAAGGTCACTGTCTCATTAGGGTTGAAAAAGGAACCATTCATTTCCTTGATGTTTATATTCTAGACCGAATTTGAAAGGAGAACCAGAAAGACTATAAATATTTACGTACATTTTGAAGGACATTATCCCAGCTCATTCTCAAAGCCAATTTCTCTACCGTTCACTGTGAAACATTCCCAGCTGTGACAGTTCATAGTTTAAGAGTCAATGTAACAATTTTGAAAGGATCATTACAGGTCTTCACTTCTACAATGAGTTTCAGTGTATAGTTTCTCCTTCCGCTTCAGGCCAAAGGGTAAGAAATTGGGTTTGAAAAAATACCTGGAACTGAGAATAAATGTAATACAAGGGAAAATAGGTTCTTTTCTTCTCCCTAGTAAATGTACATTTCCTAAGTGCACAGTGAAATAGCCTACATCTATATGGTCTTATTTTTCAACACTGGACAGACGTGTTTTGTTATATGCTGTAAATAAAAAGCATCAAATACTTCCTCCAACTATGCCTTCTAATATCATATTTTACTTTTTCTTTTCTTTTTTGAATTAGGGAATTCCTGGGTACAAGGGTGAGAAGGTAAGTTTGTAACAACAAATAGACCAGAATTCCAGAAAGAGAAACAGAAACATCACTGTATTTATGTACTGAATAAAAGTTACTTTCCTTTATTTTTATAAGTCTGGATTCCCTAATTTGCAAATATACTCTTAACTCTATTGACACAAAATAATAATATAACTTAAGATATGAGTGTGTATTGTAAGGGGTGGGAGGCACCCTGAGATTAGTATTTAGTTTCTCTGAGCTCTGCAGACCTGAATAGAGAACCCCAATTTAACAGCTGTGCAGCACAGGTATCCAGACGAAAAGTTTCAGTACAAATGAATGCAGAAATACTGCAATTATAGGTGCTTAACTTCCTTAAAACACAGACACTCACCCCTCTTATGGGGGAAAGAGGATTTATCCTGGTTAAGCCGTGAAGAACCACTGGCTTCATGCAGTTAGGTATCTGGGTAGAGACCGTTTGACAAACAAACAAACAGAAAGAATGGGTTGGTAGATTATTTGCAAATTACAGATTAGGAAACTGATCAAACTAATACAAAAGAAATTAACAGACTGATTCAAATGAAATAAGTTGGACCGGGACTCAGGAACCTTTGAGAATATTCAATGGTTCATTAATAAGTCTGCCACTGTTCTATTATTATCAGATTTTCTAGCTGAAATCTGAACATGTCCTTACCATCCATTCCATTCTACAGGTGATACAACTCTCAGATCTGGGCCAGAGGCCTGCACTTTAGAGGGTCCTGCTCTGGGTCGCTCCCTGAGCCAGGATTTGCAGGACAAGAGGCCTGTGCTCCCTTGGCCTAGATGATGCTTTGGGTAACCAAGACCCCCAAAGTTCCTGCAAAATTGTCTGAGCCTGCTTTGAAGGCATACACAAACCTCTTTCCCATGTCCATCTCTTTCTAGGCCTGAGGGGGAGCTAAAAGGAAGCTGCCTGCTAGGGTAGGAGGGGACCTCAGAGGGAGCTTTGTCGTGTGGCCTGGCCTGGGCACCTTTGTGTACACTCACAGCATCTCTTGCTGTGGACGGAGCTGGAGGGAGGAAGTGAAGTGAAGGGGCAGGGATGTAGGCTGGGGCTGTACTCCTGCAGAGACATCTGAGGAATCCCAAAATTCTATGATTTTTATATTTCTTTTGAAGGTATATTTGTTAAGAAAGGAAGCTAGAACATGACTCGTTTATTAGCATGATTTATAATTTCCAACTATTTAGATACAAGGTGTTTGGGCTTCTGCTTGCCCTCATCCCTGGGCCCTGCAAATATTGGGGGAGGGGGGTCAACCTTCATACTGGAAAATAAATATATCCCCAATGACTGGAAATATTTAGCTTAAAAGAGGAAGAGGAAGAAATACTGTGATTCTGCCCTTAGCCATAAGAACCTGGACAACTCAGCCTCTTAGAATGTGTATTTCCTCACCCACACAGAACTGGATTAATACAGGCCTCCCTGATTTCTGGAGAATCAAACAGAATAATGTATGTGACAAGGCATTTTAAACCTTTTGCTGGTCTGTAAATGTAAGGTGTTCTTAGGAAGAGACAGGAAATAAATGATAATGTGGGAAAGCTTAAAAAGTTCCATGACTGCAAAATAGTCCTATATATAGTTGAGAAAAATTATGAATGTCCCTCTCACCTCATCTTGATTTATGCAATGAACTAACAACACCAAGAATATATATTTATATATATATCTATATTCATTTAAACTTCTGGGGAATTGTAAATTCACTGGAGGAGATTTCATTTGGAAAATACAAGCTGTCAGAGCAAAGTGACTGTGACCCATCGACATTCAAACCAGAATTTCAGCATCAGAAGTCAGAGGCTGGGGACAGAGCTAATCTGTTCATAGCTTTCTGAAGCACTTGCTGTCTGGAACTGTGTAATTGTGGCCATTCCACAGGGATTAATGAGCCCACCAAAAAAGAAAACGCCTTCGCAGAGGCAAATAACATGAGTACAATATTTTCATTGATGGAAACCTGCCCCCCTCCAGCCCCAAACAAATGCTGTTCCTCAGGACCCTATAGCTAACACATCTGTCTGGACTAATGGAATGTGAAATCTGGCCCAAATAATTTTGAGTGGATTTATGATCCTTTTCTATTTGAAATTTTGGTGGTTGACTCATTTTATTCCCATCCAACATGATTAAATTAATGGCTTTCTAATTGATTCTTCAAGAGTGATTTTCCATTTGCATTCAGAAATAAATGTTCAGTGTGTTCTGAGTGAAAGCTCAGATTTTCCTGGGTCAGTTTGACTCACGTGATGTGAAGAAAGAATAGATTGCTTTTGAACAGAGGCATAGCTGGATCTAAGAATTGAACCTCCCTCTTTCCTGTTCTGATGCCAGCAATGCCCGATGCAGTACCCTGGGCAGAAGTGTCAAGTCAATGGAAAGTAACTTGCAGACCATGACAGTGTGCCTTGTTCAGCTTTGGGTGGCTAATGAAGAACATGGACCCGAGAGTCTAACAGATTCAGCCTGTGGTTATGGGCAAGTTCTCTGAGCCTCATTTGCTTTATCTGTGAACGGAGATATATCTCCCTCGCAAGGCTGGTGTGGGGATTAGCAACAATAGAAAGGCTTTGGCGCATACTTTGCATCCATCCTTGGAGGCTGCAATTGTGACTTCCCTTCTTGGAGCAGCGCTGTTCCGTGTGGTGGGCAGGCTAGCTGTCAGTCTGTGAACTGTTCGTTGCTATTTTGTGATAAGATAAAGTTTGCACCAGAACATAAATCCACTAGATCACCAAGTATACTGTTTAATTCAACCGACTGCATTTTTCATAGCAAGACTTCCTTGAGGAAGGAAGCAGGGCACTGAAGTACATTTTAGTGCAAGTTCCATATGTCGTGGTGCAGTGGCACTTTGAGAAGCATGCCTCAGAGCAGCCATAGAAAATAAAGCAGAAGCAGAAGCAGAAACTAGTAGTGAGCAGACTGGACTCGGAGTCATTGGCTAACATGTATATTTAAGAAAATCATTTACCTCTCCAACTGAGTTGCCTTATCTTAAAAATAGAAATTGCACTGAGGCTCAGAATATATATATATATGAAAGCTCTTTGAAATTCTAACTTTAGTTGTTGTTCTAATAGACTCTGTTACCTTTTAGTCAATTGTTAGAGGACTTAGAAGTCCTGAGCAAGTTACTTAACCTTTTTGAATCACATAATTTCAGGCTGTAAAATTGAGCTAGTAATGTCTACCTCAGACCGTTGGTTTCAGATCTACTGAGATAATTTCTGCAAAATATATTAGTAATAAACTGTGAAAGAGAATGTATACGTTAGTTTTTTTCATGACTATTTCAGGAAAGGCAGAACAGTGGAGAACGATGATAGAATATGCAGAGAGGGCTGGCCACCGTGGCCCACTGTCCCACCGCAGACCTTGCTGATTTGTCACGGCTCCTTTCCCTGCCAGGGCATGGCATGGCCTCAGATTCCTCCCCTCACACTCTCTAGGCAGAAACTACTACTTGGTCCAAGCTGGTACCGGGGCTGGAGCATGGTGTTGTGGAAACAGTGCGGCTCTGAGTCTGAGCAGACAAAGGGTCAGAACTTGGTTGTTTTTACTAGCTCTGATGGAGGGAAGTTATCTCACTGAGCTTAAGTTTTCTCTTCTATAAAACAAGAATTGTAAAACTGACCTCATTGGGCTGTACTGTGGATTCAATGAAATCACACATGCAAAGGGCATGTAAATATATGGTAGGTAGTAATCTTTGAATTTCATCGTCTCTCAAAAATGTTGAACCTCATTAGGTGGTATCACTGATTTGATTCTGTCACGTTAAAGATGACTCATGGGTAACATTTTTCAGAGTTCAATGTCCAAACAACCCACAGCGTTGAGGATAAAGCTGGGTACAATCCATCAGAGTGCTTATGTCATAAGATTCTGCTGGGAATCCTTAGAAGAAAATCCTAACACTGAATGAGTGCAAATGTCCTCTTATTTATTTTATCTATTTTTGTTTTAGGGTGTACGTGGAGAATGTGGTAAACCAGGAATAAAAGGTGACAAAGTAAGGAAAATGTTTATAAAATGCTAACAGCTGTGATCCTTTGGGGCCGAGTTTTTTTTTTAGAAGGAAATTCCTGTTTCTATGAGTCTGTTTTTGTTTGTTTGTTTTGTTTTGTTTAAACAGAGACCAAAGGGATGGTTACCAGAGGGAGGGAGTAGGGGATGGGTGTAAAGGGGAAGGAGAATATAATCAACAATAATGTGATGAGTTTACACGGTGACAGATGATTACTAGAATGGGGTGATCGCATTGTAAGGTATAAAAATGTTGAATCACTATATTGTACAGCTGAAACCAATATAACCAGCATAAGATTATATACCAACTATACTTACAAAAAAACAAAAAACTGAACAATTAACAACAACAACAACAAAAAAGGGGCGCTCTGGCGGGTTTGGCTCAGTGGTTAGAGCATCGGGACTGAAGGGTTGTAGGTTTGATTCCAGCCAACGTCAAGTACTTGGGTTGAGGATTCAATCATTGGCCCCAGTCGGGGTCATGAGGGAGGCAACCAATTGATGTGTCTCTCTCACATCCATGTTTCTCTCTCACTGTCTGTCTCCCTCCCTCCCTTTAATGCTCTCTAAAAAAAATCAATGGAGAAATATCCTCAGGTGAGGATTAACAGCAACAACGACGAAAAAGAGAAAAACAACAACTAAAGGGAAATTCCTGGCATGCATCATGTCGATCTCACTACTGGAGCTGGAGAGTCATTGTCTCAATTTTCACATCAGTAAAACACGAAGCAGAAAACAAAGCCATACCTAACTTTAATTAATAGCGCTCCCCAAAGCCTTTCTTGTGGATCATTAAGACTTTGCTTTGTGGTACTCTAACTTTTGAGGCCAGGACTCCTGAATGTTATGCTGAAAAGAATAATTTAACCAGCAAAAAGTCATTTCAAGCTCCAGTTGGGAAAAAGTAGAATTGTTTTCCAGATGTAAACACTGAGAACAAGCACTTTCCAAGGCAGAGTGAAGAACTCTGTAAGTTAATAAAATCGTTATACATAACGTGGCAGAGCCAGACACAGATAGAGGTTTGACGTTTTGAAAATGCAGCAAGCTACAGACAATTGAGTAGATCTTTACCTTTCATTAAAAAATAAGTATGAATAAAGTATTTAAACTGGAGACAATATTTAACATATTAAGGAGTTCCTCAATGGACCAGAAATACATAGAGAGTGCATTTGAAATATAATACTAAAGGGTCACAAAAAGCACACAGTAAAAGTAGTTTTCATCGCAGTTAAGAACCATAAAGAGCATGCCATTAAGATACCAAAGTCTTTCAATCGCTATATTTTAATTATGGCAGAGAGTCAAGGAGAGAAAACGAGGCAGAGGTGAAAGGAAAAGGATAAGATAATGACAGCAGCACATGTAACCAAACGCTTTAAACAGCTTGAGACTCTGAAAGCTTTTAAACTGCTGGAGAATGAAAGGTCAGATGGATCTGAAAAATGTAGGCTCGGTCATTATCTCTGGGCAAAATGGAAAGTGTGATAATGAATGGATTCTTCCTGGAAGATAACTGAAAATGGGAGATGGACTGGGACTCAAAAATACAGAAGAAGGGACACATAGAAGAGGACAAAAATGAAAGTTAAATAATTACTGGGAAAACTATTTGAAATAAAAAGGCTGACAAAGAGTATCATATTTTATTGACTAAGATGCCAAGGATTGTTAAATGCCCTATTATATTCTGTGCCAAAAAGAAAGAAAAAAAAATACTTCCGATCATAAAGATGCCATTGATTGTAAGATGTATCCCAATGTCAGAGATGTGAAAATCTGAAAATGCATGTCTAGAGTCAATGAAACATAGTTCCTTGACATGAAGAATTTTATGTAAAACATACCAAGAATCAGAAAACCCAAAAGGTAAAATAAAAATGGCTAATAAATGAAAAAAATATCCAATACATTAGCAATCAGATAAGTAAAATTAAAACATTAAAATATTACTTAACCTATCAAATTAAAACACTGAAATAATATATACTCAGTGTTGATGGGGATTCTCACTCGGGTAGTGAGAATGGAAATCTGAATAAACTTTATGGAGAAAGTTTCACGTTTTCTCCCCATACAAAGTGTAAGAGATAAAAGAGAGTGAGAGAGAATCTTAAATGTGCTTATTATCTGTCTCTGCATCAGGCATCCTTTTCTAGGAAATCATCCTTAGGAATGAAGTTGGACAAAGATGTATACACAAAGATGTTCATTATAACATTATTTAAATAATTGTCATCAGAACAAATTTAAATGTCCAAACTAGGGAAATGAATAAGTAAATCATGATAGACTCATATTCTTGAATATTATTCAGTCAACTAAGAGTTATTAAGACATGGAAAAATATTTTTGATACAACAGAACACCAGATAAGTAGGACACAAAATTGTACACGCACTTTGATCAAATTATTTGAAGAAAAAGCTATTGGGAACTAAAACTGGATGAAAACATGCTAACAGCAGTGTGAAGGGACACATGTACAACAAAAGCAGAAATGAAAGTGGAAATCTGAGAAAAAAGAGACTAGACTATAGTATACTCCAATAAAAGTAAACTTTAAAGAGTTTTCTAGTTATGGAACATATTGAAATATTTTCTATTAGAAGAGTGGTGAGTACAAACAGCGTTTTGCCAAGTTCCATGTCTTGAAAATAGCAAAAGAGCAATCTAGACATTGGAGAAATTCACTAAGTTAAAATTACTGACATTACCTTGTTGGAAGAAAACAATAGTCCACCAAGGTTACTATTTTCTAAGGAATCTTAGGAAATCTTTTACTTTGATCAAAATGTCAATATATAGGTCAAGAACTTACATCTAAAATTATGTTTTTATGGAGTTTGTTTGCTAAAGGAAAGTTTGACCCCCATTTGAATTGTTAATTAGGATCATTTCATTAACATTGAATATGTTGGCTTTGATGTTTGGATAACCAGGGAAGATTGGCCATTACAGAGAACAGGTTCCCTACTTTTCTACCTGAAATCATTGTACTTTGAAGATGGATATTTAGAGTGACTTACCATTAATTTTATTCCTCAGGGATCCCCAGGGCCATATGGATCAAAAGGACCCAGAGGACTTCAGGTAAGGAGGCTAAAACCAAATCTAAGTCTAAGCTAGAATCACCCAGGGAGCCTTTTAAAATCCCTTTGCCCACTTGCACCCTCTACCAATTCAATCAGAATGTCTGGGGATTGGAGCTAGGCATCAATAGTTTTAAAGATCCCCAAGTGATTCCAATGTGCAACCAGGTTTGGAAACCACTACCTTTATGTTTTAACAACTAATTCAGGCTCCCCAAAGATAGGTACCAGCAGGGGAGTCTATGTAGTGAATAGTTGAAGGGATAAAACTTAAATATCAGTATCCAGGAAGACAAAGTCAAAGCAGCTAAAAGCAGAATGTAACTGTTTTTGCAGTACTACTATAATATAGTTGAAACAGTTATGCATTTTATCTAAATTAAGTTGTTGTATTGCTTTGTCACTATAAGTAGTTGATGCTCAATAACATGAAATGATTCTT
Organism: Tadarida brasiliensis; assembly: GCA_030848825.1. Classification (NCBI taxonomy): domain Eukaryota; kingdom Metazoa; phylum Chordata; class Mammalia; order Chiroptera; family Molossidae; genus Tadarida; species Tadarida brasiliensis. Next base: position 73,683,932 of record CM061267.1, on the reverse strand, counting down.
TAAGGCATTTATTTGTTAGACATATCCCATAGATTTCAAAAAATAATGTGGATGATTTTTTTTTCTAGTCTGTGAACTTGCTTCTTCTACAGTTATAATGGGGGGGAAGTGTGTATGTGTGTGTGTGTGTGTGTATGTGTGTGTGTGTGTGTGTGTGTGAAGAGCTAATTTCAGTATTTCAAAAATTCTACTGAAAATTATACTTTTACCCAAGATTTCCTAGACAATATCTAGTTAACCATCAAATCCTTTGTTTTAGCCTGGAATAGTGTCAGGTTAGGGCAGTCACTCTGGTTATCACGGGGTCATTGGAAGCTCCAACTTTCAGTTATATGTGCCTTAGATATATTTTTAAAAAGTTGTTTATTTGAAATATTTTAAAAAAGAGGATCCAATACAAGAATAGGGTTGGAAACACAGGTTTCGAAAACCAATATCTCATTAATAAATGTTTGCTCTCAGCTTAAGTACTATTTTAGAAGATGCTTATTTGACACAAAATTTTTTTTCTCATTCCATTTCTCAATCCCATATAATCACTATTTAACTGAGTTATACAGTCTGAATTCTAACTCTGGGATCTCTAGGGACCCTAATGAATGATTCATTCCTGGTGGGCCTTTTGTACACAGAACTAATTCTTGGTTTTCATCTTGGAGCAGGGCATTAGTGGACCTCCAGGGGACCCAGGCCCGAAGGGATTTCAAGGCAATAAGGTAATACTGTTCTTGGATTAAAACAGGCAGAGTGCCTTTCCCCTAGTGAGCTATGGTAATGCATGTTTTTATTAGGCAGAAGTCAATGGACTCTTTGAAGAAGTATCTTTGGAAATACAAAATAACCTGCAGGTGTATACATAGAATCATGTTCAAGTACAAGTAGGAAGTCATTGGCATAGCTGTATCATTTATTATATTATTCAAAGGGGCATTATTGTAAACAAGCCATTATCAGAACCTTTGCAGTGATTCCTTTTTTTACTGCCCTTTAGTCATTATATGGCTCACTAGAAACTGATTAGTAACAAGTAACTCAATTCAAATGACTCTATTTCCCACATGTAATGCCAACTCAATATGCAGTTTATAAGGGAAGAGAATTTATAACTGTTATACCAAAATGCCAACTCAATATGCAGTTTATAAGGGAAGAGAATTTATAACTGTTATACCAAAAAAAAAAAAAAATCAAGCTTTTTTTTTTTTTTTTTTAAACAGGGGTATAACCTCAATCATCAGTACCATGCTTGTGATGTTATTCCACAGATAGCCAGGCAAGACAGATAGGGAGGAGTTGAACAAGAACCAAATAGAACCAAAAGATGCTGTAAGAGGGTTTTGAAAAAGGCTCTGTTTTTCAAGGAGCTTGGCCATTAATTTTCTGAAAGCAAGCCTTCTAGTTCCTTTTTAACTCTTCTCAATGCTTAGTAAGTTTCATGGATATAGTAAATACCCACTAAATGGAGATAAGTTAGTGACTGGAGATCTGTGGAATTTATGGCGGTAATAACAGCTGAAGGTGCTGTCCCCAACGGACCCTAGATAAAGCCAATATTTTTAAAGTGCTATTAAATTTAAGTTGTGGGGAGTAGTTGGGCTTACTTGAGTGTTCTTTTTTTTTCCAGAGGAAAGGGAATGACAAGTATAGTATTTTAATGAGATAATGACAGTGTGTGATTCCCCAGGCCACTTTTAATTGGCAAATTAAAATAGAACGGGCTTCTCAGTGGGAGTGTGCTTCAGTTTCATCTGGGGAAAGTGTCTTTTCCAGTCCTTGCCTATGATTAATTTTCTCTGGGGAAAGAAGTGGCTCTTTTGAATACTGAGTAGAAGGTTTTTATAAAACTGCTTTGGCTGTAGATAAAATCCTGCAGCAAGAAAAAAATATATTTTGACAGTTCATCCTTATTTCTAGGATTCTTTGTTTACCTAAGATGATAATTTTCACAAGTTTGTGAAAGAGAGGCTTAAAACCAGGGGTCAGGGTTGAAATTTGCAACAGTAATAGAATTCCGAATTTTTGAGCCGCAAGGGATATTAGAGATCATACTGGCCCAAAGTTTTCATTTTGGAAAATGAGAAAGAAAGTCTGGAGATCAAATGGTTTGCCTGAGGCAGAGGCAGAGCCGGGGGCTTCAGCTCCAGAGGACATCTGAGGAAGCGCTGGTTGGGAGCAGGCCTGTGGCTTTGAGAGCCGGTTGGTGGCAATCCATAAAAACATGCCTATTTGATCACTTCTCTCTTTGTCTCATACAGTTAGCTACTTGAGTTTTCCTTTTTAAATAAATCCATTTCAACAAAATTTAGTTTTTCTTTCCAACCATGTATTCATTCTTAGAAAGAATAAATAAATCATCAAGTGTTCGGGGGAGCTTGTAATTTTCTGACATAATAACACTTCATGCTTGACTTTCTCAACAATGTCATAAAAGGAGTAGTTGTTTCAAAAGTATTTGAGGACTTCATCAATTTTCTAAGGGCGTCTCTTACAATATTTTTTAAAAAATGTGGTAAGTCCGGCCGGTGTGGCTCAGTGGTTGAGCATCAACCCATGCACCAGGAGGTCGCTGGTTCGATTCCCAGTCGGGACATATGCCCAGGTTGTGGGCCCAATCCCCAGTGGGGGGCGTGCAGGAGGCGGCCGGTCGATGTTCTCTCCCATCGATGTTTCTATCTCTCTCCCTCTCGCTTCCTCTCTGTCTAAAATCAATAAAGGAAAAAAAAATTCTTTTTAAAAATTGTGGTAAAAGATCTATAACGTAAAATTACTACTTCGACGTTAATCACAAATTTCACAGCCTGGTGAACCCAGGCAGTTCACTGCCCATTGAAAAGATATCAATTTCTAGAGCATGTTCAAAGTTGTTGGGAGGAAGTAAGGTGGGGATGAACTTCTCTTTTTCCTTCTCATTGTATTTCTGGTTTAAGGTCATAAATGTAGTAGTCCCTTGACTCTTACTTTGAGACTATTACTAATTTCCACAGCTCTTTGTATCTGTCAACCAGGGACGCATGTCACATTGATCAGTATTTTTTAAATTTTATACATTTATGAGTGTACTGTATTAAAAGTCAGGTTTCAAGGAATAGTTTCATTTTGCATGCCAGAAGGTACTTCTAAATCTGAAAGACTTAATAAACTATTTTCTCCTCAATCTAAAAATAATGTTATGTTTTGCAGTGACATTTGATTCATTCCCATTTTATTACAAAATGTTTTTAAGAAATTGTTATTGCAATTTACGCAAAAACAGCCTCTAAAATCCAGTAATTCTGAATTTTCTAATGGGCACAGGAGGAAATTTTATCTGAAAACTTCTATAATAATAGATAACACTTATTTATTGATTATTTTCTATGTACAGATCCAGTTCTAAATGCTCATTTAACATACCACCGTTTGAGGCATGATCTTTTCTTACCCAAGGTCAGGCACAGATTAGGCTTCAGAGGCACAGAGTGTTTAAGCAATGGGTCCAAGTCTACACAGTGAGTACGGGGCAGAGCCAGGATTCAAACCCAGCCAGTCTGCTCTTAATCACCATATTATATTTATCTCTTTGGAAAAGTGCTCAATTTCCTGCGTAGTCAGCCTGTGACAAATGCATTTCTTTTGGACAGTATGGACATCGCATTTGTTCTCTACTTCTAATGTACTCTGGCTGGCAACAAGTCCATAAAGAAGCACCTTTCTACTTAGTTAGAATGTTTATCTGGAAATGCAGGGAAAGAAGGGAATCATATGAGAAAAAAATAAATCAATAATGTGCTCTTTCAAATATTTTGTTTCTTACAAGACCTTAAAGTAGAAACCTTTCGATGTGTAACATTTGTGAATGTACCCCGAGAGTTTCTAGACGGGGCCTGCATCTGTCTTTAAATTTGGTCTGTCTTAGGAACTACAATCCCGTCCCGTTGCTCTGCTGGTTGGATTTCCTTCATCAAAGGGTTTGCAGTCAAGGTAGCCAAAGAACAAAAAGCAAAAAATACGGCATGTGATAAATCAAGGAAAAAATGTGATTCTGGCTTTGTTTCCCAAATAATTTGTCATTAATAATTTCCACATGTAAAGTAGCTCCTAGTTTGCCCCGAATGCCCTTGTTTCCTTAGAAACAAAACATAGATGTTCCTCACAATGCAGCCTTGGCTCTAGGGCACCTCAGTCCGGTTCGCATACAGGAGCTCATGCAATGGCATTCATTAGAAGAACATCCCATTACTCTCGACTGGAACTATAACCACGTAAGTGCCCAAGGAGACCTATCCCTAGGACGGAGCTGAAAGGGTAACTCAGGAACGAGCACCGTGCTCTTTCTCAGTGAAAGCTGAGTGCCTCGGAGCCCTGTGCTGACGTCCACGGGCTGCAGTGGTGGTGCAGGTTGTGAACACATCTGGCCCTGGAATGGGCCCTTGAATAACTGGAAAGAATGGCTCAAGGTTGGCAGGCCTCTCAAATCACAGAGAATAAATTACCAAAATTAGTTTTGAACAAATAAACTTAGAATGCTGTGTGCAAGCCCACATTAGGTAATTTTTGCCATTTCTGGGTGTTTTTCTGAGGTTAGTTCTGAAGGGTATTTTTTTCTCAAGTCTCATGCACATCTGCTCTTTCCAAGATCCTCTTTGTGCTCCTGGAAGGAGGGACAGCTCACTGTGGCTTGACCTGGACGCACACCGTGACATGTTGAAGCCTGCTAGAGCCAAAGGACACCAGGAAATAGCCCTGATGTGTTTTCCCCAAACAAAGTACCACATGCTAATCCCCAAACAATTAAGAATACCGTGATATATTATATATTAATTTATCTTAATAGATGAATTGCCCCCCTTCTAACCTCTTCCATTGTTTTACTCTCGGACATTCGCAGATTTCCTATAGCGCTTTCTTCCCCCTAAGTGTTTTCTTCCTGCACTACGCTCAAATATAAGAAACTCCGTGTCCTTTTATGCATGAGACTTGGCCTTACCTTACATTCAGTTTCGCTTCTGAGATGTTAAGAAAATCCACAGAGAAATGTCACCCGTCGGTCCAGTTTAATAAATTGCATATGGTCAGGGTAAATAATCTCCAGTGAATCGAACATCCACCACCCATCGAAAATGAATGAAGGACCTAATATTAATGAAAAACAACACAAACCAAAACCACAGAACTTATGTTTCAAGAGGAGTAGTGAGGGAAATCTAGGCACTTAGAGCACAACCAAAGTTCTACACCACCCCATGCTTCTTAGACACCCTTCTCCTCCTCACTCAACTCCTTCCAGCGTCCATGTTTCATCCTTATCCAACTCTGTCCAGTTTCCTTTTTTTTTTTTTTTCCCCAACCATTTCATTTTGAGTTTCCCAAGCACAGCAGATATTTCAAGTAGCTGGTATTTTTATGAGGACATTAAGTAATGGCTAAATATAAAGATCCTAAAATTAAAACTGTAAGCCTAGTAAACATCCTCATACAACATTCTGTTTCCTTCAAAATGCTCTGTGAAAAGAGGTCATTTTTAAAAAGAGGGCTACTCATCAACCCTTAACATAGCTACTAGGAACGCATAGGCAGATAACTTTGGTAGCTGGCAGTGTGCTAGTCAAGTTTTCTTTGAGCTTCCATGTGTTATGCCTTTAAACATGGCCAGCCTTCTTTCAGATGTGAACCATTGGCAGGAGAATTAGAAAGATACGTGCAGGTCCATCACTGTTTTAAAGAAAAGTCTACAGCAGAAGATCCAGCAATGCACGCTCACACAAATTTAAGATAAGAAAAAAAATCAGTATTTGTTGACTGAATGAATGACTGAATGAGTGAAAGGTTTTCAGTGGAATGAGTTGTCTACGGTGGCATACTGCAGAAAGGGCAAATAGGCAAGAGCCCAAGGAGGCACTTAGTCAATTCTGAGGTTATTGGAAACCTTTGAGAGAGCAGTTGCAATAGAGAGACTGGAGAGAGACAATGGATTGTGGAAGGAGTCACAGAGAAGCATCCAGTAGCCAGGAATTTTGACCATTCTTCTGAGATATTCGGATAGTAAATGGTACAATGGTTGATCTAAACCATAAAAAGCTTCTTGTGCATTAAATAATCTATGTGTTATTTATACTTCTACTTTCTTTTCAGAGTGGCATAAAGAGTTGGGACTTAATTTTTTTTTACAGTTTCATATATACAACCTAGATTGTTTTTCATAATGTTTTTCAAAATACCAATATTTTCATTAGAGCAGAAAAAGCATAAATGAAGATTTAGTAGTTTTAAAAATACATTGCTGTTTTGGTAATTATTTAAACACTTGATTTGACTCAAAGGTAGCTTAGTAGCTTCAGTAGGTCAACCTACTAAACATAACTAATATTTCAATTGTGGTTTGGAAGTAGTTCAATGCCACAAATATGAACAACTGTGAAGAATTTTAAACTTTCTCTTTATTTCAGTTCTCACACAACTCAAAAGCCTAAAAATTTCCTAACATTATGGTGTTGCTTTCAACCACTAAAAAGTCATGATTTGCAATAGGATATAATTCCTTATAACTCAGTGGGAAGTAAATCAGTTGAAACATACATGGATGTCAACAATTCCTAGTACAGAATAATTAATCAAACAGAAAACTTTCTTTTTAAGTCCATAGCTCTCCCAGCTGAATGACTATATTTTTTGGCTTCATATAAAGTATTTTAAGTACAGGGTACTGGAACATGTCAGCTGTTCCAGATGTCCAAAAAAATAATGGGCTCCCTGGTCCAGGCTAACAACTTTGAACAAGGTTGTGACCGCTCTGTACAGCTGTGCAACGGGAAGAATCCCTTTACAATTTCAATGATAAATATCTGTTTAAAGAAGAATCAGAACCAAGCTGCCAAACTATGTGAATGTTTTTCCTTCAGAGATGTCAAAGTCTAAGTGCTACTTCTGTCCTGGGCTTACAATGAAAGGGAAATAATCATTAGTAACCCAGCGATTCTTATGGAAAGGGCTTTGCCCTATGTACGCATCTGTCCACCAGGACTCTAAATTAGCTTGTTAACTCACTTACGTGAGACAATGGATAGTGGCAACTTGAGGGGGCTGCCAGACATGTGGGATGTCACCCAATGGCTTCAAGGTAGATGATTTTCATTCCCAAATCTCTGATGCATGTGGTTCTCAGCAGATGGAGTATACCGTGTGTGAATGTGAGTGCACGTGTGTATGCAGAGACCACTAAGGTGCAAGCTCTGATGGACTGAGAAACCAAAATGCTGCCAACATTTCCCACAAAGGGTCTGAGTGTAACCCATGTGTCTGGACAAGCTGGCACCAACGTGAAAAAGAATCAGTTACTGCAGTGTCTTCAGAGAGATGTCAGAGTTTTTAAAAACAACGAAATCAGTGCCCTTAATTAATTAAAGTAAGTTGCAATAGCAACATTGCAACAGGGAAAATTAAGTTTATTCCAAGGATAAGGTAATATACACACAATATTTAACCATTTGTAAGTGTACAATTCAGTGGTATTAAATACATTCGCAATGTTGTATAACCATCACCACTGTCTATACACAAAACTTTTCCATCATTCCAATATAAACATTGTACCCTTTAAAAAATAATTCTCCTGCCCTGGCAGGTTTGGCTCAGCAGTAGAGTGTCAGCCCGTGGACCAATGAGTCGCAGGTTCGATTCTGGCCAAGGGCACGTACCTCGGTTGCAGTTTGTCCCTGGTCTTGCGGGAGGCAACCAGTCGATGTGTCCCTCTCACATCGATGTTTTTCTCTTTCTCCTTTTCTCTCCCTCCTACTCTGTTTGAAGATAAATAGAAAAATATCCTTGGGTGAGGATTAAAAAAAAAAAAAAATCTTAAAAAAAAAAATTCTCCTTGTTTTCCCCTGCCCCCACTCTCCAAGGTAAATTTTTAAGAAACATCACACTGTCATATGAACCCATCTTCTCTCATAAATCAATGTTTTGTTTTCAAATTTATGGAGAGAGCTCACCTTGAATATTTTCCAGCTATTTATTTTGTGCTGCAGGAGTCCAAACAGTGTCCACCAGAGCTGTGATTCATAGAAGCTCTCCCAATGGGCTGCTGGCCAGTCCTTCCTTTTAGGGAAAATGACACACAATGCCTTCGACTCTATTATATGTGATGAAGTATGACTTTCCAGTTATATTGAACCATATGCATTGCCATTTTTGTAGGTCAAATGTGGTTGAATACTGTCAATTTCACATGGTTTAACCTAATGGCGTTAAAGAAAATGAGTTAAGAGTTACTAAAATCTGGTATAATGGTATCGTTTCCATTACATTATTCACCAATTCTTTGCTATGAAGTTTTTTCTTCTTTGGAAGGGATAAGTAGGTGTATACAAACGATGTTCTTTTTTCTTACCCAAGTAGAAGGTATTCAGAAAAGACTGTAATTAGAGATTTGAAATAATGTTGGTTCTAAAATCAGTGCAGGTGGCCCTGGCCGGTTTGGCTCAGCAGTTAGAGCGTTGGCCCATGGACCAGAGAGACCCGGGTTCAGTTTCCGCTAAGGGCACGTGCCTCAGTTTTGGTTGGTCCCCGACCCCAATGGTGTCGTGTGGGTGGCAGCCACTTGATGTGTCTCTCTCGCGTCGATGTTTCTCTCTCTCTCTTCCTCCCTTTCTCCCTCCCATTTTGTCCGATGATAACTGCAAAATGTCCTTGGGTGAGGATAAAAAAATAAAAAATAAATAAAATCAAATCAGTGCAGTTGGTTAATGATTGTTATATCTATACCTATGATGATATTGTGTGATCACAGTATTGCCAATTATAATTTACATTACCTTTACCACTAATTCCGTGACAATACTGATCCAGGTAAACATAAAGTGTGCCTGAAACGACACATGAGTCAGCTTGTATAAAGTATATTTCCTCTTGGCTTATATGGTATTTTAAGATCCTTGGTCTTCATATGATGGAACGTGCAGACTGAAATAATCTGACTTTTGTGTTTTTCATCCTATAACAAAGACATGCATGAATTTAGTCTGCAATGAGGTGATTTTTTAAATGCTTTAAGAAAAGAATTGAAAGGTCCCAAGGGGCAGTTTGCATGGTGGTTAGAGCACTGGCGGTAAAACCAGACTGTGGGGGTTCAGATTCAGCCCTCTGGTATAGGAGCACTGATTTGGGCCAGTTACTTTTCCTCCTCATGCCTCAGTATTCTCATCCACGTAATGGGTTAATAATAGTACCTACCTCTTAAAGTTGTTTTGAGGCTTATATGAGTTAATATACGTGAAACACCTAGAGTACCACTTGTTATATAGTAAGGGCCATACGTGTTGGCAATAAATACTAAGCAGTTAACTACTTTGATGACCCCTCTTTTTATTAATGCAGAACAATTCTTGCTTGATATGTTTTCTAAAACTACACCTCTATTACATAACAGTTCCTCTCAAACAAGAGAAATTAGGGACTAAAAATGGAGCTTGATTTAACAAGTATTTGATAAATATTAGTTTCCTGTTCCCTTTTCCGTCTTTCCAAAAAAGGGGGCCTTTCTTGACCTTTTCCCAAGCATTTGTATCCAGTCATCATTTCCCTGAGTTTTAGCTAAGAGTGTATCTTGGCTGTCCTTGAACCATTTTGCACTTACAAAATGCTCGTCCATCATTTTGTTCCATTTGGAAACTATGAGAATATTTGTCACAAGACTTAAAATATTAACGTTGGTGCTACACATATCTGACAAATAATTTAAAAGAAGTTGCCAAAACATCCTTGTAATTATAATTAAGAAAATTGTTCATAATTGTGTTATTCAAGAAATGATGAAGTTCTATCCTCAAACATTTCCAAGAGCCTTGGACAATCATTCATTATTTATTACCTTAGGAAAAGGGAGGCTGGTGGCTTTGGTTAGAGCCAGTGCCAGGAAACAGGAGTGTTGAGTTTCTCTAGCTGGATTTTCCATACAGTGTGAGTTTAAGCCATCTATTAGAATTATGAATTGTATCTGGGTAAGTATGAAAGAGAAACTGTTCCAAAGGTACTTGATATCACCATGGCTGAACACCTGAGTAAACCAGGGGCAACTCCAGAGGAGCATTTCCAGTCTCCCAGCTGCCCCAGCCTAGACAAGGTACCCTGCTCTGTGCACCTGCAGCAGCTGGCATGGCACCTGGTCCCTAGCTGCTGCTCAGTAAACGCTGCATGGATGGTTGAGTGAATGATATCAATTGGCTGAGCACTGAGAATGCAAAACTGAGCAAAATCACATGACATCCTCCCCACAGTCTAGAGGGAGACATATTAACTAAATTCAAAGTTGCCATTATAAAGAGAGCTCAGAAAAGAGGAAAATGGTACTATCTGTGCCTCTATAATAGGGATCTCACCTGATCAGAGAAGCCTTCCCCAGAGCCATGCTGCTTAAAATAGATTTGAAGGATGAATCAGGATTGAGTAGGAAAATAAGGAGGTAAGAATATCCCAGACAGATAAAATAGTATATGCAAAGATCCTGTGGCAGAGGGGAGCATGGCAAGTACAAGGAACTGAACAAAGGTCCATGCTGCTAGGGTGGCTTGTGAAGAAACAACTAATAGCCCTGGCCGGTTTGGCTCAGCAGTTAGAGCGTCGGCCTGTGGTCCAGAAAGACCCGGGTTCGGTTCCCACTGGGGGCACGTGCCTCGGTTGCAGTTTGTCCCCGGCCCTGGTTGGTCGTGCGGGAGGCAGCCACTCGATGCGTCCCTTTCACGTCGATGTTTCTCTCTCTCTCTCTTCCTCTCTCTCCCTCCCACTCTATCTGAACAAAAAATGGAAAAATGTCCTCAGGTGAGGATAAAAAAAAAAAAAAAAAAGAAAAGAAACAACTAATAACAGATGGGACTGGAAAGGCCACAAGACCATACTGTACAGGAGTTCTCAAGCCTTGTGAGGAGCTCTGTCTTCACCCTAAGAGTTAAGGGAAAGGCTTTAAAGGGTTTTACTCAGATTAAAAATGCAAAGATTGTTCTGGCAGCCATGGGGGTGGGGGTGGGGATAAATTGGAGTATGCTGGAATGGATACATGTAGAATAGTAAGGAATTTGTTGTAGTCTGAGCAAAAGATGACATTAATTTGGGGTAGATTGAAGAGATGGATGGATTTGAGAGAGGTTTAGGAGGCATATTGATAGGCGCTGGTGATGCATTGTATAAGGTGGATAAGGGAGTGAGAAGTGTCAAGAATGACTCCTAGGTTCTGGCTGACCCTTTCCTGAGATAGAGAATGTGGGGAGGTGATCAGATCTGCAAGTGGAAGATTATGATTTTGTCTTTGGAAATATGAGTTCCTTTTAAAATTCTTTTTCCTGACTTCCTTTACACTGCTTTGCCAGCTCCCATTTCTTTTCCTTTTTTTTTTTTTGTGTGGCTACCGCCTTCCCCAACTTCCCACGAGACATCTCCGTGTTCTTCCACTCCCACTTCATTTAAATTTGGGTACTCTCCATGGTTCTGACCTGAGCCTCTAGCCTCTTTAATCACTCTAAACCTGTGCTGTCAATACAATGCCCATGTAGGTCTACTGAGCACTGGAAATGCGGCTTGTGTAAATTGAGATGTACCATACATGTTAAATACACATAAGATTTCAAAGACATAGCATTAAAAGTAATAAAAAATAGAATCATTAATACGATTTTTATGTTGATTATATATTGAAAGGTTAATATTTTGGATATATTGAGTTAAGTAAAATGTATTATTACTTTCTTAATGTGGTTACTAGAAAAATTTAACTTACATGTGTGGCTCACTATGCTTTTTTAGTGGACAGCACTGCTCTAGACAGTGACCCTTTTGTCCCTTCATTCCTATCCACTTGAGTCCACAGAACTGCTTACTGACCCTACAACATTTCAAATCATTTATGACTCATGTGCTTTCCTTCTCCAGAACTTTCGTTCCTCTTCTTTCCTACCAGATTAGATATGATTCCTATCTCTTTGTTCAGAGCAAATACTACCTCTACTATAGGACATTTCCCCAATTTCTTACGGCAGAATTAAACATTTCTGCCTCAGAGTCTTACATGCTCTGTTAATATCTTTATTATACTTCATTATATGCTTGTATCTTGTTTTATGTTCATTTTTCTGTCCAGCAAGATTGTAAGTGTCTGAAAAGTGCAGGTGCGATCTGATTTATGTCTGTAATTATGTAATCGGGTACTCAGTATCAGGTTGGTGCTCAAGGAAAGACTGATGAATAACAATTGAATCTACACATATTAAACAGCTACCATGTGACTGGTTATGAGATATTTTACAGACAATATCTTGAATTATCTCAACAACCCTGTAAGGTAGATATAATTATCTTTAATTGCATATGAGGATTTTTTTTTAAGTAATTCTTTTTTTTTCCCTTTATTGATTTTAGAGAGAGAGAAAGGGAGAAGGAGAGAAAGATAAAAACAGTGATGAGAGAGAACATCGATTGACCGCTCCTGCATGCCCCCTACTGGGGACTTGACCCACAACCTGGGCATATGCTCTGACCGGGAATTGAACTGGCGATCTCTTAGTGCATGGGTTGACGCTCAACCACTGAGCCACACCGGCTGGGCTGCATATGAGGATTTTACAAAAGCTTAAACTTTTAGTAAATTATAGAGCTAGGATTCAACTACAGTGAATGACTCCAAAGCTATGGGTTTTTCCTCCTGTGATTTCATACCCACTAAAATATAGATTAAAAAGTGGAGATTATACTTCTACATTATAATGTGGAAAAATACCTATTTCCTAGGATTGTTAGAAGATGAAATGAGATAACATAGATAAAATGTCAGGACAGTGCTTGGAAATAGTAAGTTTAATTAAACATTGGCTTCCATCAATCTTGAGGCTCACAGCATAGAGGTCCTTAATTTCTGAGGAGGACCAAAGTGATCTACTCAACTTCCGTGATGCCCCTACACATGCTCACACACATTTACACTCATATGGAGGTCATGAGAAACAGAGCCCCTCTGAGGCCACCACTTTTACCCAGTCCTCTTTGCACATGCTTGCGATGGTTAAAGAAAGTGAAGTAGAGAAATAATTACTAATACCTGGGGTATTCAATCTGTGTGTGTGTGTGTGTGTGTGTGTGTGTGTGTGTGTGTGTGTGTGTGTGTTGGTGAGGGGTGGGGCAAAAATAACAGCAGGAAAGGAATCAAATTGGGAGTCTTACTAGGGCTATGTTGCCTTGGCAAATTGCCAGAAAAATCATTCTGAGTAAAGTATTGACTCTCCGCTCCTGTTCTGTCTTACCCAGCTTTGGTGCTTTACAATCAGGACAACATTTTTTTTTAGCACCTCGGGAATCCTTGTAGGAAAGGGAAAGGGGAAGTATGAAAAGGTAAACATTCACTACAGACCAATACTGGTCTGCAGGTCCTGTGTTGAGATGCTAGGCTCCTGAGAAATAAATTTAAGCAAGTGAAATGTGAAAATATGTTGCTATGGGGTTGTGTTCAGGTAAGAGAAAGTATTCCCTCTGTAAGCTTTGGATGCCTGTAATTCCTTGAAAAAGCAATGTTAAGAAATCTCTCAGTTGCTACTGGTAGTTGACCAAGGCTAAAGGGAGCTTGTGGGCTCAAGAGTAAGACAGTGACTTCTCCTCTTGATTCTCCTGGTTTACACATTTCAGGGTAACAACTGAGCCAGTGCCTTGTGCATAGCCAGAGGAAACTGTCTCACTAAATCCGTGCTCTTGTTTGTTTTATATCAAACATACAGACAAGCGCCAAGTAGGATAGAGCTTCCACTACTTAAAAAAATTTAAATTATCTTCCAAGTATATAATGTGTACTATATATATAATATTTAAGGGCCTTCTGATCCATTATAGAACCAAACTACATATAAAAGGGACAGGGAATAAACAGAATAAGGAAACGTAGGGCTTATTATCATTATTGTTTTTATTATATATGTATTTTTTTAATCCTCACTCGAGGATATTTTTCTATTTATCTTCAGATGGAGTGGGAGGGAGAGAAAGGGAGAGGGAGAGAATCATCGACATGAGAGGGACACATTGACTGGTTGCCTCCTGCATGGCCCCGACAAGGGCCAGGGATGAACCGCAACCGAGGTACGTACCCTTGACTGGAATCGAACCCACGACTCATTGGTCCACAGGCTGAAGCTCTACCGCTGAGCCAAACTGGCCAGGGCTATTATTATTGTTTTAATGGTGTGTTTACCTCTCAAACTAGTCCTTTGAATTGAGGGACTATGTCTTGAGCATCTCTGCATTTACTTCATTACCCTCCACATAACAAGTACTTGGTGTTCATTTACTGAGTAATGGAAACAGTCACTCATGTGCAGTATAATTGACAAGGAGATTCCAACTTGAGTGGATAGCACCAGAAGTTGTAAGGAAAAGGTTTAAGTGAAAACTTGGATTCTTTAGGAAATTGAATACTCTCTAGCACTTAAATCAAACTTTGAGATTAAGAAAACATCTTCAAATTTAGGAAGAACTTTTAGTCTGATATTATATAGAGAGAAATTCCATGGCCAAGAACATGTAAAAAGTAGCAATGGCAATTACCCGGCTGCTCCAGATAATTTAATGTATATAGACAAATAAGTACAACCTTGAATTTGAAAGGGAAAAATGGAAGTTGATTTATCTGCCAGATTGACTTGTACTCAAAAGGATGAACAGAAGATACTTTTAAATTCAATCCACTCAAATGCCAAAGCATCATAAACTCTCACAATCCACTGATTTTGCAGTAACCTCTCCGGGACTCGGGCTTCTCACCTGTGAAATGTATGAGCCCGACGCTGTCATTGAGTTCTGTACTGCCTGCTACATAGTAGACAACATTAATTGAAAATTCTCTGGCTTCTAGTAACAGACATCTTGACTCACAGAGCCTTAATTCATGAGCACTCTTTTTGTTGAGTAAACAGCCTGTTTGAAGGTAGGCAGTCCAGGGCGGAATCAGCAGCTTAATGAGGTTCTCCAGGAGCCAGGCAGGCTCTTTGAAAATGTTTCTGCATCATCGTCTTCAACTGTTGGCATTCAGCTAAGAAAATGTCGCCTCGTGGCTATAAGATAGCTATCACAGCTCCCAGCAGGCCAGCAGAGACAAAAAGCTTTCTCTGCATTCAGTAAGACCCCTATATTTGAACTCAGCCAAAGGACCAACCTAGACTAACCAGTGGCAAAAGGAAAGGCGATTCTAGACTTGCATTAGACGAATTGTCATTCTTCCTACACCCCTGAGGACAAAGAATAGCCGCCCATGACCTGAACAGGTCAGATTTCTAACAGCAGGGAAGGAATGAGGAGACAGGATGGTCACTGGGCAGGAAATAAAATGTGCTTCCGGAAACACTTCATAAAGATTTGTTGAACGAACAAGCGAGGGCTGCATTCTGACTTTCATGGATCCTAAAAACTTTGCCTTTGTGGGTCCCTTTCTCCAAAAAATATGTTTAAAATAGTGTTTTACAACCAAGTGAATGTAAAGACAAATACAATCCAGACTGAATTCATTGTTATGTATTCATTCTTATTATGTTTATTTTTTATTCTGATTTTAAAAATAAAAATGGAAACATTTTTGTCGGCCCTGCACGCTGTGCCCACTATGCCCAGTGGGTAATTCCACCCTGAGTTTATGTTGTGTTTCCAACCGGCTTGTACACACTTGAGGGCAGTGGCTGAGTACCAGGCTTCACTGTTGCCCTCAAAGCATCTGTTCCATCCCTATGAATCTAAGAGCTGCTCATCAAATACTACTGAGTTGAGCTAACATATCACCATTTCCTCCTCTAGGGTGAGCCAGGTCCTCCTGGTCCTTACGGTCCTCCAGGAGACCCTGGTATTGGACAGCAAGGTATTAAGGTAAAGATTCTTGTCTCTTTGCCCGTTGATGACTTTTTAATTTATTGTAGGGACTGGGGGAGCCGTGATTTAAACTCCGCTCAGCCTTATCCTCATAGGTACAAGGAAGGAGGCTGCTTGCAGAAGTTACTTACAGTCTGGATGCTTGGACACTGAGTGCCCCAGTCAGGGACAGTTACCACAAGAGTAATCAATGTATTTTGTTACTTGGTTGGGATGAAAAATTTGCTTGTCTCGAAATATCCACCCTCTTGCCAATGTACATGTGCTTCTGTTGAGTTTTCATGAACTTGAAATGTTAACATGAAAAAAGTTATTGGGATGTGAAATACCCTAACACATCAACGATCACCTGCTCACATTAAATAAGCCTATAGGGGCAGAAACCAGAAGTCCCAGGACACTGAAGAGTCAGTGTTGGCAGGAAGGTCTGTAGGGAACTAGAAAGGACTGGAACACCAACACCCTAGGTCCTCTGAATCATTCAGGATTAACAGAGCTTATTTTAAATGGATTTTCTCTGTCATTGGGACAAAACGATGTCAATGCAGGACTAAAACAGAGAGCAGTACAAAACAGTGCACTCTGAATGTCATCAAGGGTCACCACGATGGCATTTGCACAATAGCACATTGAGACCTCGAGAAGGTGGAGTTTATATTGGCAGTTATTGGAGAAGGGCTCTGAAGGAGATCGAGTGTGACGTGACTGCAAGGAGAGGTGACGTGGAACAGAGTGGGAACGGGGAAGGGCAGCATCAGGATGGTCGTGAAGGGGCAGGGACAGCATGAGTATTGCTACTGGGGTCACCTCAGTAACCAAAGTGAGCCATGCACGGTCCATCTGCCAATTACTACACCATAGTCGCTGAAAGTGGAAAGTGCCGTATTGCACTGAGACAAGAAGGGGGCTGAACATTTTAGGGTCCTTTGTTCACTTAAATTCAAGCCATCTCTCCTCCTCCAGAATTTTTTATTGTTATTTTTACGAATGAGAAAAATTTGGCTGTTTTGCTCCATATCTGTGTTGAAATCTTTTGAGTATTTTGTGCTATATTTCTTCTTTATTTAAAAGTTCAAACTTTCATTTGATTATTTCTTTTTCTTAGGGGGAGAGAGGCCAGGAAGGAAGAACAGGGGCTCCGGGACCAACTGGCATTGGTGAACCAGGCCAGCCAGTAAGTAGCAAGAAATTCTAGATGGAATAAGGACAAATATAGTACTTATGTGCTCCTTCTGGTTAGAATCAATGTTCAATTAACCCATCTTATATCTTTTTGGACAACAAATGATAACAAATATGCATGAACCAGATACAACTATCATTTTTCATAACACTTAAAATATGAACACACATACACAAACACACACAAATATACATATATGTACACATATGATATGTACAACTGGCTCTCTCTTACTGTAATCTCTTACAAGATTAACCAGCTGTTCAAGAAGATTTCTTATGTGTCAAAATTTCCTAGGAGATATGAGATCTGGATTCAGGCCTAATGTCTGTTCTTTGTAACTTACTTTCCTGTAAACATGAGAAATTCCCTGACAATGAGGATTTTGCTCATTACCTAATCCACGAGTGTACTCTGAATCTAGCATTAAGGATGGTAGCTGTGTTATTTGCAGTCTCTACCTTATGTAGCTTTGAAGTTCTCTACTGTTGGAAAAGAAAAAATATTTCTATCAAAAGAGATCTGAAGAGGAAATGAATAGAACATGACCATTCTAGCATAAGAAGCTTCTCAACTTTTCAAGTAATCACCCTGTTAGGAAAGAACAGTAGCTGACTCATTGGGGTACAAATGGAAACATAGTTGGTCTCCCAGTTAGGTTTTGCAATGCAAAGTTCCTCATGTATAAATAGTAACAGAAACGTGCTTCCGGGATGTACTCTGTGAGTGGAATCGGAGCATGTTTGAGGGTTAAGCTTTTCACTAATGTCTGCATACACGAATTCAAAAAAGAACACGTCATGGAGGAAAGATATATTAGACGAATTATCTAGAGATCAGTGATCAAGTCTCAATTTCTGCTAAACAGATAGGACCCTTAAAGGTAAACCCCTGAGAGAAGAAATCAGCTTTCTTGCAGACACTGCTGGTTCTTCACTGGAGAGGCTGGAAGCCTAGGAAACTGGAGGGACATCAAGTAGAAGAAAAACCCAAGGACATACAGATTGCCATGTGTATGTGGGTACAGCAGAGAATCTGGGAATATTTTTAACAGTAATAAACTAGAATCTTTTCACAATGCTCTGAATAAGTGAAATAAAAATGAGCTAAATTAATACGCTGTAAAAAATGAACTGCTGCCCTGGCCAGTGTTGCTCAGTGGTTAGAGTGTCAGTCTGCATACTGATTCCTGGTCAAAGGCACGTATCTGGGTTGCAGGTTCTATTCCCAGCCCTGTTTGGGGTACATGCAGGAGGCAACCAGTCGATGTGTCTCTCTCACATCAATGATTCTTTCTCTCTCTCCATCTCTTCCACCATTCTCTCTAAAAATTAATGGAAATAATATTCTGGGGTGAGGATTAACAACAACAGCAACAATAAAAAGAGTTGCTAAAAAATACAGAGAAGGATTTAGTAAACTTCCACTAGATAGACAAATCTTTTTTAAAAAAGTATTTATTGTTGAGAGTATTACAAATGTCCCACTTTTCCCCCTCATTGCTCCCATCCACCCAGTTTCTGTCCCACCCCAGGCCTTCACCACACTATTGTCTGTGACCATACACTATGCATATATGCATATAAATTCTTTGGTTAATTTCTTCCCGCCCGGCCTCACCCCTTCCCTCTGAGAT
The DNA here is from genome assembly GCA_030848825.1 of Tadarida brasiliensis. Lineage (NCBI taxonomy): Eukaryota > Metazoa > Chordata > Mammalia > Chiroptera > Molossidae > Tadarida > Tadarida brasiliensis. Next base: position 73,665,252 of record CM061267.1, on the reverse strand, counting down.
TCATCAGTCTGTTCCATGCATCCATGCCTCTGGATCTATTTTTGTTCATCAGTTTATCTTGTTCATTATAGTCCACAAATAAGTGAGATCATGTGGTACTTGTCTTTCTCTGACTGGCTTATTTCACTTAGCATAGTACTCTCCAGGTCCCTCCATGTCATCTCAAAAGGTAAGAGAACCTTCTTTTTTACAGCTTCATAGTATTCCATTGTGTAAATGTACCACAGCCTTTTTATCCACTCATCTACTGATGGGAGGGCACTTGGGCTGTTTCTGGATCTTAGCTATTGTAAGTAACGCTGCTATGAGCATAGGAGTGCATATATTCTTTCTGATTGGTGTTTCAAGCTTCTTAAGATATATTCCCAGAAGTGGGATTGCTGGGTCAAATGGCAGTTCCATTTTTAATTTTTTGAGGAAACTCCACACTGTTTTCCATAGTGGCTGCACCTAGGATTCCTTTTTTTCCACATCCTCACCAGCACTTGTTGTTTGTTGATTTATTGATGGTAGCCATTCTGGCAGGTGTGAGGTGATACCTTATTGTAGTTTTAATTTGCATCTCTCTGATGATTAGTGACATTGAGCATTTTTTCATATGTCTCTTGGCCATTTGTATGTCTTCTTTGGAGAGGTGTCTATTTAGGTCCTTTGCCCATTTTTTAATTGAATTGTTTGTTTTCCTTTTGTTTTGTTATATGAGTTCTTTATATATTTTGGAAATTAACTCCTTATCCAATGTATCATTGGCAAATATGTTCTCCCAAAGAGTGGGTTTCCTTTTCATTTTGATGCTGGTTTCTTTTGCTGTGCAGAAGCTCTTTAGTCTGATATAGTCCCATTTGTTTATTTTTTCCTTTGTTTCTCAGATAGACAAATCTTAATATTTTGCCACACTTGCTTTACATTTTCTTGAAAAGATATAAAACATTATGGATACAGTCAATTTTACATAATTTATTCCTGAAAATGGAACAGGAACGAACACTTCCTAACTTATTTTATGAGGCCAGTTTTTCTCTGATACCAACACAAGGCAATGACAATACATAAAAAGAAAACTATAAAAAAAATATCCTAATGAATATAGACACACATCCTTAACAAAATATTGGCAAATAGAATTCAGCAATATATAAAAAGAATTATTCAGCCCTGGCTGGTGTATCTCAGTGGTTAGAGCATCAGCCCATGCACCGAAGGGGCATGGGTTCGATTCTCAGTCAAGGGCACGTACCTGAGTTACAGGTTTGATTCCCAGCCCTGGTCAGGGCGTGCTCAGGAGGCAACCAGTCGATGTGTCTCTCTCATATCGATGTCTCTCTTTCTCTCTCTCTCTCTCTCCCTCCGTCCCTCCCTCTATCCCTCCCTCCCTCCTTTCCACTCTCTCTAAAAATCCATGGAAAAAATATCCTTGGGTGAGGATTAACCAAAAAAAAAAAGAATTATACAGCATGACCATATGGGGGTTCATTCCTATATGCAAGACTGATTTAATAATTGAAAATTAATCAATATAATACATTATATTAATAGGCTAAAAATTACATAATCATATAAAAAGTAACAGAAAACATTCACAAAATTTAAAATCCAAATCTTGATAAGCCCCAAACAGAACTCTCAAACTCTCAGAAACTAAGAGTAAAAGGGAAATTCAACTTGTACAAACAAAACCCATAAAACTACAGCTAACATTAGACTCAATAGTGAAATGGCAAAATCAAAAACAAGACAAAGATTTCTGCTTTTACCAATCTTATTCAATGTAGTACTAGAAGTCCTAGCCAGCACAATAAGGTAAGAAGAGGAAATAAAAGGCATAGAGACCAAAAAGAAGAAATAAAGCTGTCCCTATCAGCAGAAGACATAATGATCTTTGCAGAAAATCCCGAGAAATCTATACCAAACCTCCTAGAACTAACGAGTTCATTAAGGGGATAGGATGCAAGCTGAATGTACAAAATTAATTTTATTTCTATATTCTAGTACAAATACAGAAACTACCCTCTTTAATTATTTGATTACCACTCATTTTGTTCTGGTCTCCCAGATGACTGACTCATGAAAAATAAATGGATTCAGACTCTCGGGGTGATCTGTTTTTTGTGCAAGTTTATTCAAAGCACCGTCAGTAAAAAAAGGCTCCCTGAAGTAGAACTGTAATCACTTTGAGGTTAAAAATAAAGTACATGACATGTATGAATATTATAGATAATTTTTATTATTTAATATATTTATCTTTAATGCTTGCAATGTATATTAAAAACCACTTTATTGATTATCTACACTATTTAGATTATTAAGGAAAGTAATAAAATAATGGATAATTATATTTTATCTTGCTAATGTCTCAAATAAAGCATTTCACTGACCAGACTGTTAACTGGTAATTAGGTTCCTCCATTATATATATATATATATATATATATATATATATATATATATATATATAATATATATATATATTTTTTTTATCATCCTCACCTGAGGACATTTTTCCATTTCTTGTTCAGATACAGTGAGAGAGAGAGAGAGAGAGAGAAACATTGACGTGAAAGGTACACATCGAGTGGCTGCCTCCTGCACGACTCAACCAGAACCGGGGACAAAGTGCAACCAAGATACGTGCCCTTAGCGGGAACCGAACCCAGGTCTCTCTGGACCGCAGGCTGACGCTTTAACCGCTGAGCCAAACTGGCCAGGGCTCCATTATATATTTTTATTAGAGGTGTTCATTAGACACCAAATAAGTATGTTATAGTTATAATTGATGCTCATGGCCTTTGAAAAGGACACTGAGTTTTTTGGGAAGCATTTCTGTTTTTAAAAAATGACATGTTGGTACTATGTTAATAAATTAAAAATATAGTTCATCTAATCCAAGTACTTGTTCTTTGTCTTCTCTGGTTAATGATCATCTCCTGTCCTGACTGCTCAACTAGAAACCTTGAGAATATACTGGTGGTGTGGAATACTACCTGACGGTGTACAGTAACTGAACCTTGGCTCTCTATTCTTTAAATGCTCCTAAAGTGATTGCTCACCAGCATTCACTCTCTGTTCTCAGCAGTCTGGAACACATGGCTCCTAAAAGCCTGCATTATTTCCACTTGTACCTCTGCTGATGGATTCCAAAAATGCAGAGATGCAAGGTTTATTCTGTGCAGCGTGCCTCTCTCAATACTTAGTATCAACCATTCACGCTGAGACGACCTCCTTTGTCAAAATGTCCATAACAGGACATTCTTAGCAACTGCAGGACTCAAATAAAATTACTTGGATAGATAGCAGATATGTACTGAGTGCTTAATGTACGAAAGCTTTAAATCTCTCCGACTTAATCCTTACACGAATACTTGAGGTTGAAGTCGTACTGTTGTTACCACCATCGTGATGAGTTTGCTGTGCTTTAGAGAGATGAAGTCATTTGTCTAAGGTCATACTGCTAATATTATGGAGCAGAGATGGGACTTGAACCTTAGTCCAAATGACACCAAAGTCTGCTTTTAATTATCAAGCAAGACTGCACTCCACAAGACAGAGAACAGGTCTGTCTGTTCTTAGACCCTAGCAGAGCCTCACACCTATTAGGCATTTGGTAAATATTAGTTGAATGAATGAAAAGAAATTGAATAAACTTGTAAATAGACTTCTTTGCATTTAATGTAAATTGTGTTATTTTTATTTGTCATATCATTGGGGAAGAAGATAATTGGTCAATACTTTTTTTGTTAGAGGGTGTGATGTCAACTAGACATTGTTCAGTTTGCAATCCAGTTTACATGCTCATATTTATTTCTCCCCTAGTTAATTGCTCTTACATTAGAGTAAGCTGTCATGGATATTAATGCTTTGATTAAAGACTTGGATTGTTAAGAACTATTTTTCCATACACATAGCAATTTAAATGGAATTAAATGTTAGCTTTTTATTTTAATTAAAGTCTCTACTAAATTGTACTAAATTGGCTATGCATAACACTAAAGAAGACTGTCTTTTAAAATATTCCATATTAGCCCTGGCCGGTTTGGCTCAGTGGTTAGAGCGTCAGCCCGCAGACCAAAGAGTTGTGGGTTCAATTCCGGTCAAGGACACATACCTTGGTTCTGGTTCGATCCCCGGCTCTGGTTGGGGTCGTGCAGGAGGCAACTAATCCATGTGTGTCTCTTACATCGATGTTTCTCTCTTTCTCTCTTTCTCTCCCTCCCTCTCACCCTATCTGAAAATCAACGGAAAAATATCCTCAGGTGAGGATTAAAAAAATAAATTAAAATATTCCATATTAGGGGAAAGCAAAAAAGAAAGAAAAAATAGTAAACAATGAATGTAGTTCTTATAAGCTCTCTTGTAAGCTTTTCTCTTACATATCCATGCTGTGCTCAGCCACTGATTAGCATAATGCTCCATCCTGGTTCTGCCTCCAGGCTTGAGTAGAAAGCATCTCTTAAATTACCCTGGATGACTGCATATCCAGCACGAAGATCGTTCAGAGCGTCTGCTGGGCAGCTCAGTAGCTCTTGTGCTAGCACACGTTTACTTCCCTGGCAAGTGAGCCCTGATTACCTGTCTAGGTCCATTCAAGGAAAGCCTCCAGTTTGAGCTTCTAAGATTCCTGTTGTTAGTCCCTGTTCTGCTTTTTGGCCTGCTGGCCAAGACCAAGAGGGAAAATATGTAGCCTTTTACAACTCCTGGTGTTTAAGTGAACACGTTACTATTGTCTTTTATTTTGCAATGAGTACTTTTCCTGCCAGTCCACTTCAAAGCCTGAGACTGTGTTGTTTTTCTTCCCTTATGTGAGAAGGTCTCCCATTATCCTTTTCTTTCTTCTCTTATTCTTCATTCCCTTTTATCCTAACCAGGGTCCCCGTGGTCCTGAGGGGACACCAGGAGAGAGGGGCTTACCAGGAGAAGGATTTCCAGGACCAAAGGTAATATCACCTTCTGTACTAGGAAAAGTGTTTTGTCTTACATGATCATGAATTACAAATTTAAAAAAAATGTGTCTAATTATCATAAGTCAGGTATTTTCCTGAACAACTTTACCCTATTAAATGAAGGAATATGTAAGTTTCCCCTTAACACGAAACAACAGTGAATTTTTGCAGTCGGGAATAAATAATGGATAGGCTTCTACTTTATATAATTATTACACATGAAATTAGAAAACCTCTTGGACTGTAGTCATTAAAGCCACAGTGATAGCATCTTTAGCCCCGTGGTTGAGTTACAGCGTGTAGCCATGACAAAGTTTTACTCACACATTTGTTTCGTGGAACATAGATAAGAAACAGTCTAGTAAACCAATTTGTAACACTATTGCCATTAGTATAATAAAAAAGGAAGTATGGATGTGAAGAGGGCACCGGAATGATCTTATTACCTTCACAAGGAGCAAAATGTTATGAAAGACCAATCTTTTACCCGGCAATCGAGAATTTAAATGTTTCAACTGCTTCCCACATGTAATTCTTGGAGCTCAAGCCCCTCTAGGCCAGGGGCTGGCCAACTGTATCTGAAAAAGGCCCAACAGAAAATATTTTTAGGCTTTGTGAACCATACGGTATTGTTGCAACTCCTTAACTCCTCTGTCGTAGCGTGAAAGCAGCCACACACAATGTAGTATAAATGAAGGAGTGTGGCTGTGTTCCAATAAAGCTGTTTTTGCTAAACACAGGCAGTGCGCTGGATTTGGCCACTGGGTTTCAGTCTGCGATCCCTTGTCTAGGCTGTTTACTCACAATCTATGGCTCCTTGGCCAAAGGTCACCTGAGAAATGATTTTCCAAGATACTTTGGGTGGAATCAACAAAGTTTCAGAGGAAGTAAGGATACGGGTTGGAGTCCTTTTTCCTTCTTTTCTAAAGTCTGTCCCCCAAACACACATGTGTGCACACACACCGCCGAGAGAAGCTCATGCTCTTCTCGAAGTGACTAAGTGCGTCCGGTGCATTCAGCCAGGCTACGCTCTGACCTTCTCAGGACAGCCTCACGCTCTAAAACTGCATCCCATTCTTAGCCTCTCCCGTCATGATCAATATTCAGTGACCCATGACAAACCTGAATCTCAGCTAGAGGGAAATGAATTAGCTACAACAAATAGTTCATACTAAGTTTTGGGTGACTGCTGGGTTGAATTTTCAGAGAGGCCCCTTTTAATGAACACATTTTAATTTGTCATAATAAATGGAAATGATATGTTAGATAGAGGGGGTATCACTAATGCCCTTGACTAACCAAAATGTCACTATCAGATACAGAGGCTAGCAATTTGGCACTACATTTCAGAAAGATTTATAATACACAGTTTCTTGAATTATTTTTTGTTATATAGTAAATTTCTACATATGTGTAACCCAAACAACCTGGAAAATGTAAATAGCCAGAATTGTTTCTCTTTATAATCTGTGTGTGTGTTTTTTTAAGACAAAGAAAAAAATGAGAAATGAATATGTGAAACACTAAGAAGCACACAGGAGGGTATGTCTTAGTGACACGTTCAACTGCATGATATAATGGTACCCTCTGGTTCATAATAACCCACGCAGTGCATTGCTCTCTATCTCACTGAAGAAAGAGCACACTGTATTCAGTGTTGTTTTAGGGTCGACTGTATGCAATTATATACTGTGGAGATGATCAGAAGAATCCACTGTTTAGAATACTCCCCACCAGCAGGACCAACGGGAGTTTTCTACACTGGGGCTGCTTTGCAATGATGTAGGGCTTAAGTGAATATATCATGAACATAGGGAGACACAAAGATCTATTTTTCTGCTTCCTAGGTTTCTTGCAAATGTCCTTTGATTTTACTCGTGGTTCAAATAAATTCATGAAATGAATGCTATTTTTGATTGCTTCTATGGTTTATTTTTCATACAAACGCAGTGTTTTGACTTCATGGACATTACATTATGACTAGAGCTATTCACACAGGTCATGTGATTAGATCCAAGAAGATTTTACATGAATTCTTTTAAAACAAAATTTTCAATGAATGTTTATAAATTCTGATATCAAACATTTAATAAGTAATTCAGCCGTAGCAAGTATTAGTTCATATACTAATCCGAGAGACGAATTTCCATTGTGTGATGGGTATAGCTGCAGCCACGTTGAGGAAATGCAGGACTCAGTGAGTTGTACTATGTGACTGATAAGGTCCCCCATATCCAGATATTTCTGATCATATTGGGAATAGAGCTCTTTTCCAACTTTAGTGATGCTGCACATGTGTTCTGCTTGGACAGAGTCCTTCCTATTTAAGTGTTAAGACTAATTTATTTTGCAAATTACAATCTTGGAGTCAGTTAGAATTACCCATTTGCAGTGAGCAGTGAGTTTGGTTGCATTGAATGCCTTGCCTGTTTTAAAATTCTGACTTTTGTTAGTGCACTGATGTCTCTCCCCTATACTTTCAGGGTGAAAAAGGTTCTGAAGGACCAGTTGGCCCACAAGGACTACAAGGACTGTCAATCAAAGGGGACAAGGTACTGCATATAAGATTAGAATAGAAGAGATGTCCGTAAAGTTATTTTTAAACAGTTTCATTATGTATGTACGTTTATGAACTGTACACAACCTGACAACCATTCCACACAGGTGTCAGCTTAACTCTAAGTTAAGTATATGCAAGGTATATTATTATATAGGATGAATTACACCTGTTCATTTATGTGTAGTGTATGGCTACTTGCATACTACCTAGCAGCATTCATTAGTTACAAAGAGACTTTATCATGCCCTCAAGCATAAAATATTTGTTGAAAGACACAAAGGATGGATGAATGATAATGTTCTGCTTAGTGATAAACGTTCATTTTGTTTCCCAAATTTATTTCATGGAAGGGAGAGGTAAGGTTATTTAATTTTGTTATATTTAACTTAGAAAATTTCTTAGTTTTCAAAATGCATTTTTAATAAGATTCAGAAAGAAAAGGTATTTAGAAAATTGTACAACATTTTTCTTCCATATCTTTCTCAAATCCTGGTTTCCTTGGACCCTATGAATTTTATACTTGTAAATATTTCTGTTATGATCCTAACAGAGAGTGTTCATGTCACAATAATCATTCAGGAATTTTTGGTTCTTGTGAGGAAAAAATGACTGCTAAATAAATATAAACTGGTGCAAATTCTCACCAATTTAGACTAAACAGTATAAACATCATTAACTACTTTGGAAAATCTGAACTAAACTGTTCAAAAAGAATGGAGTTTGCTAAATTTCCATGTTCAACTTTTTTAAGAATGTAAAGATAGATTTTAATCCAGCATAAATCTATATTAGCAAAGTATGAAAGAATGAAGTTTCATTTTATTGTTATATTTCTGACTTATTTTCTATACAGGGGGATTTGGGACCTGTGGGACCCCAAGGACCAATGGGCATCCCTGGAATTGGGAGTCAAGGGGAACAGGTAATCAGTGCTTTCGCCCTTTCCTTAGGGTATAGACTATCAGGCCCAATGCTGGTGTTCGCTGAAGGACAGTCTTGCAACACCAATGGGTGTGTTTGAGAGTCAAATTGAAATGGAATTCCCACCCAAAGTGAATATAGGGAAGAATGAGCTGGTTTCATGGGATCTTATTTTTTGGAACTTCCAAGGCTTAAAAAATAAATTGTGTGTTTCTTGGTGCTGTAACTTTTGACATTAAAGCCTAATTAATAGGATCAGAGTTTTGGGATAATATTTTATATTTTTAGTATCCATTGGGAGCAATCGTTTATTTACCTGCTGGTGTGCGTGTTTATTTCCTTCCTTGCAGCTTTGTGAATGATTAAATCCCACTCTCGCCAAGGCCAGTGCAGTAGTACTTCTACCCCCGTCCATGTGCCAATTAAAAAAGTGTTAAACTTAAACCCAGCATCAGAGGTAACTACTTAATTTTAAGGGGCACCATTCCTGAATAGACACAAGCCACAAATAGAGTTTATAAATGACACTTGGCCCCTTTTGGTCAAAAGAAAGAAAATTTATTTCTCTTAGCCTGTCTCTACATTCATGACTGAGATTGCTTCCAAAATCTTCTGACCAGAACTGCTGGAAAAGCTGGGTAATCTTGTTAGATCTAAATAAGAAGAAGATACTATAACAGTACTATCTATAGTTGTTGTTGACCATATGCTCCTACCTACATTATCTCTTTTAATCAAGTGACCAGTAAATCCAAATTTACGCTGAACATCCTCCTGCATAGAAAATGGCAAAAAAAAAAAAAAAAAAGTTTACTTAACATTTACAATTAAGGTTTGAATCATTCTGTTGCCTAGAGAATGAATAGTGAGTGCTTCCTTTATCTAGGATAGTGGGAGAAGAAAAAGATTTTAAAAAAAGAAAAGAGATAATTCCAAAGCTTCTTGTTGACATTAACTCTGAATTTAGTATTTCTACATCTTTTAGCTAATTCATTTATTTTTATTGTTGTTAATCCAAGCAACAGCAAAGTTGGGCTTACTTCTTTTTCTATTTCCTTTTCCCTGGTAGAGGTCCTAGTGCAGTGGATTAGGAAGATTAAGGTGCCAGAGAAGCCAACATAAATCTTTAAATAAATATATAGAAAATAATTAAGAGCTGGATTATTTTTTTAAATCATTTTGATTTTTTTTTAGAGAGAGACGAAGGGAGAGGGAGATAGAAACATCGATGTGAGAGAGATACATTGATCGGCTGCCTCCTGCATGTCCTCCACTGGGGATTGAGCCAGCAGCCCAGGCATGTGCCCTGACCAGGAATCAAACCAGGACCTCTCAGTCCATGGGACGATGCTCAATCCACCGAGCCACACTGGCCGGGCAAGAGCTGGATGGTCTGACTGTGTATAGGTTGACTATGTGACCAGGCATTCTCAAGCTCTGTAGTTTATTTGTTTACCTTCTGATCCCAGAGTGGCTGGACAGTGCAGTCACATCCTGGGCTTTGTGGTGTTCCTGGTGCTGAGTCACCACTATAAGGCTGAAAATGAGGTTCAAAGAAAGCCAAGTCTTTCCAGATGGCCTGTGAATGCTGGACCTCCCACCTGCAGCTTCCTGTTGCCTTTAATATGGGCTCATCCTGGAGGTTGTTTTCCTTAAAAAGCCCTCAAACTTCTTTGACTTCTTTTGTTTTCTTATCCTCTTCTGTTCTTTTCCAAGAGAAAAAAACCTTTTAAGGTAGACGTGTCCAAACGGAGCTGAGCCCCGTTGAATAGGAGATTGAATGGAATAGGCTATTTGTAAACTGCTCCGAACAAGAAAATAATTTGTTTATCCTTTTACGACAAATGATCTAAATTCTACTTAAATTTAACCTTAATTCATACAGTTATTCATTTTTCTTCTTATCCTTAATTTAACGTGTTTATCCATTGAATTCTTCTTATCATTAGATCTTCCTATTTTTCTTATAGAAATGAATTTTTCCCACTCATTTGTTTGTTAGGGAACTTTTGTTTCCATTTCCAGCAACAAGCATATAATATCCCTGCAGATTTTCATTAAATATTTGCAGACTTGACAATCTCAAATTTTTTATAAAATAAAGTAGAATATAAATAACCACATATACAAAAGTAGATACATACAGGCATATCCCTTCGAATTTTTTGGTTCCTTGTTCTGTTGCATGCTCCCTGTGGACTACTGAAAAAGTCAGAAAGAAGTTCTTCTTATAAAGTTTCAATATTTTGCTGTTGTTAATCCTCACCCGAAGATTCTTTTCCATTGCTTTTTAGAAGGACTAAAAAGTGAGGGGTGAGAGAGACAGAGAGAGAAACATCTATGTGAGACACATCCATTGGTTGCCTCCAGCACAACCCTGACCAGGGCCGGGGATTGAACCTGCAACCCAGGTATGTGCCCTTGACTGGGAATCAAACCTGCGACCCTTTGGTCCGAGAGCCAATACTCCAACCACTGAGCCAAACCGGCCAGGCTAAAGGTTCAATATTTTAAAATTTGGCTTTCGTAAATTGTTTAGACTGCTTCATCTTCATCAACCAGAGGAAGGGGGAGTGCAGTTGTATCATCTAGCTAGAGAAAGGGCATAACATTTGTAATAAAATAGCCATATTTCCGTAACCCTTACATGTACAGTCATGGCTTGTGGGGTGTAAGCAAAACAAAATCTTAGTTTTTTTCTCTCATCATCCCTTTACTTTTTTTTTTCCCACTGGGGGAAGATTTTTCTTTGTCCTACCACAGAAAGAAATGATCCCCAGGCTATAGACTTTTCTTATTACTTTTAGTTAATAGAAATTTATAGGGTCACTCTAAGTTGCAAATTACAGTTTTAATTGTACAAAAACAAAAAAACTAGGCAATGTATAAACCTTCCTTTCAGTCTTTGTTCATCTGGTATGAGCTGCATGGAGAACCTGTGGTCCATGGGAAGGAATGAGCTGAGTCAAGGCTGGGAGGAGAGGATGGACGGGTGCAGAGATTCTTTCTCGGCTGGTCCTGTGTCAGACGGCTTTGGGTCCTCTGGTCTTGGCAGATGTTAGATGCTGACACTCTTTCTTGTGAGGTTTTCCCCTCCTAGAATATGGATAAAGGATCTCTTCCTCCAGCTATTTCTCCCCACGAGATTCTGCTTTTCCGGGCGTTTACTCTATACCGACTCTTTCTGTTGGAGTTCCGTTACTCTTCCAGGCCCTCTTACAGGACTCAGAACAGCTCCAGGCCTACTCTGCCTCACACTTAGAATGCATCTGGTCCACAGGAAGAACTCACGTGGCCTTTGCACCAACTCTGATGCTCAGGCTGATCCTACCCAGCCCTCTCTGGGCTATCACAGTCCACTTTGGCTTTCTCAGGCGTGAGTCAGACCCTGGCCCCCATGGGTGAAATCAACAAAACAAAACAAAAACTCATAGACAACAGTATGGTGATTACCAGAGGAAAAAGGGGGTGGGGGCAGGAAGAAGAGGGTAAAGGGGACAAATGGTGATGGAAGGAGACGTGACTTTAGGTGGTGAACACACCATACAATATACAGATGATGTTTCCTAGAATTGTACACCTGAAACCTACATCATTTAATTAACCAATAAATTCAATAAAAAAAAGAGTTGTTAAGATTTGGTAGCTGTTTTTTGTTGTTGTTGTTTAAAAAAACACACCAAGTTCTTCAAGTGGTTTCATTGAAGTTCCCTTTCTAGAATGGGATAAAGAGCGAAGCAATTTAAACCCCTCTCATTTTCTCCAAAGAAAAATGTTATGACTCCTTTCTCCAAAGAAGAACTTTATACATGCTGTCTCCTTCCCCTTTTCAGACCTACGACACGAGTGGGAGTCAAATGTTTGAATACGTATCAGTTTGGGGTCCACTGCCTATCGCTTCTGACAGCTTAGGTCAAACCTTTGTCACATCTTGATGTATATCCACTGGTACGGCTAGGACACAGGTTTGCTTGCGTGTGACAGATGTGAAACAGGTTAACACGGTGAAGTGCTATTTCTCTTATTTAGAACTCCAAGCCGGGTGCTGGCTCTGCTCATCAGGGCTTCAGCTCCTTCATTATTGTTTGTCTGCCATTCCGAGGGTATTTTCTTCCTCCACACCATTCAGGAAAGACGCCATGTCTCCACTTCATCTACTGGAGAAACGGTGTAGGGGGGAGGGGGCATCCTTCTACCTTTAGCATGAACCAGAAATTACACACATCACTTCCATTCACATTCCCTTGGCCGGAATCCAGTCACATGGCAACACCTGGCTGCCACAGGGACTGGGAAATGTGGCCTTTATTCGAGGCGGCCACGTGGGCCAGCTGAAATTTCTCTTACCAAAGGAGAAGGGGAGAATGAGGTTTTTTTTTAGTCTTAAACATTTTTTTGTCTTTATTAATGTTAGAGAGAGAGGAAGGGAAAGAGAGATAGAAATATCAATGAGAGAGAAACATCAATTGGCCGCCTCCTGCATGCCCCCCACTGGGGATCTGCCCACAACCTGGGCATGTGCCCTGACCAGGAATCGAACCAGTGACCTCTTGATGCAAGGGTTGACACTCAACCACTGAGCCACACCGGCCGGGCGAGAATGAGTTTTATGATTCAACTAGCAGCCTCTGGTATCCCATTCAGTGGATATTGAGTGTTAGTAATCCATTATGGGACATGAACTAAACTCACTTTAGAGGCTTGGAAACTACTCTTACCCATATTTCTTATTAATTTCACTAATATTATTATTTTTTATTTTATTTTAAAGGGAATCCAAGGTCCTATTGGTCCCCCTGGTCCTCAAGGACCCCCAGGACAGGGCTCACCTGGTTCTAAGGTAACTTTCTTAATGAGAGAGGAGTTAAATATGTCTAATTGCTTTTTCTGGGCAATGGCCAGCCTTTTGGAAAGCAGCAGATGAAATAAACTTGAAAATCAGAGATTTCTACTTAATGTAAAATCTTACTGTTATTTCTAGTGGTTTAGAAAATGTAATATCTATTCTTTGTGTTCTTTGAAGCTTTTGTTTACACAATCTTCATTTACTGTTTTGTTCATTACTTTTACTTATGAGACCGTATTCTAGCAACTCCAGCAGTAATATCAGTAGCGACTACCTGTGGGTTTATGCCTCTCTGGACTGACTCATTTCCATTCCCACCAGCACTCCCACAGTAGGTCCAACTACTGCAACATTTAGCTAAAGATATGGAGTCAGAAATGACCCAACAAGTAAACATTTTTTATAAACTGAGGATCCAATGACCTCCTAAATTAGAACCATTATTTATCCCTTGGGGAGAGAGATGGCACTATTCTCTAATGAGCTGTCCTTAACATTGCTTCAAAGAATCCCTAATAATAGCACTTCTCTGAGAGGTCTCAGCTTCAAGCACACTCCATGTGAGAAGCAGCTCAGTAGAATGCTGTAGCTGTTCTGACATGTGTCACTAGGGGCACGTCATCGAAGCTCGGGTTTTTCTCTCCGGATATGATACTGCCCTTGACCATCAGTCCTCTTGGCTTCTCAGGTGGCAGTTTTAGTTGTTCTAGAATACAACTGCCTATCATTTCCAGGGACCCTTTATGGGGGGAGGGTATCCTTAAAATCAACGTTGAATGTGTTACATAGCCTGTATTTTAAGCCAGACCATTACACATCCCAAATGTGGTGGTGGGGAATCTATATACGAACTGAGCACATGAAGCTCAGTTTTCTCTTATTTTGTTGATCTACGACAGCTCTTAGATCAAAGAAGGAATATGTTATCTTTATTTTGCTGCCTTAGTCAAATACTCTTCAAATACTCTTTCTTTATTAGGGAGAAGTAGGCCAGATAGGACCTACAGGCCCCAGAGGACCAGTGGGGATTGGTGTACAAGGTCCAAAGGTGAGTGGACTGTGCTGCTCAGAAGCATTTAGATAATTTATGTGCTATTATGTAAAGTTTCACTTATATCCTGATGAAATACAGGTCATGCATGTGTCACCTAACTGTTACTTTACCAAAGTAGAGCATTTACTCAGAAAAGGGTCTGATGCTCAATGTGACTCTTATTATTTAACAAAAACCCAAATTGGTTTATTTTAATGACTGCTATTTGTTTTTTTTATTCATGTATTTATTAGCAGTAGAGGCCCTCATTTGGCACCGAGTGATTCTTTAAGAACATTATCACCTGCCTTATTATAAAACAAAGCACCTAGTAGTTAGGATTTCAGTGAAGGTTACTTCCCTTTCTTTGTTTTATGGCTTCCTAAGCAACCCAGTCCCTAAATCTAAAGGAAGTCCAGCCCACCTCTGTCACCCAGTAATTTTATATATCGACATGCTTTTTGTTTCCCTTGCTTTTATCTCTTATCTCAACTTGCATGGAATTTGCATGTTTTTTGAATTACAGTTGACCCTTGAACCATGTGGAGCTTACAGGTGCAGATTTCCCCCAATAACTTTCTTTTTAATATGTTTTTAAAATACGTTTTTAAGAGAGAGAGATAGAAACATTGATGCGAGAGAGAAATATTGATTAGCTGCCTCCTACACGCCTCCTACTGGCGATCAAGCCCGCAACCTGGGCATGTGCCCTAACTGGGAATCGAACTGGGACCTCTCAGTCCATGGGATGACACTCAATCCACTGAGCCATACTGGCCAGGCCCCCCAATAACTTTGACTTCTCTCAAAGCAAGTTGTCCTTTGGTATCTGTGGGGGGGATTGGTTCCAGGACCCCCATAGACACCAAATTTTGGGAGGCTCAAATGCCTTACATAAAATGGTGTAGAGGAATGCTTACAGTTGGCTGTCTGCATCCGTGGATTTCCAACCACAGAATAGTTTCAATCCAGGGTTGGTGGAATCCATGGATGCAAAAACCCAGTGATGCAGAAGGCCAGCCATATATTTATTGAAAAAAATGTAAGTATAAGTGGACCCATGCAGTTCAAACCCATGTTATTCAATGGTCAACTGTACTTTTCCTCTTACTTATACCCTCTAGAATGGCACTGTCCAATATCACAGCTGCTAGCCACATGTGGTTACTGAATGCGTAAAATGTGATTGGTATGAACTGGGATGTGCTACAAGGGTAGTAATATTCACACTGGATCACAGTGCTTGGTACAAAAAAAAAAAAAAGAATGTAAAATATACCCTTAATACATGTGTACATTGATTACCTATTGAAATGATATTTCAGGTATATTAAATAAAATCACTAGAATTATTTTTACCTATTTCTTTTAACTTTATAAATGTGGCTGTTAGAAAAATTATAATTACATATATGGCTTGCTTTATATTTCTATTGGACAGTGCTGCTCCATGGGGACAGGGACCTTGTTTCCTTCTTTGTCTTCTTTACTGTTGAATTCCCAGTTTTGGGGACATTTCAGGTACTCAATAAATGCTGTTGAATAAATGAATAACTCCTTACTGTACCTTGCATCATTTCTATAACCCATCCTGAAAGCACACAGGATCTAGTGAGCCACAGTAAGAAGTAAACTTCAAACTTATTCTGATGTTATTGCCATCATTCCTAAATGTATTTGGTTATTAGAAGAAATGTGAGATGTGGGCCTAAGAAGAACATACACGTTCCATACATATAAACATATAATTACAGAGGATGAAAAGTATACTAATGCAGTAATAATTGCTGCCATTTGTTGAGTGGTTTTGATGTGCCACACAGTGTGCTAAGTGCTAAATATGACATGTCTCTCTATATATGTAGTGTAGATATTTGTGCATATACATATATGATATCATATGTATGGCAATTTCAGGGGTGATATAGAGTAGAAAGGCCCAGCAGTTAGACTAGTTTTGCCACTAACCAGATGTGCAATCTTAAGTTTCTCTTACTTTATTGTTTTTTTTTTTTAATCCTCACCTGAGGATATTTTTTTTTCCATTTATCTTCAGATAGAGTGGGAGGGAGGGAGAGAGAAATAGAGAGAGAGAGAAAAAAACATCAACATGAGAGAGACACATCAACTGGGGCCAGGGACTGAACTGCAACCGAGGTATATGCCCCTGATCGGAATCGAACCCGTGACTCTTTGGTCTGCAGGCCGACGCTCTACCACTGAGCCAAACCAGCCAAGGCGAGCTTCTCTTACTTTATTTTTTATTTTTTTATCCTCACCCGAGGACATTTTTGCATTTATCTTCAGATAGAGTGGGAGGGAGGAAGAGAGAAACATCGATGTGAAAGAGACACATCGAGTGGTTGCCACCCACACGACCCCAATCGGGGCCGGGGACAAACTGCAACCAAGGTACGTGCCCTTAGCAGGAACTGAACCCGGGACTCTCTGGTCTGTGGGCTGACGCTCTAACCGCTGAGCCAAACCGGCCAGGGCGAGCTTCTCTTACTTTAAAAAATAAAACATTTCAAACATACTACTATATAGAATAATACAAGGGACACCCATGTATCCCGCAACCCATATGGCACGCAGTTATAGTAACTGTTTTAATGTTCTTGTCTACTAATTCTATCACCTGTATCATTTTCTGGATCAGTTTCAAATGCTTGGTTTTTCTCAGCACACAGGGCTGTATTTTGCAGCTTTTTTGAATGCCTGATAATTTTTGATTGAATAACAACCATTGTGAATTTTACCTCTTTTGGGTGCTGGATATTTTTGTATTCCTATAAATATTTTTTAGCTTTGTTCCTGGATGCTTTTTAAGTTACTTGCAAACAGTTTGAGCCTTTTGGTCTTGCTTTTAAGTTTTACGAGGTAGGAAAAGAGCAGCATTTCATCTAGGGTTGATTTGGGGGGAAAATTAACCAAGGCAAGACCCTTTTTCGCTCTCTAAGCTTTGCTCTCGGAACTGCGAGGTTCTCTTTCTCGTCAGCAGGATCAGGCATGTTTCTGGCCTGCTGTTGGTTCTCTAGGGTCCTTCAAGTTGGTATTTTCTGGCCTTGGGAAGTTTCTTCACACTGTGCTGAACAGTATTCTCCTGAATACTCAAGGGGGAAGCTCAGCAGACCATAGGTCTCTCCCTGATGTGTTTTCTCTGAACATATAAAGAACTTATTCATAATCATACATTAACTTGAAAGCAAGAAAAACTATTGAGCATTTGAGCTGGACGTGATGCTAAGTTCCCAATTTTTTCATGTGACTTTTACATTAGTTTCTCAGGATTGCTGTAATAAAGGACCACAAACTGTGTGGCTTTAATACAATAGGAATGTATTGGTCTCACAGTTCTGGAGGCTAGAAATAGAAACTCAATGTGTGTGTAGGGTCATGCTCCCTCCAAAGCCTATAGGGAAGAATCCTTCTTGGCCTCTTAGTTTCTCATGGTGGCCAATCCTTGGCATTCCTTGGCTTGCAGATACATCACTCTTATCTTTGCCTCTGTCGTCACATGGCATTCTCCCTATGTGTCTGTCTCCACGTGGTATTTTCCTCTTTTTTATAAGGACACCAGTCATATTGGGTTAGGGCCCACTTTAATGACCTCATCTTAACTTGATCACACCCCAAAAACTCTATTTCCGAAAAAGGTCACATTCACAGGTACCAAAGGTTAGGACTTCAGCATATCTTTTTGGGGGTCAATTCCACCCATAAGAAAAAACATAATCCAAAACCGAGACCCAGAGAGGTTGACTTGTCCAAGGTCAAATAGTTTGATTACTATTTAGATTTCTCAGCTCAGAGGCTTTTCTCAGACACCATAAGATATATCTAATTCTAAGTACCTCAAAATGGGAGTGCGTGATAAATATGAACTTCTGAAAAGAAGATCTTTGCTTATCCACCAGGGGGCGCCAGGCTCAATAGGGCTCCCAGGACAGCCAGGAGTACCAGGAGAAGATGGAGCTGCGGGGAAGAAGGTAACTCTGTTTTTCACATTAGCGGAATAGAAACTACTGAACCACACTGACACCTTGGTCCTGTAGGACCTCAAATCAAACCATCCAGGGCAAACTTAGTCTTTTATGGAAAAAAAAATCCCACAAGTCTAAATTTACTTTTTACTTCAGAAAGAAAGAGAGAAACAATTCAAAGGATAAATAGTGTTTCACGCCTTCTGCCTTCTCTCTGTTTTGGACGTGACATTCTCCAGTGGCCTAGGCTTTTTGGGATTCCTAGAAAGCACTTTAATTTAAATTTTTTTCCCTCTAAAAAGAGCGTCTGTAAATGCATTCAGGAAGTAAGGCCATTATAAAGATTTCCTGGAGTATTCTGAGTGGACATGTGAAATACTCATTTTTCAACGTAAGTAGTGAAAAAGAACAGATGGGAAGGCTGAAGGTCTTTCTCGTTTTTTTATTTTTAAAACAAATCACCAATGTGAATGACGAGCCAAAGGAAAGTGAGCTTATTGCTTCGGAAATTGGCTGAGAAATTGGACTTTTTCATTATATTTCAACTGCTCTGAGCTAAAGTAGAGTTTGATATTAATTTATTCAAGTTGGTAAATTTCCAAATTAATTTTGAGGGTAGAGTTAAGGTCTGGTCTGTTTGGGAGGATTTCAGCAGAGAAGCCACTGGCCACGAGAAGAGACAAGGTGGGCTGATATATACTGTCTATGAAGGGTCAACTAAGACATCCGTATCATTTCCTTTAGGGAGAAGCAGGGCTTCCAGGAACAAGAGGCCCAGAAGGACCACCTGGAAAGGGACAACCTGGCCCCAAGGTATGGAATTGACAGTGTTGGGGAAAGCCGACTGCTTGTGTCCTGGCCCTGATACTAAGGAGTCAACTTAGGAAATTTGCTTTTTATTCTTGCTATGTCAAATGTGTTTACTTCTGGCTTAAAGTTATGGATACTAGCTTGTGAGCTATGGGAAGAAAGCAAGTACATATTATTCATTTTTATTTCCTAACATCTATTGTAAGACCCAGCTTATACGAAGAGTTCAACACATGTTTTTCTTAATAAATAGCCAGACTGACATTTAAAAAACACATAGGAGGGGAAAAGAAACCTTGAGATACATCCTCGAGACTTGAAAGTCCATACATTTTCTTTAAAGATTTATGGAATTTCACACAGTAATAAGAAATATCACCTTATTAAGTGGCAATTTTACTTTCACAATGAGAAATAAATTTTATACACTGTAGAAATGCTAGTGAATACCATCTTTATATGTCGAGATGAGAATATCCAAATTCATCCATAAGACTATTAGTGACATAACCCACAGCCTCTAAGGGGCCAGATGTTCCCGCAGTGCCTGTGTACAGGCATCAATGCCCATATGAAGATTCTGGAGAGTTCTATATGGGGAAAGTAAAAATAAAATCTATTTTAATTGTATTAAAATAGCAATTGACAAACCTCAGAGGAGGGGGGTGAGGAGGATGGATGAGACGAACCAAAGAATTTATATGCATGTATGCATAACCAATGGACATAGACAACAATGCTGGTGGGAGGGAGGGCAGGATGAGGAGGAGGGTGTCTAGGGGGGAAAAGGAGAAACATCTGCAACAAAAATAAATTAGTAAAAATTAAAAAATAAAATAAAATAGCAATTGATAGCTTAAGTTTATGTCTTGAAAAATATTGGCTAAATTTGAGTCCTTAACCTTAAATGTGAGAATTTGAAATTTAAATATATTTGTAGAATTTCCAACTATTTTATTTATTGACTTACCCTACCATAAGATCCTTGAGGGAGGGGGGCAGGGAATGTGGACAGAGAATATCTTTTTAACATCATGCAAAAATACTTACAGAAATGCTTGCTCATTAGCACTCAGGAGAACTAATGTATTCTAGAATGTACTTTCAGGATATTGACCCTTGAGTTAATAACTGAAGTTGTTAAGAATGAATGATATCTCTGGGAAACAGAGCTGAGGTCTGAATTTCATGTTGTACAGTAGCTGGAGAAAGGACATTCAGAACAGGACAGAGGTAAGCAGAAAGTTACCACGTTAGGGGAACCAGAAGAAAGGGTTTCAAAGGGTGGCACGTGCCACCACTAGAGCAAGGAGAATGTGCTTTGTAAAGGAGGCCACTGGATGTGTGGCTTTGAGGTGATTTGTGGCTTATGGAAGATTATAGGAGAAGGGTGGGAGGAATATGTTACATAGCCCAGCGTCCCCCTATGGTTCAGTGTTGGCACTTTATTATTTAGCTGGGTTCCTGTTGTCGTCTTCTGGGGTGATTTAGGTCAATAAGTTAAATTTGGTAGTGAATGGAAGAAAATAAATACTTTTGGTTAGATTTTTGTCCCTACTGGGAAATTATAATGATACAATAAGTGATATTTGGAATTCAGCTCTTACTGTTTTATTACCTGTGTCACTGCTGTCCATTAGTACGGACTTTGAGGAGTTAATGACCTCTGTCTAGATCCTATAGGAGGTCACCTCTTCTTAGTGGTGTTTCTGCATTGCTGATGACCTTGGTTCTCAAGGTGTGGTCCCTGGACCAGCAACATCAGCATCACCTGGGAATGTGTCAGATATGTGAATTGTTGAGTCCCCATGCAGACTTACTAAATCAGAAACTCTGGATGTGGGGCCCAGCAGTCTATGGGCTAACAAGCCCTCCAGGTATTTCTGATGCACTCTTAGGTTTGAAAACCATGGTAGAGACATTTATGTCATAAATGTTTAAATGATCTCAGTTGCAAACCCCAAGGAACTATCCTTTGTTGAGCTGGGCACATGCTTGGGTATGGTGCCTTGCAGTGGAGCCCTAGTCCAAGGATGGTCTTGAAATGCTGGGAGGCTTCTGGATGAAGGTAAACAGTTCTTTTGGGGGAGTGTTGGTGTACACAACCAGGTTGGGGAAGAGTCAGTAGGCAGTTTCTAACTGTCCCAGATTAATGCTTACATATCTTTCTACCAATAGAACTATCAGTCTCCTTTGGGAGAAATAACCAGACTCCCCACTGAGGAAGAAATGGAGCTGTATTTGAAAAACATCTCATTTTATGTTTTTAAACTGAAATAGCATGAAAGCTGAAAAACAGCAAGGAAAAGCATAGATAAATCTGTTTGCTGGTACTGTGACTGTCTCAGAACCATCTGTGAATAGACCAAGGGTGCAAAAGAATTGTAAATTCAAATAAAGTCCCCAAAGAAAGACACTGAACCTAGATTTTAAAAGATGTTCAATAACATTGCATAAATGGGTGAAGACTGAGCAATTCCGAAGTACCCTATCTGCTCAGAAACATTGACAAACCCTGCGTAACGAGCTGGGCTTGGGGCATATCACTTTAACATTGGTATTAGTTGAGAATGTGGTTGTTATGCAACTGAGGAGGGTTTGTTAATACAACTATATTCTTCTAATTATTCTGTCAGGGTGATGAAGGAAAGAAAGGGAGCAAAGGAAATCAAGGGCAGAGGGGCTTTCCGGGGCCCGAAGGGCCAAAGGTAAGGTTTTTATATGCTCATTTTCACTTTGGGGAGATTGTAAGCGTGTCTGGTTTTCATAGAATATTCGATTTCTACTGCAAATTTGATTTCCCATTTCCTTGTCAACAAATAAAAACATAAACTCCCAAATGAAAAAGGCTTTAGAAAATATACTATTTTAGACCGTAATAGAATGAAATAGAGAGACTGCATAAAATATGTACTCTTCATTGGAATATTTATGCTTCTAAGAGACAATCTGTATGTCAGTCCTCTCTACCAACAATCAAATATTCAGAAGTTGGGATAACGTTAGGACCATAGGAGATACCAATTCTCTAGCATCTTGTTTTGCTGGACAGGAGCGATGGGTTCTCATCCTGCCCCTTCCTGGAACCTTCCGGGGTCAGTAGTTTCAATCACAGAAAGAAGGTAATAATAGTTTCTATTTCACAGTGTTGCTGGGAAGACTATAACAGGTAAGAAAATGCTCAGCACAGTTCCTGGCACATAGTGAGAGTTCAATACATGATTATTCAGAGAAAACAAAACGAATACTGTAAAGTGGAAAGTAGGGACTTATGTCCTGATCACTGTCTGGCACAGGGAGCTGAGGAGGAAGTAAAGGAACTGTGAGGCAAACAGCGAGGTACATGTCCTGACTTAGCAGGAGAGAATATTGAGGTCATTTGGATGTATCAGGAAATGGAAATTGCAAACCTACGAGAGTTCAGGCCTCTAGAAAGATGCTAATTGTAAAAAGAGACAAGGACCAGACTATTAAAGAAACACTAAAAAAAAAAAAAAAAAAGGTACTGGACGATGAGAGCAGGTACAAAGCAAAGCATCCCTCATAGACCACTGATCCCTGAACATCAGTGTCCCTCAGTACCCCAGGGAGCTGGTTACAAAGCCGTATTTCTGGGCACCATGCCCAGAGATCTGGATTTAGCAGGCGAGGGGCACCAGGAATCCGATTTTCTTAAATAAGTGCCTTCTGTTGCTGCTGGTTCCCAGAGCACATGATGAGAAACCCCTTTATAAGAAATATGTTGTATTACTATTAATAACAGCGACTACTCTTAACGTCTCAGTTACTCTTATTCAAATGAATATTTTTCTGTATTTTGAAATAAAGCTTTTTTTTTTTGGTAAAGAACTGCTATATTTGAAAGCATAATCAAACCTTAATACACGGTCTTTAAAATATTGTATAGCTTCTATGTATATAACTTTGTGTTTTAATAAATATTTTTATATGTTTTCGATTGATTTTTTAGAGAGAGAGGAAGGAAGAGAGAGGTAGAAACGTCAATGTGAGAGAAACATTGATTGGCTGCCTCCTGCACGCTCCCCACTGGGGATTGAGCCCACAATCCAGGCATGTGTCCTGACCGGGACTCGAACCGGGACCACTCAGTCCATGGGATGATGCTCAATCCACTGAGCCACACTGGCCGGGGCTAACTTTGTATTTTAAAATACAGTAATTGGTCTCTTAAAAAAAAGTAGAGTAGATTAAATCTGGAAGCATAATTTTGCCCTGGTCTAAGTGAAAAATTTAACAGCTTAATGTTTTGTTTCTTTGCCTTAGGGGTGAATTGGTTGGTTAACTGTTGCTGAAATCCTGGTGTGCCATGTGCCATTGCCTTGTAGGTCTGGGATTAAGGACTGGCACATACATGCACTGGCATCATCTGGGCCCCAGTAGGCCGATGTGCTCAGCCTGTCCATCACATTGGGGGCTCAGCAGAGTAGGAGGCCTCAGCTGTGATATTTTTATATGGCTCAGGGCAGGAGTCATTACCAGTGACTCTCCCAAAGGAGGCAGGAGATCAAATCGGCTGCTCATGATCTTAAGAACAGTTCATTATTTAAGGCAGGGATCGAACCTAGGTATGTGCCCTGACCGGGAACTGAACCCACAACCTTTCAGTATGTGGGACCATGCTCCAACTGACTGAGCCACACCGGTCAGGGCAGGAGTTGGCAAATTTTTTGGGAAAGCTATAGGTAGGTAGTAAATATTTTAGGCTTTGCGGGCCAGGGGGAAATATGAGGATATTATGTATGTACTTTTATAGCGATCATTTGAAAATGTGAAAGCCATTTTTAGCCTGTGACTGCACAAAACCAGATGGCAGGTGGGGTTGGCCCACAGGCCACACTCTGTGCACCTGTTCTAGATCAGCAGTTTCCAAACGGTGTGATTACAAACGTCTAACAGTAAAAAAAAAATGTTTTTGACCATATTCCAAAATCGGTTTATTTATTTTTTAATTTTTATTTTTATTCATAAACTATCGTATTAATGCCATAAGGTTTATCTAAATAATTGAAAATTTAAAAGATAACATAAAAATATAGTGTAGCCCTAATATTTTCTTCTAATAATGTCAAATGGGTCATTTTAAACATCTTGTGGGGTGTGTGCACCCTCTTTTAATGGTAATTACTCTGCATAGCGTGTTTAATTGAGGTAATGGCACCTATATCAGAGTCACCAGAGGTGCCTCATAAAAATTCATATTCCTGGGCGCAGCCCTTAGGTCTATTGAATGAAAATAGTTGGGAGTGACCACCAGTAGAAGACTAAATAAAGAAGATGCAGTACATATATACAATGGAATATTATTCAGCCATAACAGAGAATGAAGTCTTACCATTTGCAACAGCATGGATGGACCTAGAGGGCATTATGCTAAGTGAGATACATCAGACAGAGAAAGACAAATACCATATGATTTCATTTATATGTGGAATCTAGAGAACAAAATAATAAACAAAACAGAAACAGACTCATAGATACAGAGAACAGACTGATGGTTGCTAGATGGGAGGTGGGTCAGGGGGCTGGGTAAAAATAGTGAAGGGATAAAGAGGGACAAATTGGCAGTTACAAAATAGCCATGGGGATGAAAAGAACAGCCTAGGGAATACAGTCAACAATATTACAATAACTATGTATGGTGCCAGGTGGGTACTAGACTTATTGGGGCAGTTTATAAATTATATCAATGTATAACCACTATGCTATACACCTGACACTAATATCGAATGTCAACTGGAATTGAAAATTTATTTTATTTTTATATTAATTAATTAATTTTTTGTTACAGATGTCCCTCTTTCCCCCCCACTGACACCCTCCGCCAGCTCCCCCTCCCCATCAGTCCCCCTTCATTGCAGTATTGTCTGTGGAAAAAATTAAAAACATATATATTTCTGGGGCTGAAACCCTAGACTCTGTATTTTACCAAATTTCTCTGATGATTTCTCTACTCCCTAAAATTTGAGAATAATTAGTCTAGAACCAGGTAAGACAGAGATACTGCTTGCTATTTCTAACTGAGTCTTTATTGAGACTCAATATTAAGACACTAAAAAAAAAAATTGAGAAATGTTTTAATTTTTCTATTTGAAAATTTATTTATTTATTTATTTTTATTTTATTTTTTTACCATAAGCTTTCTACTTCTAAAAGGGATATGAGATCGTTTACAATGGAAGACTGACATACCATGGGCCACAAAACAAAATAACAAAGGAAAAAATTATAAACTATAGGAAGCATTATTTACCTACCACATATACCCTAAAGTTTATGCTGAAGGTAATTGTTATAATTGAACAAATATTTTCCTCTGAGCTTCTTGGCATAGGACAAGAAGGAAGCACCATGAATTGCATAATTTTTATTAGCTAATACAAGGATGAACAAGAGATAAAATTTTCCTAATACTCAGGAATTGAGTGCATTTATTAAAGCCATTAAAATCTTAATCATCAATAACTTTAGTAGTGGTTTAACAAAATTATTTTCACATTGGTCTGTGAAACAGACAGGTCGTTTAAAATGCTAGAAACACATTTCTGTGTTTTTCCTAATATAATTCCTGTATTTAGTTTTGTGTTTCTTTTTTTCTTGAAATGTAATGAGTATTTTGCTCTGCTTTTAGGGTGAACCGGGGGTTATGGGCCCTTTTGGGGCTCCTGGAGCATCAATTCCTGGACCACCTGGGACAAAAGTATGTATTTGGGGGAATTTTTTTTCTCTTTTTCTTAGACATTTAGAGAGGGGGTAAAAATTTATGATACCAGTCAACTAGAATTTTAGTTTTGGAAGAACCCCAACATATTATGTAGTTTAATTCTGATATATCACAATTAAGCAAACTAAAGGCCAACAGCAAATGTAAGATTAGAAAGCAGATTTCTATTCCTGGTCTTGAACTTGAACTTGTCATTTCACCTTTACCTCCCCCAAATTCTAGACCTTGATGCAGGTAAGAATTTACTGCATTTATTCAGAAGAATCTTCTAGGATATATAATCAGAAAGTGGGCCAGGAAAGAAACCCACTCAGATTTGAGAGCCTTCCCAGACTTTCTTATAGTCTAAATATTTGTGTCTAGTTGGCCACCTCTTACTTCAGTGGCCTTTCTCTAACCAGCTTAGTCTTCACTGACAGGTTTTATTTACTTAGGCTTTGAAATTCCCCTCAAGTCTATTAGAAGAATGTACTCTCTCAAGATCTGATCATGGTAAATTAAGCTCTTGGCCAATCACTCTTTGCCCCTCTGCCACTGTGGTTTCTCATGCATCTCAAAGTCTGAAACTATGAACATTATTTGAAATGTACAGGGAGACAGAGGAGGACCTGGGGTGCCTGGATTTAAAGGAGAACCTGGCATTGCTATTCGAGGACCAAAGGTAGGCTTTATTCATGTTCTTTTATTTTTTATTTTTCTGTATATGAGAGAATGAAAGTAGATTTAGTGTGTAGTAAGTTGATGACTAAGATGGTTCTACTTGCAGTATCTACATTGATAAACTCCAATATAAGAATACACTATTCCCTTAAAAAAAAAAATCAAGCCAACAGATCATTTACTTTTCATAAATGTAGGGAATGATAACTCCTATGGTTAAATTTTTGCTGACTAAACGGTTGTTTGAAAACACACTTTTTGTAATGTCTGTTATGAGATTATGTGGCTTCTAGCCTTTTTCATTTACATATTAATGGCCAATGTATCTCTTTGGCAAAACATTGTCCAAAAAGTTCGTCTGGAAGCTTTCATGAATCAAATTTCTCTGCTTTGTCATCCATCGTTCAGAATTATTTTAAATGAAAATGCAAATAATTATAGGAGAAGACAGCTTTTATAGAAGTCGCTATTTTTCCAACTAAGCACCATTTCCCTCACACAACACCCAGCAGTGCAGCAACACTGAACATCCCAAATGTCAACAAGCACATCCCTGTGCATGGGAACAGGCTTCAGGGCTCCAGGATCAGCAATGGGCAAATTAGCAGCATGTTGTTATGTCGTTTTGAAGCTGGCTTCAGTTCTATTAAATTATCTCTTCAGATAAAAGCGTTCAAGTACTAACATCAGTGATTTTTACACTTCAGAAAAGAAAACTTAGAACCATCTTTGAAATGTAATGCAAACCCTATTATATACTGATATCATTGTAGGGGTTCTTTCTTAAGGTCAAGGGAGGACCTTGACCATCATTGTTCTTAATCACTTTAACAGTCATCCTTGCTAGAGTGACAATCTTCTGGTTTATTGGGCACAGAGAAGGTTCCAGGAAAGTGGGACATTTAAGCTGAAACAGAGAAAGTCTTGGACAAACCAGATGATCACCTTACTCCCCAGACTTTGAGGCACATGGGAACCCAAGTTATGTACAACTCAAGGAGAAAATTCCAAATTTCATAATGCTAAAACTATAGCTATGACCTCGATCAAGAACATTTGGGTGACAACTTTCATATTGTTTGATAAGCTCCTGGATCTTTGTATTCCTAGGTTAATGATTTACAGTTACTTCTCTCTACTTACACTATTTCTTACAATAGAAATAAAATCCAATTAAAATGCAGCTAGGGTTTATAGGCCTCACCTGTTTTCTACAGACCAGCATTGGACATTGTTGGTGATAGTATTTAGTTATTTGCTTCTTCACTCCAGTCATTTTCCAATCCCTTGGCCTCTAAAGATGCTCCTTCCGTTATTCTCCCCTAATACATTGGGTTTTAAGCATTTGGGGGGTTAAATGCCTGATGGGCGTTTTGGCACATTAATTCAGTTTTTGTGTATTACTTCAGGGGGTTCCCAGATCCAAGCACATTTCAAAACATCCTATTAAGATTTCTGCTCTGATTTATGTTGAATGAGAGACACTTCAAATGGAATCACTTTGCATGACATTTTCTTGAATCCAGTGCAGAGGCCAAGTGGCAAAATTCCATCTAAAAATATGTTGTGAGAAGTCGAAAATAAAATTCTGAGAAGGAATACTTCCCTTCTCCCCATCTCCTGACATTCCTACTAACATTAGAAGGAACAAGCTAACTGAAAGTTTTGCAGGAGAGAGGATAAAGTTCTCTAGGAAAAAAAAAAAATGTTTATAAACTGTAAACTGTTTTAATATTCCCCCTCCCCCGTGTGGGTGTCCGAGGATAAACAACAACAGCTGCTGATAATTTGTTATAGGCTTGGAGCGTATGAAGAAAAACTGAATGTGAATTTTTATTCCAATTTTCTTGTCCTTTCAACTTAACCAGGGAGCAGTTACTGCTTTGTTTTGTTGTTGGCCGCTCCTTGTGTGTGTAAGCATGGAGAGAAATGGACATCTTATTTTGGGACATATCCCATATGGATGCTTAAAATTTTAACCTTAAACGTAGTTGGAATAGCAAAATAAATTGCTTCTGAGAAGTGACTAGTTTTCTGTAGTTGGAGATATACCAAAACTCACCTCTCCAGAAGAACTTGCTTAGCTTTGTCATACAGATTTATGCAGTCTTCTAGGATTTTTGTTGATGATAAACAGTAAAATAAGTTTTAATAAGTGACCAAGTGTTCTGAAGATGATCATTCTTATGAAGGTTAATCATATAAAACCAGTCTCTTAGATGTAATAGGAAAAAAGAGTTGTACTCATTATTTTCAAAACAAATTTAACTTCCTAAAAAATTTTTCTTTGTGATTTTTTTGAGAGAGAGGGAGAGAGACAGAAACATGGATGAGAGAGAACATTGATTGGCTGCCTCCTGCAAGCCCCCCACTGGGGATCAGGCTCATAACCTGGGCATGTGCCCTGACCGGTAATCGAACCAGCGACCTCTTGGTGCATGTGTCGACACTCAACCACTGAGCCACACCGGCCGGGCAAAACAAATTTAACTTTTTTATTGCTTAATGAGTGTGCAGAATTCCCCCCCTCCAATCAATCATTCTTTCATAGGAGTAGAATTAGGAACATTTTTGGGAGTTGGATTTTGGGTAACATTTTGGCTTGGAATAATGGCAGTTTGATTTCAGTGTTTGCTAGAAAATAAGAAAAGTATTGAG
This sequence comes from Tadarida brasiliensis, assembly GCA_030848825.1. Classification (NCBI taxonomy): domain Eukaryota; kingdom Metazoa; phylum Chordata; class Mammalia; order Chiroptera; family Molossidae; genus Tadarida; species Tadarida brasiliensis. The sequence goes on along the minus strand of CM061267.1, from coordinate 73,636,102 downwards.
AGTCGCTCCTTTTCCCAGTCTTAGAAAACAAAGGCCTGTCTATGAGTAGAGTTTTTTCCTAAGGTAAAAACCACAAATATTTAAAAACATGAACAGCTCTTTATCAGAATAATTGATGTGTATTGACAAGAGCCATTGCAAGAGTGATCATAGTAACAGAATGGAAAGTGGTATAAAAGGAATATTACAAGTTTTAAATATAAGTGCAACAGACTTATATTGAATAAATCTTCTAGAAGTGTCTCCCTCATTTTTTTCTTTCTCTCTCTCTATTTTACTTTAGCCAAAAATTTCTTTAATTTTCATTTGTAGAGAGTTACACATCTCGAAACAACTGTTGTCCAAAAGGCAAGAATCACCCTTCTCTATCCTCTCTATAGGAGGCCAGTAGTTACTACTAAAAGTTTTTGATGCTTAAGGTTATCAATATAAAGCAATGCTTATGACTTTTTCCTGGGTCTCAATATATGAACCACAAACTCTGTGTCCTATCTCCTTATAATTAAAAAAAAAATCAATCTGGCCCTGGCCGGTTTGGCTCAGCAGTTGGAGCTCAGTCTGCGGACCAGAGAGTCCTGGGTTCTGTTCCCGCTAGGGGCACATACCAAAAAAAAAAAAAAAAAAAAAATCAATCTGTTTTAATTGTTTATTTGTGCTTATTTAGTCCCCATGTAACTTGGGCCCCATTGAGGAAGACAATAGATGTAACATAGTAATAAGTAACATACAGTTATTTTAATTTACACTTAAATTTTTTTCTTTGTATTTTTTTCTACTCTTATCCTCACATGATGCTTACTGAATTTTCTTATTTTTATATTTTTCTCTGATGTAGGCTGCAGTGAAAATCTGAACATTTATTTTATTTTATTATATTTAAAAATATCCTCACCTGAGGATATTTTTTCATTTATTTTCAGACAGAGTGGGAGGGAGGGAGGGAGAGAGGGAGAAAGAGAGAGAGAGAGAAACATCAACGTGAGAGAGACACAACAATTGGTTGCTTCCCGCATGACCCTGACCAGGGCTGGGGCCGAACCACAACCCAGGTACAGGCCCTTGAGTGGAATCGAACCTGTAACTCTTTGGTCTGCAGGCCGACGCTCTAACCCTGAGCCAAACTGGCCAGGGCAAAAATCTATAAATGTAATAATTAAAATACCAGCAACCAGCCATCTTCTAATTCCTGTGGAGTGTTTCCTCTAGAGCACTTGGTAATGGTTCATCTATATTATTCCCTGCATGCATCCTGTGATTCCCGCCACACACAATGGGTAAGACTTATGAAGAGATAATGAGTTATCATATGTGGTAGGAGTTCCTTCTAAAAATTTCAAATCATTCCTTTGCACTTATCAAATCCACCTTTGGCACACTGAGTTGGTATTGTGCTTAAGTTTTGCCAGGTGTTCCATAGTTTAGTCTTATAATATCACCTGGTGTTGAAATTTCCCCAGGGTGCCCAAGGCCCTCGAGGACCAGTGGGTGCTCCAGGACTCAAAGGCGATGGCTATCCTGGTGTGACTGTAAGTTTGGACATTGCTTTTATTTCCTTTCTTCTTCTCTGCCTCCCCTTCCTTTCTCGTTTTTTCCCCTTCTTCCTGCCCTCTCTTCATTCTTAGTTCCTTCCTGTCTCCCTCCCTCTCTCCCCTCTTCCTGCCTCCCTCCACCCTCCTTCCCTCTCCCTTCTTTCCTTCTACTCCTTCGTTTCTCTCTCTCTCTCTCTCTTTCCCTCTCTCTCTCTCGCTCTACCTCTCCCTCCCTCCCTCCCTCTCTTTCTTTCTTTCTTCATGAACACTGCAAACAAAGTTGCTCACTCTCTCTCTTATCACATCACCTAGGGACCTCGAGGATTACCAGGACCCCCTGGACCAATGGGTTTACGTGGAGTGGGGGACACTGGAGCCAAGGTAAGATTTTAAAGTAGGTAACATAGTAGCTTCTAAAAATGTACCTATAGGTATGTAATTTTGGTAAAGTTTTTAGCAGGCATGATAGACGAGTGGAGGCATTTAAAGCATTGGTAAAGTTATTTGTCCTCATCTATGGACTTCCTGGGGGGCTTACACTAATGTGGACATGTAGCTTTTATGGTTTTTCCTGTGGCAACTCTCACATCCCTTTGCTGTCTGTCTTCCAGCACCGAGATCCAAGATTGGTTCCGAGCCCTCCTTTCTTTCCTAGGTGCTGTCATCCAGTCCCATGTCTTTACTCACGATCCACGTGCTCGTGGTGTCCAAATTTCTATCTTCCTTGCTCTAAGCTCTGGTCTCACACATCTAGTTTCTGCTGCATAGCTCCTCTTAGGTTTCTCAAAGGCATCTCTAATCTAACATCCAAAACAGAACCTTTGATTTTCACCCCATATGCCTGTAAATGGCACTACCATGCACTCCATGCTTGTGCCACGATACCTGAGTCATTCTTGAGCCCTTCGTCCCCCTTCTCCCTCCACGTCGAGCCCTGTGCTAAATCCTATCAGTTCTACCTTCCAAATGTATCTTGACTCTGGCTGCTTTTCTCTTGCTCGTCCATCATGGCAGAGCACCATCATCTCTTGCCGGGACTATTAAAATAGCACCTTCATTGGTCTTCCCCTTCTACTCTGCCCTTCTACTACCTAGTAGGCAGAGGGCTCTTGTTTGTCTTGTTTTTTATTTTGGTCTCTGCCCCATCACTTAGGAGTCATGACACCTTGAGACTGCTTCTGTATAACGAATGGGGCAGGTGTTCTCTTGTCCTCACCTGGTAGAATGAAAGATGGAAGACCCACGGCACTAAATACCATCTCCAAAGGAGCTCTTGATTCCTGCACCATCTCTGCCTGTCGGGTAGTCCTGAGAGCTCAGGAGAGGCTGTGTCTGAGAGTGCCGAGTAAACTGTGCAGAGCAGACACACCCGAGGCACTGTTACCACGGCTCCTGCTTGGTCAGAGTAAGGACCGACTCCAACCCTCTAACACACCTCGGTGGTGTCAATAACCATGCTGAATCTGAGTACTGTAGTATTCTTTGTTCTTTAAGGCAAATTATCTACAAATGTTAAAATTTAAAAGCAGAAAGAGAAATGTCAGTATGTAAATCCCATTATTTTCTGCTCTGAGTGAAACATTAGTAAAAACTTTTGTTACTACACTAAATATTTATTTAGCCCTGGCCAGTGTGGCTCAGTGGGTAGAGCATCAGCCTGCACACCGAAGGGTCACAGGTTTGATTCTCAGTCAAGGGCAAGTACCTGGGTTGCAGGTTCGATCCCTGGCTCTGGTCAAGGCGCATGTGGGAGGCAACCATCGATGTGTCTCTCTCACATCAATGTTTCTTTCTCTCTCTCTCCCCTCCCTCCCTTCCTTCCACTGTCTCTAAAAATCAATAAAAAAATATCCTTGGGTAAGGATTAACAAAAAAAAAGAAAAAATTCTTTAGTTAGAGAAATAGAAGCTTATTCCTAATGAGGCATGATATAAAATGTGTTAAATGTATAAGGAATGTATTTGTATTCCAATGGAACTGTCTGATCATTTACATTTCCAGAGTAGATCGTCATAAACATATCATGTAAGTATATATTGTGTTATATTAATTATACTATTATGTTACTGTCCTACAGTGAGCCATGATAAAAAGACAGGTACTTTGGCAGAGATAGAGAACATTTAAAAATTTGAGTCTTGTGCATATTCACTGGGACAGATTATTTAACATGTAGACTAAAACATTTCCTAAATGATTTCACATATGTTTCTTTCTAAGTCCCTTGTATTTGTTTTCATGTACATTTTAAGGGGAAAATCCAGGAAAAAAGTGTTCTTTCTAAATTTTATCCTGCCTATATTTTTTTAATAGTCACCCTGCTTCCAGCAGCTGTAGCTTAAGTGAAACACATATTTCTGTGAGCCCACATGGGAGGCTGGAAGCAGCACCTCCAGCTCACCTCTGGCTGAAGGGGAAGAGAACATGAGCTCGTTCCTGCCTCTGTTCACCCACCTCCCCTGCTGCCCGGTCCTTCCCTCTGCTGCCTCTTTCCGTAGATGCTGGGGAAGCATCTTATCCTGGTGATCACTCGCCCTGGAGGGAGATGTTAGGAGTGTGAGCTAGGCTTAGAGTCAAAGAACTTGGATCATGAACTTGAAAATAAAGGACGATTTAAAAGCAAACATCAGCTTTTCATACTTTCAAAATCATCTCCTCTTTTAAAGAAGGCTTGCAGTCTGTATGTGCCCCCCCCCGACAAAGATAACTTCAACACACACACACACACACACACACACACACACACACACACACGGAAGCTGGTAAAGAAAGGAAAATATTCAGAAAAGTCTAATTCCCACTTAACTTTGTCCTTCTGGATTGGCAGCGTGAAGGTGGAACTCTCAAAATACCTGAAGCTGTCAGTAGCCGCAAAAACACTGGACTTAAGTGTGTGCAAAATTCCTCTCCTTCCATTTTGAATTTTAAAACGGCAGAGAAATCATAATATGTGTGTGTAGCTGTATAGACGTATATAACTGATATGTTTTTCATTTAAACTCTGTGTAGTCACCTTAAAATATTGGCCTTAGGGCATTAACTTATAAAACAAATGTGTTTTGAAATGAGGAAACCATTAAGGCTGACGATTAATTTATGGTGGGCTTTTGTGATACTTGGTTAAGGTCACATGTGTTTAGCATATGACACAGACATTTGAATCAAAGCTTCTATGTTTCAAAACATATAAAAACCATTCCCTGACATCTTGCACCCTCGTGGTACTCGGGGCTTTCTTCCAAGTGGAAGAATTCCGTTCGACATCAGTGGGGATGGCGCTTCTATATACGTTCCCTTGAATTTCATCCACATTTTGACAAGGGCTTCTGAGAGATTTCTAAAATTCTAGTAAAAACTGCAATGTGCAAGGACATAGCAGATACAGTTTTAAAATCCACTTTGTAACATGCCCTAGAGAGGAACAGACAATTGATTTCTTGCTGAGTGGGATGTGCTCACCCAGTGCCCTGACCCCTGGACCACACTCCCTGCTCCTCGATAGGGAAGGCAAGTTCAGAGATCCTGTGTCACTCTGCCAGCATTTCTGTACTAGACCCCTAGAGACTAGAAGGACCCTTTGTGGTTTGGGGACAATCACATACATCTCATTTCCCTTTGAGAAGCTCAGAAAACTCTTTGTTCCTGTATTTTCACCCCCAAAGGCTCGAGGTGCATATCGCCCCAGGGCCCATTCCCTGACATCTCAGAGGGTAAGAGTTTGTTCCTGGCCTCTTAGAAGAGGAACCAATACAAGGAGTGGCCCTCCTGAGCTCTGTAGAAGCAGGGGCCTCCTCCCACGTCCCTCTCCGGGCTCTTTCAGCCCCTTCTGCGTGCTCCTTCCTCACAGAGAAAGCCAGGGCCTTCCCCAAACTCCAGAGCAGCTGAGTCCAGGCAATTCTTGCCCAGAGGAGCTCAAACCTCGCTTTGGGGCCCTCATAGACCTCTTAACCATCGAGTGGTTGGAATAAGGTCTGTGGGCAGAAAGACTTGTTGGGTTGTTGCTGTTATTATTGTAGTATATCACCTAAATATTCTATATTATTTACTATCTAAATATTTCCAGAATATTGTGACATTTTTAGACACCCCTTATTTTATAGATGAGGAAATCAAGAACCATAAAGGTTGAACAATTTGCCCCTTTATGATATAAACAGTTTTGAGATAATATTGTGCGTGTGTGTGTGAGGGAGACTATGCGTATGGATGGATGAATGAAAGACTAAGTGGATGAAGAAATCAGAGCAGAAAGAATGCCTTGGCCTAATCTATAGGTGCTCGGTCTCCAGCGCTGTCCATCTATCACGGCACCAGTTAGTATGCAGTTGGACTGTTTCTCTTTCCAGCCTAGCTCTTCCATTGTCACGACTTAAGTTATGTAAACATTAAAGAGAAGCATAAACCTAAACCCCAAAGAGTTAAGCATCTTTCAAAAGCTTTAAATGTTTGACTATTGTAAATGCATGTTTTATTTGACAAAAGTGGCTCGCAGTCATAAATTAAAATGCAAGTCGATGTGAAATTCCACTGAGTATCATTATTCTAAAAATGTTCCCAGCATCTGAATCGCCCCTCTGTTCTCTGCAATGGCTCACATATGTGCACACCACCAAGAGGCCGTGGCGGAACAGAGGAGCGATTCACACGGAGATGCATTAGGAATTTGTAGATTCCACCGGCAGACATGGACTGCACAAGGAACTCCATTTTGAACAGTGCCTGACAAGGGCGGCTGGTCTAGGGTACAGACTTGACGATAATGAAGTTAAGGGTCCATGATTCCAAACTGGAGTTGAAGAAACCCATCCCCCGCTATAACTTGACTGCAAAATTGCTACAGGCAGGACAATCAGCTCAAACAGGACTAATGAAAGCCAGAGCCGTATCAAATTTAAATGCCAGACAATTTGACCTTTAAGATTTCCACAATCAAACCAGGAGAACTCGACTAGGTAACTTTTCAAGGTTACTTCCCAAGTCAGTTCTATGCATGATCCATAAAAGCAGAGTTGTACTCCAGGCTATCTTATGATTTTCAGTATTGCTTTCCTCTCTCTTTGCTGTTTTTCTCGCTCTGCATTTCTCTCCCCAGGAGTACACACATCTGATCCCTTTAGCCCTGGAAAGTCACAGGAAGTCTTCGCAACATTCTCCACCAATGCCACCATCAACATATTTTTATTTTTAATCATGTAGATGGGAGGAAATTTCCCTCAGTGGAAAACTATATTGAATACCAGTACAAGAGAACCTTTTCTCCTCCCTGTCATTACGGGCAGTGTCAACGTTTCTATTTTCAATGTTTCAATCTCAGCTAAATAAGAATCTCCCGCTCCGATGAGATTCCTGACACAGGAGAATCATTTACTTGTCTTTGATGAGGTGATTTTGAGGAAAGGGAAAAACAATCAACAACAAATCCCCTAAATCATAAAGCAAGTTTTAAAATTATCACAGGCATTGAGTTACTGCTGCTTTGGGGTGAGTATTACATTTCTAAAAGAGAAACTGATATGCAGAATTGAAATTATTTTAAATATTTTGAAATTTAAAGCTGGGAAAATACACTAAAGGAGATGTTATAGTGCTTTGAGTGTTTGTTTTCTAGCATGTTCTTAACTATTTTCTCATCTCCTTGATATTTGTGCTGGTAATTGTTACTGTCTCCCTTTTCAGTGGGTGTCAGTGAGAAGTGACTGAGTGGTTTGTCAATGGCCAGTCAATAATCAATACACATTGTCAATATCTGGGTTGTCTGTCCATAAGCATAGAAGGACTCTAAAATTTCCATTGACATTCTGGCAACACAAGTGAGGTATTCAAGAGTTATAAACCATTGCATATACTCATTACATAATTCATTGCAGAGTGGCCCTTGTTTGTGGTATTTGGAGCCTTAGTAGTTATATCTGAATTTTATTTAAAAGCCAGAAAGAAAACAAACATTAAGCAGCGCTAATCATCACTTTGACTTCTACCTTACTTTAAAACTCATTCATTCCTCGGTTTCTTCATTAGTAGAATCTTCAGTGTACCATTCCTTGGAAAATTCTTAAGAAGCTAATTCTTTTCACAGGAAATTCAATTTGCTTTTTATTGTCCCCAAAGTAGAAAAAAAAGCATAGAATCAATTTTAGAACAACTGTAACTTGCTTCTACAGTCTTCTCAAAGAGTGGCAGGGACTTAATTGACACAGACAAGGGGAGCAATAATGATTAAAGCCTTATTAAGGTGTGTGGGGGTGAGGGAGGGAGAGATAGCCTTACAGGCTCTCTTGTCTCTAAGAGCACTATCTTGTCAAATATTATATTTCAATCTTGTCAAATATGGAAGATAGAACAGATTGTCTCCTTATCACTACTCTGCTTGACAACTCTGATTAGCTGTGTGACCTCAGCAAGTCATTTAATCTCAGTGGGACTTAACCTCTTCATCTTTGATTTGGGAGAAGGATGCCTACTCCACAGGGTTGTACTGAGAAATTAATGGAGTTATGTCTATAAAACATTTTTATGAATTCTAACCTACGAAAGTATTAGTAGTTGTAGTCGTTGTCTTCATGGTATGTGTTATTTCGTCAATTCAAGTGCATTGCGGTATGGATAAAAAGAGAGAATAAGAATGTGTGTAGGCAGGAGATCTGGAATGAGACCAATGAAAACATTGGGGTAGGCCACAGCATTGAGGAACGGCAATGGGTGGAAAATGGAAGGAAAGCCTTCAACAGCTGGGTATTTGGGCAGATTGTGTGGGCCTCTTAGGAATCTTATGATCAGGATATTTTCTTACTTCTCCTTGAGAGTGTGATGGACTCGATATAGGAAAGACCTTTCACAGCCACAAACCACGTGTTTGCGTTAAGTGGTAGTGGAAAAGTCTACGGAGAAGCTAGCATACTTCATCTAGCCCCAGCCAGTGCCAAGATGAGAGATGAACTCGGGAATCAAACCTTGGTTTGAATTGCTTCCGGCTGCAAGGTTTTTGGCAAATCACGTATCCTCTTGAGCCTCAATTTCCTTATCTGTAAATTGGAGTAAGATGATGTTCATAGGATCAGATAAGGTAATGAATGAAAAGTACCTGCCATGTAATAAACATAATGAATTTTAATTACTATTTATTTTATTATTAATTATAATAGTTTTAAGGTGAACCAAAGAAAACATTTACCAATGAGAAAAATGAATGATCATGATAGTGTTTTTGCTTTTTTCCTTTCTTTGAAAAAGTAAGAGATTCAATAGATGATTACTAGAATTATTATAAGATTGTGTATGATTTTAAAGGGGTTGAAATTGGCTCCATAGCTCAGGGGTTAGAGCACTGGTCTTGTAAAGGGGTTGAAATTAACCACTTTACTTATGATCTAAGTGAAACCTTCACCAAACCATTTGTTAAGCTCACATACACAAGTACTGCAGATAGTCCTAAACTTGACCATTTCCTGTTAAAATGAAAGGAGTGTCTCATCTAGAATCCCTTTTGTGGGCCAAAAGGAAGCTGTAGGTAATCTAGTTAGTTATTCATTTTTGAGGGAGTGAAGGTGGGCGAGGAGGGGTAGGACTTACACATGGTCTCATGAAATTGATGGACATAGCTACAAATGTCTACTCCAGACTTTGCTTGCTGGTTTGCTCCTTGTCTCCTGATGCAAGGGCTCCCTCTGCAGGCGCCAACAACCCTCGGACTCTGCATAGAAACTAAGCCCGGCTATGCAAGAACCTGTTGCAATTCTTTTTATTTATGCGTGTCACTGTATCCACTGACAACAAAACTTAACACACTTCTTCGGTACCATTGGTGCTGCGCTGTGGCAGAACCAGTGCTCTCAAGTGTGAGGTGAGTCCTGACCACACTCCTCTTCACGCAGTCACCTGATGTCGTAGCCTAGCATGTGCACGTGGCGCTCGGAACGAAAGACAGGGTGCATTTTTAAGACCCCACTGTAGTAGAGGACACTACCTCTGTGGATTCACACAGCTCTTAAGTACCCGATATGCCCATCTATTGAAAAGTATGGTACATATGCACCAAGGAATGACCCTAATACCCGTTACTGACCAACTCTAACATCTGTAGTCCATGTCAAGACTTACCTTAAAGTCTATCAGATTCATAAAGGCCTGTATCAGATTATGTTCACATAGGTCAAAAGATACAAAGGAATATTTGGGTTGATAAAACATAGCTATATGTCAACAATTATATGAATAAGAATGGACAACTTGTTGGAGGTCAGCATGGCAGTAACACATACAACATGGCCTCACACCCTTATAAGGCTCATGGTTAAAGTTCAAGTGTAGAAAGGACAGTAATGTGTCCACAAGGTCAGCTATGCTATTGCATTCCGTCTCAGACATTTAACAATGGTGAAGGTTAGGGGGGACTAAACCAGAGACAAAAGGAATAGCAATAACCAACTTGATGAGAGTGGCCTGAGGTAAACTCACCACTTATTTCAGCTGTTTTCCCCACTTGCTTTCCTATCGGGGATGTGTGTGTGTGTGTGTGTGTGTGTGTGTGTGTGTGTATTATTAATATAATAAATATTAATTGAGAAGGTGGTTTTGACTAAAATCATTACAAGAAAAGTATCACAAATTAAATAGTGTCAAATTCTTTTTAAAAAGAAATACTACTTTATTAAAAATCTCCATCTTCCTTCTTACATTTCTCTAATTTTTTAAGTTTTGTACATACCAAGAATACATGAAATACATGTAAGTTACACTAATGATATAGAATTGACCCCTGTGTTCCTCCTCCCCTTGGCCCATATTTCTATCTTTAAAATCTCATATTCTTCTCCTTATTAAGGATGAACATCACAGCAACCTTTCCTCACCCTCACTGGTGTGATATTAATTAGGTATTGTTCATGGATTTTAAAAATATGTTATTAAAAACATTATGAAAATGATTAAGCACACACAAAAGCAGAAACGCTAGTAAATTCCCATTTACCCATCACACTTGTTCAATAATTATCAACATGTGGTCAGTCTTTATCTGTATTCCACATCCCTCACTTCTCGCACTGCATTATCCCAGCAAATCTAAGACATCGTCCATATAGAGCTGTAGCATTTGTCTCTCTAATATAAGAGTTCTTTAAAAAAAGAAATAAAGAAAGAAATATAACGGCAATACCATTAGCAAACCTAAAAAATACTAATAACAATTCCCTAGTATCACCCATTTTCAAACATTAAAATTTCCCAGTGTGTCTTATAAATGTATTATGGTTGGTTTGTCTGAATTGGGATCCAAACAGTGTCCACACTTTGCATTTGAATTCACATCTTTTTAAAATCAAAGTTTACGTGGCTTTCATTTCTCCTTTGCACTTTCTTTGTGGATGGGTTCTTTGTCCTTGAGGATTTTGCTGATGGTGTCCTTATGGTGTAGTTCAACATGCTTCTCCATCCTCTGCTCCTTTTTCGTCTTGTTTTATAAGCTGATAGTTAGATCTAGACACCTGCTTAGATATGGGTTCAGTTTTCCTTAGCTCGAATGCTTCCTAGGTGGGACCATAGAGTCCCATTGCATCACATCAGGTGTCTAACCTCATCGTGGAAGGGTAGAGATGAAGAGAAACACAGGAGAAGGGTCCATTGTATCTGGGTGGGGTTGAGGGTGACCAGGCAAACAAGACAATTATTGTTGAGAAAACATTTAATGATTCTGGATAAAATCTACTTAACTATGTTTACTGCTTTACTGTGTTCTGTTTGGCTGGAGGGACTCAAAATGTAGCAGGTGTGTGAGTCAGTCAGGTGTAGTTGGGAAACCTCCCGCGGTGAACTTATAGACACTCCCTTTAAAGGTACTTCAGAGGTACTCCAGGAAAGAGAGATAGTAAAAATGTATGTAATACAAGGCAAGTTCAGGTTCTCTACTTGGAACTCTTGATGATCGGAGTGATCCTTTAAGCTGAGAGACACTTGGGGCCACTCAGATTTGGGAGTCAGAAGGAGATGTGTTAAAGAGCTAACTAGTATCTGTGGTCTCAGAAGCAGCTGAGTAGTAACAGGGAGAGATGGAGACTGGAGACCAGAATCAGAGAAGTGATATGTAAGCAAAAGGGAAATGTGTAATTATAAAAACAGAGAGGAAAAGAATGGTCAGTAATAAAACATAGTTTGAAAGTTTGCCTCACTCTTTTAAGGCCTTGTTTTCTCTAGAAGTATTTTTAAGGCTTGTAAGTAAAAAATAAAGGATGAGCTGTTTTTCTAGATAAACAATTTTATCATTTCTTAAAATCCATGATTTCTGCACTGTTGAAAACTATAGGCTCTTTAGCTCCTAACAGAACACGAACAAAACAAGACCCAGGGCAAAGAGCTTGGGAGATCTAGGTTCCAAACTTGACTCTGGTCTTTTCTTTTAAAAAACAACAACAACAACCTTCATTGAGATGTATTTAATACATCATAGAATTCACCCATTACAAGTATAAAATTCAATGACTATTCAGTAAATTTACCAAGTTGTACAGCCATTGCCATAATTCAGTTTTTGAACATTTTCTTCCCCCCAATAAGATCCCTCATGCCCACCCTGGCTGGTTTGGCTCAGCAGTTAGAGTGTCAGCCCATGGACCAAAGGATCGTGGGTTCAATTCTGGTCAAAGACACGTACCTGAGTTGCAGGTTTGATCCCCGACCCTGGTCAGGGTCTTGTGGGAGGCAACTGATCTATGCGTCTCCCTCTTATAGATGTTCTCTCTCTATCTCTCCCTCCCTCCCTTCCACTCTCTCTAAAAATCAATAGAAAAATATCCTTGGGTGAGGATTAACAAAACAATCAAAAAAATTCCTCATGCCCATTTACAGTTAATTCTATTTCTGGCCTCAGGCAACCACTGATTAACTCTCTCTATAGATTTGCCTTTTCTGGACACTTTATATAAATGAAATGAAACTATGTGTCTTCTCATATATATGGCTTCTTTTACTGCAAATAATGCTTTTGGGCTTCATCCATGTTAAAGCATGCATCTGTAGTTCATTCTTTTTTACTGCTGAATATCCCACACTTTATCTATCCATTTACCAGTTGATGGGCATTTAGGTTGTTTTTAGTTTGGGGCTATTATGAATAATGCTGCTAAGAGCATTTGTATGTAAGTCTTGGTATGGACATATGTTTTCATTTTCCTTGGAGCGAAATTTCCGAGGAGTGAAATTACTAGATCATAAGGTAAATTTATGTTGAACTTTTAAAGAAATTGACTGCCAAACTGTTCTCCAAAGTGGGTGCACCAGCAAGATAGGAAGGTTCCTATTTCTCCACATCCTCCTAGCTCTGCCTCTTAATAGCTATGCAGCCTTGGGCAAACTTTAGCTTCCTCTTTAGCAAAATAGGTGGGATGGGGAGTTAACATTTACCAAGTGCCCACTCCACGCTGGACTCTGTGTAAGGTACACTCACATTCTTGGTCTCACTTCACTGTCCTGCCCGTGACGTGTAGATGTGATTTTCCATGTATCTGATGAATTTACTGAGGCTCAGAGCAGGTACGTTAATTAGTGATCACTGTAATACAGGATGGTTGTAACTACTAAATGATATCAAATAACATACATGAACATGTTTAGTAAAGTGCTGTGCACATAGAAGGTGGTTAGTGAAGAGATTTTTATTTCTCTGCTTCTTCCTGTCCTCATTCACATCTCAAATAGGTCTAACCACAGGGCCTGCCTTAGCCTAGTCAGGTCCCACCAGTTTTCTGGTGATAGTCATCTGTTACGAAACTGTCACAGGAATCTGAAAAGCCTTAGAACTCATCCTGCAGTCACAACCCCCTAGTGGCGGAAGTATCACAGAGCCAATCCCTAACCCAAGTAACAATCTTTGCTGCATAAAATAATAAGAGCAACTAGTTCAGGGTGGGGCTATATGATTTCATGATTGCTTTTTATTCATGTCTCCTTTCATAATGGCGATAACTGTTTTTCCAAATTCCACAGAAGGGAGTTCCGGGGGAAAAAAAAAAAGTATATATTAAGATTGCCAAGAAGTTAATTGACGTAATTGTTTTGAAATGGACCCAGTTGGCTTGAAGATTGATAAATGGCAATAAGAAACGAAAACAAAAGGAGATTACATTCCCTTTGTCAAGTTTAGGAAAGTGGTTTGGGATAAAAGGACTCAGCAGTTTAGTCAAATCCAAGGGTGTGGAATTTTAAAATGTCTTTTTGAATATGAAAATGTATATGAAATATTTCTAATATTCTAAATAAGTAACATAAAGTGGTTTTAAGAATCAGTAACTTGCCATTCATTGTCTTTTCAGGGCGAGCCTGGCGTCAGAGGACCTCCGGGCCCCTCTGGGCCTCGGGGCATAGGAACCCAAGGGCCCAAGGTGAGTCCTCAGGTCTGCGCTCTGTATGAGGGTCAGGTTCCAGCAGTGACAACCAAGTGAACATTCACTTCATTGTAAATGCTCACTTTGGTGTTTATTCATTTTTTCTTGATTACTGATGAAAACTCTTCTTTTCTCATGTCACATGAATTTTCAGTAAATAGAACATTTAAAGCGATTCTCTTCCCCGAAAGAAATTAGGAAGGCATTGTCTCTTAAGAAAGTGGTTGCAAAGTGCTCAAAATATTTCCAGGTTCCTTAGAGACTGTGCCATCACCAAGAAGCTTGTCTTTACTTTGGCCAGAGCTGCTTCAGGGGGCCTTTTAATGGGACACCAGCTAATGTGGCTGTTGTGTCATATGTGGGCAGTACACTGTCAGGGCCTCAGGGCAAGGGTCTAGGTTTCCTGTCTCCATCGAAGGTAAGAGAAACTTCCTTTGGCTCCCTATGCTCTCATTTCTATTCTCTTCTTTTTGCCACCTCCAATTTGGGGATTATTTATCCTTTTATTCTTTTAATCCAGTGTTTCTCAAGGAGGGAGATTTTATCCTCCCCTCTCCACTGCAGGGGGACATTTGGTGATGTCTGGGATCATTTTGGGGGATCACAACCAGAGCAGAATTGTTATTGACATCTAGTGGGTAGAGGCCAGGGATGCTGCTAAATGTCCCACAGTGCACAAGACAGCCCCCCATAATAAAGAATTATCCAGCCAGCTCAAAATGTCAGTAGTGCTGAGGTCGAGAAACCCATTTCATTGTTCATTCACTTACTCAACAAATATTTTTTTATTTGTTCAAAAAGTGAGGTAAAGAAGTTATCAGGTATGTTTATAGGGAAAACAGGTGTCCATGAGCCACCCATCACAAATTCACATTTTAAATAGTTGTAACTATACCCCAAATGCACAGAAGTGAATTAAAATCCTGTGATCAGAGAGGAAAGGGAAGAAGCTTTATGAGTCAAAATTGCTGAGGATCTCAGAATTACTAAGATTCTTTATCTTTTTTTTTTTTTTTCGTCCATCAATTCCATCTGGGCAGTGGGTTATTTCTTAATCTCACAGATCACTTTATGCAGGTGAAGAGTGCCCCCAAGATGTTAGTAGTTATTATCACTGGGTGATAGGAAGATGGCTCTATCTTTTTCTTCAGTGTTATCATTCTGTTTAATTTTTTATCTTACAATCAGAAAAAAATTAAGCTTTTTTTCATATTAGAAAGAAGTCTGACTTCTACAGTAACTTATATTAACCCAGCATTTCTACAAAGCTTATGCCATCAAATGTTCATCTGGGAAGTTCTGGGATAGTTAAACTAATCTCTCCATTGTGGGACTTCTTAGAGGCTTTAATATTTTACTATGTGCTAGAGATCTCCGAGGAGAAGCACACACCGTGGTGTAGAACACTGTCCAATCTCATTTGGCCACAGAAGTTTTTCCTCAAGAAATATGGGGTCCACTTCCTCTATAAGAAATGCATGCCGGGAAATCATGTACTTTTTGCTTCATTTACATATTTTCTCAAAAATCTAACACCGATGCACATTAATATCCACTGACTCTCTCACTGCAGCCCTGGTGAATTAGCTCCATGCTGAAATGGAGCAGTGGATGGAAGGCTGCGTAGAGCTGTGCGTGAGTCGTTTCCACACCCCTGGTGTTCTAGGGGCTGGTGGTAGGGTAGCTGAAAGAGCCCATGTGGACGCAGCTACTAGGCCAATAACACTCTGCTTACACCAAGCCGCTCTGCCTTAAGGCTGCATTTATATTTGGATTATAGGTAAGATTTCTGCAAAGGATCCTGTGGCTTAAAAATGTGGGAAAACCACTGCTTTATATAAAATGTGATATAGCTTACAGGCAGCATGGATGAAGGTCCTGATCAGACTGAAGGAAGAACAGAGCCAAGAGCAATGATACATTGTTTCTCCCTGTATCTCCTTACACTGGTCTGATTTCTCTCCATCTTCCACAGGGCGATATTGGGCAGAAAGGCTTGCCTGGCCCTCCCGGCCCCCCTGGCTATGGATTGCAAGGAATTAAAGTAAGTGAACATGACTGTGCTGGAGTCACCTCTCAATCTCCTGGGGTGATGGAGAAAAGAGGTTGTAGACAATGTAAATATGACTGCTATGAAATGAATGTAACGTAAGCGTAGCCATTGACATTGCATCTGGTATTTAAAGACACCATCCAGCGGTGTCAAAATGGTGTAAGTACATTGTTTCATGAATGCTAAATATTACATAAATTGCTTGGTGAAAAATGTAACTGCTGCAGTGCTTTGTTGTGCTGCGGCTGTGGCACCCCTGGTCCTGGGAAACCCTGCCCACATGACGGGCTCACTCCCTCGGGCACCACAGCAGCCTGCTGTCATTCCCCTGCAGTCCCCTGTGGCCCAGCTGGCCCTGCAGAGGAGTTCCAGCTCCGGAAGGCCTCGGTGCTTTTTCTCAGCCACACATGTCTATTGGCTGTATGGATGAACATGGGACTGTGGTCTTTGGTCTCAAAGTGGCCTTGGAGTTTCAGGTTCACGGCATAGGCCAGGAGGTTATGTGATGCCATCATCTTGACCCACTGCGAGCCTCCTGCACTGACCTTTCCCCTAGATATGGACTCTAGATAAGCCAGTAAGTCCCTCGGTGAATTCAGAAGGGACAAGGATGGGGCTGGGTCTTGAGAGAATTCCTTAATATGTCAATTAGCCTTTGAGGGGCCAGGAGGGATATAATGAGAGGGTGGGCCATTCTGGTTCAAAAGCCAAGTATGGGGACAGACGGAAATCTGCATCTCTACTCAGGAATCACTCCAGTTTCCTTCTCTCCATCTTTAAGTCAGTTTCAGTGTCCTGGTCAGCCCTGACATTCTCATAGTATTTTTCCTCAGAGGATCAGAGGTTGTTTTAAAAATGAGATTCCTGGTGGCCCTATAAGACTGTAGGATTTTGAGGTACATTTGTGGACCGGGACTATCACTCCTGCTATGCGTAAGCCCTTTATTCTCGGAAAGAATAAATTTCTATAACAATGGCTTCTGTTCTTTGTTGAGGCCTGAACATGACTGATCCCATCCTGGCTGAGGGAACTCTCCCTGTGGGCTGTGGCAAACGATGGGTTGACTAATATTTCAAGCCTAGCCGGTTTATTATCAGTGAGAAAAAAAATAGCTTCAGTGACATGCAGGGGAATCAGGTGAACACTATCTGGCAGAAATCTCAATGTCTCCAAAGCAGACAAATAGTGATGACTGCAGTTGTCCCGTGGTCACAGAGCTAACAAATCAACTTCTGAGACATCTGAGGCCCAGAAATGAAGGGAAACAGTCTGAATGACCTCTCATCCATCTGTATTCTGATTCCAAAGGGATAATGGAAAGAGAATGAGCTTTAGAGCCACTCAGACCTTTGCCTGAATCTTTCTAGTTGTGTAAGCTTGGACAAATCATTGATCTTTGTTGAGCCTCAGTTTACTCATCTTTAAAATGGGGATAATGAAGCCTATTTACAAGGTGCTGTGAAGATGAAATTGTACCAACTGCCTAGGACACAGTAGGGGCTACTCAGCTAGAGCTTGGGCTATAGAGTCCACAGATTTGAATCATGGCTCCCAGAGTACTGCATCTCTGCCTCAGTTTCCACATCTGAGCAATGGGGATAGGACAGTACTACGGTATTTCCTAAAGTTGTTGTGAAGCATTAAGTGAGACAGTATGCATAATGCATTTGACACAGGTTCAGCACACGGTTACAGTGAAGGTTGTAGTTACTCACAGTGTTACTCTTCCCTTTCTGCCAGTACTTCTGTATTCTCCGGGATGAAGGTCCAGAACTGACATTCAAGCGGTTTAATGCTCTAGGACATAAAATAGTGGTTGCATTAATTAGTGTAGGCACGGCTTCAGGAGCCCAGAAGACCCCAACATGTATAATGGCTCAAACACAATAGAGGTTTCTATTCACATAATAGGCCATGTGGGTACTGGTGGTGAATTTTCTTCCATACAGATTTCAGAGAACCTCATGTTCTATTTATGGTTTCTCCATCTGCTGGGCCTCTTTACCACTTACATGCAACAAGCAGAAAGAGTGTGTGGAAAAGGCACACTTGCATCTTTTCTTTCTTTTTGTTTTTTTTGTCAATCCTCACCCAAGGATATTTTTTCCATTGATTATTATTTTAATTTTTATTTTTGGAGAGAGAGAGAGAGAAAGAAACATCGATATGAGAGAGACACATCAAGTGGTTGCCTCCTGAACATGTCCTGACCAGGACCAGAGATCGAACCTGCAACCTAGGTATGTGCCCTTGACTGGGAATCAAACCCACGACCCTGGGGTGCGCAGGCCGACACTCTGTCCACTGAGCCACACCTTCAGGGTGGCACACTTGCTTTTTAAACATCTTGGCCGAGAGGTGACAGACATCACCTCTGACTGCGTTTTATTGGTGAGAACTGGCCTCGTGGAGAAGGACTGTAGCTGTGTGCCCAGGAAGAAGGGAACCGGAAGTTTGGTAAAGAACTGGCAGTTACTGGCACACATAATTTAACCTGTTTCTAGGTAAGATGAAAACTTAGTTGTTGTTCTAAACTATGTTGGTGGTTTCAGAAGAGAACAGGAAACAAGAGTGGTCTCCATGACAACTTCCAAGATGCCTTGTCACTCTCGTAACATTGTGGGGCACAGTCACCCGGGCTTCAAGGACTGGGTTCAGCCCGATCATTTTTTTAACCCTATCTTGAAAAGGAAACCTGAGAGCCCTGATAACTTCTTATTTATTTCAAGCAGCATCAGGAACACCGGGGGGTGATTTAGAAATTGTTTTCAGTCGACAGGCGGAGTACCACATAAAGAGCTGGACAAGGCTTGGGGTTCACTGGGACCAGGGAATTTTTATTTCTATGACAAAGTCAGGGTCAGAGGATGAGGGACACCTGAAACCTGGGAGGGGGAGACGGGCGGTATCAGAGGAGGGAGGTGGAGCTGGCAGGGAGAGCCCAACATCGGAAGATAAGAGGACCCAGCAGTGAGGCTCCAGTGGGGAATAAGGGAGGGTGGGAGTCCTAGGGCATTACTTGGGGTGCCAGTAGCATCTGAGACCAGCAGGGGTGTGGTGAGCCCAACTTACAGGGCCTAGCGAAGGGACAGCCAGAACGAAAATGGCTTCTCCCACCAAAGTGCTCTGATTAGAAACTCAGGGTAGAACCTTGAAGAACCTTGGCTCAGTGCTTAAAGTTAACATCACTTCTTAGGCAGACTCTTCGTTTGTTTCTGCTGTGTCGGAGTAACTGTGCTTCTGTGAACTCCAAGCCTCTTGTTACTGCACCAGGTATTTCTGGTGTCCCTTCACCAGAAAGAGTAAAGCTTGAAAGAATGTCAGCACCCTGGGGTGGAAAGCTCACAGGAAGCCTGCCAGCCTTCCTTCTGTTAGGCTCCCACCTGGGGTCTGATCTCTTTGAAAGTATTTCCAGAATCCATTTGACTAGATTTTTTAGAGGGGACCCATTACAGCATGGAAAATTGGCCAAATAGAAATGATTTATTCACTGAA
Organism: Tadarida brasiliensis; assembly: GCA_030848825.1. Taxonomy (NCBI): domain Eukaryota; kingdom Metazoa; phylum Chordata; class Mammalia; order Chiroptera; family Molossidae; genus Tadarida; species Tadarida brasiliensis. The sequence goes on along the minus strand of CM061267.1, from coordinate 73,616,650 downwards.
ATGAAGCTGACCTAAGGGGGAAAAGAATCACATTCTAGGTACACAGTTTTCCCTCTCAGTACACAGATTTCCCTGTCATTTGGCCTCTACGATGGCTCTTGAGAGGTGATCTGTCTAGCTATTCCTTTGGTGATCCTCTGTCCTTTTCTCTGTGTTTTTTAAGGCTTTCTCTTTTTATTTGGTGTCATGCAGCTTCACTATGATGCATTTAGAGGTAGCTTTCATTTTAGTTATTCTGCTCAATATTTGTTAGAACTCCTGATTCTGTGGACCAGTATTTTTGTTCATTGTTTCTGGGAAATTCTCTGCCTTATCTTTTCAATAAGTCATCTGAAGCAATCTGCTCTAGTCTTCCCACTTCACACCCCCTCTGTCTTTCTGGAGCTGCAGTTAGTTAAACCTTTTTATTGTTTCCTCCTATATATCTGTGCTTTCATATTTTCAGTCTTGTCTTTCTGCGTCACAGTATCTCTTAGATTTTTCTAGTCTGTTTTCCAGTTTGTTAAATCTTTTTTTTCCCAACTGTGTCAAATTCGTTGTTTAATCAGTCCGTTGAGTTTTTAGCTTCAATTATATTTTGTATTTCTAGATGTTCTATTTGAGTTTTTAAAATATGTAGTCATTCAATATAGAGTATTCTTTTAGAAAAAAAAAAATCAGACCATATCCCTTTCTTGCTTAAAAATCTTCTCAAGCACTGTGGGTCGTGACCCTTTTGGGGGTCCAACGACCCTTTCACAGGGGTTGCCTAAGACATAACAGTAGCAAAATTACAGTTATGAAGTAGCAACGAAAATAATTTTATGGTTGGGGGTCACCACAACATGAGAAACTGTATTAAAGGGTCACGGCATTAGGAAGATTGAGAACCAGTGTAATCGAAAGTCTTCCTATAATATTTTAAAACATTAAAAGAAAGATTAAAAAAGAGAGAGAGAAAAGCTCTATATGATCTGGATTGCTGCCTACCCCTCTGACTTCATCTTTTTTTTTTTTAATCCTCACCCGAGGACATCCTTCCATTTTTTGTTCAGATAGAGTGGGAGGGAGAGAGAGGAAGAGAGAGAGAGAGAGAAACATCGACGTGAAAGGGACACATCGAGTGGCTGCCTCCCGCACCACCCAACCAGGGCCAGGGACAAACTGCAACCGAGGTGCATGCCCTTAGTGGGAACCGAACCCGGGACTCTCTGGTCCGTGGGCCGATGCTCTAACCGCTGAGCCAACCCGGCCAAGGCCTGACTTCATCTTGTATCTCTCTCTGTCTCACGCAATACAGTCATGGCACCATGGTTTTCCTTCTGTTTTTCAAAAACAGAGTTCATTCCTTCTGTAGGACTTTTGCTCTCTTGTTTCTCCTATTTTAGCATTTCACATGGCTGGCTCCTTCTCTTCATAACTCTTAGCTGTTATCTCCTTAGAGAGAGATCATTCCTAACCACATCATTCTCAATCATTCCGCAATATTGTCCTGTTTTATTGTCTTCCTAGCACTATCACCATATGGAAATATTTGTTTCTTCGTTTACTTGTTTATTATCTGTCTTCTCAGGGTTAAAAAAAAAAGTTCTTAGAAAGCAATGGCTTTGTTTCTTTTATCTATCTCTAATTTCCTAGCCTCTAGCAGAGTGTCTGACATCCAGTAGGCACTTAACAAATATTTCTTTAATAAATGAATAAAGGAGTGAGTACTGAATGAATGCATAGAGGTTGGTGAATGATGGTAAGTTTCACCTGTAATCACACTGTTGACCCACAAAATGATTCATTTGTATGTACTTTAATTCAATAAATGAGTATTAAATTCTATCATTAAGAGAACTCTAAACTTACGAAATGATGAATTTTTTTCTAAATCCTAGTGTTTAAGAGCGATGTACCTTACTCTTATAGGCTAGTATACTTGGTTGACCTAACAGACCTTGAAAGTGCTGCACTTGGCTTTCTTGAAAGTATATCTTTGTGATTATCTATTACCGCGATACAACAGGATCGCAGTGCGTGCTATGAAAGTAAATGTACTTGTTTGATATGAATAAACCAGAGGGTATTGTATCTGGCGTTTCTTTTCTATGCTCAGTGTATTCTTCCCGGTGATAATCAGAGTATACATACAAAAATTCTTGATTAAGCTGATCTAGGTCTTACTTTTAAAGATTCATATCAATATTAAAATAGTCACAGGAATGTAAGGTACAGCAGAGGGAATATAGTAAAAAATATTGTAATAATTATGTATGTTGCTAGGTGGGTAATAGTCTTCTCAGAGGTATCACTTCGCATTTATATATAAATGTCTAACCACCAGGCTGTATACCTGAAACTAATATAATACCAACTGTCAACTGTAATTGAAAAATTTTTTTAATTAAAAAAAAAAGAGCTAAGGGGAAGGAAACGTAATCCATCATTGCCTGTCACCAGATCAGCCAATCGTTATGCAATATCATTACATGTTCCATGGTCCTCTTAAGTTAATTAAATTAGAAATAAATGAGAGATCCGGCACTATCCAATTGTTAGATTTTCACAATTTTGTGGTTTTAACCAGGAAGCTTAAGCCTTGGAAATGGACTTGTTTTCTTGTGAGTTCATGTATGCAGATATAATGTTTAAAGAGTAGTAGTAACACAATATCAATTCCTCTTTATTGATGTAAAGACAGTGAGCTTTTATAGGACTTTCCATTGGCGTACACAATTATACCTTTAAATAGTTAGTAGCTCTTAAATTTCAAAGTGGAAAACAGATTTTTAATCTATTAGAATACTAGTCTTCTGAAAGTTCTCCAACTGGCTTCTGTTGGTTTGAAATGAAATGTGGAGTCAGTAGTTCCCATTGTGATTATTATGCCAGTTTTAGAAAGAAATAAATCTTCCATGGACCTCAATCTGTCCTTCCTTCTTTAATTACCTTGCTGTGGTGATTTCATACAGTGAACACATTTGCTGTGTTTTCTTGCTGCATATATGCTTAAAAAAATAGTGCACACAGTTTCTTTGCCAGGATTGTGCTGAGTAACGTTAGTATGTCCTTCAATATAGAACTTGTTTTTGTTCTGCCTATAAGGAAAATAAATTTATAGTTTGTAAATCAGACCTTCTTTCTGCTCAAAATTAAGGGTACTGACCCCAACATTCAGTCCTAGCTAGTTACACGAAATTTTATTTTGGTGATTCATTCAATATGCATTTCATGAGCATAAATATGCCAGGCTCTGTTCTAGGTGCTTGGGATGTGTCATGAGCAAAAGAGATGAAGATTTCTGTCTTTATGGAAATTGTACTCTATTGGCAATAAATATAATAAGTAAGTTATGTTTGAAGATGAAAACTGCTATGGCCAAAAAAGGAGAGCAGGATAAAGGCGTGATGAAGTTTTAAGTGGGATGGTCCCATGAGATGAGAACATCTGAGCAGACACCTCAAGGAGGTGAGGTGAGGGAGTGACCCTTACAGATTTCTGAGGGAAGAACAGTCCATGCAGAGAGAGGAGCTCATGCAAAGGCCATTTGATAGCAGGGGGATGCCTGGCACATTCAAAGAAGAGCAAAGGGACTTGGGTGGCTGCAGATGAGGTCAGGGAAGTAACAGCAGTGAGGCTGGAAGAGGGCCAGTTCAGGCTTAGCCAGATAGGCCCTAGTAAAGACTTTGGCTTTTACTCAGAGTAAAGTGGGAGCTATTTCCTGGGTTTTGACCAACAGTGTGATATGGTCTGACTTGATTTTTAAAAGGATAACTGTGACTGCTGGGCTGAGGACAGACTGCAGCGGGACCAGGATTGAACTAAGGAGGCTATTCAGGAATGCAGGCAATTACAAATGGCATTTGAAAATCTAAGTTTTGTAATCTAGTTCACATAAATTTAACTCCCGAGGAAAGGACTTCTATCTAGTGACCTGGGTCTGAAAACAGAAACGTGTAGTAGAAAACATTCTCACAAAATTGATGCCAGATACATAAATCTGATTGCAGATTTCCCACTGAATGTTAAGCTCTTGAACCATACTGAACTGTACCTTATATCTGAACTGTGGCCCAATAAAAACATCCTAACCCTAGATACAGTTTTCATTATGTGTTTGAAGAAAACAAAGGTAGAATTTTCCTCTTTCTTTTTTTTTTAATATGTTTTTATTGATTTTTTTTTGGGGGGGGGGAGAGAGGAAGGGGGACAGAGAGATACAAACATTGATATGAGAGAGATACATTGATCAGCTGCCTCCTGCACGCCCCCTACTGGGGATCGAACCTGCAGCCCAGGCACATGCCCTGACTGGGAATCGAACCGGAACCTCTCAGTCCATGGGAAGATGATCAATCCACTGAGCCACACTGGCTGGGCTCCTCTCTCCTTTTGCCTTTCTCCTTGTCCTCTGTTTTTCTCTCTCCTCAATTTATGATCATTATATGTTGAGACATTATGGGTGAAATTATGTGATTTAGGACATTCATGGGCCATTAGAAAACTTTCTGGTATGTACTTCTTCTTTTTTTAATCCTCACCTGAGGATATTTTTCCATTTATCTTCAGATGGAGTGGGAGAGAGGAAGAGAGAGGGAGAGAGAGAAAAATCGATGTGAGAGAAACACATCAACTGGCTGCCTCCCGCATGACCCTGACCAGGGCTGGGGACAAACCGCAACCGAGGTACATGCCCTTCACTGGAATCAAACCCGTGACTCACTGGTCCGCAGGCTGACGCTCTAACTGCTGAGCCAAACCAGCCAGGGCTGGTGTGTACTTCTTAATAAACTAAACCTTCATCCTTAGTAAAGATGTGGCTGTAAAGATATTTCAGAAAATCTATTTGATAATTTTAAAAACCTTTATATGTTTTCATACCAAGAAGATACATCTAAATGCACCCAAAGAGATCAGCTTAAAAAATTAGCAAGACTCCATTTGATCTAGACACCCAGTCTTACGTCTTCTCAAGCCCTCAGCATTCAATGATCCAGCCATACTGAAAGTCTTTCAGTTTCCTGGGAAAGTCATGTTTCTGACCCTGGTGATTTAGCCTATGCTGTTCCCTCTTTTTGGAGAAATCCCGTTCACCCTCCCGCTTCAAAATGCTCACTCTTACTCATATGTCAGGGCTCGTATTAGGTAGGTTTCCTCCAGAAGCCTTCCTGTCTCCTTAAACCCGTGTTTCCTCTGTGTCTTCATGGCACACTGCATGATAATCCATCATAGATCTTTGCACATTATATTGTAAGTGCTTGTTTTCTTATCTAAACACCAGACTCTGTGAGATTAGCAGATGTTTTAGGTTTATTTTTTAGTTTCCCGAGCACCTAACGCATGCCTGATATGTATTAGGTATCCAATAAAAAATGAATGAGTCCTGTCTGTAGCCTTCCTCAATATTTATTATCTTGCCTATCTTCCAGAGCATTCATTCAACAAATATTAGTCAGCAAGTACCATGTGCGGGCATAGAAGTGACTATGGTGGCTAAAGCACCTATACATGGAGATTTTATAGAGTTTCCTATTTGCATTCCCTTATATCCACTTAGTAAAAAAAAAAAAAAAAAAAGCAAATGCACAGTGGAGGAGAAGAAAATAGGGACCTATGGATTGGGTCTATTGGCTCTTTACCTTATAAAGGGTAAGATGGCTTTGTTCAATATTTTGACTTGATGTTTATTTCACTCAGAGTGAAAGCTATGTCTACATAGTCTGGTTATCTAAACATCTGTATAAAGCAATTTACTTTCAATCTCAGACATCTGCTACATACATTCTCTCATATGCCATCTGAGTAGTGGAATATCTTTTTGTTGAAAATATTGAATGAAGTGATATATCTCATGGAACTGGGAACTAGTAAGACTGAATCCATATATCACACATCATTATTATCCCATTCCTTCTGGGCCACAGGATATGTGCATTTATAATTTACCACTTCTCATTGCATAAGATAATGTCATTGCAACCAGCCTTGACAAGAACAAACAAACTGTCCTCAATTTTAACCCTGGTTACTTTGCTGATGAAATCATAAACTGGAACTATGCAGAAAACAGTTTCCCAGAGTAACCAACTGTGTTGATTGTAGATTCTAAAGTATGAATTAAAGGAACAAAAGACTCAGGGCAACACTTCTCCCATTGGGAGAATCCCTTTACCACCTGCTTTTGCTTACTTTGTAAAAAAAAAAAGTGCCCTTATTTGCCATGTTATTTGTCCTTCTTTACTCTGCATTCCTAGCTCTTGATATTCCATGCTGCATGTTTAAAAGTGGGATAAAAGCTCAGGCAGTGGGTAGGAGGAATTTTGATGGTTCTTAATTAGCAGTTTGGGTTATGAGCCCATACCTGGCATACTCGAGGAATGCAGTGAGTCATGAGGTGAGAGGGCTTTGTACAGAGAAGTAATCTGACATACATCATGTTTTAAAAGGATGGTTCTGGCAGCATGTAGCAAATAGCCTGTGGGGGTACAAAAACAACAAAAAAAATTGAAGTAGAAAGATATTGCCAAAGTGCAGGTGAGAGATGGTGATGGTTTAGCCCAGGGTGGTAATGATGGAAATCGTAAGGGGTGGTTGGATTCTGGATTGGATGTGGGGTATAAGATGAAGGAGTTAAAATGACTAAGATTTTTTACCTAAACAACTGCAAGGATGGAGTTGCCATTTTCTGAGATGGGAGAGTCTATAGGAAAATGGAGATGGGTAGGTGTGTAAGAAGTACACATGATCTGAAATTTAGACTTGGACATGAAAGGTAAGCCTCCAGTAGGAATAGAAACCTAGAGTTTGGAGGAAAGATCAACACAGGAGATATGAATTTGATTCAACAATATACAGGCAGTATTTAAAGCTTTTGCAGTAGATGAGAACATGTGGGGAGTGAATGCAGGTAGAGAAGAAGAGAGATCCAAGGGCTGGGCCCTGGGCCCTCCTTCCTTTGGAGGTGTTTATGAGCAAGAGGATGTAGCAAGGGAGACAGAGAAGTAGTAGCCAGTGGGGTGGAGAAGCAAGAGAAGTGGTTCCTAGAAGCCAAGTGAAGAAAGTGTTTGAAGAAGGAGGGCATGATCTACTACTTTCAGTGTTGCTGATTGGATGAGAGCTGAAAAGTGATCATTAGATTTGACAACATGAAAGTCATTGGTGACCTTTACAAGAGCTGTGTATACACACATACATACACACAAATACACTTATATACACATTCATGCATATGCACATACATACACACAGACAGAATAAAACCTATGGAAAAATCTTAACAATTGATGGATCTAGAATAAATGAAGGGAATATGGGAAATATTTGTATTATTACAATTCTGTGAGTTTGAAATTATTATTATTTATTATTATTGTTATTTTTGTTAAACCTCACCAGAGGATATTTTTCCATGGATTGTTATATAGAGTGAAAGGGAGGGAGGGGAAGAGAAAGAGAGAGAGAGAGAGGAGAGAAACCTCGGTGTGAGAGGGACACATTGACTGGTTGCCTCCTGCACAACTCTGACCAGGGCCAGGGATCAAATCTGCAGCCTAGATATGTGCCCTCGACCAGGAATTGAATCTGAGACCCCCTCAGTCAGCAGGCTGATGCTCTAACCTCTAAGCCAAACTGGTCAGGGCTGAAATTATTTTAAAATTAAAAAATTTTTAAAGAGTTAATGGGGAGAAAGGAAGTGAAGACAGAAAATACAGGCAACAGTTTTGTTTTTTGTTTTTTTAATCCTCACCCGAGGACATTTTTGCATTTATCTTCAGATAGAGCGGGAGGGAGAGAGGGAGGAAGAGACAGAGAGAGAAACATCGATGTGAGAGAGACACATCGACTGGTTGCTACCCACACGACCCCAACCAGGGCCGGGGACAAACCACAACCAAGGCATGTGCCCTTAGCGGGAACCGAACCTGGGACTCTCTGGTCCACAGGCCGACGCTCTAACCGCTGAGCCAAACCGGCCAGGGCCAGGCAACACTTTTGAAAGGAGAACATGGAAATGGAATAATGGAATGATATGTGAGATTCAGGATGTTTTATTTAAGATGGAAGATATGGTATCATGTAGGCTGATGGGAAAGAGCTAGTAAACAAGGAAATATTCAAGATGCCAAATCAAAAGGAGATGCCCTTGATCTTCTGAATTAGAAGGGACTTCTGCTAATACTCCTCCCATCCAACACGAGAATCTATCCTACAACGTTCTAACGGGCACCTGACCATCCAGACTCTCCTTGGATACTCCAGGGAATGGAAGCTTTTTTCCTTTCTTGTATGTTTTTCAACGACCTTGTAACAACCTCAAGAAGCTTTATTACTTTTGTTGTTGTTGTCATTAATCTTCATCCAAGGATATTTTTTCCACTGATTTTTGGAGAGAGTGGAAGGGAGGAAAGGGTAGAGGGAGAGAGAGAGAGGGAAACATCGATGCGAGAGAGACATGATTGGTTGCCTCCCACACGAGCCTCAACCTGGGGCCGGGGATCGAACCTGCAACCCAGGTACATGCTGTTGACTGGGAATCGCACTCACGACCCTTTGGTTGGTGGGCTGGTGCACTAACCACTGAGCACACCGGCCAGCGATTACCTTTTAAAATGAAAATAATGCATACTTGTATTAAATCCAAATACCTTATAATCATGCAAAGTTGTGCAAGTCTCCTTTCTCCTTCAGTCCTACCCTTTAGAGGTTGTCACTGTTTGAAGTTTGGTGTGTAGCTTCCATATTTTCAATAGATGTGGAACATACACATATATAGCATAATAGCCCTTAAAATCATTCTGTACAGAATTTCCCCAACCTGCTTCCCACCCCACTCCATGGCCAGTTAATAGAGCATGAATAGCCCTCCAAATCAACACATAAAAACTGACTATATTTTTATAGTAAATCCATATAGTAATCTATAATGTGGATATGACATAATTTACATATTTTCCTTCCTTAAATAATGCTGCAGAGAACATTCTTCTATTTCCCATACTTGTAGTAGTATTTCCATTTCATTGTGTTTTGAAAGGCTTATTCTATAGCTGTAATTAGTAGACTTTCCTTCTTTATATTGAACTGAAATCTGCCTACCTGTGAATTTTTCTGATGCTAATCCTTTGAGGTGGTTTTCTACTTTACTTTGAGTATGAGTATAGGCTTATAAAAATTTGTAAATACAATTTCATTATACATATCTTTCTCTTTTACTGTCAAGCTTTAACTCATGTTTTCTTGCTTGAAGCAAGTATGGTGCAATAAAAACCTGAGTTAACTTGGTTATTAACTCAATGTTCTTGAAAGGTTTGCTTTTGTAGGAGACTGTGACTTTGCAGATCTTTCCACATGATTTCAACGTTTCTTTGCCTCAAATAGGCCAACCATGTCTGCGTGTTATGTGGTATACCAAGGCCAACTCTTAAGCTGTCATTAAGCAGCTTATAAAGACAGTCTAAAGAGTGTGGCAGGGAAAACCAAGAGAGAAGTTTCCATTATGAGTAAACTCTGCCCCCTGAATGGGCATTTGAATTGTCAAGTATGGTTCCTATTGTGTTAAACTGGAAGCAATGAAAAAGGAAAACAGGGCACATAAATGAACGAGGTTGAACACTACCTACTATTAATTATATGGTTTTATTATACTTTTGTTTTTCCAGATTTCTAAAATTAATTAATTTTTCTTTATTTTATTAAAAATACGCTTGAGCCCTGGCTGGTTTGGCTCAGTGGTCAGAGTGTTGGCCCTCGGACCGAAGGGTCTTGGGTTCGATTTCCGGTTAAGGGCACGTACCTGGGTTGCAGTGTCGAGCCCCAGCCCCAGCACCGGTTGGGGTTGTGCGGGAGGCAACCAATTGATGTGTCTCTCTCACATGGACATTTCTCTCTCTCTCCCTTCCATGCTATCGAAAAATCAGTGGAAAAAATATCTTCGGGTGAGGATTAACAACAACAACAAAAACAAAACAATATATATATGCACTTGAATATATTTATCATTTCTTTTTTTTCAACAAATTTATTATTTTCAGCTATTGTCTTTATTTTTTAATGTGGTAAAAACCCTTACCATGAGATGTACCCACTTAAATTTTTAAGTGTATAATACAGCGTTGCTCACGAGAGGCATTATGTTGTTCAGAAGGTCTCTAGAACTTATTCATCCTGCATAACCGAGACTTTATACCCGCTGGACATTTCGCATTTTCCCCTCCTACCCTCCTTCTCTGCTTCTATGAGTTTGACTACTGCAGTTTTCGCACAGAAGAATAATCAGGCAGCATCTGTCCTTCTGTGACTGGCTCATTTCACTTAGCACGCCTGTGCTCATTGCTGCACTATTCCCAATGGCCGAGATGTGGGATGAACCTAAATGCCCACTGAGGGATGAATGGATTAAGAAAATGTGGTATGTATATACACACAATAGAATATTATCCCCAAAAGAAGGAAATTCTGCCGTATGTGAGAACGTGGATCAACCTAGAGGACAGCACTTATGCTAAGTGAAATAAGCCTGTCATACTTTTATTTAAGGAATCCATAGAACTTTATAAACATTACTTCTTTAACCTCTATAGTGTATCGGGAAAGAGACCCATAGAAGAGCTAATACTGTGAATTCTGGTGAAAGACAGTCTCTGAGAGGGAAATTAGTTGTTAGTCCTTCTTGTGCTTTGAATTCCTGGTAGAGAGGAACCAGTTTAGAGAATGCTGCAGTCAGCCCCTCAGTAGCTATGACCCTTTTTGACAGGTAATACAACTAGGAGAACAACACAGAGGCTTATATCCTATAATTCCATCTCAAATACAATAACTGAAGCAACACTTTCATTATGGCTTTTAGATGTCATTGTCAACAATGTCTCCAGAATTTCTGCATGGGAGGGGCAGCAAGCTAAGTGTCCAGGCGGCCAGGGGCCTGCTGTGGGACAGTGTGGGCCAGCAGGCACCCTGCCTGCAGTGGGTTGGAGGTCACCAGTTCGGCTGAAGGAGATCATGGGGTGAAAGGTGGGGACAATCCACCCCTGGGTCTAGTCTTTGGTTGCACCTCAGAAGTTAACAGGCCTCACCAAATCTACTAACAGGAAGTGACTTGGGCCTAAGGGAAGACCTGGCTGAATGTCATATTGGAAGATTCTTTTTGATATAATTAAACATGGAACAGATAGCTTACACCAGTTTCCCTTTCCCCAGCCTTTATGCCTAAATGCGTGACAGTTGAGACACACTCACTGCCGGAGCTGCTGCCTTCTGCTTCTGTATAAAGCTACCTGCTGTACGCTTCTGTCCACCTTAACAGGAAAGACTCTCCCCACGCATTCCCTCGCGGTGTGGCTCAGGTCTGTGCACACCCGAGCCTGGTTCGTCCTGTGCAATCTTCCCTTTAGCTACATGTCCAAGGAGGCACGACTTATATCTTTTGGTATATTTGGAATTTATAGTGGTTTTTTTTTCCCATATAAAATAACATTTACAGGTTCCAGGTGCTGGGACCTGCGTATCTTTGGAGCCATTATTCAGCCTATCCCAGTACGAAATCAGGCAGAAGAGGCTTTGCCTTTCCCTGCTTTGGGTCCCATTCTTGTGTGTTGATGAGCTGATGTATGGAAAAGAGAAGAGGAATGTGAAAAGTATATATTTCATGGAATCCTTTCATTCAGCTAATTTGTACACAGGGGTTGAAGGTTGTGCTAGGGGTCCCGGAAGCAGAGGACCCTGTTTCCTGATGCTGTGGTAGCGGCTTTGGCCTCAGGGGCCAGCACCTCCTGCTGTCCTCACACCCCTGTGACAATGCAGTCAGCAGAATGCTTCTTAGATGAGTGGGGTGGTTTTCTAATGGGCGGTAAACCCTTTACCCGCTTTGTGCAGTGGTCCCTGAGGCCAGTGCCCAGGACCTACTGGTGAAGGGACCTGGATGCAGCTCCAGAGTCCAGGCAGAGGCCCTCTTATAAATACCTCCTTCAGTCAGCCTGCATCATGAAAGCTCGGCTGGCACTTTCCCATGTGTCTGTTCTGTTACCTCTTTTTCACATTGATCCCCAAAAGCTTATCATGAAATTTGCCTCATGTGAACCAGAAAAGCACTAAGTACATGTGGGGATGTGTGAGGCTAAATAAGACAGTATATAGGGTACGTGGTCTCGAAGAGAATTCTACCGAAATAGCCTCTCTAGCTCCGTATGACGTGCAGGGCCCTGAAATGGGAACCTCAGAAGGTAGAAAGAGAAATATGAGGTGCCTCTACTTGGGGAGCTTAAGGTAAGTAGGACATAAAGAATATGAGCATCCACACCTACAAGAGAGATGCAGGTTGATGTAGGGGTACTACTCTGGGGGGAGAAAGGTCAAGTCAGGGCAGGCCCCTTGAATGTGTTTGGTGGCTGGGACTTGGCAATGAGGCTATTCAGGGAGCACAGACAAGGTCAGAACACAAAGTCCCAAGCCTGGAAGACTGACAGGTGAGTCAACAAGGGGAAGCCAGGGAGAGAAGTAGAAGTGGCTGACTAGTCCTGGCTGGTTTGGCTCAGCGGTTGGAGCATTGGCCCAAGGACCAAAGAGTCGCAGGTTCGATTCCGGTCAAGGGCACGTACCTTGGTTGCAGTTTGGTCCCAGCCCTGGTCAGGGTCATGCAATCAATATGTTTCTCTCTCTCTCCTCTCTTTCTCCCTCCCTCACACCCTATCGGAAGATAAATGGAAAAATATTCTCAGGTGAGGATTAAAAAAAAAGTGGCTGAATAGAATTTCTGTATTTGATAGATTTGATTCTGAAATGGTTAACAATTGGGACGGTCTAGAAAGCAGATACAAGTTAGGCTTGGAGCTTAGAGACTGGGATAAGTCTAAGATTGGGGATTAGAAAACTGGAGATTATTTCTACAGGGTCACCACTGCTGCCGTGGGTGTGAACTAGACCGCTAAGGGTAATGGGAAAGTAAAAGTAAAGGACCACGGCAGACACCTGCCATGAGGGCACAGGCAGCACCCAGAGAGACATGACAACGTAACTGACAAACCGGGAGACTGCGCAGCCAGCAAAGGGGCGCTCCCGAGTCCCCTGTCTCTAGCAGGGGCAACGGCCCCAAAGCCATCCTTGTCATTTCTATTTACCATTTGTAATGCAAGTACATTCAAATGCCTTGCAAGATATTCATGAAATTTGGCAGGTTTTACAGAAGGCTATTTAGGCAGAAGGGCAGGACAAGTCAATCTATACAACTGAATCCAACTGGCACAACCCCGAGAAGCCACGATATTCTTTGCACTGTGATCTATCAGTGTATTTAATTCTAGCATTTATACTACTAAGGATCATTTTGTTATCAGACGATGGGACTAAGTTCTGTGAATTGGATGGAAACATCATTACAGTGAGCTCATGTGTCCACGAATAGTCAAATAGTCCATTAAATGGCTTCTGTTGCTGTGATTATTTGCAAATATTCAGGTGCTACTTGTTCCATCAGTTTATCATCTGAAGTAGATGGAAACAGAAAAATGAAAGCAGGGACTAAAAGTTTAAGAAAAATGGTGGGGGGAAAATATGCCCAAAGTGAGCCCATTTGTGAGCCACTGTTGTGAGCTAAGCTCGGCCAATTTGGACATTAACAATTTGTCAAATTCTTTTGGATGCCTATCAGTAGCCTCTGAAGATTAAACATCAGAAGGAGTTACCTGCCGTCCTCGGCAACCTGGCTAATAGGTAGCATGCTTAATTTAAAGCAAGTGTCAGAATTCTACCCTATATTCAGCTACTTATTAACATGTCTGCTAAAAAACAAGTAGTGAAAGCTTGGTCTAAGTTCCAGGTCTCTGTCTTATTAAGCACTTTGCATAAAATGATCACTCTAAGGAACATATAACAATATTCTCATGATGGGACCAGGTCAGGTGAAGGATTCTTCATTAGGGGATGAGAATAGGAGCTGCTGATTTTGAATGAGTTTTAAAATTAGGTTGTTCGACCAAAACTACCTGGCTGGGGGGCTCACTTGGCTCTTATACCCCATTCACAGAAGGGGTGAGGAACCCGTACATTTCTAGCCACCTCATGTCTTCCCAAGGATACATTGTTTTTATCATCCCTCTGAAGCAAATTCAGATGGTAATAGTTGAAGCACATGCCTTTGAAGTGTGGAACATTGATTATGGTATTTCAAATATTAAGTCAGCACCCCTAGAGTGTAAATTAAATTAATTTGCACATATACATATTCATGATACCGTCTGAACTGAAATCTATTAAGGTGAATTACAGAAAATATAACAGTTATCTTACTTTTTGCACAAATAGATGGAAAGCCACTGTTGTAGGCGGAATAATGTCCCCCAGAGATGTGCATGTCCAAATTTCTAGATTAGACTGCTTTACTGAACAAGCATTAGGCTGTCTTAGTTCCCGTTAGAGAACGTTAACATATCAAAATGAGATATCAAGTTAGAAGAATTCAATTCCACAAAGGAAAGGATTTTACGACTCTGGAAACTCTGCCTGGCTTCTACTCTATGGCAAGATAGAGCTGAGAAATGAAACTCAGCAGAGCCTTTGGGGGAACTGTCAGCTTTGCTTCTGGAAGAGAGAATTACTGTTCAAAGCATTCTTGTGAAGGGGGGCAGGGGGCGGGAACAGATAAACCAAAGAACTTATATATGTATAACCAATGGACACAGACAACAGTGCAGTGAAGGGGGGGGAGGGTGTCGATGGGGGAAAAAAGGAGGGACATCTGTAATACTTTCAACAATAAAGATAAATAAAAATATAAAAGCAAAATTAAAATTTGAAAGAATATATATATCACTATAATATATATATATTTAAAAGCATTGCTGTGAAATCAGATATAATTCGAGGTGACATGGAAGAATTGCCAAAGGCCCAACTTTATCATTTATATACTTTCTCCCAGGGTTATTATAGAAATTAAATAAGAATGTGTCTAGCTCTATTATTACCTAGCTCAGGGCTTCACATGTGGGGATGCAGTAAGTGGCAGTGGGTAGTTACAACAGGAGATTATTGTGATCAGAACTTCAGGGAGGAGATAAATGCCAAAATGCCAGCCCATTCAGTTGTTCTAAGTGTGTGTGTACAATGTGTACAATGATATGCACTCCACAGGTCACGTGGAAAATACCATTTTCCTTTTAAAGTGAACTAGCTGTGCCCATGGAGCATAAGAAAATAACCCCTTTCAATACAGAATGGTTCCTGGGTTCCAGGCCAAATACTAGATGACTATTCAAGGCAGCTCACTGTGATTTGCTAACTACCATTTACCCACTGAATCAACATCTTAATACAATACTGGCCTTTTTCTTCAAGCTGACAGAGGGCTGCTTAGATAAGCTTTTACTTCCCACTTTCAACATTTACAATTCCCCTGGCTCCTACTTAACAATACACGAATCACCACCAGAAACGAAGAAAGACAAATAGAAGGGAGGCAGAAGAAAGAATGATAAACTGATTTATTTTAGGATGTTTTGGGGGTCACTACAAAACAATGGGATGGGTTTAGATTTTTAATATAGTTGCATGATTGCATCCTGCAAAGAAAACGTGGTAAAGAAAAGTGCTTCCTCTTCTCATAGCTTCTGTCGCAAGAGCTCACCACCTGGAATGTTCCAGATGAGCAATAACTGAAGGTCAGCCAGAGCTGTCCTTTGTCGTCAGTATGTAACCAGGCCTCTGCAGTTTCTCAGAGGAGAATCTTGATCGAGAAGAAACCCAAGCTTCTGGTTGAGTTGGAAATACTGGAGTACTTTTTCTAAAGGGACTTTAGCCCTTTTTCTTTTAGCAAGAAAAGAAGTGTGATAAGGAAGAAAGCAGCTCAGCAGTAAAGGGAAAAGGATGTAAAGATTAAAAAAAAAAAACAAAACAGAATGGTGAAGTGTTTTCACTGAAGTGAGCCTGAGTTTGGGCCAAAATCTCACTTAGGTGTCATAGCTGGGTTTTATTTCTTACCATCCACTTTTTAAGCTGAGGCAATAAGCAAGTGCTGAAATCCTAGCAGACATTAAAAAATATTCCCCCAGTATAGATTCCCAGTACACTTCTGCAAATGGAAAGTGAGTTATCTCTACGTTCTCAATAGTTATCTTTATGCTTGCCCCTGAGATGATAGCAGGAACTTCAGAGGCTGTGCTCGAACTGGAAGGGAAGGGCAGCTGCGGGCTCCCTTTTGGGCTGTGCAGCCCAGCTGTCTCCTTCTCAACAGCAGTTACAGCGTCCCCACGCAGAGAGTCACAGTACGGTGGGACATAACTGATATCAGGCTCATAAACTGGCTGTGTGCAAGTGAGACAATGCTATTGCCGCTTTCAAAGGTTGAACTGAAGTTGGTGTGAGTGTAAATCCTGGGGCAGTAGGTTTCTGATAACCTTGTAGGCTTCCCGAATTCAAAGAACAGCCTTTTTCTCTGGGTAGGGAGAAACCCACACCTGTGTCTTTGCCTTAGGTCTCCTGGTGTTCTTTTACCCTGTGGGTTCCCAAACCGTGGGTTGGTAAAGTGTCTGCATACTCATATACTTCAGCTCCTCTAGCATTGATAGATGATATATTTTTTCAACCATTCAGTGCATTCATTCATTCATTCATTTTATATATTGTTTCAATTTTTTTTAATCCTCACCTAAGGATATGTTTTTTTAAATTAATTTTATGGAGAGAGAGAGAGATAAACATTGATGGGAGAGAGAAGCATTGATTGGTTGCCTTCCATATGCACCAAGACTGGGGACCAAACCCACAGCCTAGGTATGTGCCCTGACTGGGACTCAAACCCACAACCATATTTTATTGTTTTGTTTTGTTTTGTTTTTTGGTGTGCAAGATGATGTTCCAACCAACTGAGCCACACGGCCAGGGCTATTTTAATTTTAATTTTAAAATAATTTCAGACTTACAAAAAGTTGCAAAGATAGCACAAATAATTAATTCCCATACACCTTTTACCCAGATTTACTAAAGGTAAACATACCACATTTGCTTTATCAAACTCTATGTGTGCATGTGTATAGACACACACTATGGTTTTTCTGAAACACTAAGTTGCAGATTCTATATCCCTTTACCTCTAAATACTTTAGTATTTTTCATACAACAAGCATGTTCTCTTACATAACACAGTAAAATTATAAACATCAGAAAATTTTGTGTTGCTTCATGATGGGGCTGTGTCTGAGAAATGCATCATTAGGCGATGATATTCTGGAACACCGCGGACTGTGCGGACACAAACCTAGAGGGTAGAGCCCACTGCACACCAGGCCGTGTTGTGTAGCCTCTTTCTCCTACAAACCTCACAGCATGCTACCATACTGAATACTGTGGGTCATTATAACACAGTGGTGAGTATGTGTGTATCTAAACATCGAAACACAGAAAGGGTACAGTATAAATGTGGTATGAAGGATAACGGTTGGTGCACCTGTACAGGGCACTTTGCATGAGTGGAGCTGCAGGACTGGAAGCTGCTCTGAGTGTGTCAGGGCGTGAGTGGTGAGTGAACGTGAAGGCCTCGGACACTACTGTTCACCACAACAGACTATAAACTCTGCCCCACCAGCCCTCTTCCTGCTTCCTTCTGACAGGGTCGGAATAGAACACCGAAAGCTGTCAATGCTGCTCTGTGAACAGGGAGGTGGGCTGGCATGATTGCAATATTGAGAAACTGGATGTGTCAGGTGTAGGTCACCATAACAGTGACTGTCGGGGGGCAGTGGAAGGTGGCCTGAGGACCAGTAGGAATAAGAAATCAAGATGGAGACATAAAGGATCACAGGGGGTCGTCATGGCCATGTGGGTTGGCTATTGCATGTTGGAGCAGTGGTAAGATTAAGGAACTTTGTGTATTCATGGAAATAGAGGGTGCTTAACAGCAGAGGGTGTAGCACTGCGGACTCAACCTTGGGACGTAGGAAATTTGCTGTTGGTTCCATTGCCCCATCTGGCACAAAGATCTCTCTGGCATCGAACTGATGGAAGAAATAAAACTGATCAGTGCTTTACATCATTGCAACCTGAAAATATTTCCGAAGTGCAGGGACGGGCGGACCCACACTACCACAGGAAGCTTTTAGGGCAGCGGGAGTGGCACTTGATTCTTGTGAAGGTGGCTCCTGTGGACCTGTGTCCTTCTGCAGGTCAACAAAGAATTTACAGCAATGTGCTCTGAAGACCATCAAGCTAGACCTGGGAGGACTGTAGCACCCTCCGAATATGTAGCGCTGGGGGGATGTCGCCTTGCACTGAAACGGGTCAGTGACTGACTGCTTGGGATGTGATCTGCGCACTCAAAACTAAGGTGCAGTGAGTGAGAGGGCATGTGTTCCCAAGCCCCGCAGACATCATCCCATCAGAGAAAAGGAATTCCCCCTGAACCGCATGTCCTTGCATTTCTTCCAGGAACTTCAGCTCCATTAGAATCTTATGGCACCATCACCGTATATGTGGTCCGTCATTGACACATTGTTTAGTGGTGCATGACGGTGTTGCTATACTCCTACTTAATCTACAGACCTTATTCAGTCGGCCAAGGGTTCTGTTAATTCTTTTTAATTGCATTTTTTAGTAAAGGATTAAATATAGAAACATGCACCCTTTTAAGTACATAGGGTTCCATGAGTCCCAGCAAATGCATAGGGGTCTCTAATGGTCCGGGCTGAGGACGGTTTCCTGACGCTCCCCAAGGAATGAGGCATCTCTAAAAGTCTGGGCCCAGGATGCAGTTCTGCACGTTTTATTCTGTTTCCTTCTCCCAGCTGCCATGGGTTGTCGTCTGTGCCCTGAAAGTGACAGTGTTTGCTCACTGACCCCAGCAGCTTAAGATTTTTGTCCCAGGGAGGGCTTTGTGCCTTTCTCTGGAGGACTGCGGCTGTGCTCCCCTAGGTCTGCCCCGTGAGGGGCTCCAGGGCTTGCCCGGCCTCCAGTCTTTCTCTTGAGCATTGGTGAGGTCCCCAGAGAAAAGCCCATGAGAGGATATGGATTTCCCTTGTTCCTGAAGATGCCAGCCACACTCAGCCTTTAGCAACTTGTTAAAAATGTTAGTTGAATTCTTCTTGCCAGCGTGTATGACATGTGGTGTTTCTGGCAGCTAAGTGAGGGCCAGTGTCCCAGCTCTCCTTGGAGGAGCCTTTGTTTCCCTAGAGTTTGAGTGAGTTGCTTGCCTTGAACCACAGCTCTACGATGCATCAAGGAAAGTTGTGATTTCATAGATGAGGTAGCATTTCTTGTTGTTGTTTTACGAATGAAAGCAGCCTTTTTCTGATTTTCTACACCCTCACTAGAAGACAGACATCTATTTTCTAACTTTTGATCATTGGTGAATTTTACCTTAGTGAGAAAAGATTTGGAAAGAAAAACTGTTATTTCCTGATATATCCGCAATGCAAAAAAAAAAAAAAAATCTATTAAAATATTCAGGTAGTTGTGCATTCTCCTTAGAAAGTTCTCTCCCAGAGAACAAGCAATCATATGAAAAATTAAAAAGACCACATCTCTAACAGGACGGGTCCAAGAGTTGGATACAGTGGTGAAGAAGCTGGGTTTGACATTTAGACTTAATTATACCTTCAGATAGACATGCTCTTTCCTGCAGCTGCTTCTGACTCAGGCAGAAATCGCTGTATATCATTTTCCTGACACTTGTAAGAGAAAAAGAAAATCTGATTGGATAGCATTCACCTCTGCCAAGCTAAGGCACGGACTTACTCGCTCAAGGCTTTTGGTCAGATAGTCTGCTCTGAGAAATTACATTTTCAAGGGAAACTGGTAATTAAACAGGGGGGAGGGGGGCTTTATTACAGGGCAACCCAGCTGCCTGGAATAACTACAGTGTTAACATTACATATAAAATGTCTGTACTATGAGGTGATGCAAAATAAATTCCCGAACACGGAGCCGATCCTAACATGAGAATTGGCTGCTCTGAGGGTTTCCCCTCAGGGCACAGCAGTGAAGCCACAGCAGCTCTCAACTTTGTTAGGAAATTGTGCCATTTCTTACAGCAGCTAGTTAGTCATAAACATTTATTGAACACTTTCTATATCAGCTGCTGTAGGAATCTGAGAGGTTGTAAAATAAGTAATTATCCTGAATCATTTTCAGAAAGGTATTGAGTCCTTTCTGGACTCAGGCTTTGTCTAAATATGTCATCCCCAGTGATAATCCACCATCACACCACAATCCCAGCTCCTTTGGTCTGTCACGCTGTTCTGTCCTTTGGGGTGGGGACAAAGCCAACCATAGATTTCCTTTAAGTGTTCTCCCATGACCTTTCATCTCCCGTACACTTGGCTAGGAACCCTCTTGACCCTTGACCAGTGGCCTCATGCATCTCCTTGACAACCCAAACTACCTTTTCACCAGATATATGGTTGAATGAAGACGTCCTCAGTCACCTCCACACACAAAAATTAAAAAAACTGAGAAAACTAATTTATGCCAAAGTGCTGATGCATCTTTGTTAAGTGGATATCTTTCTTACACTTTTTTAAAAGTTTTCTTCATATCACTCTGTGGGCTGGCCACCTAGTCGGTAGGTAGGCAGGCCCTTCTACCCTCAACTCAAGGTGAGGCTGCAGTCGACTCCTACTAGAGCACGTTTCTCCGTAGGGGTAAGGAGGTTGGGCCGTGTTATCCACACATTCCTGCCTATTCCTTTTCATTACACCTGTGTGAGCAGTGCAGTCTTTGGAAACAAAACAGATTTTTCTCCTCTCCTCTCCTCTGCTTAAATCTCCCGCTTGGAATCCAAGTGTTGGCTTACTATTTTGAGCTTTCTATTTAACTGGTACCAACCCCTATCCAGGGTTCTGGGGCTCCCAACACCACCAGGTTTCCTGGTGAGAAAAGAGTATTCTCTCTTGACAGTAAACTGAATACAGAGGACCCATGATAACTGCCTGTCTCCTCTAACTAACTAAGCAACTAAGAGAGGGAGCACTCCTTCTTTAGGGGGGAGTCTCCTCGGATAGGCCTGAGACATCTGTGCATAATACTGCATAAACACTCACGGTGGGCCCCCTAGAGGCATTGTGCTTGGCTCAAGGGTTACCAGAGTGAAAAAGATATTCAGTGAATGAGTTCTCTGCAATTTGACCATTATAAGCAACTTGTGTGAAGTCTTCTAGAGTTGGACTGAGGGGGCAAAACTGTTTTCCCACGCTTTCCATTAATTTGGAAATGCAACATAGCAGACATCAAAAGGACCTAAAAATTCAGCCAAGGTATGAGGGGCTAGGGATGGGTGCGAGAAGAATTGAGCACTTCAACAAGAGAATTTCTACTTGTATTCATTTTATTTTGCACTCTTCTCTGTAAGACCTGTTCTAATGAAACTGCTCCCCTCTAGGGATGTGTGCAAAGGTATCTAAAATAGTATTTACTGAAGCATTGTTTATAAGAGGGAACTGTTGGAAACAACCTAAATGCTCATTACTAGGATAATGGATAAATTGTAGTCAAGTTATTTAGTGGAATACTCGACAGCAGAGAAAGTTAACCAACTAGAACTACATACATGTTCACAGATAAATTTCACATAGATAATGTTGAGATTTAAAATACAAATTGGATACATAAATATCACTTATTTGAAGTTTAAAATATTCAGTATAATACTGTGCATTGTTTTAGAATCTGTACATATGTAGCTAAAGCATCAAAATGGATATGAGTGATGCATATCAATTTCAGAGAGAGGTATTCTCTCTCCTTTGGGAAATGGGACTGGATACATGAGGGTTTCAATAGTATCTGTACTATTTTATTTCTTAATATGGTGGTATATAGCTGAACATTTGTCTTATTCCCTGTGAATTGTGTACATCTGAAACATTGCATTATAATACTTTTTGAAAGAAAGGATTCTATTGACTATAAAAAGCTTGAAAGCTCATGCATGAGCTAGAAAAGGGGGCTCAGGAATACTGACACTCAAAGTTACAATGGTCTCCAACAGTATGGTGATTACCAGAGGGAAAGAGGGGTGGGGGGAGGTAGAAGAGAGTAAAATGGGCATAAATGGTGATGGTAGGAGACTTGACTTTGGGTGGTGAACACACAATACAATATACAGATGTATTATAGACTTGTATACTTGAAACCCATACAATTTTATTTTTAATCCTCACCCAAGGATATTTTTCTATTTATCTTCAGATAGAGTGGGAGGGAGAGAAAGAGGGAGAGAGAGAGAAACATTGACGCGAGAGAGACACATCGACTGGTTGCCCCCCGCACAACCCTGACCAGGGCTGGGGATGAACTGCAACTAAGGTACGTGCCCTTGGCCGGAATGGAACCCATGACACATTGATCCACGGGCCAGTGCTCTACCACTGAGCCAAACCGGCCAGGGCAAAACCTATGTAATTTTATAAACCAATCTCACCCCAATAAATTAAATTAAAAACAAGTTACAGTGGTCTCCAAGCAATCCTCTGTGGCCCTTTCCAGGAGTGACTGTCTAAAGCCCATCCTGCCTTCTGGAGTAGTGACTCTCAAGCCTTTGCAAGCCTATTACAAAATGCACATTTGATCCCTACCTCCATCCTTGACTCTCATTTAGTTGGTCTTTTTATTAAGCTTACCAGTGATTCTAGTGTGATAACTTTTAGAAAGATACTAAAGGTAAGCAAGCAAATCAGATCCCAGGAGCCTGTGGTCCTTCAGACCTTTGCCACAGACTCATTGCTAACAATGGTCTAGAGTTAAGTAGGAGTTGCATATAGGATACAAGCAACATCAGTACTAAGACTACATAATCATTAGTGATTATTTGTTTCATGATCAACATCATGAAAACGCTTTGAACCTGGGTGGTTTGAGGGGCGGGTGTAGGGGAGCAGGAGATCATGTTAAGATATGGCGGGGAAAGTTAAAAACAAGTCCTGAAATGAAAACATTTTTATTTTTCGAGTTAAGGGGGTAGGTACTAAGATAGATTCATGTTGCTACAACTGATCAGGGATGGAATTAACAGTGTAAGGTGAATTATACAAACAACTCCTGGCATTAATTGGAGGGAGATGCTATTATATCCTCTTTTTGTCCATTATTAAGATAATGCATGTTTTTAACATAATAAAATTTAGAAAAATGTAAAAAATAATAAAAAATATCAACATCAATGTCACAACTGAAATAACAAGTGATGGTTATTTGTGAATTGATTGATATGATGTTTGTAATTTGAAATAGGCCAAGGTGGCACTATTTACACCACAGAAATAGGTACATTCTATAAACTAGCTGCCTCATTTCTACTCCACACTCAGTAATTAAACTTCACTAGCAAAGCACTGAGCCCAGCTGACATATATATTTCCCCCCAAGTTCAGGTAATGCTATAGTGCAGTTTTGAAACTGCAAGTATATATTTGACCCAAAGAATACTCTGAGTTATCTTGGAAAATTAACAGGAACATCCCTTTCTCATATTGTGTGTAGGGGGAGCAAGGACCTCAAGGCTTTCCAGGACCAAAGGGCATGACAGGCCGTGGCTTCCCTGGCAAGAAGGTAAGTATTTCAGGACCTTAAGAAATGCTCAAGCTCAGGATCTCAGCTGCTCAACTTGAACTTTGGAAGAGGTCTTCTACACTTGTTACTCTTCTCCTTACAAAACTCTCAGAAGAAAAAATCCATTTGAAAGTGGATCCTTATGTATTTCCTTTCCTAACTACGAACACGCTTACCTTAAAATTTCTCATTGCCTTCATTCTCAAAAGCCATTTGATAAATCCTTACAACATAACATGTAGAAGATACCAGATAACTCAGGTATAAAATTAGATAATAGTTGGACTTCCTGAAAACAGTGAGCTGATCCAAAAGTATCTCAAGGTCTCTTCTCTTTGAGATCTCTGATGAATTCGATTACGGTACCTGGGGGGAATGTAAGTAAAATGCCCCTCATTTTTTTTCCCTATCATACATTTGTAGCAACAAGAAGTACAGGTCTTCAAGAGATACCAGTTATAAATAAACAAAAATTTAGAGTTTTTCTGGATAGGCTTTAAAATTCACATTCCAAACTTACCTTTTCACTGTGTTTTAAAGGGAGAGCATGGAGAACGGGGCGATGTAGGGAAGAAAGGCAATAAAGGGGAAATTGGAGAGCCCGGATCGCCAGGAAAACAGGCAAGACGTGATGTTTAAAGTCTTACTGTAATTTTTTCTGTTAACTACGCAATTCTAACCCATATTGACTATTCCTCTTCTTCTACTAAGCAGGGGTTACAAGGACCGAAAGGAGATCAAGGACTTACAGTGAGTACCAATCTCAGGGGTTAATTGAGGGTTTGTGCTTGCAAAATTGTTGCATTAGGTTTTAGCTTTAGAAGTATGAGTTCTTCTGATGCAGAGTTCCAGCTGCTGTTGAAATGACAGCACTGCTAATAACCCCAGTGTTGACTTAGGTGCTCAAGGTAACTGAATCTGAATGTGAGGGAGAAACATCACCCGGCAATCCCTGGTGGAGGCCTGTGACTACTCCCCTCTGATCCCAGGTAGAAATGGTAACAGGAGGTGAGCTGTTTACAAGAAGTCACATGACCAAAGGACTTTTTATTTTATATAATCCTTCACATTTCAGAATGGGGCTCGTTTTTCCTCAACTAGTTTCTTCAGGAAATGCTGTGAGAAGAACGGCCATCACAGTATTTTATGTACTGATTCACTAATTCAAATATTTGTGAAGCATCTATCTAGAGACTATTCCCTACGGGTCTCCCTACACCACTGCAAATGAAAAGCCAGCTCTTTAAAGTCCCATGGGGTGGAAAAGTTCCAGAGTTTTTATAGCAAAGTCTAACTCTTCCTTTCTGACTTGAAGGCATCATCTCTTCTGGTGTGGAGAAGAAATAGGGACCTTCTCTTTTTTCCCTTTTTGATTTTTTGTGGATCATGGTCTGGGGATGCTGATCCTAGGTACTGTGCTGGGAAAATCCAGGTGTGAGGGGGGTGGGAGTCCCGGGAGTAAAGTGAGAGATGACAGCTGACCATGTGATGAACAGAACTGCACTTGTTTTTGATGGCCCATCAGCCTTTATCTCTTTGTTCTTCCCCACCACAAGTCACCCCACCCTCCGTGCCCACGGTGTCCACGGTGGATGAAGCAACTGTCTATGCAGCAATCCCTCCCTGAAAGTAGCAGGGGAGAATGCGTGGAAAATGCCCAGAGGAACGGTCCCCATAGACTTATACCTCCCTCCTATTCCAACACGGGGAAGGGGGACTGGTTTCCTTCATCCATTCATTTGTTCACTCACTTCATCAATGTGTCCTGGGCGTGTACTCCAGGTCAGGCTTTGAGCGAGACACTGGGAGAAGAATAGAGAATAAGAGACTATGTCTCTGGGCTCAAGGAGCTCATAGTTCAGTAGAGAGAAAGTCAAACAAAAGATGTTCACCTGCTGTTTGATAAACGCTGTGATGGAAGTAGATATGTGGGTCTGGAGCAGACAGAATGATGTATGATGATGTCTGGGGGCAAGATAGGTTTTTATCTCTTAAACAGAAGGTTTTTAACCAAGAGGCAGAGATCTTAGAAACGGGGATATGATTCTTCTGACTTTGGCTTTCTAGAGTCTAGAAGAAGGGACTAGCAGAAAGGGAAGAGCAAAGGAAAATAGAATTTGTATTCAATGATAATCTAGGATGTGACTGGGACTGTATTAGGCTCCTTCACATCAGTAGCATCCTTACCCAGGACTGTAGGGTGCCTGGGATCCATGCTTGAGAGGCCCAACTCTGGACCTCTAGTCCTTCACTAGCTGCATCCCTTACCCCATGGGAGGAGTCCTCACGGCCAGGGGAGCAACCACCCTGAGCACATGCCGCCTCTGTATTATACTCTGGATACACAAGATCCCAGAATTGCTTGCCCAAATGGCCCCTTTGGAGAGCTGACAGCACTGGTCTATATGCATGGGCCCACCCAAGAGGGGATTGGAACAGAGCTTGGAAGTGAGGACTGTGTTCACCACATGAATGCTAGCCATGGCCCCGTGCAGTGTAGGACTGGTGGAGATGGGGTGCAATGAGAAGGGGTCATGCTGTGGGCCACAACCCTCTCTTGACCAAGACCCCACATTCATCCACATGACAGCTCCATGAGGTAGGTAGTAGTATCATCTCCACTTCAGTGAAGAAGTGCTAAGTCAGACAGAGAGCTTGAGCAATATGCCCAAAGTCATCTTACTAGCAAGTAGCAGAGCCCTTACAGCCAGAGTTGGCTTGTCTGATGCCAAATCCAGGCTGGTCCCCCATGAATGCTGTCCTTGGCAGGCCTCTTTCCTCTCCCGATCAGATATATTCCCAAACAGTTATCAGTTGCCAATTCATTGTAGACTAACAAACTCCTCTTTTAAGAGGCAGATGTCATTGATGGAGTTCAGTGTTTTAATACTTTATGCTGAATTGCTTCAAAGAGACTGTTTCTCCACCTGTCCCTTAAATGTTAGCATTCCCCAGTGTCTGCCCACAGTCTTCTCTTTCCTGTCTTCAAACTCTCAGGAAGGGATAGCCGTTAAAGGCAGGAGGGATGTATACAGTTTGAAAAGGCTAATTACTTATCAAAGGAAAGTTGTATGGAGAATAAAAATACTGTTTTTATATTATAATCACAGAAAAAAATATGTTTAACAAATGTGGGGAGGGAGTGGGGGATGCTGGTTTAAAGAGGTTGAGAAGCCCTGTTCCACGCCATCTTTTTATTTTTAATTTTTGCAATCTTTATTAATTTTTGTTACAGATGTGTCTCCTCTTTCCCCCATTGACACCCTCCTCCCAGTTCCATGCACTCTTATCTGTCAAACGTGTCAACAGTCAACTGCACAATGGGCATTTCGTAAATCTTCCTGCAGCTGGAACTGCTCTTCTGAGCACCAGACCTTACATCCTACTGCCTACTGGGCATCTCCATCTGGATTTTCCATAGATGCATCAAACTCAGCCAGGCCCAAGCTGAACCCAGTAATCTCCATTAGCTCCCACCCCGCCCCTTTCCATTCTCCCCTGTCTCAGACAGGGCACATCATCACTTGCCTTCTCCTAGAGTCCTTCCTCCTTCTCATCCTTTCTTCCAGTCACTCACCTACCCCTTCATTCTCCCTCTGAAATGTTCCTCCAGGCCATTCTTTCCCCATCCATCAATACTGCCACTGCTTTCTGGTGTCATTTTCTTTGCCTGAACTATTTAGGAACTTCAAACCTCTCTATTGGCTGCCATGATCTCCTTTCTTAAATAAAAGTGTGATCAGATCTCTTCTCTGCTTAAGGCCATGTACCTTCTCATTGGTCAAGATACAGTCCACATTCTGCAACATGACACACAGACCTTATAGAGCTCATCTGTCATCCACATTTTCTATCTTTCTTTCTGCCAAACACCCTGAGTCATAAGTTTACTCAAGGACTGTAATGCACTGTACTTTGTCCCCTACCTGGAGAGCACCTCCTCCCCCA
Source organism: Tadarida brasiliensis (assembly GCA_030848825.1). Taxonomy (NCBI): domain Eukaryota; kingdom Metazoa; phylum Chordata; class Mammalia; order Chiroptera; family Molossidae; genus Tadarida; species Tadarida brasiliensis. The sequence goes on along the minus strand of CM061267.1, from coordinate 73,589,212 downwards.
TCCCACCCCAACCTGGTCAGAGTCTACCTCTGTGGACCACAGCCCCACCCCCTCTCTCCCACCCTGGAATTCCCTGTAGACCAACATGGTTCCTTTGCTTCAATCTAACAGCATAGCACTTACAAATGTATTTGTTTGTCTACTTCTTACTAGACTGTGAATCTTTTGAGGGGTATAAATTTGATGACTTTATCATTGGCAACAAATAACCAAAATAGTTATTCAGCAATTTTAGTGGAAAGAATGAAACTATTCCAGTCACTTAAAAGCACAAAATATGCCCTGGCCGGTTTGGTTCAGCGGTTAGAGAGAGCATTGGCCCGTGGACCAGAGAGGCCCGGGTTCGGTTCCCGCTAAGGGCATATACCTCAGTTGCAGTTTGTCCCTGGCCCCGGCTGGGGTCGTGTGGGTGGCAACCAGTCGGTGTGTCTCTCTCTCATCAATGTTTCTGTCTCTCTCTTCCTCCCTCTCTCCCTCCCGCTCTATCTAAAGATAAATGCAAAAATGTCCTCGGGTGAGGATTAAAAAAAAAAAAAAAAAGCACGAAATATAAGAAAAAAATTGATATACATACATATATGATTACTTAAAGCATTTTAGACCTGTTTATCCCATAAAAACACATTGAAAATAATTAAAATGCAACTTTGATACATAAATTATTCTTATAAGTAAATAAAAGCCAAACATTCTAACAGAAAAAATGGAGAAAGGATATACAAAGACTGTGCACAAGAGACTACAACTTGGAAACATGCATATAAAATAAAATTTAGCCTCACTATTAATTGAATAAGTATAATTTAAAACAATAGATATTTTGTTCTATCAAATGCCAAAGAGTATAAAATAATAATATCCAGTATTGTGTGTCTAAAATAAAGAGGTTTTCTTATATCCTCTGTTAGAGGTGTCATTATGACAACTTCTCTGCAGGGTCATCTGGGAGTATGCATCAGGAGCCTTAAATGGCCGTGCATTTGACATCAGTAACCAAGATTTTCAGAACACGAAGTAATATGGGAGATTAACTATGATATAATGTTACATGAAACTATAATTATAAAACTTGGTATGTAGTATTCATGTATACAAAATTAAACATAACTATACAAATATATACATTTTCCCTTTCTAGACCCATTCTAGTTTCAGAGTTCTTAAATGCCTCAGCAAATGTGAAAAAGCACGACAAGGCCTGAAAAAAAAGATAACTGTTGACTCCTCTATTTTATATCATCTAATTGAAATTGTACTGGGAGTTCTTTTTAAATAGCCACTTGGAATCATTGGCTTCTACTTAATTCAGTAACAAAAAATTAAATGAAAATGCCCTGAGTATTCCCCATACATGCTCCTGTTAAACCATGTCACCAGCAATGTCACCTTCACCCCAATTCTGTCATTATAGATTTTTTCTTTAAAACTTTACTTTTGCAACTGTTTAATTTTATCTTCTTAGACTAGGTCCATTGCTCCTTCCTGTTGAGATTTTCTGGGCTCCTATTTCTTTCATCTATTAGTTAATCATCCCTGTCAGCTTCCTGTGTTTGGCAAATGTAGAGTCCTGCCTTCTCCAGTCTCGTCCCTGATATTTGTAAGTGTACTATGGAGGCGGGGCATCGGCGGATTTACTTCTAGAATCCAGCTCCTACTGGGCCCTTCTGAGGGACTGAGCGGCAGCGGGACCAGGAAGGAGCTTTCAGAGCATGGGGACAGTTCATGAAAGAACCAGAGAGAGTATTAGGAAACTGGAGAGGGGACTGGCAAAACTGGGGAGTGGTACAGAGAAAGAGGAGGGGATACAGCCCAGAATATATTCTCTTTTGTCCCTGGTACTTTTCTTGGTTGCTCAGCACATGTGAGTTAAATCATGTACCTGAATACATGCATTGCTCACACCATGTAGGTGGTATCAGTGGTCCCCTCTTATCCACAGGGAATATGTCCCAAGACCCCCCAGAGGATGCCTGATACCACAGATAGTGCTGTATATATACTATGTTTTTTCCTATGCATACATACCTATGGTATATTTTAATTTATTAATTAGGCATAGTAAGAGGTTAACAATAAAACTAATACTAAGACCTGGCTGGTTTGGCTCAGTGGTTAGAGCGTTGGCCCTCGGACCAAAGAGTTGCAGGTTCAGTTCTGGCCAAGGCTGCGTATCTTGGTTGTGGTTGGTCCCTGGCCCTGGTTGTGGTCGTGTGGTAGGCAACCAGTCGATGTGTCTCTTTCACATCGATGTCTCTCTCTCTCTCTCGCCCCCTTCATCATCCCTCCCTTCCTCCCTCCCCTCCACTCTATCTAAAGATAAATGGAAAAAATATTCTTGGGTGAGGATTAAAAAAAAAAAAGAAGAAGAATAAAATACAGCAATTATAACAATATACTACAATTAAAGTTATGTGAATGTCGTCTCTCTCTCAAGATTATCAAAATATCTTATTTCACAGATAGAAGATGCATTCTTACCATAGATCTGAGCAACCTCAACATAGAATTTTTTCCCTATTAAGTAGAGAACTTTACCATTTCCCTTAAAGGAAGCACTTTATGGCGTCTCTTTGGCATATTCAAATTTGCAGCATCATTACTCTTGTGCTTTGGGGCCGTTGTTAAGTAAAATTAGGGTTACTTGAACACAAGCACTGCAATACTGTGACAACCATGGCCACTGGGGGCAGGGTGAGGGGAGCATATGCAACGTGGATACACGGACACAGGGATGAGTCACGTCCTGGGCAGGATGGGGTGGGACCACATGAGATTTCATCATGCTACTCAGAACAGCACACAGTTCCAAACTTATGACTTGTTTATCTCTGGGATTTTCCATTTAATATTTTCTAACTGCAGCTGACCGCAGGTAACTAACTGAAGTCACAGAAGGTGAAGGCAGATGCGGGGGAGTACTTCGTGGGGCCAGAGCCTGTGCTAAGGACTCTGTGCGTGTTACCTTGTTCAATTCGTCCGCAGCCCTAAGCCACAGACACTGCTAAGTCACCTAGCGCCCAAGGTCATACGGCTGACAAAGGCTGGAGCCACGATCTGAACTCCAAAAATCTGAGCTATTACATTTCACAACCCCAACGCATTTCAGTTATGATAGATTATAGCCGCCTTTTAACCTCTGTGCTGTTTATCTTACTTTCTGCAGTGGAAGGATTACATCAAATGACCCAGTGCCGACTGTAACAAGACGTACCTTCTATGACGATAGGAAAAATATTCTGGGCATACAATTAATACATATTCCCTTTTTCCCTCCAGAAAGAAGAAATCATCAAACTTATTTTTGAAATATGTGGTAAGATTTGACTGTCAAGTACCAACCCCGCTATGCTCTGTGTTGGTCAAGAAGCTGTGCGTGTTATATCGCTCGTGGGAAAGTTTGAAGCTCATTTGAAAAGTCAGTGGGAAAGTGATAGGAAGCAGAGGGGCTGTGGGCATCCTGGTTTAAGAAAAGGGAACCATCTCCCTGGTGGTTAAGACGTGTGAAGACGCCCTGCTGGGAGTCCGAGGGCAGCCAGGCCTTCTGTAAGCACAGTGCTCATTTACATTCAGTGACATTTACCTAAGCTTGGAAAGAAAAAAGCAACAAAGGCACTATGACCACAGGGACCTAACTGGTATTTGAGTCCAGCCTGGCTGGTGACTGTCATGTCTATGTTGTTCCTGAAGCAAAAAGTCTTTCTGAATTGAGATTTGAGCACGATTTCTAGAGTGCCTTCCACCCAAAAGGCGGGAGGACGGAGTCAGGAAGTGCACTTGCTTCACGACTGTATCTAAATGCTTCTACACATGTGGCTCAATATGTCAGACTTAAAATAGAGTTACCAGAAAGAGGAAGTAAAGAAAAGAGATTAGCCAGAAGGCAAGAGGTTAATGGACTAATAAAGATAAGAGAACCTTCTGTGTTTAAACAGGGCAGAGGCAGGAATGTCCTTGTTCCATACAGAGAACTCCAGAACTGGCTTGTCTCCCAAAGACTTCTGGACTTTGAGAACCAACCTGGGACTCTATGGTGACAGGCCAATTTAGACATGACTTCTGAGTTCTAGAAGCTCTGTAAAAATAGCACCAACTTTCCTCGTGATTTTTTGTGGTAGGGTTGTTGGGCCACAGGATGGATAAGCCAGTGGACCCCTGATAATTCTTATTACCTAGGGACTCTGGCAACTGCTTTGAATGGTAAACCCTAAACAGAAGTTGTTTATTGACCAGCATTCTCATTACCCTCAAAATGTTTTATAGTAGGACACGAATGGACTGCTGGCCTCATTGCTAGGACGGGAGCCACCCTAGCTGACATGGTAGATGACTGGGGACATAAACTAGAGTAGCTGTTCTTTGTTCTTGTATACAGTTAAAAGCTCTAATCCTTCCCCCACAATTAAAGTTTCTATCCCATTACTTTACCTATTGGCCATGCCAATGAGCAAATCTCTGTTTTCATCTAAGGATGTGGTTGAAGACTGAAATACTAGCTTTCAGATTCAGATGAAATACAAATGGTGGAATGACAAATTTAGGATAGTGGTTCTCTCTTAGGGAGAGGGAGCTGAATGTCATCAGGGGATGCTGACTCTTAAAAACGTTTTAGTTTTTAATCTGAGAAATTGGCACATAGTGCTTATTATTTTATCATCTACAGTGTTGTTTTTTTAATAAATTATTTTTAAAAAAGAGTCAGGTATAGAAACCAGAAGGGACACAGTTGTCAGCTGTGTTCACAGTCACAGAAAAGGGAGGTAATAATCCAGGTCTCAGGTTCATCTGTGCCGGTCTCTCCCCACCCCACCCATCTGCTATTAATCAGTGATGTTTTGAGTTTCATTCCTGCATCGTCTCTGTCTCCACATTCATCTTTTAGGCTGTGGGCCCAAATGTAAAGAGACTCCGCTAGAGCTGCTGTTTGTGATTGACAGCTCAGAAAGTGTGGGGCCCGACAACTTCCAGATCATCAAAGATTTTGTGAAGACTCTGACCGACCAGGTTGCTCTGGACCTTGCCACGGCCCGCATCGGCATCATCAACTACAGCCATACGGTGGAGCAGGTGGCTCATTTGACGCAGTTCTCCAGCAAGGACGACTTCAAGCTGGCTGTGGACAACATGCAGTACCTGGGGGAAGGCACCTACACAGCCACCGCGCTCCACGCGGCCACCCACATGTTCGAAGCTGCAAGGCCTGGTGTGAAGAAAGTGGCCTTGGTCATCACTGATGGGCAGACAGATGCCCGAGATGAAAAGAATCTGACAGAGGTGGTAAAGAACGCCAGGGACACCAATGTGGAAATATTTGTGATTGGTGTGGTGAAGAAAAATGACCCCAACTTTGAAATGTTCCACAAAGAAATGAATCTGATTGCTACTGATAGTGAGCACGTTTATCAATTTGATGACTTCATGACCTTGCAGGGTAAGACTCAGCTCCGGGGGGAAAGCACTTATGTTGTTCTTCCAAGTACTGTACCACATCACTGGGTTATCCTGAGCAAAAATGGAAATTGGGAGGCTAATGGGGTTTATGCAAATATTCTATTATAACACATAAACTCCAGAAGGTAAAAACATTTAGTATCATCCTGCTTAGAGAGTATAATTCCTTGTTTTTATTTCTTCTTAATAAGTGCTGAGTTGGTCTTGGAGTAAACTGGGGTGTCTCTGGTCAAAGGACATGGATGAAAAGAAAGAGAACGGAGGGGTATTGCTAAGATTAATGTTCAAAATTTACCTAACCTGGATAAGAGATGGAGCAAGCCAGAAGTAAGGCAGAAAGGAACCACAGAATCAAAATGAATTAAGACGTGCATGATGAATGAAAAAAATTATGATAATCTAGAGAGATGAGAGACGCAAGTAACTGGGACTGTTCTAGTCTCTGTCCTTGTGAAAACAGACAATGAGTGAGCAAGCCCGCGTCAGGAGCTTATCTCACAGAGCACCATTCTGAATATGCATCATACAGTCAATGCCCATGTGCTGGGTTTCCCTGTGCTCCTTTACCCTTTCACATGAACGGATGTTTCTTTTATTTTTCATACATTTAAATTTTTTATTTTATTTTTTCCATCATCATTTATCCTCTCTCTGTCTTCTTTCACCTCCACCTCATCCCACAGTCACCGCCCTGTTGCCCATGTTCATGAGTTCTCTCTCTTTTTTTTTCTTTTTTGCCCAATCCCTCCACCCCCTCAACAGCACCCCCATCCCACCAGAGTTGTCTGCCTGCCTGAACACCAATTTGAAAGAACATGTGCACCCCTATGTTCATGCAGCGTTATTTACATTAGCATAGATTTGGAAGCAGTCCAAGTGTCCACTGGTCGATGAGTGGATAAAAAAGCTGTGGTCCATTGACACAATGCAATACTATTCTGCCATAAAAAGGAAGAACGTTTTACCCTTTGAGACAGCATGGAGGGACCTGGAGAGTATTATGCTAGGTGAAATAAGCCAGTCGGAGAAAGACAAGTACCATTTGATTTCACTCATATGTGGAATTTAATGAATAAACTGATGTTTCTTAATGAGGCATTCTAAGACACTATGGTTGATATATGATCAGTATTGCTTTACAACAAAACATGGTCCCACTCTCCAGAAACTGATCATTCATTCTGGCAGGGCCCACACCTGCAAGCTTGTGAAGGAAGCAAAATGTATGCTTAATGTGTTTGCAGGCTTCAAGTTGGCACCATTCTTCCTTCTCCACACCCTGGGAGTGGGGCCTGACGTGGCCTGGCACAGAGCCCCTGGCCTGGTGCTGCTCCTGACCCACTCGGGGTACCAGCACAGCCGGCCCTAACACTAGCACACCATACTCAGAACCTCCCCACATTCTAGTTTCCCTTTTCTTCAAACCTTTCTAACCTGGGCTCCCATTTCCTTAACACCCGGCTGGGTGACTAATGGGTTTGTCTGACATATTCAGTCTCACTGGGCTGTCAACGTGTTAGAATGACCAGAGTAGTACACATTTCAGAGACAAGTTATATGTTAATAATTGAGGAGCTTTATCATCTAAACCAAAGGAGTTAGTACATTTGTTCCAGCCAGAGAGGGGTATATTTTGGGGTTGGCTGGCCTTTTTGCTATCCCTAAAACCACCCATTGAATTTATTAAGGGTGAGACGTGCCCCTTCCACAGAGTAGTTCACAGTTAACTGGTGCTTTAGATAAGCCAGCATTGAAGTCATTCCTTTGCTTATTTGGCCCTCGTATATTATTTAATGAAATTATTTTAGATGGCCTCTTATGGATGATGTAAAAATGCTTTAAAACTTAGTTCACCTCACGGTTGACTGCAAGTGATGGGAAAGTCTCTTATTGTAAGGAGAGTGTACATCTCTTTAAACAGGTTTTGAGTAATGCTTCGTTGCTCCTACAATGACCCTTCTCCACTTCTCTTTTAAAAGACACCCTGAAGCAAAGATTGTTTAAAAAACATTGTGAGGACTTTGATTCCTACCTCATTCAAGTTTTGGGTTCGTCGCCACTTCAACCTGGATTTGGAGTGCCAGGGGAAGAACTCGGCGTTTCCACTCCAGAGCCCCAGAAAGAAATTTCTGAGTCAGTAAGTAACTGTCTTGCTTAATTTGCAAGCTTCACATTGTGTTTTCTCTCTGTTTGACATCAAAGAACATCTTGCTTTGCACTGCCAAGAATGAGCTGAGGTACGTGTATTTTTAGGTCCTTGCCTCTAAATATTAGCACTTGGTCCCCAGATTTCTAGTTCTGAAATAGTTCTGGGGCTTGTGAGCATGAAAACAAGATTTTTCAAATATTTCTATATTTTATAAGTAATTATTTATTAAATGTTGCAAATAACATTTTTTTTTTTTTTTTTTTGGGTATGTGCCCCTAGCGGGAACCGAACCTGGGACTCTCTGGTCCGCAGGCTGAGCTCCAACCACTGAGCCAAACTGGCCAGGGCAACAAATAACATTTTTATATTAGACCCCACCACCACCACCACCAGCAAAGTAATTTTACACACTAGAACAGATTAACACCATACTATTGGAATCACTCACTTGTCGTGCTCCGTAGATCCTTTCATCACCAGGTCACAGCTTTCTCGGCTCTCTGTATCCACTGCCCATTGTGCACCCTCTCAAGCTTCTTCAAAGTGCACAATGTTCAACCTGCCACTAGGCCTCGATCCAAGCCGCGCTCCTGCTTATTTAGTGCCCCCTCCTGTGCTCAGAGTAGGGACCAGGAGGGAGGCTGTGCATGCACATGGTGCAAGGCAGATGCTCTGTTTCAGAGCAGCAGAAAGAACCACCTCCTGAATGTACCGAGACAAACGTGACTGTCCTCATAGCCCGCTTCTGGGCACTGACCTCAGCCGATCAGGTTATGAGCAATTATTAGGTTCTTTTAGGTCAAAATTGGAAATCCTCCCATAGTGACTGGTCAATGGGTGTTGTAGTCACTTCCCCACCAAGTTAAAACAAAGCAGGTCGAGATTCATCTTTGCTACATACATGGACATCTTCTAGCAAGCAGGCACATAGCTGTCCTGACCCTGTTCTGTAAGCTCAATGAAGTCCCTGTCCTGCCCCTTTCTGAAGGCTTCATGGACATGAAAGATTCGTTTTGAGTAAGTGCAACAATATTCTAGCATTAGGATTCAGCTGTCTAGTTGGACTAAGGCCTTGAGAAATCTCCAGAACAATAAGCGGACCCAGGACCATTCAGGAATCAGAACTAGGAAGCCATTCCTAAGGGGACAGACTATAGGACTCACTAGATTTTTAGATGCTATTCAAAAAGGGGCAGAAAGGCCTCTAATATATTTCTATTTGATTAAATACTAACCGTCTCTGAGATGGGTAATTTCAGTTAGGGCAACAGACTGCCACTGGATTGGTGGTTGAAATTAACACACACATTTTTACCACATGGTTTATATCAGGGGGTCTGCAAACTCTTTCCGTAAAAGGCAATATAGTAAGTATTTTTGGTTTTGCAGGCCATTTGATCTCTGTTGTAATTACTCAACTCTGTCTTGGGAATAAAGACAGCAGAAGGATTTCTCAGATTCTACTGCGTTCATAGCACTTCAGCCACGCCCTGCTCTGCTGCTCTTTCTGGGCAGTCCTGGGAAGTGAAACGTGTCCATCCATTCTACTCTGTCTCCCTCCTGAAATCTCAGGATAAATTATACTTCTTCTGGAATTTATCACATTTTACATTGTTTTGTGTTTTTTAATTCTCACCCTAGGATATTTTTCCATTTATCTTCAGATAGAGTGGGGCGGGGGGGGGGCGGGGGGGAGAAACATCGATGTAAGAGAGACACACTGATCAGTTGCCTCCCGCACAACCTGACTAGGGCTTGGGACGGAACTGCAACCGAGGTACGTGCCATTGACTGGAATCGAACCTGAGATTCTTTGGTGGGCCAATGCTCTAACCACCAAGCAAAACTGACCAGGGTCACATTTTACATTGTTAATAATTACTTATATATGCATCTTGACTCTCCTAATGGATTTAAATTTCTTGAGGACATAATCTGTGTTTAATTAAGCTTTGTGTCCCAATCACAGCCTAAAATTGTATCTCATCTTATATACAATAGATTCTCAATAAATACCATTGACCAAATGAATGCTATTCCAACTGTTGAACTAAAAAAAATAAATCTAAAGATTTTCTTCAATGGAAGGCATACATTATACTGTTTTATAAAATACTGTATACAAAAAAATCCTTATTTTTTATTGGACTAATAATGTTGGTACTTCATGTACCTTTATTCTTTCTGGGTTTGGCCAGTTGGGTTAAGATTTCCAGGATATAAATGGGAGTGGGGCAATAAAATCAAGTAAATATTACTTAATCAGACCAACTGGTTATAACCAGCAATGGTCCATTAAGCAAATAAGCATATAATTTCCTACATGAAATCACCTTTTGTCATTCTAAATGCGTTAGTAAAGTAATGTCAACATTGATGAAAGAAATTGAAGACTACACAAATAAATGGAATATTCCTGGGTTAGAAGATTATTGTTTAAATGTCCATACTACCCAAAGCAATCTACAGATTACATGCAATCTTCATAAAATTACCAATGGCATTTTTCACAGAACTAGAATAAAGAATCCTAAAATTTGTATGGAACCTCAAAAGACCCTGAATAGCCAAAGCAATCTTGAGAAAGAACAAAAAAAGCTGGCATTATCATGTGCCCTGGTTTTAAACTATACTAAGAAGCCATAGTAATCAAAACAGTATGGTTCTGGCATAAAAACAGACAAAAAGATCAATGGAATAGAATAGAGAGCCCCAAAATAAACATATGCATATATGATTAATTGATCTATGGCAAAGGAGGCAAGAATATACAATCGGAAAAAGATGATTTCTTCAATAGTGATGCTGGGAAAACTTGACACTACATGCAGAAGAATGAAACAAGACAACTATCTTATACCATATACAAAAATAAATTTACAACCAAAGACTTGAATCTCTTTGACGTTGGTCTTAGCAATATTTTTTGGATCAGTCTCCTAATACAAGGGCAACAAAAGAAAAAATAAGCAAATGGAATTATGTCAAACTAAAAAACTTTTGCACAGCAGAGGAACCCATCAAGAAGATGAAAAGGCAACCTACAGAATGGGAGAAGATATTTGCAAATTGTACATCTGAATAAGGGTTAGTATATAAAATATATAAAGATGCAGAGTAATTCTACAGCAAACCAGTGATGGAAACAATTTAATATGAAAAACAAACAAACAGTCTGATTAAGAAATGGACAGAGGGCTTGAATAGATGTTTTTCCAAAGAAGACATACAGATGGCCAACAGGCACAGGAAAAGATGCTCATCATCACCAATCATCAGGGAACTGAGAATCAAAACCACATGAGATATCACCTCACACCTGCCAGATGGCTATTATTAAAAAGATAAAAAAAACAAAAACACACAAGTATTGGTGAGGAGGTGTAGAAAAGGGAACCCTCTTACACTGTAGGTGGGAATGTAAAATGGTGCAGCCACTATGGAAAACAGTATGGAGGTACTTCAAAATATTAAAATAGACAACCATACAATCTAGCAATTCCACTTTGGGGTATTAATCCAAAGGAAACAGAAACACTAATTAGAAGAGATATAATTTACAAGATATGGAAACAACCTATGTGTCCATTGTTAGGTAAGTGAATAAAGATGTGTTACATATATACAATGGAATATTACTCAGCCATAAAAACAATGAAATCTTGCTATTTGTGACAACATGGGTGGACCTAGAAGGTAGTATGCTAAGTGAGATAAGTCAGACAGAGAAAGACAAATGCCATATGATTTCACTTCTATGTGGAATCTAAAAACAAAACAAACGAACAAACAAAACAGAAACAGACTTATAGATATAGGAAACAAACTGGTGGTTATCAGAGGTGGGAGGGGTTTGGAGGTAGGCAAAATAGATTAAGGGAATTAAGAGGTACAAACTTCCTCCACCAAAAAAAAAAAAAAAAAAAAGGTACAGACTCCCAGGTATAAGAAAAATAAGTCATGGGGATGTAATATATAGCATAGGGAATATAGTCAATAATATTGTAATATCTTTGAATGATGACAGTTGGTAACTAGACTTATTGTGGGGATCATTTTTAAAAATATGTTTTTATTGATTTTTAGACAGCGAGGAAGGGAGAGGGAGAGAGAGATGGAAACATCGATGAGAGAGCAACATCGATCAGCTGCCTCCTGCACACCCCTACTGGGGACTGAGCCTGCAATCCAGGCATGTGCCTGGACCAGGAAATGAAAAGGTGACCTCTTCCTTGGTCCATGGGTCAACACTCAACCTGTGAGGATCATTTTGTAAGATATATAAATATTGAATCACTATGATGGACACCTGAAACTAGGTGGATAGTTTATGACAATTGCACATCAATAAAAAGTACAAAACATTAGTGTCAATGCACAGGGTATTTATTCACTGGAGCTGGTTTCTTGTAAAAGTGTTCCAGATTTCCCACCCCCATCCCCGAAAGACTAGAAAGGAAAGAAGTCCTGTCTACCCTTTCCATAAAGCAATTTTTTTTTATTACAAAAAAAAAAAAATTGTTCCCTGGTTGAAATAACTTAACTAGCAGCAGAGATTTCTTCCTCTGTAGAAAGAGGCTGCGAGATTCCTATGCAGGGTGATTCCACAGCAAACTAGTGATGGAGGTAACCAAGCGCGTGCAGGAGGAGGCCCTCTGGGTAGCTCCTGCGCCAGGTGGAAAGGTGTGGTGGAGGAAAAGAAAAGGAGGAACTGTGAGTCTGCACTTTCCTCCTAACACCGTCCTGAAACACAGTTCAGTGCTAGGCATAAGTCTAGGACGCAGGCTCTGCATTTCCATGGAGGAAGGGTATATTCTGTATCAATGTGAATTATAGAAAACTAACACAGTGGGCTGGCTTTGCTGGCTGTCCCACCCTCTCTTGTCCATCCTCTTTCTTTAGTGAAACTCTATCCCTGGTCCCCACTCCAATTGCCCATTTCTCTCCTCTTGTCATTATCACACAAATTGCTCAAAATCTCCACCTCAATTGTCGCCCTTGCTGTTTCTCCCATCCCTTACTCTCCTTTCCCCACAGCTCTCCCCAATTCTTCCTCTATTTTGAGATTCATCTAAAGGCCACTTCTGATTGTAGGGCTCCATTTTTTCCAAGAGCTGGAGCCCTGGGCAGGTTCTGACTGGATAATTAGGATTAGATGTAGTCCTTCATCCTAACACCTGACCCTGGCTGTCCTCAACTCTGATGGCATAGCGTTTAGTCCCTACCTGTGCTCCGAGGCCCATTCCCCTCTCTTCCAAAGCCAGGACCTCGCTTCACTGTGGTGCTCCTTTGTGGTGCTCATTCCCGCCACTATTTCTGACTCCTGCCCTACAATCAGTAAATAGACTTCAGACTCTCCCATAAAAAAAATTCCCCAACCCTCTTGTAGTTCACATGTCCCTTCTTCTACTATCCCATCTCTTTTCATAATAACATTATTCCACAGGCCAGTCTTTGCTGTCACTGTTTCTCTGTTTCTCTCTCTCCCTCTCTCTCTCTCTCTCTCTCTCTCTCTCTCTTTCAACTTCTTCACTTCCACTCCCTTGGGATGCCCTCTGAAGTCAGGCTACTGCCTCCTGTATGGCACCAAACCTGCTGGAAAAGCCACCAACCTCCTCCTAATTGTCAAATCTTCTTACTTCTTTTCTCTTTCACATAAATAACACCATGCCCTTCATTTCTTTGATTTTGAGGGTTCTTTCTCCCTTGTTCTCCTCTCACCCTTCTGAGCATTCTCTGTTAATTGCTTTTGGGGTTTCCCTTTCTTTCTTTTCCCCTTAAATATTAAACTCTGAAGTTTTCTGAGGTCTGTCCTCAGATGGCTTCTCTTCTTGTTCCACATTCTCTTTCTTAGTTCCAAAGCTAACAACTCTCAAACCTGCCTTCCCAATCCAGACCTTTCTCCTGGGCTGCGCTTGGACATTTCTGATGGTCTGTACACACCTTAGTCCCCCGGCATTCAACATGGAACATGCTCACAGTGCTGCTCCTCCACATTTCCTTCCTAGGGGGACAGTCCCACCAGCCAGCCAGGCACCCAACAGGAAACCTGGGCTACATCTGTAGCTCTGTTCTGGCTGCATCTTCCACTCTTGTATGTTGTCTTCTTTGGTCTGATCATTCCTCTATCCCCTCTATCAACTCCTTTCTCCTCATCCACAGCTCTACTGTCTCATCACTTCTTGTCTATATCAATAATATGGCCTCAAAACACTGGTCCCGTCTCTCTTTTCTATATTCTCTTCAGTTTATCCATTACTTGTTGACAGTATAATTTTATTTATTTTTTTTACTCATCAAAATAACATCATTGCCCTGGCCGGTTTGGCTCAGCGGTTAGAGCATCGGCCTGTGGTCCAGAGAGTCCCGGGTTCGGTTCCCGCTAAGGGCACGTACCTCAGTTGCAGTTTGTCCCTGGCCCTGGTTGGGTCATGCGGGAGGCAGCCACTCGATGTGTACCTTTCACATCAATGTTTTTCTCTCTCTCTCTCTCCTTCCTGCTCTATCTGAACAAAAAATGGAAAAATGTCCTCGGGTGAGGATAAAAAAAAATCATTGAATTACTTTTCTTATATATAATTCCATTTGGGCTGAATTTTCTTAAAAGTCTATAGTGACATGCATATATTTTAACTTGGTACTAAACCTCCATGACAGTAGATTAGGAAAAATAACAATATTTCAGTACATCCATATTTTCTCCTAATGTTGTAGGTTGCTCAGTCATATTACACTCACTATTAAACAAAGTAGCCTATTCAAAGGCCATACCCAATCCTTTCAAAAGACATGGAGTTTTCAAACTTGCAAAACACTGGGGACTGAGCCTACTGGTAGCTTGCTTTCTCCACTGACAGGAAAATTGAGTTGATTTCCTGAAATTAGACTTAATTATTTATAAATGGCTTTGACTAAGCCACATATACAGATGTGGTTATATTGGTCAATATTCTAATTTATTTTTTATAAAATAAAATTTACACTCATTGTGGTAGTAAGAAAAAAAAATACCTCCAATTCTTTTTTTATAAAATCTTGCTTAACGACTAATTCTTAGCATGACTAGGTGAAATTGTTGTGTAAATATCCTATATTGCTAATAATAGACTTATTACCCTTAGAATATAAGATGCTCCAATCCTATGGAGGAGAGAGAAAAAATATTACACACTGATGTGGGAGAAATATCCCAGACCTGAAAGTCAAGAAATAAGCTATTCTCAATGCTGAAGCTAAATACGTATTTCCTTGGCTCCAAAGTTTATATTTTTTCTATTTTATTATTTCAGAGATTGGGATGCATCTAGTTAGTGTGTTGTGGTCTTTTTTTTTTAAGGCTTTTAAAATGTATAGTGTATCTCACAAGTGAATGACATCTTAGAAATGAAATCTGACAGCTGCCTAACCTTGGGTGAATCACCTATTTCTCAAGGTTTCCGTTTCCTCGTTTGTAAAATAAGGGATTTTACCAGAATAGTCTTCCTTTTGTAAAAGTATATGCTTAGAACAGTAAAAAGCATGTACTGGGCAATGCCAGAAACACTTACTGGGCATTATATTAATGTATTGAGAGGGTTTAAACAATAAAGTCCTGCAGTTTACCCTCTAGGAAAGCTGCAGGCCATCAGGAGAGACACAGCCCAACTCAAGGTGTTCCTGAGGGTCCTTAGCAACCTTAAATGCAAATAAAGAGCATTCAATTTAAGTGCTACTTAAGTGCTGAGAGTCCTGGCAAAAAAAACTGTTATCACCTGGGAAGAGTCAATCAAGGTCAGAAGCTGGAGAAGCAGCCACCTTGAAGGCACTGGCTGCTGAGCCAGCTGGCAGGAGCAGCGTCCCCACGGCCGTGGGAGAAACTTGGACCAGCGCTGCTGGGAAAGCTAAGACAGACATGTGGGCTAATGCAGATGCTCTCAATGCAGAGAAGACGTGAGCTCAGGTTCCAAGAGCTTGTCTGTAATAAATGCAAAATTCTGTGTCATGAATTACGAGGGAAATGTTTGGAAATCAGGAACCAGATGGCCTTTTGGAATTATTAGTAATTCTCCTTCAGGTTATATGTTCATATTCCTAGCATGCTGCTCAGAATCTGTTTTCCTCCCCCTTAAAGATCTGTCCTAAGACTGAAAAGGACTGATGACAACACATCTGCTTGCGCAGCTGCACGGAGCAGCCCTGGACCCCAGGTGTTGGCCCTTCACATGTCCCTGCTCTCCTCTTCTGTGTCTTTTTACTGTGCCCAGCCCTGCTTGGAGCTGGGACCGTTTGTCTCCTGGAAGGCAAGCCAGTGTTCGTGGGAGTAGAAATGTGTGGAGCTGGTAGGCAGGCTTTTGTTTCTAGGCTTAAGATTTATAAAAAGAACAGAGAATACATGTAACAAACTTCTGAGTCCCCACCACACCGAGGGAACCGTTGTTTCCACTTGTTCGCTTGCTCTTGCTTCAAATAAAGTTAAAGTCCTTGCTTGTTTTCTTTAGGAGTCTCTTTCTCCTCCTCCTCTCTCCAGGGGCAACCACTACCATGAATTTGGTGTGTATTTTACCAGTAAAGTTTGGGGCTGCTTAAATCCCACTTTTAGAACTGAAAGTTATGTTAGGGTCTAAGCTTTTCTGATTTAAAAATGATGATATTAAAGCCTAGAGGAATGAAATAATTAACCCCGACTCTTTGCCTTTCCCGCTGCCTCTCTCTCTCTCTTTTTTTTCTCTCTCTCTCCCTTTTCCATTCTGAACTTATCCAGGGGCCACTATTTGCTGATCTATGCTATAAAGACCTTTAAAAAAAAAGGAGAAAAGGAAGGAAGGAAAAAAGAAAGGGGAAAAAATGTGGCATGGTTTAATTTCTCTTATCAGGAAAGTGATATTTATATATATGAAACAGGAAATGATGCAAGACAGTTCAGGATTAAAGGTTAACTTCCATGTGATCGGGGCCAAGTATAGAAGCACTAGAAAGCACTATGCACCATCTGGCAGAGGAACGTTAGTGCTGACTCCGTTACTGGGAAAGGTTGTGCAGATGGGGTCCATGCTGGGAGGGTTCCTTTTGAGCCCAATGCAGAAGGAAGAAGAGGAAGGAATGAAAGAAGAGTAGTGGAGGGTGAGTTTATAAAATTTAAAAAGTGTGGAGGAGACAGATTATGGCAGTGCCATGTATCAGTTGAAGAATTTTTTACCTATCAAATTGGTAATTGTCTATTTTTTTCAACCACAATATCTAATATAGTTTAAGAAAAGACACTCAGTAGTGAGAGTGAGAGTTGATAAAACTTTTCTGAAGAGGAATTTGTCTCAGAAGCTCAAATATGTGTGTTCTTTAACCAGCAATCATCCATGTGGTTTCTAACAGAATAAAAGCAAGCTAAATGTTTTAAAAAGGCGATTGTAGTTATATATATTTTTATATTGAAAATGGCAGATAGAGTCGCAGTAAAACACATGGAAGCAGGATATACTAAATTTTAAAAAACATAAGGAACAGCAATATATTTAAAAAATATATACACCATGACCAAGTGGGATTTATCCCAGGGATGCAAGGCCAAATGAATTTGGCAAAGTAGCAAGATACAAAATCAACATCCAGAAATCACTGGCATTTTTATACACCAATAATGAACACACAGAAAGAGAAACTTTAAAAAAATCCCATTTACCATTGCAACAAAAGAATTAAGATTCCTAGGAATAAATTTAACCAAAGAAGTAAAGGACCGGTTCACAGAAAACTACAGGACATTGAAAAAAGAAATAGAGGAAGATACAAAAAAAAGTGGAAGCATATACCTTGTTCATGGACTGGAAGAATTAACATAATTAAAATGTCTATATTACCTAAAGCAATAAATAGATTCAAAGCAATACCCATTAAAATACCAATGGCATATTTCACAGATCTAGAACAAATACTCCAAAAGTTTATATGGAACCAAAAAAGACCCTGAATAGCCATAGCAATCTTGAAAAAGAACAAAGTTGGAGGGACCACAATTCCAGATATCAGGTTATACTACAAAACCATTACAATCAAAACAGCCTGGTCAGGCTGGTGTGGCTCAGTGGTTAAGCACTGACCCATGCACTGGGAGGTCGCCAGTTCGATTCCCAGTCAGGGCATATGCCCAGGTGTGGGCTGAATCCCCAGTGGGGGCCATGCAGGAGGCGGCCAATTGATGTTCTATCTCTCTCTTCATCTCCCTTCCTCTCTCTGTAAAAAATCAATAAAGAGAAAAATAAAAAATAAATAAATAAATAAATAAATAAATAAATAAATAAATAAATAAATAGATAAATAAATAAAAACAGCCTGGTACTGGCACAAGAGCAGGCATATGGATCAATGGAACAGAGAACACAGAAAGCGACCCAAGACATTATTTTCAATTAATATTTGAAAAAGGTGGCAAGAGCATACAATAGACAGTCTCTTCAATAAATGGTGTTGGGAAAATTGGACAGCTACATGTAAAAAAATGAAATTAGACCACCAACTTACACCATACACAAGAATAAACTCAAAATGAATAAAAGACTTAAATGTCACTTGTGAAACCATAAATATCCTAGAAGAAAATGTAGGCAGCAAAATCTCAGACATCACACATAGCAGAATTTTCACTGATACATCACCTAGGGCAAGAGAAACAAAGGAAAAAAATTAATAAATGGGACTACATCAAGCTAAAAAGCTTCTGTACAACAAAAGAAACCAGCATCAAAATGAAAAGGGAACCCACTACATGGGAGAACATAATTGCCAATGATACATCAGATAAGGAGTTAATTTCCAAATATATAGAGTACTCATGCAACTCAACAAAAGGAAGACAAAAAATCCAATTGAAAAATGGGCAGAGGACCTGAACAGACACTTCTCCAAACAGGACATACAAATGGCCAGGAGACATGAAAAAATGCTCAATGTCACTAATCATCAGAGAGAAGCAAATTAAAATGACTATGAGGTATCACTTCACACCTGCCAGAATGGCTGCCATCAACAAATCATCAAACAACAAGTGCTGGCGAGGGTGTGGAGAAAAGGGGACTCCAGCACACTGCTGGTGGGAATGCAGACTGGTGCAGCCACTATGGAAAACAATATGGAGTTTCCTCAAAAAATTAAGAATTGAACTGCCATTTGGGCCACTGATTCCAATTTCTAGGAATATACCCTAAGAAGCCTGAAACACCAATCAGAAAGAATATACGTACCCCTATTTTCATAGCAGCGCTATTTACAATTGCTAAGGTCTGGAAACAGTCCAAATCTCCATCAGTAGATGAGTGGATAAAAAATTGTGGGACATTTACACAAAGGGATACTATGTAGCTATAAGAAAAAAAGATCTCTTACCCTTTGAGATGACATGGAGGGACCTGGAGAGTACTATGCTAAGTGAAATAAGCCAATCAGAGAAAGACAAATATCACATGATCTCATTTATTTGTGGAATATAATGAATAAAATAAACTGATGAACAAAATAGACCCAGAGACAAGGAAGTAGGGAACAGTCTGACAAACTTCAGAGGGAGGATGGATGGAAGGGGGGGAAGAAATAAACCAAATAACTTATATGAATATATGCATAATTAATGGACACAGACAACAATACTGTGAAGGTGGGAGGGGAACAGGGAGGAGGGTGTCAATGGGGGGAAAAGGAGGGACATCTGTAACAAAATAAACAAATAAATTAATTAATTTTAAAAAACACAAGAAACCAAACATACAAAACATAGTGTATATATATGCACATAGAAAAAGGCTAGGGAAAAATACACCTGAATATCAACAACGATTATTTCTGGGAGGTGGAATCAATCACTTGTGATTTCTCTTTGCTTCCTGTTGCTTGTTCAGATTTTCTGAAATCGTTTCCATGAACATGTTTACTTTTGCAATAAGAAAATTATAAAAATGGCAAACCATAACAATTATGTATTTGTTTAAATAACCTGAATGTCATGGAGCCAAAAATATAAAGTTATTCTCATATATGAAAAGTAAATTAATTTTACTGGTTCTAAGAACCCGTGGTGTAATGTTCTTGTGGCCCAAATTCCCAAATGATGATGTGATTGAGAAAAGGAAATACACACCCCTAAAAGTACAGGGGTGAAGAATAGCTCAGGAGGCCTTCAGACTAGAATATGGTAATGATTCAAAGGCTGAGTTAATTCCTTTAAGAAAACCATGGCGCCCTGTACACTTCAAAGGAACATTCTCACCTGACAGATAGTACTTACATATCTGAAGTGTAGCCTAATGTCCAGTTACTTTTTTATGTTTGATAAACTACTCCTCAGGCAACCTTCTCCTTTAATTAATTTATTTATGCTTAAAATGAAATATGTGCAAGCAAAAACAAAACAAAAAAACCCAACAGTATTTCTTTCCTGAAACAGGCATTTCTCAGATTTTGCCACTAGCTTACCAATAATTTGGGGCAAGTTCCTCTCATTTGGAGTTTTAAAACCCCCCTTTAGAAAATAAAGTGCTGAGAACATTTTCCTCTAGCCTTAAAATTTCCTCGTTCTGTGATCATAACAATGCTTACCATTCAAATTGTATATGTACACACAGGATCATTCTGAAAGAAATAGGAATGCCAAGTGAACCACAGTTTTACTTCCATTTGTACCCAAAAGTTGTGTTTTGGGGCTAGTGAAAATCCTCTACTATTTTTGACTTGACTGCCCAATACATAGGGCTGGTGACCAGATTAGTCCCAATGGATATATTTGCTTTGATTTCTGTGGTAGTACTTGAATCATTTTAAATATACAGGGTACCCCCAAAAATGTATACAGGGAGTCTGTAGATTCTATTACATTTTGAAAACAAAATGTATTTTAATAAACACTGGCTTTATAATTACATGATTTTGTGTATACATTTTTTGGGATACCCTGTATATATACACCAGTAATGAAATTGAATAGCATTTCCCCCAGTGTGTGTGTGTGTGTGTGTGTGTGTGTGTGTGTGTGTGTGTGCATGCACGTACAGAATAAAGGCAGTGGAACAGCTTAGGTGGCAGAGAGCAGCTAATGATGACAGCTGGCTCTGGTCACAGGATGACAGGAGCCACAGGGTACAATAACATCAAAAATGACCTTTACCTAGATTTGCCTATTTAACAAGTAAAATACAAGCAAACAAATTTTTTAAATGAACAGGAGAGGACCTTGCAAGGATAAACGACCAGACTGTCCTGGGACTGAGATGAATAATAAATCCAACTCCATGTAGCTGGAGTTCAAGGAAAAAAAAAGAAAAAGAACAACTTCACTGGTCCCATAAAAGATTGACCTAGCTCCTGGCAATTGTAGTCAAGAATAACTGACATGAGTTTTTTTTATTTTTTTAAGCAAAACACCTTTCCTCCTTGTTTTGTAACCTACTATAAATGTAGATGAAAATTAAACATTTTAATCCATAAAATTTGCTTTTGAAATTATAATTTTTTGTTCCTCAGCTAACAAACATTTTTCAGATCTTCCTAGAAGCTAAGCATCATGGAGCATGTGACATTTGCTGGGGTCTGGATAATAGGGGGAGATGAAAAGTGAATACTATTCTTATTTTAGTGCATTATTGTCCTTGCGACCCCAATTCCTAGTCTCAAAATTGGTTGAGTTTGGGTAGAAATTTTGGAATAAATTTTAAGTTTTCTAGTGTTAGGAAATGAAGAGAAAAGACCATGAAAAATAAAAATGATCCAAGAAATTAGTGGTTATCTTCTCTCCTCACACCAGTGACTAAGAATTAAGATGGATTCCTCCCAACCACACATCTTTCATGCCCTACACGTGGATCTCTCTGGAAGGCTCAGCACAAAAGCATCTGTGCATGGGGAGTGTGTGTGTGTGTGTGCTTACACACGTACACCCACACAACGTGGTAGGAAAGGCCATGATTTGGGTATTCAGGGATGTGTGACATAGAAGAGGGGCATCGTTTCCTGAGCTTTTTACTGGAAGAACTAACATTGGAGAGTTGGGGAGAAGCAGCATGCTGAACTTTTCCTTAAATGTTCCCCAAAGCAAACTTGTTTTTTCTGACTTGATATCACTAGAAACAAAAATGTGAGCTTTCTGTGTAGGTCAGTATCCCTGGAGCCCAGGACAAAGAGACTGAGCCTTCAGAGCCTACTTGGCATGACAACCTGGCCACCACGCCTTCATCTGAGGCTGCGCCCACCCTGGAGCCATTGCTCAACCCCTCTGAGGACGGGGCAGAGGGTCTGGAAACCAGAACTCCAAGCCCCAGTTTGAACTTGCAGTGGGAAAAGTTGGGGCACAAAGGTAAGAGATATCTGCCAGTCAGCTGCTGCATCTACAATGTGAGGGCACAGAGCACGTGGTCTCTACAATCTCATTTGAAGAGAACGTATTTTGATTGTAAACGGGGGGACAAAAGATCATTTTCATTTTATTATATGAGAGTTAGAATACTGGCTGGCTGTAGAACAAATTTAGTCCAAAAATTTGAAAGCTCTTTAGTAGTTGTTACTATTGTTTTTCATTTGAATGCCTTTACAGAGGGTTGTGCTCTGGTTTGCCCTAGTCCTTACCACTCCCCACTATCTTACATGTGGCCTGCACACATACAGACATTTGAGTTGTGAATCCTAGATTGCAGAAGAAAGATAAAAAGATAGAATCTAGATTCATCAACATATTTTCTATGGAAGCATTATCTATAGAAAATAATCATTAGATATATGGTTTCTGAAGAACATGCCAGAGAGACAATATCCTTGCTTAAAAGAAGCAAAGATTGGCTTGAAAACAAGTTACCCGATATTATTTATTGTTTTTAAGAGCAAAGGTAGTGAAAATCCACTCTCCGTTCCAACTGGTTTAAGGAGTGCTCATTCTGTTTTAGAAAGTAAATGACTTGAGACATACTCCAAATCTAGGGAAGTATTTATGGGAGATGACGAGAGGACTGCTTTTGATATTGATAAATGAAGCTTAAGACATAAACCATCTCACATAACACAGGAAACAGACAGCAAGTGCTTCTTTGGTCTTTATTTGGCCTTGAAATCACTTTTTTAGGTAGGAAATATGAAGCATGGCACTAAGGAGTACCATGAAATAAAACGGGATTTAACAAAGGATTTATTGTTGTAGCTTTTCTTTGCTTTTTTTTTTTTTTTTACAGTGGACATGCTTTTGAAATTTATTTGTAAACTGACATAGGTCATGTTTTTATTATACTGCAAGAGCTCTTCTTTATAAAAGAAAACTGGCATAAAGAGGGCCCTTGTTTTACTTTTTTTTGTAACTTAAAGTGATCTTCCTTTGTTAGTAGGCACAATGACATGTGATTGCAGTGGTGCTTTCTATGAACAAACTGAAAAGGAATGTATACAGAAAGCCAAAATCATCTTCATTTCAAATATTACTTTGATTTTAAATCAATTCCAAAGTAAATTAAAAAGTTCTATTTTTCTCCTGTTAACTAATCCCCACAAGAGTATTAGCCAATGAAGGCTCAGTGTTATGCTTCCAGGGAAATCTGAATCTTTAATAGGGTTTCATGAAGATTAAAAACTTTGTTTTCAAAGGAATGAATATCTAATGGTGGAGTTTCAGGTGGTGGAGGAAACGTTTTGGGTATCAGGGAATCCTTCTTTAACTTAGAACAATATTTTCTTAGTGTGTGTGTTAGTGTGCATTGAGGATAAACTTTATGAAACGTTTATTTTTCATCTTTTCAGTGAAAGAAAACCCTATAATGACATATTGTCCTTTTTTTCAACCTAGACTCTAGGTGTTTAGAAGACCTAAAGCCTGGAAACTGTGGTGAATATGTGGTTCGATGGTATTATGACAAACAGGTCAACTCTTGTGCCCGTTTTTGGTTCAGTGGCTGTAATGGCTCAGGAAATAGATTCAACAGTGAAAAGGAATGTCAAGCAATCTGCATTCAAGCGTGAGCAGGTAAGTCAACCTGTAGTGAGTCCAATCTACCTCTCTATCAACAAGTCTAGAAAGCACCTCATTTTCAACATATTCACCCAATACAAATAAAGCACCACGTTTGATTGTCTGCTGAGTATTTACAATTTATAAACCTAATTGAATTCTTACAACCACACTAGGATGTAGGTATTATTAACCATTTTTACAGATAAAGAAGCTGAGGCTCTGAGTTTAGTAATTTGTCAACAGTCACCCAACTGAAAAATGGCAGAGCTGAGGATCTTAGGGCTGTGCAACCTCAACACATAGGTCTGAGAATCTACTCCACAACCTGCAGTGTGGTTCGATTCCTGTTCATTCCTATTATCCGTATTATGTCGGATCAAACGCCTTCCCCAACCCAGTCCCCCATTCCTTCCTGGTTCCCCAGTCCCTTCTACCCACTCCAGTCCCCCAAACCCCTCACAGCCCTGCCAATAGCAAAAAGGTAGGTAGGTGGTGGGGAAGGACTTGGGTCTGGGAATCAGAAGTGATGGGAGCATGTAGGAGGGGGTGAGATAAGAGACATATCCTGCTTGAAGGAAACCTAGCAAGATGGATGGTTCTGAGAGATGAGATGTGTTGGGCTAGGAGTCGGAGTGGTGTGGTTAGACTTTTGCCTCACTTGCTCTGAAACTGAGTAAGAAACCAATCTGAATTAAAATGACTAATTCAAATGGATTAACAACTGTCACTCTGCACACCTCCAATATGTATGGTAACAAACGTTGATTGTGTGTTTAAACTATATATGGAAAACAAACATTGTAATTTAAACAAAGGAACTTGTCTCACCCTTCCTTTGAAATATATAAACGTGGCTTTCAGTTTTAGGGGGTTGGAAAGAGAAGGCACTTGACAGCCAAGAACTAAGGCCCCACCCACTCTTGAGCAGGGTAATGTAAAGACAGGTCTTAGGCTGAAAAAGGAGCCACCAAATTGAAATATGACCCAACAGAGTAATAGAGAATTGGCTCTGTCATTTTGTAATAATTTTGCGACATCAGTCTGGGAAGATCATCAGTTGTGACTGAGCTCAGACAACATTTGTATATGTCATCTCACAGCACCCTTTCTTCTTTCAGGCCTGTGACCCTCATTCAAGGTCAGTGGTACAAAAAAGAGCACTCAAGGAAGGAGGTGTTGGAAGAACAGCTATCTTAGCAAAAATAATTGTGTGTAGTTTAAATTGTTATGATGTAATATTTAATACTACAAAAGAATATATGCAATATACTTATAAGTAAAAAATATGATAATAAGATGAACATCTGTGAAAACTTCACAGAGAATGACCAAACAGAACCAATTCTGTCAAAGCTTCCTGTGTACCCCTCTACCACTCCCCCCCAATTTCCTACCAGGGACATTTCATCTTGAAACATGTGTTTACCATGTCACTTTGCTCTTGGTTTTCATATGTAATTTTACATGTAAAACCACATCTATCTCTATGTATCTCTAAACAATACATAGTCTGGCTTATTTTAGAACTTTATAAAAATGTATAAAAATGGTGTCAAACTGTAGTCTTTTGCAACTTGCTATTTTCATTCAATATTATAATTAATCCATATGTCTTACAATATGCTGTCCTAAAAATATCTGAATGTGTTCCTAAAATTTTATTATTTAGATTTTTTGAGTTTTAGAAAATTTGTTTCATAATATATAATTTTTTGCAACTTGGTATGTTATTACATTATAATTCATACACATTCATTTACTCTCACAGTTGTATAATATTTGTGTACATATATATCATAACATATTTAACCATTGTCTTGTCTATGATCAATTGAATTACTTCCATTTATTTACTTGTTTTGCACCATTTCAGCAGCGTTGCTATGGATGCTTGCTCTATGCATGGCTTTGGGTGCACATGCACTGGTGTTTTTCTAGGGTAAATACCTAAAAATGAAATTGCTGGGTTACAGAATATGTAAACATTCAAAAATAGTTTATAATACTAAACTGATTTTTTTTCCAAAGTGTTTGAACCAATTCACTATAAACTCTCACCAGTTGTGTCTAAGAGTTTCCATTGCTTGATAGTCTTATCAACGCTGAGTATTGCCAGACTCCTTTATTTTGCTAATACTGGGTAGAAAACAGTATCTTTTTAAAACTTGTTGGCAATATTACAGATGTCCCCCATTTTCCTCCCTTTTGCCCCCCTTTCCCCACCCCCAGTTCCCATCCCACCCCAGGCCTTCACCACACTGTTGTCTGTGTCCATGGGCTATGCATATATGCATATACATTCTTTGATTAATCTTTTCCCACACCCCCAACCCCCTCCCTTCTGAGATCTGTCAGTCTGTTCCATGCATCCATATCTCTGGACCTATTTTGCTTGTCAGTTTCTTTTATTCATTAGATTCCACATATAAGTGAGATCATGTGATATTTGTCTTTCACTTAGCATAATACTCTCCAGGTCCCTCCATGCTGTCGCAAAGGATAAGAGATCCTTCTTGTTTTACAGCCGCATAGACTTTGGTGACATTTTGCCATATTTATTCACCATCTGTGCTGCTTCTGTGAAATGTACATTTAAAATTGGGGAAGATTTTTCTATTGGATCATTTTTCTTTTCCTTGAATTTCTGGAGTTTCTTCTATATCCTTAAATCAAGTTATTTGTACATTATTTGTATTGCTGATATCTTTATGGCTTGCTTTTTTGTTGTTGTTGTTAATTCTCACCTGAGGATATTTTTTCCATTAATTTTTAGAGAGTGTGGGAGGAAGGAGAGAGAGAGAAAAAAAAATTGATGTGCGAGAGACACATCTATTGGCTGCCTCCCACACACTCCCTGATCAGGGCAGGGATTGAATCTACAACCCAGGTTTCTACCTTTGACAGGGAATTCAACCCGTGACCCTTCAGTGTGTGGGCTGATGCTCTAACCACTGAACCACACTGGCCAGGGCTATGGCTTCTTTTTACCTTACTCTTTTCTTTTTTAAATCAACTGAAGTACTCAATTTGAATGCAGCCAAATTTACCCAATTTTTTCTTTTGTGGTTAGCACATTTTGTTCTTGTTTATGCTAATCAGCCTCTTAGCCACCATTCTTGGGTGGGAAACTCCTCCAAGACAAAAAAATGACCTTGGTGTTGAGCACACCTCCCTAAATTCTCATCTTCATGGCTGGTGATTCCTTGATTGTATCAGCACCTTGGTAATTTCTAGGTTATTATTTTTTCTTTACCTTTTTTAGTTGCCCTCAGCATGGAAGTGGATCTGAGCTACAAAGACAGCCATCACCATATTTTATGGCTGAGGGATGGAGGCCTTTGGGTATTATTTCCTGGAAGTCCAGTAGTACATTAAAAAGTATGTATTAGTCACCATATGGTTATTGAAAAGTAGAAAGACTCTTTAGAGTACCTCGCCTGCTATTTTGCCAGAAGTACTTATATTCCTTTTTCAAGCTTTCCACAACTTTGTCCACGTAGAAAATTGATATGCAAACATGTAATATTGACTTGGATATTTGGGTAATATTGTCTGAAACATCCATTTCCTCCTTCTGTGATGACCAAATCCTAATACTTCAAGGATAACTTGTAGGCCTCCCTCCTCCTTTGTGGTGCTTTTTCACCAGCTGGGCCATGCTCTGCACTGAGGGCCCAAAGCCCCCGGCTTATCTTCCAGTCTCCCCATAGTCCGGACTGCCTTGCACTTAGTGGACAGCATCTGCATTGGTTTCTGCATCTGCATTTGCTGCTCTAACAAATTACCACAGATTTGGCAGCTAAGCAACACAAACGTATTATTTTATAGTTCTGTAGGTCAGAAGTCTCATTCAGGTCTCACTGGGCTAAAACTCAGGTGTCTGTGGGGTTGTGTTTCTTCTTGTTTCCTTATCTTTTCCAGCCTCTAGAAGCCACCCACTTTCCTTGGCTCATGGTCCCTTCCTCTGTCTTCAAAGCCAGCAACAGCAGGCTGAATATTTCCCATGCTACCATTGCTCTGATTCTTGACCACAGCTGGGGATGGTTCTTTGCTTTGAGGGACTCGTGTAATTAGATCAGACCCACCTGGAAAATCCAAGATAATCTCCCATCTCAGAATCCTTAATCTTAATCATATCTGCATATTTCCTTTTGCTATGTAAGGTAACTATTTAAAGGTCCTGGGGATTAGGACGTTATATCCTCAATTCCGCATCTGTATCCTCTGCCAGCTCTCTGAATTTAAGAGCAAAGACGTGTTGTTTATCTCTGTGTCCCTAGTTCTTGGCACATAGGAAGAACTCAATACCTTTGAAAAATTATTAGAACTCACTTTTTTATTACATAAATAGATAACTACTTGGAAGAAGGATATAGAAAAATATTTTTTAAAATCTTACTAGTTTAAAAGGAGAATAAGAGAAAAGTAGTATGTCAGTGAATAAAAACTATTACTCTCTCTCATCCACTTTGAGATTCAGAAACCTTCTCCTCTTCTTCCCCACTTGATTAGCAAAACAAAGACAGAATCAGAGGGAGTGTTGTCTCGCTAGATAAAGGATCAGAGAGGCTGAATCGAACTATCTGAGAATTAATTCTGGAAAAGAGAATGATGATTTATGTTTTCGTTTTAATCTAGTTAAAAAGCCAATAGAGATGAAGGAGATATATGACATTTTGTTTCTCCATTCTCAAATGAAAAAATGATAGATTATGTACAAAATGTGCTAGAAATAAGAATGTGTATCTAAAGAAGTCTCCCTTTTAAATTGACATTGAGAAATTTTAAATATTTTATCAAATACTAATGATGGTCAAGAATTTTAACAATGAAAACACTCCATTGAAATGTTAAAGTATCCTAGGTGATCAATTCCATCATTGTCATTCAGTTGAAATAGCTTTGCCAACCACAAGAAATGCTCTAATCAGGGGTCTGAAGAGCATGCTAAATGTATGAAGTGACAATTAGGCTTAGTGATTTTAGTCTCAATGTTTATCCTAAACTCAACAAAAAGTAAACTCGAGAATGAGAGAGAAAAATATTTGCAAGTAACATGTGATAGAATTGTTTCATATCTCTAATAAACCAAGAGATCCCATAAATCAGAAACAGTAAAAAGGAAAGAATAGAAAAATGAGAGAGATTGTCAATTCAAAGGAGATGGCCAGTAAACCTAAGAAGATGCTCAGCTTCATTAACTGTCAGAGAAACGCATGCTAAGTAGGTCTGGGATGAGGCTGAACACCCACAGGAAAGTCTGCTGAGTAATCCTGCCTGAAGACCAGCAAGGAGACTCTACTATTTGACTATCTGATCTGGAGTTTTAGGTGTACAACTATTTACGCCCCTTTTCTCTACAAATCTATAATTTGATGTCTTTTGTGAATAGCAATGCAAAGATGGATTAATGCTGTTGAAACGTCCGAGATTCTTTCCCCATCCTTATAATATCTTTTAGTATGTCACTAAAATACGATGTTTATGATGTGTGTGTGTGTGTGTGTGTGTGTGTGTGTGATTGTCAAAACAAGAATAGCCCCAAATCATATTTCACCCATTTATTTATGGTATTTTAAGTTTAAATTTTAAAAAAATATATTGAACTGATTTGAATTTTAAAAGCATTACTTTTTTATTATTTTACAAAAATTAATATCTTTGAAAAATTCTTCATTTAAACAAATTCATTTAAAGTCACATCAGACTCTGAAAATTAGGAATTTTTAAACCCTGCTTTAATCAGGATAAAAAAAATAAGGGCTCTTAGAATCACCAAGAACCTTCTAGTCCTATGTCTCCTCTGTTGCTTATATCCTTTATACAAATAAATACCCTAAGTGACTGGGCATTCTTGGGGTGAACATTTCTGGTAGGACAGTTATCTCCTGGCAGCCCATTCTGCAGACAACACCAGCTCTCACTGCTGCAGCTTTAGCTGGATGTATCTTGTGGCTTATACCCTAAGACACTGCCACTCTGACCTGCAGAGCCTTTTCTAACAGTTGTGTTGTTATTTTAAGACCGGCGATACGTCCTCCTTCATTTGGGCTGCTTCAGCGGCCCCTCCTCTTTCCGTGGCTCATTTTTCATTCCAGCCCCTAATTCTGAGCATGCCCCCCAGTACGTGAGGATGTTTATAGTGACGAGAGTAGGGGAGAGGAGCAAATGAACATGTCCCTTGTTCTAAATATTCTATCCCTGTGGAATATTAAAAACCTAAGATGACTGCCACATTAATAGAAGACATGGGAAAATTTCCCTCTATCTTAGAAGCAAAAAGAAACAGAAGAATTACATAAGAGGAATTCTAAACGGTAAAAGAGGGCTTGTGGCTTGTGGCTTGCAAAGACTTCCCTTCCTGTTTCTATCTGAAACTGACTAGAGGCTTCCATTGTTTTTGTCATCCTTCAAATTTGCCCTTAAACTCTGTATTCACAGTTTCTTAATGTTATTTTTTTAAACTTTTTTTCCTCTATTGATTTTAGAGAGAGAGGAAGTGAGAGGGAGAGAGAGATAGAAACATCGGTGAGAGAGAACATCAATTGGCCGCCTCCTGCATGCCCCCACTGGGGATTTGGCCCACAACCTGGGCAGGTGCCCTAACCGGGAATCAAACCAGTGACCTCTTGGTGCATGGGTCGACACTCAACCACTGAGCCACACCGGCTGGGCTCTTAACGTTATTTTGAAGTGCTAACAGAATTCTCCAGTTTTTTCCTCCTTAGCACATTAGTTGGTGTCTTAACGTTTATTACTTGGCTCTTTTCCCTCTCTTGCTTCTTAATGAAGAGTGCTATGAACTGGGATTTTTCTCAAATTGATTCTATTATGAATAAATCATCACTCAGACTTGCTTTCAGCCGTTTAGAACAAAACAAAACAGAACATCTCTCTCATGGGGAAAAAAAAACAACCCACAAAAATCCAAAAACACTTGCCTTTGTAATTGTCTCACCTCTAGTCTTCCAAGGAATAAATATTGGAATTTGTACTTTATTCTGTGGTATATTACTTTGTTATTAGAAAAATATTGATAAATATACTAAAATGGACTAAAATTGTGACTCTTCAGATTTTAGAGCATTACCAGAGCTTTCCCCATACTAAAAGTGAAAGGCCAAACCCGTCAAATTTACTTGGTACCATTCTGCAGCTTCATGACAAACCAGCAGACTCTCCGTGGTCCATTTCTCTGTAAAAGACGCCATCACGCAGCCAGTGACTTTGGTCTCTGTGAGACATCCCAGACTCCAGTGTCTCACATCCAATTGCTCAGTGGACCTGGTCTACCTTTCTTCTTCCTGTTCCTCTCTGCCCTGAGTCTGTCATTTTTTTCCAAATTGGCCTCCTCACCTCCATCATATCCCTCACCTCCAATCATTGTCCACCCAGTGTTGTGGTGTTATGGTAAATTTGAACCAGTCATTCTCCTCTTTAAAATGCTTTAGGCATTCTCCATCTTCTTCAAGATACAAAGTAAACTTTTCAGCACAATACTCAAGGTCTTTCAGGACCTCACTGCTGCTTGCATTTCCAGTTTATTTCCTTTCAGGTCCTTATACATGTTTTTCAACTCAGCTATGCTCAACCATTTGCTACTTTTTGAGAGGACCGTTCATTTCCTTTTGGAATTTCCCCTTCCCTGTTTCTCCCTCTTCCTTACTTCTTCACTTAGCATTATGGAATTCATTCCGTATCAGTAGCTAAAGAGCTACTTGAGCCTTTTTAAGACCTTCATCACTGTTCAGTTTAATCAAATCATTTTTGTTGGGCCCTTAAATGTTTCCAGTGTTTTGCTATTACAACCAAAGCTTCATTGAACATCCTTGTACATGTTAGTCTTGGTGTAGGTATATCTACAGAAGATATTCATAAGGGAGAATTGTAAGGACAGAGAGAACACGCTAAGGTATTCCTAAGTGCCCTCCTTAAAGACTGTACCAATTTGCATTCCTCCAACTTGTGAGCATGCCTGCTTTCCCACTTCCTCACGGTCACTGAGTGTTGTCCGCTCATTGGTCTGATGGTTGAAAAGGAAATCTCACTTTAGTTTTCATCTGTTATTTCTTTTTCATTTTTTATTTCTTTATATTGAGAAATATTTTATATATACAAAAGAATGTGTTACCTGTAACTAGGTTTTCAAGTAAAATAATCATATAAAAGCCTGTGTATCTACCACCCAGCTAAAAAGAAATAGATTATTACCCACATCACTGAAGCCCCCTCTAAGTTTGTCCCCCAAACAGACAAAGTCAAAACCAACTTAAAAATAAGTGGCCACGGTGATTTGGGGTGTCCAAGGATATGCCATATGAGTGTCCAGAAATTATAGGGGCCAAACGTGTGCTGTGTGGATCCCAGAGGTTACTGTATCTGAGGATGTGCCATGGATCCCCAGAGGTCACTCTTGGAGGCAGGTCAATACAGGATAATCCGGGGCAGCCAATCCAGAATGAACTCTAATTACTTGATACAGAAGTACTAGAATTCCATGGGAGCCTAACTCAGCCCTGAGGCTCACAGGGATACAACATCAAGTTCTAAACACCACAGAAAGCTCACCCAGCAGAGGAACGTGGATCTTTTCACCTGGTGTTGCGCTTCTTTGCTGCCACCAAGGATGCCACATGTACAAACGGGGTGTGGTTATGGAAGGTATTCATTTGGAATTCTGTCAGGAACCCAGGAATGCCTGAGTATTGCTGCAAACTCCACCACCCTATGTCCACAGGAATATGTACAGAGAACAGCAAAGGAAAGCAAAGCGCCACACCACTTTCTGTGCTTGGATCCAGTGCCAGGGCTGAGCTCTATGGCGAGCGTGGCTAGAGCATGTAGTGTCTTCTGGTCCCAGGTTAGTGCATCCTAAACAGTTTCTAACCAAAGGCTACCTAGCACGTTCCTCAGTGCCTTGGGAAAGTAAGCAGAGAAAGACAGCCATTCATTCATGCAACAGTTACTGCCTACTATGTACCAGGTACCATCTCCACATCTATAAAGCTTATTTTCTAGTGGAGGAAACACAAGAGTCACATAAATGTCATACTGAAATTAATCTGTGAAATACTGTGATGTTCTCAGTACTACGAGCAAGGTCCATTGTGCTAGCAGAACACACAGTAGAGAAAATACAGCAACAGAGAGCACGTCTTCAAAGCTATGGAAGATTATAGTTGTTTGATCATAATTATTCTTTCTTTTTCTGTCCTTGTCATGCTCCTGGTAGGTAGGGTGTTCTTTCCCATACACTGACTTTGGGCTCGGCTATTCACTTGCTTTGGACAATGGAACATGGATAGATGTGAAGTAGGACATGACCGAGCAGAAGCTTGAAATGTGCTTGTGTGCTTTGGCCCTGTGCCTCTTGTTCAGGATCTTCACCAAGATAATAGCGTGCCTTCACCTTTGGTTCTGGAATAAGATGCATAGAGCTGAGCCCAGCCATGCTCAGTGGGGCCAAGCCAAGCTAGTTGAGCCCAGCAGAGCTGCAACCAACTGCAGTCCTCATGTCACGTGAGCAAGAAATAAATGTTTTCATCAATCATTTAGACTTGGGACTGTTTGTCACAACCGTGAACATTGACAGATACAAATTCCTACTCTCAGGCTTGTCTTGGCTGTGTATGGGAGGCTGTGGCCCCTGGGCTGGCTGACGTGTGACAGAAGAGTGAGCTTATTGGAGATGGCTGGGTCTCTTCCTGAGTAGGGAAAGGCTCTGACATGGCTACTGTTGCAGTTTCTTAGAAGAAGAAAGAGCAAGATGAAGAATTTTGCTTCCCATCAAGATGTAGCAACATGGACCAGATTTCTCGACATTCCTAAAACAACTAAAAACAGACAAAATATAGGAAATGACCTCTTGCAAAACACTGTAAATCAGTTAAGGAAGAGCAGTGATCCCGATAGGCAGGAAAGAAAATAAAGCGAACCTTGCAATTGCCTCAGCCTACTGATTTGAGAGTGTTTCCAGGCTATAGTACATACAGGGGGAACTACGACCAAACCTGGCAGACTCCCTGGATTGAGGGAAAAGAGGTGAGAATCCAAGAAGACCAAGGTGATTACAACTCTGAGGATGAGGACAAACTACTGGAAAGGAGAGCTCACAAAGCAAGGAGTTGGAAGATCGGAGGGTTCCATTGAGTATTGAGCTAAGTACTGATGAATGAATGTATCTGAGGAAACTACCCAAAGCTGGGAACTGAACCAACTGAAAGGATTAGAGGTAGCAGTGCCAGGTGCTCACACTGGACCAGGAACAACACCTGTCACACCAGCCAGACTGGAAAACCTCAAGTTTCATGGAGTATTGGGTAGAGCACATATTATGGGCCATAAAATAAGTGACAACACATTTAAAAGAATCCAAATTATAATAAGTATGTTCTCTTACCACACTGAAATTAAATTATAAGCCAATAACAAAAATATATTTGAAAACAATCTCGAATATTTAAAAATTCTATAAAACACTTTCAGATTCATAGGTCAAAAAAGAAATCAAAGATGAATTTAGAGAGTGTTTTGAATTAAATGAAAATAAGTATACAATGTATCAAAATTTGTGACATGCTACTAAAGCAGTACTTAGGGGAAATTTTGTAGCACTAAATGACTGTAAGAAAAGAAGAAAGGTTTCAAATCAGCGCCTAAGGCATCCCCCTTCAAGAAACTAGAAAGGAAGAGCAAATTAAATCTAATTTAAGTAGAAGAAAGAAAAGAAGACCCAAATGGAAACTAATTTTGAAATAGAAAGCAGAAAATAAATGGGTATATACATATTTCAAAAAATTATCAAATTTTATACTTTAAATAAATACAGTTTATTGTATGTCAAGTATACCTCAATAAAGCTGTTAAATATTTTTAAAGGAGAGACAGAGAGAGAGAGAGAGAGAGAGAGAGAGAATGAATTTGCTGACCCTTTCATAGCCTGAGAGAACTCTCCAGAGACTATATAGCCTTACGTGCTCAGCATTTTAATATTTTAATACTATGCATTGCCCTTGTCTAGAAGTAAATGTAACCACGTTGGTGGCTTGAGTGTGATCAATCAAATTAGCAGCCCTGTTCTTGAGAGGCGCTGGGTGTTTGAGAGGGGGTTGGAGACCTTATCCTCTTACATTACTTCACCCATAAATGAGCTGGCACAGTTCCAGCAGTAACTCCACGTCTTTCTGAAGCCCAGGTTTACTGCTGTTGCCCCACCTCAGTTACTGGCATCACAGTGTAGTAAATCCTCCACACTTACCTTCAGCTCTTTCCTCCACATTCCATGCGTCATCAAGTCCTACCAATTAGGCCTCAGAAATCTCTCTCAAATCTATCTCCTCCTCTATGTTCAAACTTCTTTAAATGTTCTCCTTACTTTTATTCATTGCTAGACCAATTCATACTTCATAGAATTATCAGAAATATCCTAAGATATGAGTCAGATTTTCAAAGCATTACTCCCCATTACCTACATAATGAGGTCCAACCTTCTCAGCAGGGTTTATAATCCCTTCACAATCCAGTTTGCATCCTCTTTCATCATTCCCTCTCCACCTCACGCTCCAGCCACTCTGCTTACTAATCCCAAATGTACTTGGTTGGGTTTGATTTTGGTAGTTTTTCCTTTGTGTTTTCATGCCCCTGTTTCCTCTATCTCTTCTCCGCATGCTAGATGCCTACACATGCTAGAGACTTGGTTGAAATATTATATCTTTAATGAAGCATTTCCTAATATCCCAGAAAATAATCCCCTTTTATTTGACCCCCCAAAAGTATTGCCCTTGTGGTATCTACTAATGGCACAAATAAAACCATAGCTGACTGTAACCTGGGGCAGAGGACTTGGACTCCTACAGAGGTTGGGGTTGCAAGAAGTCACAGAAATGCTCAAGCAAAAAGAATTAGCACGAGGAGAGAGGGATTGCTTGGGTTAGAGGTGCAACACCACGTGTCTTAAGCCACTTAGAGACTAAGAACATTTAAAACTTATATATAGCAATAAAATATGAAGAACAGCCTTTTTTTTTTTTTTTTAGAATAGACATTAGAAGAAGAAAGAGCTATGTTCCAGGCATTTAGAAGCTTGCATTATTAAACACACTCACTTAGGAAAGAAATAATTTGCTTACTGACAGAGGGGCTGTGTCATTCCAATGAAAACTGTAACCAGGCATTTGAAAAAGGGGCTCATGCACCAGTGACAAGAAGGACACTGGTCATCTCCTTCCACTGGCCAGTGTGGCCAAATGCTAATTGAAAGCTCATGTGCATTCTTTTTAGTTAGTGTGGACATTATAATTCATTTTAATAAACATCCACCACTGTGGCAAAACCAATTCAGTGTAAGAAACAAAAGCCAGGAGACAAGTTCTTAACTCAGCTTTGCTAAAAATATTTGTAAATGATTAATCTGATGTGTTTAATAAAGAAAAAAAAAATTAGTGTCCTAAGACAATGAAGCTTTTAAACTTAACTCTGTAGATAATATTTATATTTCCAGTACCACAAGGCTCTGGCAAATAATTTTTAAGTGACGTTTTGGCACAGAGAGGTGGAAAGTTTTTACCATGATGTTTGTTATCTGCACTTTCCTAGAACTATTAGTTTCAAATGAATGAATACCTTTCTTAAATTTTTTTCCCCCAGTACAAATCTTGCCCCTTCTCAGGTCATTTTGTTTTGTATAGAGCTTCAATGAACTTCCTAAATGAATACATTTTCCACAATTTTATTTCGAGAAAAAGACTCTCAAATTAATTTCTATAAGATATTGGGTGGTATTATTTGATTTCCTGAATCATCAAATATAAATAGTCATGAAATGTTAAAAGCCTTGAATTGGCCAGGCCTGTGGGGCTCAGTGGTTGAGCATCGTCCCATGCACCAAGAGGTGCCAGTTGGATTCCCAGTCAGGGCACATGCCTGGGTTGCAGGCTTGATCCCCAGTAGGGGGCATGCAGGAGGCAGCCAATGGATATTTCTCTCTCATCTATGTTTCTATCTCTCTCTCCCTCTCCCTTTCTATCTAAAAATTAATAATAATAATAATAAAAATATATATATATATTTTAAAAGCCTTGAATTGGTTTCTGGTACTTTATGTTTGCTTTCTTTAGTTTCCACTTCCACAATGGAAAAAAATCTTTGCTTTCTTTCCAATTAAAACAACATTGTATGGCCTTTCACAGAAAGGGCTTTGTTACTTCTTAGATTCTTGTTATTTAAAAAATGTATATCTTTTTAGAAAAGTTTTTTTAAATTAAATATTTGTGCTTATTTAAATTTTTAAAGAAATTAACCTATTGAAAATGAGAGACTTTTGTTCCTGGTAATAAACAGGGCTACTTTGGTTGGGCAAATCCTCCTGCTAAAAACAATAAAATTATTTTTAAAAGTAGAAGAAATTTCTTACAAGCATCAGACTGCTAATGAGATACTGAGGGATAACAAGGCTAAAATCTCAGGGGGAATGGGGACTTAGAGATGTCAGTAGAACACTGGAGTTGGTTTTGCCACACAACACTTGTCATTTCAGAATGTCTTACACTTTAGCTTTGGTAGCTTCTGAGGAAGAAAGGGACAAAATTTAAAGTTCTAGACCACATGAGATGGGGAGTTTAATAGGAAGGGGATAATGACATGAAGGAGCTTTAAGGGTAATAAAAATATCTGAAGATATAGTGGTAATCTCAAGTTAAGTAAACAAAATTAACTTAACGATCCAAGAAGCTGATGGACCCCAAGCAGGATAAATATAAAGAAAAACACACTCAGCCACAACACTGTCAAACTGCTGAATGCCTAAAATGAAAGGAAAATCTTGAAAGCAACAAAAGAAAAATGTCACGTTCAATACAGGGTAACAACAATATGATTAACATCTGACATTGTCACAACATTTTCACAACGTTTTCAAAGCGCTGAAAGAAAACATCTGTCAATATAGATGCAACAGAAACAATCTACAAGATTACAATGTAGTTAATTTCAACAAACCAAGAAAAAATTAATTTTCTTATTTAATATGTGCTACCTCTTAACCACCTATAAAGTGGTTAAATTTGGTGAACAAAATAGCATGGTGATTCACATGGGGTCATTAAATGATGTACCCTTTTTCCTTTTAAATAGAAATCAAACGATAAAAGAAA
The DNA here is from genome assembly GCA_030848825.1 of Tadarida brasiliensis. Lineage (NCBI taxonomy): Eukaryota > Metazoa > Chordata > Mammalia > Chiroptera > Molossidae > Tadarida > Tadarida brasiliensis. The sequence goes on along the minus strand of CM061267.1, from coordinate 73,551,519 downwards.
CAGCAGTTTTATGACAGAAAATGAGTATATGAGATCTCCCAGGAAGAGTAGCACCCTAGGACATGTTTCCCGGCTAATAGCAATGTTAAAGGGCTGGAAATCAAAGAGAAACCTGCCAACGATCCCCAGAGGTCAAAAGCGTGGTGTCTAAGCATAAAAACCAAAGCAATAGAGTCAATGGTGATAAATGCTACTAAGAAGTTTGGTAAGATTTACATCAAAAACATCCATTGGATTTAACAACAGGCTGGCCATGGAGATTCTGGCAAAAACACTCTCAGAAGAGTGAATATTAGGGCTGGAGCAAGACTGAGGTAGAGGAAAGAACAGGAGGTAAGGAAGTGAAGAGAGCAAATGTAGTCTGGGAATTAAATAGTTAGGTGAGAATTAAGAGAAAAAAGACTAGAGGATAGCTAAGAGGGGATATGGGTATATCAATACAAAACTCCTAAAACCCAGAGTCTAAAAACAAGTGTTTATTATCACTCATGTGACTATGGGTGAATTGGGAAGTTCTGTTGACCGGGGTCTGGCTGTGCTTATGCATGCGTGTGGGGTCAGCTGAGGGCTGGCTGATCTAGGATGGTCCTACTGGTTTGAAAGTTGTTTACTGTTGGCTGGGATGAGGGAGGTGACTGGGCCATGTTTCTCTCACTATCCAGCATGATGGTTCACAAAGCAATGGCAGGTTAAGAGAGAACAGAAGTCTGAAAGCTTTCTTGAGGCCTAGTCATGAATCGGCACACCATTATGCCACATTCTACCGTCCAAAGTGTCACAAGTCATCCAAGGTTCAAGGTACAGGGAAAGAGATTTACCTCTTGATAGGAGGAAATGCAAAGTCTCATTGTAAGCACACTGGCAAGGGTGAAGTATTGGGGCTTTTTTTTTTTTTTTTTTTGTGCAATCAAGTTACCACATGGGATAAAGGCTGGTTTGTATATTTGTCTTGTTTTTAAGGAACAGGCTTATGAGGTTGGAAAGTTATATAGAAGGAGAGGTTGAAGATATGAGAAGAGATCGTTGAAAGAAGGAAGTTCCTGAAGTGGAGGGAGAGAGATGATTTATAGCACAAGTGGAAGGATTGGCCAGAGATACCAGTTCCATTGCAACAAGTGAAAAGAAGGAAAAGATGGTGCAGACAGAGCAACGCGTTGACTGGTGGTAGGAAGTTAAGTGAATTGCCGTCTGATGGCTCCTTTACACTGAGAAGTAGGAGGCAAAATAATTTGTTGAAAGTGAGAGGAGAGGTGGAAAGCTTTCATGTCTAGGGGTGTGGAAGGGAACCTAACTAACTAGGGAAACAGTAGGCCTGGTTGAGATTTGAGACCATAACTTTGAAGTTTCACCAATTAGCATGGTGTTGTGATTTTTCTCCAACCACATGAAGGTGCTGTTAAATATTCAACACCGGCATATTGATTACTTTGAATTAAATTACTTGACAAGAGCTGGTGCAACAAGGACATATTGACCCTCCCTTGTCTCTTTGAGTGTAGGAAATAAATCTCCCCATGTGAAAGATGCCCTCCTTGCTCTAGGAGGGCTGAGAGAGACAAACTTATGGCTAACGCTAAGAGATCCAGGCCCGAAGAGCCTATGCAGGGTGGGGCGGAAGGTTTACAGTTGTTTGTATGAAAAAAATACAAAAATTTATAAATAATAATACAAGAATAAACAACAGTGTGGGGGAGGCCTGGGGTGGGGCAGGGGCTGGGTGGAAAGGGGCAAAGTGGGGTTAAATGGGGGACATTTGTAATACTGTCAACAACAAATGAAATAAATAAAAAATAAAATTTTAAAAAGAATAAATTGTGTTTTACATACTCACAACTGTAAACGTAATTTTGCCTCACCCTGTATAAAGCAACCCTGTTGCCTCTTTATGAATTCACTACCCAAGCTCAAACTATGTTTAGATTCTTCACCAATGAATACCCAGACCTTGCTTAGAGCCATTTCTAATGAGCATTAACTTTTTTTGCATCCTGTCAGTTCTTCACACATTTATTGTTTCTTTGTCTAAGAAATGCTGGCTGGTTTATCATTTCTCTGAGCATCATTTATGATTCTCCCATGCACCCATATCCAGTTGGTATTTCTCTTGTTAATCTAACCTTGTGTTTTATTAGTCCAGCCACCAGACCTTAGGGGAGGGGTGGATTTTTCCCCTTTCCCCAACAGTGCCTGCTTGTAGGCATGGACTAGCTAGTCCAGTTAACTGGAAGCACACTGGATCAAGGATGTGCAAAGAATGGCTCATGAACTACCAATCAGATTGAAAGCAGCATGTATGGAAGGTGATTGTATACTACAGCCTGAGTGGTTAAACAACAAAAATGTATTTTCTCACAGTTCTGGAGTCTAGAAGTCCAAGATCAAGGTATCAGCAGATTTGTTTCTTCTGAGACCTCTCTCTTTGGCTTGCGAGTGGCCACTTTCTCACTGTGTCTTCACCTGGTCTCTCCTCTGTGCACACACATGTCTGTGTCTTAATCTCCTCTCCTTATGAGGACATTAGTCATATGGGATTAGGGCCCACCCATATAACCTCATTTTACCTAATTACCTTTTTAAAGGCCCCATCTCCAAATACAGCCACATTCTGAGGTACTGGGCGTGAGGACTTCAACGTCTGAATGTTGGGGGAACACAGTTCAGTGGAAAACAGCAGTGATGATTGGGAAATGATGGGATTCAGTGACTAGTGGCTTTGTTCAAGTCAAAGAACCAATGTCATGGGAATGAGTAAACATTAATTGGAAGGACACAATTTTGTGGTTAAAGAGTGGAATGCTTACATTTATTACTTCAGAGGAGCTCCTCAGGTTATGACAAAGCTTAAGTCAAGGTCATGAAAGTGGGTAGCTGAAGAGGAAAGAGTGGTCATGAACTAATGAGGCAAAGATTCTGAAAGGGTTTTGTTTTCCACGTGAAAATGGGAGTCACTCAGGTTGAGGCAGGGCTTGGGTGGAGGGTATTGAAAACAGGGGTATGGGTATGGGGACTGCAAGACCAGGAGCAAACTCGTCCTCAAAGCCCTTTAGTGGATGTGGGAACACAGAGGCTCTCCTCCCAGAGGGCCATCAGAGAGGTCAAATATAAAGAGGACAGGGAGACTCTGGTCCCTCTGGAGTTTCAGATTGGCTTGAGTATGCGGATTCAGAGGAGAGGCCCTGAGCTCAGGACTCCTGGATAGGAGGCTCTCTGGGGCCTGGAGGTGCTCCAGGGATGACAGGTCTGAGGTGGTGGTTGTCTGTGGAAGGGATGGCGGAGTAAGCATGAGACCCGCTTTAAACTGAACTTAGATCGTAACATAACCCCTTACTCTACACCTTTCCTATCAGTACACAACAGTGGAAAGCAGTGAATAAGTACTGAAATATTGGGAGAATAAATGCTGCTCTCCATGTTGTTGAATCACATATTTTGAATCCTATTCCACAGATTTACCTTTTTAGTGCCCTATCACCATGGATACTGTACTAACCATAGTAAAACTATGTATAACCATACACATAGTGATGTGGGATGAGACATGTGGGCTGGGAATAGGACAGACATTCAAATCAGGAGAGTCCTGGACCTTTGTTCCGATCCGTAATAATACTTACTAATGGCATAAGTCCAGTGAACATGTAGTATGTGCTGAATCCTATTCTAAACCTGAATCAACTTAATCTTCATAACAACATGATTTTTAAATTGGCTTTTAGGTGCTCTATATTTTGAATTTCAGTTAGTTGTATGTATTTCAAACAAACAAAAACAAAACACACCAAACTCTCTTGATCTACTCTGTGGATTACCTTTTCACTCTCTTAATAGTAGGGCCTTTCATGTTCTTAATCTTAAAATATAGTTCTATGTATCAGTTTTTTCTTGTTTGTAACACTTCTCTTCTGTTTAAGAAATCTTTGCTTAATAATGAGGATGTTCTATGATTCTAAAAATTGTGTTGCTTTACATTTCATATTTAACTCTTCAATCCATTTGGAATTGATTTTGAGGTATGGTGTGAGGTAGAGATCAAAGTCCCCCCACCCCAACATTTCTATCCAGTTAACTGAGTCCCATGTATTGAAGTGACCCTCCTGTCCCCACTGCACTAAAGTGCCAACTTGTCATAAATCAGGTGAGCAGACTGGTGATAGGTTTCTGAATTCTCTATTCTGTTTCATTGCTTCATTTGTTGTTGTGAGGTTCCCATTAGTAACCTAATTTTACAGATAAGGAAGCTTAAGCACAGGATAATTAAGTAACCTTAAGCCCCAGCTCACATTACTAGTAAGTCTGCCCTGCTAATGATATCCTACGTGTGTCTTAAGAGCACATTTGCCGGAAGTTACTATGTCTTTCTAAGGAGATTCCTGAATGGATTCTTCAAAGAATACTCCCGCATTGGCACTGATATTAGGAATTCATGGATGAAGAGTCAGAGAGACGTGGGTTTGAATCACCATTCCATTCATTAGCAGGGAGAATACAGACGATTTAGCTCTCTGCAATGTTTCTCTGTCCATAAAATAAGAAAAATAATACCTATTTAGCAAGTTTGGACAAAAAGCAAATCAGACTGTGTCTGTGTAACCCAGCACACAGTACTGACCCATGTTATGTGGATGCCGATACCTAATGACAAAGACAAAAAGAGAGGGAAGGACAGAGCTGAGAAAAAAGAAAAGAAAAACTAGTAGCTTTTGCTGGATACCATCAGGGCTAGTCATGTCTCTATCTTTATTTTTGTTCTACTTGGAAAATATTAATGATTTCATGATTGTGGATGAAAAATACACAGAAAGGTAGCAACTTGCCTGAGGCATTGTTGTTAAATCAGTCTACCATTAGATTAGGCAGCGTGGCTTGTCCCTCAGCTCACACCCTTGGGTAGCCTAAATTGCTGTGAGCAAACAATGGTCATTGAAGCAGTTTTTGGAGGCAATTTATGCCAGGTCCTTTTAAAAACAGCAACAATATTCTTTTTTGTTTTATTGATTTTTTTCTTTATTGAGTTTAGAGAGAGGGGAAGGGAGTGGGAGAGAGAGATAGAAAGATCGATGAGAGAGAACATTGATTTGCCGCCCCCTGCATGCCCCCCACTGGGGTTCGGGCCCACAACCTGTGCATGTGCCCTGACCAGGAATCGAACCAGTGACCTCTTGGTGCATGGGTCACTCAACCACTGAGCCACACCAGCTGGGTGCAACAATATTCTTTTCTTCCCTTTCTTGACTCTTACCTTCTCACCTCTTCTAATTCTGTGTTTTCCCATCTCAGTTTTCCCACTTCATCTTTGTCCTCTTCCTGTGGTTTGACCCACCTGCACGTGACGCCCTGAGGCATTTCCCTCCAGCCTTGGGAAATGCCGCATCACCATCAAGCAGCCCTAAGGAAGGGACCTGACAACCAGTGAGAAGCAATGATGCAAAATTATCTTGATTCAAGAGCTATTTCCTAACTCTCAACATATTTGCAAAACAAAATTATTTTAAATGTATCTTAAAACTGCACAGGGTGGCACCCATCCTGTTCTGGCAGAGGAGGTGGGGGGCATCCAGCTCATAGCCACAGGCTGTCACAGACTAATGCTCTGATTCAAGGCTCCTGGAGCATCCTTCTAATCTCGATTCCCATGACTTGTGCCTATGGGGAGAGATGGAACTGATTATGCATTTCTTATTTGCCTAGTATAAAATAGAAAGGACTGCGATTTCTTCATTTCAGTGATTTTTTTTAAAGACTCGAGCTAATGTAATTCCTCCGAGGAACAGGGAGAACAAAACATAGAAAGAGAAACACGGAGGATTTGCCCCGGAGCCACATTCCAAACTGATGGTTAATGTGCAGAAGTCATCTAGATGCAATAAAACGTTTAATTTCAGAATATATAAAGAATGTGTGCAGACCATTTGAAAAAGCCAGAACATGTCTTAAACGAACCTTTTTTTTTTTTCTCCTACTGCAGAATCTGGGGCTGTTTTGTAGTTTTATTAAATCGTATATGCCTCAGACTCTGTTTTTTAATAATTCCATTTCCCCTGGAATTTTCAGTCTGAATCATTCTAGGATCTAATGGTACACTGGAATTTTAAGCATGTGGTGAGGATAATGGAGACACTTAGGTTCCGTTTGCCTCCCACAGTACTTCAGAAAGCAGTTGCAGACATGTCTGGCGCCATCTAAAACCCAGAGCTCTCTGCACTGAGCAGAACACAGGATTCCTCAACGTGGTGTCCTGGCCAGAGACAATGAATGAGGCTTAGGCCTTGGAGCAAAGAAAACTAGAAAGGAGAAGTGGTGGGAGGCTTTGAGATGGAACAAGGAAGGACCCTCAGATCTAGAAGGGGTAAAACTGATGATAGCTTTCTTTACTCCCTTGACAGGGTCTAGACAACAAAAGGTGCTATCTGTCCCCTAGAACTGGACATTTTTAAAAGTTCCAGGCCTGTGCATGAGCCCCTCTGCCTCCTAGTCCCTCTGTCCCTTCTCTACCACTGATGTCAGTGGGGGGAAGGGACATCTGCCAGAACCACGATCGGATGCTCATGATTCCAGGAGGTGTCTCTGCTGCATGGCAGGTCCCAGCATCCACTTGTCATTGACAGGGGCTTCCCAGCAGTGCCTGTGGGATAAAGGCTGAGTTAAAAGTCTGGGCTTCACACCTCGCTGGCTCTGAGGAGCCAGCACCAGAGCTGCACCATCAAACCCCAGCGCCACTGTGGGAAAGGAGGTTTGTTTCTTGGCCTCAATGACATAGACCCACACGCCGTCCACTCCATCACCAGACACAGCTCAATCGACTACAGATGTGGCCGTAAAGTCTACTTAAAAACCTGGAGCTTAATTCCAGACAGGAAAAGACAAATTCTGCATGACTCCACTTATACAACATACTTAAAGTGGTCGGAATCATAAAGATATAAAGCACCATGGTGGCTCCCAGGGGCTGGGGGGCTGGGAAATTTATCGTTTAATAGGTACAGTTTCAGATTTACAAGATGAAGAGAGATGGGTGGTGGTGATGGCCGCACGATGCAAATGTGTTTAATACCACTGAGCCATGCACTCAAAACGGTTAAGATGGTTAATTTATGTTGTGTGTATTTTAATACAATAAAAAGAAAAGAAAGAAAAAAATCTGGAGCTTAATTAACATACAGTAAAAAAATCTGGAGTAAGTGAAATGTAAAGTTGCAAACAATGCTAAGTGACATAAGTCAGACAGAGAAAGACAAATACCATATGATTTCATTTATATGTGGAATCTGAAGAGCAAAATAAATAAACAAGACAGAAACAGAAAACACTGATGGCCACCAGATGGGAGGATTGGGGAGCTGGGTGAGAAAGGTGAAGGGAGTTAAGAAATACAGATTGGCAGTTACAAAATAGTCATGGGATGTACAGTACAGCATAGGGAATATAGTCAATAATATTGTAATAACTATGTATGGTGCCAGGGGGGTGCTAGACTTATCAGGAGAGATCATTTAGTAAATTGGCTAAGTGTCTAACCACTATGTTGTACACATTAAACTAATATAAAATAGTATTGAATGTCAATTGCAATTGAAAATATTTAAAAAAACACACAAATAACAAGACCCTACTGTTCATCAATAGATAATTAGATAAAGAAGATATGGTACACCTATGAAATGAAATATTACTCGGCCATAAAAAGGAATGAAATTTGACTATTTCCAATAACATGGATAGACCAAGAGGGTATTATGCTCAGTGAAATAGGACAGACAGAAAAAGACAAATATCATATGATTTCACTTATATGTGGAATCAAAAAGCAAAATAAATGAACAAACAAAACTGAAGTAAATTCACAGATACAGAGTACAAACTGCTAGTTGCCAGGTGGGAGGGAGGGTTGGGGAATGGTATAAAAAAGTGAAGAAATTAAGTACTAACTGAGCGTTACAAAATAGTCCCGGGGATGTCAAGTACAGCATAGGGAATATAGTCAACAATATGTATCACTTTGTCAGTTATATAAATGTCTAACCACTATACTATATACCTGAAACTAATGAAATATTAAATGTCAACTGTAATTGAAAACTTAAAAAAAATTTTTTTAATGAATTAGCCAAAAAAGAAAAAAGTTGCAAGCAAAAGTGACGAGAAACTGCCATTGAGGCAAATTTCCTTTCCTAAGGCAGCACGTTTACTGGGAGACTAAATTTATTTAGCTGAGTGTGTGCTGTGGAGATGGAGTTGGACGATGAATTAATAAACCTTTTTAGGTCATGTGATGTCAGCCTCAGCTCCAGGGGAAATCAAATTTCTAACTGCTGAGCAAGGAGGACATGTGTACCACACAAACAAGACTAGCACATGGTACCACCAATATACTAACTTATTAAACGTTTTGTTATTAAGCTTAGTATTAAACTTCTGCTTCCTCTATCGTCCTTGTGCAAGGTCAAGCAACTCAGAAAACCAAGAACACAGCCTGGCAACAGTCTTCTGCACACCCTTCTCTTCTCAGACTGTAGCTCCTTGAGGGTCAGAAACCATGCTTTTCTACTATGTATCCTGAGCACTGATGTATAGTGGTTATAAAGGGAATAAACAAAATTTGAAGTAGGATTCAGTGAGAGGAGACAAGAGGCCAGAAATACAGGTTTTCTTTCTAAAGTTAGAAAAAGCATCAACATAAAATGTTTGGTCGAACACTGGTCTGGATGTTGTCATGAAAATATTTTTTAGATGTAATATTTAATCAATAGACTTTGAGTAAAGTAGATTGCCCTCCATAATGGGGATGGGCTTCATCCAATCAGTTGAAGACCTCAAGAGAGAAGACTGAGGTCCCCTGAGGAAGCAGGGATTTGGCTCCACACTGCCTCCAGACTTGAGCTGCAACATCAGTTCTTCCCTGGGTTGGCTGACCTGCCTGCCCCTCAGATTTTGGATTTTCCATCCCCCATAATCAGTGAGCCAATTACTTAAAAATAAATCTCTCCCTCTTGCATATGCATCTTATGAGTTCTATTTTGCTGGAGAGCCTTGACTAATACAGTATGTAATAGTTACCTTTTGAGAACATAATTGAAAATTGACAATGAATGTATTGGTGCTGCTCTTAAAATATTGACTATAAGAATAAGTTCAAAGGGGAAATGTATAAGGCACCTAGACTTTAATCTCCCTCATGTAGTATACATACAGATCCTTCTAATATTGTTACCATCCTAACTAGCTAGTTAATATTAATAATAGAAAGAGAACAAAGGGGAGGCCAGACATTATAAGTATGGTAATCTGGGCAGCTTCACCAGAAAACTGCAGTTTCAGATTCCCCAGGGAACCACCAGTCTATTCTCTGCAAATCACTAGGGGAAGGAGGTCCAACAAAGGGGAAGAGGGGCGTATATACAGTGAAGTCAAGGGTGATCTAGGGAAGGTGCTTGCCTGTCATTCTAGCCTGGGGAACAAAGATCATTCATTGGCTAGGGGGGCAGAGCCACTGCAAGTGCACACAATTCTGAAGAGTTGACTGGTTAAACTCCTAGTTATAACATGGAGATAAAGAGTTCTTGCTCTCTTGTTCCTCTTGCTTTGCTCCTGCTTCCTTGCACTCGCTTGCTTCATGGCTGCTCTAGCCTCCATAGCCATGTAGCCCTAGAAGCCCCATGGCCCATGGCCACACGGACCCCACACACAATGGGAACACAAGCTAAGCTTGCCAGATGCTGGACTGGACTGTGCTTTGATATGGAGCAGAAACTCTGGGAAGTGGCTTTAATTCTAGCTCTGCTGAAGACGAGATGGGACTTTTTCCATGGTGGTACAGAGAGAGACGGGACCTTGGAAGGGAACTCCCCTAATGTTACCTCATCAATAAAACTTTCCACCATACTTCAACCTCCCGTAGTGGCTGCAGGAAATTCTTGTTCCCATGGCACCCCAAGAATCCCACTTGCACCAGTGACAGGTGGGGACACAGAGGGCTCCCCGCCGATAACAATATGATCACATTGGATCTCATTTTCAGCCGATGACCTACTCTTAGGGGGAAGAGCAAACACACCACACTTAGTTTACTGTCTGATTAACTAGAAAGGCAAAAGTGGAATTTAATCAGAAGGGCACATCCAAACAAGTAGCAATGTCCTTCCCCGACACACACCATTATTCAGTCAATAATTAAATTTTTACTTAATGCTGGCTATATTTAGAGTACTGAATTTGGTGTGGTTAGGGCTGAAAAAGAAGTAAAAATCATTGTATCCCCACTGAGCCTACTTACTAAAGGAGTTAAGTTTAAGTCCACATATGGACAGCAAATCAATTACAATAATATTTTATAAAACTATCATTGTTAGGGAATGTCAGATGTTACCTAAAATAACTTTTCTTATAATGTAAACTTTTCCATCCAATACTGAAATTTTATTCTAACTTTAAAATAATTGGAGTTTTTATAAAGTATGTATATTGCCATTATTAAGGAAATCTCAAAGGGTTGATTTATCAGTTTTATGCATCTTTATTTATAACTCCAAGGTGGACTTATTTGAATCATTTGGGAAATAGCTTAGGGAGTTTCAGATGAACCAGACCTAGACTTCTCTTCTTAAGACTTACATCCTAAAATTTCATGTTTCTTTTCATAAATCTTAATAGAAGTGTATTATTTACTAGTCATTACTGAGTCCCAGGCCTTCATTTTACAAATGCCAGAACTCAGTTCCTGGACGTAGAATGATTTGCTCCCAGTCACTTAAGATAGCTACTTTAGCTAGTTACTCTGGCTAGTCCCACAGCTAATTTCAAGGAATGTGTTGCTATTTCTCTAACTGTCCCCAAGTTGTCGCTCAGGGTGTCTAGAGATGGGGTAACTGACCTGAGAGGAGTCCTTGACACACAGCCTACTTCCAAAGGCTGATCCATTTCTGTTCCAACCTCAGGGTACTATCTGTCCATTCTCTGGTTTGTTAAGGCCTCTGAGTCTAATAGAAATAACAGTAATTTTCAGCCTTTCTGGCTTTGGGTCATTCCTACATTACAGGTATTCAGAAGGGTGGATCAACTATGGGTCAGACCTGTGGGTTTGGCTGACTCTGGGCAGCCTGATTACTACAACAGAAACTCAACCACTTTTCTGCACAGGACATTTAGGAAATACATTAGCAATCTGAGTCAGTCAGCAGTAGCTACTGACAAAGCTGTTTACAGACTATTAATAGAGTGTCTCTTAAAGTTGAGTTGAAACTGAAGAGCTATTCAAGGAGTTCTCAACCCAAGTGTCTTCAAATTTTAAACCTACACTTAGTCAAACTTCTACCTCCCTTCTCCACACTCTCAAGATCCAGATAGGCCTTCCCAAGTCCTCTGTGCTCTAGAGGCAGACTATAATTTAAGAGGGATCCAAAACAAGTTTCATTAGAACTTATACCCATTTCCACGCACAATGCTACAAATACTATTTTATAATTACCACTATTATTTGTAAAACACCAATTCCTCTTTACATTAATACTGAATCTCATCTGTAATTTTCACAACACAATTTCTTCTAATTCAGCAGTAATTGCAGAACATTTAAGAATTAGCATAGAGGTCTGCACTCCAATGTTAGGGAGGGAAACTGATACTTCTCAGAAGGGAACCCAAAGGCCTTAGTATGCATTAACATAGTCAGTGAGGGTGGGCAAGGGTGTCTGTGTTAACCTAAAAATAAAAAGCCAAAGTGGGAGGCAACACGCATTTATTCGAGATGTAAAAGAAAAGCTATTCGGAAAGCACTGATTCAGGCAGAAACCCAAATAATGTTCTAATTAGGAGGTGAAGGCAAGGACTTTTTATGAGAAAGGGAAGGGGAATGATTACATGAATAAAATGAAGGAATTTCTATTGGCGTTAATAAGTCAAGAAAGAACGTTCTATAGATGCAGATAAACTAGGTTATTCTTTAGCTATATTTGGTGGTGCCAATTCTAAAGAATGTCTTTAATTTTCAGTTGGATAATCAGGACGTCTGCTTGTCTTTGGACTGGGCCAGAGCAGTACTGTATTTCAAACAATACGATACTGCTGTGGCCCAGGCCAAAGGTTATTTTGCTCAGTTCAGACATTCCAAAGGTTTGAGGAGCAAGATGTGTGAGGAGTTCCTCTGCAATGGCTGCCCTCCATCTGTTTGAAGTGGCTCCACCTGGGGGTGTGGGTGATGGGAGCGGGGAGGAGGGTGTCAAAGGGGGGGTGGGGGGGGAATGGAGGAACATCTGTAACAACATAAATAAATTAATGAATTTTTAAAAATAGTAAAATAAAATGGCTCCACTTATGTCAGCTTTTCATGCCCACTAAGCACCAGGCAACAGAGCAAGGGGCCAAAGCCACCCTTGTGTGGGGGGTGTGTTGGATGTTCCCCGAGAAGGCATGTCCTATCAGGGACAAGGGGTTACCATGAAACAGAGCAGGTTTATTCCCCTGCAATTCACAAACTCGTTGCCATTGTTTGCCTCTGTTTGGAGTGGGGCTGGTCTCCAAGTGAGTCCAGCGCTGGTTGTGCTGCCTAGCTCACAGCCCAGTCCCTGGTCTTTGTCTTCCCCGGGGGGGCCCCTTGTACAGAGGTCTACGAGGGCCTCTGTCCTCACATGACACAGAGCCCAGCTCCTTGCTCCAGCCCTGTGCCCTTTCCACGCTGCCTCCATGCACCACACTGCCATTCACAGTTACTTCAGTGACCCACATGCGAAGAGAATAAAATGACTCTTGACACATTAAAACATTTGTTCAACAATATCACACATAGTTAATACACTGAAACACGTATTACACTCATTCTCTCGTGGCAAAAAAACATTTGTGCTTCTATGATGGAGTTTGGATTTCTTTTTTTAATCCTCACCCGAGGATATTTTTATATTAATCTTCAGATAGAGCTGGAGGGAGAGAAGGAGGGAGAGAGAGAGAAACATCGATGTAAGAGAGACACATAGATTGGCTGCCACCCTCACAACCTCAACTGGGGCCAGGGACGAACCGCACCGAGGTACATGCCTTTGGTCGGAATCGAACCCGGGACTCTTTAGTCCACGGGCGATGCTCTTACCGCTGAGCCATACCAGCCAGGGCATGGAGCTTGGATTTTTAAAAATGTTATCCACACACTTTCTATCCCCAATTCCCTCATATCCCCTATTATAAGATCATACACTTAAGTCTTCTTCAATCCTTCTCAGAAAAACCAAACCAAAACACTACCAGCTTGGAATCTCTGCTTCCTCTGGCATCCTCTAGGAAAGAACTAACCTCTGTGTCACAATTTCCCTTCTCTCCATATACAGGGAAGTGATCTATCAACCGTTTGGAGGCTTGGCTCCTCGCCTTGTAAAGAGCGAGACAGCCATGCTTGCTTCTGCTGAATCTACTTTTCTTTAACTGTAGTATTAATATTAAGTAGACTCGAACAGATAGCGAGGCAGCAGCTCACAGGTGTAATTAAGACAATGGCCTGCTCCAGTCTCAGTCCTTCTGAGACCAGATGTCCAGAAAGCAGGAGGGAGAACAGAAACCTTGTCACTCAAGATACAGATGTTGTGCGGGCGATTCAGATGTGATGCTATTTCCTTATCTATTTCAATGGCTGTTTGAGCAATGGCTCTTGTTCAAGTTGAAATCATAAAGCAATTAGTGATATTTGAAAAGTGATTGTGAAGAAATGAGGCGGTTTTCACAAGCTATAGGCCTTCACACATTCTTTTTTACGTGTGTGAAATGAAGGTCACAGCTTAGGTGTAATTTTCAGGCCTGCCTTGGGGATTCTAGACTCTCAGGGCCAGCTGTGAGTCCAGTTTGCATGAGGACATGCTCAGACTCCTGAGAGAAAAGGCAAAAGCAACTTTAGATCTGATGGTCTGATTCCTGGGGGTGGGGGTGACTCAACTGGGCAGAGTATGCATCCCAGGCTGTCCCCAAGTCTTTCTCACAGGGAATCAGGGACCAGCCAGTTAAACAGCTGGGGTGACCTGTAGGTTCCACAGTGGCAGAGATGGGGAAGGACAGACAAACTAGGTCAGAGGTCATTAGGAAAAGCTGAGGGTCAAAAGACAGACACACCATCCACAAATGGTCACTATCAAGGATAACAGCCAGGTCCACGGAGCCTAGGGTTAGAATCATAGGGCATCAGATTGAAAACAGAATGGGAATAAGTGAGAGCGGCTGGCAGAACTCCAGGGAGTTGGTTGTTAGCAGGAAAGTAGGAGGTGGCTTGGTTGGAACCACTGAAAGAACCAGAGGCAGGACAGCCCAACAGCAGAACACTGAAAGCTATGTTCTATGTGGCTTCTGGTAATGACCTTCAAATGCTCTCTGGCCTGGATTCTAGGACATTCTTGCCAAGCGAAATTTCTCTGATCGTGAGGCAAAATCCCCAGCACTCCCTGTTCCCAGATAGTCTTTGCAGCAGCTGGACAGCAAGTACAAAGGTGCTTGATTTCCCTTAGTGGCCCTTGCGTCTTTTGTCCTCAGGGTTTGTGGCCGTATTCTTATCATTGTCAGTTGACCACCCAGCAACACCGTGGGAGGGGGAAATATACAGAAGACACCAGGTGTTGTTGGGTGGTCAACTGACAATGACAAGAATAGGGCCACAAACCCTCAGGACAAAAGACACACTGGCCACTAAGAGAAATCAAGCACCTTTTCGAATTGGAAAATGAGCTCCGGGTTGGGGTGAAAACAATGCCTGTGCCCCCAGCACGGATTCTCCTCTGTTGTTGTAACCCTGCAAAAGAGGCTGAGGGAGGGATTCCTCAGTCCCCCCACCCCCACCCCCACCCTGCCACCAATCACTCTCGACTTTCTCCCCTCCAGCTCCAACACACAATACATTGCCCTATAGCCGTCACTGTGGTCTTTGAACATGTATGTAAATTATATCAAGCCACTCTCCTACTATGAAAAACCTCAGTGGTTTCTCACAACCTACACAACAGGAGGGCTCTGCTCCTGCCTGCCTCCCTGAGTTTTTCACACCTCTTCCCGGTCCCTTCCCAAGCACTCCAGCTGATAGCAGGGGAGGGCATGCAATAAGACCAGGACCTCAGGTGATTATTCACCTTACTAGCTACAGATAAGAGGTTTCTGACAGACCCTGGAAACTGGAGGATGTGATGCAAGAAGGAAAACAGAGCTGTAAAAAGATAAGATGCCTTAGAGCCCAGATGGTCCATTACCCAGAAAAGAAAATGTATTTTGAGAACAAACAAAGGACAGGACAGAGTTTGATTTGGTTGCTGGGCCTGGAACCTGACCCCCTCCAGGAATTTGCTTCAGGAATGCTGACCATCCTCCCGTCCCAGGAACAGGCAGAGCTGTTTTAACATCATAGAAAATTAACTACCTTTTTATCGGACTTCTAGATCCTGGAAGGGGACATACGGACCATGAACCCTGCAGCCCTTCGCCTGCCCCCTTTCCCCCTTGTCCCCTGCCCCCATCACATGCAGCCCCTTTCTTAGTTATCTCTATATAACCAGCTGACTAGTAGGAAGTGTTGGAACATAATTTTGAGGATGACTGACTACTTTCCCCACACTGCCGACATTATTGGAATAAACGCTCATATATGATTCAACCCTCTCTCTGCTTAATCTGGCTCAAGTAGTGACAGGTGGCCCCGGACCCACTGTGTCTGGTTTCAGTGCCACACTGCCATCCTTTCTGTCTCTCCACATGCAAGGCTCTTTCCCATCTCAGAGCACCTGTTCTCGCTGTTCCCTCAACCTCAGGTCCTTCCTCCAGATCTCTGCACGGCTGGGTGAGTCCTCACCTCCCAGGTTTCAGCTCCAGCGCTCTTCCCTGGCTCCCTGTCTAGGCACTCGTCCCCCAGTGACTCCCACATCCACCCCCTCCTCACAATGTGTTTGTCTGCATTCCGTGATCTCTTCTGAGGGCGAGTGCCTTGCGTGTCTTGCTCACGATATCGCTGGAATCCAGCAGTGTCTCGTGTAAATTTGACACTGCAATATATTATACATTGAATGGACTAATGAAAGAATGCTTAGTTAGGAGGTGGGGTTGGAAGGGAGTAGGACCAGCAGGTCTGTGCCTTGTGAAGGGATTCTGAGTCATCCCCACCTCACTCTGCAGCCCCTGTTGCCAGCCCCATCTTCCCTCCTTGGCTCTAGGCCCTTTTCTATGATCAAAGCCAGGGAAGGTACCAGAAGAGGCAGCAGCAGCCCCGGATGCAGGCTCCAGGCACAGATGGGGCAGGTTTCAAGGTGCTGTGATGTAAGGAATTGGCAAGTGTTCTCTGAACCTAAAATACCTATTCCATCTACACGTTGTCTTTTTTTTTTTTTTTTACTTGAGGTATAATTGACATCACATTGTCTGAAATCCTTCCATTAGCACAGCCATGCCTTTCAGCTAGGCCACTGGCTGCTGGGTCCTCCTACCCCAAATGTAAACAGCTCTGGGCAGGGTCACACAAATGTTGTCACCAGCTCCTTATCTGTTGCTGCACCTGCTCGGAGCACTCTGTAGAGCTGCTGACCCCAGGGGCCGCATGGTCCTGCCTGGGAATGAAGCAGAACCAGTTGGCTCCCCTTTGCCAGAAAGAAAAAGTCCCAAGAGGCCACCACTCCTACCCTAAGGACGGAACAAAACTGGTGAGGTAGAGAATCATCATTTACAAATAAAACAGTTGAAGCAAGTGGTGAATAGAATCCAAATGATACCCAGCACCAGCTCAACTGCAGATCAGACTCACTGGGCCCCCACACTCGTGTCCCCCAACCTGCCAGGCAGCTGTCAGGGTTTAGCCTCATCTGACTCCTCCCAGAGAGAAGAGGCTCCTCCTCCACAAATGAAGGATCTACAGGATTGGGTCAGATGTTAGCCCCCAACCTGCCCAACCTGCTCACAGGGGAACTGAGAAGAGGGGCCAAGGTAAAGGATGCCACCTGTTCTGAGTTATGCTAATGTAAGCACTGACTGGGACAAAGCAGTTCAGCTCCGGGCCTGTTCCTTCCTCTGCCTCTCAACTTACTCTGAAAAGTTTTACCATCAACAAAATGAAGAGACAACCCACTGGATGGGAGAACATATTCACCAATGATACATCTCATAAGGGGTTAATTTCCAAAATTTATAAAGAACTTATAAAATTCAACACCAGAAAAGCAAACAATCCAATTAAAAAATGGGCAAAGGATCTGAATAGATACTTCTCCAAAGGGGACATACAGATGGCCAATAGACATGAAAAGATGCTCAATGTCACTAATCATCAGAGAAATGCAAATTAAAAGCATAATGAGATATCACCTCACACCTGTCAGAATGGCCATCATCAACAAATCAACAAACAACAAGTGTTCGGGAGGATGTGGAGAAAAGGGAACCCCTGTGCACTGTTCGTGGGAATGCATAGTGGTGCAGCCACTGTGGAAAGCAGTACGGAGTTACCTCAAAAACTAAAACTGGAACTGCCTTATGACCAAGTGTTTCCACTTCTGGGAATATATCTGAAGAAACCTGAAACACGAATTCAAAAGAATATATGCACCCCTTATGTTCATTGTAGCATTATTTACCATAGCCAAGATTTGGAAGCAGCCCAAATGCCTATCAGTAGGTAAGTGGATAAAAAAAGCTGTGGTACATTTACACAGTGAAATACTACTCAGCTATAAAGAATGAAAAAAGAAAAAATCAGAAAGAAAATCTTACTTTTTGTGACAGCATGAATGGACCTGGAGAGCATTATGCTAAATGAAATAAGCCAGTCAGAGAAAGACAAATACCATATGATTTCACTTCTATGTGAATCTAATAAACACAATAAGCTAACAAATAAAATAGAAACAGACTCATAGATACAGAGGACAGACTGACAGGTATCAAAGAGGAGGAGGTAGGAGTGCGGGCTGGGTGAAAAAGGTGAAGTGATTAAGCAAAAAAAAAACAAACAAAACCAAACCTCATAGACAGACAACTGCATGGTGATTACCAGGGGAAAGGGGGTGAGGGGAGGTAGGAGACGGTAAAGGGGGGATAAATGGTGATGAAAGGAGAATTGACTTGGGGTGGTGAACACACAGGTAATGCATTATAGAATTGTATACCTGAAAACTATATAATTTTATTAACCAATGTCACCCCAATAAATTCAATAAAAATAAATAATTGTTTTTTAAAAGAACACTTTCCAACAGGGAAAAACCCCAGGATGGACACCACTCTTAGAACCAGCACTTGGGTGGTATGCTGGCATTTTAAGTATCAGTGTTCATAGATGACACTTTGAAAATCATTGTTTTGAGAGGTACCACTTTTCTCCTACTCTGGGGCTTCTCATCTCTCCTTTGCCCCCCCCTTCTCTCTCTCTCTCTCTCTCTCTCTCTCTCTCTCTCTCTCTCTCTTTCTTCCCTTCTTATTGGTTCCAAAGTCGGCCCCACTGACCTGAAGAAGCAGCATTCATCTTGAGCAGGTAGCCAGTTCCAATCCAAGTCCACCAACACAAAACTGCCGGCTCTCGGGGGGCCTGGCGCGGTCCACCAGCATCTGTAGCAGTCTTACTCAAGGCCCCTGTAGCCCACACCTGTGCAAATCACCTGGCCCTTTGACACAGGTGTTTTGACTTTGAATGCAAAGCTAGGCCTTGAAATGCATCAGGCCAAGCTAGTTTTCATTTACTCCTGAAATGTTTGCTCTTGGTTTTCTTGCTTTACAGGACTCGGTTTTCAAGCCACCAAAAGGCACAAAGCTTTCTGTTTCCATAGCTAAATTTCCGTAAGAGTTTATTTTTATTGTTGGATGCTTTCCCACAGCCTTGCTCTGGTCCGGGTCCCAGAGATGTAGTGCATTCACATTTGCTCCGAGCAGCATAACCAGAACAACTCACTGATAGCTAAGAAAAACTTAATTCTGAAAGAAAAATATAAGGCCATAAAAAGGGGCAGGGGTGGACTCTCTAACATACCCATTTTACAGATAAGGAAAGGGAAGTTTGAAGATTGCTCGAAGGATTTTGCCAAAGGCACATTGCTGTACATGACTAGCAAGATGGTCCTGGAACCATGGCCGGTGCCTCCAGCCCTGCATTCATTCTACCTGGACAGTAGGGCCGCTCCGTGAAGCTGCACAACCAGTGTTTCCGTTAGGATTGGGTTCAATTATCACGTAACAGAAAATAAATGCAAGACAGTAAAACCAACTAGAGATACAATTTTTTTCCCACCAAAAATAAATCAAAAGGTAAATAATCAAAGACTGGCATTGTGGTTCCATATTGTCATTGGGTGATCGGGGCTTCTTCCAGCTTCTCTCCACCTTCTTGATGGGGTGGCCACAGTCCTCGTGCTGCCAGGATGGCTGCCAGACTTCCAGCCATCACATTCACGCTTCAGACAGGAAGAAGGGATGAACTACGGGAAACAGACACTCGAGCCAGCTGAATTAGTTCACTTTCAAAACATTCTCCAAATCCCCATTCCATGCCTTCTGTTTGTCCTTACTTAACTAGACCTGTGCCGTATGATCATTTCTAGCTTCAGAGGAGGTAGACACATTACCACCCTGGATCACATTGGGGTCTGAGAATAAGAAAGAGGAAAACATCTGCAATAGGCAACTAGCAGTCTCCCTGAACTGGGAGGGGTGGCTCAGGGTGCCCCAGGATTCATCCTATTCTATCACAGGGGAGGAAACCTGGAGGAAGGAGCCAAATGCAGTGGAAAACTTTCAGGCCTCGTTTTACTTAATTTCTAGGCAGCCTTTCAAACACCTGATCACCCCCTCCCTGTTTTAAGCCCCTAGTTTTTATCTGGCTTCCAGGAAGTCCTATCCTCGTTTCCTCCTCTGCTTTAACCTCTAATGTTGGAGAGACCTAGGCCTCAGGCCTCAGATGCCTTTGCAATCTAGTCTTCACCCTGGAGGTCTCATCCAGCCTCTGCCTTTATATACTCTTTCTATGCTAAAGATGCCTCAGGCCCTGGCCGGTTTGGCTCAGCAGTTAGAGCATCGGCCTGCGGTCCAGAGAGACCCGGGTTCAGTTCCCGCTAAGGGCACGTACCTCGGTTGCAGTTTGTCCCCGGCCCCTGGTTGGTCGTGCGGGTGGCAGCCACTTGATGTGTCCCTTTCATGTCGATGTTTCTCTCTCTCTCTCTTCCTCTCTCTCCCTCCCACTCTATCTGAACAAAAAATGAAAGAATGTCTTCGGGTGAGGATAAAAAAAAAAAAAAGATGCCCCAGTTTTTATCTCTAGCCCTGTCCTCTGCCTTCCAGTCTCATCTGTCTACCTGAAATCTCCACTTAGGTGTTTAATAGGCCTCTCAAGACTAACAGGTCCAAAGCCAAATTTTGTCTTCAGTCCCCAAAACGGATTTCTCCCCCTGTGTTCTCCATCTCCCCGAAAACACCATTCACAGGTTCATGACAAAAGCCCCGGTGTCATCCTCGACTCCTCTCACCCCAATGCCAGACCTTCAAAGTGCATCTGGAATCTAACCACCTCTCCCCAAGTCCAGGCTGCATTTCTGGTCCAAACCACTATTAGGTCAACTCTGGCCAGGCCTATGCAGTCGCCTCTTAACTGGTCTCCTTATGTGATGGTTAATCTTATGCGTCCACTTGACTGGGCCACAGCGGTGCCCAGATATTTGGTTAAACACTTTCTGGCGTGTCTGTGAGGGTGTTTCTAGGCGAGAATAACATTTGAAGTGATAGACTGAAGACAGCTGATTTCCCTCCCCAACGTGGGTGGATCTCATCCAACCCACTGGAGGCCTGAATAGAACAAAAAAGGCTGGGAGAGGGAGGGTTCACTCTCTTGGCCTGACTGTCCTTTAGTTGGGGCATTGGTCTTCTCCTGACTTTGGACTCGGACTTCAGGTCTCCAGCTTGCAACTACAGATCTGTCACCTCTCAACTTCCGTAACCGTGTGAGCCGATTCCTTATCATTCATTCATAGATAAATAAATTCTATTGGTTCTGTTTCTCTGAAGAACCCAGACGAATACACCTTGCTTTCATTCCTTCTTTTCCATAGTCAATTCTTCACACGGCAGCCAGATGAGCCTTTTAAAATATAAATCAGGTTATATCCTTTTGCTCCAAACGAGCCAAGGGCTTATAACATCTTTCTTATCCTCTCTCACCACGTCTCTGTTCTTTCCCTCACTCATTTCTCTCCAGCCACATCGGCCCGCTTGCTGTTTCCTACCCACACCGAGCACAGTCTCGCCTCTGCACCAGCGATTCCCTATTCCTGAGATGCTTTGTCCTCAGACTCCGCGTTGCTCGTTCACCCAGTTAAGTCAGGTCCCTGCCCCAATGCTGTCCCTTCAGCGAGGCCATCCCTGCCAGCCCGAGCCTCCTCTTTCTTCACCCTCTTACTCCGCCTCGTTTTGTTTGCATAGCACCTGTTACTACCTCATATTATGGTATGTGTTGATTTATATATTTGTGTCTGTCTTCTCCATGAGAATGTATGCTCCACAAAAGCAGGAGTTTAGTTTTGCACAACACTACCCCCAGTGTTTGCTTGTGTAGTAGATTGCATTGAATGGGATATTTGTGTCCCACCTTCCACCCCAAATCATATGGTGAAGCTATAATGCCCAATGTAATGGTATTAGAAAGTGGGGCTGTTGGGTATAATTAGGTCATGAGGGTGACACTCTCGTGAATGGGGTTAGCATCCTTATAAAAGGGACCCCAGAGAGCTCTCTCACCCTCTTTCTGCCATGCGAGGATGCAAGAAAACAGCTGTGAACCAGGAGGCAGGTTCTCACCATAACCCAATCATGTTGGGACCCTCATCTTAGACTACTAGCCTCCAGAACTGTGCAAAATAAATGCTTATCGTTTAAGCCACCCTGTCTATGGCAATTTGTTATAGCAGCCTGAACTGGCTCTGATATAGGTGCTCAATGAAGATTCGTTGAGTGAATGAATTAATACGTATTGGGGCTGGGGGAACCTGTAATATGGCTTTTGCTTTCTTAGGGAAGTTTATATGGGGCTTTAGGACATTATTCTTTAGCCTACACAGAAATCCCAAGAGCCAGGTGGATCAAGTTGGCAATAACCAATAAGAATCCTCTGATGAAAGACATAATGTTTCCTATTTATGTTAATACTATTATTAATTCCTTCTATCGTATAATAACCCCTGATGACTTCCAACATTATAGTCTCTATCCAGCGGGAGATAGAAATTCTGAAAAGTGGAATGTAAAGGTGTTCCTTTATCTTCCAAATGGCATAGAAAATGTAACCCAAGTATAAGCCCAAGATACAGCCGTCCCTCGCCACTTCGCGATTCGACTTTCGCGGCTTCACTCTATCGCGGTTTTTTCAAATATATTCATTAAAAAGTTGATCGAGACTGAAAATGATACAGCGTGTGCTCGGTTGTCTGAGTCGATTATACACCCCTGTATTACAATTAAAATTAAAATTACTGTACGTATGGACTGTAGGCCTATGTATTCGAGCACCCCAGGAATCCTTCAACGCCAGGTGCAGCCGCTTGAGTCTGGAACGGATTAACCGCGATAAACGAGGGCCGACTGTACATGAGAAAAAAGGTTCTGTTCTGATCCACAGCGGGTGCTGCTGATCTCAAACTTTATGGACTGACTGGGTTCCTCACATCAGACCCCTCTGGCAGGAGGGATAAGGATACCACGGACTTCCTGAGCATGCTACTTCTTGAATGGAGATACCAGGTGACTGTTGGAAGGGTACACGTGTACAGTGGGAATCAGTGTGTACATATGGCAAAGTGAGAAATGAAAGCAATTAGCTCGAGGGTCATGGTTTCAAAAAGGTCAGGGATCCATAGCAAGTCAGGGTCTCAGTGACAGTGAAAAAATGCCTACGCGTGTGTGGGCAAGTCCTGGGAGAAAAAGTTACAAAAGATTCCGTGTTGATAAAGCAACAGTGGGTGCTCTCTCTGAAAGGCTAGTTCGTATTTCTCCAGACGGCATTTATAAACCTGAAAAGGAAGTACCAGACGAGATCATGAATGATTTTTTTTTTTTTTTACTATCTTTTTAGGGTGAGGAATTATTTTACTATTATTTTTTACTATTATTATTTTTGAGCAAAATACA
Organism: Tadarida brasiliensis; assembly: GCA_030848825.1. Classification (NCBI taxonomy): domain Eukaryota; kingdom Metazoa; phylum Chordata; class Mammalia; order Chiroptera; family Molossidae; genus Tadarida; species Tadarida brasiliensis. The sequence continues at coordinate 73,528,422 of CM061267.1, read as the reverse complement.
AACCCCAGTATCCACAAAGAAAAATAATGACAAATTAATTATATAAAAAATACTACAGGAAAAAAAGTCATTAAAAAGTACAACATAAATAACACCCTGAAGAAAAAAGTATTTGTCCAACCTATGACCAAGTGTGAATTTTCTTAATATATAAAGATCCCTTAATGAATCGATAAAGAAAACAGCCCAATGGAAAAACAGACCAAGGACAAAAAAATAATTAAACTGCTTATAAACATAATTATTTTGAATGAGCAAGTACATGCAAGTCACTGGTGTATAAACAAAGTATAATTTGTATTTTTCCAAAATCTGCGTTCACTGTACTTGAATCAGTCCCCCTTCCCTTGTCCCCACCTATACCTGTTAATAGGATAATGTAGCAGTATCTCAACCTAACTTCCACATTTTTTTTGATCATTAAAACAACTTCATTCCAGTTCTTATATTTCGGTCATGTTGATTTATAAAATTTCAACCTCCTATGTAATTAAAATCTTAATTTATAAAACTATTTTTATCCTTACCTGAGGATGTGGTTATTGATTTTAGAGAGAGAGGAAGGGAGAGAAAGAGAAAGAGAGAGAGAGAGAGAAAGAGAGAGAGAGAGAGAGAGATACATCAATGTGAAAGAGAAACATCAATCAGTTGCCTCCCATACACACCCTGACCAGGGATTGAACCTGCAACCTAGGTATGTGCCTTGACCGGGGATCGAACACACAACATTTTTGGTGTACGGGACGCCGTTCCAATGGACTGAGCCACCTGGCTAGGGCTTAATTTATAAAACTTTAATATCCTATTCATCCTCCCATCTCCAGCACAGGCTGAGTGGTGCTGGGAACGGAGGAGGGAGAGACTTGCTCTCACCCGCTCTGGGACTTGTGTTCTGCGGCGGTGAGGAGGCACGAAGGAATGCCCAGGGAAGGCTGTCCCTTTCTCTTGGTTGTTGCAACCTCTTCCTCTAACACTCATCGGCCTGCGTTTCCATAGATGGGGAAGATGACCAGAGCCAGAGCTCGAAGGGGACATATGATTTGATTTTTAAAAGGACACTCCTGTTGGGGTCTTCCTCTACAGAGTCGCCGCTCTGGCAGGTTTGGGTAAGTCTTGACCTCCTTTCACCCCGACATCCTCACACCAGCTTCAGGGATGGAGTCTGGACCCACTTCAATTGCCCTTCCTGGTGAGGATTCCTGCTTCTGCACCCCCTCCCATTCCAAGGGAACGTTCAGTGAGGTGGGAGGTTGGGAAATGCTACCCGCTAGGGTGAAGATCTTTTTAATAATTTTTACTTTTGAAACTTAGGTCTTAAAAGCTTAAAATCAAGGACAAAACGTATTAGCCATTTATTAGCAGTCAGGAGGCGATAGAGGTAAGGTCTGGAGAGAAGGCTCTCTCCTATACATCTCTTTCGCCACAGCAGCTGGGCTACTACCTACTCCCAAGGTGGATAAACCTTAAAATAAAACAGCTCTTTTAGTTGACTGGTTAGTAGCCTCAGAGGCAATTCTCTCATTGTCCCTATCAAAAATTGTTCTAGTGAAAAACCCACTATACTCCCAAAGTCCCAAGGCTTCAGTTTGTATTTAGAAAAGACTATACCTGTACATTGACATAAACTTCGGTTCACAAAGTCAAGTATGTGAGAAATGTCATCTCTGCTTTTCAACTACATGGCTTTCGTTTTTATCCTGAGTCCTCATGAAGCCGATCTGGCAGTAAGTAATTCAGGCCTGGCCCTTCTCTTTACTTCCAATCTACTCTTAAGCCATAGGAGTCCTTCTGGTGCTGCTTAAATCCCAGGGACCACGGCCTCTTCCACAGCCCTGTTCCTGTGGCCTTACTGCCTCCTTAGTTCACGGTCCCTGAAGCAGAATCAGGGCCCTGATCCTCCACGACCACAGATGTCTCTTCTCATTTAGCCAAAGGACACCATTTCTCAGTCTCTCTCCCAACCATTGCCTTACCCCTGCCCCTCAAGCCCTAATCTCCTCAGTCGATGAGAGCTTCCAGGAAAAGAAATCCAAGAAGTCTCCAAGCTTCCACAAACCTCTGCTTTTCTCCCTTCTACATGTCCCCTTGGAGACGAGGGAGCACAGAACGTGTTATGTGCAGGGATGGGGGTGGAGAAGATAAGAAAAAAAGATAATTATGGAGAGAATAAAAATTATACAGTTAATTCACCAAAATATTTCCAACCAAGTCTTGTTCTTCTGCTCTGTTTTCTCGGTGCTTGAATCACCCTAACCCGTGGGGTGCCCCCGTACAATGGGACATCAGGGCACATTTCCTAGGAAACATGAAATGCTGGCATGTGAGTTCACACAAGGTGGTCTTAGATGTCACTCTTAGTGTGAATAAAGCTCCAAGCAGGATGGTAAGAAGGAAACTCTTTTAAACAATCCCTCTTTACTCCTGAAGTCTGTGAATTAATCTACTAATCTATCTACTTTGAAGCTTTCTCTTTGGTTGGATGCACAGGCATTAAATAGTAAAATAATTGGACACATGTAAGTGCACAGGTAATGGGGTTTAAATGTTCCTTATACAGCCTCTTTTCAGCTTGCTTGACTAGATGCCATTCTTGATTCAGGCAGGTTATAGCACCATCTGTGATCTAAGGAGTTCAAAACTTTCACCCAAAGAACATTTGTTTTCTATAAACCTGTCATTGCTGTCTGAAATTCTACTAGTTAACCGTTTATTTCTTTGTAATAAGCAATGTCTCTGGGATAGCTAATGTGTGCTTTTGAAAATGCAAATATTAACCTTGGGAAAGAGAACACTTTTATGTGATGTGATTTTATCTGATTGCTTTTCATTTGAAAGGAGCAGCTAATACTCTGACTCCACTGATGCCCTGGGTAATGTAGACAATGATTACTGGGAAATGGTGTGCAACTAATACTTCCCTAGTCTTCACATGCCTGAGGCTATCAAATAAGGCCACTTTTTAAAAAGTACTCATAATTCAAAGACACATAATCTTCATCCTTGAGATTCCAGAAATTCTTTTTTTTTTTTCCTGAGTTTACCTCCTCAAAATAATCTCTGGAAATCATTGAGGAATACTTATATGTATGATCAATATTATTAACCAATTATATTGGTGAAGAACGGGGCAAAAGAAGAAAAGAGACTAGAAGTGAAAATACTGGCTAAAAAACAAGTGCAAAGGAAATGAGTACTAAATTATTAGCAACCTTTCTAAGATGGAGAATTTGGAAACTCAGGAATAGGCAGGAGGAAAAAAATATCCAGAACCACCATCAAAATAGGAAAGCTGGCAGTAGCATTTCCGGAGAGCATGGAAGATGGAAGTAGTAAGGTATGGGGCTTAATTGTAGGTCTGGATTTAAATTTGTCTAGCTTGAATAACCATGAGGACTTCAGAGAAGAGATGACTAGTGGGCAGGTGGAAATGCATATCTGACATTCATAAGAGGGGTCACTGCTGACTTGTTTATGAATAACTTTTTAAAAACACACATAGAGCCTAAAGAGGAAAAGAGGAGAATAGGGGACAGTAACAGGAGTAGAAGCTGGATTGCAAGAAATTAATGCAGGTGGGTGAAGTGGGAATTATCCTTTCAAAAAGTGAGATGATGAAAAGAAAGTGTGTTGGGAAGGTGGTTCACTGGGAAAGAAATGTCAAAGAGAGGATTATTCTGGAAAAGGAGAACTTGATTGTTTAATTGATAGAGGGAAAGAAGCAATGGAGAGGGAGAGACCAAGCATATAAGAAAGACGAAGAATGACTAAAGAGATAAGATGAGATCAAGGTCGTAGACCAAAGAATTATTCTTACAAAGTAGATGTTTCACCTCTTTCCCTCAAGAGAGATAAATGAAGATAGGGTAAAGATAAGGTGTGTGAGGCCCTCAGAAAACATTTTCTGCAAGGTCCCTGTCTATATAAACAAATTGATTTAAAAATGTATTACAAAATTCTTGGACCCATGTGAGGGATTATTAATCTATCATTGAATATTTAGAATAATAGCACAGACGTTTTTATGTGCTTGTTTGTTATCCAATCAGCACATAATGGAGACCCTTTGTTATATCTCTCCTTGTTCAGATCCGGGAACCATCTCTTTGGGCTCTCTATTGTCAAATACACCATTCCTGGCCAATTTCTTACAATGCTATGGCTCTTCGGAACCTGTTAGTATTGAAATAATATAGATATTCCTGCCTTTGCAAGATCAATACTATTAACCAATTATATTGATGAAGAATGGCTCCCTGAAACCATTGACTCAATGATATGTGTTGCATTCTTACTCATGACACGGCATCACCCACCATGCTGCCCATGAATATTGTCTTCCAGTGGCTCTCAGAGTTTGTGCCCGTGTTTGGTTTTGACAACAAAAACAAAACATGCTCATCTTCTGGTCATGTTAAATTTATCATTTGGAATTTTGTAGCGTACATGTAGAACAACCTGTCTTCCAACCATGTCTTTCTTGAACTCTTTCAGCAGTTCTCAACCTGTGGGTCGCAACCCCTTTGGGGGTCGAATGACCCGTTCACGGGGGTCGCCTAAGACATAACAGTAGCAAAGTTACAGTTGTGAAGTAGCAACGAAAATAATTTTATGGTTGGGGGTCGCCCCACATGAGGAACTGTATTAAACGGTCGCGGCATTAGGAAGGTTGAGAACCGCTGCTTTAGGCTGTAATCACTGCATTTCTAGAATGTGATCTCTTTCAATGTTAACTGCACCATTTCCTTCCACACACCACCACCAACAAGGAGGACAGGGGAAGGACCTGTGGGCAAAGCCAGAAGTCCCATTCACTCAAAAAATGTCCTTCACTTACCTGATCAACCCAGGAGAGTATGGTGTCACCACACCAGTGGAAGGCAAGAGAAGACCTTGATCAGAAATACCCATCTGTATTATGGGGCAGTGGTCTCAAAAGCCCTTGGAGGAGACAGTTGCAGCCATCCCTAGAACTGACTGACACAGGGTGCCAAGCCTGTGAAGGGTATGAGGTGACTACCCTGGTGGTGGAAGGCACACAGGAAAAGAACACCTGTCACCACCTCCCACCCTCAGGTGCTATAGCCTGGAAGAAGAATTATAGTTAGAACACTTTTGGCCAGGAGCCAACATCTGGGCTCACACAAGTGGCTGAACGCCAACGGTCAGCAATGAATTTTTCAAAACTCCAAGTACCACATGTCCTTCCACCATAGCCGTGTCTCTGTGGGTGAAACTAAGTGACCCTTTACACAGGAGGTAAAGATTGGAGTAAAAATGTCACATCGCTTCTTATTACCTTTCCCAGGACCAGGATAATACCAATCTCTCACCTCACATGAGGCATTATACAGACAGTTTTTTCCCCTTTTTAAAATGAAAACATTAAAAAGAAGCAAGGACTATTTGTAAACAAAGAGGGACTTTCGATAGGAAATTTGCAGACATGACATGGCCTGTCTTTTGTAGAAATGTGGTTATCTCAAGAGGCTTGTACCTTGCCTAAGAACCATAGACAATAATCAGCGAATGCCATCAACTTCCCAGAGAAAAAGAAGATTGCTAAAAGTGGAGGTCAAGGTGTCTCTGACTCCATATAAGGATCTTTCTGAAGGTTTTTCATAAGGGAATATGCACAGACAATGCAAGATATTCCTATGAGTTGACAGATTTTGCAAAGAATTGTTTTAGTAGAGGAAGCAGGGTGAGCAAACACAGTGCCTCCCTGGAGAGGTGACAGTGCTAAGGTCTGAGCAAAGCTAGAGTTTCAGGGAGGAAAGAAATAAATGCACTAACAGGGACAGATGTAAGCACAGATCTGATTCAAAGAACCATTTCAAAGCCACTATCGGCATCAGACCCTAAACATTTTTTACTTTATTTTATTTAAAAAAAATTTTCTTTTAAATTTTTTAGAGAGGAAGGGAGAGATAGAAACATCGATGTGAGAGAGAAACATCTATTGGCTGTCTCCTGCACCCCTCCTACTGGGGATCGAGCCCACAACCTGGGCACGTGACCTGACCTGGAATCAAACTGGGACCTCTCAGTCCAATGGAATGTCACTCAATCCACTGTGACCAGACCTCTCAGTCCATGGGATGTCACTCAATCCACTGAGCCACTCCAGCTGGACTAGACCCTAAACATTTTTAAAAACAAGTTTCAATCCTAAATCTCTACAGTGAATAGGTATAATAATTACATTCATGAAAACAACTTATGTAAAACACATAAGAATGCAGATTGTATCTAGATAAGTGGCAAAGCTTATCTAGATACAAGCCTACTGCGTCAGTAACTTCCACTCTCTGATTTTGTTCCTAAATAATCAGTTTTTTTTCATAAATACTAAGGACTACCATGATAAATATAGAGTTCTAATATATCAAAATGATTTGTTCATTAAACCAAAAGTAAATTCCACTAAAAAGCATTTTTTTAAAAGGAATAGAGAGTCTTAGGCTGTCTATTTTGTGTTAAAAATGACATATTCACCCTGGAAGCACACAGTTTGGGCAGGAAAGTGAATATCCTGCCCACACTCATCATTCATGGTCTTGGTTTTAAACTGTCTTCTTTCTCGTTCCTGTCACCTTGGTCCATCAAGCTTTCAATGTCTTAGTCCATAGACATTGCTTGTTCTTCTTTTTCTTTTTCTCTGTTTCACTTGATGTGACTGTGGCTACATTCAGCTTTCTGGATAAGATCACTAGTTCTTCTTAAGATGGTAATTGCCTCTGGCTGTGCCAGGTAAACATGCGTCCTGCCTCAGGGCTGGCCAGTGTGGGTGGCCTTGCCACTGGGCTCCCCTGTAAACAAGAGACATCTGGCGAGCAACCAACATACCTTTTGTTTGAAGAAACTGTCCCTTGGGAATTGCAGGTGGGAAAATAATTTATACTAAGACTATTGCTTTGGCAAACAACAAAAACAACAACAAAAAATATTCCTTGGACTAAAATACAACCAGAGATGGCATGCAATCCTGGGCACGCATCTTTGGAAAGGAAATTATGTAAAAACCACCTAGTTGGTAATGGAGAAGTCACACCAGCAAATACCTATTCATATTCATGCCTTCTTCTGATACTGTTATAATTAGGTAGTTATTAATAATAGGAAAGGCCAGGCCAGTGTGGCTCAGTGGATTGAGTGTCACCCCACGGACTGAGAAATCCTGGTTCAATTCTGGGTCAGGACACATGCCCAGGTTGTGGCCTTGATCCCCAGTAGGGGGCGTGCAGGGGGCAGCTGGTCAATGTTTCTCTCACATTGATGTTTCTCTCTCTCCCTTCCTCGCTCTCTAAAAAATCAATAAGAACACATTTAAAAAAATAAAAATGAATAATAGGAAAGGAGCAAAAGGGAAGGCCAGACATTATAGGCACGTCATTTGGGCAGCTTCACCAGGAAGCTGCAACTTTGCACTCCCCAGGGAATCACTGGCCCATTCCCCACAGATCACTGTGTGAAAGGGTCCAACAACGGGAAATAGGCACGTGCCCAGTGAAGTTGGGGTGACAGAGGGAAGGTACTTGCCTGTCAGTCAAACCTAGGGACAGAGATGGTTGGCTAGAATGGTTGGGGCCACTGCAAGCCCACAAAAATTTGGGGATACATAACCCCCTAAACAAAGGAATGTTCTCTCTCTTGTGGCTCTTGGCTTATGGGGCTCTCTTTCCTGCTTCCTTGCATTCACCCGTGTTTCCTCCATAACCATGTGACCTTGCAGTGAACTGCTGGACTGAAATGGGAAATACAAACTAAGCTAACCTGATACTAACCTGATACTGGATTGGACTGTCCCAACATGGAATGGAAATTCTGGACATTGACTCTGATTTTAGCTCTACTGAAGCCCCAGCTACGCTTCTTCCATGGTGGGAAGGAGGGAGAGGGGATCTTATAAACTCAGGGATTTAATTCCTTGAAAATAAAAACCACTCATTCTCCTGTGCAAGCCTCAAACAATTATTTTTCTTGGGTTATTGCAAGAATTCCAATCCCATGAGCAACAGGTGGGGAAGAGATCTCTCCACTGGTAACACTTCTACAGGAAATTTCTCTACCTACAGCCTTGCTCAAGTGGCCATGACTGGATGGCATTGCCCTACTCTCTTAGCCATGGCTGACTGGGCAAAGAGTGAATGTCCCACCTGAGCCTCATTCCAAGGTTGGCCTGGCTCTTGATGATAAGCTGAGTGTGTTAGTTTTCAAGGACTCTCATAGCAAATTACCAAAAACTGAGCGGCTTAGAAAAACAGAAATTTATTCTGTACAGTTCCAAGGCCAGCGTTCTGAAATCAAGCTCCAAAGACTCTAGAAAAGATGCCTTCCTTTTGCAGTTTCTGGTGGTTGCCAATAAACCTCTTTGTTCCTTGGTTTCTAGATGCAACACTCCAATCTCTGCTGCTGTTGTCATATGGCTTTCTCCCTGTGCATCTTTTTTTCCTGTGTCTAAATTTGACCTCTTCTTTTAAGGACACCAGTCATATTGGATTTAGAGCCACTCTAACACAGCATGACCTCATCTTAACTTGATTATATCTGCAAAGACTATTTACAAGTAAGGTCACATCCACAGGTACTGGGAGACAAGACTTGAATATATCCTTTTGGAGCACACAATTCAACCCCAAACACTGTGTCAATCAGAGTTTTTTTCCTGGGACTATGAACTAAGAGACACACGGGACTAGCCAATTGGTAGTGAAGTTCAAAGTAAAACACGATAATGAGCTTGAGTCAGGGCCTTGGCAACTAAAAGCTATGTGCGAGCAAGAGTTATTTGGAACAGAACAGATGCAAGGTGGAAGCCAAGGGAGCTGGGAGGAGAGGGAGGAAACTGGAGCAGCCACAGAGGGACCTGGAGCTCCTGGAGCGAGCGGATGGTTTCTGAAGCTGCCTTGCACTCCCTTGACTTCCACCTCCAGTCCCCCCAGCTGTACATTAACCCCCATCTTTTAAAGATTAACTACTTTAACAATTCGTTCCTTGAAACTACTTGAGCTAAGAGAAAAAGAGAGTCATTTTAGAGGTGAAGGAACAGAGGCTCTGAGAAATGTGGTGACTCCTTCCCGGGGGTGCTGCTCCCAGCATGGCCTCTTCCCCTGCCAGTTCTTCCTGATGCTCTGGATTCTCAGGGCACCTCTCTGGAAGAGTAATAATTATCCACAGGCCACCAGGAACATGTCACTTGTCTTTTAAGGTGACCCAGGAGGCACAATAATGGCACAAGAGCTGCCTTTCCATTTCTGTCCTGGATTCCGGCTTCCAGGCCAGTTCCTGGGCAGACATGCAGATAGGCTAGGGTATGCGATTGGTGTTTACCTTCTCCATCAGCCTCACAAACGTTCAAAGGGAAGCTGGCACAGGGCCTGGAATAAGCCAGAATGACTTGGTCAAGAGTGGCCCTTTTCACTTTCAACCTGGATTCCCCTGACCAACTCTTTCCCTTAGCTGACACAGAACAGACCACTCCATAATTTCCCACCAGTAGCATAAATCCAATTATCATAGCCTCTGAAAGGAAGAGGGAGAAGGGAGAGGAGAAGAGGGGAGGGGAGTGGAGGAAAGGGGAGGGAGGAGAGGGGATTTAGTCTGGGATTATATTACATTCTACTTCAATTGTTCCCTGCTTTCTGCCAACTTCAATAAAAAGTTTTATGTAAACAAAATAATTTGTCATTGCATGGATAATACAATACGTACTTGTTAAGAACTTCCTTATAAAGCTCCCAACTGTGAATGTCTGAATGACGGATGTTTACTTTATTTTTAATTTAAATATCATTGAAGAGGAGAAATCCAGTTTGGAAGTCAGAGAAGTGCCTTCTGGTTCTGCTGCTCTGCTAAGCCATGGAGCTCTGAGCAAGGTTTTGATCTGACAAGTGAGAATGTGGACACAGGAGGACCCTTGTTCATTACTGACCCATGACTCCTCTGGGACTGACCTGGGCTGTCCTCTTGAATGTAGAGGTTATTGAGAAGGGGAGGAAATTTATCCAACCATCTGTAGAAGTGTGTAGGAATTATTGCAGATTATCTCAGCTGATCCTCAGAACCACAGTAAAAATAGATTTAACAAATGAGGAACGAGAGAATCAGAGAGATTAAGGAGGTTTCCAGTACTTGAATTTCTGGTTGAGCAGGAAATACCGGGAGGTCAATATTACTCTGAATTTTTTATTTTCATCAGCCTTTTTCCTTTGGAAGAGATCACGAAGTGAAAAAGAAAGAAAGAACAAGGAAGAGGAGGAGGAGGAGGAAGAAAAGAAGGTAGTACAGCTAAAAAATGTTTACCAAGACTTTATAATAATGTAGAAAAATATTTATATTAAGACATTACATCAGAAAACCCAGATGCAGCCATGTCTGGTGTGGTCAGTTGGTTAACCACTGTCCCATGCACCAGAAGGTTGCCAGTTCGATTCCTGGTCAGGGCACAGGCCTGGGTTGTGGGTATGATCCTGGTAGGGGGTGTGCATGAAGCAGCTGATTGATTTTTCAATATCACATCAATGTTTCTCTCTCTCTCCCTCTCTCTTCTTCTCTCTCTAAACACCAATTTTAAAAAATCTTTAAAAAATTAAATTAAAAATAAAGCCAGATACAAATATAGTATCATCTCTGTTTTTTAATTCCCTCTTAAGTAGCAAACCTAAGCAAACAAAAATAGAATGATCTTTCCCAATTCTAGAGATAAATACACCAAAATGTTAAACAGTGGTAGGGCTAAAAATAATCTTTCTGACTTTTTTGTTTTCCTAATTTTCTATAATAAGCTATTAGTATCTCTAGAATGAAAAAAAAAAAAAAAGCATTATAATTATCTTAAAGGAAGCAATCACCCAGAGTTTTGGGTGAAAGGTCAATATGCTGACTCACTCTCTACTGTTGGAGTCCAAGAAACTGAGGGCATAAGCATCATCTCCTGTTCCTAGTCCTGTCCCCACAGGAAAGATAGGCACCACTCCCTTGGTGGAGAACAAGGGAGCAGCTGGGAGGTGATCTCTCCCTTTCCAGGCATCCAACTGTAAGAAACACTGACTGTGTCCCAGGCACTGTAAACATAATGACAAATAAGTTGGGTCTCTGCCCTCAAGGAGCCCCCATCTAGTGGAGGGGAGTTTATTTCAGAACAGTGTGACAAAGGGTGAAGCAATGTGCATAGGACGTCATGTACTGTGTGCACATGGCAACTGCAAGAACATCAGCCTGGGCGTGGGGAGAGCTTCCTGGAAAGGGTGTCATCTGGCCTGGCAGTCAACACATCATGACACTGGAAGGTTGGACCAGCTTCCAGGCCCATGTTCGGTCTGGGCACGTTCTGGCTCACCCATTTCACCCACTTCTCTCAATACCGACAGGGCAAAGCTGCAAGCTTGATAAGGGGGAGAGGTAGAGAAAAAGGAAGCAAATCCCAGGCTGAGGGAGCAGCTGTGCAGGGGAGCGGTGGCAAAAAGATCTATTTAGGGAACTACAAGTAGTCTGTGTGGTTAGAACTCGGGAGGATTCCATTCTGAAGCTTCCAGAAAGCCACTGAAGGGTTTAAACCAGAGTGAATGAAGGTCAGATCTGATTTTTAGGAAGATCACTGTAGGACAATGTGCTGGATGAGCAGGAGGCCAGGAGTCAAGGGAGGAAATGGCTTGTGGCAGTCATCAAGGCACAAGGGTGTGCGTTTCACTTTGGCAGAGAAGGCCAAGCTTTCTCTTCAAGTCACCATCACACGCTCTGTGTCCCAGAGCCCTGCCTCCAGCCCTGGGCCACTGTGTAAGAGTTTATGTGGCATGTGTGTGAGCCTGTGGGCTGTGTGTGTGTGTGTGTGTGATGTATGCAGGGAGGTGTGTGGCATGTATAGTGTGTGCTGTGTGTATATGTAGTGTGTATGTGTGAGTATGTGGGGTGTGTGGTAAGTGATGTGTGTGTGTGGTGTGATGTGTAGTATATGATGTGTGTGTGGTGTGGGTGTGTGATGTGTATGTGTGGTGTGGTGTGTGGTATGTGATGTGTCTGGCAGGTGGTGTGTGCTGGGCAGGGTTACAGGGCATGGCTGAGTGTTAACCTACATAGGCTGCTTACTGGGAAGAGCTGCCTGCTGGTGGCTGTCGGCTGTCCCTAAGCCTGCCTCTGCACAGCTCCCTCCTTCGTGGGTTGAGGTTTCTCCACTCCATGCTTTCCAGGCCCCACTCCAATGTACTTAGTCTATGCAAAAAAAAATTAGTCTGTCAGCAAGTATCCGAGTCTTTTAGAAGCATTCGTCTCCTTTCTGTTTGCAGGTCAGATGGTGAGTGCTGAGTGGGAGAGAAGGGGGCTATGTGGGAGAAGCCCTTTGCGATGGCAGTGATTGAATGGTACCCCCAAAAAGCTATACCCCAGTCCCAACCCCCAGTCCCAGTGATGGGCCCTTATTTGGAAATAGGATCTTTGCAGATGTAACTAAGTTATGGATCTCCAGATGAGACTGTTTTGGGTTTCGGGTGGGCCCAGAGTCAATGACTGGTGCCCTTCTAAGAGAAAGGAGATTTAAGACGCAGAGGCTCAGAGGAGAAGGCCACATGAGGACGGAGACAGAAGTCGGGATGATGTGTCTACAAGCTGAGGAATGCCAAAGAGCACCGGGGCCGTCAGAGGACAGAGGCATGGGCCGGTTCTTCCTCAGAGCCTCCAGACGGAACCAATCCTGCTGACACCTTGATTTTGAACTTCTGGCCTCCAGAACTGTGGGACAACGAGGTTCTGGCATTTTAAGCCACCAAATCTGTGGTAACTGTTGTAGCACTCCTAGGAAACAAATACAGTGATACAGTAGAAACAACTTGGGGAGAGCAGAGAAAGGGATAAATATCCGGTCACTCAGATTACTAATTGTAATAGCTCCATTCTGACCCTCAGTTACTGCACGTACACACCCTGGCAGTTTCTTTTCTGTAAACATAAGGGCCTTGAGACACCCAAAGAAAACTGTAAAGATAAGGGGTTGAGGATGGCCTTGGGAAACTCAGAGACACCATGAGAAAAAAGAGATTAATAGTTACCCTGCTCCTCTCCCCCCTTCTCTGTATCAGCCCCCCTTAACGGTGCCAAAAGCGGCGCCAAGGGAATGTAGTTTTTTTTTTTCCTGTAGTTTGTGCCTTTAAAAGCGGGCAACAAAGAAGCTCGGGGCTGAGGATTTGGGGAAGCTGTACCCCCCCAGCCCGCCGGTGTAACAGCCCACCAGTGTAATAAAGTGCTCCTTTACAATTCGGCCGTGCGTCTCTGTTATCTCGCTGACACGTTACAACATTTGGAGGTCCCACCGAGATTTTAAAGAGGACTCCCCACTTGGGGTGCACCTCCTCAGTCTCCAGCAGATGGGAATCCGTGGTCCTCGTGAGAGCTGGGGGAAGGCCTCAGAGAGACGTTCCTCCACCCCAGCCTCTCGGAGACCTTCTGTCTGTCCCCTCCGCCACCCTAAAAGCACCTACAGTGGAGCCTGAGTGTTTGCTTCTCACGGGTCACAACACTAATCAGAGAGATTATCCCCTGCATGAGCAAGAGACAATGAGATGTAAAGCAACGTCAGGGCAGTGAGGATGGAGACAGGTAGAGAGACGTAAGAAATCTGCGTTTCCCGTGTTGAAGGGCAGACTCTTCCCTCTTGGACTCTGATATCCCGGAGTGGGGGTACGTCACCTCCTTGTCGATCACACACAGAGCCCATGCTGCTCCTCCCTCCCTGTCACCTATAAACTCTAACTACATAGACGGTGTTAGAAAAAATGGCGTCTAAGAATTCAGAACAGCAGAGGCCGCAGCTTTTGAGGACAGAAAAGGGAGTGCCAGGTGCTCACTCATTCCAGAGCTGATTGCCAGGCAGAGCATGTCAGGAGAATGCGAAACGGTTTCGCCAGCACTGGCCAATCACCCACCTCCAGGCTACGAAAGAGAAGGGACAATTTGGGGGAGGCTGAAGAGCCTCCTGGGAGGGTTTCTTTGCAGAGAGGGATTGGTGTGTTCCTCAAAAGAGCTGTTTCCTCCCTACTTCAGGCTAATGAGAGCTTAGAGAAAACTGCGCGTGGAGATTTGAACTTGTCTTGACGTTTGAGAGTCATTGGCACCATCATCTGCCTCCTGCCTGGGAAGCTAAAGCCAGAAGGCTGTGGTGGGAGCTGGCCTGGTGGGCAGCAGCTGCAGCAGCAGGAGAGACGGTTGCCTAGGAACGGCCAGGCCACTACTTTCAGTTTGGCAGGGCAGGAATGACTGTGCACTGGAGACCACAGGTCAGGTCATCGGAGAGGAACCCCCAACCAAACAGGCAAACTAGTGGGAGGCTGAGGCTGGGGAGTGGTTCCTGCAATTGGATGAGCCTCTGTCTGGGAACCTGGAGCTAAGTGGAAACTCACGAGCAGACACCTGAAAATGGTTATCACTTGTCTCCAAAAATTGTCAGGTGAGGGCCTCCTCAGTGACGGGGGATCTCCAAAGAACCACAGGAGTGCAGACTGGCTCACATTCATGCACCCTTCAAGTTAAACATTCCATGCCTCCCCTCGCATTGCAGATCTCTGGAGCTCTGTCCACGGAGGGGCCCCACACGTATCCAAATGGTGGGAAGAGGTCAAACAAACACTAAAGAAATAACCTAAAACTAAATTATCCTCCCGGCCGCACATTTCTCAGCCTGAAGTAGGCCTGACCCTGGGGGAAGTTTTAATTTAGAAGGGACTTTTAAGTTTCACTATTACCCCAGACTGGACTTTTTTTTTCTTCCTTTTTTTGGATAAGTTTTAGCTGTGCTTTTAGTTACCTTAGTTCATTAAAATGTTTTAAACAAAATAGAAACAGACTCATAGCTGTCAGAGGGGAGAGTTGTGGAGGTGTTGATGAAAAAGGTAAAGGGATTAAGAAAGAAAAAAACTCCAAAAACTGTCCTTGTTTTAAAGATCCTATAAATAAAGTGACCACTGACTTAGGTAGACTATAGGCCACCCTTCTCTTCGTAGTATTTTTCTAATGCAGTATTTCTTATAGGAATCTTATTGATCACACAGTAGTTATAAGAATGTCAGATACAGCCCTGGCCAGTTTGGCTCAGAGGTTAGAGCGTCGACCCATGGACCAAAGAGTCACAGGTTCAATTCTGGTCAAGGCACATACTTCGGTGGCAGTTAGGTCACTCCCTGGTCAGGGTCACATGGGAGGCAACCAGTCGATGTGTCCCTCTCACGTTGGTGTTTCTCTCTCTCTCCCACTCTGTCTGAAAATAAATGGAAAAAATATCCTCGGATGAAGATTAAAAAAAAGAATGTCAGATATAATGATATATGCAATCTAAATTAGACAGGCTGATTAAGATCGTATATAGTGTAAAAAAATACACGTTAAACATTAGCCATGTGGACAGATGCACAGTGAAACTGCCTTTCCCTCTATTCCAGTAACTAACTTTCACTCACACAGATCTTCGACACACCTAGACACACAAGGATGACTTTTGACCTGCAACCATCTCACATGACATTACTGAGCATTCTGTGAGACTCCCATGAAAACAATGCAGAGTAAACCCCATGCAGGTAGCAGGAGGTGCCAAGTCATTTATTCTATATTGAACTCAGAAGACTCTAAACTCTTGACATTACTATGTGTAAAGAGCATATGTCTCCTTTGCTACATTTACTGCACAATCGACATGTACTTCGAATGGGGGAATTTTGCTGGTTGTTTCATATAATAGTGATAACTGAAGTTCTCTTAAAAATGTAAGAAAATGTTGATAACATATTTTAGTCCTTCACTGAAAATATAGCATGAGCCATATACAGCTTTAAACCAAAAGGTAGAAGAAGGTGCACTGGAATGGCAATGCTTGCTTCTAGGTTTTGAGGCTATGGTTTCCATCACTAATGAAACAGATACAAGTGCTTACTGATTTACGAAATCAAGCACTAGTCTGGGTTCTTAGAGTAAATCCCAAAACAGAAGAAATGCTACTTCTTTTCCCTCTGGGGACTTTTTAGAAGCTAGCCCCAAATTATAAATTTTCCATGGTTCCTCTGCAGCAGTGCTTGTGTATGTGTGTGTGTGTGTGGTCGTCAAAGAACAAACCAGAGATTCCAAAATGGCAGCAGAGTGAAGGGAAGCTACACAGACCATCTCCCAGGACCAAACTGGAATTACAACTAAAATAAAGACAAATCGTTGGGAAAAAGCAACAGAAAAGCAGCTTGCGAGGACCATACAACCAGGGACACTGAATCGATCCTGGTAGGATTGCGGAGGCGCGAGAGGGGGGCTGGGAGCCCACGGACAGCAGCGGCCCTAGCCATGAGCAGCGCACCGCCCTCGGGGTAAAAGCCCGAGCCGGCTCCACAGCGCAGAGCCGGGACAGAGCGCTAAAACAGCCACAGCCACTCACCTGGGCTCCGGCAGAGGGAGGGCGGACTGGACTGGAACTGTGTGGGGACACTAGGGATTTGGAGGGCACTCAGAGCTTTTGCTGTAATTAGTAGAAGAAATAGGAAGGAAAATAGAACCACACTAAACAAAAATGGCAATAAATAAGTACATATCAATAATCACCTTAAATGTAAATGGATTGAATGCTCCGATAAAAAGACACAGAGTAGCGGATTGGATAAGAAAGCATGACCCATATATATGTTGTTTACATGAGACCTACCTCACAACGAAAGACTCACATAGGTTGAAAGTGAAGGGTTGGAAAAAAATCTTCCAAGCAAACGGAAAGGAAAAAAAAACCTGACGTAGCAATACTCATATCTGATAAAATAGATTTCAAAATGAAGGCCATAACTAGAGACAAAGAAGGCACTACATAATATTGAAAGGATCTATCCAACAGGAAGATATAACCTTGGTAAACATATATGCACCCAATATAGGAGCACCAAAATATATTAAAAATCTTCTGGAGGACTTCAAAGGAGAAATCGACCACAATACAATCATAGCAGGGGACTTCAACACCCTGCTGACATCACTGGATAGATCCTCTAGACAAAAAATTAACAAGGAAACAGAGACTCTAAATCAAGCACTATAGCAAATGGACTTAATAGATATCTACAGAGAATTACACCCCAAAACTACAGAATTCACATTCTTCTCAAGTGCACATGGGACATTCTCAAAGATAGACCACATGTTAGGACACAAACAAAGTCTCTACAAGTTCAAGAAAATTGAAATTATATCAAGCATCTTCTCAGATCACAATGGCATGAAACTAGAAATCAATTGCAATAAGAACATGCAAAGACATTTGAACACATGGAGACTAAATAGCATGTTATTAAACAATGAATGGGTTACCGAGGAGATCAAGGAAGAAATTAAAAACTTCCTGGAAACTAATGAAAATGAACACACAACAACACAAAATCTATGGGATGCAGTGAAAGCAGTTCTGAGAGGGAAGTTCATAGCACTCCAGGCCTACCTCAAGAAACAAGAACAATTTCTAATAGACTATCTAACCTCACAACTTAAAGAACTAGAAAGCAAACAAAAAGAAAACCCCAGAGCAAGTAGAAGGAAGGAAATGATAAAGATCAGAGCAGAAATAAATGACACAGAGACCAAAAAAAAAAAAAAACAAACAAAAAAAAAACAATTCAAAGGATCAATGAAACAAAGAGCTGGGTTTTTTTTTTAAAGGTAAACAAGATTGATGGACCCTTAGCTAGACTCACCAAGAAACAGAGAGAGAGAGAACCCAAATACACAAAATCAGAAATGAAAGAGGAGCGAAATGGACAAATTTCTAAAAACACATAGTCTCCCAAAACTGGACCGGGAAGAGATAGAAAACTTGAACAGACCAATAACAACGAAGGAAATTGAAGATGTAATCAAGACTCTCCCAGCAAACAAAAGCCCAGGCCCAGACGGCTTCACGGGGGAGTTTTACCGAACATTCAAAGAAGAACTAACACCCATTCTCCTCAAACTATTTCAAAAAATTCAAGAAGAAGGAAGACTTCCAAACTCATTTTATGAGGTCAGCATAATTCTAATTCCAAAACCAGAAAAAGACACTACAAAGAAAGAAAACTACAGGTCAATATCCCTGATGAACACGGATGCCAAAATCCTTAACAAAATACTAGCAAATCGGATCCAGCAATACATCAAAAAAGTTATCCACCATGACCAAGCAGGATACATCCCAGGGATACAAAGCTGGTTCAATATTCGCAAATCAATAAATGTGATACTCAACATGAACAAAATGAAAGATAAAAACCACATGATCATATCAATAGACACTGAAAAAGCATTCGACAAAATCTAGCACCCATTTCTGATAAAAACACTCAGCAATGAGGGAATAGAGGGATCATATCTTCACATAATAGAGGCCATATATGAAAAACCTACAGCCAACATCATACTCAATGGGCAAAAACTAAAAACATTTCCCTTAAGAACAGGAACAAGACAGGGATGCCCACTTTCGCCACTCTTATTTAACATAGTACTGGAAATCTTAGCCACAGCAATCAGACATGAAGAAAAAATAAAAAGGATCCAAATTGGTAAGGAGGAAGTGAAACTGTCATTATTCACAGATGACACGATATTATACATAGAAAACCCTAAAGACTCCATCAAAAATCTACTAGACTTAATAAATGAATTTGGCAAAGTAGCAGGATACAAAATTAACGTCAAGAAATCGACGGCATTCTTATACACCAATGATGAACTCACAGAAAGAGAAACTAAAAAAACAATTCCATTTACCATCGCGGCAAAAAAATTAAGATACCTAGGAATAAACTTAACCAAAGAAGTAAAGGACCTATTTGCAGAAAACTACAGGACATTGAAAGAAGAAATAGAGGAAGATATAAAAAAGTGGAAGCACATAACTTGTTCATGGATTGGAAGAATTAACATCATTAATTCTTAAGAATTAACACCATATTACCCAAAGCAATCTATAGATTCAATGGAATCCCCATCAAAATACCAACAACAGCCCTGGCCGGTTTGGCTCAGTGGTTAGAGCTTCAGCCTGCAGTACAGAGAGACCCGGGTTCGGTTCCCGCTAAGGGCACGTACCTCGGTTGCAGTTTGTCCCTGGCCTTGGTTGGTCGTGCGGGTGGCAGCCACTCAATGTGTCCCTTTCACATCGATGTTTCTCTCTCTCTCTCTCTCTTCCTCTCTCTCCCTCCCACTCTGTCTGAATAAAAAATGAAGGAATGTCCTCAGGTGAGGATTAAAAAAAAAAAGAATACCAACGACATATTTCACAGAACTAGAACAAATACTTCAAAAGTTCATATGGAACCAAAAAAGACCTCGAATAGCCACAGCAATCTTGAAAAAGAAGGACAAAGTAGGTGGGATCACAATACTGGATATCAGGTTATACTACAAAGCTATTGTAATCAAAACAGCCTGGTACTGGCACAAGAATAGGTATATAGACCAGTGGAACAGAACAGAGAATCCGGAAATTGACCCAAGACATTATGCTCAATTAACATTTGACAAAGTTGGTAAGAGCATGCAATGGAATAAAAACAGCCTCTCTAATAAATGGTGTTGGGAAAATTGGACAGCTACATGCAAACAAATGAAACTAGATCATTAACTTACACCATACACAAGAATAAACTCAAAATGGATAAAAGACTTAAGTGTGACTTGTGAATCCATAAAAATCCTAGAAGAAAATGTAGGCAACTAAATTTCAGACATCATACGCAGCAGAATCTTCACTGATACATCATCTAAGGCAACAGAAACAAAGAAAAAAATGAACACATGGGACTACATCAAATTCAAAAGCTTCTGCACAGCAAAAGAAACAACCATCAAAATGGAAAGGGAACCCACTGTATGGGAGAGCATAATCACCAATGATACATCAGATAAGGGGTTAATCTCCAAAATATATAGAGTGCTCATACAACCCAACAAAAGGAAGACAAAGAACCCAATGAAAAAATGGGCAGAGGAACGAAATAGACACCTCTCCAAACAGGACATACAAAGGGCTAAGAGACATATGAAGAAATGCTCAACATCACTAATCATCAGAGAGATGCAAATTAAAACAACAATGAGGTATCACCTCATTGAGGTATCACCTGTCAGAATGGCCACCATCAACCAATTATCAAACAAGAAGTGTTGGCAACGGCGAGGATGTGGAGAAAAGGGGACTCTAGTACACTGCTGGTGGGAATGCAGACTGGTGCAGCCACTATGGAAAACAATATGGTGTTTCCTCAAAAAATTAAGAATTGAATTGCCATTTGACCCAGAGATCCCACTTCTAGGAATATACCCTAAGAAGCCTGAAACACCAATCAGAAAGAATATATGTACCCCGTGTTCATAGCAGCACTATTTACAATAGCTAAGATCTGGAAACAGCCCAAGTGTCCATCAGTAGACGAATGGATAAAAAAACTGTGGTACATATACACAATGGAGTACTATGCAGCTGTAAGAAAGAAAGATCTCTTATCCTTTGAGACGACATGGAGGGACCTGGAGAGTATTATCCTAAGCAAAACAAGCCAAGCAGAGAAAGACAAATATCACATGATCTCACTTATTTGTGGAATATAATGAACATAACAGTCTGAGGAACAGGGTAGACCCAGAGATATGGAAGTAGGGTACAGACTGACAACCCTCAGAAGAGGGGGTGGAAAGGAAGGGAAGAGATAAACCACAGAACTTATATGCATGTATGCATAACTGATGGACATGGACAACAAAGCTGGGGACGGGGTTGGAGGGATGGGGAGGAGGGTGTCAATGGGGAGAAAAGGAGAAACATCTGTAACAAAAATAAATTAAAAAAAAAAAAAAAAAAGAACAAACCAAATAAGAACTTGCCAAACTGCAAGAAAGTTAATGTTTGGTATACTTGTTATAAGGAATAAGGAACCTTGAACAGCCAGAGTCAGGATTTTTAACAAAAATACACCCCTATGTATCCTGCTTTGTACCAACTATTATAGCAAATAAATTTTGGAAGGCAACTTATGTTTAAAGATCCTCTTGTGATGATTTCTCTAGTTAAATAGAAACTGTACTATAAAAAGCAAGCACATTCTTGAACCCAAGACGACGTCTCTTTAAGTTATTGCTTGAATTGCAAGTTCCTGTTGGGGGGAGAAAAGCATGCAAGTAACTCCAAGGTCTATTTTACTGACAACTTAAGATGCAAAGTATTTTATTTTTAAACCTCTAACATTTGAAAACGAGAGCCTAGGTTAAATAATGTAACTTTTCCAAAACTGAATGTGCTCATTTGAAGCTCAGTGTTTCTGCTTGAACATTACTGCTTTGATGACCTTCAATGACGCGAATTGATTAGTCACAGTTGGTAACATCCCTGTTGTCCTTGGTAAGGATTTAAAACATTCTGGACTGGATGGATTTTGTCGTATGTGGGCATTTTCCTTCCGAATGTCTCCTGAGAGGCATATACCACGTGCAGGAATCCATCTTCATCATTCTCACTTTCCTGCACCAATAATCGCCATGGAAACACTCACCATTCAGTGTCCCCTTACCAACAGGAAGAAGGCTTGATTAGCATTCAGCGGTACGCCTTTCGAATTCTTCTAATTAATTACTCATGTTGACATGGTCTGGTCCAAGGAGCTTAATTTTATCCAATACAGGGAGCTGCTTCTCACCCTTGTATCATTCTATGATTCCTAGGATTTTGATAGGATGCTGTTCTTGGATCAGTCGGTCACCTTCTACTCTTTGTTGAAGGTGTTAAGCTGTCTGAAAGTCTTTTCCCACCACATGAAGAGGGAGAGTGGGCAGGTGGGAGGTTGGGTGGAGGCAGCTGCTGTGACTCAGGTAATAGTGACTTCTATTGTGCCCCGCCAGCTGGGTCAGCTGGAAAGGACATTTTATTATGTGACAGTGACCAGAGAAGTGACAGGCTTGTTGGAGATTTCTTCCAGAGCTGGCCTGGAATGGATCCATGGGACAGGTTTGAGGGGGAGAAGTGAGAAGGAAAAACATTGCACTCTACTTGCTTCCCCCAAGCCCAGCTCATTCAGTAAACCAGATACTATAGGATCAGGAGGATCTGCGGACTGAGTGGTCAGTTGTCAAACAAGAAGGGTCTCTCTGTGGTCACCATTTATCTCGTGTCAGGGTTCAGGACAAATTCTACAACAGCACACAGCATGGGTCAAGGGAGAGGCTGATTGGGAGAGGGGAAGAATTACGGGGCTGGACCATCACAGGAAGAGAGGGCAGGAGACTCCTGTTCTCCAATCATCCTGCAGAGAGGAGTCCCGGGCAGGGCCCCTGCTGGATGCGCAGCGTGGGTCTACCTTCCAATGAAAGGAACTGCCCCCTTTGATACTGCAGGGAAGGAAAACATTTTCCTTAGCCCTCTTAGGGTCCCTGGCTGGGTCTGAAAATTAAACTAACAAAGACAGATTAACAACATGCAAATTTATTCAATATAAGTTTGATGTGACATGGGAGCCTTCATAAGGAAATGAAGACCCAAAGAAACAGTTCAACCTGAGTATTTTTATTCTAGTTTGATGACAAGTGGGCATTCATGGAGAAATATGATAGGTTAAGGAGTATGAGGTAAGTGTAGTAAACTAGGGGAAACTAAGCAAGATCTACTTGTTAGGATTCCTCTTGATGTTACTTGGTCTCGAGAGATAAGGATGCTCCTTTCCTCTGGGTATGGGGGCACTTCTTAATGAGGGGAGAAGGGGATGGGGAGGTCAAAGTGACCTTCCTGCTTCTGCTCTTTTCCCAAACTCCTTCAACTTAAAAAAGAATACTCAGTATGCCAAGGTGCCATATTTTGGAGTAGCATGTCCTGAATCCCATCCATATCCTTCTTTTTTTTAGGGAAGATGTGAAAAATCAATCTGTTGCAAAGTGAGGGGAGACACATTGTGGGAGGCTGATGTTTACAGAACTTGCCTGGGAATGCTAGCTGTCCAGCACATGGAAACCTTGGGCCCTGGAAAGTTATGTGGGTTGGGAGGAAGGAGTGGGAGGAGGGGACTGTCCCCTCCTTGAGCAGCTGGTGTGAGTACAGCCTCTTCTACTAAGAATGAGCCTCCATCCCAGCTGGCTCACTGTCCTGGCAACCAAGAATAAGCATGTGAGGTCACTTCCAGCTCTTCTGACCCCTGCACCACAATCCAGGGGTGAGAGAGAAGGAGGAAGCAGAGATAAACCCTAGCTTTCAGGCCAGGACAATTGGACATCTAAAGAAGGAGGAGGAAGGGAGCAGGTAGAAAGAGAATGCAGAGGAAGGAGAAAGTTTGAGGGAGAGACTTAAAGGTGTTTATATAGAAAAGCATCCACTATTTCCTTGGTGCACAGACAAATGAGAATGTGCTGAATACCTGCCAAGCTAAATGATTTCATCAGTTATTTTCTGACATAATGGATTAGAAAACAAATACCTGTGAATTAAGTTAAGAGAATTTTAAAAATCTGCTCTTTCGCCCTCATCCTGCTCCCAGAATAATAGAAAAGGAAACCAATAATTTCAGTATCCTTCAGAGTTTTGACTTTGAGCCAGTGAATAGTTTAGTCCATGATGCCCTCAGAGTGACCCCTCAGAGAGTCAGGGCAGTGCAGTGAACTATGGTGCTAAAAAATGACGTGTGGACAAGGTTATTCATCACAGCATTAAAAAAAAAAAAAAGAAATGATTGAAAATAACTAAAATGATTCTCACAGGGGTAGTCATTATATAAATTTATGTCACACAATTCACTGAATTATAATGCAACTATAAAAATAATAACTTTTAAAGACTCTCATCATCCTCTTTTTTTTCTTTGTAATCCTCACCTAAGGATATGTTTTTACTGATTTTGAGAGAGAGAGAGAGAGAGAGAGAGAGAGAGAGAGATCAATCGATTGCCTCCCATACACTCCCTGACCTGGGATCAAACCCACAACCCCTAGGTATGTGCCCTGTCCAAGAATCAAACCTACAACCTTTTGGTGTACAGGATGATGCTCCAAACAACTGAGGCACCTGGTCAGGGCTATAAAAAGAATATTTTTTAATGAACTGATATATAATGATATCTGCAATTAATTATTCAGTAAAAAAATCGGTGTTGTTAGCCACACTGTCTATTCTACGCTATTATTTGTGTAAAAAATGCTTGTGGTGGGAGCATCTGTATGGTCTTGTACAAGCAAGAATATTTCTGGAAAGATATAGTAAAATATAGCAAGAAACTAGTAATATTGATTATCTTCAGGAAGGGGCACTCGGTGGCTGGGAGCAGAGGTGAGAGATACTTCTCTGAAATTTATTTCATGTCTTTTGAACCATATGAATATATTATACATTCTGAAAAAATATATAGCTTAGAAACAGCATAGAAAACCCTAGGTTCACTATCTCTTTCAGATAAGGTCTTTCTGCATTTGCTGATGGGCTTTTGTCAACATTTCTGCTGTATCATTTTTCTGGATTCTTTTCTTAAGGCAGCAGAGCGTACTTTTGTCCTTTGAAGAGTGTGGGTTTGGAGTCAGACGGACACAGGTTGAGAGCGGCTCCACCACCACCTGGCTGTGGGAATTTAGGCAAGCTGTTCTACCTGAATCTCAGATTCCTTGATCACGAAATGCTCACCGTGTGGCATCTAGCTTCCCCTAGAGTGAGTGATCCAAAAGACAGCAAGTGCCTTTAATGACCTAACCAAGGTCACACACCATCATTTCCCCCTTACTCTACTCCCTGGGAGCTAGTCACAATCCAGCCCACAGTCAAGGGGCAGGAAATTAGGTTTTACCTCTTGAAGAGAGGAATAGCAAAGAATTTGTGAACATATTTTAAAACCACCATTTAAAAAGCAACCACATAATTTATCATTCAAACGGACACTTAAAGAGTAAAAGGTGTTCTTCATAATCAAGTCTGGACAGTAAGTGTCAACTGGGACTTTCCTGGGCAGACCAGGGTGTATGATGACTGAGCTATCAGTTTTCCCATAACCTCTCATGAAGGTGAATCTCAGACTCAGACATGTTTGCAAGTATCTATTACAATTTGACTCCCAAACCCGCATTCTCCTCGCCCTGTAAGCTCAGTGGAATTCTAGCTCCCTGCTTATCTAGGAACTTCAACAAGCACTTTACCTGAAAGGCTATTTTCCAGGCAAAATGAGAAAATGTTCTGACTGAAGATCAGCTAAGTTTCTAATTGGATCAGACAAGAGAATCCTCTTAAGGAAGAAAGGCAGGACAGCAATATAAATCTCAGAGTCTTTCCCAGGGTGTTAGGATGCCAGGCTCCTCAGATTGCACACCGGTCATTTCACCATTGAAAAGGTCTCATACTATCCCCTTAAAATCCCTCTGAAGTGCAGATTAAATAGCAACTGCTGAACGTCTTGCAGAAATGTCATCCAGAGTAAGGCACCTTATATGGGTTACCTACCTTTCAAGCATGTATTTATGAAAAAAAATCTTCAGGTGTTATAACAAACATCTCCCTGGGGATAGACTAAAAACTCATTTAAACAGACATCTGCATATCGATGCTGGAGTACTCAAAAGTAAATTTCAGATGGTATATAAAACTCAGTAACTGTGTTCCTAAGCAACCTTCGGTTTTTAACAATTCCATTAGAAACAATCATTGCACGGGGAAAATGAAGTTACAGGCAAGAGCGATACAGACGGGTAGTAACAGATATTTTTCCTACAGAAATTTCAAGGGCAAAGTATTTTCTTTAATAGTATCTTGCTATAAAATTCAAACAGAGCAAACCCAGAACTGGATTACCTCTAGGTTTCCTTGCTAATTACTGCCTCTGCATTTACTTAGTACAGCAGCACTATCATTAGTTCTGTTGTCATTTATGTCTATTATGAATAAAACTCCAATCCCCTCCTCCAACAGAGCAGTTGTTTTCCAACCCCTGCTCCTGGTTCCCGATTATGATATCGCAACAGCAGCGTGTACTCTACCTCACTGGCGGTGTCCTGATCACCCCACGTTGCTACAATTCAATTCTGAGGGAGAATATCTTTCCTACGCTTTGTCTGATACTCAAGGTGTGCCATAATTTGGCCCGGCACGATCCTGTAGAAAAATAATGTTAGTCACATATGTAACTTAAATTTCCTAGTAGTCACATTAAAATAGTGAAAAGAGCCCGGCTGGTGTGGCTCAGTGCTTGAACGTCAACCCATGCACCAAGAGGTCGCCAGTTCAATTCCTGGTCAGGGCACATGCCCAGGTTGTAGGCCTGATCCCCAGTGGGGGGCATGCAGGAGGCGGCCAAGTGATGTTCTCTCTCATCGATGTTTCTCTCTCTCTCCTATCCTCTCTCTAAAATCAATAAAGAAAAATATTTTTTAAAATAGTAAAAAGAAATAGGTGGAGTTAATTTTAGTAATATATTTCATTTAATCCAATATATCCCGAAGGGGTTCAGAGTCTGCCACCCTAAAATATGCCAGGCTGGTATAAGGCTTATTTTTGGCTGAAGGCAACTGAAAAGAAGCAGACACAAGAAAAACTCTCTGCCTTCTCCCATTCTCTTAGTAAGGGCAGAAGGATTCTTAATCACTGGAGACAACTCTAGACCCTTTCAGCCCAGAGATAGCACCGGTGTAATCTATACAAACAAAGCTTGCTAAACCAGCCCTTATCTTCCATTAGCTTCTCCATCCATATATTTGTCTTCCCACAATTTGTTGCCCCCAGAAACTCAAAATCCCTTTTCTTTGTCTTGTTACTTCTCTACACATTTGTTCTTTAAGATGCTCTATAAGCCCAAGTTCTAACCACCCCTTTGAGTTACTCATCACTGAGTACTCCTGTGCTTATGGGCAATGCATGCATTAATACAATTCTGTTTGTTTTTCTCTCGTGAATTTGCCTTTTGCCAGTTTAATTTGCAGGGCCTCAGTTAATGAGCCTAAATTAGGTAGAGATAAAATAATTTTTTTTCTTCTGTACAATCCAAATATGATCTCAACATACAAGCACTGTAAAAATATTAATAAGATATTATATTTTAAAATTAAGTGTCCAAATCTGGTGTGTATTTTACATTTACAGCAAATTTCTATTTGGACTAGACACATTCCAAATACTCAGTAACCACAGGTAGCTAGTGGCTACTGTATTGGAGAGCACAGACTAGTTCTACCAGACTGTAACCCCTTAAATTCCCATCAGCCACATTACTTGTTCTTCTCTGCAAATACTCCAATATTATGTGCCTCCCATCTTGATAAGCTCTGTTCCCCTTTCTTGGAAATTCCTTCTTCTATCTCAGTCTTTTTTGGCTTATCACTTCAAATGCAAGACACAGCTTTTCCACCTGGACCAGATGGGCTTATTCTGTCATAGATGATTGCAATGTGTGCACACATATCAGTTTTTATTGTTTTCTTGAGAGAAACTGTTGAGACTTATTTTTGTTTCTCTTCTCAGGCCTACCAGATTGCTTTGCATATCCTAGGTACTCAAAAAGGACTTGTTGTTTTGAAGTGGACTGCACTGAATTCACTGCAAAGGAAAGGAACTTGTCTATTTAGAACCAAGCCACTGACTGCTAGTGAAACATCTGCATGGCAATATGTTCTCTACCTACAGGGAAACCAGAAGCCTGCTGACTTAGTCACTCCACATCCAAAGCAACCATTAATTATATGGAAATTGCTCACATTGCATGGCAATTCAGAAAAGCTTTGAACGTTAAGTTGATGACTATATTTAATTTAGCTATTATCACTTCAAGGCTGTGCGGGGATCCCCATTTCTTTTTGGTATAGTGTCTATTAACTTAGCTAGAATATCCTTTGTGATGTCTTAGAAGGCTGCCAGTTATTCCACATCAGGCACTGAGGATTATTGAAAGTGATTGGAAAGAAATGGCAACTGCTTTGACTAAATATTTATAAAGTGCTCAATCACATCTCCGTGTTCTCATTTGATCCAAAAAGAGAATTCTGCCTGTGCTAGGAAACAGCGAGGTAGCACTAGAGCACAAGACTGCCTCTTTCTGAGCTCTGTCTTTCCCCTTCTGCTCTTTTCTGTCCGCTGTGAGGCTGCAAGGAGCACCAACCTGCCTTCCTTACAGAGGTCTCAGGGCTGAAGTTACTTGAGTTCCTTCTCCAAAGAATATAAAATATGACTTCATACCAAAGACTATTTGCGAATAGTATCTAATGTGTTACTTCTCATAGGTATTTGCACTGTATTTATTTGCCAATAGAAACAAAGCCCTTGTGGGTCTGACCCACCCTGAGCTGCACCCTTCAGACTGTCCTATCTGTGTACAGACCAGCTTCTCCTTCACCCATAATACTAGATTTTGCTGAATATGGGGACCTTCAGGTCAAAGGAGATTCCTCCATGTTAAGAACTTGGGCTTTGGCATGAAAAACCCTGGGTTAACCAATCATAGACTATGAGATATTGAGCAAGTTAATAAATTTCTCTGAGCTCTGTTTCTTTGTGGATAATACTATTTAGCTCATTAAATCATTGTGAGGTTTAGATGAGATAAGGTGTAGTACAGGTATAGTACGTAAAGTGCCTGATGCATGGTAAATACCAAACGCATATGAGATACTACTTACAACAGTAAGTAACATGATTTTCATGCCTCCTGCAGTCCAGACCCCATGCTGGCTTTTCATGCATGACCTTTTTCATGATCCACATACAAAATGATTGAGCTGTACACTGGGGTAAACAGGTGAGGCTGCCCAAAGCTAAAGATGAGCAACAAATATCTTGACATCCCTGGACCGTATTTGTGAAGGGGAGCAGCATGTGCCACCCCAAAACTTGCCTCTGTGGCAGAAGGATTATTTTGAGCTGATTATTTTGAGAAACTGCAGACACAGGAGAAGCTATGAAGACAGAGTAGAAGTTGCCCTTTCATAAGGGAAATTTACATTAGATGTGAGTCTGTATCAGCTCTGGCAGGTGCAGCTCAGTTGGTGGAAAGCGCCGACCCATACACTGAATGGTGGCAGGTTCGATTCCGGGGCAGGGCACATACCCACGTTTTGAGTTTGATCCCCAGTAGGGGTGCATACAGGTCAATGTTTCTCTCTTACATCATTGTTCTCTCTCTCCCTTCCTCTCTCTAAAAATAAATAAGAAACATCCTTGTGTGAGGATTTTAAAAAAAGAGAGAGTTATTATTAGAGATAATTTTTCACCTGAGAGACTTATTTACAGGGCATTCTTTTTCCTCTTCTTACCTTCCTTCAAATTGCCTTCCCCTTTGAAGTCCGGACCTCAGCTCAGGATGGCATATAAGCCTCAATCTTCCAGCTGCCTTTTGAGTCTCAAATGTTTGTGGGGCTCCCATAATTAATTAATTTAATTAATATAAAATTTAAAATGGAATTAATTTAATTAACATAATTAATTAAATACAATTAATTTTTTTCTTCTCTTAATCTGTCTTTTATTACACAGGGGTCTCAGCTAAGAACCTAGAAGAGTAAAGAAAAAATTATTTTTCCTCCCCTGCATTTGGAAAAAATACACCAGGGTGCCCCAGAACATTAGTTTAAAGTTTTGCTATAAAATAATAGTCCCACCCAATACATAGGAGGGAAGTTGAAGTCTGGAACAGTTGAAGCTGCATAACTTGTAATTACCTAATGAACACTGGTGCTATTGTGGAGAAAGAGTGGTGCTGAGATTCAGTCTTCAATAATCCTGGAGATATTTACTCAAACCAACATATGTTTATTATAATATGTGTCAGTTATTTTTTCAATAAAGTTTTTATTTTGAGGCAACTGTAGATTCATATGCAGTTATAAGAAATAATACAGAGAGCAAGAGAGAGATCCCACGTACCCCTTACCCATTTCTCCCCAGAGGTCACACCCTGCAAACCTGTAGCACAGTGTCACAACCAGGATATTCATGTTGGTGCAACAGAACATTTCCATCACCAGAATGAGCCTTCATGGGGCCACTTTATGGCCACGCCCACTTCCCTCCTGCCTTCATCCCACCTTAGCCCCTGGCACCACTAGCCTATTCTCCATTTCTGTAACTGTGTCATTTCAGAACTATTATATAAATGGGATCATACGGGTTTCTTCTTGCTTCAGACTGTGTAGATGACAAAGCATACATGCTCTCTTGGTGAGCTATGAGAATTGGTGGAGGGGATTTCAGAGGCTTGAAGGTTACCAAGCTAGAGGAGCGGGCAAGGGCCAGATCATCTATGCCATATGTAATAACGTGGATATCATTCCCTAGGCCGTGGAAAGCTGTTTGAGGATTTTAATGAGAAATGAACAATTTCAGATGTGTGATTCAAAGAGCTCACTCTGGCAGCTGCTGGAAGAGTCTAGGCTGGAAGCAGGAAGAACAATCAGAACATCACGTTAGAAGTCCATGGAAGAGATTATGAAGAGCTGAACTCAGCGGTGGCAGGAAGAGGAGGATGAAGAAGACATGAAAGTGAAAGAAGAGAAAGTGTAGAGGGGCTGAAGGCCAGGACTCTGGCTTGGGTGACGGGTTGGGGAGAAGAGCCATTTGCTGGGACAAGTGAAGAACAGGATCAGAATTAAGGGGATGAGTTCAGTATTCAAATACTCATTTCAAGGCACTGTGGGACATCTGTGGACAATGTCCAGGAGGATATGTGGGGTGAGAGAGAGCTCTAAAGGGAGGTCAGTCTTCCACACACATGTAAGAGGTCATGGAATCCACAGTGACAAGAGATCTGCAGACACTGTGGACTCAAGGAGAAGACAGAAAGCAAGACAAGTTACTGCCCTTCCGTTTTCTTACCTTCGCATCAGTTATAATGATAATCATCAAGCGCACATCATCTATCCAGGGGGGAAAGAATACAAGACAAGGCTTAAAACATTATAGAATTTCATAAACTCAAGATACTACTATTGTAATAAAGAGAATCTTAAAACAAAGAAGTATCATGAAATACTAGCAAGTTTTTAGCTCTTTTTCTTTCTTTTTTTCTTTTAGCACTAAGCACTTTTTTAACCTTTTCCAAACATACAAGTCATGCTCCTATTTTGAAAGAACTCAGAAAGGAAGACGTACAATTACAGAGATATTCTGAATAGTTGTTTAGGCGTAAACAGCAATTTCCACATCCAGAATCTTATAATTAGGGGCTTCAGAATAAGTGGGATGGGACCACATAAAGCAAAAGGATCAGATCCTCACTGAAAAAGTTTAAAAGCAACATCCACATGTATCTTTTCTTCCTCTGGTACATTCATCTCTGAATTTTCCATTTGCATATTGCTCTGAATACCTTCTGCCAACACCAAGTTGAGTGGGGAAGAGATAGTCACATGTAAGAGAGCCCTCTTGCAAATCAAAACATATATAGTCAGATCTAATTATCTCTTCTCCCTTCTGTTTCTGGCACCATCCCTAGCTTCCCCATGGCAATGATTTATTTCCTTCACTTTAAATATTTTATTATTATTAATAGGATTCAAGAAAGCACAGAGGGAATGCTAAATTGGTTAATATAGAAAATGCACAGAAGTACCTAGCTACAAACATTTTGATGCTAAACCATAATATAGTCTAAGTATCTGATAAATAAAATCACCAATTTGCAAATATTCAAGAGAATTCACAAATTCTATCAAAGCTACACATGTACTTATCAAGCTGTTTCCCTCTTACTACACTGAAGGTGACAGAATGATTTGTTCAACTTCTTCCTGTCATTGTGATTAATGAATGCTTTCATTCATCTAGCCAGTATCTATCTGGTGAGGACTATAAGCAAGTCACTATGCCAGGCCTGGGGCTTGGGGGAGAGAAAATAGCTTGGAAAATTTACAGTCTGGTGGATACCAGTGATTTAGTAGAATCTTGATTGTGATGTTATCAAAATCTTTCCACATTTCTAAAGAATTCCATATTACCTAAGGGACCTCAGGAAACCACAGGCATAACTACTGTGGATTCTCCATATTTGCTAATTCTTTTTGGGGGGGGTGGATAAAGCTATCTGTAGTGAGTTATTTATCGCTGCCTGATTTCAAAGAGGGTGTGAGCTAGCAGCTAAGGGTCCCAGATATGAGATGAGTAAAGGAGACAGGCACTAGCACAATAATGAATCCTGCACAACCAGGTGGTGTACCAAGACTACATCTGCTGAGCGGGGGATGCTGAGTATTACAAAGTCATTCTATGTCATTCTGAAGCTTTGCTGAATACAGTTGTACACCAAGCCAAGGCATTAAATCTGCAGGACTAGTTTATGGTTTGCTAATGGATGAAATTCAATAAGATACAAGAATCCTCCAGGAAGACCCCATGCACCCCTAGTCCATGTCTCCTCTTTTCATCTAGGTTTCATCTGTATTGGGGAGAATTACTCTGTTACCAGCAAACTCAGTGGTGCTGAACTCCCTGAGCAAGGAGCAGAGTGACACTCACCATGTTGGTGTAACAGAGTCGGGGTGGGGTGGGAGGGGGAAATCACATTGAGGGCTGGTGTTGGGAATTAACATGAACAGAACAGACCTTTTGTGGGTCACAGGCGGGGGGAGTAGTGTTGGGGACAGGGAAGAAACGTAAGAGTGGTTCTCTGTTACTACTGGAACACATGGCTTCTTGTTACTTTTAAATCGAGAATGGGTTTTGTAGGCTGGCTGGTGAGGAATACCAGCCGGTTTAATTGTGCATTCAACAAATATTTACTGTGCACCTGCTATGTGCCAGGTCGTTCCAGGAGCTGGAGAGACAGAAACAAACAACTCAAGGAGCTCATATTCTGGGGTAGGGTGGGGGCAGAGGTATAAACATCCAAAGAGTAAAAAAGCTAGCATTCCTGTAGCACTGATCACCCCCGTGCCCTTGACCCAAGTATTCACCATTGTATATGTTTGTGTGTTCTTAGCCTCCCATCCACATTGCCCTGCCTACATAGGACCATCGGCATGACAACAAGCCACTCACTCTTGACTCCACGTTGTTCTCATCTTATTCATCCTCATGTCTCACTTTCTGTCCCATTCACTCCTATGCACTGCCTACAACAGAAGCACAATAAGCAGTTTTTAGGATTTAACCAAGACCCAAGACCTGAGGTTCCAATCCCCCACTTTCCATGTTGATGGGCTTCTGGCACAGCCATGCCACCTGCTTCACTCTTGGTTGATTACAGGCCCTCGGCTTCTGCATGTGCCCCTCCCAGTGTTCACTTGTGTATACACTCTTCTCTGCACCAGCTGTCACGACCGACCAATAGATGACTCCCAACACATTCACCACTCTAGTGCCCAACACACGCGCCTGTGCTGCGAAACAACAATGTTCTCAGTGTGCTACACCTGTAGGCCCCAGCAGGGGTGATGCCTACCCACCACGTCCCAAGACATCCCTCAGCCCTACTGGGACTATTCTTATAGACAACTGCCCTCTTTAAAAACCAGAATAACCATAGCTTTGGGACTTGGCCCTAGACCCCCCCCCAAGGAGGGCGGAGGAGTAGAAGTGAAAGTCCCCAGCCTCTGCACTGGGGCATGAACATACTGGGACAAGCTTGAGCTGGGACATTTGTGAAGCACTTCCTGGTGACACTTCTAATTTGTTATTACCATCTGAGGATGTTGTTTAGGCATCTTTGCTATTTACATATAAGATAATTTTACCCCAAGGTAAAAGTAAGTGGTTGATGACCAGCTCTGTGTAGTGCTCCCTAACAGATGGTAACACCTAAGAGGCAAAGGCTTCCTGTCTAGCACCCTCCCCCTCTTCGGGGGACAGTATTGTGGTCTCACTTCTTCCCATTCCCTTCCTTCTCTTTCCCACTCAATAATTTGGGTCACCAGCTAGTCTGCAGAAGAGTCTGGGACCGAAACACTGTCCTAAAGAGCTACAAACTCAATCAAAGGCATGGCCTCTGGGGAGCTTCTCTGTGTCAAAGAGAATCAGATCTTCCAGGCACTTTGATGTCCTGGGGAGATCAGACGTAGATTCATGAAGTAGAAAAAGAAGTCATGCAAAGCAACATAACAAACAAATGCAAATCAAAATCATAGAGCTATAACGTCTGGAAGGGCCTGGAATAGAGATGCATCATACAGATGACAGGAAAAGAGGGCTTGCTGGAAACAGACCCTCCCAACATGGTGGGGAGGGCGCCTGCTGGCAGTCAGCACCACAGAAGCCTCCAGACGGAAGGAAACAAGGCCAGGGCTGCTGGGCGAAAACCTAACGTCTGTGACAAGCTGGCACAGTCATTAGCATTCCCCTGACCACAGAGGAGCTCACGTTCGAAGGTCTCGCCTGATCAAACACACTTTCTGCATAATGAAGTATTGAGCCAACTCTTGGAATTAAAAAACCTAAAGGTCTCCTTGGAACTACGCTGCCACTTGGAATACACCATATCCCCATATGGCCCACTTTCTTTCTTAAATTTCAACGATTAATATGGAAGAAAATAAATGATTTTATTTAAGGAGTAACTGACATCTGACCCATGTTTTTTCTTCCAAACTGGGTAACAAAGGTGTTGGTACTTCTCATGTAATAAATAGTACTTACTTAAGTTGACCTAATACATTTCTGAATAAGAGACTAAGATAATCCTAAAATAGATAATTTAAATAGAACTGCTAAATTTATTTTTACCCACTTATACATTATGTATATATTTTAAATACTTTTGCTTCCCCCCTCACCCCAAAGAACAGAAACGCTGCTTTTTCTATTTGTTGTCCAAATTTTAGAGGCATATTCTCTTTACTACATACTAGTGTTAACAGATATATACTCAAACTTCCTAAAGGAAGTCACTTGGAAATGTGTCCTATGCTCATACTTGTTGCATTATCAAAAATAAACACTAAGTTTACCTAAGGTCGGCTGACTCTATGAAATAGTATGATTCAGGGGTCAGAACTACTGGGCTGCCATCCTAGCCTTACATTCTCAGGAGTCTGTAATTAATTCTCCATAACTCATCTTGGGTGTATGTATATCATTAGGATTTGTCTGAACAACAAAGAGTTTAAGGAACGCTCGGGGTGAATAGCAATGTTGGAGGCGTTTGTTTCTTACCCAGCTAAGAACTTCGTTGCTGAGAGGTTACACCCGAACTCCAACAGCTGCGAGGAGGATGGAACCAGAGCCTGTAAGACTATGATTGCTGGATGTGCATATCCCTGGGCTCAAAGTCCTGAAGGATTATAACACAGTGATTCTTCCCCGTGCTGACTTAGGTTCCTCAAAACCACCCATGGAAGTGCTGTTCGCGGTGGAAGAACTTAAAACCTTACACAAAAAATAGTAAAATTGGCTGACTCGGCTTGTACATACACTTAGGAAAACGCCTACATTCTTAGGTTACTGAAATATACCAACAAAGGCAGAACTTGCAATAGAAGTAACATTCATATTACTTTCCCCATTTTACATGAATTATATGAGTAATGTACAATTAATGCTCATTTATCATTCTTTTGTTCACTGGAAATTTAACTGGCTGTTCCTCTCTCACCATTTCAGCACTAGAGGTGTCTACTTAGTTTTATTTTGTTATACATAATATCTTCAAAAGAAGTATTTTTTTTTCATCTGGGTGGGTCTCTTCTTAAATATATACCTTACACTCTATCTGTTAGAAATGTTCTCCGCTGAAAAAAGAAAGATGTCGTTGAGTTGCTCAAGGCTTTCATCAGGAACCATGGACCTTCCACCTCTCAGCTCCTTCTGTCCTTAGTCACGGGATGTTCTTCCTCCTGGTTACAAGATGAGAAAGAGCAAGGGGGAATAGCAACACTCTTTCCTTCTGGCGGCTGTTTACTGGGGAAGGAAAGCCTGTGGGATCTTTGTCCACCTCTCGTTGGTATCACATCACACTCTTAGCTGAAGGGAATCTAGGAAGGCTACAATTTTTAACTGATGATATTTCTGCTCTAAACAAACGAGCATTTTGTTAGTTTGGAAGAAGGAAAAAGTGGAATCCAGTAGATAGCTACCTAGATTTGCTACAAATATCGTTCTGAACGTGTAACTACAGGGCAGTTGACTTCAATCTCCTACTTCCCATTGTCTCAGCTCATTGGTCTCTCAGTTCGTATACTCCATCAGGTTCTTAGGCCCTGGGTTACTGTCTGTTATCTTCTCTTTCCTGTATTCCATTGCAAAAATCTCTATTCCTTTCCTGCCAACTCTCTCTGCCTTCTTTTTCTATGCCAATTACTTTGTTCTTCCTCTCTTTTTTTTCTGAGTACCCCTAACAAAAGCTGCTCCTGAGTCAAAACTCTTTTGTTAGCCAAAACATACCCAGAAATTATTTCATATTTGTTCTCTTCTAAGTCTCTTATTAAATAGCAGACATGAATCAGATCTTATTTTTTATCTGTAAAATTTTACACCTATAATATTGGATTCACGCTTACTGTCAAGGGCGGGCAGCACTCAGGTACAGCTTTGTTTATTGATTGAAGAGCATGAGCTCAGATGACTCAGAGATACATTACTATGCCAAAGAGGTAGAGTCCTAGCTAAAACAAGGAAGGTCTAAGTGGAGAGTCTCAGACTCTGGCAGGAACAAGGCAGTGTGGAGACTGGAAAATATCTGCCTCTATAGCATTATTTTAAAACTTAAAAAAAAAAAGTATTGATTGGTTTTTAGAGAGAGAGAGATTTGTTGTTCCACTTATTTATGTGTTCATTGGTTGATTCTCCTATGTGCCCTGACCAGGAAGTGAACCCGCAACCTTGGCGTATCAAGATGATGCTCTAACCAATTGAACAACCCGGCCAGGGCTGCCTTTGCAGCATTGGTAAACACGCTGTAATACTTTGCTGATTTACTGAGGAAATTGTGAAAAGAGAGTATACACACCCGGTACTGAATCTACTGTGAGCACGTGCTGGGGACAGGAAGGGGTCGGTGGCTGAGATGCTGAAGTGGGCAGCCAGACTCACCCAGATACATAGAGAAACAGAAATGTAACGTCCGCATGCAGGAACCCCTTGGCGACCCACCGCAGCTGGGGCAGGCTGGGAGAAGTCCA
The DNA here is from genome assembly GCA_030848825.1 of Tadarida brasiliensis. NCBI lineage: Eukaryota > Metazoa > Chordata > Mammalia > Chiroptera > Molossidae > Tadarida > Tadarida brasiliensis. The sequence continues at coordinate 73,491,396 of CM061267.1, read as the reverse complement.
AACAACTGTGCTCCCAAGAGCAAGCTCACACACCCCAGTTGGACAGCTTGGGACCCGAGGATGTGACCGAGACAGACTTCCTTTTTGGGAGACGCAGACTGGTTTTTGGCAGCAAGATTACTTTGAATCCAGACAATCTTTCGAACTGCACAACTCTAGCAAATGTACACGTCAATAAAATGTTATACACGCAAGGATTTTCCACACTACGTGCAGCTTCTCAGGGTGGAGACCTTCAAAACGGATCTGGTGCCCCGTTGGAACGTGAAAAGACGTGACAACTGGACAAGAGAAATAGTAAGGAGAGAGACGAGCTGAGAGGCTGGATATGGGCTCCATCATTCTCAAGCAAGACAAGTGACCACTGAAGAAGGGAAAGAAGCTGTCCTTGGCAAACGAATGTACAGAGAGTGCCAACCGGAAAAACACTGGAACGAAGGTGAAATGACACGGAGCTGACACATTGGACATAGACATGCTGAGCCTTCACGATCCACTAGCTTATGCCCGGCCGGTGTGGCTCAGTGGTTGAGCGTCGACCCATGCACCAAGAGGTCGCCGGTTTGATTCCCGGTCAGGGCACATGCCCAGGTTGTGGGCTCGACCCCCAGGGAGGTGGCCAATTAATGTTCTCTCTCATCGATGTTTCTATCTCTCTCTCCCTCTCCCTTCCTCTCTCTCTAAAAAATAAAATAAAAAGAACCAATAGCTTATGATGAGGATGCCTACTTACAATTTTATATTCAACACATACTCTTACAGTGTAGACAGAGTTACTACATTTGTTTGATAGTAATAAAAGTGATTATATAATACACCAACTTTTCAGGTTGTTCCTTAACATGCATTATGTCTACCAAACCCTATAAGACATAGTTTAAAATGAAAGGCAAATGGATGCCTTCGTTAGGCTTCAGTGGCATCCAGGTCCGAGCAGTGGGCTTTGCGTTGGGTTGCTGCTGTTGGGAAGGCTCTATGGACAGTTTGGGTATGGAACCCTGGTCCTTAACTTGATGGCCACTGGCCACCTTTTGTTCTCACATTATGTTCTTACACCATGTTTTACAAAACCCTGAAAGGGAATAACACTTTTTAGATAATTACAACTATAAAATAAAATATAATTAGTACTGATTGAATAAGAACACAGTAAAAGTATAATCATATAAAAACACTGTATTCTTCACCTATAGCGTTTATTCAAAGATATTTGAGAAATAAGGACATTTTACTTGGAAATAACTATATTTATGTCATCAGTTTCTAGACCCTTATTTGATGTATAAAAGTGAGAAAATCTAAAACCACACAATCTCCATTGCTGTTCTTTGCCATTTATAGGATATGCTACTCAAGTTCACTAGAAATTCCCAAGCCTTTTTTGCTAAAACACACTCACTGGGTCATAATGCAAAAAGACTATCTTTTATTAATATACAGAGGACTATCATTGATGGAATTGAGCTTTTCCAAAAAATGGCTCTAGCATCCTTGGTTTTTTGTTTTTGTTATTTCTACATAAAATCTCCAATGGAAAATATCCATGAGAAGAGTCACTCAGCTGTTGCAAATATATTGTCACACCAGTTGCAATGGCCATTTTTCCATTTTCTAAAACTTTCTTCAAGAAAAGGAAAATTATTTCAACATGCTTTATAACCCAACCAGAAATTTATTCATAGAAGCAAGTAATTTGCCTCTGGACACACCGTGTTCTTATTAGATCAATACTGCGATGAATTAAATATGTTCATTTTCATGTTTGAGTACAGCTACTGCAGATGCTAGGCGAAGGATACATTTTCTGGGTTTTAAATTGTCAATTGAAGTATTACTTTGGTTGTCAATAAACAGACTTTTATTTCCCGTGGCTTTCAAAAATAAATGTAACAGGGTTATAGATTTCACTCACACTACAACAACAATTGGTTGCCCTTGACCTCCAGTAGTGGAGGACACTGGGTGAAATTGCAGTGCAAATGAACAAAGGAAACAATCCCTTTAGATAATGCACAGCTTTGGGGAAAAAGACAAAAACAAACAAATCTCTTATATGGCACGTCCCTCTAACTCAGCTCCAAGATGGCTTGTGTGGATACAGGGGAACAGGTGTCATTTTCATGATTCGTGGGTTGAGGTCTCGGGCACAGAGGATGGATGATGGATCTAGTTCACTTGGTTGGTTCTTGCCCAGCTATTTGTGGCTCAGTTCTGTGGCTATTGTATAACAGAGTGCCGTAAAAGTCCCTTTGTGTTCTGGTTTGGCATTGCCTTGCTCCCCTCTATTCTCCGCACGGGTGTTAACCTCCGTCATATTCTTCTGGACCTCTTCTTCAATGTTGACGGCTAGGAACCATGAGCACAGTGCCTGAGAGCTGCGCTTAGGTCTCATGCAGTTAGAGTATGGGCTTATCCATGGAACTTATGGCCACTCTGTCATCTGGTCTCTCCTTGACTGACTTAGTCCCATTCTGGTTCTTCAGGGGCTATAGACACTTGAGTCCCTGGTCTTGTAGCTTGTTCTGTAACCCTCTCTACAAAGCACCCAACCCCACTACAGCAACCCCCACTGGGACATACTCCACCCCAGACTCAGTGACTGCAGGATCTTATCTAGTATATACCACATGGGAACCAAAGCCACTTGGGGAAACCACAACCTCCCCCTGACCATCTGCACTGCCAAGTGGCATAGGTTCTCTCCAGGTTGGTACAGAACAGTCTGTAGGCAATCCTTCCCAGAGTCCCAAGTAGAAAGTTGGGGCAAGAACCCCCTGCCCCCTCTACCTCTGAGTTTTCCTCACTCATCTAAGCTGGGTGTGTGTGGGGGGAGGGGGCTGGGGTGGGGAGGTGCATACATCATCCTTGTACTTGGCTTTTTTAGTCTTCCTTCCCCCTCTTGCTTCCCTCTTCTAACCACACCCTGGGAAGAAAAATGGGTGGGTTGTCTTTTATTTTGTGCTGCTGTATCTTTCTCCACGTAGCAGCAGGCCTCGGAGCGTTGTTGTCATAGGTAGCAAAGTTTCCTTCTCTGGCCCACAGGGGCACAGTGTAAGCTGGATCCTCCAGGCTGGGACGGTGCTGTGTTAAGGAGGAGAGATAAGAGCATTTGGAAAATCCTCTCTCGAGGCAATAGCCTGACTTGGAAGTCTTTTTTATTTTTTTCCTGCATAATCGTATTTCTTATGCCAGAATCTGAATAATATAAAATAACGTTTTTGCATTCCTTCTTCCTGTAAATCCTAATTTCTACCACTGTATACTCCTCCCCCTCAATCAGAGGGGCACTCAGGCACCTGGTAAACACCACCCTCTCAGAGAAGCAAAAGAAAGAAGCACTTTAGTAATTTTCATAATTTTACCCTGTTCACATAATAAACATGCCGCCACGAGAAGTCACCTCAATGCTACATGGAAGAGAATGATGTGCCAGCTACCGATTCCCTAACAAAAATCATGAAAGATGCAAAGATTTGGTGAAGTTTTTGTCATTCTATCGAAAAGGCAGAGCAGTCTTTGTTTTTGCAGACAAATGTCTTGTACCCAGTGTATGATGGTGTATTACACAAACAGCTGCTCATTCCGTATATCAGCAGCAAAGCTTGAAGTTTTACCAAGCATAGCAGGAGTACCATCAGTACAAATTGATCTACACACATGAAGTGTTAGTTTATGGTTCAAAGCGAAATCGTGGGTGAGACTGAACGCACTGACTCATTTTGTAGTTAACTGAAGCAGTACACAAAAGGATTCATCCATCCACACTCTCTCCCTTGCTGCGTAACTACCAACTGCTGACTACAGTCAGCGCCATCATGTGGCTTGTCAACTCCTATCTACTTGAAGAGGAATAGGTTTTGCCGTCTCTGTAACTTGCTTCCAGATATCCTGGGTTTTCACATAAAGTTTAAAGCAATTGTCATCATAAGACAAAGAAACATGCTGGAGCTTCTTTGATATATCTCCTTTCAGTACAATCTCCTCAAAAACATTTCAATGCACGGAAATGTACCCAATGCAGGAGCGTCTTTCCCTTGGGACATGAGTTTGCCGCTTAATAGAATGTTTGTAACCAAAGCTTTTCACTATGATCAAACCACCCTATTGTTCCTGTGTGATAATACGGTGTATATTCTCACATTTAAAAAATGTCTGTTTGGACAGTTTCGGCATTTGAAAAGTTGCAGTGTACAGAACACATTGCAGTTGTTGAGTTCCACCCTCTCCACTATACACGTGAAGTTGAATAAAATGTCTGGTTCTGGTTCTACCAATGTCTATATACCATGGCATAAAAATGTAAGGAGATACGGAATTTTACTATGGGATAAACTGCAGTCAACACATGAACATCTCATGGCTAACTGCTCAAACCCGTCTATTTCTTCTGCTGACATGTCATTACCTGCACATCATCAAGACATACTCCATGACGTGGCAAGACAGATGAAGCCACCACAGGGCAGCTCTATATAAAGTGAGACAACTCTCCAACACACACATTATTCATTATTCCTGGCAATTGCTGTTTTACACTTTAATTAACAGCAGAGAGTTGATTTTGACTCAGTGAGGTACATTGGGCACTTGCAAGCTGTGGGGCCAATGAATCCCACTGTGATGACTAAGTCTGTGTTCTTAATGGTGAAATCAGGCATGCCTCCCTCTTGCAGAAAGGGGGCTCCAATAGCTTCTAGGGTGCAGGATTGAAATGTAACACCCAACATCAAGATACAACGTAGATCTTATGTCTATCATCCCAGGTGATATTTGGAAATATTTTATAAAGCAAGACCTGTGAGTACCTGCCTACCCTATTAAATTTTATCTCTAAATATTTGTTCAACAGTTCTTTATAGGTGAGGCCAAGCTTTGCATGGAGAAAGGGTGGAGAAGGTGGGATGCTGGTAGCAGTACCCAGCTCAGGTCTTAGTCCTTTATACCCCAAGAACAAACAGTGAGCATTCAGTTCACTGAACCAACACGGCATTTCCGCAGAAAGTTGGTGTTACTTCAGAATGCTCCTGGAGACCTTAGCTCTCATCTTCAGCAGTCTATCGAAGTGTTCTCTATAGAGAGTACTCTCCCTGAGCTGAGTTCTGGTCGACACAGTTTTCTTAATCTTATTATGTCTGCAGAAACGTTTTGGTGCCTCTTACAGATGGTGCCTCTGCCAGATAGGTGCCTTGTGGACCTTCTCCTTAATCTGGCTTTGAAAACATCTAGACCCTAGCTAGAAAATTTTCTCCTCTACCTGGGTGGGCACATGTTAAATTGGTTTATTGAGAAAAAAATGTAGTGAACCACCGTACAGAAGGCTAGAAACTCTTTTAACTGACATTCCGTGAGACTATGAAGAGCATGGGAGGATGTGAGGCTCATATAATCATTGAATCGGGGACCTATACACAAGAAACAGAAATAGAAAAAAGAAAATGTCATTTTCTTTTCTTTCTTTCTTTCTCTTTTCTTCCTTCCTCCCTTTCTTCCTCCCTCCCTTCCTTCCTTCCTTCCTTCCTTCCTTCCTTCCTTCCTTCCTTCCTTCCTTCCTTCCTTCCATCCTTCCTTCCTTCCATCCTTCCTTCCTTCCTTCCTCTCTTCCTCCCTCCTTTCCCCCCTTCCTTCTTTCCTTCCTTCCTTTATTTTTTTGTAATATAAGTAGATGTCTTTGTAACTTGTCATGATTCATGGAGACTGAGAAAAATGTTAATGGCTTATAATCACTTACATGGGAAAATGAGATTCTTAGGCCCCATTTTCCCTCCTAAGAAATAAAACTTCGGTTACGTAGAGTGGGGGTAGGGATGCCTTAGCTTCAGGTTAAACCTTGAGAAGAAGAACATAAGAAACTAGAGCAGACGTCCTTCTAATTTGCTGTTTTCCAGCATAGATCTGATCTGATTGGTTCAAGTATACTACTTAATAATAGTTAAAGAATTATTAAGTTTTTACATGTCCAAGAGACTATGCTAAGGAACTTACATATACGCTCATGATATTGTTTATCTCTCTTTTATAGATGAAGAAAGTGAGGTTCAAAATTTCATAAATGTAAGATTCCCTGGCTGGGAAGAGGCAGAGCTGGTATTCAAGAAAATCACTTAATCTTGGACTCATTAGTAAACTGGGATAATTAAAACTCCTTGCAGAATAAATAAATAGCTGGGAGGTTCTGGGCATCTAGATGTAGGTATTGAACCATACATAGAGTCTTCTATTAACTTTTGCTTTCCCTAAACGTCTTCTCATTTTAAGGAAATTTGTGCAAATCTTTCTCTTGATGGTTAGCTGTTATGGGCCATAATCCCTGATGCACCCAGGAGGGGACTGGAAATGGCCAGACATTTCTTTGTACATTTAGTGAGATGCTGGTTCTTGCTGTAAAGCACTGAACGGGGATAGTAAGAGGGTGAGGTGAAAGAAAAGGGTCTAAAAGCTTGTGTTTGGTGCATTAGCATGGTGAATGTAGACTACATTTCCATATACTGGTCATTACGCTGCATATAATGTACAATATCAAAGTTATGTATCTCTATCTCAAGGATATTAAATTCTAATTACATAAGAGGAACCTACAATGTACATTTTTTTTCTTTTAAATGGCAGCATGTTATTTGCCTCTGAGGGTAAATAGTGACCTTCCTGTTCCGGGTAATCTTCAAAGGGAAGCTATGTTTGACGTTGGTTTGAAGAAGGTTGATCTGGGCATTGTGACGAATGAACCTGGGAGAAAGAGCACACAAACACAGAGAGCTGGCTCTGCAGCTACTTAGCTCTTGTGACCTTTAGAACAAGACTTCGCTTTCCTGTGTGTTGGGTCCCTTCTGAAAGAATGAGCTAATGATGTATTCCAGGTCCTCACAAATACCGGTTCCCAAGAAGGTGTCTGCTTTCTGGGTCTTTTGGGAGCTTGCAGTTGACATTGGATGAATACTTTCTACTATGTTCAAAGCATTGTGCCTTAGGCGATGAATAGGACAATGAACAAAAGCAAAAGGCCACTCTCTTCAGGGAACTCACATACAATGTTCTATGCATGGAATAATTTCCAAACAGAAAATATTAGAGCCAACTCTAAGTGGTAGAGATGAAGATGCAAAACACTCTAAAACGAGAAGTTTGTAAGCTTGTTTTGTTTTGTTAATCCTCACTCGAGGATATTTTACCATTGATTTTTAGAGAGAGTGGAAGGGAGAGAGGGAGAGAGAGAGAGAGAAAGAAAGAGAGAGAGAGAGAGAGAGAGAGAGAGAGAGAGAGAGAGATCAATCAATTGGTTGCCTCCTGCACAACCCCGACTGGGGCCTGGGATCGAGCCTGCAACCCAGGTACATGCTCTTGACTGGGAACCAAACCCAGGCTGGGAACCGAACCCAAGACCCTTTAGTCCATGGGCCGACACTATCACTGCTGAACCAAACTGGCCAGGACTAGAAGCTTTCTTGTAGACAAAGGGATTGTGTTCCTACTTATAGTATTAGGGTGAGTTCTGATATGTGGAGTTAACATATTTATGAAAAGTTGTGTAAACTGACTATGGTGAGCATTTTCAGAGACCCTGGGAGCTACTATCCTTCAGCAGGTCCCTTGTAATTAATGTGAGAAGTGGTACTATCTTCACTGCTCCGTCTTCTCCCACCACTCTCATTCACCCATCACTTCCCAATGCATATGCAGATGTGATTTTACAGACTGGAGTTTTGTTTGTTTAATAAAACACTTGTAGACATGTTTTCTCCAAGTTATTTCCTTACTTATTATTTTCTGATATGTCTAATAACAACACTCCCACGGGAAGTGTGGTAACAAGTGAGGAATACAGAGGTCAAGTGGAAAAGCATGGGCCAGTTAGAAGCAGCTTCGTCATTTTCTGGGTAGGTGAGGTTAGTGTACGTAGACTTCAGTGGACAAAGACTTGGGTCATTGCTAAAGATGCAACTAACCCAAGCCCCATTACCAGGAATTCCGATTTGCATTCTAAGTTAGCCCTGTGTAGTTAGGAACGCTTTCAGCTGCATGTAACAAAATACCGATAATAATCTAATTATCTCACCTAAGTCACCTAAGAATGGGTCCAGGGTTGGTGCTGCTCAATGACGTCATCAGGGTCCCAGGCTCTTTCTTTCTGTTCTACCTTCTCAGCATGTTGGCTTTTCATCTTCAGTGTCTCATCTCATGACACAGATCACTGCGCTCCCAGCAGCACGTCCTCTATGACCATGCTCAGAGGAGTGGCACCAGCCCGCATACTCCTTCCTAGAAACTCCCCATCTCTGGCAGGGTCTCCTTCCATGTTTTTGGCCAGAACCGTTCGAGCTGCAAGGAGATGTGAAGGCATTTGGGCCAGTACAGTGGGATAACACACTGGCGTGTAGACGGAGGCGACCGTGATTATCCCCTAGGCCCATTGCCACCTGGACATAACTGGGGTTCTGTTGTAACGGAGAAGCAAGGGATGGCTGTCAGGGGACAACCACTGATGTCTGCCTGGCCCTGAGGGGATTCTGAGGTAGGACCACACTTTAAATGAGTGGTTGTCAAACATCACCTGGCTGATATCAGAACTATCCAAGAAGCTTTAAAAAGTGCCAGAGGCCTGGGCCTCACTAATTCAGTGGATTGGGGGTGAGGCCTGAGCAGTAAGGTTTTTTTTAAGCTCATGAGGTGATTCTGGTGTGCAGCTAGAATTGAGAACTTACCGGACCAATCAATTTATCTAAACGTCAGTTAGCAGCCCATGGGAACATTAGGATAAGCACAGTATTTGCCACACAGGCAGGTGTCAGGCTTGGTATGCACAAGGCAGCACGTGATAGGTGCTCAAACGTTCGGATCTCAGTCCACTCTCCCCTTTGGCCAGACTGGTTTCAGAGGCAGCTTCTGGTTTTCTTTTCTTTTTTAAAAAATAGTATTTATTTTTAACTTTATTGAGGGATAATTGGCAAATATAACTGTACATATTTAAAGTGTGCGATGTGATGACTTGATAAACTTAGATTGTAGAATGAGTATCAAGATCAAGGTAACTAGCACATCTTTCACCTCGCGTATGCAAGTTATCCTTGCCTGTGTGGTGAGAACGCCTAACATCCACTCTCAGTAGCTTACAAGTACACAATACATATTATTATTATTTTTTTACATCCTCACTTGATATTTTTGCATTTATTTTCAGATAGAGTGGAAGGGAGAGAGGGAGGAAGAGAGAGAGAGAAACATCGATGTGAGAGAGACACATCAACTGGTTGCCACCCACACGACCCCAACTGGGCCGGGGACAAACTGCAACTGAGGTGCATGCCCTTAGCGGGAACCGAACCCGGGACTCCCTGGTCCGCAGGCAGATGCTCTAACCGCTGAGCCAAACCGGCCAGGGCCACAATACATATTATTAACTATAGTCACAATGCTCTACTTTAGATCCTCAGAACTCATTCATCTTATATCTGAAAATGTATACCCTTTGACCTACATCAGCCCATTTCCCTCTCCCCCCAGACCCTTACTACCACCATTCTATTCTCTTTGTAAAATTGGCTTTACAGCTCAATAGCAAATAAAGCAAATAGTCCAATTAAAATGGGCTAAGGACCTTTAGAATAGATATATTTCTAAAGAAGACATACAAATGGGCCATAGGTACATGCAAAGGTGCTCAACATCACTAATCATCAGGGGAATGCAAATCAAAACCACGAGATACCACCTCACACCTGTCAGGATGGCTCTGGGCGAGGATGTGGAGAAAAGGAAACCCTCACACACTGTTGGTGGGAATGTAAAACGGTGCAGCCACTATGGAAAAGAGCGAAGCAGTGCCTCAGAACACTAACAACTGAACACCCACGTGATCCAGCAACCCCACACCTGAGCATCTATCCGAAGGAATTGAAATCACTGACTGGAAGAGGTGTCGGCACCCCTGTGTCCACTGCAGCGTCACTCACAGTAGCCAAGACATAGAAACCACCTATGTGTCCAATGACAAATAAATGGCTAAGAAAACGTGACACACACACACCCAATTGGTTCAGAAAATTACTCTTTTGGAGCAAAGCAGACCTATCTGTCTGTCCAGTGTATTTTTTAGGAGTTTTTCGACAAGTATGGTTTTAGCCTGACTTTTAATCTTCAAATTGGGAACATTTTATTTATTTATTTATTTTTATCCTCACCGGAGGACATTTTTACATTTATCTTCAGATACAGCGGGAAGGAGAGAAGGGGGAAGAGAGAGAGAGAGAAACATTGATGTGAGAGAGACACATTGAATGGTTGCCACCCACACGACCCCAACCGGGGCTGGGGACAAACTGCAACCGAGGTACGTGCCCTTAGCGGGAACCGAACCCAGGACTCTCTGGTCTGCAGGCCGACGCTCTAACCGCTGAGCCAAACTGGCCAGGGCTAAATTGGGAACATTTTAAAGTATTGAAAACTGAATTACAGAGAGTACAGAGTAGGAAAGTCTGGATAATCTTGAAAAGTCAAAACAAAACAGTCAAGGTCTAAAGACAGAAGTCAGGGTGAGCTTTCATGGCCGCACTTTGACAGTGACTCTCAGTGGTGGCCGCTGGGTGTGGTCCGGTCCCCCTTCAAGTGCGAGGCACCCATTCCCCAGTTGCTGGGAGTGCTGGCAGCTGATGCCTTTCACTGAGTTTCTCTCGGGGAATTACCCTCAGCTGAAGAGAGCTGCCTTGTCCAAGATCATGCCCACTCGCTGGGAGGCCTCATCCAGTGATGGGTAAATACTGCTGAGTAAAGGCCAGGCAGCCTTGTCCTAAGTAGGACGAGACTGAAAGGTCATCCCAGAGCCAGAGTTTCCCCGAGGGATTGGCTTAGGCCTTTGTTAAACAGCCTTACAGGTTCAACACCTTCTTCTGCACGAACCTGTTTCTCCCACTTTCCTACAGGTGTGAATCCCAACAGCACCTCTCAAACACCTTCCTGCAAGTTCATCTCCAGCTGGCAACACATCTAACAAGTCCCATCAGCCCGAGGTCAGGCTATTCACCAGAGGCCTCCAAAGCGGGTGTGCATGTGTACACAAGCAAACGTGTGCTCTCGTGTGGCATCTGCGAAAATGAGAAGGGGCAAATGATCTAGCAGTCTAAAATATGATTGGGAAATACATTTATTGGATTTTAAAATTCCATCCTGAACTTCAATTTTTTCTTTCTAAAAGTCTCCATTTCCTCTGCCAAAAAGAGTTCCAAAAGCCAACAATGGAAAGGTGAAAAATTCAGAGGCATTAAGCGATCAAATTCATTTCCTTCGATGATGCACTAGACATATCGTGATGTGGGCACAGTTGAGACAAGGGGGTAGGCTGTCAGCCATAGTTAGCGGTCCAAGATATGACATTTACAAAATAATAAAGCCATTTCAAAGTTCAAGTTAACATTTAAGAATGCCCCACCATCTTTTGAAAAGTGACTCAAGAAAATTATTCCCCCCCAAATTCATCTCTTGGTTCTTCTGCAGAGTGGGCAGCAGGAGCAAGTGAGAACAGGGCTGGGCAGGCAGCCCCGAGGGGAGTGCTGCTCCTTAGGGTGTGGCTGGCCCTTCCATAGAGCAGCAAGAGGCCTGACTCACTGACTGCCAGCTGTGATCTTTTAAAGTGTTAATTTGACTGGAACTGTCACACTGATGCTAAGCCAGTATCTGCAAACTTCCAGAGAGAAAAAGATAGTGTCTAAGAATAGGGTAAGGTGGAATCAGTTTGGATATTAAAATATATGTGCGATTCATGTATGTGAATATCTGTTTCATGCCCCAAAGTAGACAATTCGGTAGACATTTTCTGGGTCTTTTGACATCTTTGCTTTTTGTGGAAATAGGGATAGTTTGAAAGAGCATTTGTTAACCCAAATTTAAACAAGGTGCTCGTAAATGTGGTGGCAAACCAGGAAGGCTAGATGTGGGTGAGAGGTTGTGAGAGATTCAGGTTTCCTGTGATGTTCATCTTGGGTAAAAGTTTGGCTTCAAAAGATTTTTTTAATGTAAATTATACATTTTTAGAGAAAATCATCTTGGGTTAAAAAATTATATTCTTTAGAGTGATAAATTGCTCCATTTTAAGCAAACACTTGAAGCAAGAGAGCATACAGCATAATTCATTGCTTCTAGAGCAAGGGTCCATATTACCTACATTAGAATCATCTGAAGTGATTAAAAAAGTTCAGATTCCTGGCCCCACTCCAGACCTACTTAGTCTAGAATTCTGAACAATAACTAGCACTCTCAAGTGATTCCTGGACACATCAAAATGTAAAAAAAAAAAAAAAATGGCATAATAGGATGACTGGCTTCAGGGCCAGAGGAGTCTTCAAAGATAAAAATCTAGCCCAAACCCCATGGACTGTGACCAAAGCTCACAGGTATGTTACAATACAAGGTTTAAGTAATGAAGTCATGGTCTGGGGTGCTTTTCCCTGAACAAATATTTATGGGTGAATGACTTTCTGTGGGAGACATAAAGATGAATGAGACATCATTCTTGCTCTTTGTGAATCTAAAATGTCATCGAATTTTCAACTAAATATGTAATTCAAACCTTCCCCAATTCTGTTTTTATTCTTACATCTCTTCATGTAACATTATCTCTTGGAAGCTATTTAATATAATGCTCATAAAATTCCAGCTGGTAATTTGAGTTTTTGCTCTCCATGTATTTGCCCACTCTAAGATCAAGACCATCGTGGTAGATGGGCGAGTTCATGAGTAGAAATAATTCCAATCTACTCTGCTATCAAACTTTAAGACAGGCATGTGGCTTTAACAGACAAATGTCAAAATGAACATATTCACAACGTCTGTGCTTAGGCTCTGAACGCAGTTTGTCACATTACTATCGACTTGTTGGTGTGAGCACGTCCCAGTCCATCCACTGTTTCAGGGAGTTCTTGGGTGTACATCAAGGTTCTAACTCCAACAACAAAAGCCCAGACCTGGAGTCTATTCTATATTTTCACACTTGAGTTTATAACTTGAGAACTTGAAGAATATATTTAACTTTAGAAACTCCTTTGAAGACTGAGGCAGTACCCATTCAGAAGTGCACAGGGTCCAACCCTTCGCCTTCACTATTTAAATGAAGACTAGGAAGCTTTTAACGAATTCAGGTCAAGCTAAGCATATCATGTACAGCTTGCTTCCAAGACTCAACAATGCTGAAGGATGCAAGACACTCCCCCAGTACTTGTTCTCTACATTTGAGTTTATTGAGCCCCCACTGAAGTGTGACTGCAAAGGCATTAAATACAAGCGGTGTCCTCCCTCCTAAGACCACATGGGTCTGCTCATCCTTGATTGTCTACAATGAATGGGACTTCAGTAGGTTGAATACTAATCAGTACAATGTACGCATTATACACCTCACAGGAATGAGAGTGGGCTCCTGCCTCATTTGGTTCTGAGGTCGATCCTTTGCTGAGCTCTGTGTAACGTCTTCACTTCACTAGGTCAGGCAGCAGAAGGTGAGTGGGGTTCTGGGCTGACAGTTCCATATGTATAGCACTGCCACTGGAAAACTTGGGGTAGCATAGATTTTATGGTTTTCATAAGGTGAGACAGATTCATATGTCATATTTTAAAGAATACTGAGAAGTGTGATATTCAATCAAAAATAACAAGACAAGAAAATGTAACTGAATACTAAAAAAATAATAGACAACAGAAATAGACCCATGTGGTAGGGTCCAGATAATGGGAGTAGCAGACATGGATTTTATAATGTCTGTGCTTCATATGTTTAAAGACATTAGAAAAAAAAAAAAAGATTAGGAACACTGAGAGGGAACTGGGGATTTTTAAAACATACAAAATGGAAATTCTAGAATTGAAATATTTGATAAATGAAACCAAGAACTCAATAGATGGCTTAATAGTGGAGGGACACTACCAACAAAACATTTCATTACAGAAGTTACTGGTCGACCTCCCTCAAACTCGAACCTCATAGAAAGCGTAGCTTCTGAAAAGCAACCTCATCTGCCCTGAAGAGTTCACCTGGCAGGGCTTTATCTCAGGTAAACAGGCATCTGTAGTGTTTGACTCTTGCTTTTTACTTCTAAGTCCTTGCCTTCACTGCTCATTTTGGTTTGACACATTTGAAGACCGCCATTAGCTCTGTTACAGTTACGTTGCAGTAGCCTTCTCTAGACACTGAGTTCCTGGGGTGGGACTGAACCTTTTCCTCTCTGTAACCCCAGGACCAGCAAAGCACCTGGGGACAAAAATAGTCATTCACATGAATACAAGAATTGGACTTTAAGAGTAGAAGGAAAGTGAGAGAAGGGTTAATGAGAAAGATTTTGAAAAACCAAACCCTAGGCAAAGGCTTGAACTACACAACACTTGAAAATTGCCTCTCATCTGAAGGCAGTTCCTCTGCCTGTGCTTCCCCTAGCTCCTCATTCCCACCCTCAGTCTGGCCAGCCCTCCGTTCACAATGATTGACAGAAGTGGGATCCTCTTCTTGTTACTAAAGATATGGTGTTTATTCTCTGTGAGAGTATTAAAAAAAGGAAGATTGTGCCCAGCTGGTGTGGCTCAGTGGACTGAGCATCGTCCCATGTACCAAGAGGTCACTGGTTCAATTCCCGGTCAGGGCACATGCCCAGGTTGTGGGCTTGATCCCCAGTAGGGGGTGTGCAGGAGGCAGCCGATTGATGTTTCTCCCTCACATTGATGTTTCTCTCTCTCTCTCTCCCTTCCTCTCTCTCTAAAAAACCAATAAAAACTTTTTTTTTTTTAAAGGAAGTTTTTAGCCAAGTCCTGACTGCTGGTGATGGAGCAGGGCTCTCCTGTTTCCACTTCTCTAACGGTAACGTTTCTCCCATCTCACATGTTTAGCAGAGAGCTCAAAGGGACAGCTAAATTTTATCCAATGGGAAGGAAATTGTGGGGATCACAATATGATATTGAAGTAAAGCTGCTCTTTAGTTACCTTGACTCAAGACTAGACGACGAAAGCAGAAAAACGTGGTGAACCGAGTTATTGACCTTTTCCTGTGTGCAGTGCATGAGGTGGAAAATGAGATCTCTGTAATTGTGCTGCTTCTACATCTCCCTTCTTCATACAAACTATTGAACTAAATAAAGAGTGAGGCCCTTGAGAAATGAGTTTTGTCCCGATTTGTTAATGGGGCTACTATTCCTAGAAGACAGTTTAGAAATGTCGGGAACAGTCAACACTTAACCACATCGTTCTTGGCTCTAGAAGCCCGATTGTTACTTGTCAGACCGTTTCTATCATTTTTTCTCATATGACAGAGGGTGTGGACTGACTGGTTTAGAATCAAGAGGATTAGAAGTTCGATGTCCGTGTTATCACACCCCAGCCTCCTGGGTGTGATTTTGACTTATATAAAAGCTAACAAAATAAATCAAATATTTGCTGACCTTCCCTGTGTGTACAGAATAGCCTGGGTTGACTCTTGGAGGGATTACCTGTGGGAGAGGCCAAAGAGGAAATAACCATGACTACTCCTAATTTTAACGTGATGTGCCACAGGGTGAGGTTAATTTTTAATTCTTAGGCGTTAGAAGTACAATGATTATATTAGAGAGGAAACACCATCCTGTCGCATGAGGTGGGGTCTGGAGAATAATGGTACCATTCAAAGGAGACCAATCTACATTCTTTAATGTAATTTAAGAGAATAATTAATCTCACTGACACTAATAACTATGCTTTTGGGTCAAGTCACTGCTTCATATTTTCAGAAGCCCCTATTTCCCTTGCTCCACTTATTTCAGTTTCAGTAACAACAGAAAGTTTGAGTAATTATAATTACATCTAATTATATGTAATTAGTAAAGAGGAAAAGAGAAAATTCTTTAAGACATCCTGACAAGTGAGTTTCAAATAATTCTGTGCAGTGATCTAAAGTTATCAAAGAGCAAATTTATAAAATATTCTGTAAGTTTAGGATTGGTAAAGACTACTGAATTAGTTAAGAGGCCAAATAAATTTCTACTGTTTAATATGTAGCAAAAATTTTATATGAAGGACTCATTTACATTATTATGAGGTAATCAATCACCCCAATGAGGTCATTTGTGATCTTAAATTAAAATGTACGGGCACGCAGCTGTTTTTCATCTCTTTCCACCCTCTAAATCAACAGTGCATCATAAGAACACTGGATATTGCCTGTTTTGAAACTTCAGACTCAGGTTAAATTTCACCACTCAGTTCTGCTTCACTTGTTTTCACTGAGTCACTCGACCTCTGAACACCAGTTTTCCATTTGGTAAATTTGTTTGAGGATTTAGTAGCCTAAGGGGCTCTAAGGACAATAAAACATGGCATGGAGGTCTAACCTGGTAAAGATTATGAGACTTTGAGATGGAAAAAAATATATATCAACTATCGTGATTACTTAACGATCTCAGAAATAGCTGGTCACATGTCTAATTTAGGGTCACTAAGAAAATGGAGGTGATTCACTTAGTCCCCAACTTTTTTTCTGCTTCTTCAAAACTGTATTTTGAAGAGGATGAAGACTGGTTTGAAAGTAGCTCATTTTTAAAAAGTACATAATATAAATGAAATGGTAAAGTCACACTCTGTTGACTGTCAGGGCTGATGAGTGTTACAGCGAGGTGGCCGTGGCTGAAGCTGGAGCCTAGGAGACGTCTGAACCCTACGCGGTGAGATGAAACAGGCACAGCACTGCGTCTGGAGCAGCCTCCTCTGGATCTGGCTGTTACTGCTCCACGTGTGCTTTAAGCACACACAATTCAGACTTCGTGAAATATGTCCGCCTTCACCGCACTATTGCCTGTGGATATTGGTTGTGCACATATGCATGTCAATTCTTTGCTTTATCTCATCCCACCCTGCACCCCGCCCCGCTTCCTTCTGAGGTCGTGGCCATAAATCCAGACCACACTTCTCTGGGTAGAGATAGTATTTCCTCCTAAGAGAGTAAATATTTTCATTGTCAGTTTCCCAGGGGAATGTCAGTTCTCCAACAGGAAGTGAGGACTTAGAGCTTCAGACTGGGGTGAAAGGAAATCTTCATTTTTCTTTCTTTTTTTTTTTTAATCCTCACCCAAGGACACTTTTCCATTTTTTGTTCAGACAGAGTGGGAGGGAGAGAGATAGAGAGAGAAACATCGATGTGAAAGGGACACATCGAGTGGCTGCCTCCAGCACGACCCAACCAGAGGCCGGGGACAAACTGCAACCGAGGTACATGCCCTTAGCGGGAACCGAACCCGGGTCTCTCTGGACTGCAGGCCGACGCTCTAACCGCTCAGCCAAACTGGCCAGGGCGAAATCTTCATTTTTCTTAGGGTATATGTCAATTTGGCTCAGACTCTAAACATTTGGTGGTACTCAGAATGCTTCTAGTGGGGGTAGGTCAGTTACTTCTGGTGCCTTGGAAACAGGTGGCAAAAAAAGACAGCTTGGTGAGAGGCAAGAGAATCCCCCTGGGTCTGGGCAGCTCTCATACGTTATTCTATGGAATTTTCCTTTTGTTATTCTGGAATATCCATGAAGTCTGGTCTCTGTTGTGCTGTGATAATAAGAAAAGACTAGTCCCTCCCACAAGGCCACACACAAGTCGCAGCAGAAGATGGCAGTGCCCAGGGCACCACTATGTCCCAGGAGGCAACAGCAAAACACAGGGGATCCTCTGTCTCACTTTTCAAAAAGTAGAAAGACACTTGTGATTTTGTTTCTAAGAGCTATCCTTGGCCGCAAGGAGTCCATTCAAAACCACACACACCACTTTAGCCAAACAAGATGACATCAATTCAGGGTTAAAAATAATAAAAGCAGATTCCTACTGGTTTTCAAGTATTTAAAAATGCACCCATAGTTTCACCGGGTAGGCTCTAGAAAGAAACATTTCCAAAGGGAAGAGGAAGTTCCAGGATTATGCTGGCATGTATTCTCCGAGTCCTGTCTCTTCCTTCTTTCAGTTCATTCTGGGAAAGTTTCTTCAGCTGGTGAGAGGGAACTAAAATTCTCAAAGATATGTAATTCTTTTAAAAGTCTTCAAAACATCTGATAGAAAGTGGGGGCAATAAAAATCTTAAAGAATTGCTGCCAATGAGAAGAAAGAAAAAAAGAAAATAACATGGGACGAAAAAAAATAAAAGAACAGGGAATTCAAAGAGCCAGAATTCAAAGGCAAAAGTGAGGGGAAATTCAACCAGGCAAGTAGGTTTGTAGAAATTATTTTTTATAAATAATTTATCATTGTATGCCCAATTATTCTAAGCACATAGTTACTGTCACCTCATGAAACACAATTACTTATTATACAAACCTAATTAGCATGAAAAAGCAAGTTTTAATTAAAGAAGAATCCAACTACTAAAATAACCATAGCTTTCAACTCCCCTCTCTCTCCACCCTTCCCCCACACCACCGAACAGTACGAATACAGAAAGACAGCCTTGTCTAAAACTGAAGGAAAAGTTGAAATAGTGCTTCTCTTTTAAACTACTTTCTAGATTTTGTCACCATTCCTCTACAATCTAACAACAACAAAATTAATGGAAAGTGATATTCAACCTACATGCTGCCCGGAGTATAATTTTAGTGCTACAGGTATAGAAGTAAGACAACACGTTTAGAGGAAGTTCTATGAAAAAAGACTGGAAGCTGACAAAAGTCAGAACTTGATTAGTTGTTAAGACTAAGATATTGTACTCGAATTAGTTCTGTGATGGCACCAAGCAGTCCCACAAACCAGGAAGTACTGTTAACCTTCCATTAGACATTCGATAAAGAACCCAAATAGCTTACATCCTAGGACTGAATCTCATAAAAAAGGACACTGAGGATTTTATTATTGCAAAGCAAGCAGCTGTATTCAACCACACTATACAGAGGCAATATGAGTACAAATGCCCTGGACAAATTTTCAGTCCTGTAAAAAAAAAGAAAATCATTAACAGAATGAGAAACACTAGTACAATTGGTGGTTCTTCTGGCAGAAGAAATGATGCAACACAAAGATAATTTTAAGAACGTGTTACCCTAAAAATAAAAGGCCAAAGTGAGGGGCAACAAGTGTTAATTTGAGATGAAAAAGAATACCTATCTGGGAAGCAGTGATACAGGCAGAAGCCCAAACAAAGTGTACTGATTGGGTGTGAAGGCAAGGTTTTTTTGTTTCTTTATTTTTAATGAGAAAGGGAAGGGAAATAACTCCATGAGTAGAAGGATGGAATTTCTATAGGTGCAAATAAGCTGGGTTATTCTTTAGTTATACATGGTGGTGCTAATTCTAAAGTATGTCTTCCATTTTCAGTTGGTAATCAGGATGTCTGCTTTCCTGTTAGCTTTTCAAACAGTTGCTTGGAATACAATGCTGGTTTGGCCCAGGCCAGCCCAAAGGATACTTTTCCCCGTTCAAACATTCCAAAGGTTTGAGTAGTAAGCCACGCAAGGCAGTTCCTCTGGAATGGCTACCCTAGCTCTATTATAAAATAGCTCCACTTATGTTGACTTTTCAAAAACTACAGTGTTAATGTTCTAGGCAGCAATACTAAATTCATTTATTAGTAACAAACTCATGGCAAAACAAGTTCACTTCCATGTGTTATTAATAGTGACAGATTTATTTGGAGAATGTCAATGTTGCTGGACTTAAATGATAGTTGTTAATGTTCATTCAGTCTTAAACACTAAAGAAACTTCTATTTAGACAATCTACATTGTTAGCATTGTTAAATCTGATATAAAAGATGTTTGAGATAGAAAATATGTTTGCTGAATTTATCTTCTTTAGCAATAATCTAGTATCATTTCCAGGACTATACCTTAGGAAAATTTGAAATAGGTGACACATCTGTATATGTTTAGATAAATAAATCCCTTCTCTAATGACTCATCAATTAGTGACACAACTAAGTACAACTAATTGGGAAACTCCTTAGCTTTTCTAAAGCTGTTTAATTCAAATGACAGCGCATGTATGTGTATACACACATATATGCACAAATGTACTAGTAAGAAACATACTGTATAGGTTACTGAAAATGGAGGCAGATAGGCTAGACCAAAGGGCCTTATGAACATTTGTAGTCATTTGCTTAGGAAGAGGTACATCAATTTTTACTCATATTTTAAAAGTCCCAGACTGGTTTAAATCAATAGACCTGAGTTCTGAATGAAATATGCCTAAAAATACAAAGTTTTTGGACTCCAGATCACATTTCAGTGAGCCTTCACGTATGCATGACTAAGCAAAGGTGGAAACATTATTTTTTTTACATAGTAGGAGCAAAGACCTTCATAGATATAAATACCTTTTAAGTATATAAAACGTCTGTCATTCAGATCTCAGCTCAAATGTTTCTTACTCAGAGGTCTACTTTGACACCTGCTACCCAGCAATTCGCTGTTTTGTTTTCCTAACAACACTCTCTGAAACATCTTGTTCATTTATCATGAACTTGTTTTATTGTCTAGCTGTAGAATTAAGGCTCTATAAGATCAGGAATACTGTATGTCTTGCTCACTGCAGTATTTCTAGTAGATTCTGGGCACAATTATTTGAATATATAATTAGTTGAATAAACCATTTCCTCAGTAAAAAGGATAGATCAAAATACACCAACAGAAACGCGATCTCTCTACACACACACACCAACCCCTAGAATACAGAATAGGTGTTTCTAATTTTTTAAGATACATTATTCAAGATCTGAGGTAGAATATTTTGTTGCTTTAAAAAAATATATGCTGCATAAAATTACTTCAGCCTACTCAAAGTGAAGAACTTTGACAGAAAAACAATTTAAATTAATACTTTTAGTAAAATAACCCCCAAACTACCCATAAGACAATGCTTCTCCCGAAACTCTTACACGTTAAAAATAATCAGAAAGAACAGCTTTAAACATGGTAATTTATTTTACGCAACTGTTTAAATCCATTGTTTAAAAATGTTCAAAAGGCACTTTAAAAAACATATTTAAAAATACATTTTTTCTGACTTATCGGTGATTACTTAAAATAAGCAAATCACCAGACATTTTTAAACCACTCATGAGACTATTACCTTACATAACTTTTAAATTTCAAAACATAAACATTCACTGTATAATATAGCACACTGCTTAGCAGTAAGATTAGTTTCCCTCTAATAATATACCTTACATAAATTATTAATTTGCAGGGCCCTGCAAAGTTATTTAAACTTAACTGATATAAACAAAAAACCAGAGAGGTAAAGGAGTTGAAATAGAACACTAGTTTCAGGTTGGTTTCTCTAGAGAGATTTGGTAAAAGTTCCTACTCTAATCTGTATTAAAATTTCTATTTCAACTTCAATATATAAACATAAGTAATTTTTTAAATCAACAGTTACATTTAGCATAAATTAAACCACAGGTTATCCCCCAGATTTATTAAGTATGTTTCTGTCAGGCCTACTATAAAGTAGAGAAATTAGGCAAATGAGTTTTTTGGTTTGTTTTTGAGAAAGGTAAGGGGGTGGTGATGAGGTGGTGGTGGAATCCAAATAACTTTACTTCATTTAACAATTACACACCTAGAATTAATTTAAAACTGCAGACTTTTAAGTAGGGCAAGTATCCTGAGAGCCAGCAGACATTATTATTAGACAGATTTTTACTTCTAAACTCACAGGGAAACTTTAGGTTAATAGGTATAAAATTATCAGTAAGTGATACAAATTCTAATCACCAACAACAGCCAAATTAATCTCATGAAGGCAGCATTAAGGGTACTTAGAAAAGAAAGAGAGTAGTTATAAAGAAAATTAAGGGCAATCAATACAAAGAAGCAGAAATTGTCAAAGATGTGATACTCTAAATACACTGAAAATTTAAATGGAGAATAAAAGGATAGACTAGATTTAATCAATCAAATGAGGGCTATTTCAAGCCTCTATCAGGTAGCACAGTTTGATAGGCTCAAGGAAGGGAAAAATTAATACTCAAAACAATTATAAAAATAATCAGTTAGCAAATGTAATGCCCAAACCAATGACTATATTTCAAAAAATATTCAAAACTGGTCAGTGATTTATTTTCGAATCTTCTTACAGTAAAAACACTCCTCTTAAATTTAAGGTATTTGAAAACAAATAATTTAACTCTGGGATAACAATGTCCTTTGCATCGTCTACGAACTTGTCAACTGAAAATACAAGCATACTGTTATGGAGAACATAACATAGCAAAAGCCTTATGTTTTGAGACCACATTAAAATCATTTATCCAAATGACGGAGATCTTAATTTAAAATATAAGTCAGTATCATCATGAAATCTGATTTTATGTGCTCTATCAAATACTTGAAATTTTTTGCTTTATAAGGTTATATAGGATAATCAACTGATTCGTGAAAGTGATGAAATTGTCAAAATAGCAAAAAACATTCTGCATATTATAAAATAGTATTTTGCCATCTGTAAAATTTTTTATTAACAATTGTGGACATTTCTGATGACACTCATTTAGGTATGCTTTTAGTGAATTAGTATGTATTTACTTAATGAACCCTTCCTGTCCCACTGTGAAATTCCTAAACTTGAAGAATTATAGATTTTACTGTGTGGGTCCTGATGTTAGTCACTCAGGAAACTAAATAATTTTGCCAAAATAAATGATCCACTGACCTTGTAAATCATTTTTAAAGACTTTTAAATTTAATATAGTGTAATATTGGACTACACTTATTTAAAACATGCTTTATCTAAATCTTTGAAAGAAACCTTACTTACACAGCAGTAATCCTTAGCATGTTCCAAGGATCATATACATCAGAAGCACCTAGATCTTAGGGTAAAGGTTCTCCAACTAGCACGAATAAGCCTCACCTGGAGGGCTTGTTTAAATGTAACTGCTAGCCTCAAGCCCTACAGTTTCTGATTCAGTAGGTCTGAGATGGGGCCCAAGAGAGATGGCATTTCCAACAAGTTCCCAAGTGATTCTAATACTGTTGGTTTAGACCACACTTTGAGAACTACTGCCCAAGGCTAGTAAGAATGAATAGTCCTGGGCCCCATGCTAGATTCAGAATTTCTGGGCTTAGGGTCTTAAAATCTAAAGAACTCAGCTTTTTAACAAGCTCCCAGGCAAGAGTATAAAAATCACAATTTGAGAAGCATCATGACAATCTGATTAATTTTACTATTACTGGCCAATGTATCAGATGTCACATGTCAATTAAGTAAAAATGGAAATAATGCTAAACGACTAACCTGAGGGCTGACATGGTAAAGAACACACAGGCTTTGAGTAGAAATCCCAGCTGTTACTTATTAGCTTTGTGACTAAGTTGAAAAGTTAATTCTGAGCCTCAGTTTTCTCATCTACAATATAGGAATAACGGCCAATTTGTGAGGATTAATACTAATGTACAAAGATATCTAAGCACAGTACTTGGCATGTAGTATACATCAGATAAAAACTAGCTATTACTTATAAGAAATGAACAAAATATTTCCTTCAATATCCGATTTGATTAAAGCAGATTTTTCTTTCATTTAAAACAAGTATTTACACTCCAAGTTAACATAATAAAACCTTATTGCTCCATACTCTGGGCCAGACAGTGTTCTAAAAGCCATACATATATTCATTTATTTAATCCTCATAAAATTCCTGTGAGGTAGGTAGTATTATTGTCCCTAATTTACAGATGAGGAAATTGAGGCACAGAGAGATTAAGTAAATTGCTCAAGGTTACAAAACTAGTAAGTGATGAAGCAAGCATTTAAAGCCAGGTAGTCTGACTTGGGACCCCAGGATTTATCACAATGTTAATTTCCTATGAGTAAATGTTAAGGTTTTTGGATATTTATGATAAACCATTTATACTTCTAATACAGAAAAATAACAAATATGTACTCAAATAAATTCATATCCACACCAAGGTGAAAAACTGCTCAAGAACAGAATGAATGCCTTGAAATTTTGGCAGATGATACCATCATGAAAACAATAAAAAACAATTCAATAAGTAAATATTGGTGGGAATTTTGACTACATGGACAGAGTATCCATAATTGGCCACTAAGATGAACATCCTCTCAAATATACCATCCAAAGAGGTCATGGTTTTGACATGTTTTGGCACAATAAATATCAACTACTTAGCAGCAGAGTCAACGGTGTGACAGCCATGTAAAATTAGCATAATGATAAACATAAAAGAAATATAAATCATTTGCAACATTTAAGATAATCTTACAGAAAGTCTGTAAAATATTCTGTAATGATACACTCAGGTAATATTGCTAAAGATAACAAATATTAAAAATTTTTTCCTTCCAGAAACTCTTTAAATAGAGGGTAACTAAAATTAGAATAAAACATTCATGAATGTGTTTCTGATGACAGTCTTGAGTGGGTATTCTGCTCAATCGGAATTATTTACCCATCGGCAAAACAATCATCCCAAAATAGAGGGAGGGTATGACAAAAGTAGGTTTACAGTAGTAAGTATGTAAAACACAGCGTTTATTCTTGTATTAATTAATTATTGTGTTATTTTCATGAACTGTAAACCTACTTTTGCCCCACCCTGTACATATTAAGTCAGCATCAAAATTCAGATGTTATTCATAAATTAAGTATTTGGTCTTTTAATATCTGACATATTTCAGCTTGTTTAAGCACTCTGCATTTTCTAATGTTTTTAATTAACTCTAGTCAAAATCTTGTAGTCTAATTATTCTGCCAGTGTTAACTATTAACCACCTCAGATGCTAAAAATGAATTTTAAAACTGCTTTAAACAAGTTATAAAAGGCACAAACAAGTTCTCATCTTTCAACAGGATAAGAATGAAGGGAACTATAATTATGTAGTTGGAAAGTGTTTTAAATAATCAATTAAAAGTGTCGCTTAAGTAATTCCTGAGAGTGGCACAGGTATAAGAAAAGCATTCCCCAAAAAGCATTAAATTTACTATTTATTAGTTACCCATAATTAACTGGGTAAATATGGGAACAAAATATATAAAAATCCATGTTAATCAAATGCTATTAATGCTTTGAGTAAATAAATATTAACAGTTGAAAATGATATCCAAGAATGGTTAAACATATTTAGAAGAGACAACTGGGACTCAGCATAGTACCTTAGGAGATATTGCGGGTTCAGTTCCAGACACTACAATAAAGCAAGTCTCGCAATAAAGCGAATCATAATCTCTTGCTTATGGAGGGTCTTGCCTTCAACTTGTTAAAAATGCAACATCCGTGAAGCACAAAAAAGCAAAGCACAATAAAACGAGGTATGCTTATAAAAGATTATTAATTAGAACCAAGAATATATATATTACAGTCAAGGCCCACGATCATTTCAAAATGTGAATTTATTAATGTACGTTAGGACGAGTGCCATTCTTATTCTACCTTCCTCTGAAAGAAATATTGTCAATTTTAAATAGTCACAGCAAAATTTAGATTAGCCAAAACTGCACACGGGTTTGTGTGTGTATTTATTTTTTTTTTGGGGGGGGGGGTTCATTTATACCATACTGCAAATATAATTCATGTCTTGAGTTTATAAACAAGACTGAACAACAATACTTCCTTCTAAAATTTTAAGGCAGATATGTTTAGCATCATGTGTATGTTACTAATATGGTGCAGTGTAGTTTTAGCACATTTAACTGTGAAACAGGCAACAAAATCTCTTTTCTAGTCCCTCTGCCTGGCCAACATTATAAAAACACAAGTTTTTCATATATATATTAATGTATCAAAACACATTTGAACAGACTTCACAGCTCATTAAAGCTTCAGTTTATAGTCATTCATATGAAGATTTCTAATATGGAATGTTCACTTAGAAAGAATTCTTCACTGGGATTCCAGTTTCTATATCAGAAATGTTGAAGTTCTTCAGTGCAATGCTAGACATTTGACCTCTGTTCAATTGTTTTTCTTTCAACTTTTCTCAATTTTACTTTTGTATTTTCATTTTTGTATGCTCGACTTCTGTCCTTTAGTACATTCTCAGGTAAGGCAGGTTGATATCTGTATAAATATCCATATGGACGAAGATGATAAACGAGGTATTCTAATTCATACATAGTTGTAGGATCAACATAGTGAAAAGAAACTGCAAGATCAGAACAGCAACCAGGACCCTAAAAATGGAGTGGAAACAGGCATCATTAATAAGTAGCACTTTGTTAAAATACAACATGCACACAGTGCTAAAGGAAACACTAATCTTAACAGAACCCAAAAATTAAAGCTGGCAAAGTTTAAAGAGGCACCTAATTTATTAGACCTGTGGACGAAAGGACTTTATACAGTTCCTAATGATTTAAAATCAAACATGAAATTGCTAAAGTATTTACAACTGAAATAATATTCTCTTACTCTATAGTGTTTTAGCAGAAGAAAATCTTAGACTTTTTTAAATGAAAGGGAGAGCTACATAAAGCATATAGCTCTATTTCTTCAAGTTTTGCTTTCTCTCGATAATTTTCTCACTATAAATTTTCACTTGGGTCAGCATCAGAAAGATATCTTTGGAGTATTCAATGACTAGAAAGCCTTTCCCATTAGGTGTCTGCAACCTAATACTTCATCTACACGTTAACCCAAACAGTATAGTATTTGAGAGAGGAAGTTCTGAGTCAAATCTGGGTTTGAATTCAAATTTTGCCTACTAGTGTATGACACTGGGCAAGTTATTAATTCTTTTTTTTTTTTTTTTAATCCTCACCCGAGGACATTTTTCCATTTTTTGTTCAGATAGAGTGGGAGGGAGAGAGAGGAAGAGAGAGAGAGAGAGAAACATCGACGTGAAAGGGACACATCGAGTGGCTGCCTCCCGCACGACCCAACCAGGGCAGGGGACAAACTGCAACCGAGGTATGTGCCCTTAGCGGGAACCGAACCCAGGTCTCTCTGGACTGCAGGCCGACGCTCTAACCGCTGAGCCAAACCGGCCAGGGCAAGTTATTAAATCTTTATAAGCTTCAATTTCCCTATCTGCAAAAGATGGTTAAAGGAGATAATGTGTATAAAATGCTTGGGACGATGCTTTGCCTATAGTAAATGCTCAACAAATGTCAGCTATTATTGATAGAACAATCACATTCAGGTGGCCCTCAGTAAGTCAGACAAAATTAAACCTTTGTTCACTTACATAATTCTCATACATTCCTAATACAGTTGATATGAGAACAAGTTTACAGTAAGACAAAAACTAAAGAAAAATACAACAAACAGGAATGGAAAAGCATAAAAATACAGAAAACAGAAAAAAAAAAACTGGTGAAAAAATTAAACAGTCAAAAGGTCATTTTGGGATCAGAATTGGTATCTGGAGAATGTTTCATCCAGGTGACTCCAACAAAACTCAGATTCCATCTAATGTCTTTGCAAAGACCCTGGGAAAAAGGTAGTTTAGGAAGTTCCCAGAGAAGATTCATACTGACCTATTAAATTGAACATTTAATATTCATGATTGGAAGTATGTAGCTTACAATGCAGTAAAAATTATCAAGAAATTGTTCTTATATTTCCTCTGGTCTGATTCTCAACTTTTCCTTTGAAAACAAACATTGTGAGATCTTGGCCAACTACATAGGCACTGAAAAATTATCTGGTGCCTACTTTTTATACCTTGAGGAAATATAATAGAAACAAATATAAAAATTAAACTACAAGTCAACTTGTGATTATCTAAACCAGCTCTGTCCAATAGGTATATGTGAACCACATAATGTAGTTTAATATTTTCTACTAGCCATGTTTAAAAAGAAATAGGTGAAATTAATTTCAAGGCATTCATTTTATTTAACTGAATCCATATTGTTATTTTTTTAATATATAATTAATATTTTAGAAATTATTAATGAAATCATTCTTTTTAGTTGTGCTAAGACTTTGAAATCAGGTGTGAATTTTATACTGAAAGCACATCTCAGTGAGGACTTATCACATTTCAAGCACTCAATAGTTAATGTGCTTAGTGGCTACTATGCTGTCCAGTACATATTAAACTAAAAAACTAGAACAGCAGCAGTTAGTTTTAAATTGCTGATCATCTGTGGAAGCAATTTTATTTTACTCTGAAATATTGTAATAATATTTTTATAGGATTTATTGGATTAATTATATTACATTCTATTGTATTATTGTTTTTTACTGGATGGTCAGGATACTGTTATTATTAAGCATTATAAACAATAAGAGATAAAACAGCTACAATTAAAAAATAAAATAGTTCTTTGCATATGATTATGTTTACTTCAAAAACTCAAGAGAGTCAAGTGAAAAATCATATGAAAGAATCCAAGAACAGAGCCAGATTTTAAAGATGCTTTTAAAAAAAACCAAAAGCTTTCATATATGTTGTTAGCTAAGAAGTTTTAAGAAAGAGCCTAAAAAGAAGAGTAACAAAAACATTAGATATCTAAGGAAATACTTAAGAAGAAATAAATTTCTGAAGAAAGCAACAAAACTTCACTAGGGGACCAAAAAGGCAACTTAAAAAATCTTGGGCAAAGATGTCCATTGTCCTTAAATTAATAAATTTACACACAAGAATAAAGACATACGCATTGCCAGAACAATTTGAGAGAGAACTACACACTCTTAGATTAATAACTTAAATATTTTGTAAAGCTACAAGGTTAAAAAAATACAGTGCTGACCCAAAACCAAATAGAACAATGGCATAGAACTGAAATTCAGACACTGATCCTACTATAAGTAATGCCGTAGTATATGATAAAGGAGGTATTTTAAATCAGTAATGCAAGTAAGATTCTTTGGTGAAAAGTCTATTCCTACGGAACAGATTCACTTATAGGGAAGTGAGAAGGCGGTATGAGAAGGGAACTAACTGTACAAAGAGTTAAGTTCTAAACAACCAACATAAGAACATAACTCTGATCAACTAGAATATCTCACTTGCTATATAAAATTTTTCTACAATGTAGTTTTAGTGATTACTACAGAAAATTATGATGAGTCTAAGGATGGCTTTAAAAACAGTAACTCAGGGAGAAGAAAATTTATTAAATGATGGATGAGTAATAACAGAAGTCAGATTTCACAATGGGTTTATATAGAACCTTCCAAGAGAGAAAAGGCAACATTAGAAGGCTGGGTTAGTTTTAGTACTCCCAAGTCTATTTTATAGTCTTCAATATAACTGAATAAATTTTTATAGAATAAATATAAATTTTGCCATCCATTTAAAAAAAATATTACAATTTAAATAAAAGATGCACTATACACCCTTGCCAGCATCATCCTGTACACCAAAAGGTTGTGGGTTTAATTCCTGATCATGGCACATACTTAGGTTTCGGATTCGATCCCTGGTCAGGGGCATATGAGAGGCAATCAGTTGATGTTTCTCTCTCTCACACTGATGTTTCTGTTTCCCTCTCTCTCTCAAATCAATAAAAACATATCCTCGGGTGAGGATATAAAAAGTTTAAAAAATAACTAAAAGATGCACTACAGAAATACTTTTGTTCATATAAAGCATATTGCTAGGTTGGTGGGAATTCCCACCTATTTGTCAGTGGGAATTGTAGGCAGTACTCAAAGGAAAAGAAGGATATTTTACTGATTACAAAATAATGACAATTAAGATGCCCCTTTGTTCTTATTGTATGTGTACCCAATATCAGATACTTTTGGTAAAGTTTTATGCATTCAGGTGCATTTGTTACATTCATTTATAATGTTCTTGAGTTTGGGTATATTTTTGTATGCAAAGGGGTATAGAATTAAGAAGGGAAGAAGTCAACTAATCTTGGAATGGTCAGAAGATGCTAAGGAAAGTTTCCATCAAAAAAGCATCCAAAGCAGCACCTGACTAAAACAAAACAAAAATAGGCTATCAAAAGGCAGGCTTGAGAATACGTCTGTTTTATAGTTTAGGAAATTATTGCATCTACAATAGCAATAAAATGCTAGCATAGTTTCAAATAGCCTCATTACATAGAACTGAACTTTAAAATGTTTATTTATTAAAGTGGAATTTTATCCCCAAAACAGAATATTTATTCTAATGTATCCTCCTACCTCTACCCTTTTGGGGGCACATATCCCATTAATCATAAAGGAGAGCTAAGGATGGAAATAAGAGCTTTTAGAATCAGACTGGTTTGCAATACTGGTTAAACTACTTATCAGGAGAGGCAAGTCACTTGACTTTCCTGAGCCTCAGTTTTGTCACCTCTTAAATGCAGAATTCCTGTAAGGATTAGCTATTGTATCTGTGTAAGTACCAAGAACACTCTGGTGGGTGATAGTAGAAGTAGTAGTGGTTTGCTTCAAAGTTTCCTTTTAAAACTGTTTACCTAAGGCTTGGGTCAGATGTTCTAGGTCAGGGTTTCTTTTTTTTTTTTTTATCCTCACCTGAGGACATTTTTGCATTTATCTTCAGATAGAGCGGGAAGGAGAGAGGGAGGAAGAGAGAGAGAGAAGCATTGATGTGAGAGAGACACATCGAGTGGTTGCCAACCACATGACCCCAACCTTGGGCCAGGGACAAATCGCAACTGAGGTACATGCCCTTAGCGGGAACCGAACCCAGGACTCTCTGGTCTGCAGGCCGACGCTCTAACCGCTGAGCCAAACCGGCCAGGGCTAGGTCAGGGTTTCTTAATGTCAGTGATACTGACATTTTGGGCCAGATAATTCTTTGTTGTTGGGGGCTGTACTGTGTATTGTGAAATGTTCAGCATTTAGTGGGTTTACAATCTTATGGGTTTCTACCTACCAGATACCAGTAGCAATCTCTCAGTTAACACCCCAAAATGCCTCCAAATATGGTAAAGGCCTCTAGATTCCCTCTGGGTGGAAAACAAAACAAAAAGCCCTGGAGAACTACTATTCTAGATGATGATTTGAAAGTGCTGGCCTGTGAAGAAGAGAATGATAGTATGGCATATATTATTTGTATCATAAGACCAGAGAAAAGAAAGCACAGAATCCTAGTAACTTGCCTAAAGGTATTATTAATTAATAACAGAACTGAAGCTAAAAGTTGAGTTTTGTGATTCTTGGTCTCCTTCAGTCATTCACTGCTGCAATGCTTATGATAGTGAAAAACTGGCAACAACCTACTAAATGTTTATCAGCTTGAGAATAGATAAATTACAGTACATTCATATATTAGATTTCCACAGCAGTCTAAATTAATAAGCAGATGCAGAGATTAATGTTGATAAATTTTACTGTTGTGTGAAAAGGGCAAATGTACAAGGATACATGTGATATGATTCCATTTATTTAAAAATCTATAGAACAATACTGTATATTATTTATGGATACATAAACATGTAGGAAAATATAAAAACAAGTATGGCAATGATAAATATTAAATTCATGATAGTGGTTATTTAAAGAAGGAGGCAGAACTGGATTGGGGAGGATACACAGGCCTCAACTATATCTCTACCTTTCTCTTTAAAAAAAAATCTGAAGCAAATGTAGCAAAAGATTAATATTTGGTAAAGCTGGTTTGTGGATACAAGATATTATGCTCCTCTTAAATATTTGTACATCTGAAAATTTAATAAAACAATGCACTTTAGATAAAGTTCTCAAGAATGTAGGTTAAGGTGTCAAATGAGAGCTAAGGCTTATTAGGTGCTTAGTGTGTGATAGGCACTGCACTGTAATTACAACTAGATGAGACAGGTAGATTATGTCCATTTTACAAATGAGGAAACTGATGCTAGGAAGTTAGGCAAATGCTGTCCATCCAAGATCATTCAACTATTAAGTGGGAGAGCAGGATTTGAACCTAGGTCTTTATGAAACTCAAAGTCTTTTGATGCGTTGTTCCTTAACCACCCAAACTAGAGTACCCCACTCCTCTCCGAGTCACTCTCCATCTCCTTACCTGGCTTTTTCTTCAGGGCACTAACTACAACCTAGAATCATATTATATTTTGATTCACCTATGTGTTTATTTTATGTCTCCGCATCTAGAATGTAAGGTTCATGAAAACTGGAACTGGGCCATATTGACTGCTATAGTCTCAGTGCCTGGCATACGGTAGTACCAATATTTGTTGAATGACTGACTACTGCTGACACTCTTATTCTCATTTACTTTGTTATACTGTCACTCTAAGTAAAAAGACTAAAGGAGATTCTTAGTGTTACTAAAGAAACATACACATATTAGATTTTTTTTTAAGCAGAAGTCAGTCTAAGTATTTATACTGTAATAAAATTTCTAAACTTACCTCTATAGGAGGGTAATAGTTATAATTCCAGTACCAAAATGTTTTAGGTAGAAAACCCTTGATTAAGTGGTGTTCTGGTACAAAGGGATGAAAAGTTTCTTTTCCAATGGTATCTCTGGAATCTCCCGCTTCTACATTTATAATTTCCATGCATCTCCCCAGTGCTAAATCTTCGATGGAAGAACTGTGTGTACATTTCTCTGTTTTAAACGCATCAACAAATCTCTTCAAGGCTTCTTTGCTCAGTACATATCCTGCTCCTCCACTCATGTAGCCCTGCTTTACATAGGGCTTAAATCTTCTCCCAAAGTAAATGGGTTCTTCAGGGTTGTGTTTTGAGAGAAGCCATCTCAAATTATCTAGTATAACATAAGTATCATCATCGGCTTTCATAAACCAATCAGCATCTTCTAGATAGTGATCATGAACATACTGAAAAGCTTTAATTGTTTTCCAGTACAGCTGGTCTCTGCCTTCTCTGGTTTCTAATCCCACAGCAGGGAAGTCTTTATTTTCTTCTGAACTCATAAACAACACTTTATTACAGCGCTGGGCCCATGTAGCTTTGACATGTTTAGCCTTTTTCTCTAGATTTTGAGGTCCTGTCATAATCCAGCAAAGAATTTTAACTTTCTGATAGAGGTTTTCAGGGATGTCTGTGTTCTCATCTATTAAACAAAAAATTTTAAAGTTATATTTACATATATGTAAAATCTAAATAAATTATGCTGAAGAAGACATTTTCTTAAACAATTTCAAAGAACCATCACCCCCTGCCCCTGCTTCTATTTACCTAGCTACCATTAGTGATTTAACTGAAAGAAAGCAAAACTCAACCTAAAA
This sequence comes from Tadarida brasiliensis, assembly GCA_030848825.1. Lineage (NCBI taxonomy): Eukaryota > Metazoa > Chordata > Mammalia > Chiroptera > Molossidae > Tadarida > Tadarida brasiliensis. Next base: position 73,458,363 of record CM061267.1, on the reverse strand, counting down.
TAAACTGACATTTTGATTTATTGGTTTCATGTCAATCTTATCCAGGAGATCACTAGAGCTAACAAGAGCTGTCACTATGACTTAAATTCTTACTATTCTAACTGTGCTTCCTTGACCAAATAGCATCAGCAACACCTGAGACTTTGTTAGAAATGGAGCATCTCAGGTCCCACTCTAGACCAAATGAATCATAATCAGCATTTTAACAAGTTCTCCTGGTGATTCGTATGCATTTTAAGTACTGCCTTAGATAGTAAGCTTTTCACTTCATTCTACAAAGAAAGCTTCAGCTGGTTCTTAACAGAACATAGACAAGAATTTTTCATTGCTCTGAATAAACTATGAAAGGCAGGAAAGACATACTGCTGAAGTGGCAGTTCATTTTGAAGCTCACAAGAGTTCACTGTTGTGAATTTCTGTAAGTACCTTGAGATGGCTTTAAAAAGGCTTCCCTAACTACCCCAATTTGATGAAGAGGCATTAATGCAGAGTTGAGATTACTTATAATAGTAACATATCTCATTACAAAATGCAAATCCACCAGTCAGAAAAAGAACATATGAATAGGTAGATGTAATACTTCCAAGATTGTCTAGAGTAGGGTTTTTCAAAGTATGGGTTTACAAAGAAATGTGTAAGGAGCATATGACAGAATATAAAGCAGCATATTGATTTTTTCATTCAGGAAGTCTTGCTTCCCCCACCCCCTCTAAAAAAGTCCTAAGCAGTGAACTTAAAATGATTTACATCCTGGTGCAAGCTCCTTATCTGGGTGCAGACAGGTAACCAACAATTTACAGGCTGTCATGCCAGGACCACACTGGTGCAGAGAAAGAGTCCAACTATAAGATTCTAGATCAGTGCTTGGTGAAGGACCAATTTTTATGCCCAATAGTTAGAGATCTATACTTTTATAAACATGCTAAAAATGAAATACTGAAAAATAAAAACTTTTTAAAAAGATATAAAATACAAGCCCCAATAAGTTTTTGTATTTAGATTAGACAAAATTACTATCAAATTACCATAAAGTTTCTAACTGTCTAATCATGCTTTCAATACTTCTTTAGTTGTGGACCAGCAGGAGTCTGCAAAGCCACACTTTGTGTAGCAATGCTCTAGGCAGAATCCTCAGAAAGCATATCCTTAAAGTTAAGGTCAACCAGTGAGTTACGCAAGCTAAGTCCTATGAAAAATTAACAACTGAAGACAAATTTCTAGTTAACAGACTGAGAGGGAATAGAAGGCAAGGTTGGGGCAGGGCATGAAAATATACTCATGCCCCACTGAATATCAAGAATTCACAATCTAATAACAGATAAAATCACCCCATTTTCAGAGAGCATTCACGGTTCTTATACTTGGGAGCCCAATTTCCTAGCTATATAGCCACACCGAATCCTGGATGGAGAAGGAAAATGTTCAGGGCAGGAATCCCAATATGTTTCACTAAGAGCAAGGGAACTTTCTCCCCACTGCTAGGTAGATATTCTTTCAATTACTCACTTGTTAATTACTTTGTAGTAAGCATGTGCTAGGGCAGGAGATAAAAGGATGAATAAGACACATGTGCAAACCAATACTTGCCACATACTAAGAGAAGCTAAAATTTAGGAGGTTCGTACAAAGGGTTTGATGTGCTGTGGGAGAAGATAGTAGTGGCTGGTAAATCTTATAGAGCAGTGCAATGGGAACTTGGCTAGAATAGAGAAAAAGGGGAGATAAAGGAATATCAGTAAAAATAAGAGTTAATGCAGAAATTATGTCTTTAAATGAGTAGATGCTCACTAGAAGAAAGGACAAAGGCATGGTGAAGTTTGGCTAAGTGCAGTTATATGGGTATAACTGAAGGGCCTGATCTAGGGGAAATGTATTATGGATTGAGAGAAGAAATATGAAAAATGAAAAATGGTAAAGAAGGTGACAAAAGATATTGGTAAGCAAAGAAATGCATCTACCATGACTGCATTGGCAGATGGTAATGAGCCAGATAAAATAAGGAATATAAGAAGTAGAACAAATTTTAGGGTAGAAAGCAAAAGAAAAGGAGTTCATTTGCACATGTTAAGTTTGAGAGGAACACAACTTTTACCATACTCTACATTTTGTGGGCAATTTATGAGGACAAGTAGATACCTAATATATGTGCCTGCAGTAAGCCAACCTAGCACAGCCTACTAGTAATACAGGAGCCTCAATCCAGTTTATCATTTCAAGACCTGGAGCAATGCTACAGAGCAAGTGCAGTGATCAAACTGCTTTACAGTAAGAACACAGAGCACCTGCTCGGAGCTGAATCACTGTTACAGAAACATTCACACAACATAAGATAATTTGTAATAGTATGCATGTGCTTGCCAGTTCACAAAACTCAACAAAGATCTGACACCTTGCTCTACAACCTCTGCTTGAGAGGTAGGAAAGAAGTAATTTACAGCCAGAAAGATAAGAGAACAACTCTTAATGGGGACCCTCTGCATACTAGAATTCTGTTTTTCAAGCTGCTTGTATTCTTTTCTGTCAAATAAACCACAAAATTTGCAGAGATCTTTGAATTGTATTAATGCCTTCTTATAGTATCTAGAACTACAGACACTATAGTTGAAGTTAAAGAAGATAAAGACAGCAAGGAAGAGATGGAAATTAAAACTATGGGGGTTGATGACATCACACAGGCAAAGAAGAGCCAAAGGACAGAACCTTGGAGAAAACCTACATTTAATGGGTACACATTAGACTCAATTGAGAAACTCTAGTTACAGAAATGAGGCCAGGAGAAAATGAAGTCATTTAAACACATCCCAAGTTTTCTAATTCCCTAGTTCTTTATGTTTCTCAAAAGGAAAAAAGATTAGTGATATTAACTACTGATAAAATTATAAATTGGAATTTACATATACCTCTGGTGTTTTTCTAAAAAAACACAATTAAACAAAAACTAGGGCCAAAACAAGATGATAGCAAAAACCAAAGATACAAATATAAACCATGATAACAAAATTAGACTAAATAAGAATTTTCAGAAACAAATCCAGTCCGAAAAGTTTTGCCTTTCACCAAATTACAGTTTCTGAAACTGTTACTACTAAAAAATGAATTCAAAATTAATATTTTACTACCTAAATACATATGGGTTTTAGCAATTTCCTCCTTCTGAAGCAAAATGAGAATTGTCATTTAATATCTGGAATTAAGATCATTTTTATCAAAAGATATACTGTGTAAGTTCACATAACTATTTCCAATTCTTCCAATACTTACATAGACTGAAAAATACCATTTAATACTGAAAAATACTCCTTAATAAAGTAAACCATACCTTTATGTTGGCTAGCATCTGCATTGAAGTTCATCTGTCCTTTTAGATGCTTCTGTCCATTATCATCCAAATGTCCAGCATGAGGATCATTATGAAGAATGGTAGGCTGGGTGTCACCCTGTTCTCCCAACAAAATACTAAATAGCTGAGAACATAAAACAAATCCGATTGCTGATCCACAGAGGAAGATTAAAAAATTCAGCCAAGATTTAGAGGCCATTTCCCGAAAGTGTATTTCTGTAAGAAAAAAATTAACAGGATGTTATAAATTATAGAGCACTATACACACCAAAAGTAAAGTCTGATAACTTTTAGCTACACTGGAAAGTTAATTCCTTTCACATAAGAGAACATATCTAAGAATATTTTACATTTACCTATGAGTTTATCCCTCTATTTGCTGCTAAAACAGCACATTATGGACAAGTCAGTAAAATGAATAATCACTGTCATTGTCAGGGTGGGACATGGGTAAACATGGTATGGAAAATATGATTCAATCAGAATTACATGAGGAGCATCTTAAAAATATAGATTTCCAGGTTCAACGACGGAGATTTCAGATGCAAACAAAGTGCTGAGACAACTAAAATTTATATTTTTACTTTATTTTTTTAAGGAAAAGCTTTGTGTTATTCATTACTTAAAAAAACAAGCAATAAAGCACTGCATGAAGAAAGAAATCACTCTAAATCCCATCAGCCAGAAACAACTTTTGTTGAATATCATTACAGATATGAATAACATCTTTATGAATAACACAGATAGAGACAGGAAAGAAAATTATAGCTAATATTTGAGTTCTGTACTAAGAGCTTTACATGGATTGCCTTAAACTATAAACTAAGGACTATTAATCCCATTTCATAGATGAACTCAGACAGAGAGGTTAGTAACCTTCCCAGGGTCATACTAGCAATCTAAATCAAAGGTTCAGACTCTTGCCCTGGCCGGGTGAGTCAGTTGATTGGAGCATCGTCCTGTACACCAAAAGGTTTCGGGTTCAATTCCTGGTCAAGGCACATACCTAGGTTGCAGGTTCAATCTCCACTCCGGTCACGTACAAGAGGTAACCAACCAATCAATGTTTCTCTCTCACATCAATGTTTCTCTCTCTCCCCCTTCCTCTCTAAAATCAATAAACATCCTGGGGTGAGGATTAAAAAAAAAAAAAAGACTCTTCATACTTTTGCTATAGTTTTACAGAATTTGGATTATGCTATTTTAAAGACTTAACATATTAAGTTAGATTTACTTGAGTTTATGAAAAATGGAAATTAAACAAAACTAAACAAACTCTGAATATCAGCTAAACACTTCTGACATGACCTCCCTCCTTTAAATAATCCCTTTGAAAATAAAGATTATGAAAAACATAAAACAATTGGAGGCATGTACAAAACTTGTGTGATTAAAAATTAAATAATGCTGATTAAAAAAATCAAATAAAATGTAACTGAAAAAATGGGGAGACAGATTATGTTTATGGATCAAAGGACTCAACATAGTAAAGATGCAATTCTCCCCAAATGGATACACAGGTTTAATGCAATTTCTACAAAAATCCCTTCAAGATTTCTTATATAGACAAGATTATTCTAAAATTTTTATGTTAAGGCAAGTGAGCTAGAATAGTTACAACAATTTTTAAAAAGAAGAATAAAGCAGGAATAATTAGCCTACCTGAGTTTAAGATCTCATATAGAGACTGAAATCAAGACTATAGTACTGGAGTATAAGACTCATGGATCAGTGGAACAGACAACCAAAAAATAGACCCACATAAATATGCTCAACTGATTTCTGACAAATGTATAAAAGCAGCTGAGTGGAAAAAGATAAGACTTTTCAATAAATGTTACTGGACATCTCCAGGCAAAAAAAATAAACACTGCCTTAAGTTTTGCACCTTATATTAATAATTAACTCCAAATGGATCCTGGACTTAAATGTAAAATATGCAATTATAAAACTTCTAGAAAAAAAAACAACAACAAAATAAAATCTTCTGTAGACTTGACAGCAAAAGTATAATCCATAAAAGGAAAAAAAACTGGTAAATTGGACTTCATCAAAATTAAAACTTGTGCTCTGCAAAAGATATTACTGAGACTGAAATGATAAGCTAAACTGAAGAAAATACTTGCAAACCACGTATCTAACAAAAGAACTAGTATTTAGAATATATAAAGAATTCTCAAAACAAACAGGAAAAGAAACCCCACAAAAGTCAATCAGAAAAGGACAAGAACAGATATTTCACTGAAGACGATGTACAGATAACAAACAAGCAAATGAGAAAATGTTCAATTTCATTTGCCATTAGGAAAATGCAAATTCAAAAAAGAAATATCTCTATAAACCCATAAGGATGGCTAAAAAAAAAATAGTGATTTCATCAAATCCTAGTAAGAATATGGAGAAACTGGATCATTATATATTGCTGGTAGGAATGTAAAACGGTGTCCGGTCATTATGGATCAAAGTAACTATGTGGAGAAAAACATTTTCTGACTCATGAAACAAACCCAACTTCTTATCAAAGTAAACTACTAACCCTAACAAAATGGGGGAAATGACCAAATTTGAATATGTCCCCAACTTGGTGAAGCACTCCTTACCTCCTCCAGTTTTAGAAAAACATATACACACAGAAAAAAACCTCAAAGACAAATCTCTAAGGTCCCAGCTTCTATAATACCTCCCTTGAGTAGCTAAATGGCTACTCAGAAACTATCACCACCAGCAGTAAAAATCTCCACCTCAAATTTTAAAGGAGAGATCCAAGTGGTGCATAAAATAATCATCTACGTATGAAATGTAATAAAAGAGATTTCCATCTGTATAATTTTTAAGCAAGATTAGCTAAAATAGATTTTAAATGAATAAACAGAAATACATGGAACCTACACAAAATTCTTTTAGTGGGAAAAAAATTAAATACAGGATGCAAAAGGTAGGTAAAAGTAAAGTTCTGAACACTTAGTTCATTAAAAAAAAAAATCTTAAACTATATAGAACTACTTTATAGTCTCTGAAATTGAAGAGATTAAATCAATTATTGAGATGATAAATATGAAAGACAAGCAACTGAGAGTCAACAGACAGATAACTTATTTCCCAAAAAAGAATAGAACAAATGAAATAGCCCTGGCCGGTTTGGCTCAGCGGTTGGGAGCGTTGGCCCGCGGACCAGAGAGTCCCGGGGTTCGGTTACCGCTAAGGGCACGTACCTCGGTTGCAGTTTGTCTCCGGCCCTGGTTGGGGTTGTGTGGGTAGTAACCACTCAATGTGTCTCTCTCACATCGATGTTTCTCTCTCTTCCCCCCTCTCTCCCTCTCGCTCTATCTGAAGATAAATGCAAACATGTCCTCAGGTGAGGATTAAAAAAACAAAAAGAACAAATGAAATAGAAAAAATGTCAGGCTTGGCCAGTGTGGCTCAGTGGTTGAGCATCAACCCATACACCAAGAAGTCACTGGTATGATTCCTGGTCAGGGTACATGCCCAGGTTGTGGGTCAAATCCCCAGTGGGGGCATGCAGGAGGCAACCGATCAATGTTCTCTTTCATCAATGTTTCTCTCTCTCTCTCTCTCTCTCCCTCCCTTCCTCTCTCTCTAAAATCAATAAAGAAAAAAAAAAAAAATGTCAGGCCTGGCCAGTTTGGTGTCCGCCCTCAGACGGAAGGGTTGTGGGTTTGATTCCAGGCCCTGGGTTGGAGTCGTGGGGCAGGTAGCCAATTGATGCATCTTTCTCACATCAATGATTCTTTCTCTCTTTCCCCCTCTCTCCCTTCCACTCTATTTAAAAAAATCAATGGAAAAATATCCTCGAGGATTAATAACAACAAAAATGTGAGATATAGTAAAAGAAAATGCACTAAAATGGAGGCCATGCATCTGAATATTTAAAGGCTCATATATAACCCAGAAAAACCTAATATATATGGATCAGTATTGAGAGAGATCCTGAACTTCACACTTAAAACAACAACAACAAAAAACACCCATAAAAACTCTAATTATTCAGGCGGAAAAGTAAGTCAAAAGCAAAACATTAGTCAGAACTTTGAAGGAAAAAATATTAGGCAATTTTCTCTTTTTATCATTATATGCAAAAAAAAAAAAAGGGGGGGGATTCCAAAATGGCGGAAGAGTGAATGGAAGCTACACAGACTATGGCCCAGGACCAAACTGAAATTACAACAAAAATAAAGACAAATCGTCAGGAAAAAGCAACAGAAAAGCAGCTTGAGAGGACCATATAACCAGGGACATTGAATCGAGCCTGGTAGGTCTACGGAGGCACTAGAGGGGGGCTGGGAGCCCATGGACAGCAGCAGTCTTAGCTGTGAGCAGCACCCTCAGGGTTAAAATCCCAAGCTGGCTTCACAGCACAGAGGGCCAGGACAGAGCACTAATATAGCCACAGCCACTCACCTTGGGCTCCGGCAGAGGGAGGGCGGACTGGACTGGAACTGTGTGGGGACACTCGGGATTTGGAGGGCACTCAGAGCTTTTGCTGAGCTGCAGCCACACAGGACGGTGGCCATCTTGTTCCTTCCTGGAGCTCTGGAGAGAAGCAGCAGCCCCTCCCTCAGAGATTCAACTCCACCCAGCTGGGCCAAAGAAATGCAGATTGAGGCTCATTAACAACCAGCATCTGCCCCACCCTCTGGAAATTCTCTTACACAGAACACCTGAGGGAGTTTTTCATTCAACTGAGAACCCAAGGCTCTTCAAGTAACTGAGACTAATAGCCTCCAGGCAAAAAGCTAGGGGATAATTGAACCTTTACTGGGCTTGCAAATCTACCCAGGAAAGTAAGACTTGACAGTGGTATTTAACCTGGGTCCTCCCACGCTCATCCAAACCCAGTAGAGGGAGCCACAAACGGCAGAACACCAACACCCACAGGGAAAATTTGGCAGGCTCCAAAACCCACTGAGATAGCCAAAATGGTGAAACAAAGAAACAGATCCCAAATGAAAGAACAAGAGACCTCTACTGAAGATGAGATAAATGAAATGAAGTTAAACAAGTTATCAGAGGTAGAGTTCTGAGCCATGATCTTGAGGAAGCTCAACAGCATGAGTAAGGACCTCAACCCCATGAGTAGATATAGAAACATTTGAAAATCAACCAACTGGAAATGAAAAACCACCAAGGAGAAATGAAGAATGACATAGCAGAAATAAAGAACACATTGGAAGGATGAAACAGCAGAGCAGAGGAAGCTGAGGGCCTGATCAGTGAATTAGAAGACAGGATAGAAAAAAAAATCAACCAATCAGAAAACCAAAAAAAAACAAAAAACAATTAAAAAGCAGGAAGACAGCTTAAGAGAACTGTGGGACAACTGGAAACATAATAATATTCGCATCATAGGCGTCCCCGAATTAGAAAATGACCGAGGGTTAGAGAATATATTTGAAGAAATAGTAACAGAAAACTTCCCTAACTCGGTGAAGGAAGAAGGCATTCAAGTTCAAGAAGCACAGAGATCCCAAGTAAGAAGAACCCAAACAGGCCCACACCAAGACACATAGTAATTAAAATTAAAGACAAAAAAAGAATTCTGAAGGCAGCAAGAGATAAGCAACAGGTTACCTACAAAGGAACCCTCATAAGGCTATCAGCTGACTTCTCAACAGAAACACCACAGGCCAGAAGGGAATGGCATGAAGTAATCAAGGTCATGAAAAACAAGGATCTGAATCCAAGACTACTCTATCCAGCAAGGCTATCATTCAAAATAGAAGGTCAAATAAAGAGCTTCCCAGACAAAAAAAGGCTAATGGAATACATTAGCACCAAACCAGCACTGTAAGAAATGTTAAAAGGACTGCTGTAATTAGTGGAAGAAATAGGAAGGAAAATAGAACCACACTAAACAAAAAGGGCAATAAATAAGTACATATCAATAATCACCTTAAATGTAAATGGATTGAATGCTCCGATAAAAAGATACAGAGTAGCTGATTGGATAAGAAAGCATGACTCACATATATATTGTTTACAAGAGACCCACCTCACAACAAAAGACTCACATAGGTTGAAAGTGAAGGGATAGAAAAAAATCTTCCAAGCAAACGGAAAGGAAAAAAAAAACCTGACGTAGCAATACTCATATCTGATAAAATAGATTTCAAAATGAAGGCCATAACTAGAGACAAAGAAGGCACTACATAATATTGAAAGGATCTATCCAACAGGAAGATATAACCTTGGTAAACATATATGCACCCAATATAGGAGCACCAAAATATATTAAAAATCTTCTGGAGGACTTCAAAGGAGAAATCGACAGCAATACAATCATAGCAGGGAACTTCAACACCACGCTGACATCACTGGATAGATCCTCTAGACAAAAAATTAACAAGAAAACAGAGACTCTAAATGAAGCACTAGACCAAATGGATTTAATAGATATCTACAGAGAATTACACCCCAAAGCTGCCGAATTCACATTCTTCTCAAGTGCACATGGGACATTCTCAAAGACAGACCACATGTTAGCACACAAACTAAGTCTATACAAGTTCAAGAAGAATGAAATCACATCAAGCATCTTCTCAGATCACAATGGCATGAAACTAGAAATCAACTGCAACAAGAACAGGCAAAGACATTTGAACACATGGAGGCTAAATAGCATGTTATTAAACAATGAATGGGTTACCAAGGAGATCAAGGAAGAAATTAAAAATTTCCTGGAAATCAATGAAAATGAACACACAACAACACAAAATTTATGGGATGCAGAGAAAGCAGTTCTGACAGGGAAGTTCATAGCACTACAGGCCTACCTCAAGAAACAAGAAAAATTTCTAGTTGACTATCTAACCTCACAACTTAAAGAACTAGAAAACAAACAAAAAGAAAACCCCAGAGCAAGTAGAAGGAAGGAAATAGTAAAGATCAGAGTAGAAATAAATGACAGAGAGGCCAAAAAACAATTCAAAGGATCAATGAAACAAAGAGCTGGTTTTTTGAAAAGATAAACAAGATTGATGGACCCTTAGCTAGACTCACCAAGAAACAAAGAGAGAGGACCCAAATACACTGAATCAGAAATGAAAGAGGAGAAGTAACAACTGACACCACAGAAATTCAAAGGACCGTTAACAAACACTATGAACAATTATACGGCAACAAACTGGACAATCTAAGCGAAATGCATAAATTTCTAGAAACATAGAGTCTCCCAAAACTGAACCGGGAAGAGACAGAAAACTTGAACAGACCAATAACAACTAAGGAAATTGAAGATGTAATCAACACTCTCCCAGCAAACAAAAGCCCAGGCCTAGACGGCGTCACTGGGGAGTTTTGCCGAACATTCAAAGAAGAACACCCATTCTCCTCAAACAATTCCAAAAAATTCAAGAAGGAAGACTTCCAAACTCGTTTTATGAGGCCAGCATAATTCCAAAACCAGAAAAAGACACTACAAAGAAAGAAAACTACAATTCAATATCACTGATGAACATAGGTGCCAAAATCCTGAACAAAATACTAGCAAATTGGATCTAGCAATACATTAAAAAAATTATTCACCATGACCAAGTGGATTTAATCCAAGGCCGAATCCCAATGCAAGGCTGGTACAATATTCGCAAATCAATAAATGTGATACACCACATAAACAAAATGAAAGATAACAACCATATGATCGTATCAATAGATGGTGAAAAAGCATTCAACAAAATCCAACCCCCATTTCTGATAATAACGCTCAGTAATGTGAGAATAGAGGAATATCTTGACATAATAGAGGCCATATATGGAAAACCTACAGCCAACATCACACTTAATGGGCAAAAACTAAAAACATTTCCCTTAAGAACAGGAACAAGACAGGGATACCCACTTTCGCCACTCTTATTTAACAGAGTACTGGAAGTCTTAGCCACAGCAATTAGACATGAAGAAAAAGTAACAGAGATCCAAATTGGAAAGGAGGAAGTAAAACTGTCATTATTTGCAGATGACATGACATTATACACAGAAAACACTAAAGACTCCCTCAAAAATCTGCTAGATTTAATAAACGAATTCGGCAAGGTAGCAGGATACAAAATTAACGTCAAGAAATCGATGGCATTCTTATACACCAATGATTAACTCACAGAAAGAGAAACTAAAAGAGCAATCCCATTTACCATCGCGGTAAAAAAATTAAGATACCTAGGAATAAACTTAACCAAAGAAGTAAAGGACCTATTTGCAGAAAACTACAGGACATTGAAAAAAGAAATACAGGAAAGTATAAAAAAGTGGAAGCATATACCTTCTTCATGGATTGGAAGAATTAACATCATTAACATGTCCATACTACCCAAAGCAATCTATAGATTCAATCCAATCCCCATCAAAATACCAATGACATATTTCACAGAACTAGAACAAATACTTCAAAAGTTCATATGGAACCAAAAAAGACCCCAAATAGCCACAGCAATCTTGAAAAAGAAGGACAAAGTAGGTGGGATCACAATACCAAATATCAGGTTATACTACAAAGCTACTGTAATCAAAACAGCCTGGTACTGACACAAGAACAGGCATATAGACCAGTGGAACAGAACTGAAAATCCAGAAATTGACCCAAAACATTACGCTCAATTAATATTTGACAAAGGTGGCAAGAGCATACAATGGAGTAAAGACAGCCTCTTTAATAAACGGTGTTGGGAAAAGTGGACAGCTATATGCAAAAATATGATATTAGACCATCAACTTACACCATACACAAGAATAAACTCAAAATGGATAAAAGACTTAAATGTGACTCGTGAATCCATAAAAATCCTAGAAGAAAATGTAGGCAACCAAATTTCAGACATCATACCCAGCAGAATTTTCACTGATACATCACCTAAGGCAATAGAAACAAAGGAAAAAATGAACACATCAGACTACATCAAACTTAAAAGCTTCTACACAGCAAAAGAAACAACCATCAAAATGGAAAAGGAACCTACTATATGGGAGAGCATAATCACCAATGATACATCAGATAAGGGGTTAATTTCCAAAATATACAGAGTGCTCATACAACTCAACAAAAGGAAGACAAAGAGCCCAATTAAAAAATGGGCAGAGGACCTAAATAGACACCTCTCCAAACAGGACATACAAATGGCTAAGAGACATATGAAGAAATGCTCAATGTCACTAATCATCAGAGAGATGCAAATTAAAACAACAATGAGGTATCACCTCACACCTGCCAGAATGTCTGCCGTCAACAAATCATCAAACAACAAGTGTTGGCGAAGATGTGGAGAAAAGGGGACTCTAGTACACTGCTGGTGGGAATGCAGACTGGTGTAGCCACTATGGAAAACAATATGGTGTTTCCTCAAAAAATTAAGAATTGAATTGCCATTTGACCCAGTGATCCCACTTCTAGGAATATATCCTAAGAAGCCTGAAACACCAATCAGAAAGAATATACGTACCCCTATGTTCATAGCAGCACTATTTACAATAGCTAAGATCTGGAAACAGCCCAAGTGTCCATCAGTGGATGAATGGATAAAAAAGCTGTGGTACATATACACAATGGAGTACTATGCAGCTGTAAGAAAGAAAGATCTCTTATCCTTTGAGATGACATGGAGGGACCTGGAGAGTATTATCCTAAGCAAAACAAGCCAAGCAGAGAAAGACAAATATCACATGATCTCACTTATTTTTGGAATATAATGAACATAACAGTCTGAGGAAGAGGGTAGACCCAGAGATGTGGAAGTAGGGTATAGACTGACATCCCTCAGAAGAGGGGGTGGGGTGGGGGAGGGAAGAGATAAACCACAGAACTTATGCGCATGTATGCATAACTGATGGACATGGACAACAAAGCTGGGGACGGGGTAGGGGGATGGGGAGGAGGGTGTCAATGGGGAAAAAAGGAGAAACATCTGTAACAGAAATAAATAAGAAAACAACTTAAATAAATAAATAAATAAATAAATAAATAAATAAATAAATAAATAAATAAAAGACTAGAAAAAATACACCAAAATGGTAAAATTTCTCATTTTAGAGGTGGGATTAGGGGCAACAAAGATTATTTTCCTTCCCATACTTTTCCAAATTGAATTTAATGAGTATACATTACTTGTTCAGCTCTCAAAAATTTTTGTCTCAGGATCCCTTTATAAACTCTTAATTAGTGAGGTCCTTAAATAACTTGCTTATGTGGGTTTTATCTATTCATTAGATTTTTATTAGAAATTAAAACTGAAAAGTTTTAAATGTTTATTTATTCATATATGGTAAGGAGAAGCCCACTACTTGTTAACATAAATAATATTTTATGGAAAATAACTATATGTATTTCTTAAAAGTATTAGTGAGAAGAATTGCATTGATTTAAATTTTTCACAAATCTCAGTATCTGTTTTAATAGAAGACAGTTGGATCTGGAATTCCATACCTCCTTCTGCATTCAATTTGTTGCAATATTTTATGTAGCTTCTAAAAACCTGCCTGTATACTTGTGAGAGAATGACTGAAAAAAGCAAGAAACACCTTGATATAGTTAGTTTTGACTTTACAAACCTCCTAAAAGGGTCTAGATCTCACTTTCCCCGAGCCACACTTTGAGAACTGCTACATTATTTTAAATGGTGGCTAGCAGCTTGCTGGATCATGAAATAAACAGAAGAGAGGCTTGAGATTTCTAATTTCTGGGTGAACAAAACCCAAAATGGAACATTCCATATTCAACCACCCTTCTCAACACAAAGAGTAATGTTTAAAGTAGGGAAGAAAAGTTTTTCCTTAGCTCAGTACACTTTCCATTTGGTTTAGGTTCAGTTCTCTTTAAGTTACTGGTAGATAACCTCAGGCTTGGAAATCCCAGTCTGAGTTTTAGCCATGAAGGAGCACATGTGAAAGGAAATGTGTATGACACTCTTTTTCCTCTCTCTTTCTTCATTTTGATATAAAGCAGTATCACACAGCACTAACTTTGGGTGTTAAAGAATTCACTGAGGATGGAAAAAATACATGTGGACTCATAGAAACTAACTTAAAATTGGTAGGAACAACAAAAAAACCCAGAATGACATTGTTTGAGATTTATACAATTTGATTTTAACTTAATTATGAGGTTTTACGTAATCTCTGGAAGGTGCTACTGATTGAGCACCTTTCGATGTGTCAAATACTATTCTAGGAGCTAAGGATATAGTCATTGGTATATTTTCTCCTGTATATAAACTCCCGGGGGGGGGGGGAGTATCTTGCTTCTCATAGTTGCTGATTATGATGCTTTTCACAAGATAGCAGTGTAGTAAACACTAACTGGCTTGAAATAAGAGGGCAAAGCATCTCACCTATTCATCCTCCAAACTCCCAATCATATTATATCTACACATTTATTTTACCATTCAGTGATAACACTTTTCTTTCATTCCTTAATCATTCTTCCCTGGGCTCAGTTATTTCACTTCTCTTCACTAACAAATTCATACAGCAGTCTTATCTGAAAACATAATACTTTCAAAAGCCACAGGATGAAGTCCATTGATCCTGCTTACTTGGTACACAAAATCTGACTCTAGTTTACCTTCCTGCCCTCTTAATTCTGATACTTCCTATGCATAAAGCCTATATTCACCTACCCTCCAAGTATGTCCTGGCCTTTCATATGGGTGACTCTGGCCATTCTATTTTTTCTTCCTGAAGTGCCCTCCTCGATTTTGTGTACTGGATAGACGTGTAATTATCTTTCAAAGTTACCTACTCAAAGTGATCTACAGATTCACTGCAATCTCTATCAAAATCCAACAACTTTGTTTGCAGAAACAGAAATATCCATCATAAAATTCACATGGAATTTCAATGTACCCCAAAGAGCCAAAACAATCTTGAAAAAGAAGAATAAAGCTGGAGGACTCACACTTCCTGATTTCAAATCTTACTACAAAAGCTACAGACATCAAACAGTGTAGCGCTGGCATAAAGATATACATATAGACCAATGGGATAAAATAGAGAGCCCAGAAATAAGCCCTCACATTCATGGTCAAAAGATTTTTGTCAAGAGGACCAAGTCCATAGAATGGGCAAAGAACAGCCTTTTTAACAAAAGGTGCTGGGAACACTGAATATCCACATGCAAAAGAATGAAGCTGGACCCTTACCTAATACCATATACAAAAATTAACTCAAAGTGGATCAAAGACCTAAACATAAGAACTAAAACTATAAATCTCTTAGAAGAAAACATAGGACAAAAGTTTCATGACATTGGAAGTGGCAATCATTTCTTGGCTATGACACGAAAGACCCATGCAACAACAAAAGAAGAGTCAAATTGGGCTTAATAAAAATTTTAAGTTTGTGCATCAAAAAACACTATCAAGAGAGCAAAAAGGCAATCCATAGAATAACAAATCATATATATAATAAAAGATTAATATCTAGCATATATAGAGAACTCCTAACAACAAAAACAATACCTAATTAAAAAATGAGCAAGGAGTTGAATAGACACTTCTCCAAAGAAGACATACACATGGCTAATAAGCATAAGCATGTTGAGGATAAAAAGATGCTCAACATCACTGATCATTAGGGAAATGCTAATCAAACCTACAATGAAATTTCACCTCACACCCATCAGAATGGCTACATTAAAAAAAATAAATTAGAAAACTAGTGTTAGTGAGGATGTGGAAAAATGGAAACTTTTATGCAGCTGGTGGGAATTTAAAATAGTACAGCTGCCCGGCCGGTGTGGCTCAGTGGATTGAACATCCTCCCATGGCCTGAGAGGTGCCAGTTTGATTCCCCGTCAGGGCACATGCCCAGGTTGCTCGCTCGATCCCCAGTAGAGGGCGTGCAGGAGGCAGTCCATCAGTGTACCTCTCTCACATCAATATTTCTCTCTCTTCCTTCCTCTTTCTCTAAAAAAATCAGTAAAAACATATTTTTAAAAAATAAAATGGTATAGCCACTGTGGAAAATAGTATGAGTTTCACTAATAATTAAAAATAGAGTGACTACACGATATAGCAATTCTACTTCTGAGTATATGCCCAAAACAATTGAAAGCAAGGTCTCAAAGAGATATTTGTATACCTATGTTTATAGCAGAATTATTCACAATAGCTAAAACGTGGAAGCAACCCAAGTTCCACCAGTGGATGACTAGATAAACAAAATGTGTTATATACCTACAATGGAATATTATTTAGCCTTTAAAAGGAAGGACATTATGCTAAGTAAAAAAAAGCCAATCACAAAATGACAAATACTATATGATTCTACTTATATGAAATACTTAGTTAAAATCATACAGAGAGAAAGGAGAATGGTGGTTGCCAGGGACTTGGGAAGGGGAGCAAGGGGGAGTTATTGTTTAATGGGAATAGCATTTCAATTGCACAATATAAATGTACTTAATACCACTGAAACTACGCTTACAAATGGTTAAAATGGTACATTTTATGTGTATTTTACCATAATAAAAAATATTAGAAAAACAAATGATAAAGATGTTGATTTTCTCCAAATTAGTCTATATATGTAATGCATCCCAACAAATATATAAGATTTTTAAAAGTTAAATAACTTGGTAAAAAGTATTCAAATAAGTATGGAAAAATCAACAGGTGAACATGTGGAATTCTGGAAATAGAGGTGTGTGTGTGTGTGGGGGGGGGGAACTAAGCCTACCAGATCCACATAAAATATAAGATTTAAATTTAATAATGTAAAAATTATTCTAAATGTTGTTTGAAAAAATAGACATGTGAGTATACTGGGAAATTCTTGAAAAAGGACATGTGAGTGCGTATACTGAAATTCATTGGAGGGTACTTTAGGCCTATCAGATATTAAAATATATTACCTACAATAAACAGTGGTATTGTAATAAAAATAATTTTATATTCAGGTCATACATGCATATCAGTGTATCTGTGAATCTGTAATAAAAACTTTTTAAATGTGTATGTTAACACTGAAGACAGTGCTGAGAATTTTTTTTCTTCTACACCAGTCTGCCACAAAGTGTATCAAGGATATTGCAACATCCCATTCTTGCATGGATGAGGGATCATTAATGAAAGAGAAGCAGCATCAATTTCCAAATCACAGTCAGACACAACATTCCACATTTATCTTAACTTTGTAGTCTCCAAGGCAACAGGACTCTGATTGGGCTTCTCAGCCTAGGCCTGATGTTACTTAATCCCGTGGCACACAGTCTTGCTATACTTTAAACCTATCAGATATTGATTCATTTAAATTTTATCTAAACTCCACCCTTCAATATCCTATAATAACCCTGTCCCTTCTTTATTTAGTGAAATGCTGGCAATTCCTCTGGTGTGTAGTCTCCCTCACAGCAGCAAGTTAATTAATCTGCCTTTCTAAGCCCAACAATATCCCTGGTGGTTTCTATCAGATCAAAATAATCTATTAAAAAGTATGGAAATTTAATACATAATACACATAGCATTTCAAATCAAGAAAAAGATGGTTTATTCAAGAAATGATATTGAATTAATCTTTTGGGAAAAAGTAAAAAGCAACCAGCTGAGTCTCTCTCTACCTTCTCTTTCAAATTCAAAATACTTCTAAGAGTTCAATATTTAAAAAATGAAATTAAGACAAAACTAAAAAAAATCTTTTTACATAATGAATTGAGAACTTCTCCAAACTCAAAAGCTATGACTATAGAAAAACTGTATGAAGTTATTCACTGGATAAATTTCTGGCAATGAAATTGCTGGTTCAAAGGTATGTTTTTATATTGAATGTTCCAAAAAAGTCTGTACAGAAAACAAGACAAAAACACCCAGAAAGTATCATAAAGAGAAAAACAAAAGAGCAACCTAATATAAAAACAGATGAAAAGAAAAACAGAATTTACAGAAAAGGAAATACAATGGTCAAGGATGTTCAAATTTCATTCATATTAAAGAAAGGTAAATTAAATGGAGATACTATTTTTAACCTATCATACTGGCAAACAAATTTAAGTTTAGTAAGATGCAGTACTGACATAAATATGAGAGAAAATTGGTACTCATACATTCTTTCTCACAATATTTACTGTCTTTTGGAAGGGCAATTTGGCAATATCTATTTTTTATCCTCACCTGAGGATATCTTTATTGATTTGAGAGAGGAAAGGGGAGAGAGTGATGAGGGGGAAGGGAGGGAGGGGAGAGGGGGGAACATTGATATGAGAGAGAAACATTGATCGGTTGGCTCTGGTATGCGCCTCAACTGGGGATCAAACCCACAACCTAGTTATGTTCCCTGACCGGGAATCAAATCCACAACCTTTTGTTGTATGGGACGACTAAGCCACCCCACTAGGACTGGCAATATCTTTTAAAATTTTTAAATTAATATGCCTTGATCCATCATTTCATAATAAGAAATGTCTCTTATGGACACAGTCTGAAAGATGTTCATGGCAGCCACAGCTATGTTTGTTTATTGACAAGGAACTAGTTAAAATATAGTACAATCCACACCACTGAATACTCTGCAGCTGTTAAAAACAATGATCTATATCCACTAATAAGAAAAATCTTTGCACTCCTGGCAAAGATGATCACTTTTTGTTAACAAGGTAAAACAAACTCAAACTGAAATCATAGAAAAAAAATAAATAAAATGTACAGAAAAGAATATGTTTTCTTTCGCATCTCTACACCTAGTTCTTCTCAAAGGTAACTACTATTGCTTCTTGTGTATCCTTGGGGAAAAAAGTAATGCCTACATCAGCATATACGTATGTACATCCTTTAATTTACATCAAAGAGATGATGCTTTATAACCATTAGTCTCCACTTTACCCTTTTCACTTATTTTCTTTCATAACACAACCTCATTTAACAACTCTGTAAGATAAAATAGTATTTTTACAACAAAGCACTATAGTCTGTATAGTATGATTGCATTTGGCTTTTCAAATGCTTCTGTATATCTAAAAAATTCTGGAAAGATATGTACAGTAGCCCCTCTCCCCTTATCCACAGTTTTACTTTCTGTGGTTTCAGTTACCTGTGGTCCAAAAATATTAAGTGGAAAATTCCAGAATAAACAATTCATAAGTTTTAAAATGCCCACTGTTCTAAGTAGCGGGATGAAATCTTGAGCCATCCAGCTCCATCCCACTCAGGACCTGAATCATCCCTTTGTATACCATCTAGGCTGTATATGCTTCCCTCCCATTAGTCACTTAGAAGTTAGGTTAGTACTTGGGTTCAAGTAATCCTTATTTTACTTAATAATGGCCCCAAAGCACAAGAGTAGTGTTGCTTTCAACGAGAAGCTGTAAAAAGTGCTTCCTTTAAGTGAAAAGGTATTTTTGTACGCATGTTTAGGGGAAACCCAGTATATACAGGCACACCTCATTTTATTGTACTTTGCTTCATTGTGCTTCACAGATGTTGTGGGGTTTTTTTGTTCGTTTTTTACAAATTGAAGGCAAAACCCTCCACCAGCAAAAAGATTACTCTGGCTTTATTGCAATGATCTGGAACTGAAATCACAATGTCTCCAAGGTATGTATGTATAACAGGGTTCAGTACTATCCACAGTTTCAGGCATCCACTGGAAATCTTGGCACATGTTCCCCATGGATAAGGGGAAACTACTATATACAAAATATTTAACAGGGCCTTGGCGGGTGTGGGTCAGTGGTTAGAGAGTTGGCCTGCACCTGTGGGAGGCAACCAATCAATGTGTCTCTCTCATACTGATGTTTCCCTCCCCCTCCTCCCTCCCCCCTTCCACGCTCTCTAAAACAAAAACAAAAACAAAAAACAATGGAAAAAATATTCTCTGGTGAGGGAACTTTTTATTTAACAAGGGAACTAAGATTGGGTGGCATGGGCAGGAAGGACAAATTTATTTTCATTTTATAAACATTTTATGTTTTTATTTTTAAATCAAGTACACACCTATTACTTTTCTGACAAAAATTAAATAAAGCTAGGCTATTTTATATAGGGAGTGAAATAATATAAGAAAAATTAAATTGCACTAATTTTCCCACATTTGTTACACAAAAAGATCTCCTAATCCCTTTACTACTTCTCCAAGTTTCAGACTCATATACACACAAAACATTTTCACCTGGACCACAGGCATCTCAAATTCAACATGCCAAAGTGACTCACTGCCATCCTCCCTTAAGCCTGCTCATCTTACCTAACTTACTGATAATTACCTAAATTACTGACCAATGGGTTCCTATTTCAGTTCCATTTGACTGTCTAAAGTAAAAATAGGGAGACATTCTTAACACTCTCCTTACCCTTACCCCATATCCAATTATCAAATCTTGCCAATTTCATTTCCTAAACATTTTTCTAATCCATCCTCTCCTCTCCATTTTTACTACTTGTCCTATTTCAAACCCTCCTCTCTCCTCTAGGGTACTGTGATATCTCACCGGTCTCTCTGACTCAAGTGCTCGCTCTCCTCAATTTATCCCCATTCTGTCACCAGAATGACCTATCTAAAATGAAAAGCTGACTATGTCACCCCATGAATCCTCCATGGAACCCCACTACCTACAAGACCAAAACTAAGCACATGATAAGGCCCTCCTTGATCTAGACTCTATCCAAGTTTCCAGCCTCATATTTCAATATTCCATGCCTTATAAATTATGCTTCAGCAATCCTGATCTACAGTTTGCTAAACATCCCAATGCAGTTACCTCCTCTATTCCTACTGTCTTCTACACAACACCCACCATCTATGCCCCAAGTTATGTAAGTCCCACTAAGCCAAGGTTTCTGAACTTGGCACAACTGACATCTTGAGCTGGATAATTCTCTGTTGTGGAGGGCTGTTTGGTTTACTGTCAGATGTTTAGCAGCATCTTGGGCCTATATTCACTAGATGGTAAGTAGCACTCCCCCTAGTTGCGACACAGGAGTTTTCCTCCAAGGGACACACTTTGTATTTTCACATATTACAGATTTTGACATGTATTTTCCCCTTGGGACATTTGAATTAGCTGCAAAGTAAAAATTTAAGTACACATTAGATACACGTTTAGATTTTAAGATGAAATGCTACTTCCCTTTTTTGGGGGAACAATTTTCCATTTTTTCTTCTTTTAAAAGAATGACCTTAATCCCACTGAATTTTGGATAAAATAATTATACCATACCTTTCTTTCAATCTTGTTAGTTTGTACACTAGCCCTTCCACTCAAATCTCAACAAATCTTCTAAAAGTCACAAAATTATACTGAGAAACTTAAAATTTTAAGTGAATCTGAACTGGAAGTTCAGCGTGGTTGTCTACTTTCCATCTGTTTGTTTATACCTGCACTGTCACAAGAACTGCAATCAGTGATTTTACCACACAAAAACTAGTTTAAATTACCATGGTTTGTAAAGTTCTTAAGATGTATATAATGTAATTTTTATCTTAGTGAGCACAAATCAATATACAAATGCTAAAAGGCATGGGTCTAGTGACAAACTTTTGTATTTCTATGACTAAGTGAACATTAATTCATTATATATACTCCTAAATAAGTCTACGATAAAAATCTAAAGATTCTAATAATTTCTGAATACTGAATTTACTCAGAAGTATATTTAAAAAGCATATTTAAAACAAAAACAAAAACCTATCTACCTTTAAATGGGTAGTAACCACAAAATATTTTTAAAATGCTGAGTCCTAAGTGAGATGATTTGTTAGAACATAAATCCCAGGCAAATTTAAGAGAGACTCTGAAGAGTTCACTAGTACTGAAAAACCATACTCTTTTCCTGTGAAGGACTTCAAATGAGTCATACTTTCCTTACTAAATCACTGTTTTACTTGAGATATGATAAAAAGAGTTAATGGTAACTTGAAACTTTATATTCACTTAAACTGCACATCAATATATACTATGGCTGGCAGAAAATATGTATAGTTTACTATATACAATATTTAGAACACACAGCACCATGTGCACAAAGCTCATCTGACATCTGATAAAGGTGCGAAAAGTTGTCTAAATACCCAAACCACACACAACACTTTCTCCTGCTACCCAGGCATAACTATCTGTTCAATGCCCAACTTTCAGTAAATGAACATATTTCTGTCCCTTACACATCGGCCTAATTATTCACTCTGAGCCATTCAAGTTCTAAATTTTATAACTAACTTTTAAATTCACAATGAAATCAACTCGTGGTTAGCATAATAGCTTCCAATCTGAAAAGTGTAAAAAGTATATACCCCAATACCTATAATGAATTTAGAGAACTAAATTATAAATTTAGTCAATAAGTGCTGTCTATGCTCTATTTTAAAAAATAGTAAGGGGGGAAGGTAAGAGCTAGGGAAAAATAAATCCTCACCCCTGAATTACGATCATCTTTTAGGAACACATAATTTATCCAAATTCAAAGCTGTAGAGCCAACTTGTCAGCACCTAATAATCAAATCACACTTGGGAAAGTGGGGAGAGAAGGAAAAAACCTCTTTCCCCGCTCCTTCTCCACGCGGCAAGCGCTCCCAGCGCACCTGGCTGGGTCACTCCGCCCAGGCAGAGGGATTTTAAACTAGGAATCTGTCACAGACAAACCTGAGGATCCACAAAAGCGCGGCAGGCGCCCACTCGCGGGGCGCTCGGGTGGCGCGGCGGCTCGGCGGCTCTGGCGGAAGGTGCCCACATCGGCGCCGCACGTCCTCTCGACCCACAGGTCGCGAAGGGGCGGGGAGGGCTCCGCGGGGCAGGACCGCTAAGTGGCCCGCCGTCCCCCGCGGCGCAGCCGGCGTCTCGCCGTTGCCGCCCAACCGCAGGCGGCGCGCGAGCGGCGACAGGGCGGAGGGGGACCCGCGGCCGAGAGGAAGCCGCAATTCCCCGAAATAGCGGCCGGCGGGCAGGCGGCCCGAGCGCAGCTCGCAGAGGCGCCGGGAGCAGGAAGTGCCCGCGCCGCTCTCAGGAGCCCGCACGTCCCCAGCTGCGGCGGCGGCTCCGAGACACCTGTTTAGCCGCGCCCGACGTTTGGTTCCACCCTCCAGGCTCCCCCCACACGGACGCGGGGAAGGGGAAGGGCCGGGGGAGCCAAGACCGGGGAGTCCCAGGCTTCGGCGGAGGGCGCCTCCACCGGCCGTACCTGACATCAGCTGCGGCTCCCTCTCGCCCCTCCTGGGGGGCGGAGAGGAGGACGACACGAGACCGGCGACCTTCGCTCTACTCCGCAGCCGCAGAAGTGGCTCGTGGCCGCTAGCCGGGGCCGCCCGCTGCCGCCTGGATTATTCCGCGGCGGCGGCGGCGGCGGCGGCAGCGGCGGCCGACGGGGGCCCAACGCCCGTTCCCGCCCTCTCGCTCCGCCCCTCCCCGTAGCGTGCCCAGGCCGCGGCCGGCCGACGGCGCAGGCGCCACCCAGGGGTCTCCAAGCGGTGACGTCGCGGCCGCTGCACCAGCCGCAGGGAAGAGCGGAGCGAGAAGGGGCAGGGTGGGCGGGGCTACGGCGACTGCGGACGCGGGGATTGGCCGCCGAGCGCACGCCCCGCCCTTCTGCGAAGGTCGTCTGGGAAGTCGGATCTGAGAGCGATAGTGAAAGACCGCTTGCGGCTCCTCACTGCCTTACTACACCTTCCTCATCGTGCTGTAGGGTGTTGCACTAGCTTCCGGACCTTGAGAGGGACTAAAGCAGTGAAACGGCAGGGACTGAGGTTGCGGGCGTCTTCTGGACCTTTGAGGGCAGGAGTCTTTTGACCTCTAGCTTGCTGTTACCCGGTTTTTCCCGTTTCCCCACCTCACCCGCGCCCCACTACTTTCTTTATCCAGTATCTCTGGCCTTAATGAAAGGAAATACGGCAAGATGAGGTATGCAGATGAGTTGGGATAACCAGTTCTGTGAACCAGGAAGCTGAAAATTCAATTAATGATAATACCAGAAAGCCTCCTGTGGGCACACGTGGTCTTTGGGTGTGCCATTACTTAAGTGCTGTCAGGCAGTGGCAGGAGGAATGCAGGAGGAGCTTCCTCGGGGCTTTGCAAAACATCTCTCCCTTAGCTGGCTAAAGGGCTTTGAATCAAACCTATCTTAAAGTTAAAGGAAGGAGCCCGTGAGCCATGGAGACAACCTCAAAGCAGCCAGGAGGTGGGGGTAAGGTCTTGGCTTTATTGGGGTTAGCCATCATCTACAAGGCCTAACTTGAAGGTGAGAAAGCTATCTTGCTTCCGTCAAATGCCCTCCTCAGGCAGTGTTTTAGTGGCATTCAGCATAGCTGTTAGGAGTGTAGGCTCTGGGCTGGAATCTTGGTCCCTCCACCTAGTGTGTAATCTTGGCAGCTTACTTAACAACATGCCTGGGAGAAATAAGAAACAACATTTGTAAGTTATTGTTGTTATTTTTTCCTTTAGTTTGTTTAGATTCAGCTCTAGTATATTTTCCCTGGATATGACATTGATAGACCCAAAAGAATCTTCCAATAGAATTTTAACACATCTAGTGATTCTTACCTAAACCTCTCATTTTTCAGATGAGAAAACTGAGGTCAGAAAGATAAACTGAAATGCCCATGCTAAAAGTGCAAGTAATGCATCCTGATGTCTAGATTAGTGCCCTTTCCCTGGCCCATGCCTCCAGACTTCTCTCCCTTACATCCTTACCTCCATCCTCTTCTCTCTTCCCCAGCCTTCCCTTCCACAGCTGCTATAAAACAAGGAAAGGAGACCCTTCAGATGTGACAGTGATCCAAATAGAAAGGAAAGCAAAGCAAACAAAAACTCAGGATTTCTTATCTCATTTTAGTTTTATTGAAATTTATAATGAATAAGGAATAGCATTTTTTTCAGTGAGCAAAAATAAGAAATCCATCCAAGGATAAGGTCAGCCACCGCACGTCTAAGAAAATTACCGGCAACAAGGAATCTGATATGAAGAATACCAGATGAAGTCAGCCCCTCCTACCCTCTTGGGTATTTTTTAAAATAGCTATTATTTTGATGAAAACAATACATACTGTTCAAACAAATACAAACCGTTTTTCCCCAAATCTCATAATCCAAAGATAACTGTTTTAAAAAATTCATGTTATAGTCTTCCATACATCTCTAAGAATAAAAAATACATAAAGACATAGAAACACAATACTTCATAAATTGGATCTATGTACACAGTTCTTTTCTCGCTGAACAGAATGTCATGAATAACGTTTTAAAAAATTGCATAATGTCCATTAAGTGGATATATCATCATTTATCCAACCAGTATTCTATTGACTGACATTTATGTTTTTTCCAAATGTTTACTATTTTAAACAACTCTGATGAACTTCCTCATGCATGTCCCTTTGCACAACTGTGCAGTTATCTTTTGGGACAAATTCCTAGAAGTGACATTTTTGTCAGCCAATTTTTCAACATTATCAACTAGAAAAAAAGAAAGTGTGGCTATTTCAAAAAATATGCTTTATATATAGGACTCAAAACGACCAGATTCTCCCGTTTGAAACACAGATAAACCTCAGACAGCATTGTTGTGAGTCCGGTGTGGTGTTTCAGTAATCTGTCAGAGCTCCTTGGAGCATAATAATGTGTGCCAAGTCCCTTTGGAAAAAGGTTGGTT
Source organism: Tadarida brasiliensis (assembly GCA_030848825.1). Classification (NCBI taxonomy): domain Eukaryota; kingdom Metazoa; phylum Chordata; class Mammalia; order Chiroptera; family Molossidae; genus Tadarida; species Tadarida brasiliensis. The sequence goes on along the minus strand of CM061267.1, from coordinate 73,432,452 downwards.
GACATAGCTAGTTGTTTAAACCAATATCCATTTTTCCTTACTAACAGAATTCTGATTTTTTTTTTTCAGGGTGACAGTTTGTTCAGTTAAAAATCTTTACTTCCTAAGACCCTTGTAAGCCATGGTTGCCCATGTGGCCTGTCAACAAAATTAAAGTAGATGTTTCTAGGAGGGGCTCAAAGCTTTATGGAAGAAATGTTCTTTTAGCCATTGGACCTGTATCCATTCTTTTTCCTACCTGGAGCAATGGCATGATGCTGGAGGTAGAGCAGCTGTATTTCAACCATAATAACCAAAGCCCCACACACAATTAATAGTGTAAGAAGTCAGAGATGCCTGTTTCATGATTGCTTTGGAGAGTCAGCTTACCAGCTCTGGATTGCCCCTCCTACCCTTTTGGGTATTTCTGAACTTGTCTCATGAGAAAAATAAAGCCCTCTTATTTAAGGTTTTGTTGTTTGGGTTTTCTGTTATAAGTACTGAATGTAATTCTAATTGATATATTAATATAGAAGAATTCATCATTTAGCACTATATGTAGAATTTTTAATAAACAGGGTGAGACACAAAATGGAAACAAGCAATAACAACAACAAAACACTCTCTTCTCTGGTAGACTTAGTTTCCCTTTAAATACCCCAATATTACAATTGTATTAACAAATCATTTTGTAATAATTAGATTAAGTTCTGTAAAGTAAATTATAAGTCCACAAATTCTTTGATACTTCTTCCTTCAAAAGATGGAGCTGAATTCCCCTCGCCTTGAGTTTGAACTGTGCTTAGTGACTTGTTCTCATGAATAGAACATGGGAGAAATGACATAGTGTGATTTCTTGTGGGGGGGGCATTATAAAACATACAGAGGCCCACATTATGAGTAATTAAGGCTTCCAGCCACCAGCTAGTGAGGAACTATGGACTCCAGACAACAACGTGAGTGAATTTGGAAGCAGATCCTCCAGCCCTAGTAAAGCCTTCAGATGACTGCATCCCTGATCTTTACTGAACCTCAAGAGAGAACCTGAGCCAGAACCACTCAGCTAAGGTGCTCCTAAATTCCTGGCCCGGGGAAACAGTAAGTTGTTAAATATTTGTTGTTTTAAGCTATTAAATTGGGGATAATTTGTTATGTCATAAAGATAACTAATAGAGTTAGGTATAATAGAGCCTAACACAGTGCCTGCCACATATTTCAGTGTTTACTTATTTGTTGTTTGAATGAGTACACAATTGAATGAATAAAATATTTCTTTTTCACTTTAAACGGTAACATACAATGCTGGTACTACCGTTGATCCCTGACACCTGTATTATATAAGGGTTTTCTGACATGATCATAGAGAAACCAATTGTGAATCTTGCTGTGATCTAAACATTGACAATTCTGGAAGAAACATATAGTGAATAGAGCAATGGAACCCTTCAGTCTTGAATAATGCTCCCAGTTTTATCACTGATTAGCTGAGTGGCCCACAGCAAGTCACTTAAGATCTCTAAATCTCATTTCCCCTATCTATAAAGTGGGGGAAATAATCCAAACCTGCCTCAAAAGGTGGTCAATGAGATTATATGTGACAGTGTAATTGTAAAACATTAAGATTTAAAAAATTACATTAGGCTCATGAGGTCTATCCTATTGTATTTTTAAGCCATTCAGCATTAAAAACTGTATTTTATTTTCTTTGAAGAGTACAAATTCACTTTAGTTTGAATATGTACAAGAAGAGGAGAAGCTAGAAATAGAGCTTTATACAGTGGTCTGCTGGCAAATGTTTAACAACCAGCTCTCTGAAAAATATATGCATGTATATATACATATCTATTGTACGTTAATTTATAATAAATCTTATTGATGTAAAGGATGTCTAACTCACAGTTTTATAAAGAATAATAAAATATAAAATACTTATAATTAAATTTCCATATAGTCAATTGATTCTCACAGCGTGCTTTCATCAGTTTTTGTTGCACTTTTGTATCCAAAGTCAAACTACAGTTAAGCTTTAAATATTTTAGGTGTGTATACCATGAAGATTTTTCTTTCAAGAGGTGATAACTTAACTGATTTTACTGTGTTCCTTTGTAAAATATTAGCATCATTCATAGTAAGCAGTTAGGGTTTAAGAATATGGCAGATGGTAGGTTATTACATGTCAGATCTCATTTTATTAGCCTGCTGAAAATTTATTGCACTTTTAACAGAATACCTAATTATGACTGACTTCTTTTTCTTTTCATGAATTAATTGGTAATTGTGGTTGGGTGTGTGCTCCTCTCTATGGTAACAGTGATAGTTAAACATACTTAGTAATAAACATACATTTAACCAATAATTTGATTTGAGCCTAAGAGTTTATCCTAGAGCAAAATTGCAGCCAGCAGCAAGAAAATAAATGATAGAATACATGTCTTTCTCTTTCAGAGAGGAGGCCAATGGAACATCAGAGGTAGAGATTATGTAGTTATTAACAGTGCACAATTCGGTGGTATGGCTAACCCCAGAGGTAAATATATGAGGATGAGTAAGATAGAACCTTAGTGTAAGATTCAAGTCCTGATTATGTAGTGGGAGAATTATCCAAACTCCCTGGTTTTGTTTCAGGTATTGTTCTTTCTCGCTTTCTGCTATTCTGCTGTGACTCCAAATTGGTTGAAACTGCTGGGTTAATTAGACAGTTTATTTGTGGCTGTAGATGACCCCTACTACCTACCATTTTTTATGTGCTTGAGTGGGAACAGCCATAGAATAAAAAGGATACTGCCTGGCCAGTGTGGCTCAGTGGTTGAGCATTGACCCATGCCAAGAGGTCGCCAGTTCGATTCCCGGTCAGGGCACATGCCCTGGTTGTGGGCCAAATCCCCAGTATGGGCATGCAGGAGGCGGCCAATCAATGTTCTCTCTTATCGATGTTTCTATCTCTCCCTCTTCCTTCCTCTCTCTCTCAAATCAATGAAGAAGAAAAAAAATTTTTTAAAGGATAATACTTCCTTTTCTGGCAATTATATGCTTTTTAACTGAGCTTCTCGTCTCATATAGAAATACCTGCCAGGATGAAGTATTTTCACCCTATGGAACCTAAAAGAGCATTTTTTAAACAGTTTTTATTCCTGGCAGCTACATCTTCACAAACTCTACCAAGATTTTGAGAGAGTTGCAAAGGTTAGTGTTATTTTCTGAGTTGACTGACACATGAAGTGGATAAAGGTGGAGAACGTAGTAGAGGAGGAGATAAAGAAAAAAATAAAGTCTAGGAAATACTTTTAACCTCCAGAGAATGGAACTCAGTGTGACTCACAACATACTGGCTTAAAAGCAGAGACTGACACGTATGTGCTGAGGAACTCGTGTCGTCTAGATAAATAGTCTCTACTTATGAGGTTGGGCTCCCAGGGGTTACTTGGTGTTTCTGAAGTTCCTGGAATAAGATCCAGAATGTTCCTTAATTATTTTCCCTAGTGGCTCAACAAAAGCAGAGAACATTTTTTGTAAATGGAATAGGTGAAGCTGGCTTTAGTTTAAAATCCCTAAGCAGTAAATGATTTATAAATATGTGTGCTACCTCTATTATTATAAAGAACTGAGTTACAAATGTTAGCTGCGCAATGTGGCACTTTTTTCTTCTTTTAAGTTGTATCTAAATGTATTTAAATCTAAAAATGCATTGTGATAGATACTTTTTTTGGTTTCCTGTCCATCCTTCTTCCCCTATATTCCTTCTACAGGCTCGATCCCCATAACCATGTTTATGAGAGGACCCTTCTCCTTTCCTGGCCACTGCTGATTCAATAGGTTTTGATCTTTTAAGGAATATGAGTCAACCAGATTCTCTCTTCTGGGATTTTGGAATTGGGAGAGAGAGGCTTTAGTTACTCTCTGTTGAACATTGAAACTGTAACCCAAACATGGGCTTGTAACCCAAATGTGTAAACCCAAGATAAGAGGAATGCATTCTGCAGGGAGAGACAGAAATGAAGCAGACTATCTGAAAAGAGTAATGACCCTGAGCTGTGTGCTCTCTGAGAGAACGAATGGGAGGGAGTCACTTTCTAGCTTCTCACACATTTCCCATGGCCCCCTTCCCTCAAATGGCCTGCCTGCTCTTGAGTTCCATTAATCCCTACACTGTATTCTTATATTAAATTACACTTTTTTTTTGGTTAAGTTAGCTTGAATGGGTAATTTTCCCATTCTTTAAAATACATTTCATCACTTCATTTAAGAGCATTCTAAATAGTTCTTTTCATTTCTAAGAAGTAAAAAGCATTTTGAAAGCTTTGGTCTGAGGCATAACATAGGGCTTATGAAAAACATGCAAAATATACATTTTTTTTTTGTATAAAGAGAGCAAAATGGCAAAGTAGGAAGCTCCAAGTTCTATTCTCCCACAGAAACAGAAAAACAAGGAGCAACTGTCGGAACCAATTTGGTGAGAACTCTAGAAAACACTTAAAAGTTTATAGCAACCAAGTGAGCACTGAATCAAGAAAAAGGCAATTCAAAGCAGTAGGAAAATTTTGTGGTGATTTTACTTGTTTTTCCTCTACCTCCTGCCCTTACATGGGAACAGTCTTAAAAGGTCAATATCTTAAAGTGGCAACAGTCTTAAAGCAGCAGTAGTCATAAAGCTGCTGTAATCATGAAGAAACAGCAGTTTGAAAGTGGTAGCAATCTTAAAGTGGCAGCAGCCAATGTTCCGGGTGTGGGACTGTGCCCTTGATTCTGAAGGGAGCAAAGCTGACCTTGCTAACAGACCATTGTTATGTCTGTTCTAATCTGCCTGGGGGTGCTAGGGACTGAATTGTGTCCTCCAAAATTTATATGTTGAAGTCCTAACCTACAGTGTGACTGTAGGGCCTATGAAGAGGTGATAAGCTGTAAATGAGGTCATAAGGGTGAGATCCTCATCTAATAAGGCTAGTGCTCCTGTAAGAAGAAGAGACACAAAAACTCTCTCTCTCCATCAAGTGAGGACACAGTGAGAAGGCAGCTGTCTGTAAACCAGGAAAAGAACCCTCACCAGAAACTGAATTGGCTGGAAGCTTGATTTTGGACTTTCTATTCTCTAGAACTGTGAGAAATAAATTTCTGTTGTCTGAGTCATCCAGGTTGTGGTATTTTGTTATGGTGGCCCAAGCAGACTAATACAGGGGACAACCTGAAGGACTGCGGCAAGGTGTTCTGCCTAATTCAGAGCTCAGGTGAAAAAGCTTAAAAACACTGCAAGCCAAATTAATAACCCTCAGACAGCTGGGGCAGGAAATACAGTGAAACATACACTAGATTGTCTAAGGCAAAAGATGGGGAGAGTGTCTTTAGAAAATTAGGACATTCAAAAGCAACCATGGATACAGGGGAATTTATAAAGCTATATGCATGCCCAGGGCAAGACACATGCTCAGAAAAAAGTCTTAGAAGACCCTAAACTTTCTGATCCCTTGGCACAGTGCAAACCTGACAAATTGATGGAGGGTCCTTGCTCGGAGACAATTTGCAAAGACTGGGAGGTTCCTAGCATTCAAGGAAATTTCTATCAAAACACTAGTTGCACACAAGCTAAGGAACACAGACTTCAGTGACCCCATTGACAAGGAATACAGTCTTTGCAATAATAGTTTGGGAAAGAAATTAAATAAACTGAGTACTACTACTACAATCCCAAAATAGCAAACCCTGTGAAAGGAGACGAATATGACTTCCAGTTACCATATTATATGAGTCCAATGTTCAGTTTTTATCAAAAAAATTCAAAGGCATACAAAGAATCTGACTTCCAGTTACCACATTATATTAATCCAGTTTTTATTTTAAAAATTGCAAGGCATACAAAGAAACAGGAAGTATGGCTCATTCAAAGGAACAAAATAAATTGGTAGAAACCATTTCTGAGGAGGTTCAGACATTGGCATCACTAGACAAAGATTTTAAAACAACTATCTTATGCTCAAATAACTGATGGAACTAAAGGAAATGAGAAAAATAATATATGAACAAAGTGAGAATGTCAATAAAGAGAAAGAAATAAAAAAATTAAACAGAAATTCTGGAGCTAAAAAGTACAGTACCACTGTACAACTTAGACAAACTGTTGGCTCTAAGACAAAACAGATTTTATGCAGAAGACTCTGGGCCTGGTCACCCATTAGGAGATGGTGTCCTTTAAATCATAAAATGTATCACAGTTTAGTATAAAGATCTTGGACTTTGGAGTAAGATTGTTATGTATAAATTATATCTATAAATAAAAATAACTAGATAATTAAAGTGGAGAAAGCTCTAAGAAGGAAGAGCTCAGAGTATAGACTTATATGAAGTCTATATGAAGTATATTAGACACTAATAATGTTTTAGGCACTATACTAAACACTTAAGTCACTGATTTATTTTAAACTTCACACTAGCCCTCTGAAGTAGGTTTTATGAACCGTATTTGATAAAGAAACTAGTCTCAGAGATTAAGCACTTGTAATTAGTATGACATGGATTTCAACCCAGTTTTTTTGAAACTGCTTCATTGAGGTGTAATTAACATGCATTAACTAACTGTACATATGTAAGGTATATAATATGATGTTTTGACATGTGTACACCCATGAAACCATTACCACAATCAAGATGATAAAGATATCTATCACCCCCCCAATTTTTCTCCTGCCACTCCCAACCCAAACCACCCCATCTCCAAGCAACCACTTACCTGCTTTGTCACTAAAGATTCACTTGCATTTTTTAGAGTTATATAAATGGAATCATACAATGTGTTCTCCCTTTTATCTTTCTTTATCACTCAGCATAATTACTTTGAAATTAAACCATGTTGTTGAGTTTATTAATGGCTCATTCCTTTTTATTGCTAGCAGTATTCCATTATAAGGATATACCACAATTTGTGTATCCATTCACCTGCTGATGGACATTTAACCCAATTGTTTCTGACCCTAAACCCATGCTACACTCTCTCCCTAGCTCCATAACTTAACTGTGTGTAGTCTTAGAAAACGGAATTATTCTCTTTGAGCCTCAATTTCTCTCATTATAAAATGGCAATAATATTTTTTCACAGGATTGTTCTTAGTAAATGAGATAACATGAAAACACTTAGTACTGTGCCTGGCACACAGTAGGTGCTTATAAATATTCATTTGGTTTTTTTCTCAAGAAAGAAATTTCTCCAGGAAAGAACCGAGAAAAAAATAGAGCAGTAATGACTTCCTGTACTCTTTTTGCCTTCATTTCACTTTCTTCTTGAAACTTTCTCACTTTAATTTCCCCTGCTTGCCTCTCATCTGCACCCCATGAGTGTGATACTCCCCTCTTCTCTCTGATACAAATATGTACAACAAACTTTTTTTTCTTATCCTTGTAGCATGGCTGAAATAGAGAGCATTGTCAGTCAAGATAACATTACTTATACCCTTATACATTAGACTTTTATCGAGGATGTAAATGATGGAGGGAAATGGCAGGGGCTAGGGGTTGGGGGTAGAAAGTGGTAGCGATGAGCACTGAGGTAACACGTCGTAGTTGCAGCCTGAAAGATCTAGACGGAAAGTGGAGAGATAACTAGGGGCAAGAAGGACACACATGTGGGGCAGGAAAGAACTGGAGGAAGAAATAAGGATCTCATGTACAAGAGCCATTTATGGTATTGCTGCCTTTTATCTTTGAAGTACAGACACATCCCCCAAATTATCAACACTGGTGAGTACAAAGCTCTCTGGGGTGTGAGAAAGGAAATGACAAGATATGCTATGTTCCGGTTTACCAAGCTCCCAGCTAATGACCCAAAGACCAATTTCCTTTTCTTCCTTAATATGTTAAATATATTTTTTTAGACTGTTGTGATACTGTTTAAAATACTGTTTCTGTAGAAAAATACTTTCTTACTTCAAATTGGATCACCTTTAAATGAATTTTTGGAATACAGCTCACATGGAGATAGGGGATTTTGTCTAGTTTACTGACATTAACCTCTACATGTTGCAGATAAAGAAAATTCAGGTGATAAAACAGTGACTTGACAAGGGCATCACAATGAAATTAAGCTAAAATGAGAATTTCACATACCTTTATTCAGTCTGTAAAACTTCTTTTTCTATTGGATCTCTACGGAGCCATCTTTGCCTTGCAAAAATTATTGGGGAAGGGGACAGGAGGAAGGGAACGTACTACCACAGTCCAACAAGCTAATCTATCGTTTTCTCTCTCCCTCCTGCTTTGCATTTCTGTTTCTCTTGCAATTAATTTTCCTCCTCCCCCACTCCTCTTTGTGTATGTGTCTCTCTCTCTCTCTCTCTCTCTGTGTGTGTGTGTGTGTGTGTGTGTGTGTGTGTGTGTAGAGGTATTATTTGCTTTTCTTTTTCTTTGCTTTCTAGTCTTTTACTGCTCTCAGGATTTGGCCTGCCTCCTTTCAATTCTTCCTTTTTATTTTCAGTTCCTGTTTTATACTTGATCCTCCTAGTAGAAAAAAAAGAATATCATCATTACTCTCATTTTTTAAAAAAGTTTACATTCTTAACTCTTTCTGGCCCTGTGCTAACCATTATAAAAAGGAAATGACATAGACAGTGTCTGACTTCCAAAGTATAAAATCTATTGTGAGACCCAGCTTCGATTTTATAACACCCTTATGATTTTGACTTTTTTGTTTGTTTCTCAGTGCCATTAAAAGTCTAGAGGCCTAAGTCAGAAACATACCCGATTCACATACAATTTCAGAAGTTCAAAAGCTCCCTTCCCTGAACCCCTAAGGAGTTTATGATCTCAGATGAAGAATCCTTCTGGTTGTCTCAATACATTTCACAAACGTCACACAATTTTTGAGATAGGAGTATCTTGAGACATGATCAATTTGAATTCATTTCGATAAGAGAATCCATAGGCTATTTAACAGCCATTTCGTGTTGTTGGAGAGGTAAAAGAGAAAGAAATGTTATCAAATTACAAGTAGATTGTAACATTATCCAAAAGGAACAGACATTTATTGAGCATTGCCTACTACACACATACCTATATATATAATTCCTACATGATACAGCTGTTGTAAAAATTATAAATGTTTATGTGTATTTACATATATGCATATAGAAAATATATATGTATACATTTGTATACATATTATATATTTGTGTAGGTAAACAAATACGTGTATATAGAATATATTAAGTATATATAATATAAAAAGTATATATAAATATAATTTTAATAATAGCTATATCATGTAGGAATTATACTCAGATATAGAAATTGAGGCTCAGAGAAATCAAATAGCTAACTCAAGCTACCTGCTAGTGAATTATAGATTAGAATTCAAACCAACATCTAACTCTAATGCCCCCTCAGAGGATGATTTCTTACCTTTTCTACTCAGCACGAAACAGCCCACAGGAGGCACTCATGGAAGGTTGCAATGTTGTTTGAATAAACCCAAACAGGGTCAAGTACAAAGCCCTGCAGTAGCTCACTGGGGACTAAAGACCACTTCCACTCTCACCCCCCTCCCCATTTAATTTCATTTCTTTAGAAAAAAGAGGAGGGCATTCTAACCAGTTCTGAAGAGTAGAGGGGATTCTACAAAATTGCAGAGAAATACAATAATTTTACTTTATTCATCAGAGAACTATGTCAGGTCTAGCATATGAGAGGGTAGCAGGCTTGAATATGCCAGTTTTCATTAGGAAGGAACGTACTGCAAAGTTAATGCAATATTAACTTGAGGAAACCATTTTCGATTTAGTGAGTCCTCTGAACATTAAAGAAAGCATTTTGACTGAGGCCCCTGAAATATAAAGAACAATTTGAAACATGCCTAGGAGGAAAATACAGCAATTTTAACCTAAGGAGGTTCTCAAATGAAGTCTGATTTTAAAGGAATTGTTCAGAATGTATATGCACATACTCTGAGGCTAGCTAACAAAGGAAGCTATAATGTGAAGAGAGTTGGTGAAGAAAATGCAAGCAATATCAGAGTGTGGGCAACTCTCAGGTAGAAAAGCTGGTTATACTTCAAAAGTATATCTTTAAGGAAGCTGAGAAACACTTAACTAAGTGGATGGAAACTGTATCGAAGTAACTATAATCTTAGAAGATAGTCAAGGAATGGAGTGATGCAGAATCAGTGACTGTGTTACCCTGCTTGATAGGTTCATGATTTTAAAATAAGCCCTTCTTGACTTCAGGTCAGGCCAAGATCATAATGCATAGTTTTTTAATTTCTCCAAGCCCTTCTTAAAAACATATATGAAATAACTAGAATAACAATAGGAAAAGTCAACTCACAACATCCTCCAGAAAAAGCAACTAACAGAACATCCCCATGAACCTTATAACACCACTGGCTTTGCCCCATCCAAACCACAGACAATGCAGGACCCATACAGGACATGCATGCCTAGGCTTAGCAGCTCTGCAGAGGTGGTAGAAGGGAGAAAAAGAGTTTTGATGGTTCTATAAGCACAGCAATAAGCAGTTGCCAACAAATACTCAAGAAGAGAGGGTCCCTTCTTGAATGGAATTCTCAGCAAGTGAATATTGTGAGAATAACAGTGAAAAGATAAAGGTTCCACACTCCAATTAGGGATGCATGGGATAAAAAGAGCACAGCTACACACTAAGGGACTATGGAGAGATCAAAGGCACTGCAGTGGCTTAAGTCCTTGAAGAACTGAAATATCTAATAAAGCTCCTTTCCTGAGGAAAAGGCTACTGTGAAGAGAATTCAAATGGAGCAGGACAGGAACTCTCAGAGCAAAAGGAGAAAAGGATCAAACACTGTGAGGGGAGCTGTGGGACTTCAGAAAATGCAGAACTGAGAAAGCAGGAGTGACTACACAGGAAAGCTATCTATATTTATATTTGTTTGTCTGTCTGTCTGGCTATCATGTAATAGCAGTAGAGGAGAAAGCTCTCAAGCAGTGAAACTAGGAAAGCTACCATGCTGCATTCCAATCCCCTACAAGAGAACCACTTCCTAAAAGCACAGAACACTCAAATTTGTTTCTACATGAACAACAGAAAAGGATATTGTCAAACACCAAATATACTATTATAAAAAAATAAAATAAATAATGCAACACTGAATAATCAATACATGCCAGAAAAGATATAATCAAAAAGCAGATAAAAACTAAACATAATAGAATTATCTAAAAGAATTTAAGGAAACAATAGAAACTATAAGTGAACAGCATATATCAGAGCTATGAAACTCAGAAATGAGATGTCTAAACATTACCTGGAGAATGATACGATTCAGACTGGGCTTAAGTCACTGTGAGGGCTGATCCAGAGATAACCATTTAAAAAATTTTATGTTATAGTCTTCTGTACATCTCTAAGAATAAAAAATACATAAAGACATAGAAACACAATACTTCATAAATTGAATCTATGTACACAGTTCTTTTCTCACTGAACAGAATGTCACGAATAACATCATTTAAAAAAGTTGCATAATGTCCATTAAGTGGATATATCATCATTTATTCAACCAGTATTCTGTTGACTGACATTTACGTTTTTTTCCAAATGTTTACTGTTTTAAACAACTCTGATGAGCCTCCTTATGCATGTTCCTTTGCACAACTGTGCAGTTATCTTTTGGCACAAATTCCTAGAAGTGACATTTTTGTCAGCCAATTCTTCAACATTATCAACTAGAAAAACAAAAAAGTGTGGCTACTTTGAAACATATACTTTATATGTGGGACTCAAAACGACCAGATTCTCCCGTTTGAAACACAGATAAACCTCAGACAGCATTGTTGTGAGTCTGGTGTGGTGTTTCAATAATCTGTTAGAGCTCTTTATTCTTATTCATAAAGTGTGTCCCTTTTGGGTCCCAGTTGACATTTATGGATTTCCTCTTCCCTGCATGGCCCTGAACTCTAGTTTTCCCCCAACCCCCTGAGTCTATCAAAAGTTTTGCTCAAATTCTCTTATTTTCAGCTGCTATTCTCTAATAGGCAATGCCTCAAGTCTAAAAGCAATGCCACATGCAAGGTCCAGCCCTCTGGGATTCCCGTATCTTCTGGATCATGTCCCCATATATCCTTAATACCTTCACATTATTCTGAAACAACCACGACCACCATTGTCAGACATAGAACTTGGGAAATGCAGTTTACAAAGAAGGGAAAATAAATAAGTAGGACTTGAGAAAAATGAGAGATATGGAAGACAGAAAAAGAAGATCCAATGTAAGTGGAATTGATGTTGGAAGAAGAAAATGAAGCCAATGGAACAAAGCAAATACAAAAATTCATAATGCAAGAAGATTTTCTTAAAGTTAAAATGAATTGAACATGTATATTGAAAGAGCACACCACTGACCTTGGAGAATTGTCAACAGCGAGACATATTCTAGTAAAACTGGACAATAAAGAAAAAACTCTTTAGACATCCAGGCATAAAGACAAATTCACTTATAACAGAAAAATAAAATCTAATTTCATTGAGTCTAAATGAATAGTAATGCCTTCCAATTCCAAACATTTTTTTAAAATCATATTTTCATCAGATTAATCCACAGCATAAGACAATAGAGCAACATAGTTAAGATACTCAAGAAAAGAAAACATGAAACAATGATTTTTATGCACACCCAAACTTGTTTTTAAGTATAAAAGCTACAGAAAAGTAAAGCAGCTATGAACATGCAATAACTCATGGCATATTGTTCCCTGAGAAATCTACCTAGAAAACAAGCTTCAGACAACCAACAGATCACAGGGATGCTTTAGCTAAGTTCTAGGCTCATAATAGCATGCCAGTAAGTGTTAGTTGAACAAATGGATAGATGTTGGCTATATGGGTTAAAGAATAAGTTTATGAACTTCAGGATATACCTGGTATGGAAAAGGAAAGGGCCATCCATATTACTGGTTACCACAGAGCTAAGAATGTGAAGTCAAAGAATGTTAGTCCTGGGAAATTTTTATTAGATAAAGATGAACAACTGTGTCTTAGAGTGATTTGCCTAAGATACACAGATGGCCCATGGGAGAGCCAGGAAATTGACCCAGAGTTTTCTGATGCTTAGTGCAGTTGTCTTTAAAAACTCATTCACTGACAAAGGATAACTTTTAAATAGCATTATTCATATTTTCCCCCAAATAAATTAATCCTGTTTTCAGTATTCATGGTAAAATGTTTCTCAAAGACTAGGCCATAACTTTTTAAATTTTATAATAAAAATCTATTTTTATTATGGAAAGATTAGAAAAAACAAACAATCCTTTGCTTATAATTCTATCACCTAGACACAACTATTACGTTTATAAACATTTTTGACTTTACCTTTTTAGACTTTTTCATTCTTTTAAAAGATTTTTTAAATTGATTTTTAGAGAGAAAGTGAGAGGGAGAGAGAGAGAAACATCAGTCTGAGAGTGAAACATCGATTGGCTGCCTCTTACACACCCCCTACCCGGGATTGAGCCCACAGCTCAGGCATTTGCTCTGACCAGTAATCAAACCAGCAACCTTTCAGTGCACAGGACAACGCCCAACCACCTGAGCCACACCGACCAAGGCTAGACTATTTCATTTTTTGAACAAATGTACACTAGTGTTTAAAACAAAACTAGAATCATATCATATTGTTTTATAGTCTTTTTCACTCAATATATCATGGTCATCTTTCATTATCAATAAATATAGAACTAAATCACATGAAAACACTTTAAATGGATCTTATTTCAATGGAAATACAAATTTTAATTTTTACCTTATATTTTATTTTCCTTAGCATTTCATGATTTCAATTTATTCAATGTCATATATAGTATAACTTTTGTCTGTCCCTAGTGTACGTTCTCCTTTTATATTGGATTGTTATAAATCTTCAACTTGTCTAGCTGATGAGTTACAGCTCCTTAGTACCCCCTGAAACCTGGAGGCAGTGTCTTCAGATGGAGTTTTTCCTTGGATGGGGAAAAAGAGAGAGAAAATGAGGAGGGGAAAGAACTGCTGTGTGCTGAAGGAAAAGTAGCTATGAGTAAGTAAACTACTAAACTGGAAGTATATTTGGCCTTGTAGATCAAGCCTCTTCTGGAGATGCCATAATCTGACATGGCTCTGGGGAAGAGAGAGACCTCTTGTTTATGGCCTGGGCTGGAGAAGTCTGAGGAAGCTCCAGAGAGCAGCACAGGCCTGGCATCTTGGAGGCTGGATTAGAGGAACACCATTCAGACCCTTTTCCTTTGAAACATATGGAACATATTAAAAGGCAACCATTTCTCAACACAGATATTTCCATATAACCAAATGAAGATTTAGCTGCAGTTGACCAACTTGACTTGATGTTACCTTTATAGATATTTAATTAATATTAATTTTTTTTCAATATTTTCTTTTTTGTATTGTGGGCCCAATAATTTTCTTTCCCTTCAGGCATCAAGCCATTTTGCAGGCTCTTAAAATACTTGTGGGCCTGAGCACTGTGCCTACAATACCCAATGCAATGGATAGGAAGGTTCTGCAACCAACTCGTGGGTCCGCCCCACTACTACATAGTGCCTCCTGTCACCTATCTCTTAGGCATTGTTGTGGACAGGGCCCCCTAACTCTGTTGGACCATGGCAATATCATATGTGATGCAAAAACAAGTAAAATCACAGCTAGAAAGTCTGCTGACAGAGCAGATTGTTAGGTTTTCTTATTTCAAATACATACCCAATCCTGAGTAAACATCTTGAGGAGGAAACAAAAAAACTTGTTTTTGTGATAGAGGCCAGAGTTATTTAGTTTTAATATTAATGTATATTGTATATCTAGTTGTGGGAATAATACAGATGGATTAGTCTTAGATAGTTTATAGAATTAACTTAAAATTTTACCAGTAGCAATAGGTTCTGGTGGTAGACTGCTTAGATTCTATTCTCAGCTCTGCCACTAGAAACTGAATCATTTAAGAAAATTAATTCACCTCTTAAAGCCTCAGTTTTCTCACCTGAAATATGAAAATAGTAATTCCACCTACCTCATAGAATTGTCGTAAGGATATCATGAGATAATGCATAAAAATCACTTTAATATAGTCTGGCCAGTTTGGCTCAATGGTAAAGCATCAGCCCTAGGACCAATGAGTTGTGGGTTCGATTCCAGCCAAGGGCGCGTACCTCGGTTGTGGTTCATCCCCAGCCCTGGTCAGGGTCGTGCGGGAGGCAACCAGTCGACGTGTCCCTCTCACGTCAATGTTTCTCTCTCTCTCCCTTTCTCTCCCTCCCACTCTGTCTGAAGATAAATAGAAAAATATCCTCAGGTGAGGATTAAAAAAAAATCACTTTAATATAGAGCTCAGCATATGTTAATCCCTTTGTAAATGTTAGCTATGTTACTATTAGTAACACATCTACTCAAAAGGAAACTACAACCAAGAAATCAAGAAAAGGCTGAGACTCCAAAGGGCAGCAATGGAAGAATTAGAAAACCAGGAGCAAAGATGTGTCTTTAGAGACCAAGGCTAGGATCATCCACACCCTTATATTCCCAATTACTATGTATGGATGTGAAAGTTGGACAGTGAAGAAGCCTGATAGGACAAATATTGATTCATTTGAAATATGATGTTGGAGGAGAGCTCAACGGATACCCTGGACCTCCAGAAAGAAGAGCAAGTGGGTCATAGAGCAAATTAAGCCTGAAACATCCCCAGAGGCAAAAATGACAAAATTGAAGCTTCCCTACTTTGGGTACAACATGAGAATGCAAGGTTCTTTGGAAAAGACAATACTGGGAAAAATAGAAGGCAGTAGGACAAGAGGAAGACCAAATATGAGATGGATTGGCTCCATGAAAGAAGCCATAGGCATGAGTCTACAGGAGCTGATCAGGGCTGTTGAGGACAGGATGTCGCAGACATCACTCATTCATTGAGCCACCAGTAGTTGGATTTGAGTAAACATCATTTAACACATACATCACATTTTTAGGGGCCACAAAAGTGGTGAGTACCATCACAAAACATCTGAATAGTTTTTTTAAAATATGCTTTAATTGATTTTAGAGATAGAAGAAGGGAGTGGGAGAGAGAGAAACATCAATGAGAGAGGGAAATATCAGTTGGCTTCCTCTTGCAAGCCTCCTACTGGGTATTGAGCCTGCAACCTGGGCATGTGCCCTGCCTGGGAGTTGAACCCATGACCTCTCAGTGGAACAACGCTCAACCACCTGAGCCACACAGACCAGGGCTGAATAATTTTTAGTATAGTCACATCAAAAGGAGTGTTTTTATATTAGAGTGGAAGTCTCTCTCTCTCTCTCTCTCCCTCTCCCTCTCTCTCTCTCTCTCTCTCTCTCTCTCTCTCTCTCTCTCTGTCACACACACACACACACACACACACACACACACACACACAATATGGTATGAATTACTTGTGATAATATTCATGGTCTTTGCTCCAAACCAGAAGTTGGCAAACTCCAGCCCACCATCTGTTTTTGTATGGCCCATAGGTTAAGAATGGTTCTTGCGTTTTTAAATAGTTGAGGGGGGGATAAATTTAGTTATATAGTATGATATATACTTACATCATACTTAGTATGATAAGACTAGGGAAGTATTTATCAAGAAATAGATTAAAGTTTATGTAAAGTAGAAATTTCCTTACTGAGGATAGGGTATTTCACCAGAAAATTAGAGTAATGTTAAGAGCTGTGGGGCCAAATTGCCCCACAAACCTCAGTTTTCTTATATGTAAAATGACAACATTAAGAGCACCCATCTTGGAGGGATATTGTGATCAAATTATGTAATATATGCACATTGCTTAACAGTTTTTGACAGTTAGGTCTCAACAAATATTAGCTGCCGTTACTGGTACTGTTGTTGACCTTATTATTACTACTATTATATGAAAGATGTAAAAGCCCCTGTCCTTCCCAACCTTGGCTTCCTGTGGTTATTTGTATAGTCGGTTTCACCACCATCTAATCTTACAGGTGATGGTGGCATTTCTTTCTTTACCACCCTACCTTTCTGGGTATTAAAGACCTTCTTTTTTCATGTTTTTTTTTTTTTAAGGAAGAGTTTTCAGCAAGAGCCCGGCACCTGTTGGAACACCAATTGGCATCTTATTGATAGAGTTTGGACTGTCTTCTTGACACTTGATTCAGTGTCTGGTATATTGTTATCATTATTGTTGTTGTTATTTGATATCCTTGGCTCTTAGCTCTGCAGCGCAAAGTTCAGTTCTGTTCTGCTCCAATGCTTGCCTGAATTTCACTTACAAGGGCCTATTTAACTGGGTTCATAAAAGAGACTGGGTCATGGAATTAAATAAATAAGGGTTTTGGAATTAGGCAGACCTAGGTTCAAATTTCAGTACCACTATTTGCTGTTTTTGTAAGTTGGATCTGTCACAAGACCTCTCATTCAGTCATTATGGTTTGTATTAAAAATCAGATTCAATTATATCATTTTGACTTCCAGTACCATTTCAGTTTCCTCCAACGTTCAAATAACAGGATTAGCAATGTGGTGGCCTGTTGAAGAAGGGAGGAACAAGGGACTCTAGGAAAGCAATTATAGGTACACACACACACACACACACACACACTAACTACATGTTGAGAAAGGATAAAAGATCTTTGTTCTTCAAAGTTTCTAAATTCTAAGCCCTTTTACCCCACCCCCACCCCACAGGGAGGATAAACCCACTTTTCTAGGTTCTTGGCCTTTTCTGAAAGGTAGTTTGCAGAGAAATAGGAGATCCTTTGTGCCTAAGGGCCCACAGAAGAGGAGATGGGGTGTCCTGGGAATTAGTTAAGGCCCAGGAAGTGTCAGGATTTGTGCACAATAAAAATAACTTCTATGAGTATTGTTTTATGCCCCATATGGTGGCCAGATGGGGAGGCCTGCCAAGCCCTGAGTTCCTGGAGTTACTTATGGAAGTAGAGGGGTGCCTTCA
Source organism: Tadarida brasiliensis (assembly GCA_030848825.1). NCBI lineage: Eukaryota > Metazoa > Chordata > Mammalia > Chiroptera > Molossidae > Tadarida > Tadarida brasiliensis. The sequence goes on along the minus strand of CM061267.1, from coordinate 73,414,543 downwards.
TCTGGCAGGAACCGAATGAGGAAGACCACAGAAGTTTTATGTTTCCTTTGTAGGTTCTTTGATTCCACCAGTCCCTGTTACCTGTCACACTCTAGCATGCTCACCAGCAAACACCCTGGAGACTCCTCCTGACCAGGGACCACTGACAACTAGGGTAGTAATTCAACAAAGATTTATTGAGTTCCTAATATATGTCAAGTTCTTGGTCTGGGGTTGCACCTTTGAAATGGAGAGGACAAAACCTAAAGAGGTTCCTATCTTCTCCCCTTCATTCTTTATCCTGACCTATCTTTCTTCATAGAACTCCATCACTTATTATACGTCTCTTTGTTTATTGTCTGTTTTGCTCCATTTAGAATTCAAGGCCCAAAAGAGCGGGAACTTTATCTTATTTATTGCTGTCTCCCCAGTGTCTGGCACATATTATTATGGGTTTCACAAATACTTGCTGAGTGAATGAATGAATCCCATTGTTTTAGTCAATGAAAGCCAAGTAGCCTTGTATGTTACTTTATCGTCTCTTTCTAAAGCACTCTTATGTTTTTATTCCTAAAATAAATATGGCCTTTTCTGCCTCTTTTCCCCAAAGTGCTTATAATGCTGTGTCATTTATAGTCTTCAGAGCTGCACAGTGAACATCGGAGGTGAAAGAGGAACACAGCACACCTTGCAGTCTCGTCTTCTGGAGCCGTGTAGAGCCACTTCTCTTGTGAAAGTCCTCTTAGGAAAGATCTATGCAGTTTTATACTCTTCTACTTCAATTTGTATTTATAATTTGAAACAAAAAAAATTATACAGGTTCTACATGAAAAACAAACCCTTTTTTGGTAGCTATGATACATATATGATAGAAACAAGGAAGCAGAAGCCTCAGAAGCTTCCACTCACCTTCTCCCCACCACTGCTGTTGTCACTCAAAATTTCTCCTTCCTGTTGCTCTTCCTCACCTGAGGAAGGGAGGTGAGGGTGGGAAAGGGAGGAGGGCAAGCCCCAGTAAGCTGAGGAAAAGATTACAGGAGAATTCTCTCAACTATCATCTTTGCCAATGAAATTTAAAGATACATCATTTTTTTGTTTCCACAGCAGTTGTTTGCTAATATTCTAATAAAGGCTTCATTGATGTGCCAAAAAAATTGTTTAGACAACCCCAGTGACCGTGTCTGTGACTTTTCTTTCATCAGAGATAAATCACAGGCTTATTCAACGTAGCTAGCATGATCTTTTAATAAAACCTGTGTCAATAAGTTTCAGTCCTTTCATCACTTGGTGTTTACATATTGATTTTCTTTATAGCATTCTTGAACCTTAATTTGAAAACTGATATTAGCTTTTTAGCATGTTGGAGTTTTCTTTCTTTTCCTTTCTTATAGAGATCAGTCATTTTCCGTGTTTTGCTCTTTGGGTAAGACTCTTGAGATTTATAATGCTTTACTGTTTTACCTAGCCTTTTTTTATTTTTATTTTTCCCTGCTTGTAGTAGAATTAAAAAAAAATTGTTTTAATTTTTAAAAAAATATAATCTTCCTCTTCCAAAAGACCATCACAGCATTCTTGATAAAAGAATGATATTTTTAATACTTTAAATGTTATATTTAATGCTCAAACTTCTCTTGACTTTCTAATGAAGTTTTAATTGGTTTTCCTTTTCCAACTTCTTGATTTCTTTGTATTAAAAAAAAAAACAACTTTTGTGGGGGTGGATTTTATCATGTAGAATATACATATACCTGCATCTGACCCTAATTTTTTTTATTTTCAGCTTGCCTTACCATTCATGCCTCAGATCCTTACCTTGTGATCAATGGTAAATATTCACTGAGCCTTCATTATGTATGGGCACTGAAATGAGGACTGTACTTTCCCTATCTCTTTTGAGCCTCATCACAATCCTGTGAGATAGGTACTATTTTTAGATTTATTTTTCAGACGAGAAAACTGAGACTTGGAGAGCATCCCATTAAAAGGAATAGCGTAGTACTTGGAGGAGCTGAACTTTAAATCAATATGTCTGTCTCAAGACTCTATATTCTTAACCACCATACTGAAAGGTGAAAAGTTGGTGGTTTGCGGGCAGGCTGGATAGCAATCCCAGATGGTGGATAAAAATTGGGTTTATTTAAAGTAAAAGGGTGGGGGATGGGGATATCCAAAGGGTAGGGCTACACAGCACCTAGCAAAGGGTATTGGGTCGATGATAGCAGCCCCTAAAATAAAAAGCATCCATTGGCGGGAAGCTTTAGTCAATCTGTGGGTTTTGGGATTTTAGTTGGTGTGTTTGGGCAGGGGGTTGGGTCTACAGGAATGTGGATGTGTGATTGGGTGCTTCTTTGGTTCTTGATGTCCTGTGGCATTTCTTGTCTCGCCAGTTCTCCTGTGGTGTGAAGTTTGGTGTTTGTTCTGTGGCAGGGAAGCTTACAAAATAGCCATTAGGAATTTTATTGCCCTGTAAGTGCTAACATTTCCCTCCTCTTTCTATTTGTTAGTAATTATTCCTTATGGAATCCAGGCAGAGGTCTCTTTCTTCATGCTGGTTTGTGGGTGTAGAGCTGTCCTTAAGCTGTGTTAGTATGTTGGGGAATAAGGGTAGAGATAAGTTCCCTAGGCCATGGTCAGGGCTATTTGTTTGCCCGGAATAGTTTTCATGTGATTTTGGAGAAAGGAAAGGAGAGCATGGATGATGCAAAGTTTCAATAGAAGGAGGGAAATTATTGAGGTAAGTGGACCCAAAATAGGTAGAAGCCATGTCATATTAGGTAACCAGGAAGAGAGGGATTGCCCAATGTCTTGGTTTCATTGATTATATTTGTGTAACCATTAAGCCTATTCATAGATTTTCTTTATGTTTGTTTCAGTGAGACTGGCTTTGTTACTATAGGTACAGCAAGTCTTGTTAATAACTGCACAGACACCTCTCTGTTCTTCTAGGAGATAGTCAAGGACTAAAAGTTATCAAGGACTGCATCGGTTAGGGAATCTAGAGACCTTGAGAGTCCAGCCAAGGTATCTGCAGTGTGTCTGGATATTTCTTCTGGTGATCTGGTGAGTTCTGTTAGAATGTGTTCATGGTAGGCGAATTCCCCCATGGGGCTACAGCTGAGATTGTCCTGATGACTCCTACCAGGACTAGGCCAAAGGCTCTCTTTGTCCTGGTAAGGGGACTATATTTTGGTTGGGTTGTATTGAGAGTGGTGATGCCCAATGGTGCAGTGACTCCTAGGGTATAATCGCCCCCATGTTGGGAGTTGTCAAGGTGAAAGTGAGTTATAGCCTTGAGGGATTCTGAGTAGCTAGTTAAGAAGTTGTTGGTGGCCTGGATGGTTTGGCTCAGTGGTTAGAGCATTGGCCTATGGACCAATGAGTCTCGGGTTTGATTCTGGTCCTGTGGCTATGCGCAACTCCCAACAACTTTCTTTAATTCCTCACCCAAGGATACTTTTCTATTTATCATCAGACAGAGTGGGAGAAAGGGAGAGAGACAGAGAGAAACATCGATGTGATAGAGCCACATTGACTGGGTGCCTCCCGCATGACCCCTACCAGAGCCAAACCAAACTGCAACTGAAGTAGGTGCCCTTGACTGGAATCGAACCCACAACTCTTTGGTCCAAGGGCCGATGCTCTATCCACTGAGCCAAACCTCTATCCGCTGAGCCAAACCGGCCAGGGCTGAGTTGTCTCTTTAAGATAGAGTGGGCTTTTTCTATTTTCCCTAAAGATTGGGGGTGATATGCTGAGTGGAGTCTGTATGTGATGCCCAAGGCTAAGGAGATCTGTTGAGTGACTTGGGAGGTAAAAACTGGTCCATTGTCACTTTGGAGAGATGTTGGCAGTCTGAACCTTGGGATAATTTCTTTTATAAGAATTTCAGTAACTTCTGAGGCTGTTTCTGATTTGGTAGAAAATGCTTCTACTCATCCTGAAAAGGTGTCTATTAGTGTGAAGAGGCATCTATATGTTTGGTGTTTGGGCATATGAGTAAAGTCCATTTACCAGTCTTGTCCGGGAATGTGTCCCTTTTGTTGGCATGTAGGAAGGGAAGGGGGTGGGGGTTGTAGGTTGCCCTGAGGACTCACTGTTCTACAGATGGTACAGTCTCCTGTGATGTTAGTGACTTTATTTTCTAACTTATCACAGTGTATGCCAGGGTGGAGGAGCTTAGAAAAGGGTTGTGCCTCTGTGTGAAGTGAATTATGAAGTCAAGAAATTATTAATTTCTTGTTCTTTTGGAAGAACAAGCCATCCTTGGGAGGTGAACCAGGGGCCATCTTGAATGGCCCCTACTTTTTAAAATTTCAACTCCTCTTCCTGAGTGTATTTTGGTTCTAAGTATGGAGTTAGAGGGGCTTCTATTGCTGGGAAGGGGACTAGGGCTGTTCTCTTAGCTTCCTTGTCTGCCTTGTTGTTTCCAGTGGCCTCCAGGGACTGGGATCTCTGGTGGCCTTTACAGTGCATTACAGCACCTGTGAGCTGTGCTGCTGATGTAAGCTTTAGGATGAGGGTGGCCTGTTTGATTGATGTGCCCTTATGGTTAAAAGTCCTATTTATTCCCAGATAGAGGCATGCAAATCTGGTATGTGAAAAGCATACTTAGAATCAGTGTAAATGTTAATTTTCTTGCCTTGTCCTAAGATAAGGGCTCAGGTTAGTGCTATCAATTCTGCCGTTTGGGTGGAAGTGCCCGGAGGAAACAGGAAGCTTTCAATGACCTCAGTGGTGGTTGTTATTGCATGTCCTGCTTTTCTTTCTCCCTGGTATATGTAACGATTCCTATCTACGTACCATGTATAGTCTGGGTCGTCTAAGGGCATGTCTTCTAGGTCGGGTCTAACCATCTGTGCGTCTTCCAGGATCTCTGTGTGTGAATGTGCTGTAGCTTTGGTGGTGGGTAGCTGGGTTGAGCAGATTTGATTTTTTACCATTCTCTTGGGGCTCCCTAATAGAATAGATTGATATTGCATCAGTCTGGAAGTGGTGAGAAATTGAAAGGCATTATTGTTAAGCAGATCAACTACCTGGTGGGAGGAGAAGACCTCTGTCTTCTGTCCATAGATCAATTTATTTGCTTCCTGGACCAGGATAGCAGTGGCAGCCAGGGCCCTTAAGCAGGTCAGCCACCCTCTGGGCATGGTGTCTAATTGCTTAGAGAAATAGGCTACTGCCTGGAAGTCAGGTCCATATTTCTGCCCCAGCAAACCCAAGGCTATTCCTCCCTTTTCCTCTGTGTAAAAGAGAAAGTCATTGTGTAAATTGGGGAGGGCTAGGGCTGGGGCTTGTGTAAGGGCCTGTTTTAAAGTGTTGAAGGATGTTTGGACGATGGAATGCTAGTCAAGAGGCTCCTGTTCTGGGCCCTTAAGGTCTTCATATAGAAGTTTGGCTATTAGTCCATAGTTAGGGATCCAGATTCTAAAGGAGCCAGTGAAGCCTAAGAAGGCGCGTAAATCCTTCTTGCTCTGAGGGAGTGACAGTGCTGGTATGACTTGTTTACGTTGAGCAGGAATAGAGTGGTGTCCAGGAATTAGCGGGAACCCTAAGTATGTGATGGATTGTTGGTTGAGTTGGACCTTGGAGGGGGAGACTTGGTAGCCCTTTTTCCCTAAGTAATTCAGAAGTGTGATAGTATTGGAGAGGGAAGTAGAGAAGTCCATGTGAAAGGAAAGATGTCTCGGGACTCAGGTGACAGGGGGATAGTGAAAAAGGCATCTTTTAAATCAAGGACTGTGAAGGAGGAATCAGGAGACATAGAACTGAGGAGAGTGCAGGGATTGGGAACAACTGGACGTGTGGGAATGATGGCTTCATTCATAGTGCAGAGGTCTTGGATGAGGTGGTACGTCCCATGTGGCTTTTTAACAGGTAGGATGGGGGTATTATATGGGGAATTGGTAGGGACAAGAAGTCCTGTCTCTAGGAATTTAGTGATGAGTGGTTTGAGGCCTTGTAGAGCCTCAGGCTTAATGGGGTATTGTGGTCTGGATGGGAAGAAAGTGGGGTCCTTTAGTCTGATGGAAATGGGAGCCCGGTGGAACACCTCCCCTGGCATATCAGTGTCCCAAACCTGGGGGGCCACCTGTGAGGCAACCTGGGGTGGAATGAAATGAGGATTAGAAGTGGGGGAGGGGCTAGGAGGCCTACAAACGAGGTCTGATGATCTGTTGGGAACCAGATAAGTTGGGTGTCTAGCTTTTGCATAAGGTCTCTCCCTAGGAGGAGGACAGGGCAGTTGGGATGGAATGGCTGAAAACTAGATCTCCCAGAGAGCACAAGAGCATGGGGTGGGTGAAGGCTGGGAGAGAATGCTGTCAACTCCGACAACTGAGACTGAGGATGGAAAGAGGGGTCCTGCGAATTCAGGGAGTGCAGAGTAAGGGGCCCCTGTATTGATTAAGAAATTAGTTTCCTTACCTGCTATAGAGAGAGTTACCCTGGGCTCAGCGAGTCATATGGAGCAATGGAGTGGCTGGGAGTCTGGTCCGACCCCAGGGCCTATCAGTCTTTCTCCTGAAAGAGTCCTAGGAGATCAGCTGCTGGGGAAAAGGATGTTCCCTTTTGTCCTCTATTCCAGTGAGAAGTGGCCCCTTCTCCTGCGAGACTGAGACATTCACTCTTCCAATGTCCTGTTCGTTTGGTTCACAGGCGGGACAAGGCCGGGGGCTGCGGTTTTTCTGGACAGCTTTTGCTCCAGTGTCCTGGTTTGTTGCATTGGATCGGAAACATGCTCCTGGGGGGATGTCATGGTTTCCCTGAGCCTGTGGGGGTTTTCTCTCTGAAGTCCCCAAAAGGGCCAAGGAGTAGAAAGGCTTCCTTTTGTTCCTTAGACTTTGTTTTGTCTGTCCTCCTCTTGGTTGTTAAATACATTAAAGGCAAGGACTAAAAGCTCAGAGTGAGGAGTTTGAGGGCCTTTTTCTCACTTTTGAAGTTTGCGTCTTGTATCAGGCACGGACTGGCAGATGAAGTGCAGGCCTAGAATAGACTTTCCCTAGGTAGACTAGGGAAATACACTAAGTTAGTGTATTGTAATGCTTGGGCGAGTCAGATGAGGAAGAGGGTGGGATTTTCATTCTTTTCCTGAGAAATTTCCCTAAATTTTTCAAAATTGACTTGTTTTTGAGTAGTCAGTTTCATGCCCACTATGAGTCAGATTATCATATGGTCTCTTTTTTTCCGGTCAGGAGACTCCTGTGGGGAGGTCTGGTAGTCCCAACTGGGGTCACGTGTAGGGACGGCCATTTCTCCCGTGGGGGATTGGTCATTCTGCCTGCTTATGGTGTCAGCTGCTCCTCTGGCTTTGGTGTATATTCTGTGCCTTCCATCTGGGGTAGTACACGTGGAGAAGATAATGTGAATGTCTGTCCATGTTAAATCGTATGAAAGGGTGAGATATTCAAATTCTTTAGTAAATTTGGATGGGTTGGCAGAGAATGACCCTAACTTGGTCTCTATTTGGGAAAGATCTGTCACTCAAAGGGAGTGCATTCTGACAATGCCATGGGTACCTGAAACCTCCCTGAGGGGGAAATGACCAGCCCTGTTAATATTTGGATTTTTTGAATCAGTCTTTTGAAAGGGACACCCTGATCTAGTATGAGTGGGCAAATTGTGGGATGAGGGGTTTTATGTCAATAGGGAAAGGGTAGGATATGGAGGTAAAGGGCCTGAGGGTGGCGAGGGGTTAGAGGTGGGTACACGTTCCAAGAGAGGTGGTTCATGAGGCGAAGGAGATGAGGGCAGATAGTCAGCAGGGTCAATATCAGGGGCCAATCTGACACACAAAAAAATAGATATAATTTTGATTCATTCACACCAGATGGTATTGTTTTTTTATTTGACATTCTAAGGGAAAAGAGGTCAGTGCCCCTGACTAAATAATCAGGTATTGCATATTTTAAAAATTCTTGTGCACACCAGTTGAAAACCACTAGTCTGTAGGCTAAAGTCCATCACATACAAAGCCTCCCTTCTTGCTTCTCCATCTCCACAGCTCCTATTTATCTTTGACCATGTGGAGTGACTCGCACAGCATAGATTTGAAACAGATTTGTGTCATCCCTCTGAGCGTATGCGCAGATTGCTTTGCTAGGAATGTCCTCCTCACCTCCTCCACTGTGGGGTTGGGGGGTTGGAAGATGGACGATTTGTAACCTTGTGTTAATGCACTCTCAACCTTGTGTTAATGCACTCTCACAGCCCGGCCAGCCTAGGTGCATTGAGTGCTTCTTTTGCATGTGAATAAGGGTTTGTTATCTTTTGGCTTCAAAGTCTCTTTCCGCTGTAAAAAGCAAGAGACAAAGCTAGGCTGTATGGTTTGCAGAGACGCCATCTCAAGGAAATAATTTACATAAATCCACTTGTAACCTGGGGGTACCAATCTGCAAATAAATGGGACTGCGTCCAAAGATCTGGAGCATTTGCTCCCTTGCAAAGCGCCCCCTCACTCCAAGCAGCGTGTGCTTGTAGTTTCATTGTGTTGCACCGATCCCAGCAGGCCGAGAGATGGCACCCCACCTGCTGGTAAATCCATTCATTTTCCAGGACTTAGCTCAAACTGTACCTTGACTATGAAGCCTTATTACCTGGTCTGCCCCAGGCTAAGTTGACCACTCCTCACTTGTGCCCCCACTGAAATTGTACACTTTCCTAGTAGAGCATTAGTAACACCTTGTTGTTTGTAAGTCAGTTTTTATCAACCAGACTCTGAGCTTCCTAATTCTTTATTCATCCAGTGTCCACTAGACTGGTGATTAATGAAAGAAGTGCTCCAGTAAAGGAGAGACGAGAGACCAAAAAAGGATCAGGTCAAATTGTCAAGGGCCTTGAATGTCATGGTGGTTTAATCCAAGTGTCTACCACCTGGGTGTCCCCAAGCCCTCCCATTCTTCTAGGGCCACCCTTTCCTCTTATATCCACATTTTCAAAGATTCTAGCTCCTGTTCCATGTTGTGTGGAAAGCTCAGCATCACTGTCCTCATTCTTGGGTTCTCCCCCAAATATCTCTGGAGTTTTAAAGAGTGAGGAGTTGAGTCAGGGGCTCCCAGTTCCTTTCATCACTTCTTGCTCCCATTTCCTGCTTGTGTTGACAGGTTTATTTTCCTCTGGCTCCTGCCCACTTTCTACACTGCTTCACACTGGATAGGTTCTGCTTCAATTCATTTGTTCCCCAAAGGTAGCTTGAACACAAAGCTGTGGCAGTTGGGAGACTTTTTCCCCCACTAATTGCTTTAACAGTTTGGAATAGGTAATATAGTCACATGGTTTGAAAAATCAAGTAATATAAAAGGGTGCATAGTGAAAATTCTCCCTCCTACCCCAACCCTTGTCTTCCCCATACCACCCTTGTTCCCATGCCAAGTAACTAGTTTATTAGCTTCTTTGGTATCCCTCTAGGATTTATTTATGCAAATACAATACAATAAAAATATGGAAAGTGTTTTTTTTCTCCCATTTGAACATTGCTGGCAAAAGCTATGAAAAATATGCTGCCTGGACCTGCTTTTAAATCCGCTGTCACCCGCTCTCTATGGGACTGTTCCCCTTGCCCAGAAAATCTTTTCTTTTCTGTTTTCCATCCCAGGGATGACTTGCACAGTGACGATATCTTTTTGGAAAAAGAAATTGGGACACATGGTCTGAGAAGTGAATTTTTATAAAATATGGGACCAATCCTCTTTCTCTGAGATAGCAGACTTTCAGTATTATTTAGTCTTAGAGACAGGACTACATTTCAGGAAAGAATTGAGAATGATTTAAACTTGAATATTATATCATTGTCCTGACATGGGGGATGTATCACTAGCCACCCTTTTCTCCAGGGTCCTGGCAGCTGCCATTTGACAGTTGAGACCCCCTCCTCATGCTTTTTACTTCTGTTCCAAGTCCGGAAACTCTCACTGCCCCCGAAAACTCCCACTTCCTTTTGGTTTTATTTAGTTTGGTGGGAGGGCTCACCTGTGGGGCACTCCTCTGGGAAGACCAGAAGTAATGGGGGGCTCTTGACCATCACTTTACTTTAGCGATTAGTCATGCTGTAATAAGTTGCATGTAGATGGGAAGGCATCAGAGTGCCTCCTTGTTAAACTGAATGAGATCAGATTCACGTTGGATTTCTCATCTAACAAACATCTCACTTTTGGACTTAGTGCATTTTATACACTTATTCCCTATATAGTTTTATGGCAGAGACCATTAGTGTTCCCCACATATTCCAGGTGTTCTCCTACATTACCCAGCCTCACTTGCTGTTAGGTTAGGCATCTAACTTGTTCTGGCCAGTGATCTCTGAGCACAAGTGGTGTGTGTCTCTCCTGGACTGAGGCAATTAAGAGCCAGTGTGCCTTCTCCATCCCTCCCTTGCCCTCTGTGAAAGCTACAGGCTGCAGGAGGGCCATCTGGTCCACGCTGGACAGATGTGAGTAGAAAATAAGTTTATTGTGAGAAGTCTCTGAGATTTTGAGATATTTTTATTAATATTTAATTGCATATCTATGCTACTTGAGTCAATAGTTTTGGAAATTAAAATGTAGAATCTCTAAAACAATAATTGTGTGTGTGTGTGTGTGTGTGTGTGTGTGTGTGTGTGTGTAGCAAATGTGTCTCCACATTCTGCATTAATTACAATTTGAAAATCTTTATAATTGTTTATATGTTTGGAGGTTCTATGAATGTATAAGTGAATTTTATTAAAATTCCTGTATCTTAGCATTCCTACTCTCAAAGCCATCAAGAACATTAAATATTAAATATAAGCTTATATTGTGTTGCCCTTTCATTTACTCCTAGTTCTGTGAATTAAGTTACAGGTACAACCTCATGTTAGACCCACTCTAAATATCGTTGGGCTTTCCCAGAAATAATTATGCAAAGTTCTGGTATGGATTTTTTTTTTCTTGAAGTTTTTCAAGGTAAATTTAGTAATCCTCCATTCTCAGGGAAGTGAAATTAACTTAGAAGCTTTCTACTTAACAGCCTGGCCAAAGGTTCCTAATGGCCAGCTCAGTTTTCTGTCATCCAGCATGGACAAATAGCAGACCCACTCTGGCTGCTGCTATCCCTTTTCTTCTCTGAGCAGCTCAGGTGTTCTCCCACACAGTACTTATTTCAGCTGGAATTTCAGTCACACTTCCATGGCTGTCACATCGTTCTTTTATTAGTGCTCTAGGACTGCCATAACCAAGCACCACACACTGAATGGCTTAAAAACCAGAAATGTATTGTCTCATAGCCTGGAGGCTCACAGTCCAAGATCAAGGTGTCTACAGGGCCATGCTCCCCTTGAAGAGAGAAAGGTCTGTTCTAGGCCCCTCTCCTAACTTCTGGTGGTTCCTTGGCTGGTGGCAGCTTAACTCCAGTATTTACGTGGCTTTCTCTCTGTGTACATGTCTGTGTTCAGATTTTCTCCTTTTTATAAGGACACCAGTCATATTGGAGAGAGGCCTGCCCTGCTCCAATATGACTTCATTTTAACTGATTGTGTCTGCAAGGATCCTATTTCCAAGCAGGGTCACATTGTGAGGTACTGGGGGTTAGGACTTCAATATATGGACTTTGGGGCCATAATTCAATTCACGCCATCAATGTTTGTAGTGTCGAACATGCAGGGGTTGATATAAAGTAGCTTTACAGTTGTTCAGATTATGATTGTTACAACAGCTTTATTTACACAAAAGACGGTCACAATGCAGCTGTAAAGCTACTTTTGCCCACCCCTGCATAATCGCAATGGTTAACAGCAAAGGCCTAGCGCCCTACTCATTTGTGTTGGAATCCCCTTTTCCGCCATTTGAATCTCAGTTTGTCTCTAAGATGGGAGCATGAGTCATTACCTTAAAACAGTTGTTGTGATAATTCATGACATTCTGTCTCCATTTTGGCCATGAAGACCAAAATTTCATGGCTTCAAAGACCAAAAACAAAATAAGTAACTGCAAAGTAACTCTACCTTCTAAAGTGAGTTGCTAAACCACATATGTAAGACATGCTTTCAGAGTATGAGTCTACTGGAGGTGGACATGCAGTCACCCATCTTCCACTGATAAAGCAGACAAAGCTCATAAGGCCAAGAAGAGAGGAGGGTTTTGTTTGTTTGTTTGCATTTTTCTCCTGCTCTTCATGTGGGAGGGGAGAGGAGTGCTTCCTTCTCACCTCAAGTCAGGTAACAGGGACCCTTCAGACCACTCAAGGGAAGTAGGAATTGATGTTTGACTCATGCCTTGGAGATTAAATGTGGAAGGCTATGGCTGCAGGGACCCAGGTGCTCCCCCATAGACAGCAGAGCAAAAATCAGTGCTGGGAATCTGCCGTACCCAGAAGCCTCCAATATCAGATTATATCCAAACCAGCTTAAAGCCTTGCTTAGAGACTAGCTTTACCTCTTCCCGACCGCATTCCAACCCCAGAGGATCCCAAGACCTCCTAGTGAAGGAGGGGACATGGCAAGGAGAAGGGAAATGAGGAAACAGCCTTCAGAGAAATGGAGCAGAAGCCAACCATGCCCTCTTCCTCAAGATGACAAGCTTTCCAGCCCAAGGGAAGCTAAAGCTAGAGGTATAAATAGCTTTACACTGAAGGAGAGCATTGGGTTATATGCTAATGGAATGGGCATTTTAATGACTGAAATGAGAACATTTGGGGGACTCAAATGAATTGGAGGACTTTTCATGATCTGAGAGTGACTGAAAAAGTGAGAAGACCTGCCTCATTTCACTCATGGAGTAGTGGACAAATCCACTCACAGAGTCTGAGTAGGATGGAGAAAAGAATAAAGCTGTCCTCTGCATGTATCTCATTGAGTTCATCCTGGCAGAAAGTCAGCTCAGTAAAAGTTGCTATTAATCTGGTGATGCCGGTAATTATTTTAGCTACCATTATGCCTGAAAAGCCACACCATCTTTCATGATGTCAGTGTACAGTTCCAGGGAAACAAATTACTCAAGCAATTATAAGTACAGAGGGGTTTCATACGGGTAATTAGATGCTTGCGAAATAATTGGAAAGCTAGAAGGGCAGTCTCTAAACTGAGCCTCCAGAAACAGTTCCTAGGAGATAACTATCAAACAGATTTGCCAGGGAGGCTATTGCCCTGGCCACACTCATAAATGTGGGAAGTCAAGAAAACATTAGAATTCTTGCATACACTGCCAATCTGAGGATCATGAGGCCACTGTCATCCCTGGAGTCACTAACTCAGACCACGCACGAAGCCAGACACTGGACATTGAAATGCTGTTGCAGAAAAACCCAATGCCCGCCTGACCCCTACTTGCCTGCAGCAACAAACAGCCCGCTTTTCAAGTCTCTCCTGTGTGTTTAACTCACAGTCTGGACATTAGCTGTTAAGGAGTCAGAGATACGTAACTTCGAGCTTTTCAGCCTTTGTGATACTACAAGGTAGCATAGAAGGTGTCTGGAATGGATGAGAAGACCTGGTGTTTGGTATGCACTGTGATGATCCCATGCTTATGAAGGCACTTTATGCCAGTGGCCCCAGCTTCTGTCTAGAGGACCAAATACTGGATTCAGTTGAGATTTTAAAAAATCAACTGTATTGAGGTATAATTTGCATATAAAAATGCACTTGCTTTAAGTGTACAGTTCAAATGAGTTTTGACAAATATAATCAACACCATAATCAAGATATAAAATCTTGCCGTTATTCCAAAAATGTCCTTGTGTCTCTTTGCAGTCAGTCTCCTCCTTTCCCCTGCCCCAAGCAACTCTGATTTGCTTTCTGTCTCTACAGACTAGTTTTCCCTGTTCTAGAATTTCACATCAATAAAAGCATACAGTAGGATACAGCTGTTTTTAATATTTGCAAATAGTGTTTTTCTTGCCAAGAAGCCAGCATGGCATAGTGAAATAAGGATTTTTGAAGTTAGACAAACTCGGGATTGAATCCCAACCCTCCCACCTAACAGCTCTCTACTTATTGCAAGTTGAACTTGCTGAGCCCAGATTTCTTAACTGAAAAATGGTATTTAAAACAACAACAACAAAACGTCTGTGAAGGTTGGAGCTAGAAAATGAAAAGCACGCAAATGTACTTCATGAAAGGTAACTATCATTCTTCTTCCTGATGATGGCCTAGGATTCTCTGTTTATGCTGGTTTTCCAGTCCATTGCATCTAAACTATAGCGCTTCTGTGGAGGATGGTACTGCTGACTTCCACACGGGAATGCCCTGACGACAATTAGAAGCTGTTCTCTGGGGTGTCAGATTGCCTAGGTTCACCTCCGGGTTCTGCCACTGGCCACGTGACCTTATGAAACTTCTTAATTTTTCTATGCCTCCATTTTCTCTTCTGTAAACAGGAATAAAAACAATACCTAGGACGGACATTAAAAAATATGTATTACCATAGTACATAAGTACTGAATTGGTTAGTTGTTATTAATATTGTTATTTCATATTAAAATTTCCCTAATATCCCTGAGAGTGGATCAGGCCTTATATTTTCACTCCAGCTTCTCCCCCAAAAGGAGTGCCTCTCTCTTTTCTGGCCAATTGAATATTCCCATGCTAGCCTCTAGGAACCTCTACCTCCTACAGAACACATTTGTGCCCTCTCATTTGGCACTTATCCCGTGCTTCATCTTATCACTGAACCACAGAACGTTTGAGATTTTAGAAAAATGGTTCATTTCAACCCTTTCGTTTTACAGCTGGTGTGATAGAGGTCCAGTGAGGAAAAATTATTTATCAAGGTCGGATCTTTAGAACATAGACTAGGCTAGCACTCAGCCTCCTAACTCTCAGTCTGGTGTCTACAACATGATTTAAAGTGCTTACCACATAATATTTAAAGTGCTTAGCACACAGTATTCAGTCCTTTACTGGCTTATTGTGTGAATTCTTAAAATATACTGTGCTCAGTTGATTTCTAGAGCCAAATCCAAGGATTTTGCTTGTCACAGTGAGTAAGCTCTTGTCATTCTCTGGAAAAAAAAAATCCAGCCCTGTCAAAATATAATCACAAAGTTTATCAGGAAAACCATCTGCAAATAGCCCTGCATATTCACAGGGAGAGACAGAAGCGCTGCACA
Source organism: Tadarida brasiliensis (assembly GCA_030848825.1). Taxonomy (NCBI): domain Eukaryota; kingdom Metazoa; phylum Chordata; class Mammalia; order Chiroptera; family Molossidae; genus Tadarida; species Tadarida brasiliensis. The sequence goes on along the minus strand of CM061267.1, from coordinate 73,399,510 downwards.
GCAGGGCGTGCTGCATGGGGGGCGGATATAAACTGCTGATGCCGCGGCCCCAGTGCTTGAGAGAGTAGCCATAAATTTATGAAGTCTTGCTATGTAATTGCAAAAAAAAAGAATTTTTATCACCAGTTTAGTCTCTGAGTAAATATTTTTTTATTTTTATTAAAAAAAATTTTTTTTCCTTTATTGATTTTACAGAGAGAGGAAATGAGAGAGAGAGAGAGAGAGAGAGAGAGAAACATCGATGAGAGAGAACATCGACTGGCCGCCTCCTGAATGCCCCCTACTGGGGATTGGGCCCACAACCTGGGCATGTGCTCTGACTGGGAATCAAACCGGAACCTCTTGGTGCATGGGTCAACGCTCAACCACTGAGCCACATGGGCTGGACTCTGGGTAAATACTTTAAAAAGAAATTTCAGTAGTATCTTTAGCTCAATGAGATAAAAACTTTTACACTACACTCATACAAGGTAAACAGAATTGGATAAAAAATAAAATGCAGGAAACCACTGTTGTATTTATATACAACATAGCAGTTACACAACTTCTCTAGGGCTGTAGAACTAAAAGTGTCTTCTCCAATAGTGTGTTCACGTCCATGTGCCACCTTGGACTTAGGTGGGAAGGACGTTTAATATGCATATCCCATGGAAAAGAGAGACGAGGAGGAGAGCATGAGAAAGCTAGGAGAGATTCCTCCTTTTATGAAAAGAAAGTTGAAAAGCTCTCCAATATTTCTCTCACAGTTTTAAAAATACTGTGTATCAGGGGTCCCCAAGATGACCTCCCAAGTCCAGTGATTTGATAGAAGGTCTCAGAGCTCAGCATCTATTTTTACTCATGGCTAAGATTTATTACATGAAAAGATGCAAAGCAAAATCAGTAAAAGAAAAAGGTGCATGGGGCAAAGTTGGGAGGAAACCAGCTGACAGCTTCTAAGAGTCCCCTCACAGTGGAGTGCCTTCATTCCTTCAGCAATAAGTTGTAACATCGTGTGCAAAGTGTTGTCTACTGGGGCAATTCATTAGCGATTTGGTGCCCAAGGTTTTTATTGAGGGCTGGTCAAATAGGCACCCTCTGTCTACCACACACCCAAAGCCAGAGTCCCAGAAGGAAAGCAGGTGTTCGGCATAAACCACACTGTTTGCACAAACAGTCTAGCCATAGTGAGCCACCTTTGCCACTTGCAGTTAGGGATGGGTTTATATTGGTGTAGGGAACTGTTTAGCAACCAAGTCCCCAGATGCCAGCCAAGGATCAATCTTTTTTTTTTTTTTTAAGAGTAGTTTATTGATTTTTGGAGAGAGTGGAAGAGGGAGAGAGAGAGAGAAACGTCGATAAATTTTGATGCGAGAGCACATCGATCAGCTGCCTCCTGCACACCCCCCTACCAGGGATTGAGCCCGCAGCCCAGGCATGTGCCCTTGACCCAGAGGTGAACCACAGCCTCCCAGCGCATGGGTCAACACCCAAGTAACTGAGCTACACTGGCCAGGGCAAGAGCCAATCTTGCAAGTAGACCTTCTTGGGGATAGCAGTGTCAGGCCTACTGTACCAGCTCTTTTCTGCACACACTGCTTTTTTAATTCCAGCATGCATAGAGACATGAGAAAGCCAAGTCAGAAAGCCAAGTATCATAACCCACTGGAAATAAGTAACCTGTAGCAAGGAGAGTTTAAATGGCTTGTCTCAAGTCATATAAAGTTAGTTGGCTGGGATGACTTAACTGAGGCCATAGGTTCTGGCTGTTAGTTGGGTTCTCAGTTCTTCCCCACAAGGCATTTCCTGGGGTTGTCAAGTTGCTGCCAAGACAGCTTCTTGACCCATGTCTGATTCCTAGGCTGGCATGGCTAGAACAGCCAGGTCCAGTGCTCTGTCTACGCAGATTCACCAGACTGATGTCTTGGGCTTCCTCACAGCATGGTGGTCCCAGATAGCTGGATTCTTACATGTTGGCTGGCTTCCCTCTGAGCAAACATTCGGAGAGACCCGGGCAGAAGACTTAGAACATCACTGCTATCACACTGTTAGTTAAGCAAATTACTAAGGCCAACCAGATTCAAGGTAGAGGGAGTTAGATCCAAGAGCAGGAATAACAAAATATTTGTTGTTCTTGAACATATTTTAATCAATGATTTGTCTGAATATCTTAACATATATTCATTCTTATTATAGCTCTCTACTTTGCATGTTTTATCTCCCACTGGACTGAAAATTCTTTTACAGGGTAAGAACCCAGTCTGTATCAGTTTTTAATTTGCTACAATGTTAAATAGTACTTTGCTTATTATAGCAAGCATTGAATAATTATTTGTTGAGTAAATGGATGCCAAGCACTATACTAAGCTCTTCAAATATATTAACTTGCTTAATCCTTACAAAACCCTTGTGAGGTAGGCATTACTATTTCCATTTTTGTGAGGAAACTGAGGCACAGACTGGTGAAAGTAGTTGCCTGTCTGTACATAACTAGTGCCAGAATTTGAACCCAGACCAACTCTAGAACATATGCTAAATCATCCTACTCTATTGATTTCGTCATGGTCTGCACTTTGCATGAAGAGGAAATCTCCAGAGAATCCAAGTTATGGTACTGTGCTGTGCAGAAAGGTAGAGAGGTCTTAGATGTGTGAAGCCCTTTATTTAGTTCTTTTTCCTATTTTATTGAAGTGGGAAGAGAAACATGAAGAGAGGACAAAGGACGGTAATAGACCTAAAGGGCATTCTAACTAGCAAAGCCTTGTTATATAATCTTATTATTATGTAGGCTTGAGGCATTTGTAATCTTGAAAAACTTCTTTAAAAAAATCTGTCAAATAAATACAAAGGGCAGGAGAAAGAAAATAACTGAAAAATGGAAAGAGATCTCATACCATGTTATATGGGCTCTGGGTTGTATTTGATTCTGCGCAATTGATCATTTTTATTTTTAAAATCATATGTGTTAAGATGTGGAATTTAAGGGCAAAATGCCTGACTTGTGATATATCTGTCATTGAGAAATAGTTAAGATAAAAAATTCTTTTCCTTGAAAAAGTAAGGCAAGTGATTTAGTCCTTACCAAGGCAGCAAGGTCATAGAGAACTCTTCCCTGGGAAAGTAAATATTCCTGATTCCTCTCAGAAGTGCCAAGTATCTGAAAGCAGAGGGAGAGGGTGGTGGTGGAGAGAATTTTAAATACAGAAGAGAGCAAGCATGAGGAGGGGGGGGTTAAATCACGAAATCTGTCCATGGGCCCAGTTTTCCAGGGAAGGTGACTGGGGCACACAGCAGGACCATCAGGATAAGTGCTGCTGTGACTAGCAGAAGAAGTAAGAGGAGAGCACCTGACACAACTTGGAAATTTATTTCTCTCCGACATGAAATCACGTCTGGAAGAGAGAGGGCCAGTGCTCTGTGGCAGCTCCAAGGACTTCAGGAAATCCAGCTCTTCCTATCCCTCTTGCTCTTTGCTGTGAACTGACTTAAGCCATCTGGGTCTCGCACAATTCTTAGGGTCTTCTGGTAAGGAACAGTAGATTTGAGGTGCTTCCCCAACTTTGCTGCCAGGTGACATGAAAAGCAAGTCTCCGAACACATTCTGCCACAAAAGCAGACATTAACAAAACACTTATTTATAAGCAAGCATAAAAATCATTTCTATTCTCTGTTCTTTCAATTCCAATCTCCTCTAATCTCCAGTCTCACCTGGAGTGGAAAATTCAATCGAGGCAGGTATGACAACATTCCAGGAGCAGGAATCTATGACATCCGTCGACCTAAAACCAAAGCTTGACCCAGGACCATTTAGAGATCAAGTCTCAGGCATTATTCCTAAAGGTTTAGGCTGTAGGCCTCACTGGATTCTTTTACCCTATTTGTGCAAGGGTGGGAGTATCTCTAAAAGATTTTAGCCAACCTTATCTCTTAAATATCTTTAAGTTAACCAGGGAGAGTTCCATGCTAGCATTTGTTGTACTAGTTAGTAAGCTGCTAATTTTACCTTTAAACCCCATTTATGAAGTTCACTGAGAACAGTAGCAAAGAGTCTGGTGTTGATCCAGATATTGATGACAAATACTTAGTCACATCTAAGAAATGGGTTTTCTTGATTGGAGCTTTAGCAACAACCTCTGGAGTATGCCCTTTCAAATAAAATTGTAGCTACCTGTACCTGGATTCATTTATTTTTGTTATAGATGTTTCTACTTTTTCCCCCCTAGACACCCTCCTCCCCATCCCGCCCCCTCACCCCCCTAGCATTGTTGTCTATGTCCATTGGTTATGCATACATGCATATAAGTTCTTTGGTTCATCTCATCTAACTAGGACAAATAAAATAACTTAATTTAATTGACATCCTCAAAACATGGCTTGCACTTACTTCTGCTTAGATCCCATTGGCTGAAAGTTGGTAACATGGCTACAATCTGCTGCAGGGGAGGCTGGGACATGAAGCCTTCATTCTAGGAAGCCTTGTGCCCAGATATCATAGACATTACTACCAAAGGAGAAGAGATGAACAGATAGTTTGTGAACTCTGCGAGGCTTCCTGTGCAGAGGAGAGGCTCGCTGCAGTTGCTCAATATTTTCACTTGTATTTCGTAATATGTCCTTACTCCACCCCAGCTGTGGGAGTCCTTCCAGGTATGAGAGTAGTCCCTTGTTTTTCCAGAAATGGGTCAGGGATGTGGCAATGGCTTAATGGTAGATAGATGTGTGAAGGCAAAACTTTCTTCCACCAATTCTCTTATGTTCCAGGTTATGTTAGGATCTTGCTACCAAGTGTTCATGGACTAACAACTTCTGCATCACCTGGGGGCTTATTAAAAATACCTACTCTAGCCCTGGCCGGTTTGGCTCAGTGGTTGGAGTGTTGGCCTGCGGACCAGAGAGTCCCGGGTTCGGTTCCCACTAGGGGCACATACCAAAAAATAAAAATAAAAATAAAAATACCTACTCTACACTTTAACAAGGTTGACAGATGATTCTGATGCACAGTCAAGTGTGAGAAGCAGTTTTTGAATGCTTTCCCCTCCTTCCTCAATACACATGTGCATGAACATACTGTGATTGGGCCAAAGTGTTTCCTTCAGCAAGGCACCTTAGACCTGGAGCGCAAAAGTAAGTGTGGGAGAATTCATGGGCAAATGGTCCATTTAAGTTTGGATCATACTCAGCATTTCATGCATATTAGCTTATTATCCAATGCAAGAAGCAATTAACATATTGTTTTGGCATTGGAGAAGAAAGTAACTTGAAGAATATATTAAGAGTGAATATGTTTAGGTGATAGAACTCTGGATAATTTAGTTTTCCAACTCTGTCATTCTTTCAGAATTTTCTTTTATTAACATAAACTGTTTTAAAGTGGGAAAAAATGTTGTTTGAAGGTTATCTGAAACATTTGTTTTAGCTTTAGCAATCAGTTAGTTGGCTGAATCAGAAATACTCCTCTCTCTGGTCTGGAAGAGGACAGCAATGGTCTGGGATCGTTATGAATCCACCCAGGACAAGCTTCTGCAGTTGCCAAAATAAACTATTCACAGGAGATGGGCAGTGCTTATTTTGAAAAATTACTCTTAATTGCTGTCTTTTGCAATTCAAAAATTTTAATGTCATTTTCTAACTTTGCTTCAAACATATTTGTGTCTTGAAACTTGGCACAAAAGTTTAATAAAGTTTTCTTCTAGTAATTGAAATAATTCAGTTCAACTATACTTATTGGGCAGTTGAAGGTTCCATGGCTCTGAATCTGTTTTTTTTGTTTGTTTTGTTTTGTTTTTGGAGGCAATGTAGAAAGGAATGAAAAGACATAGTCCCTGCATTTGGGAACTCACTTTGGAGGACTATTGTAAAAATTTTTTATAACTCTTTAAAAATTAGGATTTAAGTGTGTTAAATACTTTTATTTTGTTTGGATATTCTTATAATTGTATACATTCTTTCCAAAACCCATGGTATATTTTATATAAAAACAAGAAGGAACTCTAGCTTCAAAAGTTAAGAGGTATATAGAGGGTAGACCTTCACTAAGGCAGTTTCACAAAAGCAAATAGGAAAACACATTGAAAGCATTGGGTCTTTCTCCTTTTGCTTCTGGAGAAAAATGAAAAGGGACAGAAGAAGGAAGCAGAGGAAGCAAAGGGGTTCCTTAATCGGTTGTTGGCAGGAAGTCCTAGAGAACTTACAATGGAAAATTCATGCCTAATACTTGACTCTTGGAACAACAGAAGTGAATTTCCTCAGAACAAACGTTTACTCTAGCGGTTGGATTAGATTAAAATGACTAAAAACAGTCAAGGATTAGTGAGGAAGACACTACATTCTGTCAGAGGATTTTTAAAAAAGCAACCTCTAATTCTCTGCCATTGTAATTTGTGTACTCATTGATATAGATGTTAATTTTTATGCATAACCTTGTTAACACTGAGCTAGCTTGTTTTCTTTCTTTCTTTCTTTCTTTCTTTCTTTCTTTCTTTCTTTCTTTCTTTCTTTCTTTCTTTCTTTCTCTCTCTCTCTCTCTCTCTCTCTCTCTCTCTCTCTCTCTTTCTTTCTTTCTTTCTTTCTTTCTTCCAACAACCAAGAATTAAAATACGAAAGCTAAGGATTTTCTATTTTCTTGGTTGCAGGAAATAGATACCCACTCAAACTAGTTTAGTTATTACAAAGGAAGGTTTATTTCATTGTTATACAAATTTCACAGAATTCTGTGCATTTGGGCTTTATATACACTGGAAAGCTGTTCAGAACCAAGATAAATTCTCTCTTTCTCACTTAATCTCAGCTTCTTTTCCACATATGTACCATTTTCATCTCTCTGAAGATCAGTTTCATTTGCTTACTCATCATCCTGCAAGTGGCTGCCTCAACCCTGAGCTGACAGTTCAGCTGACTTTGCCATTCCAATGCCAGCCCCTGACTAGTCACAATCTTTGTGTTTTATAGTTTGAATTCACAATGGAGGAAATCTGATTGGTCCAGATCAACTGCTCTAGCCAAGCCACAGCAATTAAAGGTCTCTGTGGATCGGCTGCCCATTTGGGGCAGATACGTGGCCATGGCTGGGAGAAGGAGAGGTGCCATGTGATGTGCTGGGCTGCTCTGTTCTTCTTGTATATTCTTACTTCAGATAAAGTATAAAAAAGGGATAAATTGCATTTGGCCTTAGCAAGCCCAAATCTATAAAGTGAAACAATAGAAGACAATGCACATGAAATAAGTAATATAGCTTGACAAAGAGGCCAAATAAATAGTATGACAAAAAATACCAAGGTCTGAGAATTCAGTGTAATCTCTGGTGATCTGAGAGAGCTTATGACAATATGGAATGTTGAAAAGCTGAAGGATTCACAGCTAAGCAACAAAAAATGTAGAGAAAGGATGTGTTCCTCGAGTAGTAAGTTACAGAATAAAATTAACATTAAATTGTCTCAAGAATTCTGGTTCAAGATGGCTGATTAAGCACATTCCTAGGAATAAAAGTATATAAAGAATGAAAATCAAAATAACACAATGGAACTACTGGGAGGGGTCCTTGGTAGACAAGAGATTTCAACAAATTTCTGGAAGATGAAAAACAGATTAATGAGTGTTGATTGACGAAGCAGAGTGGAGGAAGCCACGGTGGAGAACACACCATGAAGCTGACTGACAGAGCCCCAGGCATGTTCTAGACTTCGACACAGCAGATACAATAGCAGATGGGACTGAGAAATTGGACTGAAAGGATCTGTAGACAGCCATTTACCCTAGGCCCCAAATTGGAAGGTTTAAATAATCTTAAGATACTGCCTGGAAAAAACTAGAACAGACGACTAGAGAAAACACTCCCAGGGTAAGTGCCTCCTTATTCTGTCACTTCAGGTTCCCAGAGTTACAGCTGGTTTCCTGTCTGCAGGAACTCTACTGAGGCCTCCCCTTCACTAGCCCATGGACAGGCAGCTCCCAAGGAGTCCTTCTATGGCCTTCTTCTTCTTCTTCTTCTTCTTCTTCTTCTTCTTCTTCTTCTTCTTCTTCTTCTTCTTCTTCTTCTTTTTACTTTTCATTTTGGCACAATTTTAGATTTATATTGAAGTTGGAGAAAAGACACAAAGAATTCCCATATACACTATACCCAGGTTCCTGCAATATTAATATTTGAACATATTTGCTTCATTCCTTTCTCTCTTTCTTGACAAATGGATATATATACATTTTTATTTTTTATTATTAAAAAATTTTTTTTCTTTATTGATTTTAGAGAGAGAGGAAGGGAGAGAGAGATAGAAACATCAATGAGAAAGAACATCGATTAGCCGCCTCCTGCATGCCCCTCACTGGGGATCGGGCCCACAACCTGGGCATGTGCCCCGACCAGGAATTGAACCAGCGACCTCTTGCTGCATGGGTCGATACTCAACCACTGAGCCACACTGGCCGGGCCATACATTTTGTTTTTTTCTGACCATCTGAGAGTCAGTTACAGACATGATGCCCCATTATACTTAGATACTTCAGTGTGTCTTTGACATTCTCTTACACAAGTACAAAATCAGGAAATCAACATTGATATAATATTAGCATCTAATTGTGGATCTTATTCAGATTTTACCAAGTATTTTTTTAATGTTCTTTTTAGCAAAAAGAGTCTCTAGATCATGTTGCATTTAGTTGCCATGTCTCTTTTTATCTATTTTAATGGGATCTATCCCTTAGTCTTTGTTTTTCATGATATTGACATTAGGACTACACTGTAATTATTTTATAGAATGTCACTCAGTTTGGATTTGTCTAATGTTTCTTCATTATTAAATTCAGATTTTTCACTTTTGGCAAAATACCTTTGAAATAGGTGTGTTTCTCAGTGCATCTTCTCAGGAGATATATGATGTTCATTTGTCTCATTATTGCTTCATTCTTAACTTGAGCAGCAACCAAGGATCAATAGATATCAAATGAAAGTCTCTAATATTAAAAGGAAAACTCAAGATAAACCAACAGGGGGAAAAAAGGAAAGAAATAAGTCACAGAACAGAAGCACACTTCAAAATAGGACTTTCCAAGTAGTAGCTTCTGAGGTATAAAAAGCAATGGCATATATAAAATAAGAAACTGTGTTATGAAAAAGAAAGAACTCTTGGGAAATAAAATTGTAATTGAAAAAAACTTTTACACTAGAAAGTTTTAATAATGAAGTCAAGAAACTCACCTAGAAAATAAAAGAGAGAGAGAGGGAGAGAGAGAGAGAGAGAGAGAGAGAGAGAGAGAGAGAGAGAGAGAGAGATGGGCTAGGTAGAGATAAAAGACGCAGCAGACCAATGCTAGGATTCCTTATTAGGATCAGATTTACCTGCACCATACAAAAGAAAACCATAAAGGAATGAGATTGACAAGATCAAATTTTCTCACTCACATAGAAGAAGTAGACAGTTCTGAGGTGGTTTGATGACTTCAGTGAGTCGCCAGGAACACCAGGCTGTTACCTTCCCATTCTATCATCTAGTAAATGGTTTCCATTGTCAAGGGCAGCTCCTAATGGAAGATGGCTGCTGGAACTGCAGCCATGTGTCTGAACCCAGGCCAACAGAGAGGTAACGCCAGAAGGACCAAAGAAGAAAAAGGGCCTTCCAAGCTGTGGCAACTATCTTTAAATACCTTTCTCATAATTCTGTTTACATCTCTTTGACAAACCTAGCTGCAAGGAAAGATAGGAAATGTAGTCCTTTATTCTGAGCAGCAATATGATCAAAGATTAGGATACTGTTACCAGGAGGAGGATATTCATACTGAGTTAGGCAGCTTGCAAATTCTGCCACATGGTTGAATATGCAACAGAGTCTCCAGAGCAGAAAGGAGATACAAGTCATTAAATTAAAGGTATCTGACAAGTACCTAACAGGATACATTTTATACACATAGTCATAACAGTCTGAAATGTTAGAAATCTAGGGATAAAAAAAGACAGTGTATTTCCAAACAAAATAAAACATGTTTAACAAACATATAAAAGATGCTCAACCTCGTTTAAAAAATTAGAGGATTACAAGTGAAAAACAAAAATGAAATATTTTTCAGTATCAGCTTGGAAAAATGAAGATATTGAAAATATCCTATGTTGGTGAAGGTTTTGAGCAGCTTTCTCAACAACTACTGGTCTAAGTATAAATACACTCAGCTTTTGGGGAAGACATTTTGGCAGCATGTGTCAAAATATAAATGTTGGATTTTCTGTTGCTGCTGTAATAAATTACCACAAACTCTAGTGGCTTCAAACAACACATATTTAAACCACACACATACACACAGACATTTATTAACTGAAACTCTGTAGGGCATAATCTAGTACGGCCTTCACTGAATTAAAATCAAGGCCATCACGGCTGGGTCCCTTTCTGGAGACTCAGGGGAGAATCCGTTTCCAGTTCATTCCCACTGCTGGCAGACTCGGGTCCTCACAGGTGTAAATCTGAGGTGTTCATTAGCGCTCCGGCTGCCAGCCGAGGGTACATCCAGCTTCTGCAGTCCCTCTGCAGTCTTTGTTTCATGACCACCTTCCTCCATCTTCAAAGCCAGCAATGACGGCTCAAGTCCCTCTCATACTTTGCATCTCTTTCTTCTTCTGTCCCAGCTCTGACTCACTCAGGATGACTCTCCACTTTTAAAAACTCGTGTAATTAGATTGGGCCCACCCAGATAATCCAGGGCAATGCCCCTCTAGGTCAGTAACCTTAGTCATTCCTGCCAAATCCCTTGTGCTATGTCAGGGAACAAATTCACAACAGGCTTGAGGATGATGACATGGACATCTTTTTCAGAGGGGGGAGCATTATTCTGCCTACCTCAGTAAAATATGCATTCCCTTTTACCCAGCAATTACATACATGAACACAGCTCACACATCTTAAAACCTAAGATGAGAGAAAGAGAGAACACAAGGTTTACAAAGACAGTTACCACTAAATACATCAAACTTATCGGTATCATGAGATAATATAGAGCCAGGCTTTCCAAGTTCTGGGTAAAATAATTTTAAATCCAGACTGCTATGCCTAGTCAAACTATTCATTGAGTTTGAAGGGAGGAAAAGGCATTTTCAAATATTTAAGGATTAGACATTTTTTCTCCAACACACCTCCTAAAAAGTTCCCTGAGGATGGATATCAGCAGTAAGAGGAAAGTACTCTAAGAAAGAGGAAGGTGGGGGAACACAGGAAGCTGGGAAGTCCCAGCATGACTGCTGGGCAGCGGCCTACAGAGTACCCAGCCCACATTGGAGCCGAGAAGGGAGGACCTCAGATGGGAATTGGACTGATTCATTACAGATTGCTTGAAAACCTTGAGGATAAACTAAAGGTATAGAATACATGGTCCAAAATGAAAGCAACATGTCCTGTTTTAAGCAACTGGTTAAGTGTAAAAAAGAAAAATAACAACAAGAAAACCCCAACTGTGTTTGAACCACAGTTGTGTTTTTGTTTTGTTTTTTAACTCTGAGCAAGGGTTAGTCTCTTATGTACGAACTATGGCAGTCACAACACTGGGCCTAACGAGGAGAAAACAATACTCACACACATATCCGTGTACGCCTGGTCACAACCTGGACGTGTCTGTATGTGACAGCTTTGTGTGGGAAAATGTCTGGAAGGGTGTGTGCCATAGTGCTAATAGCGAATATGTTTCGAGATGGGATTTGAGTGACTTTTTTCTTCTTGTTTATCTGTTATCTATGCAATTTAGATAGTGTCTATGACTTTAAAACAGTGTAGAGAGCCCTGGCTGGTTGGGCTCAGTGGTTAGAGCAATGACCCATGGACTGAAGGGTTACGGGTTCGACTCCCAGTCAGGGGCACGTACCTGGGTTGCAGGTTTGAACCCCAGCCACAGTTGGGGCCGTGCCTGAGGCAGGCAATTGATGTGTGTCTCTCACATAGATGTTTTTCTCTCTCTCCCTCCCTCCCTCCCTTCCACTCTATCTAAAAATCAATGGGAAAATATCCTTGAGTGAGGATTAACAACAACAACAACAAAAAACAACAACAAGAAAAAGTGTAGGGACAGCTGTGACATAATTACGCAGAAAACACAGGGGCTTTGAGATGGAACATGGCTTTAACTGCTGGTGTTAGTACTTAAGAGCAAACAAGGACAGCTGGTCACCCTATATTCCTGTAAGACCTAGCAGGACCAGCTAAGAGGCCAAAAGTAGTCAAAGGACCTTCCAGGCACGTGGTCAAATCTGCTGTGTGTTAATGTGCCAAGCACTGTGTCAGGCATGGGAAACAGAGAAGAACAAAATCCAGTCCCTGTCCTGAAGAATCTTCAACTCAGAGGAGCAGACCAGGAAAACTAGTCACATCCCAGGCTGTGCTTTGTGTAAACACGGAGTGACAGCCCCCCTCAAACTAGGGAGGGTCCAATGAGGCTAATCATAAGAGGTGATGTAAGAGGTGTTCTTTCCCCCCCCCCTTTTTATTGAATTTATTGGGGTGACATTGGTTGATAAAAATTATACAGTTTTCAGGTGTACAATTCTGTAATACATTGTCTGTATATTGTATTTCGTGTTAACCACCCCAAGTCAGGTCTCCTTCCATCACCATTTATCCCCCTTTACTGTCCATAAGATGTGTTCTGAAAGATAAGTGGAAAGGCGCCCGATGGAGGGCATGGAAAGGGCATTCTAGGCAGGGCAGTTGTGAATACAGTGGGTTTAAAGGATTGCAGTGATCCTGAAGCTGCAAGAGGACAGATGTGGTTAGAGCCCGGGGTGTGGGGTCCTGGGTTGTTGCGTGGGAGCTGGGTCATGAAGAGGCTGGGAGCCCTATTAAGGTGTCTGGGCTTTTCAAAAATCATACTGGTGTTTGCATAGGGGGTGGATCGGAGGGGAATGAGACAGAGTTTTGAAAGAAATTATGTGGCTCTCCTGGAAGTCCCTTGTGTCCTCCCTATCTAATCAGCTTCTCTCTGCCTCCCCTTACTCTTTCCCTACACCCTGCTATTTCCTTCTTAGTGCTTACATTTATACTCTTAAACTTATTTGTTCACTGACTTGTTTATGGTCTTTCTCCCCCATTAGACTGTCAGCCTGTCAGGGTGGGGACTATGTCTGTTTTATTTGACAATGCAGTGCATATACTGTACCTAAAGCGTGATAGGCACTCAATAAATATTTGTTGTGCAAACAAATGCCCACAATAAGGTAGTACCTATGGTGATGGGAAGGGGAGGGTAGATATGAGAGCTAAGAAACAGAATAGACAGAACTTAGTGACTGATTGAGAGGGTTGTGCTGGAGTGAGGGTTGGGGGTTGGGGAGAGGAAAGACTGAGTCTTCCAGGGGCCTGGCTTGGGAGGCATCCAACTGAAGCCACAGGTTATAGGTGAGGTGACATACCATGGAAATGGGTGTGGTGGGGTGAGGTAATAGAGAATGAGTTCCCATCAAAGAAGTATTGCAACCTGAACTCACCCCACAGATGTAATTGCCCTGCCTTCCTGCTCTTTCGGTGGTTCTTAACCTTTGCTACATCTTAGAATCACCTGGAAAATCCCCACACCTGGGACCTCCTCTAGACTAATTAAATCTGAGGATAGGGACTGACCGTCAGTGTTTTTGAAATTTTAAAACACTGATCTTCAGTAAAGACCTTTGTTGTATGGGATCCCCTTCCTACCCCTTCATTTGGAAACCCCAGTCTTCTCAATCAGCTCACGCAGCCCACCTGCTTCAAGAGGTATCGGCGGACTTCCATTCCTCCTCTTCATCGGAGCTGGGTCATGGCACTTTTCTCCTCTACAAACATTTGTGCCTCTTATTTGCCACTGCCTGGCATGTGTGCCACCTTGGCCCATATTTGCATTTACAGAGGACAGCACTTAATGCTTACTGGTGTGTTTGCATAGGAATAGGAGATGTGAATTACTTGAGTTTTCCTGTTTCCTTTTAAACTTTGGAAAACATCCAGATGACTCTCTTTTGCCCTTATACATTTTCATCATGTATTTTGCAGTTTGACCCTATAAAAATCAATTCAAGCCCCATTGGTGTGGCTCAGTGGATTGAGCGTTGTCCCATGTACCAAGAGGTTGCCGTTTCAATTCCGTCAGGCCATATGCCTAGGTTGTAGATTTGATCCCCAGTGGGGTGCATGCAGGAGGTTGTCGATCGACGTTTCTCTCTCATTAATGTTTCTATCTCTCTTTCTCCCTCTCCCTTCCTCTCTCTCTTAAAAAGAATCAATAAAAACATATTAAAATCAATTCAGTAATGCAACACCCAATTTTAATTTCTTGCCAGTAACCATGGAGAATCTTTCTGGTTGGTAGTGTGGCAAGGGGGAGGCACAGTACATTGTCCCCCAAAACAAAATTGGGCTGTGGTTATCTTCTGGGGTGATCCCTGGTGGCTTTTCATTGTAGACACTACTACAAGTTTCTGTGGTTATCAAGACCCCAGTTAAACGGCTGAAAATGGCTCCAGAGGGCTGAGAAACTACTGAATGAAATGTTTGTAAATTAATGTTAAAAAATTAATATATTTTCCCCCTTAGTTTGCAGGTAATTTAACCATAAAAACGGTTTATATCTTATGTTCCTTATTTGGTGTATACACACACTCTTTGGTCATGAGGACAAGTTTTTCACTTTGGGCTTTGGTTTATTTTATGCAAAGCTCCTAGGAGTGCTTCTGGGAGGGGAGATGGCTCCTTTCCAGTGTATGCCTAATGAGGGATCGGAGAAACAGTCTTTCAAGGGGATGGAGCCCCAGTGCAAAGCTGAGAGGGCTTGGTTTGGTCAGAAGAACTTCAAGTGATTGCGTAACTGGCTTGTCGCTGGGTGGGATTAGGTGAAGGACTAGGTTGAAGAGGGGGGTGGGCAGGGGCCAGGTCACAGAGGGCCTTGTACACTTGTATGCTACCCCCACCTAATCATAGTCTCTTCTTTCTCCCCTGTGTCCCACCCATTGATCTTCCCAAAGTGTAGATTCAGTCATTTTGCCCCTCACTTAAGAAAATGAAAGGAAAACTTCATCAAATTCACATTGCCCAATGAATAAAGACCAAATTCTTTAGACACCTTCAGTCTCGTTTTGAGATCTTTCTCCTGCTTCTTTCTTAAACCAACCTTATCCTTTGACCAATTTTATCATTTTTCAAATGCTCCTTATTCTTTCTAACTTCCATGCTTTTGCTTATATCATTCCTTTTTCTATAGAATGCCCATCTCCCATCTCTTCCTGGGAAGCCTTGCCCATGGCGGAGAGTGTGAATGCAATGTGATTTCTTTCATCTGGTTGCACTGTCATTCCAGGTGGAGGTGACTTTTGTCTACACTTGGCTAGTTTTATTTTTAAAAACTTTAATTGGAGAATAATCTACATGTACTTCCTTACACATTTACCTAAATGTAAGTGTACAGGTTGATGAGTTTTACCAAATAAACAAACTTGTATATACAAGATCAGAACCTTACCAGCACCCTAGAAATTCTTTCTCCCATCACACTTCTACTCAAGGGTAACTACAATCCAGACTTCAGTATTTTTATTTTTTAATCCTTTCCCAAGGACATTTTTGCATTCCTCTTCAGATAGAGCAAGAGGAAGAAAGAGAGAGAGAGAGAAACATCGATGTGAGAGAGACACATTGACTGGCTGCCACCCATATGAACCCAACTGGGGCCGAGGACAAACTGCAACCAAGGTATGTGCCCTTAGCAGGAACCGAACCCAGGTCTCTCTGGACTGCAGGCCGACGCTCCAACCGCTGAGCCAAACCGGCCAGGGCAGTATTAATTTTGAACTTTGTAAAAGTGGAATCGTAATGTATGCACTCTCTGTATCTATCTACTTTCCCCTAATGTTATGTTTGTGTGATTCATCCAATTGTTATATGTATTTGTGGATGATTCATTTTTATGTCTGTATAGTATTCCACTGTGTAAACATAAGAGAGCATCAATAAATTGGTATTCCTGACTCCAGTCCTATCCTAGTAATCAGTGTGAAAAAGAGACTTACGTGGATACATATTCAGACTAGATTCTTGCCAGGCTGGTGAATGAAAAGTGTTCCTGGACCCAATTCCAAACTAGGAAAGGTCTTTTCCTCACACCAACAAACAATTCTCAGACACCAGCAGGGTGTCCAAGAATTCAACTCTTCTGACACTCTCTACCTGGAGATAGCATCATATTCCACAGGTTAAGTGTTCAGTTCAACAAGACTGCCCCCTCTGCCTGCCGCCCCCACCACCACCACCAAACTCCAGACTCCGGTAGCAAGTCCAGGCTCTTACCTGTGCTCTGACCAGCCAGCTATAGATTGGAGGTTCCAACAACCTCCTCCAACTCAGAATGCCACTCGCGAGTTCAGGCTGTTATCTGTACTTCTGACCAACTGGCTATAATTCAGAGCTTCCCACAAATACCTCCTTGGGTTTGATTAATTTGCCAGAATGGCTCACAGAAGTCAGACAAACATACTATTTACTAGAATACTGATTTATTACAAAGGATATTAAACAGCCAAATGAAGAGGTACATAGGGGGAGGTCCCAAACAAAGGAGCTCTATCCTCCTGGAGCTTGGGCCCAGCATGGTGGCATGTGGAAGTGTTCTGGTTCCCCCTGGTGGAAGCTCTCCAAGAGAAAGGGCCAATGAGCTGTCCTGGGTTTTTATGGAGGCTTTATCACATAGTCACTATTCCATAAAACACAGTGACTATGTAATAAGTGGCCATTGGCAATGGAACTCAATATTCAGTAGGGGTGTGAAATGGGCCTGAAAATTTCAAACCTCTAATCACTTGGTTGGGTCTCTTGACAACCCTTGGACGGGGTCAAAAAAATCACTAACAAAACAAAAGATACCTTAAGCATGTCAACACTTAGGAAATTCCAAGAGCGTTGGGACCTGTAAGCCAGAAACTGTGAATAAAGATCAAATATCTTCTAAATCCTAATATTGCAATTAGTGGATTGAATGTAACCAAATCTGGAGGTTCTCAGAAAAGCAAATTTACCCCTTGCGGCATATGGTGTATTTTTCTGCCTTGATCATCACTCTAGGTTTACTTGATGGGAAAGAATCCTTCCTGGAGGGAGAGAAAGCAGTGTGCATTTCTCCCAAAGGCAAGGCTCTGAAACAAGTGGTGAATTGGTGAGCCCTCTTCCGTTTTCTTCAGATACCATCTTCGTGCCTTGTTTATTCCATTGCTATTTGTAGTGGGCACTCTGAGGCAATCTAAGAATGAAATAAAAATAAAAACAGATCCTAGACGTCTAAAAATGGACACACTCCAAGGTGTCATTGTTATTGTTCATCCCAAAGCAATACTGTCACCTACTGGTTAAAAAAGAGAACTTTATCTCAATGTTTTATTTGCAAGTCTTAATTATGGAGAATCCCAGGCACTTAACCATGGGTGAACATAAAACGGATGTTAATTCAATGTTAATTCTGCCTTGCTCCCCACAACTTCTCCCCAGGGCTATAGCTCACAGGATTCGTAAAAGTACGCCACAAAATCAAACACATGATAGGGCGTTGCAGTTCCCTCCAGAAAGCTGAAATCGCCGGGCTCTGCATTTGCTTGAGAGAAACTTTGGTTGTTTCACTGTTAACTATCATTTCACATAACAAGATTTTAAGATCAAGAAACTAATTTTCCTGTTCTGTATGGTAGTAATTTATCTCAGTGAATCTCACACTTACTAGAAGAGATGTGTTCTCACTATGTTTTGCTTAATGATATCTTTATTTGACAAACCTTTTGTTCATTGACTACCATTTATTACATTTTACTAGTTTTTATTACTGGACATAGTAAAGTTTTACTTTGACATGAAAACAAATGCTTTTTTAAATCACGATTAAGAGAAAATTACTTTTTTTCCTGATAAAATACTAAAATGTTATGTTAATAATACTAGTTATATACCAAAGGTACCATGAAATAAAAGTAACACTAGCAAAAGTGTTCTGTAGTTATAGAAAATTTGCAATTTAATTTTTAGTGCATCTTTCCCTTATTTGTTTGTGTATTAATTTGTCAAGCATTTATTAGAAACCCATTATATGCCAGTGCTCGGCTAGAAGCTGGGAATACAGAGACTAATGAGATACAATCTCTGCCCACTGAGGGGCCCTGCTCTAGGGCGGTAAGACAGACACAATTAATGACCTTTGGGGTCCTCGGGTTCCCCAAGATAGAAATTAAGAGGAATCGCTGGAGAAATTCCTGGATAAATTTTATTAAGCTAATGCTAGAGCACAAGGGAGGCAGCACAGAGAAAGGAAGGTCCTTGGAACTGACTTGGGGGCTGTCTCTGATTGGCTGCTCTTATATACTGGGGACAAAGAGGTCTTGCGAAAAACGGCAGGCTTTTTGAAAGAGGCACACTTGTGAAATCTTCCATTTTAGGGTTGGGCGATCTCCTTTTCCAGCTGTGTTGCCTGATAAACTATGTTCGTGCCTGCGCTGTGGGAGCCAGATGGCGGCGCAGTTCACCGCCGGCCACCGCAGGAGGGTGCAGCTGGCGGACCTTGATCAGCTGCGCATGCGGGGCACTACTTTCACCATTTGCAAGGTGGCAGGCAGTTAGAAGGGAGATAAAATGAGCTACCTCTTTGTTTTTGAGTAGGGAGTAGAGGGGTGGTGACATTTTTGCAGTCACCTTATCCAGAATTCCTTTTGGCTACTTGGTCTTAACTTGGCTTCCTGGCCACCCAGTATTTTCCATTCCCGGGCCCAAGTCCTATGCTGTCTCACAAAGACTGACAGTTAATTATAGTACTTTATAAAAAGTATAGTTACCAACATATTATGAAGACACAGAGAGAGGCACCCCGAATTCTGATGGAAAGATGGAGAAGAGGGCAGCTTGCTTGGAGGGAAGTTGAATCTTAAATTATGACTAAGTGTGGGCTTAGCAAAGGGTAGTGGTTGAGGGTGGCAGAGGGCTGGTGGAGAGTCTGAAGTGTCTGTGGGATTTCCAGGTGGAATGATCAGTGGTGTTGGATATGGAAGTCGGAAGCAGGGGCACAGGTTAGAGAGTGAGATCTAGATTTGGGATTTCACCCAGAAAGGTTATCTAGCAGAAGACCCATGGGCTGAGAATAAATACTTGAGAAGGCGCAGGCAGGTTGGCTCACCGAGAACTTCCAGCAGCAACAATCAGAGATTCCCTTAGAGAATCAGGAAGTTCAGTCATGGAATCCAGGGGGAATAATCCACAGCCTTTAGGCCAAATTGGCCAAAAGTTTCATTTTCTTTGGCTCACGAAGGTTCATAGTATTTTTTAAAATAATTGCTAACATTTAAGAGTTAAGAGATGTCACATAAAATCTGCATTTCTAACTTCCTTGAAATATGGGGAAATCTGGCTTTATAGGGCCTGTACTCCTCATAGTCAAAAAGGGACTGCCCTTCTGCTCTGGGGACAGGCTCCCCAGGTCGTCATGCACTCATATCCTGATGTGGCCTTTTTCATTCATTGACATGGCCTTCCTGGCTCTTCTGGGCATTTGAATTTGGGATCTTTCCCTAGAAATCCAAGGAGGGTGTGATCAGCGAATGTCCAATATGGCAGAGGAATGAATAAGAAATGAGAAAATCTCCCTTGTGTTTGAATTGGAAAATTTTGAGTCACCAGAGTGACCTGAGTAAGGGAAGACTAGGTGGGTAAGGCACAGAAGTAATATCCCAGTTGCCGTGGGTTAAGGAATGGCCAGAAAGGAAGGAGGAAGGTGGTGAGTGTGGAGAGGCAGGCGTTTCTTTCTGTAAAGGTCCATGGAGCAGATATTTTTGGCTTTGAGAACTACATGGTCTCTGTCACAACTACTCAACTGTTGTTGTAGTGTGAAAGCAGCCATAGACAATATAGTATAAACAAATGAGTGTGGCTATATTCCAATTAAATTTTATTGACAAAGATGGGCTTCCTGTGGACGATAGTTTGCCAAACCCCAGAAGGGCATGCTGGGTCAAGGGTTAGGATATTAGGTTGGGAGGAATGTGAGCAAGTCTGTAGACATGAGGGGAGGGGCCAGTGGAGAGGGAGATGTTGAAGAGAAAGGCTGAGGAAGTCACTTCCAGAAGGAGCAGGAGGGAGATGGGGCAAGGCCCTGGGTGGTGGTGAGGAGAGAAGAAGGACCTTACCCACTGAGACTTGGACAGAGTTGGAGAACAAGTCTGTAGTGTGTACAAGTCAAACAAGGTAGGACTTTGATTGTGCTGATGATGCCAGTTTTGTGGATCAAGTAGAAAAGTAAAGCAATCAACTGAGAGTCATTGAGGAGATGAGATGAAGAAGCTAGTCAGAAACAAACAGAAAGGTTGATAAACAGTGCTCAGGGCTCAGCTGAGGTTGGAAACCACACAATGATTTCGTAGTCACTTTGCGCCATTGTAGTCACTCCGTTGTTGCCATTGCAGCAACAACACCAGAGTTTCCTGTCAGTGCAGGTAACATCGGTCATGGGTTTTGACTTTCTGGTGAGATAGTAATTTAGAACAATGGGGCCTGGTCTGAGTAGTGGAAGGAGAGGCCAAGAGGGTCCTGTTAGACCATAATAAAAGAACAGCTCAATGAATTAGAGGGTTTATATGAACAGACACAGTGGGTATGAAGGTAAAGAGAGCCGAAAGGATAGGAGGTGATCTAAGAATAGACCACTGGAGTTAAGAATTTCTGGGTTGGGGCATTTTCAGGATATTAAGATCAAGGATAGGGGACTGAAATGCAGTGCAGCAAAGGAGATTCAGGAATCCTGAAGTGAAATTGCTCACAGGCCATCTTCATAAAGTTGGAAATCTCTCAGGATTCGAGTGGAGGGGATTTTGCTCGGTGATGGAGAGTGGCCTGCATACAGTAGATGACAGAAATGAAGAGGAATGGAGGATGGATATCTGGATAGCATGGATAACGAGAGAGGCAGGAGCAATAGCCCTCTTCCCGGGCTCTGCAGATGCCTGCCTGGTGGCCCTGTGAGCAAGCACACCTCGGCTGCCAAGGAGACCAGTTCATCACTATCTCCACAGACAAGGCAGGCTGCAGCCTGTTGTTCAAGATAGAGGAGTCTGCTGTTATGCTAACCCTCTCCTTAATGCACACAAGCCCTGCTGTGAGTTTTCTCTTGCTCTCCCATGACACAGTCCTGTCAAGAAAGACCATGTCAGCCTTCTCTGCCTGCCTGCTTCTTCTTGCTTGTCTCTGATTCTATTCAAGTTGGATAGAATACTTCTATTCAAGTTCAATAATGGATGTCCTATCCCCTCTCTCTTCTACTAGCAAGTAGACAGGCAATCCCAACATCTGTCCAAATGTGTCCATAGAGAAGAGCCAGGAATCTTCTTAAATGACATTGGCAGAGCCTGGGGGTGGGGACTGTAAGAACTGGGCTGTGGCAGAATCCATGTGGAATCTTGTATCAGGGACGGTGCGAGTTGTGAATAGTTAGTGACCGCCCTTCTCCCAGTTCTGTCCTGAGACAGGCCTGGACCAGGACTTTCCAGGTGGAGGATTCCGAGCTATATCCAAAGAGAGCGATAAAAATGGGCTTAATGAAAGAAGACAAATAGACCTTGTGCAGCTTATTTAAACTACACATAGTATAGTTTTCACAGCATATTAACCATTCTGTTAAATTTAATAAGCCCCATTTTTTCTCCCAGAAATTGAAGCGCTGCCTTTGGCACCAAATGTGAGCTGGCCCTTGTGGTTTAGAGAGAGAGGAGTTAAGGCTGAAAATGCCAGCACCCAGGGCCGGGCCATGCCCTTATCTCTGAAGCCTTAGACACAGAGGCTGAGTCAGCACTATTCCTCAGCTGTGTCCCCTGGAAGGGTGGCTTCTCATCAGCTGTTTAAAGAACAGCTGAGAAGGAGGCCTGCATGTCCCTGGGCTCCCTCTGCGTATCTGAGGCATGAGTCATACCCAGAGGCTGGCATTTGTCCCCTCATTAAAAGCTGTTAAAAGCTAAGCCTCATATCTCTCCACATAAGCATCTCATGGGCAAATGAGCTGCGAGTGGGAGGGGCAAGTGAGAGAGAATGCCAACCCAACTCATCTTTTTTTTTTTTTTTTAATCCATTTATTTTCAGACAGAGTTGGGGTGGGGGGAGAGAGAAACATCGATGTGAAAGAGACACATCGATTGGTTGCCTCTCACACGACCCCGGCCAGGGCCAGGGAACAAACCACAACAGAGGTACGGACGCGCCCTTGACCAGAATTGAATCCGCAACTGTTCGGTCCACGGGCCAACACTCTAACCGCTGAGCCAAACTGGCCAGGGTGTCTTCTTCTTTTTTTTTTAATTGAATTAATTAGGGTGACGTTGGTTAGTAAAACCATACAGGTTTCAAGTGTACAACTGAATAAAACATCATCTGCACGCTGCATCGTGTGCTCACCACCCAAAGACAAGTCTCTCTTGGTCCCCATTTATGCCCCCTTAGCCCACTTCCAGCTCCCCACCTCCCTTTCCCTCTGGCTGTCACCATACTGTTGTCAATTATATGTACAATCTAATCAACAAAATAATTGATACATATAACAGATGGACAACTGTCAGAGGGGAGGGGTGTTGGGGGCTGGGTGCAAAAAAAGGTGAAGTGATTAAGCAAAAAAATTTATTATAGATAGATATGACACACAGACACCGACTCTTCTTAATTCTGTAGGGGTATTAACTCCCATCCTGAGTGGCTAGACAGCATCAGCCTTCAGTTAAGAAAGGAAGAGGGGAGAACATTTATCCCTGGTTCTCTCTTTAGACAGAAGAATCCACTCTTATGGCATTAACATTTTGGAATTTTTGGTTTTAATAAGTTTGAAATCTATCCACCCAACACATCTCATTTTACTTGAATGGCAATTGTTAACATGTCAGCTAAGCCCACCTACGTTCATCTAGTCATGCTTGTATAGAGGTTGTGGTATACTCAGACAAGAGAAGAGAACACAAAGCTAAGAAATAGCTTCATTTTCACTTAGTAACATCTGTTCTCTGCAACGTGGGAAGGATAAATGGCACCAGTTTGGTTTTCAACGTAAAGCAGTGATTTGAAAACTTTACATAGGAATCACCTGGCGCTTTTAAAAAGCTCTGATGCCCAGACCACACCTGTGCCCATCACATAGCCTCCATGGGGGTGGGAACCAGAGGCAATAGCTCTTTATATTCCCCCAGGGGATTCCCATGAATAGCCAAGACAGACCCTGAGAAGTGTCATTTACCCAAGTGATGCGTGGTGTCTCTCTTCATTCAAATCGTGGTGTACTCACTGCCATTTTTAGTTAGCACTCTGAGGGTTGATTTGATTATCCTGAGGATAGTTCTGGAGCCGAATAAAATTATAATCACTGAGGAGTAAGCAGGGGCAAGAGCCAGATGGGGAATAGAGGATTTCATGAACCAGAGAGAAAATTTTGTCAGTCTTAAACCTGAAGGAGCCCAAAGCATCTCTCAAAGTCAGAGGTACTGAGCCCTGTGTCTGGAGAGCCGCCAGGACATGGCACAGAAGTAGTGGTTATAACATCAATGGGAGGTGCCCAGGGAAATTTCCTGGAATAATTTTTCCCTGTAACTGGACCTTACAAGCAAAATGTAGTGGGATTCTTGGGTGGGCACACTCTGTGTAAAGGGACAGGAATACAGTGTATAGACCCCCAACTTCCTTAAGTCTCTAAGGTGATGATTCTTAGAATGAATTTTTTTTTTTCTAGTTGAGAGTTTCCTTTATTATCATTTTGTCAAGAAAACAACCCCTTTTCTTTATCAAATATATGTTGAGTTTCTTTTCTGGGCTAAAAGTTTTGCTAGGGATACAAAGATTAGATAGAACACAGTATACACCTATGAGAATTTGTAACCCAAATGGGGAGAGGGATGCCTAAATCAAAAACTTTTAAATAAAATATGGCAAAAAGAAGCCATGCTAGGTTTAGACAAAGTTCTGTGGGTCTGGTGTTAATCCTAATGACATCAACCCTCATTAATGTCATTTTCCTTCTCCCATCGCTGTATTCTGGACTTTGTGTTTTTGCATATAATGTAAATTAATAGTCTATTGCTTTGTTCCGTTATTGTCATTTGGGAGATGTATAAAACTGTTACTTGACAGGCACCGGGCCCAGAGCGGGTCTGCCTTGGGCCGGCCAGTAGTTTGTGGGTTCTTGACTCTGTGCAGGAAAGATTTCACAACAGGAGTCCAGGTGATTTTGAGAGTATGCTTATTAAAGCTGGGGACAGTGAAATGAAGAAAGAGTTTGAGGTAGAAGAAGCAACAGGAGAAAACCTAGGCGGGGCTGCTTTGGCTTTTTAGAAACATAGGAAAGAAGTGGGCTACTCTGTGCTGAATGAACTCACTGAGAAGTCATGGTGACAGAGTGAGCCACGGCGGGGCTGCTGTCAGCTCACTGGGAAGTCAGAGAAAAGGGGGCCTTGGAACAGGTTCAGGGGTGAGCCTGGGATGAGCTGCCACTGCCCGCTGCTCCCCTGGTTGCAAGTCTCTGGGGAACTCTCAGAGTTTAGGAGGAGAGAGCAGAGATACACACCTAAGGAGAAAGGTGCAGGTGTTCTCTAGAAAGAGTGTGCTGTGGGTCTTTCGTCTTAAGGCTTTTTATCTTTCTTTGGCCAGCAGGAATCCTAGGAGAGGCCTTAGGGGAGGGTCTTAACAGAATATTCAATAGCTTTCCAGCTCTGTCCTTCAGTATGTTGATTCATAAAAATGTGGGTATAGAGGGGTCAGGGTTATTTTCTGGTTAGTTTCATTTTTAAAGAACGTCATTGAAAAGCGACTGGGGCTGAGGCCTGTCTCCCCAGGGACAGTCTGGAATGTGTAAACCATCTGTCCCTCAGTGCCCTTGGTTAGGGAAGATAAACCCTTGTGATTCATTAGCTGGCTGTAAATTGCTCAAATTGTTTAACCTTGTTTAATTATTTTATCTCAGCTCCCCTGTTCCACTCGCCAAGGAATTTCCCTAGCTTCTTACTGTCCCGTCTCAAATTGAGCTGTAGGAAAGCTAGGCAGCCGCCTGAAACTCACACCATTGTGATCAATTGGTGCATTTTCCAAAAGTCCTGTCCTGGACTTCCTGATTGGCTTGTTCTTCTATCTCTTATGTGATTGTTAGGTCACTTAACTTTCTTCAGGAAACTTGTGTTTTCCTGTAACTACATTCCTGAAAAATTCAGATCCTATCTGCTATTTGACTTATTTTTCCTACATTTATAAATCAAGGTCACTCACTCTATATTCTGTAGACGTAGTATTCTAACAAGATTCTTATACACTTTTTGCTAAATAAAGCACCCAGACGCCATGATTGTTCAAACCCCCCTCTAATGGTGGGTGTATACCTTTGCCAAATATTCACCCACAGATACGGCCCCATATCCCTGAGTTTGATTATTAGATAGGAGAAGTTCTGTCACATCCTTGGTGCTTTGCTCACCATAAGGTAGACTCGAAAATGAGTTAGCGTGATATAGTATTCTGAAAAGTTTATCTAAGACAAGTTCAATGATGAATAAGTTTGACGGTATGAATGGAAGGTGGGTAGTGTTTGGACACCATAAGGGGTGCCAGGAAGAAACAAGGGGGTAGATGTCTTAGCAGGGGAGGCCAGGCAGTTTGGAATCCTAAACAGTCCTTATCTGGAGTGTGGTGTGTGTCACTAAACTGGATGAAATTCTTTACAGAAGTCAACATAGACTGAATTGCTACTGTCAGAAGTTATTTCTTTTCCGTCTTGTCCAGTTTTCAGAGATGTTTCCTCTTTCTACCATTCCAGGATTGGCTGAAAATATCTGCCTTAACCACATCTCGGCTCCCGCTGATTACCTTGAAATCATTTGTGTTGTCACATTTTCTTTCCCGAATAGCGATCCCCAAGCTTTGAAATGTCTTTTGTCTCTCTCCTCAATAAATTTGTTGAGTCTCCATGTGAATTCATGGGCTCTTCCCTTTCGCTCATTTTCCGACCCTTTCTTGTCCCTGGCCTCAGCATCTCTTTGCTGGCTTATTGCACAGCTGCTCCGCCAGACTTGCTCAGCTGCCGCTGTGGAGGTCGCAGCTGAACCGTAACATGCTTATTAGATCCGTACTTTATACGGGAAATCATAACTGTCGCCTTTATCATCATCCAGCAAGACTGAAGCAGAGAGAAAAAGAGTCGAACGAGAAGGGAATGGTCTGGGTAGGAGGGAGAAGGTACTAAAACATACAGAGGTCTAGATGTTCAAAACCAGAATGACAAACAATAGACTCCGGTCGGTCAGTGATATTGACCAGGCTGAATTTAAGGCTTAACATGCTGGCAGATTTGCTAAGCAATCACACTGAGACCAGACAGGCCCAGGGAGTCAGAAGGCTAAATTAGATCATCAAACATGAGATACCAAGGAAGCCGAGCTGCTGGTGCACAGCATTCGTATCTGGAACCAATAAACTGCAATCGTTATTCCTCCCAGGCTTCCAACCTTGGGGGAGAGGCAGGATGAAATGAACACAGCAGTTTAAACATAAACATTCTGGTTTACATGACTCAAAAAGGAAGAGGTTGATTTATTTCTAGCTGGCTCAGCTGCCTGGTTTCTCCTGATCTTGTCTATGTAAATCTGTAAATTAAGCAGGAGACTCATTGTTTTTAGAGCCGCCTTCTACCCAGTCTGTAACAACAGAAACATCGGAATCATCCTGTACCTCCCTCATCTAACGGGCAGAAAGTCCATTCAGCTGACTTCCCTCTTCTGTTTTTACTTAGCATCGGCACCAATCCCGCCAGCCCTGCAGTCCACTCTATGTGGCTGTCAGAGGTATGCGTCCAGCCGCCACGCAGGACCATGCCACCTCCTGCTTAAGAGCCTGGGCTCCAGAGTGAGGTGTGGTGCTCTCAGCCTTGCTTCCTAGGCCCTCTGGAGTCTGACCCACTGCATCTGCTTCCACCACTGACCTCCACACACCTGGGCCCATCGGGGCGTTCCATGCTGCACCGTTACTGTTCGTGCCTGAATGTCCCTCCCTTCTGTGTCTGCCGGGAAAATTGGTGCTCACTGAGTGGCAGTGAAATTCTTCTCAAGCATGAAAATTATCTGGGGGTCGCTTTCAAAACATACACGTGTACATGCGTGCAGGGGCACACACACACACACACACACACACACACACACACACACACACACACACTTCAGATCCCTGGGCCATGCTGCAGGGCTGTGGATTCCTCACAAATGGAAGTGTATTTGAGAGTCATTTACAAGGATGAGAACCACCAAAGTATATAACATTTTTACTTAAGGCTTTTGATTTGAAGCTCCATTTTTTGGGGGGGGGGAGGGCTCACCTAAACTTGGTAAATATTCATATTTTTTAGTTAAAACATTAAAAAAATTTATAAGTAGTTCTGTACGAATATAAGTTTCCCCTCATTCCACCCCAAGCCCTGTGAGGTTAGAATGGTGGGAGACCTGTGTGGGGAGGAGGGAAGCATCTGTCCCTGGTCCTCACATCTGGAGAGTCGGGCTGGGCAGCCCCAGGTTTACCTGACCTCAGCTGCAGAGTACTGAATTCTGTTTCTCAGTTCATGGCACATTACCCTTATATGGCCATGTTTATCCCTAATTCCCCCATATGTAACCATTCTAAAGTAGTTACTATCTATCTTTTTGTATGCATTCTTGCATAATGTGTATCATTTGTGCGCAAAATTTTTTATTTATGTAATCTTATGCAAATGTTATTGAGTTATGTTTCCAATGCCTGGTTTGCCATTTTGGAAGGAATGGAAAGTTCTGGAGCCCTGCAGTGGACATTTATCACATTTTTAATGACATGCCTACTGTGTGTGACTCTGATAAGGATGGAGGGCATGTGGAGGTGTGGCTGAAAGCTATGGCTCTGGGTTGTGAATGCTAGGGTTCAGGTTCTATCTCTTCCACGCATTAGCTTCCTGGTCTTAGGTAGGCCACTTAAGCTCTCTGCTTTTAGTTTAATTACCTATAAAGTGGGGATACTTTAGCATACATCTCAGAGGCTGTTTTAAGAATTAAATGTGATAAGAATATCTGGGCTGCTTCTCTTACTGGAGAAAAATCACACTACAGATTGTACCACAAACCATTTATGATTTCTTCTTCCTTCTGGATCCTCAGTGACGCTCAGTAGCCCCCTTGGTTGTAGCTAGTCACAGCCTGTTCCGCAGTTCTTTACTAGGTTTTCCTCATTCTCAAATTGCTTTATCCCCAGCAGGCTCACATGGCAGACAACCTTACCCCCTCCCCCCACCTTTTTAAAGAAAATAC
The DNA here is from genome assembly GCA_030848825.1 of Tadarida brasiliensis. Lineage (NCBI taxonomy): Eukaryota > Metazoa > Chordata > Mammalia > Chiroptera > Molossidae > Tadarida > Tadarida brasiliensis. Next base: position 73,371,243 of record CM061267.1, on the reverse strand, counting down.
AGATCATGAGGTATAATCTTTGATGCATCTTTTCTCCTTCCAAGAAAAGCACCTGTACTCACTTCCTGCCTTCTTATTCAGAGAAGTACACATTCTGCCTCTCGAAGCTTAAGTCCTCCACCTACACTAGAGAGTCAAGGTCCCTGCCCTTGAGAAATAACATGAGAAAATGGGGTTACAGGCAATAAGCAAATAAACAATCCATATAGAAGGTATTTCTACCTACCCCAAAATGCTTTGAAGATAACACAAAAGGGAGACAAGGCTATATTATGTGAAGATCAGTGGGCAACAAAGTCTAGAAAGGGAGAATAATCTGTGCAGAAACCCTCAGGGGAGAAGGAGCTTGGTGTGGGGGAAGGGCAGGAGGTCAGCCAGTGATGCTGAAGTCCAGTAAGCAAGGGGGAAACAGCAGGAGGTCAGCCAGAGCAGTGCTGTCCATTGGAACTTTCTGTGATGATGGAAATATTCTACCTCTGTGCTGTACACTGTGATAACCACTAGCCACGTGTGGCTGTTGAAATTTAAGTTGATATAACTAAAATAAAGTCTAAAATTCAGCTTTTCGATCACACTAGCCACATGTGGCTCCATGAATGGAAACATTTAATAATATATCTATTTTTTACAATTGCTAGCATTTCAGATGCTCAACAGCCACACGTGGCTAGTGGCTACCACATTGGACAGTGTGGGAAAGCAAGGATGGGGGCTTTGCTCATCGAGATGATTTGGATTACTTGCTAGTTGTGATGAGAAGCGACTGAAGGGTTTGAAGCAGGAGACCACTGTGATTGAGTTGCATGCTAATAGATCTCTGGGGCTGCTGGGAAGAGGGCAGGGGTGGGGAGGCAATCTGGAGAGGCGAGAGAGGAAACAGGGAGACCGGTTATAGTCACTGCAGTTGCCTGGGACACAGATGAGGGAAGCTCGGACTAGGGTGGCAGCAGAGAAGCAGAGAAGTGGATAGGTTCTGGATTTATTTTGGCAAACAGAAGTAACTGATGATTTAGATGTAGGATATAAAGGAAAGAAAGGGACCCATGATGATTCCTAGGTTTTTTATTTGAACAAAATTATTTCATTGTATGCAACGATGCCATTAAATAGACTCTTCCCATTTTTCAGGTGGATTAAATTCCCTTCCTCTCTTTCAATTATGGATCCATTTTAATGACTAAACTTACAGCATTTTAGTATTGCTTGATGTTGCAGGTGCATTGTGCCTCTTCCCTCACACCTGCATTATGATGTTACTATTTGCCAGGTCACCATTGACTTTCTCAATGACAAATAAAATGGCAAATTCATTATTCCACTCCTGCTCGATTGCTGCAGTAGGTGCAGTTATCTATCTACTCCCTTCATGCATTGACCCCTAGGCCACTCTCCTGATCCTCTTCCTGCCTCTCATCCTGTGCCTTCCTGTCCTGCTTCTGCTAGTCCCCCTCCCGGCGCTGACATCCTCAGACTCAGTCTTGTTTCTGATTTCTTGTGCACCTGGGTAATCAGATCCACTCCACTATCTACATTTCCCATCTATATTCTGCAGTCTCATAAATCTATAAAATAACAACATCAGCCTTTTCTATGAGCCAGGAATGTTGCTAACTGAATTAAACATATCTCATTTAATTGAATTAAACATATCTCATTTAATTCTTCCCTGAACTCTGTGTGGTAGGTACAACTATTCTAATTTCAGATGTGGGAGCTAGGGCTCAGGAATGCGTGAGACCTTGCCCAAGCTCAAATAACCAAAAGTGGCAGAGCTTGGATTTCAAGCCAGGCCCATGTAGCTCCGGAGCTCAGACTTCACATTTTCAGATCTATGCCTGGAGCCACCTAGTGGACAACACATGCATATGTACCTCGTGTCTGAAAACAGGTGTAAAACTTACTATCCCATGCTCTTTACCTTCTGTGAACCCCACAAACAAATAACAACAAACTGAACTATCTCCTCTCCTTGTATTCTTTATTTTGTTCCACGGTACAACCAATCCAGCCCCCCAAACTAGAAACATTTTGTGTTTTACTTCTTCTCTTCTCTCTCACATTCCGTTGATTTCCAGGTCCTGCAGGATGTATGTACTTCAGGTGCCCTTCATCTCAAGCATCTCACACTCCCAGAGTCAGAGAACCACTCTAGCCTGCATTGGGGTCACCTGGGAGGCTCGTTAACCCCCCGAATGCTGGGCCTCATACCTAGAGTTTCTGATTCACTCGGTCTGGGCTGGGGTCTGAGAATGTGCACGTCTAAATGTTCTCAGGCGATGCTGCTGTCCAGGGACCGCACTTGGAGAACTAGGGGTCTAGAGAGAGCCATGCGCCTCAGCCCACGGCACAGGGCCGGGGAGCTGGGTTCGCAGAAGTGCTAGCGCAGCGGAAGCACAGAGCAAGAGGGATTCTTTTAGCCTGGGAACGAAAAGGAAGGCTTTGAAAAGGGGGAAAACAGTCAACCACCAAATGGCTGGGACCGAGGGCTCTGTGTTTTTCAAAAAAACCCGACACCATTAAAGCAGTATCCAGAGTCCCATTTCTTTCCAGGCTCACGAATATAGTATTAACATGTCATCCCCCCATCTCGTGTCTCCTCCCTGCTCCCCAGCTTCTAATCTAAACTAGAATCTGCCTAGCAGCATCAGACTTCATTCCCTTTCCCATGGGCCCTTGCAAAAAATGAAGTGAGTAGTCTGCATTCAAACTGCCAGGCAAGCAGGGCATGAGAGGGCAGAGAGAAAGCCAAGGAGAGAGCCATGCCTGGCAGCAGCAGCTGCCTCTGTCTCTCCCATTCTTCAGGACCTCACTCTGCTCCAGTAATTTGCAGAACCCCATAAACTCTGGACCCTGCCCTGCTGAGACGTATATATCACCCTTAACTCCACCCCACCCCCACCCCTAGTCAGAGGAGGAAGCTTGGCTATGGGCTGAAACTAATCAGAGGAGCACAAGGTGGAGGAAAGCCAGCACCAGGAGGATCGTGTTTATCTTCTCCTTCCTCGTAGCTTCTGTTCCTCCTCCCTCTTGCTACAAGCAAATCTTTCTTTCCAGAAAATGAACAACAACAATAATAAAAGAATGAGCCCGGGCCAGTTTGGCTCAGCAGTTAGGGCATCAGCCCATGGACCAATGAGTGACAGGTTTGATTCTGGTCAAGGGCATGTACCTGGGTTGCAGTTCGGTCCCAGCCCTGGTTGGGTCCTGCAGGAGGCAACCAGTCTGTGTGTCTCTCTCACATCGATGTTTCTCTCTCTCTCTCTCTCTCTCTCTCTCTCTCTCTCTCTCTCTCTCACTCTCAGTCTACCTGAAGATAAATGGAAAATATCCTCGGGTGAGAATTTTTTTAAAAATTTAAAAAGAATGAGAGAATGGAGAAGTAATACTCAGAGGATTTTAATAATTGCACAAAACAACTTTGTAAGAATACAGGTGGCAACGATAAAAGAAAAAACTCCATAATCTCATCATTTTATTGTGTCCAATAAACTACAGACATTTTTCAAGAAACGGGGCTTCTTATATCTGTAGAAGTTTATGATCCAAATTTTGATCAATGGTTCTCAGCCCTGGCTGCCCATCTGAATCACTAGGAAACATGGGTGTCCAGGTACTCTGGGACTGGGGCTCAGGCAGATGTACCTCTACATTTGTTAACTTTTTATTGAAGTAAAAACATTTTGTGTCATAAATGTGAAGCTAGATTAATTTTCACAAAATGATCAAATTCGGATAACCCAGATCGAGAATCAGATTGTTACCAGCAGATCAAGAGAACTTTTGTACCCTGTCTAGTGACTACAGCCCAGTGAAAGTTGACTTCTAACATCATGGATTAGTGTAGTGTATTTTTGTAATTAAAAAAAAAACAACTCTCAGAATTAAAAACAATATATACGTTAGTGTTCGCCTTCTTTCCCTCAATGTTACATGAGATTCATTCATATTGTTGTAGATAGTTGTGATTTGTTCATTCGCATTGCTGTATAGTATTTCATTCTGCAAATAAACCACTATTTATTTATCCATGTTACTATTGACAGGTACCCAGATAGTCAACAACTAATAATTGAGATATATGGAAATTAAGAACTTCTGTTCAACACAAGTCACCATTAACAGAATGAGATGTAAGGAAAAATATTCTCAAAACAAAACAAAGGACTAGTACCTGAATATTATATGTTATCTATAATTACATATTAATTATCTATAATACATATATTACATATTAATAAGTTTAAAAACCAACTCAATTAAAAATATTTGACACATCGCAAAAGAAAATATACAAATGACCAGTAAACATAGGGTGGTCAACTTCATTAGTGGTTCAGGATATGCAAATTAAAACAACCGTCCGAATGATTAATATAAAAAGGACGGAGAACACCAAGCAATAATGAGGGTATGGAACAATGGGGATTCTCATACACAGTCGATTTGTACAACCACTTTGAGAAACTCTTTGGGAATAGCTGCAAAGCTGATCGCACGTGTAGTCTTTGACTTAGCAATTCTAGTCTCAGATATGCACTCCACAGAGGTGGGTATATATGTGCCCCAAAAGACAACTATAAGATGTTCTTAGAAGCACATTTGTTATAGCCCCAAACAGGCATCTTTATGTTTAAGATGCTCTATCAGTGGTTCTCAACCTTCCTAAGGCCGCGACCCTTTAATACAGTTCCTCATGTTATGGTGACCCCCAACCATGAAATTATTTTCGTTGCTACTTCATAACTGTAATTTTGGTACTGTTATGTTTTAGGCAACCCCTGTGAAAGGGTCGTTCGACCTCCAAAGGGGTCGCGACCCACAGGTTGAGAACCGCTGGATTCTGAGGACCAATCAATCGGGTCTTGGCACCATGACAATATCAAATGTACCTTTGATAGAATTTTGATTTTTTATTTCATTTTATATGCTAATTTAGTAGGAAAATCAGAAGCCATTACACTTCTCCTTTGCATGAAGTAAAACTTAAATGATAGAAATGGCTAAAAATTACTTATTTATAGAATACTAATTTTTTTATTTGTTGAAATACTAAATATTTAAAAGATATGTTTTTATGCAGTAGAATCTGAAGAGGCCTTTGGCCCTGATCGTAGGATCCACTCCAGGAAGGGGTTGAAGTCAGGAAATAATGATACTAATTCTATAGTAATAAGTCTGTACTGTAATATGATACAATTTGGTTCTCAGTTGCATCCTGAAATTAAAAAATAAAAATAAAAAGGAGCAGCTGGAAACGATTCTTTCCCCCAGGAAAGCCACCTGTTCTTCGGGCAGCATCACCAGGGCAAGCATCCTTTTAGGTCAACCTCTCACTAGAGAGGCCCCAAATGGGAGCCAGGTTCTCGGCTGGCTGTCGAATCCTCTCATTGTCCCCACTCTCATGACAGCCCTGGAGGTGGTTCTTTGAACTGCCATTTGACAGGTGAAGGAGTTGAGGGTCAAAGAGGCAAGGTCACCTGTAGGAAGTCACACAGCCCTTGGATGACAGAGCCAGACACACTGGGGAGTGAGTGTTTCGGATGCCTGCAATGGAGAAGCAGGCGACAGGTGTTTATCTAGGGCTGTCTGTGTGCTGGGCACGGGGCTAAGCACTGGATTATGTCAGCGAGTTCAAGAGTGCAGACCTGAGAGTTGGCAGACGGGAAAGTTGTAATATTGTGGAGGAGACTGCTTTTCTCTGGAGGAGGGCAACCACGATATCTGGTTTATAAGGCAAGTGTCAAGGGCCGATTCCCTCTTTCTAGTTGTGGTTGGAAACTGGACAGGAAAAAAATAACACACCCAGTTTGAATTGTACTCTGCAAAGTAGGGATATACACTGGGGTGAAGGTAAAGTTTCGGTGGTAGGTAGTCTGAGAAGATGGACAGTCACCTTGATAAATAGGATAGTGGTAGCTAGTACTGTTTGGGGGAGAGGGTGTTTGCGGAGACACGTCAGGATCAGTGTGGCGAGGGAGGTTGGGCATGATGCTTGAAACAGAACTCTAGTCGGGTTTTCCAGGGGCATTGTAATCTATGCTTTACAGGGGCTTCACACCCCTACACCTCACAATCGTTTTTCAGGGTGGACATTTTAATTCACACATTTAACAGTTGGGACACTTAGGATTAGAGAGGGAAAGATACTTGCTTAAGGTCCCACGACCTGTAAATAGCAGAGGCAGGGTTTTCACTTGGTTTGCATGATCCTAAAGATAGTGTCCTCTCCAACTTACAACTTGGCCTTGCAGGGTCAGGCTGGAGAAAAGCGTCTAAGCATGAAGTCTACACCCCAGGCCAGGGATCTAGATTGTAGGAGTGAGTGAATGGAAGATTGAAGATCATGCACTGTCAGCGAGGGTGATATTGCCCACAAGGGGGCAGCCAAAAACAAACAAAAACACAAAAAAATAAACAAACAAAAATATGTAGGTGTTACTATGGTTTGTGACCCTATAAAGGGCCAGAGACATAAAACAATCTGTGGTATTAACATTTTATGGGGAGAGGGAGTGAATAGGGGGAACGTGTCTAAGAATGCTTCTCAGAGAGGTGGTAATAACCAAAAGATGAGAAACACTGCCTTCGACGCATAGCAGAGAGGGGAGGGTACTGTGATTAGGTTTTCACCTGTTCCCCTGGTTCCGCTGAAGACCTCATCCCCAGTGGGACTTGGCAGGGCTGAATTTTGCTTAATTTTACCTGGAAGAAAGTCTTAATATACACTGGGAAGAAATATAGTGTTTTCCATTCAAATATTCTGGACCTTCTCATAGTGGGCATCATCATTATGTCATTCCTCTGTCCATAGACATCTGTCCTGAAGGTCCTCTTGGGCAGTCCTGAGCTGGCTGGCTACAGAGTTATTAGTGGGTCCAGGAGGTTGGGAAATAAATGACTGGTAGAGGGTGAAAAATATGATTACAAGTAATTATGAGCAAGTGTGGTTGGGTAGGGGTAGCGATGATTTTACACCCCTAGGCTCTGGCTACTCAGAGTGTGGTCCTCAGAAGGTGGCATCAACACCACCTGGGAGCTGGTTAGACTTGTAGCATCTCAGACCCCAGCCCTCACTGGTTCAGAAAGTGAAGTTCACAAGGCCTTCAGGTGATTTGTATGCACATTAGATTTTTGAGAAGCACAGCTGTGGGCCTATGGTTCTTAGCCTTGGCTACACGTTAGAATCACCTGGAGAGATTAAAAGCTGTAAGACCCTCAGGCTCTACTCGAGACTACTTAGATGAGGCGCTGGCTCCAGCAGGCCCTCGTGGGTGTGTGTTTTATAATGAGTGACCTGATTTGTGGCTTGAAGGACAATCTGTGAGGTAGTGTGTGGCAGTGGGGCAGGGTGAGAAATGGAAGCAAGGAAACAGGGAGACCTTTCTGTCCTGGAGAGCAAAACTGGATCAGTGTCTTCTTGACTCATGCCTCTGGGCTTTCCTTCAAGGTAGGAAAAAGATCCCAACTTCATCTCATACACTGTGGCCATCAACTCACCTGCACTCTGGTGCTCAGAGTGTTGTGAGTAATCTACATTTTAGGACCACATAGCAGCGGCATATCAAGAATAGATTCTCCAGGAACAAGGGAAAGGCAAAGAGGCTATTAAAGTGGCTTTCCGGGAGAGATGCAGTTGCAGCTTCCGGGCAAGGGTAGGGGAGTGGGGGAGGGAGTAGCAGCAGAGAGAGATGAGAAGAGTTGGAGTGGGATTGATTTCTGCAATGTAGTCGCTAATGGACTTTGGCAAGTGAAAGAAAGAGGATCACTTGCCATTTAAACAAAATTTTCTTTTAGTGTCTTAATATGGTTAATCATGTTCTTTTTATTTTTAATCCAGATAATTTTCTCTCTTGCAGTTATATAATATGTTGGATAATTAAACTTTCAGAGCTCCACGAATGCCTAAATACTGTGCCCACATCACTCTTCAATCTGTGCTGTGATTCTGATTTACTGTATATGTGAAATCCAACCTTAATGTTTAGTCTGGGTCCTCCTAAATCGTTGAAAGTTATGATGATGTTGACCCACTTTCTGCTTGTTGAAACTCAGTGGTCACAGGCCTCTTAGGAAAAGCAGAGTTTCTCAACCTTAGCAGTCTTGACATTTTGGGCTACATAGTTCTCTGTCGTGGGGGCTGTCCTGTACATTGTAGGATGTTCAGTAGTATCCTGTCCTCTACCCAATAGATGCTAGTAGCACTCTCCCAACTGCAACAACCCATAATGTCTCCAGATATTGACAATTCTCCTCCAGAGGGAAAAATTGCCCCAAGTTGAAAACCATTCAACTAGGGCTGGGAGGAAGACTTAGAGTATACATTTTTGGTTGTCTAGTAGGCATGTTCCTCAAGGAGATCCTCTCTTCCTTTCTTTCAAGGGGCTTTCTATCTATGAACTGGCTTATGACTGGCTACTGATTGCGGGTCCACCATTCTTTATTGCCAAATCTGGTAGACACTACTTATACAGATCAAGTAAGGCCTTGGTAGGGTGATCATCTATTTTAGTTCTAGGGACATCATAAATATCAAATGTCTAGGGTCTCTAATGGGTCAGACTCTTCTGATAACTTTTAGCTCTTCTGCCTGTTATTATAACCACATCTTCCTTGTCTTTTGTGATTAAATGCCACCAGTTGACTCCAGCTACCCCAGGATCTCATCATCCCCATTGAATTCAGAGATCCCAGTGTGATGACAAATTTCCCCTCATTTCTAATCTTTAGAGCCACCATAGAGGTCTTTGTGGATGCTGGGCTTCCTCCCCCAATGTATTTCTCAAAGCCTTAGTGAAAAGTGTATCCTCTGTATCCTCTGGACCATTCTGGGGATGTAGAGGGTATTTGAACAGGTATTACATAATAAATCCACTTAAGCATATTATATTCCCTACACCTTTGGATCCCTTCATCAGTATCCAAGAAGGAATGAAACTTCAAATTCATTTTGTTTTAAAATACCTTTAACTCCAGGTTAGTAGCCAACAAACCAAATGTTTAGAGCCATTTGCAGCCCCTCGAGCAAACCCACTGATTCCAGAATCTCTGTTCAGTGCACCTAAATCAACCAGTTTCAGTGAGTTCAACATTCTTTCTTCTTCCCTGATCCAATATGACTTCGGATCCATTCTCATGCACATTGCTGAGGTTCTAGCAATATAAACGGACAAAATCTTCAATTCTTTCAGTGTGTGTTGACCTCCTTAGAAATCACAGTTTCTAACTTACCTCCTGGGGCCCACTGGGAATTGCATCTGGTTGAGTCTAGACGTAATGAGAGGCATGAGGGTAGCTCCTGAAGAGCAGCTGTTTCTGGGAAGGCAGCTACCTCGAGGGATGACATAGTAGGTCTTCAGGCTGAGGAAGACTAACTCCTTCAGACAGTCATGGAAGGGCTGTCTACTGGCAAAGAAGACTCTGTAGAATTTCGGGGTTTAAGGTTTCCAGTTTCATTGAAATCTGCTCACATATTCTCATCCCAAATTTTAAGTCCTGTTTCTTCTCCATCTATGTCCTAACCTTAACATAAGAAACCCTGCAAAGTTGAGGATTCATCTTGTGATTCAGCCACCCACAGGATAAAATTTCTTGTTTGGGTTTCAGAAATCTTGGCTCTGTGGTACAGGATATCCTTATCTTTCAGGACAATCATGAATCCTGAAGCTTACCAGTTTCTTTCCTCACATCCTTTAGTGCACTTGGAAGCAACCATTGACTCCCAAACTACTTATTTATTTTCACTAAAATCTTCCTTGGTAGCAGTTGGTTCACTCAAATTCTTGCCTTTTATTAGCACTTGAGTACAGATGTCTACAGGTGATATTTACTGTAACTCTACTGCGTGTCATGAGCTAGCAGCATCTCCTTTGCTATAGCCTCTCTAATTGTATCAGAAAATCAATTCCAGATAACCCAAAACTAGTTCAGAGAACAACCTTAAGGTTCTGTTCCCCCAAACCACTTAAAAAATTTTTTTTCCTTATTGATTTTTAGAGAGAGAGATAGAAACATCGATGAGAGAGAACATCGATTGGCCGCCTCCTGCATGCCCCCCACTGGGAATTGATTTGGCCCACAACCTGGGCATGTGCCCTGACCAGGAATCGAACTGGCAATTTAGTGCATGGGTCTACGCTCAGCCATGGAGCCACACCGGCCGGGAGAACCACTTTTAGTATTAATTTCTGTATCAGTCAGGGTTTAGTCAGGAAACAACCACTAAGAGTATGAAATATTGGATTTACTGTAAAATTTAGATCTCACACAATTGTGGGTGGTGATGAAAAGGTCTATGGAAAGCTTTTGCCTCTGTGTCTGGTGGTAGGTCTCTGGTTGATGCAGTCAGCAGGTCCAGGAGTTGGGAAGAAAAGCTAAATTTGAAGCAAGGGAGAGTGGCAACAATCTGGAACCCTGTCTGTCTCTCAGTATCTTCAACTTTATGATGTAGATGACCAACCCTTCCATCTCCCTACCCCCAGCACCTGACCTGGGATATGGAGAAAGTAGAAGAGGAGATATGGAGGGAACTGGACCCAGCTTCAGACCCAGATGCTGCCCCACTCCAACAAGGTGAGCCAACAATATAAGTGATATAAATGAACTTCAGCAGGGCACCCCAACTAACCTTTAGACCTTAATGGCTGCAGCTTTGCTCTAGAAGTTGAACTCTCATGCGAGTTTCTCTTATGTCCAACCATTACCCACAACCACACAGGGAAGGGAATTCTGGGAAATGTAGTTCCAATTTAGCTAAATTTACACAGTAGAAAGCCACCATAGAAGGGGTTGGATTTGGGATTGACTTTGGAAATAGTGCTAACAGCAGTTGTTGATCTATTTGATTTGATAGATGAGGGACAGAGGATTACTTGTACATATCTTTTTGTTTGAACAATTTTTTTGATTCAATTTTTTATTCCTTTTTTGGAGTAAAACAGGCTCTTTACTCTTTACAGCTTATTTCTGAGTTGTAAAAATTGTCTCACCCTCTCCCACATGTTTTAGTATTTCCTGTATTCCAACATTCAGTCTTGGCTGCCACAATCAGACAGACAGAAAGCACAAGGACGTGTTTTCTCACATCTGTAGTAGAAACTTCAGCAGCAGACATTAACTGCTCCAAGCACATCAAATAGATGCATCTTTTTTTTTTTTTTGGCATTGTCAGTGATGTTGGTTATGCTCTCCTTTTTAATTCAGGTTACTTTCTCTCTTGCAATTGTATAATGATTTTGATAATTAACCTTTCCTAGCTGAAGGAGTGCCTGAATACTGCCCCAGTACGTTGCCATTATCCTCACAACATTCTTCAGGGCATTGTGACTCCCTCATTAATTCAAAATTAATGTTTAGTTCCTATCTTCAGGAATCGGACCTACCTCTTGCTTGTTGAACCTTTTTCGTCTGGTGACTGCCAGGTCACCCTCTTTCCCTGATTCCCTTCTCTCCTTCTCAGCCTTTTTGCCTATCCTTCCTCCGGTTCTTTCTCTAGCATTGCATCCCCAGGGCCCTGCCTTTTATTTTTGTCTCTTGCTTTCCATGATAAATTCCACTATCTCAGGGGATGGTACCAACACTCTGGTGTCTTGCAATCCACGTGATAGCACCTGCTAATTTTTGAACAGCTACCATAAGCCATGTACTTTACTAATATGTATAATCTTTAATTTAAAAATATCCTATACTGTTTAGTAAGTAACCCTTCATGTGGGTATGAATCATCCCAGTTTTCAATTGATCAAACTAATGCTTGACAAAGTTCAGGATTTTCCTTGAGCCAGTTAGTAAGTGGATTTGAACCAAGATCTACCAGACTTGTAAGCATTGTTAAATGCTTTGTCAAGCATTGACTAAAGATTCAGCTCAGATCTCCTTATTTTCAGACTGAAATATCCAATGACATGCTGGAAAGAGACATGATTTCAAACTTAATAATACAAATAGATCCCCATCAGTAGGATTAGTCTCACCGCTCCAACCCCCAACCTCATCTAAAATATACATTTCTCCTCTGCTATTCCTTAGTCTTTTCAAGGTAACAGTCTCCAAAAGTTTCCAAATTTAGAACATCTTTGGGCACTCTCTCCAGCACTGCCCGTATCTGGCTGCTCACCAAGTCCTCCAGTGTTGGGGTCAGAGGTATCTCTGCAACTCTGTGGCTCCTGATATTGTCTCCTACCTCCTTCCTGAATTCCTGCCACTGTTCTTTTCATTTCACAATTGGTTGTCTACACTGCTGCCAAAATTATCTTATGGGGGGAAAAATCAATCTGGTCCTGTCAGTTTGCTTTAAAACCTCTCTTGACTTCATTTTGCCTACAGAATAAATTTCAGGCTCCTTGGTCTGCCTCCCAAGGCCCTTGACAGTTGGCCCAGCCTATGTTGCAGTCAGCTATTTTTCATAGATATGCACGATACAGGGGCCGCAGAGATGCAGAAATGACAAACATTTCAAAACTTGACTTTTTATTACATATTTTCTCAATCAATGGATACTAAAAATGGCACAACTATCATGTGGAGTTGCATTTTTATGTTTGGTAGGAAAAGAGTTCGTTTTTTTTACAGATGTCCCTCTCCTCCTCCGCTCCGCCCCTCCCCCCTCGCATTGACACCCTCCACCCCACTCCCCTCCCCTCCCCCACTGGAAAGGGGTTCTTATAATGTAAATACTGGGAATCAACTAGATTTTCATGAAATCTTTCTTCCAGCTTTTAGAGTTTAATTATTTCAAGTAACTTTCTTAGCCAAAGCTGTTAGAAGGGTATGGACTTGTAGTTCAAAGGTGTACCTGGACTGATAAATTTGGTTTTATATGTATGTTTGGGGGAGGAGTGGGAGGATTGTATGGTAGGACCTAACTTTAAGGTCCATAAGAAGCAGGGAAAATGTTTGTTCTTTCTCTGTAATTCAAATAAAATAATTTTAAATGCTTTTGGCTCTTCTGATACACTCCAGTAGGGAATAAAGGCAGAGTTAGGAATAAGACGTCATTTAGTAATCCTGTAATGTCATGCTGTGAAACTCAGTCTTCTGTTATAACCTGTGATAAAAGGGAGGATGAAAACTATTTCCATTCTAAAGAAGCCCCTGGTTCTTCAGGACACCGTCTTGTGTGGTCAGCCCCCCCCCCCCCCATGGAGAAGCAGCAGGTGAGGTTAGAGACGGCAGGCAGTGGGTTCCAGCAGGTTTGGGGTGAAGTCCTAGCACACATACTGTCTGACCTTGAGCAAATCAAAGCTCTGAGACGCAATATTTTTGTTCTTCAAGTGGGAATAAAATACACATTCCAAGGTTATGGTGAGGTTTACACGAAGTAAGGTTGATCTGCAGGGGATTTGTACAGGTTTATGGGCTTTTCCGTAGTGTCATGCTTCCAAATGCCTTCTACATCTTTAGTGCTTCGATCTCTGACTGGAAGCATCCTTACAACGGATTTAGCCCACTTGGTTTGCAGATACAGAAACTCAAAGAGGTCTTATGGGCTGTCTGCAGTTACATCAGAAAGGAGCTGGATGACCCAGGCCCTGTGTTTTTCCCTTCCTAGAATTGATTTCATTCCTAGTGATGAAGAAACCAGACACCAGTCAAGTAATATTGGGATAGAAAATTAGCTTGCACATCGCAAACATTCAAGAACCTCCTTAATGCCAGCGCTGTGCCAGGAGCCAGTAGATAAACTGTCCCTTTGCCCGAGGTGCTCACAGCCGGAGACGCAGACTTAACCCAAGATCTGTAGGTCAGGTTAGTCTGGATTGACTGTTGCAGACCCAGAGGAAGGAAGGCTGTGTTTTACCAGAGCACCTAAAGTCCACAGACAGCACTGTGTATGCGGAGGCCGGTCTACCGGCTCCCCATGCATTAATTCAACACAAATTGGTGGGGCAACAAATCCATGTCAGGTAACCACTGTATCGTCTACCAGACCTGAGAATCAGAGGAAAAACAACTGAATAATGTGCAGTTACAGAGTGGGGACAGGAATAAGATGCAGAGGAAAATGACAACAATGCTAGGCAATAATTGTCTGTAAAAGAGATACGAGCAGAAGCAGAAGCAACACTTTTTACTGTGAAGCAAACCAGGCCCTCTCTGAATAGCTGGGATGGGCTCTCTGTTCTCTGTGGCAGCCCCTCTGTTATTTGGTGACGTTTCTTTTCTGACAGCCAGGGACATAGAGTCAGGTTTACTTCCTGCCCTCTCCCTGCTCCTCTGCTCTTTCTTCCATTCTACATATAACTGCCTCCTACCCATTCTCCTTTCCCTCCCAGCTTCTGGCCTGAGGTAGCAGAGGCTCCACCCCTTAGAAGTCCTGCTGGGACCCCACAGGAATGAGGTGATGTCCAGGCCGCACTAACATATCTAGACAAGCAGAACATGGGGGTGGGGTGGGGTGGGGGCAGAGAGCAAGCTGAGAACAGCTGAGGGTTGCCCGCAGCTCCCCTGGTCCATCTCCCCTGGCCGCATCTATCTCTGCATCACAGAAGTTGGAACTCTTTGATTTGGAGATCGAGTCTGAAAATGGTTTATAAAGCTGCACAGGTGTTTCTTATGAGGTGTAGTTAGAGCTGAGAATCACAGGAGTCAATTCAATTGTGTACAGCGTTTTCATCAAAAAGTTATTTCTGTGGGCTACCATGAAGGAAAGCTGACAAGCCAGCTTCTTTCACATACTGAAGAGTTAAGCTTAAAGATTGTAAATGGCTAAGAAAATTGCAATTTCAAAATAGAAAAAAATGTTAATAGTTCTTGATATAACCCCTCTTCAGTTTGTGGGAAACTTGTGGGAGTAGTTGGGGAGTCTCCTGCTAGGATTCCTCTGGCGGGATGAGCAGGGGATTGTGGCCCAGGTGTAAGTTCATTTATATAATTGTGGTGGTGTCTGGATTTCAAATATTGAATTTTGTCCAATAATGATAATGATAATGGATGACATTTTATTTTATTTTTGTTAATCGTCACCTGAGGATATTTTTCCATTGATTATTTTTTTTTCAGATAGAGTGGAAGGGAGAGAGAGAAACATTGATGTGAGAGAGACACATCGATTGGTTGCCTCCCACATGACCTGGACCTGTGCCAGAGATTGAATCTGCAACCCAGGTACATGCCCTTGACTGGGAATCAAACCCATGGCCCCTTGGTCCACAGGCTGATGCTCTAACTGCTGAGCCAAACTGGCCAGGGCATGGATGACATTTTAAAACTCCTACTGTGTGCCAAATGCTCTGCTAGATCTTACTAGTTCTCTGGTTGCCTCTAAACCCTATAACAGTCCTGGCAGGTTGTTACATGGCTTCTATGTGACAGGTGAAGGACCCGAGGCCTATGTCATCCAGCTTGTAGGTGATAAAGTCAGGATTCCAAAATGAATACCTGTGATTCCAGAGTCCAGAATCTCAGTGTGAAAGCTCTTGAGAGCATGAAGCTGGGTGGAGAGAGTTGGCCAAAGATAAAAGCCAGGATACTTGAGCATATAGACCAAAGATATGGCTGGCAGTAAGGAGGGTAGAAAGAAGGGATGGAAGTGGACAGGTTGATTGCCGAGGCGGATATGATTGTATTTGGCCATTTGCCCCCTCCCTTTGTCAGAGATGGTATGTCTGGAAGTGAACCTTGGCCTGTGCTTCAATGAGTACACTCAGGTGGGGAGGAGTTGACTCTGAGATGCTAGTGGTCCACCATTTGGTAGATTGACTTTCTACTTTCCTTGGCCCACCAGAAGTTTTCTCAAAAGTCCTCTTGGAGTTCCTGAGCTTGCTAAGTGACCAGCTTTTCTTCATTAGATTTTTCTTGAGCACCATGATATGCCAGAAAGTTTGCTGAACACAGTATTATGTCCTTGAGTCCAGGAGGAGTGGCTCCTGGGAGATGTTAGAGGGGAAAGTACAGTTTGAGGGTAGAGGGTGTTCTGTATGAAGGAAGGTGCCACTTTGCTCTAGGCATGCTCCATGGGGGCTGGATAGGTAGCCGAACCATGTAATCAGCTGTCTAAAACGAGTGTTCAAAAGAGCACCTGGCTGCAGTCCAGCAAGGGGCAGACAGATAATCATGGGAATATACTTGGCAGCTGGAAGTAAAAAGCTAGGGGATGGTTAGGTTAAATTCAGTTAGGTTGAATGTAGCTAAGGAATTGGCTAAAATGAAGGGCATAGTCATATTTTCCAGGGGCCTTTGAGACTGGGAATTGTGGGTCACACCTGTGTCAGTCAGAGTTCCCAGAGAAACAGAACCAATAGAAAGAACCAATAGAAGGTTGTATATATATATATTTTTTTTCTTTATTGATTTTAGAGAGAGAGGAAAGTAGAGGGAGAGAGAGATAAAATATCGATGTAAGAGAACATCGATTGGCCACCTCCTGCATGCTCCCCACTGGGGATTTGGCCCACAACCTGGGCATGTGCCTTGACCGGGAGTTGAACTGACGACCTCTTGGCGCATGGGTCAACACTTGTATATATATTTAAAGAAATTTACTTTTTTCATTTTTTTTAATTCGTAGGGCAAGAGCATGTTTATTTTATTCATTTATTTTTAGAGAGAAGGGGAGAGAGAGAGAGGGAGAAAGAGAGAGAGAGAGAGAGAGAGAGAGAGAGAGAGAGAGAGAGAAACATCATTGTGAGAGAGAAACATTGATGGTTGTCTCCCACAAGCACTCCAACTGGGGATAGAACCTGCAACCTAGGTATGTGCCCTGACTGGGAATCGAACCTGCAACCTTTTGGTGTACAGGATGATGCTCCAGCCAACTGAACCACACTGGCTAGGGCTAAAGAGATTTATTTTAAGGAATTAGCTCATGTGATTATGTGGAGGCTGACAAGTCTGAAATTTGTAGGGCAGTGTAACATGCTGGAAAACTCAGGCAGAATTTCTATGTTACAGTCCTGATGCAGAATTCTTCTCCAGGAATCCTCAGTTTTTGCTTTTAAGGCCTTCAACTAATTGGATGAGGCCTACCTTTGTCAGAGATAATATGTTTACTTAAAATCAAGAGATTATAGAAATTAATCACATCTACAAAATTCCCTCACCATAATGTCTAGACTAGTGTTTGACCAAATAACTGGGCACTATAGCCCAGCCAAGCTGACACATAAAATTTAACCATCACAGTACCCTTAGATTGCTGAGTCTAAGTCAGGAGTCAAGAAGTGCTTAGTCTAAGGCAGGAATCAAGAAGTGCTGTTGAGATGAGACTCATTATGGATGTGGTGTCACCAGACACCCTGTTGACACATGAACAGCAATGGTCTTTTCAGGTTGCAGGGAGGGCTAGTGGGCGGCTTTTGCTTGCCAGCTGTGTACAGCTTTCCCTAGAGAAGCCCTCTAATCCTTTCCCATCTCAAGACTGCCCCAGATGTCAAAGATCTTTGCTAGTACTGCCAAAGCAACACATTCTTCTGCTACTTGAGCTGGGTCATGCTGCCGCCAAGTTTTCAGACTGGAGGATTTCCTGGGCTGGGCAATATCCTAGATGGCATCTACACTAGGCCTATTTGAATACTGGGAACACAGCAAATGGTGAAATCAAACTACCTGAAGACCTAAATCAGAGCTGAACATTAGAATCATCAAGGGAGCTTGTAAACATACATGTGCCTTGGCCCTTCTGCCTGAGATTCTGCTTTAATTGTCCTAGGTTAGGGTACCATCATAATTTTTTAAAAGATTCCCCTAGTTGATTCTAATACACAACTGGGCTTGAGAATCACTGGCCATCTTAGGTCACTTCTTCTGGAGGTAGACCCCAGGCCAAGCATTTGCTATCTATTTTTTTTTTTTTTTTTAAGAACGTGTTCCGAACAGAAACCAGGAAGGGATGAGGAAGGTAAAGAAGCCAGGCAACGGTGCCATTTCAGGGCAAGTCCCAGACTCACCCTGATCCCACAGGAAGTTCTAGAACACAAAGTATATCCCCAGAGTTTGTCTGGCCTACTTCCACTTTACTCAGTCATTGGCTTCAAGCCAGTCAGGGAGAAACAGTATAAAATCTCAGCCACTCCCTGCACTCTGTACAAGTGAGGTGGCTCCAGTGCCCAAGGTCAATCATCTGAAGGTCATAGATGAGTGTAGTTAGCAGTAAAACCCTCAGACGCTAGGGGATTAGGGCACTGAGCTGCTGGAAGGGGTTCGAGGGGGATTTTAATGGGGGTGCTAACAGTTTTCATGCACTAGGTAAGTGGTTGGTACTGCTATTGCTGGGTCTGCCTTAGTTGCTAGTGGTCTGCGTGAAGACATCACGAGCCCATTATATACAGTTTCTGCTTCAAGGACTTAAAGACAGCTTTACTTGGAAATGATACTTAGTAAATGTCAAGAACTATGGAGGTTCTGAGACTTCCCTCTACTTTCAAACTAACAAGTTAGCCTGAGGGTTCCGTGCATGCTGGCAAAAGCAGTGAGAGCCCTTTGTCAGAGACAGAGGGTTTAATTACAGTAAGGGCAGTAGCTCGAGTACCAGCATTTTCTTGCAATGGTTTCCTGAGCCCAGATTCCCACACAGCACTGTAAAGGGGCTGTTTGACAGCTGCACATGCAGTGAGTGGATTGCATTACAGAGAGGAACCCTGAGCTTAGAGAACCTGAGTCTTTTATAATGGGCAGTAAGCTAAACTTCCCTTTGCTCCAGAGGGACACTCGTTTTTTAAAACTGTTCACTGTGCAAACATTCTTGAAAAGATAGTTTGGTACAAAGGCAGTCAATGCCTCTGCTTGCAAGACATGCAGAAACATGGGCCCTCTGGATAATTATCTCCCAACAGCAGGTAGGGGCAGGGGGACCTTTGGTATCTGCTTTCTTCATTTCTGATTCTGGCTGTCAAGCATTTCTTGAGAATATCCCCTCCCTCGTGCAGGGGATAGATTTTGTCTTTGTTTTTAACCTCTGCTAACTTTGATTTTCAGCAACTCTCATAAGCTTTCCCCTACTCCATTTGCCTTTGTGGTTATTCCAAATATTACCACTTCATGGCACAATGACAGGCAGCCTACACAACCTCTTTTAGTTTCCAAACCAGAAAACTAAATAAGCTATAGGGATCCTTCCAGATACAAAGTTCGAAGCCTTAAACATATATATGAGGTATTTGGGAGCATGGTAATTTTAGTGATAGTAATAGGGAAAGAGAAAAATGCATTAAATACCCACACGAACAACTTAATTTCATGTAAAGTCATCATAATATTGTGCAACATATCTGTTATTCATGTTATAGATGAGAAAACTGAGATTCAGAGAAGTAACTTGTTTAAGATCACAGTTAACAAGAAACAACCCAAATTCATTTGAATCCAGAGTTCACTTCCTCCAATTACCACATCCTGATTCTGTATTCGGAGACTGTCCAATACAAGCTGGTGTCCCGGCGATGCTGCCTGAAGTCAGTGACTTCAGTAGGGTGGAAAACTGTTTGTATCCTCCCTTTTCATGACAGGACATTTTGAAAGCCTAAATTTTACTGTAAATTATATTGTATTATATCGAGGTGCCTTTATTCCAGTTCCCTTATTGAAGCCTACGAAAGGTGCCAGAGTTGTTTTAATTAAATTATTAAAAGTAGAGTTTAACACACTGCCCTATTGATATCAGCCCTGGGCTACTCTCCTTTCTACCACCACTGCCACACACACTACACAAACACATGTGTACACCAATACAAAACCAAACTTATTTTCAGCCCAGATACACATTGTTCTCAAAGTCTACGTCCTTGGAATGACCTGCCTCAGAAAAGTTACTTAACATGAATAACTGCTGACAGTTGAAAGAGGACTTAAAAATGATGTAAATCTAGTTGGCACCCAACTTTGAAAGCATGAGAATCTCCTTCCTTTAACATCAGAAAATTGCAACACCACATGCTATCTGTACATTTTTTGTATTTTATTGATTGAAAAAATACATGAATAAAACCAGTATGAATTCCATAAAGCTTTGAAATGAGTTTGTATTTTCTTCATCTCAACAACATCTATATCCATCTGGAAAATAATCACTCATATATGTGTGAGAAATGGATAACTTCTAGGGAGTCTGGGCCAACTATTAAGGGCCTTGGGAGACATACTAAGAATATTGAAATGTATTCTGTAGGTAAGATGGAGTCAAAAAGGTTTTGAAGCAAATAGGCAGACTTTGATTGTCTTTTCTGAAAGAAAAGTGGCAGCAGTGCGGAGAGCCAAATGACATATGAAAAGATCAGAAGAAGAAGTTCAGTTAGGAGACAGAAGATGATATCAGGAGCCTCATTGATACAGAGATACCTCTGACCCCAGCACAGGAGGACTTGGTGACCAGCTGGATGTGGGGCATGCCAGAGAGGGCATGGCCAAGAATATTTCTACACACACACACACACACACACACACACAATTGATGTGTGGGCTACAACCAGATGATGTTCACTAAGCAACTGTACATACGGGTCTAAACTGAGGCAATATGAGCTAGAGCTTCAGATAGCTGGAGACCATCTCTGTAATGGCACAAATAAAGACCTAAGGAAAGCTTGGTTTTATTCTCAGTGCAAGGCCTTATTCTTTATTTATTTTTAATTTTCACCTGAGGGTATGTTTTTATTGATTTTTAGAGAGACACGAAGGGAGAAGAGAGAGAGAAACATCGATGTGAGAGAAACATTGATAGGTTGCCTTCCATATGTGCCCTGACTGGGGATTGAACCCACAACCTAGGTATGTGCCCTGACCGGGAATCGAACCCACAACCTTTTGGTGTACAGGATGACACTCCAACCAACTGAGCCACCCAGCAAGGGTTTATTCTTGATCCCTGTGAGGAAGAGAACAAACTTACTCCTTGCCTGTATCCAACTTGTTGAAACAGTTGAAATTTCTGGGGATTCTGTTGTTATTCCAGGTAGAACTTCCCTCCAGGTCAGATGAGAGTTAAAAGGCTACAGGAGGGGCGATTTTAGTTCCAGTGTTTAGGTTAGCTACTCTTAGAAGTGGGGACTGAGACAAGGATTCTAGTACACACAGATTATTTATAAATTTCAGGAAACACTGATGTAAATTGAGGAAGTATAATAGAGAAAGAACAACTAATACAAGATAGTATTAAGTGATCTACCATAGCGGGAGACTGGAGCGTAATCCCACAAGGACCTTGGAGGGATGTAAAACACATGCCCAAGGGGTGAGTCAGTTGGGATATTTATATACCAACTCCCAAGAGTTACTGGTGGAGGGATACTCCTATGGGTGTTAACTTCTGTGCACTTTTCACCTGCCAGAAGCTTAGGTAGAGAGGCCTTTTGTGTTAAAAAAAAAAAAAAAAAAAAAATATATATATATATATATATATATATATATATATATATATATATATATATATACACACACACACACACATATGTTCCTCAGGCAACAGGAGGTGGATACTGGCAGTTGGAAGTCATCCAGACCCTCCAAAAGGTCTGAAGGATGTGGAAGGGCTCCGACTGTGTCTGCTACCCCCAGTCCTGAGGGAAAAGATCATATACACAGGTGGCTGGACAGGACATCTAAGAGCTTAACTAGTAAAATCAACAGCAAACATAGGAACGATGCAATCTTAACTGAACAGGAAAGGAAAATGTCACTGTGGCCCAACTTACCGGGCCAATGCGTTCAAAGGAAGCTGGAAGAGCCATTGGGGAACTACCAACCTGGAAGATGTGTAAGGTGTGTTAGAGCTGCATTGCTCTGGACCCTGAGTGCTCTTTTTAGCAAAACCAGTTACCCTGTGCCTTTTGTAATATCAGTAGTCTAGATCAGGAGAGGGCAAACTTTCTGTAAAGGGCCCTATAATATTTTAGACTTTGTGGACTATATAGTCTCCGCCATAACTATTCAACCTCCTTTATTGTACAAGACGGGCATGGTTGTGTTCCAGTAAAACTTTACTTATGGATATACACTTGAATTTCATATAATTTTGATTTGGAGTGAAATATTAATCTTTGGTTATTTTTCAATCATTTAAAAATGTAAAATCGATTTTTAACCTGTAGGTCATACAAGAACAGGTGGTGGATCAGATTTGGCTGATGGCCCATCATTTGCTGACTCCCACAAAAAGTGATACAATACTTTGAGTTTTGCCTTATACTCAGTCTTCAAAATTACAAATATTCATGTCTCTTCCTCTCTTTCACTCCCCTCCTCCACTCACACAATCCCCGAGGACTATCTTGAGTGTTTACCTCAGCTCTATCATTAATCTCCATTATTATTGAGTCGTTTCTTTTTATTTTTTTAACTTGATAGTTCTTTTTTTTTTTAACTTATCTTTATTGTTGAATGTATTACAGATGTTCCTCATTTTTCCCCCATTGCCCCCCTCCTCCCCATTCCTGCCCCCCTCCTGCCTTTCCCCACACTGTTGTCTGTGTCCATTGGTTATGCATATATACATATAAGTTCTTTGGTTTATTTCTTCCCACCCTCCAACCCCCCTTCCCTTTAAGGTTTGTCAGTCTAACAAGCAATTTGTACTTTTTAATCCCTTCACCTTTTTCACCCATTCCCCCAGCCCCCACCCATCTGGTAATCAACAAAAGTTCTCTGTATCTATAAGAATGTTTCTGTTCTGCTTGTTCATTTTGTTTGTAGATTCAATTGTTGATAGATATGTATTTATTGCCATTTTGTTTGTTTATATTTTTTTATCTTTTTCTTCAAGAAGACCCTTCATCATTTCATATAATAATGATTTGGTGGTAATGAACTCCTTTAGCTTTCCTTTGTCTGGGAAACTCTTTAACTCATCTCCCTCTGCTGGTTTCTCCTCAAACCATTTGTCCTGCTCTCCTATTTCAGAGTTATTTTTGAAAAAAATAAATTCTACGATTATGCTTACAAACCTTTCTTGAATAAATCACTCAAGCCTCTTATAGTTATTCTAGCTGGTCCTGAGGCAGGATCTTTTGTCTATATGCATAGAGTTATTTTTTAGGTACATGTAGATGCTATTGTGCTGAAGGAAATTCAAGTTTATATAAAGAGTTACTAGAATCCTGGTGGCTTTTTATTATCTATTTTCATAATCAGTGGCTTGCTGAAAGTATAATTTATGATGCTTGAAATCTTTTGATGTCATAAAAAGGATTTAATCTTTGAAATCTATATATCAATCAAATCAAAACTTTTTATAAAAACCCTCTTGGTTTCAGAGCTGAGAGAACTTCTCAGCCACTAGAATTTCTTGGCTACAGATTCTGGGGCCAAAGGCATATTTTTTTGTGTAATAATTTGGGTTTGTGGGGCGGTCCAGGGAGGCATTAGGTGGGGAAGGAGGCAATGATAGCTCAAGTGCCTTTGCTTAATAGAAACTGAGTTCATTCCTAGTAGCACAATTCAAATAATTTTTAATGTCTATAGTACTTATAAATTCCAATAAGCAAGTCAGAAAAAATATTTAGTGATAACATTATAGTGATAATTTTATACTGTTATTTCATGACAATTTGTTCTTCTATTTTATCCTATAATTTAAAAAAAAAGGATGATGGAACTGGTTTCTATCCTAGTGAAACCACTATCTAAGTCAGTTTCAGACTACATGGGCAATACTTTGGACTTAGAATCAAATAGATTTGGGTTCAAATGCTGGACAAACACTGACCAACCCTTTGATCTTGGATGGTTTGTACCTTTGAACCTCAAGTCCTTCACTAAAAATAATTTTACAAAGGAATGAAATACTTAAAAAGATTATGTTTTAAATGAGAATAGTTTGATCTTTTGAAGATGAACACATAGTATTTTCACTACTTAAGAGTGACATATTTGACTAACGATAATAGAATCCACCCTCTTAGAAGGTAACAACTGGCATTTTTCTATGTGCTCTCTTCCCTTTCATCACATTTGTGCAATTTAAAAATATTCCTATTCAGAGAGGAGGACAGTGTTTTTCACCCTGGCTGGCTATTAGAATCATCAAGGACTTTAAAAAGACATGGCCCCACACCAGACACACAGAATTGCAGAACTATTTCTGGGTGAAACTCAGATGTCTGTATAATCCTCTTCAGAAGCTCCACAGGGGACTCTGATATCCAGGCAAGGGGTGAGAACATAGATTCCTTCTTGTGTAGAATTCAGATTTGAAAGTTCATTTCTTTTGCTGACATTATCCATAACATATAAATAATGGAAATAGCTAAGAAAAATATTTTTCCCAAAAAACACTAGGTAATTTTTCTTAGTTTCACACACAGCACTGTGAGATAGAGTTTCAGGAAATCCCAGGTGGTAGGTGGGAAGTGTGTTGATTCCTCTGGGCAGCCTGGGGGTAGACGGAGCTGCTGGCAGGACCAGGAGCAAGGCCGCCCATCCACAGCTGTGATGTGAAGCCGAGGGTAAGAACCAGCAGCAGCTCTCATGTTAGTAATCAGAGATGCCACTTTTTCCAGCACCCTTTTGTGCAAGGCCCTGTGTTAAGTATCTCTAATGTCCTAGTGATCTCCAATTTTCACAGCTAGTGCTGGAAAGTCGTTTTTCTACTTCCAATTGCCAGGAGAAAGAACCAAAGCTCAGTGAAGTAGAACAACTTGCTCAGCATCACAGAACTTACAAGGGACTTACGTAGGACTGGGGCATCCATGTGTCATCCAACTCTAAAGCCAAATTATCCCAGAGTCACAGCATGAACATGCATCCCCGGCTGCCCAAGACAGTCCTGACTTACTCCTCCTGCCTTGTGATTTTTCAATGTATTTTTTTGTTAATCCTCACCCAAGGAAACGTTTCCATTGATTTTTTAGATAGAGTGGAAGGGAGGGAGGGAGGGAGGGAAGGACAGAGGGAGAGAAACATGGATGTGAGAGAGACACATTGATTGGTGGCCTCCTGCATGACCCTGACCCAGGCTGGGGATTGAACCTGCAACCCAGGTATGTGTCCTTGACCAGGAATCAAACCCGTGACCCTTTAGTCCATGGGCTGATGCCTTGACCACTGAGCCAGACTGGCCAGGGCCTGCCTTGTGATTATTTATTTATTTATTTATTTATTTATTTATTTATTCCTCACCCGCGGATACTCTTCTATTTATCCTCAGATAGAGTGGGAGGGAGGGAGAGAGAGGGAGACAGAGAGAAACATTGATGTGATAGAGCCACATCGATTGGTTGCCTCCCACAGGACCCGACTAGGGCCAGGGATGAACCACAACCAAGGTACGTGCCCTTGATTGGAATTGAACCCATGACTCATTGGTCTGTGGGCCAATTCTCTAACTGCTGAGCCAAACTGGTCAGGGCACCTGCCTTGTGATTTTTAATAGCACTCTCTTTCATTCTCAAAAGTCCCGGGCTAGAAAATAAATTAGATGATCATCTTACCAATATTATAATAAAAGTGCTATAAAAAGGCTTTAAGTCTGGCTGGTGTGGCTCAGTGGTTGAGCGTCAACCCATGCACCATAAAGGTCGCCAGTTTGATTCCTGGTCAGGACACATGCCCAGGTTATGGGCCCGATCCCCAGTGGGGGGCATGCAGGAGGCAGCCAATTGATGTTCTCACTCATTGATGTTTCTATCTCTCTCTCCTTCTCACTTCCTCTCTCTCTAAAATCAATAAAGGAAAAAAAATTTTTTTAAATAAAATAAAATAAAAAGGCTTTAAGCCACATACAGGCAGTATCATTGGGTCTAGGCAGGATCAGGGAAGGGGACAGTCTGCAATGTCCTCTTAGGTCATCCAGAGGTGGCTGGCTGATATAACAACAATGAATTTAAAAAGAATGGAAATTTGTAAGTTGATTGAAGAGCAAACAGTAAATTGGAGAGAAGGTGTTTTGTGTGGGCAGATGGCATGTGCAATAGACAAATTCCATGGGCACAGGGTGGGCAGAGGGATGTGGTATTGGCAGCAAGTAAAGCAAAAGAACACCTGGCTGGTTCTCTCACTTTAGTTACTATTATGTTAAAAGATAATTTTCAGAAAAAGGTAAGGTAAACTCACAACTGTTATTGTAGGAGAGGAAAAATAATTTCCACTTCCCTTCCTAGTTTCTCCAGCTGGGCCCTGCAAACTAGACTGACTAAAGATACATTAACAAGGGAAAAACAAGCAGACGTTTATTAACGCATGTAGTGCCCTTACATGTGAGACGCAACTCAGTGATGAGTAACTCAAAGGAGTGGTTAGAACTTTGGCTTATGTAGCATTTTAGCAAAGAACAATAAGTTTGTAGAGAAGTGACAAAACAAAAGGGAAAGAATTTTAGGCTTCCAAGGATGCTAAACTGTGGGAAGGTAAATATATGGGGAAACTAATGGAAGATACCAGTGGCTTCAGTAAAGGTTGTTATGTGAATTTCTCTTGGCACCATCTTTGGTGATAAGGTGAAGGGCAGGGTGGACAACTTCACAAGGGGAATTTATGTTCTGCTTTCAGGTAGATAGAGGGCAGAGAGCTCATGTCGCATCTGCTTTTTCTCAGTTACCTTCAGCTAAAAAATAATACTGATGCCAGCCAGAGTGACATATTTTAGAGTGACATACTCTGAACCTCTTCATTATCAGATATAAAAATGAACATTTGTTTAACTCATAAGGGAATCAGGCACAGGTCATAACAATCTGTGCACAGGAAAAGTAAAAAAATCTCAGATGTATATAGAGCAAAGCAATGTTGAATTGAACCTGCAAATAGATGCAATTATTTCCCCATAGGTTGGCAGGAAAGGCAGTTGAACCTCTATAAGACAGGACAGAATTTGCATGTCTATCAGTTACCTACAATTTACAGAGCTCAAAGGCAATGGACAGGGCTAGAACCTGATAACTTGGAGGAATGTCTTATACACAATGCATAGATTTCCACTGAAACACATTCTTTTCTAGATCAGACAGGAGGATGATAATTTGGAGGCCTTTGAATTGAGTTCATCAAAACAAAGATATACCATGGGTTGAAGTTGGGGAACACTGGTTATAATAAAGACAGGATAATTTAGGATTGATATGGCAGAGGTTGGGGAGAGCGCCTGAAATAGAGTCCAAAGTCAGGCATCTGGTGTTGGGGGTCAGGCAGCAGACCCATGGGCTGCCAGGTTTGTCCTGTTCCTGGTGGTAGTGTCGTATCGTAGGCTAAGTAAGCCTCTTGCCAGCCTCACAATGATATCATCTCTTTGACATCAAGGAAGCTCTACTTCCCAGTTTCCTGGGAGGAGGTGGGCCTAACTTCAGATGTCTCCTGATTCCAAGTTGAAACACCATGTATAATAAAAAAATGTATGGTGAATTAACAGTATTATCTTGAAAACATATATATAATGGGGTGTGTCCACTGAGCTAGAGAAAAGAGTAAGATACCTTTCCGTGTTTGCAATCCCGATCCCTTCAGCAAGCTGCCTGTGTTGTGCATGACATTTTGATTTAATTGCTATTCAATAACAGCAGTTTCTCTCTCTTCTATCTTGGTGGAGAGGTTTGCTGAGCTGGGAGGAGATTTTGTTTTTAATTGTATTTTCCTAACAGTAGACACAAGTGTAAGATCAAACTGAAGGGGCTGAGTGCATCATATCACTGAAGGCATTGCAGGCTATGTTAAGAACCACAGATGGGGGGCTCTATTGAGGATGAGAAACCCACACTAGACTGTGGGAATAATACACTGGCCCTGGTAAGGCCCTCTCAGCCCCATCAACCCTAAGACTGTCTACTGCCTCCAGCCAACCCAGCTCAGACACCTTCCAGGGTCTCCTGAGGAAAGATATTCCAGTGCTACCTAGACTGCTGGCTGGCCTTGTGGCTACACTTTGTCAGACTGAAAGCTTTCCTGGAGGTGCAGTCTCTTCCCTGGGAGTCCAGCTTCACAGACAGGGTGGCTAACTGGCAATTTTGACCGTTGGACACTCAGCAAATGGTGAGATTCAATTGCATGAAAAAGGCCAAATTCAGTACATCATGTTTATTATTGTGATGTCTGGATCTTAGTTGCTTTAGTTGCTTAATTGCTGTGGGCCAATGTGGTAAGAACCCAAACCATTTTACTTCCACATCAGCCTGGATTCTGAGAACCACACCATCCTGTCTACATTAACATGACCTTGCTATTCTGTCTTTGTTGGTACAATTTACTTTTCAGAAGTCTCCTGCCCAGGCAAATAGTTTGGTTGATTATTATAAGAGATCCTTGGAAGATAGAATAATGTCTCCTCAAGATGTCCATGTCTTCATCCCTGACACCTGTATCCTTATTATAACCAATTATCTTACCTTTTTTTTTTTTTCAAGATAAAATGTTACCTTACATGGTAAAAGGGACTTTGCAGATGTGACTAAATGAAGAGTCTTGAGATGGGGAGATTGTCTGGATTATCTGGGTGCCCAAAGTAATTACAAGGATCCTTATAAGAGGAAGGCAGGAGAGTCAGAGTCAGATTCAGAGAATGTGATGAGATGATGATGGAAGCAGAAGTCAGAGTGATGTGAGGAAGAGACAATGAACCCAGGAATACAGGCATCTCTAGAAGCTGGAAAATGTAAGGAAACAGCTTCTCCCTTCAGGAGAAATGCAGCCCTGTCACACTTTGATTTGGGGACTTCTGACCTCCAGCGCTGTACAATAATAACTTTGTGTTGTTTACAGACACTAAGTTTGCAGTGATTTGCTGTAGTAGCAGTGGGAAACTAATACAGACCCACCGACTCTTCAATGCAAAACATCAACAGAGAGTTTTCATCCAACTTCACTATATGCTACATGCTCAAGTTTACTGGAAGGGGTTCCGGACACTGGCTCTGGACTCACACTGCCTGGGTTTGAATGACAGTGTCTCTACATCTGACTGATGTGGCTTTGAACAATTTATTTGACCTCTTTGGACCTCGGTTTCTTCTTCTGTAACACAGTGTGATAATAAAAGCTCCCTTTAGATTGAGTCGTTGTTGGAATTTTTAAAAATGAATTAGCACATGTTCCAAGCTGGAAAAGAGTAAGCCTTCAATAAGCACTGGGAGAAAAGGAACAGACTGAAGTGATATGGCCTGGTTGGGGTGGGTGAGGAAGTAGTTGACCACTTCAGAGCAGGTGGCCTTTGCTGAGGTGGTGACATTAGTTTCAAGCTCATGATATAAAGGAACTAGTCATGCTGCGATCTGAGGGTAGAGCGGTCCCAGTAGAGGAAACAGCAAGAGCAAAGTCCTAAGTGTGAATAACCTTGGAGGTGTGTCTGGGGTATGGTTAGCAAGGGACTGGTGTCAGATGATGTCAGAGAGGAAGGTTGGCAGGGACCAACTCTTGCAAAGCTTGAGGAGTTTGGATTTAGTTCTGAGTGTGAAGGAAGCACTTTCAAGGGTTCTGAATGGGAAGCATCGTGATCTGATTCGTGTTTTTGTAAAATCACCCTGGCTGCTGTGTGGAAGGAACTAAGGTAAAATCAAGGAGAACAGGCCACCCCTCTTCACAAGCTCTAGAATTGGCCTTGCCTGCCTTGTCTGACAAAGACTTCATGAACATATGTGAAGGATTGTATTTCAAGATATATGTGGATACTGTTCTGCTGAAGAAAACAAAATGTTTCAAAATCTTTACTACATTTTAAGTGGCTTATCACTTATTTTTCTCAATCAATGGGAAACTGTACAACTATTGTTACACGAGACTGCTCATTTTTTTACATTAAAAAAGACATTCTTATTCATAACTATATACCAACTAGATTATTTTCATGTAAAAGCTCTTGTTTTAATTAATCTTCTCAGCCAGAGCTGTTCTCTGGCTGTGGGCCCTGCATATTAATTTTACATGAGAAACTTTGGTAACATGTGAGTGACAGTGGGGATGGGTAAGTGGAGATGAGGAAGATGGGGGTACTGACACCAGGGTCTTTTCAAAACAAGAATGAGATTAATTCTACATTCTTTTTTTTTTTTTAATCCTTGCCCGAGGACATTCTTCCATTTATCTTCAGATAGAGTGGGAGAGAAGGAGGAAGAGAGAGAGAGAGAAACATTGATGTGAGAGAGACACATGGATTGGTTGCCTCCCGCAAGACCCTGACCAGGGCCGGGAATGAACCGCAACCGAGGTACGTGCCCTTGGCCGGAATCAAACCCGAGACTCTTTGGTCCGCGGGCCGATGCTCCAACCACTGAGCGAAACTGGCCAGGGCTATTTCTACATTCTTGATGCATCAATTAAAATAATTAAAAAATACCTCTTGTCCTTTGTTAGTTTCCAATTGAAAAATGCAAGCAAAGCCTGGGAAAGATCACACTTAATAACTATATTTTAAGATATCACAATCTGGACCTCAGTTGTGTCATTTAATAAAAAGGATATAGAAGTCAGTCTCCCAGATAAGAGGCCATGTGGTAGAGACTAGACTCTGGCTTCAGGTCCATTTGGGTCAAACTGTTACCAGAGGGAAGAGGGGGCCAGAATCCTCCAAGACTTGTGGGCAGGAGGTTCTTGGAGCACAATCAGAATACGCATATTCAGCATGGATACAGGAGAATGGATGATTTTTATTGGTGTGGAGTTACACTTCTGGGCTTGGAAAGTCCCATGTCCCTCCGTCCAGTGCTGGAAGAGGAGCAGCTGCACATTCAGCAAGGCTGGAAATAAAGCCAGAGTCCAGAGTTTCACCTCCATGTTGCAGCCGGGTTCAGATTAGGATTAGTCTGGATTCAGTCCATAGATCCATTGTGGGGTTGCCGCAGTCATGGGCCACATGGCGGGGGCAGGGCATAGGAGCCCTGAAAGCAGTCCGGCACGGGCAGCAAGAGAGAGAGAAGGAGAGAGAATGCGCAAGAGCAGTGGCGATGCCCTTCCTGGCCACTGACTCGCTCCCAGGTGTGACAGACAGGTAGGCACCTCCCATGTCACTCAGACCTTGCTGGGCATGTGTCTAAGATGCCTTTGTCCAGACCCTTCTGGGACATGGGGAATAGACCCGAGTGTTAAACTATAGCTTTCTGACAAAAGCTGTGTAAGTGGCATGTCTATATTATTCAGTCTTCCCTTCACTCCTTTTCTGTTAATTAATAACCAGGTTATTGCAATGATATCAAAACCCTGGATACACCCCTGGATAACTGTGTGATCATGAGCAAGTCCTGTCCTATCCCTGATTCTGAATTACCTTTAAATGGGGAAATTTTTATTTGCAATGTAAATGTGAGGGTACTTGGGAGTAAAGATAAAAAAAATGTTAATTTCTCACCCTACCTTGGAATTCCCTAAATTGCTCACATCTAATTTAGTTTTAACAGAACTCTTAGAAAGAACTAGAACGTTTATTTATTTCAGTCCCATTATTTTACAGATGTGGAAACACAAGACGATCACATGAATTGCCAAAGAGACACATCATAAACTATTTGCATACCTGGGAGTGAACCTTAATATTCTAGTCTCCTAACCTAGTGGAGGGGAGCAGATTTTGCCACCCCAAAACATGCCTCTATGAGATATTAGTTATTTTAGGCTGCTTTATTTTAACAAACAGCAGACATGGTAGAAGCTATAAAAACCCACTAGAAGTTACCCTTTGTAACAGGACAGTTCTATTTGTAAGGGAAATCTCCACATGTAAGGGTGTTTCCCTCACCACTCAAGGCCTGCCTTCACTATCCATGGAGGGTAGTTTTCCCTCCACACTAGCACTATTAATGTGTTTTGGTGGGGATATGTGGAGCTCACAGCTTGATAGAAGACCTAGACCTCAACTCAATTACCAATTTATGAGTCTAGGCCATCAGCTACAAGAGAACTTCTCTTACATGAAATGTAAGAATATAATGAAAAAATATTCATTGTTCCCGAGGACCACATGGAAAGCTTCATTGAATCTGTTATACTGAAAAGAGACATTCTATTCTTCTAATGTATTCCATTCCAACTAACAATTTGGTAATTCAACAAGTATTTATGCAGCAACAAGTATGCCAGGTAGAATTTGAGTTGATCTGAAAAGTCAAATAATTACAATTAAAGAATGAGGGAGAGCCTGGCTAGTGTGGCTCAGTGATTGAGCGTCGACCCATGCACCAAGAGGTCGCCAGTATGATTCCCAGTCAGGGTACATGCCCAGGTTGTGGGCCCGATCCCCAGTGGGGGCATGCAGGAGGCGGCCAATCAATGTTCATTCTCATCGATGTTTCTATCTCTCTCTCCCTCTCCCTTCCTCTCTCTAAAATCAATAAAGAAAAAAAAATTTTTTTTAAATAATGAGGGAGAAAGAAAACGTAGAAGAGGAGAGTTATAACTAGCAGTTGACAAGAGAAACATTATGAGATGTTGTAAATTAAATTACAGCAGCCAGAGAGTGAGAGAAAGGGACAGAAATCGTTAACCAGTCAGTAGCTGTGGGTCAACTAACAAAAGACTGCTCACGGTCCTGATGTTATGTTGGAGTTTGACTCAGCCTCCAGGGGTCTATTAGCAGACTAGACGGCACTGAATTCTGCCTATGCATGAACTTTCAGACTGTTGCCTGTAAGCAATCAAAAGTGGTAAATATTTCTTCCTTACTGACTGCAGCTGTCCTAGAACTGCCCCCACTTCGCCCTTTCCAACTCCTCCTCCTCTGTAGCCAGTATAAATTCTTTCCAAATAACTTATGATCTTTCTTCCCTAAAACATAATGTATAAAAGAGCCATCAACTCAGGATGTCAGCCACGTTGTCTTCTCCATCTGGCACTTCAGGCTTCACCCCCAGACCTGGTCCTTTTCTGGCTAGCAGGTGGCTCAATAAACCCTTTCTTTCAGAAAAGCTTTAATCATGAAGGTTTTGTTTGTTTGTTTGTTTTTTAACCTAGTGATTATGTCCCTAAAAGAAATGCAAACAAATGCTGAAGCACCTTCTCTTACATAACAGCAAACTGGGCAACCTCCAAATCGCTAGGGATGAGGTTCCTTCCCCACCCCGAGAAGTAAATGTAGGTATCACAGACAATCAAACCTTTTTTTTTCTTTCAGAGTGATTTCTTACCGGCTGGCTCAAAGATGTAGCTTCAATACTTTCCTCCCATTTTTGGCCTTTCCTGTCATCTACTCCTCTTTTTCCACATGTTTTCTTATTTTTTTTTATCCACTAATCTTGTATTTGGGACTACAAAAACATTTTGTTGGAAGAGTAGATGGTTCCAAGTTTTATGAAATCCGTGGTTCTACAAAATGCGTATGTACACAACCCATGTTAATTAATATTACCCTTTTTGTTTTACTGGGGCTAAGTAACAGATCCTGGAGTGACAAATCAAATAATGTCATGATAGACTAATTCTTCCGGAACCTGGAACTTCCAGAATCCTTCATATTATTGTTTAACCTGCTGATATAAATGTAGGTATCACAGGGAATTTCTTGAAATTAGAAGAGAAATAGGGGACATAGAACTAAAGATCAAAAGTCCTATTTCAAATTGCATTTCAACACTTGATTAAAAGCATCACTAAATTAGATCCAGCCCTAGCCGGTGTGGCTCAGCAGTTAGAGCGTCGGCCCACGGACCAATGGGTCACAGGTCCGATTCCGGTCAAGGGCACATACCTCGGTTGTGATTTGTCCCTGGTCCTGTTTGGGGTCGTGCAGGAGGCAGCCACTCGATGTGTCCCTTTCACGTTGATGTTTCTCTCTCTTTCTCTCTTCCTCTCTCTCCCTCCCACTCTATCTGAACAAAAGTGGAAAAACGTCCTCGAGTGAGTATAAAAAAATATATACATATATTAGATCCAACAGCAGAGAAACAGAAGCATAGGCTGCTGAGGTCTATGGCGAACATTTCTGGGACAGGACAATCATTTGGAGGCTCCAGCTCCATTTTATCCCACTCTGACTCCATCTTGTACCCCGAGAGCTCACCCACACTGGTGGCATCCTGAATTCTGCCCTGATTGGGCAAGTTCATGGCCAATGGAAAGCTCAAGTGTGGGTCCTACGTCAAGGGCTCTGGTTATTGCGGTCCATAGGTGGGTCTATTGCTGAAAACCATTTAGTGTTTAGGAAAGTGCTAACCATGAGGCCTGCTCTAGAAGCGCTTTCTGTTTTGGGGGGTGAGATGAGGTGGGCTTATAAATTAATTGAAAGTCTGATTTCAGTGTTATTTAACATATGGGACGTAGGCTTCTAATGGCTCTGGACTTACTGACAGAGGTTGGCAAATCTGAATGGGTTTATAGCATTTTTATAGACTTAATAAATGTGTCTTACTCATTAACAAATATTAATTTTACAGAGGACTATTGGATTGAATAAAATGCAACTTTAGCCCGGCCAGTGTGGCTCAGAGGTTGAGCGTCGACCCATGCACCAAGAGGTCACCAGTTCGATTCCCTGTCAGGGCACATGCCCAGGTTGTGGGCCCGATCCCCAGTGGGGGGCATGCAGGAGGTGGCCAATCAATGTTCCCTCTCATTGATGTTTCTCTCTCTCTTTCCCTCTCCTTTCCTCTCTCTCTAAAATCAATAAAGAAAAAAATATTTTAAAAAAACATTTAAAAAATGCAACTTTAAGTTGTTATTAACATGAATAAATTTTTTTATTTTGTTTATTTATTTAAAAACATTTTTTTCTTTATTGATTTTATAGTGTGAGGAAAGGAGAGAGAGAGAGAGAGAAATATCAATGAGAGAGAACATCGATTGGCCACCTCCTGCATGCCCCCCACTGGGGATCAGGCCCACAACCTGGGCATGTGCCCTGACCAGGAATCAAACCGGTGACCTCTTGGTGCATGGGTCAACGCTCAACCACTGGGCTACACCGGCTGGGCGAATAAATCTTTTTATTATGTATTTTTTTTAGTCAATGAATATCAAAGGATAGCTACTACCATCATGTGGTATAGTCTAATTACTACATATATTTTTTTAAGTCTAGAAAAAAAATTAAGAAAACCTATTTAGTCGCTATTTAAAGGAACTTTTAAAGTTATTTTATTTTAATTAATGCTCTCAGGGCTGAACAAGTGCAATATTGTGTTGTCTATTATAAGGTAGCCTAAAGGTTTTATTTGGCAGAAGAGGATTTTATTCTGATTCCTCAGTGATAGGTCAGAGTGTTCAATGTTCCAAGGCTGCTTTTAGAGTGAGGTTTTAATGTGGGAGTAGGATAAGATGTGGGAAAATAGGCCAACATAATTTAGTTTTCATTTGTGTCTAATAATGAAGAAGATATGAATCATCTTCCACTGTAGTTAAATCCACCACTTCCTCAGTTATATCTTAGATCAATGTGTTGGGCAGGGTTTTGATAGGAAGTCTAGTGGGAACTAATTACAGAAGTGTGGGCAGCGTTTAGGAAAAGCAAGAATGTTCAGTACCCAAGGGCTAGGATGGAGAGGGAAAAGGGGAGAGTGGTTCCTGGACTCTGAAGAGAAGGGGATATGGAGAGGGCCAGGTGACTGGTGCTGTGGACTTCAGGAGAAGAATTTTGTGCTAAGGGAGTCGGGGAGGAAATACGCTGAAATTTCTTCTTCCCGCCCTCTGGTCTCCTTGAAGAGTCTCCCTTTGTACAGTTCCACTGGAAGAGGAGGGCAAGGGAGCCAGGGCACAAAGTGGGGTGGAGAAGGATGGGAGTAGCTCTGGAAGGACAAGTGAAGACATTCAGCACAACCAACCAGATAATATATCAAGTATCTGTCTTCCACTACATAGCCAAGAAAGGGGCTCTGGATTTATACAGATCATGATTCAGTTCTTTATGGTTTAATTCAAACTGTATGTCTTTGATTAAATCCCTCAATGTCTCTGAGTCTCATTTTCACATTTGTAAAATGTGGACAGAAGACCCACTTTCCCAGGTTGTTATCAGGTTTAATATTATGTAGAGGAGGATATAGCAAAGTCTGTTTGATGCTGGAAACTCGAGGGCAATAAGGCGCCTTAGAATTTAGACATCTATCATCTTTGTTCTTGCCTGTCAGCTACTAAGTGTCCATTGCATGCTGTGTGCTTAAGGGCTTTATATTCTTGGCAATTTTTGAACTAGTTGGGAATGTACTATAAGCATTGACTGTGGTCTGATCTTAGTATGTCTTACATATGTACTTTTACTATTTCTCAATTTATTTTGGTGCTGATGTGACTAATAAAATACAAATTTATTTGAGTTATGAAAATCATGGTACCTTGTTTATTTTTCATCATGGTGGTATATTTTCTCTATCAAAGGGATACTGAAAGCACACTATCTTTTGTGGGGTCAGGTCAAGAAAACCTTTCTTTGTGTGTGTGATTCTAAAAGGAATCTTTGTACTTAAAATGTTTAGGGACCACTGATCTATTTTGGCTATCAACTTGACTTAGATTTTTATGAAGAAATTTTAGGCCTTAAACATCTGTTTCTGAGGACAAGTCTTTCCCTGTACTGCATAATAAACTTGAGGGCAGTACCGGTGCCAGTTTAATAGTGCCTTTTAAAATGGAGAGTCTCCCCTTTCAAACTCTCAGTGCAGATGATAAATAGGAAAAAAAGTCTAAATTTAGGGTCATGCTTCAATATAGGAATGAGGATGAAATCTAGAAAAGAAAATGTATTTAATCCTGAATGCAAATCATTCATGTTCAGTAAAAACAAGAGAGACTATGTCAGCCCCTCACTCTCTGTCAGCATCACCAGTACAACTCAGCTCTTCTTGCCATTTTATTCCACAGGCAGAACGTGATGAAGAGAATGGCTTATAGATCCACACAACCCTGATTTCACATCCTGGATCTGCAAGTATCAGGTGTAACTGGGCCTAATGTAAAAACATCAAGATTGCAAGGTTATTTTGGGTTTCAATAAGATAGGTTGCATTGT
This sequence comes from Tadarida brasiliensis, assembly GCA_030848825.1. Taxonomy (NCBI): domain Eukaryota; kingdom Metazoa; phylum Chordata; class Mammalia; order Chiroptera; family Molossidae; genus Tadarida; species Tadarida brasiliensis. The sequence goes on along the minus strand of CM061267.1, from coordinate 73,334,474 downwards.
AGGGATGAAAAAAATAATTAATTTCCCTCTTTGGATGCTATAGAGTTCTCATCACTGTAGTACATAGAATTTCAGGAATGTAGGAACCAGTCGTCTCTTATTTCCTTATTTTAAAGATAGAAACAAGGAGATTGTAGGACATACCTATCGTCATCTAAGCAGTTAGTGGTAAAATTCAGACTGGAGCTCAGTCTTTTCCTGAAATTATTAATAAATTTGTCAGCGACCAAATGTAATGATGAATCGAATTGAATACATGTTTGAGAATGTACCTAGTATTATCCACTGACCTCACCCTGGGACCCAAAAGGTGAAGACCTCGACACAACCAAGAAGGTGACAACAACCTGGTAGTACACAAATACAGTACATCCATATCACAAGTTTAATGGTGATCCATCACAAAATACAAATACACTGAGCTGTACATTCAGAGGAAGAAGAAATTTAACTCTGTCTGAGGTAGAACATAATGAAATCCAGTTTTGCATTTAATAAAAAGAGGATACCCTTCCAGCTATTCCTATCTGCCTCACTATTTATTTGGAAAATATTTGTGTATCCACATCTATGCATCAGACCCTCTTTTAGGAGTAAGGAGGAACTACAGTACTCCTAATGAACTTGTAATTAAGGATGCGAGGCAGATCTGATGCCTCGGGGATACTGCAATCATTTTGGTGAGGCCTTCCCTAAGAACCAAGGGCAGAAGACCCCCTAATGGTCAGAACAGCAGGCAAGGTATCCCTAGGTGTCGCTGGGGTCCCTGGCCTGACCTCTGAGGCTATTCTTCAGCAAGCACACTGACACTAAACAGCTGGAAACAGAACGGCTCCTCCCAGCTCCTTCGCCCTCCTCTCCTCCCCACTTTGTCCCGCCCCTCCCGCCAGGCCACGCCCACGCCCCTGCGCGCATTGGTTGGTTCTCGCAGGCATGATGAAACTTCCCGCACGCATTACAGGAGCCAGGCGGTATAAAGGCAGAGGAAGCGCGCCCCGCCGTCTCGCTCGCCGGTCGTCCGCAGCTCCCGTCTCTGCGCCCGCGCCTCCAGCTCACCCACCCTGTTTGCGCCCAGGTAAGCTAGGCGCCCGTGCCCAGCGCAGCGCCCTTCCCCGCGAGCGTAGGCTCCGGTGCCCAGCGCAGCGCCCTTCCCCGCGTGCCTCGTGGCTGCCCCAGGAGCGTAGGCTCCCGGGCCCAGCGCAGCGCCCTTCCCCGCGTGCCTCCGGGCTGCCCCGGGGCTGCCCCGGGAGCGGGGGTACGATGCGCGGCCGCCTGGCTCCGCTGATGGGAGGGCAGACGCGGATCCCTCCTCCGGCAGATGCTGCGGCTCCTACCAGGTAATGAGGGCGGGGCCGATGGTGGCGCACCTGGGAGCTAGCGCGAGAGGACAGACCTCTGTCATGGTCACCAGAGGAAGGGATCAGTGAGCCGAAGAGGGCAGGCCAGCTGCTTTGGAGAGAAGGTGGCGGTGGCCTAAGTTGCCCCCTGTGAATTTTACTATTTTTTATTATATTGCGTCAAGGCCTGTGGAAATTGTCGCAGTCTGGGGACCTTCTGGTGCAGCGGCCGAAGGGTGCACGTGGCCGGGGTGCCGTTGGGAGGCCCGGGGTTACTTGGTAGTGTGGTCCTGGTCCAGGAGGGGGCGGTCTCCGGGATTGTGGGTCTCGGCCTCCGGGTCGGTACTTACCCCCTCACCTCCGCTGCCCCTCTTTTACCTCGCCACCCCCTCCCCCCCAGGCTCAAGTGACTTGCTGAGCAAACCCTACCAAAAGAGGTCTGTTGAGGCCGACAGGCGGCGTGGTACAGAAAAGGGCAAAAGAACTGGCATATCTATTCAATAGAACTTTAGATTGTTACTATTTTGAATAAAGGATCAGTTTTCTTCTCGTCCCGTGGCCCACAGACCCAGGGTCTGTTGCCCTGGGTGCTTGACTGATGATTTAAAAGCACCCAGAACTCTTTTTCATTGATTGATCGCACTGCTCTAAGATTAATTAGAAGCAACTTAGTCTTGAACCTGACCAGGAGTTGGTTGCTGAGATCTTACTGTACAAATACGGTGATATGAAGTTTAAGTAGTTGGTAATTAGAATAGAATGCACTGAAACAACACTATCCAATTCAGTAGTGGCTAGTGAGAACTTGAAATGCTGGCTGGTCCCAACTGAGATGTGTTGTGAGTGTAAAATATACCAGATGTTGACGATTTAATAGAGAAAAGCAATATGAAATGTCCCCTTGATAAGTTTTTGTACTGATTACATGTTGAAATGATACTATTTTTCGGTAAATTGTGTTAAAATATATTTGAAATTAATTTCACCCTTTTCCTCTCTTTTTATTGGAGCTACTAGTATATTTAAAATTATATATGTGACTCACATTTGTATTGGACAGCACTGCTCTAGAAGTTGATGAGGGCAATGTGGAAAATTACTGGGAACAGGCAACAGCAGTAGGAAAAAGCAGTGCAAGTAGGACCTTTGCCGTCAAGTGAGACTAATTCCAATAAATATAATAGGTGATGGTTTTAATTTGTTTTTATCTGCTGGAGAAGTAAGTGCTTCACAAACTTGTTTCCCCTCCAAATTAGTGGTTAGTATTTATCTTTAGCAGGCTTAATGATGGGATTCTCTAAGCAACATTGGGAGGACCTAGGTAAATTAATGATTCACTAGTGTGACCTCAGGTGCTTTTCAAAGCACTTTCCCAGCACACTTTTTAAAAAATTTAACTTTTAGTTGTACAACATTGTAATTTGATATCTGTAAACACTACAAAGTGATCACCCTCAAAAGTCTAGTTATTACCCATCACCTTAAAATTGACCCCCTTCATGCTTTTGGCCTGTCCTCCACCCCCCTTCTTCTCTGGTATCTGCTGATCTGTTCTCTGTACCTGAGTTTGTTTCTATTTTGTTTTTATATTCCACATATAAATGAAATGATATAGTATTTATCTTCTGACTTACTTCATTTAACATTATACCCTGAAGGTAAAAATCCATGTTGTTGCAAATGGCAACCTTTTTTTTTTTTTATGGCTGAGTAGTATTCCATTGTATATATAGTATAGAGTCAAAGGTAGATAGATGACTTATCAATAGTCATCTCACTTAAATCTCAGTGGATTTTCCCACTAAATCTCAAAGTAAATATCTCATCATTGGCTGCTTGGCCCCCGTGCATGGAAGGGACTGCATAAGACATGTGATACTTTATTTCCAAGTTGCTTGAGTTACTATTATATTCCATTAATTTGATCTAGTCTCATTAAAAGACCAAAAGAAGCTTTGGTTCATTTAGATAGGAATGAAATGCCCTCAGAGGATTGCTCAAAATGGCCGCCTCCTGCATGCCCCCCACTGGGGATCGGGACCACAACCTGGGCATGTGCCCTGACCAGAATCGAACCAGCGACCTCTTGGTGCATGCGTTGACGCTCAATCATTTAGCCAGGCTGGAATGTATATATTTTTCCTTATGATCTTTGTCCCAAAATCATCTACGCATTTGCTGCAAATTTGCATTTTTAAAAAATACCAAAGTAATTTCCAAATTAATAAATATTTTGGTCAAATAACTGTTTTGAGCTGGCAGCATCCAAATACATTCAACTTATTTCACAGTTGAATATTTGAAATTTCCAAGTAATGAACATTTGTAGGAATTATTTATTTGCGTCTTGGTCTACAGGGCTGAACCCACCTGTTTTCAGAGATATCATCACTGTCTGTGTCCCACCTACTTTGCTTTCTTATTGACCAAGGCAACTTTGAGGCAAAAATATTTGAGAACATTTTTGTCCTTTAGGACATTTTGATGGTGAACATTTTGTATCTCTGTCAACGTAAATTGTTGTTGTTATAAAGCGAGGATATCTGTATGAGATAATGTTGCTTCCTTTTTCTCTCTATAATTTCTTTTATCACATTTGAATAAGTCACTTAGAGATAAGCTAGAAGTTGTGAAATGCTTGGAAGAGCCATATATCTTAATAGTACACTTTAGCAATATGTATCATCTTCCATTCTACCCACGATATTCTATGTGCAGTTAGTAGAGGTAGAGAGAGTACACTTAATTGTCAAGGAGATCCCCGAGGAAACTGCAGAGAGTCTCGTGGATTTTTGAGGGCTTTTGAGATTCTGAGCTGGAAAGAGTGGGGCTGGAATCTCTGGGTAGATTGGAGCCAGCCTACATGTCATCTGTATCTTGGAAGTAAACCTAGGATGCAGAACAGAATGTGGCCTGAACACTGCCAGCTCTAGCTGACAAAATCCTAAGGTGAGAGAGATGGATGGAGGCTTTGGGTGCTAAGCTGCTATAGCTTGCTGGTAAAGGTCATCCATCTTTTCTGAATACTTGTAAGTGCATTATTCTCTACTCCTAGGTGCCTGCCAACCTAATGAAAATTTGCTGTAGATAAGATAGTTTATATTTCAGTCTTTGAAATGATTTATGCAAGTTTTTGGAATCAAGATTTAATGCCCACTTGGATCGGATACTGAGTACCTGTTCAACTGGTCTGCTTTTCTCTCCTTAGGGCGCCCGTAGCACCACTGCACCATGTGTGGCATTTGGGCCCTCTTTGGCAGCGATAACTGCCTTTCTGTTCAGTGTCTGAGTGCTATGAAGATTGCACACAGGGGTCCAGATGCATTTCGCTTTGAGAATGTCAATGGATATACCAACTGCTGCTTTGGATTTCACCGGTTGGCAGTGGTGGACCCGCTGTATGGAATGCAGCCAATTCGAGTGAAGAAATATCCATATTTGTGGTTATGTTACAATGGAGAAATCTATAACTATCAGAAGGTAAACAAAATGAAACCAGAAGGTAAACAAAATGAAACCAGAAGATCTATTGATGGGATTAAGCCTCAGAACTCATTGATTGTAATCGTTTTGTGTATTTTGTATAATGGTTTTTACTTTGCAAAACACTTTCCATGTTCATGGTTTTATTTGTTCCAATATATAGATAGGGCACTGACATTCAAAAAGATGAAATGACTTGGTCACACACAAAAAAGATAAAATGGAAATTACAATTCAGCTTCTTTAACTCTTAGAATTTTTTTTTTTTTTCTATTATGAATTTAAATGTTAATTAGAGCCTGTGCTAGGCTCTGTGTTAGGTGCTGGGGCCACAGTAGTAAATATGAGAGGTAGGTCTGCACTGTAATGGAATATATATATTCAGGCCTGGCTGGTGTGGCTCAGTGGTTGAGTGTCAGCCCATGCACCAAGAGGTCGCTGGTGTCTGTTAGAGACCAGACACAAAAATGACTGTACATATAACAGGCATTCTGAAAACATAAATATGGAGCAGATGGATACAGGAGACTAAGTTTTAGGAAGAATGGTCAGAGAAAGCCTCTTGAGAAATTGACACTTGAACTGAGAGGCAAAGGACAAGGATCAGCCAGCAAGGTTGGAAAGAGCATTTCAGGGAGAAGGAATAGCATATGTAGAAGCCCTGAGGCAGGAAGCAGCCCTGGGATTGTCCTAAGGAAACAAGATAGGGTTGGGAAGGTAGGCAGGACCAGATCAAGCAGGACTTGGTATAGTAAAGAGTTGGAATATCATTCTAAGAGCAGGGAGATTTGAGGATTTTAAGGCACGGATGGGATTTAATAGTTTGGAGGTGATCATACTTGGAGCTTTTCTATAATGCTGCCCTTAAGATATTTATTGCTACCGCATACTAACACTTAATCAGAGCCAGAGGACAGAAAGGTGGCCAGATGCAGTAGAGTGCAAGAAGAAGGACTTTTAGCAGTATTAAAATTGGAACAGCTTTCTAATCTGGTGAAAGTTTATTCTTAAGATGAGAGTGGGTGAGGGGATAGAAATTCTGACCCAAGGAAGCTAAATTTCAATCTGGAATTATTTGTCTAATGTTTCATAAGAAATTTTTAATCTAAAATTTGCAGGGGTTTTTGTTTGTTACCCTCCTTTTCAACTTTTAGTTGTGAAAAGTTCAAACTTACAAAGGGAACAGAACAATGAAAATCTGTACTGAGTAATTGTTAATGTTTTGCCACATTTGCTTTGTCTCTGTATTTATACACATACATGCTTATTTTTTTGGTATTTAGTATGTTACAGATATTATGACTCTTCTAAATATGTAAGCATTTATCTTCTAGAATGACATTCTTCAATCTAACACCACTATTATTATTAAACCTAAGAATCCATAATACCATCTAATATCGAGTTCATATTTCTCCAAGTGTCCCAAGAATATATTTATAGTTGGGTTTTTTAATGTTTACTTGTTTGTTTATTTTGGGCCAGATTTCATTCAAGGTTCATGCCTTTGGTTGTGATGTCTCTGGGTATTTTTTCAGCCTTCTTGATATATACCTATCATTCATGGGTAGGGTTTTATATTCTAGCCACCCTTTGGACTTTTTAAAATCTCTAAACATAGCTTTTGCCATTGTTTGTTGTCTGCTTATAGGAACACTCTCAATTACAGGCTTTTCATTTGCAAAGTTTTTATAGTAATTCATCAAATTCCCCTCACATTTATTAAGGGCTTACTATATACATCAAGCATCATTACATAGGTGTTTGGAGATGAAATGGTGAACAGGGAAGGTAAGAATGGAGTTTCATGCTAGTGGGACTCCTGGAGAGGAACAGTTCTTGCTTAATAAGCCAAATTAGTACCAAATACATGAAAATGCTAGGTTGTGTTATGGCAGTATTAGCCTGACTTTCACTTTAAATGAGACATGAAATTCTATCAGTCGTGTATGGTAATGCAGTTTGAGCAGCTGGAAATCGGTCTAAAGAGTAGAACGGGCAGTTTAGGCTCTTATAAAGTATTCTGCAACATAAGCTCCAAAACCCTCCTGTTTTTAATGAAAATAAAATTTACTACCACTAAAATACAGCCTGAGGTGTATTGGGAGTGGAGGGAGAATGAGTCAAGGAGAGGAGGAATCTGGGTGAAGGCTGCAGCATAGAGGAGGCCTTCTCCCTGCAGGGAGTGGCAGGGCCTTGCAGCCAAGTCCAAGGTCAGCGTGATTTCTGAATGGTGGCAAGAGATGAGGGCTTTTGTCTCAGGAGAGTAGGAAGTGGTACTTGTGAATCATTAACCCATAAATTACCTGCAAAGGTTAGGCCCAAGAGCAGTGATGACATAGTGGTGGAGGGAAGATATGGGAAGCTGCTGCTTGCTAAAATCATTGGCTGTTTTAGGGTCATTTATCCTTCAGGTACTTTAGTCCACAAGGGTCAGCAGAAGACCATTTTCACATCCCACCTGCCAGGGACAGAGATCATCCCTGATAGTCTCACAGAGCAGGGAGAGGCAACCAGGAGGTGGCTTTGTAGACACTGGAGGCAGCCAAAGCCCACTTTTGGACAGTTCTGTGAGTGCTTAGAGACAAAAGGTCCACACATGTATAAAGTGAGTGAGATTGTGAAGCATGTTTTATAGGCCATATGTATATAAACATGTAGATTTACTTTTTGAAATTTAAAATCATGTTTTAAATGTTTAAACTTATCTGGAATTTCTACCTGATTTTATACGAACCTTTTCCTTTTCATTGTCAACCCAAAATCATGAGCTACGTACAAAGAAAGAGGAACAAACATACGAAGGACTTCTCACCTTCACAGTTGCCAGTGATGATGGGGAGTCATGGAGTTTGGGGGGCATAACTTAAACCCTCTTACTCTGTATGTGCTGACAGTGACGTTCTCTTGACTGTTCCTTTGGGGCATGTGCACTAATAAGCTCCACGGTCATTTCATCTGTCATTGAGAAGTAGCTGTAATTCCGCTGCGGTGGTGGAAGGACCCCCTGGATGTTGTAGCCCTCTCCTAGGGACCAGCAGCTTTGTTTTGGACCATGTGTCTCTATTATTGTGACAGAGTCATTTACTTTTCAGGGAATAGTGCCAAATATGTTTGTCCTGTTGCTTTCTCTTTTCATAGGTAGGTCTCTGAAGCTGAACTAGAAAAAACTCAGCCAATATTATATTCTCAAACCCAAATTTTACAGTAGTGGAAGATATAGTTTTAGTGTCATGGCAACTGGGCAACCCATTTGCTTAACTTACACATATACAGGAGTAGGCAAAGGTGGGTTTGCAGTTGTGAGTATACAGAACAGTTTATTCTTGTATTATTATTTATTAATTCTTGTATTTTTTTCTATACAAACAACTGTTAGATACTTTTGCCCACCCTTGTATGAAATATATTTGTATTACATACACAATAGGTATATAATATGCATTTTCATCCCTCCACGCATTATTGTTCTGGTACATTGTCTCTGCATTCTGTTTATCAGAATGCAACTAAATTTTTGCATTTTAAAATGTGTAGGATTGTGACAAGCTATTTTTTAAATGCCGTGATTCTTCTAAATCACTGAAGGGCATGAAATGATTATTGAGCATAGAAATATTGAAACAACTTGGCAATAAAAAATTATTAGTGAATGCATAAGGATTCTAACATTTAAATTTTGCTATTGCTTCCTTAAGCTGCAACAGCATTTTGGATTTGAATATCAGACCAAAGTGGATGGCGAGATAATCCTTCATCTTTATAACAAAGGAGGAATTGAGCAAGCGATTTGTATGTTGGATGGGGTGTTTGCGTTTATATTGCTGGATACGGCCAATAAGAAAGTGTTCCTGGGCAGAGATACCTATGGAGTCAGACCTTTGTTTAAAGCTATGACGGAAGATGGATTTTTGGCTGTGTGTTCAGAAGCTAAAGGTAATAATAGAATTTTTTCTTAATAGATTTTCATTACTATCCTGGATTTTATTTTTCTTTTTTTCCTAAGTCACATTTGCAAATCCCATAGGGGGCAATCCAGAATTTTACAGTTAACTAAGTAAGTTTTGGAAGTTCTGAGCTTTGTGTTTTTTTAAACCAAGGAGTTAGACTCTTCTTTTCAGCACTTAAATTCTGTAATCCTAAGTATAAATCTATATAGTAAAGCCATTTAATTTTTGTTGTGCTCACATGCTTTGCATCTAGTTTGATCCCATACTATGTCTTGGCAAGTTTACCTAGCTCCTGTTGTAATATTAGGATTGGCCCTGCAATTATTGCAATGTGGTACCAGGCCATAACTACAGCAAATATTTATTTAGCATTTTGGAAACAGCTTTATTGGTAATATAATTCACATACCATACAGTTCACCCATTTAAAGAATTTAGTTCAGTGGTTCTTAGTATATTCACAGATTTCTGCAACCAAAACTCCTGTCGATTTTAGAAATTTTTTTACCACCTCACAAAGTGCCCTTTAGCTGTCACTCCTCGTCCCTCTATATCCATCAACCATTGACCGTCTCTATGGACTTTCCTGTTCAGGACACTGCATATGAATGGGATCATGTTTTACGTGGTCTTTGTGACTGGCTTCTTTCACTTGTACAATGCTTTCAAGATTTGTCCATCTTGTAGCATGTATAGTGCTTACCTTTTTTTTTTTTTTTTTACTTTTTGTGGCCTAAAGATATCCCATTACATGGATATACCACATTTTTTTTTTTATCCATTTGTCAGTGGGTGGACATTTGCATTTGTATACAAGTTTTGGTGTGGACATGTGTTTTCATTTCTCTTGGGTATGTACCTAGGGGGTGGACTTGCTGGTCATGTGGTAGCTCTGTGTTTAGTTGTTTGAGGAACTGCCAGGCTGTTTTCCAAAGCAGCTGTACCATTTTATAGTTCCACCAGCAGTATATGAGGGTTTTGATTTCTCCACGTCCTCACAGACACTTTTTTTCTTTAATCCTCACCCAAGGATATTTTTCCATTGATTTTTAGATAGGGTGGAAGGGGGAGGTGGGTGAGAGAGAGAGAGAAAAACATCAGTGTAAGGAGAGACACATCGATTGGTTGCCTCCTGCACGACCCTGACAAGGGCTGGGAATCAAACCTGCAACCCAGGTACATGCCCTTGACTGGGAATCGAACCTCCTAACCTTTGGTCCACAGGCTGATGCTCTAACCACCGAGCCAAACCGGCCAGGGCATTTTCTGATTTTTTGATTCTAGCTATCCTGGTACATATGAAGTACTATTTCATTGTAGTTTTGATTTGTATTTTCCTGTTGACAATGATGTCAAGCATCTTTTCTTGTCTTTGTGCCATTTGGATATCTTCCTTGGAGAAATGTCTATTTAGTTCTTTGGTCTTTTTTTCCTGCTGAGGATCATTTAATTTTTAACAGATTACTTTTTAGAGCAGTTTTAGGTTTCAGAAAAATTGAACAGAAAACAGAGTTTTCATACAGGGTGGGCAGATTACAGTTGTGAGTACAGTTGTATTATTTTCCATATGAACAACTGTACACCTACTTTTGCCCCACCCTGTATATTCCTCTCATTATGTTCAGCAAGGTTGCAGAATACATGATCAATATGCAAAAATGAATTGTATTTGATACACTTGCAATGAACACTATGCACTTGTAATGAACAATCTAAAAATGAAATTAAGAAAACAATTTCATTTATAATAGCATCAAAAAGAATAAAATACTTAGTATTAAGTTTAATAAAAGAAATGCAAAACTTGTACTCTGAATACTATAACACATTGTTGAAAGAATGAAAGATTTAAATAAATGGAAAAATCATCCCATGATTATGAATCAAAGACTTAACATTGCTAAGGTGATACTATTTCCCCAAATGATCTTCCCATTAATGTGATTCCTATCAGAATCCCAAATGACTTCCTTGTAGAAGTTGACAAACATTCTAAAATTCCTACGGAAGTACAGGGACCCAGGATAGCCAAAAGAGCAAAGTAGGAGGACGCATACTTCCTGACTTTAAGACTTACTATAAAACAAGGGTAAGCAGGAACAGTATGGTACTGGCATAGGGAAAACATATAGACCAGTAGAATTGAATTGAGAGTCTAGGAAATGAACCCATACATCTATAGTCAACTGGTTTACAAAGGAACCAAGACCATCCAACGGGAAACGCACAGTCTATTCTACAACTGGTTCTGGGACAACTGGACATACACATGCAAATAAATGACGTTGGACCTTTATCTCACACCATATACAAAAATTAAAATGGATCAAAGACCCAAATATAAGAGCTAAAACTATGAAATTCTTGGAAGAAAACATAGGGGTAAGTCTTCATGACATTGGATTTCACAGATTTCTTAGATACGACACCAAAAGCATATGCAACAAAAGAAAAATAGATATATTGCACTTCATCAATTAAACATTTTTGTACTAAAAAGAACACCATAAAGAAAATGAAGACACAACCCAAAGAATGGAAGAAAATACTTGCGAATCATATTTAGCATTTTTTGACAGTAGACTTGAGGAAGACATTCATCTTTTATTTCTTATGTAGACAGTAAGTCATATCCTACCCTCTGGTCTACCTGCCTGCCTCTTATGTTTTATTCCTTACGTCCTTTCTCACTTAGTTTCTAGATCAATAAAAGGGTCCTTAGGACACCAGTCACAGTGTGAGTACTAATAGATGTGTGAATTGGTCTATTTTCAGGCATTTCAAATGGCACAAAACAAGTCTATATGTTAAGTACTATTAGGAAAGCCCAGAGAACACGAGGGAAAAGCAGACCTCCACTATGTCTCTTTTGGGCTTGATAACTTGATGTAAAATTATAATCTTAAATTCAGTTTACCCTTTGAAATTTCTTGACTTATATTTTACATCCTTCATAACACTGCCTTTTTCCAGATCGAATGATCTCAGCCAGGGTACTGCAACAGTTTTTATTTCCCTTTGTTTTTAGAATAACTTACCAAACATTCATCTGATCACGCTACTACTACCTGCATAAAACCTTTTACCTACCCCTCACCCTCTATGGGGGTTGTGTGGCTCTATTAAGCTCTGCTAGCTAGTGATGGGATCTGGGTCTTATATAGTCTTTGATTTCAGTGCTACACAGTAGATTACTGAATTAACAAACTCACATTGTAAATCATAATGAGTATTCTGTATAGAGAGGCTATTCCTGTTTACAATAAAACGTTGATTTTTGTATCAAAGATCATGGTGATAACACGTTGGCTGCTCACTGTGAGAACTTTTTGAAGAAATGTATATTATACTTGTGTATAATAACTAGTTAAGGGATAAATGCCTGACTCCATAATATCTGACTATAAAGTACCTAGTAGTGGGTCATTTTGCTTGTTAAAGGACTGGGAACCATGGTCATTTTCTTAAAATACCTTAGTGATGACAAAGAAATGACTACCAGGAGATTATAAATTAACATTTCAAGTCCATCTCTTTGCTTAATAAATGTAACTTATTTTTCTATTTACATTTGCTTGCTTTATTATAGAAAATAGATTTTCTGGATCAGAAATTCTAGGTAGGCAGAAGAAATCGAATATTGGAGATTTTCCTAATGCTTTGAATTACTAGAAACCAATTTTGCTATGCACTTCTGTACCTCTGTTATCTCTATAGTAAGTAGATGGTAAGGTTCGAGTTCCTATTTTTCTCCTATAATGGACAAGTGATTGTATTAAAAAGGGAAAATGAAAAGGAATTTAAAGGCTATTACCTAATTGTGAAAGTTACTGTGAGGTGTTATCCTAATTTGAATAAAATTATCTTTTTGAATTTGTAGGTCTTGTTAACGTGAAGCACTCCACAGTTCCTTTTTTAAAAGTGGAGCCTTTTCTCCCGGGACACTATGAAGTTTTGGACTTAAAGCCAAATGGCAAAGTTGCGTCGGTGGAAATGGTTAAATATCATCACTGCACAGATGAGCCTCTGCACGCCCTCTATGACAGTGTGGGGAAACTATTCCCAGGTAGTAAAGCGAATGTCCACCCACCTCTCTCTCCCAAAGGAGTGATTTCAGTTTGAAGACCTAGTTCCTTTTTAATTTGGAGGTGGCACACTGGGGTCTGGCAGACTCCACTGTTGAGCAGATGCCGTCATGATAGATGTCGATGACTGTGTACCTCATCTCAGTAAATAACTCAGCCTGAGCTTGTCTGGAGCTGTTGACTTTATGTGTTAACAGGTTTTGAAATAGAAACTGTGAAGAGCAACCTCCGGATCCTTTTTGAGAATGCTGTTAAGAAACGTTTGATGACAGACAGAAGGATTGGCTGTCTTTTATCAGGTGAAGGCCGTTAAAAAAAAAAAAATCCTAGTTATGTTTAGTGTGTATTTGTTTTAAGTTAAAAGAATTGTAGCTATCCCTGAGGTTTTGCCTATAAAATTTTTACTTTATTATTTAATCTTTTCTCCATTATGGGATGAAACAGTTTTCTGTAAGCTGCATTTAATATTTATGGTAACTTAGCAACTTAAAGTTACGCTATAATTATATTGTTGGTATGAGTGAGTAAATATATTTTAGCATTGTGTGTAGTGATTTTTAACCAATTCAAATACTGTTACCATTATCACAGGTTATGTTAGATTTTTTTCTCTTATTAAAGTTGATTTTCAGTTCATAAAAGTTGGGGATTTTGAGTGATAAAACTCCAATCTTGGTGCTTAATAAGAATGTAACTCGTCTGTCCCAGCCTGTGCAAGGCACGTGACCAGTACACTTGCTGTCTTGCTTGTAGGGGGCTTAGATTCCAGTTTGGTTGCTGCCACCCTGTCGAAGTTTCTAAAAGAGGCCCAAGTCCAGTACCCTTTCCAGACATTTGCAATCGGCATGGAAGACAGTCCTGATTTACTAGCTGCCAGAAAGGTAAGACACTGTCTCTGCCTGTTGTTAGAATGAAAAGTAAGTCAGTAATTGATGACTCTGTAATTCTTCTGCTGTATTGACTCTGGTAATTGTTTTAAATGAAATATATTAGCCCTGGCCGGTTTGGCTCAGCAGTTAGAATGTCGGCCTGCGGACCAGAGAGTCCTGGATTCGGTTCCCGCAAAGGGCACGTACCTCGGTTGCAGTTTGTCCCGGCCCCGGTTGGGGTCGTGTGGGTGGCAACCGGTTGATGTGTCTCTCTCACATCGATGTTTCTCTCTCTTCCCCCCTCTCTCCCTCCCACTCTATCTGAAGATAGATGCAAAAATGTCCTCGAGTGAGGATAAAAAATAAATTAAATGTATTAAAATGTAATGAAATGCCTGTTTAATAACTATGTTGTACACTGTGTTCTGGGTACTCTTATCTACCATGGTCAATGCAGTTCTCACAAAAGCCCTATGATAATAATTCTCCTTTTGAAAGTGAGGGCCTGGTGCGGTGGTTAGGATTGCAGGCTTTGGAGCCTGACTGCTGGTTTCAAATCCTAGTGCAGTTCCTCACTTATGTGATGGGAGTAATAGTATCTACTACAGGATGGTTTGGAGGTGAAAGTTATATAATTCATATACAGTGCATAGGATAGAGCCGAGCACGCAGTGGGTACTTGGTGAATGTTAGCTGTTATTATTGTGTTGTTGTTGCTTTTGTAAAACTGTATGTTTAAGACTGGGTAAAGGGGACCTGGTACACATTCAGGTGTGCAGGAGACCTCATTCCTACTCTGGAAAAAGTTGCACAGAATGATTAAACAAGATCTAGAGCAAGCCCAAAGCAAGTTGATTAATGCTGAAAGATCTAAAATAGCCAAAGGAAACAGAGTAACGGGACAGGCCAGTTAGGCTTAACATCCTGAGTATAAAATTAGGCATTGCGGGAGGGCCAAAATGTGGCCAAGGTTGGACTAGAGAGAGATGAGGAGGGTTAGTTAGGTAAAGTAGGTGTGTGTTTGGGAGTTGGATGTGCTGTGCTAATTGGAAGCCTTTCCGCTGTTAGGGTGAAGTCTTGGAGTGGCAAAGGCTGATGGGAGATTTACCTCTTGGTGGTTGAGTGGAAGGGAGAGACTGGGGGAGGCAAGGAAACTTGACGAGGTGGGACTCTGTGTGGTGCCTGGAGAATCATGTCCCCAGACTGGTGGCCTACAGAACCATTTCCCCTTATTTTGCCTAGTTTTCTGCTGTTGTCAGTTCATAATGCACTGTGAGCTAGTTTCATGTGGAGTTTTCAAGGGCAGTCCTTTAAATAACAAGTATGGGGTATTTCTTTATATAATCAGGTGGCAAAGCATATTGGGAGTGAACACCATGAAGTCCTCTTTAACTCTGAAGAGGGTATTCAGGCCCTGGATGAAGTCATATTCTCCTTGGAAACTTATGACATTACAACAGTTCGCGCATCAGTGGGTAAGGTATTTTATGATATCAACAAGACTTTTAATTCAGAAAAACTGTAAGGTTAACAAACATTATTTCTAGCAACAGTTTAAAAAAAGAACACTCAAGAATAAGTGCAGATAAAATTTCTACATCAGCCATTGTCTGAGTCAGGACCATTTAAGAATTCCCTGAATCTCTTGGAGAGGAACAATAAATACATAGTTAAACTTCCACATTTATAGTATCATTGTTTATATTTCTCCAAAGAGTAGATTCATATTTTCTGCCACCTCTTCCCCCAATTTCTCTGTATAAAGTTTCTTGGGCTATATAGGGAAATAGGTCTACGTTGTAACTGATTTTCTGTAAGGAATACTGATTTTAGATATATGTTGGTAAATGTTTCATCATACAACTTATCAATTAGTAGTGATTATTGCCCAGCAAGCAATACTATTTTTATCCTGTGGATACATACTGAGATCAGAATCAGACTGATCCATTGTTGTTGAGCCTCTAATGTGCTACCAGCTTAGATATAGCTCTCTTTTAAGAGACTCAGAATCTGATGGGCCCCATTGCAGGGGTGATCTCGCCTACAAGGGAGCAAAAATACATGAACAGATTTACAGTCTATCTGGTGTTGATGCTTCCTTTGTGGGGAGCAATTAGGAAAAACGTCTAAAAAATCTCCCCAGGGAGGCAAGAATAGAAAAAAAAATGATTAAGAATAAGTAACTGGTTTATAGGGATGTGGAGCAGGAACCAGTGGGCATCTTTTAATAACTGGTGTAGTATCCTTAACTGTATATGAAATTTCATGGTTGGATAGTATTAGGAAAAAATAAAAACTAAGCTACCCAAACCTCAACTCGTTATTTTTGTATACTCTATCTAAAAGTTGTGCTTTTGCAACGAAGCTCAAAACCATTCCACAATTTTAGATATAGGTTTTAAAATCTTAATGCTTTTAGACCAAGAATGTCCACCTCAACATTTTGCTAAGCTGAACAATGATGCAAATATCTAAAAAAATCCATGCCTTTCATACAGGTGTTAGTATGCAAAAATAGTAAGAGTCTAATTAATCTAAGAACAACACTTGCAGTTGTTCCCAAAAGCCAAATAAAAGATATTTTTGGTGAAGAGTCGACATTAACAATAGTTTGTTTCTTTTTAAGGTATGTACTTAATTTCCAAGTACATTCGGAAGAACACAGATAGTGTGGTGATCTTCTCTGGAGAAGGTTCAGATGAACTTACACAGGGTTACATATATTTTCACAAGGTAAGCATTGGGAAAGGGAAGGATATTGGCTGTAGATTAAGACAAGTGTGAATTATTTGACTGTTTTCTATCATCGTGTCTTTTCAGGATAGCAGTAACACTTTTGAATATCTTGAGAGGTCTGTGAGGAAATCTGATAGTGTCTGCTTTGTGTGTCCTTTGGGGAGAAAAGCCTCAGTAGTGTCAGATCATCTCTAATTTTTAAAACTAGTTAAGCATAAGAATCATGTCTCTTACATTTCTTAATCCCTTGTGATAACCCGGCCATTGCACAGTGTGTCCCTTTCGTTTGCTCTTTGGAGTGAGGGAAGGCGTTCTGCACAGCGTTCCTCCTTCCCTAAGTCTGTTTAGCTTTTTGCCTTATCCTCCTTGAGAGTTGGCGTATGTGTAAGAGGACGAAATAAAAACTGTCTTATTTGCCCAGAGCAAATCTGTGTATTTGTAACTTGCACCTATTTGCTTGTAAACTAGGCTCCTTCTCCTGAAGAGGCCCAGGAGGAGAGCGAGAGGCTTCTGAAGGAACTCTACCTGTTTGATGTCCTCCGTGCAGATCGAACCACTGCTGCCCACGGGTAACTCAGTACTTTTAAGAAGCGATGGTAAACATAACCCTCAAAACCAGAAAGTTCCATGGCTATCTAGTTTTTCTTTTTCCAAGTGGTTGTATGTTGCAAAGTATGACTTTTATAGAGACAATGAAGCTTGTCTCTTAGCCCCAAAGGAATTAGGCTAAATTCAAAGTGCTGTTATGGGAACGGTGAGAAGACCGAGTTTCCACCTTCACAGCCTAATAACATTCTGTTAAGTCTTTTTTTAAATTTTTTTTTCTTTATTGATTTTAGAGAGAGAGAAAGGGAGAGGGAGAGAGAGGTAGAAACATCAATGAGAGAGAACATCAATTGGTCACCTCTTGCATGCCCCCCATCGGGGATCAGGCCCACAACCTGGGCATGTGCCCTGACCGGGAATCGAACCGGTGACCTCTTGGTGCATGAGTCGATGCTCAACCACTGAGCCACACCAGCGGGTGAGTTAAGTCTTTAAGGGGAGTAAAGATGATCCACCTCCTTGTAACGAGTCTGAGCGCCTGCCATGCCTGCTGGGTGCTGGTGATCCTGTGTGGGGATAGGGCAGGGAAGGTGCAAGAGGTTTGATGAGGTTATAAAACCAGGTTTCTTTGGTATCGTTTCTGGTTGGCTAAAGCTTTCATTTTTGCCCTGGCTCAGTTGGTTGGAGCATCGTCCCATATATCCAAGGGTTGCAGGTTTGATTCCCAGTCAGGGCACGTACCTAGGTTGCAGGTTTGATCCCCGGTCAGGGCACATGCAGGAGGCAGCCGATCGAAGTTTCTCTCTCTCCCCCAACCCACTGTCTTTCTCTCTCTAAAGTTAATAAAAACATATCCTCGAGTGAGGATTTAAAAAATGTATATAGCCCTGGCCGGTTTTGCTCAGTGGTTAGAACATTGGCCTGCAGAACAGTGAGTCCCGGGTTCAATTCCGGCCAAGGGCACGTACCTCAGTTGCGGTTCGTCCCCAGCCCTGGTTGGGGTCATGTGGGAGGCAGCCAGTTCATGTGTCCCTCTCTCGTCAATGTTTCTCTCTCTCCCTTTCTCTCCCTCTCTCTCCCTCCCACTCTATCTGAAGATAAATAGAAAAATAGCCTCTGGTGAGGATTTAAATAAATAAATAAAATATATAAAATTTTTTACTTTTTAGCTGGTCATGTTAGAGTTGAAGATTCTTGCTGTACATGATAAATAACCAACTTTAAATATTTTAGTTGCTCCTACCAATCACGGTTAGATTAGAGAACAATAAAATATGGGGTTGGGAATGAACTGAATCTAATTATGATTCTATCAGCTTGTCCTAATCAGAGTCACCAGGATTCAGGAAGCAGATGATGTGGCCTTTGAGAAACACTGTGGAACTTTGGTTCATACTGAATCTTATATGTAAATTATTAATCAGTTGGGTAAAAAATGTTGAATTAACATTACAACTTTTAATAGGACAATAAATGGTCTCACTTAGAAAACCTTTGAGTCAGAAAGGTCAAGACAAAGGACAGGAAGGGAGGAGGCGAGAGAGAGAGAGAGAAAGAGACACATTGATTGGTTGCCTCCTGCATGACCCTGATCGGGGCTGGGGATCGAACCTGCAACCCAAATACATGAACCTGAGACCCTTCGGTTGGTAGGCCGGTGCTCTAACCGCTGAGCCAAACCAGCCAGGGGGCAAAGGACATTCTTAGTGATCAGGTCACTCATGATGCTTTCTCTGCTTTTTGAGAAAGAGATTTACTTGTTCACAGAAGGGAAAGGGAAAGTAAAGGTAATTATTCTTAAACAATTTTCACTGCCTGGATAAGATAGTACATATCATATTGAATGAAGGTTTTTGTGTTCATACGTTCTTATAGGGCAGTCAGTCAGGAGGATTGTAAAAATGACATTAAAGTCTTAACATTACTTAGAGGCTGGTTGAATTGCTGGAAAACTCTAAATCAGAATCCAAACTGACAGGCGCTAAATATGCATTTTGATCTGAATTCTTCTCTTCCCCTTCAAGCCTTGAATTGAGAGTCCCATTCCTGGATCATCGATTTTCTTCCTATTTCTTGTCTCTGCCACCAGATATGAGAATTCCCAAGGTAGGTGAATCAGTTCAGGATAAAAGCTGCCCATTGGTATTGGTTATCTTTGGAGCTTTTCCTAATGTTCCTTTTGTTCCCATGTCAGAACGGGATAGAAAAACATCTCCTGAGAGAGACGTTTGAGGGCTCCAATCTGCTACCGAAAGAGATTCTCTGGCGACCGAAAGAAGCCTTCAGTGATGGCATAACCTCAGTTAAGAATTCCTGGTTTAAGATTTTACAGGACTTTATTGAACATCAGGTACGATATATTTTGGAATAGGACAATTTAGATGCAGTTTATTTTGTACTTAGTTTAAATGTTTTGTGTCTATAGGGGAGGTTCCTCTTTTATAAGAATTAAGTAGCATGCAGGATTATAAAGTAGCATCTCAAGTTAAAAGACAGAGAAGAGACTTAACCATTCATCACTGACCTTCACTGAACACATTTCTGGGCACCTGCTCGGTGCCAGACGTTATTAGGCATAAATGAATAAAACACTCAGAGCCACCACAGATTAGAAATCCGCATCTGAATGTTCTCCAGAAGTTCCACAGCTGTGCATTGTATGGCATTTAACGTTTTCTAAGTGATGGTGCTTCAGGGGGTCTCTGGCACTGTGTACAGTCAAGCCGTTTCACATATGTATATTTTTTCTTTTGGTTTTATAAAGCCAGATTAAATGCAAGTATTTCCATGCCATTTAAAAAACCATTTTGCTTTTATACTCTCATTCTTACAGGTTGATGATGCAGCGATGGCAGCTGCAGCTCAGAAGTTTCCCTTCAACACCCCTAAAACCAAAGAAGGCTACTACTACCGTCAGATCTTTGAACGCCACTACCCAGGCCGGGCTGGCTGGCTGACCCATTACTGGATGCCCAGGTGGATTAATGCCACCGACCCTTCTGCACGCACTCTCACCCATTACAAGTCAGCCACCAAAGATTAGGCACTTTCTAAGCCACAGAGTGAAAGTAAATGTTTCTTCTTGTTCCGAAGGGCAGAGGGCTTGGGGGCTAGGAAGGGTAGCAATGAGCGTCATCCACCCAGGGGGCAAAAAAATAAAAGTCTTAAGTCTAAAACATTGCTATAGTCATTTATACTCATCCTGTTCTCTCCTTAGAGGTGATTAGAAACTGAGCAGCTTTGACCACATTTCAGTAAGGTACAGAGTGCGCTGGGAAAGGGGACACAGGCTGATGTTCGCTGCGAGGACGCACGAGCACTCCTGCAGGGCTGGTCTGTCTCGTCGGTGTGGCCTCCTTCCAGTCCTCACCCATCAGAGTGTGTCTCTCTGACTTCCCCCTCTCAGTTCTTTTCTGCACTCCTAACAACTGACCAGGCAGATGGGAGAAGTTAGTCCTTCTCAAGTGTTCACGACAGTGCAGTGCTGTAAGATCAAATTCGGATTTTGTTGAGTTAATGCATTGTGTCTTCTGGAGCTGTTGATGGCAAACAGCCATTGTGTTTAATCAGATGTCAGACCTTGGTCCTTCAGTTTGGCTAAGAATTCAGAGCCAAGACTCAAATGTAAGTGGAAGTTTATTTAGACAGTCACAGAGGTGGAAGTGACCCAGCTGTGCTATGTGGACTCAGGAAACAAGTTACAGAGGCAGAAAAAGGGCACTTGTTGCTTAGGAGAAAGAAGGCAAAGGTAAGTGCCTTGAGGGAAGAAGGGAAGAAAGGCTGGCGCACACAGGAGTGCTCTAGGTCCTTTGTCTTAAGGGGTTTGGGACCAGGGCTTCATTGCCTTGAGGGCTTAATGCTTGAGGGAGTGGCTGTGCAAGGGTTTGGATGGAGTCCTATGAGGCTTGTCTTTGGCCCCCTTGTTCCTCCTCTAAGGGGGTCTGCTGCATGACTAGGACAGGCTAGGGGAGGGTCTGAACCTCACGACCAGCCATACGAAAGGTCAGGGGTCTAAACCCTGTGACCAGCTATATGCTAGGGGAGGAAAGTCACCCTAGGGGCAGGTCCCACCCTATAATACTTGTCCTCAGTTCTGACCATTGCTAGGTGCCTGGCTTATTCCTGCTCTGCTCATGTCTGTTTAACTGCTATATCAGAACTATTCTTGGTCAGGGGTCAGCAAACTTCTGTAAAGGGCCAGACAGTGTGTCTTTAGGCTTTGCAATTTCTCTTGGAACTGTTTAACTCTGCTATCGTAGTGCTGGAGCATCCATAGAGTGCAAGCAAACGGCAGGGCTGTGTTCTAGTAAAACTGTAAAAATAGGCAGTGGGCTGGAAGCATTCTGTGCACCATCGTTTGCCAAGCTCTTGTAAAGGAACAACCCAAGCCAAGCACTTCTGATAAAAGCAAAAAGCATTCTGAATCCTGAAAGCATTCTGAAAGAAAGTATAAGAAACATTTTTAGGAGAAAAAAAGCAATCCTCTACCCTTCTAATAATCAAATGAACATGACAGATTAGCAGGAGAAAAAGTTTAAAACATACACCTCCCTTATACAAGGGAGAGACCCAGGAAAAATGAGTAACTTGCCATTTCAGAAGCCATCACCTTAAGTACCAACCTCAGCTGAAGACAAAAGACTGGAGGGTGGAGAGGACCAGAGGTAGACACACCTCAAACAAGGGTGAGATGGTTCTGCCGATTAAGTCCCGGACTTGGCTGGTGAAGGCAGGCCTGGTGCAGTGAGGGGGACGCCCTTCCAAATGTAATATCCTTCGAGCAAGGAGCTTCTAGTTGGTTTTCAGAATTTTCTCCCAAGTTTGCTCTTGATTAAAATTGACCAGCCTAAAATAATATTCCCAAAGGCATATTTTGGGGTGGCAAATTCTGCTCCCCTTCACATTCAATTAAGATTTTCATTGGTTGCTTAAGGATAGTATTTTGAAATACAGAGGCGAATTTAGTTAGAAACTTGAGGAAGCTTCCGGTGCACAGGTGCACGTAAGAACGCTTGGTGGGAAGAGTGAGCAGGCTAGGGATTGAGCTGGTGACTTGGAGGGTGGAGACTGAGGCTGGCTCTAGGTCTTAAACTTTAAACATGTCTCTAGAAAGCTGAAGAAATGTCATTAATTAATACTTAATACTTTTAATGGTAAACTTGTATTTGCAGGTGCTTGAATGGCTCAGAGCTAGTGTGATGTGGTTCCAGGCAGATATTCATGGGACAACCCCACCCAGCCAAGCTAGGTGATCCCAGGAACACTTGGGAAAGTTGGCTGATAGTGATGGAGACAGAAAGTTAGGCTAGGGAACCAAGGCCTCAAGCTCTACCCCTCCCCTTCTCCCTCTTGGCTGGAACTTCACAGACTTGACCTCGCTGACAACCTGTCCCCCCATTTTCCCTTCCCCAATTTCCTGTAATTGAGAGGACCCCCCCAAATTGCTATCTAGAGAGAAAGGACAAGGATGAGTGGCATTGGCAGTCACCCCATCAGTGTCAGGAGCAGAGGACCACCCTCTCCCCTACCCCCTATGCCCACGTTAATAAAAGCCTTCCACACGAGACCACATCAGGACGTCTGGTTTGCCAAGCTTGCCCGCTCTCACGTCTCGAGTGCATCCTATCGCTTTAATAAATGTACTGTACTTTGCCAAATCCTGTCGCGCTCTGAATTCTTGTTCTGTGACAAGAACCTGGATCTGGTTGAGGCCTCCCTTGGCCTCCCCGGGTGCCGCCCAGCATCAGTTACCCAGTGAACAGTTGACCCTTGACCAGTGCTGGGGTTGGGGTGCCAACCCCCTGTGCAGTTGAAAATCTTCATGCAACTTGACTCCTCCCACCCACGCCCCCCCCCAAAAAAACTAACTACTTAGTCTACTGTTGACTGGAAGCCTTACCAATAACATAAGCAATAGATTAATGCATTTTGGATGCTGTATATATTATATATTCTATTCTTACAATAAAATAAGGTAGAGAAAAGAAAACGTTAAAATCCTAAGGAAGAGAAAATACATTTACCGTATTTATGGGAAGAAAAAAATCTGTTTAGTGGACCTGTGCAGTTCAAACCCACATTCAGTGGTCAACTGTACCTGGCAAGATTAAGGTGTGCCATAAGCCACAAACTGCCAGTGTTTGAGGGTGTGAATTTGGGTCCAGATTTTAAACTTGAGTGTCTATGGAATCTGGTATATATAGATACTACCCAAAAGTCGGACAAGGTACTCTGTTCAGCCAATTTTCTAGCAGTGAACTCATCCTACGGGTCAACCATAACTGCAGCTGGTCACGGCACGTCAGCCTGCCTGTGAGATCTCCATCAAGTGTGTGGTGCGTGGTATAGAGTTCACCTTTTCTTTTGCAACTGAAATCCAAGGTTTGAAGAAATTGCCGCTGGTGCAGATGACTCAGCATCTTCGCACTGGCCCAGGCTGTTTTCCTGGACCAATCTGATACTGGTGGCTGGGTGCTAAGAGGTGTGGCTTCTAGTCCACGCCGCACTGCGAACACCAGATAACCCAGTCCTCTCGGCATCCGCTACAGGATTAGCAGCTGATGTTATCCTGCGTTTCAGCCTCACCGAGCACCCTAGTGGGTGATGCACCCCCTAAGAGGTTTATTTCACTTTGCCCTAACACTGACTCTAAAAACGGTACTTTATAGTTTCTGACAGAATGATATACCTCTGACAGTATGGAGATTCCTCAAAAAATAAAAATAGAGCTGCCACATGACCCAGCAATTCCACTTCTGGGGATTTATCTGAAAAGGAACAAAACCACTGATTTGAAAAGGTGGATGCACGGCTACGTTCATTGCAGCATGACAAGTACTAGCCAAGATACGGAAGCAGCCGAGATGTCTGTCCGTCAACAGATGAATGGGGAGATGCGGCATATAGGTGATGGAATATTATTCAGCAATAAAAAGGAATGAAATCTTGCCATTTGTGACAACATGGATGGACCTAAAGGGTATAAGTGAAATAAGTCAGAGAAAGACAAATATGATTTTGCTCACATGTGGAATCTAAAAAAAACAAAAATAGAAACAGACCCATAGATACAGAGAACAAGCTGATGGTTGTCAAAGGGGATGCGGGTGGGGAGGTGGGAATTTTTAAATCCTCAGGAGCTTTGTTAAAAAATATAATTAAAAAATTTTAAAAACCATCTAAATCCTACCACTGCTTTAAAGCTTTAATGCTTTCTTGCAGATCTCTTACTATAAAGGCACAATTGTACATATGCAAGTATATGATCTTGGTTGAATGAGTCCTCAAAGCTTCAGAAACCTTTCACCAGGGAAGTATATAAAAGAACTAACCCTGAGCCTCCTGGTCAGACTGTTGTACAAATGCTTTGTTGAGGCTGCAGAGTCAGAACATGCCCCTTACTTTCTCCTGTTTTGGGGGTTACCTTAATTGGTCTGGAGTCTGAGATAACAGATCCTTGGAGTGGGTCCCCAGGGAGGCAGTTCCATGATCCCAAACCCGTGCAATGGACAAATGACACCCAGCACATACCTCCCAGAACTTCATTGTGTTTGCTTATTTAGTGAGTTAACCTTCACTTGAGGAAGTGTGGCAGATTTTATTTTTCTAAAAGTGGCTACAGCCCTGGCCGGTGTGGTTCAGCGGTTGGAGCGTCGGCCTGCGGTCCAGAGAGGCCCGGGTTCGGTTCCCGCTAAGGGCATGTACCTCGGTTGCAGTTTGTCCCCGGCCCTGGTTGGTCCTGTGGGAGGCAGCCACTCGATGTGTCCCTTTCACGTCGATGTTTCTCTCTCTCTCTTCCTCCCACTCTATCTGAACAAAAGATGGAAGAGGTGTCCTCGGGTGAGGATTAAAAATAAATAAATAAATAAATAAATAAATAAATAAATAAATAAATAAATGTGGCTACAGCAATATTTCTGGCCCCACAGATTCTTCTGGAGCCTTGCCACTGCTCTGAAGAGGCCGACCATCTCCCCTGTCCTGAGACTGGGCAGCATGTCATGATTGCCTTGACCAGTAGAGGGCAGTGGAAGCCACACTGACTTCTGAGGCTAGGTCACAGAAGGTGACTTGGCTTCTGCTCTCTCTGGCATGTTGTAAAGAAGCCCAGACCTCACTAAGAAGCCACGTGTAAGAGGGCTGATGGCCCAGCCCAGGTCTTAGGGAACAGCCATCAACCTCCAGGTACGTGAGTGAGTGACTCTCCAGATGACTCGAGCTCCTGGTCTGTCTTCCAGCCGAGACCTCGGTCATGGGGAGCAGAGCAGAGATCAGCCATCCATGCTGTGCTCCGTCCACATTCCTGACTCATAAATCCCTGAGGGTAATAAATGGTTGTTTGACACCATTAGGTTTTGGGGTGGTTTCCTACACAGGCATAGTAACTGGAACAGGTAAGCACCATTACCCCGATTTTACCCAAGTCACTGGGGTAAAACCAAGTCATTCAGCAAATTGCTGAGTGGTGGGGCCTCAGGTTAGCTAGAGGGATTGCCCCCAGAGCCTTTCTGTTCCTTCCCGACTATTCCCACTGTCCGCATGAAGCCGCAGCCTGGGTCTGGGCTGTGAGTCAGGAGACTAAGGGAAAGGGCCTCTGGGTTTGCCTTTGGGATAGGAACAGAAAGGGCAGGGTTACCTCCCAGGGGGTTACAGTGACATGCCATTTCCTGTAATAGGATAGCTTAGACGATGATGAGAAAACAATTTCAAATTTCCAGAGCATGACTGCAACAAATGTCACTTCTTCTCAGACTAGATGTCCTGTGGATCACTGGGGGGCTCCCCTCGTTGTTGAGCGGTTATCACCCCTCCAAGCCCCAGGCTGAGGCACCGTGCTGACACACACTCTCAGGACCCGCGAGGCAGGAGGAAATGGTGACTCATGTGCCGAAACCCAGAGCTCCCGCCCTGAAGTGACACAGCACCTTTCCTCCCTTTTTATGGGGCAAAGCAAGTCACGTGACCACTCCTGACTTCAAAGGTGCAGGTACCAGAAAGAAAAATGAAAGATGTGGAAAACTGTACTAATAACTCCCCAGATCCACCCTTATGTCACCAGATAGTTAGTTCACTCTCTTTCCTACACACAAACTGTACTCATCCCCTCTTCAAGAGTGACAACCCCGGAATTCCATTTTGTCGTAGCCGTGGGCTGAGTTCAGGCTTCTGGATGATGTACTGATGTGGAAGTCTGCGTTTCAGGGCTGGTGGTGACACCTCTCCATGAACTAAGAGGGAAAGTCCTCTTCTCCCCACCTGTTCGACATATAAAAGTAGGGCAGGAATAGGGTAATTGTAACAACAAAGTCATATATGTACTCCTACTGGAAAAGGATAGAATGGGAGACACACAGCAAATCCTAGCTGGTAGCAGTTCTGACACCTTGCTCACCAGTCATTCTGAGGGCTTCCACCTTGCGTCTCCAGCAGAAGATCGCCTTTCTAGGGCCACCGACAGCCAAGACATCAGTGTGTTGGCAGAAGGAGGCAGGAGGGAAAGAGCTGAGGGAGGAATCGGGAACTCTTTGAAGGGGGAAGTCTGGTTTCTAACAGTAAAGCTAACTGGATTCATGCCATCATAATTTTTGTTATCCAGAATAAGTCATCAGTCATTGATCACCTTTCTGGAGTGCCAAAGACTACTCTAAAGACTATAATTGACTTTCACAACAGCCCTGTGAGATGTTTCCTATTAAGCTCACCCACATTTTATGAATGAAGAGAGTGGCACAAAAGTATTATGTTGCATGCACCAGTTCATATAACTAAGTAATCAGAGTAGGATATTACAGGGGTTTAGAAACTTTGAACTTAATCCTTACTCTGTTACCCTTCAAAGGATTAGAATATAGAAATAATTATGGACATGGAAAAATATATAATTCCATAATTTCTAATTCTGTATTTTTAATGGGAATACAGATTCCACTTTATGGGTAGTAATATGCTATTTAGCACATCTACTAATTAGGCACGATATAATTTTTTTCAATTTTTAAAATGTGTAACAAACACACATATAAGCACACCTCAGTTGTACAATTTAGAGCTTATGTGACTTAGAGCTTATGTGATTTAGATCTTATGTGACTTCTTACCAGATTTCAGGCCCTAGCTAGCCAATAAATGGATGCCAAGAAATTAATTCGTAGCCCTCTTTACAACTTGGATGATTTTAAATAATGCTAGGGGGAAAAGCTGTACTCAAACTGTTGGTGTATTTTAGAATTTGGTTGTTGCAATATAAAATATTTATTTGATTTTTGAGGGCTAAAATTATACATAAAACCACAAGGTGGCAGTCATGACACATGATTTTGTCTTCAGGAAATTTTATGCATTTCTCAAGTGGTGTTGACAAACTGTTTTATGCCAAATTGGAGACATGTTTTGTTCATTTCATAAAATAAATCTTAACATTGGAGCTTCATGATTTTCTATAGGTAATTAGTAAGTAGTTTTTACTTGCTAACAGCACATGACTATTGTATAGTCCAGTATGAACTTTTTACATGTATTTTTTTTTCAGAACCTTTTATCTCCCTCCCCTTGGATCCACCCTCCTAAACATACCTGTACAAAGTGTGTCCTTAAAAGGTAAGATCTCTTATACTTTGAAAGGTAAGAAGGAATGTGGACACCTGCAAATCTGTTTTTATGTGCCTTTCAAATGCAATAAAAATCTATACATAAACTGTTATGTTTATAATCACCCACTCTAGCTAGCCCTGACTCATCTTAGCTTATTCTAATTCACCTACAAGACAACATCTTGTACTGGGCACTTTGTTTACACATAAAACCAGCTAACATGTACTGTGATGACTTACTGGGAGTCTAACCCTGATCCAAGACTACAGGTCTCTACAACAATTCTGCAAGGTACCCACTATTGTCATCCCACATTTATGGAAGAAGAAACAGAATGTGTAAGTAGCCTAGGTACTGAAAGAGAAGAAGGTGTCAACTCGTGGCCCATGGAATTGTCTGTTAATTACAATGGATACCACAGAAAAGAGTTCTGTATTAGCAAGGTGAGTTTTATTTGCAGATCGATAGCCCATAGAAACTTGCTGAGCCCCAGTTACAATGACCGTTATCCTATACAAGAAATGCCTTCTTTAGTTCTTACTAACAAAGTGATAACTTCTACCCATTAACTTTATACTTGATCGGGTTGAGCTTATCAGTCAAGGTTTTTGTGGGAATACTAGAAGTTCTGGAGCAGGAAAGTGAAGAGGCAGGGAAGAACCCCGGATCTGTTGTTCTGTTTCAGGGAGTAAGAAGAAAACAGAGTTGAAAAGAATGGTTCATTACTGTGTAAAGTGACAGGGTTTCTGGGGATGTGCACAAATTTTGATCATTTCAAATTTTATGAACTACTGTCTTAGGTTCTTTACTAAAATGCACTGAACACATTATATTAATCCTATTACATTATCCCCTGACCAAGCCACATTCTGTTGTATTTGGTATGGGAATAGTCTGTGTGGTTCTCAAACGACCATAAGGTGGCCAAGGTTGTTACTGGTGGGGTGTCCTCTGTCTCCCCTTCTGTTGCTGATGGAAGTGGAGCTCTTGGGGTGCCATGGGAACAAGAATTTCCTGAGGCCCCCAGGGGAGGATGAAGTATCATGAAAAGCTTTATTGATGATGGAACATTAAGGGAGTTCCTCTCCAAGGTCCCATCACCCTCTGTTCCACCATGGAAAAAGTCCCATTTGGTCTTTAGCAGGGCTAAGATCAAAGCCACTGCCCAGAGTTTCCGTTCCATATTAAAGTCCAGTCCAGTCCAGCATCTGGCTAAGTTAGCTTGTGTTCCCAGCTGCAGTCCATTGAGTGTGGGGTCCACATGGTCATGGGCCATGCGGCTTCTAGGGCCACATGGCATGGGCAAGAGCAGGTCACAAAGCAAGCCAGAAACTGGATCCTGTGGAAAAGGAACAAGAGCTCGAGAGAGACCAAATTCTTTGTCATATATTCCCAAATTTTCATGTGCTTGTAGTGAGCCAATGATCTTTGTTCCCAGGTTAGACTGACAGGCAAGCACCTAACCTGTGTCATCCTGACTTCACTGCACATGCGCCCATCATCCCCTTTGCTTTGGACACTTTCCCCAGTGATCTGCAGGTGGTTCCCTGGGGAGTGTAAAGTTGCAGCTTCCTGGTGAAGCTGCCAGATGACCATGCTTACAATGTCTGGCCTTCCCTCTGCTCTCTTTCTAGTTTTACTATTAACTAGCTCGTTAGGGTGGTAACAAGATAATATTCAGTCAAATATTTTCCACAAGGTTTCTAGGGAGGATTTTCCTTTCAGTTTTAACATCTGAATTGTGGACACACACACGTTTGTAGTCTAGCACTTTTCTGTGGCCATTGTTTGAAACCACAAACCCTAGGTGATGACCGTATAAAGATCTCTGTTTATAAACCCAACCAAACAACTACCCACTCAATAGCTGAGAAGGGCCAGGCAGGTGTTATGGTGAAGCCAGCATGGGCAAGCAGTGGTTTTCTGTGGTCAATGGCAAAGAAAGATCAGACCTGGGTATGGAGCACAGCTACTTCTCAGGAAAGCCCATGTCCCAGTCTCTCCTTGAAAGAGATCTGCCTGCATACTTTAAAAGCTGCTACTTGAAGGTCTAATTTCCAATCAGCTGCATGCAGGTACTGACTGAGATCTTTCCTTTTGGACACTGACAGTTTTTGGCATATCCTCAACTATTGGGAACCTTGGAGAATAAGAAGGCAGATTGGATAATCACAAAGCAGGTTTGAGAGACAACCAAGAGTTCAGGCCAGGCTGATCAATAAGGTTCATCTCTTGTATGAGACCACTCTTTCAAGACAAGGAGAGGTGACTTTTATCTAATGCATAGAAACCAATGCATAGAATTAAGAAAAATAAAAATATATACTTTAAACAAACAAACAAAAAACAATATAAAACTCCAGAAAAAGACTTAATGAAATGGGGATAAGTGATTTACTTGACAAAGAACTAAAGATAATGGTCATAAAGATACTCACGAAAGTCAGGAGAATAATGCATGAACAAAGTGAAAATCTGAACAAAGAAAAAAATACAAGGTACCAAAGAGAAATCACAGAGGTGAAGAATGCAATAGCTGCATTGAAAATTTTAACATAAGAGCTCAACAACAGGCTTGGTCAAGAGAAGAATGGATTGGCAAACTTGAAGACAGGACAGTGAAATTCATCCAATCACAGGAGCAAAAAGAAAAAAGGAATGAAAAAGAGTGAAGCTAGCAAGGGTCTTATGGGACACAATCCTGTGGACTTATAGGAGTTCCAGATGGAGGAGAGAGACAGAAAGGGGCAGAAAGCTTATTTTAAAAAATTATGGCTGAAGACTTCCTTAACCTGTAGAAAGAAAGAGACATCCAAATCTGGGAAGCCCAGAGAGTTCCAAAAAAATAAAACCAAGAAGACCTACACTGTAAGGCATTATTATTAAGTTGTCAGAATTTAAAGAAAGAAAGAGAATCTTAAGAGCAGACAGGGAGAGAGAGGGAACCTCCATAAAACTATCAGCAGATTTTTGAGCAGAAATTTTACAGGCCAGAAGGGACTGACATGATATATTCAAAGTACTGACTGAAAGGGGGATTAAAAAAAAACAAAACCTGCCAACCAAGAAGACTCTTTCCAGCAAAGCTATCCTTCAGAATTGAAAAGGAGATCAAGTTTTCCACACAAGCAAAATCAGAAGGAATTTATCACCATTAGACCAGCCTTACAAGATATGTTAAAGGGACTTCTTCAAGCTGAAATGAAAGGATGTTAATTAGTAACAGGAAAACATATGAAAGTATAAATCTTACTGGTAAAGGTAAATATATTGTTAATTCAGAATACTCTAATGTTATAATATTAATAGTAGTGGCTAAATCACTTATAAATCTATTATGAAGGTTAAAAGACAAAAACAGTAACAATAATTATAATTACAATAATTTGTTAATGGATAAACAAGGTGAAAGGTATAAATGAGACATCAAAAATATAAAATGTGAGGGAGGGTGTGTAAAAACAAAGAGCTTTAGCATGCATTCAAACTTAGTTGTTATGACTTAAAATGGATTGTTACTAATATTAAGTTGTTGTATGTAAGTAAGCATCATGATAACCATAAAGCAAAAACTTATATGGATACATAAAAGATAAAGAGAAAACAATTAACAAAATGACAATAGTAAATCCATACCTGTCATTAATTATTTAAAATGCAAATGGACTAAATTCTTCAATTAAAAGAAATAGAGTGGCTGAATGGATTAAAAAAACGAAAACAAGATCCAACTATATGTTATATACAAGAGACTTACCTCAGCTTTAAGGACACACACAAACTGAAAGTGAAGGGATAGAAAAAGTATTCTATGCAAATAGAACTCCCCTCCCCCCAAAAGCAGTGATAGATAAACTTAGACAAAATAGACTTTAGGTCAATGTCTGTAATAAGAGACAAAGAAGGTCATATATGATGATAAAGGGGTCAATTCAACAAGAGGATAAACATTTGTAAATATTTATACACCTAACATAGAAGCACTTAAATATATAAAGCAAATATTAACAGATCTGAAGGGAGAAACAGACAGCAATACAATACTCGTAGGAGACTTAAATACCCCATTTTCAACAATGAATAAGTCATCCAGACAGAAAATCAATTTAAAAAATTGGACTTAAATGACACATTAGATTAGATGAGCTTAAGAGACCTTTATATAATAATCAATTCAAAAGCAGCAGAATACACATTCTTTTCAAGAACACATGGAATATTCTCCAGAATATATCACATGTTATGTCCCAAAAGTTTTAATACATTTAAGAAGATTGAAATCATTTCAAGCATTTTTCCAACCATAATTTTTTTTCCTTTATTGATTTTAGAGAGAGAGGAAGTGAGAGGGAGAGAGAGATAGAAACATCAATGAGAGAGAACATCGATTGGCCACCTCCTGCATGCCCCCCATTGGGGATCAGGCCCACAACCTGGGCATGTGTCCTGACCAGGAATCAAACTGGCAACCTCCTTCAACCATAATTTTATGAAACTAGAAATCAATTATGGGAAGAAAAATGGAAAATTCACAAATATTTAGAGATTAAACAACATGCTACTAAACAATTATTCAGTTAAAAAAGAAATCAAAAGGAAATTAAAACCAAACTTATGGGATCCAGTGAAAGTAGCTCCAAGACAGGAGTTCATAGCAATAAATGCCTACATTAAAAAAAATTTAAAAAAGAAAAAGCTCAGCCCTGGCCGGTTTGGCTCAGTGGTTAGAGCATCGGCCTGCGGACCAGAGAGTCCCGGGTTTGGTTCCCGCTAAGGGCACATACCTCGGCTGCAGTTTGTCCCCAGCCCTGGCTGGGGTCGTGTGGGTGGCAGCCAGTCGATGTGTCTCTCTCACATGGATGTTTCTCTCTCTCTCTTCCTCCCTCTCTCCTTCCCGCTCTATCTAAAGATAAATACAAAAATGTCCTTGGGTGAGGATAAAAAAAAAAAGAAAAAAGAAAGAGCTCATATAAAGAGGTCAAACTTTACACTTCAAGGAACAAAAGAACAAACTAAGCCCAAGGTAGTTAAAGGAAGGAAGTAACAAAGATCAGAGCAGAAATAAATGAAACAGAGACTAAAAAGACAATAGAAAAATCAACGGACACTTAGATTGTTTCCGTATCTTGCCTATTGTAAATAATGTAGCAATGAACATGAGGGTGCAGACATCTATTCTGTGGACTAACTTCCCAGAACAAAAGAAATAGTAAATCTCATTCTATCCATTCTTATTTGCAACTGGAATTCAAACCTTATCAGATGATGTGAATTTTAATGTGATGATGCTAAAAACGTCATGCCTCAGATTCCTATCTAACTTCCTGTTGGGTGTCTCTTCCTGTCCTCAGCTGTCATGACAAACTTTGTTGCCTAAAGCCGAACTCACTCCTCCCCCCCCCCCGCCCCCCACTTTCTCTTTCATTTCCTATTTCAGTTGAGGGTCTGAGTGGGCACAGCAGCCTCCCTCACCACCAGTGAAGGTGGGTCACACAATTAAGACAGTACACTGGGCATGATGTTCATCAGTGTGAGGCTGACATGGGAGAGCTGTAATGTCAGATAGTCCAAGACGTGAGAAAGACACAGATAGTACTGCCTTAGGCCATACTGACTTCATACAAGCCACTCAATTTTTCAATCATAACATGCTGGAAAAGCTAAGCAAAGACAAAGTTTCTGCTAATCTTCATTTTTAGCCTGTTCCCATGGAGAGAGTGAATGGCATCACAACATTATCTTACCTTGAGGCAAGGGGGCCGGGTTTTTGTCTGCCGATATCAGTCAGCTCTGGGCCGTGGATGCTCTTGAAGGAAGTCAAAACCTCCCAGGCACTTGCAGGTGAGGAGCTCCCGCGAGATGAGGGCAAATCTCTGGAGAAGGCTGTGGCTCGAGTTCACAGCAGCTGGGGAATCGGGAGTGCCAGTCTGGTTAAGAGGATGGAGTGCGTGAAGCCCCAGCATTGCTACGTTTGGCCACATTGATATCTACAAACCTCGAATGACCTTGACAGAAATAATCATGTGAGGAAACTGTTTTATTCTCCGTCAGCACACTAATTGTAAACTTGGTAACTTGTAGTCTTGTGGGTTTTTTCCTCCTTTAAACACGGTTCTATTTTGGTTTCTAAAACCTTGCTTTTTTCTGAACACTTTAGCCTGTAAGTCTTCCTTTGGACCTGGATAATTTATTTTCCCTCTTTAAGGCTTACCTCAGATGCCAATTTCTCTGAGAGGCCTCCCCTGAGCCCCTTAAAGCTGGGATGCTTTCCTGCTACTCAGTTCTCACAAAACAAAGCTACTGTGGAGGGGGGGGGGCGCTGACACCAAAGAGGACCTGGTGTGAAACCCCCAGAACAGTACAGGTGGTTCTCAGAAACCCACCAGGAAGCTGCTGTGATTCCTAAGGATCTCCCCAAAGCACTCTCAGGGTCTCAGGGTGCAGCAGTGACACGGGTGGACCCCAAGAGCTCACCAGGCAGCCACTGTGAATTTCTCATGAGTCAGGCTGCAGATGCCTATAGAAAATACAGCTTCTCTTTCTCTTCAGCCTTTCAAATCTCCAGTAACTTCCTCTAATGGGTAGCTCCACATCCCAGGGAAGGGATTCTGGAAAGAGGACAATGCACCATCCAACATGGTATCACATGATAGGTTAGGCGGACCTCCCTGGATGGAGAATGTATCTTACTCATCTTCATGTTCTTAGTGCCTAGAGCAGTTCGTGGAAATTAGAGGTGCTCTATAAATGTTCATCGAATGGGTGAATAAATGAGTGAGGAGAGGACCATAGCTCTCTGAAACCAGATGGTTTGGGTTGTATTATAAACGATGTGAGATCGACGGTCAATCTCCAGATGAGCCTTGTATTTGGTAATATATAATAGCGATAATAGCAATTCAGAATGATATCTTTCCTGGTTGACCTGAGCCCTCACATCTCTGAAATCTAAAATCCTAAGTAAGAAGGAGTCTTTGCAATTCAGTGCACTGAAGCTGGTAAGGCACGTTGGGGCAGAGAGACAATTCTCCTGGACGGTATTACTAACTACTCTTTCTTCAGCTCCTTCCAGCATATAGAACATATTAAGTGAGCTGCCACAAGGTGGCACTCTTGCTTGTTTGCCGTACTAGGTCATTGCCTTTTCTAGACAAGGGAATTGAATGTAATGGAGACAGAAATGTTACAACTTTTTAAAAGCAATTAAACTGTCCCTCAAATTATAACTATAAAACTGACGTTGACGTAAGATACACACCGCTTCAAACATGAACCAAAGCAACACATAAAACTCAAAGAGCCTAACATCTCGTCTACATTTGTTCTTTTTCCCCAGGGCTCTTCAGCCCAGTTACTTGGTCCCTGCTTCCCATGTAAGGTGTGATGATTCAGAAGCTTACTGTCTTACTTCTGAAATATGGGGGGTTGAGGGTAGGGGGACACCCCCCCCCAGCCCCCACAGCGGGTGACTAGGCACTTAAATTAGTTCAAATTATGGCTAAGAAACAGCTGATCATGACAGGTGGAGGCAAAATTGCTAGAGTATGTGTAAAAATCTTTCCCTTTAAGACCTGCAAATTTCTTTCTAACAAAATTAAGGTTTTCTCTGACTTCTACTTTTTTAAAAGTACAAAAGTAATACATATTCATTGAATAAAACCCAGAAAATAGAGATAGACAAAGAGAAAAAAGTAAAAATAAATAATCTCAGTCCCAATAACCAATAAACATTTTAGTGAATATTTTTATAGTACTTTACGAATCATTCCTTTTTATATGTGATTGACTTAGTACACTCCTGATACACACTCTGTGTTCCAGGTACCATGCTAGATTTAGAGTTTGCAAAGAAAAACAAGATAGTCTCTCTCTGCAAGAGAAACACAGCATTTCTCTCTCTCCCCCCCCTCTCTCTCTCTCTCACACACACACACTCATATGTGTTTTACAAAAAGCATATTATATTATACATATTGTATCCTGCTTTTTCTCCTTAATGATAGTCTAAGTATATTTTTCATGTCATTAAATATTTTTCAAAGGCATAATTTTTAGTTTGTAATAGTTTATTTTCTAGATATGCCATAGTTCATTAATCTAATTTTCCTATTCTTAAAAAATGTAAGTTGTATCTACTTTGTTACTATAAAAAGTAATGATTTATTAACATTGTTTTAGCCAAATTTTTGCTCATAACCACAATCATATTTCTAGTCTAAATTCCCAAATGTAGGGTTGATGGATTAGACAACTTGCAAAATTTTAAGGCTTTGATAGCTATGGCTAAATTTCTTCCATAAGGGCTATGTGAATCTTTGTTTCTGTTCACTCACTTCTTAGAATTCTCACCAAAACTGAGTTTTTCTTTAAATAAAGTTTTAGTTCCATAGGTAAAAAGTTACTTCTTTATTATTTTAATTTATATGATTTATGCTCATTGGACTATTAATGAAGTTGAAAATGTTTTCTTATGTATATTAATTATTTTTCTTATTTTCAAATTGCTTGCTGATTTCCTCTGTTCAGTTTTCTATTGGGAATTTTTTTTTTCTTGATGTGTAGGAATTCTTTATACATTAAAGTTATTAACCCCTGCAAATATGTTTCTAGTTTGTCATTGATCATTATTATTATTATTATATTGGTCATATAGAATTTATCATTTTTAGTTTCTAACTTTGGACCCTCGTTTAGGCATTCTTTAGCAAAGGTGGAAGCAGAGAAAAATATATTTATTGTTCTGTACAAATTATCCTCTAGATTTTCTTCTTTGTATCTTTGGTTTAGAATTTGTCTAAAGAGTCATACAATGGAAAAATTACTTATTAAATTCTTCAACTCCTAGTGGAAAACCTTTCAAAAAGGTCCTTTTTTGAAAGAGAGAGAGAGAAATTATTGCCCTACAGGCCATGTTGAAATATATGGGAGTATTTTTGATTGCCATAAGACTGGAGATTCTCCTGACACTTGATCAGGGGTCCAGGAATGCAAAACATCTGCGATGCACAAAAGAAAGAAAATTGGTCCTCCTAATTGCCCATGTGTGGCTGCCATTGAGAAACACCGAGTTAGACTGTCATCCAAGGACATATTTTGTTTTTCATTTTCCACTCCAGTTTTATTTAGATTTTATGTGGTTGCACACCAAGGATATCTTTTAAAAAGTACTATTTCTTGAAAACATTATACCAAAACGTGTTTTTCTCAGTTGACATACGGCAATCTTTTCTCCACACTGTATTTACATATGCAAACTTAATGAACTGGAACACACCAAAGAGCTCTGATAATAGACAACATACTTGAATTGAGTATGGATACCAGACAGATATTCAGCATGTGAACAGTTATCAATTTGGCTTATCAAGTAAGTTTTATTACTGATTTGCTCAGAAAAAGCTGAAATAAAAAAATTGTATTTGTCAACTGAGAGTAGCAATGCTCCAAAGTAATTCTTTTGGGGGACATATCTATGTCCCCGTCTGCTTCTTGCCTTTTATTCTATATTCTCCAGTAAAGACCGTGACCTCAGGGTTGCCATCGCGACTGCTTTTGCTAGGTATTATTCTTCTGTTTGCTCTGGGTGCTGTTTGTTCCAATGCAAATGTGGAGGGCAGGAAATAACCAAGTCTGTTTTTATCTGTGAGTGCATTGTTCCCTGGAAATATAATTATTTTGTTCATTTGAAATTGCCTTTGATCAAACAAGTTGGTATAAACCAGAGATTTTTTTGTTGCCTGCAGATGGCAGTGATTATTAACTTGTCATTCTAAATACAAGGTGTTGGTTTTACCCGAGAGTTCTAAAGTGTTGTATTAATGGCAGGGTTTATTGTGTTCTAATAAAAACCAGTAAGATTCACACTCTGCCTTTGCAGGAGAGAGCTGGATTCATACGCTTAACACTATGTCATTTAAAGTGTTAGGTAACTAGACATGGAGCACAAAAGGCTTATTAAATGAACATACTTTACCTGATTATGCAAAACATTGAATAGTAACAAAAGAGTTTGAGAGCAGGGTTTGATTATCGTGATCCAACTCAAGTAATATGTCTTAGAAAATTAGATTCCCAAATATACTTAAATCATGATGTTTTCCTTTAAGTTTTAGCTCCAGAGCAGGCTGTAACAGTAATGGTTGATTGTTCCTCAAAAACATGGGCAAAATGCAATATTGAATGCAGACAAAAATGCCGTCCAAATAGAAGGAATCATCAGAAGGCAATGGAAATAAAACTTCAAACACCATCTAACTCTTCTATAAGCCCTTGGATGATATATGCAGTTCTGAAGTCAGGAGGGAGATATAATGGAACTGCAGAGGTCTGAGAAGAGTCCACTAAAATGGTCAAGGGAAATGAGCAGGAATCAAATGCAGGTTGACTCAAAAGTCAGGTGTTCATCAAAGCAATAAAGGAGGAGAGGGAAAGTAATGCAAATTATTTTTTCATGGTCCCTGGGCATTGCTTTACCTTTGGAAGTGGTTAATGTGAGCATATGCAGAGAAGGGCTGCTTGCAGGTGTGTACATTCACAGAGTCCGCTGACTAAGAGTGTGTAGAAGATAGAAACACAAACATGTTCAAGGTCATGTACCCAAATATGTTGCTTCCTGATGAGTTACAAAGGGAACAAGATGGAAGTGTGGGGGATGCTCCCGTGCTCTTCTGAGGCTGGAGTAACTGAATGAAGATAGCTCTGCCTTCCTATAAACTACTCTTGGTTATGAAGGCAGACCACCTGAGCCGGAAGGATTTCAAGCCAAACTCAGTGCCAATGCTCACATTCCTTTTTTTTTTTTTTTTTTTTACCAGAATTACAAGTCAGTCAAAGGTAATTCCAAAGCACTGCACTATCCTGAATCGAGAAAAGTCACAGACATATTGGATAGTCTTATTGGAAGTGTTCAGAGGAGGCAGGACAAGATCTTGTTGGAAATGTCAGCGATTTGTGTATTAGGTGGGACCAGATTAGATTTGTAATTCTATGACTCGGTCTTTTAAAAGAGAGGAAATGAGGATCAAGAGATGAATGGAATGAACCTGATATGAAATGTTTTGATTTAGCATAGCTATCTGGGCAATGGAACTGCTAACTCTCTTCATTTCCTTTGTTTCCCTCTCTCTAAGCCAAAATTTTCTCATTATGTATTCAGAAGAGATTTATCAAGCTTCTACTCTGAGCTGGTGCAGTAGGCCAACAGTAGTTTCCTGATACATTATTATTTAGTGGGTAAATTATGATAACTAGTAGTAAGACAAAGAAAATAAAATCATAGTTTCCATCCTACCATGGGCAGAAATAAAATAATGATAGAGGAACAGAACTGAAGAGATGGGATATAGATCTACTAAGAAATAATTATAACACAATGAGCAATAAATTTCCCTAAGTACAGCCTTAATATCATCCCACAAATTCTGAAATAGTGTGTTTTCATTTTCATTCTGTTCAAAATATTGATTTTCCTTTTGATTTCTTCTTTCACCCATGGGTTTCTTAGATATGTGTTATTTAGTTCACAAACATTTGGGGATTTTTTGGATTTCTTTCTGTTGTCCATTTCTTAATTTAATTCCATTATGGTCAGAAAACATACTTGGTATGATTTGAATCCTTTTAAATTTATTGAGTTTGTGTGTGTGTGTGTGTGTGTGTGTGTGTGTGTGTGTGTGTGTGAATGACTATATAGAATGAGACTCTTTGGATTTGGATAGTTACCTGGTATATTTTAAGTTATGAAGCTGCTAGTTGCTGTAACGAACAAACCCCAAATTTCACAATAAATGTTTTTATCTTTTTCATAGTCCAAACAGTGTTTGATAGGCAGCTTTTCCTGCGATGATTCAGGTACCTAGACTCCTTCATTTAGTGACTCCATCATCCTTTAGGATATTCTCAAATTTCTACACTGGAAACCCTGCCTTTAGATGCCCAATGAATAAAAAGAAAGAACACAGAAGACCATATGAGAAGTTCTAGAAGTCAAGCCTGCAAGTGCTTTAATTTATGTCTGCTCACTTTCTGTTAGCAGGAACCCAATCATATGGCCCAATCTAATAGTAAGGGGAACAGAAAATGTTTAGAAGTGGTCTCAGGAAGAGAGTAAAGACATGGATATTGAGCGACAGTAGCATTCTATACTTAGTAAACTCAGAATTATCTGGAACTAGGCTGCCTTAAATGAAGGCATCTATTCCTCAATTTCTTATATTTTCTGAAGTTATTTACTCCTTTTATCTCTAAATAAAGCATCTCAGGATTTCTTCCAGTATAACTGCAGAAAATTGCAATGAAGTTCCTATAGGATTTCTGCTTTTTGCCTATCATCTAATAACTTTATCCCCAATTTCTGTTTCATCTCTGCTACCGCTGGTTGTCTCATTTCACTATAAACATGAACACAGCTCCCTTCATATTTTAGGACCACAGTGACACAAGATAGAAAATGGGTGGTAGTGATATTAGAAAAGCATTACAGAAGACCTACGTGGACGGTCAAGGGGGAAATGACACGTGGAAAAGGAAGATAATTGATGGTGCTGTTTCAAAGTTCTGACAACCCTACAATAGAAGTCGCCCAATGGTCATTTCTCTCTAGATCTTAGGATCTGGCCTATTGGCATGTATATGGAGGCCATGTAAGGCCATCTTCCATTCTTTTCTCTCTTCCCCAAACCACCAACCAACCAACCAACCAAACAACCGTTTTTTTTCAGCTGCCAGAAGAATCAGCAAAGTGCTCAGTTTAAGAAAACCAAAACTATTGGCCAACCGAACAACAAAACCAATAGGAAAGAGCTTCTCTGCCAAAGGGAAACATCTTTTTACCATGTTCTGCTGAATAATTCCAAACTCCTTTAGACTCAGATTTCTCTCACAAAGTAGTTATCGGTTCTTCTTTGTCCAAGTAACGATTTTCTCCTAACGTTCTCTCCAACTACCTAGATAAAACTACTGTTTTTGTCCTTGCATTATTTGTTTGCTTTCAGCCCCTCTGGTATTTTTTCTCCTTATACCAGTGGTATATTCTAATAAAGGTTTCATAACTTCAGGAACTTGTTCAAAATGTGAAAAGAAATCTGAGCTTCCAAAGAATCATTAAGAAAAAAGCAGACAGTCTCAACTGTGTCTGCACGTTAGAATCCCCCGGGGAGCATCTAAAACTCTTGCTCCTCAGACCACACTCCAGAACAATTAAATTAGCATAAGGAGGGGGTGGGGGCTAGATATCAGTATTTTTTTTTAAGTTGTTCATGTGATTCCAATGTGCAGCGAAGATTGAAAGCTACACAGTTAGAAAAACATCCATTCTCAATTTCAAGGCGTTAACTTTTAGATGATGATCAAATTGCAACAAGATATATGTGTTTACAAAATTAAAGAACTAGGTGTACATTTAGAGCCGTTTCTCTTGGGAAATAGCCTACAATTCGCTTGGATTATCACTGTTTTAATATCCTGACCCTGGGATATGATGCATTGGCTTCCAGATGAAATTAGATTGCTGTTTTCTCTGAAAGCAATAGCATCAACTGTGATCATCACTCAATTGTCAAACTTGTCCATTTCAGCCTGGGAATTAATGACTCTCCTTGCCAGTTGAATTTTATCCAGGGGTAATTAAAACATTTCACAATAAATATAATTTAAAGTAAAAGAAATTATATTAAATTTCCCATGGCTAAGATTATTAGGTGCTGGTAAAGCTTTTTGAATCAGTGGTGTAAAGGAAATGCAAGAATGATTAAATAGCTCTACAGATATCTTCAACTCTCAGTCCACCTGGTATATAACTCTCTGCAGTATTAATAAATTAATTTCAATATTAATTTTCTGGGCCCAGAATTATCTTCTCAAAAGAGTGAAAATGGTCTAAATTGCCTGAATTCTACATTTCCCACAATTCAATACATGTTTATAAAGGAACTGGAGAATTTTGTACATATATATGATATGTACAGAGTTTAGCCTTTAAGATGTCTTTCTTACCATACTTACGTTCATCTCTTACTGATCAGAGATTGAGTGGCTGCCTTCCTTCCCCTGAGGTTGTCATTCTTATTCCATACCTGTCCGGGGTATCATTCCATTTTAGTCATCAAAATAAATAATTTCTCACTTTGGAATATCTCTCAGATATTTTTCTTCCTCTGCATTTCCACTGCTGCTTTTTGTCGATCAGGACTTTAAAACTGAACTTCCTAGCTAGTGCCCCAGCTTTCATCAGTCTTTCTCTTATTCATTCATTCTCATCTTTTTTAACTTTACCTTCTTGGTCACCACTTTCAGCAAAACCATGAATTCTGAATTCCTTAGTCTGCTTCTTAAGGCCTTTTAGAAGCAGGATAGTGTCTGACTTTCCAAACTCTTTCTTACTATTCCAACCCCTACCCTCCTTGCTGGCCGCGTAGATTTCCATGTAGGAAAGTCTTAAAAGACATTAAAAAAAGGGCGAGTGTGTGCTTAAAGGCAATTATTAGTTATTTTGAAAATTGCTTTCAATGCAGCACAATTCTCTGAAGATCTAGTTGATTAATAAAAGCACACTTGATTCATTTCCCCTAGAAACAACTGCTCTGTGCCTGGAGTAAACCACTTTGCGACTTGCCTCAGCTACGCAGGCATGACATAGTAACTCCTGTTTCCATTCACTCCTTGTAACAAAGAAGAAGGTAGCCAAACAGATGAGGGGCTTACTCCCAGTTTATGGGTCAAAAAGATGTTATTGTTATTTCTGCACTTGCACTGGAGCATGCAAAGCTGATCCAATTCAAAGATCCACTCCTCCCACCTTCAGGAAGCCAGCACTAAAAATGGTAATGAGTGTGTCTGCTCCCTCCTCCACTGCCTCTATTCTGTGGACGTGCCTTATTCTCCACACACTCCTTCCCCTCAAGGGGAAGGCTCATGTGGTCAGTTACTGTAATTTATAGCTCTCTCCTCCTAGCTCTTTGGGCTCAGGGTGAGTGGAGAGTAAACCCAGGAATAGCTAACTAAACCTTAGACCAAGCAAGTGGGCTACAGCTTGGCTGAGTCAATTATATTAACTCTTCAGAGACCCTGAACTAAGTAACATCAAGAGGTGTGGCCAGGCCAGTTAAAGGTAACTAAAAACATAAAAAGATTAAAGTGCAATTTCATTAAAATTTTGCTCACTTTATTTCATTCATCTCCCGCCTCCCTCTCTTATGTTTGTAAAGCAAATCCCAGACATCATATTATTTCACTTTGTTAAATTAATTAAACAAGGAAACTCTTAGTCTGATGGGGCCCAGCCGGCCCATGTAAGCAAACCACAATCTAAGCCTGTAAATGCTACAAGGTTATGAAAGTGAAACCTAAGGACAACCAATCACAAACGGCCAAGTAGGCTTTAAGTTATAGCCAATCACGATTATCCTTGCTTGACTTCAGCCTTTTCTCTATAAAAGCCTCTTCCTGAGTCATGCTGGGGGAGCGCTACTAACCACTTCTGGTTTGGCGCTGCCCCATTTCAACTGATTTTTGCTCAAGTAAACTTTTAAAACTTAATATGCCTTAGTTTATCTTTTAACCAACTCTAAATACTTCATTGTGCCTTGAAACAGATAAATTAAAAAAAAAATTTAGCAGAATTAATAGTGTAGGAAAGGAAAAATAAATTTCCCTTTATCCTTCCAAATTCCTGGTTGAGGCCCCCTGTAATAAAAGACAGAAAAGCAAACATAAGTTCATTAACATGTGTTAACAAAAAATTCCAAAAGAAATTAAAAGAGAGTTTTATTCATTTATGATTTGCAAATCACAGAATATAGCCCTGGGTATGAACAAAAAACACTCTCTGAAGTGTGTGGCTGGAGAACAGGGGTTTTAAGAGAAGGGTTGCTAGGAAACAAGGTTATAAACTTACATCATTCATTTTCTGATTGGTGAGGGCAGTTGAACTGTCAATGATGAGAACAATGGGTAACATATAATTAAGCATTTATCAGCGTCCTAGTTCCAGTTCGGGTTCACAGAACAAAGGCTGTGGTTGAGCAGTTCTAGTATAGGGGGTGTTGCTTATCAGCCATACAGGAGCTATAATTTATCGAACAGTACAATCAGCACAGGGAGCTGCTTGTTTTGCAGTTGGTTTCAGAGCCCCAAAGGGCAAAGTTATGCCTTGGCAACTTCAGTGTTCAAACTGCAAAAATTCAAATGTTGGGCACAAGGTATGATATTAAAGTTCTTTCTAAGTCCTCTCATGCATAACTCATGTATAAATGAAGGATATGCAGGGAAAAGTGGGTAACTGGAGGTGGTTTAGAATTCTGTCTCAAATACCATCTTTATTGGGAAAGGAGAGAAGGGATGTAGGCTTCTTAGGGGATGTGGTGGTGGACTTCTAGTCGTCTCTCCTGTGATAAGAACCAATCTTCTCTTGTGGATGAAACTCTTGACAGGGAGTCTATGACATCTGAGTTCCTTTTGGAGGATTTGTCTTTAGGTAGATAAGGGGAGTTCAGAGAGAGTCTCTCTCTGCCTTTGCTATTTTTCAAGTGCCTTCAGTTCAAAATAATCAATATAGCAAAGTGCTGTAATTTGGGTGTTATAATCTGCTACCCTTCAATATCATCTATTACTCAGTTGAAGGGTAGTGGAACGTACCACCCCAAAGTATGTCTTTTCTGCATAAGGATTATTTTTGGCTAATTTTTTTTTTTTTTTTTTGAGAAACCCAGGCACAGGAGAAGCTCTGAAAACAGAGTAGAAGTTACCCTTCTGTTAGGGAAATTTACATTAGAAGTTGTAAGGGAAATTACAGGGAGCCCATACTAGCAAGAGGGCTATTACCACAAGTAACTTTGTCATCTGAGAGATTTATCTGCATAGCAGGGCAGTCTTTGTTTACCAAGTCTTTCCTCTTCTTACCTTCCAGTGAATTGCCTTCTCCCCCACATGAAGCCCCAGACCCCCTTTCCCTTTCCTTAGCTCAGGATGGTATATAAGCCTCAATTTTCTGGCTGCCTTTTGAGTCTTATATCTTTGTAGGGCTCCCTATGTAGGCATATACAT
Organism: Tadarida brasiliensis; assembly: GCA_030848825.1. Classification (NCBI taxonomy): domain Eukaryota; kingdom Metazoa; phylum Chordata; class Mammalia; order Chiroptera; family Molossidae; genus Tadarida; species Tadarida brasiliensis. The sequence goes on along the minus strand of CM061267.1, from coordinate 73,289,835 downwards.
GTACATATGTAATTAAAATTGATTTTTTCCTCCATGTTAATCTGTCTTTTATTACGGGGGGTTTTAGCCAAGAACCTAGAAGGGTAGAGGTAAAATTATTTTTCCTCCTCTACATAATCTAATTTCAAATTTCTCCAAAGGTGCCTTTTTACAGTTAGTTTGAGTCATAATCCAAACAAAACCTTGAAACTGCATTTAGTTATTCTATAACAGCCCCATTCTGGTTATTTGTCCTATAGAACATCCCACATTCTGGATTTGGCTGATGGCTTCATTTAAGGTGTTAACTTTTTCTTCTATCCATTATATAAGCAGAAACTGAGAGTTAGAGGCCCGATTAGTTGTTCAGACTTAATTTTTTAGGCAAGGTACTTTATTGCTACTGTTGTAATTCTTTATTGCATCACATTGTGAAACAGATAATGTTGGGTCGTTTTATTGCATCACTTTTAGAAATACCTCCCTGGGAGAAGTGGAAACTCTTTCCCCTCCCTTGAATCTGGGGTGACTGCTGTGCCCAGCTTGGCCAATAGAATGTCACTCTGCCAGTTTTAGGCCTAGACCTTGGGAAACCTACCAAAAGCATAAAATAAGTTACATTCAGGGAAGTCTGCTTCTGTCTCTGGCTCCTCTATCCTCTTTTCTCTCTCCCACTTCCCACTGTAGAGAAGCATTTTTATTAATTTTGGGTTTATCTTTCCATTGCTTCTTTATCAAAGTAACAATAAATATGCATGTATGTGTATATATATATATATTTTTAAATAATTTTTCCTTATTGATTTTAGAGAGAGAGGAAGGGAGAGGGGGAGAGAGATAAACATCGATGGGAGAACATTGATTGGCCGCCTCCTGCATGCCCCCCACTGGGGATCAGGCCCACAACCTGGGCATGTGCCCTGACTGGGAATCGAACTGGTAACCTCTTGGTGCATGGGTTGATGCTCAACCACTGAGCCACACCAGCCAGGAGATATATATATATTTTTACCCCAAAACAAAGCATACCATAATTAGTATACTAGTCATTGCTTATTTCACTTTATGATATAACCAGGAGATCATTCCATAGAGCTTGTTCTCATTGCTTTTTATGGCTACACATCCATTGAATGGATTATGATAGTCTATTCAATTAATCTCCTTTTGAAGGAAGTTGGGAATGGGGTTGTTTTCAGCTTTGTGCTCATATAATGATGCTGCAATGAATAGCCTTGTGTAGATAGTATTCTGTAATTTTGCCAGCATGCCTTGGAGATTGATTTCTAGGAGTGAGGCTGATGAGTCAAAGCGTAATGCATATTTAACTTTGTTAGATGTGGTAAGCAGAAATTGAGAATAACAAAAGAAGTCTGTTGGTGGAGAGCTGGGAAGGCAATGGAAGCACTGAGGAAGGTTGAGACCCAGAGAGAACCGTTAGGTGAACCCTCAGAGGCCCGCAGTGAGAGGAGGCAGTTCTTAGAGTGACTTGAGTGCCCTTGAGTGTTGGACTCCAATTTCAGGTCCAGTTCACCTGCATCTTGAAAATATATATTTTTGAGGTAACTTGAATGGTTCTCTGATCTTTGGAAACAAAAATGTCTTAACTAGAACAGTAAGAGAGTGAAAATATATTGTCAAGTTACCATCATTAATAGTTTTATAAATTTTACTCACTCTCCAACATTTCATTAAAAATTTTGCAAACAGAGAGGAAAAAATGAAAGAATAGTACAATGAACATTTCTATAGCCACCACCCAATTTCAACAATTATTAGTATTTTTCATATATTCGACTTTTTTCTGTAGAATAATTTGGAATTTTCAGATATCATGACACTTCACCCCCTAAATAATTCAGTATGTATCTCCTAAGAATAAAGACATTCTCCTAGGCAACCACAATACTATTATGAGAATTAAGATACTTAATAATAATTTTCTAACATAATCTAATATCTTGTCCATATTCAAAATTTCCCATTATTTACAGAATGCTTTTATAGCTCTCTCTCTTTTTTTTTCAAGGTATATCTAACCAGGGTATATGCACTGCATTTGCTATAGATAAATAAAACATGAATTCATATTAAGGAAGTATGTTTCACTGTATAGTATATTAAGTTCTATTAAACGTTTTTTAGATTTTTGTTGAGTAAATTTAGCGTCTATGGAGAAGATGACTTTGATCTCTTAATATAATGAATTTTTTACTAATGGATTTTTCCTTTAATTTCTTTAATAAAATTTACTTATGAACTTAAGATATGTTTTTAAAAGGTTGCTGTTGGATGTTGTTTGCTAATGTCCTATTTAAGAGTCTTACATTGTTGTAAGTGGAAGTGGTCCATGGTGTGTGTGTGTGTGTGTGCAATCTGCATCAGATTTTGGTATCAATGTTGTGCTCACTTCAATAAAAGAATTTAAGAGTTTTCTTTTTTTTCTTTATTTATGATTTAGAGTATTTTAAACAGATTGACATTACCCATGGATCCTATATGGATCTGGTGCTTCCATGGGGGCACAGGTAGCTCTTTAACATGTTTTCTTTTTCTTCTAGCAAAGTGACATGGTTAAACATATTTTCAAATAAACTTTGCTGAGGTTAGTTTTGGTAAATTAACTTTCCCCAGAAAATTATCAATTCCATTGAAGTTTTCAATGTGTTTGTTACTTGGCATACAATTGTGAAGTAACCACTTAAGAGTTTTAATTTTCTCTGTTTTGATGGTTACTTCCTCCTTGCAATTTCTTATTTTGAGTGTATGTGCTTAAGCTCTCCTTTTTTCCTTGGTAAGGTTAGCTAGTTGTTTGTCTATTTTTTAAAAATCTTTTTAAATAGCCTTATTTTTTCCTTTTATTTTTATTTATTTATTTATTGTTTAAAGTATTACAGATGTCCCCTTTTTTTTCCCCATTGACCTCCTACTTCCTGCTCCCACCACCCTCCTGGCCTTCCCCAGCCTAGTGTCCGTGTCGATTGGTTGTGCATATATGCATATATGTTCTTTGGTTTATCTCTTCCCTCCCCTCTCACCTCCTAACCCTCTAGGGTTTGTCAGTCTATTCCCTACTTCCATGATTCTAGATCTCTTTTGGTCGACAGCTTATTTTGTTCATTATGTTCCACAAATAAGTGAGATCATGTGGTACTTGTCTTTCTCTGACTGGTTTATTTCACTTAGCATAATGCTCTCCAGGTCCCTCCATGTTGTCTCAAAGGGTAAGAGATCTCTCTTTCTTACAGCTGTGTAGTATTCCATTGTGTAAATGTACCACAGCTTTTTTATCCATTCATCTACTGATGGACACTGGGGCTATTTCCAAATCTTAGCTATTGTAAATGGCACTGCTATGAACATGGGGGTACATATATTCTTCCTGATTGGTGTTTCAGACTTCTTAGGATATATTCCAAGAAGTAGGATCACTGGGTCAAATGGCAGTTCCATTTTTAATATTTTGAGGAAACACCATATTGTTTTCCGTAGTGGCTGCACCAGTCTGCATTCCCACTAGCAGTGTACTAGAGTCCCCTTTTCTCCACATCCTCGCCAGCACTTGCTGTTTGAGGATTTGGTGATGACCGCCATTCTGGCAGGTGTGAGGTGATACCTCATAGTCATTTTAGTTTGCATCTCTTTAATGATTAGAGATGCTGAGCATTTTTTCATATGTCTCCTGGCCATTTGTATATCTTGTTTGGAGAAGTGTCTATTCAGGTCCTCTGCCCATTTTTAATAGTATTAAACAATCCTGTGTTCCTTTTGTTGAGTTGTATGAGTACTCTATATATTTTGAATATTAACCCCTTATCCATATATCGTTGGCAAATATGTTCTCCCAGAGAGTGGGTTCCCTTTTCATTTTGATGCTGGTTTCTTTTGCCGTGCGAAAGCTTTTTAGTTTGATGTAGTCCCATTTGTTAATTTTTTTCCTTTGTTTCTCTTGCCCTAGGTGATGTATCAGTGAAAATTCCACTACATTGGATGTCTGAGATATTTCTGTCCACATTTTCTTCTAGGATTTTTATGGTTTCATGGGTTACATTTAAGTCTTTCATCCATTGCTCAAATGGTGTTTGTCATGATCTTGTCCTCTTTTTGTGTATTCTTGTGTATAGAAAACTTATTGAGGATGCTGGAGACATCTATATCAAATCTTTCTTCAACCTGAGAAATACCTGTGAGCTCAAACTTAGTATATTATTATTCTTAGTTTCTGCACACTCAACATCATAGACCTGAATGAGTGCACCAGGCTGGTTGTTAAAGTAGGTAATGACAGTTTCTGCCTACTTAGCAGAATGATGGTATCAGTAATTATAATACCAAGGGACCAGAGCAATCATGATGATCAACAAATCCTAGACTTGGTCATATTTTTCTCCAACCAAGATGGTTACCTGGACATCTATATCATAAGCAATGACCTCATCAGTGTTTATGGCCTAATTCAAATTATTACCACTGAGGAAATCTTGAAGGAGCTTCTGAATCTTGGTAATATAGGCAGAACCACCAACCAAATGGTTATGGACCTGTTATTTGTCTTCACTGACTTTATGAAGGACTTTCACCACATGGTCTAGCATGCTACAAAACATGCCAGCATTCAGTTATCAAAACAAACATGGGTCTGGTAGATATAGATGAAATCAATTTAAATCTTATCCAGGGTGCTGAAAGAGTATGTGTTTAAAATGTTCACAAGCATCAGAGAGCCTTCTTGTTCTCACTAATATCCTTATTACATTTCCCTTGACCTTGATTTTTTTTTTTAATCCTCACCTGAGGACATTTTTCCATTTTTTGTTTAGATAGAGTGGGAGGGAGAGAGAGGAAGAGAGAGAGAGAGAGAAACATCGACGTGAAAGGGACACATCGAGTGGCTGCCTCCTGCACGACCAACCAGGGCCGGGACGAACTGCAACCGAGGTACGTGCCCTTAGCGGGAACCGAACCCGGGTCTCTCTGGACTGCAAGCTGACACTCTAAACGCTGAGCCAAACCGGCCAGGGTTCCCTTGACCTTGACATTGAAATGGTTGACCTTTGGGTTAAGGAAGTTTTCTCCACCCAAGCAGATGTCCTTATTCTCTAGTGGAAGATTAGACATCAAGAAGTCCATCTTCAGAAAGGAGGATTACTACATCAAAACACTACCTCCTCTATCAAAGGGCGACACATTTCATTTGATAGCAACTGTCCTGTCCAAGCCACAAGCAGTAACAGTTGGCTCTTTGACAGTGCTGCAACCAGGGATGTTTCTACAAGTGTCTGTGCCCTGGCCCTGGGAGTCATTAAAGCTCTACTGTAGCACTGTGACAGCTTTGCAAAGTAAGCCCCTATAATTTTGTTCCTCTTCAAACCAAACTTTATTACTTATTATTATTATTATTATTATCCTCACCCGAGGACATTTTTGCATTTATCTTGAGACAGAGTGGGAGGGAGAGAGGGAAGAAGAGAGAGAGAGAAACATCGATGTGAGAGAGACACATTGAGTGGTTGCCACCCACATGACCCCAACCGGGGCCGAAGACAAACTGCAACCGAGGTACATGCCCTTAGTGGGAACCGAACCCGAGTCTCTCTGGTCTGCAGGCTGACACTCTAACTACTGAGCCAAACCAGCCAGGGCCAAACCAAACTTTAAATAGAAGTTTGTAGTCTTCTTGTATTCCACATAGATATTGTGCCTGCTTGTCTTACTGCGGGCTTGAGTAAGGAAATCTATGTTCAATTGTATACTTGGCATAAAAAAAAATCATGTTCTTGGGTTTGTTGTAACTTGATTACTTATAGTATCTGTGATCAATCATTTCAGGCCTGTAAAACGGACACCGCTTAGATGATCCTCTTTCTCTGAGCACTGGCGATGATCCCGGTATTCTCATCCTGGTAGATGCTGTCTTAGGAATTTATGATGTAGACTCAGGGCCAGGGGAGTGTTTCTGCAACAGGGCTTTTGGGGAGGATGGATGGGGCTCATTAGAGAACGACACAGACGCCACAGCTGCTCCTGCAGTCAATCAACTTATTTCAAAGTATAAACACAGGAAAACGTACAAAGAACTATGTTATAAACCTGACTGGGGAATTTGTCTTCTCATATATTTCTTTTTGCTTTATGTCAAATGATTTGAAAGGTTTATGACACTTGTGTATATTTATATTGCTTATTGTCTTCTTCAACTTGCGTTTTCCACTCAGTGCGTGGTCTGCGGGCTGCACCTGTGCTGACGCGTGGAGCGGCTATTGCGTCCCCGCCGCGTAGCATTTCACTGTCTGAATATACCTGGGTTTATTCATTTTTCCACTTTCATTTTTCCCATTATCGAAAATAATGCTGCTGTGGTTATGAAAGAGGGGATCAATGGATTTAATTATATTAAAATAAACACTATATCAAAACATTTTAAGAAAGTGGAGAAAACAATGCATTAAGTATATTTTCAGTGCATATAACCAACAGAAGGTTGGTACTCAGGCTGCATAACAATTCTTACAAATCAATAGGAAAAAGATAAAAACCTCAGTTAAAAAAAAATAGAAAAAGTTATGAGACAATTTACAGAACAGCCAAAGGGTAAACCTAAGTTACCAAAAAAACAGTCTCCATCTCACTACAAATCAAGAAAAATGCAAATAAAAACTGCAGTAACACCCATCACACTGTAAAAATTAATAAAAAATGATGAGCCCAAGTGCTAGCAAAGATGTGGATTGATGAACACCCGTTTGAGGAAGTTTGAATTGATATAGCCATTTTGCAAAGCAAATTGGCAATATCTAGTAAAGTTTAAAATAAACTCTCCTGACCAAGCTCCTCCAATGCTGAGAATATATACAAATGTTCTTACAGTCCTTTTCAATAAGCAGTGTTTTGTTAGCATAATTTAGACATTGCAGGTCATACTAATTTTTAAATTAAAATAACTTAGCTATCTCAATATTTAATCACCAGTGTATGTTAATATAAAATAAACTTTGATGGTCAGCAAAACCCCCTAATGGTTCTAATGCACTCATTCATTTTCTGTTACATTTATTATATGCCTACTATGTGCAAGGGGTATATTAGTGCTGGGGTGAATAAGACATAGTAGCTACTGGTAAGTAATGTAAGTTTTTAAAAAATTACTCAAAAGCTCCTATCTCTGCTCTTACAGACATTTCTGTCCCAGAAGGCAAGTTACAGCTGTACAGAGAGGGTAACCTTTTCTGGATTAACCCACCCTATTGTTTGCTGACTGTCTCCTCACGACTATAGGTGATACTCAGTAATCACTGACTGATGGTGATCAGTGACAAACTCTTTGCTTACCTACCTCCTGGGCTCTCATCTGGAAAGAGACATTAAAGACATCCATTTAGTCACCAGCAGGAAATGAATAACAGATACTGAATGGCTTGTGAAATTACAAAGCACGGACTGAAATAATTCCCTAAAGTTCCATCTTTCAGAGCTCTTCCATTCAGTTTGGAAGATGCAGAGGAGCTAAGAAGACTAAGGCCGATACAGAAGGAAGGGAACATTTCTTCAGTGCTCCGAGTACACTGCTCAAGCACCGCCCCTGAAGCTTTTCAGAGTGAAACAGAAATGTTTTTTTTTTTTTTTCAGAGAGGGATATTTTCAACATTTGTTTCCTATTTATCAAATGTAGTGTCCTATATCTTTTGGGATGACAAGCTGATTTTTCTAGTTTGCCTATTCACCAAATTGATGAAACATTCTCAGTTGGCAATTGGATTTTAATCTGATAAACTTGATTTCAGGGCCTGCAGTGTTCATCTCATTAAGCCTGTCAACAGGATGGAAATATTGCAGGCATGCAATGTCCTACTTCTACTTAGAGCTGAATACTTTTGTGTAAGTTTGGGGGAAAAATAACCTTAGCCTATCAGCAACATGAAAAAAGTTTCTGCTTTGACAAAATGATGCCTACCTATAGTATATGTTTCTCAACTGGGCACTTCTGACTGGATTTCCTCCGCTTTGTGTAGCAACAATGAGGAACAGGGGTACATTTTGCTCTTCTTAGATTTTCCTCCAAGTAAACTGGCCAGACTCAGGGGATGGTCCTCAGCATCAGAGCACACATTTGTTAATTTCCTGTTAGAGTGCGTGGCAGAGAGCGCAGACCAACTTCGAGCAAGTTACATCTTCTCTAGTCTTACCAGAACACTTTGGAAGAATTTCTGCTATTTCCCTTTGCCCCACTGCTGCAGACGGGGCCTGCTCCTTGACAATATGTCTCTTTTATTCCAATATGCTATGTGTTGTTATTACTCTGCAGAAGCAGAATAGACGCCCACATAGAACCCAGCTCTGATGTTTAGATGGATGGTACCATGCACACACACAAGGTATGAAAGGTTTGTTAAGTACATCATGCGGTTCTCTGGGGAGAGCAGGGCTTGCCAGAGCCAAGAAAGGAGACTGGCTCGGGGATTTTATAGTGGTTAGGGGGTGGGGCGAGCGTTTCCGCATGCAGTCAGGAGTTTAATTTTCAATCCAGCCGAAGGACGGAGCACCAGGGTTTCTTATTAACTTGCCTAGATGTTGGACACAAGGAGAAAATGCCTGAAAGTCCGCAAGCATGAAAAAAACGGAGTCCTACTCTTTATTATACATGTGTGTCCTCTGCTACTATCAGAGCACCCCCCCCAACTCCTTAGATAAGGGGAAGCAAGGAATAAATCACTGCTTTTGCGAAGACACTGACACCTAGAAATTCCGCTCACACCTGATGTACGAGCACATGACATCATTGCTTGTTTAACTTGGGCTCATGTTCGCTACTTACTGGTCACATCCTGCATTGTATTCAACTTTCTTTAAATTCAACATTTATATACATTTTTTTTTTTTTGTTACTTAAATTCCTTAGCACCCAGTGTGTTCAAGTGAAGTTTAAATAAAATATGTATTTATTAACCCAATCTGATTAAGCAATTTTAAAATGAGCTCTCAGTTTTAGGCTAAACAATAAATTTGGTTCCAAGTAATATTAGTCACAGAATATTTGAGGAGGTAGAGGGTGGCGTTAACAGGAAGAAAGCAGAGAGGACATGAGGCATCATTATTTTCTGTATGTTTGTAAGAGAATCGAAAACAGGTAAAAATGGTATGTGCAGAGAACACCTCTCTCCCCTCCTCTTGTTAGAGAGGATGAAGGGTTTCTAAACAGGACGGAGGAAATTATCCTAGGGAAAGAAAGATCCCTGGGATTGGTGGGGAGATCAGACCCAGTCACAACCGTGGAGGGAAAGCCAGTGTGCAGCCCACGGGGACAGGAAGGCTTGTCTGGAGTCTAGGCAAAGCTCTGCAGGGGCTGTGCAGGTTCTGGGAGAGGCTTTTCTTCCTGGGGTACTGCAGAGCAGCCCCCACACGGGGAGAGAACAGACTTCAGCATAAAGATGATAAAAAGCTGGCAAGGGCCTCTGTGAATTTCATGAGGCTCGGGAAATTTATGATGAATAAGAGATTCACAGGCAAGTACATTAAATAGAAATACGAGGAGATAGGTGACAACGTTCTAGGAAAAAATATGAAATTGACACTTTGAACTCATGTTTGATCTCAGGAACCCATAGACCTATAAAAATGATGAAGATGCTGTCCTGGCCAGTTTGGCTCAGTGGCGGGTTCGATTCCAGTCAAGGGCATGTACCTCGGTTGCAGTTCAGTCCCAGCTCTGGTCAGGGCTTGCAGGAGGCAACCAATCCATCTCTCTCTGTCTCTGTCTCTATCTCTGTTTCTCTCTCTCTCTCTCTCTCTCTCTCTCTCTCTCTCTCTCTCTCTCTCTCTCTCTCCTCCCTCCCTCACACTCTATCTGAAGATAAATGGAAAAATATCCTCGGGTGAGGATTTAAAAAAAAAAAAAAATGAAGGTGCCTAGTAATTCTTAGGAGGAAAACAGCAAAATAAATCAGAAACAAAATTCCAGATTATTCATTTTATGTTCACCCATTCAATCACTCCATGGATCTGTATTGAGTGCTTATTCCATACCAGGTCCTGTTTTAGGTCTGGGGAATAACAAGGTGGGGAAGAGGAAGAATCTCCCTTCGGAAACTTGTGTTTAGTCCAGTGCTTAGAAGAGTGGAGGGATGAGGTCTTGACAAGGGGCAAGTGGGAGGAAAGTCCGGAGACAGAGAAAGAAGCCAAACGAACTCCTAGACTGTCTACCTAGGCTTTAGGGAAAAGGGACCGTTAATTTTTGTTTTTAATTGATAGAGTTATCTGCAGATTTTTTCCTAGAAATAAAATATACCTTTTATAATTATGGAAATGTAACTTCAATGTCAGCTAGGGTCTTCTTACCCCTCAAGACATAGATGAAATGGCTGTAGAACTTGGGTTTTCTGTGAGTTTCCAAAGGCAGGAGGGGGATGGGACTAATCAATAACCCTAAGGTCATTTTACTTTGGAGGTGTGGATCCTCACCACGTTGACTCTCACACGAAACGCTGCCCTTTCTTTACTTCCCAGCCCTGCACACCAAGCATCCTTCCCGTAACATGGTCTGAGCACCTGCTCGGATCGCTGGCAAGAAGGCACGATTGCCGTGACTGACCCAGACCGCTGTTTCTCGAGCCTGGCCCTACTGACATTTTGGGCTGAGTAAGTCCTTGGTGGGGGGGTTGTCCTGTGCATTGTTAGATGTTTAGCAACACTGTTGACCTCTACTTGAGAGATGTCAGTAGCAACTCCCTCTTTTGCCCAGTTGTCACAAGTAAATGTCCCCTGGGTGTCAAAATTGCTCCTGGTTGAAAACCACTGGCTTAGTTCTTGACCTTGTCACGGGGTATTGCACAATGGGGCAGTGGGGGTGGGGTGGTGTAAAATGGGTGTTGAGTAGTGTGGCAAACACTGTCAGTGCAGAGCCACCCCGTCGCACAACTCCGGAGAGCACTCTTCACGTTGTGCTTTATTTAATGGCACCCCAGCTCATCTCCCCTGTGCATGGTACACTTTGAGTTGTTTAAAATGGAAGTACCATGGTGGTTATCTATGCAATATACGTTCTCTCTTTCCATCTCAGTCACACACCATGCCTCATCCAGTCAGGAGAGTCAGCGCAGACCCCTGTGAATTAGCTGGAGTCCACCTTTAGTGCCGCCTTCTCTGTCTATACTTCTTGCTTTCTACACCTTTTCACACCCACTTCTGCCCGCAGGTTTCCTGGAGCTCACTGCCCTTCTGTCAAGAACCAAGTTCTCTGGCTGTCACCAAAAGTCCACTGTGCATTAGTATAATGGGTCTTAGGAGGGGTTGACAAAGGATCGAATCTCTAATAGTGGAAGCAAGAGTCGCTATAACACCTGATCATAGTAATGATTCCAGCATGAGCTAATGCATCGATCACTAGTTACATGCCAGTTACCAGGGTAGGCACAATACTTGTACATCTCATTTATTTTCAACTAGCAGCTATGATGTAAAGTTTCTTGACCATTCCCACAAAGCAAAGCTTGGAGAGGTTAAGGCAGTTTCCCACTGTTAAACAGCTAATAGAAAATGGATGTGGGATTTGAACCCAAGCAGTCTAACCCCAGGGTTTGGGCTCCTAACCACTCTTCTGTAAAATGGCCCCTCAAACTATACCACACACATAATCACTGTGCAGCTAACCATTTCCTGCACCCACATCTAAGGCTGGCTTTGCTCATCCTGGCCACTAAAACAGAGACAGAAGAACTGAAGTAGAAGCTGAGATTTATTTTCAGGCTCTGAAAGGCCAGGGGGAAGCACCAGCCAGACAGGCTGTCGCTGGGGTAGTCTCAGGGTCAGGCTTGAGTCAGGTGGGGTAAACACCTGGAACAGCTAGACACGGTGTGTGTGGGTGAGGTTAGGCCAGATTTGAGATGGAGAGCGGAACACCAGACCCAAAGCGCTCAAGTCTCAAACAGAAAGCCAAGCAAGAGGTGCAGAGCTGGTAGGCTGCCAGGGCGGACCTGGAAGTGAGATGCAGGGTGGCCGCTGGTGAGGGGTCAGAGTCCAGGACACCTGACATCCTGCAGCTGCCTGTCCTGGGCCTGACTGAGTTAAAGGCTGAGTGTTCAGACCAACTCCATCTGCTTGTGCCATCTGGTTCTGTAGGAGCATGGCACAGCCAGGGTGCCATGGAATTTCTTGGGGTTGACAACCACACACACACACACACACACACACACACACACACACACACACGACAAAGAAGCAGGACTCTGTCTACTCCTGAGAGATCAACAACCTACTACACAGCTTCAGGGCAGATGGAGTGAGTTACTCAGGGGTTGTAGTTTAGGGAAACTAAAAAAAAAAACCACCATTAGCAACCCCCCACCAAAGGTCTCCCCTAGTTGCCTTTTATGGCATGTCAAAGATTCACTTATTTGGCCCTGGCCGGTTTGGCTCAGTGGTTAGAGCATTGGCCCATGGACCAGAGAGTCCAGGGTTCGTTTCCCGCTAAGGGCACGTACCTCAGTTGCAGTTTGTCCCCATCCCAGTTGGGGTCGTGTGGGTGGCAGCCAGTCGATGTGTCTGTCTCTCTCACATCAATGTCTCTCTCTCTTCCTCCTTCTCTCTCTCCTGCTCTATCTGAAGATAAATGCAAAAATGTCCTCGGGTCGGGTGAGGATAAAAAAAAAAAAAAAAAAAGATTCACTTATTTGGATTAGAGCTCCTGTAAATGTCTATGGAAGGTATAATGGGGAGCCGTAGCCTTCCATTCATGCTTTAGGAGAACACGGATTTCTATTGTGAAAACTGAATAAGCCCTTGTGGATGAGACGCAGGGCAGGTGGGTTTTGGTGGTGGTGTGGACATGAAGGACGGATTCTGGGTGTTGAGAACTGCTCAGGAAGAGCTAGGCCAGGTGGGCGCACCTGTGGTAATTCATTTCAGCACAGGCAGAATGAGGACACAGGGGTACAGAGAGTTACTGCCTATGAGAAGGGGGACAGAAAAGGCAGGTGAGTGTGAGGTCAGAGTGAGAGGGTTGGTGGCATGCTAAAACCCGACTTGCTAGTTACCTCAAACCTTTCAGGATCCCAACCCTTTGACTAGGTTCTCTTCAGTTGTTGAGTTTCATTTTAAATCGTTTTTCTCCACTAATGTTTTAGAAAATATTTTAAATCCTTTTTGTTTTTTTTCTTTTTGGTAGTTTTGGGTTACCCCGACTTTCTCTGTGCGCATTGGGTGTGACAACATCACTTAGTTTAACTAAGGCCAAAATTTTCCTGTAAAATGTCCTTGCCAATTTTTAGGGAATTCATACTTTTTCAAAAGCCTAAATGTCCTTGGGCAGTAGTGGAGGAGTGAGTGTTTGCAGCAAAACCCTTCTTAAAGATGATGCATTGTGGCGTCATTTCACCAAATGCTATTTCAGCTTTGGGCACTGTGCGCAGGGAGCGTGGGAAATCAGTCCCAGTGGTGGCACTAAAACTTGGAGCATTTTGTACGTAACTATTAAACACAGAGTTGTAGACATTTACGCAGAATAGCAAATGAGAAAGCCAGCTGTGTACATGAACAAGGGCTATTCAAGAAAACCAGCCACTCTGCAGACACCATCTGAGGCTTAGTAATGAGAACATTCAGTAAATGCCTGTGCTGGGAGGAATGTTTTATTTATGCCATGTTACTGGTTGTTTCAAAAATGCCTTAAAAAAATGCCTCCTTGAAGCAGTCTATGCCATTGAGATGTACCAGAGAAAAGTGGGCATAGCTAGAGCCGGTTGTATGGGGACTCTTTTGACAGAGGCCAGGCGGATGAGCAGATGCTGTGCGGAGAGTGTGGCTGAGTAAGCGCAGAGGGCAGGGAACACTGGGAGGGGTGGGTTACTGGGCGAATGTGAGGAAGGAGGAGCAGGGTTCTAGGTCAAGGCTGCAATGGTCACATCTGAAGGGTCCCATACTGGGTGTGAAGTGTGCCCTGGAGGAGGGTGGGGACCTTACCTAGGTCTTTAAGAAGAGTCTTTTCATCAGAAGGCCTGCCCTGTTCACAGAACTCCGTTTTAGGCACTCCTGAACAACAACAACAAAAAATCTCAACCTTTAATTAAATTAATTATGAAATATTTCAGACATACAAAAAGGGATTAAGAGGCTAATGACCATCTATCACTCAGCTTAAGAAATAACACAATACAGTGACCATTGAACAGGCGGGGGTTGAGGCACAGACCCCTTGAGCACTAGAAGACCCATGTATAACAACCCTCCTCCCCTTCTCGGTATACCTTCTGATTCATTGCACAGTGGGCCCTTTGAATCCCCGATGGAATCTCCATGGTTGAGAATCTGCACTCGGGAAACCACAGTTCGGAACAGGAAAATTGTTTTTGATCGCGGTTGGGAATCTGCCGTTGGCAACTCGAAAATACTCTTTCCAATCCGTGGTTGGTTGAATCCCTGAATGCGAAACTTGAGGATAGAGGAAGGGCTCACTGTATTTACTTAAAAAAAAAAAAAAAAAAAAAAAATCTGTGAATAAGTGGACCCTGTAGGTCAAACCCGTGTTGTTCAAGGGTCAACTGTACACGCACTGCGGGGGCCCATCACCGGGGGTAAGCACTATCCTGAATTGCTGTGTTTATCATTGCTACGAAGGCTGTCCTTTTCCTAGGACATGTGCAGGTGTTTATGCACAATACATGGTATTGTTTTGCATATTTTAAATTTGTAATAAAAAGGTATGTACTTTATCAATATTTTTTATTTTCAGTATTTTCTAAATATTTGTGTTTTTGAGATTTAGCCCTTTTAACTGTCTAGTATTCCATTGAATAAATCTTCCACAATTCTTTCTTTATCCTCCTGCTGATAGACATGCATGAGTTTTTCTAGGGCAAATGCTTAAGAATGGAAATTCTAGACCATAAAATTTGTGCGTCTGAAAGTTTCTGTGATAATTGTTGGGGGTGGGGCAGTCATTCTTATTAACTTGTGGGAGTTATTTATTTATTCTAGACACTAACCCTTTATCAGCTTACCAATCAGTGATTTATCTTTTATTTTATGTCTGCCAATAAATAAATATTTTTAATGTAGTTGAATTTATTTTTCTTTCCTTTTGAATTGTGGGTTTGTTTTTGTTTTTTACCTTGTGTAACGTAGCCTTATATTTATCAGGATCATAAAGACATTCTTTTGAATTTTCTGAAGTTTTAAATTTTTGATTTTCAAATATTACATTTGGTTCTCAATCCATTTTGATTTTGTTGCTGTGTATAATGTGAAGTACCAAAGAACATATTTTATATAGATGATTAACTGTACCAACAGAATTGTTAATCCATTCTTTCCCCGCTAATCTGCAAAGGCCTGTTTCTATATATGAGTAGGTATATCCTCAGACTCTGAATTCTGTGTTATTTGTATATTTCTCTATCCCAGTACCAATATTACAATGTATTAATTACTATAGCTTTATAATAAATCTTGATATTGGACATATTTTTGACAAGATTAGATTAAGCTGGGTTGGACAGTATTTAAATATAAGTAAAAAAGGCACTAAATGATACATAGGTATTTTCCTCCAAAAGATTGTTCTTGGTTTATAAAGTTATATTATTATTATAATTTGCTTTTTGCTTTTCCATATACATTTTATGAGAGTTTTAAGATGCTTTAAAAAATCCTATGGGGAAGGGATTGGCAAAGCGTATAGTCAGAATTACTTCTTCTGAACCAAAAATCTCACTGGGCTTAAGTCAACAAGATACCACTACACACCTATTAGAATGGTAAAAATCCAAAATACTGACAACATCAAATGCTGGTGAGGACGAAGAGCAACAGGCACTTTTGTTCACTGCTGATGGGAATACAAAGTAGTACAGCTACTTTGGAAGACAGTTGGCGGTTTCTTATCATATGCTCCAGCAGTAGTGCTCCTTGGAATTTACCCAGATGAGTTAAAAACTTACGTCTAAACAAAAACCTGCACACAAATATTTCTAGGAGCTTTATCCATAATTGCCAAAACTTGGAAGCAACCAAGATGTCCTCCATAGGTGAATGTATAAACAAGCTGGTACATCCAGACATTCAGCAATAAAAAGAAATAGGCTGTCAAGCCACAAGAAAGACACAGAGGCAACTTAAATGCATATTGCTAAGTGAGAGAAACCAGTCTGAGTAATATACACTTTAAAAGGAGATGGGGGAAGATTAAGAAATGAAAAATATAAAACCAATGCGCATTTGCTATGAACAAATGGAACAAAAATGAAGCAATAAAACCCAAACTGTTTAGCAGTATCACATTTTATGTTTAGACATGAGGGTTTTGCTTTCATAGGGGTCACCTGCTCCCATAGAAATAAATGTGCAATTTGAATATGCTGCCTTGAATTTCTTAAAGTACCTTCCCCAGAGTGTCTGAGGTAGAAGCAAATATGCTTTTCTTTCTTTAAAAAAATAGCCCTAAAATAGGTAACTTAAAAAATGTAAGTAAGCATTGCATTTAAAATAATGTGGATCAAGCTTTCAGCGGAAAACACTTAGGTGTACTTTTCTTGCTTTTTCATATATTTAAATGTTATCTGGCCCAGCTTATTCTAACCTCGTGTCAGGAATTGACTCTGTTCTCTAAAATGACTTTTTGTTCTAGCCTCTTTTGATTTTTTTTTTTTTTGGTATTCCCTAGTGAACCACAATGTCCTCCCTCCTACCAGCAATCAGGATTATCTTTCACTTGAGGTATCAAAAGATGCCATCAGGAGAGGGGCAAGACAAACCACTAACTGGGAAAAAATATTTTCAGGAACATGGTTAACTGACAAAGGGTTAGTATCCAGAATATATAAAGAACTCCTATGAATAAATAAGAAAGAGGCAACCAACACAATAAAGTGGGCAGTAGTGTGGAAATGCTATTTAATACTGCAGAGAGAGTCCATCAAGTGGGCAGAAGCTGGAAAGACTGTTAATATCAAGTGCAGCCAAATATGTAGAGCTGCGGGAACCCTTATCCGCTGCTGGTAAGAAGGCAAATTGGTACAACCGCTTTTCAAGGACAGTTTGCATTACTTACTAAAGTTGACCATGACCATATCGTATGACCCAGTTATTCTGCTACCAAGTATATGCTCTTGGGAAACTTTGGCACATGTGTACTAGGAGACAGGAGATGATCTCAAAGGTATAAACTTGAACAAAAGACACAAATTATAGAAGAAGACACAGTATTATTCCACTATAAATGTTTAAACATAGGGTTACATAGGTTGTAAAAACCGAAAGAAAAACTAGAGAATGCTTACAATTTCAGGATAGTAGTTACCACTGAGAGGGGTGGGGATGGGGGCAGGACTCAGTCAGGAAGGGCACAGAGTAGCTTCCGGGGATGGTAATACTCTATTCATGACCTTGGCAGTGGGCATATGAGTGTTTATTTTATTAATTTTATTATTGCTCTTTAAACTGTACAAATGCTTTCTATACACACTTGCATTTAAGTTATATTTTATAATTTTAGCAAAAGGCAGCTGTCAGTGGGGTAGTAACTCCCTCAGATTTAAGGTCAGTTTAACTTATCTTGATGCAGTTAATTTTGTTCTTTCATTTCAAACTCCCGCCACACACACACCCCTTTCCACTCTGCAGGCTCCTGCTTCTTTATGCCTTGTCAGGTTTCTGCTGTCTCCTTCACCTTTTAGCACTCGGCTCACGTGCCACCAACCTGTGAACCTATCCCAGTAGTGTCCCTCCTAGGTCCTGAAGAGCAAGCAGTAAAACGTAGAAAAGAAATACCAGGCAAGAACAGATATCTAACTTAATAAGTTAATTAATTACATAAGTTCATTTTTCTTAGACCTTTGTGTGCCAAGCGGTCTGCAGAGTTTTGGGGATATAACCTTTATCCCAGGCAGAGGACCCACAGCCTACTTCCATCTGGCAGGCGGGTGTCCCCTGGCTTGCCAATGCCGATCAGTTGTTGGTGGTGGCTGCTGCTGGAAGGGCTATTTTGGGAAGGATTTTTATGCCTGCTGTAGGGGGAGAGGTAGTATCTGTGCAATAGATTTGCTATCCTTGGGTCTAAAATTCAAACACATGAAAGAAAGGTGAAGGTGACAAGGGTCACTTCTGCAAATGCTGTCTGCATACATTGACATACACATACGTGTTAAAAATATAACAGACACTTCAATGACACATATAAGAAGAGGAATTTTGCTCACCAGACCCTTGTGATGTGATCTTTCTCTTGTGAGCTTCCGTGGTGCTGTTTTATTTCCTGTTTATTGGGCATTAGCCATGCACTGCCCCTTTTGTCTTTGATGTCTTTGCTTCGTCTATTCAACCCAAGATTAGATCTGTAAGGGACAGAGAACTGGCATTTATATCTGGAAATTAACAGATAATCTCTCAGTTTATATGGCTAAATAAGTATTTATTGATTTGTCTAACATGGTTTCAGCACCAGGATTGAACCAAATATTTAGTACTATTTAAATATAATTGCTCACTGTGAGCTGAATTCATCTTGCTGGCTTATTTTTCTAAGAGGCATACCTTGTATTTCTTGTAAATGAAACAGCCTCCAACACAGATTCTAAATTGTAAACTGATGATAAACTTAATAGCACGTGGGGAAAATGACAAATACTTAGTATGTTGGTTGTTTCCTCCTTAAAAAAGCCCTTTTAAATATTAAAAATACTGTAACATTGTGCATTGCACAATGTACATTGTACAAAAAGAAAAACATTTTTATAGCATCCCATCTACATAGTATAATTTAAGAGAAGTGCTTTATAGCGTATTTCAAATGCAGGCTGTCATCTTGAATATATATCCTTTCTGTTGTTGCAAGACGTTGTTAGGTGTTTGTGTACTACAGAACAAACATCACAGTAACATCTCTGTTCTGTTTCAATAACATGTTCCTTTGAACATAAATATGTAAACAGGTGATAATAAGAACCAGCCTTGGAGAAAACCTTTGAGCATAATATAGTTTAATTATATTGTGCAATGTTTCTGGTTTTTTGATGGAAGATGAAGATGTTGGGAAAGTCATGCATTTTAGAATCAAAGAGGAGGTGACAATAAAACTGTAAGTAAAATAACATCTTTGGAAACTTGAGCCACTGAAAATTTTAACCAAAGAAAAACATGAGTTTTTTTTCTTTTCTTTTCTTTTCTGTGTTTTAAGAACAAGTCTGAGTTCCAAAGGCCAAGTTTATGTAGGGCTAGTCTCACAGGTTGCATACGTTTTATCATTATCACGCTTTACAAAACTTTTCCCCATCTGTTGGTTGACACTGTGAATGTCTATGACAGTGGACAATCCATTCATTCTACCTTTGGATTTGAGGGGTAAAGTGAAGTTGCCCAGGGAGAAATTAACACAATGATTTAAATTTAAATTAAGGCCTCCATTACTGGTACCAGATCCTTAAGTAGAACAGATTTTGGTGGATGGACAAGGGAGGAGAATGTAAAAAGGATTATAATAAGCACGAGGACTCCAAACTGAAACTGTATCTGTATATTGTGATTTCTTAATAAAATTCACATGGCAGCTACTTCTCTAAAACGTCAATGTCATAAGTAAAAATTGTAGTGTGTGTGTGTAATATATCATGCCTGAAGTACTTAGGAAAGGCAGTTTTGTTTTTGACATTGGCTTTGTCCTTACTCCACGTTTGATAGTGAATTCCTTAACACTCCAATTCTGAGAACGATGGAAGTGTTGAATAGATGCTTTTTGAAAGAGACAGGCCACAGGTTTCCTCCTGCCTGCCTGTGCCATGGAACAGAGGTGGAAATCATCAGACAACTGCTGTTTTTCTCTCGGAAGCTCTGTTAGGGAGCAATGCCAATTTTATTATAATTGTGAAAAGCTTTAGGAAATCGTACTATATAATTTCATCACTTTAATTAGTATATACTTAGTATATAATATAGTTAATATATAATAAATGGCAAATGATTTGGTGTCAGTTGTAAGTGGGCAGAGTTGGTACAAGAATGTTCCTTTAACAGTGGTTGAATATTGAGAAATTTGAAAATAAAACTTGAACTTTCTGTGGCAGAGAGAAAGACAGCCTACACTTTGTCCGGCTCGTGGAAAGTCAGTCCTAGAATACGTGTTCCAGACAAAATCTGTTTGTTGGGTCAAATGCTGTTTAACTGCATGTTGTGGACAGACATATTTCTTGGTTATTTACTATAGGTCTTGAGAGAAATTTCTCAATATTATATTTGGCCACCGGAATAAAAGGAAGTAGTATTAACTTTTCTATTTAATAGAAGCTGGACATTAATGACATCCTGAGTATCAGGATTTGGAAAAGTACATGAGTCAAAAACATTCTGACTACTGGGTTCACTTGGAAGTTGCTTGTCCGTTCTAACAACTAAAAAGCTGAACAGGCTGAAAAAAATCAACAGCTCTTTTTCTTTTCCTTAAAAACAAAAAACAAAAACAGCTTTATTGTGCTACCATTAACATAACATAAAATTCACCCTGTTAGAATGTGCAATTCAGTGGTTTTGAGAATATTCACAGAATTGTACAACCATCACCACAATTAATTTTAAAACATTTTCATTACCCAAAAGAAACCCCTTACTCTTTGGCAGTCATTCCTCTTTCCCCAACATGCTCAGTCTCTGGAAACCAACGATCTACTTTCTGTCTCTATGGGTTTGCCTATTTGGAACATTACATATACATGGATCATACAATATATGATCTTTTTTTAACTGTCAGCAGTTATTTTATCTGTCTAAAAAAGGTTTCTATTAAATTTATTGGAGTGATATTA
This sequence comes from Tadarida brasiliensis, assembly GCA_030848825.1. Lineage (NCBI taxonomy): Eukaryota > Metazoa > Chordata > Mammalia > Chiroptera > Molossidae > Tadarida > Tadarida brasiliensis. Next base: position 73,269,079 of record CM061267.1, on the reverse strand, counting down.
GCTAATAACATTAAATAGGTTTCAAGTGCACAATTCTGTAATGCATCATCTGTATGTTGCATTGTGTGTTCGCCACCCAAAGTCAAGTCTCCTTCCATCACCATATATTTGACCCCCTTTACCCTCTTCTGCCTTCCTCCCAACTTTCCTCTGGTAACCACCATACTGTTGTCTGTATCTATGAGTTTTTATTTTTTGTCTTGTTTGTTCATTTGTTGCTTTTAGTTTTATATCCCGCATGTGAGTACAATCATATGGTTCTTTACTTTTCTGTCTGACTTATTTTGCTTGCATGATATTCTCAAGGTTCATCCATGTTGTCACACAAATGGTAGTATTTCACCTTTTCGTATGGCTGAGTAGTATATATGTCTATATGTACCACATTGTATATATGTACCACATCTTGTTTAATCATCTATTGAAGAACATTTTAGCTATTTCCATGTCTTGGCTACCATGAATAATGCTGCAGTGAGCATAGGGATGCATATATCTTTAAAAATAAAACAATTCTTCTTGGTCTGTAAGAGAAGGGAGGAAACAGAGCAAACCATAGCCTCCAAGACTGAGGAGACAGGTGAATACAGGGAATCTCAGCTTACCTGAGCAGAGAGTGGGAACCGAAGCAGGAACCAGGGCTGGGGTAGGGAAACCAGAACTGTAATTGATGAGTTGCTGGAGGCTTAGTGTAGACAACTCAGAGAGAAGTCTCCAGGGGGACCCAGTCATGGTGGGGAAGAGGGGACAGACAATATTATGAAATTTATCACTAGGAACTTAGCTAGGTTCTTCCAGTAAATACCAGACAAAAATCCTCTGAGCTCCCAGCAGGAGGAGGTGAAAAGGAGCCATTTAAAAATACACCAGAGCACTATGTTCTTTTTAGCAAAGCCTGCCCTCAAGGGAAACTGCTTCACAAGAGCCTGCCTGGCCTGGGGAAGGGAAACACCCAACTACAGCCCACTCTAGCCATCCTGTTCCATCACAGGGAGGAGAAGCAGCTGAGAAGCTCTTGTGAAGTCCAGAGGCACAGGCTCCCCGAAAGACTGAGACCTAATCATCGACTCTAGAGCGCTTCCCTTCCCCCCACACCTCACCATCACATTTCTATGGGCCTCTTTCCAGCAGTTCCTTTTACCCCATGGATCATGTCTGGTTATCAAGAAGAAAATTACAAGGCATGCCAGTGGACCCTAGGCACTGGGGAGGGTCTAATGCAGGGTCAAGGAGGAAGACAGAGAAGATCTGAAATAGAGCTGTAGCTGTGGCAATGGACAGATGGGACAGCTGCCATATATTTCCGTGTGTATGATGAAAGCATCTTTTACTGAGTTAGCTCAAAAATGAGGCTCAAGACCATCCCAGGTGGAGCATTGTCTCTCCAAGATGCAGCGCAATCATTCATCATCACTTTTATTTTCCTGATGATGGGGAGACTCAGAACACAGCCCTCTTACAGGAAGAACATACTTTTCAGTAGTTGATCGAGATAATCTCAAACCAGACATGTGAAGTGTTCTTGTTTCCCTCACTAATCTTATGTTACTTAGGTGGGGTACCTCTCCTTATCTAAGGCTCTAAGCCTCTAAAATTTTTGTTTGAAATTTGGTGAGGGAGCAAAACTTTTGTGGCTCATTAATCTCCATGCCCACAATCAGTAACATTGCCGTCAGAAATGTGCTAGCATTTTATTAAAACAAAGGTAATGAATACTCTAAAAAACCAAAACAAAACAAGAACTATGCTAGAATCCCGAGGCCCCTGCTGTCCAGTTTGGTGGCACTGGCAGCTGGGCCAGTGTTCTGGAAGGCTGCGTGGGTGGATTCTAAGATGATCTCCAACCCTTGTGTGTGGGAGGGACCTGTAAATAGGCTGGGTTATCACTCTTCTGACTAGGTTATGTTACGTGGCACCGTGGCTTCAAAAAGGGGATATTATTCTGGGTGACTTGACCTAAGCAGATGAGCCCTTAAAAGGAATGAGGCTGTTCGTGGAGAGAGGGATTTAAAGTCTGGGAGATTTGAAGCATGAAACAGACTGAACCCGGGAAAGACTCTCTGTTTTTGGTTTTGAACATTAGGGGATGACACGGCAAGGAGTACAGGCAGCTTCCAGGAGCTGTGAACTTCTCTCAGCTGACAGCAAGGAGACAGGGACTTCAGTGTTACAACTGCAAGGAACTGAATTCTGCCACAACCACATCAACTTTGAAGAAACCCTGAGCTGCAGATGGGTGTGTAGCTGGCCAGGACCTTGTTCAGCCCTGTGAGCACCTGAGCTGAGATTCCCTCCATGTTGCGCCTGGACTTCTGACCCACAGAGCTTTGAGCTAACAAATGGGGGTTGTTTTAAGCCCCCAAAGTTGTGGTTGTTTGTTATGTAGTGTGAAAAATCATTATAAACTGAGCCACTTTACAGTGGAGTGGGAGCCTCCATCCCAGAAGAACTGCCTTGCACGTCTTACCCCTCAAACCTCTGGAATGTGACAACTGAGTAAAATAACCTTAGGACGGGGCCAGAGCAGCACTGTATCCAAAATAGCTGTTTGCAAAGGTAACAAGAGAGCAGGCATTCTGACTACTGGACTGAAAACAGACGTCCTTTAGAATTATCATCAGCACGTTAGCTCATCTGCACCTGTAGAAATTCCTTCCTTCTAGTCATGTAACTGTTCCCCTTCCCTTTCTCCTCAACACCTCATGCCTTCGCCTCCTAATCGGAACACTGGGTTTCTGCCTGAATCAGTGCTTCCTGAATAGCTGTTCTTTTGGATCTCAAGGAAATGCTTGTTGACTCCCACTTTGGCCTTTTACTTTTTGGTTAACAATAGCGACAGAAACTAAAGCAGATTCTCAACTTGACATTTGCCTGGATTTAAGAAGAGCCAACATATCATATTTTCACAACCACAACCAAATGATGATCTCTGAAACTGAGAGGGTGAAGGGCCTCTCCTTACTTCTCCCGATGCTGGCCATCTTCAGTAGTTAGGTGAGATCCTATCTGGTTTCTCTAGGGCGGACTCTCTTAATGCTTCTCTGGTCACTTCTACCTAGAACGGACAAAAAAGCTATTGCTCAAAGAGTAATTCCGTTTTCTGCTTGCAGTGTTGTGGGGGAGGGAGGACGAGCATGGCTGAAGACAGTTTTATCTTTCTATTCCCACTCACCGGTACTGACCCCCAAGAACACTGCAGGTTCAGCATTCTGAATGAACACGCAAACCCTCAGAGATGGTGTGGCCCTTGCTGAGGGATTTGTTAATACCAGTATGAGTCTTTTTTTATTGAATTTATTAGGGTGATATTGGTTAATGAAATTGTATAGGTTTCAGGTCTACGATTCTATATAATACATCATCTGTATAATATAAATCTTTTAAAAGTTAAATGTGGCTTGTTTCAGGTCTATCATCGCGAATAGAATCCTCCTTACGTGATTTTATTTAAAACAGAACAAACAAGGCCAAACTGCACAAAACAAGGAAACAAACACAGTTCAGTTGATCCATTCAGGGTATATTTCGAACAATGCTGCCAATTTCCAGACTACACACTGAGGAAACGAACAGCCCTTGGAGGATTCTGCTGTGTGCTATAATTTCAGAATCACTGCAGTTCTGTTAAAACTCTGATTTCTGGGCTCGACTCCCAGAGTTACTGATACAGTGGGTTTTGGAAGGGGCTTAGGAATTTACATTTCTAACACATTTCTAGCTGATGATGATGCTACTGTTCCAGGGACCACACTTTGAGAACCATCAGAGTGCTCTCGCTCACTGGCTCCAGACTGACTTTCCAGGCCAGAGTTCCCACTTTGTTCCCACCCTCACGTGATATATCTTAATTTCTTACAGCACTTTTCATTCATTTAAAAGCATATTTAAAAATATTTTAAGATGGTTTGAGGCTAGATTATTTTGGGGTCTCTGGCATTCCATATTGCTAGAAATTGAAAAACAATTATTTCTTTTACTTGAGGGCTCAGTGTTTATCTCAACTCAATTCACTTTATTGGGGAGCTGCAGGGTTCGTGTTTACTTTTTCTTGGTTAGGAAGCTAAATTGAAGTACTTTAATTGTATATAGACTGTCATTTCTTTCCTTAATTTCGGTGGGTTTCAGGGAGGGGAGGAACATACCGTACATACAAACTGCCACCTTTAGCAGAAGCTTATGGCTTAATTTCTGATCGGTCTTCTTAAAACCTAAAATTTTCTATTGAGCCTCTCTATCAATTACATAGTGGTCAGTAAATGCATATTAAGTAAAACAGGCAACATGGTCAGTAATTTTTAAAAGTGCAATGACTCTTGAGTTAAGCTAAAGAACATTCTACCAATTATAGAATTCTAACATGAGACAGCAATTCGACATGTGCAGGCAATAACGTATCAATCAGGAAGAGACAAAACTGGGTTCAGGGGCTCCTCATCTGTCTCTGTAATGCCAGTGCCCATCACAGAGCCTGAAGCCTCGCAGACGTTCAGTAAATGGGTGGCCACAGAAATGGTGTTGGAATGAATGAACTAATGAATGACACAGAGAGCAGTGTTGGCACCTACAGTTGATATTGATGTGCCTGGAGCAGACGTGAGGAGGGTCACAACACATTTTTATTCATGATAGTTAAAATTCTAAGGTTTTGAAATTCGCAAAGGTGAAAAGTTAAGGTAAAAAAAGGTAAAAAGAATAGCATTCGTTTCATTCATTTGCATTCCCTTATGTTGTCTAGAGCATGAGTCTTTTGAGGATGGCATCACTGGGAATTGTTCGTGATCTTCAGAATGTCCTATCTGTGGTGCAGCCCTCCATTTAGGATGTGCACACGTGTTTTATGAATGTCATGCATCATGGTCCCGGGGTGGAACCTTGTTTGAGGACCACTGAAATTTATCATTTCAGTTGACCTAATGATTTATACTGTACTATAAATCATGCAGGAAAAGTGTTCCAATTTATTTAATAATGAGTGGCAATTATTTACCATGTATTGCATAAATTATTTGCTATTTGAAAAAGCAATTTTAAAAATTTCACTAGTTTCTAAAATATTTAGACATATTTGTCTGGAAGTTTTTCCTCCTCAGTTTCTTCTATTAAAATCCAGAAAATGATATCTACGAGCTCATAAGAAATTCTTATTAAAGTTTTAGAAATGTAAAAGGAAATGGCATTCTCTCATACTATAATTTGGAAGAAAACCTTGAATCTAATATATAAAATAAAAAGAAAAATTAGGTAGATACATTTAAAAATAAACAACAGGGGCTTTTTAATATTCTTTTATTTTTTAATTTTTTCTTTTTACTGATTTTAGAGAGAGAGGAAAGGAGAGGGAGAGAGAGATAGAAACATCTATGAGAGAGAACATTGATTGGCTGCCTCCTGCATGCCCCCCACTGGGGATTGGGCCCACAACCTGGGCATGTGCCCTGACCAGGAATCAAACCGGCAACCTTTTGGTGCATGGGTCAATGCTCAACCACTGAGCCACACTGGCCGGGCCCTTTTTTATATTTCTTATACTACTGTTAGTTAGTGGAACTTTCTGAAAGTATTTTTTAAAAAGTACCAGGATTTGAGGGATCCACAGAGTGTCTTTGACTATTACTGAACAATGGAAGAAATCTATAATTAACATAGAAAGATGGTATACACAAAATATAGCCTATCCTGGACATTATGGGAAAGACATTGGCATATCTTCAGCAGTGTATGACATTGAAGACCTGGCATTTATAATACAGCATGATGATGGCACAAGGAAATGTATACTCACCATCTAGGAGTATAGATAAGATCCTTTTCTGAGAAATCGTACAGTTTTTAGAATAGGGAATTTTTTTCTTTATTCCATGGTATATGTTACTGCTGAGTATTGTGTCAGAGATGCTCACCCATTCTTTGCCGTTTTTTGCAAGGCTGTTTCTATGGTTTAGAAGCACTGGCATGTTTTTCGCTAATAAAAAATTCTAGTCCTCTTGATATGCTTATTTGCTATGAAACAACTCTTTAAAATGATACTCTTAAGACTTTCAAGTTACTAGTCTGATCTTACTTCAAGATCATATTGAATTGTTGGCAACTCTGATGTTCCAATATATGTTAGTTTGTACTTCAGTTCCACTGAGCTTTTAAAAAATACGCCATTACAAATTGTTGTACACTGTTGGTAGGAATGCAGAATGGTGCAGCCACTATAGAAAAAGGTATGGAGATTCCTCGAAGAAATTAAAAATAGAGCTGTTATGTGATCTAGCAATTTCACTTCTGGGTATTTATCCACAAGAATTGAAATCAGGATCTCAAAGAGATATTAACATTGCTGTGATCATTGCAGAACTATTACAGTAGCGAAGATATGGACACAACTTTGAATGTCCATTGAAAGATGAATGGATAAAGAAAACATGGTGTATATTCACAATGAGATATTATTAAGCCTTACAAAAGAAGGAAATTATGCAATATGCAACAACATGGATAAACCTCAAAGACAAGTAAAATCAGTGAAATAAGTCAATCACAGAAAGACAAATACTGCATGATGTCACTTCTATAAGATATCTAAAATAGTCAAATTCATAGATCAAAGAGTGAAAGGGTGGTTGTTAGGGGCTAGAGGGAGGGAGAAGTGAGGAGTTTCTAATAATGGGCATAAAGTTTCAGGTAAATGAGATCAATAAGCTATAGAGATCTGCAGTACATCATACCTATAATCAACAATAACGTATTGTACACTTAAGAATTTGGTAACAGGGTAGATCTCATGTTAGGTGTTCTTATGATAATAAAATAAAATAAAAAATCAAATTGTTAAAGTAAAATTAATGTTTTGTTGCTGGAAAATATGCTATCATATTACAGTGGGTAGTTGAGGATTTATTTTAAAAAATGGTAATGTAACCATCTAAACCAGTCTCCTTTTAACTTTACATCCTTTGTCATTGCATAGAACAAATATTCTGGGGATGTAATTGTGGTACCTCTTTAAGATATTTAATAGTGACATTGCTAAATTGATACTATTTGCACATTTAAATGGAAGAAATATTGGGACTCCCAAATATCAAAGCCCCTCTTAAGGGATAAAAATGTAACCATGGTGGATGTTTAAAAAGAATTGATGCAGATTCTGGAGGCAACTTTCAGAGTTCTAAGCATATATTGAATAACATCAACATAATGGAACGAAGTGTATGAACCTTGAGGTGACTCCTTTGGAAAGGACAGTGCTCATTTGATGGATGGACCATAGTTCAACAAATGTTCCCTAGTTTCTGGGACTGCATTTGCCTTTATGTTCATGGATGATTTCTCAAGTGGTTGTGACAAGACAGGGGAGAGGGAGGTTTGGAGCCACGCTGAGGCACATATTGCTCAGCTGGAAAAGAACTGAATTAGAGTGATCGATATAAGACGCAGAAGCATGACCTTGGTTCTTGAAACCTGCCTTCTTTATCTTCCCATAACCAGATCCTTTCATCATCAAAGCCTAGATTACACAACACCTCTTCTTTTATTTATCTACTTATTCATTCATTCATTCCCCATCCACAACTCCCCTCCCCACCCCCCCATTCAGCAACTACGGGCATTTGCTATGAGCCAGCATTATTTCTGGTGCAAGGAATCACCTGAGAGCCAGAGGGAAGTGGTCTCTGCCATCATATGGCTAACCAGACTTTATATGTTATTTCTCTTATGGCAAGTTGGTTATTTGGGCATATCTCATCCTCCTGTAAGCTAGTGAGTGCTTGATGTCAGTCTCATTGTCTAATTCACATATCATAATGTTTACAACTAAAAGATAACTGATACATGATGAATAAGTGAATGGACAAGTGAGTGAGTACATAGGTGAGTGGATGAACCCATCTTTCTAACCTGTGGTGTCTGAGTAATGTAACATAATTTTTACCTTTCTGAAGTTGTAACCCAACCTCCATCATTATGGGTTGGAGACTTGGGCACCAAGGAAGCCATTACAGTGGAATTAAAAAAAAAAACATTCAAAAGTTTGTGGAATTATAGAATACATTTTTATAGCCTAACATGATTGAATCAGGATTGAAAAAAAGACTGCAAGTGTGGGATAATCTATTTACCTAATAGACTTAATACCTATGTAGAAGAGACCATTAATGGGTATTAGGAAAGAATACCATTTTATGAAATAGCAGTAGGGGAAGTGTTTTTTTTTTTTGTTTGTTTGTTTTTTTAACTCCCCTAAGTATTTCTTTATGCCAAATAATGACTCACTGAAGCATACATTAGATGTTACCTCTATACTTTGGTTTATTTTAGAAAATAATTTTCTTACTAACTTTGAGGAAAGAGATGACACAGGTAAATATTTTAAAGAATTGAGATTAATCTACACAAAGTTCAGAGAACTGAAGAAAGGTAATATCTGCTGGAAATGTCCTCTATTGAGGTACATTCCTCCTAACTGAGGAACTGTCAATTTGACAAGGGGTTATTTCCCTCTCTCTCTCTTCAGCTTTTAATTTCTTCCTATATCTTTTGCTCCAACAACTGTCTTCTTATTTTTTCTTTCTTCAAATCTGAATTATTTTGGTATAAATTATTTTGGCTCCTGATCAGATTCACTTAAATGGTTTCTACCATAAAGTATTTCATTTAACTATTAACTTTGTAAAATGTCTTACAGTTTCATAGTGTGGGGTAAAGGGAGGAGATTTTATTTCAATTTTATGAGTTTGCCCAGGAATTTGAGGTCAGAGGCAGCCTAGAGTAGGAGTCACATACTCACACACTTGCTTCACCTTGTCTTTTAAGAGGCAGGTTGATGGTTGCCAAAGGAGAGGGGTCGGGGAATGGGAATAAAATAAAAAAGAAAGGGTCAAGGCATCCAAGTTACCATTTAACAAATATAATTTGAGCACTAACTATTTGCTAAAAAAAAAAAAAAAAAAGATCCTAGGGAAAAAAGAGGCAGGTTGTCTATACTAAAAGAAGGCAAATATCAGTCAGAATCATTCTACTGTCAGTTTGCAAGACTGATGTTTGGAGGAAAAGTTTCAGGTGATGGAGCTATGAGAGGGTTTTGTCTTGAATCCAGTAACTTTAAAAAGTGTGTGTGTGTGTGTGTGTGTGTGTGTGTGTGTGTGTGAAATGATCAAATGGATCATACATGCAAAACAGTATAGTAATACATATACATATGGTTTGAAGAATGATTATTTGAAAAACCCCAGTGTACCCTTGACCCGTATTAAAGAGAACATTTCCAGTACTTTAGAAATACCTTGTGTAACCCTCTACTCCCTCCCCCAACAAAGGGAACCATTATCCTGTCTATGTGTTAATCATTTCCTTTTCTTTTGGTTATAGTTTTGCCACTTACTTGATTTCTAAATAATATGGTGTTTAGTTTTAGTTTTGTTTTGTTTAGATCAGTAGCAAGTATGAACCTAATATTGCCACTACTAGATGAAGGCTCCGAGAGAAGGTAAGCCAAACAATTTCTGGGCCATGAGCTAGCCTCAGCCTCCTTTGGAGATGACAGGTGCCATATCTAGGAAACCCGTAGGCAAAGCCATAAATTAGTCCAGGAGACATAAAGAAATTTTACAGAAAGGTGGGATAGACCTCAGATCACATACTGAGAAGAGATATGGCCAGAGATATGGGCTGATCTTTATTTTCTGCTTTATAGCTCACTGAGGCCTGACTCCAGGTCTCAGGACTGTGTGGAAACAGGGCCTTGTCCTCAGCTGATCCAGGCATCTCGACTTTGAAGGGGAAGCAGGAACCTCATCAGCACATGGGCCAGTTCTGAAGGTTCTGTCCTTGGGTTTTGAGAAGATGCAGTGGTAGGCGTGTTTTAGTGACGATAGCTTGCATTAGTTCTGCAGGTTGACTAACACTTTTCCAGCCTGGACAAGAAGCTCTCTCTCTTTTCCAGCCTGGCTGTCACTCTCAGTCTACTGTTATAATTCTCTGGAGAATTTCTTTCCTTTCATATATCCTAAGCTTGTTTCTGGTATTTCTTACATTTTTTCTTTGTTAAATCTCTTGTTGATGAGCACAGCCTCTCAAAAGTATTTGAGAAAGAGTCTATGCAAGGTAGTAATTTTTTTTAAAACTTGCGATGTTTGAAAATATCTTTAATCTACCCTTATACATGAATGATGGTGTGGCTAGTGTTTTAGTCTGGGTTCCCTTGAAAATAGAAAACAGTATCATGCCACCACAGCTTAGCTCCGAGGGTGCAAAGCCCGGAGGAACCTTGCTGGAATTGTGGTAGTGGCAAACATATCAAGATGTATCCGAGGGTAGCTGTAACAAGCTGTAGAACTGGCCACTCTTAGGTCCCAAACCAGATGCCGGTCCCTGTCTAGTCACACAGTGAAAGGCAAACCAACTCCTGCTGAGAAGACTCTTCCGAAGACTTTTTCTTTTCTCCTTCGGAGACAATTCTTTCTTCCCCTCTTTATGATCTACTCTCCTTCATTGCCCCGGAAAACTTGTCAGTGAAACACCCATTCTTTGGAGAGAATTTTAGGAGAAGGAGATGAGGAGAGAACTTTCACCCCAACCAACAGGTGTCATGGCTCAGACAAAGCAATGACAACAGTTCTCCCAAGTCTGGCGCGTTCGTAAATAATTCCACACGTGGGAGAAAAATCCAGTTGGCATTATGCCCCAACAGGCCCGTTCCTCTTTACAGTCTTCACTGTCCAGGTAAAGGAACAAAAGTCAGGAACTTTCTGTGAGCAAGTATGTGAAGAAAAAGATGTCCACAGCCCTGGCTGGTGTGGCTCAGTTGGTTGGAGTGTTGCCCTACATTGAAAGGTGATGGGTTCGATTCCTGGTCAGAGCACATACCCAGGTTGTGGATTTGATTCTCGATTAGGGCACACACCTAGTTTGTGGGTTCAGTCCTGATTGGGGTGTGTTGGGAAGGCAGCCGATTGATGTTTCTCTCTCTTCCTCCCTCCTAAACCCCCACTTCTCTCTCTCTAAAAAGAAGACAAATCAATTAAAAAAATGTACACACTTTCTTTAAAAAAAAATTTTTTTTCCTTTATTGATTTTAGAGAGAGAGGAAGTGAGAGGGAGAGAGAGATAGAAACATCGATTGGCTGCCTCCTGCATGCCCCCAAACAGGGATCGGGCCCACAACCTGGGCATGTGTCCTGACCGGGAATTGAACCGGCAACCTCTTGGTGCATGGGTTGATGCTCAACCACTGAGCCATACCAGCCAGGCCTTAGCTCTAGTCTTGTAGTCCCCTAATTTAAAAAAAAAAATCCTCACCTGAGGATATTTTTCCACTGAGTCTTTCAGATAGAGTGGGAGGGAGGGAGTGAGGGATGGGAGAGAGAGAGGGAGAGAGAGACATGGGTGTGAGAGAGACATCGATTAGTTGCCTCCTACACGACCTTGACCAGGGTTGGAGATTGAACCTGAAACCGAGGACATGCCCTTGACTGGGAACTGAGCCTGTGACTCTGGTCTGCAGACCGATGCTCTAACCACTGTGTTGGTTTTGCTGCCTACAGAAGACACCAGCTCCAGGTGGCCCTTTGCACACAGAGACCCTCACTTCATCTTTTTAAAAAAATTATTTTTCAGTTACAGTTGACATACAATATTATATCAACCTCAGGTAATTACAGTGATTAGACGTTTTTATACCTTACGCCTCGCTTCCTCATCTTGATCCTTCAGGTGGGGGTTGCAGTGCCTGCTAGGGTGCGAGTTCGGGGAACCACTTCCGTTGCTGTGCTCTCGCCCCTATCCATATCTTTGTAATGGTCCTTTCATTAAATTCTCCTCAAATGAGTCACTCTGCGTGTCATTTGTTTTTGCCCTGGACCCTGACCAAAAGCCAAAACCAAACACAGACAAAAACTCCCAAGGAGTAAGGTGTTCAGGTAACTAAATTATATATACTAGATTGATCTGTTTGCTGTTTCAAAACAAAATAAAATATTGAAGAGAGAACATAGGTGAAGAAAACGTATTTTAGTTAAAGGACACATGCCACAGAGGGAAAGTCATAGTCAACATTGCATGAGTACAAACACAACGCTGGCGGTTCTCCCCCTTCCAATACTCATGCTGGTGCTGGGCGCGCTGGAGGGAACGCAGGCGAGGGCTCCCCGACCCGGTCCTTAGGCATCGCGGTGGGATCCTGCCGCAAAGGTTTATAGAGTTGCAGAGAGGGAAGGGCCGGTGGGGACTGTCCACCGCACAAATGAACAGTACAGAGTGCTGCCCGATTTGTAATAAAGCACTGGGTTTAATGTGTGTGGCAAAGATTTAAAAACCACCCTACACTGCTGCTGCTTCCTTGTGCTTATAAAATAACATTTTAGTGGCTAAAATAGAGTGCCGATTTCCTCCCTGGTATTTTGGAGAGTAGCTAACAATGGCAACAGGTTCCATTCACTGAACACTCGCTGTGCCAGAGACTGTGTTCAAAGCTTTCCAGGCATCATGTCCCACAGCCCTCAGCTGCGCTCCACAGTGGATAATAGCCACCGTGTATAGTGGTGTGCGACAGTAGTGTGTGTGGTACTAGCACTGTCCAATTTTAGTGATGAGGACAGTAAGGCGGGAAGGAGTTAGCGACTTACCCATCATCACGCCATTAGGCGATGGAGCCGGCATTCAGACCTGAGCAGTTCGACCCTGAACCCCACACCCTTATCCATCACATTGTTCCTCCTTGTTATAATATCTATGCAGGAATATATATACATATAGGATGTAGGAATATTGCTTTGTGCCTAACAACACACCACCTAAGTTGTTTCATGTCACTAAATACACCATGTCATTTTAATTTTTTTTATCCCCACCCAAGGACATTTTTGCATTTATTTTCAGATAGAGTGGGAGGGAGAGAGGGAGGAAGAGAGAGAGAAACATCGATGTGAGAGAGACACATCGAGTGGTTGCTACCCACACAACCCCAACCAGGGCCGGGGACAAACTGCAACCGAGGTATGTGTCCATAGCAGGAACCGAACCCGAGACTCTCTGGTCCGCGGGCTGATGCTCTAACTGCTGAGCCAAACCAGCCAGGGCCACCATGTCATTTTAAATGATGGCATAATATTCAGTTGTATCAATACACCAGCTTTGCTTAATCAATCTCATTGTTAGATATTAATTTGCTTTGCTATATCCCCTTAACAATTTTTTTTCTAATCTTGACTCCTCCCATATTATAATCTCTGACCCCAATATTTCCTTGAGCTTCATTTCCTCATCTGTAAAATGATGATGATAATAATACTTCCCTCATTGAGTAATTAAATATGTACAGTCATATGCCTCTTAATGATGGGGATATGTCCTGAGAAATGTGTTATTAGGAGACTTTGTTGTTCAGATGTCATAGAGTGCACGTACACAAACCTTGATGGTACACTAGGCTATGTGGTAGAGCCTACTGCTTCTGCAGTACAAGGCTGTACAGCATGTTACTGTGCACAGCTCCGTGAGATGAAGTCAAGCATAAGAGGAAATGACGCAATCAACAGACCCTGTAAACACGAGATGTTTGAGGCTGCTGCTGGGGTAACACGGCATACTGTTTTACGGTCAACTTTTTTATAAATAGAAAGAATACACTCTAAAATAGGGATAAAATGCATAGCACATAAACCCACAACATAGTTGTTTCTTATCATTATCAAGATCGTGTACTGTGTGTAATTGTATGTGCTCTACTCACATGACTGGCCGCGCAGGCTTGTGTACCAGCGTCACCACGAACACATGTAAGGCGGTGCAGTCTGATGTTACGGCAGCTGCAACGTCACTAGGTGATAGGAATTTTTTAGCTCCATCATAATTTTATGGGACCACCATGGTTTATGCAGTCCACTGTTGACCAACACATTATGTGGTGCATGACTATATAATAATAGCTATTATGATTATGATTATGATTATGATATATTACAATTATTGTTATTGTTAAATAGAACATTTAACAATTCTGTTGGGGAATGGGGCTCTAGATGACTCTGATTTTCTCCATTTTGTTTATCATAATATAATTTGTAATATTTAAATGCATTGTGTAATAAGGAAAATGAGCTTGTTGGAATTTTTAAAAAAAAATGAGTTATTCACCCAGCTGGTGTGGCTCAGTGGTTGAGCGTTGACCCATGCACCAAGAGGTCACCGGTTCAGTTCCTGGTCAGGGCACATGCCCAGGTTGTGGGCCCAGTCCCCAGTCAGAGGCATGCAGGAGGCGGCCAATTGATGTTCTCTCTCATTGATGTTTCTATCTCTCTCTCTCCTTCTCCCTTCCTCTCTCTCTAAAATCAATAAAGAAAAAAAATTATAACAAACAAAAACCCAAGTTACTCATTTAAAGATGGAAAGGAAAATATGCTTTAGCTCCCCTGTCCCACAAATGGTTTTAACATTGATCAATAAAAGTCACCTATCCAGGCTAAACTCATGGAGTTTTATTTCACTGAACCATGCTTGTCCTGAGTTGTTTTTGCCACTTGTCAATATTTTACATTTTCTGTGCGGTCAGAAAATGGTTCCAGAGACACTTATCAGTCCTTCCCCTTAAATAAATACACATGAGCTGATTGCTCTGTATTTATTCCCGATGCACATGTTTCTGGGCTCTTACCTTTGTAATGGGGGTGATGTCATGTCATCAGCCCCCCCCCCCCCGCCCAACCTCCAATCTTTCTGTATCATCTTCTGATGGCCCTTTTGAGAGTTTCATTGGTGTCTTAATTCTAGTGAGACTCACACACTGGTGTACTTATACCTGGGATGCAAGCAGGGCTGAAATCGTAGTGTGTGCTGCTGTTTTACCCAATGAGGAAATAATCAGGAAATGCATTTTTAAAGTAGATTATTATCCTATTTGTAAAAGGGAATCATAAGCATGTATAAACAGAACTTAGCCTTTACTCTTTGGATTCCAAAATGTAATTGTTTTCTCTATGAATGATCTCATGCCAAATGACTGAGCCATTAAAAAAAAAATTATGTGTGTGTGTGTGTGTGGGAGAAAGTGAAATTATGTTTTAGTCATTTTCTTTAAGAAAGACATTCAGTAACTTTATGTTTCATTATTTGTCAGCCAAACAGCTTTGACCATATTTCATCTACTAAAAGAAAGGTTGCTGATTTGACCTAAATGTTAATGAAAAGAATAAGACTCAGTTCTCAAGATATTTTTTCTTTTATTTAAAATGTAAACTATCACAACACATTATACAATGAAATGAAGACCTTAGAATCACATTAAAAGTCTTTAAAACATCTCTACATAGTCACAAAACATAAAACATGCTGCAGGGATACAAATATAGTTTGATACCAAATCTCAGTACATTTTCACCGTAAAAACTAATGGCGAAGCAGAGGCCTGTCTGTGAACTTCCTTTCCGTCAGCAGGAGCTGATGTGACTACTTCCAAGAAACAAAAACGGTTTCTTTCTTCGGAGACTATGTTGACAGGTTTTTAAAAGTGCACTGAACACTGTGCTTTGCTGATTTCTATTTCTGAGGGAGTCATCACATTAGAATCACAACACACTGTTATAACACGTATTGGCACAATATGAAAAATAAACACTTTTTGAGTTTTCAACTTGAAACAATGATTATTAAATAAATAATTATTCCTCATAGTGCATCTCTCTCTCTCTCTCTCTTTTTTTACCTTTTATTGGCCATTGACACAAGTGAAGCCCAGTAAAGAGTGCAGCAGGTAGTTTACTTGCGTCTTCTCTCGTAGTTCTGCACTGAGCTCCTCTCATAAGCCGCTGAGAACAAAGGGAAGAGAATGGGGTTCACAGAGGGAATGAAAGTTCAAGGCATACTTAACGATTTTTTCAAAACTCATAATGACTATTTCCCTCCGTTGAAATATTTCCAAGAGTTGTATTTGCACATCTTCCAGGCTTGCCCCAGTTTCTGTCCTGACTGGAAGTGACCTAGCTACAGAATTCTTGCTAACTTTGGTCATCCGTCTTATACTGGGTACCCCAAAAGCATATTTCCACAATGTATTGCAATGTTGATTCTCAGCACCATCCTCAAGCAGTGGCAGACACCCCTGGTGATTTATAGACAGGACAGTGCCTAAATTAACCAGGAAGAGTCATAAGATGAAAGCAAAATGTGGAACTTTTATTCTAGGACAGAGTCAACAAGCTATAGGCCGTGGGCCAAATCCAGCCCACCACCTTTTCTCCTAACTGTTTTACCGGAACACAGCCCCACCCATTCATTTAAACATTGTCTGTGGCGACTTCAGCATTACAATGGCAGATTTGAGAAGTTGTTACAGAGAATGCATGACTCACAAAACCTAAAATATTTACGGTGTGGCTCTTTATAGAAAAAGTTTGCTGATTCCTGTTACAGGGGTAACTTATAGTGTGAGGGTCTCTTCCTATTTTGTGGATGCCTCCCAACGTACTTGAGACTAAAAACAGCGTCATAGTCTGTAGGTAGGGCAACCGTGCCATCTAAATACAGCAGTTTAACTTACCTCCTAGCACCCTAATGTCCTGTGAAAAGTTAATCACAGCTTCTAAAAGTACTTAACATACACCTAGCAAGTAATTTAAGTACATTGACTATCTGGACTAAAAAAAAGGCCAACAGTCAATATTATATTATGTTATGTTACGTTAACATTATGTTATATTATATACAATTTCAAAGGGGTCTGTAACAACAAAAGGGTAAAGATCAGACTGATGTGATCAAAATACTTAAGTATACTTTTCATCATATTTTTAACTAACGCTTTATACACTTAGATTTATATCACAATGAACTACTATGCTTTTAATAATTTAGTATGCCCTGTTCAAAATACTACATTTCAATAGAAATATAAATTTCAATAGAAATAGCAGAAAGAACTGTGGAAGACATGCAGAAGCCATGGGTGCTCCCGCACAACTGTTCCAGTGAGAAGGATTTGTGGAGAGAGAAGGTAGGTGTTACCACTTCAACGCTGGGCAGAGATCCTTAGCTTCCAGCTGTTCGGTAAGTGAGGTTAACAATACGCTGATTGTTTTATGTCAATCACGGATGCATTTCTGGGGTAGAACAGTCTGAGCCCGGAACTGGGCAGTTCTAAAGGAAGGAAACAGTCCATTTCTCACCTGGTCTGTTCCTACGAGGAGGAGGGTAACTACCACAAGTTCACTTCCTGACCAGCTTTAGGTAACATGCTTCTTTCTGCTCCTCAGAGAAGTGAAGTGAGTATTAATGTGAATTAACCAAAGAGATCAGCGATTTAGCTGGAACACAATGTCCCCTGAACTCGAAGCAGAGTTTCTTACTGGGTCCTTGAGCCTTCTGAAACCCTATGTAAACTTTTATGTGTAGGAGGTGAGGAGGGTTTCTCTGGGAAGAGGATTTCTAGATTTTTCGATATCGTCTAAGGGGTTTGTGACCACAAAAGGGTAAGGATCAGATGGCTGTAGAAGCCGATAATAACTTTGCCTCCACTGAGCCTATGAAAAGATCTCTGATTGCGTGTGGATTGCATTTTTGCCCATTTTTTCCCTTTTATAGTTCTTAACGAAAATGGAGGAACAAAGATTTAGTCTTAAATTAATTCTGATTCATTACAGTGATTCTATTTATTATTTATAATACACTGTTACCTTGAGTACATTTAATAGCCTTTAGTCTGTTCTAAATTGCACAGTGTCTATATTATTTGTAAAGTTAAGCTTGTTCTGAAACTTGTTATCAATTCTGGAAATTGAGAGCTGAAGACTAAAATGATTATCAAGAAAACCACAGCTATCTAAGGGTTAGTGCACACTTCTGCTACAGATAAAGCCTGTGTACTTTAAATTTACATTCCATTTCCAAAAGCCAGGAGATAATGCATATTAATAAAATAATTTTAAATGTTTTATTAGGTGACTGGTAATGTGTTTCAAATTTAAACTTGAGCAGCCCCCAAATTACTGATGAAGAAATACAAACACAGTAGTCTAAATCTGGAAGGTAGCGAACCAATATAAATACCAGCAGACATCATTTTTGCATGACTTCCCAGATAATTAAGAATTAAACCAGCACATCTTAGTTATAGATTTTCTAGAGATTCGACATATTCTAGATGGATAAGACAAACAGTTGCTAATTACTAATTAATTATGTGATTAGTATTTTAATTCCATTTTTACTCCATGTAAAATAAAGAGAATTTGAATAGTTTTCCCAAGGAACCTAAATTAGGGACTGTAAGTCCTGAATGTGCAGAACAACAAATCAGTCTCTATGAAAATGATACAGGGGTTATCTAACCTTGAAAATACTGTAACGAGTGAGTTTTCAGATATACGTATGTGGCATTTACATAGACAATCAAAACAAAAGGGAAGAAAGGGAACATACAGCCTTTATGGCAAGTGTAAGAGCTGATCAGAATTAAAATGGGTTATGAGGAGCATTGTGGCATCCCTTCTCTCTAAGGGTTTTATAGCCAGGACTGATTGTATATATCTCTAGGATGATTTGATTATGTTCCTTTTTGAAGGCACTGGAATGGACTGTATTACTCTCCAATATCCATCAGGATGTTTTAGAGTTTGAATTTCTGTATCTTCATGAAGAGCAAGTAATTTGTATAAATAAATTTATTTTGCTTTATTTATTTTTGTGTTGGAAAACTGCCAGATGTAATGTCTGGTAAGACTTTCAAATTACCTTGGTAACAAGTGAAATCAGTCTTATTTCCTGCACCCCCCACACCTTGAAGGTTTATCTGACAGATACAAGGCAGAGAGTATTAGACTAGCCCAAAGATTCAGGTTAGGTAATGATTAAATGGGGCAGATGCTGGCAGGGCTGGCGGTTTGAGAGAGATTAATATTGTGGTGATATTAGCTTAGCTATAAATCCATTCTTGGATGTTTTAGAGTTTGCAATTAGATTTTTTTCACCATAAATATGTATTTTAAGTTCATCATTCCTTTTTAATACTTTGAAAACTATGCCTTAGAAGGAAAATAATACAAGTAGATTTAAGATACTGTCTATTTTCAGTCATGATTTTATACATACCAGAATTTAAAGCTCTTTTGCCCATTAGTCCAACAAAGGAATCTGTTTTATGCCCTGGAAAAATACATTTAGGGGTATTTTAATATGTATATCTTTGAGGAAATAAACTGCTATAACTAGTACCAAAAAAAAAAAAAAAAAAAAAAAAAAAAGCAAGCTTCTAAATATATGCCCATATAATAAATATATATCTATTTAAAATTTTGGTGAGTCAGAAGAGATGAGGATTCCTAACAAGTCTTATAAATGACACTGAAACAATACAATGAAAGCACTTCTCTTAATTCCATATCTAAATATTAGCAAGTACCCTTTATTCATATATTTTAATCTGTTTACTTAGATAAAGTTTCAAATATTGTTGCTATTGAAGCTAGCTTTGAGTTTTTAGGAAGTCAATTTCCCATTTGTGTGACAGGGAAATGTCCACGCCTATTTCCTCTTGTTACTGAATATGTTATATTTCTCAGGAACTGAACCTTAAAGCCAGATCCCTACACCTGATAATTATAAACTTCAAAAATGTCAATATTTCTATTTTGTTGGATTTTAAATAATACTCCTTTTGGAAAGTATGTCAGTTTGGACATTAATAGAGTATATTTGTTTTCATTACATAGAATTCTGTTGTATATAATTCCCTTGAAAGTCAACTCCTTAGAAAGTAAACATGAATGATTTATTTAGTTTCAAAGACGGAGCCTCTGGAAAAGATTAACTCTAGTGAGAGAATGTCTCTTGGTTTATTAGTTGAAAACAGGGCTTCTCTCTTAACGTGGCCTACTCTGCCACCCAGTGAACCAAAATCCAAGACAGGGTAACTAAGCACACAGGACAATTAGATAGATCCCTGGGACTGCCTGTCAACTCTGGTTCCATTAACTGGGAAACTGGGATCTAATGACTGTCAAGTGTCACAATTTTGCCATCTTCACTGCCCTAAGAGATGTTTCACTGTGCTTTGATAGAGGTTTCCCATTCAGTTACGGAATGAAAAAGCAGCATTTCTACCTTTACCTTTAGTAAGAATGATCTGCTCAGACACTCACTGGAGCCTCTTGGCTGCCGCATTACCCAAATAAGTGATATCATTATGGCATCCAGCATACTCAAATGAGTTAGAAGGTACATTTGGTTTTTGTTTTGCAGTGGAAGTAGTGGTTATTCGGTGTCGGAGGATAATGTGTGGTGGTTTTTTACCCCTAGGATTGAAATTCTTAGCTAAACTAACAATTCTTAGCTAAACTAAACAGTTCAAGGTTTTTATTTTTTAGCTGCTTAAAACAACAACAATAGTTATTATCTCAGTTTCTGTGGATCAGAAATTCAGCAGCAGTTTAGCTGGGAGTTAAAGGATTTTTAACATAATGTATCATTTTGGAAAGTACAATGTGTCTAAACTACAGAGCTTTAAACAATCATGTTCTGGATGTAAATATGAGTCTCCTCCATTCTTATATTGACTTAAACATATTAAGCCCAAAGTTATAACAGAAAATAAGATCAGTTATTCTATAAAGTGGAATTCAATTTTTTTTAACCTTTGTATTTGATAAATGTCAAAATAATTTTGAACTTACTTTTATGAGAGATCTGGCCATGTCTTAGAAGTTCTAGAAGAAAGATAAAAAAAGCAAATACAATACATTTGTTTTAAAGATGCCACATTGTATCTTTTAAGCACAAATATAAAACAAGTTGATTTTTAAAATCTGTGACATTTCCCATTCATATACTATCTTGAGAAATATAGCAGAACCATAAATGCTAATCAAATTGTTATTTTAACAAACAAAAAATATTTTTAAGTGCTTTCTGTGGGTCACAGATTCAAATCCAGGGCTGTGAGACCCCTGAGACCTGTTAATAACTGTTAGGCGATACCACCTCTGTTTTCCTATGAGAAGCACATATTCAAGGAGGGCCGCCCATTTGATGCTCAGGAGAGAAAGAGAGATGCAAATCCATCTCTGTTAAACAGGCATAATAAAGAATCTGTATTTCAGCCCATAAAAGACTCTTTTCACTTTCCTACATGTGCATTCACAATAGTAAAATAAAGATTTATAGAAATGTTTACCATAAAAAGCCTTTAACTGTGCCACTTGTTTTTTCATTGAGGAATCTGACAAGAAACAATTGACATTAACTATTTACAGGTTCCACTGATGGTACGATGAATGCAAAGAAACTGAGTATTTTATCAGGAGACAAGGGGCAGCTAAGTCTCTTCTAACCCCAATGGTTTATAATCAGCTTCAACATGCACTTAGAACATTCCCAGTACTACTCCCTGGAGGCTCCGGTGCCTTCTGCTTTGTCAGTGTGGATCTGTAGTCTAGGGAGCTAAGGTTGGTTCCTGTTCTTGGTGGTGTGGTTCTAACGGATGCCTCCCTCCCTCCCGGGGCACGTGCGTGTGTTAGTGAGGTATGGGCTAGAGCCACACCGGGAGATTTACCACGCCGTTTAGACTGTAAATCTCTACTCAGAGAGGAAGAGAAACTCTGGGTGCTCTGAGAATAAGCGAGCAGGTCGGGCGGGTACCCCGCAGAGACAGATAAAGGGGTGGCTGCCCATCTCACCAGCATCCCGTTTGCCCATTAATCCGAAGAACTGCTGAGGCTTGGGTCTCCGGGCGATTCTCTGCAGAAGATGCTCAAAGGGCTCGGGCAGCTCCTCCTGGGGGACAGACGTACGGACAAACTCGGGTGTAGCAATCAGCGGAGGCTCCCAGAAACCCAAGTCATTCCCGTGGTGCGCTCCAGCCCTGGGCGAACCTCGGCTGCCCGCGGGCCAGGGCTGGAAAGCCAGCTCCACAGGGAGGTCGGAGGAGGCCGGGCTTCCCCAAGCCGGCGCTGAGTGGGGTCCAAGACGCGGGGGCTCTCTGCCCCCACCCCTGGCGCGGAACTCGTGTCCAGAGCAGCCGCCTCCCCCGAAGTCCCGGCGTGTTAGCAGGAGGCGAAGAGTCTCCCAGCCCTGCGCGCTTTCCCCTCTTTGCTCCCAGCGGAGAACCCACACTCATCTACCTTTCAGCCACCTGACTTAGTCTCGAGTCTGGCGCCGGCTTTGGAGACGCCTCACCACCCTAAATGTACACAGGTGTGTGTCGAGGGTGGGGAAGGGTGACAATGCTTCACAAGCTACCTGCATGGCACGACGTTTACTGTTCCCGCGAGGCGCGCTCCCTTGCATCAATAGCCTGCGAGCCACGTAAAGGAAAACTTACGGCTATGTTCTCAGTCCGTAAAATAAAGATCACCGCAGGAAATTAGCTCCCCCCCCCCAACCTCCGTCTCTCTCAGCCCCCAGCAGCTCGCCCCTTGCCCCCGGCGTGCCCTCATCTGCCCCTGCCCAGCGTTTCCAAACGCCAGGTCCTCGCAGATGGACTGGCGTCTCCGAAATCTCCCATCACCTAGGGATGAGACCTTGCTAGGTTTCCAGCCTTGTTACCCCGGGCTCATCAGGGAGGGCATTATTGCTCCATCGAGTTCCCGAGACCCGACCGTGCAGCCCTCCGGAGGAAAGTTGGATGGTGGGCACAAAATCTCGCGCGGGACCGAGAGGGTGGCCTCCTTTACACCCCCGCGCACGCCTCCACCGCCACTGGTCGCGGTCGCGGTGCCCGCCAGGCTAACTAGGGCGCTCTCTCAGGGTGGGGGTTGACAACTGCGGAGCTCGGGAAGAACCGCGAGGACCAGCTTGGGACCGGGGCTCACCTTGATGTGGTCGCTGTCGGACCAGTCCGACCAATAATTCAGATCATCGTTGCCTTCGATTTCTTCTGCAAACAGTTGAGTGGAGACGAGAAAAAAGACTGCCAAGGCCACGAGGATTTTCATGCTGGATTTCTGGGAAGAGTGGGGAGAAGAGATCGTGGAGGGGAAAATTACATATATTGGGGGTGGCTATCCAAGAGTTAGGGCAGCAACATAGTCGGTCCCACAACGGAACAAAGGGCTGATTGAACCAAGATAAAATGCCCCAGGGCTAAAGTCCCACCTGTACCCTTTAGGAAAGAGAATCATGCCCCAGAGCTTCTCAAATTCCCTTCTCCCTGGATCCCAACTCCACTAGCCCCCAACCACCAACCGCCAACCAATCTACACCTCCATGCCTGGAGGCTCTGCAGGTGGAAGACCAGGAGGTACTTGGCAATTGCGTTACTCGTCTCCCCACTGTCCCCCGCTGTCCCTCGCCCCAGCGGGCCCAGCCAGCCAGCCCACCCACGGCTGCCGGCTGCCACCTCGGCGCTATGCGTCGCGCAGAAAGCCCTCCTGGCAGGGCGCAGGCAGGGCGCAGGCAGGGCGCAGCACTTACTGCGGCGGACAGGGCCGCTGGGTTCCTCTGGCTGGTCTGCGCGCTCCGCACTCTCTCGGTTGCCGCGACGGTGAAGGAGGAGGTCGTAGCGTGCTTTCCGCCTGCTTGGTGCCTCGCGGTATTTATCCGAGGCTCCACGAGCCTCGAGACCCACGTGACACGCCCCCCACGCGACTTTCTGCTCAATATTTAATTAGCCGCCTCCTCTCCTTTTGCTTGCTTCTGATTGAGAGTTTCCGACATGGTAACCCGTCGGTGCCCACAATATCTGGACCCAATTGGGTTCGAAATGACGCAATTTTAGGAAAATCGAGATCTCGCCATCCAATCCCCAGCGGCCCCTCTTCTTCCTTCTGCAGGTCTGACGCCCCCTCCTCCCTCCTTCCGAACAGGGTTTCAGGACACCTGAAATTACTCATCAGATTTGAGCAGTGACTCATTTCTCGGACTTCGGCGGCAACTATTCCGTCTCTTGAGACATCAGGATAAGTTGCACCTTTAAGGATGGCCAAATAACTTCCGGCATTAAGATTTGTCGTCGGAAATTGTACTAAGAAAGGAGCACCTCAGATTGGGGCGGGGGAGGGGGGGCATTGTTTTCTTTCTATTTCCATCCGCAGGGTGTCTTAAATGTTTCCGAGATACAACATCCCTCCATGAACAGACCGTACTACCCCCACGTCAGCTAGAATACCTGCAGTTCTTCATTAACAAAAGGATTTTTTAGTCCAATAGTATTTCAGACGGTGGATGCAGATCTATTTTACATTTGGAGAAAGAAGAATTTAAACATGACATTGCACGCAGAACTTTTCTGTCCATGCCATTCTAGGATATCTTTTGTTCCGAGATAGTTAAGTCCTCTTTCTTGACACATCCAGGAGCAGGGGTTGGAAGAGGACATGTTCGGCTTCTCTCCTACTCTTTCTTGCTAAGACTAAGAAACCAGCAAGATGGTACAAGATTTTTACTGGGTATCACTACAGGACTCTACAGATCATTCATAGATTTCTTCTGTATATGAAAATAAATGAAGTGAAGATGCTAATTGGGTGGTCATTAACAATATGAAACTATTAGCCTAATAACATCTGTTCACAGCTTTCCATGAGCCCATGGTTTGCCTTGCAGACACATTTCTTTCATCTCTAAATGAATAAATGACGTTGTTTCTTGGGTGGAGTTGTTTTCTCCTCTTTACTTAGTATTACATTTTTCAATTAATTCTGATGTCTTTAATACAATACATAAAAGAAATGATTTTTGCAACTTATATAAGCCAGTAATTTTTTTCCCCTCTAATACTTGTTGTTCTTTCTTAAATAACCCTGCAATTTGAAATTTTCATATATTTACCTCATTTTTGAGGCCTAGCTTCACAACCAGAGGCATTCTATAACTTTTTATATGGACAATTATAAACATACAAAACTAGAAAGAATCATTCACTCGAAATGGTTTGCAAGTTTCACCTACAAACTTCATATTTCCCTTCCACTCAGATTATTTTGAAGAAAATCCCAGACATCATTTGATGCTGTAAATATTTCAGCATGCCTATATAAATGATAAGGATTTCTTAAAAAAAAACAAACCAAAAACAGAACCAT
The DNA here is from genome assembly GCA_030848825.1 of Tadarida brasiliensis. Classification (NCBI taxonomy): domain Eukaryota; kingdom Metazoa; phylum Chordata; class Mammalia; order Chiroptera; family Molossidae; genus Tadarida; species Tadarida brasiliensis. The sequence goes on along the minus strand of CM061267.1, from coordinate 73,244,084 downwards.
GTCATTATTCTACCTAAAGCAACATAATATAATCCTTACAACATTAAATATCCAGTCAATGTTCAAATATTCCTTATTGTTTTGTAAACCCCTACCCCATACTAGTTGAAATCAGATTGTAATGAAGTTCATACCCTGCCCTTGGTTCATATATCTCTAAAATCTCCCCTAATCTATAGTTCCTCTCCATCCCACCTTCCTTCCCTACCCCCCTTACAGTTTATGAATACAACTAATTAGTAAAGTGTACTACATTCTGGAGTTTGCTGATTGCCTCCTAATGGTTTCTTTTAACTTGTTCTTCTATCCTATTTCCTGTTAATTGGTAGTTGTATATGGAACATGGGAAGCTTCATCCCATGTAAATTTGGTTTTTCTGACAAGGCTACTTTACATATGTTGTTAGGAAACACATGATATCTGGTTGTTTCTCCCTTTGAGATGTTAACAGCCATTGATGATCATTTTCTAGATCCATTAATTAATTCATTAGTACTTTCAAAATAGTGTTATTCTGATTTTATTTGTTAGCTGGACCATTTCTTCCATATAAAGAGAAACCTTTTTCTGAACAACCATTTAATTACTTCAAGATATGATGAATATAAGAAAGATGGGATAAATGCTTAGTTACTTCCCTTTACCAATTTTAAAAATAAGTTGGTAAGTTAACATATTTAGATATGATCTTTTCTCCCCCCAAATTTTAGGATTATTATAATGTCATGGATTTAAACACACTTGAAGTATTTCAGTCCTTCAAAGGAAGATAGAAGCAGGTCTTCTTCTAACTGATGCGCCAATTATCCCATTTCTTGGCTGGCAGGTGACATATCAAATTGGCTCCTGAGACTTTGATATGCCTTAAATAGGCTTTAATGGCTTTGTTTTTTGGTAGGATGAGATTTTCCAGGTTTAACCTGTGTATTTTATGTCTTAGACCTGCAGTTTGCATTTAAGTAGCTCTTATATCCTTTGAATTTGAAAAGATATTTAGAGATTATAATCTAGGCATGGTGGGTGCACACTGCTATTGAGTTCCTCATTGTTTCAAGACCAATGAATAGAGCTGAAAATGTGTGTGTGTGTTATAAATAATTATGTTATAGTTATTTATGTATACTGACATGTTCTATTCAAATCCAGACACTATAGGGTCTTTCCTTAACCTCTTCTGTTTTGCATCTTTTCTGACATGCCAAAAACTCCAGTTCCCAGTGACATTAACATGATTATTCACTGCTTTATCCCAATGCATAACACCAACATGATCAACAATATTATTATTAGAAACAGATTAAGAGGTTTTATTTGCAATTTTTTTTGGTCTTTGAGATATATCACACTAGGTATGTTTAGTCAATTTACTATGTTTTATTTTCCAGTTTTTGTTCAGATAGAGTGGGAGGGAGAGAGGGGATGAGAGAGAGAGAGAGAGAAACATCGACGTGAAAGGGACACATCAAGTGGCTGCCTCCCGCATGACCTAACCAGGGGCCGGGGACAAACTGCAACCGAGGTACGCACCCTTAGCGGGAACCGAACCCGGGTCTCTCTGGACCGCAGGCTGACGCTCTAACCGCTGATTCAAACCAGCCAAGGCAATTTACTATGTTTTAAAGTCACTTTAAAAGTTCTTCGCATGGTTATGCTACCAACTCTTAGACACATAACTTTATTTGCTTATTTTGTTCTTGAGTTTTAAATAATTGCTTTTTCAATCTAATTTAAATATAGAATTATGTAAAATACATGGTTCCAAACTCAAGTATTCAAAATATAATGCATTCAGAGAAGTGTAGCTTTACTTCCCTCTAATAATCACTTCTTTTTAGGTTTTCAGTTTATCCTTCTATTGCTATTGTTATTGTTGTTGTTCTTATTTTAATATAAGCAAATGTGTATTCATATCCTCTCCACCCTGTAAAATTCCACACCTAAAGAGGGGCATTTTAGATTATTTTTGTTTCTCAGTTGCTATGTTGTTTGTGAGGTAACAATAAAGATAGTTATTTCACAATTCCTTCCCTGTTAGCTCAATGTAACCAGGTATATAATTCTGTTCAAATACCATATGTTGCAAATATGCCACAATATATAAAACAAAGATTGCTATATGGGATTGAGTAATACATAATAAAAGATAATGAGATAAAATTGATTAAAGAATACATTTCTCACTTTTTCCATGTCATACATTAATTGCTAACTCAGTGTTCCTAGCAGTAGAATGCACTTACTGACACACTTTCTCCTTGAACATTGCAATGTTTGGGACATTTACATTCTTTTTTTTTTTTTTTTTATCCTCACCCGAGGACATTTTTTCATTTTTTGTTCAGATAGAGTGGGAGGGAGAGAGAGGAAGAGAGAGAGAGACAGAAACATCAACGTGAAAGGGACACATCGAGTGGCTGCCACCCACACGACCAACCAGGGCCGGGGACAAACTGCAACCGAGGTACATGCCCTTAGCGGGAACCGAACCCGGGCCTCTCTGGACAGCAGGCCGATGCTCTAACCACTGAGCCAAACCGGCCAGGGCTTTATATTCTTTATTTGTTTTCTTTGGGATGTTTATAGTTTTTATTTGTATTTTGTTTGTTTTATTTGGGATATTTATAGCCTTTATTTACTTCCCAGAGCATAGTAATAAAATATATATGTATAAGAAGTAGAATGGTGAAAAGTAAGTAGTTAATAAATCATTTTTCATGTTTGTAAATTTAAAAACTAGAAAAGTACAAAGAAAATATTACTATCATCTATTTTCTCATAACCCAGAATGAACCACTGTTAATATCTTGATATATTGCCTATAATTTTTAAAGGGAGTCATCTGATTGTTTTTATAAATAAGATATACCCTTTATAAAAAAAACAAAGCAATGATGAAAAGTACAAAAATGTATTTTAAAAAAATTACTCCAACTCAGAAATTGCCACTTTTACCACTAAGAGAATATTATTGTGAGTATCTTTCTATGCAAATTATATGGTGAGAAGAATAGAGCAGTAGACAGATAAATAAAAGTTATGAAAATGGGATGCGACCCTCAAAAATATTTTTAATGAAAGGTGGTTGTTTATATTTTGCTTGACTTTAACAGAAGATCATCAAAACAAAAGTAAAAAATATGTTCCTTCACCACAGGTTTTTCCCCCCATAAAAGAATCCATTAATATATATATTTTTAAAAACCAAGATTTAAGAATACATGTTAAGAGCTAGCATATAACATTAAAAATAGATATTTAGATAATATCTGTTTATTCCGTTTAGAAAAATGAGGACATTGGCCCTCAAACTTTCTCCCACCGCCTCTCCCCCCCCCCCCCCACCTCCTTGTGGTTATGTGATTATTTTAGCATTATTCAGGTTTATAATACTTACATTTCGTTTTGCTGCCATACTTTCATTAGTTGTTTACTATTTATTTAAACAGATTTATTGTTCACTACCAGTGCTTTTAACCTAGCTTTGCCATTCTTGAGTTTATTTTTAGTAATCTTTATTTTGGCTGGATGTCATTGTCAAGCAAATTTATTTTTCTTGAGAAGAAGTTACACATATCATGTTCCCTGAGTTCTTTCATGCTTGTGAATATCTGTCAGGGACTTCTAAGCTCAAGTGACATCTAGATTAGTTATATTTTAAAATTAAACTTCATTTTTCTCAGGACTTTATGGACATTGCTCCACTGTCTGTGGGATTGAGTGTGATGGAGAATTCTGAGGTGGGACAGTTTTTCCCTGTGCTTGTATGTAAGTTGCCTTTTTTCTTGAATATCTGAGGAATTCTTTCTTTATTCTTGACATTCAGTAGTTTATAGGATAAGCCTTGTTGTTGCTCATCCTTCATCTGATTTTCTTAGAGTGCCATGAACTGTTTTTTTTTTTGCAGATTATTCTCTTTCTTCATTTTAGGAAAGTTTTATTGTATTATGTCTTTGAATATATCTTGGAGTGGAAACTCTACTTCAAGAATATTATGAATCTTAATATATTTTCTAACATATACATAAATATTGTAATATAGATATCTTATGTCTATACTATTCTTCCAAATTGCTTTAATTCCTTGCTCTTTTTATCTTCATTCATTTAGATTATCTTCGCTCTTTCCTCTGTGTGTCAGTAATTCACTTTTGTCTATTCTGTACCTTGCTGTTTGTAATTTACTTATTATTTCCATAACCATGTTGCATGGTCCTCTATTTGTTCTGATAGACCAGTAATTTCCTTTTTCATCTCATTTATTGCTCTATCATTTTATTAGTATGCTCTTATCTTATTGTGTTTATGGTTTTGTTACATGTTCTTGGTGTAAAGTCATTGAGGGAATTTCCTTCTGTTTCCTGAGTTATGATTTCTTCTTGTTCACTGGTAAAACATATGAGTTTTGAGCAAGTGAGTTACCAATTTTAATACTGGCTTAGCCCTTTGCAGCCTTGGATAAATTACTTAATTCTCTGCCTTAATTTTCTAATCTGTCAAATAGGATAATAAATAGTACTTACCTCATAAGGTTGCTGTGGGGATTGAGTGAGTTAATACATGAGAAGTGTAAAGAACAGTACCTAGCACATGTAATAAATGTTTTAACTATTATTACATTAGGTGGCTGTGTGTGTGTGTGTGTGTGTGTGTGTGTGTGTGTGTGTGTGTTAATGGTTAATTTTATGTGTCAACTTGGCTAAGTTGTTGTTTCATCAAATACCACTGTAGATATGGCTGTGAAGGTATTTTTTAAGATGTAATTAATATTTAAATCAGTAGACTTTGGGTTAAGCCATTGCTTTCCATTATATGGATGGGCTTTAGGCAATCAGTTAAAGATTTTAAATGAAAAACACTGAGGTCTCTCAAGGAAGAAGGAATTCTGTCTCCAAATTGCTTTTGGATTCAAGACATCAACTTCTTGCTGAATTTCCAGCTTGCCAGGCTGCCCTGTGGATTTTAGACTTACCAGTCCTATAATCGTGTGAGCTAATCCCTTAAATCCTTAATTAATTTCTTGAAAGCAATCTCTCTTTCCCCACACACAGTACACACATCCTATTGGTTCTGTTTCTCTGGAGAATGCTAATAGAGTGTGTGATATATTTGCATAGTTTCTTGGCCACTCTCTCCATCTTGAGGTTGCTTGGGTGGCTCTGGGCAGAAAGAACGGGAGTGACTACCTGACTCTGTTCCTACAATTTTGGGGATTGTTTCTCCCTGTGAGGGTTAGGTGCTTGGTGTTCCATTCACTTTTCTTAGCCTGAGGGAACGTGGAGGAGGTGCGGTGCAGTCTGGACACCTAGACTCTGCTCTTTCTCCTGAGAGTTTGTGCACTGTCTTGTTCCATGTCACTTTCCTGGGGGAGGGTTTGTTCCTTTCTCGGGAGGGTCTCCCTTGGACTTGGATCTCTGGGTGGCCTGTGAACCTCTCTCCACTCCCCATAAAAAATCAACTCTATTTCCTGGTATTACTAGTTTCTCTCAGCCACTTGTTTTCCTTGCATTTTGGGAGAAAATAATGATCCACCAACTCAGTTTTCTTCTCTCCGTGTGTAGCATCACTGAGATATCTCAGAATTTTTTCAATTTACCTGTAAGACTTTTGGAAGGTGAGGGCAAGAAAAGGAGGACAGGGAAGGGGCTCTGTGGAACCAAGCAGTAATGGGCCTTTCTGCTGTGTTCTAGAATTTTCTGTTCCTTTCATTGGCTGTAGGTTCTTGAAGATTATTGTATTAATTAGATTGTAACTCTTGGTTTTTTTGGTTGCTGATTATGAATTTTATTTTTTTCCTGGAATTAAGCATTTTCCACTGCATGAAAAGAAACATCACCCATAGAAGCAAAGGCAGGGTTACAAGGTTCTCACCATCTGAGGTAGGCTAGAGGGAATTTTAAGCAATTTTACTCAAAACCAAGTAATATAATCATGGTTTCATCAGGGAATACTAATCCCCTATATCTGAATCTACTTACTGCCCTTCATGTTTTATGATGTGGCATCTTCAAGAGTATAGTGTTTGTGTTGCTGTCCCTTTGTCCAGAAAGCCACTTCTTATGGGAAACTAACTAATTAAAAAAGATATCTGCATCCCTATGTTCATCGAAGCATTATTTACTATAGCCAAGATACAAAAACAACCTAAGTGTTCAATGATGGATGAATAAAGATGTGATTATTATATATATAATACTAGTCAGCCATAAAAAAATGAAATCTTATGAAAACTGATTTTAGTTCCTGGTATAGTAAAGTCAGAAGTGGACACATGATCAAAAAAAGGATACAATATTTCAACCCTCCAACATTTTGCACATGCCATAAGGAGAATTAATTCAATAAACATTTATTTAATGTTTGCTATTTGCCAAGCAAATGTGATGCTGGGAATACAGAGATGAATGAGTCAGTTTTAGCCGCAGCAGAAATCAGGAAATTCAGGGAGGCAGGACATATAATAAACACTATCACAGTGGAGTGAACATTGTATTATGGAAGCATGGAATGCAATTTTCCCCAGATGGGAGGGGGTGGGATAGAAGGCATTCCAGGCAGAGGGAGCAGCTTAAGGCAAAGCAGAGAGATAAGGCTATGCATTGGACATCCATTGGAGAAACTAGAACCGAGGTGGTAAATGTTGGAGAGGGCAGGGATTGGGAGGTGTAAAACAAGATGAAGTCCACTGACATCAACTATTTTCTCAGTTTAAACATCAGCAAACACTTTATTCACTTAGGTAGCACATACATGAAACATCAGCAAATTCTTTTAGCAAGCAAAAGTAACTTACTCTGGATGAAAAGCAAAACTCACAGCTATTGTTTTTCATTTACTCACTGGTGTCTTGAATCAAGAAATTAGGAGTTTGGTGTTTTTTTGAACTACTTACATATAGTCAAGATAACAGTCTTTAACAATATTTTATTAAATGTTTTTCTTCCATTGCTTCTGAGTGCAATTAAGGAATCCACATTGTATGTATTTGCCAAAAGACTGAAGGTAATCTCCTTATTCAACATGACTCTGCAGTCCTAAAACAATAAGCCAGGCTAATAAGGCTACTGAAAATACTCCTAATCAGATATCAGTTCGGCTAAACTGAATCCTTAAAGGTCAAAAATTCAATTAAAATTAGGTACAGTCAGCCCAATTGTCTTAGCAAAATGCCAAGTTTGTAACACGTCATAGGAACACTAGTTAAAAATCAGGAAATAAATCATTTAAATTAGATTAATGATGAGAATGTTCACATTTAGATTCATCTGGTACCCTAAAATAGGGAAGCATATATGTCAAAGTCAAACGGAGAAACCCAGTTGTGGGGCCATTCCTTATTCATTTCTTCCTCTAGGCAGTAGTTTAATAGTTAATGTGTCAGGCAATTGACTTTGAACTCTTTGGCAGCTGAAAGTGTAGTCTACACTGGACCCTTTCCTTCCTGATTACCCCAGGCCTGTGAACACTTTGCCATTTGCATCAACAACTGACACTGCTTTCATTAATATCTCTAGTAAATGGTGTTTTTTAAAAAGATGTTTTTATTGATTCTTTAGAGAGAGAAGAAGGGAGAGGGAGAGAAAGAGAAACATCAATTCGAGAAAGAAGCATTGGTCGGTTGCTTCCAGTATGCACCCTGACCAGGGACTGAACCCACAACCTGGGCATGTGCCCTGATTAGAAATCGAACTGGTGACCTTTTTGGTGCACAGGACAATGCTTAACCAACTGAGCCATACCAGCCAGGGCAGTAAATGGGTTTTGAACATAGACTATCTGATTCCAGAGTCCATGCCCCTAGCTCTTACCCACTGTGTTGTCTGTATGGCTGTGGAATTGATGTCATTAATGTGCTGAGTGTTTGGGTTGGAGATATCGAAGGGAACTAACCATCTATTCCTATTTTCTAAGCTTTATTTTGGAATCAAATCAAGTCACTATAAAACTCATTATTTGGATTTTATTGTTCCTATTTTCTTTAAAAATACCATCACAGGTGTATGGTATAATGTCTTCAACTTTAATTGGGAGTTTGGATATAAGATAAAAGAGTTTTTGATATAAAACATTGCTTATGAGCATTATATATATTTTTATCAAATAGCTATTATGGTATATAGTTTATTGTGGTCTTAGTGTTCCTTATATAAAATACTGTGAGATTTATTTCTTTTATAATTCAGTGTATCTCCCCTGGAACATTGATATATATCCTTATATCAGATAGGCGCTATATAATCCAACCTTTCTACCTCTTTCCCTAGTTTTTATTTTATTTATCTTGGCTGTCAAAGAATTCAGAGTTAAATTTTAGGTTCAATTGTACTAACTTTCTAGAGTAGTCCAAATTCAACATTTTTCTTTAAAATTTGGCTCTTCTAATGTTTTTATTTTTAATCCTCACCCAGGGATATGTTTTTTAAAATTGATTTGAGAGAGAGAGAGAGAGAGAGAGAGAGAGAGAGAGAAACATTGATATGAGAGAGAAACAGCGATCAATTGCCTCCTGTACATGTCCTGACCGACCAGGGATAGAACCCAAAACCTAGGTTTGTGTCCTGACCAGGAATTGAACCAGTGACCTCTTGGTGCATGGGCCGACGCTCAACCACTGAGGCACACTGGCCGGGCTGTATTATTTATATTGTTTATTTATTGTAAACAGCCTTAAATTATATATATGTATATCTTATTCTGCTCTTCAAAACTCTCTAGTAATTTCATATTCATCACTAAAACAAATACAAATCTCCTTAGCTCATTACTTATTAAATGAGATTTCCTTTCATTGCTTCTTCATACCACTGAGGAATTCACATTATCTTTTCTTTTTTTCTTTTATTGGAATATAAATTTCTTAAAAGCAGTGAACATGTCAGTTTTGTTCTCTTTATATTCAGGTCATAAAATAATGCTTGGTCATGTGAACTGAACAAACAAATGAGCATGTCCTATTTTTTTCACCCTGATTTTTAAAAAATCATTTCTCCTTTGCTTGGTGAATATATTGAGATCTTTTAAGCAGCCCCCTTACTCAATTTATCTTTTACTGGAATGCCCTTCCTGCGTACTGCCCTGTGGAATCCTCTTTGTCATTTAATCTAGTTTCATGAGTGGAATCACACAGTAGTCCTTATGTCTTTATTTTGTCTTGAGTTGTTGTGACGATGCATTTACTGGAGGAGAATAAAGTGGAGGTCTAGAGAAACACTTCCTTTATAGGATGGTTACATCAAAATTAAAATTAATTGACTGACAGGGAAAGGAAAACTATCAAGAATCTTTAGTCAAAGTCATACAATAAAATCAAACCATATTTGCTTAGAGATAATTTTCTTATTAGAAAGTACAGAAACATACAACTTGAAAACAAAAAGAAATACAGGTATAGATAAATTTCCCAGCATATATATAAATTCCCTAATATAGTATGTCCTTAGTAATGAAATATCATTATCAATGCTTCTTGAGCTTCTATTCTGACCTTCCCGTTAAGATAGAAGAGGAAACAAATTTTACCATTAAAGATTTCAGATTTGATCAGATCAATTTCATAGGAAGATTCCAGAAATTTAAAAAAAAAATTCTTTATTGATTTTTAGAGAGAGAGGAAGGGAAAGGGAGAGAGAGACAGAAATATTGATGAGAGAGAACATCGATTGACCACCTCCTGCATGCCCCCACTGGGGATTTGGCCCACAACCTGGGCATGTGCCCTGACTGGGAATCGAACCGGCGACCTCTTGGTGCATGGGTCGATACTCAACCACTGAGTCACACCAGCTAGGCAGATTCCAGAAATTTTTAATTGCTCTATAATCGTATGTCCATATTTATACTGATAATTTTGATGTGTTATAAAACCATGTATAAGGTTAATTAATTAAATGATGAGCTGTGAAATCTTAGAGTCAAGGCCCATGAAGTTTTTAGTACATTTGTCTGAAGGGAATAATAAGCAAGGAGTACATAAAGGAAATTATTTCAAGATACCCTGGTAAAATAACTGGTGTAAACGTCAATGTAAATGGGAATCAAGAGAGAGGGAGACATGGTTAAAGTTGTTAGTGGGAAGGAGTTGTGCCCAAGACTCTGGATATGGGGGGATCTGATTCATAAGCTGGGAGAAAGCCGGGGAGACTTCACTAAACTTTGATAATGATTGTCATAGCCTATAACAGAATTTAAAAGAAATCATAAACTCTTGTTTTGGGAAATATCTAGTACTGTATATTTGTGATGATCTTCAAATTTAAGAGAGATCTGTAGCCACTAATGCATAAACCGTGGAGAAGTCTGATATTTCAGTCTAGATGCTTATTCTATAAACAGAAAGTAAAAAAGCCTGCAGCCTTCTACTCTGCTTGTTTTATATAGGCCAAGAATCAGCCAGATGTGTAAAAATCAGTCACAAATCTACCCCAGTCATAGCATTATCCTGGATGCAATTACTTGGAGTAGCAATTTATATAAAATAATAATTTATTATTCTACATCTGTGTTAGGCACAAGAAGAATCAATAGAATTATGGGTAAATGGATTTTTAATTTTAAAGAAGCAATTTAAGTAAAGGTCCAACTGAATTCAAGAGATCTGGAATTGATTCTTCCAAAATTGGCAAATAGCATCACCAGTAACTAGGAATGCAGAGAAACATTTAAAAGTTTATGGCCAATCTCTTCCATTTATTTATTTATTTTTGTATTCTTCTATCATCTTTCTAGGGTATCAGTTAGAAGACTTTTGGGAAAAGGAAGTACAGTTATTTCTGTTTTTTTTTCTTTATCTTCACCCGAGGACATTTTTCCATTTTTTATTCAGAAAGAGTGGGAGAGAGAGAGAGAGAGAAACATCGATGTGAAAGGGACACATCGAGTGACTGCCACCCACACAACCCCAACTGGGGCCGGGGACAAACTGCAACCGAGGTACGTGCCCTTAGTGGGAACTGAACCCGGGTCTCTCTGGACTGCAGGCTGATGCTCTAACCATCGAGCCAAACCGGCCAGGGCTATTTCTGGTTTTTAAAATGTGTTTCAGTGGCTGCTTCACTTCAACTGTGTTCCACCAACATCTCATAAGTATGTGCTAAGCATACAGACGAAAACTCACTTCAATCACTCTATCAATTCTAGTTTAATAGGACATTGCTACTTTAAGCCATATAATGCACAAGCATTTTAAAACTTTGAGATTCAAAGATGACTAATACATATGTACTTAGAATCAATTAGAGGTTATAAGAATGTAGATAATGGAATGAAACACAGACGTTTCAGTAGCAGGGACCTGGTTTATAGACTTAAAAAAAAATTCAGATACTAGCTGTTTGACCTTGGGCATATAACTTAATATCTGACTCTGTGTGTGTGTGTGTGTGTGTGTGTACTTAATATACCTAGATTGTAAGGTTTTTTTGATGATAATGTGAAATCATATTGTAAAACATACAGTAAAGAGCTTGGAAAATGATAAAGAGCAAATCGCAATAATGATTATAACATTATTATTCATTCTAAATGTAGTATTCAAGTGTTTTAGGGGAAATGTAATACTTTACTGAGAGACATACCTTGGTAAGGAGAATATTTCCAGGGAGCGGTTAGCTCTATATACGTAAATGAAATTCACTTACTCAAAACTCAGTTTCTGTAAACCATATTCAATCTACCTTTACTGTTCTTATTACATATATAAGCTTGCAGAGCTGGCCTGTATTTTATTAATACAGGCTTTGTAAGTTTAGATAACATAATCAAGGCATAGCTCACTTTAAACAAACTGAAATTTAGGAGGCAACAATAGCAACTGCCCAAAGAGACTGAGACATGTAGAATATAAAGAATAGTGACAATAATGATAGTTATTTTTTGCTGAGTGCTTACCAATGGCCAGATTTATGCTAAGTGTCTTATATCATTTAATTATTGCAGTACCCCTATAACGTGAATATTGTTATCTGTGTCTTATAGACAAGGCAACTGAAGCTTTGAGAAATCAATTTGATCTGCGCTCACAAAGAGACTAGGTGAAGGAGACAGTATCTGTTTAGGGTCGTTTATGCTCCCAGACTCGGAAACTACAGCAAAACCTGTACTGTTATATTGCCAGTCATGATTTATCTTTCCATCGACATCAGTTCTTGTGTCTGAAGAATGCTGAAGCATGAAGCTGTGATGCATGGATATGAAGAAGGGCCTTTGACTCTTTTTTTCATCATGTTTAAAACTTTTTATTTGCATATTTTAAAAAAGTGTGTGTGTGTGTGTATATATATATATAGTTTTTTGTTTTTAATCCTCACCCGAGGATATTTTTCCATTTATCTTCAGTCAGAGTGGGAGGAGAGAGAGAGAGACATCAATGTGAGACACATCAACTGCCTGCCTCCTGCATGACCCCGACAAGGTCTGGGGACCAAACACAACCAAACCTGCAACTCTTTGGTCCATGGGCCGATGCTCTAATGCTGAGCCAAATCGGCCAGGGCTGCATTCCAATATTAAAATCATTTGAACAACAACAACAAATGGGACTCTGATGAAATTGCATTTTACAGCCTGCAGGACACCTTGGACCAGCTTGGTTTTTACTTGAAATTCACTGTGGTCCCACCCAGCTGCCTCTTCACCGATGTCCAAGTACATTTTCTTCCCTGCCAGTCAGAAGTGCTCGGTAGAGACAGGTCTTCCTTGTCAGTAGTTCTTGATTCTTTGATGTGAAACAGAGTAACACAGTCACTTACATCTGATCCAACCTCTTTGCCTCTGAAAAAAGTTAAATAGCTATCATAATACTCTTCAGGTCCCTCCATGTCAACTCAAAGGATAGGAGATCTTTCTGTATTACAGCTGCAGAGTAGTCCATTGTGTATATGTTCCACAGCTTTTTTATCCACTCATCTATTGATGGACACCTGGGCTGTTTCCAGATCTTAGCAATTGTAAATAGTGCTGCTATGAACATGGGGGTACATATATTCTTTCTGATTGGTGTTTCAGGCTTCTTAGGATATATTCCTAGAAGTGGGATCACTGGGTAAAATGGCAATTCAATTTTCAGTTTTTTGAGGAAACACCATATTGTTTTCCACAGTGGCTGCACCAGTCTGTATTCCCACCAGCAGTGTACTAGAGTCCCCTTTTCTTCACACCTTCATTAGCACTTGTTGCTTGATGATTTGCTGATGGCAGCCATTCTGACAGGTGTGAGGTGATACCTTATAGTCGTTTTAATTTGCATTTCTCTGATGATTAGTGACGTTGAGCATTTTTTCATGTCTCTTGACCATTTGTATGTCTTGTTTGGAGAGGTGTCTATTTAGGTCCTCTGTCCATTTTTTAATTGAGTTTTTTGTCTTCCTTTTGTTGAGTTGTATGAGTACTCTATATATTTTTGAAATTAACCTTTTATCTGATGTATCATTGGCAATTATGTTCTCCCATACAGTGGGTTCCCTTTCCATTTTGATTCTTGTTTCTTTTCTTTAAAAAAATTTTTTTTTCTTTATTGATTTTAGAGAGAGAGGAAGGGAGAAGGAGAGAGAAATAGAAACATCGATGAGAGAGAACATTGATTAGCTGCCTTCTGCACGCCCTCCACTGGGGATTTGGCCCATAACCTGGGCATGTGCCCTGACTGGGAATTGAACTGGTGACCTCTTGGTGCATGGGTTGACACTCAACCACTGAGCCACACTGACCAGGCGATTCTTGTTTCTTTTGCTGTGCAGAAGCTTTTTAGTTTGATGTAGTCCCATTTATCAATTTTTTCCTTTTTTTCTCTTGCCCTAGGTATTGTATCAGTGAAAATTCTGCTGTGTGTGATGTCTGAGATTTTGCTGCCTATGTTTTCTTCTAGGATTTCTATGGATTCACGAGTCACATTTAAGTCTTTTATCCATTTTGAATTTATTATTTGCATGGTGTAAGTTGGTGGTCTAGTTTCATTTTTTGCATGTAGCTGTCCAATTTTCCCAACACCATTTATTAAAGAGACTGTCTTTATTCCATTGTATCATATTAATTGAGCATAATGTCTTGGGTCAATTTCTGGGTTCTCTGTTCTGTTCCATTGATCTATATTCCTGTTCTTGTGCCAGAACTGAACTGTTTTGATTACAATGGCTTTGTAGTATAACCTGATATCCGGTATTGTGATCCCTCCTACTTTGTTCTTCTTTTTCAAGATTGCTGTGGCTATTGGAGGTCTTTTTTGGTTCCATATAAACTTTTGGAATATTTGTTCTAGTTCTGTGAAATATGTCATTGGTATTTTGATGGGGATTGCATTGAATCTATAGATTACTTTGGGTAGTATGGACATTTTAATGATGTTAATTCTTCCAACCCATGAACAAGGTATATACTTCCACTTTTTTATATCGTCCTCTATTTCTTTTTACAATGTTCTGTAGTTTTTTGTGAATAGGTCCTTTATTTCTTTGGTTAAGTTTATTCCTTGGATCTTATTGTTTTTGTTGCAATGGTAAATGGGATTGTTCTTTTAGTTTCTCTTTCTGTGTGTTCATTTTTGGTGTATAAAAATGCCAGTGATTTCTGGATGTTGATTTTGTATCCTGCTACTTTGTCAAATTCATTTATTAAATCTAGAAGTTTTCTTAATGGAGTCTTTAGGGTTTTCTATGTAGAATATCATGTTATCTGTGAATAATGACATTTTCCCTTCTTCCTTTCCAGTTTGGATCCCTTTTATTTTTTATTCTTGTTTGATTGCTGTGGTTAAGATTTCCAGTACTATGTTAAATAAGAATGGTGAAAGTGGATATCTCTGTCTTATTCCTGTTCTTAAGGGAAATGCTTTTAGTTTTTGCCCATTGAGTGTGATGTTGGCTGTAGGTATGTCATAAATGGCCTTTATTATGTTGAGATATGATCCTTCTATTTCCCCTTTGCTGAGAGTTTTTATCAATAATGGATGCTGGATTTTGTCAAATGCTTTTTCAGCGGAGAGTATTATGCTAAGCAAAATAAGCCCATCAGAGAAAGACAAGTATCACATGATCTCACTTATTTGTGGAATATAGTAAGCAAAATAAGCTGATGAACAAAATAGATCCAGAGACACAGAAGTAGGGTTCAGACTGACAAACCTCAGAGGAGGGAGATCGGTGGTGGTGGGGGAGATAAACCAAAGAATTTATATGCATATACGTATAACCAATGGACATAGACAACAACGCTGTTGTGGGGGGCAGGATTGGGAGGAGGGTGTTAATGGGGGAAAAAGGAGAAACATCTGAAATAAAAAAAAGAGTTAAACAGCTAAAAGAGGCAAAATAAAAAGCCAATGCTTGTGGGCTGTACAGTGCCTATTGGCCCCACATCTCATTATGATTTGCCTGTTTGCTTCTCCATTTCAGTCGTTTCTTTAGGAGGCTGTGAATTTTTCTCTTGCATTTCTGCCGTCTTCAATTTTGGTTTATGGAATTTCTCAGTCTCAGGCAGATGAAAACCTGTCTGATCAGGTTTTTTAGATGTGGCTGCAGAGAGAGCAGAGTGGAGTGAGGCAGGTGAGCAAGCAGAGTCCAGTTAACCAGTCTCATTTGACTTTGAAGCACTCGCCTGGCAGCTGAAAACTTGGAGAGGTGGAAAATAAGCAGTCGTTGGCAGTTTAAAACTATGTACTGTATTTACTGCCATCCTTACTAAGCAGTGACTCTCTACATGGTAAAGCATGTATGTGTAGTTGTACAATTACCTCATTTGTTTTCCTTTTTCTTAACAATTTCACATCTCTTTATCTTCAAATTCCAAGTTGGAGTTTTAGCCCAAATGACACTTCTCAGCCACAAAGTCAAGAACATGTTCTCTTGTTCTCATCATGGAGCCTGACTAATGGAAACACAGTCAACAGGTCTCACTCATGACCAAGCCTTGGCAGTTCACTTGATTTGTTCCCAGTTGGACAGACACGAGAAACAGAGGAATGGTTACAATGGTGGCATTGAATTCTAACCTGCTGGGGCTCGGTATGATGAAAAAGCAACACTCTAAAAAGCAACACTCATAAAAAGGAAGTCATTATGCTATACACCTTAAACTTAGACAGTATCTCAATACACCTGGAAGCAAAAAAGCAAACAAAAAATGACACTTTTTGCCAAAGCTTTACAAAGTTAGTAACTTTTATAACAATGTATTGACAGAACACAGAAGACCAATGATAATTACAAAACAGCGTACAGCTTGGCTGGTGCGGCTCAGTGGATTGAGTGTCATCCCGTGGACTGGTAAGTCTCGTTTGATTCCTGGTCAGGGCACATGCCTGGGTTGAGGGCTCAATCCCCAGCTGGGGGCGTGCAGGAGGCAGCTGATCAATGTTTCTTTCTCACATCAATGTTTCTATCTCTCACTCCCTTAAAAAAATCAATAAAAAACATATTAAAAAACAAACAAAACAGCATACACATGTTATCAGTCTGAATGGACTTGACAGAAGTTAAGAGGCCAAAGTGGGGTGGAGGAGAGCTGAGAGATTAGGAAAGCCAATAGCTTCACATACTAAATGGCAAATAGAAAATGCTATCTTTAGTGGATGGAACAAGGAATCCAGGTTGTGTCTAGTAGCCAACAAAATCAAAGCCATACAACTTGGGACCATGAGAGAAGGGGAGGTGGGTGATTGTAGAGTGACATAATCTTTACTATCATAGCAGGAAGTTAATGGAAAATATCAGGAATTGACAAAAGTTAATGAAAAATATCAGGAATTGATAAAACAGAGAGCTCACAAAGAGTATTGTTTAGAGAGGTACCAGGAGCCTGATAATAAATGGCGAGGGGCTGAATGGGGAAAGAAATGGGACTGGGGACTGCTACCTGCAATTATCATGACTACATTTACGACTTTGATAAACAAGTATTAAAAGTGAGTACTGAAAAAAGAACTGTTATAGAAAATACTGTCCTGTTATATTCCTTTAAGTCCTTCTGTCACTGTGTGTGTGTGTGTAAAGATGCATTGGGTTATTTGGCTTTTCAGATTTTTTTTAAAAAAATATGTTTTTATTGATTTTTTCAGAGAGAGAGGAAGGGAGAAAGAAACATGGATGTGAGAGAGAAACAATAATCGGCTGCCTCTTGCACGCCCCCTACTGGGGATCCAGGGGGTCCAGCCCGCACCCCCAGGCATGTGCCCTGATGGGGAATCCAACCAGGACCTCTCAGTCCATGGGACCTCGTTCAATCCATTGAGCCACACTTGCCAGGTTGGCTTTTTACGTGTTTATATGGGCTTGGAAAGATGGTGTATTTTAAGTAGGGAAAAGAAGAGAAGTTTGTCATTTTTTAAATTATGATACAAAAATGACCATGAAAATGCCCCTCTGACTTAGGCACGAGGGACAAGCAACAACCCCAGGGCCACCCTACCTCGCGGTGTGGTAAGGAGGAATGGCAGCGGCTGTGAACAGTTCTTCCTGATGGGGGAGGGACAGAACCCTGAACTGATTGACAAAACCTGGAATCAATGAAATATCTGCTTTTGTATCAGGTGGAGTGAGGAATTGAAATAAAGATGAGGTTGAGTTAAAGAAAATGGCATTTCTTACACATTCACGCGAGGCTGGTCGGTTGCGGAGGCAGGGCTGGGGCCGGGGTACTGCCCTCACCGACCACCACTCCACTGCCCTGGAGGTCAGAGGCTGATTCGCTTGAATATCATTGACGTGGATGGGAGACAGAGGGCAATACCAGAAAACAGATGAAGTGTTTTGGGAATTTTAAGGAAGATAATTGTGGATTACTTAGAATTGTGGGGCTGGGCAGATTTGTCTAGAAGAGATACTGGTTGAGCTTGGCCTCGAAGAAAAGGTAGGATTTAAACCTATCCTAAATGTATTTTATATATGTAATGTAAGGACAGAAGTCCTGTTGATGTGTGCTTATGTATCCCATCATTGGGATTACATAAAGAAGATTTGACATTTAAGTGCAAGTAAGAATTCTTAGTTGTTATTAGAGAATACATGGTTCTTCCCAAGAAGTTACAGACATACCTCAGAAATACTGCAGGTGCAGTCCCAGACCACCACGTTAACGTGAGTATCACAATAAAGTGAGTCGTAATCTTTTTGCTGGTGGAGGGTCTTGCCTTCAGTTTGTAAAATTGCAACACCTGTGAAGTCCAGATAAGGTGAACTGCAACCAAACTAAGTATGCCAGATACTTCCTACCAGAAATATTTAAAAGTGAAAATTGGAAATGTTCACAGACTACATACTCTGGGAGCTTTTGTGATTGGTGGCAAACCAGACAACGCAGTAATAAGTCTTTGAAGCTTCCATAGTCAAAACAACAAATTGGAAGTTTCTTTTGACTTCAAAGAATTCTTGAAATAAAATTCATGTTTTATGTTTCTGTTTGTATCTGCTATACAATTCGTGTTTGTTGAAGTCTATTTTTTAAAGGGAGAAGAAATTACTATTTCTTTTTATGTTGGGGAGAAGAGGTGCTTTTATTCTACTGTGGAAACAAAGATAAACATACTACTTCTCATTCCATTTGGTGTACTATCTTCCAGTTCACAAAAGAGAGAAATGGGATAGTTAATGGATGCTAGAGAGTACAGGGTTTTCTATACTTCCTTCTGGGCTGCCTCTGTTTGAAGTCCCTGGGCAATTTTTACTCATCTAGCACAGTTATGGGCTCGTGAAGCCTTTCTGTTGTTGGCTCTCAGTCTTGGCCGTAGTCTCATTTAGTGTATCTAAAAGTGTTGTTTTCTCTGAGGGTGAAGAGAGGCTGGGTTTATCTGATACTAAAATTACCAGGTAAAAAGTGGCAACTAACTGAACTAGTCAGTCCTTCATCTTTCCAACTTCATTCTTTATTTGGATAAATTTAACTTTCTGAACATCTACGCAAATAGATTTGGGTAGTAGATGCAGCTGTGATTTTGCATGGTTAGTGATTTCTTTTCATTCAAGAGATATTTTGAGCCCCTGTAATGTGCTAGGCAGTAGGGATACTGTAAGTGGACAGACATTGTCCTTACCATGATGGGGTTAATATTTTAGTGGAGAAAGAGAGAACAAACAAAAAAATCAATAGATAAGCTCATGAAACAAAAAATGATGACAGATTGAGATAAGTACTTCTTAGGAAATAAAGTGTGGTGGTTCAGTGCTAAAGGAAGGTGTTTTTTTTAAATGATATTTTGACTGGCCCATGAAAGATCAGAAGCAGACTGTCATGTAGAGTGAGCTGAGGAATGTTCTAGAAGGAGAGGATAGCAGGTGCAAAGTTTCAGTGGTCATTGAGCCACGGAATAGTGGCACAAGATATGGCTTGAACAGTTGATAGGGGCTCGATGATGTGGGGTCTTAGGCCATGACATGGAGTTGGGGCATGATTTTAGACGTTATGAAAGACACAGAGGACCACTGTAGCAGACATGTTAGTGTCATGTCCCCCTCACGCCTCCCACCCTCACCCCCAGCTTCCTTCTCTTCCCTGTGGTTGCTTTGCCTTCTAACACCCAGCTTCTAACCCATAACTGCTGTCAGGCTAATGGAACAACTTTGACTTTAAGCACAGAGAGCCAGGAGGACGTGTCTGAGAATGTATACCTTGTCCATCCCCAGCTCTTGGCCAGTGACTACCAAGTGAGGGGCCACTAAAGCCCAGCTCCCTTGCTTCAGGTCTCACTAGGACTACTCTGAGTTAAAGTGTGACTTACACTCCAGAGACCCCCGTGGGATCAGGCAGAAGCTACAATCTTTAGGACTTCGCCTGAGATCTCACCATTCTTGACTCCCTCTCCTTCTCTGTCTATTCCCCCCAATCATTTATAGGTTCCTCCTGGGAATATTTTCCTAATAAACTACCTGGACATGAATCCTGGCGTCAGGATCTGCTTCTAAGGAATTCAACCTTAGTCACTCTGCTGTTATTTAGAGGTTGAATTGTACAAGGAGTGTTTAAATTCCACTTCAGCCTCTTAACAGCTGTGTGTCCTTGGACACATTTCTTAACCTCTCTGTAACTCAGTTTCTTCCATTCAATTAGTCATTCAGTGAATATTTACTGAATTCCTACAGTGTCCCAGGCATTATTCTAATACTAGGAGTTCAAATGAACAAACCACAAAAACCCTGGTCCTGGTGGAACTTATGCTCTAGAGTGGGGGGAGGGGCAATAAATAAGACCTAATAGAAAAACAAGCCCACAAACAAACAAGCAAACAAACAAACAAGCAAACTAATATAGTATCTAAGAAGATGATAACTGTTAGAGGAAATATAGCAGAAGAAAGGGAACAGGGAATACTGTGGGGACAGAGATGGGTGTCGCAATTTTCCAAATGATTATGTCTTTGAGAAGCTGTCATTGGAGCACATGAAATGGCTAGTACAAGAACCCAGGGGTGCCTGCTGTGACTGAAGGTCAGCAGGAAGACCAGGATGGCTGGAGGGGAGCAAGGAAGGAAAGGGTAGTGGGAAGTCAAGTGAGAGAGAGAATGAGGACCCTGGAGTATCTTGCAGGACATTGTAAAGACTTTGGCTTTTACTCAGAGAGACTGGGCACCACCAAGAGTTTTTGAACAGAGCAGTGATGTAATCTGATTTAGGGTATTAAAAAGTCACTCTGATTGCTGTGTTGTGAATAAACTGGGGTTGTGTGGGGGCAAGGGTGCCTAGGCATTAAAAGTAGAATCTGCATTAAAGGGTTGAGAGGATTAAATGAGCTAAGATATGCAAGTCTTCAAATAGTCTTAGATATTATTTTTTTGTAATGCTATTTTCAGTAGCAAATAGTGACTTTATTGAAAACTCTTTCTGCTTCGTGTCACTCTAGTGGAGATCTGAACATTTACTCATTGTTTTGCAGAAAAAAAATTGCTAATTAACTTGAATCCTGGCAAAGAGAAGGGACTCTCCCCTGATCCTTGGCTCAAGACTACATTCAGTAGAGTGGATTAGTTCACCTGTCTTGACAGTAAGTATTTGTTCTACTTTGAGATTGCTGGGAAGAAAGAATGACTTGGAGTATAGGTTAAAAAGGAAAGGTGAGATTCACTGTGGGTAAACTTTGCTCATTTCATAATTCCCAGGGCAAGTTTAGTTTGAATAATTCAATGACTAAGTTAGCTCATACTTAGAACAAGGACAAATTACTTGGAACAAGGAAGGACAGAGAAACCTTCACCTTTTAGTCTTAGTATCTCCGGTTGTGTTTTGGAGTCATATTTTTAAAAAGGGGGATGGCAGAGAAAAGTCAGACATTTATTGCAAATATAAGGACTTGTTTACTTTCCTTCTTAAAACCTAGGCATAAGTGTTGGGTCAACTATTTCTATGCTATAATATTTTGTTAATTGATTTAAATAGTTCTTCCTCTTCAAAGAACAGAGGCTGTCAATAGTTGGCCAAGCACCCAAGTGTGGAGGACAAATACAAATGCTAAAGGAATTCAGAGAGAATAGAGGAATCATTGTTAACCTGATCAGGCCCCAGCCCATGGGTCCATGGGCTATAGTATTTGAGTTAGACCTTGAAGGATGAAATTGGATGTATGGAGCGGGAGGTGCAGGTCACTTCAAATGCCGGGAGGAATGCGGGCAAAGATGGAGAGATAAGAATAAGGGAAGCCTATGCAAGGATGACAAAGCACCATGTTAGGACTATGGAAACCACGGTTGGATTGATGACTGGAAACCAACTAAAACTAGGAGGGCAGGTATTTACAGAGATACCACGTTTGTTTACACTGCTAGAATTTCAGGTTAAAGATGCACCAATGAGCACTTTCTGGCCTTAGATTTTAAGCTTCACTTCATAGTCAGACATGATCTGAGGGTTAAACACACTGAATTTTATGACAATACATTCTCAATAAGGTTTAAAATTGGTTTAAGAGGCAGTGCGACTGGAACACACTCTGTAAAGGGGTGTCACGACAACCTGAATGTTTGTAGAGCATATTCTTATTTTTGCTTACTTAAGATTTTTAAAAGTTTCTCAGGTTTCCACTTATTTTGAAACACAACATTTAAAATGTAAGATCCTTAGAGACAAAGAACAATGGTAATTCTTTGTTATCATTAACATTCGCATGAATGATCTGCTTGAGACTGAATAGGAAATGAATCCTCTTTATATCAGTTTAAGACATTTTGTTTTCTAAAATTCTGTTTATTTTTTTCCTTTTCATCTAGAGAATGTTTTCTGAAATATTTATGAGGGAGGCCAGTTATGATTTATGGCAGTATACTCTGTTACTACATCAATTTATTTTATTCCTAGCAACACCAAATCCAATCAATATCCCTGAGGGGTTCATCAAGTATCTGCTATATTTTGTTATTTAATGACAAGACCAAAATATATTATTTCTGAAAAATCTCTTGGAGCAAAAGCAAATGTATACTATCCAATGAAAAATGTATATAACGAGAGTGTTTGCTTTATTCAGTACAGTATTTCCAGGACCTGACTTGTAAAGGGCTTTCAAAAAATACTTGTTGAATGAGTGAGGAGGATACATGGATGAATGAATGAATGAGTAAATTCCCTGATAGTTGGCTCTCTCTCTCCACCTCTAAATTGATTGTTTATTTAGAATGTCAATGTATTTATTGCCTTTGGACCACAGATCTTTCTAACATCTTTCTTTACATCTCCTATTTCCAAATTTTCTGGAATGCTGGATTTCTATGGGCAGAGTGGTGTCTTTTCAGTGTTTCCTTGATGGTCTTAGGAGCCAAGGAGGAAAGCTGACCACCTTTTCAGCATTTTCAGAGCAGGAGGATTGCCTTCAATACAGGTGCAGATTATATTTTAAAAGTTTGTAGCATTTTCTAGGAAGAATTAAGTCAGTTCAAAAATAATTATTAATGTGACAGACATGTGTAAAACATAAGAATTCTTGCTCCTAGAAATATTTTAAATACTTGAAGATTCTCTAGTGTCTTTCCTTCCTCCTCTCCTCTTTTTTTCTCCTACTCTTCCTCCCCCTCATTCCCTTCGTTCTTCTTTGTCCAATTAACTACCTGTAGCTTACTACTGGATCTGGTAGCTTTAATATTAGAGTGGGAATATGTCCTCCAAAGACACGTGTCAGAATGGAAAGAAACATATCTCTTAATAATGGGATTTTCTGAAATGTAATCAGCATGCCATCTTGTTTCTGTAGTTCCTTCTGTATATTAACATGATACGATTTGCCATGCTGTTAGAACCTTGTGAATTTTGTTTTCCCAAGTGAAGTGACTGACAGGCTCTGTGGGAGTAATTTCTTACCACATTATTTTTCACAACCAGGAAAACCATGACTCAATAGCTTCCTGGAAATGGTCTTGCTAAACAGCATAAGAGTGGTGATGCATTATTTGGTACTTTTGATAGCCCTTGTTTTTGCACCTGACTCTGTGTCATTTTCCTGAAATCTTCTCTTGTAGATGACCTTCCTACCTCCTGCATATCTTCTCTCCCTCACTGTTTTCCCCCATGTCACCCAACACTAAATAGCCTACCTGCTGGATGGAGAAGGGAAGCGTCACATCTATAGATATAAACACTGCTAGTGAAAGGAAGAGAGAGGCTAGGGAGTCCAGCTGTCAATTCTGCACACTGCCTGAATCCACTGTGGGTTTTATGCAAAGCTAGAGTGGGAGGCATCCTGGGTGGTTTGACCCGAGGTGCTTGGAAAAACCTGCTTCCTTCATGAGGTTTTATTCATAGGAGTCAATTCAGCAGAGTCAATGCTGGATGTTTGAGGGATACCAGATCTGCTGCTGTCCTCTTGCACCCTATAATCTAAGAGTGGAGATTAACATGCTCATAAATTATGGAAAATATCACAAATAAAAGATAAAATAGAGGCAACAGATGGAAAGAGTTCACCCAGGGGACTCAGGGAAGACCATGCGGAGATTCAGGCATTCTTTTCTAAGATATAGTGAACTGAGAAGAGTAATTTATGAGGGCATTATTTACCACTAACAATTTATTCCTCATTAATGTACTAGTCACTTAACTATTCTAGAAGCACGGGGAGTAAATTCCTAAGGGCGCAGTTCTAAAGACAGAAACTTGTAATGGCAGAGGTGGGGTAAGGGAAGAGTGTTGCTGGAGGGATTGGCAAGGGAGCAAGTGACTCAGGATTTAGGGTGGCACTGTAGAGGAAGGATATGGGGTACTATGTGGGATGCAGTTGGGAGGAGAAGGAAAGTGGGAGATGGAAGAGAGTAGTGAGGAGCAGGTTGCTGAAAGAAGTGTTGAGGCAACCTGGTTCTGCCGAGGCCATCGTTTCTACACAAGCATGTGCCTGTGAGTGGGAAGGAGCTATGTGTAGAGCTGCTGCTTCTGGGAGAAAAGCAAATGAATGTACCTCTTGCCTCTTTATATGACCTTTTGAAAATTTTTAGGCTGCTCCATCATCCATCTGCAGGAAGTAGGCTGCCATAGCCATGATCAAGATGTTTTCAGGGTATTCAGGTGTTGTTCCTCAAGAGTCACATGGTGCTCTCAGTGACTTTGGAGTCATTTTTAAATGTCTTGATAATCCTTTGATTTTTAAATTAATGAATGGTATTTGAATAGATGTGAAACGATTTTCCTGTAGATGATATTTTACCTGCTTTTTAATGTAAAATCTGTAAAACTCAAGTGTGTCTGGCAAATTGACCATATCACAGAAAGAACTGTTACTCTTCCTGTTGAGACCGAATGCCAAGTTGGTGAGACTTTTGGTCTGATTCCGTAATGTGCTTCATGAAGCCTTACAATCAAATATACATCTTCCCATTTTTATAATTTTGGTCTTTCTTTCTCTAGTTAGTGCACATATATTTGCACACAAACACACCTGATATTTTAGTTCTGTTATTTCTGATGGAGCATGGTTTTTCTTTAATATTTGAGTCACCAACTGGAAAGATAGGTTAAAACTTATAATCGTTGTCTATGTTTAATCACCTCAATTTGGGCCAGTTCTTATTAACATGGATTTGAGGAGGATATGAACATGTCCATAATATATTGGAATGTAATATGTTATGCCCTGAGAAGTCATTTAAACCTGTATTTAGACCAACATTTTGAAAAGTTGGAGGAGAGGGAATTACCAGTGGGAGGAGAACCTTTGTTTTTCTTTTTCAAAAGCATGTGGGTTGATGTATTTTTAAATCATTTTTTAGTCTATAGGAGTGTAGGCTTGTTGAATATTAATGAAAGAAACAACACAGCACATACTCCTGTGTATTCATAAAAATTATGGATGGAAGACTCATTTTATGATGTTGGCATAAATAAATGTAGATTCATCACAGTAAGATCTAGACACCATATAAGAATACTCATTCTCTGCTTAATATAATTACTGTCAATAATAGTCACTCCTAATATTTCATGTGTATCTGTACATATGTGCAAGACACACTGCTATGTGCTACAGAGAAGGCATTTGCCATTTTTTCCAGACATGTATGCTCTTCTGATATTTGGTGAATTCCAACTTCAATGAGGTGTACCTTCCACTATACAAATATAAATTTCTTTCCCATCTTCTATTTGTTAGACTGCAGGGATTTGACCATTTGATTTAGGCTGGTCTACCAGTCAGAAGCTACTGATGAAAGTAAAAGGTGCCCAAACAAAATGCGTTCTGCTGGTTTGGCAGTAGAGGTTGCTGCGTCTGCAATTTCCCGAGGAAGTGGTGGCTTCGGTGGTAAGGGGTTTCGGTGGTAACACCAGAGCCCAGTGTTGGTGGTGTTGCTGTCTCTGCTTGACGGGCATAGAAGTAGTGACTTCACGTTAAAGGGAAGCATGATGTGGTGGTTAAAAGTGGTAGATTTTGGAACTGAATGACTACCTGGGATTGCATCCCAATTGACCACATACCAGTGCTATTGATCTTGGGCCAGTTACTTAACCTCTCTCTGCCTCAGTTTCATCATCTTTAAATTGGAAATGATGACAGTAGCTGCTGCCTTGGGTTATGAAAATTAAGTCAGTTAATATATGTAACATGTTTAGAACAGTGTCTGAATCATAGCAAACACTCCAGCAACAGGAGGAAATTTCCCCAGGTAAGTAAATTTCAGAGTCAGGGAAAGGAAATACGATTGATCTGTGTTTACACTCCTGAGACCAACCTATTCTGTGTGCTAGTCATATCCACAGTTCCAAAACTGTGTGCCAAGCATCCTGAGTCACAGGGGTGTGACAGGACATTTTAAATTTTTGAGGGAAATGCAGTGATACTTAACATCTGTTAGATATAAAACTTCCATATATTTTGATGATAATACCTTTGCAACGCTGGATTTTGGGCAGGTCCTGTGATATAAAGCAACTACTGTGTGAAAAGTTAATGTGGAACAGGAAATGAGTGATTTGTGAGGTGGTGCATGCCCTGTGGGAGCACATGATCCATTAGGAAATGTCTTTTCTATTCAAGAATAAGAAAAAAAATATTTTTTTTCTTTAATAGCTTATACTATTTTTTTAGACATCTGCGACTTTGTTAGAACATAAATGTTTATTAGGATGTTTAACCTTAACTACTTAACAGAACTATTAGGTATTTCTTTTGATCTAAAGACAGTGTGTCAAAATTACCAAGACAACAAAGAGACTGTACCCCAAGAAAGTTTGGGAACTTCTGAGACACATTTTCAGCAACAAGCAGAATGCTCAGATTGGCACTGTGGTCGATGGGGTAAAGTGAATATTCAGGGCCAAGTGGAAATCACTCCAGTCCTCCTTCCTACAGAAGTATGAACCCAAAAGCAGTAGCACAATCTCTAGAGAGAATTGCAGAAGTCGTTGTTGCCACAAGAACTTGAAAGGTAGAGGGACAGTGATGCTCATCGTATCTCCGTTTATCTTCCTTGTTTGGCCAGTACGGGAGGCTGATGGGTCATGAAGAATTGTAGCTTGAGTTTGGAGAGGATTTGTGTCTACTTCTATCGATTTCTGTGATCATTACCACCTCAAGACTACATTAAATCAATTTTCCAATTAGAAGATGTTTAGCCTACACAAGTAGCGTAAATTCCGATAAAGTTCCCTGTGAGGCTTGATTTGTGGTTATACATTCTCCCAGTGCCACTGCAGAGATGGGACAGTTTTCTCACTTGTTGTCAGTGTGGTGCCACGGTCACCAGTCCCTTCTAAATTCTGGGTTCAAGTTTACCAATGAGAATAGTGTAGAAGAGTTTTGGATGAGGAGACAAGGGACTCTATGATTGCTGGAAGGTTTGAGATGGTGAGCGTCTCCAGCTTGGTCAGTGCCCTGGTTCCCCCCGACACAGAGCTCTGACAGTCACAGCTGCGGGGGCATCACAGACGTGTCCCAAACTCTGACCCCCCAGCACCTGAGGACTGTGCAGACCTCTTCATAAGTTCCCACCTTGCAATTCCTTGTGGGTCTGGTCTACAAGGCTTCTCAAACTTCCCTCCCTCCCCCTTCCTCATCTTTGGATTTTCCTCCCAAGCCAGTACTTCAGGCTAAAGTGATTAGTGACTATTTCTCTCTTCCTTTAAATTCCTCCTTCCAGGACTTTATTTTCCTAGCACTTCCTGTATTCTTATAACTCATAATTCCTATTTTAAAACTGTGATTCCAGTAATATTAATTGTGGCTCTGCCTCACTCACAAACAGAATTTCATGGGAATCTGGGATAGGTTCTCTGATCTGAATAGATTTAGAGGCATTAATGATCCCAACATCAGCAATAAATGGGGCTCTGGTAGTCCATGACATGTAGTGGCCAAATAGATACTTACATCATCAACCTGTGGTCACCTGGAGTGAAATGTTAATAGTAACAGGTAGTTACTGCAATAGAAAATGATAGTGGGAATAAAGAATGTAAGATTTGTAGGTATTTTTTTGCTTCTAAATATGCTAGAAAGCTTAGACAAAGAAAATGATGGGGTCAAGGCTAAGGTAAAGACCCAGAAATCTTTTATGTCTTGAAAGAAATGTTTGTTTCATGTACCACATGGTCTAGATCCCATAGATGGCTGAACTACAACACAAAATGAGTTCACAGTCTCTTAAGATATTGAGAATCCCCTACGGAAAGTTGGAGCACCCTGGATGGTTTGATTCAGCGGTTAGAGCATCGGCCTGGGGACTGAAGGGTCATGGGTTTGATTCCTGGTCAAGGGCATGTGCCTGGCTTGCAGGTTAGATCTCTCCAGCCCTGGTCAGTGTTGTGTCACAGGCAACCAATCAACGTGTCTCTCTCACATCGATGTTTCTCTCTCTCTCTCTCCCTCCCTCCCTTCCACTCTATCTAAAAATCAATGGAAAAATATCCTCAGGTGAGGATTAACAAAACAAACAAAGTTGGAGCATTAACTAGGAAGAAGTGGGACCCTGAAGCTTGCGATAGGGACATCCAGACTTATTTCAAATTCTTCTGAGCCTCCCTTCCCAGTAGAAACATCCTTCTCCCCTTGTCCGAGGAAGTTAGCTTCCCACTCCCTGAAGAAGCTGTGATGAACTCCCCTGAGGTCTTATGGAGAAATGCTGGTCCTGCTCCACTCTCCTTCCCTGTGTCTCATGCTTTCTAGACAGGACTCAAATACAAACACGTTCCCGGAGGCAGCTTCCAAAGATGATCTGAGAGAAGCACCATAAACATAAAAAAGTGCAAGCTTTTGTATTGACAGAAATGTAGGGAATATGTATGGGAATGAATCCTAGTTGTGTTAGACCAGGGTGGAAAGAATAATATGTGGGATTAGACTGAATTTTTTGATGTGAATGTGCCAACCAGAGATTCTGGCTCTAACAATTTGCTGGGTTGTTTGACTGAAATCTGGACTCAGCAGTTTCATACATCACATGAAAATCAAATGCCAGAACATCCTTGGTGGACTGTTGAGAAAGGTATATAAAAGCTTAGGGAGAGGGATTTATTTTGTGCAAACTGCTTAGCTACCCCTTAACTATCATTCCCAGGTTGGCCCAGGGACTGCACAGTTCACCAAAGCTTTGAAAATACATTCGTTTTTCAAATGCGGGGAGAAGGGACCAGGATCCTTGAAAGGCTTTGT
Organism: Tadarida brasiliensis; assembly: GCA_030848825.1. NCBI lineage: Eukaryota > Metazoa > Chordata > Mammalia > Chiroptera > Molossidae > Tadarida > Tadarida brasiliensis. The sequence goes on along the minus strand of CM061267.1, from coordinate 73,215,053 downwards.
AGTAGCTGTTCTCTACCATTGTGGTTCACCAGTCAGAGTGGAGGTTTATGTAAGTCAGCTGATTATTGAAGTTTGGGCTCAGGTCCACCTCACAGTGAGTTTAATGAGTCTATAAACCCACCTCTTGGTTAATTTCCCAGTTACAGAATCCAGAGGTGGGATAGACATATCCAGTAATTAGCAGAATCCCCTTATTGGTTTATTGACCTGTGAAGTGAGGGCTATTATTGTAGGAAAGACCCAGTGGAAGTTCCTAACATTGGCTCTCCATACCACAATAGCAAGCGAAAGCAATGTCACATTTCTGGAAGGACTGCAGAGTTGAGTGCCCTCACTAACAACTCACAGCTAATAAAGCAGTTACTTCACCACGTTCTCATTCAGTTCTCCTATTTGGTCTACAGAGATGACAGATGGATTTTAAGAATGTGAGTAGATTATAACTTAATCATATAATTACTCCCAGTGCAGCTGCTGATCCAGATGTGGTTTCTTGACTTGGAGAAAACCAACAGCTCCTCCCTTTTCCTGCTAGTGTCAGGCAAACTATATATTATATTTCAGTAGGGGGACTTGATTTGGATTCCCTAAGGGGGATGGGTTGCTGGTACACAATGAAGTCAGAGAGGAAAGGACAGGGTATAGATGTTACCCAAGGGTCCTCTGGAGTGCCTTGAAGTACTTCCATGACAGCGGTAAATGTTAGTGGAAGTCCAGAGCAGCTACATTCAGGCAGGACTGCAACACAATCAGATCCCTCAGGAATAAACTTTGGTCTTTCCTACAGTGGTAGCCCTCACTCTCCAGGTCAGTAAACTAGTAAGGGGATTCTGCTAATTACTGAAATAACTGTGGTGTCACCTCATCAGGTGAAGACACCAGCTGTGTTGCTGGTTTAAGGACAAAAACATGCAACCCACACTGTAAAAGAAAAATCATAAATAATTAACTGTAACTTTGTGACTTGAAGAAAAAAATGGACTGATGTGACAAATATATGTACTTAAATATACACATTTTCCTCTTTTTATCCTCTCCTTGTTCCCTGTAATTTTATATAGAGCATGCTGATGGTGGTTTCCGTGATCCACAGGTTACATGTTGTTCAGGATGGGATTGTAGGTGGAGGAGGAATGAACTTACCCCAGAGATGCTGCACTTAGAGCTGGATACAGTAATGGATGTATTGGCTTGGAAGTTTATAACAGGAAGAGTGTGTGAGGCAGTTGAGATGCCAAAGGAGTGGATTGTAATGGATATTTTCCATTCTTTTTGGCTTGTCCTTTTAAAATCCTCTTTATATTTAGGGGAATTTTCACCCAACAAGTAAGCCTTTCATTATGGAAACCAGAAACCCATTTCTCCAAATTTATTGTAGCCTCATACAGATGTGTGACCCAAGCTCTTCCAGTCGGGTAAACCCACACCAGTCTTTGAAACTGACTCTCTGCTAGAAAAAGGTGCCATACAAAATCTCTTATGGTTTGACTGACAGGTGATATATCCAGTTTCCAAGAGGTAGCTGTGGCAGAGGTTCTAATGGCAGCATTCTGTGCCCAGAGAAACTGATGTTGTCAGTACAAGCCACAGTGCCCATGCTCAGTGGGAATGGCCATGCTGTCTCCAGATGCGGTATCCAGCTGTTCTGCAGTCTGATTTAGAGCTCTGGTTCTGGCCAGGTAACCTCTGTGCTTATTGCTCTGGTGCTTCTGTAGCTTGTGTAGTTACTTAAAAACATTTTCATAACTTATTTGTATGCTTAAACTAGTCAGAGTTGGTTTCTCTCTCTTTCTCTCTCTCTCATAACTAAGAATCTTACGATACAGGTACTTTTCATGTATTAGATTTAATCTTTATAACTACTGTGTGAGGTAGACTTGATTATCCCCATTTTATACGTGGTCAAACAAAAATTGAATAACTTGCTCCAGATCACAATGCTTGTTAATAAGACTAAGCATTTGAACTCACGTTTAGTTTTTATTTTTCCTTTTTTATGAGAGTCGTATCAGTTTCAAGTGTACATTTATATGATACATGATCTGTGTATTGCATTGTATGCCCACCACCCAAAGTCAAATCAATATATAGTTTTTATACTTTATATTCATTAATTTTCACATATAATTGATTATGTAAATATTATATAGATATACACAGTTGTTCAATTATAAACAATAGCGAGAATGTCAATATCTTAATAGTATTTATATCTTGGCTTAGACTTCCAGTTGTTTTTACTTATTCAACTTCTAGCTATGAGCCATGAAAGATAATTATGTTGGTTCTATTATATTTAATGTAATTTGTTCTCTGGGGCTTGATATGTACTCAAAACTCTCAATAGTATCCTCGTGCAAATATTTAATCAAGCAACATCTTCATGCCATTCAGTTTTTTTACCAGGATTTCTTGTACTTATGTTTTATTTACATTTATCCTCCTTAGAATTACAACATAACTTTGAAGTCAAATATATTTGGGAGTACAGCTGCCTTCATATAGCAGGAGGCAATAGGAAAGTGTTAAAAATAAGCTAAAATAAAATGGAATGAAAAAACAAGCCCACAAATGTGCTCGTACTAAATCAGAAGCTAGTACCTTCATTCACAGTTGGTTACAATATAGACATGTCTTTAAAATTTTTAATTCTATTTTGTGGTTTCAGTAGTGATGATAGTGATTTATATAGGCATAATGATGGCAATAAATATATCCTTTGAAGGGAAGATAACGTTCAATCAATAAACTGGTTGCTGTATTAATTCATTAATATTTATGTTTAAATGCTCAATACTGTAATTAACATTTCACATGCATAAATATAACTTGACATATTGTGCATAGAGGCACATTTATGATGAAGGTTGGAGGGAATTAGAATGTTCTTTAAAAAGCCTAATATAGCAGAATTATTATTTACTTTAATAACTTTCTTATGATTATGTCAAGCTATCAAATATTCCAGTGGTAAGGAAAATAGACCATGCTATAAAAGCCCCTTTTCTACAAATTCTATTAATATTGTTTGTCTTACCTAGGTGAAAATTGTGTTTGAGAATAAAACTCTGAAGATTACTCAAACCACCATCTTATTCAGCATTCAGATGTAGTCTTAAAATTCATTTGATGACTTCAAAGAGCAGAAATGCTTCAGGTTCATCATATTTAGCACCTTGTGTACACCAGACACTAGGTCAACCACCTCCTGGATAAATCGGGCAGGATGACGAGGGCTCACTGCAGCATGGATGGCAGGAATCTGGACTCCAAGTTAGTGTCAGCACGACCAGGGCTAACAACTTCCTCTCCATCAACCCCACAAGCTAAAAGAAACCAGACAGCATGGAAGTGCCCCCTTCAGCCAGAAGCCCATGAAACATTCACTCAGATTTTGCTTCTTTTTCTGACAGATACCTGGTTGGAGAAATTTAGCAATGTGTTACGATCCAGTCTAATGCAGGCACCAGTCCCATGTAGTCTTTTTTCTTTGATACCATTTCCACTGACCTGACCTGTGAACCACCAACTGGTACTTCCTTCAGTCCCGTGAACCAACACAATCCCCAATGTTAATCTTTTATTGATGCATGAATGAAAGGGATGCTTTCCCACCCCCCCACAGTTTTGGAGATGATTCTCCAGGTAAATGATGCCTAGATTTGTATTTTTATCTTTGGTCTCCCTCCTGAGTTTCTTACCCTCACTTCCAACAAATGGAGTAGAACTCTCTTTGTTGAGCTGTATCACCCTCTTCAGGAAGTGTCCTCGTACCCGGAAGAAGTACAGGTTCAATGTCTGGCAAGAGGAGAAGGTGGGAACAGGAGCAAAGATTTACCCTTTTACCTTTCAAATCCTTTCACTTCGCCTCTTCTTGAACATTACTCGGATGCTCAGTGAGTAGTTCCACATTAGAAGAGGAGAAAATGTTTGGGTGACTAATGTGGAACGAAGACATTCTTTTATTAGGAGCAAACTTGGGTGTTAGAGAGTCATTTCTGTGGCTGTGGTTTGAGAGTCTGTGAGCCTCCACTGTGCTGAGGGATAGGATAGAGGGTGGGAAGTTTCAAACGCTTTGAGGAGTTGGAGTGTTGTACAAGGTACAAGATCCTGGCAGGCAGGTATGCAAGCAGAGCTGAATTGCAGAGGGGCTGGTGAAAAAAAAAGCTGGCATTTAAAGAATCTATTTGATGACCTCAGAACTTGTGCTAAATCAACACCTGTCCTTGCCCATTACCAAGGGTGTAAGGGGCTTCTGTGTGTTTCAGTCTGCATTACTTTGGTTTATAGTGAAAGGTTGGTCATCTGTCCCTCTATAATCCACTACTACCTGTCCCCTTGTCTCTGATACCAGTGTTTCTGCCACCACCATCACATTTCTTCTTCTGTTTTTCTTCCTGCCATGATCTTTGTCCTTTTATTTGACAAATATTTGTGAAGATAGGCATTGAGATAGGTACCATTTGGGGAGGAGCTATAAAAAGAGGTTTAAGGTGTGTAGTTCTCCTTTAATTAGATAACATCAACATCAGGTCCCCATTCATCTATTCATTTTCCTGTTTGAGCACCATCCTCCCCTCACTGTCTTAAGAAACCTCTTGCACAAAGTATAGGAGAGTAGTATAGAATTGCCAGGATAGAGAAACAGTTTAATCTTAAATGTGTGCCTTGGGTTATTTCTGTGCCATCCAACCCAACGAAAAGACTACATTGTATGGATATGTTTTTCTATATGGATAAACTTCAAATTATGTATTTTAATTGATCTTGCCTTAATGATGATCATGCATAATTGATACTCTTGATATTTCAAGTTGATTTATTTCAATTCGTAATAACCTCATGTACTACTTAAAAAAGAAATCGGTGCCCTGGCTGGCTGGCTCAGTTGTTTGGAGCGTCATCCCATACACCAAAAAGGTTGTGGATTTGATCCCCAGTCAGGTGTCTATGGGAGGCAACTGATCAATGTTTCTCTCTCACATCAATGTTTCTCTCTCTCTCTCTCTCCCTTTAAAAAATAAAAATTGATAAAAACATATCCTCGGGTGAGGATTTAAAAAAACACTAGTAACTAGTAAAGCTCTTGACAGTTTAAAAAAGGAGAGATTGAGTCACAAAGGACAAATGTATGATTCCACTTATAAGGTATCTAAAGTGGTCAAATTCACAGAACTAAAAAGTAGAATAGGGGGAAGGGGAAAGGGGAGCTATTGTTTAATAGGTATAGAGTTTCAGTTATGTAACACGAGAAAGTTCTGGAACTCTGCTTCACAACAATATAAATATACTTAACACTACTGAACTGCGCACTTAAATATGGTAAATTTTATGATACGTGTTTTTTACCATGATAAAAAATTCATTAATTAAAAAAGAATTTGCCAGGATTCTATAGAGGAAACAAAGAAGAGTATTTATATTACACTTTCAGAGAACTTAAATTCACTGTAGGCATTTCTCTTCCCTGCAACTCACAGCAGCAGGGAGGTGTTCGTGGGTGGTAGAAACTTTTCCCTCTGACCCTTCCCATAGAAGTGTGAGGAGTTTGGCCTGGGACAGGAGTCAGAATCTTGAGGGTGGGATATAGGTTATCTATGCATACCAATGAGAGCAGTAGGTATGATCAATATTAGAGTATAATTATAGAAATAAAAATAATAGATATTAATATATTTTAAATAAAATATCAACTGTAGAAACAATTGATAATAAGAATTGTGCAGTGAGAACTTAAGGTTGGGAACTGTTGAGGTAACAGTTGAAGAAACTGGGACTTAAAGAGGTTAGGTGAATTATCAGGTACAGAGCTAGTAAGTAGTGAAGGTAGGATTCAAGCCCAGACAGCGAACTATACAACCCATGCTTAATTTAACTGTTACACTATACTTAAAAAAAATTGTTTTTCCTTTATTGACTTTTTATTTTTGCAATTTTTATTAATTTATTTTTGTTATAGTTGTTTCTCCTTCCCCCCCCCAGACACCCTTCTCCCAATCCACCCCCCACTCCCCAGCATTGTTGTCTATGTCCATTGGTTACGCATACATGCATATAAGTTCTTTGGTTTGCTTTGAACATAAAGAATATTGGGCAGACAATTATAAATGACCTCCCAACTGGAGGAAGTTGGGTATTTGCATTGCCCATCAAGTAAATGTTTAATGGAATAGGATAGCCCTGGCGTGAAGGGCAGAGCGTTGTGGTCCTCACCACAGGGTGTTCCTCTCATAAGTGAAGTCCCAAGCTGAGCATCATGGATAAGATCTACTCTCAGAGCAGAAGGGTCTTAAACTCAGTGTATAGGGAGAGGGCCACTCATCAAATAGTCTCAAGATTTTCAGCCACTGTGACCAAGATGAGAATAAATTATGCCCTCATTGAATATTGTTTGAAGTTGTCGCCTCTTAAAAACATATTTATTTACCGTGATAAATTTTATTACATGGCTTTGCTATTTTTATCAAGTGCCCATGTGTAGGTATTTGTAGATAGTTGTCTTCAGGAAACAACCAAAAGTTGATTCCAAAGAACCCAATTTCCTTGGCTTCAGAGACTATTTTGGAGCATAAAACACATCTTAGAACAGGAGTCCTATATGTCAAAAAGTCTGAGAAGCCAATCGATTAGTATAAATAGCTTTGTTATTTATATGCTGTCTATGGGAACATGTAGACGTAATACATCTGTAGACAAGAAACTGTTTTCTCCCAATAACTTGAAACAAAGGAGTTAAGAACACAAAGTGCACCTGGGGCAAAAAGGAATACTTTATTGCTGTTGAATTTATGAATCTGTTGGGGAAACTCATTTAATCTTTAGATTTAATATTCCTTTTTTTAAAAAAATCAAGAGACTTTTCTTTGTGTCTACTGTAGAAAAATGACACCAATTTAGTTTTGTATTTTGCCAGCCTCACCTTGTCACATTTTTCTAATTATCACAGTTGTCCATCAATTGGACAAGGCAGAATAGAAAATTGGGCTGTTGGTTGGGTCCTGTTAAGGATATTATATTAATCTTTTATACAGATTTCTATAAAACTTTTATAAGGATATTACTCCTAACCTTTTCTGTAGGATGATGACTCTATATATTTTTTTTGTTTAATTTTTGTGGATCTTTAACTCTTAGAACAATACAAACACTTTTCTAGTCACGAAGATCTTTTAGAACGTTCGTACTTTCTGAGTGTTCATGATCTTGGAATGAAGCACTGTTCCACCCACAGTTTATTATGTATTCCTTGAGCCGAGCTGATTGTCTGAGGTCACAGGGCTCTATTAAAAGTTTTGCATGTACAAATGGATATTCTGAATTCTACCCAGAGTAATGGATCGAAATAGGCAGTTAATTCAAGGTTTAAAAAATTTATGTAATCTGCAATTTTAATGGTGTAAGGAAATTTAAAGGTCTCTTAGTTCAACACATTTATTTTGCAGATGAGAAAACAAAGGTCCAAAAAGCCCTTAGGTTTAGTCAAGGGTCACATAGACAGTTAATGGCAGAGCTGGTATCAGAAAAAGTTATTTTATTTCACAATTCAAATCTCTTTATTTTTAAAATATTGAAATATTAAGGCATAATAAAAGATCCAGAGAATAACACGACTAACAGCTGTGGTATCCACCACCCAGCTTTGTCAATCTTCTTCTTATTTTTAAATGTATGCTTTAAAGATTTTTTAAAGAAGTAAAACAGATTCAATAAAGCTCCTTGTTTTATTTTTAGTGATAATACTTTTCATACTGCCTTCCATATTTACTGTTGTTATGTGAAGATGCGTAAATGGTATCTATCTGTACAATATATGGTATTGTTCTACATGGTTTAGAACATCTAAGTAGAATCATCTCTTATATGTCCTTTGGAAACTTTTTATTGCTCACCATTGTTTTTGAAATTTTTAAATGCTAAAGTACATAGCTATGGTTCATTCATTTTTATTGCTTTCTATATTGTGAACATTGTACAATGTGTTTATTAATTTTCTAATTGATGAATATTTAGATTTTAAAAATAAATTGCTATTATAAACAGTGCTGTAATAAACATTCTTAAATTAAAAAGAAAATGAGGACTTGGGGAAAATAATTGTAATAAACACTTGGTATATAAATGGCTTTTAGAAATCAACAAGAAAAACCTTAAAAACCTATTACCGGCAATGTCAGCTCTTGGTTCTTGAGTTTTGCAAAGAAAGAATTCAGTACCAAGAACTCTAGTGCAAGAGGAAGTTTATTTAGCATGCAAGGTGAAAGTACACTCAAAGAAAAGAATTGAGCAGGATGCTCAGAGCGCTTCCTTGGCTTTGTAGAAAGAAAGTCACAGAGGCAGAAGAAGTGAGCCAGCTGGGCTTCGTGGACTCAGGAAACAAGTTACAAAAGCAAAAGAAGGACCCATGGAGACAAGTTCAGGAGGTTGGCCTGGAATGAGTTGCTGCCTGCTGCTCCCTGGTTGCAAGTCTCCTGGGGACCCTAGAACTTAGGAGAAAGAAAGCATAGCTACATGGCTGAAAAATGAAGTGAAGGCATGGGTATACTCTAGAGCAGTGCTTCTCAACCTGTGGGTCACAACTCCTTTGGGGGTCGAACGACCCTTTCACAGGGGTTGCCTAAGACCATCGGAAAACACATATTTCCGATAGTCTTAGGAACCGAGACACCGCTCCTCTATCCATCTCCAGGCGGGTCTGCCCACATGTAGATACGTCCACATACAACATAAGGAACTGTATTAAAGGGTCGCAGCATTAGGAAGGTTGAGAACCACTGCTCTAGAGAGAGAGTGTGAGTAATGGGTCCTTTCCCTTAAGGGTTTTTATCTATTTTCTAAAGACAGAAAGTTTAGGGGAGGACTCAGGGGGAAGATCTCAAAAGAATATTCATCAGCTTTCCAGGTATGTCCATTAATACATTGATTCATCAGAATGAATGTATAGGGTCAGGGTTGTGGTCTCTACTGATTGGTTGGTGATAGGGTAGGGGGTCAATGTTCATTGCATCTGGTCTTGATGCCAGCCATGGTATTGCTTCATCTGGTTTTGCTGCTTTTCTGGGCCTGGAGATGAAACACAATTGAGGTCTAGATATTATCTCTAGTTTTACCAAAACTCTTTCTCTGTGGTCAGCAGACCCCAGGCTTTGTTCCTAAGAGTATTTGATGCTGATCAAAATCTCATTGTCCTGAGGGCTTATTGCTTAAGGGAGTGGTTGTGCAAGAGAGAAGATGGCAGGTGAGTCAGGGTGCTGGATGAGGCTAGTTTAAATCAGCTATCTGTCTCAGGCCCTTCTTTTGCCTCTGTAACTCATTTCCTGAGTCCACGCAGCTCAGCTGGCTCATTTCTTCTGCCTCTGTAATTTTCTTCCTAAAAGGCCAAGGAAGCCAAGTTGTGCAGCAAGTCCAGGCTGGTGTTGTTCAGTGGTTAGAGCATCAGCCCGCACACCAAAGGGTCTCAGGTTTGATTCCTGGTCAAGGGCATGTGCCTGGGTTGCAGGTTTGATCCCTGGTCTCAGTCAGGGTTGTACAGGAGGCAACCAATCAATATGTCTCTTTCATGTTGATGTTTCTCTCTGTCTGTCTCTCTCTTTCTCCCCCTCTCTCCCTCCCTTTTGCTCTCTCTAAGAAATCAATGGAAAAAATATCCTCAGGTAAGGATTAAAAAAAAAAGTTGTGCAGCAAGTAGCCTTCCTCTGCCTGATTTTAAGGGAAATATATGGGTGGGCAAAAGTATAGTTGTGAGTACGTGAAACACAGAGTTTATTCCTGTATTATTATTTATGAATTCTTGTATTATTTATTTGTATTACAACTGCAAACCTACTGTATTCCTAATGTTTTACCACTGTAGATTGACCACAAAATAGCAATCAGAAAAATAAATGTCAAGCTAAAATTCTATATACAACTAAAATATTATCATAGAATATATGCAAAACAAATATATTTCCAGACCAATAATAATAATAATAATAAGGGCTTAGTAATTGCATACCTTTACTAGAGTCAAAACTAAAGAAGAAGAAGAAAATAAAATCTGAAGGATTAAAATGTAAGAAGGAATGATAACAAAAAATTGGTATGTCTGTGAATAAAACAAACTTTTGGTTAAATAAAATAGCAATAATAATAATGGATAATTATAGGAATATTGAACAGAGTAGAACTAAACACTGAACAATAATAATATAATAGGCAAGGAGATGATCTAAGTTAAAGCTCTGATGTTCTTATATGTTTTTTAAGGAGAGTAAAGATACGATAAAATGTGGACTCTGTAATTAGAAATAAGAAGTTTTAAGAGTAATCACTAAAAAATAGAGATAGAATCTATACTAACCAGTAGAGAGGGATGGGAGAGATAAAGATTTGATCAATCTAGAAGGAATTTTGGAAAGATAAAAAAAGGTAAAGGAAAATCATGTAAACAGAAAAACTGTAGAAAAATATCAAAATATAAGGACAAAAAAGTTTTATTTTTTAAGTGAGAAAGAATAAACCAAGCACACAATAACCAGAAAAGGTTGATGTAGTTACATTAATGTCTGAAAAAAAAGAAAGGGAGTGAAAATAAAGATTTAATTAAGATAATGACAACAAAAAGGAAATTGAGAACAACATAAAGGTCAGTAGATAACATAGCCACAAGTTGGTTAATTGGAAGAATAAAGAATAATCAAAACTGGCAAAATTAATCAAAACAAAATAAAGAAGATTCAACTGAACATTATTAGAAATGAAAAAGATAATCAGAAATGCAACAGAGCCTGAGACATAATAAAAGAATGCTATGAAAAGTTTTATGCACATAAATTTGAAAACTTAGACAAAACGGACTTTTCTTAGCAAAATTCACAATGAAACGAAACCTAAAAAATAAAACACCATATTAGACCTGTAACCATTAAAGAAATTAAATTAGGAGTTAAAAATATATCAGCAAAGCAAAAACCAATCTACATAGTTTTATAGGTGATTTATATAAATATTCAAGGAACAGATAATTCCTACTTTCTGCAACTACTCCAAAGAAGAACAAAAGTAGGATAATTCCCCAACTAATTTTATGAGGCTAGAACCTTAAACGTTGAAACAAAAAACAAGTACAAGAGAATAATATTGTAGGTCAATCTCACTTATGAACATAGTTGCAAAAGTCTTATTTCAAATATTAGCACATAGAAACTAGCCATGTTTTTGTTTTTTTTTTATCCTCACCTAGGACATTTTTTGCATTTATCTTCAGATAGAGCAGGAGGGAGAGAGGGAGGAAGAGAGAGAGAAAAACATTGATGTGAGAGCGACATATTGACTGGTTGCCACCCACACGACCCCAAATGGGGCAGGGGACAAACTGCAACCAAGGCACGTGCCCTTAGCGGGAACCGAACCCAGGACTCTCTGGTCCGCCGGCCAGCGCTCTAACCGCTGAGCCAAAGAGGCCAGGGCAAACTAGCCATGTTTTTAAAAATGTATCCTGATCAAGGAAGACAAAGGTGATAAATTAGAATACCTATGCATGCATTTTCCCACATTAACAGTTAAAGTAGAAAAAGGATATGGCTGTCTCAATGGAAAATAAGGTATTATTTGTTACAGTTCATCATGTATGATAAAAACAATTATAAAGAAAACTTTTTTGGAACTGGAAGGGACTTTACTTGATAAACATATCTAGCAGCATGTTGGACAAACATCTCAGGAGTGAGATACTACAAACATTCTAAGAGAATATAATGAAACAAGAAGGAATGGCCAGATACGTAGGAGAAAAACCTGGAGTGTGAATCAGGAAAGCCAAAAAGAGAGTGGTTGCTAGAAACAGTGTGGTTATAATGTTAAATGCCACAGGATACCTGACAAAGAGGAAGGAAGACTAGAGAATATCAGCTGTGCTCCCAGAAATCATTGGGAGTTATTATAATGGAGTGGGATCACAAGCAACAACTTTAATTTCATTTGATCCCTTTAAAATATCTTATTTGGTGAAAAAAATTAACTGTGCTATTGCCTCACATAATATTCTAAACTAAATTTCAGTTGGATTGAAGATGTGACTCTAACCTGGCCCCGTGTGGCTCAGTTGGTTGAGAGTCGCACCAAGAGGTGACCAGTTTGATTACACGTCAGAGTACATGCTTGGGTTTCAGGCTCCATCTCCAGTAGGGGGTGTGCAGGAGGCAGCCGATTGATGTTTCTCTCATTCAATGTTTCTCTCTCTCTCTCCCTCTCCCTTCCTCTCTATCTCAAAGCAATTAAACATAATAAAAGAGATGTGAACATAAAAAATAAAAATATAAAACGAAAAATACAGATGAAAACTGATTAGCACTTAGAATGAAAATGGTATATAAGTACATAAGCTCAGACTATAAGCTAAGGACTTTATAAAGTTAAAGATTTAGAAATCTAAGCAGTTAAACTTAGGGTATCCTTTCTGTGTGTTAATACAACTGAATATTCATGGCAGGCTCTAAGTCAGTCTGACCATTATGTGAGTTAATAAACCACATCAACTAAATTAAAACGCAAATAAATTGTGAAAACCAAATTTAGTATATAAATAGACCAAGACTCAATACATTTATTATGATTCATTTACAAAAAAGAAAAAAAAAATACAGATGACCCAACCCATTAGAAATGCAACATGAATGAATGAAGCACATGAGACTTAATTGCCTTTCCAATGGGCTAAGATGAAAAGAATAAGAATCCATTCCTGAGAAGGGTGTGAATAATTGGATACTCACATGCTGCAAATTGGTACAGTTATTCTGAAGGACAGTTTGATAATACAGTACATATAAAAATGCTTAAGTCTCCATATTCTTTGACTAAGCAATTTAACATCTAGAAATTGAGCTTAAGAAGATTACAAATATTTATGCCAAAGAAAGTTAAATATATGTTTCTTAGTTAGTCTTTATTTGAGTGCAACCAATGAAACACAAAGAAAAATGGATTAGGCAAGGGAATGACAACTTCCAGGAGTTTTTATTCCATTAAAAAACAAACAAAAAACTTACTGCCCTGGCTGGTTTGGCTCAGTGATTAAAGAATTGGACCAAAGAATTGAGGGTTTGATTCCAGTCAAGGGCATGTACCTCGATTGCTGTTGGATCCCAGCCCAGGTCAGGGTCGTGAGCGAGGCAGCCAGTTGATGTGTCTTTTTCACATTGGTGTTTCGCTTGCTCGCTCTCTCCCTCCCTCCCAACCTATCTGAAAATCAATGGATTGAAAAATAAAAAACCTACTAGAGAAATTCTTTCCCAGTGTTTTGTGTTCAATAAAGAGCAGCTAACTCTGTTTCCTAGATATCTGCAATCTCTCTTTTTAATATTTACCATTGTTAATTAGTGACTTCTCTAGGGTGTTGGTTAGCAAATAACAGGTATGAAAACTGAAATCTGTGTATGGTGTTAATTTATAATTTGCTAGCTTCTCTAATGGGGGAGAAGTATTAAGTAGAAGAGCTTAAAGCTATTGTATATATGGATTTCAAAACTTATTTTAGATTTTAAGCATACATGCCTGCACTCCTTTAACATGTGGAGAGTCATCATAGGCATCAACATCTTTTTATGAATATTGTATGATTCCAGTATGAATTATAAATAATGTCTTCTAAGAGTTCTGTCTGAAGTGTGTTCAGTAGATGTAGCAGATGTTGTTAGAACCCTGACATATCCTCTGAGGACTCACCTTTCCTGTGCATACTGACCTTTTGGCTTCTGATGGTAAGCATGAGCAACTCTGACCTTTGAAGCATGCTCAGCCCATATTCAGGAAAGACCAGAAGGACTGGGAAGAGTTAACATACCCCAGAATCGGTCTTCAACCAATGACTACTGGGAATTAATCTCAATAAAGCTGCTATATAGCACAGTGTTTTTGAGAAACTTTTAAAGTAATTTGACATTGCTGTGACATTCAAGAGAATGATCTTTTTCTAGTAATTCATTTTTATTGTTTGATTGTATTTTAGGAAAGTATCAGCCTACTTTGTTGTTCTACTCGAGCACTGACATCACATCTGATGTACAGCATGTACTCGAGACTTTTACTGTACTGAAATATACAACTGAAAAAAAAAACAATGACCCACTTCATTAAATGGTTAAGAATATGACACTTTTAATACAGAAAAAAGGTAGAAACACAACTACATGTGAATCGCAGTATTCAAATAATAACAAATTGTTTTTAGAGATTTTGATTTGATATGGTATGATAAAATGCAGATGGAAGACTTATTTTATGACAGTCCACAACTCCTTTATCTCAAGTCCCCTTTAAACACTGGAGACCAGATAACTGAATGGACACAGGGATGTGCAGGGGCTTCCATTCTTAAAAATTCATTTATTGGGTGTTAGGGCTAAATAGAACTGAAACAAAACTTTTCTTTAGTTATTCCTGGTATCTCATTATTTGAAGAAGACCAATTCTTTTTTGGTCTTGCCTAGGACCTTATTTTTGTGTATATTTCTGATATTATCCCAAATTCCAAATAAAAAAGGAAAATGTTGAAGAAACGCCATGGATTATCTTTTTTTTTTTAAATGTTGGACTCTGTGGTGTGATTTTATTTACTGATAATTATAATTTATTTACTGATAATCACACTGACTTGCAATGGAAAAATGTAGCTCTTCCTTCTGTTTCTAATGGGTTCCTTTATGACCTAAGCTGTCTGTGTCACATGCCACTTCCAGCACTGACGTGTGCATGACGCTTAAAGATTGCTGACTTATAATAGAACGGGTCAGGCTTATTAGGTTAGAGGATTATTTATGTATCGTCTTTAAAAGAGTGACTGGACTGTTTACTTTTTGGTTTCCTAGTTGATAACCAATTATAGTCACTGAAACAGTAGTTAATCTCTATTTTTTTAGTTAATGGGAAACACAATAATGGACGAGGGGCCCATCCTTGGTGAGGACTCTACCTTCTATGTGCTGGTCTTAGAAGTGTGCACCGTGACTAGATGGCATCATGGTTATGTTACTGTGTAAACTTCACAGATAACTTTTTTTCCTGTTTTTTTTTTTTTTCCTAAGTATTTCCGCCAAAAGTCAAGAGTACAGTTCAAAGTGGCCAATTTATACACCTTATTGGCAGTATAAGTTAGTTTAAGTGTATGCCTTAGAAAGAGTATATAGCAACAAAATTACTTTCCTTAGCCAAATACTTTTAGTTAGTAGTCAGAAAATTTAGATTATAGAGTTAATGAATGGCTATAGCTTGTGGCCTGTTTACCTTTAGAAGAACCCTCTTTTTTCTTTTTTGTAACACTTGACATGAGTCAAAGGATGAGTGGACATTCTCCTCCTGGCTTGGAATGGTAGTATATGGGACTGTGCCGCTTTGGAAATTAGATGGGGATTCCCATTTGAATGTGGCCCTAAGGGAGTGGACTTATATTAGTTCCTTCTTAAAGGTTGTGTTTGGAAGCTGAGGCATTGAGACATCAGATGGAATGGGCCTACAGATTTGGACAGCAGCACTACTTGGCAATGAGAAGCCATGGAATTAAAATCAGCAGGGATTGAATGAGATACCAGCATTCTTCTTAGATTTGGAAGTCAAACATTCTTAGGCAAACAAGGTTGTTTAGAAAACCAAAGGAGTGGGGAACCCCGTAGAAGAAATATTATACCTCCTTCTCATCCGACAATGGGAGTTTGAGCTAGTTTTAATTTAATATTGAGGGGAAATGAGACTATATTGGAATCCTGAGTATTTATAGAGAAATTCATTCTTAGCTGCCATGCAAAGATTTGGTTTTCTCCTTCTCTGCCCTTCTGTTCCAATTATCTACTGTTGCATAACAAAGTGAAAACTTAGTATGCTATAACAACTGTTTATTGGGCTCATGGGTTCTGTGGATCAGGAATTTGGGCAGGGCACAGCAGGTTCGTCTTGGCTCCACAGTGTCCGTGGCCTCAGCCAGAAGACTCAAAGGCTGAGGGTGATTCATTGGCTGGGGAATAGAATCATCTGAAGGTCGGTTAACACTCACCTGTCTGCTGGTTGATGCTAGCTGTTGGCTGGGACTTCAGTCAGGGCTCCCAGATGGGGTTCTCTTTGCAACTTGGGCTCCTCACAGCGTGGTGGCTCATTTCCCAGGATGAGAGTCTCAAGAGGAAAAGTCAGACAGAAGCTTGTCCACCTTTTCCACCCAGCCTGTAAATCATACATGTCTTTTCCACAATAACTCTTCTTTTTCCTTTTCATTCAATTTATTGGAGTGACCCTGGTTAACAAAATTGTACAAGTTTCAGGTGCACAATTTCACAACACGTCATCTGTACACTGTATTGTGTGTTCATCACCTCAAGTCAAGTCTGCGTCCATCACCACAACAGTCCATTTTCTGAGAAAATCTCAAAGGCTCAGTCAGGGTCAAAGTGATGAGATATAGGCTCTATTTCTTTTTTATTTTTATTTTTTTTGTTACAGATATTTCTCCTTTCCTCCTCATTGACACCCTCCTCCTGATGAGGGGGTAGCAAGATTAGATAAGAGCCTGTGAGACCAAAAATATTATTGCAACCATTTTTGGAAAATATAATCTGTCAAACCCTCTTCCACCCCCACCCTAAATATTAACTAAAAGGAAATTTCTTTTAATGATCTATAGTTAAGTAAACCAAATGCTGTGATATTAAGAACATAAAATAAACTATGACATGTTTTGTCATTCTGCTTGTCAGTTGCAGCATCTAACTTTGGAAATCAGTGTGTCTGAATAGAATACTTGGTGCTATAAAATAACAGATAACAAATCAACACAGCTGTTAGTGTTCTTGTATGCACATATATTTAAGATAAAATATTATGAAGTTAGTCGTTTTTATGCTAGGTAAAATGCTAGTTTGTAACAGAATAAAAAATATATGTTATTATGAAGTAGTTTTTTTCTTTTCATTTGACATGGGAAAAGTTGGTGTTTTTTTTTTGGTTTCATATTCATAGAAATTTAAAAGTCAAATCTCTTCTGTATAAAGTAACAATATCTATGTTATTTTAACTTTAAAATTCAGACAACATGTTTTTCCTCTAGTTATAAATTCCCATTTATATGTGGTTGAACAAGTCAGACGAGATTACTGAAGACTTCTAGAAAGGATGACAGCATTAAATACTACCCTAATCTGACCAAAAAAGAATGAGCCCTGACTGGTTTGGCTCAGCAGTTAGAGTGTTGGCCCATGGACCCAAGAGTCGTGGGTTCAATTCCTGGTCAAGTCACGTACCTCAGTTGCAGGATCCTTGGTCTTGGTCGGGGTCTTGCAGGAGGCAACCAATCAATGTGTCTCTCTCATCTCCTTCCCATCCACTCTATCTAAAAAAAAAAAAAAAATCAATGGGAAAATATCTTCAGGTGAGGATTAAAAAAAAAAAAAAAACAACAGAATGAAAGAAAGTACATGCAAGAAAGAAAATTAGATCAGTGATGAAAGTAAGGAAAAGTCCAAGTACAGACACAAAGTTTAAAGAACATATATGTTAGGTACAGCCCATTTCAGTCCAGTATGAAGACATAGGGAGTCAGTACAGAAGCATGCTAGGAGGGAAGTAGCAACATCATTGTAGCACTGAGTCCTGAATATGGGAGCAAGAGTGTGATGGGTTGTAGAAAGTATTGGGGATCATAAAATGCCTAATAAGTGTATATCAAATTCTACACTTCAAATACAGGAAGCAGATTGTTGCATCCACTGCTAAAAGAAGTAAAAAAAAAAAAAAAAAAAGGAAAACATGTAAATATATATGAACTTTCACTCTGTTATTTTCTCTTTTTGCATCTTCCTTAAGAAATAATTCAAGATGTGATTAATAGATATGCATAAGATTGTTCATCCCAGAGTTATTTGTAAGACAAAATATTTGAGATACCCAGAGTGTCAATGGATAGGAAATTAGAGATCTGTCTAGATTTCTCTCCAGTCACAGTGAATCCCCTGAGATGTATATGCTTACTTACTGAAGCGGAATATTGTCTATATTGTAGAATTAAGTGACATTTATAAGAAAATATTATAAAATGTTTATGTTTAAACACACAAACCTTATATCTATTTACATTAAATGTTAACAGTTGCTAATATTAATGTTAGCAGTTGTTTCTGAGAGGTAGGTGATTTTACTCTTTCTACCATTTTATCTTCTGTGAATCTTTTATGATGATCACATTTTACTTTTGTAAAATTAGAAAGGAAACTATTTTTTTTATTAATTTACTTTTGTTACAGATGTTTCTCCTTTTTCCCCCATTGACACCCTCCTCCCCCTCCCTCCCTGCCCCATACCCAGTTTTGTTGTCCATGTCCATTGGTCATGAGTACATGAGTACAAGTTCTGTGGTTCATCGCTCCCCTCCCCCACCCCCTCCTCTGGCAATTGTCAGTCTGTACCCTACTTCCATGTCTCTGGGACTACCCTGTTCCTCAGACTGTTATGTTCATTATATTCCAGAAATAAGTGAGATCATATGATATTTGTCTTTCTCTGCTTGGCTTGTTTCGCTTAGGATAATAGTTTCCAGGTCCTCCCATGTCGTCTCAAAGGATAAGAGATCTTTCTTTCTTATAGCTGCATAGTACTCCATTGTGAATATGTACCACAGCTTTTTTATCCATTCGTCTACTGATGGACACTTGGGCTGTTTCCAGATCTTAGCTATTGTAAATAGCGCTGCTATGAACATGGGGGTACATATATTCTTTCTGATTGGTGTTTCAGGCTTCTTAGGGTATATTCCTAGGAGTGGGATCACTGGATCAAATGGTAACTCAATTTTTAATTTTTTGAAGTAACACCATAGTGTTTTCCATAGTGGCTGCACCAGTCTGCATTCCCACCAGCAGTGTACTAGAGTCCCCTTTTCTCCACACCCTCGCCAACACTTGTTGTTTGATGATTTGTTGATGGCGACCATTCTGACAGGTGTGAGGTGATACCTCATTGTTGTTTTAATTTGCATCTCTCTGATGATTAGTGATGTTGAACATTTCTTCATATGTCTCTTGGCCATTTGTATGTCCTGTTTGGAGAGGTGTCTATTTAGTTCCTCTGCCCATTTTTTAATTGGGTTCTTTGTCTTCCTTTTGTTGAGATGTATGAGCACTCTATATATTTTGGAAATTAATCCCTTATCTGATATATCATTGGCAATTATGCTCTCCCATACAGTGGGTTCCCTTTCCACTTTGATGGTTGTTTCTTTTGCTGTGCAGAAGCTTTTGAGTTTGATGTAGTCCCATGTGTTCATTTTTTCCCTTGTTTCTGTTGACTTAGGTGATATATCAGTGAAAATTCTGCTGCGTATGATGTCTGAAATTTTGTTGCCTACATTTTCTTCTAGGATTTTTATGGATTCATGAGTCACATTTAAGTCTTTTATCCATTTTGAGTTTATTCTTGTGTATGGTGTAAGTTGGTGGTCTAGTTTCATTTTGTTGCATGTAGCTGTCCAATTTTCCCAACACCATTTATTAAAGAGGCTGTCTTTACTCCATTGTATGCTCTTGCCACCTTTGTCGAATATTAATTGAGCATAATGTTTTGGGGCAATTTCTGGGTTCTCTGTTCTATTCCATTGATCTATGTGCCTGTTCTTGTACCAGTACCAGGCTGTTTTGATTACAGTAGCTTTGTAGTATAACCTGATGTCTGGTATTGTGATCCCGCCTACTTTGTCCTTCTTTTTCAAGATTGCTGTAGCTATTCAGGGTCTTTTTTGGTTCCATATGAACTTCTGAAGTATTTGTTCTAGTTCTGTGAAATAGGTCGGTGGTATTTTGATGGGGATTGCGTTAAATCTGTAGATTGCTTTGGGTAGTATGGACATTTTAATGATGTTAATTCTTCCAATCCATGAACAAGGTATGTGCTTCCACTTTTTTATATCTTCCTCTATTTCTTTTTTCAATGTCCTATAGTTTTCTGCAAATAGGTCTTTGACTTCTTTGGTTAAGTTTATTCCTAGGTATCTTAATTTTTTTGCCGCGATGGTAAATGGGATTGTTTTTTTAGTTTCTCTTTCTGTGAGTTCATCATTGGTGTATAAGAATGCCGTTGATTTCTTGACGTTAATTTTGTATCCTGCTACTTTGCCAAATTCATTTATTAAGTCTAGTAGATTTTTGATGGAGTCTTTAGGGTTTTCTATGTATAATATCATGTCATCTGCAAATAATGACAGTTTCACTTCCTCCTTTCCAATTTGGATCCCTTTTATTTTTTCTTCATGTCTGATTGCTGTGGCTAAGACTTCCAGTACTATGTTAAATAAGAGTGGTAAAAGTGGGCATCCTTGTCTTGTTCCTGTTCTTAAGGGAAATGCTTTTAGTTTTTGTCCATTGAGTATGATGTTGGCTATAGGTCTTTCATATATGGCCTTTATAATGTTGAGATATGATCCCTCTATTCCCAAATTTCTGAGCGTTTTTATCAGAAATGGGTGCTGGATTTTGTCAAATGCTTTTTCAGTGTCTATTGATATGATCATATGGTTTTTATCTTTCATTTTGTTTATGTGATGTATCACATTTATTGATTTGCGAATATTGTACCAGCCTTGCATCCCTGGGATGAATCCCACTTGGTCATGGTGAATAATTTTTTTGATGTATTGCTGGATCCGATTTGCTAGTATTTTGTTAAGGATTTTGGCATCTATGTTCATCAGGGATATTGACCTGTAGTTTTCTTTCTTTGTAGTGTCTTTTTCTGGTTTTGGAATTAGAATTATGCTGGCTTCATAAAAGGAGTTTGGAAGTCTTCCTTCTTCTTGAATTTTTTGGAATAGTTTGAGGAGAATGGGTGTTAGTTCTTCTTTGAATGTTCGGTAAAACTCCCCCGTGATGCCGGCAGGGCCTGGGCTTTTGTTTGCTGGGAGGGTCTTGATTACATCTTCAATTTCCTTCATTGTTATTGGCCTGTTCAAGTTTTCTATCTCTTCTCGGTTCAGTTTTGGAGACTATGTGTTTCTAGAAATGTGTCCATTTCGCTTAGATTGTCGAATTTGTTGCCATATAAATGTTCATAGTATTTGTTAACGATCCTTTGTATTTCTGTGGTGTCAGTTGTTACTTCTCCTCTTTCATTTCTGATTTTGTGTATTTGTTTCTGATTTTGTTCTGATTTTGTCTCTTTGTTTCTTGGTGAGTCTAGCTAAGGGTCCATCAATCTTGTTTATCTTTTCAAAAAACCAGCTCTTTGTTTCATTGATCCTTTTAATTGTTTTTTGAGTCTCCATGTCGTTTATTTCTGCTCTGATCTTTACTATTTCCTTCCTTCTACTTGCTCTAGGGTTTTCTTTTTGTTTACTTTCTAGTTCTTTAAGTTGTGAGGTTAGGTAGTCAATTAGAAATTTTTCTTCTTTCTTGAGGTGGGCCTGTAGTACTATGAACTTCCCTCTCAGAATTGCTTTCGCTGCAGCCCATAGATTTTGTGTTGTTGTGTGTTCATTTTCATTGGTGTCCAGGAAGTTTTTAATATCTTCCTTGATCTCCATGGTAAGCCATTCATTGTTCAGTAACATGCTATTTAGCCTCCATGTGTTCAAATGTCTTTGCATGTTCTTGTTGCAATTGATTTCTAGTTTCATGCCATTGTGATCTGAAAAGATGCTTGATATGTTTTCATTCTTCTTGAACTTGTAGAGACTTATTTTGTGCCCTAACATATGGTCTATCTTTGAGAATGTCCCATGTGCACTTGAGAAGAATGTGAATTCTGCAGTTTTGGGGTGTAATTCTCTGTGTATATCTATTAAATCCATTTGATCTAGTGCTTCATTTAGAATTTCTGTTTCCTTGTTAATTTTTTGTCTAGATGATCTATCCAGTGATGTCAGCGGGGTGTTGAAGTCACCTGCTATGATTGTATTGCGGTCGATTTCTCCTTTGAAGTCCTCCAGAAGATTTTTAATATATTTTGGTGCTCCTATATTGGGTGCATATATGTTTACCAAGGTTATATCTTCCTGTTGGATAGATCCTTTCAATATTATGTAGTGGCCTTCTTTGTCTCTAGTTATGGTCTTCAATTTGAAATCTAATTTATCAGATATGAGTATTGCTACCCCAGCTTTTTTTTCCTTTCTGTTTGCTTGGAAGATTTTTTTCCATCCCTTTACTTTCAACCTATGTGAGTCTTTTGTTGTGAGGTGGGTCTCTTGTAGACAACATATATATGAATCATGCTTTCTTATCCAGTCAGCTACTCTGTGTCTTTTTATCAGAGCATTCAATCCATTTACATTTAAGGTGATTATTGATATGTACTTATTTATTGCCATTTTTTTCAGTGTGGTTATATTTTTCTTCCTATTTCTTCTACTAATTACAGCAGTCCTTTTAACATTTCTTGCAGTGCTGGTTTGATGCTAATATATTCCCTTAACGTTTTTTTTGTCTGGGAAGCTCTTTATTTGACCTTCTATTTTGAATGATAGCCTTGCTGGATAGAGTAGTCTTGGATTCAGATCCTTGTTTTTCATGACCTTGATTACTTCATGCCATTCCCTTCTGGCCTGTAGTGTTTCTGTTGAGAAGTCAGCTGATAGCCTGATGCGGGTTCCTTTGTAGGTAACCTGTTGTTTATCTCTTGCTGCCTTTAGGATTCTCTCTTTGTCTTTAATTTTTGGCATTTTAATTATTATGTGTCTTGGTGTGGGCCTGTTTGGGTTCTTCTTACTTGGGGCTCTCTGTGCTTCTTGAACTTGAATGCCTTCTTCCTTCAACAGGTTAGGAAAGTTTTCTGTCACTATTTCTTCAAATATATTCTCTAACCCTTGCTCATTTTCTTCTCCTCGGGGACTCCAATGATGCGAATGTTATTACGTTTCCAGTTGTCCCACAGTTCTCTTAAGCTATCTTCCTGTTTTTTCATTGTTTTTCCTTTTGGTTTTTTGATTGATTGATTTTTTTCTACTCTGTCTTCTAATTCACTGATCCGGTCCTCTGCTTCCTCTACTCTGCTGGTCAGTCCTTCCAATGTGTTCTTTATTTCTGCTATGTCATTCTTTATTTCCACTTGGTTGGTTTTCATGGTGTCGATGTCCTTACTCATGCTGTTTAGTTTCCTCAAGATCATGGCTCTGAACTCTACCTCTGATAATTTACTTAACTGCATTTCATTTATCTCATCTTCGGTAGAGTTCTCTTGTTCTTTCAGTTGGGATCTGTTTCTTTGTTTCACCATTTTTGCTATTTCAGTGGGTTTTGGAGCCTGCCAATTTTTCCCTGTGGGTGTTGGTGTTCTGCTATTTGTGGCTCCCTCTACTGGGTTTGGATGAGCGTGGAGGGCCCTCCTTCAACACCACTGTCAAGTCTCACTTTCCTGGGTAGATTTGCAAGCTCAGGAAAGGTTCAGTTATGCTCTAGCTTTTTGCCTCAGTTACTTGAAAAGCAAGCCTTAGGATCTCAGTTGAATGAGAAACTCCCTCAGGTGTTTATAGTGTTAGAGGATTTCCCAAGGGTGGGGCCAATGCTGGTTGTTAATGAGCCTTAATTTGCATTTCTTTGCCTCACCTGGGGATCTCCGAGGGAGGGGCTGCCACAGCTCTGGGAAGGAGCAAACTTGGCTGCTGTTCTGTGTAACCGGGAAGGAGCTGGCTGGCCACCACCATCCTTTGTGGCCGCAGCTCAGCACAAACTCTGAGCGCCCTCCAAATCCCAGGTGTCCCCACACAGTTCCAGTCCGGTCCGCCCTCCCTCTGCCGGAGCCCCAGGTAAGTGGCTGTGGCTATTTATCGTTCTGTCCCAGCTCTGCGCTGTGGAGCAGCTGGGGCTCTCAACCCCCAGGGTGGGCACCGCCGCTGCTCACAGCTAAGGTCGCTGCTGTCCGTGGGCTCCCAGCCCGCCACCCTCACGCGCCTCCGCAGATCCTGCCAGGCTCATTACCAGTGTCCCTGGTTGTATGGTCCTCTCCCGCTGCTTTTCTGTTGCTTTTTCCTGACGATTTGTCTTTATTTTAGTTGTAATTCCCGTTTGGTCCTGGGAGATCGTCTGTGTAGCTTCCATTCACTCCACCACCATTTTCTCCTCCTCCAGGAAACTATTTTTATTAACTTTGATTCTTCAGCTGAAAACAATCTGGGGACACTGATAGAATTCAATTCTGTCAACCCCCTGTGAAGACAATAGAGAATTTATTGGTAGAATAACTTCCCCTCCTCCTGAACCCCTATTCTCTCTCCAATTAGTGCTCAGAAGCAGACTTCGTCAGTTTCTGCCTGGCAGCAGGATTCACTGCCTTTCATGGTACCTAGAGCATGTACAGCTTGTCTTCTGTTACAGTAAAACCTTGATTTGCCTGTACTAAAATAACAGCAAACAAAACCCAGAATGAGCAATTCCCCCTATGAAAAAGATATAATTAATAAATCAACGGTTGGAAGGAACTTCTTTTAACTTTCTGTCCGGCCTCCTGGAGGTATGTTGCTGACACACATCCAGCCCCACCTCCTGATCCTCTTTCATCAGTGTCAACTGACCTGCGTCATGAAAACAGATGTCTCCAATAAAACATCTCTGGGCATCAAAGCTGGCTCTCTCCAGTCTGCTCTATTTATTATGGTAAGAAAATGCCTAGGGTATTATATAAATGAAAGTAAATTAACTAGAACATATCACTTCTTGGGAATCGTGTTTAACAACTTCCTTTTTGCTTATGAGAATATATCACTCCGAAATGTGAATGACTAACTCTCATTAATGCATATACCTGACGTACATCCCCGAAGTATTTCCTGCAGTTTACACTGGGTGACAGACTTAGCACCTTAAAATAGGGTAAACAATGACAAAGAGCATTTAGCTGAGTAATAATAGCAGCATCTTGTTTATTTAAGATCTGCTATGTGACAATTTTCACTATCTAGAAAAAATTAAAAACAAACCAAAAGTCCTTACAGTCCAGACTAGGTGCTGCAAAGTTCTGATACCACAGAAAGTTCATGTTCCCTAAGGTCACGCTGTGTATTCACAGGTGAGTCCCTCAACTTCAATTGCTAGTCCTGTGAATTTATACAGAATTTTAACCAAGTTGGAGGTGAGGCTGTTCCACCTTGCCCAAATTAGAGGCCACAAGACATATGTAAGGTAGGAAAAGGATGCATTTTAAAAAGAGCTCTGAGAAGCATAAGATGGGTTGACTGATAGCTTGACAGGAGACAGGGACCCAGAAAAATTAGACTCAAGGCTACAGGAACATCCAACCAGCCCGCTTTTCCAGACCCTTGGAGCATTACTGGACTATACCTTGAGAAAGATTTTAGGTTTAAATAGCAAGGTATTAGTGCTCAGGGTAGCTGCCAGCTATCTGGGAAGTTAACTAATTCCACAATAATAATAATGCCAGCTCTTACTGTTTTTTGTTTGGTCATGACTCTGTACCTGTAAAAATTTCAGAAGATCTTACTTTATTCTGCTATGTTATTATGTGGCTTTGAAAGTCAATGATTTGGTTGCAATGGGTATTTTCTAGAAAGGAGAAAAACAAGTGAATTTTAATGTGGATTATTCTAGTTAGACCTCTTTAAATGTCAGAAAACAGATTTATACTAAAATGATCTCAAGTTTTTTAAAAAAGGTATCCTCCCCCCCCCCCCCCCACCGGAAGTGTGACAGAGTGAGCTGAATGAAAATCCCTACGTTTTTCAGACCAATGTAAGAGGAGAAACCTAGTGATCCAAGTCATTTAGAAACATGAATTAAAAGAGAAGTGGACAAGTGTGTGATATAATTCAGGGCAGGAAAGAGGTAAATATTCTTAACACAGTAAGAGCAAGGTTTTACTTTGCAAGAACTAGAGTCAACTCTGTTAATGATGATGTGAGAAAAACTCGGAGATATCCTAAATCAAATTGCAGCTGTCCAGAGAGTGAGAAAAGAGACAAGAGTAATTAACCAGTCCATAGCTGTGGCCAACTGACGAAAGTCTGCTCCCGTTCCCGAATGTGTGTTGGAGCTGTGAATCAACCCCCAGGTGGCTCTCTGAAAAGAAGCAGACGACCACCAGATGCCACCGCATCCTGCTTATGCACGAACTTTCAGGACTGTCGCCACAACCAATTAAAAGTAGTAAATATTTCTTTCTTACAGACTATGCCCCTATCCTAGAACTGTCCCCACTTCACCTTTTCCCAGCCCACCTCATCTATAGACAATGTAAATTCTTTCAAAATTACTTACATGTTTCTTCCCCCAAACCTAGTGTATAAAAGAGCCCTTTATCTCCAGGATGGCAGATGTGTTGTGTTCTCCATCTAGTGCTGCTGGTGGTCGTTCAGACTGCAGGCCCCTGGACCTCGTCCTTTTCTGGCTAGCATTTGGCTCAAAAAACCCTTTTTTTGTTGTTGTTGTTAATCCTCATCTGATGAAAGAGAGAGAGAGAGAGAGAGAGAGAGAGAGACATCAATGTGAGAGAGACATATCGATTAATTGCCTCCTGCACATGCCCCAGCCGGGGCCAGGGATCGAACCTGTAACCCAGGTATGTGCCCTTGACCCTTCGGTGCGTGAGCCAACACTAACCACTGACCCACACTGACCAGGGCAATAAACCCTTAAGATGCTAAAATCCTGTTTACTCTTAATGCTCCTTTAGCATAAAACTCACTGCAGTCTGGAGTGGGACACCCCTCTCCCACAGCGCATACACAAGGCCAGAGCACTCTCCTCTTTTCTACCTCCTGTGGGGAGGGTAAAATCCCCCCTCCTACCCTTCTTTAATTCTTACCGCTGGACTAGTAATAAAATAATAAAATTGACAGAAGGCTATAGTAACAGGAGAAATGATGATGATTCAGGTAGAAAAACAATACGACGA
Source organism: Tadarida brasiliensis (assembly GCA_030848825.1). Taxonomy (NCBI): domain Eukaryota; kingdom Metazoa; phylum Chordata; class Mammalia; order Chiroptera; family Molossidae; genus Tadarida; species Tadarida brasiliensis. The sequence continues at coordinate 73,188,206 of CM061267.1, read as the reverse complement.
GTCATCTTTTACCCCAACTCTTGTCTCCTCAGAGGGTAGAACTACCTGTGAGCGCAGTTTTCTTTGCAGCCCATGAGGAATGGAGCTACTACATAGGGGATATGAACATACACGTGTCAGATGGTCTAGAATCACTGCAATGTGTGTGGAATTGGTGAGCTAAGCTTTTATCTCTCTCCCTTCTAATTAGAGTTAGGAGTCAAGAGGATAAAGGGAGAATGGGATGTTTTTGCTGTGGAGATTTTTCAGATAGCAGTTTGAGGCGAATTCAACACGCAAAGGTTACATTTAGGACCCGAGTGTCACAAGTAGAGTAATGGAAACCCAGACCAAGAAGATAGTTTTTTGTCTTTTTAAAATTCTTCCAAATGAACAAAGAATTCATAGAGATCTGGGTCTTCTAATTAGCTAGCTGCAAGTGAACCACTTAGCTGCTCAAAGCTAACCTAACATTCTCTTCTTCCCTCTCTTCCTACAGGAGAAAAGAGATTCATATTAAATGTTGTAATTCCTCAGTTATTCTCTGTAGCAATGAACCATTGTAGGGCTCTCTGAAAGGGAATGCTATGTGATAATGTGCAACACTGTGCTGATAGGAGGCAGGCTATGCTCTATTGTAGCCACTAGCCACGTGTGGCTACTAAGCACTTGAAATATGATGCCCAGCCTGGCTGGTGTGGCTCAGTGGTTCAGCATCCACCCATACACCAAGAGGTCGCCGGTTTGATTCTGGTCAGGGCACATGCCCAGGTTGTGGGCCAAATCCCCAGTGGGGGCTGTGCAGGAGGTGGTCGGTTGATGTTCTCTCTCATCGATGTTTCTATCTCTCTCTCTCCCTCCCTTCTTCTCTCTCTAAAGTCAATAAAGGAAAAAAAAATTAAAAAAAAAAGAAAGATGATGCCTGAATTGGATGTTTTATAAGCACAAAATGCATGTTGGATTTACAAAACTTGATATGAAAGAAGTAAGCTATCTCATTAACAAATTTGTATATGGGTTACATATGGAATATAATATTTTGGATGCATTAGATTAAATAAAATTTAGAGTTAAAATTAATTTCACCAGTTTCTTTTTGCATTTTTTAATGTGCCTACTAGAAAATTTTAAATTCCATATGTGGCTTGCGTTTATATACATAGTCACTGGACAACTTTGGTCTAGGAACTAAGGTTTAGTCATCAAATCCAAAACAATGAGAAAAATCCAATTTGCCCATTCATTTTCTAACTGTTGTTTAACATAGTTTTGTTGTATTTTTTAGTGAGTTTTAGCTCCTCTTTGAGAAGATACTCCAAATTATATCCTTTGAACATGTTCTTTTTAAAGGATGTACACCTAGCCCTGGCCGGTTTGGCTCAGCGGTTAGAGCGTCGGCCCATGGACCAGAGAGTCCCGGGTTCGGTTCCCGCTAAGGGCACGTACCTCGGTTGCAGTTTGTCCCCGGCCCCGGTTGGGGTCATGTGTGTGTCAACCACTTGATGTGTCTCTCTCACATCGATGTTTCTCTCTCTCTCTTCCCCCCCTCTCTCCTTCCCACTCTATCTGAAGATAAATGCAAAAATGTCCTTGGGTGAGGATAAAAAAATAAAAATAAAATAAAATAAATTGTGTCTTAAAAAAAATAAAATAAAATAAAGGATGTACACCTTGAATGAAGTGCATCTGAAATGTCACAGGTATTACAAAATATTTTCCCTACACAACGGTTTCAAAGGGAGTTTGAAAAAAAAATGGTTGCATTCTGCCCAGCCAGTGTGGCTCAGTGGATTGAGCATCGTGCCATGGACTGAGAGGTCCTGGTTCGATTCCTGGTCAGGGCACATGCCCGGGTTGCTGACTCAATCCCCAGTAGAGGGTGTGCAGGAGGCAGCCGACAGATGTTTCTCTCTCCCGTAGCTGTTTCTATCTCTCCCTTCCTCTCTCTCTAAAATATCAATAATAAAAACATATTTTAAAAAATGATTGCATTATAAGGTGAAACAGGTCATTCCTCTTCCAAAACATTTTCAATGGCTTGCCATTCTCTAGAATAGTATTCAAGGTTTTGGAGGAGCTCTGTGATCTGCCCCAGACTTGCATAGCCAGTCTCATCTCCTATTGCGTGAACCCTAAACCCAACCTTTCTCGTGCGCTCTATGTAAGAACACTCTGAGAGTTACCTCGTACACTAAATTTCAGAAAAAGGTACAGCTATGCAAAGATGCTGAATAATCCCCCACTAGAAGACTTGCTTCTAATGTGGTTAAATTTTTTTAACAAACCAAAGAAAGAACACGACCCTGGAACACGACCTACAAGCATGCGGTCAGCCATGGAAGCATGCAAAAAGGAGGAACAGACAGGCAGACGCTGACCACGCTCATCCTGGTCCAATCTAGAGGAGAAGGTGTCCTGTTAGGACTGTGGAAATGTGCAGTCATTCCTGAAGCGTGTTCCTTTTGGGCAGCTGGACACATCAAATTAACAAAATGAAACTTTGAAAAACATTACAACCATCACTTGCTGCCCTTTCCTGACTTTTTATCTCCCAATCACCTCTCTCACTATAGGGCTTTCCATTTAGCTTGTCTATGGGGAGAGCTGTGTGCTGGTTGGACACCTGCTCTTCCCAGCTATTATAATTCTTATTGTAAATGTATAAATTGGCATTTTGATTTATATTCTTTAGACTCTTGGGAGTTGGTGAATGTGAGTCATTGTCTCTGAATCTGATCAACTCTGGGGCATTGATAAAGTCCAGCTCCAGAGCTGTGAAGGTGAGGGGCTGCCCCTAGACCCGTGTGAATTAATTACAGTACAGGCCATTTGCCAAGGGAGGCCTCAGTCCACTTCTTCTTCTTTGCAATTATCTTCAGATAGAGCGGAGGGAGAGAGGGAGGAAGAGAAAGAGAGAGAGAAACATTGATGTGAGAGAGACACATCGAATGGTTGCCACCCACACGACCCCAACCAGGGCTGGGGACAAACTGCAACTGAGGTATGCACCCTTAGCGGGAACCGAACCCTGGAGGTCTCTGGTCCGAGGGCCAACGCTCCAACCACTGAGCCAAACCGGCCAGGGCACAGTCCACTTCTTTAACTCAACTCCATAGCATGCTGTTTCCACTCCTGTTTATCACTTAGTTAATGTTATCTTGCATTAGATAAGTTGCTTCCGTGCCTGTCTTCCTTCCCTGTTGGACTGTAACGTCCCTGAAGGCAGGGACTGTATTTGTCTCTGTGTTTGCAGTAGTACAGATACAAGGTGCACTGCCCAGGTGTGCACTAGACAGACGTTTGCTGTTTGGGGTAGATGGTGCCTGATGGTTCTTAAAGCTATGTTTTTGAGATGAAGCATAATGTTTTTTTCCTTTTAATGTTGCTAGCATTATTTCATAGTATTGTTCAAATAGTATCTTATAGCAATTTTGGATAAAAGTCTTTTCAGAGGCAACATTATTCCTGTAGGGTTTTCCTGAAAGTATCAATAAACTTGTCAAATGTCGCAGATGTCTTTGATTTGCTTCAGTTAGGTTGTAATCATTTAAGTGTGGAGAGTGAAAACAGGGACTGTTTTCATGTAGGTTGCTTTGTTTTCAAAACTGTTTTTATAAAATACTGAGTAGATACAAAATAATCTTTATAAATAAAGATTGATAGTATGATGAATATCCATGTACCCGGTACCCAGTTTAAGAAATAGCATTATTATCATGTTTGAAACCCCCTGGGTGCCTCTCCACCATTCTATCCCCTTCTTTCTTTTATAGGGGACTCAGTGTCCCGAATCACATTGTCATTTAATTAAAAAGCTAGAATAAAAACAAAATCCAAATACTCTGACACTTATGAACATTCTTGGCCAACCTTAGAAAGTAGTCAAAGTTAATTTATGATTAAGTTTATGATTATTGGGTATTTTGAGAAAAACAATTAGAAATCCTAATGTTACGGGATTTTTAAGGATTCATTCCAAAACGTGGGGACTGGAAGAGACCTGATTGTCTCTAGAGGGGATCCCTTATTTTATGCAGGAGGCAGTATGAGTGGGATAGAAGAAGCATTAGGAACATGCGTGAGAAACACAGATCCCAGGATGTTCAAGCACACCTCACTTTTCTGTGCTTCACAGACGTTACGTATTTTACGAATTGAGAAAAGACCCTCCCTCCACCAGCAAAAAGGTCACAATCTGCCTTATTGTGACACTCGCTTTATTTACGTGGTCTGGAACCAAACCCGAAACATCTCCAAGGTATGCTTGTACTCTGCAGATCGACATCATGTAAAATAATAATGAGGTCCGTGTCTCTGAAGTGGGGAAATAACTGCCAGGACACAAAATCGAGATGTACTTTTCCTTAACTGCAGTGACTCTTGTTAGCAGGTTTTCCTTGGCACCTGTTAGGCTGCATGCCAGTGAAAAATGTCAGCAACAATTGGCTCTAGTCCTGGTGGAGTTTTGTTTACTCTTGTTTTAGGAAATAGGAAAATACTTCTAAAACCTAATGTATATAAGCTGGTTATATTATTAGAACACATAGAATTCATTTTAAAAATATGACATTAACAATTTTCCTTTAAAAAAGGAAGGTTAACTCATTAAGTCAGTCAGAATTTTTAGTGTAATAGTCTTGAATTCTGGCCCAAGGGGCAGCAATCTATACCAGGAGGGCAGTAGGGGAAAACATATTATGGTAATGGCTTTCAGTAATCATCTTCAAAAGGACGCATTTTAATGGTTCTGTATCTCAGTGTTATTTTGAAAGTGCAGAAATGGAACTGCATGAATCGAAGGGGCTGTGGTTGGATTCATTAGGCTCCCTGATAAGGCTGCTGGTCAGCACAGAGGTGCCCCGATCAGAGTTTGCTACCTTCTATGTTATGCCCCAGAAATTAAGCAAAATTGGTTTAAGACTTTGAAGCATCAAAGTTTGTTTGGGGGAAGTGTTGGCTTGTTCCTAATGCAGTTACAAGACCTAGAACTTTACAGAACAGTGAAACCCAATTTGGAGGAGAAAGGTCTCAGCGTCACATGCTGGGTGAACTGGGGTCTGGGATCAGCATCGTGCTCCCTGGAGCTGCCCTTACTTAGCTCAGAAACTGGAGATGATGAATTGGTGACATTTTAAACAAATTGAATTTCATATCTTATGGATTCATGGACTTGCTTCGGGGATTTTATCTGTGTAATTCCTTTGATTTGTAAGACCTCTGGACTATAATTGTCCTTTACCCTGCATATTACTCATTATTAAAAATGATTTGTGCCTGTAGCAATAAAATGGGCTAGACAACGAGGAAGTGACATTTAGAAATGATGCTTAGATTAAATTTAACTTCCTAAAGTCTGGAACTATCCTACCCATGGAGAGTGACACGTGCCTGACATTTTCTTCCATATATGTGTGGCGGGTTCTGATTTGGACACTCGATCTATTCTCCGCTTTTACTTGTCACATGACAAATACCAGGAATGGAAAGATTGATGCCTGTACTGGCTGTAAAACTGCATCGGAACGCTGGGTCTTTCGTGGCAATGCTCCCTGCAAAACTCCAAGACAGAGCGATTTTTTCCCTGTAAAATAGAGTATACTCTTCACTTTTCAACTTTTTAAAGCTGCAAGACACATCGTCCAGTTTCTGGGCCTGTATTCCTCACTTTGGTTTGTGTAACCTATTATCTCTCGCAAGAGCTCACAGGAAACCTGGTTGGTTTCTGATTTAGCAGAAAAGCTATATTAGTGATTTTTAAAAGGCAAGTTTGTCTTATTCGCTGATTAACAACCTTTATTTAATGGTTTCCTATTGGCATAGGATAATATGCAGAATTTCATCTATGTAAGACTGAAACATCAATCAGTTGCCTCCCGTACATGTCCCCCGACCGGAGATTGAACCCACAACGTAAGTATGTGCCCTGATCAAGAATCGAACCTGCGACTTTTTGGTCTAGGGGACGATGCTCCAACCAACTGAGCCACCTGGCAAGGGCAATGTGCAAAATTCTTAACATGGCCTCTAAGTCTGGACTGTATCTGGCACCTGCCAGTCTCTCTAGTCTCATCACCCACTGGACACACTGACCTTTCTAGATTCTAGAAAGCCAAATGCTGTTTTACCTTGGGGCTTTCACATATGTTATCTGTTGAGAGATAGAGACCAGAAAGTCATCTGTCACATTGGAAGCGGGGAATATAGGCTATGTTCACTGACTTCAAGGGACATACTGGAAAAAAAAAGAGAGAGAGAGAGAGAGAGAGAGAAAATTGTTAAAATGAGGAATAGGAGACTACAGAATATTCATGTTTTGGCAACTACTACAGAAATGACCTAGGACAATAGCTGGTGTTCAACCCAATGGAGCAGAGTGTTGGTTTAGACTGAACGGTTCAGATACCACTCCTTTCCCTGGGTTATTGCCTTCCCCTTGTGTTAGTGATGTTGTCATTAGGAAAGCCATATGCAAACGAGGAAACCACAATTGAACAGCAAACTTATGAGCCTGAGACATACCTTCAAGACTGTAGGATCTCTTACTGGTATGGTGATAATCCATATGAACAAACCAGTTGCCTAACTGGTTCTAATGGAGGCATGCTGGCAGGTGGTATGTTAGAAATAGGAAATAGTAGAACATGCTAGTCTGATATGGTGACTTGCTAATTAGATTGGATGCTGCTAGCCCTGGGACAAGTTCGTTGCTCTAACTAACAGGGTTCGGAGAGGTCAAAGGGAGTAAAACACACCTGCCTGGTGTGCTCTGTCTCCACACTTCACCTGGTCAACCCACTGCCTTCTCCAGGCTAAAGGATCAATGTTCTCTTCTCAATCAAATTGTTTCTCATCTGCCCATTATTCTTAGTAATGTCCCTAGTTCTTTACTTTCCTAGGACTTGTCACAGTTTATACTTAAATGTTTGCTGGGGTGTTTCTTTGAGTACCGTTTCCTTCATTAGATGAGATCAACCCACGAGGGCCAGGGCCACGCCTGTTTCATCTGCCACAGAACCCACCCACAGCGTTTATCATAGGGCCTGACACAAAGGAAATGTTCAAAAATAAATAAGCAGGCTCTGGTTGTATCGGCTTCATTGACAAAGGGCAGAAAAACCCAACTCAAACTGGCCTAAGCAAAAAGCTCCATTGGTTCACGTAATTAAAAGTCCAGAGGTGACGTTGGCTTTGGGCACTTCTGAATTGGATTCAGATGATATCACCGAGAGTCTATGTGACCTGTCTCTCTGCTGTTTTCTGTGGTCTTGCGTAGCTCCTCCAGCTCCGAATATTTGCCCCTTGCTCTTCTAGGCTCTCACGTTATTGGGGGTGGGGGTGAGAAGGGGAGGCCTCAGCATGTTAGACCTCACAACCTCACACTTCATGGTCCGGGGCCTTTGAGTTCAAAAGAGGCCATGAAATGAAAAAGGTAGATGCTCTCGGTACATGAAGTTATTGTCTCTCTGGCACTTGGTCTTGGGTTCCACTTGGGTCCCTTATTTTAGATCGATTCCTTTCTGTGTATCTCTTCTTATTTCTGAACCTCTTTTGTGGATGGCTAGAACTGGCCTAACTGACCGGTTATATTTCAAAGGGTATAATGTTTTACCTGAAGGAAGTGTGAGATAGACTAGGACAGGCCAAAGTCAGGGAATCAGGTCAGACAGGTCCAGACATCAGGCTGAGTGCTGAAAACTAGATGCAAGACTGAAAAAGTTTCGGAAATAAGGCAAACATTTGAATGGAAAGTGAGGGACCCAGGCATCTGCATTCAGTGTCCAGGGCTTGCCTCTTTGGGCTTCATGTGTGTGGTGAATGGATGCTCTAAACTGGTGTAAAGGAGCAGAATATGCTGGGCACCTAGCTCAACTGATCTTAATGACCTGAGTTGTATGCCCAGGTTCATGTGTGTGTGTAGCATGCATACTCAATTTATTAAATGAGGTTTTATGTTTCCTTTGGTTAAAATGGTAAATGGCAGATGAACAGTGCTAGGATCTTCCTGAGTCTGTTAAGATCAACCCCTGTCTGAATTTCTAGGACGGTTTGACATTAGGCAGGAGGACTCTGTTATGATTTAGTTTAACAATCTAAGCTCAAAATTAAACATCTTTTTAGCTCTACTGTGCCCTTTGGCTCTAGCTCCGATAAATGGACCTTTGCCTTTTTCTTGGGTTGTGATTTTACCTTTTATATCCCTGTTATGGTAACTGTATTTCATGTCTTACCCTGTGCTCAGCCTCCTATCTAGTTAGCCTGTATAATTACTTAGTCCTTCTAGATCTGGGGTCTTGTGAGTCTCCTTAAAAGCAGAGTGCATGATACTGACATAGAAATAGGATTCTGAGCCTCAAACTGGGTTCAAGCTTCCTTAAAAGCAAAGAAAGAGAGAGAAGAAGGAAGGAAGGAAGGAAGGAAGGAAGGAAGGAAGGAAGGAAGGAAGGAAGGAAGGAAGGAAGGAAGGAAGGAAGATCTGTAGGTCACAACTGTATTTGATTAGAGTTCTTTGGAGGAAAAGAATCTGGTTGTTGATACTTTTAGTGAAATAAGGAAGAGACAGGTGTGACACTGCAGCACTAGCCTCTACAGCACATCCACAGAGAGCATCTGAGGAGAGGGGTGGGCCAGGTCCTAATCAGGTTTGAGTGTATTCATGGTTTGTTTCTTGTTATCATGAATTATTTCTTCTCTTTAATGTTGTTTCATTGATGTTTAATCCCACAGGAATGTAACCTTTAACCATAAGACTTGTAAATACGAGTCTTATAAACATTTTTGTTATAATTAATTGTATATACTTGCACAATCCATAGACTATATTATAGGTAAATAGCTTTTTTTTTACTTAAGCTGTAAATAAACCACCTTGTAGTAATTAATCCAAAGCTCCACTGATGAACCCACCTCTTTGATTAGCCTGCTAGACTGTATTATAGGCTTTACTATCTTAGAGACCTTAAGCTCTTCAGTATCACTTCCTATTGCTTAATGTACTATTATCCCTTCCTGATAGGTTCTGTATCCTGCCTGCTGAACTGCACTTCCTTCCTGCCCTGTGGCTGGATCTCCTCCTCCAGCTATGTGTCCAAACCTGTGTCCCAGCCTCTCCCAGTCTTTCATCTCAACACTATAGTTAATGGGATTAGGTCTACTCATGACAGGAGAAAAATGACATATTTTTCTTTCTAAAAAAACCCCAATAAAACCTAAATTTAGTTGCCTTTTGTAACTCTGTGGTTCTGAATCGATTTTCTTTTGATGGGACAAAAGAAATTGGATTAAACAGTTGCCCAATTGATTCAACAACTTTTATATACCCTTCTGCAGGGACTGACAATCTTTTGTAACTTGCTCTCAAAGTTTTTAGGACACAAGGATCACCTGAGAGTTTGTTAAAATCCTGTGCTGTCCCCACAGACAGCTGTAGGTTGTAGGTGAGATGTCAGGTCTTTCTTTTATACAGGCATACTCGTTTTATTGTATTTCGCTTTATTGTACTGCAGTGATGTTGGGTCTTTACAAATTGAAATCACAGCCCTCCATCAGCAAAAAGATGGCCATTTGTGGTGATCTGGAACTGAACCTGCAATATCTTTGAGATATGCCTGTATGAGCTTTCCTTGTTATTTTGATGCAGGTGTTCTGGGGGCCACACATTGACATACATTACTATGATGAACTAGAGAAATCTACCAATGCTCTTTCTAGTGTTTAAGGCAGAAAAACATGTGATTGAGATAGAATCCACTTCTGATTGATCACAAAGCTGATCAAGGGAGGAAAAAAGCAGCTTCCCAGAATGATACCAGGCATTGTTTGGTATCTCACCTGGACTGGTGTACGATGCAGATATTTAGTTCCTGAGTAAGGGAAACCTCCAATGGTTTATCACCTGGTAGGATACCCCAATCTTATTGTTCTCAGCAGGAAACAAAGATTTTACTTTTCTGTTCACACCACTAATTCATGGTGGAACTTGGTTTGGTGCTTAATAAAAGGAAAGAATCTTAAGAAGAATGGTAAATGTTTTAACTTTACCTCTAATATCAAATTGCTATTTGAGGTGTTTTTTTTTTTTTTAATGTATTCCAACTTGTTGACTACAAAAATGGTACTTAGGAACATAATGCTTTTCATCCATCCATCCATCCATTCATTCATTGTCAAATATTTATTGAGCATCTACTTTTTGCCAAACAATGTACTAGACAAATGCCATGAACAAAAATGACAACCTAATTTTGATGGCTACAAGGAATAAGAAACAGAAAGTATTCTAAGAGTAGGATCTAACTTAGAAGGTGGGTGGTAGAGTGGAGAAATGGGCATTGGGGAGTATTTTTTAAAGGATTCCCTGATGCAGAGGCATTTAAGCTTTGATCCTGAAGATGAATAGGAGTAAGGTTCACAGTGGGGCTGAACTCTTCTCTTGAGTGCTTAATGTGAGAAGAGGGTAGGCCTGTTCAAAGACATGGAAGGAATTGGTAGGGAGTCAAGAGAAGAGGCAGGAGTGGTACAAGGGGAAGCTCCAGAACCATGAGCATTATGCCAACACTCATGACAGTGGAACACCACTGAGCAGATTTAAGGTGAGGAATAATGGAATGGTGTTTTCTTTCAAGAAGGACCAATAAACAGATAAGCTGCTATATGGAGACTGGATTGGCAGGGAAAGAGTAGCAAAAATGAATTCAGGATATGTTAGGAAGCCATTGCAATAGTCCAGGTGAGCAATGTTTGTGGGTGGTTCTATGAGATGATAATGGAATCGAAGAGAGTAGATCTGAGACATAATTTGGAACTTGGTAATTTACTAGACATGGAGGCAAGAGCCGGGGAAGTGTGACATTCTCTGGGTTGCTGGCTCAAGCAACTAAATGGAGGGCTGTGTATTTACTAAGGGGAAGTAGTGTTCAGGTAGGGAGCTCACACATTTAGTTCCTGTTGAGGGGGTCATCCGAGTGGAGCTAAGTAATCTAGGACTCAAGAAGAGTCATGCATGGAGACAAATTTGCTGAAGTCATTGGATTGAATGGACTCACCTTGGAAGTAAGTAGAGATGGGAAAGCCATTAGATATGTTGCTGAGAAGGGCATCTGGAGAACACAGGGAGGGACTGTGAGAGAAGGACATTTTTTGCCAATATAAAAGGGGAAAGGGGGAAAGTTAGATGCAGATGTGGATAGATTTAGAGGGAGTCTTCCTTTTTGGTAGTAATTTAAGGGCTATTTAATGTCTTCTATTTTCTCTGTGAAGTCAGAGGCAAGGTCGTCAGCTAAGGTTAAGGAAGATGGAAATGAGATCAGAAATTTGAGGCGAGGAGAGAGGATTGAAATGCAGTGTTTTTTGCAGACACATTCCAACACTCCCATTTTGCCTTTTCCTGGGTAGCTGCCCACTCCTCCTGGGGCCGGCCCAGCACCAAGACAGCTTATGTCTGTAGCAACACAGTTACAAACGGATTTGAAAGGTACATGTTGATTTGGTCTAGTAGTCTCAAATTTTTATGTCTCATATTTTTAAAAGAAACTCCAAGTAGACTGTTCCTTCACTGACTAGAATGCCTTCAATGACACTTCAGGGTCATAAAGCACAGAATTTTATGCTGCTGAGAAGTCCATTCTGTGTGTGCCATACAGCTGTTTTCTTGCTGAACATACCTGCCCCGAGAAAGTGGCCTTTGAGTTTAGACCAGGCAGGAGGGCATCCCTGCAGAAGACCCATTGAAGGCTTTGAAACGGACCGTAGGTCAACCTATCTTTGCTGATTGTAATGGTTGAATCACACTTAAACAGAGACCTATGGAGAAACCTATAAAGGCCTTCCCTCTAGTGTAAATTTTATCAAAAACGGGTGCTGATGATGCCTAAATACCCTTGTGGATTGGTTCTCTGAGCGTCTTATGGAGCTGGAGAGGTTTACAGTGAAACCTTCGCTGGGTGTGTCTAACAGCAGCTCATCCCTAGTCATGCTGTGACTGGACGTGAAGCCCAACTCTGCTGTAAGTAGAATTAATGTCCCTGTCTATTTTTCCATCCCTAGTGTATATTTAACCAAGTTATCTTTTTCCCTCTTGATTTCATTTACTCATTAGCTGTGTTGTAATGAAGAGTCCACGGTGACTAATCGTTCAGGCCACCGGGAGGGTGAGATGTGTCAGGGCTGGCGAGAGGCTGTGGTGTGGGAGGGCTTCCTCTTCTCTTTCCAGCTGCCCCTGGAGGGGTCCAGAGTCACAGTCTGCCATTTAAACATGAGGAGGAGTCCTTTTAGGGTTTGTAGAATGAAATGCCATGCAAGGAATTATGGGTGAATAACACTGGTCCTTTGGTGCTATGAGCTCTGTAGCAATTCCGAAGAGAAATAATAGGACTTAATTTACTGAAGGCGAATTTGTGGAAAACTACTCAGAGATGGTGAACAAGTTTGTTCTTTCCAGTTATTTTTGTTTTTCTTCCACTATTCCCTTCTCTCCAAGCTAATGTGAGAGGGAGAATCTCAGTTTTTGTGCTGTTTTTCATCTTTCAATAGAATTTTTTTTTGCTCTTTTTCACTGTGGAGTCCCAAAAGTTATCACATGTCTGTCTGTTTTCCAGAAAACTCCAGAATTTACTTTCCTTAATATCTTTAGGGCTTGTATTTTGTAGTTCTCTCTGGGCCCACATTACTCATTCTTCTTTTTCATTCCTTCTATTGCTTGCACAGGTCTTGAAACACTCCAGCTTTTGACCAGTGTTTACAGCACGATCATGTTTCCTCCATAGGAAGAAAAACATCTTAGAACACCTGAATTTGAACTAGGTTAATATGTTAAAATATTAAGAGCATTTGACATTTTAAAGAGAAGTCTATTAAAGGGAACTCACAGCAATCAATACTGGTGGAATTTTATGTATTTTGGCCCCTGAATTTGTTTCATGGGATCTTTCAAAACTGAATGTTCTGCCCACATTCAAAGTTAAACTTGGTGACATTCAGAGACTCGGTTCCTGTTTTCTTAAACATTCAGTGGACAAACTACATGTGTCTTTGTCCATGTTGTGTCCTCTCTCCCAGGGGCCAGCCCTCTGACCCTTGCCTAAGGTGGGATTCCCACACAGCAGAAGGAGCACTGATCTGGGAGCCTGACTAGCACCCATGTCCTGACCCAGCATAGCTACCAAATGACATCCATTGGCCTCATCTTCCTTAGCTTGTTCATGGAGATGATACCTCCTGCCCTTCTCCCAGGTAGTTGTGGCATGCCTTGGGTACTTTGTGCTCATCTCTTTTATAGTATTTAGTAAATCTACTGTAATTTTTAAAAATGTGGTTTTCTTTAAACATTGACTTGAATTTCAAGAACTGTTATTTTCATTTTTTACATACATTCTTCCAGTGGCTAGTACAATGCAAACACATTGCAGGGATTCAGAACATTGTTCTAAATAAGAAAATTCAGCTCAACACCATCTATTGAGATCGCTAGGTAAAGCCATTCTGTAGGTGCAATGAAAATGGCAAAGTGAATAAGAACTTAAACATCTATTTTGAAAGTTAGGAAAACAACTAACTATGCAGATCAGATTATACAAAAGTGAGATCATGGAGATTCTGAAGAATATTTGGAGGGAAGATTAATTTTAATAGGAAAAACCTGAAGGGCGGAGGCTCACAGGTCGTCTTGTGAGCAGCAGGAGCCAAACTCAGCAGAGGGGAGCTTCCCTACCCACTACTATGTGGAGGAAAGGATCAGGGGGAATTGGGCTAATTTATAATACTCTTAGCAGAAAGCATGAAGGTTTCCATTCATAATTAATAGAATAAGTATCAGAAGTTTCTCTTTCATCAGATTTCAGAGTTCAAGCAAAGATCTAATAAATAATTCATTATTCCTAAGTGTTATCGTCATCTGCGATTTTTTTCCTGGATTTTTAAAATACATCATGAACAATAGCCATTACCCTCCTTTAAACATTTTCATATGAGATATAAGGCAGGTTGGGATGATCTTTCTGCTTAGTATAAGTAAAAAAAAAAAAAATAGGTGTATAACTTGGTTTTTATAATTTGACTCGTTATTAAAAAAAAAAAAAAGAATGCCACACAGACATGAAATGTCCAACTGTGTCCCAGAAGCCAACATCCTTGATCTTTTTCATTCATAATAGAACTATGGTTCTTGGTAGTGAAGAAAGAAGGCTCCCTCCACCTTCTATCCTGTCTTCTCTTCTGAGCCTGAACCACACCGGCCCTAAGCTAAGGCTCTGGGAGTCATGCAGAGATGTCTCGGTGAGAGCTGCATGGAGCTATGTGGACTCTGTCTGGCCCAAGGCCAGTTTGCAGACCATGGACATGTCTCCAAGAACTCAGTCTCCTTCCCTCACAGTTCTTCCTCCAGTAGGACACCTACTGGAGCTTTCATCCTCAGAGTGCACAACTAGCCCTTTACCCTCAGATTAGGGAATGCCTTTGCTGGTGTCCTTTTGACACAAGCTGATAATAAAAAATGCTTTATGCTGTAGATGCTGCAGGATCAGAGATGGTTCATTGTGGGAGAAAGACTTGAAGTTTAGAGACCATCAAGTAGCACATCTCCAAAAGGGGGGTCCTTAAAAGGAGATTATAAATAGGATATGGATCATAGGTAGTGACGTGGGAAGAAGGGAAACTTTCTGATCCAGGTTAAAATGACGACATGAATACCCTTTCTAGCAGATACAGTGGTGCTCTGCCAGGTGCCTTTGGCTCCATCCCCCCAGCTTCCTGCCACTCATAACTCATTCCTGTGACCTTCAGAGGATTGCCCATGGAACCAGAATTAAGAGCTGGAGGAGCCTGGAAGAGTCCCTCTTCCTTCCTTCTGGGTGTCCTGCAACCAACAATTGAGTGATGTGGGACAGAACAAAAGCTCAGAAACTGTGAGGTGTAATTTCTGCTCTCCAGCTCCCTTCAAGCTCAGGCTGGGCCTAGAAGTTCCTCCCTGAACCGTACCCTTCCCGTCCTGCTCCTTCTAACCACTGGTCTCTTCGGATCACACATCCTTCATACATCACTTGTATCTGAATCCTTGGCTCAGCGTCTGCTCAAGGGAGAACCCGATTTAAGCTATCATTACCACATAAACTGGGAAGAACCCTCCCATCTCCCTTGTTTGCTATAAAGTAAAAGAAGAGAAGTTTCATTTTTTAGCAAGATGAGCTGTTATGAAAGTCAGAATTATAATTCTACTTATGTCTGCCACTCTGTGAAAATAAAGGAGCGACAGCAATGCCACTGAGTGCACCTAAAAGAATAGCAGATTTCAGAGGATAAATCCATCCTATTTCCCATCTTGAAGCCCCATGTTAGGTTTTCCCAGGTTACGTTCAAGACGAAAGCACCCGAGCTCAAGGAGATACAAACAGATGACCTTTCTTCTTGGGTAAATAACATAGATGTAACTTCTGTTGATTTCTGACAGGATAATCTTCCTATATCCTGCCAATAATCCATTTAAAATTGGTCTGTGTGGCTGCTGCAATTGCCCACGCAGCCGAGACCACAACCCCCACGGTCACTGGAGTTGCTTCCATTGCTTTCCATGGCTCACGGAGCAATCATGTAGCGGACTGAAAAGTACGTGGGCCAGGAGGCAGCGAGTCATGGCTGAGATTGGATTACTCTAAGGAAGCGTGTCTAGATGGATCACCTCATAAGAGATGTGGGTATAGAAGAAGAATGCTCTCAATTCCAGGTCTAAATAATGAAGAGGGGGCTAAAATGTATACATTTAATCATTCTAGACGCCGTTATCTTTTTTTAAAATTTTATTTTATTAATTTATTTTCGTTACAGATGTTTCTCCTTTCCCCCCCCCATTTGTTATCTTTTCTTAATACTTCTTCTTACATGTAGAATTGATATGGGGTGTGTACTAGCAATTGTTTGTTTAAACTCTGTGTTTCCTTCCGTTGTGGGTTGTTTGGGCTTCATTCTGCCCCGTCTGCCATGCTGCCTAGACGACTGTTTCCTTTTTCATCCAAACTCCCTGCAGAACGCTCTCCAGGAGCGTCTCATTCACGCCTGTGAAATGGATGATTACTGTATATCACGTTTGCTGCAGGTCTATAATTTGAATCCTTTCTTATTTACTCTAGAGTATGTTGATATTTAAAGAAACCCCTGCAGTGAGTTTTATTTATAAAATATCTTATTGAACGAAACAAGTAGTTTCTAGGGTGTGTGTGTGTGTGTGTGTGTGTGTTGCAGTTAGTCTTTTTTGCACAGTCTGAATTTCACCAGCCAGAGACTTTGATTTTAGATGTACTGCAAACAAATATCAATTTAGTGCAAACTGTGTATTATCTGAATCCTCCCCACTTTACCTCTAGAGATTCATCTGAGTCCTGGCCATTTCTTCCACTGCGAAAGCTGAAGGCCACACATGCATTTCAATAACACAGTCACAGAGGATGGAAATGACCACAGATGGAAATGACTCTCTGTGTCTCATGTGTAAGTTCTGCGCCACATGGGAACCTCAGCTCCTTCCCTTCCTTGTTCTCTGAGGAAAGCAGTGCCTCCCATTCAATTGTGTTTGCCTGGAATTAGGGTTATCTCTGGACCTGTCTTTTAAAATCCTCAAATTTTAAGATATTTTTTGGGGGGATCTGAAGCAGATAGACTAAGCATAGGGCCTTGCATGTCATCCGACAGATCTGATATAATGTATTTCAAGAAAAGCATTGGGTTCTTTTTCCTTTTCTGTAAGACGACTCTGCCTGGTTTCTAATCTTTAGGGCAAGGATCCATAATTTAATGAAATAGGGATAAATTAAGGAGATTTTCAAAACGTGGCCCCTTGCTGTTTAGGTGCAAACATTCAGAAACACCTGACCTTGAGAGTCTCTTCCTTGGCCTGTTTCCCAGGGCTCTCAGGCAGGCGTGCTGCTGCTCAAGCTGAGAGATGCCAGAGCTTTTGCAGAGGCTGCAGTGCTTCTCGCAATTTAACACTTTCTGGTGCAATCTTTTGTTCTTAGTCACCTCACAATATTGTGGATTCGAGCTTCTGGCATTCCATCCAGTTATGCTGGGCAACTGCTGCAAGGGTAGAGCTGGAAACGGGCTCCTCGGACTCGTATTCAAGCATGGGCTGCTGGTTAAATGTGGCAGATTGGCAAAGGCCTGTGTCTCCACTGCCTTTAAATCCAGCTATGATTAAAATGGAGAGGAGAAAATAGCAAATAAGAGGTGTCCAGAGAATTTTGGAAGATGGGAAGTATGTGGAGAACCCCTCCCACTCTGTACAGCCAGACAAGAACTTTCTCCTCTGGAGAAGTTGAATCGGGCAGGATGTGGTCTCAGGTGGCCTGGTGCAGCTGAGAACAGAGGGGGAGGGCACATCCAGAAAACCCATGGTTAAGTGAAGGTCAGCATACAGAGTGAGGAACACCTTAGTCCCTCTCTCCTGCTTACTATGAGCATCTCTAGAAATCAGATTAAAACTTCTTAAACAGAAGAGTGAGACATGAATCCAAGAGAAAGATGTTCAGAGTCTTACTTGTGGGTGACCCAGAGAAATGGTCAGTTTCTTGCTTGGTCAGCCTAGAGTAAGCCCCACAATTCAACAAACTGCCTCTACCCAGGGGGCTTCCAATCATGATTTTTAAGTATAAATGGATTTACTGAGAGTCAGCAGACATGTGATCAAAACCTCTAGCATGAAAAAAACAGGGCGAACAAAGTGGGAGGACTTGGGGAGAGGGAAGTTAACAGGAAATAGAAAAATGCAAGCAGCATAAGAAAACATTGCGGGGAGAAAACCTAATATTGCCAAAGAGATAAGAAGAGATTGCATTTATGAGAGAGGAACAGGATAAGATGAAAAGAGGAACATTCTGAGAAGAAAAACTCCTGGAAATTAGAACTTTGATAGCATATAAAATTGAAGATATCTCCAAGAAAATAGAAATGGTAGTATCAGCAACAAAGTGATGAAAAATAGGAAAATTGATAGTCTCGGATTGGATAGGAAGAAACTAATACCACTTGAGAGTGATGAGTTTTATCTTTTTCTCTCCAGGGATTATTTCTCTTATTAGGTTTTCTTGTCTTATCCAATTGCTTTGGGCTCCAATACAACACTGAAGAGTGATAGCAATAGCAGGCATCCTTGTTTAGCTTCTGATTTGAGTAGTAAATGCTTCTTACCTGGCTGAAGATAACTCCTTATATTCCTGACTTAATATTTTTAATCATGAATGTTGAATTTGGCAAAATAGAGACTTGCAAATTTCCATTCATATGTAAATATGTTGATTTCCCCTTTAAACTATTAAAACAGTATTGTATTGGCTCAGGAATAGATTAGGGGATTAAGACTCAGAGTGGAACCCTGACGGTTTGGCTCAGTGGTTAGAGTGTTGGCCCACAGACCAATGAGTCGTAGGTTCGATTCTGGTCAAGGGCACATACCTTGGTTGCATGGGTCGTGCGGGAGGCAACCAATCTATGTGTCCCTCTCACATCGATGTTTGTCTCTCTCCCTTCCTCTCTCTCCCTGCCACTCTGTCTGACGATAAATGGAAAAATATCCTCAGGTGAGGATTAAAAAAAAAAAAGACTCAGGGTGGAATAAATTGTAATCTACATGTTTTACTCTAAATGGTGTTTAATATAAAACATTTAAAATAAGCACAACATGACTGATGCTGAAGTCAGTACACTTTTAACTATTACTTGTTCTTAGTACCATTTAGGACTGAGCTAATTTGATAGGAGAGAAAGAAATGTCTGAAGCTAATTTGTTAATCTAATAAATTTGGTTGAATCAATGTGGTGAGCCTGGCCAGTGTGGCTCAGTGGGTTGAGTGTTGTCCCATGGACTGAGAGGTCCCAGTTCAATTCCTGGTCGGGGCACATGCTTGGTTTTCAGGCTCAATCCCCAGTAGGGGGCGTGCAGGAGGC
This sequence comes from Tadarida brasiliensis, assembly GCA_030848825.1. NCBI lineage: Eukaryota > Metazoa > Chordata > Mammalia > Chiroptera > Molossidae > Tadarida > Tadarida brasiliensis. The sequence goes on along the minus strand of CM061267.1, from coordinate 73,169,303 downwards.
AGCGGATAGATCCTTCTCTCTCACATAGATGCTTCTATCTCTCTCTCCTTTCCTCTCTCTCTAAAAAACCAATAAAAACATATAAAAACTCAAAGTGGCGATATTTTGGCATTATCAAAGCCCATTAAGACAAAATTACAAAAACTATCATAGAGTCAATTAATAACTTCAGTTAAGTAACAAAAAGTCAAATTTGCCTTGTATCCTACTAGGCAGATAAAGTTACTTACTGATTGTATATATATTTTTACCTGTGTGAACAGGCTGTAAATGGGCACCAGTACCCCACTGTGAGCTGGGGAACACAGATCTTCCAATGTTGTGGAACAGAAAAGCCTTATGCTCTGAACCACCTAGAGCAGAAAATGAAGAAGTGAATTGAAATGTAAGTACTAGATTTGTAACAAACAGTCTACTTATAAGATCTCTGCAAAGAAATACATTGGAGTAGTAAGAACCCTGGACAATGGAGCCAGACTGCCTGAGTTTGAATCCCAATTCTACCCCTACTGGCTGTGTGACCTTGGGAAAGTACTTGACCTCTCTGAGCTCAGTTTCCTCCTCTTTAAAGTGAAGTTATAATAGTACCTACCTCATAGGAATGCTGTAATGATCAGAAGAATTAATAATATGCCTGATCCATTATGTGTATATAAGTGTCAGCTATTGCTATTGACTTGTTATTCTTAAGTTCAAACACAGGCATCTCTCTCTTTATAGATTACCAACCATTTCCAGTTTTCTCTTTTCCACCTTGGGAATTAGTGTGTGTGAACACACATGTATATATAGTACACTCTGTGTTAGGCCGAATGACCCAGTGAGTCATATTAGCAGGGCCTGACTCTGACAGCCCCTATGTAATAAAACCTACAGAAATTGGATTACAATGTCATTGAGTAGTTGCCTCTGTTTTCTTATGACAGCACGTTTTCCGCATGTTGGCAAACCTCCTAGTGTGTTTTGGAACAGAGCTCTATGCCAGACCCCCTTGCTCTAAATTTCCCTTCTGTCTGGAGCTGTTAGGCTTCAAGCTTGGGCTTTCCTTTGATGGAGGATATCCAGGATTTTAAAAGAAAACTCAAACTGTTGCACAGAGTTTTTAGCCTTTCTGGTAAACAGAACCTCATTTAAGTCACACGTCTGGGAAAACAATACACGTTCTTGAGCCTAATGAAAGAGCAACAGCATCCCTTCTTGAGCATTAGATAATCTTAGATTTATCTTTTTTTTTCTTTCATGTCATAAGTTTACTTACAAACACATTTAGTATATTGAGTTTAACAGCTTGATCCATTTTTCAGAGAGACTATACCTCTTAAAATGCAGCTCTTATATTTGTGTCATAGATTAACTAAAACAGTCTTATTTCTAATTTTTTTTTTCTGTATTGATTTTTGGAGAGAGAGAAAGGGAGAGGGAGAGAGAGCTAGAAACATCGATGAGAGAGAACATCGATTGGCTGCCTCCTGCATGCCCCCCACTGGGGATCGGGCCCACAACCTGGGCATGTGCCCTGATTGGGAATCAAACCGGCAACCTCTTGGTGCATGGGCCGATGCTCAACCACTCAGCCACACTGGCCGGGCACAGCCTTATTTCTTAAGCTTGGTGTCTTACTATGAAGAAGAGTAATTCAGATCCAAAGTGCAAAGTCACCAGAGCTAGTCACTGCCACTTGTTTCCCACTGAAAATGGCAAAGTCTTCCTGGGCCCCTCCTAGTGGCTCCCGGCGCCACCGAGCTTGTGAGCCTCCCCATGCTCTGTCCCAGCCTGGCGCTGTTGGAAGCCCCACGGACAGTGCGGAGACCGAAAGCAGAGGAAATGGCCGCATCCCACCGGGTCCTCCTTTTTTCATCACCTTGCTCCCCTTGGCGCAGGCACAGAAACAGTAGGTTTACCTTTCATCCATGAGATGATCATTGTGGCCCTCCTTAATGAACTCGAATTTCAGAATTTGGAAACAATGGAAACAGAAAACGTTGTCAAAGAGTTTGTGTATAAAACTCTGTGTGTAGAGAGAATTTGAACCGTGGGAATGTTTTGAAATGAATACCCTGTGTCTTCTCCTAAGAAGAAGAAGCAATCTGCTGTCAGAATGATTGGGAGTCAATTTCCATCACTCTTTTCTACGTGACCTTGGGGCAGGGTGAGCCCTGAAGAGAACAGGGACCAGTCCTTGGGCCTGTGCTGATACACCTTCCTCTTCCTCTCTCCAGCTAGAGCCCAGCAGCTCACAGTGGCTTTGAACTCCGCACTGCGCTCTAACACAGCCCATTCTCTGGAGCTTTCAGGGAGAAAACAGAGTCTCTTGACTTGCACATGATTCTAATGTACTGGTTGTCTGAGAGCATCTGCATTTTCAAGAGACTCTTTAATTAGTCTCTGGTAGTGGGATTTTGCCAACAGGAAATGATGGGAGGACCTTGAGCGAGACCTTTCTAGGTTCCCCAAAAGCACATGGTAAGGGGTAAGGGGCAAATGCTTACTGGTATAGGACTTATAGTTCATAAACTGCTTCCAGTGTATATAATTTTTTACTTTTCACTTAATCTCTGTAATAATTCTGTGAGATAAACATCTATATCCTCACTTTATTGATGATGAAATTGAAGCCCAAAACATTTAAGTGATTTGGTCCAAGTTACAAAGGCAATGCTTCCCTGTGACCTCACAGAGGCTGTTCGTCCCCTAGTCAGGTGTTCTTACTGTTCCTTTGGGCAGGGGGGAAATGTGGACGTTCTGGGTATGTTATGCTACCTATCAGGACAAATGCAATTTAAAAGTAAGAGGCTTGCCCTGGCCAGTTTGGCTCAGCGGTTAGAGCATCGGCCCGCAGACCAGAGAGTCCCAGGTTCAGTTCCCGCTAGGTTTGTCCCTGGCCCGGGTTGGGGTCGTGTGGGTGGCAACCACTCGATGTGTCTCTCCCACATCCATGTTTTTCTCTCTCTCTCTTCTTCCCTCTCTCCCTCCTGCTGTTTCTGAAGATAAATGCAAAAATGTCCTCGGGTGAGGGTAAAAAAAATAATAGTAAATAAATAGATAAATAAATAAATAAATAAATAAATAAATAAATAAATAAATAAATAAATAAATAAAAGTAAGAGGCTTAATTCTCATTATTGAACAGGAAGGAAGAGACTTCCCTCTCCCTTTACTCAGGGCATTTACTTTAAAAATGCTTTAGAAAACTTGTGGTTATATGTACTTTCTCCTCTGAAATGTACACAAATCCTTTTGAAGGCTAAATGGACCTTTGATCAGCTTTATTACGTAGCACTGTCTTTCTCAAGGACCTGGGAGTCCTCTCTTTGAAATGTGAACATTTAGGGAGATAGCATCTCTATCCCCCAGTTTCTGGGGAGAACTTAAGAGCCTGACTTCTGTGGGTGCCTTTCTCCAAGTTGCAAAACCACCTCCTGTCTTAAATATATGAATTTGTTGTTCCTCTGGACAAAGCCAATAAGTTAGCACAATCACCAGGTACACTTAGGATGGACTGTGTGTGACAAAGGGTGCTGTCAGGTCCTCAGGTAATTGAGGACTAGTTATTGTTTGTCTTAAGAAAATGTATGTGATGGTTGTACCTGCTCGGCTCCATGAGAGGGTGAGATTCCTTTCAGTTCTTGCAGTCTCTCAGTGATGCTATCACTCTCTGGTTTCATGCTTATTCAGTGGTGAAAGTGTTTTCTGTCCTACTGCCTCTGTGGAGAGGTTTTCTGGGTTGGGAGAAGGTCTTGTTTTTAATAGTATTTCCCCAGCATACCCATGTCAGTGAGTCATTTTTAAATAGACAATCAGGTATTTCTCAGATATCTGAAATTTAAGTTTACTCTGTTTATTTGCACAGGAATGTTAATATTGGATGAAATTTCAACAGCTTATACACTTGGGATAAATACTGTTTTTATTAGTCGTTGGGAATTGTCATGCATTTGGCCTTTCTTTAAAACCTCCCTTGTCAGATAAATCTACTTATTATTTTTACACTTTGTCTTATTCTTCAATTTTTAATTAATTTGCCCACTCAACCACATGCAGAACTAAAAAGATATGGTGACTGGTTGAATACAAATGCGAAATTCCATCAACTCTTTAACAGGCACCATGAACCATCGAAACATAACATAATATAGGCAGTAGAGATCTAATATATATTAAATTCTTCATATTCACATTCAGATGGTTCCCTATTTTAATATTTTCAGCATGACTGGACATATGTATATCCAGATAGGTTCAACCACGCTGAAAACACAAAGCTTCTGTGGCCAGTGCACAGTCTTCTATTGCTTCTTTTAGGAGCAATAAGAAAAGACTGATTTTACCTGGCCAAAAGAACAGTTGTTCCCAAGAAAAATAGTTAGAGTTCAAGTCCAAAGTCCAAGGTAGAAACTCTTACAAATCAGTGGGGAGAAGCTTTGTAATTGGGGAAGACATGCCTTGGGGATGTGTTGTGCTAATATGCATTTATTAACTAAATTTCATGTGAAGTTTAATCAGTCTTCAAAGTAAGGAATGGATTAAAAGTCATCTTCTTATGATGGATGATGAAAAAAATTTTTCATCTCAGACTGATTTTCTACTTTGGCATTTCTTCAGAAAAGATAAGATCCACTTAGAAGCTGGTCTATACACATTTGCACACTTTCTGGATTGAAAAGTACCACCTTGTTTTATATAAAACAATTTTTATTAATGTTTAATTGCAATTTGAACACAATGTTCCTCTTGGCTTCATTTCAGGGCCTGGAAATTTTCACTGCGAGGTTTTTTAATATATTGACAGATCAAATTTACTATGCAAACGAAAATCGTGTATATATTTTTGAAAATAGAATACAGTGTGTGATAGGCTGACTCATGGATTATGATCTAAAATTTCCCCCCTTTTATTTTGATTAGTCCATAGTTCTGTAATGGCTATAACTTTAAATTACTTAGAGGCTATTTCAATCTCCATTCAAATGAGTTTCTCAAAGTGTAATAAATATTCTACCATGGTATCACTATTGTGATAGGTGGAGCATAGTGAAACACCCACGTTTTTAATCAGATCTGGATTTAAATTTTAGTTGTGTCATTTATCAGCTGTGAGACTTGAATCTCTCCGAATCTCCAATGACTGGTCAATAAATGAGGAAAATCAATGATACATACGTCCTTAAAGTTTTTGTGAAAATAATATTTATAAATTATCTAGTGTGCCCAGTATATTGTAACTGCTAAAAAAAAAAGTGAAATCTATTAATACTGTTGCAGAAGTGGTTGGGATGTCAGCCATTTATGATGCTCTGTAAAACAAGTCATCCAGCTTCAGGAGAACCAAATCTGTAGTTAATGTCAGTTAAATAGGAGTTGGCCAAAGAAATCTAAAAGATTTTAAGTCCTTCTAACAACTAATGCAGTGTTTCTCAAACTTTAATGTGCCCATGAATCACCCAGAGTGCTTATTTGATGCTGATTCTGATTTAGTAGGTTTGCCTGGAGCTGGAGATTCTACATTTCAAACAAGCTACCAGAGATAATGAGAATGTCCCTCACCCATGGACCACACTTGTGTTAAAATGGCTCAGGTACTAGGCAAGCTCTTGGGATAATTGTTACCGTGGGAAAGGTAGTTTCACTTATCCTCTAATGAAAACAGAATACATTATTTTACATACCACCCTTTATTTTATTTATTTATTCATCTTTAAATGTGTTTTTATTGGTTTTTAGAGAGAGAAAGGAAGGGAGAGGGAGAGATAGAAACATCGATCAGCTGCCTCCTGCATGCCCCCTACTGGGGATTGAGCCTGCAACCTGGGCATGTGTCCTGACTGGGAATCGAACTGGAGACCTCTTGGTCCATGGGATGATGCTCAACCACAGAGCCACACCGGCTGGGCACCACCGTTTATTTTAAAATTAATTTTCCGTGTGTCATCCACAAATTACACAGTTATAGAAAGATTAAAATATATCAAACACAAATATCCTTGTCATTTGGCTTAATTTTTTGAGGGGGGGGATAGATGGGTAGATTTATGTATTTATCCAGATTTATTGAGATATAATTGACCTATAACATTGTGTAAGTTTAAAGCATACGATGTGTTGACTTGATACATTTTTCTTTATCCATTTTTTGTTAATCCTCACTCACCCAAGGATTTCCATTGATTTTTAAATAGAGTGGAAGGGAGCGAGGGAGGGAGAGAGAGAGAGAAACAACAGTGAGAGAGAGACACATTGATTGGTTGCCTCCCACACAACCCTGACCAGGGCTGGGGATCAAACCTGCAAGCCAGGTCTGTGTCCTTGACTGGGAATCGAACCCACAACCCTTTGGTCCTCGAACCAACACTGTAACCGCTGAGCCAAACCAGCCAGTGCTGATTTGATACATTTTTATATTGCAAAATGTTACCACAATGGCATTAGCTAACACCATCATCATGTCACATAATTACCATTTCTTTTTTTGTGGTGAGAACATTTAAGATTTACTCTTTTGGCAACTTTCAAGCATGTAATACAGCATTATTAACTATAATCGTCATGCTGTGCAGGAATCCCCAGAATTTATTCATTTTATGACTGCGGGCTTGCACTCTGACCAGCACCTTCCCCTTTTCTCCACCCCCAGTCGCTGGAAACCACGATTCTACTCCTGCGCTGCTTCTGTGAGTTCAGCTTTTTCAGATTCCACGTATAAGTGAGGTCATGGAGTCTTAGTCTTTCTCTGTCTGACTTATTTCACTTAGTATAATGCCTTCAGGTTCCATCCATATTTTTGCAAATGGCAGAATTTCTGTCTTTCTCATGGCTGAGTTAAACATTCCATTGTGTACTTAAAATTTTTTTTTCTTTATTGATTTTAGAGAGAGAGGAAAGGAGAGGGAGAAAGAGATAGAAACATTGATGAGAGAACATTGATTGGCTGCCTCCTGCATGCCCCCCACTGGGGATCAGGCCCACAACCTGAGCATGTGTCCTGACCGGGAATCGAACTGGTGACCTCTTGATGCATGGGTTGATGCTCAACCACTGAGCCATACCGGCCAGGCTCCATTGTGTATTTATGGCATATTTTCTTTATCCATTTATCCATTGACCAACACTTAAGTTGTTTCCATATCTTGGCTATTGTGAATAATGCTGCAAAGGAACACGGGGGCGCAGATATCTCGGACATAGTGAATTTCATTTCTTTTGGATGTGTACTCAGAAATGAAATTGCTGAGTTATATGGTAGTTCTATTTTTAATTTTGTGAGGAACTTCCACAGTGTTTTCCATAGAGGCTGTACCAGTTTACATTCCCACCAACAGTGCCCAAGGGTTCTCTTTTCTCCACATCCTTGCCAACACTTGTTACCTCCTGTCTTTCTGATGACAGCTATTCTAAAACCAGTGAAATGATATTTCATTGTGGTTTTGATTTGCATTTACCTGATGAGTGATGTTGAACATCTTCTAATGTATCTGTTAGTCATTTGTATGTCTTTCTTGGAAAAATGTCTATTCAGTTCCTTTGCCTATTCTAAATGTTTTTAAAAATCACTTCAGCCCTGGCCAGTTTGGCTCAGCGGTTAGAGCATTGGCCCGTGGACCAGAGAGACCCGGGTTCGGTTCCCGCTAAGGGCTCGTACCTCGGTTGCAGTTTGTCCCAGGCCCTGGTTGGGGTTGTGTGGGTGGCAACCAGTCGATGTGTCTCTCTCACATTGATGTTTCTCTCTCTCTCCTCCTCCCTCTCTCCCTCCCGCTCTATCTGAAGATAAATGCAAAAATGTCTTCGGATGAGGATTAAAAAAAAATCACTTCATGTTTGTATGGCTCACACTTGCACAATACCTGGGCATAGTAGATAGTGAAGAATTGCATGTTGATTATCCTGAAGGTTATAAGCAGTGCTAGGTGCAGTGGTTTTCTACCCTGGCTACGTAAGAATTAGCTGGACGTCTTTTAAAACATACTTGTGCTTGACCACTCCCCAGACCAATTAAATTAGTATCTCTGTCAGTGGTCTGGGTATATTTTTAAAGCTCCCCAGGTGGTTCTAGGGCAGCCAGGACTGAACCATTAAAATGAGTATGAACAAACATCAAGACATTTTCTCTAAACATCCTACCTGTGGGCTCCTCCAGGTCATTACATGATTTTTATTATCCTGTTTCCTGCCTGCATTCAGCACAAATGTTAATATGTCCTAAGACTCCTCTGCTGCAGACACTGAGTGTAAAATGCCCTCGCGGGATTTTAATTTCTTAATATCTCTTGCCATCCTGGGCTGTCCCCCCGCCCCGCCCCCCCTTTCTCCCTCTCTTTCTGCTAAATAGCTTTTAGAGACCATTTTAATTTGCTTTATTTTCACTACAAAAGTAATGCATATTTATACTTTAAAAAAAATCAAGCCATACGAAAGGGTGAAGAAATTAAAGTAAAAAAAACCAAAAAACCCTTCCTCTCTGTACATCCTTTATTCCTACTGCATTCTACAGAATCACCCCTGCTGCCAGTCTTTGTGTATGCTTCCAGTAGCTTTCCATATGTATGCCATCATATATATTCTTACAGAAACACACTATACCTGTCCGTTAAGCCGTATTATGCTGGCAGCTTGCTTTTTCATTTAATAACATACCTTGGAGCTATTTCCATTATCATGTATGGTTCTGCCTTATTCTTTCTAAAGGATACGTAGTGTTACATCACATGGCTATATCATAGTAGTTTAGCTCGATCCTTATTAAGATATGGATTGAATGTTTCCAGTCTGTGAGTCCTGTATAAAAACCAATGTCACCATGGTCATGCTTGCATATGTCTTTACATAATTTCGGCACTATATCTGTTACAAAATGTTTTACATGTAACGGTCCAGCTTCCGCTTTCACCAGCGATTCTTGGCACCTTTGCCCAAGCTGGTCCTTCTCTCGGGAAAGCTCTTCCTTCAGACAGGCTGTTCTCATCATTCAGAGCTCCACATCCTCAGAAAGGCCTTTTCTGGGAACATTCCCACCATATCACTCTCTATTATTGGCTTTTTCTAGAATAATGGAAAAAAATAGACTAGAAATAGATTTGAAAGGGACTTCAGATGTCATGTGGTTAAATCATCTCTCTTTGAATTAAAAAACAAACTGATTTTTAGAGAGGTAATATGACTAACCAGAGATCTCTGGTGCAGATATCTAGTCTAGAACCCCATCTTCAGACTCTTCCTAGAAAGCTAAAATTGACTCTCTTGCTGGTCCCATGTTGGTCTGGGGATTCGAGAGAGCAAGGAAAGCGAGAAATCACTCCTTCTTCCCTTCCATTCATTTGCCCAGATGATCCCTCCAGTTTCATAGATCCCAGTACATTTACCAAAATTCACTGTTGACTACCAAGGTACACAGCCCCTCAGAATGTCCTCCCACTAGGATGTGTGAGTGCGTGTGTGTGTGTGTGTGTGTGTGTGTGTGTATGAAGGAGGGATAATGGGGGGTAGGGTGGTGATAGATATTTAACATACAGCTCTTAGGAGGAAAAAAAAGCCCTGATTTGTAGCATTTTCTGATTTCGATGGGATAAATACTCCCACCCTGGCCTGTTTCAAGCTACCAGGTGACACTGCTGAGCAGAGCTGGGAAGTGCTGAGTAGCTGTAGTGCACCATTATACTGTGTTTCCATCAGACAAATGCAATAGTCGTAAAGAACCTCAAGAGCATAGTTAACAATAAAATACAAGAAATGTGCAATAGTAAAATGTGTTGAAAATTTATTGCCTTCATTTTAATATTTACTTATTTATAAGCATATAATTTTTAAATAATAGTTGTATTTAACAATGATCTGGCAAAATTCCTAAAAAAATTAGCAATTGGCTCTCACCAGCCGATGGGAGACATACCTAGTACATCACTGGAGGGTTAGTAATTCCGTGTCAGCAGTTACAGCAGACCTCAGAGAAGGCTTTCTGGCAGGCCACTGAAGGGGAGAAGAATCTGTCACCCCAAAATATGTCTCTTTGACATAAGGATTATTTTAGGCTAATTATTTTTAAGAAAGAGCAGACAGAAGAAAAGCTCTGAAAACTGAGTAGAAATTACTCTTTTATAAGAGACAGTTACATTTATAAGAGAAATCTCCATTTGTAAGGGTGTCTCCCCCTCTGTACCAGGAGGAGGAGGATGATAAAATCTCTGGAAACTCTTATCAATGGAGAAAATGCGTAACTTAAGCCTGGCTGGTGTGGCTCAGTGGTTGAGTGTCAACCCATGCACCAAGAGGTCACCAATTCGGTTCTTGGTCAGGGCACATGCCCAGGTTGTGGGCCTGATCCCCAGTGGGGGGCATGCAGGAGGTGGCCAATTGATGTCCTCTCTCATTGATGTCTCTATCTCTCCCCCTCTCCCTTCCTCTCTCTCTAAAAGCAATAAAGAAAAATTATATATATATAAATGTGTATGTGTGTGTGTGTGTGTGTGTGTGTGTGTGTAAAGAAAATGAGTAACTTAAATCTGCGTAACATCCTTACTCTTGTTTATTGTGCTTTGCTGGTAACCTCCCATAACTGGCCTCCCTCACCCCCAGCATCTTTTGTCTTCAGCTGGAAATGGCATTTAAGGTGGTGTCTTGGACCATTTCAGAGAATCACTCAATTGTCCTGGGTGTCTCCCGTGGATGTAGGAGGCATGCATGTTATCAAAATTCTGTTTGTTTTTCTCCTGTTTGTGTGTCTTTTATTACAGGGCAGTGGGGTGAGGCGGGGCAGGGGTGGAGGTATCTGCCAAGAACCTAGAAGGATAGAGGGAAAATTGTTTCTCCTCCCCAACACCACAAATGTGATACGGTTGCGCCGAGATACTGATCTCAACAGGGTGTGTAGGGCCTGAGACATCCAGAGCCCACAACCAATCACCTCTGGCTTCACGCCGCCTCATTCACGTGCTGTGTCTGCTGTGCAAATGAGACCATTTCCTCTTGTGCCACAACATGAGAAAGACTGAGAAGCCCCGCTCCAGAATACCCACGACCTCCTTTCAAGCCATTTCTCTCTTGGGCCAGTGTCCAACCATATATTGACTAAAGTTTATCTTTTTCTATATTTTTTATGTTCCTAATAATCTAAAAGTGCAACAGACAAATAACCAGCAAATATCAATCCTATATCATGTGTTATAGAGTCTGGGAACATTATAAGAAAGAATATAATAAAATTCCAATCCTGAAGGAATCTGTAATCTCATTACAGAGATAAGACCAACACTTCAAACAACCACAGAAGCAATAGAAGGTAGTAAATGTGTGTAATAAAAGAGGACGTGACATGGCACAGACTCTGTCACTGAACTTCGGAGAAGGAGTTGAGAAATCAGAAGGAAGGCCGTCTGATTTCACCTTCTCGCGTGACAAGTACAGGACTCCAGTGTTGATTAATCCGAGTGATTATTAACCAGCTGTGTAGAAGAGTCAGGGCCCAACTAGCCTAAATTCCAGGCCATCCACTCAAAATCCACTCAATAGCTCAGCACCCCTCTTGTCTGGGCACTCTTCTCAGGGGGATTCTGCATTAGGGGGTACAGTGCTGAGGGCTCACTACAAGTTTAATTTATTTCACATCAGAAGAAAAAATTTAGGTCAAAGGAAAGTTTTAATAGATGATATCAATATATTTGTATTTATACCAATACGGTCATAAAATATAATTTTAATATTTTTTTTTTTATGGAAGAAAGGGCCAAGGAAGGCAAAAGTGCCTTCCCATGAAAGTCATAATGAGGCTCTGATCTCCCAGGCACTGCAGAAAGCTAAAGTGGTGAATACGGCAAGCAAGGCCCTGCTTTCATGAAACGTCCATTCACTTAGTGGGAGAGATCATGAACAAGCCAATTAACAAACCAAGAAGCAAGGCCATTTCAGACAGCGATAGAGGAAAGTCTGTGTAAGAAAATAAAACATAGTTTGACAGAGAGTAATGGTGGGGGGAATGTTCCAAAAAAGGCCTTTCTGTGGATGTTGAGCTCTGAATGATGAGAAAAAGCCAGTTTGATATAAAGATCTGAAGAGTTTCCCAGACAGCAGGAACAGCATGTGCAAAGGGGCTGAGTCAGCAGTGAGCTTGGTGGAGTGAAGGAGCCAGAAGTCCACTGGGCGGGCCTGTAGAGGGAAAGGAGAGGACAGCAGAAGAGGCTGGAGTAGTAGGAGGCGCTAGTGCACCGTTTAAGGGTATTGGATTTGGTGTTGAGTACAATGGACAACTATTGGAGATGTTTACAGAGAGGAAGGACGGAATCTAACACACATTGCAATAAGATCACTCTAGGTTCAGTGTGAAATATAGCTTGGAAATGGGAGACCAGTTAAGAAACCTGTGCATGCCCTGGCCAGTTTGGCTCAGTGGTTCAAGTGTCGGCCCTTGGACCAGTGAGTCTCCATTTCGATTCCGGTCAAGGGCGTGTAACTCAGTTGAGGTTCATTCCTGGCCCTGGTCGGGGTCATGCAGGAGACAACTAGTCGATGAGTCTCTCTCACATCAGTGTTTCTCTCTGTCTCCCTCACTCCCACTCTATCTGAAGACAAATGGAAAAAAATGTCCTCAGGTGAGGATTTAAAAAAAAAGAAACCTCTGCATTAGTGCAGATAAGCATTGATGATCCTCAGGTCAGGGTGGTAGCGTTGGAGATGGAAAGAAAAGGATGCATTGGGATGTATTGTGGATGGAGAGTAGCAGAAATAGGTATTGGGGGTTGGGGGAAAGAGACTATCCAGGATGGTCAGAAACCCTGGCAGTTTTCATGAAAAGAGTTGATTATACAATGTGAAGAATGGGTCTTTTCATAAAGAAAATAAAACTATGTTTTTTGCTAACTCGAGAGCTTAATTTAGATTATTAACCAATAAAAATATACCGAAGTTAATGGGATAAAATATATGCATGCCTCAATTGTATTTGCAAGCTATTAAAGGAGTACATTTTTTAGGTTCATATTGTTTATGAAGCAGAAGGTACATTGTGTTATAACTTACTTGTTTTGCAATATATTTTATCATATATATTTTGTAGATAAATGAACCATGAGGGAAAGCCTGATTTTGAATGTGAAGAGTACACGAAAATAAGACATAAACAGAAACAAAAGACAATTTCAAGTATTTCATTCCACATTGAAAGAATTCCTCTATATAAGTATTGTAGTTTCAATCCATTATGCAAAAACTAAACAAAATGGAATGGATTTTAAAATGTTTAAGTTAATAGAATCTTGCATGTGACAGAACCATGAGATCATCTGGGGGAGGCTGCAATGAACTTCAGAAAGTATTTAACCTCTCCAAGTCCCTAATTCCTAAAAGGTAATAATGCCCAACTTACAGAGTAAGGTTAAATAAAATAATGTATAAAACACATATCACAGTCTGCTGTATAAATAAAAGTATAACTTTTCAGAGATGTGGCCCCCAAAAAGTTGAACTAGTTATCAAGCCAATTTTAATCCAGTTAATTTTTGAACAAATTAGTGGCATAAACCAGATTTCAGGATAAACATTTTAACTACCTATAAAAACAAACAACTTTCTTTTTCCAGCTTTATTGAGGTTCAATTGACAAAATTGTACATATGCAAATTGTACAATGTGATTTTTTGATATACATATACTTTGTGAAATAATTACTTGAATCAGGTTAGTTCATATATCTTTCACCTCTCATAGTTACCTTTGTGTGTTGGGTGTGAGAATGCTAAAGATTTACTGTCTTAGCAAACTTCAAGTATACAATACAGTATTATTAACTATAGATGCTATGTTATACATTAAATCTCTGGAAACTAGTCATCTTAGAACAGAAGCCTTGTACCCTTTGACCAACATCTTTCCATTTCCCCCAACTCCCAGTAACTTCCATTATATTCTCTGTTTTTATAAATTAGACTTTTATTTAAAATCACATGTGTAAGTGAGATCATACAGCATTGATCTTTCTTTGTCTATTTTATTTCATTTAACATAATGTCCTCCAGGTTCATCCATGTTGCTGCAAATGGCAAGATTTCCTTCTTCCTCTTGGCTGGATAATATTCTTGTGTGTGGGTGTATGTCACACATTCTTTATCCTCTTCTAGCAGTGGACACTTACGTTTTCTGTATCATGGCTATTGCGAAAAAGGCCGCAATGAACATGGGAGTGCAGCTGTCTCTTCAGGACAGCGATGTCATTTCTTTTGAATGTAGACCCAGAAGTGAAACTGCTGGGTCGTATGGGGGTCCTCTTTTTCATTTTTTGAGGAACCTGCATACTGTTTTCCATAAAGGTTGTATCAATGGACATCCCTGACAAAAGTATACAAGGGTTCCCTTTCCTCCATATCCTTGCCTCATCATTTTGATCAAAGCTATTCTAACAGGTATGAGTGATATCTCATTGTAGTTTTAATTTGCATTTCCCTAATTATTAGTAGTGTCAAACACCTTTCTTATAACTGTTGGCCATTTTGCAAACAACTTTTAAGGAATGGTAAGACTACTTTAATAGTGTTGAGTCTTACAGAAATATTAGTTATAGCCCTATTACATTTAATATTTAAATATATATAAATGTATACTCTGAGAATTCAGAGAAATCATAGTAGTCAGTCAGTCCAGTGGTTCCCAGACTTTGGGATTTCATAGACCAGTAAATTGTCAGAAAAGAAAAATAGATAAATAAATAAGAGCCTGGCATAGGATAGGCAACCCTTCATTTATTTATAGTAGAAGATAAAAATATCAAGTAACTACTATTATTTACTATTAAATTGAGTTCTTTATTTTTACTCTTCAACCATTGATATGTTTTTGTTGGGGAGAAATGGAGAGAGAGGTCAATTTGAGAGAGAAACATCAATCAGTTGCTTCTTGTATGTGCCCTGACCAGGGATTGAACCTGTGATCTAAGTATGTGCCTTGACCAAGAATTGAACCCGCAACGTTTTGGTGTATGGGACGACACTCCAACCAACTGAGCCACCTGGATGGGGCTTAAATTGAGTTCTTAAAATAAAAGACATTTTTCTACCAAATCTTTATTAAAATAAAACCTTACTGCATTGTTCACATTATTCTATATTTTGGCAGACTCTTGAATATTTGTCATGATCCAATTGACAACTGCTGATGTCTGTGCCCATTGGCAGATGAAAATTTATCCAGTATTTAAATTTCTCAAATGATAGGAAACTTACCAAGGACGAATCACTGGATTATTTATCAAGTTAAAAATAAAAACAATCAGAATAAGTTTGCTTAATGTAGTAAAATTTAACGTTATTTCTTATACAGCTTGTTTTTTAATTCTTCTTGAAAATATAGATTCCATAAAACATGAATTTCATTGATATAACTGTTATTTAGACACAACTATAGTTATACCAAACACACATTGTTCTGTTTATCAAAGTGATTTTAGCAGAATTTCATAGATCATATTATGCTCTGTGTATAACAGTGCTAGAGTTACACTTTTAAAAACTGTATATTTTTCTTCACAGCCGAGATCAGTCTCTACCTTAAGCATATTTTGTATTCAATTATTCTTTTAACAAGTATCAATCCATATTATTATGTGCCTCCTGGGCTGACATAACCAATCACTAATGTGGGAGGAGGTTTGAGTGGCAAGGTTTGAGAGGACACCCAGAGGGCTCAGCATCAGGGAAAATAATGAGAGGTTAGCCTGGGTACCACAAAATAAAATAGAAGGTGGCATTTTATTCAAATGCTAGATAAAGGAACAACTGTGCTAACTTTGACAATGGTATTAATAGATGAACTCTCATGATTAAAGAGAAGATCCAGGCACTAATGAGGTCATGAGATCAGAACCTTCTGGAAAAGACTTTGAAGAGGGCCATTTAATTCCTTAGTGTAGTAAGTTCGTAACTGACAAAGAGGTTCTGAGCTCTATTTTTTTCTTTCTCCTCTCATTCTTGATGCCTCAACTCCTCAGTCCACTTCAGTCAAGGAAAATGTATTCTCTTGGTATAAACTTGAAAACTGATGAGGGAGGTTTTGGAAACCATGATTGTTCTAAAGAATATATGTGAAACCTAATAAAATGATAGGCTATTAAAGTAAGAAATACACCAAAATGTCAAAATTTATTATCTCTTAGCAGAGGAATTATAAGCACTTTTAAATTGTTTTCCTTGTCTTTTCTGGATTTTTCCAGATGTCCTACAATAACATGTGTCACTTTTTAATCACAAGACAAATGTTATATATGTGGTGGGGAAAGATAACCCCTGACAGTATGGACTGTGATGCAATAGAATAATTTCCCACAAAATCTTCATATTTTAAGCACTAATGGAATATCACGTTAAACTAAAAGGGTGCTCAGTGCATTACACAAGTAAAATATTTGCTTCATCAAAGGAAACCTACGAAGTAATTCTATTTAGTATGCTTAATCCATGAACGTGCCTTCTTCGTGGCACTGTAAGTCTTCAAAACGAGACAATATGAGCCATAGTAGGTTTGCTTCGTAAAATCGAAGGAAGTATTCCAAGGAGGATGAATAGGAGAAGATAGGAGGAACTACCTTTGTGGTGACTTCCCTAGAAAGTAGAATGCTTGGGTGAGTGGAATCAGAGGCAGGAGGAGCCACCGAGTTTGGGGGGGTTGGTGTGGATGGAGGCCCCCCAGCAGTGGAGAGCACCTTTCAAGAACTCCTTCAGCCCAGGCGCACAGTCCCCGAGGCACTCCCAGCACCTGCGCCAGTGTGGATGTGCTTTGGCCACCTCCCATTGTAATTCGATTGCTGCCTACTCTCTACAGAGGCCAGGACATCCAATCATTTGAAAATCAACATGGAGACATTTGAACCCAATCTTTTTTTTTTTTTAATTTATCTTTAATGTTGAAAATATCACAGGTGTCCCTCCTTCTTTCCTCCATTGACACCTTCCTCCCCTCTCCTGCGCCCCCCCCCCTTCACCTCTCTGTTGTCTGTGCCAGTCTTAAAGAGAAATTGAGCTATATGGAATACTACACAGCTGATTTCCTCGGGGGCTCTTTGGCCTGTTTCTTTAAAGCTCTATTTTGTATTTTAAAGCAAAATTGCCTTTGCCTTTGGGTACTTAGGAAGATCCAATAGTGCATTTATATGTAATCTGAACCAGTATTAATATTAAATTTGGGTGACTAACATAATTAACATAATTATAAAATTTTTAAGTGAAACTAGTATCAAAAATTCTTTACCATCTTATATCCTTTTATCCTAAAACAAAGTTATAGTTGATGATGTGGAATGCCACCACTGAGAAATTAATTTGTTCTTTTCAATATAGTTCTCTTCCAGCAAGAACATTAAGTGCTTATGGTAAGCGCTTCCACTTGTCTGTATGTGAGTCTCTGAAAAGATGACTCGTTTGTTCAGGAAAAACACAGCAGACACCAAATGATCTGAAATTTAAAGGCCAAGGAAAAGTAATCACACGTGTCAGGAACATAAATGACACTTCTGTGCTCAGAAGATTTATATGTAACAACCAAACTCAGGACTTCAGCCCAGATGGCAAATCACACAGCGTCACTTCCACAGGACAAGCAGAGTACTTCATCAGAAAGCAATGTCTGTTCCTCTGTCATTCCAAGGATTGTGCTAGATGAGAATTTAAAAGTTTGGTTATTGCATCATCAACTCATAAAATATCAGAACTGAGAGAGTCTTTAGAGAACCTCTAATCCAACTTCCTTATTTTAATCTTTCTTTCCCTCCCTCCCTCCCTCCCTCCCTCCCTTCCTTCCTTCCTTCCTTTTCTTCTTTCCCGATACCCCCATCCTCCCTACTAACCCTCCTCCCTTTCTTCCATGAGGAACATCAGAGAAAGAGAACACTTGAGAAATTCCCCTAAATCACATAGAAAGCCAATCTGCTAATTACATAACAGTAACTTATATGGTTTAATTGTTTTTGTGGCAACCCTTAAAGGCGATATCGCTCCCTCCTTCTTCACTGAATCTCCCTTTTCTTTGAAGACCACCATGATTAAAATACTGAGGTAATTACAGTGTATTCACAGTTCAGTTTTAATTTGCATTTTTCTTATTATAAACAATTTGACTATCTTCTCATATGGTTAAAGGCTATTTATATCTTTTTTGTATAATATTAGTTCATTTCTCTAACCTATATTTTCATTATATGTCTTTTTCTCTCAATTTTAAAAGCTGTTTATATTTTAAGGGTATCAATTTTTGTGATAGATATTACAAATATTTTTCTCAGTTTATCATTTATCATTTTATTTTATTTATTTTTAATTTTTATTAAAGTATAGTTAACATGCAATATTATATTAATTTCAGGCATACAACATAGTGATTATACATTTATATACCTTATGATGTGATCACCATAATGTCTTGTGACCATCTGTCATTGTACAAAGTTATTACAATATTATTAACTATATTCCCTGTGCTGTACACTACATCAATGTGATTTATTTATTTTAATCCTCACCTGAAGATATTTTTCTATTTATCTTCAGATAGAGTGGGGGGAGAGAGAGAGAGAGAGAGAGAGAGAGAGAGAGAGAGAGAGAGAGAGAGAGAGAAACAGAAACATCAGTGTGAGAGGGACACATCAACTAGTTGCCTCCCACAGGACCCCAACCAGGGCCGGGGCAAACGGCAACCGAGCTACGTGCTCTTGACTGGAATCGAACCCGAGACTCTTTGGTCCTCTGGCCAATGCTCCAATTGCTGAGCCAAACTGGCCAGGGCTAATTTACTTTTTTTTTATAACTGTAAATTTGTACCTCTTATTCCCTTTCACCTTTTTCCCCCACCCCCACCCCTCTGGCAACCATCATTTTGTTCTCTGTACCTATGAGTCTGTTTTAGTTTTGTTTTGTTTGTTCATTTCTTTTTTATTTTTTAGATTCCACATGAAAGTGAAATCATATGGTATTTGTCTTTGTCTGACTTATTTTACTTAGCATAATACCCTCTATGTCTATCCATGTTGTGAATGGCAAGATGTTATTCTTTTTTATTGCTGAATAATATCCCAACACACACACACACACACACACACACACACACAGACACACACATGCATCCCATTTCTCTACAGCCTTGCCAACACTTGTTATTTATTTACTTTTTGATAATAGTCATTCTGTTCAGTGTAAAATGATATCTCTTTGTGGTTGTGATCTGCATTTCTCTGATAATCAGTGCTGTTGACCATCTTTTTCTATGTTTGCTGGCCATCTGTATATCTCCTTTGAATAAATGTCTCTTCAGGTCCTCTGCCTATTTTTTAATAGAATTATTTGTTTTTTTGATGTTGAGTAGTATAAGTTCTTTATATATTATGGATATTAACACCTTATCAGATATGTCATTTGCAAATACCTTCTCCCCTTCAGTGGATTGTCTTTTCATTTTGTTGATGGTTTCCTTCGCTGTGCAAAAGCATTTTAGTTTGATGTAGTTCCATTTATCTTTTTTCTTTTGTTGCCCTTGCCCAGCGAGACATATCCAAAAAAATACTAAGACCACCTGTTAATGCCTGTGTTTTTCTCTAGGAGTTTTTTGATTTCAGGTCTTATATTTAAGTCTTTAATCTCTTTGATTTAACTTTGTATATGGAGTAAGAGAGTGGTCCAGATTCATTTCTTTGCATGCATCTATCCATTTTTCCCCAATACTATTTATTGAAGAGACTGGCTTTACCCCCATGGTATGTTCTTGCCTCCCTTGTCTTAGATCAATTGGCTATATAAGTGTGGGTTTATTTCTAGGCTTTCTGTTCTGTTCCATTGATCTATGTGTCTGTTTTTGTGCCAGCACCATACTGTTTTGATTACTATAGTTTTGTAGTATAGTTTAAAATCAAGGAGGATGATACCTTCAGCTTTGTTCTTCTTTCTCAGGATTGCTTCAGCAATTCAGGGTCTTTTATGGGCCCATATAAACTTTAGGATTATTTGTTCTTGTTCTGTAAAAAAAATGCCACTGATATTTTCATTAAATCTGTAAATTGTGTTGGGTAGTATAAACATTTTAACAATATTAATCTTTCCAATCTATTAGCAGAGTATAGCTATCTTTCCATTTATTTGTATATCTTCAATTTCTTTTATCAATGTCTTATAGTTTTCAGAGTACAGGTCTTTTAACTCCTTGCTTAAATTTATTTCCCAGTGTTTTATTCTTTTTGATGCAATTGTAAATGATATTGTTTTTTTCATTTCTATTTCTGATAATTTATTAGTGTATAGGAACATAACAGATTTCTGAATATTTTGTACCCTGCAACTTTACTGATTTCACTTATTAGTTCTCAGGGTTTTTTTTTGTGTGTGTGTTTGTTTGTTTGTTGTTTTGGTGGAGTTTTTAGGGTTTTCTCTATATAGTATCATGTCATCTACAAAATAGTGACAGTCTTACCTCTTTCCAATTTGGATGCCTTTTATTTATTTATTTTTTCTTATTGCTGTGGCTAGACTTCCAATGTTATGTGAATAAAGTGATGAGATGGGTATCCTTGTGTTGTTCCTGATCTCAGAGGAAGCACTTTCAGATTTTTTAAAATCATAAATAGATGTTGAATTTGTCAAATGTTTTTCTGTATCTATTAAGATGATCATGTGATTTTTATCTATGGTTTTGTTAACGCAGTGTATTACATTGATTGATTTGTAGATGATGAAACATCCTTGCATCCCTGGAGTAAATCCCACTTGATCATGGTGTATGATCCTTTTAATGTATTGTTGAATTTGTTTTGCTAATACTTATTGAGAATTTTTGCATCTATGTTCATCTGGGATATTGGCCTGTAATTTTCTGGTTTTTTTTTTTTTTTTTTTTTTCAGTGCCTTTGTTTGATTTTGGTGTCAGGGTAAGGCTGGATTCATGGAATGAGTTTGAAAGCATTTCTTCCTCTTGGATTTTTCAGAATAGTTTGAAAAGAATAGTTATTAATTCTTTAAATATTTGATAGAATTCATCTGTAAAGTCATCTGGTCCTGTGCTTTTGTTAAGAGTTGCTTGATTACTGATTTGATTTTGTTATTCTTAATTAATCCGTTTAGATTTTCTGTTTTTTCCCGGTTTAGTCTTGGAGGGTGTATTTTCTAGAAATTTATCCATTTCTTCTAGATTGTTCGATTTATTGGTATATAATTATTCATAGTATTCTTTTAAGATCCTTTGTATTTCTATGGTGTCAGTTGTAACTTCTCTTTCATTTCAGATTTTGTATATATTTGGGCCCTTTCTCTTTTTTTTTTTTTTGCTTGATGAGTCTGGCTAAAGATGTATCGATTTTATTTATATTTTCAAAGAACCAGCTCTTAGTTTCACTAATCTTTTCTATTGTTTTTTTTAGTCTCTATTTTGTTCATTTCTGCAGTGATCTTTATGATTTTCTTTCTTCTACTAACTCTTGGTTTTGTTCTTTTTCTAGTTCCTTTAGGCAAAAATTTAGATTATTCAGGTTTTTCTTGTTTCATGAGGTAGTCCTATGTCACTATGAACTTCCCTCTTAGAATGGTTTCTGCTGCAGCCCACAGATTTTGTAGAGTTGTCTCTCCATTTTCATTTGTCTCAAGACATTTTTTAATTTTCTCCTTGATTTCTACTTTGTGTGGTAGGTAGCATGTTGTTTCGTCTCCACATGTCTGTGTTTTTTCCAGTTTCTTTTCTTATAATTGACTTCTGTTGTGCTTGAAAAAGATACTGTATAAGATTTTAAATTTATTGAGATTTGTTTTGTGGCCTAACATGTTATCTATTCTGGAGAATATTCTATATGCCCTTGAAAAGAAATTGTATTCTTTAAATTTTGGATAAAATGTTCTGTAGGTATCTATTAAGTCCACTTGGTATAATGTGACATTCCAGGCCAATATTTTCTTATTGATTTTCTGTCTGGGTGATGTATTCATTGATGTAAGTGGTTATTAAAATCCCCTATTATTATTGTATAGTGTCAGTTTCTTCCTTTATGTCATTAGTATTTGCTTAATATGTAGATGCTCCTATGTTGAGCACATTAATATTTATGAATCTTATATCCTCTTCTTGGATTCACCCTTTTATCATTATGTAATGTCCTTCTTTGTCTCTTTTTACAGTCTTTGTTTTAAAGTCTTTCTTGTGTGACATGAGGATTGCTACCCCAGCTTTCTTTTCATTTGTATTTGCATAGGATATGTCTTCTCTTTCCTTCACTTTTAGTGTGTGTGTGTGTCTTTAGATTTGAAGTGTCTCTTGAATTACTTCATCGTAATGAAATTCTGTTTCCTGCCATGACAGATCCACCCTGGTCTTTCTGCAACATTTGCAATTGCATACAACAGTTTTACCTTAGTAATATTAAACCAATCAAGACAAAATTAATTTGGTTAAACATCTGAAAACAGCTTTTCAAGTTGCTATCATTTGACCATTTTTTATCAAGCAATTTGTATAGACTTCCTGTAGACATTTTGTTTTGACTCTTTTTGAGGATATCTTTAGAATGATACAAGTATTTCTAATATTAAAAGGAATTAAAGTTAACTCTTCAAATATTACAGCTTTTTGACCTCTTTTAATTGCAACCTTGACTTTTCTTTCTTTCTCTTCCTTTACCAAGTGTAATAAAGAATTCAGTTCTGTGGTCCAAGAAGCCCTGTAGGTTTATGTACTTATCATTTAGCACTTTCATAAAATTGTGGCTGCTAGGTTGACAAGTACATCTGTCTTTTCATTTATTTAAAAAAGCAGGTGGCACTGGACTTTGTTAAATGTATTTGTATAAATCTGTATAGGTATAAATCTGCCTTTTCTAGGTTGGTCAAATTCCCTCAAGTCTTTCTTAAATGATTTCACCCTGTTAAAAGCCTCTTGTACTCAGTAAACAGTCAATTCATATACTGTTCAAACATTAAATTGTCCAATCACTTTCTTTTCTCCTTCTTTTGCTGAATATCAGTTATGTTGATAGTTTTCTGTTGGCTCTGAGCTACAATTCAGGAGGAAGCAACGCCAAGAACTTTGATTAGTGGTTCCAAGTGAAGAGGCTGCTATTGTCAAACATTTCTCCCTTGACTGGAACAGATGGGAATTCAATCCTGTTTAATATGATCACCCTAATGATGCATCCCTGGATAATGAAAAATTATACTTTAGTTGGAATCAGAACATCTACCAATATTAATAAGAGTCAGATATCTTTCTGGGTTCTAGGATAGAACCTTGGTCCAGCAACATTATTACTTGTGCAGATGTTGACAAACAGTCAAAGCTGCCTGGTATTCATGAAAATCAAAATCAGTTAAGCACTAAATCAAGAGCTCATGAAGTCTTCACCTCCACGGATGAGTTATTTCAATTAGCTATAGCATTAGTTTTGTAAACGTGGGAGGTGATTTTCTTTGCTCGTGGAAGACAAATCCGTATTACAAAAGGATAAGAAATCTTTCCCCCTTTTGACTGTGACACCAATGAGTTCTAATATGAACTGTAATTGTTCAGCACCCTGTAATTTTCCTAAAAGCTTCCAGGTTGTAAAATGCCGCTCAAACTGGTGGCTTCTTTCTCCATTTAGTAGCACAGCAGGCAGATGTAGAAGTGACAGAAATGTGTCTTGTCTCATTACTTAATTATTTTGATGGATATCATGCTAAATGATCCTATC
The DNA here is from genome assembly GCA_030848825.1 of Tadarida brasiliensis. Classification (NCBI taxonomy): domain Eukaryota; kingdom Metazoa; phylum Chordata; class Mammalia; order Chiroptera; family Molossidae; genus Tadarida; species Tadarida brasiliensis. The sequence goes on along the minus strand of CM061267.1, from coordinate 73,145,647 downwards.
TCTTTATTGTACAACCGGAGGAAGGGCTTCTTTGCTGTCATGGTTACAATATGTTAGTGCTGGAACTTTAAATTGAGATGCAGTGTAGCTGATGAGAGCTTTTCTGCAATTTCTGTCTGACATTGTCCCTGTCACTGATAACTCTGCAGAAGGAAGTCTGTATCTGTTTTTAAGTATCTAATCCAGTTCTCTTAAAGTGATTATGAAGTCATTGGATGATCAAGAGAGGTACAAAATTCAGTAGTTCGAGAATATAATGGTTTGCATTGGCTCTCTGCAGCAAGTGCCGCATTTTTGTGTTATTCTTCAGAAAATCTTAAATATTTCCATAAATATTTCTTTGGGGAGCTCAATTAACACTTAATTTTCATTATTTAAAACCTTCATATTTTTAACAAGAATGTAGTATTCACTGAAATGGTGCATTCTATGCACTGTTAACCAATTTATTCCCTCAGTCTTTATATAACAATATTTCTTAAATAACAGATGCTTTCTCTACTTATTATCTAAGAATTTATTGAAGTTTATCTACATGGGGTGTTTATTAAAATACATCAATTTTGATATGATTAGTCCAATTATATTTCTGTTTAGGTGAAAACTTTTGAATTTTGAATTAATTTATCTGAAAGCATGTAGTAGGCCAAAATTATATTGAAGTATTTCTTAGAAGTTATGCTTTTTGCATCATCGATGTCTTAGTGTTCAGAAGCTATACACGCCTATTAAACAGTCATAATATTCTTTGCAACTTTTCGTACTCCCCATGTCCCTTTGAAAAAGATGACATTAACCCAGTTTTAGAAAGGGAAAAATGAATCAGAAAGATGGTAGAATATTACAGGTTGAAGTATGTGTTTGTGTTTTCACTGTAATGATTGTAGTATTTTATTTTGAAAATAAAATTCCTGAAAGGATAAAGTAATATAAACTCAGTTATAACCATTGTTCCTTTGAAAATGGACTATATGGCTGTTTTATGATAAGTATATTGCAACATTAAGAATTTATATTTTTGCTTGAGCCACATAAAGTATGGTTCAGAAACAATATTGGTTTGGTGGTTTGATAAACAAAATTTTCTAAACTTAAGTGTACATATGTATAATACCTCTTCTAAAACTGGTAAGCACTTCCTGGTAATCACCTATACTTCCATTGTTGATTGTTGAAGAAAAAGTGTCCTGACCAACCTGGACACTCCTTAGGTAATTGTGGGGAAGGAGGCATTTTATCAACAAGCTTCATATGTTTCAAAGTAAAACACTTCTACTATCTCTCTTTAATAGATTTCTTACAAGGATAACCAGTGATCTAGGTTCTGCTCTATAGATCCCTCCAGACCCGTGTGTGTGTGTGTGTGTGTGTGTGTGTGTGTGTGTGTGTGTGTTAAATCCCCATAAGACATTATCATAACAGGTTCATGTGGTTAATATTCATTTAGTTTACCCACCTATTTACAACTTTTATTTGCCATTTCATCTTGCATCTGCAAGATTCATCTAAAATCATGTCCTGTTTGGAGAGCATTGTTTAGTATTTCCTTTAATACTTTACAGGAGATGAATTCTCTCATTTCTTTCAGCCTGAAGATATCTTTACTTCAACTTAATTCTGAATAGTATTTTCACTAGTATAGAAATCAATTTCATTCTTTCAGTCCACTGAAGATATAACTGTATGTTTTTTTCTGATTATTACTCATTTGAAAAGCATCTCTCTCTTTCTCCGGCAGCTTTTAAGACTACCTTTTTAATATGTGGTTTTGTGAAGTTTTGCTATGATATGTACGGTAGATTTCTTTGTGTTTTTCATGCTTGGACTCCTTAAATCCATGGATGATGTCTTTCATCAGTTTTGAAAATCTCACGGTCATTACCTTGTAAAACATTGCTTCGCCACATTCTCTGTTCTTCTAAGAAAGAACATAAATGTATGTTTGGACTTTTCACTGTATCACTCATGTCTCTTACCCCATCTTTGAACATTACATTCATTTGTCTGTTTTTTATGCTGTGTAGTTTCTTTTGAGCTGTCTCCCCAGATAACTGATATACTTTTAGCTGTACCTAATCTGTTGTTATATTCATCCATTCAATTTTCAATTTTAATTGTTAGAATTTTTAGCCCTAAAATTTTTATATTTTTTTCTTTTTCAAATATGTTACATAAATTTTTTGTATTACCGTTTTCTGTTGAAATTTTCAATCACATCATTGTCTCCTTGAACATAATCAACATAGTTATCTTAAAATCTATTCAAAGTCTGTATCAGTTAGTTCAAATACTCTATGGACCAGCATCAATGTGTCTCATTAACTGTCTGTTGTTTCTGCTGGATCGGATGCATATTTTCCCCTCTCTTTTTGTTATCATGTGTACCTTATCAATGCCTGCTTATCACTGATGTGTTCTAGACACTTTATTTAAAAATTTGCTTTTAGAATAGTTTAAAGATAATGTTAGATTCCTCTCAAAAATATTTTTGTTGGCTTCTGCACCTGTGGGCACTGTAATCTCTAGTCTGGTATTACCTTGATGCAATTTCAGAATTTTATCAAACTTGATGACATGGGGCCATAGTTTATGTAGGGGAGAGTTGACTTCTGGTTCATCCTTACCTCTATGGTTAAACCATTTGGATCCCAACCCAAGATCAGGATTGTACCAGATTCCTCACTCATGGTGGCCACTGCTTTATCTTCTGTCCTCTAAGCCCGTGAGTGCTGCTTGGTGGCCAAGCAGCCTCTTTAAGAATCAACAGATGCCCCTGAGAAAGCAGTTCCAAATGCTCACATCTCTGCTTTTCCATCTTCTCCTGAATCTTGGCCTGGGAATTCTTGAATATCTTCTTATGCATGTGATGTCAACAATTTTTTTTTACATTTGGTTTATCTTTCCTAGATGTCATCTGAGTTGAGTGTTGGACTGAATTATCTGGCTTTCCATTAGTGGAAGTGGAAGTCTCATTATCCTTTCTTATCTCATATAGATCTAATAGTCCATGCTTAGATGATATTAGGTAATATCTAATATTGATAATATATGATACAGATAATATATACTTGGTTATATACTTGGCAACTTTTATTTCCCCAATGGAAACTAAGCTTTTGGTGAGCAGGGGCCATTTTATGCATTTTTTTTTTCATATACACACACGTACCACCACTCACACTGCACCCAAAATTCTAGCTCAGAGCTGAAATGTACACAAACACAAATTATATATTTGCTCATTTGATATTATAAATTCCAGAGTAAATTAACATAGGAAAAATTGGTTTTATTCTTATTTAAAATGAATTCTTATGGTAAAGGCTAATTAGACTTAAGAAAGTAATGCTCTTTTGTTATTTATAACTGTTATTTTTATTATTGCTGTTCCTAGGTGATTTGTACATTTAATTTTTTTTTAATTTTGGAGAGAGGAAGGAAGGGGGAGAGAGAGAGAGAAAGAGAGAGAGAAATATCGATGTGAGAGAGAAACATAGGTCAGCTGCCCCTAGCACCCACCCCAACCGGGCATTGAACCCGCAACCTGGGTATGTACCCTGACTAGGAGTCAAGCCCTTCACCCTTTGCTATATAGGGCGATGCTCCAACCAGCTGAGCCACACTAGCCAGGGCATGTATAAATGTATAAGTGTTTTATACATTTATAATCACCTTCATCTCTTGCGCTTCGTTTATACCACAACAGCTTTCTGGCATCTTTACTTGATGAATCATTTATTTTGGTCAGTTTGCCTATCCTGCCTATGATTCTTTTCAGTGTGTTTACTCCTTCCTATGCCTCAGGCAGAGCTTGAAGCCCAAGTCCTGGCCACTTCCTGAGCAATGGCCATTGAACATGAACCTGAGGACACCTATGGTCGCATGGAGCACATTGGGCCAATCAGATATTCTCTCCAGAGAGTTAAATCGGGTTCTAATCCTGTTGTTAAGCAGCAGAACTGAAAAATGACATGAACAGTACTGAGGCAGCCCTGTCTACAGTACACAAAAAGCCAGTCTGCAGAGAAGGAGTAAGAAAAGTGGTGCAGACACCATGAGATAAGCAAGGAGGAGAGGCCACGCCACACCCGCGACGGAGCCTCTTACCATTTTCGGAGCTTGTTTTTGTTAACTGTCACCGACCTAAACAAGGCATTGTGAGATATTTTTTAACATTTCCATTAAATCTCCTTTCCCCACTTTTTTGGGGGCAAAGGCTAGTGTGGGTGGGTTCTGTTTTTTTTTTTTTTTGTAATTTAAATAATATGTCACTAGGGCAAGAACCTTTTATGAAATTACTTTTTGGTCATTTGGTTTATGTTTTTGTCTATCTGCATGAATAATCAGCAATTGATTATATCTTTTTTGGTCCCAATTTTAATTTATTTGAGATTTAAGATACTTGGAATTCAGCACATAGAAAACCATGTTATAAGTTCCTATAACACAGTCAGGTCAGAGTATTTAATGAATAAGTGAATGCTTTGAACTTGGAGAGGCGCAGATAAAACAAAATGCTTGAGTCAACAACTCATTGGTTTCAGAAAATCCTTTCCAGACATATGCTATTATGTAATTTCCCCCCTAAGGGAAACTTTCAGATAGAAGTTTCAAATGAGACAATAAAATGCCTTTCAAAAATCCCAAGGAAAAGAGCATCATAAATGTATGCAGTCCTTGGTTGATGCTGCATTGTTTGTGATTAACCACACAAGGAACTAAGTCACCGAGTTCCTAATGGAATCAATTATCTTCTTGAGAGAGCACTTCTCAGAATGTTCCACTAACGGGTTTTAGAGATCTCACTCAAGCTGAGTTTTCCTATGACTTGTGAAAATGTACTACAAAAAATAGCACATAATTGGGAAGGTTGATTTTATTTTAAATGAGTACAGAATAAGTCAGCTGTACTTTTATAAACACGCTTCTTGGAAATGATAGGATGCATGTAGCAACTTTTAATACCTGACAAAAAGCTGAAAATTTTGTGCTTTTAAGTAGTGATTTCAGAAAATGATTCCTTTTTTCGTGTTCATTTGCAAAGTCAAGGGCAATTAAACTCACTGAGCAGGGGCAATTCAACTTCAGGGTTTTTGATAAGTAAAATTTACAGGGACACAGTCCCTTCTTGAATTTGCAGAACCATGAGTTAGCAGACAAGGAGTTTACTGTCTACTTGGGAAGACAAAGTATAAAAAAAAATTAATAACAGCATGTATTATGCATTATTCGAAAATGCACCCAATGGACTGAGAACACATGAAGTGTTAATCACATAGAAGACCAAAAAGACCTTGAAGTGCTGGGCGGAGAGGGGGAGATGATTATTGTGACCTGAAGTCTTTTCAAAGGGAAATGTCCTGTGGTGAGGGGAATTAGGAAACAGGCCAGGTGTATTTTCCACCAAAGATACAATATGAATAAATACATTAATCACATTTTAATATAAAATAGCAAATGAAATATAAATTATCAATGGATTTCAAAAAAGTATAAATTGAAAAAATTCCCAGGGTAGAAATAGACTGTGGAAGTGATACTCTAAAGGATTTGAATGTAAATCATAGAAGATATGGTGTCAAAATGTGGTATTTGAATCCTCCCACAACCATATCAAAATTACAACTAAACTACAGAACAATCATCATTCAGAACCACCTGAAATCTGGCTGAACGGAGTCCTACAACTAGGGATGTAAAGAAGAAGCCACATTGAGACTGGTAGGAGGAACAGAGACATGGAATAGGCTGATCCCACAACTATGTATAGCAGAGAAAAATTGGGAGGGATATCTTGGTGGTCGAATTCCCCCAAAAAGTGAGGGGTTGCAGCCCCACACCAGGCCCCCAGCCCAGGATCCCAGTGCCAGGAAGAGAAATCCCCAAAACTTCTGGCTATAAAAACCAGCAGGGATTGAGGCTGAGGGAGACAGAGGGCTTCTGGAATCTCAGGCAGCTCCTCTCGCAGGGGTGGGGAATGTCCAGCCCCCAGGCCATGAGAAATCAATACCAGCTAACATCACATGCCTCACCAAGTTAGCCTGACCAAATATAGCAGGCTAATTTTTAAGTTGATAATTTTGTACGGCCTTCAAATGATGTTATAAATATCCAAATGGCCCTTGGCAGAGAAAAGGTTTCCCACCCCTATAAGGGTCTGCACATGAACTTACTCAGACTCATTTCCTCTGAGCTCTAGTGCTGGGGCAGCAGCTTGAAATGAATCAGGGACATACCAGAAGAAACTGAATTGTCTGGCTTCAGGGCAAAAGCTGGGAGGGGGAGCAGCTTTCTACCAGACAGAAGTGCTGGCAGGGGCCATTGTTCCTTTTCCAAGACCCCTACCTCCCCATGGAGCTGGTAGGTGGGTGCCATACCTGAGGCTCCATCAACATAGCTAACACTGTTCACCTAGCCCTGGTGATTCCCTGAGACCCTGCTCCATCCAACTTGTGGGCTCACTCAAGCTGTTTCCAATGCCTTTTCTATACCAATGACCTGTCTTGGTTCATGCTTCAGACTTTTCTAAAATATTTAAAACAAGCAGCATCTGGCCTCAGCATACCACGTACCGTATTTTGCTGAGTGACTCCAGGCCCAGCACTAGCAGCAGCTGGCCTTGATTCACAGCTTGGCCTTGCCAGGGCACCTCCAAGCCCAGCACAAGTAGTAGCCTTGCGCAGATAGCTCTGTAGCTCATGCCAGGTGGTCCTGGGGAGAACAAAGGCAGTGGCTAACCTTGGCCTGCATCTCTCGGGAGGCCCCAGAGCCAGCACACCTGGTGGACAGATTCAGACCATGTTGAAGCACCAACCAACCACCTCCATAAACGACTCACTCAAGGGGTGGACCCAGCGGCCACCAGAGACCCACTGAAGTAAGCCCTGCTCTGTGGGGTGGGCTCCTGTATAGCAGATCCTCCACAGTAGTCAGTGGTTGCAGCCAGTCCTTGCAGCCGATTGATCAACCTAGGGGTAAATCCCTCCCATTGATGTACCAACAGAAATCAAGGCTCAGCTACAACAGGAGGGTGTGCAGAGCCACACGAGGGTGGGGAGTGGGAGCGGGTACACCTGGAGTGCCCAGCTTGAGTGATCAGGGAGGCTGTGCCACTAGACCCTACAGATCACCTACTACATAAGGCCACTCTACCAAGTACAGGAGACATAGTAGCTCTACCTAATTAATAGAAACAAACACAAGGAGGCTGCCAAAATGAGGAGACAAAGAAACATGTCCCAAATTAAAGAATAGAACAAAACTCCAGAAAAATAACTAAACAAAATGGAGACAAGCAAACTACTAGATACAGAGTTCAAAACAATAGTCATAAAGATGCTCAAGGAAATTAGTGAGAACCTCAACAGCATAATAAAAGACATGCAAACCATAAAAAAGAAGTAATTAGAAATAAAAGATAAACTGACTGGAATGAAGAATAGTTTATAAGAAATCAACAGTGGAGTAGATGAAGCCAAGAATCAAATCAGCTATTTGGAATGCAAGGAAGCAAAAACAAAACAAACAAAAAACACCCAGTCAGAACAGCAAAAAGGAAAAAGAATACAAAAAATGAAGATAGTATAAGGAGCCTCTGGGACAACTTCAAGGGTACCAATATTCACATCATGGGGGTGCCGGAAGGAAAAGAGAGAGAGCAAGAAATTGAAAACCTATTTGAAACAATAATAACAGAAAACTTCCTTAACCTGGTGAAGGAAATAGACATACAAGTCCAGGAAGCGCTAAGAGTCCCAAACAAGATGAACCCACAGAGACCCACACCAAGACACATCATAATTAAAATGCAAAAACTTAAAGACAAAGAAAGAATCATAAGAGCAGCAAGAGAAAAGCAGTTAATTACCTACAAAGCAGCTCCCATAAGACTCAGCTGATTTCTCAACAGAAACTTTGCAAGTCGGAAGGGAGTGGCAAGAAATATTCAAAGTGATAAAAAGGAAGGGCCTAGAACCAAGATTACTCTACCAAGCAAAGCTATCATTTAGAATTGAAGGACATATAAAGAGCTTTCCAGACAAAAAAAAGCTAAAGGAGTTTATCACCACCAAACCAGTATTACATGAAAATGTTAAATGGTCTTCTCGAAGAAGAAGAAGAAGATGAAGAAGAAGAAGAAGAAGAAGAAGAAGAAGAAGAAGAAGAAGAAGAAGAAGAAGAAGAAGCAGAAGAAGAAGAAGAAGAAGAAAAATATCAGAAATATGAACCATAAAAGGGCAATAAATTACACATCTATCAACAATTGATTCTAAAAAACAAAATAACTAACAAGCAGAGAAAACAAAAACAAAAGGTAGACTGAGAAATTCAATCACTTTAAAAATAAAATGTTAAAACAAGTGATTCAAGCATGAAAATTCATAATATACAAAAAGGAAAGAGGACAAATAAACTTCCAATGAAATATTTCTAACAGAAAAAAAAAAGTACTGTGTCTCCTGAGTTGAATGCAACAGGGAATGGGTGGTGATTCTATTGTCAGCTCGAGGCAGAGCAAAAGCAAAGCATTATCTGGTGTTGCAAGATTTGTCCTTGAATCAGATTTCTCTGGGAAGCTTGTACTGTAGTTCAAATTCTTGTCTTCTGCTCATTCTTTTTTAAACAAATTTATTTATTTTTAAGATTATTTTCTGAATTTTTCATTTACAGTTGACATGCCATATTATATTAGTTTCAACATAGTGATTAGACATTTATATAACTTATGAAGTGGTCACCCCAATAAGTCTAGTACCTATCTGACACTGTATATAGTTATTACAATATTATTGACTGTGTTTCCTATTCCCTACTTTACTTTTCTGTGACTATTTTTTAAAACTACCAATTTGTACGTCTTAATCCCTTCACTTTTTCACCCAGTCCCCTGACCCTTTTCCCATCTGGTGACCATCAATTTGTTCTCTGTATTTATGAGTTTGTTTCTGATATGTACTTATTTTGTTTTTTAGATTTCACATATAAGCAAAATTATATGGTATTTGTCTTTCTCTGTCTGACTTATTTCACTTAGCATAATACCCTTTAGGTCCATACATGTTGTTGCAAATAGTAAGATTTTGTTCTTTTTTATGGCTGAGTAATAATATTCCATTGTACATAGGTACCACCTCTTCTTTATCCATCTTTTTATTGATGGATACTTAGGTTGCTTCCATATCTTGGCTGTCGTAAATAATGCTGCAGTGAACATAAAGGTGCATATAGCTTTTCAAATTAGTGTTTTGGATTTCGTCAGATAAATACCCATAAGTGAAATTGCTGGATCATATGTTAGTTTTGGGGAAGAGGAGAACTATACATTCAAAACAGTGTTTCTTTTTTGCAGATGCTTGTATTTGTTCTTCTTAATTAGATCCTTCTCTTTTCTTTACACTTTCCATTAATGATTTAGTCTAAGTCTGCTAGATTTTGACTGCTTATATTTTTAGCCCTTGAAAAGGTATCTCAAACATAGTAGTTACCCAGTAAGTGGTTTTGTTTTTAAAGAATAGTTTATTGATTTTTAGAGACAGAGGAAGGGAGAGGAGAAAAACACTGAAATGAGAGCTTAACATTGATAGATAGACTGCCTCCTGCATGCCCCCTACTCGGGATCGAGCCCACAACTCAGGCATGTACACTGATCGGGAGTCAAACCAGCAACCTCTCCATGCCAGGACAATGCCCAAACCACATCAGCCAGGGCAGCCAGTACGTGTTTTTTGTTGTTGTTGTTTTTTGTTTTTTTTTCTTTATTGATTTTAGAGAGAGAGGAAGTGAGAGGGAGAGAGAGATAGAAACATCGATGAGAGAGAACATCGATTGGCCACCTCCTGCATGCCCCCTACTGGGGATCAGGCCCACAACCTGGGCATGTGTCCTGACTGGGAATCGAACGGGCCACCTTTTAGTGCATGGGTCGACGCTCAACCACTGAGCCACACTGGCCGGACCCAGTACGTGTTTTAAGTGTTTGTTGAATGCATCCTTCAAATGTGATGTCAATATTGTCAGATGTTGTTGCTTCCCATTTAAAGTTAGTAAACCTAAAAGCTTGAAACTCCCTTAAATGACTCAGAAAATTACCAGAAAAAGCCTTCAGGATCTTGTGTTGAGGGGAACACTATAGTATTTCCCAGGCATCAGTTTACTTATCTCAACTAAAAGGCCTCTATTAACCAAAATAGTGATGACAACACCTGTCATTTCACCCTTACAGGCTACTTAAAGGGAGTCATAAAGCCACCCCCCAGACAAACACTACTCCATTATTTGTCTCAGGCCAGCTCTAAAGAAGGCCTCCAGGTGGAAACATCAAGCATTTGCCGATTGTCTTCTACCATCCTTTTTGTAAACAGCATATCACAATACACTAATGCAGTTGAGTAGTTTTAAGGCAAATACATAAAATTCAAGTAGCTGTAATAGAATAAAAATAAGCATGCACGTGGTCTCATCTTCCCTCTATTTTCACAGTTTCTATATCAACTTTGATTCTATTTATAGCATTTCAACCTTATGCCCTGGAAAAATAACTAGATTGTCATTCCCCTTGTCTCTGTGCAGAAAGTCTAACGAGAAAATTCAATAATACTTTAAATATGGACTTAATTAAGCTTGCAAGTCAGTACCTGATATAGAGAAAAATCCATGTTATATTAATCTGTCTGTAAGAAGAAAATGATGTAAAAAGTCTTCAAAAAGGTGATTCAGATTCTCTGCTTTAAAGAGAACACAAACTTTGCTCAGGGTGTGGGGTCATATTCAGTGTAAATTCCTTCTATAATTTTTGGTTTAATTATTTATGGTTATGCTAAATTGAATTTGGGTTTACAAATTTGTGAGGTATTTGCTAAGGGTAGCTTTTAGGTATTTGTAAACATCAGTCATCATGGGGGAAATGTACAATTTGGGGACAATCCAAAATTTATCATGAGACATAACATTCTTCCAGTGTTTTTCAGATGAGGATATGTGCTTTGAAATGAACCAAATTGTGTATTTTGGCTATTCGCAATGGTCCCAATTTGTGTTTTGTTTATTAATAACTGTAAGCATCCTCTATGAAGTAGAGGTAGATAATGGATATAGGTCTCTTCTCCCACATTCTCCCCATTAGATGGCGTGTTACAATGAAGCAAGAGCTAGGCTGGATTCTGTCACAGGACAGACATTTGCTATCAGTGAGTCTAATAACAGGCTCCAGAGCGAAAATCTACCTTTTTAAACAGCTCTGTGAATTTCTGTTTATATCCTGTTAAGTACTTCATTAAGCACCTTGGCTAAGAGGTTCACTCCAATGTAAAATGATGACGTTTAAGAAGGATCGAGTGAACTTTTGATTGGCTCAAACAACAGAATATTCCATTAAGGGTGGACATAAGACCAATGGAATTCTGGACCTACAGAGTTACTCCTAAGGCAGAGGGGTGATGGACTTCATCACTGCATGCTACCTTCATGTGATGGTGAAAGTATCAGTACAGTATTTTAAACCACCCCATGTACTTTAAACACACACACATATATATATATCCTAAATTTATATATATATATATCCTAAATTTATATGTGTATATATATCCTAAATTCATATATATTTATATAAATTTATATATATAAAATATATCCTAAATATATATATATATATATATATATATAAATCTATATATTTATATATGTAAAGTTTCATCATCATATAGTCCATAAACTTTGGTATGGTGTAAATATATATATATATTTCATACCAAGGCTTGTGGACTATATGACCATGAAATTTGAACTCATGACTGTTCACAGATAATTGACTGATGCCCTTGGCTTTTACTTAGTGATTCATGAATCAGGCAGCATCTAATCTAGAAAACAGAAAGTAGCTACAAGGAGCTGTACATGGTACGAGATTTTATAGAACGCAGTGAGCAGCAACATGGAAGTCATAGTAGGCATTTGCAAACTGGTTAAAGCAAAGTTACTTTTCTTACATGTAGCAAAGAGAGGTATTGCAGCCAGGTTAGGTAACTTATGCTGGGCATGCGAGCACCGATTGCTTCACCAGGCCTTCCTCTATAGGGAGAGCCAAGCATAGAAATTCAAGTCTTGGTTTGCTGATGTGAGGTTAGCATGAGCAACTCCATCTTGGCCCTAATCTGGTTACTTTAACATGATGCACATTTTCAAGCTAAAAAAAACCTTGTTTGGGGAATAGAGAAGATAAAATTCCTTGAGAGCCTTCTTTCTCATAGAGACTCTTGGTAGAGAAAGAAACTCTACCAAAGGTATTCATCTGGTACTAGCTAACAACAAAAATCTCAAGACAAAGCTTCTTTGTGTTCTTAACAGTATCTGTTAAAGGCTTTTTTTCTGTTGTTCTGAAAAAACTCTATTTATGCAGAGTTGGGCTCACCTGGAGTGAAAGCAGGAGCATCAGATCAGTCTGTAAAGTAATAGGAAACTTCTGTTTTCCTCTGACAGGCACCAGAGGAACGGAATTAGAGGTGTTGCACTCAGAAGAAGATAGCTAAGAGGAGGAGAGAGGTCTAGAGAGTGAAAATGAGCCCATCCCTTCACCCCTACATCCTGGCCACCAGTGTCAGCAGACAGGAGCAAGGTAGTGTGAAAAATTCCTGGGTTGAGAGTGGCCAAGGGAACCCGTAAATGGTGGTGGTGACGTTGTTTCTTTGACTGCTCAGCCTCAATCCCTTTCCTGTTTCCCTAAGGGCAACCTGAATTCTTCTGGGGAATTAGCTGTTCCCGTGGGTATGGAATGTGGGGCAGTTAATCAGATGCCTTGTTCTGACTTAATCGAGGATCAGGCACGGGACTCAGGTTAGACCAGTTGGGATTGTGATTTGAGCAGAGTTATTGCAATGGTTGAGATTTATTCATTCTGCCTCCAGTACCCAATTGGATGCTTCTTGTGGTTTTCATTTCTTAACCTTGTGTTCTTAATTTATTCCTTCAGCTTTCTCGTCAGCTTTGTAAACTCCTGACAATTCCAGTATGTTCCATTGGGAACCAGCATATTACAAAGGATTAAAAGTATGAATATATTTGAGATTGAACCCCGGTTCTAAAACTTTCCACTTTGGGTTTCTGTCTATAAAATGGCCATTATAATGCCTCTTACTTCATAGGACTGTTTTGAGAGTTAAATGGAGATGACACATGAAAAGGCTTAGAACAGTATCTGCCATACTTTGGGTATTCAATACATTTGAGCTAACAATACTAAGTTAACTGCAGTTGGTTTCTTGGGTTTACAGATGCATAACTCCATCACAATGATAATGCCTAATTTTAAAAAGTTTATTATGTATTGGTTTTGGGTGTACAGCTTAGTGGTCAATCATATACTTTGCATAATGTTCTCCTCAGTATTTTCAGTACCCCAACTGGTACCATACATAGATATCACAATATTATTGCCTAGATTTCCTATGCTTTACTGGTAAGGCCTAATTTTTAAGTGACGTTGTTTTCTACAGTGTGAGGTGCCACAATCTTTCACCTGTCTCTCAGGCCTTCCGAAAAATTCCGTTTTACCCAACGACCTCATTAATGGTATTTGGAGACTGAAGTAGATGTATTTCATCCATGGGTGAAGCTATGCAGAGAGGAGGCAGCTGTTACGAGAAGCAGAATGAGTGGAGATCAGCAGTTCAGAGAGAAGGGTGGCTGGTGAACCCAGGGAGCCTTCCTCTCTTCCCACCCCCCTGCCCACCACCACAAACTGGAATCCTCAGGAATCTCGAGGAGGGCAGAGACTTCTTCCTACATGGGAAACTGGAAGCCTTAGGGAAAATTATACTTACATCAAGTTTCGTATCTTCCTTTTCTCTTCATGGTATTCAGTAGTCTTCAAAAACATAATTTTAATGGCGATGAGAAGCTCATCTCCCCTCTCAGTTTGCACAACAGAATTCCCTCACACCAAGCATTGATGAATCTTCAGGATGTTATTGAAGGTAGGGGTGGGGATAGTGGTGGCGGTGTGGGAATCCTCAGGAGGGGTGACATCTCATAGGACACAGCTTTCACCATCTCATTCACAGCCCCGTCCCCTTCCTGTCATCATCTCTGCCTCCCTTCTGCACAGCTCAGAAGGATCCATATTACTCTGTCTCTTACAAAGAGCAGCTTACCCTTCCTCTGAAGACTTATAGCCCAATAGCATCCTGATTTTCAGAGGTAGGGTTGAGACTTCTCCTTCTACCGTGAGCCCTAATCAAAATATGGTTTCTTGACTAGAACGGATTAATTCTGGATCCAGCTACAATCTACGTAAGTGCATCCCATTTTGTACATACGACCCAGGTGAGCCTAGACCTCATCAGAGAGTGAGAACAAATCTAGTCTATATTAACAATTAGGCTCAAAGCTTACAGGTTTCACCAACTCCACAGCATGGCCGGAGACACACTTCAGAGTTCTTTCCATCATGGCGTGCCAGGGGCCTTCAAGACTCAAATGGAATCTGTCTGGCTGTAGCTCTGCTTTGTCTCCACTGTGCTGTGGAGCTGTGTCACACCCAGAGAGAAGAGAAGTGGGAAGGGCTCTCAGATACGTGTCCACTCAGCACCTCCACACCACAGTGTTCGAGCCTAGACTCCTGGTGTGAAGGTCCCACACTCCTGCCTGCACAGGGGCTGCTCTGAGGAGCCACACTGTCCTCAGCCCACCTCTGTCTCAGGCCCTCACCAGGTAGATGTGGCGTATGTCTTCAAGTATACAGCAGATGTAGCCCACCTCTGTCTCAGGCCCTCACCAGGTAGATGTGGCGTATGTCTTCAAGTATACAGCAGATGTAGCCCATCTCTCTCTCAAGCCCTCGCCAGCATTCCTCTTTCTTCAGGTGTATATCAGGGACATAACTATTGCCTTGTTCAGGGAATGAGTCATATAATTGGCTCACAAATCTTTTATCTATAATTTTTAAGTAATAAAACAAATGTATGGTACTTTCTTGTTTTCAGAGGATTTTTCACCTCTATTACCTTAAAAAATTTTTAGAACACTTGAGTTAGGTAGCATAAGTTTTGTTCATTTCTGCAGATAAGGAGACTTTTCAAGGTTAAAAGATATGTGAAATCCCTTTGGGTATGTTGACAATAGATTTGAGACTAGATACGATCTGAGACCAGTACTGTTTTCTTATTCTTACTTAGGGTCACTGCTCTGGGGTTAATGTGAATGTCTTCTCTCTCTCTCTCTCTCTCTCTCTCTCTCTTTCTCTCACACACACACACACACACACACACACACACACACACACACACACACATACCATCACCACCACCACACTCTGGGCAGCTTTTGTGATATTGTCACCCCTCACTCATTTTTAAAGCGTGCCCTCAGAAATGGGTTTTAAAAATTGATATTTGCAACAGAATCCTCTAGTATGCTTGTAAATGTTCAGACTCCTGGTTTCTGCCCTTGACCTTAGGGTGGCGTTAGAGAGTCTTTGCACATTTTATAAACACTATGCGCTTTGTGTGTCCATTGAAGTTTATGGGATCCCCAAGAGGTTCCTGTGACCTCTGAGGTGGGGTCTGTGCCAAGAGCCAGTTTTGACTGTTGATGATTGGAAATTGGATTCTAGTTACAATTTTTTTTTCTGGGAGCCCATGACCTGGAGGGTTGTTAGTTGTAGGCATATTGTGACTTTAATAGAGTATGAAATAATTGCCTTTCAAATGGGTTTTCTTCACAGATAAAAAGGAGATGATCTTTCAACTGGTTATATAAATTTACTTGAGAGAATCAACATTTATATGCTGAAGTATCACAAAATGCAAATAGGCAGGTTTTTTAATGCTTCAAATATAATTATATACTTGAATTTATGCTTTGGACTATTACATTTTTATATACAGTATTATTAACCATACTAAAACCAATAATTTTAATGCATTGGACTATAACAAGCATTTAAATACTCCAGAGAGAAGACACTTAGGTATATAAAACCTAGAAGAAATCAACTGAGCCAGCAGAATAATGATAATGATGATAATAATAATAATAATAATAATAATAAATGGTAACAACAATAACAATGGATCAGATGTCTAGTTAAGCTAATTTCATAATCCATTGACATTTCTAGGAATTCTAAGCTATCTTCTTTCTTTTATTTTTAAGGATAATTAGATTCAGTCACATAAGGAAGAATTCTGGAAGTTTTTACTTAATTTTTATTCCTTTCTCTTTCTCCCCAACTTGTTTCTCTTTGCAAGGGATAAAGAAAAGACTCTGGCTATCTTAAGAAGACCAAATGGGGAGTGGTGGTAGGAAATAGACTAGACAGCCACTGAGTAAATCACAGAATTTGTGGAGAAGCTGAACAACCAGGAACTGGGAAGGACAGGGACCGGTCCAGCTCTGGGGCTGTCAGTAGTGGGGGCTCCAAGCTTGCCAAAGACAGAGCCATGGAATGCCTGACTCCAGATGCAATCTGCTCAACTTTCTGCCTACCTTCCTGGGGTCTCATGCCCACAGCCCCGATGACCTGGGATGGCCACTGTGCCATCAGGACCACGTGGCACTCCCCTCGTCTCCTCTGTAGGCACAGATAGGAGTGCTCACACATTTGAAGAAGGCTGGCATGCCAGGAGAAATGTGTTCTGTGTCTCTTTGTTGAGAAGCCATGCTGAGAAGTCATGACCAACATTGTAGCACATCACATTCCATTGATTCCTTTGCTTCATTTCCCATTAGTTCCTGAACTTTACTCCTCTGACCTGACCTTGCACTTCAGGTTCTGCTTTTCAGAGAATAAAAGCTAGGACCACCCCCCTCCGCCCAGTCAAGCCCTTATCTCTGGATCCTTATTCTCCTATTTGTAAAAATAAATTCTCTCTGGGAAGACTTCTCAGTTTTCACCTTCCCACACATCTTCAGATAGACCTAAGTCAAGTGACCCCATTCTGGACAGTCTCGTCTAGACTTAGACAAGACAAGAGTTTATTCCTAGGAAGGCTAAGATTCAAAATGAAATGCTGGCCATGAAGAGCCCTTAAACAAGAACATGCAAGATGAGTTAGTCAATAACACAATGAGAAGATGTAGAAACAAAACTCTGTGTAAAATACCTAAAAGAGAAAATGTACCTCAATCTGATTGGATCTAGCTCGAAGATGCTTTAGATTTTAATACATTCTATAACTATAAAAGAGCTCCAGCAACACTGTCCATTTTTCTATAAGATGGAATTCCATTAATTTTAATGAAATTTTTTTCAGATGTCCTAGGACTTTTGATATATCTTCCACCAATGATTTCTAGACACCATCACCACTGAGAGCAACGTACATATTTGGTTTATGTTTAAAAAATAAAAAGCAGAGCCTCTTGGTAGCCCTGCTGCATCAGCTCTGATTCCAGCTGCAGCTGCACCATGGATCACCCCTCCTCAGGACCCCATACCCCCTTTTTTCTCTATGCCTCATCGTTTCCTCTGGAGGCTCCCTCAGCCCACAGCCCATGGCCTGAGCATCGAGAGGATTCACATTGCTAGGAGCAACGCCCAAAACTGTGCACAAATGTTCGGCCTCCTGTCCTTCAGAGAGCTTCTTCAGAGGGTTAAGAGAGATAACTAGCTAAATCCTACATCCACTATTAGGCTTTCTGTCCTCTCTGTCTCCATCTTATTGGCCTCTCATTGCTGCTTCCTGGTATTAGCCCCGCAAAAATATCGGTACCCATTTCCATCCCCGGGCTTTGCTTGTGTGGGAACCTGAACTCAGACATGAGCAATTTTCTAAAATTTTACACAGTTCAGGCAGTCTGAGCTTTCTTTAACTAAAAATCAAGTCTCCCTAAAAAAAGAAAAGAAGGGTAACTGTTGGAGAGCTAGGGAGTAGTCTCTAGGGTGGTGTGAGAAATTCTTAGTGTCTACCGATTGGGTTGCCCCCAAAAATGATAGTGAAGTCTCCAGGTTTATTTTACTTTTTTTGAGGTTTAATAGTAGTTGTTCAGTTGCAGGCAACTATTTCTGAATGGTCCTCAAAGAGATTTCTCTTCCTCAGAGCAAATAGCAGCATTGACAGGGGTGATCACTGTCATGTGTTTGCAGCCTTGCAGGTTATAGCCGAGACAAGAAAAAAGTAATTTAATAGCTATTTGTGTGGCTGGAAGTGCTTGAATATAGAAAATAGTGTGAATATATTTGAGCTTGGACATAGAAAGAAGGGTGAGTGGTGAGCACTAAAGGATGAATTCTTTAGAGAGACTGATACACATTAGCAATGACATTATAAACAAGAGCTTTACAAGACAGATTTGGAAATTTTTTTTTTTTCAGTCCTCTGGGCTAGTCAACCATGCTTGGAATGGTGTTCTTGGATCTTGGTGCTTCTGGGATATATAAATCCTCTAAGACAGCAGCCATCCACATAATGTGGGGACTTGGAATCAGACTATACAAAAATATCAAGGAGGATAGATCAGCTGCATGTAATTCAAGCCCTGCTCTCCATCCTTGATGTGCATCTCTTGTTTCCTTGGCCATAGATGGCTCTCCATCTCTAGGCATTGTGACTGTATTTCAAGCAGTAAAAGGGTGTGGGAGTGGCAAAGGGCTAAAGGTGCTTATGAGCTTAATCTGTCCTTCCTTAAACAGAGAAAAAAATACCTTTTCTCTTAGGTCCCCCCAAGAGATATTTCCTTCAATCTCATTGGCCAGAACTGAGAACCATAAGATAGACTCGCCTACATGTTCTAACTGCACAACTGGGATTAACTTTCAAGACTATACTCTTAGTTCTGGTTCAATCTGCAAGGAGGTGTGAGAGGAATATTTTTAACTGTGTTCATTGTTGCCCTGTAGAAAGTCAGAGTTCTGGTGACAAGGAAAGTGATAGAATGCTTACTGGGTTGGCAATGTCCCATAAGTGCCACAATGAGAAGCCAGTGAAACACTGAAAATTTTAACCTAAAGAGAAAAGAATAAGAAAATGTGATATTTCCAAGCATCATGAGCAATCCAGACTTCTGTGGATAGCTTTCTTTCACCAGCTCCCTCTGGCCTGTCTTTTGCTTCTGTCCTCCCCTTCATGCCCCAACTTTTACCCCTACTCCTAGGAAGAGAAGACAGAATAAGATGGAAACAAAGGGAGAATACATGTGCAAATAATTTTGTAAAAGAGGCTTGACTAATCCCACCTAGATGTATCTGTTTGGGGGTCTCATTTGTTATTTATATTCTTGATCATCTAACGGTGGGCTTAGCTGTACTTTTTTGAGCAGCTATTATAAAACACAGATATAACTGTTTTGGTTTTGTAGATTAGGAAATTAAGATTTACAGAGGATATATCCCTTGGTGGTATAAGAGATACATAGCGAGTCTGGGGTTTGAACTAACATCTGAACTATTTTTAATACCCTAGAAGTGCTCATATGAAGCATCTCATGCCCAAGGCTCTGAGCTGAGCTCTTTAGACTGCTTGAAAGCTGTGATTTTATTATTATGAGTGTTCTGTGCCAAAATAACATCTCTAGAAGAACCCTGTGGTCCTCGTATTTGTGTCATTTTTTTAAAAAACCCATGGAATTTTTATATTTACCTGTGATTAGCCCACAGAGGTGGATAAAGTAACACATCTCCTTTGATATGAATTTCATCAGTTTTATTTGTTAACGCTGGTGCTGACCCAGACAGCTTGCCATTATATGTTGTTGTTTAATTCAAAATGAAGAATGAAAGAATTGTTGATATCTGAGTAGGTTTATCATCAGTATATCATGAGGCGATGTGAGCCATTCAGGGGTTGAAGGTCACCCATCTCTTCTCCTTTCTTCCTTTTCTCTGCCCCTTTTTCTGTTGTTGTTGTTTTTCAAGTTCCAAGTTCTCTGCCCCTGGCCTTCTGGAGCTGTGCCCAGTCCTCCTACAGGGTTTGAGCGGTAGCAGCAGCAGAATCCAACCAGCGGCCAGCTTGCTCTTTTCATTCCCTGCAGACACAGAGCATCTGCTGGATGGTTGTCTGAAATAATTCAGTATATTTTTAAAAGAAGTCAACAGCTATTTTTATCCATTCATTTACTGATGGACACTTGGTACATTTACACAATGGAATACTATGCAGCTGCTAGAAAGAAAGACCTCTTACCCTTGGAGACAACGCGGAGGGGACTGGAGGGTATTATGCTAAGCGAAATAAGCCAGTCAGAGAAAGACAAGTATCATATGATCTCACTTATTTGTGGAATATCATGAACAAAATGAGCTGATGATCAAAATAGATCCAGAAACATGGAAGGAGGGAACAGACTGACAAACCTGAGGGAAGGGGAGTGGGGAGAAGGGAAGAGATAAACCAAAGAGTTGATATGCATATAAGCCTAACCAATGGACACAGACAACAGTGTGGTGAAGGCAGGGGGGTGGGGCAGGAGCAGGGAGGAGGGTGAGGGTGTCAACGGGGGAGAAAAGGAGAGACGTCTGTAATACTTTCTTTCTTTTTTTTTTTATCTTCACCTGAGGACATTTTTCCATTTTTTGTTCTGATAGAGTGGGAGGGAGAGAGAGGAAGAGAGAGAGAGAGAGAGAGAGAAACATCAATGTGAAAGGGACACATCAAGTGGCTGCCTCCCACATGACCCAACCAGGGCCGGGGACAAACTGCAACCGAGGTACATGCCCTTAGCGGGAACCGAACCTGGGTCTCTCTGGACCGCGGGCCGACGCTCTAACCGCTGAGCCAAACTGGCCAGAGCCATCTGTAATACTTTCAACGATAAAGATAAATTAAAGGAAAAAAAAGTCAACAGAGTAGAAGTCAGTCATGCTGATTGTGGGAATAAGACACACAACAGGTAGTAAGGAAACAGTGTTTTTCTTCCATCCCACTTAACACAGGTGGCTGTCATCCAGCTTCAATCTGAGCTAAGACTGTTTTGTTCTCGCAATGAAAATCCAAGTAGGAGGTGACCCCGTATATATACTGACAAGGCATGTGTGTCTCAAGGGGTGGCTTAATGTACACAAACCACAGCTTGATTTTGCCTTACTTTTCAGAACTCAGGATTTAGTTTTCAGTACCTACAGCTACGCTTTACCCTTTCGGCAGACTGGGCGATTTGAACACGGGGTTTGGTGTTTCCTGGTATGGGCCAAGAGCAGACTGGGAATCCAACACAAGTTAGCAGAGATGGAACTAACGTGGAAAGGGTGTTAAAGGACTAAGAATTTTACATCTTTTCCACTTCTTTTGGTTGTAGAGACTAAATACAAAAGAATAAGATTGGAATTCTAGAATTTTGAAGCTAAAGGGTCTATAGAGATCTATAAGCCCTCTTACATTGCTGCTGGAACACAGAGACCCAAAGAGAAAAAGTGAGGGGCCCAAGACCGTGGGGCTCTTCAGCGGCTGTACCAGCTTCTGCCCGGTGTGGATCGTGTGTCATAGGTTACATAGGACATGGAGGGAATGAATCTCTCTTAGGGGAAAATAATTTGTGAGAGTTTTGAAAGATCCTAAGAAGTCATTTAGTTCTGTTTCCACCATTTCCCAAAAGTTTATTGCTTTCTGTAGTTGTTTAATAAAATTTTTTATTTTGAGATCATCACAGATTCATGTGCAGTTTTAAGAAATAACACAGAGATCCTGTGTATCCTTTGCCTAATTTCTCCCAATGGTAACATATGCAAAACTATAGTACAGTATCACAACCAGGATATTATATTGAAGATAAAGAACAGTCTAGCCTGGCCAGTGTGGCTCAGCAGATTGAGCATCATCCCATGGACTGAGTGCCCCCAGTTTGATTCCCCATCAGGGCACATGCCCGGGTTGCGGGCTGCATCCCCAGTAGGGGGCGTGCAGGAGGCAGTCAATCAATGTTTCTCTCTCACATTGATGTTTCTATCTCTCTCTCTCTCTCTCAAACATCAATAAAAACATTAAAAAAAAAGAACAGTCTCATCACCACAAAGATTGCCCTTTTATAGCCACACACCTACCACTCCATCTCTGCCACTAATCACAGGCAACCACTAATCTGTTCCTCATCTATTCAACTGTGTCCTTTCAAGAATGTTATAGAAATAGAATCATTAAGTATATAAATAGAATCATTAAATCCTAATCCTTTGGAATTCACTTTTTTTACTCAATATATTCTTTTGAAATTTACTCATGTTGTTGCATGTATCAATAGTTTGTTTTTATTGCTGAATAGTATTCCAAAGTATGAATGTGCCACAGTTTAGTCAATTGTTCGCTCGTTGAAGAGCATCTGGGTTGTTGCCAGTCTGAGTATCAGATGGTATTATAATCATTACATGTGATTTAGAAAACTCATGAGGAGAAGGAAAGACTGTGGTATATTCCTATATTTATGCTCTTTTCATTGTTCTTCCATCCTGATGCTCCAAGTTTTCTTCTTTTATTATTTCTTTTTATTAAAAAAAACTTTAAACAGTTCTGCTAGTGAAAAATTGTTTTAGATTTTCTTTATCTGAGAATCTTTATTTACCTTTAATCCTGAACGATCATTTTGGTGAGTACTAAATTCCTAGTTGACAGTCTTTTCTTTTAGTCATTGAAAAACATTATGCCACTTTGTTAGGACTCTATGTTTTCATATTATAAATCTACTGTTATTTGAATGTCTGTTTCTTATAGGTAATATGCCATTTCTCTCTGGCTATTTTCAAGGCTTTTTCTTTATCTTTAGTTTTCAAAATTCAAATTTTTATGTGAGTTAGTATAGATATCTTTAGATTTATCCTATGTGGGGTTTGTTCAGCTTTTTCAATTTGTGCTTTTATGTCTTTAACACAATTTGGAAAGTTTCATCCATTATATGTTTGAATACTCTTTCAGCCCACTTTTTTTCCTTCTCTCCTTCTGTATAAATATTTGGTTGCTTCTTATTGTCCCACAGGTTTCTGAGGCTTGGTTCTTTTTATTTCAGTCTATTTTTCTCTCTGTTGTTCAGAGATAAAATCTATTGATCTGTTTTCAAGTTTCCTAAATTCTATCTTCTGTGATCTTTACTGTTGAGACTATCCAGAGAGATTTTTTTAAATTGTATTAAATTTATTGGGGTGACATTTGTTAATAACATTATATAGGATTCAGGTGTAGAATTCTATAATATATCATCTGGATATGACATTGTGTGCTCAACACCCATAATCTAGTCTCCTTCCGTCACCATATATTTGGCTCTTTTCACCCTCTCTACCTCCCCACCCACCCTCTTTCTCTCATCTAGAAAGAACTTTTAAAATTTCTGTTATGGTTTTTTGTTGTTGTTCTTTTAAAAATAATTTTTATTTCTTTTGTCTGAGATTTTCTATATATTTATTTGTTTCAGAAGGATTTGTGTGTCCTCACTGAATCATTTTTATAATTATTGCTTTAATGTCCTCGTCAGATAATTCACATCAGATTCATTTCAGTGTTGGTGTTGGTTGATTATCTTTTCACATTCAGGTTGTGATTCTCCTGGTTCTTGGTATGACAGAAGCTTTTTTATTATACCAAGGACGTTTTATGTTACGTTAGGAGACCACAAACATTTTACATTTTTATTCCATCAGGTAATTACTCTATTTAGAATTACCCTGCAGTTTCTGGCCTACTTTTGTGGACTGTGGTTCAAATGACACTCAGATTTTCAGAGGCGTTGCAGTGCCCTCTTGGTTGGTCTCATGCCACGGGCGTTCTCACGGGTCCCGGCTGGTGTGCTTCAGTGGGAGGGTGGTCCTCCCCGTTCCAGGCTACCCTGGGTAGAGGAGGGGAGTATCCATCCCACACATGAAGAGTGCTCTCCAGGTAGGCCAGGATCTCAGTGTCTTGGAATCTTCTTGTTGGTGCCCCAGGTCTGTGGTGGCTCTGGGTGGGGTGGGAAGTCCCAGGCCCTGCAGGGAAGGAGAGCCCTCCCCAGTGTGCAGTCACCTGTGGCGTGATTCCCCTTGCAGTTGCTTCTTCTATTTCATGTTCTTTTTTTTTTTTTTTTCAGTTTCAACTTTGGCAAATTTCTGATTCTCACAGTCTTCACCAAAGTCTCTCACTGGATTTGAGTTTTAACACGAGCTGTATAATGTGTTAATGAACTAGTCAGCATAACTTCGATATCAGGAGGAACCTGAGAATTTAATTTTTATGTTGCAACAAGATTTTAAACCAGAGAGAACATTCCTTCTTAGACATTAGCAAAGACACGATTCAATACAAATTCTCATGAGGGAGGTATTATAAATGTCGGTGTGGTTTCAGTAAGCACTTATTATTAATTTAGGAGTGACAGCTCTTCCAGTGAGTCAGGTACTGACATACAAATCAAAGATGTTTGTATTTCAAAGTATTGGTGGGCAATTATTGTCCGAGCATTCCAGAAAGCAATTCACTAACATTGAATAAATATTTAAGGTTTTTACTGATCATAACAGTGTTGATCCAGGCTGAATAAGCTTGTCCAGGTTTTGTATGCATCCGCACATCCTACTAAGCATCTGAGCACTGGTTCTATATTAGGCTCTGTATCTGATGCTTTGGGGAATTCAGAGGTGCATACGATTACAGGCCCTTTACATGTCCGTATCTGTATCTCCTGCCTCTTCTGATAATGTACACACTGGAACCACATCACACTCACCGTACACTGGTTCCCAATATGTCCAGCTGTTTACAGCTACAGGTTTTGATTCAGGCTTGTTCTCTCTTTGAGAATACCTTTCCTTCCCCTTTTTGCCTAGTAAAATCTTTCACCCAACTCAAATGTCACTGCCTCTGAGAAGATTCCTCAACCTCCTTAGGCAGATTTAATCACTACCATGAAATTTTTCATACCTCTATTAGCAGGGGTAACAATTTATTGTAGTCTAATTGATCAGTCTCTCCCTCCTAATTGGGGACAGTCTTATTCCTTTGCCTATCTTCAGTGCCTGGCACTAGGGTGACCAATGGAAGGCTCTCACCATATTTCATTCATTCCTTCAACAAATAACATTTTAGTCACATAGGTTGAACACAACACAATCTTAGGGAATGTCATTCACATAAGCATAAGGTACTTCGCTGCTGTTGTACAAGCACACAGTGTTTACTGAGCACCTCCAGTGTGCCAGGTACTGTCCAGGGGTGCAGCAGTGAGCAAAAACAAAAATACCAAATGCATCTTGAATGAATGACTTGGCTATTGCTTTATCCCCGGAGCTTTACAAGAACCCTTTCTATTTTTTTTAGTATTCTGAACAGGTGGTGTTTACACCTACATAAGCTAATAAAAGTCTTCGTTCCGGGTTAATATTGTGTCAGTGCAGTGTGAAAATATTATTTCCCAAAGTTCAAGTATTTCTATTAAGTAATGGTAATGACTTATGTTTCTTAGAATGAAAAATAGGATTAATCATTTGGTTTCTTTAGCTACTACATGTAGGTTTCCTTTTAGTTTATATTTCTTAAAGTCACTCACTCGGTGCAGCCACTGTAGAAAACAGTATGGAGTTTCCTCAAAAAATTAAAAATTGAACTGCCATTTGACCTAGTGATCTCACTTCTTGAAATATATCCTAAGAAGCCTGAAACACCAATCAGAAAGAAATATGTACCCCTATGTTCATAGCAGCACTATTTACAATAGCTAAGATCTGGAAACAGCCCAAGTGTCCATCAATAGATGAGTGGATAAAAAAGCTGTGGTACATATACACAATGGAATACTATGCAGCTGTAAGAAAGAAAGATCTCTTACCCTTTGAAATGGCATGGAGGGACCTGGAGAGTATTATGCTAAGCGAAATAAGCCAATCAGAGAAATACAAGTATCACATGATCTCATTTATTTGTAGAATATAATGAACAAAATAAGCTGATGAACAAATAGACCCAGAGACATGAAGGTAGGGAACAGACTGACAAAGCTTAGAGGGAGGAGGGTGGGAGGGTGGGAAGAGATGAATGAAAGAACTTATATGTATGTATGCATAACCAATGGACACAGGCAATAATACTGTGAAGGTGGGGGTGGGAGGGGAGTAGGGAGGAGGGTGTCGATGGGGGGAAAAGGAAGGACATCTGTAACAAAAATAAGTAAATAAATAAATCAATGTTCATCAGGAACAAAAATGAACGAATCGTTAAAGAAAATAAAAGTCACTCACTCATTTGTAGACACTTGAGGAGTAAACTGATAGAAATAACAAACATGGCTGATCAGAACCAACAGAATGCACTGCCTGTCATCCCAGTGTGTATGGTGGAAACAGGCCCCGTACATTTCAAACACATTGCCATTCATTATTTGGAATATGAAATTAAAACTAATTATTGGGTTCAGAACAGAACCATAAGCAATCATAGATATACATCCCCCTATCTACATCTATACATGATTTGTCTTCTTAAAATTACCCTTTGTACTAAATAATCCGCATACACACAAGACCTCTTTTGGTTCTGTTTCAAGATCAGTAATTGGTTTTCAATTCAAGCAGGAGTCTTAGACTCTCCTTTTGATTTAATTTTATTAATTTCATTTTCTTCAACAGCAACACATTTGAAAGAAAAAGGCATCAATTAGCCATTTCTACCAGGCACAGAATAGGAAACAGTCTCAAATTGTACTTGGAGAAAAGAAAGTTAGTCTTTTAACTTGAGTCTTTACCTCCTTTTCAGGGACTGATTTAGGCTTTGTAGGACCTGAAGCTCATACAAGTTTATAAGGAAAATAATACAAAATTAGACATAAACATGAATAATTACAATGACAAAAGAAATCACAACAAAATACAATTTTTTTTAAGCTGATAAATACTACAACAACAACAAAAATGGATTAAACCCCCCAAATATATAATTCTTGACATTTCTCTATAATGTCCCAATATATTTTTTTGGTCACCTTGTTTTATGAAAATGACCCTGAAATATCTTTTTTCAGAGCGATTAGAAATATAATTCAATCTTTCCTTTATAGAGTTGATCAAAGTTTGATTATAATTATTGATAGTTGAGATTCAGAGATGTGAGACCTTCCACACAGATGTATTCACTTTTCATCAGACTGCTACAGGTTTGTGCCTTACAAACAAGGGAATTCTGGTCAATTGTATGTCCTGAAATTTCCATTAAAATATGTGAAAATCTTGCATATTTATGCTGCACTACTGTGTATATTCCTAATAGGAGAGAGTTTCTATTCTGACTAGGTATCAAGGACACTCTACTTATAATTTTCTATATGTAAAAATATAGAAAATTTTTGGAATTTTTTCCAAAATTCCAAAATTTGGAAAAATTTTCCATATAAAGTTCTGACTCCAATGCCTTAAACCTTGTTTCATCTCCCTACTATGTACTCTGGATACTGTGGGGTGCCTTATTGTCCCCATGTGACCTAACCTCTCACTCCTGTCACATGAAGCTGAGAAAGGAGGCAAGTGGAAGCGTTCCTGAGAGCAATGACTTACCTGTGTGGAAGCGACTGTACACCACATGAACATGTCCCACCACAGGCAAACTAAGTGTACCCCCAACCAGATCCCAAAAGTTCTCATGCCATTGTTGGGGAGGAAAATGTTTTCCTAGGGTCGCTGGCTGGACCTGAAGATTAAACTGGTAAAGACAGGTTAGGAGGAGAAAAACAGAAATTTATTTTATCTAAGTTTTACGTGACACAGGAGCCTTCATAAGGAAATGAAAACCCAAAGAGACAGTTAGACCTTAGTACTTTATGCAAGGTTTGATGAAGAGTGGGAAGTCATGGAAGAATATGAGAGGTGGGGTACAAGGTAGTTGTAATAAACTGGGGTAACTGAGCAGGCCTTTTTCTTTGAATTCTTCTTGGTTTCCCTTTGTTTGGGACATAAGCTCCTTTCTTCTGGGTATAGGGAGGGCACCTCCCACATGAAGGTTTTATGAATTGTTTTAGGGAAGAAGGGCCAGGGAAGTTCAGAGTAACCTCTCTGCTTCTGCCCTTGGCTCAAACTCCTTCAGCTTAGAATATTCAGTAGGCTACGGTGCCATATTTTGGGGTAGCATGTGCTGAGCCCCATCAACACTTCAATGTCACATGACTCTAGGGGAAGTAGGACTCAAAAATTAGTCAGAATGGAAAAGGACAGCAGTCTTCAGTAAAGGCCGTTACAATATCACATTGTTGCAGAATTTACAGAAACATGTGACTATATAAATGCATTGAAAGGACTTCTCCCAGAATCTTGAAGACACCTGTACAAATGGAAGGCCCTGAGCTGCAACTTTATTAGTTTTAGAATAAAACTCTGTTGTTCTCATGGCTTCTTCCCCAGTGAAAATGACAACATATGAGACTCTCATAAAAATCTAGACAGATGGTCCTGCTGTGTGGTCCTAAAATCCTTAGTTTATGAACTCTCTCTCTCCTTTTATGTCCAAATGGAATGACTTGAGTCCCTATTGCAAGTAATTGCAATGCAATGGATCTGCTTTCCAGGGATTTGGGGATTCCTAAGGAAGAGAGGATGCTTTCGTCTTTTGGTGATTATCAAGTCTGGCTTTAAATTTCTCCTAACTCAACTTAATGTTTGATCCCCTTCTACCAACATGACACTGCTCTCTGGTCCAATTGTGGGCCTCATCCACATTTCATTCCTTAACAATAACAACAACAAAATGCACCATGGTAACAGTGGAGGGATATAGGAACTTTCTTGTCTTGCAGTAAAGAATAAATTGGTAAAGCATTTCTTTTCAACGTAGAGAGCAAAACAATCCAAGTTTTCTAAACTCACTGGAAGCATGCTAAAGTGCTCACCTGTGTTGGGCCCAGCTCAAGTACAATCTCCAATTGTCAGAAGAGTATGAAGTTAACTAGATGGAAAATCTAAACATCTAGCAACTGACGTGTTACGTTGGCATTTCCAGCAGAATTATAAGAAACACGGAGACTTGCCCTCCTTTACTTGAAAAATCTTCCATGACTAATTTTACACACTTCCAGAGACAATGCAACCAGTGCTTTTGGGGGTACTCTGGCAAAAATATTCCATTAGAGTAAAAATGAGATGATAAAAATAATGAAAGCAGTTTACAGTTATTGTGTGCATGCTGTTCGCCATGGGCTAAGCCATGAGCATTCATTGTTATCCAATTCTAACAGTAACCTGAGGAAATCCAAGGCAAAAAGGTGTTGAATAAATTGCCCAAATGGAAACAACTAGCAAGTGTTGGAGCTAGAATCAAACATGTAAGTTAGTTAGGACCCTCTCAATAGTAGGTAAAAGAAAGAAACCTACACCTGCTTAAACAAACAAAAAGGGGAAATAGGGCCCACTGATGTAACCCATTGATAGGAATAAGATTGAACCTCAGGAAGGGACTCGCTCTCCACTTCTGTGGTCCTCATTTCTTCTCCTTTCTCTGTGTTTGCTTTGTTGCCTCTTTCTCTTCAATAGAACTGGTAAAGTAACAGCAAGGTATAGTGGATGGAGTCCTGATGTGGAAGTCAGAATGAACTTTGCAATAACTTATCAAGCAGCCTGAGTACATCACTGAGGCTGTACTTACCATAGTCCTTGTAGTTGGCTGGGTCTGTTTAATACAAAGTAAGCATGGATCTCAGATTAGTATTTCTGTAAATAAACCACCTCCATAATTTCCCCCATACATGTAATTCTTTTCTGAATTACATGTCAAGAAGACCTTCCAAGTTTATCTTCCAATATAACTCCCATGCTGCCCTGATTCTTCCTGGAAATGAAGTGGATAAACACAGTCACTTAAATGTATAAAGATTTGATGATTTATATATCACTTACTCCGGGGTTTTGTGCCTATTTAAAAGGATAACTTGAGAGTTATTTCTAAAATTTCTTCAGGATGAAATTTCAGGCACTGAAGGAAAGGCTGAGACAAAGCAGACATTTGGGGACATCATGGACCTCACCAGCATTCCTCAAATTATTTTTTACTAATATTATCCCATTTGGGGTATTCCTGAAGATGTCATTCACTTGAATAAAGACCATTATTTAATTGAAATATCCAGATAATTGCCTTCCTTTCTTCATTACTCAGGATAGACAAGATTATGTTGTATGACAACATCCTCCCAAATGCCAGTTGTTTAAAACAACAAAGGTTTATCTTTTACCTACGTAACATATCTGCTCACGTTCACATTTATCACTCCAGTCTTCCAGGCTCTACCATATCAAGCATTTCTAGTTGCCATACCAGAGGGAAAAGAACGCTCCAGAGAATCTCACATTGCCATTTAAACACTCAAATTCATTTGATGAGTTCATTGGCCAGAAATAGAAACATGGCCCCACCCAACCACAAGGATGGTAGGGGGTGCCCTGGGCTAGAAGGAAAGAGGATTTTATTTTATTAGGGGGACCGGAAAGTAATGTCGTTAAAGTCAATGACATGTTAAGGGCGGAAGTGGAAGTAAATCCATGTCAGACAATCGAGGAACTGTCAAACACTCTTAACCAACCTTGGTCAACCATCCAAGAACATTTGCAGCAGATTGGTAAAGTAAGCAGAGCAGGTGTTTCGGTCCCGCATAATCTGTCTGAAGAAAACAAAGCTAATGGATCCACCACATGCAACTTATTGCTTCAACGGCACAATACAGAAGCGTTTTTTGATCGCTTGATCACTGGAGATGAAAAGTGGGTCCTCTATGATAATCCAAAACACAAAAGGCAGTGGCTCTCTCCGAATGAATCCCCACGAAGTACAGCTAAGCCAGGTTTACACCCCAAAAAGGCACTTTTGTGTGTTTGGTGGAGTATTCGTGAGGTCGTTCATTTTGAAGTGCTGAAACTTGGACAAACTGAATGCAGACCTTTACTGTGAACAATTGGATCGAGTAAATCAATTTTTAATTGAAAAGCGTCCAGCGATTGTCACCAGAAAATGCGTTATTCTACAACACATTAATGCAAGACCGCACTGCGCAAGACGAACCCTGGAAAAAATTAATGAATTGAGGTGGGAGGTATTGCCTCACCCAGCATACTCGCCTGATATTGTGCCATTGAATTTCCATTTATTCCGATCACTACAACATTTTCTAAGTGGCAAAAAATTTGAAAATTTGGATGATGTCCAAAATGCCATCTCCAGATATTTTGCTCAAAAACCAATTGATTTTTATCGATCCGGCATTGAAAATTTGCACACTAGATGGGAAAAGGTTGTTGATAATGAGGGTGATTGCATCAATGATTAAAAAGTAAAACTTGTTAAAAATTTATCTGTTTGAATTTAATGTAAAAAAACGACATTACTTTCCGGTCCCCCTAATAGTTTTCTATTTCAGTATGCTTTGAAATATCAGTGTATGACTGGTATCCTTTCTGCAACCTCTAATTTAGACCGATTAATTTCAGAGAAATTAATGACAGCTTATTTATAGAGATGAATATACAATCTGAATTATAACATGTTTGTCACAATCAGGTAAAGCATTTGGGGGCGGTTATTTTGTAGTATCTGTCTATGAGGGTATGACTTTTCCAAAGTCATAAGTTATAAAGACTCATGCTGTTAATAACAAAATGCCATAGACCAGGTGTTTAAATAATAGACATTTATTTCTTATAGTTCTAGGGGCTGGGAAATCCAAGATCAAGGTGTCAGTCAATTTGGTTCTTGGTGAAAACTCTCTTTCTGGGTTGCAGAAGGCTGCCTTCTTGCTGTGTCTTCACATGGTGGCAAGAGAGATCTGATGTCTCTTTCTCTTCTTATAAGGGCGCTAATCCCATCAGGAGATCTTGACAGTTCAATGTAATCCAATTATTTCTGCTTCGAACTTAGTTTCTTTCCAGTAAATAAATGCTCAGTTAAAAATCTGGATTTCCCTCTATGCTCAACTCCTCCTGGGCATGATATAAGTTAATGGAGGCAGTAAGGGAAGAAAGTGAGTCTCATTTATCATCCAGGCATCATAAGTAAGTCAATCAGTGATCAGCAGTCACCTACCCTGCTGACCTCAAGATGTTTCTTGTCTGATCCACACTGTTGAGTGCTGGTGTTAATGGCTGATGCTCCCAGCCCCTGTGGCCCCATTTATCTAGTTTGTTAGACCCAACTGCAAGCTGTCTTCTGTGTACAGGCTCCTCTCTGCCTTTTTGGACTCTCTTTTGCAGGGTTCTGAAACTCATGGTTGTTTTGTCTCCATTGTGCCGGGGATTGTGAGATTCTTTGAGGCTTCTCTCAGTGTCATCTAGTCAGATACCATTTTGACCATCACTTCTCTACTGCCCAGGATATTCCCCAAAGAGAAGCCATCTCCCAGCTGCACTTTTGCTCTGAGACTCCAATCAAACTTACCTAGGTGTTCCTTTCTTTGCCTCCCCCATTGGAGCCCACTCCGGGGAGAGAAGAAGATATCAGGTCTTCTTAGACCCACATCTTAAGTCCTATGTACATTTGAATTCTCCCCTCCATCTGCTAATCAAGCCTTCCATGCTTCCTGGGTGAGAAATATGTACAAGTCATCAAACTTTCTTCTCCCTTCAGTAATCATGGCATGCACTCTATGTTCTAAGGTCTCCAAGATCTGCCAGTATTATAAAGAGCCAAGTTGTTGGAATACCCCAACATCTTTTCTCTCTCAGAAGCCTGACTCTTGCAATTATTGGTGGAAATCATTCCCCCTGTTTCATTCCTTCATCTGGACAGAACCTAGATTTCTGCTTTTCCTCCCATGGAATCCAGGTGCCCCAGAGAAAGCCAGTCCACCTACAGCTGCAGAGATGGCCATGACTGATCTCACAG
Organism: Tadarida brasiliensis; assembly: GCA_030848825.1. Lineage (NCBI taxonomy): Eukaryota > Metazoa > Chordata > Mammalia > Chiroptera > Molossidae > Tadarida > Tadarida brasiliensis. Next base: position 73,112,915 of record CM061267.1, on the reverse strand, counting down.
TTGCTTAAGGTCTAATCCTTATAATAAATCCTTTATTCCACATCACTCATTGTGGTTCTCTTTTCTGATTGGACTCTGATATAGGGGTACTTGCTCTTTTCTTTCATTTCTCATATAGAAACCTACCTTATGCACACGGGGATATAAATGGCTAGCAACTTAAGATGTTACTCCTTCCAAAAGTCCTGGTATTTCAACAATATGTTAAACATATAATTTAGAAAATTCATTGACTAAAGTATCTACACGTATATGAATTTTTAGCTAACCCTGATTCTGCCCAAGATCACAGAGACATCTTAGTCATAACTCTGAACCTGTTTGGACTTTGGGCCTAGTTCTGTCATATATAAAATGAGAATAACATAGTGTGTTGGAAAGAACACTGGTTGGGAGACAGGAACCCTAACTCTAGTTTCAACTCTGCCACAGACTAGTTGCGTAGTGCTGGGTAAGTCATTTCATTTCTGTGAGCTTCTGGTTCTTTATTTTAAAATGTGGAACTTGGCCTAGATTAGCGATCATCAAATTGGTGTGTGCATACCTCTGCAAGTGTACAAAGACTTTTTAAGGAGTATATGAGTTTGTTGTTTTAAGGGAACTAATTTGCTTATCGACATCCATTTGTATACTTTCCCAGCTCTATGTAGATTGTACTTTTCTACCTCTACTGCACAATTGGCTTTCTCTCTCTTTATGTAAAATAGGCATACTGTTTATCTATCCCAAATCTTATTTTCATATATTAGCTAGGGATAGAAAGATATCCAGGGCCCAAACCAGTGGTCATTTTGGAATATTGTTTCAGGAAGAAGCCACCTTTATTGACTTATAAATATATCACAGGGCATCCTGGAATTGTTGGCCTCATAGTTTTTCTGATAATGGTAGAAAATGACATTAGAATTGGGGTATTTTTGTCTTTGGTAGGAGGTTCTGAAGTCAAATATATATTGTAGAATATGGAGAGAAAGGGTAATGGCAAATGTATTTAATAGACCTGCTTCTGCCATCCCCTGAGCACAGTCAGAGAATGCAGTGCTTTTGGCATATCTGTGAGAGTAACTTAAGGAGAGCATTAATAACAGATTAAATTCTAAAAATAAATTTTTTGAATTTTTTATCTCACCTCATCTTACATCTTGTATTTATAGTTTTTTAACCTTTTTTTTATTATTATCTCACCTCACCTTATATTTTGTATTTATATGCAGTTTTATGTCAACTTCTCTGTATACTCACATTTCATTAGATAAAAAGAAGGGCAACTTAAAGCAGCCAGAGTGAGCCTGGCTGGTGTGGTTCAGTGGATTGAGCATCATCCCATGGACTGAGAGGTCCAGGTTCAATTCCCAGTCAGGGCACATGCCCGGATTGTGGGCTTGATACTCAGTGGGGGGCGTGCAAGAGGCAGCCGATCAGTGTTTCTCTCTCACATCGATGTTTCTATCTCTCTCTCCCTTCCTCTCTCCCTAAAAAAATTAATAAAAACAAAACAAAACAAAAAACAGCCAAAGTGGTGCAGGTTAGTGATGTTATTCTTTTCAGTGCAACTGCAATGTTTAATAGAATACTACACTTTTCAAATTGCACTGGATGAAACCACAGATACAAATTATAGGTGATTTCTTTTAACAATAGTGTGAGTTATTCAATGAGATACTTAAAACCTCTATTATCAAACCATATCATGAAATATTTACACCAATTGTAGTCAATCCTCTTATATTACCTTATAAAATGTTTAATAATTTCTTTCCTGTTAACACAAAATATGTGTAGAACTGACTACTTTTTAGTGCTATGTATCTTCCTTTTTACTAAAGATGTAACATTTTATCACTCATATTGAAAAATATTGATGGAGTGATTTCTGAATTATTTCCAAAAGCTGATCTCATCTGGCACATATTTACTGAAGAAAAGCTATGCCTTCTTTCACATTCTTTGATTCATAATAACTTATAATTTTAGCTGCATTGAAATGAATAAAATGAAAAATTAAGGATCTTATTTCAAAGATTTCCTGTTTCCAGTCCAAAATGTAAAGAGCTCAGAACTTCTTATAACAAGAGAAAAGCTTACCAAACTAAAAACTAACAATTCTTCTTAGAGCCATTAGAGAATTGAGGTCCAGGACAAACTATTGCCCTCAATAGTAGACTGATAAACAGACACATAGAATGACAGCCTACAGGCAGCAGAAGCCAGTATTGGGAGGAACACTTTTAACTATAATTGGTGAATTGCTGGAATCTCTGAGAGGGTCATTACTGGGGGGAGCACATTTTTTGAGTTTTACCTCCAGGAGCCTTACTAAGTTCTCACAGTGAATATCCAACAGGAAGAGAGGAAATACATTTTGAAAATACATCCAGAGTTTTATGTTCTCCTTAACAAGTCCTGCCATCAAGGGAAATTATTTTACCAAAATGCAACTGACTGGGATTTTACTAAAGCCTAACCAACCCGAGGAAAGGGAAACATCTAATGCAGGCTCCTTAAAAAAAAAAGAACTATTCAGTAGATTGTCTTTTTGTTCTGTTGATGGTTTCTTTTGTTGTGCAAAACTTTTCAGTTTGATGTAGTCCCATTAGTTTATTTTTTCTTTTGTTTTCTTTACCCAAGAAGATATATAAAAATATATATATATTGCAAAGAGAAATGTCTGAGATTCTACTGCCTATCTTTTCTTCTAGGAGTTTATGGTTTCAAATCTTACATTTAAGTTTTTAATCCATTTTGAGTTTATTCTTTTATATGGTGTAAGATGGTAGTCTTAGTTTTGATTTTTGCATGTATCTGTCCAATTTCCCCCACACCATTTATTGAACAGACTGTCTTTACCCCATTGTCTGTTCTTGCCATTTTTGTCAAATAGTAATTGACCATATAGGCATGGGTTTATTTCTGGGTTCTCTGGTCTGTTTTTATACTAGTACCATGCTGTTTTAATTACTATGGCCTTGTAATATAGTTTGACATGGTTTGTTTTTCTCTCTCAAGATTGCTGTGGCTATTCAGGTTCTTTTGTAATTCCATATAAATTTTTGGATTATTTTTTATAGTTCTCTGAAATGTACCATTTGTATTTTGATAGGAATTGCATCAAATGTGTAGATTGCTTTGGGTAGTATGGACATTTTAATGATGTTAATTCTTTCTATCTATGAGCATGTATATGCTTCCATTTATTTGTATTCTCGTCAATATTTTCTTCAGTATCTTAAATTTATTCCTGGGTGTTTTGGTTTTTTTAAAATGTTGTAAATGGGATTATTTTCTTAGTTTCTCTTTCTGATAGTTCATTATTGGTACAACCACTATGGAAAACAGTATGGAGGGACCTTAATAAATTAAAAATGGAACTTCCTTATGACCCAGCAATTCCACTTCTGAGTATATATCTGAAGAAACCCAAAATGCTAAATTAAAAGAATATATGCACCACTATGTTCATTGAAACTTCATTTACAATAGCCAAGATATGGAAGCAACCCAAATGCCCATCAATAGACAAGTGGATAAAAAAATGGGTGCATATACACAATGGAATATTACTCAGCCATAAAAGAAGAATGAAATCTTACCATTTGTAACAGCATGGATGGACTATAGGGTGTTATGCTGAGTGAAATAAGTCAGTCAGATAAAAATAAATACCATATGATTTCACTTATATTTGGAATCTAAAGAACAAAATAAATGAACAAGTAAAACTGAAACAGACTTATAGATGCAGAGAACAGACTGACTGATGATTGCTAGAGGGAAGGGGTCTGAGGGACTGGGTGAAAAAGGTGAAGGATTAAGAAATACACATTGGTAGTTACAAAATAGTCATGGGGATGTAAAGCACAGCATAGGGAATACAGTTAACAGTATTGTAATAACTATGCATGCATGGTGCCAGGTGGGTACTGGGAATATCAGTGGGAATACTTTGTAAAGTATATGATTGTCTAACCACTATGCTGTATACCTGAAAGTAATACAAAATAATATTGAATATAAACTGTAATTGAAAAATAAAAAATTTTAAAAGATGAGATATAATTATAGAACTATATATAGAATACTTTCCTTCTCCCCAGCACCTTATCACTACACCAACAGGGCTTCTTTCTAATAACAGAGGATTACACTTAAAAGAATTGCAAACCTCACACACTATTTAAGAAATCTTTGGGGTCATAAAAAGACAACAAGGAAAACAAAAACAAAGACACTAGAGGAAATTTTAGAGTCTGATACCACAGCTATAACAAACAGTAAGCACAGCTTAATTCCTACTCAGAGAAACATGAAACCCTCTCTGTAAAGGCCTATCTACCCAGTATATCATGTCCAGTTATCAATAAAAAATTACAAGGCATACCAAGAAGAAAAACAAAAACAAAATTTAAAAAACCCACCCACAATTTGAAGAAACAAAGCAATCATCAGAAACATACCTGGTAGGAATGTTGGAATCATCAGACCAGGAATTTTTAAAAATTATGATTAATATGCTAAGTGCTCTAATGGATAAAGTAGACAGCATAAGAGAATAGATGGAAATCCTTAGAAAGCACCAAAAAGATATGCTGGAGATCCCAAACTCTATAACAGAAATGAGGAATGCCTTAGATGGGCTTATCAGTAGACTGGACACAGCTGAGGAAAGAATTTCTGAGCTTGAGGATATCTCAATAGAAACTCCTAAAACTGAAAATCAAAGAGAAAACAGACATAAAAAAAAAACCAGGATAAAATATCCAAGATCTGTGGGACAACTATAGAAGATACAACATATGTGTAATATGAATATCAGAAGGAGAAGACAGAGAAAGAAAAAGAAGAAATATCTGAAGTAATAAAGGCAGAGAATTTTCTAAAATGAATGATAGACATAAACCACAGATCTGGGAAACTCAGAGAACACCAAGCGGGGTAAATAATCCCCCCAAATCTATACTTACTCATGTCATGTATAATACAAACTGCAGAAAATCAAAGACAAAGAGAAAATCTTGACAGAAGCCAGAAGGAAAACACCTTACTGATAGAGGAACAAAGATAAGAATGACATCATACTTCTCTTCTGAAACTAAGCAAGCAAAGAGAGAATGGAGTGAAATATTTAAAGTGTTAAAGAATATTATTTCTACATCATTTTTAACTTTCTTTTTTATTGTTGAAAGTATTACAGATGTCCCCCTTTTTTCCCCACTGACCCCCCCCTCCTCCCTGCTCCCACCCTCCTCCTGCTTTCCCCAAACTAAGGGCTGTGTCTTAACTTTCTTGACTACTTTTTCTATCTTAAAAGTTGCATGGTACACTGTGTGTCTGGTGGCCTCCAATAACTCATGCTTCCCAGTACTGTGTTTCACAAGTTTCCTTCCACATTGACTCCTGGCTTGGCCACTGGTTTTAGTGGTGGTCTTTAAGTGGTGCTTAGGTTTTAGTGACTAGTTTTAGCCAATGAAACATTAGTACCCATAATACAAGGCTTGATCAATACTTTCCCACTGGGATTTCTTTTCTTGAAGCTTCTTCTGGAAATAGCTTTGCTATGAGAAGGCCAAGCAGACACATGAAGAGGCCCACATCAATAACAGAGGCACCTGGCCAACAGCCACATCTGAGCCCCCAGCCTGGGATCAGTGCCACTGCCAGTCATGTGTATGAGGCCGTATGGGACCTTTCTGCTTTCCCAGTGCTCATGAAGCAAAAGAACCACCTGATTAATTCACAGAATCATAGGAAATAATAAATTGTTGTTATTTCAAACCTGAAGTTTTAAGGTGTTTTGATATGCAGAAATAGACAACCAAAACAAATACTTTTTATAATTTATTTCTTGGTATAGTTGGCAGTATCCCTTGAAGCATATAGTAAGGTCAGACTTTTTGTGAGAGGAGTAAGTCTGATTTGGTTAACTGCTTTGACCATGAAGACTGGCTTGCCACTACATTTTTAAAAGAAGTATAATTAATGATCATTTCATAAACCTTACAAGAGTCTTTTTGGTAATCTTCCCAGAAACAGAGAAAATGAATGACTCAACTCACTCAGTAACCGGATCCTTTTGAAAGTCAGGTGGCTCTTAATACTTTGCTTTCAATAAAACTGAAGGAGAATGGGATTAAATTGTTTCTAATAGGGTGAATCACGGTGTGATTTTTAGCATCAAAAGGAATTCACTTACTTGAATAACATTGCTGTAAGACTTTAAAAAGAAAAAGACATTTTCCATTCTCATCTACTAACAAATGGTAACAAGATTTCTTAACTTATTTATAAAAACAAAAATAGAAATAGTTGATGTTGAACTCTGTATCGTTCTAGCAATAAATCATATTCATCCATGGACACAGGAGCTAAATGGGAAAAAAAGAATAGCCTTATGTCATTCAATAATTTATTTCTGGAAAATTTTAACTTATTTTGTTTTGATTTACTAATATAATAATTTCAGTAATAACTGAATCTGGACAAATATTTTACAATTTAGAGATTTTTTTTTTTAATACTCACCCAAGGATATTTTTTCCATTGATTTTAGACAGAATGGAAGGGAGGGAGGAAGAGAGAGAGGGAGAAACATTGATGTGAGAGAGACACATCGATTGATTGCCTCCTGCACGACCCTGACCAGGGCCTAGTATCAAACCTGCAACCCAGGTACATGCCCTTGATCAGGAGTCCAGCCCAAGGCCCTTCATTCCATAGGCCCAACACTCTAATCGCTAAGCCAAACCGGCCAGGGCTAGAGAATTTTTTTGATCACAGAAAATAATCTTATTCCAGTTTATAAGCATGCTTTGGAGAGAAATATGACAAGTGGTCAATTAGATATTTTTAATTATAGAAGTATACTTTAAGAACAATTTCTGTGGGGAAATGAGGTAGAAACAAGTTTCAGAAGGAAAACAAGAATAACAATTCCTGTAAAGTTTATTCATGCATTTTTAATAAATTCTTCCAATTTCTTAATTTATAAATCTTCAAACCTCTGGAAAGATTGTAAAAATAGTGCAGAAAACCTTTAAATAATTTACCAAGTATTAAAATTTTGCCACACTTGCCTTTTGCTGTCCCTTTCAATGTATCTATATGTGTGCACATATATTTTTGTATTTACCATTTGAAAATAAGTTGTGGACACTTTTAAATATTTTAGCATGGACAATGCCCCTGTCATATCTAAGAAAATTAAAAAATTAACAATTTTTCCATAGTATTAGTTGTCTGAGAAGTATCTTTTACAGCAGTGGATTATTTTTCCTTTTTTAATCTAGCATCCAATGCATTGCATTTATTATGGTTTATTTTAGTCTCTTTCAATGTAGAATTATTGTGCCCCCACCATCACTATCATTTTTTTAGGTTTTGTTATTTATGTTAGTCATGTGTATTTTTTAAGATAGAAGATCAGAGGTATTAGAATAATGTAACATTTGAATTCCTAGAAGTGATTTAATAATTTTCTCTTCTTTTTTTTTAACATTTTATTTTATTTATATATTTTTGTTACAGATGTTTCTCCTTTTTCCCCCCATTGACACCCTCCTCCCCCTCCCTCCCCACCCTGTCCCCAATTTTGTTGTCCATGTCCATTGGTTATGCGTACATGCATATAAGTTCTGTGGTTTATCGCTCCCCACTCCCACCCCCTCTTCTGGCGATTGTCAGTCTGTACCCTGCTTCCATGTCTCTGGGACTACCCTGTTCCTCAGACTGTTATCAAATGTCAATATTTACACTACGAGAAAAAGCATATCTTTGTGACTATGTAACTTGAAAGTTTAATTAAACTTGAAAAATGTTAGATGGCAACCTCAAATGAATGAGTACAGAATTTTAAAAAAATTATTGTAGGTAGGGTTCAGGACAGGGAAATTAGAAAGCAAAACAGCAAAACAAAATCAAAGCCCAGTCGTAACAAGGGGTTAATAGGGATAGGGGAGAAGGGGTTGATAGGGATAGGGGAGAAGGAGTTGATAGGGAGAGGGCAGAAGGGGTTAATAGGGAGAGGGGAGAAGCTTCTTTTTGGAAAGGCTGCCCAGCACTCATCAGGGAGGTGATTCTTATTCCCTGAGGCTCCTTGCACTCAACGCGCGCGCGCACACACACACACACATTCCCCCTACACAAATATTTTTCTCTTCCCAGAACCATTCTACCCTGTTCCGCTCTTTTCTCTCCAGGTGCTTGGTTTAGAGAATCTCAACCTAGCCCTTACTATTTTGGGGGGCTGGAGTGGGGGGTGGATATTGTGCTTTAAAAAACCATATAACATGAGATCTACCCTTTTAACAAAATTTTAAGTATACAGTATGACTTGGTAAGCTATAAGCAAAATGACTGAAACTTTAAAAATTTTACAATTTGTTAAGTCATTTACAAGTGTCTTGCATGACTACAACTTTATACCTGTTGAACAGCAACACCTCACTTCTCCCTCCCCCCAACCCCTGGCAGTCACCATTCTACTCTCTGCTTCAATGAGTTTGACTACTTTAGATGTCTCATGTAAATGGAATCATGCAGCATTTGTCCTTCTGTGACTGGCTTATTTCACTTAGATTAATGTCCTCAAGGCTCATCCATGTTGTACCATATGACAGGATCTGATTCTTCTTTATGGCTCAATAACTTTCATATACATATACAGGGTGAGGCAAAAATAGGTTTACAGTTGTGAGTATGCAAAACACAGTTTATTCTTATATTATTACTTGTTAATTATTGTATTGTTTTCCATACAAACAACTGTAAATGTACTTTTGCCCCACCCTGTATATTCATCCATCAGTGGACACTTAGGTTGTTTCTATCCTTTGGTTATTGTGAATAGTGCAATGAACATGGGAGTGCAAATATTTGGGGGATCGTGATTTTATTTCCTTTGGATAAATACTCAGAAGTGGGGTTGCTGGATCATATGGTAATTCAAGCTTTAATTTTTTAAGAAAACTATACTGTTTTACATAGCGGCTGCTCTATTTTACATTCCCATCAACAGTGCACAAGGGTTCCAGTTTCTTCACATCCATGCCAACCCTAGTTACTTTCTGTTTTTTGTTTGTTTGTTTCATTGATAATGGCCATCATAATGGATGTGAGGTGATATCTCATTGTGATTTTGAGCATCTTATCATATACCCATGGGTCATTTGTATGTCTTCTTTGGAGAAATCTCTATTAAAGTCCTTTGCCCATTTTTAAATTGAGTAATTTGGGGACTTTTTTGCTATAGAGTTGTAGAAGTTGTTTATATATTTTAGATATTAACCCCTTATCAGTTATATATGGTTTACAAGTATTTTCCACCTTTCTGTAGATTATCTTTTAACTCTGTTGTTTCCTTTGCTGTACATTAGCTTTTTAGTTTGCTGAAGTCCCACTTGTCTATATTTGCTTTTGTTGCCTGTGTTTGTGATGCCATTTCCAAGAAATCATTGTCAAGACCAATGTCATGAAACTTTCCTCCTATGGTTTCTTCTACGAATTTAACAATTTCAGGTCTTATGCTTAACTCTTTAATCCATTTTGAGTTGATTTTTGTATATAGTGAAAGATAAGAATTCAATTTCATTCTTTGACATATGGATATCAAATTTTCCCTACACTATTCGTTGGAGATGCTCTTCTTCCCATTGTGTATTCATGACATTGTTGTTGGAGATTAATATAATGTGAGTTTATTTCTGGGCTCTCTCTTCTGTTTCACTGATTCTATTCTGTCTGTCTTTACACCAGTACCACAACTGTTCTTATCACGGTATCTTTGTAATATCATTTAAAAATCAGGAAGTGTGATGCCTCCAGCTTTGTTATTCTTTCTCAATATTGTTTTGGCTATTTTGTGTCCTTTGCAGTTCCACATGAATTTTAGGATTGTTTCATCTGCTTCTGTGAAAAATGCAATTGGGATTTTAATAGGGATTGCATTGAATCATTAGATAACTTTGGGTAGAATGGACATTTTAACAATATTAAGTATTATAATTCATGAACATGGAATGTCTTTCCATTATTTGTCTTTGATTTCTTTCAACAATATTTTGTAGTTTTCAGTGTGCAAATCTTGCCTTCTGAGTTAGGTTTATTTCTAAGTATTTTCTTCCTTTTGATGCTGTTGTTAATGGTATTGTTTTCTTGGTTTCCTTCTAATACTGTTTGTTGTTAGTGTATAAAAACACAACTGATTTTTGTATTTTGATTTTGTCTTATTTATTTATTTTTGTTGTTGTGGATCTTCACCAGAGGATATCTTTTCCATTGATTTTATTTTATTTTATTTTATTAGAGAAAGAGAAAAAGAAACATCGATGTGAGAGAAACACATTGATTGGTTGCCTCCCACACTTGCCCCAGCCAGGGCCAGGGATTGAACCTGCAACCCAGGTATGTGCCCCTGACTGGGAATCAAACCCAAGACCCTTCGGTGCATGAGCCAATGCTCTAACCACTGAGTCACACTGAATTCATTTATTAATTCTGACGTTTTAAAAAAACAAATCTTTAGAGGTTTCAACATAGGATTATGTGATCTGTGAACAGATCATCTTATTTCTTCCTTTCCAATTTGTATACTTTTTCTATCATTTTCTTGCCTAATTGCTCTGGGTAGGACTTCCAATACTTTCTATTCTTCCATCTTGCTGATGTCACAACCTAGTCCTCCTTCTTATCAAAATATGTGTGTGCTATTTTATGAAATTCTCTAAGAGAATGAGTGACTAAAATCGTGGTGACCTACATGTGAGGCCAGTGGGGAGACATTAGGGAAAGGCTAGAGCCCTTAAGCCACACTATAAAGACTATATCTTGTACCACTAGGTTGACTCTTTTTTTTTTTTTTCTTTATTGATTTTACAGAGAGAGGAAAGGAGAGGAAGAGAGATAGAAACAGCAATGAAAGAGAACATTGACTGGCTGCCTCCTGCATGCCCCCCACTGGGGATTTGGCCCACAACCTGGGCATGTGCCCTGATCGGGAATCGAACTGACGACCTCTTCGTGCATGGGTCGACGCTCATCCACTGAGCCACACCGGCTGGGCTTGACTCTATCTTTATAGCCCATGAGGACAGCCTGTGGAGCATCTCAAAGTGACATCCAGATTCTAAAATGTTTATGGGGAGGAATGGGCAATTGTATATATGCATCTGAAACTTAAATTGAGTGATCCACAGACTAACATAATTTTTTAAAGCCATTACAGTATTTATCTTCTCAGAAGCATGCTAAAGGCATTCCAAAGATAGAGTAAATTATCTTTTAGCAATGAAAGAATGGATATCTTCAAACTTGAGGGAATCCTGGCATCTTATGATGGAGTTTTAACTATTTCAGAGCTGTAATAATCATGCACTCTTGGGAAAGCCATCTCCATGGAGCCCAATAATGTAAGTCTTTATTCCATTTAGATGTTGTGTTTGACACAATAAATTTCTGCCATGCACTTAACCTATATCCTTGGACACACTGGACTATCAGAGAAATACTATGGATTATAGCTGTGGTAGTACTTTACGGTTTTAATTTCAGTGTGTTAAAAACAGGGGCTTCTTGATTGCACCCCAAATGGCTGGTATTACATTTTCTCCTGTAAGGCTACAAATCCTAGCTCATCAATTGCCTTCTCCTTTGCACTAATTCTGCTACCCTCTTTTTTTAACTCAAATTCAAAATTCCTTAACAGATTTATGTTTTTGTGCCTATTTGTTGAATTAATCCCTTAGGACTGAATTTCCTGTGTTGATATTTATTCTCTTAAAAAATATATTTTCTGCCCTGCCTGGCATGGCTCAGTGGTTAGAGTGTTGGCCTGTGCACTGAAAGGTCACAGATTCGATTCCAGTCAAGGGCACATACCTGGGTTGCAGGTTTAATCCCGGCCCTGGTTGAGGCCAGTGCAGGAGGCAACCAATCAATGTGTCTCTCTCACATTAATGTATCTCTCTCTCTCTCTCTCCCTCTCTCTCCCTCTCTCTCTCCCTCTCTCTCTCTCTCTCTCTCTCTCTCTCTCTCTCTCTCTCTCTCTCTCTCTGCTTGTCTCTTCCCCTTCCCCCATCCCTTCCACTTTCTCTAAAAATCCATGGAGAAATTATCCTCAGGTGAGGATTAACAACAACAACAAAAGTTTTCTTCTTTCTTGGCTCATAGTAATTATTTTGAGACCAGTAATACATCTATCATCTCTCCTAGTACCTGGCACAGTGCTGTACAGAGGGTGGAAGTTCTCCAAATGTTTGCAAATGGAATTGTTCTCTTATTATGAACACAGCCATGTTTGTTCACCCGTCTCAGACTCATATAGAACCACTTAGCAAAGACTCAGAATCCTGCCCAGCTGGTGTGGCTCAGTGGATTGAGCACCAGTCCCATGGACTGAGAGGTCCCGGTTTGATTCCTGGTCAGGGCACATGTCTGGGTTGTGGGCTCGATCCCCAGTAGGGGGTGTGCAGGAGGCAGCCAATTGATGTTTCTCTCTCACATCGATATTTCTCTCTCTCTCTCCCTTCTCCTCTCTCTCTAAAAAATCAATAAAAACATATATAAAAAAAGACTCAGAATCCTGAGATATGAAAGACCATTCCTGGTTTTTTTCCTTCATCTAGAATAGCCATTATAAGTCCATACACATTGTGTTGCATGTTCTACAAAGCAAGTCATAGATTTCATCAAAAATCCAGAAACACGATTATATGACGATTGCAGACAACCTAGAATAAAATAAAATAGAACCTGTGGTTTTAGGACTTTACTGCTTGAGCCACTGATACTACTAACTGGTTGGGCTGGCTGACAGGAAATCCTGTAGACAAGGATAGTTATTTACACTGGAGAACTATCCACAAATGCTCCTTCTCTGCGGCTACCCAACAATCAATAAAAGTGGACTTTATCATAGGCTGCAAAAGTGAAACCAAGCTTTTAAAGTTAGAGTTGCTATTGTTTTGCAGAGTTTTCAAGTCTCAAACACTTATTTACTTGATATCCTCCTGAAAATCTCTACCATTCTCCCCCTCTTTCTCATGCCCACAGCTATTGCTACAGGAGAATATTACAGTTAATCAATCAATATCTGATTAAAAGTGTGAAGCTTTTTCATTATCTCCACTAGGTGATTGAATGCCTTCTGCCTGAGCAGCAAGAATCTCTTCATTTGCTGCAGCAGAAACTGGCACTGTGTGTGAATGCCAGGCAGCGTTTGTCCGGAGTGACTGAGCAAGTCTGTTTCCTTTGGACCAGAATGTGGAGAGGAGGCCACTGGGTTTTCATCAGGAAGATGGTTACTATAGAATAACCATCAGTCACTTGCTCTCTAGGCTGAATGTTTGATGTCTTTTGACTCCCTATTCCAAACACACACAATCTATTTGTTTTAGTACTTTATTTTATAGACTGTCACTCAATAACCATTTCTGTACATTTGATAGCTAGTTTTCCTTTCCAAAAAGTTTTTGAAAGACCACATTGTTGGGTTAGCAGGAGAAAGAGTGCATGCCTTGTATGGGGTAATAAATATCTGTCTTTTAGGCAAGGTTGACTTCCAGTTATTAGTGGTACAGGAGATGAGAATAACACAAAGAAATGAAAGTGTCCCATTGAAAATCAATAGATTATGTTAATATATCTTCTTCATCCAGCATTTTAGCAGAATGAATAAGTAATAAATTCACTTCATTGACCTTCTGTAGACCCTCTGATGGACAAGCTTATCATCAATTAGTGAAGAAAGTCAGAAATGTAATAGGCAGAGAAGACTGACAAATAAAGGCTGTGGATAATTTGCCTATGAATCATCATCAGTTAACTAAAAATCAAAGCTTTTAACTTAAATGCAAGGAAGTCACTTTGCATGGTTGGCTCTTTTGAATAACGTAGAAAAAATAGAAATCAAATATAAAGACAAGATGCTTTCTATTCTATTTCTTGAAACCTGATAAGTATCCGTAACCTTTGGGGATCTGGGAGAGTTTTAGAAGTCTGATGAGAGCTATAGACCCTCTTCATAGAAAAATGCACTATCATAGGGCCACTATAAGAATAGCATATGAATATAAGAATATATGAAGATGAGAATTGATTGATGCCCCCTGGAGTTGTGTAATGCTTACATATACATAATATTTCCTATTCTAGGGACTCCAGATGAAGAAAGCCTGCCACGCTTGCTCTCTACTGGATCTATGGCAGAGCTGAGTTAAAAATTAAGTAGGCAATATTCTATTCTCATCTAAGCTAGTATATCCACTACTCCGGTGCAGGAGTAGAAGGCAGTCAGTAGAAGCCTGTCTAAATCACTAGAGTGGTAGTAATTTCAGGTGTCGCCAATCCTAGGAGAAATTCAGTGGCTTTGCTCAGAATGTCACATTTACTTACGGAAAAAGCAATGAGAGAATAATCAGTTAGAAAATGCTGTTGCCATAGGTGACCATTGCAAGCCAAATAAATCTCTTGTGCCTGGATATAGCTGCAAGCTGACTTTCCGTCTTCTGCAGCTGGCTTTATTGAGCGTTCTAAATTTTCCTGCACATGAAATATTTTGAAAATGTAATTCAATTGTCAGTGGCACAGGAATGAAAAGAAGCAAGGAAATGGCTGAGTGTGGGCTTCTTCTGGATGGGATGAGCAGCTGTTGAGCAATAAGTCTACCAAAATGGGAATTTGAGCCAAATAATACTCAACTAAGTAAGACTGTTAACTCCAGGCAAGCTTCTTAGCACACTTGAGACAGTGTCAAGGTCAAGGAGAGCACCCTAAAAGAACTGAAAATGGCCCTGGCCGGTTTGGCTCAGTGGTTAGAGCGTCAACCTGTGGACCAAAGTGTTGTGGGTTCGATTCCAGTCAAGGGGACATATCTGGGTTGCAGGTTCCATACCTGGCCCCATTCAGGGTCGTGCAGGAGGCAACTAATCAATGTGTCTCTCTCACGCTGATGTTTCTTTCTCTCTCCCCCCGCCTCCCTCCTTTCCACTCTGTAAAAATCAATGGAAAAATATCTTCTGGTAAGAATTAACAAAAAAAAAAGAATTGAAAATATCATTGCTTCTCAACAGATAATTTATTTTCCTCTCTCTTACCTCCAAGCTATCCCCATTTGCTCATGTTTTTCACATTTTTTTATTCTGTGCTTTGATGTATAAATGCAGGTAGTGCTAAAGGGAATGATCTTTCTGAAGGCTGTTAGTGTGGGAATGGAGAAAAGTTGAAACATATTCAGTTTCATATTCAATCTATATGTGTTCTTCCTTTTAAAAAAGTATCTTTTGAAAACCTATAGATACCAAACAGGTACTTACATTTGTGTCTGAGTTCTCAGTTTTCTTTAGAGCCTCAGGCTAACCTGTTTACAATCAAGGAGGCTCAGCAGAATGATTGAAAAGTAGTGGGAAGATGGACATGTCTCTTTCTTCTCACTACAATGTGTCTTCCCTTATGACACGAAGACTCCTTCTAGGACTCAAGGATTTCTGTTGAGAAATACATAATGATGCCTGGGATGATTTTGAAGGAAAAACTCTCAATATTACTGAACTTGAAAAGATGGCGCTTTCTAATTCATTTGTCACAAATGTAGCAAATTATCTAGAGAGAATATGTTTTTAACAAAGTCCTCAATTCTTTCATCTGAGGGATCACAGTTAATCTGATTTCTGACTGATTTCTCATGATATCCGTAAGCGTTCCCTTCACCTTCCTGCAATGTCATGCGGCTAAAACAAAGCTATGCTGATAATGTCCTTGGTTTTCTTTATTCTCTTGCAGAGAGCAATGATTTATTTATAGACCAGCTTTGAAAAAATGTTTTAGGGAAACGAGGATTTCTTTAAAAGGGAACGGAAGAGTGAGAATTGGGTTGTGGGACATATATATTTAGTCCCAAACAAAGGAATCTATTTTTTTCTGCCTGCTATTACATTGTGTCATGCAGTAATATCAGGTTTTTTTTTTTTCTTCTTTAACCTTGAACTTGGAAAATGCCGGAATCATTTATTTGTTGCATCTCATTTGCTAAAATTGTCTGGTCAATCAAATCTATTGAGAAATACATAATATACACAGGGAACCCGGGAAGGGCAGGACTGACCTTTTGAAAGCATGCAGGGTTCAGAAAATGAGCTACAGTAGGCCCAGTGCTGCTTTCTTTGTTGGTCTCAGGCTGTCACCAGCCACTATGGACCCAGGGCCTGTCCTGTTTTCAGGGAACAGCCAGTCACTTCATTGTTACATTTGTGTTTGCATACTCAGAAAAAGACAGCACAGTCACAAATTCAACTGTTTTTACATGGATATACAGAGAAGATATGGCTTCTTTATTTTGTCTATAATTAATTGTGTTTCCTTATCAACTTCCATCCACTGTGCTATGGACTGATTTGTGTCCTCCCAAATTCATATGTTGAAGCCTTAATCCCCAGAGACATTGTATTTGGAGATAGAGCCTGTAAGGAGGTGATAAAGGTTAAATAAGGTCCTAGAGTGGGACCCAAATCCAACCGGCCTGGTGACCTTTTAAGAAGGTAAAGAGACGCCACAGCTCTCTCTGTGTGTCCTGTGAGCCCCCACTGAGAAGGACGCTGTCTGAGGTGGATGAGTGCTCTCATCAGGAACCAAATAGGCCCGCACCTTGATCTTGGACCTCCCAGCCTCTGGAACTGTGAGAAATTAATTTCTGTTGTTGAAGCAACCCAATCTGTGGTATTTTGCAATGGCAGCCTGAGCAGACTAATTCGTCCAATACGTTTAAATAGGTTATACCATTAATTTAGGGTATGCTCATTTTCTCTAAAAAAAAAGTCCTCATTTTTATTTTCACTGTCCACTTCTCCAGCTTCTTTCCAAGTAGTATTTGGGTAAATGTGAGTGAGTTAATGTAACCTAACAGTGAAGATCAAGAGTCTGGGTCCTTGGGGACAGGGTCCCCTGTCATCTTGGGGCCTCGGTACAATGTGTTCTGTCCACCTGGCAGGGGCCAGTCCTGCTCACATCTGCCGGTGATGCCGGTGGCTGTCATCAGTCAGTACCTGGTCTCTGTGTGGCGCTCCCTCACTCACCCAGCCTCGCCTCAGCTCTCACTGGTGGTGTAGATTCCCCTCATTCTGCAGCTTCTGCACTGTGGTAGAGTCCTACAGGCTCAGAGCTCTCGGCTCTGCTGCTACTGCTTCCACTCTGGGGCTGCAGGATTTCGGGGTCCCATGCACAAACTGAGTGGGACAGGAAAGCCAAATATCGGGGCATCTTTTTTTTTTTTTTTTTCTGTCAAACTACACTGTGCTATCTGGTTTACTTTGATTTGATTTTCTCCTGATTGACAGATGCATCCTTAAATTGCATAGGGGGAAGCCAGGACAAGAGGTCCCCACGGCCCTCAGTTTTCTTCACTTCTGAGGACTGTCTGGTCATTTTCTCATCTCATTTCATCTTATCTGATTGTATCGTATCTCATCTTATCTCTTCTCTCATCTTCTTTTTCTAACTTCCCTCAAACTCCTGGAATAGAAAAAAAGGAGTCTTGCTCTCTCATTCCAGGTCATATTTCCTTTGTATCAGTGAGAAGCTGGGCAAATTCTTTAAGCTGAGTCCTGGACTTGATATGCTAAAGGAGGTTTAAAAGAAATTTAGCAAATGTATTGTCTGTCTCTGTCTCTCCCCACAGTGCCTCTTGTCTGAGGACATAAACTTTAGAGATATGAAGCTCCAAATGGACAAAAACTTACAGGAAGGATGAAAATAAGTGGCCTTCTATTCCCAACGATAGTATGCCTGCCTATGAACGGGCTCGTTCGTTTGACTGCATGTATCCTTGGATCCTGTGTACTAATGCCCAGGTGGATGGACAAACAGCATCAGTGTTCACATGAACACCCAGTGAGCAGGAGTTCCGGGTGCGAGGGCGGTTTCCCAATCCTCTAAGGTCGGATCCTCCTCCACCAGTGTGTGCAAACTTTGTTTTACTTAGCAGTCTTCTTTTGTAAAGTGTTCACATACGAGAGACTCGCCCAATTCTGATGTCATGTAAATAATTGGTTCTTTGCATATTTGAAAGAATAATTTAATTAGCTAGTCAGAGTATCCCTCAATTAGAACTTTATTTTGTCCTTCCAAGAGATTGCATAGTTCAGTCTTCTGGGTCAAAGAGCATCCTGTGGCCATCTTTCAGATGAGTCTTTCTGTCATATTGCATTTGGCTTCCTATCAGCATCCCACTTTCCACGAAGTTCCAGCTTGAGTGCTATATTCACCCCTTCTCCTTAATTATCACTTCCCGAGCACAAAGTTCAACTAAGGACTCAGACGGTTTCTTAAGGCCACAGCCATTTGTACATGTGACATTTCCCATGTTTAAATAATCATCATTTCGATGATTTAGAACTTGGAAGAACAGGGAATATTTTTTGTCTTATATGTATTGCTTTCGATTAGTTTGTTTAATGACAGTTATTATTAAAGCTTTTTCCAGGCATGGGACAAACTGAGAATGTGAGCCACAAAATTTATTTTAAAAAATGCATATCCTTTAATCCAGCATTAAAATCATTTTCATTTCATTGGATATTTGTAGTTAAATTTTTTTCTTGAAGATCAACGTTTCATCAACGATCAGAGTGATGTAAAGCAATATATAGAGACGTGTATTTCTAGAGAGTAATTTAGGGTTCCATCATCTAGTGGTGACAGGAAATCCCATATAAAGATATAAGTGAAAAATGATACCTGACTGATGGATTTGGGGGGCAGGCTGATTGGCACTTTAAGGATAAGGCTGTTTTATTCCTTGATGGGAGACTGGTACAGAAATAGATGTGTGAGTCAAACATCAGCACAGTAATACCTTCCTGACGGGCGCTCTCTCCAAACCCAAAGCACATAAAGTTTAATCCAAAGAGCCATTACACTTTAAATATTGTTCTCGGCTTTTCTATAAATTGGAAGAACAAGCAATTTTGTGTTTTAAGTAGAAACCACAATAATTGGTTGGTATGTAAGACATTGCCCACTGTAGACTGTGGCAGAAGTTAAATAATAAGGATGAGCCAATTGATTGGCTCACAGTGGAGAGCTGTGTGATGGACTCAAAACCACAGCCTGGGGCTGTGCCTCAGCTTCCAAGGGCTGAGATGGAGTGCGTGCATTTTGGGAGACTTCCCAGCAGGAATTAAAAGAGACGTGCAACTGTCCCTTCAACGACTCTGGGAAACCAGAACTATCTTTGACACATTACACATTTTCCTAACTTGGAATATTTTGTCATTTGTAAGTCTTGGAGAAAAAACTTTCTGGCTCCAACAGCTATCAAGTTGTTGAAACAGAAAACAATAAACTCATTTCAAGTTAGTTACAGCCACAAGATCCATGTGAACAATGTCAACCATGGCTTAGATATTGTCAAACTTATCTAAACCTCTTCTGCTAAGGGAAGGACAGCAGAACCATTAACTGGGTGCCTAACTTTTATATCTGACTTAATTCTCATAATCTCCCTGTGAGGTCTGATGCCCATTTAAAGATGTGGGAAGTGATATTTATTAAAAGTTAAATAAACTACCCTCTGTCCTATAGCTGAAAATTGGAAGACCCATCCCTTGAGCTCAAGTCTGCCAAAATTTACCTTAGTTTTACTCTATCGTGCTTCCTTTCTGAATGACTTTTCTAGAAACTTCTATACATCCACTGCTTAAAAAAAAAAAAAAAAATCAGTCCTCTTAGCCCTTGTTAGCCTTACTGCCTAATCCGTTGTATTAGTTTGCTAGTGTTACCACACAAAATGCCACAGATCAGGTGGCTTGAACAATGAAAATGTATTTCCTCACAGTTCTGGAGATTAGCAGTACAGATTCAAGATGTCAGCAGGTTTGGTTTCTTCTGAGACCTTACTCCTTGGCTTGTACCTGGCTGCCTCCTTGCTGTGTCCTCACATGGTCTTTTCTCTGTGCATACACATCCCTGGTGTGTCTTTGTGTGTCCAAATTTTCTCTTGTAAGGACACCAGTCAGATTGGATTAGGGCCTACTCCAATGGCCTCATTTTAACTTAATTGCCTCTATATAGGTCTTATCTCTAAGATGAGAGATACTAGGAGTTCGGGCTTCAACATATGAGTTGTGGGGGGCACAATTCAGCTCATAATACACGCTTAGGTAATAATCAAAAGCATTAGACCATTTTCTTCTGGGCTTTGCATGCTTCTCCCCCACACAACCCAGCAAAGAACACCAAGTGCTTTCACAAAGGATATATGCAATACTTAGAGTAATCCTTCTTTTTTTTCTGCCTCAGAGTTACCTTTCACTGACCAAGTGCAGTAGAAAGTTAACCATTTCATGCTATAGAAATGGCAACTTGCTCAGCCTGGACCTCATGGTCCTCAGCTGTTTGGAGGGGTTTCTGTGTATTCAGGTGCTCCAGGTTGTCCAGAAGCTCAATCTTTGTTTCTGGGCCCCAGTGGAAGCCAAGGTTGGTGTGTGCCTTCCCACCCCTACACTACTTCTCTTGGTCAAAATGCAACCTTTACACTGCCTGGAATATTTTAAATATTTCATAGATGATATTGATGATGATCATATTTATTGAGCACTTACTATGTTCTGGGTTAGAGTGCTCCTTCTTATTTTGGGTTTTATTTACAACATACAGTTCAGATCTATGACTCATGCAGTCCTTACCCTTGTGGTGGGTTTCATGCCTACTATAGGTTGACTTGATGCTAGTAGGTTTAAATTTGTGTAGACACAGTATTAACATGGAGGCTTCTTACTCCTACTGAAGATGCACTACCTACTTTTGTACAGAAATGAGCCCAGATCATTCATATGATGAGAAGAGATCCAGAGCCTGTTGACAGTAGGACAAAGGAGATCAGTGAGGGCCATACTGAACCCACGAGAGGAGATAAACTGGCTAGGACTTGGCAAGCTATCCTAGAAGCTTGAAGGAGTGAGTACCTAGCAAGGTGGCAGGCAAGATAGGAAGAGTAAGACAATTGGGAGAGGTCTAAGGGCATGTAGTTGGCAGTCTGGAGTCAGCCATGGAGAAGGTTTTTGGCACAGACTGCTGGTGTGAAAGGGACTGGTCATAACTAAAATAGCAAGATAATAAATATACTTGCTAATGATTACTGCACACCTACTATGTGTCAAGCATGTAAGGCTGGATATACATGTCCTCTGAGGGCTTTAAAGGGGCTTGCATATCCTCTATGATCTTTCTTCCATGCTATGTGGATTTCATGACCAAAGGTTACCCTTTCCCTTCCCATTGCAAGGTCTTCCTTACCCTCTCTCATTTGAGTAGCCACCATGCCTTCTCATTCTCCATCCTGGAGACTCAGATTTATCTGGTTTCTGGAAGGAGCATCTAAAGATCTTTATCTGGCTAGTAAGGCAGGGATTTTCTTCCAGTTTCTGCTTTGTCATGGCTGGGAGGAAGAAAATCAGAGTTTGTGGTGCTGTGAGAGAGGAGATGGGAGAGGGGGTAAATATGCTATATTAAAAAAAAAGATAGAAACTTCAACATATAACCCAACAACAGATCCTTGATTATTGTCTGTCTCTTCCAACTAGGATGTAAGTTCCATCAGAGGAAACACCTCTCCCAGACTCATGACTCCAGCACTAGCGGACACAAACCCATATATATTTGTTGAATGAATAAATAAGGTTGTGAAAATTTGAGCAGATCAAGGAATAAACATGATAATTCTTTCTGGTGGTCATTTGCTGCAGTCTTGCTTAACTTCCTGGGCTATTTTCATGTATATTTTTGTTCAAAATCATAGACACAAAGGCCTTTAAGAACTCTTTGGTTTATATAACATTATCCCACAACAGAACCTCCTACACTTTTCCGAAGAAACAGAAGGATGAAGGTAACCCCTGAGATATATCAGGCTTTCTATGATTGAAATTCTATTTCTCCAGACGTTTCCATGTACAAGCAGAGGCCAAATACTGTCTTTTGTATTGAATTGAGGCAGATTTTTGGAAAATAAATTCTATAGTTATTCTAGTTTTGTTTTTCAAGAATGCATTAAGATCAGCAGTAGATGGTAAGCCCTTTGGACTAATTTTATGCATTTTGCTTGTAAAATCAGAGCACAGATTCTGAATCCGGACAACTAAGTAGAAATTCTAGCTCCTCATTTGTTATCTTATAGGGGTTGGGCAAGTTTAACTTGTCCCACTGGGTTTCATCATTTACAATACAGGGATCATAGTAATGCCTGCCTCCCAGAGCTCGGTGGAAATTAAATGAGTTGCATATGTAGAGCACTTAGAACAGAGTTTGGTGCCCAGAAGAGCAATGCAGGTGTCAGTTACTGTTACTATAGTAGATCGAGGCGTCCTTCGCTTAGCGTTCAAGGAGAATGTACTTGTTAAAGGGCCTGGTGTACTATACAGCATATAATGGGAGAGGCAGAGGACAAAGGACCTATTAAAGACACATGCCAGTGCTAGGCACTTTATATACATGATCTCATTTAATCCTCTCATTATCCCCATTTGCAAAACAAGAGCAAAAGCAAACCAAACCCAAAGCAAAAAAAAAACAATCTTAGGTTGCGTACAGGTTAGTTCCTACTCCTAGTAAAGGACAGCTAGATTTCAAATCTGGCTTTGTCAGATTCTAAAGCCTGTTTTGTTTGAATGGTTTAAGTGCAAAACTACTTGGAGAATATTGAAGTTTAGAAAATGTTCAGCTATAGGGTTCTGTGCTAAAAATGTTAAAGTGGCTATGGAATACCTAATTTAGCTTCCCAAAATAAGTAGATTATCTCTCTGGAGAAAAGGGTAATTTCCTTTGTAGGATATTGTAAAATCTTATCACTTTTTACTGAGCCAGATAGCGGTCTAAAATATGGATTTAGAAATACAATTTTGGTTTTAAGGAAATTTTTATAAGTAGAACTAGTACTGGTTTGGGGGTCTGGAAAACATATCAATAGTGATTTAAATTCATACAGCTTACTGTTCTTATTTGTGCCTATAGTTTTAAAAAAAATAAAAGAGCCCTACTTTAGTCTTTAATGGACATATGCTAGAAAGCAAGATCCCCATCACGTTATCCACGATCTGTGTGTATTTCTTGGTCTCGAAGTGTCCTTGACCCCATTTTATTTTACTCATGTGGGAGTCTTAGGATGTGTGATGTGTTTTCATGTGTAAAATGTGTGTGGGGGATGGTGTATTCTCCTCTCATATGCCTCAATTTCTATTTAATAATTTTATTACCGTTTACATTTTTCTCTCTGTGTTCACTTTCACTTTATTTCACATTACCCTCTCTTCTTTGACCGCAATATAGACCCACAGTCTGTTTTATTATATCTCATAAAGTTGTGTGATCTCTGTTCTTACTTTAACCTATGAAAAGAATAGTTGATATTTCTATTTAAAAGGCTGACTCATATGGCCTTATGTTAATTTTTTCTTGATAGCAGAAAAGTGTTTCCATCTCCTTTTAAATAACTTGAATAAATTGGGCAAATTATCTAAAGTAGCAGCATTGACACTATGAAATAACACATCTACCTAAATAAAGGTTATATCTTAAGAGATTTGTGATAGAAAACTGCCCTTTAAGGGAGTACCATCTAATTATTTCAGAATAGATACTGAATTCATCCTTGGAGAAATCTTTCATTGTTAAGCCCTTCTAGTCATGCTGACATGAAAAAGTACCTACCCAATATTCCTGGGAATTCACCTAAAAGTAGATGCTGACATTCAGTATTCTGTTTAGTAATGAAGTGGAGTTGATAGAAAAAAAATGAACCCATGTAGAATCAGAAATTGCCCTGAGCCTGAAATGCATTGTGTGTTCTTGGAAGATGTGAATGATTTTTGTGCAAGTATTTTCTCCCAGGAGCTGAGACTTTATTCTGCCGGACAGGATTGACAGTTCTTATCTTCTCTTCAATGTAGGCTGCAGAGAGCCCTGGGAATGGGAGTAGGAGTCGGCTGGCGTGGAAACCTTTACTCTGGACTGTTGGTGTCCCCTTTAATTTAAGGTTGAATGAGCCACAACTCGGGAAATGTACCATGGGCCATGACATTTTGCACTAGACATGGGACCAGACTATATCTTATTTATGGGTTTGGAATAGTTTCCCTGAAGGAAAGGATAGTCCCAGTGCCAGTCATCCTAGAACAGTAAATAAGCTGAGTCTTAGGAGCAGAAGACTTTCTACTTCTCTCTGCATGGGAAGCAGTTGGGCCTAGACTCTTATTGGTGAGAGTGTAACTGCCTGTCCCACCACTCAGAGGCCTGCCAGGAAACCAGCAGGGAGGCCCGTGCCTCTCCCAATAAATATTTACAGCCGTCTCAGCTGTGTTTCTTTAGTCTTCAAGTTTTCAGTAAATTCATGAACAACCTGTGTAAGTCTCAGTTGTATGTGAATCAGGGGAATTTTAATTATCAGGGGAAGGCAGATGGGCCTAGAAGTGAGTTGATAACACAGGGGTTATCTGTCCCCAAGGACGTGGCCTGGCAGCAGGTGGAGAAACCAGAGCAGAGGAAAAATGAGGGACTTTTAAAGCGTTGCTCTGGGAAACTTCTGGAAAACAGTGGGCGAGGAGATGATCCTTTAAGGAGGCTAATTTCTCCCCGGAAGACAATGAGGGTACATGCCACGATGCTTTGCATATAAAAAGAAAGTCTAACCTCATTTGGTAGTCATAGATGAGGAGGCCAGCAAAATATAGGATTGATTTGAAATATTTAAAACAGTGATGCTCAGATAAATATAAATTATTATGCTGAGATAAATATAAATTAATGTAAATAACAAATTTCAGCTCACTCAATAAAATGAGTTGTATTAATGTGTAACTTAATGAGAAGCAATAGATTATATCTGCTTGAGGGCTGCCACCCTTTGTAAAATAAACTATTATTTTAATGGTATAATTATTTGATGTGATTAATGAGCTAGTCCATAAAGCAAATATTTTCCACCTAAATTAAATGTTCTGGCAGACTGATTATATTTTTATGCATTTGATATTGAGTCTATGTTACATTTTTTATGAATAAATAGATTAGAATCATGTCATCTTGCCTTAGTGTCAGCATTCTGCCCCTCCTATTATGTGCCGAAGTGTTTGACAAGGTCTTTCGTAATGTAGGAGAGGAAGAGAAAAAAAAAACACCTTAAAAATCTAAACACTATGTGAAATTCATGCGATTCAGCAGAAATATAGTAAGAAAACCCTGAAAGAGGATCTGGTTTTGAGATCCTGAATTGCCACTCGGTTGGGCATAATCAATTCATTGATTCTTCTGAGCCTCGGTTTTTCCCTCTGTAACCCTACAGGATTGTTTAGAAAATGCAATGATAAAATGTATATAGGAAGTACTATGAAGTTTGGGTAGTGTGTAAAACCGTCTTGTTTTCTTGCAGTCCTAGGATTCTGGTGGTAGTTGGGGGTTAGGGGGAGAGTGGAAAATCCTTAAGGGGCATAAAGTAGAGAAATCCAAACAATGTTTAACCCAAAACATTTGAGTTTTAAGATTTTTTTTTAAATGTTTTTTAATTGATTTTTTAGAGAGAGAGGAAGGGAGAAGGAGATAGAAATATTGATGTGAGAGAGAAACATTGATCAGCTGGGAATTGAGCCTGCAACCCAGGCATGTGCCCCGATGGGAAATTGAACTGGTGACCACTTGGTGCATGGGATGATGTTCAATCCACTGAGCCACACCACCCTGGCAAGATCCTTTTAAATCTTAGTGTTTGGAGGCTTATTATTAAGTAGATTGTTGAGTTAAAGCTTCCAAATCTGGCTGTGAATCACAACAATCTTGTGAAAAATCCTTGACCTTCAGCCCCACCTCTTACTGGAGATGTTGATTCTAAAGCACTGGAATGAGGGTTCTTATTATTCAGTTTCCTTCGACCCCTGTTATACATCCTGATCATCTTTGAAACTTTGGGACTCCAACACTGATTGATTGCTGGGCATTGCTGAGTAGACTCAACTGTGTCAATTCTTACACAAACACTTCTTCGGACCAACTTAGGACAGTTTTATATCTTATGAACTTGGGTGCAATGAAGGATATGCTAGAAAGTTGTGATTAACAACAGAAACTAAAAGTTCCCGAGAATCTATAAAAATGGCTTACATGACTTTCAAGCTGTAGTACCCTGGATGACATGAGCAGTGTTTCATCTGAATGAGTATTTGTGGGGAAAGTTCTGTTGTATAAAATGGGAGAAAGAACAAATGTTCACTAGCCAGCTGCATTGGGTAGGCCCTGTGCTAGACACTGGACTAGGTACTTAGACTGGTTATTTCATTTGCTTCCCATCAGGATCTCATGAAGAAGCTATGAATATTCCTGTTTTATAGATGAAAAACCAAGCTCAAATTGGACAACTTGCTAAGGGCACACAGCCAGTAAGTGGTGGATAAATGTGCACCAGTTAACTCCAATCTGTCTGGCTCCAAAATTTATGATTTATGCATCACACTACACTGCCCTTCCTTGTCTTCCAGCACTTGAAGTAGAATAAGTGTTTGGTGCTGTGGGGACTGTCTACTGATATTTATCATTCTGATGATCTGTTCTTATTCTGTATGGAAGTGCTAGGCATAACCATTGGGCTGAAGTTCTCTGACACTGACAGTGGTAACAAATGTATTTTGTGCCCTGCATTACATCTCAGCCTGCCTCTGATTTCAACTACAGCTTGGTGACCCCTGTGTTCCCCAGATCCCTCTGTCAGCATCCTGCACCTCTGCTGTTCTGCTGCTCACCTAGGGCTCTCTCCAAAGCCACTGAAGCTTGTGAGCTCAAGTGCAGAGCAGCCAGAGTGTCAGGGAGTTAGTTAACACTCCAAAGGACACTCCTCAACTGGGAGAGGACATGGATCAGTGGACAGAGGCCGCAGCCTCCTGTTCGTCAGAGGGATGACTCTTAGGTGCTTCCTCATGCTTCGCTCAAAGGTCCCCAGGGAGAGGAGTCCCAGTGGTCCAGCTTATTAATGCACCCAATGTTGGCTTCTCCTCTTTCTCTGTCTCAGTGGTGCTCCCTCACTCCGCTTCCTGGGAATTTGACTCTTTTTCCAATTCTAGTAGCAGGGTCATATATTTATCATTTCTTTGAGTAACAGACTGCTTGGTCTGAATTTAGATGTATCAGATTCCTGTTTGGGCTGAGGTAGAAGAAAGAGAACAGAGTAATATGGACTGAGATCCGGTGAGACAGAGCACCAGGGAGCATTTCTCCTTCCTGTCCCCTTCCCCTATTTCCACAGGACCAAGCAGAGGTGTCAGGAGCGAGGTGTATTGACTAGGAGTCTGCAGAGGAAGGCAGAACTGGGATCATTTCTAAGTACATGAGACAGACCACCACTCTGTAAATACCCCAGAATACCCAAGGAAGGGAAAGTCCACAAGTGTTTGAACTCTCTTTGTATCAGGTAGGCCCTGAAGTATTGGCATTTGCATATAGATGTAAATATGGCCTCATATGCCAGTGAAACTTGGAAACTTTCTTTTGTTAACTAGTTCTCACTAGATGTTATTCTATTCACTTTCTCCCTTGACTTGCGCCATTCGTGTGATTTATGAAACTCACAGAGAAATATGGAGACTTTTGATTTGTGAAAAATTCTAACCAGAAAAACTCCACGGGATGAAATTGGCTTCGTTTCATTATTTACAACATAAAGAAAAATCGTTAGCTTTTATGTGGTTTTGCCCAGAAATGAAGAAAATAAGAAATCATGAATCAAAGATGACATGATAGGAAAGCATTCTAGAGAAAGGATTACAGTAGCTATGACTACATAAGTAGGTTTTTGCTTATCTATTAGTTCATCTTTACATTTATAGTATATGTACTTAGTATGCACAAAATTTAAGAGTTTATACTGTCAGAAGTGGGTAGAAATGGAGTGATTCTAGAAGGCTTGGTAAATAGATAGATGCTGGAGGTGGATATGGATATAGATATAGCCCATTACACATTCTTTTACAGAATTTCTCATTGCATTTTTACACACTTTATGAGATAAAGATTTTTTCCTATTTTTCAGGTGAAGTTCAGAGTTAAATAAAACATGTAAGTTAATCCAGCTAATAAAGTGACAGAGATGAGTTTGAAGTCCAGGCTGCCTCTATTACAAACTCCTGTGTTCTTTATCCTTGATTCTACTGCTTTTTCCTTGCCAGTTCTTAGAACCCACCTGGCTACATATCTGTACCCACTTTGCTTTATGACTTGCCTCGTTTCTCAGAGACCAGAGATTGGCATCTAGGGTAAGAAAGAAAAATCAAATGAGACCCTTGGTCACTGCAGTTACATATAGACCATAAGATATTTGCTAAATATCTCTTGACCTGTTCCACATACTAGGAAATTCTGAAGACAGTAATGGAATCCAATGTAGATTTGACTGGTATTACTGTAGACTAGTTTGTGGGTCAACATTATAAAATCCGGATTAGATTTAAAAATTTATCTAGAGCCTCAATCAAACTGTAAGGTCTAGGAACTTCTATGAGTGTGATCCGAAATAGCTGTTACATTGGTGAACATTTCAAATAGACATTGATGTTCATTCATCAATCATACATGTGTATAATCTCAGTTATATGTAAAAAAGAGAATTTAGTTTTAAGCAATCAAACCTGGGCTCTGAAATTTCAGAATAAAAATCTTTCTAAATGAAGCCTGCATTGATTGTTCTGGCTTTCAAATACATGTATGTATACACATACCTATTTTTATATATATTTATATATACACATATAGATGTTCTCTTCTTTTAATTGCTGAAAAGATCCTTTCTTTGCCATTTGCTTCATATTTCAAAATTATCTTCATCCATACAAAATTATATCATCTTTTATACAGTTTATCTCAAAGAGATTCAGAGAAAATAAGCAATCAGAAACACTGGGAATAATTCTAGAAAATGTGTTTAGGCATGTGAATGAATTAAAGTATTCACTCTACTTGCAAAGGAAGGAAATTAAGAGGCATAACTAAAAAAAGATGTTTTGGTGTTGACTTTTAAAGACAAGACAGGAGAGAAGAATACCAAGTTTTATAGTCTTGTAAATTAGGAGTACATCTGTAGAAGTGCAGACGAGAATTAAGGTGCATTCTGCAGAGAGGTTAGGTATGTCAGATTGTAAATAACACATCAAGCACATTAGGCCAAGTGTGGAGTGTTGGTGGGCTGGGGAAGTTACCATCAGATGGTGTTTATGGTAAGGCATAGTAATGATATTTAAAGATGAGATCGCCTGGGAGCACACATACTTGGAGAAGAGATTCCAGATCTGACATTGGGGTATTTAGGGGCACTGGGAGAAAAGGATCCAGCAAAGGAGATAAAGGGGAAGAGATCAAGCAAAGAAGTGAAACAGACAAGAGTAGAAATTGCATCAAACACTGCTGGGAGATTGAGTAAGAGGCAAACCAAAATCAGAGCATAATTTGGCCATGTGGAGGTGGCTGGTGACTCAGTCAAAGGGAAGCTAGTAGAGGAGAGGGAATTCTTGGTAGTGAAAACAGGAATGGTCAACTCTTTCCTGCTATTTTGCTATGATGGGGTATGGAGAAACGGAGTGGATATAGGGTCAGAAAGGATTTTTTTTTTTAAGATAGACAATTTTATAACACATTTATTTTGCTGATGGTAAAGATCCAGATCCATTAAAGAGGAAAAATTTACAGTTGTAGGAAGAGCTACCTCTCAGAAGACTCCAGCACAAAATTTGACCAGCACTGCCCCCAATGGCCAACAGATAAACAAATCCAGACATCTCTCCAAATCCACCCCCCCAGTTTGTGCTTCTAATAGTACATCTTCTATGTTTCCACATGCCCTTCCTGTGGAAGCTAAGGTAGGTGAGAAAAAATGATCTTTTGTTCCATTTGGTTCACCCCATTTATATCCTTGAAGAGGCTGAGGACGAAGGATGGATGAAATAGTTTCAAAATATCCTATCACGTCACAGGCAGCACCTCACTTTGAGATGGAATTCCTCGGCACCTATTGCTTTACTCCTCTTGTTAAAATAGGACT
This sequence comes from Tadarida brasiliensis, assembly GCA_030848825.1. Classification (NCBI taxonomy): domain Eukaryota; kingdom Metazoa; phylum Chordata; class Mammalia; order Chiroptera; family Molossidae; genus Tadarida; species Tadarida brasiliensis. The sequence continues at coordinate 73,082,869 of CM061267.1, read as the reverse complement.
CTTTCTGTCTCAGCTCGTGAGACGGAGTCCCCTGTTAACACAAATGTCATGTAGGTATAGTAAAAATCATGGAGATGGGATACAAATCACTAAATATTGAGAAACACTTTATCAGGTTAAGGAGAAAGAGGAAACTTTCTAGGAAGCCTTTGAGGGTACAGAGAATTTGCTTCCAAGGCATTCAGTGGAAAGGTCTTGAAAGAGGTCAGCAACAAAATGCAGAAGGGCAGAGCAGTGAGGGGCTGAGAGGCAAAGGGAAGATGGGCATCCTGACTGGCCTGTTGTGTGGATTGTCTTTTGAAAGGAGGAAAGACACTCTTGGGTGAAGTGGAGAGAGCAGCACCAGAGTACACAGAACTTAAGTGTTGCAGTAGGACTGCCCAGGTTCGGCCATCCTGTAGGCAATGCTTGACGTAAGCAGGTACTTGCCTTTCATTCCACTGACAGAGAGGGCAATGGGAGAAGGTAAAGGATGGAGGTAGATCAGCACTGTAAAAAGAATTGGATCAAAATGATTTTCAGGCCAAAGAGATGATTTGAAGACTGGCAATTTCAGAAAATGATTTGCAAATCTTGCTTAAAGCCCCCATTCTCTTCTGAAACCCAGTGAAGAAAACAGTGCAGCATTACCTTGTGGGAAGTAGGGGAGCCCATTACTTAGGTATCTTTAAGCTGGACCGAGCAGAGCAGATGAGGCTCCGTCTTGATGAGAAGGGGTAGACTGACTCAGAGGCTCTTCCACCCCTGATTCCTATGATGAACGTGCTCTTACTCTCACCATCTTGTATTTTCTAACAATTTTGAAATCTCTGCTAGTGGAAAAACATTATACGAGGAGATTGAAAGTAATTACAGTGTGTTTTTTTTTTTTTCCTAGAATATATAATCAATTTCATTTATTTCCCAAGTAAAACATTCACTGCAGGTTCAGTCTTTGAAAGACAACTTGATTATCTGTTCCACAGAACAAGTCAGGAGACATTATTCTCAGTTCCCAGTCATAACTTCCTGCTATGAATGTTTGTGCTCTAACCATTTTCATATTGAACAGGGATCTGGTTAACACATGCTATTTAAAGTATGTAGTATTTTTTTAAACAAACAAACAAAACAATCAGAATAGGTAGCATGTAATGTCATTAGAAGTAAATTGCTGTGCTTAGCACCTTTGCCTTAAAAAAAAAAAAAAGTATTTTCTTTCTTCTAAAGTTACATAATCACCTGAACATTTTAAATAAAGTGTATTGTTCCACACTTCAAAACAAAATTATAAATACTCTTTGAAGGCAGATTAAATAACCTCCCACATACACTTAATGTCATGGTACTCTTTTTTTTTTTTTTTTTTAAGTGAGGGGGCTAAGGATGGGAAATAAAAATGTACGTTCCTATCTGAAAAGTCACCTTAAATTAAGTTTACCCTAATAAATAAAAAATGGCTAAGTTTTGTACATATTGAAATCCTTTTGAAAAAATGTAAATAAAGACTTCTAGCCCTGGTCAGGTAACTCAGTTGGTTATAGCATCATCCCGATATGCCAAGGTGGTGGGTTTGATCCCCAGTCAGGGCACATAAAACATATACAAGAATCAACAAATGAATGCATAAATAAATGGAAAACAAAGCAGTGTTTCTCTCTCTCTCCCTTCCTCTCTCTCAAATCAATTTTTTAAAAAGCCTTCTAACTAAATTTAAATCAAATGTATGTGACTTGCATTTCTCCAGGCCTTCTCAGTCAGCCTTTTCACTAGAGTAATAATAACAGTTATCAAATCCCAAATCTCTGGTTTGGGATTTGGTTTCTCCCTACCAACTGAACACCAGTCCCCAGATCCCTTACTTCTGATTGAAAAGTGCTCATGAAAGATCAGTGCCCCTATCCCATTCAGCATCTTTGTGCAAATTAGGAAAAGATACCCTTCCTCCAGGGAGATGAAGTCCAGCTTGAAGAATGGAACTGGGCTGGATTTCACCTCTGCCCTAATTCCCTTGTCTGGATGTTCTTGTGCAGTGAATAGCCAGCACATCTGTATGTGGCGGCCCTGCTAACTCACCTCTTCATTCAACCTTCTCCTTTCTCTTAGACCTTTACACTGGGTAACCCTTGATGGTGACCGCCCCTGTGAAACCTATTCCTGCTGTCTCCCACTGTGGTGATTATACCTGCTCTCCTATTCAATGTCAATAGCTTCCATGCTAAAGGTATGGAAGAACAAACCCCCTATAATTCATGTTATGTGCTTTTTTAAGAATACACAGAAGAGCTAACCCACATCCTAGATACCTGGTAGACTTCAAAAGATATAGCTCTTTTGTGAGGGGTGGAATCAGTGTATTTTTATGTGTGTGAGAAATTGCCAAACTGTCTTTCAAAGTGGCTGTACCATTTTGCATTCCCACCAGCAATGCATGAGAGTTCCTGTTGCTCCACATCCTAGCCAGCATTTGGTGTTGTCAGTGTTTTGGATTTTGGCCATTTTAACAGGTATGTAGTGGTATCTCACTGATGTTTTAATTTGAAGGTCCCTAATGATGTATGATGTGGAGCATCTCTTCATATGCTTGTTTACCATCTGTATATTTTCTCTGGTGAGATGTCTCTTAAAGTCCTTGGCCTATTTTTTTTATTGGGTTGTTTGTTTTCTTATTGTTGAATTCTATGAGTTCTTTGTATATTTTGGGTAACAGTTCTTTATCAGTGATGTCTCTGCATATATTTGTATCCAGTCTGTGGCTTGTCTTCTCATTCTCATGATCAGTGCATTTGTTATAGCTTCATCTCCTTAAGAAGAAACAGACATATGTTCCCTAGGGCCAAATAAAGAGAAAAAAATCTGAGTAAATACAGCTGTTTAACTCAACGTTGTCCCCTTATATACTGCACTTGAGAAGCTAATGGCTTGTTCCCTCACCTGGACATTGGTCCTCACCTGGATATTAGTCCAGAAAGTCAGGAATCTCAATTTGTCTGGATAGTTTCTCTCCTAGAGAGTTCATGACGTCCTCAGGCAAAGAAATATTTTCCTTCCTTTTATACCAGCTGTCAGAACATTCTCAAAGATGTTAAAATCGAAAGGAATATGAGTTTAGCCCTCTGCTAAACTCATAAGACTTTAGAGACTAAATAAATAAATAAATAAATAAATAAATAAATAAATAAATAATAAATAAATAAATAAGACTTAATACAGCACTAGCATATACATTAGCCAATTGTGAAGTGAGGTCACCCAGGATTTGATGAAGAAGATAAAATTGCTTCGGTCTTCCAATTACATGACTTGAATTTATCCAATGTTCTTGCTCAATGTTTTGTTAATGGGATTACACTCTTGTGGCCCCTCTGCCTTTTGATTTCTGAGTCTGGTGTGTTTTGTGTGCTTCTTGTTTTGCCCTACATCAACCTAGACAACGAAAAGAAACAGTTGGCCAATCGAGGCCAAAAATAAAACCACTCATATAAAGACTTTTATTTTTGCTACTACATTTTTAACTTCCAAGAGTCTTTTTTGTTGTCCAAATTTTCTTTTTTTATAAACATTTTAGTCATATTCTTGGGATGAAACATATTATCTTGCCACTCAGGGAATATTAATGATAGTTGTTTTCTATTTGTATTATATAGCCTTGCCTCTCTTCTCACTTTTAGAGGTGAATACTTAGAAGTTAATCAAAAGCTCTGTGCTTATTTCCCATGTCTCTCTAGAACCATTCTCAACCCTGTCAATGGCTGGGACACTGACTGCTATAGACCACATCATCTGGGATCCTTAGCTATCTGGCTTCCCAGGAGATCCAACCAGTAGAGGTACTGGACGGAGATCAGAATATAGCAGGAGAGGGAGACCGGTCATCTGTTCTCATTCACTGACCCGCCATTGTTCAGTCAGTGGCTGTGTTCCTCCACCACAGGGTTTCTTAACCTCAGCACTGTGGATATTTGTGGCCACAGAGCTTTTTGTTTGTGTCTGTCCTGTGTATTGTAGAATGGTTAGTGGCATTCCTGGCCTGTGTGTTCTAGATTCCAGCAGCAGTCTCTTCTCCCCAACGTCTTGACAACCAAACATGTTTCCAGACATTGCCAGTGTCCCAGGGGGTAAATTTGCCCTGGCTGAGACCACTTTGCTGTGGCTGAAGTAGTTCCAGCTCTGACTGGACTCTGGTACTGCCATTCTCTCCTCTTGTACTTTGAGGTCTTCCCACTTGCGCTCATCCCTGGGCTGGTCACCATTCTTTTTTGGTTCCTTTAAATCTTCCCACCCCTCTGTAAGGAATCCCTTCATTAAAGCCTTCAGTGACTCCTTTTAGCATGTCCCACCTCTTTTCGGCTGACTCCTCCTTGGTCCAGAAGTTCTGTGCAAGTGGGTGTGTGGTGTTGACAATGATCTTCACTGGAGGGTAGTCTAGATGAGCTGTTGCCTTGGGAACCCACATCTCAGCATCTTTAGGCATTTTGGGTGGGCTGGTTAGGGTCCTCAGAACACTTTTTTGATATCCTGTTTAGCTAAGAGTATTCTGGGAGTCTAGGGGGGAAGTGGGTAAAGGCCTCAATATTCAGTATGGAACTTTCACTTAATCTTTTATAACCTTGCTGTGAACTATGTCTGATGTTTTCAAGTGCAGAGACCTTCTGTTTTCACTCCCACCAGAGAACAATGTTTAACTCTTGTGCCCCAGTCTTTTTAATTTTAGTCCTATCTTTATGCATGCTCCCACAGATAATGGGGTTACCCATACTGGCTAGCTCTTTTAGGGCTCTGTTTAGAGATCTCTTCCTCTAAGATCTTTTCCTAACCATCCAAGACAGTGCCAGGTACCACTTTTGCCACCAAAACACCCTGTGCTTGCCCTTTCTGTATATTCTTTCCTGTTCCCCCACCAGCACTGCACCCACTCTAAAACACTAACAGGAGTGTGTCAGATTTCTGAGGTTTTCAGGAAGAAAAATAATTAATAACTACCTCTCTATGTAGTACTTAGAACAATGTATCAATATGGTCCATTTACACCATCTCCTTCTTTAAAAACTGGGGTTCCCTGAGAACAGGGTCTGTGTCCTGGTCATCACTGGACCCCCAGAGTTTAGTACAGTGCCGGCCACATGAATATATGCGCATGGATGAATGTTCGTTACTACTGACTTCGTGTTTATTATTAACTCATTAGCCCATGGCAGGTTCTGATTAGTTGATGGGCCTTCTCAAGAAGTTAGATTTTTCTGTGAGCTGCTCAGATGACCAAGGGTCTAAATGGAGGAGAACATCCCACAAGTCTAAGTCACAGCCAGGTGGATCCCCGAGGTTGGAGGTGCTTGGAGACCTCCCATTTGAGTCTGCCATCCTTCCCATCCTTCTGAACTGCTTCATGCCTTTGAGATCATTGTTTGGCTATCTGGATCAGGAGATGAGAAAATGAAGTTCAAATAACAGGTAATAAAAGAAAGAAGTAATTTAGTGACAATTATCACCCCATTTTTGCCAAGTTTTGCAAATGAACCATTATGATAAATCTACTTTGAGACAGTTCTACATGGCTTGTAGTTCAGGGTGAATCAAGGCCTGCATAGATAGTATCTCTTTTTATTTCTATGAGGTACTGTCAATGAAATGATCAGGAGAGATCTGACCATTAGCATCAGCAAAATGTCAAACAAGAAATTTGGAAACCAGGCCTTATTCAACCTAAGCCCACATTCCATTGCTAGGTGGAAAGTGGAATTTTCAGCTTTCCATCAAATCAACTGACTCTGGAAATACAGCCTTGGATATTTTTACACAAGGCACCCCTACTGGACACGGAGATTTTCCCCTGTCTCCAGTCTAGGGCTTGAGGTCACATATCACCTTCTAGACTGTGGACTTCTTAAAGCCATTACCCCAAACTAACCCTTTTTCAAATGGCAGATTCCACCTTCTGCCTTCTAACTTCTGGAGGTCTGTGCTTATGCCGCTTTGAACCCATCAGTTCTCTCCTTCCCCTCCCTGACCACACACAGGGCGAGCTCATTCATGTCGAAGGCGGGGCCCAGGGGGCTGCTCCTTTTGGACAGAAGCCACTCCTGCCATGGGGCCTTCCTCCACCTGTGCTGGCAACTCTCCTGGAGATGGCTGTGGCTAACCCTCCTGGATGACATTTCTGTCACTGCGTCTGTGGGGATATAAGCCAAGACCGTCCAGAAATAAGGCCAAGAGAAAATATCTGGTGTTCAAAATAGGACCCTCACAGCCATGTTGGAAGGATCTCTAGGACAGATGGTCCATTCATGCGATATTTAATATCTTTCTACTCTTGTGGCCTGTTCTTGCCACAGTGACAAAGTCTGTCCTGCGTCTGCAGTGCTGTTTCTCCTTGTCGCCCTGCCTACATGTCTCATCTGAGTCACTTGTGTTTCTGTCCTCGACACCAAGCTGTTACTGTGCAGTCTCTGCCTCTCGAGAGAAGCCACAGCAACAACCCCTCGTGTGTGCTGCTCGCCTGGTGCGACAGCTGCTCTCACGTTGGCTCCATATGGTTTCTCTCTGCTCTGCCTCATCCCTGCGGGAAAAGGCAGACAGGACAGGAGCCCCACAGACAGTACCACTAGCAAGACCCATCTCAGGGACACTAGTCTCTTGGAAGGCATGGATATCAATTTTAAATAAAAAAAAGTTAGAAATGTAATTCTCTTTCACCATGGATTTCCTAAAACGAACAGAGAGAATGAAGAAAATGAAAGAACTTATTTTAGCTAAAAATGACCAAATCTGCAATAAACACTTAAACAAGTCCTACTTCCAATGGCTCCGGGACAGGATGACAAAGCAATCTTTCCAGAGCCAGAACACTCCCCCTGGTACTGGGACTTGATTTCTTTGCAGGTAGACTGGGCTTCACCACTCCAAAAAGCGAAAAGGAAATCTGGACTTATTAGGGTACAGATCAGGGGCACAGCTCATTTCCTGGTGATCCCTGCCAAACTCCCCACTTTCAGTGCGAACTTTTATGAGTAGAATAAAGAGCTGAAGTTCAGCAGCCTCAGGATTTGCTAAAAGTGAGACTCTTTAATGGGCTAAATACCACTGACTGCCCTGATCCCCAGAGTTTCCTTCACACCGGGAACATGCTAGCACTGCTCATCGAGGCTCTGCTTCGATAGACTTACCCCGAAAGGCAGGATAAATCGCCAAGAAATATGTCCCCAGGAGAAGCAGGCAATTTAAATTTTAGTCTTTTACCGGTGAAAATAATAACATCTCAACCAAGGAACTTCTCACAGTTCAGGACCAAATGTAAAAATAGAGTCTTTTAAAAAGGTAAGGGGGGTTATTTATTGTGCTGTTAACTTTCTCTTGCTCTGCCAAGTGTTCTTATGTCCAGTGCCACCCCCACAGCCAAGTGAAATCAACTGCTAGTGGCAGCCCCTGTGGCCACACAGACAACCCCTCAGAGCAGCCAGCACGCATGGGGCTCAAAGGGCAGGATAAGCGATCTCTCCCTGCCCTGCCTGAAGGTCTGTCATCTTCAGAGCAGCCTATGATAATCCTCAGAGCTTCCCTGAGCACAGTGCTAGGAAAGCGTGATTGACTGAGCCTCTCACCTGCTTCTGTTATCGCGGAAGGACAGGTGTGGCTGTCATGTTTAATATCCTGTAAAGGGGAAAGTCCAGGGCAAGGATCGTGTTGAAAAAAAGCATTGGCTGCCCTGGAAATGAGATCGTCCTACAGGAGAACCAGCACTTGAGTTTAATAACAAGGCAGACGTTTATGTTTTTCATTCCTCTTTGGTTGTTTTCCTAGAATTCTTTGATAGAGCATCTGGAAACCCAACACACGTGGCCATTGTTGTCTCTCACAGATAGACGAGGAGACAGCTGGCAGGCAGCCGGCATTAATGTCACCAGTGTCGTAGCCCAAATACTGTTGGGAAATTATTCTCAGGGAAAGGATTCGTATCTCCTTTGTTAGAATTCCCAGGTTATCTCTCCTTTTCTGGAAAGCTTATGTACTTCTTATAAGTACCAAGAGTTTTCATGGCTGGCATGTTTGAGTCATTAGATCCCGCTGCTCTGACCAAGTCTCGTCCAGCTGAGTAGGACTTGGGTGGCAATGGGAGCCAGTGAAGCAGTGGTTGCGGGCAGGATCTAGAGCCCAACCCTCTGGGCTAAAGCTCACTGAACTGCCCTCTATCTGTGTGACTTGGAACAATCTCTTTAAGATTCTAGTTTTTCATCCATAATGTAGAAAGAATAAGAATATATTATTACTGAATATACTAATATATTCATAGGATCGTTGTGTTCCTCCCAAGGTCTCTGGCTCGCCACATTTGTCTCCATCTTAGCAATGGCACCCCATCCATTAAGTTGTTCAAGCTAGAAGTGAGGAAGTCACCCTTAACCATTCTATCATTCACACTCCTAGCCAACTTGGGATGAAGTCTGTCAATTCTACCTCCATAACAAATCCAACATCTCCCCATAGATTTGCATCTTGCCAAAGGTCCTTGTACTTTATCCTTCTCAGTCCTCCCATGCCCCTCTACCACTGCCCCAGTCTAGGCTGTCACCTCTCCCATGCAGGAGCCACCCTCCCATGTCTCTCTGCTTCTACTCTTGCCCCCGGTAAGCTCGTCACCATAAAGCAGCCCCACTGAGAGTTTGGAAATGGAAATCATGTCACTGCCCTGCTTAGAAAGGGTGAGTGCTCCTACTGCACCGGAAATCCATGCCAAGCTCTTCACTGCGGCTGTTGCCTCTCCTCTAAGCTTATCCGCGCACACCAGCCCTCCCCTGTTCCTGGAGCATACAGGGCTAGTTCCCTTCCCAGGGCCTTCACACCAGGATTTCCTTCTGCCTTGAACTTTAGTCCCTGTCTTTGTCCACTCAGGCTGCAGTAACAAAAATACCATAGATTGGGTGGCTTATAAACAACAGACATTTATTTCTCACAGTTCTGGTGGCTGGGAAGTCCAAGATCAAGGAACTGGCAGATTCAGTGTCTGGTGAGAACCTGCTTCTTGGCTCTTTCAGTGTCTTCAAACAGCAGAAGGGGTGATGGAATTCTCTGGGGTCTCTTTTATAAGGGTATTAATCCCATTTATGAGGGCTCGACTCTCGTGATCGAAACGCATTTCAAATGCACCTCCTCCTAATACCACCACATTAGTGATTAGGTTCCAACATATAAATTTTAGGGGGGCACAAACGTTCAATATATAGCAGTCTCTCAGACCTGACATGTCACTGCATGATTTGGATCTTAACTCAAATGCTGTCTTCTAAGAGAAGCCTTCTCTGACTACATTGTCTTAAGTAGAGCATCCATTTCTCTTGCTTTATTTGATTCATTGTATTTATTAGACTCTAAGTTCATCTTGTTTCCTTATTTTATTACCCATTAGCTGCTCCCTGGGTAGAAGATGGTGCTTCCTGAGAACAGCAATTCAGTTGATATCGTTCAATAGCATCCACTCCCAAGTCCAGAACGGTGCATGGAGTCCCTCAGTAAATGTCTGTTGATGAGTGGATAGAAAGTGGTTTGTATACTAGAAGTAATAAACAAATAGGAGTTGATTGTATAATGATTAAAAAGAAAGATTACTTTGTCTTGGTCATTGGTGTTGGCAAAAGTTTAAATTTCAAATCAATTTTGTATTTTTTCTAATAATGTTAGTGGTTTGGGGTGAGGCCGGGGCAAGAAGAAGCCCCCCAAGAGAGGTGGAGCTCTTGCAGCAGGTCCCAAAGACTCCAGTGTCACTGTTTTACGAAGAGTGTTTATAGCAGGACATGTCACTTGAGAAACTGAGTCTAGGTGGGGGCAGCATTTACCAGTCGTGGGAGGCATCAGACTGGAAGTGTAGGCAGGGTTGGCCTAAATTATCATTTTTAGCTGCGTGTCTGGAAGAGCATTTCACTGGTAGACATGTGTCCTCTTGGCTACCAGCTCAAAATTTTCTATAATTTTGGCAGCTCAAGACACTTAAATGCCCTTTGGAATTCTATTCTACTCTTAGCTCTTGGCTCTTAGAAGGAGGCAAATCAAGAAGTTTTTGTTTAGTTGTAGACAAACATGTCAGCCTGGCTCCTGACCACCACATCAATTTCTCTGCTCTGATGACCTTGCAAGTCCCTCAGGGCACACGTTTTCGCTCTTGAACTTCACTTTCTCAGTGGGGGGATCCCCAGTCCCACTGTTGCACCCCCGGGCTTTGTGCACCTTCATCGGCCTGGCTACTATCTGGCCTGGTTGACTTGGAGAGATGTCCAACATCTTGGATTCAGCTTGGCCTTTTGCTTAGTGGTGCTTGCATGTCATCTGGAGAATGAGTGGTGTTTAGTAACGGCTGCCATCTGGGGAGCAACTCTTATGTCATTCACGGTATTATGTGCTTTATGTATATTATCATAATTCCTTCAAACAACACTCCAAGCTGTTTATTATCTGTCCCTTTGCTACAGAGGGTCTCAGTCCTTCCTCCTTTTCCGTGTTTACTAACTTTCCCCAGTCCTCTCTCCGTAGGTTGGTCCTTGCCCTCTCTCTCAAGAAACGTTGTGCTTCAAATCCTTACTTGGACACCTGGATATTTAACCTGCTTTAAAATCCAGTAGGGTAGAATCATTAACCATTTATTCCAGGGAAAAAAAGAGGCTTAATTCAAGTTGACCTAACAAATTCTTTATTTGTATCCTTGATTTGCTTAAAATAATAACCTTTATTATATCAAAATACCTTTTAATTATAGAGATTGAAATTGAACCCCTCATAACTACTATTATCATTTCTGTTTTACATACTTTCAGATTTTTTTCCTATGGAGATTTTAATATTTCAATAGTATGGTTTATTGCAATACAATATAATTACATTTTTTAGGTCCTTCCATGTAAATTTCAAAATGTCAAAGGGGGGTCACACAGGAACAGGAGGAAGAGAAAGGGCTCAGACCTTTATCTTCTGCCTTTACATGTCCAGCTCTTTGCACAATACATGCAATGATGAGGAAAAGCCAACAGGAGGCAAAGTCTGGAGGGCATGGAATTCAGCATTAGTAACAGATGCCTTATATTCTCGCTATTATCTGGTGGCTTGTTTTGTACTCCAAGAGAAATTCTTCTTTTCCTATCTACAAAAAAAATGAAATGTATACATCACTTTCTAAATTCATCTAAGCCCGGAAGTACTACGTAAGCTAAGTAGGTTGCTATCTTGTGAGCAAATGTGGAGGAGATGATGACATTTGCAAGCCCTGGCTCTGTCATTTTGCAGCAGTGTGAGCTTGAGTGAGGTGCTTTTCCCTTCTGAGCCTCTGTTCCACCACGTGAAAATGGAGGTAATTGTACCTGTGCTGAAGGTGGTTTGTGGAGATGAAGTGAAAAGTATACATGTGGCATCTGGCAGATTGCTGGACATATGGGAGGCCTCTAATAAAAGGTAGGTATTATTTTTATAAAATTCCATTTACTGCAAATTGAGGTAAATAGTAAATCAATCTAGCATGAAGTGTTGCATCCAGCATGGTTCAATCATTCCGGCACTTAGTCCTAAATTCTGGATCTGTTCAAGTCAGATTTCTTGGCTTTAAAGAAAATCAGCCTCAACTTCTCCACTTTCTCCAGCGTACAAGGCATCTTGTTTCTCATAAAAGTTAACCATGAAAATATCATTCCTTGGAGACTAGGGCTTTAACCAAGATTTATTGGTGAGCAAAGCTGACACTGGCATTGGGAGTATGTTAGACTCTGGGGTTCTCCATGCATAGCGGCGCAATTCAATTAAATGAATTAGAACAGAAAATTAAACCCTATTAATTGTTTCATCTGGAACATTTTCCTGATAGGTTCTTTTGCATGACTGCTACATAAAATTATGTTAATGGTCACCCGGCCGTTGTGGCTCAGTGGATTGAGTGTCCTCCCATGGACTGAGAGGTCCTGGTTCAATTCCCAGTCAGGAAGCATGCCCAGGTTGCAGACTTGATCCCCAGTAGGGAGCATGCAGGAGGCAGCCGATTGATGTTTCTCTCTCACATCAATGTTTCTCTCTCTCCCTTCCTCTCTCTCTAAAAAATTAATAAAAACCTATTTTAAAAATTATGTTAATGGCACAAAACTTATGTCTCTATGTAGTTGGAAACCTAGTAATCTAGCCAGTGACTCCATGTCAATGTAACTTTCTGGAAAAGATTACAACTTATATTATACATAAGTATAATTCCACCCTTGCTTTAGAATCCAAGCCTATTGGAAGATTTGTACCTTACAAATTCCAAAGACACAGCAATCAATTTTAAAATAATTTAATTCTGAAGAAAGAGATTTAGAACATTTCTCAACATCTTATGGTACGTGACTACTCAATTTGTTCATTCAACTTAAAAAATATATATACATACTATATATGTGTGTGCATGCATATAAACAAATATATATGTGTGTATATGTAATATATTATTATGTATTATTTTATGTTATACACACACACACACACACACACACACACACACAAATAAGACATGTTCCTCTCACCAAGGAGTTTACAAGCTATTGAGAGACAATCATACAAACAAAAGGTTAGAGTGAAAATGTTATTTGAAGTTAACTTGTATAACTCCCAGAAAGAGCAGACATTAAAGTTAGCCTCAGAAAAGGCTTCACCGAGAACGGAAGGGGAGCTGAGACTTGAATGACAAGTGGCAGGGCAGGGCCAGGGAGGGAGGATGGTGTCCAGAAACTGAGCAGTGTGTTTGAGGGAGGGTGGCACTCGAAGACGGAGTATTCATACCGTCTATTAGGCAGATAGAAACGTTGAACCGAGAAGCAGTGACGTGAGCCAATTTCCACTGCACAATAGGGACATCCACTAAAACTTTCTGTTAGGATGAAAATTGTTCTATATCTGTACCATTTAATATGGGGTCAATCAACTCAATGTGGCTCTTGAGGGCTTAAAATATGACTAGTGAGACTTACAAAAGGGGGCTTTAATTTTGATTAACTGTATGTTTGCACAGCCGCATGTGGCTAGGGGCTGTCATATTGGACGGTGCAGTTTTTGGAAGGATCCACCTTGGCCATATTTGAGGGTGGATTGCAGACATGACCTAAGTAGAGAAAGCCCTAAGTTAGGTTATTTTAAAAGTCCGGGAGGCTGGACTCTTGAAAGCCAGAGCAGGGTAGTGGCGGCTGAGGAGTAAAGGACTGTGTGCCTTGAGAGAGTCTTGAACCCCCAGTTCCTGGCTCAGTGACCACCACAATTGATATAAAAAGGAGTGTTGAATGAATGGATTGATTTGATATAGATTTTTTAAATGCTCAAAATTAAATCCTTGCTGGGCTAGTTAATGTCACATTTTCTCCTCTTCAAACTAGACAGCCGAGGGAGAGGAAGAGCTCGTTGCCCTCTCCAGATTTGCATACTTGTTCTCCCAGGTGGAAAAGGAGAGAAGGGACTGGTTGACACCTTCCTCTGAGGCTGAAAGGGAACTAGGATGGGGTCGTGCGCACCTACAAGTAAAGCACTCGGACCCGTTTCTGTGAAAGTGCTTTGCAGAGCCGCAGGGCTCCAGGTGGGAGGTAAGTGTGTCCAAGGAGGTGGGCATCAGGCCCCAGTGCTCCAAGCCTCAATAAAGACCCTGTTCCCAAGTCTGACAAAAGAGTCCAAAACAGGTTGGCAGGACTGCATCCTTTCAGGAGGTCCCAGGGGAGAATTTGTTTCCTTGCTTTTTCCAGCCTCCAGAGGCCACTGGCATGCCTTGACTTATAGACAGAGCACAGTCTCTCTCTCTCTCTCTCTCTCTCTCTCTCTCTCTCTCTCTCTCTCTCTCTCTCTCTCTCTCTCTCTCTCTCTCTCCCCTCTGCTACTATTATCATATCTTCCCTTCTGACTTTACCCCTCTTTCCTCCCTCTAATAAGGGCTCTTGTGATTACATTGGGCCCATACAGATAATAATGACCCAGAACAACCTCCCCGTCTCAAGATTCTTAACATTTACAAAGTCCCCTTGTCCATGTACAGTAATATTTTTACAGATTCTGGTTTCAGGGTGCAAACATCTTTAGGGGGCTATTATTCTGTCTACCACCCCCACCTACGCAGGTAAAATTTTAATTACCTATTAAGAAAACCTGTAATTTTGTGTTGTATCAAAATTCAATTGTGTCAATATAAGTTGAAATAAATCGATCATTTTCTAAGGCTTAAATATTGTTTAGGAGCTAAAGCTTTTATTTCATCAATATTTATTATGTTGGAGTTTGACTTCTAGTTGCCAAGTATGTCTTTTCTCTTCATTTTTCCCTTCATGAAGTTGTGTGACCTTGAAGAGGTCAGACTTCTCAGAGCCTCTGTTTCTTTGTGTGTAAGGTAAAGGGGTTGAATAGGCCTGTCTCTGAGGTCCCATTCAGCGAGACTATAATTTATACTATTTTCTACTATTCAATTTTACAATAAGAATTCTATTTTAAAAACCAGCAAAAGTTCTGGTTTCTCCCCAGAGCAGCAAAAGCGAGATTATTTTTTATTTGGTTTTTGTTCTAGTCCGTGTGCCTGAAGCGGCAGCCTTGCAGAGCTTGCGGTTGAGAAAAACAACACACGACTCAATTTTACCTGTATAGGCTCATGAATAATTGGCACAACCTTTGCAACTAGCCTAAGAAGCAACAGCTCTCTGGGGCTACATTCATAGCAAATCATGTTACACCTATCATTTATGGTGAGTAATAAGAAATGCTGTATTTACATAAATCCTAAGGGCATGAATCATCACCCCAAATATTTTATTGCTTCCTCGTTTTCCATAATGTCCTATTTCATGGAAAATATTAAGTTTCAAATGAATGTTTAGTATCTTCTCCTTCCTGGAAATCATTTAAAATGAAATGCTAAAGGAGGCAGACTTTTAAAATGTAGTGAGTTTTCATTGTTGTTTTGTTTTTCTTTTTATTGATCAAGGGCTTCAGTGGAGAAAAACACCATTTTGGGACACTTGCCATTGGAAATCTCAAATTATTAGTCAAAACTAGTAAGTAGACATCTGAATTCATGACCCCCACTAAATGTATTCTTTTGGTTTTATTGTGCATGATTCTCACCTTGGAATATGTCTAATAGGATCTGATATGATGATGCATGAGAAATCTGATCATGAATTTAAAATATTGGCTTGAGCACTGGCCAGTGTGAAGATATCGGTGCTCTCTCCATTGCACCTTTCCCCCCATTTGTGTTACTGCCTGTCGGCAACCATGTTGAGAACATTGTGTACTGTGATTTATAATAAAAATATACATTTGGTCTTCTTCCACTTTCCCTGGCACAGAGCTCCTAGAACCCTTTGAATTTCCTGAGTGAGAAGAGCCACGAAGGTGTCTTTTGTTGTGTTAGTGAGGCAACTTTTGGAACTAACGTAAGGTTGGGGACTGGTTGCCAGGAGAACCCACCCCAAGGTTAGAGGGTTAGAATTTTCAGTCCCACCCCCCTGACCTCCAGGGAGGGGTAAGGGAGTGGAGGTTGAATCAATCACCAATGGCCAATGATTTAGTCAAGGGTGCCTATGTAATGAATCCTCCATAAAACCCCAAAAGGGTGGGTTTCAGACAGCTGCCAGGTGGGTGAAGCAGAATGCTTCCATGTGCCACCATGCCGGGTCCCAAACTCCACTGGGACAGAAGTTCCTTCGTTCAGGATTTCTTCACCCTTGGCATCTCTTCATCTGGCTGTCGATTTGTATCCTTTAATTTTCCGTGTAATAAACCAGAATCCAGTGAGTACACTGCTGAGTTTTGTGAGCCACTCTAGCAAATTAGTCAAACCCAAGGAAGGGGTCATGGGACCTCAGAGTTACAGCCAGTCGGTCAGAAGTGCAGGTAACTACCTGGACTTGTCATTGGCATCTGAAGTGGAGTGCCGTCTTGTGGAACTGAGCCCTTCACCTGTGGAATCTGATGCTCTCTTCGTGTTGATAGTGTCAGAACTGAGGTGAATTGCAGGACACCCAGCTGGTTTGGGAAAATTCCTTGGAGGTGTGTGTAGGGGGAACCCCACACATTGGAATTCTGGTGACCAGAATCTTAGCCATTAAACCTCTTTCTAAGAAAAGTTACTGTGTTCACTTAGAATTCACAATTTCAACAACTGCATTATGACAATTCTCTTCTCTCCCCAGCAAAATCCAACACCAAGTGTCTTCTCTGCATTATCTTCCATGACTGGGAAAGAAGGGGAGAGGAGAGGGAAGAATATGGTACGTGGCTGAATGATCATAACTCAGCATATTGTTGAACAGTTCCCTCAGAGCAGTGTTTTATTGTAGATTATTTGCTTACATTGCTATAATATTTAAATATTTGTAATATTCATTGCATAGGATCTCCTTCCTATCAGGTTCTCATGATTCACTTAAATATTCATTGACTGCCTACTTTGGGTCAGATACTGTGCTAAGCTCTGGGGATACAATGGCGCACAAACTGGGTAGAGCCTATTCTTGCAGTTCTTACATTTTGATGAGAGAGATAGAAATTACACAATTGAATTTAAAATTGCATTACCACGCTAAGAACAGTATGTTAAACCAAAACAACAATGAAACAGGATTTTTATACTATACCAGTTGATATCAATAATAGAACACATTTTATTTATTTATTTATTTATATTTTGCAATTTTTATTAATTTATTTTTGTTATAGATGTTTCTCCTTTTTCCCCCATTGACACCCTCCTCCCGATCCCGCCCCCTGCCCTAGCTTTGTTATCTATGTCCATGGTTACGCATACATGCATACATGTTCTGTGGTTTATCTCTTCCCTCCACCTCCCCATCCCCCTCTTCTGAAGTTTGTCAGTCTGTACCCTACTTCTGTCTCTGGGTCTGTTTCGTTCATCAGCTTGTATTAATAGAACACATTTTAAAACATTAGGTCTTGTGTCATTTAGGTAGCCATGTGACTTCACTAAGAATTTTTTTCTCTAAATTATTTCATTGTAAATGGAATTTGACATAACAGGGAAAATTCAACAACTTCAGAAGCAGCATGGGAAAATAACAATTAGTAAAACAACCTTTGCCCAAGATTTCAAATCACTTAAGTAGTGACATGTGGCACATTCTAATTAACATCCTGAAACTGAGCCTTCTAATCAGGTATAATAGAATGGGAACTGTTAAATGCTGCCAGGTATTTTATTGTAATACAGAGCAATTGTAGAGATGTCCCAGTTTTTTACCTACAGGCTTGTTTTGCGTTAAGTGTTTACAGCTGTTAACGAAGAGGCCTTTGTCTAACATTTCGTTAGCTCCAGGCAGCATGGCCAATCATCTTTGTTGGGACTGCTTCTCTTTCTCTCTCTATGACAAAAAGGCAAGGAGGGTGTTATTTGGACAATGTCAAAGTTACGTACAAATCATTGGCTTGACCTCCTCCCATTCTAGGGGAAAAGCAATTGCTGTTGTGTCAAAGCCCAAACTAAATCATTAGGAACTTTCATGTTTTAAGAAAAATTTTGGCAGCCAGTAGGAGTCTTTGTTTTCATTAAGAATTCATTCTTATTCTTTTCTTAGACTCCTAGAGATTTAAGGCTGAATTCTTCTCTAGATGTAATTCCTAACCTCACCCCCAAGTCATCGCAGCACTTGCCTCCTGGTCGACAAGCACAGGCACCCTGCTGACTTGCACTGAGAGAGTGAGAGGAAGCCTGAGTCTTTACCAAAGTTTCTCGGGAAACTTTCCTCCAAGCACACAGATCCTAAATAGGTTACTGAAGAATGCTACGCCATCTCCTTTCTGGAAACCCCACCCCCTTCCAAAGCTTATCTCAAATTCTACTTCCTACAAGAAACATTTTCTCATCACCCCAACAAGGCCATGGACCTGTCTTCTGAACGACTGTATCATTCATTATTTATACCTCTCTGATGGGTACAGAGTATGTGCTGCCTGTGCTTTCTTTAAAAAAAAACAAAAAACTGTAGATAATAAGAGGCAAACACCCACGATCCATAGCCCAGTTAGGATATAAGTCCATCGCAGAATCATATCTTAAAATTTCTCCATCCCCAGCTGCAGAACATGGCCCTGGACATGGCAGGTGTTCAGAAAGATGTGTGTGTTTATTAATTAGAAGGAAGAGGAGGGGGAGAAGGGAGATGGGAGAAGAGGAGAAAGAAGAAAAGACATAAGAGCAAGGGAGAGGCTGATATGTGGACAGACAGACATATAATCTGCTCACCCAGAGCCCAGCTTAAGCCTCCAACACCACTTCTGACATGAACCATAGTGCGCCAACTGCTCTCACTTAGCCTTCTTTCCTCTCTGTAAATGGGGATAAGGATAGTATCTGTACCAGACTCCTATAAGGATTAATCAGTCAGGAAAGCACAATGAATATTAGGTTTTTGTTTTTTTTTCACTGATTTCTTTTTTTTTTTTTTTAATTTTTTTCCCTTTATTGATTTTAGAGAGAGAAATGAGAAGGAGAGAGAGATAGAAACATTGATGAGAGGGAACATCGATTGACCACCTCCTGCATGCCCCCCCACTGGGGATCTGGCCCACAACCTGGGCATGTGTCCTGACTGGGAATCAACCAGCGACCTCTTGGTGCATGGGTCGATGCTCAACCACTGAGCCACACTGGCCAGACCCACTGAATTCTTTAGAAACAAATGGTATCGTTAATTTTATGAATTAAACAGGTCTGTATTTTAAGGATCTGGGGAAAAGACTTACCAAAAAACTATAGGGTCAGAGGAAGTTGCTGAATGAAAGAGAAGACTAAGGTAGAACATTAAACTATTATCTCAAGAAGAGAGAAAATGTATTTAAGCACAGGGAGTAGAATATTGCCGACTGACGATGGTTGATTATTATTACTATTAATTTCTAGGTGGGCAGGAACCAGAGCTGCAATGAGGAGATTGCACACAGAGTCACTTTTAGGGCCATGTTACTATGGAAACAGGAAAAGCAAGTGGATAGAGTAGTTGTTAGTGCCTCCAAAACAGTAAACATGTTTCCACATGGGTTGTGGAAGAACACCTCTAGGCACCACCGGGACAGGCAGATGGAAGAGAATTTGTACCTCGTTTTATATGTTAGGATCTCAACAGTAAATACATGGCACACTCAAATTAGAAAAATCAGAGGAGGGTTTATTGACAAAGAAACCACATATTTTGAAGGTGTGGGTAAGCAACTCTGGGCTAGGGACAGGGAGCAATGACCACCAACCTTGGGCCTGAAGAAACTGGGAGAAATTGTGAAGAACTAGAGGGAAAGAATCATGTAGAGAAGCCACAACAAGAGAAACAGTTTTTTTCATTTGAGGAGATAGCCAGACCTAGGCAAACTTGAGAAAGGGAGCCAGGTAAAGAATGCCATGACTTCACTCTTCTCCCCACCTCTGATCGCTTGCTCGGGCTCCACACTTGGCCAACCCCTTCAGATACCAGAGGTCGAAGGAGATCCATTGATGTAGTCCATGTTGGCCAGACAGACTTCCTAGCACAAAGAGCAGGGCAAAGAAGATTAGGAGAAGAGGATGGGAGATATCCAAAGTGTAGTGCCAGGATCGGTGCCTTCCTTCATCCTATATGCCTTTATTAAATTTGCCAACATGCCAACCACTGTCCCAGCCCACTTTCAACGCTCCTCCCTCAGGCCTTCATCCTGGCAGTGAACCACTGAATTCAGGGCTCTTTGTCTCATCTGTCCCCAAGCAAACTGTGCCTCACAGCAACTCCAGATTCAACTCCGTCTCTTCTACTCAGTTTCTATAACCCATCTCTTGACAGCCTTCTCTGAACCTCCCTGGGCTGAATCACTTCTCCTTCCTATGTGCCCCCACAGACCCGGGATGTAGTTAAGAGAGGGAGGAGAAAATGATACAGAAACAAAGGCTCTGGCGTTGGATTGCCAAGTTATGAAACCCATCTTTGGCCACGTCTTAGCTAGAGGACTGTGGGCAAGTTTCCTCATCTGTCAAGTAGAGATAACAGTACCTACCTCACTTGGTTGCAAATAGAAGAAAACAGAATTTAGGCCTAGCCTAAAGTAGGAATTTAATAAACATTAGCCACTATTTCTACCATGTAACACAACTACCACCAACAGTAGCAGCCCTATTCCACGTCTTGTTTCATTCTGTCATCATATTAGTGGGAGCTTTGAGGGCAGGGCCATGCCTTATGCATCTTATTTGCTGTCATTTCCCCTCCTTGGTGTGGTCTCTTTCCTGAGAAGGTCATAGTCTGGTGCAGCTCCTTACCACCACAGCTCGGCCGCCGTAGAAGTGTGTGCAACTGCTATGAACCCACACTCTGCCCTGTTCTCAGACCCTCCGGTTCCTCACTTTGTTTGTTTGTTGAAAGGTATCACCTGCGGATGATGCCAGTGCTGAGAGCAGTGGATTCCCAGCCCGGGTTACACATTCAGATCACCTGGGGAGATTTTTAAATGCGGATGCCTGAGCCTCACCCAGAAAGCTCCCCAGGTATGATCCATTACGATCCATGTGCAGCCAAGGTTTAGAACTGCTGGAGGAGGAAGGCAGAAATATTTTAGACTGGAAAGAGATCCTGGATATATGTCTGTAAAAGACATGGCAGTTGCCATGGTGACCATATGTTGTCACTACTCCGAGGGCCATAGGCTGAAGGCCTGTCCACTTTTCTGCATCAGTTTGCCATTGGGCGGGCACATTTGACCCCTGCTGGCAGCCACATCTCCCATGCCAGGATGGTTTTATTCTCACCCAGTTTGTGCTTCTAATTCTTTTTAGAAACATCTCAAACATCAAACATTTTTTGTTTTGTTTTTTCATTTTTTCAGGTGCAAAATTCCGATGCTGATTTAGTAGATACTCTACCCTCAAGGTAGAGCAATAGCCCCTCATTCCTCAAGTGAAGGCGGCCCACAGCGATTTACTTCCAAAGAATATAGTATGGAAAAGTGGAAAAATGAATAACTTAATGGCGGAGAAAACTGATAAATCTTACCTTAGTCATGTGATCCAAATCAATATTATCTGTGATAGTCATATGGGTAGTTTGTACCTTTGATGTGATATAAGAATGTCACTGTGGTCTTCCTCCCCAAAACCAAAACCCTAGTCTGATTGTGAGAAAAACATCAAGCAAATCCTTATTGAGAGACCTTCTACACATATCAATCAATACTCCTCAAAACAGTCAAGGCCGTCAGAAACAGAGAAAGTCTGAGAAATTACCACAGCTAAGAGGAGCCCAAGGAGGCGTGATGACTAAATGTGAAGTGGTATCCTGGTTGGGGTCCTGGAAAAGAGAAAGGACAGAAGGCAAGATCTAAGGAAATCTGGATAAAGTATAGGCTGTAGTGAATCGATCACGTGTCAATACAGGTTTGTTAATTGTGAAAATTGTACTGTACTAATGCAAGACGTTAACAGTGGGGAAACTGAGGGGAGGGTGAATGGGACCACCATCTTTGCAATATTTTGTAAATATAAAACGTCTAAAATAAAAAGTTCATTGAAAAATCCGGTGCTGTTTAGAATGTGGTGGAATGGTACAATTTTTTAAGTGGCAGATGTTTCCACTTAACTGTAGTTTCAGTCCAACCCTGCCATTTAGTGGTTTCAATCTGCAGCAAACTTAAGAGGGTATTACTGTTACCTGGTGGGCTTGCAGACAGCTGGGCCCACCATACCCACAGCAGCCCTGACTCAGGTGTGGAGTGGGACTTGAGGACTTGCATCACTAGTTCCCAGGTGAAGCTTATGGTGCTGGTCCGCGGGCCCAACCCACTGCCATATAAAGTCCATCTCAGCGTTCAGACACAAGCTTTCGCTCGTCCCATTTCATCGGCAAACAAGGTAAAGTGGCCTTTTTGGAATGTCTGCCTTCCTATGGTAGTCAAAGAGTCGCTGCTGTAATAACTGGTGTGTAATAGTTTTAGCATAATTCTGGTTGATTTTGTTTTGTTTTATTATCCTGTGCATATTTTTGGTAATCCACAAATGTTGTTAATATTTAGTTTGGTTTTTTTAGAAGAGTTATATACAACAGACAAGTGGGAATAGTCCAACTGAAGAGCAGTTTTGCCTGCAGGCCTTCAAGAATGCAATAAAAAACATAAAGACAATTTGAAGAGTATGTTCCCTTAAATGGAAACGATGGGAGGAAGTCCGTGTTTGGATGCTTTGGCTTGCAATTTTTGTCTCTGGGAGTGAAATCAGAAAGAGGAGGGTGGGAGGACTTATCAGTTTGACAGAGGTTGGAGGGTTCACAGCAAAAACCTGAATTTATCTTGGTGATGTGGCTTGTGTGGAGGGGGTGTGGATGAGTACGTGCAAAAGAGCGCTTAGGAGAGCTAGAAGGAAGCTGTTGGTGCCCCGACGTGAAGCATCTTACAGATCCATTTACTCAAAGATTCAGCAGGAAATAGTAGCATCCGTATCATTTCTTTATACGGAGTATGCACCTGTGGGGAGAGGGTTAAAAGAAAAAAGAAAACGTGGACTCACCACATTTCAAAATAGATTGGATTTAGTGAGAACAGATCAGTGAAAATCTTTGACAGGCCTGTTAAGTTCTTTGTGTGCACAGTATCATTCCATTTTAGATCTTTACAAACATGTTTTTGAAATTTAGTGACTTCAGTAACTACAAGGTAGAACCCGTTATGTCATTGTTTGTTATTACAATGATCTAGAGCTTCCATTTAAAACAAAGTTTAAGCCCACTGGCAGGTGCTAGTCCTCGCTCTCAGAAACCCAGGTAGCAAAGAGCTCTCCCGCCTTGTTTGCTTGATTCCAGGGCTTGTTGTCAATTTCTGCAATAATTATCTGCATTCAAACGCGTTGCTTTAGACTGCAGCCTGTGGTTACTACTCGGGCCATGGGAAAACTCGGACCCTGGCCAGTCTTTCAGCTGGACTTGGGGGTTCCTCTACCAGAGCTGGAGCAACTGCTTCCAGCGTGAGGAGGGAGCAGCCGCGCTGTGGGGGTGGAACCACTCAGCTCATTCACCTACGGGATGCGGAAGAGCTGGGAAGGAATGAAATAGCAAGAGGCAAAAATAGCAGCTGTCAACAGGGACTGACAGCTAGGATTGTCAAACATCCTCCCCCAGTCCTCATACCCAAGTTCACTTAATAGTAATAACACAGAAAGCAGCGGAGAAATATGCCCCGTCTTTCAGAAGACTTGCTCCTTCCTTCTGAATATTTTTGTCTTTTCCTGAGACTCCAGGGTTCAACTCTCCTTTTCAGGCCTCTTGTCCTGAAATCAGGAGAATCTCAGGATTATATAATGGTGTGCATTTAGTGACTTATTTTCTTCTCTTGTACATTGTTGCTATGATTCATGATCCGGATTCGATTTTTATTAAGTCTTTATTTGGATCCCTTCTGTTTTCCTTTGCCCTTTTTTATTTCGTGTAAAACTGTGTGTGCCTACTGCCCTTATTTGTGCTGCCTGGCTCTCACTGGTTTCCTCTGACCGTAGTCACTACAAATATATCATCACACTCCTGTCCGGGGGCTGGCTATCCCCTTGATACTCCACCTTTTTTCGACTTCTTGTGTTGCTGTTTCTAATTTTCTTTGAATTTTTTTCAATCACAGTTTACATTCAGTGTTATTTTGTACTAGTTTCTGGTGTGCAGCATAGTGGCTAGGTAATCATAGGCTTTGCAAAGCGTTCCCCTGACAGTTCAGTACCCAGCCAGCTCCATACGGTTAGTACATTATTGACTATATTTCTTATTCCCCGTGGCTATTTTGACTAATTTTTATTATAGCGTTAGAGTTACTGACTTTACATGGTAAAATATAGTCAGATCTCCCACTTTTGTTTTACTTTAGCAATGAAATACTGCTATTGCTTGCAAGTGAAGAACAGTTTTAAACTCATTTTTTTTTTTAGGTTGTACTAATTGCCCTGGAAATAGGACTGTGGCACTGATAAGTGCCATCTCTCAGGAACCAGAAGTGAAAATTAAGAGACTTCTCTGCAGATCTATTAACTGAGCAGCACACAGAACAGAAGCATCCTAATATTAGAGGGCGAATTTGGGCTGGGAACCAGAAAAAGGGGTTTTTTAATCCTGCTCTTTCCATTTATTAGCCACGTAAGGTTAGGTGTATTTCCTAACCCTTTAGAAACTTCATGTGTGTGGTTTTATTTATTTTTTTTATCAGAAAAAAATGGAAATTAGTGTGTTCCCTGCTTCCCTGCTAAGATGGCCATGAGTTTTTTGTCCGTGAAAACAACTTGCAGACTGCAAATACTTTTAGCAGATGCAAACTTTATTCTTTTTTTTAACCAAGAGCTAGCTAGCATGTATTTGACAATATTATGAGTGTTATAAGACTTTTTCAGGATGCCAGGACACCCGGCTGGGTCCCTGTGGGCACACACACTGTGGCTTCTCCCTTCCTCGGAGGAAAACCGAGATCATTGAGCAGACTCCTCAGGGGACACTGGCCTGTGTCTACATTAGTGCACAGGCTTTGGGGCCAGACACAGCTGGACTTGAATCCCGACCTGCCACAGCTGTGTGAGCTTGGACATGTGCCCAAACTTCTCTAAATTCAAATGCTCTCATCTAGAAAACAGAAAAATCGTTGTTTAGGGTTCTTGAGATAGACAGTGTCCAATTCCCAGGAAGTGTTTCATAGTTACAAGAGTGTATCAGTGAACAGATAATAAGTGTTGCCTAGTTTTACACATGGCCACAACAAGGCACATAATAGTGAGAAGTGAGGCAAGGAATAAGATCCAGAGGCAAGAAGCATTGCTCGCTGAAAACCTTGTTTAGATAATAAGAAAATGTATCTTAAGCCCCAAAGTTTAGGCTTCTGATCCCTTTCCCTGGGCTGACTTTATCATGGTTTCTGTCCTCGCTTAGATGGGTGTTCCCAGGCCTTATGCTCCAGGTAACCCCAGGGTGACCGTGGGAAGGATGCCACACGTGGGGTTGTGGCATTGAACTATTCTGCGGTTGTGAGCTGGGATTGTCAACCTCTTTCAATGCGAAGGCAACTCCAAAAGCTTAGCTGATGCCTACAGCTGCCGTTACCATAGAGAAGTCTAGCCCCACGTTGTAACAGTGGAGTGGAGATGTGAATTATTACTCAGTGAGACAAAGGGATGGTTTGAGGTGACAATAGGAGCAGCGTAGAGCACAGCTCTTCTTCAACAGGGATGAAAGGCCGAATGACGGAAACCCTCTTAGGGAGAGACTGGCAGTGCCAATAAGCCTCTTTGACAAGTCTTGCTCTGTCAGTTTTAGGCAAATTAGCAAGTTTAAATAGGTGGCAACTGTTCCCTTCTTTCCAGCTGCGGTGATTCTGGGGCTCAGCGTGGTACTTTTAACTGCTTGCCTGATCAAAAGCCTGAAAGCCTGGTTCGTTCCTCCGGGGTATCATTGAAACAGAATGGAGATGTATCCACTGGGGCTTGCCAATCTTCCCCATCATCGGCTGCATTTGACTGGCATGTGGCACTCTGCTTCACAGTGTGTGGGAAGCCCAGCTTCTGGGCTTCCTAGGAAACACAAAGAGCCCAAGTCATTTTTCTAAATGAGAGCCTGCTGCTTGCTCTGACTCCTCGATTTCATTATGTTCTGGAACACTCAGTGTTAGATATCTTCTGAACCTTTTGAGCTGCTGTTGGGGAAATAGTATGCTATGTTTCCTCTGGCTTGGAGAGTTCTGCATCCGAGACTCCAGAAGGAAAATACAGAGCATTACATTTCTTATGTCAACCTTGGCTCTTATTGCTGGTAACTTGATGGCTGAGAAATAGCCATTAGAGTATTCACTGCCTTATCATTTCCTCTTTGGGTCCCAGCCAGTGCTTGATGGCTTGTCTCGTGAATATAGTGCTTGGATATGTGTGGATGACACTGACGTGTGTTGCGGAATGAGACTTGGGAGTAGAAAGAAGCAAGAAGAAAGCCTTCTTTTTGGACTTTATGAGAGGAAATTCTTGTCAGTACACTGAGATAAATAATGGCTTGATCTTCTCTTCTTTTTGGTTATGCAACATATACATTGTTTGAGAACTAGCCAAGTCTCAGGCTGATCAATGCTTCTGTAGACATTTTTCTCCACTCGGGTTCCAGAACTGTTGATTGGCTCCATTAAGAATCCACACTGCTGCTCTGTGGGTTTTCATCCCTAGCTGGCCCCATGAAAACTGTTCTAAGATATCTCCATGTTCATCTGTCCTCTATCTACATTTCTTAATAGATAACCCTAGCATCCTACTTTACTGAAACGTCAAAGAAAGACTTTAGTTCTTTTAGCTCTGTTAAATAATATTATAGGATGCTTATTCTTCTTTGCTGATTCTCTAAAAGAAAACCGTCAGCAAATGATGGCCCATGGGCCAAACAATCTAGCCCACCACCCATTTTTATAAGTAAAGCTTTATTGGAACATGGTCATGTTTGTTCATTTCTGTCTATGTCTGTTTTTGCAATGCAGTGGTAGAGTTGAAGAGATGAGACAGAGAACATGTAGCCTGCAAAGCCTGAAATATTTACCATCTTGCCGGGCCAGTGTGGCTCAGTGGTTGAGCATCGACCCATGCACCAAGAGGTCACCGGTTTGATTCCCAGTCAGGGCACATGCCCAGGTTGTGGGCCCAATCCCTGGTGGGGGGCATGCAGGAGGGGGCCAATTGATGTTTTCTCTCATCGATGTTTCTATCCCTCCCCTTCTCCCTTCCTCTCTAAAATCAATAAAGAAAAATATATGTGTGTGTGTGTGTGTGTGTATTTATCATCTGGTGCTTGACTGAAAATGTTTGCCAACCCCTGATCTGAGGAAACAGTCATGGTCTCCCTGACAGGAATCCCCATCCCAGACCACAGATCCTATCTCCTCCTGACTCTTCTGTTATGTGTCCATCAACCCCCTCTCTTCTCACATCTTCAATTTCTTCTTTTCTAGTCAATTCTTCTTCCAGGGTTCAACTTGGGTTGATTTCATTAAAGATGGTTCAATTCCGAACAGTGACATAAAAATCCCTAGAGGAACAGTCTCTGCAGAATAAAGAATAAACTCGGACTGTCTCTAAGAGCCAGTGCTCTGCAGGGCACCTCCAGTCCAGGCACTCAGCCCTCGTACTGAGATGCCCACGGAAGTTCCCACCCTCGAGCCAACACCTCCCTGCTTCTCATGCAGGCCAGTCACCTGAACTAGCCTCTCCCATTCACGTTTGCTGCTGTACCCTAACATATCTCTCACCATTGAGTTGAAATAACATTTTACACACCAAACATTTTATCTCCCCAAATCTAACCTCTCTTCTAGCACAACCACCTGCAAGCATTTTGGTAGCTCTTATGATTTTTATCCCATTCTACTTCGCATTTCAGTTATTTGCCCAATCACTCCTTCCTCTTCTCAATACAGCAACGGCAGGATCTTTGCCTGATTTATCTTTGATTCTATCTGATACCTAGTGCAAATTAGATCCTACGGAGGTCTTTTCAATTGGTTTAGATTTCCCTTACCAACAATGTGAAACCTTTATAAATACAGGATTTGGGGCTTTCTAAATCATGTTTGCTGAAATAATATGTATGGAAACCTGAAGAATAGATGTCATACATACTGCAGGTTTTGCCTTTTGAATATTCTGTCTGCTCTTATACATTTCAGTATCCATTTATGGTATTTCGAAAATATGATAGCCCTGCTTGATTTCTCATAAGTCAGTCCTGCTTTTCTATAAATCTGTGTCTTGCATGGAAATGCGCCGATGCTTATATACGACTGAACATTTTTTTAAACTGCAGAGCTTCAAAACTGAATTTGCATGATAATGTCTACGGAATTTCATTTATCCTTCCTGGTGAGTGCATCAGTTTGAGTTTTGAATTGATAATGAGCTCTGCCTCTTCAAGGGAATTAGCTGAAGAAAATATCAATGTATGGCAGGATTGAGAGTTTTTAAAAATCATTTCAGAAAGATGGTTATAAATGCCCTTTAGAGGTGATTCTTGAAGGCCTATTTATATGAAATTTAGCGTGTCAGTTTCTGTCTTAGATCTGCCATCCTGCTGTTGGGTTAAGAATTTGAATTCCTCTTAATGGCTGGGCTTTAACTTAGCAGGTGGCACACTAGTGCTTAGGAAGCCAGTCAGGGCTCCGGTTCTCACGGAGGTCCGCGTCCTTCCGTCTCATGGCCACAGCCTGTGGCCTAACCCTGTCCAGCTGTCTGGAAATGTGGGCAGTCTGGAACAAGGGAAACTGGTCAGCACTGTGACTGGCTCTCTACAAATGGTTTTGTTATTTTTAAGAAAAAAAAAAACCCACTCAGTACATATTTATCACTGCAGACAATATTAAGGAATATGGAAGATGAAGATCTGGGTGTCTGAAGAGAAATATTTGTCAAATTCTACCTTCATGTCACTTTGTGTTTTGGGGTGGGTCTTGAACTTCTGATATGAGTCTACTATCACATATAAATCAGTCTAGATGATTTAAACAAGACGACAATGGAGACATAGGGACCCAAAGTGACACTTAAAAACACACCGTAATATGCACCTAATCAAAGAAGCAGTGATATAAGTACTACTTGGCATTAAATCATAGTTCTAAGCTAGAAGCAACACAACAATCAGCTCTCCTTATAAATCCAAAGGGACAAGTTGCTTGAGTCCAAGTCAGAGACAGAAATGAGCCAGGACTGAAACCCAGACGTCTTTCCTCTAGCCCAGTGCTCCTTTTGTTACATCATACAACTCACCCTGCCATTTGACTTACTTTTTGTGCTCCATTAAAATAAGTTCTGATCCACAAATTGAAACTGTGACTCTCTCATGTTTCCCCAGAATTTTTCTTTAAATATCTTCAAATAGCACACTGGGATCATCATCATTCTTGGGTTTTTACACCCTCAATCCAAAATAGCTGACATTTACTGAGTGCTGGCTGTGGGGCAGGAGGCCCTGTAAGAGCTTATTTGCACTAACTCCTTTAATCTTCACAGAAGCCAATGCCACGCCCAGCCGGTGTGGCTCAGTGGCTGAGTGTCGACCCATGCACCAAGAGGTCGCCGCTTCGATTCCCAGTCAGGGCACATGCCCAGGTTGTGGGCCCACAGTGGGCGGCATGCAGGAGGCATCCAATCGATGTTCTCTCTCATCGATGTTTCTATCTGTCTCTCCTTCCATCTCTCTCTAAAAACCAATAAAAAAAATTTTTAAAAAAAAGAAGCCAATGCCATAGGCACCGGTATTATCTCTGTCTTACAAGTAAAGGTTTGGCAAACTTTTGCAATCTGACCAGAATCCATGCTCTGAACACATCTGTACTGCCTGACCCATGAGGCTGAGCTCCACAAAAGTGCATGCCTTTGTGTGGCCGGGCACTAAGCCCTTACTCATTGTAAGGGCCATTGAAAGTGTTGCTCTGAGCCTGTCACCTCCTTGCTCACAGGTGGAAACAGATTTTCCCGAAGCACAATTGCTAATGACCACCAGGTTAGAACTCCTTCCCCTTTAAGAAGGATCTCTTTGCCTGTTGATTCACAGTGACTTGAATGTGTGGTCAGCTGTCCCCTAAAGCCCTGTGCCACTGTACATGTGTCTAAGACAGTTGGATTATGCCCAGTCAGATGCCAGTGCCTTGGTGTGAAAGCTCAATTATGAGTAGTACATAAGTGTAAGAAGACTCAGGAATCTGAAAAATGTCCTTCCAGTTGGTCCCTGTCTTGAACTCCCAGGAGAATTTACCTGCTTCACAATTATTTCTATCCAGATTTTTCTAGCGGCAAATAAATTTCCCCAAGGAATTCCTCAGTCACGTCAACGGGTGTGTTGCTGGGACATGAAGCTTTTTGTATTTGGGCGTTTGTTTTGCACTTGTGATAGAGTCTGAGCCGGAGGAAGGCCTCAGGGCAGTGGGAGCAGATGGCTGTGTGGGTGTCTGCTCAGGAAGGTTGCTTCTCTAAATGAAGGTGATCCGCAGGGTGGGAGAAACAGAAGCATACACGGCGGAGGCGGGCTGCCCACCTCGCATGGGTTAGGCTGGAACTGAAGACTTCCTGCCGAGTGAGTGGCTGTTGCTGGGACAGAAACCCCTGAGCTCGGAGGATATGAGAGAGTGCATCGTAGTTCAGGTTCACACAGCCGATCCTGAGTCTCACGGAGGCTGATAAATGTTTTCATTTTCCCCAAATTACATCTGTTTATTAATTCCTAAATCAAACTCCGATTTGTGTGTTGTCATTTCTCGGCTGACAATGTATGCTTTGAGACCCATTCAAGTAAATTATCTTGTACCACCCACACTTCTGGAAAATTAATAGAATCTCATTTGGATAAATGTTTTGCCTCCATTCCATCTGGTCTTAAACCTACTTGTTGGTGTTCTTATGTGGCCAGCTCCTCAGAGAAACGCCCAGTCAGTCCACGGACTCTCAAGTGCTTTCTCTTCCTCCTTCCTCCCATGACCCAGAATTTCTGAGGGAAATGCGACAACTGGAGGAGACTGAAGTCTCCAAAAAGATGCTCTCTCAGATCTGGGAACAAGTTCAGAGATCACCTTCCAACATCTAAGTTTTTGAGGATCTTCTTGAAATGGTTTAAATTAGTGGTCATTAGAAATAGCCCGCCCTGGGGAAAGGTTACTGACTATGTTCCTGATGCTATAACAATACTTCTCAAGTTTATCAAGACACTAGAGTATCTTACAGATTCTACCTGTACATGCATATTTGGAGAGAGAGGTAGAGAATGAAGGAATGAAGGAATGAATGAATGAAGGAATGAAGGAATGAAGGAATGAATGAAGGAATGAAGGAATGAATGAATGAATGAATGAATGAATGAATGAGGAAATCTCTTTCCTTAGCAGTTAGAATAGGACCCTTCTTTCTAGAAAAGATCCACCTTTTTAAAAATTATTATTATTGTTTTTATAAACTCACTTCTGTTGGAGGCTGAGCCCTCAGGGGGCCTGTATGACGTGCTGGTGCTCACAAGCCCAGGTGCACTGCATTGCTTGAGAAGGGAGATAGTGAATGAAGAGGTCTAGTCTGTAAGTTGGGGCAACAGAGGAAGAAGAGAGAGGAGGGAAAGCTCCAGGGCAGTGCAGAGGAAAGGGTGAGGAAAAACACCCAAAGGGGATTCTACAGTTGCTTTCTGTCAGGGAAATTTTCAACTATATATGAAAGTAACCATCACCTGGCTTCAACAGTTATCAATACATGGTCAATCTAAACTCCAACTTTCCCCTTTTCCCTCCTCCCCCCCTTTCTAAAGCAAATCTCAAGCATCACATTTTATCCATAAATATTTCAGTATGTATTTCTAAAATATAAGACTTTTTGGACAAAATCCCAGCATTTTGATCAATAAAGAAACCTCCCAGCAATTCCTTAGTACCATCAAATATAAATGTTCAGATTGACTCATGAATGTAACTATTGTATAACATGAAGTACATAAATCAAAAGTTTACAGCTTGATGAATTCTCACAAATGAATGTATCTATGTACCTAGGACCTCAATGAAAAGGCAGAATATCAGCAGTCCTGAGCCCCGCTGCCGCCTCCAGTGACGGTCCCACCCAAAGGTAAGCACTATCCTGATTTTGAATTTTATATGCATGAAATCATACAGTATGCACTCTCTGTGTTTGGCTCAACCTTATGTTTATAAGGCTAAACTTTTTAAAGTGTATTTGAGAAAATTTGGTGTGTACTTTGAGAAGCACCTGTATATTTGGCTTCTGATGGATAAAATTTCTACAGATGTCTGTTAGGTCCATTTGGTTTAATGTGTGATTCAAGTCCATCGTTTGCTTGTCGGTTTTCTGTCCGGATGAGCTATCCATTGCTGAAAGTGGGTGTTGAGTACTGGTGTATTGTTCATTACTCCCTTCAGATTTCTTAGTATTTATTTAATATATTTAGATGCTCCAATGTTGGGTGTGTATATATTTATGATGTTATATCTTCTTGATGAATAGACCCCTTTGGCATTATATAATGACCTCTGTCTCTTGCTACCGTTTTTGGCTTGAAATCTATTTTGTATGAGGTAAGTACAGCTACCTCTGCTTTGCTTTTCCACTTGGATGTAACCTTTTCCCATCACTGCCCTTGGAGCCTATGTGTGTCTTTCAAGCCAAAGTGAGCCTATTGTAGGCAGCACATAGTTGGGTCCTGTTTATGCAGCCATCCAGCCACTCTGTGCCCTTTGATTAATGAATTTAATCCATTTTTATTTAGAGTTATTGATATGTGAGGACTTACTAATGCCATCTTGTTTTTTTCTGGCTGTTTTGTATTTCCATTGTGTCTTTTTCTCTCCTTGCCTGCCTACCTTTGTAAATTGATTTTTTTTTTCCCATGGTGGTATGCTCTGTTTCTCCTCTCTTTCTCTTTTGTGCATCTGCTCTACCTTTTTGTTTTGTGATTACAACGAGGCTTATATTACCATCTAAAAGTGTATTTGAAACAAGATCCATGCATTGCACTTGATTGGTATATCTCTTAAATTGTTTTTCATTTGTTTCTTCTCGTTTTTTTTTTTTCTTAAATTTTCCATATGTTTATTGAAACTGAGACATCCATCTCATACAATATTTTTTTACATGCTGGAATTTGTTTAATCTTTCCCTGGTGTTGAATATATTTCTGTATGTCTATATTTCATGCAAACTGTGAGTTAGAATCAGAGGCTTGATCAGAATCAAGTTTGACTTTTTAACAAGAATATAAAAGCAGTTCTACTTCCTGTCTCTTAAAAGATCATCAATAAATTTCACATCATTCTTTAATCCAGATGAGCAAATCGATCCTTTACTTGTGGGAGCTTAGAGAGGAGGATGCAAATAGAGCTGATATCTGAGATATAAGTATGTGTAAGAAAAAAAGTGATTGAAGTTATACATCCAAATGTTAATAGTAATGCATTAAAGTGATTATGGATGTGTCATCAAGAGTATTCTTGGATGTGGTTATATTTTATAGTGGCAACATTAAAAAAACAATAAAAATTGTCATGCTTAAGAAGTTTCTCTGGCTTGCTTCTCCCTGGCAACCATATTCCGTGGTGAGAGAGAAGGCACAGGCATCCTGTCCTGCCCGTCAGAACACCCAGCTCACGTTCAGTGTTTCCAGTGCAGCCTTCTGATCTTCATTTGGTTTCTCAAGTTGATAATTGAGTGGGAAGAGGACACAGCATTCTAATCCACTTGACTGATTATTTCTAGCATTCCGTGGTGTGTGTGTTAGTTTGTCTTTGTGGAATGTATGACTAGTTTCCTAGGATCTGACATCCTTGGGTGAACTGACAAAAGCAATTTTATGAACCTTTGCCGCTGAGCTCCAGACTCTGAGCTGGGGGTTCTGCAGCAAAGCGACAAAAGGCCAGGAATTTTCTTCCAAAAGAAAACTCTGATCTAAGTAAGGAAGATTTACTAATAAATGCTTACATTTTTGTTTACTGTGGTTTTTTTAAAATTATTTGTTTTTTGTTTTTGTTTTTCTGATAGGGAATCACTGTTTTGGAAATAAATAGGGGCATTCTGTAGGTAAGAGTTCTTATGTAGGATCACTCTGGGGGTCAATGCATGGACATATACTAAGACTGATAGGCCAGTTATTAAAAAAAAAAAACTTCATCTGCATGTATATTTTTCTGGAGAAAGCATAGATTTGCTCAGATTTTCAAGGTGGTTCATGATAAAAAAGATTAAGAACATAGAAATTTTGGATGTTCATGGGGCAATGCTATATAAAATGAGGTTTGGATGGAAGAGAGGTGGTGACCCTGGAAAATGTGGAGAGAATCAATGTAGCCCTATTCATCCAAGTCAAAGTCTATGTGAGGACGTTAGGTTTAGAGCTTATATGAGGAACTTTACAGGGACGGGAAAATTTTGACTCATCCTGTAGGACATCACTAATGGGAATCAGTTGATGAACTCATGCCTCACCTGCATGAGCACCAAGCCCAGATCTGTGCTTCCAGGTTTCTTCCCAAGTGGCCTCTCGTGACCATGCCGTCTTAAGTCCTCCGTGGACATTTCTAGCTTGCCTGTTTTTATGTGAAAGCAGTCTGCATTCCTCTTGGAAGGTACCACTGCCTTCCTACTACAGGGAAATAGTAAACAAAACAACAACAAAAAAGAAAGATAAAAAGGGTTCTAACCAATGGTAATGGTTTTGTGATGGAGGTGAATTTTCTTATGGGATAAGAGAAAATTGCTTTTGAACAAGAAGGCAGGATAGCAAAGGTTTATTTCACTTTCTGCCCTTAGCCAGCAAGTTTAGATTTAGGTTTTTAGAGTATGTATTCATAGTGTGGTCACAAGTGCTGTGGAATTCCTGGACATCAGCCATCTTCAGATGGAGTCAAGGTCTAAAGCAGGTACAAAATGACCAACCTTGTACCGAGTCTAATCCACAGGCTTGGGAAGGGATGGGGTGAAGCCTTATGTGTTTATATTTAATAAAAAAAAATTTGAGGGACAGCACATAAATTTAGCTTCTCTCAAAAAATGGAAGATATGTCAACACTGATATGACAGCGAGCCATGGGAGTTGGGGAACTCCGGTGTGCCCAAATCTACTCCCCTCCAGCCTGCATTCTGTATGTTACTTGGATTTTAAACCAAACACTTGGGACCAATTAGGACTTTGTGTGCTCAGCTTGGATTTGATTCTGGAGGCAATAGGGAGTTATGAAAACATTTTATTTGGGGAAAAGTGAAATGAGCCAATTTGTGGAGAATGGACTAGAGGGAAGTAAAACAGGAGGTAGAAAACCCAATTGAGGAGATTACTGCAGTAATCCGGACAGGAGACCATGAGAACCTGAACCCGAGGCACAGCCTTTGGGACTGAAGGAGACACCTTTGAGAACTGTTAGAGAGGTAGAAGACACAGGATTTAGTGCATTAAAGGTTTGGTCTAGGAAGATTTGGAGTGAGAGGGTAGGGCCATTCACTATTCAAGTAATATAAAGGGAAACAATTCAGAGACAATTATTCATTTTACCTTTTGAAATGACAAGACACTTCCAAATAAATGTGGCCAAAGAGCCAAGAGAAAGCCTATGTAATGAGCTGAATACACTTTTAATCCAGGTTCCAACAGCTGGCACTGGTCTGTAGGCTCTTCTCAGGCTGTGTGAGAGGCTGAACTGGCAGTTATCATAACCTTCAATATCTTTCAGACTAAGAAGTATCATACTCTGGGGACTCAAAGCAGTGGTTGTTGAACAGAAGAGTAAATCCAACTGTTAGTGAGCTTTATTTATCTATTTTTTAATCAGAGAGGCCCAGACCCTCTGAATCAGCATCTCCGGGGAGGGCCTAGATCTGTGTATCACCCAATGGAAGCCCTCCAGGTGGTTTTCATTGCCTGTACACTGAATCCCCCACTGATCTTTTATCTGACCTGCCGCTCTTTTGTTTATTGCTGCCTGGTTACATTTGTTGAGTATTATTCGATGTCAACTTAGAATACCTTCCTCCTCCCTACTTGAAATACTTATATTCCCACTATCCTCTCACCTATTTATTAGAATATTTTTCTGTTCGTGGAATATCAGCTTTCCCCAAGAAAAGAATAAAATGTATGACTTCCAGTTTTTACTGTTGTACAGTTAATCATTTGATAAGCATTGCCAGAAGGAATCAGAATTATGGGGCGGGAGAAGGACTCCGTGGGCAAGATCAATTTGATACTGATCCACTGGGAGTTGTTCTTGACGTATTTTTTTCCTGTGCTTCCCAATCTGAGCAGAAGAATATGTAATGAAGGGAGAAACATGATTTACTGCTGATGTAAATTAAAACAGGATGCAAAATGGGAAGAGAGAGCCCCTGTTACATTTCAGTTCAGATACAGCTTTGTGAATACCTTTCTGATGCTGTTGATCTTGTGTTATAGGTAGAGGGGCCCCGTGTAGTATTTTACCCCAACCTTAACACTGTGAACAAAAGCAGAAAAATAATAAAACTCTCTGTTGACACAATGTCCTGCTCCCAGAGACAGCTAATGTTTGACACATCATGAAATCACTGGTGACCATAGCAAGTTCTGTGATGGGTTTGTTCATGCGTCCAGCTTTTGTTTAGAGAGAACTCTTTAGTAGACTAAAGAGTACACTTAGCTGTTTGCATTCATGAGATTCTCTTCACACATATTTGAAGCATTTGCTCCTGAAACTTTTTCCCCCCTCTATGTGGGAAACATTTACTTGGGAGAAGACTGAAAACCTGAGCTAATCTATGACTTTCAGTGGCATCTCAAAAAGCATTTACAGCAAAGATTCTTTGTATATGGAGTACACAGAGCCTTTCAGACCTTCTCAAACACTAACCCCAGCACTCCTCACTTCTCTCTGGAAAAGGGAAAAGGAAATGATGTTCTCTGGACTCTATTACCAGTAGCGGAGGAAAGATTTACAGTTCAGCCCAGTGCTCCTTCACTGTCCTTCCTCAGTGGGGTTTCAGTTCTGAGTTCTGAGGCTTCCTAACTCCTGAAGCAGCGGGAAGAGCACTGATGAGTGGCATCTTGCTGGCTGGAGGAATGTTTCTGCTTCTTGGAAGGGAGGACCAGGGAGGAAGTGACCTTCTGAGCTCACTGCATGCTTCCATAAAGGATGCCAAAGTTACTGATGATGAGTGAAACGCTGTGTATCACTTTCTCTTCTGAGGGAAAGGAGGCTCTGGATGTGACAGGGAACTGTGACTGTTCACTGTTACCCGATGACCCATTGAGCCTAGTTTAATTCTCTCCTGTATATCCCTTTACAAGGATGAGTTCTCATCAGTGTCCATGATTTCATCTGAATAGCATGTCACTCTGGAAGTGTGTGTTTGTGTGAGGGACACTGTAAGACAGGAAGGAAATTTTGGTTCATTCAATGTGCTGCCTTACTTGCAATAAGAATGCTAGAGTTCCCCCATAGTTTTAACTTTGAAACTCCAAACAAATATCTGGTAATCAGATTGAACCTTTGTGAGGCAAAATGGGTAGCAATTTAAGACACAGGCTCTGGAGCCAAACCTCTAGTTTCTAATCCTGGCTCCACTGCTTTCTACCTGTGGCCATGGGCAAGTTATTTGACATCTCTCTGGTTTTGCTTCCTCATCAGAAAACAGACAAATCCCACAGAGTTGTGGTGAGCACCACATACATTACTACATGTAGCAAAGAGCTACATGTAGCTGGAAGACAGGGAACACTCAGCAAAACTTAGCTCATTTCAATTAGAATTCGGACAGTCAAAAATGAGTATAGTGCCTAAGAAGCCTGAAACACCAATCAGGAAGAATATATGTACCCCCATGTTCATAGCAGCCCTATTTACAATTGCTGCGATCTGGAAACAGCCCAAGTGTCCATCAATAGATGAGTGGATAAAAAAGCTGTGGTACATATACACAATGGGATACTATGCAGCTGTAAGAAAGAAAGATCTCTTTTCCTTTGAGACAACATGGAGGGACCTGGAGAGTATTATGCTAAACGAAACAAGCCAATCAGAGAAAGACAAATGTCACATGATCTCACTTATTTGTGGAATATAATGAACAAAACAAACTGAGGAACAAAATAGACCCAGAGACATGGAAGTGGGGTGCAGACTGACAAACCTCAGAAGAGGTGGACGTGGGGAGAGGGAAGAGATAAACCATAGAACTTACACGCATGTATGAGTAAATAAGGACATAGAAATAATGCTGGGAGGTGGGATTGGGAGGAGGATGTCAATGGAGGAAAAAAGGAGAAACATCTGTAACAACAATTAAATAAATAAGAATATAGTGGCCATTCATAAGTTAGGAAGTGAGCCAACATGATTATTCTCTCACAAAAATACTTAGGTGTATGGACCTCAAAGTTTAAGTCACAAGATGATGTTTTGCATCAGAGTCTTCAAAATCCTTTGAAATCGAGTGTGAATAGGTCCCTGAAACTTATCCATTTTGCTCTCCTTTTAGAGCTAAGGATGAGGTTAAATGACTTGGGTCAAATGATAGCACCCAAGCACCCCTTTGAGAACACTGTTTAACAAAAAAAGGGAAGGAGAGATTAAGAGCAAAAACAACCTTTCAGCCCTCACCCGGCCTGCCTCTTCAGGACACCAGCTGAGTGGGACCAGAGCCAGCAGGCCCAGAACTGCAACTCCAGCCGGAGAGCGGGAGAAGTCATGGACTTGATGAAACCCAAGTCAGGTCTTATGGAACTCGGTTTGTTCACAATATCGATGCTGTGTTTTGGTGAGCAGGCTTGAGGTCACTTCTTTTACATGCAGGAACACTTGAGTCTTAGATACCTTCTGTCTCAGTTCATGTCGTAAGATGTACACAGCATAGTCACAGATGAAAGGGGCCTCGCTGTGCAACTGTGTGACATTATGGGAAAACATGGGGTGTACAGTCTCCAGATACGTCTTGACTCTGCCACTTACCTTTATCGTTTAACTTTCCTTGTTCATGAAGTAGGGACAATGTCAGATGGGCTCTCAAAGGAGGATGCGGAGTTGAGAGTTTGAGAACCCATTTGGTTTATTCTTTACTCCGTGTTTTCTTCTGCTGCTGAGAATCTTTATGATGAAGAACAGCCGTTCTAATGCCATTGGCTTTCTCATCTCACATTCCCGGTATCTGAGGCACTCTCCTTGGCATTTTGCCTCAGTGTTTTATATTGTGTGTGTGTGTGTGTGTGTGTGTGTGTGTGTGTGTGTGCATGCGCAGGGTATAGTCAGAGATTTAGCCTTTTAGCTTGTCCCTAGTTGCTTTGTGGGCTATGAGCAGCTCTGGTGTTACCAGTATCTGGAAGTTGGGCAACGGAAGACACCTATGAATTTGAGGAGGGGATATCCTCAGAACCAAGATCCTGAAGCACTCGGCCATCAGGGGACATCTAATGCTGACTGTCCAGGACAACTCTTCCAAGAGAACATAGACAAAGGTAAGAGCACTGTGACCATGGAGAAGAAAAACCAAGAGCTCTCCTCTACCTCTCTCGAATTTCCCACTGTTTCAGGATGTGAGTTATCATGGGAACGACAGCAGAGATTGTAGAAGATTCTGAGGAGAGGCAAAGGTGTGTAGCTTTATAAACTTCAGAAAAGAATTACTTGCTACTTGTCATTAATTTTTTTATAATGAAGAAGAACTCACTTTCCAGGAAAACTCAGGTGATATAAACGCAAAAGAACATTCACTTACCTAAAGCAATATTATGATCACATGGTTCTCAAAGTGTGATCTCCAGACCAGCTGAATCAACATCAACTGGAAACTCCTTAGAACCCAAATCCTCAGGCCCAAACCCAGATCTGCCAATCAGAAGTTCTGGGGTGGGGCCCAGCAGTATGTGTTTTCAGGTGAATCTGGTGCATTTGAGAATCACTTCCAGAATTTAAGGGAAGACCTGGCACTCTGTAACTAAAAAAATCATGCCCTGATGTTTCCACCCAGCCAGGGTTTGGACATGGGTGTGTATCCATCGAAGGCTACACTCTGTAGTAAGCAAATGCTGAGGGAAGGGAAGAAAAGAGATTGATGCCCATATTCACCTGCTACCATAAGTGAAAGAGAAAGTTAAAGACATCTATATGTTTTAAGGTGATGGTTCCCATATTAGAGAGCTTAATGATTGTGTTTTAGTTATTAAAGGCTTTTCTTCCTCTGTTCTTAAAAAATCTTCTTTCCTTAAAACTTTGAAACAAACAAGTATCTCTGGATTTTGCTTGAAATCCACAGAGCAAATTACAGATCATGATGACAGAAGTATTCTTCCTCCTCTCCCTTCAGGGAGTGAAGTTGCTTCACAGGATACAATTAGCTGTAATTTAATGATCAGGGGGTTTGTGACCACCCCGC
This sequence comes from Tadarida brasiliensis, assembly GCA_030848825.1. Lineage (NCBI taxonomy): Eukaryota > Metazoa > Chordata > Mammalia > Chiroptera > Molossidae > Tadarida > Tadarida brasiliensis. The sequence goes on along the minus strand of CM061267.1, from coordinate 73,043,031 downwards.
CCCCACACCCCTTTCTCAACAGCAGAACCAGGGTGAGCTGCCTGAAAGGATTGGGAAAGGTGCTGGAAATCACAACTCCAAGCCCATGGCTACAAGGCCATCTTTGTTCAGCTGACTCACCCTAAGTAAAGCTAGGAGTGCCTTTACATGGCCTGGCTATTTTTTCCCCCATCTTTAAGAATGTTTAAAGGCAGGGCAATTGAGGGCAGAGCAAGTGAGATTACAGAGGGTCAGGGTGGAAATGGGCAATCTAATTTGGGCTGTTGAATTTGAAATTCCTATGTCGCATCCACCCTCATTCCTGGTCCCAGCCCTTGTAGCACCATCAGTGGGAATCTGGGAATAAAAGACCGGAGTCCTTAGTACTTGCTTGTGAGACAAAGTGTTCTATATTCAGAAATGTTTTACTGTGTGGTCCAAATACAAATGAAGAGGAAAGGACAGAACCTAAAGAGTTTGGATGATGTGATGACTTGTAAAAAAAGAAAAAGAATGTTTAAAGGGATTGTTTAGCTTTTATATTCTCCCTTCTGAAAAAGTTGCAAATAGCCTTAACTTTAGTAAATTTTATTTTTTTGTTATTTTCTTTGTTCTTGTGTAACTTGGATTGCAATAATACAAGTTCTTCATTCATTGCTAAGTATCATATATAGGTATAAATTGTGTAGCAACTGTGCATTGCTTTCTGATGCCTTAAATATAAATCTCATTCATTAAATATGCTAAGAATGTACCACAATTTATAAGGAGCAATATTTAAATTATAGCTACCAATAAGCCTCACTCCCAGGCAAAAATGGGCTTTGATCCTGGACTGAAGCTCTCAGGATTTCAGAACTAGGCTGAGTGTCACAGTCATATTCCTGATCATAAGCGGTTGTACAGTCGTCATGATCTTGGTATGCAATTATGATGCCATTATGTTCCATTAAAGCAGGAACATCGCCAATTTTAGTATCAGCAAATAAAACAACTGAGTGCACATCCTAAGAGCCTATGTTTCCTGCCTCGTGAGCTAAGCTAGGGTTCAAGACTGAGGTGAAGATAAAGAAAAATTTGCTATGTACAAATGAACAATTAGGGAGTGTGTGTGTGTGTGTGTGTGTGTGTGTGTGTGTGTGTGTGTGTAATGAGGCTAGTTGTCCAAGCTGTGCCACAACCTAGACAGTGATGAGTTGATGGAGTGCTGTCCTTGGAGACAGAAAATTTAAGTTCAATCCCAGTTCTTCCATTTCCTAGCTGTGTAACTTTGGGACATATAATGATTTGAAACCCTGAATGTCAATGGAGAGTACTAATTTCTTTGGGGATTTCTTAGCAGAAAGATAGTAACTCCTGCTATGACTGACCTTTGTCAACTAAGAGCTCAACAAAATGTGACAGGTAGTACGGATAGCTCACTATGACCCACTCCAAACTCTCTGTCACTTGCTTTATTGCATGCTGCAAACAAGAATGTTCAAGGCAACTTTCCCAGACTTACAGTTCTGGTTCTGCAGGTGACCCAGTTTCTGCCCTGAACAGAAACGCCTGAACAAGATCAGGACAGAGGTTGACCTGCTTGCTGTCCTTTCTTTCTGCTGCAGAGCACATCTTGAAGGCACATGATTTTCCTCCATCGGCCGTAACAAATTTCAGCATCCAGACCCTAGTTGGATGGGTGCAAAGGGCAGTGAATGGGGCCATTTTGCTGGCACGGGTGACAGAAGAGCTCATCCTGGAGCCGGCACTTCTAGCCAGTCCCTGGCTTCCTGGTGGTGGCAGAGGCGTCAGTCCTTTCCGGGCCACTCCTGTAGTGGTGGAAGCATTCCTGGAAGCTCAGCTGACAGTCTGCCCTTCTGAGCCTCACAATAATTGTGTGGCCACTTAAGCTTTGAATGAAAAATCTCACTGTGCTCAAACGAGCCAGAAGGGTTTCTCCATACTGTATAGTAGATCTTCAGAATTTATTCATTTTATAGCTGAAAATTTCTACACTTTGACCTACATCTTCCCACTTTCTCTAACCCCCCAATTCCTGGAAACCACCATTCTACTCTATTTCTATGAAATCGGCTCTTCTTTTTTTTTTAAGATTCCACATATAAGTGATATCATACATTATTTGTCTCTCTCTGCTCTATCTAGTTTATTTCATTTAGCATAATGTCCTCCAGGTTCCTCCATGTTGTGACAAATGACAGGACTTCCTTCTTTTTTATGGCTGAATAATATTTTTATTTTATTTTTTTATTTTTTTTATCCTCACCCAAGAACATTTTTGCATTTATCTTCAGATAGAGCGGGAGGGAGAGAGGAAGGGAGAGAGAGAAACATCGATGTGAGAGAGACACATTGATTGGTTGCCACTCGCACGACCCCAACCAGGGCTAGGGATGAACTGCAACTGAGGTACATGCCCTTGGAGGGAACCGAACCCGGGACTCTCTGGTCTGCGGGCCGACGCTTTAACCGCTGAGCCAAACTGGCCAGGGCTGGCTGAATAATATTTCATTGTATATATACAACATTTTTTTATTCATTCATGAAAAGGCAACCGACAAAATGGAAGAAAATATTTGCAAACCATATTATCTGATGAGGGGGTTAATATCCAAAATATATAAGGAACTCTTACAACTCAATAGCAAAAATAAAAGAAAGAAATAATACTATTCACAAGGGGGCAGAAGATCTGAAAAGACATTTTTCCAAAGACATACAAATGGCCAATGGGTCCATGAAAGATGCTCTACATTGCTAGTCAGGGAAATGCACGTCAAAACCTTAATGAGATATTAACTCACACCTGTTAGAATGACTTATCAAAAGACAGGAGCTCACAGATGTTGATAAGAATGTGGAGAAAAGGAACCCTTTATCTCCTCACGTTTGGTGGGAATGTAAATTAACATAGCCATTATGAAAAAACGTTTGGCAGTTCCTCAAAAAATTAAAAATAAAGCTACCATATAATTCAACAATCCATTTCTGGGTGTATATCTGAAGGAAACTAAATCAGTATCTCAGAGATACCTGCACCTCCGTGCTCATCACGGCATTATTCAGAATAACCAAGCTATGGCACCTAAGTGTCCATTGATGGATAAAAGTAGCTTTTAATAATAAGTACCAGAACTCTTTTGCTATAGGATATATCAGATTTGTTATTCATAAGGTACAGTTTTGGGTTGTTTGTCCGTTTCAATACCTTCTGATTACCTTGTGTGCATTTTGATACATTCCCACATTATGAATCTGTTTTTCCAAGGAAAAATTAAAAACAAATATTTCCCCAGGATCTCTTGTAATTGAGGGTTATGAATATACAACCTAAATTCCAGTAATTAGATTTACCTGCAGGAGGCTTAGATGCAGAAGAGAGAACGTGAGGAGGTGGCCGAGCCCAGTGAGACCTATCATATAGCGTGGGGGCATCACTCTTCTGGGGCTCCTGGTGTGCAGCGCCAAGTGGATCAGCCTCTGGAAGCCAGTCTCAGCAGGAGGGGTGTTTTCACTCTAACCATGCTGCAGTATACATGTAGTTGGATGCTCTTTCTATGTGGTTCATTGTCAAGTAGCAGCTACACCTGCATTTCAAGCTCTTCTAGAGATTCATCTAAAATGTTTAGCTTTAGCTAACCAGTGAATTCTATTGCTAGCAACTGAAAATCCTGGTTGCTACAAAGGGTGATCATGTAGTCTTTTTGTCTTCTGATTTTTAGTCAGCTTCTCTCTGTACTATATTCTATAGTATTTTTCCATGCCTCATAGAATTATAAAAATTTGAGCTAGAAGATATCTTAGAAAAACCACCCAGTAACCAACCCCCTGCCTCCCATTTTACAGATGGGGAATCAAAAGTAAAGAAAGGTAAATTGGCTTGAAGAAGAGCAGGTCTGGATTCAGAGCACAAACCTAGGTCTCGGTAGTACCAGTTGGGTGTTCATTCCAGTGTTCCTTCCACTATGCAACACTCTCTACCAGAGAGAATATGCTGAGATAAGAAAAGGTACATACTAGAGAACTTGGTGAGAGCATTAAGGGGTCTTTATTTAAGAATGCTTTAAATAAAGCACCCTCATCAAAGAATATAAATTACACTATCTTGGTCTACCGCAATCCCAACTTCAATATTTTAATAAGCACTTAAAAAGTACATTTTACCCCAGCATTCTCAAAATGTTGACTCAGAAACCTACCCCTTTAACAATGGCAAGTGACAGTTTATAAAGTGTACAACCTGCAATCATCTCCGAAATTACTCATGGTTTTCCAAATGAAACGCTGTAGTGCTTTCATATTCTGTTTAAAGGAAAGATCGTGATTGATTGATAAATTTATGGTGGCAAATCTTAATTGCAGGTTCATTCCAAGTTAACAGCTAAGCTACTTAACGCCTTAGTAATTTGCATTGTGCATGCCTCAATATTCTCTAATTCACACTTAATAAACTCAGGGCCCTAACAGTATTTTGCTGTTGTTAATTCTCACCTGAGAATATTTTTCCCATTGATTTTTAGAGAGAGTGGAAGGGAGGAAGAGAGGGGGAGAGAGAGAAACATCAATGTAAAAGAGACACATCGATTAGTTGCCTCCCACACAACCCCAACCCAGAGCTGGGAATCAAACCTGTAACCTAGGAACATGCCCTTGACTGGGAATGGAACCTGAAACTCTAACCACTGAGCCACACAGGCCAGGGTACAGTATTTTTTTTACTATAACCTCTATGAGGGAAGACATTTTCCCTTGCTTTCTTTTTTCCACAAATAATCTTCAGAGTCTGGAATGGTGCTTAGCAAGTAGTATGTTTCTCAAGAAATGTTTAGTGATGAATGAATATAAAGCAAGGCCCATTAAAGCCATCCTGATAAAATAACATCAGAATGCAGAAACAGATAAAATAGTTATTCTTGGAACACAAAAAGAACTATTTTGTAAGTTTTTTTTCTTGCTAAACCTAACAGTTTGAACTTTATAAAATTGCTAATATTCAATTATTTTTAACCTATAAAATTTACAATTTTATATGGTTTTCTTTTATATATATTATATATAATATTTATATATATATATGTATGGTATGTGAAATGTTTTAAAATATACTTGTTTCATGATACCACATGTCATGCATATCATCTCATATTAATACATACCTCAATTACCTATGCTTTTGAAGGCAGCATTATATTGGTTGTATAAATATGCCAGAATTTATTCAGTGTTTCTACTGAGGTCCACTTAAGTGATTTGCAATCTTTCACTACTAGAAATAATAGTGTAATAAAAATCTTTGTGTAGGTATGTGTGAGAGAACACATATATCACTTACATGTACTTATTGGTTTTAAGAAAAATTTCTAGAGGTAAAATTGTGAGACCAAAGTGACTTTTAATCTTAAATGTTGACTGACATTGCAAAATGACCCTCCAAAGAATTGATAACAATATACAATCTCAACAGCACTATATGAGAATATGTGTCATCAATCTTATTGAATGTCAAAAATCATATAATTGTTTAAAAATCCTATTGTTTGACTCGACATTTCTTGATTATTCTGAGGTTCAGCATGTGTCGAAATAGTCACTATTTTGTGTTCAGTTATACTCTGCTTCTATGCATCCTATTGGTGCGTCCTCGGAGAATGAACTACCAACCACCCCCTCTGCCACACCACGGACTGAGAGGGGCTGGAGCAGTTTGGGTGAATGCTTTGAACCTGCTTGAGAAAAGAGTTTTCTTGGCTCACCCAAGCATACAAGCTGGACTCCCTCCAGCCTCTCCATGTCCACGTAGACTCTGAAATAATGCCAAGAATCTGGAAATCTGGATGATTTTGTACTCACATTAGTATGCGAATGTGCAGAAATCTCTCTAGACATTCCAGATGCTGCTGGGAGTTATGATCAAGGCAGGTGGATCCAACAGGAAACAACATAATCAGGTACAGAGGTTCCAGGCCCAGAAAGTGCATTTTGAAGAGGGCAATTTTAAGACTAGTGTGTTCAGGACATACTTAAGAACCTCACTCCAGGTGGGAGAACCAGTCGAAGGCAGCCAGGTATGCAAAACCTGATGGTGTCTCCTGTGCTGTCCGGCTGAATCCGGTTGACAATGGAAAGCATAGCTCACAGTGAAGCATAGATAGTGGGTAAACTCTTGGGCTCTAGGGACAGATTGTCTGGGTTTAAGATCTGGCTTTGTCACTTACTAGCTGTTCATGACCTGGGAAGGTTACTGCCACTCGGTGTCTGTTTCAACGACTTTTAAATGAAGATAATAATAGTGCCTACCTCATAGGATTATTGTGGGAATTAAATGTGATCACATATCTGAAGTGCTTAGAGCAGGGCCTAGTGCGTGGGGTCAGTAAATGTTATCTACTTTATTTAATGGTGTGGTCTATTGCTTGGATTTTTAACATGCAGTAGTGCAGAAGAAAGAGAACTTTGCATTCTTTACACATTGGTGTACCAATTAAACTGGTCTAATAAGAGTCCTGATCATTTGAAAGCAAGAATGTTTGAGCAGGCATTAAATACTGATGGGTGGCAATACTGTCCCTAGCACACAGTCTAGTGCTCCGTCCTCCCCACCTCCCTTCTCTGCCCTCCACTTGTTTCTAAAACCAAAGCTTTGCTAATTCACCACTTGGGTGCTTCTCCTTCCTAACGTTTTTATACTCTTCCCAACATAGATATGAACGGATATTATGCAGAGGGAAAGGGGGAGACGTTTTAGGAGAAAACACACACTAAATTGGGCTTCCTATAGCCCTAGCCCAAGCCTTTTTAGGGAAGGCACACGTGCTATATTTTATTTATTTGACGCTCAGTTATTAATGGCCTGCCATGTACCAAGTTCAGTGCTGTGTTCCGAGAAGAAATGGAAGAATTCCTAGGATGTAGTCCCTGCCCTCAGAGGAGCTCACAGAAAGACACGAACAATATGATGGAATCCTACAGAGGGAACTGGGTTGGGGCGAGTTCTTGGTGGTGAGGGGGAGGCTGGAGCTGGAGGCTTGCTCTTCTCCTACGGAGCAGCTGTCAGTCCATCCACTGGGTGTGGTCAGTGATCATAGTCTTGCTTGGGCTTGAAAATGAGAGAATAGGTCCAGTGGAGAAGTTTCTTTAAAATAATTACTTTTGTGCCCTGGCTGGTGTGGCTCAGTTAGTTGGGCATCATTCCGTGCACTGAAAGGTTGCTGGGTTGATGAGGGCATATGCCTGGGTTGCGGGCTTATTCCCTGATAGGGGACGTGTAGGAGGCAGCCAATCGATGTTTCGCTCTCACATTAATATTTCTATTTCCCTCTCCTCCCTCTCTCTAAAAATCAATAAAAAAATTTTAAAATAATAATTACTTTTGCTTCTTTTCTGAAGTACTACATGATAACAGTAAAAATTTTCAAAAGAAGTAAAATTAGCCATTAATCAATCTCATTACAGAGGTCACCATAGATCATACCTTGATATATTATTCTCTAAATTTTTGATGTGTGTGTACTTTAAAAATTATTTTAAAATCCCTCATCATGAGGCATGGAAGGGCTGATTTTATGGGCAACACGATATATGTGTTAAATTTTTTAACCTAAATTTTCCTTTAACAAAATATTCTGAATAGTTTACTGTCACTTAAAATTATAATTTTAATGGCTGTATGATAATCCATGATAATCCATTGAGTAGTATATAAACTATACTTTATGTAATCTCCAATTAAAATGAGTTTCCAAGGTCAAGATTATATCACATCAAAGAAGACCCTTGTTTTGTTTAGCATCCTTGATTATTTTACTTAACAGACTTGATTATTTCCTTAAGCTAAATTCTTAAAAGTACAATTGATGAGTCTAAACTTCACACATTTTAAAGTAAAAATTTGATTTGTTTAATGAAACCACGTTTGTTTGTTTTTTCATTGTGGCAAGATGTACATAACAGTTTGCCATTTTGATCATTTATAAGTGTTCAGTTCATTCCATTAAGTATTTCACATTGTTGGCCAACCATCCCCATCATCCATCTCCAGAGCTTTTTATCATCGCAGAGAGAGACTCTGCACCCATCAAACAGTAACTCCCCATTTCCCTCTCCCTCAGCCCCTGGCAACCTCTATCCTACTTTATGCCCCTATAAATTTGCCTACTCTGGGTACCCAGATAGGTGGAATCATATAATATTTGTCCTTTTGTGTCTGGCTTATTTCACTTAGCATGATGTTTTCAAGATTCATCCTTCTTGTAGCATGTGTCAGAGCTTCATTCCTTTTTAAGGCCAAATAATATTCCATTGTATGTCTATACCAAATTTAGTTTATTCATTCATCTGTGGATGAACATCTCTGGATTGTTGAGTAGCCACTTTTAAGCCAACATGAACTCACTGAACTGGAAGAAAAGACTCACCTTTTTCTGTCTTGTGTTTTGTCACAGCCTGCCTTATTTTATCTGAGTAGATGGATGTGGAAAGAACTGTCAAGATTTACTAGGTAAAGTCTATATGGAGGCGAGCCAGTTATTGCAAATCAGCTCATGAAGTCTTTTTTTTTTTTTTTTTTTTAAAGCTACTTGACCCAAGTAAACCAAGTTTTCTTTAATGAGTTAAGAAAGTGATCCAGTCCAGCCGGTGTGGCTCAGTGGTTGAGCTTCAACCCATGCACCAAGAGGTCGCTGGTTCAATTCCCGGTCAGGGCACATGCCCAGGTTGTGGGCCCGATCCCCAGTGAGAGGCATGCGGGAGGCGGCCAATCGATGTTCTCTCTCATTGATGTTCTCTCTCATCGATGTTTCAATCTCTTTCTCCCTCTCACTTTCTCTCTCTCTCAAATCAATTAAGGGGAAAAAAATTTAAATAAAAGAAAGTGATCCAATCAAGATATTATTGATATGTATGATTAAATTAGTGGAAATATATAGATCTTTATCAGAAGAATTATGGGTATTTTGGTATATTTCAAATATTGCATATTTCATAGATGTATACTGGAAGCCTAATCAATTTTGATAGGATCTAAAAATTTTGCTTGAATCAAAAGAATCAATAAATTCTTGAGTTAAAAATACTAGAAATATTTGGATATATAATAACCCTCCTCAGATGCCTTCAATAGACAATGCTGGCAAAATGTGGATAATTGTTGAATGATAGATATATACAGGGTTCACTGTACTATTCTCTCTACTTCTGTGTATGTTTGAAATTTTCCGTAATTTTTTTTTAATCCTTACCCGAGGACAGTTTTGCATTCATCTTCAGACAGAGCAAGAGGGAGAGAGGGAGGAAGAGAGAGAGAAACATCCATGTGAGAGAGACACATCGACTGGCTGCCACCCACATGACCCCAACTGGGGCCAGGGACAAACTGCAACCGAGGTACATGCCCTTAACGGGAACCGAACCCAGGACTCTCTGGACTGCGGGCCGACGCTCTAACCCCTAAGTCAAACCAGCCAGGGCAATTTTCTATAATGTTTTAAAGAATAAAAAATTGCCCAGACAGTGTGGCTCAGTGGTTGAAGTCACTGGTTCGATTCTCGGTCACGGCACATGCCCAGGTTGTGGGCCCAATCCCCAGTGGGGGGCATGCAGGAGCAGCCAATCAATGTTCTCTCTCATTGATGTTTCTATCTCTTTCTCCCTCTCCCTTCTTCTCTCTATAAAATCAATAAAGAAAAAAAAAATAAAAAAGAATAAAAAAATTCTTACATGGCCTTGGGTAATATACCAATGTCACCTTTGTTGGAAAACAATGCAATGTGTTGATTATTTTTTTATTAGTATATTGTTGCAGTCTTCTTACTGGGACAGAGAACTTTGCTATAATTCTGGCTTGGTAGCCAAGTCTTTTTCTTTTCTGTGTCAGAGATTGGTACAGAAAACAGCTGCCCCCACCGCCCCTAGGCTCAGCAGGTGTGTTCAGAGCCGCCGTGCCCCCCCACCCCCGCTCCCTTGAACTGGTAGCTGAAACCTAACCTATTTCCCAAGCATCAAGGGCAGCAGAGTCCCAAATTGCCTGTCTGTTTGTGAGCCTAGAAAGCCTTTGTGAATGTGTACATGAACCAGATGAACACTACATAGCTGTTAAAAATAGAATTCTAAGACATCCATTACATGTCATTTTAAGGCATACTTAGCTTTTAAATGTTTAATGGCTTGAAAGGTTGGCAGGTTTGAAATCTTGAGGTCCTCATCCCGGGGCAGGCAGAGTAAAACGTTTCTGAGTAATTTTTTTTTCCTGTCAAGTCCTCACCTAGTCAGTACCTTAAATTATACTCTTATTACAGGTGAGATGAAAGTGCTAATTCTAAGGACAGAACAACAATGCAAGTAGAATTATGAGTGACTCCAGCTTCTACTAATATTAAGAGCCCTTTGAAGGAGGTGGCACAATAGACAGGAGTGATGGAAGTAGAAAATGTCAGCCTTTCATCTAGTGATCTTGTGGGCTTAAAATTGGTTGAGTCTTAACTAATTGTTGAGAATAGCCAAGAGACCAAAAGTGTACCTTGGCAACGATGGGGCCAATAATGCAGACTGGTGTTTTAAGTGGGACACTACACACCAACCAAGGCAGATGTTGAGAGACACAGGACCTCATTGTATGGAGGAATTCATCTAGACAGCCATGCAGTGAGGACTGAGTTAGGAATCTGGTAAGCAATTAGTCCTTTGTATTGCATGGAGAACTCACTTTATGGGGAACGTTAAAGCATTGAACTAGGGCTTAGGTGTTATGCTCAAGAAAGGGGCAAAGTCTCTGCCTTCAAATTAATCTACAGATTGAGAAGCGAGTTCTGAAAGGATGAAAACCTTCACTTTGAAACAGACACACACATAGGGTTGTCTTTGAGTCCATTTCAATTCTGGGAAGATTTTCCTTAGGGTTGTGCTAGCATTTTGGATTTCAAATGCTGGAAACCCAACCTGCACTAGCCTGGGTAGAAAACAGATGGCAAATTCCAGAGCACAGGAAAGGCAGGGATGGGCTGAATTGAGGACAACTGAACCACGATTGGACTTGGTTGGCTTCTTAATCTCAATTTCTCTCTCTCTCTCTCTCTCTCTCTCTCTCTCTCTCTCTCTCTCTCTCAGTCTCTCACTTCATCTCATTGTATTTTATTTTTTGGTGTGGTAAAATATACATAACAAAATTAACCACTTTTAAGCATACCATTCAGTGGCATTAAATACATGCACCTTGTTCAATCATAACATCTAACTTCTTCCAGCCCTTTTTCATCATCTCAAATAGAAACCTTGTACCCATTAACAATAGCTCCCCATTTTTCTTCTCCCCTAATCACTATTACATTTTCTGTCTCTATGAATTTGCCTATTCTAGGTACTTATACAAGCAGAATCATAAAATATTTGTCATTTTGTGTCTGGCTTAATGTTTTCAAGGTTCATCCATTTGGTATCATGTATCAGAACTTCATTCCTTTCATGGCTGAATAATATTCCATTGTATGTATATGCAACATTTGGTTTATCCATTTATCTGTTGATGGACATTTGGGTTGTCCGCATCTTTTGGTGATTATTGATAGTGCTGCTGTGAACATCATGTACAAGCATCTGTTTGAGTTCGCACTTTCAATTCTTTGGGGTATATATCTAAAAGTGGAATTGCTGGAGCATATGGTAATTCTGTTTCACTTCCTGAGGGGTTCTTTCTCTTTCATGTTTGCTTCATTCTCTCAGAATGACATCTCTACAAGGATGTAAACAGTGGTTCCAGCAGCTCCAGGTTCACAGACAGTGTTGAGACCAGAGAGGAGAGAATTATTTTCCTCTAACTCAAGATCCGAAAACCTGGCAAGGAAACCTAATTGGCTAACTTGGCCTCTACACCCTTATCTGAAACAGTTACTGTTGAGTGGTGTGTGTGTGTGTGTGTGTAGATGGATTATTGGACATCCTGTAATTGGACTAGATAGAGGCTGGTTCCCACTCCTTGGCTGGGGAAGTGGGGTCTTGTAAGAAACCAGCAGTTTCCCATTGGGACATGTATCTCAATCTGGGAGGAAGGGAGTGCAGTTCTCCCCTCAACAAAAAAAGAGGGGAGGGACAGCCTGGACATGGGTACTGGAGACAACCTTGTGAGGTAAGCATTCCCAAATCTGAACATCAAAATTGTTTTGTTGCTATGCTTTGTAGCTAATAGTCAGTCAAGGGCACTATACACACACACACACACATGAAAGGAACCTGTCTGAGACAACTGAAAACATTTCATGTAACAGTCTATAGTAAATCTCTCTGAACACTTGTTTAATATGTGCAGTGTTATTTTTCAAAAAAAAAAAACCTACTAAAGCACTTCATAGAGATAGTTGAACTTGCATTTTTAAAATCTATGCTTCCAATATGAGCTCCTTTTCCAGCCTTAGTGCCGTCACTCACACTTCCAAACCGGATCTGAGCAGCAGAGAATAAAACTGCTCACCTTGACTTTCTTCTGTTTCGGTTCTGCTCTTAGCTGTGCTGTGGATTTGAATTATGTCAGCTAGATGGAAATGCCTGCAAATATTCGTCGAGAATTGTGTTCCTAGCAATTTCTTACTCTTACTGGATTTAGAACATGAAGCCAGGACTTTGTGTGATGTATTCAGTTGTTATACCAAATCAAATTGAGTAAACCAGTGACATGATTCAGGGTGTATGAGATTTATTCCCTTTTTTAAACTATTTTATATCTATACATCCAGCAAAAAGTATTACCTTTTTTTTTATATAAGTCCAAAAATAAATCTATTTCTTACTTATTTTCTAGTATCTCATCCCAAATAATTATCATTCCCTCTCATAATTATGTTATTACATTATTTCCTATTCAGTTTTTATTCATTCTGCATCTTGCATTTTCCAGTTCAAGCATTGTTTCAGTTTTAGTCTTTCATTGCATCATCCTCTGTTTTATGTTTTTGTTCCTCTCACAGGTCACCCCCCCCATATCTTAGTTATCTCCTCATAATTAAAAAGCATAATATTCAAAAGAATTTCTTGACCACATGTATTTATTGCATGCTTGATTCCTGCTTTTTTTATCTTTAAAGAATTAAGTTCAGAGAAGGAAAGCAGAGACCCAAATTGATAGTGACCATTTATTTCCTCATAAAAACAATACTTATCCAGTTATAAACAGATTTCTAGAATTAAATCAACATTTTCTATATTATGGTCTTTCTCGTCCTCCATCTGTAAGTTTCTCCCTCACTCCCCCGTCTTTCTCCCCACCTCTCTCCCAAACAGAAACATTTAAGTTTTCTAGAAAGAGAAAATTAATCTCTTGAAAATGATGATCTAAGTCTTTTCAATGAAAAGAAGCAGATACCAAAGGAAGGGTGGGTTGAGTCTGTTTTTCGCCTTGGTGTTTTATCTAGAAAGGAGATTGCTTTTGTTCCCTGGATTTGGCTAGAAAACCACAAATTGCTGCTTCCACCAGACTCCCCCACCAATTTCCTGGTAGAATTCGGTGGCAGTTTTGGAGAAAGGTACACAGGGAAACGAAAGACGGTTGCAAAGCAAGAGGCATGCAAAGGTGAAAGAGAAAGACTTGCAGAATCTTCAAGGATGTATACTCGTTCTCTGTCTCAGTATCAAAAGATTTCAGTGTATGTGTTTTCAAGTAATCAATTCAATGTTAGTACCGAATCGCTATTGCTTCTCTTTCCCTCTCTCCCTCTTGTTTCAGTCACTTGTTTTTCTCCCTTGGCTAACCTCACTGAACCTTTTAACTTCCTTCTCACCAACTGCTTCTAATAATAATCATTTTGAAGTGTACATTCTAAGTTGGCGTCATTATCCTTTTTCAGTCCAGAAGCTCACACTGAGCTTCCTTTCTGATGGCTTTGCCTCTCCTGTGCACTGAAAGTTCTTATGACCTTAGGCCCAACCTCATCAAGAAGTTCCTGTGCCAAACTGGAAAAGTAATTGCCCAAACACCAGTTCTTCAGACACTTGGTGGAAACTATGAACTTCAGACTTTTCTTGAGAATTCAATATAAGGCCTTTAATATTTTTAATGGATCCCATTTCCTACTCTTTTAATTATTTCTGTTTCTTTCCTTAAAGGCTTCTCATTTTTCAAGATAAAGAGCTAAAGCCAGACACATCACACTAATAAGATTCTGGCCAATGTGGGTATAATGAGAAGGTTCCCACAACACTTAAGTGCTAATCTTTTACTGTATTCTGTCATGAATGCTTTTTAAAATATTACCAGAAACCCAGATCTGTCATTTCCAGTACTGCCACTCATGATTCCTTCTGGACTTCCCAGACATCCACTTCCAGAGAAACTGTTGACCTTTTTTATGGTCTCATGATCCTTTTTTTTCTCCCCCTCAGAATCTCTTCAGAAAATTATTTCCTGTAGCCAGGCCTGAGAGAGAACAAGGTTGTTTTCCCCTCCCTCCCCAGCCAGTTGGGAAAGAAGGAAACTCAGTGGCAAGGTATCCCCAGGATTGGAAGGGTGGTAAAAAGGACTGTCTATGGAATTTTCAGGACCCAGGGCAAAATGAAAAGGTGGGGCCCCTTGCTCAAAAAATTTTAAGAAATTCAAGATGGTGATAGCATAGAATTCAAGTAAAGTGTGGAGCCCTTCTGAACACAGGTGACTATACAGGCACTGTACAGGTCATGAGCTCAGAAAGCTAGCCCTTGGGTGAGGAACCCTAGGGGGTGAATGGGAGTATCATACTCCATGTCTCTTCCTGGTTCTCTAGACACAACTCACTTGTGCAGGATGAGTGAGCGACCACAATTTCCTAGTCATTAGAGTATTCAAATACATTCTCCCAACATGTGAGGCATATTTAGTATTTTCTTGCTAATTCATTATAGTGTGTGGTTTCCTCTCTCCTTATCATAACCAGAAAGGAAAGTTTCCTTTTGTCTCAGTCTACTGACATGAATTTACTTTGACTGAATTTCTGTTTTCTTATGAAATATTGTTCTTTCCTAGAAATATACACAATTGCACAAAGGGAATGCATGAGATACATGTAGATTGTCTATTACAAGGCTTTTGATGCAAATATGTATAAAAATCAGCCCTTGCCCTCAGGAGCCTCCTATTTAAGGTGACAAGGCAAAAATAAATGAAGACTTAAGTAAACTTACTTAAAAATCCTCATAGAAGACAACTCAGTGGCATTTAGATGAAGTGATGTTGCATTGACTTTGTCCAATTCTGTTTTTTTATTTATCTTTATTGTTGAGAGTATTATAGATGTCCCCCATTTTTCCCCAGTTGCCACCCTCCACCAGGCTCCTGCCTCACCCTAGGTCTTCCACACCCTATTGTCTATGTCCATGGGTTATGAATAATGCATATAAATTCTTTGATTAATCTCTTCCCATCCCCCTGCCCCCTTCCCTCTGAGATCCATCAGTCTCTTCCATGTTTCCATATCTCTGGGACTATTTTGTTCATTAATTTATTTTGTTCATTAGATTCCACAGATAAGTGAGATCATGTGATATCTGCCTTTCTCTGACTAGCTTATTTCACTTAGCCTAATATTCTCCAGGTCCCTCCATGTTGCCTCAAAGGGTAAGAGATCCTTCTTTTTTACAGCTGCATAGTATTCCATTGTGTAAATGTACTATAGCTTTTTTATTCACTCATCTATTAATGGGCACTTGAGCTGTCTCCAGATCTTAGCTATTGTAAATAGTGCTGCTTTGAACATAGGGGTGCATATAGTCTTTCTGATTGGTGTTTCAGGATCTTTGGATATATTCCTAGAAGTAGAATCACTGGGTCAAATAGCAGTTCAGTTTTTAATTTTTTGAGGAAACACTATATTGTTTTCCATAGTGGCTGCACCAGTCTGCATTCCCACCAGCAGTGTACTAGAGTCTCTTTTTCTCCCATCCTTGTCATCACTTGTTGTTTATCGATTTATTGATGGTAGCCATTTTGGCAGGTGTGAGGTCACACCTCATTGTAGTGTTATTTGCATCTCTCTGATGATTAGTGATGTTGAGCATTTTTTCATATGTCTGTTGTCCATTTGTATACATGTCCTGCTTGAAGTGTCTATTTAGGTCCTCTGCCCATTTTTTAATTGGATTGCTTGTCTTCCTTTTGTTGAATTGTATGCGTTCCTTATATATTTTGGAAATTAACCCCTTTTCAGATGTCTCATTGGCAAATACGTACTCCAATACAGTGGGTTCCCTTTTCATTTTGATGCTGGTTTCTTTTGCTGTGCAGAAGCTTTTTAGTTTGATATAGTCCCATCTGTTTGTTTTTTCCTTTGTTTCTCTTGCCCTAGGCAATGTATCAGTGAAAATTCTGCTACATGAGATGTCTGAGATTTTGCTGCTATGTTTTCTTCTAAGATTTTTATGGTGTCCAATTCTGTTTTAATTCTCAGTTGTGATTCTCTGGGACAGAATGAAGCCAGCCCCTTCCCAAGCACTATTTTGTGTGCCTTGGTCCTCTGTTCTCAAGTTAGGTAGTAAGTAACTTGGGGATCAGTCCTTAGATTCACTCAGTAACTTAACCTGTTCCATCCCAGTGCAGAGCAAGGTGGTGTCCTGGAGCAGAAAGACACTAGATTAGGAATCTAAAGATCTTATTTAGTCCATCTCGCCAGCTAATGGAGCTTAGGACCATCTCTTTCTACCCGCTTCAAGCCTTAGTTTCCTCATCTGCTAAAATAAGTTTAGTAACACTTTCCTGGCCAAGTTAGCAAAATTTATTATGAGTATCAAATAGAATCAATTCAGTACACATATTTAGAGGTTTTCCTTTTCTAAGTGATACAGTCTGAGAAGCAGACATTCCCAGACAGAATCTCTACTCCCAAGGACCATATAATCTCTAAAAGAATTGAGATAAATACACACACACACATACACACACACACACACACACACACACACACACACACTACAAAAGAAGTAGAAAATAATAAATCCCATAAGAGAGTTCAGCCTGGTTGACAAATTCAGAGGAGAGAAGACAACGTAACAGAGAAACAGTGGAGCTGAGCTCTGCGTAGGCTTTGCCAGAAATGAGGACCGTCAAGAAAACATACTCTAAGGAATGGAAAGACTACTCGCATGGATGTAGTAGAGTCCACAACTTTTGAGGAACCCAAAAGAAGATAATTTTGACCAGAACCTAAGGATTGTGAAGGGAAAAGAAAGTTGGGTCATAGAGGCCAAGTTTTTCAGCATACAATATAGACCCTTTGGAAGATTTTAGAAAGAGAGAAATATTATCAGATCAAATGAGATGTTGTATGTGAAAGCAGTGTTCAAATGAGTGAGGTTTTGGTATCAGAGGCATTCAATTAGTTGGGTGGATTACGTGTCCACTCATGATATTGATGTTTTAGTTGGCAGTAGCAGTCTGATATTCCCTGAGGTAGTACCTACTTCTGCCAAAGAGTATGTAGCATTTAATTCTTCCTTGCAAGGGATTTGAAAAAAAATCAATCTCATTTGTTATTTCAATGACTAGAACAGTGGAAAATAACCCATGTGTATAAGTCTTATGAATGCCAGAACTCTGAGAACTTTGAAATGACTTTGTCTCAGCCACCTTTGCTAATACCATTATATAATTATCAGTGAGAGCATACTAACTACCACTAAACATACAATAACAAGAACAACAATTACCTTCTCTAGTGCTCTTGCTGTTTGCCAGGAACTATATAATTGCCTTAATTATATTATTAGGTTTAGTCCTCACAAAACTCATCTCATATAGAATTTATATTCTTTTTACAGGTGAGGAAAGTGATATTTAGAGATATTAAATACTTGACCAAGACCACACAGCTATAAGGCATTAGTGCTTATTTTCCAGCCTGAAATGTTTTATAATCTAGAGTCTGACCTCTTAACAACCTTGTTGTTTGTTTTAGTTTTTATTCTGTTTCCTAACTTTTCTACAATGAATATATATTATTCATGGCTATAAATAATGCACTCATTCCATTTTTTAAAGTCACCTTAAAACACACACACACACACACACACACACACACACAAGATTTGCCCCCAGTCTGATTCTGCTTACACACCTTAGGGTTAAATTTTGTCAAGATCGAAGTCGATCTTTTTATCTTCGGAATCATCCCTGCCAAGACCACACTTTAAATCTACACTAATGAAACACTTCTAAGCTATTTTACTTTTGTGTGGCCCTGACTTCAAGTCTAAAGTGAATTATTAAAAAAAAAAAATCTTTGATCTGAGCTTTTGTGGAAATGTACGGTAAGTCTGATTCCAGTGGGGATGTAGGTCTGGTGGGGACGGGGAGAGAGGCTCCGACCTGCAGGGTCAGACGCCTGCTGTTCACTACCTGAGTCTGAAGAATGGGTAACGACATCCCCCTGCCTTTCCCTCTCAACATAGTTCACATTTGTCAGGTCTTCCTGCCCCTTTCGTGGCCTCAAGGCCTCAGGAGAAGGAGGGGGAAGAAGAGCCAACACACGGAAGGCTTCGTCACTGGGGATCATGAATGATGGATGTAGATGCAACTTCAGGGATGGTCTCATCCAGCCATTGTCATTACCAATAAGGAAGTAAAGATCTCCCAGTGAGTTCATTCAAGTTTCAACAAGATGTTCTTTTTAAACTGCAAAACATTCAGAAATAAATACAACAAACTTCAACAAGTGCACATACATGGTGAGGGACAGGAAAGTGGAGGAATCAAAGGACAAAAAAAGTATCTTAATACTGTGTAAAATGAATTCAGAACTATTAGCTGTTTTATTCCATTTGTGTTTGTTTTAGAGAATTGTGTTCTTAAATAAAGTCTTCCATTTCCAGACATATGCAAAGGCTAGCACTGGTGTACTCAACCAGGATGCAAGACATTCTTAATCCCCAAACTTTAAGTTTAAAAAATTTTCTTTAAATCACCTGAATGTGTCTGTTTGCTTCTGCTCAGAGTTAATGTCTTTCTTTTCACATCTCATTTGCTGGGCAAGCTGTCTTCAGAATCTTCCTCCTCACCAGCTATCTCCGTGATTGTCATTTGAGTCTGTTAGTCATACGTCCTTGGGTCAATGGTGGGTGGCAATTAGCAACCTCTCTTCAAGGTAGCTCCTGGTGCATGAGTCCTCTTTGTCACTTTATTAGGAAAATGGCTAGATAGCAATCATCTCCCTGTGATCTGTCTTTCTGAAGGTAGGATTGGCATCTCATTTCTAATTATGTTCATTAAAAGTTGTGTTGTCAGCTTACCTGGGAGAGGCAGCTCTGTCATTAGGTATGTGATTTTTCTCTGTAACATTCGTTACAATCTCATTTCAGTTGGAGGAAAGTAGCAGTTTCTCCAATAGGCATATCAGAGAAACAGATGTGGACTCTGTAGGTAGCAGCTGTTGGAAAAGAGAAAATAAAGTCTGGCAGCATCCAACAGACGCAAAATGCTTGATGCCTGAAAATACATGGGTGCTCAAACTGGTTCCTAAGTTATTGTTGGCATTTTTTGATCCTAGAGAATGACTGACAACTAGACATTGGCAAATAATTTTCAAATTCATATGAAAAGCATATTTCTGAAATTAAAGCTTTAGGTGTCTATAATTCTTTTATTTTTGACACATGAGAATTAAAATAAAAGTAGTTAGTCCCACCATTATCAGGAACATCATAAGATGTCTAGAATGATATGATCATAGCCACTCACCACTTACACTAGAATAACTTTTACCCCATCCGTTAGTACTCAAAGATCACAACAGTCCCCTAAATTCTGGTCCTAGGAAAGTGTGTGAGGAGAGAGGATTAATCTGCTCTCACTCCTCTTTTATTATTATTATTTTTTTAATCCTCATCCAAGGATATACTTAGAGAGAGGAAGGGGGGCAGAGAGAGAGAAAGACATCAATGTGATAAACATTGATCGCCTGCCTTCCATTCATGCCTTAACTGGGGATCTAACCTGCAACCCCGGTATGTGCTCTGACTGGGAATCAAACGGGCAACCTTTCAGTACACATGACAATGCTCAACTATCTGAGCCACCCAGGCCAGACACGCATCTCTCTTTTTAATTTGCTTCCTCCTCTGAGGATTTAAGACAGAGCCTTGAGAAGTCTGGATCATCCCCACCAATCCCTAGCTAACTCCTACTCTACACTTCCATGTTTGGATGATCACTTGGTAATTTAGTATGTAAAGAAATACAGATATCTGGCTGTTGAATGGACCTTAAAAATTGATTAAAGAATAGCCGTGTGATTTTTGTGGTCATATACAAAATTCACTAATTCTTTATACTTTTCTCCTACTTAATTCCAGGACTTTAGTTTGTATTCTTTATTTTGCTTGTTAGTGGTTGATGAGAATACAATTTGATTCTATTCTGTGTGTGCTGCAAGAATTTTTAAAACATGTAATACCTGACTATTTAGTCGGGGGCACTGACCTATTTTCCCTTAGATTGTCAAATAAAAAAATGGCAACAGCCAACACAATAGCCATCAGAGTGAATGAATCAACATTATACCTATTTTTTTGTCAGATCAGCAGAAAGTATAATACATTTTTTGGTGTGCTGCAGAATTTTAGTGGTTAGTTTATGTGTGCCATGTGATGGAAAATGTTGAAAATCTGTGCTAGATAACATCCTAAAAATTCTGCGTATAAAATCATATTTTTAATTGATGACATTAAAATTCTGATATCACCTCCCAATGAGGACAATGATAACCCAAATGATTTAAAATCCCGAAGTTAAAGAAACATTCTGCTCTTGTGTAATCTATGTGTATGTAACTCAAAAAGCTAATAAATAGGCATCAATCTTTGTTATAATTGCATATTCATTTAAAGCTGCAGACACAGTATTATGCAGAGCATAGCACATATATGCTGTCTGTTTGGAGAGAGGATAGACCCCTGACCTTGAGAAGTCAGGGCTTTGTGTAGAAATGATATAAGATTTTCTAGGAAAGAAAATACCATAAATTAATGCATGAAGTTAGGAGGGAATATGCGTTTCAAAGCCCATTTGTGTATAGTGGTTCTTATTCAAATTTAATGGTTAAGAAAGCAATGTACTTCAAACAGGAACAAGGTATTTCACTGTCTTTGATCACCTGCATGTCTCTGGGTGTGCCTGGTTCAGTCAGTGCACCAGTGAAAGCAGACCGCAGCGCAGCCTGACTGCTTCCAGAACCAAATCCACGTTGTCACTATTGTCTGTCTTCATTACAAATATTTTTTGATGCCTCCACTAAATGACCTTCAGAGTTTTCTTCTCCATATTCCACTTCACTTAGTATATATTTAGTTTCATGATGATGAGGACAACTTCTACACCTGTAACTTTAGAGAGAAGCCAGTTTCTTAAATTGAAAATATCAAGACAGTGTTAATTACTACTTATACATTTATCTATGGCACTCAGATGATATGTTATTAAATTTTAATTAAAAACAAGGAGAACTTTAGTCCGGCCGGTGTGGCTCAGTGGTTGAGTGTCGACCCATGCACCAAGAGGTCACTGGTTTGATTCCCGATCAGAGCCCATGCCCAGGTTGAGGTCCTGATCCCCAGTGGGGGGCATGCAGGAGGCGGCCAATCATGTTCTCTCTTATCAATGTTTGTATCTCTCTCTCCCTCTCCTTCTCCCTTCCTCTCTCTCTAAAATCAATAAAAAGAAAAAAAAAATAAAATAAAAACAAGGAGAACTTTAGACACACTCTTGTTCGTAATTGTGCCCCTCTCCCTGGATAGATTTCTTGATGGGAGGGACCATGTCATAGACATTTCTGTACTTTTAGTTTCCTAAGTGGACTCTAGAAGATATTTCCACTGTAGTAGGAAAAAGAAATTAGACAATTATTCAAACTCATAATATTGAGACATAATGGCTTAATTTCACACTTAACTGGAACATTTCCCCCTATATTTCAGCCACGTTACTATCTTACTATTGTGCTTATAATATCTCTGAGTCTTTTTTGCAGAGGAAAATTTCATAGTAAATCTTTAAGAGAATGGAAAGTGACAGGTAGGAAAAATCTGCCTGCTCTTACTGTTACAGTTGACCCTTGAAAAACAAGGGTTTGAGGCTGTGTGGGACCACTTATTTATACAGGGGTAGGCAAAAATAGGTTTACAGTTGTTCATACGGAAAATAATACAGTAAATCAATAATAATATAAGAATAAACCCTGTTTCACATTCTCACAACTGTACTTACTTTTGCCCACCCTATATGTGAATTTTTTCAATACTAACAATCTATTTTCTCTTCCTTATGATTGTCCTAACATTTTCTTTTCTCTAGCTTACTTTATTGTAAGAATACAGTATAAAATACATGTAACATACAAAATATGTGTGAATCGACTCTTTATGTTATCAATAAGGCTTCCAGTCAACAGTAAGCTATTAGAAGTTAAGTTCTGAAGGAGTCGAAAGTTATATGTGGATTTTGACTGCGTGGGGAGTTAGTTCAAGAGTCAACTGTGTATAAACGCCTTATGGGAGCCTTACACAAGTGGGGTGGTCACTGTGCTACTGGCAAGCCTCCCACTCAGGAGCATTTCTCCCAGCTGGTCTGTATGTAGGGGTTGGGGGCATGGGGAGCTGACAGCTGTGAGGCCAGCTTCTGCAGATTTCAGTCTGGGAGGAAGTGACCTGGGATGCACTGTTACCTCAATTCAGGATTCATCTGGCTGTGTTTTTGCAAGACTGTAGTTGCCTCTGCTGTGTGTCCAGGATCTTTACGAAGCTGCAAAATGCAAGCTTTTTAAATGCAGGCATTTTCTATCAATGCTACATTTTTGTGCATTTCTATAGTCATCTGATGTAGGGTTTAAGAATCATTGGACAGTTCACCAAAAGAACTTAAAGAAGCATCTTTTTTTTACCTTGATCAATTTTTCCTTTTTTTTTTTTTTAACTCATCTTTATTGTTGAATGTATTACAGATGTTCCCCCCTTTTTTCCCCATTGACTCCCTCCTCCCCAACCCCCCTTCCTGCCTTCCCCACACCATTATCGGTGTTCATTGTTTATGCATATATGCATACAAGTTCTTTGGTTTATCTCATCCCACCCTCACTCCCCCCTTCCCTTTGAGGTTCATTAGTCTAACAACAAATTTGTACTTCTTAATTCCTTCATCTTTTTCACCCATCCCCCCAGCCCCCGCCCATCTGACAAGCAACAAAAAGTTCTCTGTATCTATGAGTTTGTTTCTGTTCTGCTTGCTCATTTTGTTTGTGGTTCAATTGTTGATAGATAAGTATTAATTGCCCTTTTATTGTTCATATTTTTGTTCTTCTCCTTCAAGAAGACCCTTCAACATTTCATATAATACTGGTTTGGTGGTGATGAACTCCTTTAGCTTTTGCTTGTCTGGGAAACTCTTGATATGTCCATCGATTCTAAATGATAGCTTTGCAGGATAGAGTAATCTTGGTTGTAGGTTGTTGCTTTTCATCACCTTGAATATCTCTTGCCACTCCTTTCTGGCCTGCAAAGTTTCTTTTGAGAAATTAGCTGACAGTCTTATGGGAACTCCTTTGTAGGTAACGAACTGCTTTTCTCTTGCTGCTTTTAAAATTCTCTTTGTCTTTAACCTTTGGCATTTTGATGATGATGTGTCTTGGTGTGGACCTCTTTGGGTTCATCTTGTTTGGGACTCTCTGTGCTCCTGGACTTGTATGTCTGTTTCCTGCACCAAATTAGGGAAGTTTTCTGTCATCATTGTTTCAAATCAGTTTTCAATTTCTTGTTTTCTCTCTTCTCTTTCTGGCACCCCTATGATGAGAATGTTGTCCCACTTGAAGTTGTCCCTTACACTATCCTCATATTTTTGGATTCTTTTCTCTTTTTGCTGTTCTGATTGGGTGTTTTTGCTTCCCTACATTCCAAATCGATGGTTTGCTTCTTGGCTTTACCTACTCTACTATTGATTCCCTGTAAATTATTCTTTATTTCAGTTAGTGCAACCTTCATTTCTGACTGGTCCTTTTTTATGTTGTTGATGTTCTCACTAAGTTTTTTGGAGGTCTCTTTAAGTTCCTTGAAGGTCTCATTAAGTTCCTTGAGCAACCTTATAACCAGTGTTTTGAACTTTGCATCTGATTAATTGCTTATCTCCATTTCATTTAATTCTTTTCCTGGAGTTTTGTTCTTTTCTTTCATTTGGGACATGTTTCTTTGTCTCCTCATTTTGGCTGCTTCCCTGTGTTTGTTTCTATGTATTAGGTAGAGTTGCTATGTCTCCTAGGCTTCGTAGGGTGGCCTATTGTTGTAGGTGTCCTGTAGGATCCAGTAGCACAGCCTCCTTGATCACCCCAGCTGGGCCCTCGAGGTGCACCCATAGTGCGGACTGTACACCCTTCTGTTGTTATTGAGTCTTGATTGCTGTTGGCACGTCAATGGGAGGGATTTATTCAGGCTGATCAGCTGCAATGACTGGTTGTACCCACTGAACACTGACCTCTGACTGCCTTGGAGGATCAGCTGTATAGGGGTCCAACACACAGAGCAAGACTTACTTCATCAGGGCTCTGGTACCCACTGAGTCCACTCATTGAGTGTGTCACTTGTGGAGGTGGTTTGGTGGTGGTGTTTCGATGTGGTCTGAAGCTATTCACTGGGTATGCTGGCTCTGGGGCAAGGTCAGCCACTGCCTGTGTTCTATCCAGAGCCACTTTGTAGCATAAGCTACAAAGTGACCTGCTAATGGCTGCTTCTTGTGCTGGGCTTAGAGGTGCCCAGGAAAAGCCAAGCTGTGAACCAAGGCTGGGTGCTTCTAGTGCCAGGCCTGGGGCCACTTAATGAGAGGTATGGGGCTCGCTGAGACCAGATGCTGCTTGTTTAAGAGATTTTAGGAAACTCTGAAGCAGGATCCAAGACAGGCCAATCCTATGGTAAAACCTTTGGAAACAGCTTGGGTGGGCCTGAAAGTTGGGTGGGGCAGGGCCTCAGGGAATCACCAGGGTGGGGCAAACAGTGTGAGCCAGGTTGCTGGAGTCCCAGATATGGCGCCCCTCTGCCGCTCCAGGGAAGGGCTCGGCAACGGAATAATGGCCTCCACCAGCATGTCTATCCAGGAGAAAGCTGCCTCTCCAGCCCTCGTCCTGAGGCCAAACAGCTCATTTCTTCACTGTATGTCTCTGGTGCCCCTCAGGCTGCCTCCCCTCCATGCTGAAGCTCAGAGGGAGCAAGTCTGAGTAAATTCATGCACGGGCCCTTTAAGAGGAGCTGCCTGGGGCTCCAGAAGCCTCAGCCTCCCTCAGCCTCAGTTCCCGCTGGTTTTTCAGCCAGAAGTGATGGAGACTTCTCTTCCTGGCACTGGAACCCTGAGCTGGGTGCCTGGTGTGGGAAAAGGACCCCTCATTCCTCAGGGAGGGCCTTCCCAGCCGAGGTGTCCCTCCTGATTTTTATCCGTCACACGTGGGTGTGGGACCAGCTCCTCCGCGCCTCCTACCAGTCTCCATGTGGCTGCTTCTTTAATTTTGTAGTTGTAGGACTTCCATTCAGCTCGATTTCAGGCAGTTCTGAATGGTGGTTGTGTTGTAGTTTAGTTAGAATTTTGATGTGGTTGTGGGAGGAGGTGAGACCGCGTTTAGCTACACCCCATCTGGACCGGAAGTCCCCTCCTTCCTTCGTTTTCTCTGAAACTTACCTGCTATTGGTATTCCTCGCGATGTGCATGCCTTAACTCAGAGCTTGCATGCACTGAATAACACATGAGTCTGCGGCAAGAAGAATTAGAAATATACTAAAAAAGAATAGCAATCGTCACAACAAATTTTAAATTTTAGACTAAAGTACAGAAGAATTTTATATAAGGATTGGGTAAGACACAGAAAAGTTTTACTTGGTTTAGTAAATTATTTGTGTGATATTTCCTCAACATTCTTAGCTATGGTTTTGTATAGACTACCCTCATAGGATTTTTATTATTCTTATATGCAGGTTTGGAATTAATGAAAAGACCTCTTCACCCCATATAGACCAATTATCTGGACTCTGATGGTAATCTCTATTTCTCATTAAGACAGATGAAATCAGTTTCAAACATGCTTGTCCGATTCTTTCATGTGGACCCCTTACATGCAGAAAAGGCTCCCGCTAACGTGCCCTGTAGACATCTCCTGTCCTGGGGACTTGTCACTACCTCTGTGCAGAAACCGCTGGTCGGAGCTGTCAGAAGCTTTGCCAAATCTTTTTTCTTTTCTCTCTTTACCCTTCATGTGTTCCGCAGAAACTGTCTGGGTAAAAGGAATAACCATTTTCTATTAGGAGGACTCAATTACCAGGTGACCTTATTTCTAGCAAAACGATACCCAGAGGCAACTGCTCTTGGGGTTCAAGGCAGTTGAAAACTTAGAAAATGGTTTCATTTCCCTCCCTCCATTTTTATATATGTTATTTCCCTTTTCGGAAGATAGGCTGTGTTAGGGGGAAAGAGCAACGATCTTCTGAGTCCATTTCATCCTTGCAAAACAGTAAAATGATGTAAAATTTCAAAAAAGAACAATTCCAACTCCCCATCTCATTTACCCCATTGCGGGACCTTACAAACTTCCAAAAAGAAGGAAAAAAATCAAACCTGGGACATCCTTGTCATGACGGATTAAGGAAGGATCCCTCTAAAGAAATAGACCAACCCCAGACTACAAGAGCCCTAAGTTAAAGAGCTTGCGATGTGGGAGTTTCTTGTTTTTCCTAGAACTGGGAGCCATGGCTGTCTATATTACCCAGGCCCGATGCTGTCACTTGCATGGTATCACTTCAGTTTGAGGAGAAAAGGAAAACGACGGTTACTTAGCATAAGTGTGTGTGTCACCTGAGATCCAGGGCTGCTCCCGTCTAGTGACTGAGCAGACATTGGACACCCCAGCAATCTCTTGTGTTCGGCAGCAGAGGCAGATGGTGACGTGGGAAAGAGCGTGGGTGTGGGAATCAGCTGCACCTCGGTGCGCATCCCAGCTCTCACTTAGCTGTGTGACTAATCCTGGACAAGTTACTTAACTTTCCATAGCTTCACTTTCCATAGCTTTCGAATCAGCATCACATCAACGTCATACATAGGCAGGATGAACTTGGTTAGTTCCCAGGGGTCCCTGACGTTGAAAGGCTTTACGGAGCACCCCATTTGTATGGGAATACTTATATAAGTAACCTGACACTTCTGTGTTTTGAGACTATGGAAAATGATTGGGAATGCACAGTTGTGATTTTTAGAAACCATGAAAGAATAGTTTATCTGACTGATTTTTGGTTGTTGACATGACAGTGAGCTCTCAAACATGTTGGTGTCCATACCTAGAACAATACATATAGGAGCCTAAAGCAGACTCCCTGAGACCCTCCCTGAATCCCCCTAGAAAGGACAATCCAAAAAGAACAAGAAACTACATAAAAGCCAGGTGAAATGTATGGGAGGAAAGGAGTCATTAAGCAGCATCCTCTGGGGACCAAGACGTTCTGAGGGATATGTATAACCCACATAGGAGGCACATGTCCACATTTTTAGTACTAACTAGGGCCTCTGGTCCCAAAACCCAGTGGAGTCAAAGATACCTTCTGAGCAATATCTACTTTGGGGGGAAACCTGGAGACAAGGTGGCTGTCTGGCAGCTACCTAAAGTCCTCTAGGGAATAAGACATGGCTGGAGCAGAAGTGAGGGGGGAGGAAAGAGCAAGGAGAGGCAAAGCTGACTTGGCATAAACAAGAGAACACTAAGAGGAGATTTTACTTGCCCTGAGAAGGAATAGTGACCATTAGACCGTTTGTGCAGCAAGGGACTAGGCTGGAAATTAGAGACTAAATTTATGATCACAGATATGGGTTCTCACCAATGGTGTGACTATAATTTGTTAGATTCAGTTGTGTTCTAAAAAAAATTGAGTTTGTGGTGGGTGATCCCTGAATTCCCTTATAGCACAGACATCCTAGATTCAGTCCCCGCCCCTGTGATTTACTAATATCTGAAGAGACCACTGATGTAAGAGAACTTGGTGCCGATCCAGGCTGAGCACCAAAGAACATGAAACAATGGCACAGCGTGTAGCTCCCCAGCTTAGGAATGGTAGGAACCAGCCGTGAGGAAATAGAAGTCCGAAAACATGGAATGCATTGCTCTGGACATATTTAAGGTATTAATCTGCATGAGTCACTCAACAGACATTCATAACCCTGTACCTGGCCTGGCGATGAAGAGATAAGTAGCACAGGCTCCCCCCAAGGCGCTCCCAGTGTGTGGGAGTCTGGCCATCACCACGAGGTATGTGTAGGGCCTGCTGAGAGCACAGAGGGAGTAGAGCCGTTCCAGAACAGAGGGCAGGAAGACTTCCCATATGAAGTGACAGGTCAACTGAGGCTTGAAGGGTGACCAGAAATTGGACACCTTGTGCTTTAGAGAGCAACAGAGCTTGACGCCAGAAGGCCTGGCAGGGAGGCAGGACATCAACAGCTGGGGCTGACAGCCTCAGAGGACGGTGTGTCTCCAGCAGCTACTCGGTTCCTTGAGCAGACTTAAACCCCAGAGATTCCTCCTCCTCCTGGCACCAACCTTCCCTTTAACAAAATATTTAGACCAAAGATGATTAGTTCAAACTCTTTGTGGCAGTTAAGGTTTTGGTTGCTCAAACTAAAAACCAGCTAGGCCAACTTAATGGAAACAAAGCATGCTTTAGAATATTGGGTAGCTCATAGACTCAATGAAGAGACGTGGGAAGTCCTGAAAACCAGTAGGAATCAAGGGAATCAGGCATGGCCGAGATCACGCAACAAGACGAGTCTACTCTGAATACTGACTCTAGGACCATCCCCACAGGACACTGGTAGCCATGCCCTGGACTCTACTGCCCCTGGACACTTGAACTTACCGCTAGATTCTCACTTCAGCCACATCAATATGAATAATCTCCTTCCTTGTACCTTTGTTGTGTTCCTGTGCCTGCACCGTGGAGTCCATAGAAACATCTGCCCTGAAGGGACTTGCTTTGTTTTTTATCTGTTTACAGATATTGGACAGCCAGGAAAACATACACACACACACACACACACACACACACACACACACACACACACACGCTAAACTTTGTCTCCTTCCTGGCTTACAGAAATGTTTTGAACATTTGTAATAAAAAGCATTAAATATACTGACGCAAAGTGTTATGTAAGTATCAAGTATTATTAACATAGGTGATTAATTTTAGCAGGTAAAAATTATAAATCATCTCATTTGTGCTCTTTGTAACGAGGAACAGTTGTCAATTTTTCTGAAAGGATCTAAATTACCTACGTTTTGAAGTGAAGCTGAATGTCATTACAGTATAATGCGCTAAACCTCTCCTTCAAAAGGAACGCTTGAATATTTAAATTTAAATGAAGTCTGGATAGGCCTATTATATCAGTGTCCAAAATGATAACAGCTTTATTATATGTCTTCTACTGTTTATAGATAATATGCTAAGTATTCTGAATAACATTTTAAAGATTATTTCAGTTTTTGATAAAATATCTGGAACTATCCACATGCATAAACAACATTGCATTCATTGATCTGTAGCATTTATAAATGTGGTGTTCTACTAACTGGGTGCTGCTAATGTCAAGTTATTACGAGAACCGAGATCCATTTGTATTAAAGTTAGGGCAGCTGTTACAACGAGCCAAGAAAAGCCCAGTGGCTTAAAACGTTAAGGGAAAATTTCTTGCTCACATCAGTCCAACATGAGCCACCCAGGGGTAGTTCTCCAGAAAGAATTTGTCTACATTCGAAAGATAAGGCTTCTTTCTCTTGGAAGGAAGTTTCACTCCAAGGTACATTCGTCAGGACTCTGTCCCATGGCTGTCCCTAACTCCAAGACAGCCTGGAAAATGTAGTCTTCCTGTGTCCCCCAGAAGAAAATCACATCATGCTGATTCTCAGCACTGATGACTGTGTTACCTTACATGGCAAAGGGGAATCAAGGTTGCAGTGGGATGACGGTCCAATCTGCTGGCTTTAAAACTGGGAGGTTGGTGGGGATGATCCAGGTGAGCCCACTGTAATCACGAGGGCCCACGACGGTGAAAGGGAGGCAGGAGGTCAGAGTGAGGCCAAGTGAGGGGACTCACTGCTGCTGGCTTTGAAAATGGAAGAATTCTGATTCCATAATCAAGGGAATGTGGATGGCTGGAAAAGACGAGGAAATGGATTCATCTCTGGAGCCTCCAGAGTGACACACAGCCCTGCCGACACCTTGGTTTTAACCCAGTGAGATCCATGTCAGACTGTTGACCTAAAGAATTGTAAGGTAGCCCTGGCCGGTTTGGCTCAGCAGTTAGAGCATGGGCCCGCAGACTAAAGAGTCACGGGTTCGATTCCGGTCAAGGGCACATAGTTCGGTTGCAGTTTGGTCCCCAGTCTTGGTCAGGGTCGTGCAGGAGGCAGCCAGTTGATGTCTCTCCCTCTCCCTCCCTCTCTCTCCCTCTCTCTCCCTCCCACTCCCTCCCACTCTATCTGAAGATAAATGGAAAAAAATATCCTCGGGTGAGGATTAAAAAAAAAGAATTGTAAGGTAATAAATTTGTGTTTTACAACACTAAATTTGCAGTAATTTGTTACAGCAGGAACCCTACTAGGTCGCTGCTCATATAAAACATATTAGAATGGGAAGCCTATTTAAATGCTTGTCGCAAGGAGAGCTGGCCAGGAAGAGGTGACTGACCCCATAAGACTTATCCATACAGAGGAAAGTTACCCAAGAGGTGCTAGCGCTATCTAAAATGTTTGACTTTTGAGATATCACCGCATCGTCATCTTATGCCCAAGATGTCATGTTCATTCCCCTTTTAAACACAGAGCTCTGTAGAAGCTTCAGAAACCACGTCCTGCAGGGTCCAGCTGATAACTGATGTTAGGCGACATCAGAACACACCTCAGCTTACCCTGAGGCCCTTTGACCTGTTTATGTCAAAAATAAGGAGTTGAGAAAAGCCATCAGAGTATGAAATAGAAATCTATTGTCAACTAAATCTCTTACTCGCAGGAAACATGAACTCCAGGTGAATAGGGGCATCTATGCCTCCAACTCTAAAATCTTCCATGTTACCGCCCCCAGAACATCAAGGACAAGCACCCCTCTCTTGTTCTGCAGTCTCATTTCTTCCTCTCGCCGTGGGCAGTCTTAGTGCTACTTCCAAGTGCTCCATTGTTTCTATCTGGGAGGAAGCTGTAACAGGTTAGCAGACCTGGTGCTCCATGATGATGCTGTCTGGATGCTGTGCAGAGCTCTAGCGATAGCGATTTTAATCAGTGTTGAAATTTCAGAAGATGCTCAAGACAGAGTACATGCAGCTGTATTTCAGTCTACTGGCCCAAATAATGATAAACTTGAAATATTTCAATAGAGTGAAAGCTAAAGAACCTTATTTAAAATTCTGTTATGCTCTTTCTGGAAAGTTAATAAAAAGAGGCCTCCAAACTGAATTGCAAGAGTCTTTTGTGTTGCGACTCATCTCTCAAACTGACAGAACATCCTGCTTTTTCATAAAGTGCTTTGGTATAACTACAGTTTGACTTGATTCTATCAAGAAATGGTAAACTGTGCAGTGGAGAGAAAAAATATTATAGGCAAAGTTGAGCCTAGTTTTTGAGTAACAATTTCACATCCAAGAAGCACACATAAGAAGATGATATGATTTTCTTTCATCATTATAAAGTGGTTAGGTCCCAGAAAAGTTGGTCTTGAGGCAGTGCCAACACATTGGTAAAAAGTTTCAGCCAAATTAATTTCTTTCTGGTGTAAAATGAGCAAGAGTTTATTTATTTATTTTTTTTACAGTGTTGTCCATTTAAATTGAGAACTATTCATTCCGAACCTAAGGTAGGTGATCAGTTTTAAAGTGAAATGTTAAGAGCATGCATAGGAAAACACTTCACATAAAGAAATAATGATTATTAAAACAGTTTTGAAAATAATCAGTTAACTCTTTCATTTTCATGACACTTTTTGGACAAGAATTTTGAAGTTCTTTAGAACATCAAAAAAGGCTATCATCTGCTCTTGCTAGATTTGCAAGAAGTAAGGCTGCTGCAGTGTAAATACACACAATGAAGGTCCATTTACACCACTGCTTTTGAAGCGTTGGATGGAAAATTAGAGACTGCTTTCTTTACATGCTTTGGAAATCTATCTCATCGTTTTATAACCACTTTCCTTACTTATATGTGAACCCCCCTCCCAATTCCCCCAGGCCACATCTGCCTGAGAAGGTAAGAAAAATAACTCATGGGACAACTATGGCCATTTCATGCCTGGTAGCCCTCCTTTGGGACATCCCAAAACCCCAGTCCCCCCAATCCTTCACGTCCTGTTCAAAAACCATAGGTCTTCTTCCAGACCATTCCCAGGCATTCCAGTCTTCCTTTGCCACCTTGCAGTGAATGGAAGACCCTGTAGTGAGTTAACATAGTGCAGCCTCCTTGGATGCCTCTATTATAGGTGATGGAGAAGCTAAAATCTAGAGTTCCCTTTGAGCTGACATGACAGTGCAACACAGTCCTGACCAGTGGTACCTACGGGGAAGTTTCCTGGTGCTACAGTTCCCCCTCCGCCTTCTTCCTGCCTGGGACAGACAGGATGTCTTGAGGTGTCATAGCTATTTTGGTTGGCAAACAGGTGTGGTTTTGTTTTTCTTTTTTAATTACAGTTTACATTCAATATTATTCTGTATTAATTTCAAATATACAGCATAGTGGTTAGACAATCATGTACTTTACAGAGCGGTCCCCCTAATATTTCAAGAATCCACCTGGCCCCATATATAGTTATGATGATATTGTTGACTATATCCCCTATGCTGTAATTTACATCTCTGTGACTATTCTGTAACTACCAATTTGTACTTCTTAAGCTCTTCACCTTTTTCACCCAGCTCCCCAGTCCCCCTCCTTTCTGTCAACCATTGGGATTGATGGGTTTTAAGTGATCCCCACTTCCTGATGTTCATCTGCTTATGTAATGCCCTCCCCTTGAACATGGGAGGGATCTGTGACTGGCTTTTAACTAATAGAATAGCAAAGGTGGTGGAAGGTCACTCTTGTGATTGTTACATAAGCGCATAACAACTTCCTAAGAGATTCGCTCTTGCTAGCTTTGATGAAACAAGTGGCCATATGGGAAAGTGGATGTGGCAAGGAACTAGAGGGAGCCTGTGGTCAACAGCCAGCTAAAACTACAGTAGCTCTAGCTAACAGCTAGCAAAAAAGTGTGGAGTGAGTCTATCACTCCACAAGGAACTGAGCTGCCAACAACTCTGTAAGCTTGGAAGCAGTCCTTTCCCCAGTTGAACTTTCAGATGAGGACCCAGCCCTAGCCAACATCTTGATTGCAGTCTTGCAGAGAACCCAGCTAAACTATTTTCAGACTCCTGACCTGCAGAAATTGTAAGATAATCAAGGTGGTTGTTGTAAGTCTTTAAGTTTGTAGTAACATTGTTACACAGCAATAGATAATTAAGGACAGACGAAGGAATGGGGGGTGGGCCTTTGTTCCTTGAAGGTACTTCGAGCTGGTACTCTGGACAATCTATTCAGGATTTATATTGATGGAGATAAATAAACCCCTATATACTTATGCTATTTCATTTATGAAGATTTCTGTGGCTTGGACTTGAAACAACTCGTACTGGTACAAATTGTCTTGTAGCGCAAGTTGCTACCTCAACTCTGAGCACAACCTTCTTCTTCGTTATGACAACTCTCTGGTTCGAAAGGTTGTAGCTGCTATTCCCATCACTGTCTCAAGGCATGCCCCGAAATGGTATGGGTCTAAATTTTCAATAAAAGCATGTCCTTGGGTAAGGATTAGAAAAAATATTCATGAATGTGAGCAATTTTGGGAAGCTCTAAGCATTACAGGAATTACATAAACTGCGGGACCACTGGGACCCACACACTCTTGAATACACATTGCAAATTAAAGTTGTGCGCGCTCTCTGTTTAACGAGACTGCACAAAAACACACAGTGCCGAAGTGTATAATCTTCGAATGGGAGTTATACTATTTACAAACACAGTTTTACTAACACAAATATTTTTTTTAATTGTCTCGATTTTGTAGGTTTGGTCTTCTGGAGATATTTTGTCTGTATATTGCAGTTTTATTCCACAGTGATTAGATCTCTGCTTCATAAAAAGGGGGACTAATCCTTATTGGTTCACAGCTGACTTCAGCTACCACTTATTTAATTCTTAGGAACACTGGGCATAAATGATATTTACAAGCTCTTTTATTCAAAATATCTTTCATGAACATGACATTTCATAGTGAGGTAATTGCTCATATATTGAATATTTTAAAATAAAACAACCAAGCATTAGAAGAAGACAGCTCCAGCCTAGAATTTATGGATGATAGACAAACCAAGGACTTTTAACATTGAGTTGTCTTCCCCTTGGGCTTTAGTCTAATCAAGGAATGTCACTTGGTAACTGATGTCTAAAGATATTCAACATGGGTTCTGACTAATGATTTACTTCCCCTGGTAAATTTCCAACAACACAGGCTAACATAAGGAAAAGTGGTCCAAAAAATTATTCAGGGGTATTCCATGCATCTATTATTTTTTTAAAAACATATTTAAAATTAACGTAAGATTTTGCTTTATATCTGTCATCATGGGGATACCAAAAGATGAGTTTAGCTTGTTTTTTAAGCAGGAGAAAAATGCAGAGAGTGTTGTTTCTCTCCCCTCAGGAGCTTAGCAAAGCAAATGTGAAGGCTCCTTATAAAACCCACTTTCTGTTTTAGTGATTGCTAAAGTCCAAATTTGTAATTTTTTTAATTGCTTTAAAGTTATAACTGTGTGCATAGCGGGGTGGGGGAGAACGTACAAAACCGTCCATGAAAATCTCTAATTTATGTGTCCTGGCTTCCCAGTCTTCCCAGAGAATCCATAAATTGGCATCCCTATACCTTTGCAATGGTAACCAATCCATCATGGGGGGTCATGGTGCCTCAGAAGGGGAGATGCATACCACCCAGGAAAATGTTTGCCCTGTTTCTGCAATGCTTCAGCCTTTGCTGCGAGCACCTAGACATCAGAGGCACAAGGGGCTTATCCTGGAGACTGCCTGCCCGCGGGTGATTGGGTGCTGGGAGGGAAAGAGCTGGACCAGGACTCACGACATCCTGTCTGCCCCTTCTCACGTTTCCATCTGCCAGGAGATGCTGCTTGGTGGAACATTGGATCACAAGTGTTGAAAATTGGAAAAGCAGAGGCCTCAGATAAACAAGACAAAGCACTCGAGGCAGTGAGCACAGTGCCTTACACATTAAGCACTCAGTGAAAATGATCTGTTTTGTTATTTTCAAGGAGAGGAGCATTTTCCGTGAACCTTTCTGGCTGTTTTTCCTCCAGCTGGAAGTTGTTTGGCATGCAGGCCATGAGGTATCCATCCAAAATCCAAAGATGTGGGCCTTTCGCCTGCTGCTGTTCAGTCTGGAGCCCAGCATAAGTTCTTACCACGTTTATACATACGCGATACTAAAAATGAAATCAACTATTTGAATGACTACATTCAAAGAAATGCAAAATTAAAAGTAAATGCCATTCCTGAATAGCAATTTTCTCTGACATCTAATTCATGGGATTGTGACATATAATTTGAGATGGTAGCAGACGATTTCTGTTACTGTCAAAAAATACTGGGCATTTACACACACACACAAAATAGCGCAAAAAATGTGATTCTGCCTATCAAATTACTGCATTCTTTAGTAATTTGTATGCAGACGAACTAGCTTTTCTATATACTTATGAATTATTTTATCATGTAACTGAACATGCCCATAATATTGGCAATAAAAAATATGGAGTTGTTTTTGAGAACTGCCTGAAATCAATGGTTATAGTGGACTCTGTACTTGTTTGTTCATTATTTATACCATTCAGACAAGAAGAAGGGAAACAATATTGATCACAGGAAGCTGCTTCTGTTAGGGAAGACTGTTTGTTTTAGACTTTGCTTGGCCACCACCTTGAAAACTATTTGCTATTGGTTTTCATTTATTTTTTGAACTTATATCTCATGTGATTTTAGATCTTTAGAATTACTCTTGTTTTTCTCAGACTGATTCATACTCTCCCCTTCACACATACTCTCTGTCTCTCTGTTTTAAATGTAATTCAGATGTCAATACTCGACTCTGTGTGTTTTTGTTGTTGTTTTTTAAATATGTTTTTATTGATTTTAGCAAGAGAGGAAGGGAGAGGTAGAGATAGAAAGGTGGATGAGAGAGAAACATCAGTCGGCTGCCTCCTGCATGCCCCCTACTGGGGATTGAGCCTACAACCCAGGCATGTACCCTGACCAGAAATCGAACCAGTGACCTCTTGGTGCATGGGACGATGCTCAATCCACTGAGCCACACTGCCTGGGCAATACTTGACTCTTTGAAACAGATGATTGATAAGTAGTATGTTCTTATTGGACTCCTTGCAGAAAAACAAAAAACTTACTATGAAATGAAAAATGAATTGAAATAGTTGAAAGTGGAATTTTCTACAGATAAGGCTATTATTACTCATATATTTATTCATGACAGAAGAAAAATAAAGTTGCTAGAGTAAGCAGTGTTCTTGTTTAAGGCAAGAACACTGGCCCTGGAGAGCGCGAGTCCACTCCCCCTGAAGCCGTCAGCCTCGGCTGTCTCAGCATCCTTTCCTCCGGGTTCCACATGGGCTGAGTCCCTAGAAGTGTCTATATTATATCCTTGTTAAAGCTCCTTCTCTAAATGTTTTTACAAATATAAGATAAGATATAAGATAATAAGGAATAAGCTCTTTCTGAAGGAAGGTGGATTGCAAAAGCTGTGCCTATGAAATAAAATAAAATAAAATAAATAATAAAATAAAATAATAAAGGTGGGCACTCCAGGTGGGAGACAGCTGAATAATAGGCGAGCTATTCCCCCCAGGAGCTCGAGTCCAGAACAGAAGTGGGCATATTTCTTTCTAAAGGGCCCCTAGGAAGTATTTTCAGCTTCATGGGTCATAGGACCTTCATAGTCTTTGTAGCATGAATACTCAATATTGTAGTAATACTCGATACTGCTTTTGTATTTCGTAGCACAAAAGCCTCCATGGCAATAAATAAACAAATCAGTGTGGCTGGGTTCTGATAACCTCTTATTTTGGACACTGAAATTTGAATGTCATCTCATTTCCCCCTGTCACAAAATAGGATTCTCCTTTTGCTTTTTTCTCAACCATTTAAAGAGGTAGACACTTCTGTTAGTTCCAGGTTGCGCAGAAATGATGGTGGGTCAGTTTGCCATTCGCCAGGCCTAGAGAGCTGGAGAGGGGCCCTCACATCATAGTCGGGTGTCAGGGCTGGAATTAGTGTCCAAAGGGTAACGCTTCTCTTCCTTAAGTGTAGGGAATAATATCTTCCCCCTCATGGTATTAGAAAACTTGTCACAAAAGCTTTTGGTGCTGTCATTTTATAGGACAGAATTTTTCTTACTCGGGCGCACTCGGTGACGGGATGTGGGAATCAGAGTAGATGGCAGATAATTCCAGCTGGGGACGGAGCTGGAAGGGCTTTGCCTTCAATTAGCTCCATAGAAGAATAGCTTCCGAGTGTTTAAAACAGAGAAGGTTTGGCAGTGACCAGACTATTAAGACCAAACTCAGCAGATTTTTTTTTTGAATTCCAAGCCTAAGATTTCAGAGCTTAGTTAGGCTAAGTCCTGGAAGGGTTTGATTCCAAGGTCAATCTCTCAAGTGTGTTAGAAAAGGATATGCTAGTCAGATCTTGTTGTTAACTAGGACTAACTTAAACAATCATTAATAAAACTCAAAACTTAGGGGAAAAGGGAATAATTTTTTTACCCTGAGCCTTGTATAAAAGCTTGCTGTTAATGTAAATTCTTTAAGCCTAGATCTGAAAATAGTATTAAATATGGATGTATCAATGATGTATTATATATTTTTGCTTCAAAACAGAAAAGCTATTTCATCCTTTCTGTCTCCCTTTTCCCCTCCTGTTCTTCCTTCCTCTTCTCCCTTTTCTTCCCTCTTTTCCTTCTCTCCCCACTCTCAATGTGAGCCATTGACATCTGATCATTTATAAAGCAGTTTCCAAACCCAGAAAATCAATACAATCACCTAGAGACATTATCTATTAAAATATGAACTGCCTGGTCCCAAACCAACTGAATCAGAATCTGGAGGGGTGGCATGAGATCATCTTGATTGTTTTTGGTTTTTATTTTTGTTGTTGTTGTTGTTGTTTGTTTTATACAAGCTCTCCAAGAGATTCTTTCTGATGAACACCCAGGTTCAGGAACCATTGCATTGGAACAGTGGTTCTCAAACTTGAATGAACATCAGAATGATCTAGAGAGCTTATTAAAACACAGATTGCTGGGCTCCACTCCTATGGATCTGGAGTGGGGACCAAGAATATGCATTTCAAAATAAATTCCCAGGTGCTCCTGGTCTGAAGACCACACACTTATTGAGAATAACTTTCATTCATATGACCAGGACTCCTATCTCCAATTAGCCACTTATCCTCAGTGCAGGCTCAAGGTTTTGAACTACTTAAAAGTTTCATCTGCAATTGGAAACATACAGGCATCAAGCCCACCAAATAGTTCCTAAAGATAAAGGCTAAAAGTTGGACCTTCGTTGCTTTCAGTAAACAGAAAACACACATAACAACGCACCATGACACCATGTAACTGATGCTCAAAGGCCAGTCTGATCAGAGCACTCTGGTACATGGGGAACAAATGGTGCTTCTCAATATTAATGCAAACTTAGAGCAGTAGTTCTCAATTCTTAAGGCACACTAAGAATCTGGGACATTGTATTTTGGGGGAAAAATACCTGGTGCTTAAATCCCACCTTAAGAGTTCTAATTGGGAGAAGATGGCAGCGGGCAGGACGGGAGGGAGGGTGAGTGTGTGAGAGAGTGAGCTAGTGTGTGAGAGAGTGTGAGTGGACGTGAAGGTGGACGACCAAACTCGTGCAGTGCAGAGACGCAGAGCAGAAGGTTCCTGTGCTGTGGACGGGAGCAGCCGGCTACGGCGGTAAGTGGCTCTTCAGGGCGCTTCTCCCTGTGCTGCGGGGAGGTCCCACCATTTTGGAAGACCCCGGGTCTTCCCTGGGAGGAGGCAGTGGGAGCCACTAGGGCCCAGCAACCTGAGCCCACCAGTGCACCTGGTACCATCGGACCAGTGGACACCCTGTGTCAACATAGACCAGTGCACAGTAGTGGAGCTGTCAAGGTGCCAGTTGCAGAAACTGCAAACGGCCAGGAGCCCAGCACCATCCCCTGCAGTAGCAACCCAATCAGAGTGGAAATATACCCCCAGCAACAAAGGCTGGGGAGCAGACATCTATCCCCAGGCAACAGAAGCAAGACCAGCAGCTGAGACCCAACCCCAAAAACTATAGCAAAAGCTGAGCAGGAGCTGAGCCCCACTGGGCAGTGGCATCCCCCAGCCACTAGTGGTGGGACCTGGGGCTCCACAGGGGCCTGTGCAACATGCTGCCCACAAGAGTGGTGGGAAGCTGGGGATCCATAGGGGCCTGTGTGACCCAGGGGCCCACAACAGTGGTGTGGAGTCGGGGCTCCAGAGGGGCCAGTGAGATCCAGCTCCCCACGGGATCAGCAGGAAGCGGAGGCTCCAATGGGGCCTGTGCAACACAGCTGCCCATGGTCCTGCTGGGAGCTGGGGCTCAAGAGGGGCTTGTGTGACCCAGCCGCGCAAGATGCGGGCAGGGAGTGTGGCTCCAGCAGGGCCTGAGCTATACAGCTACAGGTGGCACCAGCAACCAGCTGGGAACACAGCTTCAGAGGGGCCCACGTGATCCAGCAGCAGCACC
Source organism: Tadarida brasiliensis (assembly GCA_030848825.1). Classification (NCBI taxonomy): domain Eukaryota; kingdom Metazoa; phylum Chordata; class Mammalia; order Chiroptera; family Molossidae; genus Tadarida; species Tadarida brasiliensis. The sequence continues at coordinate 73,003,187 of CM061267.1, read as the reverse complement.
TACCAGGACACACCAATACCAGCCCCCAGTAGTCAGTCCTCCAGGATCCACAGTAGTCAAGAGTCAACACGCAACAGAACAGCCTGGGAGGCACAGTAGCCTTATTTGATATACAGTGAGCTGCCTACACATCCAAATATCCCTCACTGGGTCTAGAGCTACCAGACGGCTAAAATGGGGAGACAAAGAAACAACACCCAAAGGAAAGAAAAAGGAGAATCACTAGAAAAGGAACTACAGGAAATGGAAGAAAGCAATTTGTCAGATAAAGACTTCAAAGCAATGATTTTAAGGGTGCTCAAATAATTTGGTGAGAACTACAAGCAACTTAATAAGAATTACAAAGAGCTCACTGGAAACTAATTCAGCTTAAAGAGGTAGAAGCTACGCATAAAGAGATAGAAGCTATGCATAAAAATCAAGAGGAAATAAAGAATGACATAGCTGTTATGAAAAATACCTTAGAAGGGTTCAATAGTAGATTAGAAGAAGCTGAAGACCAAATCAGCAACTTAGAAGACAAGGTAGAGTAAAACACCCAAATAGAGCAGCAAATAGAAAAAAAGTTTAAAAAGCAGGAGGAGAGTTTAAGGGAGCTGTGGGACAATACAATATGTAACAACATTCGCATTATAGAGGTACCGGAAGGAGAAGAATCAGAGAAAGGAATAGAGAATCTGTTTGAAGAAATAATGACAGAAAACTTCTCCAATTTGGTGAAGGAAAAAGTCACACAAGTCCAGGAAACACAGAGAGTCCCAAGAAAGATGCACCCCAGAAGACCCACAGATAGACACATCATAATAAAAATGGCAAACATTAAAGACAAAGAATCTTAAAGGAAGCAAGAGAGAGACAGAAAGTTACCTACAAGGGAGCTCCTGTTAGACTGTCAGCTGATTTCTCAATAGAAATGCTGCAGGCCAGAAGGGAGTGGCACAAAGTATACAAAGTAATGCAAGGCAAGGGTCTGAATCCAAGACTACTCTATCCAGCAAGGCTATCACTCAAAATTGAAGGAGAAATAAAGAGCTTCACGGATTAAAAAAAAAAAGCTAAAGGAATTTACCACCACCACTGCAAGAAACCAGCACTGCAAGAAATGCTGAAGGGACTGTTGTAAGAAGAAGAAGAAAGAGAGAGAGAGAGAGAGAGAGAGAGAGAGAGAGAGAGAGAGAAACAGGCGTAAAATTAAAATGACAACTAATAACTATCAATAATTACCTTAAATCTAAATGGCTTAAGTGCTCCAATCAAAAGATATAGGGTAGCTGATTGGATAAGAAAATACGACCCATATATATGCTGTCTACAAGAGACCCACCTCACGACAAAAGACTCACATGGGATGAAAGTGAAGGGATGGAAAAAAATTTTCCAAGCAAATGGAAATGAAAAAAATGCTGGTGTAGCAATACTCATATCTGACAAGATAGACTTCAAAACGAGGGCCATAATAAGAGACAGAGAAGGTCACTACATAATATTAAAAGGATCAATCCAACACGAGGATATAACCCTGGTAAACATATATGCACCAAATACGGGAGCACCAAAATATACTTAAAAACTTCTGGAGGACTACAAGGGAGAGATTAATAGCAATATGATCATAGTGGATGACTTTAACACGCTACTGACAACACTGGATAGATCTTCTAGACAAAAAATTAACAAGGACATAGAGTCCTTATAAGACGAACTAGATCAGCTGGACTTCATTGATATTTACAGAACATTTCACCCCAAAGCTGCAGAATATACATTCTTCTCAAGTGCACATGGGACATTCTCAAAGAAAGACCGCATGTTAGGACACAAAGCAAGTCTCTACAAATTCAAGAAGATTGAAATCATATCAAACATCTTCTCGGATCACAATGGCATGACACTAGAACTCAATTACAACAAAAACAAAAACATTCAAACACCTGGAGGCTAAATAGCATGTTATTAAACAACGAATGGGTTATTAACAAGATCAAGGAAGAAATTAAAAACTTCCTGGAAACCAATGAAAACAAACACACAACAACACAAAATCTATAGGAAACAGCAAAAGCAGTCCTGAGAGGGAAGTTCATAGCACTACAGGCCTACCTCAAGAAACAAGAAAAATTCCTAATTGACTTTCTAACCCTACAACTTAAAGAACTAGAAAGTAAACAAAAAGAAAAACCCAGAGCTAGAAGGAGGAAGGAAATAGTAAAGGTCAGAGCAGAAATAAACGACAGAGACCAAAAAAACCAATTCAAAAGATCAATGAAACAAAAAGCTGGTTCTTTGAAAAGATAAACAAGATCGATGGACCTTTAGCCAGACTCACCAAGAAACAAAAAGAGAGAAACCAAATGAAATCAGAAACAAAAGAGGAGAAGTAACAACTGACACCACAGAAATACAAAGGATCATCAAAACATACTATGAACAATTATATGCCAACAAATTGGACAATCTAGGAGAAATGGACACATTTCTAGAAACACACAGCCTCCCAAAACTGAACCAGGAAGAGATAGAAAACATGAACAGACCAATAACAACAAAGGAAATTGAAGATGTAATTAAGAAACTCCCAGCAAACAAAAGCCCAGGCCCAGATGGCTTCACAGGGGAGATTTACCGAATATTCAAAGAAGATCTAATACCCATTCTCCTCAAACTATTCCAAAAAATCCAAGAAGACGGAACACTTCCAAACTCATTTTATGAGGCCAGCATATCCCAATTCCAAAACTGGATAAAGACACTACAAAGAAAGAAAACTACAGGCCAATACCCTGATGAACACAGATGCCAAAATCCTTAGCAAAATATTAGCAAATCGGATCCAACAATACATCAAAAAAATTATTCATCATGACCAAGTGGGATTCATCCCAGGGATGCAAGGATGGTACAATATTCACAAATCAATAAATGTGATACACCACATAAACAAAATGAAAGATAAAAACCATATGATCATATCAATAGATGCTGAAAAAAGCATTTGACAAAATCCAGCACCCATTTCTGATAAAAACGCTCAGCAATGTGGGAATAGAGGGATCATATCTCAACATAATAAAAGCCATATATGAAAAACCTACAGCCAACATCATACTCAATGGGCAAAAACGAAAAGCATTCCCATTAAGAACAGGGACAAGACAGGGATGCCCACTTTCACCACTCTTATTCAACATAGTACTGGAAGTCTTAGCCACAGCAATTAGACATGAAGAAAAAATAAAAGCGATCCAAATTGGAAAGGAGGAAGTGAAACTGTCATTATTTGCAGATGATATGATATTGTACATAGAAAATCCTAAAGACTCCATAAAAAAATCTACTAGACTTAATAAATGAATTTGGCAAAGTAGCAGGATACAAAATTAACGTCAAGAAATCAACGGCATTCTTTTACACCAATGATGAACTCACAGAAAGAGAAACTAAAAAAACAATCCCATTTACCATCACAGCAAAAAATTAAGATACCTAGGAATAAACTTAACCAAAGAAGTAAAGGACCTCTTCACAGAAAACTACAGGACATTGAAAAAAGAAATAGAAGAAGATATAAAAAAAAGTGAAAGCACATACCTTGTTCATGGATTGGAAGAATTAACATCATTAAAATGTCCATACTACCCAAAGCAATCTATAGATTCAATGCAATCCCCGTCAAAATACCAAGGACATATTTCACAGAACTAGAACAAACACTCCAAAAGTTTATATGGAACAAAAAAGACCCCAAATAGCCACAGCAATCTTGAAAAAAAAAAAAAAAAAAAGAACAAAGTAGAAGGGATCACATTACCAGATATCAGGTTATACTACAAAGCCACTGTAATTAAAACAGCCTGGTACTGGCACAAGAACAGGCAGATAGATCAATGGAACAGAACAGAGAACCCAGAAATTGACAATATGCTCAATTAATATTTGACAAAGGTGGCAAGAGCATACAGTGGAGTCAAGACAGTCTCTTCAATAAATGGTGTTGGGAAAATCGGACAGCTACTTGGCAACAAAATGAAGCTAGACCACCAACTTACACCATACACAAGAATAAACTAAAAATGGATAAAAGACTTAAATGTCACTCATGAATCCATAAAAATTCGAGAAGAAAATGTAGGCAACAAAATTTCAGACATCATATGCAGCAGAATTTTCACTGATACAACACCTAAGGCAAGAGAAACAAAGGAAAAAATGAACACATGGGACTACATCAAACTAAAAAGCTTCTGCACAGCAAAAGAAACAATCATCAAAAGGGAAAGGGAACCCACTATATGGGAGACCAAAATTGCCAATGATGCATCAGATAAGGGATCAATTTCCAAAATATATAGAGTGCTCATACAACTCAACAAAAGGAAGACAAAGAACCCAATTAAAAAATGGGCAGAGGAACTAAATAGACACCTCTCCAAACAGGACATACAAATGGCCAAGAAACATATGAAAAAATGCTCAACGTCACTAATCATCAGAGAGATGCAAATTAAAACAACAATGAGGTATCACCTCACACCTGTCAGAATGGCTGCCATCAACAAATCATCAAACAAGTGTTGGCGAGGGTGTGGAGAAAAGGGGACTCTAGTACACTGCTGGTGGGAATGCAGACTGGTGCAGTCACTATGGAAAACACTATGGTGTTACCTAAAAAAAATTAAAAATTGAACTGCCATTTGACCCAGTGATCCCACTTCTAGGAATATACTCTAGAAGCCTGAAACACCAATCAGAAAGAATATATGTACCCCTATGTTCATAGCAGCACTATTTACAGTAGCTAAGATCTGGAAACAACCCAAGTGTCCATCAGTAGATGAGTGGATAAAAAAGCTGTGGTACATATGCACAATGGAATACTATGCAACTGTAAGAAAGAAAGATCTCTTACCCTTTGAGATGACATGGAGGGACCTGGAGAGTATTATGCTAAGCAAAACAAGCCAAGCAGAGAAAGACAAATATCACATGATCTCACTTATTTGGGGAATATAATGAACTAAACAAACTGATGAACAAAATTGACCCAGAGACATAGAGATAGTCTACAGACTGACGAACCTTAGAAGAGGAGGTGTTGGGGGGGAAGAGATAAACCACAGAGCTTATATGCATGTATGCATAACCAATGGACATAGACAACAAAGCTGGGGATGGGGTGGGGGGGATGGGGAGGAGGGTGTCAATGGGGGAAAAAGGAAAAACATCTGTAACAAAAATAAATTAATAAAAAATAATTTTAAAAAAAGATAAAAGTGTTAAAAAAATAAAGTTCTAATCTGATGGCAAGGGGGATCAGTCACAAGTATTTTCAAAAGCTCCCCAGGTGAATTCTAATATGCAGCCAATATTTGAGCTTCAAATGTACTGATGTCTGTGTCCCACCCCCAAGGTTGTGATTTAATTGGTCTGAGATGTGACCTGGACTTGGGGATTAATAAAAGATCTGGGCTCCTTGCCCTTGCCCAGCCAGTGTGGCTCAGTGGTTGAAAATTAACCCATGCACCAAGAGGCCGCTGGTTCGATTCCTGCTCAGGGCACATGCCCAGATTTTGGGCCAAATCCCCAGTAGGGGGGCATGCAGGAAGGGACCAACTGATGTTCTCTCTCATCAATGTTTCTCTCTCTCTTTCCCTCTCCCTTCCTCTCTCTCTAAAATCAGTAAAAAGAAAAAAAAAATTTTAAATAATAAAAGATCTGTGCTCCAGTCCCCAACCCCCACGTAATTCTAAAATGCAGACACATTTAGGAACATTTATTCTAGTGGTTCTCAAACTCTGGTCATCTAAATTATCTAAGGAACTTGATAAAAATACAAAGCCGGCCCTATTTTACTTCACTGGGCCCTGGCCTCTGTGGATCTCAAACTTCAGTGCATATCAGAATCATGTGGAGAGCTTGTTTCAGTGACAGTTTTCTTGGTACAACCTAGAAATTCTGATTCATTAGGTCAGGTTGGGGTCAAAAATCTGCATTTTAAATCTCATGGGTGATGTCATTGCTATTGGTTTCGGGGATCACAGGAAATGGAATTTTCTCCCCAGGGACATTGGTCAATAAGGTGAGGGATTTGTTGTTGTCCCAGGGAGGGTGATGGAAGAGCACTATTGGCTTCTAACAGGTAGAGGCCAGGGGTGCTGCCAAACATCCTAAAATGCGCAGGGCAGCCCCCCTCAAACAGTTATCCAGTGCAAAATGCCTGTGGTGCCCTGCTCCCGTCTAGACTTTAGAGATGTGTTTACATCATTATAAACCAGAGAATGTGAATATAGATTTGGAGCAAAAATCTAGAACTCTTGAATTAGTATCATCTTTAAACTTGAGATATGGAACCAACTTCATGGCCTAAGTACACATATAGCTTATAAAACATTATGATTTATATTTCAAAACCTTGTTCTTTAGCAAAATGTTGCTCTGGCATGAATCATTATTATAGCATTTGGATGTCTTCCAGAGGGATCAACATTTACTATGAGTTTGACTTGAAACTGTATATAAAAATCTAAACTTCACCCTGGCTGGTTTGGCTCAGCAGTTATAGAGTGTCAGCCCGCGGATCAGAGAGTCCTGGGTTCGGTTCCTGCTAAGGGCACGTACCTCGGTTGCAGTTTGTCCCCAGCCCCGGTTGGGGTTGTGCAGGTGGCAACCAGTCGATGTGTCTCTCTCACATCGATGTTTCTCTCTCTCTCTTCCTCCCTCTCTCTCTCCCGCTCTACTTGAAGATAAATGTAAAAATGTCCTCGGGTGAGGATAAAAAAAATAAAATAAAAATCTAAACTTCAAAGAAACCATTAGAGGATAATTATCCTTTTTATAAAAGTGGTGAACATTGGACCTCATGAAAAAGTCAGTGTTTGTAATGTGTTTTAAATGAAGTCTAAATTGCTTTGAAAATATATCTTTTTAAAATTTTTAGGAAGGAACAAGTTATGAAAATATGAAGACATTGATTTTTGTGACATGAAAAGGCATATACACTATTGATATGTTGTCACATATTCCAGGTAGCTAAGATTTTGTATAAACTGAGTGTTATCTGGATCCATCGACACATGTTTTGTAAAAATTAACTGTTATATGGTTCCATCCTTGGGGTGTTTTATAAATCCTGAGAATAGAAACATAGCTGTGTAACTTGTGATTTGGGCGTCTATTTGGCAACCAGTGTTTGCATTCTAATATAAGATGATTGCAGAGATCAAACAATGATCCAGCAGCAAGATTGCTGCTCTCCCAGCCTGTCCTCTAAAATGACACAAGACCAAGACTCCGGGAGATTGGGCTCCTGACCCAGAGACCTTAGAAAACTAACAGGGCCTCTCCAGACCTCCATTCCTCCTCTGTAAAAATCAAGGTATTGGATTCTATGGCCTCTAAGATTCATTCCATCCCAAAGTTCCATGCTCCCGTGATTCTGATTACAGTGCTGAGTCAGTCATGCAGGCAAACTGCTGAATATTTCAATAATTGCTCACACGTTGAACATTTTCTCACTATCAAGAGCCCAGACTCCCATGGAGGGGCAGCACTTTCATCTCTAGTTTTATGCTGAATGTAATTATACTTTAACTGACTTAATAAAGGAGGTGGTTCATCCTTGGCCAGGGCTCTTCCTTGCATGGTGTATGCTCTGTACGTAAGGGCTGCTTACCGGTCCCACCCAGATAAACCCAGACCCTGCTTGTCCCTCACCCTGAGCTAGTCATCTGATCTGAATGGGCCCCATTTGCCCTCCTGACCAGAGGTAGCAATATCTCACTTATTACTTCTTTATACTCCCTGGGGAGTGTTTATCCCAAGAATATAAAGAGGCAACCATAAAGGTTATTTGTGAAGAACTGTGAGCTATAACCTCCTCCCCACATATACACACATTTACGCAAATATATTAGGGGGACCGGAAAGTAATGTCGTTTTTTTTACATTAAATTCAAACAGATAAATTTTTAACAAGTTTTTATTTTTAATCAGTGATGTAATCACCCTCATTATCAACAACCTTTTGCCATCTAGTGTGCAAATTTTCAATGCCAGATCGATAAAAATCAATTGGTTTTTGAGCAAAATATCTGGAGATGGCATTTTGGACATCATCCAAATTTTCAAATTTTTTGCCACTTAGAAAATGTAGCGATCGGAATAAATGGAAATTCGATGGCGCAATATCGGGCGAGTATGGTGGGTGAGGCAATACCTCCCACCCCAATTCATTAATTTTTCCAGGGTTCGTCTTGCGCAGTGCGGTCTTGCATTATCGTGTCGCAGAATAACGCCTTTTCTGGTGACAATCACTGGGCACTTTTCAATTAAAGATTGATTTACTCAATCCAATTGTTCACAGTAAATGTCTGCATTCACAGTTTATCCAGGTTTCAGCACTTCAAAATGAACGACCCTGCGAATACTCCACCAAACACACAAAAGTGCCTTTTTGGGGTGTAAACCTGGCTTAGCTGTACTTTGTGGCGATTCATTCGGAGACAGCCACTGCCTTTTGCATTTTGGATTATCATAGAGGACCCATTTTTATCTCCAGTGATCAAGCGATCAAAAAACGCTTCTGTATTGTGCCACTGAAGCAATAAGTTGCATGTGGTGGACAGGTTAGCTTTGTTTTCTTTGGACAGATTATGCAGGACCCAAACACCTGCTCTGCTTACTTTACCAATCTGCTGCAAATGTTCTTGGATGGTCGACCAAGGTTGGTTAAGAGTGTTTGACAGTTCCTCGATTGTCTGACACGGATTTGCTTCCATTTCTGCCCTTAACATGTCATTATTTAACAACATTACTTTCCGGTCCCCCTAATATATTTAACTTCTTTTTTAATTTTAGGGGTCCATGAAGGTTGTAGGCTTTGCTCTCAGACACACTTTAATTCAAATCTTGGTTTCAACATTTCCTAATTGTGTGACTTTGGACAAATCCTTTAACCTTGCAATGCCTCAGTTACTTTATCTGTGCAATGGGGATAATGATAGTTGATGTCCACAGGGATGTTACGCTGTTGTAGGGACACCCGGAGAGAATGTGGAGGCTCAGTACTCATGCCTAGTGAGCGCTCAGTAAAGACTAGCTCTCACTGTGTCCAGATAAACTATGAAACACTACGTCTCTCCTCTGTGTAAATAGCCTCTGGTCCTTTTTTATTCTTATTTTTTATTCTTCATTGAATTTATTAGGGTGACATTGGTTAATAAAATTATATAGGTTTCAAGTGTACAATTCTATAATGCATCATCTGTATATTGTATTGTGTGTTCATCACCCCAAGTCAAGTCTCCTACCATCACCATTTACCACCTCCCCTTTACCCTTTCCTACCTCCCCCCACCCCCTTTCCCTCTGGTAATCACTGTTGTCTCTCTAGGAGGTTTTTTGTTTTTTTTTTGCTTAATCCCTTCACCTTTTTCACCCAGCCCTCTAACCCCCTCCCCTCTGACAGCTGTCAGTCTGTTCTGTGTGTCTATGAGTCTGTTTCTATTTTGTTTGTTAGTTTATTTTGTTCATTAGATTTCACATATAAATTAAATCATATGGTGCTTGTCTTTCTCTGACTCTTACTTCACTTAGTGTAATACTTTCCACTAGAGGGTAAGATTTTCTTCTTTTTTAAGGCCGAGTAGTAGTCCATTGTGTAAATGTACCATGGCTTTTTTATTCACTCATCTACTGATGGGCACTTAGGCTGCTTGGAAATCTTGGCTATTGTAAATAATGCTGCAATGAACATACGGGTGCATGTGTTCTTTCGAGTTAGTGTTTTGGGTTTCTTCAGATATATTCCCAGAGTGGAATCACTGGATCGTAAGGCAGTTCCATTTTTTTATTTTTTGAGGTAACTCCATACAGCTTTCCACAGTGGCTGCACCAATCTGTATTCCTACCAACAGTGCACGAGGGTTCCCTTTTCTTCATATCCTCACCAATACTTGTTTGTTGATTTATTAATGATAGCCATTCTGACAGGTGTGAGGGGGATATCTCATTGTGGTTTTAATTTGCATTTTTCTGATGATTAGTAACACTGAGCATTTTTTCACATGTCTATTGGCCATCTGTATGTCCTCTTTGGAGAAGTGTCTGTTCAGGTCCTTTGCCCATTTTTAAATTGGATTGTTTGTTTTTTGGTGTTGAGTTTTATAAGTTCTTTATTAGTTTTAAATATTAACCCCTTATCAGATGCATTATTGGCAAATATGTTCCCCCTTTTCAGTGGGTTGTCTTTTCATTTTGTTGATGATTTCCTTTGCTGTGTGAAAACCTTTTAGCTTGATGTAGTCTCATTTGTTTATCTTTTTTTCCTTTTTCTTTTGTTTCCCTTGCCTGAGGAGATTTATCAGAAAAAAATATTGCTATGAGAAATGTCTGAAGTTTTACTGCCTATGTTTTCTTCCAGGATTTTTATGGTTTCAAGGCTAACATTTAAGTCTTTAATGTATTTTGAGTTTATTCTTGTGTATGGTGTAAGAAGGTGGTCTAGTTTTATTTTTTGGCACTTATCTGTCCAATTTTCCCAACATCATTTATTAAATAGACTATCTTTACCCCATTTCATTTTTTAAATTAATTTATTTTATAATTACAGATGACATATATTGTATTAGTTTCAAGTGTACAACATACTGATTAGACATTTATATGTCTTATGAAATGATCACTCTGATAAATCTAGTACCCATATGACACCATACACAATTATTACAATATTAACTATATTCTCTATGTTGTACATTACATGAAAAATATATATTTTGTAAAGTGGAATCCATGAGTATTTATCCAAAATTGACTACATTGTTTAATGTTCAAGAGACTTACTGGGTAGTAGGATATAGGAATTTAAGATGAAGACCTGTCTTCATTGGGATTAAAGCTAAAACATGTGTAGATCTCTGTGAAGTGACATAGTGTGACAAATGCCTTGAGGGTGGCAAGTATGTTCTGGAAACGTGGTTGGTTTTGAGAGCATCGCTGGAGGAAGAGAAAGGTGAAATAAGAACTGGAATCATATCAGCATGAGCAAAATCTAGAAACTGGATAACCAATCTAGAGTTCTTGGGCAGTTGAGACAAAATAAGCAAACCGAACACGGGACTCTCCGGTCGTCGGGCCAACACTCTAACCGCTGAGCCAAACTGCCCAGGGCACTGATACATTTTTTTTTTTCAGTCCTCACCCAAGGATATTTTTCCATCTATCATCAGATAGAGTGGGGGGGAGGGAGGGAGCGAGGGAAGAAGAGAAAGAGAGAGACAGACAGACATCGATTGGTTGCCTCCCACAAAACCCCGACCAGGGCCGGGGACCGAACCGCACCCCTTGACTGGGAATCGAACCTTCGACTTTCTGATCTGCAGGCCGATGTTCTAACCACTGAGCCAAACCAGCCAGGGCAGATTCTGACACTTCATTGTGAACTTGATTCTGAGGCTCAGCCAAGTCTCAGTGGCGGACCACTAAGGGATGACACCAAAGCAGAGGTTGGACCTGACACGTCTGTTGGGCAAACTCAATTATATAGAAATAAAACACAAGTTCAAGAACCAGGCCACATTTCAGAGCAAGTTAAACTGAGGCAGAATATTGATAGCCCTCTCCCACCTACCACTTCATGCATTTTTCTCTCTGACAAGTATGTCATTTAAGGTTGTATCCCACTGTTTAAGTGTCATAATTATCCATCTATTTTAATGATAGCAGATAGCAGCAAAGACTGATCTTTTTTCCTGGATTTTCTTCCTCATCATCTCTCTATCGAGCTCTTTTCCAGTTCTCTGCAGTCTTTTAGATAATGCGTGGGTGAAGAAATATTAGTTCTAATAACCCCTGCTTCCCAATTAAATGAAATGGAAAGCTACGATTAGGTGAAATCTATTGGCAAGACTGTCTATTTGTCAGGGTGAGCAGGGAGGGTGGCCATCTCCTGCCCTTACAAGTTGCGTGATTGTCAGCATTGAATAGCACTGGGCCCTTTCCCTTTGATAGGATGCATTTCGCACATCTATTGATTACTCCAGGATAATTGTATGAATAAATTCCTCCGTTCTCCCAATAAGGTGAGGCAGCTTAGAGGGCCATTTTTCTCTGTTGTCAAGTTACTGCTTTACAGTAGAATTTTCAGCCAAAGGCTGATGCTTGATATTTAGTCTTGCTTTCCCTGAGACTAAAAAGCTAAATAAATCTGCATTCTTTGAAACCTGCTGGCAGAGTTCTGGCACTCATTTGAGTTATGGAAGCACAGAAGCATTTGGTTGTTTTAAAACCAGCAAAGGATTTAAGCCAGTCACTGGAAATTAATAAATGCGTATCTGTATTACTCCATGACTCTCCTTAAGAATTGGTCTTCCTATCACCCTCTTAGGGTAGACAGGCCCTCTGCCTTGCTCTTTGGATTCAAGATGATGCCACCAATAGAAGTTTTCCCTGTAAGATGAATGAAGTGGGAATAGCATTTTACCCACCAGCCCTCTCGCTCGTGCTCCCTCCAGTACTCACTGAGCAAGGCATTGCCCTGGGCACTGTGGAGATACAGAGGTGAATTAGCTCCCTCAAGGAGTTGAGCATTCATTGGGGAAAGTAGGCACACCTGTATAAGGCACTTGACAAAATCCTGGGTGGTCTCCTTCTCACGGGGGACTTCGGTTCTTTGAAAACAGTCAGATAGAAACCAAGTTCTGGGAACGGAATTTTTCTACTGCCTCTTTGTTCTCTGTTCGAAATGACACTGAACAACTTTTAGGTATCACATTTGGTTTAGCTCTCTCTATCAGGTTTTCTATCAGATTTCTGAACAGTTCTGGACTTGAACGTTGGGAATAGGATGGAAAAAGGGGACACCATAATACTTCCCTGGGGTGGGAACACGAGGCCAGGGCAACAGACCCCCATAGTACCTCCTTCAGCCAGGCTCACGGGGAAGGCGTCCCACTCTGCACAGACAGACAACGTAGTTCTCAAGCAGCGGTAACTCCCAGGAACTTTGTCAGCACTACATGCCCATTTGTCGCATCATGCCACCGTTTTCTTCTGGGAAAGATGCCAAAGATGTGTGTGTGTGTGTGTGTGTGTGTGTGTGTGACTTTCTAAATACACGAGGGCCACAACTGCTTATCCCATTTATTTTTCACAAGAGGAAAAAAGCTCATAAATGTTTAGTGACTGACAGGAAGTATGTTCAAGCCCTTTTCAGGGCCATAAAGGGGTTTTCTGGCCCAATGCCCTGTGTGGCTTCTTTGTTCAAAGTGGGTCGTGCTCTAACCTCTGCTTGTATGTCACAATCAGTAGCTAGATGCTTAATGCTTCGGATAGGCACACAGACAATGCCACGGGCAGCACGCCTCGGAAGAAAAAACCTTTATCGCTAGTGACTTCTTTTTAAATGTGTATACAACCCCAGTTGAAGGGTTTCTCCTAAAGACTCCTAAGTGTGGGCAAAGTTTTAAAAGAATCTGAATGTAAATACTTGGAGCACGTAGAATTCCAGACCACAGATCATTTTTACATGTCTTTCAAGTGAATCTAGGCATTCATAGTGAACAAAAAATGTGAGATACAAAGGTGTAAATATGTGGAAAAATAAGCAAAACCATTTTTACTTTTTAAAACAATAGTAAAGCTATATATACAAGTGTTGTTAAAATAGCTAACTAGCCCTGCTGGTGTGGCTCAGTGGATTGAGCACTGTCCCATGGACTTAGAGGTCCTGGTTTGATTCCCAGTCAGGGCACATGCCCAGGCTGCGGGCTCGGCCCCCCAGTGGGGGGCATGCAGGAGGCAGTCGATCAATGTATCTCTCTCACGTCAATGTTTCTCTCTCTCTCTCTCTCTCCCTTCCTCTCTCTCTAAAAGAATCAATAAAAACATAAAAATAGCTAACTATTTAAATACATATATTTAAATATCTGTATGTGATAAACCTCTGTCAAAACAACTCAGAAAATTAGAGTTTAAAGCGATTTGAATTTCTGTTAGCACAAGTTGTTACTAAGCCATTGGGAGTTAGTTGGAGTGTCTAGAGATGTGTGCATTTAGAAAGATGATGGTGTTTGTTTGTTTGTTTGTTTGTTTGTTTTAGGAAACAGGGCTTTTAATGTAGCAAGAAATGTTCACTAGTTTCTTATAACATGACCATGATAGGAAGGTTTTCTTGCCTGGAGATAGTGAGTTGACATAAAGCTGTTCTGCTTTCCCACAGACAACTGTGTCCCACCCCTTCTAGTTATGCTCTATAGATCTCTGAAGCTTTATTTTCCTATAGATATAAAGTAAGATTTCCCTCCTGGACTTCATACATCCTGCTTATAAAATACAAAGCAAACTCTTTCCTGATTAATTGGCTGTATGTGTCAAGGATGAACAGCTGTAATGAAATACTTGCTGTAGGAGAAATGAACTCCAGCTTTATGCACCAAGAGAAGTGAATTTCAAGGGGAAAAATCATTTGGAGCTCAAAAAGCAAATTGCTGAAAAATGTAGAAGTGTAGTTCCATTCATATGAAGTTCAAAAACTAGGCAAATCTAAACAACATATTGTTCAGGGACATGTGCATGTGATTAAAATATGAAGAAAAGGAATGGAGAGATTTTCCCAAAATTCAGGATAGTGATTGCCCCTCAGAAGGAAAAAGTGGTATGCTATGATGAAGTGACACACAGTAGCCCTCAGAAATACTGGTAATTTTCTATTTCTTAAGCTGGCTGATGAGCACAAGGTTGTTTCTTTTCTTTTTATATATATATTTTAAATTTTTATTAAAAAAAATTTTTTTTTCTTTATTGATGTTAGAGAAGAGGAAGGGAGAGGGAGAGAGAGAGAGAGAAACATCGATGAGAGAGAACATCAACTGGCTGCCTCCTGCATGCCCCTCACTGGGGATCAGGCCCACAACCTGGGCATGTGCCCTGACCAGGAATTGAACCAGCAACCTCTTGGTGCATGGGTCGATGCTCAACCACTGAGCCACATTGGCCGGTCTTTTTATATTTTATACAGTTATACACTTTTACTCTGAATGATATTCTCACAAAAATATTTCATGAAATCAAATTTAAAACAAATTTTGTATTAGGTACTTTGTTTCACTTTTATAAAGACACTAATGGATTAGTTTAATATTTTTTTCTTGTCATAGTCTAATAATTTCCACTGCCTCCTTGGGGTGCAAAATTATAAATTTCAAACCACCTCTTCCAAAAAAAAGTCTAAATTAAATAATTTTGATTGAATTGTTAATTTTTTAATTTTTACAACCATGTATATAAACACATTTATAAATTTTAAGATGATACATAAGCAAGAGTTTAAAGACATATAAACCTATACAAATGCAAGGTAATATATGTATGGTGCATGTTTTAAAGGAGAGATAGAATTACTGTTTTTAAGGTAGAATGTGGCTAAAGATCAAATTTAGATGAACATCCTCTAAAATCTCAGGTGTACCTATTTCTTTTTGTGTTTATTTTTGTTTTTGTTTTGACACCACCAAGGCAAGATGGTTGAGAGGAGCAAGGATGGGACTAGAGCATCATGTATCTTTGCAAAATAAATTAGGAGTTCCTAGCTAAAAGGTCTGAGCCAGCGGGAGATCACATCCACAATGCAAGACCAATGTAGAGTAAAACGATTTTATTACATGTGCCTGGGTACAGGTGGGCTGAGCCCGTAAAAGGGGTCAGCCTTGAATAACAGTTGGGATGTAGGTTATAGACTCTGCTTCTAGCTTTTGGCATTCTTGCTGAGTACTCTGCATGGCCCATTGTCCACTTGCAGTTGGACTGGTCTGGTATCTTGTCCTGCATCTGCTGGGTGATTAATTGTTTTAGGGATAATCTGATAATCCGTACTCAACAGAAGGCTGAGCAAAGGTCAAATCCATACCTAACAGAAGGCTGAGCAAAGGTCATGCAAGGAACCCATTTTTCACAGTTTCCACCTTTTACAAGCTTTTACCTTTACCCTTTGAAACATTACTGATCCTTTCACTGTTATGTGACATAACTGTTGAAGGAGAAAAGAAACAGTTTTCACCAAAAGAAACTAGGTAATTAAAGCATATCTCGCTAAGCTGAAGAGTCAAAAGTTCACCCACCTTATATCTGCTACCTCCCCATTCCTACCAAAAATATAATTTATCAATCTGAGTGTAGAAGAGTTCAGGAGATCATTTCAGGAAGAAGCACCAAACTTTGGTAAATATTGATGAGCCCAAGATGGTATGCAACATATTTCACAATCAGTTTAGTGCATGACCAATCAGAAAACGTGCTGGCACTTGGACTGTGTCAGTGCATTCTCATATCAAGACTAGTGTTTCTCAGCCTTTTATTCTATAAATGTTTTTGGTTTTTTTGTTATCCTAGAACAATGCCTTGCACATTGTAGTCTCTCAACAAATATTTGCCGAATAAATGAATGATATGTTTAAAGTTTAAAAAGCAGAGAGAAAAAACTAAAAGCCATGGCTCAGAACAGGTACTAAATATTTATAAGGACATTTCATGTAGACAGAGAATAACTCAGCAGATGACAAGGCAGCAGTGAAGTGTAGGGAGCCAAACAGAGCTACGGGCCTGTACATGGGCTTTAGCAGCTACAAGATGTGAATTCAAAGCTCATCCTTGCTGGTTACTGGATTTGTAATATCCACCAAATTACAAAGCTTCTCTTTTATTTTTCTGGCTATTTTTAAGACGTTTGTGTTTGATCTTCAGCAGTTTTACTGATATATGTAGGTTGCTGTCCTGCTTGAGACTCATATTTTCTGAGCGTAAAGATCCTTGTCTTTCATCAATTTGGAAATTCTCAGCTGTTATTTCTTTAAATATTGACTATTCTTTTCATCTAGTTTATTTTAGACACATATTGAACCTTCCCTCTCTCCCCTCATGTCTCTTAAACTCTCTTTTTATATTTTCCCTGCCTTTATCTTTCCTTAGCTCCAGCTTTGATTTCAACGATTTCTCTGTCCATTTGTGTCTGTTTGTCTTTCCCTTTGAGATTTTCATGTCAACAACCACATATTTCAAATCTAGGAGTTCTATTTGTTGTCTTAAATCTTTTTTATAGTGTTTTGTTACTTTGTATCCATTTCATGATAAGTGGGCTTCGTCCATGCAAATCTTTTCTGGTCTACATTGAAGAGGTCTCTCTCTAAGTAGTTCTGTGTTTGCTGTTGACAGATGAACCAGGCATATTGCCAGCCCAAACCCCTTGTACACTCCTTTCTTAACTGGAATTTCCCATTCTATGTGGGTAGTATAGATCTGAATCTAGAACTCTAGGGAAAAAATGGCCCCAGGGTAATGAATTCTCAGGAAAGCCCTTTTTGTTTCCTTCACCTGAGGCTAAAGCCAAGAAGCACAATTAGCTATCTGTGCTGAGGGCAGATTTTTTTCCCCAGATTTCCCTTGTATTGAGGGTGTGGTTATTCAAAAGTTTATAAGAGTTTTTATGAGGTTATTAAAAGGTTTTCCTAAGAGTTTTGATTCCATTTCCCCCAAGGCTTTATCTCTTGGCCTTTCATGGATGTTATACCTCTAACCCTCAGGGGTTTCTGGCTGATTTCATTTCCCAATTTGTATTTGCCTTCTGGGGATTTCCTTTACTTTCTTGCAAACACAACTATGCAGCTCGGTGCATTGTAGAGGGAAAGTTATCTATCTACCCTTCCATGCTCCAGAAAATGGAAATCTCCCAATTTCCTAAAATTACGTCCAAGCATATGACTTGCTGATATTTGACCATTTTTGACTTATAAAATTTTATGTTTCATAAGGTCATATTTCTTAAATATTTAATTTAAATACTGTCTAAACTTCAGTGTTTATATGAGAATTAAATGAGATCATGTATGTAAACTTCTTATCAGTTTGGACATGTACTAAATGATAAATGGTAACTTAACATCATAAACACATACCTACAAATGCATGAAATGTGGGAAGAATGCATGTCACAAATACACATACTGTTATAGGGTATGCCTCGAGGGAGGGGAACTGAATTGCTGGAAACGGAAGGGAGAGACTTAATTGTTCCGGTAAACTTTTTGGTAACTTTTGAATTTTGAACAATTTGCATTACTCAAAAAATATTTTTTGAAAAGTTATAAACCCATCAAACTGCCTAATGTACTATATGCATAAGGCAGAGTGAAATTTGGGCATTTTGGGTTTTATGCTATAACATTTCTGTTGTTTGAACTTTTGCTAATTAACATGTTCATATACTATGTTTATAATTTAAAAATTAAACCAAAAAAAAAATCACTTGGACATATGTCCATAGGGATATGACATTTTCTTTCTTTTTTAAAAAATAATTTTTCTTTGTTGATTTTAGAGAGAGAGGAAGGAAGAGGGAGAGAGATAGAGACATCGATGAGAGAGAAACATCAACTGGCCACCTCCCTTATGCCTCCTCCCCGCCACTGGGGATCAAGCCCACACCTGGGCATGTGTCCTGACCAAGAACGAACTGGGGACCTCCTGGTGCATGGGTCGACGCTCAACCACTGAGCCACAGCAGCCGGGCGGGATGTGATATTGTCTTTTTACCTGTTTGCTTGAGGGAACAAGGGAACCATTCACTTGAAGGCAGTCAGTGAGCAAATCAGTGTGATTTGGTGTAAAGGGCAACAATGAAAATATTCAAGACAAGGTGACCTCGAAAGCTGGATTTTAGAGCTCGCAGAAGAATCATATAGTTTATAAGTTACATTCTGTGCTTTGAATGTTTTAGAGGAGATATTCAGCCTCGCAGTAGAGGAAATTACTGTCAAGACGTGGAAGAAAAATGAGTCATTGTTTGGTTGCTTTGGCGGTTTCTCTTAAAACAAAGCAGCGACTGCTTTGGAAAACAAGTTCACACCACGCTTCCTCTGTCTGGTGGTTCTGACAACATTTACAATAAAGATGCTGATGGGTTTTTAAAACTGCACCCTCAGTTGAGATGTTTCCCTAAGAAATATGAGGCTATTCAAAGAAGTTTTCACAGCAGCCTAAATGCCCAACATCCTTCTAAGGAGTCACCCAATAAGGCAGGGAGGAGAGCCCACTCTGTATCTCTGGACTATCGGAATTTGCCTTAATTTTTTTGTTCTTGAGGCGTTTGAGGTAATGTGTTATTCTGTTGTCTTATTTTTTCCCCCCTCCATTTGGTTTACATCAAGGTTTCTTAACCTTCTCACTGTTGACGTGCCAGGCCTGACCATCTCTGCCTTGGTGCTGTCCTGTGCATTGTGGGTGTGTAGCAGCATCCTTAGCTCCATCCTTAGGTACCACTAGTGCTTCCTGCTTCTGTTTTCCTCCAGACATTGCCAGATGCCCCTGCAGGGACAATACTGCTCCTGATTGAGAAAGATTTGATCAGTCTACATGGTGCTGAATTCTTTGGTCCGAACCTGGATTGATGAAGAAAGTGTCAAGATTGGGAAGAAATACCTTTAGGGTCTTTTGTGACTTAATGAGGAAGAGGAAACTCCTCTCAGAGCTTAGCCTGGTTCTCTCCCTAGAGAAACCAAAGGGAACTGATGTTGGAGGCTCACGGGGAGGCCAAGAGAGGCCTCAACCCAGTGGCAGCGTCCAAGTTCTAATCACCATACAAGAAAGAATTCAAAAGTGAGGCACAAAGATTCAGTAAAGCAAAGTGGTTTTATTAAAATAAAAGTACAGCCCTGGCCAGTTTGGCTCAGCGGTTAGAGCGTCGACCCGAGGACCGAAGAGTTGCGGATTTGATTCTGGTCAAGGGCACATATTGCGGTGGCAGCTCAGTCCCCGGCCCTGGTCAGGGTCGTGCGGGAGGCAACCAATTGATGTGTCTCTCTCACATGGATATTTCTCTCTCTCTTTCTCCGCCCCCCCCCCCAACTCTATCTGAAGAAAAATATCCTTGGGTGAGGGTTTTATTTTATTTTAATTTTTTCCCCTTTATTGATTATTTTTTTAGTGAGAAGGAGAGAGAGAGAAACATCGACGAGAGAGAACCTCCTGCATGCCCCCACTGGGGACTTGGCCCACAGCCTGGGCATGTGCCCTGACTGGGAATCAAACTGACGACCTCTTGGTGCATGGGTCAACGCTCAACCACTGAGCCACACCAGCCTGACATTGAGTGAGGATTTAAAAAAAAAACAAAAAACTACACACTCAGATAAGGGAGTGCAGACAGACTCGAGAAGTGAGTCACCCTGAAGGGTCTTGAGGGCTAGGCTTACAGTGTGGGCCAGTGGGGAGGAACTTATTAAGGAGCGGACCTGGGTGGAGTGGAGTGGAGGTGGAGCAGGTGAGGCACCACCTTCCCAAGGGAGGGGGAGTTTTTGTCCTTATTTGGTCCTTTCCAGAACTGTCAAGGCATCAGTGCATGATAGGTACTGGTCTATCTGCAATGCTGATGATATTACAATGGCATTATAATTGGCTACAGGTACCCTTTCAGGCAGGGTTCCTGGCCCAGTTGAATGGAACTGGATCTTGTTTGTCCCTGTGGTTTTCCTTCCAAGCTTGTTTCCTCTTACAAGCCTGTCTCCATACAGAAGGGGAAGGAGGAAGGACCCAGCACCTCAGTCTAGCTAATCTGCCTCAGACCCAGTAGCTACATCCCAATGGTACTCAAAAAAAATGCCACTAACCTGGCCAGTGTTGCTCAATGGTTAGAGCATTGGCCCATACACGGAAGAGTTTCGGGTTTGATTCCCAGTCAACCTGGGTTGCAGGTTTGATTCCTGCCCTGGTCAGTGTGCATATGGGAGGCAACCAATTGATGTGTCTCTCTCACACTGATCTCTCTCTCTCTATCTCTCTTTTCCCTCTTCCCTCCTTCCCTTCCACTCTCTCCAAAAATCAATGGAAAAACCATCATCTGGTGAGGATTAACAAACAAAATCAAACAAACAAACAAAAAAGAATATTAACTCTGTTAAAGTCTAACTTGGCAAGGAAAGATAGAGCCAATTTGAGAAAATTTCTCTTTTAACAAAGTGGATTAGATATACTTATTAAACTATTATTTTTTTTCTCTCTTTTTCTACCCTCTTTAAAGCATAGTAAATATTTTTATGCAGAATTGAGTTACTTGCAGGGATCCTTATTTTAAGCAAAGGAAAAAAACTTTTTTGCAAAGTCCACTGTCAAAGGCCAACATTAAGAAGTGAATAATCTGAGTCAACTAAATGCAAGTTTTTAGCATGTAAATTTCACTAAATAGGCTTGAATGGCTTACTTTTTTTAATTAAAATATATTTTTAATGATTAGAGTTATTTTAAAGTACATATAAAAGGTAAAAAATAATCTTGAAAAAGTTAATTTACATTAAGATAAATTTATATAAGAGCACTTTAACTTATTTTAAAATCTTCATAAATCTTATAGTTGAATATCTTAAAATCTATCACGTCATGAATATGCAAAAGTACTTAAGACAGTCATTTGAGGATAAGATGGTTTTATTTTTTCAGTTACATTTTTAAAATTTTTAGCCCTTCCATCTATAATGCATCGATCAATTTGCTTCTGCCTCTCAGTTCACTAAGATTCTGCAAAAAGTCTTGGAATACCGTGGGATTTGTAAATTGTGGGGGGAAAATCACTTGCCTTTTTTTTTTTTTTCTTTATTGATTTTAGAGAGAGAGGAAGTGAGAGGGAGAGAGATACAAACATTGATGAGAGAGAACATCAATTGGCCGCCTCCTGCATGCCCCACACTGGGGATCAGGCCCACAACCTGGGCATGTGCCCTGACCAGGAATCGAACCAGCGACCTCTTGGTGCATGGGTCAGCGCTCAACAACTGAGCCACACTGGCCGGGCGGCAGTTGCCTTCTTTATTTGTAAAGTACTAGCCCCAAAATTCCTTTTCAGGGTCAGCAACTGTGACAGTAGACTGAACACGCATGAACTGGACACACTGACAAGTCAAAAAGGTCTTGGGTTTCTGAAAAGAGTATGTTTGTTCTTGTTTCTTTCCCGAATCTTTTACCTGCTCTTTTCTCTCCAGCTATAGGTACTCCCTTCTCTCTCTCTACAATCTGTAACCAAGAAGCCACAGGGTAAAGATATATCCTAAAGATCACACACTTATTCCAAGAGTTACGTACCCATACTTTAGCACATGAGAGGTAAAGAGGAGAATGCAAATAAATAGTTGCATACAAGGGCTTTATATACTCTCCTTTGTATTCTACATCACTATAAAGAGTAGGCTCTGGTGATTGGATAAAATTTTCTAGAATGTGAGATGGTGGCAAAAAAACGGAGACAACCCTTAATACCTTTTGGCCTAGAAAAAGCCTAGAAGGGGTTGCCTCTGAACTGATAAAGTTGTGTCTGATGATGACTTGCATATACCTGGAAGGGCCACTGCCTGCATCCCAGCAGTGTGGCCGAGAGACCCTGCTACCATCTCCAGGGCAGGAGACCTCAGGGAAACTAGTGTCTCTACATTGAAACTGCTTAAAGCATTCCTGGTGATCAAACCTCTGGGTGACCGTGAGCAAGTTTCTTGACTTCTCTGAATCTGTTCTAACCCTAATATGCCATATAAATCCAATGATAGGATGCTAGGTAGCACATCGTAATTGGATCATAGTAAGCACTCAAGTGGCAGAGAGGTGGAGAATCCTATCTGTTGCTGACTCCCCCTCATTCCAGTTTCCCTCCCTGTCATTTTTGCCAGCTGACCCTATAGGAAAATCCAAAGGGGAGGGTGGAAATATAAACAGATGTAGACTTGAAAAACAGCAAATCTGATTCACAAGACCCACGCAGTTGGGGTGTGTCATTGCTCTGCGTACTGAGTGCAGTTCATGGGGCACTGTGCTTTGACTGCCCTCCTTTTCTCCCTCTATTAGTATGATTACAGGCTTTTAGCAAAACTCACATGTGACTTAGGTCCTTTGGGAATCCGACCCCTGATGATGTGTTTCCAAAAGGAATCCTGCTTCCTTCCAGGATGGAGACTAGATCTGGAGGGTAAACCATTCGAATGCGACAGCTCCCTGATGCTGAGATCACGTCATCTCTTTCTGCTCCTTCCTCCTGTTAGCTCCCGGTGAGGAATGAGCTTGCTAGTGGCATAACCTCCCCTCTGCCACCTGTGCCATTCGACCAGGACAGCCCCAGAGGACTTACGGGACAGGCGTGCCCGCCATACGCTGTGAACCACCCTTGGGACTGCACTTTCCTCATTTATTGTCATGTCTGAGTCTTAATTTCATTTTCTCACTGGTTTCTAGTTTCTAGTTGTCTCTTCTCCATCAGTCTGGAAATGGTAACTTCAGGGCAACTAGCTGGCAGTTTTTCATGTGTGTGTATTAACTCTGGCTAAGGAAACTTACGATCCATTTCCTCGAGAGATGTCAGCCTTTTACCTTCGGAGAGATCACACTCGTAGCCGTTTTCCATCCTCCTGTCACATCAAGATATGGACATTGATTGACTGTAGTATAGAATTTTCAGCAACCTGGAAATTTTCATTTTCTAGGGAAGGGTGGGCACAAGGGAGGGAATAACAGGTTAAGAGATCAAAAGGAAATTTCTGAGATCAAGCAACTGTTTAGAAATAATCATTCCTAAACAGGTGTAATTCCAGGTATCTTCCAGGTATAATTAAAGTTTGAGTTCCAAGATTTTCCCATTAAGATTTGCTTTTAGCATAAGTCAGGTTTCATGAATATGTAATGAATTTCAGTTTGCCATCAGTTCTGCCATCGAATGAAGCATCATCATATCAGAAAACTTCTCTTACGGCGCCCGAGAAGTCTGTGCAACTGCGGCTCTGAAGCCCGAGCAGGCTTTGTTTCTAGTCACGTTGGTGCAGAGGCATTGGGGGAGAGGAGGGCGGGGGGAAAGCCCCCACCCTATATTCTCTATGACAATTAATGCATCAAAGTGGAGGGAAAGAAAGTAGACACACTTTCAGGGGTTATTCAACTGTCAAGAAATATATTCAGGGAGCAGAAAATATTTTGGTTTTCAGGATACATTATAATACATTTTTATTTCTATTCAGAGTGGAGAACGTAGTAAATGACCTGATGAAAAAGAAGATACAGGGTAGGGCAAAAATAGGTTTATAATTGTGAGTATGTGAAACACAGCATTAGTAAAGCTATTCTAATAATCATAACCTGCATACAAACAACTGTAAACTCACCTCTGTCTTATACTCATAATAATGTATCCAGAGTTGGTCAGACCAGTGCCAGTTTCTAACAGGTGTGCAGGAATCCTGTAGCCAAATCGACCCTCAGTAGACAAACAGTACATCTAAATAAACAGCTCCCAGATTTTGGCCAGAAAACTTCGAAAGGCTGCCTGCCAACTCATTATGTGAAAGGGGACATCTGTTAGCCACAGACTCCAGGGCAAATTTCTTAAGGGAAAAAGAAGTAACTTGGAACCCAGACCTTTGGAAAAGACACTCGTTTTGTAGGGATAACGTGATCATCCTTGCAGACCCCTGGAGCACCTGCTCCCACCGTCCCACTTAGCTACAGGGTGGGCAGGGATGTGGTCTCAGCTTCTTGGTCTCTCCCACCCAGAAAGACCATGGACTCCATTCCAAGCTGGTCAGAAACGAGGCCAGTAATCACATAGCAGTTTTGCTTCAAAGATCTCAAAATGATTTAGCACAGTTTTCAGGTAGTCATAATCTTATCATTTGTGTAGTTCAGAAATGTTCTCGCCGGTGATGATTACATTTTTTAGAGGCCAAATTCTTGAAACTTTTACCCTACTTAGGGGAACTTTGACTTCTGTAAAATGATCAAGAAGATTCATATTCTCTAAAGGAAACAAAACTTCCAAGTTTAGCATAGGAAATGCAGAGGTATTTTTCTCATTTCCCCGTGTCCCTGTCGTCTTTGTCAGGAGGCCCAAAACGGTCCTTTGCCAAGAACGGATTCAGGTTACCTCGAAGGTCAAGACTGATAGGGCTCCAATAAGCACCTAGGACAGGTACATGTAAAGAACCAAAAGGAGATCTCTCCCCTTGGTGCGATTCCCAGTATGAGTCCTCCCCTCCTTCCTCCCATCTCTCTCATCATTTTAACACAGCTGCTGTAAGCCTATTTTATAGTTAGAGATTTGGAGGTAAATTAAAAAATAGACTATGTTTAATATAGGCTCTTTTTCTTTTCACATGGGGGATTTCACATTTGCTTTGAAATACACAGAAAGCTTTTAATCTAGGGAAGAAAAATGGCCAAATGATTCCCAGTTCAGTGGGCGATCAAGTCCAGAACACCACAAGGACTTGGCTTGGGGTAAACCGTGACACAGCCTGTCTCTGCATCTGTTCTATAGGCTTGAGTTTTGTTCCAAGTGCTTGGTTCTAGAGAAATAGTTAATTTTTTCCATTGCAGCAATGCTTAATTAGCTCTGCCCTGAGAATACTGAAGTGGTTGTCTCTGTAAATTCATTGTAAATTATGTGGGCATTGTAATGCAGTGTGGTACTGTGCATGGGAAAGCCACAGCCCAGTGTCTGAGTTGATCTGTCCAAGTTGGAGTTCAAGATCTTGCTGCAGGCTCTCTGCATAGCCAGAGTCACGTTCTCTTCAGAAGAGCAACTGAACCCAAAATGCAGGGTGGCTTAGTACATTGTCGAGTTCATTTAATTTTCAAGATGTTTGCCCTGGCTGGTTTGGCTCAGCGGTTAGAGCGCCGGCCTGCGGCCCAGAGAGACCCAGGTTCGGTTCCCGCTAAGGGCATGTACCTCGGTTGCAGTTTGTCCCCGGCCCTGGTTGGTCGTGCGGGTGGCAGCCACTTGATGTGTCCCTTTCATGTCAATGTTTCTCCCTCTCTCTCTCTTCCTCTCTCTCCCTCCCACTCTATCTGAACAAAAAATGAAAAAATGTCCTTGGATGAGGATAAAAAAAAAAATTTTTTTTCAAGATGTTTGCATTTATCCTCACCAGTCTTAGTGTAGGTAAGTTTCATAGGTAACTAGATGAGTAATTTTTAACCTTTCTTTATAATATTATTGTTCTGAATATATACAGGCCTTAAGCACGGGTAATGAGAAAAGCATAAACATGAAATTTTATCTAGTTTCTGAGGAACAAATAGTGTTGATACCACAGTGTTATTCCACAGAGGTGATTATTTCTAAAACATAGAGTAGACCATAAAATTATTCACAAAATAAGCCTAGGCGATCATTTATCAATCCCACCAGACATTTAAAATATTTATCTCATTTGCATAATGTATCTATGGGGAGGAAAAATTATACATTCCACAGCAATATTCGACATCATTTTTTTCCCTGCTGCCAAAAGTGAAAACAGTGTTTACTTTTCACTGGAACATTATAATCTCACTCCATTAGAGGCCAAACTTGAGGATTATACATGTGAGAGAAGAAATTTTCTTTAATTTGTTTGAAACGTACTTTTAGTATTTGGGAGTGAGCTGACAGGGTAATGCTAACACTTCCACTGGTTTGTGAAATACGTGAGAAAAAACATTTGAAAAACTATTGCAGGTGCCCAACCACACACAGAGTACTTCAATTTCACTTCATCTGAAGATGTATTTCACAAAATTTGGACTCATTCAAAAATAAATGAGTGTACGTCTAAAGAAGACCCGGACGTTGTGTGTGCTACCTGGGATGGATGTCAACGAGAAAGAAGTCACGGA
The DNA here is from genome assembly GCA_030848825.1 of Tadarida brasiliensis. Lineage (NCBI taxonomy): Eukaryota > Metazoa > Chordata > Mammalia > Chiroptera > Molossidae > Tadarida > Tadarida brasiliensis. The sequence continues at coordinate 72,976,523 of CM061267.1, read as the reverse complement.
GGGAGAAGCTAGATGTGTAAAAAGAAATCCAAAATAAATTGTTAGAAACTTGGAGTGAGATGCTGTGAAAGATTCTGTTTTCTTTTCTCTTTGGAGCTGTAGTATCTTTGTTGTCTAGAACTTCGGCCGAGTGTGGTTGGGCTGAAGTCTTTTCTTGATGAGGAGAAGGTCATGGATGAAAACTTTGCTCAGCGTCAGTGGCCAGGTCTGCTGTTCTGAGTCACGTTCTTGCTACACATTTGCTTTCCAAAACCTGGCAAGGATAACACACACACACAAAAACTACAGACCAATATCTCTGATGAATACAGATGCAGAAATCCTAAACAAAATACTAGCAAATTAAATATAACAATACTTTAAAAAAATACATCATGATCAAGTGGGGTTTATTCCAGGGGCACAAGGATGGTTCAACATACACAAATAAATCAATGTAATACACCATATTAACAAAACAAAAGATAAAACTCATATGATCTTATCAGTAGATGCAGGGAAAGTATTTGATAAGATACAAAGTCCATTTATAACAAAAACACTCAATAAAATGAGTATAAAAGAATATCTCAACATAATAAAAGCCATATATGACAAACCCTCAGCTAATATCATTCTCAATAGTGAAAAACTGAAAACTTTTCCTCTAAAATCAGGAACAAGACAAGGATGCCCACTCTCACCCCTCTTATTCAACATAGTTCTGGGAGTCCTAGCCAGAGCAGTCAGGCAAGAGAAAGAAATAAAAGGCATCCAAATTGGGAATGAAGAAGTAAAAGTGTCACTTTTTGCAGATGATATGATTCTATATATAAAAACCCTAAAGCCACCACTGAAAAACTATTAGGAACAATAAACCAATACAGTAAAGTTATAGGATACAAAATCAATATACAAAAATTTACTGTATTCCTGTATACTAACAAGAAAATTTCAGAAAAAGAAATGAAAATAAATTTCCTTTTGCAGTTGCAACAATAACAACCAAAAGAAATACCTAGGAATAAACTTAACAAAGGACGTGAAGGACCTATATATTGAAAACAAGAAAGCATTATGAAAAGAGATTGAAAAAGATACAATGAAATGGAAAAACATTTAGTGTTCATGAATTGGAAGAATGAACATAGTTAAAATGTCCATATTACCCAAAGCAATATATAGATTTAATTCAATCCCCATCAAAATCCCAATGTCATTTTTTGAAGAAATAGAACCAAAAAAATCAGATTTGTATGGAACCACTAAAGAAGCAATCCTGAGGAAAAAAAGGCATGAAGCCAGAGATATCACACTACCTGACTTCAAATTCCACTACAGAGCTACAATAATCAAAACAGCATGGTCTTGACAGAAAAGCAGACACACAAACCAGTGAAACAGAATTGAGAGCCCAGAAATAAAACCACATTTATATGGGCAAATAATTTTTGACAAAGGAGCTAAAAACATATAATTGAGAAAAGAAAGCCTCTTCAATAAATGGTGCTGGGAAGAATGGGAAGCCACCTGCAAAAGAATGAAACTAGACTACAGTTTGTCCCTGTGTACACAAATTAATTCAAAATGGATCAAAGGCCTAAATACAAGATCTGAAACAGTAAATTACATAGAAGAAAACATAGGTACTAAACTCATGGGCCTTGGTCTTAGAGAAGATTTTATTAATTTAACCCCAAAGGCAAGGGAAGTAAAGACAAAAATAAATGAATGAATGGGACTATAGCAAACAAAAAAGCTTCTGCACAGCAAAAGAAACCGCCAACTAAAAAAAAGAGCAACCAACCAAATGGGAGACAATATTTGCAAACAAGAGCTCCAACAAGCAGTTAATACCCACAATATATAAAGAACTCATACAGCTCAACACCAAATAAACAATCTAATTTAAAAATGGGCAGAGGACTGAACAGACACTTCTCCCAAGAAGACATACAAATGGCCAACATATAGATGAAAAGATGTTCAACTTCACTAGCTATTAGGGAAATGCAATCCAAAACTACAATGAGATACCACCTCAAACCTGTTAGAATGGCTATTATCAACAAGACAAGTAATAACAATGTTGGAGAGGTTGGAGAGGAAAGGGGACTCATTCACTGCTGGTGAGATGTGAACTGGTGCAGTCACTATGGAAAACAGTATGGAGGCTTCTCAAAAAATTAAGAGTAGAGTTATATGACCCAGCAATCCCTCTTCTGGGTATCTACCTGGAAAACTTAAAAATATTTACTCCCAAAGATATATGCACCCCTGTGTTCACTGCAGCACTGTTCAGGGCAGCCAAGACATGGAAACAACAAAAGTGTCCTTCCATAGATGGTCGGATAAAGAAATGTGGTACATATACACAATGGAATACTACTCAGCATAAGAAAAGATGAAATACGGTCATTTCCAACAACATGGATGGACCTTGAGAATATTATGCTAAGTGAAATAAGTCAGTCAGAAAAAGCTAAGAACCATATGATTTCACTCATATGTGGAATATAAAACTGAAACTCATAGACACAGACAACAGTATGGTGGTTACCGGAAGGAGGAGGTGCTGGGGTAGAAAAGGGTAAAGGGGACCAAATATATGGTGATGGAAGAAGATTTGACTTTGGGTGGTGGGCACACAATGCAATATACAGATCACGTATCATAGAAATGTGCACTTGAAACCTATATAATCTTATTAACCAATGTCACCCCAATAAAATTAATAAAAAAAGAAAAAAGTCTCTCTTTTGAAACGTTGCCAGGACATAAACAATTGTTACCACCGTTTGCATTGGAGGAATGTTTTCCCAGTTGGGTCAAAGATAACCAGCGCTCCAAGTAATCTAGCATGATTATATTGACTTAACAAATGAGAAAACGGGAACACAGAAATGCTCTAATGTGCCCTGATTTGCCACAGCAGGCTGTGTGGTGCCTTCCATATCAAGAAACCAAGGCTAATTGCTTTTCTGTTTACTGCACCAACCACAGAGTCAGGAGGCCTCTGTATTTTGTGTGTAAAGAAATAAACCCAGAAGTAATGGGCTGACACAAAGAGGTCACCTGTTTTTCCAGAACTAAATATTTTGAATATTTAAGTTGAATATTATATAACTTAGCAAAGGGGAAAAATAGGGGGGGGGGCGGGTAGGTTTACACTTAGTTCTTCATATGGAAAATAATGCAATCATTAATAAATAATCTAAGAATAACTCTGTGTCATGTATCACAAATGGAAACCTACTTTTGTCCCACCCTGTAGAAAGAATTTACATTTGTCATAGGCAGCAGCAAGGATTTGGATCTTTCGTTATTGTTTTTTGAAGGCAGAATCTCTCTAGAAAGCTTCTGTGGCAACGCAGACAGATCTGATGGGACATTGTTTGCACTTCCCTTTTCCTACTGCAGATGACATCTGAGCCATAATTGAGGCTGTGGCTTTTGTAGGTCCTGTCACAGCCAAATAAAAGCAGCAGCAACTGAGAGAACATGGCAGAAAGTGCCAGCAGCTACCCGGGGCAGTGGTCATTAACCAGCGTCTCACAGCCTAGACAGAACATTTTGGGATGCCACCTGGCAGGCCTGTAAGCGTTTCTAGAGTAAATGGAGATTGGATTTTTCTCTTGGAATACCAACAGGGACGAGCAATTAATTTGTCGACTGATTAATGGTGTCCTTCAGCTATTGTCAAAGAAAATCATTCAGTCCGTTTAATGAGATGATCTGCCTTCATTAAAGTCATTAGAACCATTAATAAATAAATACGTGGTTGGATTTCACAGAATTTATATCTCATAATAAAGACTAAGCTAAGTCAACATTTCCCTGAAACATTTAGAAAGAAAGTGAGAAAAAAATGGAGTTAATTCAAGAAATACATTTCTCCTTGAGTCAAAAATCACCAGTCTTCAAGAAGGATATAGAAGATGAACTTTGGACGTGTATAGAGAAAGTGTTCGAATTTTCACATATTTTTCAGTCTAAAAATGTAAGAAAGAAATTACCCTGGACACATTAAGGTACTCACTGACACTGGTGCCCTTGGCGTGACCACACGCCGTGGTCTTTTGTCAGGAGGTATGCTGAGGTTTCCACAGTGTCACAGGCAGAGAGTGCCCTCCTGTATGCATCCAACTTTGCATTCAACACATATTCACTGACTGTCCCCTGTGTGCCAGACCCCATTTTGGGTCATTGAGACACCTACCTCAACATTCCCGCTCACATAGAAAATACATTCTAATTAGGGCAATGAGCTCAGCTAAGTGGATATAGGCGTTCTCTTATTTACTTTTAATTGATTTAACTGATTCTACTTAAGTGCACACAGAACATTATCCAGGATAGATGACATTGTTAGGTCTTAACAAATTTAAGAAGAGCCCTGGCCAGTTTGGCTCAGCGGTTAGAGCATTGACCCATTGTTTGAGGGTTCAATTCCCGGTCAAGGGCCTGGATCCCCCGCTCCGGTCATCAGTGTTTCTCTTCCCCCCTCCCCCTGCCCCTTCCACTCTCTCTAAAAATCAGTGGAAAAAATATCCTCATGTGAGGATTAACAACAACAACAAATTTAAGAAGATGGAATAAAACTAAAAATCAGTAACAGTAAGAAAATGGGAAAATTTGCAAATTCAAGGAAACTACACAACACAATCTTGACCAACCATTGGGCCAACGAGGAAATCAAAGCAAAATTTTAAAAAAATATATCTTGAGACAAATAAAAATGAAAATTATGGAATGCAGCGAAAGAAGTTTATAGTGATTTTTTTTTTTAAGTTTATAGTGGGGTAAAAGAAAATGGTTACCAGTGGTGGCAGAGTTTTCCCCTCCTAGGAAGAGTTGTCCGTGATTTTTGGAGTCTCAGGTTGTGTTCATTTCATGAATTTATTAAAGTTGTGGGACTCCTCTGTTGCCTGCCCCTTGAGGTGCAAGCAAGGATGAAATCAGCAAAGGATTTACTCCTAGAAGTGGCAGGTGCTTCCCAGTACCATGAGGGGAGAGGTCACAAGAAAAGACGCCTGCTTGGTGTGACACAGTGCAGGGGACTTGACTCGGTCAGCCTGTTAAGAGGGGAGGCCCAAGGCTTTTTAACGAGTTCACAGATGAGCTTCCGAGGACACAGCAGTTCCCTAAAATACAGGCAAAATGTTGCAGACGTGTACACTTTTCCAGGAACCCAGACTATCAAAGGGGCCAGTCCTATGAGAAGGGTTAAGGGGAACTTGATCTTTGAGAAGTTTTATCTCCAGTAGTGTCCTGTAAGATTTTCCTGTCTTGTCCTTGGTACTTGCACTAGGGATTTATTAGCTACTTTGAGCCATTTGGATTCAGATAGCTGGTCTCATATGCCCCTTAAGTTTGTGGGTTTATTTCTATTCTGGGTTGTTGGCTTAATGGATTTGACCATAGCATTTTATAGTCATGTGTCACTTAATGACAGGGATGTGTCTGAGAAATGCGTTGCCGGGCAGTTTTGCCTTGTACACACTTCACAGAGTGTGCTTACACAAACCTGGATGGTATCGCCTACCATTCACCTAGGCTACAAACGTGTACAGCGTGTTACTGGACTGACTACTGTAGACAGCTCTAACACAATGGCAAATATTTGTGTATTTAAATATATCTAAGAATAGAAAAGAGACAGTAAAAATATTGTGTAAAAGATAATAAATGATACACCTGTAGAGGGCCCTTACCAGGAATGGAGCTGTAGGCCTGGAAGTTGCTGTGGGTGAGCCGGTGAGTGAGTGGTGAGTGAGCGTGACGCCTCGGACGCCACTGTCCACTACTATAGACTATGAACACTGATCCCTTAGGCTACACTCAACTTATTAAATATTTTTTCTTCTTCTTCAATAATAAGTTAACCTTAGCTTACTGTAACTTTTTAATATTTTTAAGTTTTAAGTTTTTAACTCTTTTGCAATAACACAACACAAACACGTTGTACAGCTGTACAAAAATAGTCCTTCTTTATATTGTTATTCAATAAGTCTTCTTCTATTTATAAGTTTTCTTTCTCTTTCACCTTTTAAACTTTTTGGTTAAGCACTAAGACACAAGCACACGCACTAGCCTGGGCCTACGCAGGTCAGGACCATCAATATTACTGTCTTCCTACGTCTTTCCTACTGGAAGGTCTTAGGGGCAATACTAGCTGTCATCTCCTATGATAACAATGCCTCCTTCTGGAACACCTCCTGAAGGGCCTGCCTGAGGCTTTTCTTGACAAAGTGCCACTCTTTTCAGAAAGCACTAAGATGTTGCTACAGCTACATCACTAGGCAATAGGAATTTCTCAGCTCAATTGTAATCTTATGGGACGACTGCTGTATTTGTGGTCCACCAAACAGCATTACGTGGTGCATGCTTGTGCGTTCACTGTTTCATCTAGTTTCCTTGTGGAACTTTATCTTTTAGTTTACTTTCCCCCTTTTATCTCAGATCTCCTATGATCTTTAACTTTTACAAGGAAGAAAAGCTAGCACAAGGGAGATAGTCCTAAATACAATCCCGCTATGAATAAGGAATGGATTTTTATTCCCCAATTTCCTCAAGGCTCTCACAGTACAGTGCACACAACTGCCAGCTTTTTGGCAGGCATTTGGGGTAAAATCAAATCTCCAGGAAAGCCTCATTTTAAACCGGCTTCAGGCTCTGGTGTGTACACCAACGTGAAGACACGAGGCACGCACGATGCACGAGACTCCTGTCACACCGCCATCACGAGAACAAACTATAGATGCAAACATCACGCCCGCTCTTCCTCACCTCTGAAATTGGATTTGACTATAGCATAACTCTCTACTTCTTCTTGAAGATGCTAATATTTATTAGCCACACCAGACTGACTCCAAGCAAACCACGAAGCAGTCAGTGTGTTGGGCATCTTGACATCTCCTTTCTTGAATATCAAACATTTGGCATTACGGTGCAGACATGAGTGAAGCATAATCCTTGCCATCACAATGATCGCAATTTGTGATGACATGCCAGCCTGTGCTTGGAGCCCTCTGTCTGGCACGAGGCTGGCACTGCTTAAACAGGAGAGCAAATTGTGTCTGATTGTATATGCAACTTTATCCTCTAGGTCTAATGACTTCTTGGTTGGCGCTTCATTCATTCTTCCTCATTATTCAACAGTGGTCTTATCACTGACGTCTCCATTTCAGGAGATGTCAGACCAGTTCCCTAGAGTGGTCCAGATATCAATTTTTATATTTCAAAGAGCAATTACTTAGATATTTAAAATTTGAAATATTCTCTTTCATAGCATTTAGTTCTGTTTTTATATTTGGAAAGGTATTTTCTAGCATTCCACCAACTGTTTTGTTTTTTGTTTTTGGAAATGACAAAATGTTTATATTCATAATTATGTTGAACTGGTCTGTACATATAATATTGACTGCAAGTCACATTTTTTGTTTATGAGCTGTATGCCTTGTTACCTTTGATAGTCACACTGGTTGGGTTTTATTAATATGGGCTAAACATGGTAAGTGAATGGATATATACTTGCCTTATTCCCGTATTCTGAATTATTTCATCTGTGTACTTAACTACAGATTACAGACTCTCTCCAAACAAAATGCTTTTCGTGTCTTAATCATTTATTTGATGCAGGTGTATTTAAAGGAAACACAACCCATGGAATAAAGATTTATAACAGATGAAATAGTGTTTAATTCTTTGTTTTACACGAGAATTGAAAATAGCACTCTATTAGCAGCTGTTTCTCTTATTCATTGTGTTTACAGTATGTGACTTAAAAATATATGTTAAATCTTAGACAGTTACAATAACCCTTCCCAAGTTTTCTGAGGTGGAAGAACCCTTTATGTACATCTCTTGGCCACGGAGCCTTCTTGTGGTGCTGAGTATGTTCAAGAGTGGAACTATAAAAGTGGGGCGTTTAGAGAGGGCTGTAGACATAAAGAAAAGGTCAGAGGGGAGCAGCATGAGGGAGCACCGAGGAGCGACATTTTCTGAGGGGGAGGAGGGAGAGAAGTGGGGAAGAGAGAGAGGGGGGAGGGGAGAGACGGAGGGAGGTGAAATAGATACCTCTGCACAACTGCAGAAGAAATTTTGATGAGTTGGATAAAAAAGGATTGGGAGCTTCCGGTGGCAGGGTCTGGGGAAGGGGCGGCAGGCACCATGTCCGGCCGCGAAGGTGGCAAGAAGAAACCCCTGAAGCAGCCCAAGAAGCAGGCCAAGGAGATGGACGAGGAAGATGAGGCATTCAAGCAGAAGCAGAAAGAGGAGCAGAAGAAACTTGAGGAGCTAAAAGCGAAGGCCGCGGGGAAGGGCGGAATTAAGAAATCTGGCAAAAAGTGAGCTGTTCCTTGTGCCTGGGGCAATGGTCATCCTTAATTCCATTCCTTTTTCTAACATCTGGATTCCCTGCCATAACATCTCTTGCCATCTATAGTTAGAATGAAGTGTCGTCTTGTAGCCTATTGTGCATTTAAGAATCAACTTTTGTTTTAAAAAAATAATAGTAGTAATAATAATCATTCAGTGGCTCATCTCTTCAGTCCTTCTCACTCTGCCATTTCAACCTTAGCGGAGGTCAGAGTAAACCCAGCCCGGAATCCTGAAGTGTGTTCTTCAGTCTTCGTTCTATTCGGAATTCTGTACCACCTGGAATTAAACCAACTCATTTGAAAAAATAAAAAAAATAAAAACAAATAAAAAAGGATTGGGAGAAACTTTTTTTTTTTTAATTTGAAATGTGGTTTTAACTCTGTCCTCTACTATTTTGGTGCATTTTAAATAAATATTTTATTATGTGATTATGTGTAGATTAGATCAAGAGAATGAGAATATATGTTTACCAATTCATTATAATCCCCTAAAATATCCTAAAATATATGTTTAAAAATAAAACTTTATAATAATACTAGGAGAGTCTTAATATTCGAGAATTTAAAATGAACAAGTATACTTATCCCCAAACTTAGAGGTTAGACATTAAATACGTCCATCTTTTCACATGATAGACATACCTCAGTAAAGTGGTTTCAAGCAAAAAGAATTAAAGGTGATCACTGGAGGCCTTCCTTTTCCCACATCTGGGAGCCTGGGGTGGGGGGTGGGGGGGGCTGCTGGAAACAGGACTTCTCCAGCCACAAATGTGTCTGGAGGGCTGTGGTCCAAGGCCATTTTTGCCGGCTATAAGTGGGGTCTCCAGACCAGAGGGAGCACACAGCTCTTCTTAAAATTGAAGGTGTTGCCCTGGCCAGTTTGGCTCAGTGGTTAGAGCGTCGGCCCATGGACCAAAGAGTCATGGGTTCAATTCTGGTCAAGAGCATGTACCTCGGATGTAGTTTGGTCCCTGGCCCTGGTAGGGATTGTGCAGGAGGCAACCAATCAATGTCTCTCTCACATCAGTGTCTCTCTTTCTCTCTCTCTCCCCTCCCCACCTCCTTCCCACTCTGTCTGAGAATAAATGGAAAAATATCCTCGAGTGAGGATTTAAAAACAAAAAATTTGAAGGTGTTTATGCTCGAGATGAAACTGAATTCTGTCAAGGCAAGAGATGTGCTTACGTGTACAAAGCAAAGAACAACACAGTGACTCCTGGTGGCAAACCGAACAAAACCAGAGTCTTCTGGGGAGGGAAACCCATGCTCATGGGTGGAAACAGTGCTGGTTCGAGCCAGATTCCGAAGCAGCCTTCCTGCTAAACCTGTTGGACACAGAATCCGGGTAATGCTGTACCCTCAAGGATTTAAACTTACTGAAAAGTAAATACATAAAATGGATTTTTAAAGTGATAAATGGAGAACTGGGTGAGGAGGGAAGTCAGTTAATGATTTGTTTCTTACCTGTTCAGTGAAAAGATAAAGAAATAAATTAATTCTAAACAAGAAGATAAAAACATAGCTACAACATGTGCTTTAAAATATTCATAATGCGTCCAGCCGGTGTGGCTCAGTTTTTGAGCATCGACCCATGCACCAAGAGGTCGCTAGTTTGATTCCCAGTCAGGGCACATGCCCAGGTTGTAGGCCCGATCCCCAGTGGGGGGCATGCAGGAGGCGGTCAGTTGATGTTCTCTCTCATTGATGTTTCTCTCTCTCTCTCCCTCTCACTTCCTCTCTCTCTGAAATCAATAAAGAAAAAAACATTTTTTAAAATATTCATAATGTTAACTACTTAAGGACAGAAATAGGGTGTACAACTTCAAAATTATTAGAGAGAAAGAAAATAGAATACTCCCCAATTAAAATAACAACAAACCTTCATCCAACAAAACACAAGAAAGGAAAAGAAACAAAAAGAGGACAGCACGATGTATGAAGATTAAGTTGGGCTTCATATAACAGAAAACTGAAATAACTGTGAGTTAAACAGTTAAGAAGTACACTATAGAACAACAGAATACCAACAGAGGCAGACAGTCCGAAACAGCTGTGGGAGCTCCAGAACCCTCGCGAGCACAGGCTCCTTACAACGCTCCGTTCAACACGCCAGCCAGTGACTTCTGTCTTCAAGGTCACTTCAGGGTAGAAGACGGCTTCTGGAGCTCAAACATCATATCTATGTTGTAGACCAAATGAAGAGGGAAAGATAAAAGAATAAAAAAGTGGACACTTCCTATAAGCGATCTTCCCAAAGGAAAGGAAATAAAGGTAAAACACACACACACACACACACACACACAGTGGGCTGAACCATTACCTGGGCCACCAGGAGAATAAACAACTTCTGCCAGTGCTTGTGACAGATATGCAACTACCTATGTGTGACTTAATGCCAAGGCGACCCAAGTTTGCAGGGAAGTCAGTCAGAGGACCTGGAAGCTCACTAGAGCAGGCAGACCTGTGGCGTGTGTCATCTCTCCTAGACTCATTCTATCCTGTTCTCTCCTGGTGTTATTTTTTGTGTGTATGATGTAAACCCCTACCAAACTCCTCCCTAGATCACCCACCAAGGTAAACCTTCCTGAATCCTCTAGCCAGGACTCTTTCCCAATTGCTGTTCATACACTCATACATGGTCTGACTAGAACACCATTACCATAAACTTGGGGTCCCACAGCTGGAGCAATGGAGAATGTCTTATGCAGATTGCTCTTCTGACCAAGAGTTTTAATTCTATTTGGTCAGATCTCTTTTTTGCTTCCATCTATCTTACCATTTGTAGTTTTAAAAAATGCAAACTATTCCTTGGTTGTGTTCTCCCCTTGTTTTAACGTGTCTCTTTAAAGGTCTGGTTGACCTGATGTACACTAGCTAAACTTGATGCTGCACCCCCCAAACACTGAACATTCCTATAATTCCCCTCTGATTTCTCCCTCTGGTAAACATTTCCCACCTAACATACCTATGTAAATGCAAAGAGAAATATCTGGAAAGATGCACATCCAGACTCTTAATAGTTGTTACCTCTGAAAAGAATGGAGCACAGTGGTGAGGAACTTTCACTTTTTAGTCAATGCTTCCATTCAGTGCTTCTGAATTGTCTTAATTTATTCCAGTAAAAATATCTTTTGTGTTATACTTTTAAAAGGAAGAAAATTTTAAATTTAAAAAATTCAATATTACCTCTCAATGCTTTTGAGTTAGGTTTTGGGTTTTTGTTTGGTGGTGGTAGTTGTTCTATTTTCCTTTTTCAAAAAATATTTTTATCGATTTTTGGAGAGAGAAGAAGGGAGAGGGAGAGAGAGAGAAACATAGATGTGAGAGCAAAACATCAATCTGCCACCTCCTGCATGCCCCCTACCAGGGATCGTGCACAGGACGATGTCCAACCAACTGAGCCACACCAGCCAGGTTGTTGTTTTTTTTTTTTCCTTTATTTTTTTGGTTAAGTAGCTGGACAATTACTTGCCTTCAAGTCAGAGAGCTGTAGACAGAGACAGAGAGACTAAGAGGCCCAATCTTATTTCAGTTACATATTTAAAGCTAGTATCTGGGGTTTGGAATCTGAGGTCTGTAGAGTGAGAAAAAAACAAAAACCCTCACCCTGCCTGATATGTAACTGATATATGGAGCAAGAAAAATAAATTCAAGCAAACGCAAGCTATGACAGTGTTTGGAATACCACCTCCAAGCCCAAAAGAAATTGTGGAAAACTCTGAGATGGGAGTTCAACCTGTGGGACAAATACGCCTTTTGTGACTAGGTGTTTCAGGCAGACAGCTGGATTTATCTAACATTATGTGCATTCAAATGGAAAAAGGTCAGTGAACTCCCATACAGAAGTGTAGACTAAAAGTTGGTTTCCAAGCCAGCCTGCATTGTAGAGTCCTTTCTGAATTGGGAGATGAGCTGGCCCTGGCTCTGAATGGCTCTACACCTTTGATCTACTTTCAGCCTGAGAAAGACCCCCCGGGTAATCCCATCAACAGACCCTTGCTTGTGCCTCTGCCTCCTCTTCCTTGGCTGCAGGCTCTTGGGCTCCAGGTCTGCTCTTCCCATTCTCTCTGAATCTGGCGTGGTTCTCCCATGGTGCTCTCCTTGTTTTCCAGAGGCTGGTCAGAATCGGGAGGGAGGTGACTGCTGCCTGTGTAGGAAAGGAAAGCATGGGGTCCATAGTCCCTCACAGGGGCAGCTTTCCATGGCGCTGGGAGTTCATTGATTCTTTTATTGTCTTCTTAATGAGTAATTGAGGATCTTTTATGTGGGGAGACTAGAAGGAGAAAGTGGGAGAACAATTCATATTCTCATGGCATTGATAACTTTGATGGCTTGAGAGGCAACACTGAGACCAGGAGATTTCTTTCTATTTTCTGTTTGTTTTGTGCTTTGGTTCTATGAGGCTACCTTCATCTACAGAAAAATACTGTCAACTGGTTTAAACAACAAGAACATTTATTTATCTCAGCAAGAAATCTGGAGAGAAGGTGGCTCTTCCATGGTTGGCTATTTCAATGGTGCCATGCCCTCATCGGGAATATGTTTGTCCTCAGAAGTAGCTCCCCTCGTGGTCACAAGATGCTGCCACTTTACATCTGGACACAGCATCTGGTGTATGAAAGGTCATTTTGTCCCATGTGTCTCTTTTGAAAAGCAGAGAAATCTTCCCCAGACTGTCCTTCCCACCTCCCGCCTTGGTAGACTGCTCATGTCTCATCAGCCAGGCCCTGTCTCCTTGTCTTGTGTATCACAATCACTGGAATTACTAGAATTGTCTTACATCTGTCAGGAGTTAGCCTGAGCTGGGGAGAGGGTCGCCCTCCCTGAGGTATAAATACTTAAACAAAATTGCAGCTCATGTAAAAAAAAAAAAAAAAAAAAAGAGGCTAATGGATATTGGAGAGGCAAACATAAATTTCTGCTTATAATGGTTGATAATATAGAAATAATAGCATCAGTAATAATAGTGTTTATTAAGCATGTAGTACATTCTTGACAGAGAGCTACCTAAGCACTTTCTATGAATAATCTTAAGAACAACTTTTGAGATAGGTGTTAATATCAGCTCCAATTTATAGATGAGGAAATAAACTCAGATAACATAAAGAACACGTCCAAAGCCCGGCCAGTGTGGCTCAGTGGCTGAGCATCGACCCATGCACTAAGAGATTGCCAGTTCGATTCCCGGTCAGGGCACATGCCCAGGTTGTGGGCCCAATCCCCAGTGGGGGGCATGCAGGAGGCGGCCAATCCATGTTCTCTCTCTCTGATGTTTCTCTCTCTCTCTCCTTCTCCCTTCCTCTCTAAAATCAATAAAGGAAAAAACATTTTTTAAAAACACGTCCAAAAAAGTAGGAAGAAGTAAAAACAGGCAGAATCTGTGGTCTTCACTATTTCACATTACACTCCCCTTCACGTGTTCAAAAATAGTCTCTTATACATTTTATCCTTTGTTCATTTGCTTTAAGCATACTTGCTCTTTTGAATATATTGCGATAAAGCTTGGAGAAGCTGCGTGTTATTTTCCATGGCAAATATAACTGATGTAGGAGCCTGGATAGGTGACGTTTTCATGTAGGCGGTGTAATAATGAAGACCCTTTTTTGTTGTATTCTCTTTCAAGTCCCCAATACTATTTCCTCTGTAACTTTTCCATTTTACTCTCATTTTCCCCACTTCCAATTCCGTGGAAAGAGCTGGAGATAGCAGCCTCTACCTTTTAATTCTGATTCCCCTCTAGTCTCCCCATTCATCACCAGCTCCAAATTATGATCTGATTAGTCATGTAAATGTCACAGCAAAACGGATCCTTCCACAACACAGGACTGTTCTGACAAGATGCGGGCCTCGGTAGGGGGCTCTGCCATGGACTTAGTTGGCATCCTTGTGCTGGCAGAAGCTCCTTCTAGGCCCTTGCCCAGGATGGAGTTGTGGAGGTAGGAAGGTGCTTCTCCAGCAAAGGGGAATGAGGAAGTATAGACTTCATTAGGTTTGACATTTTGTTGTCTGAGCCTTGCTGCAGGCTACTAATACTTAGCAATGGACTGTAAAAATAGGATTTCACAAGCACAGATTTATTTCTTATGTGAAACTGTAATTTTTGTTTTAAGTTTTAAAGTTTGCATTTGTTGTTCCCTCTTTAGACGTGTTTAAACTTCTGGAAGGGGAAGGTTAAACCTTGCATGTGAGTTATCTGGGCTGAAATCTGATGAATGAGGGTTAAGTGTGGTGTTGAGTTTGGATATATCTGAGCAAGCTTCAGAGCCAGTAGTGACCCATCCGAATGTGAAGTATTTAATTAGGATTTCTTTGGAATTTAAAACATGACGTGTGTGTGTGTGTGTGTGTGTGTGTGTGTGTGTGTTTATCATGGAGACCAAACACTGAGACATGTTTTTTTTTTTTTTTTTTTTTGGAAGTATGCCATTTGATGAAGAGATTGAAAACTGTCTTTTAAAGTTACATCAAGTTGCCCTGGCCGGTTTGGCTCAGAGGTTGGAGCGTCGGCCTGCGGACCAGAGAGTCCCGGGTTCAGTTCCCACTGGGGGCACGTATCCAAAAAAAAAATAAAAAATAAAAAAATAAAGTTACATTAAGTCTTCTGCCTCATTAGGAACAAAAGCTTAAATTATTTCTAAGGAAGTCTCTTGTTGGACATTGGGAAGTTTGCCTGGTCCAAAATGCTTTGTCTCTGACTAAGAATGCAGTTAAAGAGGCATCCCCAAGATCACACAGATAATTAGTATCAGGACCAAAGCAGGACCCAGGTTTCTGCTTCTCTGACCCAGGCACTTTCCCTTGACCTGAATTACCACCCCAGTGCTTCTGGCTCAGAGGGGCCCCGTACTTGGGGTTTCATGCTCTCCGGTCACCATATTGAAATTCTTCATATTTTTATCTCTGAACTTCTAACTGAAGTCCAATGGAGTAATGCCTGAACAAGTTCAGATTGGTTTTCTGACCCTTCGACTGAAAGATTTGACATATTTTCTAGACCTTCATAGGTCTATGAAATATTCACAGAAAGAGCAAGGATGCTTGCGTGGTGCACTAGTTATCAAGCGCTCCGATCACATGTCAGAATTCGACTTGAAGACAGTGGCATCCGTGAGATTTATTTGCATCAAATTTCAAATCTGGGGATGGCTTCCCTCTGGTCTCGAGCACATTGGCATGAGGGCTACTTCATCGTCAAATACATGAAATGTATAGATCGCCACCTTTTAGAAACAGAAAGCACCAGGAGCCAAAACTTCATAACAAAAAGGCTTGTACATTGTCCATGGAGTTAGGCTAAGTTTTCTTAGTGCTAATGGAGCCCCCAATGATCAATGTGCATACAGACTAAACAAGTTTGGCTGTTTTGGGGTGCAGACACATCGGTCAGGGGGAAGGTCTCACAAAGGCATGGAAGAAGATGGAGACATTGGTGGCTGCACAACCTCCAGAAGGAGGTGCCTGGTGGATAGGTGGAAAAATAATCTGAGCCTAAGGTAAAAGTCTAACCTGAAAATAAATAGTCATTGGCAAGTAGTCACCCATCTCGGACACATAAATTACGACGTTCCAGAATGCCCTCTGTTTGCGTGAGCGGGCGTCTGGACAGTTCACGACTTTTCTAATCCTGGCAACCACCCGATTATTCAGGCTTCAGTCTGGACTTGTTAAAAAGTGTCTCTGTAATTCAACCACAATTTCTCTTTATCCTACTACGAGTTCCATTAGAAGTATGAAGGACACATGTAAATGTGCATACTGTAATCCATGAAACATTCCTCCATATGGATCACGTGCTTCTGGATTTTAATCAGTACACCACAGTGTGTAGAGTCCCTTACGTGTACATGGCACTCAGGTTTGCAAAACCCTTCCCTACACTTCAAGCCATCTGATTCTTAAGAAAGCCCTTCCAAATGAAGGAAACACACACTCAAATTGCTGAGATGACTTCACCAAACCAACTCAGTAAGCAGGAGATTCAGGACTCAAGTTCACTTCCTAAGTCAGCACTCTTCACCAAGTGGTAACTGGGCTTCAGCATATCCCATCCTATCCCATCCCCACCACATCAGACTCACAGACTTTGTGGACTCTCATTATTTCAATATTCTGAAAGGCTGGTGGAACTGCTACCTAGGGAAAATGGAAATTCCCAAAATTTAACTGATAGTTCAGTATTAGAATGGGCTAACCTACTGGCTCAAGGCCCAAAGAAGACAGAGTGGCACTAACAAATTCTTCCATTCCTTCATGATTTAATTTGTGCATTTTGATCAATATTTTGTCTCATGTGTATGAGACAAACAATGACTAAGGCAGTTCTGTTAACCGTCAAAGATACTCATTTTCATTCATTTGTTCTGTCTCTTTGTTAAAGCTCAGAGTTAACCAAAAAATAGGGTGTACCTGATCAGTCTGAAATTATTAAAGACCTTAGAGATATGCTGCTGTGATCTCTGAACTGAATAGTCCCCACTTGTTCTCCAGGGAAAAGGAAGAGATGAATCAATTGACACTATATATACAGCTTCCGTTGTTTTTGTGGAGAACGATTTATTATTTACTATTATCTCTTGTCTCAGCTGTCATCTGCCTGGGGATTTGATGAATAGAGTATGTGAAAGTGTGAGCATCAGGGAAGTAGCCAGTGATCCAGACCTATTGGAAGGTCGCATGTCATTTTTCATGCATAGTTGAAAATCTGAAGTGTTAACAGTGTAGGATACCCAAAACAGCAGCCTTTAACAGAAATAATATTTTGATCAGAAATTTAATACTAAATTTGTTCAACAATGAAAGAAATATATTCACAACTCAAAACCTAGTTGTTTAAGATTTTAAGTTCCTTTAAAACGTTATTATGTTACAAATATGGCAAAGTTTAGAAATAATTTTAAGAGATCTTTGATTAATTATTGGTCCCAATTACAAATTAATCTAACTAGATCTTTTAGATATTTTAACCAGGAACAAAGTAATTTATAAATGTTATACTTTTGATTACATTGTACACAGCCTTTTCATTTATCTTCTGTGGGCCATGCGCAATGCAAGGAAACCTGGGAAATGCAGTCTGTATGTAAGTGTACTACACTATGTGTCCGACTAAAATGTGAGTAGATTTTTTAAAATGGAAAGAGAAAAGAGTGGGCCCGAAGGGGACCTTAGCAGGCTCTGCCACACCTGTGTTGCCTCTGATGAGTTAGGCCAAGAACTGATCCTGCCAACTTTATTTTTTTCCAGCAGCCTCTTGGGGTCCAGGACCTTTTATGTAATGACTGTGTGGTCTCAGGCACATGCATATTCAAGATATGGTCCCGGCCTCAGTACAGGTTTCCTAGGTGACCACATCTTTTGGGGTGAATTATGGAGTGATTGGAACTCCATGAAAGTACTGCTAAGGAATATAATTCCATCAAGTATATCAACTCTACGTAATGAACTATGTTCATAGTGATTTTCTTCAGAGAGATCTCTATATAGGGTTTTGAATGTTAAGGATTATCAAACTTGTCCCTCTGTGATCCTCTGTATTCAGAACCTTGGTTTGGGGGTGCTAAGGAGAGAAAAATTAGAAAGTCAATGTGAAGTCAAAATTCTTCACTAAAAAAATAAAACTCTGCATCAAAACATTTTTGATGAAGGCTATTTCTGCCTGCTTGGCTCAGGCTGTGGAAAGAAAGTTTCCATAGACTATGGTTGATTTAGATTTGCAGCTGTGTACATTTAACAACAAATCAGAGTGGAACCAAAACAATCAGCTCGTTTTCTTAAAGGTCCTCGATATTCTTTAAAAGATCACATTTCCAAACGACTATTCAGCTTGAGGGATTTTTTTTCTCCATAAATGTTACTTGGCATTTGAAAAAGTTATTGCTTTTTGATAGCTTAATAAATATGTAGTATTTTCTATATTAATAACGTGAGCTCAGATGTAGGAAGGAAAAGCAAGGATGATTGACAAAGGCCAGACAGAGGGTACAGGAAAATAGAACAACCAACCTTCCTGTCCTTTATCACACGTAAGTCTTTATATTTAAAATAAAAATTATTTTACACTGTTTTTCATTATCCCTCTAAATTCCTGGATCTATCTACTGTGTGAAAAGTTATTTTATTTCAAACAAATGCCTTTTGTCAACATTAGAATCGGTGGAGTATTCTCAGAGGTTTTGCTACTATTTTAGAATTTTAAGTGTCATAATAACTAAAATGTTCAACTTTTCTCTGCAAATAAACAAATGAATCATTTATTTCTACATCAAACCAGAGAGAAGAAGCCATTGCTTTTCATGTCGTATTGGGTTTCCTTTCTGAGTGGTTGAGCGTGAGCGTCCATTCGTGTTTCCTGTATTCCCTTTCCTTGAACTCAGGAGCTCGCTGCCCTGGTTTGCGTGGCTAGCACAGAGGAGGACCCCTGGTCAGTGCCAGGAAAGACGTGACTTTAGCTTTAGCTCTGGGTGGGTGTCAGTGGGTCTGGGAACGCCTCATGGCATTGTCTGAATGAGCCTATTACAGTTCTCTGAGAAGAGGCTCCACAATTTTCATTAGGTTCTCAAAGGTATCTGTGACCCAAAATAGGTTTAAACTGGGGTCTCTGTTCCTTCTCTAAATTCCTGAGGGCCTGGCTGCACCTCTGAGGAAGGGGGGCCTTTGTTTCACATCATCTTTCGCCACCCGTGGGAGGTGTGGCGGAGGCTGGGGAAGGGCCATGCTAGGAGCGCTGGCTGTAAGTAGAGAGGGGTGTCGTGGTCCAAGTAAGAGCTGTCCCACCTCAGGACACCTGTCGTCTGATCCAGCCTGGGCCCCTCTGTGACACTTCTCTTAGCACTTCAGTTTCTCCGTTTGTAAAGTGTTTGTTTTGGACAGGAAAATACTACCTAGCCCCGATTTCATGTTATTGAATTGAATTAAGCATAAGAATTAGATATGTTTTGTACTGTGTACTTATCAGGTCATTTGGGATTTACATAAAATCCTGTTTCTCTGACTTATTAAACAGGTGAAATTTCCCTTGGGTTTCAAGTGCTGTGCAAAGTAACAAATTCAATTAAATCCAGCAGCAAAATTCCCCAGAGACAAAAGAGCACATTCATACCCACCAGGGAAATCTTGTCATCTAACACGAGAATTAACCCTATACAAGCTAGATCTCCCTCCCTCCAATTCTTCTGTTAACCCAGAGGTGTGGCCACATCCAGAAGAAAGAATAACCAACAAAAAAATGGCCATCCTTTGGTCTGCAGAGATTTAAATCAAGGGATATTTATATTATTTTATTATTGGTCGTAGTTTATATTTAACATGATACATCCACCAAATATACATATTTAATTTGCTTCTGCTCTTGTAGCTTCTTTTCTCCTAAAGAGTTCATAGACTTCAAATAAATAAACTTTAAATAAAATATCCTAATCCTGAATAATTGATAAGGAGAACAGAGACAACAAACAGAAGGATATTAAAAGGTAAAGAAGTATATATAATCCAAGTGCTTTATCTTATCTCCTGGGCTTTTATTTATTCTGTTTGATGCTACCACAAATATTTGCTGAGCACCTATGGGGCTCTGTGCCACGCATAAGAAGTACAAGGATGAATGAGACAAGGATCATGCCCTAAACCACAGGGGGACACCAGTAACTAAAAACATCGAACTCATAGAAGCAGAGAGTGGAGTAGGGGTTCCAGGATCTGAGGGGTGGGAGAAATGGGGAGATGTTGGTCAAAGGGTACAAACTTCCAGGTATAAGGTGACTGAGTTCTGGGGATCTAATGTGACTATAGATAACGACAGTATTATGTACTTGAAAGTTGCTAAGAGAGTCCAGGTCTTTTTTTAATTTATTTATTTTTTATTAATTTGTTTTTGTTACAGATGTTTCTCCTTTTCCCCCCATTGACAGCCTCCTCCTCATCCCCCCGCCCCACCCCCAGCTTTGTTGTCTATGTCCATTGGTCATGCATACATGCATATAAGTTCTGTGGTTTATCTCTTCCCCACCCCCTGCCCTGAGGTTTGTCAGTCTGTACCCCACCTCTATGTCTCTGGGTCAATTTTGATCATCAGTTTGTTTAGTTCATTATATTCCACAAATAAGTGAGATCATGTGATATTTGTCTTTCTCTGCTTGGCTTGTTTTGCTTAGCATAATACTCTCCAGGTCCTTCCATGTCATCAAGAGTCCAGTTTTAATAGTCTCACCATAATAACACCACAATGGCAATTTTGTGAAGTGGTGGATGTGTTAACTAACCATATTGTGGAAACACTTTGCAATATATAAACATATGACATCTTCACATTGTACTCCTTAAACATATATGTTATATGTCAATTATATCTTAATACATCTGGGGGAAAATTAGGATTTATCCAACTCATCTTTAACCTCAGCATATTAATTCTGTTCTGAATAACTCATATTCCCACCAACAAACCCCATCCCAGTTGCCAAACATACATGCACCTTGGAATCCACATGCTAATAGCTTTACCTTCTAAATATTCCAAGCATTCGAATTTAGTTCCATGACTAACTGCTAATGAGAACCCCATCACTCCCCACCCACCCAATCACCCCGTTTTCACCATCTCCCTCCTGAAAAGTGTCTAGGAAGTCCCCTTCAATTTGTAAGACAGCCAAGAAAGGGTTCTGTCCTTAGGCAGCAGCCAAAAAACATTTTGAATGCTTCATGGGATAACATCATAGGAAGAAGAAATGAGCACTCTGTGTAAAAATGCATTTGCAATTTTTAATTCCTATTTAAAATTAAAGCAAATGTTCACGCTGCAGTAAAAAGAAAATCGAAATGTCCAGTAATAGAGGAATCATTCAATAAATCTTGATACCTGTATATATTAAAATACCATGGACTTTAAAAATTTTAGAAAAACATCAAATGTGGGAAAATAGACAGTACATGATAAATTAAGTGGAAGAAGCAAATCACAAAGCAGGATATGCAGTATAATTGCATTGCTTTCTAAAGTGTGTTTGTGAAAAGAAAAGGACTAAAATATAACGTCAAAATACATAATGAGATTACAAGTGAGTCTTATTTCCTTGATACTTTTTCTGTATTTTCCAAATTTTCAAGCATAAATATGTGTTGCTTTGAAAGTAACTATAAAGGTCAAAACTGGTTTAAAGACGAGGGAAAACTTTTTTCTGAAGCCTACTCAAATACCAGTAATCTTTAAAAAACTCATTGCTTTTGAATCTCACATGTGACTCAGGCAAAAACAAAAAAGGAGTGGCTGTTGGTTGAGGTAGAGGGAGTCAAATTACAAAATAATTGTCCCTCTTTCTTTGGGCAAAATCCATCAACCTGCAGAGAATTCTCTACTGAGCCCCCAGTGTGTCCCCGTTCCTGTCCCTCCCTTCTGTACAAGTGGGAGGGGGTTAGCAACACCCCCACCCCAAGAACTTACTAACTTCGTTGGCCCGTCCATCCCCTAAGGGCCCAGTTTCCACTTGTGCCTCCTTAGTCTCAGACCCCACAGGGACCAGCCTCTTTCAGTTCAGAGACAAGGGTATGTATCTTTGGGGGGGAAAATAAAATTAAAATACACACACACACACACACACACACACACACACAGAAGCCTTTGGGGGTTAAATTTGCCTCCTAGAGGTAAACAGCTATTATGCAAGGTGAAAACCTCCCAGGTACTGTGGACTGCTTTTTTTTTTTTTAATTTATTATTATTTTTTTAATATTTTTAATGTTGACACTATTACAAATGTCCCCTATCCCCCTCCCCCCTTTGCTCACCTCCATCCACCCTCACCTCCCTCTCCCTTGGCCTTCACCACATGGTGTCCATGGGGTATGCAAATATGTCCTTTAGCTGATCCCGTCACCTTCTTTATCCAGTCACCCCCAACCCCTCCCCTTGGGCACCGGCCAGTCTGTTCCATGTATTCATGCTTCTGGTTCCATTTTGTTCATCAGTTTATTTTGTTCATTAGTTTCCACATATTAGCAAAATCCTGTGGTCTTTGTCTTTCTCTGACTGGCTTGCCGTAATCCCACCTTGTCCTCGTAACTGTCGATGCGTTCCTGTACACTGAAATATCTACCTAAAGAACCACGAACTTGTACGCATGTACTCATAACCAATGGACACGGACAACAAAACTGGGGACGGGGCAGGGAGGGAGGGGGAGGAGGGTGACAATGGGGGAAAAAGGAGAAACATCTGTAACAAAAATAAATTAATAAAATAAAAAAATAAATAAAAAATAAAAAAGACTCATCCAGTGGATGACAATATACACCTGCCTTTGTTGTCCATCGCTCCTAATCCATAGAGGAAGATTTAAAGACATGTCCCAAAGCCAAAGGTGACTAAAGGGACAATGTCATTTGTTTATCAAAAAAATGATTCCAGCAAAAAAGGCCCGCCTTCCCAGTAGGGCATCTTGGATTATATGTGTGCCTATGACCCAACATCAGGTACAGAAAAACTTCTTTGGGAATTAAGTTTTTTTTTTTATCATATTATTTCAGGATGAATTTCTTCCTGATTTTTTCACCTCCTACTCTTTCTTTCCTCCTTCTAGGCAATTTCTACATTTCTTCTAAAAGCTATCTGTTGAAAATAGACGTTTCCCATAAAGTATGAGTTTGTGTGTTATCTGTAAGGCCAGTCTCTCTGAAGCGGCCACGTTTCAGTCTCTGTTTTCAGATTCCTCTCCTGATGCTTTAGGAATCCTTGCTTGAGGTACTCTGAATGAGTTTGGCTCCTTGCAACTAAAATGCCTCTGCAGAGGCTGAGAAAGTGACAGAGTACTAACTGAGATCTATTTCTCACTTATGATGGTAAGATATTTCAAGGAAAAAATGCCTTATCTTTAAAACTTACCTCGCTAGCCAATGAACTGTGTGTTAAGAATGGGTTTTCTAGGCCTGACTGGTTTGGCTAGAGCGTTGGCCCTCAGGCTGAAGGGCTGTGGGCTTGGTGTCTGTCCAGGGCACTTATCTGGGTTGCAGGTTTGATCCCAACCCCTGTGTGGAAAGCAACCAATCAATGTGTCTCTCTCACATCAGTGTTTCCCTCCCTCCCTCCCTCTCTCCCTCCCTCCCTCCCTCCCTCCCTCCTTTCCACTCTATCTAAAACATCATTGCAAAAATGTCCTCAGGTGAGGATTAACAGCAACAACAAGAATGGATTTTCTAGGCTTTCTCTCAGACATCAGTTCTTACTCACACAGTGCCTATCTCAATGTCTTGTCAGAAAACAAGTGTGTAACCACCATGGGACAGGAAAATGTCATCTTTTTGTCCTCATAAGCCGCGTAATCAATTTACCCTCTACAAATGCTCTTTTTCATGAACCACATGCCTTCTGAGTAAAATGTTCACTGATGGCCCATTCCTGAATTATGATAAATGACAAGGTTAGTCGCTGCTACGTCCCCGTACTTAGGATGCGTCAGGCTCTGTGCTGAGAGCTTTATATATGTCACTGTAACTCTCACAACAAAGCCGGAGGCCGTTCCTGTTCACTTTTACAGAGGAGAGATCCGCAGCTTGGAGAAGTTGCGGGAGATGCTGGCGTCACACAGCTGGTGAGTAACAGCCAGGACTTGAACTCAGATATGTCCGTGGGCCACTTCCCTCTTCCCCACCAACATCAGAAATCTGGAGGAACACTGGTGGTGGTTGTGTGGGAAGGCAGGTCAAGGCTAGAGGAACATGAATGAGTGGTCTGAGTGCTGACATTCTCTGGGTACAGAGCTAGGCAGTGGCTGAGACACCACTTGTACTTGCTGCCCGCTGACATTTAGTCTCCAGATGCCTGACCGTCTGGTGGTGACCAGGCAGACAAGCATGGTGTCAGGGACAAAGGGCACCAACCTGGTTAGGACCAGGAGGGCTCTTCAGATCATACTGTTCAGATTTCCCAGTGGTTTATTAAGATTCGTCCATGTGACTGTTCTTTAACCTAAGGGTTTAGTTTCTCTTCTGACAGCAGAATCTTTCCGAAGGCAGAACAGGCCACACACACAGACATTCCTTCTCTAAATCTTCCACTGTGTAGTCAATTCTACCCCGAAGTACCTGTTACCTCCCAGCTGTTTACATGTGAAAGCCCACAAGGAATATCATAAAATGTGACTAAAGGTGTTTATTCCTCAGGGAAATCATCTTGCATGATTATGCTTTTATGAAAATAGCAAAAATGACACAAAAAGCTTCTTGGCTCCGGGTGGCTAATTAGTAGCCCAGAGTGTTAGTTCTCAGGTAACATTCCAAGATGCTAAATTATTCATGGACAACTTCCCCAGATTCAAAGGCTGAGTGCGAGCCCCAGATGACTCCAGGAAAGCCCACAACTTGTTCACTATGCATTTGGCTTAATTAACTGAGAAAATGGATTCTGCATTTGCTCAGAAAAGCTGTTTTGTGAGGCAGAAGTTCAGTAAGTAATATAATTCACAGCCCCCACTAACTGTTCTGCATTCCGCCACCCTCCCACAACTACCCCCTCAAACACACGGGGCAGGCTGTTCACGCCAGGAGCAAACTGGATGCTGAGAAAACAAAATGAAGAGTAAATAACCTACAGTTTCTGCATCTTCACAAATAGAAATGAAGAACCTGAGATGCAGAGAATGAAAGAAACCCAGTGTCTAGGTTACAAGAAGGTCACGCCTGGGGAAAGTCCATCAAAGAACCGGAACCCATCCATCCCCACTGTCCTCCCACCCAGCTCCTTCCTGGTGAGCATCAGAGTTAGCAAAAGAGAGCCAGGGCTTTTCACAGAGAAGGTTGTCAAGTCCTTTGGGTTTAAATAGTCTTCCTAAATACTTTCTCATTACAACGGCCATTTCCCTGATCTCTGTTCCATTTCCACCCCAAATGGGTTACTACAATTCTGCTCTGACACTCCCCAGAGTTAACATCCATGGGGTTAAGGGCAAAGTCCGCTACAAGATTGCCCTTGCTTCAGATGCCAGTCACAAGTTCCAGGAGTCCCCAGGCCACCCACACGTCTGACTGACTTGGCTATCAATTTGAGGGTTCTCATGACCTCCCCAGCTCGGTTTTGACAATTTGCTGGAACGCTTCTTAGAACTCAAGGAAGCAATATGCACAACTGGTGTGATTATAATGGATATACACAGGGCCAGTTCCGGAAGCGTCCTGGACGCAGACCTTCCCTGCCCTCTCCCCGGGGAGTCAAGAGCCATCACCCTCCCAGCACATCAGTGTGTTCACCAACCAGGAAGCTCCATCAAGCTTTGGTGTCCGGAGCTTTTACTGGGACTTTCATTCGTTTTCATGATGTAGGCATGCTTGAGTAAATCACCGGCTATGTGATCGAAATGCAATCTCCAGCCCTCTTTCCTTCGCTGGAGGTTGTGTTGGCCCGAAGTTCAAACTCTCTAATTATGTGGTTGGTCTTTCTGGTGACTCTCCTCCATCCTGAAGCTACGTAGAGGCTCACCAGGAATCGCCTTGTTCGCACAGCAGATACTCCTCTCACTTAGGAAATCCTCAAGCCCTCGGGGTCTTGCCACATGCTGTTTTGTCCCTCTGCTGGAGCACTCTTCTCACTCCTGGCCTGGCTCATAACTAACTCCTGTCTGACAGTGATGAAGAAAGAAAGAAAGAAAGAAAGAAAGAAATTACAAAGCATTTGCCAGTGAAAGATTGAAACCTGTCCTTCTTCTTGTTTGAGAACACTCTCACCCATACCATATTTACACACATACCTTTGTGGGGGAGGGGGAGACTCTCATACTGGGTCAACCCTATACCCTCACTTTCTTGTGGAAGCTGGGGTAATGGGTCAATTCACAATGGCCAAAAACAAACAAACACAAACAAAACCATCAAAGACACTAAATTGCTCTACTTTTAAAGGCCTACATTAGAGAAGGTAAGGAAGAGGAGTCAGGAAAACCAGGGGCTTAAATTTGAGGAATACTTTTTTGGGGTGCTTTATGTATAGAACGTAGAGGAAGAAAAGAGAGTTGTAAGGACTATTTCTTTTTTTTTTTTCTTTATTGATTTTAGAGAGAGAGGAAGGGAAAGAGAGAGAGATAGAAACATTAATGAGAGAGAACATCGATTGGCCACCTCCTGCATGCCCCACCCTGGGGATTTGGCCCACAACCTGGGCATGTTCCCTGGCTGGGAATCGAACTGGCGACCTCTTGGTGCATGAGTCAACGCTCAACCACTGAGCCACACCAGCCGGACAAGGACTGTTTTTAAGTGATAATATAACACTTGTTAAGAGACAGAATATTTGGGTTTACATCCAATTTCCATTACTTACTGGTCGTGTAACCTTGGGCTGTCATTTAATCCCCTTGTAGCTCGGTGTCCTTATCTATAAAGCAGGGGCATTTATAGTTTCTACCCCCTGAAGTATGCCATCCTTCACACACAGTCTGTGCTTAGTAAATGTTACTCACATTCTGTGGAAAACCCCTCTTTGGCATTTTGTCAAGAAATTGCACTAACACTTTAATTTTAGATGAGTTTTGGAATTCGGACTGATCTGCAAATGTGACACCGTGATAAGGCAGTGTCATGATGTGAGCCTTCAAATTGCATCTCAAAGATGACCTGGGCAGGTCTGCCCATTACAAAATCTCCCCTCCTCCCCCAATGTCTTGGCAACTCTCGTCTCACAGGAAATTCCTTTGTTTGCTGGGTGATCCCCAATAGAACATAAACTCCACAAAGGCAAGAACCATGTATCTGTTATTCATCCTTGCATTCCCAGCGCATAGCAGAGTGCCTAGAACCTAGGAGGAACTCACCATGCATTTCTGAACGAGTGAGAGTAAAGAATGAATGAAGGAGTCAATCCACACGCAAAGGCAGGATAGGAGATACGAAGCACAGGTCGGTGCTGTCCCCCAAGAGCAAAAGTGAGTCTTGTGACTAAAGTGATAGAATACCGTGAGCACTGGATCTGAAGTGAGAAAACAGTGGTTTGTATCTCAATTTTGCCAGTTTTGTGGGCAAGTCTTTCACTTAAATTCTCTGAGCCTGTTTCCTTACTTGTTCTCTCATTAAAATGGAGATGATCATAGTGGCCTTATGGGGTGGCTAAGAGGGTTAAATAACATACATGAAAGCCCCTAACTCTGCACAGTTAATGCAGGGGATCTGACATGGTATGTTGCCCCTTGGTAGCGTGTTGAAGGCAGTCCAGGAACTAGGTTCAGGGGTATAATAAATCCATCAGTGATGCCACACTCCTAGTTTGTGACTTTTCCCTTGACTCTTCAATAATTGCCCAAGCTGCCTTGGCTGGGTGACTCAGTTAGTTGGAGTGTCATCCCACACACCAAAAGGTTGCAGGTTTGATTCCCAATCAGAGCGCATACCTAAGTTGTGGGTTTGAAATGTGGTCTGGCCACGTATGGGAGGCAATCAATTGATGTTTCTTTCTCACATCTGTCTCAAAAATCAATTAAAAAAAATATCCTCGGGTGAGGATTAAAAAAAAAAGAATTGGCCAACCTATGATACCTTGGCAATTATCAAAACATGTAAGACTTAATGAGTAAAAGACCTTCAGCCTTGAAAATTATCTTTAGGTATTATCTTTCCATGTCTTATGATAAAATATAGAGGTGTAGAAAAGAATCAAGGCAATTATATCATAGCTAAAGACGAAACTCCCAAAAGAATAACAAAATATTTATGATAATTATGTCAGATTAAAAAAAATTAAATTAGCATAAGAAAAATTTTATGACTTGATTATGACAGTAATTGGTGAAGAAATTGACTGAAAATGAGCCCTCTGGTAAATTTAAGACATGAAACTTAACAAATGAGATATCGCTATCTATAATTTGCAAGGTACTAGTCACAGTTACCAAAGTGAGGGACATTATCATTTTCTGGCAGGCAGTAAAAAAGCCAGAAATGATGAATTTGATATGATTCTAGCTGACAATATAACCTACTCTCAATTAATTGTGTCACTGGACTTTAGCCTGTGGGATGTAGTCATGGAAATGTTATGAAGTCATTTTATTCTCAGGGACTCCTGCATATGCGGGGGTTTTTTTTGTTTGTTTCCCAAAATCAAGACAGATAGGCTATAATTTTCTCTGTTCCCTAGTTTTCCTACCCTGGGTCCCTTTTCTCATCAGTATTTCCCCAGAATGTGAACTTTATACTTACCTTTTTCAACATAGGTTCAGAACTGTCACAACTTGGTTTTCTCCTCAATATTAGCCCCCAAAGCAACCCAAATTATTAGCCATGAAGGGTTAGTCACAGCCAAATTAGTGTGTTTTGTTTGTTTGTTTGTTTGTTTTGTTTTTTTAATCCTCACCTGAGGATATTTTTCCATTTTTTGTTCAGATAGAGTGGGAGGGAGAGAGAGGAAGAGAGAGAGAGAAACATCGACGTGAGCGGGACATATTGAGTGGCTGCCTCCTGCACGACCAACCAGGGCCGGGAACAAACTGCAACCGAGGTACATGCCCTTAGCGGGAACCGAACCCAGGTCTCTCTGGACCGCAGGCCGACGCTCTAACCACTGAGCCAAACCAGCCAGGGCCAAATTAGTGTTTTGGATGTTCCTACATAGACTGTCAAAATAAAGTCTCTAACAACCACTGACGAGGAATGTTGATTGACAGGCCAGGAGATAGGCTTTGGCAAATTGTAAATATTTATTCAATTATTACTCGAAGGGACTAAAATTGGCCCATCTTTCTTAATATTGGGAATTAATTTTCAGGCTTATAGCCTCCCTTGCATGGGTTTTTGGATTCCTTGGGAAGTGGTCATACTGTTTATTGAGCAGTAGTACTCCATAAGGTAACTTAAGGCAGCCTTGGTTACCTTCTGGAGTAGTAAATCATCTTTCCTCTCTCCCCATTTTACTGGTCCCACCCCACTTCACCTGTCCTGCAATCTGCTCTGCTCTAGGGAAGGCTATGAAAGGAGAGGGAATCACTGAACCTCTCCTTCAGATTTCCAGGGTAGGGCTTGGCGCTGGGACAAGGAACATATATTCTGCATTGTTGCAGCGTGAGCCACCAGAAAGCTTGGAGGAGCACAGAGCTCCTCCCAGAGTGTGCATTGGCTTCGTGTGGCGTTCACCCTGGACGCCCAGCTCTGGGGACCCAGAGTTGCTGGGTGTGGCGTTCACCCTGGATGTCCAGCTCTGGGGACCCAGAGTTGCTGCTCCAAGGCGGAGGCAGTGCTGACAATACAAGTTACCACTTTCGGGGCCCTACGTATGTGCCAGGTTCTTTGCTAGGAAATTCACATACTTTGTCACATTTACTAGTGCCAGCAACCCCATGGGGGGGTCCTACTGTTATGTCTACTTTGCAGACACATAAGCTGTGTTAGAGAGAGTTAAAGTTATTTGCCCCAGACATTGCAGGGTCTCCAAGGCTCCAAGTTCTCGGCTTTGATCACTGTACCATCTTGAGGTCCCATTTAATACAAATTATAAACATGAAAATGAATCCCCACATGCTAGGTCATTCATTCTCTCAACATGTTTTGAATGCGTGCTCTGTGCCCCTGTCCTGCGCACAGTATCCCATCTCCTCTCACCTCAAAGGATGTCACTCCAGCAGTTCTCTCCTCTCTCTGCTATAGCATCACCTTTTTCCTCTCCACTACATCATTCCCATCAACAAGCAAATAGGCCATTGTTCTTCCATCTTAAGACAATTATTTTTGGACTCTAGATTTCCCTCAACCTACCATGCCGTTTTCTGTTCCCCGTTAGAGCAAATAGCACTCAGTAAACCAAGTGGCCTGATATTTCTTCTGGATTCTCTCCTGGATTCTCCGCTGAGGTTGAAAATTATGGAGACACCTTCAACACCTTTTAACTCAGACCATTTCTTTGAACAGATTGAGCATTCGATGGTAGTTTTCACCTTAAATGTGGCTGGGTTTTGTTCTACACTAAGTTGGAAGTTAGCAGGAAAAAGGCATGAATTCAGCCTTGGAAGGGATGTTGATTTCTTGTTCCCTCTCTGCCATTTGGCCAACATTGCATGACCCCTGAGCTCAGAGATGGAGCAGTCAGTGGGAATCTATTGCCACAATGGAGAGAAAGCAGAGTGATGTCGGCGAAGTGCTCTTTTTCTACAGATGGAGCTTATTTGATGCAATATTTTGCCATAAAGTTTATATATAAATCATTTTCCGTAAATAAAATTATGTTTTACACATAGTGGAGGACCTTGCTGGGTAAAAAGACAGATGAAACAGAACAGGCAAAATGAACACAGAGGCGCAATAGAGCATTATGTAAATGACTGTGGATCCCTTTGTAATCCAGAGCATCCTTTTGTAATGAAAGCATTTGTCTTTTGTGCAGCTGGAAATGTTCACGCAAGCACACCTGCGTGGGAAGGACGGCATTATTTGTTAGTGTGTATTTTTATAGATGTTCTTTTTGTACTACATGATTCATTTGAAATTCTGTAATGAGCATATATTTGGGAATTTCTCTCTTTCAAATGAGTTTGAAAAGCAGTTTTAAATGACTCATGAAATAGAGTACACAGAAAGCAACACCATAAGGTCATTCTAGGAGGGTTATTCACATAAACTTGAGTCCCAGTTGTGTATACAGTGTTCTCAGAAAAGAGGTCGGAGACTATGGGCTGAGAACAAACTTTCTAAAGGAAACTCAGTGTCAAGTTTCGATGCAAGTGTAAATTGTTGTGAGAAGGAAGGAAGGAAGAGTGAGAATGAAAGAAGGAAGAGAGGGAGGGGTGGGCAAAGAGGAGAGAGAGGGAAGGGGAAACAAGGAAGTAAGGAAGGGAGGGAAGGAAGCAAACTTATTCCTAGAATAACTGCCTTGTCATCTTTGAGTACAGGAAGGCCATAGCTATGAAAAAAAAGGCCAATCTGGGACCAAAGTACTAAATAAGAAGTAGCTACTTTATCAACAATTAACAAAGTATTAAATACTATTCTTAACTTTGGACAGGAAAAAATAGTATTTGGCTAATGACATATAGATTTTAAAATCCTTGCAAAATAGACTGTTGGAATACATTTTCAAAATTTCTACAAGTCAATCGAAAAAAGACAGACAGTGCAATTAAAAATGGGCAAAAAGTTTAAACAGCCACTTCACAAACGTGGATATTCAAATAGCCAATACATAATGGTGCTCAACATCATCACTTACGCGAGAACTGCAAATTAAAACCATCACGAAATACCAAGACATACCCACCAGATGAAAATGAATTAGAACACCACTATGCACCAACTGGAACTCTGGTGGGAATGAATATAACTTGGTATAACCACTTTCAAAGTTATTTGGTGTTATCTACTGAAGCTACACATATGCATATCCTGCGGCCCAGCAATTCCACTCCCCTGTACATACCCAACCAAATGCATGGGTATAGGCACCAAAAGACATGTACAGGAATGTCCACAGAAGCATTATTCATAGTAGCCAGAATTGGAAGCAACCCAAATATCCATCAGCAGTAGAACAGATAAATAAATCATTGTAGATTTATAAATAAATCATAGCATATATTGAACAATGGAATAATGAGCAATAAGCACAAATGAATCACTGCTACGTAAAACAGCATGGATGAATCTCAGAAACAAAAGGCGAAGCAACAGAAGCCAGACCTAAAAAGAGTCAATGTGTATGATTCCATTTATATAGAGATCAGAAACAGAAAAAACAAATCTATAGTGAGAAAAGTCAGGGTGGTAAGGAGAATAGTGTAAACAAATGAGAAGGGGTGCAAGGGGGTGCTAGTGGTTCTTCAGTTCTTGATCTGGGTGCTGGTTACATGGGTCTGTTTCTGTTTTGTGTGAAAGTCTATCAGTCAAGCCATGCACTTGTGACCTGAGCAGTTTTCTGAATGTATATTTCAGTTGAAAAGTTAATTTACAAGCTGATAGCGATGAGGAGACAGACAACAGCATGTGGCTTGTTCACTGGTGTCTTCCATAACTGTGGCATAGACAAAGTCCATCTCCCTCTCTACTCCTCTTCCCTGGGGCCCCTCCCCATGGGAGAACTACACTCCCTGCCTCTTTGGATGGCAGGTTTGGCTGTGCTCAGAACTCTGCCCTTACAGCATGTCCTTTAAGAAAGAAGTCCCCACTCGGCCACTGCTATTTAAATCCCACCCTGCCACATTGGAATTGTGTGACCTCAGACAAGGGACTGAAATGGAGTCCTCAGTTTTCCCATCTGTAAATTAGGATTACTACCCCAAAGGTTTGTTTTGAGAATAAAGTGACCGATCTCCAGTCAGCACACAGGGCGATGCCTGGCTCAGGGTGAGCCCTCAGTAAGTGCAAGTCGGTGGTATTATTGGAGCAGTGGGCGGGGTCTGGATCATGCAGGGCTATTCAGGCCTTGGTAAGAGTCTGGTTTAATTCAGAGTATATGGCAGGAATGGTGGGAGTAAACGCAAAGTGAGAGGCCTACATGAGGAAGAAAGCAAAGGTGATGCCCGTGAACTGTGCCTTCCCGTACTTGGGACTCAGGAAATAAGGAGGGGCTTGGGTGCTTTGGTAGGAAAGAGCGTTGAAAGACCTTCACTGATGTCATCTATTGGCGTGAAACCCCTTGCCAAAGTCAGGACAGTATATAGCTTGACCCCCCTGGGATGCTGCCAATTATCTGGCATCCCCCAAACCTACCCCATTCTTGTCCTCTTGTCTCAGATTTGACCATTATTTTTCTGGTGGTGGAAGGGAGGGAAGGAGGGAAGGAGGGAAAGAGGGAAAGAGGGAAGGAGGGAAGGAGGGAAGGAGGGAAAGAGGGAAAGAGGGAAAGGTCCTTTAGAAGGAATGGCTGTATGGACAGCAAGGAGAGGCACTGGATGCCAAAAATGGAGAGAAGGTCATTGAGAAAAACAGTAGACAGATTTAATAGAAAATTAAGACTTTCACACATGCAAATCTTGCCTTGCAAGGAAGTTACTGGCATTGTCCATAGTGTGTGTGTGTGTGTGTGTGTATGGCATAGTGCTGAGAACTCAAAGTGTGCTTAATAAAGACTTGTGAATCAAATCTCCACACAGATCTAATGATTCTCAAATATATAAATGTAGATTTTCCAGGACTCATAACAGGAAACACAGTGAATGTAAGACTAACCAGCTTTGGAAGAACATACATCTATTTCAGGCTTAGATTTCTACAACAATATTGTGCTTGCTTGCCATGAGTAAAATATCTTGTTTTTCAAATGGCTAGCAATTATATCTTTAATGGAGTAAACATTTGACATTTTTGGAAACTGTAGAATTACACACACTGAGTAAGTCTGGACCAACCATTGAGATCTTTTACACATTACCTCATTGTGTCACTGGGATATCTCAGTAAGCAGCGGTACTCACAAGAGCCCATTGTTACATTTTTAGGAGATTTGTGAGCTAGTTCTGTTGGTAATTTGAATCTGCCATGATGGGAGAATTACATGTATGTCAGAAACTGGCAAATGCCACAAATCAGCCTTGCCTCCAGAGAGCCGGCTGAGATACTTTACCAGCACACCATTGCATGGATTATTGTCATCTTATAAATTGGGAAACGTAGGCTCAGACAAGTTAACTGTCCTCTCCAAGGTTATCCCTCTCCCTCTGCAAAGTCAAGATTTGGAGCTCATTCTCCAGCTTCAAAGCCCTGCTCTATCCCTTAAGTCTTGATGTAGAATTTGAAATAATCGCTAATGATCCACTTCATTAGAGGTGTAATTTGAGTTTAATTGAAAAGCCTAACTTGTAATTTAAACAATCATTTTCTTAATTTGTTATCCTACTATTTTATTATTTTAAAAATTATATGGACCCTTCAAATGGCACAGCGGAGGGAAACTTGCTTAATTACATTTTCATTCATTTTGCTAAGCAGGTCCGTTGCCAATGACTGCATAATTTGGTCCCAGAAGCAAAATCACTTGGAATGCTCTGAAAAACATGGCTCCCATCTAATCAGAACAAAGCAGTTCGCTGGCAATAATCATATTGTTTTATTTCACATCAGGAGACCAGTAACCTCAGAGTCATAATTTATTACCCTGAAGGGCACCCGTGGAAGGCAACGCTGTGGAATCAGTGATACCAAATCCTAGTGTTTGGGAACTGAAGTGAAACCTGAGGACATTGATTCCTCAACGCTGGCTGCAACATTACATTTTAAATGTCTGGGAATCATCCCAGACCAGTGTAAGCAGAATCTCTGGAGATGGGACCTGGTCATCGGTGGGTTTTTTTTACCAATCACTCAGGTGATTTTTCATCCAAGACCAACTCCCATCAAAAGGAATTGTTTTCTTCCTCTTTTACAGTCACACAATACTGCGGTGTCACATTGGATCTACCTCCTTATCAACTCAGGCATAGAATACCCAGCTGGCCCCACCCTGAATTCCATGAACCTTCTAACTGCCCTGTCTATACTCTGACAATTCTGCCAGTAGACTTCCAAAGAGCTCAGAACTGGACAGAAGAAGCCCTTGCCTATTCTTCCACTTCTAGAATAAGCAGATTGCAATGCATGCAATTAAGA
Organism: Tadarida brasiliensis; assembly: GCA_030848825.1. Lineage (NCBI taxonomy): Eukaryota > Metazoa > Chordata > Mammalia > Chiroptera > Molossidae > Tadarida > Tadarida brasiliensis. Next base: position 72,941,628 of record CM061267.1, on the reverse strand, counting down.
TTAAGGTCTTATTTATTAAGATTAATAAATGATTAAGATATTTATTCTCCCTCACTTAAGAGGAATTACTTACCATCCTGGCTGGATGGGTCAGTTGGTTGGAGCATCATCCCGTACACCAAAAGTATTTGGGTTCGATTACTCATCAGGGCACATATCTAGGTTTCAAGTTCCATCCCTGGTCAGGGCACCTATGGGAGGGAACTGATTGATAGTTCTCTCTCTCTCTCTCTCTCTCTCTCTCTCTCTCTCTTTCTCTCTTTCTCTCTTCCCCTCCCTCCCTCTGCCCCCACCCACCCTCTTTCTCTGGAAAAATCAATAAGAACATATCCTCAGGTAAGGATTAAAAAAAAAATCTTAAAGATGAATTACTTACCTTACCTTTACATTCCCCATAAACTCATTCGTTCATTCATTCCATCCAGCAGTGAAAGAGTACATCATTTTTTTGTCAGTTTCTTTTTTTTTATTGATTTTTTTTTAAGAGAGAGAGGAAGGGAGAGAGGGTGAGAGAAACATCGATGTGAGAGCAGAACATTGATTGGCCACCTCCGGCACACTCCCCACCAGGGGATTGAGCCCCAAACCCAGGCATGTGCCCTGACTGGGAATCAAACTGGTAACCCTCAGTGCAGGGGACAATGCCCAACCACTGAGCCACACTGGCCAGGGCTTGAGTCAGTTTCCAGACCTACGTCTCTTTCTGCCTCTCCTCTTACTAATTGTGTCACTATAGACAAGTACTTGGCTTTCCAAGTCTTAGTATTCTTTCTTAAAATATGTAACAATTCCTGTTTACTAGGATTACAAAAACTAAGACGTTAAATAAAAAGTACCTAGTATAGTGTCTAGTCCATGACATATACTCATCAATAAAGTGACAATGTCATCAATTGATTTTTTTAACAAATGTTTTGGGCACCAAGTATGTTTGTAGCATTATATGATGGAATACAAAACAGAAACAAAACAGGAAGATAAATATGACAGGACCTGCTCTCAGAAAGCCTGAAATGTAATTAGGAAGATAAGATGAACACGTGAATCACAATAAGGAGTACACACTTCTGTACAAGAGGCATAGAGACAAGGAGAGAAATTATGGCTTTTAATAGGGAATGGGATCAAGAAGTCAAATATTTCACTTGTTTGAATCTACAGATGACAAGCTCCCCGGAATAAAGTTGTATCCAACAAGTATTTATTGAACATCAACCTCTCCAATCTTCTCCTTGCATCCCACCGTGACCTCTGCTCCTTAGGACAATCTCTCCTCATTGTCCCTTCTCATCAAACCCATTCCCACCTCCAGGCCCTGGCTCATGACATTTTTTAATGTGAAAAACTCACCTCCTTTTCCAGACATAGAAACCTATATCATACTTGAAGACCCACCCACCCTCTACCTTGAAGTCTTCCAAGAAAGATTGGGCCTAAAGTAGACTTTTGAGTATTTGATTATAAGCTCCAATTGTAGTGTTCTTCAAAATGAATTACCTGGAGCATTTTCTAAATGTATGTTCTCAGGCCTTAAACCAAATCTATTGAATCAATCTCTGGTGGTAGGAGCCTTGGAATCTGCATTTCATATTCATGATAGATTATTTACCTGCACTCTAATGTTTAAGAAACACCTACCAGTCTATTGAATATCATTTGTTTATGTTGCTGCCTCAACAGGAATGCAAATTTTTCCATCTTAAGAGAGTAGGTCTTTTGTAGCCTTCAGCTCTGTCCCAGTTTATTTCCACCACCAGCACCGATCACTAGAAGGACATACACACACCGACTTGTGTGAGCCCTGATGTATTAGATTAGATTGCCCAGAGGCAATTGAAGGAACCTAGGGACTTTACTTGGGGATCATTGTTGAGGGTAAAATTTCTCCAATTTTAGAGAAAACTTATGGAATGAAAATGTCATCCCATTTGTCAAATGTAATTCATGTAAATAAAATTTTAGAATGAGGATGGTATTATCCTTTGCTTTTCATAACTCACTGAAGTGAATTATGAAAGAAATGAAGGCAATATGTGTTTAAACAAGTATGCTGATCTTGTAATGTCTCAGAGCTTTTATTATTCAGGTTTATTGTTTCCTTAGTGTTTAGACTTCTAATTTCCTTAACCCACGTGTGGGTTTTTTCCCTCAGGAAGGAATTTCTTTAAAGCATTTTTAAATGTACCTATTTATCCTGCAGTAACAGATAACTATAAGCACAATATTCTTTAATTCAGCCTTAACTATAAAATACAAGTTTTCTACAAGGAGCTTTAGTAGGGACTCTTTAAAAAAGGAGAAGCTTGATGAGCATTTTGAGAAGACACATGGGGCAGTTACTGCATCTTGTTAGATAAGAAAGTGGTTAGAAACATGTACATACCAATTGCCATAAACATTTAGTAAAATTTGAGTTTCTGTCTTAAACTACTTTCTAAGAAAGACGAGTGCTTCTTTGCAATATTGAAAGTTTTGTTTCAATATTTCCAAAGATTGTTAACTTATAACTAGAAGCTAAGAACGTTTATCTTAGAAAATTGGTAAAAGTGTTGTTGTAAAAGTATATTCACTTAAAATTAACTTTACTCACCAAATTTATCAAGATTGCCCATTAACTGAGACATTAGAGATATAGACCTAATTAACTCAACCATACTAAAAAGAGGTATAGATTCCCTTAAAATCAGGAACAAAGCTAAGGCATTCCTGTTTCTACCCAAAAAATTTTTATTTAAAACCAATTTACAGAAACTCAGTTTTACATTTCAAACTCCTGGCTAGAAGGAATATATTTTTTATAAAATCCCACCAGGATGAGTAGAATGTTTAGAAAAGCAAACAAAAATAAGTTCAGAATAGACTTCTGCTTCTGACAACAAGGTAGGCTAGAAATCACTCTGCATTCTGCCTGCAAAGCACAAAGGTATAAGAAAACAATACATACTCTTTTAAATCAATAGAATAACTTGGAAGGTAGTTTTTTTTAATCCCTTGGAGACAGGAACCAAGAAGGACGGACCAAGTAGACCTCTTGGAGCACGGAGCCTAGGAGAAGCAGTGGGGATAGAGGTGGTCCTAGGGAAAAGACCTTGAACACACCTTGGTCGAGTGTTGACCAAAGACCATACCACAAAGAGCTAGAAATCAGGAAAGGCTATTAACTGGAGGAAATGCTCGGCAGAGGCAGAAAGCAAGTACAAGAAAACCTATAATCTGGAGGAAGGTACTCATCACACACAAAAATTGACACAGGATTAAGGTCAGGAACACAGAAATAACTGCTGAAAAGAGATAAAAGAGACAAACAACTAAATAAAATGAACAAAAGACATGAACAGGCAGCTCACAGAGGAGAAAACACACTGCCAATAAATACAAGAAACTATTCTCAATCTTATTTGAAATCAGAGAAGTGTGATTTGGGGAGTGCTTCACTTAAATAAGGAGACTGCTAATGTGGGCTTGAATGCTAAGAATCCCATGGTGCTTCCATCACTGTGTTCCCAGAACCCTGAAAACCAGTTCTTGACTATCCAACCAGAAGATTGAAAGAGATTTATCCGGGGAAACTGATCAGTCTGGAGGAAAGACCTGAACATACTGACATCAAGTGTTCATTTCAGATGGCTTTATTAGAGCACCCAACGGTTAAGTCCATAGTCAACAAGCCCTTACCCACATGTTCAGACCTTCCAATAAGCTGTTTATTCTCCTGTCCTTACTTATCAGTATACAGCCAAGGAAAGTTCCCAACATAGAAGACTGAGACCACAAATAATACATAATAATAATTTTTTAAAAACAAAAGAAACCAACTTGGAGGAAACAAAAACTATGCAGGGAGAAGAAAACCTTCATTTTCACAAGGACAAGAGAAGATTTTGAATCCATGGAATAAGAAGGTGATGTAACTGTGGGGAGGGGACAGGAACATGCAGATCAGCCTAAATCAGCTAAGGGAATGTTGAAAGACAGTTTCCTGTAGGCTGCTCCTGTTTATGCTCATCTTCCCAGCAAGATACTTACTGTACTTTTTTCTAGACTGTCTATTAAAGGATGTTCCTATAGTAAAACACCTTAGAATACAAAGAGAGTGTCTCCCCCTGGAGCAAAGGGCAGACTTGCTTGTTGTCCATCAATAAAGATTCGGTTCCCCTAACCTCGGGGTTCTTCTCCTATAACACAACCTACTGTATGTGAGCTGCCATCTGCTCCTCTTTACATCCCTTATTGGAACTGAATCTCTGGAAACCAGCACACACAAAAAGAAATGCTGATAGGTGATGGGGATTGCTCTTGCTATGAGTAATAAACTGTCCTTTGTCTCTGACCCAGGGGTCCCATGTCTTCTGTCAGCATCCATGAAATTGCATTGGGCTAACTTGTTAGCTTATGATAGGGTAGAGTCTCAGATGCTTCACAGTTCTCAACAGAGAACTCATTCCTTCTGCTTTTATCTTCCTTTGAGAGCCAAAGTGGCCCAGGCTGAGTTTAGAAGCAGGACATAAAGATCAGTTTTTATATTTTGTTTTGTAAAACTTAGTAAGTTTAAACCTATTGGAAAAGAAAAGGGAACTGTTGACTATTAGATGAAGGCTCTCGGGAAAAAAGAGCCATGGTTTAACACGATCTAGCTTCAGCTTTCCTGAGAGTTTGCAGGAGCCGTTCATAAAATAGTGAGCCAAGTCTTGAGTGAGTCCTGGGAAACATAGGGCTTACCATCACTGCGGTATCTGCAGAGTAAATCAGATAATATGGAGGAATTTTATTTTGTTTTTCTGTATTTGGTGCATTTTGTGATAGAAAAATCATTTTAGAGTTACTGGCCTATGGTAATTCCATCTTTCTCAGCTTTCCCTTCAGATAACAGCTGGGCACGTTGACAGCTAAGTGGTGTCTATAATCTGATAATTGTCTTGTTCTAAAATAAACACCTCAATTCCAGAAAGAAAGAATGAGTACTTAAGTATGTGAGGAGCTGGGCATTTGTTTTATAGGTAACAGGTTGATACAACCCTCAAATTCTCCTGGCCCCATCCCTTAGCAACTAAATAGCATTAGACAAAATTAAGAATTCAATGAAATACCCCCTATGGGAAACCAGTTAAGTAGACCTGCTGAAATAAACTTAAAGTTTACTTTCAAGATTATTTTTGTACAAGTTATTAATGAAAATAACTTATACAAAATTAATATAGTTTTGTATCAAAGAGAAAATGAAAATACCGTTACTAGGTAAGCTATATAGAGAAAGAAAGAGCAATGAACCTTTCTAAATTAATAACTGTGGAATATATGTGGATAGAAAATAATATCAGCAAATTCTGAATTTGAGTATATAAATTTTAATTCTTCAAAATACCTACCTTTGGAGTTTGTGTCCACAAAAGATAAAAAAAAAGCACCTTTATAAAATCAAAGAAAGAGATCATTTCAAAGCATTCCCTCATCTAGGCATTATCAATCATGCACATATAGTTAGAACATTTTTTAAAGTTTCTCTACATTAATATTATAAATGATATTCTTTCCTAGTACATGATAATGTATTCTAAATAAATATTAAACCTTTTGGATAAATAAGTTACTCTGCATTTGTAATCTTTTCTCACAAACACAGTTCACTAATATTAAGCCATAAAATATGTTTTATAATTCCAAGAAACTTTTTAAAGCTGATTTTTGTATTATCATTCTATTTTAATGGTTTCTTAGGTGCCAACTTCTTAATATGACTCCAAGACATAACAATTGTGATTGCTTTTACCAATTTAGTAGGAGAGAGCTTGCTGCATTACTCTACCAAAGCATGCTGGGAAAAGTCATTCACTGATTCAACACACGTTAATTGACCATTTGTAGTGTTAAGCACTGACATAAGCGCCATAGGGAAACTGATAAATTGTAAAACGAGGCTAGTATCAAACAACTCACAGTCTAATAGGAGAATGAAATGTTCACAAATGACAAAAGCATAATGAGTGTCACCAGAGAAAAATAGATAAAAGATAAGTTATGTTAGGATAGAGACCACTCATATCCTACTTTCTGTTGAATCTTCTGCACCAGAAAGATAACTTGGCACTTGGTAGGTGTTCCTTGAAAAATAAGCAAACAAGTAGCATTTGACCTGGGCTTGAAAGATAGAATGATACATGCAAGAGATGACAAAGAAAGCAATTTGTAAAAATCAGAATTATATTTGTGGGTCTTATTTCATTCAGTTCTTTTCCAGGTTGCGATAAAGGACTGTGGGGTTCCAACCTCTCCACATTTTCCTGTCATTGCAACTCAGGAAATTATCAATGGGCCTTGCAGGGTATTACTGGCCCAGGAGGAAATACACTGAATCATGATCATCCATCCAATGAGTGTTGTTTCTTTTAAATATCTTCATCATCCTCAGTATTCACAAAGTATCAGAAAATCAAAATGGTCTCAGACTTCTCAATTAGCAAGAAAAGGAAACCAAATAACAATAGAACAGAGCCTGCAAAATTCTAAAGGCATTGTATTGTGGGACATGCTTACTATCTACATTATGGACTTCTGAATCTTTTTAATCTCTTGCAAAGACCATGTAATATAATATGTTAGTATCTGGTGGGATGGGAGTGGGGTGGGTAAAACAAAGATTGAAAAAAATCCTTGTCTCCCTCCACTCCAATTCACTATTAGTGTGTCAGAAAATGCCATTTTTCTAAGTATATTTCAGTAGTTTCTACTTCTGCCTTTGATAGAAATGCACTCTTACTTATTGTGTCTTCTTTTTTGTTTTATGATTCATTTTATAGAGATATTATTGACATATAATATTGTGTAAGTTTAAGGTGTACAATGTGTTCATTTGATACATTTATATATTGCAATATGATTACCACTGTGCCTCAGCTAACACCTCTATCATATCATATAAGTACCATTTCTTTTTTGTGGAGGGAACAATTAAGATCTAGTCTCTTGGCAAATTTATAATATTTTAATTGCATAACATTGAATATTTAAAGTTTATTATATAGTATTAATGACTATAATCACTATGCTGTGCATTAGCTCTCTAGGACTTATTTATCTATTGGTTTCAAGTTTGTACCCTTAACAGCTTCTCCCAAGTTCCCCCACCCCCTCCTCAGCGCCTGGTAACCACCATTCTACTATTTTTTTTTTATAAAAAAAATAGCAGGAACCGAACCCAGGACTCTCTGGTCCACAGGCTGACACTCCAACCACTGAGCCAAACCGGCCAGGGCTCTACTCTCTATTTTTACAAATTTGGCTTTTTTTTAGGTTCCACGTAGGAGTGATATCATATAATATTTGTCATTCTCTGTCTGACTTATCTCAGTTAGGATAATGCCCTCAAGGTCCACCTATGTTGTCATAAATGGCATAGTTTCCTTCTTTCTCATGGCTGAAAAATAAAGTGTGTGTGTGTGTATCTCCACATCTTCTTTATCCATTGACAGACATTTTGGTTATTTCCATATCTTGTCTCTTGTGAATGCTGCAGTGAAAATGGGAGTGCAGGTATCTCTTTGATACCCTGTTTTCATTTCCTTTGGGTATATAACCAGAACTGCAATCACTGGATGATTATATGGTAGTCCTATTTTTAATTTTTTGGATGAGCCTCCACGCTATTTTCCATGGTGACTGCACCAATTTACCATCCCACCAACACAGTGCAATGTGTCCTTTCTCTCCATCCTCCTGACCACTTACTACCTCTTGTCTTCTTGATGATAGTCATTCTAATGGATACGAAGGGCTATCTCATTGTGGTTTTGATGTGCATTTCCCTGATGATTAGCAATGTCGAGTATCTTTTTATGTACCTGTTGGCCATTTGGATGTTTTCTTTGAAAAATGACTATTTAGTTTCCTGATTTTTAAAATAAGATTGGTTATTTTGTGTGTGTGTTGTTTTTATTGAGTTGTATGAGTTTCATATATTTTGGACATAAATACCTTATCTGATATATGGCTTGCAAATATTTTTTCCCATTCTGTAGGTTACCTGTTCATTTTTTAATGCTCTTTTGCTGTGCAGAAGCTTTTTAGTTTGATGTAGTCCCGTTTGCTGATTGTGGCTTGTGCTTTTGCACACAACTGCTTTATCACTTGGTGTATGCAATTCATCACTGTTAGACCATTTCATAAACTGTATTTGCTATGATGCCTCACTTTTTCTGACATGAATATAACTGCTCTTGTGTGGGAAGCCCATTGTTAAGTGGCCTCAAATGCCGTAATGAAGAAGTCTCTCCTGTGGCACATCAATATTCGAACTCTGAGACTTTTCATCTTCCCTGATGACTCATTCCATTGTGTTAATGCATGGCCTGGGGACACATTTCTCTCTTATTTACACTTCAGGAGGCTGGGGATAGGGTTGTGTAGGAAGAGAGCTCTATCGGTAAATTGTTCTCTTGTCAACCTCACTTTTCACTCCCAGTCTCTCTCATACTTGCTAAACCTGAACCAGAATCAATCTGAGGCTCTAAGGTCAGAGAAGCAGGAGGAGGAAAATCAGTCTGAGGGTGTTTATTTGCTTAGGGAAGTTCAAGATCTCTTGTACTTTATTATTTCTGGGAGCACAGGATTGGCAGAAAAACGGTGGAAGGTGGAAGGTTTGGCTGAAGAGCCAGGAAAATATACTTTCTCCCCATTGTGCACTCATAAGAAGGTTTCCATGGAGATTACTGATTGTCCCGACTCTTGCCTGACAACCTCTCTCTTCCTGATGCAACATTAAGGCAATTTGACAATCAGACATAAGGCCTATTGGTTTCTATCAAGCTGTAACAGTGGAAAGATGAATTCTTCTTATGATTCTGTTATCCACTGTGGGTTTCTTATCAAACTAGAACCTATGGTTACAGGAATGAGTTTGGACATAAACGTCCTTGACTCAAATCCCATTTCCATCATTTAGCAATCATGTAACCTTGGGCAAGTTACTTAACCTCAAAACTCCAGTCCTCAATGTACAAAGAAAGGCTATAATCATTCCTATCTTGGGGTTATTGTGAGAAGTAAATGATATAATGTGTTGTGCTTAATACACCACCTGCCACCCAGGAATCTCTTAGTAAGTAGTGGCAGTGGCTACTGTTGTTATTAATATTGCTCCCTAACATCATCGTGCACCTGTTTTCTGATCTTAATATGTGGTGAGCGGGAGTTCATTTCATTGCTATCTCCTTAGAAATGTGGGCATGTAGATTTTTCTCTGTCAGCCTTCCTGGATTAGGTTTATTTTAATCCATTTTAGTTGTTGAGAACATGTAGTTCTTGTTGTGTGACCTGGTATTAGTTTCATCCCATTACCAGCTCCCTGCAGTGCCCGACGCTCAGCAGTGATTAATTCACCCTCCTGACAGAGACACGCTCCTGGAGCGTGGCTTCCATGGCACCACTTGTCTGCTACACCTTGGAGCGAATGGCTTAGATGATGCTCTGGCTCCTGAGCCAGAGGGAGCCAACCTTTTGTTTTCTCTAAAACAAAATGAGAATTAAAAAATGAACTCTGAACTTACACAAATCCCAAACAAGCACATTGGAAAGCTGATGTTCTTCCCTAAGGAGGTGGAAAGTCAGATTTAATTATTGACAAAAGATGAACATAAAACAATTTAAATCCTAACAGCAGGCACTTAACTGGAGTTTGTGAGAGGAGAAAGGCAGGAGCTACAAAGAAGCCTAAGAAAAGTTATAACAAAAATTAGTGGGGTAGGAACTTTGCAATGTAATAATGCTGTCTGTATTAACATGTCAGCTACTTTTTTTTTTTAATGCTCATATGCATGTAGATAATACAAATTTGCAGACTGATCCCAAAAATGTGCACGTCTAATCAGAGTTTATTGGAGTTGCAATAGTCCTGCCTGTACTTTGCAGAGTCCAGGGTAAATGCTTCCACCACACAGGAAGGCAAGCACATTTTGGAGTCCATGCGGGGAATGGAAAGAGGATAGTCTTTGGCATCAGGGCTGGTTCTGAAACGTGACCCTTTGCCTTATTATCTTGGTGAGCTGGGCATATTTATACTTCTTTTCCATAAAATATCCCAGTTACCTCTTCTATAAAATATTCTAACAGCTACTTTAAAATATTGCTGCAACAGCCTGGCCAGTGTGGCTCAGTGGACTGAGCGTTGTCCCATGGACTGAGAGGTCCCGGTTGGATTCCCCGTCAGCACACATGCCCGGGTTGCAGGCTCGATCCCCAGTAGAGGGTGTGCAGAAGACAGCCGATCAATGTTTCTCTCTCACATCGATGTTTCTACGTCTCCCTCCCTTCCTCTCTCTCTAAAACATCAATAAAAACATATTTAAAAAAATATATTGCTGCCACAATTGGAAGTAATGAGTGTAAATGGCCCGGAATGTATAAGATACTTAAATGGCAGCTACCCCAAGCGAAGAGCAACATCATGGCAGTACTGATATGCGGTATAGTTAAACTTTTATTTAGACTTGTGTGTTGTAAAGAAGTTAACCTTGCCCAAAGAGGTCTGCAGAATGTCTTGCCTAACAAAAGTGTCTACATGATCTCACTCATTTCTGAACTAAACAAACTGATGAACAAAATAGACCCAGAGTCATAGAAGTAGAGTACAGACTGACAATCCTCAGAAGGGGGGGAGAGGGATAAACCACAGAACTTATATGCATGTATGCGTAACCATGGACATAGACAACAAAGCTGGGGATGGGGTGGGGGGAGATGGGGAGGAGGGTGTCAATGAGGGAAAAAAAGAGAAACATCTGTAACAAAAATAAATTAATTTAAAAAAAAGTGTCTTTGTTTACCTGGGGGCTTTGGGACACACAGATAGTCCGACAATGCAATTTAGGGTGGAGGCTTTAGGTCACACTGTATTAGCTCAGCCTCCCGAGGAGCTGGAGACCGAGGTCAGCCATGTGGACAGCTAACCAGGTCCATGGAACCAGGAAAAGCTTTGAAGGTCCCGGTGGGCAATGCTCCACGTGTTGCCACACACTGTCGCCGTTGACTGATGCTCTCCAAGACTCCGTGAGGGGCAGTCGGAAGCTCCACCATTTGAACTTTCCTGGATCTGCTACTGGCATTTCTTCCCTTGCCTGACTTTAATCTGTCTCCTTTCGCTATAATAAACTGTGGCCGTGTGTATAACAATTCGGTGAGTCCTGGAGTCCTTCTAGCGAATTATCAAACGTGATGGTGGTCTGGGGACCTCTGAACTTGTAACTGGTGTAAGGAGTGAGGGCGATTTGGAGGACTGTTTCCTAACTTTGTAATGTGCTTTGCAACTTTTCAGTAAATCCACAATTATTCCAAATAAAAGGTTATTTGAAAACAAAAACAAATACGACCAACAAAAAAAAAAACAGAATCTACTCTAGCTAGAACAGATAAAGCAGAAAAGTGGGCTTAATAGAGGATGTTAGGTGAAGGATTCTTAAGGCTAAGAAACAAAGCCTCCAATCACAACATCAAATTTCACTAATACCAGGAGACTGACTTTATTGTAACCACTGGTAGCTCCATCACCAGGGCTTCTTCTGCCTCAGAAACTCAATCCTGCAAAAACTGGGAAACCCTCAACACTGCTGCTCCTGCCATCTGCACCCACAAAGACGGAAGCCCTAGTTACAGTGTTCTCATCACCCACACCTGAGCTGCAAGGAAAGCTTGGAACTTCCGCTCTGACATCTCCCTTGTGGGGGAATGACACGTTATGGGAAAAGGAAAGATGCAGCATAACTACGTGGACGACAGAATAAACCACAGAGAAAAAAGAGATTGCACCTCTTACTTATCCACTCATAACTACAAAGATATTAACTCCACAGGGAAGCGTGTTTAGCAAGTACAATGGCAATAAATCTGTCGTTAGTTCAGCGTGTTATGTGCCAAGCACTGTATATACACCATCTCCAACTTCCTAGTGACCCTGGAGTCAGAGAAGTTAAACATGACCGATATCACACAGCAGCAGATCGGACTGATTCCTGACCCTCCCTATGATTCTCCTTTCAGATTACTGTCAAACAAAACACCTGAAATCAGGGAAATACTTTCACATGAAGAATGTAGTAAAATGTATTCACGTTTCATTATTTATGTTCGGTTTTCCGTGAGGAATGGTTTTCATGCTGCAATCCCAGCCAGTGTGTTCCAGCCACAGTTGTGGAAGTGTCTGAGCCCGGGAACTGCTCGGAACAGAGGGCAGGAAAGGTGTCCACTCAGAGATGGTCGGAGTGGGGGATGTTAGGTGACTTTAGACACGAGGGTCAAGAGGTTCTGTCTGGCTTTAGGAACACTGTGGAGGTTCACCTTCCTGGGGGGGGGAGACTGGATCAGGCCATCATCCCACTGGTCAGCGCCTCATCTGCGAGAGCCTTCCAGAAGCCCTGATGAGAACACAATACAGAGAACCCATTTTTAAACTTTCACCAAGTTTATCATTAGGACATTGTAGACTTTTTACCGGTCAACGGGCATTAGGTTTTCTGCCAAAGACTTAAAGGACGTGCTTCTGTGTTTTAGCTCTGTTTGGGGAGGGTTATGAGTTCCAAATAGAAAATTCACGTGTGGGAGAATAGGAAGGTGTCAGGATCGTTCCTTTGTCTGACTTGCCACATAGAGATTGCTCTTTCTCATCTTCCTTGAAGATTTCGATAATGTGGACTTTTTTTTTGCATAATGTGTGAGGTATAAACGGTTCAGTACCCATGAACACACCTTTCTTTAACATCAACACGAAAGCATACCAGAGTGAAATATTTAACATGCAGATTGGATTATGTGACTCCTGTGTTTAAATCCCTTCAATGGCTTTCCTTTGCTTTTAGAATAAAAGCCAAACTCTTCACCACAATGGTAAAAAAAAAAAAAAAAAAAAGATCTGCTTGCTTTTTATTTCTTTTGAACTTGGCTTTATAAGCCTGAATGAATTTACCTACCCAACTCTGTGGCAATGTAGATCTAGGAAATACAGTTCAATTTAGTTAAATAATATTCATTAAGTATCGATCATGTGTCCAGTTCATGGTAGATAATAGGGATATAAGTTATATAAAACATGAACAACCATGCAGTCTTGTGTGGGAAACATGTATAAATCAATAGTTACAGAACAATGAGGTATATGCAAAAAAAAAAAAAGTGCATTCAAGATGTAGTCGTGGAACAATGTAGGGAATGCCTGTTGGGAGGCAGATGACCAGGGAGGAGTGCACAAAAGATGAGGTGACAACTGGGCTGTGAAGGACGAAGGCAATAAATCGGAACAGAACCACCTAGGGGGAGGAGCCAGCATGGTGAAGGCCCGGGAGCATGGAACCTCACTAAGGATTTTGTCCTTGGGGCCATGACGCACATGAGGGACAGGACAGAGGCGGGGAAGACAGAGCTGGGATCGATCATGAGGGACTTGAATATCATGCTAGGTGACTGGTTGCTAGTCTTCAAGACAATGGTCTTCGGTAATGTTTGAGTCTACAACAGAGATCTGAATGGCAACACATATGATTTAAAACATTATACGAAGATATGCAATATTGTGTGTAAACATATAATGAATATTTATATTCTAATAAAGAGATGGAGTACCACAATTATTCAAAACTATAAATGTACATTCACTGACATTTTAAAGATGAGTCTTGAACCTATGTATCCCGACAAGTTGGCCCCATCCGCCCAGGCCATTCGGGAAGTCACCTTCGGACAGTCCCTCACACCCTGATGTCTTCTTGTTGTGTCTATCTGGGACTTTTTCTGGTGGTGAAAATATATTCTTCAGCCTGCACAAGGGACAGAATGAATGTGCCTAAAAGGGGCCTGCGGTGCCCTCAAACAATGAAAGAAGGGTGTTAGTGAGAAAATACTCCTGCTTCCTCAACCCTCTGAGAGACAATTCTCGGGTTTTCTCAGAAGCCCCAGCAGAAGGAGTCCTGTCGCCCACAGCAGTAACCCCTCTTTCCCTCCCCATCCCACCACCCCTCCCCTTGCTTCCGCCCATCACCTCCCCAAGAAATCCTGTCTCAGGGTCTGGGAGTTGGTCTGCTTTATGTATTTTAGTTATGTTAGGAGGGAAAAAAAGGATAAGCCTCATTTCATGTTCAAGAGAACTAAGTTTTCCCTTTCTCACACATTATGAGGTTATAGAAGATTTTAAAGAGGCAAGACTCCCGGCTTTCAGAGGCTTGGACAGAACTCCAGCAGGGTCTCAGAGCAGAGCCGGTCAGCCACCGTCTGTGCTGTTCTCTGGGAGAGCGTGTGCCTCTCACCCCGCCGCTCCAGGGGACACCCCAGCTTCCTGCCATCCTGGCTGGATGCCCATCCGCAGTCCACGCTGAATTACACCACCCTCTCGGCTCCATATTCTCCCTGACTGCTTGTGTCATCTGGGAATTTTAAAAAGCCTGCCCCCTGACTTCTGATGTCACAGGGAGTTACTAAATCATCCATTTGTTCAACTGCTCAGAACAGATGACTGCTTTGTTGAACAGCCATCTGCAAAACACCCTTAAAAACACTGTTTTATAACCTGGCCAGTGTGGCTCAGTGGTTGAGCATTGACCCATGCACCAAGAGGTCACTGGTTTGATTCCTGGTCAGGGCACTTGCCCAGGTTATGGGCCAGGTCCCCAGTGGGGGACATGCAGGAGTTGTTTTCTCTCATCGATGTTTCTAGCTCTCTCTCCCTCTCCCTTCCTCTCTCTCTAAAATCGATAAAGAAAAAAAAATTTTTTAAAACACTGTTTTATGATGTAGGTGTTATTGTTCAGGTATGGTGAGGCCGCAGATCAGGAGATGATTACCATGGTATACATAGCGTGTTACATTTCCTACGTGGAGCGGGCACCCCATACCGCTGGCCACGCAGGGAAGCACCGGGCTTTGCCAGCAGGCGGAGGGAACAGGAGAAGAACATGGACAAAGACCTTTGCTGTGGTTTCTGTGGGAAGGAACAGGCGAGGCAAGGCGAGCAGGTTTAGGATTGGCTAGTTGGAATAATTTCAGTGGGCCTGAGGGGTCGGCGCTGCCCCTAGTTGTCTGATACCTGGCTGGTACTGGCCCTGGGGTGATGGGGCAGGTGCATAGGGGTGCAGAGTGTGACAGCCAGACAGAGGAGATTAGGGTGTATGTGCAGGAGGGGCTCTGGATTGGTTAGTTTGCATATGAAGGACACACTCCTGGGTTTACTGTGTCCTGTCTGCGGTGGCTGGCCCTGGGAGGGACAGACTCTCCTGAGTGAACAAGGTCTCAAGATGTCAAAGCATCAGAAATAAGAAAAAAAAAAGGCATGATTAATACAAACACCTTTCTCATCACGGAGTCCAGTTTAGATAAGGTGCAATTCTCCTTCCTAAACTGCCCTCCTTAAAGAAATTATTTTAGCATGAACTGTCTTCTGGAAATAGTAGGATCCCAAACGCACCTGCTCCGTGACAGGCTCCAGAGCTGAGAGCTGGGTCTTTTGCTGCTAATAGGACTAAATGCAAGCCCTCGTACTTCTTTCCACGTGAAAGGAGTCAGACCGAGTAGCTAACAAAGTCATTTGGACTAAATGAGTCCAATTACACGGTGTCAGTCTGTGTCCGACTGATTCATCTGGGTTTTACGCAGAGCTCCAAGAGAACAGTGTAGGTTATTTCTGCAAGTCGAAAGGAAGGACCCCGCTGTCTGAGGGGTGACTTTAGCATGCTTATTCATTCAAGGAATGGGACCTTTCTTCTTTCTTTCCTGCATTTCCTCCTTTCTTCCTTCTTTCCTTCCTTCATTAGAAATAAAAAACAACAACACAGGATGTTAGAAGTTAAAAAGGCAAGCCTGTACCTTAAGAAGTTCACATTCTTCCTAGGTGTTTGCTAGCATCAGTATTGTTACGGACATCAATCTTTAACCTTTATTATTTGCCAAGAACCATGCTAAGAGCTTTACAAGCATGGCCTCAACTTCATCCTCCTCATAACTCTGAGATAGGTATTCTCACTCCCCTTGTGTTGAAAATAAGAAGACTGGGCTTGAAGGTGTTAGGTAACCTGCCCACAGGAGCCCAGTGAGGAGGAGGAGTGTGACAGATGGGACTCAAAACAAGTCCGTCTCATGTCATAACCCGTATTCCTTTCTTTCTTTTGTTTGTTTGTTAATCCTCACCCGAGGATATTGGGGGGTGGGGACACAGAGAGAGAGAGAGAGAGAGAGAGAGAAAGAAACATGGATTAGTTGTCGGGGATAGAAGCTGCAACCCAGGTAGGTGCCCTTGATGGGAATTGACCTCGAGACCCTTCAGTCTGAGGGCTGATGCTCTAACCACTGAGCAAACAGGCCAGGGCATAACCCACATTTCTAACCACTGTACTAGTGCTTCTTAAACTTAACGTTCATGGAAACCCCGGGAGGAGCCGGTTAAAGTGCAGGTTCTGAGTTGACACACTGCGGCAGGGGTTGAAATCCTGCCTTTATAACAGGCTGCAGGTCATGCTGGTCGGTGGACCACCTTTTCAGTAGCACGGTTTAGCCACATACTGGCAGGAAAGTGAGAATCCCATTCCTCCGAATGGGAAAGGTCCAAATAAACGGTGAAATTATATGTTCAATTTAAAATCTTCAGATAGTTTCTAGTCTCACCGAAATTAAAATGAACAAAACCAAAGTGAATTTTAAAGGTTTTAGAGCAGCAAAACGCAGTTTTAAAATTTTAGAACAGTTTCCATTTTACAGAAAAATTTCCCGGAAAGTACAGAGTTCCCATATGTACCTTCTCCCCACACACATAGTTTTTTTCCTATTATTAATATCTTGCATTGGTGTGGGGCGTGTGTTACAATTGTACGCCAGTGTTGACGCATTGACTGAAGTCCAGGATTTGCATTAGGGTTCAGTCTTTCTGCTGCACATTCTGGGGATCTTGGTCCTACCCCTCTGACAGGACCCACCTGCTGGAGACCCCCAGAGTCCGCACCACATCCTTCTGTCTCCCCAACAGCTGCCATTGATCACTGTGTGCTCTGTTGTTTTTCTTATGAAAGAAAAACATATTTTTGGTACTCATGTCTCTATCAAAAATGAGAAAGTGAAAGATAGACCAGAAAAAGCTTTGTTTTCCAGAAAAGTGGATGAGAACAATCCTAGCTCTACTCACATTTGTTGACTGCCCAGTCTCAGTTATTTCTTGAGTTTAAGATGCTTGATACAGAACTCCTTCCTGCAGCTTGGTCCTCTCCGCCTGCAGCCAGGTAGGACAGCTGGCATTTCCCAAGGGCACCCAGTTCTCCTCTCCTTGTCCCCTTTCAGCTGCCGCCCCCTCCCTGCCCAAAACAGCACCTTGGTGTCAGGTTTGTCCCTCACAGTCCAGTGCTTTCCTGGGGACTGCCTGGGTTGTTTTGGTATAAAATACAGGATAGCCAGTTGAATTGGAATTGAGTATGCTCATTGTATTCATTCAGTATGTCCACTGAGACTAACTAAAAATACTACACACACAGTTTTTTTATTTGAAATTCTAATTTAATCCAGTATAACACCGTGCCCCCCCAAGCTACCTTCCCAGCTGCTCAAATATCACCCCTGAGACCAAGGGTCTCATCTTCTGCTGGGACCTGCTCTGTGCTCCTTCCCACATGGACCCACTTCTTCAGTTGGTGTCCCTATTCTTACTCCAGCTCCGTAGTTGACATACAAAATATCCTGTCCCGTTTTTTCTGGCATAATGGTAATGGTAGACCTCGCTGCTAATTTTCACTCCTTCCTGTCTTTCCCCTGTCACCAAGGCAAACAAGAGGACAACCCTTAAACAGAAAGAAATTGGTAAAGGAAAGTTCTTCCTATGACCCCTTCCTTGGCACCCTTGTCCCCCCAGGCACAACCTGGTGCTCTTAGGCTGCACTTCAGTCTTTCCCCAACTTTACTTATTTTGCCACATTTGCTTGTGCTACTGACCCCCCTCTCCTTTTATCTCATGCAATCTTGAAATACCCACTTTCAGTCCTTCCTTTAGTTTATTAGGAACCAGACCCTGTGCAGTTACAAACTTGCCATCTTTTATGTATTTGGGTCATTTTTTGTTATCACAGTTTTAGAGCCAAAGTTATAAAACAGGAATCATTCGCTCAGCCCCAGCCTTGAGGAAGCCACCACAATGGCGTCTGTGAGCATGTTCTGAGTGTAAAGGGAATGGACCTATAGACCCAAGGAAGGTTTGTGATTTGTTTTTATGTCACGGAGGTCAACAAGGGAAGGGACTCGTTTTGTAGGGACTTCCCCTTGAGGTTGCTGAGGTTTCCAATGGCTCTTCCGAGCCCCGGGGCCTCTGGCGTCCCCACACTGTCCCCATGACCTGAGTCAAGGCTCTCAGACCTTCCCGGTACAAGCACGTGCTGCTGTTTTCCGTCACAGCCGTGCTATAAAACTGAGAGGAACAGCCAAAAGAACGAGAGGTCATTTTGAGAACTAGATAATTCAAGACTTATAACCCAGTTTATGCGTTTCAAAGCCAAGAGGGTTGGGAATCAAGGGTGGTGCATAGAGAACCGTGGAAGCAAAAGTCAGAACAGAGGTCTCGGTATATGAGCTTGTCAGTCACGGTCTGACTCCTCAACAGAGGTGTCTCACCCGCGCGGGACATCCATCTGTGTGGCACCAACATGTTGAATGGCAAGCGTGCATGCTGTCACGGGTCGCTCACGGGCCTGGCTACACTCAACGACTCTCCAAAATCCATCTCACCCTCGAAGGCAGAAAGTAAACTGCCCCTGAGAAATAGCCGAAAGAATGTGCTAAAGTGCGTTTGTGGTTTTGTGTCTCTTCTTAGTTATCCCTGTAATCTGGACCAAATGACTTGATGCAGTTGGGTTTCAGTCCAGTAAATTCATTTAAAAAAATGCTTCATCAACTTGGGGTGTTTTTTATTTTCGTTTTTTGGTGACCATTGCAGTGAGGTGAAGATCACCTGTCTGTGAGATGTTATTTCTAATTAATGTAATCAAAGCATCAAGAGACACATTTTTGAGGGAAGCTAAACCAGAGAGAAAGATCCCAAGGTAGTAAATAAATGGTTACATGTCGACATCATTGATGTTCAGCCATTGATGTGTTTGCTTCGTTTTTGTTTGTATTCCCACGTTCTTTCAGGGATGGGGCTTAGAGGTAATGAATCACTTGACAGTTCTCTTTACCAGGCCTGTAGGTCCCATTGAGGTCCCAGTTTCACCTTTGCCTCAAAAGTTGACGGATGCCACCTGAGACAATATATTTTATATGCAGCACTATTTTCTTGATCAGAGTTATTATTTTTCCAGAAATTAAATGTATCCAGATAATTAAAAATATGTTCAGAGAGTTTAAACTTATAAAATAGAATATTATGAATGTGAATTAAAGTCAACTGACTTTTATACAAGTCCCATTAGCATAAGAGCAGGAGAAATACTTCATAAATCTGAAAATAGTACAAAGATGCCAAAGAGCTAAAGTTCTGACGTGGGATGGATTTTTAATTTAAAGGCATCAATTACGCACAGCCTATTTGTGTCCTTCGTGGTACGGAAGCTGGTGAATTTGGAATTGATTTGCCCTCGATTATGGAATTATGTAATGTTACAGCTAAACTGGTTGCTGAAGCAATACGGTCTAAATCTCTCGTGTGGGAGACAGGAAGGTGAAAACCAAAGTGAGTGTGTGATTTGTCCGAAGTCACAAGTCAGGGCCGGTGGTTCTAGAGGCCCACACCAGACTCCCTTCACACAGTTTACAGTAGAGTAATACTGTTCGGGTGCACAGAGCATCTATTCCAATCATCTTCCTGTTTGGCTCCCTGGACCACAGATGCTGGGGCAGCTAAACACTGCGTTTCCCAGGCTTGGCCAGGATTCGACAGGTGGCCTGGTGAAAGCAAAGAATGCCAACGGCTGGGTTGTAAATCTTATTCCAGCCTCAGGGATGTTTGAGTAGAGTTTGACATTTATTTATTTATTTATTTATTTATTTATTTATTTATTTGTTTGTTTATTTTTCTTTATTGATTTTAGAGAAGGGAGAGGGAGAGAGAGATAGAAACATTGATGATAGGGAACATCGATTGGCTGCCTCCTGCATGCCCCCCGCTGGGGATTGGGCCCACAACCTGGGCATGTGCCCTGACCCGGAATCGAACTGGCGACCTCTTGGTGCGACAGTCGTCACTCGACCACCGAGTCACACCCGCCAGGCTATTTTCACTCTTTAATTTTTATTTTTCCAAACAAATTTTAACTTTGTATTTAATTTTGTTCCAGCATTTCACAGAGAATTTGTGTCTCCAGGCAAAATTCTTCAAAGCTAGTTTTGAGCCCACATAGGTTACAGAGGTTGCTTGCAATCACTGAATATTTTAGCAGTATTCGTTCAAATTTGAGCAGTGTTTTACATCCAAAGCTTTAGGCTGATCTAGTCTCAGAAAGATTTTTTAAGGGTATAAAGCAGTCCGTTGTCAACAGAAATGGGCAGGTGACAGAGAATGAATGTCCACCTCCTGCTCGGGCAGGTCACTGTCTGGACATGGTATCAATCAGAGTTAGATCTTCAGTCAACTTTTTGAAATATCCATGTGGTTAAATGAGGGATCCACAGATGTTCCCAGGTGTGCTGTGCCTAGTTGCTGAGACTGTTCTATGACCTGTAACTTGTGGACTGTGGCTGCAATTAAGAGGGGCAGCTCGGCACGTGACCTTTGGGGTACAGGATGATTAGCATAATGTTTAGGCTCAGGGATCCTAACTCCTGTGTCTCCCCTCTGCTCACATGATCACATTCACTCAGCTTCTTTTCATTTTATTGTGACCAAAACATACCCCGTGCATGTGACTGGGGGCACCAGCAGCTGCAATCCGAGGCCTCTGTGATGCTCTTGCCCTGGATGCTCTCTCCTCCGGATCCTCTGAAGGCTGAGTGAGCATCGTGCTGTCTGTGCCTATCGTGCCTTGAAAATCTGAGTGACAGTCCATGAGAAACCCACTCTGCTGACCTTGCTCTGAGGTTCCGCCAAGCCATCCCCCTGTGAGTGACTTGGAGGCAGAAATGAGCACAGGTGATGTGGCCACGTGCAATGCCATCCAAGCTCCTGGTGGGCACAACAGCAGAAGTATCTGGTTTGTCTGGGGCAATGCCTGTGTTTGTCTGTGGCTCAGACTCTAGGTGCAAAGCAGCAAGCTTTGGCAGCAGGGACTTTTCCGGTGTAACTACCTCGGGTGTGGTGGGATGCGTTTGTAGACTCTTTGCTCCTGGCTGTGTAGATTCTGTGGGCCAAAGCCTTTCAGATGCACCTTTCTGCTAGGTAGAGGGGATTATTTTTCTGCCATTAAGAACCCCGATCAATAGAGTTAGGGTTTTTGCTTTTGCATTGAAGGGATTTTGCCGAGCATTTTATTCCAGTTTGGCTTTGACTTCTGTGTGAAACCCTGATCCAAAGGAAAGCCATCCTACCTGCAGGCTCTAAGGGGCAGGATTTGCTTCTGCAGGCATTTGCCGAACGTTCAGAAGCCCCACAGTGCTGCCTATGACTTGGTTATGATTCCCTGACCGCTCACCTGGGTTTTCCAGTCGGACAGACAGCCACTGCCGGAGGAAGGGACACTGGACCCCAGGTTCATTCTGCTCAGGTTGCAATGCCATGAGAGTTTGGGATAGTTTGGGAAGCCTCTGTGGCCTCGTGAACCTTCAAACAAACAGCCCAGGGTAAGGAGGATTTGGAGTAAGATGCTGTATTGAGAGCCTGCCTTGCTCACACAACTGAGGCGGCAGGAAAACTGGTGCCACGTGGCGGTCCCCGCCCACCTCGCCAGGTAAGAGTGCTTCACTTTGACTCTTGTCAACCACCACCCAACACAGCAGCAACGCCCGGGCTTCCGCGTCAATGGAAGAGGAGGCAAAACATGTCCATTTGCCGTCTAATAGGTACTGGGACATCGTGACAGCTGCAGAGAAAGACGGTTCTTGCTCACAGGAGGCGTATGCGTCAGTCTGTCTTGCTGCGTTTAGAGGAATTCCCAGAGGGAGAGAGAGATTGCTGTGGAGACTGGGGAGCCAGAGAGAGGGGAGTGGGGGTCCAGGGAGGGGAGGGCCCCTAAGGGGAAGGGAGGGCCCCTAAGGGTAAGGTCTCCAACAACGAAGGGGCATCATCTGAGACAAGAGGAGAAAGGGAGGACACTTTCTAGCTGGGAAGAAATGGACTGAACAAAGTCGAGGAAATAGGAGAAGGAACTGCCTGTGAGCGGACTTCCTTGCTCAAAGGGAGACGATGACATGGACAAAGCAGGAAAAATATGTTCCTTTGGAGGTTCGGGGAAGGGGCTTGGACAGAGTCCTAAAGCTGGAGTTCCACTACTGCCCCTTCCTCAGCGGAGAAGGGCCACAGGCGGCCAGTGTGACACCCCGTGCGTGGTGCGGCCGTCTGTCCTGTGTCTCTGCACCAGGACTCAGGGTGCGGCTCCAGGCACATACGCACAGGCCATAGCCCCTGAATGAAGACAGTGTGTGTAAGGATGTTCCCATCCATTTGTCATTTGTTTAGTAAGCACTGAGTGCCAATGATAATAATCACTAATTACGTGCGTCTTATAAGAGCACCTCCGTGCTTCCGGCTGAGCGCATCCACATCTGCAGCAGGGACGGGGCATCGCCTCCCGTTTCCTCACTAGCAGAGCCCCTTTTGCACTGGGGGGTGACAGTGAGTCCCGCTGAGAGCCGACATCTCCCAGCCTGCTTGTGGATGCGGTGTGGACACAGCTCTGGCCAGGAGTTGGATGCGGACTTCGGGGAAGGCTCCTCAGAGGGGATGTAGCCTCAGCCCTGGACCCTTCCCCCTTTCTGCTGCCTGAAACCTGAGCGGCTCAGGGGAGCCCGCCCTGCTGCATTGTGTTGGCACAAGGATGAGTTCCCCGCCCTGGTGATGGCGGGAGGGAAGCCTGGGTCTCTGATGACAGCGCCAGGCAGGTGTCAGGCCTTTGCTGCCTCCCTCTCCTCTCGTTGTACAAGACAAACAATAAATGCCTACTTATCTT
The DNA here is from genome assembly GCA_030848825.1 of Tadarida brasiliensis. Lineage (NCBI taxonomy): Eukaryota > Metazoa > Chordata > Mammalia > Chiroptera > Molossidae > Tadarida > Tadarida brasiliensis. Next base: position 72,918,595 of record CM061267.1, on the reverse strand, counting down.
GGGCAGGCTGACCTCAGCCCCTGACCAACCGATACAACCCACTATGTCATTTAGTCCTCACCACCCCACGGCCCTAACGCAGGTAAGAGAGGAAGTGTCCACGATCTACAAATGAGCAAATGACAAGCACCATGAACCTACTACCTGGCAGTTAAGCTCATTCCCAGAGTCCAAGGAAGAAGGAAAAACAATCTCTGCGTGTCTCCACCAGGCACGTATCGGTCCACACCAGCATGCTTACACGAGCAACGTAAATCCCTCCTTTTACCTGTCTCCTTCGCTGGGGTCTTCTCCGTCCTTGAGTCCCCCGTCTCTTCTCGAAAGGAGAACTGAACATGGAGATGCCGCTCTGCTTCCTCTAATGTCTGAGATGGTGGGAGGGGCAGGCACAGAGACCGAGTGGAAACAGTCCTTGCCTTGGGGGAACCCCCACTCCCTCTGGGAGCCTGACATGTAATCACTGCAAATAAACAATGCGAAGGGAGCAAGGAGGGAGAAACAATCTGACAGGCGCCAGGTTGCAGGACAGTCTCCTGTGGCCTGTGAGGCAAAGGCTGCAGGAAGCCCCTCCACCCTCCTCCTCACCCGATCCTCAGGGTTGGACTGGAACCCGGGCTTTCTGACGAATTGTGACTTTCTTAGCTTGTGTACTTCTATCACTATAGCGACTGCTCGTGAACACTTCGTGCAAAGCACTGGGCTCCATCTTTTCCAGGGTGTTGACGCAGTGATGAATAGTCCCGGCCTTCAGGAAGCTTATAATTTGAGATGAAAAAAAGAGTTATAAAGAATTATAACAGTCTGGCCGGTGTGGCTCAGCAGTTGAGCATCAACTCATGCACCAAGAGGTCACCAGTTTGATTCCTGGTCAGGGCACATGCCCAGGTTATGAGCCTGATCCCCAGTGGGGGGCATGCAGGAGGTGGCCAATCGATGTTCTCTCTCATCGATGTTTCTGTCTCTCCCTCTCTAAAATCAATAAAGGAAGAAAAAATTTTAAATTATAACAAAGGAGTAGAAATTATAGCCTGGCAAACTGGGTAAGAGTGAATCAAAGCTGAAACACAGTAGGAATACCAATTTGCTTTGATTTATGATCTTTGATCTCCTTTGTAGGCTGCATCATTCATTTACTCACTTATTACAAAATATTTATTGCATCTTTACTACAAACCAATACCAAGTTAGGTTCTGGTTCTGCCCTGAACAAGACACAGCTTCTGCCCTGGGGGTGCCATGGAGCAGGCATTCCCAGGAAGGAAGCTGCAGGAGAAGGTGACATCACCAGTAACAGGGTAAAATGTATTCTTGGGAGGGTGAGAAAAAAGATCTTACCTTTTTAAAACCATATCGTTTTTTTAAACATACAGAATTTTTTGATGAGCAATCACATGGGTTACAAATATTTTCACACGGTGCCCAGGCACATTTTGTATGTGCAGTACATAAACATGTATGCAGTATATCTGTGGTGTTAGCATTTCATGGGGGTTGGTGATTAGGAACAAAATGTCTAGAAAGGCTCCTTAGTGGGGCGATAATAAAAAAGGGTTGAGAAACACCGATACAGACTATTTAACGCGAAATCGTAGCACCATGTGGTCATGTTGTGACAAGGTAAGCCAATGGACTGTGAGAACACGGAGAAGGGACACCTCGGCTGGGTTCAGGGAGACAGGAAGACTGCCCAGCAGGGTATTCCAGAGGATGGAGTATTTCAGGTCCTAGGGGTGAGAAAGCAAGCATGCCACATTAGTGGGACTACGTGAGGTTCACGAGCATCACCAGAAAATTCGTCTGAAGAGGGCAAGTGTAAGATTAAGTTCCTACTCTGAGCCATTCCCAAGCAACCCACAGGGCTACCACTGCAGTCATCGGCTCTGCAACAAGTCCTGACGTCAGTGCTCCTGGGCCTGTGACTCAGCAGATCCGATGAGACCCAGAGTGTCTGTGACAACTGAGACTGACGAATGTCCCTCTGATAATCAACATAAGGAGAATGACAGCACAGAGCTAGAGGGTTTTGAAGCAAACTCATTCTCTTTTGCAGAAAACTCTTTTTGAGAAACAGATTTGGGCTAATAATGATTACATTGTCTAGCCATGAGATGTCAGGGGGCTGACCATGTGACCTGAGCCGGCCGTAACAAACTGGGTGCTGACTGACACACTCAGCCAGACGTTGACTCAGCCATACGTCGAGTGTATGCAGCAGCCATCTCTCAGCAAGTCCCCTAAGGCTGCCTCGGACTCGGACGCCTGCTTTGGTTGCATTACCTCTTATCCCTCAGTCCACACACGTGGCCCCAGGGGAGTTCCTGCGACCAGTTGATGGAGGAGGGAAGAAGTCGGTCCCGGTTTGCAGATGCTCCTGCACAGTATTCTAGCACCAACCAGAAGTACATGGCTGCGGCATGCCTATCCTTCCCAGGACGGCAAGGAAGGGCGGCAGTAAAGAGAATTTATCCTGGTGGGCAGAACCTCAGGCAGTTTATTTGGTTGTTCACTTTGCACCAGAAGATAGGCACCAGTATGTATCTATATTGATTTATGTGCAGTTTTTAACAGTTGATATGGATGATCAGGTCCTTGGAGAGAACAGTATTGGAAGACACCAGGCAGGGGAGGTCTGGGGAAGAAGTAGGAGGATGAGCCTCAGAATGGGCACAGAGTGTGAAATATTTGTATCCCAGGTAACTGGTCCCCAAAAAACATCTGTTGGAGAGGAGCTTCTCAATAATCAGGCAAACAAATGGACATGGTATGTGGATGTCAGTCAACCTCTCCCTGAGCACCCCAGTACAAAGTGGCCATGGTGGCAGGACTGGAGCCTACAAGTGGGCTCAGTGACATCGACCTTCCTCGCCAGCACTGACCTGGCCACCACCATGGTTGAGTGCCTCATCTGCCAACATCTGAGGTCAATGCTGAGCTCCCTGACGTGCCAGCATTCCCCCAAGGGGACCGGATTGATGCCTAGTGGCAGGCTGATTACATTGGTCTCCCTTGAACGGAGGAGGCAGGGATCTATCCTCACTGGAATAGACATGCATCCTGGATATCGATTGGCCTTCCCTGTTCATCACGCCCTGCCAGCACTGCAGTCGGGGAACCTCTGGAATGCTTCATTCGTCATCCTGGGATTATGCTAGTATTGCTTCTAATCAGGGACCTCATTTTTCTTTGCTCATTGTATGAACAGGTGTATGTCTGTGTATTTGTAAATACAGGTTTATTTTTCCCTCACATCTTTCCCCTTATTATTTTATACAACTTTTGTTGGTAGTTAAGTTTACAATTTAGTCTTTAGGTGATCAAATATGCCGATGGAACGAGGACTGAATTTGGGGAATAATTATTATAGCCCATTAGTAGTGTGACTACTAATGACAGTGAATGCATTTGCTGTTGGACTTGGGGCTTCTCATTTTGAGAAAAGGAGAACATCTTCATTTGTACAAAGGATAGTTGCATTTGTGGGCGAAAACAGAGTTGTTTTTGTCATTCTTTGGAAAACAGATAGGAATAGAAAGGATGTGTGTGCGCCGAGCAGCCAAAGGGTGACTTTCGCGTTACTAAGTTCTTGTCTCTTAGCTTCAAGCCCACCCATCTATATTCTACTTTGTGATGTTAGAGCTGGGACCTAGAAATCCCATTCCTGCTTCCCCAGATAGCTTTGTTAGGCCCTGCCAAAGGGGATGCCGGAGGAAAGCTACTGTGCAGGAGGGGCAGAGGCTAGCTCCTTCCTGTTACTTACAGTTTCCTTCTTCCGTGCTCTTTATTCCTATTGGTGTCACCCCAGCCTCACCTCTCTGTGAGGTGGCAGCCCAGTCCCCGTGGCAACCCGTTCCCCAGCGGCAGCCTCATCACACCCCGTCTCAGAGCCACCGGTGTCAGCTGAGCACTGCCCTCTCCTCGGAGGTCTGAGCGCCCACTGCTCCGGGTGCCACCTCTAAGCTTCTAACACTTAATAGTTCCAACCTCTTCCCTGAATCTCCCAGCCCTAAAACTGAGAGCTGCTTCCGGAAATGTCTGTCTCTGCAGTACCTTAGTGTCCTTGTAGTGCTTTATCAGTTCTTCAATAACTAGTTAACAACGCCTTATGTTAAATTCTTCCCATGGAAGTGACGTGCAGATTCTGTCCCCCGACTGACCCCTCACTGATGCACACAGGCAGGATCACAAAGCATCTTAACAATACTCGTTAAGAATTCTGGGCTTATCCTCAATAAGATGGCATTGAGGGTTTTTAAAGCAGGAAAGGGACGTAATCAGATTTGGATTTGCTGCACTCTGGAGAGTGGGCTGAAGGGGTCAATATTAGAAGCTGTTAGGAAGGTACTGTAGAAATACAGACGAGATGGTGGCTAGAACTGAAGAAGTAAAAGGGTCGATATAAAAAAAGAATGTAAGAGTTATTAAATAGTTAGAATCAACAGGACTTGATGATGGATTACATAAAGCTGGGGAAGTAGGGAAAGGTATTTATTTCATGTGGAGGAGTAATATTATGATTTATAAGAAATAGATATTTGCCCAGCCAGTGTGGCTCAGTGGACTGAGTGTCATCCCATGGACTGAGACATCCTGGTTCGATTCCTGGTCAGGGCACATGCCCGGGTTGCGGGCTTGACCCCCAGTAGGGGGCGTGCAGGAGGCAGCTGATCAATGTGTCTCTCTCATATTGATGTTTCTATTTCTCTTCCCCTTCCTCTCCAAAAAAAAAAAAAAAAATCAATAAAAACATATTTTAAAAAAATAAATAGATATTTGGTCATTCAGGTGACCAAAATATATTTCTCATATATTTTTGGTCTTAGTTCATAGTTCTTGACTTGCAGTCCCCCAAACTCTTGAATTTCTTAAGGGTTTAGAATGATAATGGTGTCTTTTGCCATGTGAATGGGGTGACTTTGGATGCACCTAAGGATGGGGGTTCAGAGCACTTCCAGGTTGGAGATGTGGGGGCAGTGATGAGCCTGGAGAGGGCACAGAAGCTCTGCACCCCTTCCCCCATACCTTGCCCTATGCGTCTCTTTCATCTGCTGTTCCTGAGTTATATCCTCTGTAATAAATCAGTGATTTGGTGAGTAAATGGGTATTCCTGGGTTCTGTGAGCCACTCTAGCAAATTAATGGAACCCAAGGGAGGGGGCGTCATTGGGACCTCCCACCTATAGCTGGTTTGTCAGGAGCACCAGTAAGAGGCTGGGCTTGTGGCTGGCATCTGAAGTGTGTATGTGGCAACGAGGGGAGTCGTGTAGGACTGAACCCTTAACGTGTAGAATGTACTGTGATCTCTGGGTAGAGAGCGCCAGAATTGAGTTTAACTTTTGGACACCCTGCTGGTGTCTGAGAATTGTGTGTTGGGAGGGGATACACACACACATTGGAATTGTGTCCAGGAACCCAAGTTAGGAGGTGTGAAAAAGGAAGCCATCGAGGATGATCCTCAATCTGTGATAATGCCAGCTGGCGGATTGAGTTCATAAAAAGAAGCCCAAACACTGAAGGGTAATCAGGTTTAGGGCAATCAAATGAATCCAGTTTTGAACTGGGGCTGGATTCAGAGATATGGCACTCAAGAGGAAGAGGTCAGAGTTGGAGACAGAGATTTGGGAATCATCAAAATACATAGTACAGAGAGCCAAAGGAGTGGATGGAGCACCCAGGGAGAGAATGGAGTGGGTAGAGGTCGAAGGCCAAAATCCTAAGAACAAAATGTGAGGATGTTTGGTGTGGTTGAGTAAACCGGGTCCTGGATTTGAAAGGTACTATCAGTTTTCAGATTTGGGGCCCAGAACCTCAGGAAATTGCTCCAGTCTCCTCCTTGTGGGAGAGTTGCTGTCATCCAGTGCTTACTGCCACACCCCAGCACTTCCCTGCATAGGGGACTAAAGTGGGGATGATGACCAGGTCATCAGTGTGTGGAGCTCATTTCTGAGCATTGATGCAGAGGCATGCTGAGAACTGTGAGCAACACGAGACCCTCTGTGAGGGTAGACCACTGGAAAGCAAGTATCTGAAGGGCCACTTGATGAGTGCGGGACCAAGAGGTGCTGACCCAGCAGGGGTCCATCTGGCGCTTCCACCAGCTCCTCTGGGAGGAAGTACAATGGTGCAGTGGTTGAGGCACAGGTTAAAGCTGAGCTCTTGCACCTCAGCTCTTTGACCTCAAGGAAGTTAATTTCTCTAAGCTTCAGAGTACTCACCTATGAAATAGAAAAAATAATAGCATCCCAGGTCATAGGGAAGTTGCAGTTGAAATGAGAGAATCCATATAAATCCCAGTGCCCGGCGTGTAGTAAGTAAGCATTGTGTTAGCTGCGGGTGCTGGGTATCAGTTATTGCCTCTCCTTTCCGAGTCACCCCGCATTACCAGCTGTATGACAGTGGAGGTTTAAGTACGTCTCCTTTGCAGTGAACACAGTATTGAGCTTTGTCACTAGAGGGTTACTACGGGAGGAGGGATTTCTTGCTGCTGTTTCTGTGTCTGGCTCCTGCTGCATGGCTGTCCCGGCACGCGTGCTAGGGTACCCCGTGGGACTCTCCCCAGCAGCACACCCAGGATGTCTAGTCTCCTGTCAAGCTTGCAGCCTGGACTGGTGATCACTTAACACGGCCCTCCTGACATGGACAGTGATCATGCCAGACCCCACGGCACACTGTCTACAAGTTGGTTTCCGATGCCCTGACGCGCTGTGTGTGCTTGGCACCAACCCCAGCCTGCCTGCTCTCCTTCAGTTCTTTCCCAGGACCCTCTAGACATGCACACTGCACTCCCCAGGCTGCAACCTGCCCTACAGATAAGCAGGACCTCAGTACCCCAACTTCCTCTGCAAGCCTGCCTACCGGGCTCAGTGCACCCACCAGGGGGCAGTTTCTGCTGGCCCAGCACAGACAGACAAGCTCTAGTCTGGGCAACTTAGCAAACACCAAACATCCCAGCTGTCTGTGGATGGCAGCCATACCTTCTCTGGTGAGCTCTGAATTTAGAATTGTACTATTCTTCTATCCTGGTGCTTGGTCCTCTTCTCCGTCATCTAATGTGAGAGGCAGTATTCACTAGATATGTCATTACTGTGCAGATAGTTAATTATTGTAAAGTTGCTTAGCAACAATTATTCAACATTCAGTTCTTATCAGCTTTTGCACTGAGATGATTTGAAACCCTGAAAAGGGTGTACTATTTCAGGTACCTAGCATTGAACTCTATTATTTCTTTGCTAAAATAGCGCAAGTTAATCTTACATTTGTATAACAATAATACATTTATTTAAACCCGTAATTGCCAGCTGAGCCCAGCATTTCTGTACGTTTCTGTCAGACTTAGAGCTATGCAGAACACAAAATTAGTTGGAATAATTACATTTGTGTTTCAAATTCACTAATCTTGAGTCAAGATGCATTTCTTGATCAAATAAATTCTGAAAAGGAAAGGATGAAGAATGTGGTTAGACTAGGTATCCTTACCAGTCTCTTCAAATTCAATAATTTCATATGAATTTGACATAACAAAAGTCCTGTGGTCTTTCCTCTATCAGGTCTCTTACCAAAATAAATTAGAAGCCAAAGAGAAAATGTAAACAACCCTCAGTGTTGTTTACTGCAAAACCAATTTTCTTTGAAACATATCAGCATAAATTGGTGCCAAGGACTAGAAAGAAAAAAGTGTTACATGTGGTGTTACAAGCATAAAGCGACAAGTGCAAACACCAACCTAACCATCATCTTCATTCTCCCTCTTGTGTTATATTGCACAAGTTCATGAAATGTTATGGATAGAAATCGTGGCTGGTTGGATCGTGCTAAAAGAGAGAAGTTCATTATGCTAAATGAAAGAAAAGCTGTGGTTGATCCTTCATTGGAATAAAATTATTACTTTCCTACTTTATTGGATATTCAGGGTGGGTACTCAGTAATTTGTATTTTTAAAAATCCAACATCACACGCAATGGGAAATGCTCTTCTCTAAAGAGAAGAGCATTGTTCTGTGAGGTGGTGTCAAGAATAATGATAAACATTCACATATCACCCAGTCAAAATATAAAACATTGCCCCCAGGACCCCGGAAGACCCCTAAGCGCCCCTCACCAATCACAACCTTCTGCACTCCCGGGAGGTAATCCTCCTAATTTTTGTGGCTGTTACTTCCTTGCTTTTCTTTATGGTTTTACCACGAATATATGTATCCCTTACCATACTGTTTGACTGTGCCTGTTTCTGAACTTTGTACAAATGGATTCATAGTGTTCGTATTTGAGCGCTTTCTTCCAATCACTGTTGGAGTTATGAGACGCTGCAGTTCATTCAGGGTTATTGCTATAGGACTGTACTGTAACTGTTTGTTCTACTGTGGAGGAACATTGGGATGTTTCTGGTCTGGGGCTGCTAAAATAATCCTTACATGAACACTCTTGTATCCTAATTTTCCACAAGTACACAAGATCATCTAGGAGTAACTTTGTGCGTTGTGAATATTAACAACAATAATAGGAATAGTAGTAACATATACTTTACAGTGTTTATTATGTTCCAGGTACTGAGCATTTCACATAGATTAACTCATTTAATCCTCACAAAAGTCCAATGAGGGCAAAAATTGGTCTTGGATGGGGTGGGGAGACTAAATCCTACTTTCAAGGTCATAGAACTAAAAAGATGGGATTCAAATCCATTTACAGCAGGTCCGCAAACAACACTGTTTCATTCAGTGTTGTTTCGTGCCACAGAAACTTAACTCTTGTTTACGTTGATTAGCCTATGGTAAAGTTGGTTTCATTACATGTTGTTTTGCTTAAAGTCACAGAGCCTGTGAGAGACGCTAAGTGGCCTGTAGTTAGCAGAATCTGTATGCAATAGAACTTCTAGAGTACAAACGTCTTCAAAAGTATTGGAGAATGTCAAACTGTTTCCCAAAGAGGTTGTACTAATTTATACTCCCCCTAGCAGGATAAGAGAGTTTCCATTACGTCCTGTCTTTGTCAACACTTCTTATTGTCACCTTATTGTAGTCAATCTGGAAGTTGTGTGCTGCAATCTCACTGTGATTTATAGTTGTGTTTCTCTCTTGCAAATGAGGCAAAGGATTTTTTTATGTTTCCTGACCAAGTGGATTTCCTTATTTGTGAATTTCTTGTTCAAGTCTGTTGCCTACTTTCTACAGGATTTTACATCTTTCTCACTGACTTATAGGCATTCTTTCGATGTTCTGAATACAGTCAGCCCTTCACATCTGTGGGTTCTGCATCTGTAGATTCAACCAACTGCGGATAAAAATATTAGGGAAAAAAGTTATGTTGTTGCTGATGTGTACTATGTAGCTAGGCCTACAATGGCGGTATCTATACTGAACATGTACAGACTTTTCTTGTTATTCTCTAAACAATACAGTATAAATATTTACATAGCATTTATATTTTATTAGGTATTATAAGTAATCTAGAAATAATTTAAAGGCTATAGAAGGATGTGTGCAGATTATATGCAAATACTATGCCATTTTATATGAGGGACTTGAGTATCCGTGGTATACACAGGGCATTCTGGAACCAACTCCCACAGATACTGAGCGATGACGATGGTTTCTTTGGCCCATAATATGTGGTGCAACTATCTCTTCATACTGAGGCTGTGTTTGTACACTTTGCTGCTTTTGATGGAAAAGGTGACATGTTAATGTATTCATATTTATTCACATTTTCCCCTTGAAGTTAGAGCTAGCTGAGTCTTATTTTAAAAATCCTCTCCCTACCCCAATATTTTGAAGTTATTCTCTATATAGTGTTCTCATATATTGGATTGTGTTATAATTTTCCTTCAACATTTCAATCTTTAAGAAACCTACAACCAATTCTAGGTACAAAAAAACAAACAAACAAAAAAAACTGTCCTAGAACCATTTATTGAAAAGCAGTCCTTTCTCCACTGTAGGATAGTAACCACTGTTGCCATAAACCAACCTCCATATAATACAATGCTACACTTTTTTTTTCTTTATTGACTTCAGGGAGAGAGGAAGGGAGAGGGGGAGAGATAGAAAGAAACATCGATGAGAGAGAACATCAATTGGCCGCCTCCTGCATGCCCCTCACTGGGAATCAGGCCCACAACCTGGGCATGTGTCCTGACCTGGAATCGAACCGGCAACCTCTTGGTGCATGCATCGATGCTCACCCACTGAGCCACACCAGCCAGGCAAAATGCTACACTATCTTAAAAACTATAGTTATATTTTTATATCTGGTAGGCAAGGTAACTCCTATTACATCATTCTTCTTAGAGACTGCCTGGCTGTTCTTGGTCCTTTGCACTTCCATATAAACTTTAAAATATGCTTGCCAATTCCAAAAGCCACTTGGAATTTTGATGAAGACTGCATTGAAATTACAAATCATGTGGGGATAATTAAGATATTAACATTATTAAGTCTTCCAATCTTTGAGCAGGGAATACTATTTAAGTCTTCTTGAGCGTCTTCAAAATTTCATAATTTTCTCCAGAGTTCAGAACATCTTTGTGAAACTGCTAAGTATTTAGTATTTATTGATATTAATATTTTTATAAATTTTCATGTTCTGTTTGTTGCTGCTATATAGAAATGCAATTGATTTTCATATTGCAATTTTTGCATCTAACAAACTTGTTAAATTCTCTTATTCATTTTAATGATTTGTAGATTCTTTCAGATTTTCTACATATACAACATTATCTGAGGCTAACAGTTTTGACCTGAAAAGCAGTGATGACAGACATGCTTGTCTTATTCCCAGTCTCAAAGGGAAAGCTTTCAAAGATTCAGCACTGTTTGCTGCAGGCGTTTGGTAGAAACCCTTTAACTGGATTGATACAGTGCTCTTCATACCTACTTTGTTAAGAGTGTTTTTTATCATGAATGGATGTTGAATGTTTAGCAAATGCTTTTTTCTACATCTAATGAGATGATTATGACAGGGATCATAGTTTTTTCTAATGTAAAAACAACTTTGAGTCCTGGCATAAATCTGCCTAGGTCATGATGAATCATCCTTTGCTGGATTTGTCTTACTTATTACTTAGGATTTTGTGTCTATGTTCCTAAGTGAAACTGGCCTGTAATTTTCCTTGCTCATATCATCATCTGGTTATCAGGTTATTTATTTGCTGTTCTCATAAAATGAGTTAGGGAGTATCCCTCTTTTTTTATTCACTGGAAGGGCTTAAATTTGGAATTATTTATTTCTTGAATATTTGGCAGTATTCACCAAATAAGTTGTTTAGACCTAGAATTTTCTTTCTAGGACTACTGAGTCAATCAATTTAATGGCTATAGAATCATTCTTTTGTCTCTTTTGGTAAGCTATATGTTTCTAAAAATGTGTCAATTTCTTGTACATGTTACACATTTATTGGCTTTAAGTTGTTCATAACATCGTATCTGATGTCACAACAGAAACAGTTGTTCTTTCACTCCTGACATTGGTTAATGTGTACCTGCTCTTTTTTTCTTCAGTATTTTTCCAAGAATAAACTTTTCATTTTATTACTTTCTATTCTAATCTTTATTTCCTTTGAGATTGTTTTGTGCTGTTTTTCTAATATATTTATTTCTAATATATTTATTATAGATGCTTCTCTCATTAATATTTAGCCTTTTCTTTCTTCTAGACACATTTAAGGCTATCAATTTCCCCCAACTACTGTTTTAGCTACAACCCATTAATTTTATTAAGTATTTCACTAGTGTTCAGTTCCACTTAAATTCTAGGATCCACTAGGATTTTATGATTGATTCATGGGTTATTTGGAACTGTGTTAACTTCCTAAAATATGGGGCTGCTTAATCACTTCCACAATAATTTAAAATTATCCTCCTAGTGAATTGAACTCTCATTATGTGAAGTTAATTTATTTCTAGCAATGTTTCTGCCTAAACAATTTTTTTCCAGATATTAATATATCTATATTAGCTTACTTTTGGTTGGTATAACTTTTGCCATCATTTCACTTTCTGTATTTTATGCCTTAGGTGTGGTCTCCTACAACAACATGTAATTGCTTTCGTTTTTTCAACCATTTTAACTGTCTGCCTTTAACTGGATAACTTGGTTAATTTACATGAAATGTCATTTCTGACATAATCAGGTCATATCTATTACCTCATTTGTTATATAGAAATGAGTTATACACTAGGAATCACATTCATACTTAATCAACTTCTTCATTCTCTTCTCAGACCATCCACACTTAGGGCACTTACTCCAGTCACTACCCTACAAACATATATCATTATGCTTGTGTATTTTTAAATCCCTCATTTGTTTCACCCCATGAAAAATCATTATTGTTCTATATGGTAAGTGTCTCTTTAATTGATATTTACAAGCATTTTGGTTTGTTCTCGTTAATCACCTCCCTACTCCATCCAGCGCATCCTTTAGAATTTCCTTCTGTCAGAATCTGCAGGTGGCAACCCTGCTCATATTTGCTGTCTGAAACTATCTTTATTCCACCGTCACTTTTTTTTTTTTTTAAGTCCTCACCCGAGGATATTTTTCCATTGATTTCCAGATAGAATGGAAGGGAGGGAGAGACACATCAATTGGTTGCCTCCCGCATGACCCTAACCAGGGCCGGGATCAAACCTGCAACCCAGGTGCATGCCCTTGACCAAGAATCGAACCAGAAACCCCTCAGTCCACAGGCCGATGCTCTAACCGCTGAGCCAAACTGGCCAGGGCTCCACCATCATTCTTGAAATGTATTTGGTGAGTATAGAATTTTAAGTTGGAAGTTATTTTTCTCACACATATTACAGATAGTCATTCAGCTGGTTTCTGGCTTTCATTATTGCTGTTGAGAAGTCAGCTAAAGAAAAGTTGAGCTGATGTTGCTTTGAAGGTTATCTGTGACATTTGTTTTGGCTGCGTTTACAAGTTTTTGTCTTCAGTATTGTGTTTCACTATGCTTTATCTAAGTGAGGGTTTCACATTTTTCCTGCTTGGGATACATTTGGAGACTGGTATTTTTCCTTGATTTGAAAAATTCTCAGCCCCATTATCTATTTGAAACTGTCATTGGCTATACATCAGACCCTTTTGCTACATCCATTCTGGATAATTTCTGCTGTCCCTTTTGCAGTCATTAATTCTTACCAGGCTCATCTAATCTTCTGTTAAACCTGCCCACTGATTTATTTTTAGACTTCTATTTGGTTCTTTTTCAAATGTGCTAAGTCAGTTTGTATAATGCCTTGTTTCCTGTAGATATTTTCAGAGATGTTTTATATCATGCATGTGCTGACTCCAAAGTTGTTTTCTGGTGGTCTTGGCTGCCTTGCATTCATGGTGCTAGTCTTTCTTGTAGAGTTTATTTTAACTTGAGTCATTCACTTTCTAGGGGAATTGTGACCCTAGCAACCCCCAAAGTCTGTTCACGTGGCAGCTGATTTCCAATGGTGCAGGTGGAAGTGCACAGGCTCTGAGGCCTAGAACCCCAGTCTGCATAATGTCACCACTCACATTCTTTTGAGCAGATCAAGAAACAAGGCCAGTCCAGGTTTGAGGAGCTGGAAAATGGGAGGAGATGCAATGGGCATGGGTACCAGGAGTGGTGGAGAACCATGGCCCCTTTGCAATCCACCCCATGGAGTTGTCAGAATTGCTGAATAATGAGGAGGCCTCTAGAGAAATTGTGACATCTAGGCTGAATTACAGGATTCTGAACTGGTAAACTGGGTATAAGTTAACATCATGCATCCACTGAAAATGGAAGAAGAGTAAATTTGATTTCAAATGAGGATTTTCCAACAGGGATCTGAAGTTCAGAAATGAGATTTAGGTTACAGATTTAAGAGTACAACTAATATTTGAAGCAATGGATGCATCAAGTAAGGTCAAATAAGATTCCTAGAGATGAAATCCCAGAGAACTTTTCTTTTTTAAGGAAAGAGAAAAATTATAACCTAAAGGAGAGTTAGGGAGTGCATAAACCAAGTAGGATTGGCTTAAAAGCAGTAAAGAAGAGTTAACACTGTCAAGCCTCACAGAAGCAAATACTAACCAATTTTTAAAGAGCTGATATATGCTGTACACCTTAGACTTATACAGTGATGTCTGTTAGTTATTTCTCAATAAAACTGGGGAGGGGGAAGACCTGATACAAATGCAATTGCACCTGAAAATGATCACTTCAGAGATCTCAGGGCAAACATGAAATAAAAATACAAGTTGTTTTAGTTTGTAATCTTTGTTAAATTCATAACCATTTTAGGATGTGAATGGGATTACTCTTTGATTTTTTCAGTTTATAAAAATGTTTTGAATTTCCCAACCATTAGGCAATCAGTGAGATTCCCAAGGTAACTACAAATTATTTCAGGGGTCATCAGTTATTAACAAACACTGTAGAGATGTATTATACAACATATAATACTGAACCTTAAGGCTTCTTCTTAACCTTTCATTGTAAATACACAATGACTCGAGGACATTTAAAAGAATAATCATATGTATTATGAAAGTAGGAATGATGAAATTCAAGATGACAATGTATTCAAATAAAAACTTTGTTGAAATTCTACATCTGTATTATCATGAGGTATTTATCTGATAAATCTAAGCTAATGCTTGAACAAGAGTAGCATTAAAATTTTTTTGCCAAAATTCCACAAGTTTGTCCAGTTTAGAGCTGTTCTTCCTTGTTTAGTCCAAAAATGGAATCCCACCCAGCAAGTACTGTTACTTACCTCAATAGTGTAAAATTCCATCCACTGGAGGCCTGATCTATACATTGCAAATATATATATATTTCATTGACAACAGGCATTCTCAAAGCCTAAAAGCTTAAGAAATGAATTTTTAAAACCAATGATGGTTAAAATAAGGGGTTCTGAACTGTAAACGCTTTGTTAAGCTTTATTGCATAGACTAACACTTCGGTTTCCCGGACTCGGTAATACTAAATTGCCTATTGGGCTTAGTGGCTTCTTGCATCAGCTCCTGCAACTGTCCTATTTGTTCGTCACGGAAGTCATGAAGCTTCTCTTCTGGCAGGGCGGCTCCAAAACATGCCTTTTCAGTTGAATTTTGGCTGTTTTCGTTAGCTTGTTGCCGTAGCACGGCTGCATATGCCTAGGAAAAAGAGAGACAAATGAAGGTTGTAGGTATAAAATCAAAATAAGATCTGTATTCGCTCGTTGAATGTTGGAGGACTTGAAGAATTCTAATTCCAAGGCCCTGTTTTTCTCTATCACTGAGTCGTCTGCCTTTGATGAAAGATACAATACTATAGCTGTGTCTTTACTATTCAGTGATAATTTTAAGTACCTTATTTTTAGCATTTTAAGAGATTGGATAAACTCTGCTAAAAGTTCTTAACCTGGAAAGCTGCAAGGTGTGAGGCGATTGAGGAGGTTGAGAGTGGTCCATGGATGATGGCTTCAGAAATGTGTATAAGCCACCCAAAAATCATGTGCACAAGTGTATGTACACGAGCATTACACTATTCTGGAGCGATAACTTTCATTAGATTTTTCAAGAGGTAGCCATGAGTCTTAACAGGTTTTTAATTGGGTCTCAAAATTTATTGTTTATCCCCCGTCTTCAACTTTAAAACTAATTTATATCATACTAGAGGGAAAAAAAAACTTTTCAAACCTTCAAGTCTTCAATATTTAACAACTGCTTTTGTCAGGGGAAAAAAATCCACATTTTTCTCTCATTCAGTCAGCATCTTCAGCCTAATACTCCAACTACCATTGTCTTACACAAGTGACACTTTTGGGAGCAGATTTTTACTCTAAAATCAATCTTTTCATCAGGTGGGAAATACGACTGTATTTCAGTTCATGAAGTTAAAGATTACATGGTTAAGTGAATGAATTCGTTAACTCTACATAATGTTGCTACTCTATGTGGTTTAAGATGATTAAATTGCTTATAACTCCCAGCATCACCAAAGAAACTGTAATTCCAGGCATTCCTCTTTTTTTGTTTGTTTTGGAAGTTGTAATTGGTTTGTATTTCATCAACATACAATACTGAAGTGGCTTTAAACATGGAAGAAAATACCACTCTTATCCTGAAATACCCACTTTTCAGCAATGCATAGTTAATCCAAGCATGGAAAATGGAAACAACAATTTCACCTAACCCCATGATTGGTGTTGAGACTTTTTTTAATTGAATTTATTAGGGTGACATTGGTTAATAAAATTATATAGGTTTCAGGTATACCATTCTACAATACATCATCTGTATATTATATTGTGTTTAGCACCCCAAGTCAAGTATCCTTCTATCACCATACTGTTATCGGTGTCCATGAATCTTTTTTTTTTTTCTTTTGCTTAATCCATTCCCCCTTTTCACCCAAACCCCTCTGACAGCTGTCAGTCTGTTCTCCGTCACCATGAATCTGTCTCATGGTTTATTTTGTTCATTAAATTCCACATATATGTGAAATCATGTGATACTTGTCTTTCTCTGACTGGCTTATTTTACTTAGCATAATATTCTCTAGGTCCATCCATGCTGTTGCAAAAGGTAAGATCTCCTTTTTTACAGCTGAGTATTATTCCTTTGTGTAAATGTACCACAACTCTTTTATCCACTCATCTACTGATGGGCACTTGGGCTGCCCTGCTTCCAAATCTTGGCTACTGTAAATAACGCTGCAATGAACAAACACAGTGCTGCATATATTCTTCAAATTAGTGTTTTGGGCTTCCTTGGCTATATTCAAAACCTTTACTTGTACTGGAAATCATATTTTCTTCATGTTTTAAAGAAATCCATTTCATATAATAACCAAAAACTGCACACACCTTAAACTTTATGAATCCCATTTCAAAATATATGCCCCAGGGCCCAGCCAGTGTGGCTCAGTGGACTGAGTGGTCCCGCTCAATCCCCAGTGGGGGGGGGGGGCATGTGAGAGGCAGCTGATCCATGTCTCCCTCTCTCTAAAAAAATCAATACAAATAAATAAATGCCCCAGAGCACGGTTTCTCAACTTTGGCACTATTAACAAACTGGATAATTTCAATAATACTTTGTAGGGGGTGGTGAGAGTCCATTCTTGCATTATAGGATGTTTGACGGCATCTCTGGTCTCTACCCACTAGATGCCAGTAGCACCCCTCCCCTCAGTCTTGAGAATGAAAAATGTCTCCAAACATTGTCAAATAATCCCTGTCTGGCAAAAATTGTCCCAGGTTGAAAACGATTGTCCTAAAGAAACTTTCAAACATGTAAACAAATAGCATGCACAAGAATATTTATTGTGGCATTACTCGTTAAAGCAAAAAATTGGAAACTATCTAATCGTACTTCAGTAGGAGAAAGGACAATTATACTGAGGTTTATTTAGATACTTCTTTGTAATCCATTATAGTAAATGAAGTAAATGTCTATGTATGAACATGGATGAATCTCCAAAGCAAACAGAATCCAAAAAGCAGGTTTTACAAAGGAAGTCTTTTGTAGAAATAGAAAAACCAGTACATACATTCATATTGAAATTTGAGAGGCCCTAAATAGCCAGAACAAAGTTGGAGCATACACAGTTCCTAATTTCAAAACGTACCACAACAGTATGGCACTGGCCTTAGGGGAGACAGCTATAGACCAATGGGTCAGAATTGAGAGTCCAGAAATAAATCCTTACATATAGACCAACTGACTTTCATCAAGGGTATCAAGTCTTGATGGGGTAAAGATCAGCCTCCAACAGAAAGTGCTGGGAAAATTGAATTCCTACATGCAAAGAGTGAAGATGGATCTCTACCTCCCACCACATACAAAATTAACACTAAATGGATGGAAAGATCTAAAGATAAGAGCTAAAACCATAAAAGAAAACAATAGTAAATCTTTAGAAATCTGGGTTTGGCAATAGATTCTTAGATAAGAACCAAAAAAAAAAAAAATGAGCAACAAGAGAAAATCTAGATAAACAGATTCTTCAAAATTTTAAACTCTTTTGTATCAGAGGACACTATTGAGAAAGGGAAAAGAAAAAACTACAGAATGGGGAAAAAAATTTGCAAACTATGTGTCTGACAAGGGTTTTAATACCTAGAACATATAAAGAACTACAACTCAACAACAAAAACCAATTTAAAAATGGGCAAAACAGTTAAGTAAACTTTTCTCCAAAGAAGATATGCAAATGGTCAACAAGCGCATGAAAAGACACTCAACGTCATTAGTTATTAGGGAAATACAAATAAAAACCACAATGAGATACCACTTCCTACCCACTAGGATGGCTGTAATAATAATAAGGATAATAAAAAGAAAATAAGTGAAGAAAATTTGAAGGAATTGAAACCCTTATCCATTGCTGGTGGGAATATAAAGTGGTATGTAGCCACTCTGCCACGTAAGTTTGGCAGTTCCTCAAAAAGTTAAAGAATTACCATATGATTGACCCACCAATTCAATCACAGGTATATACCCAAAATAAATCAAAGCAGAAAGTGAACACCCATGTTCATAACAGCATTATTCACAATAGCCACTTATGTGGAAACCCGAGTGTCCATCAACAAGATATGGTATAGATATATACAATGAGTATTGTTCACCCTTAAAAAGGAATGAAGTTCTGATACATTCTACAACATGGATGAACCTTGAACACATTATGGTAAGGAAAATAAGCCAGACACAAAAGAACAAATAGTATAGGATTCTACTTCTATGAAATATGTAGAATAGGCAAATTTAGAGAGACAGAAAGTACAATAGAGATTACCAGGAGCTAGGGAAATGAGGGTTTATTTCTTAGTAAGCATGGAGTTTATTTGGTAAGAAAGAGTTTGGGGTATAATTTCTGGACAAAATATAATCAAACAACAACCCCAAAGCACTGGAGAACAACCTAAGTCAAACCAAAAGCAGAAAGGAGCTGACTTCAGGGAATGGTAGAGACCCTGAGTTAGATTCCTATTTTTATGGCTTTTTGTCTGAGGGAAGATCTCAGTTGATGGTGAGCGGGGACTGGGGAATCAGAGGACAGTGTGGGATAACCACAGTGGTTGGAAAGTGAGAGGGGGGAAAAAGGAGCTACAGAAGGGGAACCCCAAATTGTGCAAATAAACTCTGCCAAAATCTCTGGCTAACCACTTTCGCTGAACAAGGCCAGACTTAGGCAGCCCAGCTAAGGTAGAAATAACTGAATAGATGTTTCAGCTGCTTCATGTCAAAGAAGACAGAGAGTTAGGACTCTAAGTTATGCCAAACTAGCAGCTTGATAAAGACAAAATAAAATCACTGCACTTTGGAAAAACATAGTGCGATATTGATGTCTCTACGATGTATCTATCATTTACAGTGTCTAGGGGAAAAAATCCAAAATTACTGTAAACATAAAGAAACAGTAAATGTGACCCATAATCAAGAGAAAAGGCAATGCATTAGAATTAGCAAAAACAGGGATTTTAAAGCAGCTATTATAAATATGTTCATAATGAATGCATCGATGAGAAATCTCACCAGAGAAGAAGAAACTAAGAACCAAATGAAAGCGCTAAAACTCTAAAATGCAATATCTGGAATTTTTTAAAACTCGGAATAGACTTAGCATATTGGAGTTGAAAAGAAGACTCAAAGAACTTGAAATTATATCACAGTAGAAATTATCTAATCTGAAAGAGAAAATCTATTTAAAAATGAACTTAAAATCAATGATCTGAGGTACAATGTCAAAACATCTACCATATGTTTAAATAGAATTCCAGAAGAAGAGAATGAGGCTGAAAAAAATATCTGAAAAATAAATGTATAGGTTCAAAAAGCTTAACAAGCACCAAGCAAGATAAATACAAAATGAAGCCATGCCAGGGCATATAATAAAATTATTTTAAAAGGCCAAGAAAGCTAAAATCTTAAGAGAAATATATAAACAATATGACCTGCTGCATAGATTTAAAAATATAAAATAACATTATTTACAGATATAGACATATGTGCAAAATATAGGGTGTTTCCCCAAAAATGTATACACCGCTTTGAATAATTATAAAGCCAGTGTTTATTAAAATACATTTCATTTTCAAAATGTAATAGAATCTACAGACACCCTGTATATAAAAACAAACATGGAAACAACACACACCAATGGCAGGATACTAATTACCTCTGATGAAAAGGAAGAGGGAAAGACTGGGGTAAAGTTTTAGCTGTATTATCAATATTTTACTTACTTTTTATAAGGCTGATCTAAAGCAAATACTGTAAAATGTCAATATTTATTCAATCTGGATGGTGTTTCCATAAGTTTCTTTTACATCATTTTCTTCTTTCCTATATTTTGAAATTTTTCCTAATTTTACACTGATAGAATTTCAGAATATTTCATTAGGGTATAATTTAAAATAATTAAGGTAACAATCTAATGCTTATCTTAGACTCTTCTGTTTCTTGAGGAAACAAGAAATACATTTCACACAGAAGTGTGAGGCGGTTCCAGTTCAAGATGGCAATACAGGAGGCTACTGAACTCCCCTCTTCCCACAGACACATTAAATCTACAGCTACATTTCAAGCAATTCCCTCTTAAAGAAAGCCAGAAACTAGCTAAGCAACTCCTGCTTATTGAGCAAATAAGAAAAAACCCACGTCAAAACAGGTAAGAGAGGCTGAGACACAATCCTGCCATAAACCCCAACGCAGCAACACACAAACAGGAAGGAACTCCCAACTCCCAGCTTCTCCCAGAGGAACAAAGGCTTTGGACCCCCCAACTATTAAAACTTCCACCTGAGAGATAGGGTCCCAAAACATCTAGCTCTGTAAGCTAACAGGGTATAATGAACTAAGAAACACTTAACAGGCTTGCACAGATTCACTGTGGCCAGCATCCTTGTGTTCATCGGTTCAAAAAGAAATAGTTCTTAACTGGCTCTCACCCCAGGACTTAATACAGAGGGAGCAGACAGAAATGCCACAGTGGTATGAAAGTTGAAGTCAATTTCAAGAAGAAAACTGGAAAATTCACAAATATGTGCACAGTAAACAACATACAACTGAATAACCCATGGGTCAAAGGACAAATCAAAAGAGAAACTTAAAATATATATATTGAGACAAATGAAAATGGAAATACAACACACCAAAACATATGCAGCAGAATCAGTTCTAAGAGAGAAGTTCATAGCAATAAACAACTACATTAATAAGAAACATCTCATTTAAAAATACCTAACTTGATACCTGAATGAACTATTTAAAAAAAAAAAAAAAAAAGCTCAAAATTAGTAGAAGGAAAGAAATAACAAAGATCAGAGCGGAAAAAAATGTAATACAAACAGTCCCCAACTTACAATTTTTTTACTTTACCACAGTATGAAAGCGATATGCGTTCAGTAGAAACCGTACTTCAAATTTTGAATTTTTCCCGGGCTAGTGATACTGTCATGACGCTGAGGAGCTGCAGCAAGCCACAACTCCCCTCGGCCACCGGATCACAGGGGTAAACAAACAACACTCTACAGTATGCCGTGTTGCCAGTGTTTTTTGGATACTGCATTTTGTGTTTTCTCATCCCATCATGTCTACTGTACAAAACACCCATCTGTGCCTCTTGCTTCTGGTGAGAAGAAGGCAATTACTCTCAAGTTTCACCTCAAGAGTAACTGCCCAGCAAGGGGCAGCAAGTCATAATTACATAACTTATAGGAGATATGAACACTTTATTCTAAAATAGACTGTTAGATGATTTTGCCCATCTGCAGGAGAATGTAAGTGTCCTGAGCACATTTAGGCTAGGCTACACTATGATGTTCAGTAGGATAGCTGGACTGAATTAATTTTCCACAACGATATTTTCAACCTACAGTGGGTTTATTGGGTCAAGGAACATTTGTGTGTTGAATCTCACTATGGGAATACAATCCACAAAACCTAGACTATGAATAACTACAGAAAAAACTTCAGTCTTAGAGCCAATAAAGGAAGAAAAAACCACTTTATAGTGCAGAAACCCAGAAGACACCACTTTAACCAAATGATGAAGGTTACATCACTAGAAATAAGTGATATTGACGGCATCATTATGCACGAGAATGGTACCTCACCTCTGTAATGTTCTTCCCCAAAATGCCCAACCTCAATAAAGGGACACTACAAAATCACTGAGCAATAGTCTTCAAAAGATTTAATGTCACGAAAATAAGACTAATGAACTGTCACGAACTGGAGGAAACTAAGGAAACATGACAATCACATGAAATGTTGGAATACTGAGTCAGGCCCCAGAACAGAAAAAAGAACATTAGTGTAAAAAAGGCAAAGTTGAATATACTAAAGTAGTTAATGTTATTGTGCCAATGTTAATGTCTTAGTTCTGATGATTATACTATAATTATATAACATGTTAATATGTAGGGAAGCTGGACTATTTTTGCAATTCTATAAGTCTGAAATTAATTCACAGTAAAAAGATTTAACAGGCAACTACTTATAACTGTATCAATTTATTTGGATTCTTACACAAAAATGCTTTTAGAAAGAGAATCAGGAAATCTTAAACACTGATTGGATGTTTAATGATATTAAGAATTACTGTTTGGCTCAGCCGCTGGAGCATTGCCCTGCGGACCAGAGAGTCCCAAGTTCAGTTCCTGCTAAGGGCACGTGCCTCGGTTGCAGTTGTGTGGGTGGCAGCCACTTGATGTGTCTCTCTCACATCAATGTTTCTCTCTTCCTCCCTAAAAAAAAAAAAAAAAGAATTACTGTTAGAGTCTCTTTAGAAATAAATACTGCAATATTTTGAATAAAATTATATGTTTGTGATTTTCTTTCAAATAATTTGGAGGTGAGGGGAGATGTAGTTGGAGGTACAGATGAAACAAGATTGGCTGAGTTGATAAATGTTGAAGCCAAGTGATGGGTGTATGATGATTCATTATATTTCCACATTTGCATGTTTGAAATTTCTTCCAGTAACTAAAAAATATATATACACACATAACATGTAACTTAAAAATAGAATTAACTATGTACAAATATCATTCAACTAAAAGTATTTCACTCATGGATTTTGAATTTATCTACAAAGCTTCCCAGGCACTGAAAAGCTACCTTTTGTCTAACCACAAGCTTGTAAGTCTAGAGAGTTCTCTCATATTGCTTTAACTTCTCAAATTAAAATAAGAGTTCTCAATTCTTCTTGTTTCAGTGAGTGAGGGATTTCAAGTGTCTTCAGGGCTAAATTTAATTTTTGTGAGTGAGCAAAGAAAACGCAAACAAATTTTATTCAGATTCAAATATCATCTGTTCTTTTGCCATCTAAACTTCTAAAATATCCTTGAAATTTTTTTCTTGTATATTCATCAGGGTTCAAAGAAGAAAATTTGTTAGCTTTAAGGGTATTTTTTCTCAATTCTGAGATCTTTATTTCCATTAAGGTCATAATGATTACATAGGTAACAAAGTTTTGTCCCTTTTATAGTTCTTGCTGTTCATCTTGTTTGATCCTCATTCTCTCCTGCTGCCAACTATTTCTTTAAGTTTCTCCTTCCTTTCTAGTAAGTGTTCATTTGAGAACATAAGGTTCTTTAATGAAAAAAGCCTATATTTACCAGTGGTTTTTCTTCTTTCTGTTTCTGGAAATATTTCTTAAATACCTTAATTATAATTTTCAAAGCCATACACATTTTATTTATTTTTGTTTTTGTTTTTTGTTAATCCTGATCCAAGGATATTTTTCCATTGACTTTTTTAGATAGAGTGGGAGGCAGGAAGGGAGGGGGAGAGAGAGAGAGAGAGACATCGATTGGTTGCCTCCTGCACAATCCCAACTGGGGTGGGAGATCAAACTGCAACCCAGGTACGTGCCCTTGACTGGAAATCGAACCCAGGACCCTTTGGTCCTCGCTCTAACCACTGAGCCAAACTGGCCAGGGCAAAGCCATATACATTTTAAAAGTCTAAGTAAAACACACCAAAATAATTTTCAAATAGGTTTCACAACAGTTTCCTCATCCAAAGAATACGATTTGGAATTGATACTTTGTGGACTGAAAAAATTCACTTCATGTGCTATTAAGTTACCATTTGTATTGATAAAGTGAAGCATTGGATGTATGCTACCTGCCCCACAGGCTAGCATCAAAGTAGAATAAAATTCCTTATACAGCTGTCATACAAAAATTGAGACTGATTATTTCTTATGAATAAATATGGGCCACAATCTTTTAACATGGCAATAAGGAGCAGAGTTGCCAAGAAGTGAAGAGAATGGGATGGTGATAGAGTCACAGAAAGGCAAGAATCAAGAAAACAGATCTATGAATTTCAGAGAGTTAAGACTATAAATGTCAGTAACAGGAATATCAGGGCAGAAAAGCTACTGGACCCAATACATGTATGCATAGAAGAAAGGAAAGGGTTGTTCAAATTAACTATGGTACACTACACTATAGATTAGTATGTAATAGTTAAAAAGAAAAAAGTCAAACATGGACTGACATAAAAAGTTTCCCAAAATAAGCGAAAAAAGCAACTCGCAGAACATTATACAAATACAATGCTATTTGTATATGTTTTTAAAATATGTACAAATGTATCTATGTAATACAATGTTTATATGATTATATATATATAATATATATGTTATATATATAACTAGAAAAGTTAAAAGGATGCCCATAAAATTTGGGGAACAGTCATTAACATTTTGTTCTGAACATCTCACCTATACAGTTTTAATGTCATTGTAAATATTTAAATAATTAATATTTAAGTAATTAAATGGGAGAAAAAGAAAGCAAGGAGGAAAGAAACTTAGAAGGAGAAATTTTGGAATGGAGAAAAGCTGTAGGTCTGGTTTTTCTTATGTCCTACCAGAAAGACCAAATCAATTTGCCTATTGTAATTAATTTGGCTATAAAGATTAACAGAAGAAAATGCAAGTTCTCATTACTTTGTTTAATCACATACCTACTATTTGCCCGTCCTTGTTCTTTAAAACAAAATTGCAACTAAATAACCCAAACATTTTTTATTCTTTAAGAAATCATGATATATGAAAATCCAAACTGTCAAACTCTGTAAATAAAAAGATGATTGCTTTACAAAAGGATATTCAGAAAAGCATTTATCATAGGCTCCTAAATGGTTTAATAAGCCTCCTTCTTTTGAACTACATAAATCACATGATAAATCCCCTTCCAAGATAGGCATCGATGGTGCTGCTATGCCCATAATTTCCTGGAAAACTAAAATGACAGTAATTTTTCAGTTTTGGCTAATTAAATTATTTGTACTCCTTCAATATAAATTCCCAAAGAGAAGGATAACTATTAGCTCTAGAAGGAAAAAAGTTACCTTTCTCCCACAATTATTCAATTTATTGTAAGATTTTTTTAGTAACACTGAACCAACAAACTTAAGTTCGGAGCATTTAGTAAAGCGTTCCCTAGAGAATTGATTAAAAATGCCATGCCTCTTCAAGGAACAAAAACATCCCCCTCCATAAAAACCTGAAAGCTACCTGAATTACAAAAACTAAATTCAAAGACACCTTGGGGATTTGAAGTACAGCTGCTCAAGTCATTAATACAGAATATTTTATATTACAGAAAGGAGAAATCTATGTTGGCAATGATAATAAATTTGATTTCTTTGCTCTCTCTGACCAAGTTTTATGATTTTCAAGTCACTGGTGATAGAATTTCCATTTTTATATCATCAAAGGATAACCGATGTTATTTCTGAGCTCCAAATACTTCAATGCATCACACTGATGCACAGAAAACAAACAAGAATACAAAGTAGCACCTGTGTCACCAGTAAGTGTGTTTCTCAGGTGGCCATGAAGCTGGGCCTCACGGAATCCAGTTCCCCAGTGGAGTAAGCCACACTCAGGACTCACCTGTGACTCCAGGGATGAGCAAAAGTGTTAGTTGCTATTTACAGCAAAGCAAGGCAAAAAAAAAAAAAAAAGCAGGGCATGTACTAAAAACAGAACATAGAAGATTCTTAGTTAGGGAAGTAGTAAGCAAACGTAGACACGATTTGGTTCACAAATGCT
The DNA here is from genome assembly GCA_030848825.1 of Tadarida brasiliensis. Taxonomy (NCBI): domain Eukaryota; kingdom Metazoa; phylum Chordata; class Mammalia; order Chiroptera; family Molossidae; genus Tadarida; species Tadarida brasiliensis. Next base: position 72,892,577 of record CM061267.1, on the reverse strand, counting down.
CTTTACACTTATTTACTATAAATTCTACATGTCCTTGAGATTAAACACATACAAATCAAATGTCATGATGGCAGAAATGAGAAGTCAGTGCAAATAAATAAACACATTCCTATTTATGAAATCCATCCAAAGGTTCCTAGAAGCTTAATAATAATAGCATTGTACTTAAAGTAAATAACAGTATGTAACTTGTTTTACTTAAAGGCACTCTTCCCCACCTAAAAATATATTCATAAATGTAATTTCAAAATATATTTTCCTGATCATCTCAAAAACTACGGAGGTAGCCCTGGCCAGTTTGGCTCAGCAGTTAGAGGACTGGCCCTCAAACCAAAGAATCATGGGTTCGATTCCCAGTCAAGGGCACATACTTCAGTTGCAGGTTTGATCCCTGGCCCCAGTGAGGGTCATGCATGAGGCAACCAATCAATGTGTCTCTCTCACATCAACGTTTCTCTCTCTCTCTCTCTCTCTCTCTCTCTCTCTCTCTCTCTCTCCCTCCCACTCTATCTAAAAAACAATAAAATAAAAATCAATGAAAAAATATCCTCAGGTGAGGATTTAAAAAAAAAAACTATGGAGGTAAATGGATTATATGTACATTTTATACTTTATACAGCAACTTTAATTTATTCTTTTGTGATATAATTTGCCTCAATAAATTTTACAATACTTCATTACATTACAGACATAGAATCAAACCTATCGTACTATGATGCATTAACACAAGGTACTGGAAAATAATAAACTGTGTTATCAAGCATTCTAATTAACTGGACATCTTTATTAGACCTACCAAATATGTATAGTAAAGGCTTGTTGTGAGAATTAAATTGTAAACAGGCTGTAAAATACTGCAGAATTCTCTCGGTGGTTATGCGTCTTGGTGAGTACTCATGCCTACAGTGTTCTCATAGGCTTATACCTGAGGTCACAGTTTAAATCTCTCTTGCTTAGAAAGGCCTTCTTGACTCACCTAGATTACTCTCTTTCTCAGTACCCTAAATCTCCTGCTTGCTAGTTATCCTAATCTGGTATTATTTTATTTCCCCTACTAGAATAAAAAGCTCATGAAAAACATGGACACATCTATAATTTTCAGGACTGAATTTCATCTAATAGGGTGCCTGCTCAAAGAAAGTGCTCAGTAATGACCATCTTAATGAAGAATAAACAGATGTCCAAACAACTCCAAAAAAACCACTCTTTCAGGGTATTACTATAGGCACAATGTCAAATGCCTAATCTTCAAATACACCTGCTTTTTAATCTAGCTTTTTAAGGATTTACAATATAAAATTTTGATACTTTCACCTTATAAAAACAGCCATACTCCCTTCAATGTCTTATTTTGTACTGATGACATTTTCATAGGGTATGTTCTCTGCTCAGTGGTTCTCAAGCTCTTTGGTCTCAGAACTCTTTTATACTTAGGGAAAAAACGAACAATGTTTTTGTTTATGTGGATTATATCTACCAACATTCACCATATTAGAAATTAAACAGATTTTTAAATTATTAATTCATTAAAAATAATATATGTATTACTATGACCTCATAAATTTGATAAACTCATAAAGGAAAAGCACATCTTTATGAAAAATAACTTTGTTTTAAAAAATAAAAAGCCTCTTAGAAGAGTGGCATTGAAGGGAAGTAAAAGCAAAAATACATGAATAGGACTACAACAAACTAAAATGCTTATGCACAGCAAAAGAAACCAACAAAACAAAAAGACAACCAACTGAATGGGAGAAGATATTTGCAAATGAATCCTCTGAAAGGGGCTAATATCCAAAATATTTAAGGAGTTCATACAATTCAACAACAAAACAATCCAATTAAAAAATGGGCAGAAAACCGGAACACTTTTCCCAAGAAGATAGACAGATGGCCAACAGATACAAGAAAAGATGTTCAACTTCACAAGCTATAAAGGAAATGTAAATCAAAATCACAATGAGATACCACCTCACATTTGTGAGAATGGCTATTATCAGTAAGACAAGAAATAACAGGTGTCAGAGAGAATGTGAAGAAAAGGGAACCCTTGTATGTTGCTGGTGAAAATGTAAATTGGTGCAGGCTCTATGGAAAAACAGTAAGGAGGTTCCTCAAAAAATTAAGAATAGAACTACCATATGACCAAGCAATCCCTCTTCTGGGTATCTACCTGAAAAAATTAAAAATGCTGGTTCATAAAGATATGTACCACTATGTTTATTGCATCATTATTCACAATAGCCAAGATATGGAAACAACCTAAGTGTCCTTCAATAGATGACTTGATAAAGATGATTTGGTACATATATGCAATGGAATACTAAGCCATAAAAAATGATAAAATATTGCCATTTGCAATAACATGGATGGACCTTGATAGTATCATGTTAAGTAAAATAAATCAAAGGACAGGAACCATATGATTTGACTCATATGTGATATGGGATATAAAACAGAAAGCAACAAATGAACAAACAAACTCATAAACACAGACAACACTATGGTAGTTAGTTATCAGAAGGGAAGGGGGTGGGTGGAGGATGGAGAGGGTAAAGGGGGTCAAATATATGGTGACAGAAGGACACTAGACTTTGGGTAATAAGCACACAATGCAATATACAGATGATGTATTACAGAATTGTACTTCTATAATGTTATTAACCAATGTAGCTCTAAAAAATTTAATTTAAAAATTTTTAATTTTTTTAGTAAAAGCAGAGTGGCATTGTTTTACAGTTCTGCAAATCTAATTCTGGCTTGCTAAAAAGACAGCCTGATTCTCGTATCTGTTGTGATATATAATTTTGGTTGAAGTACATGAAGAAAATATAGCCTTACACTGATACAATAGATGAAAAAGGGAGTAGTATTTTAACACTTTTTCTGAGAATTGTGGATATTATTCTTTGACACTACACCAAAATGGACAAGTGGTAGTTTCTGAAAGGTTAGCTGCTGCAATGCACCATATCAATGAACTTTTCCTACTCTATTACATTAAAATGTATTGCTCTATTTTATTATTTGAATGACCATTTTACTCACACATAATTCTGTGACATCATGCATTGGTCATTTGAAAAAATATCAGCTCACTGGGTTATGCCAAATGCTGACATTTTATTATACATTTTTTTATTACACTTGTTAATATGACCACTGATAAAATGAGGAAAATCTTAAAGTATTGGGAACTGTCAATTTACAATGGTGAATACAAGTTTTCTAAAATCCTAAATTTTGCTTCACAGCTCAAATTTTATCTTTGGCAATAAATTTCAGTTATTTGCAGTGAAGTGACAAGCTCACTCCTCTCATTTTTGAAAAAATGTCTGTGACTACCCAAGTCCAATAACAACTATTTGTCAGTTGTTCTTTTAGGTAAGATGGTGTACAATTTAAGTGACCAATTTAGCCTGCAATTCGAATTTCGGCACAGGTACTTTTACTCGGTACGAAGCCACGGTGCTTCATGAGTACTTCCCATTTCTTCACACAGAATACTAACAAGACATGTACACAAAGGCCAAGATTTAATAAAATTAATAATCTTTACTGTTTCATTGAGGACATTCTTAAAATAGGCTTTAAAAAAACCAACTAAATGCCAGGCAGTGACGAATACAATACTGCTTGTGCCTCCGTCTGTGCTCAGGTGCCTGCAGTCTTACAGCCACTGGTTTGGCTCAATCAGCTGCACCTTCGGAGCACAATCTTTCACAAAGATCTTGCACAGACCTCGAATCCCACTACATGCTCTTCCTTGGGAAAAAGAATTCTCTGCTTAGGCGTATTTGGAAGTACTGCATACTATATCCCATCTTACAGATTAATTCTATTCATTAGTATATTAAGGTTTTAAAAGCACCAAAGTGACCTGGCTGATGTGGCTCTGTTGGTTGAGCGCTGTCCCATGCACCAAGAGGTCCTGGTTCAATTCCCAGTCAGGGCACATGCCTCCATCCCCAGTAGGGGGCTTGTGGGAGGCAGCTAATCATTGATGTTTCCCTCTCTCCTTAAAATCAATAAAAACATTTTTAAAAAGAAAGAAAGAAAAGCACTAAAGTGAAAAAAGAAAAGTAAAAAGAAACTATAAAACTCTGCTTAACACAATGTTTCAAAAACGTGTTTATAGAACCTCTTTAAACATTACTATAACCAGCAAATGTCATCATTAAACTTTTTTTATTGATTTTTTTTAAAGAGAGAGAGAAACATCAATTTATTGTTCCACTTATTTATGCATATATTGGTTGATTCTTGTATGTGACCTAACCAGGATTGAACCTGCAACCTTGGAGTATTGGTAAGGTGCTCTAATCAAATGGGCTACCCAGCCAGGGCCAGAAAACTTCATCTTTAAAAGGAAGATTCCAACTTCCCTCACAGAAAAGCCACTCTTCTTTCTGACTTTGCATTTTTCTTTAAATGTTTACTATAGTTGTTAATTATCTAACTGCTATAAGGACTTAAAAATAAAATCTATGAAAACAAGACAAAGTCTTTATGATTTCTCTTTGAGAGAAAACACAAGTCAAAACGTGAAAAGAGCCCTGGCTGGCAAGGCTCAGTGGTTGGAGTGTCAGCCCGAGCACGGAGGAGTCATCGGTTTGATTCCCAGTCATGGGCATATACCTGGGTTGCAGGTTCAATCGATCCCTAGCCCTGGAAGGGGCTCGTGCAGGAGGCAACCAATCAGGGTGTCTCTCTCACATTGTCTCTCCCTTCTACTCTGTGTGTGTGTGTGTGTGTGTATATATAAAATCAATGGAAAAAATATCCTCAGGTGAGGATTAACAACAAAATGTGAAAAGAGATGTATGGCCAACTCAGTAAGACATGAAACAAATGAGATAAAACTTGGGGAAAAGAGGTAAAAATATTTACATGTAATATAGTTAACAATCAAGAAAACTTCAGCCCTGGCCGGTTTGGCTCAGGGGTTAGAGCATCGGCCCGTGGTCCAGAGAGACCCGGGTTCGGTTCCCGCTAAGGGCACGTACCTCAGTTGCAGTTTGTCCCCAGCCCTGGTTGGGGTCATGTGAGTGGCAGCCACTCGATGTGTCTCTCTCACATCGTTGTTTTTCTCTCTCTCTCTCTCTCCCTCCCTCTCTCCCTCCTGCTCTGTCTGAAGGACAAGATAAATGCAAAGGTGTCCTCTGGTGAGGATTAAAAAAAAAAAAAGAAAACTTTAAAAGATGGACTAAAAGCACTAAATTTAATAGGGGTATTCAGTATAATGAGGTAGTACCAAATTAATAGCACCACACACACACAATCAAAGACGACTTAAATTGAGAGATAAACCCATGTCAGTTCTTCCCAAACTGTTTCATGGATTCAATGCATTCACAATCAAAATTCCAGCAGGGTTTTTGTAGAAATTGACATGTATGTTGATTCTAAACATATAAGGAAAGTTAAAGGAACTAGAATAGTCAAAGTTTTGAGAAAGAAGAACAAAGCTGGAAGACTTACACAACATGATTTCAAGACTTACTATAAAGCTACATTAATCCAGACAGTGTGTAGTATTGGCAAAAAAGACACACTGAATAATAGAACAGAATAGAGAACACAGAAATAGCTCCCACAGCCAAATGATTATTTACAAAGGTTCAAAGGCAATTCAATGAAACAAGGATCATCTTTTCAACAAAATGTGCTAGAATGACTAGACATTCATATGCAAAAAAAGTGAAACTCAATCCATACCTCACACCATATACAAAAATTAACTCAAAATAGATCATATACCCAAGCATTAAAAAGTAAATTATAAAATTTCTGGGGGGGAAAAATCACAGGGGAACATTTTTATGACCTTAGGATATGCAAAATTTTCTTATATACAACACTAAAAAACAATCCATATAAGAAAAATTGACACACTGGATTTAATAAAAATGTTAAGTGTTTGCTTTAATAAAGACACTTAGAAAAAGGCAAGCCACAGACTGCAAATACATTTGCAAAACCTGTATCTGACTTGTATCTAGGATATATACAAGTTCTTATAACTCAGTAAAACGGGGGGAGACAAAAGATTTGAACAGATACTTCACCAAAATATAGGGATCGCAATAAGCACATGGAAAGATGTTCAACATCATTAGTTATTAAGGAAATGCAAATTAAAACCACAGTGAGCTAAAACTACACAACCACTAGAATGGCTAAAATGAAAAGACCCAACCACACACACTTAGGACTAACTGTACTGTGTTGGCAAGAATGTAGAGCAACCAAAGCTCTCCACCTCTGCTAGTGGCAACACAAAATGGTACAACCACTTTGAAAAACAGTTGGGTAGTTTCTTAAAATGTGAAAGAAAGCTATTTCAATCCCAGATGTTTACCCAAGAGAAATAAAAACAGATGTCCACACAAAGATGTGTATACACATAAAGTAGCTCTGTAAGAGCCCAAACTGGAAACAACCCACATTGTTCAACAAGAGGTAAAGGGATACATTGTAGGGGCATACTAACATTTGTTTATTACTCAGCTACAACATTGCTGAATCCCAAAAATAACAACGCTGAGTGAAAGAAGCCAGGCAAAAGCAAGAACTTACTATAAGATACCATTCACATAAAATTCTAGAAAATATAAACTGACCTATAGTGACCAAAAAACAACAACAACAATAACACACACACACACACACACACACACACACACACACACACACCCCAAAACACCATTGGCCTGGGCCCAAGAGGAAAGGGTGAGCGCAATAAAGAGAACAGAATATAGGGAGGCACAAGGTAACTTTGTGGAGTGATGGACATTTTGTTACCCTGATAGTGATGGTTTCATGGGTCGGCAAAGGTCAAAATTCATCCATTTGTACACTTTAATATGTGCAATTCATTGTACATCAATAATACCATAGTAAAGCTGTTTTTTTTTTTAAAGGAACTAGCCAACACCCTCACAACCTGATGCCATTGTTGGAGGGAGTGTCCAGGAAATTAGCAAGAAAATAAAATTAATTATAATAGCTAAAGATGACAAGGATACAGTAAGATAAGAATGCATATACAACTGATCTAGTAAGTCAGAGGGAACAGAAACAGTTTATGTAGCTGATACACTAAATACGATTATAACAAAACTCAAAAAGCATTTAAAAAAATCCTTTGTCTTCACCAAATACTTGACAATTAAATTTTTTTAAGCTTCAAAACCAACTAGTTTTGTCCTGGCCAGTCTGGCTCAAAGGTTAGAGTGTCAGCCCACAGACTAAAGGGCCATGGTTTCAATTCTAGTCAAAGGCATGTACCTGGGTTGCAGGTTCACTCCCCAGCCCTGGTCAGGGTCATGCGGGAGGCAACCAATGGACATGTCTCTCTCACATCGATGTTTCTCTCTCTCTCTCTCTCTCTATCCCTACCTCCGCCCCCCCATCTCTCCCACTCTCTGTAAAAAAAAAAAAAAAAATCAATGGAGATATCCTTGGGTGAGGATTAACAACAATGAAAATGACAAAAAAACCCCACCTAATTTATATTTTAATAACTAACAATAGGGGGGAAAGATACTAGAGTTCAACATTATACTTTGATTTTTCTTTTTAAACTGATATATTTTCTTCCAGTTAATGTCATTTATACAAGGGGGATGGGGAGGAGAATCACAAAAACACAGGAAATAAACTGATAATTTTTTATAATTAGTTTTATTTTTCACTCTAAAGACATGTATTTGATAAATAAAAAGTGGTATAAATATTCTAAACCTCAATATTTTGCATTTACCAATAGAATATATATTTTTTTACTATCTGTTCATCTATAATGCAAGCAAATTCCTTTATTTTAAAAAAAGAGGGGGTTGTTTTGGGGACAGTACACCAACAAGAAACAACATTTCACAGACAAGCTAAACTGGCATTGAAGAGCAAGGCTTCAGGTTCAAGTTGGTGGAGTAGGAAGATCCTGAGCTCACCTCTTCTCATTGACACCAAAACTACAACTATATATAGAAAGCTATCTCTGAGAATGACCTAAAAACTAGCACAACAGGTTTTCTACAATTACAGATATAAAGAAATAGCCATACTGAGGTAGGAAGGAGGGGCAGAGACTCAGTCTAGTCAGAACCCACCCTACCCCCACACTCCCACTTCCTTTGCAGTGATCCACAAGTGGGAGGAATATCACAACTGTGGAAGTCCCCCCTTGATGAGAAAGAGGTCTGAGCCCCAGCCTGGGGGACCTGCACCAAGAAGAGGAGCCCCCATAACATCTGGCTTTGAAAACTAGTGATACTTACGTCTTGAAGAACCAATGGGCTGTAGAAACCAAGGCTGTACTCTTTCCGAGTCCCAGCACAGAAGCAGCAGCTTGAAAAGCACCTGGGTCATACATGAAGGTGATACATTCACTAATTATAGGGCATGTGCTGGAGGGATAGGGATCTGTTGGAACTTTCTCCAGGGTCAGAAGTGCTGGTGGGGGACATTTATTCACCCTTTCTTTACTAGCTGGTCTGATGCTAGCAGGCACCATTTCTGACACTCTCCATTAAACTTGCTAACACTGTTCACCCAACCCTGGCATTTCCCTGAGAACCCACCTAGACTGGCACCCCTCGAAAATGGCTCCTGTCGTGCCATACCTGGTGAGCAACTTCATCAGCAACAGCACACAGCAGCGTGTCTGCAACAGTCAAAGCTGGGCCTCACAGCCAGCCACACAGAAGGCCTGCTCTGCACACCAGCCTGCCCACAGCAGTTGCAGCCAAGCCTCACAGCCAGCCAGGCCAGTGACCAGACTCGCCTGAAAGTGTGTCCATAACAGTTGTGGCCCAACCACAACAGGAGGCCATAGTAGTGGGAACAACTCTGGAGCACCTGGCTCGGTGACAAGGTGGAATTCCACCACTGGGAACACAGGATACCTTCTAAATAAGGCCACTTTTTCAAGACCAGGAGATGTAGCTGATCTACCTAATACACAGGAACAAACAGGCAAAATGAGGAGACAAAAGAATATGTTCAAAACAAACAAACAAAAGATAAAACCCCAGAAAAAGAACTAAACAAAACAGAGGTAAGCTGTCGCCTAGATTAAAAGTTCAAATAGTCATAAAGATGTTCATCAAACTCTGCAAATAAGTATATAAACTCAGTGATAATTTCAACAAAGACATAAAAATTGTAAAAATCCTATCATAACTGAAGAATATAACAATTAAATATATATATAGATATATACACACATATATACACACACACACACACACACACACACACACACCAGAGGGAATCAAGATCAGATCAGATGATGCAGAAGAATGGATCACTGATCAGGAAAACAGGATAGTTGAAATTACCCAACTGGAGTTCAAAAAGAAAAAAAAATTAACTTCGATTACTTGGTTAAGGCAGTTTCTGCACTTCCTACTGTAATGAATAAATACTTTTGAGGAGATGCTTTGAGTCTGTGCCCATTCAAATGCTTCCATCCTTTTTATTTGGGCACTTTCTGCTTCCTGATACCACAAGATGCTCCATGATCAGCTTGTATTTTCCCTGCCCCAGCCCTGGACCCAATCACTTTTCCAAGAAGCCATAGTTCCTTTCACTGGAGAACTCAATATAAACCAAAAATAACTCAATATAAAAAAATGAACTTAGGATATTTACTCTTGGATTTAAAAAAAGAAATAACAGGCCCTGCCCAGTTTGGCTCAGTGGTTGGAGCATTGGCCCGTGGACCCATGAGTTGCAGGTTCGATTCTGGCCAAGGGCACATACCTCGGTTGCGGTTTGTCCCCGACCCTGGTCGAGATCGTGCGGGAGGCAACCAGTCAATGTGTCTCTCGCATCGATGTTTCCCTCTCTCTTCCTCTTTCCCCCTCCCTCTCCCTTCCTCCCACTCTATCTGAAGATAAATAGAAAAATATCCTCGGGTGAGGATTTTAAAAAAAGAGAGAAATAACAGGAAGAAGGAACAAAAATTAGTTTATAGAACACCACAATAAAAAAGGTCAAAGAGGTGGGAAAACACAACGTCAAAGTGTAAATCCATCCTCCACACATTCCTCTTTAACTCTCTTGGCATGAAAAAGGCACTGAATGTAGTAAAATGTTGTCAAGCATTTTCGAGCGAGAGAGGGCCCAGATGAGTCAAAGGAATACTTTGATTCCCTAAGCATGACCTTATAGTGGAGAAAGGTACATGACTACAAAAGCTTAGTCATAAAAGCCCTTATACATTGTTCTGAGTATGCTTAACAAATAACTTTTAGACATGCATTTAGTTCTTCAAATTGCAAGGATGCTGACTATCATTTCTACTGTTCTACACAATCCATAATCTGGCCCTTGCTTATGTTTCCAACCTCATTACAGACTACCTATAGTTCCCAAATATATCCCATGCTTGTTCACACATCAACAGACATATATTCCGAATACTGGGAATGTCCTTATTCACTTCATGGCATAAGACTTCAAAATTCAGTTCCAATGGCACTTTCTTCTCCATGACACCTGTCCCCCTGCCCCAAGTTTGCCTCTGGTGCTCCCTCTGGCACTCTGTACACATTTCTCATAGCACACATCTTACAGCAGGTTATTTATGTTATATTTTGAAGGCAAAGACCAGCAGGCAAAGGAACATGCCTAGACACTCATGTGCCTTCAGAGTCTGTTATTACCAAGATTTAATATATATTTATTGACCAGAAGTGGGGGGGAAGCAGGAAAGGGAATAAAATGTGTACTGTACAATGTGTGGGCCAACCAAAACCCATGTTTACCTGACAAACTTTGTTTCACGAGGGAAATTGCCAATTTAGCATTGCAGTCTGTATATTACCTCTCACATTTAACAAACGCACACAGAACTTGACGTTTGATTGGATGAACTTGCAAATCTAAACATCAGGATTCAGATCCTGATTTATCCCTATAAAATGAGGATATTCTGGCTCTGCTGGTGTGGCTCAGTGGATTGAGCATCGTCCCAAGACTGAGAGGTCCTGGTTCAATTCCCGATCGGGGCACATGCCCAGGTTGCGGGCTCGATCCCCAGTAGGGGGTATGCAGGAGGCAGCTGATCGATGTTTCCTTCTCACATCCATGTTTCTATCTCTCTCTTCCTTCCCCTCTCTTTAAAAAAACAATAAAAAACATAATAAATAAATAAATAAAATGAGGATATTCAGTGAGAATATAAACATGGTTATTTGAGGGTGATTTTCATTTTTCCTTCACACTATTTACAAAATCTCCCCTATGACATTTAAATTTTTAATCAAAAAATTATTTAAAAGGCAGCAAAGTCTCCTTAATACTGTATTTTAAAGTCAAATATTAACTTTCAAATAAATAAAATATTTTTTAAAAACACACTAATGCAGCCCAGTTGGTGTGGTTCACTGGTTGAGCATCTACCCATGCACCAGGAGGTCGCCAGTTCAATTCGCGGTCAGGGCACACACCCAGGTTTCAGGCTCTGTCTCCAGTAGGGGGTGTGTAGGAGGCAGCCGGTCAATGTTTCTTTCTCACTGATGTTTTTATCTCTTTCTCCCTCTCCCTTCCTCTCTCTAAAATCAATTAAAAACTATATTTAAAAAATACTTTTAAAAAACCCACAATAATACTAAATAGTAACTAAAATGAAAACAAACAAGCAATAAAACAAACTAAAGCAGGAAAATTTCTTTCAGATATCCTCATGTAAAGTCAAGAAGTGTATTTTGCCAGAATATAAATACAACTTTAATCTGGTCTCTTAAAAAGTCAACCTAAAAGGAGTTCTAAGTTGTCTATGCCTTCTTCTTTTCCTTCCTCTGTATATATGTAAAACCTATAAATAATTTATCAGGTCAATTTCCTTTAGCTTTTATTCTATTTCTATTTAAATAAAATGCAGCTATTTTACATATGTATAAACTTTCTCAGATAATGGTAAATATAAATACTGCTTCACTGTTTTCAAAGGATGGTTTTCATGGAGACACTGTCTCTGCTTTTCAGCCAGTCATAATTTAATCTTTTAAAAAGTGGGTTACTCCATCACACACCAAAGAACTCCAAGCTATTGTTTTCCTTCAGTTTCCTCATAGCCATGCATGATAATGATACATCATTTTAAACTATATTCACTAATACATTTATTTTACCATCATTCCTAGTTTAAGTTCAGTATATAATTGTTTACAGAGATAAAATATTGCTTCCATATATAGCAAAGTATAAGAAATTATGTTAGTCTGTCCTCCCTCCATCTCCAAATTTGTAGACTGGTTTCACTCCTAAGCTTCACTGGTATTCACTGTGAACAACTCAACCCAGTAATCAGGAGGACTAGTGGTACAACTGTCATAGCTTTATAAAAGAACCATGAATCAACACAGCTTTGATTTAGTCTGGAGATAATTATTACCTTGCCACTATGCCAGAAACAATGACATTATCATTCAGTCATTGTCTTATGTTAGAAACCACAATGGTGTCCTATTTCTCACTGGATCAAATTTAATTTCTATCAACCAGCCCTAGGTAGTCCAAAATTATTTTCTATTTAAATTTAATAGGCATTCCCTACTCTACATATATATAACCAACTCTGCTCTGACATTTGCCACCGTTTTATTAACTTTTTTTTTACTTATATCTCTATCACAGCCACTAAATGTAAAGCTATTTTAGTCACATAATATACAATGATCAGTCAATGAATGAAGTGAGTCAGCACCAAACCCCCTTTCTCATTAGATCCATCTCTGTATCTGCTTTATCCTGACTCTAAACTTCTACTCCAGCTATTCTCTCCATCTGAAATGCTCTCTTTTGTGTTGTTTAGCAATGTAAAACTTTACAGGGAAGACAGGGAGACTAAGATGGAAACTGCAGCTATAAAAACCCTTTATATTTTGAGATTCACATTTTAAAAAAAACAAACAATACTAGACAGCAAATTGAGTAAGGTCAATATTGAGTAAGCGTGCATCCTGTCAATTTCCAGAAAAACATGTTGTAAGTGCACAGCCCATGCTTAACATGACCACCTGAGGAGAAGGGGCCAATTATTCTAAACACTGCTTGCTCTTTATTCTGTCTTCTAATATCCAGGAACTGAGAGGTGTTTAATAATAAGTTTGAAATATTTCAAGTGTTTAATAAAAAGAAATTGTATGGAAGGGATGCCCTGGAGAACTTTTTACCAATAAAAATATCGTTCTTAGCTATAAGTTAGAGCAAGTACTATAACATAAAAAACTGGGTATATTTACAGCATCACATACTTTGACTGCTTTGTCTCATCGTCTCTCAATTCTTACAACTAAAAAAAATGCCATTGAATGTCTTCCGTAGCACATGTGCATAAAGGCCAATAAACCAAAACAAAGCTCCTAAGGATTATTTTTAATTTAAGGTTAAATAACTTTATATTAATAATAGCTCAGAAAGACAGCTTAAGATTTAATAAAGAATTCAAATAAAAATATTAATATTTTTAATGTCATATATAATGCATATGAAATACTTCATACCAGTAAATATTTGCAAAAATCAATTCCCATTCTAAAGATAAAAAGCTAACATGAACCCTGAAACATTACTGAAATCAACTGAATGTCTTTTGGAGAAGAAAGCAATGTAGTTAAATGGAGCTTAGTTTAGCACTGAATTAAATTTCAATGGAGTAATCATAATTTACAGTTACATTTTCTAAAACATTATCAGTATAAAATTTAAATGACTATAAAGATTCATGCCTTAGCACGATTTTATGTAATTTTATTCAACTTTGGTATATCTTAAATTTCAAAAAAACTTTTAAACAAAAATATTAACATATTCCGACAGTATAAGAGGCTTGGAGGAGGGTTCCTTTCCTCAATAAAATATTTACTCATTAGGTTCCAGTGGAAATTCAATGTAGTCATTGTGATCTCAGGATGAAAATAAGAGACCTATAATTCATTATGAACGTGAGAATTAAGCCTGCTGTAGGTCCTCTTCACTGGGTGGGCAGCGTGAGCGACAGGTCCCGCCTACACGGTCACTGTCTCATTCTTCCTAGAACCTGTAGTGACTAAGACTGTCAGTAGCTACAGTGGTTCTGATCTCAACTTGCTTAAAACTACAGTCTAGTCAGTCAGTCAGTCCACCTTTTGGAAAATGATCCTAAGGTCCAGTTCAGCTGAGTGGAGTGCACATCAAACTTAACCATGTGTGACCTGTATGTCTCTTCATTATTATGATAATTGAGAATTGTTTGTTATGGAAATTGTTCTACAGTATACAGTTTTGTAGATATCATATTTAGCATAGTAAAGTTTCTGGGAAATTCATGGACGTAAACACATGAACCAAGATTTATTAGAAACAAAAAGGTGCATATTATGTTACAGTAGTTTTACCATGATAAGTAAAAATTCTAGACTTTATTCAAAATAAAGAAAAACTGGACACATATCCATGATGGCCAATCCCTAAAACAACTCAAAATGAAAACTATGCAAATATAACTTCTGATCCTTTATAATGTAGCTGCCTACACAGCAGGTCTCAAGCCCAACTGTGAGCTCTGGCTTATTATGTCTCATCATTATATACCACACTGTAGTAATACCAGCTTACGAAAAATAATTCCCTTTTTACAAAACAAACTTACCACTTCATATACAGTCTTATTTATTCTTTCTAAATAAAATAATTTCTCAAACAGAATTAGGAGCCTATCTTTAAAGGGATCATAAATGTAATTTAACTATACAATCTCAATAAAATGTAAAACTCATTCATTTCCATAACAAACAATTCCCAACTATCATAATAATGAAGAGACATACAGGCCACACATGGTTAAATTTGATGTACACACCACTCAGCTGACCTGGACCTTAGAATCTTTGTCCGAAGGTAGGCTGACTGACTACCTTCAGCTTTAAGCAAGTTCAGATCAAAACCACTGTAGCTACGAAAAATCTTAGTCACTACAGTTTCCAAGGAGAAGGAGACAGTGACTGCGCAGGCTGGACCTGTCTCTAATGCTACCTACTGAGTAAAAAGAAACCTACAGCATGCTTAATTCTCACTCTCTCACTTCCCAGTTTTGTAAGGCTATGTTAAGACATTAAGAACATGCAGAGAAGTGGGGGTGCTGCACTCCACAGGGCTCATGCTCTCCTATCCCTTAACAAGTTTCCCATTTCACCGGGGTAGGCCCTGGCCTTGTAATGAGACCGACTTTCAAGGCGTGTATATCATCTCCAGGACATTTGGATAATATACATTTTTATACTATATCCTCATACAATAATAGAATGTTCTAAAGAATACATACTCACAAAATTGAATATTCTACTCTAAATATAATTTCCTCACAATCTCTATACTTCATTAGTAGACAAATTGTTAACGTAATCCAAACCAATATGCCAGGGGAAATGCTTTTGGCATTTCTACTTTCAGTAATACAGTCTCACAGTATAGGGCTCTCCTTTTCCAATTAAAAAATGTTACTACTTTGGTAAAATACACTTAGGGAGCAATTAAAACTTTCACGATCATATCCTTTCTTTTCCAGTCTAATTATCGATTGATTTTTAAAAGACAAATAACTTGTAAGTCACTAGAGAGAAATTATTTTGAAAATTCCCAGGAGGTTATGATTCCGTCTATATTATATTTATAAACTACATTTTTGAAATTTAATGGGATTTTTTGTCAGTTCCAAATAATTAAAGCCTCTGGTATTCCATCCTGGAAGCTGGCAAGGTACATTAGTTTTTTTGATAAATTGCATTTCGTTGCCTTTTCATACATGCCTGCTGGCCTGTAATAAACAGTGGTACATACGAGAGAAGTCAAGACTGAAAGGGAAAGGAGAATGAGAAGACATTGTTATTCAAGCTGATTTAGCAGAGATTAAAGCTGTAGTTCAACGATTTTCAAACAGTGTGCCCCGACACACTGGTGTGCCCCAAGAATTTTTAAAACATGCAATACCTAACTATTAAGCTTACCTCTTTTCCCTTACATTGTCAAATAATAAAATGACAACAGCCAACACAACAATAGCCATTCAGCGTGAATGAATCTGTATTATACAAATTTTTTCAGATTGGCAGAAAACATAACTTTTGGTGTGCCACAGAATTTTTATAATTAGTTTATATGTGCCGTGAGATGAAAAAGGTTGAAAATCTCTGCTCCAGTTTAATGGAAACTAGAAATAAGCTACCTGAGTTTGGGGAGGGGAAAGAAATTGGAAACGTGAAAAAAAGGTAACATAAAATAAAGAAGACACTGTGTGTTCGGGTCTTTATTTCTTTCAATACAAATTAGTGATTTCTGATAAAAACTAGGCAGAAAAACACTGCTATTGCAATCATTCCTTCGTCCAATCCCAACCAATAGCAGCTAACCGTGGAGTGCCACAGCCTATACAGTATTTTTTTAAAGAGCTGACAAAGAAATTGGCACAATGTGTAATTTTATACCAAATTCTAAAAATAATTTTCCCATTTGAAAAAGAATAAAAAGTTCTACTGCATTAATTTCATAGGTTTCCTTTTACACAACGACGGTAGACTCCTCCAAACCTCAGCCCTCGGCAGCTCTTCGCTCTCCTTTTTACAAACTCACTTCTAAACGCCAGAGATTCAACATTACCAAACCCGAAGCCTGATCTCAAACCCTGACACCTCCGCCTTTCCCTGCAGTCCCACACTGTCGGCAGCTACAGTGCACCTCCATTTGGATCCTCTCCCACTGGTATCCAATGGTAACGTGTCCTTGTCATATCATCTCTCCTTTCCCAATGTCCTCGGGATAAAATCATTCTCAAACATTAAAAATCTTAGAACCAGATGTCAGCAAAAATAGGGAAGTAGGGCACTCCACTGGTTCAGCTCTCCACAAAAGCAATAAATCCACTGGCAAAAACTGTCAAAACCAACTTTTTCAGAACTCTGGAAAACAACAGAAAGCTTGCAGCAAACAGGTAAACATTTAGTCAAGAAAAAATAGCTGAATCTCAGAGAGCGCTGTGGTGTTTTAATTCACTCTGGTCCTGTCCCATGCTCTCCGGGTGGGCAGTGGTTTCAAAGACAACAGCCCATGCCAGGCCGGTGTGGCTCAGTGGATTGAGTGCCGTCCCATAGACCGAGAGGCCCGGGTTCGATTCCCGGCCAGGGCACATGCCCAGGTTTCGGGCTCAATCCCCAGTGGGAGGCATGTGGGAGGCAGCCAATCGATGTTTCTCTCTCACATCGGTGTTTCTATCTCTCTCTCTCTCTCCCCCTTCCTCTCTCTCTAAAAAAATCAATAAAAACATATTTAAAAAAATAAAAAATAAACACTACAGCTCATGTTCCCAGTACAGGTACCCAGTATCAGAGGGAATAGAACATATCTTATTCTCAAAGAATTAAGGTTGTTTTTTGTGACCTGTTTGGTGACTTCCTAGAGGAGTAGCTCAAAGGACTTGCCTTGATCTCATCTGACTAGGAACTTTCCCAGTGCTGGGAGGACCACTCAGAGTCATTTGTAAAAACGTGCAAGGCTTCCTTTTGTTGAGTACTTTATATATTTTGGAAATTAACTCCTTATCCGATGTATCATTGGCAGATATATTCTCCCATACAGTGGGTTCCCTTTTCATTTTGATGCTGGTTTCCTTTGCTGTGCAGAAGCTTTTTATTTTGATGTAGTCCCATTTATTAATTTTTTCCTTTCTTTCTCTTGCCCTAAGGGATTTATCTGCTACGTGTAATGCCTGATATTTTGCTGGCTATGTTTTCTTCTAGGATTTTTATGGTTTCACGACATATATTTAAGTATTTTATCCATTTTGAGTTTATTCTTGTGTATGGTATAAGATAGTCTATTTTCATTTTTTTGCATGTACCTGTCCAAGCAACACCATTTGTTGAAGAGACTGTCTTTACCTCATTGTATGCTCTTGCCTCCTTTGTCAAATATTAATTGAGCATAATGTCTTGGGCCAATGTCTGGGTTCTCTGTTCGGTTCCTTTGATCTATATGCCTGTTCTTGTGCCAGTACCAGGCTGTTTTGATTACAATGGCTTTGTAGTATAACCTGATATGATCCTCCAACTAAAAAGCTTCTGCACAGCAAAAGAAACCAGCATCAAAATGAAAAGGGAGCCCTGGCCAGTTTGGCTCAGCGGTTA
Organism: Tadarida brasiliensis; assembly: GCA_030848825.1. NCBI lineage: Eukaryota > Metazoa > Chordata > Mammalia > Chiroptera > Molossidae > Tadarida > Tadarida brasiliensis. Next base: position 72,874,407 of record CM061267.1, on the reverse strand, counting down.
GAGCATCGGCCCACGGACCAAAGAGTCACGGGTTCAATTCCGGTCAAGGGCACGTACCTTGGTTGCGATTCGATCCCTGGACCTGGCTGGGGTCGTGTGAGAGGCAACCAGTTGATGTGTCTCTTTTGCATTGATGTTTCTCTCTCTCTGTCTCTCTCACACATACACTCTATCTGAAGATAAATGGAAAAATATCCTCAGGTGAGAATTTTTTTAAAAAATGGAAAAGGGAACCCACTGTATGGGAGAAGATATTTGCCAACGATATATCAGATAAGGGGTTAATTTCCAAAATATATAAAGTACTCATACAACTCAACAAAAGGAAGACAAATAATCCATGAATAGTGGGCAGAGGACCTGAATAGACACTTCTCCAAAGAGGACATACAAATGGCCAAGAGACATGAAAAAATGTTTAATGTCACTAATTATCAGAGAGATGAAAATTAAAACAACTATGAGGTATCACCTCACACCTGCCAGAATGGCTACCATCAACAAATCATCCAATAACAAGTGCTGGTGAGGATGTGGAGAAAAGGGGACTCCAGTACACTGCTGGTAGGAATGCAGACTGGTGCAACCACTATGGAAACAATATAGTGTTTCCTCAAAAAATTAAAAACAGAACTTCTATTTGACCCAGTGATCCCACTTCTAGGAATATATCCTAAGAAGCCTGAAACACCAATCAGAAAGAATATATGCACCTCTGTGTTCATAGCAGCACTATTTACAATAGCCCAAGTGTCCATCAGTAGATGAGTGGATAAAAAAGCTATAGTACATTTACACAATGGAATACTATGCAGCTGTAAAAAAGAAAGAGATAAACCAAGAATTTATATGCATATATGCAGAACCAATGGACACAGACAAAAGTGTGGTGAAGGCAGGGGGTGACAGAAGCTGGAAGAAAGGTATCAATGGAGGGAAAAAAGGAGGGCATTTGTAATACTTTGAACAATAAAGATAAATTTTAAAAAATACATGTAAGGAGCTCGGCCAGTGTGGCTCACTGGTTGAGCGTCGAACCATGCACCAAGAGGTCACCGGTTTGATTCCCAGTCAGGGCACATGCCTAGGTTGTGGGCCCGATCCCCAGTGGGGGGCATGCAGGAGGCGGCCAATCAATGTTCTCTCTCATCGATGTTTCTATCTCTCTCTCCCTCTCCCTTCCTCTCTCTCTAAAATCAATAAAGAAAAAAATATTTTTTTAAAAATACATGTAAGGAAAATGTACACATCACTGATGCCTAGGACAAGGGATAACAGCTGGGCAAACAACAGACTAACCAAAAAACTTGGAAGAAAAGGCTGGTGAATGAGATGCTTTGAGGATTTAGAGTTTTGGAAAGCACCCACATATTTTGGGGGGTTTAAAGGTTCACACACATGGGCTCTTACCTACAATGTTGAGAGAGTTTAGATTCCAGTGTCACTGCCTGCACAGGAACATCTACACACACACTTCAAGAGCAAGACATACATTTGCATATTAAGCCACTGATATTTTAGGACTATTTGTTACAGAAGTTGGCGTTAATTATATGAATAAAACAGACCTAGAATCTAAGAAATCTAGGAGACAGGCATGTTATTTTGCTATAAAAAGAATTTATTAAAGAAAAATGACTTATTTACACTATGTCCTGTTCAATTAGACTCTCAGCAAATATATTTTCTTTATATTATTAAGTCATTAACAAAAAGATTAAAAAGAAAAACACAAACATAGCCTGTTTACATATGTGCATACAAATATATTGCAGTTAGTTATTTAGAGTAGTACATATTGGCCACCCCGCCTTCAAATCTTTAATTTCATAATACAGATCATTAGGTAAGTGGAATTACATATACTCAAATTTAACCTTGCTACAATACATTTGTCTCATAAGGAGAATTTCACCTGAGTCAAAGAGTTTTAGTATTAACATCTAGGAGCAGTAACTGTGAAAATAACTATGGATTACTTTCAAGCTAAAAATGAAGAGTAACATAGTCAATAGAAATCTATTCAAATTGTATTCAACACCATGCAATTATTCTCCTGAATTATCATGCTGCAGATGAGGAATCTATGACAATAGAACAGATCTGAATAAAAGAAGGAGAACCAATATACAGAGTGCTCATACAACTCAACAAAAGGAAGACAAAGAACCCAATTTTAAAATGGGCAGAGGACCTAAATAGACACCTCTCCAAACAGGACATACAAATGACCAAGAGACATATGAAAAAATGCTCAATGTCACTAATCATCAGAGAGATGCAAATTAAAATGACTATGAAGCCCTGGCTGGTTTTGGCTTAGAGCGTCAGCCCGTGGACCAGAGAGTCCCAGGTTCGGTTCCCGCTAAGGGCACGTACCTCTGTTGCAGTTTGTCCCTGGCCCCAGTTGGGGTCGTGTGGGTGGCAAGCAGTCAATGTGTCTCTCTCACATCGATGTTTTTCTCTCTCTCTCTCTTCCTCCCTCTCTCTCTCCCTCCCGCTTTATCTCAAGATAAATGCAAAATGTCCTCAGGTGAGGATTAAAAAATAAAAACGACTATGAGGTATCACCTCACACCTGCCAGAATGGCCGCCATCAACAAATCATCAAACAACAAGTACTGGCCTGGGTGTGGAGAAAAGGGGACTCTAGTACACTGCTGGTGGGAATGCAGACTGGTGCAGCCACTATGGAAAACAATATGGTGTTTCCTCAAAAAATTAAAAATTGATCTGCTATTTGACCCAGTGATCCCACTTCTAGGAATATATCCTAAGAAGCCTGAGACACCAATCAGAAAGAATACATGTACCCCTATGTTCACAGCAGCACTATTTACAATAGCTAAGATCTGGAAACAGCCCAAGTGTCCATCAATAGATGAGTGGATAAAAAAGCTGTGGTACATTTACGCAATGGAATACTATGCAGCTGTAAGAAAGAAAGATCTCTTTTCCTTTGAGACAACATGGAGGGACCTGGAGAGTATTATGCTAAGCGAAATAAGTCAATCAGAGAAAGCCAAATACCACATGGTCTCACTTATTTGTGGAATATAATGAACAAAATAAGCTGATGAACGAAATAGACCCAGAGACATTGAAAGGAGTATGGTTCAGACTGACAAACCTCAGAGAAGGGGGGCGGGGGGGATGGATGAGATGAACCAAAGAACTTATATGAATGTATGCGTAACCAATGGACATAGACAACAATGCTGGGGGGTGGGGGAGCAGGATGGGGAGGAGGGTGTCTAGGGGGGGAAAGGAGAAACATCTGTAACAAAAATAAATTAATAAAAATTGGAAAAAAAAAGGAGAACCATTTGAAACAATGGGAAAGCAAAGTAAAAAATGGAAAAACATGCAATTGTTATGTTTACCTGGAATAACCAAAGCCCTAAACCTGAACTCATCTCCTAATTAGCCAGCCCTTAAAAAATAATGTTTTAAGACAAGTAATCTAGCAGTGGCTTGGATTTCTATATGGATTCCCATGTTCTTACTAAATGGATGTAAGAACCAGTATACATGCAGTCTTGTATGTCTATCAGGAAACAAAAGGGAACTGTCATAACCAGGACACCATGCACAGAGAAATAATCACTTGAAGAAGCGTGGGGACTATAGAAAAGAATCAATTTAGGGAGGCAGGAAAATTATCTTTGACATTTTTTTAGCTCTCTAGACTATCAGTCTCCAGAGTCAGATGTGCACACCTTGGGGATACAAAAATGACAGCAAGGCAATCCACTAGGGCAAGGGAAGAAAATATCGGAATTTCTATTTAGGTTTTTTTTGTTTAAAAAATAAGGGGAATTTTGTTTTACTGGCATTTAAATTGCAGAGTGTCATGCCTACCCTCATAACTGTGTAACATAATGAAAGTCATGTAGGAGTCAGGCAATAAGTAATATAAGGTTAGTTTTCCAGTTCCCCATGCCACTGAACTGAGAGAGACCTCTCCCTACAACCCCTATCTGCTCCCGGAGCATGGTATCCAGACATGATCTAGTTGCTTAGGACAGTTAAGTGGATTTACAATTTATGTTACCTAGACTAATTAAAGTCTTATCAAAAGTGACAGGAGAATTTAAAAGATGCTTATTAAGAGTCTTCTGGTTGAAAACAATATTAGTAATACAAGCACAAGCAATGAAGATACTAGTGAACAGATAATTTTTCAACTACTAGTACACATTATCAGGCACATTAATGATATCAAAACAAAGGCAATAATGTGCCCTTGATATGAAGTGATGACAATGGCATTTATTTCTGTGGACTTTCTTCCCCAAACCCATAACCCCAATTTATTCATGAGGAAAACATCAGACAAATTCCAATTGGAGGACAGTCTACAAAATACTTGACTTGTACTCCTCAAAACTGTTATGGTTATCAAAACAGGACAGTCTGAAAAACTGTCACAATCTAGAGGAGACTAAGGAGGCAGGACAATAAATATAATGTCTCCTTGATAGGACCCTAGATAGAAAAAAGGTCATTAGGTAAAAACTAAGGAAATATGAATGAAGAATGGACTTTAGTTAGTAACAGTGTATCAATATTGGTTCATTAGTGTGAAAAGGTACCATACTTTTAAAAAATTGCAATATAATCGGTCTAAAATAGTTCAGCTCAACATTGTTAATGGTATCAAGACCACTTGAAATACATATTTACATTCACTGTTGATGATGAACACTCCACCCTAAGTGTGTACACTATGCTTCAGATATTAGCTAATGATGAGACATGTTCAGAATTTATAAAATGATAAATAGATATTACATGGGTGAAATGTGCACCAAAAGCTTAGATACCACAATTCTAGAAAATGATAAGTAAATTAACTAGATGTGATATACTGTTCATACATCACCAATTACTTATTGAGCACACACTAAATGTCAGGTGCTAGAGATAAAAATATAATCACACAATTTCTTATTCAAAGGAGCTTATAATGTAGTGGTGAAGCAGACAAGTGAAAGGGTAATTAGCACACCATGTAATAATGAAGAGGGGTGAGTGCATAATAACTGCCATAGACAGAAACGAACAGAGTCCTGTGGCAGCACTTGGGCTGAGAAATGAGACTCGGGGCAGAGAAGGTATCTAGGACAAGGTACCACCTAAGCTGAGTCTAAAGGGATTAGAAGTCAGTCAAGCTAATCAGGAGGAAGGTGTTGCAGACACAGGGACCAGTATGGACAGTAGTCTGGAGCTACATAATCCAACAGAGTCGTCACAAGCCAATGTGACCTGAGCACTTAAATATAATTACTGTAGAACCTAAGTTCTTCATGTTTGATTTATTTAAATTTAAATTTAAAAACTGAAGCAGTTCAGCATAGTTAAGATGTCATTTCTCCTGAAGCTGATCTCCCTAAGTTCCAGAAGAATCACTCTCCCTGATGTTAGGACTTTTACACTACAGCAAATGAGACAGTGTGTTGGAGTGATAGACACATAGACCAATGGAACAGAATAGAGAACCCAGAAACAGACTCATACAAACATGTCTAATTGACTTTTTAGGAAGGTGCAAAAGAAATAAAGTGGAAGAGAATCAGCCTTTTCAACAAATGGTGCTGAAGGAAGTGGACACCTACCTATAGGCCAAAAAAAAAAAATTTGAGCTAAACTTCACATTAATTCAAAATAGAAAAATAGATAATGAGCTTAAATGTAAAACTATAAAACTGTCAGAAAAAAACAAAACAAAAAAAAACAGGAGAAAATCTTCAGGACCTAGGAGTAGGTGAAGAGTTCTTAGACTTGACACCAAAAACATAAACCATAAAAGGAAAAAATAAACTGGACTTCATTAAAGTTAAAACATTTGCTCTGAAAAAGATCCTGTTAAGAGAATGAAAATCAAAGTACAGAGTAAGAGAAATATGTGCAAACCACGTACCTGACAAAACATTAGAATCTAGAACATAGAAAGAATTCTCAAAACAACAGAAAAATCCAATTTGAAAATATGCAAAAGGCATGAACAGACATTTCACCAAATACAGCATACAGATGGCAAATAAGCACATGAAAAGATGTTCATCAATAGTCATTAGGAAAATGCAACTTATTACACAGTATCACTACACACTTTTCAAATGGCTAAAATAAAAAAGAGTGACAATAAATGCTGATGAGGATGTAGAAAACTGGATCAATCATACATTATGAGTAGGTATATAAAATGGTAGTTACTCTGAAATACAGTTTGGCTATTCCTTTTAAATGACTACCAAATACCCTAGCAATTGCACTCTCAGGGATTTATCTCAGAAAAAATAAGACATTTTCATATAGAAGCTTGTATACAAATGTTCATAATTTTATTTATAATAGCCCAAAACTACAAACTACCCAAATGTCCTTCAATGCATAATGGTTTAACAATGGTTAAACCAACTGTGGTACATCTACACCATGGAATACTACTCAGCAATAAAGAGGAACAAATTGTTAATACAAAAGCAATTTGGATGAACCTCAAGGGAATTATGCTAATTGTAAAAACAAATGTCAAAAAGTTACAAACTGTATCATTTTATTTATAATTATATAAACTGTGAATAATGGATAAGATTTTTTTTTTCCTAATCCTCACTGGAGGATATGTTTCTATTGATTTTAGAGAGAGAAAAAGGGAGAGGGGAAGAGAGAGACAGACATCAATGTGAGAGAGAAACATGGATTAGCTGCCTCCCATACATTCCCTGACAGACTTGAACCCTGGGTATGAGCCCTGACTGGGAATCAAGCCAATGACACCTCGGTGCACGGGACAATGCTCCAATCAACTGAGCCACACCAGCCAGGGCTGAATAATGGACAAGAGATTAGTGGCTGCCAAGGGTTAGGCATAGGGGAGGGGTGGGGGTGGGGTTGGCTACAAAGGGAGATAAGAAGGCTGTTTGTTTTTGTGTTCATCATTAATGTATAGCCACTCAGCTCCAGATTCACCCAAAGCCCGCTTTGTCAGTAGAGGGCACAGGAGAGACCCTGCAGCAGGAAAGAGTTTGGCCTCCTCATTCTGGTGTGCTGAGGTGTGTAGAGCTTTCTCCAGCACCGGCTCCTGCAGCACTCAGCTCCTGCAGTGCCCAACAGCTCCCCTCAGCACCCCCTGTGATGTCTCCAGTGAGACACCTGCCTATGAACAGCTTTCCTTAGCACCCTTGGGTGCTCATTTCTGGCAAGTTCCAAGTGGCAGATTTCTAGCAAGTTCTGCCAGCTTGGTACCATAGCAACTTCTCTGCCACCCAGTGAGCTATAACTGTGCCTTCTCCAACAAAGTCTGGGTCTCAGCTGGGGAGGAGGGACTTCTTTGTGTGTTCTATCTCAGCACTAACGGTAGTGGTTGTTCCTTTTATTTGTTATTCCTATTCATTAGAGTTCAATCCACTTCTTCCCAGCCAATGTCTTGTTTTTCCAGTTTCATGTTAGAGTTACTAATTCTTTAAATGTTCTTATTCAAATTACTGTGTGGTTTTCCTCTTCTGATTGGGCCCAGTCATGTAAAAGTATTTTAAAGATAATAACATAGACAATATTAAAATACATATTTAGTAGCAAACAGTAAATTTGATTTTAAAAAGTTTCCTCTCAAAAGTAAAAAAAGAACTAATGAAATTAGCTACCTAAAATCAGAATTACATGTCCAATAAATAAAATTTAAACAACTTTTAACAGGATTTGAGCTTGTAACTATAAAACAGCTTAGATTCTTGCACATGCATGCACGTGTGCACACACACAGACACGCACACAACATTTTCAGATGGAGAAATGTTAAAAAATATTTACTTCAATTTTGGAAATTTTGTTATAAAAGTATGAGGAAAAAGATAAACAAGGTATTTTTACAAAAAGTAAAAGATCTTCAATTAAGTCATCTAATAGTGATACCTTTCTAAAAATATCTTATTTTTCAACATATCACTCTGAACTCCCATTTTCATAACTTATTTTTTCTTAATTAGTGATACTCCTAACACTTGACGAATACAAATGCCTTGTATCATAGCTGTAGTTTCTTCCTCTTCTACATCCTAATGTTTCATGAGGCCCCAAATAATATATTAAGCAAAGTCATGTCTCCTCAGGCAAGGTAAACAAAAGAAAAATAAACAAATGGGACTGCCTCATATTAAAAAGATTTTGCACCATGAAGGAAGCTATCAATAAAACAAAAAGATAACCTACTGAAAGGGAGAAAATATGTGCCAATAATACATCTGATAAGGGATAAATATCCAAAATACATAAGGAACTCATAAAACTTAACACCAAAAAAAAAAAAAAAAAACCCAAAAAACAACTCAATTAAAAAAATGAGCAGAGGGCCTGAATAGACACTTCTCCAAAGAGGACATACAGATGGCCAGTAGACCTACTGAAAGACGCTCAATGTAAGTACTCATCTGGGAAATGCAAATTAAAAACACAATGAGCTATCACCTCACATAACTCAGAATGGCTATCATCAATAAATCAACATACATGAGTGCTGCTAAGGATATGAAGAAAAGGGAACCCTTGTGCACTGTTGGTGGGATTCTAAATTGGTTCAGCCACTATAGAAAAAAGTATGGAGGATCTTCAAAAACTTGCATATAGAACTACCATATGACCCAGCAATTCCACATCTGGGTACTTATCCAAAGAAATCCAAAGCACTAACTCGAAAAGGTTTTCTCAGTTAAAGAAGTCAGCAATTCAAACCTATTAACTACAAAATATAACTTTGAAAAAGCCTATAGGAAATTTTAAGAAAAAATTAAATAACAATACTATATTGTAGCAGAGTATTATACATAGAAATGGCTAAAAAGAAAGTAGACATTAATATAGCCCAAGAGCAATTATTCCTGTTTACTTTCTTTTAGTAATATTCATATAATCACTATAAAGTAGGTTTTATTGCCTTAAAGTAACAGATGTTTTATTTTTTAAACTTTTTAAAATATGTTTTTATTGATTTTTTTAGAGAGAAAGGCAGAGATTGAAATATCAATGTGAGACAGATACATTGATCGGCTGCCTCCTGCATGCCCCCTACTGGGGATCAAGCCTGCAACCTGGACATGTGCCCTGACCTGGAATCGAACCAGGACCTCTCAATCTATGGGACAACACTCTATCCACTGAGCGACACTGACCGGGATTTAAAACTTATTTTTGAAGACCATTTTCATAAGGAACTATTTTATAGTTCTATCAATAAACCAAATGTGTAAGTCAACAAATGTACATTTCAAGTACATATGTGTACATGTTATGATTTTATTTTAGTACTTCTTTACTCCCAAGTGTTCCAGTTGACAACAAATTATACAAACTAACAATATATAAGAAAAATCATGTGAACATTGAAAAAGGCTAAAATGTCACTAGTTAAAAGTTAAAAATGTCATGTTATACCCCCTTTTCTTAACTAGCTAATCTAACATCTAGTGTTTAAAAAAGAAAGAAAAAACTTGGACTATTTAAGTTTTCACAAAATTTCCAAATCTTTATTTTGATCTTTTCCAGGTCATCACTCATATAATTCAGTATTTTCACAATTAATCTACTGTACCTATGTAAAAGTTGTATACTCTTTAAAATGTTATGAAAAGTATATTTGTTTTAATAAGAACCACAAACACAACAATGTATTTGGTAGCTATCTGCCTTGCAACATTGTGAACTCTGAAAAACAAAGATTATACCTTGTGAATTTTGTTACCACTATCAATTTTCAGTGTCTAGGGTGCCATATGAAACATGGTAAGCATTTAATAAATATATACAGAATGAATGAGTTTCTTAAATAAGGATAGACAATTTCAGAGAAGACCTGACAGTGATAAAGCAGGCAACTGACAGTCAGGAGAGCATGAGATGGCCATTCAAAACTACAGGCAAATTAATGCAAAGAATGTATGTTATATCAATTCCTTAATTTCTAAAATAAAGTCCAAAGTCCACATGTTGGGTTTCATACATTTATTTATAAATAATAAATAACTGTCCTCAATTTCCCCTAAACTAACTTATTTAAGAAAAAATACACTTACCAAAACAATTATGTAGAACACTATTCAGGGGAAATACATAAAACTTTCAAAAGTGGGTTAAAATTGTATACAAGAAATAGAAAAAAAATGGTACTCTATTTTAAAATTAGTGAAAACATTTAAAATGGCAACAATATATCTATACCAGACAATACAAACATGAATATTACTAGTTGAAATATGAAAAGATAAACACTATTTCAAATGAAACTGACAGTTTTCTTTCATTTGTCTTTCCAGATACAAGGATCTTCTGCCATCATGTGGAAAGTTTTGAAATTACACTTAGACAAAAACTTCCTGTACCTGACTGGTATTTGTTTCCCAATATTAGAAAGGATGAATCCAGTTGTAAACAAGGTAAACATTCATAGAAGAATTTGGTAAAAGTGATCATGCACAGTTGCTCCTAGCTTTCTCTTGTTTCTAAGAGAAAAACGGTGTTCTTTATAGCTTAAGGAAACGCCACAACACTCACTTACTTTTTTGTGTTCAAGACTTAGCAGTTATGACTATTCTGAGTCTCTACCAGGTCAGGAACTTAAATTCCCTAAATACTTTTTCCTTATCTCTCCCCCACCTTAGGCACTTAAAACACTTTATTAAATTAAAAAGAAGCAATAATATGAAGTTGTTTTAACTTGTCCTGAGTAATTAGGAAGCACAGATGCCTAAGTTTTATAAAGACCAAAAGCTTATTAATAGCTACATAACATAATAATAATAATAAACTGAAACAGCTATTCACACATTCATATGCCTGGTGACTTTACAGATAAAAACATGAATTAAAGTGATTGGGATAAGCCTAGTAGCCTATGAAATATACTGAATTCTCATATATTTATGAAATACTATTTAAGAATTCCCATAATCAGGGTAAATACTTTTGCTTAAACTATTAATCGTTTTTTTTATCCTCAGCTGAGGATATTTTTACATTTATCTTCAGACAAAGTGGGGGGGGGAGAGAGCGAGAGAAACATCCATGTGAGAGAGACACATCAGTTGGTTGCCACCTGCACGACACCAACTTGGGCCGGGGACGAACCACAACTGAGGTACATGCCCTTGGCCAGAACTGAACCCAGGACGCTTTGGTCCGCAGGCCAACGCTCTAACTGCTGAGCCATACCGGCCAGGGCTAAACTATTAATCTTTATAAAGATTATAATTCACACATTTGATTGGTTAACTTCTTTTATTCAACTGTGGGCATCAGCGTGTTTGGTCTTCATCCGAAAAATAATCACATTTTTCTTTTAGGAATAAAAAGAAGATGTACTAAGTATCTATTAATCTTATAAGCAAAACACTGTCTAAGGAGCTTCAAAATGCACCAAGAAGATAGGTAAAACGTAGTTTTTGTCCTCAAGAAACTTACCATCATCTACTAGTGCCAAAAAGGATGTACACAAAACCCAGAAGACAATGTAGAAAGCATTAAGTACAAAAACACAAAAATAATGTTTTGGGAAAGTAGATGACATCGAGTTTTACTGTTCCCTGTAAGCCTTTGCGGCAGGGTGGGGGCGGAGGTGGAAGAGAGCACAGAGCGCATACGTGGTGATGGAAAAAGTAAAATAAAGAGTTCATAGTAAAGGATCAGAGCTGTTTTGAAAGACATGTTAGGATTTGGCTATACAGAAAAAGACAGGAAAACATTTAGGCTAAATAAACAGTGAGACTCAAAACAATTTAAGGCCACATTCCGAGAAGAACGCTCAGTTGAATACGACTGGAACACAGAACACATGACAGAGAATGCTGAGATGTAGGATAGGAAAAATACATTCGAGTCATATTCTGTACAGTTTTGAACTCCAGATTAAAGACAAGTCAATGGGAAAACAAGGATGGTTTTTGACAGGGCAATAATAATATGATCAAAGTTGTGTTTTATAAACTGACAGTTAAAAGAGACTAAAGGCAAGATTATTTATGAAATTACTGCAAACATCCAAAAGTAATGAAAATGGAGACAACAGGTCACAATTCTGATACAGTGAAAGGAAACAATCAACAGGATTTAGCAACTATTTGGATATGGAAGATAAGTGAAGGAAGAATTAGAATAATGAAATTACAAAATTTGTTTTCAGCCACTTCAAAGTTCATTTCTAGAATCCATGCCTCCTTCCTATCAATCTCCTCCCTTTCCCACAGAGAGCTAAAACAGCTAACATTTATTGAGAATTTACTGTGTGCAAGGCAACAATTATGTATACATTATTTAATCCTTAATCTTAGAGGTAAGTATTGTTGGTATTCATTCCCATTTTACTGATGAGGAAACTGAGGTCTGGAGTGGTTAATCAAATTATGCAAGGTCACACAGTAAGTGTCTGGATACTAACCAATGTCGGATAATTATTAAAGTGTTAGCTGATAATAGTTTAAAATTGAATCTCTCATAGGGATAATATTTTTAAAAGAAACTAGCCTGGCAGGTGTGGCTCGGGATTGAGCGTCATCCCATGGACTGAGAGGTCCCGGTTTGATTGCCGGTCAGATCCCATCAGGGCAAATGCCCAGGTTGGGGCTCAATCCCCAGGAGGCAGCCAATCAATGCTTCTCTCTCACACTGATGTTTCTCTCTCTCTCTCTCTCTCTCTCTCTCTCTCTCTCTCTAAAAAAATAAATAAATAAATAAAAATCAATAAAAACGTATTTTTTTAAAAAAGAAGCTAAAAAGGATTCTCAAAATGAACGGCAAGTGACAGAGTAGATACATCAGGTAGAGAACTGCCTAATCATCATACACTCAATGGCTGAGGGAAAGAGCAGCATTCCCCCTGTACTCACACTACTCGTCATCTGCCCCAATGCCAAAAGATCAACATTCTCAGCTACTACTCTTTAGGGTACGAGTCTCATTCTATCTTATGCAGACTTGTAGCCCACTTATAAACTCCTTAACAACACTGACCCTGTGTTAATCTCTGCATCCCCCGAAAAACAGCAGGCACTGAATGAATGAGTGAACAAATAAACTCAGTTGGGCTGCTTCTGTCTGGTGCTCTCTGGCATAGTGGGACCAAAATTCTCACCAGGTCAAGGCCTACATTTGGAACAATATCTCCATGTGCCACCTTGAACTCATTGCTGAAACCTCTGCTCCTGACTCTTTGCTTCCTTTCCAATTTTTGATCTTCACGACGTCTTCTGAATTATCCCTGACACTCAATTGTGAAGGTGAAGGCCATGGACAAATGGCTGGGCCTACATATATTCAAAGGGGTGTTTCTCCTGGATCCTAGCACATTTCCAAGGGTTCTCTAACCCACTGACTTCTTCCTCAGTTATCAAGGAAAGGCTTTAGTTTCCATGGACTCTAACAGTACCCATGTTAAATCATGGGAGGGTTCTCCTCTGACTGACTATCCAGCAGGCTGCGCGGAAGGTCTGAGAGATGGGGTCAAGTTCCCAATGCTCTCAGCTTTAATTTGTATATACTTTCCCAGAGAAACAATATAACAAATAGTAATTAGCTCCCAGACAGCCCTGCAGGAAAAAGTCTATTTAACCACAGTGCAGTTAAAGTATTACACAATGACAATTACATTTTATGTTTTCATTATAAATCTACCATATTTATGCTATATTATGAACTAAATGTCTGCTTATGGTTAATTCTAGTTAACAATGTTTCAGTGTGCAAGCTAAAAGAAAGGTGAATTACCACTAGTATCTTCTCAGTATTAAACAGAACTTAATAAACTGGTGGGTACCATCAAAGTACAGTAAGTAGAAAGCTAACAAACACATAATTTAAAGCAACACATATATCTACTTCTATAACTCCACAGCAAGATAAAGTAAAAATTTTAAAAGGAACACATAACAAATCATTAAGATTTGGGATTCCAGTTATGCTTTCAGACAAGGAAGAACTACTAAATTTTTAAACTTTGTATAACTTCACACTAGCTTTGTTACTAAGAAAAAATAGTTTAAAAATATACTGTGGTTCACCCTTAACATATGAACTCTTGCCACCCTTTAATTTAGAGTGTTGAGTGTATTTTGATAGCATTTAATTGAACAGACTAGAACTAAAATAATCTGGCTTGTCTTATCTATCAAAAGTGCCAAATCTGAATTTGTTCTTCACATTAAACAGAAATTAAATTTTCTTCTTTTCAGACACATGCATTGACATTTGTAGGCAAACCCTATTTAAAACAAATTTGATGTATGCAAATGCAGGTTTACACAAAGAAACAAATTATGGGCTGAATATTCCCTTTACAAAAGGATTTACTAAAGAATTTCTTTAAATAGTAAGCTTGCTAGTATCCTTAAAATACTGTTAAATTTTTAAAAATCAATTTATAAGCAACTTTTCAGAAATACACTGAGTATAAAAGTAGTTACAAACCTACCAAGCTTCAAAAGCTTCTACTATTACAATCCTTGTCCCAATAGCTTGACAAATCTAGCAGATGAAACTAATAGATTAAATGCAATAGCTGAAAATGGCATAGAAGTCTATATTATAGCCCTGGCTGGTGTGGCTCCGTTGGTTGAAGCATCCTCCCATGCAACAAAAGGTGGTGGGTTCGATTCCCAGTCAGGGCACATACCCAGGTTGCAGGTTCAATCCCTGGTCAGGGCGCATGTGGGAGGCAACTGATTGATGTTCCTCCCTCACATCAACACTTTTCTTGCTCTCACTCTCTCTCTCCTCCTTCCTCTCTCTAAAATCAATTTTTTTAAAAAAGAAACGTATAATTGTTCTTAAATATATACTTTTATAACTATCCTAATAATAATCATGAAACCCAAGAACCAAAGAGCCAAGAACCTGCTTTGCCTTCTTTGTGGAGACAAGCAGTACAAAAGAAGAAAAGTCCAGAGGTTCCGATCATCAGTGTTGCAGGGTTTGCAGTTTTCTAAGAAGTGCCGTGAGATGTAGAAGACAATGTCTGGGAAAAGAAAATCCAAATCTGATGATCCAGAACCGGAGCATTCTGGACCGACTAAGGGAAGCAGGGAGGATCCTAACGGTCCCGGGTGGCCATTACTGGGGGACATCTTCCTGTTCTGTGCAGAGTTCCACCTAAGAACAAACTCACAAACCCTGGCATGTCACTGAAGACCGAACAGATGTGGAGTCACCTGGTAGCAAAAATGTAGCCTTACAATGTAAGGTAGTGAGGCCGAAGGAGACATATGAAAAGGATTCAGCTAAGTCAGGAAATCTGATGGTATGAATGAGACAGAGTGTCGTGTCGCCTGAAAAAAAGGAACAGGAGGCAGGGGAAGAGGATGACAGTTTGGAGAAGAGGAGAGGGAACGGTTTAAGGAAGAGAGGTGGACGGAGAAAGAAAAAAAAATATCCCAAAATGAATTCCAGAGTACGGAAAGCACTATAATATACCTCTTTGAGGTATTTCTGACTTTGTTAAATTTAATTACAAAATTAGAATATAATCATATTGCAGTTTCCAAAAGTGCCTGAGAAATTTGAAATAATTTACATGAATAGCCAAGGATGTTACTTACAAGCTCCCTGAAACTATGTCAAACTTGTACATATTTCCAAACATTTAAAATAAGTTTCTCACTCTGTGCATCTTGCTCTTAGCCTTGTAAAGGCATTTAAACATGTTCATAGCATTTTTTTATTAATTTATTTTTGTTACAGATGTTTCTCCTTTTCCCCCCATAAATACCCTCCTCCCATTCATAGCATTTTTTAAAGTGGTATCAACTAGGATTATTAGTTAGAAATTCTGAATTCTCAATTGCACATATCTACAGCTTATAAAATTAATAAGCAACAGATAAACTATCAAGGCCGAACCTGGGAAGTGTGAGGCAGTGACAAGATGCCTTAGGATGGGCCGTAGTTTAGACAAGTGCTGTGAGGCCAGACCCACTGATACTGCGTGCTGATGCTGGAGTGGTTTTGTACATATGCATATATGTATTTGCTGTGCCATCTGCTGCCAGTCTTAGTTGGGGGGGGGGGGGGGGGGAGGCCTGTGAGACGTGTATAGATTTTTTTATTCAACAGGACACTTTTTTTAAACAAACTACAGATCTCTTCATCTTCAGAAAAGAGTCACCACGTTGAAGTCCAGAAAAACTCTGCTACTTAAACATACACAAAATAAATTAATTAATTAAGCAGAATGTTGCATATTGTATGTTTATAATGATGAAATGCTTTTTAAAAGAAAATAAACCACTTATATATATATTTAAAATCTATTCAAAGAAAGCATAAATATTTTACTATTTGAGAGCTTAGAAATCAAAATGCAAGTTTTAGAAATGCTTCAAGTTCTAGTGATTTAGGAGTAAAGAGCAAAAACTTGTAAATAAGATAAATATAATCCTCTCTTGGGAATTAAGCTAGCTAAATCTACACACAATGGGAAGTATCAGAGTTCTCTCAGGCCCAGAAGACAAATTAGGTAGCTTAATCAATTAACACATTAATAATAATGCTAATACTTTGACAGACAGAAGGTGCTTAAAGTAAAAATAAAGGAGTACGAACGGGCAAATCGCTAATATGTGCTCGGCAGCCTCCAGGAAAAAGGAGCAGAGAAGCACGAGGACCCACGATGTTTTCTCTGCAGACACAGTGAGGCCTGATGAAAAATCTCTCATGCCTACCCATTTTCTGTTATTTTAATTCCATGTTTACCAGGCAACCTTCTAAACACTAATTCAGTTTCCCAGAAAGCTTAATAGTAGTCCTCAATTCCTTAGTTACAATTCTGAAGTCAAAGAAGTTTCAAAAAAACAAACAAACAAACAAAAGCTCTTTCAGAACTTATCTGGCAGCAAGTCCTGACCTAAAATAGACATGAAGCCTTTATTTGCTGTACTTAACACGAAGAGTCAAATGTTTCACTGCAGAAATATTAATGTATTTTATTACAGGGTATACCACCCCGGATTCTACTGGGTGTTTCTTAAACTGCAGTAATATGCCTTATTGCCTTTCTAAAATCTAAAAAATTCTGAATTTTGAGACATATGAAGGAGGGTTTTCTGGGTCTAAATGTAAATATTCTGACTCCTGGGAAAGGAGAGCCCTCTTCTCCAGCCCCAACTCCACCCACAGAAATGAGTAAATCAGCATTCTGATTTATACTTTAATAGTATATAAATGTAGTTAGTGTGTATCTGATGCCAGTGTCTGACTGTCTCTGGGTATTCATAAAGTCGAATTCCAGACCTACAAGATCAATGACCAGGATTTATAATCACTATCCTGAGTGGCACACACCTACCTAGAATTTTTTTCCTAAGCCTGCTGGTTTCCAAGCCACCAAGTGAGCCTGTTAACCAGTCTTCCATCTTCTCTGACTGACCTTCCAGAAGACAAAGTAACCAATCTCCCCTCCCAATCCTCCCTCCCTCCCTGTCAGCCTTCATGCAACCTTCTATAACACTTAGAAAAAGATGAAAATTTAAAATGCAATCAATTTTTAACAGTTATTAAGTAACAACTTAATTTTGATCAAATTAAGTTATTGGAGAATCAATGAATAGTATTTAAGTATGACCTCTAAGAAATTAAACATGAGAACATTCTACATGTTACTTAAAAAGATTTAATCCTATACCAGATGGATGGCCCAGATGATTCTTTTCTGATCTCAGTTTAGAGCCCTAAAGATTCTAAATATGTCTTCTAATGGTTAGGTAAGAAAGAGTAAAGTTTAATTTTGAGTCTACACATTTTTTTCAGCAATATTTATAGTTTTCAATGTACAGTTTTGTACATCCTTTGTCTAAATTAGCCCCAGGTATTTCATATTTTTTATGGTTAAGTGGTATTTTTAAATTTTAATTTCCAAGTTTTCATTGCAAGTATATAAAAATACAGTTAATTTTTGTATATTAAACATGTATCATATAACTTGCTAAACTGACTTACTAATTATAGATATTTTTGTGTGGATTCCATCAGATTTTCTACATAGATAATCATACTGTCTGTGAATAAAGACAATTTTATTTCTCTATTTCCAATCTGGATGCCTTTTATTGCTTTCTTATCTTATTTCAGTGGCCATTTACAAAGCAATCATATAAAATATATAGCTGACATCATTTATTAAACATGAAGAAGTCTAAGCTTAACCGATAAAATTTAAAGGGCAAAATTAAGAAATACATAAGGTACTAGGATATGACTCTCTGAATGTGTCTGCTTCAAGTGCTTTGTGACACAAGACTGATAACAAAAATACTGAGTATATCCAACTGCACTTTCAAAATAACATCTATTGGCTTTCTTATAATTACTAAAGGAACATATGACCTTTGCAGAGAATCTGGAAATTTTGAGGTACAAGGAAGACAATTTTATATTTAATCCTATCACCCAAAGATAAACACTGTTTACACTTCATTGCAACAGCAACAGTTTTCCATATCATGAATTCATCTAAAACACCATTTCTAATAGCTGTATATTAATCCACCCATCATATGGCTATGTTATAATTTCATTCTTCTTCCATCACTGGACATCTATACTGCTTTAAGTTTTTCACTACGACCATACACATGAAGCACAGCAACTAACACCTTTGTATATAAATCAGAGCATGACCTCTTACAAGAGGTCTTTTTGCCCCTTCTTTTATTAAAGCTGTTAGTGTTTTCCCTATCCAAGCAAAATAAGCTCTTTTTATACTAAGGCGATCAATCACATATCATATTAATCCCAAATATACTCTATTTGACTTTTTATTTTAACTGTGTTTTTATTTTATTTTAACTTTAATTCAGAAGACATAGATTTTATGTTAATTATAACTGTTATAAAGACAAATAAAATGTGCTGTATTTTTATTACCCATTCTATTATTGTAACACATAACCCTAAAACTAACAGAAAAGATTAAAGAGAAAAATCAGTGGTGCCAATGAAAAGTGTAAAGTGGGTTAAGCCATTTGATAATTTTTTTTTTTTATCCTCACCTGAGGACATTTTTTTGCATTTATCTTCAGATAGAGCGGGAGGGAGAGAGGAAGAGAGAGAGAGAGAAACATCGATGTGAGAGAGACACAACCAGTGGTCGCCACCCACATGACCCCAACCATGGTTGGGGACAAACTGCAACCAAGGTACGTGCCCTTAGCGGGAACCGAACCCAGGTCTCTCTGGTCCATGGGCCGATGCTCTAACCGCTGAGCCAAACCAGCCAGGGCGCCATTTGATCATTTTAACTCACCTCCTAATACAATTATATCTTGCAGGTAAAAGAGAACGTTTTGGTCTATCCCTAATTTCATGAAGGGTAAAATATTATTTCCCCTACTGAGACAACTGGGGCCCAAAGAAGCCTTCCAAAAATTACACAGAAAACATACATGTGCCTGACTAGTACAAGAGTATAACAGTTATATCGCAGCAACTTCCACTCTTATTTCATATTGGGAAAAAAAAAAAAAAAAAAACCTTTGAGAGAGAAATATGTGCCAATTAGCATCTTGGGTTAATAAACAAAAATAAACCATAACTTAAACATTTATAATGAAAGAGGTGTAAAAGATAAAAACTTGATTAAGAAACTTTCCTTTCCTTTAGGAAAAAGTACAAAAAAATGAAGGAAAAAATCAAATACACAAATAAACTATAGCAAGCAAACAAACATAATTCAAAGAGAAAAAAAATCTTTCATCATTTTACACTGCAAAAGCTTAATAGCTTTTGGAAACTTAATTTCCAAAACCTTAACTAGACTTTCATGAGGTAAGAGCACAAGATTTTTGTCTATCTAGCTGTGTGATACTAAACAAGTCATTTTATTTTTATAGGCCTTAGTTTCTTCATATTTTAAATGAAAGAAATGCAGATTTCCAGCCCAAGATGGCCAACTGGAGAAATCTCAGGATCTTATTTCCTCTCCCTTCCCAAACCCCACTGAATTGATACTAAAGAAATTTGTTAAAGGGGTAATCCAAAATAATTTAAGAGAACAAAATAGAACCATTAGCAGCCAAGATCTTGCAACAAATGTTTCAAGATGGAAAGAGGAATGTAACAAAACAGCTCAGAAAGAGAAAGCCAGTTTAAAATACAAAACAGAATATAGCTGAAGATGAAGCCAAACTGCCAGAATCCCGTGAACACAAACACCAGGCAGGTAAGGAAACCAGAAGTGAAAAGCAAATCCAAGGGAGATTAATTGAAATTCTGTAATCCTAAAAGTAATTTTCCAATCAACAACAAGCCTACCTCTAGGCAGAGTTCTCAGCCAGTTCTTACTGCTTTACTTGGAAATAAGGACAGATAACCAAATTCACAAGATATTTGAAACATAAAAGAGACCAAAATAAAAATGTAAATGTCTCCAGAAGAAGAGATAAGTTAAGAAAGACTATATTGCTCTTTATTATAAGCCCTTCTATACTAATTTTTAACCACATCTATACATTACTTTGATATTTTTAAAAAAGTTTAAGTGAATTAACAGAAAAAAAATAAGAGTTTACTAAAGCAATGTTAAACTCCCTTTCAGTCAACTCTAGTACTCCCTATGTAAAATTTCAGACATTTATTCTTATTATGCAATCAAACAATGTATTTATTTCATAAAATATTAAGTAAAACCAGTAAAATCAACATTATACATATATAATCTTTTATCTTCTTAAATTCTGTGTAAAAATTTACTTCAAAATGTTAAGACATGTTATAAATACATACACACACAGTACACACACCCCTACACACACATACAGATCTGTTTTAGAACCACAGTCACTACAATATTGATATTGTCATGCTATTACCATTATTTTAAATCTATAAATCCAATAAAATTTAAATCATTTAAATAAAAGGAACATACCTCTATGTTTTAGTAACATAGTACATAAAGTCAATAATATATGCAATATGGATCAAATACTGGTGATTTAAAAAAAAAAAAAACACCTTTAGTTACTTTATACATAAGCATTATTATATTTCATGACACCAATAAAAGTTAAGTGTTCCTAAATAAAAACATCTTAAAAGCTTCACTAAAAACCCAATGATCTCACTTATTTGTGGAATATAATGAACAAAATAAGGTGATGAACAAAACAGACCCAGAGACAAAGAAGTAGGGTCCACACTGACAAATTTTTTTGGGGGGGGAATAAACCAAAGAACTTATGCATATAAGCATAACCAAAAGGACATAGACAACAGTGTGGGGAAGAGGATGTCAATGGGGGAAAAGAGAGAAACATCTGTAACAAAAATTAATTAAATAAAAAAGTTTTTTAAAAAATCTAAATGCTTCAGAAGTGGGGGAAAAAAGAAACATATTATGTTCTAAGGATACACTGTTTCACATCCTCTCCTTTATCTCTTTCCAACCATTGGTTAAGGACCACAATATGGCTAAAAATTTTTGAAAGGTAAAGTTTAATGTGGAAAACATACATGTATGACACATCACCATTCAATAAACCATCACAAAAACACTACACTGAGTAACACGCAGAATAAACAGTACAACTGAGAGGACCCCAAATGACTCGCTCATACTTGGTAGATAGATCCCCCACATACATGATCCATCTACTGAACAGAGAGGCAATTCATTCCTTTTCTCCCCCAAGCTAAAATACAAACTACAAATCACGATGTTCAAAAGCAACAAAATGAGGTCCCTAAATTAGGTAAGAGAGGCGTACAATTATAAAAACTGCAAAATACCCATCCAACCCTAATTATACTAAGTTTAAAAAACTCTAAATATAGGTGACATGCAACTTAATCATACATTTTTTTATCTGATGATCCACTTCAAAGTCATAAATAAGAAAAAGATGTCCCATGTGAGTTACAAATGGATGGTTACATTACATTTGAAGCACTTCCTCCTCTCTAAAACAAATACAAAATAAAACAAAAAAGTAACTGCATGAGATCTAAACTATCACACAAATCTAAAGAATTAAACATAATCAAGAAGGAAAAAAAGTACCCTCCTTTGCAGAAGTAGCTAGGAACAACTGAATACAGAAGAGAACAGAACAGTTCCAGCTTTATACTGCTACCTTCAGTCTCCTCACTCCCACATGTTAGTGGCTATCTCTGACCACCTTCTCCTATGTTATACCCAACCTGGGCACTTCCACCCACACCTGTGGACCACTAACTACAGATAATTAATTCCAAGTCTCTATCTCCAGCCACAATCTCTCTCCTGGGTATCAGACCACTATATATCTCAGGACAGCTCCACTTGACTTCACCACCAGAATTTTAAACATAAAATGCACTACTCCTATCTGCTCCTATATACCTACTCTGGTTATTGGTATCCTATTCTAAAACCTGAGAGATACCCATTCTATTTATTTCCTCTCCCCTCACTAATCCTTTATCAGTCACGAAGTCAAGTCCTAGTCTACCTTAAAAGGGATAACATCTAAATCCATATGCTCCATTCTCAATACCTCTGTCTTGGTTCAAGCACAAATACATTCTGGATTATTACATCTCTCCTAAGAGTTCTCCCTACCTTCAGTCTGGCTCATTCTTCCATCATTCCTTTATATTGCTGCTAAAGTAATCTTTCTAGAATATAATATGAATAATTTCCACCACTGCTTAAAATCTTTCAATGATCCAAAATAAAAACTTGATCCTTAGCAGAATACCCTGTCTCTTGCTACCTCTTTAGCTTTGTCTCTTCCTAATCTCCCATATAACATACTAAGTTCCAAACACATCACTACAGATCCGGGGGGGTGGGGGGGGGAAATCATACTGTTTCTTACCTCAGTAGCCTCTGAATATGTTATTCCCTCTTTCTGGAAAGTCTTTTTCTAAACACTTTCAAGTAACTTTGACTTGCTAAGCCTCAGCTTGGACATCGCACATGGCCTTCAACTTCCTCCGTTCCCTCCTTGCTCCCACAGCAGTTTACAGACACCCTTTCGTACTACATTATAATTCTGGGTTCTATTCTACTACATTTTGAACACCATGAAAATAAAATACAGTTATTATTCACTTTTGTGTCCCACATGACTAGCACTTTACCTGACAATATTAAGTGATCAATAACTATTTATAGACTGTTTAAGCCTTTTTGGTTTTTCCAGAAACATAACTTCCACTATAAACACCCCTCAACAGACACAGAGCAAAGCAGCTACTTAAGAAAAATAATAGAAACCAGTGAAGAAAGCAATAGACGTAAACAAATGGGACAGAAAAGGAAAAATTAAACATACGGTGTCTCTTTGGAACAGCTCCTGGGAGCTCACTGTTTTCTACTCTATGTCTCACATTCTATCATAAGTATGTTTTACTTGCTATTTAATTTTCAACGCTTATTCTGATCGCCCAGAAAACAAGAGGTGAGAAGTTCTTCTCTCCACAACTGGGTAGACACAAAGAAAAATGGCAAGCATTACCTAAATAAGCTATACTTCACAACTGAGCAGAGTTAAACTTTTAAAATTCAATAGTAAGACCCTGAGCTACCCAGGCCCAATTCCACTTCTAAAAGTTGCCTCCTAAAAGACTTGAGAGCAAGATGACAATGGATATTTTACCAACCAGTTATCAAACATTCTCCCTAACAGATTCCCAACATCTCATCCTGAATTTACAATCCTTCTCTTGTGGTAAGAAATTATATAAAATCACGATTCACTCTGTAAATATGCATCTACATTTTTATCCTAAAGATAAAATTACTTTCCTCCTACCTACTCCAACTGGTCCTTGAACAGAAACTTCCCCAGCTGAATTCCCTCTATTTGCCACAGTTGTCCGTGACCACAAGTCAAAGGAATAGAAAACTCTACTCCTAATACTGAGGCCTCTGACATTCCCAATCCTTCCCCTTCCTTTTCTCCAGGGGTACCTAACTTTGCCCTTTAAGTAAAACACATTCAGAACCCACCAATTCATAACTAGTTTTAGAAGGGTGTGAGAGAATCCCGGAGACCAAACTCCATGTAGCACAGTAAGTCCACAATTGTGTCCCTCTCAACCAGCATGATATAAACATAAGTATCAAGCTTATGTAACTCAGATAACATGTACCGAGTTTGCAATCATCAATTGTGTCACTCTCAATTAGCTTGATATAAACATAAGCATGAAGCTTGTAACAATACTCAGGTAATGTGTACCAAGTCTATAATCATCGTGAACCAAAAACAATAGAAATCCATGCCATAACTAGTAGGATCAAGTATAACAATCATAAATTAGATGTTCTGAAGAACATGGGGGAAAACGACTTAGAAGGCTGAACAAGGGACACCACTCTTTGGTATCACTGCTCTAGCCAGGTTTTTCTCCCCTCCAAGTCACTAGTCTTCTCTAGCCCTCATCCTTGGAAAAAAAGAAACTGGCTCTCTTGGTAGAATGCACCCTACTTCTCCTAATTCCCAGGCTTAGACTGAACAGCCTTGCAACCGCAAGAATTATTTTATCCAAATAGGTTTAAATTTATCTTTACCCAGTTACCAATTCATTAACTACAGGGCCCTAACCCCATGAAGCACACTTTTCTTTGTTACAAAAAAACATAAGTAAAAATGCTATATCAGTTAACAAGGAAGAAAAGACAATGCTTCCCTACAGAAACATCTCCAACTAATAAATTCAGGAGGAATGAGGACAACAAAGTCACCACTGGAACACAATGCCAAGATCCAATGACGAATGCTAAAATTAGTTGGCAAAGTTCAAGGAGAAACAGGATATCTGTATAGCCTCAGAGTATCTCCCCCCAAAGATGTATTAATTTCAAAAGGGAAAATAGTAACTTTTATAGTGGAGAAACCTGGCATATATCACTTTAACCACGTGATCGCGGTTAACATCAACAGTAATGAGTCACTGATATCATGGGCCTGATATACTTTCCAATAATACATAACACCAATCTAATCAAGAGGACACATCATATAAACACAAATCGAGAGGCATTCTACAAACTGACCAAAACTTTTCAAAAAAGTGTCAAGGACATGAAAGATAAGAAGAGATTGAGGAACTGTCATAGACTAGAGGAAATTAAGGACTCAAGATGACTAGGATCCTGGAACACATTAAGAACATCAGTGGAGATATGGGCAAAATGTGAATAACGGCTGTAGTTAATAGCACTCTAGCAATGTTAATTTCTTAGTTTTGATAATTGGTTATATAAAATGTTAACATAAGGGGAAGCTGAGAGTAGGATGTATGGGAACTTTGCACTGTCTTTATAACTTCTGTAAGTCTAAAATTATTTAAAGAGAGTTAAGAAAAAAACAAAAAGCTGAATTCTTGATAACCAAGCCTCCTAGATCTTACAACACATTTTTTATTTAGCCAGTTTTTTTAATGCCTCTCTCTCCTCCAGCCTACCAATAATTTATACTGAGTTCCTATTCTGTCCCCCAAAAGCTTCCAAGTTCTTGTACTTTAGGACCTTTCAAAGTGCCTTTACTTCTTCCCAACACAGAGCTAGACTGACTCTCCTTCCTGTCCTGCCACAAACTGACCTGGCTTAAAAGATGTCACTCAAACACTTCAATATCTTATAGTATCATTGCGATTAATAATTTACAAAGTGCTTTTATATACATTTAATACAAAAATTTAGAGGTCTATATTGTAAATGCTGTTATTATTTCACAGATAAGAAAATAAGACAAGAAAAATTAAGTGATCTGACATTTAATAAATGCCAGAACCTGAATCTGAATCCAGTTCTTCTAACCCCAAGACCAAGTTACCCTATTAAAAGACATCAGTCTGCATTTAAAAATATTCAACTTCCCTAGCTCCAGCAGGCTGATTACTTCTAATACATGATATTTAGGAAAGTTCTAAATTTCACCATTGTCCTAAAGGCCCCTCTCACAAGATTCAATGATTCTACAATCAAGAATTCTGGGATTCAGTGACAAGGGTCTGTGTTCACCCTAACCTTTATGATTTTCTAAAAACAGACTTCAGTCATCTCCTTCAGCCATGAACATTTTAGGCTGAAGAACTGCTTGCCTTTGTTCTTATACAAACACTGCTTCGTGCTTTCAAACACCTGAGATGTTTTAATCTCCAATTCCATTCATTTCTTGATCTATGCAAATCAGAACTAGGGGCAACCTTGCAGGGCCCCGCCCCCACAAAATACTCAGAGTATCTTTTTCTTCACTCAAAACAAATGGTGGGGGCAATCACAGTGCTAATCCCTAATGACTGTGTCTGTTTTAAATTTAGTGCAACGATGCAGGGCAACGTAACAAAGCAACGTGACTTGAGACTCAGGAGAAAGCAACTTTCACCTGACTTCACTGACCAGCATTTTTCCCTTTCAACGCTTGCAGTCACCCCCGGCTTAAGTGACTTCTTTATCAGTCAACTGAGAACATTATTAAGACCCAACAAAAAACATGAGTTTTAAAACCAAAAAAAAATAGTAATTATGGAAACAAGCCTCCAAGTGTGAGAACCGTTTACAGGCGCTTGCTCCGCGCCAGGCGCAGGGGACGCACGCTCTGAGCACCTGCCGGTGGTTTGCTCAGTTCTGTGACCTCCGATCCTCACCCCTGCGGCGCCGGGCGGGGCAGGAGCGCAGGTGACACGAACGCTGAGGCTGATGTCACGGGGTCTGCTCCAGCGAGGAGCCGTGGGAGAAACTCGCGGGCTCGGGGGCAACTTCGGGAAGGACTTCTGAACAGCTCCGCGGCCGCGGCGTGGGCCCCGGGAGAACCGGCGGGACGGGGTCTCTCCCGGGGACCGGCCGGGACACCTCCGAGGGCCCCAGGGGGTCGCAAAGCCACGGGGCAGCCACTTGCCTCCCATTCCTGCAAGAAGCGCCGGGCCTCGTCGGGACCAACCGCCTTGTGTCTCCTGAACTCGTCCTTCACGTACTGGTCGCCCAGGGCCTTGAGGTCGGGGGGCAGCGCCCGGTGCAGCAGCAAGATGCGCCGATACAGGGCGCGGACACGCGAGACGTGCGCGGCCGGCATCGCGCGTGGGCCGCGGGCCGCGCCTGCGCACAGGGACGGCGCGTGCCGGCTCCACGCCGGGCATTCGTGAACCCGGACGCGGGCGGAAGTGGGCGCGCGAGCTTCATCCGGTTTGGTCCGCCCTGAAATCAGGACCATCCGGAAACCCGGGCGGCGGCGGGCGGAGCGCGGCTGTCGTGGCTGCGTCCGGCTCAGAGAGCCCCAGCCGTGGATTGGCGTGGGCTGGGTGTCACCCCACAGTCACACCCCATCGGCGTTTACATTTATCTTCCTCCCTTCCCTCTTGGTCCAGGCGTGAGAAACCCTTCGTCGAGATCAGCCTCCTCCAGGAAGCCTGCCATGCTTAGCTCGGCCAACTCCAGGTTTCTTCCAGTGTTCCTGCGCTCCGCGAGAGGGATCAGAGTGGAATTCACCTCTCCATGCACGAGCCACCAACCCACGTGCTTTGCACAGTGCTGTGCTCCTAATTTGTCTCCTGAAGGCGTGGCCCGTTTCCAGTAATTCAAATGAGCCCCGAGTCAGTTTCGTTAGTTCCAGTCAAATTGGCTGCAAAAAAAATCATTAGGAAGCCCTTTTAAAGTGTTGTTTCCAGAGCCATGACGCTGGAGATTCTGATTAGTCTGAGATGAAAAGGTAGAAGCAGAACGTTTACAAATCTCCACCTTTTTCGAAGGTGATGCTGAGAGTGTGACCAGTTTCCAAAGCTGACAGCAACGTGGCCTAGTTCTTTCCCATCACACTTTTGGTTCTTCAGCAAATCCTGATGGCTCCACTAACAAAATATAGACAGAATTCGACCATTTCTCACCACTTCCTCCACCACAACTGTTGCCCTTTAACTGGATATTGTTGGGTGCCTGCTTCTGGCCGGGACCAGCTTGGGTCATTATCCACCTGAACTGTAAATCAGATGTCACTCCTCTGCTCAACAAAATCCTCCAGTGGTTTCTCATCAGAGTAAAACCCAAAGTCTCTCCACCTCTTAGCTCTCTAGATTTTCTCCTGGTGTGTTGTTCCTAGTTGGCCAGTTCTAGCCACACTGGCCTTCTAGTTCCTAGTTCATCTTTGGACAGCCCAGGCACACTCCCAACTGAGGGCCTTGGTACTTGCTGTTCTGCTTGGGATGCTCTGCCTCATATATGTCCTGGGCTAACTCCTTTACTTCACTCAGCTCATTACTTCAGGCCTCCTTCTTTTGACATCCTCCCTGGCAAGTGCATTTGCAATTGCAACATCACCCTGCCAAGAACTCCCTAACCCCCTTCTCTGCTTTATTTTTGTCTATAACACTTACATATTTTACTTATTTGCTTATTATCTGTTCCCTCCCACCACAACCCTAGAATAAAAATTCCATGGGGACAGGGATTTTGTGATTTTAAGGGTGTCAACTGACCTATTGGTGATGAAGGGACAAGAGAGTAGGAATTTGTGAGATTACCTCCCAGACCCCAGACTTGTCTGTGCAAACCTTTTGAAAGACAGACACATACCCTGCTACCAAGGGCAGCGACTTACTCATTTTATTATTCAGGGCCTACCACAGTGCCTTACAAATAGTAAGCACTCTAATATTTATTAACTGGAATGGACTTTTTCATTTTGCTTAAATTTAGGAAAAATATTTATTTAAAAGAACACAGAACGTTTTTAAAAAATGAATTTAATTTGGTATTATGACAAACCACATTAATGGCAAGGGTTGAATGGCAGTGCGGTTATTTACTTCAGGAAATTTTTTCTAACCATACTTCATCTCTTAATATCCCTGTAAATTGAAAATTAATTTCTTGTTCCAGTTTACTTTTTTCTGGTTTCCTTTGGGGTTAAAGTACATGTATAATAAATACTTCTTTTAGAGCCAAAGTTCTTATAAAAATGTGGAAAAAACATTCTGCCAATGAATTAATAAAAAAGTAACAATAAAAGGAGTAATTCAGCCCAAAAGGAGCAGAAAAGGTCCACAGAGCATTGGGCAATCAATGCTCAGAAATGGCAAATGATGGGTGAGAGAGAAGCCAAGACATAGTGGTGTGGTTATGCCTTGAGGTGAGAAATCAAGCAATAATGGTAAGAATAATAATAGGTGACCTTTATTATTATTTTTCAATGGGCTGGACAGTGAGTTATGTCTTGTAGACAAAACTTTCTCTTTGCCAAAACTTTCCATTGACCTTCCAATTTAGGCTGACCAGTTTTTCTCTTGTGGTCGAAAGAGCCGTGAACTGAAAATAAGATCTGATTTCTATTCCTCGCCACTAATTTAGGTCAGTGCACTTCATGCGGGCCTTTCCTTTATCCTTCCTCTACATGTTTCCTTTTCCTTTGTGTAATTCAACAAGTCACTCAACCACTCTGTGCCTGGGTCTTCTCACATGAAGCTGGGTTAGGTAATTCTCCTGCCTTCCAACTCTACCGGTCTAATCATGATTTCCCCCAGATTCCCTTCAAATTTTTCTGTGAAAGTAGAAATGGATACGTATCCACTCTGAAATAACTGCTTTGAAAGATTTTGTTTAAGAAGAAAGGGGAACCTCTCAAAACTTTCTGTGGACCACATCACCTAAGCCTTTCAGGGCACACAAAATATAACCCCCACAATATAGCAAGCCACACCCGTAGGGAAGACCAGCACAGCACCGACAAGTGGAGAAGGAAGAGCCTGCTAGAGAAGGTTTTTAACAACCAGAGAGAGAACTCTGAGGTCAAAAGAGACAGAAATCAGTGAATAAGAAGAAAATGAACTGAAAGGAGGAGAAAGGAAATGCTTGTGTGGAGCATAGTTCATTGTTACTTTGGGTTATGCCTTAGTCTCTGAATTAATATGTGGAGAGTCGTACTTGCAAACAGTGTTAAAGTTTTTCCCTCTACAGCAGAGTGAGGAAGGACTGATGAATGGGAGAGGCTGGTGGTGAGATTTGGAAACTACCTTGTCTTTGGGTGGAAACAACGTGCCCACAGGTTTGACTTTGGCGGCACAAGTGGCTCAGTTTTGAATTTATGGTTATTAAATTCCAAATTCTAAATCACCGAAAATAATGAAAATGGCCTGGGACAAGATACATCTTTGCCCCAAACAACCTTCACATGCTTAGAGGACTGCAGAGATGCCTGATTTAACCATGGTAATCATGTGTGGTCCCCCCAGCAACACCAGAAATGGTCTGTCGTTTTCCACCCTACCTTGGAATCCCAAATAGAAACATCACTGAGTGGAGGTGAACATGTAAATAGGAAGGACTTCCTTAAACATATTTACTTGGTATCTGAATTATAGCAATGCAATGGTAAGAAAGCAGATAGTCTTGAAAGCCAGAATTTCAAGCAAACAAATTTGTGGAAAGTCTATTTTTTGAAAGTCAGTTTGGAAAAGTCAGTATATTCATGAACTCCTGAAACACGTTACATAAAAAGTATCAAAGAGGAACTAAATGTGTTTGTACCTGGAGAGGAATATCCAACTCTAAGGGAAGTCTTAAATGTTTACTATAGTTGACAAACAAGGATAGAAAAGCAACCAAACTCCATATAAATGGTCATGTTCGATCATTTAAAGTGTTAATGATATTGCCCTGGCCCACGTGGCTCAGTTGGTTGGAGTGTCGGCCTGTGAACTGAAAGGTGGCTGGTTCGTTTCTCGGTCAGAGCACATGCCCAGATTTCGGGTTCAATCCCTGGTCAGGGCACGTGTGGGAGGCAACCGATCGATGTTTCTCTCTCACATCAATGTTTCTCTCTCTCCCTTCCTCTCTCTCTAAAAAATAATAAATCAATAAAACATATTGTTTTAAAGTGCTAACAATACTTTTCTCCTGAGGAAAATACCATTAATCATCACAGAAGCTGAAAATCATTTGACAAATTCACCACCATTCCTGATTTTTAAATAATAGTAATGAAATGGAAATCAATGGCTTCCTTAAGACAAAAGCCAGCACCTTAGTTAATGGGAAAAGATCTGACAGCATAGGCAAGCTTCTGTGTAAAAGGGGAATGGGAAAAGAATGTATATATTTCCTTCATTGTGCAAAACAGACAAACCATGACTACAATGTGCATGAAATAATATGATCAACTCAACTGTCCGCACTTAAGTCACAAAAGAGAGCAAGAGATTGCCGAAAGCTGATGACCTGGAGGTAGGCAGAGTCTGGCAGTACTACAGGCCCGAGACTCGGAAGGACACTGGATTTAAGGACTAAACAGACACAGGGAAATGGGGAAATGGCCAAAGCAAAGAGATCGCCTTACTTTCCTTTATGAAGGGGCAATTGACAAAGACTAAAAGTCAGGAGGGAAAACTACTTTTGGAAATGCATTTTACGTTAGTCATACTGAGTTTGAAAGGTCAGGCTGCACTAAATGTTGCATTTAAAAGATGCCTAATATAGCCCAGCCGATGTGGCTCACTGGTTGAGCATTGACCCATGTACCAAGAGGTCACTGGTTGGATTCCCAGTCAGGGCACATGCTCAGGTTGTGGGCCCAATCCCCAGTGTGTGTGTGTGTGTGGGGGGGGCATGCAGGAGGCAGCCAATCAATGTTCTCTCTCTCCTTTCCTCTCTCTCTAAAATCAATAAAGAAAAAATATTTTAAAAATTTTAAATAAATAAAAATTGCCTAATATGCCTGGCCGGTGTGGCTCAGTGGATTGAGTGTTGTCCCATGGACTGAGAGGTCCTGGTTCGATTCCGGGTCAGGGCACATGCCCAGGTTGCGGGCTCGATCTCCAGTAGGGGGCGTGCAGGAGGCAGCTGATGCATGTTTCTCACATGGAGTTTCTATCTCTCTCTCCCTTCCTCTCCCTTCCTCAATAAAAACATATATTTTTCTAAACAGTTGCCTAATAGTATTAATGCAATTTGCTATTGGTCTAAATCAGTGGTTCTCAACCTGGGCTATATATTTCAATCACCTGGGAAACTGGTAAAAAAAAATACTGACAATCACGTTCCATTCCAAGTCACTTGAATCCGGATCTCTGAGAGTGGGCCGAGGCATGACTAGTGCTCAGAACTCCCCCAGGTGATTCTAATACGCAGCCAGGATTGAGAATCAATGGTCTAAATTTCCAACTTAAAGACACTGGGTTCTGGGAAAAGTACCCAAGATATTAAGGCACCGTGTTAAAAACTGGTTGCTAAATATCCAGTACTTCAACACTGAAGAGTTCCTATAACAATGAGGATAAAGATCGTTATATAGCTAACAATATTTTAAACCATAAAAGTAAAAATTATCTCCGAGGAAGAGAATGTAAGAGTGACAAGAGGAATGCTGTAACTCTGGGTTATATTCACATTTATAAAGTGGGAGGTGATTCACAACCTCAGGGCTGTCTGAGGAGCTCACTGCAGACTCATCCCGCTCCCCACAGGTCACGTCCACGAGAGCACAGTGTTCGAGGCAATGGTTTGAGCTTTCCAAACAACTTACGAACATTCAGAACACAGCTTACTTACACAAAGTTGGCACTCTCAGTGAAGGTCCGTAAAATATCTATTATCTGTATCTTCTTCCTTCCTAACCTCCTCCAACCCAAGCCTTCCACAAGAGCTCTTGATTATATCCCAACTCTTCTGAGAGGTGGCTTCATAATGATCCCTTCATTTTTTCTCTCACTGGCACCTCCAGTTACTCTCTTCATGAGAGTATCCCATTCAGCTCATAAACATTTACAAGAATAATTCACAGTGTAAAAAGATCCCTTCATCTATTCTGCCTCCCCTCAAACTACCATCCTGTCTCTATGCTTCCTTTATTGGCGGACTTGAAAAAAATAATACTTTCTTCATCTTCATTCTCATTCCCCACTTACTCTCTTTTAATCTATTATTGTCTTCACTACTCCTCTAAAATCACTTTCTTCAAAGTCACTAGTCGCTTGCGTCCATTCACACATCTACTCTCTCCTGTCCTCTAGAAATCTTGCCATGTTTTGGCTTCCGTGCATTTGTGCTGTCCAGGTGATCCCACCTCTAGGGTCCCCTTACCTCTGTGTCCTTAGCTGTCCTTTAGTTCTTCCCGCCCCCAAATATGAACACATCCAAAGGCTCAGTCCAAACATTAGCTCTCTGTCAGTGTCCTTGTCCTGGCTCCCTGTCCCCAGCCATTGGTGATGCTCTGCTGCCCCCACCTGGCCAAGCCCATTCTAACCACTTCAGAGGCCCTTACCTGGAAAAGTGCCAAGACATTTTACTAAATCTCACAGACACTCCTGACCTCTCCAAAGTTTCAACCTTCCTCTCTATCTAAGCACTGGACAAGTTCAAATTGATGTCCTGAGTCCCTTCAGAGTCTATGTCCCACATTAAACTCATCAAAGACTTTTCTCCAAAGACCTTTCTCTCTCCACCAGTTTTCAATTTACCTGGACTCAGGATTTAAGAGACATTTATAACATCTTCCATTCTCTTCATATATCTTGTTATTGAGGCATCTTTATTGAGACTTCTTTTGTAAATTAGTCACTTTTCCCCCATGTCATTGACCCACCTGCCTCGTTTAAATTATTACAACAGTCTTCTAATTGGAATCCCTTTCTTCAAAACCTTGCAAAGCTTTCCTATTGTCTTCAGGGTAGTCTGCTTCCCCAGTATATAAAACTGGATAAAAAATTACATTACAACTAAAGGCAAGACTTGCAGATGAGTTAGTATCAACTCACTTTTTTATTACATTATACATGTATGACAGTATGTTTTCATCATAATATACAATTTATATTATACACTTTCAATTGAAGTGTAAATTCTAAATGATAAATTCAGACAAAGATTTCAACGTCATAATGCCATTATATTTTTAACCCACAGAAAGCAAAAGTAGGTAAATATATAAACAAATGCAAAAAATAATTGATAAAGGAAGTCATTCCTTCACCCCCCACCCCCAAATTAGAATAAGTTTCATGCTCACAGAGTTAAGGTGACCAAATCATATTAATATTCAGCTACATTCCAGTTCTGCTATTTTTCAACTATGTGATCTGGACTAGTTGTTTAAGCCCTCTGGTTGAAATTTCCTCCTCTTAAAATGAGAATAATATTATGTACCTCAAAAGCTTCTGGTTCATTTTAATGATTTAATATGTAAAAAGGATTCAGACTAGTTAGTCTATAGCACATAGGAAGTGCTGATTAGTTTTAGCAATGACGGTGATGATGTAAATTGATAGCTGGTAGAAAACACGCTTCTTATTTTAAGAAGTAAGGTTTTGGTTGGTTTGTTTGTTTAGCTTTTCCCCACTTTGGAATATACCATTAATCTTGGGTGTATGAATCTTAAATTAACTGAAATGATGTAATGCTATTACACTGTGACTGCCTAAATTTAACCAGAGTTTATACCTGAGCCTCTACTGTGTACAGTATGATGGCTTTCCTTTGAGCAACCAAAACAGATGTTCTTGAAGTAATAATCTCTTGTAAATCTGGACTGAGTTTACTGATTCAAGAGAAACCCTATAGTATCTGTTAGATTCTCAGGATAGATGATAGGAACAGAACTTTTCGTTCTTGGACTTGTGTTGTGAAATCACTTGAATTGCTATAACTCAGGCTGGCTGAGAATGACTTTGACAAATAAAGTGAAAATCTGTGTTTAGTCTCTACTACTCTATAGCCGTGACGAGGAGGACGGAGGATCATTTATCTATGGAATGAAGAGCGGGGCCTGGATAAGTCTGGAAACTACATTATTCTGAACCAGTAACTTCTTAGACATTATTTTTAAGGTTGCCTTAAGAGTGTTTAAACAAAGAAGCATTTGTTCTTCCTTCATAAAATAAGACTTTGGCAATGAATGGTTACAGTATTTCTTTAAAAATATAACAGCAAATATCACCGTGATCTTAGAATTAAGCTTGAGTTTTAGAACAAATCATAAATTTACTTTAATTACTTTATTTAGTTGAACCCCCAAATGGCCTTTTGGATAGTCCAATAATGTTCTTAAGCAAATGAGATTATTTGTAAATGGATATATGATGGAATTATAGCCTTTCTCAAGAATGTCACAACATATGCAGCCAGTAATGAAATATGCTTTTCAAAGTCAGGTCAAATAGGATCTATATTAACAAAATTTTTAAAAAGAAGAACATAAGTCTAGTCTTCCTTTATGGATATATATACTTTCTCGAGAACTGTGGCAGAATAAACATTCTATAGAGAATCTACTTTGCCATACAAGTGTATGATATTAAAGAAAAAACTTTGTTCACAAATACACAATTGAAATGTGTTCATAAATGTAAAATAAATCCATTTTTACAATGTCTAGTTTTAGTCCAGAATTAAATTTAGACCAAATTAAAGGAGAGGCTTAACAACATATGCACTGATTCTTCATTTGTATTCTACTCAGCAGGCTCCTAATGAGTCCATAAAAGGTTGCTGAAGGTGCCTAAGGAAGGATTCTTCCTACTGGAGAACCTATATAATGTCTCAGAAAGATGGGCCTCAAATCCAAGAATGATCTGTCCAGAAGGCAAATTTATCCTAAATTGGTGCTTCTCACACTGTAATGTGCTCATTGATCATCTGGGTATCTTATTAAAATGCAGATTCTGATTCTATGGTCTGAGTGGGGCCCTGAGCTTCTGCATCTCTAACAAGTTCCCAGGAGATGCTGATGCTGCTGGACCGCTAGACCACAGAGCACACTTTAAGAAGCAAGGTCCTAAAATATAATCTAACAGATAATCTAACAGATAATATAAGCTAACAGAGAATCACATTTCCTTCCCCAACCTTCTTATTCAGATATGTATAATGTGGATATTTGGGGTGACTTGTAAATGTTTTAAATTTCTCCAAATTCAAGTCCAACTTAAAATATTTTCATTACTGTCAAAAAGAAGTGGTATGAGCTCTGGCCAGTTTGGCTCAGCAGTTAGAGCGTCAACCTGCGGACAAGAGAGTCCCGGGTTCGGTTCCCACTAAGGGCACGTACCTCGGTTGCAGTTTGTCCCTGGCCCCGAATTGGGGTCGTGTGGGTGGCAACCAGTCGATATGTCTCTCTCATGTCGATGTTTCTCTCTCTCTCTTCCCCCCTGTCTCGCTCCTGCTCTATCTGAAGATAAATGCAAAAATGTCCTCGGATGAGGATAAAAAAAAAAAAAAAAAAGTAAGTGGTATGAGAAGTGTAAAGAGAATTACTATTCTTTAAATAAAAATATTACCTTAAAAGATAATAAACTATCAAGAGCAGAGAAAATAAACTATCGAGAGCAGAGAAAAGCAAAAATAAGGCTGGAGTATAATAACCTTTGAGTTGCAGAGCCCAGGCACAGGAGAGCAAACACTACAAAGGTGAGGGAGAATCAGTCCCGCAGGGGAAGGATTGCCTTCAGGTCCAGGGCTTGCCTGGCCTCAGTAGATAGATGTTGTGTGGGGTGGGAGTGGGGGAATTAAGTCTTAAGTACTTAAGGCTGAAAGTATTCACGAAGGCCTACAGTTGCTTAATCAAATTGCTTCTATGCTTTTGGATCAGCGTTACATTACCCCACAGGGAATGTAAACACAACATAAACATGTATTTAAATGAACTTAGAAGAAAGCTTGTTGTCCTGTCTCCTGTTTTAATTAGATATGTCTTATATAAGAAACATATAAATGCAGACTCCGCGGTTTCCCTGGCAAGGCTGCAGCACTCAGTAAATCCACTATAATATTATTTTGTTTGCTTTTTTTTCCCTTAATTAAGTTTTTAAAGTTTCCTTAGCTCTCTGTGTGGCTGCTTCAGCTTAGGCAGCCGGGCTTGTGGTGAGGGTTGGGGAGAACGAATACCAGCCTCCCTTACCCCTCCCGGGCGCCTGATCCTGCCTCCTGTGCAGGAGATAGGAAAGCAAAAGAAAAAGGAGGAGGAAACGTCCCGAATGCACAATAAGCACCCTTCATAGAAACCCCCTTATAGCATGCTAAAGAAAAGCCCATTCTCTTCCCAGCGTATTGAGAGTGGGGGATACTCAAAACTCTTCCAGTATGTGGACAGCCTTCCACGTCTCACGGAAAACAAAGAGAGCATCCAATTATACGATGCCAATGTATTAAAATATTTTGCTGGCCCGATTGCTATCTCCACCGGAGATCTCTGGACTGGAGTCTCCTCTAAAGCTGGTTTCAGAGGCTGCAGTCATGTCTTAGCAAAATAACCAGTATGGGGCAATCAATGTGCAGGCCTCTAACTTCTCTCGCTCTTGTTCAAGCCTCGGTGAAGAGGTCTGACTGATGGGCGCATGCTGCTGAATGACTATTTAAATTAGAAAGCTGAACCACCTCAAAACCTTGTGAGTTTTGTCTGCCTTTTTGTCTGGTTTTAGTTTAATATTTATTAGCCCTTAATTCAGTGGTTCTCAACCTTCCTAATGCTGTGACCCTTTAATACAGTTCCTCATGTTGTGGTGATCCCCCAACCATAAAATTATTTTCGTTGCTACTTCATAACTGTAATTTTGCTACTGTTATGTCTTAGGCGACCCCTGTGAAAGGGTCGTTCGACCCCCAAAGGGGTCGCGACCCACAGGTTGAGAACCACTGCCTTAATTGAATGGTGCTAAAGATCGAGAGTAAAAAGGAGCACGAGCATATGAACTGTGTGTGTTGATACAGAGCCTTTAAATATGTGTGATTGAGCTCATGGCGACTCCCATAAGAGACAGGTATACATTTGCATACCTTTTTTATGTCCTAAGACTATACCCGAGAATAAAGCTTCATGAGTCCATGTAGTACTCTTTCATTTATGCTTCTGTTCTCCAGATTATGTACTTGGTCTAAATAAATTAAAATGTATATATGAACAAAGATTTACACAGAGAAAAAGACTGTAAGAAATACACCTAAATGTTAGAAGTGATTATCTCTGAAAAGTGAAACTAGAAGTGACTTTTAATTTTTTTTCTTTTCCCTTCACCTCAGAATTTCTGAGCCCTTTAAAACAAAATCAAACAAACAAAGAAGACTATACTATAAGCAGAAGTGTAATTAATCATTTTTCTTGTTGGTATTTGTTCCACAACTATTTTACATAAATTACTTGATTCAATCATTCAGCATAATTTATTAAGAATCTCCTACGTACCAGGCCCTGTGCTCGGCATTGGTAATGTACTAATATACATACATGTTTTTATCCAACATCTAGCCAAATGCTCTTCATTGACTTATGGAAGGTACTAGAAATGCAGGCTCCCTGTTACCCCTGCTCCTTTACTAAATTTCTCCTTATTCTCCACCTTTCCTGAATGTCACGGGGGTAGAATTACTGTCAGCAAGCTCTTCTCCACTTTGTTTTGATCTTTAGTGACAGTAATGTCACCCGATGTTATGGCATAAGGGACTTCAGCGATGAAAACACAAAGGTACAGGCCTCATGGCCATCTTTTTGTGACTTTGTGCCAAAAACCAGTAATGG
Source organism: Tadarida brasiliensis (assembly GCA_030848825.1). Lineage (NCBI taxonomy): Eukaryota > Metazoa > Chordata > Mammalia > Chiroptera > Molossidae > Tadarida > Tadarida brasiliensis. The sequence goes on along the minus strand of CM061267.1, from coordinate 72,835,948 downwards.
TAGGGGCAGCCTGGGGAGGCATTGGCGAACTCCTACTTCTCTCCCTTTTGAAGACACTTATATTTAGGAAGCCCCAAAGAAAACTGTGTGAGACCAGGCTCATCAAACAGAATAAACAAGGACTGATCAAACACTCAAAGACCAAAGTCTGTAAAAGATGCTTAGCTAGTTAAATATAGATCTTCAAAATGGAACTTTTGTGTAAGCCCCAGGTTCCAGAAGAAACCACTGTGATTATCAACTTCCAGCTATCATTTAAATTCTAATGTAGCTAAGTGGTGCTCCTGCACTGTCTAGGTATAGCATGTTATTTACAAACATCTGCTGCCAAGCCCACCCTGCTGCTTTTCACAACAGATAGCACATCACAAAGATTTCTGGACTGCCCATTCAAGGGCCTTCCAACACGGACCCTAGCCCTTGTTCCTCCCACTCTGGTTTCTGCACAACCTTTTAGTCCAGTCAATTGGCCTAACTTGCTAGTCCTAGGATATACCTCTCACTTTCCCAATTTTTGGTCTCTGTATCCCAAAGCTCTCCTTCCTTTTCTCTATTTTATCCATCCTCCAATGATCGGTGACATATACTTCTTTAGGAAACTCCCTAAGAGGACTTCAACCCCCAGAATGCCTTGCATCCTTGGACTCTGTGTGCTTCTCTCTATAGAACTCATTAGGCCATGAGTGAATGTAAGGGGTAAGGTGGTTTGCATTGGGTGGGGCTGTCAGTTCCTGTCCACACACTTTTAGAGCATCTTCTCTCTCCAGCTCCTTACCATTCAGCACTATTTTGACTTTCCTTGCCTTTTGCCTGCAGGAGGCTGCTCATCTAATGGAGAGCTTAGGTGGACCTTCAATGGCCATAGGGTCCTCTTGCGTTATAGAGCACAAGACAAGTAATCCAAGAAATGGTAAATTGTTATTTTATGATCTCCTTGCTCTTTAACTTTTCAAGGTTGAGTCCACCGAAGTAGACTTTGTGCTCTTAGGAGGCAAAGATCATCCCAACATTCCTTTTATCTCTCAGAGTTCCCAAGGCAATGCTTTGCATATGTCAAGTGATCGACAGAGATGTATTTCTTGATTTCGTATTCAACGCTATCCGTGACAAAGTTGTCCCATAGGAATACCACAAAGTAAAAAATGTTCCTTGTAAATGTGGAGCTGATCAGCTATCTGGCTCCATTCCTTCTGGACCCTCAGCTGGACCCCTTTCACAGGCTGGGCATTCTTCAACGATACTCAAGCTAGATTGGTTGCAGTGGCTCAGATGAGATAAGGGAGAGTGAAGAGAGAGCATAATGTCTTCAGCGTAATTATCCCTCCCACTAGCATTTCTATGTAGATTCTGTAGCTCCACGATAATTCTGTGACAGACTGTTTATTGCCGCCTGATACTATCCTCATTTGCCCTTTTAGAAATAGAAAGCTCACATTTTGACTGAACGTGTAGCTGCCAGACTAATATCATGCTGTCTAGCCTTCCTTGTATCTAGGCAGAGAGAGGCGTGTGACTAACTTCCAGCCAGTGAGCTGTGAACAAAGGTAATGTGTGCAAGTTCTGAGTCGAATCCTTTAAAAGACACATTTACTTGAATCCCTTTCTATCTAGTCGATCTCTCTTTCCCTTGCCCGGGCTCAAATGCACAGCATAAAGCTGTTGAGCCTATTTTGAAGATGACGACACCCTAAAGGATGGCCTGACAACAAGATAGAAGGAACCCTTAGCCCCTGAATCACTTCATGAAGCAGAACAACCTACACACCCTACATTGCCAATTAATTCTGGACTGATACATAAGGGAAATATAAAATGTTATCTCATTTGAACCCCTGTACTTTCAAATCTCTTTATTAAGCTGTACCCTAATTAATATGGATATTTTCCAAATATTTTCCAAATAAATAGGACTTGTTCAGAGCAACCTGTCTCCCTTGATGATACCACATACTTAACTTTTCAGAAGCTTTTGCACAGGATCTGCCTTCTGTCTGGATTTATTTCACTATACGACACCGTTTAAGGATATAATAACAGCATAGACACGGTGCATCACCTTCACCCACTAGAACCTTATCTGGGTTACAGAGTATGGTTTCTCTCGGATAGGTACCACCAAATTTTGAGCTTTTTTCATTTTGTCTTTCTTTTGCCATCAGAGACTTAAATGTCACTGAATGCATACATATGATGTTTTTCACCAATGTCCCAGTAGTCTAAGGCACCAATTTTGTATGAGAGATCTACCACGTGACATGTTCTCCAGGAACACATTATGTCTAAAAACGGGGGTCCAGAAAAGAGCATTCCAGTCAGAGAAGTCGGAAGTTGCATGTCTCTTACCTCTCAATCTCAGATACAGCTTCCACCTAGTTTGCTGAAACACTTGTGCTGGGCCCTGAGATGCCACGTTAGGAAGTCCCACCCTGAGTCCTGCCATGCTGTGAGGAAACCCAGACTAAACCTACACACAGAGGCCACAGGGAGAGGCCTCTGAAACCATATAAAGACGGGTTGCTGGTCAGCTTCCAGATGTTCTTGCCACCTACTATTCCAGCTCCAATCACTGACTACAATCAGATGAGAAATTCTGAGCCAGAACTACCCAGCTGAGCCCTTCTTGAACTGCTATCCCATAGAAACCATGAAATATACAAAATGTGTTGTAATCTTTAGCTGCTAGTCTTGGGGTAGTTTTTTACACAGAATAGATAACTAGATCAGTCACCAAAAGTACAGAGCCCTGCCCGACTGGTGTGGCTCAGTGGTTGAGCATCGACTCATGCACCAAGAGGTCGCTGGTTCGATTCCTGGTCAGGGCACATGCCCAGGTTGTGGGCCAAATCCCCAGTGGGGGACATGTAGGAGGCAGCCAATCGATGTTCTCTCTCATCGATGTTTCTATCTCTATCTCCCTCTCCCTTCCTCTCTCTCTAAAAATAAATAAAGAAAAAAAAATTTAAAAAGTACAGAGCCCACAACCCACTTTTGCTGGGGCCCTGAGGGAAAGGGGGTATTTCTGACCAGAGGCCTTGCTGCCTGAAAATTTTAGCGTACAGACCACAGGATTTGGAGTCAAGAGTCTTAGACTTGACCCCTTGCTCCAACTTGCTTATAAGGGATGACATTAAGCAATTCACTTGAGTTTTTCAGACTCCACATCTACGAATGTGGCTCTCAGGAAGGCTGTGCGGGTCAACAGACATAGTTGGAACAATTCTCCCAAGGAAAGTGCTCGGTAAACATCACCTGTGTCTTGATTTCCTCATGCCCGCTCATCAGCATGGAGATCTTTTAATAAGTCGAAGTTCCTTGAAAGGGATGATAATTCAAAGAGTCGACTTTCCTCTAGGTAAACTCCAACAGACTCAATGAAGTCACTTGATTCCAGTTAAATGTCAGTTACCTTCTGACTTGTTAAATAGTAGATGAAAGGCCCTCCCCCCTCATGTGATTTGTGGAGGGAACTGGTGCTTCCCATCCTAAATCTAGTCTGTAACTCCGCAGAGACAGGCCCCACTGCTTTTCAACAGGAGAAACAGGAGCAAACGTCTTCTCTCCAAAGGGCCTCTTTTATGAGCTGTGCTCCCTGTGAGATCTCAGGGAACACATGTGGTCAGGATCAGTTCTTCCAGCACCACACCTCTTTTCAAAACTCCTCCATTGGCAGCCAGCAAGTCTCTTACAATCCCTCTGGAAAGAGCTTTCCCCTGAGAATAATCGCCCTAGCAACAAGGCAGGGGAGAGCACAGAACTGTGTCCCAGGAGAGCCTTGTCTGAGGCCATCATTTAATGCCAATCCTTGTAGGGTATGAAGAGAAACATTGCTTTGCTGTAGAAATCAGGCCCTGCGGCTGCTCAGCCTGGGTGGCCTGGCGACCAGGTAGGGCAGTTCTTAACCTGGGTTACTGCTAATGTTCAATGGTTAAAGGAAAATACTGAAAATTCATTCTTTTACTGTATATTCCGATATTTATGTAGCCTCTAACCAGACAGAAGCAGAAGCAGAAATAGCTGCTACCCTAAGAGCTAAAATTGAGACTACTTTCTGAAAAAATATGTCTATACTTTTACAATATATGCAATATGAATGGTTCAATCATTGTTTTGAGTGAAAATCTTGAGCAAGCTACTCATTAATAGTAAGACCAGCCAAGCTGAATGTTTGTGAAAAAAGGAAGATGGACACAGATCATTGATATTGCACTAGTTAGGATTCTGGAAATGTAATTACATTGATATGTAGAATTCTGTGAAACTGATTTTGATCGGATAAAGATAACATCCCACAGAAAGATATACATTTAGAAGAAAAGGTTGTATCTCACAGGCTGTGTTCTGTGTGATATTCTTCTCATCTTCCGATCTGTTTCCACAACCCCAAGCCAGAGTGGGAACACAAAGAAATTTTGTTTCTGGCTTCAGTTTTTTAAAATCTAATGTGAAACAAAACTCGATTCTAAAGGCTACTTTGCCTCTAGTTTTAGAAGTATTAAAAACCCGAATTGTTGAACATATAAAAAGATACATTTTTCAAAAGCTTGATAGAGTCAAACTATTAACAATTTTGAAATTACTCTTTTCTACTATTATAATTTTTAAGTGATTCGGGCCTTTTAATGGAAGCTTTCAGAGCTGCATCCTAAGTCATTTAATTTGTTAACAGATCTGTCCTGGCTCCTTATTGGCATTTATTCCTGTGCCACCCACGTAGAACTCCAAATGTGGATCCAAGACTGCTGAGCTGTGAACACTCTATTTGTATAATTCTGCCAGTGACCACCCTTAAACCTCAGAAGAATCAAAGGAGAGCAAAGATATGCTGAAATGTTAAAAAGGAAAAACAACAACAACAACAAGAACCTTAAGGACACTTACAAGAGTGTGAGTTCTCCTATACTGCACCCTGTCAAGTCGGGTGCTAAGGGTCAGGACCACCAATGTACAGGTTTTTGCTGTTGGGGCTTCTGGGCATGATCTGTGGCAAAGCTGTATACACATATGTACCCGCCTGCCCTGTGCTCCACACACAAATCAAGACTAACCACAGCTGAAAGAGGAAACCCTCGTTTGGTGCAAAGAATAGGTGAATTGTGAGCCCTGGGTCAAAATACCTTCTTTTACCTTCCTCCTTCCTTAAATAGACTGTGTGTGTGTGTGTGTGTGTGTGTGTGTGTGTGTGTGTGTGTGTTTACCTGAGCACGCCCATGCCCGCGCATGTGTGTGCATGCATGCATGTGTGCTTTGTACCTTAAACAGAATAAAAGGACATGAAACAGTAGGGCTTTCCCACTCAGCAACTATGGATCAGGTAAGAGCTGAACAAAAAGAATATAGAGTAGTCATCTGAACCTGAACTACTGACTTTCTTGCCAACATCACCAAACACTAAAAGCTTTGTTTCATTTTTATTTCAATTTGCAAATTCAATTTTATTCAGTGCTCTGAATTAAAGTGGGGGTACTATCAGTTAATTATAAGTTAATTTTGGCATAATCTGGAATGAATTACATGATTGCTTAGTTCACATAAATATATTATAATCATAAATTGGGATTTTAGACTTTGAAGGGAGGTTTGAAATTATTTCCCATCTAAACCTCTCATTTTAGAGATGAAAAAAAAAAAAAAAATGAAGATCCAGTGTGATTAAGTGACCTGCCCAAGGTCATACAGCTAATTAAAAGCTGAGTAAGAACTAGATTCCACGTCTCCAGCTTCCCCATCTGGTGTTTGTTTTTTCTATTATACCTCAACTTTTGATTAGTCATAATAAGAGGCAGCCTTGACCTGGATTAAACAAAATAGCAAATAAACATGGTGTCCCCTTTCCTGGTGCCTGGGCTCCTTGAAAACGAGGTGGTTTTGTTTCGTTGTTTATTTAATTATCTTTGTATCCTCTGCAGTATTTAACACAATGTAGGTTTTCAGAAGAAAGGTGTTGAGTTAAACGCACTGAATCCGTGGGGGAGCTCGACTGGTCTGTCTCTAGGGGAGCAGCAGATGGACGTTCCTCTTAGCATTGTGGACAGGGAAAGAAGACTGCCAGCCAGGCGGGCAATGATGGGGGCAGCCGGCCTGGAATTTACATTTTCCATGTCTATACCACAAATAATAGATTACATGGAGTCAGTACAGACTTCACAGGAAAATACAAATAGCAGAATTATTTATATTATGGAAATTAGCCATTTCTTTTTCTCATTATCCTCAGGTTGCTAATGAGTGGTGTTCTAACATGTAGAACTCTCTCACAATGTTCTGTCTCAGCTACAACTTCAGTCATCTCCCCAAAGTGTGGAGTGCAACTAGCTCTGAGCTGATGAGGATTCAAAACCGGTGCTAATTAAAATGTTAGCCGTCGGAGTATCGTGGGTTATAGAGCGTTGGAACTGAGAATTTGGAGGCGTGGTGTAGCCCTGGACTTGTCAGTAATAAGCTGTGTGACTTCAGACCAGTTCTGCAACCCCGCTGGTGAGTCCCGTCTTCATTCTAGCTTTAAAATCATGCCTCAGTTCCCTTCTTAATGAATGCACACATACATATTGATCAGTACCATGTGTGTTGTTCTGAAGAAGGTGACCACCTCATTTGGAGAGAGCAGACTTAACGTACCATGTTATCACCATCACAAATAGAAGACTCAAGTCACATGCTGGGCAATGAAAAGGTGATGATTACAGAAGTATAAAACAGCGTTCTGTCTCCCCACCTGGAAGGCTTTAACAAACCAGGTGGGGAGACAGAACCCTCATAAGATAAGTAATGTTCACAGGATCTAATTGGTGTCCAGCTGATTTTATTTGGGAGATGGTTTTTTTTTTTATCCTCACCTGAGGACATTTTTTTTTTGCATTTATCTTCAGATAGAGCAGGAAGGAGAGAGGGAGAGAGAGAGAAACATCAATGTGAGAGAGACACACCGAGTGGTTGCCACCCACACAACCCCAACCAGGGCTGGGGACAAACTGCAACTGAGGTACGTGCCCTTAGCAGGAACCGAACCCGGGACTCTCTGGTCCACGGGCCAACGCTCTAACTGCTAAGCCAAACCGGCCAGGGCGGGAGATGGTTTTTAATAAGCACTACATTGAGTTATATAACCTTAAACTCCATATTCGGGCGGAGAGAGAGAAATGTGACCTAGACTAGAACCACATGTCCTGAAACTGGAAGACGGCTACAATTTAACCAGCCTAGGTGCCGCCTTCAACCAGACAAAGCCAGTGAAAGCAGTGTGGTCAGGGCCCGGTGCTCAGACGGGCCCCACAATTGGGGTTTAATGCTCTGGGGTTGCTGTCTTAGAATTCTTTATAATATTATCTTTGCATTTAAATGTTGTCAGTGAAGTGTAATCAGGCAATGGAACATGTGCCAGGATCGTGGCCCTCAGCTCCCACGTGGTTCTTCCTCCCTCTGTCTCCCTCCATCTCCCCAGGATGGTGCTCAGTGGCTTGCTCCCCCACTCTCCAGCTCTCCACACACCAGCCAGTCTCCCCGTCTGCTGGGGTGGGAGAGGAGGACTGAGCGGGAGCCACCACCCAGCCCTGGGCTGACAGCACCATTTCATCTGAGAGGGGCGAGCTTCTCTCCCACCCCCATCCAGATCCTGAACACATTCTGGCCCTGAGGTTTACAAATCCTTGGGAGTCACCCATCTGCTGTGCATTGGGGTGGTGCCCCCCACTGAGGCACCTTGCCTGGGCTCAGTGGTTGGCAGGAGCAGAAACAGCAACTGTCTGGCCACCAGCACCTAGGCCCTTGGGCAGCTGGGAGGGTCTGCCCTGTACCCGCCCCTGTGGGCAGGGGTGGGAGCATGGGTGGTTGGGGGAGGGTTGGGAGAGGGTCCTCTCTTCCTCCTTCCACCCTGCCTGAGTAGGTTTATATTTGCCCTTTCTGGTCCCCTAGAGGTAGGAAACTTCCCCTTTACTTTTATAAGGTGTTCTGATATTTGCATTTAAAATCGGCATAGCACAATATAAAAATAAATGAGAAAAATCATGCTAAACATTTAATATCTCAATTTTATTTTATTTAAAATTACATTAAGTAGCAAATAAGGAAACACTGTGACAATGTCAAGAGAAAGACCACGGGCCAAAGGAAAAAGCTGCCAGGGTACCTTTAAGTGCACATCCCCCTGCTTTTTAAACCAGGGCTCCACGTGTTTATTTAGCACTGGGCCTTACGGAGTATGTACTCAGGAAGAGTTTTTATCATGTAGAGTAGAATACATGATGAATGTATTATGTGGAGTTTTTTATTGTTTTATTATGTATTACAAATTGTGTAGTGACAGATTTGTTTTCCTGCAAACGGAAAGAGGAATCCCAGCCTAAAAATGTGTACTGACTTGTAGTCATGTTTATGTACTTTCAGAAGGTTAAAGGATTCCCTAATCTCCCGATCCTCTTTTATTTATTTTATTTTATTTTGATTTATTATTGCCTCGGCTATTTCCTTGAAGACTCCTCAAACTTCCAGAAAACTTGAGTTTTAATATCCGAGGCTTGGAAACAGTTGCTCCACTACCATTTGCACCTGTTTATCCGTCCTTCTGAGGCAAAACTACTCACTAAGTACCAACTAAATGGCAGGAACGGAGGTGAGACCCTCGATGCCGGAGAGCTGAGCTAGTCTCCTCCACTAGGTCTCCCTGGCTGAGACCGTGCCATCGCCCTGGGCAAGCGGGGAAAAGACTAAAAAGTGCACAATAGTCATTGTTTAATATGTATCTTTAAAGGAAAATGTGTAGAGACAAATTATATTCAATAAATCAATTATAATTACATTATATAGAGATCGTGTTAAGGGACTATGAGCTGACAATTTTGTATTCTGCTTTCTTCACTTGACCTTACAATGTCAACTGTATCTGCTCTAATTTACCTGATATTTTCTTCGCTTTGGGTATTATTTGTTTCTGGCTTTGTGCCCAAAACTCTTCTGGATTTAGTTCTGTGGAATAGATTCCCAGTTGTTGAGATAGAAAATAGAATATTGATAGATATTTTCAAATTGCTTCCGAAAAACATTATAGAAATTCCTACCCCTACAAACTTGAGCATTTTACAGCATTCTTTACAACACTTAGATTTATCATCTAATTCATCAATTCATTAGTCATTTTCCAATTTAAAAGTAAATCATACGTCATTGTTTTAATTTGCATTGCTTTGATTACAAATAAGTGAATATTTATTAGTCATTTTTAATACCTCTTTGACAGACTGTCTTTATGTCCGCCTACAAGAATAAAAAGGCTATGATGGCAAAGATGGGCAATATTAGCTCTGGGCTTATATCCTACCAGCAAGGCAATGCCAGGAAAAAGAAATTATCTTTTCCAAACTAACTAAAACTGGTCTGGGTAGGATAACACACACCTGAACCAGTCACCACAGGTAAAGGACAGAGCAGTACCTTCATCTGTGAGGCCTGAGTCATGTGCCAACCATGACACCAGGGTGTGGAGTCAGCTCAGCTATGCTGAGAGCATCAAACATCATTGTTCAGTATAAGTCTCTAAGCCGGACCAAGGAAAACGACAGTCTCTAACTTTAGACATGATGGCATGGTATAAGTGTATTTCCACAGCTTCATTTCAGTGTAAATGCTCCTGGGCTAAAGGGAATTGAGGAACAAACAATCACAAAGTGAAAAGCAGAAAGTACTTGCAAGGGATCAATTATCAAGTACTTAACTTTCCATAGACAGAAACGAAGGCTCCCTTTTAGAATTAAGCATCTCCTAAAAGCCAGTATTGGACTAGATGTACTGTACACAGTATTTTATGAAAACATCAACTTGTATCCTTAATGCATGTCCAAACAAACCTTCTCTGGACATTTTAGTCATTATGATCTTTTCCTCTGAGTGAAGTTTGTCTGGAGTGAAACAGAACAATAAAAACCTTTGTAAAAAAGAATAATGGAAAAGTATCTCTTTTAAGAGATACACTTTTAGCTGATAGGGTTCAGATGGCTCTAAACCATGAAAAGCTGATTGAAATGAATTTTGAAATCTTAACGTTCAACACTGCGGGGAAGTATCCGATAACAGACTTCTCTGAAGGTGTCAACGAAAGGACAACATTACATAAAATTACATCTTAGTTATTTGGTCTTCTTAATCACACTCTTTTCCACTTACATTTTGATTACAAAGAGGCCATGTCACGAAACATCAATCCACATGTACTTATGTCAGCCCTGAAATGTATGTTATTATTATATTTTTCACTGCTCCTTTTCATTGCTAAAAATAAATAAAAATAAAAAGGTGTGGGGGCAGGGGATGCACAAAAAGCTAAGTAACTTGTCTGAAGTCACACAACTACTAACAGAGCCAGAAACCCAAATCCTGTTTCCTCTAGCTAATCCACTAAATCCCTCCAAGAAGCATCATAAACCTCAGCAATTGGGTTTTCTGGGTGTGCATTCCAATGGCTAGAAATCAGGCAAACTGTGCATGCCACCGGCAAGCACTAAATACGAACTAGTGGGCACCCAGAGCTGAACCCAAATCCTTACCCTGAACACTCTGCAGTCAATCCATTTTTCACATATTTTCCTGAGTTCTCCTGGATATTATTATAGCTCTGGAAAGAGAGTTGGTTGGAAAACTTGGCAGCAACTGTGCAAATAAAGTGAAATGAATAAGTTTTTCTTTTAAGAAAGTTTATTTCTCCAAAACATCGGTTCAGAAGCTGTGGAAGCAGCCGTAGTTAATTAAACAAATGCTAAGAAACCTCATGTTTTCAGTGGAGCAGACGAGGTTCTTGCCATCTGTCTTTTTTGCAATTGCAGTCCCCACACAGTAGATGTGGTAAAAGGAACCATGATTGTTTTCTTCCCTGACAAACATTTTTCATGAAAATTGTCATCATGTTAACTACTGTCAGAATGAACAAAATAGATAAAAAGGAGTAGAATTTCCGAGTAGGTTTCTGAAAAGGTCCTGATTTCTGGGGTATGCTGTCCGTTTCCTCATTTAAAATGCATATCCAGTTACCGCCCGTTCCAACATGAACAGCGTAAAAAGGGGGGGGGAGTTAGACAGATGGCTGAACACACATCTCTTGATTTTGAAGATAGCAGGGTACCTGGAAGTGCCTTGAAAACCTATAGTTAAGAAAAATGCAGAACAATGAGATGCCACCTGTGCTATAATGCAATATAAAACAAGTTGAGAATCAACAAGGTAACAGGATTCGCTTTTCATCTTGGATAAATCACTAAATATGTACAGATAGTCTTTTTGTATTTGCAAAGTTGGAATACTAACAATGCTACTCAGACTCAGGGACATTTTATGGTTCCTGGGAAAGAGAATTTTAAAGGCAAATACTTAGTAGTATTATTACAAGAGTCTCACTTGTAAAGTTATTTACAGTATAGAACCATATAAATAGCACTTTCATAAAATCTCTTGAATCTACATATTTGTCTTTATTTCTGTCACCATTACCCTAACGTAAAATGACATGATCTCCTATCAAGACTGCTTCAGCATTCTCCCCACTCTTATCTCTGCCTCCTTTCTTATGACTCTGGTCTTCAAGGTAAGAATGTGACTTGTATTTACATAACACTGTTGTTTAATACAAAAGTGTCTCTGTGTTCAGGTGTCTGCATTCTGGAGCATATCAATTAGAATCTAGAACTAAGTTCTGATGGATAAAAAGGCCATGAAGACCATAGTTTCACAGTCATAAATCTTAATCAAAATTTCAAGTTTAAGAATCGCTGTGCACAATACAGCGGAAATGCAACTTATGTGGCACTTGATATTTTTGCAAGAGAAAATGCTTTTGAGATGCACACATCTGTTGTTTTTGCCTGCTCAGCATCCACTAACTGTTCTTTGGGGGACCAAGCCTCACCCATTGGATGTCCTTGAGAGGACTTAAGGAAATGAGCATGTGATCCAGGCTACACCAATCAGAAACTCTCTTCCTGGAATCTGAACCTTGAGCAAGTAACAAAGACTAAAATAAACTCAAGTTTATTCATCCTGAAGGCAGTGATCTTAAGAGCTGTCTATTGATTCTTGCTACCTATATTCCTGGGGATACTCTAATTCCCATCCTTTGGAGGCCAGGTTCTTTGAGTTCTGGCAACAATACCCTTCCACTAATTTCATTTTTTAATTTAAATTAGCCAGAGTTGATTTGTTTGCTACTTGCAACCAGAGAACTCTACTTACTACAGCTGCCACACCTTTTCGTCTAAACACTAAGCTAGTTTACCTACATAATACCTAAATAGTACTGTGACCTTAACTTCACAACAAAGTTATAAAATAATGTAATTTAAAAAGAGAAAATCTGTAACACATGTAGTCCTGGTCACTCCTTTCTTTTTGTCTTTTTTTTAAATTAAATTTAGTGGGGTGACATTGGTAATAAGATTTTGTAGGTTTCAAATTATGTATTTTTAGATAGCAGATGGTACTAAGAATATTCCAAGTTTCTTTCAAACACACACACACATACCATTTGAGTAGTCATTGAACTTGCTATTAGTCCAAAGTGAGGCAGTTCAAACACATTTTCTCACTGATATTAAGAATATCTAGCCCAGCCGGTATGGCTCAGTGGTTGAGCATCGACCCATGCACCAGGAGGTCACTGGTTTGATTCCTGGCCAGGGCACATGCCCAGGTTGTGGGCCAAATCCCCAGTGGGGGGCATGCAGGAGGCAGCCAATCAATGTTCTCTCTCATTGATGTTTCTATCTCTCTCTCCCTTCCTCTCTCTCTAAAATCAATAAAGAAAAAAAATTTTATATAAAAAAAAAGAATATCTACAACCAAGGCTTCTTGGCTACTCTCCAGTAGTTTCAGTGTGCTAAGATTTCTTCTTACAACTCTTCCTATAAGCAAGGGTCTGAATGCCTCCTGCCAAGTCACCACAAGGCCTTCGGATGGAGAGGGGCAGGAGAGACTTGGGTTAATAAAACAGTGGCCATGGTTAAGCTCAGCTGCTACCCAATCAACTGTCTTTTCAAAACATAATGAGGCTTTGAAAAGTAAGCAATAGCAAATGCATAGATCCAAAACAATATTATTTAAAGTAGGCATTTTAAGATGCTATACATTTTGTGAACAGAGCAAAAATACATTTTTGTAAAACCTGTGTTAGAATTAGTCTCATTATTTTTTTGACCATCAAAATATATAGTGCCAAATTATTTTTTTTATATCTGAAAATCAAGTTTATCCCCAAAGAATGAAAATATGGTCATTTTACAAAGAATAGTCAAAATTGTAGAACAACATGTATAGTAAGACCTCATTTTGCAAAAACAAATACAAATATTTTCAAGACATTTATTTTCCCATTTTAATACAGCATTTTTCATTTCCAAAAAGCTATTATTATAATCATGGTTAACCACCAAACCAGTATTACATGAAATGTTAAAGGGTCTCCTTTTAGAAGAAGAAGGAAAAAAAGATAAAAAATACGAACAATAAAATGTCCACAAATACATATCTATCAATAATTAAATCTAAAAATCAAAATAAACAAGCAGAACAGAAACAGACTCATAGATACAGAGAACATTTTGATGGTAGCCAGATGGGAGGGGTTTGGGGGCATGGGTGAAAAAGGTGAAGGGAGCCCGGCCTGTGTGGCTCAGTGGTTGAGCATTGACCCCTGCACCAAGAGGTCACTGGTTCAATTCCCAGTCAAGGCACATGCCCAGGTTGTGGGCCCGATCCCCAGTAAGGGGCGTGCAGGAGGTGGCCAATCAATGTTCTCTCTCATCGATGTTTCTCTCTCTCCCTCTCCTTTCCTCGCTCTCTAAAACTTAATAAAGGAAAAAAAAATTAAAGAAAAAAAAAGGTGAAGGGATTTAGAAGTACAAATGAACAGTTATAGTGTAGTCATAGGGGTATAAAGTACAGCATAGGGAGTATAGTCAATAATATTCTAATAACTATGTATGGTGTCAGATGGATATGAGATTTTGGGGGATGATCACTTAAGTTTTATAATGTCTAATCACTGGGGTGTACACCTGACACTAATATTGTATGTCAACTGTAGTTGAAAAATTAAAAATGATTTTTAAAAAATTAAAATCAATAAAAAAATAAACAATAATAAAATAAAATCATTGTTCATCATACAATTATTTGTATCTGAGAAATGAAAAATATTATAGATAGTCCAAATGTCCCCAAGTTGTCCATCCTACTTTAATATTCATTGTTATTAATATTCAAATCAAGTGACTCAAATTTCTATCCAATTTCTGTATATCTAGCACCCATTCCAAAATGTCCTAAGATTCCTTCGGGCCCATGTCATCATCTCTTGGTCCTAATAGCTGCTCTAGCTATTTTTAAACTTTTATTTTTGAATTATAGTTGACATACAATATTATATTAGTTTCAGGTGTACAACATAGTGTTTAGACATTTATATACCTTATGAAGCAATCATCTCAATAGTCTAGTACCCATCTGATACCATACATAGTTATTACAATATTATTGACTATGCTGTACTTTACATCTCTATGACTATTTTTGTAACTGGCAATTTATACTTCTTAATCCCTTCCACCTTTTCACCCATCCCCTTACCCCACCTTCCGTCTGGTGACCACCAATTTGTTCTCTGTATTTGTGAGTTTATTTCTGTTTTGTTTGTTCATTTGTTTTCATTTTTTTTCCTTATTGAGTTTAGAGAGGAAGAGAGAGAGAGAGAGAAACATCGATGAAAGAGAACATCGACTGGCTGCCGCCTGCATGCGCTCCTCTAGGGATTTGGCCCATAACCTGGGCATGTGCCGTGCCCAGGAATCAAACCAGTGACCTCTTGGTGCATGGGGAGATGCTCAACCACTGAGCCACACTGCCCAGGCTGTTCTTTTTTTTTTTTAGATTCCACATGTAAGTGAAATAATATGGTATTTGTCTTTCTCCAACTTATTTCACTTAGCATAATACCCTCTAGGTCCATCCATATTGTCATAAATGGTAACATTTCACTTTTTTATGGCTGAGTAATATTCCATTGTATATATGCACCACATCTTCTTTGTCCATCTTTCTATTGTGGACACTTAGCTCTGGCTATTTTTGACCTACTTTCACTATGTTGCCCTCCTTTTCTGCACTTCAAGGGCTTCTGCTCTGTTAATTGTCTTCATTTCAAAACATCGTTAACACAAAGCTTTACGGAAATTCACACTTTTACTAGAATTTGAGGAAAACAAAGACATATTATAGGGCAGCACAAAATAGTAAATAACATGAAACAGAATTTTATAAATCTTAACTATTCTTAGCCATCCCAGTCCTAGGGAACTTCTCGATGGCAGTTTCCTCCGTGGGCTCCTCTGTCCACCATGGTTTGGAGGATCTGTTTCTCTGTGATGCATACATCTTTTTCCAACGTCCTTATCTTTCAGGTCTAAGAGGGCACCTTACATCCTCTCTCCTGAGTTGCGAGAGGAACACTCAGAACGTATTTCTAAGATGTGTTATGCAGAATACCCTTCGCTCCATGGCAGACTCACATTATTTCATATCAAAAAAACAAAGCCATTGCCGAAAGGATTGGGGGAGTGGGCTGTGTAGATGAAACAGATTGGACATATGTCGATAATCACTGACGCTAGGTGATAAATTCATAATGCTAATCTCTCTACATTTATAGATGTAATACAATAATAAAACGTTTTTAAAAAGACAAGTAGATAACGCTTGAGGGTGAGTGTAAAGATGAGTTTTTTTCTGTAGAGGTAAGTATCTCTCTTTTGGAAGTCCATAAATGTCCATGGGGCGACTCTTACAAATGGTAAGAAGTGTCGAAGCAGTTACTTCCTAATCCTCTTTTAAAAGGCCCATTAAGGTAGTTTCATAAAATACATAAATTCATCACTGTCCTTTTTCTGAAATTCTGCACATGCTATTTGCTCTACCTGGAATACTTGCCTGGTCTTCTTCTCCACCCCCCACCCCCACCCCTGCCTCCCACACTTACCTGCTGACTTTTATTTGTATTTCAAACCTCACTGTCTTTGGAAGGCAGACTAACTTTGGTTCTCCTGCTCTATGTGCTCTCATAGCCTCTTTACTCACTTCTCAAGACTCACCACACATGACATGTACGTGCTTATGCCTAGACTGTATACTCCATGAGTGCAAGGACAAAATATGTCTTGCCCTTGGCTACAGCCAGAGTATTTAGCATAGTGCCCAGGATATGGAAGGTATTCAATAGACATTTGTTGAATAAGTGGTTGAGTGAGAGATTGAATACAACTGTGTAAAAGCACTGCCCTAGTTCTCAGTTCTTGTAAAGCAGACACAATATATATGTGTTGAGAGAAGGAAGGCAAGAAGAAATGGAGGTGTGGAACCAGAGTTGAACAGCAAGTGGAGTGGAATGGATATAAAGCACTCAGGCTGGAGGACCCTTACTTTCTCAGTGAAGTAGGAGGTGAAGGACACAGTGAGGAGAGGAAATGACAAACAATAAAAACGAATCGCAGACAAACACATTTTGACTCTTTTCAGATCTATAGTGTTGCCTTTCGATCTCTCTTCATTGTATTCATGCGTGATGTATCTGTACTGTCAGTCCTGACATCACTTAATATGGTTATAATATTATGTAATACAGGAACAATGCCCAGGAACACAGGGCATTAAAGTATATGATTTTTAGATATAACCTATGTTTAATGTGTTAATTTTGAGATAGAATGAACCAAGATGGTATAGGAATGGGTAATAAATTGTCTTTTCTCTTTTGTGATTTGTGTTTCAATTTATCTTTGTGTGGATATATGTGTGTGTTTGTATGACTTTTGGTTAATAAAACTCCCTCATTGGGGTAATCTGTTGGACATTATGCAAATTTTAAAAGTAACATCAAAACTCCCTTCCTCCCCCCACCCCCACCCCGATTTATTGAGTTGTCAAGGTTTTCTCTGGCAATTTTCTAATATTCCCCTACCATCACAGCAGGACTGATTTCTTTATCCCTAACTCAGAAAAAGCATTAGGCCTAGCCTTGAAATGAAGGTTTTCATAATATTTAATCTTTTTTTCTTCCTTTGCTGTAGCTTAAGTCCCATTACTCCTGGTCCTGTCCTTGTTGACTAATGAGGATAATTGGTCCCTTTCCTCCTGAAAACATCCTTTTATGTATTTTGGAGAGTTATTATGGCCCTTTTCAGCCCTCTCTTCTCTAGGCAGAACAGGCCTGATTCTCTTAACCTTTCCTCACAGGGCTGATTTTCCAAACCTTTGATCATTTTTGTTCTTCCCCTCTGAACTCTCTCCAATTTGTCTGTCTCTTTCAAAACGTGGTGCCCAGGAGAGAATTCAATCCTTCAGTTGAATCTTAACTGATATGGTATTAACCTGGCCAATGCTTCATGAATGTGTAATAGAATCTTAAATATTATTTATCCAAACTCTGGTATGGACGTTCCCTTTGCTTAAAAAGTAATAGAAAAGTTAATCTGACACTCACTGTTCTTTAAATAGCCCACAGGATAATACACCCCCAGTATTTGAAAAGCCATGAGATATCAAACAACAGTGAATAAAACTTGAGTTAGAGATACAAGATTACATTTTTAGAGGAGATGAGCTTCCTAAAGGAAAATAAATAGAGCTTTTCAAACACGGAGAAAGATTTCCACAAAAGTCTATGTCATTCTGCTCTGTTGTGTAGGATCGAATGTTTGTAGAAGAATGTGTTCTACGTTTAGGCTGCCTGGGGAACCTCCCGAGAGTAAGTAAACCCTCACAACTCAAGCTGATTGATTTGCATCACGACTTTGTTGATTCGCACCACAGCTTAAGGTTATACTAATAGTTACCAAAAACTATAGTCCATCAGCTGGTTGGACAAAAGGAGACAGCTTTTCCATGAAAACATGAGAAAGGATTAAGGAAGGGTTTAGAATTACATTTTTACACCATTAAAAAACTAAGATTGTACCAAAATATCCACTTAAGTTCTTTCATTTGTACCATTCCATCAAATTATGTAATTTAGTAACTCCCTCAAAAAAAAAGAAAGAAAGAAAGAAAAAGAAAGAAAAGAGAAAAGTAAGAAAGAAAAACCCTAAGGAAGATACAAAAAGACATATAAGGCATCAACTCTTGCTTTGTAGGATTTGACCTCTAGCAGATGAGATGAGGCAAAGAAGCACAAGATACTAGAAAAGCAGTTTAATGCTTCACTGTGTGGTACTAAGTATAAATAAAATAGTAATTCAGAGGACAGAGAGGTCAGTTAGACTGAAAGAATAAAGAAGAGATGGCTTTATAGAAGAGGTGGGCTTACAGTGGACCTTGAAAAATGGGCAGCAGAAAAGAGAGAGAGAGAGAAGAGGAGAAACAAAGGCAGGAGGAGAGAAAATAATATGATGGGTCCAGAGGACAGAGAGGAAACTGACTTGACTGGCAAAGAGAAGTGAGTTGAGAGATGGTGAGAAATGAGTGAAGTGGATTATTCGTATGGGCGTTTGAATTCAATGTGGTGGACAACTGGAGCAACTGAAGGATTGATGAGCGGCACTCTTGGGGAAGACTGGTCTGGTGGCAGCCTCCTGTGTGGATGGGACGACGCGGGCGGGGGCCGTGCTGAAGCAAAGGGAGCACCTGTGAGCATTCTATCCATCACCAGGCGCTTTGGGCTGTCAAATCTGTCCTTTTAAATATTTGAGCCCAATTATTCTCCCTTTGCTGTACTGCTAGGTGACTTTCATTCAAGTCAGAAAAATAGTCGGAGTTAAGCATTTCAGTCTTAATCCATCAACACGTGTATTTGAAGCAACTTAGAGACCCAGAGAGGCCATTTAAGTGTGGATATTAATAGAGATTCAACTTTAAATGCTTAACTCTGATAACACTCTTTCTTTGGAGAGAGCGAGAAAAGGGGCTAGGGTGGGAAGGAGACAGAGGGACAGAGAGAGGGAGAGGCCGAGGCAGAGGGAGCTGTGACCACTAGATGTCACTCTTGGTAACCTACCTTAGGGGGCTTCAACAGAATTTTCAAGGCAAGAGAAACATTTTAAATCTGTAATACTCACAGACAAAATACTCCGCAACCCAGCTGTCTCCCACATCAAATCTTCTGCCCAAGAGGCCAATCGATGCTATCCATATGAGGGCATATTATAATTTCTACAATAAAGTGGCTGCAATTGTTGCATTCTTATTTTTAATACAGCTTCCTTCCTTAGCATGGGGCATTCCGCAGTGTTATGTGTACGGCTGGGCTGTCACTTTTTAAGCAGCATACCCAGCCATATTGACTTAGTGGGTTAGTTCTTTTTCAAGTGATTTTTAAATTTTTAATCACTTAATATCCGACTTGGAATGTTCCGTTTCGTTGCATGTGTCTCAAATGCATTGCTACTGCTGAACCCCAGAGGTCTCTGTGTCACTGTTTCATAATGTGGCTTTTATTTGATACAGTGGGCAATTTGGAAGCTCCAAGTACACTTCCTCCTGGTTTACATAGTCCTCATCACTGAACTTTAACAATATTTTGGATATTTAAGTTGTTCTACATGTTTAGGCTACAGCTTATGTTCTGAACAATTTAACAATATGTTCTGTGTACCTAATAAAGACCCTAAGTAGCACTGTATGTACTTTTTGTAAATAGATACTACATTAAATACCTTATGAAATATTTAGTGACTATCCCCTATGTTAATGAATTGTATTTAACCCAAATTCTTGGGGTCTTTTTCTACTTTTCAAAGATACTATTTAAGTTGGTGGGGACGCCAGCCTCACACTGAAGTGGAAGCCGTCATAAGTGTCTGGATTTTTTGTCATCTCCTGTTTTCTTGGGGCTGATACATGTGATTTCAGCTCCTGTTTCTATCTCTAAGTGTAATTCCATAAAGAACCTAAAGATGGGATATCTCAAACTACAGTTTCATTGAATTCAGGTGATTAAAGATGAAGATGCACAATTTGTCTTCAAATTCATGAAAGTGGGTATAGATATTTTTATCAGAAAGTTATATTGTTTTTTTTGATGCTTCCAAACCTGATTATTATTATTTTTTTTTAGGAACTTTGGAAGGCATATGCAGCCAGGTCTCCATGCCTGTAGAAAAAAGTATCTGTTTTTCCAGACATATGTATCTCTAGAGAACTACGCGGTCACTTCCTCAGCTGAATCCTAGGAGCACGGAGTCAGAGCCTGATCTCACAGCCCGCTCTAATCCATCTCGTACTGTGATTTCAGCACACTGGACATTCCAGGGTCAGGACAATGTAGGGAATTCAGAAGATTCTCAGGCAAAGACCTGCAAGGGCCCAGACATGATGTGCCAGCTGAGCAGGACACAAGCAGCCAGCCTTCTGAGGGCACTGTGATATACAAGAGGAAGATGTTCTTTCTCCTCCCCTCACGCCCTCCAAAGAAAACCCTCTTTTCTTTCCATCTAATCTAACTCACCGCAAGGGCAGATTCAGGCTGACAAATTCCTTGAGTGGCATCCATGCAACAGGGATCCAAATGAGCAGAAAAATTTACCTCTCTGTCCGTACCAAGAAGATGTGCAGAAGTACTCAGTGTCTGTGTCAAATGCCCTACAGAAGCATACCGCTCTGAAACACTGTATACACTGTGATGAGTTCTTGTGTTGATTTTTATATTCAGATTTTTATTCATTGGTTTAATTTCAAAGCTTGAACATACATTTCTTTTTGTAAGTAAAAATGGACATAAAAAAAGAAAGAAGTATTTATATAGGTGAAATAAAATGAGACTTGGAAGCAAGATGAATAACTTAAAAATAACTTTTGATACTGAAGGAAAAATAAGATTATTCTGTTTGTCATGAATTATATATAAATCAATGGTTTTTTTTTTTTAGTTTCTGAATAATTTATTAACAAGACAATATTTTTGGCCTGCGTTATCTACAATCTGAATTCAGAACAGTCAAAAAAGTGAATTAGTAGAACCCATGATCAAGTCGCACTTAAAGTATTTTCTAAACTTAGGGCACAAAATGCTCATTTTGATTTTAAATTTGATAAATGCTGCTTCTTAAAAAATGTTTATTTATTTATTTTTGTTATAGATGTTTCTCCTTTTTCCCCCATTGACACCCTCCTCCCAATCCCGCACCCCACCCACCCTTGCCCCAGCATTATTGTCTATTTCCTTGGTTACGCATACATGCATATAAGTTCTGTGCTTTATCTCTTCCCTTCCCCCACGTCCACCTCTTCTGAGGTTTGTCAGTCTGCACCCCACTTCCATGTCTCTGGGTCTATTTTGTTCCTCAGCTTGTTTTGTTCATTATATTCCACAAATAAGTGAGATCATATGATATTTTTCTTTCTCTGATTGGCTTGTTTCGCTTAGGATAATACTCTCCAAGTCCCTCCATGTTGTCTCAAAGGATAAGAGATCTTTTTTTTTTTTTTAACTTTAAAAAAAATTTTTTTCTTTATTGATTTTAGAGGGAGAGGGAGAGAGAGACAGAAACATCGATGACAGAGAACATCGATTGGCCACCTCCTGCATGCCCCACACTGGGGATCAGGCTCATAACCTGGGCATGTGCCCTGACCAGGAATCAAACTGGCGACCTCTTGGTGCATGGGTTGATGCTCAACTGCTGAGCCACACCGGACAGACTATCCACTCATCTATTGATGGACACTTGGGCTGTTTCCAGATCTTAGCTATTGTAAATAGTGCTGCTATGAACAAAAGGGTACATATATTCTTTCTGGTTGGTGTTTCAGGCTTCTTAGGATATATTCTTAGAAGTGGGATCACT
The DNA here is from genome assembly GCA_030848825.1 of Tadarida brasiliensis. Classification (NCBI taxonomy): domain Eukaryota; kingdom Metazoa; phylum Chordata; class Mammalia; order Chiroptera; family Molossidae; genus Tadarida; species Tadarida brasiliensis. The sequence goes on along the minus strand of CM061267.1, from coordinate 72,814,148 downwards.
GGGTCAAATGGCAGTTCAATTTTTAATTTTTGAGGAAACACCATATTGTTTTCCATAGTGGCTGCACCAGTCTGCATTCCCACCAATAGTGTACTAGAGTCCCCTTTCCTCCACACCCTCGCCAGCACTTGTTGTTTGATGATTTGTTGATGGCAGCCATTCTGGCAGGTGTGAGGTGATACCTCACAGTTGTTTTAATTTGCAACTCTCTGATGATTAGTGACATTGAGCATTTTTTCATATGTCTCTTGGCCATTTGTATGTCCTTTATGGAGAGGTGTCTATTTAGGTCCTCTGCCCATTTTTCAGTTGGGTTCTTTGTCTTCCTTTTATTGAGTTGTATGAGTACTCTATATATTTTGGAAACTAGCCCCTTATCTGATGTATTGTTGGCAGTTAAGCTCTCCCATATAGTGGGTTCCCTTTCCATTTTGATGCTTGTTTCTTTTGCTGTGCAGAAGCTTTTTAGTTTGATGTAGTCCCATGTGTTAATTTTCCTTTGTTCCTCTTGCCTTAGGCATTGTATCAGTGAAAATTCTGCTGCATGTGATGTCTGAAATTTTGTTGCCTGCATTTTCTTCTAGGATTTTTATGGATTCATGAGTCACATTTAAGTCTGTTATCCATTGTGAGATTATTCTTGTGTATGGTGTAAGTTGGTGGTCTAGCTTCATTTTTTTTTTTTTTTTGCATGTAGCTGTCCATAAATCAATGAGTTGTAAATCTCAAAATAAGCTTTTAATAATTCAGTTATTTTCATCATTTCTTCTGTAGCAACAAGTCAGAAACATTAAGCAATCTAAAAAATAATTGATACTGTGGGATCTATATTTAAAAAAATATATATCTATCCACTGATATTGTGGAGTCTACATTTTTATAAGGTAAAATGTTTACTTACAAAGAGAGTTTACATATTTTCCGTTAGGAATCATGTTAGTAATACTTTCAGGAGTTTGTTAATTCTACAAAGGCTACTTCAGAGCAACCAAAAGAAACTACTTGTAGTCCTCTATTCTGTCAGAAGCCATGCAAATTTTTCCTAATTTATATGATGCAATAATATTTGTAATGTAGATGGTTATTTCCACTTGAGGTCAAAATGTGGTAACAATAGAAAATTCAACATTTGGCGGAAATCCCAGGGTTAAGCTTAAAGAAACAGAAGAACTTTTTGATCACTGGTAACTTGGAAAAGAAACCCAAAACTTTGTGTTTAGTTATATTAAAATGTCTTTGCCAATTAACAATTTGTTACTGGTAGTGAAGTTGACAGAATGTCTTCATCTAAACTAAAATATAACAGTTCAGATGCGAAGCTCAGATTAAAGGGGAAAAAGCAATGAAAACTCTGGGCAAGGCGTCCCGGGAGATACGTGCTCTACACGACGACTTGTCTGGAGTTCCCTTTGGAAATGCTCTCTCTCCGGATGCTCCCACACTCCGCTGCGGGCCCCGCGCCAGCTGTGCACCACATCCCAGCAAAGAGAAGGGATGTGAAATCGAGAGCTTGGCTTGGCTTTCCCAAATCCACACTCTGCCCCGTCAGTAGGAGGGGAGAAGGAGCTTGTGGCTACACAAAGCACGTCTCATAAACTGTGTCACAGCATTGAAAACATGTTTTAAATATATTAACTGCTACATTTACATCTGTTTATCCTTTCAGGTGTTACTGGAGGGTGTGCAGGTGGTTCCCTCCATAAAGATACCCAGACAAGTGTGCTCAAGTGTGAGCAGGCTGAGCGGCGGCCAGGGCTGTGGGACCTGACGAAGGGGCTCCTTGCTCCAATTCAAATACGGCACTCTGTGCTGGTGGCAGCCTTCCACCCTGTGGACTGTGCTCTGTCCTCTCTCTCTAATTCGGCCCATGCACCGCAAGAGAAGAGGCAACATTGTATATTTCCTCGTGTAAACTCCAACAACTTATTTCCCCCCAAATCAGACATGTGGCGGAATGAGCAAGTTAATAATGTATTAAATAATACTTCTGAAGAGAATAAGTTAGTCATTGAACAGCTCTGGGATATAGAGAAGTCGGTACTCTCTGGAGAGGATACTTTCAGGCTGGGTCCTCCCCTGTGCATGCAGGTGAGGAGTATCAAGGAAGGATCACAGAGGCCAGGAAGAGCTGGGCTGTTAAGCACTCAGGGGCTGGGGTAGGAGAATTTCTCCGTGGAGCTGGGCTCTGAGGACCCTGAAAGGCCTGAATGAACATCTCCGCTGCCTCATTGCAGAGCATTAGGAGCCCATCTCCTCTCTGGGCTAAGACCTACATTCTCGCTGTGTCATTGCCCCCAAGAGGGCAAAAATTGGTTCTTGGGGACAGAAAATAAAAATCACTATATACTAAACAAATATGTATTCCATAAAGGTATATTCTGAGGATTATGGTATTAAAATTCCATGGGGAAGGAGACTAGGAAAAGTTGTCTGTAAAGGCTCCTGGGGGAAGGGGGGTACAATGATGAAGAACAGGTTGAGAAACACCGGATTCAGGCATTTTCCTCAGAAAAGCTCTATCAGGATTATACTATCAGTAACAACACAGAATCAAATGACTGAGCAACCATATATGCAGCATTCTATGCGAGCTATTATCAGAGAACCAAAGGGATGCAAGATGTGGTTCCTCCTTTTGAAGTATGTGTATAGATTAGTGGAATAAAGAGAATCTCACACAGGATAATCTCACACATCCATGTTGCTGACATGGATAGCAACATCTGAATATATAAAGAACTATTTAAAATAGTATTTTATGCGAGGAGGATGGCGAGGAGGGTGTCAATGGGGGAAAAGAAAGAAACATCTGTAACAAAAAATTAATAAATAGTATTTTAATAGTGTGAAACAGTTTATGAAAAGAGCTAAATAATTGTACAAACAATAAAGTCAAAGACAAGGAAGATTAGGATGGTGATCAGGGAGGGTTTCATATAGCAAATGGGATTTGAGCTGAACCCTAAAAGATGGGAGGGGTTTGACTCAATAGAGAAGAGATGGGAAAATACCGGAGTAAGAAAGTGGCTTTGGGACTGAGGACTTGCATCAGAGCAGAGAGTAAGACTCTGAAGCCCAGAATGGGAAATAAAGTCTCAAAGGATCGAGGAGAGAGTTAAGAGACCTATGCCAAGTTTTTGCTAGTTTGATGGTTGCATTGGGACCTTCTTCTTCTTCTCCATTAAAAATTTTTATGATAGCAATCTTAGTGCATGTGAAGTGGCATCTTGTTTTTTTTTTATTTTTCTTTAATGTTTTTTATTGATTTTTTAGAGAGAGAGAGGAAGGGAGAGGGAGAGAGAGGTAGAAACATTGATGAGAGAGAGAAGCACCAACATCGATCGGCTGCCTTCCGAACACCTTCTACCAGGGATCAAGCCCACAACCTGGGCATGTGCCCTGACTGGGAATCGAACCAGCGACCTCTTGGTGCATAGGTCGACGCTCAACCACTGAGCCACACCAGCCGGGTGTGTGTGTTGTTTTTTTTACATGTTTTATTTAGTAAAATATCCACAATATAAAATTTACCATTCTAATCATTGTTAAATGTGCAGTTTCCTTGGCATTCTGTACATTCACATTGTTTTGCCACCATTACAGCCATCCATCTCCACACTGAAACACTCTACCCATACAATAATAACTGCCCCTTCCCCTCTTCTCCCAAACCCTGCTAACCACTGCTCCTCATTGCCTCCGTGTGTTGGACTGTTTTAGGCACCTCATACAAGTGGAATCATACAATATTTGTGTCTAGCTTATTTCATTCAGTATAATGTCTTCAAGGTTCATCCATGTTGTAGCATGTGTCAGAAATTCACTGCTTTATAAGGCTGAATGATATTCCATTGTATCAGGCCCTTTCTTCTTGTTCCAACTTTCTTGATAACTGAAGCTGAGAGACTAAAAGTAAAGACAGGCATACTTTCAAAGACCTTAGAATACTATAGTCACGGGGAGACCAGATCACTCCAGGTTGAGCTAGAGTCACTGAGAAGATCCTCTAAACAAGGGTAGATGGACAGACTGTCAAGAAAACGCCCCTTCAGAGCAGAGCACAGAAAGCATGCCAGACCAGAAAACTGCACCTCTGGCTTCAGGTGGGGAAGCTGCTCCCGGAAGAGCTGCAGGCTGGCAGCTCCCACAATGACTGAGGAAGGCCAAGAAGTACTGAGGGTTGCAGCAAGGAGAAGGAATTGTATCCCTGGAAATAAAACCAGGGAGTGACGTGGTGTCAAATACCACTATTACTTTGGTCCCTAGGTCTCAAGAGGGGAAAAAAGAAGCATGCGGAAGGTTTGACCCAGCTTAGACTTCCAAGAAGATAAGGTGATTATTGTGACATGGTGACAGAAAGAAAAGAGGCAATAGGCCATATCACTACTTATACAGGTGTATCAGTTAGCTACTGCTGCATAACAAACCAGCCCAAAATTTAGTGGCATAAAATAGCAATATATTATTTCTTGTGAATGTATGAGTTGGCTGGGGGATTCTGCTCAGCTGGGCCAGGCTTGGCTGATCTCAGCTGGACTCGCTTATGAGTCATTTATTACGACAGCTGGGAGCTGACTGATGTAGGCTGACATCTTCTGAGAAGACTTGGGTCTACATGTGGTTTTCTTCTCTAGCAAGCTAGTTGGGGTTGTCTCACGGTGATAGTTGAGGTCCGGGAGAATGAACAGAAGCAATGAAAGGCTTCTTGAGGCCTAGGCTTGAAACTGGCATGTCGTGATTTCTACCATGTTCTTATGGACCAAGAAAGGCACAAGTCTAGCCCACATTCAAAAAATAGACTCTACTTCTTGATGGAAGGAGCTACAAGTTTATGTTACAAAGGAAGTGAATACAACGAGGGATGGAAAATCTGAGCCATCTTTGCAAGCTATTTTCCACAGGAGAAATGTAGCAAGGCTTCAGATTTGTAAATTATATGTGCAAGAAAAAAAAAATGTGCTTCTTCATGTTTTATAACCCATCTTATCTTCCCCATGAGACTCCTGCCCTAAGTATAAATCTAGGGTCAAGAAAACTTAAATTTCAAGTGTCTTAGTCTCCCTTTTTTTTTCTTTATTGATTTTAGAGAGAGGAAGGGAGAGGGAGAGAAAGATAGAAACATCGATGAGAGAGAACATCGATTGGCCACCTCCTGCATGACCCACTGGGGATTTGGCCCCACAACCTGGGCATGTGCCCTGGCTGGGAATCAAACTGGCGACCTCTTGGTGCATGGGTTGATGCTCAACCATTGAGCCACACTGGCCGGGCTAGTCTCCCTGTTTTAGAGTCACTTTGCAGTAACTCAGTCTCATTTTGAAAGCTGCTTCATCCTTCAGAGTCTCTCTCCCTGCTCCTCCTCAAAGTGGCATCTCATTGTTAGCAAGGCTCAGGTGACATCATGGCACTGGGGTAGAGAAGACTTAGAGTCAGGCTGTGGAAACAACCTATATGTCATTGACAGATGAATAAAGAAATGTGGTACACACACACACAATGTAATATTATTCTGCTTTTAAAAAGAGCTTTTCCTCTCTCTCAGTCCAATCTCTTCTATATCATATCTCTTTTCTACCCCAGGATAGAATTTCAAAGCCAGAGGGTAAATTTTCCTTACACCATGGAGAAAACTCTTCTGTATAAGTTAGCCAGACTTGGCTGTGAGAGCTGTGGGACAGCTAGGAATTAGGGATTGCCACAGATAAAAGACATCAGTTTAATAGCCCCTCCCCGCCCAAAATTTAAAAATAAGCAAAAAGGGGTAATCAAGGTTGATTCCAAAGTGTTCTACCTTTGTGACTGGGAGAGTTTGGGAGCCTATCCTGTCTAAGTTGGAGGTAACGATGAAGTCGATTGAAATGTTCACGTGAGATGTATGACTAGAACTTGAGGGAGAAGTTGGAAGAAAGAGAAGTAGACTCAGGGCTCACGTGCAGAAAAGCTCAGCACTGAATGGGGTGTCTCAGAAACAGGACCCTGACAGGCTCCATGTGTGGGGAGGTCAGAGAGACGGATGATTTTTATAAAGCAGCCATCAGCCCAGGCCGGTTTGGCTCAGTAGTTAGAGCATCGGCCCACGGACCAGGGAGTCTCGGGTTCGATTCTGGTCAAGGGCTCGTACCTCGGTTGCGGTTCGTCCCCGGCTCTGGTCGCAGTACTGCAGGAGGCAACCAGTCAATGTATCTCTTTCACATAGATGTTTCTCTTTCTCTCCCTCCCTCCCACTCTATCTGAAGATAAATAGAAAAAGAACCTCAGGTGAGGATTAAAAAATAAAAAATAAATAAAAAGCAGCCATCAGAAGAGTAACAGAAGAACCACCAGATGATAACTTGAGGGCAGGGGACCTGCCTTTCTCATCTTTGTACTGCTAATGCATATAAGTACCTACCATTGTAGTAGGCGCCCAGTAGTGTGTTTAGAAGAAAGAATGAATGGGAAAAAGGAAGGCAGGCAGGAAACAAAGAGGGAAGCCTGGATCAAGACAAGGTATTGCCATGAAAGCCAGGTGTGGCTGACAAAATAATGCCACCCAAAGATGCCCACGTCTTAGTCCCTGAAACCTATAAATGTGTTACCTTACATGGGAAAAGGGACAAAGGTTACAACTTGGCAATGTGAAGATTATCCTGTATTACCTGAGTGAGTCCAGTCTAATCACATGAGCCCTTTAAAGCAGAATTGTGGATCAGAGAGACACAGTATGAGAAGGGCTCCATTCACTGTTGCCAGCAGGAAAGCTTGGACCTCAGCCGTACAACCACAAGGAACTGTCGGTCAACCAACAACCAACCCCACAAACAGGAAATGAATTCTCCCCTAGAGTCTCCCGAAAAGAATGCAGTCGGCAGACACCTTAATTTTAGTCTGGTGAAACTGGCACCAGACTTCTTTCCTACAGAACTGTAAGGCAAATTGGGCTACTTCCGTTACTAAGGCTATATTTTATACATGATGATGAATTATCAATAATAAGAAGTATAAAAATTGGGAGAAGTGATTCATTTATAATTCCATCCAGAAGCACAATGATTTGTTATCAGATACACTACATAACTTATCTGTATAATCTTAGAAACTAAATTTCTCAGGGCCTCAGTTTAGTACTCATTTTTATAAACCAGATATAATACCTTTCCTGCTTATAGACAAAGAGCTACACCTGATTATTTCTCGAAGCCCTTTGTCAGGTCAAAAATCTATGACTCAGCCCTGGCCAATTTGGCTCAGGGTTAGAGCTTTGGCCCTTACACAGAAGGGTCACAGGTTTGATTCCTGGTCAAGAGCACATACCTGGGTTGCATGTTCGATCCCCAGCCCTGGCCAGGGTTGTGCAGGAGGCAACGAATCAATGTGTCTCTTTCACATCGATGTTTCTCTCCCTCTCTCGCTCTCTCTTTCTCTTTCTCTTTCTCCCTCTCTCCCTTCCACTCTATCTAAAAAGCAATGGAAAAATATCCTCAGGTGAGGATTAAAAAAGAAATCTATGACTGTTCCTTTTCCCAACACATCCACAGGGATCTTACTGCAGGCCATCCTACTTCGAGATTAGGGAACAATTAAGTCAGAATTGCAATCCAATATAATCAAAGGCTGTCCAGATGCCTGCAGCATAGACATTAGGGATAGCAAACAAACAGGGTTCACCTGAGACATCACTGTCATTTGTCAAAGTTGTCATTGTCAGTAGATTGAGGCTGACTGGAGTACTATGATAAGAAGGATTCTGAGAGGGCCTGGCCGGTGTGGCTCAGTGGTTGAACATTGACCCATGTACCAAGAGGTCCTGGTTCAATTCCCGGTCAGGGCACATGCCCAGGTTGTGGGCCAAATCCCCAGTGGGGGGCATGCAGGAGGCAGCCAATCGATGTTCTCTCTCATCAATGTTTCTATCTCTCTCTACCTCTCCCTTCCTTTCCCTCTCAAATCAATAAAGAAAAAAAATTTAATAAAAAAATAAAAAGAAAGATTCTGAGGCTAATTCCAGGCTAACTAAATCTTGTGTTTTAATATTGCTATTCAAGTGACTGTCAGGGGTGTAAGGAGGCAGGGTGTGGCTATGTGAACCACATACGTACCATCTCTGTAATGTGGGGTAAGGATGACTAGGAGGTAAAAGATTTACCATTGACGTTGCTTGCTATTTCCTGGAGGAGGAGACATTTGAAATGAGCCTTGGTATGGATACATTTTGGTAGAGAAGGAAGAGAGCAGACCTTATTACATCCATATGATAAATGTATAAGAGAGGTGAGCAAGGACTGGTGTTAAAACCACAGCCCAGCTCTCTCAACTTCCATTCACCTTCTTTCTAGTTGTCTTCATGTATACCAAGACTTCTTTGCAACTAGGATTCTGGATGCAATGCTATGCACTGCATTCCATGTAGGAAGCAGAAGTAAAGGAAAGGCCATTTTCATACCCCTTTTGGCTCCTTACTGCCAGCTACAGGATATAGAAATATTTTTGGCTCCCCCTGCCCCCATCAATCACATTCTAGTGTTTTTTCCTCCAACTTCTTTGGTTGAGAGGAAATTAATTACAGCAGCATTCATGGCAGCAGCTCTGATCCCTGGATTGTCACCATATATTTTTTTAATTAAACCTATCCGGTAGCAGCCTCCATGGTAGCCCGGGAGTGGTCCGTGGAGGCCCAGCCTGGATCCTTCATGCAGCCCTTCTGACACTATTGTAAACTCCCAACTGCCTGGATCAAATCCCTCGCTGTCTAAAACATCTGGAGTGACTTCTGTTTTCTACGCTGAACCTCAAAATAGGGGCAGAATAGTCACAGATGCAGAGGTGGAACCGTGTTCGGTATGATCAGGGAGCAAAGAGGAATTTGGTTTGACTGAAGAAGTGGGGTTATTTTGGGAGCTCATGGAGACGGAGATGTACTAGGTCAATGGGTCAGAGACAGATTCTGGAAGGCTTTCATGCCACATTGTGGAGTTCAGACTCCGTCTCCCAGGGCATCGCTATCACTGGCGAGGCAGAATGAGGTGAGGTTGACGGAGTAGAACATGGAGAGACTGGAACTAGGAAGACTCATGGGAGGGCCCGAGATGAGGAGGCTCTAGAATAAGGTAAAGAGGCTGGGAGTGAGAAGGAAAACTTAAATACAAGGATATGAGGAAAGACTGAACGTTGTGCAAAGGATATAAAAGATGCAATATTCCTGACCTCCAGAGCTCATTTGATTAAAAGTACTACTTCGTTACAAAACAGGTGGCTGTAAATAGGTCAATGTATATGAACACATGTATGATTCCAGGACTTGCGACTTGATTCCATAAAAGTGAAAATCTGTATTCTTCTTTGGTTTCTTCCTCTTACAGACGGGTGGGGAAGATCTGGTGAAATAACATTAGTCCAAGTTAGACAAACTGTTTTTGATCCATCTACAGACCTTGTCCGCTGACACTGCTCCCTTTCACTGCTGAATCATTGCAGAGAGTGTCCAAGTAAAATATTAATCCCTGAGATTCTGGAATGTTGCCCTATCCTGGCAGTGTAAACCTCACAGAAGAAAGGCCAAGAGTGAAGAAACGTCCCCTGAGAAGTCCCGCTCCCAAGCCACCAAAGTCTCTGCCCTAGTTCCCAGGCCAGTCACGATCTCTCAAGTCAGAGGAATTGTCTGTCCCTCTCTATTGAGTGTCTTCTATGCCCACGCACTGAGCCGAGATAGTTACATCCGTCATCTCATTTTACCGTTAGGATCATCTCTGTAATACATATTTTCTCCGTAATTACACACGTGAGCAAACTGAGGCTCAGAAAGTTTACAAAAATTTTGACCTATTCATAAAACTAATTAATCCTCCCTTAAAACTGGAAATCAGGGTGAATTATGGAATTTAAGAGAAGACAATCGGCTCATCCTCTCCTACCCAGATAGCATGGACTCTCCCAAGTCTGGGATGTCATGGGTAAGGCATTATCTTTATGAGATATTTTAGAAAAATATAGAGGAAATATCAAGGCTTTTCAAGTATCAAGATTTGTATAGTCCTAAAGTTGTTTATTTCTCATCCTTTGATCACATGACTTCCTGATTAAAAATTAGGTAACTGTCCTTAGACCAAATCACTTCCACTTTTTTAAGATGGAGCCTTTAAATAACTCCAGATTATGTATCAACAAACATAGAAGAATTGATTCTTATTCATTGCCATCATAATTATGTAAATAAAAAGGAGGAGAAGTGGAATTTTCTTACGTGTCTGTCCTCCCAAGACAGTGATTAGTTACTATTAATCTTTACACCCAAATTTTTTAGGCTTAAAAAGTCAAAGAACTTAAGAAAAGTTCAACCACTCTCTGGTCCTGTAACATTGTCTAAGTCACTTTTACTATCCTACTTGGTAAAAAAAAAAGGATACTAAGTTTCACTGGGTCCCAAGAGCATTAGGCAGACTAACTAATAGCTAGAAAATGTTTTCAAATGCAGAATTCTATGTCTGTATGCGCTAACTTTTTTTTTTTTCAGTAATCATGTTAATATCCTATTCATTTCACTGGTAATTGTATAGCACCATCGTAATGTAATGATGTGCACCATGCAAAAGTCAGGAGAGATGATCTAATGATGTCAAGATGAAATGCTGTCAGTGTAAGTCTATAAAGATAGTATAACACTGTCAAAAATGAAAGAAAATATGGCATTGTAAGTTCTACTACCATTAAAAGATGTTAGAAGGGAAGAGTTCCACAATCTGGGGCAATATCAATTATGACAAATGTGCTCAAGTAACTTATAAGACAAACTGGCATTCCTCGTCCAATTTTTATCCAGAGACTTTTTATTAAAAATCTCTGTTAATTTCCTACATAAATGTCTTCAAGCCCAGTATAGGACTATGATTTGCAAAAGCAATTTGTGTTTGAAATAGTCATTGTTCTGTGGGTCTATGGCCCAACATTAATTGCACTTGATAGCCATTTCTTTTGCAAGGGCGGGGAGTACATTTAAAAAGTTTTGTGAACGGTAATGGTCCTCGAAGTTTCACTCTTTGAAGAAACCTTGGCAGTAAGAGTGATATCTCTGTTATACATGGCACATGTCACAGAAGAAAAAATACAGCCCTTTAATGCAGTCAGTAGGCACAAGCAATTATTCTCGCCATATACCAGATTTTGAAAAGTCTTAGGGAGGTCTAAGTTGAAAAGAAAACCTTTCAGTATACTTTTGTGCATTTCAGAGCCTTGGATTTCAGTTCTCTGAGGTTTTCTGTTATGTAAGGGATTCAGATTCAATCATTTAAAAAATATAGACCCATGCTTTCTGCCAATACTATTAAAAAGATAATAATCAAAATGAAATAAGGGATATAGAGTCGAAACTTGGGGAAAGTTGGACAAGGATTGAACTTTGTTGTGCTCAGGGATTCCACCAGCCTATTTGGTGCCTTTGCGTGAGTTAGAGACAAATGCACCTTTCTTGCGGCAGATACAGCCTCTCGCCTGGACACATGGCTGGGCAAGTATGACGCAGGCTGGATTCAGCTCCCCTCATCACGGCTCCCTTGTGCAACGCTCAACCTGCACAGCCACAGGTGGTGGTCCTGACCGTCCCTGACGTCCTGGGCATCGCCAAGTAGCTCCACCCCCAGGACCCAAGGAGATCTCTGCTCTGCCTACCATGCAAATTCCCATAATGCCAGGATACTGGACAGAACTTCCCAAAATGGCCTCCTGAAAGATTTGGGGGAGTGTTAGAAATATACCATGAAATCAGGGTTTGGCTAGGACTGTTCCAGCTTCTGCCTGATATCCTAGGATAATTATTACCATTTACTTTCAAAAGTGTCCTGGTTTAAATGACACAATATATGGTCATCCTACACATACCTTCGATAAGAAACTGAAAATGCTGCCAGAATAGTCTATAGATACATGTGTGAGATACATATGTGAAGGTAAAAATGGGGTGGGGGGTGGGGGCAAATGGAAACGGTGGAATAGGATCTCTGGCTCAGTTTTATGTGATTTGGTCATTAGTTAGCTCCAGGGACCACTTGTTCATTGACATTTTAACATCAGTTATGAAATTAAGCTTTTTTTAAAAGAACAACTTCCCTTGAATTTTCTCAGCTCCAATGCTAAAGATCCCCCAGATATACATCATATCTTAATGAACTTTCCTAAGTTGTGGATGCTAATATCCAGCAACTGGGTCCCAAAGAAAAGTGAGATTCACTAAAGGGAAAGAAGATTAACCCTTATAAGTAAAAGATGTATAGCACATGTCTTTAGGTCTCAGAATACAAAAAGGAGAGGAGCAAAATAAATGTTATTCTGGTATCTATAAAGCCACAGTTCTTTGCTTTTATTTTCCACGGGGCATAGAATTTCCAGCTTTGGAGATTCCCCATGCAATAAAGTGACTAGCCACAGGAGCATAATTACGATTCTATCTGCTCTGTCTCACAGTGTTCAGTGTAAATGGGATAACAATGGTACCTCCACACACAGGCTGTTGTAAAGATGAAATGAAATAATATACACAAAACAATTAGCACATAGTAAATGCCCAATAAATGTTATTTTTTATTTTAAAAGAGTAGCAAATTTGTTTCAAGTCTATGACCAACTTTTGTGTGTGTGCACACTGACAGCACTTCAGCTATGGGAAATTTCGACTGCTCTTAGGAAACGGTACAGCTTTATGTAGTGTATGTCAAATAGGAAGGTAGGAAGTCGGGTTTCTCACTGCCTTACCTACCTCTCAAGAATATTGCGAGGGTACGTATTAAATTATATGAGAACACTTCGGGATTTTTTAAAAAGTTCAAAACTCTAAGCAAATTCAAGGTATTATTATGATGAAAGTGGACTCTCTGAGCATCAGTGTATTAAATCTATCATACAGCTATTCAAGGAGTACCTTTGATTCAAAATAAATGTGTTTGAAAGTGGATATTATTTCTAAAAATCTAAACACAGTCGCTCACTGTGGTTCCTCCCAGTGCTGCCTCCCTCTGGTTCAACCACCTGGAGTGCAGAGGAGGCGGCAGCTGGTCTTCCGTGGGCATGGGAGAGCTGAGCCAGGCATCTCCCTCTCTCAGGTGCCCACTGACCTGCAGGGGCTGGAGCTGAGCTTTAGGCAAGCCCAGCATTTAGCCTGCCATGCCCATGGAGAGAGTAAAGATGGTAAGGATGGCTGTAGCAGGGATAGAGGGAGTCAGCCAGACAGAGAGAGATGGCAACGCCGCATGAGCCAGCAATTCCAAGCCCGGATACTCCTAGGCATAGTGCAGGATGGAAGGGACGCTCCCTGGGCCCCGTTCACACCGGCCCTCAAAGGTTAGGTGCTTTCCTCCCAACAGTAGTGGCTGGCAGGCACAGCATGCCTCACACCCCCTAGTAAAGGGTGGGGTAGGAGGGCCAATGTGGAATACAAGCAAGTTCAAATTAAACAAAGGGCAGATATATAAAAGTTGAAGACCACCCATGACAGCCTGACATAGCCACTTCTCAAGGCTACTGTGAAAGTAGAAGTGAATTATATATGAAATCCCTTTGGGAAAAAACATTTAAAAGGTCTATAAACTTTGCAAAAGACATGCCAAATGTTCACCGTGAGACTGTCAGTGGAATGGAGCCCAACAACATGTTAGAAAAACTTAGAGAACGTTTTCCCCCTAAACTGGGATAGTTAGGGCCACGTTGGATTTTAATGATCCCGGTAGAAGAAAGTCACAGGGAAGAGAACTGTCATCAGCACCTCTACCCCATTCATTCCAACGTCTCTGGGAACTGCTCCCCAAAAACACATTCTCTGGGTGGACAAGTGCTCTTTCCCTAAATGCCACCCCAGTAATTATTCTACTTCGGAGAGTAGGGTGGTTATTAATGCCTGGCTGTTTCTATCTGTTTGCTTTCCATTGTTCTATTGCTCTTCGAATCCTTTCCATTGTTCTTGTAAGTTGGGGACATTTTACCAGGTGATTTTAATTACTAAGTACTCCCCCCACCCCACCCCCGATTTATACCTAATTGACTGACTTCAGGAATAATCCTATTAAAAATATTATCACTAGCCCAGTCCGTGTGGCTCAGTGGTTGAGCATTGACCCATGGACCAGGAGGTCGCCGGTTTGATTCCCGGTCAGGGCACATGCCCAGGTTGTGAGCCCGATCCCCAGTGGGGGGCATGCAGGAGGCTGCCAATCAATGTTCTCTCTCATTGATGTTTCTATCTCTCTCCCTCTCCATTCTTCTCTCTCTAAAATCAATAAAGAAAAAAAAAAACATTATCACTGTAGCAAAGATGATCTTTTTGGTTCATCTCTTTTTCCTAATGCTAAAAAATTCTCCCTATCCCCTCTGATTTTACTGTGCAGGTTAACTACCAGTGACCTGCACAGTTACTCTGTAACATGACTCTGAAAGTGTCTGAGACTCTTAAACGGTAAGTGTGAAAAGGCTGTAAACAGTACACCCCGAAGCAGTGAGAGGCTCGAATAACAGGAGGCAGTGGAGAAGATGGGGAAAGAATAGTGCATCTATAGAGCATTCGAAGTTTTCCATGTATGAATACAGCTACTCTTGCCTCTGTCTGTTATTTACTTAGTTTGCTGCTTTCCATGTTCACTTTTTTTTTCCTTTAAGAGTATTCAATGTGATATTTGTATGTATTCTGTGGCTAGCTGAAGTCCAGTGTTTCATAAAGAAGTATCTTTTACCTTCAAAATACCAAGGATTCCTGAAAGTTGTAAGAAAAATTCCAGATATCCTTCAACCCCATTTTATTTTAGTTTTTCTATTGCGGTACAATTGATATAAAGTATTATAATAGTTTCAGGTGTACAACATAATGATTTGATATTATTGTATAGTGTGCAGTGATCATTCACAAGTCTAGTTAATATCTGTCACCACACATAGTTACCAGTTGTTTTTCTTGTGATGAGAACTTTTAAGATCTATCTCTTAGCAACTTTCAAATATGTAATACAGTATTAACTATAGTCACCATGCTATACATTATATCTCCATGACTTATTTTTTTTTCCTTTATTGAGTTAAGAGAAAAAGGAAGAGAGAGGGAGAGAGAGAAGAGAGAGATAGAAACATCGATGAGAGAGAACATTGATTGGCTGCCTCCTGCATGCCCCCCACTGGGTATCGGGCCCACAACCTGGGCATGTGCCCTGACCGGGAATCGAACTGGCGACCTCTTGGTGCATGGGTCTGCACTGAACCACTGAGCCACACTGGCCAGGCCTCCATGACTTAATTTTTTAAAAACTAGAACTTTGGCCCTGGCTGGTCTGGCTCAGCGGTTAGAGCGTCGGCCTGCAGACCAGAGAGTCCCGGGTTCGGTTCCCACTAAGGGCACGTACCTCGGCTGCAGTTTGTCCCTGGCCCTGGTTGGGGTCGGGTGGGTGGCAGCCACTGGATGTGTCTCTCTCACATCAATGTTTTTCTCTCTCTCTCTTCTTCCCTCCTGCTCTAACTGAAGATAAATGCAAAAATGTCCTCGAGTGAGGATAAAAAAATAAATAAAAATAAAATAAAAAAAAAACTAGAACTTTGTACCTTGTGATCCACTTCACCATTTCATCACACCCGCACCTCAAGTCCATTTTAGATGAACAACAGTGTGTGTAGACACATAGTATGTTGCCTGCACAGGGAGGTCTGTTGAAAACTTGCAGCAGCAACCAGTGTTTCTTCATTTCCTAAGTAACCAATCAAAACGCAAAGATTCGGTTGGGTGTAAAACAGCAAAAATGCACTCAAACCCTGGGGACATGTAGTCAATACCCAAAATTGTAAACCAGGATGCAGCAATAAATTATATGAATACATATATCTATAATACTTTGCTAAAGGCACCCTCCAAGAGTCTGCTCTGTTGAGACAGTGAAGTGAAACTGAAGATTTCATGTTGCAAAATCAGTATTTGCCGTAACTGCCCATGGGCTATATAAGTTGACTACTACGAAGATTCTGGGTGCAAGCAGAGTCATGAATATTTGCTGCCCACGATTTAAAAAAGTGACTCCATTGCCATGTCAGCTACACTTTACTTAGAAAGCTATTGACTTCTCCTTTCTGTTGCCTTGATTTTCTTCTGCAGGAGCACAGGGGGATGCGAGTTCAGGTGGGCACTGCGCCTTTGACTGATTACCCTGTACAACACAGCAGGGAAGCCTCTTATTTCAGGCTGGGGTTGCCTGTTTAAGAATTGTTTTCTTTATAAAAGGTATAAGGTAGTAAACACAGCTATAGAAAAGGTTTTGTATTTTCTTGCTGTTTGTTTTAACCTATTAAAATGATATAATTGCCCTGGCCGGTTTGGCTCTGCTGTTAGAGCTTGGGCCTGAAGACTGAAGAGTCTCGGGTTCAATTCCCAGGCAAGAGCATGTAACTCAGTTGCGAGTTTAATCCCAGGCCCAGTTGGGGTTATGCAGGAGGCAACCAATCAATGTGTCTCTCATCCGTGTTTCTCTCTCTCTCTCTCTCCCTCCTGCCCTCCCACTCTCTCTGAAAAAAATCAATGGAAAAATATCCTCGGGTGAGGATTAAAAAAATAAATAAATGAAAAAATAATAATATAATTAAGGCAGAATGCAAACATGTCTATACAATTATACTAATTGCCCGTGTGCATTTATGTTGTGGGCCCAGTTTCACCCAGCTCCCAGTTATTTGAATAATCTGAATGGATTGGACTTAAAAGTGTTTTTTACATCCTTGCATACAGTGTTGTCAGATCAAAAATAGAGTGGCTTAGGATCAATGAACTTGAAAATTCTAAATTGATCTTGTAACTAGGATGTTACTAAAGATGATTTAAGCTTTGCTCTTGTTATTTCCTGGCCAGAGTTGGATCACTGCTCTGAATTCCTGTCTACTGATTACTTTTCTTTTAACTCCACAAGGGGTATTTTTTAATTGGAATATTTATATATATATATTTAAGAAGAATAAAGGTTTTGTAAATAGTATCACAGCCAAACTTCCCTTTCAAGAAGATGAAATCTGAGTTTAGGATGAAGAATATGCCTCAATTTCAGTTTGCAAAGACATATAATAATATAATCCCATTACTTCCTACTTAGATGAACTTGAAGTGTTTTCAGCTGTGGTATACTAAATTCATCTCATAGAGAATAGATTTGAGTGGATACTTAAGGCTTTTTCCTAGCCAGTTATGTTTAAGTTAAATGAATAAACACATTTCAATGTCTTAATTATGAAAACAAAATGTGCAGAAGTCTATGATCTACTCTATCATTTGGAAATAAATTGAAAAATCCTATTAGGTTGGAATTAAGTGGAAAACAGTTTCCCCCTCTGGGTATTTTTAATTTATTCAGCATATATATATAATTGCCTGCTAGTGAATCTTTTGAGATTATTTTATTGGTGAAGCTCTTTAACTCCAAACACATATTTCTTGAGGGCAAGGGGGGACTGTCATTAATTTCAGCATGGAAGGAATTTTTCTTTCTACTTATCCTTTCCTTTACCTCCCTCCCTGGGTGAGCTCATTGTCAGTTTATATGGGCTCCAAAACATCTGACTTGGGCCTAAGTTAGTTCAGCCTCAAGTGCATGAGGAGAACTTTAAACCTAGGTGAGGAATTAAAGAATTATGTGACTCAGTAGACGATCCCACTGAGTCAGTTCCAAGCCAGTGCACCTTGCTCTCTGTTGGAAGATACCAAAAGCCATTCAGCTGAGTTGCCAAAACGAATGAAACAACAATGTGTGATATTTTTTAAAGCCTTCACCACTTTTTGTAATCATCACTCCTATCTTTTCATCTCATCCCAATTCATCAAAATGTGTTTCTTCTAGACAAACATCACATTGAATAGTTCAGGGCTGTTACCTAAAGTTATTAAATGGTCTTAGTGCCCTAGCTCGAAGAAAAATGAAGTTCCATTGTAAATAAAATAATTACTAAGCTCTATATCCACAAAATGTATGACAAAACCCACTTTGTGCGTGTTTGAGATCTGAGATGAAAAGTGCTCTAAATGGATCATGATCAATAAGGACATAATAACAGCAAAGTGCTCTGAGAGCATTTTTTCATTGGATAGATAAGGAAAAGAAATGGATAAAGCATTGCAATTAAAAAAGTAAAGTAAACCTTAGCCCGAGAACAGAACTTTTAAAAGAAAGGTAGTCCAGTGATAAAAATCCTAAAGCCAAGCCCTGACTGGTGTAGCTCAGTTGGCTGGAGCCATGTCCGGTGCAAGGAGAGGTCGAGGGTTCGATTCCTGAAAGGGCACATACCTGGTTGCTGGTTAGATCCCCTGTTGAGGAGCATACTGGAGGCAACTGATGGATGTTTCTCTCACACACAAATGTTTTTCCCTCTCTCTTTCTCTCTGCTTCCCTCTCTAAAATAAAGTTTTTTAAAAACAATCTAAAGCCAAGAAGTATTATTTATATCAAGTTTGCATATATAATGCTAGAATCATGTTCTGGGGTCCTTTATCTAACTTATGTGCATAGAATTGATGTGTACAATGTTTTAAATAAACAAAAGAGTAGTTTCCATATCAAAAAGATCTTAAGTTCATAAATTAAATATTTTCAGGTGCACTGATTTGTCTGAGCGTCAAGCCCAAAGGAAAGGATGTTCTACTTTCGGCACACCTATGAGCGCATAGGTTTCCAGATTGGGCCAGAGGGAGAAAGCCGAGTTAATGCAGTTACTAAGAGTATCTCCCCCCACCACTTTCCAAGGCACTCTCCCTGCAAAGTCAGTGTCAGGTGTCACTATCTTTCCAGTTTAGAGGAGTGATCAGCCGCAGCCTCTCCAGCACCTCATCTTTCTAGAGGAGGGTCAGCTTCCTCAGAACTCTCCAGGAAACAAGAGTCGCCCTCGACTGTTTCCAGTCACCACAAGACACTGAACAGAGCGAGTGACTCCCCCAAATCGCCGGATTTCGGCTGAGACCCAGAAAAAGATGATCTCGTGGGCGAGGGAAGGAAGAATATCAATAGGTAAGGAGTAAACGAAAGGAAGAACAGGGCATGGAAGTGGAGAGAAAGATCTGCTGGAAGCAGAGGGAAGGAAAACCACGCAGTAGTGGACTCAAACCTCGAGGACCTGCCGGCGTCTTCACGCCAGTGACTCCGAGCTTGTGAAACGTTGCCATTTGCGCGCTGTTCCTCGCGGACACTAGGTGGCGCTCGTGGTAAAGACTTGCGCTTCTCCTAGGGTCCGTTTCTCCACCACCCCCACCACGCACCCCATCCCCGCCCCTTGCAAATGTCGACTGCTAGCAGATGAAATTACTCACATTCTTCCTACGTGTCGCGGTGGGGAGCGCACTCCTGGAGAAGTTCGATGCCGTGGGGCTGTTTCTCTACGGGTGAGCCCTTCGGTGGGCTTTGAAAGAGGCAGCAGCGTGCGGTCCACTGGCCTTAAGACAAAGTTCCAGGCCTTGGTGTCAGAACCACCCACAGTACCAGCAGAAGTTGCTACCCTGACAGCCGGGACACCCAGCGCGCGTGCGCCCAGTGCGTGGGTCCGCAGCGGCGGGCAGGCCCGGGTGACTCTCATGTTAAATGAAATGGGACTGTATTGCGATCAGACTCCAGCTCCTTTTAACTTAGCGCTCTCCTTTAAGGAAAGGGTAGGGGAAAGTGGGGTCGACTTAGTAATGAAGCAGAACTCAGTCGAGAAAGTCGAGGCTCTGGACCTTCAGAGACACATCCAGATTTGGAAGTCTCACCCAGCAGCGGCCTTTGCACAAGTGGCTCGAGTCTAGCTTGAGGGCCGACACTTCAGGAATTGAAACAAAGAAACTGACTAACTCCTTAGCCTCTGTCCCACTACTTTCTGTCCTGTGCAAAATGTGGGGGAGAATATCTTTTATTGACGGGGGGGAAAGTGAAATTTAGCAGAGTCGAGACTAACTGAACATTGTAACACTGTGTTCACCACACCCCAAACGTCTCAATTTTGCCCAAAGTCTGCAGCTTCCAATCTCACCCTGGTTGGAATCTGCCTTTTCAGCAAAGTCGAAACGCATTGCTAGGAACACCCTAGTTAGCTTAACCGTACTTCCCTCCACAGTCACTTTTGAATCTGTAAGAAATAAAAAAGTTCGAGAGGTGGAGGGACCAGTGGAAGGTCGCCCGGCTCCCCGCGCCACTTGCCTTTGCCGGGAGGCGCTTTGAACCCTCCCTGGCATGGCCTTGGGCATGCGATTCGTGTAATTAAATAGCAGGACGTGCGTAAGGTGGCTCCATGGGCATCGAGAACTTCGCCGGAGCAGAGGCCAGCACTGCAAGCTCGACGGGATTGCCAGTGCTTCCCGCTGCCCTGTAGCTCTAAATCGAGGGGGTGAACAGCAGTGTCAAAGTCGACAGCGTCGGATAAGGACGGGCGGGCAGCCGAGGCTCTGTTTTCCCGGAGTCAGTCTCAAGAGAAGTCGAGGGCGGCGCAGGCCTCAAGCAGAAGAGTCGGGCCGGGAAGGGGTGAGCGCTGAGGGACCCTGTGACACACCCCTCCCCTTGCCGTGTGCGCCTCCGCGCTGAAGTTGCCCCCAGAGGCAATGCCGCGATAGCTGTGGTTTTAAGGCTCCCAGACGGCAGAGGCAGGGAGCAGATGCACGTGTGGCTGCTGTGCTTTGGGGTTCCCAAACGAGGCTGGCACCCTGTCCCGAGTTCCAGACCCCCAACTCTCCCTGCCGGCCTGTTTTGGGCCGGAGTAGCCCCACAGCCAAAGTAAGGCTAACCTAACACTAGACACAACTAATGTAGACTCCTCCCTTTTTGCTTGGGGTGGAGGGAATGATGAGAGGCCAGATCGCCCCACCCTGGATGTCTGGGGGAGCTCCCAGGTTCCTGATCTCAGACACTCTGGAGGAAGATGCTGAAAAGGCCCAAATCAAGATCCAGCTCCCGGAGTTGCCTATTTAGCGGAGTGGAAATGAGGAGTAGATTGACTTACGTTAAATCTATGCTCCCAGCTGGATCACCACTAGAGCAAGAGTGACACGTCAGGAAAGCAATCTCTCAGGAACGTGAATACTCAGTGGTTGGTTCCTGAGCCTTTTGTCCCTTTGCATAAGACCTAAGGTATCTTCAAGGCAGAAAATAAGGGGACATACAGGAACCCTGACCTGTGGAATGGAAAGACAGGCCCTCAGGTGCCACGTCTATAAAGCCAAGAGGAGGAAATCGGTGGGCTTCACCCAACCTCCCAAAAGGGCTTTTATTTCCGTCTATTTCTCAGTCTTCTTGGGGTTCCTATTTGGTCTGTTGGGATGCAGGAGTCTTTTAACTATTGAACGTAGAGTTACAGACCCTCTATTCTAATGACATTCAAACAGACAGGAATATTGAACAAAATGTGGGGCTGCTGGCTCTTCTTTGGGACCAGCAATTTGGGTATCATTAAGTTATTTGTGCTTACAACAGTAATATTTTTAATTCATTGTAGGGGTTTAGGGTTCAGGACTCTCTCCACCAACGGCTGAATGGACAGCATGCATTCATTAGCATCCTTATCCAGCCCTTTTGGAGAAATATTCATCTCATGCAAAGGAAGCGCTTGCTGCAAATTTGTCTCTTTCCCCAAATTGCAAATTTTCAACACATGTAAATTACAACTTGACTCCCAGCACCCCAATAAAAAATGTTCTCAGTTCCTTTTCACCATCGTTCCACAACCCTGATTCTCCATTTCAATATCACTTTTCAATTTCACATTCGCCCCTGGTGAAGCCCTCGGGGGCGGGGAGGTGGGGAGCAAGGAAAGACGGTCGCCGACCTCATCCCCAAAACATGTGCACTTTCCGAAGCTGCTGATTGGAACACATTGTCTCCAGACATTACAAAGCTGGTGTTGGAGCTTCTGCGTTTTCTTTGGTATTCACTGAAAACATATTAACTGAGACACCCCCCTCCCCCAACAAGGAACAAGACATACACGTGAGCGTGTACACACACACACACACACACACACACACACTTCCCTCATCCCTCCATTTTTCTCCCTCTTTTTTTAAGCAATGCTTTGTTGTGTTAAAACTAGTTGGACGAGTTAGGGTGTTGCTGCTGCTCCCGAGGCCCTGGCCAATGGAACCCGATCCACCCCGCTGTGCGTAAGCGCGCAATTAAGGATTTAACCAAGGCTGTGCTGCGCCTCAGTCAGCAGTCAGCCTGCCGGAGACAGAGCCTCCACGACTCCCAGCCTCCTCCTCGCCGCCGCCGCCTCCTCCTCCTTCTCTCCTCCTCCTCTTCCTCCTCCTCCCTCGCTCCCACAGCCATGTCTGCTTAGACCAGGGCAGCTCCACAGCCAACTCGGGCAGCAGCCGCCGCCACAGCAGCAAGGACAGCAGCAGCCGCCTGGGAGCGATGACAGGAGTGTTTGACAGAAGGGTCCCCAGCATCCGATCCGGCGACTTCCAAGCTCCGTTCCAGACGTCCGCAGCCATGCACCATCCGTCTCAGGAATCTCCAACTTTGCCGGAGTCGTCGGCCACCGATTCCGACTACTACAGCCCCACGGGGGCAGCCCCGCACGGCTACTGCTCTCCTACCTCGGCTTCCTATGGCAAAGCGCTCAACCCCTACCAGTACCAGTACCACGGCGTGAACGGCTCTGCCGGCAGCTACCCCGCCAAAGCTTACGCCGACTACAGCTACGCCAGCCCCTACCACCAGTACGGCGGCGCCTACAACCGCGTCCCGAGCGCGACCAGCCAGCCAGGTACGAGGGCGGGGGCCAGATCCAGGGGGAGCCAGGGTTCCGGAGAGGCGAGGTGGGGTGGGAGATTGGGGCTCCGCCGTCCATTGCACTGGGGGCGCATCTGGCAGAAGGGAGTGGGGTCCTGGACTGTACAACCAGGAGAGGTTCCCCGGGCCAGCACTTGAGGGATTCTTAGTAGGAGAAGCCTGCGGGAGTTCGGACCAGCGCCTCTCCTCTCTGGCACCTCGGGGCGGGTGTGGGGGCTGGGGGGCTCTGTCGCTGGACTCCCAGCTTGCCTAGTCAGGAAGCCAGCTAGGTTGGAAAGGGGATAGGGGTGGAGAGAAGAAAGAACCTAGCAGCCCCAGTGGCGTTTGCGTAATAAAGGGGAGGTTAGTTGGAATTTTTGGTAAGCGTGCTTGGTTGGTGCGAGTGGGAGTGCAGGGCTGCCTCAAAGGCTCTGTCGGGATTAGTCTGAGAGCAGCCTCGAGCCAGCGTCGTGTCGGAGCCCCGAGCGCTCCTGGTGGAGTGGGGGCTGGGGAGCTGTAGCCCGCCTGAGGAAGAGCGCAACCAGAGCCTTGCGGTTTATCCAAGGCATTGCCAAAAAACAAAAAGCCATTTAAACGTGGAGGAGGGTTGCTGAGAGGTCACATTATTGGAGCAAATTTTTTTTTTATCCGTGGGTGCCTAAAATTTGTCTTCCTCCTCCCCGCCTCCTCCTTTTTCAACTGCCTTAAAAGTTAGATGGAGAGTTTAAGAGGGTTCGTGAGCTTGGGCGGTAAGAGAGAGGCATGAGGTCCTTGGAGAGGTTTTGCTGGTTGGGTTTGATCTCTTCCCACCAGCACATTAATAATCCTGCTAATATTAGCATCCCCATACTCTGGCAGAATCCAGACCACAGCCCTCATCCTCCACCCTTCCTCTCACAGCAGCTCGCCACACACACACACACACACACACACACACTCGCACGCACACACCAAAGAGAGGTTCTCCGCCCCTTCCAGAGATGGGCACTTTTGATAAGGTGGGAAAGGGGACTTGTGGCTCCAGGGCACCTTTGTAAAACGCGCGTTCAGAAAGTCTTTTTCCCGTCTGTACTCAGGATTCTGAGAAATTCGTCCTGCTGCCCCTTTCCTACGAAAACCCCCCACCACGGATTCCTTTTCAATGTGTGACTCTTGTTAAACTTTGAAGGAGAGCCCCGGGGGTGGGATGTCTTCGTTCCTTTCAGTGTCTCTGTATTTCCTGCATAAGTGAAAGATTTTTTTTTCTTTTGGCCAAGAACTTATTAAGTCTATTTGTAAAGGAAACCAGACACATCTGTGCCCTCACAGATCTGCAGAGAGATTATGGGGGCTGCATAATCGGTCCTCTGTCTGCGGCCGCCCGGACCGCTTGCTGCTGAATTGAAGTACCATAGTTTGCTTGTGGGTCTTTGAACTTTGGAGACCTCGGCTAGCGTCTTCCCTGCCCATGGGTCTGGTCTCTGCAGGCGCCCGAACAGACGCTGACAGAAGGGGGGTCACGGCCCTGGAAGCCCAGGGAGGGGCTGGCCATGATCACCCCAGAAATGGCGCGTGAGCACATGGTGGGCGTAAAAACAAATTCCGGTGAGGCAGGAACCGCTACAAGGGCGAGATCCAGGACGCCAAGAAAGGAGCTGTGATAGCCAACGCGCTTTATTTACAAAAGCCCTCGAGAACTTGAATGAACAGAGTAGGGCATTAATCTGAGACTGGCTACCTGGCCTTTCCATGATTTTGGAGAGGGGCACATGTCTCTAGGTCTTGGGAAGCAAAGGTGGTGATACGGGGAAACCGAGTGAAGACTGCCTGGTAAGAAACCCCAGGACTGTATTAGAGGGTTCTGCCAAAGCACCATTGTCTGCCGACAAGCTCTAACCGGTTCTGTTTTGATTATTTAGAGAAAGAAGTGTCCGAGCCCGAGGTGAGGATGGTGAATGGCAAACCAAAGAAAGTTCGTAAACCCAGGACTATTTATTCCAGCTTTCAGCTGGCCGCGTTACAGAGAAGGTTTCAGAAGACTCAGTACCTCGCCCTGCCCGAACGCGCGGAGCTGGCCGCCTCGCTGGGACTGACGCAAACACAGGTAAATTCCGGCCTCGGCCGGGCAAGAGCCCCGCCTCGGCTGCACGCCTGGCTGGGCCACGCGGTTCCGTCCCCGCGGGCTGGAACCGATCGGATAGCACCTGCGGGACACGCACAGACAGACAACCACCTTGCGCCCTTCCCTCCATATGTCAGATCGAGTGTCGCCGCCCTGCGACGGTGGGGACGGGATGGAGACGTCGCTCATGCCGTGATGTCCCCGCTTCAGGCCTCCGGGGGCGAGGGGCCAACTTCTAGGAGTGGAAACAAGGGGAGGGTTACTTCCAGAAGGCGGTCGCAGCCTGGAGAAATTGTCTATTGTTCTGCACAACGCTGCACCTCTCGGGCCAGCAGGGCCCGTCGGCCTCGCGGCGGTCTCAGGCCGAGGGAAGGCCGAGGACGTCTCCTCGGGCCGGAAAAGCTGAGGGGGTCACTCCCTGCTGCAGCGGCCCGGCCACACAGCCTGAGGGTTGCGAGACGGGGGGCGCTGTTGTAAGGGGACCTCTTCCCTGGAAGGTCCCATTCCCTTCACTCCCACTCCAACCCCTATGGAAGTGAAGAATGTTGGAGTCACCGCCCAGAGCTGCAGGCAGATTCTGACCTTTCTGGGAGCTGGGGAGGGAGTGAAGGGAAGGGGGCGGCGGACTGGGGGATCCGTGCTCTACCTGCAGGACTCGTTCGCGGTGTCGGCCCCACTGCCCTCGCGTGCGGGGCTCCGCCATTGTCTTGCAGACCTCGGCAGCGCCGCTTTCCCTGCGTGCTGCGTGGGCCTACCCTCGTGTGCACGCCGCTTGGGATGCTCGCCCCCCTGCCCCTAGCCTCCAGCCCAAACAAAAGACAACAGCCTCGGGGTCGTGGCCTCGGGCGGCCGGGGCGCGTGGATCCCGCCCCGGGCCCTCCGGGGCCTGAATTCCAGGCTATGCCACAGTCTCTGGACCGTAGGCCGCGAGCTGCAGGGAGATGCCAGGGCCGAGCCGCGGGGGGCCAAAGATGCCTCTGAGTGTTCCGGTAACCTGTGCCTTTGTTCCCCCACCCAGGTGAAAATCTGGTTTCAGAACAAAAGATCCAAGATCAAGAAGATCATGAAAAACGGGGAGATGCCCCCGGAGCACAGCCCCAGCTCCAGCGACCCCATGGCGTGTAATTCGCCGCAATCTCCAGCGGTGTGGGAGCCCCAGGGCTCATCCCGCTCGCTCAGCCACCACCCTCATGCCCACCCTCCGACCTCCAACCAGTCCCCTGCGTCCAGCTACCTGGAGAACTCAGCTTCCTGGTACCCGAGCGCAGCCAGCTCAATCAATTCCCACCTGCCGCCGCCTGGCTCCTTACAGCACCCGCTGGCGCTGGCCTCCGGGACACTCTATTAGACCAGCCGCTTTCTCTTGCTCTCTTTTTTGGGACTACTGTGTTTTGCTGTTTTAGAAAATCATAAAGAAAGGAATTCATATGGGGAAGTTTGGAAAACGGAAACAAAAAAGATTAATGTGTAAAGCTTTTTTTTTTTTTTTGCATGTAAGTTATTGCATTTCAAAGGACCCCTGTACTCCCTGTACTTTTTTTACAGACACTTTTTTGCGCAACTGTGGACACTATCAATGGTGCCTTGCAATCTATGACCTCAACTTTTCAAAAGACTTTTTTCAATGTTGTTTTAACCATGTAAATAAGTGTAGATAGAGGAGTTAAACTGTATATTCTGGATAAATAAAATTATTTCGACCATGAAAGCAAAATGTTTCTAAAAAAAATACTTCTTTGCCCTACCCTTATAATGGGCTACTGATGTTTTATGCAGGCAATTAAAAACAAGGTCTGCAGAGATCCAATAAGGCAAAGAAGAAAACAGAAATTGGGAGCTGCATGGATGCAGAACTTTACATGTTATATGTTGGATGCTGCTTTATTTGTCTACATGCACATGTGGCCTGTTTATAGTACTGCTGTATAATATATATTTAGGTGTTGGTGGGGTGGGTTTTTTTGTTTGTTTGTTTCTTTGTTTTGTTTTGTTTTTGCTTAACCACAAAAACGTTTAGATAATTTTAAATTTAACCCCCAATTTTTTTCAGGTAGAAATAATGCTGGAATCTAAATAGGGCCCTCCTACCCAGGGTATAAGTAAGAAAGGAGCAGAAATCCCTCAATAACCACTCTGATTCTACGCTCAAGGCAATTATGGTAGAGAGCTGACCCCCCACCCCCACCCCACCATCAGCCTCTGTGTATTGCCAGAGCAATTAGACAAATTACACTCCTTTCAAAAGGAGCTTCCAGAGATGAGAAAAAGGGGGGGGGGACTTCCCCTCTTATTACATTTTTTAAAAATCTGAAATGTTTGCAGCATGGCAAATAGTAGTGCCTTGGACTCCTTGGTGTGTGATTATAAATTTATCTGAGCTCTTTCAGAGAGAGGGAAGGATCACAGGATTTGAAAACAATGATGGGCTTGAATCAGCAGGCCAAGCAGCGAATGTGGGGGGCATTCTTCTTCTGCCAAGAGGGAATTGTGGGGTGGAGGAAAGGAGTGAAAGCATTGTGGCCCCATGTTGATTTCATTTCGTGTGAGATAGTACTCTAAATATAAATCTTTTCTTTCCATTCCCTTTATCACTCTCTGGTTTTTTTCAGGAAGGAGCTCCTTCTGCTTTGCTTTTACATAAAACAGTGGCAAAGCAGGTTCCAAACGATGGGAAATTGAATCTGTTTGCAGGGATTTCTCCTTTGTGAAGCCTTCTTTGGGGCGGAGAGGAAGGACTTGCTGCAACCTTGGCCTGGGTCCCGTCCTTCTCCCTGCACCCCTACATACAGACATCAACAGTGGGACCAGAGCTCCAGGCCGGTCTACAGCTGTTCTCCCGGGCCTGGATTGAAGGCAGGTTTTTTTTAAAACTGTCATTTAGTCCGCCTGCCTCTTTCCTTGGGATACCAAGGGAAATCGTATGTTGGAAATTACAAGATGCAGGAGATATATTTTACAGCTAGGAAGTCGGCAGCAATAAATGTGACAAAAGAGTCTTCTTAAAGGGGGGGGGCGGTTGGAGATTAGAACATAAAAATTACATCCTGTCATGTGAGGATTTCTGAGACCAGTCTTCCAGGGTTAGGAGGAGAGACCTGAAAAGGCACGCTACGTGCCCCGAGGGGGAATTTCCCTGTGTTCTCTCTCTCTCTCTCTCTCTCTCTCTCTCTCTCTCTCTCTCTCTCTCTCTCTCTCTCCCTCTCCCTCTCTATCTCTTCCTTCTCTCCCCTTTTCCAGCCTGCCAGTGTGGGTGGCTTGGGCCTTAAGGGGATTGAGTTTTGGCGAGTCTTTAGGCAACACCCTGCCTGGTCCCAGGGCAACTCGCCCAACTCAGCCAGGGCTGTGGACCCCCTCCTTCTCTCCCACCCCTAAAGCCTGAGCGGCCACTTCTCTTCTGAAGCTGTCCCCTCTTCATTTCCCTCCAGCTCTCCTTTCTCGGAAGAAGTTCTGGGTGGCTACGCGCTGGGGGGTGCGTCCATCTGAAGCCCCACTTAGTTTTCTGCGCTGGCAGAGACTAGTAGGATGAGGGGAAGAAGTGGAGGGATCTGCTTCCTGCTTTTCTTTCTTTGCTTGTAAGGATTTCAGGAGTTCCCATTACACCGACAGCCAGAGCTTTCTGTCTAGGGAATGGGGCTGGGAGAAAGCCCCGCGCCCGCGGCTTGCCAGCATCAGCGTTCCCCTTGCTCCGGGCGCCTCTCTCCGCCCCGGGGGGTGTTTGGGAAATTTGGAGGGGGCGCACCCACTGCACACCTCAAACACTTCCTACCCACTGGCTGCCTGAAAGTGCAAGAATGTGCTTGGAACATGCTCTCTCCCTTTCTGCACTTAGAGAGAGCAGATAATTTTCCAGCCGTCTTGCCCTCTCTCCACCTTCATTCCTGGCTTTGGAAAGGGGATCCCTCTTCACTATCACCTCGAATCACCCGATGCGGTGGTCAGGCTGAAGGGAGGGTGAATGTGAACTCCTCCCAGGAAAGGAGAGGGAAACCCTTCTTTAAAGACCACCCTTCCACCCCTCTACCCCCAGCCTCGGCTCTGCTTGTTGTTAAGGACACCGAAGCCTCGTTGCCACGCGGACAGGCAGAACGCCGCGCGCAGACTTGGTTTCAGGATTCCTTCCCTTGTGCTAACCTAACTTCTTCCACTCGCAATGGCCTCTTCTCTCGCGCGGTTTTTTTTTTTTTTTTTAACTTGGTCTGGGAGCCTTGGACAAAAATATTCTGCCAAACCAGTCTGCAGCGGGTTTTCCCTGGCACCATGGGGATTCTCCCCGGGGAATTTAACTCCCTGCAGCCCTGCGCCCAAGGATGTAAAAATAACAGATCCTCAGCAAAGTCTAAAAATACATATCTGTGTGATGTTCCTCTCCCTTGCACTCCCTCCCACCCTCCCTTTTCTCTCCATTGTTTATTCCTATATCTAATAAAACGTAGACCACTCCCCAGCACATTCCTTGGTCTGCCCGACCCCCCTCTTCGGCCCCCACTTGCCTAGCTCTTAGTCTAGTGCTCCCAATATGTCAAGCCCACTCAAAGAGTTCATTTTCTTTTCCGTGGGCCTCTTCACACACCTTCATACTCCCAAACGCCCACCCCCATCTTCAGACCCCCTCACAAAGCCCAAGAGGCCCTCCTGGGCCCTCCTGTAAAAGATCAGATAAATTAGCCTTTGTTTGAGGCTCCTGTTGGGCTAAGCAGATTTCTGCCCCCCCCCCTTTTTTCCTGGCGGCCACCTCCTTGTGGAACAGGGGGCGGCCTGGGCAGCCGAGAGAAGCCGCATTCCTGTGGGTGCCAGGCGGCTCCAGTGCTGAGCCACAGGGCCTGAGACACACACAGAGGAACCCGCAGACCTCTATGCCCTTGATCTCGCTCACTCTCTCCCCTTCCCTTTGGGTCACCCACCCGGGAGCCTTTCCACCCACACTCGGATCCACCCAGGGCTCGGCCTTGTACAGGAGCGTGCTGACCCGCACACGAACACACGCACACACCCTCTCCTGGTGACACAGGCCAGGCCACGATCTCCCCGCCTATACCAATCTTCTCTTTCCCGCCCCTTATCCCACAATCCCAGACGCGCCGGCTGGCCTCCTTTGGCTCCTTTGATCCCACCGGACGCCCCACGGCTCGCGGCGTCCTGGCCGCGCCGTCCTAGGAGTCGCCCACTGCGCGCCAAGGGCAGGCCGCGCTCTCCTCCTCCAGGCGCGCCCTACAACTTACTCGGGCTTTGACACCACTTGGTTTCCTGAGCTCCCCAGCCCGAAGCGTAAGGAATGCCTTCTGGAACATTGCCCCCCTGCCTCCCCCCACCCCGCTTCCTTTTATTCTAGGATAGGGACTTTTGGGGCTACCCAACCACCACCACCTTCCTGCCCCCATCCCCGCAACCCCTTGGATCGCGCACCTCCCACTGGCCACTGGGATCTCGCCAACCCCGAACTCTCCGGCCCTCCCCGGAGGCACGCCCTGAGGGCAGACGCCCTCCCGCATCTCTGGGAAGCGCGCCACGCCGGCGGATCCGCCTGCGGTCACCCCTCTCCTCCACCCTTAAGCACCCCCTCCCACACGGCTGGGTGGAGACTCCCGCCTCCCAGGAGCTTGGGGAGGGGGTGCTGCGGCTTGCTCCCGCCCTCCGCTCGCGTTCCCAGGTTGCCCGCGGTCTTTGCACACTGTACTAGGTTTTTTCAGAGCCACTGCGAACTCTGGGCCTCCAAAACAGCCCAGATAGCGGTAGCACATATGGGATTGGCTAAATATTTTTCTACGCAGCCCTGCCCGCCACCACCCTCCCCCAGCCCCATCCGCCTTTTCGTTTGCATCTGACAAACTTTAGGTTCCCTGGTGGCACAGGAGGGGCTAGGGTGGAGGGGCGGGGGAAGCTCTCCCTTTCAAGCACTCAGGGTTGCCCCCTGTAATGTAATAACCTGTTTTATAGGTCGAGCTCTAACCGTGAAGATAGGAACCGGGGGAATTTACATGAATCTCTCTCTAAAGGAGACGGGAGTCCTGTTTTGCAGCAATTAAATGTTTCTGCTCTTTTGTTCGCTGAGACTTCATATTACTTCTGATTTATGGGGATCCGAAGGAGTCTCTTTGCCAAAAGCGCATGTATTATTGAGTCTGTTCCACATCCTAAACCAAGATTTATATAAAACCGTGAAATACCACACATTACGACCTTTCACCACAGGAAGGAAAAAATGGCTCATAACATCATTCTACACACACACACACACACACACACACACACACACACTCTCCAAGTTCAGTAATGATTCTCTGTCAAATCTCCACTATACGCAGTTTAGTATATATATATATTTTTTTTTAAGTCGGCGGGGGTGAAGGGCAGTAAGCAGTTCACAAACTCTGATTTATTTTAAAGCATTTTTTTTCTTGCAAAGGCAAGAAGACAGAAATTTACCAATGGAAGTGTATTGTCATCCAAAGACTATTTCTGCCACTTGTCATTTGCAAGGTGGAAGAAGAGGGGTGGGAGAAGAGGCAGGGTGTGGACTCAACTTTCATCTCTAAGCAGGGGGTCACTACACAGGGGACATTTCAGTATTGCCCTAAATTCACAGGAGCTAGGAAGCCTGCTTGCCATCCTTCAGGATGGCCCTGGCTGGCAGTTCCCAGGTCTGTGAGGTGATGGGGGAGGTGGGAGAGGAAGAACCATCACACAGTGTCCTAGAGGCTGGAAAAGATGCTCAGGAAATTATCTGTGCTGGTGGTGGGAAAATAGAGCTCCTGGGAATATCAGGGCTTTAGGTATCCCTAACCAAGATGTCCCCACTAGGAACCAGAACTAGACTCCAGAAGTCTCAGCCAGGGCAGGGTCCATCCTCCTGGAGGCAACAGCTGGAACCTGGTGTTCACTTTCACTCTGGGACCAGCACAGTGCCCAGACTCTCTTGCTCTAATTCTCCAACTCCCTTTCTCTTTGGTTCTTCCATTTTGTAGGGAGACTCACCTTAGTGTTTTACAACCTTATCTGGGGCAGGGACAGTCCTTTACCAAAAATACTGGACTTTCTGGAACCCAGAAAGAAGCACATTAGTGACTTGTACCAAAAGCAGCAGCTAGACTGGTTTATATGGGGGGGGGGGGTAATTAATAAAAGTTAATGATAGGATTAAAGCCAGTAGCCAACCAAGCGGAGTGGAGGAGACAGCTTCCCAGCCAGGCTTTATTTAATTAGCAGCAATTAATATATTTTCTGCTAATATCCTTTAGGACTCTCAATGACTTGTTCCCTGTGAAAGAGAATGGAGCTGGAGCTCAGGAACACTTACATGCACCCAGGGCATTTTGTGCTAATGACAAGAGAGATTGCAAATTCATTTAAGAAAATGTTCATAAACAAGTGACAGGCACTCTGAGGCTGCCTTGGTGGAAACAATGGTGAAATTGACAAGTGTTCTTTGCTTGGGGGAGGGGCACTTTTCTTTTAAACAAGGAAATGCTTTGGAGGAGGTAAGACAAGGGTTTTTAAGAAAAAAAATTATTTCAGACTCCAGGCAGCAGCAAATGCAGCAGCCCTTGCAAACACATCAGCCCTACACATATTGAAGATTTGGACACGTAATGCTTCAGACCACTGATTTGCTATTTTCTTAATTCCCGCTCTTCTTTTTCCATATGAATCAAACAGTCTTTTGTCCTTCGGGTTTGATTTGATCGCTACTGTTCACATTTCACTTTTGTATTTTCCTCTTCCTATACCATTACTCATTGAGTGCCCTGTGAAATTACAATCGTACATTTTCAACTCAGCAACCCATTTGCAGTGCAAAAATAGGGTCTAAATAATGGCTGAATTAGCCCTACTGGACAGTTTCAGATGTAACACTCTGTAATAATTATATTGCAGGCTGGATTAGGATGCTATTATCATAATCTGGACGTTTACAATTATCTGTAATTTGCAAAGATGCGCCAGGTCTTGATTACAGCAGTTTTTTTTTTTTTTTTTGTATCACGCTAACCATCACTAAACAGTGACAGTAATAACAGCTAATTTTGCTGGCAATATAAGAGGTGCTGGGGTGTGCAAACAATTTCACACCTGGATGTGCTCACTCAACCAAGAATATAGAGAAAGAGCTTCTGCCCTGAGACTCAGAAAAATATTCTCCTCTGCTTCTGTTCAGTATAGATTTCTAGACCTGATCATTGCTTAAGAGATATTCACTGGGGGTAAGTTTTTATTTCTTTCATACTTCAAGGCACAGTTCATATGTATCTTCTCACACTTTCCAAGCTATATGTGTTGCTGTTGTAATTCATTATAGACTGCAACTTTGCTTTACAGATTTTTTCAATTCTGACCGTTTATCCCCCTTTAACAGTTTAAAGGGTTGTCATTCTGGTGAGTAAAAGATTCGGGTGAGAGTGGGATCCTTAAGAACTCGACTTGTCTTTTTTGCTTTTTGTGCTGTTGATGTATTTGGTGCAGCTTGTGACTGGAGATTGTGGAAACGACCAGGTTTTCTGTAAGGTGTAGAGGGAGAGCGCTGGAGATCCCAAGCTAAAATCTCCTTGCAAATTGTTACTCAAAGCTAGTCCTAGGCGAATCCATCGAGGTCTTTCCGTGTGGAGATGGTTTTAAGTTCGGGGGCATCGAGAGAGCAAATGGAGCTAGTGCTCCTTTACTATCACAGGTATGCGGATATTTGCAAACGGCAGGTGTAGTCTGAATCTCTAGACTGTTTAGCCCCTTAGACATCTTCCATTTGGGAGAAAGTTTCAGGAATAACTGGACTCTGAAACCCTTCAGGGCTGCTTTGCTGGGCCTTTGCCTCAAGCTGGGGGTGGAGGCAGGGTGGGGGGAGGGGCGGGATGCCTCTCCTAGAGGTATTGCCCGCGGGGCCGAATGCTGCGACCTTGGGGTTGGAGGGGCATGATTGGCTGAGAAGCAGCACGAAGCTGCGGAGCCCAGGAACCAGTCTGATTTAGGAACGCAACGAGGAAGACTCTCGCAGGAAGCCGTGCTGTTCTATCTATAGATGACGCTGTTTCCTGACGCTGTGAAAGCTGGAAGCAGCTAGAGATGTTAAGTGCAGGAGCCCGAGCAATCTTTGGCTCCCTCACCCCAGGGCAGAAAGGCCTTTCTCCGGCGGCGGCGGGAACCTTTGGACTAAATTGTGTCAAAAGATAATGAGATGCTTATTGGCGCCGGGGAGAATTTTTCCCCTTCACCCTCACTGCCCGCAGCTATTGTTCTCTTTCCTATTTTTTTTTTTTTTTATTTTAAACACGGGAAATATGGTCAGAACGAGGCTCTAGAACTCGAACTCCGGGGAAGTGCGAACGTGGGGAGGCGTCGTAGGCACCGCGACTGGGTGATGCCTTTTGCCCATGCCCCTCCTACCAAATCCGTCGCTCGGGAATCAGTTTACGGGGTCAATACATTCTAAAGAGAGAAAATATTAACCCTTGAGGTTCAGAGAACCCAGGAAGCCCAGTTTCCAAGGAGATTTCTGGGGAGGACCCCTTGGCAGAATTTAATTAAACTCATATTAAGAGAGAGATTGCTACAAGCCCATCGTGACACCTTCAATGTGTTAAAATGCATTTGCTGGGTTTCAGAATTTCATTCACTCACAGTGGTTTGGCATGTGTCTGGTGGATTTTTTTTTTTTTTAAAGAAAAATTAGTGTTGGTTTCGATGTATGGTAGCTTTCTCTCTAACGTAATTTGAATAATTCAGCAAAGCCCCACTACCAGCTGTACTTCTGCAGCCTCTTCCATTCTTTTCAGCATTATAATTTTGGTTAATTTTCAATTTTAGGTCCTACGTCTCTGCAATTTGTGTATGAATAACAGAATAATTTCCCTCTTTTGTTTCGCCTTTCCTGTTCCTGAATCTAAATAAAGATGGCTTTTTAGTATTAAAAGTGGAAGAAAATTACAGGTAATTATCTTTGACGGTAAAAACGCTGTAATCAGCGGGCTACATGAAAAATTACTCTAATTATGGCTGCATTTAAGAGAATGGAAAAAAACCTTCTTGTGGATAAAAACCTTAAATTGTCCCCAATGTCTGCTTCAAATTGGATGGCACTGCAGCTGGAGGCTTTGTTCAGAATTGATCCTGGGGAGCTACGAACCCAAAGTTTCACAGTAGGAAGGGGGAAAAAAGAAAAGAAAACATTTTTCCTAATGTAACAATGCGAATGCTAGAAAATGACAAGACTGATCGGTTTTAAACCATTCTGAAGACTGACTGAGCGTGGAAGTTGCTCAACAAAAAAAGGAACGGGTATATTGGTAAGTAGTCTTTGCTTTGTGTCTAATTATAGTGACTGTCCTTTTGCACGACTGTATGTCGCTGTCATTATATGGAGCACTCTGAGTATCTCTATTGACTTCTGATAAATGGCTCAGTGGTTTCAAGGTTCATAATTTGAAGGATGCCCAGGTCTGTAGCCATTAATTCTCGCAGTATGGGGCTTCCTGCTTGTATGACGAAAGGACTTTTCATTTCCATTATTTCTAAGCTTTCCACAAGATCGGAAGATGTATTTCATCCAGGAGCATGCTTTTTCCTACCTAGCTAGCTTGCAAAGGGTTGTAACATTAAATAGTCATAATTGTGCATTTATTTTCTGTTCTTTCCTTTTTTTTTTTTTTTTTTTTGTTAAAAACTGCTTCCAAAGAAAGACATACAGCTGTATTGCTGTAGCTGAGGAAAGGGAAAGGAGAACACTCAGTTTCAGCACTAGAAACTACTGGATGTCTAAAGGTTGTCAGGGGATAGATCATTCTAATTTTTTTAAATAGAAGAAATTACAATAAAAAATATATAAAGAAAGCTGAGAAAACATCCATGGTTAATGTTAAATTACTTAAGACAAAGGTTAGTGCTTCAAACTGACATCTTTGCAGGAACTTGATGTTTATATATGGGGCTTCCCATATTAGGAAATGGGAATTCTTTTTAGAATGATAGAATATATACTGAGAGGGAGGGTGGAGGAAGTGATAGACACACATAGAAATATACAGGACACTCCCAGCGTTTTGTGGCTTTTACTCCATATATGAAAGAAGACAAAAACATACAAAGTATATGTACAACTAAAATTCAACAATATATACAGAAATGTTTCTTGATATAAACGTCCCTATTAGCTTAGTGAATGCCACCAATTCACCTAGTAAAGGTATCAAAGCAATAGAACCATGATTTTGGTTGTTTCCCCTGTCTTTCCTGATTCCAGTTCAGGGTTTGGGGGTGGGGTGGGGAAAGAGTGGTTTTGTTTTGTTTTGAAATCATCATTCTTGCTCATTGCATTTTGATAAAACATGCAGTGTTCCCTTTGTGGCAACGTTCTAATCTTACAGCCGATTTTCCCTTTTTCTTTAGAGAATGGCTGCTATGTGAGGGGTTTTCTTTTCTTTCTTCTTCTTTTCTTTCTTTCTTTCTTTCTTTTTTTTTTTTTGTCAGTCTAGGATTGGTAAATAAAAACGTAGGAGTCTGAAATGCTTCTGTTTCATCATGTAATGTCTTAAGTTCATTAAACAAGTAAAAACGCTGCCATGTTTGCGCAGATTCTTCTGGGGGGGGGATGTCTGTTAAAAAAGTTGTTTTGATGGATACTCCCAAAGAGAAGAAGAGGCTCAGAGCCTGGATCCCAAGGGGTAAGGGAAAATATACTTACAATGAGGGGTTTCAGGAGCGCTGGCATAGTAACCAGCCTCTCCCTCTCTCCCTCCCTCCCTCTCTCTCCCTAAGATGCACGATCAATTACTGAGGCTGCTCAAGGGAAAAGGCAGATGAGGAAAGAATAGGAAAAAGGAAAAGAAAGGTGGGAAGGAAGGAGAGAACGGAGGAGGTAGGAGAAGAAAGGGAGGAGAGAGAGGAACAGAGACAGAGGGAGAGAGTGCGCAGTCCCGCCAGGCAGAAGAATTCTCCAGAGCCTGCTCCTTCGGCTCGGTTTGGCAGCTGCAAGCAGGTCCCGGATCCTCCTTGCCTTGTTTAGACGTTTCCCTAGGGTATCGATTTCCCTCGGACAACTCACATCATCTGTGGTCTCTGCATCGTGTCCTGGTGTGGCGAGGAGTACCAATGGGAATAGCCAGGCATGTAGCTGTTGGGGGGCATACTGACGCCCTTGGCCGAGGCGGAAACGTCCCACACTGGAGGCAGCGCGGGCGAGCGCGGCGACAGGGCCGCTGAGCCCGGGAGAGGGTCGCTCTCATGCGGGTTACTGCCCTGCTTCAGCAGTTTCTTAAACTTAGAGCGTTTGTTCTGAAACCATATCTTCACCTGGAACGAAACGCAGCAGCGATCGACCGTTAGGCTTGAAAACATGCACCCGGAGCCTCAAGTTGAGGCTTTGGAAGCAATTATTTAAAATAATGATAATAATAATAAAACAACCCCCCAAACACCAAGCCCTCCAGTCCCCGCCTTCCTCCACCTCTTTCTAGCCTCTTCCCCAAACCCTACCCACCCATTTACTAGGTATCTTCTCTGGATACCTAAACTCTTCAGTTGGATGCAAACCTAGGTATAAAACAACAGCATAAATAAGAATAAAATAAGAATGAGGGCGAATGAGATAACCGGGTTCAAAGTCTAAAGAAGGATTTTAAAACAGAGAACTTTTGGGGATCAGTCAACTGAATGCACTTTTTCTGATAGTCTGTTTTTTTGAGAAATATTGACCAACCCCAAACCTGACATCTCTCTGCATGTACAGTGAACAAAAAACTATGAACAGATTAAAGCCTATATATTTATAACCAAATGCCCCAAATATCCCTATGCATATATTGCACATGCCACAAACTGTGCATGGGGCATCTTTCTCCCTACATAAATATATCCCAATAATCCTGCAGAGATTAGGGATTGTACCTCACTCCTTACTTTGTACGTTGCTTAGTAAAATTGTGGTCAGCAATCATCCCATGATTGTTAGTGCAGTCACTTAAAGTCAAAGGGCCCCTGGAAATTAAATGGGAATCAGGAATCTAGGATGGGAGAGTATCTAAGCTAACATACGAGGTCCCCTTTATCTGAAGAAGGAAATTCTATGGTGCAGCTTCCTTTACCTTTGAAATTCTTTAGCCATAGGGATCTGCTTTTCCAAGAGGAACACAAGTTACTGAGTAGCAGGAATCCCTTCGTTTCAAGCCCCACATATTTCCAGTGGCAACATGGCAAGAGAAAGCAGGATGAATTGAAAAGAACTTAGGTGCATCTGTTCTAAGGCACCACACAATCATTCCCCAGCAAGAGTCTCATAAAACCTGAAGTCCCCTTGCTGAAGATCGCCCACCTCACATGAGGCCTACCACCCCATGCAGCTAAGTTAATCGACAAGGACAGAAACCACAGGTGATTGCAGCCTGGCTTTATGACCAGGGTCTTAATATACCTGCCTAAGCCCCTTCCTGTGAAGTCTGAAAGGCCCCATATGTCTTTCAAATTAGTAGGACAGCAGAACTTCAGCAACTGTACTTAACTGAGGCTTCACCTGCTGTAATTTAGGGAGCATTTCTCTTTGATCTCCAACTCTGCCATTGCTCCTAAGTCCCGTGCTCTAGGGAGGTACCTCGGCCTGCACCAGCCACTCACCTAGGATGACTTAACCATTGAACTTAGGGCAATCTTCAGAAAAACTCACCTCACCCATCCCAGGATAATAGTTGGCACCTTGGTCCCTCTACAAAATCCTACTGGAGCCTGTGCCTATCTCCTCTCTTCATTTCACTTCATAATTATTTCTATGTCAACAAGCTGAAATCCTTAAGCCCAAGGGCCCACAAAAGGATCCCACAAAAGGATCCTTTTAAAAAAACATATATATATATCTTATTCTGCCTCCTGGCCTGAACATCTTTTTCTCTTTCTCTTTCATGTTGTTCTATTTTGAAATAGGACTGAATAAATGATGAGTTTGGTCACAAAAGGACACTACACTGGGGTGGGGTCGCCGAGGGTTGGGGAGATGTGCAAATCCAATCCAGTATTCATTTATTCCAAACTGTTGTCCCGGGAAAGTGCGTAACTGGAGCAAAGGCATTTGTCATTAATCTTCCATCCTTGGTTGACTAGGCCAAGAATTCCTCGTGATGTGCTCCCTGCCCCATCTGCAAGCGGGGTCAGTATTTCAGGGATATTCGGGCTTCTCGGGAATTACCTGTGTTTGTGTCAGTCCTAAGGAAGCTGCCAGTTCGGCTCTCTCAGGAAGGGCCAGGTACTGAGTTTGCTGAAAGCGGTGGTTTAAAGCCTGGAGCTGCAGGCTGGAGTAAATGGTCCGAGGCTTCCGAATCTTTTTCCCTTTTCCATTGAACCTGATTTCCCCGTTTTCAATCACTGTGGTTTTTTGTTGATCTGCAAGCAAAGGATACAGAGTAGTCACCGTGAGGTTACTTCTGCAGTCTCACTAAGCATGGCCTGGCTTGCGCAGGTTGTCCCCAAAGATCAATAAGGGTTTCCTCAAAGCGTCCCTACGCCACCCTGACCTCTCGGGGTTCACGGTGCCCAGGTGCTCCCAGAGGCTGTAAAAGCTTTTCCCAGCCCCTGACTCGCACTAACAACGCGCGGAGGATGGTCCGAGGGAGCGCCCGCGGCCCTCGGGCAAACAGCCTCGCTCTGCGGCAGAAGAGGCGGCGCCGGCCGCTCTCTGGGGCGCGCGGCGCCGTGGGGCGGCTGTTCTCTCGGTGGAGCCAGGCCCCAGTTCTGGCATTACAGTGCCTTAAGCTGTGCTTGAGCCACCCTGGTGTTTATGCGGCCAGTTGACTTGATGTCACTAGTTCCAAGCCCGGTACATCAAAACCCTTTGGCGTGTTTGAAATTATTCTGCTGAAAAGAACCAAAACCCCAAACAAAACACAACCAGACGTTCAGACCACCTTCTGAGCAAGCTGAGCCTCGAATGGCAACTTTGTCCCTCTCGGGTGCTGAGAACCGTCCGCCCGAGGCCCTCCGCTTCTCCTCCACGAACAAAGGAACAGCCAACAGTGTATTGAAAACACAGAGGGAGGGGGTCCGGTCACGGGTGGGGGTGGGGGGGACACCTCAAAGCCCGCGGGAAAGAACCTAACTGTCACCAGCTTAACCAGAGCCAGAGGCCATGCCACCTTCCCTCCGGGTCACCGAAGCGCACCGGGCAACCCATGCAAAGTAGGCCACTGGCTGCCCAGATTGGATTGGGGGGGCAAAACACGCTCCCCAGTTCCAGCGCAGAAATGTCCCCAGTCCTGCCAAACGCGGGTCACAGCCCGGAGGGGAGGAGGGAGGCAAAGGGCGCACAGACACAGCGGGCTGGAGAGCGCAGTGAGGGCCAACTCGCTGAGCGAAGCCTGCGCCGAGCAGGAGGCGCGGCCCCAGCGGCGCACGGGAGACTAGGGAGCAAGGCGGGCCGCGCTCGGGGAAGCCGAGGGTCCGCGGCGGCGCAGAGGGGCCCGGCTGGGCGAGGCCGGCAGGCAGGCGCCAGGAGAGCCGGCGCGCACGAGGCCTGGCCGGGGGCGCGCCAGGCCGCCTGGGGGAGGGGGCCGGCAGAGGCCCGGGCGTTGAGGAAGTGAGCGGGGCGGGCGGGGTGGGGGGCAGCGGGGAGGCGGGAGAAGCGAGATGCCCCGGTGGCCTCTCACCTGTGTCGTCCCCTCGCGTCTGGGCGGCCGCGCTGCTGTTGTGGTAGGACTGGAGGTAAGGGCTGTGCTGCGAGTGGCTCATGTAGGGGTAGGCGGCGAGCGAGCGGTGGTTGTAGGAGTTGCCGCCGCCCGACGCGTAGGGCGAGCCGTGGTGATGGTGCTGGTGGTGATGGTGGTGCGAGCCAGCCGCCGCCGCCGCCGCCGCCGCCGAGTGCAGGCAGTGCAAAGGGTAGTGCGCGCCTGCCATGGCCGGGGAGCTCTGCTGCGAGTGCGGCTGTGGCGGCGGCGGCGGCGGCGGCGGCTGCTGCTGTTGCTGCTGCTGCTGCTGCTGCTGCTGTTGCTGCTGCTGCTGCTGTTGTTGCCCGAACTCCATGAAGGCGGATTTGGACGAGTCCTGGCCTTCCAAGCCGTCAGCCATCGTAGTCATGGTCATCATCAAAACTTTGGGGGCTGGAGAAAGCCTTCTCCCGGGTTTCCTCCACCCTCCCCCACTTGGCTCGCGCCGCTCTCCCCTCTGCAGCCACCTTAGCTCTTGGGATCCTTACAAAAAAAAAAAAATTAAAAATTTTTAAAAAGAGGGGGCGGAGGTGGTTCTCCCTCTCCCTCGCTCTTCTCTAATATATATATATTTAATATAAAGAGATATAGTGAGCGGGGCCTTGTTAACTCAAAGGGAGGAGGAAGGGGAAGGGATGGGAGAGGGGGAGGGGGGAATTTGCTCTCCCCCCCTTCGTTTCCCCCCTTGGATTTTTTGGGGGCTGGTGCAGTTTAAGGCAGAGATTTTAAGGTGGATTCTGCGAAAGTTGCGCGTCTGCTTTCAGACTTGATGCAGACGCCACGAGTCGAATGGTTTGTCTCCAAAGGGCAGCGCCTCCCCATTGGTCAGTCGCCCCCTGACGTCACAGGCGCACGGCTTCTACTGGTGTTTGCGCCGCTCGCAGAGTTCTTCGCCTACCTCTGGCAACTCCAATCCCAGCCCGGAGCTGCAGCCGGGGGCCGCGCGGCTCCTTGCACAGGGCCGCCGGGGAGGGAGGTGCCTCCGCCCGCAGGCCTCCCGCCGCAGCTCGCGCCCCCAAACCCGGAGCCTCAGCTCCCAATACCGCAGCCTTGGAGCTGCCTGGCTGGGGGCTGCGTTCTCCCAGTCCCCTTGCACCGTAGCAGGCTGCCTGTGCTCAGAAGCAATACCCTCTGCATTTAAAGCTAGCCCCCCCCCCGAATCTCCCCCCGCCCCCCAGTCCACTACAGTCCCACGAGAGCATCCTGTCACCGTGGATTTTTCTAGACGTACTTTATTGAAACCACAGAGGGAAGAAGAACTCCCACACCTGGGCCCCACCCCAACGTGTGGGGGGGGTAAAGAAAAAGAAAAATCAGACCCTGTTCTGACGAGGTTTCAGCTGGTTCAGGCCTTATATTAAACAAAAAGGGGGAGAATTAACACCCCCCCCCCACGCAGCAGCCTGTTCTAAAAGTGAATCGTTGGAGGACTGACAGTAATGCATTTTTTCCTATTGAAAACAGAAGCTACTGTAATGCTTTCAAATATATGCAAATGATACATGCGGTTAGTGGTTTGGCAAATCTTGATTACAATATAAACTACCCAAGTAAAAGTGCCTTCGTCCTAAATTTGTCTCTCGATTACAATTCCAATTGATTTTATTTTATTGTCAACATTGTTAATGATAAAAATAGAGTCGTTTTACAGTTATTTTTACTTTCTGGAAGGAGGCAATTAGAGTTCTAATCAGGAATACACAAAAATCTCCCATGATTAACTGCAGTACTTTGTTCAAATTGCTGCTATAAAATTCAGAACAATTTGCCTGTAATGATTATGGACTGGGTTTATTTTGGGAGGTGGAATAAAAGTGGATATAGCATAAATTATCCTCTAATTATACACCAGTGTCGCCTCAATTATCCTCTTATCAAAATGGTTGTCTAACTGCCGCATTTAGTTTCAATTCTCTCCTTTTTTTCTATAAAAAGAACTTCATACCTTGTTATTATTAATCCATTTATTATTTGCAAGGGGATTTATATCCGCACATCCAGGTGGTAGAACCACTTCTCTTTCAAAGATGGACTGGGGAAAGACATAAAGTTCGGAGCAGCCCAGGGCTGCGTATCTAGCCTTTTCCTCTCTAGTCTCCAGACCCACTCAGGTCCAGGCAGCCAAGCAGAGACAGCGGAGCCCTGGCAGGCTGCTCAGGCCCGAAAACCAGGTAGGA
The DNA here is from genome assembly GCA_030848825.1 of Tadarida brasiliensis. NCBI lineage: Eukaryota > Metazoa > Chordata > Mammalia > Chiroptera > Molossidae > Tadarida > Tadarida brasiliensis. The sequence goes on along the minus strand of CM061267.1, from coordinate 72,771,505 downwards.
CTGCTGGATGGGGACCAGGCGCCAAGGAGGGCAGGTTGGGCCGCGCCCCGGGCAGGATCTCGGGACTGCAGGGAGGCAAGGGAAGTCCGCATTGCCGGAGGATCTGGGTGGGCAATACATGTAGACCCCGGTGGGATTGGCGCCAGCTTTCGATCTGCGAATAGACCAACGCCGCGAGCCTCTGGCTACACGCAGAAATGTATGATCGAGCCACTCCAAATCGACATGTCTACAGGTTTCGGGTACGAATCAGGGTCTTTCTTTGGGAAAGCTACTACAGGCTTTTTTGCACTGTATTCATTCGCTTGGACTCCATAAGTTATGCTGCCCAAGGAACCTGAGAAATGGACAATTTAGTGGTGCCGCTTGTCCCTGTAACTCCAGAAAAGGTGCCCGCAGACCTAGCAGCCCGGACGCCATTTACATACTGCGCGAAGCTCCGCGGCATTGGTTTACGCTCATTGATTTACTCAGCTTGCAACCCTGGGTCTCCCGGCTTTGGCAGGCTGGTCTGCCTTTTTCTTTTTCTTTCTTTCTTTCTTTCTTTCCTTCTTTCTTCAATTTCATTAGATGTCTTGAGGCTTGCAGCCTCTCCAGGATTCCCAGGGCAGCAGCATTTACTCTCCTTTCCCCCTCACTTTCCCAGCCCGCCGCGCTTAACTTCTTGAGCCTCGGGAGCCGGTTCAGTAACTCCGAATTCATTTTTAAGTAGCGTGCCTTGTTTCCCTCCTTTTAACAAGAGGTACACTTTAACACACGAACCAGTAACCTGATCCACGCGTTTACAAATCGGCAGTGAATTAAAACAAAACAAAAAAAAACTTCAAGGAAAATGAAAGGTGGGCTGGGTAAGGGGGAGATGTGTACAGGGTGTGTATATGTGTGTGTGTGTGTGGAGGAAGACAGAAGGGGAGGTCAGAGAAAGAGAAGGTCTCCCCTCCCCTGGAGCGCTCTCGGTACACCCGGGCTGCACGCCGAGCTTGTTTGTAGTCCTCAAAGTTAGCAGGTAGACCTGGCAGTTTTATTGCTTTATACCCCGCAGCTTGCTGTTAACACGGTGAAGGCGGTCCCCCAACCCCCCACCCCCACCCCCGTGCATGTCTAGGTTCTGTCTTTATGCTTGCAGGTGCACTGTTTTCCTTGCTGGCTTCCCCTAACTCTGGCTGCACCCGGAGCGGGCGGGCAGTCACAAGCTGGGCCGGGGAAGGTTACCGCACCCAGAACCAGATCCAGAGCATCAGTCTCTATTTGCAAAGTCTTTCCCCCCTTGTTTGCTTAATGCCTGAGGAAGCCCTGAGGACTGGAATTGTCCTGGCGGTAGCTGTAGGGCTGTCATCCCTCCCCCATTAGATGGAGGATAAAATTCCAGTATTGTGTTCCAGAGGAGCAAGCGTGCAGCCGCACCGAGCTAGCAGTTGAAAGGAGCGTATGGTAAAGGTCCTGCTGAGACCTCCTGAGCGACCCAGATTGGACTCAGTCTGTCAGGGTCTGGGGAGTGGGGCGAGCGAGGGGTCCCTCCCGGCTCGATAGAGATCTCTGTGCGCTTGCTGGATGGAATCCACACTGCAGGCTTGATCAGCCTGCTTTCGGGCTAGCTCCAGGAATAGCTAGCGGGGAGCAAGTCTGGCCCCACACAGTGTGCCAAGGTGGCGCGCTGTGTGTCTGCCACGTGTGGCCTATGCCTCCAGCCTGAGCGCAAGGAGTTCTGCAGGCGGTGGCTGTCTGCGGCAAGGGCCTCTTCCCACGGTCACTTCTCTCCAGTTGATCCTGGCATCTCAGCTTCCGAGTCCTTCGCTCAGTGTTATGGGTGGTGATGAGCCCATGCAAGGCAGTGGGAGTCATCCCTGGTTCGTTCTAGTACAGCCCACACCACCAGCCCTTCTCTGAGAGGCAAGAACTCTCTGATTCTTCAGGGCCTCTGGGCGAAAGCGCACACTGCAGGGACTCCAGGTCCCTGCACCCATCTGCCCCTACCGGGCCCTGACTCCTACCACTTTGTCCTGCCCCATGGGGAACCTGGGCCAACCCTGCCAGGTGGGAAGAGAAGGGCAAGCAAGGCCTCTAAGTCTTTATCATTCAAAATAGAAGCAATCTGGAGGACTTAGAGGCCTAAGGCTTTTTTAGGGCTTGTAGTAAGTGAGGGTCATATTCAGGAAGAAGTTTTAAGAAGCAGGATTTGAGGCCTAAACTGCTTTTTGCTTTTTAAGGTGTTGAGGTGTTGGGGCTTGTATTGCAGCTGTCAATGTTACTTAGAGAGAAATCCTCATGGATTGCCAACACAAGACTGCATGTGTCAGTGTGCCCAAGGCCGCTGTGGAGGAATGGGCCCTTTGGGTGGGAAAACCCCCTGCTGTTCTAGCTGTGGCTGGGTGTTTGCAGCACCCATAGACAGGGAGTGGGCTGGGTGCTAGGCAAGGGTCTGCAGCCTCCCGGGGCTGTACAAGCACATTCGAGCTGGGTAGGGCCTGGCTGGGTTTGGTTGCTAAGTTGGGCTCAATTATCACGTTAATTCTAAAGAAATTAGACCTGAATAAATAGCCTTTGAATTCAAAGAAATAACTCAGTATTGATTTACATAGCCATGCTTAAAATAAAAAAATAAAAAACCCCTTCTCAACAAGAGACATTGGTGGAAAAAAATTCCTGTTAGTATTTTCTCCATTTAATATAAAATTCCATTTATGTGCATGTGTCGGGAGAGGGTGCTTGATATCCTGGAAACCTAGGCACCCTTTTCCACTCCCTCAACACATACATTTGGGAAACCTTGAGTGTGGCAGCTAGCATGAGAGTTGCCTCTTTGCCTTTCTTAGCCTAGGCTAATGATGGTATCACTGGAGTAGCCAAAAGTATCTATGCAAGAAAGCACTGAGATTATTGTATTATTTCCTCTACTGATAAAACTGTAATGCCCATGTTAAGATCCGCCCCCCCCCCCCATTCAGCTAAAAAATGGGCCCAGATAGAGGCTTACTGAAGTCTGGAGATGACATCTTCCTTTTCTCTCCAGTCGTGGGTCCCAAGAACAGGAAACCCTAACATGTATGGCCTGGCCCACAGGACCAGTGATACCCACTGTGGGCTTCACAGACTCTTTCTAGACTGTCCAATTTGGAGAATATTTACTAGGCACAGTCCAACCTAGGGGCTCCTGTCTAGGTCTTTTCAAACCTGGAGTCCAGGGGAATTATGAAAAAGAAGCCAATCAAGTCCTCAAGTCCAACACCATTTACCTCTCCCTGACACTATTTCCAGGCTGTATGAACACCCAAAGCTTTCTTGACAGAGGGGGCCAATAAGCTGGGCCTAGAATGGACTGGGCGGTGGGGGAAATAACACATTTCTACCTTCCTCAGTTTGGGGATTATATACAGAAGTTCCTTCCTTCCTTCCTTCCTTCCTTCCTTCCTTCCTTCCTTCCTTCCTTCCTTCCTTCCTTCCTTCCTTCCTCCTCTGTGATCAAGCATAGAACCCCCTCTCCCTAATACACAAATATCTTCTTTCTCTCAGTTCAGGGGGTGGGGAAACTCAACAATGTTTAAACACTTAGATTAAAACAAGATAAATGGAGAAGTTTGTCTGTTTGATCTGTTGGATAAACCAAGGCTGAGCCCTGCATATTTGCCCTGCTGGGAAATGTAGCAGGACAAAGGGGGAAGGGGAAGGGTGTTAGAAGTCAACTTTAATCAAGCCAATCTTTGGAAACCAGGACCCCCTGACCATTGAAGGATAAAGGCAGCCCTAGAGTGGCAGGGAACAAGCATCAACAGGAAACAGCAGACTATTTTTAGGCATAATAAGGAGTTAATATAGCTGGCCAAGCCTCTTCCTAAATGCCTCCAAGCATCCTCTCTTTTAATTCCTCCATCCCTTCATCAGCAGTAACAATAACAGAGTCACAGCAAACGTCTCAACATTAAGGAGAGCCAGGTTTGGGACAGCTCTTCAGAAAAACCTGGGATGGAAAACATCCTCTTGTTATCATGTGAACTCTTAGATGGTTCTCTTGTTACAACAGAAAAAGAAATGAAAACTGTTTTTCATTAGAGACTTGTTCTGTATCTGACTACCCTTGTGATGTAAATGTTCCGGTGATTTTCATATTCATACCTGTTACAGGCACTTTTTATCTCCTTTATTTTGTAACATCCCAATGTGCATGGTAAGGTAATTTATTAGTTTTTTAGCAAAACTTTCTTTAGAGGGCAACCAATTTGAGAGCCCTTAGAAAAATGTGACAAAATAGACCCAGAGACATAGAAGTGGGGTGCAGACTGACAAACCTCAGAAGAGGGGGTGGGGGGGAGGGAAGAGATAAACCACAGAACTTATATGCATGTCTGCATAACCAGGGACATAGAAAACAATGGGGGAGTGTCAATGGGGGGAAAAGGAAAAAAAAGAAAAATTTTAAAAAAAGAGAAAAAAGTGAGGGTCAAAAAAGAAATTCTCCCAGCGGTGCCCTTTCTCTTTTCTTTTGTTCAGAACAAAATCCTTTTTTTACACAAATCTAAGAGAAAGAAAGGCCCCCCCCACCCCCATCCCTACCCAGGGGGAGGAAATAGTATTTTTCTGTAGGTGTCACTAATCTTGAGCAGGGAGCACAAATGCTCCCCCCAGTCAAGTGAGGCCCCTTTCCCCACAGAGCTCAAAGCCTTTGCTTCTTTAAATACACGTGGAAGGCTGTGCCCATTTTGACAGTATTTGGCTTCATATTTAGGCTCATGATCTTTCTTCCCATATGCTTTGTGGAGAGGGAGCAGAGTGAAGAAGCAGGGGACAGAGAAAGAAAGGAGTTAGAGAACTAACAGAGTGAACAAGAGAGAATAGTAGGAATCTGGCTTGTTTTGAAAGTACCTCTGTTCAAGTTGTCTTCTCTATCTGTTTGCTAGGGACTACTGCCCACAATGTTAGTTGCACAACAGATAAACCAAACTAAGGCTGATAAGAGGAACCCTGTTTGCCAGCGGGTCTGCTTCACATGTATTTAGTCCCGGGTTTGGGTTTGGGGGGATGGAGAGATCCCAATACCTGGCGGCCTACCCTCTGGTGTTCTCCACCCCCTTTCCCCCCTCTCCTCCCCATCCCTTCACCTCCTTCCCCTTCAAACACCCAGGGCATCACGTTGCTCACCTAACAGTGCGAACTCAAAGCAGGAGGACCCTTAAAAAATTACAAAGGACAAAGGAGTCATTTTAGGAACAAGGTTCTGGAGGCGTCCAGAGTGCTCCTGGAGGCTGGGGTGAGAGAAGGGAAGGGGGAAGACGGGAGCCGGGAGGGCAGGCAGAAGCAGAGGGCGACGGGAGCGCCCGCGCCCGCAGCTGGCTCCCACGCGCCGCTGTCTACAGGGAACGTGGGGCCAGTAATGGAATTCAGGAGGCAGAGATCCTCCAAGAGCCAGCCACTGTCTTGTACAGATTTGTACAGAAACCCTCACTGTAATTAAAACCGTGCAGTCAGATTAATTCAATGTGTTGTTCAGCAGCGTTTTTAATAGTAAAAATCCGCTTTAAAATTGAATTAGGGTCGAAGAAAATTTCTTCGAGACTCGCCGGATTTGCCAGCTTTCATTGAAGCCAGCCCGAGCTGGACTTTGGCGCTGGCTGCCCAGCGTCTCCCCTCCCCTTTCCGTGGCCCTAGACCGGGAGTGGGGGTGGGAGGGTAGAGGTGGGGAGTGAGGGGCTGATCAACAGGGTGTGCCAGTGTGGGCACGAAGCTAGACAGCCCGAGCCAGGCCCAGGCGGGAGCACAGGGCCTGGGGTTACCCCTCCAATCTCCAGAGGTCGAGGCTATGCAGATTTTTGGCACCCAGAACCTCCGCCCCTTCCCACCCTTTTTCGAAGTTCACAGCTCAGGTAGGGTTTGGGGAAAGGAGAGAGCCCGGCTGTATCTTAAAGCAGTTCCCCACTGTGTGTTCTCGGGTGTGGCGGAGTTTGGAGCCCTTTCTGTCTGGACGTTGGAGTGCCAGACAGGAGAAAGTTGTGGTACCCTCCACGACCCCCACCCCACCGCCCTTTTTCTTCTTGAAAGTTTTCCAAAATTTAAGAGTAATCTTTCAAGCGCGCTGTCAAATCTCTCCCAAGCTTTGATTCGGCTGGCCCGCCCCCTTTCCCCTCCCTCCCCACCCCTGATCCTTCGGGTCTCCGGTGGTTGTGAAGTAGAGGTTAGTATTACGTGCTATGGTTTTCCCCTTTAAGGTTAGACACCTTAGAGCTAAAAACTTGCTCCAAAGTTCCTGGAAGAGGTGGCAGCTGAGTGCTAACCGAGAGGCTTGCACTTGAGACCGCTGAGGGGCGGGAGGACTGAGGGAGCTGGACCCCACTCGTTCCCAAAACCAACTGGGTTTTCAGGGGCCCAGAAATGGTCCCCGGCTGCCCTGTCCCCCCTGGACCCGATCATTGCAGCGGGCTCCTTGGCTGCCGAATGGGCGCGCGCGCGTGCACACACACACACACACACACACACACACACACACGGATGAAAATTCCCTAACGAGTTAGTCACATCATCAGGCCTGGGAAAACAAAAACCGCTGTGGGTCCCTGCTCCTCCGGCAACAGGCGCAGACGCTTTAATTGCCACAAATTGTCACTCTGTCCCCTTTTCATTTTCTCGCTGCTACGTTTATTTTTAGTACACTTCAAATGCCTACACACTTCCCTAGCAAGGAGAGCGCGGAGCAATTATTGCCTTTGCCTTCAGGGCCTGCTTTGCCAATCACCGACTGGGATGGAGTAAACAGGGCGAAAAGGGAGGCGCGTCATTGGTGTTGCTTATTTCAGGTGGAGGGCGGTAAAGAACTCTCCCTGACGCGCCGCCCCCTCCTCGGTTCTTGGGTCCCAATTATCAAAGAAAGGAGATGCGCCCTCCTCTCTCTTCCTCCCCAGCACACCCCACCCGATGTGCGCCAAATTTTCCTCGAATCCAGCAAATCCCGCCAGAATTGGTGGGTTTCTCAGAGCGTATTTAGGAAAGGAGAATTCCGCAGGGACCCACTCTCTGTTCTGCATTGTATAGAAAGATGCACCGTGCGCAGGCACCTTCCCCGCCCCCATGCTGGGAAATAGGGTCCTTTTCCTCCCAGGGCCACACGTGTGATAGATGGCCTCAAGCAGGTGATAGAGAGCACCTCCCTCCTGGGGGTGGGTGGGTGTTGGAGGGCTTGGTCTAGGGAAGCTTTGAGATTTGTTGGGAGAAGTTTGGGAGTCTGTTAGAGCAGCTATCGATCCACATGGCTGTTGTTTTAAATATTAGCCGTGAATTCTTAAAGGAGAACTTTACATTTCGATCTAAAGTGCTGTCTTGAATGCTGCTAAGAGCCATTCTGTACCCCTCCTCCCTTCTCTCCGTCTTTCCTGGGACAAGCCCAGCGGTCAGTGGTGGTGAGGGAGGCAGGTGTCTGCAGCAGCAGCCCAAGGGGTCTCCGGCGTCCGGCGGATGGATCCCAAACAAATCAGTGTGGGATTAACTTGTCTGTCCGCCGAATTGTCTCCAATTGCAAAAGCTGCGCGGGTTGCGCCTGCAGGACGGGTTCGGGTTACTGGCGCGTCGTGGGCGCGTGGTCTCTTCCTTGCCCGGCCGGGGCTGGCGGGCCCAGGACCTGTCCCGCGTCGGGCCGGCCCGCAGGACGTTTTAAAGGAACGCAGCGAGCAAGAACTGCTCCATTCTCTCACACACCCCCTTCCTGCTTCTTTTTTGTGAAAACATTTACAAGGAACCTAATTTCAGATCGTGGAAGTAAATTTCATGCTAGGGTATATTTTACAAAACATGTAATCTTTTGGGGCCGGAAGACGTTTAATTAAAACCATACTTTGACAAGTTGAGTTTCAAAGCGAAGTCACACTAGCGCAGAAGTCTAATTCATATTCAAGATGCAGCCTGTAATCCCTGTTGTTTGAAAATGTCAGCCCAGGCCAGGCACCGCGTGCTTGCCCTGCTCTACCTGCCTAAGCGCCTGGGACTCTGAGTCCCAGGCACTTGGTCCAGAGCCTCCCACACTCAGCTGCTCTCCAGCGGATTGGCTTGGGTTAGCTTCCTGGTCCTGAGAAGACAGAGGAAACCTTCCTGTATCACCTTTAGTGTTAACTCCCACGGGATGGTCAGGAGGTCCCAGGCACCAGAAATTAATCTGGAGAGCAGGCAGGTGCAGACAGCTAGACAAGGCGCCTCAAGAATTCTCCATGTCACTGAGTCCCAAGCCCCCCTAGCCTCCTTCTTGCTCCCGGGCTGACCTGTGCCAGAGAAAAGGGAATCTCTCCCCCTCACTCCCTAACTACCTCCATTCCTCATGACCCAGAACATGAGGAGGTAGGAAGTTTGTCCCGGCCCAGTTGATTTGTTGGCGCTGCCCTCAGAGGCCTCCCGGAGGACACTGTTGGTTCCCAGAAGCCTTCACACTGTCAACTGCATTTGTGTAATCCTCCTCAATCATCTTCCTCCTTACCCTGCTTTACCTTTTCCCTATAACTTCACGAGTCCCAACTTAAATCAGAAGGGGACAGCTCCTTATGGGAAGGACATTCTCCCAGCTCAGCAGGTTTACCAACAAGCCCTGCTGGTACAGGGTGCTAATGACCCGGTCATGCCTGCTAGGATGGGAAGGAGCCAGTAGGTATTCTAAGGCCTGCACAGATGGGAGATTAAGAGACTCCAGGGTAGCCTGGGTTAGAACTGGCGATGCTTATAAGCAACAGCTCCAGAGCTGGGCCAGAGCTGGGCCAAAGCTGGGTTCCAGGTCACAGTCTTGAGTCCACATTTCAATGTTTCCTCTCCTGACTCCCAGCCTACTGGTCTTTTCTTCTCTCAGAGATGACAGTGAGTTGTCATCAAAGTTAGCTTCATGGAGAATCTGAAATCTGCCTCAAGAAAAAGGCTGGAACTTGAAAATGAGACTTACGTTGGTTCAATTTTACCCAAAATGCTCAAGAAGAAAAACCCCTTTACTTATCACAGCCACTCCCAAAACAGGGAAAGAGGTTTTGCTTCATCTGGGAGCAGTAAAGATTATTGATTGACTGATGGACTTATTTTTTCCAGGTCTATATTTCCTTTCAAATGCACCATTATTTTCCTTAAAGCACAAAGATAAGTCAATTATAAGAAAAAAGCCTAAAATCTAGTGTTCAAGAAGTATTTTGAACAACATGGCCATCTTCTCTTGAAGCTTCATTTGATTTTATTGGGCCATTTTAGGAGAAAGCTTAATTTTTGCAAAGCGATCCACAAACACAATTGTGATAAAGTTTTTTACTCTTTATAGACACTACCAGCTGGCATTTCTGAAGGTTCAGTGGAAATCTCTTTCACAAATAGACATGGATGTTGGCAGCTAAATGCTTAACAGTATATGTCAACTTAATACTTTTTGGTCAAATAATATTGATTTTAAATGAACAGGTAAGACCTTGAAGCCAGTCTTTAGTGCCTTGCATTTTGGAGAGCTGGCCAGGTGGGACTCTGGTTCACACTCTCAAAAAAAAAAAAAAGGCCATGTTATAATTGTAGGCCTGGAGGTGAGAAAGAAAGACCTAAGAGACAAACAGAGGCACTGCTGGTAGTTGTAAGCATCACATTGTCTGAGCTGAGCACTAAAAAGTATGTACCTGACCAAATGCATTTGAAGCCTAATCCTACACTGGAGACTTGTGAATTACACAAAAGGGGAGAGAAACTGCAAATAATAATCCCCACCTGTTTTATTTCAGTGATATGAATAAGCAGTTTTCCTGTCACAGACAGGAGAGCTCTCAGGGGCGTTGCAGGCCCACTTGTGGGCAGTAATTCTGGGAGGGATATATGGTAGAAAGAGTACAGGGTGGTGGGGAACTGTCAGGATGGTGCTGCAGAGAGGGCAGGCAGCAGGATGGGTGTGCAGAAGGGGCAGGACTGGTAATATTTCCCAGCTGGCCCACCCCTTCTGCAGCCCCAGAGAATCAACCTCATCATTTCCAGCCTCAGAGCTTGGGTGGAGGTGGGAGAGGCCCAGACAAGCTGGAGATTCATGTCACTTCTCTACCTTTCTAGTTCCCTCTGCTCTTCTATAATTAGCCCCATTTCACAGATGTGCCAGCTAACACATGCGCCTCACCACAGACTACTCTGGTGATTGGGGAAGGGAGAGAGATGGGGGGCATGTGTTCTAGCTTCCCATCTTGCTGGCAACCGTGGGGGCTAGAGTTGGGGGTGGAGAAAGAGCCAGGTTTGGGGCCTTTATGTACAGGTAGTGTTTCTGCTTCTGAGATGCATTTGGTCAAGGAGGTAGGTATGAGTTTCATGTGACAGATAAGGTTCAATATTGGCGCAAGTTTCAGAGCTCTGAAGGCAACAGCCCTAGGATTCCCTGTCTTCCTGCCAGTGCTTTGAACAGACACCTCTCTTGCCTTCTAACTTTTCTTAAATTCCGAATACTTTAACCCTCGCTCATAGTGAATGTGTTTGTAGTTGTAAAATGTGTCTATTTGCCACAGAAATCTAGAGTGCCAAGGTAAAAATCAATATAAAACGCTGTTTTTTTTATTTTTAAACTGGGGTTTAAAGACCTATTGTGGGGGAACTCAGATGTCAATGTGACCGCGAGGTGCAGTAAAGAGCTGGCTTCTATTGGCCGCTACAACCGAGCCCAGCTCAGCCAGAGCAGGTTCCTGTGTGCATCTTATCATGCAAATCCGACGGCTGGGACATGCGCACTGCATGGGGGGGGGGGTACCCTTCTTCGCTGATAGTTGGGACTAAGACTCCCAGATGCGCAATAATGAGGTTTCCTCATTAAACAAAAGATTTCCCCACCATTCCCCTCCTCCCACCATTCTCAGCCAGAGCTCCCTACAAACCAAGCTGATTGCCGCCATCACCCCTCCCCCACCTCCCCCAACACGGTCTCCAATCTCTGCCTTCCAGACGTGGGTGTGAGGCTCCTTCTTGTTCTTAGAGTTTCCTCATTTTAGGGTGCTTTGTATACCTCTCCATTTCCTTTTCTTTTGACCCGCTTTCAAGGATATTAAGGTCTGATTTTCTCTTAATTTTAGGTCACCCTCATCTCTCCCTATCAACCAGATAAATTCCTTAGCGGTCGATCCTAGTGCAAAGAGTGTCAACACCGCTGCTCCCCATTCCGCTGGGCTTCGACCCCATCCCCTACCCCCAAGGTGTGTGGGTTTCAATCCACAGCTCAGGAGCGTGTATGGCCCAAGAACTCAATGGGCACTAGAACCGGTCACCAGTTAAGCCCGACTGCCCACTTCTAGGCATCAGCCCAGGCCGCGAAGAAGCCAAGACCAGTATCTGCAAGCCCACCTGAGGATGTGGGGTGAAGGTCTTAGGCTCAGAGCCGCCACTTTGCGGGAGAAGCTCGCGACTGACTCAGGGGACGCCTCAAAGGGTGTCCTTTAAACCTCTCCAAGACCCCCTATGCGGGCACGGGGACTCCAGGTATCCATCTCCTTGGAGCAGAATGGCCTTTTCTGGAAAGGGATCTCAGTAGGTGAGAAATAGCCACCATTACGTTCAAGGCCCCCTGCGGGAGAGCTTGGTGGTCCTGCTACCAGCGAGGCTGGCTGACTCGAGTGCAGCGTCTTGGCGAGGACCGCGCCCACACGCGCGCCCGGAACCGCATTCAGCTCACTCTCCCCGGTAGAAACAGGCGTCCCTCCTCCGGCTTTCAATTACTCTCAGCTTACCTGCAGGGCGAACGGATTTGTATTTTTCCACCAACCTCCCCCCTCCCTCCCCCATCCTGGATTCCCCCAGATTCCCCCTTCCCCATCATCGACCTTAACCAGAAGGGCGATATAGGGGTTTGATTCTATGATATGACACGAATAATTGTTGCATCATGTAACTTCCTACATCTTGGTTTTAATTTGCAGTGAACCAAACAAAGATATTTGCAATTTTAAAATAAGCACTCGATTTAATAAATGGGAACATTGTGCAGAGAATACTATGCCCCCCACCCCACCCCTTCAGAAGACGTTATTAGCTCTGACAGCATGCCGCTCAGGTTTGCGGAGAGGATTTTGTAAAGGGATGACAGACAGGAAGGCCAGCAATCATGGGCTCCTTGGGCTGAAGCTTTTTTCCCCCTTTCTTTCTTTTTTTCTTTCTTTCTTTCTTTCCTTTTTTTTTTTTTTTTTTATCAGAATGTTCTGTTCGATGCCATTTATCCTTGATGATAGAAAATTGCGCTGTTGCCAGGACGCTGCTGCTGCCGCTGAAATAGAGGGCAGGAGCCACATTTCCATTTTCCGGCTTGAAAGCTATTCAAATGAATTTGCAGAGAGGGGGGAATGTCTAGCGATAAACAAATGAGAATAAATCGAGTTCCCCTTTCCATTCTTTCCTTTAAATGGGTAGCTCTTCATTTCCTATATAAAGATTTTTGTTCATCAGTGTTTGGGAATACCTGGGAGTCAGTGCAAGCCAACGTACAGTTTATTTTGATGCTCTTGAGGTGACTAACCACATAAACATTTAAAAAGAATGTATGTCTGAATATATATAAAGTATAAGAATTATATATACATAGATCCCATACGTACTTACCTTCCACAGTTCCAAACTACACTGGAGGAGAAACTCCTTCAGCAGAGTTTCAGTTGAATATAATTTGCAAGCAATGCTGGCTATTGGTAGTTATGGACTTCCTACTGGTTGTGTATACGTAGTGTTATTAGATGGCATCATTTTTAAAGCCCTTCCCCCTATAGTATATATTTCAGAATGGTACATGATTTAATTACTCTGTAGGTTTTTAACTAATTTAAACATACTCCCCTCAAAAATAAAAAGTATAAAAGTCACCCTCTGTCACATATTTCTTTCAAGTTTTAAGGTGAATTTTCCAAATTCACCTTAAAAGTTTTCTAAGTTAGCAAATACAAGTCAGAGTTGGTACACCACGCATCTAAAGGATATGAAGCAAAGAGAGGCACAAGCCTAAGCTTCCCTTCCTTAAAGGTAGATTCTTTACTTGCGTAAAAAGATCATATATTAATAGGGACTTAAGAGATAACGTCCAGAATATAACATTGCAAAAATGAAAACTTAAAAAATAATACAACCTATTAGAATACACACATATACATTAGCAACGTCTTGACAGAAACTGTCAATTTTGTAGGGCCTCCACTGCGTTTTAAATACTAAAGACTTTTATTGAATTCTAACTTCAATGTTTTGTGTTTCAGAGTCAGATAGCGGCCATTAGGAAAATCTCAGTAATGTACAGGCCTATAAAATACAGGGACTAGTTGTATTTGAGATGTTCAGCTGGTACTTTAAAATAAAAAAATTAAAAAACCCGACAATATTTTAAAACAACATTTTTTAAATGAGTCGTGGGTCTCTAACTACTGTGTTTTTAGCTCCGTGGTTGTTTCTAGAGTGACAGGCCGCCGCTGGGCAAACCAGGGCTGCAGAGAGAATAATAGTGTAAACCCAGAAAGGGAAAAAGGCGGAAGGTGGGTTGGTATTTGATGTTCTGAACTTTTCCAATAGAATTTTAGGGCGACTTCCTCCAGTCAGCCTTGATTCCTAGTTACTGATTCCCGAACAATCCTTGTTCAGCCAAAAATTTCTGTTAACAAATTAGCATGATAATATAACAGTGGTCAACACCGTCAAATGAAGCTTAAAAAAAAAAAAAAATGCATGGAACCGGCCTAAGAAAGTCCAATTTGTTTGTGTTTGTTGTGGTTAAAATAATTGGAGGTGAATGTAGAGTGTTTAGGCACTGAGAGAGGTTCCTCCTCCCTTATCCTTGGCCCTGGGGATTGTGTTCCGGACAAAAAGCACCAGCAGCCGGCTGCTCTCCCAGTAAAGGCAATGCGCGGGCTCCTCGGTGAATTTCCCCTCCAGGTAGGAGCTTGGGGCGCGCAGCAGGAGTCTGGCGCCGCCGGGACGCAGAAGCCGAGGCGTGGGCGCTCGGGCGGGGCTGCCGGGCTCCAGCAGAGTGGACCCCCACCCCTACCTCGGGATAGAGCTTGACTTCAAGCTCCGCTGGGCTCTGGGCTCCGCACGGGACCCGAGTAATGGGCATTACGCAAAAGGAGGTGGGACCTCCTTGGGTGCCAGGGCTGGGGTACGCGCGCTAAAGGACCCCGGTCCTCTGGCGTGGGGTCGGATGGGGACCCCTCCCCCGGGTCCATCCTGCAGGGGTCTTCATTTCGAGCTACGTCTTGGGCTTTGGCTGAGTAGGATGGACCAGTTTGAAGAGTGGCCTCCAGCCAGAGGCGGGAGGGAAAGGGGGGTGGAGGTGGTGGAGAAAGGAATGGTCTTCGAGGGCTAGCCTAAAGGAGCTTGGAGGAGCCCACCCAGCGAAGTGCCTGCAGGACAAAGGCAGGGCTCAGCGGGTGCACGCGCTGTCGGTGTTAGGACTGCTTGTTGTGTGTGTGTCTTTGTGAGGCTGGGCGTGCAGAGTTGCGGAAAAGTTGAGTTTGGGGTAGAACTGGAGAAACCAAGAGTGGAGACGGTGGCCTTCGCCCCCTCCCCCAGCACCCTGAAAGCCGGTTCTCCCCTGTTGTACGGAGTCTATAAAACGGCAGGTTGAGCTACACCCTGTCTCTCCCTCTTCTAGGTAATGCTGCGGAAATCACAGTCAAGTTCGAGGGAGGGGTGACTTGTCTCCCCCTCCGAGAGATGTATCCACTCAGCATTAAAAATGAAAGAGATTTCTCCTTTGCCTTCTGAGATCCCAGGAATATGGGACTTGACTTTTCCCTCAACAAAAGAACGGGCACTTCTGAAAGGCTGCAGGAACACACACTCTTTAGGGGTTCCAGCACCCAGGAATGTCACACGCGGGCAAACACAAAAACTCAACATTTGATATTTTAAAAGATGTCCCCTGCTTTTAACTCCTCTGCGTAAACGCGGGTTGTAAGGTGAAAGTGCTTTCGTGTGAAAACGTGCGGCTGGGTTCCCTTCCCTTTTCATGTGTGCTGGCAGCTGCAAAACATTCCAAATGAGCTAGAAGGTCATTGTGGAGACTTATTACTATGACAGTCAGTGCTGGCCTCATCAACTGGCCAAAGCCTTGCCCCAGAAAATTAGAAAAGAGAAAGCAAATGTTCTTAAAAATACAAACTACTCTAAATTCTGCATTGCCTCCCAAATCCCAAATAACTTTTCCTAGTTAGCACTTGTGCTATTAACCCACCCCATTCAAACTCCGGTTCCCTTGCGCTCCAGGGCATTTCTATTTGTTTTTAAGTATCCAAAGCTTTGAATGTACAACGCAAACAGTAAAGAGTCACATTAATCCTGCTTTGATCTCAGAAGGGAGATCATAGCAGAAATCAGGTCACCACACAGAAATGCACTGCTGTGAGAAGGAGTCCCCTCTTCTTATTTTTCTTATTCTTTTTTGTCTTTTCAGGATATCTCCCTTGGCTTCAGGACATCCATTGCCAGTTAGCAAACTGTTCATGTTAATATGAACTATGAATAACTTTTTATTTAAAGCCTGATAATTATACTTCTTAGATGGAATCATTTCTTGTCTTACAGATCTAGATATTGGGGTTAATGTACTCATTTTGTCTACTTGGTTATTTACATAAATACATCAGACCATGTTCCGAATCCATGCCTTGCAACCTCCCCAGGAACTTAATTGCCTAAAAAAAAAGTTGTATTTCCTCTGCTTTCTTTACCCCTGAGTCCAAAAGGCATAGAATAATGGTTGTTAATCTGCTTAGATAATTTAAGATTTAAAGATTAGAAGGCCTATATTGACAATTTCATAATTCAAGTCTGAGTATTTTGGCTAAGCAAAGCTTAGGAGATGACAGATGTGATAAAAGAACTGCCAAAAACTAGACTTTATTAAAACTAAAAAGTGTGATGTTCTGTGGCTTTGAAAGAAATGATTGTTAGAATGCTCATGATCCAAATATGTCCCTAAACAAACACCTAGAGGGGTATTTTATTTTATACTACTTGATGTTTAGTCACACAATACAGCATTTCACTGTGCTTGCATATACAACAGATCAGTTTTACAGTGCTTTTCAAACCACCTCCGATATATATATATAAATAGAGTTAATTGGTTAGTATAAGTTAGTATAGCTGAGCTACATACTCAATACAAGTGATGTGTACATAATCATAAACATCTGTGCTATGTACACATTCTTCCCCTCATTTCTCAGTTTTCTGTCATAGCACAGAGCATCAATATTATATTGAAGAGGCTGCTTATAAAGCTATAGCTGCCACTTAGCTTTCTTCAGAACTTGGTGAATGGGAGGAACACATGTAGATATCTACATTTACTAAGAAGAAAAAAAAGCTATTCGGCTTCAAATCATCCCTATTATAGTTGATTATCATTTAACCTCAATGAGCCAGCCTCCATCACAGCCCAAATCACTCTGACACGGGAGTTACCCAAATGCTTGTACATGTAGGACAATTTTACAATGAACTGCTTTGCATCAAATATGTTCTTTTAAGGTGATTTTAGACAACTGGTTTGGAAGTACAGCTTGGAAGGAGGACTACAATGGAAAGAGAGAGTTCTGGAAGAAAGGGCAAAGGGAGAAAGCAGGTGAAAGAACACACACACACACACACACACACACACACACACACACAGGCATGTGATTATTTAGGCAGAGAACTTTTCTTGGCCATAGACTGTGCCCTCTGAATGGTTGAAGTAATTTTCAGACTCAACGTCTGTTCTCACCTTAGTGGCCTCCCTTTCAGTTGATCCATTCCTCTTAATCTGTTACCATTAAAATCCGTTTCTAGAGAATTTGCGGTGGAAGCTACCAAAATATTTGTTTATGGGATATTTTGTTGAATACAGATACATAAAGCATGGCATTAAGCATCCCAGGAATGCTCATTTTGGTGATATTTAGCAAAAAACAACAACCTATATTGTGTTCATATAAGCTGATTTGTGCATTGTCTTACTTGTGACTTAACCTGGCTCTATAGTTTATTTTATAAGCAAACTTTACATCTATTTTAAAGTAAAAATTACTTTCTGGAAAAACAACAACTGTTGGTTACTTGTTGATCTTTAAAGATGGAAATAAGCATTACATCCTAATTATATTTAGAGTTTTGCTAAAAATTCTAGTCTCTTCAATCTGTTCTTTTCCTTTTACCAGAATCCCAAGAGCCTGGCATGTCGTATGTATATAAGGAGAGAGAATAGACCTCCTTGTCTTTTTAATTAAAGTTTATGCAGCTTGTAGAAGAAAGTAGTAATTTTCTGGAAAATTAGATAATGTTAGATCACTGTAGTTCCTCTCTTCTATCTTCAACATGGTTCTAAGCAAATCTTGCCCTTTAAAAACCATCAATTATAATGCAAAAAAATATTGAAGAAGTATTCTGAATTGAAAGTATTAGGATTTTGCAATCTGACCCCATCTCCGTGAGCATAGGTATAAATGATGGATCGTACCGTGTACACACAGTGTGACAACACGTTGGTTTCTGTCTGGCATATCAGAGTAACACATTGTGGTACCGGTTCCTGCTTGTGGGAAGTGGCATCCTTATTACCTCCTTCCTGATTCTGGGGCTTGTGATTCACATGCCCCGAAGGGCCTTTGAAAGCCATCATTCTTTTTCTAAATGAGGTGGAAATCAAATTTAACCAGGAAGTAATCAAGGTATCAAACCAAAGGATTAAAAAAATAATAATAATTTAGCAAAGAAAGGGGGTCCTTTTCTTATTAAAAAAAAATTAGGCTTACTTTTAGGCAATTCATCTAAAATTTTTAGTGGCTCCCATAGCCTACAGAGGAAAGACAAACTCCATAGTTTGACATACCTGGGGAGGCGTAGAGAACACTGGACTCTGGAGTCAGACTGCTGGATAATCTTGAGCAAGTTATTTTTCTTCTCTGAGTCTGTTTCCTTTTCTGTACAGTTGGAATAACAATAGAATTAACTTGTGTGGTATTGGTAGAATTCAATAAGATAAATGCCTGTAAAATGCTTAGCAAGGTGTTTCATGAAAAATAAAAGTTCAAAGAATACTAGCTAATGCTTAACAAGGCCTTTGGTTTTCTATATGAGTGCTAATAGTTAGGTTTGAACTATTATAATGTCCTGGCCAAGTGGGCTTCCAGTCACTTCAATGATGCCATTGGTTTAAAGGACATATGTTAATGTAAAAGTTATTAATAGAGATTGGAGAGATTTTAAACGTCTTCAAAAGACCATTTAGGCTTGTTTCATTGGCATCTTGTATTCATACAACTCTTGAACACAAATACAGGGAAACCCTCACTGTGGCAGGTTAAGTTGAGGGAAGACCAGTATAAACTATATGTCAGAATGATAAAATATTGGAATCTACTGTATAGTAGATATTTACACAAGCAGGAACCAATACTGTGTGGCCAAGACCTCATAACTGGGTCTGCTTTAATGAGTAGGCTAGGAATCTTTGTAATCATTTCATTAATCTTCAGAAACAGTTATTACTGGAGTGTTTGAAAGCAGTTTGTTTTCTTAAGATTAATCACCCCCTGCAAAGCTTATTTAATTAGATTTGTAAACTCTTTTTCTTCCGTGAAAGGAAAAGTTAAGTCAGTTTCTCATCTTGGAATTGTCAAATGTTTCAAAGGCCCAAGGTCCAAATTTAATGAGATTTTCCTGGAATAACTTAATAAATATATGAGTTAAATGATAATGATGATTCTTACAGTTCTGCTCTTGTAAACCATAACTGCTGTTTATCATCTTTCCTTTAGCCTCATCAAAAATAAAGTGAATCAATACAAAATTTAAAAGGAGAAAAAAAAAATTCCACTCCATTGTGAGAACAATAGAATTTCCATTGGTGATGAAGGACTATTAGAGAATGGGCTTCACAGAAGCAGCAAGAAAAGCTTGGGGATATTCATGTCTATTTTCTTGCACCCAGGCAGGGCACTCCTATGCCAGCATAGAGTCAATACTGCTCAACACCCAGCACAATCCTAGCCCCACACTTACACATTGCCACCAGGCAGTTCAGTTACCTGCTCAGACAAAGGAGATCAAGGAAAGGGGAAGAATGGAGAGATGGGAATTTGTACTGGATATGGGATCCTAAGAATAGAAAATGGTAAGTAACTAGTAAGAGAAAGGATAAGGTTTGCCATACAAATGGATCTTTCTATTTCTGCCACTTCTCCCCCCCCACACACCTTTCACAATTATTTATTAATGATTTTATAATTTTACCTTTTAACTTTATTTTTATTGTTACCACTATTACAGATGTCCCCCCCACCACCACCACCACCCCCACCCAGGTCCTGCTTCCTCCTTCCCTCTGGCCATCACCACAGTGTTGTCGGTGTCTATGTGTCATGTGTATATATTCTTTGGCTTATCCCTTCACCTTCTTTCATCCAATCCCCTCCTTCCTCCTCCTCCCCTCTGACAACTATCAGCCTGTTCCATGTATCCATGCCTCTTTTTATTTATTTTTTTTGTTAGATTCCACATATAAGTGAGGTCATACGGTATTTTTCTCTGACTATATTTCTCCCACTTCTTTTGTGGCATCGTCTAGTTATTAATCCTCCATATCTTTTCATGAAGGATTTGAAGTGACTTCAGTAACTGACATATAAAAGAAAACAAATATTTTACTCCTCCCACTCTCACCCCAGATTCAAGCTATGGAGTCGTTCATAGTATACTGACCAAGTAATTTCTGCCAATGGAACGAATAATTCACTGGTGTTTTCTTCAATGTTTTTTTTTCTTTCTTCTTTTTATTGATTATAGAGAGGAAGGGAGAGGGAGAGAGAGATAGAAACAGATGAGAGAGAACATCGATTGGCTGCCTCCTGCATGCCCCCCACAGGGGGTTCGGCCCACAACCTCAGCATGTGCCCCAACTGGGAATCAAACTGGTGACCTCTTGGTGCATGGGTCGATGCTCAACCACTGAGCCATACTAGCCGGGCCATTCATTGGTGTTTTGATGAACTAATGACATGCATAAAAAAATCCTTGCTTGGTTTTCCTATAATATGGATCCAGAAAATGACAGTCTTCTTTCCTCTCTCCAAATATCAAAATCAGTATCGTCTCATAAATATGGCCTAACTGGTCCATCTATCAACCATATTTAAAAGACATTCAAACAAGAATCTACAACTTCTCTTGGAAGCCTATTCCTTGTGGTTGCTCCAAGGATAGTGTGAAAACTTTTTATTGTTTCAGATTGGACCTCCCAAGCCTGACTGGGAATTTTTATGCTTGAGTACCTAAAATACTCCAAGAAAAACACAGTTCAAACCACCACATTTTGCTTGCTTTCAGGTTCAAACCCTATAAAACCACCACATTTTGTATGGTTTCCACCCCAAACCATAAGTTGGCATGAGATCCCACTAGATGCTCTGCTCAGGTCTAAGAGAAATGTTTACCTACCTTGACAACATTTTTGGCTAACCTGTCACCAACTTGGAATGCAGGTGAAGCAAGCTGAATTCTCAGCAATAATTTCTTTGTTTGGATTCCTTTACTTGACCTCCTGCGCCCCAAGTTGCAGACACGTGGCCATTGCATTGTACTGGGTCAATCGTTGTTACTTCTTCTGTGACATTCTTCTAACATTTGCCTTGCCTTGGAACTTTCTCTTTTCCTCCTTTCAAAACTTACCTCTTCTGTGTATTGTTCCCTCATGTTGTACTTTTGAGGCTAAAAGATAAATCCATTTTTGCAAAGGTGTTAATGGACTTAAACATTCTTAGGGAATGCATAGGGCACTAGATTGTACGCTCCTTGTGGGGAGGCATAGTCTCTTGATGACCACTTAGAATTGCTGGATCAAATACAAGATTTTTATTGGCTACATTTGGCAACCCTGTGAACATTGTATCTCCGTCTTCTGGAAACCCCCACAGCAGGTGCTCAGTAATATTGGTTGGCTGAAGGACTAAAGGAAAGTAGTAGGGGATATAGGTCTTGGAATCTCAATTCTCTATAAATTATATCATATACGGAGCTGGCTTAGCCTATAGGCCTGGACCCATTTCATAAGATCGCAGGCTTCTGAGTTTTTCATGGAGATTGGAGTAGGCACGGTCCTGGACTTTCCTCATTTTGTTTTTAGTGTGATCATTGTTCTAGAAGGACATCCTTGTTCCTTTAAGGAGCCTGTGGGATAAAAAGGATGAGGGGAGGAGCACCTGCTGTTAGGTCCTAGTTCACTAAGGGAAGAGAAATCCCCACAGCTGGGTTGGGAGGCCTGGAGAGAGGGGGTGAAGCTAACCGATGGCTTCCTGCTGTCATTCTTTCCCCACCAGAAGCTGGAGCTCCCTTGATAACCACAAATATACAAATAGGAGCCTCCTGGGAGTTCACGGGTGCTGGGAGGGGAAGTCATAATAGCAGTTTGGGTTGACTAGAATCTTTTATAAATAGTCCTAATGCTCCCAAAGTCATTATCCCGAGACTTCTCGAGGCCTCTGTGGAAGGGGAAGACTGTCTCAACATGTTTATTTTATCATTATGTTAAATTATCAATTACATTTATTATTGAAACTCCTGTGAAATCATAAGGGTGCTATGGGACATAAAGGCAGCGTTGACTTCGTCTTCATTTACAGCATCTACTGTTTTCTTCAGAAAGTGTCCAGAACTTTCCCAGTCCTTCGTTATGCTTCTCCTTGGTGTCCATCCGTCATTCTCTCTCCTTAACATGTAACTTGGAAAGTTCAGAAGTTGGTGAGTACAGTGCGTACATTTCGGGGATTTCCAGACTGCACCCTCTATTAGCGTGTTGCTATTTATTTAGGGCTGTGGCTGAAACTCATGGTAGCTCTGTTTCATGTTTGTCCACTTCTGAAAGACAAGGGGATACTGGAAGCTTGAGAGAAATCAACTCGGAGCCAGAATGAGCCCAGAATTCACATTCCCACCTACACCCTCCCTCAGGTTCTGTTTCCTGAGTGGATGATCTCTGGTGCTTGTTTATCTGATTTCTAGAATCTGCTTCTGTCCTCAGGCACATTGACAGATAGAGGAAAACTATGCGCTGTCTGCCTAGTTACTGAGTTCTGTTCTAACAAAACATGGTCAAACTACCTTAAAGTTCCATTCAGGAAAAGTGCCCTCAAAGGTGTAGAACTTTGGTTTTCTACACTTGATGGTTTAAAAATGTGGTTTTTGGAGTCAGATCTCTCTGGACTGGAATCCCGGATCTGTCTCTTTAGTAGCTTGAATCAAGTTGCTGTACTGCTCTACACTCTAGTTCCCTGTATGCAAAGGAAGATAATTGTAGTACCTACTGTATAGTAAATGACCTGCTGTACAGAGAGTCTAGTCCCTACATAGTAAGCGCTCAACAAATGACAGCCACTGTTGTTCAAAGTCTGGGAGAGAAGATTTCCTTTTCAAACAGAACCTCAGAATGTTTCTGTTACACAAACACACCCGTGTCTCCTGGGTTGTGCTTGTGGGTCATGATGGAAACTGTGGCAGTAATGTCCCTGCACCTGGCTGGCCACATTCCTGGCCTCTCCCCTGAACGTCCAGCTTCTGGTTTAACTGGAAGTTGGGAGGCAGGTCAGGACATTCTCTGACATAGCCAAGACTAGAGCCTGGTGGGAAGGTGGGTGAGGCCTCCCTGATGCCAACCCAATTGCCTCTGACATTCCCAGCTGCTCCTCCTACCCAACTTTCCGGGGGTTGTTTTGGGGACAGTGTATTCCCAGTACTGTACAGGTGGTGGCTGAGCCCACAGCCTGGGGCTCTGCTGGGTTTCTGGTCCTGTCTCTAAACTTCCAGTGTTCTTCTGGCTCAACCAGAAGTTCAGGTGTGGGGTGGCCTGGTGGTGTGTGTTGGCCTGGGAGAGTGGGTGGGGTACACTGGAAAGTACTTGAGCAACGAATCTAGAGGCCCTGGGGAAGGTGCTTTTTTTTAAGTGGACTTTACCTCATGCCCCCTGCCCTTATGTATTCTGACCTTCCAAAAGGATCATCCCACCAGGAATGTCAAGGCCACTGCAAATGGGTTGTAGAAAAAGAAGATTAGAGGAAGAAGGAAGAAGTTGAGCTGAGTTCCTCCCTTCAACAGTGTCTCTTCTCTTATCACCCCTCCAACATCCTTTCCTCTGAGGGATGTTTTCCTTTGAGTTTTTTAGAATGTCCATTCATTTCTGGCCACCCACAGAAATAGAAGCTGAGAAAAAGGCTGAGGGAGCCTCAGAATTCTTGTGGTTTTTTTTTCTTCTTCATTTTTTTCATCCTTTCAATCCTATCTATCTATCTATCTATCTATCTATCTATCTATCTATCTATCTATCTATCTATCATCTATCTATCATCTATCATCTATCTCTCTGTCTGTCTATCTGCTGTTATTCTTTCTTAGAGCATAGGAAAAGGTAGCTTTTAAATTAATACTCAAAACATGGAAAAAGATAACTTTAGAAGAAAATAAAACAGAAGGAAAGCAGGCCAGTAAAGTAAAGAAGACAAAGAGGAGAAGGAAGAAGGGTGAGCCTCTCAATCCCAAATTAATAGGAAACGGCCCCAAGTTAATGTGGACCAGGCAAGGCCTCTTGTCTTATTTAAACTTCAGAAAGGAATTTGCTGAAATTTGATAAAATTGGAAAGGAAAATCCAAGGCAGGAAAACCCTCTCACAAGAGTAGCAATGATATTGAACAGCTCAAAGTATCAAGGAAATCCTGGCCATATGCCTGCAGATGACCAAAAGGATTTAGAATTATCTCCTGATATTGGTAATTTCTTTCTCTCTGTCTCTGTCTCTCTCCTCTCTCTCTCTCTCTCTCTCTCTCTCTCTCTCTCTCTCTCTCTCTCTTTCTTTCCTTTTTGTCTCTCTTTTCTTTTTAAAGAAATTTTCATTGATTATTAGAGAGAGAGGAAGAGCAAGGGAGAAAGAGAGAGAAACATCAATGTGAGAGCAAAACATGGATCGGCTGCCTCCTGCAAACCCCCACCAGGGATCAAGCCGGCAACCTGGGCACATGCCCTGACCAGGAATCAAACTGGCAACTTTTCGGTGAATGGGAGGACACCCATGGGAGAGCCACACCAGCCAGGGCAGTAATTTCCTTTTGTAATAACTGTGATGTAGTTTATGCAGGAGGTAAGAATTATAACTGTAGGCTTGCTATACTAGGCTTTCTTTTCTATTGAGCATAGATTTAGTTTATATTTATTCATTTACTTTTTAGCATATTAGAAACATCCTCCAATTCTGGTAGAGTCAGAGAAAAATAAAAAAGATGATTTTTCTACTTACAGAAGCTATAAATTAAGAAGAGACCCCCAAAATATGAAAAAGTCAAGTAACTTAAATCGTGGTGGTGGAGGGGAAACAGGGAGGGGGTCTGAGGATCTGATGTGTGGCACGGTGACCATAGTTGATAACACTGTATTGTATAATTGAAATCTGCTAGGAGAGTAGAAAAATGTTCTCACCTAAAGAAAATAAAGATAAACATGTGAGGTTATGGATGTGATAATGAACTAGATGGGGGAAATCCTTTAGCAATGTATATGCATATCAAATTGGCTAATGTACACTTTAAGTATTTTACAAGTTTATGTGTTCTACCTCAGTAAAGGTAGGAAAAAACTATTAAGAAGAGCAATTGTTTTCCTTTCCCAGGATTGAATTATGTATGTGGACTTGTATAATAATCTTTCTAAATGCTATTGCCATGGTAAAGGGCCCTGCTTTGAAAGACTCCCAGGTGTTCCATTTCTCCAGCAGAGGGGCCCTTCACGGGGGGGGGGGGGGAGGTGTCGCATTTACCTTTGTGCCTCCTGTGTTAGTATAGTTGGGCACACATCGGTGCTTCTCAATCTCAGCCAAACCCTGGTAGAGAATAGTGAAGGAGGTATCCTGAGAAGTTAGTTACTCATTTGCTTATTTTTACATACAGTTGTCTTGGTGGTAATCTGGTTTAGAAACCTATTCCTAGAATATTCTATTTTTTAAAAATTGTTGTTGTTGTTGAGTGCTTATTATGTGTCAGGACTTTAAATGTCCTGGGTGCTCACGGGTGACATCACAACACCTGCATAGGCAAGTGATGTGGGGATCCTGACTGTTACACACAGCATCTTGCTCAATGCCAGGGTTCAATCCATCTTAAACAATAGCAGCAGCAGCTGTGAGAGGATCCAAGGACCAATTTGTTGGAATAAACCAAAACAGGGCTTTGCCATATGGGAGATATATCTCAGATGGGTTTATTAGATGTAGGATGATTTTTCTTGTAGCCTAAGGGCTTTCTGGAGGGAATCTGAAATCTTTTCACTATGTGCACATCATTGCCAGATGTGGATATAGTGAAGTAAACCTTATCCTGTGTGTATGTGTGTGTGTGTGTGTGTGTGCACGTGCATATGTGTGGGTAAAAATGGCAAATTCTGGCTCAGATACCTAGTTTCAGTTTATCTCACTCTCACTTTCTTATGCAAAAATTTCTTCATGGGCCTTTTAAATATGCAGCAGGACTTGCTCCCCACCCCCATTTGAATAAATTATGGGTGATAGCACATCCACCAATATTTTTGTAAAGCCAGAGGCAGTAAAATAATGAGAAAACATGGTTATTTCATGGGATATCCTGTTAGTACTCTAATAGTAGGATGTAATGGAGTGCTCCACCAAAACTTAAAAATTCATAATGATTATTGATATCATTAATCAGCATTTGCCATGTGAACAGATCAGGGATCTGTTGTCTTAAGCTGTCATGTGGTTGCAATCATACCTTTTTAACTGCCATCAGAGGTAACTGTCAGCAACACCATGTCTTCTCTCCAGTTTATTCTGCCTTCAGGTCCCCAGGGTTCCATCCTGAGTTCAGGGCGATTTGAACGATACGCTAATTACCTGCTGATTGTCTGCACAAAAGCAAAGTCATACACTGTTCAGGCAACACAGCGATTCCACACAAAAGCAAAGGACTGTCTGGTGTCAAAATAATACCATGCTCTAACTTTGATAAAGATTTTTTTTAACAGTCTACAAGGTACTATTTGTTGCTAACATGTGTGGCAGAAATAATGTTTATTCAAATAGCTAACAAGTTGGCAGTAGGGACATTTCAGGAATGTGTGTGTAAAGGATGCTGTTTAGATAGGTGTTTCTGTTCAGATTTTTGGCACTAATTTTCAAAGGTATAGAAACTATGAATATATTTGTTTCATTTGGATATTTACTCATGTCAGTGATTATTAAGATACACTTTAAATAATATGTCACCAATGGGTTTTCCTGCCAGGTAGTGAACATGTGTGGTGAGTACTGATCCATCTACCTATTTATCTATTGACCTGTCACTATGGTCTGCCTCACTGAGCAGGTTTGGAGCTGGAGGGGGCCAGGTGAAGCCGTCTCAACATTCTGTGTGGGTGTGACTGCCCCACAGCATCTCCCCTCTAAACCTGAGGACACATGAAAGAACCCGGGCCAACCCTGGAAAACCATCTGAAATCCTACCCTGCCTCTCTTTTTCCCTGTCCCATGCTCCGCCAGCTCTGCAGGCTGGCAAGTATGTGTATGTGTCTAATGGGCTGGTTCTTCCCTAGGGCACCTATCACCAAGTCCTTTGTCTGTGTAGTGATGGAGAATTCCTGCTGAGATTCTGACCCATTTTCCAAAGCTTTATTACAAGACTTGGCTTGTTTGCTTGTTCATTCATTCATTTATTCTGTCATTCATTTTAAACCTGTTGTTACATACCAGGCACTATGCTAACCACTGGGATGATAATGAAGGGTAAAACTTGGCCTCAGATCTCAAGACCCACTGTAGTCCTGTAGGTGCAAGTGATGGTCAACTGACAATTACCAAATACTTAACAAACTGTCAAGGATTGCTTGTCAGCTCAGTCCTGAAAGGATCTGAAGAGAATGTGAGTTTCAATATGTTGGCAAACTGAAGACTCCTCCACTAGACTGGAAGCTTGTTTAGGGCAAGAATGGAATCTTGTTTCTGGAATTCTTGATAGCTCTGAGCACAGGAAGCACATAGAGCATATGTTCAATAAAATTTTGGTGAATTTTTTGGAATGTCTAAGAAAATAATCTACAGCAATGAACTGTAAATTTCAGGGGCCAAGAGTAGGGGATTTGAGGCCAGTTATGGGTTTGGCCTCTATTGATACAGTTCCACTTAGTAATCAGTGACAGCTCTTGCCCTATCATATTTATTCATTCATTTCAGAACATATGTGTTTAGCACCTATGATATGCCAGTGTATGGGCTAATTGTGGATTCAAGACTGAAAAATATAGAAACAGGATCTTTCTTCATGTAGCTCACAGCAGAGGGGGTGTGTGGACCTTGGAACAGACAGAGAAGATTCCAACAGTGTGTGTTAAGCGTTATGAGAAAGCAGTACTAATGTTACCTAGACTGCTTCAGGGGAAGGGTTAAGAGGTTAGGGAGAAGAGTGCTCCAGGCCATAGAGACAGGGTGCAAAGGCATGGAGAGAATGTATATTCACACTCACTGAATGGTCATCTTCAAGGAGAGGAGCCTGAGAGGAGGCTGTGGAAGTGAGCAGGGCCAGATCCTGAAGGACCTTGTAAGGAATGCTAAGTAGTTTGGACTCCATTGAAGACCAAAGGGAATTTATTTATTTGTTTATTTGGAATTTATTTGAAGGGAGTGCCACAATGAAATCTGCATTTTATTAAAAAACATTTTTTTTATTAATTTATTTTTGTTACAGATGTTTCTCCTTTTTTCCCCATTGACACCCTCCTCCCCATTGAAATCTGCATTTTAGAACATTGCTTGAGCTACATATTGAATGGGGGATGGGGAGGGTGAAAGATTTACCCGTTAGGAAGGCTTTTGCAGTAATCTAGGTGGAAGATGACCTGTTGTCAGTGTGGTATAGTGGAAAAGGTATAATCTTGAGAATCCAGCAAGAAATCTAGCTCTACAACTTACTATGTGACTTTTAGCAAGTAACTATTTTACATAGCCCCCACACTTTCTTCTGCAAGATGGAATAATGTGGCCTCTCTGATATCAAACTTATAATACTGATATATATTTAAATGATTGTCCCTGAGGCTATCAGTAATACTCCTTCCTTCCCACTTGTGTTTCCCCTCCTTTAATGTACAACTTTATACTTTTGAATAAGATCTCTTGTTATTGTTGTTGGTCCCCTCTATCCCTGGACGGTGTATGGCACAGATGCCTCCTTTTTCCCCCTCCTGCCTTTGTGACTACTACAGTTCTCCCAGAACATTCATGGCCTCTACCAGGTTACCCCTGAAGAAGTTGGTTCTGTGGAACATCTATTCCAGGCTGGGCAATGTTATAACCAATGAGAACCAAGCTTGGTAAAGACAAAAATCTTTGTTCCCTTTCCTTTGGGAATTTTCTGGTAACTGCATTCTCTTCTTCATGCCCTTGGAATGCAGCGCTGGTGTTATCTTCGGCTGTCCTCAGGGCTCTTTCTTAAGCACTCGTGGAGAGGGACTTTTTTTTTTTTACCGAATAGACCTTATTTTCACTCTGAGACTATTCCAAAATCCTGTCATATTTTCCTTTCTGACATTTCTAAAACTCATCTTTCCCTATTGATCTCCAAAAGCTAAAATTCTTTCCCATACTTTGGCCCTCTTTTAGTTCAACTCCTTATAAATATGTCTGTTGTGGTCTCTGTCCTTGAGTTCTGTCTCTGTTGAAGCAATCTCCTTGGGGCCTTCATTATGACGTCCTTGGAAAATGCCTTCACCGGTTTCTCTCATCGGCATTAAATCTGGGCTTTAGGGACCTTCGCTGCTCTTCATTGCCTGATTTTGTTTTTCCCTGCTGGTTTCCTATAGGTCTTCTTAATTTCTTAATACCTGACCTCCTTAGATGTATTCTTTTTATTTCCCTCTTTTTGTTTTCCTAGGCAGTTTTCAAGCTGTTTCCTCCCCAGCCAAGAACATTTTCTTTCCTTTTTATGTGCCAAACCTAGCCTCAAACAAGGTGTATCCGTAAACCCCTCTTATTTCTCTCATGGCTCTGTTCTCACATTTGCTAGTGTCTCCCTGTTCACAATGATGGTCTGGTCTTTATCAAGTGATGCTACGGGTGTATAATACAGTGTATATATATACACTCGTTTGATATAAGCAGGTCTAGTATTGATTAAGGAAGGTCTTTGCCATTGGTTTAAGTCCATTCTCCTGCTTACATTGCCACTGCCTTGCTTGGAGTTGACCCTTGCAGTGACCTCCCACTGGGTATCAATGTCTCAGCTCTCTCTCCTAGTGATTCCACACTTCACATCATCCTCAGAGATGTCTTTCTGATGCCTTCCTCTTTTTTTTTTTTTTAAATCCTCACACGAGGATATATTTTTATTGATTTTTAGAGAGAGAGGAAGGGAGAGGAGAGAGACAGAGAAACATCAATGTGAGACAGAAACATCTATCGTTTGCCTCCCGTACGCTCCCTGATCAGGGACCGAACTCGCAACCTTTTGGTGTACAGGATGATGCTCCAACCAACTGAGCCACCCAGCCAGGGCACCGTCCTCTTCTTAAAACAAAATAACAGAGCTCTGCTTCCCCTGGCCTGTAGAGTAAGAGTTACCTTCTTCAGTGGAACAAGCATCTTCATACCATGGTCCGTCCTCACCATTCCAGACTCATTCTGCCACATTTTTACCCCCGTCTTAAATTCCAGTCACCCAGAACTGCTTCAGGAAGCATTTTACTATATGCAGAGATCGAGAGTGGACTTCCACAGGCCAAATCTAGTCTGCGGAGTTCTTTGCCGTTTTTTCAAAACCCAAAGATTCCATGTAAAAATCTGTTTTTCTAGTTTCTCTTAGAAAGTATAACAATAGACCACCATATACCCACTTGACAACAGAGGGTTGGCAGTGAATGGTGGCTGCCCCTTTAGATGAAGTGGGCTCTTTTCCAGTTTGCCATGGTTTCTGCCAATACCCTTTTGTATCCCCAACATTGAAGCAAAGTGTCATTTGCCATTTATCATTCATTGTTCTTGTGCTTTGTTTGGCCTTACAGTATTAAGAGAAAATTATACTGCATCTCCACAGATAAATAAAAGATGGGAAGATACTGTTTTGCATTTCAATAAACATATGGGGCCCATTTCATGCTTTCATTCTCCTGGCCCCTATAGGTGTCTGAGTTTGGATCTCTGACAAAGTGCCCTTACACTAAGGGTCTGTGTTCAAATTCTGACCCCATCACTAACTAGCTGTGTGGCTTTGGGTGAGTTACTTAAACATTCTCTTTGCCTCACATTCCACCTCTGTAAATTGGGGATGACAATTGTGTGTACCTCACAGAGTTTTTATGAGATAATCTATGTAGAGAATGTAGTAGTGGGATGGGAACATGGAAAGCATTCAATAAATCTTAGCTATATTGTTATCAATATTACTGTTCTATTTCTCCCACATCTAATGGTGGGAAAACCAGATCCATGAGGGGGTGTGGTTTTGGGCAGAGTCTTTAACCACACCTCCCTAGCTATCAATTTTGCCACTTACTAGCTATGAGCCTGGTCAAGTTTATGCTTCCATTTAACCATCTGTAAAATGTGAACAATAACAGTATAATACTGGTATCCACATCTTTGGTTATGATGTATCATCTGAGATAACCATGTACTGTGTGTATCACAGGTGTCTGCCTCATAATAAGTAGGCAGTCAATGGTAGCTATTATTGACATCAGCTGTCCTGGCAAAATTTTACCTCTGTTGCCTCAGTGATGTCACCTGTCAGTTGTCAGGAGCCAGGTCACCCACCTGTATGTGCTATGTGGTGCTTGAATGTCTACATGGGCTTTTCAAAAATTGAGCTATAACTCACATACCATAAAATCCACCCTCTTAAAATGTACAATCCAGTGGTTTTAAACATATTCACAAAGTTGTGCAATCATCACAACGATCAAATTCCAGAACGTTTCCATCATTCCCCCAAAAGACCCATTAACTGTCATCTCTGAAATCTACCCCCCAGCCCTTGGCAACCACTAACCTGCTTTTTGTTTCTATGGATTCGCCCATTCTAGATATTTCATACAAATAGAATGATACCATAGATGGCTGCACACAGGCTTCAGCCCATGTGTTTCCCTGAAGAATAAAGCTGCACCCTTTTCCAGAAAACAAATTCCAGCTGGGAAGATGCAGGAGGCCCTAAGACGGAAGTAAGAAGTAGGAAGGTAGCACGGGCCAAGACTGACCTCAGAGGAGCAAAACCAAACAGACGTAGGTTTTAGGGGCCAAGTTGAGTAGCTAGGAATGTTGAGGAGCTGCAGACCATGAGTATAAAATACAGCCATGCTAATTCCTGTGGAACTTTCTCAGCCCAGCCCTCAAAAACACTATAAGGATCTCAAATGCCCATTTGTGGATTCACCTGGGAGTTGGTTAAAAATACAGGTTCTGAGCTTTTCCTCAAGCTCACTGAATCAGCATCTCCGGGGGGAGGGGTGTATAGTTAGGATCTGCTACAAGACTCTGTCAGGCAGTGGGTGTGGAAATCACTGAATTGCGAAGGACATGCTTGTATGACACTGAGCCGTGGTGTTGTGTTCCACCTTCAAGGACACTACTCTGTCATGTTGATACTCTTCTTAAGTGTACATGTCTGATGTTCCTAATAGATTATTTACAACCAGGCCTTACTTTGCTTTGTCCTTCTCAGCCGTGGCACAGCCTTACACGAAGTAGGGGCTCAGCACGAGTTGGAAGATTGGTTATGCAGGAACCTGGATAATTGCTGGGATATTGCAGCCACAAAGTCATTAAGGTCCACGGGGCCTAAGAGGAGATCTTTCTCGTGCATTTTAAGCATTCTTTGTTTGAGCCTCTGGTTTGCCTTCAGGGCTGCGATTTGTGCCCCAGTGGTCAGAGCCCTTTGATCTTTAGGCTCCAGTGGATGTCCCCAGAGGAGTCCCTCAAGGGGACCTTCCAATGGGCTGCACGGTGCTGATAGGTAGAGGAGCAATAGGTGAAGCAGTAGGGTGGTTCCTACACCTCACTGATTAGAATCCCCCAGGGAGAGTGCTCACATTCCTGTGTCTCCTTGGACCCAGTGAACCAGACTGTTGTCCAGGAAGGGGAAATTACTACCCAGATGCTACCCAAATACTGCTCTTGGACCCACTGAACCAGACTGCTGTCTAGAAATGGAAATTACTACTCAGGTAGTACCCAAATACTGCTCTAGAGTTTCAAGAACATGATCCTCCTGCCTGTGTCTGGAGCAGACAATGTGTTGTGCTCATGGGATTTACTTGGGCAGGGCTGTGGACTGGGATTCGGGAGACCTAGGCTCAGTCTTGGCCCTGCCTTTTTAGTGGTAGTGTGACACTGTGTGGCTCTGGGTAAGCCACTCACTTTTCAGTTTGCTTCTTTGTAAAGTGAGGGGTTTGGACCAGGGTTAGATACCTGGAATGCAGACAGGATCACTGATATCTGTAGGCCCTTCTCTGTAGGCTCACATGTCAGTTCCAGAGGATCCGCCTGTTTGTGTGCTCTGAGGATACAACTACTATCTCCGTCCCAGGTCAGCAGCTGGTCAGTGTCATTGGAGGCAAACTTGCTGAAGCCCACGGTTGGGAGGTTTGGCAGTTGGGGTGAAATGGTGGTGAGATTAAACAAGCATGGGGAGCCCCCCTCTTTCCTTGCTCACTCGACCCCTCCTCTCTCTTCTTCCCATATTTTAGTAATTAAGAGTTTCATGTATACAAGCTCCATTTTTAAATTGCAAATATCCCATGGGAATGTTCAAGCCACCAATTGTTAATACTCTAGGGTTTGAGTAAATCTAGCGATTGGAAAACTTTCAGTTTAACTAGCATTCTGAATTAAAGAAACTTGAGTGGGTGGATAATGTCACATGTACGTGGGTCTCTGGAGCCCGAGGAAGGGACAGAGGGGCACAGCAGGGAAGAGATGGCGGCCAGTCATTGATTTGGGTGTCTCGCCCAGTACCTTGGCAATGGTGCTATAACACATCTACTGTGATGCTTTTAGCAGCAATGCCCTAAACTAGTGATGCTTCACCTGGACCATCTTATCGTTCTGTGTTATTTTATTAATGACTCTAGGAAATAAACATTTTGGTTGCCCAGGAACTGAGTAAGGGTTGGGTCACTGTTCTTTTAACTTTTCTTGGGATCTGAAATCCACATTCATCCCCAAATATAATTATTTATTTAGCTCCCACTCAGATCACAGATCACAGCCCCATTCGGGTCAGCCCTGTGAAACACCATGAGGAAGCAGCGCTGTTTCCGGATTCTCTTTTCTTTCCCCCGAGTGTGTCCTTCCCTAGTCTTTCTGCATGTAGATTTACTTGTCTTTAATTGCAGTTACATTTTTCCTCTTTCTTTGCTACAGTAAAACAAACGAAGGAATGGAGACTCCCCAGGCATGCTTTTGGTGTTCCTGCAGTCTCTGCTGCATTGTCTGGAAAACCACAGACTGCATGTAGATGCCAATGAATCCGTCATCGGATTTTGTTTAAGCCGTGTATTTACCAAGATCCTCGCTTGAGCCATGGCTTAACTTTTTAATCTTTGATTTATAATTTTACAGTTGCGGAGACAGAAAGAAACCCCACTCCTTTGGAGGAGCATGGCCTTTTCCCATTGCTTCACCCCGCTGCCACTGAGCTTCTCGAACCCCGGCACCTGGACACCATCAGCAAGACCTTATGGATGGGCTACCTACCCCTGAGCAAAGAGGAACAGCAACTCCAGTTTCTAACTGGATTGCCTTCTTCATTTCAAGTAATGGCTGCCATCGGCTCAGATTAAAGACAGATCAGCTGGACAGCTGCTTGAAGGACTAACTGATAAGGGCACTGAAATGTCTGTAATGTGTTCACACATCCATGGAAATATAAGGAGACAAAAATAATACGAGCACTTCTTTTAGGGACAATTCTGTATGAGGCTGGAAGGAATGGTTTGATAAATTCCTTAGGGGTGGGAAGTAGGGAGTAATAGGAATATAGAGGAGAGTGGGGATGTTTTGCTGTAGGGTTCCTGTTTTTCCTACTGGGATATAAACGTGGGAGACCCAGCTGGATCGTTTGTAACCATGAGGGGTAGGCAGACTACCCTACTGATCCTCCTGCGTGGTTCTTCCCCACACAGCGCTCAGCCTGTCCTCTAGGAAAGATCCAGCAAGTAGTGGTTTGAAGGAGACACCGATTTATTCACCTACATGTCTCTGCTCTGCCCTCTAGGACTTGAAAATGAAGACATAGTCGTAAACCCTCTATCTTTCAGTTCTAGGATGTTAGCCATTAGTGTGTTTTCATTCACTTGGGGGTGAGGGTTGTTAACAGAGAAGATCAAATCAAATGGGGTTTGAACTCTTTGCCGATGGGTTGGGTAATCAAACCCTGTGTTGAGTTAATTAGGTCACTGGAGACACCAGGTGGAATTTGGATCTTTAAAAATATTTGGCTTAAGAGTGATATTGCTGGCTATTTGTAAATGAGGACATCAATGAATATTATTGGAATCATGAACTATGGAATTGGTGGTCATGTTCAATAATTCAACAAATAGTTAAATACCAGCTGGACAATGTGGAGATCTAGGAGCAGAATAGACATGGTTCCTCCCTCATGGAGCTTACAGTTTTGCTTTCTCTTAAATGTGAAGAGCAGTGGCCACAGCAAACAAGTGGCCACAAAGATACTTTCGAGCCCACGATTCCAATTAATCATGCCTGGTGACCATGCTATTGTAAGACTTGCAAGTCTGCATTCTATGCATGCTCTGTGAACCCGCGTGGACTGTTTCCCTAGCAAGCTGTATAAAGTCCTGTGGTGTCAGGGGAAGGAGCTAGAGTTAGGAAGGCTCCTGGGGAGGGACATATTAAGTGCCTTGGGTCAGGAAACAAGAAGGGACAGAATTCAGGGACCAGCTACTGCTTCTGTTCTGTATAGGAAAACAGCAGTGTTAGAAATACTGGGCTGGAAGATTTGAGACCCAGGTTTTAGTCTTTATTCTGATATTAACAAGCTATGTGACTGTGGGCAGGTCACATCACATCCCACTTGGAGGCTTCTTGGGTGATTCCAAGACCCCTTCCAGCTCTAAAATGTTAACACCAGGCCTCAGACTCCTGACAACTGGCCAGTCTCTCTCTCCTGTTCCTAAGCTGTCAGGACAAGTAGGTCTGCAATAGTCACTTGACTGTTATTCTTTTTGGAGGGGTGTTAATCAACCTTATAAGATACAATGAGTCTGCCTTTCCCCTTTGGAGTTGAGAAGATTCTAGAAACATACCCCATAGAGCCCACAGTGGCTTCATTCCCTCCTTCATCCTTTCTTCGACCCCTGCCTTTCTTCCTCTCCTTTCTTTCATCACATTTCTGCTGAGCCTGTAGCACGTGCTATGTACCAGGTGTGTGATAAGTTTGGAGATCCAAGGTACACCTGACATTTTCCCACACTCCAGAAGCGTTTATAGGAGAGGGGACAAAACCCTTGCTGGCCTTCCTCTTGGTGAGAATCAACCATGTCCCGGGGGAGTGTGCTGGTGGTACTCCCAGGGTCATGAACCACCTTACCCTGTCTCAGGGTAATGAGACAGATGCCCCATTCTGCTCAAGCTATTTGGAGGTGCCTTGGTCACCATTTAGGCCTAGGGTCACCATGAAGAGATCTGTGTCCAGATATAAGAAGAGAAAATATTTTACTTTTTGGGACACATCTGTAGAGGGACAGTCTTCCATACAGTGATAGCCACTGCCTACCCGATCTCCTGCAGCCATCTCTGCCCAGGTGAGGAGAACCCAGGTGACTGCTTCCTAGCCTTAAAAAAAACCCCTCTCATGCTTCCCCTGTGCCCTCTCCATTGCCTGACAAGGACAGTTATTCCCCCCCAAAGAAGGCAACTGAGGAGAAGACTCACTTTTTATTCATTAATAATTCAGCATATTTGGTTTCAATCCCTACTAGCTGCTTGCTCTTGTCTGGGATGTCTGGGTGCAGCACCCAGTCAGGTCAGGCCTTCGTGTCTGCTCCTCAGACACCTTCACACCTGGCTGGTGAGGCAGGCAGCCAGGGCAGCCATGAAGAGAGTGCACCTGACTCCAGACTTCACAGAGACGCTGCGGAGTCCCAGAGGAGGTAGGCCACATCCCAAAAGGATCTGGGTGTCTCCAGTACTGGCTTTGAGCAGGCTCTGGCCTCCTAGGTGCTGGGGAAGATGCCAAAGCGCCCGCAGAGCCAGTGGCCAGGCAGGGCCAGGTCTGGCGGAAGGGGCTTTGCGGTCTGGAACACACCCCTCCTGGAGGGCCAGCAGGTGCCAAACACCTCCTACCCACAGCTGGAGGTCCCAGGTGCTAGGAAGTCATGAAGGGATTGGCCAGTCGTTGAGGCCCCGCCCCTGCCCTTTGATCTCTCTCTTCCCTAGGGCTGGACTCACGTGCCCCTTTCTCCATCGTCCTTTCCGTGGAGACATCAGAAGCTCCTGACTGAAGTTAGTTCAGTGCCTGCTAGAGCCCCAGAGGAGTAGGAAGAAAGGAGAAGCTCTCCCAGTTTCTACTCTATTCTCAGTTTGTTTGGCACACAACTAGCTCTAGATGGGCAGTTGCTTTCTAAGTTTCATCTATTATTATATCCGCTGCTGCCATCCTTTGCCCAGTGGCTGTAATCCAGAGGTTTTCCCTGTCCGCTATTAGTATGTCCCGCCTGGTGGGATCACCCGGCTGCTCCTGCCCCTGCCATGGGCCCTGGTCACATGCTCTTCCACCGAGATCGGGCAGCTGTAGCATCTGCCTTTTACATCCAGCCGAGATGGCAGCCTCCTCGCCCCCAGACTCCAGACTTCCCTCTGGAAATCCACCCCCTGGTGAACTGGAAGGACCCTCCCAAGAAGCCCATGCTGTCTGCTCCTAATTTCAGGATGTTTGGACCCTCGAGAATTGTCTGTATCCCTCTTCCAGGGCACAGATTTTTCTCTCCTGAGTTCACCACCTGAGCAGGGACTCAGAGCTATGAAGCCGAGACCATCCAGTACCATCCCTCTTCCTTGCCCAAAGGAGATGGAGGTGAAAGCCCAAGAAGATTCCCCAAAGGGGATGGCAAAGACCGAAGACAACCAGGTACAGAAGAACGGACAGGATGACCAGAACAGCCCCCATAGCAGTGGGGATCTACCACTTACATCTAGGCCCCTGAAGACCAGGGGAGTCCTCACTTCCGGCAAGTGCAGTCCTGGGCCTCTGGACCTCAGTCCCAAGCACCCACAAGACAGCTTGAGTGGGAGCACCCAGCTGTCTCCCACCCCTCCTGCTCCGAGGGCCAGGTGGTCACAAGCTCACACAGCCTCCTGCCTCCTCTGAGGCCTGACTCAGAAGCAGCCGTGCTCTCTGGCCCGAGCCCATGCTGCTCCCTGCTGCCGGAGATCCACCAAGGACGTGCCCAGCTTTCCAGGTTCACTCACTTTGTGTAAAGAGATGGATGCTGAAAGGCAGCAAGCCCTGCAAAAGAAGAAGTTCCATGCCACTTCTGCTACCACCGCTGTGGGATTGAGGTGAGCTGCCCCCACCTCCTATGCTACCTTGCCTTGCTGTGGACACAAACCTGGCCACCTTGGAGGACACTGGGCATCACTGTAACAAGACCTTGGAGGGTGAAATGGAGGTCATGGCCGACTGCAGTGCCACTCGCCCTGCCCCTTCTTCTCTCCTTCTGGCTCAGCAATGGAAGTCACCCTGCCCCTGGCCACTCACACTGGCCGGTCCCTGCTCCCATCACAGACAGGGCATCTACAGATTGGATCTCTCAGCTGACTGTAGATGATAACGAGGACAATGAAATGGACACTACTCCCCCTTGCTGTGCTTCCACAACCCTGTCTTCTCCAGACTCTGGATTCCTGTCAGTTTACCAAACCCAATCCAGTAAGGAGCGCTGACGCCCTGCAGTCCCTCCACCGGCCCACCTGCATTGAAGGACCACTGCCCTACCTCAAGCCATCCCACTGGCCCCCAAACCACGCCTCAGCCCACCTTAGGGACCCCTGATGGTCAGCAGAAGGGAACCTCTCCCCCCAGTGCTCCTGTTAGCACTGAACGACCCCTCATGGCGTTGGAGTTCCACCGAGACGCCTAACGCTGGGGACGCTCGCTCACTGTTGGACAGGACATATGCAGGCCCACTTGTGGTTACTGGTCCTGCAGCTCCCATGGGTGGGGGAGCTATGGGGTCAGTATGTCCACCCCAGGCCCCACTCATTCACAGGCATCCAGAGCATCAACTCCAGAGGATGCCTTAGGAAGGAAGCCCTGCTTCTGCATCTCGTTCTGGCCACGTAGCCAGGGACCCGTCTGGCCACAGCATGGCTGCAGGGGGAGGAGCAGGCACCCCCGGTGCTCGGGGACACTGCTGGTTTCACCTGAAAGCCACTCACCTGGAGTTTCCTCATTTCATTCTTGAAAATAACCTAATTACCTCATGCAATTAAAATGTTTATTATTTTGTCTCTGAAAAAAAAAAAAACAACCCTCTCAATAAACAAACATCTTTCATGTATACTGTGCTGTGTACATCCACTGTGGCTGGCGGCCTCTTTAAAAAGGAAAACACACTAATCAGACAAAAAGATATTGCTATCAATTCTAACCCCAATGTGAATCCTATATAAGTGGCTCCTTCTCACCTTTGTTTCTTTCATCATCAGCAATTCTATTTGATACGTATCTCTAAGTGCAGCCAATATTTTATGGAAAAATAAATCTATGAAATTTGCTAATCAGGATTGCTGACATCAACTGTTTGGTTTGAGAATTTTACCCGGGGAAATAATCTTAGGGACTTCAATGTCTGGCTTAAATGGTGGAATTAATGACTTTTGACTCTCAACTTCACGTCCCATTTGAGGTCAAGGAATGTGCTGACACCTCCAGTTAATGCCTATTCCTCTCCACAGCCACTAGCTTTCATTTTCCCTCTGCTTTCATTTTTTTGCACATGTACAGCATCAATAAATGGATTGATCAGCGCTTCACCTCTTCTCCTCGTCCTTACTTTCCCTCGTGTAAACATGCTAAAAATAGTGTAAGGGTCACAAGATCGGATGGCTGACAGGTCTTAGAAGAGAAACAAAGGGCCTAGTAACTCAAATAAATGAAAAATCGACCCTAGACTAATTGGCAGCATGTTCAAATACCTTAGTGCAGTGTTACTCCCACTAAGCAGAAGCAGTATCAGTAAATCTATATGACTCTAAACACTGTAATGAAAAGGGAACCCTTTTTTCTTCCATGCTGAAGGAGCTGTAGCAGAAAAGGGAATGTTCTGTCAACCATCTCGTATTCCCAAATATCTGGATAATGGCCACTGTGAAGACAAGAAGTACAGATGATGGACTGGTCTTTCTATCTCTGCGTTGCATAATCAAGTCCTATAGTTCTAGCCATTGACTCTCAGGCAATCTACCTATGTTTACTCTGTCCCTCTTGAGAGAAAACAAAAACCTTATTTTTCCAAGCAATTAAAACTCTTCCGCTTGAGCTCGAATGAAAGAATTCGGAGTCCTGTCTTGTTGTATATAACTGCATGTTTCATCTGCCTTGTTTTACTGATTGACAGAAAACTGATAAACTGAGGCCTCTCTGAATCGGGGGTGGATGTGCTGTCTTGGTGGCCCCACTGCTAATTTGTTTGACTATTTTGCAGGATTTCTTACTCTAATGGGAAGGTTTATTAAATATG
This sequence comes from Tadarida brasiliensis, assembly GCA_030848825.1. Lineage (NCBI taxonomy): Eukaryota > Metazoa > Chordata > Mammalia > Chiroptera > Molossidae > Tadarida > Tadarida brasiliensis. The sequence goes on along the minus strand of CM061267.1, from coordinate 72,731,796 downwards.
GGGGGAAGGGGCGGTGCAAAGCTTTCTGAATACTAATGAACTTATTTGCCAAAATTTAAATGTTCTTTCTTGTCAGTGAATGCCTGTCTCACTTAACAGGATCCAAATTGAATAATGAAGAAAATTAGACTATATCATACCCTCAAGAGAAATTGTGTGTGAATTATAATAGCGAGGGGGGAAGGGGTCATATTTGAGGGGAAAAAAAAGAGTAGAGAAAAGGGTCCCATATGAAAGGATGAACCCAGAGAAACCCAGTTCTTTCCAAAGAACAGAGTTGGCTTTCCCACTGCGCAAGCAGTCTCTCACTCTGCCTGGCTTCGAGTGAGTACAGTCATGATCATAGGGAAATGAATGCGAGCTTTCAGGGTTACCATTTACTAAACTTTTTCTGGTGTAAAACATCATATACCTGGGATGCAATAGGAAAATCAGTAAACTTTGAAAAGTGAACATGGAACTCCAGGCAGATGGCTAGAGTTTGAGAAATTACTCCATTTTCTCCTTCAAGCATGGTGTCGCAACGAAGCTGCCCCTGGGCCAGCATGTTTACCTCCGTGGCCTTGGAATTGACGACGTGATGCTCTTCCTTTGCCCACCGTGAAGGGCACGGCGGGGACGAGAAGGCTGCCATCTCGCCCTGGGAGACAGGCTGGGAGGAGTTCAGCAGCCACACAGACTGCTGGACTTGGTCAGGGCCAGGAACAGAGTGTGTGTTTGGAGTTAAATAAAGCGATGGTGGGGAGGTGAGGGAGACTACAAAGGCGAGACCGGGCAAAGACAGAGTTGGTCCGTCATACACTTGAACTTGGACAAGGATGAGGTGGGGAAAGATCCCAAAGTAGACAAAAGAAAGGGAAGTGTGACATTCTCCAGAGTTTGCAGAGATTAATTATCCTGAGATTGCAGGAGGAGGGAGAGAAGATCAAAAGAAAAGAAAGAAGGTCCTGGAGTCCGTGAAGTTTCAAAAATAAAACACAAAACTTTTAAAAAACCATCATCGTACCTGGTCGGTGGGGCTCAGTGGTTGAGCATCGACCCATGCACCAAGAGGTCGCCAGTTCGATTCCCGGTCAGGGCACATGCCCAGGTTGTGGGCCAAATCCCCAGTGGGGGGCATGCAGGAGGCGGCCAGTCAATGTTCTCTCTCATCGATGTTTCTATCTCTCTCCCTTCCTCTCTCTCTAAAATCAATAAAGAAAAAAAAATTAAAAATACAATTAAAAAACCATCATCATGCTCTTCTAAAAAAGAGGCTGGGCACCACCAGAAAGTCTGACGACAGCGGGATTGGCATTTAGGGATTTACTTTCCATCTTGGAGAGAAAAGGTCTATATGACATAAATTCATAAGACATTAATATGTTTTTGGCCATGGCACCAGGCTTCAGTTACTGAAGGGACCAAGAGTGGCCAGTGCTTCTCAGATGTGCACCAACCCATTGGGCAGTCTTTCATTTGAGATTTGTATTATATCCAATTAACTAGAAAAAAGACCTACTATATTTGATTGCCTCTGTGAGAGAATTATGAAACTAGATTTCCCCCTTGGAATAAACATTTGATATTAAAAATTAACTGACAGCTGTCAGAGGGGAGGGGGCAGGAGGGGACTGGATGAAAGAAGGGGAAGGGATTAGCCAAGGAACATGTATGCCTGACACACAGGCACAGACAGCAGTGGGGTGATGGCCAGGGGAAAGGGGGGCCGGGGCTGGGTGGAGGTGGGCAAAGGGGGGGAAATGGGGGCCTCTGCAATAGTGTCAACAATAAAAATAAAATTAAAAAATCAAGTAAATAAATAGGAAGAGCATCTGGGGACATTAAGATTCATCTCCCCCATTTCAAATCATGATCTATACCTTCAGGAAAAAAAAAAAAAAAGAACTTGGAGCTTGGAAAGTGGAAGAAGAGAGGAAAGACGACTTTTGGGTGGGGGAACAAGAATAGGGAAATGAATGCCGCAAACCAAGTAAGACTACACCATTTGTGGGAAAATTAAATGAACGACAGAGTTGGAAGGATAATGAGGGTAATGAGGAATATGAGATGACAAGACATTAAAAATAGGACATTTCTAGGGAAAGCAAGGGTGAATGATGCATTACGTGGGAGAAGATGAAGGCGAGGAAGGGAGGAGGAAATGGGGATGGAAAGCAAAACGTGACTAACGCCTTCCAAAGGCAAGTTTGAAGGCCCGGAAGCACGTGGCCCAACCTTTGGAGAACACGCACGAGCGAGAGATCAAGGAGGGAAAGATGGCTAACGTGAAATTGGGCAGACAACACAGGAAGCAATAAGCCCCATTCGTCCTCAGGAATGAAAGCATTTCTAGAGAAATGTATTAGTCTGTGTTCTCCACTCATCTGTGAATAAAACCATCCTCAATCTCCCTTTTACAAAAGGTGGAATTATAAAACGAACACTGTGAAAGGGAAGGAAGCTAGTAAATATTATCAGGGGAGGGTGAAGAAGAGATCGCATCTGGAACCATTGAGGTGGGGACTGAGCAGGCAGAACTGGTCATGGCCTTTTCTAGAAAAATTTTGAAATTCAGCCTCTTACGGAAAGAACTGGAGAAAAGGGATCCAAACGGAAATGGGGGCAGTGAGGAGGGGGCAGCTTGAACTGTAGCGAATATTTTAGAGTATATTTCAACATTTTTCCCTCATAGAAAGGAGTGAGTTAAAAAGCTTCCTAATATTGTTTTCAACACTCAGACGAGAGGATTTTTAGCAACATCACGTATTCCTGGTAGTAGAAATAGATGAATTTTTCAAGAAGATTAATGTCTGGTGCAGGTCTAAATGCCTGTGTTTATCCTTTTGCTTTTCCTTTCAGCCAGACACTACCCGACCCCCTTCTGAGGGAAGCTGATAAAGCAATTTAGGTGGAAAGGCCTAATGAGATAATGATGCTAAGGCCAGTTAACACCTAATAAGAACATAACCACCAGGGATGATATTGTTGCTTATTAATTAGGATGAGGATGTGGAGGAAAGCACTGATTTAGCAGAGAGCACTCAGGAGGAAAGCTGTTTTCCCAAAGGGCGAGTCGCAGCGGCAGGCAGAAGTGGGGCGACATTGAGCAGAGCTGGAGATTTACGGTTGTGGGGTTATACTGGGACCACAGAACTGGACGCCAAGCAGGAGGCAACGGATGCCATCCTGCTGGTGGCCAGGGCTGGGCCTTGCACGGAGACTCCAGGCTGAGTTTTGGGGGCCGTCTGCTTGCCTTCGATTCCACAGTGGTCATTCGTGGGCAGACGGGCAGGTGTCCAGAACTGGACTGGGTGTGCTTCCAGTTCTGGGACCTTCCCCCTCCACTCCACTCGGTCCCGTGGATCAGACCCATAGCACAGCTCTTCAATCAGTGGGGGTGCCCTGCCCTGATGTGGGAGCCCAGAAGATCTTTCGGTCCTGTTTTTGGAGGCACACAACTAGCCTTCGCTTGCTGACTTGAGTTTAAGGTGTCATGGTACCAGTCACTACCCCAGTTCTGCTGCCTGAGTTCCCTGTGGGTTCGGGCACGTCCACGTTCACCAGTTCGCTGCAGATACACTAATGTCTGCGTTAGTTACAGGCAAGAATTCCAGGGAGCAGCTGAATGAAAAAACACGGAGCTTCTGAAATTTTGTGAGCCCTCAAGGGAGGCGTAGAAGCTTGAAATCCAGGACCAGTCTGGGGCAGCGGATTTGGGACCCAGGAAGGAACATGAAATTTACCATCTTTTCCCTCACAATGTGGGTCTCTGGGTCCTGGAGTTCAGGCTGTCCTTCACTGGTCCCTGTGTCTTTGGTTGCCATCTCTGCCATGATGGGGTATGGTTTTCTATCCCTTTCGGTGCCAATTATTTATTTTATCAGTTGGATGAGGGCAACTCACAGGATTTTTTTTGTCTTCTGTGATCATGTCACTGACTTTGCCGTGGAAAGGAAATAACATTCTCATCATTAACTTTTTATTTTTATCCTCACCTAAGGATATGTTTTCTATTGATTTTTAGAGAGAGGAAGGGTGAGAGAGAGAAAGAGAAAGAGAGAAAGAAACAAACATTGATGTGAGAGAGAAACATTGATCGGTTGCCTCCCGTATGCACCTCGACCAGGGATCAAACCCACAACCCAGGTATGTGCCCTGACCTGGAATTGAACCTGAGACCCTTTGGTGTATGAGACAACACTCCAACCAACTGAGCCACCTGGCTGGGGCTCATCGTTAACTTTTTAAAGGAAGTATATTTTACTTTTATTAACTCTGTGGTTTGAGAAAGGCAAGAACTAAAATGTGCTGGACTGAAAGCCAGAAGCTATGGCTCTCATCCCAATCCTTATACATATCAGCCCTGTTACTTTGGGTCAATCTTTTGCCTTTCGGAGCCTCAGTTTCCCCATTCATAAAATGAGAGGTTTTTCTTTTAGGGTAATCTTTGAGGTTTTAAAGCTATTTAAAGACTTAAAAATCTATATTTAAGCATATATAAATTCATAAGGATTCTACATGTATTAATCCTTTATCAGAGAAATAATTGGTAAACTCAAAGGATGACAAATATTGCCTTAAATCCATCATTTAGAGGGGACAGTGAAGGTCAGGGTTACCAGTGAACCAATGGCAAAACTATTCAGCGCTGAGTGGCAGGCCCAACCTTAAAGGCAGGTGCTTTACAGGTGAGGAAACTGAGGCTTCAAAAGGTGAAACAGGTTCTTTAAGATTATATAGTTAGTTAGAGGGGATGGAGCCAACATTTAAACCCAGATCTCCCTGAAACTAAAGTCCTTAACTTTAATCGCCACTGTGTAAATCTCCCACCATTTAGAACTCAATACTTATGACCTTTATTTGATGTCCTTTATCTGAAGTTTTCTTTATTTCAACTGGTCATGGAAGGAAGGAGCAAGGCAAGGAGTAGTCTGAGAAATCTTCCCAGTTAATTCTGATACACAGACCTCTCTGCCTCACCTTCGGGCATCACCTGGCCAGAGTCATGCTAACACGGTTACATAAACAGTGCCTTTCTTGAACACTTTCTGCCATGTGTGGATTCTCATTTCTGCTTCTTTCAGTGTGGCTTTGGAGAAGGCAGGTGCATTAGACACAATTGTTTCTCTTGTCTTCCTAATGGGAAATTGAAGCAAAGGGAATTGAATAATGCAACGTCATGTACCCAGGGGGTCACAGAATTGACATGGTGACCCACACCTCAAACTCCAGCCTCCACAAGACATTGTCTTTCTAGCCAATTCAATTAATAAAGTATTGTGTACATAGAGGGGTCATGTCAGTTTCCCCCTGGAGTTTTCTAGTAGGTTTATCATTCCAGTGACATTAATTTATTCAGAGTATCTGTACAACCAGCCATTGACAAATATCAAGTGGAGGAGAATGGTTTTTTTTCTTTTCTTTTTAATTTTTTTTTCTTTTTCCTTTATTGATTTTATAGAGAGAGGAAGTGAGAAGGAGAGAGAGAGAGATAGAAACATCGATGAGAGAGAACATCAGATTGGCCGCCTCCGGCATGCCCCCCCCTGGGGATCAGGCCGACAACCCGGGCATGTGCCCTGACTGGGAATCGAACCTGCGACCTCGTGGTGCATGGGTTAATGCTCAACCACTGAGCCACACCAGCTGGGCAGGAGAATGGATTCTTAAACAGACATTCCCATGAACCAAACAATGACTTTCTAGACTTTCAAAGATTGGTCCCAGAAAAATTCTTCATCAAGGTTAAGAGGGTTTAGGTGCTGAAAACAGAGGGGGCTCTTCGTTGTTCATATAATCTTTTAAAGTAATAAAAAGAATTAATTACTTTAAAAATAAGAACATTAGCACTTAGAATTTCAAACCGCTTTTCAATACTTTATGTTTATTTATTTAATTATTTATTTTTAATCCTCACCTGAGGATATGTTTTTTTTTTAATTGATTTGAGACAAGGAGAGAGAGACATCGATGTGAGAGAGAAACATCAACCAGTTGCCTCCTGTATGTGCCCCGACTGGGGATCAAACCTGCAACCTAAGTATGTGTCCTACTGGGAATTGAACCCACAACCTTTTGGTGCACACGGTGATGCTCCAACCAAATGAGCCACCCAGCCAGGGCTCAATAATTTATTTGAATGCCACACAGACAAGGCCTGAGACTTAGTCTTAATCCATAATTCTCTACAATCTAAAATGCCTACATTTTGTCTTCTTTCTATATTTTGGGTTCTTATTTTCTTTTTGCTGAAGAAATTCTAAATTGTTGCTTGGTATGGTTGCAGTCAGCTAATTGTGAAAAGTAAGAAATATACAGCTATAGGATTTGATTACATAAAGGTACAATAGAATACAATGTTGCCATTTAGAAGAATGAGGCAGCTCTATATGGAATGTCTAAGATATATAGTTAAAATATAAAGTGCAAGATATAGAACAACATGTATGGTAAGCTACCATTTATATAAATACAAACATATCTATGTGTATGCATTGCCTAGCTGTGGGACATTTAAGGAACTCGTAATAGTGGCTGCCTCTGGGGAGAAACTTACTGCTGGGAGATTGGAGGGAGATTCTATATATACCCTGTTTTCCTTTTTATATAGTATATCATGTTCTTGTATTACCTATTCATATTTTTTTTTATAAAGAAGGAGGTAGAGCTATTTTTATTGAGATGGAAAAATATAAAAGATATATTGTTAGGTACAAAAAGCAAGTTGCAGAATGGTATGAATAGTATATGATTCTATTTTTGTAAAGTAATTATACATACATATATGTATGTGTATACATATATAAACATCTGTAAGGATATGCACCAAATTGTAAACAATGGTTCTCCCTAGAGAGTAGCATATGAAAAAGTGTGTGTGTGTGTCTGTATAGACTTTCATTTTTTATCCTATGTATTTCTATATTGTCTGAATTTTTTTTACAAAGCCCATACTAATTCAAAATAAATAACTCATAAAACCCAAACCCAACCAAAGGATTTACTTGACGTCTACACATCTATAAACAAAATTTCCCAGATCAGCCTTTCTGGTCAGCCATGTTCTGTTTTTTGTTTTTTGTATCTCACAGATTGACTTCAGATTTTTCCTTGACCTCTTCTCTGAAATTTCCTGAACTTTCTGTTTCTTGATCTTTACTCTCCTACATTCTCCTTTATTAATAGGACCCAGCTAAGGTCATGACCAAGAAATCACAGTAATATTACAGAGAGTTCCTCTCTCAACTTCTTTCCCCTTAAATCAGTCTGGAATGATGCAGCTAAAATCCCCCTCATTCCTACTTCAGAGACTTCAACCTGGGTTTAATCTAACAATCTACTATTTCAGGAAAACTTTTCTGCTTTCGGGATCATTCCTATCAGCACACAAATATGTTACAGCTCCAATCTCAAACAAAACCAAACCGTTGGTTTTTGTTGTTTGTTTGGTTTGAGTGACGAAACCTCCACTCAACCTCTCTCAACTCCACACTCTTCCCAAATACCATCCCATTTCTCTGCACGCCCTTACATTCATTCTGAAAACCACTCCTCCCAGGCTTTTAGCCCCACCCCTCTCCCTAAACTGTCTTGTCAAGGTCACTTAGGTATTTACTTGCTAAATCCAATGGTCAATTTTCAGTCCTCATCTTGTCTCTCAACTCATTGGTTACAGTTGATCACTTTCTCTTTCTTGAAACAGTTTTTCTTCCTCTTGGCCTTCCAGAACCTCTCTCGGATCTCCTCCTATCTTACAGTCTGTTCCTTGTTAGTGTCTTCTTTATCCTCTTCCCTTGAAAACATCAGGACTGCTCAAGGCTCAGTTCTTGAGCACCTGCCTTGTCTAGTTAAACTCATTCCCTTGGTGATCTCATCTAGCCCCCTGACTTTGAATGCCATTTTCAGGCTGATGACTTCTACATTTTATGTCTAAATCCCAACCTGGCCCTAAAGTACAGACCCCTTGTCTTCTCGATATCACTATTTAGCTTTTTAAAAGGCATCTTAAATTTAACTTGTCCAAAAGATAGATCCAACTGTCCCTGCCACCCTTTCCACATTGGTAAATGGCAACTCAACTGAATCTTTACTTTCAAAATATGTCCTATCTGATAACTTTCATGATCCCTACCACTAAAGCCCTAGTCCAAGCCTCAGTATCACTCACCTGCATTAGTTCAATATTAATTTGGGTGATTATGATGTATCAGCAGAGGTTTATCCATTAGAACAAGTGTACCATTCTGGGGGATGCTGATAATAAGCGAAGCAGTGGATGTATATAGGCAGGAGGTATATGGGAAATCTCTGTACTTTCTCCTCAATATTTCTGTGAACCTAAAACTGTTCTAACAAATAAAGTTCTAATTTTTAAATGCCTTTAAAAATATAAATCAGATTATATATAAAAATATAAATCACTGCTCTGCTCAAAACCCTCCAAAAGCTCCCATTTTACTCCAAGTAAGATCAGAATTCCTTACCATGACCTTCAAGGCCTATAATGCTTCCTGTACTCACTCCACGTCTCTGAACTCACCCTCTATTACTCTGCCTTCACTATTCTCATGACACACTGACCTCCTTGCTGCTTTTGGACATGCCCCACCTCAGGGCCTTTGCACTTGCTGTAGCATCTGTTTTGAATGCTCTTTTCTCAGATATGCACATGGCTCAGTCCTCTCCCTTTATTCTGCCCAAATGTTACCTTATCAGAGGGCCTTCCTCGAACACCTTTAGAATAGCACTTGCCTATCTTACTCTGCCCCTTTACTCTGCTTTATTTTTCTTCTGAAACATTATACATCTATTTGACTATTATTTGCTTATTAGATATCTGCACTGGAATATAAGCTCCATGAGAAAGGGAACTTTGTCTTGTGCATTACGGTATTGTCAGCATTTAGAAAAATGACTGCTACAGAGAAAAATGCTCAAAAAAATGTTTGCTGAATGTTGAATAAAGAATGTTGAGCGGTTCCCTATAGCTTCCTTTAGCATATTCATATTACATGAAATTTGTCTTAAGACAGTTTACTTCTCTATCTCAACTTTCTCATTTCTTTCTCTCTTTTTTTAATATTCACCTGAAGATATTTTTCCATTGATTTTTAGATAGAGTGGGAGGGAGGGAGGGAGGGGGAGAGAGAGAGAGAGAAACATCGATATGAGAGAGACACATCAATTGGTTGCCCCCTGCACGACCCCAACCAGTGCCGGGGATTGAACCGCAACCAAGGTATGTGCCCTTGACCGGAATCGAACCCTCAACTCTTTGGTCTGCCAGTCAACGCTCTAACTGCTGAACCAAGCCAGCCAGGGCCTCATTTCTTTCTTTTTAAATTTTGTTTTAACTTTTTATTTTGAAATAATTATAGAGTCACAAATATTTGCCAGCACAGTACAGAGAGGTTTCGTGTACCCTTACTCAGTTTCCCCCTAAGGTTACATTTCACATAGCTATCCTTTTTGAAAAATACTATTTCCTTTGTTTCCTTTACTCAAGTTTCTCTTGCTTTCTTCTATAAGGCTTCGTCTCTTATTTCATAGCCGAGCCACTGATGAACTTTCTTCAACACCAACATCAAATCCCTTCTCTAAGATGACTGTCCAATACAAGAGATGGATATAACCCTTCAATTAAGTGGCAGAAAATAGGTTTTATCTTATTTTTAATACTAACAAGTAATAATAATAATAAAAAAAAACCAAAAGCTTTTTCATTCCTTAAGCTTGAAGTTTCTGTGGAGAGACGTGGTCTCTTCTGTAAGTTCTGAATAGCAAATTGTTTGCTGTGATTTCTAAAGACAGGCAAAGTAATTTGTTGACTTCAGCATGTACTCTTTTATCTCCTGTATGCAACTGTTTAGAAAGAGTTAAATAAAAACCCAAATATAGGATATTCTATATATGTTCATATTTCTTTTAAAGATATTGTTCTGCTGAGTACCTGTCATTCATTTATTTAACAAATACTTATTGTGTACCTACTATGGTGCCAAAACTCTGTGCTAACTGCTCTTTTATCACCCAGGATGATCTGGGATGAACATGACCTTTATGACACTGTAAGCACTGAAAGGTAGATCGAAACCCCTGCCTTCCAGCTAAGTAGGTCACTCTCCATGGAAAAGGCATTCATGTTCAGGAGACAAGAGCATGATTATGCTTTAGTAACTGGTTTCTAGGGTTAAAAAAAATCAATGTCCCTTTCAATACGTCTGAAATATATAAAATAACCTACCATTTGACAAGACTCATTGATTTAGTGATCAGTAAAATGAGGACATGACTGAAACATCACCAACCTCTATAGTTAACATGAGCATGTACTAAACTCCTTATAAAAGCCCGATTCGTATTACATATTAATCAGAAACCCTCCCCATGCCAATGTTCTTCTCCCGCAATCACCCCCTTTCCAGTATTAGTAGGAAGATCATTTGTACCGTTTGCCTGAAACGTCTCAGTTCCCACCTGTTGTTCCAGCATAATTGTTCATTGAAATCCCCTTCCCTCTCTAAAGAATCTGGGTTTGGACAATAAATTATATGGTCAATGTAAGAATTAGGGTCTCTGGGATAAACGGTCAAGGCGCCATTCCTATTTATTGGTATTACCTTGTCACAAGCTGTAAAAACAGTTTTCCTTTTGATTGTTTCTTCCTGAGTTGTCACAAAGACCTTCACATAAAATCACTCTGTCCCATTAAAGCAATTATTAAAACCCCCTTCCGTAATGACCACTTGTTTTAGTTTTCCTACTCAGGTTCCAAAGACCAAATGTAGACACTGCTTGTGCTGGGTCAGCATCATAATTGTTCAGAGGCACAGCCTTGCACGGGGAAAGTTTTGTCTGACTGTGTAATCCACAAGAATCTTGAAGAGACATTTTTCCTTGGTAACATTATCTGGTAGAAAGAGTCTGTGATTGACTCCTAATTTTAGCCTGGATAATGGAAAACCCAACATACTTAATTTCAATGGAAGATATATATTTTTGGACTAACATACCTAATGTCTCTTGAGTGCCACCAGAGAATGAGAATTGAAAGGTGGATTTGGGTGGCCTCCTTAGATATAATCTCTGTTAAAACTATTTAATTTCTGTGGTTCACAAGGAAAGCTTTTTCTTGAGTTGATGAATGGAATATTTCTGGGATTACATGTTCTGACAACTACATTCTTGGCTCAGTCTAGCAGCAACAGCACCTTGATTTATTATTGAATGGTGGAAAAATGATCACTCTTTTGTTTTGTTTTGTTTTTCATCTAAGGCTGTGTCCTCATAGCACCAAAGGACACAATCAATTCAATGTTTTTTTAAAAAAATCCCTTAAAAAATGTGGGATCATGAAGATTCAACAACTAGTGAGGGAACTAAGTTGTTTTCACCTAATTATTTGGCTGTTTCTTAACGTATCTACAAATTTTGGGAAATTTTGCCGTGTTTTGCCTTCCTGATGCAGTTTCTGTGAGAATACATTATATACACTTAGTAAAACATTATGAACATTTGGGATAACAGAGGGTGAATGACTTTTTCACTCTTGATTGTAAGTTTGCTTGAAAAATAGAATGAAATAAAGTGGTTAAAGTGTGTTTTTCTCCTTTTTTCTTTTCTATTTAAAATGAAAGTACATCTTTAAAAAATATTATTACTGACATAGTCAGCTATCTCATAAGACACTGATAGACCCTGAAATGTCAATGATACCCTTCTGGGTTTTTTTAAAATCCCAGCTTTTATCAAAATTAAGATGCTATCAGGACAATTGGGCTCAGAAATTCGTTCTTAATGTGAGATACTGAGTTGAATAACTAAAGAAAATTTTTCTTATAATTATCGTTTTTCCTATTTCAGGCATCAACTCCATCTCCTTCACCATACCTCATCTGTCCCCCTAGAAAACCTATAACAAAACCTGAAGAGTCCCCTTTCTTATGAGTCAGGACAGTGCCTTTCCCAGGAATTTCAGGACCTGTTTGTGAAACATGGCCTGGGCACTTGCCCCGGGAGTCCTGCAGTCCCAGGTGGACAGGGGAGTTCCACCACTTGGAAGTAGTGGTGACAGGTGGTTGGAGGGGGTGAGGCTTCTGGTCTTCCAGGAAACCAATTCCATTAGGGTAATCATAACAGGTCATATTATAGATTACATATATAAAAAACCTGCAGTTCTCTTAAATACATATTTAATATTATATATATATATAAATTATACATATATAAATTTTTCCTGATTTAAAATAATGACCTAGTCCCAGCTATGGGACAGGAACTACCCAAAAATACATTATCTTCTTTTGTCAATGTCATGCTGAGTAGCCTGCGCACATCTCTGCAATTCTTAAGAGACTTGCTTGCTGTCTTTCAGCCAACAATATGACAAGGGTTTATTGATGTGCCAAGGTGAGGGCTTGGGTGTCAGAATTGGGCAATATGAAACATGATCATTTGGTTGAAGAATTCTAGGTTCCTTGAACATTCTTGTTCCGTGAGTGGTTCACAAAAACCTTACGGGCTGCCACATGGCGACACTGGTGCGGAGGGACGGAGTGGGGGTGGGCTGTGTGTTTGTGGTGGAAGGGTGACATTTTTAACAACGTATTTTGCTGGAAGGTCTATGCTAGCAGGACCTACCTTAGGAAATGCTGGCAAACAGTTCTTTGGCAATACTGACTTGTTTTGAAACCATGCTTCCTCTCTCGTAATTCCCCTGCCCAGAGGTATAATTTCGCAATCTGGTTACTTAAGGTCCCCTCACTGTGTCCCTCACCTGAGTTGATATACTGTGGACCTTACCTACTTCTCATGTTGACCACATTTCCTATCAAAGTCTACCTGCATCATGTCCTGTTCCCTTTGGATACTTATTTCAGCTTTCCCAGGGCGCGGATGTTATTTAATAATCTAATTATAAGGAAGGTACAAAGGGTAAAAGCAGTTTAATATGCTGTCCCTCTTACTGCAGTGGTAGAGGGTAGGGGCTTACACTTCTATGGGTGAGCAGCAGTATCTTCATTCAACGATGCGAATTTTCAGTGGGGAAGCTTCAGGATCTATGTGGCAAATTGGTGGGAGTAATATTCTGGGGACATAGACACACTTTTGAAGCCCCCTGAAAGTTATGCACGTAGATAAATACCTACAGTGAGCGAGAAAGGCCCTGCCCCTGAGCCTGGGAGAGTCAGGGTATGTTTTGCATAGCCAGGTCTCATCGTTGCTGAGAGAGGAGGTGCTGGCAGGGATGAGACAGAGGAGAACGTGCCTAACCACTCTGTCAGCAGGAAGGCCGAGGACTGACTGTACAGACCTTTCTCCTCTAGGGGGGTTGGCACCGAGAACGGGCGCTCGGTACCCCTCCCATGTGCACCCTCACCCAGGTACCTTCCATGCGCACACGCACCCTCACCCAAGCACTCCCCGCCTCGCCTCGTGGTTTGCCTACAGGCTGATTCCTAAAAGATCAGAAAGAAATGATTCAGACAAGCCTGCAGCTTACTTAGAACGTGTAATCTCACAATCCTCACTGTTTTCTTTGAAGTGCCTGTATGCCTCCGCTCAAACCTTCACTCTGTTCTCTAACTGTCCCTTTGAAAACAGCAGCAATGCTTTATTTCTGATTACTTAGCGACTTAAGCCAAATAACTTAAAAAAAAAAAAGGCCTAAAGCAGTTTTGATTTGACACTGTTTATGTTTCATTTTTGCTATCCTAATCCAAGATTTTCTGAATATCTTCGTAGCCCAGCCAGGACACCGTCGCTGAGCTATTGACTGGGCAGGGCCCTGATTTAAGCTCTTAGGAAAATTTCCCATGTGACTTACAGTGATTTTCAGTGAGACTCAAGAGCATCCTTGTTGGTTCCTAATATTATGTGGTTTCTATATGTAAACGCATGTCTTTCACATGCATAAGTGCGCACAGGGCATAGGATTTCCAGCGCCGGCCCAGGGGCACACATATGTGTGCACAACACACACCACGCGTCTCTGGTCTTCATTTATATTTGTTGTCTCATTTTAGGTGACTTCTCCACTGCACCGACAGCTATTAAATAATAACAAATACAGAAAGATGCTGAAGCAAAACAACCAGAAGTCATAACTGCTCAGTTCGGAGGAAGGATGCCGTTGCTACCAGACACACGACTAAGCAGAGATTTCTCTAGCAAAGTGATGAGGTAAGTCCATTGCATAACTGCAATACACAGCACCTGCTTTATTAGCAAAAAATAAATAAACAAACAAACAGGTAGTCTTATCATTCCTCTACACGGCGGTCAAGCACAAAGAAATGCCATTTGGAAGTTGATTCGTCCAAGTGCAGATCTGTGGGTGTGTGAGCCCATTCCTGCTGCTTCCTGTCATTACAGCCATAATAGTGACTGTCGAGAGACTATGACATAGCACAAAGCTGCTATGATGCCAAATTCAGAGTACTCAATAAACCTGAGCAGGGGAGTGTGTGTGTGTGTGTGTGTGTGTGTGTGTGTGTATACACACAAAGAGATGAAAACAATTTTAAATTAGGCTCAAGGCTATTCCCTTCTAGAGGAGCTATTGGTTCTCATTACTGCAGCACATTAAAACAATTCCCTCGCCGTGCACATCTCTACGTAATAACTGCAGATGATTTTGGGTATGGACTCCGTTCCAAGCACCATGCTCAGTTAGCACGTTACTTGCTTTGTTCTCATTTGAGCCTCGTAATGTGTCCAGAGGTGAAACTGTGATCAGGCCCATCTTGTAGATGTGGATGTATTTTAGAAACACGTACGTGGAAAAGCCAATACCTAGAACATGGGAATTGGAAATGTCCCCACACTGATCTAAGGGAGGTCTGTGGAGCGGCGTTAGGAGATGCAGAGAGGGCAATTTTTCCTTCTTAAACTCACATCGAGGTGCTCCACAGTATCATACTGTTTCTGTGCACACACGCATGTGCGGCACACATTTTATTTTGTCACCAGTTCTCCCCATTTTCTATTACCTTTGTATTTGTGATGCACAAAGCTTCTCCCTTTGAAGTCTCTTGCTGCGGTATCTCTTTTCCAGTACAATTTCATGGTAGCTCACATTTCCCTGGAAGTCACCTTTAGAACTCTCAAAGGGATATTAACTTAAAAACACACACACACATGAAAAGTCTTACACTGACCATGAGAGAAACGTGATGTCTCCCAGTGCCATCTTCCAGGTATGGCACATGTCATAAAAGCTAATGTCGTTGACCCAGGACCCCGCCATGTTCCTTTCCTGTCTTTTTTGTGGCTTGGGGCCTTGACGGAGTTCGCATCTCTTCGCCTGGCTCTGAGATCAGGCTCCCTGACACTGTACCTCTGTGTTGCTTGGAGAGGCAACTTAAATATACAATTTCCAGACGGGAATGATTTAGCGAAATTAGAAACAGACAGGGGGCAGAGGAGGCGGGAGGTGTCAAATGTTCCTTCTACCCCACTATCAGTTTGATGTGGTGGCCTTGTTCCTACCTGTCCCCTTCATGCTGTCCACTACCCAGAGTTAAAATGCCTGAAACGTTAACACAATACACATGGACGGAGACATGTATACCCTTCCTTCTGCCTCCTAACCCAACACATGGAGTTCTAATTGTGGCTTATTTCAACTTAATTTTGCTTCACCCTTAGGATGAAAGAGACTTGTTTCAGTGACTCAAGAGGTATTGTAAAACATAAGTACTCGCAAGAATCTGCTTAGCCACCTCAAAAGAAAATCATTACTTTTGGTGGATACTGAGCATTTGCTTTTGGAGTGAGTTTCCTTCCTCTTTCCCAACACATACATGGTCATGCTGATGAATAGATACCAAAGTTGTTGAATGCACTTTTATTCATTATTAATGGACACGGGTAAATAAAATCTTTCCTCTGGTTAGAAGCAAATCTAGTAGAAAACAGGCAAAAGAGGTATGGATAGAAAGAAATATCATTTAAAATATCCTTTCTTCAGTCCCTGTCTGGGGCAAGACAGGGAATCCAGCAACTCCATAGTGCTGGGAGGTTTTATTACAAATGGAGAACTTCCCAGTTTCCCCAGATCTTGAAGTCTGTATGGTTCAACATGACCCATTAAGCCATCATTGGGCTCTAGGTGATGGCTCACATGGGGAAGGGATGGCTGAATGCAGATATGGTTATTAAGAAGTCCATGAGGATTACTACATTCTTCATAGCACTGCTTCACGATTTTCAGCTCTTATTTTCATGTTAAAATTCATTCAAAAGGCTGCTACGGGCGAGGCTGCAGCTAAGCTCTAGCATGCCTCCTGAACATGACCTTGGTATGCACTGACAGCTGTGCTAGGCTGTGACCAACTTTCCAAGTGGTTTCAAGCACAGTTTCGGAGTTCTAGTGGGGATGAGAGCCCTTGCACCCTACTCTTAGTTCTCGTTAGTGCCTTGCATGACTTTCTGCACCATATGACCCGGGGAGTTCTGCAGCACAAACAACGATAAGATGTTAGGTAACTTCCATTTTCTGCAAATAGTCTGTATTTACAATACTACTCCCGCGGTTTTTGACTACCGCTTAGGGCGATTTTGCTTAGCCCAGCGGAATGTCCTGGAAACTACTGGCAATGATTTAGCCTCCAAAATTGGAACGCATTTAGTAGAGACAGAAAGCCTATGAACAAATAGTGGGCATGTGCCAGAGTAAATAAGTGTGGTTCATGAGCTGCGGTCAGAAATGTCTCTCTCTCAGTATGCAGGGCAAAGCCTTTGCCAGCAGTTGCCATAAAGTCATCACACAAAGCAGTTTTTCCTCTCGGGAAGACAGACTCAATGAAAGAGGGCTTCCAGTCACAGTCACAATCTGCTGTCGGGGCTGCAGTCGCAGGTCACGCCAAAGGAGACCCGAGCTGAGGGGTCCTCTTCTCCGGCCAGCCTTTCTTCCCCAGCCTTTGGCCGAGCCTCTGTGAACAAGAATGAATCCGTGAGGGACGGAGGATGAGGTTGGAAGGCTTGGAAGAGGAAGGCTCTTTGTAATGCTCGAGGCTCCTCCCAGGATCTCATAACAAACCACAGAGGCAGTTTGCTTCCTCTCTCTTCCAAACCCAAACTTGGCCTTCACCTTGTAAGTCCTTCGAAGCACTTGGTGAGTCTATCATTACCGAGAGGAGCATTTAAGACACCTTCCTGCCCCGAGTCCTGTCTGAGGCTCAGAGGCTGAAGAAGACAGGCATATATGGTTTCCACTCTGGACTGTGTGCATTTTCCTTTAGAAACGAACTCCTTGACCACACGTTGGAGGAGGATTGAGTACATTTGGATCGGAATAGCATGGTTTCTGGTGCAGTGTGCATGCTTGCCCTCTGAGCTTGGAGTCTGGTTTCATGCAGTTTTTTTTTGTGTGTGTGTGTGTTTTTTTTTTTTCTGTGTAGACTGCGCAGACTTAGTAACCACTGAAATCCAAGAAGAAACCGTTTTTTCTTTAACTAAAGAAGCCATTAATCAATACCCCCTCAGACTCATTCATTGTGGGGATATTGTTGTAGGGGCATGTATAGTTCCCCTTTGAAAAAGAAACATAATGAGAGATGTCATTTTACAAAGCCTTATGATCACCGTTGTGATCACACCATAAAAGAGTAAAATATGGATAAATGCTTGAGAAACACTTCAGACATGACATCTTCAGGAATACAGAAATAAATCTGAAATATTATTTCGGCACTAGGTAACAGATTCACTAATTCATTCCCATAATTATGGATCCCAGTATTCACTGAACACCCACGATGTGCCGGGCATCGTGCTAGGTGCCAAGAATACAGAGATGAAGGACAGCAAATACAGCAAAAGGTTGGTAATTGTCAGTTACGAGTGATGGGACTTAAGATTTTGCACTCTGTTCAATTTAGAAAATTAGATCTTTTCTCCCCCCCCCCCCCAAAAATAAAACAAAAAAGACAGTCCCTCATTTCAAAGAGCTCATAGTGGATGGATATGGAAATGAGTGACCCAGGAATGTAAGCAGCATGACAAACAGAGTGCTAGGGGGATGGCAGGGTTTCCTCGGGGCCCTGGCATTAAGTAGGATGTGAATCTGGTACTCTGCCAGGGACAGATAAGAACTGGTTTAAGAGTTAGAAACGTCTAGCTCTGTTTTAGACTCCCGTTTCCTGCTTATCCGTGTGTTCACAAATTGCTTACCCTCTCTAACTCATAGCTTCTACTTTCTGTCTTGCTTAGTATGGGGTTGTTAGAAGGATTAAATGTGAAAATATACATAAAAGGGCAAAGAGAACTGTGCACATAATATAGTTGTAGGATGTTATTTTTATTATGAATGGTCTCAGAGCCGTATTTGCAGAGCTGAAGTACATAGCAAATAGCACTCGGTCACACATATCACATACATACTTGACTATAGAAAGTTATGCTTCAGTTTTTGGTCTCCCCTCCCACCCCCAATCTGAAGATATCCAAACCCCTTTCCCAGAGTCTCATAACCAAGGATTCTGGGGTTCTAAACGGTGAAATGACTAGACTCGTGTTATTGAACAGGTCCAGTCCTCAGCCAGGGGAATCATAGGGCTTTTGCCTCAAGTGAAGCTGGGAGGCAGAATGACCTAGTGGGATGAAAGAAGGCTTTAGAGTAGATGGGCCTAGATATCTTAACAACCCTGCATCTCAATTTCTCCTTCTGCAAAGTGGGATGATAGTCTACTCAGGGTTTTGTAAGGATTAAATAAGTATGTGAAATAGTTGGAACACAGTAGCCCCTCACTAAATGTAGCCCTTTCCCTAAGTACAGTGATCTATAATGATCCCCACATTTATTTGATAACGTCCAAGTCTCCTTCTTATATGAATAGATGCTAGAAAGTAAAATAATTTATGTCAATATTTTGATTTGAGACCTGAAGTGACAATGAATAGGAAAGGGAGAATCAAGGAAAATGGAAGGACGTTCACACTTACCACATGGAATTAGCTGGTCTGCGGCTCTGGGTTGGCTCGAGTACTCAATGAATGGCACAGGAAGTGAGACCTGCCAGGAGCTAACTAGGATTTGCTTACATTTAAAAGTGGGCATTATAACCTTGCTTTGCTTGTTTTTCAGACTCCCGACTCATTCCCTGAAACTTCAGTCCTACCAAAGGCAGACATCTTCCCCTTGCAGTGTCCCAATCCCTTTAATGCTTAGACTGGAGTCCTTTTGTGCTGGCCCCAAACTTCTGCAAGCAGCCTGTAATCCTACGGCTTCTTCACCTGCATTCCGGGAATCCCTGCCAGTCACAAAAGAACAGGATGATATGTATTCAAAATGCACAGGCAAAAAAATAACAACCCATTACTGGAAGGACAAAAAGGTTTCACGGTGTATGTGTCATTTCCATCCAAGGTTCTGAAAAACACTGCTAAATTGTCCTGATGTATCCCCTCTACGGCCCCATCCTCCCAGCAAGGGATGAGAGCCTAATTTAGGAATGGAGAGATGCATTTCCCACAACTAACATTCAATTCTCTTCAAAGTGGTTTAAATTTTTGATCTTTCTCAATTTAGTGATTTTACCAGTAGAAACTCTTTTTTTCCTTAGAAAACAAATCGTCTAACAATTTCATCCTAGATTACATATTAGCAAAGAATTGTAAGAGCTGATAAATATAACAGAATCAAAACCTAGCTATCATCATTTTGATAATCTCAGTCATATCCTATGAACACATTAAACAAATTCATTTGATGAGTCTTTATTTCCTTTAAAATCCCCCATAGGTATAGGAAAAGAAAAAAAAGTGATGATATAGAACCTGGTGAAAGCAAAGCATCAGATTAAATTGGAACAGGCTGAATGACAGGCTATTGGTTTAGTCAGACCGGAGTAAGCAAATAAGATTGTTTCAGTGAAGAAGAATTCACACACACACACACACACACACACACACACACACACACCCTACACCCCTACAGACTAAGTTTCTCTACCTGTATTTGTTTCCTCTATCTCTCCAATCCTTGCCTGAACTTGCATACTTCCAGTATTTAGAATATCCTACTCTTTATTTATTTTCGTAAAAAAAACTATTAGGCGATTTCAAAGGCATAAGAGAAAACAATTGAGAAATGGTGTAAATCAAACTGATCCACCTTTCTGACTTGCAGTGTGGTCAGGGTATCTGGACATTGTCAGGGCATTGTAACCCATATCCCAAAGTGACTTTGTTATATGAAAGGAGTTTAATTTTTTTCCCTCTTTGTAACCTTGTGAAATTTCCACATTAAAAAGCAATCACATCTTTCAAACCAGAAATGATTGTGTTTGGCACCCCAGCCTCTGGTGTAATGGGTTGAGCTTGTTTTCACTAAAACGAAATCAGCTTTCAAAATAAATCATCTGTAACAATATTCTACTCCCCAAATCGTATAATCCTATTAACAGAGTTTCTTTCTTTCTTTCTTTTTTTTTCCCCCATTGTCACCGGGCTGACAAGATTGGCCAAGTTTCAGCATGTAGAAACAGAAAGCCTTGGAGAACCCGGCCAACACAAGGAGAGCTACCCAGCTCCTGCCTTTCCAGAGCTTAGTGAGCCCTTCCTTACACAGAATCATCTGTTTCACCTCCACTTCGCATGCTCCGTGGCTAACATGGTTATCCAGTCACTCAGCAATTCAAGCCACTCAACAAATAGTCCAGTTGGGACAACCAAAGGATAGTGGGTTACCATGGTTATCCCAGTGAATAAGACCTTTATCAAAATTACATAACAGCGCCAATGTGCTGAATGAAAACGTACTCCAAGTGGCTGCTGGGAGAATCTTTGCCAGAAGTGTAAATGATGTGGCAATGTCCAAAAGAGCACGTTATAATTTCAGATTTCTCAGGAAAGCTTATTTTTCTTTGGGTGGGGGGTAAAAAGAAGAAAAAGAAACATCTTATAATAACCAAGTAGATTTGTTTTCCTCTGCCAGGAGGAAGAAAGAGCTCCTAGAAAATGTTTAGGGAGTTCCCAGTCAAAATGTACTGTTCAGCTTGCTCCTTCCAAACAGAATGAGACACTATTTGCATTTGGATTTATCAGTCAGGGAACTGACCTCCTGCCAGCATAATGTTCTTATTAAAATAATCCAGCTGAAGAAGTTGGAAGCTGTAGACAATTTATAATTTTCCATAATGAGTGACAGGTCACAAACGTTGCTAGCCCTAACCAGGTTCTGTCTTGGATGGGCTGCTCCCTTTTGGGCTGAAATTCACAGACAGTACACCCCATCTCCCTGGAGACTCCTTCTTGAAGTCAGTCCTTGGAGAAAGTTGTTTTGTGAGCCAATATCTTCTGGCACAACATTTACATGTAGGCTTAAGAGTAACTCAGTTCTCCAAAGTCAATGCAAACTCAACGTTGGTCTGATTTTTGTCCTTTGGAAAGCTTTCCCCAGGACAGAGGCTCATGGGAGACTCCTTGGTTTTCAGCTTTTATTACACTATTAAGAATGGTTAACTCTGACTCTTGAATCAGTCCTGGGTCCATTTTGTGTCTGTTGCTTATTAGCTTAATAAATTTGGCCAAGGTATTTAACTTTGTTTAGCCTCAGTTTTTCCATCTATTGAGAAGGTATAGTACTATAACCAGGCCTAAAGGAGTATTGTAAAGATCAGATAATAACTGGAAATGAGCAGTTATCTCCTACTCCTTAGAATAATCGTGAGACCATTTTGTATAAAATTGATTTACTGTATGAGTGAACAAGAACAAATAGTAGGAATAAACAATTTTGTAATCTCAAGTCTTTGAAAACATTTCTCTCAAGCTTTTCTTATAATAAAGAGGGTAATTAGAAGCAAATGGAGGGTTCTAGATATTCACCATTTGCCTCCCATGAATTCCCTAGAGATAGAGTGGTTTCCTTGCATTACAGATTAAATGGTATTTAAGAGTTGATTGATTTCCTAGACCACAAGAAAAGCAGTTTTCTATGAGAAGTTACTTTTGGATCTGATCTAGTTTGAGATACACTGGCAAGGATTATAGAGCTTGAACGAATGATAATTGGTTTTGTAAGTTCTCCCACTATTTAAAATTTTATGGTCATTATTTAAAACCAGTGAAAATAGAAGTTACATTAAAGAAAGAAGGATATTTCTCTTTTGGCAAAAAGTTTAGTAGTTAGGCTAAAATGGATGAACACATTCGATTTTGTTTTTGTTTTTTGTTTGCCCCTCTATGTAAGGCATCTGATCATATGGAAATAGGTCCTATAGCTTAAGGAGACTTTAATTCTCTTTAAAAAAAGTTAAATATTATATTCCTATGAGAGAAATTTAGGTACATAATTTTATTAGATCAGACAATTACACTTAAAGGGATGGTTACAACCTTCTTTCTGTTATTATCTATGAAGTAATTCTTATTCTCATTCTTTCCAATGACTGAAATACTTGTCCTTACGTAAGCTGTCTAGAGCCAGAACATATTTTGATTTTAAAAAGCATTCTGTGTTTAGTTGGAGATATGAGCAAACAAATGTTCATCTTGATTTAAAAATGATTAATTGTACAAAAACCAGGACAGAGTTTGAGAAATCATTTCTTATGACAAATTGGGGCATTTAGGGGCCACATTAATGGTATATTTCCTCATGATTAAACTGGGCGTGAAGTTAATTCAAACTAGTTGTCAAAATATCCGAAAATAGCAGATTGGCTATTTATTTAATGTTTAACAATGTCTACCATTAATTGTAAACACAATTGTTAATGTTTATTGGGGCATATTTTATATACCATAACATTCTCCCACTGTAAGTGTACAATTAAATTTTAAAAGTAAGGTTATAGAGTTGTGCAGCCATCATCACAATCCAATTTATAATACATTGACCAGTTATCGGTCCTGAGTTTTAGATTATTTAGACAGAGCCTCAAGGATGTGCAGCCAAAATGGAAAGGTCACCAAACAAATTTATCATTCCCAGGTTGCATTCCTGACCTTTCTCATACAGTGATAAAATCAGTTGTGTACACGTCCGTGTCCCTGACTATCCTCTGAGTCTTCTGGGGAGAGAATCTGGTACAAGTATATACTTTCATGCAGTCCTTTAGAATAGTGCAGTCTGGGAATGCCATGCCTGTGGATGGGGGAGGGGCACCACTGGCGGCCATAGGGTTGGAGGCACTAAGTCCAGCCCCGGGCCTGCTCTCCTGGCTCTCTAAGCACCAGGTTTTCTAAGTTTTGCTTCACCTTTCTTCAGTGAGAACATACGCCATACTGGAATTGTTTTCTGTGAGTGTAAAATAGGCAAAGACCTTGCAACTTTGGGATGCTAATTTAGCATTTTCAACTACAGTAAACAAAAAGTTCTTACCAGCAAACAAAAAGGCAGTTACCTGAGAAGGTGGACATGGGCCATTTCCAAATCCCGGGGCTGGGGGCAATCTGTGGGTGCACCTGCTTCTCTGGAAACGCTTCTGTCAAGAACTTATCCACTGTTTTCTTGGTCAATATCTACACAGAGCAAAGGATAGTATACAGAGTCATAGCTGAACATTGCTCCTCCCAGACAAGAATCATTTTGCTCCCAAGCAACCCGATGTTGAATATGGCACTGCAGCTGTTGAAACTAGCCTCCTTCACTCTGATGACAATAGCATTCGACTGGGGACAGCTCACCTGACCCTCTCTCCTTCAGGCTACCAAAACAACTTGTTGAAAAGCAAAAATGCAGTCAATCAATTCCCCCTCATCCCCACCCCACAAGACCAAACTCATTTGAATGGCTTTTCTTTACGAAATGGAAATCGTCAGCCATTTTGGTGGCTTGCAGAGTGTCTCAGTGAAAAATGCTGTAGGGCACTTCATGGCCTCGGGGAACCCGATGATTTAAACCGTATGCTGCAGTAGTCCTGGTGAGACAGAGCTGCAGGCCGGCCAGGTATTCCCATAACACGGCGCCTGACAGATTTCTCTAAACAAAGTGAAAAAGGCTGTCAGCAAAGACTCTCACCTCCCTGGGTCTCTTTTCAGAGGGCATCGTGGAAAACAGGATGTGTTTGTAGTTTGTTGAAAAGAGGGACAAACAGTCCATTAAACATAAACTCCTCCGGTCCCCTTCAGAACGTTGAATTCTGAATCCTATAGACAAAAGACAGAACCTATACTCAGAGTTTACGAAGCTAATTTAGCTTTGAGCCTGAATAAGCAAGGACATTACCCCATTAACCTTGGACAGACAACTGGGCTTATATCATGGTCTGGAATCTTGCCCTTAAAATCCACAATTACTGTGTAGTACATGATCTCTTGCCTGCTAACAATTACTCCCATGTGGTAGAATGACATTTTTTTCCTTGCTCAGAATAATATGCCAATTTCCTTGGGGCACAGGTGTCATCCAAAGAAGGCCTTATCTTCTACAGGAATTTTTTTTTTTTTTTTTTTTGGACCTTTGCCTGGCCAGATGGCTATCACTTACATCAATGCCTTTATGTTCCCACTAACATTTTCTGGCCCACGTATGAACATGTAAAAGAGAAACAGAAGGAGACATTGGGCATTTAACTGTGGTACGATGGGTGGGTCAGAGGTCAGAAATAGTGTAACTAAGACTTTTTATTCATGAGAATTTTGGCCAATTCAAGATGGCAGCCTCCTAATGTGAGCACCTAACATTTCCAAATCATAAGAAAGGCCCACAGTGTCGTGCTGGCTGGCTAAGTTGAAATAGAAGAAAGAGAAGTTAAAGTAAACGGATCAGTCTTAGAGCCTCAGATTAAATTTGCAGCATAGATGGTAAAATGTAGAACGTTCCTCCTTGGCTTCTGTGACATAATGATGGAACTTGGGCTGCACTCAGACACTGCATAGCTGCATCAGATATATTGCTATGCCTCTGGTCACACGTTTATGTGACTGTTTTCTCTGGTAGGCTGTGAGAACAAGGACTGTAGCTTAGGCATTTTTGAATCCCCGCCTTCCAGCTCAGTAAGTAGTTTGTGATGAATGAATCATAGCTGTGTCAAGAAACTGTAGGCATGAAGGGATACATCTTGAGTGATGTAGTGCTAAACTGAGCCGAAGTTCTAGGATGGGGGATTTCCCTAAGTTCAGATCATCAGATGAAAAATAATTTAGCTTCCAATTTGGGCTAACTTCAGTCTGACTTTAAGCTGTCATGTGTTTTTCTTCCTTTATGGAACCTGGATCAATCATAATTTAAGGTCACCTTTATCAGACTTTAATATAGTATCAAATTAGTTAAAAATACGTTCAAAATCTACTTCTGGGTTTTTTAAATCAACACAAAAGTCTAGAGACCCTATAGTGGTACCTCCTTTTAGGTTAGTCTTTCACATATTTCAGGAGGTTGAATTTCCTGTCCATCGCAGACTGACACCCACAGAAGCACTGTTAGGTGCCACCTAACACATGTCCAGGTAACACCAAACTTGGAGGTTCATATTTCTATGAAAGATAATTATTGCATAGTTAGTTGCTGACTCTTCTTAGTTATTAAGGCATCTCTTAAAGAGGAGTAAAGCAGCCCTGGCCAGGTGGCTCAGTTGGTTGGAGCATCATCCCATATACCAAAAGTTTGAAGGTTTGATTCCCGGTCAGGGCACATACCTATGTTGCGGGTTCAATCCCTGGCTGGGGAGCATAGGGGAGGCAACTGATTGATGCTTCTCTCTCACATCGATGTTTCTCTCTCTCTCCCTTCCTCTTTCTCTAAAGAAACAAAAGTCAATAAAAACATATCCTCGGGTGAGGATTAAAAACAAAAAACAGGAGTAAGGCTGATTTTACCAGTTTAATATACAAGATAATGCTACTCATACTCATTTGTGTACATTACTGGAGCGGCTTGGGATTCTTGGGTTTTAGATAACTTCATTTTATGCAACCCGACTTCTACTGGATTTGTGTTTAATAGGTAAATAAAAAACCTGATTGTGTTTATTTTATACTTAATTTACTATACTTTTTACCCCAAGGAACTCAGAGTGGTATGCCAGGTATCATTTTATTCATCCTCACTATTTCTTTTCTTTTTTAATTGATATTTTAGAGAGAGAGAGATAAAAACATTGATGTGAGAGAGAAAAATTGATCGGCTGCCTCCTGCATGTCCCCTACTGGGGATCAAGCCCACCACCTGGGCATGTGCTCTGACCAGGAATCGAACTGGGGCCTCTCAGTCCATGGGACAATGCTCAATCCACTGAGTCACACCAGCTGGGCATCCTCACTACATTTCAATGAAGTGGCAATATTCTGATTCTAATTATGGATTTTAGGAATTAAAGGCAAAGAGAAATTATATTACATGTTATAGGTCAATCAGGCCAGACATTCATTCAATATATTCAATAACCATTCCTGAAATGTCCCTAGTACATATCAGAATAGAAAAAAAAAAAACACAAAACAACAGAAAAAGCATTTAAGTTCCTAGGCTCTCTCTAACAATATACCTGTGCCAAATATTTATAATTTGTACTAGTTAGGATAATGGTGGTTGTTATAACAAGCAGGTACTAACATGTGTAAGGGCTCACAAACAATAGAAGCTTATTTTTTGCCTGTAAAAAGTCCTGAGTTGTTGAAGGCACATGGAGAGTGGGGAGGAGGAGGAGTTCCCAGTCATTCAGGGACCCAGGTTGATGGAGGCTCTGCAGTCCTCAGCATTTAGCTTCCAAGGTCATTGTGGTGGTTTTGCAGGTGGCTGGAGGAAAACAGCATCGGGAGGCAAGTGTGGAAGATTTTATGAGCGGGCCCTGGAAGTGGCACACATCACTTCTTTCACACCCCATTAGCTAGAATTCAGGCATAGGGCATTGCCAAGATGCAAAGAAATTCTATTCCTGGCTGTGCACCCTATTTTGCCACAACTCTGCCTCACCAAGGAGAAACACACAGTTTGGGGAACAGTTAACTGTCATTGCCACATCACCTAAGTCATAGGTAGGCTTTCCTTTGTCCTCTCCTATTGGAGTCACCAAGGTGATGATTTGAGGTCAGGGCAACCTGGGCTCTGATGAACACCAGCAGCCGCACGGAGGGTGATGGGTTTGCACGTGTTTGCTACTTGATCAATTTCCGTTATTTAAGCCTGGGTTTTCTCGGGCCTTTAGCTGGTGTTAATAGTGCCTGGGTCTACGTAGCTGGGGTTTGAGCTTGCTCTGGTGACTTTCTGTGGTATTCCTAAGGCATCCTCATCAACTCTATACTGGCTTGCATCCCTGTGTGTGCTGCGCTGGTGGACCTGATGGTGTTTGTTTTGCATCATTTAAACTCTTTTATAAATAGCTGTCTGTTATGTAAAGAGTAATCATCTCCTACTTTTTGCTGTTTATTGTTGGCAAGTCTCTTGGGAGCTGAAAAAGAACAGTTCTCCATTTTGAAAAATGATTTTTTTTTCCTACTTCCAGCTCAGCCTTCCCTTCTTCTTTATGGTATCTTCTGAGGGCTCAATGGTATGTGCTTACAGGGTCTATTTTGGTTATACCCAGGAGCCAGAAAGAAGAACTTTTGCCAGGATGCTGAATGGCTAGACAAATAAATTGTGGAAGAAAAACGCACCTGATTCAGATGTCAATAACTATGGCTAACATTCGTTGAGCGTGTACTTGCCAGACAAAATGCTGAGTTCTCTGTAGCATCGTTCCATTTAATTCTCATGATCACTTTGGGAGGCTGATATATTATTGGCATTCTGTACATGATGAAACTGAGGTAGAACAGTGTTAAGTGACTTGTCTAGGCTACACTAGTAATGCGTGGCAATGATATAAATAGAGCAATATTTGCATAACTCCCAACCCAGGTTTATTGCCAATGGATTACATTTTCCAAGTTCTATTTTCCATAGGTCCTGTTAGTACTCTTGGCAAATAAATAGCATACTAAATAAAAATACATAATTCAAGACATTTTTCTTGGTCATCTTGTTCCTCCCATTAAATTATATGAACTAAGGAAGGAACAGATTTCTTAGAGTCCGGAGCACATTTCCCACCAGATGAGTCGAGATTTGCAACTCTAACTGCAGTAGTTCACAGCATGGCTTAACAAAAAGGTCTAAACCCACCTACTACATGATACTCAATAACAGATCACACCGTCCCTTAAAGGCACAGCAGTGTGAGAAAAATGGTAATGTAACTCCTCCTTGGTGGGCATTCTTTGGATATGGGCATTGTGAGCTCATTACATTAGTTAATTTAGATTGAGATTATTAACTCAAGTTAAATTCAATTGGGTACTTCTAACAAAAATCTAGGGATATAAATGGGAGAAATAATAATGCATACAAGCCATAAAAATTTTAAGCCTTGCCGGGCCAGTGAGACTCAGTGAGTTGAGTCGTCCCATGGACTGAGAGGTCCCAGTTCGATTCCCGGTCAGGGCACATGCCCAGGTTGCGGACTCGATCCCCTGTAGGGGGCGTGCAGGAGGCAGCCGATACATGTTTCTCTCTCACATGGATGTTTCTATCTCTCTCTCCCTTCCTCTCTCTCTAAAAAAATCAATAAAAGCATATTTAAAAAAATTTAAGCCTTACATATCTTAAAGATAATTATTTTCATTTACTGATTCTAATAGTCATCTGGAGTCAGAGAGATGTGACACTATGTGTGACTCTGGGCAAGTTACATAACTTTTCTATGACTCAGTTTCCTCATGTTTAAAATGGGGATAATAGTAGTGCCTGACTTACAGGATTATTGTGAAGATTAAACGAGATAATTAATACATATAAAGCACTTGGTGATCACCAAGCAAAAGTAAGTACTCGTTTTAGTCTTCAGAATACTACTGGCTGGGTGATTTGAACAACATAAACGTATTTTCTCACAGTTGTGGAGGCTAGAAGTCCAGAACCAAGGTGCTGTCAGGGTTGGTTTCTGGGGCAGCCTCTCTCCCTGGCTCGCAGATGGCCTCCTTCCCGCTGAGGGCTCACATGGACTTTCTTCTGTGTGTGTGGAGAGAGAGTTCTCTGGTGTCTCTTCTTAAAAGGACGTCTGACTCATTGGATTCAGGCTCCATGACTATGGCCTTACTTCACCATAATAACCTCCTGATAGGCCCTATCTCCAAATATGATCACATTGGCACTTAGGGCTTCAAGATACGAATTTTGAGGGGATGCAATTCAGTCCGTAGCAGTGCTAAAAACAGTACAACTATTATTTTCTTCATTGCTTCATTTTTATTATATAACCACTCAGTACACAGCGTTGTCTTATATAGAAATGAGACCGTGTAAATGTTTTCAAAGTGAAACTCAACTTAGAGGCCTTGAGGCACTCTCCAGAGCAAAAGTAGTTTAGGAATTGACCGGAGTTACTAGAGAATGAGATATTAATTTGATCTCTGGAGACGTGGTGGTGGTGGTGGTGGTGGTGGTATGTGTGTGTGTGGTGCTATTAAGAGATCACATCACAAACAAAATCTTGAAAATATTCACTCACTAGAATTGAGGTTTTAGGACATCTTGCATGATTAGGGCTCTGATGAGAAACTAATGCTTCTTTCCTGTCCTTGCACCATTTTCCCTCTAGTTAAAATCGAGCCAGGCCTGTGAGTTCCCATGTTGGCTGAACTGGAAATCTGGAATTCATGCTCAGCTAAATGCCTTATTATTAATTTTGCATTTTGTGCACTGCTGTCTTCCTCTCGCCTCATCCCATTCCAAGCATTTGACAGGTGGTAGAACTCCCTATCTTGAAGAATCAAGCATCTACTCTAAAGTTCAATGCCTGAATTATTCATTGGGATTCTGGCATTTGGGGGTCATTTTGCTGACCACCAAAGATTGACAACACAGAGCAAATGTTAGCAAGACGACAGGCTTTGGCTTCTAAGTCAAAGCAATTTTGAAAGCAAGTCTCAATCTTAAAAGAGCTCTTTCCAGGGCTCAGAAGTGACAGGCTGCCTGGGGGAAAATCTGCGCTGCTGGGCAGAGCCACCTGCATTTCCAAGCAGAATAGTTTTGAAGGTTTTTTTTTCCTTCTTCTGTTGGCAGGACATTAGTCATCATAATAAAGATCTGGTATTTACCAGATCCTTTTAAACAAATAATCTGGAAGAAATAGGAGGAAATCTGCAATAACTTACAATCAGCTCTTAATTTAGAGCTGTTTAGATTTTTCACAGTCCGCCTGGAATGAGCAATGTTTATAACGAAGTTCAAGACTTCCACAAGCAAACCTGCTTTCCTGAAGGTGACAGCTTGCTCCTGACACTCAGCAACTGGGCCTGGGGGTTCATGGTGTGTTCTTAGAGCAGTATCTGGGCATTAGGTCTCAAGTTCCATAGAGAGCTCATGGGGAAAGGATCACTCTGGGGCAAAAAGCCTGTATTCCAGAGTTAACATTTCTGTTACACTCACTTCAAGATAAGTGAATCCAGATCTGTATGGGGGGGGGGGGTTGAGGAAAAGAAGAGTAGAAAATCAGGTCCCTAATTCCAGTAGCATTTAGATGAAGAAAGATGACACGGACCATCAAGACAATATGATAAAGTGCTGCACAACCAGACTGCAGAACTCCTTTCAAGAACTTTCCCAAGTCAGAAAAGGGAGTGATCACTGTGGACTGAGACAGAAAGGTGGGGCTCCAGCTAAACCTTCTCATTCGTGCCACAAATAGCTATTGAATACTTTCCACATGCGGTCACGGAGCAGAGTGGAGGGTGGTGATGAAGAAGATACGGTCCCCAGTCTAAGAGAGCTTATATTCAAAAAAAGGGAGAGAGGCATTAAACACCTAAAGAAGAATTGCAGTTTGGGAAAAGGGCAAGGAGGAATAAACGGGGTATTCACAGAATAAAAATGAGAGGTAATACTTTTGACGTGTGGTTAGGCAGAGTGTCTCTTGGGAGGTGACATGTTAGCTCCTGTTGGATGATAGGAAAGACTGAGCCAGAAGGACATCCAGGGGAGGAGCATTTCTGAACAGGGAACCACTGTGCGAAGGGTGAGGGTGATGGAGCGTGAGCCTGACCAGGGGTTGTGGGAGACGACCCAGAATCCCTGATGCTCGGTGTGGGGAGAGGGACGATGTTAAGGAAGAAATTGACTAGCCTAGATCGTAGTTCATCCTTCCACCTTGGGAAGGTACTGCTCTACCTTCCCCGGAAGAAGTCCACTTAATCACACGCTCAGGACTCCTCGAAGCACAGCAAATACAGTGAAACCGGAAGCTGATCGGTCCATCAGCTGATCATTCACAGAGCACATTCAGATGTGGGAGTCCAGGTCTCTACTCTTCCTTGTTCCTTTTAAAGAGCTTTCATTTTTCCATCTCTGTGAGAAGAGGAGACAATTCACTGCTACAATATTTGCTTATTCCAAAATTGTGAAATGAGCATTCCTAAAGACAGTGTGTGTGTGTGTGTGTGTGTGTTTGCATGCATGTGTGTCAGGCCATGCATCTCTGAAGTCCGACGTGGGGTAGGCCCCGGCTTCCTTCCCTTGCCTCCTGCCATTCACTCATGTGTCGGTTGATATCTGCCAGAGCCCCTCTCTAATCGTTCCCAGGGCTGTGCTTAGGGCCCTGGAGCCGGGGCAGACTTTTTCATAGGGGCTCAGTGCTGGAAGGCCTTTCTCTCGAAGCTCTGTGAAAATGTGACTTTGTTTTAGTGTTTCTGGCCCCCATTCTTTGGAAACCATTGTGAAGGCTTTCATCATAGTACTCAGTACGGGCCCACACAACTCGGTATTGCATCAGCGGAAATTCTGTCCCTGAATCAAGGGCGGTGTATTATTTCAAATAGGTCATTAACCAAAAGACTGTAGCACCCCTCACTGGTGCTATCTGGGGCAGAATATCACCTTGGTCTGTGTTTGTTTGTAAACAGCCCCAGGCCCTGAAGTAGAAGAAAGCCTGTACCCATTAGATGTACAGAATTAGCCCCATATCCTCCTAACTTACCCTAAAAAGAGACCTGGATACATTTTTCTGCAGAGACCACAATCTCTGCTCTTCAGGAAATTGCTTCTTGGACTGCCTTCCTACAAATCAGTGTGTTTCTCAGAAAAGCATCCATTGCTATTTTCCTAATGAAAGAGGAGGGGAAAAAGGCATGCCAGGTTTTTACTAAAGGTAACTCCTTCATGATACAATCTGTAGAAAATATGCACTAAAAATGGGAAGAGGTGAGTCACCTGGTCTGTCAAATTCACACAAGGGGGATATGCTGATGTTATTAGGATACCAGATGCAAATATAAACCTTCTCTTTAGCTTTCAAAGGGGTAAAAATAAGCATCACATTCCAACTGTGGATAAACTAAAAATATAATTCAATTATACATAGTCAATATTTTCAGGAAGGGGATCTTTCTCATCTCTAAGAAACATAAGAATATATTTTTTGATGAAAATTAAATTGATCATATTATGACTATATTGTTAAGGATGCAGTAAATCTGCAGATCTTTTACTTCTTTCAGCATCTTTTAAACTTCTGATTTTGTAGCTCACAATATATTACTTTGACTATATGCACATTCTTTCTATAGGAACTTCACATATTTGGGGGGATATCAGCCCATTCTGGGAGTGAAGAACAGAGAGAGCATTTTGTTTTACTCTTCAGGTGAGATTCAGCGAGGTCTTTATGACTCACCTCAGCAATCATCTGGGTTAGGAACAGAACTGGACCTCAGAATGTCCAGTCCAGGGCGTTCAGTCATCGGGCGAAGAGGAGGTGAGCAGTAAGTCAGTGTGGCACGCTCCGTGAGAAGAGACGGATGGGAAAGGTGACCGGCCTGTGACCATGCTGTCCCCGCTCAGATCTGTACTGTCACTTACGGCTTCCTGCTGGGCACCGGACGCTGGAGCAGCGTGGTCTAACTGCACCAGTGTTAATGGCGTGTACAAGCTTTGCTCATTACTGGGAGATTACCGGATTACCTGGGATAAAAAAAGGGAAGGTCATCGGATCAGCTGACACCAGGTCCAATTTAGGCTTTAAAACTATAACAACTTCTCAGCTTTTAAACAAGCCTATCAGCAAACTTTCCTTTTTCAAGGCTAAAGCCACCTTTTCAAGGGCTTCTCAGAGTTGAAAGGCAATGAGCTTACAGGTGTTCCTAAGAGTCCATAGTGGGTAGGTATCCAAGTTTCAGTTTCCTCGTCTGTAAAATCAGGACAATGTCTACTCCTTAGGGCTGCTGAAGGATTAAATCAGACAAGCTAAGTAAAACTCAGACTGCCTAGAATATAGTGACTCTTCAATAAAAATGAATGATTATGATATATCAGGAATCTTTGGTGCTTTTTATACATTATCTCCTTTTTCTGGAAACACAAGTGTTTTCTAAAGAACTTGGTCCTGCCCTCGTTTGTTTGGCTCAGCAATGAGAGCATCAGCCCAAGGACCGAGGGGTGGAAGGTTTGATTCCTGGTCAAGGGCACGTAACTGGGTTGCAGGTTGGATCCCTGGCCCCACGTTGGGGTGCATGAGGGAGGCAACCAATCGATGTATCTCTCTCACACCGATGTTTCTCTCTCTCTCTCCCTTCCACTCTATCTAAAAATCAATGCAAAATATCCTCAGGTGAGGATTAACAACAACAAAAAAAGAACTTGGTCCCATTTAACTTGTGTACTTATTCATCCATCCATGAACACAGCAAATGTTTATTGAGCTCCCGTTCTGTTTATTCTGCACCGGGCACAGTTCCAGGTGCTAACACTACAGCAGCAGAAAGGACAGACCAGCTCCCTGCGCCCATAGAATGTAGACTCATGCAGAAGAGAGAGGAAACAACAGAAGATATACACCATGTGACGTAGCAGGTAATACTAGATAATGGGAGGGACGGAGCGAGAGGCCAGAGAAGACTGGCAGAGACGGGGGTTGTCTTGCACAGAGTGGTCAGGGAAAGCCTCTGTGGGGGTCACATTCAAGTGAAGGCAGGAATAAGAGGAGAGAAGGAGGCATTCGATGGTCTGGGAAAACAGAACTCAAGACCAGGAGAACAGGAAGAGCCAAGGCTGTGAGGTAGGAAGGAGCTTGGTATTTTTAAGGAGAAGCCAGAGAGACTCAAGGTTTTTGTTCACTTCTGCCATGGCAGCTTCCTGGCTGGCCTCCCTGCTTCAAATCTTACTCTGGTCAACTCTCTAAGCAGCAACCAGAACACTTGAAAAAACACAAAAATACTTTAATCAGATCACTTTATTCTCCAGATCACAACTCTACAGTGGTTTCCTATATCACTCAGAAAAAAGTCCCAAACTCCTCCTGTGGCTTTCGGGGCCACCCCAATCATCTGGCCCTGCCTATCGTCTCCAGCACCATGCTCAGCCAGCTCCCCCTCTCCGGGAGGGAGTGAGGTCAGCGTAGGAAGACTCGGGTTAGGAGCTGTGGTAGTCAGGTGAGAACTGAAGGCTTGGGTGGTAGTGCTGGGGTGGAGAGAAGTGCTTTGCCTGGGGATATATTGGAGAGAAATGCTGACAGGACTTGCAAAGGATTGGCTGTGGGCTCTGGCTTTATATGTCCTTGGTTTCTCCAAGTTGTCAAGTATTGTTAGTGGCTGCTCCTAGTTTGGACCCACTGTTTCTCTGGAGGCATTATTTCTCTATAGTTACACATGTAAAACTTGATTTTTTTAAATGATCAAATTTACCCCATGAAATTTCATCTCTGTGCAAGCTCAGGATTTAAGCCATTTCTCCAGGACTGTAGTGAAATGCCAGCAATACAGGTGGACATTGTATGGGGGGATCATTCAGGGCCCTGAAGGAGGGGCGGAAAGGAAAAGGATGAAAATAAAATCATATTGTTGCTCTGATACAATTTCCATTGAAACAGATATTGACACTCTTGGCTAAAAAAGAGTTCTGAATTATTTGTGAGTCTCTATTATTTCTACCATGGAATTTCTACATTTACAATGTTGAGAACATTAAATGTACGAGAATGTACTTCTCAGTCAACAAACATCCTCGGCCTGGCAATGGCCTCTGAGGCCCCCTAAATCTGTCTCCCATTCCTTTTCTCACTCTGCTCCGTCCACATTCTTCTCATTGCCATTTCTAGAACATGACTTCTTAAGTACTTTTTGTTGGCTATTCTTTTTGCCTGGAATTCTTCTCCAAGATGCCAAAGCGCTAACTCACTCGCCTGGTTTTAGTCTCACTCAAATATTACCCTCTCAGTGAGTCGTACCCTGACCATTCTATTTGAATGGCACCCAGCTCCCCAGCCCCACCCTACTCCCTCACTCCTGATCCCTTCTACCCAGTTCCATGCCTTCCATAGCACATATTCTAACCTATGATATAATTTACTTCTGCGTTTTGTTTGTTTATTGTTTGTCTCACTAGAGGAAGCTCTATAAGCGCAAAGATTTGTAACCTATTTTGCTCACTGACGTAGCCCAAACACCTAGAACAGTGCCTGGCACATGTGAGGGACTCAGTGAAATTTGTTGAATGGGTGAATGAATGAATGAACTACTATTTTTGTTGTTAACATGGTGAAATAGGGAACGGAATAAAAGGTATCTCAGGATAAGGACCTAAGCAATATGCCTATCACAAATTCAGAAATAACTTCCCATGAGTAGTATTCCGAAGGACCCCCGCCCCCCCCCAAAAAAGCCTCATGGCGAGGGGAAATTGCTGGACAGAGATACCCAGTGGATCCTCAGCTTCCTTTCCTTAAGTCCTTGGGGACAAAGGTTTCACCCTCAAGGCCTCCTCTAAATTATTAAATGAGAAAGTAACTCCTCCCGGGAGAAATTGTTAAAACAAGGGGTTCAGCGGAAGTTGGCACCCTCACTGCCTCTGACCCCTCCCTCTTTGGACCAGGGCCAGAGTCCTAGGAGATGGGACTGTTAAAACAGTGGGGCTAATAAAAAGCGAAGTCACAAAGCAGCACTGTTTTGTGGCCTAATAGCAGGGTGTGATGGCTGTGGGGGGAGGATGTTTCCATACCCACTTCGGTTTGGAAACTGCGGGCATGTCAAGGAAAAGCGGCCGCAGAGGACAGTACAGAGAAGTTGCTCCAAGAATTTCATGCATGTCTCCTGGTAGCTGAGTCATCAGGAGGACTGCTGGGGATGCGGACAATTGCACAACGATTTCCCCTGGGAGCACGGTGTGGGGTCAGGAAGATTGCTGGAAGTGGAGGGATTTAGAAGAAACCATTCTCCAGCCACCTAACTAAGGTGGGGGAAGGCCCAAGAACCGGTATGCTGTTTCTGTTGCTGGACTTTGCTATATCAAGACTGGTGTGCTTTGAGGAAACTGCCATTTGGTCATGCTTGTTGCTGGTCACTGTTGAAATGAAGAGAAAATAAAAGAGTCCTAGATACACTTAAAATCGAGGATTTCCAAGTCAGGGAAGGTCTTTCTAGGTTCTTCATCGTGTAGCCCAGGCTCTTCATTAATGAGCAGCAGCGGAGGAAATGAGCTCTTGCACTGAGGGCACTGGCTAGTATTCCTGGTCACTCCACAAGAAAAATAATCCTCGTGGCCTTGGGGATTTGGGGAAGGAGTCAGGGACAGGATCCAGGATCGTGCCAGTCCTAGCAGAGGTCCTGATCAGTGTCGTCAGCTCTGGGCCCAGCTGGCATGGTGGAGACCTTCCCACTGAACTCTAGAATGCAGTTGGTAACCCCAAAAAGAAGAATAAAGAAGTAAGAAGCCCATTTCTCCGGGACTTCTCAACTTTTTCTCTTCCAGAAAGCGGCCCTCTTTCTAGGACTTTGGCATTTTTGTTTCCTCTGGAGGAAATAAAAAATGCAGCAGGAGCAATTGTTTGGGATTTCCCTAAGCAAGACAACTGAAGCAGAATGCACTTTCCCTTTGCCCCGCAGGGAAAGACCCTGAGAGTGAAATACAACGAGAAATAGAAAAATGTTGAGAATTTAACTCTTTCTGGAGTGCTCACACAGCACATTAGAGGTCATTTCTAGACCATGCATGGGAGAAACCCCAAACTGGTTTAGTTTTTTGTTTGTTTGTTTTTAATACATACGTTTACTTTGTGTTGCTATAATTTAAAAAGGGAACCGTGCACCTAGCGTGACAGACATTAAAAAGGACCCATATTTTCAACGATAAAGATACATTTTAAATAAATAATAAAATAAAATAACTTAAAAAAAAAAAAAGGACCCTGCTAGCCCCTTTCAGCCCCAGCACCTTCCCTCTTCTCGCCACAATGCTTTGCCCGACTAATGTCACATCAGTGTGAGTGGTGTTGCAGCAATGCGGACGGACTGCACAAGGCGTTGCTGAGCCCCTCGGGAGCATCGTAGGCCCAAAGTTGTACAACTTTGTGAAGAGTGTCAGGAAAGGGAGATGTGATATTGCAAGATCCCGTGCAAAGGCAAATTCTTTACAGTAGCAAGGACTGGCCGTCTGTTGGCCGCCTCTATGAGGTTACGTGTTTTCCCTTTTGTTGATAGGCACCCTAATTGTTTTGGAACAACATGAGGTGTAAATAAACACAGGGATAAAACACACACTTTTCTGTTTTCTCTCCTGGAAGCGGCATCGCGTCTGCTGAGCACAGGGGAAGGACACAAAGACTGAGAGGTGTTTCCTTCTAGACTCTGAAACTACAAGTTTGACTTGTGGGCAGTGGTTCCCAACCCTGGCAGATCTTCTGGATGACTTTGGGGAGAGCTTTTAAGAACTGTAATCATTGGGTTCCACTCCAGACTTGCAAGGGGGGCATTGGCATCTGTATTTTAACAAGCTCCCCAAGTGACTCTTGGGGAATCCAAGGGTCCAATGTCTAGACGGTCCATGCAAGGTCAGATTGGTTCAAAGGTTCTCTCTGAGATGTTAGAGATGCCTCTGTGGGATGTGGTGTGTGTGTGTGTGTGTGTGTGTGTGTGTGTGTTTAGAGATGGGAAGGAGAGGGATGGAGAGTAGGCAGTTATGTCCTGGGATATATTGAAGGAAGATAAAATTTCACAGTAGTTCCTACAGAAGGGGTCGCCATTTCAGAAATCCCTTGATTTCAGGAAAGAAGAAGAAAGCAGAGTAACCCTCATTGAATGCCCACTGTGCATTTCACTGTGCATTCATTCATTCACTCCCAATCATACAGCACATCCCACATGCCAAGCGCTGTGCTCGGTATTGGGATTACAAAGACAAAAACGACAGTTCTTATCCTGAAGGAGGCCACAGATCATTACTACCCAGAGAAACATGTACTAGGATGGAGGGCAGCATGGGGTGTTTTGGGGGACTTTGGGAGGGGTTCTTAACTCAGACTGGGTGGGGTGAGGGGATGAGTGAGAGAAGGTTTCCAAGAAGAGGTGACGCTTAAACTAAATCTTAGATCATTCCAATTCTAATATTTGCTAATGCAAAAGTCCAGAGTGAGCTGGAGGAGGGATAAGAAGGCGGTAGAATTTGGGGACATTAGAGTTAGAGGTGAGACTGGAGAGGCAGGTGTACTGAAGCCAGGTATTCAGTTGCCTTGCCTTTATCCCGAGTGCAGCAGGGCCTACGGGGGGAGTCAGAGCAGGCAGCAGCAGGATCACAGGTGTGGTCAGAGAATGCATTAGGAAGGGGTGAGATGAGGTGGGAACCTGATGGCCTGAGATGAAGCAGTGGGAGTGAGGATGGAGAGGCAGGAGTGACAGGATTGGAGAGAGGGAGAAGTCAAGGATAGTGCCGAGTTTCTTTTTTGGCAGCTGGGTGGATCATGGTGTCACTCACTATTCACTATTTGCTTTAACATAGCTCTTCATTTTGCCTACATAATAATAACCTATGTCATTTTAAAAAACATTTTCCCTGGCTGGTGTGGCTCAGTGGTTGAGCATCAACACATGCACCAAGAGGTCACTGGTTTGATTCCCAGTCAAGGCACATGCCCAGGTTGTGGGCCTGATCCCCAGTGGGGGGCATGCAGGAGGCGGCCAATCAATGGTCTCTCTCATTGATGTTTCTATCGCTCTCTCCCACTCCCTTCCTCTCTCTCTAAAATCAATAAAGAAAAAATTTTTAAAAGATTTTCATTGTTTTTTTAGAGAGAGTGGAAGGAAGGGAGGGAGGGAGAGAGAGAGAGAGAAACATTGATGTGAGAGAGACACATTGATTGGTTGTCTTCTTCAATGACCCTGACTGGAGCCAGGGATCAAACCTGAAACCCAGGTACATTCCCTTGACTGGGAATTGAACCCTGGACCCTTCGGTCCATGGGCTAATGCTCTAACTGCTGAGCCAAACCGCCCAGGGCAACCTTATGTCATTTTTAATAGATAAATCCAGGAAAGCTCTAAGAGATCAAACAGAAAAATGGAGGAAAGCTCAAGGGCCCTAGCTTGTAAGCTGGGATCCAAATTCAGGTTGGCCTGAGTTCTGAAACCAAGCTTCCAATGCCACAGGCAGATGCAAAACTCAATAAGGCTAAAAAAAGAAGAATATGGCTTTGAGTGGGCTACATTCACAATGGAAACAACATGAGCTAAGCTCTGAAAAGCAGAATCCCAGTTCCTGAAATTTATTCTTGACCGCAGTTAGCATGGTGAGATATGACCTCCTTTCTGACAAGGTTGTCAATGGTCTCTCTCCTACGCTGTGCAGTCTTTTCATACCTCACTGATGGCAATTAGGATTGCATCAAGATTTTAAAAAGGAACAAAAAATTTGTTGTTAAAAATGTCTTTATAAAAAAAATTGTAAAATGAGATACATCTTAATCCTTATCTCACAGATTTGCTTCTACCACCTCCCAAAGTCATTTGTTTAAAAACAGTTATCTTGCTGGAGGAGTTTAATAAAAATATAAAAGTTTTGTGATGAAAAAATAGATCTCTACCCAGAATCTTGTATGGTAGTGAGGCGACATGATACTTTAAAGAGAGTACATTGAGTATCTAGGTTCTCTGAACCAAAGGGTCATGCAGAAGCCCTGATGATATCAGGCCACTGATAGAGATGCCACCATTCAAACCTACTTGGGCAATGTATATATAGGTCATCCCAGCAGCCACCGGGTACACACCTGGTTATTTCATGGTGTAGTCTGACCTTGAACTTCTGCTATTTCTTTGGCTGGAATTGAATTTAGTGTGTGTATCTGATATCTTCGAAATTACTTTTGCCTCTCAGTTTGATGAAAGCAGTTTCCTTATTGGTGAAATAGGATATTGCCCTACTTGGAACTATTTGTAATATTTCTAGAGTCCACTTTTCATGCTTTGAGCTGGCTGCATAGTAAAAATAGGTTTGATTGAGATTTGCCTCCTCTATTTCCCCCCCAATGCCTACCTCTAACCAATGTGTCTCCCTAAATATACTTTTCCTCTCCCACTCAAAAACAAAGGCACCCCCACCAGGAGTTAAGTTCGGTGGTTGGAACAGCCTGTCGGTTTGTCACTCCCTCTCATGGGCTTTGACCTGCTGGGGCCTGCATGGGGCTCCTGATACTTCAGTTTCCCCATCCGTTGGATTGCCTTCACTCATCCTGAGAGATCGCTGTGAAGCACAGCTCATAAATGTCATCATAAACTGCTCTGCAAAAATATGTCTCAACATCGGCGATGCCAGATTCAAAACAACTAGACTGTGTTTCTCTGGTCAAAAGAAAAACGAGGCGGCCTTTTGGGGGCTGGGCAGCACGGCGAGGAACTGCAGTCTTCAGGCTGCTCTGGTGGCCCACACTGCCTTTCCTTCGGCTGTCCTTGCTCGCAGTGAAGTGTTCGAGATTTTGTTCCTACTAACGGCAGCCAGCAGGCTTGCTGATCAATTCTTTTTCTTAGTTAGTTAGAAGGGCCTCCTTTCTTCAGCTTTTAAGAGCGGGGATTTTGAGACAGTAACCCCACCCTTCCATAGCAGGTCACGTAAATGCCTAGACACCACCCTCCCCCTTTGGGCAGTAGGCCCATTATTGCAAGAGAACAATAAGGAGATGGTTCCTCTGCTCCTGCTTCTTTGGCAATGTGGGAGAAGGAGGTGGCTGAAGCCAGACACGTTGGCTCCATGCACATGCCCAAGCCTTTTTCAAAGTCTCACCCTGTTGAGCAAGAACGCAACTGTCTCCACATTAACATCACCAGTGACAATGTTATAACTGGATTGGCTAGGTTTTTTCATTGAAACCTGGCTTAAAGGGTGTGTCCATGTGTCTGCAAAGCATAAATGGAAAGAACCAAAGGGGAAGAGAGGTAAAAGTGAAATCACTCATTTCTTGGCAAAGAAAAAAAGATTCCATTTTAGAATAAAGGCAATTACCATGATAGTCTAACAAAGAGCTAGTTGGAGACACTAACCAATCACTTAAATATAGAGGTTTTAGGTCTGTGAAACTTGGTCATGTGTAAACTGAACCATCTAGCTAACTGTTAATTTATCATTCAGGCCAAATGTGCTTTCTACCATCATCTTCAAATTCTTCTGCTGAGCTATAACCTTGCCACACCTACTATTGCGCGCATTCTTCTTCCTCCTTGCCTCTGTGCCCAAGGTTCTCTCTACTTGTAACTCTCTTCCAGTCTTTTTACACCAGGGGCTGCATATTCACTTTCTAAGTTCCAGCTCAGAGATCTTCCCTACATTTCCCGTGCTCTCAGGCAGAAATGGTTGCTCCTGAGGGGCTTTGTTGAAATGAAGGCGAGCACTGACACCTTTCACTACCCCGTGGAACTGGGACTTTCTTGAGATTGAGGCTGTTCCTTGTTCCTGTCAGTAATCTCAGTGCTTTGTAGAGTGTTACACACGAGTGAGCGCAGAATGTCTACTCTAACCACAGGGCAGAAACCTTTTATTTATTTATTTATTTATTTATTTATTTATTTTATTTATTTATATTTTTTTATGGAAAAAGTGTCATCTTATTTTATTATTACTAATTTAAGTATTTGATGCCAAACAAATGAAGGTAATTTTACAAACTCAGAATTTGTTAAGTCCATTAAATTTCCATTTTATTTTAGTTTTATATCACACTAATTCAAACGCATTTCTCTACAACTCCTCCAACATAGGTCCTTTGGAATTATTTCAGTTATCTGTATAACATGAGACTTTGCCAAAGACTTTTAATCTAAAACAAACATAAAATTTCAAAATATTAATTTTTAGATGAAAGAGATAAGAACTAGTCACTAGATGATGGTTGGGGTTGTTAATTTCCAACAAGACATTGTGTTGAAATGTTTCTTCTGATACAGCAGTTATAAGTTAGAACCTTCAAAAAACAAGGGCAGAACCAAAGCACAATAAAAGAAGGTTTCTGCAGCAGAAGCCTCCCATAGTTCTAAGCCTCTGACAGAAGCAAAGTAAAGCATCTTTCCTGAAAATTAAGTGGGTTTCCAGTATTCCCATGCAGTTGAGCTTTCAGAGACAGACACTCAAGACTTATCATTAATGTTTATACTGTCTTGGCTCTGGTTGCATTAATCATGCCTGAAGAGTTTGATACCCATCCAAGTCCAAAGGCGGAAGAACACATACACTGGTATGGCAATGGGCAAGAGCAAACTGTAAAAGCACAGGCTGGCTGTGCTATAGTGCAGCCCTGTGCGTAGAACAGTCCTGCTAAAGAGATCAATGGAATAAGGACAGTCAATGTAGGAAGAGACAGAAACATTCCTCTCTCCCACTTATTACCTGCCACTTTGACTTTTTAAAAGGTAGACAGTAGTAAGAAAATGTAGTTAGTTGTATCTGTTGTTTTTAATTATGATCTAGTGCTGCTCCATATCTTCTTGCTTCTTATTTTGATGTGTCATCCTAGCTGCCTGTGGTATCATATTAGGAATCCCATCAACAATTGGATAGGCTATTCCCAACTCTTCATTAATCAATTCATTTGTTGATGCTTCATATCTGAGAGGCTTCTTGGAGAGCGGGCACACCAAGAACTCCAGCAGCGCCGGGTCGAAGGCGCGGGGCGGTTCCCCGTTCCTCTCGTTCTCGTCAGCGCACAGCCATGACCCCGACACGCGCAGGCACCTACGGGCGACCGTGGGGGGCGGCACGCGCGTGCTCCGCAGCGACGAGGCGACCTCAGCATGGTCTGGCAGCCCGCCACTGCCCCTCACCGCCCTCCGCCAGGCCCAGCCGCTTCAGCTCCGGGCAGAAACCTTTTAGTTGTCCAGATTTTAGTTAATGATTGTATTTGTTAAGATCGGATATGATTTCTAACACGTGCTCTGGACTTTTGGCTTGATATATTTTTTCCTGTTTTCATACGATCCGACGGTGAATGTGGGGAATCTATATTGCTTTAAAAAAAAGTTGTGCTGCCCGGCCAGTGTGGCTCAGTGATGGAGCATCAGCCCATGCACTAAGAGGTCGCCAGTTCGATTCCTGGTCAGGACACATGCCTAGGTTGTGGGCCTGATCCCTAGTGTGGGGCGGCCAATTGATGTTCTCTCTCATTGATGTTTCCATCTCTCTCTCCCTCTCCCTTCCTCTGTCTCTAGTATATCAATAAAGAAAAATAAATAAATAAATAAAAAGTTTTACTACTCCAAATCAGCAATATCTTCCTTAAAAAAAAATTTTTTTTTCTTTATTGATTTTAGAGAGAGAGGAAGGGAGAGGGAGAGAGATAGAAACATCGATGAGAGAGAACACCCATTGGCCACTTCCTGCGAGCCCCACTGGGGATTGAGTCCACAACCTGGGCATGTGCCCTGACCAGGAATCGAACCAGCGACCTCTTGGTGCATGGGTCGATGCTCAACCACTGAGCCACACCAGCCAGGCTGCAATATCTTCCTTTTGAATAGAATCTAAGACTTTGGCATTTTGCCACATAGGTGAAGGTAGAGAGATTCAGATATGGCTGAGATAGCCAATGTAGGTTGAAAAAGGGGAAGATTGGGATCAATTGGGTGAACTGTTGTCTTTAGTACAAAGTCAGGTTTCTTAACATTGGATGTGTCGACCAAAGCTGCCTTCAGGAGGGTTTTACTTGCATAACCTGCATATATTTAGAATCCAGAGTTTGGACCGACCTTAACTTCAAAGGCAGGTATTTTTATGTGAAGAAACTTTCATCCCATTATTAGATCAATCATCAGTTTTGTAAAGGTTCCAGGTACATTTATTCTTTCTGCGTTCTTTTAAGTGTAATAGAAGAAAACAAGAGCTCTGAATTTAGCTCCTCTTAGTTCTTTGCATTTTTAAGCATTTCCTTAAAATGAAAAAAAAAAAAAAAAGCCATGTAACTTGTAGAAAAAATTAAAATGTAAATCAGCAAGCCCAGCCAGCATGGCGCAGTGGTTAGAGCATCAGCCCAAGGACCAAAGGGTCGTGGGTTCGATTCCC
Source organism: Tadarida brasiliensis (assembly GCA_030848825.1). Taxonomy (NCBI): domain Eukaryota; kingdom Metazoa; phylum Chordata; class Mammalia; order Chiroptera; family Molossidae; genus Tadarida; species Tadarida brasiliensis. The sequence goes on along the minus strand of CM061267.1, from coordinate 72,687,590 downwards.
AGTCAAGGGCATGTACTTGGGTTGCAGGTTCAATCCTTGGCCTAGAGCATGAGCAGGAGGCAACCAATTGATGTGTCTCTCTCACACCAATGTTTCTCTCTACCCCCTGCCTTCCTCCCTTCCTTCTACTCTCTATAAAAATCAATGGATAAAATATCCTTGGGTGATGATTAAAAAAAAAGTAAATCAGCAAAACACACCCAATCATCCATGATACTGACACCTGAATATAACCACTGTTAACATATTTAATGGCTTATGCATTCAATAAATATTTCTTGGTGAATAAACTTTATTTCTAGAGATTTTGTTGCATCTATATACCCACATCCACACATTTTTATTGACATAAATGAGGTCATGATGTCCTTATCGTACTATTAGTATTTAGTGTACTATTTGCACACTTCTCTCCTGGACTTTCTGTTGTATAATTACCAGATTTTATTTAACCAGTTCATTATTGTTAGATATTTAGGCTGTTTCTAAGGTTTTGTTACGATAATTAAGACTATAAGGAACATCTTCTAGATACTTCTTTGATTTCTTGTCCAACTGTTTTCTTAGGAAAAAATTTAAATAAAATATTCTGACCAAAAAAGGAATACGATTTTTAGAGATTTTGGTATATTTGGCTAAATTTGGCTCAGAAACATTGTATCTCTTTAGAGTGCCCATTTTCCCTATACCTTTATCAATAATGGAGTATTAGCACTCTTTAAAACTCTGTTAATATGACGTTAAAAATGATACATTGGCCCTGGCCAGCTTGGCTCAGCGGTTAGAGCATCGGCCCGCGGGCCAAGGAGTCTCGGGTTCGATTCCAGTCAAGGGCACGTACCTCAGTTGCAGTTCGTCCCTGGCCCGGGTTGGGGTCATGCGGGAGGCAACCAGTCAATGTGTCTCTCTCACATTGATGTTTCTCTCTTTCTCCTTCTCTTTCTCTCTCCCCATCCTCCCACTCTATCTGAAGATAAATGGAAAAATATCCTCGGGTGAGGATTAGAAAAAAAAAGATACATTGTTTTAGTTCTTATTGACATATTAGTTGTGTTGTCTTTGTGTTTGTTGTACATTCCTGTTCCTTCCTTTCACGGGATGCCTGTATACTTCTCTGCCCTAAATTTGGAGTTACTGCTTTTTCTTATTGATTTGAAAAACTCATTGTATATTAAAGATATTCACCTCACTATATAGTAAAGATACCCAGAAGATATTAACTTTTTATTTATTTATTACTTTTTACTCTTTTATTTCTCATCAGATAGCTTCCATGAAAAATAAAGAGGAATTCATAATCTTGCTCTTAATGTTGATTTGTTTTCTCTCTGAAGGCCTATGATTTGTTATTCTTCTCAAAATGTGTAAATTGAAAGTCAGAAAAGTGACCAAATTGAAGATCTAGATATGGAATCCAAAAAGCAATATGCCTAAGCTCCTTTCCTAACTAAAAGTCTCCATTTTCACTCCTGTACCCTACTTTTGTCACCATGTGGCATCATGTGAAGATATTTTTATAAAAGATAAATGTTTATATGCCAAGGGAACATTCTTAGTTTCAGAGATTTTATTTTTATTTTTATTTTTAAGAAATGAGTCATGGTGATGAACAATCAATATGTTTGGAAAGAATTTTCCTTGTAGCTCTGGATAAGGAATGTGCACTCAAGTGATACTATAACCTGGGCACAGGGGTGGACCTGGAGAGAAGACTCAGGGGCAAAACACTTTCTCTCTCAGGCCTGAAATATCAATGGATTTTTCTTTTATTTCCCTTTCCTCTTTTTGTCCTCCTTCCCCTCCCCTCCCCTCCTTCTCTTCTCTTCTCTTCCTTCCTTCCTTCCTTCCTTCCTTCCTTCCTTCCTTCCTTCCTTCCTTCCTTCCTTCCTTCTTTCCTTCCTTTTGGTTTAAAAAAAAGTTTATGAATGAACTTTTCTATATTAGTTTTTCATTCAAATAAAATCTTTCCTTACCTCAATTGCTCTGTTCTTAATATGAATTTATTTAAAGTAATAAATATTCTCCTCCATCACAGTTCTTTATTTCCTAGACTTGGATGGCCCTTCAGTTCAACAGAATTATTCAAATATTGAGTGTTATTTCAATAGGGATAGAATTATTAATTATATATTGTATGTTCTGACCTTATAAAAAGTTAACCTTGCCCATCAGTCACACGGTGTGTGTTAGCAGTACAGCTGGGGGAAGACCCACTCTGTCTGAGCACTGTTTCAAGGTCCTGAAGTTAATCACCAAGCAAAGGTTTCGTTTCTTCAACCTAGAGGAAGAACTGACATTCTTTGTGCAGCGTTTTGGAAATAAAACCTCCAGAAAAACTTGTCAAAAGAGGTAGCTATAGCAACGAACAGTGAGCGAGCAGAGAGCATGCACGGATGGCTGAGGGGAAACGGTACTGAGCCAGCCACCTTTCTGCAGAGAGTTTGGATGTCTTTAGCGGACTTTGCTTTTTGTTCTTCAAATCATTATATATAAAATTTCAGAAAAGTAGAGTTATAAGTGTTACAAAAAAGTCTTTTACTTTTTTCTCTTTATGAGATTTCTAAATTCGAACAATAATCCATACTGGATGGGTCTGTGTCTCATCGGTAACCCAAGCCTACTGGTTCTAAATTCCATCAGACCATAATCATTGGGATTTAGGAATGAGAGATCAAAATTCCCAGGAATTCTAAGTAATTTTTTGTCTTTAAAATACTTTGAACATTCTTCATAGTCTTTTTTTTAAATCCTCACCCGAGGATATTTTTCCATTTATCTTCAGATAGAGTGGGAGGGGGAGAGAGAGAAGGAGGGAGAGAGATTGACATGAGAGAAACACATCAACTGGCTGCCTCCCGCATGACCCCAACCAGGGCTGGGGACAAACCACAACCTAGGTACATGCCCTTGATTGGAATTGAACCTGCAACTCATTGGTCCGCAGGTCAAAGCTCTAACCGCTGAGCCAAACCAGCCAGGGCTCTTCATAGTTTTACTCATTCTTATGAACATCTAAAAAATTTAGTTGAGTGAGTAAGAAACAGTAAGTTTGGTAGTATTTACACAGAACTTTTATTTTTATTTTTGCCTCTAGCAAATATTCAAATGCTATAAAATGCCAGCAAACATTATTGGGTAGTATTTAATTGATGTAACATTCAGATCTCTGAACACTATGGAGAATCATGTTTTGAAATTGCAAACAAACAAAAAATGCTTTTAACCAAGATTTGCTTATAATTAAATTAACAGGTTATTTTTTGTTATTCATTCACTGTTATTTTTAACAAATTTTAGCGAACAGACCATATGTTGGGAAAAACACTGTAGTAATTTAGCTGGCATGAATAAATATTACATATCTACAACTACAGTCTACATATTTAAATCCAAGAGTCACTGCTCGTAAACAATGTCCAGCCAATGATTAGCACGTGGTCACACTTTCTGCAGCAGTGTTAACGTGCCAGCTGATGTTCCCACGTGCGACAAGCCACTCCCCATGTACGTTTGTTCACTAGCAGTGATTAGCGAATGCCGCATTCACTAGACCTAGTCAGTATGAATTTAAAATTACAGTAACACATATAGGAAACTCGTCATACATACTTAATTTTAATTACACACACATGTCTATATAAGTAAAAACAGGTAATCTAACTAATTTGTCCATTTTTTAACATATGCATTCGGAAAACCTACTTTATTACATAACGGACTTTTGGCTTAACACGCTCCCTTACCAGAATTAGTTTGTTATTTTGAGGTTTTACTGTATTTCATTCTGCCTTGCTAAGCATAATGGAGCAGAGCAGGTCTGAGGAGGGGTATCGGCTTCTAGAATGGAAGAAAAAGGTTGGAAGTAAGGAGCCTTTCAAATAAAAACTTAACAGGATATTGTAACTAATGAGGGGTGGGTGATGAGGAAAAGACTGTAAAAAGGTTTTGAACTTAAGAGAGTAAGGAAATGGGGCTACCTATAATAAGATGAAAGAAGTAAGAAGGACTTAGTTTGGGTTAAAAGGTAATGACCTTGAGACATTAGTGGGACTTCTTGTCAGGTATGGATAGCAGGGATTTGAGGCTTTACCGTGGAAGCATGAAATAGTAAGGTCTGGAGATAGAGACTGATAACTGCTGAAGTTCTAAGACTAGAAGATATTTCAAGTAAAACAGAGGAGAATGGGTTGCTTAGGATGAAACCTTGAGGCGTGCTCACACATGGGATGGAAAGAGGACAGGAGCCCTTGGAGACTAAGCTAAGCTTGTGAGAAAGAAAAGAGGAGAACCAGGTAAAGCTCTATAAGAGAATCCAAAGAGCCCTGGCCGGTTTGGCTCAGCATTAGAGCGTCGGCCCGCCAACCAGAGTCCTGGGTTCGGTTCCCGCTAAGGGCAAGAACCTCGGTTGTGGTTTGTCCCCGGCCCCGGCTTGGGTCGTGCGGGTGGCAACCAGTCGATGTGTCTCTCTCACATCAATGTTTCTCTCTCTCTTCCTCCCTCTCTCTCTCCCGCTCTATCTGAAAATAAAAATGCAAAAATGTCCTCGGGTGAGGATAAAAAGAATCCAAAGAAAAGACAGTGTCAAAAAGGAAATGGTCAAATGTCAAGGACTGCAGAAAGCTCCAACAGGAAGAGGAACATTGTATATAATGATGAGAGAGGGCCTCCTAGTTTATCTTTGTGCCCCGGAGGAATCGGATCTTGTAAGGGTAAGGGGAGGAAAAGAGCTTGCAATGTTATCCCAGTATGAATCTGAAACCAGCATGGGTGGCCAAAGAAAGTGGGATATCATGTGGGTCGAGGGCATGGTGCTAATACATAGCCTTGAGATAGAAAGCCCCCAATTCTATAAAGTATTCTTTAACCACTAACCAAAATAAAGAGTACAACGATTGGAAGCCAAAAGAGACACTGTAATGGCCTTGTAACCACACACCCTTTTTCTTATAATTTAATGTTTATCTTAGTCCAACAAATCAACACATTTCCAAGAATAAGCAAAAGCAGTTATACAAATTTGCAATAAACTTAAGATCCAGGGCCAGACAGATTAGGCCCAAAGATTTCAGCTGGGAAGGATAGTAAATACAAATGTTAGTGATAAGTGAAAACTATGCTCTTAGCCTGAGATGCATTTCTTGGCCTTTCCTGTACTCACAGCATCACAGTGATCATGCACCTGCCACAGGTGTTGAGGCAGCATTAGGTCCAGTAGCATTTGACTAGAAGTCTATACCACATGCATGGCTGGTGACAGGCACCAACATCAGCTGTGGTCATGTTACCATACAAGTGAGGGTGGGCAGGGATTTGATGGCTACAGAAAAAAACACCAGCTCTTCCTCTTCATCGAGCAAGTGGAAGTTACACTGTCATTTAACCTCTCTGGGTTTCATTTTCTTCATCAGACGAATGAAGGGTTGGATGAGATTATCTCTAGTCCCTTTCCAGAAATAAAGATCTGTAATTCTCTGCACTCTACATTTCTCTGTCTAGTCAGCAGCTTCATGAGTGGGAGGTAGCCGTGTTTGCGGTAGCAGGTATACCAGTAATTTCCTAAAATCTGGTTTACAGCTGACCTTGAATCCAAAAGACCCGTGACAATCCCCTGATTTATGCCTTTCCAATGATTGTGTAATCACCTGGTTTCCCGCATTAAATCCCTTTCTGCTGAAAATACCTAGAGTGGTTTCTGTTTCCTGCATTAAATCCAGAGTCAGAGAGACTTTTAACCTCCTGCATAGATACTCCTGAAGGCCACCTCTGTGAGTCGGAATGAGTCTCTCTTTGGGCACAAATACAAGCTCATTGGTTTTCAGAGCAAAATGTTAATTTTGCCACATCAGATTTTTACTGGGAAGTTAAAATCTTAAAGGCATGTTATCCAGCAGTTATTAAAAGCCAATTTGCAAAAATTTATCTGAGAAAGATATTTGAACTCTTCCTCCCTCTGGATCCTTTAACCGCTGTCCTGCAAAATATAGCAATTTCAATGGAAGGTATTAAAAGTTAAGTAACGGTCTTTGAAGTGGCCCTTATATAAGAATCTGAGCGACCAGTATCTACTAGCATTTGTTGTCAGAAAAGCGTTTGTTTCTCTTGGTAATCTTGATAATAAGAATAATGTAGCCCATTTTCTTTTTCTTATTTTGCTCTGATTCTCAAAAGCTCAAAGTCAAGTTAGAAATTAATTGTACCACTCTTTCTGGCAAAGTTATTTTTATCCTCTTTCTTCTTGGTTTCTGATCACTTATCTCTAATTTAACTATTCTATACATTAGGAAATGTATATGTGGAATTAGAAATAAGGAATAAGGGATATCTATACAATATACAGGTAAATAAAATTTCCTCCCTACTTTGTATGTGACTGCTATTAGCGTCAGTGCTGTTTTCTATGTAAAGTCTAACAAGATTATTTTTTATTTCCCAGACATTGTTGCAAAAACCTCTTGGTCAGTGTGTCTTATACATGAAATAAGAGCTCCAAGGAATTCTTTTGAAAAACAATTATTTTCTCAATGCTTTAGTTCTAAAGCTGATTCACAAAAGCATGTGAGTCGAAGTGAAACAAACAGGAGTATTATAAAGAGCAAAGAGTTAACTTTAAAAGCGAGTAAAAAAAAAATAATAAATAAATAAACGAAACAAAAAAATCCCTCGCAGCTTTTCTTTCTTTCTAATACTCTCCTCACACAATTTCCTGTTAGTCTCTCTGACTTTTCCGAGAGATATTATTTTCCTTTCCAGTGCCAATTTCAGCAGTGACGGCCTAAGAGGTTCTGGTGCCCCAAGTGAGACTAGATTATAGGACTCCATATGGGGTCAAAGACAGCGGCTTCTTAAGGATTTTTACCAACAAAATAAAAGCGGTGGGGTTTCATTTCACTTCAAAGTAAAGATACCAATACAAGCAAATTCTCCTCTTGTCATATTGATAAAGAAGCAGAAAGACCCCTCGTCATGCTGGCGGGAGCACAGGCGACGTGAGTGGGGAGATGAACAATAAACCGCGGTGTGTTGTGAAATTCTCCACTCGGATGTATATACACCCAGTGGGGAAAGTATGCACACACGCACAAACACAGACACACACACAGATACTTGAGGTCGGGAAAGAGATTTTTATTTACTTAACGATACATGACCTTTAGTAGATGTCCGGGAAGTGTAACATAAGCACCAGAAGCTTCTGGGAAGAGTTTATTGTCAAGCCTGAGTTTACCTCCCGTGGTGATACGAGGAATTAAAGGATCATAAAGGGGAGGGGAGCAGCAATGAGAAACACTATCTCCTGCCCACTGTTTCTTGCTGAAGGAGTCGTGTTTTCTGGGAGACCAGTGTCTTGTCTGAGGACCAGTAAGCAAAGTGGCTCACAGACTTCGTGTACCTTTGTCTTAGTACTTATTGTCTCCATACTTGCAAGCCGCTTTTAATGACTGTTAGTGATCTCACTCATTGGACAATGGTAACCTTGGAGGAGGGAGGAAATGATTAGCATTTCTCAGGATGTTGGAGAAGTGCTACAGAATATTTGTATTCGTTTTTCCACCCTGATGTCCTGAAAGCTGGATATGAGTTCCGTTAACTAAGAATTGTTCCCCTTCATTGAATAGCATTCTTCTCAATTCCATGATAGGCAGAATCAACGCTGATTCAGAGACGGCCTGCTTGCTCTAGAAAACAGTGCTCTACCTCTTCAGGACGGGGAAAGAACGCTGTGCAGGGCTTAACTCAGGGCTTTCTGGCCATGTTCTTAGCACACACTTGACAATCCAACAGAACTTGGGTGGCATGCCGGCCACTTCACATCTCTAACCCTCAGTATCTTCATATGAGAAACAGGGACAATGAAGACTCTCACATGGCTGTGAGGATTAAATAAAATAATGCAGGTGAAGTGTTGAACCGCAGCCTGGCACGTACTAAGATCATTAAATATGAGCTTCCGAGACAGCTGCCTCCCATCTCTTCATGTTGTCTCTGGTTCTCTCTATACACACGTGTCTTGCTCTTCTCACTACTGACTGGCTAGTTCTCCTTATATGTTTTTATTGAAAATTCAGTAGGGAGATAATGTGATTAATTGACTAAGCGAATTACCATCTTTTTACTGAGTTCTTTCAGAGCGTCTATCAGCTAAGGGGACTCACAAAGGGAAAATAATATGATATCCCTTTTATTACAAGATAATTTACTCTGAGACCATTAAAAATGCCAGTTAGTTATTATTAATACTTCCATAGCCTCCTCTATTAATTTGTCTTGCAGATTCAAGACTGAGATTAGGATTATATTTTGGATACTTGTCTTATTTTAAAGATAGGCTGAGAAAGTCTTGTTTCTCTAATTTCCATGACAAGTAGAATGCTCTTTGTCGAGGCTAAAATAGGCAAACTCAACCAGGGGCTCCAACTCTTGCGTAAACTGCGACATAGACTCTAGAACCAGTTCCAGCCTAACTCTTAAAGAGAAAACATGCCAGACTCCACTTCCTCATCCTGTACATTTCTAGTTTGCACAATCTTTTTTTTGCACTCCAAATGGCCCCAAGCACCAACAATAACCGCAATCCAACCTAGCTTTTAATTTTTTTTTGGAAGTCATGTTAGTGAAGTTCTTGTTATGTTATGTGAAATGCTACCCAGCTGTTTGCCAGAGATGTTTAAAGCCAGCCTGTTGCTTTTTGGGTGGTTAATACCTGAGGCAAAATCCAGGAGAGAAACACAAAAGTTCTTGTATTACTTGAGGTTAATTATCTGTGTGGTGAGGCTTAAGTATTCAGCTTATGTACAATTCTGATCTGCTCGTCTCTCCATCTAAATGGGTGTAACTTGAGCTGAAGGTATGTTATTGTGGTGTTTTGGATACAGATTTCTATGAGTGCTATGGATGAGTGCAATTTTTAAAAAATTGATTTTGAAAACTATTTTTGTACAAGAGAACAGCCAAGAAATAAACCAGGAGTCAGTGAGATTTCACATATGTGAGAAAACCTAAAGCATTTTCATACTAGGGTCAGGGTAATTTCCATTTCTCTGAAAGAAAAAAAACCTAAATCTCAGTTTTCTTAATATATCTAATGTCTTTATGTAATGTAGTCAAGATAATTATAGGAAGAAATGACAGTCATTTTCATTGCCATTAATTGCTCTGATTTTTAAACATAAAATATGCATTGGTTTTGGGGGTGGGGGGCTATTAGTTTTAAATTTGAAATAGCTACATGTTAGTTTTAATATTGGGCCAGAAGTTAACACACAGCTGCCTAACTGTGCAATCGCTTTAAGAGAATTATCAGGTTGCAGAAAAATTAGAAAATCAATGGATAATTTTGGATTGTATAGACAATCTGAAACAGATACAGATTATAAACTCCTATAGAAACTTATAAATATTATTGGGAAGGTTCTGAGTCACCTAGAGAAAGTGTTAACCAAATCAGCACAGAAATATCTAGTGTTTTTCTCTTTTCTTGGTATAAAGAACTAAGCTAGGGATGGAGGCTATGTAGGCACAGACTGTCTACTTTTTCCCATCCCATGGCTAACAATTTATGGACAATATGATATTCAAATTAAAATTCATATGAGTGATTGTGATTCTTTATATCTTGTACCTTTACTGAAACCCACTCAGTTTAGAGTAAAATGGCTCAAACATTGACCTAATGGCAATTAGGATTATGCCGAGTGTTGAGGGATTTAAAGAGTTCTGCTGGGCGTATGCTACTTCCATAGCAGGGCGGGTTATGCCATCTGAGTTAGATTTTAAACATATAGTTTGAAATATTCAGAATCTTTTTTTGGTCTGGATATGGGACATGAGAATGTCTCTCACTTGAATGAGAGATGGATGAACGCCTACTTTGGAGCTGTTCTTTCTGTTTTCACGTTTACCGCAGGTGAACACAATAACTTCCCATCTAAGTGGGTGGAGGGCTGAGCATAATTTAGGTGAACTCCCGCTGCTCACCTCTGTGGACACTGGTATCTCCAAAGCATTCATGCCCAGGTGAAGTGTCTAGGGAGAATAACCAATACAAGCAGGGTCTCAGTTGGGTCGGACAGGAGAGCACAATTGAATTTGTTCCTGTGGCCTCCAGAAATCTCAGTCACCTTCAGTGTTAACTTTTCCATTTTCTCTTTCAGGAAATCAAACCCGAGAAGAATCAATTTAAAGATTCTCCCGTTAGTGCTGATTTCTTTGGCGAAATGTATACAGTTTTCTGATATAAAAGTGGCTGCCCAGCATGGAATTGGATGGAAGGGTGAGGGAGGGCAGGGAAATTATCAGGTATGTCCTTCTGGTCCTTCCTGAGTGTTATGAAATAGTCATTTGGATAGAAATAGTGACAGGTGAGCCTAGCAGAAAAACCACAAATAATATACACAAACACACAGTAGCCAGAACCCATTAGTTTTCTAGTGGTGTGTGGAAAAGATATGAAACAAGAAGTTGTACAGTCTGCTTGCGTGAAAAACAAAACAAAACCAAAAAGCACAAAGTGTATACCCTAAAGAACAAACTAAAAAATAAAATACATGGGAATCCCATAGGAAGTGACACAGATTTTCCTACTTATCTTTACATCTGTCCCAGCTTCCGGAAGAATGAGGAGTATCTAGTCTGAGAATCTCACAGCCAAGCTTAAATGAGGTCCAAACACGAAAGGAAAGCCCCTGTCATCTGGCTGCACAGACTTCAATTCCCTGAGCAGAGAAGGTGCAAAGAAGAGCCAACTGCTTGACACTGTTAGCCGTTATCACCCAATAATGGTTTTGAACACCCTCTGTGTGTATGAAGCTCTACTAGGACTTTGGCAAAGGTCAGCTTTGCCTAATTAGATAACTTTTTCTGTAGGGCAGGGGATTTGCAGAGTTTACATTCTAGAAAGTGCACAGTGCAATATCGGCACAAGTCCCCTTCTCTTTCCAGCATCTCCTCCATCAGAATAGGGCTGTCCTCAGACTCTTCCAGTTCCCAAACCAAGGCTCACTGGGGCAGATATTGCACGGCAGCTCTGCAGTGATGGAGGAAGGCTTTGAAAACCTAAACTGCATTTCTGGACCTAGGATCTAGAGTCCAGACTGAAGCCTTAGTTGTTCCCAGCTAAGCTCTCTGATACCCCTTACCTTAAACAGACACACACACACGGTGGTCCTCGAGCCTCCTCCCTGAAACTGTGACCCAGCTTTTGTTCCTCCAGGCCTGGGACCTCATCTCAAGTCCATCTCAGCTTGACGTGCTACTGCTCAAGAACACATTTCTTGTTGAAACCTGTCTGCCTTCCCAACTCCTGCCCACAGAACATGGAGAACCTCTCCTTTCTCCAAATGACCAGGGTGTTTGATCCTTTCCTTTCTGGTGGAATTTATCACATATCATAACTAGCCAAATTTAGAATGTCAGTTTCTTCATGGCAATACCTTTTCATCTTTGATTCATATTCAGTGCTACAAAGGAGGGAGCTAAAATACTCCAAGTCTTCTCTGGGCCTACTCTGTGCCCTGCATGAGTAGAGGTGCAAAAAATATTTGCTAAATTAAAATGACTGTGAGGTATCACCTCACACCTATCAGAATGACTGCCATCAACAAATCATCAAACAAGTGCTGGCGAGGGTGTGGAGAAAAGGGGACTCTAGTACACTGCTTGTGGGAATGCAGACTGGTGCAGCCACTATGGAAAACAATATGGTGCTTCCTCAAAAAATTAAGAATTTTCCCAGCCCGTGTGGCTCAGTGGTTGAGCGTCGACCCATGCACCAAGAGGTCGCCAGTTTGATTCTCGATCAGGGCACATGTCAAGGTTGTGGTCCAAATTCCCAGTTGGGGGCATGCAGGAGGCAGCCAATCAATGTTCTCTCTCATCGATGTTTTTCTCTCTCTCTCTCCCTCTCCCTTTCTCTCTAAAATCAATAAAGAAAAAAAAATTTTTTTAAATTAAGAATTGAACTGCCATTTGACCCAGTGATCCACTTCTAGGAATATAGCCTAAGAAGCCTGAAACACCAGTCAGAAAGAATATATGTACCCCTATGTTCATAGCAGCACTATCTACAATAGCTAAGATCTGGAAACAACCCAATAGATGAGCGGATAAAAAAGCAGTGGTACATGTACACAATGGAATCCTATGCAGATGTAAGAAAGAAAGATCTCTTATCCTTTGGGACAACATGGAGGGACCTGAAAAGTACTATGCTAAGCGAAATAAGCCAATCAGAGAAAAACAAGTATCACATGATCTCACTTATTTGTGGAATATAATAAACAAAAGAAGCTGATGAACAAAATAGACCCAGAGACATAGAAGGAGGGTTCAGACTGACAAATGTCAGAGGAGGGGGTGGGGGGAGGGAAGAGATAAACCAAAGAATTTATGCATATAAGCATAACCAATGGACATAGACAACAATGCTGGGGGGTTGAGCGGGGCACAGGAACAGGAGGAGGGTGTCAATGGGGGAAAAAGGAGAAACATCTGTAACAAAAACAAATTAATTAGATAAAAAAATATACTTGATAAATGGTTCTTCTCTCCCCGTGTTCCTTTAGTCTCTGGCTCTCAAGCCTTGCTGGTGGCTATGAGAAGGCAGTTAATTCCACATGCAGGGTTTTAGGGAAATAATTAGGTGTTCAAATGCATACTGTGGAAATGAACTTTGGTATTTTCAACTCTCCAGCCAGGGAGCATGTTGGAGGATTCAAGAGCGAGTAGATGGCTGACAGAAGATGAAAGTGAATGTTCATCCTGATGCTTTATTGGAATCTTTTCAGGAAAAAAAATGAAGATGCTGTAAAGTTCATTGTGGTATTTAGACACTCACTCATTCACTCATCTGTTCACAGGTTACTCATGAAAAATAACTATTTATTAGATGATATTATACAGTGTATTAGTCAAAAGTTTTGTTTAACACTTCAAGAAATCTGAGGACTATTATGTGATTCAAATAGCGTAACAGTGATTTTTCTTAGAATGGTGCTTTAGGAACTTGGTGTATACAGATCACTTTTGGGTGGGGGTCTGGTTGAAATGCAAATTCTGATTCCATTGGATAAGATGAGCCTGAGATTCTGCATTTCTGACAAACTCCCAAGTGATGTTGATTCTGTTGGTCCACAAAACACCCTACTAAGAGGAAAGACCTTAGAACAGTGGTTCTCAACCTTCCTAATGCTGTGACCCTTTAATACAGTTCCTCATGTTGTGGTGACCCCCAACCATAAAATTATTTTCGTTGCTACTTCATAACTGTAATTTTGCTACTGTTGTGAATTGCCATCGGAAATATGTGTTTTCTGATGGTCTTAGGCGACCCCTGTGAAAGGGTCGTTCGATCCCCAAAGGGGTCGCGACCCACAGGTTGAGAACCGCTGCCTTAGAAGATCTTGTTCTGCTTTGAATAACTTCACTTCAAAGCCTAATACAAAAAAAAGATCTGAGCATTACCTAGGTTCTTCCTTCCCAGTATAATGCCCTGGGCAAAGGAGCTTCAACTCTTTGAGCATCTATAAAATGGACAATAATATCAACTCTGCCTATCTCAAATGAGTTGTTAAGATCATATAAGATATATGTGAGTAGACTGACTCTACAAACAAATAGCATGATGGTTAATATTGAACATGATAATTACTAATTCCACACTTTTGTTGAAATGTGGTATCCTGAGTAATGAAAACTTCAAATGGGGAAAAATAAAAGGTTTTATAACACAAATAACTCGCTGGTCAGATTTCTTGACTGACAGGAGAGTTGGGTGGCTTCTTGGTGCTTGGGTGAGAAAGATGTTAAAGATGGTTTTTGGAAAGTTTTGCTGTGATGAATGGGGGATTTCTCCTTTGCTGTCATGTAAAGGAATATCAGTAATAAAATGAATCCCACACAATGGTTTTGGTGTTGAATTTGAATTTACATTTTTATCTCATTTGACTCGTACATCAACCCTCAGCATAGATATTATTTATTCCCATTGTATTTATTTATTTATTATTTAAAAAAATTTTTTAAATTGATTTTAGAGAGGTGGGAAGGGAGAGGGAGAGAGAGACAGAAACATTGATGTGAGAGAGAATATCGATTGGCTGTCTCCTGCATGCCCCCCACTGGGGATCTGGCCTAAAACCTAGGTATGTGCCCTGCCTGGGAATTGAACCAGCAACCTCTTGGTGCATGGGTCGATGCTCAACCACTAAGCCACACCAGCCAGGCTTATTTATTTCCATTTTAAAGAGTAGGACCCATGAGTTCCATGAAAGCAAGAATCATATCGTTTTGCTAATAATTATATCCTCAGCAGTAGCACAATGTTGAAATAGAGTAGGCATCTTAAACCGTTTGTTTAATGAATCAGACTCAGAGAGATGAGGTGTCTTGCTTAAGGTCATACCTAATTAAGTGGTAGAGCAAGGCATTGTTTCAGATCCATTTGGCTTCTAAACCAAATTCCTAAATTTAGTTTCTCATTCAGCAGGTCTAGGCTGAGTTCAATTATTTGTATTTTTATTAAACACCCGATTGGATCCCTTTGATAAATTCTTTTTTGAACATGTATTTATTAAGCGTGTAATATCGGTCAGTCACATTCTAGGTGCTGGGGTTTCATCAGTAACAAAACAGATAAGAATCCTTGCCATTATGGAGTTTAAGTGCCAGTGGGACATCTAGCCAGTTTGAGAAACTGCATTATACTGTGATGATGAAGGGTTCTGTTTATTCAGTTAAAATTAGCATCCAAGGGAGATTTCATTTATCCTTTAACCCAAATTTGTTGTGAGAGCTAAGAGCATCCTGGGCAGATGAGAACAAACACAAAAGGTCCTCTTTGGATAAGGAGTCAGGTCTTTTTGGGTGGCACAATCTTTCATTTTGTGGGCTTGTTTGGAATCACTAAATGCCATGAGCAACCCCTCATCCTCACTGGGACAACGAAAAATGTTTGGTCTTGGTCCCTCTTTTTTAAAAAAATATTTTTTCTTTATTGATTTTAGAGAGAAGAAAGGAGAGAGAGAGAGAGAGAGAGAGAGAGAGAGAGAGAGAGAGACATTAACGAGAGAGAACATCGATTGGCCGCCTCCTGCATGCCTCCCACTGGGGATTGGGCCCACAACCTGGGCATGTGCCCTGACCAGGAATCAAACTGGCGACCTCTTGGTTCATGGGTTGACACTCAGCCACTGAGCCACACCAGCTGGGCTCTCTTTTCTTTTGAGAACCAGTGGAAGGACTGAAATAGGAATGTGCTGATGGGAGAAAGAAAGCTCTGTCTGAGCCTTAATGCCACCATTTGAAGGCCTTTCAGCCCCTAGAGAGGATTTTTTGATTTCCCCTTTGGATGATTAGACTCTATTTAATTACATAGAGGTACTTTATCAAGACAATGTTGTATTTTAATTATCTGTAAAGCTCCCACAGATCATAATTTTAAATTTTTGAACTATTGCATTGAAGGGTCTTGATTGCTATCATTTAACACCCATTGCCTCCCTCCCCCACTCCCTTTTTAAAAAATGTGAATAGAAATTTCAGGCAGGTGACAGAGAGGGGCAAATGACTCCCTGAGTTTTAAGTGCCTGCTACTTAAAAAACCTGTAGTTACTTATTTGCTTAAATGAGTAACCTGCATAATTGTCATATTTTTAGTTCTTAAAAATCTGTTTTTGCAATGGAAATCCTCATGCAATCAGTATAATCAATTGCAAAATTAATAAACTGGGGCGATCTTCAATGCAGCTTTTTCTGCTTTGAGAAATGAGGGGGAAAATACCTCCATGTGTGGTTTAGACCTGAAAGACTTTTAGTAACAAATTCTGAATTGTATGGACTTACTTTGAAGTTGCTGATGACGCTCATTTTTCTGTCATTTCCATAAATGTTTTCTGTGTCAAACTCAGCATTTAAAATGGACAGAAGGCAGCAAGTTAGGAAACCTCTTGGGGGGGAGGACCAATTTCTGAGAACTTTGCATAAAATGTCTCTGTTAACTATTTCCTATTTTAGAAAAATAGCAAAGCTTGTGACCTGTTCACAGAAACATGGGAGATATATGGAAAATCAATTATTCACTTCAAGATTTTTGTCTTGTTAGATAAGAGTTGCTTCATTGGTTATGCTATCAGGAACAAAATTGTTAATGCAGGCGCCACACAACAACATAGATAGTTCAGATGGGTATGGACTGGGACTTCCTATTTGCCACATGAAAAAGCATTTTATGAGGTTTGCGCTGGGTGGGTGGCAATTCATATTTCTCTAAGAAACGTAATTAGTTGCTTAAAAATGCCTCTGTTTAAATATTCACAATGTAACCACTGCCAAAATGTCTGTGTTTGAAAGGCAATATGCAAGTCATGTCATTGGTAATGCCATAAGGAGGCATGGGAGATGTTTTGAGCTCTTCCTGGGCATTGTTTGTTTTGTGAACATTTCATTTCTTTCTTATTGCATGATATGAAACAAGCCAGTGTCCCTTATTGAATGCTCCATAGTCTCATTCCACTGAAATTTACTAGTTATCATGAGCTATTGAAGTGCCTACTCCGGAACAGATCTAGCCTAGTTGAAACCATCCTCAGTAATTTCTGATTGTATAGTCTGAAATCAGTCTGCAGAACATTTCAGACATCTGTATCTATGGTATATATAAACCTGGTCAAATTATATAATATATTTTAAAGGTTGTTTTTTATCCAAGTCATCAAATCAAGTATGGTGTCCAAATGGAGAGCGCTTTAATGTCGTTTTCTAAAACAGTTTTTATTTACTTATAGCCACTCTCTAAGTGAAAGTTATAAAACAAAATAGGAAGGGGTACACTTTCTGTTCATTATGAGCCTCATTTTGGTTTGCATAGTACAGAACTGCCTCTAGTTTAAGTTCTGTTAAGTAAGGAGGTGTAAAAAGGCAAATTCAGGAGTAGTTTGCTCTGGAAAACCCAAGTCAAAATTGATTACACCCAGAACAGAGCTGGTTTTCATTTTGCTTGGTTAGGGGTAAAAAGAGAAACAATGTAATAATACAAGCCTCCAGCTCAATCGCTAATATTAATATTATAAAAGTGTTAATTACCTAAGTATAAATTTGTTATAAATATATGTGGCTATGATATATTTTATAGAGCTGAAATCTAATTTAGATTTATTTTTCTATTTAAGGCCAAATAAGAAACCTCAAGTTAATAGATAGTACCTTTTAAAAATACAGTCTTGTGCCTTTAAAAATAATCTATTCAGAGTATTGGAAATGTGAGAGTAAAAATAAGGTTTTTACTTTATAGTTTGTTCATTTCTTTCAGGTCCTTGAAAGCAGAATTGTTGTTTCATGAACAGCAAAGACACAGGACACAATGAGATACAAGTGCTATGTAAAGACAGCTATCCTCATTTAACAACTAGCTGCTATAAAAATAAATTATACCGTATGACTCAGGGAAGTTGTTAATAATTCTACTTTGTTTACATTATGCTTAGAAAGCAACGTAGCTTAATGAGATCAGATATTAAGCTAACGGTGGATCTTGGAGTCATAATGTTTTCAAGCCCTGCCAAAACCGTAGGCAGATTGAATGTGGGTAGTTTTTACTGATTGTATTTTCAAACAAGGACATGAATAAGGCTCCACTCGGTGTAGAAGCTATGCACTCCTTACCTAAGAAAGAGTCTTAAGTACACACAAATTACTGAGCTGCTTAGAAAGGACACACCTCCAGTAAAGTAAATGCAGAAAAGTCCAAGAATCGTGGAGGTATTTTTATTTAAGAACTATGAATAATAATGATAATGAACTATAGAAAACCCATAATAACAAGTGACCAAGTATCTAAAAACTCACGTGGTCATGCTCTAGAGCAGGTGAGCAGTGTTTAGCATTCCATTTCCCTAGGAAACAAAGTCTATTCCTACTTCCTGAGCTCTTTGGATGAATTAGTTACAATGAAGTGGGCTATAGTCAGTTTTTCATTTTTATGATTCAGAAAAATATTAAACTTCTTAACATTGGAGTTGTCTACTTGATTTTTTAATTTTTTTAATCCTCACCTGAGATATTTTTCTATTTATCTTCAGATAGAGTGGGAGGGAGAGAGAGGGAGAAAAAAGGAGAGAGAGAGAAACATCGATGTGAAAGGGACACATCAAGTGGCTGCCTTCCGCAAGACCCCAACCAGGGCCGGGGACGAATCACAACCGAGGTATGTACCCTTGACTGGAATCGAACCCGTGACTCAGGCTGACACTCTAACCACTGAGCCAAACCAGCCAGGGCTCTACTTGATTTTTTAACTGAATGTGATATTCAAGTAGGTAACACTCCCTGTCCTCTACCCCTTCATGAAAGACATGGCTGATTGTTACTATGCTAGAGCAACTTCTCATTGTCTTAATGAAAAACGCAACAGCGAGTTCAGTTGCCTTTAGTGTGACTTCAGTTGCCACAACCTGGATGCCCCAAGCATACATCATTTAATGAGTGCAATCACCCCAGCACAGCAGAGTATATAACAGCAGATTTTTGGCAGATTTTGTTTTTTCAAAATTGACTTAGTATTATTTCCTCTCTCTCCCTACACCCAAGCTTTGCAAAGTTCCAGGGAAAAAAAGCAACCCCAAACACCCACTTTGCCAAATTAGTGAGAAGGCAGGACCTGTGAAATGCAGAGATTATTTTTTTGCCCAAGAAGAATACGTCGGCTGTGTGCAGGCAGATGCCACGTCAAGCAGACACACTTTGTCTAAGGTACAGCATGTCAGTACATTCAGCTTTACATAAAAATAAATACATTTCTAAAATAATAAAACAAGGGCAGTAAGAAAAACATATTTTGCAAAGCTTACTACTAACTAGTAAGGAGATGACATGATGCTATTTTGTTCTTGCATCCAGAAAGTGGCAGAATTTCTAGAGATGGAGGGAATGTATATGGTACAACCTAAGTTAGATCTAGATCCAGAATGGCATTGCCTACCTTAAAGATGATGCTGTCAGGTGAGAATAAGCTGGCAAAATCTGATGCTGTAAGATATGTGTGTGGGTCGTTAAGCCATATTACCTCCTGATTTGTCTGTGAAACTAATTCAGGTTAAAGGAGCAAAAGGAAGTGAGTATTATGGTGGTCAGTCCATCATCCCTTCAATTCCTACCTTGCTAACACGTATAGAAGCTGCAGAGAAATACATTAAATTCATAGGCTGTTTCTTCTATGATATAAAGAACAGCGTCTGCTTTGGTTATAATTGCTGAAAGACAACCCCAGTAGTTTGTCGCTTAAAACAACAATGATCATATTATTACCTTATAGTTTCTGTGGGTTACAAATTTGGGATGGGCTCACATAGGAGGATCTGGCTTGGGGTCTTTTAGAAGGTTATAGACAATTAATAGCTGGTGCTGAAACAGCCGTCTAGAGCAGCTAGGGGCTAGTCATGCATCTTTCCCAATCTTTCTATCTCTTCATCTATAAACCTATTATCTTCATATAGTGTCAGAGCTCCATGTTGTCTCTCCTGGAGGGCCTCACAGTATGGTGGCCTCAGGGCAGTCTGTTTACATGGTGACTCAGGACTCGCTATGAGTGTTCCATCAAGCAAGGTGGAAAATATAACACTTTTTTCTGACCTAGGCTCTGCAGTCACGCAGACTTCTTCCACATCTTACTGGTTACAAGGAGAGAGGATAATTAGACTTCTTAATTTGTTGTGCAAGATTTAGATCTTCAAGGCCCAGAGATATCGGGATGGTGATCTTTGGAAAATTCTGCCACAGTGTCTTTTACTCTGAAATCGTTATCTTTGCTATATTGGTAAGGTGATACTTTGAGTAAAAATAAAGGTATTCTTTGCTGGTAGATTACAGAGGATGAATTAGTATGGTAAAAAAAATAAAAATAATAAAAGTAGTAGTTTCTTGAATCCTTGAGGGACATATTATTTGTTAGTGACACCGCCATCCATGGAAATTCTGACTAGCAGGTCTTCGTTGTTTCTTCAGCCTCAGGCCTGCCAGAACGCTGAAACAGATTCACATTTACTACCAAGTTCCAGCAACAGTGGGAATAACAGAAAAGCGAAGGCCATTTGATTCAGTTAGGTGAGAAAAGAGGAGAAAACGGATGCCAACATGGAACTGACAGAGGGGATGGGCTACTTTATGCCAGCCTGGTATGCTACTATCCCTTTCTGTGCACCAGAAAGGAGCCCTCCTGACTTCCTCACAGAACAGTGGTGAAGCAAAGCTAAGAAAAATATTTGGGAAACAATTTTCAAACACATGATTGTATCCGGATGCCAACTGGAAGATGCAATTATGATACCTGTGTTGGCTTGCCTACGTGTCTATGGCTTGGCCTTTGTCCTGGGAGCATGAGACCATAGACCTATCACTCAGACACTTTCTTTGAATGTGTTTTTCTCTACTGGGGATGGATTTGTGCTGAGCCACCCACATTCCTACCTGGTCGTCCTCTCCAACAGAGGAATGTCCTTTCCTGGTGGCAGGGTGAGCTAACCCCTTACTAAGAGCGATAAAATCCACTGAATTTTCTGATCCTTTGGTTTATGAACAGAAAATCTTAACCAAATGAGACAAACAAGTCTGATCACAAAGGTCTGAAAACCTCCTAAGTGAATGCCTCCTGAAGGCCGATGGAAACCCTTGAGAATCTGCATTACATATACATTCACATTTTTTAAAGTAGAGGCAGAATATGGTAGTGCAAGCAGGATATTAAGTCCACAGCCACCAGAAGTTTACCTTAGAAGGGTAATCCAAATGGACAAAGACTGCTTTACGACTGCGGAGTCAGAGAAAGCTCTTCCTCTGCTAACGGGCAAGGGCCAGCTCACCGATTTCAAAGTACTACTGACCATTCGAGTTGGAAGCTACCTCTTCAGCATCATGAGGGCTGACAAACGGAAGCCCTTCCGAATGTGGTCTTCTGAGATGAACATCGCTACTAAATTCCAAATCGATGGTATATTCAAGGCATATTTATTGCCCCAGGGGCAGGTTGCGGTTGTGGTCAGCTTCATGGTGCAAGGATGGGAACGGGAACACTTCTCGGTGTTTAGATGAAGAGGACAGCTTATCTTTGATACTCTCGCCTACTTTTCCTTCCCATTAAATCACTCCTGGCTTTTGAGATGCTGGGGGGTGGGGCAGAATCAAACTCCAACTGATCTTTAAAAAGCAGATTAGAAATATAGCAATTATTGCCCAGTTAGGAGATAAGAAAAGTTTCGAACAATCCTTTAAGTCAAATTATTTACTTGCGAGAGGCTCACCTGGGAGGCAAGCACAGCTGGGTGCTTTTGTAAAGTCTCTAACTCTCTTCTAAAAGAAGCCGTATTTAAGCAATCATCCATTTATGCCATTTATACCGGCAGATAACTGCACACCAAGCAACACTTTCTACTTCTTTGAGAAAATCTGAAA
The DNA here is from genome assembly GCA_030848825.1 of Tadarida brasiliensis. Taxonomy (NCBI): domain Eukaryota; kingdom Metazoa; phylum Chordata; class Mammalia; order Chiroptera; family Molossidae; genus Tadarida; species Tadarida brasiliensis. The sequence continues at coordinate 72,666,155 of CM061267.1, read as the reverse complement.
GAAGCAGATTTTCCTAAAATGGGATTTCAGTGATATTTTGGGTTAAACACAGTGCTTCTATTGTTTTTGTAATTTAGAGTCTTTACTACCAGTGAGGGAAGAAAAGCGATGATTCCAGAGACTTTTGTAAGGCAGGTAACACGGACGGTATTTCAGTCTTGCGTTCTTCCTAGTGAGTAACTTCTACCAAGCTAATTAGCCTCGGAAAGAATTTCAGCTCTCTGTACTACACTGTTGAAAACTGGGCGTAAGAACAAGTAAGATGCCTCTTGAATAAATAATATTCCATGGACTCGAGATGCAGCAAAGTGGCACAACCCCAGACTGAAAGACTGAGTTGCTCTGAATAGAAAAATTGATGTAAAATGTAGGGCTTTGAAACCAAACACTCGTCTGATTTTTACTGAGCAATCGCTTGCTGTGGTTTCTCAATGTGAGCTTTGTATAAACAGATTAACTTTGTTTTCTGAGTGTTTCCAAAGAGCCTGGACACTAGGAATTAAGTACTGCTTCTGCCTAGCCATCAAAAACCAACAAACTCTTCCCCAAGCTCAACACCTGTTGTTGAAAATCTGACGCACAGTGGCCTTCATCTTCTGTGCCAGCAGATGTGAAGATGCCCAGAGGTCCCTCAGATGTTTGTGCTTCTGAGTCTCGTGGGGGCACCAGGAAGGGGAGGGAAAATGATTCCGGAATTCCAAAGGTCACTGCTGGATTGAAATAATGAAAATTGCCCACATGTCGAAAAAAACTCAGATGTGATTACTGGGAAGTCTGGCAATCAGACCAAGAAGAACTGACTGGGCTAGAGTTTCATTTCTATTTAAAATTATTAAAAAAAAAAAAAAAAAGGAAAGGAAGGTGTGCCAGGGTGAGAGAGAAATAATTATTACATTCTTCAGCCTTCAGGCTACCACAATTAGCAAGTTCAAACATAAAATGAAAGAAATATGTACCTTTACCAAAAGGGATCAAGTGTGAACTGTCACCTACACAAATGCTCGTTTCTGAAAACAAGTCTAAGAATTTATTTTAGGTAAGTAAAGAAAGTAGAAATTAGAGTAATTTTTTTTTTTAACAACAAAAGAAGAAAATGCTATTTATTTGAATTTTTTCCCAAGGCACCGATAGCCATTTCATTATAACTATGTTGCAGGGGTGGGGAACCTTTTTTCTGCCAAGGGCCATGTGGATATTTATAACATCATTTGAGGGCCATACAAAATTAGCAACTTAAAAATTAGCCTGCTCTGTTTGGTCAGGCTAATTTGGTGAGGCGTGTGATGTTAGCTGGTATTGATTTCGAGGGTTATGGACATTCCCCATCCTGGGAGGACAGCTTTTCTTTCTTTCTTTCTTTCTTTTTTTTTTTTTTTTTGGTACATGCCCCTAGCAGGAACCGAACCCGGGACTCTCTGGACCGCAGGCTGATGCTCCAACTGCTGAGCCAAACTGGCCAGGGCGGACAGCTTTTCTTTCTAACGTATGTCCCCCTACTCTTCACTCTTAGGACTGGGACTCTACCTGGTGATGCTTACATGGTTATATGTGCAAAAACATGTACTTTCTGCATAAAATAAACTTGAGAATTACGTGTCACAACCTCTGCTTTGTAATCTTTTCCCTCTGGGTTATGTAGTAGGTGACCCAGAGGCATCGTGGGGTACAGCCCACATGGTTTGGAGGCTCAGTCAGAGCTCGGCTCTGACTCCAGCTGTAGGGCCTTGGGTATGTTTTTCCTTGATTTGTTTATTTATTCACTTCAAGTGCAAATAAGTATAGAGTTTAACTGGAAAGCAACAGGCTCTGGGTATGTGTTGTAGTCACACAGAAACTGACATCCTACCCTCACAGAGCTTTTAGGCAATCTCATTTCACTGTGCTCAATTCTAGAATAGAAGCACAGCATGACAGAGGGGCTTCGAGGAGGGGCCACTAACTGCGTGCTGAGGGTGGGTGGAGTGAGGCAGGGGAGGTCAGCAGATGATCCTCAAGATTTAAGACTGGGATCAGCGCTCACGCAGGAGTTAGCCAGTGGAAAGCAGGGAGGGGTTGCGGAAAGAGAGCTTTAGATCAAAACAATAACATATAACATATGTGAAGACTCAGAGGCACTGAATCTGCAGATACTTCTTGGATGCTCTTTGAGTCTAATATATGTGTCTGGAGACAAAGAAAAATGCAGAGTTTTGTCTAGAGCTAGAATCTTTGGAAACCAACTGCAGAGGTGATAAACTTGCTATAAAAAGCACCTGAGGGTTTTGTTAAACACAGATCCTGATTCAGTAGGTCTGGGTGGGCCTGAGATTCTCCCTTTAAAGCTCCCAGGTGATGCTGATTCCTGTGGTTCAAGGACCCCACTTGAAATAGTAAGGTCTCCAAGCACTTAAGGAAGGCCCAACTCAGGAAGATCAATTTCCTGAAAGTTTTAGTATTTTGAATCATTTACTTCAAATATATTCTCCTCTCTCTCTCTCTCTCTCTCTCTCTCTCTCTCTCTCTCTCTCTCTCTCTCTCTCTCTCCAAACAGTTTAAGTTCATCCTGCTGACTATACACAAAATGTATAATAACTGATCAAATAATAGAGAATGTAGAACTATTCTGGTGATTGTTATCTGCCTACAAATGGATTAAACACATATTCTTTCCACCATCATCCTTTTTAATGTTTAAGCACTTTGACATTTCTTTCTGGTATGATACAGTCTTTAGTGAAATGTCAGCAGCACACTCAAATATAAGTTGACTCAAAGTCCAGGAATGTCCACCTGGTGTTGTACCTTTCCCGTCATAAGGAGAGGCTCAAGGTGCATCGGTATGCCACTTCTTTAAACGGAATATCTCAATATGCTCCAGAATACTTTCCCATGCAGCAGACCCCTGAACTTTCATAGGTTTATTTTCCTCTTCTGATACACATGTCTTATGAAGATATTTGAGGTGCTTGCTTTTCCCCACTCATCATATCCAATGAATGTAATGTTATCAGGTAATGGATTGGGGTAATGTTCTGTGGGATACCAATCCAATTAATCCCTACAAGATTGATTCAGAGATATCTGGGGATTTAAAGCTATCCTCTTGCCCACGTGTGTCCAAATATCCCACCCCAGTCATCAGAGCCCTACTCATTCCCAACCATCCTCTCATCTAAGCAAAAGAGACCTGGTGGCCTAGTATATTTACATGAAATAGCAATTCCAACAGTTACAATCAAGCCTTGGCCTGATTCTTAGCCACATCTGCCCACAGAGGTTTTCTGGTTCTCCATCAGTGCCTTGGGTTGGAAATTCAAGGCTTGATGCTTATCACTTTCTTCACATACATTTTCCAGAGCAGTCATAAGTAGCCAATCCACCTCGTTAGCTTAGTCATCACCACTGTAACCAAAGCAATTAAGTTTCACAGTCTTTATCTGCCAGTGCCTTGATCTCTACCTCCACTCAGTGCCACCCCTGGTGATCATCTGAGTGAACACGATGCCACTGTATGCTACGGATTGCCAGTGTCGACACTGTGCACACTCTTCAAACAGAAGCAACCCAACCCCAGAATACCATTTTGAGGATCCATCTGTCATTCCCTGTACTTGGTATCAACTACTGCCGCAGTCAGAGCCCCGCCTGCAATCACAGCACACTCACCAGGTCTAAGAGTTTAACATAGGACTAAACCAGTTGTCTCCAGAGATGCCCATCGATCTGTGCTGGCTAGAAAGAGCCAGTATCTTCTTCTACTAACTATATAGCATTACCTTTCACAGGTAAGTTTTATAAACCATGAAGAATTTACCTCTGTATATTATACAGATTTATTTTTCTCCATAGAATAAGCCGGTTTGCCATCAATCTTCCTAAAAATCCATTACTTCCCCACTGATTTGTGATGTCACCTTCATCATATATCAAATTGCTATATATGCAGATGTCTGTTTCTAGGCTCTATATTTTATTCCACTGGTCTATTTGTCTATTGTGTCTATTATTCTCGCTGTGTGGTATGCCTGAATATCTGGTAGGCTACTCATGCACCTTATATTCATCCATAAACATGTCAGATTCGGTTTATTAAGTCCTTCAAACAATCCTGTATGCTCAATTACCAATAGATGATTTTATACTGCCACTTAGGGAGGGTAAGTCTGGTTATTTTCTGTTTTGCTGAGCGAGAAATACAATTCAAAGGTAAGCTGAATTACTCGTTTGTCACTTGTGATTTTCCTTCTCCACCATTTCCCACACAGTACTACATCTCTCCGCTCAGTAAATACTGAGCAGTGTTATGGGCTGAATGTGTCTTCCCCCAAATTTACGTGTTGCAACCCTAACCCCCAGTACCTCAGAATGTGATATATTTAGAGATAAGGTCTTTAGAGTAGTAATTAGGATAAATGAGGTCATTAGGGTGGTTTCGAATCCAATATTACTGGTGTCCTTATAAGAAAAGGAAATTTGGACAGAGACACATGCATTGGGAAGACCATGTGAAAACACAGGGAGAAGACGGCCATCTACAAGCCAAAGAGAGAGGCCTCAGAAGAAACCAACCTGCCAACACCTTGATCTTCTAGTTGCTAGAACTGTGATAAAATAAATTTCTACCGCTGAAGCTACCCAGCCTGTGGTATGTTGTTATGGCAGCCCTAGCAAACTAATACAACTAGGAGTTGAAAGAATATTAATTAAAAGGGGTGCATTAAACTTGAGCCTAGTTCTCATGCCCATATGCTTCCATCTTGCTCTTTCCAAATCTGTGGTTCTATTTTTGGTCTTTTTTTATTTTAAGCATAGACCTGTTTGTCGATTGTATTTTTGCCATTCCTCCATGAATAGCTATGTGGTAGCTAAAGCTCAAATGCCCCAAATCTAAGTTGTGACGTTTTTCTTCAATTCTGCCAGCGAGACCTAGGAGTCACCTTAGACTTCTGCCCCTACCCTCCTATGTATCCCTTTAAATACACTTCAAAAGAGTCCATTTATCCTGATTATTTCAATCTCAGAATGTTTCTTGCCCCTGACCTATTCCCATTTCAATTACTGCTATGCTGGGTCAGGCATTCATTATTTCTTGCCTGGGCTCTGCTAAAGATGTCTAATTGGTCTCCCCAACTCTATCGTCTCCATTTCTCAATCTACCCTTCATCTGTCTCAATATCTTTTAAAACATGTCTGTTTATGTGACTCCACTCTTTCATGATTTCAATATTTAAGTGAAAAAGTTCTAATTCCTTAGCAAGGCATTCAAGGCCTTTTATAACTGGGCCAACCTACCAGTTTAACCTCTTTACTACCACACCTCCCTCTTTCCATGTACCTTTCAATCCTGCCACACCAATCTATTTATACTTTCTCCAATATAAAACGTGCTCTCACACCTTCATGTCTTTGGCCATGTTAGTATCTTCCTGCAATGCCTTTCATCCTATTCTATTGTTAAAACTCAACACATTCTTTGAGGTCAAATAAATTGGTATTTTCTTCAGAAAAGTGTTTTTGGTACTCCCACCTGTGATTGACAGTTTCATACTGCATGCCCCTTTTCCTTCATATTTATCACATTTTGTTTTCGTTTGGTATCACTGGGCTTCCCCAGGAGGTGATAAGCTCTGTGAAGGCAGGGGCAATCTTTGTGTTTATTTTTCCATACCCACCCAATACATAACACACAGGTTTGTACATTACAGTTGATCTGTAAATATTCGGGTGAATAAAGACAGTTTGCCAACTATCAATTCTATAAGAGTTTTGAGTTTAGAAGCATGTCACCATTTAATTAATTTTAGTCTACTTATTTTGTGGAAAATATGGCTTATTCGTTCACAGATCCAAATTATTTCAAGGCTCATTTCTTTTTTGGCTATAAAGTAGTTTTTAGAAAATATTATGAAAAATGAAGTGCAAGTTAATCAGAGGAGTGAAAATTAAAATTTCCCTGAAATGTCCTCAGAATTAAAATTCAGAGAAACCATTCAGAAGGCAAAAATGTGATTGCATTTGCCAAATCCAAAATATTTTTAGCAATATTTTATGGTGCCTGTCAATCTTCTCAGGGCTTAGACATAGACTATGGAAGTGGCAGGAACATGTTTCTAAATGCAGAGGAGAAAATATTTGGAATTGAAAGTAGCCTTCCAATTTGAAAGACTATATAGTAAAACATATAGAATTTGAGAAGCAACCAACACTAAATAGACTCAAACCTTTCATTATTTTTACTCTCTTCCCCAGTTACTAACATTTACTGCTCAAACAGAATCCTATGAAGTCCTGGCCTAATCCATTAAACACTCCCAAGTGTGGGATCCTTCTGCCTTAGATTTTGTTGTGTTTGTTTCTTGCTGTTATGTTTTGTTTTTTTCTGATTCCACTTCTTATTGTAGAGTCCAAGTAGGGTTGGAGAAAAGAGCCCAGTCAAATTTAAATATCTATACAACTATAGTGTTTGCTTTTTATGGACTCCCCAGTGATTCCTTCTAGAGACCTGGGTCTTCAGAGTCCACGATTTGAAAATTGTTGACTTAATAACTGAGTTCAGCTTTATAGAGGAAACAGTATTTGTTTTGCTCTGACAGCAACTACTTCTTAGTAGTTGACAAGCAACTCTTCACTAGATTTCTTGAATCTCAACTAGGAGAATCTCTCTTAGTGGCGCTTAAATTAAATTCCACCAGAAAAATTTGACAGGAGATGGCAAAATACTTGGCATCGTCTACTTACTCAGATATAATGTTTTCCATAGATATGGATTACAATTTTCCACCTGCATCCATATAACCTATAGAACGAGTAAGGGAAATCTTGTTGATGAGAGAAAATTCAAATACTGTTATAATCTCATATGATCCTCACAAGAGCCCTATGGGGGCAGATATTACTGGGTAAAACCATGTGAGAATGCCATTTGTACAAGTAAAAAAAATGGTTGACATGAGCAATTTCATAGGCTTTAAACTTTGCTATTAATATCTCCATTTTACAGATGAGAACTCTAATGTTGAAAGGTCAAGTGATGTACTGAAGGTTACAGGGCTATTAAGTTGTAAAGCCATACCTGGAACCTAGGAACATAGTATGTATGCCCAAAGCCTTGTTCTTCACCAAACTATACTCCCAGGTGAGGAATGCAACTAGCCTAAAAGAAAAAGATGCACACTCCCATGCCAACACCCCCACCCCAGCTCATTGACACAGCAGATAACTACATTTCTTTAATGTAGTTATATTTATGACTCCTAAAGACAGATTCAGACTTGTGCAAGCATATACATTCTGCTTTCCTCCCCTGTGAGCTTTAACTGTGTTAAATAAACAATGGTTTTATAGCTCTTGATCCACGGGGATAAAATTGCTTAAGACATGGATGGCAATGGTTTTAATACGTAATGTTTTAAGTCGCCAAGGCTGTGACTGGCTGGAAGGCTCCCACACTGCCTTAGGGTTGTCTCATATGTTTTTCCTCTTAGATTGTCAGCTGCTCAAGCATAGCTACCCTTTTCTCTTTGAGACTCCCTCCCAGTCAGCATAAGTAAGTGATTATTGACCTTTAGGACAATGGTACCAGGCTGGAAATGATGGCCCAACTACAGACAAAAATGTAGCTGCCTAGATAAAACTTATCAATCAAAAAGTTATCTGCACATACTCCTGCTTTCTGTAGGGAATACCGTATACTTCATTTCACTAGTTTTGCTTTCCTTCTTGGAGGGTTGCTTTCAATTCCTTTCTCTTTTAGTTTGGCAGCTTTGTAGCTAGAGTCAGTCCTCTGCACCCCTGCCCCAGGCCTACCAGAATGAGGGCACTTGATTTCTGCATCAAAAGTCCAATAGTATATAGAAGGTCATTCATCGAGAACTAAGGGGCCTGTTTAAACAGTGGTGGTCATGCAAATTAGTGTGATTGCTGGCCCAGGTCCTGAAAGAAATTAAGTTGAACTGAATAAAAACCAAGTTATGAGAGAGTTTGATTTTAAATTAGGTTTGAAAGCATATGTTTCCACCCTGTTACCAGTTTGTTTGTTTTTTTCATGTCACTATCACGAATTGCTACCAGTTGCATGAAATTAATAAACTTGTATATATAATAGGACTATAGAGATTGACTGGGGGGTCAGTTTGTGGTAATAGCATTGTTGGCAGGGAGAATGATGTTTTTATCTTCACTGTTTTGTTAGACAACAGGAAATGATTTTGAGATATACCTTTATTATTGTTTTTAATTTTCCTTCACCTGCCTCCTCCACCCTGAGACACAGAGGAGCAATAGATGAAAGCCTTCTCTGGGGCCAGGAGTCCTTTGACTTTGGCTCTCTATGTTTAACCATAGTTTACTTTAATTAAAATATATTTGACATATAACATAAGTTTAAAGTGTACAACATGCTGATTTTGTACATTTATATATTTTAATATTATTGCCATTGTAGTGACAGTTGGCACCTCTACCATATCACATAATTATTTTGAAGTTTATATCTAGATATTTGTTTTTATTGTTGTTATACATATAATACTTTTTCAGTGTACAGTTATGCTGTACATCTGAACATCTATATAACTTACTAAGTGATCACCCCAATAAATCTAATACCCATCTAGCACCATACATAGTTATTATAATATTATTGACTATATTCCCTGTGCTATACTTTACATCCCCGTGACTATTTTGTAACTACCAACCTGTGCTTCTTAATCCCTTCACCTTTTTCACCCAGCCCCCACAATGACCCTTTCCTCTGACAACTGTCAAAATGTTCTCTGTATCTATGTCTGTTTCTGTTTTATTTGTTCATTCATTTTGTTTTTTAGATTCCGCATATGAGTTGAATCATATGGTATTTGTCTTTCTCTGACATGTTTCACTTAGCACAATACTCTCTAGGTCCATCCATGTTATCACAAATGGTAAAATTTCATTCTTTTTTCATGGCCGAGTAATGTTCCATTGTATACATGTACCACATCTACTTTATCAATTTATCTAGTGATGAAGACTTAGGTTGCTTCCCTAGCTTGGTTATTGTAAATATGCTGCAATGAACATATGGATACATATATCTTTTTGTTTTTGTTTTTTTTAGCAATAAAATGTTTTTAGTTTTTATTTTTTAAAAATTTATCTTTATTGTTGAATGTATTACAGATGTTCCTCATTTTTCCCCTACTGACCCCCTCCTCTCCACTCCTGCCCCCCTCCTGCCTTTCCCCACACTGTTGTCTGTGTCCATTGGTTATGCATATATACATATAAGTTCTTTGGTTTATCTCTTCCCACCCCCACCCCCCCTTCCCTTTGAGGTTTGTCAGTCTGCCAACCAATTTATACTTCTTAATCCCTTCACCCATTCCCCCAACTCCCCTCCCATCTGGCAAACAACAAAATGTTCTCTGTATCTATGAGAATGCTTCTGTTCTGCCTGTTCATTTTGTTTGTAGATTCAATTGTCGATAGATATGTATTCATTGCCATTTTGTTTGTTCATATTTTTTATCTTTTTCTTCACAAAGACCCTTCAACATTTCATATAATAATGGTTTGGTGGTGATGAACTCCTTTAGCTTTTCCTTGTCTGGGAAACTCTTTATATGGCCATCGATTCTAAATGACAGCTTTGCAGGATATAGTAATCTTGGTTGTAGGTTCTTGCTTTTCATCACTCTGAATATTTCTTGCCACTCCCTTCTGGCCTGCAAAGTTTCTTTTGAGAAATCAGCTGACAGTCTTATGGGAACTCCCTTGTAGGTAACTAACTGCTTTTCTCTTGCTGCTTTTAAGATTCTCTCTTTGCCTTGAACCTTTTGCATTTTGATGATGATGCGTCTTGGTGTGGGCCTCTTGGGGTTCATCTTGTTTGGGACTCTCTGTGCTTCCTGGGCTTGTATGTCTGTTTCCTTCACCAAGTTAGGGAAGTTTTCTGCCATTATTGTTTCAAATAGGTTTTCAATTTCTTGTTCTCTCTCTTCTCCTTCTGGCACCCCTAAGATGCGAATGTTGGTATGCTTGAAGTTGTCCCAGAGGCTCCTTACACTATCCTCATTTTTTTGGATTCTTTTTTCTTTTTGCCGTTCTGATTGGGTGTTTTTTGCTTCCTTACATTCCAAATTGATGGTTTGCCTCTTGGCTTTACCTACTCTACTATTGAATCTGTGCAAATTATTCTTTATTTCAGTTAGTGCCTCCTTCATTTCTGACTGTGCATCCTTCATTTCTGACTGCTCCTTTTTTATGCTCTTGAGGCCCTCACTAAGTTCATTGAGGTTCTCACTAAGTTCATTGAGGTTCTCACTAAGTTCATTGAGCATCTTTATAAGCAGTGTTTTGAACTCTGCATCTGTTAGGTTGCTTATCTCCATTTCGCTTAGTTCTTTTCCTGGAGTTTTGTTCTGTTCTTTCATTTGGAATCTGTTTCTTTGTCTCCTCATTTTGGCTGCCTTCCTGTGTTTGTTTCTATGTATTAGGTAGAGCTACTATGTCTCCCAGTCTTGGGAGAGTGTCCTTATGTAGTAGGTGTCCTGTAGGGCCCCTTGGTGCAGCTTCCCCAGTCATCTGAGCAGGGCCCTCCAGGTGTGCCCCTGTGTGGGCTGTGTGCATCCTCCTGTTGTAGTTGAGCCTTGATTACTGTGGGCACATCAATGGGAGGGACTGACCTGCAGATCAATTGGCTGGGAGAGCAGGCAAAGAGTATAGTGGAGGAGCTGCCATGCTGGGGCCCACCCCATAGAGCAGAACTTGATTCAGCAGGGCTCTGTTGTTCACCAAGTCCACCCTTGGAATATTTTGCTCATGGAGGTGGTTGGGTGGTGCTCTGGCATGGTCTGAAGCTGTCCACTGGGTGCATTGGCTCAGGGTCCTCCCAGAAGGTTCAGGCCAAGGTCAGCTGCTGCCTGTCCTCTGCCCTGGGCCATGCAGCATGAGCTACAAAACAATCTGCAGGTGGTTGCTACTTGTGCTGGGCTTAGAGGTGCCTGGGAGAGGCCAAGCTGTGAACTGAGGCCGACTGCCATTATTAGTGCCAGGCTTGAGGCTGCTTAGCAAGAGTTACAGGGTACACCAAAGCAAGGTGCTGCTTGATTGGGGTTTGTGGACCTTTGAGAAATGTTAGGAAAGTCTGAAACATGAGCCAAGACAGGCTGTATGTATGGAAGTGCTATTGGAAGTGGCTTGAGTGGGCCCCTTAGTTGGGTGGGGCAGGGTCTCAGGGAATCACCAGGGAAGAGTGAACAGCGATAGCTAAATTGATGGAGACTCTGACATGGTACCCCCCTGTGCCTGCAGGGGGAAGGTTCTGCAAAGGAACAAAGGCCTCTGCCAATACTTCTGTCTGAGAGAAAATGTCCCTCCTCTCCTCACCTTAAAATTAGACAATTCTTTCCTATTATATGACCCTGGCTCTTTTTGAGCTGTTGCCCCAGCACTGGAACTCAGAGCAAGTGAATCCAAGTAAATCTGTGCATGAGCTCTTTAATAGAAACATCTGGAATTCCAGCCTCCGTCTGTCTCTCTCAGTCACAATCTCTGTTGGTATTCACAGACAGAAGCTATGGGGACTTCTCTCCCTGGCACTGGAATCCTGGATTTGGGTCCTGATATAGGTCTGGGACCCCTCACTCCTCAGCAGGGAGCTCCACAACCAAGATAACCCCCCACCCCGATCTTTACCTGCTATACATGCTTGTGAGACCAGCCTTTTCTGAGTCTCCATCGCTCCTAAGAGTCTCCACGTGGCTTCTCTATATTCTGTTACAACATTTCTGTTCAGCTAGTCTCCTGGCAGTTCTGAATGACGGTTGTTCTGTAGTTTAGTTGTAATTTTGAGGTGGCTGAGGGAGGATGCCAGTTCAGCATTTACCTGCTCTGCCATCTCGACCAGAAGCATCACATCACATAATTATGACTTCTTTTTTTGTGGTAAGAATAAAGATCTAGTCTCTTATCAAGTTTGATAATTGTAATACAATATTGTTGTCTATATTCACCATACTGTACATTAAGTCTCCAGGAATTATTCATCTAATAGTTGTAAGTTTGGACCAGAGTTATTTTTAAAGGTGCTGTGGATCATTTGTTTCCCTTCAAACTGGTGTCTCTCTGCCTTTGGATGCTCCACCCCCACCTTTTCCAACAATGGACAGCTTGGGCAATTGACAGGGCTAAGCTCCAGAAGTTCTGGACTCATGCAGTGAATAACAGGAAGTGGTGACAGATACCTTTGGATAATCCCTCTGAAGCCCCACCCCCTTCCATTAACTTCCTTGTCTTTTTTCCACTAGGCAGCCACTGCTCAGCATCTCAAAGAAATGATAACTGGATTTAGAGGGATTTCCCTAAATCCCAGCTCATGGTATCATTAAACATTAATGATTCTATATCTACTTAATTTACCCTTTATTCTCATGCCCAGGATGAAATTAATAAATAACATCAAGACAATTTCTATGTTGAATCCACTATGGATGATATGAAAAAATATATGCAAAGGGAGATGCATGACCCCCTTCCCTAGGTTGCCTTTTAAATTCTGAAATGTATATAGAAGAGTGTATATAATGTAAATGTACAGTATAAATAATAACACAAACAGCAATGTATCCTCCATCCTGTTTGAGAAATAGAACATAACAATACCTCTGAATTTCCCTATGTTGTGGGTCTCTTCCAAATCCCACCACCTCTTGCCAGTATGGAGATTCCTCAAGAAACTAAAAATAGAGGTAATCACTATCTGTAATATTGTGGTATTCATTTCCTTGCCTTTCTTTATGGTTATACCACATATGTATGTATTCTTAAATAATAAATTGCTTAATTTCATGAGCTTTTAAGCTCTATATAAACCAAATCATATCTATGTATATTCTTCTGTGATTTGCCATTTTTTGCTCAATATTATGGTTTTCAGATTAATCTGTGTTGTTATATATAGCTGAGTTTTGTTTATTTTTATTGTTGTATGGTAGTCTATTGTTTGACCACAATTTTTTTTTAAATGTTTTTTTTTTTTCTTTATTGACTTTAGAGAGAGAGGAAGGGAGAGGGAGAGAGAGATAGAAACATCGATGAGAAAGAACATCGATTGGCTGCCTCCTGCATGCCCACCACTGGGGATTGGGCCCACAACCTGGGCATGTGCCCTGACTGGGAATTGAACTGGCGGCCTCTTGGTGCATGGGTTGACGCTCATCCACTGAGCCACACCGGCTGAGCTGACCTCAATTTTTATATCCACTCTCCTGTTGATGAATATCTGGGTTGTTAAATTGTATATTAATATTACATTAAGATATCAAATAGAACATTTCTAAAACAGATATTTTCAAATTGTTTAATAAGATTCTCATTTTGCTTGAAATGGCTACATGCGATTCCTAGTCAAGACTTTAAAATTTTAATCTCTTAAAATTTGTGATAGTCATCATCAATAGGAAACTGTCATCAATTTGGTGGTAAAACTCTTAAACCTTTTTTTGCAACAATATTATTTTAAGAATCTAGTAGTTAGCATTTTCTTTCATGGACAAATATAGTATTGGAGTTCTTGTTTTGTGGCAGTACAGAGGGATTTCTAATTCTACTGAAATTTTCTCACCTGTCACAATGGCTATTATCACAAAGTCAACAAGTGACAAGTGTTGGTGAGGATGTGGAGAAAAGGGAACCCTTAGTGCCCTGTTGGTGGGATTGTAAATTGATGCAGCTGCTATGGAAAACAGTATGGAGATTCCTCAAGAAACCAAACTAGAACAACTATACAACCCAGCAATTACACTTCTCAGTATTTATCTGAAGAAAATGAAAACACTAATTTAAAGAGATAAATGCACCCCTATATTTATTGTAGCATTGCTTACAATAGCCAAGATATGGAAGCAACCTAGGTATCCATTGACAGATGAATTGATATAGAAGATAATATATATATATCATCAGCAATAAAATATATATATATTTTATATATATAAAATTTATATATATATATATATATATATATATATATATATATATATATATATCAGCAATAAAAAAAAAAGAGTGAAATCTTGCCATTTGCAACAACATGGATGGGCCTAGAGAGTATTATGCTAAGTGATGATATAAGTCAGACAGAGAAAGTAAAATACCGTATGATCTCACTATTATGTGGAATTTAATAAAGCAAAACAAAGGAAAATTAAAAAAAAAAGGAGACTCATAGAAACAGATCAAGCTGATGGTTGCCAAAGGGGAGTGGGGGAGACAGGTGAAAAGATGAAGGGAAATACAGCCAATAATATTGTGGTAACTTTGCTGGGTGATAGATGGTTACTAGACTTAGCGTGGTGATCACATTGTAAGGTATATAAATGTCGAATCACTCTGTTGTACATCTGAAACTAATATAATACTGTATGCCAACTATATTTAAATAAATAAAATAAAAAAATTTATCAAAATAATATGACAGTTACAGGGATACAATAAGGCCTCTGTACTTTGATTTTTAGGCAGGGAAACTTAGTATCATGGGGGTGTAATCCACAGAAGGTGAGCAAAGATGAGTTAGAGTATGATGAGTTAGGTGAATATATACTATTATCATTCCCATTTTACAGAGGGGAAAACCGATGCTTAAAGGCACATGTAGTTTGTCTTAGTTCACACAGATATTCTATAGGAAGGATTTGCATCAGCTCTTTTTAAATAGAGAGCCTCCACTCTTATACACAAAGCTAGTAAGCATAAATTAGTGAGAAAGGTGTGCATGAGAATCTGAGCGCAGTGCAAAGCCCAATCAATAGAAAATAAAAGGATAATAGCAGCAGTTCAGTCAGAAAGGCTTGAACAATAGAAAATGGGCCTCTAGGAATTCAGAGGATGTTTGAAAACCTGTTTATTAATACACTATTAGCAAATACTGTCTTACTGTGTAAGGTCAGTTGTGGAACTCAAGAGTGATATAAAAGAAGTTCAGTGTCACCACTGAACCCTGAGCCCCCACAGGGGGCTTGGAGAATTTAGCTGTCCCTTGTAAGGAAGTATTAGTGGTTAACAAAGAATCACGCTTCTACTGAAGAGATGCACATACCATTAGCTGTGCGCGTAAAATTCTTTAATTCAGTGGTCACCTATATAGGAAAGCCAGTGTACTACATAGCATTAGGAATCCAAAGAGAATAGAATTGACTTAAGTCTAGTAGACTATATATAAACCAGATAAGTGTCTGCTAAGTTTGTTTGTAGTTTACGTATGGCATCATTCTTTGTTAATTTGATTATAAATTTTAAAGAAGTAATTAATTTCCATTGTTGTTACAGAAGAAACATCTAGATTTGGTTGTAGATTTGATAAGTTTGGAATTATCCATGAAGTAATCTGTCATTTACAAAGATATATTTAACAGAAAATGTCCCAGCTTGAAGTCGGATAATTTAATTTCATGCAGACAGCTTCCTTTTTTGCTTGTAGGAAATACAGGTATTGGCTCTTGCATTCTTTTTGAATGTTATTTCAAAAGCTATTTGTGTGCACCATTGGGTGCACCATTATTCAGTTGCTTTAACAATAAATAGCAAAGCTGTTGCTAACCTTACAGGAATGAGGGCTGTTGCAACTCTGCTTTTCTGAACTTGAGGAACCACCTTGATTAAAGAAGGGAAAGTCAAGGTTCCACTTCTCTCCTTCTTATCCCTCATCACAGCTGATCAAAGTCCTTTCCCCTATACAATCTACCAACAGAGACTGGTTTGCATGAAATTGTACAGTGACTGACAGGTCATTCTCTGAAATTCAAGTCCCGTCTTTGAAACTTACTAGCTGTGTTACTGTGGCAGGTTATTTCACTTCTGAAAGCCTAGGTTTCCTCATGTGTGCAAGTGGGTTCAGTAGTATGTCTTACAGGAGTAGAGTAAATATTCAATAGGATAATGCATGAAAAGTGATGAATATATTGTCTGGCATTAGTTTAGTGTTAGACATTGATATGAAGCTGGGATCCATCCGCTCCACTCTTAGAGCAGTCAAAACCTGGAAATTTGAAAAAAATCCAGTATACTTAGTTTCTTTCTTATATTTAATAAGCCCCTTGAAGAGGACATATAGCTGTAAGCAACACTTCTAAATCCTCCCTTCTCTCACATCCACTCAGTTACTTGACTCCCCCTCCACAAACCTTCCTTCAACTCCCTCTGCAGTCACAGGCAAAGGGCTTCTCATCTCTTCTGTCTCCCCGCTTCTCCCAATTCTGAGTCACAGAATCCCAAGGGAGGACATCTCTGGGGAGATCTGGAGAAGGAATTGAGTGGGCAAAGTCAAAACTTTCTTAGTGGTTGTTAAGTACTGTTTGATGGTGGTAAAATGGCCAGCACACTAATATACAAGAACCACTTTTCCCAATCACGTTTCATCAGTCCTGATACCCTTTTAAAAATCATCATTCATTCGAACACTATATTAAGGTTCTGCAGCCAGATAATTGAATCACTGACCAATTCAATGGAAAGGAACGACAGTTTGGATGGCCATGGAGGCAGGTAATTTTGGAGTAGGATGCTCCAAACACTGAGTAGTAATGATAAAAGCAATCATACTATTTAAAGCATGATGTACATTTTTACTGCACTTTATAATTTTATGAATATTTTCACCTACATTATCTAACCTGATTCCCCCCCAAATCTTATGAGGTTGGTGGGTGAGTACAATTGTCTCCTTTTTAATAAATGAGGAGACTGAACCAAAACAGACGAGTATTATGTGAGGTGCTGCAGTGAAGGGGAGGGCTTCAGACAATCAGGGGGCCAGGTAGGAGCCCTAGACACCCAGGAGGAAGATGGACAAAGTAGAGGTGGCAGAGAGGCACAGGAGGGGAAGGTCCTTCCATGGACCCTGGGGAGGAGAGCATCTCGTTTGGTACTGACGCCTTAGCTTGTTGGTTCTTTCCAGGTATTCCTCCAGGCACTTTGTATGCACCAGAATGGAACTTTATCTGCAAAACTCATTCGTTTAAGAGAGAAAATTCTATTAACGCTTGCCTTACTTCTACTATGATATAGAAACACAAACGAATTGATAAAAAAAATATATATATATTTAAAAAACAGAGTTTTCTTAGGTTGATTATTAAAAACAAAGAATTGTTCAATATGTCTGTTGTGGTTTTAGAGCACAAGGACACCACAGCCAAGCAAGACCTTTTATCCCGCAGTAAAGAGCAATGGTACATTTTATTCAATACGTTAAATTACATAGACATTAGCCACAACATGTTGATTCAACTTCACAGGAAATGAAAATCAATACCATCTGTGTGGATAGCCACTCCATGTTCCCCTAGTACACACTGTAATGTGTTCATTGTGTCTCAGCTCCAAAACCTCACTTCATTAGACTGACATTATCGTTAAGTTTTTAAAAAGTCACTTTAATATGCATATAAAAATCCAAATCAAGAAGTCAAGAGATTTTGAATCCAGATTTCAGCGGCAACTTTCTCCAGCTGCTTTGAATTTGCCTAAGTGTTTGGTAAGTTCTGAAACCGTCATGAGATACATATCTTCAAAGACAGTGTGACATGGCCCAGGTGCCTAGCACAGAGCCTGGCACACAGTAGGTGCTCCAACAGTATTCACTGAATTAACAAACCAGCACAAGATCTACTATCAATTGAAGAATATTCTTGGGCAAAAAGAAACCTTAAAGTAAATGTCCTGTTGAATGTAAGACACACAATGATTTTTAAAAGGTGAACAATTTTGTAATTTAGAATCTAGGGAAAGAGCAGTTGCTCCAGAAGAGGCAGGTCTCAGTACACTAGAATTTTGGAAGACAAGGAGTTTATTTTCAGATTGATTGTTTACTATAATTATCTGGAGGGACTATTAGGATGGGCCTTTTTTCGAGAGCTCCAGAATTCCTGAGTAGGAGGGGCTTGGAGGTGACAATCTGGTTGGAAAGAGAATGAGTGAGCAGCTGAGGGACTTGCTCTAAAAAAGCAGTTGTTTAGCCAGCACACTGATTTTCTTTAGATTGCATGTTTATTTGGGAGGGCTTGGATTGGACTGGGGGTGAGGAGGGGCTGATGGTGACTACGTAGAATTTTAAAATTTTCCATTTTGGAAAACTCATGAGTTTATGTCTAGATCTATGTGTTTGTCTACTCTGTCTGCTTGTCTATCTCTCTTTATCTTCCTTTTCTTGTAATAGACTAAAACTGTGTCTGCTTTTATTAAAAATAAACTTCATTTCTATTTATTCTATACTATTATACTTCATCCGTCTCTTGTACATTCTGGGAATTTCCTGAGGAAGCATCTTTGTCTTATCCATCTCCATATCCATAGTATTAGCATAGAGCCTGGCTTCCAGCAGGTGTGAAATAAAGTTATTTATTGCAATGAATGCCCTTGAAAATGATAGATGATAGGGTTGTTTTCAGCTTACATATCAGGTCATCTTTCATTTTGTGGAGAGAATAATGAAGCAAGATTAGAGGCCCAACCTGGAGTCATAAATAAAAGTCAGAAGAAAACCTGAGCTAGAATCCAGAGGATTCAAGTACCAGTATTGTACTTTGCATCATATTCTCCAAGTTCTAGAGAAAGTCACGTTGATGCTCCTTGCAAATGAATTTTCCTTTGTGAGCTTTGGAATTGTGGCTGTGTTATCATTATTTCAAATCTTTAAAAGCCAGACATGGGCTTTAAATTGATTTTTTGGTAGGTTTTGAGTTGCTCACACTCAAGTTGTGACTTGTCACATGTACATGCAAGAAGACTGCTGGGAAAGGGTGTGCACCTGCCTCCAAGTAATTACATGGGGACTCATCATTTCTGGTTCTTTAATCCAAACTTCTTAACCAACTCTTTTTTTTTTTTTTTAATTTTATTATTTTGGTTAATCTTCACCTGAGGATATTTTTCCATCGATTAAAAAAATTTTTTTTCTTTATTGATTTTTAGAGAGAGAGGAAAGGAGAGGGAAAGAGAGATAGAAACATCAATAACAGAGAACATCAATTGGCCGCCTCCTGCATGCCCCCTACTAGGGATTTGACCCACAACCTGGGAATGTGCCCTGACCGGGAGTCAAACCTGTGACCTCTTGGTGCATGGGTCGATGCTCAACTACTGAGCCGCACTGGCCGGGCTCCATTGATTTTTAGATAGAGTGGAAGGGAGAGAGGGAGAAAGAGAGAGAAACATCCACGTGAGGGAGACACATTGATTTGTGGCCTCATGCTTGACCCCGACTGGGGCTGGGGATTGAACCTGCAACACAGGTATGTGCCCTTGACCAGAATCGAACCCACAACGCTTCAGTCCACAGGCTGATGCTCTAACCACTGAGCCAAGCTGACCAGGGCTTAACCAACTCCTTTTGAATTGGATCTTTGGTACAGCCATGACAATTCTACAGCTTCAAAACAAAGTCATTTTTAAGCTACATGAACATGACAAAAAAAAAATCTGAATGATTTCTGAGATCACAAAACAGGTATTTTCTTCAAACTCAAGTAACTAAAATAACTACAGAGATTTAGTTTAAATTGCAAACAAATTTGCCTTGGGATTGAGATGAGGCAAGAGAAATAGCAGACCCAAAGGTCAAAAGGAGTAAGTTATAAACAGAAAATAGGGATTTAGAATGGAAAAGCTGAACTCAAAAATAAGATGGGGTCATGACACCTTGGCAAGTACTTTTTATTATTTTTTAAAGCTCACTATGTTAAACCAGGACTTTATTTTCACCGACCCTAATTGAGAGTATTTTAGTGATTCTCATTCTCTTTTCCTTCCCTCTCTCCCTCCTTCCCCTGTGTGTGTTTAAAGAACCAGGGAATGATACTTTGTACTTTGTTATGTCTTGGTTCAGAGAAATTTAACGCATATAAAAATCTTGGGTCAGATCTCTCTATCCCTGCCTCTCCCTAGAACATTTACTCTAAAAATTAACATTCCTTAGCGGGATTAGTCTGTGTCTGGTATGATCTCAAATTCCCAGGAGAAATTTAGAGGAACTAATTTTCTAAGTGCCCACAGTTCTCCAGCCTCAACAGTTTTGATGTAAATCAATCAAAATAACAAACCTGAAAAACAGATAAGATATGTGCCTGTCCATAGCAGTGAGCACAGTACATTCATGATTTATTGGAGAGTGCAAGGGCAACTGGAATGACTTCTGTTACTTTGCAGCTGCATGTTGGAGTTAATTTCTGTTTTCTGGATCTGCAAAAATCTAGTATGATAGCATTATTTTAAATATGTTTAAGTGGGAGTCCTCGAATTAGGGATTTGTTCTTGTTTCAGATGGCGCTGGATTAAAATTTACTTTTTCACCATCTACTTAAAAAGAGTTTCTAAAGCCAAACATCACTGTAAAAAAGATTTATGAGGACATTAAAAATATTTGGTGATCAAGTGAATGGGAAGGATTGTAACTCCACCATTCTTCTACTCTACGAGTCTACACTTTGTCAGGATTATACTTTCTCTCTCCTCACTGGGAGTGGGGTAGCTCTTCGCACATTGCAGGAATTTTTAAAAAATTTTTTCTTTATTGATTTTAGAGAGAAAGGAAGGGAGAGGTAGAGAGAGATAGAAATATTGATGAGAGAGAACATTGATTGGCCGCCTCCTGCATGCCCCCCACTCGGGATCGGGCCCACAACCTGGGCATGTGCCGTGACCGGGAATCCAACTGGCAACCTCTTGGTGCATGGGTTGATGCTCAACCACTGAGCCACACCGGCCGGACACATTGCAGGAATGTTTCGCTCCTGCCTAACTGGCCAGTCTCATCTCCTGGTATTCCCATAGTTGCACTCCAGGTTCCAGCAATATCAAATGGCTCCTTGCTGCAACCTGTCTCTCTGCCAGTATCCTTGCTGCTCTTTCTCTGTCTGAGGTATCTTACCCTTTAGTCTTTGGGGAAAATCTTGTTCAGCTTTGAATCAGGACTCAAATGCTACTTTCTGTGTAAGGGTTTACCTGAGTGCCCTGGATAACTGAACACTCTCCTCACTCCCCAGCATAGCTGTGCAAGGAGATCTTCTGGTTGAATTCACTGTTTGGTTTTTGTGTCTGGTTCTTCAGTGGACTGAAAGATCCTTGAGGGCAGGTGCCTTGTGTGTCTGCAATTTTATAACCCTAGTACCTGACATAGTGCATTATACATGGTCCATGCCTTTGAAATATTTACTTAGTAAATGAGTATATTTCTTGGTATAAACCATAAACCTAACTTTATATTGCCCCTACATCTGGTTAGATTTCTTATATTTATTCCTTTCAAGTACAATTTTCTTTATATAAGTGATACATGCTTTAAAGCATTTTTTTAAATTTTGGGAATTTAATAAAATTCTAGATCTATGCTGCATTATCCAGTATGGCAGCTTCTAGCCACATGTTGCTATTAAGTTTAAATCAGTGAAAATTAAATAAAATAAAAAATGAAGTTCCTGAGTAGTATGAGTCACATTTGGGGGGGGGGGTGTTAATCCTTACCTGAGGATATTTTTTTCCATTGAGTTTTTTAGAGAGAGTGAAAGGGAGGGATAGGGAGAAAGAGAGAGAAAGAGAAACATCCACGCAAGGGAGACACATCGATTGGTTGCCTCCCACACATGCCCCAACCTGGGCTGGGGATTGAGCCTGCCACCCAGGTATGGACCGTTGACAGGGACCCATGACCCTTCGGTGTTTGGGCCAACACTCTAACCACTGAACCACACCAGCCAGGGCACATGAGCCACATTTTAAGTGTTCAATAGCTACATGAGGCTAGCAGCTGCTGTACTGGACAGTGCAGACAGAGAATATTTCCATTATTGCTAAAAATTCTGCTGGACAGTGCTACCTTAGAGAAGCTATCTTTGGTAAAGTATCAAATTCTTCCATAGAGGAAACCACATTTAAATCTGGTTAAATCTTTGCAAATCTGGATGCTGGTCCTAGCCAGCATGGCTCAGTGGTTAGAGTATCAGCCGGAGGGCCAAAGGGTCTTAGGTTTGATTCCCGGTCAGGGGCAGGTGCCTGGGTTGCATGTTCAGTCCCTGCCCCTATTGGGGTGCGTGTGGGAGGCAACCATTTGATGTGTTTCTCTCACATCAATGTTTCTCTCTCTTTTCCCTCTCCCTCCCTCTCTTCCACTCTCTCTAAAAAAAAAAATCAATGGAAAAAATATCCTTAGCTGAGGATTACTAAAATAATAACAACAACAACAATAATAATAATCTGGATGCTAATATAGCTAGGTTATTTAAATAGTCTTAAAAATGTTATGCTCTGTGATATAGTCATCCATTTAAAAATATTTTAAATAGTCTACATTTAAATGTAAAATGTGTTCAGCAAAATAAAATATTAAGACCAATGAATCAACACGATAACCCAGGTACAGTTTATTACCTCTTCCTCCTGAGATACCAACAAAATCATAGCAAAAAAATGTTTTAAGTTCTATAGCTCCATGATACGAAGAGAATGGAACAGGGATTATCAGTGGACAAGGGAATTTAAGAAATTTCTGGAATATAGAAAAAATGATGAAGCAAATTGGAGAAAATGGCAGCCTATACTGTATTATACCTGGAAGGTTGTAAGTCTCCAGTCTCCATACTTGGAAACTTTAGATACAAGGGAGATCAGGAATGAATTGTGCAACAAAATGGAAAGATTTATGAAAAGTCTATCAGTTGGAGTGGGCCTACGGCTTGGCACAATAAAGGAAAAATTACCTATATCTGTCTCATCGAGGCATTTCAGAATATTAGAGATAATGAGAACATGGAAAGAGACAGAAAGGGGCACCTACAAAAGAACAAGAAACAGCCTGGAAAGAAGCTTCTAATCAGTAATACTAATTACTGGAAGATAATGGAGCAATGCTCTCAAGGTTCTTTATGCAACAGGTTTAAGGGCAGAATGAAGCCATTTTCAGACATGTCCCATTCAAAGAGTTTATCTACCGTACACCCTTTCTTAGGAAATTACCAGAGAATGTTCTCACCAAAACAAGGGAGTAGTAAATAAGGCACAGGTTCTTATGGTGGATTGGACTACTGTTTCTTATTGTTCACCCCTTCTCTATCATCAGTGTATACATTCATGCTTTTGCCAAGTGACTCTCTACTGCCTCCTACTAGAGTAGGTGGGCTACACTTCCCCACTCCTTCGATGTTGGAATTGGCCAGGCGATTGGCTTTGGCTAATGGAATATTAGTGGACGCAACATGAGCAGAGGGTTTATATATGCTTATTTGGCTTGTCTTGGTCTCTCACTCTCTTCTGCCACCTTCCATGAGAAGAGTGTGCCCAGGACTGCTGGCACTGCATGAAAGGCACATGGAACAGTCTTAAACTCTATCCACAATCTGAAGCAGAGTGAGAAAAGTAAATGTTTGTTGTTGCTGCTGAGATTTGGGGGTTGCTTGTTATACAGTGTTATAACGGTTATATAGTGATTTTGCAGCAACACCTGATTAAGGTTTTAGGAACAATTAATCCAATCTGTAAGAGCAGAGACATCCTATTCTAGAATGATAGCTGTGCAGCTGACTAAAAGCAATGGTCCAGTTTGGAATATGAGGATTGATGACTCTGAGAGGGAGATCTCCAAGAAACAGGAAGAATCAACAGAAGAAGGTATGATTGAGACCTTGGGAACATAGGAAAGGCCATCGAAAGAACACAAAAATGAGAAATCCATTCCAACTGAAATGAAGAGCACAGTAGTCATGACATTGGACTCTACAGAAAAGGTATCTTGATTCTATCACATTATTAGCTCTGTAGTGAACCATATTTATGTAGATGTAATGAATTAAGTTCTATTTATAGTTTTATTTTCCCCAATGGGTATATACCTATATCCAAACTCACTAAGTTGCACATATTAAATATGTACAGTTTTTTGTATGTTAATCATATGTTAATAACGTAGTTTAAGTAAAAAGAAAAATAAGAAAATAAATAAACAGATGAGAGGAAACAAATAGACAAAAAGCCAAAGAGAAAAAAATCTGTGGTCAAAGCCCTAAGGTGACTAAAAACCAGCTTCGTGAGCTAAAAGGACCAAAAACTTGGGCCCAACCTAGGTGTTTGGAATTTTGTAAAAATAGCTCTTTATGAGGTCATAGCATGAAATGGATTTATCACAACTAGGGATAATACACAGTGGCTTACTCACTGTTTGGTTTCAAGAAACTTTTACTCTTATAAAAAGGGGGTGATCCCAAATAGCTTTTTGTTTATGTGGATTATAGCAATGAATAATTATCTGATTAGAAATTAAAACCTGTAGGATGCTTCAGTGGCCAATTCATTTCTAGTTTGAAAAACTACAATATTTTTTGGCTTTAAAAGAGTTCATAAAGTCTGCACTTAAACAATTCTTTTTCTTTAAATTCTGAATTGATTGGTCTCAAAATGATGCCACAAGTTAACTGGCATCATATTATATGAAAACGTTCCATATTTACATAAGGTATATTATTAACATCTATGAAGTTTGGATGAAGATAGCTTGTATCATATTTTAATTTCTTATTTAGAGTTTCCCCCAGTTTGTTGTTGTTGTTTTGCAATAGATTCCTCCCTTCCATGAGCCAGAGAGCTCCCTATGTCCATTTCTGTATCTTTAAATGCAAAGGTTGCAGTTGTGAGTCAAGAAAGCAAAAGTAAAAGTTGTCTCCTTTTACTTTTTAAGCCAACAATCAATCGTGTCTGTGCCCACATTATTCAGCATGGGTAGGAGGATCTGGGACCTGGGCATGGCTCCAGTACCTCAGAGGAGGGAACCAAGAAGTCCTTTCATTTATTTGTTCTCTAATACTCTTCCTTTCTTTATGTAGGTCTGAATTTCTAACCTATCTCATTTTCCTTCTCTCTGAAGAATATCTTATAATGTTTTGTGCTAGGCAGAACTAGTGGTGAAAGATTCCTCCAATTTTTGTTTGTCTGTGAAAGTCTTTATTTTTCTTTCACTCTTGAAGGATGATTTTGCTGGGTACAGAATTCTCGGTTGGTGGTTGTGTTCTTTCCAGCTTGCATGGTTTCTGAAGGGAAGTCTGATGTAATGCTTATCCCTGTTCTGCTATAGAAAACATAAGGTATTTTTTCCTTCTCTGGCTTCCTTCCAGATTTTCTTTTTGTTTCTGATTTTATGCAGTTAGAATATGATATACCTAAGTGTGAAGTTTTAGGTATTTGTCTACATAGTGTTCTCTGAGCTTCCTGGATTTAAAATTTCATTTTTGTCATTATACTGATTTTTATTACAAAACTTTTAATGATATTTAAGTTTTAAAAGCAGAATATGTACAACTCATATATTTTAAAAATAATGATGGCACTTTATAACCCAATAATACTCTATAACATTTAATATTTAGCATTCTTTTGCAATGTTTTTAAAGATCCCCTTCACATAAATATCTATAAAGACACCTAACTTGCCTTTTTATTTCTCAAAAAAGAGTCCAAACTCTTACAGTAGTTAATTCTGAGTCACTGTTTCTATTGCAAAACACACTTTTCACTATTTTGCAATAGCAAAACAAAAAACAAAAAACAAAAAACTTCTAGGCTCAAACTTGACTTAAATTTATTTTAGTTGCAAAGGAGCAAAAGAAAAACTGCAATTTTTGTGCTGGCAAAATTCAAAAGAATCATTAAAATCAAGTTATTCTTGTGGTTTTAAAACCGTGATTGTTTTTAATGTTGCAATAATTGAATGGTGGCCAGCCCAAAGGACAGGTATCAGGGTGGAGAGAGGTGGGCTCTTGTTCAAGTCTGTCCAAAGGAAAATCTCCTTCTCTCTGAGCCTTGGTTTTTCTACCTGTAAAATATACATAATGCCTGCTCTGACTGCTTCACAGAAAAAGAAAAGGGAAATCACAGATTTTTGAAGCTGGAATATTCCTCAGAGATAATTTTGTCCTTTTTACAACACAGAGGCCAGATTGGGTTGAAAATTTTGCTCAAGGTCAAATATTGAGGGGACACATAGAATCATTGTATTTACATTTGGCATTGACAGTGCAAAGCTAATATTTTTATAACCCCAGTGAATTCGGTGTAAACTTTCATTATAATAGTACCAGCCTTGTGGGCCACTTACATTACAATAACATATTTCTGGGACAGCAATCTCTTGCTGATATGGAAAATGGCTATTTTTAAAAGTGGGATCAATACCCATCTCCATAAACTGTCCAACAACTGCATTATCAGTTCCTATATTTTGCCTTTTCTGATAAGTTACCAAGTTATTTTAATGTATTTTTCATATTACCTATAAGCTGAGTCAGAGTCTATGACCTGACTTAAAGATGTGGCAGTTAGAAAAATGAGTAGGAAGGACATTCTGGACATAAAATCCCAATGGATGATGGCACTGAGATGTGAAAAGTGGTGTGTTCGTGACATTACAAGTAATTTTCTATTGGACTCAACTTCTTCTAATAAGCCATTCATCTGTGTTGTCCTTCTCAGAGGTAAAAGGAAGAATCTGGAGGGTGGACAGGGTGTGGGGGCATATTTAATTTCTTATCCTTCTCACAGTTAATAGAAGGCCTACTGATTCTGCCAAGTGTTTCTGAAATGTGTCTTCCTGTGCTGCCACTTTTGCCACAGTCTTAGCTCAGGCCATCATCACTTCTGCTTAGATAACTAGTTACTAGATTACAATTAGCCTCCTAACTAGCTCACTGTCCTCACCCAACTCACTGTCCACACTGGGGCTGAGTGACCTTTATGAAACACAAACATCATCACGTTCCTCAGTCACTAAGATGCTTTGAACCTAAGGACAAAGACCAAATTCCTTAGCGTGGCGTTTGAGGCTGATCCCTGCTTCCCAGTCTGGCCTCAGCACGCTCCTCTCCTGCTCTCACCTTCTGAACACCGGCACTGATCTAGTTTACTGGCCTTTTCAGAGCCACTGGCTCTTGCAGTAATGCCCTCCCTGTCCTTTCCTCCTCACCTGGCTAATGACAAATTAACCTTTTCTCTCCTCCATCCCTCTTTCCCTCCCTCCTTCACTTTCTTCATTCCACAAATATTTATGGAGAATTTTCTATGTGTCAGTCATTAAAGAAGCATTAGTGAGCAAAACAGGCAAAACTCTGTTCTCATAGACCTTACATTCGTGTGTGTGTGTGTGTGTGTGTGTGTGTGTGTTCACGCACGTGCGTGTTGGGAAGGGTGACAGAAAATGAATGTAATACATAATAAATACTACAGTATGTTAAAAGGTGGTAAGTGCTGTTGAGAAATACTAAGCTGTAAATGGAAGAGGGGAATTCAAGGAGAGATGATTTAAATACAGTGGTCAGAGTAGGTCCCACCCAGAAGATGACATTTCAGCAAAGAGTTGGATGAGGTGACAAAGGAAGTCAGTTGGTTATTTGGAAGAAGGATTTTCCAGGCACAGGGAGCAGCCAGTGCCAAAGCCTGGCATGTTCAAGGAGCAGCAAGTTAGTGCAGCTGCCGCACAGTGACTGAGGAGGACTCACAGAAGAAGAGGACAGAGAGGTTCCTGGGGGACCTGGCAACTGTCTAGGCCATGGTAAAGACTAGTTTTTATGCTGTGACAAATGAGGAACCAGTGAAGGCTTTTGAGCAGAGGAGTGATCTTATTTGACTTATGTTTGAAAAGGACCACTTTCTGTTGAGATTAGAAAATGTGGTGGAAAGAGAGGAAGCTGGGAGACCAGTTTGAAGGCTATTAATGCAGACAAGATGGATGGTGGTAGCCTGGACCAGGTGGTCAGATTCTGGGAGTGTATATATATATTTTTTGCATTTTAGACACATTACTATAGAACAAAGTTGAGCCTTTTTGGTGTACAGGTCTAAGAATATTAAAATTTGAATAGATTTAGGTAGCCACCACCACAATCAGAATATAGAATAGTTCTCCAAACTCCCCAAACTTTCTCAACCTAACCCTTGTCAAACACTTTGCTCTCTGTCACTGTAGTCAGATACTATTTTCAAGAACATTTTGAGACTGGCTTCTTTCACTTGGTACAATGTCTTTGAGAGTCATCCAAATTGTTGATTGTGTCAGTAGTTTGTTCCTTTTTATTAATGAGTAGTATTTCATTATATGGTTGTACCACAACCTGTTTATACAGTCACCTGGTAAAGGACAGTGGGTTGTTTCCAGTTTGGGGTGATTTTGAATACTTCTGCTATAAAATTAGTGTACAGATTTTCGAGTGAATGTGCACTTCTATTTCTCTGGGATAATTGCACAATAGTACAAATGCTGGGTCTTATGGTGATTGCATGTTTAACTTCATCAGAAACTGCCAGACTATTTTTCAAAGGGGATGTACCATGTTGTATTCCCACTATCAATGCATGAAAGCCCCAGTTGCTTTGCATCCTTTTCAGCATTTGCTGTTGTCAGTATTTTTTATTTTAGCCATTCTAATAGGTGCATATAGTATTTCATCATGGTTTACATTTGCATCTATTAATTTGCATTTCCCTATGCACCTGTTAGAATGGCTAATTATGTTGAACATCTTTTCATATTCTTATTTATATGTTATTTGTATATTCTCTTTGGTGAAATGTCTATTCAAGTCTTTTGTCCATTTAAAAATAATGAGTTGCTCCTTTTACTACTGTTGAGTTTAAGAATTTGTTACATAATCTGGATACAAGTTTTTTTCAGATATATTTTTGCAAATATTTTCTCCCATTCTTCAGCTTGTCTGTTCATTCTCTCAACTTTCACAGAGCAAGTTTTTTTTAAATTTAATCTTAAATTCTGAGATAATTGTAGATTTATATATAGTTTCCAGGAGTAATATGGAGGAATCCCATATACCCTTTACTGAGTTTCTCCCAGTGGTAGCAGCTTGCAAAACTATTGTCTAATATACAATCAGAATATTGACACCGACATAATCAAGACACAAAGTGATTCCATCACACTCGTCTCTCTCATGCTGTGCTTCTGGCCACTTCCACTTCCCTTCCAGTCCTACCTTCTCTTCAAACCCAGTAGCCCCTAATCTGTTCTCTATTTCCATAATTAAAAAGGGGCAAAATGTGTTATATTGACCAGTTTGTTTGCTATTATGGTCCTTTCTCCATCTAAAACAGTGGTTCTCAACCTGTGGGTCGCGATCCCTTTGGGGGTCGAACAACCCTTTCACAGGGGTTGCCTAAGACACAACAGTAGCAAAATTACAGTTATGAAGTAGTAACAAAAATAATTTTATGGTTGGGGGTCACCACAACATGAGGAACTGTATTAAAGGGTCGCGGCATTAGGAAGGTTGAGAACCGCTGAAAAATGACCCCAACTTGGTACTCAGAGATCCATACCAACTCCTCCATGAATCTATATGGGAGGGCTGGTGTACAATCTCTGCAGCATCATTATCCATCGCATCACTGGGAATTTAAAATCCAATGTCATTATAAATAATCAGTAACATGTTACAGGAAATAAATTCTCAATCTTGTGGAAAAAGGTAAGAAAAGTTACACACATGCAAAGTCCAGGCTTACATGGAGTATGCCCCTTTCTGGGTAAACATGAAAGGTCAGTGTTTGCTTCCTAATGCATACTGGGAAACTTAATTTAATATTATTATAATTGCTATTATATTATATTATATATAAATATAATATTATAATTGTCTTGGGAAGAATTCTCTCTCTCTCTCTTTTTTTTTTAGCAGCGTCCTCTTGCTAGAAAAAATATTTTCTTGGTTTCATATTAGGCTATGTAGATGAGGGATCACTGTTCACGGGAACCAGGTGGGCCAGAGGGAGCCTTGAGATGTCAGGCCCACCATGGAGCTCTTGTTGAGAGGTGAGGGGTGAATACTGAATGCCTCCCGCATTTTTCTTTGGAACTATAGAAAATGTGGCAGAATGTGCAAACAAGGTATTTAAAATACAAGTAAATTGGAGAGAATTCAGAAGAAAACAAAAAATTAATAGAAGTTTTGTACAAGTCGGTCTCTGGAAAAAAAGGTACAAGAGTATTCGGCATATTCTCTTGAGAGGATAAAAAACTGAAGCGAGACCTAATAATAGTCTATAAACACATACAAGGATGTTAAATAAGAAAGATTCCAATTAACCTCATAAATCAGTAATGAGCGTAAGCTTCAGGAAAGTCACAAAATATAAGATATTTGAAAACAATGATCTTGTAGAGACTCAAAGACAGGAAAAAAAAAATCCTGCAGTTCTCCAACTGAATTAGAAGAGACACATTTAGGGCTGAACATTTCAACATGTACAAGATGAAAAATATTTATGTTTATAGCTGAAGCCTAAATTACCTATTTTAATGACTAGACATTGTGTTGACAAAAACTATAGTTTGAAGGGAGGACAAATACAAACTCATCACCCCTGGGGATGATTTAAAATCTTACAAAGGGGTGGAGAGTAGGATAGTTAAAACAGGAGCCAAGCATATAGACATATTAGTACAAACTAATAAAAAATAAGGTTAAGAAATGAGGAAACTAAACAGCATAGCAACCATTGTGATAGAGAGTATTCCCACAAAGAACAAGAGACGTTTATTCACTGTAGAGAAGCAACCTTGTAAATTCATTAAGGCAGTTAAATGTTACAGGTATAAAAATCTTAGCCCTTTGCAAGAGTTCTCAAGCCCTGTAATGGCTGTGAAAACCACGCTGAGAAAGCGACACTAATCATCCACAGTAGTCTAGATTGTAGGGAAAGTCAGTCAAGGAAGATGAATAAACCACAGTGTACTGCCAAAATGAATCCTTGAAGCTGAGCAGAAAGTGGGTCAAAAAATTGATCTTGACAGATGTGTCAATCAGATTGGAAGTATCTAAACAAGTGCAAAATAGAACCATAAAAAAATCACAAAGGAAAAGCTTAAAAATCAAAAGGTTTTGAAAACCATACAGGATGCTATAGAAAGGAAAGGATATTAAATACAGACCATGACAAAGGACCAAGCTGTAGAGCTGACCAAGATTACAAAGAAAATCTCTCCAGAGCGATAATAGTGAAAAGGGACACAAAGATTCGAGGATATGGGCTCAGGGTATATAGACAGGGGATTTCGAGTAAGCTCACCACATGCAGGGAATTAAAGAGAGGGTGGTTGACAGAAAAGAATAAAGCGTTATTAGGGAATGTGTCTCTTTGTGCCAAGTGCTATCTTCTGAATCCAAACAAGTGGATGAGTGAAGGGAAGATTTGCAGTTGGATGAAGAGCCTTTAAAAGGTACATGCCTGAATCACAGAAATCAGACCCTGGCAAAAAATGCCTGTTGGGTGACGGAGTTCACCTTCTATCTCAGTGAGCTGTCGCTCCCGGCAGGTGGCTGGCAAATGCTGTGTCCGGTCGGGTTCCAGGCTAGCAGAACAGAGTCTTGTGCACAGCAGGCAACCTTTCAATTACTATATAAAAACCCGGACGTTAATACTCATGTATTAACCATTTTTGACAGACAGAAAAGGAGTTTAGGCCCTCTGGAATAATAGCAGAGAGTCTCTGAGGAAAGTGCTCAGGGAAACTGTACAGTCACTATAACTGGCAGTAGAAACAAATAAAAGGCCAGGAACAAAGGAGGATACCTGTGAGTGGTTCAGGACTAAGGGACTGGTCACTTCATCGGTGCCTTGGTGAAACTCTACATTGGCAGATGTTTTGTACAGCAGAAACCACTGCATCAACATTGACAAGTAACTTGAATCAAAGACTCACCCTTCAGCAAACTAAAATCGAATCTGGAATACCGATGAGTTCTCTATTAACTGGTCCATGCGTTCTGAATATCGTTAAAGAGGATTATTATGATGTGTTTATTTAAAATGATGGTGGGGTGGGATCATTTGTGGAATTTAAATTTTGTTCTAGAACACCCCCCCCCCCATACACACACCCCTCATGCCAAAGGTACAAAATAGAACCTGTTTTCTCCGGCACGGGGAGGACACAGAGGGACATGGTTACAGCAGTGCTCGGAGAGAACGTAAGGCAACAAATAGAGAAATAGACATTCCCTGCCTCTTATGTAGCCAGGACAGAATTTTCCTGAGCAAGTTGGGAAGAAGCAAATGTCCTTAATATAGCTATTGATAGATAAGCCCTGCTTCAAGGGAACTGGTAGCAACGGCAGCTTCAAGGACTGAGCAAACTCACCAACAGTCACAAAAGCCCAATTAGCAGAACCCAGAGAAAAAGAGAACTCGGATCCCAGAATATCTGCTTAAGAGTTTCACCATTTCCTCAGTGGAGGGGAGCCCTGGAATGATCAGAACCTCATTTGAAGTAAAGCATATAAAAATAATTATTCATATTGTATGGGTATGTATGTACATATATCATACATGTTACAGCATATACATAGTCTTATTCCTTCCGATGGGCATTTTTTTGTTATCTTTATAACAAAGTCATCTATTGCTGAAAATAAATATCTGAACTAGACAAACTCTGATTATAGCAGTCAAAACTCTAATACGTAGAGATGGAAAAGCTTAGTACTCTATGGGAAGAGCTACCGGTTATACTGTGAAAAACTGACCAAATTCACAATCTTGCCAGTGGGAGGAATTTTCTTTAGCAAAAGACATAATATGGGTTTCTTGGAATTTTTTCTGTATTAAAAATAATTGAGATTTGAAATTTCTCCAGTCAGACAGACTAGAGCTTGTAGCAGAATTCTTCGTTGGTCATATCCCTACATTGCTTGGTCCACTAGACTATTATTGGATGCATCTTTCATGAAGACGAGCCCGTGGTCACAGCCAATTGCCTGAGTCATGTGATCACAGACTTTATTCTTAGCTATCCTTCACACTTGCTATGCAATCGGGGAAAAAGAATCTAAATGTGTGCCTTAGTTTATGTATTTATGACCTAGATATAAGAAACTAGACATCCACCAGCCTTGGAAAGCTTCAATCCAGGCTAATGGGTAAATATAAAGCACTTTTAAATATAATGAAAACAACCGTAACGACAACAGAAACAGCAATGTGCCAAAAATGAAAACAAAACCAAAGAGAGCATTGTAACATTGTATTTTTCAAAACTACAATGGAGAGGAAAATTTCACTTTTGTTCCTTTAAGTGAGGAGGAGTATTTCGTCCTTAAAACTATGGATGCTTCCCCTGAGAGAATGTTCCGTGACTTGCAGATTTAAAGATTTTCTAAATTATTATATTAGCAATAGTAACTAAAACACATCAAAGTCTCATCTTGGAAAATCAGGTGATTCTACATGTATCTGCTGTATATTTTTTCAGAACTGGGCAGTTCAGCAGCACTTTAAAAACTGTGCCTTCCAAAATGTGTCACATCACCAAGTTGATTTCTGATTTCATAATAAATGAGTATAATTTACCCGGTCCCTTTAACATTTTTGCTAATGTATGGCAAACATTGTTGAAATGAGTCATAAAAATGTAATGGTAACATCATGACTTGATTTTTTACACTTGTGTGCCTTATTTATTAACTTTGGGTTTCTAGATATAGTAGTTATACCCACTTATAATATTTTAAATATAATAAATGTTAGGACCATAGAATGTAACTGGCTTCCCTGACTGGGAAACCCACCCTCAATTGGGAAATAGAGATCTAATGCTAATATGATCTGATTAGTTGATAATTCTGATCTTAAATACTCATGTCACATTAAGCCACAGTACTAATCATGTCCCTTCAACAAACTTTGCATTTTGTTAGTTTTCTCATTTATAAGACCCTCTAGAATTTGTGAAAAGCGATGGGGTAAAGCATGTTTTCACAAGGAATCAGAACATTAATTGTCTTCTTTTGTTCCCAGAAAACTTAAGGAAAATCCCAGAGATAGATACAGCAAGATAACACAGTTTCCTGAGAAAGCCAGAATGAAAAGCTAAAAACAGCTAACAAAATGAACTAGAAATCAAAACATTCACTGTTTAGGCCCTATTTCACTGTGAAAGATGGGTTTCAAGGTAGGCTCCATGCTTTTGAATGACCAATGCGAAGAGGGAAATGCCCTCAGCGATGGGCACCTCAGGGTCTTTGTGATAAATGGAAATACACTGTCTAAGACAAGCACAACTATTTCACAAACTAGGACTAGAAAGAAGTTTCTCAAAGAGTCTGCAAAGAAATGGTCCTGAACAACATGCTTACATCAATCCCAGGAACAAGCTTCCCGAGAGTGTTGCTTAAAACACCCAATGGAATCAACTTTTAAAAGCAATGTTCTAGAGGAGATGAGGACTGGGGGTTAGTTTACCAGGATCTACTTCCTCAAACCTGTGAAGGTTTACAAAAATAATTGCCACATAAACATAAGAATATGAATTCTCACTAACGAAAACCTCATAAAATAACAGTAAAACAGCTTCCTAGCATGAGTTATATTTAATCATTTAAAAATAGGAAGTGCTACCATTATCATTCTTCTTGAAAAGCTCAAATACAAATTTTGGCTTTTTCATATGTTATCTAATTGTAAAGAATTATTTATACACTCCTTAAAAATAAACAACATAGAGTTCTTTTGACTTTGCTTGATTTTTAAAAAATACCATTTTTCTCAACATGAAGAGAGTTAGGGTTAAGTTAAGTAATTTTTAAGGTTTTTTTACTTCAAACATTTAATGGCTTCAGTATATGTCATGTTGCCACTTTCTTTCTTTCTAAAGCAGAGAACCATTCTTGTTTTCTCAGAAGCCTCAAAAGGCAAAGGGAAAAATCAGTATATTGATCCCTGCGATGGATTCCAATGTTATCCTAGCTTCAGAAGGTGTCCAGTTACAGAGAAACATTTTAGTAATCGTAAGGTTCAGACAGACCTTATGTGACCCTATTCATTCCTGACCAGCAAATAGTTTTTGTTTAACTTCGAAAGAAACCAGACAAACTCTGCAAGGTTACTTGTAATCATGACACCATTCTTAGAATTGCCATGTGCTGGGAACATGCCTCCCCGCTTCCTCCTTCTATCTACAGTATAAATCTGAAGGACTTTGTTATGGCTCTTACACTTGGCACATCTTAGGCCTATTTAGAACATCAACACCATCAATCACAAAATATGGGGCCGACCAGCTGGATGAACCCTGGCTATCATGCAGGGGTTATTTGTCATCTGGGCATGTCTGTTTGGTATATAACACTCCTTCAGTCCCAGAACAATTTTCCCCCTCCAAAAATATTCTCTTTGATTCAGGAAACACGTGATTAATAAAGGACAAGGGTTTAAAGCCAGAGGTCAAGGCTAAAAGTCTTAACCAAACAAGTGCATTGCTTACTAACGTTTGCATCAGCAGTCAAAAATTTCCTTGAAGAGCTCCCGTACTGAAGAAACACACGTCTGTTCTTAAATGCCATAAATTTCAAGGGACTCCAGCAACTCTGTTCATCTTGAGGGATTTATTTTAAAATAATGTTGCACATCTGAGAAATGTTTTGCTGCAGAATAATGACACTGCATCAAGCATTTAAAAGGCCCATTTACAAACATTTACAACTTAATATAAGAAATTAAAGTTGAGCCCACATAGTTAAACCAATATGATATATAAAGAAAATTTGTACTATAACATCAGAACAATTTGCATTAAAATAGTTTTCAGAGATGTCTATTTATACTAAAATGGATTTAAAAGCAACACTCCTTCATACTTTTTGTCTTATTTATATGCCATCTACAATACTTTATAATACTTTTCCATTAGACAGTTTTTCTTTTATCCATGTTTCCCCTCCTTCCACCAAAAGAACCTTATTTCGTGTTTATAGAACATTGGGTTTTCTTCTTTCTAGGCAACTGTTACAGTTCTATTCTGCAATAATATTTATTTGATATTTATGAATTGTTTTTATGTGTGTGGTGACAGGGAAAAAAAGCAAATTTTCACAACATGAATTTTAAAAATTGTTGGTCAAGCTTTACAATTATTGTAACATTGACAGAATGGAAAGTGACTTCATTTCTCAATAAGGAGAAATGGACTGAATGTTTATTTTACTGGAATTCTAAAGGGAGTCACAAACTCCTGTTGGAAATAAACAGTTTCACAGAAGGAAAGTGATAAGTAGATTGTATTATAGTGTTGATGATGTTACAAGGCCCAAGGAGCACGTCAGTCATCACTTGATTCAACTTGTACAAACTTCTAAATCCTTGCACACATGCCACCTGAGATCCAGACTTGCTGAATCCAGCTTTCTTTACCTCTCTGCCAAATGCCAAAGGAATAAAAGTAGAAACTCAGTACAAAACATACTGTATTAAAAATATGTGTCCATTGAAATCCATCCTGGCAATACATTTATCCTGTAGACCTCCTGAGAATCATGGCCTGAGGGAGTGAAGGGACTTTTGATGTCACCTGATCTGACTTCTCATCCTATTTTTTTTTATTTAATTTAATTTTTTTGTTGTTAATCCTCTCCCAAGGATATTTTTCCATTGCTCTTTTAGATAGAGTAGAAGGGAGGGAGGGAAGGAGAGAGAGAGAGAAACATTGATGTGAGAGAGACACGTTGATTAGTTGCCTCCCACATGACCCCAACCAGGGCCAGGGATCAAACCTGTAACCCAGGCACCTGCCCTTGACCGGCAATCGAACCCTCAGCCTTTTGGTCCAAAGGCCGATGTTCTAACCATTGAACCAAACCGGCCAGGGCTGACTTTTCATCCTATTGCTGTAGAAACTGAGGCTTCAGAGGGGAAGTGGCAAGGATAAGACTAGAATCCTGGTGTCCCTTTTCCCTGTACACTGTCCCATGTGCCATAGTATGTATACTTTTTATGGCTCAACTGTTGGTGCAGAATATTTGGATAAGTCTAACTTGGTCCCAGCTGGGCCATCTGTTGCTCCACTACTTATGCTAATATGATAACATTGTGCATTTCGACTGTTGATGGGGTCTTCTTGGCACTGAACATGCATAATGTTCTCAGTTAACTCAGCTGACCCTGTTAAACAATGACAATGTGTGTGAGGCCCGAGTTTGTTCACATGCATTGTTACAAAAACAGGGTTACTGACCTTGTCATATTTAACAGTGTAGAGCAGACATAGCAATGTGGATCCTGAGGGCAAATAAAGAATTTCCAGTGGTGATGTAAGAACTATGCTAATTAGTTTCTCCCTCCATTCTGCTTCTAGGCACTGAATAACAGTACAGTTTGGCTAGAAGACTCACTAAGCCCTGAACTAATAAAACCCAAGAATTTTTATAAATAATAATAAAAATGTGTTTCAACATGCCATTTCCTTTCTGTACGAGAGTGGCTTTTGCAGAACAGTGTGCCTGGCGTGATCACTCTACTTTTGCTGTTGCATCCCTGCCCCTAACAGAATTAAAATAACAATGTAGTTTGACATCCCCCACCCCACCACCACCAAAAGAAAAAGCATAAAAATAATCATCTGTATATCAATATTCCCTGAAAATCGTTTTCTTAAGAAGGAGTTTTAAATAATGCTACTGCACTGTGACTAAGATGAGAACTGTATGCGAGGCCTGGTTTACGTATCTAAGCATTCGGATATGGGTATTCTTGCCTCAGTAGAAAAGCAAGCTAAGTTAATTTTTAACAATGCAATATTGCCTTGGTACATCTTGTTCTCTCTTTCCCTCAGGGTCTTACACGAATGAATCAGAAAATTGTTCCCTTATGTTAGGCCTGAGTCTGCACCTGTGTTAAATTCACATGGAAATGGAATTGGGGGTGTGGGGGTGGGGATAAATGTCAGCAAAACTAATAGGATGATATATCTGAGTTTGAATTCTCAAATGGACTAGCTAATGCAGAGACCATCAACGGGAACGCTTTCGTAGGCATATTGCTTCACATCTAAAACTGAAATTAGGATACATAATCATGTTGATCAGCTGTCCTCAACTTCTGAGTTTATGATTAGAAGCATCTGGCTCCAGATTTTAGGAAACTCAGATTATCAGACATTCCGGAAATTTTGGCATACCAAAATTTTTACTTTACCTTCTTTGGATATCCTGGGTCACTTTCCAAGTATTAAAACAATCTCCATGTTTTAGACATGTTAAGAGAGATCATGAAAAGTAAGCAAGTCACTGAAGCAAAATATAGAAAGCAATAAAGAGTTGAAAGAAAGGGAGAGATTAATGACCTCTGGATTTGCAAAAACAAGCAGAGTTTTTGATGTTCTAGACAAGTGGGTGAGTGGGAGGTGGAGAGAGCACAGGTCAGTATAAAAGCGAGAGTAATATAGTAAGGAAAACAGATACGTGGAGAGAGTTCTGTCCGTGTTCTGAGATGGCTCTCCATTCATGAATGGAAGTGACTGGAGCAAGTCAGTCTGCCTCGCAATGAAGCAAACTTGTTTATGAAATTTCACATCTGCTTGATTTATATTGTGCAGTGTGGCATTGATGTTTTAAGGCAATACTGGCAGACAGTTGAGCTGAATTCTAGATGAAGACATCTGTCTGTTTCAAAGATTTTGCTATCAAAGGAAGGAAAAAAAAATGAGAAAGGAGTTTGGGGCTCTGAGAATAAGACACCTCAGTTTTATCAGCCATGAAGTACACACCAAAGGAGGGTGATTATTTGCATATTGCAATGGAGACTGGTTAAAATCCAATCAATTGAATCCAGATGTGGGTTTCTTCTGAGATTTTTTTAAAAAGTGAGGGTTGCCAAAACTTCATGGGAGCAGAGACCACAAGCTAACATAAGCCAAAGGACTCTCAAAGTACAAGAACGTTTTTGGCTTATGAGAAGTCTTACTTCTTTAAGCTTGGTGGCTGAAATAATAGAATAAACTGGTCTATGATAAATTAGAGGATATTTGCAAATGGCTGGCCCTTGCCTAAACAAAATCTTCCAAAAATAACTCTACAAAAAGTGTCCCTGATATGATGTTCAATCACATATTTAGAGAACACCACAACTGGTAGTTTATGCTATTTTGGCAGGAAGTAACCTCCAGGAAAGCAATCCATGAAAATCCATCTCCTGGCACATGAGGGTAATAAATGGAATTTGAATAACATGTCAAAGGTGTGTCTTTATAAAACTGTAAATGTTCATAGAAATGTCACATCTCCTAAGACACTAACAGGGAAGTCCTTTAATTTTAGAAATTGATTAGTTTTAAAAATATTAGGAATTAATTTTGTAGGGGAATTCTATTGCTGTTGTGTTTTAAATGTGCTTAATTTTGATTAGTGAAAATTAAAAAAAAAAAATCTTACCTTTCCCTTGGGACCAGTATTCCTGGAATAACTACTTGAGAACTAAAGTAAGTAGCAGTATGAGCAAAAACATTTTGTCTTAATTTATTTTCTAAATGTATTGAATACTTAAGAGTAAATAAAAGGAATAATTTTTCCACAACCTTATCATCCTGGCAAATCATATGCTTTCATATTTCTACGTTCTCTTCAATTACATACAAATACATTTTTAAGGATGTTACAGGTGTGCTAGCATATACTTTCCCCCCCTAAATAATAACTTAATAAAAGCCTTTTCATTTGACTGTTTAAATATCCTTGAATGTCTTGGATTTATGGAGTTTAATTTATGCATTTATAAATATGGCTCATTATTATTTGATAAGAAAATTTTTTGTTTGTGTTGAACTAGAACTTTCCCCCTGAAATCTCAAATAAAACCCAGAATTTGTTTAAACTCCTTTTAGAGCTTTGGGTTTTTTCCTGCACTTGTTTTAGATCACTTGGTGTTACTTAAAATATGTATAACCAAACTTGAGAATGAGAAACACAGAAATCAGAAAAGCACTTAATTAGATTAAACCCAATCCATTTCAAGTCCATTGAATTCAAGTCAACCCTAAACTTATTTTCACTGCGGTAGGTATCACAAAGGACACACAATCAGATGAGGCTGACCTGTCTCCCAGGGCCTTCTGATATATTGTGTAGACACATGCCTGGGTTGGTCTAAGGCAGAGTTTAATACAGGAACAAGCAAAGTCCTTGGAAAACCTCCACCCAAGGGAATGGAAAGGTTATTCCAACAGCAAGGGTTTCTTGGAACAAGTGAAAATTAAACTAGGTCTCGCAAGATGGGGGGACATGATTTACTTTTGTTTGGATCCTTTGATAAACTAATCTTGATAAATGACATAAGTCCTCTGAAGGCAGTGAATTAGGCAAGAGTGAATTTAAGCTTCTTTTAATGAGTGGAAATAGAGAACTCTTCCTGAACTCACACCATGCATCCGGTTCTGTGCCATGTAAGCCATGCTTAGGCTATTCAGTGGTGAGCAAAGTGGTGTCATGGGCATATGACCAGTGCATTTGCACAGGACATTGCACACAGAAGGGCCTTGTAGTTGGGGTTTAATGCTCTGCAATTACCATCTGGAAATTCCTAATTATTGTATCTTTGATTTTGTGTTTTGTAGGTGCAGTTCAATAGGACAATGGAGCATGTCCTGGGGGCTTGAAGCCTTGGCTTACGTGCTGTTCCATGTCTTGTCACTTCCACACCTCCCCGGACAGGCTCTCAGTTCCCCCACACTCTCCACCACCTAGAGCTGCACACTTTGCCTGATCTCCCTCTCCCCAGGTCCACCCTGCACATAGAAAATAAGCCACCCTCTTCCTGGTGGGTAAACAAGTTGAATCAACAAGGGGAACGAGTCCTGTGTTCTATCATTGTCATCCACCCCTGCTGGGGACCTGGGCATGAGCATGGGGAGGGCCAGGGTCAGGTGTGCATCCCTCAGGGGCATCTCAGTGCATGGCAGGATGGTAGCTGGCAGCACTCTAGTGCAATGGGGATGACTGGCTGTGGTCCTCTCCCCACCTCTGATCCAGGTACTGCATATGTTCTAGCACAGAGTTTACAATCCCTTGGGAGTTGCCCATTAGACCACAAATTGTGGAGATCGACATTCCCACCCCAGACAGGGCCCCACATTTCCACTTTGCACAGAGTCTGAAAATTATGTAGCTGGCTCTGACCTCGAGGCAGGCATTACTGTCCTCCTATTACTGATGGGAAACTGGAGACTAGAGGAGGGCTGGTAAGTGGCAGAGCAGGGGCTCTCACGCTAAAGCCCATTCTCTCCACCACAGTGTGCTATCCACGTCCTTTGAGAAACAGCCAGGTGAGTGGAGGGAGCCTCAAAGTGCTGACTTCCCCACGCATGCCCTTTCCTCTGCAGTGGCCTGGAAATGACCAGGAGCGCTCTATTAAGAACACAGACCTGTACTCTAAAGGACAGGGTCTCTATGGTTTCTTCTAGTAGACAACTGGGAACACTTGAAGAAAAGTTTGAGCTCCAGGCTCACTGTTATGACTGACCGGTGTCCTTCCTCCCAAATTCATAAGTTAAAACCCTAACTCCCAGTTCCTCAATATGCAACTGCATTCAAAGACAGGGCCTTTAAAGAGATG
This sequence comes from Tadarida brasiliensis, assembly GCA_030848825.1. Taxonomy (NCBI): domain Eukaryota; kingdom Metazoa; phylum Chordata; class Mammalia; order Chiroptera; family Molossidae; genus Tadarida; species Tadarida brasiliensis. Next base: position 72,624,776 of record CM061267.1, on the reverse strand, counting down.
GTTATGTTAAACTGAGGCTGTCAGGGTGGGCCCTGAACCAATCTGGCTCTTTATAAGAGGAAATTTGGGCACACAAATTGACACCAGGGATGGGCATACATGGAGAGGATAGACCATGTCAGAACAAAGTAAGAAGATGGTTATCTACAAGCCAAGGAAGGAGGCCTCGGGAGAAACTAAACCTACCAGCACCCCGATCTTGGACTTTTGGACTCCATAACTGTGAGAAAATAAATTTCGGTTGTTTAAGTCATCCACTCGGTGGTATTTTGTTATGGCATCCCCAGCAAACTAATGTTCCCCGTAAGACCCTGATATATTAATATGTCAATCTTATGCTGACCTAAAAAGTATAACATAATTCTACCAAGTGTTACAAAAATGAAGAGCTATCTATAAAAACCCATTGGATGGGACTTGAGAATTCTGTAGGACAGAATTCCTACAATACCAGGAGGAGAGAGTGAGAGAGAGAAAATGAGATAAAGAAAAATTTAGGACACTGTAGGTAAGGAACCATTTAGCTGTTGTATCTCACTTTTTTTATATAAACAGGCAATATATAAATAATACATGTTTATTATAAAACATCTTTAAAAAGCCTAAATCAGTGGAATAAAAAAATCCGTGTCTTTCTTTACCTCTTCATGCCTTATCTCAGTTCCCACCTCAGAGGTAACTACTGATTGGTATATTGTCTCAGCCTATTTTAAAAATGCATTTAAGAACATATGTGTAATATTTCTATATATGCTTAATTTTGATTATAAAATAAATGTGGTGATATAATGCGTATTGCTTTGTGATTTGTTTGTCCATGTAGCAATAGGTAATAGGAATTTTTCCATTACCTGCAACATACCTTATCTTACGCAATTTATTATGAAATCCAGGGAGCTCCACAGTATGGGTGCTGTATAATTGTATAATTTATGTAACCATCTCCTCACTGATACCCATTCAGGATGTTTCCAATTTCTTATGATTACAAAACATACTGCAATGAACAGTTTTGTACATATATATTTATGACAGATTTCTTCTCACTGTATTTCTTAGTCATTCCCCTTATTCCACTTTTACTTCTGGATTCCTCTTTGGAATGTATGGCTAAGACTCTCTTTTCCTATCTGAATTGGGCATGTAAGAATAGGCTGAGATGCTTTCTCTTTAATGCCGATGTAGCCAGAGTTATGCATGATGTCCTGTTTCCTTGGGAGAGCACGGAAAAAGCACACTGTGAAAGCCACACAGCATGCCACACCTGCAGCCAGGAGAACGCTGTCCGCAGAGGAAAGCTGAAGCTGTTGAACTTAATACACAAACCCTCTGTGGTCACAGGCGGACAGACAAGACCGCTTTGCTCCACGGCATGACTCAGTGTCCTCCCTATACCCAAGGGACAGTGCCAACTCAGGGTGACACCTGGGATTCTCTCCGGGATAAACATGCATGTATGGTTTTTACTACTGAGGATGTGTAGGAATACCCTGATGAAGGCTGGGCAATTCTTCCCTATTTCAATGTTCCAGTTCAAGAGGCCCCATCCAGTGAATAATTGTGCCTTATGTTATGGCCGCATAAAGCATCTAGTGAGACTTTCCCAAGTTCGTTTTACTGTGATTCCGTAAATACAGTCTTTCGGTTAAAGAAATAAATAGCTGGAATGATTTATTCTAATAGTCTAATGGATGAAGAGGCACACATGTTAAAGAACAGTATTTAAAAATTTAAGCATTTCAAGATGGGATAAATATATTCTATCACTAGACTTTGGGCCGTCCTTCTTGAGTCTAAAAGCATTCTGAATCCCTTCTAGTGTCTGAAACCTTCCAGTCTCTGTTCTCTTTGGCAGAACTTCATGCTTCTTGGCTTCAGGCAGCAATTTGTCAAGAAAGCTTGCCATTTTGGCTTACTTCACCTTTATTTCTTGTTTCCTCCATCCACTCAGGCTTCAAAAGCCTCTAATGAGCTGTTTACCTTAATTATTCCAGCTAGGACTTCATCTGGCCTCGGGTTCTCCCACTTCTGAGGATCCAAAGTGCCTGCATCTTCCCTACTAGGAGAATCTATTTTTCAGAAAAATGCATTTCCTCACCTCTAGTCTGTGGCTTCCATAGCTGGGGTTGGGTTTGGGGGTAAAAGAAAACTGGCAGTAATCGCGGGCATCTGATTCGGAGCCACAACTATTGCATTTAAAGAACTAACATTTCTAGCCCTGGCCGGGTGGCTCAGTTGATTGGACCATTGTCCCTAAAGGTTGCGGGTTTGATTCCTAGTCAGGGCACATATCTGGGTTGAGGGTTGGGTCCCTGGTCAGGGCACATACAAGAGGCAGCTGACTGATGTTTCTCTCTCTCACATCTATGTTCCTCTCTCTCGCTCTCTAAAAAAATCAATAAAAATCATATCCTCAGATGAGGATTAAAATAAATAAAAGAAAGGAAACTAAAATTTCTTACGTAGCACCCAGCAGAGCAAAGGGAATTCACAGACCTCAGCACAATACAAGAACTGAGGCAAACACAAGACCTCAGCACCGTCTGGGCTTAGCTCACCTCTAGGAGTCTCAAGACTTTGGGGGAATAGTGGCTTGGCACCCTTTTTCTTTGCCCTTTGTCATTTTCTATCACGTCTTTTACCTCATGAGCACACACAGGCAAATTAAGCTGCCAGGTAACTTGAGGACAATGTCTAGTAGTTGTGAACATGGTTTAGGTCAAGACACTATCATGAATAGATAGATTCCCTAGGGTGGTCCAGGTTGCTACTTACCAAATAATTAAACACAAGATTCTGGGTTTCCCTAGGCTATCCATGGAAACCACACTCATTATTTTACATAGATATATTTGTTTACTAATGAACTAACTGTTAGCACCTTGATGAACAGCATTCTTGGTATTTACAGTTTTTACTTATGGAAATGTTTTAGCCAAAGCTATTTTGACTAGCGGGGTCTCTGCAGAACCCACGAACTACCTTTCTCAGTAGTTCATCATGAGTTGCACAGCCTGGCCACTTACAAGTTTGATCTAGTAATAGAAACAAAAATTTCTACCATGAAGATTTCGAGCACCTTGGTATTAAATTTGAATTTGGAATTGACTTTCCAAGCCTCATAAGATAGAGTATGAAATGCATCACTTAGACCTCCTCAGTCCTCATGGAGCATGAGACCTATTTGCTACTATTAAAATAGAGTTATCTTTAAAGTAGACCAACTACTTGGTCCACGGTGAGACTGTCCAGCCTGAGCATTCTCAAGGGTGGTCTGCCAATTACACAGAAAGGAAAGACTCTGAAGATTATTTTAAGGACGATGGTTTGTTTTACTTGGAAATTTTCTACCACTACGTTCTTTAAAAATCCTCATATATTTTTAAATTTATTTAAAATTCAGATTCTCTATTTCTCATTTCTATCACTGCTTTAATTAGGCATAACAGATTGAAATGAGGTATCATAGAATAACTTTGCATGTTGAGACTAACAATACTGCAATTTATTCCACATGATAATTTTCCCCCGTAACTGTCTGAGTCACCAGGCATAAATAAATATGCAAAGAACAGGCCTTCATATTTCTGGATTCTTAGATTCTGAAATAAGAAAATTTGTCATCCAGTTTCAACACTTGTGAACTAACCCGAGTGTAGAAGTCTTTATTTTGTGCCTAATGACTGAAAAGCAAGTTCTGGTGTGCTGCTGGAGAAGCACTCCATAAAAGAACTGGTGTGGAGAAAAAATAAATAAGTAAAATGGAAGCATGTGCCGCAAACTATTTGCATATGATAATTTCATAAAACATTTCCCTTGAGAAATACCTGAGTGAAATTAATTCACAATCAGTAGGAACCCAGTGGGAATGTGTTCATCAAAATAAATAATCCAAAATTATTCCTAGGCTGTGAAGTTTGTTTACTGCCTTAACTGAAGTGTGTATCAAACATAAGTGCATTAGCATTGACATAGCCTTCACCTCCAGTATTTTTCATCCATTCTGCTGTTTATGTTTCTTGGCCAAAGATCCAGGCCACAAAGGGGTTAGTCCCAGTGTTGTGTGTGTGTGTTTGTGTCTGTGTGTGCATGTGCGTGCGGGTACATACACATGGAGGCATGTGTATTTTGCATAGTCGTGGGCATTGCTCCTTTCCAAAAGCAGCCTCAAAGGTACAGTTAAAATCTTGAAATCTGAATAAGAGTTTGTTAATTTTTAAAATTATTGTAAAATTCAATACCGCTATAGGTGAAGAGAAATGAGTATCAGAAACAAAGAACATTTATTCCCACTAAGAAATTCCCAGGCATGATGACCAATCTTCAAATTATCCATACCTGTCCATACCTATAGTATGAAAGTTTTGTTTCTTAAACACCTTGTGCCTGAAGTTGGGTTACAAAGAACCTGACAAACATTGCTTGGTTGAATTCTCACAACGATCCTGCAAGGGATGTATCATTGTTCCCATTTGAGAGCTGAGAAGACAGGTTCAGAAATGTTACGTTCCTTGCCTATCTATGGTCTTGCAGCTATAAAGTGGCAGAAGCCAGATTTAAACCCAGGTGTGTCTGAATTCCAGAGCCAGTGTTCTTAGCCACGATGCCCTCCTTCCTTCCTTTCACTCTTCTTGGACTGCATAATTCTCTTTATAGAACTCTTTCCCTCTTAGTTGTCTTTCCCCTTCAAGGCTACTTCAATGTCCATCCCAACCAGATTTGGCCCGTATAAAAATGTTGCTGGGTGGCCCTGGCTAGTGTGGCTCAGTTGGTTAGAGCATCGTACTGTGCACAGAAGAGTCTCGGATTTGATACCCCATCAGGGAACATACCCAGGTTGTGGTCCCGGTCAGGCACACATGGGAGGCAGCTGATTGATGTTTCTCTCTCACATCTGTCTCTCTCTCTCTCTCTCTCCTCCCACCTCTCTAAAATAAAATAAAATAAATGTTGCTGAGTAGAAGTCTCACAGTGACTTCATGTGATCTTTGAGTTGAATGGACATATAAAAGGATGGATGGAGCATGGATAACCAGACTTGTTTTCTTTGAACCCAGTGGCCTGGAGTTGGGTAGAGATCATGCTACACTCAAACACATACTGACTAATCAAAGAACAGTCATCGAAGATAATAAATAGCTCCTTTAAAATGTCAATGGGAAATGCCACCAAGATTGAGTGGTACCATGAAAAAATACTGAACTGCCAGAAAACAATCTCTAGAGAGATGGCATACTGTAATGTTTAAGATGATAGATTTTGAAGCTAGAATGCCTGGGTTTAAATCCTAATACTAATGTATGAGCTTGGACAATTTATTTATCCCTCTGTGATTTAATTTCCTAATCTGTAAAATGGGCATAATTATACCTACCTCATAGGAGAGTTGTAAGGAATATGAATATATTTACTCAGTGCCTGGCACACAGTAGATACTATTTAAGTATTTGCTAGGATTAGTCATAGTATAATGCTTTGCACTTGATCATTCCTCTGTCCAGGTATCTGACTGTGTTCCCAGGTATCTGATACTCACTTGACATATAATCCCTGATACCTCCTTAGTAATTGCTGGGTTAATTTCACCCAATCCTTCTGCCACCACAACCCAAACGTTCCAATCTCAGACTGAATTTTTGCCTGATTTTAAAATTTATGGTAATAAATTCCTTCTTCATGTCTAAACTGGAAATACACACCTGACTTCAAACTATTTTCCAGGGATGGAATATTTTTCCTTTATAAAAAATAAAGCAAAAAATATTAAAGAAAGAAAGAATAAAAAAGAGAGAGAGAGCAAAAGAGGGGGGGGAGAGAAAAAGAGGAAGGAAGGAAGGAAGGAAGGAAGGAAGGAAGGAAGGAAGGAAGGAAGGAAGGAAGGAAGGAAGGAAAGAAGGAAGGAAAGAGAGAGAGAAAGAAAGAAGAGAGAGAAAGGAAGGAAGGAAGGAAGGAAGGAAGGAAGGAAGGAAGGAAGGAAGGAAGGAAGGAAGGAAGGAAGGAAGGAAGGAAGGGGAAAGCAAAATGCGAGAGGACAACATAGCAGGGAGCTTGAAAGGGGAGAGGAGAGTCTAATGCATGGTCAAGTTTCTAACACACACTATTTGTGAGATTACCTATGTGTTTCCACAATGATGCCCTCCTAGTTATCAGAAGACTCTAAAAGGGAAACCAACACCCTCTGATACAAGACATTAATCTTTCGTCTTTGTTATTCCTAGCAGGTTCTTCTCCAAATCATAAACTTCCATTCAATGTAATAAAAGAACTAGAGACTTTATTGAATAAACCCAACTTCACAAATATAAGGAGCTATCTAAATTTGCCATTTGAAAGCATGGGAGGCATCAGAAAATATACTCTGGGTGCTTTACTCTTACTGTAATTTAGTTAAATTCAACACTGTGAAAAGGCTCTCTAAGGAAATCACATTAACATATTTTCATAAATATGATTTCCCACAAATCAATGGAAAACTACATTTAGAACAACTTCACTAAATGGTTCTCTTTTCTGCTAGTGTCTCTTACCAATCTAAGTAGCAAAAATGAAAAAGAAAGATGAAAAAAATAGTTTCTTTTAAGACAATTGCATGACTAGGATTTACATTTAATTTCTCCGAGACTGTACAAAGAAGCTTCCTCAGTTAATTCATGTCTCTGTGTTGTAGCTTTACTCAATCATGTGAAAAAGCAACATTATTAATTATACAAGTGAAAGGAGGCATAGAGAAAAGACTGCATCCTTTCATTAACTTACAAAAATACAATTAGTAATTATTAGTGATTTCCTGGAGAAAGTCCAGAGCTGAATTAAAAATATCACTAACCAGAGAGATCTGAACTGGACCCTTCAAGAAAAAAATATGCACTGCTATGAAGCTGATCTGTTGTACTTGATTTTAAAACATTAAAGGACTAATTCATAAAGCAGCCACACAACATTTGTCAAGCTTTTAATTTTCTTTTGTGATCTCTGGGAAACATGAAGAATGTTCCTCTTTCTAAGTAAAATGACCTGTAGCATTTAATCTAGAATGACAATGGTTATTTCTTCATTCAGAAGTCATGGATGTTCTGCCCCCAAAATGAGATAGTGTTGTTGTTTTATTTTTTTTTTTTAAAGGCATATTGTCTATTTCAATTTTGGCACAGCTTACTTTAATGGGAAACATGTTTTTGCTGATTCCAGAAAGATGGAAACAAATTTGCTAAAAATATCTAGAATCTCTAGGCCAATTTTACTACTTGTGTTAAATATTATTCAGCATCTTGCCATCTAAATATGATTAAAGTATTAAAATGATTTGTTAAGTTCAACTTGCTGGGGTTGTGGAGACAGGCTCCTGGGTATCCAGTAGGTCCTTCCAAAGGGACTGTCCCCCTTTGTCCCCGTTTGAAGATGCGTACAGTACCGACCTTCCTCGGGGTGGGTATGGCGAGGGAGAAACTCTTCCTGTCAAACATATGGCTCTTTGAAGGCAGGTGTGTTTTGACTGGGAAGAAGCAGGGTCATCAGGCAGAAGGGGAAGGGGGCCCAGTATGGGGAGTGCTTGGAGCAGGACTCCAGGGGATTCTCTTACTCATATTCATCTGCTTGCTATTTATGCACAGTTTCAACCTGTTTGATGATTGCTTTCTTTTTTCTCTATTGTTTTTCAAAAAAATTTTTTGTAAAAACAATAAACTCTGTTGGGAAACTGCTGAACAAACTGTAAAATTCCATCAGCTCTTGATTTTCTAGAATGCAGGCGACCTGATTTGCTTTTTCTCTGGCATCAGGTTTTAGTCTCAGTTTATATTCTACTGTTTGCCCGCTTCCCTGCCCCATCCCTTCTGTTGGGGATCGAATACTTAGTTTAGGTTGAGACCAGTAATTATCAGAAAGTTAGTCTGCTACTCAAAGAAAAAGAAAGAAAGAGAAAAAAAGAAAGTGACAGGATGCCCCCCTTATACTCTTCACCCGTTTCCTCCCCTCCCCTCTGTGAGGAGTCATTTAGTCAGCTCTGCTGAACATGCTTCTTCCCCATCAAGACACACCTGCTCCAGAGAGCCATATGCATGACAGAAAGTTCACTCCTCACTGCACCCTGAGGAAGAGCAGTACTACATGTCTCTTCAAACAGGTACGCAAGAGGGGACGGTCCCAAAACATCAGCATGGAAGGACGTACTGGATACCCAGGAGCCTGTCTCCACAACCTCAGAAAGTTGAAATTAACAACCAGTTTAATAACTTAAACTTATCTGGATACCAAGATCTTGAATAATATTTGACACAAGTAGTAAAATTATCCATATAATACATGAATGTGATCCCTAGGAGAGCTCATCAGTTTTTGTAAGATGGTTCATTTTGTAAGTCCTTCACTCTGAGTGATTTTAAGTTTCCAGAACCATGGCTCTCAACACTGTGCAGTCTCATCAAACCTCTCCAGGGAAGAGTCAGAAGTACTGACGTCACTCCATGGTCTTGAGCATGTGAGGTAGCTGCAGGAAGGAGAACAAAATGATGGACCAACTATGGGCCAAGGCCAAGCAGTAGGAAAGGGGAGAGGGGAGACCAGGGAAGATGGGGCACCTAGGAAACTGTCTGAGGCCAACTTGGCATGAACAAAATGGTAAACCTACGGGAGCTTTTACACTGTCCCAGGACTGCACACTCATGCACCTGCAGACATTGACGGTATTCATGCAGGTATAGATGTATCTTCAACCTAGGATTCAAAAGAAAAGATTCGGGATTGTTTTTCACTTGCCTATGTTGGCAGGGAATTTAATAGTTAAAAGTTAAATCTGTGCCAAACTACATTACAACTACCCTGAACAAAATGAGATGCAACATCAAGTGGTCAGGGGTGGGATTCTACAGTCAGGGCTGGAAAGCGATGGTATCTCCAACGCACAGGAACACCTACCTCATGGGTCTACACGCAGTTGCTGGCAGGCTAACAGACAGCAGAGGTGCAGAGTGCATTCAGAACAAAGGCCTTTTTGAAACCACAGGTTTTGGTTTTTTTTTTTAATTTAATTCTAGGGACCAAAATTAAAGCTTCCTTAGAGTAGTTTTACAATTCTAAAAAGAACTGATTGTTCTCAAGCCACACCTTGGTTACTTCCTCAGCAATTATTACAATGAAAGATCATTGTCAGATGCATGTTTAGGAGGAGGAAAGATACTCACACTGTAGTTTGCCTGGATTCCACAGGGGCTGGGGCCCTGTGGCAGCCTATTCCCACAGACCGGGCATAGTCCTTCGGGTGATCTGTGCCCTGCAGCCTGTAGACCCTTAGAGTTGTGAGCAAGAGCTTTTCAGTTTCAGACATGAGAAGGAAGGTACGGAGTTTAGCTATGTTGGTGATACACACAGATGAGCACACACACAGACCTCCAACTACTTTTAGTGGGGAAAACATTTTGTTTTTATCATGTAGACATGGCCAAAATGTTCTCAACCCATTACAAAACTTGTAAGAAGATGTAGCCCCTGCTCAAGAAGCATCTGTTATTTGTATTCTCCAATGGAGATACATACATACAAGGGTCCTTAAAATATGACTTGCTTAAATGTAACTCGTGAATCCATAAAAATCCTAGAAGAAAATGTAGGCAACAAAATTTCAGACATCATACACAGCAGCATTTTCACTGACACATCACCTAAGGCAACAGAAACAAAGGAAAAAATGAACACATGGGACTATATCAAACTAAAAAGCTTCTGCACAGCAAAAGAAACAACCATCAAAATGGAAAGGGAACCCACTATATGGGAGACCATAATTGCCAATGATGCATCAGATAAGGGGTTAATTTTCAAAATATATAGAGTACTCATACAACTCAACAAAAGGAAGACAAAGAACCCAATCAAAAAATGGGCAGAGGGCATAAATAGACACCTCTCCAAACAGAACATACAAATGGCCAAGAGACATATGAAAAAATGCTCAGCGTCACTAATCATCAGAGAGATACAAATTAAAACAACTATGAGGTATCACTTCACACCTGTCAGAATGGCCGCCATCAACAAATCATTAAACAACAAGTGATGGCGAGGGTGTGGAGAAAAGGGGACTCTGGTGCACTGCTGGTGGGAATGTAGACTGGTGCAGCCACTATGGAAAACACTATGGTGTTACCTCAAAAAGTTAAAAATTAAACTGCCATTTGACCCAGTGATCCCACTTCTAAGAATATATCCTAAGAAGCCTGAAACACCAATCAGAAAGAACACATGTACCCCTATGTTCATAGCAGCACTATTTACAATTGTTAAGATCTGGAAACAACCCAAGTGTCCATCAGTAGATGAGTGGATAAAAAAGCTGTGGTACATGTACACAATGGAATACTATGCAGCTGTAAGAAAGAAAGATCTCTTATCCTTTGAGATGACATGGAGGGACCTGGAGAGTATTAAGCTAAGTGAAACAAGCCAAGCAGAGAAAGACAAATGTTACATAATCTCACTTATTTGTGGAATATAATGAACTAAACAAACTGATGAACAAAATTGACCCAGAGACATAGAGGTAGAGTACAGACTGACAAACCTCAGAAGTGGGGGTATTTGGGGGGGGAAAGATAAACCACAGAACTTATACGCATGTATGGATAACCAATGGACATAGACAACAAAGCTGGGGATGGGGCGGGGGGGGGGGATAGGGAGGAAGGGGAAAAAGGAGAAACATCTGTAACAAAAACAAATTAATAAAAATAATTTTTAAAAAATAGTGATATGACTTCAATGCAAGTCCCTGCTTGGAATAACTACTGGTTTTCAGGAAATAGAAGAAATACTACAAAAGGAAAACAACTTTCAACTTTCCGTGTTGGTCTTTATGAAAAGAGAGCCCGAAGAGGACATGCCTACTCTAGACTTAAGTTTAAGTACCAGTTCTACAATGAACTGGCTGTAAACGGTTTTTTAAAAATCTTCCTTAAATTATTTCCTTATCTGTAAAATGGGCATACCAATAACCATTTAGCTGCTTCCCAAAGTTGTCATGGGGGTCAAGTGCAGGCCCCTGAATCAGAGATCTATTATGAGAAATTGGCTCATGTGATATGGGATTATGGAACCTGTGTCATATGATCTGCTGTCTGCAAACTGGAGACTCAGGAAAGATAGTCACAATCCAAAGGTCTGATAACCAGGGGAGCTCCTAGTAAAAATCTCCATCCAAAGGCCAGAGAGGACCAGTGTCCCACCTCAAGTAGGCAGGCAAGAAGGAAGAGGGACACATTCCTCCTTCCGCTGCCTCTTGTTCTATTCAGGCCCTCAACAGATTGGATATTGCCCACCCACACTGGGGAAGGCAATTCAATCCACTGATTCAAATGCTACTCTCATCTAGAAACACCCTCACAGACATACCTGAAAATAATGTTTAATCTGGGCACCCCATAGTACAGTCAAGTTAACATAAAATTAACCACCACAACTGCTATATAAGGTACATGAAAGCAAAATATTGGTATATAAACTATGCAGGTTAGAGTACAGACCAGTTGTCTGTGCCCAGCTGGACCTTAGTAATAGATGAAAATTGTTAAAAAAGCAAAACTGACATTTTTCTCTGCTGCAACTAGATAAAGCCTTGAACATACATAAGCAATTACAGGAAAGAAGATTTTGAACTTGAGGTAAACAAATAAAATCTCCCCAAACAAACTAGGTCACACATCTAATCGTAGTCTCCAAAATAGATAAAACTGAAAGATCTTTTTTCTGAGTTATTGACTCACTAACAAAACAAGTTTATCTCTGACTTTTGCAATTCTGACATGCAATGACCCTTGTAGATACCCTTGTGAGAAATCAGGTATTTTTAATTCATGGAACCAGTCCCTGAGAGATAACCCCAATGGAGGTGAGGAGGCCAGCCTTTATACCCTCTGCGTTGACCAGTCACTACAGGTAGACTTCTTCCAGGGAGGGGACATGGTCTAGAATAAGGCACTTCCTTCTTCAAAGGAAATACCTGAAGAGGAACATAGCTGTGAGCCACCAGCAGGAACCGGTGCTGGCAGCTGGGGGAACATGTGTTCCAGCCCTGGAGAGGGATCTGCAGGGCACATGGCACTACCCACTGCAGTTTCCTGAAAGTTGGATTATTGATTAGAGAGCATGAGTTTATATTTTAATATGTGTTGGCAAATTATTTTCCTTAAAAATTATTATAATTTTCACTTCCCTCAACAATATATGACAATGTCTGTTTCCCAGAATACACACCAGCATTTGGTACTTTAACTTTTTCTAATATTTGACAATGACATATTGTTAAATTTTAAGTGGCATTTCCCTGACAAATACTGAAATTGGGCATCTTTTTATTGGTGCTTTGATGATATTTTTGTGTATGTATGTGTATGCCATTTACTTATTTTTGTTATGTTTGTTTCTTTCTTAATAAAAATATTTTTTTCTATTGCAGTTGACATGCAATATTATATTAGTTTCAGATATATAACATGGTGATTAGACATTTATATAATTTATGAAGTGATCACCCTAACAATTCTAGTGTTTGCTTCTTTCTACTCAACTCATAGAAGCTCTTCTATATAAATGATATTAATCCATTGTGGTGTGTCTTCTGCCCATCTCTTAAAATCTGTTCTTCACTTCTTTGCCTGAGCACATGACTACAACACATTCTCTAGTCAGTCTCCTTTGCAGTTGTGTGATTATGTGACTAAGTTCTAGGCAGTGGATTATGAGTCAAAATGTCTGTGGTATGCCTCCTCTTTGCATTTTTATCTTCTTTGGGGTGTATGCAAATGACAATGGGCAGGGTGGAGCCATGAGATAGAAGGACTCTGGGTACCTGAATCATTATAAACTCCCACTCTGAACTGTTAGGTGAGCAAGAAACAAACCTTATTATATTTAAGCTACAATACATTTTTGGGATGTGCAACTTGTTTTAGCACATTCACCCACACCAAGGTGGGTGTATTGTCTATTTTCTTCCCAGTCTGTCATTTGTAACTGACCACACATCCATGGTGTGTTTTGAAAGGCTGCTCAGAGAAAGATGTACATGCAAAGAAGTCTCAGAAGAGAGGCCAGAAAATTTGGAGTAGAACTAGGACAGTGTGGCATCAAGGAAGCTAAGGGAAAGCAGTGCTTCAAGAAACTTCTGTCTGACAAACTGAAAGAGGCTGAGCCCTCTGCTGAATTTGCAGAGAACAGTTGCAAAACTGGAAAAGAGAATTGATGTCCTGGAAGAAAATCTTGACTGGGCCAGAGAAGAGAACAATGGCTTACCTCAGACACTAAACGAACTTAAATGTACACAACCAAAACAGAAGAGTGGTGTTCCAAAAGAAGTTCCACTTTCTCTTGTCTTGTAAGAAGTTTCTTTTGTTACTGCATCTGCATAAATTATAAATATGTGACCAGCCCTGGTTGAGTGGCTCAGTTGGTTGGATCATCGTTCTGTACACCAAAATGATTGTGGGTTAGATCCCTGGTTGGGGTGCATGCAGGAGGCAACCGATCAATGTTGTTCTCTCACACGTATGTTTCTCTCTCTCTCTCCCTCTAAAATCAATAAAAGATACATCCTCAGGTGAAGATTAAAATATATATATATATATATACATATACATATATATATATATATATATATATATATGTGACCAAATATTTTGTATTAGAGAAACTTTGAGCACTAGTTAAATCTAAGTTCTTCCTTTTTTTTCCAAATGACAAAACAAAAACAACCCCCCCCCCCAACACACACACACAACAAGCCACAGTCAGTCATATTTCATACTGTTGAGAGGTCTAGTCGAAGAAGGCCTGAAAACCAACAGGTGCTTGATGACGGGTTGGTGCAAAGACGTCTTTGGAGGCAGGATTCCACAAGAGAAGTATTAGAAAGTTTTCCTCTGATAAAGACAACTTATCTGGGAAGTGCTGTCCTGAGTGTTCAGCTTCTGCTAACAAGTGGGTCAAATCTGTGAAAAGTTTGGAAGGTGCCCATTTATGCCCTTGAACAGCAGCACATGCATAGTTCAGCCCTGAAGTGTTGATCCACACATGTCCGTAGGCCTGGACCTCTGGGTGACTTAAGCTCAGCTCACTAGAACTCATCAGCTGATCCTACAAACCTGTTAGTAAGTGTCGAGAGCCCAGTTGGCCATTCACACCTGAACTAACTGTGCCCTTCCGAAAAGGTACAATATACCCAAGCCCACTAGTCCCCACTGTTTGAACATGACATATCAACATATTATTTCTCACTTATACTTTATTCAACTCTCCTGTTTTCTCAGGTAAGCCTCTAAAAATTACTTCTAGAGACAGAACATTCTGGGTTACTGATGTCAGGACAAATTTTCTTTCTTACAAGAAAAATCATAGTAAAATTCTATTGCACAATCCCAGCTAAAGGATTAAAATAAGATAAAGAAATATTTTGATTAATCTTTTATAACCTGTCTGGTATTGCTCAGTGGTTAGAGTGTCGGACCATGGACCAAAGAGTCGCAGGTTCAATTCCCGGTCAAGGGCACATGCCTGGGTTGCAGGTTTGATTCCCAACCTTAACCAGGGCTGTGTGGGAGGCAACCAATTGATGTGTCTCTCTCACATCGATGTTTCTCTCTCTCTCTCTCTCTCTCTCTCTTCCACTCTATCTAAAAATTAATGGAAAAATATCCTCGGTTGAGGATTAACAAACAAATAAGAATAAATAAAATAATAATAAACTAAATGATCATGGAGATAATTTATCCACCATAAAAGTGAGAGATGGAAAGATGTCAGGCATGTTGAAAGACATCAATATATGTACTCATTAAAAGTATATGGTGCTGTACTTTAAAAACCTGGAACTAATGGTGACTTTTCTAATTACCCATGACATGTGAAGTCAACTGTCCTTAATACATTGGAATGACACATTACGAATGAATAGATCCAGAGTTTTCTGCTCTACTGCTCATAGAAACATCTGATGAAGGAAGGATAAGCACTTGGATATGTCACCTTATATCTTAGGGAAAAAACAAGAAAAGGATGACAATAGGAAACATTCAGACATTCTATGCTACTTGATTTGGGTAATTCTGAGCATGAAATTACTCTTTAAAGAAAATTTTTTTTTCTTAAATTAAAGTATATATTAAGTTTAAACTGCAGAGTTAAAAAACCTTCAGTCTTACTTGATTCAAAATGCTTATTAGTTCCTGGCAATTAAACAGCATACATGCTATCCATTTTAAGGTAATTTATCTCTAGTTTTCTTCTTATGAGCATATTTAGAAAACCATCTAGAATAAAAGTAAGGTCTATTCTCTCATGCCTGCCTATTATATACTGTTAAAGCTATAACGCATCTATTTTCTTTCATAATCATTCTATATTTTTTCCTATTACTAACAAACAAATTAAGGGAATATTCACATTTTGAACAGTAGGAATTATCTAGAATTCTAAGACTCACTTATTTCCTATAATTTTGAATTGATTACCTAAAAGTTGCTTTTGCATCTACAGAGTGTCCATATAATAAGAAAACATAGGAAAATAATCATAATGACATTAATGATATTTTCAATATGTAAAAAAATAAAATAAAATACTATTACCTATGTTTCCAGATTCTAGGGATATCCCACACATTTGATCAGATATTCTAGAAAAAACAGAATGTCGTGGAAGCTGAAACCATGATAGTCTGTTGAGTCTAGATCTGACACATGTACTATGTTGGTAAATAAATACTGTCTTCTGAAATCCACCACACTTCATCTCTCCTTCTCATGCAGTGAGTGTTACTATCCACTTTGTACTCTTGTTATTGCCCAGTGTTCTGTCTCCCTCTCTGGAGAATGAGTTCTTCTAGACAGACCCAAGTTTCACATTTTGCTGGGTCCTCCAAGTACACTGTGTATAGTTAGCTCTCAAAACATTTTTGCTGACTAAATGACTTCCAAGTGATTTAAAGTATATTCCATTTTTCTTTTTAAAAAATTAACACATACAGAGAGTAGAAATGGTGGTGCAGTGAATGGAAGCTACACAGACCGTCTCCCAGGACCAAACTGGAATTACAACTAAAATAAAGACAAATCATTGGAAAAAGCAACTGAAAAGCAGCTGGAGAGAACCCATACAACCAGGGACAGAAAGAGGACACCAAATCGAGCCTGGTAGAAACTGTGGAGGTGCATGAGGGCGAGCTGGGAGCCCATGGACAGCAGCAGAGAACTGTATTACCTGAGTATACTTCCTGCTGAGAAAGCGGGAGTTTAAAAAAGCACCAAATCAGCCACAGCCACTCACCTTGGGCTCTGGCAGAAGGAGGGCAGATTGGACTGTAGCTGTGTGGAGAAAGTCCAGGGCTCCTGGCTCAGGAGAGAGCTGGACAGGAGGACACTGGGAGTTTTGTGCTGAATCACTCCCTCATAGTCCAGTAGCCATATTACTCAAAAGCCCCTTTCCCAGAGCCCCTGGGAGAAGCAACGGCCCCTCCTGCAGGAATTCAACACCACCAGGCCAGGCCAGAGAAATGCAAATTGAGGCTCATTAACAAGAGTCTAATAGCAAGCAAGTGACATGCCTGCTGAAAATCCTCTTACACCTGAGGGATTTTTCCATTCAGCTGAGGGCTACAAATTGAGGCTCATCAAGTAACTGAGACAAATAGATTCCAAGCAAAAAGCTAGAGGATAACAGAATCTTTCTTTGGTTTGCAAATCTACCCAGGAAAGTAAGATTTGACAGTGGTGTTTAACATGAGTCCTCCCACACTCATCCAAACCCAGTAGAGGGAGCCACAACCAGCAGAACACCAACACCCACAGGGAAAATCTGGCAGGCTCCAAAACCCACTGAGACAGCCACAATGGTGAAACAAAGAAACAAATTCCAAAGGAAAGAACAAGATAATTCTGCAGGAGAAGAAATAAATAACAGAATTAAGCAAAATATCAGAGGGAGAGTTCAGAGTAATAATCATGAGGAAGCTCAATAGCATGAGTAAAGATATAGAAACATTGAAAAACCAACCAATTGGAAATGAAGAATGACATAGCAGAGATAAAGAACATATTGGAAGGAATAACCAGCAGAGTAGAGGAAGCTGAGGATCAGATCAGTGAATTAGAAGACAGGGTAGAAAAAAATCACTCAATCAGAAAACCAAAAAGAAAAAACAAAAAGCAGGAAGACAGTCTAAGAGTACTATGGGACAACATGAAATTTAACAACATCCGCATCATAGGAATGCCATAAGAAGAAGAAAATAAGTAAAGGTTAGAGAATATATTTGAAGAAACAGTGACGGAAAACTTCCCTGACTGGGTGAAGGAAAAAGGTATACAAGTTCAAGATGCACAGAGAGCCCCAAGTAAGAAGAACCAAAAGAGGCCCACACCAAGACACATAATAATTAAAATGCCAAAAATTAAAGACAGACAGAGAATCCTAAAGGCAGCAAGAGATAAGCATCAGGTTACCTACAAAGGAACCCCCATAAGGCTATCACTCAACTTCTCAACAGAAACACTACAGGCCAAAAGGGAATGGCATGAAGTAATCAAGGTAATGAAAAACAAGGTTTTGATTCCAAGACTACTTTTTCCAGCAAGGCTATCATTCAAAATAGAAGGTGAAATAAAGAGTTTCCCAGACAAAAAAAAAAAAAAAAAAAAAGGCTAAGGGAATATATTAGCACCAAACCAGCACTCCAAGAAATGTTAAAAGGACTGCTTTAATAAGCAGAAGAAATAGGAAGAGAAACATAATGATAATGAACAAAAATGGCAATAAATAAGTACATATCAATAATAACCATAAATGTAAATGGATTAAACACTCTGATCAAAAGACACAGAGTAGCTGAATGGATAAGAAAGCATGACTCATATACATGTTGTTTACAAGAGACCCACCTCACGACAAAATACTCACATAGGTTGAAAGTGAAGGAATGGAAAAAAATTTTCCAAGCAAACAGAAAGGGAAAAAAAAGCTGGGTAGCAATACTCATATCTGATAAGATAGACTTAAAAATGAAGGCCATAACTAGAGACAAAGAAGGCCACTAAATAGTATTGGAAGGATCTATCCAATAGGAGGATATAACCTTGGTAAATATGTATGGACTCAACATAGGAGCACCAAAATACATCAAAACACTTCTGGAGGACTTCAAAGGAGAAATCGATAGCAATATAATCATAGCAGGGGACTTCAACACCCCGCTGACATCACTGGATAGATCCTCTAGACAAAAAGTTAACAAGGAAACAGAGACTCTAAATGATGCACTACATCAAATAGATTTATAGATATCTATGGAGAATTATACCCCAAAACTGCAGAATTCACATTCTTCTCAAGTGCACATGGATATTGTCAAAGACAGACCACATGTTAGGACACAAACTAAGTCTCTACAAATCCAAGAAGACTGAAATCATATCAAGCATCTTCTCAGATCACAATGACATGAAACTAGAAATCAATTGCAACAAAAACACTCAAAAACATTCAACATGGAGGCTAAATAGCATGTTATTAAACAATGAACAGGTTACCAAGGAGATCAAGGAAGAAATTAAAAACTTCCTGGAAAACAATGAAAATGAACACACAACAACACAAAATCTATGGGATGCAGCAAAAGCAGTCCTGAGAGGGAAGTTCACAGCACTACAGGCCTACCTCAAGAAACAAGAAAAATTCCTAATTGACTTTCTAACCCTACAACTTAAAGAACTAGAAAGTAAACAAAAGGAAAAACCCAGAGCAAGTAGAAGGAAAGACATAGTAAAGGTCAGAGCAGAAATAAATGACATAGATACTAGAAGAACAGTTCAAAAGATCAATGAAACAAAGAGCTGGTTCTTTGAAAAGATGAAAAAGATTGATGGACCCTTAGCTAGACACCCCAAGAAACAAAAAGAGAGGTCCCAAATAAGCAAAATCAGAAATGAAAGAAGAGAAGTAACTGACACCACATAAATACAAAGGACCGTTAAAAAATACTATGAACAATTATACGCTAACAAATTGGACAATCTAGGCAAAATGGACAAATTTCTAGAAACACACAGTCTCCCAAAACTGAACCGGGAAAAGATAGAAAACTTGAACAGACCAATAACAACTAAGGAAATTGAAGATGTAACAAAAAACTCACAGCAAACAAAAGCCCAGACCTGGATGGCTTCACGGGGGAGTTTTACTAAACATTCAAAGATCTAACACCCATTCTCCTCAAATTATTCCAAAAAAATCCAAGAAGAAGGAAGGCTTGCAAACTCATTTTATGAGGTCAGCATAATTTTAATTCCAAAACCAGATAATGACACTACAAAGAAAGAAAACAACAGGTCAATATCCCTGATGGACATAGATGCCAAAATCCTTAACAAAATATTAGTAAATCGGATCCAGCAATACACTAAAAAAATTATTGTCCGGCCGGTGTGGCTCAGTGGTTGAGCGTCGACCCATGCACCAAGAGGTTGCCAGTTCAATTCCCGGTCAGGACACATGCCCAGGTTGTGGGTCAGATCCCCAGTGGGGGGCATGCAGGAGGCAGCCAATTGATGTTCTCCATCATCAATGTTTCTATCTTTCTCTCCCTCTCATTTCCTCACTCTCTCTAAAATCAATAAAGGAAAAAAAAATTATTCACCATGACCAAGTGGGATTTATCCGAGGGATGCAAGGCTGGTACAATATTCACAAATCAATAAATGTGATACACCACATAAACGAAATGAAAGATAAAAACCATATGATCATATCAATAGATGCTAAAAAAAGCATTAGACAAAATCCAGCATCCATTTCTGATAAAAACGCTCAGCAATGTGGAAATAGAGGGATCATATCTCGACATAATAAAGGCCATATATGAAAAACCTACAGCCAACATTATACTCAATGGGCAAAAACTAAAAGCATTTCCCTTAAGAACAGGAATAAGAGAGGGATGCCACTTTCACCACTCTTATTTAACATAGCACTGGAAGTCTTAGCCACAGCAATTAGACAATAAGGAAAAATATGAGGGGTCCAAATTGGAAAGGAGGAAGTGAAATTGTCATTATTCACAGATGACATGATACTGTACATTGAAAATCCTAAAGACTCTATCAAAAATATACTAGAGCTAATAAATGAATTTGGCAAAGTAGCAGGACACAAAATTAACAACAATAAATTGACAGCATTCTTATACACCAATAATGAACTCACAGAATGAGAAACTAAAAAATAAACCCTATTTACCATTGCAGCAAAAAAACTAAGATACCTAGGAATAAACTTAACCAAAGACATAAAGAACCTGTTCTCAGAAAACTACAGGGCATTGAAAAAAGAAATAGAGAAAGATATAAAAAAGTGGAAGCATATACCTTGTTCATGGACTGGAAGAATTAACATTATTAAAATGTCCATACTACCCAAAGCAATCTATAGATTCAATGCACTCCCCATTAAAATACGAATGACATATTTCACAGAACTAGAACAAATATTCCAAAAGTTTATATGGAACCAAAAAAGACCCCGAATAGCCACAGTAATCTAGAAAAAGAAGAACAAAGTAGGAGGGATCACAATACCGGATATCAGGTTATATTATAAAGCCATTGTAATCAAAACAGCCTGGTACTTGCACAAGAACAGGCATATAGATCAATGGAACAGAACAGAGAACCCGGAAATTGACCCAAGACATTATGCTCAAAAATATTTGACAAAGGTGGCAAGAGTATACAATGGAATAAAGACAGTCTCTTTAATAAATGGTGTTGGACCCCTGCAAAGCCCCTCAACTTCACTGATGCCCTCACCATGTTCTCCCATCTACAGGCTTCTGAGAGCTCCACGGTGGCAGCAGTGGCTGCCACAGCCACATCGTCCCCACCGCACTTACCCCATGCAGCCACTGGCAGCTTTGCAGCACCCAGCTGGCCAATGGTGGCTTCACCCCCAGGGGGGCCACAGTACCACCAGCCACAGCAGCCACCCCTGTGGACTCTGGCACCCCTTTCCCCGGCATGAAACTGGCCACCCCTGGCCCCCCAATAGGCCACCTCAGAACCAAGGGCCCACCCTACCATGGAGGCCCCTCCCACCTCCCTGAGGCCAGGACCCCATGGGGTGGGGAAGAAGACACCTCTGCTGGCCCCCTCTACCCTCCTCTCTCTGCACCCCAATTCCCCGGAGCCCTGAGAGGAGAGACTGGACCCCCGTGTCAGCACACTGGCTGCCCACAAGTACATAGAAGTGCAGGCACAGGGCACCCAGTTTGCATAGATTTGGTTCAGAGTCATCTGGTGCTGGTGGACAAAACTTCAGAGACCAAGCAGCCTTCCCCAGAGGACTCACCCGCCTCAAGATGCTGTGGACACTTGTCCAGCTCCTGCCTTGGAGTTCCTTGGGGCCAACAGGCCTAGATCCCCACCCTCGGGAATGCAGAGCCTTCTCCACATGTGAGCGTGTGCCTGTGTCTGTGTATTTATATGTATGTCACTCTTCAAGAAGCAACCTAGTTTATGGGGCAGCTGGGCTTTGCATGTTAGAGTGAGCCCCTTGCCCACCACCCCCCTCCCCAGGGCCCTCTCCTCTCCCTACCCCATCATCAGCCAGCCTTGCTGTTCCCTGCAGAGAAAAAGATTGTGGGAAACTCAAGGACTCTTCCCACCCATCCCCCAGTGCCTGCCTGCTGGGACTGCCTGCGTGCCTCACCCAGAGCCTGGGGGTACCCCATACCCATTTCTTTCCCCACCTTTTAAGAAAAGAGAAGAAAGAGTTCCAAACCACACACACACACACAAAAATGGTGCTGGGAAAACTGGACAGCTACATGCAAAAAAATGAAGCTAGACCACCAACCTACACCATATGCAAGAATAAACTCAAAATGGGTAAAAGACTTAAATGTGACTTGTGAATCCATAAAAATCCTAGAAGAAAATGTAGGCAATAAAATTTCAGACATCACACGTAGAATTTTCACTGATACAATGCCAAAGGCAAGAGAAACAAAGGAAAAAATGAATAAATGGGACAACATCAAACTAAAAAAAAAGCAAGCATCAAAATGGAAAGGGAACCCACTATATGATGGGAGAGCATAATTGCCAATGATACATCAGATAAGGGGTTAATCTCCAAAATATATAGAATATTCATATAACTCAACAAAAAGAAGACAAAGAACCCAATCAAAAAATGGGCAGAGGGCATAAATAGACACCTCTCCAAACAGGACATACAAATGGCCAAGAGACATATGAAAAAATGCTCAGCATCACTAATCATCAGAAAGATGCAAATTAAAACAACTGTGAGGTATCACTTCACACCTGTCAGAATGGCTGCCATCAACAAATCATCAAACAACAAGTGCTGGCGAGGGTGGAGAAAAGGGGACTCTAGTACACTGCTGGTGGGAATGCAGACTGGTGCAGCCACTGTGGAAAACACTATGGTGTTACCTCAAAAAATTAAAAATTGAACTGCTATTTGACCCAGTGATCCCACTTCTAAGAATATACCCTAAGCAGCCTGAAACACCAATCAGAAAGAATACATGTACCCCTATGTTCATAGCAGCACTATTTACAATTGCTAAGATCTGGAAACAGCCCAACTGTCCATCAATAGATGAGTGGATAAAAAAGCTGTGGTACATATACAATGGAATACTATGCAGCTGTAAGAAAGAAAGATCTCTTATCCTTTGAGACGACATGGAGGGACCTGGAGAGTATTATGCTAAGCGAAATAAGCCCATCAGAGAAAGACAAATACTACATGATCTCATTTATTTATGGAATATAATGAACAAAATAAAATGATGAACAAAATAGACCCAGAGATATAGTAGTAGGGTACAGACTGACAAACCTCAGAAGAGGTGGATGTGGGGGAGGGAAGAGATAAACCAATGATCTTATATCATGTATGCATAACCAATGGACATAGACAACAATGTTGAGGGGGGGTGGGATTGGGAGGAGGGTGTCTAGGGGGGAACAAGGAGAAACATCTGTAACAAAAATAAATTTTATATATATATATATAAAACAACACAGCCACCTTCCAGCTGATCCTGGAGCACCTGTGTGGGGTGCTACTGGTTATTTGTGAGATATTGAGACATGTTCCAGGATTCCTTGTGTTCTCCTGGGAGATCCTGGTGGGTGCTCTTGTGGTGGTGTCTTTAATAGTAAAGAGGTGACATACTTCAGGAAGTGTGAAAGCACCAGGTAAAAGGTGTTCTGTCTGTGATGAAGTCAGTGAAAATTGTGGTGAGAATATTGGACCTATGACAGAAGCTGATGCCCTCAAGTCACCTGAGGTGGAGGCCAGTCCTCTCTTGTTACAGACCTTTTGCTTGAGGACATTGAATAAACACCTGAGCAGGTTGTCACTTCAGGTCATGGTTGACTTACTGAAAATGGCTCGCAAGAGCCAACCTCCTAAACTTTCCCAAGTGACCGATGAAAAGCCCATCTCAAAAGCTTCGGGAATTGATGGAGAACAACTTCAGAACACAATGGACAATTTGAACAAAAACACTTATCCAGAAAGTCCAGAACTTCTCCAAGAAGAAATGATGGGATGGATGCAGAAAATCCAAGAGAAGGAGGGGAAGAAACAAAGGCAGGGGCAGTTGAACCCACAAACGGAGCAGGTCCTGCAAGATATAGTCAGCCAATGACTGTCAGCGGCTGGAAACCCACTGCAGACCATCCTCAAGCCTGACGACCTTGGCAATCACGTGGATGACAGAAACTTGGAATTCCTACAAAAGAGAGAAGCAGAAAATGGGGATCGAGTCATCCAAGGGTTGGAAGTTGATCTCAAGGGTGTCCCTCATCATGCTGACATCCATGTGTCCCAGGAAATAGCTAGACAATTGTGGGAGCAAAAGCAAATGAATGAAGAGCTTGCAGCAGAAAGGAGTCTGCAAACCAAGAAAGCATCTTTCCAGCGTGAAAATTCAAACCTAAAAGATGAGATACAGCAGCTGAAGCTGAAGCTTCCAATTCTGCCTGAGATACACGAAGATCTGGTAACACAACTAAAGAAACAGCTGTGTGAGGAGAAAATGCACTGCTCAAAGATGGAGAAGAAATTTCTCAACGTGTGGAGGAACATAAACTCCAGCTACCAGTTTCTGAAGACATATAAGAAGATGGCCCAAGACATGAACCAGGAACTTCGAAGAAGCTCTTCCTACTATCAAAATGAGATTTGATGCCTTCAGAAAAGAGCTGAAGAAGGCTGGATGGCAGCTGAGTTCACTGAGAGAAAGTTCCAGCACCTATGGAGAGAAAACGATCATGACAGGTAAATGCTGGCCAAGGTCAAGTCCAAGTTCCAGCCTTTCCTGGGTGACCCATTTGGTCCTGCTGCTCCAGCCACAGCTACAGAGGGCCTCAAGTGCTAGGCTGTCCCCTGGGTCACCAGGTCTCCAGGAGGAGCATCACACCGTAAGAGCTCGAGAATCCAGGGTCACCTGCAGGTTTGACTCAGCTTCCAAAGCAGCTGGTCCTGAACACCCACAACCAGGACACAACATCTGCCTGTTTCTGTTCCAGCAATTCTGTTTGCTTTCTCTTTAGTGTAGCCACTCTTACTAAAATGGATGCCACCATTACCCTTAGTAGTACACAGCATTATAATTTACAGTAGTATTATTTAAATATAGATTCGTTAATACAATTCTCATGAGTACAAAATTCCCCCATGAGACCCTTTAGAATTATATACTAGAAGCATTGTATTTTGATTTAAATGACCATTACTTAAACCATCATCTAAGTTTGACAAGGATGTTTAAACAAAGACCATGATTGTGTGATATGGCTATTATTACAAATAGAAGTAACTTAATATGTACCTGAAAAATTTTTTGGTTGTTTTTTTTTTTTTAAACAATGCAAAAAACAAAAAACTTGAACAGGACAATATCCCATTCAAACTACCTAGTATTTTCATTACTTTAGTCCTAAATTCATAGTTTAGACCTAAAAGCATGGGATGATTTAGCCCTATATTCATAGATTGGAAATCTTTAGATTTCTTTCTTGCTTTATAGTGTTTTCTTATTCTTTTTTTGTCCAAAATACTGTTTATTGTTTAGCATTTCTAAATGTTATGCAGTCAAAATAAAAAAAGGTTTTTCTTGATGGCAAACACACACACATCCACTCACTCACATTCTCTCTCTCTCTCTCTCTCTCTCTCTCTCTCTCACACACACACACACACACACACACACACACACACACTTAAGATTCAATGTCCTCTTAGTTGTTTCAAATCTGAAGAAAATGTAAAAATATTGTTGCAAATTTTAAGATATTTTAAATAAATAAGTCAATAGAAAGAAAAAAATTACCACATATGAATAGTTTTTATATGAATATTTTCTAATAATTTTCCTAGCTACATACCTAGCTGGTATGTAGCCCTAGTTAATTGGAATAGAAACAAGGGGGAACAAACTTAGTAAATATTAGACATTATTAGATGAGACACCAGAGTAGAGAACAGATTACATAGTATTATATAGGAACCTAGTTGATGGAGCTGATTTTGTCAACAGTTTTTACATTTCCACACTGGCTTTTAAAATAATCATGAACAGCCCTGGCCGGTTTGGCTCAGCGGTTAGAGCGTCGGCCTGTGGTCCAGAGAGACCCGGGTTCGGTTCCCGCTGAGGGCATGTACCTCGGTTGCGGTTTGTCCCCGGCCCTGGTTGGTCGTGTGGGTGGCAGCCACTCGATGTGTCCCTTTCACGTCGATGTTTCTCTCTCTCTCTCTTCCTCTCTCTCCTTCCCACTCTGTCTGAACAAAAAATGAAAAAAAATAATCATGAACAGGTATGTACAGTACGCACAGCTACTCTTCATAATCTGTGGTGGTTTTCTCAAATTACTGGTGCTTGTATAGATGTACTCATAATAAAAATGTAATGTGTTTTTATTTAATATAATTCTTTTATGTTTTTCTGCTGTCATCTGGGTCAGAATATATCTCTGTCTCTATCTCTAAATATTTAATTTACCCAGCACTCCCCCCACCACCAAAATGCAATCCAGTTCTCTGTCATTTTTGGAGGTTTTCTAAAAATATAGCAATTAATTGACTTATGTACAAGCAGGTTCTCCAGATGTTACTATCCTGAAATTTTAGTTATTCCCCTTATGCCTTAATAAGTTCTTTGTAATACCCCTTTTGAAGGAACACATACTGTAATAAATTTCTTTCCAGTACTTCTTATATTATAAATAAAGTCCATTGGATGGGTCCCTATACAGATGTTATCATATTGCCAAATTTCATTCTATGACAAATTACGATGCAGTAAAGCTTTGTTTTTTTCTTCATAAAACCATTGGGATTCTTTTTGTATGACTGAAACGTCATTGTGTTGGTGGCCTTGAAACTATTTTTCTTCAGCAACATTTATAAGTTGTAAGGACAGTCTATGGGATTGTGAGGATTAATTTTATATGTCAACTTGATTGGACTAAGGAATGCCCAGGTAGCTGGCAAAACATTACTTCTGGGTGGGTCTGTGAGGGTGCTTCCAGAAGAGATTGGCATTTGAATCCATAGACTGAGTAAAGAAGACCCACCCTCGCCAGTGTAGGCTGACATCATCTAAACCGCTGAGAGCCCAAATAGAACAGAAAGGAAGAGGAAGGGCAAATTCTCTCACTCCTCTCTTCTTGAACTAGGATGTCCATCGTCTGCCCTTGGATAGCAGAGCTCCTGGTTCTTGGGCCTTTGAACTCTAGAACTTGCTCTAGCACCACCCCTCCCTCCACAGGCCTTGGAAATTGGTCTGGGAGTTACACAATCAGCTCCCCTGGTTCTCAGACCTTCAGACTTGGACTGAATTACACCATCCGCTTTCCAGGGTCTTCAGCTTATAGATGGTATATCATGGCATACCTCAGCCTCTGTAATCCTGTCAGCCAATTCCCATAATAAATCTCCTCTTATATATCTATATATATCCCATTGATTCTGTTTCTCTGGAGAACCTTGACTAATACAGGAATTCCAATCTACATGATTCTACAGTTGAGCCTCTGGGTATATTGATCACTAGTGTCTGTGCACTACACCATTCTTTTGTGCATCTTTCACAACCTAAAAGCTCATGTAATACCAGGCCTGAATGGAATCTTGGAGGTCATAGGTGCACTCCACCTAATGCTTAAATAATCCAATTTCCACATGCCAGTCCCATCTTTCAAGTATTCAAAGACATCATGAGGGTATGCCACCTTCCCCAAAGACTTTTCTAACTCAGATTAAGCCATTAAAATTGATAACTTTTCCTCATGTGACGTAGTTTCAACTCTCCTCAACAATCTGGGTTACTGTCCCTGGAAAGTTCTCTTGTTCATGTTAGAACAGCAAAGTCTGGACAACTTGTAGTGCCCTCACTTGTTCTTGATATCACATTCATCCTTTTGTCCAATCAACAGCTGTTGGGAGTCTACTGTGTTCCAGGAACTGTGCTGAGCATTGGAGAGAGACAGATAAACACAACAGACACAGTCTCTGCCCTCCCAGAGCCTGCCACCTATATATGATCAATCTGTTAATACGGGGCAAGAAGTAAGTTGAATTTGGCCATCACACACACAAAAACAGTGAATGTAATAGAGTAGAAAGAACACAGCCCTTAAAGTCAGACTGACCTGGATTTGAATGCTAGCTCTATAGTTTATGATATATTTCTTTATTATAAGTTATATATGTAAAACTGGATATGTTTTAAAAATACTATGAACATCGAAGTAGTTTTTAACCTGTTAAATGGGTATAGTAATACTTATAGGGTTGTTAGGAATACTAATCAATCAATGCACATCATTGGTGCATAGTAAGTATTCATTTTCTTCCCACTTTTTCAGTGATTTGTAGAATACTAGTGTTCCATGAAGGGTGCCGTGGTCAAATTAGTTGGAAAAAATAAATGAGATTAAGCAAAGTTACTTAGGTTTTCTTCCTTTCTTTTTTTAAATTGATCTCAGAGAGAGGGAGAGAGAGAGAAACATCAATATGAGAAACATCAATCATTTGCCTCTCGCAGGTGCCCTGATCAGAGATCGAGAAACATCAATCATTTGCCTCTCGCAGGTGCCCTGATCAGAGATCGAACCTGCAACCTGGATATGTGCCCTGACTGGGAATCGAATCCACCACCTTTTGTGTACAGGACGATGCTCCAGCCAACTGAGCCACACTGGCCAGTTTTCTTTTTAATTAAAAAATTTCTCAGAGCTTTTCACATGCTAATATGTTTTGTGAATCTCTAGAAGGATATGGTTTGCAGCAGTTCCCAAATTCATTTGACCACAGAACCTTTTTGGGGTAGCACACAGAACAACATCTTGTGTTGTCGTCGTTGTTTTTTCTGAACATGGTGTGATAAATGTTGTCCTACTGGGATCTCTGGATATCTGCCCCCTGGGCGGGCATGTCTGGAAGTATGATCGTCCCTCTGGGTCCTGGGAGTGGCCCATGCAGGAACATTTATTCTGAGCAAGCACAAAGAGGGCAAAAATATTTTCCCTCTGCTTCCAGTAAGAAAATGGAGTCAGCAATGAAGTAAAGGCTCAAGTCTTTTTGTCTCATCTATGATGTTTAGGTACAGTCCTCAGGTTTGGGAAACCCTGAGGAATTACTCTAATGAAATACTATGAGAAATAAATTACCAGGAAGAAGGAAAACTGAAGACATTATGTGGTGGGCTGGGCAGAGTCAAGCATGCTGTCCCCTTTCATGAAATTAAATATTTCTGTTTATATGATGGAAAATCTGTGCTGATTCATTCTCATTAAGGCTCTAGCAAGTTCATCAGAAAAATTTTATAGAGACCTTGGGGAAAACTCAACAGGGGGAATTTCCTGTTGGGGGCTGGAAGTGGGGAGAGAGTATTTTCCCTTTATTGGGGTTTGCTTTGTTAATTGGTGTTTGAAGAAACCCCGTTTCTTTCATAGTTGAAGCGGAGCAGAATTAATGTTAATTAAAAAATCATGTTAGTGTTCCCAGAGCACATTCAAGCTGTTAGTTGGGAAAAGCTTGTCCAAAATACTCTTCTCATAGCTCCGTTTGCTCGGGGAATGGAGGGGTGAGCAGTTTCAACAGGGCAAGAGACGAAGCTGCCAGTTTATTTCTAGAACGCAGCAGGGTGTGTCTCAAATGACAAGCAAAGTAAAGAACACTAAAAAGTACCAAAAATGATCTTTTTTTTTTTTTTTTTCTTACTAGGGATAGAGTCAACCTTGAGGCTTGTAAGACAGGATGGGGGCGTGTGCTGTATGTGTCAGTGGGTGGGGAAAGGCAGGCTTGTGTTCTGGATGGACAGCCTTCCTAGTCAGTTGAGGTAGACTGTGTTTTCTTTTGCTTGTATAAATCTGTACGGGGGTCTTTCCATTGAATATTCTTTAAAGGACTATTTTGCTTCACCCACAGAGGACTTCAATAAATAGGTACATTGCCATCAAATCCCTGAGGTCTATAAACTTCCTTTGGGTATAATTAACTTGGATGGCTCGCTAGATCTAAACAATTACCTCAGACAGTACAAGGGGGAAAAGAAAAATACTGTATATATTTTTCTGCAAATTCTGGAACCCTCTGGTTATTTTTTTAAGGTGTGAGTTACATGCTATAGAATAAGAATGTGTAAAATTGAGTTATACTTGGGTACAAGTAAACAATCACTAACAGAAGCTCTGGAACAAGAAATGACTTTCAAATTCCATGAAAATAATTATTAGGTTATTTTTTATTTATGTATTTCTCATTTCTTTCTTAAAACAAATGAAGTGGTTTATAACCAAGATCATATATAATGTAAGTTTCATAAAATAAACCCAGGAATTAGAAATGGGGTCCATGAAAAGAGGCAATAGCTAAATATTCTAACCTGACAGGCTAGTATAGCTGTTCTGACTGAGAATCTGTCCAATTCTGAGTCTCCTGAAAGGCAAAATTCAAAGGGAAGCATCATGAATTATTATCATTAGAAATAAAGAATCATATAAACAAATTCCTTTTTGAAGGCAACGTTTTTCTGGCACTACATTCTAAAGAAAAGAAATTTCTTTTCATGTGCTTTTCGTTCAGCACAAAATTTCTGTTTTCAAAATTACTTTTTAGGCATACAAATGCTTCACGAGTACATTTAAACAATACAGAAGCATGCAGATTAAAAAGGTCAAGTTCTCCTTTACCCCTTCAAGCTCACTCTCCTACCTGGAGGCGACTTCTATTAAAAGTCTGGTGTGTATCACTCCTGACCTTTGTCTACGACCTCATTTCTCCCTCCTCTCCTCCATGTATAAGATGAGATCATATATATGGAGTATTCTTTAGCTCCCTTTCATTTATCATTATATCTGGAAGATCATTTATATCAATATAAATAGTTCTATTTTGTTTTGTAAAACTACTGCACGAATGTTCTTAAATTCATCAAAACCTTCTCCTATGTTGAGTTGTTGTCAGTTTTTCAGTATTACAAACAGCACTATAATAAACACCATCTGCATGTTTAAATATTTTTGTGCAGTGAATATGACCGATACTTAGAAGTGGAAAAACTGGGTCTGAGGGCATGTGCGTAACAAAATCCGTAATTCTCAAACTTGGTGTGGGTGGTGTTTCTGTAGGTATTGGTGCTCTTTGGGGAATCTACTTACATACTATTGAAGATAATTCTATCATATGAACACTTTTCCTATAGTACAATATGACATCATTCTGTGCAGATGATCTGATAACACACTGTGGTCTCACAAGTCAAAAAAGTCAAACTGGCACACAAGGACCAACTGTTTCTGAGGGTTTTTGTTTCTAATGTTGTGCAACTTGCTTGTTTATTTCTTTTTTCCCACCTTTACTGAGATATAATTGACATATAGCATTGTGTATGTTTAAGGTGCCCAACGTGATGATTTGATACACATATATATTATGAAGCAATTATGACAATAAGGTTAGTTAACATCTCTATTATCTCACATATTACCTTTGTGTGTGTGTGTGTGTGTGTGTGTGTGTGTGTGTGTGTGTGGTGAGAACATTAAGAATTACTCTCAGCAACTTTCAAGTATACAATACAATATTGTTAACTATAGTCACCATGGTATACACTAGCTCCCCAGAACTTAGTCATCCTATAACTGGAAGTTTGTATCTCCACTTCTCCCATCCCCCCCGACCCCAACCACTGGCAACCATCATTCTACTCTTTGTTCCTATGAGGTCAGTGTTTTTAGATTCCACATACAAGTATATCATACAGTATTTGTCTCTCTGTCTGACTTATTGCACTTAGCATAATGCCCTCAAGGTCCATTCATGTTGCAAATGGCAGGATTTCCTTCTTTCTCATGGCTGAATAATATTACATTGCATATATACTGTAACTTCTTTATCTAATTCATATTTTAATGTGTTCATTTATGTCTTGACTATTAGCATTCATGCAGAGACAAACAATATTAGTAAACAAATAAGGAACAATTGAGTACTTTTTTTCATTCAGAGTGAAAAATCTCAGTAGGAAAATCTAAGTTCAGCATGTTCCAAGGGAAAATAGTTTGAGAACCAGTGCTCTATAGGGTCAGTCACAAAAATGAGAAATAGTCAACAGCAAAAATAAAATCTTAAAAAAGAAACAATATGTTATACATGATACCATCACTGAAAGACCCACCTTACATTTTAAACCAGTGCCCCTTTGAAAAGATGTGATGTCCAAAAGGAGTTTATAATGGATTTTAGATGAATCCCAGACTGATAGTATTGTCAATCTTTTCTTAATTGCTTATATAGTTCTGAAATTTACTTCCTGCTTCCAAGTCAGTCCCTTTGAATATACACCAGCAGGCAATGATCCTGCATAGACAAACTCATCTCTTTGGCTAATATTTCTGATTTTAAAAAAATGCCTGAGCCCTGGCCAGTTTTGCTCAGTGGTTAGAGCATCAGCCCGTGGACCAGAGAGTCCCAGGTTCGGTTCCCATTAAGGGCATGTACCTTGGTTGCAGTTTGTCCCCCGCCCCAGCTGGGGTCGTGTGGGTGGCAACTATTCGAAGTGTCTCTCTCACATCGATGTTTCTCTCTCTCTCTCTTCCTCCCTCTCTCCCACCGGCTCTATCTGAAGATAGATGCAAAAATGTCCTCAGGTAAGGGGGAAAAAAAATGCCTGAGAAGCAGAATGACTCCTTCCAACCAGGGATCTAAACAATTCTAAAGAAATACTGAATAAAGAGAGAGTCACTGAAGCAAATTATAGTCTGCTTAAAAATCCTGAAATTGTTCCTGGTACAACTTAAGCATTATAAATGTGTGCTTCTTACATACGCTGAATTTGATGTCTTCATAAAGAAAGATTCAAAGTGAATTCTAACCTGCAGAAATCTTTAAGACTTAATGGGCTCAATAATTCTACTGATCCAGTTCTTCTTTTTCAGCCCCCTCATAACAGCTTCCTATATTAGTTAGCCTCAGTCATTAATTATTCAGCTTAGATATGGAGTAAAAGAGGAGAAAATGCAGTGGCAGTCAATCACCGCAGAACTATAGGCTTTATAAAGTAGACAAATGATGGGTTTCCCCACAAGCACATTTATTCACAATGCCCATAGCCATAGAATAGTTTTAAAAATATGCCCTTGGCCTTTATTTTCTAAATTGGCATATAGTTGATTGGGTGCTTTTAAGGATTTTGAATGTTAATAGGAATGAACACATCTCTTGTCTTTTATCCTAATCCACATTTCCACAAGATATTTTCAGAGGTTTTGACTTGGGATATCTGAGTTGGGGAAATTCAGAGGCAGGGCCCCAAACACTATACTTTGACTATGTTGACCTGGATTGTGCTTTAAATCCTAAATCTCCGATTTCTTACAGAAATCATTCCCCTCATCTGGCTATCCTTTTAAGATCAGAATCCAACAATGATCATTAGGAATCAACAGAGAGAAATGCATCACAAATTCTTTTTCTTCCCAGATTTCCTTGGATTTGAAACTCCAACTTGGTAATTTGAATCTCAGGGCACGACATTCCTGAGGCTGATTTTAATGTCTTTACATTTTTTACTGACATTACCTGTGTCCCCCCCTGGGCTATTACTGACCCAGCTATACATGCAAAGCTGATCTGGGTTTAATTCTAGATGTACCAAGAATTCTAGGTCTAGTCCTACCACAATCATGGCACTGAGATTGATATGGATCCTAGCAGGTCTTGAATATCTCCTTATGTAACTGACCCTATGACTGAGGAGCAAATTCCAAAGTTTCCTCACCAGTATAATGAAGCCACTAGTCAGAGATGTCGTGTCAAGATTAAATAAGGTAATGTATACAAAGAGCTGAGCATAGTGCTTAACAGCACATCCAACAAGAGTTAACCAGAAAAATACAATAGGGTGGTGAAGGCCTGGGGGTGGGGGTGGGCTGGGTGGAGCACGGCAAAGGGGGGAAAACAGGGGACGTCTGTAATACTGTCAACAATAAAATATAAACAAACAAACAAACAAGAAGCCAGATTCAAAGCATCTGCTAAAGTTCACTAAGGCAGATTTATAGCAACAGCTCATATCCCCTTCTCTCTTCCTTCCTTGGGTTCTGATTCTTCTTATGTAAGGCACTAACTCTCTATACCATCACCATCTAATGCTCCCTAATTTGCAGACCAATAATGTACACTAATTGTCTACACCAAATGACCTCTGGGGAAAATACAAACTAGTTTGAATCCAGAGTGAAAGTGAGAGCGAAGTTACCTTTGGACTTGGTACAGTCATTATGAGTAGAAAGCCGTTAGGAATGATACAATAGACTGGCCTCCCTCCAACAGTTTATAAAAGATCCCTTTCACATTACCTTGATATATTCACAGGACCTGGCCCAGTACATCGTGCATGTCTGAATGGTTTGGGCCAGCCTCCAGCAGTACAAGTTACAAGGTAGACTGGAGAAGTGTTTACTTGGCCAGACAAAAGTTCAGTTTCTGCCCAGCTGGTGTGGCTCAGTAGATTGAGCATCGGCCCATGGACTGGGAGGTCCAAGTTTGATTCCCAGTAGGGTCACATGCCCAGGTTTCAGGCTCAATACCTTGTAGGGGGCATGCAGGAGGCTGTCAATTGATGTTTCTCTCTCACATCGAGGTTTCTATCTCTCTCTCCCTTCCTCTCTCTCTAAAAAAATCAATAAAATAAAAAGTTCCATTTCTGAGACACAACATCAACCTACTGGGCATCCAGTTAGATTCCACAGATCTTTATTCTCCTCAGTCTTAAGGTCTAATGTGCTCCAGCAAGTTCTAGATTTCATTGATTAATGCGAACAGTTTCTGTCTCACTTATTCACCATGATTATACTTCTCAGCATAAGAATTATGTTTTTTCCTGGCAGTCTAAGCCCTGCTGCATCTGAAGACCTGAAGAATCTGTGCCTCTGCCTCATTCATTTTCTACCACCATCTTCAGCACTTGTTGGTAAAAGTCTATAGTTCTAACATTGTAGTATGAGGAGTATACAACTCACTTCCGATCTTTTTTATGACCCCCCTCCCCACATTACTTTATCCTTGAAGAATAGAACAATCAACTGGAAATATATATTCTTGGCAACTGAGATCATATTTGAAGCCTGTCATGGACTATACTTAAGACCAACAAACAGCTTGATAATATATTTAGTGGGTGTGAAATAAGCAGTTCACCCTACTTTGCCTGATTTCACTTCAAGATCTTGTATATCTCAGACTTTCAGAATCAAACTTTCAGTGTCATGTCCTTTCGTAAACTTGACTGTACAGGACAATGTGAGTATCATACGTTAAGCAGAGAATGGAGAAAAGATTCCAGGGGCTTTCTGAATTAGGTTTAGGTTTATAAGATCCTATAAAATCAGGGGACATTTTCATTGTGTAATCAATCCAGAGACACTGTTTAAAGGACTAGACAATTCATTCAGCACGTGCATTTGATAAATAGTTATGGAGTATTTACCATATACAGAGAGTACCATATTAAATACATAAATGAGCAAAACCATATGTGAATCCCTGCCTTCATATAGAGTTGGAAACACATGTATTAATCAAATATAATTTATAAATGTAAATGTAGAATTGTGGTAAAGGTTTCAAATAAAAGGTATATATACAATATACAGATGATGTACTATAGAACTGTACAACTGAAACTTACATAATTTTATTAACCAATGTCACCCAAAAAAAATTCAATATATATGGGTTATGAGAATTCAAACCTTCTTCAATCTCTGTCAAATATCTAGTGGCAATAGACCACCATTACCATAGAATTTTATCAACAAAGTGAAAGAATTTGAGGTATAGGTATTTTTGTGCTCTTGGCTCTAAAGGAGAAAAGTTTTGGCCCTCAGAATCCAGAAAAGATATGTCCCAGAGGCCAAGCCTGAACTTTCCCATCATACTGGAGGTCTTCCCTGACTACTGTGCTCATCAAACCTTGCTCCACCAGGGGGCTTCTGGACTGGTGGGATAAAGGGCTGGGTTTGAGGGAAGTGTAATGCCAGGGTCTCCACTGAGTACCAGGAATGTGAAGGCCAGCTTTCTCAGTTGACTCATAAAACTGGGAACCACAGAGTTGAAAATCATCTTCAGCTAGCAAAGAGTATTAGTTTCCTAGGGCTGCTGTAACGAAGTACCACAAACTGCATGGCTTAAAACAAGAAGAACTTATTCTCACAATTATGGATTCTAGAAGTCCAAAATCAAGGTGTTGGAAGTTCTATGTTTTCTCTGAAGATTCTGTGGAAGAATCTTTCTTTGCCTCTTCCTACCTTCTGGTGGTTGTTAACATTCTTTGGTATTCCTTGGTTTGTAGCTGCATAATTCCAATCTCTGCCTCCATCCTCATACGGCCTTCTCCCCTCTATACAGCTGTGTGTCCAAGTTTTTCTCTTCTTATGACACCAGTCACTGGATTAGGGCCAACCCTAATCCATTATAACCTC
Organism: Tadarida brasiliensis; assembly: GCA_030848825.1. Taxonomy (NCBI): domain Eukaryota; kingdom Metazoa; phylum Chordata; class Mammalia; order Chiroptera; family Molossidae; genus Tadarida; species Tadarida brasiliensis. Next base: position 72,588,714 of record CM061267.1, on the reverse strand, counting down.
ACCTTAACTTGATTACATTTGCAATAACCCTATTTCCAAATAAGTTCATATTTACAGGCACCATGGGTTAGGACTTAGACTTATTTCGGGGGACACATTCAACCCACAACAGAAGGATCACTTGTATTATCTGCTTTCTGGGAGAAATCCCTCCTGTTGCCTCTCACTAACCTCTTGACTTTTCAGGCTTTGACCTCTGCTTATTGACTATGTAATTGCCTTTTCTGTCATCCCTCAATCTCAACTGGCACCTCTATATCTCAGAGAAACAGAGCAACAGATTTTTTGAAGTGGGAATAATTTTACAGAGGATGTCCTCTGTATATGCGTAGTCACAATATATGTATTTTACAAATAAGAACATGGTAGTTGAAAGAGGGACAGAACTCTACTCCTCTTTGTCTGTCCACTCCAGAGGGAAGTGTACAACTTTATTCTTGTTTTAACTTCTGATCTGAGCATACCACAAATCTCTCTGTCTCAAAGTCGGCCCCATTTAGCTACCTCTTCTTTTTTACTTTTGTTATCTTTCCATTCCTCCCTCTATCCCAATTAGCCAGTTTGACATCCATGCTTTTTACCAATCTACCAAACTTACTTCTGAGTACTTATTGGCAAAATTAATTAATCCCTAAGGTGGGGAGTTTGGCTCACCTTAGAGTCACCTAAAGTAGACTCTGGCTTAAACCCTGCTTTTTCCACAATCAATTTAAACAGAAAATCCCAAAGATAAAAGTTAAACCATCTCCTCTCCTATTTGGTAACCCTTTATGCTATCAGGTTATTTTTCAGCACAGTCATAAAAAGTACCCCAAAGATATAGACCCATTTCATAATTTGTATAGTCATTCCCTTGAACCTAGACAGGCTCCCTCTGAGCCAAACACTTGTTATCCTTGACCTGAGGCACTCTACTCTGGTTGCTGATTGGAATTATGATTAGAGAAGTTGGGACTAACTACATGAAAGGCAGTCTTCTATATATATGTTTGTTCTTTTGCATTAGAAATCCTAAGGGATGGTCTGTTCATGCCTCACTGGGCCCATAACTAAAACACCACCGGGAGATTTCCCCATATTTACTGACAGATTAACTGCTGTCTGTTTCCGGCTCTGACATGACTTTTTCTTTCTGTGAACTTGAACAAATAACTGTTATAACTCTTTTCCTTTCCTTATAAAATGATATGCTTATTGCCTGTGGATGATGGTAGGCTCAACAAGGTTGTTACCAAGTGACTATACAGCCGTCCCTCGCCACTTTGCGCTTCGACTTTCGCGGCTTCACTCTATCGCGGTTTTTTCAAATATATTCATTAAAAAGTTGATGGAGACAGTGAAAATGATACAGCACGCGCTCGGTTGTCTGAGTCAATTATACGCCCCTGTATTACAATTAAAATTAAAATTACTGTATGTATCGACTGTAGGCCTATGTATTCGAGCACCCCAGGAATCCTTCAACGCCAGGTGCAACCGCTAGAGTCTGGAACGGATTAACCGCGATAAACGAGGGACAACTGTATATCAACCTAAATTCTAAAGCATGTTATGCTTATTAGTTGTGCTTCAATACACTTCAATTCAGAAGGCATTTATTTATTTATTGGACACCTGCTATGTTCTAGCATAGTGCTACATGTTATTGGTAATCTATAGCTTCTTAGGCAAATAGTAAATGTCCAATACATATTTGACTGATGAAAGTATAAGATAGGGTTCTTGTTTTCAAGGAATCTAGAGCTTCTGTGGTAAGAAGTACTTTGCTTATTTTTGGCAAAAAGCAATTTATGTAAATAAAATGTTTTCAGGCAAGTATAGGCATTGGTAAGGATAGAAACAAAGGAAAGGACAAGGAACTAATATTTATTAAGTACTTAATGTATACTAAATACTTTGCCAACATTATAGTTTATTTTTTTATTTATTTTTATTTTTTGTATTGCACTTATCTTTATTGTGTTTCACAGATATTTTCTAGTTTTATTTTATTTTTTTTGTTTTTTTTTCATGTTTTATTTATTTATTTATTTTATTATTTTTTTTTTATTAATTTATTTTTGTTACAGATGTTTCTCCTTTCCCCCCCATTGTCACCCTCCTCCCCCTCCCTCCCTGCCCCGTCCCCAGTTTTGTTGTCCATGTCCATTGGTTATGAGTACATGCGTACAAGTTCTGTGGTTCATCGCTCCCCTCCCCCACCCCCTCTTCTGGCAATTGTCAGTCTGTACCCTACTTCCACATCTCTGGGACTACCCTGTTCCTCAGACTGTTATGTTTATTATATTCCAGAAATAAGTGAGATCATATGATATTTGTCTTTCTCTGCTTGGCTGGTTTCATTTAGGATAATAGTTTCCAGGTCCTCCCATGTCGTCTCAAAGGATAAGAGATCTTTCTTTCTTACAGCTGCATAGTACTCCATTGTGTACATGTACCACAGCTTTTTTATCCATTCGTCTACTGATGGACACTTGGGCTGTTTCCAGATCTTAGCTATTGTAAATAGTGCTGCTATGAACATGGGGGTACATATATTCTTTCTGTTTGGTGTTTCAGGCTTCTTAGGGTATATTCCTAGGAGTGGGATCACTGGGTCAAATGGTAATTCAATTTTTAATTTTTTGAGGTAACACTATAGTGTTTTCCACAGTGGCTGCACCAGTCTGCATTCCCACCAGCAGTATACTAGAGTCCCCTTTTCTCCACACCCTTGCCAACACTTGTTGTTTGATGCTTTGTTGATGGCGGCTATTCTGACAGGTGTGAGGTGATACCTCATTGTTGTTTTAATTTGCTTTAAAATTTTATTTTATTTTATTGAGAACAATTAACAAGAGAACTAGTCTCTTAAAATTTTAAGTCTACAGTACTGTTGACTATAGATACAATGTTGTAAAGCAAATCTCTAGAAGATAATCATTTTTCTTAATTGAAACTTTAGGCCTGTTGATCACTCACATTTTATCCTTCTCCCAGTCCCTGGCAACTTCCATTCTACTTTATGATTCTATTATTTTGGCTATTTTAGATACCTCATACAAGTGGAATATGTCTTTCTGTGACTGGCTGATTTCACTTAGCATAACATCTTCAAGGCTTATTAATGTTGTTGCATACTACAGAATTACCTTCTTTTTAAAGGCTGCATGGTATTCTACTGTATGTGTATATATCTCATTTTCTTCATTCAATTTTCAATGAATATTTAAGCTGTTTCCATATGTTGGCTACTGTGAATAGTGCTGCAATAAACATGGGCGTGTTAATATCCCTTTGAGATCCTAATTTTAATTCTTTTGGATAAATAAGGAGAAGGGATTGATGAATTATATGGTAGTTCTATTTTTAATTTTTGGAGGAACCTCTATACTGTTTTCCATAGCTTCTGTACCATTTTGCATTTCCCACAACCCTGTACAAGGATTCCAATTTTCCATATCCTCAGCAACACTTGTTGTCTTGCTTGTCAGTCATCTTAGGTAGGAGGTGATATCTCACTGTGATATTGATTTGGATTTCCCTGATGATTAGTGAAACTGAGCATTTTTTCATATACTTATTGGCCATTTGCATGTTTTCCCTGGAGAAATGTCTGTTCAAGTCTTCAGCCCATTTTTAAAATTGGGTTATTAGATTTTTTGCTATTGAGCTGTAAATGTTCCTTACATATTTTGGAGATTGACCCTTTATCAGATCTATGGTTTTCAAATAATTTTTTCCATTCTGAAGGTTGCCTCTTCACCTGTTGATTGTTTCCTTTGCTGTACAGAGTTTCTGGTTTAATATAATCCCACTTGATTATTTTTGTTTTTGTTGCCTGTGATTTTGGTATCATATCCATGAAATTATTAATATTACCAAGATCAATGTCATAAAGTTTTCCCTTATGTTTTCTTCTGGAAGTTTTACAGTTTAGATCTTACATATGTCTTTAATCCATTTTGAGTTGGTTTTTATGCATGGTTTAAGATAATGTTCCAATTTTATTCTTTTGCATGTGGTCTATATATTTTCTCAACATCATTTCTTGAAAAGACAATCTCCCCTCATTGTGTACTTTTTGCTCTCTTGTTGAAGATGAGTTGACTATATATGCATGGATATATTTCTGGACCCTCTATTCTGTTACATTGGTCTATACATATGTCTTTATGCCAGTATCATACTGTTCTGATTACTGTAGCTTTGTAATATACTTTGAAATCAGGAAGTGTAATGCCTCTAGCATTATACTTCTTTTTCCAGACTGCTTTGGCTATTTGGGGTCTTTTGTTATTCCATATAAATTTTACAATTACTTTTTTTATTTCTGTGAAAAATGCCATTGGAATTTTTATACGGATTGCACTGAATCTATAGATGACTTTGGGTAGTATAGTCATTTTAACAATATTAATTCTATGATCGATGAACACAGGATATCTTTCCATTTATTTATGTCTTCTTCAATTTCTTTCATCAAAATGAAATCTTATAGTTTTTAGTGTACACATCTTTCACATGTTTGGTTAAATTTATTCCTATTTTAGTTTTGGTGCTATTGTAAATAGCATTGTTTTCATAATTTCCTTTCAGATAGTTTGTTGTTAGTATATGGAAATGCAACTGATTTTTGTATGTTGATTTTGTATCCTGCAACTTTACTGAATTCATTTATGAGTTCTAACAGTTTTTTTTATTTTAATGGAGTCTTTAGGATTTTCTATATGTAAGATCATGTCATATGCAAAAAGCCACAATATTACTTCTTCCTTTCTATTTTAGATGCCTCTTATTTGTTTTCTTGCCTATTGCTCTGGCTAGGATTTTAAGAACTATCTTAAATAGAAGTGATGAGAGTGGGCATCCTTGCCTGTTCCTAATCTTAGCAAAAAATAAAAAATCTTTTAGCTTTTCATTATTGAGTATGATGTTAGCTGTGGGCTTTATATATATGGCTTTTAGTATGTTAAGACACCTTCCTTCTATCCCTAGTTTGTTGAGAGTTTTAATTATAAAAGAATGTTGAATTTTCTCAAATGCTTCTTCTGTATCTATTGAAATGATCATGTGATTTTTATGCTTTATTCTGTTAATGTAGTGTATCACATAATTTGATTTTCATTTGTTGAACCATCCTTGCATCCCAGGGATAAATCTCACTTGGTCATGGTATATAATCCTGTTAATATGCTGTTGGGTTCTGTTTGCTAGTACCTTATTTTGTTGAGAATTTTTCCATCTATATTCATCAGGGATATTGGCCTGCAGTTTTCTTTTCTTGTGGCGTCTGTGTTACTAGGATAATGCTAGTCTCACAAAATACGTTTAAAAGTATTCCCTCCTTTTCAGTTTTTTTGGAAGAGTATGAGAAGGCCTGGCATTAATTCTTCTTTAAATGTGTGGTAGAATTCACCAGTAAAGCCACCTGGTCCTCGGCTTTTTTTTTGTTCAGAAGTTTTTGATCAGTCATTCAATCATCATATTAGTTATGTCTGTTCATACTTACTATTTCTTCATGATTTAGTCTTAGTAGGTTGCATGTTACTAGGAATATATCAATTTCTTCCAGGTTACCCAGTTTGTTGGCGTATAATTGCTCACAGTAGTTTTATGATCCCTTTTTATTTCTGTGGCATCAGTTTTAATGTCTTCTCTTCCATTTCTGATTTTGTTGAGTCTACATTTATTTTTCTTCTTAGTCTAGCTAAGGGTTTGCCTATTTTGTTCCTCTTTAAAAAAATCAACTCATAGTTTCACTGATTTTTTTTTTCTGTTGCTTTTCTATTTACTATTTTGTTTAATTCTGCTCTAATCTAGCTCCTTGAGGTGTAAAGTTAAGGCTGATTATTTGAGTTTTTTTGTTTTTTTTTAAATGTAGGTGTTTGTTGGGAAAAAAAGCCTCCCTCAGTACTGCTTTTGCAGCATCCCATAAATTTTGGCATGTTGTGGTTTTGTTTTTATTTACCTTAGGTATTTTCTAATTCTCCTTTTGATTTCTTCTTTCATTCAATATTGTTTAAAAGTATGTTGTTTAATTTCCACACATTTGTGAATTTTGCAGTTTTCCTTCTGCTTTGGATGTATAGTTTCTTTCCACTGTGGTAAGAAAAAATGTGGAAAAGATACCTGGTATAATTTCAGTCTCCTCAAATTTGTTAAGACTTATTTTGTGACCTAACATGTGATTTATCCTAGAGAAAGCTCTAAGTGCACTTCACTCATTCAACTAGTCACCAAGTCCTATAGAGTCCACCTGTGTCGTCCCCATAACCATCTTCTTCTATGTCTTCACTGCTATTGCCTCAGTTCAGGCTCCTGCCACCTGACACTTGAACAATAAGAGCTTCCTAATAGGTCTCTCTGGTTTAAGTCTTCTCCTGTTCCACTGCACCACCCTCCAGTTCCACCTCCCAACAGTGCTGCCCTGGCTTGGGTTATAGACCCCAGTCTGAGCTGATCCCAATCAGTTGTGCTAGACTGAAAACCCATTTCTACCCTGAGAGTTGTAGGCTCCAATAAAGCCAATTTTTCTTGCCATTCATTAAAGCCACCTTCAATGAATTTTGCATGTTGATCTTTATACAAAATTCTCAGCCTCAAACAAGTATTCCTTTTTATTTTTCTGTAGATATCTACATACTCTCAGAGAATGAACTCAATGCAATCACCTAGTGAAGTCTTCCTTGACTCCTGGAGACAGAGTTAGTTATACCTTTCTCTGTGTTCACCTTCCCACCTTATATATGCCCCTATTATTACTTTTAATGCACTGTGAAAACTGTGTTGTTTGTACTTATGATGCCCCTTTAATTTGAGTACTTCCTAACAGCAAGGCCATTTCTTAGCATCTGTATTATTATAAAATATTTTAAGTATTCATAAATGTATAGTTAATAATATAAAAAACACCCATAGACCTACCTTCTGGCTTTGTCATGTTTGCTTCAGATCTTTTTAAATAAATAGGATATTACAGATATATTGAAGGCCTCTGCGTACCTTCTCTCATCCCATTCCCTGTCTTGCTATAAGTATCCACCACCCTGAATGTTCTGTCTCCCATGCCCACATATTTTTTTTATGTTTGCTACATATGTACGTATCCATAAACAATAGCTCTGCAAGCTTTTTAAAAAAGTTTTTAAAAGTGATATCATCCTGCAATTGCATTTGGGGGACTCATTATTGTGTTTGGGGGACTTAGCCATATAGGTAGATGAGGCATGCCTTCATTAATTTTAACTAGTGCACAGTATTGTTTTATGAGCACAGCCTGATTTATCTGTTTTTCATTGATCTTCAGGCCTTTCGTAATTTTTAATATCTGTCTCCTTGAGGACTTATAATGGTTTCTCCAGAGTGTGGAAGTGCTGGGTCGCAGGATATGAACACCTTTCACCTCAGGACATGTGGCCACATTGTTGGTCACAGTAATTACACTTATTTAGGCTCCTCAGTGTAGAGTTCCTCTTGCTCCCTTTTATCCCTATTGCCTAGCAAAAGTCTGGCACACAGGAGAGGCACTACATCTGCTAATCGTCACTGAATAAAAAGTAAATGATGCTTGAATTTATAGAAGGTGAGCTAGAAGAAGCAGAAACACAAGTATAGTACTTTTAAGTGAACCACCAACAACAGAAGATCTAGACCTGTGCTACTTAAATGTAAATTAAATTAAATTGAAAATCAGTTCCTCAGTTGCACTAGCCACATTTCAAGTAGTACAACTGCCACATGTGGCTAGTGGCTGCTGGCTACCACATTTCACAGCGTAGATAGAGAACTTTTCCACCATGGCAGGAAGTTCCATTGGGCAGTGCTGGTCTAGAAAATAGGTCTTTCTCTTTTCCTCTCTTTCCCCATCTCCCACTTAGCACTTAGTCCTTTCAAAGTACCTTCTGGATGCCTAGAATTCCCACCAAGCATGCCTTCTTGGTTTGGATCCTATAAGTCATCATTTCTCATCTGATTTTTTTCATTTTGAAATATTATGGTAAAATATACAGAACATCAAATTTACCACTTTAACCATTTTCAACTGTACAGGTCAATAGTACTAAGTACGGTCACAATTTTGCAGAACCATCACCACCACCCATCTCTAAAACTTTTTCATCTTCCTTATTGAAACTCTATAAACATTAAACAATAACTATCCATTCCTCCCTTCCCCCAGGCCCTGACAACCACCATTCTACTTTGTGTCTCTATGAATTTGACTACTCTAGACACCTCATATAAGTGGAATCATGCACTATTGTTCTTTTGTATCTGGCTTATTACAGTTAGCATAATTTCTTTAAGATCCATCCATGTTGCATCATGTGTCAGAATTTCATTCCTTTAAAAGGCAGAACAATATTCCATTGTATGTATTACAACTCCTAATCTGATTTCACCTTTGTCTTTTTGCCTCAGGTATCAGCTGGGTGACTGCCTACCCAAACAAATGCAAACCACAGCATTAACCACTGATACAGGTTTAATATGATGGCCCCAAGATACAACATTGCTATGTGGTATGTTGGAAAGAATAATGGGCCAGGAATGAGGACTCATGGGTTCTGGTTCCCAGTCTGCTATATGACAGCTGTGTGGCCTTGGAAAGTTACCTTAACTCTCAGAGCATCTGTTTCTTCATCTACTCTAAACAAATAAGGCCTTTCTGTCATTCTAGATGGGTTTGAGTATTCTTCAATGCAGACTCAAAATCTATAAGGAAAGTCGATTTGAATTCAATGCAGACTCAAAATCTATAAGGAAAGTTGATTTGAAGGTATTGTAGCAAAATAGCAAAATGAGTAAAGAAAATGTTTTGGCAAGAGTAACTTCTAAAACTTTCCAATCCTGAGAGAGAGAGAGAGAGAGAGAGAAAGAGAGAATGTTTACGTTATGAGTAAGGCTATAATGCATTAAATACTTCAGGATCTAATGTCTCCCAGTTTAGAATTAAGGGCTGAGTCTTATATAATTCTTACTTATTTGACTTAATATTCAACTTTCTATTAGACCTCTGAGATCTTCTACATCTTGTTATTTTTGAATCTTAGCCCTTTATAATATTTCAAAAGAAGGATTAAAGTTCAATATTTTGCATATTATTGATGTTCTTCTATGTTGTTATTCTCTAGCTTGTTTCATTTTATTTTTTCCAATGATAAATGATTTTGATTCTCTAATCTTTACCCTTTGGAGATATATTTGTTTCCAAGTGCAATTAAGGACTAGCTCAGAAAGTAAACAGTAGCAATATGTCACACACAAAAAAAGAGCAGGGATTGATTACATTTCCCTTACTGTAATCTGACTGGGGGGTGACATGGGAAGGGAGGCAAGAACTCTGAAGGCCTCACCTTCCCATACTTCCTAAATTTCACCCCCAGTCTTGGTGTTACTTGTGTTATCACTGTTGTTGTTTCTGAATACTCTGTCATGGACTCTAGGCATATACACCAACATCTATATTTTTTATTATGCCCATTTTCTTTATATATGTGTTTTGAGGATTTAGTCATGCGGGCACATGTGGCACTGATTCATTAATTTTAACTGCTGCATGGTATTAAGTTTTATGAATGTAGCACAATTTACTTATCTGTTCTTCCATTGATGCTTAGGCTGTTTACAATTTGTCACTGTACATTTCTCCATCAACACATGTGAGGGTGCTCTCTAAACCTTGCTGCTTGACTCAGGTTTAGGACATTTGCTTTCCTTATTTTTGGTACAAGATTTCTATGCATCCCAAAGAGTTCATTCATTCAACAGAAATAAACGGAGTGCCTGTTGAGCACAAAGATGCCAGGAAAATAAAAAAACAAAGCCCCTATTCTCAAGGAGGGGCTATTGGAGTGGGATAATGATCACATAATAGTGCAAATAAATATAATATTACAAGTGTAATAAGTAATTTGAAGGAAAAGTTCATCATCCTGTAAGCATACAGCAGGGAGATCATGTTCTTGGTTCAGGGCATCTGTGTTGGTTTTTCTGAAGTGGTGATGCTTGGTCTGAAAGCGGAAAGGGGAATAAGTAAGACCTAGCCAGGTAAGGACTATGGGATTTGGGCTGAGGTGGGGGTAGGCAAACATTACAAACAGAGGGAGCAGCAGGTAAACAGACCTTGGGCGGGAGAAGAAAGTGGCCAATTCAGAGAGAAGGACTGTGTGGCTAGAATAAAGTGAAGAGAAAGAAGGTATAAGAAAAACTCAAGAACTAGTAGGCCAGAGCACACAGAACATTTCAGCTTTTACTCAAAGGTAAGGAAACACCATGGACTGCTTTTAAGCTGGGAGGAGATACTGTCAGATTTGGGTTTTAAAACAATACATTCTCCCATATGGTGGAGCCTTTGTTGGGATCTCCGCCCCAGTTTCTGTTAAATCCATGTGGCTGAAGCTAAACATCTTGTCACTGGCAACTCCGTTATTATCTCACAGAATGATCTGAAATGAGGAAATACTCTTAGGTAGGAGCATCTTCTTTTAGGGCAGGATGCACGACAGAAAGAGGAAGAGGGTTGATGTCTTTCATGAAGCGATGAGAATCTTTAGAGAAACAGAAAATGTAAAAGAGTCAAGATAAGGGAGAATCTGTTTACAGAAGAAAAAAGGGATGGGAGCAGAGGAAAGAGAGCTGGGCTCCTTGAGAAGCCTCTTGGTCAACCAGTAGGTACAGAGATCAGGAAGAACCAGGCAAAACTCAGAGACAAGCATTAGTGGAGATTATAGTTTAAATTGGAAGGAAAACATAGCTCTCTAGACAGTCTAAAGTGAACCAAATAGCCCACAAATTGCACCACACAGCAACTGGAATACTACTGCTTCTGGGAGGCCTGAGCACCCCTAGACTCAGTCCCTGATTAATCTCTCCTCTCCAGAAAATCAAAGTCATGATCTGGGACTTGAGGTACCAACATTATATGGATCCTGCTGGGTAATTAGTATGCACCACCCCGTGCTCCCCAGATCTGGCCCCTGTCTCAGCTGGGAAAACATACTTGACAACACTATCATGACTCTTGAAGAACCAACTTTCATTTTCCTTATTATGTAGCAGTGTGTTTTTCTTTCTCATGCTTTGAGTAGCCATTTAGTTTCTAAGACAAGGGAGGAAAAAGAATTCTGAGACTCAGTTTGCAGTGGGGGAAATACTCTGCCATCACAGTGGGGGTGGGGAAGAACTTTTCCAGAAAACAATGATTCTATTTGGCTTTTTCAAAAAGTACGTATTACCATAATAAGAATGACTCAGCCACTCAGCCGCTAACAAAAATACAGTCACAGAGAAGAACCTGATTGAAGCATAATTGATTATATTGGACAATTACAAATGCCATTATTAAATAATTGCATTTAAACCACATGATAGTTTTATAACTGATTTATAAAAACAAAATTGTGAAAGTTTAAGTGACATAATTGTTCTCAGTATCACTACAATTTTCAAATGAAGCAATTTAGCCTTAGAAGCAATTTCACTTTTCATTGCGATGTTATTTTGGTGTCAGGCTGCAAGCTTTTGTTCCACTCCAGAGTTCTAGGAATGAGGATTAACCCTTCCCTCTCCTTGGCTGAGGCAATGATGCATTTTTCTAACATACAAGTCCTTCCCATTCTACTGCAGACCCAGTAGGTTAGAAAAAGAATGATTTGTAGGCCCCCAACCATTTATATGATTTTTATTTAATGAGAATGTGGTAGCTTCTGAATGGATGTCGGAAATAAAAATCTTTCTCAGATTAGGGGTATTTGTGAACTCAACAAAAACGGCAAAAACAAAGTATCTTCTATTTGAAGGTATCAAATATTAAGACTTTGCAGTTTTCTCTAAAAATTACGTCCCCACCGAAACAATATGGGAAATGGCCCAGTATCTCTGGTACATCTCCTAGAATGTTAATCAAAGGTCTGTATTTTCAGATGCATGAATAAAGGATCTGAGAACATTCACCAGATAAAAGCCAATACCATTAACATTCCTTTATTTGGTTGCTGGGAATTTAATGGTTTTATACAGCTACCGTCTCTGTATCATACACACAACTCCCAAGGCATGTTCTACACTGGTAATAAGAGCTAAACCTGCTGTATTTGATTTCAGCCTTGCTGATAGCATTTATCAGCAAAATCTGGCTGAAAACGGAATATGCAATTTAAGCCTGATCATAACTGGGCTGCAGAGGAGGAAAGTGGGGGATTATCCGGAGACTGGGAGCACAAATATAAGATTGTATTGTCATTGTGTGCTACAGGTCTTTTGGCAAACTGTAGTGTAAGCCCCAGCTGACAGGCCTTTTCACAACTGACAGAGGAAAATATGAAACTTAAATTCTTCATGACAGATAAATCTGCTGAGTGAAAGGAAGACCAATAGGATAACGGTGGGACAAAAAAACATATTGCTTTTGGGTAACTCCCTTAAATCTACCTCTTTTGTAAATATACAAAATAGGTATTCAATGAATATCTTCTAAACTCCTACCTATCAGCTTTGCTAAGAAAGCTGTTAAGTTGGAATGATAAAATAAGCATCTTTTCTTCAGCAGATGAATACAAAGTCTTACAAAACAGGGGTGGCAGATTAAATTTAATATGTGGGCATGAAAGACATTTCCTGAATGACTATCAACTGGAGTGGATTTCTTGAACCAAAGTTGACATGTTACTATTGTAGAAGGATTATTAATTGAGATATTAAATGTACCTAATCCACTATGATTGGGATCTTTGTCAAATTTTTAAAAACTATATGACTATAAGTAATTGCTCTTTTCTGTCAGTGGGTCCCAAGTTCACGAAACGTAACCAGAGACCATCTCTTAGGATTAATATCATTGGTCGTTCTATTGGTGATACATACCTTCTACCCTTGGCAAGGGCCCTAGGGCCTCCAGAGGTCTAGGTTCTTTGCCTTTCCCATGCTGATTTAGCATTGGCATTTGTTCCCTAGGAAAAAATCATTCTGGTTGGCTATACTAGTTCTGTCCAATTCCAGTGGCAGCCTCAAACCATGGGAGGCCGTATGAAACTAAGTAAGGTTTCTTGAATAGTTTGTTTTTAAATCCTTGCAGTTATTTAGCTATTCATTATGTAACCTCATTGCTCTTTGACATCTTCTGGGGGAAGCCTTCTGAGCAGCACTACTTCTAGGGGAAGAAGGGGGATTAATACAGGCCTCTTAATGCAGCCTGTCTCCTTTGCTAATGAATGACTGGACTGCTTTGGCAAATCCCGGGTCAAGTTGATAAATAATGTCTTGTTAAGATAGCCCAAAGCAAGTTTCAGGACCTAAGAGCAGATCTGCCTTGAACTGTTAGTTTCCCTGGTTGCCATGTAATTCATAGCTAATCTCCAGCACAAAAATCAAGGTGAGAATGAGAGAGAGACAGTGAGGGGATGAGGTGGGGAGAAAGAAGGAAGGAGAAGAGGGAGGAGGGAGGGGAAGTAAAGGACAGGGGTAAGGGAGGGAGGGAAAGTGGGAAGGAGGACGACAGAGAGAGTGAATGGGTGAGGAGGAAGATGAGACAGAGGGTCCTTTTTCTCTGAGACTTCATGCCCTAACCAGTGTGGGTTCGTCCCCTCGCCAGACAGTCCCCAGAATGACTGGCAGCAGCACTAGGGCACAGTTTCAGGCCATGGGAATCTCCCACCAGTCACAGAGGAAAAAAGACAGTGAGAGACCCCGAGTTAGAGAGACTATAAAGAGGAGGAAAATAAGAAGGAGGGGGAGGAGGAGGAGGGGAGCCAGCCTGGAGTCTGAGAGAAGAATCCAGGCGCCACGGTGTAACAGCTGCCTCAGGTATGCTAGCCAGTCTCAGCTCGTTCCCAGCTCTTTCTGGCAAGCCCCAGGCTCAGGCGTGCACACCACACACACACACACACACACACACACACACACACACACACACACACAGAGCTGTGTCAGTTATAAGAAAGATTTTGGCCTGTCCGCAGCAGTGTCTTTCAGATACTCACTGAGAGAGCTGGGCTTGCTGGGCACTACTTTTCATAATTGTGGTAAAATTGCCTAAGACCTTGGTAAATAACAAAATCTACTCAAATACAAAGGGATTTAACTTACTCTAAAGATTATTATGTTTTTGTCTGCTGGATTAAAATTGCTTCCAAAGTTATTAGAGAAACTCAACATTAGCACTTACCTTTCAATAAAGAAGCAAACCACACACACACACACAAAGGTGCAGCATTATATGGTAATTATCCCAAATGCTACTGCTTGGAATAATAAGGATGCTGTGTGTTTACACAGCATCTTTCTTTTCCAAAGAATTCAAATAGCTTCACCACCCGTATCCCATTATTCCTATCAACAGTCTTCAATGAGCTATGCGGGTGGCAAGGATAATTATCTACATTACATAGGAGTAACTGAGGCAGAGAGGCATTCAGGATCACACCATAAAGATATAGCAATTCTGGATTTAATATATAAAACATTCATTGTCAAGAGTTTTGCTATTTAAATATAATATATGTTCCTCTTTTCCATCGTGATTCTATAAAAACAATTTGCAGGGTTTCCTTTCAGAGGGACTTGTCTCGGACCCCCGTTTGGTGTCATCTCTACTTCAGCACTTTCAGTGTGTTGTAATGCTTCATTTATTTACCTCTTGCCTGATGTTATATTCTTCTCAAGTTCTGGGGCTTGCTTGTCTCTGTATTTCCAGTGCTTGGCACATGGATGCTGCTGCTTGAATGTCTGTTGGTTGAATGAATGGAAGAAAAAGAATAAATGAATGAATGGACAATTTTCTAAGAAGAATTATTGAGGAGACAACACTAGCAAATTTGGGTTTAAACTAAATGTGTCTCATCTGATTTTATCTTTGCTGTAACAAATATGTCCACCTCACAGGCCTTCTTCCAAATATCCAGTGAATGCATTTAGAGCTAATTCCTCCCCTGCCTGGGCTGTTGGGTTTATTGTTTGGAACAATAAACTAAGACTTGTGGAAATACTAGGGCTCCAGATGGTCTATTGTAATTATTTCCCCCTAGCCTTCTTTTTTTGATGTCTAAGGGAAAGCATTTAGGGGTGGAGGTTTTGGGAAGTGTTAATATATAGTTATTATGCTGTCCCCCGAATTCTTTCCTCTGTGTACTGAATCTTAAAGCCAGGTTGTTATTCGGGGGGAGGAGGGGGTGTAGACCCCAAAATAACAATGGAAACAATGATTACTCTTCAAGGAGACTACAAATTTAACTCTCTTTTATACATTTTTTCAGTGATCAATACAAAAAAGGCAAGGTAATGTATGTTAATCTTTACCAGATGTACTTTATGTATCCCCTTACATTGGAAGCCTAGCAGGAGTAGAATGTCACAACAGACATTTACTGAAATACCTGGGGAAATGTAACAAAAAGTGTTAGAGGAAAATGGTCTTTCAGCTAAATTACCTAATATATTTGCTAATGGTATCTGATTTAAAAGCCATAAAAATACCAAGTTAAAAGCACATTAGAAGATGTGTTATATTTATAAGTGTTTGTCACCTTGGCAACAAAAGCTATATTCCAAATCTAACACTAGCTATGATGGGCCAAGACCTTTTAAAATTGGTAAATACTTCTTTATGGCAATGATCTGCTTTCAGCTACTGAATGTGAGAACTAGAAAGGCAAGTTCTTCGTGGTATAGTAAGGTTTCCTGGGTTGTTGTGTATTTTTTTGCTAGCTTTCTACTATGGATAAGCTTTTTCTTTCTATTAGTAACTATGGTTTATTCTTAACAAGAAAAACAATGCATTTTCAAATAAAGCATCAGTCTTAATTATTCCCTTCTTGCACTCAGAAATGCAGATGTAATAGCTTGAAGATTCCTAAAGATAGGGTTTATTTATGAACCTTACACTTCAATTTATCAACCATAACCTGACCTTTGTTCATGGATAAAATACCACAGGTGCATACCATAAAATCGACCTTATGCTACAAAAATTCATTCTCCTAAGCATCTAGGTGGAATGTGTCTAGTTAAATAGGGATCATACACAAGGTAAGTTTTCACATACATTTCTCTCCCAAGTGAGATGCATAAGGACTGAAAAATTATCTTTTACTATATCTCACTAAAATTCTGCTTCTTACCGTTGCATTTAGTAAACATGGATGATTTGGTGATGGGAACCTATGATTTAAAAGGTGGATTTCAGGTGCACTTAAAAGAGCTTTAGATTTGGACTCTTACTATTTTCCCTCATTTTAAAAGCTCCAATGTGATGTCCAAATCTTATTTTTAAAAAAGTTTGGGTTATATGCCAGTCAAAAATTACAATTCTAACTAGAGTCTAACTAGATTCCCATGTGGTTGAACCAATTTTTAGAAGTAAACCATGGAAAAGGTCTGGGTAAACATACATTCTCTGTGGGCTGTGGCTGTTTGCTGAGAGCCTAGACAAGATGTCTCTGCAGCCAGCTTGGGAAAACTCAAGCCCCAACTTGTGATCTGTAATCATGTTCAACAGATTCTCAGATAGATGGGCCACTGGAAGGGCCTAAGACCAACACCCCCAAGTAACTTTTTTTCTAATACAAGGAGAGGAAGTCCCTTTTCTATGCAGAGGAAATTAATAAAAATTCCCTACCACATCAGCCCACTCTAAATATTTCCAGGAATTATGTCATTCCTTCCTTTTTATTTTCTAAGAAAATAAAATAGTGCACAAGGAGAATGTTCTATTAGAGGACAGGATTAACCTCCAGCCTAGAACTAATAAACCAAAGTACTAGCTTTGAGTTCAAATATAAACTATGTGAACACAACTGGAAAAAATATATTCAAACATAGTCAACCAGATTTACCTTCCGTTGATTGAAGGCCAAGAATTACATGGATTGACATGTATTCTAGTACTTAAACATATTTTTCATTTGATTGATGAATGTAACTCACCTTTTGAGATTGTGTTCTGGTTACATCTCCTTACTAGTAAGCCCTTTGCTTAACTCCTAATGAATCAAATTACCAAGCCATAATTAGTTGGCAAACAAAAAAGTTATTTTTGCCTTAATATGAATTTTGAATAGCCTAGGTGAAGAATTATAGCATCTGGTTTAAAATCATCACATATCATTATTTAAAGCATTGACTACATAATTTCACTTTACTATCCAGAAAATATAAGCAAAAGGCTATCTATGGCCTCAGTTTCACCAAATATAAAGAAATAAAATACTTCATAATAATTATCTTAGCTGACTGAAAAAATATAACATGCATCATCACTCAAATTTCTTCCTAAGGGAATAATGGGCCCATGACGGAAAAGATTGATATTTCTCAACTTTATGTCCTCTGCATAGTAGATAAGCCATAAATACTTATAGAATTGAAAATAAATGTTACACAGATGAATTTCAGTAAGTCTATTTTATGCATTCTACATGATTCCTACAAGTTAAGGAATGACTGTCTACATAAATATGTAGCAAAGAAAAGATGTTAGAGGTAGGAGTAAAACAAAATAACATGATCCATTTCCATGTTGTTGATGCTTATGGGTAGACCTGTTTGCCTTTTAGACTTAGAAGATGAGTAAAAATTAGGTAAGGAGGATGGGGCCACAGTAACATAACCCAATGACCAGCCTTGCTGGAGTGAACGTTGTAGGTTTAAGTGAGTAGGAAACAAGGTTAAATAGGTAGGGCGGGGCCAAATGTTGACAAAGAAAGGAAACTGACATTTGAGGAGTGGGCCGTGCACACAGTCTCCCTTGGGTTATTCCTCATGAAAAGACCAGTCATACCATATGATCATCCTGACTTACAGATGGGAAAGAGTCTCAGAAAATTTAGAAGCCCAACTCAGTGGCTCTCAGCGAGTCGTAGCAAAGATGAGACATAACCCAACATTCGTTCCCCTCCACTATATTGTATTGAAAACCAGGCAGAGGGATATAGAGATTAACTCACATGGTGGCAACAGTATGTAAACTAAGCCCAGAAAAGTCAAATCTTAAATTTTAAAATACAAATGGCTCAATCGGACCCCTAACTTCTCAGAGATTTTTCCATTTGTGAAATGAGCAACACTATCACATAATCATGTTAACCTCAACAGGGTGACCTGATTCATTTTCAGTTACAGATTTCAAAGTGGTACTGATTACGACTTTACTGCCTTAGGGTGTTACTGTTCATCATTCCAGAAAACCCCAGGTCTGATTTGGAAAACATAAAATACTCCAAAGGCAGACCTAGCTATGGGAATGTAGACATTGTCTTTTATTGGCGCCCTGACAAACATGCCGCTACCCTCCTCCCTTTGTGGTTTACTTGCTGCTTCCGTGTACACGACACCAGCATCCCATTCGGAAGTTGCTTGTTGTGCTTTGGCTTATGTTTCATACAACAACTGCCCTGAGCCACTTCTAACAAAGGATAATAATGACAATTTGAAATTTTCTCCCCAGGAAAGAAGGCTGCGGTGAAAATGCGAGATGACATTTAAGCCACTACCATTAAAGGCGTTTTAATTTTCTGTTGACAAACACGATTTTCCAAATGATTTAGAGTGAAGTTTCTGGGCTGACAGCCACGCAGCCTATCTAGATCTATGTTTTCTGTTCCTACAAAAGAGCTAATGAAATCTTTTTTCTTCTGTTGGTTACTTTTCAGCGAGAAGCTTAATGCCTTGAAAACCACAGTGCTATTTGGGTTCCTGGTTCCCCAGCTTCTACTCCCACCCCGCTCTAGAGTTCCTCGCCCCCATCTGTGAAAGCAGGCTCTCCCAATCCCAAACACCAATGTGGACTTGAGGCAGGAGTGCTTCAAGGGGCACTGGCTCCCCACTCAGCAGCATACGCATCGTTTCAGTGAAGGCAGTCTAGTTCTTAGGCCCCTGCTCTGCAGCCTGGAGTTTTACCTTCTTCAGGAGGTTCAGTCTCCACTAACTTTAGCTCGTGTTTTCATCTTGGATACTGCCTGTCTGATCAGCTTGTTAGACCTCCAGCCTCTCTTAAGACCAAAGCTCTGTGGTGCTCTCGGTAACTTTTCCTCTCTGGCCTCCTCTTATACTTGGGGTCTGCAACTCTGCTGGTGCTAATGCCTGCTTTTTTGCTTGTCTGGATTTTTGGTTTTGTTTTCAGTATCATTTGGTATAATACCCTCCTTTTCCAGACAAGAAAATCAACATGGAAGAAAGTTGGGAGATTTGTCCAAGGTCTCAATACCAATTATTGAAACTCAGATCTGCTCATTTTGAGACCAATATGCTTTTACACGATTGGCTAAGGTTATTAGATGCCTCCTCTCAAGAGGTCATTCCCTTTATTTGCATTTTTATCGAATATGCCAAGAACTCCTACAGAAAGTTGTCCCCCAGCTTCTTAAAAATGTTAAATAAAAAGCACAATACCTATTCTTGTTCAAAGATATTAGTCTGTGGGAGGTTTTGTTTATGGATTTAAGAAACACATTTTTAAAAAACATGAACTTGTTGCCCAGCTGGTGTGGCTCAGTGGACTGTCATCCCATAGACTGAGAGGTCCCAGTTTGAGTCCCAGTCAGGGCACATGAACAGGTTGCGGGCTCGATCCCCAGGAGGGGGTATGCAGGAGGCAGCTGATCAATGCTTCTCTCTCACATCAATGTTTCTATCTCTCTCTCGCTTCCTCTCTCTCTAAAAAATCAATAAAACATATTTAAAAAATAAAATAAAATAAAAAACATGAATTTATCAGTCATCTGTTTCTATATTGTTATTATGATAGACCTCCATTTTATTAAAATTATCTCTTTTCCTTCAGAATTCTTGCTATACTATAAAAATGAGGATTTTTTTTTCCACTTCAAATACTTGGGTTTTGCTATTCTGGTTAATGAATTATAGCTGAGAACTTGGGCATTTTATTTCTCAACTTCTATGTCTCACTTCCATTCAACTTTTAACAGTCCCTTAATTCCAGGAAAGGATTTTTTCACCAATTTCTTCCCTAGGCCCTTAAACTAGCAATAGAGTCTCTTGATAAGTCTATTATATAATACTTAAAGACATCTTATATTAAAATACAGACCCTCAGTGATTAAAAAATCAATACTATCTTAGTGTTTTAAATGCCTCACATTTATGGGGACTAGAGATATGTGTTCTACAAGGATGTCATTTAATAGAATTTATAATGAGTAAAGCAATAACACTCTATCGTATGGATCATCTAATAGAAAATGGAACTAACAAGACATTATGAGAGCCCCTTCTGCCATATAAGGTAACATAGAAAAGACAGCCAGCCACCCGAGAGCCAGAAAGCAGTCTCTCACTAGACACCGACTCTACTGGACCCCTGATCTCTGACTTCCAGCCTCCAGAACCATGAGAAATAAAAAAGAAAGAACAATTATTCTAAAGATGGTGGCGGGCAGGACCAGAGTGAGGGTGAGTGTGTGAGAGTGTGAGCGAGTGTGAGAGAGAGTAGACGTGAGTGTAGACGAACAACCTCCAGCAGTGGAGAAACGTGGGACAGAGGGTTCCTGCACTGTGGACGGGGAGCAGCCGGCTACCACAGTAAGCAGCTTGTCAGAGTGCTTCTCCCAGCGCGGCCGGGAGGCCCTGCCATTTTGGAAGATCCCTGGTCTTCTTTGGAAGGAGGCACAGGAGCAGCTAGGGCCGAGTGACCTGAGTCCACCAGTGAGCCTTGCACCATTGGACCAGCGGACCCCTCTGTGTCAACATGGACCAGCGCACAGTAGTGGCACTGTAAAGGTGCCTGCTGCAGAAGCCACAACCTGCTGGGAGCCTGAGCACCTTCCCCCACAGCAGCAGTGACTGGGGAGGAGTGTAGCCCCACCCCCAACAGCAGCTGAGGCTTGGGAGCCAAGACACACCCCAGCAGCAGTAGTGCCAGCTTGGGAGCCCAGCACCTTCCCCAATAGCAGCAGTGACTAGGCAGGAGTAGAGCCCCATCCCCAACAGCAGCTGAGGCTCAGGAGCTGAGCATCCTCAGCCCCCAATAGCAGCAGAGGATTGGGTGCTGAGAGCACCCCTTGGCAACAGCAACAGCAGTAGCAGCACAAGCTGGGAGATGACACTCACCCCAAAGCAGCACCAACAGCAGCCGATCAGGAGCTGAACCCCACCAGGCAGCAGCACACCCCAGCAGAGCCCTGGCAGTGGGGTCCCGTGCTCCCCAACAGAGCCCCGGCAATGGGGACCTGCGTTCCCCAGCAGCACGTAACACGACAGACCAATACCAGTTGCCATTTGTCAATTCTCCAGGATCCACAGCAGGCAAGAGGTACCACACACCAAAACAGTCTGGGAGGCACAGCAGCCTTATTTGATACACACCGACCCACCTACACATCCCAACATCCCGCACCAGGCCTAGAACTACCAGACTGCTAAAATGGGAAGACAAAGAAAAAACACCCAAATGAAGAAAAGGAGGAGTCACCAGAAAAGGAACTACATGAAATGGAAGAAAGCAATTTGTCAGTCAGATAAAGAATTCAAAGCAATGATTTTAAGGGTGCTCAAACAATTTAGGGAGAACTACAAGCAACTTTATGAGAATTATAAAGAGCTCAGGGGGAACTAAAACAGCTTAAAAAAAGAGGTAGAAGCTATGAATAAAAATCAAGAGGAAATAAAGAATGACATAGCTGATATGAAAAATACCTTAGAACAGTGGTTCTCAACCTTCCTAATGCCACGACTGTTTAATACAGTTCCTCATGTTGTGGTGACCCCCAACCATAAAATTATTTTCGTTGCTACTTCATAACTGTAATTTTGCTACTGTTATGTCTTAGGCAACCCCTGTGAAAGTGTCGTTCGACCCCCAAAGGGGTTGCGACCCACAGGTTGAGAACCGTTGCCTTAGAAGGATTGAATAGTAGATTAGAAGAAGCTGAAGACCGAATCAGCAAGTTAGAAGACAAGGTAGAAAAAAACGCCCAAATAGAGCAGCAAATGGGGGGGGGGGAATTAAAAAGCAGGAGGAGAGTTTAAGGGAGCTTTGGGACAATACAAAACATAACAAGATTCGCATAATAGGGGTACCAGAAGGAGAAGAATCAGAGAAAGGGATAGAGAACCTGTTTGAAGAAATAATGAAAGAAAACTTCCCCAATTTGGTGAAGGAAAAAATTACACAAGCCCTGAAAACACAGAGAGTCCCAAGCAAGATGAACCCAAATAGACTCACAGCTAGACACATCATAATTAAAATGGCAAACATTAAAGACAAAGAAAGAATCTTAAAGGAAGCAAGAGAGAGACAGAAAGTTACCTACAAGGGAGCTCCCATTAGACTGTCAGTTGATTTCTCAATAGAAACACTGCAGGCCAGAAGGAAGTAGCATGAAGTGTACAAAGTAATGAAGGCAAGGGTCTGAATCCAAGACTACTCTATGCAGCAAGGCTATCATTCAAAATTGAAGATGAAATAAAGAGATTCACAGACAAAAGGAAAAAAAAAAAAAGCTAAAGGAATTTACCACCACCAACCAGCACTGCAAGAAATGGTAAATGGACTGTTGTAAGAAGAAGAAGAAAAATATATAGAGAGAGGAACACAGGCATAAAATAAAAATGGCAACTAATAAGCATCTGCCAATAATAACCTTAAATGTAAATGGCTTAAATGCTCCAATCAAAAGACATAGGGTAGCTGACTGGATAAGAAAACATGACCCATATATATGCTGTCTACAAGAGACCTATCTCACAACAAAAGACTCACATAGGATGAAAGTGAAGGGATGGAAAAAAATTTTCCAAGCAAATGGAAATGAGAAAAAAGCTGGTGTAGCAATACTCATATCTGATAAGACAGACTTCAAAGTGAGGGCCATAATAAGGGACAAAAGGTCACTACATAATATTAAAAGGATCAATCCAACAGTATATAACCCTGGTAAACATATATGCACCAAATACAGGAACCCCAAAATATATCAAAAAACTTCTGGAGGACTTCAAGGGAGAGATCAATGGTCATACAATCATAGTGGGTGACTTTAACAGCCCACTGACACCACTGGATAGATCTAGACAAAAAATTAGCAAGGACACAGAGTCCCTAAATGATGAACTAGATCAGTTGGACTTAATTGATATTTACAGAACATTTCACCCCAAAGCTGCAGAATATACATTCTTCTCAAGTGCACACAGGAAATTCTCAAAGATAGACCACAGGTTAGGACACAAAGTAAGTCTCTACAAATTCAAGAAGATTGAAATCATATCAAGATTCTTCTCAGATCACAATGACATGAAACTAGAAATCAATTACAACAAAAACACCCAAAAACATTCAAACACATGGAAGCTAAATAGCATGCTATTAAACAACGAATAGGTTACCAAGGAGATCAAGGAAGAAATTTTAAAAATTCTGGAAAACAATGAAAATGAACACACAACAACACAAAATCTATGGGATGCAATGAAAGCAGTCCTGAGAAGGAAGTTCATAGCACCACAGGCCTACTTCAAGAAACAAGAAAAATTTCTAATTGCCTTTCTAACCCTACAACTCAAAGAACTAGAAAGTAAACAAAAGGAAAAACTGAGAGCAAGTAGAAGAAAAGAAATAGTGAAGGTCAGAGCAGAAATAAATGACATAGAAACTAAAAAAACAATTCAAAAGATCAATGAAATAAAGAGCTGGTTCTTTGAAAAGATGAAAAAGATTGATGGACCCTTAGCTAGACTCACCAAGAAACAAAAAGAGAGGACCCAAATAAGTAAAATCAGAAATGAAAGAGAAGAAGTAACTGACACCACAGAAATATAAAGGATCGTTAAAAAATACTATGAACAATTATACACCAACAAATTGGACAATCTAGGTGAAATGGACAAATTTCTAGAAACACACAGTCTCCCAAAACCGAACCAGGAAGAGATAGAAAACTTAAACAGACCAATGACAACTAAGGAAGTTGACAACGTAATCAAGAAACTTCCAGCAAACAAAAGCCCAGGCCCTGAATGCTTCATGGGGAGATTTACCAAACATTCAAAGAAGATCTAACACCCATTCTCCTCAAACTATTCCAAAAATCCAAGAAGTCAGAAGACTTGCAAACTCATTTTATGAGGCCAGCATAATTCTAATTCTAAAACCAGATAAAGACACTACAAAGAAAGAAAACAACAGGTCAATATCCCTGATGGACACAGATGCCAAAATCCTTAACAAAATATTAGCAAATCGAATCCAGCAATACATTAAAAAAATTATTCACCATGACTAAGTGAGATTCATCCCAGGGATGCAAGGCTGGCACAATATTTGCAAATCAATAAATGTGATACACCACATAAACAAAATGAAAGATAAAAACCATATGCTCATATCAATAGACTCTGAAAAAACATTAGACAAAATCCAGCATCCATTTCTGATAAAAACCCTCAGCAATGTGGAAATAGAGGGATCATATCTTGACATAATAAAGGCCATATATGAAAAACCTACTGCCAACATTGTATTCAGTTGTCAAAAACTAAAAGCATTTCCCTTAAGAACAGGAATAAGAGAAGGATGCCACTTTCACCACTCATATTTAACATACTACTGGAAGTCTTAGCCACAGCAATTAGACAAGAAGGAAAAATAAGGGATCCAAATTGGAAAGGAGGAAGTGAAATTGTCATTATTCACAGATGACATGATATTGTACATAGAAAATCCTAAAGACTCTATCAAAAATCTACTAGAGCTAATAAATGAATACAGTGAAGTAGCAGGATACAAAATTAACATCAAGAAATTTACGGCATTCTTATAACCAATAATGAGCTCACAGAAAGAGAAACTAAAAATAAAATCCCATTTACCAAAAACTAAGATACCTAGGAATAAACTTAACCAAAGAAGTAAAGGACCTGTTCTCAGAAAACTACAGGACATGGAAAAAAGAAATAGAAGAAGATATAAAAAAGTAGAAGCCTATAACTTGTTCATGGATTGAAAGAATTAACATAATTAAAATGTCCATAATACTCAAAGTAATCTATAGGTTCAATGCAATCCCCATTAAAATACCTACAACATATTTCACGGAACTAGAACAAATACTCCAAAAATTTATATGGAACCAAGAAAGACCTCGAATAGCCACAGCAATCTTGAAAAGAAAGAACAAAGTAGGAGGGATCATAATACCGGATAATAGGTTATACTACAAAGCCACTGTAATCAAAACAGCCTGGTACTGGCACAAGAACAGATATATAGATCAATGAAACAGAAGACAGAACCTAGAAATTGACCCAAGATATTATGCTTAATTAATATTTGACAAAGAGGGCAAGACCATACAATGGAATAAAGATAGCCTCTTTAATAAATGGTGTTGGGTCCGGCTGGTAAGGATTTAATAGAGAGAATGAGTACTAACAAAATAGAGAGAAGTGTGGAAGGATCAGGCTGTAATCTGGATATCTAGAAATGATTGCAGAATAATACAGAACTGACTCACCAACTACTACCATTGAGGTATCAGTGGAGCCATGCTAGAGTCAAGAACCTGCTGCCACTGCTACCTTGGCTTCTGAGTACCCAAGAATTAGGAGATCAGAGCAAACAGTTATTGCTGCTGCTGCTCCCACAACCATGGATTCTCATCACCAAGGAAGCTACAGAGTAGACAGTGGGATACTGTTGCAGAGAAATCTCAGATTTTTACAACCATGTTTACCGGCAAAGAGCCAGAATGGGACAGGAAACTGGCCTCTGGCTCACTTCAGACTTCTAAATCTTATACTAATGCATTGAACTGGTGAAAGATGAATTATATCCAGAAACCTAACTGCAAAGGAGTCTGAGAAACAATGGTATTGGCCTTCAAGCCTCTTAATTAGAATGAGGGTGTAATGGAAGCCAGTTGATTCCATCCACATTATCAAGTATGGTTTGTTTGGTTGCAAATAAAAACGGACTCTGCCTAACATAAGTAAAAAAAACAATTATTAGCAAGAGAGACTTGTTACATAACCAAGGAAAGGACATTCAAATCTTGGAAAAGGTGAAAACCAGGGCAGCTCTGAGACTCTAGGTAATGAAACTTAAGTATGTAATCTCTCTCTTTAGTCTCTCTAGTTGCCCTGGCATTGATAGCTCAGCTCCCTGTCTTATGTCTGTTCACAGGGTTCCATCCCTGGGCATCACTGTTTGAGATACAAATTTCCAAGAGAGAGAATCTCACTGCCCCAGTTAAGGCTAAATGGTCTCTTCAGTCATGATGATAGTGGTGGGAGGGCATGGTCCCCTGACTGACCTTCCCCAGAAATTCCTACAGTAGAGAAGCAGTAGATGTCCAAAGGAAAGAGTGCTGGGCAAATAAAAGATATCAATAGTCTGTTCCAGTGCACTGGTCTGATCCTGACATTGCCTCGAAGTCATATATCTTTCGGAATGAATATTTATGCCACAAAGCTTTTGTAAAACCCTAAAAGTAAAACACATTTGGTTTTGTCAAAATTATAGATCTTTTAGCTATATTTTGCTACATGTTTTAAACATCTTATTTTACAGGTATAGAAAATGAGATTCTTTAAGGAGTGTAAAGGGTTTCCTCTGCATTATGTCACACAAATGACTATAGAACCATATATGGAGGCCAGTCTTCTGGAAGTGTTCCTATACATGCTTTAATAGTTAAAATGCTCTTTGTCTTTAACTGACTTTTTTTTTCTTTCTTTCTTTTTTTTTTTTTTTTTTTTTACAGGAAGTACATTTTGGCTCCTCATATAGCACTTATGCACAGCACGTTTCAGAGAGCAACCTGACTTACACCTACTTGCCTTATCTGATGCTTGCATCTGTAAGGCCCCTGAGCTGTCACAATGACAATGTTATTTAAAATTAATGACAAATGGAAATTCACAGGCCCCCAGAAAAGAACATTTCTCCCACACTGCTCAGAAAAAACTTCATGCCTATATACTGGAAAGAAAGATGCTGCCAAGGTGAGATTGTGACCCACAACAGATTGTGCTCCCCAAAGTCACCATGTTATTATCAACAATCCTTCAAAATAACTTTTAATGAAGCGCCCAATACCTTGAAGGGTTGAAACCATTACCAACATAAATTCTGCATTTGCCTGGCCAGGGTTTGGGGATGATCTGAAGGAAATTCTCTATTTCTAGGTCTCTCTCTCATTCTCACTCATCTTTACCCCTTTATCCCCTATTATGACAGAGTTACTGAATACAGTTCTTTAGTCTCTCCAGGGTCTCTTACTTCCCTGGACCACTAATGCCCAGGCTATGTGACTTTCTTTGACCAACTGGATGTTTACATATGTCACGGGCACTTAGGCTTAAAGTATGTTGATGCAATGGAGCGTGCTCTCTCTTGGGCCTCTGTCTTTGCCATGAGAAAAGCAATTCTCAGTTAGCTGGCTGATCTGAGGATGGTGGGGAGCAGAGCCTCCTGGCTGCATCTTGAAGAGAAACCCAGGTGATCTCAGCCAGGCTGGGGAAACTGACCTCCCTCCTGATTTGCATATGCTTGAGTAAGCCTAGCTGAGAAGAGCAGAGTTGACCCACAGATGTAAGATAAATACATACTTATTGTTGTATGCCACTGAGATTTTGTGATTGTTTATTATTCGGTATTATTACAGCAGTGGGTAATGAATTCACTCCTAATTCCCTCACTTCTCTCTCTCCCTCTCTCTCTTTCACTGTCTTTCTTCGTGTTCCTCATCTTTGAGAAATCTCCCTTCTCAGCTGATCCTGGTCCCTTTGGTATACTAGTTGTTTGCTGGATAATAACATAAATTCAGGTAATCTACTTTTTGAAGTTTATCACAACAAAGAACAGGAGAGGAGTCCACATGAAAGGATCTGAGTAGGCAATTCACGTTAGCAATGCCTCTTCTCTAACAGACATTTCTGAAACATTTTTATTGTTCACTTGCATATGTCACTCTCATTGTGAATAATTTTCACTATAACACCATGTATGACAAACCAAGGCATGTAACAAAAGTAGTATTGAGGGTAACTGACTTGTAAGCCATGTATCATCCCACGTTATGGGATTTTCCAA
Organism: Tadarida brasiliensis; assembly: GCA_030848825.1. Lineage (NCBI taxonomy): Eukaryota > Metazoa > Chordata > Mammalia > Chiroptera > Molossidae > Tadarida > Tadarida brasiliensis. Next base: position 72,560,690 of record CM061267.1, on the reverse strand, counting down.
GAGATAATCAATAGTGAGAGGAATCTCAAAAAACCTAAACCCCTACATAAAATATATAACATCATTTCTTCCCCTTGGTCTCTTGTTTATGCCTTCTCTCTTTCTCACCCTCTCCCCAGCCCCCAGCCTGTCTATTATGGAGCAGTTTGCCAGGCATAGAGTTACCATTCCTTTTTCTCCTCTGCCATGTAAATGTCAGCTGAAAATATTCCAAGTTCCAGATACAATATAATCATAATACTACCACTGTGCTTCTGGATTAATTAATCATAATGAATTAAATTTTTCTTGATTTTTGTATCCCAAGCCTGGAAGCATAATTCAATTTCATCTTTGACTTCTGTAGCCTGAAGCAACCACTTAAAACTCAGCTGTCATAGAGCTTTTGGAGGGAGATCAAAAAACATTAAATAAAAAGAAAGACCCAACTTGCAAAAAGGCATAAGAGGAAGTAGAAAAAAACTTTAAATATATCAAAAGAAGAGCATATATGTATATACAAAAGAAGGGCACAATAAAATATTGTTTCCAAATATGAAAATAAAGTGTGATAACACTGCCTTAAAGAAATTTTTTCCCCTCCCAAACCGTCTGGAAATAGTGCTAGACATAGACAAAACACACATTGAAACACTGAATGGGTACATTGAAAGCCTCAGTAAAAACTAAACTAATTTGAAATTTATCAGAACTTGTTTTCACCTTTAAACCAGTAAGTCATTATGAAAACTTCTAAGTTATTCCTTTTGAAATCATAACTATAACATGAACTTTTTGCTCTCATTGTTTGTTTGTAATTTTTGCTCTATTTGTTTGTTTGTTTGTAAAGTAAGACCTTTCCCCTTGGAGGCCCTCTATGTATGAAGGCAAATTGCTTGCAGTTTAATTTGTACTATATATTTATTGTTTTCATTCATTGTAAAAATAAAGATAACCATAAAGGAAAATATAAGAATTATTATATTATCCTCTGTAATCCCAGCATTTAAAGATATCCCCAGCTAATGTTTTGGTGTATATAATTCCATTCTTTGTTCCCTGGTGTGTGTGTGTGTGTGACAAAATTGGATCACATAGTACATACACACTGTATTTATGTTTAACAAGATATCAGGAGCATCCTTCTTTGTCATAATGCTCAACTTTCTTCTTTTAATAGCTGCATATTTCAAAGGACTGAAATATGCTCAGAAAGAAATAGATGATATTGATGGACATCTAGCAGAGAAGAGTGTACTAGATGGTCTCAGATATGAGCTCAGTTTGTGCTTGCACTTTGAGAATATATCTTGGGTCTCTAATATTCTTTGAATGACAGCTATGGAATCTTAAACTTTAAGCTCATTTCCCATGATTGCTAGTCCCTGGACACTAGAAAATGGTAAGTCTGGTTTTTCTGGGAAAGTGGTTCCACTCTGAGGAGGCTTTTTCTGTATCCTCTGAGGAGGGTATTTCTCTATTCTTTGCCACTTTGCTGCTGACACAAGTGAGACACAGCTTTCAGTATTACTCAATGCGTCCACCCAATCCTAGGCATCCATTCCATTGGGACATGACAGGAGCCTAGAGATCTCCATGCTTTTAGTGGCAAAATCTGGAGAAAGGCAGCAATAAAGCAGCTGACAATACATGAGAAATAGATTGAAGAGTCAATACTTTCTATTCACCCGTAGAATAATCCCTGGGCAGGATTGGTAGGGAGGAGACAAGAGGGAGCACATGCAAGTTTAAATCCACAACAAAAGAGATGATGCAAAGAAGCATGAGCAAGAGGGATGGGAATAATTATTTGATCAGAACTATGAAAATATAACACAAAAGCCATGGGAATCTATTGAGGTTGAAGGGGAGAAAGTGTAAAAGAACCAAATGAGTTACAATATAGGAATAGGCCTCAATCTAGAGATTAAAGGTGCCTTGGTGATAACTGGGGACCCCCAGTGAAGAAAATCCACTTCATCTTTAATCACCTTCTCTAGCCACAGTAGACTAACTGTGAGTTTAATTTTAGTATGAATCTACAACCTCAGGAGAGTATTTGTTTTAAATGTTCACCCCATAGAGACTTTTAATAATTACTTTATAAAATGGTATCAACCTTGCCCAAACCCACTTTCCACTGATGCTAGGTACACAAAGCACTGTATATAGTAGACATTTACTCATACTTCTTTAAAAATGGAAAACCAAACATCAGACTAGTTATAGCTACATATGTGTCCAATTTTCCAAGAAACAAATTCCTACTGGTTTATAAATTGGGAAACAACCATTGTGATGACATTTCCCACCCATCCACCCCAAAGTAGCTGTGAACCAACTCATTGTTCATTTGATGTAGCAATTTTCACAATACAGAATCCTGTGGAAATCTGGAACTGATTTCCAGCGATACCCACCTTATGACTCCATGAAACTCTAAACAAGTCCCAAAGGACACCGTGAAGGATTAGAAAAGTCTTCCTCTGCCTCAGGATATTATTTACTTACACAGAGGCTTCGATCTATTTCCAACAGAAAACAGCAGCCACCAGTGTTGTTGAGGGACAGTGTGGTCCTAGGCAAGGTCTTTCTGCTATGGCACTTTTGTTAGCATTTCTGGGAGGTTACACTCATAACTGAACAGAAAACCTAGGACAACATTTTCCCCCATGGTGAATGTCTGGTAGCAACTCTCGCTCTGTGATCCCAGAAGACTCAGCAACAATGTCAGCTGACGGATATCCTCTGGTCTCACACTTGCAGAAACCACGTCTCCTTTCCGAGGACTAAACCTACGGAGTGCTCCCTTTTTGGACTTTCTAGAGAACTGAACTTTTTATTATATTTCCTTTGAAATGGAATTTCGCCTGCCTAAGTTCTTCAAGGACAGGTGCCATAGCACAAGTTTTCCAGCTACAATGGCTGGCGTCGGCCAACTTACTTACAATACACTCATTGTGATTACTCGAAGATGCTAAGACTTACTGCAATGTCTCCCTTCAGCATCCCTTTCTCTGTCCATCCTGGGAAAAGCAATGTTTGTTAGATGCTAGATAAGTTGCTCTTTACTGTTTCTGTCAGACATCATTCACTGGGGGACAGTAATGTGCCTTATGGAGATACGGTGACTTGCCTGTTTCATGGCACTAATCTGAAAGCATCCTTGAATTCAATTCAACAGCCTGACTGCCAGATGGCTCTTGAAACCACGTTAAAAAAAAAAAATAGGGAGAATGAGATTCTTATCTGGGAAGTGCCATACTGTAAAAGCACAATGTGCTGACTGACTGACTGACTGCGAGGCGGATAAGGCTAAAACCCGAAAAGCAGAAACAGATTTGTTGGGAGGAAAAAAAATCATTGTATTTATTAAATTTGCCTACTTGTATGTTTCCTAGTTTTTAAAAAAAATAGAATTTCTTACATTTTTGTTAAAGAGAGAAACGGTTTTACCCAAACATAATTGTAAACTAGCTGAATCTATCTCTCACTCATTCCCTTTCTACCCACTCTCTCACTCACAGAAGCCACTTGTCCACATCATGTTGCTTGTGGTCCTCCCACTTTATCTGTCCCTCTCCCAGTTAAACATCATTTGAGGGAAGACTCTGATACTTTCATTCACATGGGATGTAAAATCTCCACTAGGATCTGAGCTTCACAGGGCAGGTAGTTTTTTTGTCTGTTTTGTCCATCAGTAGATCCCAAGCACCTACACAGGTCCTGGCATGTAGTAAATAATAAATATATGTTGTTGAATGATCAGACTCAATGCTTTTCCTGATCTAGAATTAAATGCAGTTTTGTATTATATGTTTTCGTGTGTGTGTGTGTGTGTGTGTGTGCGCGCGTGCGCGCATGCATAGAGGAGAGAAAGAGCGATCAAGTGGGCTTCAGATATCTCGAGTCTATTACGTTTAGAGGTAAAGGTAATATGTACAATAAAGCTGTGGAAATCCTCTCTTCTATAGCCTCTTCTCCTGCTACTCTTGAGGGGGAGGAGAAGGCTGCCTTGAGGGTATCCCTGTGAGAAGGGGAGGCTATGGTGTGAGAAGCTACCAAGCAACCATGTTATGGGCCTGTTCACACCCAATAAAGAAGGTGATGCCTGAGATTACGTCAAAGGCTGAACTTCATCTTTAGTATTCTATGGCTCAGTAGAGCCAGAAGCCCAACACCAATCACCTAGATAATAAAAAAGAAGTTTTCTTCAAAAATTCTTTGGTACCACCTACAACCTTAATTTTTGACATTGCCTAACTCTTCTTGGTTCCTGACTCAGTTTTCCTGTGACTCCCATGACTCCCCTCTCGACTCCCATGTCTTTGCTTCCCAGATTACAAATGCTAACCTGACCCTGGTCATGCAGGTGTCATTTGCTTATAATTATTTTAAAACTATTAATGATGTCGATGTAACAGGAAAAGACAGGTAAACAAAAGCTACTAAAATAAAAATTAATGCAACCAAAAATTTAAGAAGACTTATAAGAACAATTCATAGTGTGTCATCTCTTTTGTAAAATCTTCCCCAACTCCCCAAGCAGAGTGTGTTTACCCAGCATCACTGCTCTTGGGTAACAGAACAATCCTTGCCCTTTCTTTTGGGGGAGCTGCTCCTCCCATACAAAAGACTCAGAATAATACATATAGGTACTGCTTAAGTCCCTCATATGACCCCAGCAGACCTTAACACAGCACTTCCCAGGGGGATTCTGTTCGTTTACTGTTTGGTTTCCCTTCATAGGAGCTTTTCTACAAGGCGGGGATTTGTTTCATCTCTGTTCCCTTAGTGTTTAGTATAGTGCTTGGCACAGAGTGGGTACTAACAAACATTTGTTAAATGAATGAATGAATTCTGAGAGGGTCCCATTACATAGAAAAGATGGTGTGATGTTGTTAAGTTCTAGGAAGAAAGCAGAATTACTTCACTCTTAATTTTTTCTTTATCTTGCTTGGCAAGAATAATTATTTCCAAATAAAGTGGTAGATATATATTCTAGAGTAGTGGTTCTCAAAATGTAACCACTGGGCTAGCAGCATTGGCATTACATGGAAACTTGATAAAAATGCAAATTCTTGGGTTCCAATTCATTCCACTGAATCAGAAACTTGGGGTTAGGCCCATAAAAGTGTGCTTTAAAAAGTTCTATGGATGATTCTTATGATGCTAATTTCATGACCACTGGTCTAGAGAAGTAACGCAAGCAGTAAGATAAAAGAATATAACATCTTTCTATTTTAATAAGCAAATATATCTGCTCCCAGATATTTCATATCCCAAGGTAGTGAAAGAACTTGCAGGTGTGGTCTTCAAGCCAACATTAATTCTTTTGGGGACATAGAAAACAAGTGATAGCCCTAAAGGGTATTAATTTTAAAAGAAGGGTGGAGAAGATCATTTTTAGAAATTACATACAATCTGAGGTTGATTTCTGGCAACATTTTGAAGTTGTTTGCTAAACAGATGATGTGTAAGCATTTGGAAAATGATGTAGGGATCACTAGAACTCAACCTGGACTAACTAGAAAAATTGATGCCTCAGTAATGATTTATCCTTTTTTTATATAGGGTTAAACACATTGTTAGTCCACAGAGTAACAATTTTTTAGCAGTAGATATGCCAAATGAGATGATTATTATTCCTCTTATCACACTTTATTTTAATCTTATTTTGGTTTTTTGTACATCTCTCTTTCCTACCAGATTCTAGGCTTCTTTCTAGCCCCAACACTAGCATAATTTCTGGCACATAATTTCACATTCAAAATATCTATGTAAATTGAATCAAGAGATATCCTTGGGTAGAAGATAAAAAATATGGGCTTGGTAATAATAAACATACAGTCGCCCCTCACCACTTCGCACTTCGACTTTCGTGGCTTCACTCTATCGTGGTTTTTTCAAATATATTTATTAAAAAGTTGATCAAGACAGTGAAAATGATACAACACGTGCTCAGTTGTCTGAGTCAACTATACACCACTGTATTACAATTAAAATTAAAATTACTGTACGTATGGACCGTAGGCCTATGTATTCGAGCACCCCAGGAATCCTTCAATGCCAGGTGCAACCGCTCGACCACTCCTTGTGTGTGGGCAATAACTTTTTTCCAAAACACTGGGTGTGGTGAAACCAAGCCAATCAGAGCGTGCTGTTCACTGACTGGCTATCCGATCCTCTTCCTAGCCTGGCCACTGACTGGCTCAGCCTCACGCAAGTTCGTTCCTCTCATACACGCGTCTACATCACTATGCATTGGAAGCATCTTTGCTCTTGTAGTGTTTGCGATTTCTGAGAACTTTTATCTAAGTCCCATGATGGCTCCTAAACGTGTGGCTTCTTCTAAGCCTTCTGACCATGAAACTAAGTGCCAGAGGAAGATGCTTACCATCCAGGAGAAGGTGAAACTCTTGGATATGATCAAAGATGGCAAGAAAATCGTGGAGGTTGCTCACCATTACGACTTGAATGAGTCTACTGTTCGCTCCATTTGTAAAGGTGAAAAGAACATCCGTGCAACGGCGACTGTCTCTTTCAACAAGGAAGCAAAGCGCGTTGTGACAAGTGGTAATAAGTTCAGAGTGAAACGGAGTCTGCCCTAGCCGTTTGGATCAGCGACAGCTGCAAGAAAAACATCCCGTTGGATTCGCTGGTCACCCGGGGGAAGGCGAGGCAGCTCTATCAGCGCTTTACAGCAGACGAACCTCAACCAGGACCCTCTTCTGCAACGTGCATGGATTTCACGGCGAGCAAGGGTTGGTTCGAGAAGTTCCAGAAGAGGTGTCATCTAAAGAGTGTCATTCTCCACGGAGAAGCTACCTCTGCTGACCAGCCTGCAGCCGAGGACTACGTGAACAACACGTTCCAGAAGGATCTGGTGGAGATGACTAAGTCTGCGAGTGAGGAGGAGGAAGAGCAGCCAGAGTTTCCTGGGGGTCAGGAGGAGGAAGTTGGCCTTACACTTGAGTGTCTCTCACAAGTCGTGAGAACTATTAAGGCAGTACAGGACATGATTGGAGAATGGGACCCACAAATGATGCGTGCATTGCGGTTCTGGAATGCACTTGATGGAGCGATAGAACCGTACAAAAGCCTCCTCACACATATGAAAAGACAGGGCCAGCAACTGCCTATCGTGATGTCCTTCAGCCACGCACCCAGACACCCACTGCCTACTCCTAGTGCTCCTTCAGCAGAAGAAGACGACGATGCACCTGCTGAAGATACTGCACCACCTGAAGACTCTCCTACTGAGGTCGTGCCTTCAGAGGAGCAGTGACCTTGCTCTTCTTTGCTGTGCAGTACATCTCTTCATCTTCATCGCTTCATCATAGAACAAGTTGCACTATTTTCATAGGTTAGTGGTTGTGTGTAAGAACTGTGTGTGTATAATTAAATGTACAATAATAATAATGATATTTGTAACATCTAATATGTCTTATTTTCTCTTATTTTGTCTAATATATTGGGTAATATGAGTGTAATGGTGACTAAAGTGTGTTATTTCATGTCTAGAGGGCTCTAATAATGTTAAAAAACGTATAAGCAGATTTTCTATGCTCTAACTGTGAAAATATTCAATTTATAAATAAAGAATCCTGCTTCGAGGAAATTCATTTATCGCAGTAGAGTATGGAACTGATAAACAAGGGCCGACTGTAACTGGATTTGAGGCTGATTAAACAATAATAACCAAGAGTATTAATAAATGTGATTTTATGTTTTACGCCTAGTTAGTGTTTGATAAATAACTGTAGAGTCATGGAAGTAAGGAACAGACTGACAAACCTCAGAGGGATGGGAGGTGGGAGCGGGGAGAAATAAACCAAAGAACTTTTATGCATATATGCACAACCAATCGACACAGACATTGGTTTGGGGAAAGCAGGAGGAGGGTGGGAGGGGAACACCTGTAACACTTTCAACAATAAAATAAATAAAATAAATGAATAATTGTTGAATAAAATTATGTCAACATGAAGCCAGTTGAGTGTCACAACAATTTTTACTCAATATTTATACAGTAACCTGGATATAGACGATCAACTTCTCCAATAGCTTAATGCATGTTATTTGTAAGTTGACAGAATAACAATTGTCAACAATGTGTCTCAACATCCTCAAATGCTAGTAGAAAACCAAGCTGGTGAAATTGAATAAGGATATATGTAAGTAGGGTTTCAGGAAAACTTGGCTCAGTAACAAATAGGAAATATCAGGTGGCAGATATAGACATTTGTCATTTTGCCTTCTATTACTGATTCCATATGGGAACTATCCCTTTCTACTCTCACTTGATGTTGTTAAGGTGGGGCTGAGCCCACCCCTCAATTTCAGGATTGACCAAAACTTAGGCCTGGCCCATCAGAACATTCCAGCCTCGCAGCTTCTACATTTGGATCAGGAATAGGCACGTGACCTAAGCCAGGCCAGTGAGAATTAGGCCGGGATTTTCTTTTTTTTTTTAAAGAACAGTTTATTGATTTTTAGAGAAAGAGGAAGGGAGAGGGAGGGAGAGAGAAACATGGATGTGAGAGTGCAACATCAATCAGCTGTCTCCTGAACCCCGCCTACTGGAATCGAGCCTGCAACCCAGGTGTGTGCCCTTGGCTGGGAATCAAGCTGGCAACCTCCTGGTGCAGGGGACTTCACCCAACCAACTGAGTCACACCAGCCAGGGTTCGGTTGGGATTTTTAATGAAACTGTAAGTGTATTCACCACCATGGTGTCCCAGGTTGAAAACAAGCATCTCAGGACAAAAGTTCAATTTTTCATAATGTTCACCATGTTATGCTACTAGTTACACATGCTTTTATTTTGGGATGATGTGTGCAGGGATACTAATCTAAAAAAAGTGGCAGAGTTTCTTAAGTTCATTTCCTAATAAATTCATCCCTCAGCCCTTTTTAGATACAAATGTATATGACTCTAAGGATAGAGGGAAGGAAAGTATTGGGAGATGTGTGTGTGCTCTGTGTGTGTGTGTGTGTGTGTGTGTGTGTGTGTGTGTGTGTAGAAAGAGAGAGAAAGAGATTGAGAGATCGCTTAAGCCAGCATATGACAACCTGAAACCAGGCATGTCTGAAATCTTGCCCTAGACATTTCATTTACACACAGCGCCTCCATACAATCGCACAGGGTGCGTACTATACAGCCAGCTCAATTATATGTGACAATCCTATGTATAGAAGACAATAAATTGTCCTTTTTTTCTTTGACAATATGTACAGTTCTATGTGTGTCTAAGAAATGAGGCCCATTCCAATGTCTTGCTAAGCAGCATCTACCTAAGAATCACCTTTCTCTAGGTACACATTGACGTCCATAAAGACATTGGTAGTCTACAGCTATGGCACCCTGAATGCGCCCGATCTCGTGTGATCTCGGAAGACATTGGTAGAAGAGTTCCAATCAAGATAGAGCAAAATAATATTGAATGTCAATTGTAATTGGAAAATGAAAAAGAAAGACATGGTAGAAGTCATGAAATTGGAGTTTTGTCTTTTTCAGGGGTTTTGTCTTTGCATTGGGTTAGGTCAAATTCTGGAGCAAAGCTTCTCCTATCTCCTCCCCTTAACCCTCATTCCTCCCCATCTCTCTAAGAGGAGGGGGACAGTAAAACAGATAATTCTCTGTCCAGAGCAAATTTCCAGAGGGTGAGACAAAGAGTGAAGTGCTATCTTAGTTATCCCCTGAAAGATCCATATGTTAAAAGCTATTTATATTTATAGGCCTAAAAAAGCGACTGAGAACCAGGGTGGAGAGAGGTGAGGAACCTAGTCATCTGACATTTACGTCAGCTCCAAGTTTAAAGAGGATATCTGAAGATTTAAAATAAGTGGCTGCTAAGCTTCAGTACAGAACAGCTTACATGCAATTGAGATTTGGTCTGTTATTTGAGTGACCTGTTCACCCTAGGGAAAGACAGAGGTGGAAGAGAAAAAAAGCAGTACCATCTGCCTGGTAAACTCTACTCCCTCTCACTCTTAATCTGATCCCCTAAGAATATTACCCTCATCTCTGAAAATTCCAAAACCCACATTTCAGTTCTCCTTCCATCAAAATATCATCCAATTGGACTTTCTAGGAGTTGACCTATTTTAATGAATGATGAAAGCACATTTCTGAGGTTACTCTCCTTAATTTTGGGGTAAGGAGCTCCAAAGATGTTTACCTTAGCATCTTCCCCTCTACCCAGTGCCATATCCAGAACAGAAACTCAATAAATGTGTGGCCAATGCAGGGAAACACTTTCCATTTGGCTACACAGCCTCTTGTAGCGCCAATGATTTCTTGAAACATTTTAACTATCATCACCGTTTTTCTTATTTTTACAGCCTTAATACATTTATTTCATCACAAAGCCAGCTAACTTTGGGGAGTCTAGGCCCCAATACGTTACAGAACAGGAATGATCTATCTCTGCCAGATATAGAAACCAGGGGTTTGCAGTTACAAATGAATACAAGTCTGTTGGTGTTGAAATGCATTTACACTTGGCAAATCATTGCTTCTTGTTTTTAGAATAAAAGTTTCTTTAAAAGTCTCAAAAAGCTTCTTTGACATCAACTAGTTTGTAAAAAACACCATTTTGATTATTTAAATTTAAATGAATAAAAAACACATGGGTCAAATTTCCCTTAAAATACATATGGTTTTTAAAATGAGAAGTAAAAGGTGCTTGGCAAAAAGCAGTTTGGGTTTTATTGAACCCCAAACTTTTCAAAAACAGTTTAATCTGCTTGATGAGCCTAAACCATGGTTATTGAAAATGTGATTTTTTTAAAAAAAATGATAGCCACAAAAGATATTTAATAGAAATACTCAAATTCTGACCTATAAAATATTGTTAACTGTTTTGACTTTAAGGAAGTTCACTTAATGGATTCTACAGCCTTATAGAATTCTTTGAAATTATAACCCAAGAGAACTACGTGTGGCCTAGTCCTTTCAGAGCTGCTCTTTCTGTGAGCTATAGATCATCTTTAGCCTCTTTAAAGGAGGGTGACGTGCATTATTATTAGAAACGTTCCCAGACAATTTTGACACTTTGTTAAACTGTAATGTTAGCTGCTATGTTTTGTTGTCAAGTTTGTTTGTTTTTTCAAAAAGACATTTAATCCATATTGCGTTGGCACCATCCAGTTCTCCTTATCTTTCCCCACCTTTCCCATCGCTTTGTGTCTCCACTAACTGAAGAGTCTCTTTGAATATTTTTTCTAGGAAAATATGCATGGTGTTAATTTCATGAATATATCACAAATCAGGGGAAACAATGCCTCTGTTTACTATGGCCAGTACCATTATCAGTCATTTATTTGTCCAGGCATAATTAGTTAAATATATACTATTTTCAGTATTGGGCTAGTCCTATTGGTAGTATACAGATAGGTACAATCATTCAATTTCTAACAGGGCTAACTAAGCAAACCTTGAATGAACCATGGGCTCTCAAAAATGGCAAAAACTTAATCTGGAAGTAAACTCAGAGTTCTGATCTTTTCCACCTATCAACAGCATTCTCTTTCTTACCTTTCCCTGCCTTTCACCCTCCCAGTTGAGGTTACTGTTGAGGAGAGAAGAAATCTTTTTTTTTTTTCTTTGAGACAAGTACCCCCAGTGATGGCCAACAAAAGCCCCATTATTTAGAAAGTATCAGTGTGTGTGTGTGTGTGTGTGTGTGTGTGTGTGTGTGTGTGTGTGCGTGTTGGCTTGGCTTGGCTTAAATTATGCTGCAATAAAGAGCAACCTTAAAATCTCAGTGACTTAGCCCCCCCAAAAAAGAAAGGTTTCTTTCTTCCTTATACTATTCGTCTATCACTGGCCACATGAGACTCTGAACCTTATTGTCTTCATTATGGGTCCTCCTGAAGGAACAGTTCCTCACTTGGGACATTGCACAGTCTGTGGCACAGATAAAGAGAGTGGGCAAAGCCACATGGTGGCTCTTAAAGTTTTGTTTTTGTTTTTTTCAGATATGACACATATCATTTTTGCCCATGTTTCATTGGCCAAAATATGTCACCTGGCCAGGTCTGACATCAAACTCCAGAGGGAGAGGGTATTTTGAACAATGATGTACCTGCTACAACACATGGAGACCCAGGTGTCAGAGTTAGAATTTGGCAGTGGTATGTCTTAGGTCTATTCTTCAAACAGTTTGCTAATTTATATTTTAAAACTAAATCAAAATCTCCTTTTGAGGTTAAGTGACTGAAATGCTACTGAGCTGGTTATTGGATACTTTTGTACATAGAAGGATGTGTTCTTGGATAGCTGCTCTCCCACTAGTATATTAATTGTTCCATAACACAATGTTGCTGTATGAGTTTTTTCTGTTTGTCACCTATACTATGCTACTTTAACACTAATTTTTCCCTCAAGAACCTTAAATTTAGTTAATTTAGAGTCAACAAAACCCCTGACTCAAAAAATTTATATTTTTCCAAGGTTGCTAATTTAAATTTTCTCCTTGAGAATGATCATTATGCCCAAACTAAACTTATTTTATGTTTACATTATTTTTAGATATTTCTGTGAGGTTCTTTATCTAAAGCAATAAAAAATATTCTTTTTTTTTCTTTTTCCCATAACTCAATAAGGCATAATGGATTCTATTCATTTGCCTTGAAAAAAAAACTCATCTTTTGGCTTAAACCCAGCATGGAAAATTTGAGCCCCAAAGGAATATTTTGGAAGACAGTTATATAAACAAAAGAAAAAAGGATGTGGATTAGAGAGGCTTTCACATTTAACTACAATGCCAGCTAACTTAGGGCCACAGAATAAATATGGAGAATATTAGTCTATTCTTAGCACTGATAATAAAAATAGCAAACAATATATATAACAGTATGAATAATGATGAAGTAGCTAACTTTTATTGCGCACTTACTATGTGCCAATACTATGTTATATCATTTACTATCACATCAATCATATGACGTAGGTATCATTATTGTCCATATATATATATATATATATATATATATATATTTTTTTTTTTTTTTTTTTTTTTTTAAAGAAACCAAAGCTTTGAGAGATCAAGAAATGCAACCAAGATCTCAAAGTTAGTATATGGCTGAGTAGGTCTAAATAACTCTAGAATCTAAAACTAACCACTATCCCAGTGGTCCTCAAGAGTGGTCCCTGGAGCAGCAGCACCTGGGAACTTACTAGAAATTCGCATTCTCAGGCTCCACAATTGACCTAGCAATCAGGAATTCTAAGGATTGGCCCAGCAATCTGTGTTTTAATAATACAAATCTTTTGTCCTCCTCCTTTTCACTTTTTTATTGAGTTACAACATACATACACTAAAGAGTGTAAAGTATAGTATCTCTTGATTTTGGCATGTCTCAGAGTTTTGTTTGTTTGCTGGTAATTATGGACGTTACATTGTTTAGTGTTAGATTTTGTTGCCTTTCTTTTTTATTTTTATACTTTTTATTGAATTTATTGGGATAACATTGGCTAATAAAATTATGTTTCAAATGCACAATTCTATATCACCTGTACACTGTATTGCGTGTTTACTATGCAAAGTAAAGTCTCTTTCCATCACCATTTATCCCCCCTTTACCCTCTTCTACCTCCCCCAATTCCCCTTTCCCTCTTGTAATCACCATACTGTTATCAGTGTCTATGAAGTTTTTTTTATTTGTTGAATCTCTTTACATTTCTCACCTAGACCCCAACCTCTCTCCCCTCTGACAGTTGTCAGTCTGTTTTTTGTATCTATGAGTCTGTTTCTATTTTGCTTATTTATTTTGTTTATTTAGATTCCACATTTAAGTGAAATCATATGGTATTTGTCTTTCTATGACTGGCTTATTTTACATAGCATAATACTCTCCAGGTCCATCCATGCTGTCATAAAAAATAAGATTTCCTTCTTTTCTATGGCTGAGTAATATTCCATTGTACATATGTACCACAGCTTTTTTCTCCACTCATCTGCTGATGGGCACTTGGGCTGCTTCCAAATCTTGGTTGTTGTAAATCACACTGCAATGAACATAGGAGTGCATATAGTCTTTCAAATTAGTGCTTCGGGCTTCTTCGGATATATTCCCAGAAGTGGAGTCACTGGGTCATAAAGGAATTCCACTTTTAATTTCTTGAGGTAACTCCATGCTGTTTTTCACAGTGGCTACAACAATCTGTGTTCCTACCAACAGTACACAAGCGTTTCCTTTTCTCCACATCCTTGCCAGCAATTGTTGTTTGTTGATTTATTGATAATAGCCATTCTGACAGTTTTGAGGTGATATCTCATTGTGATTTTAATTGTTGTCTTTCTTTAAAGAGAGTTGGATTAGTTCTGATAGACTGTTAAGTTACTTTAGTTTGATTGTTTTAAAGAATTTTTAGAGTAGGTTTAGAGTAGCTATTATGGTAGGGATAGTTTAGCCCCACTACCAAAAAAAAGTGTGACCCTTCTGGGATTTCTATTGAATACTCTGACTAACCAATGAGGAATCTCTGATTTGGCTAGTGGGAACTCAAACAATTCCAAGCCCTGTGTGAATACTGGGCAGTGAGCTCATGGTTCTGGTACTCTGCCTGAGCTCAGAGAGTTTTACTCTATGTGTGCAAGTCTTGGTGTTCAGCAAAAATCCAAGGGGAACTCTATGCAGATTTCTGAAGCTCTTTTTCTGTTTAGCTATCTCCCTTCTGGAACTTCCAGCCATCTGAAATTCCCTGAACTCTCATATCTATCTCTTCAATTCAGCACAGTTGTATTCTCCTTGACAACCTTCTTCCTGTTCCACATTTCAGAATGTGCCTCAAAGCAGTAAGCTGCAGTGATCATAAGCTTAGTTTATTTACTTCCTTCTCTTGGGGGAAATAACAGGCCTGTCCCATCTGTTGTCCAGAGTCTGAAAAAATGTTTATGTATCTTGCAAAGTTTTCCATGTGCTTTAGATGAAAAGGTAAATCTAGTCCCTATTACTCCATCATGGCCAGAGGTGGAATTTCATCACACATTTTTAGGAAGAAATTGGCAAGCTGATTCCAAAATTTATTGTAAAAGCAAAAGATATAGAACAGCCAATGCATATCTTGGAGGACTTATACTACTTCGTTTCAAGATAGACTATGAAGCTACAATGTGGTATAGTACGAGAATAAACTATGCATTCTCAGTGGGGTGATATCACCCCCAAGGGGGTGGAAATTATTTTTTGGAGGAAAATTTTTTTATTCTTTTAATGTAAAAAGCACATTTGTACATATAGCACATGAACAGATATATAATATACTTTTGATATTAAAAGTTCATTGGGGAAAGGGGCAATCAGTAATAAAAATAACTAGAAAGGCTCTGTAAGGGTGTGATAATAAAAGGTGTTGAAAGAAACTGGAATAGACAATTCGATAAATAAATAATCAGAAGAGAAAGTCCAGCAATAAACTCATACATCCCAGTCAATTGAATTTTAGTCAAGCCACCAATAAGAAAAGTCTTGTTAACAAATAATGATGTAACAACTATATATTCATAAATGTTCATAAGAAAGAAAATGGCCCTGGCCGGTTTTGCTCAGTGGTTAGAGCGTTGACCCATGGACCAAAGAGTCCCAGGTTCGATTCCAGCTAAGGGCACGTACCTCGGTTGCGGTTCGTCCCCAGCCCGGTTGGGGTTGTACGGATAGCAACCAATTGATGTGTCTCTCTCACATCGATGTTTCTCTCTCTCCCTCCCACTCTGTCTGAAGATAAATGTAAAAATATCCTCGGGTGAGGATTAAAAAAAGAAAGAAAATGAACCTCAACTTCTCTCTTATTCCACTCACAGAAATACACTCACAATGACTTGTGGTTCAAAATACAACATCTAGAAATCCAGAGTTTCTCCAAGAAAACAAAAGCAAAGATATGTTTTTAGAACACAAAAGTACAACCTTATAGGAAAATACTGATAAATTAAACACGTAACCTCCTCAAAAGACACCATTAAGAGAGTGGATAAAGAGGCAGCACCACGGCGGTCAGCAAGAAGAAGCACCTCACAAAAGGCGGCAAAAGGGGAGCCACGGAGAAAGTGGTTGATCCATTTCCTAAGAAAGATGGGTGTGATGTGAAAGCAGCAGCTATGTTCAATAAACAAAATATTGGAGCCTGAATGATGTGGCTCAGTGGTTGAGTGTTGACCCATGCACCAAGAGGTCACCGGTTCGATTCCCGATCATGGCACATGCCCAGGTTGTGGGCCGGATCCCCTGTGGGGGGCATGCAGGAGGTGGCCAATAGATGGATGTTTCTATCTCTCTCTCCCTCTCACTTCCTCTCTCTCTAAAATTAATAAAGAAAAAATATTTAAAGAAAACAAAATATTGGAAAAACACTAGGCACGAGAACTCAAGCGACCAGAACTGCATCTGATGGTCTCAAGGGTCATGTTTTTGAAGTGAGCCTAGCTGATCTGCAGAATGATGAAGCTGCATTAAGAAAATTCAAGCTAATTACTGAGCATATTCAGGGCAAGAACTGCCTAATTTCCATGGCATGATATTACCTGTGACAAAATGTGCTTAGTTCATTGTAAAAAAAATAGCAGACCATGATTGAAGCTCACGTTGATGTCAAGACTACCTACCAATGGTTACTTGCTTCATCTATTCTGTGTTGGTTTTACTAAAAAAAAAAAAAAAAAAAAAAAAAGCAACAGATTCAGAAGACCTCTTATGCTTAGCATAAATAAGTTCACCAAATCTAGAAGATGATGATGAAAATCATGACCCTAGATATGCAGATAAATGACTTGAGAGAAGTAGTCAATAAATTGATTCCAGATAGCATTGGAAAGGACATAGAAAAGGCTAGCCATTCTATTTATTCACTCCGTGATGTTTTGTTAGAAAAGTCAAAATGCTGAAGTAACCCAAGTTTGAATTGGGAAAACTCATGGAGCTTCATGGAAGGTTAGCAGCTCTGGAAAAGCTACTGGGATGAGACAGCTGCCAAAGTTGAATGAGCTGATGGATATGAGACCCTAGTTCCAGAATCGGTTTGAAATTCAGACTTTTAATGGTAACAAACTTTTAAAAATCTTATTTGTGAAAAAAAGAGAAAGTTGAGAAAAATGTCTGCAACATATATATCCGATGAAGAAGTCATATACAGAATACATAAAGAGCACCTACAAAAACAATAGTTAAAACAATACTTTTGCCCTGCCAGCATGACTCAGTGGTTGAGCATCATCCCATGCACCAAGAGGTCTCTGGTTCGATTCCCAGTCAGGGCACATGCCTGGGTTGCAGGCTCGATACCCAGTAGGGGGCATGCAGGAGGCAGTCGATTGATGTTTCTCTCTCATCAATGTTTCTATCTCTCCCTCTCCCTTCCGATCTGTCTAAAAAAAAATCAATAAAAACATATTTTAAAAAAGAACAATATTTTTTAAAAGAGCAAAAAACTTGAACCGTCACTTTTAAAAAGGCAAATATATAATAAGAAGAACAAGAAAAGATGCTCAGTAGCATCAGTGATCATGGGAATCTAACAAGACACTCTTTCATTCACTAAAATTGTTAAAAATGATTGACAGTACCAAATGTAGGCAAATATGTGGAGCAAGTAGGACTCATGCATTGCTGATGGAAGTGTCAAATGGAATAACTTCTTTGGAAAACTGGTGTTCGGTTCCTTATACAGTTAAACATACATTTGCACATGACCCTATAATTCCACTCAGGTTCCACCCAGGAATAAGAATGCAGATGCTTATTGCAGTGGTTTCCAGCTGAGGATGTCTCTAGCCACTGCTCTCCCCCACCCCCTAATGAAGGAACTCTCGGCAATGTCTGGAGACATCCTTGATTGCTACAACTGGAGAATGCTACTAGAATCTAGTAGGCAGAAGTCAGGGATGCCAGAAACCTTACAACAGACAACCCCTGACAATAAAGATTTTCCACCCCAAAAGTAATTACTGAGGTTGAAGAACTATGTCTACATGAAAACTTGTAAATGAGTGTCACAGTAATCTTGTTCATAGTAGCCCCTAACTGGAAAATCTCAAATATCCACCGACAGGGGACTGGATAAACAATCGTGGTGCATTCATACAAGGGAACAGTAATCAGTAATATAAAGAAGCAAGCTACTGAAATATGCAACAATATGAATAAATTTCAAAAACATTTTGCTGTGAAAAAAGTAAGACATAAAAGAACACTCTGCTTGGTTTCATTTATATGTATGTCTGGAAAAGACAAAAACAGAGCAGATCACTGGTTTTCTGGAACTGCAGGCGAAAAGCAGCAACTGCCTGCGAAGGGGCAGGAGGACACTTTTTGGAATGATGGAAATGTTTTATATCTTGATTGTGGCGGTGGATCCATTGGCGCACACCTTTTTCTAAATTTATTGAAACGTACCCCTAAAATGTACGCATCTTATTGCAAGTTAAGTTTGTCTCCATAAAATGGATTAAAAGAAAAAAAAGTCTGCAGGGATTGCGTTGCATCTGTAGATCGATTTAAGAAGAATGGATATCTCAAAAATATTGAGTCTTCTAATCCATGGACATGGTTTATTTCTCCATTTAGTTCTTTAATTTAGCTCAGCAAAGTTTTGTAATTTTTAGAGAAGTTTTACATATGTATCTTTGTCAGATTTATTACTAGATATTTAATTATTACTAGATAGTATTTTATGATGCTATTTGTAAATACTTTTCAATTTTCATTTTCCAATTGTTTGTTGCTATGTCTGTCTGCTTTTTTTTTTTTTTTTATCCTCACTCGAGGACATTTTTTTCCACTTTTTGTTCAGATAGAGTGGGAGGGAGAGAGAGGAAGAGAGAGAGAGAGAGAAACATCGACGTGAAAGGGACACATAGAGTGGCTGCCTCCCGCACGACCCACCAGGGGCCGGGGACAAACTGCAACCGAGGTACGTGCCCTTAGTGGGAACTGAACCCGGGTCTCTCTGGACCGTAGGCCGACGCTCTAACCGCTGAGCCAAACTGGCCAGGGCTGTCTGTCTGCTTTTAACTTACAAAGCTGGGGAGAATAACATATATGAAAAAAAAAGTTTTAAATAGGTATGCCAGCACCATTTCAAAAACGTAGATGAAGAGATCTGGTTTTATTTAAAGTAAGGGTTCCAGCAAACGTTATGCATTGCATTTTCTACAATGTCTGTTAGGTTTCCAGGACATTTACTACCAGAGTGTATTATGCCACAACATTTATAGAGTGAGGTGGCCTATGACCACGACATTTCGTGTGGCAGCCATGGAGGTTCCCTACTTATATTGCTCTTCAAGGAACAGCTTGCCATTCATCTTCTGGGAATGCAGTTAGGTAACAGATTCTGAGGGTTCCTGTGCGAGATTCTGCCTTTTTTATTTTTGCAGAGGGGCACTCTGAAGGGTCCGTATGCATGGATGACAAATCTCCTCTAATGGGTCTGTCTTGCCCATGGATCTTCAGCTCACTTCCCAAAGACTACATTTTATTTTACCTGTGAGTCAATTTATAACTACATAGCCCCTAAATTAATATCTCTGCCCATCCTGTTGCAAAACTGCTCTCATTGGCTGGAAACACTGTTGAGTTTTTAATCTCTCACCATAGGAAGGCTTTTCTATTTTTACCAACAAACAAAAAAAAAAGAAAGAAAAGTACTGCCAATTCTGTGTGTTTGGTCTGAGTTGTAAGGCTGAAATTAAGAAAAAAAAAATAGTATTTGTCTCTTCAAAAGTTTTATTTTTCTTTAATGGACTATATTGTTTGAAGGCTTTTGTCCAAGTCTCTGGGGTCTGTAGAAGTAAAGGATTTCTGGATTTTTCAGCTCTTATTGATTTTCTGAAAATGCCCAAAACATATAGTGCTTCTTATTTAGACTCTAACAGCACTGCCTTGCTCTCCTTCCATTCCTGTGTGGTCTTTTCAGGAAAGGGTAATTGCCCTGTGGCTTCCCCACTACCATTCATTCATTCAGCAAATATTTATTCAATGTGTACCATGTGCCAGGCATTTTAATGCATATTTCATTTTATTAGACAAAATAAAACTAAAGAGCAAAATTAAAGCAAAGCAGAATTGTCGTGTGAATTTTAAAACTTGGAATAAAAGAGGTTTTTCTGTTTTATAGCATTAGGTCAATGGAAGGTTGTATTAAGTGGGTGGTAAGAAATGGGAGAAGAATTAGATAATCTGTTGCGCTCTTAATACTCTGTAGTACAGTCGAAGCATCTACACCAAGCTGCATCTCAAACTCCACCTATCCAAAACAGCTCCTGATATGGACATCCTCAGCCTCCTTTTCTCACAGAATCCCTCATTTTAGTAAATGTCAACCCCATTCTTTCAGTAAAACTCGTTCGAGTCCTTCTTGATTCGTCTCCTTTACATCCCATATCCAGTCCATCCAGAAATCCTATTGACTCAACTTTCCAAAACAGATCCAGAATCTAACCACTTATTGTCCCATGACACTGTAGTCACTATTATTTTTCCCTCTGTTATTGCCATACCCCTCTAAATGATTTTCCTGCTTCTGCTCCTGGCACCTCCAGTCTACTCTTAGGGGTACCCAGCGTGCTACAGGGTTAACCCTCTGCTTAAAATCCATTGTCTCCCTACCTCTGAATAAAAACGGAAAATAAAGCCCTTCTAATGATGTACACAATCTGCCCTCATTTTCTCTCTGACCTCCCCCACCCCTTCTCTTCTATTCATTCATTCTGCTCTCCCCACTGACCTCCTCGGGCACTGAGCATGTAACTGGCCCAGGGCCTTTGCACTCTCTAATTCCTCTGCCTGGACCAAGCTTTCCCCAGAGATTCACCTGGCTTTCTCCCTTAACTTTCAGGGCTTACTCAAACTTCACCTCTTCGATGAGGCCCTCTCCAGCCACTCTGCCTAAACTTGTACATACCCTCTCCCCTCCCTCCAGACATGTATATCTGATCTCTGTCTCTCCTTCAGTATTTCCCTTAGCATTGATATCTATCTAAAAACCTGTATACTTTACTAATTTGCCTCACTTACTGATGAACAAGATTGTAAGCTTCATGTTGTATGAGTTATCTGTTTTGTTCAGTCCTGTATCCCCAGCACCCAGAACAGTTTTTAGCACATAGTTGGCACTCGAAATATATTTGTTGAGTGAATGAATCTAAGGTAATATTGACAAAATTCCAGAGTGAAACATGTTTTTTTGTTGTTGTTTCTGCACTGCAAGTTCAAAATCAGATTTTTGTTTTTGTTCATACACAAAGTCAAATGGTGTACAAAGTCAATGGTGTATAAAGCGTATATGCATAGCAGTATAATTTATGTATGTATCTTTTAAAGGGCCTCACTTCAACCACATAAAAAAAGTCCCACTTTTAAAGGTCTCTATAGAAGGAGATTCCACAATTATCTTAGTAAGTCCGATATTTAACTCTCACTATCAACACCTCCTTTTTATTCCAGCCCATCTGTTATGGTCTGAATGTCTATGTCCCCTCAAAACGCATTCGTTGGAATCCTAATGCCGTGATGATATTAGGGGGTGGGGCCTTTGGGCGTGCTTAGGTCATGAGGGTGGAGCCGTCGGGAATGGGATTAGTGCTCTTTTTAAAAAGTGCCCCACAGAGCTTCCTCATTCCCCTCCACCTGTGAGCATACCACGGGAATCCGTGACCCAGAGGGGCCCTTACCCAACGATGTTGGCACCCCAATCTCGGACTTGCAGCTTCCAGAACGATGAGAAATAAATTTCTATTGTTTATCAGCCATCCCCTCCACACCGACCACACCTGTAGCATCTGCCTTTTATATCCAGCCGAGATGGCAGCGTCCTCGCCCCAGACTCTGCTATGGGCTTCCCTCTGGAGACTCTCCCCTTGGTGAACTGGAAGGACCCTCCCAAGAAGCCCATGCTGTCTGCTCCTAAATTTGGGATGTTTGGACCCTCGAGAATGGTCTATATCCCTCCTCCAGGGCACAGATTTTCTCTCTCAAGTTCACCACCTGAGCAGGGACTCAAAGCTGTGAAGCCGAGACCATCTAGTATGACCATCCTGCTTCCTTGCCCAAAGGAGATGGAGGTGAAGAGTCCCCAAGGGGATGGCAAAGGACGAAGACAGCCAGGTACAGAACAATAGACAGAATGACCAGAACAGCCCCCATAGCAGTGGGGATCTACCACTTACACCTAGGCCCCTGAAGACCAGGGGAGTCCTCACTTCCGGCAAGTGCAGTCCTGGGCCTCTGGACCTCAGTCCCAAGCACCCACAAGACAGCTTGAGTGGGAGCGCCCAGCTGTCTCCCACCCCTCCTGCTCCGAGGGCCAGGTGGTCACAAGCTCATACGGCCTCCTGCCTCCTCTGAGGCCTGACTCAGAAGCAGCCGTGCTCTCTGGCCCGAGCCCATGCTGCTCCCTGCTGCGTGAAGACTCTCTGCCCAGCTCTCCAGGTTCACTCACTTTGTGTAAAGAGATGAATGCTGAAAAGCCATCAAGGAGCAATCCTCCACTGGCCTCTGCCAGCAGCAAGCCCTGCAAAAGAAGAACTTCCATGCTACTACCGCCACCACCACCACCGCCACCACAGCCACCACCACCACCACCACTGCCACCACTGCTGTGGGATCCAGGTGAGTTGCCCCCACCTCCTATGCTACCTTGCCTTGCTGTGGACACAAACCTGGCCACCTTGGAGGACACTGGGCATCACTGTAACAAGACCTTGGAGGGTGAAATGGAGGTCATGGCCGACTGCAGTGCCACTCGCCCTGCCCCTTCTTCTCTCCTTCTGGCTCAGCAATGGAAGTCACCCTGCCCCTGGCCGGTCCCTGCTCCCATCACAGACAGGGTATCTACAGATTGGATCTCTCAGCTGACTGTAGATGGTAACGATGACAATGAAATGGACACTACTCCCCCTTGCTGTCCTTCCACAATCCTGTCTTCTCCAGACTCTGGATTCCTGTCAGTTTACCAAACCCAATCCAGTAAGGAGCGCTGACGCCCTGCAGTTCCTCCACCGGCCCACCTGCATTGAAGGACCACTGCCCTACCTCAAGCCATCCCACTGGCCCCCAAACCACACCTCAGCCCACCTTAGGGACCCCTGATGGTCAGCAGAAGGGAACCTCTCCCCAGTGCTCCTGTTAGCACTGAACTACCCCTCATGGCGTTGGAGTTCCACCGAGACGCCTAACGCTGGGGACGCTCGCTCACTGTTGGACAGGACATATGCAGGCCCACTTATGGTTACTGGTCCTGCAGCTCCCATGGGTGGGGGGAGCTATGGGGTCAGTATGTCCACCCCAGGCCCCACTTGTTCACAGGCATCCAGAGCATCAGCTCCAGAGGATGCCTTAGGAAGGAAGCCCTGCTTTTGCATCTCATTCTGGCCACGTAGCCAGGGACCCGTCTGGCCACAGCATGGCTGCAGGGGGAGGAGCAGGCACCCCCGGTGCTCGGGGACACTGCTGGTTTCACCTGAAAGCCACTCACCTGGAGTTTCCTCATTTCATTCTTGAAAATAATCTAATTACCTCATGCAATTAAAATGTGTTTATCAAAATATTAATAAATAAATAAATAAATAAATAAATAAATAATTCCTTCCACATACACACAAGAAGTGGGAGAAAGGCTATCCTGTCTTACTCTCTTCAGGCCTCCAATGCTTACTCCTGTGTGTCTCCTCCTCTAGCTTTGCTTAGAGATTTAGAGATTTAGAGGTTCTTTTCCCTTCTTAGTGGTTTTCAACCAGGGCTGGTTTTCCACCCAGAGGACTTTAGACAATGTCTGGAGACATTCTGGGGTATCTCAAATGAGAGGGGGTATGCTACTGCCATTTAGTGGATAAAGGCCAGAGATGCTACCATGTACAGGATAAGCTCCCAAATAAATAATTTCCCAGCTAAAATGTCACTAGTGGCAAGGCCACGAATCCTCGCCCTAGGCATATACTGCCCCTAATTTGTTCTCCCTCACCTTTACCTCCTTGAGACTCTGAAAGGCAGGCATTATGGGTTTCAATTTTGGATTTCAAGTACCTAGCAGGTTATCAATACACATTTCTTGAAAGATTTAATGAAGAATTAGTTAGATCATAAACATTAAAACTACAAGGAAATAATCAACAAACTCTCTGGATGACTTAGAGAACATTTATACCCTAGTGCTACTAATTTGGAAGCTAAATGCATGGTGCCAGTGAACTTCTTCTAAAATCCCATGTAAAATTATGTATGTGCATACTTGCAATGTTATGAGTAGAGGGCTTAGATTTTATCTGATTGCCAAAGAGATCTATTATTCCAACAATGTGAAAAACCACAGTTAGGACACCAGTTTAAAAATTATACCCTGAGAATTAGTGCCTCAGCCCCTCTTTCGAGGAAAGGTCTGGCCATACCTGTCTGTCATAAAAGGATTACCTTGCGGTTCTGACTCATTATAACCAAATTTAAGAACCACAAGTGCTTGTTTTCTTGCCCAGAGCCTCCTGCCTTTGACTTTCTCATTGTTCTGTTATTGTTCATGACCCTTAGGTCACATTTGCTGTGCTGACATATAGATAACCTTCGAATATTGTATCCTGAGGACTTCCTTAATCAATCGCATCCCATTTTATTTCTAATTATGTATTAAATTTTAATAAGAACATTAGAAATTATCTACCCAATGCAGTCATTTTACAGATGACAGAATGGAGGCCCCCAAAGAGATTAATCAATTGCCCAATATCAGGGAAACTGCAATGAGTCAAGAACAAGTCTTTTGCTTCCTGGTTTAGCATCCTTTTCAGCACATAAGCTAATGTTTTAAATGTCATGACATCCTATTCATTGTCCATTTCCCATCTTGCTTCTTAAGAAATTTCAGCTCTTGTATGTAAGGGAAACTGCCTGCCATTTCTTGAGATTTGATCATAGTAAAAAACGAGAGAGACACACACACAATATAGTGACTGAGTAATAATAACTGACCTTGGAACAGACCCAAAGAGTTCCTTGTACAATATGTCTTAACATCGAGTTCTTAGAAAATAAGGTTCGCTAAGGGTGTTCTTTTAGATGAAAACGGGACTTATCCAGACCACAGCAGGTCCCCAGGGATGACTGTGTATCCTGGTCTGGCTTGGACAGGTCTAATTAGCTAGTCTCAGACTATGAGTTCCAGAGACCATAAAAGGCATTTGTAGTGGAGGACAAAATATTGAGCAGATAAGCAAATTGGCAACAGGGGAACAGAACGCTGTCTCCTAGAATGAAAAGGAATGTCTTCACACATCATTCTTTCTACCCGGTGCTAACCCTGCAATTCAGAATCAGCTGCTCTGCCCTGTTACAGACATATACAAAGGATTTCCTATGAAAAAGAGGAAACATCTTGTAAGCCTGATTGCTTTTTATAATTTTGCCCATTCAATAGTTATGAAATTTTCAGCTAAATGCTTTACATTTATAACCCTCAGTTTCCTCATTCTAAAAAAGAGATGCTAATAATGGCAACTACTCATAAGGTGCATACAGGATGTTTAGCTATTTCTTAGGACCTGGTAAGCTTTTAATGACTATTAACATTTGAATATTTTTAATGGTATTGTTTTAGGGAAGAGCAATATTCCATCTAACCATTATATTTTTTCAGTTTCTTGGGGAATTAATAAACTCTGCTTGGAAACTGAGTTTTCTACTTCAATAATTTAGATGAAACATCTTGACATTTCAGACACAAATTTTACCACTGGACGAGAGATGGCTAGGGGGTTTAATTTCATTTCATCAATCTACTAATCAAAATTACTGTTTAATTACCTGATTCCCCAATTAACCTGTACCAAGAAGATTCAGTACACGGAGTAGATACATTTGACTAAATTAATGTGAATTATATCTTAGTTTTACAAGTTACTTTCTTTTTTTTTCTTTTTTTTAATCTTCACCCAAGGACATTTTCCCATTCATTTTCAGATAGAGTGGGAGGGGGAGAGAGAGAGAGAGAGAGAGAGAAAGAAACATTGATGCTACAGAGACACATCGATTGGTTGCTTCCCATATGACCCTGACCAGGGCCAGGGATTGAACCACAACTGAGGTTTGTGCCCTTGACCAGAATTGAACCTGAAACTCTTTGGTCTGCGTGCTGACACTCTAACCACTGAGCCAAACTGACCAGGGCTACAAGTTACTCTTCAGCATTTAATATTATTGATTTCTTAAGTTGTGCAGAATAACTGATGTGGGCATGACGTGCCGACTATGCAGAGAAATCTGTGTGAGAAGAGAAAAATAAAAGCACAAACCAACTCAATTGCCTTAATTGATTTGAGTAGTTGTTAGATTCAAAAATAAACCCTTCCGGTTAAGGCTTTAAAAACAATTTTTTATGGCTCGGCTCTTTCACTGTGTGTGTGTGTGTGTGTGTGTGTGTGTGCACGTGCGTGTATGTGTTTACATTCTGTATTTTGGGATTATGAGAGAATTTGTATGAACAATTAGACAATGAGGCATTGGACTTTTTTTTTCCCTTTGTACTCAGAAGCACAGTTGTATTCATCATATCCCTGGGTTTCTGGCTCAATGAGACCTCTTGTTTAATTTCTCATTTTTTCCCTTTCAATCCAATGCCCACTCCCTTCACCAATAATTTGCTTTAATATGTCCTTAGATATGCACATATCTTTGACAACACTGTTAATATGTGCGTTGCTTTTGTCACTCAAGACTGTTTTTATGATCTATTAATGTTGTTGTATGTATATGTTTCTAACTGCTCTATGGTATTCCAAATATCCTTTTGCTACATTTTATTTATAAGTTTTCCTAGTGATTCATCTAGGTTGCCTCCAAGTCACTCTTATCACATATCACCTCATATGAACATCCTCATATAACTATTTATATCAGAATATTTTCTGAGGTATAAACTCAGGAATGGGCCCTGGCCGGTTTGGCTCAGCGGTTAGAACGTTGCCCCGTGGACCGGAGAGTCCTGGGTTCAGTTCCCGCTAGGGGCACGTACCTCCGTTGCTGTTTGCCCCCAGCCCCTGTTGGGGTCGTGCAGCTGGCAGCCACTCAATGTGTCTGTCTCACATCAATGTTTCTCTCTCTCTTCCTCCCTCTCTCCCTCCTGCTCTATCTGAAGATAAATGCAAAAATGTCCTTAGGTGAGGATGAAAGAAAGAAAGAAAGAAAGAAAGAAAGAAAGAAAGAAAGAAAGAAAGAAAGAAAGAAAGAAAGAAAGAAAGAAAGAAAGAAAGAAAGAAAAGTAAATAAACAAACTCAGGAATGGGACTGATAGGTCACTCAATAGAAAATATACAGGGTTGGGCAAAAGGAGGTTTACAGTTGTTCGTATGAAAAACAGTACAAGGATTAATACATAAAAATACAATAATAAACTGTATTTCACATACAACTGTAACCTACTTTTTTTAAAAAAAAATTTTTCCTTTATTGATTTTAGAGAGAGGGAAGGAGAGGGAGAGAGAGATAGAAACATTGATGAGAGAGAACATCGATTGGCCGCCCCCTGCTTGCCCCCCACCAGGGATTTGGCCCACAACCTGGGCATGTGTCCTGACCAGGAATCGAACCGGCGACCTCTTGGTGCATGGGTCAATGCTCAACCAGTAATCCACACCGGCTGGGCTACTATAACCTACTTTTTTTTTCTTTTTTTTTTTTTATCCTCACCTGAGGATATTTTTGCATTTATCTTCAGGTAGAGCAGGAGGAAGAGAGGGAGGAAGAGAAGGGAGAAGAGAGAGAGAGAAACATTGACGTGAGAGAGACACATCAAGTGGCTGCCACCCACACGACTCCAACCGGGGCGGGGGACAAACTGCAACCGAGGTACATGCCCTCAGCGGGAACCAAATCCAGGACTCTCTGGTCTGGGGGCCAACGCTCTAACCACTGAGCAAAACTGGCTGGGGCTGTAACCTACTTTTGCCACATCCTGTATATAGTATATACAGTATATAAATATATTACATATGTATATATAAAATAAACATAAGTAGTGACAGACTACTCTAGAATGGCTTTTCCTGTTTCCATCCCTACCTCGTTTTTCTGTTTCCTTTTTCCACAAACATGTCACCAACACTTAACATCATCTTCTTTCTTATTTTTGCCTCTCTGATCAGTAAAATATAATATTTCATTATTGTTTTAATTCCCCCCTGATTATTAGTGAGGTTGAGCATCCCTTCATACATCCATTAGCTATTTGGACTTTCCATTTCGTGAATCCCTTCTGTAGCCTTGGTTCTTTTCTCCCCCATTTTTATTTTTGCCGTTACTAAGAGTCCTCTGTTTATTCTAGTTTTAGAGGTAATAAATAATTTCTTCTAATGAGCTCTCTGTTAGCCTTGTCTATGGCGCCCTTCATAGAACAGAAATTTTTAAACTTCATATAGTTATAGCAATCAATTTGGGACAGTATTGCATTTCTTTGACCCAATAAACTATTCCTCAAGATGAAGTTAGAAAATATTACTTTACATTCTATTTATTAGCTTTATAATTTAACCTTGCACATTTTTGTCTTTATTCACTTGGAGTTCTCTTTTATGTATGGTGTGAAGCAGAGAGCTACTTTACTCTTTACATAGTAAACCAGCACAGCCAGTATCATATATTAAAAGAACTATTTTTCTCTACTGCTTCGCAATGCTCCCTCAATCATATATAAGGTTTTATATGTACAAGGGTCTGTTCATAAGCTCTCTCTGTTCAATCACACTGGCCTCTGTCTGTCCTTGTACCAATACCACATTGTTTTAATTGCTAAGGTCAGGGGTGTATCTTAAAGCCTAAGGTGGTCATCTGCTTTGCTCCTCTACTTAAAAATTGTCCTAGTAATTTGGGGACTTTCATTCTTTCATATAAATCTTATAACCAGTTGGTTAAATTCCTAAAAACATACTGCTAGAATTTTATGAACATTTTCAGGCCAATATTAGAAGAAAATTATGTTGTCATTTAATCTCTTTACTTACTCAGATTTTCTTTTACATTTTTAATAGTCTTCCATTTTTCCATGAAGTTTTGTTTGTTATATACTTAAATAGTTCCTACACACTATAGTTTTGTTACAGTAAATGATATCTCCTTTTAAACTGATTTTGTTTGTCAAACTTGCTGAACTCTCTCATACTTCTAATATTTTAATATTTTGTCTGCTAATCCCTTTGAATTTTTTTATTTAAATTAGAAAAACAACAGTTGCTTTCTGCATTCTAATCCTATACCTCTTAATCTGTTTTCTAATCCTATAACTCTTAATTTGTTTTCTAATATTGTTTGGCCAAAACTTCTGGTATCATAAAATATTATAACATAGCAGCCAACCTTCAAAGTTTCTCTATAAAGTAT
This sequence comes from Tadarida brasiliensis, assembly GCA_030848825.1. NCBI lineage: Eukaryota > Metazoa > Chordata > Mammalia > Chiroptera > Molossidae > Tadarida > Tadarida brasiliensis. The sequence continues at coordinate 72,531,350 of CM061267.1, read as the reverse complement.
AATGTTGGCTGTAAATTTTTAGTAGATAGGCTTTATCTGGGGGGGGGGGGGGGAATCTAACTTTTAGTAACAGTTTTTAAAAATAGTCTTTTATCTATTTCTTTTTCAAAATCTATGTTGCATAGATTTTTTTCCTTTTAGTTCCTTAGTGTGTAGATTTGCTTATGTTAAACACCTATGTATTTTCAACAGAAAAACTTCTAGATCATATTACTGTTTTGTAAAATACACTGATTGATTCCATTAGCTAATAATTTTATTCAGAATTTTCTCATTTATATTTATGAGTAAAGTGGACCTACATATTTTTTCTTTCTTATGCTGTTTTCATCTGGGTTTGAAATCAAGGTTTCACGAGCTTTATAAGGTTACTTAGGCAGCGTTCCCTTTTTTCTGTTTGTTTTTTTTGGGTGGGGGGAGGGATACCTCATATAAAGTTCAATAGTTCTTTAATAATTTAGTAAAACTCAACTATAAAATTGTAAAAATGCTTTGATTACTATAAAAATTTAATTGTACTAGCCTATTAAACTTTTCTATTCCTTCTTGGGCCAATTATATATTTTATGGGGTTTTTTTCCTCAAAATTTATATATTTTACCTAGGTTTTCTTGTTGTTATTCTCTTTTTCATTGTTTTATTTTAACTTTATCATTAATATCCCCTCTCCCCTTTTTTGCTTTGTGTTTACTCTGTTGCCCTTTTATAGCTTTTTTGGTTGAAATTAGCCCATTTGTGTTCAGACTTTGTTTTTTGATGAATATATGTACATCTTTTGAATGTCCTCTATATTCCACATTAGCTATGTTTTGATTGCCTTGTAGTCACCCCCATTGGTGAGGGAGGGGTCCTCCAATCTAAATCGTATGAGATGGCTGAATACAGACAGGTGACATTGGACAGATGAGACTGACAGCACTGTATCAGTCACATACACTTGTAGCCCAGGAGAGAAGGACAGCACACACCACGGGGGGCCACCAGAGTTGCACTTGGTAACAGAGCGAAGCAGCAGCGTCTGCTGGAAGCTGGTTTTGTAGTAGCCATAGGTTCCGGAAGGAGGACATGTGATTGGCTTCCTTGAATAATTCCACGGGCTGTCAGGGGAGTGAAACCCATTTGGTTGAGGACCAGGTGGGACGGAGCAGCTAGTCCAGCTGATAGGGAAAACAGTCAGGTGGGGAGACTCTCCCATTGTGTCTTATCTGCTGAGTGTAGGGAAACTCATGGCTAGGCCTTTTGAGGTCCTCTCCCTTTCAGAGGTCAAGGCAGCACATAATAGTGAATATTAATTTTAGGCCTCACACCACAAGCTAAATCCCAGAAATTCTGATGTGTAATGCTCTCTATGTATTTTATACACTTTCTTATGACTGCCTCTTTAATCTAAAAGGTATTTAGTAATTTCTTTCTTTCTATCTATCTATCTAGTTTCCACACATATAGCATTTTTTTTTTTTTTTTTTTTAGTCTTCACCTGAGGACATTTTTTTCCATTAATTTTTAGAGAGAGTGAAAGGGAAGGTGGGAAAGGGTAAGAGAGAGAAAAAGAGAAACATCGATATGAGAAAGACACATCAATTGGTTGCCTCCCCCACATGCCCCAATGAGGGCAAGGGATCAAACCTGCAACCCAGGTACATGCCCTTGATCAGGAATCAAACCCAAGACCCTTAAGGGCACGGGCTGATGTTTTAATCACTGAGCCACACTGACCAGGGCTTATCTAAAAGAAAAAAAATGTTTTAAATTAAAATGTCCACACTACAAAGCAATCTAATGATTCAGTGCAATTCCTAATTCCTTTCCCATGGGATAGGCGATTACAATTCAGAGAGACAGCTCTTGACAAAGAGTAGTGGCACAGGCCAAGTAAGGTTGGGGAACGTCTGGCCCGTGGGCCACATGAGGCCCTCGAAATCAATTCCAGCTAACATCACACGCCTCACCAAATTAGACTGACCAAATATAGCAGGCTAATTTTTAAGTTGATAATTTTGTATGGCCCATGAATGATGTTATAAATATCCAAATTGCCCTTGGAAGAAAAAAGGTTCCCCACCCCTGGTAGGAGAAAGGGAGAGGGAGGAAAGAATGTAAAATAATTCAGAAGCTGCTTGCCCACAGAAATGTGAATCCACGCGGTGGGACTCAGGTGAAAGCGGATTTGTGTAAGAAGTTTGGTGGAGGGGAAAAGAGAAGCGCTTCCTCCATGGTCAGAGAATTATGTCTAGACAAGGATGACTGATTTGACTCCAAAATTAAAATGTTGCAATGCGATTTTTCCAACAATAATGGTTGATTCTTATAAGCAAAGAATTATATGGTTCTTCTTTGCTCTCCTATTTGTAATAGCCCCTCTGATTTCTACCATCAACGTGCTTCTTGCAAGAAGCAAACCAGATAATTGAGTAAAAGACAGCTGGAGTAGTCACTCCAAATTACCTATAGTCTACAAAAGAAAAAAATTACCAGAAAGCTGCAATTTTTCTTTTCTCCCAAAGTGAAATTATGCAGGAGACTATTCAGAAAATATTATTTTATTTACATCCTACGTTTATGTAAATCCACAAGAATAAATAGTTTCCAATGACATCATCCTCCCTCCTTTGTAAGTAGATAATTAACTGGTCTGTATACTTTTCAAAAGAAAGATTTCACCAAATAAGGACCTTTGTGAATGCAAATGCCCAAAGCACACCACACTCGCTGAATAGAAAAGTAAATCTAACCCTAAAAGATAAGGAATATACCTAAGCAACTGCTTCTTAGGAACAATATTATTCATTTATTCAGATTTTCTTGTTAAGATATTCTCAATTTAGCCCTGGCTGGTTTGGCTCAGCAGTTACAGCATCAGCCTGCGGACCAGAGAGACCCGGGTTCAGTTCCCACTAAAGGCACGTACCTCGGTTGCAGTTTGTCCCCGGCCCCGGTTGGGGTTGTGTGGGTGGCAACCACTCAATGTGTCTCTCTTACATCGATGTTTCTCTCTCTCTCTTCCTCCTTTTCTCCCTCCTGCTCTATCTGAAGATAAATGCAAAAATGTCCTCCGATGAGGATCAAAAAAAAAAAAAGATATTCTCAATTTATTCAATTAAAATATCATTTTAAAGTTATTCTTTTGCATTTTTAACATCTAAATTTCATTATGACCAGAACTTGTTTCAGCTTATTAATTTTTTCTTCAAAGTATGTTCTAATCATTCCTTCCCCTTTTTCTATACCATTATCACATCCTTATCCTCTGTATCAGCTACCATTGCTATATAACAAAACACCCCAAAACTCAATGGCTTAAAACAATTATTTTGTATTTATCATGTATTTGTGGACTGGCTGCTCTCCAGCTCTCTCTCTTTCTCTCAACTATCTAGGACATGTTCTTCTCTTGGTGATGGCAGAAACAAATCCAATCACAAAAGAGCTTCTTAAGTCCCACTAACATTCAATCAGCCAAAGAAGTCAGGTGGTCAAGCTCAGAGCCAAAGGATGGGAGATGGAGAGTGGGAGAGAAAGGGAATAAATATTTGGAACAGTAATTTAACCTACCTCATGTCCTCATTGATATATTATGGCACATCAACCTCTTAGTTGCTTTTGATAACTGTAGAATTATCCTTGTCCAATGTTTCCTGTATACATTTCCCACATTAGTCTTCCTTAAAGTCATGAGTGGGTCACAGTTTCCAAATATACTGTGTCTAAAGTCTTCTTCCTGTCTTTCAGAGTCCTTCATAATTTGGCCATTCTTCATTTTCTCAACATAAATCCTCCACTCTAATGAATCCAGACTCAAATATTTCATGAACATCCGTTACCTACTCTCATCTAGGTACCTTTGTTCCTACATTTCCTCTCACCCCAAATGCCACCTTCTCTGCTCAGTCCTAATTACATCTCCACAAAGTTCCCTAGGTCATTTTCCCTAACTTGTCTCCCTTTTTTGCTGCTGAATCAATGGGTTACTTCTTCCATGGGAAAATTTACTATTTGCTTGTTGGTTCAACAAAGTTTTGCCTTGTATTTACTAGGTGCCAAGCATTGTAGTAAGTATTGGAGATAACACAGTGGAAAAGACCCAGTCCCTGTCCCTCATATTGGTTGACAATCTCTTAAGGAATATTAGGGTGTGACAGAGCTGCATAGAGGTGAACATAGGGACCCAGAAGTACACAAGAGGAACATTCAATCCTGTCTTTGGAGACTATGAGAAGATATTTGGAGAACAAGCTGTCTGTGGTTAAATCCGTATAATGAGTGAGAGTTATTCAGGTGAAACAGGATTATTAGAAAGCATTAAAGGCAGAAGGAACCAAGGCAAGGAAGAAAAGAGCCAGTGTATTTGGAGAGCAGCTCATAATCCAGTGTGGCTGGGGCACTGAATGTGACACAGAGAGAAGAGGGAGATAAGGCTGGAGAGGAATGCTGTGTATAAGGAACCTGAAACTTCTATAAGGCCAGCAGGGAAGTAGGTAGCATGTTTAAACAGGGGCATGACATAATCAGATTAGCATCTGGATTTTTTGAAATTAAGATATAATTGAAATGTAACATTATATTAGTTTTGGGTATACAACATGATTCAGTATTTGTATATACTGTGAAATGATCACCACAGTCTTGTTAACATCTGTCACCACACATAGTTACAATTTTTTTCTTGTGATGAGAACTTTTAAGCTCTACTCTCTTAGTAGCTTTCAAATATACAATATGGCATTATTAACTAGTCACTATGCTGTACTTTACACCCCCAGGACTTATTTATTTTATAACTGAAAGTTTGTACCCTTCGCCTATTTTGCCCACCTCCCCACCCTGCCTCTGGAAACTACCAATCTGTTCTCTGTATCTATGAGTTTGTTTTGTTTTGTTTTTCAGATTAGATTCCACATAATGGTGGTTATTTGGCTTTCTCTGTCTGACTTATTTCACTTAGCATAATGCCCTCAAGGTCCATCCATGTTATTCCAAATGGCAGGATTTCCTTCTTTTTTATCTCTAAATAATATTTCAGTAGCTCTATCTTTCATTCACACACACACACACACACACACACACACACACACACTCACACACCATTTTCTTTATCCATTCATTCATCCACTGATGGACACTGAGGTTGTTTCCATATCTTGGCTATTGTACATAATGCTATAATACACATGGGGGTGCAGATATCTTTTCAAGTAGTGTTTCTGTTTCCTTCAGAAACAGATTGCTAAATGCAGATTTAGCAAAAGCAGATTGCTAAATCGTATGGTAATTCTATTTTTAATTATTTGAGGAACCTTCTTACTGTTTTCCATAGTGGCTGCATCAATTTACATTCCCACCAACAGTTCACAAGGGTTTCCTTTTCTCCAATCCTCTCCTTTTAAAATCTTTTCAAACAGATTAGGTTTTTAAGACATCACCTTAGCTGCTCTGTGGACCATGGATTAAAAGGCGATAAGAAGAGTTCAGCCAGCCCTGGCTGGTTTGGCTCAGCAGTTAGAGCGTCGGCCTGCGGTCCAGAGAGACCCGGGTTCAGTTCCCGATAAGGGCATGTACCTCAGTTGCAGTTTGTCCTCGGCCCTGGTTGGGTCTTGTGGATGGCAGCCACTCGATGTGTCCCTTTCACATCGATGTTTTTCTCTCTCTCTCTCTCTCTCTCTCTCCCTCTCTCCTTCCCACTCTATCTGAACAAAAAAATGGAAAAATGTCCATCTGAGGATAAAAAAAAAAAAAAAAGAAGAGTTTAGCCAGTGTGGCAGTGGTTGAGCATTAACCCATGCACCAAGAGGTCGCCAGTTCGATTCCCCAGGGTCCGATCCTCAATGGGGGGCATGCAGAAAGCAGCCAATTGATGTTGTCTCTCATTGATGTTTCTTTCTATCTCTCTCTCCCTCTCATTTCCTCTCTCTAGAAAATCAACAAAGGAAAAAAAAGGGAGATAAGAAGAGAAGAAAGAATACCAGTTCAGGAGGCTATCATAAATCCTTTATATCTTAAAAAATAAAATTTCCTTTGCTGAAAGAATTATATATATATATATATATATATATATATATATATATATATATATATATATATAATCTTAAGAATGAAGGCAGATATACAGAATTTTTATGTTAATATCAGTGATATTGGAAAGTTGCCCCAAAAGAAATTGTGTCCATAGAAATAACAGCTACACACTCAAGGGAAGGAACTATGTACTTGATTGTTTGCCATGTATTCAATTACCGGGTAGGTCAGTGACTCAATGCCCTTAGCAGTGGAAAAAAAGCTATTAGATTGCCCTGGCCGGTTTGGCTCAGAGGTTAGAATGTCGGCCCATGGACCAAAGAGTCTTGGGTTCAATTCCAGTCAAGGGCACATACCCCAGCTGTGATTTGATCCCTGGCCCTGGTTGGGGTCATGCGGGTGTGTCTCTCTCACATTGATGTTTCTCTCTCTCTCCCTCCCTCCCTCCCTTCCTCCCTTCCACTCTATCTAAAAATCAATAAAAAAATATCCTCGGGTGAGGACTAAAAAAAAAAGGCAATTAGATCACCCCACCCCCACACCAGGGCAGGATTCTTCTCTCTGGTATGTTCACAGGACTCTGTTCAGTCTCATTTTAAAGGTCTTAAGCTTGGAGTTTTTAATCACCTCCTTTAGAAGACTCTTCCCTTCTATCATAGGAAATATGTCCTTAAGGGAAATTCACTGATACTTAACCCATATTTTACTTGTTATAATTTCCTATTACCCTAATTAATACCTTTCTCTGAGCCTTTCCTTGTGACTCATCCACAAAGTATCACCTCTTCCTCTGTGGTGTTTTTGCCATTCAGATCCCTTGCATGTGGACAGTTATCCTGAGTCTCTAGTCAGTCTTAATGGTTAGGAAATGTTTAAGCCTGTATACTAATAAATCAGCTCAAGGTATAATTAGAGGCTTAACTCTGTGAAGAGAAGATGTAACCCATTTGTTAATAACATCACTTAGGTCTTTTGAAAACATTCTTGGCTAAAATAACTGAGTCAAATTAAGAACTAGCCTTAAACAAAAAGTCAAAATAATGGCCTTCTAGGATTATTATAAGTCCAATTCCCTCCTTGAAAGTATAGCTAAGAATGCTCTGTAGCTTTCTGCTAGTTGACGCCTAGTTTCTCCAAAGTTGGTTAAAGTTCAGATGTAATTAATATTCACTGATGTGCTAGATGTTTTTATTTAATCCCCACATTATACTCATTTTATAGGCAACTATACCAAGGCTAAGAGATGTTAAGTAAGTGCTCAAGGCCACACAGTAGAAAGTGACAGACTCAGGGTATAGACCCAAGTCTTTTGACTCTAAATCCTGAGCTCTTGAAATTTCATTCATCTGATTTCGAGATGGTAAGATGATTACTTAATGGGCTTGAGTCTCCACTATACCACGAGGCCTTAGCAAAATATCTGCTTTGTATTTTCTGTTGTGCCATAAAGCATATAGGCATTAAGAACAAACATGTTTATGGATATATAAGAGCCATGAAATTCATATTCTCCACCTTGTACTAATCCATACCTCCTTACCCAACCTACTTCTCATTGTTCCTATTCTGTTCTTGTACATTTTGGCCACTTCACTCTTTTATAGCACTTTTATAGATGAAGTACTCCAAAAAGTTTTGCAAAGATTGCACAGTAGAAAGAGGGTAAGCTCAAAATCAAACACTGTCTTTGACTCCAAAGCCTTTCATTTGCTGAAAGTGAAACCAGGAAGCTCTATTTTGCTTCCTCATAGGGATGATGGGGGGAAATAACCAAAGAGTGATTGCAACATGTTTTGCAAAGTAAAATATGCTAGTGAAAAACTGATAGTATCGACCTGCTCCATAGGAATTGTAACTATGATGAATTTTAAGGCTCACTAAACCAGTTTTTCTGTTGTGTAATTCCTCCTCCTGTCACTCTCCTAAATACGCAATGTCATCTTTTATGTATTGTAACCTATTCAGTGATAGCTAGTGTTAATTCTACTGCTACTTGGACAAATTATGTTTAAAATTAAAGTTAATATTCTTAATGAAAAGATCATTCTGTATAATTAAATAAAATTTCAAAAGAGAATGTAACCTGACAAACACTACCTCAGTCAGGTGATCAAGGTCAACATCAACAATGGTAAGTTATGTTGATAGCACCCTTGGTATCATGGGATGCAAATGGCATTTTATCTCTGTGGTCTTGCTCCCCAAAATTGTAACCCCAGTCAAATCATAAGAAAAACACGAGAAAAATCTCAGTAGAGGAATGTTCTACTAAATACCTAATATAGATAGAGAAAAATGTAGAGCTAAAACCAAAAAAATACTTAAGTACTCCTCAAAATTGTCAAGGTCATCAAAAACCAAGAAAGTCTAAGAAATTGTCACTGTCAAGAGAAGCCTAAGAAGACAAGATGGGTAAATGTAATGTGATATCCTGGATGGGATCCTGGAACAGAAAGAGGACATTAGGTAAAAACTACAGAAAACTGAATAAAGTATAAACTTTAATTAACAATAATGTATCGATATTGGTTCATTAATTGTGACAAATATACCATACTAAGGTAACATGTTAATGGTAGCGTAAATGAGGTGTGGGATGTATGGGACTCTCCGTATTGGCCTCATAATTTTTCTATAAATCTAAAACTTCTAAAAAATAAAGTTTATTACAAATAAGAAGAGCATGTAAATAAAATTTTGCTTTGAATAAATTCCTTAAAATGTATATTTTTTCCTTCTCCTGTTCCTCTGTTTCTTTAAAAATCCCAAGGACTCAGAAAGAACAGCATTAAAAAAAAATTCACAGGAAATATGTTTATTATGAAAGTGTAATAAATTAGACTTTTCCCATCCTGTCACCATAAATAGAGATTTAAAATTTTAGGGTTATTTTTCTTTAGTTTTATTATTAATTACTACCTTAAAAAGTAATTTTTCCATTTGTAAAATAGATAAAATTCTATCTTGTAGGAGGCTTATAAAGTTTAATGAAATGAAATAGATATGTAGTACATTAAAATAATTACTTTAGCCCTGGCCGGTTTGGCTCAGTAGTTAGAGTGTCCACCTGCGGTCCAGGGAGACCCGGGTTTGGTTCCTGCTAAGTGCACGTACCATGGTTGCAGTTTGTCCCCGGCCCCAGTTGGGGTCGTGTGGGTGGTAGCCAGTCGATGTGTCTCTGTCACATCAATGTTTCTCTCTCTCTTCCTCCCTCTCTCCCTCCCGCTCTATCTAAAGATAGATGCAGGAATGTCCTTGGGTGAGGATAAAAAAAAAAAAAAAAAAGAATTATTTTAGGGCTAACATTCTAATATCAGAGCTTTTTAGAATGATCCATTTTTATCCATTTTAACCACTGACCAGAAGATTTGACTTTGCTGTTAGTAAAGAGGCCTATAATAATTTTATTCCTTTGCTGGATTTTCTTCATAAAAGTGAGCATGCACATGGACTCTGCTTAAATACCAGGACATGCTGACACAAGCTGGGGGCAGAATTGCACAGATGGTCCACACCCTGGCTCCGGCTCAGTTTTTAAAATCCAGGACACAGCGTAACCAAGCAAGTCACTGTTTTATGAATCAGCCCCTCCACGCGAGGGGAAAAGTCCTTGGCAACCCGGCAGTGCTGTTCTAAGGTAAGAAGTGATTGCCTAGGGAGAAGACATCAAGGTTACCACACGTACAGGCTTGCTCTGCCCAGGACATGGGGAGTTTTGCTTTGCTTGGAATCAGCCCCAGAATTCAGAATTAAGCTAACTACTGCTTGCTTTTTAATATCCTAAAAATGCGTGCTTTTCATAAGACCCTAGGTGCTGGTTTTCATATTTGTGCTGGCTTTGTCTCTGCTTGCTATTCCAGAGCCCTTGGGCTTAACACACCATTGCTTGATCTCATCAGGTAATGTGAGGTAGAGTGAGGCAATCAGCTGTTCAATTCAGTCACAGGTGTGCATGTAGCAACAACCCCATGTGTAATCAGAAGTCACAAGACAGTAAGGGCGACTGCAGTTTCTGAAAGAACTGATTAGGTCAACGCCAGAAACTAAGCAGCCTGGGTGGGGTATGGTCATCACCTCTGTGGTGTCTGTTGTTCTTATGGTTTCTGCTATCAGTGCCTAATTCAAGAGAACCTCACCTGGTGAGACCAACAGGAGACAGGCAGGCTATTCTTCTGTGGAAATGCTGGGTCCAGTCTCTGGCCCAGGGTAATTTTCAAGTGTTCCTTTTCTTCTCTCATGTAGGCCTGTGGAATCATGGTAATAAAGACTCATGACTCATGGTAGCTACTGACAAGAATTTTATGGAACATAAATTCACCAAGCTCTGTGGCTTGACTTTTAATACTATATGACTTGAAAGTTGTACGGTTGAATTCCATAACCTTTCCCTTTATTACTGTTCCTACTGCATCTATCCCTAGAGATTCCTCTCTTCTCATCTCCAAGATTGCTATGAGTGACTCACGTACTCCCTGGTATCTTCCCATTAACTGCATAGACACGCACACCATTTCTGCTTTAGAAGTTTAGACTAAATACTATAGGAATGCTGACACCAGAAAAAAAAATGTAATAAGCATGGGGGAAGTTGTTAAAGCTAATAAAGTATTTTAAAATCTTCCAGCCATAGTCCCTAATTTGAAGTTGTATGATGATACCCTTTGGATTTCTGTTCTTATTCAAAGAAATAATTTTAAAATGTTGATCAGGTTCCTATTTGTGACTAATATTTATTTTGCAGGAACTTTCAGATGGGTGTAACCAAATTCAGTGGGCATTTTCAAAACACAAGAATCGCCCCCCATGAACATATTATTGGGATATGTATATCCCTATCCAGAACTATGTGAGTGCTAAGGAGCTATTCAGTTAATACACGAAAAAAAGGGATAATTGGGCTTCAAGTTTTATTTCTGTCATTTGACCCTTGAGAGTAACTAACCAGAATTTTGTTGGGTAAAAATGTGATTCTGGAACAAATGCACATGGCTCCATAGCTTGGTTTCTAATTTCAATAGCATCACTCTACTCGGCAATGTTGCTTGGACTCAAAGCTAGCCTAGGATTTTCTTCCTGGCTTAGTCCTATATGCATAACTTCTAAACATCTAACAGTGTTTAGGCTTATGATCTATAAACTCATCAGACGAGTTTATTAGTTTGTAGTGCAAAGTGTTTACATTAAGCAAGTTAATTATTTTTCTCTAGATATCAACCTCAGAAATGAACTAAAGACAGCCATAAGCTTAATGACTGTGGAATAAAACACAGAGAATGGTTTTTTGTTTGTTTTTTTAATCCTCACTTGAGGACATTTTTCCATTTTTGCTCAGATAGAGTGGGAGGGAGAGAGGGAGAGAGGAAGAGAGGGAGAGAGGAGGGAGAGAGAGAGAGAGAGAGAGAAACATCGACATGAAAGGGACACATCAAGTGGCTGCCTCCCACATGACCCCAACCAGGGCCGGGGACGAATCGCAACCGAGGTATATGCCCTTGACCGGAATCTAACCCGCAAATCATTGGTCTGCGGGCCGAAGCTCTAACCACTGAACCAAACCTGCCAGGGCACAGAGAATGTTTTTAAGCTGAGATAGCTTGCTGAAACTTCCTCTTACAATTATGGTGCCACAGAGTTATATCTACTCAGGACCCTAAATATTCCTGTCATTAATCCAGGACCCCCTACTTTAGGGGTATATCAAAAAATTCTTACTTTGTAATTCTCGTTTTTCTGAATGCCAAATGCACCCACACCTTTTCAATTCTACATTTTCACCCCCATTGTACCCCTCTTACAACATTTGGACAATATGTTTGACATAATATCTACCTGACTTCCTATGGAAAGGAAATATCTATGTATATTAATTGCTGTTAGTCCCACAGTAGGACTTGCATTTTTAAAATCTTTTTTACTGCCCTGGCCGGTTTGGCTCAGCGGTTAGAGCGTCGGCCTGCGGTCCGGAGAGACCCGGGTTGGGTTCCCGCTAAGGGCATGTACCTCGGTTGCAGTTTGTCCCCGGCCCTGGTTGGTCGTGCGGGTGGCAGCCACTCGATGTGGCCCTTTCATGTCGATGTTTCTCTCTCTCTCTCTTCCTCTCTCTCCCTCCTACTCTGTCTGAACAAAAAAATAAATAAATAAAATCTTTTTTACTTTCTAGCATTCACCTTATTTTGCTCTGTTCTGTATATCCAATCACTACAACAGCACATGGGAATAGCTCACCACATTTCAAATTTGTATTTATATCATCAGTTTAATGGGTGCCATAAGCACAAACAAGAGCAAAATGGTAATATAAGATCACAAAGGAGCATCATATAGGATAAACATTGCTTTGTTCCTCGTCCTGTATATGTGAATGGGAGAATTTATATATGACATAATGGTGGGAATCTTGGTACTTTAATATATAACAGTAGTAAACGAGGGTGTGCAGTTGAATAAGCCTATCTTATTGTTGTCAGTCATTACTGACTTGAGGTTTTAATTCAGAGGATGTTTGTTTTATTCTAAGTACAGTGCTGACAAAGCTTTGATAGACTAGAAGGGAAGCACTCAAGGAAGAAAAGTATTGCAGTTAATATAAACAAACACATTATAATTAATATAGCCTCTGAAGAATTTTAACCTAAATTTTTAAAATATCTTGTGATTAACAAATGGTGCTGGGATAACTGGATATTTACATGAAAATGAAGTTTGACCCTTATTTCACACAACATACAAAAATTAACTAGAAATGGATCATAGACCTAAAGCTTCATGACCTTGGATTAAGCAATGGTTTCTAGATGTGACCCAAAAGCATAAGTAATAAAATAAAAAATAGATATAGATTTCATCAAGATTAAAACCTTCTTAATGGCAATTGTGTGAGGAGCTACATTAATTAGATTTACTGTAGTAATAAGTTCACAATGCATATGTATATCAAATTGTGTCGTACACCTTAAATAGATACAATTTTTATTTAAAAGATATATAAACAAAAAAAGATCAAAAACGTTTTGCTTTAATGGAGACCAAAGTGAAAAGACCACCCACAGAATGGGAGAAATTGCAAATCTTATATATCTGATAAGGGATTTGTACCCAGAATATACAAAGAACTCCTAACTCAACAATAAAAAGACAAATAACTCAATTTAAAAATGGGCAAGGGATTTGAATAGACATTTCTCCAAAGAAGATATACAAATGGCCAATAAGCACTTGCAAAGAGGAACATCATTAGTCATTAGGCAAATACAAATCAAAACCACAATGAAATATTCTGGGGGGAAAAAAACCTTAATAAAATGCACGTAAGCCATAAACACACACACACACACAAACACACACACAATGAGATACTACTTCACACCCACTAAGGTGACTATAATCAAAATGACAAACAATGACAAGGGTGAGCAAGGTTATGAAAAAACTGGAAACCTTGTACATTGCTCATGGGAATGTAAAATGATACAGTGTCTTGGAAACAGTTTGATAGTACCTCAAAAAGTTGAACATAGAGTTAGCATATGAGCCAGCAATTCCACTCCGGGTCTACTCCTAGTTATATCCCAGGAAAAATGAAAACATACATCCACATAAATTCATAATAACCAAGAAGTAGTAACAACCCAAATGTGCATCAATTGATGAATAATAAAATGTGGAGTGCCCACACAATTTTACATTACTTGACCATAAAATGGAATGAAGTATTGACACATGTTATAACATGCGTGAACCTTGAAATCATTATGCTAAGGGGAAGAAATCAGACACAAAGCACCACATATTATATGACTCTATTTGTATGAAATGTCCAAAATAGGCAAATCCATAGAGAAGGAAAGTAGATTAGTGGTTGCCAGGGCCTGGGGGTAGGGAAAATGTAGAGTGACTGCTAATGGGTATTGGGTTTCTTTCTGGAGTGGTGGGAATGTTCTGTAATTAGGGAGTGATGATAGTTGCAAAACTGTGAATATAGTAAAAGCCTGTGAGCTGTACACTTTGAAATGTTAAATTTTATGGTATGTGAGGTAGGCTTATGAAATATTCATATTTTAAGGTAAAGAAACTGTTTCAAAAAGGCTGAGGGCTTCATTAAGATTGGAGGTAGGTGGTATTAGACCAATAGTTCTCAAATGTGGTTTGCAAATCAACAGTCATCAACATCACCTGGAAACTTGTTAGAGATGCACATTCTCAGGTTACACCCCAGATCAAATGAGTCAGAGCCTCTGGAGGTGGAGCTCAGCAATCTGTGTTTTAACAAGTCTTGCAGGTGATAGAACACAGGTTTGAGAGGTTTGAGTAGTTACAGTTTTAAAGCCTCATTGCTCTTCCATTCACTAGATTTGTAGCCTTTGGCAAATTTCTTGACCTTCCTATGCCTCAGATAATTCATCTGGAGAAATGGTTCCTTACAGGCTATTACAAGGATTAAATGTTTAAACACAAGTAACAAGCTTGGAAGAGACATTTGCATTAATGAGTTGAGTATTCAATAAGAGTCAGCCATTATTATGCAATAGCACTGAGTTGATCTGGAAATCAAATGCACATCCCCTAACTCAGCGGAATTTGGACCACATGTATAAATTAAATTTCCTAGTGGACACATTAAAAAAGTAAAAAGAAACATGATAAATTAATATTAGCATTTCAACATGCACTCAATCAATATAAAACTTTTTCAAATAGTTTACATTCTCTGTTTCATACTGAGTCATCAAAATCCAGTACATTTTATACTTAGAGTGCATCTGAATTCGAACACTCTCCATTTGATAGTCACCTATAACTGGCAGCCATAGTACTGGACAATGCACCTGTAACTCAAATACTGTACTCTTTTCCTTCTCTAAAGTTCCTGAGCATTCAGCTTGCAGTCTCTGACTGAGGATTTTCAAAGAGTGGATACCAGGCGGGGACAGGTCATGAAGTATCCTTTCCTGACCATGTACCATCTTAACAGGTGATGTTAGGTTGCAGATGGAGCCTCCAACCCACATCCTCATCTACATTTTGTTACACAGGGATGATCTGGTAAACTGCCTGAGATGAATCTTAACAGAGGAACACATTAGATTGCAGGCTCTCATATGGTGTTTGCTGTTCTATCTATAGGGTCTAGAAGACCTGCCTGGCACATAACAGGCATTCAATGTCTTTTTTTCAATTAATTAATGAACACTAACAGTGCTTTTGGAACTTAACCTTTAATTTTATAATAATTTTTTTCCAAAATATCTGAAAACATCTAATAATTCCTTTAATATTGCCTTTACTTCTCACAAGCAGATCCATTTTTGTCTTTGAAACTGATTTTCAACCTCCTCCTTAACTTTAAATATTTATCAAGCCCCTACTAAAGATTAGGTTTCATAGAGCATGAGCTCATAATAGAATTGCTGATATCTAGGGGTTTATTTTCTGTGACAGAACACATATTTCATATATGTACAAACATTATTCAAAGATCACAAATGTAATTTTGTTTGGGTTTTTCATTGCTGAAATAAGAATAAGTACAAGCAAATATCCGTATTTCCAAAACTGATGGTTCTTCCTCATTCTCAGTAGCAGTAACTATAGGACACATGAACACATTAAGGGACACACTGCTTAAGCTGGATGATGCTGACATTATTAAAACTTACCTCTTGAACAGTCTAAAAGAGCACACAGAAACATCGCTGATGTGTGGGTGGAGCACTGTCCCAGGGAGGTTGACATCTGGTGTGAATTAGTTTCTATACTGAGTTCCTATACTTCTTGATTCGAGATGTTGTGGGTAGTTTCCTCAGATGGAGTAAAAGATGAGGTCATGATGGCCTAACAAGGCCTCTCTGAGGGTACTCGTTATAGTCTTCCCCATGCTAACTCTCCTCCAGCCACAATGGCCTCCTTCCTGTCCCTCAGAGACACCAGGTTTGTCCCAACCTTCCTGCTGCACTCTATGGTTCCCTCAGCCTGCAGCGCTCTTCTTCCAATATCCACTTTGCTACCTCTTTTCAATTCCTTCAAGTCTTGCTCAGATGTCTCTCCTTCTCCATGAGTTCTACCCTGATTGCACTATTAAATACAATCAGCTGCCCAGATTCCAACCTCCCCCTTCATTTTCCTTACCCTGCTTTTTAAACCCCTTAGCACTTAACACTCCTTATGATATATTAACCTGTGTTGTTTATTGCTCTTCACACTAAAATGTAAGTGCTGAAAGAACAGATATCTAGTCTGTTTTGTTCACCCATGCATCCCACCCTAGAGCACTGCTGGCCTATATATAGTAGGTGCTCTCTAAATCTCATAGAACGAATAAATGAATTAGTTCACTCATAGACCAGGCTCTTTCATAGAGTTCTCTCCCCTTTCACTCTTAAGCCTACTCTAGTATTAAGATCAGCTGGGAGGTTTTGTAAGCTTATCTCAGAAGTTGAAATCTCTCAACCTGTTTGTTGGGCTGCTCACTGAAGGGTCCTGTCTCTGGAATTTATTCCCCTGGGCAGGTTGCCAGAGCTTGAACTTGTTGTCTTTTGAGGTATGATGCAAGATTTAGGGTAGTTGTGTGTGTTTTTTTCCCTTTTAGAGGGGTGTGTTTCAGTGTTGGCTGACATTATTGTTTTGTCTGGGGTTTTAGTCTTGTGTTGAGTTTTGTCTGGGTTGATCAAGCAATTTAGCAACTATTCTTCACAGAGCTATGGAATAGTAGAAATTAGAGCTGGAAAAGACCTCGTGGTTGAGCCAGTCCATCCCCCTTCCCATTGAAGTGTTGCTCTCCACAATACAATGTCCACAGCTTTGTTCAATGAGGTTTTAAATGTCTTCATTGGGCACCCATTCAGCTTAACAATTAACTAAAATTCCCAGTGTTTGTCTAAACTTTCCCTTTCATATTTTCATTTTACTTCTCCTATTTGTAGTCCAAGGTAGCAAGCCCTTTCTCTTTTGGGATTTTTATACCTTTTCTGCTCTATCGGTTCCTTAGCCAAACTATACATGCATTCCTACTTTAATCTTTCCTCATTCTGTTTGTTTAATTTTGGTTTTCGTTTATTCAATTCCTTCCAATTCTTCCCCTTGATTGTTTAGTACAAGTAGTTTCATTAGAGATCCATTGAATAACTGTAACAATGATTTTCATTCTGAAAATTTAAGACAAAGCACTGCCATCTGAAATAGCAATTATAGCCAATTCATTGCCATAATCAGCCTAGGGTGTTTTTTATTTTGTTCATCAGAATACTAAACAAGTTTTATGCAATGCTCTTCATTTAACTGGACTTTAAAATTTTGATGGTAATTGTGTGATATCACCATCTCACTTAAGCACTGTTGTTTTTATATCTGCAAAGGAGAGAATATCCACTTCAGCCTCTTTTGCTGTAATCTTATGAAAATAAGTATGTTTTTCTAGGGCTAGAAAGAGATTTTTCAGAGATAAAAATCCTTCACTTCCCAGCTTACAGATAGAATCACATGGGAGACATTATTTTCAATACTGCAAAGTTCAAATGGCACTCTTTTCCCCTGGCTTACAGTAATTTATGCTAGATCAGTGCATCTCAAACTAATTGTAGTAAAGGGCAAATTTTTTAAATTCCCAAATGCCATGGACTGACTTTGTAAAATACAAAATCACAGGGTTATATGAAGTGACAGTGTCAAATTAAAGTTTCTAAATGCTATGCTCACTTTTTATATTTATCTCATCTCAGATGGGCACAGGTCCATGGACTCCACTTTGAGTAGCTATGATAGACAATCATATTCTTCACCTTCAGATTCAGATACTTTGCAAGATAAATTTTCTCTCCTGAAGATTAACATAATACTTGCCTTTACTTTTCAGCTTGTTTTCTGCTTCACTTCAAAATCAACTTCTATACAGCATAAGGAATCTTAACACTATTGTAATAACTCCGTATGGTGCCAGGTGGGTACTTGAAATATCAGGGGAACACTTTGTCAAGTATATGCCTAACTACTATGCTGTATACCTGAAATTAATACAAAATAATGCTTAATGTAAACTATAATTTAAAAAGAAATAATATAAATTTAAAAAACCACAATATCAACTTTTTAAAAATAGAAGAGCCAATCATTTCCCCAAAACATTTGGTATGTGTTCCCCACAAGTATTTATCTTTCCATTTTTCAAAGTATGGTAATCACTGATTTATTTCATAGAATCAAATCTGAATGAAAAATACTTTTAAGAAGAAAAAATATTTTCTTGACGTTTATACCAGGTCAGTGAGTTACAGGATGGTCTCTTGGTCACACAATGCCAGCAGCTTCACTTCTCAGTCATCATTAGTCCCTAGCAATCCTGGCCTCAGCCAGGGCCACGTTGATCATGGACACAAATCCACCAACCCAAGAAAGGTTAAAAAAAAAACTCGCTTTTTCCACTCTGGTTGGCAGTCCGCCATCAACCTGTACTTTTTGGATTTAAGACACAGATTATATGTCAGCAATAACTGGAGTAGCTATTACATAAGCTGGTTATGGGATGCCATGTGCTTTCAACCAGCATCTATTACAGTTTGGGTATAACGAAATTTTAGTTTTAACACTCTTTTCTAAAATAGGCTTCTCTTATTTTTAGTGGGTTTTAATTACTTTGAGAAGGAATTAAATAAAAATATACTGAAATATCATTTCTCCAGTGAATTAAAAAAAGTAAAGTTTATGAGAAAACATGAAATGTAGGGAAATATTAAATATAGTAAACTACACAAAGTAAGACATAAGTTACATGTTGGGCTTTTTATGATCTAAAAATCTATTCCAAGAAAAAGAAAAATTGAAATACGAAGACTTATGAGCTTGTTTCAAAAATAGTAAAAATAAATTCCAGCTGGTGAGAACATGGTAAAGGTACAACACAGTACCAGGGTAAATAATAGCACAGGATGGGCAAGGCATTGGCAGAGTATTACTTTAAATGCAGAACATTTTACACTGCTTTTAAAAGGGATTTTACAAAAGTAAGAAAGCATATAAATATATGTGTGTGCATGTATATGTGTGTGTGTGTGTGTGTGTGTGTGTGTGTGTGTGTGTGTATATATATATATATATATATATATACACCAGCAGAAAATGCATTGAAATAATATATCAGATGAAATTTTCTTTTTTTTTAAATTTTTTTTTCTTTATTGATTTTAGAGAGAGAGCAAGGGAGAGGAAGACAGAGATGGAAACATGAATGAGAGAGAACATCGATTGGCTGCCTCCTACATGTCCCGCACTGGGGATTTAGCCCACAACTAGGCATGTGCCCTGACTGGGAATTCAACCAGTGACCTCTTGGTGCATGGATCGATGCTCAACCACTGAGCCACACCGGCCGAGCAGATTAAGTTTTCCTTACATAATTTTCCAAGCAAAACACATGGGCAATGTGGATTAATCACTAATGAATTTTAAAAAGTGAACAGATTATTAACTCCCAATTTTAAGTGTTTCAATGTGCTAGATGTTTCATAAGAATAGTTTTTATTATTTCAAAATAATTATATAGCCAGAATGCCCAACTTTTATTTCTGTATTTAAGAGTTAAAACCCGTTAACAGACAAACAGAATTTGCAGTTCAGTTGGCAGTCACTGAATGTGAAAAGAGTTCTTAAAAGGCTCTTCTTCAGAGCCATTCTTGTTCCCATAGAAACCAATGTGAGATTCTGGAAAACAAGGTAAGTTCTAAAATAATCACCATTATAAATACCCATTATATAAATGTAAATACAGGCAATTGAAATGATTTAGATGATTTTGAAATTGCATATCATTTCCCAAACCATAATGATTCCTTCAGAGTGGTTCTTGTCTGTCATATAAATACAGCATTTACAAAATTTTTTAAATTCTTATGATTTACTTGTGAGACCATAATCGCCTTTTCAAACAAGTCTTGGGCATGCAAATATAGATTTTGAACATATATTCTGGTGCAAGATAGGTCTTTTTTGGTCAGGCTTTTACTTTGTGGTAGATTAAGTACTTATCATTAGCATTTGGATTTTATATAACTGTTTCTTGATTCATTATTAATTGCTCTACAATGAGATCTAGATATTTTAGAGAAGTTTATGATTTTTCACATTTCTACTTGCCCAAGGATTTTGTCATGATAAAAGAGCTAAGAAATCATCTTTTATTGGGTTTGTAATTCTTCTCAAAGTCCAGAATTGATCATTGGGTATAGAGTATTCATAATACTAATGAAGCTGTGAGTTAGAAGAGCTAAGCCTCCTAATGTTTAAGAAGCAAGAATCTATTGGAAGAAAAGTTCTGATTGTGAAAAGCAAACATTTGATTTTGGTATAGATGTTGAAGGAGCTCTGGACATGCCATTCCAAAATATGCTGCTTTAGTATATTGATTATTTTGAGTTGAAGGTACTTGAAAAACAATAAATGCAGGAAGAGGTTTTCTCTGAACTCCCCCTACCTGCCTCAAGACAGATCCTCCAAAAGAAACTCAATTGTCATAAATCCCCTCCCCAGGATTGACTCATCACTGGGAAGGAGATTAGAAGTCAACTCCACATCCAGACAAATTTTTCCACAAACTCGGATTGTTATTGTTGTAACTAGCAAGCTAATATTAATGATAGGAAAGGAGCCAAGGGGAGGCCAGACATTGTAAGCATGGTTGTCTGGGCAGCTTCATCAGGAAGCTGCAACTTTACACTCCCCACCGAACCACTGATCCATTCCCTGAAAATCACTGTGGGAAGGGGTCCAACAGAGGGGAAGATGGACACATGCGCAGTAAAGTCGGGGTGACATAGGGAAGGTGCTTGCCTGTCATGACGCCTGTCACTCTAACCTGAGAACAAAGATCATTGTCTAGAGGGGTGGAACCAATGTAAGCCTGAGAAAATTTGGGAATACATAATCCCCAGACAAAGGAATTCTCTCTCTTGTTCCTCTTGCTTTGCTCCTGCTTTCTTGCACTGGCCCATGCACTAGCCTGCTAGGTGGTCCTAAAATCCACATGACTGCCATGCGGACCCCACATGCAATGGACGGCAGCTGGTAAAACAAGTTAACCTAGCCAGATGCTGAACTGGACTGTGCAAATATGGAGCAGATACTCTGGGCCACGACTTTGATCCTAGCCCCACTAAAGACAAAATGGGACTTTTCCATGGCAGGATGGAGGGAGATGGGACCTTGGAAATTCAGGGGTTTAATTCCATAGGAAAAAAAAAAAAACTTTCCATAATACCTCATCCTCCCGTGGGGACCTCAGGAAATTATTATACCCATGGCACCCCAAGAAGCCCACTTCCACTGGCAACAGGTGGGGACACAGAGAACACCCCACAGATAACAATATCTCCCATCTCTTCTTCTAGCAGCCCACTCATTTCCCTAAAAATCATTTATTGTCCCCTACATTGCTTATATAGCCCCCTTCCCCTATTAAGACGGTACATAAACTCTCAAATCTTACTGCTTTGGGGGATATTCACTATTTATTCCCTGTGATGCACCAATGTGCAAATTAAAAATTAATAAGTTTACCTTTTTTCCTATTAATCTTCCTGTTGTTGATTTATTTCATAGATCCAGCTATTGAACCTAGGAGAGCAGAGAGTCTTTCTTTCCCTACACTGTTAAAGGAGCCACAAGTTGTAGACTAGTTAGCTGTTAGCTACATCAATTTTCAGAAACTCGGATATTTTCTCTTACTTCCATTTTATTTAAACCCTTGCTTCTTAAAATGTGGTCTCCAGACCAGCAATTTTGAACAACCTGGAGCTTGTTCAAAATGTAGAATTTCAGGCCTTAGATAGACCAACTGAATCAGAATTTGCACTTTAATAAGATCACCAGAGACCTTCAATGCATATTAAAGTTTAGAAACACAGCTAGTCCCAACTATTTGCTCCAGAAAAATTTTAGAAGTTTTATTCCAGGTGGACTGATGGAAGCTAAAGAACCTCCTGGGATATAAACTCTGAGAGGGGATGAACCTTGTCTTCATGTGGCATCATATTTCAGAACAGAACCCATAAACAATGTTAAATCATTTTAAGAGAATGAAAAACATCTCTTTATATCAAAAGTGACATATTTTCAAGTTTTATGTTTTTAAAAGAAAATGTTCTTATATTTTATTTTATTTTTATTACTGCCCTGTAAGCCAAACCATTAAACATATATCACATATAAAAATAAACACAGCCATGGCCAGGTGGAATAGTTAGGTGAAGCGTCATCCCATACACCCAAAAAGTTGTGGGTTTGATTCCTGGTCAGGGCACATACCTAGGTTGTGGATTCCATTCCTATTCAAGACACGTACAGGAGGCAACCAATCAATGTTCCTCTCTCAGATGGATGTATGTTTCTCTCTCTCTCTCTCTCTCTCTCTCTCTCTCTCTCTCTCCCCCTCTCTAAATGTATTCTCAGGTGAGGGATAAAAAATAAAATAAACACAAATGGATTAAAATTTTAGATGTCAAGATCTGAAGCTATAGAACTCCTAGAAGAAAACATATGGAAGAGCTTAATAACATTGGTCTAGGCATTGATTTCTTGGATATGACACCAAAAGCACAAGCAACAAAAGCAAGAACAGGTAAATGGAATTACAGTACATCAAACTAAGTAATTCTGCACAGAAAAATAAATAAGAAATGGAGTGAAAAGGCAACATATAGAATGGGAGAAAATATGTGCAAACTATATATAACTGATAAGAGGCTAATCTCCAAAATATATAAGGAAACCCTACAACTCAATAGCAAAACCCAAATAACCCAATTAGAAAATGTGCAAAACACTTGAGTAGACATTTATCTAAAGAAAACCTATAAATGTCCAAAAGGTATGTGAAAGATTCTCAACATCATGAATCATCAGGGAAATGCAAATCAAAACCACAATGAGATATCACCCCACATCTTTCAGAATAGCTACTATAAAAAACAAAACAAAAATAAAACAAAGCCCCAAAAGGTAACATGAATTGGCAAGGATGTGGAGAAACTGTGGTATATACATACATACAATAGAATATTATTCATCCTTTCAAAAGAAGGAAATTCTGTGCTATTCAACAACATGGATGAACTTGGAGGATATTATAATAAATGAAATAACCTGGTCACAGAAGGGCATAAGTAGCACAGCCAAAGTCATTCAGGTGGAGTGACTTTGGAGCCTAAGCTTTTTACCGACCCTGAAAGGACATCATAGGTTTGCCTCCTCGGTTTTTCATGGCTGGCTAATTACCTATTTCCTCCTAAAGTCAAAATGAAGATACCTTTAAAATCGGTCCTTCCTCCAGATATTGGCCATCTAACATCCTTTCACCATTTCTTCCTGGATAGAGATAGATACAGAAAGGTCAATTTTCTATGATCCATCCTGCCTAATTATTTAATGGTTACTCCATAGCAAACAAAGATTTCAGTATGTATTTGTGATGTAACTAATACCATATGGATCCCAAATGAAACTTAGGGGTAGAAAATATTTGCTTGAGACAAATGGAATCATCTACTATAAAATCTGTTACTAACTTAATTTCCTTGAAGTTAAATCAACCAATTAGAGACATGATATGATATGCAGGTAAAGGCGTAGTTTTGACTACAATGCTTGTCACTAGAGTTGTGGAGGATTCCTAGCCATAGAGAACTAAATCAGCCCCAAGGTTTGATTTTCTCCTTCATTCTACCTCTTTGCCCTCTAACTTGTTACATTGATATGCTTTGTGGTTTCCCCACATGTGTATATGTTTAGTAGTGTTAGAAAGAAATGATTCTGAGGATTCCTGTGTGAACTGTCTTCCTTTCCACACATTGAGATGGTTTGTTTTCTATCTTTAAGAAAGCCCGTAGGCTATAATAGCTCCACCATGCCTCCACACTGTGACATCGGCCACATTACAACCTCTCTGGGTCTCAGTTACCTCAAGTATAAAACGAATTTAAATTTTAAGTACTCAGTTAATAGGGCTATTGTGAGGAGGATTCAATAAGTAAATATACAGAAAGGGCTTGGCATAGTGCCCGATACAAAGTAAGCACTAAATACATGTTAGCTGCCATTACTTCTATTATTATCAACTTGTGGAGGGACTGACTTCCTCACAAAGTATCACCAAAATATCATCTAAGAAACAAAATCCACATTTAAAGACTTTTAGGATTGGTATGGAAGATCTGAGATATTTTAAAATTTAAGTCTCATAGTTAATAATAGCTAACATGTATTGATCACTTATTACATGCCAGGTATAACTCTGCAAGTAACTAAAATGTACTCTAGAGAAATTAAGTAATTTGTCTAAAATCCCTGTTTAGTAGGAATTCAGCATGGATTTATACCTATGATATTTATAGGTATTTGATACCTATATATTTGATACGATATAGGTATCAAATACCTATGATATTTGATCCATCAAATATGTATTCTTACATGCTCAATTTAACTAAGTAGTAATGCCTCTAATGCCTCTTTCATAGTAATAGCTTATCATTTTCCAAAGTTTTCCCCTGTGCCATGACCATTAAAATGCAAAATTGCTCATTGTGCCACATGCCACGCTGGCTAAAATGAGAGGTTATCCAGTGATTCCAGCATTCTGTATTTAATGAATCAACAAAATAAAATAAATGGGACTTAAAGTTGTTTCTCAATTATTTCTTTAAATTGAATGCATTCAGTTTTAGGGAGGAAAATCACTATATTGCTGTTGATTTTTTTCTTTTTCTAAGAATGGATAAAATGTCATCATATATCAAATAAGTCAAATAATAGGCCCAGGAAGTAGAATTTGGGATTCTTGACTATTTGGTCAATTTTTTAATAGCATTTAAAAAATTAAGATATACTTCAGATAACATAAAATTCACCATTTTGAAGTGTACATATCAGTGGTGTTCAGTATATTCCTTGTGTTTTGTAACCATCATCACTATCTGCCATTACTATCCTCAATCAGCACCACTACCAATATCAGAATAGTTTTATCACCTCACAAAGAAACCCTAGATCTATTAGCAGTTACTCCCATCTCCTCGCAGCCACTAATCTTTCCGTCTCTATAAATTTGTCCTTGGGCAAATCTTTTATCTCTGCACAAAATGACTGCTTAGATGTGTGATTTGTTTTTTATTCTTTGATGTCAAAATCAAACTGCCTGCCCTAAGCTTCAACTTGGTGCGTGGTTCCCAGTGGCATATGTAATATAATAGAAGGCATGATAGAGAGTATTAAACTCTAAGAGATCTCATCCGACTTAGCAAATGCTTGCCATACAAATGGACTTTAATATGAAGAAATATACTACATACTTTGTGCATTTCTACTGTCTACATTCACTTCCAATTTTAGATTTTCTTCATATTTTCTCTTCTTTCATTAATTTGGTACTTATTTATGTAACATACCTAAGTTACATATACTTGGAACTTAATTTGAAGACTGCTACTGTTTTCAGTAATCAAGTCAAAACAGTATTACAAAAGATAATCTTATTTTTTTAAAGTTACATCTAATTGTAGGTTCCCAAATTCTGGTCCAAATGTGTGCTCTATTTAGTTGCTCCATTCTCTGTACACTCATACATTCTGTTCACTTCTCAGATAATTTTATTTCAAAATAGAGATTCAAATGTATTATTGTGTCACTGTGAGTTCTATCTGTTTACATGTCTGTGAGTGGACTATGAGCTCCTTGATGGGAAGGACCTTATCTACACGTCTGACTTTCTAGCATAGTACCTGGTGCACAGTATAAACTAATGTTGAATAAACAAGATTTAAACATATAAACAAACACATGTATCAAAATTTACAATTATTAATTTACATTTAATTATGTTACACAGTATTCAACTATAATATTACATATACATATGACATGGGGAGTTTTCTATATTCACAACTACATTCCAAATGATATTAGACACTTAAAAAATTCAAAATGATATATTTTGAACACCATAGAATATTACTTATATCAAATTTTACATAGCATTATTTTATAATAACCTGTAAACCAGTTGTTATACACACACTCTGTTTAATAGGGTATTCACCACAGCGTAATTTGTAAGATGGAGCTACTCTCAATGGCAAAGTTTGGAGATTAAAGTCATGTAAACAAATCTGCATTTGGATTGTCTAGCACTACCTGAGTGACTTTTGCTATTTCTAAATCTGAATTTTCTGTAATGTACAGATATTTAATACCATGCTTAGGGAATTGGTTTAAGGATGGAGCTATATAATCTATGCTAAGGACCTGGCATTTAGTAGGCCTTCAATGAACCTTGGCGGACACCTCACCCTTCAGGTTTTAATTTTCTACACATTATCAGTCTTTTCCAGCCAGGGAAACCTACCCACATATCCATTTACTCAATTCAGACATTCCGGATAAAACCGAAAAAGCACAACAATAATTAACCTTTCTAACTCCAAATAATTGCTAAACCCGCAGGAAGCGCTGGGCGGACCTCCAGTATCCCAGCATTCCTCGCGCAGCATTCTCCTGCGTCTCTATGGTAGAGCGAGGCGGCGGCGGCTGCGGCGGCGGCGGTGGTGGCGGATGTGTTGAGGGAGGGTACCTCCAACTTTCCTACTGTCCTGAGAGGGTTTGGGCTCGGAGGGTCGGGATGTCAGAGAAAAAGCAGCCGGTAGATTTGGGTCTCCTGGAGGAGGACGACGAGTTCGAGGAGTTCCCTGCGGAAGGTAAGCGGTTGGGCCTCGGCCCCTGGGCCGCGCGGACGTGACTCAGGCCTCGGGTTGGAGGAGGCGCGGCAGCAAGGCCCGGGCCCAGAGGCGCCCGCGGGGAGTTTGCACCCCGCGGCCGGCCCTGGAGGCTCTGCAGGTGCGACCCTCTGTGCACCCGGCTTCGGGCTCGGAGTGTCGCGCTGCACTCACCGGTGACGCTGAGCGCCTTCTGCTTCCTCATTGGGAGGAGCCACGGTGACCCCGGGCCGTGCTCCGGTGCCCGGCGTGGTTGGTCCCCCCACCTTCAGCCGGTTACCTCGTTCCTGACTTCGTCACCCCTTTTCCCTTTTTCTTTGGGTTAGGCCCGTGCTGCTTGCTTTTAGGACTCTACAAGTGAAGCCTGTTAAGTAGGATGGGAGGGTGCTTCATACACGTTATTGTTTTACTCTTGTTCCTCACTCATTTTTGATTGCTTAACTTTGAACTAACGTAAGTTTAAGGAGTTTTTCGACCCTAAAATTTGTGTTTTTATTAGCTTCATGGTTACCAAGAGGAACTAATTCGTTTTTACAGATCTAGCAAGTAGGTACCGGTATTACCATTTTTCAGATAGAGAAAACGAAGCTTGGAACAGTTAAGAGACTTCCCAGTGTCACATCACTGACTGGAGTTGGTGGACAGCTGGCCCAGTGGACACCGGAGTTCTTAAACTCTTCAGCTGTATATTTGTTAGAGCGTTGTGGTTACTTAGATTTTTCAGAATCATGTGCTTTATTGGCTAAATGTTATACGTAGGATAAATATTTGTTTCATAAGAAAAGGAGGTTACTATTGGGTAGTTTTTCTGAAGGTGGTAGAAGGAATTGTTAATGGTGTACAAATTTGTTACATTGAGCAATTAGTGTGCCACTAAAATTGTCCTAAGTTGTACCCATCACGATTCTATTAAAAAAATAAAACCACATAGCTGGGACATTTGTTCTTTGTACTTACAGTGCACTCTTATTATTTTTTTAATGGAGGAAGAGAGACATTAGTGTGCATATTATACAAACTCATAAACTAACCGAAGCGCATTTCTTTTCAATTCTGGGATTCATTATATATTGTGGGGATTGTTTGTTTTCTGTTTTGATAGTAGATTTATCTGTCAGACATGTTTTCTTTACCTCCCTTTCAAGTTGGTTCATAATCCATTTTTGAACTACACAGTAGAAACTGGCTTATTGAGGGCAGGATCCACTTCTTACTTAAACTTCATATTTCAAAATAGCATTTATTCATTGTTTATCATATACAGAGTACAGTGTTAGGCACTTTGTTTACATTACATAGTCTATCACAATCCTGAGAAAACTGAAGCTCAGATTTTAAAAGCTTGCTAGTAAGTGGTTAGTCCCCAATGTTAGCTTTATTGTTAACATTTAGCAAAGTGCCTGGTACTTTGTAGGTGGTCAATACATGCTTGTTGAATGAATGAATGTGTATTTAAAATAAGCAGTTGAGAATTGACTGCTTAAAAAGGATCTAGAGATAACTGTATACCTAATGATACACATGATTCTTCTCAGCAACTTTCATCTTAACCAGCTTTTGCAGAATATGCAGTTTGTTCTTGTTCTGAGTTTATGGTGTGAGCAGCAATTTGTTCAAAATGTTTGTAGTTACGTAGTAAAAAATCTCATTAAAGCTAAAAGGAAAAGCAAAGTATTTTTTTTGTGAAGAAAAAGGCCTTCACAACAGATTGGTTTATTTGCATTAAGTAATTCACCATTTATTGGTCACCTTACAGAATATTTGTTGTCTTCAAGGTTGAATGTGTAGAACCTACTTCATTCAGGAAACTTTCCATTTAGAATGAGAAATAACATTTGAAATTGTTTTGTTCAGGTTTCTGTATGTTTCTTCTTTGGTTTATAATTCAGATAGTTTTATCTTTCATGTTCATTTGAATTAGTAAGATTTTGCAAAATTAGCCAATGAGGTGAAATCAGTCAATATTTACTAATAAAAACTGCTCTGATAAGTAACAAAACTAAGTATCCATCCAGAATTTATATATATGTATATAATTTTGTGTGTGCTTGATTGTATTGTTTAAATACACCCAGAGGACTATGTTGTATATACTATTCTTCTACTTGCTTTTTATATTTTATATCTTAGACACATGTTTACACATTAATATAAAAATTTACCTCATGCTTTTTAATGGTTATGTACTACTAGTTCCATGTGTGCATGTTGAGTAATTTATTTAGCTTCTGTGCTTATCTATCAGATAAACTCTTAGAGAAAAATTTGCTAGATCAAATTGGCAGCTGCATTTTTATATTTTAATATAATTTTTTACTTTGGAACAATTGCAAACTACGGAGTAATTAAAAGTACAACCATTTTTCCCAGAACCATTTGAGAGTAAGTAGCCAACCTGATGCCCATCACCGTTGAATATTTTAATATAAATTTCTTACAAAAACATAATCACAGTACAAACATCAAAATTGGAAATTAATACACTGATACATTACTATCATCTTGTCCACAAATCTTTTTCAGGTTTCTCCAATTGTCTCAATAATGTCTTGATTCAGTCATGAATTACTACATTTAGTTGTCATGTCCCTTTAGTCTTCAGTCTAGAGCAGTTTTCAGTTTGTCTTCTTCGACTTTCGTGATTTTGACACTTTTGAAGATTATAGGCTAGTTATTTTATAGACTGTACCTTAACTTTGATTTGTCTCATGTGTCCACATGAATAGATTTAGGTTCTGCACGTTGGCAGGAATATCATAGTCATGCTGTTCTTATTGCATCCTGTCAGGGAGAACATGATTCTCATTTGCTCTATTAGTGATGATGATCATTCTCGTCATTTTATTAAGGTAGTGTCTTGGAGAGTTTTCCATTGTCAGAGTACTCATTTTCTCTTCATAATTATCTGATATTTTGTGAAGAGGGATTTTGAAACCATGCAAATACAGTATTCCATTCATCATCAAACTTTCAGTTTGTTCATTTTCTTGTTTATATCAGTACAGACTCATGGATTCTCATTCAGTGGGTTATAATTTATTGCTGTTAATTATTTTGATCCTCAAATTGTCCCCTATTTGAACATTGAGAAGACCTTCAAGCTATCTTCTGTGACCTTTTGACATGTCATGGTCCTTCTTTGTGTATTTCCTAACATTCTGGCACAAGAAAGTATTCCAAGCTAATCTTGTACTTTCCCTGTTCCAGTCCTGGAATCAGCCATTTTCTCCAAGGCACATTCCTTTTAGTGAAGAATGATATTTAGAAGGCAAGATTTTAACTCCAGTTGAGGTAGTGTTTGTATAAAATCATGATTTCACACATGTTCCCAATATCTGTCAATCACAGAGTTTATTCTTTTTTTTTTCCTTTCCATATTTGTAATACCCTTCCCCATTAGTGAGATACCTGGATTCTGTTATTGTAAATATATTGTCTGTTTGTTGCTCCCTCCACACACAGATGCCCTCCTTATCCCACATGGGCTTCAACATTCTATGTCAGGCCACCCTCTCCCCTCCTTACATCAGTATTGGATGACTTATTTTCCCTGTTGAGGCTCTGACACACCACACCAACCATGCAGTGCTATCCCTCCACAGGAATGCTACCCCTCCAAGCTCTGATTGGATTCTGACACCTCATCAGGACCAGGTGCATTTTGATATTTGACATATATTTTCAAATTGCCTTTAAGAAGGGTTACATTAATTAACAGTCCCATCTACAGTTCACCTTTTTTCTCATTAGGTTGCCTATATTCCATATTAAACATTTTAGTCTTTGCAAACCTGAGGGATGAAACATATAACTGCATCATTTTAACTTTGATTGATTTCTTTGAGTGAGATTGACCATTATGTTTTTATTTGAACTGTTACCTTCTTAATTCTCAGTTTCTTTACATATTTTTTGGGATAACAATTAGAGTCATATAAGCACTACATGTTTGTATTAGTTTGCTCGAGCTGCCATAATAAAATACCATATACTGAGTACCTTAAACAACAGAGCTGTATTTTCTCACAGTTTTGGAGCCTGGAAAGTCCAAGATCAAGGTATTAGCCAATTCATTTCCCAGTCAGGGCTCTCTTTCTGGTTTGCAGACTGTTGCCTTCTCACTATGCCTTTACAAAGTGGAGAAGAGAGAGCAAGCTCTCTGATGTTTTTTTTTTTTCTATAATGGCACTAATAATCTCATCATGAGTACTCCACTGTCATGACTTCATACAACCCTAATTACCTTCTAAAGGCTACATCTTCAAATACCGTCACATTAGGGGTTAGGGCTTTAACATAAGAATTTTGGGGTTTGGGGGACACATTCAGTCTATAACAATGATACATGTAAATTCATAGCATAGAGTTTGGCATAAAGTTGGTATTCAGTGAATATTAGAGTGCCCCCCTCCCCCCCATCTATTTAGGGATTTGGATTTTGGATGATGTTTGGTATTTAATTTACTTAGAATTTGAAATATTTTTGACAGATATTTTATTTGTAATTTTAGGTATATCCAAAATTTAAGCTGCTTGATTTTTGGGTTATTTGATCATTTATTTTCTAGTATTAAAACTTACATTAAAAAATATTCTTAAATGTTTTTTCCAAAAGTACTTTAAAAATAGTGTGATTATTTATGTAAAATATGATAATACATAGAACAATAGATTGTTTAAGTATGCCTACAGATGGACAAGAAGTATTAAAAAAAATACTGTGGAATGAAAACCCCCCAAAATCAAGATATTAGTGCTTAGGAGGGGATAGTGAGAGGTGTGACCAGGATATTACACAGTAAAAACTGCTTTGAAAAACGATTTGATTAGCTCTTTCACTAATTCTGTGGAAAGAACAATTAATAAGCATTCCTGACTTACATTACTCATTGAAAGATGTGATGGACTGTAAAAACATTTAGGGGAAAATAAAAGTTTCAAAAGCTATACTTTTCTTCTGAGGTATTAAAAATTCACCAAATAACTTTACCTCCCCAGTTTTGTGTTCTGTTGTATATGTAATGCTTGGTAGAAACGGTGATGGTGTCTTTGTTCTGGAACATGTTTCTCTTACCTCTATCACCTTCAAGTTCCCTGGCAGTGATTAGCACATAATAAGTGATTTATTCATTGAATATATATTTGTTGAGTGGGGCAGAGAGAGAATGCTGTTAACTGCCATTTTTCAGTACTAAGTGCTTTGGATACATAGTCTCATTAATCCTTATGGCAGCCTTATGGTTTTATACTTGGGGCTCAGGAAAAGACCAAGGTCACAGTTAACTAGAGGCTGCACTGAGCCAAATTTGACTCCTTAGGTAGATGTATTTGTTTTTGGACTTAGTGATATAAATATCAGTGAAGATAAAGGACCAGTAGTTTTCATACCAAACTTGAGCTTTTCAGTATTTTGCAGATACTTACCCTGGGATGTTGGACTTGAAGTCCTTCTCTCCTCATCTTCAATTAAACCAGAGTTACTTTGCTTTGGACTATCTATCTTTTGGGCTTCTGGTTAGGAGTTCATTTGGTTTCCTTTCCATTGCTGCTGCTGGGGAGATAGGGGGTACAGTCAATTGATAAAATGCAACAGAAGTTGAAAAGAAGGGGGATTTCCAGTTGTATACGATGTGAGATAGCAGCATTTGAACAGTTTTCAAAAGATAGAAATGTAGGAAAGGGGTTTCCAAAAGAATGACAAAGAAGTGGATGCTTGGAAGTGGAAAATCAACATGTAAAGTTTGGCTGTGAAACAGTGGTTTCAAAGCAGGTAGTTTGGGGCCTAATCATGGAAGGCTTTAAGCCAAATGACCAGTTTGGACTTTATCCTTAGGTAGGTGGGACATGGAATTTTTGTTTGTTTGTTTGTTTGATATGTGTGAGTTTTCCTTTAGATAGGCAGTTTGGGAAAAATTAACCCAGCAGAATTAATTTGAAAGGGTAGAACGAAAGAGACTGAGTCAAGAAGCTAATTAGCACATTGTTGAAATAGCTTAGGTGAGGACCAAGGGCCTGAAATAGGTTTTTATTAGGAAAGAAGTGAGGAGTGTGATAGAAGAAGAACAAGGGAGCTTGGCCTTATCATTTGATAATAGAGTGTTGGGAGTAAGAAGAAATCAGAGGTTGTGATTTTGCACTTGGCATGTCTAATGTATGACTGATGGTGGAGTTCACATTGGATACCCTTGACTCAGTAGTGTGGAGGATCACAAAGAGGGAATTGATAAGTATACGGCATGAGGGCTTGGAAAAGATGAGAGTAGTAATGGCTTTGGAGAATTTTATAAGAGAGGATTAAAACCATTTATTAACAAAGGGAACTAAAGTCAACATGACTTTGTAGTGGAACCATTCTGCCAGATAGATATTTTTTAAAATTATTGATGAAAAGAATTCTTTGAATTATAAATTCAAAATTATAAATGGCTATGTAAGTTATTTTGAGCCTCTGTTCAGACTCCTGGCAACAAATAACTAAAAGCTCACCAATAATCTGGTACCAACATCATTTATTACTTGCTTTAGTTTGTTGCTCCGAAGTTCCTTACTGACATTTTTGGTTCTTATTGGAGAAAATGGTGCAATGGTGCTAGGCTAGGTACTGATTTCTTAGCCACTGAATCTAGACATTAGATCTCTATGCTATAGATAATTTTGTGTCACAATAACCTACAGAAGTAAAAATTTTAAAAATGTTTTAATCTTATACAGTTTAAGCAGGAACATGAGTAAATTTATCTCAGAATGACTGAATTTAGTGTGACTTCATTATCATATCCATGAGCATATGATGGATACTATTTGCAATTGTTGCTGTTCTGTTTTACGTTCACCTGTGATGGTGAGTGTACAATTTAGAACTTTTTTGAACTTTCATCTGTCTCGCTTATATTTTTCTTTATAAAATGTTCTACATATACAGGCATATTTTTTATTTGAAGAAACTGTTGGATATTAGTTTATTTATATTCAGAGTAGCATTATGATTAAGGAATGAATGAGAATTTGATGCTCCTGAAAACCAGTATAAATTAGAACATTTGCAACCCTATTTGGTATAAATTGAATTCCCTCTTTACTTTTCTCCAAAGTGGTATCCTTCATACTTTTAAGAAATTTTGGGATGTATGTTGGAGGTTAGGGAGAGTAAGTAATTTTAAAAACTTTGAGAGAAAATTTGTTTTTATACTTTAATGTTAAGGTGATACTTAGATTAAGTATATGGGATCTTTGATAGCTCAGATTTTTGAAATTTAAAGCTAGTCACAGATGTAGTTCTCACTGGCAAATGTGAACAAAGCCATATTTGGGGGCAAAGTCGTAAATAATTTAGAATTGCTAGAAACTTATGCATTAGGCATCTGTTATTGGTTATTTCTAATTCTGACTTCTTAAAATATGGTAATTTTTTTTTTACCAGTACACATCTGGAGGCCTGCACACTGAAGTCAACACAGATGTCGTTATTTAAACGATTAATCACACACAATTCTGGCAATGCGTTTAGTGTTGAAGATAACATGTATACTTTATAAAGTCATCCACATATTGAAGGAAGACGTCAGATATGAATCTGGTATCCATGTTTGATTTTATTTGACCTTTTTTTTTTTTAACTTTATTGTTGAAAGTACTACAGATGTCCACTTATTTTCCCCATTGACCCCCTTCTCCCCATTCTTGTCCCCCTCTAGCCTTCCCCCCACTATTGTCTGTGTTCATTGGTTATACAATTTTTTGACCTTTTAAAAAAAGGTATTTCTGGGTTTAAGGCTTTAAAACTGAGTGGTTAAATGAAATTGTATGGTTATCAGTGTTATGTTATAGTTGAAAATTAAAACAAAATTCAGTCATAATATTACAGGAGATGTCAGCCAAGTCCTAGAGATTACAACAGTCACACCTTGTTTATGTTGCATGTTTACTTAGTAGACTTTACATATATTATAACATGCAATATGGAGAATTTGCAATTGTTGGAAATAATATTTGGGGCCATTATACCCTATCACTTAAACTTTTTACATAATATAAATACATTTCTAGTTAATAAAATCTTTAAAGTTTCTCCCTAAAATAGATTATAGATTCTGGCTTGTCACTGTGAACACTAAGTTTCTTAATGGTACTCTTATTAAATAATTGAAAATACTTAATTTGTAATTCAGACAGTTAATTATTGTCTTGGATTCTTCATCTGTGGTGATTGGAAGGCTAGCATGGCATAGGGGTTTCAGTGCATCTTATTCCTAGGATAAGCCATTAAGGTTAAAAATTATATTCAGATTTTCTGATGATTAATGGAGAATTTAACCAGCTTTTTCATTTTTGTATCTTTGTATACTCAAAAGTGTCAGAATTGTGAAGTACTATATAATAAATAATACCAAAGAAATATAGAGCTATTGTCAAGTCTTTTTGTGTGTGTGTTCTACCTAAAATCTTGCTCACAATTCAACCCTACCCCCAACCCCCTTTTTGTGGCAGTTTCTTTTTCTTGGACTTTATTTCTTTCGTTTCCTTTCTTGCCATTAAAGTAGCATTGGATGGTTGTTAAAAGAGGGAAGAGATAGCTGCTTTATCCTTATGCTAAATGATCATTAGAACTCTGCTCAATAAACTAAAAATTGTACCACTCTTGAAATTTAAAAAAGACTTTGAAACTAGTATCTCTTTTAGTGTGTCCCTTTTGTAATTAAAGATTGGGACTCCTTTAAAAAAAACGTATGGAATATATAATGTTTCTGCCTCTCTGAAGCAGTTGGGTACAAATTAACAACTGTGTTTCTTTAGTCTCCCAAAGTTAAAAGAATTAAAACTAGCTTGAAGACATTTGAATTATATCAACTAATAACAATATTGAAATACATGTTTTGAATCAAGCCATAATTGGATTAAAAGTTACTGGGGGCCTGTGTTTTTACTTTTCTGGAAAGGGTAGGTTTATAAGATTAGCAGAGATTATGTGAAAAAAAATCTCATCTTGTATATTTCTAACTTGAATCACTTGACACATTATCATTTCCTTTTTAAGGACCAGTGCAGATGGAAACCACCTAGTTAACAGTTTAGAAAGCTGATCAATTAGAAGTTGTTCAGGCTGATGTGAGGCTTGGTGTCTTAGAACCTTAACACAATTCAGTTGTGATTTATGTCACCCCCTTTACTCAAGAATGTATTATCCAGTCTTAATGAATTCCAATGATCTTGTGGAATGTTAAACTCCATTAGATAGCTTTACAAAGCCTCCTTAGCCCAGCTGGTGTGGCTCAGCAGTTGAGCATCGACCCATGCACCAAGAGGTCACCAGTTCAATTCCCAGTCAGGGCACATGCCCAGGTTGTGGGCCAAATCCCCAGTGAGGGGCATGCAGGAGGCAGCCAATCAATATTCTCTCTCATCGATGTTTCTGTCTCTCCCTCTCCCTTCCTTTCTAAAATCAGTAAAGGGGGAAAAAAGACTCCTTAAAATATCAGCAAAACAAATATTTAATTTGACAATTTCTATTTCTAGGCTCATCCCAAATATCATATTTAGAGTCTAGGATTTGATGTCATGAAATAATGATAGAAAAAGTTAATAAATATTTTCTTGTAAGACAGTCTTTATTTTCTCTATTGGTGCTAATGGTGGTGGTTTTCAAACAAAGGGGGATATTATGTATACTGATTTCTAAGGCTTTTTCTATCTCTAAAATTCTCTAATTTGAAATAGTCCGCAGTCTTAGCCATTTTGTAAAAACTTGGAGTATAAAGCCAAACCTTACTACATTGCAGTTTAATGAAATAGTTTTATGTATTTTATATGGAAGGCCTTAATGTTATTAAAATAAAACAAAATAAGAAACAAAAAATCCTAAATTGTCCATTAATACTATTAGGTAGCTGCAAAGCTCTAGATTATAGTAACTGGAGGGAATGTAGAGGAATAGTATTATGGTTATTGTTTACTTGCTGTAAAGGAATAATGGATTTGTTTCATTACAAGTTCAACATACAGGAATCTAAGTTTGTATAAAAGATGTGTTTGAGATTATTTGAAGTACTTTATTTAATTTTAAAAATTAAATTTATTTAGTTGATTTTTGGTGATACGGTATTACAGAGAAATATATCTACTGTTTAAAATGAGGCTCCTTGGAGATTTAAAATTTGATCTTAGGCTATACCCCATACTACCTTTTCTTAATGTCTCTCTCTTATGTACTTAATACTGCATTTTCTGCCCCATTTATTTTTGCCCTAGAATAGTTCACTTCTTTTTTATTGAGATTCTCTATTTTTAGAAGAACAAAAAAAGAAAGTTTATATATAATATTATAATGTACATAGTAAACAGTTTATTATTTATTGCAATGGCACTATGACAGTAATGGTACTATTTTGTCCCTATACCTAATGAGTAACCCTTGTTTTAACTAAGAAACTTTTCTAGTCTATGAAAGTACAGAAATGTTATTCTTTCAGTTTAGCTTTGGGAATAGCTATATCTATTAAACTGGTTTACAGTAGCTGTCTGATCACTCTTATAGACTGAGGAAAATCCTAAATATGATTTCCATTTCTTTAACTTCTTAATCTACTCTCATTAAAAGTATAGTTAGGCCTGGGTGGGGTGGATGGGAGCAGGGTGGAAGGAGTCAGTAGGGGGAGAAAGAGGGACATCTGTAATACTTGGAACAATAAAGATAAAATTTTAAAATATATAGTTTGACAAACAGAATAAAAATTTTCAATTTGAGCTTTAAGGTACTTCTACAAAAAAGGAGAAAATGTAAGGATATATTTAGCCCAGTCAACTTAATTTTGAGATTGTTCTGTTATTGAGTATTACTATTGTTAAGGACCTCAGAGAATAGTATAGGATTTCAATTTAGGTAATTGCAATATTCCCTCTTTGAGAATAATAACATTACTAGGATATAAGAAAATTTATGCAAGTAAAAAATAATTTCTTTTTTTTTTTTAATTGAGAGCTTACTAATGAATATACATTCACTACCTTATACACTGATTAAAGTTAGACATACATTTGACTCTATGTTGTTGCTTCTTAGCAACCTGAAACAAATTGCCTAAGGGAAACTTTTTCATCTTTTTAGGCACTGTAGTCTTAAAGATAGTTCCCACATGGTCTCTCTTAGGGGAGCATTGAATGAAGTGATCACATTTCTCAAAAGCAGTCTTTAAATACAATTGAGAATTTTACATAACTCATTCATAATACGTGATATTATTGATATCTTCTATCTTGAAATATATAACTTTGGCTTTACTGAAACCAAGTGAAACCATCACTAACATCTGTTTTCCTCAGACTGACCAACTCTGAGAGAGGGAACTTGAGAAATGTAGTTTCTGAATGGAACTACATTTTATTAAATTTCTACTGTGTGTCCAGCAAATTTAATAAAATGTGGTTCCTACCTGAAGGTTTTGAATAGTAGCCACAGGAATGGCAGTGGTTGTTTTAGGCATCAGTGAAGGATGGGTATATACTATGGAAGATTGGAGAGGAAGGGGACAGAAAGAGGACCGCAGAATAGTCCATGAAGGGAAAAATTACTCCTCAGTTAACATAGTGGCAGTAAGAATAGGGAGAGGGAGAATAAACTCTGGAAATAGTTGGGAGTTGGAAAGGACATGGTTTATGATTGTGATAGTTGAAGGAGAAAGAGTAACTAAGATGCCTCCCAGTATTCTGCTTTGGAGGACCAGGTAAATGGAGATACTTCTATTCTTAAATCATAACGAAGACATATATCACATTTACAAAATTTTGTTGATACATAATGTAATGAATAAAATACATTATGTGTCATTGCTGAATAGCATGCAGGAGGTGGCCAATTGATGTTCTTTCTCATTGATGTTTCTATCTCTCTCTCCCTCTCCCTTCTTCTCTCTCTAAAAATCAATAAAGGAAAAAAAATTTTTTAAAAAGAATTAAAGATAAAATACAGTTGTTAACCTCATACACTAGTAATGAACATAGACATATAAACTGATAGTATGATTGTACAGTATGTAAGTGCTGTGATAGAGATATACACAAAAGAAGGGATCTAATCTCTAAAGGTAAGGAGGAGGACAAGGGAATATGGAAGGCTTCCAGAGGTAATTTCCAAGCTGATTCTTTTTTTTTTTTTTTTTTTTTTTAATCCTCACCCGAGGACATTTTTTCATTTTTTTGTTCAGATAGAGTGGGAGGGAGAGAGAGGAAGAGAGAGAGAGAGAAACATCAACGTGAGGGGACACATCGAGTGGCTGCCACCCGCACGACCAACCAGGGCCGGGGACAAACTGCAACCGAGGTACAAGCCCTTAGCGGGAACCGAACCCGGGTCTCTGGACCGCAGGCCAACGCTCTAACCGCTGAGCCAAACTGGCCAGAGCCCAAGCTGATTCTTTAAAAATGATTTTTCTGACTTTTCAACCCTGTAAAAAAGTTTAAAACAGAGGGCATGTAGGTAGGGCGGGGGCGGGAGTGAAATGGGTGAAGGGGTCGAAAGGTACAAACTTCCAGTTATAAAATAATTAAGTCATGAGGATATAATATACAGCATAGTGACACTATAGTTACTAATGCTATATTGCACATTTGAAAGTTGCTAAGAAAGTAGATCTTAAAAGTCCTCATCACAAGAAAAAAAGTGTAACTATAATGATGTTAACTAGACTTGATGATCATTTTGCAACACAAATATCAAATCATTGTATTGTACACCTAAAACTAATATAATGTTGTATGTTAATTATATCTCAATTTTAAGAAGGGGTCAACAAACACCTAAGTTTCATCAGTTAATATTTGTGATAGTGATATCTGTGCTTTATTTCTATCATGTATATATGATATATATCAAATATGTATATTTAGAACAATTTGTAAGTAAACTGTCGACAAAATAACATTTGACTTTTAAATATTTCAAAGTGCATGTCTTAAAGAATAAAGACATTATCCTCTAAAACAATTCTACAATCAAGTTTAAGAAAATATTTGGTGTACTTTTTATTATCTGTTTGAGTTACCTTTTTTATGTTGAACAGTTTTGAATGTCAGGCTGGTATCTTCCTGTTAGTCATCTTGCCTTAGTGTTAGTGCTATCTTTTAAAAGATTATGAAATAGCCCTGGCCGTTTTGACTCAGTGGTTAGAGCATTGGCCCACAGATGAAAGAGTCCCAGGTTCGGTTCCCGCTAAGGGCGCCTACCTTGGTTGCAGTTTGTTCCCGGCCCTGGTTGGGGTTATGTGCATAGCAACCAGTCGATTGTCTCTTTCACATTGATGTTTCTCTCGTGGCCCCTTTCTCCCTCCCACTCTATCTGAAGATAAATGCAAAAATGTCCTCGCATGAGGATTAAAAAAAAAAAAAAAGATTGTAAAATAGACCTTATAAAAATTAGCCCAAGGAAAAATCAGGAAAGTAAATATCCTCCTGAAATTATAACAAATTTTCATGGCAAACACAATTTTTTATATTAACTTCTGTTTTATATTATCTGCAAATTTAAGAGTTGAGGGAATATACATGACAGCATTGAGATTTAAAGAGGAAGATTACCATTTCTCATATATATGGTATTAGATGTTTTGAATTGTTAGAGTTCAGTGGCAAAGTTTCTGAAGTTTTTGTATTTATGGAAATAATATATGAACTATTTCAACGGCATCTGTTTCTGTTTTCAGACTGGACTGGTTTAGATGAAGATGAAGATGCACATGTCTGGGAGGATAATTGGGATGATGACAATGTAGAAGATGACTTCTCCAATCAGTTACGGTAAACTTTAAGCCAGATTTTTATATAACTTAGTATTAATTGTAAGCATAGAATATGTCATCTACATATGATAATCTAGCTCTTAAAAGATAATTAATCTTTGAAATATGTTTTTGGGTTATGAAAATTAAGACATATTGCCTTCATCTCTTGTGTTTCTAAACATGAATACTTTGTGTAATTGCCTAGAACTTTTGTTCTTTTTTAGGGTTTTTACAAAAGTAGTTAAAAAGAAGCATGTTTGCTATTTTTTATGCTTGTGGGTTTAATTCTGTTGAAGTTAGTTTTCTGCCAATATTGAATAACTTAGCAGAAATTAGAATTGTAGAGTGCTAGGACCCAATAGATTGGTGATTCTCAACCTGGAATGGAGATTGAGGTGATGGGAGTGTACTTTTTCACATTCATGTACAAATCTACCGTATTAGATTGACTGATTGAAGTGAAATTCATGTAATATAAAATTATCCTTTTTAAAGTGTACAGTTTAGTGGCATTTTGTATATTCACAGTGTCATGCAACCATCATCTCTATTTAATTCCAAAACATTTTCTTTCAGCACCCTAAAAGGGAACACCATTCCCACTAAGCAGTCAATCTGCATTCCTCTTTTCCCTCAGCAACCACTATTCTGCTTTCTGTGTATGGATTTGCCTGTTCTAGATGTTTCATATAAATGAATCATACAGTAAGTGATCTTGTGTGTCTAGCTTCTTTCACTTAGCATGTTTTCAAGTTCCTCCAGGTTTTAGCAAGTATCAGTACTTCATTCCTTTTTATGACTGAATAAATACTCCATTGTATAGGTATGCCACAATTTGTTTATTCATTTATCAGTTGAGGGACGGTTGGGTGGTTTCCAGCTTATGACTGTTGTAAATAGAGCTGCTATGAACGTTCATGTACAAGTTTTTGTTTGAATACATGTTTTCAGTTTGGGGGGGGATATAATCCTAGAGGTAGAATTGCTGGGTCATATAATAATTCTGTTTTAACTTTTTTGAGAAACTGACAAACTGTTTTTTACAGCAGCTGAACAATTTTACATTACTACCAACAATGTGTGTAATCTCTTCACATTCTCACCAAAACTTGTTAATTTTCTTTTTATTTTATTTTATTGTATTTTATCGTATTGTATTTTATCGTATCCACTCCTAGTGGATGTGAATTGATATCTATCTCATTGTGGTTTCGAGTTTACATTTCCCTAATGACTAATAATGAGCTCTTTTCTTGTATTTGTTGGCCATTTATATATCTTGGAGAAATATCTGTTCAAGTCTTTTGCCCATTTTTAATTTGAGTTGTTTGTCTTTTTGTTGTTAAGTTGTACATGTTCTTTATATATTCTGGGTACTGGGACCTTATCAGACATATTATTTACAAATATTTTCTCCCATTCTGTTAGGTTGTCTTTCCACTTTCTTCATAGTGTTCTTTGCACAAAAGTTTTTAATTCTAGTGAAATTGAGTTTATCTACTTTTCTTTTTTTAAATCCTCACCTGAGGATATTTTTCCATTTATCTTCAGATAGAGTGGGAGGGAGGAAAGGGGAGAAAAAGGAGAGAGAGAGAAACAATGATGTGAGGCAGACACATTGACCGGCTGCCTCCCACACGACCTCGGCCAGGGCCAGGAATCGAACCACAACTGAGGTATGTGCCCTTGACGGGAATCAAACTCGAGACTGTTTGGTCCATGGGCCAACGCTCTAACCGCTGAGCCAAACCGACCAGGGCTAGTTCATCTACTTTTAAATAATTTATTGACAAAGTCAAGGTTATGAAAATGTGTTTGTATGTTCTGTTTTAGAATTTTTAGCTCTTACATTTAAAGTTTCAATCCATTTTGACTTAACTTTTGTATATATTGTGAAGGTAAGGGCTTAGCTTTATTCTTTTGCATGTGAATATCCAGTTGTATTTTGATTCAACCCATGTGTGTCTGTCTTCACCATAAAGATATCTAAGTAGACTGTCACATTCTTTGCTCAAATCAAGACATGAAAGTTCTATTGCAATCCTCTGCTTTTCTAGTCTAGTGCATTTCTTCAAAAAGGAAGTGAGATAATTTATAACACAATTTTAAAATATATTTTTAATCATGATACAGCTTTTGTTCTACACTGCATTTTTTTTTTTTTTTTTTTTTTTTTTTTTTAGTGGGCTCAAAATCCTACATGCTGAAGTCTTTTTAGTATTTTGGAGACTAACAGCAATTTTAGTATTATTCTGGAGATTAATACAAATTATACCCATCTCCTTTCTTCCCTTTCTACAATTTACCTTTCACTGTTATTCTGGCACTTTTACAATTTCCATGATATCTCAAAATTGCTGACTCTTATTTTTGACTGTATCTTTTTGTTCTTTCAGTACCCTGAGATGTAATTATTCAGAGCCTTGAGACTTTAAACTACTTTAATGCATTATGGAGCTGTCTTAGTTTTCAATTTTGTCTTAATGATGTTTTTCATTTGCAGTTTTATGGACAAGATAGGAACAGTAGCTGTTGAACAATAATCCTGCTTTCCCTGTAAAATCTGTTAATTATTACACTAACTATTCCAGGCATTTGATCTATCTCTTCTTACTCTTCTTTATTCACATAAAGCTCTCAAAAGCCCTTTTTGTTCTTTTTACAGATCTCAGTCCATTCTGTGATTAAATTAATTCTATTTATATCAGTTCTTGCCACTTTCTTTTTGATGTAATCCTTTTAAAACAGAGCCACCTCAGAGAACCTCCTACCTATTTTTTTATATGCATCCCCCTTTCTGCTGTTACAGTATTTATTTTCAGGCCTTCCGACTCTGGTTACTATTCTGTGTTCTTAATTGTATATCAATGTTTTATTTTATCTTCTTGAAATGTTTTATATTGAATTTATCGGGGTGACTTTGATTAATAAAACCATACAGGTTTCAAGTTTACAACTCAATAACACATTGTGTGCATACTGCATTGTGCCCTCACCCCCCAAAGTCCAGTCTCTTTCTGTTTCTACTTAAACCCCCTTTGTACACTTCTACCTCCCCCAGCCCCCCACCCCCGTTCCCTTTGGCTATCACCGTACTGTCCATGTCTGTGTGTCATTCATACATGTATATATCTGTTGTGTTTTTTTCTTAATCCCTTCACCTTTTTTTACCCAGCCCCCCAACCCCCCTCCCCTCTGACCGCTGTCAGTATGTTCTATAAATCTATGCTTCTGTTTCTGTTTTGTTTGTTAAATTCTTTTGTTGATTAGATTCCACATATAAGTGAGAGATCATATGGTATTTGTCTTTCTCTGACTGACTTATTTCACTTAGACTTAGCATAATAATTTCCAGATCTTTTGCTGTTGCAAAAGGTAAGATTTTCTTCTTTTTTATGGCCGAGTAGTATTCTATTATATAGATGTACCATAGTTTTTTTTATCCACTCATTTACTGATGGGTACTTGGGCTATTTCCAGATCTTGGTTATTGTAAATAACCCTGCAATGAATATAGGGTGCATATATTCTTTTGAATTAGTGTTTCGGGTTTCTTAGGATATATTCCCAGAAGTGGGATTGCTGGGTCAAATGGTAGTTGCTCTTTTTTTTTTCTTAATATGTTTTTATTGATATATATATATATATATATATATATATATATTTTTTTTTTTAGAGAAAGGGGAAGGGAGAGAGAGATAGAAACATCCATGTGAGAGAGAAGTATCCATCAGCTGCCTCCTGCATGCCCCCTACTGGGAATCAAGCCCAAAACCCGGGTATGTGCCCTGACCAGGAATCCAACCAGGACCTCTCAATCCATGGGACGACCCTCAATCCAC
Source organism: Tadarida brasiliensis (assembly GCA_030848825.1). Taxonomy (NCBI): domain Eukaryota; kingdom Metazoa; phylum Chordata; class Mammalia; order Chiroptera; family Molossidae; genus Tadarida; species Tadarida brasiliensis. The sequence goes on along the minus strand of CM061267.1, from coordinate 72,486,980 downwards.
TGAGCCACACTGGCCGGGCCCATTTTTAATTTTTTGAGGAAACTCCATACTATTTTCCCACTGTCACTGCACCAGTCTACATTCCTACCAACACAGTGCACGAGGGTTCCCTTTTCTCCACATCCTTGCCTGCACTTGTTTGTTGATTTATTGATGATAGCCATTCTGACAGGCATGAGGTGATATCTCATTGTGGTTTTAATTTGCATCTCTCTGATGATTAGTGACTTTGAGCATCTTTTCATATGTCTATTGGACATCTGAATGTCCTCTTTGGAGAAGTGTCTATTCAGATCCTTTACCCATTTTTTATTTAGGATTGTTTGTCTTCTTGGTGTTGAGTTGTAAGAGTTCCTTTTTAAAAATTTTTTTTTTCCTTTATTGATGTTAGAGAGGAAGTGAGAGGGAGAGAGAGAGAGAAACATTGATGAGCAAGAACATCGATTGGCCACCTCCTGCATGCCCCCCACTGGGGATTGGGCCCACAACCTGGGCATGTGTCCTGACCGGGAATCGAACCGGCGACCTCTTGATGTATGGATCAATGCTCAACCACTGAGCCACACCAGCTGAACATAAAAGTTCTTTATATATTTTGTAAATTAACCCCTTATCAGGTGTATCATTAGCAAATATATTCTCCCATGCAGTGGGTTACCTTTTTCATTTTTTTGTTTCTTTTGCTGTGCAAATTCTTTTTAGTTTGATGTAGTCCCATTTGTTTATTTTTTTCTTTGTTTTCCTTGCCCAAGGAGATATATCTTATTGCTATGAAAGATTTCTGAGAGTTTACCGTCTATATTACCTTCTAGGATTTTTATGGTTTTGCAACTTACATTTAGTCTTTTATCCATTTTCTTCTTGAAAATTTTAAGTTGAGGCTAAATGAGTTTTATTCTTTTGCTATTCAAATAAGTCAGATTTCTCCAAAGTGTCTTTTTTGTCTTCTATTAGTCAGAAAGTAGCACTTTTCTCTTAAAAATTAAATCAAGCCCGGCTGGTGTGGCTCAGTGGTTGAGCTTCGACCCATGCAGCAAGAGGTCGTCGGTTCGATTCCTGGTCAGGGCACATGCCCAGGTTGTGGGCCAGATCCCCAGTGTGGGGCATGCAGGAGGCGGCCAATTGATGTTCTCTCTCATCAATGTTTCTGTCTCTCTCTCCCTCTCCCTTCCTCTCTCTCTAAAATCAATAAAGACAAAAATTAAAACATTATTGAATGCTATGAATTCATTGGGGATTTTTAGTAAATGTATTGATAATTGGATTTCTTGTCACTACTACATCTTGCCTTTTTACTGGTTTGGAAGTAGAGTATTATCCATATGTTCTTTGTGGCTTGTTTTTATAATACACCTCCACAGTGCTCTTATATTCCCTGTTGTGTTTCTGCCTTTAGGTTTGTGGATTTTTACAAGTGTATAAATCTTGGTATCTCTGTTAGTGAATAAGATATTTATTTTTATTTTCCTGTTTGAGGCATGAGTATTTTTCCCCACAAGGTTGTTGATACATCACCAGTACTGTCAAATAGAACTTACCTTAGTGTGTTGGAAGTATTCTATAAGCTGCACTATCCCATACAGAACCACTAGTCACATGTGGCTGTTGAGCACATGAAATGTGGCCAGCGCAGCTAATGTACTACATTTAATGAACTAATTTTACTAAATTGCCACGTGTGAGTACTATATTGGACAGCACAGCCTCAGATAATATTTGTATTTCTGCTTTAAAAAACTTGTCTTGACTAACAGGTCTCCAGCAGAGATGCTCTTCCTAGTCTGTAAAATGTATTGAGGCTTTTAATGTGGTATCGTATGTAAACCATGGTAAAAAAAAAAGACATGTTTACTCTTTTCTGATATTGTTGTGTCCTAATCACATCTGATTTTGGAGAGGCAGTTTATACTCTAGAGTCAGTCATATTGCTTGAGTTCCAACTCCATATGTCTCTTAGAATCCCACTCTCCATGTTTCTCTTTCTGTTTAGTGTAATTACCTTTAACAAGTAGAAGAAGAAAGAATAAGTCAATCTGTGTCTCCAAGTAACTAAAAGTCCTTCTATTTTTGCTGTTACTGATATGTTTGTTTCTCTGTATATCAGAAGTAGGTAGAATTGTCAGATTTTCCTGATCCTGCATCACATTTTACATAAAAACTATATTTTCTGGTTTACTATGTCAGATACAGCCACATGTATCAAAATAGTTTTTTTGGACAGTAAGAGGAGTTCCCTAAGCTACTAGTGGGTATTAGTCTTATTCTTATTTTGTTGTAAAAGGACTGCTGCTTTTTTTGTTTCAAATAGTGTACATTCATTGTGTGTGTCCCATTTCTTCTCTTTGCTGGATTTTTCCATTTTACAGGCTCATGATACTAGTGTTTTTGTATTGTTTTGTGTTTTGTATTTAGGGACCTTGATTTATTTTCCTTTTGATTTCTTATATATCCTAAATTCTAGCAAAGAAGTTTTTATCTTCTCTAAGAATTTAGCAAATGGAGAAATATGTCATTATTTCTTTTGTATAATATTTGTAAACAATGTATAAATGTAATTGGACACCACATCCTGTTAGGAAGTGAAACCGTTTTTTGTTTGTTTGTTTGTTTTTGTTTTTTGTCATTGTTAAAATGAGAGAAAGTACCCAGTGGTGTGGCACAGTGGTTGAGCGTCGCCCCATGCACCAAGAGGTCACCAGTTCAATTCCTGGTCAGGGCACATGCCCAGGTTGTGGGCCAAAGCCCCAGTGGGGGGCATGCAGGAGGCAGCTAGTCAATGTTCTCTCTCATCAATGTTTCTATCTCTCCCGCTCCCTTCCACTCTTTCTAAAAAAATCAAGAAAGAAAAAATATTTTAAAAAAGAGAGTGAATAATGTACAATTGATTTTGTTAAAGGCAGCAGAAAACTATTGTTTAAGAAACTTTAAAAATTATTTTTATTTTAAATAGGAAACATGACAGACAGGTATTACAGTTTTCAATTTCATTGGTGGGAGGGGAGGGCTAAAAGAAGCATTTTAATTAACTTTAACAAAGGAAAGGGTAGAGTCAGATACTTGTGCTGGTGATCTTTTGACTCCTGCTAATCTAGCATTTTACTCCAGCCCATGCTTCCCTCTATACCTGAGCAGAAAAAAGATGATTCATATGAATAATCTCTGGCCTTAATATTATTCATGGATTTTAGGTTAATATTTATAAATAACTAAAAATTTTAAAGAATTGAAGGAGTTTGAGAAATTGAATAATAAATTATTATATATCATTCCCACCATGTGTTGTTGTTTTTTTAAAATATGTTTTTATTGATTATTTCGAGAGAGAGAAGAGATGGAAAGATCCATGTGAGAGAGAAACAGTGGAAACAGTGATCGGTTGCCTCCTGCATGCCCCCCACTGGGGATCGAGCCCAAAACCTGGGCATTTGCCCTGACTGGGAGTTGAACTGGAACCTCTCAGTCCATGGAATGATGCTCAATCCTCTGAGCCACACTGGCTGAACCCAACATGTGTTTTTTACATTGTGTTTATATTGGATAGTATGATAGTATCTAAGCTATATTATATTTGAGAACAAATGCCTTTGTCTTATTGGATGTAATGATGTTGGACACATTAATTATACTTTACATTTGAATAATATTTTATCATGGAGTGGCCCTCAAATAATTTTATGGTAAACTATTATGAAATCTGAATTGTGGCAAGTAAAGTGCTGGTGATATGTGGAGTGGTAGTTTTAGCTGAAATTCATTACAGAGCTAAACTTTTTTGTGTAAATGTTTTATAGAAGACTGATGAACAATTGCAATTGACATTTTCGAAGTGTAACTGAAACTTCAGGTTGAATAAATCATTTAAAATGATAAAAGGTGTTTTTTAAAAAGTGTTTTTATTTATTCCTATATAATTTCTTGAGATTTTTTATTCACATTTAAAATTAGGAAAGTAAAGTCTCATTTAATATTTCATAACATTTATTTTGCCTACATATAGTTAATGAAGAATAATTCTTACACACCCTTAAATTTGATTTATAATTTCTGTCTTGCTTAGCTTAATAGATATATGTAAATATGGAAAGCAATCTGTTTATCTTTTATGTGTAGATAATAGTAATACCTATTCTGATGATTATAAAATCCTTAAAAGCTTGATACCAGTGTCTTGTGTTCTTAACCATATGGTTAATGATTCTTGAAATTTGTTTAACTATTAACAGAACATTTGTATGGTATTTGTAAGATAGCAGTAAATGTCTTACTTTTCTTCCGTAAATAGATTTATCAGAAAATTTAGGAATATGAAATATAAGTTTACTAGTGGGAAATCAAAATTTTATTAGCATTATGTTGATTCACATCCAGTTTCTTATATAGATTTCTTTTTAGGGACTAAAGTAAAGTTATTTGGTAGTATTTTAAATTGGTGCCTAGATTTAGCTCATTCTGTTATTTATTATATTATTTCCAAAAACCACCTGTGTCTTTAATTTATCATAAAGAATGTCTAATGATGTTGTATTTTTGTGTTTTATTTTAGAGCTGAACTAGAGAAACATGGCTACAAGATGGAGACCTCATAGTATCCAGAAGAAGTGTTGAAGCAACCTAAAGTTGAACTGTTAATAAATTCTAGGACGCACAATCCAGGATGGAACATTTGAAAATGTTTATTTCATTACTTGCTTGGCTTTCTTTTTGCTTTCGTAACACAAAAAAATAAATGTTTTCATCTAATTTTGGTTTGGTTCAGAAGTCTTGATTTTTGCCTCTAATAATTTTCTCATACTATTCATGATTTTCCAGGACTTAAATAGTGATAGTAAAATTTCCTATTATGATTTTTTTGTTTTTTGTTTAATGTTGTTAACAGCTTCAGAGAGGTTAAATGATTTGAAGGTAGAATTCATATCCCCCGTTCAGTACTTAAACCCCATTAATTAAATATTAATCTTATTATTAGTATTATTTATAAGATTTCTTTTTAAGTTACATTTAAACTTAATCTCTCATCTGTATTTTTAAAGCTTAGGCAACATTTCTTTTTCCACATTTTTAAGGTGACCCTTTGTGTTTTAAAATAGTAATCATTTTAAATTGCTAATTAGTTACAGAGTCATTATATTAATAATAATAGTTGATAGAGTATTATTATTTAAAATCCAAAGTGGCTTAGTTGCAGTCCTATGAAAGGTGTCCTCTGTGAAAATTGGGGAAGTGGGTTCAAGATACTTTGTTAATGTGTACATATTCTCAGATACTATATAACCTTTAGTACTGTTGCCATATCTAATTTCTGAGTGGGAGATTTAATTTGGTTGGTAAATGATTCTGATAAAACTTAGAATGGGCTATTGTAGTTTTTATTAGGAATATTTTCAAACTTGAATGTGTACTCATTTAGAAGTAGAATCACTGGTACTGTTGAGTAATTTAAATGTAAAATTTATTTAACATGATGTATTAACACCAAAACAGGAGTTGGGCACCTAAAATTTAACTTATGCCTCACAATTATTTTGAATATGAAGTTTTTTCCTCCTAAGACAAGCATAAATCTGCCGTGTCTACCTGACAGAACTACTATCTACCATCAATCAGAGGGAATAAAAAGTAAGAAAGAACTTTGGCAAGTGTAAAAGGACCTTATGTTTTTGTAATCATATAGTGAAGCACAGGCAGACATGCTAATATAGCATGTGAAAAAAATATTTTGATGGATATTTTCTCAATATTCTGGTTAGTGGTTATAAGGTTGTCTTTAGACCATGGGTTACCTTGAGGGATGGCCACTTCATGTGACTTTTAAATTGGTGAGGTATAATTTTGAAACCTCGTAGAAATTGGACAGGGGCTTTAGTGGGTTATTTTTACTTAAAGCCAGTGTTCTTGTCCTTAAAGAAATTTCAAAATTTAGATGGTTTACTTTGTTAAGGATTGAGTACCTGAAAATTGGTATTTGGCATCAAGATGAAGCACATAAATGGTAGAAAGTGAGACTAGTCAGGCAGCTGAAGAAAACTATCTTTATGGGATTTTACAGTTAATAGATTTCTTTAACTTTTGATCTTCACAATGACCCTGTGAAAGAGGCCGGGAGGACCTGTTTATTATTTTAAATATTTCATAAAATAGAAAACTGAGTCTCAGAGAAAATAAGTTAGGAAGCAAAAGTGTCCAAGGTTGCATAGCTAACAGGTGTCAGATATAGATTTGAATCCAGGTTTTTTCCCTTGTAATTTTCCATAATCAATTCCATTTGAAGTAGTTTTGAATTCAAATGGTAGATGTAATAATGTTCAGCATTTTTCATCAGGCCTTGGATTGGAATTGTTGCCATTGGATGCCATGTCCTTTCATCCTGTTCCCACTAAATGTTTAATTTAGAGGACTATGAAAATGAGCCAGCTCTTTTTCAAAAGATTGTATGGTGTATTAGTAATGCCTTTTTATGGCATGTTATGATCTACCCTGTAGTTTTTAAAGATACTCATATCCTTTCTGTCCCACACTTACCAAGTTGAAAGAGCGAACATCTTCCACCCTTTTGGCAGAGAGCTAACAATTTTTACTACTCTCAGTCTACCCACACATAGATGCTGGGGAGTTGCACTCAAGTTTTCTAGCTACCTTAATGGCTTCTGTTGTACTCCACCTCTAAATGTTGGCCTGAGTCTATACCCTGCTTTGGGTCCGATTCTTGCTCTGTCCATAACTCTCTTCATCTTGTCTCAATTGCTTTATGTTAATCACATTATTTATATGTATATGAAAGTGTATTATTTATTCTCTGTTCTCAGGCATGGCCTCTCCTTGAAACCTCATACTCCTATACCTAACAACTCTTAACACCTCTCCAATGTTTATTGGGAATATTAAAGTTAACTTGATGAAAACAGAAGCCTTAATTATCCTTAAACCTTATCTTGCCTCCAGTCTTCCCCATCTTGGCAAATAACTCCACCTTCTCAACTGTGGAAGCCAACACTGTAAGAAGTGTTCTGGAATCCTGTCTTCTCCCAGTAATCATTCCATTGGCAAGCCCTGTCAACTCCACCTCCAAAGCATATCCTATGTAGTTGATATCACTGCATGTCTAAATTAGCATTCATTCCCTCCATGTTTTTTTCTCTCAGGTATCCATTCTTTGAACATAGGTCATGTGACTCAAGTCAAGCCAACTCTTTCCAGTTTAGGGTGTGCTCTGCTTGATCTTTAACCAATCCTAACTCCATTTCTCATACAAATGAATGAGGAATGAATGCCTTAAAGTGTGGGTCAGTGAAACAATGGCTTAGGGACATCTGGCAAACAAGAATTCTGACTCTTGAAATAGCCACATACAGCAAGCCTCTCCCTCTTGATATGAGTAGAGAAATGTCTAGTCTCCATTGTTAATGGCAGTCATCGAATAACCATTTTCAGTTTGAGGGTTAAGATGATTAGAACATCTGGAAGAACATGATTCTTTGATGATATCATTGAGCCTGCTTGAGCACTTGGCTTCCTATAAGTCTACAAATTTCCTTACTTAACTCATCTTAGGTTGAGTATTTGGTTACTTTCACCGGGAAACACTTCACCTGATATATCCAGAATCTATCTACTCCCATTTACAATATATTAGTCTAAACCACCAGCCATCTTTCACTAGGATTTACTACAATGATCACCTAACTGGTTTCCCCATGTCTACTTTTTCTGCCCTGCAATCTTTTCTGGAAAAAGCAGAGGGATCTTAAAATTACACAAGCCATTCCTTAAATGCCATCAGGGGCTTCTTAAAGCAGCATAAATCTAAACTATTTATGAAGCCCCACATGATCTGGCTTTTGCCTGTCTCAACTTACATCATTTGATCTTCAGTGTCATATTTTGTACCTTTTGGGGAGTAAATCAAAGATAAATCACCTAAGCAGGAAGTGATTACACTCATTTACTTGAACATGCCAGGAGCTTTTGCACCCGTTGTTCCCAAGAATGCTTACCCTTATCCTCACAAGTCAGGCCTTCCCTGATCACTCAGTCACTCCATGACATGTTGCCTTCTAAAAAATGCTGTGCAATAATACTTGATTTTTAAAAAATTAATGTTGCATTGCAAATGATCATCTCCCTGTGTATCAGAAACTAGTTGCAAACGATGGCCAGAATATTGATTTGGTTTTGCTCTCTACATAGTTGCCTTGGGGATTGATGGACTGTCAAAAGGTAACGTCAGGATAACATTCACTTTATAGGAGCTATAGTTTGAATTCACGTGTCAAGTGGAATCATTACTTTGTTATTCTGGTTTTCTCTTTTGTTCCATAGCTGTCGTGGAATTTAGTAAAGTTTATACTGCTACCCTCCTTGTTACCCTTTGGCTACAGTCTTTTGGCCAGGAAGTATTAGAACAGTATCAGTGATGGCAACGAGGTAGGATTACATCTAAGAGTAAGGAGACCAATGTATATTTTTCTTTTTGGTTATTGTTTTTGTTTGTTTTATTATTAGTCTCCTGTTTTAGATTGTGAATTCTTTGAAGATAAAGCCACTATTGTATTCATCTTTATACCTCCTTCTCAGTTTGGTTTCTCTCAGCAGACCTAGAGATAAGAATTTGAGTGTGAATAGTTTATTACAGATGTGACAAGGGAGTGGGAAAGTGAGGCAAGAAATACAGGGAAGCTAGTAAAGAGTATATGTATCAAGCAAATTGCCAGTGGGAAGTTAGACCTTAATTCTACCTGGGAACTCTGGGAGGCCATATACAACATACCTCAGAGTTATCTGAACCAAGACGCTGGGGGCTAGGGTATCCAGTCAGTTACTGGTTGAGAATTAGTTTGAGAGAAGGAAACTGAATTCCCCAGTAACTTGGTCCGGCCCATGTGCATGCAGAGTAGGTTCTGGCTGCCAGAGAAGACCTTCAAGCTGCTGGCAGTTGCAAGTGAGGCTGTCCTGCCCGGATATGGTAAGCAATGAAGTGCAAGGGCCAGGGCACCAGGAGCTTCTGCACACCCCTATGCTGTACTTACTATGTCTTAAATATTTGTAATAAACTGAATCTTGAAACCATCTATCGGAAAACCAGAAGAAGGATTGGCAGAATCGGCATAGACTAGGAAGTAGAGACATTTTTTTAACAATGAGAGATGACTTTTGGTTTCCTTCTTGGTTACAAGGTACAAGTTCATCTAATAAGCCATGCCATGTAATTGGTTGTAACTGGACAATTCAAACCTTATATCCTGCCAAGAGAGGTCAGTAGGATAACCAGTTTCTATGAAATATACTTTTTGTTACCTGCAGTATAAATGTCTTACAGAAAAATCTTCATAACTTTTTGCTTTGATTAAAATGTTATCATTGAAGTTCAGTAACCAATAAATTGATGACATGAATCTTGTTTCTATTTTTAAGATTAATCTATTATTTAAGGTAAAATGTATTTTTATCTGCATGGGTGTTTAGTAAATAAAGATCACTTTAATAAGGATGCTTGAATTTTGCAAACCTCATGCTCAAAGATTTATGGTTGGCATTTTATGGGTAGAAACCTGTGGTCCAAGATAATATATGTCTTAATGATTTTTAAGATGATATTTCCAAGTAAAGGACAGAAATTGACTGATTTTATGAGAAGAGCAATTGCTCCTCTTTGCTAAGACTAAGAAGGCTACTATTATTAACCACAAAGATGACTGTATGTTTTTATGTCATTTAATATGTTTTTAGTAGTCTCCCTTTTGGTGATTAAAAAAAAGGCATTTGCTAAGTTACTTTGACTTTGGTGACATATGTATCTTTCCTCTGAAACAAGACTGCAGGGAAAAATTATAGGAAATGTCTTGCTAAAATTTAGAATTATAAGCAAAATTTTAAATGGTATTGATTTCTATATTGGAGAGTCTTTGTATTTTACAAATTAGCTATTGAATAAGTCTAGAAAAATGTTTTGGAAGCTAAATTTTCAGTTTGATACAGTAGTCCTAAACTATATATTACTAGTTGTCAGTACTATAGGTGATTAATTAGTTGTTAGATTTTTTTCAAATTAGAATTAATTGTTGCTAGACTAACATATTGTCTAAGTCCTTTTAATGCCATTGAAAGAATATATACTTTCCATGGAAAGTTTTTTTTTCTGTCTGAATAAAACTGCTAATCTCACAAGGCACAGAAAAGTCCAGGGATATTCCATCAGAAATTAGATGAGTAATGTCAAATGGTGTTTCCAGGAGCCTGTGGGAGATAGTGTGAGGATGGGGATCCACACATCCCTCTTTGTTTCAGTCTGAAGTTTTTGACTTATTTGTTTTAGACATTGGGATTCACTGTAAGATTTCATTTGAAAAATCGATTCTGCTGCCTTTCTTTTGAAGTTTGATAATAGTGATCTAGATTTTCTACAATATTGGCAATTTCTCCTAAATACTACCAAGTAAGTTAGGTTTTACTTTCTGTCTAGATTCAGGGTAGAGCCACTTCATACTGTGAAAATTATAAACATTTTTTCTAAGTTAGTCGAGTCTCTGTCATCTATATATTTGTGACCATGATGTTAGACTTACAGAACTGGACAGAGTCTTAAAGAGCATCTGCCTCTACCACTTCATTTCACAAGTGAAGAAATAAACCCAAGGCACTTGTGACCTGTCCCCAAGGTCACACTGGGCAGAAGTAAGAAAATATTCTATTCCACTACTCCTTTTACTGCATTAAACTTTCTCTTTTAGGGGTTCTAGTTTATGAATCTTGAATAAGGAATATTTGTTAAATATTAGGAAATATAAAAGACATAAAAGAAAGGATGACAACAAATAACATTGTAGAAACAAACAAAAAACAATATTGAGCATCCACTGTACATCAGGCACCGTGTTATTTACTGAAACTTGCCAGTTAACTTTCATACCGAAAATACACATGTACCCTATGTGGTATTAATGTAAGTTGAATAGATGTCTCCTGACCTTTAGGGTTGAAGCAATTTCTGAACATTGGCTGCACCTTGGCTATCCAGGATACACTGCTGCTTAAACTGATAACAACAGTCAGATTTCCTTACGGGTAATTAACACTACCACCTCCCCACTCCAGACCTCCCCACCTCCACCCCACCTTCATTTCTTTGCAGTCTTCATAGGGCCAAAAATCAAGGTTCCCTGTTCAGCCCTAACCAAAGGGGTAAAGGCATATGGCCAATTCTAGGTTATTTAAACTTTTTCTTGGGACTTGATACTTCAGGCAGAAAGATGCAAAGATGAGGAAACCTGATCAGAAGTCATTCAGTCCTGACCACTGAGTAGTTCCTGCTTCTGATATCCTCTCCCCAGTTGAGCATCTTGGATTCTACCTTTTTAAGGCCTGGTACTTCAGCCTTGTCTTTGATTCTCATAATTCTCACTTTTCCCCACTAAATGTCCTATTTGCTTAAGTAAATCAAAGGAGTTTAGTTTTTGTTGTTTTTTTATTTTGTCTCTTAGAACGAGTTAATTCCAACTGATACCTATGCCTGTTTGTGGAAGATTCTGCAATTCTTTATAGAATGTAACAACACAAACTGCTAGAGAAGACCAAGACCTATGAAAGTTTAGGCTCTTTGTCTCCAAGTTCAAAACCTGAGATTGTACCGAGACATGATTACCCTAACCCCCCAATGAACCTTTTAGCTCTTTGTTACAATAACAGACCTTGGTATCAGAAAAGCTGATATGCAATAAAGATAATTCCTTTCTCTCCCTATCTTTTCCCTTCCCCTTTAGAGGTGACTTCCTAAGAAGCAGTACTGGGCCTCTTAGGGGTGTGAAGCACTGTGGTCCCTTTTCCCGTCTTCATTTTGATCTGCTAAAGTACCATTGCGCTGGCCCTCTGCTGAGTGCTGTTGACCTTGTTCGCTGATTGCTTTTAGTGATTCCCTTCAGTGACTGATGGAACGAATGAACAGTAATGAAAACAGAGTTGGTTCACTTTATTGTAGCAGAATTAAAGCCTGAAAACAAATCTAATTTTCTTTTATGGGGAGGGGAGGTAGGAACAAAAGATTTTATCAGCCTCTTAAAGTAACATGAAAGGAGGACTGGGGGACTTCATACGGTCAAAGGAAACTTTGTAAAGGAAAGGAAGCATAACTGTTCGATTCCTAATGGAAGGAGTGGTGATGCTCTAATTTCCTTTTTAACAGTAAAAGCCATTCACATGCTAGGCATGGTATATACACGAGCCCACAGACCCTCCAAATAAATGTGTGATCTAGATTGGGAGAAAAAGGCATGTGGCAAATGTAAAACAATCATGGGAAAAATGAAGAGATTAGAATAGAGCTTTGGCGAGGATACTTTGAGATCTTTCCCTTTTCATATGTCTATAAAACTGAAAATCCAGCTTGTGGGAAGTTAAAGATACTTGAGTTGAGTTGTTTTTCTGCCAGTGGAGATGGATATAAAGGGTTAACTATTAAAAACTACAGTGTAGCCCGGCCGGTGTGGCTCAGTGAGTTGAGCGGTCTCCTATGAACTGAGAGGTCCTGGTTTGATTCCTGGTCAGGGCACATGCCTGGATTGCTGGCCCAATCCTCAATAGTCCCCAATAGGGGGCGTGTAGGAGGCAGCTGATTGATGTTTCTATCCCTTCCTCTATCTCTAAAAAATCAATAAAAACATTTAAAACCACAATGTAGCACAGAATGTTAGATATTTGTAAATATCTTTTAAATGAAAATTCCAACCCTTTTAATATTAATACTTGTAGGCAAATTACAGCTCCCTGGGACTGTCATAGCCCCTATCATGGAAGAATGAACTATTGCAAGACTGTTTCTTCTCTTTCACATAAAGGAATAAATAAGTGGTTCAGTCTATAGGTAGAAAGGCAGCAGAATAAGGCAGTGCAATATCATTGCAATACTGTAACCATAATTTACATGTCAATGACTTAATCTCTAGGCCTCTGTTTTAAATTGAAAAATGGTGTGTTTCAGTCAGGGGCAGGGACACTGCCCACCTGTAAATGTCTCAGGTGAAAGTGTATAGTGAAATATTTAGAAAGTAATATTGTGAATTTATTATTCCTCTTGGTTCTGCCCCATATTGAATGTACAAGACAGTTTCTCCAGGGAAAGGATAGTCCCCAAATTTTTATTATCTCTCTCTTACAGCTAGAAATGTATTTATTTTTTACCTTTTCCTTTTCCCTCCCTCCCTTTGTTTTGGAATGGCCATACAACTAAATAGCAAAGAAATGGCCCTTACAATCAACAATGTAACTCCTGGGGGCGGGGGTGGGTAGTGAGGCACTGTGTCCCCATGCTCCTGTAAGACCCAGAGCCTCCCACATGATTTTGTCCCCACTCCCTTCTGTGAAGGGCTACCGGGGTTTGTGGACAGGATTACCAGAACAGGAGAGAGTATAACCGTGATTCTGATTTTTGGTTCTTGCCCAAGATTCTGTCAATTTTCCTCTTAGATATGAATATTGTCATGCCCTTGAGTTTCTTCTGTGTATAAAACATTTTTGTTAAGTCACTGTACAAACTTCTGGCCCAGCACATAGTCTAGTGAAATTTGTCTTTCTCCTAATGTCTATATTATGAAAAGCAAACATCCTACTACTTTATATCTACTTCTTTTGGTGCATTAATGTTTATTTATTTAAAAAATACTAACACTGTTCTAAAACCTAGTCATGTTCTGAGTCCTAGTTTATTTGTCTATTTTATTGTAAGTAAAACCTAGATGATCTAATAGATTCCTTGTGTATTTTACAGTCTACTGGTGGAGGCAAGGAAAAAACAAGTGGACAGATGTATAAAATGTAATTACAAATTATGAGGGAAATACTTTTAAGGAAAAATTAGGGCTCAGTATAATAGAGAAGAGCAAGGGCGGAACCTACTTAAGAAGGGATTCTCTGAGGAACAGAGATCATGCCACCTCCTGTAGCTGTGTAGCAGGTGCACACTTGAAGAGTGACACCATTTACGGTTCCAGTTACAGGACTTCAGTGGAAAGTCATGTCTTTCCTTTTTAATTTAGTCATCATGTCTTTATTCTTTAAGTATTTTTATTGAACTTATTGAGGTGACATTGGTTAATAAAATTATATAGGTTTCAAGTGCACAGTTCTATAATATATCATCTGTATATTGTATTGTGTTCAACACCCAAAGTCAAGCCTCCTTTTGTCACCATTTATACCCCCTTCACCCTCTTCTACCTGCCCATCCCCCTTTCCCTCTGGTAATCACCATGATGTTGTCTGTGTCTATGAGTTTTGTGGGTTTTTTTTTTTTTTTTTTGCTTACTCCTTCACCTTTTTCACCCAGCTCGACAACACCCTCCCACCCCCAACACCTGTAAGTCTGTTCTCTGTATCTATGAGTCTGCTTTTAAAGTCATGTCTTTTATTAAAAAAAAAAAAAAAATGGCTTCCAAATTTTAGAGTCCTATATGGGAAACAGATAACTACAACTAATTATTAATCATACACTGTGTGTGCTAAATATAGCATATGCATTTTCTTATTTAATTTTAAATACTATTATTATTCCCATTCTACAGATGAGGAAATAGACACAAAGAGGCTAAATAATTTATTAGTGTTGCACAGCTGGTAAGTGATGGAGCTAGTATTCAAACCCAGGCCATCTGGCTCAAGGCCTATTTAAACGTTACACTCTAATGCAGATTGAAAATGTTTTCTTGGTCTTGGCCAGGAAGGGTGTTGGTGACCAAGTGTTGGACCCTGTAGAAGAAGAGAAAGTGTTATTGCATCTCACAAGGCAGGAGAGAGAACAGGAGAAAGAAATGGGTTTAGGCCCTGCCAGCTTGGCTCCGCGGTTAGAGCGTCAGCCCGTGGACCAATGAGTCTCAGGTTCGATTCCGGTCAAGGGCACATACCTTGGTTGTGGTTTGTGCCTGGCCCTAGTTGGGTCATGCCGGAGGCAACCAGTCAATGTGGCTCTATCACATCGATGTTTCTCTCTGTCTCTCTCTCTCTCCCTCCCTCTCACTCTGTCTGATGATAAATGGAAAAATATCCTCAGGTGAGGAATGAAAAAAAAAATGGGTTTAGCATGCTAAAGAAGTTGTATCACCATTTGGAGTTAGTGTTTATCCCAAGAATCCAATTTTGGATGGTGAGAAGCCAGTACTTTGTTAGTTTAACTAGAGATTGTCTTTCCAGTGTTGTTGTTCTTTTATACTGTTTTTGGAAACTTCAGCCTGATGCGGTTGGAAAACCAAAGGTGTAATAGCTCCATTCTGACCCTCAGTTACTGCACGTACACACCCTGGCAGTTCCTTTTCTGTAAACATAAGGGCCTTGAGACACCCAAAGAAAACTGTAAAGATAAGGGGTTGAGGATGGCCTTGGGAAACTCAGAGAACCATGAGAAAAAAGAGATTAATAGTTGCCCTGCTCCTCTCCCCCCTTCTCTGTATCAGCCCCCCTTCACGGTGCCAAAAGTGGCGCCAAGAGAATGTAGTTTTTTTGTTTTTTTTTTTCCTGTAGTTTGTGCCTTTAAAAGCGGGCAACAAAGAAGGCCCGGGGCTGAGGATTTGGGGAAGCTGTACCCCCCCAGCCCACCGGTGTAACAACCCACTGGTATAATAAAGTGCTCCTTTACAATTCGGCCGTGCGTCTCTGGTTATCTCGCTGACACGTTACAACAAAAGGTACCTGTACTGCCCGAGTGCCCAAGTCATAGAGGAACCATCCAGGGTGGTGGTACCCACCATCAAAGCATAGAAACAAGGGGACAAAAACTCAGTGGGGATGAAGCTGGAGGTTCTTGGACAACTGCCTTTCCCCACCTGGAGTGTCTTCCTTCAACCCTAAAATCTAGGTGGGTCTGAATTTATTTTTAAAAGTTTTTTTTTTATTATTGATATTTTAGAGAGAGAGGAAGCGAGAGGGAGAGAGAGAGAGAAACATTGATTGGTTGCCCCCAGTAAGCACCCCAACCAGGGACCGAATCCGCAACCTGGGCGTGTGCCCTCACTGGGAATCGAACCGGTGACTTTTTGGTGTAGGGGATGATACTTAACCAACTGAGCCACACCGGCCAGGGCTAAATTAATTTTAATAATGGAGGTTGTTCTCTCCAAAGTTTTGGGTGGCTGCCTGCCAAATTCCACAGTTTTAGTACCCAATGGTGACCTTGGGTCAGAAAGGGCTCTACTCTTGGTTTCCTGCCCCTTCTTGTTCTTTTCTTTTACTAACTCTGGGATAGAAGTGCAAAGTACTACCTAAGGAGCCCTGAGAAGAAATGCTGTGTGTTTAGGATGTTCACTAAATAATTTTCAGGGAATTATATTTGAGAGGCTATTGAGTTTCTATTTGTTTTACCTGGAGTCATAGCAAGTGTCACCCAGTCAGTGCACTGACCAGGCAACAGGCATGAGCCAGGGCACCAACCACAAGACAAAGAGCATATTGTGATTTTCTAAAACTGAATCCGTATTTATAAAGGATAGTTCTAGGACCAAATTCTCCATCCTGATACAGGCATCATATAGTAACAATAGGTTTCCCAATTATAATTTACACTTTGAATTTAAAGCTTTAATAATAATACCAAACACTTAAATTTTTTCCATTTAGGAAGACCATGAATTGAAGATTTCAGGTTAGTGGTTCTGTTTTCTCTCCCTGGAGGATGCTCCCTGGCATATTCCATGATCTTTCTTGGTCTTGGTTTTGCTCAAGAAGTTTCCCCAGACTGATACCTTTTCCCTCCTTTCTTCAATTGGATAAAGGCTTTTACCCTTCAGGACTCATTTAGGCATCGTTCCCTCCTGGAAGCCTTTTTTGGACTTCCAGGTTGGACTCCGTACCCTCTTCCAACTTCCCATTGCATGTAATGCCTTTATCTTATCCTTTAGCTTCATTTAATTGAAATGATCTGCTTTGAGGTCCTCCCCCCATCATTAGAATTTCAAGTCTTCATGGGTGGGGTCTGTTGTTATTCAGCCTTGTCACCTCTAGATCTAGTAAAGTCCTTAATAAATGTCATTTGAAGTAAATCAAATGGGCAAAAGCTGGTTTCCAATGAGATGTAGTGTAAGTTCCATGAGTCTGTTGTAGCTTTGGAAGTGAGAACTGATTCTGTATAGCCATCATTGAAATAATGGAACCAAAAGTCAGCTCCACAATCCAGCCATCTCAGAGAAGGTAAATAGAAGATACTGCAACTGAACTTGAATCTCATTGCTGACTTCTAATTCTAATTTTTTTGAATCAAGTTGTTTATTCTGTCTAAATCTGTACAACTGCAAAATAGCTGTGAATATTGCTTTCATGGAAATCTGTGAGGCCCTCTATTTTATTGAACCATTGGAAGTCAACCCACCAGGAAGGCAGTTCGTTATTCCAAGAACATAGCATGTGCAGCTTACTCAATGCAGAAGTGAAGACCAACAGTTGTGGAGAGGTTGTGCTGTTCTGACATTTTCCTGGAATCGACAAGGAGGATGTGTTTCCATGTGGCAAGCTACTGGCTCCCCCGCCCCTCATCCATGTTTCAAGTTATAGACACTTTCCTCGTTGACGTTTATTAGAAAGTAACACAAAGCAGATTGCTGGGTTTGTACTCTGTGGACATTTTATGTTGGGCATGTTGTAGGCTCTCTGTGCCAGGCATGATGGCATCCTTGCAGGCTAAGCCTTCAAATCCTCTTCTACCATTTTAATAATTTCATTGACTTACCCTTTATATAGATAAAGTGTGTACTTTTCTGAAGGAATACTTTGCTACTCTGTGCTTGCTGAAAGAATGCTCCAGGTTAGAAATTCAGTCTGAGATCTGTCAAGTGACGATACAAAGGTTTAATCTAAGCACAGACATTAGGTCACAGAGGGACAGGATCCAGAGGGGTTTGTATTTCTCCATCCTCGTGTCCCTGCTGTCTCTACCGTTTCTTCTCCGTCCTGAATCTGTCAATACACTTGAATGAGAAACATAAGTACAAATGCTATCAACAGGTAAATTTGTTGGGTTTTTTTTTTCTACCTTCTCTTTCACTGGGTGGTAAGAAAACAGTATATTATAAAGCAGTATCTAGTTTTACATTGTACTTTATGTTTTCCCCAGAGCTAAATAGTTGAAGACTAAGGCTGGGCCATTTGCTCGTGTAATTCCAGTATTTGAGGTAAAGAAATCAAATGTTATATTTGATTTAATACGATGAGTAAGTAGAATGAAGAACATTTTTTTCTTTCTTCCATTCCTTGCTGTTATTGTGAATTGTATACTTGATTTTTAATCGGTTATTATTTATTTATTATTCATAAAATTGTAGATTTGGGCATTAATTATATAATGAAAATTATAATTTATTATAATAAATTACAATATTTGTTTTGAAATTAACAATAGCAAGAAATTAACAACAGTATATGAAGTGGCTTAATTATGAGCCTTGGAGTCAGAAGCACCTGATTTATACCTGGCTCAGTTAGGTACGTACTACCTGTGTCCCCTTAGGCACATTACTTAATCTTTCTAAGCCTCATCTATAAACAACATATAAGACTGTGTAACTTATTGGGTTATTGTAGGATTAATGAGATAATGGTGTAAAGCATTGTGTAGAGTGCTTAGTAGTATATAAGTGCTCAACAAATGGCTACAGTTTTATTATTAATATCTGGTCTACTATTAAACTAACTTTGTCCACTAAAGTAAAGAGATAAAGTCATGAAATGGAGCTTTTAAAAATCTACTACTCTATTATGTATTTTAAAATATGATTCTCTATTTTTATTATAGAGAGATACAGCTTCAAGAATTCAATTCAACTGCCCTGGCCAGTTTGGCTCAGCAGTTAGAGCATCGGCCTGCAGACCAAAGGGTTGTGGGTTAGATTCCAATCAAGGGTACATACCTGGGTTGTGGGTTTGATCCCTGGCCCCGGTTGGGGGTCGTGTGGGGGGCAACCAATCAATGTGTCGTCTCACATTGATGTTTCTCTATCCCTCCCTCCCTCTCTAAAAAAAAAAAATTAATGGAAAAATATCTTGGGGTGAAGATTAACAAAAAAAAGAATACAATTAAGAATACAATTATTAACATCCGCAGAAAATCAGGCTGCTTAGCTCATGTGTTTGGGTAAAAGGCTGCACACTGCTTTCTACCAAGTCAGTTGAACGTATAGCAACAACCGGGGACAGCGTTCAGCAAACTGCAGCCTGCAGACCAGATCTGACCCCCCATCTGTTTTGGCGTGGCTTGGGAGCTAAGAATGGTTTGTATATTCTTAAATGGTGGGGAAATATTTTTTCAAAGAATAACATTTTGGGGCATAGAAAAATGATATGGAATTCAAATTTCAGTGAGCCTAAAGTTTTACTGAAAACCACCACACTCATTTAGTTATATATTGTCTATGACAGCTTTCAATCAGTAGAGTTGAGTATTTGTGGCAGAAACTACATGATTACAAGGTCTGAACTGTTTACTAACTGGCCCTTTACAGAAAACGTGTGTTGACCCCTGACTTCAAATAATCAAAATATATTTATGAGTGAGGCTATAAGAGTCTAGCCCTCTCAATTTAGAGATTGTGTTTTAGTTTCCTGAGACTGTCATAACAAAGTACCACAAACTTGGTGGCTAAAACAACAGACATTTATTGTCTCACAGTTGTGCAGTCTAGAAGTTTCAAACAAGGTGTGACAGGGCCACGTTCCCTCTGAAACCTGTCGAGGAACCCTTCCCAAACTCTGCAGCATCTAGTGGTTTTCTGGTCTCCTTCGGCAGTTTTTGGCTCACAACCTCATAAGTCCAGAGACCATGACTCTGTCTTCAATGACTATTTTCTTAAGATGACACCAGTCATATTGGATCAGCTGCCCACCCTACTCCAGTATGACCTCATCTTAACTAATCCCATTTGCAAGGGCCCTATTTCCAAATAGAGTCACATTCTGGGGTACTAAGGGTTAGGATTTCAACATACCTTTTTATTTTTGTGGAGGGCAGGGGAGACAAAATTCAACCCATAACTATTAGGAAACTAGATCCCCAAAATATGAAGGAAGTAACGCAAAGCCACAAAAAGGGTTGGTGGCAGAACTCAAAGATGAGGCTTTGAGATAAGACTTTGAAATTGTACAAGACTTGAACAAGAACCTGGGAAGCTGAATTTCTAATTGATGACTAATCTTTCTACTAGTAAACTACAACAGTATTATGGGTTTAAAGTGAATTACTCTCCCATATATACATGTATATGCAACACAGAACTTTTTGGAGTCCTTGTTAATATATATATATACAAAACACACTATTTAAGGTTGTGGACTACAATTAGCTAGACTCTCCAGTACTATAATTTTTATTTATTTACACCCAGAGAGCATGAGTGTGATGAGTTTTTCTTCTAAGTTGTCAGCTAACCATTCTAGAAAACAGAATAGAATGTATTCATAATCTATTTATATTATGTGGTGACTATATTATTTTAATATTTTGCTAAATTATCAAAATTTACTTTCTTATTCAGAAGTGACACGCGTACAAAACAATATAAAGAGAAAAAAATCAGTAATATAAATAATAATTTAAGTTCTTTTGAAAACAACCTATCTGATAACTATATAATTTCTTTTTATCCCCAATGGCTATCACTTTTATCAACTGTAAGAACTCAAGCTTAAAGTTCTTTCTTAAAGCTACTCTGAAAGTAGTATTTGTGAGTGGATGCTCGCCTCCGTAGGTCTGTTAATGATTGTCTGTAAGGAGCTAATAGAATTTGTCAGTGTTAAAAATATTAAAATATGGAGTGTGGTAAAAAGGATCCCTTTAGAACTAAAAATAATAGAAACATGGCAAACAAAGAAATATACTGGTGTCCCACAAGGACAGGAAGCAGTGATGAGAATCTTTACCAGGAATTTATTACCTATATTCTTTAGAATATTTTTCAAATAGTATCAGATGCTTATATTATGGGGAAGCCTGAGTATTTGGGACTAAAGAAAGCCACCAGCGTCGTTTAGGAACACTGTTCTCTTGAGCTGAATGCAGGCTTTTTGGTTTAATGTTTTGGAAGATGCTGCTGCCTCCATCATCCAGCACTAAGTCAATTGGATATGTGGCTCAGTAACCCTAGAGAAAACTACCCCTGAATGGACCTCCAGCTATAACATTCAGACATCTAAAACCGAAAGTATCCTAAGATTAAATTATTATACTTTGAAGGAAAAAAGCTGACAATAACTTTGTTACTGCGCGGAAAGTCCAAGTTTGTGGCCATGGGGTAATTGTTATGACATATGCCTTTGAAGTAGCTGGAAGAAAGGAAAAATTACCCCATTTGACTGATAGAAAAACTGAGACAAGGGCAGCTTACTTGCTTGTGGTTACCCAGGAAATAGTTGGCTAAGACTCCAGGATTCCTGACTCCAAATTCATTGCCGTAACCACCAGACTGAAACCGGCTGCCAAAGGCTGTAATTTGGTCTTGAGGCTGTGGCCATAGTTTAGAACCACAATAGTGAGGGAAACACACTTTAAGTAGGACCTTGAAAATCTTTCAAGGGAATTATGCCCCTTTATCTATGTTGATTATGCAACGATTGGAATAAATGAGGGTTCTGGCCCCAACATGTTTGTGGCTTTTGGTTAGGCTGGGGTCCCTTTTAGGAAACTGGGAAGGTTTGCCTCAACCTGGAGCCCAAATTTTTAAACCAATTGTGTTGAGTTTATGATGAACAAATCAATGCATTAACATTATGCATTTTATTTGGCAGAAATCATAATATGGGTTGTCATGGATGTAGCAAGGGAGGAGAGTCTTGGAGACCCGGAGACCGAGAGAGCATACTTATTGGGGCCACACGGTGATCTGGAAAGGCCCTGCGGTGAGTGATCTGCAGGGATCTGAATGGGTAGGTATAGGCTTTACATTGAGAAGATGCTCAGTGTCTCTAGGAGGCAGAGCAGAAGTGGGTTTTGACTGTGGGTACCAATCTGAAGTTCTGGAAGGCAAGCCTGAGACATCATGGGGACGGGGCTGTACTTCTTTGGGGTTAAGGCTCAAAGAATGGGTTTCAGTGGAAACATTCTAGCTATTTTTTTAAAGCAACACTCATTCCATTGGAACCAGCGGTACTAGGTAATAACAATCATCATGTTAATATCAATAATAACTACACTACATCTGCACTTTACTGAACACCTATTATGTGCTGGGAGTTATGTTAGCTTTTTATATTTATCTTGTTCATTCTTTACTATAACTGAAATATAGGTTTTATATTTTACATTTTATAAATATGGAAATTGAGACTAAGAGGGGTTAACTGGCTTTCCCAAAGTCACAAGGACACATGGGATGGAGAAGGGATTTGAATCCAATACTCCAATCCCATAGCTCATGCTTTATGGGCAAAGTGATTGTCTCAAAATACCACTGCTCAACTGTGGTTTTTGACTAGTTAGTTTACTGGTCAAAGTGGACTTGTCATAAAAAGATACATATCATGATGTCACGATCTTTAAATCATTCTCACCAATAATTTTTTTAAACGTATCTTTATTGTTGAATGTATTACAGATATCCCTCCTTTTCCCCCTATTGACTCTCTCCTCTCTACTCCCACCCCCCTCTTGCCTTCCCCACACTATTGTCTGTGTCCATTGGTTATGCATATATGCATATAAATTCTTTGGTTTATCTCTTCCCCCCCCTCCTCCCCCCTTCCCTTTGAGGTTCATCAGTCTAAACAACCAATTTGTACCTCTTAATCCCTTCACCTTTTTCACCCATTCCCCCAACCCCCCTCTCATCTGGCAACCAACAAAAAGTTCTCTGTATCTATGAGTCTGTTTCTGTTCTGCTTGTTCATTTTGTTTGTAGATTCAATTGTTGATAGATGTGTATTTATTGCCATTTTATTGTTCATATTTTTTATCTTCTTTTTCTTCAAGAAGGCCCTTCAACATTTCGTATAATACTGGTTTGGTGGTGATGAACTCCTTTCCCATTTTCTTGTCTGGGAAACTCTTTATATGTACATCAATTCTAAATGATAGCTTTGCAGGATAGAGTAATCTTGGTTGTAGGTTCTTGCTTTTCATCACTTTGAATATTTCTTGCAACTCCCTTCTGGCCTGCAAAGTTTCTTTTGAGAAATCAGCTGACAGTCTTATGGGAGCTCCCTTGTAGGTAACTAACTGCTTTTCTCTTGCTGCTTTTAAGATTCTCTCTTTGTCTTTAACCTTTTGCATTTTGATAATGATGTGCCCAGGTAAAGCCAAGCTGTGAACCAAGGCTGGCTGCTCCTAGTGCCAGGCCTGGGGCCACTTAGCAAGAGGTATCGGGCTTGCTGAGGCCAGATGCTGCTTTTTTGAGAGAATTTAGGAAAATCTGAAACAGGAGCCAAGACAAGTCAATGCTATCGTAAAGCCACTGGAAACAGCTTGGGTGGGCCTGAAAGTTGGGTGGGGCAGGGCCTCAGGGAATCACCAGGGCAAGGCAAACAGTGTGAGCCAGGTTACTGGAGGCCCTGTGGGGGAAGGGCTCACCAAAGGAACAACGGCCTCCACCAGCATGTTTGTCCAGGAGAAAGCTGCCTCTCTAGCTCTCACCTCCATGCCAAACAACTCAGTTCTTCCGTGTATGTCTCTGGCGCCTTTCAAACTGCCTCCCCAACACTGGAGCCTGGAGGGTGCGAGTCCAAGTAAGTCCGTGCATGGGCCCTTTAAGAGGAACTGCCTGGGACTCCAGAGCCTCAGCCTCCCTCAGCCTCAATTCTCACTGGTTTTTATAGCCAGAAGTTATGGGGATTTCTCTTACTGGCACTGGAACCCTGAGTTGGGGGGTCTTGTGTGGGACAGGGACTCCTCACTCCTCAGGGAGGACCTTCCCAGCCGAGGTATCCTCCTGATTTTTATCCGCCACACCTGTGTGTGGGACCAGCCTGACTTTGTCTCTGCTCCTCTTACCAGTCTCGATGTGGCTTCTTCTTTAATTTCGTAGTTGTAGGACTTCCATTCAGCTCGATTTCAGGCAGTTTTGAATGATGGCTGTTCTGTAGTATAGTTGTAATTTTGATGTGATTGTGGGAGGAGGCAAGTACCGTGTTTACCTACGCCGCCATCTTGACCGGACAGCCTGACCAATAATTTTTAAAAGGTATCATTTGACCTAGAAACTGTTAGCATAACTGATAGAACAAACTGGTTATTAAAAGAGCACAGAACTGCCCTGGCTGGTTTGGCTCAGCAGTTAGAGGGTCGGCCCGCGGTCTGGAGAGACCCGGGTTCGGTTCCTGCTGAGGGCATGTACCTCGGTTGTGGTTTGTCCCCGGCCTCAGTTGGGGTTGTGTGGGTGGCGGCCAGTCGATGTGTCTCTCCCACATTGATGTTTCTCTCTCTCTCTCTTCCTCCCTCTCTCTCTCTAGCTCTATGAATGCAAAAGGTGTCCTCAGGTGAGGATTAAAAAAATAAATAAATAAAATAAAAGAGCACAGAACTGAGTGAATAGAATGACTGTCTGTCCTGGTCTGACAGGTATAATTTAATTATAAATAGGGCTCCCTGTCATTCTCAAAGGTATCCTGACTTGGCCAAAAAATTATATGACCCCCCTCTATGTAACAGAGGCTTGGAGTTCCATAGTCTTCTAAATTGGAACTGACCATATAAGGATACCAATAAAATTAATTAGAACTGCAGAAATTAGTGTCTGACTACCTTTGAGGATAAAAGTAAAAATTATTCACCAAAATCATTTCTGAGGGAGCATTGCTACACAAGTTGAAAGCTCTGTGTAGCCAGGATAGGTGGTAGCAGAAGTTCAGTTCAGTTCCTTTGGTCAAATTGATCTATTTCTGTGCCAGCACCGCATCACCCTAATTAATACAGTATGTAATAAGTCTTTATATCTGGAGGGGCAAGATATGTCATCTTATTCTTCTTCTCCAGGAATGTCTTAGCATTAGTGACCATTTGTTCTTTAATATAAATTTTAGCATCACTTTGTTGAATTCCTAGAAGCAGCTAGTTCAGATGTTGATTGAAATTGCATTGAATTTAAGGAAAAAAATGTTGTGAAACATTTTGATATCTTAATGATTTGGGTTCTTTCTAATCAGAAATGTGGTATTTCCATTGATTTATTAGGTCTGAATGTCTTTTGATTAAAGCTTTGTGGATTTCCCCAGGAAGATTTTGTATGTCTTTTGAGAAGTAGTAAAGAATAGGGGCTGAGAGTGTGGAATCTGGCACTGGAATGCCTGGGTTTGAATCCTGCCATTTACCAGTTGTGTAAACATATGGAACTTTTCTGTGCCTCAGTTTCTTCATCTTTAAAATGGGGCTAATAATTATGCTAACTTCAAAGGGTTATTGTAAATAGTAAATGAATTAATATGTAAAGCAAATAGGAACAGATCTGGGAAATAATAAGAAACATATAAGTATTTGCTGCTAGGATTATTTATTCCTAGGTTCCTTTGAAATGAAATAAAATAACTTTTTTGGTAATTACATTTTTCTCTTTCTGTATATAGACATGCAATTGACTTTTATATATTGATTTTAAACTTCATTCTGTTGTGATCAGATACCATTAGTTAGACACTTCTTGAGAATTGCTCTATGGCCTATATTTGGTCATTTTTCATAAATATTTCATAAGTTCTTCAGAAGAATGTGTATTTTTAAGTTATTGGATTCAGATTTCTCTATATGTTCATTAAATCAAATTTATGGCCTGGCTGGTGTGGCTCAGTGGTTGAGCATCAACCCATGCACTAAGAGGTCACTGGTTCAATTCCCAGTCAGGGCACACGCCCAGGTTGTGGGCCAGATCCCCAGTGGGGGGCATGCAGGAGGCGGCTGATCAATGTTCTCTCTCATCAATGTTTGTATCTCTCTAAAATCATAAATAAAATAAATAAATAAAATTTATGCATTGTGTTATTCAAATCTTCTATTAATATATTTAAAGTGTGTTGGTTTCACTAAATCAGTGGATGAAATTTAGTTAATAATATAGTAGATCTCTAAACAATTTAAAATTTTCAAAATGCCTACTGGAAACTATACACCCACCATGACACTTCTCAGTTTGAATAAAGCATAAAGTTTTTGTTTGTTTGGTTGGTTTTTTTGCTTTTTACTGGGATTAGGTCAAGTCTTTATGTTTAGAGTGGCAGTTATTTATATTTCTGATTTAAAAAGAAATAAAATTATTGCACAACAAAATGCAACTATATTTCTACTAGTTTTTTTTTTTTTTTAATCTCTGTCCTATCAAGAATTGAGAGAGATGTGTCTAAATATCCCACTCTGAGAAAGGATTTGTCCATTTCTCTCTACGGCTCTATCAACTTTTGAATTATATCATTCTAAGCTATTTTATTAGCTATATGCAATTTTAGAACTGTTATATCTTCCTTGAGAATTGGAACTTTTGTCATTATGTTGGCAAACTTTCTAGCCATAAGAATTTATTTATTTATTTTTTGGTCTCAAAGTCTATCTCCTTCGCTATTATTATGGCTATCCCAACTCTATTTTGATTAGTATTTGCATGGTGAAAAAGTTTCTTTTTCCTGTACTTTTATTTTACACTGTTCCATGTCTTTAGGTATGTTTTTGTTGTACTTCTTATAAACAACAATCTGATACTGTTATTTTTAACTGGCATGTTTAATACAATTACACTAACTGTGATTACTGATGTATTTGGGCTTTTTTTTTTTTAACCATCTTACTTTGTCCCTTCTATTTGATTCACATTTTTATGATTCTTCCATTTATCTTCTTGCTTTTGCGGGGGGGAGGGTTGATGGATATTTTGTTGTTGTTGTTGTTTTATTCCATTTTTCCCTTGATTGGTTTGAAAATTATTAATTTTATTTGCGTTGTTTTAGTGATTACCTTTGAAATTTGTTAAGTAATGCCTTACTCTCTCTGGAAGAAAACACAGAACCTTAATACATTTTAATTCTAATCACTCTCTGCCCCATTTTGAGTATCTCTGTCTTTTTTAAGCCATCAAATTAAAAATTACTAGTATTTTAAACAAACAATGTTGTTTAGATTTACCTCCATGTTTAAGCATTACTTGCTGTGTGGCTCAGATTTTCCTTCTTAGGCTCATTTTCCCTCTTCCTGATAATCACCCTTTGGAAGTTTCTTTAGTACAGATCTTTTAGTGATGATTTCAACATTTGTTTTCCAAAATACCTTTGTTTTGCCTTTGTGATATAAAGACAGTTTTGTGCTGAGGATGTAAGTTGGCAGTTATTCTCTGTCAACATTTTGAAAATATTATTTTCCTCTTTTCTGTCTTCCCTTATTGCAGTGAAGAGTCTACCTGTGATTTATGGATCACTTTTCCTGTCCCTTTTTAAGATTTTCCCCTTGTCTTTGGTGTTCTGCAATTTCACTAAAATGTATCAGGTGTAGATTTCTTTTTATTTATTTTCCTTGGCATAAGTCGTGCTTCCTGTGTCTGTGAACTCACGTTTCCTCAATTCTGGAAAATTCTGAGCCTTTGCTTTGGATGTTGACTTTCAACATACTCTCTTTTGTCTCTTTCTGAGGTTTGCTGCAGCAGAGCTCTGCAGGTATGGCCACCTACCAACCGCTTTCAAGGAAGTTGCTGTGTTGTTACAAAGTCAGCTACACTAATGCAACTAGGCACAGCTACCGGGGCCTCTGCTAGGTGGAGAGGCACTTTGTGCACATTGGAAAAGAGCGCCCCCTTCAGGCGGATATGGGCCATTTGATTTAGTGAGCGGAGAGCATGGCGTGGGAAGCGGAACTTAGGGTGGGTTTTAGTCACTTTGTTGCCCCCTTAGCTGGGTGCTTTTCACCAATCATAGCAACCCTGACATGGTAAGACCTGTGGTGGCAGGGCACACTGTCAGGACCAGAGGCAAGGGGAGGGGGCCCAAAAGGGCTACCTACAGGACAACAGGGAATCTCCATGTTGTGCATTAGGGAAAGCCAGCTTGTCGATAAACTGGTATCTTCAACCACACTTGCACACAGAGACTTCCCCTATTTGTGGATCACCTCTAATACAGAGACAAGTTATGGGTCCTGTGTCCTAGGAATTGCATAGCTCCTATGTATGGATTTAACCTTTGTTTCTTTTTACCCACACTCTTTGTCAGAGGGCATGTGTTCACATAAAAACAAATTATTTGGACATTTTTACTGTTGAAAAACATCCATGTGATTGAACAGTTTGAATCAGTAAAGAAATGAAAGGACTGTACATTAGAGATGTTCAGCATTTTTCATTATGTCAAATGTATACATCAAGCATTCCTGACCACCCAAGTGGGTGCTTTAGATACTGATCAAACCCAGAGAAAAGAAAGACATTGAGATTTATACTGAGCCACTTTTTCTTATTGGGCGTTCACACTGTGCCCAGGAGTGGGCTGGCACCAAGCATCGCACTTACAATGGCACAAAGGGAATAGTAGCAAAATACTAACATGGCAGTCCTGGGCCCTGCAGCCCGGAGAGTGGCACGCCATTGAATCGCACATAGCATCCTCTGATTTCACTTGGGATTTATCAGCCTGAATAACCGAACTGAGTGTCATAATTGATTTGGGAGACTCATTTCCTTCCCTGGAAATCATTAAAGGTGGCCATGGCTTGCTTGAGGCAGCACTTTCTCTAATGGAATCCCCTGGACTAGTTCATGAGGAAGAAAGGCCCTGTCAGCAGGTGGCTGCTTAGCTCTGCTGGCTGGAGGCCTGCCCAGACCTGCCCTCTCCACAAAGGCGGCCAGGAGCTCCTCAGGCCTCCCCATAGGGTGCCTTTCAGAGTGCACAAAAAGGGCATATTGCCATGCCTACTAGAAGCAGCCACCCTGGGCAAAGGGCTGGCCATTGATGTCCTCTTGGCCATCACCCCAATTAGCGAGACACACTTCTTGCCACTAAAGAATTTTCAGCAGGAAACTCTTTTGTGAGTGGCTCGACTTCTCCCCTGTTTGAAAGACCTAGATATTGTGACTTCTTTTTCGAAGCCAAAGTTAAATTCCTAATTAAATCCTTACCTTTGAGGTTTTCCAGCCAACTGAGAAACCCCACTAGAGGTGGTCCTAAGGAATTTGCAGTTCCTTCTGTTTGAGTTCACCAGTGAGAGGTGACGCTGGGAGCTGCCACTCTGCTCAGAATAACATTTGGAGTCACAAGAGGTGATTGTCCTTTACCTGGATTCCAGTCCTTCTTCTGCTTTGTTTAAGATGGACACAGGCATCAAATCCTGATACAAACCCTGAAGTATAGGGTCATAGACGAAAAGGTGTCTGAGATTTAGTTTTGTGACATTCATTCATCTCTGTAAGTGCCCTATTCTTGAGCATGCATCTCTGTCTGCAGTGGAAATTTCCATTTGAAATGCACTTGCGGCAAGTATAATCCAACCCCAATTTTGAATAATCTCCATAGCCATAAGATAGCCTCCAGGGTATAAGTGACATTTCAAGAAGTCATCTAAGAAAAAAAAATGTCCCTGTCATTGGTGAGATGGAAAGGTTGCCCTAAACTGCTCTTCAGTTTAACCATTCTCACTATTCTTCCATGCATTCAACTTACATTTTCTTGCTGCCATGTACATTTCTTGTCTCTGTGGAGAGGAATAACAGATGTTTCCTATTTTTCAGGGCTTAAAGACAATATTTCTTTAGGGCAGATAATCACAATTTTATACTGTGGACTGCATATTTTTGTAGTCACAGCTACAGCCCAATTTATAAATTTGACCAACTTATAAATAAGCCCAACTTATATATATATTTTTAAATTTATTTTTATATGTGCACTCTTCATCTGGGCTACATCAGCCCCAATAATTGAAGAGTGCACATGTTAAAAGTGCTAAGTGTGGCGTTCTGTTCATCCCATTCTCACAGATTTTATGGGATTCGGGGATTATTTTTGCTGATTCATCCTGCATTACTAACTAAATAAATATAGATGCTTTTTGATGTACCAAGATAGATTTCTAAACACTGATCCTGCATTTAGATGAAAGAATCCTGCTTTTATTTTACTAGGTCTAAACTCACTCTTGAGGACTAAAGAAAAAAGTGTAATTTATCATGGAAGCCGCTTAAATGCAAAATTAATTAGGCCAGGGGAGGATGGACATGGGGATTAAACTGTCATGCTGGGATTTGGATGGTCGGTGACAGACCAGGTGGGCCGGGGAAGCAGGATGGGGTGGGGGTTGACGTGTTCAGTCTATCAGAAGCCACAAGAGGGAAGTCGGCTGAAGCAGCAATGATCAGGCAAGGGAGTCAAGCTTGGGGAGATGAGCCAAGCTGGGAGGGAAGAGTGCTCAGGCAGTAGGAGTGGGGGACTCTGGTTAAGAGATTGGGGGCTAGGTGGTTTGGGCCACCAAAGGCAGGAACTGAGACCAGAGAAATTCAGCAACATCTTGTATGTAGCAGAAGCTAGAATGGAATTTGATGTTGACCTCACAGTTTGGGTGGAAAGAGCCTTTACGTGCCCCTGCGCAGGGTCAGAGCTGGTCTTTCAGAGAAGTGCAGTCTGAGCCTAGGGAAGCATGACATTCAAATGGGGAACAAAAGGACAGGGGGCTGGAA
The DNA here is from genome assembly GCA_030848825.1 of Tadarida brasiliensis. Taxonomy (NCBI): domain Eukaryota; kingdom Metazoa; phylum Chordata; class Mammalia; order Chiroptera; family Molossidae; genus Tadarida; species Tadarida brasiliensis. The sequence goes on along the minus strand of CM061267.1, from coordinate 72,456,399 downwards.
GTACCCTCCGTGACAAGTTTCCTTACTGAATGATTCCATTAGAGGCTGTGTGGAATCTGCCGTGGGAGTCCGGCCCAAAGTTTCTGTCATCAAGATTAATGGCTAATTAATATGTAACCAGTTCCATTTTTAGTTTTCACTACTATAATAATGGTTGTATTTCTAGTCCTTTGTTTGGAAATCACTAATCCTCCAAATGTTCTGGTTTTAGAGGTAGCTTTATACTTATTAGGAAGATGATAAAATGGATGCTGAGGAACTAACTTGTTCAAAGCCACAGACATCTAAGTCGTAAAACAAAAAGGGTGGAAGGACCAAATCAGGACACTCAACCTCTGTTGTGAGAAAGAATGGGCTGGATTCCAAAGGGGCCTGAGGGCACTTAGCTTCCCAGGTGTGGACATATGTCAAAACCTTTCAGATTGTACACTTTAAATATATTCATTTGATTGTATGCCAAATATACTTCAATCAAGCTGTTCAAAACAAGAAATAAAATACTGGATGGTACCAACAGTTGATGAATGGAAGTGATGCAAGCTGTAGTTTTTGCTCAACCACATGACAATGAATATGGGAGTCTATGGTTACTAGATCCCTCTCTGTTCTTGCTGTAAAGAGACTGAGGGAGAAACTTGAATAAGAGGTAAGAGTTAGCTTGTCCAAGATTGGTCCCTTTATTGGCTGGCCTCCCCGAAAAGGAATTGGTTGGCTTCCTGCAAAGCTCCATGGAAAGAAACTAGGCTCTAGTGTTTAGAGCAATCAGTCATTCCTAGTCAACTACCAGGCATGGAGCCTAGCCTCTCCCTAGCCTGCCAGAGGGGGGCATGGTGCTTCATAACCATGAGCACTGACATGGTGAATGTTCCAGATAGCTTGCCATGTCATACTGCTGTAACTCAAAGTGTAGACCTCAACCCCAGATCACACCAGGGGAAGAAGCCGGTGACCCTTAGTCATCAACCCTGAGCTGGCAGGACAGGCTTATGCCATGGTTCCATCACACCATGTAGCTTTTGTATCCTGGCCCTTGATTATGCCAGAGGAGGGATGATGCTTTCTAATGAAGTAGCTTAAAATCTCCAGGGCCCAATGTTCAGATCCCTCTCCTCGAACCGGAAACCTGGATGGCTAGGTCTTTTTATGATGCCATAGAATTAAATGAGAGAGAGGGACCTATGTCTCCTGTCTCCATGAATTTTCCCCAGTAAACACTGGTATGAGTGCTTCTTAGTCAATTGCCTTTGTTTGCACAACATTAAGTAACAATGCCAATGGGCTCCATCACAAATACTTGGCTTTCTTCCTCAATGACACTCTCATGGTGGCTCTGAGTACAACTAACTCTTCTCTTGTCAGCAGCTAGCTAGATGTGAATGTTTACACCTCTCTTCAAGTCTCCTGCCCAATCATACTTCCTCATTGTGGGCAAATAGCCGAGCTTCCAAAGTAATAGAGAAACAGACACCACTTCTCTCCTACATCTCATCTGACCCTTGGCTGAAATGTCACCTCCTCTGTGAAGCCATCCTGCCTGAAAATAAAAATTATATGTATTTGTTTGTGTATCCGTCTTCTTTGTTACAATCTGAACTTAGGGGCCAGATACTCATCTCTGTAGATCTGATACTTAGGTGTGTAATTTGTTAAGTAAATCAGATTTAGGAAGCAGTCAGATTCTCTCCCTTTTTTCTATTAGGGATCTGCATTCTGAATGTGATAACTCCCTTTATTGTTTAGTTCTGCGTTTTGAGAGGCAATGTAACATAGTGGTCAGCCCATAGGAAACAACAACAAAAAAACATTCTTTTTCTTCACTTGTGTTTGGGATCCAGTGAGACCTGGGTGGGAATTGTAGCCTTGCTGTTGACTAGCCATATGACTTACTAGACATATGATCAACTGATTACCTAAACCTCTGGTGACTTCATATGTAAAATGGAGCTAATCACAGTACCTATGCCCATGGGGTTGTGGCATTAAATCAGATAATGTACGGGAAGCACGTAGCCCAATGCTTGGCACATTAGCCATTATTGTTATTAGAATTCAGGAATCTCCCAAACCATAGTAGTATAGCTGCTAGAAAATCCCCAGATCATGCTTGTATATCAACACTAACAGTCCTGTCAAAACTACAGAAAGAGTGGAAATGAAAATAGAAAACAGGAAACATTTTATTCTATTCACAGACTCTCTTTTCAATGCGTGCTTGAGTGATTATCTGTATATGTGTTTTAATTCATACAATTAGCTTTTCATTTCACTTCTTAAATAATTTAAATACAAAGGGGGAAAACTACACTGTTTTTGGGAAACACAATTGAAGAAAAAGAATGTTTTTTTCTTTTTTTAAGGTAGCATAGATTTTACTAGGGATTTTAAATGGTATCATATACAAAGTCTATTATGTATTCAAAGTTTTAAAAATTGATATTTGATCACCATAGAAATAGAAATAGCTTATGCAGCATATATCTTGAAATGGTCAGTTAAATATAAAATTTTCCCTCTTCTTTTTGGGTTGGTGGCTATTTTTCTGTGATTTCCCTCCTTTTTTAGTAAAAAGAGAAGGTATTTTGTTACATCCTGAATATACCCAAACTACTTTACCAATATTATGCAATATATAGAATGCAAAGAATTTTTAGCCTTATTATAGAATTAGCTCATGAAAATCAATAAGAAAAATACACTCTCATATAACAAATGGGCAACAGACATGAACAGGCAATTCACCCCACAAGAAATACAAATGGCCAGTAAACAATAAAGCAACAGATATTACTTTAATATAAAATGTTTACTTGACTTGTGTATGCATTTTACCACAAAATTCTTCATGATTCAGTTGCATTTTAACCAAACCAACAGATTAAGGGACATCTGTTCTTTCAGATAACTTCATCTCAATTATACATGCTGTCCAAAACCCATGAAATAAAAAAAGATGGAAAGATATATGAAAAAAAGGTAGAAATATGTTTAATATTCAAACATGAGACTCATCTGCTGTGCTCTAAAGTCCCCGAATAAAATAATTTTCAGCCTTTTCCCAGACTTTGGGTTTGATAAAAATTTTGAACCCTCTGTTTTGCATTTTAAACTCTTTTGTCATCTTGTTCTTCCTCAGCCCTGTATACATGTTGAAGCTTCTTTTTCAGTCTTGATGATCACAAGAGTTTTATCCATGAGCAGGGAATCTGGCTTCCACTATGACCTGGCTCTTGGCTATGTCTATGGCTTTTTCTCTAAAGTCCACCTAACATGAACTACATATGATATTCCAAAAAAAGACCTCTTCAATTATTGTTTTATACTTATTTTAAGTAATAATAGCTTATCTTCGAAAAAATATTATCTGCCATTTTAATAAGGTATGGAAAATCATATATATAAAAGTTTTAAAAATAGAAATCTTAAAGGAAGAGCCTAACACCTTTTCCAGTGTGGAATTTTACATTCTCGTGATCCCTAATGCATTACTGCTCTGGCCAGAGAGGTTTAGGAAATTCATGGCAACACTAATAAAAAACAATTCTTGGCTTGCCACCCACGTGCTGCTTGACGCTGTTCTTCTGGAGGACCTGGAGACTGTGGCATCTTAGATTCCTGACTTTGTTGTTATTCCTTCCACCCACCTTTCATTTCTCTCCATGAGTAACTGCTTTCCTTTCAGTCCTAGTAACCCAGAGGCAGAGAAGTCCAAAGGCAACACTCAAATGGAAACATAAATCCTAGAACCTCACACCTGAACACACCGTAGGCAAACTTATTGCCAGGCAAACTCTGGGAAGCAATTGCTATCAAATTACATGGATGAGACTAATTTTATACCAAAAAAATAAAAACAGGTTATTCCCTAAAAAATAGAGAGAAAAATAGAAATTTATATATTTTGAAATTATTGTAGCTGTCAGGCCAGTTTTTTACATGGTGAGACTATCAGAGCTTATCTGTAGTTCTGAGTGTGTATGTATGTATGTGTAAGTTCTTCCATTTGCTTTTTTCATTTAGAAAACAGTGGTTCTCATTGGAATTCTAAGTCATGTCTTTCAAAGACAGAACAACTCTACAGTGTTGTTATTATTTATGATCTGTTTTTCTTCAGTATTTGAAATCTTTCTAACCTTTCATGTGAAAGCTGCCAGAAAAAGTCCTGAACTCAGTCTCCCCAAATGGCTGTGCCTCCTAGCAATGGATAGGTACAGCCGAGTCCGATGACGGACCGGCTGGCAAGGTGTCTCTCCACTGCCTGCAGAGCTCACCTAGGAGGCTGGAACTTCTTCATCCGCTTGGCAATAGTGCAACATGCCAGGCCAGCGAGGACTTTCTGACAACTAAATGAACGGGGATTGTATCGAGTCTTGTGTAGCAGAGTTTCCCATCATTTGTTTTGTGGATCCTTAGTTTTGCAAGATGCCCATAGGAAAAATATTTTTGTGGTCAAATCAGTTATGGAACCCTCTGCCTTTGAGCTGTTTATAGATTCACAATGCATGAGCATGAACATGTTCCGAGACTTCCTGTGTTTTAAAAAAAACAACTCTAACTTTGTTTAGCTTAGTGATTTCCAAATTTGTACCATAGAATGTTTTTTGGGGGAAAACACTATTGATATTTCATGGAACTGGAAGGTGACAGAAAACACACAGGATGTACTGATGGACAGTGTTAGGAGGATGGATCAGATACATAATGGGAAGAAGGATGGATTTGGCGTCACAGAGCTATGTTAAAATCAAATCTTCTGTTTACCAAAAAAAAAAAAAATAGAAAAATTTTAAATGTAGCTCTCTAGACTTCTCTTATTGTTGGGTTCCTCCTCTGAAAATTGGAAATAATAATACTATTTACTTCACAGAGTGCTGGTGGCATCAAAGCAGGCAGTGTGTACGCCCGGCCAGTGTGGCTCAGTGGGTGAGCGTCGACCCATGCACCAAGAGGTTTGATTCCCGGTCAGGGCACAAGCCCAAGCTGTGGTCCCAATCCCCAGTGGGGGGCATGCAGGAGGCAGCCAATCGAAGTTCTCTCTCATCGATGTTTCTATCTCTCTCCCTCTCCCTTCCTCTCTCTCTAAAAATCAATAAAGAAAAAAATATTAAAAAGCAGGCAGTATGTGACAGGACATGGGACTAGTACTTGGTACAATTTTGGTTGAATCTGACTCTTCTTGAGGGGTGAACACTGGGGCCAAATGATATGTTGGAATATAGGGCACAGAGTGATCTGCAGAAGCTCTGCAGATATGTGCTCTTGGTGACGCCTTCATGCACATGTGTGCTCTTGGTGACGCCTTCATGCAGGATTGGTAGTAACAGCTTATTGTTGACCTGGATGAAATTAAAAAAGATATGGGCAGGCCCGGCCAGCTAGCTCAGTTGGTTGGAGCATCATCCCAGTGGCACGTTTGATTCCTGGTCAGGGCACATACCTAGGTTGTGGGTTCAATCCCTAGCCAGGGAGCATATGGGAGGCAACCAATTGAAGTTTCTTTCTTACATTGATGTTTCTTTCTCTCTTTCTCTCTCTCTCTCGCTCTTGCTCTCAAAGCATATTTTCGAGTGAAGATTTAAAAAAACAAAAGGATATGGGCATTTCTATGGCACCAAGTTGGCCATCTTCAGAGTCGGTCAAGATTAGCCATTTTACATTACAGAAGATCAAACTAACTGCTCTCACAATACTAGACCAACTGTATATTTCACTAAAGGCCAACAAAATGATCGATTGTGGAGATTTGGTGGCCTCTTTCCTCAAAAGAAAAATCACAGCTTTGCTTGTGACATTTTCCTTGTACAAAGACTTTTATTTGATGATTTTGTGACTTTTTCATAGTTTGGGAAATATTTTTATCTAAATATTTTGTTGTACTTCAATGATGTTAGTTTTCTAACCTCTAGTTTAAATAAAAACACATTAGTTAATGAGCTATCTCTACACTACAACATATGTATACATGAGTCCATTGCTAGATTTCTCTACTAAAAGTCAATTCACCTTCATTAATGGATGCTTTAATTAGAAGTTCTCAACGAGCCTTGCAAATGAATTATGGTAAACATGACGCCGCACTGCCCAGAGCCTCTCTCCAGGGTGTGCTGCTCTCCAACATTGAAGAGGACCATCAGCAGAGAGTCTTCAGTTATCTCCTGAGGAGACCACCTCAGCTGCTGAGAGACATCTTTATGGAGGTTGGACCCTTTTCAGATTTTTCTACATCCAATGACTGATCCAGGCAGGAGTAAAAAGATTCACCATTTTGGAGCCTAATACAGGACAGCTCTGATGGCCAGTATGAGCTTTAGTGCCCCTTGTTGGGTGGCCCATGGCTTTGATCAGGCCTGAATTACAGTTCCACCTGCAGCAGTCTGCAAAAAAATTGACATGCAAAAAAAAAAAAAAAAATGCAGTTGACCTCTGCTCAATCCTACTTCCTTCACCTTCTTTCCACAGGAAGAGATTCCCCAAATCTCAACATCTGCTTCTGGAGAAGTCAATCTGTGCCAGAAGCAGGCACTTCTCTATCTCCTAAACGACTCTGGTGTTTTATGAATACAGTGTTCTCTCTCTCTCACTTTATTGTAAGCTCTCTGGGGGCTAGAAATATATAGAGACATCTACATATATGCCACCGTTTTTATTGGTATGCCATGGACATGGAAGATAGCTGTTAAATATATTATGAATGAAATGGTATGTATTTTATGCAGATGGATAGCATACTTCCATTGCAGAGAGACTTCTGTACTGAGCAAATGGTCACAAATTGAGAGAGCCATGGCAGACTCTGCAAATTCTGTCAGTCCCGTTCAACGTCCTCTTACTCCGTGGAAATTGCCGGTGTGAGGTTCTCACTTCCTTCCCTTTTCTTTCTGTGTCCAGAGTTAACACTGATGTCCAGAATTCTCCCACCTATATATCCTTTCACATTCTTCTATGATAGCCGAAGTGACATTTTTCTTTATGAATTGTTATTCACAGCAACCTTCTTGACTAATGCATTCAAAAATTGTGAATGCCATTTTCCCCTTAAATAGGCCCCTTCAGACAAGTAACTGCTAAGCATTTTTTCCTGTGAATATGTAAATAGGTTAAAAATGAAGATGCAGGCAGTGTTGTGTGAATATTATTCCAACATTACACTTAAGATCCTTTCAGCACCATTTGCTCACATTTTGTACTACTAGCCAAAGTGCCAAAAATTGCTCTCTCCTCATGCAATTTTCAAAAATTTCGCTGGCACAAAATGAAGCAAAATCTCTATCTGCAGGCGAGAGCTAACTTCATTTAGCATGTTTTACAAAGTGCTAAGTAGGTTTTCTATTTTGGGAGCGGAGGGAGTAGCAGGATGTGTGCTTCCTGTTATCCTGATCAAACACTGGCAATTCCGGTCCCGCATGAAGTGCACATTCCAGGCTGCCTTTGGATATATTAACACAATACTTGTTATTTTATTCAAAAGAAAAGAAAAAAAAAATACGAGGTGTTCAAGGAATGTCAGTATTGGTATTTTTCCTTGTCTTTAATTTTTTTTATGATTTAAAATAAAATAGTGATTATGGTCCCAGTGAGAGGCCTTTGTATTCAACTGGTTTCAAAGTTAGAGCTCTTATTTTCTATTTTCTAGTGCATCAGCCAAAAAAAAAGTGTCATGGTCTCACTGCTGAGAAATTTATGACCTTTGATTACTAGCATTATTTCAAGTAGTCCATCATATCTGCCTGAAAGAAATCATACGTGACTAAATAAATAGTCACTGAATATATTTTCTAGGAAGAAAGTACTTGTCTCATAATATAATAATAACAACAATAGTAACTAATACTGATTGATTGCTCATAGTTTTCTGGCATTATTCTGAGTATCTCGTGGAACCCTGACATCCAGCCTCTGAAGACAGTACCGGTAGCATCCCTGTTTTAGAGATGAGAAACTAAGACAGGGAAGTTAAGGAACCTGGGCATGTTAGTGAGCACATAACTGGGATTTAGAACTTAGTTTGACTCCAGACCTTGCATTTTTTTTTTTTAATAATTTTTATTTATTTATTTATTTTATCCTCACCAGAGGACATTTTTTCATTTTCTGTTCAGATAGAGTGGGAGGAAGAGAGAGAGAGAGAAACATCGACGTGAAAGGGACACATCGAGTGGCTGCCGCCCACACGACCAACCAGGGCCAGGGACAAACTGCAACCGAGGTACATGCCCTTAGCGGGAACCGAACCCGGATCTCTCTGGACTACAGGCCGACGCTCTAACCGCTGAGCCAAACCGGCCAGGGCGAGACCCTGCATTTTTTACTACTGTTCAACACTGTCTCACAAATAAAAAGAGTGTGCAGTGATAATACCTCATACCCCTAGTGGAATTTACCATTCAGTCCATCAGCTAATTTGGCTGAGAGAGGGTGGAAAAAAAGAATTAGGGGAGGAAGCTGGAGAGCACACACGAGATAGAGATACGTGATTTCTTTGTAAACATCTCCATATTGACACCACAGAACACATCCGCTGAGAGTGTGCACACTTTCCCAGCTTTTCCCAATGCTTATAGGTGGCTTTTGTCAGTACCCAGCTATTGTTTGAAAGGCAAGTTCCTTCAATGCCAATGAACGTTGAAGAATTGACCTCAGCAATTAATTCTTGCAGAATTAATGATGCTAGTGAGCATTAGTCCTCTACGGATATCTGCTAATTAATTCACCTTCTCAGAACCAGTTAACAAAAACCAGAGATGAATCAGGAGACAGAGAGCCAGAGCTTGCTCCAGCCAGAAACTGTGGAGTCACAGCTCCACAACATAGTTGCTACTTCTGGAAGCTTCCTGAACACTGACCAAGCTGACTTCTACCCTTCCGAGTCATTTAGAGGAGCAAGTCCTAGAAAACCAAGAGCAGGTAAGGTATGTGGCCAGTAGCTTGTTACATCCTAGGAGGTAGAGTCACCACAAGGGGTGGGGTAAGAAAGGAGACTGTTAAAACCTGGAATTGGACTTGGGACAGTGAACGTTATCACCCAGGATTCCAGCTGAAGATGTAGCTATTTGCAGCCAACAAGGAAAAAGAAGTGAGCAAAAGGCAATCCTTTACTGCCAAATACAAACTTTTTGTTGTTCTTACCTTATTTAAGGATAACTAAAAACAAAGAAACAAAAAACCTAGAGCCCACAAAAAAATAGTGCAAAATAAGTGAAAGAAAGTGTCATGCTGAGGGCTTGGAAGAACAGACTGCTTATCACTAAAAATGATCAGTTGTAGGATCCTGGGGGAAAAAAGTTCAAAACATTGTTTGGAATTTCCAGTTAAAATCAAGAAAACATAGCCTCTATGAAACAGGAGGTAAAATAATAAAGAGAAAACAGACTAAGAAAAAAAAGACAGCAGGATGAGATCAAGAAGTAGATGATCTGATGAGAAGCAATTATAAGAACTAAAAATACAATGGTGGGATTGAAATCTATATTGTTACAGAAACACACACACACACACACACACACACACACACACACACACCCATAATTTGGTACACAGGAAATAAACTCAGTGACATGAAGGACTAACTTGAGAACCTTTCTTGAAAAGGTAAAATAAGAAGCAAAGGTGAAAATGACATGAGAAAACAAGGACAGAAAACAGAAACCCAAAGCAAAGCAGAGGCTAGGATTGTGGGAGGAAATAAAGCAATTTTTGAAGACATAATTGAAGAAAGGTTTCCTGAGTTGAGACTACTTTACATGTGCAAACTGATATTCTAAATGCAATCTACATACTTAGAAAGTGAAATTTTAAAATTCTATAAACTCTAGGTAGAAAAATGTTATTCTACAAAGGAGTAAAAGACAGGCATTTATTTTCCGCCTTCTCTGAATGCTAGACGGCAGTGGATCAATGTGTAGCCTTAGAACTGTCCAGTAGAACTTCTGTGATGACAGAACTATTCTGTATCTGTGCTATACAGTATGGTAGCCATTAGCCACGTGTAGGTTCTGAGCCCTTGAAATGTGCCTAGTGAGCAGAATTTTTCATCTTCTTTAATTTTAATTAATTTAAATGTAAATAGTTCTATGTGGTTAATGCCTATATATTGGACAGTACAAGTTTAGAATTTTGAGGTTAGGAGATTGTGACTTAGATTTTTATTCCCATCAAGGCAGTCTGTCTCATATGAAGAAAATAGAAGAGCTTTTTTGCATATTCAGGAATGTGGAAAATATACCCCCCGTGAACTTTGAAAAAAAGTCTTCAAAGATCTACTCAAACCTTAACAAAATAAAGAAAAGTTAGGATAGCAAAAATGGGGAAGCTTTATTCTAGAAGGACTAGTGGTGAACCACTGACCATAGAAAACATATACTATAAAACCTGAAAATTTAGACAAGGATCTGTACCTACATCTCCAAATTATGTCAGCAAAAGCAGAAATGGATAGGAGGCATGCTACATTCTTTTTTTTTAAAGATGTAATTTTCTTCCTAATCAGACAAGAAGAGAAATATGGAATGGCTTTGCATTTATACATGATGAGTTTAAAACACAGCTATAAAAAACTGGAGAAGACAAAAGTAAAGAAATACATTCTTCTGCACTCAGAGAAAAATCCATGGCATTGAATGCTTTCATTATTAAAGAACAAGGAATTAAAATAACTTAAGCATTTAACTCAAGAAGTTAGGGAAAGTATAATAAAGGAACTCTAAGAAAATCAGAAGACAGAAATATTAAAATATTAAAGCAGTAATTAATATACCAGAAAATAGATGATGGGATAAAAATAAAGGTGAGAGTTGGTTGTTTGGGGAAAAATAACTAATAAGTAAATCTCTAATTAGGTTAATCAAAGAAAAATAAGAATCCAAACAGCCAAAAATAAGAATGGGAAATGAAATATGATGGTGGGTATAATATAGATTTATATTTAAGGAAAAAGAGAAAGCAATACATTAAAACCTAGAAAAAAAATTTTAGGGAAGTCTAAGTTATCTAAATTAACTTTAGAAGTAGAAAACTTGATAACTATAGAAAAAAATGTCAAGTTTTTAAAATGTTACCTCAGAAAAGCTGGTCTTGGAAGTTTTGTTTTTGTTGTTGTTAATCTTCACCCGAGGATATTTTTTCCACTGATTTTTAGAGAGAGTGGAAGGAGCAGAGAGAGAGACAGAGAATCATGATGAGATAGAACACATCGATTGGTTGCCTCCCGTACACACCCGACCGGAGCTGGGGATCGAACTAGCAATGGTCTTGGAAATTTTGCGTGAGTTCCTTCAAAACTTTAAGGAAGATATTACTCCCAGTTCTTTTTAATTGTTCTAGAGCATAGCAAAAAAAAAAAAAAAAAGGGAAATTTAAAATTCATTTTATAAAGACCATATATACTAACCCTGAAAGAAAAACTGAATAATGAAAAAAAAACGAGATTATGCCCACTTCTAAATGTAGATGAGAAAACTCAGCAGTATTTTAAGAGGGCATGACAAAGTAGGGTTGCTTTCACGATTGCAAAGCAATTATAAACATTTACAGAGCACTGGTTTCGTTCTAAGGTTGAACTTACTCGATCATATATTAATCACTTAATTGAAGTAGGGGAAGTTGAAGTACAGGATGAGTGTGTAACTTGCCCAAAGTCCCACCAAGAGGAAGGGTAGAGCCAGGCTCGAATCTAGGTCTGACTCTAGCATCACAGTCTTGCCCGGCCAGGGTGGCTCCGTGGATAAAATCACACTCTTACCGGCAGCTGTATTGCCTCATATGTCAATGGATTATTGGAAGAAACCAAAGCATACATCTCAATAGTTGTAGAAAAGGTTTGTGATAACATTCAGAATCCATTCCTGACTTTATCAAAAGCACTTCAACTTTGAGAGACGATTCTGTTATTTTTAATATGACAGAGAAAATCTATCTGAAACCAACATCTAACAACATAAGTAATAGGGAGACTAGGGGCATTCACATCACTAGTCGTGTATGAGGCAAGAATACCCATCACTGCGTAATATTGTCATGGTAGTTCTACTTGATGCAACCAGAATTGAAGGGGAAGCAGAATAGAGTTTAACTCTTGGAAAGGGGAAAAACTGATTATTATCATTTGCAGATGATATGATAGTCTACCTAGATAACTAGACGGAATTAGTTAAAGATCAACTAAAACCAATGAAAGAGACTAGTACAAATGATACATAGAATATACATACAGAAAAACATTAGCCTTCTCATATCTTTTTTTTTTTTATCCTCACCCGAGGACATTTTTTGCATTCATCTTCAGATAGAGAGGGAGGAAGAGAGAGAGAGAAACATTGATGTAAGAGAGACACATCAACTGGTTACCACCCACACGACCCCAACTGGGGCCAGGGACAAGGACAAACTGCAACCAAGGTACATGCCCTTAGCGGGAACCAAACCCAGGACACCCTGGTCCACAGGCCGACGCTCTAACCGCTGAGCCAAACCAGCCAGGGTGCCTTCTCGTATCTTTTTTTTTCTTCTTTTTTTAGAACATCAATTGGCCACCTCCTCCATGCCCCCCACTGGGGATCAGGCCCACAACCTGGGCATGTGTCCTGACAGGGAATTGAACCAGCGACCTCTTGGTGCATGGGTCGACGCTCAACCACTGAGCCACACCGGCCGGGCGCCTTCTCATATCTTAACAGGTGCAAACTCAAAAGCCTTTAAAGGCCAGGCAATGACCTAAATGCATGACCTCTCCTGTGTAGGGTATATGCTGTTCACAATAGCAAGAAAAATATAAACTAGCTAAGGCTTAATAAGAAATAATGAATCTTTATGATGAAAACCGAATAAAGAAACATACACTATGCTTCCAGATTATTTGGGGCATACAGGCAGGACTATCCAGAAAAGTTTATAATAATGAGAGCAATGAGGGAGAACGTTCACTATCACTATCAGATATTAAAATGTATGGGATAGCTATAGCCATTTAAATGTTGTGTTTGGTTTCTGTTTTGCTTATTTGCTTGTTTGGTAGAAAGATAGATCATTTGAATAGAAAAGAAAATCCACAAATTTACATAAGTATAGGTAAAAATGCTAACCTATGGTTCATTCATTCATTCATTCATTCATTCATTCATTCATTCATTCATTCAAACACAGTGTCCTAAACAGGAGGCACTGAGGATACAACAGTGAAAATGATAGACAAGATTCTGTGTCTCCTTACATTCTGGTGGGAGAGACAAGCAATGCACAAATATAACAAAAGTAATAAGAAAAATAAAGTTAATCCAAGTAGGGTGATCTAATAGTGACTTGAGGAGGGACCATTTAAGCTGACAAGTGAATCATTAGAAGGAGTGAGCCATGTATTATTAAGGAGAAAGAACCTTTCAAAGTAAGGAAATATCATGTGCCTCTCAAAGGTATCAGACTTGGTAAATTTAAGAAACAAAGAAGGCCGGTATGTGTTGAGCAGAATGGTGATATAGTGCAGTGTGACTTGCCCTGGCCAGTGTAGCTCAGCTGGTTGGGCATTGTTCCATGCATTGAGAGGTCACCTGTTCCATTCCTGGTCAGGGCACATGCCTGGTCTGTGGGTTTGATCGCCAGTAGGGGGTGTGAAGGAGGATGTTTCTCTCTCTCCCTCTCCTTTCCTCTATCTCTCTAAAATCAATAAAAACATATTTTTTAAAAAGTACAGTGTGACTTTGGCAGGACTCTGCATCCAAGATAAGCAGTTAGAATTTTATTTTTTTATCAAAATATGAAAACATTGGGAGGTTTTTAAGTAAGTAGTATCATAGTCTGATTTGTAACTTACAAAGATCACTCTGGGCCCTGGCTGGGTGGCCCAGCTGGTTGGAGCATCGTTCCATACACCAAAATGTTATAGGTTTGATTCCTGGTCAGGGTACATACCTAGGTTGTGGGTTTGCTCCCCAGTTGGGGCATGTATGGGAGACAACTGAGCAATGTTTCTTTCTCACATGGACGTTTCTCTCTCTCCCTTCCCCTCTCTCTATATATCCTCGGGTGAAGATTTTAAATAAATTAGATAAAGATCACTTCTGTTTCTATTTGTAGAATGGATGGCAGAGAGGCTTGCAGGGAAGCAGGTGACCAGTTAGGAACCTGTTGGAGTCAGTGGAGACGAAGGTGGAGTAGTGGAATTCGAATGAAATGTATGGATTTGGAGTATGTTTTTGTGGAAGAGCCCAAAGCACTGGATTGGGACACTGAGGAAAAGAAAAGAATAAAGGATGATTCCTAGTTATGGGCTAAAGGAGCTTGGTTAATGATGTATTAGGAAGACTGGAAGGAGACCAGGATTGGGGTTAGTACAGGGAATCAAGGGTTTCAAATATATCAAGTTTCAGATATCCGCCAGACATTGTGACAGGATAATAAGTAGGCCATGGAATATACAAATCTGGTATTCTGATGAGAAGTTGGGCTCGAGACAACCATTTAGGCAATAATTGATATACCAATGATATAAAGCCAGGGCACAAATGAGAGTGTTAGAAAGCATTTCAGGGAGGGATAGTCAACTGTAATAACTACTGCTGGGAATTTAAGTAAGATCAGAACAAAATGTAGGTAATTACCTAAGCTTGAAAAGAGCAATTTTTGATGAGGTTGGTAGGTATGGGATTCCTAGTGGAATGAGAGGTGAGGAGGTGGAGACTGCTACTTTTGACTACTTTTTCAACATAATTAAAGTGACATTTCAACTCCTTCAATATGATAAAAAAAATCATTTCAATTTACTAAAAGTGACAGTTCAAATCAGCCAGGAGAACAAGGATGATTTCATAAATGATCTTTGTATAATTTCTTGTTTGGGAAGAAAGTAAATAGTTTGATTTCAGTGTTGGAGGAAATGAGAAAGTAAACTTCAAAAGGACAATAAGCCTTCTCTCTAAGTGGTGGTGTAATGAATGTTTTCCTTTTGTAGTCATACATTTTTTATTTTCATTTTTTCATAGTATACTCTCTTTTTTAGTCAAATGAATTAATGTCTTTTTATGAAATCCAACCATTTCTAGTGGGCCACTAGTTTCTAAAGCAAATCAAATCAACTCAATTCAGCAGACTATTGGCATCACACCATGAGCCTACTATCTAGAAAAGTGTGAAGTATAAGAACCTTAAGAGTTATAACACAAAGGTGAAGCCAGATGAGTGTCTGAAGAGAAACACAAATACCTAAGAGAAGTCAAGAGAAAAGCCTGTAACTCCTGGTTACGGATCATTTGGTAAAACTCTGAAAATTAAAGGGAAGGTTATGGTGACTGGATCATTATAAGCAACATCACTGGGGTGGGAAGGCAGAATTTGTCCCTCATTGAGTAACTGTGGGAGAAAGCCACAGGACATGGTAACTGACCAGTGGTTACCCCAAAATCTTGTCAGGGGCAGTCAGCAATAGGGGAGAAACTCAAAAGGATTCCTTTCATTTCCCTCAGGAATGTTTGCTCATCAATTTAATAGCGAATAAGAAGTAGCTTGTATATAACCCAGGATCTATCTCTAAAGTGTGTGCACATGCATGTGTGGGTCCCCAGCCACCACGGGAGATCATAATCAGTTGTTCACAAATGGCCCTGGATTCTTTCTGGGTCTGTTTCCAGTGCTCAAGTAGCCCGTCCGAGTCTAATTAGAAAAGAGTTAGCTCTGATTAAGTTTAAAGAAATGTGGTTAGCGAAAGAGGCCACAGAATGAAGACTTCCAAACTGGAGTTGGGTGGGGACACCACTCCTCTGTTTTACACGGTGGCTGTGACCGCTGTGGGTTGTGCAGATTTACCGAATTGGTCCATTGCTTATGTTCAAGTCCACCCAGTACTGAACATTACAAAGATGAGAAGGAGCTGGATTTCTGCATCTGACTCAGCGGAGGATGAAGGTCTGTCCTATGATTGAGACAAGTACTCTCCGGGTGGGAAGGAGGAGTAAAAAGAAAAAATTAAGTAAGCAAGAGATTATTCCAAATTCTACTTGTTTGTGACTCAAGCAATAAGTCTAAGGTCATTGTTAGCCACCTTCCCTGGCTCTTCACAGTCCCTAGGCGAGTGCGACAGAGGCATCCCCCTGACGTGGAGAGGGTGTGACTGCCCTGCTGCTATCAGAAAGCCCATGAGGTCACCGTGTACTTAGACACAGAAAAAGATTTTTAAATATCACTGGTATTACTCACATGTCTTTTCTGGCTGTCTCAATGTGTTCCTCATCCTCACACAGAGATTGACACACATTTCCCTTGTCCCTGATCAAAAATAGAATGCACTTCTCATTCCAGCTCTCAAAGTATCAAACAGTATGTCCTGAGCTTCTGTAATCTCCTTCAACTTACAACCTGAAGCCATCACAAACAAGGTGTTGTCTGGGAGCTTTTAACATGTTTATGTGCTGAAAGCTTACATTATGTAACCTTTTTTCCCTTGAGATGCAACTCATTGCTGGCAAGTCCTGTTTTTCTGCTTGTATTTTTCTTTAACTTTATTTTGATGTCAGTGGTATGCGGTTGATTGTATTTGCTGTTTCATTTCAGAATGTTGGGCTCTTAGCAAAGCATAACGAGGAGCCCAGTTCACTCTCAGTTCAAGTACTGGATCACGTGCTTCCGCATGAGATGAAAGGGATGCCTCTCCTATGGCTGTCCGCAGTCTAGTTGTTCTGCCTGTGAACCAGCTGGGCATGGGCAAATGGCCCCTGTTTGAACCGAGCATTCCCTTCCTTTCTCTGGCTATCATCCACTTCCTCTTATCAGCCTGGCTAATTCTTATTCTGATTCCTAATGAGTGCCTTGGGTCGTCTGTGTTTGCTGGATTTATCCAGACCGTCTTCTCCAATTCAACAGCCCACCTTTTCTCTACCTCTCTTAGCTTCCAAGGGGAACGACAAGCTCATCTTATGTACTTCTCCTCTAGCAACCTGGTCACAGAGATCACAGCTCACAGCTACAAGTGAACAGTACATTAGCACACACTGCCTGCACTTGATGTTTGGGCTGGCCGCCTCATCATTTGCTAATTTTAAATATCCTCAGGTGGCATTGCTTCCACACTCAGTGTTTAATGAGTTCTACTTAGCCACATTCCTCTGGTCTACCTGTTCCCAGATGATTTGTGATCAAGACTTTTCTTAGTACCTTTCAGAGAAGACCAAAGACAAGAATTCATACTTAATTGGTACTTACCTTTATACCTTGAGCATCCCCTTAGCTATTCATTTTAATGGGGGTGCCACAAATTGCCCTCCCTTCCAGGACACAAAGAACCTCTTCTTGTTGGAGAAACACAGAAGATGCTCCATCAGTTCTTACACTTCCTCATTCTGACTTGACATTTGACATATTTTTCTTCTTATTTTGGCAAACTTTGCTTTTTAAGTGATATATTTTTTCTAATTATAAAATAAATACATATGTGATAAGCTCAGAAAATATAGAGACTCTTCAGTGAAGAGACATGGAATCACCTATAATCTCCCCAATTTTTATTTACTATTCAATTTATAGCTTTCTAACCCCTTTCCTATGGATTAACACAATTAGAATCATATTGTACATACTCTTTGTATCTTATTTCCACTCAACAACTCATCATTAATGTTTCCCCATAGTAATAAATATTATACTACATCATGATTGTTAATGATTGCATAGGAAACAATACTCCCTAATTTAATAAACCCAATCCCCCAAATAATACGTTAACAAACTTGATTATGGCAATGATTTCATAATATATATCAAATAATGATGCTGTATACTTTAAATATATACAATTTTATTTGTCAAATATACCTCAATAAAGAGGGGAAAAGGAAATAATACTACACAAATAAACCAAATTCCCTATTATTGGACATCTAGGTTATTTATTGACATTATAAATAATGCTTGAATGAACTTCTCTGCCTAAACCTTTTGTATTCATCCTTAATTCCATCAAGCCACTGTTTTCTCATGGAGTCAGGCTTCATGTTGTCCTCTCTATTGTCCTCTTTCACTCTGCCAGTTAAATGGACAGTTTTGCGATACTCATTTATACTCAGTTTAGGCATGCCTATTTGGGGGACATACACTAGGTTGTTTTTAAATAGTCTCCAGGATTTCTTTTTTCTTTTTTTGTTTTGTTAAAATAGTCCTCTATTTTATTCATTACTTTTGATCACTTTTTTTTTCTTTATTGATTTGAGAGAGAGAGGAAGGGGGGGAGAGAGAGAGAGAGAGAGAGAGAGAGAGAGAGAGAGAGAGAGAGAAACACCAATGAGAGATAACATCGATTGGCTGCCTCCTGCATGCCCCAACCTGGGGATCAGGCACACAACCTGGGCATGTGCCCTGACTGGGAATTTAACCGGTGACCTCTTGGTGCATGGGTCAACACTCAACCACTGAGCCACACCGACTGGGCTCCAGGATTTCTTATATCTGCCTTCTATTGTAATTCACCTATCTGAAATTGGGTAACTATATGATGAATGTTTTAAGCTGTCTTTTCATTAGAGTTTGGTACTTATGGTCTTAATTATGTAATGATTATGATTATAAACTGGTTTATACAGAAATTCTGCCTACACCAATTTCTGCCTACACCATTCTTTAGAGCCAAAGCCTAGGATATGTCTTTTCCACATGGATTCAAAGAGCACTTATGCCAGAGGCTGTAGTGTTTTCTATCCAGACCTTACACTCACAGTTCATCCCCATGTTGGGTTCTGCCGATTTGGATGTGAATACTAATGAGATCCCAATTTTGCAGCCTCCCAATGTCATTCAATATTTCCAGGCCTGTCTTATGATTTTCCCTCATAGCTTTATAGTATAATGTATCTTCATTACTGCCATACTTTTATTGTTTCAGTATGGAATCCACCCAAGAAAATGTTATAATATTGCCTTTACTGATAGGCTATTAATTACTGATCTTGTACCCACTACAAGTCAAAACACTGCCCTGATTTTAATTATTTACATAAGCAGATGAAGGGTGGGGGAGGTTTAAATATGGATGTGCTAATCCAAACCCATGCTTAATCCCACCATCATCGACCCCAAAGTTAGATTTATTATTACAAAATATACCAAAGCAAGTAGTTGCTGTACTATA
This sequence comes from Tadarida brasiliensis, assembly GCA_030848825.1. NCBI lineage: Eukaryota > Metazoa > Chordata > Mammalia > Chiroptera > Molossidae > Tadarida > Tadarida brasiliensis. The sequence goes on along the minus strand of CM061267.1, from coordinate 72,437,303 downwards.
TATGTGTATTCACTACCATCACATTTTCCCCCTCTAAGCTATGTCTACTCCTCCTGTGAAGATGTTTTCTAGTTCCTTCTTGCAACATCTACAATAGTGATTCTTAACCTGGGTGCATATAGGAATCAACTGAGATTTGAAATATTCCAATGTCTGGACCCTCCAATTAAATCTGGACTTCCATGAGTGGGTCCCAAGCAGTGCTATTTGTTATTTAAAAGCTCTTTGTAAAACTCTAACATTCAGCCAGTAGAGTCACTTGCTTTTGAACCAAGCACTTCGAATCTGGCCCCCTGTGACCTTAAGAAAAATCAACCACCTCTATACCGCTGGTTCTCAAACTTTGCTGAAGATTAGGAACCCGGGAACTTCCAAAAATTCTGATACCGAGGTCACACTCAAGAACAAATAAGAAGCTCTGTGGCATCAGTCTTATTTTACACTCTCCTGGTAAGTCCAAAGTTCAGTCAAATTTGAGAACTGGCTCTATACCCACATCACCTGGGAGCTTGTTAGTAATGCTGGGTCTCTGTCCTACTGTTACTGAACTCAAGGGGTTCGCCACTTGGGGTGCTTTGCTCAAGAACAAGGCATGGGTGTCGCAAAGTAGTTTTATTTACTTGCAGCAAGTAAAGGAGATGGAGGATTCATATCCAAAGCTCTGCTTCCTGGAAGGGAGGCTTAACCATTGCTCATATACACTCTTTGGTCAATTACATGTTGATTTCTTCTTCGCAGTTGGCTACTTTTATTCAGTTGAGTTCCTGTCAACTCATCCTGTTTATCTGTAAAATACTGTGCTATATTTTAACATTTAGCAAGAAATAACATTTAGAACTGCCCAGACCTTGAGGCCCCTGTCCTAGCTAACACTACCATGTCTGCAGATGATTTTTGTCATGTTAAGTTTTAGTGGCACTGTTTATACATTTAGAACCTCAACTCTGAGACTTGTTATTTTATTATTTTAATTCATTTAGTGGTAAGTAGAAAGTGACAGGATGAGGGAGGGGTTCCAAAGATTTGTTTCGAGAAAGCTTCTGGGCCTTTTTAGGGAGTTGGATGTCTCCTTGGCATTTCATCCCTTCTGCCTTTGCTGGTTTCATCTTTAAGTTTTTGTTGCAGTTCTTTCATTTCTTTTGTTCCTGGTCTTGCAGATGTTTGGTGGCAGCAAGGGGTTGAGAGAAAGCATGATGCTAAATGAGAAGTGAAGGAGGCAAAAAAAAAAAAAAAAGCCTTCATGGTCTTGATCTAAAAATGAAATGACACCCTAAATATGAAGTGTGAATTGCTTGGAGAAGCACTGACAACCTGAGGTGGGGGAGGAGGAGGCAGCAGCCATGGCACTCCACCTGGGGTGGGCTCGGTCCACTCCCAGCTAGAACAATGGGGTTCCCTAATAGCAGAATCCCTCCTGAGCCTCCTCCAACACTCCACAAGCATCAACCTCCTCATGAGGCAGAGCGAGTTGCTTTAAATAAATGTTTCAGCATAAAGAGAGTCCTGAGAAATAACGTTTTCAGTTAGGTTGAGTCATAGTCACTTAGTATTGAAACAGCTTCCTAGATATAATAAGTACTTTGGGAATTTGCATGAACTCCTTCAGCATCGTGGTTAATAACTGGGCTCTGAACAATGGCTGGTAGGGATTGCCTGAAAGTCTGCAGGAGTTGCCCTTGTTTTTCTGATCTTCCTGTGTTCCCAGTTGTTGCCTCACTCTTTCCCTCAGGCCTGTGCAACTACCTTACTCCCTGCATCTCATCCTGCTCCCCACCTCCTAACACACACACACACACACACACACACACACACACACACACACACCACACACACCACACACACACCACATATTCAAACACACACTATAGACCCTCTATGTCTCCTTCCTAAGAGTGTTGTGGAGCCTTCTAAACCTGCAAAGAATTGTTTTTTGAGTAGGTACTAGGGTAAGACGTAAACTCCCCTCCCTGTACCCCAAAGAGGGGTAATTGTATTTTAACAGGAAACTCTTTAAAGGTGGAACTTCCACAAAAGTCAACATAACAATGAATAGAGCTAATATTTGCCTGGCCCTTCTATTTGCCAGGTAGCTCATGAGCACTGTTTCTTTGAATCTCACAACTGTCTAAAGTTAGTATTATTATTTCCATTTCATAGATGAAAAAACTAAATAACTGGCTCAAGACTCCACAGCTGGTAAATGTCAAGCCTGGCAGGATGCAAACCCAGACATTCTGACCCCAGGGCCCATGCTCCTATCCCCTATACTGAAATAACTCCCTCAGTGAGGTTCTCTTGACAAAATGAAGAATTTAAATTTGGTTTATGATGAAAATTTTAAGGATACAAAAATTATAAGAAGTAGTACAATGAACTCCTACCACCTGGATTTATCAGTCATTAACCTTTTGTCTTATTTATTTCACATTTATTTTTATTGAATCATTTTAAAGTAAGTTTCAGGTAAGGATATCTCACCCCTGTAGTGGGTTGAATGGTGGCCCCCCAAAAAAGGTACGTCTACATCCTAATCCCCAGAACCTGTGACTATAACTTATATAGTAAAAGATTGAATATTACCTTAGTTGGAAAAGGAGTCTTGGAAGATGTAATTAATTTAAGGATCTTGAAAGGAGAGGATGTTTCTGGATTATCCTAGGGGGCCCTATATCCATTGACAAGCATCTTTATAAGGGAAAAGCGGACAGAGATTTGACAGAGACAGAAGAGAAGAAGGCAAACACAGATGAGGCAAAGGCCATATGAAGATGGAGGCAGAGACAGGAGTTACACAGCCACAAGCCAAGGAGTGCCTAGAGCTACGAGAAGCTGGAAGAAGCAAAGAAGGATTCTCCCCTAGAGTCACTGAAGGGAGAACAGTGCAGTCAACACCCGGATTTTGGACTTCTGTCCTCTAGAACTGTGATAGAATAAATTTCTGTTGTTTTAAACTACTAAGCTGTTACTACAGCCCTAGAAAACTAGTATAAACCCCAATACTTTATATGTATCATCAAAAAAATAAGAATATGCTCCTACCTAGCCATAGTACAATGATCACACCTAACAAAATTAACGCTAATCCCTTAATATCTTTTAATATATAGTTTATATTCAATTTTCTATTACTATTCTTCTCCAGAGGTCTTTTAGGGTTGGTTTGTTCAAATAGGGTCCAACGAAGGGACCATAAATTGCATTTGGTTATGGTTCCCTGTAAGTCCATTTTGATTTAGGAAAGTGTTCTCTTCACCCCCCCCCCCCGCCTTTCCAGGTGTTGACTTATTGAAGAGCATGTAGAATGACTCACACTCTGGATTTGTCTAATTTCTAAAGTGAGGGGCTTTTACAGGTTAACAATTCTGCCTGGCAAAGATTTTCTGAAAGCCCTCTGGGACCCCAGTCTTTTTGTTGCACCTGCCTGCAGGCAGAGCTGATGGGAGGCAATAACAGCATGGGGCCATGTGCTCCACCCGCTGCACCTTCCTGGGGCTTCCTCAGTGGGCTCACACCTCTCCTTTACTACACAGAAAGACATTAGAGTTGAATGCTCCTCCTGCAAAACAGATAGAACAGGAGCTCTTTCCCACTAAACTGGACTGACTTGTAGCAGCCTGGAGAAGTAGGAAGTTTCATTTTCAGGGACATCGCTGCCACTGTATTCCATGCAGGACAGAATGAAGCTGGGAGTCCACCTTTTGAAATGCATCTAATTATGTAAATGTTGCCTGCTCCCTTTAAAATGAGGTCAGATTGGAGAATGCATTAGATTGGTAACACAGTGGTATGAATTGGTTTGATATTGCTGCACATGGCTTCCTTACTGATCAGATGGTCAAGGGAGATTTGAGGCTGATGGATGTTTGACAAAGAAAACCTTCACCTACTTTCTAATTTTGCCTATGGCTAGATATCCTGCTAGAAGACTGGATGGGAGAATTGCCAGTATTGATCATGCAGCTAATGAAAGAACTCAGAGGTACCCTTGCTACTTGCCATATGACTGCTTCCATCAACTCTGGAAGAAGACAGAAAGGAAGATGACCTCCCTTGTTTAAAAACTGCCACTGGTGTCTCTTGATGGTCAGGTTTCTTCTGAACTGACTATTGTTTTTCCCCAGCAATTCAAAACCCAGGAAATGTTTTCTTATCACTGTGTGTCTCTAAGTTCTGACATAAGGCATCCTTTCCTGTCTTTTATTTGATTTAAGGTCTGCTTCGGGCATTTATTGAACTGATTAGCACATTAGTTTTATTATTCTCTTCCATGTTCTTTTATGTTCTGGTGAGTTTATTAGGTGAGGCCAGTTTCCTCCTGAGAGTTTAATCCAATGGCCTTTACTAGAAGAAGGCTAGCATATTTCCTCTTCTCATAAAGATAAGAAAACATCAACAGGCACAGCAAAGATAGCAGACTGTCTGAGCTTGAGTTAGGGAAGAGACTCTATGCCAAACTTCCCACAAGATTGACTTCAACACTCACTGACTTACATTTCCTCATACCTGGTTCACAGCTGAGACAGTTGATCCCATGAAGGGAGAACTGGTCATGTTCCATTGCTTACTCATGGATTCTGGAGTAACTTTTTAGGTTTTTGGTAGAAAAGACATGGAAAGTGAGAAAAAGAGAGAAGTCAAGGATGTCCTTAAATTTTGTTACTTGACCCTAAAAATGTTGACTTGAGCAAGAGGAAGGCACAGGATTTCCATTTGTTGGCATGGAGTAGACCACGGGAAGAAAGTCATGTAGGGGAGCAAGGGTAAGGGAGAAATGTCAGGGATTTGACATTTAATGTTAAATTTAAGTTGCCTAACAGAGATATACAGCTAAGGAAATAAGACTGAAGTTCATGGAATTACCATGATATAACTAGTATTTAATGCCATGTGAGGAAGAGTAGATAAATAAGAGAGGCTCTCTATTGTTCATAGTAGGGGTCAGCAATCTTTTTCTGGAAAAGGTCAGACTAAAAATATTTTAGGCTTTGCAGGCTGTATGGTCTCTGTCACAGCTGCCCACCTGTGCCTTTGCAGTGAAAGCAGCCACATGCAACATGGAAAGGAATGGATGTGACCGTGTTCCAAAAGCTTTATTTAAAGCCATCAGCCCAGATTTGATCCAAGGGCTGTAGTGTGCTGACCCTTGGTTTAGAGGTCAGACTCATGGGCTCATAAGAAGGAACAGTCAAAATTCTGAGCTTATACTTTAAACTTGTTTCCTCTTCAAACAAAGCAATTGTGTGTGTGCACGCGTGCGCATGTGTGTGTGTTTGCATGCCACATATTTGTGTAAAAGGCAAAATGAATATCTCTGTGGACCAGAAATGGACCAGAAACCTAGAGCCACAAGTTAGGCTGAAGCACATATTCTGTGTCCCATGTGCAGAGGGGACAAAGGCAGCCACATTTCCGTAACCTCGAGATTAGAGAGAACCCAAAGTTTTCTGTACACGTGAGACACCTGACCTGGACTCACTGCCTGAAACCAGGAGGTGGGCAGGGCTACCCTGCATGAGAAAGTGATACTACTGTCTTTGAATATTCCTTGTATAAAGTATAAGTTATGGCAAAAAGAAGCAAAAAATATCATTCAGAAAGGTCAGGGTCAAGACAGAACTTTCTGCTACTTCTGACTCTGTGGGTCACATGGTCTCTGCTGTTAACTACTCAATTCTGCTGTTGTATCAGGACAACAGCTATAGATAATATACAAACAAGTGAGAGTGGCTGTGTTTCAATAAAACTTTATTGATAGACACTGAATTTTACATTTTATATCATTTGATGTCATGAACTATTATTCTTTTAAAAATATGAAAACATTTAAAAATATGAAAACCATGCCTAGCTCATGAGCTATACAAAAACAGGTGGCGCCCTGGCCAGTTTGGCTCAGTGGTTAGAGCGTCTGCCTGTGGTCCAGAGAGACCTGGGTTCGGTTCCTGCTAAGGGCACGTACCTTGGTTGCAGTTTGTCCCCGGCCCTGGTTGGTCGTGCAGGAGGCAGCCACTCAATGTGTCCCTTTCACGTCGATGTTTCTCTCTCTCTCTCTCTCTTCCTCTCTCTCCCTCCCACTCTATCTGAACAAAAAATGGAAAAGTGTCCTCGGGTGAGGATAAAAAAACAAACAGGTGGCAGGCAGAATTTGGCCTGGTGTCTATAGTTTGGTGGCCCCTAGTCTAGACAATAAAACAAGGGAGAGGGACAGTGTGAGGGGTAGGAAAAAGGGCACTATTTAATGGATAGTTTGAGGAGACTAGAGATGCTAAATATCTATAATAATTGTTTTAAAATTTAAGAGTAACCACTAAAATAATAGTAATACAATCTAAAACTTCAAAACCAGCAGAGGGAAAAACTGAAATAAAGAATATTTATAAATACCATAGAAAGTAACAAATGAGATAAAATGACAAAACACAATAAAACACACCACAAAAAGAATTGGTATTAGTAAGTTTAAATACATTAGTTATGATGAATGTAAGTGGATTAAATGTATCTCAAAAGAAGGACAATATGATTTGATTTTTTAAAGCTTACAAAATACTTAAAAGGACATAGACAAGTTGAAAATAAAAAATATGGAAAGAGGTATATAAACACTAAACAAAAGAAAGCTAATAATAATACTAGGCACAATAGAATTGAAGGAAAAAGCACTAATCCTTATAGTAGTATAAATTAAAATAAAAAGGATCATTATATAATAGGAAAAACAATATAAACCAATAGATAAAATAATCATAAAATCATATGCACTTAGCCCGGCTGGTGTGGCTCAGTGGATTGAGCGTTGACCCATGCACCAAGAGGTCGCCAGTTCAATTCCCGGTCAGGGCACATGCCAGGGTAGCAGGCTTGATCCCCAGTGAAGGGCACACAGGAGGCAGCCAATAGATGTTTCTCTCCCACATCTATGTTTCTATCTCTCTCTCCCTAAAAATATCAATAAAAACATATTAAAAAATCATATGCCCTTAATAACATAGCCCAGAAAAAGTGACAAAATTATAAAGAGAAATGTATAACCATAATGGGAGATTTTAATATTTCTGTCTCAAATGTACCAAGCAAACCAAAAATTTCTGCCAATTCTTTTGTCCATACAGAATATATATTCTTTTTACCAAATGGAACATATATAGAAAAGTTAAGACTCACAAAGTAAGCCTTCTGTATTTCTAAGATCAAATCTTATGTAGATCACATTTCCTAACAATAATGCAGTTATATTAGAACTCATACAAAACAGTAGAAAAGCCCAACCAATATATTTGGAAACTAAAAAATATACTCTTAAAGAATTCATTGCATTAAGCAAGAAATCAAAACAATTACAAAATGTTAGAATTGAACAACAAAGTAGTGCGTTTCAAAACAGGAGGGCATAATTAATACACAGTGTGTAAACAAGGAAAGCAAGTAGAAGGAAGAGAATAATTAAGATAATAACAGAAGTTAATAACATTATAAAGCAAGTCTACTAACAAAAATAATAGAAGCAATTAGCATAATCAAGCATTTATTTCCAGGAAAAGAAAGAAAAAAAGACAAGTGAAGAAAACATAGGGAAGATAAAAATAATTTAAGGAATGAAAAAAATGTGGGCATAACTAATATACAGTAAAGAAAAAAAAAATCAGTATAAAAAGCTGAAAAATTTGAGGCCAGAAAATTAGGATGCAAATAGAATAGACATTATTTTTAGAAAAATAATCAAATTAGTCTTAAAAAGAAATAGAAAATCAAAGTGCACCACTAGTCGTTAAAGACACTACTGATTACATCTATCAGCATGAAGATATTTCAAATATTTATTGTTAAGGTGAAAAGTAAGTTGCAGAATGTCACATAGATTATTATACTAGTTAGGTCTTTTTTTAAGATTAATATATTATTTTTTAGTATGTACGTACTTAAGAAAAATATAAAGGCATAACTTGGATCCACACCAAATTCATGATAGTGGTTGCCTTTGAGAAGAGAAGGAGAGGAGCAAAATGAGACCAAAAGGGAAAATCTGGAATATATTAACTTTTTCTGTAAGGATTAATTCTTTTTAAAGATCTGAGGAAACTGTTAAAAGATAATTTTCAAAACACTATAAAATCCTGACTCTCATATAGATATAAAATGAACACATGTTATAGATTTTCCTTAACCAATGAATGAGCTAGGCAGATGTTATAATGAGTTCAAAAGAGAATCCACGAACTAACACATTTTAGATCAGGAATATCAAAATGTGTGTAAAATTGTTTTCCAGGGTAAAAGGAAGAGACAGGATTTGAATGGCTATAGACAAGAATAATTATGCATTGCAATCAGTTATCTACAAAATACAGAGTTGTACAATAGCTCCCGTAGAATCAGAATCTGATAAGCCTGAGAGGTATCCCCTAGAGTCTAGACAATACATAATTTTCCACTAATGCACAACTCTTTCTCTACACAGCCATGACTAGTTGTTAATATTGCTCACTTTAGTTTCCAGGTACATGCATTTATATATGTTATTTTCTGTACTTTTCTTTATTTAGAAACAATTTAAATTAAAAATATTATTTTCTTGCCACTCTTCCCCCTATTCCACCAGGCCCCAAACCCCAAAGATTCTGATTCTGTGGGTCTGGAGATGGGTGTGGGGTCTGTAAGTTTTAAAACTAACCCAGGTTATGCTGATGTGCGTCCAGGTTTGGGCGCCTCTCACAAGGGGGTAGCTAACATCCCCCTCCCAATTCTGAGAGTCATGACTTCTGTCCTTGTTCTGTGGTTTGGGAGCAGAAGTTAGGTAAGGGCCAATGAGAGAAATGCTCAAAGCCTTGACCTGGAAGAAGAAAGATTCCGCAGTCCATTCTGTGCCTAAGCAGGCAGGATGCCTATATCAGAAGCCAAGCATTTTTTATAGATGAATTTACCACTTTCATGGAGCAGCATTAGGACAGCAGTCATGTAGTACAATGTCTGGGCAGGTCTATTAATTACTCTGAACCTCTTTTCTCATTTTAAGAAAGGATCATAATCTGTGTCCTGCTTACCTCAGAGGGCTACTAGGAGAAGGTATTTGGAGTCGCTTTATAAACTATAAAGTGCTGTGCAACGAAAAATATTACAGTGATGCTTATCGGTGGTGGTCATAATTTTGACAAACCAGTTATACACAGCAGAGTAGAGATTGTACCATACTTTTTTTAAGGGGAAAAGGTTAAATGGAAAAAAAGAGGCTCTTTCTGTCAACATAGAAGTGTATATGAGCCTGGCCGGTGTGGCTCAGTGGTTGAACATCTACCCATGCACCAAGAGGTTGCTGGTTCAATTCCTGGTCAGGGCACACGCCCAGATTGTGGGCCCAATCTCCAGTGGGGGGCATGCAGGAGGCGGCCAACTGATGTTCCCTCTCATTGATGTTTCTCTCCCTCTCTCCCTCTTTCTTCCTCGCTCTCTAAAAATCAATAAAGAAAAAGAAAGAAAGAAAGAATTGTATTTAAAAAAAAATCTAGCAAAATCCATGAGTCATGAAGTGCCCTGTGGCAGTAGGTCTGATGAAGTTAGGGACCCAATGATGCAAACAAGATAGAAATTTCTGTTGAAATAGAATTAGGGTCAGTGAGCACTGGATGGAAAAGCTCGCACTTGATAGGAGTTGCTCAAGAGTAGAATGGGATCAAATTGTTTAAACAGGGATTCGGTGATTGCTTTGTAGGTTAGGCTGACCCAAAACTTCTTATGAGAAGAAACAAGTAAAATCCTCAAAAAACAGACAGTACTCACTGAACTCATCTCTGTGACCTCTCATTTTCTTCCTCTGTGTTTATCTGAATCGTACTCAATTTCCAGATCCACTTTTCCTTCTGTGGATCTCTGCCCATTATAATTCACAGCTCTTTCTCACTCTTCTGAACTCCAGCAGCACTTCTGGTCTCCATCACTCACATGGTTTTTGGCTCATATTTTATGATATGACTGTTGTGGATGACCTGCAAGTCCTTTTACCTATTTTGCCTCTTTCTCCTTAGATGATAAGCACCCTAAGGCCAATAACAGTGCTGTGTACATCTGAGGATTTTCCATAGCCTCAGCCCAGTATTTTTATACAAAGGATTGTATACTCTGGCAACCTCTCTAAATCATGTGAACCATTGATGGAGACTCCAGAAACATTCAATCCTGTATTGGAAGAGGATAAGACATACAGTTTTTGTAAGGTTTATGGCACAGATTAATTTTAGGAATTCACTTGATCTTTTGTATTTAAAAAATATCTTGTCACTGATATAAGTGGCTGAATCTCAAGAACAATTAAAGCCAGAGATTTGAGCACAGCCAGGACTTTGCCTCTGTCTCTCTTCTCTTATCTAGCTTATTGTGGGGGTTCATATTCTTCATCTCATAGCAAACAATTCTATTTCACATGGTGGGAAACCTGATTATCAGGAGCTGCTGGAATTTATAACTTATGGTTTCCATCAAAGGGAAGGGATTGACATCTTTTTCTTTTCCGTCTCAAGTTCTCCGTTTCTGGAAAAAGTCTTTAATTGGTCCAGTTTGGGTCCTACCTTGTTAGGAGTGAGGGTGCAGTCACCTTAAAACATGGTTTCTCCCATCTGAACTGAGTGGTTAGAAAGGGAGGAGAAATAATTTCAAGAGAAGGGTGGAGGTTATGTTTTTCAAAAGATAAAACAACAAGTATCAATCATACTTTCAAATTTCATATCTCACTATTTTCAATTAGTATTGAGCCCCCTTAGTGTTAACTTACACATCTTTCTGTTTTCTGTCTCTGTCCCTTTCTCCCTAGACTACCTTCCTGCTTTATAGGACTTTGAGGCTCCTTTTCCAAGAAGATCCCCCTGCCTCCATCCTCTGCTATCAATTACTTTTGTACAAGAATTTCCATTAAATGCTGTATCATAATGCCATGGTATTGTAATTAAAATTAGGAGACTTACATTTAGGTCCTTATCCTGAGATTTGCTAGCTGTGTGACTCTGTGCAAATTCCCTAACTTCTCTGGTCCTCAGTTTTCCCTTCTATAATAATACCTGTGTCACATATACATTTCAACATTTAAGTGAAATAATGCATTAAAATGACTTTGTAAATTACTCTAGAGATAGAAGGTATCTTTATATCTCTGTGCGTGGTGCAGGAAGGGTCTTTGATACAGAGGCTTACATGCGACATGTGGTAAGACATTTCTGGAGCCAAGTATGACCGGCCTTAAATCCAGACTTACAGCATCTGGGCCCAGGGGGCACCACTGCCATCTATATCCTGGTTCAGACAATGTTAGCCTCACTGGATTAAGAAGTAGTGACATACTAATGGGTAATGAGCCCATGAAAAGACACTCAACATCATTAGCCATTAAGGAAATGTAAGTAGAATCTACAATGATATATTGTACTACTTTGCATCCATTAGGATGGCTATAATAAAAGACAAACAATAACAAGTGCTGACAAGGACGTGTTGAAACAGGAACCCTCATATATTGTCGACCAAAATGTAAAATGGTGCAGCCACTTTGGCAAATACTTTGTAAGTTATCCAAAAAGTTAAACATAGAGTTACTATATGAACCAGCAATTCTATCCCTATGGATACACCCAAGAGAAATGAAAATGAACAAAAACTTATACCCTAATGTTCATAGAGCATTATTCACAATAGCTAAAAAGTAGAAACAATCCATCAGCAGAAACTGCTGAATGGGCAAACAAATGTGTTATATTCACACAATGGGATATTATTCCGCAATAAAAAGGAATATTACTGCATGCTACAACATGGACACACCTTGAAAACATGCTAAGTGAAAGGAGCCAGCCCACATATGGTATGATTCCATTTATATTAAAGGTCCAAATCTTCAGAGGCAGAAAGTAGACCAGGTTGTCCAGGGCTGCGTATGTGAGAGGGAGACGAGGAGTGACTCTTAATGGGTACAAGGCTTTTTTTGAGGATGATGAAAATGTCTAAAATTTGATTATGTTGATGGTTGCATAACTCTGCAAGTGTTCTAAAAATCCTTGAGACTTTAAATGGCTGTCTGAATGTTTTGATATGAATATTATCTAAATAAACCTATTTTAAAAACACAAAAGTATCAGGACCTAAATAGACACTTCTCCAAAGAGGACATACAGACATATGAAAAAATGCTCAAAGTCATTAATCATCAGAGAGATGCAAATTAAAACAACTATGAGGTATCACCTCACACCTGCCAGAATGGCTGCCATTAACAAATCATCAAACAACAAGTGCTGGTGAGGGTGTGGAGAAAAGGGGACTCTAGTACACTGCTGGTGGGAATGCAGACTGGTGCATCCACTATGGAAAACAGTATGGAGTTTCCTCAAAAAATTAAAAATGGACTGCCACCTAATCCAGTAATCTCACTTCTAGCAATATATCCTAAGAACCTTGAAACATCAACCAGAAAGAATATATGCACCCCTATGTTCATAGCAGCACTATTTACAATTGCTAAGATCTGGAAACTGCTCAAATGTCCATCATTAGATGAGTGGATAAAAAAGCAGTGGTACATATACACAATGGAATACTATGCAGCTTTAAAAAAGAAGGATCTCTTACCCTTTGAGATAGCATGGAGGGACTTGGAGAGTATTATGCTAAGCAAAATAAGCCAGTCAGAGAAAGACAAATATCACATGATCTCACTTATATATGGAATCTAATGAACAAAATAAATCCACATACATGGAAACATGGAACCGACTGATAAATCTCAGAGGCAAGGGGGTGGGTGGGCAGGAAGAGATTAACCAAAGAACTTATATGCATATATGCATAACCCATGGACATGGACAATAGTGCAGTGAAGGCCTGGGGTGATGGGAGTAGGGCGGAAGGGGTCAGTGGGGGAAAAAGGGGTGACATCTGTAATACTTTCAACAATAAAGATACATTGAAAAAATAAAAGAAAAAACACAAAAGGATCAACATTTTTAAAAACAAAGTAGAAGCTGGGCCTTGTGCCAACCAGCAGGGAGAGTAGTGATGCTCAGAAGGAAAGTCCCAGCTGAAACACTCAAAATTCAGAGTTAGAACCACCAGCTGTCTGTTGGAGTGCTAGCAAGAACTCTTGCACAAATATCCATTCCTTTTGTCATGTACTTTGTCAGCTTGACATCTCCTTCCCTCTGACTCACCTCGTGAACTCCTATCTGTCCTCCAAGAATCATCTCAACTGTCCAATCTCTGGGAATTCTTTCCTACGACTTCTGTTCCAGACAATGGGAGCAGCTTCCTTCTCGTCCATTCCCAGAGCCTCCCACATATACTATTGTCACGGTGTTGATCTTATTGATCTTTGACTTCCATAGGTACATCTCCATATTAGACTCTGAGCCCCTCAATGGCAGAAGTAATTTCTTTATTATTATTTTAATATTCCCAGCACTGATATGAAGACTGATTCAAGTAGATGCTCAATAAGTGTTTGATAAATGGACAAAAAAGGGCAGGTGCCCTAGAAGTAGCTGAAACATGAAATAAAGATTTAGATCTGGGACTCAGAAATAAAGTGAAAAGCCAAAATCCTCCTGGGAAAGATGTGTGGGAAGCTCACTTGTCAATATAGTGGCTACGTAGGGAGTGGGCAAGGGTGACTGCGGGGGCTCAGTGGGCTCAATTGTCGGCAGCTGAAGATGGCGTAGTTAAAATATATGAGGTGGGCACTGTCGGCTTCTATTGTTACTTGGTTGTTTGTTACTATATTCAATTAAATTATAAAGTCTTTAAGGGCAGGGCTATAATTTCTTCTGTGTGTTTCACAATACTCCATAAATGTTTGTTAAATGAACTAATTTTACCCTAAATATCTTCTCCTGAAAAAGAGCAAACATTGTATTTTTCTTTTTACTGATTCACTATTCTAACTCTTTTAAAAATAAAACATTAAACACAGGAAAGTGATTCTCTTCCAATTTGAGATAGCTACGGTGGGTTTGGGGGGAAATACTATAACGTTGAAGAACTAACTCAGATTGTGAGAGTAAGTGGAGGGAAAAACATATATTGTAGCAATAAGACATATACATTTATTTGTTTATTTTTTATGGCTTATCTTTCCACATTGACATGTAAGCTCTGTGAGAGCCAAGATTTTTATCTGTTTGGCTCGCTGAGGTATTCTGAGCATTTGAACAGTTTCTGGCCCATAACAGGTACTTAATAAATATTTCCTGATAGAGGGAGACAGAGAAAGAGGAAGGGAAGTACGGAGGGAAGACTTTTATGAATGGAAATGTGTAAACACCAGGAATAGTGCTGGATCAATCTTAACATTGTTATACATGATCTGAAAAAAATGCCTACTAGGATAAGATTTTCTGCAAAGCTCTCTGTATAATGACATACTGAGGCAATAAGAATAAATTGTAAAAGGAAATAACTTAGCCATATGAGTGGGCAGAAAAATGGTAAATAAGCTCCATGTAGACTGATGTAAGATGATAACACATTATGGGAAAATGGTACAAATGTGCCTATAAGATAATGGTTTCTAACTATCAGATCTGAACCAGGAGAGAATCCGAAGAGTTGTTGAATGCAACCTACTTTATGCCCAGGGGTTACTCTTCAACTTCAATGCAGTGGAAGGAATAAGTCCCACATTATTTTAATTATGCATCTCAGGACTTGGGTGAAAAATGTCTGTAGAAAGTAAATAAGTCTTTTTGTGATGGTTGTTCATCATTTTCTCTGTGCTCTTTCTATGACCTCCATTCTAGCCTGTTGTCTATGGATGTGGGCCTATTTCTTCTTGCCCAAATGTAGGCATAACCTCAGTTCAGGTGACACAGTCGGGGTCCTGCCCTGCAGGAAGGGCTTCCACAGCTTTTGCTCAGGTAGGCTCAGCTGGTTTGAATGAGATGGACAACCCCACCCAGCCTTCTGGCTATTAACCCGAGTCTGAGCAGCATTTACTATCCACATTTTTTTTTGCCCTTATGCCCTGTATAAATCTAATTTACTTAAAGTTGACTTGAGTGGGTTTCCATTTGTTACAATAAAAGCAACCCCAGGTATCAATAGGAAATGTATTTCAAGAGAGAGAGAGAAAAAATTCCTATCCCATTGTGCATAAAACTCAATGCAAATCACTTCAACTGGTAAAGAGGCTTGGAAGCAGATTCTGGAAAGGATTGAATAGTTTACCCAGGTTGGAAGCAGTCCAAACTAAAATGTACTTTGGCCTATATCTGAAGAGCCTTTGTTTGTTACTCAACTGTGACATGGTGAGGCCCGAGGAGTACTCCCAGCCAGCTCCCCAAGCATTGCTGTTTAATCCCCAGTGTGAAAAATAGAGTTACTTTTGCATCAACAGACTATGATTGCAAATCTAGGCCTTTATATGATTATACTATTGTTTTCCATTCTTGGTTTTTTATATTAGTCAGGGTTCTCCAGAGAAACAGAACAATAGGATCTATCTATCTATCTATCTATCTATCTATCTATCTATCTAAAGAGATTTATTAGAAGGTATTGGCTCACGTGATTATGAAGGCCGAGAAATCCCACGATCTGCCATCTGCAAGCTGGAGATCCAGCAAAGCCAGTGGTCTGGGAGCCAGAGAGCTGATGATATAGATTCCAGCCCATGACTGATAGCCTGAGAACCAGAAGTACCATGTCCCAGTTTAACAGTCAGGCAGAGAGTGAATTCACCCTTCCTCCACCTTGTTATTTTGTTCAGGCCCTCATGGACAGGATCATGCCCACCTATCTTGGGGATGGCCATCCGCTTTACTCAGTCCACCAACTCAAATGCTGACCTCTTCTCAAAACATCTTCTGAGACACACCCATAAGCAATGTTTAACCAGCTAACTGGGCATCCCTTGGCCCAGTCAAATTGATACATGAAATTAACCATCACAGTTTTCCTGGTAAATATTTATTTTTGGGGAAAAAAAAATCAAGACACCATAGTTCATTTGAATTTAGTTCCAGTCTTTGCGCCTCATGAGTGACTACACAGAACTGAAAACTGAAGAGCAGTAGGATGACTGGAAGAATCGATGGTCTCCCACCCTGGGGTAATTTTATTTTAAAGAAGGATTGTAACATGAAGAGGCAAATGTTAAAAGGGGTTATTATTAAAACCAATAAGTTAATGAATTAATATGTATTTTATAGTGTTTAATTTATTTAATCCTCATAACAATACTCTAAGAAAAATACTATTATTATCCCCTTTCACATATGGAAGGTAGAGTAATTTGCCTAAGGTCTTATAGTGGTAAAGCTGGGATTTGATTCTAGCCAGTCTGGCATCAGGTTATGATCTTAACCACCACAGTAGGTGATCTCTGATTATATTGAATTCAATTCAACTCTTGGAATACTTATAAAATATACAGAACTCTTTATACCAAGATATGGCGATGGCTGCAAATATAAATAGGCATGAGTGCTAAATTTATGCATGTTAAAGGCATGATGTAACATGAAAGGACAATGGGGAAATTGGAGGGTATCAACCTGTAGGTGCCGATGAACTGGGGGCAACCATAAAGGCTTCCCAAACTCAGCCTAAGAAACTCTGCTTCAGACAAAAGAGAGGGACATGTGGAAGCCAGGTGTAATCCAGTACAAAAAGTCTGAAGCTCCTATTATGTCATAATAGCTACAGAAAGAATATTTTAAAGGTCTTTAAGGGTGCTCCTACAGGTGGCCACTCCCATTATTGATGATGGAAAGTGTGGCACAGCCAGTAGAGTAAGTCCCGGTGGCTTTCTCATGCAGGTATTCATGCAGGGCATCCTCCTACTGTTTTATCTCTTTGCTAAGTGAAATGGGGATTTGTTCCTGTCTCAGTTTTTAAATCCCATTTGTCATCTATTGAATAAGTCATGATCAAAATTAAAATGGAAAAATCTATTTAAAAGAACTTTTCTGTAATAAAATGTTTATATTATTATCAAGTACAGTGATCTTACAATTCATATGCAGCCACAAATACAAAATTGATGGCACCTGAGTGGTATGAGACCTCTGTATATTGAAATAGCTGTTCTATAAATTTCAATGTCCATTAAATATGTTTAGTGAATAAGTTTGAAAATCTTTCTACTTACCTACTAAGCACATTGGTGTAAAAGACTGAAAAGATTTTTTTTAAATACCACTGAGGTGGGGTTGGAGGGAGGAAGAAGACCTGTTAGGAGAGATTTCGCTTGGTAACTGTTGCTATAGGAACCCTTTTCCAGTTGCTCAAGATATCAGTTTCCAAAGAAGACAGAAGTAGCAAACAAAATAAAACCAATAAACGGAGAAAACAAAAGGATCTGGCACTAGAAAATATTGAAACTTTTTTATGTAATGCATTTGATAAGATGATATTTTCTCAGAGAGTGAGGACAGGGTAGGGAGATCCCCAAAATGTGGTGGCCATTTCTTATTCAAAGAGCAGATAGTAATGCGTTAGACAGGAAGAAAGCCCTGACTGGCTGCCACATTCTCCTCCCAAACTCACTCCCACTCCATGGGTCAAGCTTGAGATTAATCATAAGTCTCAACTACACTTCCTCTTTTTTGTTTTTCAACCAGCCTACAGAAATACATAGCAGGTATTTAGTATGTTTGTTCACAGGCCAACCACTCTCCTATTTAGAAGTTTCTTGAGATTGCTTTTAAGGCCAACGAAGACAGAATCTCAACTCAGGGCTGAGATTTGAAATCTCAAAGGAGAAAAGAATTTTTTGCTCCAAGCCTGACAGCGGAGCACATTACTTTGAAGTTATGGCTCATTTGCAATTTCCTATTCACTCAACACATGGAGCCACATTCCAAGTGAATTGTCAGGTTAAAAACTAAATTTGATATTTTTATTTTCCAATTAATACACACTTTTATGCTGCTTTGAAGGCAAAGTCATCATTCTTGAAGCCCAGGGCCTCAACCTTTCAGTTTTAACAGGACATCTCCTCCTGATTATTCCTCAATCCACCCTGTGTCCTTGATTGCTTTGTTTCCTCGCTACCATACATGACCCTCCATTTTATCATTTCTAAGATGTTTGCTGCTATTTCAAAGCTGACCAAGACTGAGGTAGGACTTTGAGTTCTTGAATGGAAGGAAAATTTTTTTTTTAATTTTTTTTTCTTTATTGATTTTTAGAGAGAGAGAAAGGGAGAGGGAGAAAGATAGAAACATTGATGAGAGAGCCACAACCCCAACTGGAGCTGGGACGAACCACAACCGAGGTACATGCCCTTGGCTGGAATCGAACCCATGACTCTTTGGTCCATGGGCCGACGCTCTAACCGCTGAGCCAAACTAGCCAGGGCTTGAATGGAAGGAAAATTTGAAATACTCATTAGTTCATTCTTTGTACCATCTTTTTTCTTATTTCTCCAGGTAAGAATGTCAGACTCGGATTTACCAATGGACCAGATAACTTCTCATGGAGATGCTGGCTGAATTTCCCAAACACAATTAGTGAAGAAGCTAGATTGGTTCAATGTGGAGAGGTTATTACCCTTAGGTGAGAGGCAGAAACATTAGTATTATCTGTGTTTATAGATCTATGCCAGAATTGGCAAACTCAAAAGACCCCAGAGTTTAGGCAGGTGTTATGAATAAGTAAACCCAGCCTGATGAAGATAATGGTTAGCTGGGGGGCACACCATGTCTAAATGGACCAGGCTAGAGGAGTGTAGAGAAGAGTCCTCAACAATTATTCAGTTCCAGCTCATTGACGACATCCAGAAATGTGGGTTCAGAGTTGCCACATCATCCAATTTTCAAGAGAAGATGGAAATCTGGATATTTTTGAAACATTTCTCCATTTTCCAAATTTCCCAACATTCGAGTGTTTGGTCCTTTTTTCTCTTCACTCACTCTTTTACAACATCATTTAAGCTTGTGTCTTTTAACCCCATCTCTTGTCAATGGCTTCCAAATTTGTGTCTTCAACTCAGATCACTTTCTTGAACTCTGACTTGCATATCCACCTGTCTGACATCTCCATTGGGATGTTTGATAGATATCACTAATACAACGTAGACCAAACTGAACTCTTGATCTTTCCTATGAAGCCTGCTCTGCCCACAGCTTTCCCCATATCACTAACGACAACGTCATTCTTAGGCCGGAAACCTCACAGTCAGTTTTTTGTTGTTCTGTATTGAAATATATTTTTAATTCCTAAATGTAATTCATATTTTTAATTTGAATATCTTCTGCTCCTTTGTAATTATAATCCTTACTTTTTTCAGATTCAGTTGCTTTAAAAATATTTTTAAATTGTGGTAAAAATGCATGCAACAAAATTTACCATCTTAACCATTTTTTTTTTTTTATCCTCACCTGAGGACATTTTTGCATTTATCTTCAGATAGAGCAGGAGGGAGAGAGGGGGGAAGAGAGAGAGAGAGAAACATCGATGTGAGAGACACATCGACTGGTTGCCATCTGCACGACCCCTACCGGGGCCGGGGACAAACTGCAACCGAGGTGCATGCCCTTAGCGGGAACCGAACCCAGGACTCTCCAGTCCACAGGCCGATGCTCTAACCACTGAGCCAAACCGGCCAGGGCCATCTTAACCATTTTTAAATATAGAGTTCAGTAGTGTTGAGCACATCCACAGTGTTGTGCAATCAACCTCAGAACTCTTTTCATCTAATCAAACTCTGTATTCATCAAATAACAGCTCCCCATTCTCCCCTCCCCCAGCCCCTGACAACCACCATCTACTGTCTGTCTCTGTGTATTCGACTACTCTAAGTACCTCCTATAAGCGGAATCATACAGTATTTGTCTTTGCATGACTGGCTTGTTTCACTTATCATAATACCCTCAAAGTTCATTCATGTAGTAGTATGTGTCAGAATTTCCTTCCTTTTTAAGCCTAAATAATATTCCATTGTATCTATTTACCACATTTTGTTTATCCATTCTTTATTAATGGATATTTAGCCTGGCTATTGTGAATAACGCTGCTGTGTACATAGGTGTATAAATATCCCTTCAAGACCCTGCTTTTAATTATTTCCTTCCTATACCCAAGAACTGGAATTGCTGGGTCATGTGGTCAGTCTATGTGTAATTTGTGAGGAACTTCCAGACTGTTTTTGAGAGTCGCTGCACCATTTTGCATTCCCACCAACAGTGCCAAAGGGTTCCAATTTCTCCCCGTCCTCGCCAACACATTGCCTTGCGGTCATTTTTTAGCTCTCCCCACATCCAGTCTAATAGGATATCGTGTTGCTTTCACCTTCAAAACATTTTCACACTCTAAGCATTTGTCATAACTCTCACTGGTAACTACCTAACCATCACTTCTCATCGGGAGCACTTTAAAAGATTCCTAACTGCCTGGCCGGTGTGGCTCAGTGGTTGAGTGTCGACCCACACACCAAGAGGTCACTGGTTCCCAGTCAGGGCACATGCCCAGGTTGTGGGCCCGATCCCCAGTGGGGGGCTTGCAGGAGGCAGCCAATCGATGTTCTCTCTCATCGATGTTTCTATCTCTCTCTCCCTCTCCCTTCCTCTCTCTCTAAAAGCAATAGAGAAAAATAATAAATAAATAGATAAATAAATAAATAAATAAATAAATAAATAAATAAATAAATGATTCCTAACTGCTCTTCTGGAGAATATCCTTACCTCCTCTCTGTAGTCTCTTCTCACCACAGAAATTAAAATAATTATTTTCAACTATACATTAAATCATGTCACTCCTCTGCTCAAATGCCTGCATGGCTCTCCATTTTAATTGGGTAAAAGTCAGTCCTTAGAAAAGCTTATAAGGCCCTACACCACCCAAGCCTTCATCAATCCTCTCGCCTTGTTTCTTACACCTCTTCCCCGGCTCATATCCCGCCTACCGGGCACACTCCTCGCTCCCCCATATTCACATGGCTATTCTGGGGCCTCCTGCAAGTGTTTGTTCAAATGCCACTTTCTCAGTGAGGCCAACAGCCCACCCCACCTTTCTTCTAACCCCCATCACCCTAATTTACTTTTCTTGCCTCTCACTTCCTAAGATTCTCTTTGTTAACCATTTATGATGTTCATTATTGTTTGTCTCTCCCTGCTAGAATGTAAGTTCCAAGAGGGCAGCTTTGTCTGTTTGGTTCCTTGATGAGTTCTAAGCTTCTGAAACAGTGCCTGGCACAAGCCCAACAGATATTTGTGGAATGAATTTTTAAATGTTGGCAACTATTTGAACAAATACTGTGAGGGCTAAATAAAGACATCCAGGCCAAGCCTATTGGCAGCCTGTTGGTGACCTCTGGTTATGAGAAGCAATGTAGCCCATACATCTCTCTTCCCCCAGTGCCCCTGGTCTACCAGTCAGTACAAGCATTTCTTCTATTCCAAACTGTCAAAAAGAGATAGTAAACAAAACGTAGTGTATGGAAGGTGTCAGTTCTAGACACATCTCTGGCCTCATCTCTACCTCCTGTTTCTTTCATTGCTCTCTCCAAGCTTGCTCTATTCGGAGTACAGCACTGCAATCTCCAACCTGCAGACAAAGGACCAACGGAGAAATCCAGAAAGAATACTGCATACCCACTGTGGTACCTGCCTACCTACCTCCTCAACTAGTTGAGGCCAGAACTGAGCATCAGGAGCCACGGCTCATATGGCACCAGGGCATTGCTGTTGCTTTAAGTCATGTTTTATAATAACGTTATGAAAACAGCGATGACATGGCATGGTGAGCTCCTGAGCAGACGGAATTGAAATTATGAGTTGAAATCCTGGCTCTGCCCCTTACGTTGGCCACTGTACTAAACCTCAATGAGTTGTAGATTCCTTGTCTGTTAAATGGGAGTCATCACATTTGTTTGAGGATTAAATGGGATAATAAATGCCAAATGCTTGGCATGTAGTGGGTGTTCCACTGATGATTGCTTCCTTTCCTTCCTCCCAGCCGAATGTTTGCTAAAACCAGCCTAGGGAATTTGGTTCTTCCCCTTCTTTTAAATTACTTTCAGCATTACCCTTACTCTTTTTGAATATATTATTTTCAAAATATTATGATTTTCCTTCAACCTACTGTCCATACTATAAGTATTTCCTAGATTTGGAATTCTTAAACACTTCTCTTCAACACATTTTTTAAGAATCTGTGTTTCTCACTTAAAAAAAAAAAATGTTGCTGTTGCTACGTGAGAATTAATCTTTTGGTCTTTACTTTCAAAGACTTTCATGGTTTCTATGTGACCTAAGACTTCAGCAGAAAAGCTAATAATATAGAGTGATTAAAATAAAACAAAAGCAGGAATGGCATTTAAAAGTATGTAAATTCACCTTTTTTTTGAGTTCCTTAAACACGGACTGATTTTTAAACATTCCCTGCCTCACCTCAGAATGTTTGGTTACTGGTTTTTGTCTAAATGCATCCAGTAGCCACAGACTTGCATGTTCCTATGTGACCTGGAAATTCCCAAGTAATCGCTTTTGAGTAGCAGATGTTTAGATAAGCTAACAAGTTCTTAGGGAAATAAATCCTTTTATGACCATTTCAGAAGTGATCTGTATGTTTGGTTCAGTACTTTCGCGGAACTGCATTCTCAACAGGTGAAAATAAACACATGCAGAGGCAGGGTTTAAACCAAGAGAAGGCGGTCTGGCACCTATTTTCTGGTGACTATAAAGACAGGCCAGGGGGCTGACCCCAGGATGGGTGTGGGTCAGAAGGGCAGGAAGGGAATCTGCTAGTCCTCTTGTTCTCTTTTAAAGTCTTGTAAGGGCCAAATACATGCGCTTTTTAAAAGGGGGACTGGGAAGGAAGCATGGTAAGAAACTTAATATTTATAATACAAAGATGACATTTTCATGTCACAAGTAGAACCAAGCGGGGAAATAATATCACCCCTTATTAGTAACATCAACAGATATTTATTACATATCCTTTACGAATGACCCACATATATTTAGGGAAATATGTGGGCAGGGAACTGTTTATCACCCTAGGTTTTGGGGTTTTGTTGTTGTTTTTGCTACTTCTCTGTTCTCGAAATTTCTGCAGTAAAAAGGCTTTGAGCCACCTGTGCCTCTTTTAAAAACAAAAAGAGAACATTACTCATTAGCTTTTACCTTCAGGCAAAACCAAGTGCTTATGCTTTGGTACTCTACCCCTGACAAAGTCCTGCGTTTTCCCTCTTGATAGGAGGCAGTCTGAGTTCCAAGGTCTCCCTCCCTACCTCCCTTCCTTCTTTCCTTTTCTGCTTTTCTTGCTCTCTGACAGCACAGCTTCACTGTTGGTTATATTTCTCTGTTTGAACTTTTCTAATACTCCAGGGTTATCCACAAACCTCATGCAATTTCTTCAAAGAACGACAAATTATATTAATCTCAATGAGAGACTGCACAAGCCTACACAATTTTGTCCACATCAGGATGGAAGTTTAACCAAAAAACAACCGGATTTTAATAGGCAAACAACAACTGCAACCAAGATCATAGACCCTACGTTTTTCACGCAGTGAACATATAAACTCAGTGGTCTGGGGCCCGTGGTCAAAAAGACATCGTAGCTCTACACTCTTCAGATCTTTCCAATTAGAACTTGAAAGCCCATTTTCCTCCCAGAGAAATGCCAGATGCATTCTTCTTTAATGAGCTTAGGACCAAAACTGCAACATGATCTCCTACTTCAGGTGGAACATGGATAACAACTTAGAAAGAAAGGAGAATGGGGTCTGGAAGAGGATGTAGATTGAAGGATTACCTTAATTAAATGTAAAAGTAGGATCAGAGAGGTAGAAAGACCTTAAAGAAACACTAGTTCTGTGGTCTGAGAGACAAAGCCCTGATGGGCAGCTGTTCCCATGTTTGGAAAAAATCAAAGTAATTCTGAATGTTTATACAATATTTAAAGAAAATAAGGTGGGCATGACAAACACCCCATAGAATATAGGCAACCCAGACAAAAGACTACTGAGAACTAATATCTTAAATGTTTTTAGTTGAGTCTATGTTCTAATTCCATGCATTTTATCTAACTCAAACTCAGAAATTAGGTTATTCTTTCAAATAATTCCTGACTCCACAGGTCCACTATATTTTTCAAGAGTCTTGAAAATTCAAGCTATAGGCAAGTAAAAATTTAATTTGAAGTTGAATATAAATGAAAGTACATGGAGCTTGTCACATGATATTTTTATGGCGTTTCTAAGGGTGTCCAGGACTTTAAAATGCTGCACTTTGGATTAAATTCATTATAATCTATTCAAACAATGAGATGTTATGCAGCTGTAAAAATGAATAAAGAAACCATGTACTGAGATTTAAAAATTTTTTCCAAGTTATAGTATTAAGAGGAGAAGTAAGATACAGCCCTGGCCAGTGTGGCTCAGTGGTTAGAACTTTGGCCTCCACACTGAAGGGTCGAGGGTTCGATTCCCTGTCAAGCGCTTGTACCTGGGTTGCAGGTTCAATTCCCAGCCCGGTTGGGGTTGTGTAGGAGGCAACCAATCAATGTGTCTCTCTCACATGGATGTTTCTCTCTCTCTCTCTCTCTCTCTCTCTATCTTTCTCTCTCTCTCCCCTCCCCTCCTTCCACTCTATCTAAAAATCAATGGAAAAAAATATCCTCAGATGAGGATTAACCAAAAAAAAAAAAAAAAAAGTAAGATACAGAATAGTGTTCAGAGTATATTGAACTTACATTAAAAATAGGTGAGAATAATATATATGTGCATATTTGGATATAAAAAGAAACACAGGAAGAATAAGAAACTCATAACTGGTCATAACTGGAGAGCAGACAGACGGTAACTGAGTTGATTGGGACTAGGGGTGAGGACATTTTACTGTATACAGTTTTTATACTATTAGATCCTTGAACCATGTGACTATATTAGCTATAGATGTATAATTTTAAAGTTCTTTATCATACCAAAAATATAATAAAGTGCAGCAGTAGTCCAAGAGAAAATTTCAAGCTGATGCATCTATAAGGGGAATCTGTGTTACTGACCTGTATATTATTTGCTGGCTATTATCTTGTGTCTTGCTAATATCTCAAGGATAAGCTGCCAAATGCCTAGGGTTTGACCTCTAGGTAAAAGGAGAGCTCAGGAAACTTCGGAAAGCACAACCACCTGATAATCTTCTTAGAAGCATTTGGAACTGCTCAGTGATCCATGAATGTCAGTCAAGGCAACACTCTGATATGCGTCTTCCAGGTTTCATATAAATCTCTTTATCTAAGGTAAACTTTGGGTCAGTAAGAAATACCTGTGATCTTTGTTTTACGTTTGTGTTGTAGAGGCATTATCATACATCTTCCTAATAGCTCAAGAAACATACAGCCTTTCTAATATATTTTCATAAGCAGAGGTGTTCAGTCCATCCCTGACCGTTGACAGTGTATTCTGTGGTAAAGGGTAGCACACGTTTGTTTTGATCCCCGGACATACACAGGTTCACAGACTTTCCCCCCAACAATGTCCCTCATTCTCTGATCGCAATGCTAGCTCCCATGTCATTTTAAGCTCATTACTTCTGTACCGCGATTCCTCTTTTCTTCAGATGGCATATTTGCCTCTATCTGATATCTGGAGAACGCTTATCATTGGGATTATTAAATGTACAAGCTGACACAACAAACCACCAGTTTGTTATTTTGATGAAAATATTTTTGTATTTTCAGCGATGGCGAAAACTGTTGCCTTTGTTATCCATTCTTTGTTTTGACAAAGACCAAAAAAAGAGAGACAGAAAGCTCTGGATTATTTTTTCTATGAAACTTAAATCGAAAAACCAAACCATGTGGCACATGATTTCTGAGCGTATTCTAGGTTTCGCTTCTCTCCCAGCTGTAGAGGTCAACACAATAGACTTGTCACAGGTTTTAAGTCGAGTAACCACTTTTAATTTGGAGAAATTATTACCCAGGGAGAAAATAGGCTGGTCCCGTACTTCAAAGAAAAAAAATAGAAATCAAGATGCACACAGCCTCCTGAATTGGACTGACTCTCAGCGTTGCTGTGTGTCTCCTAAGCAGCTGTTCAAATAAGTAGCTGCCCGAGGAAATGTATATTCAAATGCTCCTTGTCATTTGCTTCTTGGAGCTTCACACCTAAAAGCCAGATGCAAGCTCTTCCAGGGCTAACAAATAGATGCCTTCTGGTGGCTCATTATGGTAATTACTGGCCGTATATTACTGCCATGTGAAAGGGTTGTGAGGCGGGCCAGCCCAGGGGTATTTACAAGTGGTTTATTTGTGTTGAGCTATTAACAATCCTCAAGTTATCAGATCAACCACTGCTCTTTGGGTTTTACAAGCAAGTTGTTCCTTGACAATCTGATCCTTCATCTGCTACCTTTGTGATATGTTTAAGCAGCACTTAGGGAGCTAACACACTGCTTAGGAAAGTTTCTTTACCTGTTTACATTGGTGCTCAAGTCTAAGGTGTCCTGAGCACATTTTCTGCCTGACTCCTTCCCAGCGTCCAGTGTTCCCCCTGCCCGCCCCACCCCTCCAAAGGCAGCAATGCTTTCTTTATTCTTTGATCTTCAGCTGAGCTACACACCTCTTTGATGGCCACGACCACCTTTTTGGTGTAAATGAATGTTGATGCAACTGAGCTTTATGGGTTGGGACAAGTCGGGGTTGAATCCAGGTTATATAGGGTCTGAAGCCCATGTAAGTTGCGGGAAGGCGCTCTTTAACAAAAAGAATAGAACACTTATGACTATAAAATTAGGTACAAAAATGAATATTTAGAATGAGACGAATTATAAAGTTTAGAAAGCTGACAAATCTATAGACATCACAAAATCTCAAACAAAACAGAAACATGACTTTAAGATCAACTAAGTACAGCATAGAAAATATAGTCAATAATGTTGTAACAATTAGGTGTGGTGCCAGCGGGGTACTGGAAATATCAGCGGGGGCACTTTGTAAAGTATATGATTGTCTAACCACTGTGCTGTACACTTGAACCTAATACAAAATAATATTGAATGTGAACTGTAATTTAAAATTTTTTTAAATAAATAAAATCAACTGCCTGAATCTAAACTGTTTGTCTTGCTTTTGGCAGGGGAAGTGGTAGCAGATTCATTGCCTCTTCATATGACAATGGTTATATAATATTTTAGAGAGTAAAGAAATTCAGTCTTTCCTCTAGTAACGTTGATCGAAAAAAAAATATTACTTAGATTAAGAAAAGTTTCAGTTTCACATTCTGTTATTGGTAATGTCATGTACATTTTTAAAATTCTCATTAAATTTGGAAAAAATGTGTATTAAATGTTTTCATATGAGCTATAATATTTTAAGTTTTATTTACAGTGATTAATCTTAAATACACTTTTATTTGAAATATACTCATTAACCAGCTTGTTGTAGATGATACCATTGAAATATATCTTTCTTAATCAATTACTGCTTTTGTTTTAATTTCAAAGTTATTTTGTTTATATTGTTTCCCTGTATCAGAGTAATTTCTATTGTTTTCATCATTCATCTTTGTTTCTTTTAATTTAGCATTCCATTAATTTTTAAAAATTTCCTTTTAGCTTTTAATTTTGAGAGAGAGAGAAACATCAATCTGTTGTGCCATTTATTTATGCATTCATTAGTTGTTTCTTGCATGTGGCCTGGAGGGGATCAATCCCCTTGCCATATCGGGAAGAGGCTCTAACCAACTGAGCTACCCAGACAGGGTCAATTTTCTTTTAGTTTTTAAATGCATCTACAGATGACAAAAATGGTACCCTTCATAAACATTCAACTAAGAGAACACTATTAATAAATGTTCACTTGTTTTATCAAAGCATTCCAAAACATATTTCCAAATGTGTTTCTCCATGTTAGAATAATTTTACAAATTTTAAAAAAGCAAAATATTTGAAAGACACCCATGCAAGCAAGAGGCCATGATGTTCAAGCTTCATCAGCGTCATGAAAAATCTGCCTCTGGGCCTCCCTGAGAGATGACCCAATAGGTGTGACTCAGTGTTTTGAAGGGAATAAGTCTAACTCATGCTTCACTCTCCAGTGCATCTCTGCTTAGTGCAGTATATGGCTACATACAAAGCTTACACGGCATACATAAATGTAAACTTAAATTTAGAGACCAAAGCTTCAAGCCAATTTTGGGGTGGGGAGCATGGTGTATATATGGGTGGGGAAATCTCTCACATCCCCAGAATCTTCAGAGGATAGGACTAGGGAGTGGAGTATGAAGGAGCTCTTGGTTGGGAGGTAGGGAAATGAGAAGGAGTGGCTCTTGGGGACCATCCCCCTTTCAGCCTGGTGTCAGGACCCATAAGCTAATTTACAACCTACTTCTAATAGTAGGCAGTTGGTTGTTGCAGTTGTATGAATCCTTTTCACACATGAGATAGACCACTCAGCATGTTCTTTTTGGCTGACCTTATCTCACTCATTATAATAGCAAAATTGGAAATAACCCAAATATTTAAGAGTCAGGTGTTGGTTAAATACATTATTACACATCCACACAACAGATGTATAAAATAACATCTAAAGATGTTCCATAGCAGTATATGTATTGATTTGGAAATTGGTTACAATATGTTTCTGCATGAAACAAACAGGATATAAACAATAGGAATGGTAAAATCCCAGTTTTGCTTAAAAAATAGTCTCTGTAGCTACGAATGCAGATTTGGATGTATATGTACCAAGGTGTTGACAGTAGCTGTCCTTGGGCAGGTATAATTGTAAGATTTGAATTTTTATTAAAAATACTTATATTATTCAATGTTTTCCTTTATTTTGGTAAGAAAATATGTTTAATGGAAAAAAAGAGAAAATATCACTTCTTTAATCCTTCTCAATAAAATAATGGCCTGAAATGTAAACATATGTATGCCATTCGATATTCATGTTAAAACCCCATTTCCAAGAATCACTAACCTATTTCTAAGAAGGATTACTCTCCAGGATTTACTATAACGATGGTCGGTGCCCCACAGCACATTGGGATCTGCAGATTCCATACCTGTGATCGGGGAAGAGGCAATGTACTGGAAAACCAGCTCCAGGGGGCTGTCCTCTGGAAAAGGTTATATTTATTCCTTCACACTTATTTGTACTATTGGGTGAATATAGTGAACCTTTAGAAATTTGGGGTATATGTAGATAAACCCCATTAATTTGAGTTGCCATCAAACAATATTTGTTATGAAAGCACTGTGAGCCAGCACTGAGAATACATAAAGCTCAGAACACATTTCTTCACACAACCTCACTTGATTATAATGATTCTCAATTTTTGGTGTACAAGAGAGACACCCGAGGAAACTTAGTACAATGCAGATTCCAAGGCCACTATTCTGATTGAGTATATCTGGGATGGTAGCCAGGGCCGGGCGATTTAAAAGGGGACCCAGCCCGGCCAGTGTGGCTCAGTGGCTGAGCATCGACCCATGCACCAAGAGGTCGCCGGTTCAATACCTGGTCGGGGCACATGCCCAGGCTGTGGGCCCGATCCCCAGTCGGGGGACATGCAGGAGGCAGCCAATCGATGTTCTCTCTCATCGATGTTTCTGTCTCTCGCTCTCCCTTCCTCTCTCTCTAAAATCATTAAAGAAAAAAAAATTAAAGAAAAAATTAAAGGGGACCCAAACCTGGAGAAATGCTACCTTAAGAAAGTGTGCCTCTTTTAATACTGGAGTAGTTATAGCAGAGAACAAAAAAGAGCCTGCCTTACGTGATGTGTGGAAAGGGTCGAGAAACATTGCCTCCACTCCTAACTGCTTTCTCCATCCCTTCTTCCCAAGCTGACTAACGTGCCCCCTGAGCTGTATAATGTGAGCCCTTTGACCAAAATTAATCAATGCCTCAAAACTGGTCCTTTGGCAGTTAACGAGACCATACTGTGAGGGGGGAAAAAAACAACAATCCTTTTTTCCTCCGAGTAGCTTGAAGCCCTGTTAAGATAATGACTTGGGCCTCACTTAAAAAGCTGCTGCAGTCAACCCTCTAAATCCACACTCCCACAGATCGCTGCCCAGAGTCCACGTGCTTTGTCCCCGACGGTGCTAATGGTTTTGTACATTCTGCTCTAGACACGTGACTGCCCAGTGTCATAGTGCTGCTGAAAAATGCATTCTCCATGCCCAGGAAGAACCTGTATAAATATTCTCAATAAATAAATAACAGTTGTCATTTTCAGAATATGACAATCTCCAGCTGCCTGTGCTTAAAGTGAGCGACGTGTCATTTATCCTAATAGATGTGAATGCATGTATTGTACATACCAGCAACTCACCTAATTCTTATTCACTCCAGCCTTGGTCTCAGTTGGGGGCAAGTGCCTCTAACAGGGTATGGCTGGATCAAATCACAAGCTGGAAAACCTTGGTCAATTATAGAAGCCTGAGGCTAAGAAGGGAGTTGTCTTTTCAGACTTCGCAGACCCCTCCTCTTCCCAGGCTTACTGAAGATGCCAGTCAACCTCCCATCTGTGGAATTTCTGGGACTCTTTCTCCCCCCTGTAATTTAATGTGACTCAGTTGTTCTCCGTCCTGATAATACAAGTGGTGAGAAAGTCGCCTAATCCTGCTGGCATCCCCTCTTGTCAGCACCTCTTTATTTCCCTCTTTAAAGGCTCAACATGTTTTGATTTACAAGCCTCACCAAGATAACTGCAGGTGCCCTCGCTAAAGAGCAAGGTTAACTCACCTGAGATGAATTCTTTTATTGCAAACAATAGCAACACATGAGCAGGAAATACAATTAGTACAGCTGCTTCCCTGAAACTTAGTAAATGCCTGTTGTCTTGAAAGGGGAAAAAAAAAAATCTTCAAAATCCCGAGGTTCCTTTCACACTATTTCAGTGAAGGAAGGATTTGAATTAGAATACATCAGAAGGAGAAAGGAATAGCCCTTTATGTTCAGGAGAAGACCCAAGAAAGACCCCAGGTAAGGAGCTGTAAATAGTTTAAGGACTCAGGCTATTTGGGATGAGTCAAGTGTTGAACAAAACTGACCCCAATGTCAGCATTTGGGGGCAAAATGCACCCAATGAAACCATCAGTTTTGGCTGCAGGGCCTGTTTAGAGCTATATTCTTGCTAAATAACTTTGTTGAACTTCAGTTAAGGCAAGCTTTGTAGAACCTGTCATTTGATTCTCCTTGGAAATATATGATGCATATATTAATTCCAGGACAGCGTTTTGAATTCTGTTAGATGGAGGCAGATGTGCTAACTTGATCTTAAGTTTGCTTGAGGTTCAGAATTCACGATTCCGTTGGTTGATAGTTTATTACTTTAAAACTTCAGAAGTTAGTTCAAAGACTTTTATCGTGAAATGTAGATAAATCGTTTCAGGTGGTGTTAAAGATATTTGCTGTTCACGTTAAGAAATGATAAAAAAAGAAATCAAGCAAAATAAATGCTTCAGTCCTACCAAATAGCTTAATTTTGTAAATTTTATGTCGTTAAAGCAAATGAAGATAAAAAGCCATGAAAACCAAAAGGGGGAAATGGTAGACTTCACAAGAACACCTGACAATTGCCAAATATTAAATTGGCAAGTATTGCTATATATTTTTTAAAAATCTTGATTACTCTGGAAACAAGTTATGTGTCTTCTTTCTTTTAACTCCTGGTTCTAACATGCATTTAATTTGGATAGTGTCATCAAATAAAGTGTTACTTTTCAGCCTTGGCCAGGGATCTTTCTAATATTAGTTCATCTAGGGGCCACATTCCTGTTTGCAACCTGGACCCTCCCTCTGACAATCTCCTCCTTCCCCAGAGCACAACAAAATGGGGTTTCAATAAATGCTTCTGGTGTAGTCATGCTGCCTCAATGGCAGAATGTACCTGCTCTCGAATGACAAGATGACAAAACTGCATGCTCAATTACACCTGCTCCCCTTTTTAACTAATTACCTTAGATCTTGCCAAATTATGTGCTGGTTTTCTCAGGCATTCAAATTGAAATTAGAATGAAGGTGTTAAACTTTTATTAATTTACAGCCTAATTGTTTGAAGCAAATTTTTTTGGCTTTGTTTTCTAGAATTCTGCTATCTCTTTCATGACTCAATTAGAAAGAGCTACAGACCCCTGCTCTTTTGGACCCCTGTGTATGTCACCATTATGTTTCCTTCTGCATTTTCTATATATGGAGTTTGTTTCCTAAGTCTAGATTTTTATGTAACAAAAAATAGTGCTACTTTGTGGAATTTTCTATGACTTGTAGAAATAAAAGCAATAAAGGAGTTATGTAGGGCGAAACTTAACAAATAAAAATACAATATGCCTAGTTAAAAATACAATATGCCTAGTTGAATCTGAATTTCAGATATATAATGAATTATTTGTTAATATCAGTATGTCTCCTGTAATATTTGGGATATAATTATACTAAAAAAATTACTTGTTTATCTGGAACCCAAATTTAACCAGGTGCCCTGTATTTTATCTGGCAACCCTAAAGATCAGTAGAGCCAAAATTGGTTTATATATGTGTGTTTTCTATGAGTCACATTTTATTGGGAAGCAAAGGAATGAATTATATTTCAATTTTGGCATTGGGACATATGAAATCAATTTAAACAATAGGTAAAAATAAGATATTGGCAAGAAACAGTAACATGAATGGGGGTTTCGTGCCTTTTCCCACATTCTAGTAAAATATAAATCTTGTGTTTATAAATATGAAACTCCATTGTTTTCTGCCTGAATTACTATTTGCTGTTTTTTGTACATAACCCTCTAAACCTCCATTACTCAGGTCATCTGCAGTCACTCAAAACTGGTGAAGCCTTATAAGAATAGCAAACAGGAGAATAGTAGTCTGATTAAAATTAACTCCGTTAAAGGAAGAAGGAACTCTGGTTTATATTGACCTGTTATAAGCAAAATATTAGGAAACAAATACTTCAGATAATTTTAAGACTCCAAAAATATATACTAAAGACGATTTCTTTTCAAAATCATAATTGTAGAAGTACATTCTAATTTTTACTTTTATGGCTCACGACTATTGGCAAAACAGTTGTAAAATAAATCAACTATTATGATTTTCTAATTTCTTTCATCATAAATTCCATAATATAAGCCAATTAAAAATGTTTGTTAATATAGTTAAGAAATATGCTACAAATTATTTTGATTAATATTAGAATTTTGCATATTTTAAGTTTTCTAATATTTGAGCTAATATTCACCCTATGTATGAATTGAAATATATATCTAATCGTATAATTAAAGTTGTTTTCTCTATATTATCTTTAGCCTCAATCTGTTATTAATCATTCCCACTATTTTTTTTTCTTCCTTACTCTTAAAGTTCAAATTGGAAAGAAGAGACAGTTTGGAACTTCTATTATTACAATGGAATGGACTTTTATTATAAATAATACAGCTATCCTGTTGAACCTAATATTGCTATTGTAATCTGAAGTTCCTAAAATGAAATGCCTTTTTAAAAATTGGCTTGACGGAATGTAAGGAAATGACAAGCAGTGTGTGTGTGTGTGTGTGTGTGTGTGTGTGTGTGCGTGTGCTTTCCAGGGTGAACAATGAGCTTATAACATGTAGTACTTCTTGGTTAATATGACAAATTACAGACCCTGGATCTATTGGTATAAAAGTTTTCTCAATCATCATTTTATCTAGCTTTCCACAGTGTTTAATAATAGTTGTGTTCAATATCTCTTCAATGTCTAAAGGAACATGCTGACTCTATCATGCAAGTTTCTCATAAAAGCAAATATATAATATATGTAATCTGATATATGTAAAGGACCTGTTAATTTACCATAAACTATCCAGCCCTCTGGTGTCATCAACACCGGTAAAATAACCCTCTAAACCTCCATTACTCAAGTCATCTGCAGATGACTTGAATTCAGAAGAATTCAGAATGTCTATTTTTCTGAAAAACGAAAAAAAAAAACAACCAAAACACGAGAAGGTCTTGGTTCTAAAGCGATAGGAAAAATGGCCAAAGAGTCCAAGATGCAGTGTTAGAACAGATGTGCTGTCTGGACCAGCCAGAAGTGAGGAGATTTCTCAGCGCTCAATGAGGCCATGGAGCCAAACCCACTCTTGCCAAAGCTGAGACTCAGAGAGCGAGAGTCCCAAAAAATGGAAGAAAAAAAGGAACAAGAAAGAAAAGCTTAAAGAAGACAGTGGAATGCAAGGGTAGTAATGGATCACAAATAGAAATGGTACCAAATCAAGACCACTCCCAGGGAAGAGAATAAAAGCACCACCTAGGATGGAGGGGAAATATTATTTCTCCAACTGAGTTCTATGGAAATGTGTGCCCAAAAATATGAAAGGTGTTCCATGGGGAGAAAAAGTTCTATGGTTAAATATTCTTAAGAAATATATATACTCTCATCTTAGAGATTTATAATACATAATTGAATATTACAATTTCCAAGAGGCCCTGTTGTTTAAAAAATTATTTAAATCTTGTTAATAAATATATGCATGATTATTAATGCATACTGATGAAAGAATATTAATATTAATAAAGCTTCTATGACTATGGAATCTTTCAGACCACCTGAAAACATTCTCTATTGTATGAGTAAATGAAGTAATGAAGTCCAGTTTTCTGTGATTATTGATTATTTGGAAACTTGGTACCTACAGACATTGCTTTTTCACATCCATGATGATCTTTGTGATGACCAGAATAGCAAAGTCATTAAAAGCAGAGTTATGAATTGAGAATGTCTGGGTTCAAATCCCAGATCTTTTACTTGCCTCAGCAAGGTCTCTGACTTCTTTAAGCCTCGATTTCCTCCTCTGTTAAGGAGGAAAGAAATAACAATGGAACGGGATTTATTTTGTAGGTTGTTGGGGGAATCAAATGAGATATCTCCTCTGTGAGTTCTCTGTGCAGAGGTTTTATCTGGCTACTCAAATGGTTTTTAGAGATTAGAGATGAAATGAATGCAGAATCTCTGACCAAAGCAACATGGTACCTGAGCCTATGGTCAAATGTAAATAAGTATGATCTTACCTATGGTTAGTTGAGAGGATTCAGTGAGATTACTTGCATAAAGGGCTTAGTGATTTGATAGGCAGTAGCAGGTATGCCTATTTGATTGGGGCAGAGATAAAATGACAGGCAATATAAATGAGATGAGTTGGGTTTCTTAGCTCTTTATGTTGCTCTTTTCACAAGCTTTCAATATCTGCTTTGCTGAGATATGTATGGGTTATGGGATTTGCATCTGTGGGTTCAGTGGGAA
The DNA here is from genome assembly GCA_030848825.1 of Tadarida brasiliensis. Taxonomy (NCBI): domain Eukaryota; kingdom Metazoa; phylum Chordata; class Mammalia; order Chiroptera; family Molossidae; genus Tadarida; species Tadarida brasiliensis. Next base: position 72,402,094 of record CM061267.1, on the reverse strand, counting down.
GAATTTTTCTTACCACTGGCAGTGATATTGTGAAGGAATGAGAGGACCATCTGGGAGATGGTGAACCCCCACAGTGGACATCAGAAGGCCAAGCCTGCACTGCCTGTTTCCCGAGGTTAGAAAAATAAATCTCCATCTTTATCATTTTTAAAATTGAGAGGTAAGGAAATCAATTTTTAAAAACCTTTTATTGAGAAAGAATTACAGATACACAGGAAGTTGCTTTCATAACTGGAGGTAGGTCTGAGCAAAAAGCAGTTACTTGAGGGTTTTGATATCACAGTTCAGGATTCTTAAGGATTCTGAATGTTTCTTCTATGGTTGCAATGTGCTTCCCTCTCCTCTTTGTAAAGCTGGCCATCATATGTAAATACTTTGGGAAGTAACTTTACATTCTAATTCAGTTCTTCTCCTCTGTCATCATTTATGATCACACTGGTGGGAAAGTATGTGTTTCACAAAAAGCAAAATGTGCTGAAGAAAGGCCAAATGGTGAAACAGATCCCATTTTAAAAAGCCATAAACAAGCTTATGGCGGTAAGTGGTGACATGAATAAATTGCTTTTGCAAGAAAATTCAGACTTAATATCATTACTAAGCCACAGCTGAAAGGCATAACTATATTTCAACTGGTAGTAATGACTGGCACCACTGGGTTAGAAATGATCTCATGATGGCATCATAATTACTTATTTAAATAAAAACCAAGAAAAATTTTAATTTTATCGTGGTAGTTAAGGAAATAAAAATTAAATGATGATATAATTGGTTTTATACTATATTCTTTGCCATGTTCTCCTCTGGTCTCTAATAAAAATATGCCAAAATTTAAGAGACTGATTGTCATAGTTTAAGTATGGCTTTGGCTCCATGACATTTATAGTTCAACAAATGGATCTCCAGACTAATGAACACTATTATAATAAATTATTTTATCCATAAAATTAGTTTTTACAATAAGTGGAGAACAAAGTCTTGTTGAAATAGAGAGGCTGGGTAGGCACCTGTACTCACTAACCACAGCAACAAAGAGGTTGGCTCTGGCACTCCACCTGGCATGAATTAACAGTATCTGCCTGAGTGTGTTTGACAAAACAGGATAGTCTCTTAAGATGCTCTGTGAACTCTATTTTTAACATCACAACCAAGACATGATTGTTTTTAATACAGATCTATCTACATGTTTGCCACTATCTCTTAGCATTCCTTATTTTATCTCAGCTATTTCTTGGGGATTATATTTCTTTGTCTCAAAGTTCTTAAGACATTTCTTTAGAAGAAAGATCTTTTGCTTTGTGAAAAATGTGTTAACTTCACCTTGGAAGATGTTTCACTGGCTATGTGATTCTAGATTGATAATCATTTCCTCTTAGTATTTTGAAGATATCCCATATTCTGGTGGCCTCAATCAAATTGTTGTTCCTTTTAAGTTATCTGTGGGATTTTGTTGTTATTGTTTGTTTATTTAGCTTTAAAAAGATTTAATGCTTTCAAATTAAAGACTTTCCTGATCAGATACCAGGGAAGGATAGGAAGGGCTGGCCAGGCCTCAAAATCCACTTCTTTTTGTGCTTCACAAAATCAACAGAATAAAAAGGTATAGCACGGGCCAAGAATTATGACCCTAGTAAGAGCCAAAGTATACATCAATGGAATTAGTACATTTGGCAATTAGCTATTGTTACATATTTTCAACAAGAAGTAAGTTCCTCACAAGGAGCGGATTCCCTATAAAGCACTTTTCCCAGACAGAATACCAAAGTCTTGAGTACACATGTCCTCACATAAATGATCTGTGTTTTTTACTACCTCCTTTTAAGAACTTCTCTTTGTCTTTGGAAATCTGCTGTTTCATTGTATATCTAGGTGTCTTTTTCTTTGTCTTATTTAAATTACATTGGGAGTATGAATTTGTGTTTTCATCATTTTGCAAAATTCTCAGCCAGTGTCATTTTGAATATTGCCTTTTCCCTAATTCTATTACCTCCCTCAGGAAATTTGATTAGACTTCTGTTCGACCTCCTTACTGTACCCTCCATGGTTACTGATTTTCTCTTCACTCTTTTCAGTCAGCTGTTAGAGTCCAACTACAATTTAGTACACTGAGTTTTTCACTAGATTTCTAAAAGCTCTTCGGTCCATTTTTCATTTTGCCTGATCATTTTTCAGAGACTTTTGATTCTTAGTTATTTTTGAGTCTTGTATTTCTTTAAGCATATCAAGCATACTTATTTTATATCCTGTATGTAATAATTTCTAATCCTGTGGTCTTACTGGGTCTAGTACAGTGGGTTTTTGTTTTCCTTCTGTTGACTTGCTCATAGTGGTTTATTTTCTCACTTAATATGATATTTTTCATTCAGAACTCATGTTCTTTGGAATTTTGGCTGTGGGAATTTTTTGAGGCTCAAGTTTTAAACTGTTTTCCTTTAGATATTATTTATTTTTGCCTCTGACAGTCACCTAGGGGCATTACCTAGCCATGACCAGTTCAAATTAAATTTTTAGCTCTTGGTTTTCCAGGTCACTGAATTCTTTGAAATTCATCCTCAAACCCATGTAAAGACTTGCTGTGGTTTTGAATTCTCAGGGAAAAATTTTCCCAAACCCCTCTTCCTAGAACCAAGTCTAGGACATCTCTTTCTTTTCTTTTTTCTTTTTTTATCCTCCTCGAGGACATTTTTCCATTTATCTTTAGACAGATTAGGAGGGAGGGAGAGAGAGAAACAGAGAGGGAAAGAGAGAGAGAGAGACATCGACTGGTTGCTTCCCGTGTGACCCCGACCAGGGCCGGGGACAAACCGCAACCAAGGTATGTGCCCTTGGCCAGAATCGAACCTGGGTCTCATTGGTCCGTGGGCCAACGCTCTAACCGCTGAGCCAAACCGGCTAGGGCAACATCTCTTTCTTAATTCTCTCTGCTGGGTGTTTCATTGTATCAATTAATTAATAGATTATTAATTAATAAATTAGAATTAATAACATAATATAATAATAACATCATTACCCTTTCATCAGAAGAGTTACTTTGGGAGGCTCTGGATTCATGCAGGTGTCTCTCATTCCAACCTTCTTTCATAGCCTTAAATCTCAACAGAAGTGGCCCGTTAAGACCCCGCTCTAGGCCACCAGCAAACATCGAATGCTCCCAGAGCAGCTGCCCATGGCAGTACTATGTTTACCGTTTGGGGCTATGCTTTCTATGTTAGGATCTCAATTTCTTGCCAGTGCAGTTATTCACTTAAAGATTAAATATTGTATCCAGAATTTCTAATTGTTCTGTACTAGGAATGGTTTTGATAGCTTGTGTGCCATATTACCTAAAATAATAAATAATCAAGCGGACCAAAATAAGTAAAAATATAAAATAAATAACCATTAATACAGTAGGTTTAATTGATATATATTAAACTCCATATAAGAAATATGCCTTCTTTTCAGATACACAGAATATTTTTTTAAAGAATGATCATTTAATAGGCCATAAAGATCTGAAAACATTTCAAATTTGTAAGAGTTTTATTTTTTCCACAATAGAATAAAGCTAGTAATCAATACATACATTGTAAAAATACAAAACCTTAGGGATCCTCCAAAAAATTTTAATCTCTTTTAAAACACCCTCAGATGAGAGAAAAAACAACAACACTGAAAACACCTCATATTGAAAACTGTAGGACAAAAATAAAAAGGTGATCAGAGGAAATACCAAAATTCAAAGAAAAATTGTGAAATAAGAAGGAAAAAAATAACTAAGTTAAGCATTCAAAATACTAAATTGTGGTTATCAAAAAAATAAATATAGCTCAGCTGATGTGCATAGACCCATGCACTAATAGGTCGCCAGTTCGATTCCTGGTCAGGGCACATGCCCAGGTTGTGGGCCAAATCCCCAATGGAGGGCATGCAGGAGGTGGCCAATTGATGTTCTCTCTCATCTATGTTTCTATCTCTCTCTCCCTCTGACTTCCTCTCTCTCCAAAATTAATAAAGGAAAAAAATTTTTTTAAAAAAGCTTTAAAAATAAATAAATAAATAAATAAATAAATAAATAAATAAATAAATAAATAAAACAGAAATAAGGAACTAGTAAAGAAAATGTAAAATTTTGACTAGTTACAACAACCAAAATAGTAAAACTAGTAAAGTTAAGAAATTGTCATTTTAAAAGTTAATCAGAAAGATGAATCATTGACATAATTTTAGATGGTGATAGATGAAGAAAACACAAATATCTAAAATGAGAAATTAACCTGAGAGCCTAAGTATACTTACTGAAGGAATTGAGAATTAAGATGTGTCTTTATTCAACTTTATGCATAAGGATTTGAAAAATCTAAATAAAATGAATATTTCTGGGAAATTTAAATCACCAAAAATGACTTTGGAAGGTATAGAAAATCTAAATAGACCATTTCAGAAAAATTATAAAAGTTGTAGGTATTCAATGATACATCTGATAAGGGGTTAATTTCCAAAATATATAGAGTACACATACAATTCAACAAAAGGAAGACAAATTATCCAATTAAAAAATGGGCAGAGGACCTGAATAGACACTTCTCCAAAGAGGACATACAAATGGCCAAGAGACATATGAAAAAATGCTCTATATCGCTCATCACAGAGAGATGCAAATTAAAACAACAATGAGGTATCACCTCACACCTGCCAGAATGGCTGCCATCGACAAATCATCAAACAACAAAGTGCTGGCAAGGATGTGGAGAAAAGGGGACCCGAGTACACTGCTGGTGGGAATGCAGACTGGTGCAGCCACTATGGAATACAGTGTGGAGTTTCCTCAAAAATTAAAAATGGAACTGCCATTTGACCTCATGATCCCACTTCTAGGAATATATCTCAAGAATCCTGAAACACCAACCAGAAAGAATATATGAACCCCTATGTTCATAGCAGCACTATTTACAATTGCTAAGATCTGGAAACAGCCCAAGTGTCCATCAGCATATGAGTGGATAAAAAATCTGTGGTACGCCTGGCGGTTTGGCTCAGCAGTTGGAGCGTTGGCCCACGGACCCGAGAGTCCCAGGTTTGGTTCCCGTTTAAGGGCACGTACCTCAGTTGCAGTTTGTCCCCGGCCCTGGTTGGGGTTGTGTGGGTGGCAACCAGTCGATGTGTCTCTCTCACGTCGATGTTTCTCTCTCTCTTCCTCCTTCTCTCCCTCCCGCTCTATCTGAAGATAAATGCAAAAATGTCCTCGGGTGAGGATTAAAAAAAAAAGAGCAGTAGTACATTTGCACAATGGAATACTATGCAGCTGTAAAAAAGAATGATCTCTTACCCTTTGAGACAGCATTGAGGGACCTGGAGAGCATTATGCTAAGTGAAATAAGCCAGTCAGAGAAAGACAAGTATCACATGATCTCACTAATATGTGGAATCTAATGAACAAAATAAACTCATGAATAAAATAGAAACAGAGACGTGGAGACATGGAACAGACTGACAAATCTCAGATAGGTGGGGAGAGATTAACCAAAGAGTTTATATGCATATATTCATTGCTCATGGACACAGACAATAGGGTGGTGAAGGCATGGGGTAGGCTGGGAGCCAGGTGGAGGGGGGCAATGAGGAAAAAAAAGGGGGGACATCTTAAATACTCTCAACAATAAAGATAATTTTAAAAAATTGTAGGCATTGGGCCCAGACTATGCTATATGTGAAGCCTACCAAATTTTTCAGGAACAGATAATTCTAGATTATCTCTGAAATGATTCTAGAACAGAGATTGAAGAAAAACTTCCATTTTTCATATTAGCCTTCATAATACTCATACCAAAATCTGATGGTATAGTAAAAGAAAACTACATATCAATCTTTCTTGTGACTATTGATCCACAGATCCAAAATAATATATTAGCAAAGAGGATCCAACATTACTTTAAAAGAATTCATCATGACTAAGGAAGGGATTTAGGAATATTAGGAAACTTATTAATATAATTCAAGTTACTGTTATATAAGAAGATAAAATAATATGATCGTACCCAGAAAATATGTAAAAGTATTTAAGTTTGAAATCCATCGCTGACAATAACTCTTAATAAAAGCAGTAATAAATATATATTTTGAATATCTGTCTGATTTATAACCAAAGACTGCATGTGCTTAATGGTGAAACTGCTGGAAATATTTTCAACAGGAGACAGATAATAATGTTTACTATTACAATTATTATGTATCATTATTGTAGAGGTTCTACATGTGTAATTAGAAAGGAGAAACAATTAAAATACAACAGTTCTGAGAGATGACATGGAATTATCATTATTTATACATGTGATTAAATTGCATAGCTGGAATACAGAAGAGAACCTGCAAAACTCATCTCCAACAATAAGTAAAATAGCTGGCTGTAGCATTAATACCCACAAACCAGTTATTTTATTATGTATAAATGGAAGTTATTTTAAAATATAAAGGAATAAAAATAGCATTTGTTATAGGAACAAAATGACAAAATGTAATAGGGACCCACTTAAGAGATGGTCATGATAGATATAAAGGACTTTAAAATGATACAAAGAGATAAAATAAGAAGTGAACAAATATAATGATATACTTTTTTGAATAAGAAGACTTGCTATTTTAAAAGTAGCAAATCTCCCTTTATTAGTCTTTTTTTTAAATTTAAGTATAGTTGGTAATACAATATTATAATAGTTATATTAGTTTCAGGTATATAATATAGTGATTTGACATTTTTTTATACCTTAAATGTTATCACCCCACTAATTCTAGTAATTATCTGTCACCATGCAAACTTATCACAATACTGACATCATTTCCCTTCACCTTTTTTCAATCTTTATGTTTATATTATCCCAGTAAAACTAGTGCAGAAATAATTTAGAATAGACAACAACTTAGAAACAAGATTTCTGAGGTGAGATTAGTTCTATAAGGTATTAAAATATAACACAAATTTGTATTGGTACATAAAAAAACAGAATATCAATGGAACAAATGAAGAGTTGAGATATGTACCAAAATCCTCATGGTAATGTGGCTTGTTATAAAAGAAGCATTTCAAATGTATGCGCCACCCCAACCATGATTTATTCAGTAACTGCCTACCCTTCTGGAAAAGAATAAATTAATTCCTACCCTAGTCTTTATATCAAAATGAAATGCAATAGGATCAGAGATTTAAACTTCATAAAAGGAAACTCTCAAAGTATTAAAGAAAATTATATGAGAATTTTAAAATTAATCTTGATATGAGAAAAACCTCTCTTAATTTGACACAAAACGTTGAAGGCCTAAAAGATGATACATAAAAATTAAATATTCCTGCCTAATAATAGAAGACAATAAATAAAATCAATGACAAACTGGGAAGAATATTTGTAACATACTGTATATAGTAAAGGGCCATCTTTCTTCATAATATATTATGAGTTCTTAGAAATCAATTAGAAAATAATATTTAAAAACCAATGAGAAAATGGGGAGAGGATATGAGCAGGCAGTTTATAGAAATGTAAATTCAAGGAGATTTTAATGAAATCAAAACATGTTTAGCCGTGTCAATCATTAAAGAAATTTTCATTAAAATAACAATAATAGCCCTGGCCAGTTTTGCTCAGCGGTTAGAGCTTTGGCCTGTGGACCAGAGAGACCCGGGTTTGGTTCCCACTAAGGGCACGGACCTCGATTGCGGTTTGTCCCCGGCCCCGGTTGAGGTCGTGTAGGTGGCAACCACTCGATGTGTCTCTCTCGAGTCGATCTTTCTCTTTCTCTCTTCCTCCCTCTATCCCTACCGCTCTATCTGAAGAGAAATGCAAAAATGTCCTCGGGTGAGGATAAAAAAATAAATAACAATAATATATCATTTAAAACTATCAGATTGTTATATACTAAAATATGTAGACAGGTATGATCGTATGTACATGTGATCTCAAGATGTTAACTGTATTTGCCTCTATGTGGGGCGACCAGAAGCCACAGTAGGATGAACACAGACTTTTCATAGCACACCGTATTGTGTGTTTAAAAATTTTAACTGTGTGTATTACTTAAAGAATAAAATGATTACTTCAAAATGTAAATGGAAGCCAGAGAAATCAAGTAGATTAGTTAATGTCACACAGTTAATAAACAGCAGATGTTTCATTCAAAACTAGGGCAGCGTGATTTTGACAAAACTACTTGGGTATATTGTTGACATTAACTTGTATTATTATTTCTAAACTTTTTATCAACTAATCCAACATGACAAGGATACTGTGTAACTAGGCTATCTCTTGAGGAAGAACCATGAACACTTGTTGGGAGGTTGATATTTTTATTCTCTTTGTCATGTTTTCTTTTTAAATTTTATGAAATAGATATAGGAAACAACTTGTGAATTCCTCATTTTTAACAAGCATCTCTAGCCTTGGCTGGTTTGGCTCAGTGGTTGGAGCATCAGCCTTCAGACCAGAGAGTCCCGGGTTTGGTTCTTGCTAGGGGCATGTACAAAAAAAAACCAAAGAAAGAAAAAACAACAAACAAAAAAACAAGCATCTCTAATAGATCTGGGGTTTCAAAAGTGTTTTTAAAACCTTTTTTAGCCTTTTCGTCATTGGTAAAAGTAGCTCCGTGTGTGTGTACGCGCGCGCACGCGCGTGCAAATAAGTGTGTGTAATCATTAAATCATTACTCAAACTTTAGACCACTTAAATTGCAAAACCTAGATTGAGAGTGAAAACACATCTTGATGTCCTATTTAGCTAAGTGAGCTAAGAGACTGAAAAATTTCATCTCTGTGTGGATTGAACTGGGAGAATTTACTTTTTTTCTTCCTTCCTTCCTTCCTTCCTTCCTTCCTTCCTTCCTTCCTTCCTTCCTTCCTTCCTTCCTTCCTCCCTCCCTCCCTCCCTCCCTCCCTCCCTTCCTTTCTTCTCTCCCTCCCTCCTCCTCCCCCTTTTCTTTTTAATTACAAAACCCACTTATTAAAATTGTGCTTTACAGAGCATTGATTTTTATTTGTTAAATTTTTTATTGAATTTATTGCAGTGACATTGGTTAATAAGATTTCATAGGTTTCAGGAGTATGGTTCTATAATACATCACCTGTATATTGTATTATGTGTTCACCACCCCAAGTCAAGTCTCCTTCCATCACTATTTATCCCCTCTTTACTCTCTTCTACCTCCCCCCACCCCCCTTTCCCTCTGGTAATCACCATACTGTTGTCTGTGTCTATGAGGTTTTATTTGTTGTTGTTTTTTTGGTTAATCCCTTTACCTTTTTCACTCAGCCTGTCAACCTCCTCCCCTCAGGAATCTGTCAGTCTATTTTCTGTATCTATGAGTCTGTTTCTATTTTGTTTGTTAATTTATTTTGTTCATTAGATTTCACATATTAGTGAAATCATATGGTACTTGTGTTCCTCTGACAGGCTTATTTCACTTAGCATGTTACTCTCTAGGCTCATCTATGCTGTTGCAAAAGGTAAGATTTCCTTCTTTTTTACAGTTGAGTAGTATTTCATTGTGTAAATATACCACAGCTTTTTTATCCACTCATCTACTGATGGGTACTTGGGCTGCTTCCAAATCTTGGCTGTTGTAAATGATGCTGCAATGAACATAGGGGTGCATATATTCTTTCAAATTAGTGTTTTGGGTTTCTTTGAATATAGTCCCAGAAGTAGAATCATTGGGACACCAGGAAGTTCAATTTTTAAATTTTTTTAGGTAACTCCATATTGTTTTCCACTGTGGCTGCACCAAATATGCATTCCCACGAACAGTGCACAAGGATTCCCTTTTCTCCACATCCTTGCCAGCAATTGTTGTTTGTTGATTTATTGATGATAGCCATTCTGACAAGTATGAGGTGATATCTCATTGTGTTTTTAATTTGCATTTCTCTGATAATTAGTGACAATGAACATCTTTTCATATGTCTATTGGCCATCTGTATGTCCTCTTTGGAGAAGTGTCTATTCAGGCCTTTGTCCATTTTTAAATTGAATTGTTTATTTTATTTTTTTGGTGTTGAGTTGTGTAAGTTCTTTATAAATTTTGGATGTTAACCCCTTATCAGATGTATCATTGGTGAATGTGTTCTCCCGCAGTGGGTCTTTTCATTTTTTTGATGGTTTCCTTTACTGTGCAAAAACTTTTTAATTTGATGTAATCCCATTTGTTTATTTCTTCTTTTGTTTCCCTTGCTCAAAGTGATGTATCAGAAAAAATATTGCTATGAGAAATGTCTAAGATTTTACTGCCTATGTTTTCTTCTAGGATTTTTATGGTTTGGAGTCAAAAACATTAAGTCTTTAATCCATTTTGAGTTTGGTGTAAGAAGTTGTTCTAGTTTTTTGTTTTTTGTTTTTTGCACTTATCTGACCAATTTTCCCAACACCATTTATTGAATAGGCTATCTTTATCTCATTATAAGTTTTTGTCTCCTTTGTTAAATATTAATTGATCATAAAGGCATGGGTTTATCTCTGGGCTCTCTATTCTTTTTCATTGATCTATATGTCTGTTTTTATATGAGTACCATGCTGTTTTGATTACTGTGGGCTTGTAGTATAGTAGATACCAGGTAACAAGATTCCTCTCATTTTGTTCTCCCCCACCCCCCCAAGATTGCTGTGGCTATTTTTTGGTTCCATATAAATTTTTGGAATGTTTGTTCTAGTTCTGTAAAATATGCCATGAATATCTTGATAAGAATTGTGTTGAATCTATAGATTGCTATGGGTAGTGTGAACATTTTAATGATAAGTCTTCCTATCCATGAACATGGTATATGCTTTCACATATCTGTATCCACTCAGTTTCTTTTTTCAGTGTCTTATAATTTTCTGAGTACAGGTCTTTTAGTCCTTGATTAAATTTATTCCTAGGTTTATTTATTTATTTTTTGATACAATTGTACATGGTACTGTTTTCTTATTTTCTCTTTTTGATCATTTATTATTGATGTTTAAAAATGCAACTGATTTCTGGATATTTATTTTGCATCATGCTACTTTACTGAATTCATTTATTCATTTATCAGTTCTAGCAGTATTTTGGTGGAATCTTTCTCTATATACAGTATCATGTCATCTGAAAATAATGACAGTTTCACTTCTTCCTTTCCAATTTGGATGCCTTTTACTTCTTCTTCTCTGGTTGTCCTAGGACTTCCAGTACTATGTTAAATAAGAGTGATGAAAGGGAACATCCCTGTCTTGTTCCTAATCTTAAGGGAAACATTTTAGTTTTTACCCATTGAGTATGATGTTGGCTGTGGGTTTGTCATATATTGCTTTTATTACATTGAAATATGTTCCCTCTATTCCCACTTTGCTGAGAGTTTTTATCATAAATGGGTGCTGGATTTATTAAATGTTTTTTCTGTATCTAGTGATATGATCATATGATTTTTATCCTTCATTTTGTTCATGTGGTATATCACATTTATTGATTTGCACATATTGTACCAACCTTGCAGCTCTGGAATAAATCCCACTTGATCATGGCTTATGATCTTTTAAATGTATTGGTGGATCTGGTTTACTAATATTTTGTTGAGGATTTTAGCATCTATGTTAATCAGATACATTGGCCTATAATTTTCTTTCTTTGTAGTGTCTTTGTGTGGTTTTGGAATAAGATAATGCTGGTGCTTGTCAAATAAGCTTGAATGTCTTTCAATTTTTTTGGAATATTTTGACAAACATATGTGTTAGTTCTTCTTTGACTGTTTGGTAAAATTCACCTGTGAAGCCATCCAGGACTTTTGTTTGTTGGGAGATTTAAAATTTTTTTTATCTTTATTGATGAAAGTATTACAGATGTCCTCCTTTTTTTCCCCCATTGACCCCCTCCACCCTACTCCTACCCCTGGCCTTCACTGCATAATTGTCTGTGTTCATGGGTTATGCATATATGCATAGAAGTTCTTTGGCCAGTCTCTTCCCACCCCAACCACCCTTCCCCTCTGAGATTTGTCAGTCTGTTCCATGCTTCCATGTCTCTGGATCTAATAAACAAAATATAATGTTGGGAGATTTATTATTACTGCTTCAATTTTATTAGTTGTAATCAGTCTATTCAGATTTTCTGATTCTTCTTGATTCAGTTTTGCAAGATTGTATGTTTTTAGGAATTTATCCATTTCTCTCAGATTGTCCAATTTATTGGCATGTAGTTGTTTGTAGTATTTTCTTACAATCCTTTGTATTTTTGTGATGCCAGTTGTTGCTTCTCTTCTTTCATTTCTGATTTTATTTACTTGGTTCCTCTTTCTTTTTTTATTGATGAGTCTGGTTAAAGGTTTATTGATCTTGTTTATCTTTTTTAAAAAACAGCTCTTGGTTTCATTGATCTTTTGTATTTTTTTTCTTATTCTATTTCATTTATTTCTGCTCTGATCTTTATTATTTCCTTTCTTCTACTCACTTTGGGCTTTGTTTGTTGTTCTTTTTCTAGTTCCTTTAAGTTTAAAAAAGATTGTTCATTTGAGATTTCTTTTGTTTCTTGAGGTAGGTGTGTATGCTATGAATTTCCCTCAAAGGACTGCTTTCACTGTGCCCCATAGATTTTGGGTTGTTGTGTTCTCATTTTCATTAGTTTGAAGGTTTTTTGTTTTTTTTTAATCCTCACCCAAGGACATTTTTCCACTTTTTTGTTCAGATAGAGTGGGAGGGAGAGAGAGGGAGAGAGAGAGAGAGAGAAACATCGATGTGAAAGGGATACATCGAGTGGTTGCCTCCTGCATGACCCCACCAGAGCCAGGGAGGAACCACAACTGAGGTACGTGCCCTTGACCAGAATCAAACCCGCGACTCATTGGTGCGCAGGCTGATGCTCTAACCGCTAAGCCAAACAGGCCAGGGTGTATTTTGTTTTTTAATTTCTTCCTTGATCTCATTGTTAACCCATTCATTGTTTAGTAACATGTTATTTAGTCTCCGTGTCTTTGTGTGTTTTTCAGTTTTGTTTTTTGGTTGATTTCTCCTTTAGTAGCATTATGGTCAAAGAAGATGCTTTATGTGATTTCAGTCTTCTTAAATTTATTGAGATTTGTTTTGAGTCCTAATGTGGTATATCCTAGAAAATGTTCCATGTGCATTTGAAAAGAATGTATATTATGCTGCTTTGGGATGAAATGCTCTGAAGATATCAGTTAAATGCATCTGATACAGTGTGTCATTTAAGGCCACTGTTTCCTTGTTGATTTTCTGTCTGGAAGATCTATCCATTGATGTCAATGGGGTGTTAAAATCCCCTATGACTGTATTACTGACAATCTCTCTCTTTATGTTCATCAAGATTTGCTTTACATATTTAGGTTCTCCTATGTTGGATTTATAACTGTTTACAAGGGTTATATCCTCTTGTTGAATTGCTCCCTTTATCATTATGTAGTGATTTTCTTTGTCTGTTACTACAGACTTTGTTTTAAAGTCTATTTTGTCAGAAATAAATATTGCTACCCCAGCTTTTCTTTCTTTTACATTTGCAAAAAATATCTTCTTCCATCCCTTTAATTTTAGTCTGTGGGTATCTTTCATTCTTAGGTGGGTCTCTTGTAAACAGTATATATATATATATATATATACACACACACACACACACACACACGCATACATACTGTTTTCTTATCCATTTATCTACCCTATGTCTTTTGAATGGAGCATTTAAGCCATTTACATTTAAAGTGATTATTGATAGGTACATGTTTATTGCCATTTTATTCTTTTATCTATGTTCCTCTGTATTTTCCTTCTTCTTTTTAAAGAAGACACTTGAACATTTCTTTTAATACTGATTTAGTGGTAATGAACTCACTTAGCTTTTCCTTATCTGGGAAATTCTTTATTTCTCCTTCAACTTTAAATGATAGCCCTTCTGAGTAAAGTAGTATTGTTTGTAGTTTCTTACTTTTTATTATTTTAAATATTTCATGCCAATCCTTTCTGGCCTGAAATGTTTCTGTTGAGAAATCAGCTGTCAGTCTTATGGGAGCACCCTTGTAGGTAACTAACTGCCTTTCTCTTGCTGCTTTTAAGATCCTCTCTTTGTCTTTAACCTTTGCCATTTTAATTCTAGTGTGTCTTGCTGTGGACCTCTTTGGGTTCATCTTGTTTGGGACTCTCTGCACTTCCTGGACTTGTGTGGCTTTTTTCTTCACCTAGTTAGGAAAGTTTTCAGTTATTATTTCTTCATATAGGTTCTTGATCCCTTGCTTGCTCTCTTCTCCTTCTGGTACCCCTATGATGCAGATGTTACTATGCTTCAGTCTGTCCCAAAGGTCCCTTAAACTATCCTCATTTTTTAAAATTTATTTTTCTTTTTGCTGCTCTGATTGAATGTTTTCTGCTAACTTATCTTCCAAATCGTTGATTTGATCCCCTGCTTCACCTAACCTATTCTTGGATCCTTCTAGTGTATTCTTTATTTCTGATATTATATTCTTCATTTCTGATTGTTTTTTTTTTAAATGGTTTCTATGTGTTTATTCATGCTGTTGTAGTTCTCATTAAGTTCCTTGAGCATCCTTATAACCATTTTTTTTAAACTCTATTATCTGGTAAATTGCTTTCCTCCATGTCATTTAGCTCTTTTTCTGGAGAGTTCTCCTGCCCTTTCATTTGGGGCATATTTCTCTGTCTCCCTATTTGGGCTGCCCCTTTGTGTTTGTTTCTATTTATTAGGTAGATGTGCTATTTCTCCCAGTCTTGGTATGGTGGCCTTATGTAGTAGGTGTCTTGTGGGATTCCGTGGTAGAATCTTCTTGATCACCTGAACTGGGTGCTCCAGGAATGCCTCTTGTGTGGATTATGTGAACCCTCCTGTTGTAACTGAGTCTTCATTGCTATTGGCCCATTTGTGTGATGGTTTGACCCTCAGGCTCGCTTACTGTGAAGGTTGACTTTGACCACCATATGCACGCTGCTGTGTAGATGCTGACCATACTAAGCAAATTTCACCTCAGTAGGGTCTGGTGCCTGCTGAGAGCTCCCTTTGTATATGCCACTTGTGAAGCTAATTGGATATTGCTCTGATGTTGGCTGAAGCTGGTCATTGGGTGTGTTGGTTCTGGGCCTCTTGGGAGGAATTCTGGTGCAACTCAATGTCAGACATTGCCTGAGACTGACCTTGTACAACCTGTTTGGAACTATAAAGTGTTATACAATTTGTGGCTGCCTCTACTGTGCCTACGTATGCACAGGAAGAACGAAGCTGTGCACCAAGGCCAGCAGGTTAGCAAAAGACCCAAGCAACCTGAAATATGCCTCTCTACCTTCCTCCACTTGCTAGTTGCCTGTTAGGCTCAGTCACTGAAAGAGCCTCTGGTGGTACACGAGTTGCATGAGGAAGATTCTCAGTGAGTCACCAGGTAGGGGTGAGTGGTGTTTACCAGATTGATACAGGTTTAATCTCGATGCCAGTGCTGAGTCAGAAGTAACTCAGCCAAAGTCCCAAGTTATACTAAGCCTAGCTAGCACTTACTGGGTGCCTGCAGAACTTTGTGGTGGGGTGAGGTGTCAAAATCATCAGGGTAAGGCTTGCAGTTTTTCAGGTCCAAATAGACCAACATTTGGCCACTTGATGGGAGTGCTCTGCACTGCTTGGGTGTGCAAGGGAAAAATAGCCCCTGTTCTAGAGCCACACAACTTAGTCTGTCCCTGATTCTACCAGGAGCCCAATCTCAGCAGGGCAGGGCAGGGCAGGGCAGGGCAGGGCAGGGCAGGGCAGCTGGGAGTTAGGAGGATAGTGTTAGTGTATCTCTTGTGATGGGGAGGTGCTATTCAGGCTTGAGTGAACGTGGGGGTAGTGGCCCCCACCCAAGATCACACGACTCAGTCTGTTCTGGATTCTGCCAGCCCTAGGCAGGGTGGAGCTACCAGGAGCTGGGAGGGTGGGCTGCCAGGAGCCCAGATAGTGGAGCTAGTGGATCTCCTGCGAGGGGGAGGCACTAGTCAGGTTCACAGGAAAGTGGGGGAAATGGCCCTCACCCCGAAGCCACACAACTCAGTCACTGGCATCCCCTGAGTCTGCCCAGACCTCTACACCTTGGCTAAGGTAGCTGACTCATCAGCAGGGTGGGGCGACAGGGAGTCCAGAGGATGGAACTATTGCTTTCCCCCAGGCTAATGTTGTATAGAGGGGAATGCTCCACCCAAGAAAGTTGGTGTCTGTGGCATGGGAGAGTGATTCAGCACACATATGCCTGGCAGCTGTCCCTTTAGCTCTCTCCCCAGAGCCACAAAATCCAAGTCTGTCCTCATGCATCTGTAGTATGCTCCACGCTCCCTCCACCAGAGCACAGGGTGAGTGGCTGCAAATGATTTTTTGTGCATTGGCCCTTTAAGAGTGTGCCTGTGTCTCTAGCAGACTCTAATCTCTCCCTGGAGGATAGAATCCTGATTTTCACAGCCAGATATTATGTGCGTGCCTCTTCCCAGCTCTGGTGCTCTGGGCTGGGGAGCCTGGCTTGGGGTTCAGACCCCATGCTTCTGCAGGGGAACTTCGCAGCTGAGAATCCCTCTGGAATCTCAGCCACTGCCTGTGGGAGTGGGACCAGCCTTTTTCTCATCTCTGTCCTTCCTTCCAGTCAGGATGTGGCTTCTGTAAATCCTTGGTTATAAGACTTCTCCTCAGCTAGTGTTCAGTTGGTTATTCAGGTTTATTGCTCTATATTTTAGTTGTAATTCCAGTTTTCCCTGGGAGGAGGTGGGTGTAGCTTCTACCTACGCTACCACCATCTTGGATCTCCAGAGCACTGACTGTTAGACTTTCTTGGAACTATTGCACCTTATAGGGCTGATGCCTTTTGATCTTTCAACCCACAAGTAAATGTTACAAAGTTCTAGAGCTCAAGTTACCTAACTTTTTACTTGTAAATTCACTTTTCCCACCAAAAACAAAAAAACATTCTCCCATTTCAGGGACTTTTAGTATATGATGATATTCTTAAAAATCAAATTTACCTTTACGTAAAAAAGAGCTTTTAAAAAGTATGATATCCCAGGATGATAGGTTTGACTGAAATCCTAAAGGCTTCCAAATAAAACCTTCTACTCTGATCAGGATTCCTGGATTTTTCTCAAAACTGAATTTGTTGGGAGAGAGGACTAGTTTTTGTTTTATTTAAAATAACTTTCTTTGTAAAACTATACATCAAAATTTAAAATAATTATCTAAGTAGTGAAATGATCAGTAATCTCTGTTTGTTTTTTAATGTTTAAATTAATAAACACAGCAGTAGCAGAGTTGCGCAGCAGAAGCGTGCTGGGCCCATAAATTAATAAACACATTATGTTTACAGTATAAATGTAACATTGATTATAAAATTTGGAAAATACAAGCATGAATAAGGATGAAATATAAATTTTGCTGCTTATTCTATCAGATTTTTTTTTTTGTATAGCAAAAAAAATGTTTTTTAATATATTATGCTTAGGTTAATCAGCAAGTACTTTCAATAGTAGACCATTTTTGTAGTTAAGTTTTGGAGGAGTCAAAGGTTATATGCAGATTTCCAACTGTTCAGGAGGTCGGCATCCCTAACACTCATGTTGCTCAAGGGTCAACCGTATTTTTTTCTAGATGGTCATGGCCAACTAAAAAATTCCATCACAGATTTCTTGCTTACTAAATCCCATTGTTTCTTTTAAATTGTGCACATCTTCCTACTTCTCCTAATATGGGATATACATTTTTGAGAACTTACTTTTATTCTACTCTGATGTATAAAGATCAAGAGATGAAGATAAACTTTCAGACGCTAAAACTGAAAACTTAGATATAGTGAGACATTTTTTAGAATAACATAAATCATAAAAATTGACTTAAGATGTATAGAATATAATAAATAACTTCAAAAAACCCCAACCTTCCTACATCCAAGAGAATACATTCAGCCAAAACAGATGATTTTGCCAAACTCCCAGGTTTTAAATAATCTCTATTTTATAAAACTGTCTTGGAGACTAGAAAAAGAGGATTTCTTGACTTAGTTAATGACTTATGTGCTTTATCTATGATTACTCTCTCTAGTATTATAAATGATACTTGGCAAGAATTTTTGCTACTGTTGCATAAAAATTGCAATTATTTATAATGTTTATTGTTTAATTTTATAAGCATATTCAATGACATTCCTTATGATCTATGCACCTCAGACCTTCCATTTGGGATTATTTTCTTTCTGCTTTAAATATATTCTCTAGCTTTTCCTTTTATTTATTTATTTTTGCATTTATCTTCAGCCAGAGCAGGAGGGAGAGAGAGAGAGAGAGAAACATCGATGTGAGAGAGACACATCGACTGGCTGCCACCCACATGACCCCAACTGGGGCTGGGGACAAACTGCAACCAAGGTACGTGCCCTTAGTGGCAACTGAACCCAGGTCTCTCTGGTCCACAGGCTGACGCTCTAACTGCTGAGCCAAACCAGCCAGGGCTTATTTATTTATTTTTTAAAATTGTTTTCTTTATTAATTTTAGAGAGAGAGGAAGGGAGAGGGAGAGAGAGATAGAAACATCGATGAGAGAGAACATCAATTGGTTGCCTCCTGCATGCCCCCTACTGGGGATCTGGCCCACAACCTGGGCATGTGCCCTGAAGGGAATCCAACCGGTGACCTCTTGGTGCATGGGTCAATGCTCAGTCACTGAGCCACACCGGCCGGGCTTATAGCTTTTTCTTTTATTGTCAGTTTGTTAATGGTATATTCTCTCAGGGACTGGTAAAATTTTCTTAATTTATTCATCTTATTGAAAAACAGTATTGTTGAGTATAAAACAATGTGATCTATCTTTTCTCCCAGGCTGTTTTCATATCTTACCTGTCTCATTCTTTTGTTTGTTGTTTTTATTTTTTATATATTGAAGTTTATTTACGATGTGCCTAGGTGTGGGTATCATTTTATTTCTAATGTTTGGAATTTATTGGACTTCTTGGAGTCAAGAAGTGGTATCTTTTTGCAGTATTAGAAAATTCACAGCCATTAACTCGTGAAATGACCTCTTCTTGTCTTCTGAAACTGTAAGTCAATGCATGTTACACTTTCACAGTAAATTCTCCATGTTTTATAATCTATTTTCATATTATTTATATCACTGGACTATATTTTGATAATTTCTTTGAAACTGGCTTCCAGATTATTGATTCTCTCCTCAGCTGTTTAATCCTTTTTCAAATTTTAATTAGGTATAGTATTTTTTATTTCTAAAAGTTTAATTTACTTCTTTTTAACAGCTTGCTTATTCTTTCAGGCATTGTATTCCCAGATCATATTTTTAAAAACCTCTTTGAAAATATTAAACATAAGTTTATATTCTATGTCTATATTAAATGTTAACATTATAATCTTTCTGTTTTTCTGTCTTTTTCTGCTCGAGTTTACCCATGGGACATTGATCCCTTGGATGTTCTGTAAATTTTTACCATAAGTAACTTATTTTCCTTTGAACTTTGAGTGGTAGTTCTTTGAACTGGGGTTGTTGACATTGAGTACCTCCAAAGAAGATTTGCATCCACTTCTGACATAACCACCTTAAAATTTACCTTCTTGGCTTTGGTTGTTGTTTATGGGTTTGTTGGTTTGTTGTTATTTTGTTTAATGTGTTTGGGTGTTTTTCATTTGGACCATGCACTTCATTGTAACATGAATTCACAATAAAAATCAAAGAAAAGGCAGTCCTGTGGCTAGGAATTATCAAGAGAGATTATTTTTTTCTCTCCACCCAATGCCAGATTCAAGATAGGCATGTTGTCTTTTCCTGTACCTGTGGTGGGATTTTGCTTATCATGTACCCTTGTGTTGAGGGGTGGCCTTAACGGAGCATCTTTTTGTGGAGATTCCCTATGTGTTTCCCCACTTAGGGCTGGCCTCCAGCCTTTGCTCTTGTCTTTTGACTCCTTTATAGCCATCAAAGTGGAGGTGCATTGTGTCCAGGGTGTGTCAGAATTCTTAGGGAAGAGGCAGCTTTAAAATTCACTCACTTCCAAGGGTTTCCGCTTTCATATGATTTGGGAATATATAGATTCCTTATTTTTTGGTAGCTCAATGATTCATTTAGAAGTATTTTAAAATAACTTTTCTAACCTTTTAGCTTCTCACCTTGAGGTCTAATCTGCCATATTTTTGCAAATGGAAGCTATGTAATTATGTCTTTACTTAATGCATCTGTTTGAATTATGCTTGCTTTTTATCAAGCAGATCAACTGTACATATGCTCAATCTCCATTCTCTGCCCCCTTATCAATCACTTTCTTTTAAAACATTTTCATTGTTTTTCTTTTTCCCACCGTGTTTTATTAGAGCTGCTTATGCTTGTTTTATTACTCTTATCACAATTCTTGGCAATTTTAATATCCAAATAGAAGCTCTTCCTAGTATCCTAGAATCACAGTGCCTTATTCTCCTCTCCTCTTTTCCTCTACCTCAGCCAGTCACCCCCTAGTTATATTTTAGTCCTTGTCATTATCAGTAACTGAAATTACTCCATAATCTCAATTTCAACATTTCCACTCTGCCCATCACCTATCTTTCTAGCTCACTCCTTCTGGTATTCTAATGTTAGCCATCCTTCTTTTCCTCTAGAATCTACAAGCTATCGATCATACAACCTTTTCATGGTCTGTCTTGTTTACCCTCCTACCCGGTTTCCTCACTTGCATCCTTACCCAGATTATATTCTATGGTCCAACAGTAAAATCACCCTCTTGCATAAATCCTCAACTCCCTTGTGTTTTTCAGACTTTGACTAATGTCAGTCTTGGTAAATTCCGAACTTTTTATATTCTCCATGTACCCCATGTAGAGCTGAATTTGGCTGGAGGAAAACACATCCATATTGTGTGGTCTCATTTTTAATAATGATCATTAATATTAGGAGGATTTTTTGGTGCTGCCTGGCAATCACATCACATGTCCTATGACCATGTACGTTCCTATTCTCCTATATTACTCTTTAATATTTTTTTCCCTCCCTTCAAACTTCTAGCACATCTTTCCCCATCCTCATTCTCCATGCTGACTTTGCTTCCTATTCCACTGAGAAAATAGAAGCAATCCGAATAGACCTTCCAAACTCCTCCAAAGCCACTTCACTTACCTGGTTGAATCTAGAATAGCCTGTTTTTCTTCCTGTCATGAATGAACCATCTGTTCTAAGGCCATCCTTTTGCATATCACCTCTTGTCTGCTCGGGAGCATCCCTCCAACACATTTTCCCTCTCCTCAGCATCGTCATTTTCCCTTTTCACGACTCTGTCATTTCAATCTTGCCTCTCTTAATCGGTGCTCTGCTTAGCAGAGTGCTATAAATGTGAATCAGAATGTTTCACTCATCTGTTTATAATGCTCTATTGGCTTTCCTTTCATACTTGGTATAAAATTCAAACTCCTTAATCTAGTTTGCAAAGTCCCCTGTGATCTGGCTCCTCGATGTCTACTGCCACTCATCTTGTACTATGTCCCTCTTCTTCGCTATGTTCCGCTCACAGTCACCTTACAAAACTCACCAAATGTTTCCCCACCATATGGTTTTCTTCCAGTTTTTCTATCTACCCATCAGATTATTTTCTTGATAGTCATATGGATGTCTCCTTTTCTCATTCATATTTTGGCCTAAAGTCATGTTCACAGAGAAATTTCCATGACCATCCAATCCAAAGGAGGCAATGTCTATCATATTATTCTATTTTAATTCTTAGTATAGCACTTATTACTTAGTGTGTGATATTTTTCTTATTTTTCATCAATTTTTAAATCTCTCCCCACTATACTCTAGCTTTATTATAGCATGAACTTCCCCCTGCAATATATCCCTAGCACTACATTCTTAGCACATAGAATGATATTTCATATTAGACATTTAATAAAGATGAATGAATGATAAGTGAATGAAATGGAAAGCCTTTTAACTTATTTTAACAAATTCTCACTAAGACACATGTTCTATTGCATTGCTTTTACAAATTAATGTGAATTTTTATTTGTATTGAATATATTTTAAATTTATTACAACTAGGGAAAGATGACTTTCCATTTAATTCTCTCTAAACTTTAATTTGACTAAATAATTACATATGGTCTATAGGAATCATAACTAATGAAATGACTTGCACCTAAATTTGAATTTACCAGGAAGGATTAGAATTTGTGTTCACTAAATAGCAATAACTGGGCCTTCCATGTTTCATTCTATACATGTGAAAAGAGGTAACTGTCCTATCCCTTTTAGTGAGCAATGATAGTACAAATGTAGCGGACATAGTTACAAAGATGGAGTCCTTGCTTTTCCACCTCAGATGCTGAGGACACGTAAATGTTAACCTGCGAAATTCAGACCACCACAGAGCTTTCTCCTTTTACCCAGGGAAAGCGAATCTCCACATACTTGTCACCTCTCCATCTACAGCACACCCTTAATGTTCACATTTTATATTCTCTTCAGCTGAGTATGGAAATAGTTAGTTACTTAAATGGTTCCAAAGCTACTGTTAAGTGAAAATACTTAAATGTGGAACAGATGTTCAAGCAATAAAGATATTACTTAGGGCGGCTGAAAAGCAGATAAAAGGGTGGGGAGATCAACTCGTGATGGATGAGCACCTGTGGCCAAAGCAACTTCAGTAAGCAGCAGAAGGGTGTAGGCCTCCAAAGGTGTGGACACTTCTGCCATGGCGTGAAGGGACTAAGGCCATCAGCCCAGAAAAAAGACAGAGCCTGCTCTGTTTCTGATTGCCCATGACCTTTGCTGGTGGGACAGGAGGTCCTTTAGAACAGGAGGGATCCTCAGAGCAGTGGTTTCTCAATTTTTTCCTCCAAGGTTGCTGCAGAGATCCAGTGGGTGGACAAGTAGGTCGGACTTTAGCTCCCCACCCGTCTCCACTGAGTTGACCTGAGCAGTTCTGCAGTTTTCTTTCTTCTTCTCCTCCCCCACCCCTCCTCCTCCTCCTCCTCCTTCTTCTATTTAATCCTCATCCAAGGATATGTTTACTGACTTTAGAGAGGGAGGAAGGGAGAGAGAGAAAGAGAAAAACATAGATGTGAGAGAGAAACATCGATTGGTTGCTTCCCATATGCGCTCTGAATGGAGATGGAACCCACAACCTAGGCATGTGCCCTGACTGAGAATTGAACCTGTGACCCTTCCATGCATGGGAAGATGCTCCAACCAACTGAGCCACCCTGCTAGGGCCAGAATTTTTCATTTGAATAATAAATATTTTGTTGTATGGAACTTTAAAAATGTATTCCAATTATCTTGAAGAATTAATGTAGTGATATAGTTATGAAAGTTCCAATTTTTAAAAAAATGAATAACTAAAATAAAATAGCATATACTGGCTTAGGAATAGACAGCTAGATCAACTAAATAAGAAGTACAGAAATATATTAAAATATATAGGAATTAATGTATGATAAGGTATTATTTAAAATCAAATGCAACAGACTGACGAATCTCAGAGGGAAGGGGAGGTGGGTGGGAAGAGACCAACCAAAGATCTTATATGCATGTATGTATAACCCATGGGCACAGCCAATAATGCAGTGAAGGTTGGGGGAGGATGGGTGCAGGGGGTCAATGGGGGAAAAAAGGGGGATATCTGTAATACTTTCAACAATAAAAATAAATGTCAAAATAACAAAAATGCAATAAAATAAAATGGAAATGATAGTTTATTCAATATTTGATGTAGGAGCCCTATCATACATAGGAGCCCTGCCAGAGGGGGTTAATAATTTAACTATGCAAAATAAAAATCTGTAAGTACTTGGACAAAATATAGGTGAATATATTTTTTTAACTTGAAATAGAAAGGATTAGAAAACTAATCAGGACACCAAAACCAAAACCCATAAAGGAAAAGCAATAGTTTTAACGATGTAAAAAGTAAAGATGCCCATGTGGCAAAACGCTAGAAGTAAGATTTTAAAAAGGTAACATTAAAAGACAGCAACAAATAAGGAACGCATTTGGAACATAAAGGCAGACCGAGGGTTGATATTCTTGACATGCCAAATACTATTAGTGCTATAATTCAGCCAAATACAAGAATATACTATAAGACAGTAATTGTACTTTACCAAAGATATTTACATGGTCAATAAATATATGAAAAAATTAAACCTTATTAGAAAAGACATTAATTTTAAAAAATTTGGTGGATAATATACAGTTTGTCAAACATGTATAATAAAAGGTACTCTAAGATATTCTTGGTAGCTTTACAATTTGGGTACAATTTCGGGGAGGAGGGGCAATTAACCAATATCTATCAAAAGTTAAAGTGTGCATACCTTTTGACCCAGATGTTTTATCTCTAGGAATTTATTCTAAGGAAATAATCAGATATATGTATGTATATATAAATGTTTATTGCAGAATGGCTTAGGAATGTGGAAAGGCTCCTTAAATTAAAAAAGTAGGCCGCCTGGCCAGTGTGGCCCAGTGGTTGAGCGTTGACCCATGCACCAAGAGGTTGCCAGTTTGATTCTCGATCAGGGCACATGCCCAGGTTGTGGGCCAAATCCCCAGTGGGTGCGTGCAGGAGGCAACCAACTGATGTTCTCTCTCACTGATGTTTCTATCTCTCCCTCTCCCTTCCTCTCTCTCTAAAAATCAATAAAGAAAAAAAAATTGCAAAAAAAAAGAGAAAGAAAGTGGTGAAGAAGTGAGACAATGGAATGGGTGTAGGCATGGAGCAGAGGACCAGTAGTAAGCTTAAAGAAGAAAATGAAGAGCTTGAACTAGTTGTTTCATGAAAAACTATCTAGAGAGAGAGAGGGAAAGAGAGATAGAAAAAAAGGGAAGCGATCTCGCGAGACAGAAAGTGAATGTGAAGGTAAAAGTGGGCAGAAACATTGAGAGGCAAGAAGGTCTTCCTGAACCCTCCATCTGTTTATTTAAAAAATCCTCCTCCCAGGTAACTTCAGACCCAGACCAGGACCCACATGGCAGGAAATCCAGGAAGCCCTTGTCTGCTGGAATGATAAAGATTTTCATCAAGATCCAAAAGAAACTGTTACAATTATTTAAAAATAAATAAGAAGCATGGTATTTAGAACTGGTAGATCCTTGTAACCCTACTTACTGACTAATGCTGAGCCAGCCTCTTAAATTCTGAGGTAGGTTTTCATGTGTTAAACAGAGCTAATAGAATCTTTATGTTGGACAGGATTAAGGGGCCAGTGAACAGTGTAAAGTAACGCGCTCTTCGATGCTTAGTTACTCTGCTTATGGAGACACATGCCATCGTCTCAATTTGAGTTAAAACTTTATTAGCATTACTTAAGGCAGATAGGCTCAAAATGGGCATCTCTATGTTATCTGGAGAATTCCGGGTGTCAGATGGGCGTTAGGATTGCAAATTAAAAGCATAGGAACTCCTGAGAGGATAGAATTTTTTTTTCTTTCCCAAAGAAGCCATAGCATCCCATCTTGCTGTAAATATTAAGTGCTGGCATTTGCTGCATTCAGGTCTCGTCTTGGTTCCTTAAAATCACAGCTCAGTGTTAGAAAGTGAGCCAAATACAACCCTCTTGTTCTGCCCACCATACCTCCCACCTCAACTTCGACCTCACGTATCACTTACATATGGAATTTGCATAAACACCAGGAGTGTCAGGAGTACAAGTGGACTGCTCACCGATCTCCACAGGACATGTCTTGCAAGGAGCAGGTTCCTCTGTGACCCCCTTTCCCAGGGAGCTGTGAGAACAGCGTGAGGGGAGCCATGAGTAAGCAGGAATCCTGTGTGCGGAAGGTCCGGGCCCGCTGTGGCTCATCGAGGTACCACTTTACAACTTCCATCATCACATCAGCAGAACCACAACAAGATCTGTGCAAGCCAAAGGGGAAAGCGTCTTTGTAAAACTGAAGACAGCTGCTTCCATAATAGAACTAATTGCATGCTGCATCACAGAACTAAATTAGTAGTGAAAACAGTTATAAAAACTGACAGACAGTGAAACATGACTCACTTAGGAACGGCTGCCAGTCAGGCACATTGTCATTGGCCACTGTTCAAAAACCCACACCTGCATGTTTTGAATAGTAAACATATAAGATGTAATTACTAGGAAAACATATGCCACTTTTCAAATGTGACAACGCTATGTTTTTTTCCATGGGACCATGAGTGGCATGGGACTACACTGACCACAGTACTTACTCATCCCCAGGAGTCTAAGCAGATGAACGAAAGCAGAACCAAAGGTTATAAGCCCCTATTCCTACATAAAAGACCGGCTCTAAGGGATCTGTTTTGCTGACAGGATTCTTAGATGTCTCCTGGACTGTCAGTCAAAGAAGAATTAACATAGAGATGTAAGAAACATCAATTCTAAAATGCATATGAATGTATGGCTCAGCTTAAGCATTCAAGCTTCAGTGAGTTGGGGTGTCTTCCCTGGCTTTGCTCTCAGCTATATGGTAATTGCTGTCTCAATAAAAACCAGATGTTCAGAGAAGACTTCATCTGTTCCTGCAGACGGAACTCACAATCCCGCCGCCTCTGCCGCATTCTGCTTTAGAGCAGCTGAAGGCTCTCCATACTGGACGTCTGTATTGGTGCCAGGTACAGCAGAAAGTACATTCACTCACCATGGGTAGGGGTTACTAGTGATCACAAACTCCTTGGCCCCTGACCAACAAGGTGGAGGGTAATGACCACTGGGGAAATGGGCTGTGGGTTAGGGCATGACAGTTTATCCTTAGACAACAGCTCACACGCTTGTCTAATAACAGAATTTCGTTCCAAAACAAATCACAGGACAGAATCCGTTCAATGTCCTCATGAAGTTCGTGTCTGTGGAATGTTCTAGCTTTCGTGATGGAGCCTTGGGGTTGCTGATGAGTTGTAAAAACTACATAGTGACTAATCCTTCTTTCTCCTGCTCATTAATTAGTCAAACCTAAACATAAATCCAAAACCACTTGAGAGAACTCTGCTGCTTTTTGTTCGTGCATTAAGATGTGGATACTAAAAACGATCAGCATTTTCTTCATGGGAAAGCGGAGCATTATATAAATATTTTTCAAAGGTCGTATTACTTCACAAGTTCTGGAGATGCTTGTGTAGGCAAAAGGAGGCCCGTGGCAATGGGTTTGAGCTGGTGAGCAGCGTGTATTCCGTTCTGGATGGGAAACCTGTGGGTAGCATTTATCATTTGTAACGCAATTGTTTACTCATTTGTTTCACCTCAAATGGTGAGTTGCTTGAAGACAAGAACCATCTTATTTATCTGTTTTAAAAAAATAAGTGAGGCACTGGGCCCTATAGGAGAGATAACAATGAGTAAATTACAGTACTGTGTCCTTACGAACTTACAATTGAATATATAATGCTCCCTCCCAAAGTCCTCTGACCTGTAAAATATTTCCCCCACCTCCATTGCCATACCTCAACTTCCTTTTTTTCAATTGAGATATAATTGACATATAATATTGCATTAGTGTTAGGCATACAGCATAATGATTTGATATATGTATATATTGTGAAATGATTACCACAAGAAGTTTAGTTAACATTGGTCACCACACGTAGTTACAGTTTTTTTTCTTGTGATGAGAACTTTTAAGATCTAGTCTCAGCAACTTTCAAAAAGACAATACAATACTGTTAACTGTGGTTACCTTGCTGTATGTTGTATCCCCAGGACTTATTTTTCTTGCAAGTGGAAATTTGTATCCTTTGACAATTCACCCATTTCACCCTCTTTTACTCATTTTTCCCCCATCTTATTTGTTTTTGAATTTCCAACATTTAATGGTAGGGCCAATACATCTTGGCATTTGTAGTGTCCTGCTTATCTGAATGTGCCTCTTTGGTCACTCCAAGATTCAACATGATTGACAGGCTTGGCTAAGGAGCAACTTCCTGCCCCAGAAGCCAGAGCAAGCTGTTTCTCCTCAGAGAAACAGAGACGTCTGTAGAGCAGCTGTCATCCTACAGGCTCATTCAAAGGCTGAGGCACAAATGTGCAAGCTAATTAGATTCTCAGGTCTCATTCTTCAAGGGCAGTTTCTGAAGGAGGCAGGAAGAAGATCCGTTAAGCTGAAGTGTCTTGTCGGTCAATAGCGTTCATAGCTAGATCAGTCATTAGTATGTAAGCATGACAGTTTAGATCCCAAATCTCTTTTTAGCTTATTAGTTGTTGCAGAGTCAAAATGTTAAGCTGGAGGATTTGGAGCAGAGAATAGAAACATTCATCCTATTGTTTGCATTTAAATACACAGGCCAAATGTGGTTAGCCTTTGGAATGTATAAGTATTAAATAGTGAAAGTTCAGGGTTGTAGGCATGGCTCTCAAATAACTAAGATATATGTTCAAGAAACCTAGATTATCTGGAAATATTTAACATGGAAGTGTAAAACACCAAGGAGTAAATGTATTTGCCAAGCATTGAAAATCTTTCAGAAATCATGTTATCAGCGTCTTGTTAGCAATAACATAAAACTTAGTAACCAGTCAAGTGCTAACAAATAGTCTTTTATGCTGGCAGCACACTAATTTCTAGGTCTTAAAATTTTTTCCTCTCATATGGCAATATTTTAGCAAGCTGTTGAGTTTCCCTACTTCAGCTATTGGAGCTACAAATTCCAAAGCATCAGGAACTTTGAGCAGCTTGTGATTCCCTTCATTTAATCTGTGTCCTCTCAAACAATATGAACTGTCACTAATCTTTAAAGAAAATTAGTAAGCCCTGGCTGGTTTGGCTCAGCAGTTAGAGCATCGGCCCGCGGACCAGAGAGACCCGGGTTCAGTTCCCACTAAGGGCACGTACCTCGGTTGCGGTTTGTCCCCGGCCCTGGTTGGGGTCGTGTGGGTGGCAACCACTCGATGTGTCTCTCTCATGTCGATGTTTCTCTCTGTCTCTTCCTCCCTCTCTCCCTCCTGCTCTATCTGAAGATAAATGCAAAAATGTCCTCGGGTGAGGAATAAAAAACAAAACAAACAAAAAAAATAAAATAAAATAAAGAAAATTAGTAAGAAAATTAGAAAACATTGGGCTAAATTTTTAAAAATAGCAATTCAATAAAAGAACAGCACCTCTGAAACTCTGGGATCTGGGACTCAGATTTCTTTTGGAATCATTTTGAAAAAGGCCCAAATGCCATGAATGGAAGTCCTAGAAAGAAGTGCAAGCTATCCTAAAAGGTAAGGAATAAAATACAATCTGAAGAGACAAAGCAAGCATTAGAATCAAATTCAGAGATAACACAGCCTATGGAATTATTAAACAGAAACTGATTAATATGCTAAGTGCTCTAATGGAAAAAAGTAGATAATGTACAAGAATATTTGGGTAATATAAGCAGGGAGATGGCAAGTCTAAGAAAGAATAAAAAGAAATGCTAAAAATCTAGAATGCTGTAGTAGAAATTTAAAATGTTTATGATGGGCTAAACATGACTAAGAAAAGAATCAGTGACCTTAAAAGTAGGCCAATAAGAACTTTTCAAACTAATGTGCAAAGAGAAATAAGAAAGAAAACAAAATAAAACAGAACAGAACCTAAAAGAACCATGAGGAAAATTTAAAAGAGATAACATCTGCATAATTGGAATACTAGGAGAAGAAATTGAGGACAGAGCAGAAGAAATATTTGAAGGAATAGTGGCTGAGTACTTTCCAAAATTAATGAGAGACACCAAACCCAGATCCAGGAAGCTCAGAGAACACCAAATAGGATAAATATAAAACACCCCCCCCCCAAAAAAAGAAACACCACACCTAGGCATATCATATTCAAACTACAGCAAATCAAAAACAAAGAGAAAACTTTGAAATAAGCCAAAGGATATGGAGGGAAACACCTTACCTACAAAAGAAAATGGATAAGAATTACAGCATATTGATCAGAAACCTTACAAGCAAGAAGAGAGTGCAGTTAAATATTTAAAGTGCTGAAAGAAAAGCTCCACCTACCTAGAATTCTATATCCAGCAAAATTATTCTTCAAAAGTTAAGGAGAAATAAAGACTTCTCAGATCAACAAAAACTGAAGAAATTAATCACCAGTAGATCCACCCTGTAAGAAATGTTAGAGAAGTAAGAAAGAAGGAAAATGATACAGGTTAGAAACCTGTGTGCTCTTTAACAAAATAGCATCAAAACAGTTGAGGCAAAAACTATAGAAAGGAGGAGTGTCAAGAGAAGGAATAAAGAAAGAAAAACAAAAATTTTTATTTGTTTTATTTATAATTGATGTAAAAGATAACAAAATTTTATATATATACAGGATAGGGCAGAAGTAAGTTTATAGTTGTGAGTACACAAAACACAAAGTTTATTTTTGTAGTATTTTTATTAATTATATTATTTTCCATATGAACAACTGTAAACCTACTTTTGCCCATATATATATATATATATATATATATATATATATATATATATATATATATATGTATTTAGGGATGCCCAAAGATTATATATATAAAATCTTCTTTATCTATTCATCTAGGTTGCTTTCATATTTTGACTATTGTAAGTAATACTGCAATGACCATAGGGTGCACATATCTTTTCAAATTAGTGTTTTTATTTTTCTTCAGATAAATGCTCAGAGGTGGAATTGCTGGGTCATATGGTAGTTCTATTTTTAATTTTTTAGGAATTCTCCAAACTGTTTCCCGTTGTTGCACCAATTTATAATCCCACCAACAGTGCACAAGGGTTCCCTTTTTCCCACACTCTCTCCAACACTTGCTATTTCTTGTCTTTTTCATAATAGCCACCTCTTACCAGTGTGAGGTTACATCTCTTTGTGGTTTTGATTTGCATTTCCCTGATGATTAGTGATGTTGAGCATCTTTTCATGTGTCTGTTGGCCATTCATAAGTCTTCTTTGGAGAAATATCTGTTCAGGTTCTCTGCCCATCTTTTATTTCAATTGTTTGTGAGGTGTTTTTTTTTTTTTTTATGTTAAGTTGTATGAGCACTTTATATGTGCTGGATATGAACCTATTATTAGATACAGCACTTGCAAATATCTTTTCCCATTCAGTGGGTTGTCTTTTTATTTTATTGGTGATTTCTTTCACTGTACAAATGCTTTTTCGCTTGATGTAGTCCCATTTGTTTATTTTTGCTTTTGTTGCCCTTGCCTGAGGTGACATATAAAAACAAACAAACAAACAAAAAACCCCAAAAAACATTGTTAAGAATGATGTCAAAGAGTTTACTGTACTATTTATGTTATCTTTTAGGAATTTTATGGTTTCAGGTCTTACACTTAAATCTTTAATCCATATTTAGTTTATTTTTATATAGGATGTAAGATGGTGGTGCAGTTTCTTTTATCTTTTATCTTTTTTTTTAATGTATCTGTCCAGTTTTCCTAACACCATTTATGGAAGAGACTATCCTTTCTTCATTGTGTAGCTCTACCTCCTTTGTCATAGATTAATTGATTATATATAAGTGTGAGTCAGTTTCTGGGCTTTCTATTTTATTCTATTGAGCTATTTGTCTGTTTTTGTGCCAGTACCATACTGTTTTGATTATTATAGTTTTGTGGTGTAGTTTTAAATCAGGGAGTGTGATACCTCCAACTTTGTTCTTTCTCAGGATTGGTTTAGCTATTCAGGGTCTTTTATAGTTCCATATAAATTTTAGGATTATTTGTTCTAGTTTGGTGAAAAAATGCCATTAATATTTTGATAGGTATTGCATTAAATCTGTAGATTGCTTTGGGATATATGGATATTTTAACAATATTAATTTTTCTAATTCATGAGCATAGTATACCCTTCCATTTATTTGTGTCATCTTCAATTTCTTTCATTGATGTCTTATAGTTTCAGAGTACACATTTTTTTGCCTTCTTGGTTAAATTTATTCCTAGGTATTTTATTATTTTTGATGCAATTATAAATGGGATTGTTTCTATTTCTCTTTCTGATAGTTCATTGTTAGTATACAGAAATGCCACTGATTTCTGTATATTAATTTATCTGCAAATTTGCTGAATTTATTTATTTATTCTAATTTTTTGTTTTGTTTTGTTTTTGGAGTCTTTAGTGTTTTTTCTACATAGTATTATGTCATCTTCAAATAATGACAGTTTTACATCTTCCTTTCCAATTTATATGCCTTTTATTTCTTTTTCTTGTCTGATTGTTGTGGCTGGGACTTCCAATACTATGTCAAATAAGTGATGAGAGTGGGCATCCATGTCTTGTTCCTGATCTTAAGGGAAAAGCTTTCAGCTTTTCACCATTGATTATGATACACATTCTTCTTAAGTTCACATGGGACTGTCACTAAAAGATTTTGGAGCCAAAAAGAACTTAAAAGTATAGAAATCATAAAAAGTATGTTCTCAGATTATAATAGAATTAAACTGGAAATCAATAACAGACAGATAGCTGGAAAATATTCCAAAAATATTTAGAAATTAAATAACACACTTCTAAATAGTACATGCGTTAAAGAAGTCTCAAAAGAGAAATCTTTTAGATGTTTTGAATTAAATGAAAATGAAAATATGACAAAATTATGCAGGAGGCAGTAAATACAATGCTAAGGGGACAACTTACAGCATTAAATGCCCATATGAAAGAAGCAAGACCTGAATTTAGCCATGTCTGCCTTTCTTAAATTAATGATTTTGGTTTATAAGAATGATTATTTTTAATATACTGAAAAAGGTAGTCTCTAGGACAGATGTTCCTGGGTTTACAACAGATTTCACAAATTCACCTTTATGTAGATCATTTATTAAAGTATATAATAAAATTTTCAAAATTTAGTCTAATTTTTTTGCCATACATGCAAATATAAAACATTTATAGGCAAATGGCTACCTTGAAATGAGAACATAAGTTAGACAATAGCCATCATTATTTTCTAACAAACCATGGTGTGACATAAAGCAAAAGCCCTACAATTTTTTATCTTACAACCCCCTTGCACTCTTAAAACTCATTGATGATACCAAAGAAGTTGTATTTATATGAGTTATAACTATTAGCATCTACCATATTAATGATAATTAAAAAAATAATTCCTTATTAATTTATTGTTCAATAACAATAATAAACCCACAACATGTTAATGTAAGAAACATATTTTAATGCCAAGTAACTTTTTTTGCAAAACCAAAAACATTTAGTGAGAAGAGTGATGTTTTTAATTTTTGTACATGTCTTCAATATCTTACTACAAGATAACTAGATTCTCATATCTGTTTCCACATTCAATCTGTTGTAGGATATTGTGAAGTATATAAAGAAAATCCAGCCTCATATGGATATATTTTTAGAAAAGGGAGGAGTATTTTAATAGCCTTTTTGGGTAATTGTGATTATTCTTTGATACTACTCCAAAACTCAACAAGTGTCCATTTCTTAAAGGATATAGAGTGAAATCTGAAACCCTATCATTGAACTTTCCTTGCTCCTATACCAATCAATTAAAATGTTTTTCTATTTTGCACTTTGGATGGATCTTTTACTCATGTCTGATTTTGTATTGGTCATTTGGAAAATGTTGCTTTACTGAGTTATACAGATTTTCTAAATGTTGACACATTTCATAAAACAGTATCAACAAAATTATGTTCATTAATATCACACCAGTCTTATTAGAAAAGCCTGTAACTATCGTAAGCATCGGGAAGCTGTCAGGCTCACAGTGGCAGATACAAATTTTCCAAAATTCTAATTTTTGCTTGATAGCTCACATTTTATTGTTGGCAACAAATACTGTCAGTTGTCTTCCTTAAAGTGACAAGCTCACTTTGTTCATTTTTGACAAAATGTCTGCCAAATACCGAAGTCTGAACAACCACTGTGTGTCAGTCATTCTTTCAAGCAAAAATGGCATTCTATGAAAAAACAAAACAAAACCAGCTACTCTAGCTCTCAACTCCATCTGCACAGACACATACTGTACTTCAACCTGCAGCAACAGTGCTTTATATATACTCCCCATCTTGTCACACTGAAAAGAAGTATATTCAAGGGTTGAGATCTAATAAAATAATTTTTACTGTTTCGTCAAAGACATTCTTAAGTGACACTCACTTTTTTCCCCCCTGCGAGTGCATGGTGATAAAAATACAACTCTTAGCATGTTAGTGTCAGTACCTCTATTCAAAGTAAGGCATGGCCACTTTACCACCACTGATTTTGCATCATCAGCACAGTACAAAGGCATTATTATTATTTTTTTTATGAAAATAGTCTTGACGCCATAGACCTCTTGATGGGGACCCCTTGGACTTTGAAAATTGCTGTGTAGGGAGATACAGGATGAAAATAAAGAGGTCTTTGTCGGAGAGCAAATGAGTACAGTAATTTAAACAATCTACAGATTCAGGTCACTCTATAGTATGGTGATTTTTCAGGAGACTATTCTAGAAAGTAGTAGCAGGTAATGATGATTTTATTTATTTATTTATTTTTTTATCCTCACCCGAGGACATTTTCTCAGTTTTTGTTCAGACAGAGTGGGAGGGAGAGAGAGGAAGAGAGAGAGAGAAACATCAACGTGAAAGGGACACATCGAGTGGCTGCCTCCCACACGACCAACCAGGGCCGGGGACAAATTGCAACCGAGGTACGCGCCCCTAGCAGGAACCGAACCCAGGTCTCTCTGGTCCGCGGGCCGACGCTCTAACCGCTGAGCCAAACCGGCCAGGGCGGTAATGATAATTTTTAACTATTGTTGGAGATGGAGATGGTGGGGGGAGAAGACTGCTTTCCAGGGAAAATGTGGGAAAGATCAACTAGCAATGGGGCCAAGGCCAGCATAAGTCCTGCCATTCCTGAACACACACAAAACCAGCAGTTCAGGAAATGTTGGGCACAACTTCACTTCGATGAAAAAGGAGGCGAATGCATCCGAGTTGACATGACAGTGTTTGTTAAGAATATGGCTTGTTCAGATATCTGTGGTTTTGGGTATCTGCTTGTTTTGCCCTCACAGTGCTGTAGCTGCATCTATAAGAAATGTAACCTCTGCTCAGGAAGTAGTGATTTAAAGGCATCCAGGCATTCTGGATGTCTGAGGAGTCCATTAGTACAGAAAGTGATACCTATCTATACCAAGAGTGCAGGCCTTTTCTTATTAACGAATGCAGTTGAGGGGATATTAGCCAATTCCACAGCCTCCTGCAGTCAGCTACCTTAATCCTCCTTCTTCTATGGGGGGGAAGCATCTTCCGGGGGCTGAAGTAAAAGCAGAAGTGGATGCAAACGAAATTAAAAAGTCAGGTTTTCAGGCTGTATCTGTAATAAGCTTTCAGCCGAAATGAAATGTAATTAGCAAGCACGATAATGCAGTTTGCTTCGTGTAGCTCTTCAGTGGGTTTATAAACAAATTCTGTCGGTTAACTTGTAAAGCAGAAGCACCCACCACGCTCTGGCTAAGCACGTTAGAGAAGACAGCCTCACGCAGGTGCAAGGGATACAGCAGGATGATTCACTTATCAATTTACCAGTCGGGAATGTTGGCAGCAATGAACATGCACCGTTTTTAAATGCCCCCCAGTAAAGAAGGTTAAGGAATATTTAATCGGAGAGAACACGAAAGAAAAGCGGGGGAGCAGCACCTCATTCTCAAAGTAAACGTTTGCATCTTCATTCAGGTCAAATAAATTCGGGAGTCAGCAAATTGAAGGGCAGAACATACTCACAGCTATTTTGCAGGAAAAAAAAATCAGGAAGTATTAAGAGACGGAAGATTTTCTCCTTTAATAAACCAGAAGACCAGTTAGAAGATGTTGCTGGCCTAAAAGAAAAACTCTTTCATCTTTATTTTGCCAGATTTTCTCCTTTAATAAACCAGAAGACCAGTTAGAAGATGTTGCTGGCCTAAAAGAAAAACTCTTTCATCTTTATTTTGCCAAATCCTCTCAAAAGTTAGGTCAAATTCCAACTCCTCCAACTTAACCTCCACCAACTCTCATTCTCACCTTCTCCTCTGAAATTACTCCCCCTAAGGACCTCAACCGGACTCTCCTGGGCTATATGGGCATGTTCCATCTCCCCAACAGGACGGAGCAGAAACCATTACTCATGTCTCTTGGCATTCTTAGTAGCTGTCACTATGGTCTATGATAGGGAATTCAAATATACAATGATAAAGAGTTAAGAGAAGGGAGTGTGTGTGTATCTGTAGGACTGGTTCAGACATGGGAAATTATTTTTGACAGAGTGTACTTCTTTACCAAAATTTCACAACAGAATAGACTATAAATGCAGGTCATATCTCTTTCTCTCAGTGGATTTAGCCTCAATAATGCTGTAAAACATCAAATACTAAGTAATAATTATGTTGTATTTATGTAAAAGCCTTCAACTAAACACCCTTAGAAAAACACGCTGATAAGAGAAAATATGACACCCTAGGGTATCAGCCTAAAAATAGTTCATCAGAAATAACTATTTAAAAAAAAATGTTTTATACTGGCTCTGTCCTATGAAACATCTATTTCAAAATACACTGGCTTAGACTTGTAATGTCTAACAGAATGTGTCTTATATTCTGACACTTGGTGCCTATCTTAAAGATGGTAAGGTCCCTTTCTTTTATAAGCCATTAATGTTCAAATCTATAAACTTATCTACAACTTTGAGTCTACTTTCCCCAGTCAACAAAATAAGCACAAATGCTTTTGACCAGGTCCTTATTTATTACATTTACTCAACAAATACGCATTGAGCATCTACTATGTGCCTGCTCCTGTTTTAGACATTTAGGACATAGAAGTGAACAAAACATGGAAAACACACACACACACACACACACACACACACAAACCCTCTTGCCCTCATAGTGTTCATATTCTATTGAAGACGACAAACAATGAACAGGGTAAGAGCAGAACGGGGTAAGGAATGGGAGGAGGGGGCTAGGGTAAGGGTGTTCAATTTTAGCAGGGGTGCTCAAGATAGCAAGATAATGACACCAGCACTTGAAGGAGGAGGGAGTTAGCCAAGAAAACAGCTTCTCCAATCTTCTAATAGTATTTGAAATTTTACATTTGGTTCAGGCATTGAGTCTACGTAGTTGGACTCAGCACACACATCTCACATTCTCAACTTAGTTTTTTATTCATTTCTTTAACATATATTTATTGATTACATAGGGTATGCCACATACTGCCAGGCTTTAAGGATAAATTTCCACAGTCCCTGTATCAAGGAGCTCAAAACCTAAAGGGCGAGGCAGACAAGTGGGTAAATAACTTACAATACTACAAGAGAGAGCTAAGCAGAGACCATGCGTTTCCAAGAAGGGAGAGTTTAACTTCCCAAAAGAATTAAGGAAATCTTCACAGAGGAGATGATGGCATTTCAATTAGTTCTATAAAAACACTTATAAAAATCCAAGGTGATAAAAATATTGGGAATTAACTAGTACCTTGATTCTAATAGACATCAAAGGTGTATAGGATTACCATTCATAATATTTTCTAGAAATGCTGAAATGTCTAGATTCTTACCATATTAACTATCAGTAATAATAGGGTAAATGTTAAACTTTCTTTAACACTGAGCATCTTCATGTTCTGATCCTTGTCATGTATTCTTATTTCAACTCTCAGGAAGTTTTCTTTCAAAGATTGATAGACATATGAACAATTATTGTGCATTTTCAAGTG
The DNA here is from genome assembly GCA_030848825.1 of Tadarida brasiliensis. NCBI lineage: Eukaryota > Metazoa > Chordata > Mammalia > Chiroptera > Molossidae > Tadarida > Tadarida brasiliensis. The sequence goes on along the minus strand of CM061267.1, from coordinate 72,364,489 downwards.
AAGCCATTAGACTGGGTCTCACACAAAGAAACTTCACATATTTTTCCTGAGGATAAATTTTCATATATGTATTCCATATTCATAATTTTAAAGTGCTTTCATGTTGTATTATTAGGCCCATCTTTTTATTCCTTTTGACTACTTTACCCACAATAATATCTCCAAAGTGTCTTTCAGCTCCTAGATAAGAAAATCTCTATAAGATTGGCTTTTTCTCTACCCTCATAAGGTAAGTTTTATGATGCACTTTATAGATTCAGATTGTAGCAACAGTTTTGCTTATTGTGGGCATTAGAAGGTTGCCTAAGAACAATCTGTGTGTTAAATGAATGTTCCTTTTTCCTTCGGCCCATGATTCTTGTATTCTTTAAGACTCAGCTCAACTTAGCAGAACTCGGAAACTTTTTACATCATTCCCACGTAGATCGTTCTCTGAGTTTTACATAGCATCACCTCTTTGCATCTGCTCTTGCCCACTGACTGTCCCATCTCAGCTTCTTTGAGTCTACTCCTAGGAGTCCTACAGGCCTATGAATAGACCAATATTTCTCCAGCTCCATCAGGAGGTTGAGTGGAATTCAAAAGGATGACATCTGCTTAGGAATGCTTCACTGAACTTTTTCTGGTCTTTGGCCACTGGAGAAAGTGGGTCACTGGGAATAAGGGATCACTGTATTTTTTTTGCACTCATTAGGACTCTGATACTCCCAAGCCACCTGCTGGGATTTGTTTGTTCTCTTTGTTCTCACCAGGCCCCAACTAAGAGCATGCTCCTGTCTCCCTACCATGTTCTTGAACAGACTTCTCAGAATCACCCCCGTGGGATCATGGCACTGATTCTAACTCCACCCAGAAGTCCTGGACCTGGTTCCGGTTCCCAAGTTTCCTAGATAAGACCTCCATGTTACCTTACCTACATGGATGTGGATAAGCTCTGCTACTACCTGGGCACTCTCTTATACTGTAGCCTACCCTAACTCTGACCAGAGCAGCAACTCTTTCCCCATAGTCTCTTAAATCCTTGCTAATTCCCTCCCTGCTGCCTGCCTTCTACCACCATCCACGCACTGCAACCCTAACCCTTCTTTCCCTCCCCTCCTATCCAGGCGGTTTCTCTTAGTCCAGACAAGCTAGGGAGGGCCCTTTCTTTGCAGCCCTGCTCTTCCGCAGCACTAGAGGCCAACCCCACCGAGCCCTCAGTCTTCCTCATTGCCCTGCTGCGTTTGTAAACATCAGCTGGAGCCACGAAGAGCAGCCACCCTAGAACCAACTCTAAAACAAGGCATATCTTGATGTCCATAGATCTCCATGAATAGTAGTTGAGAGTTTTGCTTTAGGAAAGGAATGTCTTCTGCAAAAGAGGAAGCAGAACAACAATTTTTATGCTAGAAGCTAGGGATCCCCAGAGCTCTTCACAGTAATACAGACTGCATTAGTCCCACCGTGAAAGCTCTTCCCGTACATATTACCAAGGAAAATTTTAAACCCCAAGGGTGTGTTTGTTTTTAGAAGAGAATCACAGTTACTATACATGAAAAACACTTGATTGTATCTCCCCAAGGTGGTTGAAGTTAGTGTAAAACACCCAGAAAACTATTTCTATAAAGTGATGGTCCTTTTTAGAAATGTTACTTTTTTGTGCTTAAAATAATTCTAAGTGAGAACTACAATTTCTTTTTTCTTTTTCTTTTTGCCAAGAACTAAAGTAGTATAAATTCTTTCCTACTGCAAAGAATTTTAGCATACTTATGATTATTAAAATGTCAAATTATTTGTCATGAATATTTTTATGAGTGAGGGAAAGAATATTGATTTTTCTTGATGTGAGGTGAAAATTAAAAGAGAATTGTCATTATAATATGCAAAAGTACTTTATAACTGTGATCGACCAGATGATTATACAGTGGTGCTATCAGTAAAAGTAGCCCCTAAAATAGGCTACTTTGCATGCGATGAAAGTCAAGGAGGCCTTTATGGTAGGGAAGAAAGTGGATTTGAAATTGGCATTTGTTTACTTTACAAACTAATATTTTTAATTAAAAACATTTACCTTATGAAATATTTTATCCTTTCTTTTTTCTAGAATAGTTTTTTTTGGGGGAAGGGATATCAGCAGGCCCCTCTATTCTGATGACTTTTTCATTACATAACGTTAGCTGTCTCTGGGGCATGGAGTAAAAAGGCGATTATATCATAGGAAATGAGGTCCGTTATCTAATGACCAGCACACTTCATTGTTTCCTCCAAACCAGCATGAGTTACAGAATAGACCATCTTGGCAATAGATATTTTATTTCTGTTGTTTAGTTTAAGATAGACATTAAATTGCATTAAATTTCTTCAGCATGGGAATGTATATTGGAATATAATTTCTAAATGTGTCAAGATTTTTTCAGGGTTTGATGCATATATCCTGGTGGCAGGCTGCTGCTGGTGAAATGGCATAAGAAGGCATCTCTTTCTCTTCCTCCATACTCTAGCAACACTCCTCAACGTCTAATGTGCAGACAATCAGTTGGGGATGTTGACAAAGTACAGATTCTGATTAAGTAGGTCTGGGATGAGTTTGCTATTCTGCATTTCTAATAAGCTACAGGTGATGCAATGCTGCTGGTCCAGGGACCACACTTTGAGTAGTAAGGCCTAGGAGTCAAAATTGTTTAGAGTTAGAAAGTGTTTAGTACAAATTTGGAAAACTCTTCTTGACTCAAGAAGACTTGGCATGCTTGCAGAATATATTTTACAGCTAAATGTTGCTCATCTCAGTTGTCTTCTCAAGTTTGTCCAAAATTATTGGGCAAAGAGCATATATACAATTGGCAATTGATTTTTAATAACATGAGGTCAGTCTGACTGCATAAAACTTCTCTACCTATACCAGAAATTGTCCCCGAGGGATAAAGAACTGTTGTGATTCCACTGGATTTAAACCTGGGCATCTGAATTTTGCAAATCTGTTAAGTGCAGGGAAACTACCCTGGAAGGAGCTGACATCATGAGCCATACTTATTTCTATTGTGAGAATTATTGGCAAAAGCAGAAGGAAATAAAAAATTCCTTGTAGATTTTAATGATTTCCAAAGAGTAATAAACAAAAATAACTCAAAACATGCCATCTGGGATGTGGGACTTAGGACAAATGAGGTTTGCTTTCTAAGAATGGGACTCAGGAACCAGTTAAGCAGGGTATAACTGAGAATAGCATGCACATTCTGCTATCTCATGAAAAGCATAATTTACAGAGCTGTGGTAATAACAACAATGATAACGATGCAAATTAATAAACTCACCAGTGAAACCACCATTCAAATACATGTTGGGTAATTTAATTAGCCTCGGCTGCACTTTCTCTGTCAATCCCAAACTTACGGGGATTGAATTGTTAAGTACATTTTTCACTCTGTGATTCTGAGAAGTTTATTTTTACCTGGCACATTATTTTAAACGTGAGACAAAGCAGGGCTGCGGTGGTGAAATCACATAGGAAGTCTGCGTTCCTGCTCCCCCGGCCTGGGCCCTGGCTGCCCCGGACCCGGGGCACAAAGAGCTGGTGTGAATTTCAGATCCTGGGTCTGCTCTAAATCACGGGAACTGGCGAAATTAGAAATGACACCATTTACCCAGGGGCCTCTGCCGAGGAGTATTTTTTTTGGAACTTTTACATCAGTTTCAGAACTCACTGGCTTCATTAAGTCACGTGGGTCATTGTGTTAGGAAGGAAGGAAAGAACATGTTATTAGCTAGGGATTTTTTTTTTTCTCCCTTGGCCCTTCACCACCCTCCTGACTCATTTCATTTCATTGCATGTGGTATTTCCCTCCCCAACCAAGATATCTATGATATATTTCATCTCCAGATTCTTTATGTGGCAATCTGTGTGAACTTTCCCAGTGCGGGACTGAAGAATTCTATTTCTTCGTGCGCACGTGATTTTGGAAGCAAACGCCACGCAACCGGTTTAGAGATAGTTCTATGGGTCATCGTTTAACTTCCTTGTGGATATGGTCTTTTTCTTCTCTTACCCACATTTTTTTTTTCCTTTCTTTCCCTTTAAAACTTATTTTTCAGAGCAAGGGAGGAAATCATGAGAAATCACGTGCGTGTTTAGGAGGAGGATTGTCATTGAAACTGATATGTCTAGTCGATAACAAAAACTGTCCTAGCCTCCCACGGAACACAAGCCCCCAGGGCTGGGAAGAACAAAGCCATCCTCAGAGACTAGTGGGGAGGGGTGTTTGGGGGGGCGGGGCGGTGTCATGCACAGCCTCTCATCCCTGTGGCACCAGCCAGAGCCCACAAACCATTTTATCATCCTCTGGCCCTAGGAGATCAAGGGAGGCGCTGTATGGAAAGTTCCCTTCAAGGCTGAGTTAAATATTCCGGTCTTTTGTTTGTCCCAGTGGCTTTCCCGGCCTTTTCCTAGGATACTCAGCAGAGTCTGAGTCAAAGAAAGCTTCTGGGCCCCATTTTTTCCCACTTTAGTTTGGTTTGGGTGGAGGCCTTCCTTCAGCATCCCCTGACTTGCTCCGATCGCCTTGTCCCCTGGGTAACCGTGGATCTGTTCTAGTGGCTGGAAGGAAGAAGAGATCCTTTTCTCTTTACCTTGAGGACCCAGTTCACCTCCAGGTCAAAAGCAGCTTTGGCTATTGTTTTCAGAAAAGCCCCGGAGGGCTTGTGAAAACTTTGCATACTCTGTGTGTTTTGAAAAAATAAATAGTTGTAGGCCTAGGGAAGTAATTATGACCCAGAGAGATATTTTACTATTGCCAAAATTAATATGAATGTCTGAAAAATATATTTCACTTAAATATATCATAGTTAATGATATTGTTTCTTAGACTGCCAGTAATAAAATATCCATCTAAAAAATAATATAAGTCTGGGGGAAGGTTGGAGGCAGTGGAAATAGGGGGAAGTGATTGATGAAAGAGTTATAAAAATTGATTGAAGTGATGGTTGCATAATTCTGTGAAAATGCTAAAACATATTTAATTGTGTACTTTATAGGATCACCTGGAGAGCTTTTAAAATGTACTAAGGTCCAAACCCCACCCAAGACCAAATGAAACAAAATGGGGGTGAGAGAGATCCCATCAGTATATTGTCAATATCCTCTTTTTAAAAAACTTGAGTTGAACATTTAATTTAAATGATTACAAAACCACAACAATGTAAAAAGTCTCACTTCTAGCCTTCCATCCATCCACCTTGTCCCCTGCCCCCACACTATACAGAGGTAACCACTTTGATTAGTGTTTGTAGGTCTTTCAAGAGCACTTCACTATAAACCAGTGGTTCTCCAGCTGAAGTTTGCATCAGGATCACCTGGAGGGCTCGTGAAAACACAGAGGGGGTGGCTTCTGATTCAGAGGGTGTGAGATGAGGCTGAGAAGTATATTTCCAACAAGTTTTCAGGTGATGCTGATGCTTCTGGTCTGTAGAACCATTGATACAAAAAACGGGGAAGGAATCAGGACAAGAAGACACAACTGATGGGAATGAGAATGGAGGGTAAAGGGACTAATAAATTAAACAAGATCCTGTGGTTAACAGGGAGGGTTTAGAGAAGCAATGGGGATAGGGTGGTTGAGGAAGATGTGTCTTTAGACAACCTAGTGAAGGAAGAGCAAGACTCAAGATATCGAGAGACTTGAGGCTGGAGAGAATGTCACATCATCCGTTCTGCACTATCCAGTGTGGCAACCACTAGCCACATGCAGCTATTGAGCATTGAAATGTGGCCAATGTGACTGAGGAAATAGATTTTTAATTTTAATTAACTGAAATTGAAAACAAAAAGCTGATACTTGATTTAGTGAATGGAAAAGTTTTCAAGTATGGAACGAGTCGGTATGTGAATCTACTGGAAAGGTAGCTATGAAGCTCTCAGGAAAGCAAGGCAGTTGAAGGTTGACAGAGATACCATGGCAGCATGGCAAGGGAGTCTACCTGGGAAGCAAGTGCGTTATTTACTATACTAACCAGAAACTCCAGGCTGAGGAAGAAAATAACTAAAGCCAAAATTTGGGTGGAGATGTAGCAGATGATTGTGAAAGATCAAGGAATGGAATGAAGATCACAATGTGGACAAAGAACAAAAGTTTGTTAACTGTAAGATGACAAGAGAAGTGGAAGAGGGGTCAGGGACATCACACAGAAATTTCTAAGTTTGCATTATTGCAGTGGGACAATTTCAAGTGGTGATGAAGGCTAAGGTGTGACTCTTTAAGTGGGTAGCTGAGTTTGGAGTTGAAAATGAATGGTGGGTGGAGCCAGCCTATGGGAATGTGAGCATGATTGTGAGATTTTGAGGACGATAGCTGGTGAAAGAGAAAGAAGATCCACTAGGTGCTGAAGGTGGAAAAATGGCCAAGAGTTGGTGGGTGGCTGTGGTCAGGAAACGGGAAGGTAGAACTAAGCTGATGGTCAGAACTCCAAAAGTAAGGTTGTGAAGGACAGACATGGGAATGGTGATCAGAAGTGATATGGGAATCAAGGAATATGCTTTTTCATGAAGCCACTCTGAACTTTCACAATCAAGTGCAATCTTCCCTTCTTTTGAACCCTGAGACACTTCTGTGGTGAAGGTTTTGTATGCTTTGAACTGTGGCTATTTATCTACTCACCTAACCACTTCCCCTACCCCTTATCCTTTCAGTTCCCCCATCCCCTGTCCCTGCCTCTGTCTGATACTCACACATTCTCTCCTCCTGACAAGTTCTTTGAAGGTTCAAACAATGTTTTCCTCTTTTATTCCAGTTTCTGGATATCAATAAATTCACATTGAATTAAATCTGATTGACATTCTTATAAATAAAAAAATGTATAAAGGCTGGGTCTACAAGTTTAGGTAGAAATTAGAAGAATGACTGTAGCAAAACGTCACGGAGCTCTGTCCTCTATGTTTTCTTGTTTATTATTTTGGTCAAAGGTTTGAGCATGGACATCCTGAGGTAAGATGAGCCACCATACATCACTATAGATTTTTAAGCAAAAGAAATCTAGTGGCAACATGCAGGGTGGATTCGTGATAAAGATGGGACCCAAGAAGAATGGTATGAGCAACTCAGTGTCCTACAATCGGCCTCTTTTTGTACAAGGCACTGTGCTCAACTCTGCAGGAATCCCAGGGTGAAGCACCATAGGTACAATGTAGAAATATGAGAAAAATGGGGAGGCAGCAAGGAGAGCAGTGAACCCCAGTGTATCCTGGTCCTTAGACCAATGCCCAACAGTTGACTTGATTGTTACATTGTTAGTGCAAACTAAAAATCCGAGAACACAGAGAGCCAAATAACAGAAGTTAACATGCTACATAAGGACAACAGTTTGAACCCTGTGACTGATAGTTAATCCCTCAGTACCCAGAGGTCAGGGTTTTACGTGCCAGGAATGGATCAATTACGCAAATATAATGGTAATGTAGAGCATGTGCTTGGAGCAACGTGTCAGCCTGTGTCATACTGGATGTCCCAGAGACTGCACATGACATATGCCAGGACATCCAACATGCTAACATTGACTTCCTCCTCACTGAACTTCACATCCTTCCAAGGCTAATTAACAATTTGGTGAAATTGAGTTTGAAAAGAGGGAAACAGAGACAACATTTTATTTATTCTTTTCCTTCTCTCCCCCTAAGATCTGTTTCCCTCTGCGCCCCTTGCAGTTCAAGTTCATTCTGTAAACAACTGGGTCTTATTTTACTCTTGGATTCAGGGTCCCTTTATAGTGTGGGGGCCTCCTGTGATTCCCCTGTGTACGTTTGCACAACCTGGACCATCGGCAGGAAAATGTAGCCTAGTGAGTTGTACGTGGGCCTCTGGAAAGACCATGGCAGCACTCGGGACGTGAGGTGGAAAAACTCTGTTGGCCCAGAGAGGCCTCCATTTGGGGCTGCAAACTCAGATGTTTGGAGCCAAATCCTCATTCCATGTGACTCCTGGGGAGCTTTGGTCAGTGTGTAATTCAGTGTGGGTTGGGCAAGGAAAAGACAGAAGAACACGCAACTGCCAAGTTTGAGGCCTATTACGCAGTTGTGACCTGACCTAGAATACGGTGCCGAGTTGTGTGTGGGTAGCTCAACCATAAAAAGGCAGCTGTGGTCTTATTAGTCGTGAACTTGAGATCATTTTAGCTGAAGACGAATTGCCTCTAAATGATTGATCTGGTATTTGGAGGAAATGCTGTTCTCTCTGCTTCTCCCGGATGGAGACACTAACCAGACCCTTGTCCCACACCCAGAACCTTATTTGTGCTGTGGCTTGTACTAGGGCCTGCTGGGGAATGATGACCTTGGACTGACAGTTCCCCTTTAAGTAGCAAACTTATGTTTTTCATCTTAACTTGATATGCCAGAGGCACTGAATAACAACCTAGATCCCTTCACACGCCACATGTCTGTGCCGAGTTTAAGCTGATAAGAGCTGGAGGGAGTGTTTTCTGAGTGGTCTGACTGAGGCTGGAAATGGGGATATTCAATAAGAGACAGAGAGCCCTCCTTTTTTGCCCTTAGGCCCCCTTGAAGAAAATCATAGAGACACTCTGTGAGCTTGGACTAAAAGTGGCTTAAAATTTCAAGCCAAGGGAAATGTCCCTCCTCTTTCTTTGTGAGGTTTTGCAGCAAAATAACCTGTTTGCTGGAGAGATTAGATTTGTCAGCTTCAGCATTGCCCGGGAAGGGCTGACCTTGAGAATTATGGGGCTCTCAGGAAAATCGGCAGCAGAGGGGAGAGGCAAGCCTGCGGCTGAGATCACCTGGCCAAGCTCACGGGGATAAGAACCCAGAAGAGGTGAGCAGGGGCACAGGTGAGCCCCGCCTACCAGCTTCTGTCTTCTCCAGAGCCACAGAAACATCAAAATCTGAGCGCAGGTGTGAAAGATCCCCCCCAAACATGGCAGCCTTTTATTTCTGTTTCAGAAGAAAAAGAGGTAATGCATTTGCTGTCCTTCCTGTGCTGCTTCCTAACCGATACATTGGTGCTAGATTCTCTTCAGAGCCTTCTCCCTGCTGTTTGGCCATTCCAGCCTTTGCTGGGGAGACTGGAGGGGAAACCAGCAGGACTGAGGTTACTTGTGTTGTGAAAATGCAGATTCTTTCCAGGTGTGAACTCAAAGGACTCAAACGTTCTATCAGGTGTTTGATGAGAATAAAAGCCTTGGGAATAATATCTTCTGTTTAGATAGCATTTGATTACTTACAGGACAGTGGCCCCGGTTCCTTCATTTGATTCTCCTGAAAGCCCAGTGAAGTGGATCGGCCAGGTGCTGTTAGTTCTCAGTTCTACAGCTGATTCTGCAACTAGCCAGAAATCCCGGAAGTACGTGGCAGAGCAGGCGTGGTCTGGAGATCTTGTCATTCCACCCAGTCCCCTGCCAAAGACTTATCTCGGGCTCCAAAATAACAAGTGATGATGAGTGACTCATGGCATCCTCTGGTGTCATGCGTTCATCTGTGACCCCTGCTTCCCCTGTAGTCCCGTCCACTGGGGAAATAATAACATCTTCCTTCTGGCTACCTAAAGCCTCACCCCCAGCAATCTGTCAAAATCCTTTCTAGCAGGATCTTGGCAGACCATATTGAAATGGACCATATTGGATTGGAGTGGATTTCACTTTCCATGTGATAGAAGCAAAATTGCTAATTAATAAGTTCATGAACAGGTCCGTTCTTTCCCACCTGTCTCTTTCCTTGCAACTACACACTGTCAGGTGATGCTTTTCTCTACCAGCCTCCAAATAACCTTGGTCTTTTCAGTCTCCACATGTGACCTAAAACTAGAAATAACCATCCATTACCTGGGTGGATAAGTGTACATCTGTCCATACCTTTACCTTTTTGGCTAGCTTAGGGAGGCTTGGGGGATCTGTAGGAAACAGTCTGTTTGTTTGTTTTAAACACAGAAAACTTTCATAATCACAGATATGCAAGGGGCTTGTACAGGTGGCTTTCTTTGTCTGGAATATTCTGCCTTCACAAATGGCTGTCCCCACTCACCGCCTTCAAGTCTTCACTCCAATGAACCCCTTTACCCAAACACCAGCCTATTAAAAAATCTCAACCCACCCACCCCTACTCTATATCAATCCCACTCAGTTTGCTATACCCTTTCTTTTTCCATAGAATGTATCACCTTCTAAAATACACCTATCTAAAAATAAGTAAAATAATACTTACTTACTCAGTGCATTTGTTGTTTACTGTCTGTCTCTTCTTGCCAGAATCAAGTTCTAAGAGGGAAAGAAGTTGGGTTTTTATTGCTCATGGTTGTATCCCAAATGGGTAAAACAGTACCTGGCACATCGTAAGTGCTCAAAAAGTTTTTATTGAAACACATTTCCTTCCTTTGTGCATCTTACCTCCCTTCTTTAGCTTTCAAGATTGCTCACATGATAGTCTTCATCAGTTACTAGTTTCTTTACACCAAATAATCCCCAAATATTCACAGCTGTGTTATCTACCATGCCAATGAATGGCAGTACTTTTGGGGCTAAATAGGGCATTTACGGGGGGCATCAAATGACCAGAATGTATCTCAGTTCTGCAGATACAGGAGTTTTTCATTCAGCCACATTTGCTTAGGCCTTGGAGAAACTGATCATGGAGCCTCAAATCACGTGATACCAAGAATGATTATTTCCAGTGCATAAAAAACTAGGTGCCATTTTTCATATCTTGATAAACTATGATGTGCTTCACCTTCTCCATCCTTCATGACCCTTCTCCCTCTTCTCTACTTTCTTTCACAATAATTGCCAGCACATGTGTGTTACACAGAATGCCACCTGTAGGTCAGTGGCTATCACTGGGTAAAAGGAAGAAAAAGAAAGCTATTCCACATTTGTTAGCATAAGTACAGAATACTATGTGATGGAAGCATGTGGAGGATGGAGGCACATACTGGACCATAAGGGTTATTGTCTGTATTAGCTTGTAAACTTTTTTCTACCAAATGAAACAGTCTCTATGGGAACAATTTGTGGAGGAAAAAGAAAACGATGATACAAAACAGCACCCCCTTTGGTAAAGGACTGAATAATTCACAGAGAAACACACATCTGCCAAGCTAATCAGAATATTGATACTGGTTAATTTGAGCATTGCTTTCCCAGTAGGGCAATCTACTTAGGGAACCAAATGATGAACTGAAGATTGCAAGATCAATGTAAATTCAGAGCAAAGGAACTTTGTTGTCTCTGACTGGCAGTAGTGATATCCTAACTCCAGAAACTAGAGAAATGGACAGTGGACCAGATGTTACACCTGCAGTCACTTGGTTGTGTGTTCAATGGCCACGGACACAGTGGCATTGACTGCCAGTGTTAACTCTTTAGTTCTTGACTTAATGATAACGTCACACTTTTGTTGTACTCATCACCCTTTCTCATTTTAATATGTATGTGGATTTTACTTATATGTTTCAGTTTGTAAGCCCCCAATTTGCTATATAGGCTAGAATACTTTATGCGTGTTGCTAACTGGTGACAATAGGCAGGTCCCCATTTGAGTAAGGAGAATATAGGGCAACTTTTTAAAAAAATTTTATCTTTATTGTTGAAAATATTACAGATGTCCCTCTTTTTTCCCCCATTGACACCCCTCCTCCCTGCTGCTGCCCTCTCCTGCCTTCCCCACACTATTATCTCTGTCCATTGCTTATGCATATGTACATATAAGGTCTTTGGTTTATCTCTTCCCACCCCCTCCCCCATTCCCTCTGAGGTTCATCAGTCTAACAGCCAATTTGTACTTAATACCTTCACCTTTTTTACTCATCCCCCAACCCCACTCCCATCTGACAACCAACAAAAATGTCTCTGTATCTATGAGTCTTTTTCTGTTCTGCTTGTTCATTTTGTTTGTATAATAGATTCAATTGTTGATAGATATGTACTTATTGCCATTTTATTGTTCATGTTTTTTATCTTCTTCAAGAAGACCTTTCAATATTTCATATAATACTAGTTTGGTGGTAATGAACTCCTTTAGCCTTTTCTTCTCTGGAAACTCTTTATATGTCCATCTATTCTAAATGATAGCTTTGTAGGATAGAGTAATCTTGGTTGTAGGTCATTGCTTTTCACCACTTCGAATATTTCTTGCCACTCCATTCTGGCCTGCAAAGTTTCTTTTGAGAAATCAACAGAGTCTTATGGGAGCTTCCTTGTAGGTAACTAATTGCTTTTCTCTTGCTGCTTTTAAGATTCTCTTTGTCTTTAACCTTTGGAATTTTAATTATGATGTGTCTTGGTGTGGGCCTTCTTGGGTTCACCTTGTTTGGGACTCTCTGTGCTTCCTGGACTTGTATGGTTGTTTCCTTCAACAAATTAGGGAATTTTTCTGTCATTATTGTTTCAAATAGGTTTTCAATTTCTTGTTCTCTCTCTTCTCCTTCTGGCACCCCCATGATGAGAATGTTGGTATGCTTGAAATTGTCCCAGAGGCTCTTTACACTATCCTCTTTTTTTTTTATTATTCTTTTTGCTGTTCTGATTGGGTGATTTTTGCTTCCTTATATTCCAAATTGATGGTTTGCTTCTTGGCTTCACCCACTCTACTATTGATTCCCTGTAGATTATTCTTTATTTCAGTTAGTGCATCTTTATTTCTGACTGCTCCTTTTTTATGCTCTTGAGGTCCTCATTAAGTTCCTGGAGTTTTGTTCTGATCTTTCATTTGGGACATATTTCTTTGTCTCCTCATTTTGGCTGCCTCCCTGTGTTTGTTTCTATGTATTAGGTAGAGCTGATACATCTCCTAGGCTTGATAGGGTGGCCTATTTTAGTAGGTATTCTGTAGGGTCTGGTGGCACAGCCTTCCTGATCACCCCAGCTGGGCACTCAAGGTCCACCCTCTGTGTGGACTGTACACCTTTCAGTTGTAATTGAGTCTTGTTTACTGTTGGCAAGTCAATGGGAAGGATTTACTCAGGCTGATCAGCTGCAAGGACTGACTATGACCACTGACCACTGACCTCTGACCACCTTGGAGGATCAGCTGTTCATAGGCCCACCACACAGAGAAAGACTTACTTCAGCAGGGCTCTGGAACCCACTGAGCCCACCCCTTGAGTACGTCACTTGTGGAGGTGGTTGGGTGTTGGTGCTTTGATGTAGTCTGAAGCTGTCCACCGGGTGTGCTGGCTCTGGGGCAAGGCCAGACACTGTCTATGGTCTACTTGGGACCATCAAGCATAAGCTACAAAGTGATCTGCAGATGGTTGCTTTTTGTGCTAAACTTGGAGGTGCCCAGGCAAGGCCAAGCTGTGAACCAAGGCTGGCTGCTGCTAGTGCCAGGCCTGGGGCCACTTAGTAAGAGGTATGGGGCTTGCTGAAGCCAGATGCTGCTTGTTTGGGAGATTTTAGGAACATCCGAAGCAGGAGCCAAGACAGGCCAATCCTATGCTAAAGCCACTGGAAACAGCTTGGGTGGACCTGAAAGATGGGCAGATCAGGGCCTTGAGGAATCACCAAGGCAGAGCAAACAGTGTGAGCAAGGTTTCTGGAGTCCCAGATATGGTTCCCATCTATGGGCCCATGGAGGAAGGGCTCATCAAAGGAACAAAGGCTTCTGCCAGCACCTCTGTCCAGGAGAAAGCTGCCTCTCCAGCTCTCACACTCATGCCAACAACTCAGTTTCTTCCCCATATGTCTCTGGTGACTTTCAAGCTGCCTCCCCCATGCTGGAGCCTGGAGGGTGCAAGTGCTAGTAAATCCATGCACAGTTCCTTTAAGAGGAACTGCCTGGGGCTCCAGAAGCCTCAGCCTTCCTCAGCCTCAATACCTGCTGGTTTTTACAGCCTGAAGTTGTGGGACTTCTCTTCCTGGCACTAGAACCCTGAGCTGGAGATCCTGTTGTAGGATGGGGACCTCTCACTCCGCACAGAGGACCTTCACAGCCAAGGTATCTGTCCTGGTTTTTATCTGTCACACGTGGGTGTGGGACCAGCCAGTCTGTGCCTCTGCCCCTCCTACCAGTCTGGATGTGGCTTCTTCTTTAATTTTGTAGTTGCAGTTCTGAAGGATGGTTGTTCTGTAGTTTAGTTGTAATTTTGATGTGGTTGTGGGATGAGGGTAAGTCACCAGTAATCTCTGGGGCAACTTTTTAAAAATATATATATTTTTATTGATTTTTAGAGAGGGAGGAAGGGAGAGAGATAGAAACATCGATGTGAGAGAGATAGATTGATTGTCTGCCTCCTGCATGCACCCCACTGGGGATCAAGCCCACAACCTGGGCATGTGCCCTGACCAGGAATCGAAACAGGACCTCTCAGTCCATGGGATGACGCTCAGTCCACTGAGCCACACCAGCTGGGCAAGGGCAACTTTTCTTTAAACACGTATCTTCAATATGCGTATCCAGTAAGATTAGAGATTGGATTACTGCTGCACACTATACAGATTAGGTAAATTGTGATTTGCCTTAACCAGAGAATTCATCATTCTGACACTTGCCTATATGCTGTGTTTCTTCTAATTTCTAATACCATCCTACATGATAATTGTCCCTGTACCACATGGCCTAATGCCTTTAGTTTCTTAAATATAGTACAAATATTTACACATTTAAAATGTATGCAAGTATGCCTTCGCCTATATATGTATCTGCCTAAATCCTAAGTGTGACATCAGTTGTAAACATCATAAGTGAAAAGATTGACAGATGTCAATTAAATATGCTAGAAGCAAAGAGACATTGCAACATGATAACAGTTAACAAAACAGACCTTGGCTATTGTAAATAACCCTGCAATGAACATAGGGCTGCATATATTTTTTCAAATTAGTGTTTTCGATTTCTTTAGATGAATACCCTAAATGTCCATCTATAGACAAGTGGATAAAGAAAAAGTGGTATATATATACATGGAACATTACTTGGCCATAAAAAGGATGAAATCTTACCATTTGTGACAACATGGATGGGCCTAGAGGGTATTAAGCTAAGTGAAATGCCAGACAGAGAAAGACAAATACCATTTGGTTTCACTTATATATGGAATCTAAAAAACAAAATTAATGAACAAACAAAACAGAAACAAACTCATAGATACAGAGAACTGATGGTTACCAGAGGTGAAGGGGGTTGGTAGGCTGGGTGAAAAAATTAAGGGGTTAAGGAGTACAAATTGGGCATGGCCAGTGTGGTTTAGTGGATTGAGCATCATCCCATGGACTGAGAGGGCCCGGTTTGATTCCCAGTCAGGGCACATGCCAGGGTTGCAGGCTCGATCCCCAGTAGGGGGCGTGCTGGAGGCAGCTGATCAATGTTTCTCTCTCACATAGATGTTTCTCTCTCTCTCTCTCCCTTCCTCTCTCTCTGAAAAAAATCAATAAAAAAATATTTTAAAAAGCAAGTACAAATTGGCAGTTACAAATAGCCACAGGGATGTAAAGTACAGTATAGAGAATATAGTTAATAATATTGTAATAATTATGTATGATGCCAGATGCCAGATGGGTACTAGAATTATCTGGGGAATCACTTCCTAAGTTATATAAATGTCTTATAACTATGCTGTATACCTGAAACTAATATAATATTGAATGTCAACCATAACTAAGAACTAAAACAATTAAAATAAAAAATAAATGTTACATTTACCACAATAAAAGTTAACAAAACTTAATGTTATGGGGGAAAATGCCTCTCACATATTTAACAGACGAAATGTAATTGATAATGGAGAAAATACTCACCACGACTATTTGTTACTATTCCCCAAATACAAAATAACATATGCTAATCAACAGAGAACAAGACAGATATCAGAGAAGAGCAAACAACATGAATAGGCAATTCTCAAAATAAGAACGTCAAATGGCCAAAAATACAAAAAGTTTCTCAATCTTACTAGTGACCATAGCATAGGGTGTTGAAAATAATGAGATTCTGTTTTTATTTTTTGAGTTGGCAAAAATTTAAAGAGATTGATAATATGTATGTTGAAAAGTGTGTGAAGAAAGGGGCAGTCTCATTGCAACGTTTTTAAAGAGCAATTTGACAATTCTTATCAAGCTCTTAAGCACAAGAACCTTTGAACGGGCAATTTCACTTTCCATAATCTATCTTAGAAGAATAGTTTCTATAATCTATCTTAGAAGAATACTCTCAGAAGAATGTAGGGATATTCAAATAAATGCATTCATCACAGCATTGTTTATAATAGGAAATTCCTGTTCTCCTAAATGTACATCACAGATCACAAGACACAGCCAGAAAAGAAATCTGTGTAGCCATTAAAATGAAAGAGCAGATCTGTATGGACTGATGTGAGAAAATGTCTACATTGTACTCATTGAGTGAGAAAAGCAAGTTGAAGAGTAACAGCTCATTTTTATAACAAAGATATATTGATGTACGTAGAAAGGCCTAAAAGGAACACTACCCCCTTCTAACTATCTGATAAGGACAAGTTTTCCTTTTTATTTCTGTAGTTTATACTTCTTAGTGCTTGTTGGATTTTTTTTTGTATAGTAACATATATTACTTGTATGAGTTTCTTGAAGCTGCCATAACAAAGTTCCACAAACTGGGTGGATTAAACAACAGAAATTTATTGTCTCACAGTTCTGCATGCCAGGAGTCCAAAATGCAGGTGTGGACAGGGTCGGTTCCCTCTGACAGCTGTGAGGGAGAATGTGTTCCCGCCTCTGTCCTGGCTTTGGCACCCTGGGGCATCCCATGGCTTGTGGATGGCACTCTCCCTGTGTGTTCACATCATCTTCCCTCTACATGTGTGTCTCTGTCTACAAATCACCCTTTTATAAGAACACAGCCATATCGGATTAGGGCCCACCCTAATGACCTCATCTTAATTTGATCATATGCAAAGACCCTATTTCCGAATAAGGTCACAGTCACAGGTACTGAGCGTTAGGACTGCAACATCTTTTTTGCGGGGACACAATTCAACCCATAGCACTAATTATGTAGTGAAAACAATTTGTGCTTTTCACTACCACACTACTCTGCCTGCCTTCTATGTTCTCGTGAATGGCTCCTTCGTGAGACAAGACCAGAATCTGGTGCTTCCTCCTGCCCTGTCTCTTCACCAGCTGCTCATCCATCAGGTGTAACAGCCGTGTATGCTTTTTCACTAGCAACTTCCTGATCATAAATCCACGAGTGTGCGGGATACAAGAATTTTTATCAATAGTTATGGGGGAGTTTCGAGCCTCTGCAAGAAATCAGGTCAAGAAATAATACATGTATTTCAGCTCCTTGGAAAGCTTTACTCCAGCCTGTTTCCCTTTTCTCACTAATCCTTCATAATGTCCCAGTTTCATAATGTGATTTAGTGAAATTAAACTCGAACAGCCCCAAATTATATAATTAATTACATTTGGCTTCAATTACATTGACTAATTGATCCAAGCCTGCTCCAGGCTACCTGCAGCCTGAGGTGGAACGAGGCAGGTGGTGAGGGCTCATTAGCTTAGTAGCTCATGTGGGCTAGCTAATTTGATTTTTAAAATTGTTAGAAATCTCAGATGGATCATACCACAAGTCAGGTGAAGCTCACTTGTTCCAAGCACTCCATGTTACGTAGGATTTTGCGATCCCTCATCAAAGGACCCTCATTATCTCTCACCTGGATGGTAGCTCCTACAGTCAGGCCCTTTCCCACTCGAATGCATTCTACCAAAACCCTGTTCGTTTTCCTGACACAGAGCGCTGGTCAGTGGTGATCCTGAGCTGGGACTGAGGAGAGGGAGCAGTCGTGGGTGCAGAAGGAATGACTGTGTGTCGCCCCCCTGAGCACAGTCTCCAAAAGTTGTGACTTTTCAACAGTTTATAAGGGAGTATGTGGACGAGATGATTATTGAGAACTTAAGATTCTGAGGATATGCCTTGAAAGCCTCGCTACTCAGAGTGTCCTCCCAGGAGCAGCAGCAGCAGCTGGTAGTTTTCTAGAAATGCAGAATCTTGAGGCTCGCCTAAGACTATTAAATCAGTGTCTGAATTTTAACAGAACCCCTGGGTGATATGTAAGCATTTAAAAATGTTTGCAATCCTAGAAGAAAATGTAGGCAACAAAATTTCGGACATCACCTAAGGCAGTGGTTCTCAACTTTCCTAATGCTGCAACCCTTTAATACAGTTCCTCATGTTGTGGTGACCCCCAACCATAAAATTATTTTCGTTGCTACTTCATAACTGTCATTTTGCTACTGCTATGTCTTAGGCGAACCCTGTGAAAGGGTCGTTCAACCCCCAAAGGGGTCGCGAACCACTGAGTCCTAAGGCAACAGAAACCAAGGAAAAAATGAATACATGGGGCTACATCAAACTAAAAAGCTTCTGCACAGCAAAAGAAACAACCATCAAAATGGAAAGGGAACCCACTGTATGGGAGAGCATAATTGCCAATGATACAAATTAAAACAACAATGAGGCATCACCTTACACCTGTCAGAATGGCCACCATCAATAAATCATCAAATAACAAGTGTTAGCGAGGGTGTGGAGAAAAGGGCACTCTAGTACACTGCTAGTAGGAATGCAGACTGGTGCAGCCACTATGGAAAACACTATGGTGTTACCTCAAAAAATTAAAAATTGAATTGCCATTTGACCCAGTGATCCCACTTCTAGGAATATGCCCTAAGAAGTCTGAAACACCAATCAAAAAGAATATATGTACCCCCATGTTCATAGCAGCACTATTTACAATAGCTAAGATCTGGAAACAGCCCAAGTGTCCATCAGTAGACGAATGGATAAAAAAAACTGTGGTACATATACACAATGGAGTATATGCAGCTGTAAGAAAGAAAGATCTCTTATCCTTTGAGATGACGTGGAGTGACCTGGAGAGTATTATCCTAAGTGAAACAAGCCAAGCAGAGAAAGACAAATATCACATGATCTCACTTATATAATGAACATAACAGTCTGAGGAACAGGGTAGACCCAGAGACGTGGAAGTGGGGTACAGACTGACAACCCTTAGAAGAGGGGTGCGGGGGAGGGAAGAGATAAACCACAGAACTTATATGCATGTACGCATAACCGATGGTCATGGACAACAAAGCTGGGGACGGGGTGGGGGGGATGGGGAGGAGGGTGTCAATGGGGAAAAAAGGAGAAACATCTGTAACAAATATAAATTAATAACATAAATAAATAAATAAATAAATAAATAAATAAATAAATAAGAATGTTTGAGATGCTCTGTTTTAGAGGAAATTTGGTGAAAGCCAGGGTCCATCTGTTCCCGTGTGATTCTCACATCAGCGGTCAGATGTGAGAGCCAGAGGGAAAGCAATCAGAAAGAGTAATGTCCATTTTGGTCACTTACACTCCATGTCACCATCCACTTACAACCCCTCTTCCAGGTTTGCTCCCTGATGCAATGCTTCTGACTATAATCACCCCTCTTTTCATAAATTCTGTGTATTCCCCAAAATCTTCAATCTGACATTCTCTATTATGACCCTAACCTAACTTTCTCACTGTGTTGCCTTTCCATTTCTTAGTGTATATTTCAGCCTATAAGTATATTCCTTGCACAACTTGGACAAATACCATGTATTCCTCCTTATTGGATTTACTGGTGTAGCCTTCTCACACTCTCCTCATTGCAATGTCCCTTTCCATTGAGCCTTTTCAAAATTCCCCAATCAAAAATGGTCTTTCTGAATCTTTATAAACTTTCATACATCTCTAAAACTAGTTATATTGTCTTTATTATAAACATTGTCTCCCCACTAAGCTGGACCATCACTTCTCGTTTGGACTTTAAAAATAGCATTTCCAGGCATGAACCTCAGGAACCTTATTTTATAAAATTATATCATGTTAATTTCACCTTCCCTGATATTGGCATGCTATGTTATAGTCCAGATTATACCATTTGAATTCTGACCCAACTCCTAGCTTCTCATTTAAGAATTATTGGTTTCCTTTGCTTAAGCAAGACTTCAAAGGCTGTGTAGCTATTAAGAAACCTGACCAGTTTTCTCTTAAAGCCATTTCCATGATGATGATGGGACTCAATTATATTTTTATTTCAGTCACTCCTGTTAAACAACAAATTTGAAGAAATAAAAAAACATCTGAAATATTAAAAAACGAAACTATTAGTAATGTGGACATCAAATATCATAGATAGCTAAATTAAATTTTATGTGGAGAGCTCAAGAGTTTATATATTTAAATTAAAAGTTATTGATAAAATGTAGTTCATGGTTTTTTATATTGTGGTAACCTATACATAACATAAAATTTACCATTTCAATCATCTTTAAGTATACAGTTCAATGGCATTAAGTATATTCACACTGTCATGTAACCATTACATCCACGTGTAAAACTTTTTCATCTTTCCCAACTGGAACTCTATACCTCTTAAACACTAACTCCCTATTCACCTCTTCCCCACCCTCTGGAAAACACCATTCTACTTTCTGTCTCTATGATTATGATTACTCCAGGTACCTTATATAAATGGAATCATATAATATTCATCCTTTTGTGTCTGGCTTATTTCACTTAGCACAATGTCTTCAAGGTTCATTCATGTTGTAGCATGTAGCAAAATGTCCTTGCTTCTTAAGGCTGAATAATGTTCCATTGTATGTACACGCTGCATTTTGTGTCTATTCATCCAACGAAGGACACTTGGGTTGCTTCCACCTTTGGACTACTGTAAATAATGCTGCTATGAACATAAGTGTACAGATGGTAGTTTAGGTTTTTAAGACAAACCAGCATTTCGAACATGGAGTCAATGTGTTTGGAGGGGAAACATAAGCTTTAGAGTTTATAATTCCATTGATTCAATGTCAAAGCTTACATCGATGCTGATGACTCATCATGTACAAATAATTATAAGTATAGCCCGGCCAGTGTGGCTTGGTAGTTGAGCATTGACCGATGTACCAAGAGGTCGCGGGTTCAATTCCTGGTCAGGGCACATGCCCAGGTTGTGGGCCCAATCCCCAGTGGGGGGCATGCAGGAGGCAGCCAATCGATGTTCTTGCTCATCGATGTTTCTATCTCTCCCTCTCCCTTCCTCTCTCTCTAAAATCAATAAAGAAAAAATATTTTTTTAAAAATAAATAATTATAAGTATAAATTCTCCAGTCTGTGTGGCATATATTACCCGTTAATGTGAAAAGGAAATCTAAGCAATATAAATGGGATTATGTGGCGTTCACTTGAACACCGAAGGTACTTTAAGATGATCTCGTCTAGCAAAAATTGGCCTTTAACTTAAAAATAGATTTCTAATTAAATCATTGCAGTTAAAACAATCCTACATGATTTAGAGTTACCAAAGCTGAACAAATCTTAATTTAAAATCACTTTTCTCAGTTTTCCTTCTGACTTCCAGAAGATTCTTCACAGTAGCACTTCCTGGGAGCTTCTTCTCACGTCTTGTGATATTTAGAATGAGGGTAATTTTATTTGACCACATTCTGTATCACATTTATCCACCTTATGCCACTAGATTTGTTCAAAAAGTGAATGTGGTATTAATGGGATGCAGTCCTATTGACAATAATAACAGCATGGATTGCTAACCACATGATAAGCTCAAGATGCATATTTGAATTGGCTGCATTTATGTTCCAGATGCAAGATGATTATCTGACAACAGAGGCAACATGATTTAATACATAAGGCCCAGGGGCAGGAATTAGGAAATCTGGGTTTTATTCCTGGCTTCATCACTTAGGTCATGTATACATGAGTGGAGTATTTTGTAATTGCATTGTTCTCGTTGACTCCAAACTGTTTCCTGCCACCAAACGTGTTTTACTGTGTTCAGTTGTAATGCTGCTGCTTCTCTTCCTTTGCCTTCTACTTCTTTCCTCGTCCTCCCTATTTCTTGCTGAATTGTATTAACTTTGTATTATATAAGGAATACATAAATACATTTTATTATTTTTGTAAAAGTTATAGGCAATGTTGATTCTCCCTTAATGTTCATTTTTTGAATCCCAGGCACCTCTCCCTCTCTTGTTTGTTTTCTTGTGCCTTTTCCCTTTTGCTTTTATTTCATTCATTTTCTGATTGTAGAGACTCATCCCATTTCTAGCCCATCCTCTTTTTCATACCTACACCAGCCTGAGTTGCACATACCACCATAAAATACTTTTCTGAAATACACCATGGCACACTTCCTGTTTCCAGTCTAGCATGTGAGAAGTTTGGAAGTTGTCACTCTATCCTAACAACAAGTCAAAAGTAAGACAAACTGAAGAATTAACAACTCTTCTTAGACCCATCAGAGCAGTGAAGTCCTAGGGCAAATCACTGCCCCCCAAATTGGAGAGACAAACGAGCAAATACAGAAAATCACAACTTACTTGAGCAGAATTCCACAACTAGCAACCTCCATGGGAATTAGGGACAGAGTAGAGAAATCTGTAATTGATTAATTGATGGAGGTTCCATGTCAATAACTATTGAGATTTAAATTTCATGGTGGCCCAGTCCTAGGGGACTCCCCATATTTTGTGAATTTTACCCTTAGGAGCTCTACCAGTACCTTACAGGAAATTTTGGAGAAAAATTCCCTCCTGTTTCCAACAGGAGGAGAGGAAAAGGAACCGTTTGGAAATATAGCCAAAGCATTCTATTCTTCTTAACAAGGTCTGCCCACAGGAGAAACTAACCAGAGTCTCGCCTGCTAGGGTTTTATCAGAGACTTACCTACCTGGGGAAAGGGAAGTTCCCAACTCCTGCTGGATCTAGACTTCCATGGGGAGTAAGGGAAATACTAAAATACAGCCCCTTCTAGTCTTTCATGTGGAGGAAGGGAAATACCAAATTCCGGGGTGGAACTAGTGAACTGAGAAGCATGTAGAATTTACAGTCCAGAGGCGCAGGCTCACTAAAGACTGAGACCTAACACAGGGCTATAGAATTCTTCCCCTCCTCCCACACGTCACATCACTAAAGGCTTATTTACAGCAGTTCTTTTTGCCCAGTGTAACATGTCTGGCTATCAAAACAAAACATTACAAGACATGCAAAAAGATAAAAAACAAAACAAAACAAACAAACAGTTTAAAGAGACAGAAGAAGCATCAAAACCAAACCCATATATGGCAGAAATGTTGAAGTTATCAGACCAGGAATTTAAAACAACTATGACTGATATGCTGAGGGCTCTAAAGGATGAAGTAGACAGCATGCAAGAACAGATGGACAATGTAAAGCAAGAGGTGGCAATCCTAAGAACCAAAAAGAAATGAATTTACCTAACAGTTAACAGTTTGTCCAAAATAATAATAACAACTGTATATTTGATTATTATGCTTATATATATATTAATGTATGCTGATGTATAAATGAAATGAAAGACAACCCCAGCCAGATGGCTCAGTTGGTTGGAGTGTTGTCCCATACACCAAAAAGGTTGCATGTTCAATCCCCAATTCGGTCGTGTAGAGGAAGCAACTGATTAATGTTTCTCTTTCACATAGTTGTTTCTCTCTCTCTCTAAAATGTCAATAAACATACCCTCGGGTAAGAATTAAAATAAAATAAAAAACAAAAATGATACAGGAGGTGGGAGAGAGAAATTAGGATTATTTTATTATAAGGTATTCACAGCACCTATGAAGTGGTAGAGTACTATTTGAAAGTGGACTTGTATTACTTATAAATGTATATTGAAACCCCCAGGACAACCAATAAAAAAGTAAAAAAAAAAAAAGTACAACTGATATGCTAAGAAAGGAGAGAAAATGGAAATCATATAAAATGCTCAATTAAATCCACAAAAGGTAGAAAAAGAATGGAAGACAAAATAACAAAGGAAAAGAGCAACTAATAGAACACAATAACAGATATGGTAAATATTAATCAAACTACATCAGTAATCACTTTGAATATCAATGGTCTAAATGTTTACTCCGATGAGAACACAAAGGTGCCCTGGCCAGTTTGGCTCAGCTGTTAGAGCATCGACATGGGGACCAAACAGTCACGGGTTGGGTTCCAGTCAAGGGCACATACCTCAGTTGTAGTTCATCCCCAGCCCTAGTTGGGGTCGTGCGGGAGGCAACCAGTCAATGTGTCTCTCTCACATCACTGTTTCTTTCTCTCTCTCTCCTTCTCTCTCTCTCTCTCTCTGCCCCCCCTCCCACTCTGTCTGAAGATAAATGGAAAAGAATATCCTCGGGTGAGGATTAAAAAAACAAAACACAAACAAGAGTAACAAGTGAACAAAAGCCTTGTTAAAAATCTACATTTACTTTGTGAGGCCATTTCAAGGAAAATTTTCTTTATGATAGAGATGCAATACAGTAGCGTGGCATAGAGCACAGACGTTGGAAAGGAGAGTTTGAATAATGGCTCTACCAGTGTCTCTGAGCAGGTTAATAACCCTCTCTGAGCCAACTTTAAACGGGAGGTACTAGTACCTGTCTCAGAGAACATTTCTGAGGACTAAATAAAATAATCCATGTAAGGCATTTAGTACAATGTTTGGCACATGCAAAATAATAATAGTAATAATAATAACTTACACTTGTTAGTATTTGCTATGTACTTACTGACCATCCAATTAATTTTAGTTAAAATAGTTCAGTGTGCTCAATGTTCACCATGTTTGGATGGTTTTTAGTCTTTTCTAACAAAGGGTGCACTTACCATCAGTGAATTTAAGGTCTTTATGGAACAATCCTCATTAGCTTTAAACTAATGGTTAATCTAATACGATGAAAGGTCTATATAACAGTAAGATGCCCTAATCAGAGAGTTAAGAAGGCTAGCCCATTAGGGTTTGCTTATACACACTCTCTGTTAACTGGGACTTAACATTATTAAGTGACCGCCGTGGAAACATCTCAAGACCTGCCTTAGAGGAATGAACTTACATGACCTTGGATGTTGTCATAACTCTCAGGCATGCTGGACCTCTATGGCAGGGCAGAATGGAGAAAGATATAAATCAGGACTAGAGGAAACGAAGTAGATCTACTGAGTAACTAAGGATCTTGGCCAATACTTAAACTTAGGATGTGATCAGGAGTAATGGTGACCCCAGGTCTGATTCCAACTTGCAACAATATTAAAAAAACAACAACAACCCTGAGTAGGAGCACCGTTGCAATAGAATTTAGGCAGCAGTACCATGCAAAGTTCAGCTGATAGCACCTTGGTTCTCTGGGCTCCATAATAAAAGGGTAACTGTTCTTTCACACCATCCATTTGAAGCTAGATATAAACCTATGGTAAGGGGACAGGAACAAGATCCAGACTTTGAGGACTTGATGGTAAGAGCTAGACCGATTGTCGGGGCTCCAGACAAATGCAGTCCCAGGCCTGGCAGGAAGCTAGAAGGAGTGAAAACCAGTAACCAAGAAGAAAATCTAACTTCCAGTCCAGGAACATGTTTTGGGGGATATGAGGGAAGGCTGCAGCCAAGATAGTGATAAAGGGCTTCCTGGGTATCAGATGGAAACTAAAACAGTATAGGGAAGCATTTCTATATATTGCTAATCTTCATTTCCAAAGAAGACCCATCTGGCAGTCAGAACCACCTGCCTTCATTGACACCACCAAAGAGGCAACACCGGGCATCCTTCAAGACTGCTTCCTGGTGTGTGGCTGCTCCTGTCTCTTCTTAGTCTAATGCTTCTATAACTGATACTAAAATGCATCCACAGAAGTGGTTCTTAAACTTCTATTTGCAAAGGAATGCCAGTTTGACAAGATTTTCTGGTCCATGTTGAAATGAGGACACCAGGGAAAATGTAATGAGTTTTCTTTCACAAAGCTAAAGTCATTCCATTGAAATAATTACCATATTATTCTGATATGGGGAAAAATTATTTATTTGGTGTTAAAATCTTTTCTTGTATGTGTTTATTGTGGTGATGGTTAATGGTGGTTTGCTCTTTGGGTTTTATTCTGCTTGATCTATATTGGTCCTCAATTTTATAAAAACATTTTCTAGTCCATGAAATCAAAATTGTGGGAATTGGTTCCTGATCAACTCAACAGCAATGCATCTAGCCTATAAGTCAATGCTACGATCATATCGAGTGGTTGTTTTTCCTACTCTGTGACTCATGACTACTCATTTGACTGATTATCCAGAGTAGAATTAGAATTAAAATAGGCAGGATTGTCTGGTTTGTTTATTTGTTAAATAGCTATCTGGATTAAACAACTAGAATAGCATCTGGAACTTTGTAGGTGCTTGATAAATGCTTACTGAAATGGGATTCAATTGCATTGTGGAAGGTATAGAAGCCCACACCCAGTTCCCCCACAGCCACCGTGAGTTATGCCCAGATGACTGCCACCCAGCAGAGAGCTACTCACTTTCTGTGAGTGGAAAGTAGCTTTTATAAAGGGGTGAGGCATTAGAGTGAGAATCTATTTAGTTCTGACTTTATTACTGACTGACTTATTTTGTGACTTGACATAGTCATTCAAGTGGACTTTCCAACCTACTTGCAAACTGTGAAAAAGTGTCCAGTTGCCTCTGTTGCCTAACAGTCTCTGTCTGAGGATAGTAGGGTTAATTAGTATGTGTGCATTATTCAGAAAAAAAAAATAAGTCCTTAACATAATAATGAGCTCCAGGAATCATGAAGCCAAAACATTTTTATCTTATGGTAGTGGCATGTATTTAAGTTAATGTATTTTTTGAGAATAAAGATAATTACTTATTGATGGCATGCATACCAGCATATTAAGACATTTTAGTTTTTTTAAATCTATATGCATACATTCTTTTTTTTAAAATTTTTTTCTTTCTTGATTTGAGAGAGAGAGGAAGGGAGAGAGATAGAAACATCGATGAGAGAGAACATCGATTGGCCACCTCCTGCATGCCCCCCACTGGAGATTGGGCCCATAACCTGGGCATGTACCCTGACCCGGAATCGAACCGGCGACCTCTTGGTGCATGGGTCGACACTCAACCACTGAGCCACACCAGTCATGTGCTTTCATTCTTTATCAGTGGGATAGTGTGTTGATTATAGTTAAGGCTAGTTTATTAAATAGTCTTTAATCTATAAAATCATATTATAAGGAAAACATTAAAGTAAATGTCTTCTGCAAAAAAGTTGTAATGGAACAGGAACTATTATTAAACTCCTTTACAAAGATGATTCTATGCAAGAAATACTTTGCATGACCTTTGTCCATATAACCCTGGGCAGGTTATGAAACACTTCTCTCCTCTTTAAATCTATAAATAAGAGTAGAATCTACCTCAATGGGTGTTAAGAATTAAATGTGGTAATAAATAGGCTTTAGCATGACACACAAATTATTTAATAAACTTTACCTAATATCATTATATTCTTTTTCTTCTTCTTCTTGCCACATTTTAATTGACATGCCAGTCGTAGAATACTTTAACAGCAAGAAAAAGAGCTGTGAAGAATCTTACATTGTTTTATTCTATTAAATTGCAAGTTCCCTTCAGCTCATCTCTATGATATATTTCTGAAAAAAAGGTAGGATATAAATAAGTTCAATTATTCTCCATCTCAAAATGCAACCGTCTCAGAAAAATCTACCTGACCTCCAACAAATCTACACCTAGATCATGCAGGCATGTGTGCACACAAAACAAATGTCATTTTTAATGAGATCCTTGAAGGAGTTCAGCCAACTTCCTCAGATGAGGCTCATTCTTTAAACCGAATTACATTTTATTACAAACAGTGCTATAAACAATATGGAATGTTGCATAAAAGCATGAGCCTTGAAGGTGGACTACCTGGTTTCGAGTTTCAACTCTGTGATCATGTACAATTATGTATCCTTTCTAATCCTCAATTTCCTCATCTTTAACCCCTGCTTTATTGAGGTAAGGCTAAAGTTAAATGAGATACTGCATGTAAAATAGCCCAGTGCCTGGCACCTAGTAAATGCTCATTAAGTTTTAGCTAGTATTACTTTTTATTATAGATGTTGTGTTTTCATCTCCAGAAGTTCTAGTTGAGTCTTTTAAAATAATATCTTGTTTCTATTCTCGTGATGCTTATGTTTTCTCTAGATTCTTGAGACTATAGAGAATATACTACTTGTTTCGAGAACTTGTCTGCTGGTTCCATCATCTTTGTCATTTCTAAATCTGTTTCTACTAATTGATTTTTTTCCCTAGTCATGGTTCATATTTTCCTGCTTTACTGCACACCTGGTAAATTTTTATTGCATGCCAGGCATAGTAAATTTTGTCTTTGATTGCTGGATGTCGCTGTATTCCTTAATTACTGTTGAATTTCAATTTGGCATGCAGCTAAGTTACTTGGAATAGGTTGAGTCTTTTCAAAGCTTGCTTTTAAACTTTGTTAGGGTGAGTTCAATGAGACTTTGATCTACAGCCGATTTAGCTCCCAATGAAGGCAATATCTCTCTAAGAATTCTTTCTATCTCCTATGTTGTGATTTCTTTCCACGCGAGCTGATGGGACCACAATTCTTATTCCTACTGGTCTCCCTACTTCTTTCCAGTGGTTTTTTTTCCCCCTTGGTGTCTGGTAGTTTACTCTCATGCATGTACAAATAAATTCTCCCCAAAGGCTCAAGGGGACCCCTCTGCAGATCTCCAGAGCTCTCTCCCTGCCCTTCCCTCTACTTCCCTCCCTTCTCCTCCCCTCCCCTGCCTTCTCCTCTTCTCCTCTCTCTCTCTACCTGTGTAGCTCTCTCACTCCAAGACAGTGTCTCACAAACTAGGTGTCTTGGCCTCCCTAATCACCAATTCTGTCTCCTTCAGCTCAGCCTCACCACCAGAGCCTGAGTTTCGCCTCCGTGAGCAGCCGGGGAGCTGACTCAGTCATTGAGCTGGGAGCATAATGGGACTCGCCTTGTTTTCTTCCCTTCTCTCAGGGACAATGGCTGTGCTGCTTGCCTATTGGCTACAGTGTGAAAGTCATTATTTTACATGTTTTGTCCAGTTTTTAATTTGCTCCAGGTGGGAAGTAAATACTTCATTTTAGCCAGAATTGAGAGTCCTTGGCTATTATGATCTCTGTGAAGCCAGTTTTAGGAATAAAACAGTCCTCAGGTACAAGTCAGATTACAAATGTACAACAAAGATGATACATCACAGACTGTACACATTGTGTGTATGTGGTTACAGGATGTTATTAAATACATGCACAATCTAGGTCTGAAATACCTTGTTTTTCTTTTTTGTTTTTCACTTCTTATAACATTTGGATTACTGGCAATGGCCCAATCTTTATATAAAAGCCACAAATTAGGAAGCTTTTATACAATTTAAAATCCTGCTTGAGGTATGAATAAGGCTTTTGTGAGTAACAAAAAATTAAATTAAAATGTTCCCTAAAGAAGAAAATTTGATTTTTTTAAAAATTTTGGTTTTACTATGAATATTGATACCACGCAGTGCTCTGAGTAGTGAAAATTGGACTGCTACATAAATAACATTTACAATAATAATTGAACATACATATGAAGCTAAAGTATGGGAATTCTCCCCATGCAAGGTTTAATTTTTATTATACAGCCACATGCTAATATTGAGCAATATCACATTGTCCAACATTAGATGGTGTGTGTGTGTGTGTGCAAGAGACACAGAGAACGTGCACACACGACGGAGAGTGAATTAAACTACATTTCTGGTTTAAATAAATATTTTATACTTGTTAAAGCATATTTAATCTGCAGACTGAGGATTACAAATCCATAATGGAAAACGAGAATTCAGACTTACCAAAAATTACCCTAGTAGTTTAATCACTGCATTTTGAGGCATATAAAATGTACTACAAGAAGCGAGATGACTACAAATTGTTCATTACATACAAGTTGTGCAAATGAGAAACACCTCCCAGATCCACAAACTGTAGTATATATGTCTTATAAAAATTACTCTTAAATCTTACATTTCCCCTTTGAGACATTTATTGTTCCTGGAGAAAGCAGTATGCTTTTTTTTTTTTTTTTTTTTTTCTTATTCCTAAATCTGTCTTCGATTAAACTAGAGAACTCTATAAATCAATAATAACCTTTTAGATATCAACCCCTTCATAATTATGCCCTCCAAATCCAGGTAATTGTTTGCATACTTTACACAGAAATAAATGGAGGAAAACATGTGTTCCATTTGATTTGGGGGGTAATAAAGATTAAGATTGTTTTTTAGCATTTGTGAAGTTTCCCTTTATCCTTATTTATATTAGATTTGAACAATTAATTTATTTCTCACAGAGAAACAAATAGATCAGGTAATGCTATATAGCTCTGGAGGGGGAAAAATGGCCTGTTAGGAACCGATACGGATTTTATCATAATATGGCTTTCATTACATATAATACTGTATAACCAGTGAGTTTAAAGGAATGCTTTATTTTAGTCAAATCAATCTCTGGGTATCTTTCTGATACTTCTGGTACATTTCCAAACAGGAAGTGGCTGAACACCCAAACGGGAGTGATCTCAGATTAAGAAACAACACAGGCATCTTGAAGGCTCTCTATTTGTAGAATGAAATGACAGAAGCAGAGAGGCCTGGGGCTGTTTTCCTAGATGCCTACTCTGGGTGCCAGCCATCTGTGTTCATTTAGGATGGTGTGTGTGTGTGTGTGTGTGTGTGTGTGTGTGTGTGTGTGTGTAAAGGGGGTGGGGGGCAGATCTCAGGTTGCAGGTCTGAGTGTGGGCTCTGATACAGAATGAACCTTCTGCCTAATGCTTCTCAAATAAGACCCCTCATCTGCTGGTCCCTCCAGAGAAGTAATTTCACCAATACCAGCTGCAAGGGGAATGTTTTGTGTTTTCTTTATTCAAAGTGAAAGATGTTAAACAGAAATTTTCAGAAGCACTTTTGTTTGGAAAAGGGGAAAGGAAGATCATGGAAACTGGAAAACATCCATGAAATTAGCCCCAAATCATGGTCAATACTGATCATTTCCTGACAAGCTGTCTATCAGCAAAGCCACAACAATAGTTTATTCAGGGCCTTCTGGTGCCACCAGTGATATCACATTGCTAATTAAATGTTGGTGCAATTTTGAATATTTTTAAATTTTAACTTCCATAACTGCAATAGGGGGTAGAATAGCACTTTGCTCTTAGGAGTCCTCTAAATCCTTTGTTACTATGCCTCTCTATGGTTTGCTTTAGCAAGAATTAGAAGAATATAAGTGTAAAGTAAAGGTCCTGTGTGCCTATTTAACTCACCTAAGAATAATGAAAGGCAAGAGGTCAGAGAGTAGGGACACACTTGGCCATGTTATCTCCAAATTTGGTATTTATTTGTGGAACAAAACAAAACAAACTTATTTAAATGTAGTGTCTACAAATAAGAGGTGGAAATGAGCTAGTTTGACTGTGTGATTTTATGTATTCATTATTCATAGCCAACAAATCCTGACTGCCTTTAATTGATGTATTTATCTATAAAAGTCCTCAATATGTCTATGGCCAGAAATATCATTGCAATTTTCTTCCAATTTTATATTCTCTTTCTCTCTTTACCTCTCTCTGTCTCTCTATGTCCATCTCTCAGTTTCTCTAGTTCTTGTTTATCTGACCTCTTTTGATATATTCTGTTCTTAAACATGCACTGGTCAATGTTGCAGTTGGAACACCCATGTCCTAATGCAAGACAAGGACATAGCAGATGCTTGGGTTAACATTCTGGATGTCACATCTGCTTACAGCAATATGGTTGGCATTTGAAACTTAGTGTCAAATTATCCATTTATGAAACTATTATAAGGTGTGAAGCTGTCCCTCCTAAGCCCTTCTCAAGGGGAAAAATTAAGTTTATTAACTGGACTTAACAGCCCATTTTGAAAATAGCCCCCAAACTCCATAGTAGTAAGAACATTGCATACATCCTACACTGTTGTGTATCTAGGGTTGGACATTGTCTGGATCCTTAGAAGTGAGGGGATACTTATTGAGTATTTCATACATTTTGAGAATTATTTAAAATGAAAAACAGACTCACCTAGGTAGAATTCGCCGGCCCAGGTTTGCATACCACAATGCAACAGTTGCATAAGGAGCTAATTAAATCACTTCCCCTTGCTCTTCTGGTATTTGACAACTTCTATGTGACATTTCTTCCTGGGTGCAAAGCGTTTTCTTCCTAAGGACTCTGATGAAAATTAATCTGTCTCCACATTTTGCAATTTGTATGTTGCAAATAAATCCTGTTATTTTGTCTTATTTCATAAACCAGCAAGCACTTATCTGCCCCAAATCATAGGATTCTCACAAAGTTACAGGACAAAGATCCTGTACTCAAGAAACTTGGCATGTGGTTAGGGGAAGCAAAAACTAGTAAACATAGTAAATAAATGGAGATCATATATGTTTTGAAGCTCAGTAGGAAATGGGTTTGCAAGGGGGTTAGGTGAATGGAAAGCAATGGCATATATCAGAGAAAGAGTTTGCTTTGTAAGGATAACATTGAAAGGAGCCCCTGGAGCAGAGAAGAATGCTAAGAAGAAGCGTAAAATGATGTTGCATAGATGAGAAGTGATCAGGTAATTTACTGCCTTTAAAGAAAGTCAAAGCATCCTGAACTTAATGCCACTGGAGAATCTTGAACAGGAAGGGACACGATGAATTTGGAAATCCCTCTGACAATGATGTTAGAGGGTTGGTGGGGAGCTGGACTAGGAGCATGGAGCTGTTGGAGTCATTCACAGTGATCAGACCTAGGTGAAGTTCATGGCAGAGCTGATGAATCAGTACAATCTGTGCACATTTTGTGGGTTTTTTTAAGTCCCCACCTGAGAATATGTGTTTTTTATTGATTTGAGAGAGAGGAAGGGAAAGGGGGAAGAGAGAGAGAGAGAGAGAGAGAGAGAGAGAGAGAGAGAGAGAGAGAAAGAAACATAGTTGTGAGAAAGAAACATCAATCAGTTGTCTCCTGTACGCATCTCGTCCAGGATTGAACCCACAACTTGGGTATGTGCCCTGACCAGGAATTGAACTCAAGACCATTAGGTGCATGGGGCAATGCTTCAATCAACTGAGCCACACTGGCCAGGGCTCTGTGGACAGTCTGAAGAAATGAACAATGGTATGACAGACTAAATATAGGAGGAGATCAGTGTCAGAGTCCAAGATGACATCAAAGTCTCAAGCTTGGGAAACTAGAAGAATGGTGACATCACTCAGAGAAATGAAAGAGTTGGAAAGTTGGTTGGGAAATACATGTTTCAATCATAAAAAGTATTTGAGGGTGTAGTAAGCTTCATTTGACACTCGTGTGTTTTTAAAAACCCCACTCGAATGATCCAGCAATGTCACTTCTGAGCATATAGCCCAAAGAATTGAAAGTAGGGACTCAAAACAAATATTTGTACACCTGTGATTTTAGCAGCATTACTTACAATACAACCTGAATATCCATAGATGGATAATGGATAAAGAAAATGTGGTACACCCATAAAGTGAAATACTATTCAGCCTTTAAAAAGGAAGGAAATTTTGATGCATGCTACAACATGGATGAAACTGGAAGACATTATACTAAGTGAAATAAGCTCAACACAAAAGGACAAATATTGGATGAGTCCACTTATATGAGATACCTAGAATAGTCAAATTCATAGATGCAAAAATTAAAGTTTCATTTATGAGGGCCTAGGGGAAGTGGGGAATGAAGAGTTATTGTTTAATGGGTATAGAATTTTAGTTTGGGAAATGGAAATGAAAAAGTTTAGCCTCGGATGATGTGATGGTTGCACGACAATGTGGATATAATTAATGCCACCGAACTATACACTAAAAATGGTTAAAATGGTAAATTTTATGTTATATATAAGTTAGCACAATTTTAAAAATCGGTATGTTAAAGAAAGAATGGACAAACACTGAGAGTGAATGGAAGACGTCTTTCCACAAAACGAATTTAGAGCCTGGGTTCACATTTAGATTCTGCCACTTGCTAACTGTGTGCCTCCTTTTTCTCATCTGTAAAATGGGGACAATAATGAAGATTAAAAGAAATCATTATGTAAAGCTCTCCATCACTTAGTAGGTGTTCCATAAATACTATTTTCCTTTTTAGTTAAAAAAAACCACACCACTCTATAATTGAAAGGATATTAAGGATTTTTTGGCATCCTTCCTGCCAAACAGAGTAACTTCAGGTAAGAGCTAGAGTGGCTGTCAGGAAGCAGAGAAATGCCGAGCTTGTGCAGGAAAGGCGCCCCCTACCTGTGGCAAAGATTGAGAGCACACTAAATGCACCGATAAACTCCAGGCTGTCTCGGACCCACAACTACCTCTGCAGCATATGCTTCCTGCCCAAATGCCAGAAAACTCTGTCACAAAAACTTGATTGTGTCTGATTTTTACCTTAAAAAATCTTTATAACTAAACAAAGTAGTAAGATGTGAAAACTCTAAGGTAGAACTTCCAGGTTCTCAGAAAGCGGAGAGACTCTGCTCAGAAATGGGAGATGATTCAGTCTCTCTCAGTGAAGTTCATCAGCAGAGAAAATGGTTCAAGGGTCAAGTAAGACAACGCACTGTTGGTGGAATCTAAAGAACAAAATATACGAACAAACAAAATAGAAACAGACTCACAGATACAGAGAACAGACTGATGGTTGTCAGAGGGGAGGGAGGTTGAGTAGCCAGATGAAAAAGTGAAGGGCTTAAGAAGTACTAATTGGTAGTTACAAAATAGTCATGGAGATATAAAGTACACCATAAGAAACATAGTCAATAATATTGTAATAACTACATGTGATGCCAGGTAAGTACTTGAAATATTGGGAAGTACTGTGTAAAGTATATGATGGTCTAACCATTATGCTATATACCTGAAACTAATACAAAATAGTGCTGAATGGCCCTGAACGGTTTGGCTCAGTGGTGAGAGCATCAACCAGGAGGACTGAAGGGTTGTGGGTTCAATTTCTAGTCAAGGGCATGTCCCTGGGCTGCAGGTTCGATCCCTTGCCCTGGTCGGGGTCATGTGGGAGGCAACCAATCAACGTGTCTCTCACAGTGATTGAAAAATACAAAATGGTTTAATGTGGAAAAAAAAGCTGTAATGCAAAAAAAAAAAAAAAAAAGTGCTTAGCACAGGGTCTGATAAACTCTTAATAAATATTCTTCTTATTAAACATTGGAAATTATTATAATTATTGAGTGTGTGGCTATAAAGATTTTTAAAAACACAACAAATGTTACAAAAGAACTTATATATTTTCATAACTTCTAGATTTTGCTTTGTTCCTGCTTTATGTAAGAATGAATTTTTTTTATCACGAAGTGTATCAAAATCAGAAATACACTGATGGAAAATACTTCTGAAATTCTAAATGATCAAATCTCTCAGCTTGTTTTTTTTTTTTAAGATGCTTCCATAAGGTAGTAGACACAGCAGCGCACAGCAGGATACACAGGTTCAGATGTTATTAATTACATTGCATCGTTGACATCAACTTACTTAAAAACTGCAAAGAACCTCAGAGATCATTTGTGGCAGAACCGAGACCAGAATCCAGGGCTCCAATTCTCCTTTCGGTACACGTCTCAATACATGCATTGCTGCTCCTGGGGCTCACAGAGCAGCGTTCATAGAAGCATGTGCCTGACATGGGCATAACAGAGCTAATGCCAACTCAGAGCCATTTGGACAACTCTGACTGTGAACCTTAGTCCTTCTCTAATTTCCAGCTGCTCTTAGAAAGTACATCACACCTCCCAACATGTGACCGCATTCTGCTTGCCTCTCCAATGCTGAAGTTCAGACAACAGGTTATCTTGTTTCCTGCTTTGTGTTACAGGCATTTTAAAGAGACACCCCTGTGGTCTTAGTTCATGGAAAATGATCATTTCCACTGAACAAAACTTAAAACACTAGGGAGGCAGTTTAGTAACTTAGCAGCATTTTTGTTTCATGTGAAAATATTATTTCTAGTTTATAATGGGAAGTTCAAAAACATTGTTTCTTATCATTAAAAGCTTTCAGAAGTATGTAATCCGGACTTTTTATAGGTATGTTCCCCATAAAATGCCCTGGGAAACAGCATACTGGTCTTTCTACAAAGAAATACCTTCAATATCTTCAGTTGCTTAAGGAAAAAGGTCTTTAATTTAGAGCTGAATCAGTCATACAGATAAACACTTTAAAGTCTTTGGAATCTGCAGTTAGTTTTAACAAGCTTTTAAGGTAAATTAGGAGCGTGTTGTATCTGTTATGTTGTGACAACTAGGAATTAGAAGAGACTACATGGGCTCATCCATTCACTATTGTTTTCCTTTGGCATCATATTCTGTACCAGACTCTTTATGGAAGTTGGATAATATATGAATCTTGCCCTGCGGAATCTTCCAATTAAGTCAGGGCCCTGTTCTGAATTGAATAGTGTTTCCCCTCCCCCCAAATTCCTGTCTACCCAGAACCTCAGAATGTGGTCTTATTTGAAGTAGGGTCTTTGCAGATATAATTAAGATATAAGTTAAGATGAGGTCACACTGGATTAGGGTAGGCCCTTAACCCGATCTCTGATGTCCCTATAAGAAGAGGAAAAGACACAGAGACATAGACAGATACACAGGGACACACAAGAGAGAAGGCCATGTAAGGGTAAAGGCTGAGATTGGAGTGATACTTCTACAAGTCAAATGCAAGGTTTTCTGGCAACACCAGAAGTTAGGAGAAGCTCCCTCCCTAGATCCTTTGAGCATCCATGGCTTTGCCAATACCCTATTTGGAACTTCTAGCCTCCAGAACTGTGAGAGAAGAAATTGTGGTTGTAAGAAGCCACCTGTTTTGTGGCAATTTGTTACAGCAACCCTAGGAAACTAACACAGGCTCCCATCTCCAAAGAGTCTTAGTTGGTCTGGGTGGATTTGGGCATGAGTATTTTCATAAAAACTCCCCAGGTGACTGTGTGTTTGAGAACCATCCCTCTGGTTTGGTGGTTTTCAGAGTCTCCAGAGCAGCAGCAACAATACAACATCAACTGGGAACTTAATAGAAGTGCCAATTTTCAGGCTTTACACAGCCCTTCAGAATCAGAAATTCTGGGGGTGGGGCCCAGTAATTTGTAGTTTATCAAGTTCTCCAGGAGTTCATGATGCCACTAATGTTTGAGAACCACTCCTTTGGTTGATAAGGGAGACTGGGGCAATGGAAGATAACAAACAAGCATTGAGAAAGGCAACAGGCAGGAATATTTTAGAAAGCAAGGCAAGAGTGTATATTGTCATGGGCAGCACTAAGGCAGTCCATCTGAACCTCAGCACTGACCGTGCATTGCTTAGAGGCAAAGATGTGTCCAAACAACTATCTTCCAAGTTCTGTTTTTGAAAGCAAACTGTTTTCAAATTGGGAGGTGGGGTAGAGGAGGGATGTTCTTACAATGTTGTTGCTGTTAGGGTAAATGGCCACCAAGACTCTACATTAAAATTATCTGGACCAAAGATAGCAGAGTAGGAGACCCCAGCCTCCGTCACCCTCAAAGATCAATAATTAGACAACTATCCACAAACAGAAACAGCTCTGGGGGTGCTCAGGAGACCACTGAAGAAACTTCAGCAGCATAGTGAAACAAAAAACCCAAGAATAACCTCACAAAAGGGAAGGAAGATCAGCTTCATTTTGCCTGCATCATCCCATTCCCCCGGGCCAGCGCTGTTCAGCACCAATGGGGAATTTTCATCTAGAGAGAGTTCCCCACACTGGGAAAGGGAGAATGGGGTGAACAACCAGCTTCCCCAGTCTTTAGATTGTACAATAACAAAAGGGTCAATTCATCCAAAGGATATAACAATTATTAATGTATATGCACCCAACATTGGTGCACCTAAATGTTAGGCAAATACTAACAGATATAAAGGGTACAATAGACAATAAAATAATAGTAGGGAATTTTAATATCCCAATTTTAACAATAGATAGATACTTCAGGGAGAAAAATGAATAAGGAAACATTGGAACTGAACAATTCTTTAGACTAAACTGACTAATAGACATAGAACATCCCATCCAATATCAGCAAAATACACATTCTTCTCAAGTCCACACAGACAAATCCAAGTCCACTCCAGGACAAATCACATGATAGGACACAAAGCAAGTCTTAGAAAATTTTAAGATTGAAACAATACCAAATATCTTTTCCAACCACAATAGTATGAAACTATAAATCAATAACAGGAGGAAAACTGGAAAATTTGCAAATATGTGGAAGTTAAATAACACACTCCTGAACAACCAAAGGGTCAAAAATGAAATCAAAAGGAAAATAAAAAAATATCTTGAAACAAATGAAAATGGAACCACAACATACCAAAACTTATGGGATGCAGCAAAAGCAGCACTAAAAGGGAAGTTTGTAATAATGAATGCCTTCATTTAAAAAAAATTTTTTAAAAAAGCAACCTAACTTCACACCTCAAGAAACTAAAAAAAGAACAAACTAAACCCAAAGTTAGCAGAAGGAAGAAAATAACAAAAGTCAGAGCAGAAGTAAATGAAATAGAGGCTAGACAAACAATAGAATATATCAGTGAAATGAATAGTTGGGTTGTTTTTTTTTTAAGATAAACATAATTGACTAACCTTTAGCTAGACATACCAAGAAAAAAAGAGAGAGCATTTAAATAAAATTAGAAATGAAAGAGGAAACATTACAACTGATATCACAGAAATACAAAAGATTGTAAGAGATTACTATGAACAAGTATATGCCAACAAATTGGACTAACCTAGAAGAAATGGACAAATTCTTAGAAACATACAAACTACCAAGACTAAATCATGAAGAAACAGACAATCTGAAAAGACTGATAACCAATAAGGAGATTGAATATGTAATCAAAAACCTTCCAACACAGAAAAGCCCAGGAGCAGAAGGCTTTAGAATTTGTTCAATTCCAGCAAACATTTAAGGAAAAATGAATGCCAGTTCATCTCAATCTCTTCCAAAAATACAGAAGAGGAGGGAACACTTCAAAATCATTTTACAAGGCCAGTATTACCTTGATACCAAAGCCAAAATGACAATCCTACAAGAAAAGGAAACTATAGGCCAAAACCCTGATCAATATAGATGCAAAAATCTTCAACAATATACTAGCAAACCAAATTCAACAATATAGTTAAAGAATCATACACTATGATCAAGTGAGATTTATCCTTGGATGCAAGGATATTTCAACATACATGAATCAATAAATGTGAGATACCACATTAATAGAATGAAAGACAAAAATCAATAGATGCAGAAAAAGCCTTTGACAAAATTCGACATTCTTTCATGATAAAAACTCAACAAATTGGGTATAGAAGGAATACACCTCAACATAATAGAGACCATACATGACAAGGCCACAGCTAACATCATACTCAACAGTGAAAGGTTGAAAATTTTGCCTCTAAAATCAGGAACAAGACAAGGGTGCCTACTCCCACCACTCCTATTCAACTTGGTACTGGAAGTCCTACCAAGCAATCAAGAAAGAAAAAGAAATAAAAGACATCCAAATTGGAATGGAAGGAGTAAAATTTTCTCTGTTTGCTGATGACATTATCTTATATGTAGAAAATTCTGAATACTCTACCAAAAAACAAACAAAGAAACCTCACACCTGTTAGAATTAATAAATAAATTCAGTAAAGTTGCAGGATATAAAATCAACATACAAAACTCAGTTGCATTTCTATACACTAACAATGTACTTCTGAAAAAGAAATAAAACAATCCCACTTATAATAGCATCAAAAATAATAAAATACTTAGGAATAAATTTAACTGAGGAAGTGAAAAAATTATACACCAAAAACATTGATGAAAGAAATAGAAAAAGACACAAATAAGTGAATGGATATCTCGTGCTCATGGACTGGAAGCGTTAAATCAAAAACTTCCATCAAGCCCTGGTTGGTTTAGCTCAGTGGTTAGAAAGTTGGCCTATGGACTGAAGAGTCCTGGGTTAGGTTCCAGTCAGGGGCACATACCTGAGTTGCAGGTTCGATCCCCGGCCCTGGTCAGGGTCGTGGAACCAGTTGATGTGTCTCCCTCACACTGAAGTTTCTCTCTCTCTCTCCCTCCCTTTCACTCTATCTAAAAATCAATGGAAAAATGTCCTTGGGTGAGGATTAACAACAAAAAACTTCCATCAAGTCAACTTCAATTATTGGATAAGCAGCTGCCATTTCTTTTACCCACAGCCCAAAGAACAAGACAAGCCAATAAATTTTATATTGATATGAAATTCTGTCTTTGTGAGGCTTACAGTAAACCGCTAAGGTCCGGGTAACTGGAAAACCTAGATGAAAAGGTTTGGTAAAATCCTCATAGCTAGTAGCACTTGATAGGAAAAAAAGGATCAACTGTTTTTCTGTTTTGTTTTGTTTTGTTTCCAGAGATGAATAGCTTAAGAATCCAATTTAAATATTTTTGTTTGCTTGATTTTCATGCTTCTGACCTCAGGCAAAAGCCTTCTCTGGTAACACTGGCAAGACTCTTTCTCAAGTGGCTTTCATTGTAGCTACATATTCAGCACAATTTTTTTCTAAGGTTTTATGGCCTGATAACACATTTATAGCTGACGTTACCATTTCCTCAAGTACGAAGGTAAAAAATATAAATTTTTCTTACAACTCTTTCTCTCCCTTGATCCCAACTTAGAAACTGCCCTGACAAAAAGCATTAACTTTTCCTCAGCCCTAACCAGAACTGGCAAATTTATTTAGTAGACGAAGTTTGTCTTTGAGATCACATTCCCTCTCCTTTTCGAGTACTCCTCCCAGGTGTCCAGTGCCCTCTAGAACACCTGTGACTGTTCAGGGACCACATCCAACAGGAGGGATCACCATCCGTCTGATCTTCCTTCATGCCTCAAAGTGCATCAGTTCTGTGGATTAAAACCCTGCTTTCCTTTAGTTAACTATAGTGATTAATGGTTGTTATTTGTTAATTAGCTGAGGTTACCCTTACTAGATAAAGCAATATTTTAACCGAAATTAAGTACAATATCTTTTTTATAAGCAGAAATGTTAATGATCAGAACTTCAAGCTCTTGCCGCAGTCCCTGGGCAGTGATTAGTCTGGGGCATCTGCCTGGAGTCTTGACAGAGTTGCCCAAACAGTGGTCCACGGCTCCCTGAAATCTAAACCACCTCGTGTGAGGATTAACAACTGCCGATTCTCGTGTCCTACTCCGGACCTTCAGAATCCATGTCTCCATGGCTGGGAACTCAGGAATCTGGATTTTAACAATTTTCCTAGATGATTTTTTTTT
Organism: Tadarida brasiliensis; assembly: GCA_030848825.1. Lineage (NCBI taxonomy): Eukaryota > Metazoa > Chordata > Mammalia > Chiroptera > Molossidae > Tadarida > Tadarida brasiliensis. The sequence continues at coordinate 72,323,300 of CM061267.1, read as the reverse complement.
GGTTCATTGGAGATGGAGGATCTTTGGTGTCACAGACAGAGCCCTAGATTTGGAGTCAGCAGGCCAGAATTTTAAGCTCTTGTCCTACAGGTACGTGTAGTTCTGAGTCGTTGATGTTACTTGTTTTGCGACTTAGTTCCCTCTCTGTCAAATGCAGATGATAATACTTGCTTTGACCACCTTACAGGGTAGTCATGAGGCTCAAATGAGTTCAAGCCTCCAAACTGCTGTATATACTACAGGGCTGGGACGAGGGTGAGGGGAAAGAGGCATTTGCCTCAGGGCGTAAAATTTAAGGGGACACAGAAAAATTGGTAATAAAAAAAATATCTTAGTGCAATATTTTTAAAAATAAGAATTAGTCCGGCCGGTGTGGCTCAGTGGTTGAGCGTTGACCCATGCACCAAGAGGTGGTAGTTTTGATTCCTGGCCAGGACACATGCCCAGGTTGTGGACCCGATCCCCAGTGGGGGGCATGCGGGAGGAGGCCAATCAATATTCTTTCTCATCAATGTTTCTATCTCTCTCTCCCTTTCACTTCCTCTCTCTCTAAACTCAATAAAGAAATAAAGAAATAAATAAAATAAAAATAAGAATTAATGCCCTGGCTGGTTTGGCTCATCAATTAGAACATTGGCCCATGGACCAAAGGTTGTGGGTTTGATTTCTGGTCAAGGGCACATACCTGGGTTGCAGGTTCAATCCCTGGCCCCATCGGGGTCATACAGGAGGAAACCAATCGATATGTCTCTCTCACATTAATATTTCTCTCTCTCTCTCTCTCCCTCCCTCCCTTCTACTCTAACTAAAAGTCAATGGAAAAATATCCTCAGGTGAGGATTAACAAAAAAAATAAATAAAGAATTAATGCAAAAAATTTCATGATGAACAAAACATCAAAATTTTCAATAAAGACACGATCAGTATTGTTGAATTTTCCTTTGGCCTCTAGCCTGTGGTATAGCAGTGAATTGTTGCTAATCCCATCTTTATTTAAAATGTTGATGTTTTGTTCATCATGGGGGTTTTGTATTAATTTTGATTTTTAATAAATACTCCATCATAGTATTATTTTTCTTGACTACTTGATCACGGTAGGGAGCCGGTTTCCATTTTTGTGCCTGAAACAAGTACCTCCGGGCCTTACCCGCCTCACCCAAGTCCAGGCCCCTTAAGCTGGCACAGGTTATGCAAATGCAGATCATCCTTTTTATCTGGCTTTGACTCTCTCGGCTCCAGACTTCTCTCAAGTAGCTGCATGCACATGTCTAAAGATGCCAGCCTGCTGGCACTCGGGCTATATCCTGACTGCTGAATGGTGGGAACAGGGTCCCAAAAGCAGGAGGCAAGAGTGCACTCGGGGCTTTTCGGGGCCTCCCTTCCCAGGGGCACTGGAGAAGAACTCTCAGTTCGGATGCTAGGTGTGTGAACCAGTCTAACTTGAGTGACCGGAAAATCTGCCCTTGTTTTGGAAAGAATTCCTCCAGCAGCCACACACCCTCCCCAGGGAAGTTTGGATTTGCAAGTTGCCTCATCCATAGCTTTCTGTTTTAGAGCTGTTAGTATATACGAAGGGCTGACTTCAGTCTCCTTCTGTTAGATGCAAGCATAAGGGACACCTGCCCTGGACAGCTGGTGACCAGGGGCTGGAAGGATAAATAAGGGGCCTGAAGATGATACTGAGCAGAAAGAATGCCCCTGCTCTTCATTCTGCTGCTAGTTTCCCCCATCACTCAAGGTGGCAACTTAAAATCTGGTGCTAGGTCCAGCTGGTGTGGCTCAGTGGATTGAGCATCGTCCCATGGACTGAGAGGTCCCGGTTCGATTCCTGGTCAGGGCACATGCCCAGGTTGCAGACTTGATCCCTAGTAGGGGGCATGCAGGAGGCAGCGATCAATGTTTCTCTCTCACATCGATGTTTCTATCTCTCTCTCTCTCCCCCTTTCTCTCTCTCTAAAAAAAATCAATAAAAACATATTTAAAAAATAAAAATATTATTAAAAAATCTGGTGATAGGACACAGGTCAAGGTGGCAGTCAGATACCTACCCCCTCCCTTCCTGCCAGCCTGAGAGGTCTGGGAAAATACCTCTAAGTTCTCGTATGGGGCTCTGGTTTGTGCAATGTCTGCTACACAGGGAGAAATGGGGCAGGGTGGGGGCAAGGATGATATAAAAAGGGGGAAGGCCCTGCATGAGAAACCCAGCTGGGCAGTCCAGAGGACTCGGAGACCATCTGGCTTTTGCAAAGTAGCAGATACACTTAGAGATTCCCAACTCCACATCCCCAACTGAGGGAACATGGATCTTATAGCAAGCTGATGACAGCCCCAGAAGGAAAGGGAGGTAGAAAAACATTAACCCTTCCATTCCTTGGCACCAGATACTAAAACTAGAGACAAATGAGATTATGACATTGGCAACCGTGACCTTTCCATGTGATGTTTTCCTTTCTTGCAATGCTTCCCTGGTCCATATATAATGGCTTTTTAGGGTAAAATGCTATGCAATTGATCACATAGCTGAAAAACCTTAGTGGGTGTGGCAGGCTGAATAATAACATCCCCCAAATATTCACGTCCTAACCGCCGGGAACCGTGACTATGTTGCCTTCCAAGGAAAAAGGATTTTGCAGATGTGATCAAGTTAGAATATGGAGACAGGTAAATCTTTAGTTGCTTGGTTAGCCACTTCCTCTGTTATTCCTTTGTTTCTCTTTCCCCTTTGCTTGTACTTTTTTTGTGGGAAGATTTATTCTTTCCTACTGCCTTTTATTTTGGCTATGTTTCCACTTTTGCAGGAGCAGATTTAGCTGACAACTTTGCTCATTCCCTCTTGGGCTCCTCCTCTGCCAGCCCTTTGGTAGAGCTGACCTTCCTTTTGGGCATCTTGGTGGCAGATAGGCACAGGCCACGTGTCCGCAGGCTGCAGGCTGCACGAGAGAGCCTGCTGGAAGCTGGGATGCTTGGCCTCTGAAGCTCTTCTCGCCATCACAAGGGTCTTTATACGAAGGAGGCAGAAGGATCAGAGTGAATAGGAGGAACTGTGAAGACAGACACAAGAGGTCAGAATGATTTGCTGACGGGGCCTCTGGAAGCTGAAAATGGCAAGGAAACAATTTCTCCCCTGAAGTCTTGAGAAGGAACGCAGCTCCGCAGACCCCTTCTGAGGCCCACATCTGCGAGAGAATGCATTTGCATTATGTTAAGCTACTAGTTTGTGGTGATTTGTTACAGTAGCACTTGGAAACTAATACAGTGGGATAATGGGTTAACACAGGTCATTTTGATTTTTTTTTAATTGTGCCTAGAGTTAAGCAAGCATTGATCTTGCCTTGGGAATAATTTGGTGACAAATGTTCAAAGCTGACAAAACGTTTCTTTTCCTTTGTACTTGGAGGACCTACCTCAAAGCCTGTTTGAGCTGAACGTGGCAGAGTGCACAGACTTGACACTTTGGCAACTCTCAGGACAATGGTATATGCAATTTAGCACTTAATACATAGTTTTTGTTAGTCTTAGTAGGAATGACAACCGATCAAGGGTCAACTGATATTTGACACAGGAGCAAAAACAACGCAGTGGAGCAAAGATAGTCTGTTCAACAAAAGGTGTGGGGACAACTGGACAGCCACATGCAAAAAAATGGAATCTATACACACACCTTCCACCCTTCACAAAAATTAATTCATAATGGATCGCAGACCTAAATGGGAAACATAAAATATAAAACTGCTAGAAGGAAATATAGAGGAAAATCTAGATGACTTTTTAGATACAGCATGGAAGATATAATCCATGACAGAAAGAATTGGTAATCTGAACTTTACTAAACTTTTAAAAATTTATTCTGGAAATGACAGTGTCAAGAGAATGAGTAGACAAGGCCCAGGCTGGAAGAAAATCTTTGCAGAATACTCATCTAATGTTATCCAAAGTATACAAAGAGCTCTTGAAACTCAACAATAAGAAGAAGAAAAAACAGCCCAATTAAAAAATGGGCCAAAGACTCTAAAAGACAGCTTCACAAAGTAGATACACAGAGGGCAAATAGTATGAAAAGATGTTCCACATGATATGCCATCAAGCAAAGGCAAATTAAAACAACAATGAAATACTACCACACACCTATTAGAATGGCCAGAATCCAGGCCACTGGCAACAGCAAACACAGATGCGGATGTGGAGCAAAAGGAACTTCCATTCATTGCCGCGGTGTGAGGGGGTGGGGGGAGCATGCAAAATGATCCAGTTACTTTAGAAGATAGGTTGGCAGTTCCTTACAAAATTAAACATGCTCTTACCATATGCTCCAGCAATCATACTCCTTGGTATTTAGTCAAAGGAGTTTAAATGCCTATGTTCATACAAAAACCTGCACAAGGATGTTTATTGTAGCGTTCATTATAACTGCCAAAACTTGAAGCAACCAAGATGTCCTTCAGTAGATGAGTGGATAAACTATAGCACATTCAGACGATAAAATATTATTCAAAGCTAAACAAACAAACAAACAAACAAAGAGCTATCAAGCCATGAAAAGGCATGGAAGAAACTTAAATGCATATCACTAGGTGAAAGAAGCCATCTGAAAAGACTACATAGTATATGGTTCCAACTCTATGACATTCTGGAAAAGGCCAAACTATGGAGACAGTGAAAAGTTTAGTGGTTGCCAGAAGTTGGAAGGTAGGGAAGATAAATGGGCAGAGCACAGAGAATTTTTAGGGCAGTGAAACTACTCTGTACGATACCATAATGATGGGTACATGTCATTATACATTTGTCTAAGCCTAGAATGTACACCACCACAAGAGATCACTAATGTAAACTATAGACTTTGAGTAATTATAACGTGTCAGTGTAGGTTCATCAATTGTAATAAGCGTTCCAATCTGAAGGGGGATTGATAACAGGCGAGGTTGTTCATATTTGGGAGCAGTGGGTATATGGAAAATCTTTGTACCTGTTGCTCAAATTTGCTGTGAATGCAAAACAACTCTCTAGTCTTTATTTTTAACATTGGGGAGTAAATAGGATTGTTCTCGTGGGATTATTGACCAAAGAAAATAATGAGTATTCAAGTATCCGATTTAAATGGAATTTCAAATTCACATTTCCAGGTCAATTTCAAATGAAATGATAACTATAATGTAGTTCATGATATCCCCCAGAAAACAGTAGTCTCCATGCTAGCACAAGGGGAATTGACAAAGCCATAACATCCTCCTGTGTCTGGGACCGCAGTATCTCTTAAAGGACCAAGTTTACATTGTAAATTTGTGCTAAAGATTAGTAGATCATTGGGCAGAACAGGCTGGTTCACCTAATGGTCTATTAATTCTCCCTGCTCAGAGTTTAGCCTCCTGTCAACTCTGCTGAGAACAAAGCCAGGCAGCTTGTTTGTCAGCTAGCCTTCATGAGGACAGAAGCTATCTTATATTTCTTTGAATGTCCTCTGCTGTATTTAACACTGTTCTTTGGATATAGTTCTGGATTTTTATTTATTTAATTCCTTTGACTGGTTCCTTGGGTTTAATTTCTGCCAGGCTCACCACAATGAGAACAATGTGATGCTCTCTCCAACTCTGAGGGTGTGAGCTTCCCTGACCGGGCAACATACGCCCTCCTCGCATTTAAGGAATGCAGAAGCTATGGTAACTTCTGTTTTATCAACAAACCAGGATACAAGACTGTATTGAAGGCATATTCTCCTATGTGAAAACAAGATATAGCAAATACCTGGAAGGAAATGTTCCTAACAGTTAGGAGTAGGTTCTCCTGCAGTGTTTGATTATAATCGATATATACGGAACCTTCTTTAGATGTAGGCAAGAGGTTTTTTAGAGTGGTCAACATACCACGATCACTCACAAATAAATTTATTAAAAACATCTGGGTGCCTCTACCCCTCCGGGTCTGACCCTCAGCTGGCACAGCACAGCCCATAATTTTTAACATCCACCTTCATGACCACACTGCTCAGGCCCCAGGGAAATGAATTCCCACATCTCTTGCCCTATATCCTTGAAAGAAAAGGTGACAGAATTTGAAAGCTGTGAAGGATCATGGGTAATGATGATGATGTTCTGGAAGGCTTGGAGAATGTGAGGAAAAGAGTCAAACTTGTCAAATTCTCCCTCTAAGATAATATGAATGCAATAGATGTTTTCAAAACAAAATATCATTTCTCAGTAACGCTAACAATCCTTTTTCTTGCTTCTCTCTCTTATTTTTCTAATTCCTGGTTCCCATGGTATTTAATTAGCACAATATTTCACAAAAGTTGCAAATGGTGGCTTAAGAACATTTTGAATTTTAACTTTGTATATTACCCTTGGTACTGATTCTTTTTTTAAGTTGTGGTAACATTGGTTTCTAACATTATATAAGTTTTAGGTGGACAGCATTATAATTAGATGTCTAATTATAGTATTATCTACATAGTATACACTGTAGGGTGTTTACCACCAAAAGTCTAGTTTTCATCCCCCACCGAACTATTGACCCCCCTTTACCCATTTCGCCTCCCCCCATCCTCCTTCCCCTCTAGTAACCAACAATCTGTTGTCTGCGTCTATGAGTCTGTTTCTGTTTGGTTTTGCTTGTTCATTTGTATTGTTTTTTACTTTCCACATATAAGTGAAATCATACCATATTTACCTTTCTCTGTCTGACTTATTTCACTTAGCATAACCCACAAGGTCCATCCACGTTGTCACAAATGGCAATATCTCATCCTTCTTACGGCTGAGTAGTGTTCCGACGTATGTGTGCACCACGTCTTTATCCACCCCTCTGGCCCCGGACACGGAGGTTGTTTCTGCATCTTAGCTGTTGTAAAGAATGCTGCAATGAACTGAAGGATGCATGTATCTTTCTGAATTAGTGCTTTCATATTTTTCAGATGAATATGGTACTGATTCTTTATACTGGCCGCAAAATGGACATAGACTGTTTAAAATGAGACTAGTTTTAGCTTTATAAAAATAACAAATATGATTTAATTAAAATGTTAACATACTAAATAAATTTTGGCATCTATTAATTATAATTTGTAATTCACTCTTTAAACTTTTGAATATTTTAAAAGAAGGCTTTTAGAAGCATGTAACTTTTATATTTTATTTTTTATGTTTAATTTATATGTTCTCATATGTCTAATTTTTGTATATTTTTAATACAATTACAGCTCTTGAAACCCTTTAGATCATTACTGTGAGTTGAAAATAAATTACGTAAACATTTTGAATATAACAACATTAGTGATTTTGCTGAAATAAATGTGAGAAAAATTAATATTTTGGAACAAATACATCATCCCTAAGTTATACAAATCTTTATCATATATTTAGCAACCACCAGCCCATTACCACATAAGACAGATGTGTGCAATAATAATTAAATTTAGTAAACTGATATTTTTGACAGACCTCAGACACATAAAAACTATAGCTTTACACATATCCTTTGTTTTTTGTTTTTTTTTCACTAAGAGGGTACATTTGTCAAGATGGGAGGAGAGTATATATTTGCTTACCAGTTTATAAGACAGAACTACAATGCCCTGGGATGTGCCAGCTGCACCATCCTTTGGGTCTATGTGTTCATGCGCGCCCATCCGCTCTCCCATGGCAAAATACAGAGGAAAGCCACCGTGGATGGTCCCCGAATGAGAGTATCCCTGACCTCCTGGCGGAACAGGAAGAAGGCAGCCTGGAGAAAATGACTGATTCACCTTGAAACAGTGATTTCACCAAAACAGACCCTGCCCAGCTGCGCCAGACCAGATTATAAAGTGTGTTAGGAGCCATGTCCAAGGGACAGGGCCAATTATGTCCTCAGACTGACATGGTAAGAAAGAGTAGCAGAAAGATAAGAGCCTGGGGGAAATTGAGCCCCACAAAAAAATGTCTCTTGTGGTGAGCTTCCTTTGTTTCCTCAGCCCCAACACTCAGATATGTTTAAGATAAAAAGTGCTTGAATTTGACAGACAGCTAAGAGCACCGATTGCCTCAAGAGCAGAGATTCCTTGGAAATGATAAGGTGCAACCCCGTCAAATGGTTGCCTTTGCACTGCAATCTGCAGCCATAAAGGCTGCCGGGACCAGCAGGGGCACCAGCTCCAGTGGTCCAGGGCTCCCCAGACTACGTAATGACAGAGGCCTGAGCATCCTGGGCTCGGGATGTGTCCGTTCAGGGAAATCTCCAGCTCTGGTCCTTGGATGGAGAAGCTGCCCAGGAGGGATGCTGTGTGGGCCTGGTGGGAAGATGTGCCAGCCGGGCTGCTCTGGCTTTTCACCTACCCTTACTCCGAGCTTAGCTGAGCAGCGAGCTCACTGTGGAAACCAGGGTGGGTGCACGGGTTGGCATCTTATTCTGGGACCATGCTGCTGGGAAATATCTCCCTTGAGAGAAATGATGGATTTTCTGGACTCCCCAGGATTCCAGACTGTATGTAAGGTCCATGCAGCCTGAGAGGATTCTGCTTTCGAGTGCCCAGACAGAATCTGCTCTGGGAAGAGGACAGGAACACGGGCTAAGGACTGAGCACTGCTCATACCTCATGAAGCATCACACACTTGAGAAAGCCTGTCGTACTCTATCCTGATGTGCCGTATGCACATAGTCATAAAATATCCAGGTTCTAGTAGCATACTTGTTAAAGTTATTCATCCCTACACTGATTTAACAAATACTCACAGCCAGCTATGAGGACAAGACACAGGAATGGGAGTAATCACAATACTGTTGAGCCCTTAGATGTTGGGTTTTTTAAAATCTTCACCTGAGGATATGTTTTTCATTGATTTTAGAGAGAGGGGGAAGGAAGGGAAGAGAGAGAAAGAGAAACGTCAATGTGAGAGAGAAACATGGATCAGTTGCCTCCCATTTGCATCTCGACCAGGGATTGAACCCGTAACCTAGGTATCTAACCTGACCGGGACTCAAACACATGGCCTTTCAGTGTACCCGATGACGTTCCAACCCACTGAGCCACACCTTCCAGGGTGCCCTTGGATTTTTTTTTAGAAATGTGGTTTTCATCTAGATGAACTAGTTAAGGTGCAATTCAGTTTAAAGGGCAAGGGAGGGCTTGAACAACCTCTCTACACCCCAGCCCATCGAGTCTATTAATTTTAATGTGGAAATGCAGTCTGGCAGGATCCTTTCCTGGTCCTACTGTTTTAATCTAATTCTTCTAGAGCCTTGATCCCCGGCACAGGAGGCTTCCACCAGTGAGTGCGTTTGGGGAGAATACAGGGGAAGGGGGGCTGTGAGGTCAGGTGAAGGCAAACCCATTTCTGGTGAGGTCTTTTTTCAGGCAGTAGTATTACCAAGAAGTACAACTACTTCTGTGAGTACCCTGAGTTTCTGATGTTATAAAACACTCTCTACACTGTGATTTTTCCACATATGAGACTTGCCCTGGCCCTGCGCATCCCTTTCTCTGCCTTTACTCACACTTTCTTTTATTGATTGATTGATTGATTGATTGATTGACGTTTTGAGAGAGAGAGACTGATTTGTTGTTCCACTTGTCTATGCATTCATTGGTTGATTCTTATATGTGCCCTGACCAGCAATCGACCAACAACCTTGGTGGATCCTGTTCCGTGTATCTTCTAGTTTCTATTAATTCTAGGATACATAAACTATATGAAGTTTTGTAACTTACCAGTATGCATTTTAAATTATCTTTTTACATTGATTCCTAACAATTGTACTGTGATCAGAGTGTAAAATGTCTCATACCCGTCCTTTGTATCCTAGCCATGGTCACTTTCTGTAAATTTTCTGTGTGCTTGGAAATAACATGCATTTGCCAATTCTCAAGCACAAGGCTCTAAGTTCATTCTATCCAATGTATTAATTGTGTTGCTCAGTTCTTCTATCTACTGTGAGCTCTTTAGTTTGTTTTTTCAATCTTGCTTGTGAGCACATGTGTCTGAAAATGGTATTTCTTTGAGGCCCAGGCTTAAGGTGTGTTTCTTCAGAGTTCACATTGACTTTTCCTTATCCATGCGATTCTTTCTGCCCAACATGGTTAACAGACAAGCAGGTTACAGATGGAGAAATTATAATTAAAGAAGACATACAACTTGATTTAAGATTACAAAACATACCAATGTCATGAATATTATAATTTACCCATTCTGTGACTCTCCTGATGTATTTCAGAGACATTTGGACAGTACCTCTCAAATGTAGGACCATCTGATACAGGTCAGGTACTTTTCTGCAGAGCCTATTCACTAATTACAAATCAATCAAGTAGGGTTAAATGGTGTGTGTGTGTGTGTGTGTGTGTGTGTGTGTGTGTGTGTTGGCAACATTTTAGAGAGTCTAGACTTGGATCCTTTTCTTCAATCAGTTTACTGACCAGTGTTTAAACAGGCATGCATAGTTTACAAATAAAGCTTTTACATTCAGCAAACATTTTGTAAGCACTCAGGTTACAAAAATGGCTAAAACATTTTTTCCCTTGAGGTGCTTACAGTGTACTGCAAGAGAACGCATTAACAATTACATTGCAGTGTGATTGGAGCTATACTAGAGAAACAGATCTAGTAGTGAGAGTGGAGTTAAGTGAACAAAGAACTAGAGTGGAGTGAGAAGGGAACACAGAAGTCTTCACAGAGCCCTGAAGGCCACGTGGGTCGATATGGTGATAGGGAGGGAAGTCTGGACAGAAGGTATGAAAGAACACCACACATTATGGAAATGTGAATAGTTCTACATGATTTGGGCAGAAAGGAAAATGGAAGGCATTGAGGTAAAGAGCAGCTCCTGTGGAAAGAAGTAAAAACAGAAAAGCTTACTGGAAGAGATGGTGAGAAAAATCAGTTCATTTGGAGAAGATGGTTGGAGGGAAGTTCAGAGAGAAGAATTCAGAAAGGTAGGTGGAAGATACCCTACCACATGATCATTGCAAACAGAGAAATATGCAAAATCTCCTGTGCCACAGATTTCTTTTAACTTATCTTTATTGTTGAATGTATTACAGATGTTCCCCCTTTTTTTCCCCATTGACCCCCTCCTCCCCAATCCTGCCCCCCTCCTGCCTTCCCCATACTATTTTTGGCGTCCATTGGTTATGCATATATGCATAGAAGTTCTCTGGTTTATCTCATCCTGCCCTCCCTCACCCCTTCCCTTTGGGGTTCATCAGTCTAACAATCAATTTGTGCTTCTTAATTCCTTCATCTTCTTCACCCATCCTCCTAGCCCCCTCCCATCTGGCAAGCAATGAAAATTTCTCTGTATCTATGAGTCTGTTTCTGTTCTGCTTGTTCATTTTGTTTGTAGATTCAATTGTTGATAGATATGTATCAATTGCCATTTTATTGTTCATATTTTTGTTCTTCTCCTTCTGTACACCCTTCTGTTATAATTGAGTCTTGATTGCTGATGGCACGTCAGTGGGAGGTATTTACTCAGGCTGATCAGCTGCAAGGACTGGCTGTGCCCACTGACCACTGGCCTCTGACTATCTTGGAGGATCAGCTGTGCAGGGGCCCACCACACAGAGCAAGACTTACTTCATCAGGGTTCTGGTACCCACTGAGTCCACTCATTGAGTGTGTCACTTGTGGAGGTGGTTGGGTGGTGGTGTTTCGATGTGGTCTGAAGCTGCCCACTGGTGTGCTGGCTCTGGGACAAGGTCAGCCACTGCCTGTGTTCTACCTGGGGCCACCAGGCATAAGCTACAAAGTGATCTGCAGATGGCTGCTTCTTGTGCTGGGCTTGGAGGTGCCCAGGCAAAGCCAAGTTGTGAACCAAGGCTGGCTGCTTCTAGTGCCAGGCCTGGGGACACTTAGTGAGAGGTATGGGGCTCACTGAGACCAGATGCTGCTTGTTGGAGAGATTTTAGGAAACTCTGAAGCAGGATCCAAGTCAGGCCAATCCTATGGTAAAGCCACTGGAAACACCTTGGGTGGGCCTGAAAGGTGGGTGGGGCTGGGCCTCAGGGAATCACCAGGGCAGGGCCAACAGTGTGAGCCAGGTTGCTGGAGTCCCAGATATGGCGCCCTTCTGCCACCCTGGGGAAGGGCTCACCAAAGGATAAATGGCCTCCACCAGCATCTCTGTCCAGGAGAAAACTGCCCCTCCAGCCCTCATCCTGAGGCCAAACAGCTCAGTTCTTCCCCATATGTCTCTAGTGCCCCTCAAGCTGCCTCCCCTCTGAGTTCAGAGGGAGTAAGCCCAAGTAAATCCATGTGTGGGCCCTTTAAGAGGAGCTGCCTGGGGCTCCCGCAGCCTCAGCCTCCCTCTGCCTCAGTTCCCGCTGGTTTTATAGCCAGAAGTGATGGGGACTTCTCCTCCTGGCACTGGAACCCTGAGCTGGGTGCCTGGTGTGGGACGGGGACCCCTCACTCCTCAGGGAGGACTTTCCCAGACGAGGTGTCCCTCCTGATTTTTATCCGCCACACTTGGGTGAGGGACCAGCCTGTCCACGCCTCCGCCCCTCCCAGCAGTCTCGATGTGGCTGCTTCTTTAATTTCGTAGTTGCAGGACTTCTATTCAGCTCAATACAGGCGGTTCTGAATGATGGTTGTGCTGTAGTTTAGTTGTAATTTTGATGTCCCACAGATTTCTTATTGAGACCAATGCTTCCAAATGTTAACATGCTTACAAATTCACCTTGGGTGACTCGATTCTGATCCAGTCGGGCTGGTGGGCCTAAGATTCTGTATCTCAAACAAGTTCTCAAGTGATGCTGATGCTGTTAATCTGCAGACCACACTTTGAACAGCAAGTGTTTAGAATATACCATGGTTTGTTCCAAGTCCTTTATATGGTCTTAAAGGTAGGCTGTAGTGCTACCTTTCAAAACTCACACCATATTACTGATATTTCCAAAGAGCCTGTTTTTTTTTAAAGCTTCATATAAGGTGTTCCTAGAATTAGAGGAGAAAAAGAAATCCTGTCTTTCTCTTCCTTCAGGCTGTTGTGCTTCTGAATCTCATTTTCTCTTTTACCACATGCTGTATCTCTTTCAAAAGGTCGTTTAATAACTTAGTTCCCTAATTTTATGAACATGTTATGCCTACATCATATAGTCCCTTTAAAAGAGAAGTCTTAAAACTAAGGAAACTATAAATTACTTGAGATCTGTAATTAGATTTCAGAGAATTTTGTATCTTCCATAGTACCTAGCGTAGGACTTTGTACACAGTGAATGCTCTTATCTGTCTGTTGAAAAACCCACACATACCGTAAGTTGTTTCAAAAGAATTTCATGACTGTATGGAAATAAATTGTACACATAATCTTTTTTCCTCGTGTGCATGTAAATTTTGCATTTCAAAATACTGGGCTTCCTTCACTGCCAATGGGAGTTTTGCACACAGTCTATAAATCTTGCTGTTAAGACATTTTCCTTCATTATCCTAAATTTATCTTAATTTCAATCCAATTAAAAACTGTTTACTAGAGTTTTCTCCCATATAATTGAGCACAGTATAGTTGATTTTTTAACTGTAAACATACATCTGTGAATAATTCCTAAATGCCACAGTACATAGGAGATCCTGCAGCATAATGGAAGTAATTTATTTCCAAATTGCTCCCATTTCTCTTATGACTTGCTTGCAAAGCTTTATTAAAATCAAGTCCAGCAGGTATGACAAGAGGCTGACCTCGTTTCCTAAGCATTATGCATGCTGCCCACACAAAAGACTCCTAAGGCTTTTGCATAGCCCGTAAATTCATGCATCCCCAAATCTATGTCCCTAGTTAGTTACTGAAGCAAAGAGTAGTGGCAATAATGCAGCATAATATGTAAAAGCATGGAATCCAAAGCAAGACCTCAGGGGGCTGCATTTCAGCTCTACCACTCTCCAGTGGTGCGACTTGAAGCAAATTACTGAACCTTTCTCAGTCTCAGTTATCTCATCTATAAAGGAGAATAATACCAGCGTCTACTGCACAGGATTATTATGAGGATTAAATGACTTGGTGCATGTAAAGAACATGGTAAATGCCTATTATTGGCTGTTATTATTATAATCAGTATTATGGTCATTTTTAATTCCAACCAACCCCTATAGCAGCCAATCTCCAGGCTATAGATGGAGTTGCCACACAGAGAGTAAAGATCAAACACCAGCATCTACCAGACGATTACAAGCAACCATATTATGGGTTGGTTATTCTGGTCATCCTAGTGGTCAAGGGTCATTGATCAGCAGAGTCAAGTCCATTTTTCAGCAGATAACCTTTTAATAATAGTTCCTAAACCAGTTAACCGTGTTACTCTGTTTCTCAACAGACCAGCATTTTCTATCGCACAATTTGAGTAATAGGTCAATTTGATTGGATTCATCAAATTGGTATTGAGCATCCCTTTGTGCAGGGCATTGAGTCAAGATACAAAGATGCATATTTAATGGCTATTAAATGCCCCTTTATGTGCCAACCTAGGTGATGAAGATATAAAAGAGAGCAACGTTCGTACAGTTCTTGCCCTTGGGAAGTTTCTAGTTTAGACAGGAAAAAAAAGAAAATTAACTACAATTATAATAAAGTCTACATGTTGTCCTTGGGGAGGACAAAATGCTACATGGGAGAACAAGATGAGGGGGAGATCAAGGATGATGACCAGGTGGAAGTGGCATCCAAGTTGAGAACAAGAGCATGAATAGGACTTCCCCACGTGAAGAGACAGGGAGAGTACTAGGGAACAGCACAAGCAAAGGCTCGGAGACAAGGAGGGCCCAACAGGCTTCACTGGAGAAACCAACAGGAGTCGAACATCTCTGGGGTGTATAGTGCAAGAGTTAGACGGGAGAGATGGATAGAACGTGGTGAGCCATGGTAAGGGGTTTGCATTTTATTTCAAGGGCAATGGGAAGATACTAAGGGTCTTAAGGAGGGGCATGAGATGATCGGATAAATAGGTATTTTTAGAAAGATTAGTCTGGCTGCAGAGAAAGGAATGAATGGACAGGGGAAGGCAGACAGACGGCAAGACTTGAGTCAGGAAAACCAATTTGATTGTTGTGATGATAAAAGCAAGACCTGGAGGTGGCCTGGGCTCAGGTAAGGCAGTGGAAATATAAAGAAGTAGATGGTTTCGGGAGCTGTCTAAAAGAGAGAATCAGTAGGGGTTGATCATTGGTGAGATATGGTGAGTGTGGAGGAAAGAATGGAAGATGACTTTGAGATGAGGTAAAGGACACAAAGGAGAGAGCAAGCCTCCTGTTCCTGTTGTGTGTCTCAGGAGGTAGGACAGATGTGATCACTACCATAACAGAAATGCAGAGATACAAGAGAAGCGTGAGCGAATAATACGTCAGGGACAAGGGGCTTGGAAACATCTTCCAGGTCAATAGGCACTGGAGTTGAATTAAGATAAGCAGGGACTGTGCGTTTGGAAAAGCTGAAAGGATATTTCCACTCTTCGGTGATGTCAGTCCTGTAGCTTGGATCCTTTTCAGTGGCCAGAGTCCTGGGGGCAGGCCAGGCTTTTAGGAAAAAGTACTGACTGTTGAAAGTCCAGAGGTACCTCGATCTGTTCATCAGGACCTGGAATTCCTGCCTGAAAATGTCTGTGGCTCCGCGGAACATTTCTCAGGCTGTAGATATTCGAGGTTATGTGCAGGTCTTTGTCAGCTAGGGAATTGCTGTTCTGAAAGCGTACTTAGCAGAAGCCTTGCCAAAGTTGTCAGAAACAAATCACTCTCCCTACCCCCTTAAAATTTCTTTTTTAGAAAAAAATGACAAAAGCCAAATTTTGATATAATTTTTCAAGATTTTGCATACCAGATTTTGTCCTGGAGTGGATTTTGATGCAACATCAGACCTCAAAGAAATAAGCATTGCTCACCGCCTGGAGCCGGAACACTGACCCTCTCTGCTTCAGCCCTGCTAACCCGAGCTCGGCAGTCAGAACTTGCAGCAGCGAGGAGTTTCCCGGCCTTTAAATTACTAGCCCAGCACATGTGGGATACATCTTTAACCACAAAATGTTTTCTTTAAGGCCTTTCCTCAATTGTGAAAACTTAAATTTAATAAGGACTGAGGAAGCCTATAAATCAAACACAATAAAATATTAAATTATGCACCTTACTCCAAGTGGGGTACATATATTTTATCATCGAAAAGTGTGGGTCTGGGCATGCTGGAAATTCTGATTTCTTGGGCAGTCTGGGGGTTGGGGAGCAAAGCTGCATTAGTTTTCAATTTACGGAACATGATGTTAGTGATTACATTAACTTAATCTAATATTATTTCCCATATTTAAAGACAGAATGAGAACCTTGTGTTTAGATTGTTGTTGGCTTTAGAAGTAGAAATGTGAAGGTATATGTGTGAGTGTGTGTGTATGTGTGTGCATACAGAAAGAAATAAGGGCCCGGCTGGCTTTCCCTATAATAGGCCGAGTTATTAGTACAGCTGCACATTCTGTGTCTCAGGGGATTAGAAGCTCAGCCTGAAATCTCAGTTAATTACAGAGCATTGACTACCATGGACCTCTTGCATCTGGACCCAGGAATAATAGAGAGCATTTTCTTTGAATGGTTTGCCGTGTTCAGGATAAAAACACATGTAGTTCAATTTCTACCATTTGGTTAAGAACAAAAAGCAAAAGTTCACAGATGGTTAGCTCAGCCTATTAAATAATTTTACTAAACTTCCTGGACTCTCTTCTCCTTTAGAGGCTTTTAAAAAAGTACAATTCTCTTCTCTTTTAGATGTGGAGGTAAAGGGCACAACATTACTCGGTTCGTCTGTAAATGAACATAACAATAACACCTGCTTCACAGGTTACCACAGGGAGGACACCAGGTAACGAAAGCGAAGGGCCACCACAAATAGCAAATGCTGCGTAATGCTGGTTAAACAGTGCTATTGCTAATTCATTCCTTTGTTCGTGCAATCAAAAACTTTTGAGCACCTACTAGGTACAAGCACTATTTTAGAGAAGGGATATAGAGCGGTGAATAAGAAAGGCATGATTTCAGCTCTAAGGCAGTTTGAGTCCTAATGAGGGCAACAGATGATAAGATGATCCTAGAGAGTAACACGTGCCGTGAAAAACACGAAGCAGGATAAAGTGATAGACAGCAGCTGGGGGCTCCTTTGCAAGAGTCCCATTGAAAAAGTAACATTTGAGCTGGAGGCTGGATGAATTAAATGACAAGAAGGCAGCCATTGGAAGAACATTCCAGAAAAAGAGAAAAGCAGAAGCAGTGGCCCTAAGCTGGGCCTGTTTGAGGACAAGAGAAGACCAGAGTGGCAGGAGGGTGAGGCAGGGGAGTGGTACAGGTTAGTTTTGAGAGAAAGGTGATGGACCAGCTAGTAGAGCCAGCCTGTGGGCCTTGCTAGAGTTTGGACTTTATCACAAGAACTATGGGAAGGCATCAGAGGATTTTAAGCAGGTGAGAGATATGTTCCTAAGTTCCATTTTAAAAAGAAAACCATTTTTGGCTGTTGTGTGGAAAATGGATGAGAGGTAGGATGGGGAAGTTGCTAGAGTTGTAATAAAGACATCAAGTAAGAAGCTATAATAATAGTTGAAGTGACAGGGAAAAAGCCAGGCATCCCAATGGAGATGTCAAGCAGGGAACTGTGTAGGTGACCTGGAGTTCAGGGGAGAGATTTGGGTTAGAGTTGTGAATGCGAGGGTCATCAGCAAATCGATAGTAGGTAAAGCACTGGGAGCTGAATTGTCACATAGGGAGATTATAGAGGGAGGAAAAGATGGCCAGACTGAACTATGGCATATCCCAACATGTAGAGGAAAAGCCAGCAAAGAAGCAGCTAGCGAATGCGGCAGAGGCAAATACAGAAAAGTATGGTGTTCTGGTAGCCAAGAGAAGGAAATATGAGAAGGAAGTCAATGAGTCAAATGTCGTTGAAATGAAGAGGGAGATGAGTACTTGAGTACTGGGAGAGCTCCATGGATCTGATGACCTTGATAAGGGGACTGAAACCTGATTATAGTAGACTGCAGGTAGACTTGAACTTGAGGAGTATAAAGAACAATTTCAGGCAACCATTTTGCAAAGTTTTTAAGGAAAGATAAAAGAAATGAGACTTGGATCAAAAAATATTTTTTTTTAGTAACTAATACTAGCTACTAGCTGCCATTTTTTGGCCCACTCACTATATGCCAGGTGCTATGTACTTTATCTCATCGACTTTTTTTTTTTTTTGATGGGAAAGAATTTTAATAGCCTTTCAATCCATTCTTCTTATTTTATTTTATTTATTTATTTTTTTAGAGAGAGAGAGTGGAAGGGAGCGAGGGATGGGGGGAGAGAGAGAGAGAGAGAGAGAGAGAGAGAGAGAGAGAGAGAGAGAGAGACATCTGATGTGACAGAGATACATCAATTGGTTGCCTCCCACACGACCCCAACCAGGGCCGGGATCAAACTTGCAACCTAGGTATGTGCCCTGACCAGGAATCGAACCCAAGACCCTTTGGTCCAAGGGCTGATGCTCTAACCACTGAGCAAAACTGGCCAGGGCCCATTCTTCTTCTTCATTTTTTAATTTATCTTTATTGTTGAAAGTATTACAGATGTCCCTCCTTTATTCCCCCACTGACATTTTAATCCTTCAAATCCTATCATATAGAGACGATAATTTACTACTTACAGATGAATCAACTAAGGCAAAGATATAAGTGGCCCAAGACCTTGCAACTAGTAAATAGAACAGCCAACACTGGAACTCAGGTCTCTCTCACTTCGGGGCCCCTGCTTTTCCACGAAACTGTAGTTACAACATGCCTACACTCTCAACCATGTTCTCCAGCTGAATGTATGTAAAGCTCCAGGCTCTAGCTGCTAGTTAATAAAGTCTTTATCTGTATGAAACATCTCTGATCTGCACTCACCCTGGTTAATGACCTCATAACTTCAGAGGTGGGGCAGGCCCCAGGACAGTGTGAACAGCGGCTCATCTAAGGACCCATCTTCCTTCCTTCTCTGCGCTCTGCAGTCCTCAGCACTGGCTTCATCTTCAGGTTGGTTTCCCTCATACACACTGGATACCTTCTGGGTAAAATGCCATATGCATCCTTGTTGAAATCCAGAACAGACAGACAACCTCTCTCCTATGCATGGAATATGTAGCCACAGTCTGCTTGAGCCAACTGAGCCATGTCCACCCCTTCATCAGTCATTGGAGAATTGTCAAACATTGATTGGCTTAGAGGAACCAGAACCTTCTGGAGCTGAGGGTCAAGGGATAAATTGTCAAAATCTGGTTATATTAGGGAAGGAGATAGATATTGGATAGAGAACACCAAGTCTCTGCCCACAGCAGCCATCCTGTGTAAGGAATCAGTGCAGAACCAGTTTACGTGTGCACTCCCCACAAGATCTTGGGGGAACTCATCAACACAGGCTGGAGAGTTATTACTTCCTGTCCCTTGATAGTGTTTCTCAATAAGAAATTCTCCTGTTTATTCCTGAGTTTTTTTCTATTTGCTATTTTAAATGGGGGTTACTTCCAGGACAGCTAATATTACTTTTGAACCAAAGATAGAGGAATTGATCCACTATTTAAATGGGGTTTTTGTTTAGCCTAAAGCCTAAGATGGTGAATTACTGAAGGGAATATCTGTTTTCTATTGCTTTGGTTTTGTGTGCTTACACTGAATGAGAATGGTTGGCTGACTTTCCCTTTCAAAACATTGAAAAGTTTTCAACTGGAGCTATAAGGTAAAATTACTATACGTTGGATCATCCTGACACTTTCATCTGTCACTAATGAGATACATATGGATCTAGGCAAAATCGACAGAGTTTAAGTGAAAAATAGAAAGTACTCCCATGCAATCCTGAACAAAGATTTTTAAAAATTGTTTTTCATTTTATAAAAGGAAAACAGAGTAGTAGTTGTACAATTTTTTAAAGAAAATTTCCAAGTCTAGCTTTATTATATAATGTTCTACCACACACTTAATTTAGTCTAAAAATGTGGTCACCTACATGGGTAAGGTAATTTTCCTAGTCTAAATACAATTATGTCAAAGAAGTAGCCTGCATAATATGATAAGATATATTGTTTAATTTATAATTTTATTAGTATTTAATGAAGTACCAAGAAGTACCCTAGGGAAAAGAGAATTAACCTTTTGATTATTTACCATATGCTAACTACTATACCTGATGTTATATTTGCATTAATTTGCTTAGCACTCACTACTACCTAGTAAGACATTACCTATCTTAAATTTAGAAATTAATAAACTTTGGCTCAGAGTTTAATAAAACCTACCTAGGTTTACATAATAATAATGATGGTGGAGTAAAAAAATTGAACCTCAGGTCATTCTGTCTAAAGAATACATATTCTTCTCACTTCTTTATACTATGTATTCTACATAAATAAGAGAAGCAGGCCCTTCCCCACCCCACACAAGGCTGAGTACCATGACATACACTCCCATCACATGTCGAATCCTTTTATAGGATTAAACATATTTGTTTAATGATGGATTTGCCTCTAGAAGCTAGTCTATCGGCTCCATGAGGTCAGAACCTTGGTCTGACTTATTTCTCTATAAATTTTGAGTATATCACACTCAAAATTTGTGTACTTACTCAAATATCTGTTATAAATCCCCGTACATCACACTCAAAATTTGTATACTTACTCAAATATCTGTTAACTGGTAGCCTTTAAGGAACTTCTTTATTAAAGAAAACATCAGTTACAATGTGTCAGAAAAAAAAATCAAGTCTTAAAAAGAACTTGATTGGTTGGAGCATTGTCCCACACATCAAAAGGTGGCAGGTTTGATTCCTGGTCAAGGCACATACCTAGGTTGCAGGTTCAATCCCCAGTTGAGGCGTGGATGGAAGGCAACCAATCGATGTTTCTCTCTTTCTCTCTAAAAATTAATGAAGAAAAAAATTTTTTTACATATTATGTGAAAGTAAACAAATTCTGTCTCTCATTCCTGCCACCCCTGGGCAACACCAAAAAATATGAGCACCTCTAGTCACCTGTTTAGTCTTCTTACCTCCTCTCTGGTCTATGCTTCCTCTCCTCTGACCCAATCTTTCTTCTTCCAAACCATTCCACTGCAAAACTCCATGATCCTTTTTCCAGAATAAACAAACTTCCCTCTACCCTTGGCCGCTACACAGAACACTTCCTGTATTTCCTTGCCTTACTAAAATTTGATACATCTCCCAAAGCCACTCCTTCTTTGGTAGCCCTTCCAAGAGCCATATTCCATAGCTCTCAGGGGTGGGTTCTGCATTCTTTCACTCCCCAGTGCATCTTCCAAATCACTTTCCTGTCCTTGGGTTCAAAAGATATGTTTGTTGTTCAAGATTCATGTTATTTAACATATCTCCTCCTCCTCAACATCAACTCTTAATCACCTGGTCATGGTCTTAACCAAAGACTTCAGCCTCTGTATCATAATACTTCTCTCTACCCCAAGTCCCATTCAGAGAACTATCCCAATCAATATCCTTATATAGCGGTTACTTACCTCATTAATTCCACTTCACCTCACTTGCCCACTCTTATAATACCTAAGACATCGCCATCACTCTCTAAAATCATAACGTTCAATGTTCCACTCCCTAACAACCAACTCCTATTCTTCCAGCTCTTTAAGTCTCTCATTCCAACTATGCCTGTCCTTGGACTTTCATTCTCTCCTGTCTCTACTTCATTTTTATTTAGTCTAGACCTCATGATTCATCATGTCACCTCTCTCATAATACTCTTTTCAACAACATGTCCCATATCCTTCCATTACACTGTTCTAAAATAAAACCTACCCTAACTTCTATGATCTATCAGGTGGTACTGGAAAGTATAATTCACAGTGCATATTGGTGTCCCTTCATAGTCTAGATCTTTGATTTTTGCTTGGTTTTTAGCATTGTCTATAAACTCTTTATATTTCTATTCAGCAATCTCCTCTTGTCAAATAATAATAATAATTTCAAAACTTCATCAGTCTTCTCAGGCAGCAGACCCAAAGCCTCCTCACTCTCAACGTATGACCTCATCTCCTACTTTAGGAAGAATGAAGAGAAAATCCTGTGAGACTTTCTACAGCCTCCCCCTCTCAGATCTACAAAATTAATTCAATCTACCCTTGTCATTTTCTACTTTTTTGTTCTAGTGGAAGAGCTTCCCCCCCTGAAATTAATCCTTAAATTTATGCTTTGCCCTCCAACTAAGCCTTCTAACTAAGCCACTGCAATGTCTCTTACTAGTTAGCAATGACCTTCTTGCTGCTCTTCCGTGGATAGGGATCTGGCCTATGCTCGCTTGATCTCTGTGAGCCTCTTCCTCCTTGGAACACTTTCTCCCATTGGTTGCATAATGTTACATTCTCCTGGTTTTCCTACTACATCCTTGTCCATTCCTCAGTATGTTCCTCTACCTACCTGTGAGTGTTGTTTTCTATAAGGCTTCACCCTCGGTTGTCTTTCACTCTACTTATTTTTGCTGAGCAATTTCATCCATTCCTATAACCTTGACAACCATCCATATCAGTGTTCCTTAAACATTTCTGTGTCATGGAACCCTCTGAGAATTTAATGAAAATTCTGAACCTTGTCCCTAAAACACATGCACAAGTATAAATTTTTTCAAACCATTTTAGGAGGTTCATGGAAACCCTGAAGCCATTAATAGACCTTTCAAAAGGTACCCCTGATCCATAATGCCAACATTTGTCTCCATCCATCTCTCTTAGACACGACTCATATCAAACTGACCACCTAAAATATCTAATTGGATATTCCACCAGCACATATAACTCAATATCTTTAAATCCTACTTTTTTCTTCCTCTCCTAAGCCTGACCCCTACAGATTTAACTTTTTTTGTCCTCTAATAGGATTTTATATTTTTCTTTACTGGGTCTTCTGTAATTCTTATTAAGTCTATCCCAGGTATTTTAGAATTGTTTCTATTGAGAATGATATATTTCCCATTTCTATTTCTAGATGCTTACTGCCAGCACAGAATAAAGGCTATTTTTGTATGTTTATAAAATATTTAGGTACCTATTAAATTCTACTAGCCTTTTTACTACTATGGTTGCTTAGATTTTCTAAATATAAATGCAAAGAATTGTCAAAAAGTCAGTTCATTTTCCACTTATAATGTTTATGCTTATTATTTAATGTTCTTATCTTACTACATTTGCTAATCTTGCTACTGAAAGTGTAGAATCAACAGCATTGACATCATCTAGGAGCTTATTAACAGTCTCATCCCCCAATCTACTGAATCAGAAGCTATATTTTAAAAAAATCCCCAGGTGACTCATGTAAAGTTTGAGCAACACTAGTATAGAATATTCAAGACACTATTTAATAATGATGATGATAGTAGGTAGCACTATCTGGTTCCTGATTTTAATTGAAATGGGCTGTGTATTTCACAAAAATAATTTTCTTCTCTTGCTATCTTAGTATTTTTTTATTTCAAATTATTTTTTCTTCTATATCCATAAGCATTTGACCTCTAGTTTTCTTTATTAGTTTGGAGTATTAAGTTACAGCTGGTTTTATAAAATAATTGGGGATTATCTCCATCACCTCTCTCTGTAGACTGGAATAGGCAAACCTAGTTTTCACACTAGAATTACCTGGGGAGCTTTAGGGAAATACTATTAATGTTGGGCTTGGCTCCTAGAGATTCTGATTTGAGTAGTCTGGGACTCACCAGAAAACAGGTAGTTTTTTAAAATTAATTAATTAATTAATTTTTAAATTTATTTTTTAAAAAAGCTCTGTGAGTAAGTCTAATGAATTTCTAGGACTGAGAAATACTGGTCTAGAATCCTTTAAATAACTTCACAAGATTAGTACAATTTAACCATTATCTTGTCAATGGGCACTATGTGGTCACCTTCTCAATTTCTTCTCTGACAGTTGTTCCATTAAAGTTTCCCATTTCTTTTTGAAAGAATTTTTTAATGAACTTACATATTGCTCTTTATGAGATTAAGTACATTTCTTCTATTCCCATTTTGCTGAGAGTTTCATCATGAATGGATGTTCAATTTTGTCAAATGCTTTTTCTGCATCTATTTTGATGGTGTTGTAGTTTTTCTTCCTTCATCTGTTCATATAGTGAATTACATTGATTGATTGTGAAATGTTGAACCAGCCTCTCATTCCTAAGATAAATCCCACTTGATTGTGGTATTTTATATATTGCTGGCTTCTATTTGCTAACATTTTGTTGAGAGAAAAAAAAAAACAACAGGAAATCCTTACTGGTCGTTCTTCACTTTTCTCCCCATATGTCTGCTATAGTTTACTTCTCAGATTCTTGAGATAGTTGCTTTTTGTAATCTATCCAGATTTTCATTTGAATCAGTGGAAGAAGGAGGCTGTGGTAGGCTTATTCCATCTTGACTAGCACAAGAAATCTATCACTTTGTGTGTGTATGTGTTTTTGTAAATAGTACAATCTATTAGTCTGCATTTAAATGAAGAATTCAGTCTATTTACATAAAGCTCATAGTCTAGATTTTATTTGTTTCATTTTACTCTATGTATACTTTTTGTCTTTGTTTTATTTCTACTGTTTAATTATCCCCCTCCCCACATCTCCTATTATTTAGGAATGCTACTGTAATTTTCCAACTCATAAATATTCACTTTTTCTTTCCTAGAGTCACAATCAAGAATCTTTTTTACTCAATTATTACACAAAAAGTAGATACCAACTATATTCTCTCTAACAAGACATTGGTTTTTCATTTCTTTTCTCCTTTGTCTGATAAGAAGAGCCCTTTAGAACACATTTTCTTTTGACTCTCTTTTTCCCACCCCAAATGAGTTTTTTCCCATGTTATTTCTCTTCCTTCCCTCCTGTTGTATGCTTCAATTGTACAGAGATTTAGTACTTTGTTTAGTTCCAGACTAGCATTATTCTGGGATTATTGTCTTAGCCCTTGCATTATTACCTATGATGATTATGCATTTAGATAAAGGGGAAGATACTTCACACTCCTTTGCTCCACTCTACGTCGTCTATATTTCTTGTCTTGAATTCTTTATTCTAATTAATTTCATTTTGGTTTTATAGTCTCTTCTCAAGTATTTTCCTAAGATTTGAAAGATAATATTTTCAGTAATTCTTCTATATTTGCAAACAACTGTTTATACCCCCAATAGACAAACAAAAGAAGCCAGACACAAATGAGTACATGCTGGATAATTTCATCTATAGAAGTTCAAGAACAAACAAAGCTGTTATAGGTGATAGCTATTAGAATAATGGTTACTTTTTTGTTTTTAAGCCCTCACCCAAGGACATATTTTTATTGACTTCTAGAGATAAAATAAGAGAGAGAGAGAGAGAGAGAGAGAGAGAGAGAGAGAGAGAGAGAGATATCGGTTGCCTCCCGTATACACCCTGACCAGAGATCAAACCTGCATCCTTTTGGTGTATGGGACAGTGCTCCAACCAACTGAGCCACCCAGCCAGGGTTTGAATAATGGTTACTTTTGAGAGAGGAATGAGGATGCCTACTGGGGTGCTGGAAATATTTGTTTCTTGTTCTATGTGATGGTTACATTTGTTTATACATATGTGATAGTCATTTAATTGTATGCTTAAGATTTTTGCAATTTAATGTATATGACATATAGCTCAATAAAAAGGTTTAAAGCAGATAACAATATTAATAAATTAATAACTATGGAATAAAATTGAAAAGGGGGACTAGGAATAAACCTTTTCCCCATAAAAAGCTCTAGACCAAAAACTGTTTAAGTCAATTTTTAGCAAAACTCCCAAGAACAAATGTATGTAATGTTATTTAAAATGTAATGATTTTTTTGCCCTGGCCAGTGTGGCTCAGTTGGTTGGAACATTGTCCCATATACCAGAAGTTTTCAGGTTCAATTCCCGGTCAGGGCCCACATGTAGGTTATGGTTTCAATTCCCAGTCTGGGTAAACATGGAAGGCACTAGTCAGTGTTCTCTCTCACATAGAACTCTCTGTCTCTCTCCACCCCCCAAACCTCCACCTCTAAAATCAATTAGCATATCCTCAGGTGAGGATTAAAAAGAAATAAAGAAAATGTAATGATTTTTTTAAAATAGAAAAATGAGTCCTGGTTGGTGTGGCTCAGTTGGTTGAGTGTTGTCTCATGGACTGAAAGGTTGCTGATTCAATTCTTGGTCAGGGCATATGCCTGGGTTGTGGGGGTAAGGGACAGAAGGCAGCCAATCAATGTTCCCCTCTCACATCAATGTTTCTCTCTTCTCCCTTCCTCTCTCTCTAAAAGAAAATCAATAAACTATTTTTAAAAATAAGGAAACTAAAAGTTCCCCAATCATTCCACAACATGAGATGACCTCATTTTTTGCCCTTAAATTGGGAAGAATAAAGAAGCATCAGGCACCCACATTCTAAAGAAAGCTGCACAGTTGGAGGTCTCTGGGCTTGCTGGGAAGGGCTGAACTAGCTCTCCTCGCCAACCTTATCTCCTTCCACTTTGGGGTGCTAGAACAAGGGAAGAGCTGAAAACGCAGCTAAGCCTCCTCACTTCCTGCCCTGCACCCCAGGTTCCTTCAGCTACAGGTTAAGCTTGATTTAGATAGAGGAAAACAGATTCAAACAATTAAGAATGTACATAGTTGACATCTGTGAGCTCAAGTTATTAGGATCCATAATACCTAATTATAATTTCCATCAAAGAGTGGTTGGTCACCATTCAAATAAGTCAAGAATCCATGAAAAAAAACTTTTAATACATTTTTAAAAAATCTATTGAAAAGCTAGAAATCAATTGGAAAGCATGCCATAAGCAAATACATGCTATTCTTTACAGTTGAATTTTAAGATCAGTGAGGACAAAAATCCATTGATATCAATCCAAGTTCTTCTGTAATACACTTTCACTTCTTCACTAAGTGTCCACTTTCACTCTCTCTCTTTGACCTCTGTGCAAATGAAAGTTGTAAAGCAATCACTGCATTTGCTGGAGCTGAGGATACGTTTGCATTTCTATTCATCTCATTTCTGAGGTTCTGCATTCAGGAATATGGAGAGAGAAAAACTAATAGAGCACCTGGCCTTGGTCTGAAATCAGCGTTTAGAGTATCAGCCCATGTAGAAACAAATCACTTTCTAAGGTTGAATGAGGCTGATAAAATAATAGATTGTCCTGCTGCCTGTAACCTATGGGAATGCAGTTAATGGGGCTCACACAGGACCTGGGGACCCACCTAGCAGCTACAGCAAGAATCTGATGAAAAAGTAATATCTAAATAAGGTGCTATATGTAAATTAACCCAATATGTAAATGTGGGGTGGGGGCAAAATTAGTCATCAACATACACACTAGTTCAATATATCCAGCTTCTGTGGCAAGATCTAGCACTGTTTAGCAGTCTTTTTGGAAATATGCCCCGTGTTTCCACCGTGCTCCTACTGAAAGAACACCCCCCAGAGGACATGGAGGTGTATGCCATTAAAACCAATCAATTGCACTGTTAAATTATACAAATGTTTCCATGCAATTATCAACAGAAATATAACTCCAAATTTTCATTTGGAGTTCCCAATCCTTAGACTTACTTTTCTGTGACTCCTAGCTCATTCAACAGATTAAGGAGCCAAGCAGACATATTCTGCAGGTGGAAAGTACCAGGGCAACTTCAGCTTCTTCCCCTTACCCAAGGCCATCCTGTGCCTTTTGGCTGTCCCTCCTATCCTGACAGACAGAACAAATGCATGGGGAATGTCTCATTGGGATTCAGGAGGTAAAAGTGGTTGTGAAGAGTTGGTAACCATGCAAGGAGTAACCCATCAGCCAAATTAAAGTGTGTGTGTGTGTGTGTGTGTGTGTGAGAGAGAGAGAGAGAGAGAGAGAGAGAGAGAGAGAGAGAGACCTGCTCTAAGAGAAAACAGTAAATAGTTATTGCCAAAGTATAAACAACTGATACTATCTCATAGTCAAACCAAGTCTGAACATGTTATTTCTTTTTGTAGGATTTGTAACTACTTCCCAAAGTTTATTTATTTGTTTGTATGTTTATGTTTTACCGAAAATAGAATCTTAAGTTGAATGGGAAAAGCTGTAAACTGGAATATGGAACCTTGGGCTTACTGAGCTGGTAACGGAGAATGCCCTTCTGGGGGCCTGGGGAAGTTACATGATGTGGCTTTCCCTACACCCCTGAAAATGCAATTACTGACTCCATCTCATTTCAACATCTTTCCGAGGAGAGGGCTAAGAGTGCCTCTCTGGTCCCTATATAAAAATTTAGAATATTAGTACACAATTCAGTTCCTCAGAGCACCCATGTTAGATTCTGAAAGGGTCAAACATTGGAGTGATTGAGGAGGAAACCAGTGACAGTCCAACAGGTCCTAACACATGCCCCTGAGGTGGCCACATTGCAATCAGCTCACAAGCCAAAGGATTTTGAGTTTGTACAGAGCTGGGGACAATAGGGCAGACTAGACAAGTGTGGCTGTGCAGATAATCTTTGTGTCACTCCACATTCCCTTCCTCTGAGAGGCTTGGAGACCTGGGGCACAGGAAGAACACTAGCAGGCATTGTAGACCCCTGGGACTTGGTTTCTCTCCCACATGCAGTTCTTCTCTGGGTGCATCAGAAGAATGTAGGATTGAGGAAGGACCTGGATGTTAGAAGGTACTTTCCAGATAGAACAAAGGAGCAGAGCCCCACATCCATGTAACTGTATGCTTGATCACCTTCGGCTTGTTCTCTCACATGTTTCTGCATCCTCGACAACGCAGCATGACCAAACCCCAAATCCACCACGGGTGCCTCTAAGTCACACTGACTTCTTAGTACTACTTCTGAGCATATCATGCTGCCCATGGTATGTATTCAGTAAATGTACCGAGTAATCATAGTCCACCTTATGGCATTTGTTATCTTTCCTATGGGGTTGTATGATGTTTCCTCACTAGGATCATAAACAGGGACAACATGTGACACTTCACCTGCCCCACCCCCCCCCGTTCCTCACAGAGCACCATACACAGAGTGATCTATAGCAACACTGAATCCTTCCTATTTGCCTTCACCCACAAATAGATGGCCTTTTCCATTTGTTTGTTTCTTCATTTGCATTATTCAACATAGTATGGCCTTCTTTTTTTTTTTTTTTACTTTTTTTTTAATCTTCACCTGAGGATAGCTTTCAATTTATCTTCAGGTAGAGTGGAGGGGAGGGAGAAAGAGAGAGACAGAGAGAAACAATAATGTGAGAGAGACACATCGACTGGCTGCCTCCCCGATGACCCAGGGCCGGGAACTAACCGCAATTGAGATATGTGCCCTTGACTGGAATCGAACCCACGACTCAGTGGTCCGTGGGCCAATGCTCTACCGCTGAGCCAAACTGGCCAGGGCAACACAGCGTGGCCTTTTAAACTCACCAGCAAGCAATGACTGCTATCACATGACAGCCCCTCAGTGGAATTGGCCTTCCTCGGTCCTGTTGGAGAGCTACAAGAGACAGAACATACAGTCGATTTTATGATATTTTGATAAATCATATCCTGATTTTGACCAATCATATCCTGTTACTGAGAATTACAAAAAAAAAAAAACTGGAAACATTGTCCAGTAGATAAATATAAATTTTCTCTCATTCCTTATACTTCTCCATTTTCAAGACCAGTTTCCATTTATTTAGTTCTTGTTTCTGAGGAGCCATGAAAGACAGATTTCCCTTGAGGTAGTCTGTTTGGAATGAATTATTCAAAGGGCAACCCAGCAATCCGTGGGCTTCCATAGGTAACACGGCCATCCATCACGCCGAGGAAACATAATATAAATAGATAAAGCAGTTAGCAGTTAATTACACACATTAAAGAAAGATTTTCCACTTTCCAGGGGAGAATTACTGCAAGCTCCCACGTTGCCTTGAACGTGAATTTCAGCTTTTACATTTTTATTTGCACACGGTTTTGTAGCAGAGGTACACCTATAACAAGAGTTTCTCCTATACCAGTGTTTGGAGGCGGGCCACACCGTCTCCCTAACTGACAGCGGAGGTATGCATTTCAAGGCCTTTTGGAAATGCCAGCCCTGCACCGGGAAACCTTGGGGAACAGCAATGGAAATACCAAACCTGCAGATGAACTGGCTGCTCATTATGACGAGGAGGAGCCTGAGGGAGAATCGGCCCTGGCCACTAATCCAGTGACATCGTGTCTCCGTTTGAAAGGGTGCCGTCTGACCCCTCTGCAGCTGCGACCCATCAGGCTGTGGGCCAGAGGCTCGGGTGCAGCTGGGCCTGCCCGTTTGTTCTCCCAGATCTTATCAGGCGCGACTCCTTTTCCCATTGGAACTCCCCTTTCTCACTTCAGCCTCAATTTTCCCGCAAATGCCCAGAATAGAAAGGAGCTTAAAGATCTTCTAATCCACTGATTTTCAAACTTTTTTTTTTTTTTTAAATCAAGGAATCCTTTCCTCAAATGAAGGCTCACCCAGAAACCCAAGATGTAAGTAAAACAGCCACAGGGATGTGCTCTGGTCACAGAGGGGAGCCGGGCCAGCAGCCCACCTGCTGCTCTGACCTGCCCCTTGAGTAAAGACTTAAGGACGGAAATGCAAGGCCCTCCATGCAAAGACGAAGAAGCCGGAGGATGGACTCAGTGTTTCTCAGTGAGGCGTGATGGCAGTGGGGGCCAGAGGCAGGCTTTCATGTGCATGACTGACCTCTGCATGGTAGTCACTGGGCTTCCCCTGTGTTGTCTTCCCCGAATTGTGTGACTAAAAGCAGCCACTGAAAGAGTGGGCTGGTTCCACGGGGCTGAGAGTCACGTGGCCCTGGAGTGCTTTGCCCAGGGGTTTGTCAGACAACAGGGCCAGGATGAACCCAGGTTTCCTCGTTCCAGCAGGTGGGCTTGCCTGCCAGGTTTCTTCCCCCCTCACCCCTTTTGAGCTGTGCGCTGACAGTCGGGCCCCTGTTACTGAAATTCAGCTTCTACCAGTCTGTAAGGCTGCCTATTGTACCACTGCCATTGCTGCTTCTAAAAGGAAGCCACGCCGGCCCTTCCGTCTAAGATTGGGGGTTCATGTAGACAAAGGAAAGAGTCCCCAGCACTTTCTCCATTTACAGTGACCACAAATTAACTCCTGGTCCCGTGACCAATGCAGCTTCCCAGGGAGATGTGATTTTCAATTGAACCGGTCTGTTCTTCTCCCCAAAGGGTACTATTTGATTCTGGATCATGCGTATTCTACCTAAACTGGACTGTAGTAGATCATTTCCTGGCTGCCGTCTTCAGCAATCACCAAGGGATTTAGAGCCAGGGAGATATGGGTTTGATTCCTGCCTCCTCCCTTCATCAGCTGTGTGACTGTCTAAAGGACACATGGCTATTCTGAGCCTCAGCCCCTTGGCTTATACACTGGGGAGAAGAGAAAACTTCCCTGGCAGGATCCTTGGATGGATTCAATGCAAGAATGCATGGACAGTACTGAGCCATACAAATTGCTTATTAAATAGTTGCTGCCACTTTTAAGATGGTCACCAGCACCATTTCCGTATCTTGGTATAATTTGTCGGAATAATTTGATAAAAACTGTCGCTTGGAGGTGGCAGAGGACCCTAATTCTAGATCCCCTGCTCAGGGCTTCTCCTTGCTGTGAGGCTGGCTGGGTAATGTCGGCCCATTTTGGAAGAGAGTAGTGGACTCCCTCTTCCTCCTGTAGACATGTCTGTAGTCATCGGGAGATCTTATTTTATACTGATAGAGGGGTCAGCAACTTTCCAGACCTTTTAAAGTAGGTTTTTACTAACAGTTTATCAACTCTCCAGAGGCAGCTCTCATGTCCGAGACAGCCAGGATCCTTTTCTTTTTTTTTTTTTTTTTTATCCTCACCCCAGGGCACTTTTGCATGTATCTTCAGATAAAGGCAGGAGGGAGAGAGAGAGGAAGAGAGAGAGAGAAACATTGATGTGAGAGAGACACATCGAGTGGCTGCCACCCACACGACCCCAACCGGGGTCGGGGACAAACTGCAACTGAGGTACGTGCCCTTAGTGGAAACTGAACCCAGGACTCTCCAGTCCGCCGGCCGACACTCCAACCGCTGAGTCAAACCAGCCAGGGCTGGGATCCTTTTCTTACTGACAGTGTGAGCTGTGTGGTTGAAATCATTTTTAACCAGAAAAAGAAACAGGCTCAAGTACAATGAAATCACAGACCGTCCACAGTGACCAATTTTCAAACTTCAAAATCCACACTAGAGCTTAATTATGCCACACACACACACACACACACATTTCTGCGGAAGTTTGATGTAAATTTTTGTCTTTTGCACTCAGTACTCAAACGCAGCCAAACAATTTCAAAAATCACAGCTATTAAGTCAAACTAAACCAAACACATTGTTCTGAGATATTTGCCAAAAGGTCCAGCGCACCATTTGCTCTGCTGCATCACTTCGTTGTTGTTCTTTCAGAGTTACATTTGTGTAGAGCATTAGTTAGATGCCTGTTTAAAATCCATCCATATGGTTAGTGTTTGAGATGAAATACACAGATGTTATGTATATATATGGAAGAGTATACTGTAAATGGTTAAGACCCAATAAATCAGAGCAAATTCACTATTAACTTCCTTGTTGGGATTCTCCTCATAGGTCAGATTCGGCAGCTCTTCTCAATGGAAGGCTTTCGTGTGCTTCTGCGGAAATTTCACCCCAGGAAAGACGGGCACAGGTTCTCTCGCTCCATTTCCTGGATCTTTTTATTCTCAATGAAACAATAATTATTCAATTAATCTTGTCAACAAGTAGAGGCTGGTTTCATTTCAGTTGCTTACTAATTATATTGGGTAGATCTTTAGATCCTTGAGCATGTTGTCCAATTGCTACAAGCTACTAATGAAGCAAGACTTGGTTAATTAGGGAATAAGAGCAATTAGCTTGTCAGCAGTTAATTCCAACAGTCCCGAGAGAGATGCTACATTTAGGGATACGTATCACAGGAGCTATTGACCTCTAAACCTTCCTCCGTTTCTGTCACTGCTGTTTAATGGAAAGTCACTTATTTTGTCAGGCTAATAACAGAGGTAATGGAGTAGCCTATGGCTCCAGCTTGCTACTCTGTTTTTCTCTTGCTAATTTTAGAAAGTTTAAAAATAGATGAATGGGTCTGTTTTAGACATCATTAAAAGAGGAAATCCAAGGTGGGACTTTCAGA
Organism: Tadarida brasiliensis; assembly: GCA_030848825.1. Taxonomy (NCBI): domain Eukaryota; kingdom Metazoa; phylum Chordata; class Mammalia; order Chiroptera; family Molossidae; genus Tadarida; species Tadarida brasiliensis. The sequence continues at coordinate 72,290,140 of CM061267.1, read as the reverse complement.
ATCCACTGAGTGCTTGCTGACCACCCCCAAAGCTATCTGGAGCTCATTAGTCTCCACAAAGCTTTCTCTGCCAAAGAAAAGTTGGTTGTGAACTTTTTAAGTTAAAAGACTTTTATAAGCCAGACCGGTTTTGTTTGACAATTTGATTTCCTGGGATGAGGGAGGATGATTCTGAAAGATATTCTCTTGTTTCCGTGTTTACCAAAAGAAATTGGAATTAGATCATTCATTTGTAGCCTTTTTTATGGGGGGAGGGTGAGTGAGGCGGGGATGAGGGGTCGTTTATAATAGATCTTAGAAAATATTTTAGGACCACTTGACAAGCTTCACTTGACCACAGAGCCAGGATAATATGATGGTTTTAACATTGGGTCTCCTATCATCAGTGTGAAGTCTGGGTAGAACATTCCCCCCACATCTAGCCTGTGGCTGGATCTGACTGAGAGGGAGATATTTCACAAAACCAATTTGCTGTTTTCTGTCTCCCCATTCCTACAAAAGGCTGGTACAGGAAAGTTCAAGCTCGCCTCTGGGAAGACCGTCGCAGGCACGGTCTGTCCCCCCATGCCATGTCTCTGAGCTTAATTTACCTTCACCTTTCTCCATGGGACCATTGTGAAAAACTCTCCTAAGCTTAAGCTATTCTACCTCCTCAAAGCCCATGAAAGGCGCATGGAAGAGGAAATGTAAATGGAGGCCACACATCCCACCTTTGCTGAAGTTGTCACCATGTTAGAGGTAACAGTGTTGGCCGTGTTGGAATTCAAGGGGCCCAGTAAATAACATCTCCTTTCCCCTCCTGAGTTCTGGGCTAAACAAGAATAAGGCAAAGGGTACGGTGGGTAAGAGTCCATATCACCTTTACTTTAAACTGATAGAGTTCAATTCAGATTTTACTATATTTTCTTGGAAAATTGCCTCAATATTTTAAAGAAATCAACAAAATGTAACACTGCTTCAAACATCATATTAGAGAATGTTGTTGTGATCAAAATACAGCTTCTAGCACAGACAAGCAGGATTCCTAATAGTATTAGACAACAGAATTAGGAAAACTTACCCACCCAGCATCTGGACCACCAGATCCACGTCGTGGGAAAACTGCCCGTGTGAACCAAGGAGATGAGCAGAAGATGCGCCCCTGCTGGTGCTGCGTGCTGGAGAGGAGGGAGCTGGTTTACATGTCCAGCTTCTCTTCCCCAACTCCGTAATCAGATTAAGTCACTCCCCCTCCAAGAGAGCAGCAAGGACGGGCAAAAATGCAAGTGTGTCTCCCAAGTAGACGTCCCTCCATTGGAGTGGGGATGATCTCCTCCTTCTAACAGATGTTACAGACATAGGTTTTCCATATCATTACATATTGCTGATTCATTGAGAAATTAAGAGTACAGTAAAATTTGAATTAAAGCTCATTAATTTAAAAATGAAGGTGATTAACAACTTTTGCATTGTCAATAAACAAAAAAATCTATAAATCACATTAAGAGTGTCCATAGAATTTTTGAGGGATGAGTGTGATACCTTAAGAAAACATACTAATTTTAAGACATTTCAAAGTACTCACTCTAATAAAAAATTTTTAAAAAGGACCATGCTACCTATAAAATGTTATCTGTTGAAGTAGCTCATGTGAGCATGAGTATTTTGTTTTTACCAGAACAGTGGAAATACTGAACAAAACTAACTCGATTATTTTTATTTTTCTTCCTGATATGCACATATGCTACCAGCATGCTCTCCCTTCAGCTTATTGACGAGTAAAGAAGGACTGAAAGGAAACGGAGCTGAGTTTCCCTCTCCTCCCCTTTCCCTCTGTGCCATCATTTTCAGCATAACTGACTGACTCTACTGAGGGTAATGCACGTACAGGCGATACGATAGGGTTCCCTGGTCGTTTGTGTTTCTTAGAACATTATTGCTTTCCTCCTGGGTTTGAAACAAATTCAGAAAGTGTGGGACTGTCAGAGAACCCCCTCCTCCATCTCCACTACTCAGTCCTAGATGTGACATACTTGCTTTGTATTTGCTTTGAGTTTTGCTCAACTCCCATGCATCATGGGTTCGCCAGAATTTCACACTCAAGGGGCATTGCCACCTGCAAACGTGGCAGCTGGGAAGAGTCGGGGTTAGTCACACCTCTTCTGCTCAAACACATGCTTTGTTGTCCCATCAGACTTCATGTATGAAACACAAGTTCAAAGAGAAAATTACCAAGAATTTTGAAACAGAGATGGTAGAGAAATAAATCGTGTGGGGCACTTTTGAGCAAGGGCTCTGTGCTCAAAAACAGAAAATAACAAGTGTTGGTGAGGATGCGGGGAAACTGAACCTTTGTGCCTTGCTGGTGGGAAATGTAAAGTGGCTCAGCTGCTGTGGAAAACAATTTGGTTATTCCTCATCAACTTAAACATAAGATTACCATATGATCCATTCTTGGTATGTACCTCAAAGAATTGAAATGTACTCAAGCAAATACATGTACATGTGTGTTCATAACAGCACTATTCACAAAAACCAAAAGATGGAAACAGCTCAAATAGCCATCAGCTGATGCATGGATAAATAAACTGTGGTATAGTACAGGCAATGGAACATTATTTGGCCATAAAAAATGAAGTACTGATACACACTGCAATGTGGCCAAACCTAGAAAACATAGTAAGTAAAAGATGCCAGACACAAAAGATCACATACTGTGTGATTGTATATGAAATATCCAGATCAGGTCAATCCACAGAGACAGAAAGGAGACCCATGGTTGCCAGGGGCGGGCAGGAGAGGGAGTGAGAGCAGCTGTTTAATGGGTGTGGGGTTTCCTTTTGCACTGAGTAAAATGTTTGGAACTAGAAAAGATGACAGTTGTACAACACTGTGAATGTTCTAAATGTCACTCAGTTGTTCATTCTTAAGTAGTTAATTTTATGCAATGTAAATCTCATTTCAAAAAATATGACTACAAAATGATTATTTCCACAAGGATTTTAGCATTACAGCCTTCCCTAGTTAATCTCTCCTATTTTGGATGCCCACAGCATATGTTTCCTCCACCGTAGCGTGCGATTCCATGGGTTCTGCTTTGTTTTATATACACATCTACTACAGGGGTCAGTAAACTGTGGCCCCAAGGCCAAATTTAGCCCATTGCTTGTTTTTGTGTGGCCCACAGCTAAAAATGGTTTATACACTTTTAAATGGTTGAAAAAAAAGCCAAAGAATAATATTTTGTAACACATGAAAATCATGTGAAGTTCAAATACCAGTGTTTGTTCATCAAGTTTTATTAGAACATGACCATGCTCATACGTTTATGGACTGTCCATGTATGACTGCCTCCTGTCCACAATAGCAGAGTTGAATAGTTGCAACAGAGATTATGGTCCACAAAGCCAAAAATATTTATCATCTGCCCCTTTACAGAAAATGTTGTTGACCCCCCAATCTGCCAGATTATAAACTTCTAAGAGGAAGAAATCTCTCAAACACACAGCCTGATGACTTGTGCATGACAGTTTTTGATAAATGTCTCTTGCTTTACCACCGCAGGATTCCTGCTCACAAACTGAAAGTACTAATTTCTTCACATTTCTAGAGTTTGATACTTACTTAGTTTGATATTTAGCATATGAATTCTATAAAAGATTTTTTTAACAGAAACTCTTGCTGCAATAAGAATTTATCATACCCAAAAGAGAAGTAATTTTGTAGTCTTAAAAAATATATAAAATAGGTGTTCAGGTTGAAATCTTAAAAATTACCCTAATGTACCATTCAAACTTTAACTGTCAGTACATGGCACTATGTTAGTTTTCTAGCACAAAGATAAATTAAGCATTAGAAAGTTCAGATCCCTGACATTGCCTCCCTTGAGGATAAATTTACAATTGGTATAACGTTGGTCTTTAAAAAACATCTATAGTTAATATTTAATTTATTGAAACAAATGGAAGTCTATGTTTGATTTTACAAAGTTAGATACCACCTATATTCAGGAGAATATAGGTGAAGATGTAAACACTAAACATTCCTGGAGTAGATGGGGGGTTGGTACATAGAAACAATATTTTTCTTTGATTGTAGATGACAAATGAGCCAGAATCTTTATAAGATAAAATGGTACTAAGTAGAAATTACATAAGTTTTTCAGACATTTTGCTAGTAAATAGCAAAATTTCTTCTTTGATTTTTAGTATCTTTCATTACGTACATCCCTCTGTTTTGCTCAGATTGTCTGAGTTGCATGGGACTCTCAGTATAATCAAGCATACATTTAATTCAATGACATTGATGTCATGGGAGGAGTGGCCCATTGGGGAATCCAGAGATCTCAACATGAAGCCAAGAGACCTTGAGTATGTCCTTTTACCTTTCATCATCCATGATGAAGGCGACACCATGCTTTCTGAGGGTCTTTACTTAAAATAAGTGAAATTTATTTCTGACATTTGTGATTGACAAGTTATTCAACAGATTTAGCTGTATCACATTTTTTATAATATATAGATTTGAGCCGTTGTATTTCGTCTTTCTTAAATGTTCTATGCATCTACTAGTATAGTAGCTCTATATTTAATAGGACAACATGAGTTTTCAAAGGGTGAAAAACTATAGAAATGTAAGTTATTATCATTATGATGATGATGATGATTGTTACTAAGTAAAATCACACAATGTTGGGCCTGGAAGGTTCTAGAGTTCACCTACATGACATTTTCATCTCACAGATGAGAAAACTGGATGAGCTCCAAAAGATGAAATGCTAGCGATTTGAGCTTTTCCATTATTCCATTTTGCCCCATTTGCTGCTAGAAATATTATTCCAAATCTTTGCTTTTCCTCCAGTGTTTGCCCACATTAACTTCCTCAATTATAATTTTTTCAGGCAACATTTTATTTTCTCACACTCTTACTTTTTTATTCCCATGGCTTGAATTCAACTTAGTTTCTGTGTCTGCAAAACATTGCATTGTCTGGTTGGGTTTATCAAACACTGATATCTAAATAGTGTATTTATATTTCATTCAAGCATAAGAAGGATATAGCTCATTAGAATTCAAGGCTAATAACATAATATGAAGAAAAAGAAACAAAGATGAAATAAAGGGAAATTTCTGTGCCTTATCTGGACCATTTTGATGTCAGATTCTTCTTCAAAACTATGGTTTTATAAAGAGACATAAATTAATCTGTCAAATTATATCTTGTTAACCCCCCCCCTCCAAAATCAGCAATAGTAATAAGATACTTCTGGCAAGAGTTCATTTACTCAATCATTCAACAAACATTTATGGAGCCCTATAAATAGCAAGGCGTTGTAGGAGACCCTCACTAAAAGGAACAGATTGAGTTCCTTTCTTCCTAGGAAGGAATTTAAGAAAAATAATACTGCATTTATTGAGTTTTTATTGGTGCCATGTCCCACACTAAGTGTTTTACATGAATTATCTTTTGATCTTTACAACAATGTTATATCCTTTTATATTGATGTCAAATTTAAATGAGATCCTCAATAAAACTTCTAGTGCCTGGAGCACATTAAATTCTACAAAATATTAATTTCCTCTCTGTCCTCCTCTTATTTTACAGGAGACATCACCATCTTTGCTCCTAGAAAATATATTCTAGATAGTAGTAGATTTCCAGAACTGAATGAATGATGCAAGCGAAAGAACCTACTGTTTGAACATAAGAAACATCCCCAGATCCAAGGTGCAGCTTAGTAGAGTGGAATGAAGGTCAGCTGGAGACAGAAATTAAACAAATGCTCATCTGAAGGAGACAGGGACTGGTGCACACGAGAGATGTTGGGGACGGGAGATAAGCACAGAGGCTCTACCGTAAAGGGTTGAGTTGAGACAAGAGGTGGTCTGGGCTCTGCTTAGTCATGTAAGGGCTCATGCAATTGGGGGAGGCCCAGGTCCAAGGAACACACTGAAAGAAGCGTGGGCAGAGGCACAAATGACAGATTGGAGCCTGTCTCATGATGCCCCAGCATAGAGCCTTCAGAACGTGGCTTCCAGAACCACAACAGACCAACACTTTCCACAGAGATGGGGAGGAAGTTGTTAGAACAAACACTACCCTGAAACTTGCCCCAAAGCTGAACCTAATCAAACCCCAATGTTTTCTTGAGGTTAGAAAAGGCCTGGCTTAGCATTTTAAAAACAATATCTATTTGCCTTTTGTCTCCTGTTTGTAGCCAGAAGTGAAAGTTTTAAAAACCAATTAAAAACTGGATTTTATTTTATATTTATTTCTTTACTATATGCTTTGCTTAGCCAAAACCAGAAAATGCTGGGACGGCACAAGTTCACTCTCCTGAGATATCCAGATCAAAGTCCTTCGGAACTGCCTTGGCCAGGCAACTGAATATTTCCATTCTTATCCAAACCAAGGCTTCAAGCCCTTGCAATTTACTCATATGCATCCACCTTCTCAAGTGTTCTGAGGTATTTCTTTCAGTGCACACGTTGGCCTTGAAAGGGTAACAGGCAATTTTGTGCTGGCAAAAGCTGTATTTTCAAGTTTATACCTACCGACCCTCATCCAACAAAGAGAATAAGAACTTCTGGCAACTTTTTGCACTCTCTCTATATTTCAAACAGAGGGAAAGTATGGGAAAAGCAACGTCAAGAACCCTCTTGCATAAAGATTTACTATTTTGCAAAGAATTTTTCAATTTTACACTGCTAAATAGTCCTCCCCCTTAAGTATGAAAATCACTTTGGCCAAGGAAAATTTTAAGGTAGATCATGCCATCTAATCAGCAAATTTTCTGGAAAACTGGTTGCATTCTTTTCTTAGAGACGTCCCTTTGGGGGAGGGGGGAGGTGTTCATCCAAGTGTGCCCTATCTGAAAATTTGCATTTTTATTGGGTAACTCACAATTTACATTTATTGCCCTATAGGTCACCTTTATTCTCAATGACTTTGATCCATAGATATATTACCTTTCATGAAATTATTGAGAATATAATGTATTCCATGCCACAATCTTATTCTTGTCTTCATAAAAAAATTCAACTTCTCTACAGCAGATTTTTGCCACAGTAATTCTTATCTAAATTTTTTTTTTCCCATGGGCTACAACCTTTCCACCTTTTCAATGGGTTGAAAAATATTTATGATGCTGCCCTACTGAAAACTGCTGAGAAAACATCATAGTAATGTCCATCCTTGCCTGTGACCTATTTTAGCCTCAACTCCCTTTGGGTCCTAGGATATTTCTTCGAGGATTTTATACAGCCATGGTGATGCCAGACTGTGTATTTGAAGCTATGTTTATTAGTGCAGTCTTTTTCTAATGCCAAATGAAAAACATGTTTATGATCAGAGAGATGAACTTCTAAGGTCAGCATCCCCATCTCAATTTCTGATATTTCCAAAATATACAAGTGATTCTTTAGCTGTGTAAACCCCCACCTGCTTCTTCCTTTCATGTAATTTGTCTTTGTTCGGTTATTTTGCACCACCCCTGGAGTGTTTTCAAATATATTTCAAACCCCCATGCAACCCCATTTCAGCTGATTGACTTCGGAGAACTCTAATGTCGGCCAGGCATTTTGCTGCAGCCCCATTTAGACTCAGCAGGAAGAGCAGATTTAAAAGGCAGATTACATTTTTAGCTTTTTAAAAACTGCTTTATTAGAGAGGCTAAAAGCCACAGTGGTGGTAAGCTGAATTCTTTTGAAATACAAGCAACTTCAAGACATCGAGGGAGCAGTTCCTCGCCTGTGGAGCTCCTCCCTTTGGGTTTCAGGGATGGCAGGGACCAGCTGGCTGCAGGCATTTTTCTGAAGGGTCCTTGTGGCCTCAACAACAGAATTCATATGAGCAGCAAAGAGGTCTCATTTAAGGGTCGGAGACCTTTGAAAAGCAGCTCACAGAGGTTCCCGCCCCTGGACTTCTGGCAGGCCATTTTGTGTGAAAGGGTTGGTTACAAACTGGCCTCCATTAATTGGAAGGGTTGGCCAAGGGACAGGAGGTAGAGGGCCATGGTGAGGATATGAAAGGCTGCTAGAGAGGAAGAGGGAATACCTACAGCCCTAATTCTTACTGCAGGCAGCTAAGAGCCAAGATAGATAGATAGATAGATAGATAGATAGATAGATAGATAGATAGATAGATAGATAGATAGATAGATAGATAAAAGGGGAGATAAATGGAGGCCACAGCAGTGGCTCCTCCTTCACATGTCATCTTACAACATGTGTTACAGGCTTTCAGTGTCCCCCTCCCACTTATTTGGGGTTCTGTTTGAATTATATGCTTGTAAGTGGCTGAGTGTCAATGAAAAGAAGGTGGACATAATGAGGTTTCAAAAGAGTCAAATGAGATTACATATAGACGGTTTTGTTTAGAGGTTTTGAGCTGAAATGAACGCTACTAGGTTTCAAGAATGTTTAAAGGGAAAGTGCACTAAGAAGCAGGCTGGATCCTGCTTAAAAGCAAGATACAAGCTTAAACTAGAAATGAAACTCATCAGAGAAGACAAATATATGGCATCTGCCACCCATGCCCTCTATATCCATAGAGAACATCAACAACTAATCATAACTCCCATGCCAAACCCAGATGTGGCCTTAGCATCCTTCTCAGCAGGCTGCTGCAATCCTGCATCAGACAAGGGATATCCCTAAAGAAGTATATGGATCAGTTTAGAACCCAACACACATTCCCATGGGTAGGGCAATGGGTGACAGAATTGAGCGGAGCTGCAGGATGAGGGCTACTAGAATGTCAAGTTCATACCCCATTTGAACAGGGCGATGGAGACTCAGGCCCAGATGTTACCCCACAGGAATCTGGGACCCATGTCACCAGATTTTTTTAGTAAATAGAAATCCAATTATGACTTAGAATCTCTGAATTTTTTAAGTTGGCCCCAAAAAGGGGAATTAATGCCACGTGGGCCAAACCAAATACTTATGCAGAAAAATAAATAAATAAATATATACCTTCGAGCTACTATATACGCCAGACTTAGAAGAATTGAAGAGAGATTCCAGTTTGCTCTTATCTTGCCTGAACTACCTTGCTACCATCCACAGCTTAAAAACAAAAGAAAACCATCTCACCAGGGCTTAAAGAGGACATGTGACAAATTGCAGAAAATTATAGCCAACATTTTGTGGTTGCTGATCTCCCCTGAGTCACACGCTAGCAGAGTCCTGAAAAAATAGGCAAATTTCAAAGATCAAAGTTTCCAGGGCTGCAGAGGGGACCTTCCAGCCAGCTTTCTTTTGTCAGGATCTTCCCTCACCCCGGCCCCTTTTTGTCAATCACAAAGCAGTTGTCTCAAAGCTCAGTTTCTGACACTGTCAGAGGCTAATGACATTGTCGGAGGCCCTTTGCTTGTGGTTTATTTCAGTGTTCCAACCCTCTTGGTCTTGGTCTTCCTTTGGGCTGTTTACATACAATTTCCTTCTGGGTGGAACTTTGTTTTTCCTTTCCTTCTTTTGAGGCTGTTGTTTTTTCTTAAAATAGGAGGTCATTTCAGGCAGAAATGTGTTTTCGTCTCCTTGCTTCCTCTATGGCTGGGACTGGGGCCCTTTTGGAAAGAAGGAAATTTCCACTTTGTTTACAAGGAGGGATTGGTTTTCTTTGGATGTCCCATTAATTTGCTCGGTACGGAGTTTGGAGTTCCTAGGACTATCTAAGGAGATCAGAAATGTCATTTCTTTGATTTTTAAAAAATATTATATATTCTGCTTTTCTTATTCTTTTTCTCTAACCAGTTCATGCTTTTCCAATGAATCTAAGCTTCCCATATGTCTGTCCCTGCATTTCAGCTCTCTACGTTGTCTTCCCGAGATCTTTCAGCTTTCATTGTCAATCTGGATAATTTGACCAACATTCTGGACCAATGCCAGCATGAGTCATAGTTTTATACTTTGGGTTGGAAAAGTAATTTTCCCCTTCCCTTTAAAATGCAGCCATGACCCGTTACTGTTACTGGAAAAGACAGACTTGATCATGCATACCTTTCCCCACCCCAGCCTCCATCTTCACAGACTACATCTGTCACCCACATCAAATAGGTCAATATGCACCCAGGTGGTGTGGACTGTTCTCAGCACCATTGGAAGTTTACCCTGGCCACTGGAAGAATAGATTCAAATAGATTCGAAGATAGAACATTAACCAGAAATAAATAAATAAATAAATAAATTTCCAAAGCCAAACAGAGTCAAATCCCTCTAGGTAAATTTTATAATGACTTTGGTACATTTGATGCAAAAGAAATAATAATTTTAAAATAATATATTCAAAGTCAATCCCAGTATGTGATTTTCTTAAAGAACCATATTGACTAACAAATAATACTCAGAAACCTCAATTAAATGGATTCAAGCAATCAGATCTCAGTTTTGATTGTTCAGTACCATTTCATTCCATATATGCTTATTGTTTATTCTAACCCTGAGAACAAAGGTAAATAATGAAAAGTAAGGTAGGTCATAAGGAGGACTGAGATCAGGAATCATGTGACTGAAGCAGGGAAGGATGGTGGTTAGAACGATGGATTTGGAGCCAGGCAGATGTGGGATGGGTTCTCAGCCACATTGGTACTAGAAGAGTGGCAAGTTAGTTACTATGTCTATTCTGCAGTTTTCTCATCTGTAAAGGAAAGATAATAATAGTACCTCCTTCATAGATTTTTTGTGGATTAATATATTAAAGATATAGTAAGTGCTCATCACACCAACTTGCTCTGCATCAAGTACTGCCTTTACTTGAATAACTTGATGAAGTAGGGATTATTATTATTATCCTCACTTTACAGATGAGGACATTTGGGACTCAGAGAAGTTAAGTAACTTATCCAGGGCCTCAGAGCTACTAAGTAACCAAGCCAGGATTCCAATCCAAGTGAACTGGCGTTGAGCCTGAGCCCTTAAACCACTATGTAACTTTTATTTTAACACCTTTTTAATGTGCAATGAGCCTTCATTATTGCAGGTGGTGTCCTAAGCTTATTTCATCTTTAAATCAACCTTTTATGTTGCCTCTGACTATGCATATATGGTGTTGTACACTGAGCAGAGATGTTCAAATGGCAATCCTGTTTTCCATAAAATCTCTCTCTCTCTCTCTCTCTCTCTCTCTCTCTCTCTCTCTCTCTCTCTCTCTCTCCCCCCCCTCTCCCTCACTCCCCCCACACACACAGATTTGGTTACCCTCACTGGGCTCCACTTTCTAAGTCAGAAAAGAGTAACTGATTATGTTTCAAAAATATTTTCTACAGTATAAAAAGAGAAAGGGGTTTCTAATGCATTTTTGCTTTTCAGTTAGCCAAGAATTTGTTACTTGAAACCTCTTGTTCCTCTTAGCATTCTGGTTACCTAAGATTTTTCTGTATAATAAAATAAGTACACATGGTTGAAACGTCAAATAGCTTTAATTCCAAATGGTACAAATACTCTAATTTATCTAGTTTCTAAGGAAGCAACTGTTTTAAGTAAATTGTTGGTAAAAGTCTGAGTAATATTTTTATTGTTCTGAGAAATGAAATTTGAAGAATGGAAGGGGTGAGCCCTGGCCGGTTTGGGTCAGCGATAGAGCATCCGCCCACGGGCCAATGAGTCGCAGGTTGGATTCCAGCCAAGGGCATGTACCTCAGTTGCGGTTTGTCCCCAGCCCTGGTTGGGGTCGTGCGGGAGGCAACCAGTCGATGTGTCCCTTTCATGTCAATGTTTCTCTTTCTCTCCCTGTCTCTCTCTCTCTCTCTACCTGAATATAAATAAAAAATATCCTTGGGTGAGGATTAAAAAAAAAAAAAAAAAGAATGGAAGGGGTGAGAGGGTGTGACATCAGCAACAGAAATATAAAACAGGGCCAGAAGTTTGTCACAGTAATATATTCTAATAGTCAAGAAATTAAACATCATAGGATTTGTTTGCATATTTGTAATAGTATGCTGTCTTCAAACACAGCATACATTTTATTTTACATTTCACTTCACCGTGTATGATCTCATTTGACTTGCACAGGAGAAATAATATTTAATATTAGGTGAGGTAGGCAGTAGAAATAGTATCAATTCGTTTTCTGTAGGAGGACACGGAGGCTCAGAGAGCCAGGGCCTTGACCAGGTCACACAGCTGGTTACGTGCAGAGCCACAACCTACCATTTCCTACTATTTCTACTAACTTACAATTCCCAGTGGCACTTTTGCTGAGCTTAGTTTGACAGTTTACTTAGACCAAAGTGGCTTTTCCCCAAGGGCTGGGAATCAGGAATGATTTTGGTGGGGAAAATCCAGAAAAAGAAATGGTAATGCATGTGGGTCCCCCTCCCAAACCCCCTCAAAAGGCCCTAGGTAGTGTTAGAAGGAAAGAGGTCATTGGCAGGAGAGGGAGGAGTTCCAAAGGCCAAATTTCCCACTTGTCCCACATCTGGCTATGCTCATCCCTCATTTTATTTTGTGTTAAAACTGCTAGCTCTCCAGTCAAACGCCAGGGATTGAATCCGAGCTCCAATGTTCACTAACCTCTTTCTGCCTCATTTCCTTGTTGGTAGAATGGGATTCATAATAGTACTGATTTGGCCCAGCTGGTGTGGCTCAGTGAATTGCGTGTCATCCCATGGACTGAGAGGTCCCGGTTCGATTCCCAGTCAGGGCACATGCCCAGGTTGTGGGCTTGATCCCCAGTAGGGGGCATGCAGGAGGCAGCTGATGGATGTACATTGATGTTTCTACCCCTCTCCCTTCCTCTAGCTCTGAAAAATCAATAAAAACATATTTAAAAAAAAAATAGTACTGATTTTGTAGGATGAGTGTGAGAATTCAACAAGAGAGCCCACATAAAAGGGTTAGCATTATTACTGACTCATGGTAAGTACTTAATAAACACCAACTATTATCATCATGATTATTTCATGCACAGATACAAGTGGCAGAGCCAGGATTTAGACCTAGCCAACCAAACTCCAAAGACCAGTTTCTTAATCACAATCCCATACTGCCTTTGTACTTGCGCTGTCTGTTCATCTGGAAAGCACTTTCCCTAGATGCCCTTGGCATGGCTCCCTTCCTCTCTCCATTCAGGCCCCTGCTCAAATGCCGCTTCCTCTGAATGACCTTTCCTCACCCCCCGGTCTAAAGCAGTACTCCTTGTGCCTCTCTGTGTTTAATCTGCTTCACTTTTTTTTTTTTTCATAGCACTCATAGCAACCTGAGACAATATTGAATATGTATGTGATTATTCATGGATTGCTTTCCCCACCATTAGAAAGCAAGCTCCATGAAGGTAGGACCTTGGTTGGGCTAACATTTGTAGTCTTGTTGCCTAGAACACGTTCAATTGTTTGCGGCATAAATTAATGAGGAAAAAACATTAGCAGCTACTAACATATTGAACCACTGCAACGGAGGAGCCAGAATATGGATAAGATTTAGTTCCTACTCTTAAGGAACTTACACTTTAGCTGGAAAGGTCAATAGAAACCCAACTAACCACCATGATAGAATGTCCCAAGTTTGAGCAAGTGATCCAAACCCCTAGCACCCACACCCTGAGTCTTATTTCTTGCTAAGGTGCTGACTTCTCCAGCAAGTCAGCCTGACAGTCTAACCTTCCCTAAGAAAATGTTCTAGACACAAATCTCTTCAAGTCAAATGAAAGACTTTAAGAAAGTCATTTTAAGAGAGTCTAAATACTCAACCCTACTCTCTCTATGAAATAAAGACATAACATTTTCTTGGAGGTGACATCCCCCAGAGAGTTGAAGGGAAAGTACATTGAGTTCTACTCAAAGCACATTTCTTCTCTGTATAATCGATTCCCAAGAGTAAACTGAAAACTAGCTGCTTTGCAATTGCTAAAAATCTTAGGAGAGTGAAAAGCAAAATAGGCACTTAGCCTCACTCAACTCAGACTACTGAACTGTGTGTCCCATGAGTGAGTCATTAATCAATCCCATTAAGTTATAATTCTTTGCCAAGCTAAGAAAACACAACCCAAACAGTAGCAAACATTTTCTCCCCTTGCCATTTACCCCTAAATATGAAGAATAGCCTCTAAAAACTTCAGTCTTCCTTAGATTAGCAGGTCTGCAAAATGTCCATTGAATTTGCCCAGAGAGAAAATGTGCCAGATTTGATGAAGTGTGAGAACACTGCTTGATTCTGACCACTCACACTAAAAACGATTTTCATGGCCCAGATAAAGAAATGCAGAGCTACACAAGATGGCATGACTCAAATGAAACAAATCACGTACATGATTCCCAGCTGAGCCGTGTTCCGAGCCGTCCCATGGTGGACAGTTGTTAGCTAACACAGAACAGACCCTAGGTTCCTGCATAGCAAATCCTTTTATGACAAATGACATCGTGTGTGTGTTGATAAATGGTGACCACAGGAAAATGGCATGATATAATGAAAACATCAATGGTTACAGCCGAGGAAGACTACACTGTACTTCATCAGAGAAGCTCACCTTGATTGGACGTGATGGAACAAAGGGATAAATAGCCACTGGGGGAGTCAAATCCACACTCATAAAAACGAGGGCGTAGCAAAGTGCCCAGCGTGGCTTATTTAAAGGGCAGTGCAATGGAACGTAACTTACCAAGTGTCTGGTATATGCAATATTATGGGTTAGGGGTTAAAGAGATAAAGAGGCACAAGACACATTCCTGCTGCTAGCTAAGGAAGAGGAAAGTACTAACGTAAATGTCACCTCATTTAATTTGGTTCTCATAAGAATCTAGCAGGGTAGACAGAGCAGGTTCCATAAACCCCATTTTACATGACTCATAGTCATGTGCTCAAGTCTTAACGTGAGTGAGGTCTGGAGCTGGGACTGTGAGTTCTGGGGCTCTTAGTACATCACCCTGCAGCTGGCTCCATTTCTAGACAACTGGGAACGAAAGAGGAAGCCTTACTTCAGACCTACTCCTCAGGGGTATTAGAATCTGACTGACAACTCTAAACTTTTCATCACTTCAATATATCATTGCAAACGGTATTTCCCTTTCATAAAATCATGACACACCCACATGACCAAACTCTCCAGATGATCTCAAAACAGAAGCTCTGCTTCTACTCAGTACAGTTCAGGGTCCAAGATGGCAGGCTGGATCCAAGGTGCCCAGAAGATCAGAGGGTCCTGAAATCCTGGTTTTGCTCTGGGTTGGATCCTAAATAGTTGTCAGTGGCCCAGAATTAGTGCATTTACTCTTCAGTTTACTGTTGGGTCCGCCTTTCAGCTCCTCCACCTGGCTCCCTTTCAGTGAGCTTTTATTGCACTTTGGGTTCCAATGTCATTTCCGGACATTTTTTATCGTGGGGTGTTGTGCCTTCATCATTTTGATCACAGTAGTACTTTTATCTCTACCTCGATTTCTAAAGGAGCAGTGTTTCCTACCCTGTAGTATTTTTATTGATGTATATTTTCATGTCACCTCTGAACTTAAAAGTCCTTGAAGATAGTCTCTGTAATCAAATATTACATCTTAATGAACCCACACGAAGTCTTGAAGTTGATAAGGATCTAGTTTGTTGAGTAAATAAATGAATCTTTTTCTGGTTTCACCCCTATATCTTCTTCCAGGAACTTCTGCTTGACTTCAGTGCAGTCATATCCAGAAGGTCCTTTCACCAGCTGTCTTTTATCTCTCCAACTCTGTGATATTTATTTGTTTACTTGAAGCATTCCTTAAGCCCACCTTGAGGGAAAGTTAACAAAATTTGCAATTCTTTCAAAAATGTTACTGCAGATCCAGTCAAGCCAGGATCATCATGAATGAAGAAAAGTGACCTGATCAGTATTTGAAGGAGAGGTACTTTTCTTTTCCCCAGAGCCTTCAAACGCCCAGTAATCAAACCTTTGGATCTCAACCTTTGGATCTACTGACAAATTAGAAACCCCTAGCAAGAGAGAGATGGGAGTTGCGAGAGAGATTAGACCATGTAATCCAACTTATTCACATTACATATGAAAAGTGGAAACCCAAAATAGTGATGTAATTTGCCCACACTCACCCAGCAACTTGGTGAGAGGCCTATGACTAAAATCTAGGTGTCCTGCCTGCTGGTCCTCTGAACTATTTTATTCTACCATTCCTAACTGTCTGTCCTAAAGCAAATAAGTCCTGTCCGGCCAGTGTGGCTCAGTGGTTGAGCATTGATCCATGCACCAAGAGGTCACTGATTCCCAGTCAGGGCACACGCCCAGGTTGTAGGTCAGGGGCATGCAGGAGGCGGCCAATCAATGTTCTCTCTCATCGATGTCTCTATCTCGCTCCCTCACCCGTCCGCTCTCTCTAAAAATCAATAAAGAAAAATTATTTAAAAAGAAAGAAAATAAGTCCTGCTGATATATTAGTTTCTGTTTCTTATTGACTTGGCCTGGCTCCTTGAATCCTCTTCCGTTCTTATACCTGCCCGAAGCGCTGGGCCACTGAACTAAGAGCCTCAGTCCCCAGGGCTCCAAGAGGCCACCATCAAGCAAGAAGGAGCTTGTCTCTCCTCCCTGGGCAGTATCATTTTCTCCACATAGGCAGGGGATTCTTGTTTTATTTATTTATTTTTAATATTTTTATTGATTTTTTAATTAAATAATTTATTTTTGTTATAGATGTTTCTCCTTTTCCCCCCATTGACACCCTCTTCCCCATCCCAACCCCCCTCACAGCATTGTTGTCTGTGCCCATCGGTTATGCTTATATGCATATAAGTTCTTTGGTTTATCTCTTCCCTAGCACCCCCCTCCTCTAAGGTTTGTCAGTCTGAACCCTACTTCTATGTCTCTGGGTCTATTTTGTTCATCAGCTTATTTTGCTCATTATATTCCTCAAATAAGTGAGATCTTGTGATATTTGTCTTTCAGGAAGGGAGAGAGAGATAGAAACATCAATGTTAGAGATAGAAACATCAACATCAATCAGCCACCTCCTGTATGCCCCTCACTGGGGATTGGGTCTGAAACCTGGGCATGTACCCTGACCGGGAATTGAACCGGGACCTCTCAGTCCATGGGATGATGCTCAATCCACTGAGCCACACCAGCTGGGCAAAGGTGATCCTTGCTTTAAATATCAGCCTAGAATCCTTCAGTAACTGGCAGAGCAGAGGGGTCATGTCTAGGCTTATGTTAGTGAGGTAGAAACTAAATCTACAACCTGTAGGTCAGGAAATATTACACTCTCACCAGCATACCTTGATTTAAAAATCAAATAGTTTTATTGGAGTCCTTGTGAATATATCACCATCTTAGCTACCTCATTTACTAGTTCTGTCTCCTATTTTTAATATCTTCCCTTTCTTATATTTGTTTAAGAAATGACAATATTGTGGGATATTACCTGAATTTAAAAGAAACAAAAAACATTATATACAAAAGATAAACTTAGAGCAAGCTGTAATAGAAAGAGCCCTAACTCTGAAATCAGAAGATTAGAATTCAAATCCAGCCTCTCACCACCTTTGTGACTTTTGCCAATGACTGAACTTCTGTGAGCCTCAGTGTGTTCACGTGTAGAACAGAGACAATAACTGTGACACAGAGTCTGAGGGAAGTGGGTGAGAAGTCACGGAATGCATGGAGCCTATTGTGGTACACGTTGACGGAATCTAAAACCAAAGGACTTTCAGGAACATCAGAGCATCTTTGTTTATCAGAATTTCCTTCATTGCTCTGGTCTCTCTTTTCCTATAACATTGTTACTTTCCACAGTGTGCTTTCAAAAGGCCTAGTTAATTTTTAAAAATCAAACTTAAATTAAATGGAAAGATATCACGGTGCATATCACTAAACTACTTAGTGCTTATGTACCTCTTAAGAGCTTAGTGAAGAAAAGCATTTATGCAAGAGAAGTAGATGAAATGGTTGTTAGACTCAGGAACCATTGCTCTTAGGAGGGCAGCTATAGAACTTTGGATGTCATCCAGAGAAAAACACTGAACAGCACGAACATAACATCTTTCAGCGTGTACAAGAAAATAAAAAATCTGCACTACTTTGAACATTGAAGAGGTCCTGGGTTTTTCTTCTTTTTTATGGAGATCAAAATGGCAATCTGAACAAGCAGTTTTTAAACCAGGAAAAGCAGCATTCATGTTTTTAAAAGCAATTCCTAAATCGTATTAAAACTAATAAGTTATCAGCAAGCAAATCACCACAACCCATGCATTTTCTTATTACATTTTACCTTCCACTTGTACATGGATTTCAGATAATGTGCCATCCTATTTTTAATTCTACTAACTGTCCCTTACATTACATTGTATACATCTTTCATTTATTTAAATGGCTTCATCATATAGTTCAGCATGTTGCTGAGTCTAAATTTAATAAATTCTTTCTCTATTCATAGACAGTTATTTGAAAGTTCGATTAAATTCAGTGGTTAAGACATTTTAAAGACTTCCCATAATTTTCACATCAGAACTCCCTTGCATTCTTGGTTCCAGTGGCCATTTTAGTTATGCTGAGTATGACAAGGACATGTCAAACAAAGAGGTGGAGAAAATAACCCAGCCCTTAAAACTACTGCTACGGGGCAGGGGAGACAGCGAGGCGCAGGAGGCACAAATATAAAAAACAACAACAAAACGTTGTTTGAAGGTTGGACTTCAGTTATTGAATGGAATGATTATTTGGTTGCCTGATGTGGAATTATTTCACCAGCCACTTTTTAGAATTCTGAATTCCCTTTGGCCAGGTAGAGATAGCCTAAAAATAGGAGCAGGAAAGATCCTGGACATATTTTATCTATTTATTTAATTTTTTATTGATTGATTTTTAGAGAGAGGGAGGAAGGAAGAGGGGCGGGGAGGAAAAAAGCAAGAAGAAAGAAAGATTTGTTGTCCTGCTTATTCATGCATTCATTGGTTGATTCTTGTATATGCCCTGACTGGGGATCAAACCCAAAACCTTGGCGTATCCTGAAGATGCTCTAACCAAGAGCTATCTGTCCAGGGCTGGACAAATTTTAATGTGTGTATATCTGCATTGATTTATATCCTGTCTTGTTATAAAAAGGACTTTAGGCAGCTCACTTTGGGGATTTTCTAAAGGCCTTCCCGTCTTTAACAATGCAATTTTCTCCTGTTTTTTTTTTTTTTCTTCTATTACTAGAGCATTTCATCACTTATAGAAGTTAAACTTTTTAGAGTCTTATCTCATATTACAGGGATATAATATTTTAATTCCTTTTATTGTATTCTCTATAGAAATCAGTTTGACATGAACAGTTTCATATCAACATTCAGGGGTTATTAAAAGGTTTTACATTTGTCTTTGCTGTATCTCTTGGGTAATTACAGCCTGGATGGAGTATTATTTGTTCACCCTTCTGAGGTCACAGAGCAGTCTTTTCTGGTTTATGTCTGTGTTAATCAGCTGAGAAGCAATGGGTTAAGTTATGAAAAAGCTCAGTGCTCGAGATTTCTGAATGCAGGGCTTTACAATAACATGTAACTAGCTGGTCTTTGGAGCCCCAGCTGTACAGGACTGGGAATGTCCCATTGTTTGTTGCCATGTGAAAGCATTCCATCACCGTGTTTGCTAAATAACTGCATGGATTTTATTTGGGTTTGTTTTGGTCTGTTCGTTGCAGTATCAAACTTCTGAATTCTGTGCAGTAGCAGGCATTTTGGAAACGGGAGGAGAAAGATCTGATCTCCAGCACATAAAAATCTTCACACTTGTATGGACCTTTAGAATTGAAAGAAGGTTTTCCACATGTGGCCTCACAACAACACACGATATAGATAGGACAAGAATGCTGATCTCTGTTTTATAGGAATAAATCAGAAACTCAGACTTTGTGGCTCAAATCCATCAGAACTAGAAAATGGAAGATACTGGGCTCAAACTCAGATATTCCTCTCCTTAACCCAACCTGCTTTCCACCATTCACAGCTGAAATTAAGACATTTATTAAGTAATTCCCCACCCCCCACTTTGACGGGTTTCTGTAATGCCTAGTTGCAAATTAGTTCTCCAACAAGCCAAGTCAAGGAGAAATCTGTGTGCTTGTGAAATGACTTCTTCCTTTGATGTGCCTGCATTCTGTGTGGAATAGACCCAACAGTTCCCTCCCCCCACTAAAGAGCTCATTGTATTAGCTGAGATGGTACTTAATAAAGAGGGAGACTTCTCAAAGCAGCTAACAGATGGGGGCTTCCTAACCCACATCTGAAAAGGACCAGAAACGTGGCCCTCCCTGGCTGGTGCCAAATCTTCAACAAACCCAGGTGGCTTTTCTCCTGGGTTCCCATATTTCCTCCCTTTACTCAGCCAAAGTCCACATTCCTTTCCCTGTCACCACACACAGTTTGACCCTAGGCCAGGGTGGCAGCTTCCTCCATCCTTTTGAGGTCACAGCCAGTGCTGTGGTCTCCCTGGCAGTGGGCATTTGGGGACAGCTGCTGACCAAGCCTGCAGCAGCAGCCCCTACACTTTACCTGACAATGGCCTTGTGTTCTCCCTGGCACCCTGGGAGGAAGACCCATCCTACTCAGCCCAGGCCTCCCACCGAGTGTACTTGGGGCCCTCATCCGAAACAGGACGGTGGGTGGGAGTCAGAGGTTACTTGACCACCATTGCCTCCCCCTCGCCCTCAAGCTGCTAATTCAGCCAAAGGTGTCAGGACCACACCCCAGAGAGGTTTGGGATTGTTGTGAAAAAAATGTGAATATCTTCTAAGTCTTTCTTTTAACCCCTATGCTGCTTTCAAAAGACCTGAGGGGTGGGCCCAATGTGAAAAGGTATTTTGCATCTAGTTCTGGGTGACGGGGGGCACGGAGTCCTTGTCCAAATATCTGAGAACATTTTTATTATGAAAACCTGGGATGAACCAGTATGAGGATGATAGCGGCCCTCGTTGGAGAACAACAGCACCGTCTACTGGTCAGAGGACTGAGTTCATTGGTGGTGTCCTGTGTGCCATGGCCCTGACGCTGTGGGTTAGTACACAGTATGAAAAGCCAAGAAAGAGGACCTAGCCATCTTGTGGCTTAGCAGATCCTGAGGCAACTGCAATGGGGGACTGTTCCCAAGACAAATTCCAGGTCTTGGGAGTTGCCTCTAAATAAATTAAACAAAGCTATGCCCTATACATCCACATCATCCCCATCCATTTACTGTCATTTTTATGAGGCTGCCTCTATTATCAACGCTTATTAAAACCCTCTCACCTTGACAGCCACATGTTCATTCTTTTATTCATTCATTCAGCACCAGACCCTGTGCTAGGTAGTAGGGATAAGTAAGACCCAGTGTCTTCGAGCCATTCTATGGGCCTCCAGGACTGGGCCTGAGTGGACAGGAAGCTCTGTTCCACACTTTCTCTATCAACGTCTTTTCTGTTCTTGTCCTTTCCTTCAGTTCTCCTCTGAGCCCTGCTCTCTGCTATGTGGGGTATTGGGATAACTGTATAAACTAACCAGGCTGCTATATTAATGAGGCAATGTGTTTCTTCTCACATGTAAATGCAAACTCTTAGGTCCTTAAGAAGGCTATTCAAGAATGATGCCAAAGGTAGGCTCTTCAGGCAATTTGACAGATACACAGAGGATAAAGGAGTTGGGTGTATGTCCCTCAACCAATCACAGCAGCCAGTGGCTGCCTTCTCATTCATGCCAATGGCCAGCTCTGGCCAACAGGTTTGAACACAAAGAAAGGCAGAACTGCTTGATGTGAATAACCTTCTTCCTCATTATTAATGAATGTGTGTATAGAAATGTATAACCAAGTCTTTAAAACGAAGTAGGCCACAACAATATCATCAGGAAAAGAAAATAAATAATGTTAATACTGAGGCAGTAAACCTCTCTCTAGCTGTTGGGAAAATAAAGGGAAAAAATATCTGAGCCATACCTACTCATTATTAGAACAAAGTTTCTCCTCCATAGAGATTATTTGCCAAGGGCTTCCTAGCACTCAGATGAGGTAAAGCCCAAAGTATGACACAGACCCAAGGGACTGAAAAAGTTTTGGGGAATCCCCTCACTCATCCCTCTCTTTTAAAAGCCAAACCAACCCAGACCTATTCTATCAATTTTAGTAATAAAAATTTCCTAGGGAAATTAATTGCATGTGTTGTTTTATAGCCCTGTTGCAGTGGTTAAAATATATGCATCATCAAAAATTTTTTCGGGGGATGGGGGAGTGGGGAGGAGGGTGTCAATGGGAAAAAAAGGAGGGACATCTGTAATACTTTCAACAATAAAAATTTTTTTAAATTTTTTAACCTCTAATTTGAAGCTCCAGATTAAATTTAAACCTGTATTCTAGGGGGAAAGGGGAGTGAGAGGAGGTAGAATAGGGATGGAGAGCATCAATTAATTAGCCTCCTCTTTGTAATAGCACTTGTACTTTTGAAATCCATGTCTAATTCCATTTATAAACATTACTTTTCCGTTATAAGCAATTCCAGATTGATGGGTTGGTTCAAATGAGCCATAGTCTCTTCAACTTTTCATTAAATGTGTTCATAATAATTCATAGTGGTATGGTGAATTACAGTCACAGAGGGCCTATTTAGGCTTTATCTGTTGTCCTTTCTGTTTATTCAGGAGAGAATGAGGGGGTGATTTGAATATTTGTGGGCAGCAGTTAATTCTTTCACTAACTTTATTTCTAATTTCTGAAAAGGACTGAAATTTTAAGATAATGACAACAATTTCTAGAAATAAGTGTTCTTCTGTCGCCCATGTACCTTGAACAGTGTTTATTACATAGAAGAGCAGTTTTGCTGAAGGTATCTCTCCCATTTGTCATAGGATAGATTTTTCACCTGTTCTGGAGTTTCTATGTCCCAGAGTCTAGAATAGAATAGGGTCTCATTGAATAGAATCAGAGTTTCACACTGATGCCTGCTTATAACTTTAACCTCCTAGAGATCAAAGTGGATCTCTTGTCTATCTTGTCACCATGAGTGATAGGCCAGCATTGTGTAGTGCAGTAGATACAATTTTAGCACAAAAATAATAGTACTTCTTCTTTAAAAGTTTCAATAATATGAAAGTGATAGTCTCAAACAATTTAATTCCATCCTTCAGGGGCAAGTCATTCCTGAGCCTATTGTTACCTAAGAGAGGGATAGGTTGGGGTATATAACTGCTTCCCAGTTAAAGGTTTTATTGCTATCCATCAATTTTACCTTACTTTTGTCTGTGTCTAATCATCATTTTGAAAAAAATGATTCATGTGAAAATTTTTTTAAAAAATAAAAGAAGGGATGGAGGTAATTATTCTTAATGAGCAAGGATAAAGGACCTGTATTTCAAAATAGTCATGAATCTTAGAAACCCACTATTTCAGCTGGGAATCCAATCATATGTCTATCTAATAATTTTTTTAAATGAACCTTTCTGGCCAATTATTACTCTTTTCAGGGCATTCAGTTTAGTCCTTTACCAACAAAGACCAACCACGTTAAACTCAATAAAAAAGCATTTCCAAGAAGCAATGACATTCTGTTTTCTAGTAAAATACAACAACTTTTCAGTATTCCCATAATAGATAATACATTTTACTAAGGTAGGTTGTACCAACCTTTCTGATGGTTCAATTAAAACTGTAAATGTGTGTACAGTTTGAGTTTCACTTTAAGAAATATATGCAGTAGAAATAATTTGATACACATACTAAAATACATGTTGAAGATGTTCATCGTGTTGTTGTTTATAAAAGAGAAAACTGAGAAAATGAAATGTTCCTCAGTGAAAAAACTAATGGTATGTTCATGAATTATAATACTGTATAACTACTGAAAATGATGAAATCTATCTCTATGGACAGTGAAATATATATGTTTGTATATATGTGTGTGTGTGTACACATACATGATACATATGTATTCAGGATATCTGTAGTTACATAAACAAATGTATGAAATCGTTGTTTTTCAAAAACCATTTTACATGATATGTAAGAGAGTGTGTGCATAGAAAAAGCCTTCAAAGAAATGTGTCATAATGTTAACACCAGTTGTACCTGGTGTCATATACGAGCAGGTGTACCTAGGTAACCAGCGATTGTACCTGGGATCACAGGTAAATTTATTCTTCTACTTTCTATGTGTGTGTGTGTGTGTGTGTGTGTGCATATATATATGTGTGTATATATATATATACACACATATATATACACATATATATAATATTTCAGTAAGTATGTATATCTTTTATCATTTTAAAATCTATTTTCACTTTGAGGGGGAAATGTAGCTCTTAACAACAAAAGGTATTTTATCAGGGTTTTATTTTCCTCAAAGGAAACCACTCATGTGAGGAAAAATTCTATGCACAAAATACAGCACATTTTATTTATCAGAAGTGATTAAGGAATGGAGCATAGTAGTTAATGGGAATAACGATTAACTATATGGACTCTACGTGGGTACCAGCCAGGGGCACATCAAAAGGAGCACTACAAAGTGGCTTTCCTCCAAACTTTTAAGACCTTTTATTTTTAGTGACTGGACCAAAACCAAATATAAACATCTCTGGATTCAGCAGTCATCACTAACCCACATTGTTTGGTTGTAAACATACCCAATTCCTCCTCCTTTTTCTCACCCACACTCTCACAGACTGAAAATGACTTGAAGGACTCTAGCCAGTGATACTCATACCAGGTTTCACACAGTTGCTGGCGTGGCTTGTCAGCTGAGGAGAGAGGGGCTGAGGACCCCTCCTCCATCCTTTGCATCTTGGAATGAGCATAAAGCTTCCTTTGAAAGAAGGGCTCTATGGCAACACTACCAACAGCAACAAGCTATGAGACACGCCCTCATTTTACAAATAGGGAAACTGATGCCTAGAGAGACGAAGTGATTTATACACTGGAATGGAAATGCCAGAATGAGGCTTCCTGACACGTGTTTTGTGAGTTACCTTTTCTGCAGCACCATCTAGGCTCCTCGCATAAAGAATCTCTATGAGACAAGCAAAAAATCAGACCCCATGAAAGCGTGTCCTTGTCCCAAACCTGAGGTGTTCGTTTTCTGGCTGAAAAGTAATTAACAGTGTTTCAAATCATTAAGGTTCTTAGGGAAGGCAGCAAACCAAAATATAAAACTCTTTAAAATATCTAATGCAAGACCTCTGAACAACCATTGTGTTCAATGTCACGAGAGATTTTCATCTTAGTATTTAGTGGCTTGCAGGAGGTGACTCAGTGCCATGGAATTTAATTTTAAATTGTTTTCAAATAAATTCACAGGGTCCAATAGCGTGAAACTTTGGAAGGTGACGGGGTGGCTCTGGAGATTTGACAGTTTTTAAAGCCATATATTAAAGGTTACCTTTGACAGTTACGGGGATTTATCGTGTTCTCAACCCCAATTGTTTCTAAAAGCTCTCAACCATGCTTCCCTGTGTAAGAAAATTGAATTTGGAATTTTTGCCATCTTCGCCTGCCTGGGACCTCAAAATATCTAACCCCATGTACCTGGGAACTGCTCGGCCATTCCTTTCTGGGGACTGTCATTAAATCCCTGTGTTCTGGATGGGGATGCAGAGGGTGCAGCCATTGGTCAAGGTCACCCAGTGAGTCAGCGGCAAAGCTGGGAATGCAACCCAGACTTTCTGACTCCCTCGCCCGTCCTCTGACCATCGAACCACACACTCCTGACCAGGATGGAACAAGCTTGTCTGTCTCAGCGTTCAGAGGGAGCAGAGTGAAAATGCAATGTATCCATTTCCCTTTCAAACGTTCAAATGCCATTTATTTCATCAGCTAAGGGGCAAATCGCTCCAGATCATTTTTCACTCTAAAAAGCTTATTTTTTAAAATTAATTTTTTAAAGAAATGCTATCTTAATTTGGAAGAGCAAGAAAGACTCCCCCCCCCCCCCCATATCACATTGTGTAACACTGGCATGTGGTTGCTCCAAAAACCCACAGAAGCTGCCTCCTTGGCCCCGCCAAGGGCCAGTTCCTTTGCCAGCTTCTCCATGTGGCCTTCCTTGTACTGGGGCCTGGCGTCCCGTGGTTCCGGGCAGAGGCACGTCCCACGGACAAGCCAGGCCTTGACGTGGCTGTTCCTTCTACTGCTCTTTTGAATGCTCCTTGACCACAGAGAACCCAGGGCTCCCGCCAGCTACACCCCACATGCCACTTGAAATGTAGTCAGAGGTGACAGTCCAACAGAGCGCCAGCCAGAGTCCAGAGCAACTTTACTGGGGAGGAGGGAAAAGCAATACAACCGGGTCTCCTGCCAGTGCGAACCACCTCCTGCCAAAGGCCACAGGGTGGGAGAAAAGCTTTTAACACGGAGCAGCGACCGGCCCACGGGTAAACTCCCCCTCCTTTTCTCACAGCCCATAAAGTTGTTTCTCCCAGCGTTTTATACCTGTCATGTTTGATCATAACGATTTCTTCTTCAAGATGAACTAAGTTGTTTATTCCCACAGACCTGTTGCCACACTGGAGACAACTCTGCACATCTGAGTGGGGGTTTCAGAGCAGCCGGCCCCACGCCCCCTCGTCCTCTGCTGCGCGCACCGACCACTTTCCAGCAGAAGCAGGGAGCAGCCCAGAAATGGAGTCAGGGAAGGAGGGTGCGTCCTGAGGGTGCTCCCCAGGCCCCTCTCCGCCCTGTGCACTTGTTAAACCTACTCAGGCTAGGCCAAGCATGCCGTGATCAGGTGAGATTCCCCCCAGGTCTCCTCAAAATGTCGTGCTGCCCCCCAGGTTAGTGCCACACCTGCCCCAGTGCCCCGCCGCTTGTCCTCTGCCTGGGAGAGACTTGAGGGCTGCGACTATTCCACTACATTCTGGAACAAAGTCCCCACGCACACACAACTGGCCCCAGACCAGTTTCCCTAAAGGTTTTACATTTTCAAGCACTTAAAAAATGGATTCTGCCTGTCTTTCCCATCACACGCGGCTCCAAACGCATCGTATTATTCCCTTTTTCAACTTGCTCTGCCCCAGCCGTCAAGCTCTGTGTTCCCACGAGAAGTGAGTCTGCTAACTGTGAGAACCCTGGAGGTACTCCAGGGAGAGCGACAGCATAATTTTGTTTACTATTCACTCCAAGTTCTAAAGAAGTAAACTTCATTAACTTTTCGGATAAAACACAAAGACTCTATTATTTGCATTACCCATAAAATTAAAAAAGAAGAAAAAAAAAAAACTTTGATGTCCCCAAGAAGGCAGGGTTTGTTTTTTTTTGTTTTTTTGAAGTTTCTATTGCTCGACCCAGGTGATCTGGAGGGTTGATACTGCTCCGTTTGGCCTCTGACCTCTGATGGAAATGCCCAGGGCAGGTCGGCAGTTCGGTGCGGCACTCAGCGGAGCCCGTCTGCCCTGCCATGCACGGTACGGTCCACCTGGCGCTCGACTAACCGAACAAAGAGCTGTCAACACCCCTGCCTGATGCTATAGAGAGATACACATTTATATATACGTAAACATATAGACATATATACAGATATGCATTTACATATAGATATATAGATATACATTTATACATAGGTATATATAGAGATATACATTTATATAGAGATATACATAAATTTATAGAGATACATTTATACATAGGTGTATATATACAGGGTGGGGCAAAAGTAGGCTTAAAGTTGTTCGTATGGAAAATAATACAATAGCTTGTAAATAAGAATACAAGAATAAACTGTAAACCTACTTTTGCCCCACCCTGAACATATACATTTATAGATAGGTGTGTTTGTATACATAAATATGTGTATATATACACACACATTAATATATAGATGTATATATGGATATACATTTACATATCGATATATATATGTATATATACATTTTTCATTCACAGGGTAACGCATTCATCTAATTCAAAGCAGTCACTCAACGAGAAAACAAGAGGCGACGGGCCCAGAGAGACTGAAGTCCCAGGAGGGGAAAGCAGGGGAAGACGGTCAGCCTGGCCTCCACCTTCCGAATCTGGTGGCAGAGCTTACAGGGCCGGTTTGGGCTCCTGTCTTTTCGGTTTTCTGTCTGCAGGGTGGAAATCCGTTCTTGGGATGAAAAAGATCATAAGGAAAAGTATCTGGAAAAATAAGTTTTAGAAAACTGCTTTCAGTTAAAAAAAAAAAAAATTAGGTAGAAAACCAAACCCCCAAATTAGATATTGGAGCAGATTACCTTATTTTTTTATGACCTTTTTTATTTCTGCCGAAAGGAAATGGCTGTGTGTAGGATTGTGTCAGCAAGCCCGGGCCCTGGCCTCTGACTGCTCCCAGAAATTAAACTGCTTTCAAAGGCAGAGGCAGGCAAGACAGCCCAAGAAAAGGAGTTTAAGGCCTTTGCATTCATTAAAATGTATTTGGAGCATGATCAATCTTCCGGACATGTCAAACAGTCGTCTTTTCTGCTTTATTGTAAAAGCCGCATTGGAAGATCTGAGAGGAACAACGATGTGAAAGTTTCCTTCACAGGACTTTCTTGTTCTCCCCCCGCCCCACCCCACCTAATAAAATGGTGTTTATGGTTTCATGTACAGAGTTAGGCAGAAACGATGTGAGTAGGAAGGCATAAAGATTTTCAATTCTACAGACTCTAGGAATAAAACTGAATTTGGGGGGTAAACTTAAAAAGGGTAAACTTTTTTAAAATTTAATTTTCTTATTGTGGTAAAAAAAAAAAATATATACACACACACACACACACACACACACACACACACAACAGAGTTTTCATCATTTTAACCATTTGTAAGTGTCCAATTCTGTAGCATTAAATATATTCACAATGCTGTGTAACCATCACCCCTATCCATACCCAAAACTATCATCTCCAGTAAAACTCTGTACCCATTAAACAATAACTCCCCATGCCCTCCTCCCCCAGCCCCTGGTAACCTGTATTCTACTTTCTTTTTCTATGAATTTGACTATTCTAGATATCTCATATAAGTTGGAATCATAAAATATTTGTTTTTTGTGTCTGGTTTATTTCACTAAATATTGTTTTTGAGGTCCACCTATGTTGTAACATGTATCAAAATTTTATTTCTAAAAAAGGCAAACTTTTATCTAGAAAAAAAATCAGAATTTTGATCTATTTTCTTCTTTTTTGCAGACTTTGCTCTCTGGAGCTTGTTGACTCTTCACAGAAGAAAACGGAGAACCTCAAAGATGTTCTGGATCTTGTTTCTCTTTCTTTCAGATCTTCTGATATTGTGAACTAACAAACTTCTGTCTTAACACCAAAGGACTGGAGATCTTACATTGAGGCACTTATGGTCAGCCCCAAAGTATTTTTGGGGGACAGGGGCTCCTTGACCTGAAGACTTCTTGTAACTTTCCTTCAGTTAAATCAGGTGGAGTATAATGTACAGGCAATGGGCATTTAACACACCCCACGTTACAACTCCTCCCTATTACCTTTAGTCTAATAGTTCTCAAGTCTAAAGGGTTTGATGTCAACTTTTTATAAATATTTTGTTAATCCTCCTTTAAAATCTTAAAATTCATAGGCAATATAACCTATGTACCCCATTGTTTCTTAAAGTCAAAATGATGTGTTAAGCATGACATAAATTAGAAATAAAAGGGAGCCCTGGCTGGTTTGGCTCAGCAGTTAGAGTGTTAGAGTGTTGGGCCATGGACCGGGAGGTAAAGGGCAGATACCTGGATTGCAGGTTCGATCCCTGGCCCAAGTTGGAGTCTTGTGGGAGGCAGCCGGTTGATGTCTCTCTCTCTCTCTCTCTCTCTCTCTCTCCCTTTCCCTTCTACTCTATCTAAAAATCAATGGAAAAATATCCTCGGGTGAGGATTAACAACAAAATAAAAGAAAGGAAGGAAGGAAGGAAGGAAGGAAGGAAGGAAGGAAGGAAGGAAGGAAGGAAGGAAGGAAGGAAGGAAGAGGAAATTATTTTTAATAAAATAATATGTATTCCAGCAATACATACCTCAATTTTCTTGGGAATAACTACATGAAAAGACATAATGAAGAAGTCATTATCTGCAATTTAGATAGAGAATCACCTCTGACTTCAGTAACTACAAATACAATCCAAGACAAATATGTTATGTAGACAACTAAGTCCCTTGAGCAATTTGGGTGCCTTTTATTTCTTTTTCTTGTCTGATTACTGTGACTAGGAAGGGATTAATATCCAAAATATATAAGGAACTTATATAACAAGATCAAGAAAATAAACAATCAATTAAACAGAGGACATGAATAGACATTTCTTCGAAGAGGACATACAGATGGCCAATAGACATGTGAAAAGATGCTCAACATCACTAATCATCAGAGAGATGCAAGTACAGCATAGGGAATATATAATCAATAATGTAATAACTATGTATGGTGTCAAATGGGTAGTAGACTTATTGGTGCCATCATTTTTGTAAGGTATTAAATGTATAATCAGTATGTTGTATACCTGAAACTAATGTAATATTATATGTCAACTGTAATTGAAAAATACATTTTTTAAAATTATTTTTATTAAGTTTTTGTTACAGATGTTTCTCCTTTTTCCCCCATTGACACCCTCCTCCCCATTCCCCCTACCCCACTCCCCAGCTTTGTTGTCTATGTCCATTGGTTATGCATACATGCATATAAGTTCTGTGGTTTATCTCTTCCCCCCCAACAGCCCCTCTTCTGAGTTTGTCAGTCTGTACCCTACCTCTATGTCTCTGGGTCAATTTTGTTCATCAGTTTGTTTAATTCATTATATTTCACAAATAAGTGATATCATGTGATATTTGTCTTTCTCTCCTTGGCTTGTTTCACTTAGCATAATACTCTCCAGGTCTCTCCATGTTGTCTCAAAGGATAAGAGATCTTTCTTACAGCTGCATAGTATTCCACTGTGTATATGTACCACAGTTTTTTTATCCACTCATCTATTGATGGACACTTGAGCTGTTTCTAGAACTTAGCAATTGAAAATAGTGCTGCTATGAACATAGGGGTACATATATTCTTTCTGACTGGTGTTTCAGGCTTCTTAGGATATATTCCTAGAAGTGGGATCACTGAGTCAAATGGCAATTCAATTTTTAATTTTTTGAGGAAACACCATAGTGTTTTCCATAGTGGCTGCACCAGTCTGCATTCCCACCAGCAGTGTACTAGAGTCCCCTTTTCTCCACACCCTTGCCAGCACTTGTTGTTTGATGATTTGTTGATGGCAGCCATTCTGGCAGGTGTGAGGTGATACCTCACAGTTATACTACAAAGCCACTGTAATCAAAACAGCCTGGTAATGGCACAAGAACAGGCATATATGCATCTCTCTGATGATTAGTGACATTGAGCATTTCTTCATATGTCTCTTGGCCATTTGGATGTTCTTTTTGGAGAGGTGTCTATTTAGGTCCTCTGCCCATTTTTTATTGGGTTCTTTGTCTTCCCTTTGTTGAATTGTATGAGCGCTCTATATTTTGGAAATTAACCCCTTATCTGATGTATCATTGGCAATTATGCTCTCCCATATAGTGGGTTCCCTTTCCATTTTGATGGTTGTTTTTTTTGCTGTGCAGAAGCTTTTTAGTTTGATGTAGTCCCATGTGTTCATTTTTTCCTTTGTTTCTGTTGCCTTAGGTGATGTATCAGTGAAAATTCTGCTGTGTATGATGTCTGAAATTTTGTTGCCTACATTTTCATGGATTCACGAGTCACATTTAAGTCTTTTATCCATTTTGAGTTTATTCTTGTGTATGGTATAAGTTGATGGTCTAGTTTCATTTTTTTGCATGTAGCTGTCCAATTTTCCCAACACCATTTATTAAAGAGGCTGTCTTTAATCCACTGTATGTTCTTGCCACCTTTGTCAAATATTAATTGAGCATAATGACTTGGGCCAATTTCCGGTTCTCTGTTCTGTTCCCTTGATCTATATGCCTGTTCTTGTGACATTACCAGGCTGTTTTGATTACAGTGGCTTTGTAGTATAACCTGACATCCGGTATTGTGATCCCATTTACTTTGTCCTTCTTTTTCAAGATTGCTGTGGCTATTCGGGATCTTTTCTGGTTCCATATGAACTTTTGAAGTATTTATTCTATTTCTGTGAAATATGCCATTGGTATTTTGATGGGGATTGCATTGAATCTATAGATTGGTTTGGGTAGTATGGACATTTTAATGATGTTAATTCTTCCAATCCATGAACAAGGTATGTGCTTCAACTTTTTTATGTCTTCCTCTATTTCTTTTTTTCAATGTCCTGTAGTTTTCTACAAATAGGTCCTTTACTTCTTTGGTTAAGTTTATTCCTAGGTATCTTAATTTTTTTTGCCGCAATGGTAAATGGGATTGTTTTTTTAGTTTCTCTTTCTGTGAGTTCATTATTCATGTATAAGAATGCCGTCAATTTCTTGATGTTAATTTTGTATCCTGCTACCTTGCCAAATTCATTTTTTAAGTCTAGTAGATTTTTGATGGAGTCTTTAGGGTTTTCTATGTACAATATCATGTCATCTGCAAATAATGACAGTTTCACTTCCTCCTTTCCAATTTGGATCCCTTTTATTTTTTCTTTATGTCTGATTGCTGTGGCTAAGACTTCCAGTGCTATGTTAAATAAGAGTGGTGAAAGTGGGCATCCCTGTTTCATTCCTGTTCTTAAGGGAAATGCTTGTAGTTTTTGCCCATTGAGAATGATGTTGGCTGTAGGTTTTTCATATATGGCCTTTATTATATCGAGATATGATCCCTCTATTCCCACATTGCTGAGCGTTTTTATCAGAAATGGGTGCTGGATTTTGTCGAATGCTTTTCCAGCATCTATTGATATGGGCATATGGTTTTTATCTTTCATTTTGTTTATGTGGTGTATCACATTTATTGATTTGCAAATATTGTACCAGCCTTGCATCCCTGGGATGAATCTCACTTGGTCATGGTGAATACTTTTTTTAATGTATTGCTGGATCCGATTTGCTAATATTTTGTTAAGGATTTTGGCATCTATGTTCATCAGGGATATTGGCCTGTAGTTTTCTTTCTTTGTAGTGTCTTTATCTGGTTTCGGAATTAGAATTATGTTGGCCTCATAAAACGAGTTTGGAAGTCTTCCTTCTTGAATTTTTTGGAATAGTTTGAGGAGAATGGGTGTTAGTTCTTCTTTGAATGTTTGGTAAAACTCCCCCGTGAAGCCATCTGGGCCTGGGCTTTTGTTTGCTGGGAGAGACTTGATTACATCTTCAATTTCCTTAGTTGTTATTGGTCTGTTCAAGTTTTCTATCTCTTCCCGGTTCAGTTTTGGGAGACTATGTGTTTCTAGAAATTTGTCCATTTCGCTTCACAAATTTTTTTAAATAACCCAGATGTGGAAGCATAACTGGTCTTAGTCATTTTAGAGGTGGAAAGCCAGCAGGTAATTCTAAGTGCCTCTAAGAATTCCCAGGTATGTTTACATGCCCCATTTCCTGCGTGGGTTCTGAAGAGAGAAAGGCTCTGGGAACAGGCAGGGGGGCTGCTTGGATAGTTACAGTTTTATCCACACCATGGGCCTGAGATCTTATCCTTTGCCTTTCTATTTGGACACTCCATCCTTTGCCAAGCTTCATAAACATAGAAAAGTACATAAACCATTTGACAGTGGCATGGTGGACCTCTGGGGTTGAACATGCAAATTATGTCCTTACAGCATCAAAAAAGTTTCAGGTTCTTTCCTCTATTTCATATTTTCCTTCTCAGTTCACCCTTAATTGCAGCTTCCTGACCAAAGCTGCAAGTCTTGGCCAAGCTCCAATACTATTTTTTTAATCTAATAATTCCTTTCTATACGGTCTCCAATGCCACCTCCAACTTGGTTCCATGCCCACGATGTTCTCGTAGTTTGCCTGAACCAAACTTGGTGGCTTCTGCATCCTGTGCCACAGTCACGATGGAAACTGTGCTTTCCACCCTCCAACATCTTAGTGTCCCAGGTCATCTCTTCTGAGCGGCCAATCTAGCCCATTTCAAAAATACGTTCTAAAAGAGAAAATTCCTTCTATGCCTCCATAGAGTCTAAACTTTTTCTCTATCCCCATCACTTACATTATCTGTTCAGATCCTCAAGAAAATCCTACAGATCAGGGAGATGACATCTTATCACTGAGGCCATTGAAGTATAGAGATATTTATTGATTGATCAAAGTTACTCAGCTAATAAATAGTGGAACTGGGGAAATAACACAGGTTTTAGTTTTCTTATTTGTTTTGGTTTTTATTTTTTTACTTTTCTGTTGTTGTTAATCCTCACCCGAGGATATTTTTCCATTGATTTTTTACTTAGGGTGGGAGGGAAGTGGGGGAAGAAGGAAGGAGGGAGGGAGGAAGGGAGAGAGAGAAACATCAGATATATTGATTAGTTGCCTCCCGAACAACCCTGACTGGGGTTGGGGATCGAACCTCCAACTCAGGTACATGCCCTTGACCAGGAATCAAACCCAAGACCCTTCAGTCGGTGGGCTGATGCTCTAACTGCTGAGCCAAACCAGCCAGGCCTATTTTTTCACTTTTAATTCAATAGGTTTTATAGGCATTAGTTCACTAACCCCATTAAAATAAAAACCTCTGGTGAAATAGTTCATGTTTACCTTTTCCACACTCCTTTGAGATTTAGCGAGCCTCTCAAAAACCTCTTGCTTTTCACGTTGTCAGCGCGGTCAGAAAAGCCCTCCCTTCCTGTCTGTCATCATATCCCCAGAGTGCCTCTGCCCTTCAGGTGGTTCAAGGTGCCCTTTTTTTTTGACCCTTCCCACCATTGTTATTTTTTCTGTATACACAGAAACCAGAACTGCCACACTAAAAGATAGGTATGGCTTACGTTTCGGTAACAAAGGTGTGATAATGTTTTCTGTTTTATTTCTGAAGCACGGTGCTGGCAGAAGAGCACTTTGGACTTGACACTTCTCAGAACAGCGTTACTCTGTGTTCACCCCTCCCGAGGGCCAGCTTCCACGCCCTGCGCTCCGGTCCTGAAACTGCGCTGCTCTGCGGCCCTGCCAGCCCCACAACCCCACAGGCTTCACAGCCTCCCTTGCATGCTGCCTCCTCTGTGCAGCTCTCCTTACACACCCCGGAGAATTCCTTCATTTCTCCCGTAGCCCCTCGTCTAAAACCTGTTTGGCACCACCCTGGCCGGTTTGGCTCAGCGGTTAGAGCGTGGGCCTGTGGACCAGAGAGTCCCAGGTTCGGTTCCCGCTAAGGGCACCTCGTTGCAGTTTGTCCCCGGCCCTGGTTGGGGTCTTGTGGGTGGCAACCACTCGATGTGTCTCTCTCACATCAATGTTTCTCTCTCTCTCTTCCTCCCCCCTCTCTCTGAAGATAAATGCAAAAATGTCCTCGGGTGAGGATAAAAAAAATAAAAATAAAATAAAACCTGTTTGGCACTTATTTAATTCTGCCAGATATTATAGTTCACTGCTCGTAAACATTTCTTTTCCACTCGTTCTTGTTCACACTTTGTCTTAAAGGTCACTCATTTCCTTGCTCACCATTGTTCTTCTGCCTCTTTGCTTCTTCCTGAGTCCGTTTCTTCCTTCTGGAGTAAACACTCCGAGAGGATCTGTGGATGGCACATTTCTTGAGTTTTCTGTTTCGGTTTGGCAACTGTTGGCTGCAAATAACAATAATCTCTACTCAAATGGTTTAATAACAAACAAAGGAATTCAGTTATCTCCCTGACCAACGAGTCCTAAATTGGGGCAGCTGTGTGTACACACGCAGCATAAAGGGAAAGTTTCTGCTCATCCCGCTCTGTCCCTGTGCCTTTCTACTCTGCCCTGGGGTCAGCCCCCCTCAGCGACAGCTGCCACAATCCCGAACCACAGGCAGACACGCCAATGTCCAGAGGAAGAGCACGCTGCCTCTGCCCCCCACCCCCACTCTTCATTAATCCTCACCCAAGGATATTTTTCCATCGACTTTTTTTTTTTTTTTTTTTTTAGATAGAGTGGAAGGGAGGGAGGGAGAAAGGTTGCCTCCCGCACGACCCTGACAATGCAGGGGATCAAACCTGCAACCCAAGTATGTGCCCTTGACCTGGAATTAAACCCATGACTCTTCGATCCTCCAGCCGACATTCTAACTGCTGAGCCAAACCAGCCAGGGCCAAAATGTCATACTTTTGTGCAAATTTGTGAGGTTGTCTCATCCTGTGTGGCACATAGTGATACCTTTCCATCTGAGAGCTCATTTCTTTTTTTCAGGTGTTATGTCTTTTGTCATTCGCTTGAGGATTGCCTTCCTTTATCTCTGCTTTGTTCCATAAGACAGGCCCAGAGGAATTATGCATCATTAAATGGACTTTGAAACTTGCAGTTATCCCATCCAGGCCTCTTGACCTCTCTGGCACACTGCTCACCTGTTTATTCTTGGTGTTCTATTCTGTAAGGACACTTTGCCCCATTTTTTAGCCCATAAGTCAGCTCTTTAGTTTTTATTTTCTGCTGTTCAGCCCTCCACTGAGTTTGATCTTCTAATAAACTTCATGATTGAAATATACATATAGAAGAGTACATAAGTGGTCAGTGTGCAGGTTGGTGAAGAATCACAAAGTGAACACACATGTGTAACCCTCGCAGATGAAGAAAGCGGACAGCACCAGGAATGTGGCCTTTTCTCCCGTGTGTTAAAGGAGCAAAGACCACAGAAGCGCTCTGACCCAGCTAATGAACTGAGAGTATCTAATGAGTTTTTCATTCACATAAATTGCTAGGATAGAAGTTTCATGAGTCCTGCCCTGGCTGGTGTGGCTCAGTTGGTTGAGCGTCATCCTGTGCACCGAAAGGTCACCAGTTCGATTCCTGGTCAGGACAAATACCCAGGTTGTGGGTTTGATCCCCAGTTGGGGTTTCTGCAGGAGGCAGCAGATCGCTGTTTTTCTCTCACATCAATGTTTCTCTCTCTTTCTCTAAAATCAGTAAAAACATATTTTTTAAAAAGAAAAAGAAATTTCATGAATCCTATGCAACACTCCAGACATTTAAATAGAAATCTTCTTTATTTTCTAAAATCATTAATACAAAATAATATCACACGTGGCCACTATCCCCACAATGTGAGGGAGAGAAAAGGAGAGACATTTGGAAAGGCTTCTGGGAGGAGTGGATGACAGCTTTGATATCTAAAAGACAAAAGAGAGGTATAGCGAGAGCTTTCCAGGCAGAAAAAGCAGTAGGTAAAGGTAGCAGGAGGGAATTTGGTACAATCAAGAAATGTCACTAGTTTTGGAGGACGGAAGTGGAGGAGGACCGAGGAGCTGAGTGACCAGAGAGGAGGTGTGAGCCACACCTTCTAAGGCAGGGGCGGGGAACTTTTTTTCTGCCAAGGGCCATTTGGATTTATAACATCATTTGTGGGCCATACAAAATTATCACCTTAAAACTTAGCCTGCTATAAATGGTCAAACATTTAATTAACTCACCCTTAATGTGATGGCTGGAACTGGTCCTCTTTGGTGAGGCATGTGATGTCAGCTGATATTGACGCTGCTACTTGCAACTGCTTTTCCAGGTTTGCATAGGTCAGTCTGGAGCGCAGTCAACTCTTTGCGATGGTAAGTTTTGAAAAGAACTGCTCGCAGCAGTAAGTTATTCTGACCACAGATGCATATTTCAATGCATGTCTCCTCAAAGTGGGAAATTCATCGTTGCTTATGTAACGTTTATAGAACGCAAGCAGTGGGAGGTTGTTGTACCTAGCTTTCAGCTTATCATTGCTTTGCAGCTGAATGATTTCGTGTTGTAGGTTATCAGGCACATCAGCTGGTTCCACATTGAATGGTGTGGCTAAGATGTTCAATTCCATTTGTTTACTTTTCATGTCCTTGAAACTTTCATTGAATGCCTCAGTTGGTTTTGCACATTCACCAGCATATTCAAGTGCCCTAGAATGCTTTTGTCTTTCCAGAGTGGGAAAATGTATCATGTTATTCCTTTCGAGCTGCTCTTTCCACAGCCTTAATTTAGCTTCAAATGAGTTCACGTTTGAAAGCAGGGAGCTAAGAAGCTCCCTGCAGGATGAGGCCCTGCAGCTTGACGTTCAGCTCTGAGAGGTATTGGTAATGTCCACCATGAACGCTAAATCACACAGCCACTTGCTATCATTGAGTTCCCTGACAGGTTTTCCCTTCATCTCCATGAACTGCTTCACTTCATCCCGCAGTTCGTAAAACTTCGTGAGCACGTTCCCGTGACTCAGCCACTGCACTTCACAGTGATGAACAAGATCACTGTACTCAGAGTCAAGATCATTCAGTAACTCCTTAAACTGTCAGCTGTTAAACCCTCTGCTTTTGACAAAATTTATGTATGGCACTACTGTTGACATCACATTGTTGAGCCGCAACGACTGTGCACAGAGACTTTCTTGGTGTATGATGCAGTGGCATAGAATTAAATCACTTGGATCAAGACTGAGATGATTCAGTTTTTTCTTGACAAATGCAATCAACCCTTTTTGTGAACCAGCCGTGGCTGAAGCTCCATCTGTAGTAAGTCCACTTAACCTTTCAAATGTTAGCTCAAGGTTTTTCATGGGTAAAACAAGTCTCTCAAACAGGTCCTCATCTCTTGTAGTGCCATGCGTGGCTTCCAGTGACAGCAGTTCCTTTCGCGTGTCAAACTGCAGTTATCGCATGAACAACAATGGCCAGTTGGGCAGTATTTGTTATGTCCGTTGTCTCGTCACAAGGCAGAGAGAGAAATTGGAAATACCTGCAGAATCCTTCAGTGTTTTTTCAGTATTTAGTGCTAAGGCAGTAATCCAATCTGAGACAGTTCTCCATGACAAACTAACACTCTGAAACAATTTTACTTTGTCTGATGCTAACAACTCCACAGCAGCCACCATGCACTCTTTCACAGACTCTCCCTCTGCACGAGGCCTCAGCTTCTTTGTGATTAGCTCTCTCACTACATAACTTGTCTGAATAAAGTTGTCTCTGTCACAACCAGGTCTAGTGAAAGCAGCTTGCTGTGATTCCAAACTCCGCTGAAGAGCAATGATTTTATCCAGATGCATTTGGCCTCCCAATTCATTGAGTTTAGCATGTTTTAAGCTGTAATGATGCTCCACATTGGCTTTTTTCATTACTGCTAACACATTGCCACACACTAGACACACAGGTTTGCCTTTGACTTCAACAAAAAAATGATCACCTGTCCATTTTGCTTGGAAAGATCGACACTCTGCATCAACTTTTCTTTTCTTTGTAGTCGCCATTTGTAGGCTGTCACACCACTTAAGTGTTAATAACTACCCAGTGTGTGCTGCCAACGATGCGATTATTTTGCTTTGATCGCTGTTCTAATCCTGCATCTTGGATTTGGAACCTATCCAATGTTCGTATCATGGACTCTTGAGGTCTTTTCTGTGTACTGTAATTTCCTTAATCTTCATCTGAGATTCTGTTTATGCGAGGATTGTTGATCGTGGACGTGGGGATAAAAGTTGGATGGGAGCCCAGCTGGTGTGCCTCAGTGGTTGAGCGCCAACCCGTGCACCAAGAAGTCGCCAGTTCGATTCCCAGTCAGGGCACATGCCCAGGTTGTGGTCCCAATCCCCAGTGGGGGGTGTGCAGGAGGCAGCCAATCGATGTTCTCTCTCATCAATGTTTCTATCTCTCTCTCCCTCTCCCTTCTTTTCTCTCTCTCAAATCAATAAAGAAAAAATATTTTTTAAAAAAGTTGGATGGGAGTTATTGTCTGTGTCGACAAAGAAGTAGACAACATTGTCATCAATTGTTGGAGGAAAGGTCAACAAACTCGTGAGGAATCATCTCATCTCATCATCACCGGATCGCTGTAGTTTTGCCACAGTGTGTTAACACTTTCGCAACATGTACACTCCCAGCCTGCCTGGCGCTGACTGTCCTCTGAGTCACCGCAATACACGCAGATGGGCCGCAGGCAGCCAACGAGAAGCACAAGTGTCTGTCCCGTCATGTACGAGTATGTGTCCTGTCTATCCTGTAAGAGATGTTCCTTGCTTGTCCCTCAAAATGTTTTATTATTATGATTCACTTAATATAAATTTATGTTGCTATGATAACAGCTCCTAGATTTATTGAATTTCGAGTCCCACCTGTGGTTGTCTTGGCAGGGCCAGACCAAATGATTTCACAGGCCTTTTATGGCCTGTGGACCAGACGTTCCCCACCCTTGTTCTAAGGCAGTGGTTCTCAACCTTCCTAATGCCGCGATCCTTTAATACAGTTCCTCATGTTGTGGTGACCCCCAACCATAAAATTATTTTCGTTGCTACTTCATAACTGTAATTTTGCTACTGTTATGTCTTAGGCGACCCCTGTGAAAGGGTCGTTCGAATCTAAGGCCTTATAGACCACCTGAAGAAATTTAGCTTTTGTCCTAAAGACAATTAGAGTCATCAAAGTATCTGAAATAAGGAGCAGACTTTCGTTTTAGAAGATCCCTCTGGCAGCTGGAAGAAGTTGTGCGTGGTAGGTGAGTGACGGCAGAGACCAGTCCACATCCCACTGCAGGTGGGCAGTGGAAGCAAGGTGGGCCCGCGTCCTAGCATCGCCGCTAAGGCTGGCTTTTGAGAACTGGAGAAAGCACTTATGTTTGAACTGCCTGGTTATGTCATTAAGGTCTCTCACCACCCCTTGTTTGTCAAAACATGGCTCAAGCCAATTTTTTAAGCCAAAAGGCTTCGGAATAAGAATATCACATACATTGAGGAAATTTTAATTTAACTTTCCCGAGAGCAGGAAACCAACCTCTTGCAAAGTTCAGCACATTCCTCAAAGCTGCTCTCACTTTCCTGCCTGGCTGAGTCAGGCAGCAAAAGGGCTTTGTTACTACGACAACTCCACACAAGGCCCTCCGTGCTGCCCGGCCCTCTGCTGCGCTCTCCGTCGGAATCTGCGGGGCTTGCTCGGAAAATTACAACCAAAAGCTAGCGACGCTACTTCTGCGCTTCTCTTTCTCAGACATCCCACACAGATGTCCGTTTTTATCCATCACCTTATTTCTGTTACCAGTATCTCCAGCCCCAAACTTTCTCCTCTCTGAAAAGAAACAAGGACTTTCCAGTCAAATTAGATTTTCTTTTCTGATATTTTCAGACCTCGTGGACTATCATTCTATTTGTTTGAAGTCTCAGGAAGGAGTAGAAAGGGCAGGAGAGAGCATGCATCTAATCTATGTTGCTCAGGCTAGGTGCTAAAAGACATCCAAGTTCCAAACCCAAAGGTATTTCCTTGTGAAAACACGTGACACCAAATATTGAATAGGAGCAATAGTGTGTGTCTGGATTTCAAAAAGGTTTTTGGCAAAGTTTCAGGAGAAGAAATAAGGTGAAGAAATAGGAACTGGATAAGTTTGTGTGGTTAGCATCATTCAAATCTGACAATACCCAGAGGGGGTTGATCAATGAATCACTGACGTTTTGTAGGAAGGGCTCCAGTTTTAATCCCATCTTGCTCATCAAATTTACAATCTCATGAATAGCAACATATGCTATGAATTTTGCAATGGCAGGCACTAAGTAACTACTCAATAAATATTTGTTGCGCTTAATTGAGAGAAAACTGTTGATAATTTACATGATAGAATCACAATTCTAAATTAGTTCATTAGGCTGAAAAAAGTAAAAATGTGAATGCAATAAAATTGAAAGAGGATAGATGAATTTTGTGCTTTGGGGCTCAAATAATCAGTGATACAAGTGTAGGATTGAGAAAGCCCAATTTAACATGTGAAAAAAATAGGCTTTTGTTGACTACAAACCAAGTATGAATTAATAGGTTTCTTGCCTCTCCCTGTTTAAAAAAAAAATGCTGGCTGCATCCCATCATGATCAGATCAAGGGAAACAACAGCTTGTTTGCTGTTGTGGGATTTAGACATCTGGAAACAGGGTTCCATACTAGACACTGCATTGTAAGAAGATCATTAATCAAGGGACTGTGTCCAGACTAGAATGGGCATAATGGCAAGCGGCTCCTATGAGGAAAATGTAAAGACATTTGGATTACTTACCCAGAGTATGAAACAAAATGTGTACAGGAGTGGGGTAATACTGGGAGTCTTCATGACAGCTGCCGTCACAGGTTGAGAACTATCCTACACAAGCAAGATTCAAATTCTTGGTTGCTCTAGATGGCTTGGTTTAACTAAGCTAAGCTCAACTTAGCTTAATTAGGACCTTGAAAGAAGAAGAAAGCAAACCTGAGCTATCGATAAGAAATACTCCTTTACCAGATAAAATGACCAACAAATAAAACAGTGAAGGCTCCAAGTAATAGTGAAAATCAGGTTACTTTTAGAGAGAATTATTAACATAAAGTAGTTTGATCCCCCCTCCCCCCTAGAATCCTGGCTGCAACTTTATTTATTTATTTATTATTGAAAGTATTGCAGATGTTTCCCCCTTTTTTCCCCATTGACCCCCTCCTCCCCGCTCTCACCCCCTCCTGCCTTCCCCACACTATTGTCTGTGTTCATTGGTTGTGCATATATGTATATAAATTCTTTGGTTTATCTCTTCCCACCCTCCCTTCCCCCTTCTCTCTGAGATTTGTCAGTCTGTTCCCTACTTCTATGTCTCTGAACCTATTTTGATCACCAGCTCATTTTGTTCATTATATTCCATAAACAAGTGATTCTATAGTTTGCAGTCCCTTTCATCTCTAGGAATGCCTGACTGTGATCATAGTTATAATGTCTGAAAGCAGAAGACAGTGTTAAACCGCCATCAACCAATTAATCATTATACAGACCAATATGATACATGAACTTAAGAAATATTAATTCAGTGAAATTCCACAAGTATTCTGTTGTTAATTCTCACCAGAGGACATTTTTTTCATGGTTTTTTAGAGAGGGGGAGAGAGAGAGAGAAAGAGGAGAGAGAGAGAAAAACATTGATGTCAGAGAGACACTTTGATTGGTTGCCTTCCACCCGTGCCCTGACCAGGGCTGGTGATCGAACCTGCAACTCAGGTGCATGCCCTTGACCAGAATCAAATCTGCAGGCCATCGCTCTAGCCACTGTGCCAAACTGGCCAGGGCTCACAAGTATTTTTTTAATTGTTTCTTTTATCCTAGGCACCTTGTAGGTGATGACTTTATAACTGAATAAGACGTAGTGCTTGACCACAAGAAGCTTACAATCTTGTGGTAAAGAATGACCTAAATAGAGAACTTCAACATGTTTGCTATTAGTTTCCAATTTCTGCTGTAACACATTACCAAAAGTTAGTAGCTCATAACAGCACAATCCTATTATCTTACAGTTCCGGGAGTCACAAGTCCAAAATGAGTCCCACCAAGCTGAAAGCAAGGTGCTGGCAGGGCTGGTTCCTTCTGGAGGCTCTAGGGTAGACTCTGTGTCATTGCCTTTTCCAGCTTCTAGAGGACGTCACCCGTATTCCTTGGCTTGTGGCCCCATTCCTCCAACTTCAAAGCAGCAATATCAGGCAGTCATTCTCACAGTGCCATCTGTCTGGTTCTCTAGCTTGTGAGTCCCTCTTTCACACTCAAAATGTTTGTGATTATGCTGGGCCCACCCAGAGAACCCAGGGTAATCTCCCCAGCACGAGGTCAGCTGGATAGCCACATTGTACTTAGCACAGTATTGTCAGACATCCCAGTTTTTTCAAGCGAAGTTGCAGATCTTGATATTTATATATAAAATATCAAAAAATTTAAACTGTCAACTCTTAATTCTTTTACAATGTCAACACTGTCAACATCTGTGGACCAGATCTGGCCCATAGGCAACTAGTTCATAAACTTTAGTCTAAAGTGAAGAAAGGACTTGACTAATTAACCAGCAGTTCTTCACCTGGAATTCAGAAAAGCAGTCAGGAGGCTGTGAGCCTGAATGAGGAAAACATATATCTCTTTATTTTTATTTATATAATATAATTTACATATCTTTTATACATCTATTTACCTCTCTTTATATTGAATAATAGGAAATAAATTATATGCTCTGTTTTTACTCACCTCTGAAAGAAATTTGGCAACTCTAATTTATGAATATTAACGACATACCACAGTACTATTAGTACTACCATCACCCATGAAAATGACAAATGTTTTCATATCACATTACAGTGTGGGAGCATCTCAAAATATCTTCTATGCTCATCACTACTTGAAAATTGTGGCAATTTGTAGATCCACCCTAGATCGTGTTGTTTAATGTATTAATAAGGAAGCACATATAATACCATATCATGAATTTGCCTTTATTTTAATATTTTCATAACTATATTTCATCATATTTGCTTACCTTTGCAGTGCTGCTTTATTTGATGAATTTAGAATGATTATGTTGAAAAGGGTTCCACATGCTTCATAAGACTGCAAAGGGGTCCATGTACATCACACACACACACACACACACACACACACACACACGCATGCACGCACGCACGCACGCACACTACAAGAATCCTTGAGCCAAATGAAGGAAATGAAGGAGAAAGGCAAGGCAAATATTTGACTACTCCAAAACCAACACTCACAACTGTACATCTGGGTTTCCTCTTTGATAAACTGTTAGTATGTGCCCAGGTGGCACCTGTCAGTCCCTGTCACTGAGGCAGTGACACG
The DNA here is from genome assembly GCA_030848825.1 of Tadarida brasiliensis. Taxonomy (NCBI): domain Eukaryota; kingdom Metazoa; phylum Chordata; class Mammalia; order Chiroptera; family Molossidae; genus Tadarida; species Tadarida brasiliensis. The sequence goes on along the minus strand of CM061267.1, from coordinate 72,245,650 downwards.
AACTCTTCCAGGTCTCTCAGGTACTGCATTAAATCTAATTTTAGCTCAGGAGTGACTGAGTCTTGGTGGAAACTGAAGCCCGCTTGTGTTAGACTCTATTATAAAGTGGGCTGCCCTAGGACCCATGTTTCGTTCAGTAAGTAGGTCACCCTTGAACTTCAGCTGTATAGTTAGAGATGGAGGATTTTGTTTTTGTTTAGGTCTTGCTGGACTTCTGAGGCGCTTCTGACTGTTTTCTTGCCATCCGTTTAGCCAAAGCCTCTCTCTGCTGGTGGACGATGGCTGGTTACTTTGCAGGTCTGGGAGATGTATTTGGCCTGCTCCCCATCTGGGCTGTCTGCTTCGCTTGCTGGGTTTTGCAAATCTGAGCTCAGTTGTGGGTTTATTTCGTTCCAGGAGACTGGGGTTGGCTTTTCACATTCCTAGGTCTCGTGTGTCTGAAGACCTTCAGTTTGGCTTTACGAATGATTCTATGGTGTAACACTAGCTTCTGAATGGTAACTTAAGTTCGGTAATAATAATAAAACAGGAATAGGGGGCTATCAGAGATTATTAGTATTGGCATATGAATTAAACCATATTGCAACAAATCTGTTTCAAGGGTAATAATCTTAGTTTGGACAGAATTGAATTCAAGACCTCAGCCTCTCTGGCATTTCCCACATCCACTTCCTCTAAATGTGAAGCTTTCCAGATTGACTAAATGATGTATGCTCCAACTAGTCTTCCAATAGTCTTCTAGCTGGAAGTCATTCCTACCCAGCTCTGTTTTCCAATGTCCTGAATACACTTTCAAAGTTGCAGACAAGATGGTCCCCATACCTGTCTGTGGTCCCCAAGGGCAGAGATACGTGTTTCTTTTGTTCATGGTGGTATCTCTAGCCTGGCACATGATAGGTGTTCAAAAATTAGTTTGTTTACCCCTGGCTGGTTTGGCTCAGCAGTCAGAGCGTCGGCCCACGGACCAAAGAATTGTGGGTTCGACTCCTGTCAAGGGCACATACCTTGGTTGTGGTTCAATCCCCAGCCCTGGTTGGGGTTGTGAAGGAGACAGCCAATTGATGTGTCTCTCTCACATCAATGTTTCTCTCTCTCTCCCCTGCCTTCCCTCCCTCCCACTCTATCTGAAAATCAATGGAAAAATAACCTTGGGTGAGGATTTAAACAAAATAATTAGTTTGTTTAGTAAATTGATGAATCGATGCAACACAAATAAGTATAATTACAATGCTTACTTCAGAGGTTATTGAAAGAATTATTTAAGATACCATGTCAAAACATAAACTTGTAAGTCCTGTATAAGTGAATAAATTAGATTCACAAATGTCGTAAACCATGATTAATCTCACACCTTCCCTTCATGTTCTGTTTAACAAGTAATGCAGAAAATACACTGATAGTGACTCTACTAGTGTTTGGTTGTATAAAAACCTGTCTCCAAGCAAAACTGTGTATTTGGCAGGCTGCCATTTCACCCTCCTTTTATCAATGCTACCCTATTTAGAGACCCCCAATTTCCAAGGGTACAGAGCCTCACAAAATCTTGTGCACTTGACATAACTAGTTTTGAAGATACTTGATCTCCACGCCAGACACCGAGCATTTCTTAACATTGCCTTGCCACCATCAGAACGTATCTTTCCTGTGTGCTCCTCTTCCTTGGCTTCACAGAGCTAACCTGAAAAGCTCCGAGCATGTGGGCATGTGCTCTGCAGGTGACTGTGTAATGTCATATCTTTCTTGGGTGGTGCATGTGTCTTTCATCGGATACTTCAGCTATCCTGGAGAAATGGTGGCAGAATATTGGCTCTTCGAGATCATTTCATGTTACACCACGTTGGCGGCTATCTATTCCATCTGTGCACAGGGCCAATCCTGGGAACACATGCCGAGGCTTATTTCGCCTCTTCTCCACCGTGGTGCATTGGGAGACTTGGGCAAATTGTCCCACCCACACACACCCGGCCTTAGTTTCTTTATCTGTACATTGAAAGGGGAGGAGGGCAGGGCTCCAGATAATCTAGCCCCTTCTGTACTTAAAAGAACAATGATTCTAGGGTTATCTGTACTATGCTTCTAATGAAATAAACCAAAAGAGAAATCGGTGCCCTGGCTGGTGTGGCTCAGTGGTTACAGCATCGGCCCAAGCACCAAAGAATCTCGGGTTCAATTTCCGGTCAAGGGGACGTACCTGGGTCCCGATCCCGGCCCTGGTCGGGGCATGTGTGGGAGGCAACTGATCAATGTGTCTTTCTCACATCGACGTTTCTCTTTCTCTTTCTCTCTTCTTCCCTTCCACTTTCTCTAAAAATCAATGGAAAAAATGTCCTCAGGTGAGGATAAACCAAAAAATAAGAGAGAGAGAGAGAGAGAGAGAGAGAAATCTATAAGAGATGCTACTGTTTTTCTCACCCTCATTTGACATCACATTGTAATAATAGAGGAGTCAAAAGGTATTTTATATATATAATGTATATAATATGTGCATGTATATAACCTTACAGTGTGTATAGGCTTTATGAAGATAATAAAGTGATTTTTGACCAAACTCACATTCTGCAAAGATAACTATATAACTCTTACTGAACTAGAAAGTATATACCATGCAGTGCATTCTGATAACCGTTTTCATTTCCTTCACTTTCAGGATCTTGTGATGCCTAGAGTGGTTCTGCAGTCCACTCCTTACCGGTCACAGGGTTCCGTGGCAGGTTTCAGCATGTCTAGTCTGAGTTGTCTCAGACCTCAGTCTTATCGGGATTATCATCTTCACTACCCGTCAGTGGGAAAGGAAGGTCTAAATTCACATTAGTTGTGAAGAATCACTTCCCACTGGAGAGTCTTTCAACTTTCAAAAGCATGGACACCATGATGCTTCCTACTTAATGACAGTAAATATGCCCATCGTAAGACGAACTTGGAATGCTATTTTTCCGTGGCTTTGTGACCTGCGTAGTGCAGGTACTTATACACATTTTTGTTAAAGAGGGTAAGGCTAAATTGCTGCATTCAAAGAGATGCCCTCCCCCCCAAAAAAATTCTTAGTGTCTTAAAGAAACAAATAGACTTGTTGATCACGTACCAGCCTGAGCGGGTATTGCCATTTGGTAGTCCTGCGACAGGGTACACATTCAGAAACCCAGGCTAACAGTCGCTCAGCTATCTTCAATATCTGCCCCTTAGTAACAACTTAATTCCACAAAGTGGTAATTGTATTACTCTGTAGTTTAAAATGTGACCCATAAATTGACTTATCTCTTCACCCTATAAATTTGCCTCTTTTTTCCTTAAATCTTGGCATGGTGACTATTTTTATGCATCACGTGTAGTGGGCAAGTTGGTAAAACATTCAGAATTCTCTCTCTCTTGTTTAGCTATATTGAGGATCACATGCATGAATCTGAAGGCTTATTTTTTGTATATATAATTCTTTTGTTCAAAAAAAAAGTGAAGGGTTGATATTAAGGGCTATGTTCCTAACGTCTTATTTGCAGTCGTGTTCATACGCCGATTTCAGGCTGTCCTTTCCGCAGCGAGAACTGAACGTCAAAATATAAACAAAGGAGTGGGTTCTTTTGTGTTCCATTTTTGTTGACGTCGGAGTTTTCATCTGAACAAAAATGAAGCCTTTTATTTTTCCTCATCCGTAATGCCTTGAAAGTGGCCAAAAATAAAAAAATAAATAAAAAGACGGCCGTGTGTTGGCATATGCCAGGAAATGGTGGTGACTGTTTTATTTTTATAGTGCATTGTGAAAGACATCTGACAGAAGAAGTTTGAAAGACTGCTAAGAATAAAATATTTTTCAAGGTCTCTGGCTCCTTCGTAAAAAAATGACTCAAAGGATGATCAGCATTCATTTCTGAGATATAAATAGGAAGTTAGGAAAAGAAAGTCAGCTTATAAATGAGCGTATTTACCCAAAACCCAGAATTTTTTTTAAAAAAAAAGCATGCTATTCACATTCACAGAATACAAATGTGTTTGCTGCCCTGGAAAGCCGAGATATCCTATTGGATAAAACTGTCACGTGGTTCCTCTGTGGGGCTAGATCTCTGGGGCAAGTAGACCCACCACAGCTGAGCAAACACTCTGGAGTCTTGCAGCTCGAGGCCACGTGAGGTCTGCTGGAGGAGGGGATGGCAGCCACCCTGTGGAATCTGACTCAGTGGCTCCTGAGAATGAGAAGGTCTCAGGGGCGTCAGAAGCCTGTTACAGACTCAGTGCCAAGATGGACTCTCAGATCAGCCAGGTCCATTCACACAGCCTCCCGAGATCAGGTGAAGTCCGGGGTCCCCTTCCTACCTCTGTCAGACAGTCAACAACCTGGGTGCTAAGTCCCAGCGAGCTGCTTCTCAGCCCTCCCACGGCTGTCCACGGTAGTTTGGCCCAAATAATTTCCTGCTACACTGCCTGTCCCATTGCCATGCAGAAAATTGTGATGGGGCGTGAAAAATAGTATTGCAAGCCAAATATTGCACTCTATTTGCAAAGACTGGTCTGGTATTCTTAAATTTAAAAAATAATTTTTTTTTGCTTGTAATTTCAAATGCCAGTCTACAAATTTGCAGGAAACCTAAAAGGGTGAGGTGGTATAGACTACAATGTGGTAGAGACTGGAAAAAGAAGTCATATAAGAGCCTGGGGGAAAGGGTTCCTAATTAGAAGATGTGGCTTCAATGTTGGGTCTTGAAGGCATTGAGCTATAGTCAAGGCCTTTCCATGATGCAAAAGAGTGAGGTGAGTTATACATATAATCCCTGCTTATGTTGAGTTTGTAAACACTAATTATACCAAAGAGTAGTTTTTAGTGTGTATTATTAAGAGCAGTTAAAATGCAGCCTGATATCTTGTAGTATCTGTGATATCAGTAGAAATAGTGACAAACTAAGGTTATCAGTTCACATATAATTCATGCAAATTATTCTTGGCAGGTAACTCAACTGGAAAGTTGTCATTCTCTTCTTCGCTAGCCTGTGCACGCATGTACACTCCAAAGGGACTGAAAAGAGGAAGATGAGTGAGGAAAAACAAGTAAGGGAAAAGTGAGGCAGAACTGGAAATCAAAACAAACTTACCCTTGAAATGGTGTGATTAATAAAGTTGCCAAGAACAGCCCTCAGACATCAAAGTAATGCAACAGGGCCATTTTCCAAAGCTCCATGTAGAAGAAGGAAGTCATTTCACTGTATGAACTACAACAATATACACAACGCTAGTCGTCCTTACTAGTCATAACAAAAATTACTTGAAACATATACAGAGTGAAGGAAAGAATTTTGGTTGTGAATATTGAGAATTCAAGAAGAGAGAAGTTATTTCCTCCAATGGTTGAAAATCTACCCAGCGTGTATGTGTGTGTGTGTGTGTGTGTGTGTGTGTGTGTACCTTTACCTTATGAGCTTGATATAATTTGATCTTCTTGCAAATTTTTCAGAACATAGACTGTAAACATTCACATTATTGAATATATGTTTAATGGAGATAAAAGAACAGCAAAAAAAAATCTCAACGGAGGCATTTTTGTCAAGAAAAGCTCTCCTGAGTGAATTTCACGGTGGCTTAGAAAATAGAGAGGAGCATGTCTGTGTAGACCAGTGGTTCTCAACCTTCCTAATGCCGCAACCCTTTAATACAGTTTCTCATGTTGTAGTGACCCCCAACCATAAAATTATTTTCGTTGCTACTTCATAACTGTAATTTTGCTACTGTTACGTCTTAGGCAATCCCTGTGAAAGGGTCATTTGACCCCCAAAGGGGTCGCAACCCACAGGTGGAGAACCACTGGTGTAGACCAATACTGTTTGGAAAGCAGTAGGCTAGATTTAAAATCAATTTTATGTTAATAAAATTTAGCCCTGGCCGGTTTTGCTCAGTGGTTAGAGCGTCAGCCCACGGACCAAAGAGTCTTTGGTTCGATTCCGGCCAAGGGCACTTTAAGCATTGTCATTATATGCTGTTAATTAAGTTAAATAAATGTATAAACTAAACTTTCCTCGTTTTACAATAGAAAAACCTGGTAGGTACCACTTTCATCAAGAGCTCCAATGTAGCATTATCCCTAGGAATGGGATAAGTTGTCCTGTAGTACACCTTGATGTGATGCTATGGGGAGTATGTAACATAACCTATATAGTTTTGTAACCAAATATTTTACCTGAATATAATCATAAGAAAACAACCAAACAAATCTAAATTATGGAACATTTTCTAATATAATTAGCCCTGGGCCTTCAAAAATGTTAATGCTGTGAAAGACAAATGGGAAAGGGTACGAGTTCTATCCTGGGCCAGGTCGAGGTCAGGTGGAAGGCAACCAATGGATGTGAGTTTCTCTCTCCTTTTCCCCTTTCCTCCCTCCCTCACTCCTACTCTACCTAAAAAAAAAAAAATCAATGGAAAAATATCCTCGAGTAAGGATTAAAAAAAAAAAAAAAAAGATATAGCAATCAATTGCAATATGTAAAATTTTATTTGGATTCTTATTCAACTGTTTTTTAAAAGCATTTATTACATTTATGAGAAAATTAGAAATTTGATCATTGGATGAATTATGGTTAATTTTTTAGGTGTTAGCAGTATTTTTTAAGTAATTTTTTAGATGTACATATTGAAATATGCATAAAGAAAGTTAGAGAGGAACAAAATAAAATAAATAATTAAAATAAAACTATCATTTCTGTAATTCTCAATAGCTTCACTGATTTTTATTCTCCAGCAAGAATGTATTTTAATTCTCACTTGTCTTATCTTTAATATTTCTGTCTAGATTTTTTTAAATCCTCCTTTTCCCTGCTGATGATTCAACTCTTGGAAATCTGAAATGGTCATCGCCATTATTTTCATGGTCAAATTTTCTTTGCATAGTGCAAGCATAAATCTTTCCTGAATCCAGGGGACAAATGTGTTGATTTCTTTATTATTTTGACATTTTGAAATGTCAGAATACTAAATCACCAAACACACACCCATATTCCGTATAAGTTCTATTTTAATTAAAAGCAAAAATATCAAACACTGTTTGGTTGTATTGTGAAAATATCATATATAAAGAGTGTATGATGAATGTAGAGATGGAGGAATAGCAAGTGAAAACATATGCATTGACCACCCGGCTTAAATGTAGGACATTGCCAGTACCCCTAAATATCCCTGTGTGCTTCTGTCTGTATCACCGCTCCCTGAAAGTAACCACTATGCTGAATTTTGTGCTCATTCTTCCTTTTCTGTATTATATAGTTTTACTGCCTGACACTACATACTTTATGTCTGTTATGATATTTATATAAACAGAATCACACCACATGCATTCTTCTGTGTTCTTGTTATTGTTGTTTCACAGCATTGTTTTGAAATCCAGCCATAAAGAATGTACAGCAGTAATTCATCCATTTTTTATTGCATATAGTATTCATTTGTACAGACACTCCAAATGTTAAACTTTATTTGATTGCACTATTACCTCTATACAAGGTTACACTAAAACGGCAATGGAGGGCTCACTTTTTATTTTATTTTATTTTTAATTCTCACCCAAGGATATTTTTTCCATTGATCTTTAGGAGGGGAGGGAGAGAGAGAGAGAAACAGCCATGTGAGAGAGACATATGGATTGGTTGCCTCCCACATGCCCCCAACCTGCAACCCAGGTAGGTATATGCCCTTGACTGGGAATCAAACCCGAGACCCTTCAGTGCAAGGGCCAAGACTGTAACTTCTGAGCCATACCAACCAGGGCAGGAAGGATGACTTTTTGTTGTTGTTGTTGTTGTTAATCCTCACTTGAGGATTTTTTTTCCATTGATTTTTAGAGAGAGAGAGAGAAACATCAGTGTGAGAGAGATACATCGATTGGTTGAGAAGGGCTTTTTTTAAAAATATGTTTTTATTCATTTTTTTAGAGAGAGAAGAAAGGAGAGAGAGATAGAAACATGGATGTAAGAGAGAAACATCAATCAGCTGCCTCCTGCAGGCCCCCTACTGGGGATTGAGCCTACAATCTGGGCATGTACCCTGACTGGGAATTGAACCAGGACCTCTCAGTCCATGGGTGGACGCTCAATCCACTCAGCCACACCAGCTGGGCAAGGAGGACTGACTTTTTAAAGTCAGTTCTTCCTCATTTTAGTGGAAAGACTCCACTGTTTCCCATTAACCCTCAAGCTGTCTTTTGTGCTGAAATGTATATTTATATCACGCTAAGGAAATATCCACCTATTCATATTTCATTGTTTTTGTCAAAAAAATCATTGCTGAATTTTGTCAGTGCCTATTCAGCATTTATGTGATTCTTCTAATTAGTTTTTCCAATTTATAATTTTTTTAATGTAGAAGTATCATTGATTCATAGAATAAATTCCCTTGGTGAATGATGCTTTTATCTTAAGTTTTGTTGCTAGTGTTTATTTTGGAATTTAGTATTAATATTTACAATTGAAATTGGTCTTTAGGCCTTTTTTTGTTTTGTTTTATTTTGTTTTCCAATCTGTCAGATTTTGGAACTAGTATCATTCACTGCATACAAATACAAATAATTTAGAATAGTACTTTGTTAAGTGCTGTGGCTGTCTAAATAGAATTGGTATTGCATTCTCTTTAAAATTTTGCTATAATTTCCCATAGAATCAAATGGATCTGGAGCTTTCCTTTATTAATTTTTTCTATTTCTTCTAAGGACATAATTTTGTTTAGATTTTTATGTCTTCTGATATCAGTTTTGGTATAATATATTTTCCTAAATAAAAGTCATTTTGTTCTTCCAAGTTTTCAAATGTATTTTCACAGTGCTGAGTGATGTATTCTCTTGATTTTATTTTTATTGCCTCTGTTTCTGCTATTATTTTCCTATTATGATTTCTCCTTTTATCTATTTGTTTTTGTCCTTTTGATTAAATTACCTAGTGTTTTATCTATTTTATTACTTTAAAGAACTTTTAGTATTTCTTTATTAGTACTATATTTTCTATGTTAGTACTATTTTGTTAGTAATTTCTTCCATTTGCTTTGCTTCGTTTTCTTTTCTTTTTCAGCCAGTGCTAAAACTTTATTAGTTATTCACTTTTTAGATTCTTCTAATAAAATGATTTAAAGGTATTGAATTTTCCTCCAATGACTGCTTTAGCTCTAGCCAATATGTCTGGATATTTAGTATTCTCATTATTATGATTTTGTATACATTCTGTGATTTTAGTTTGGATTTCTTTGTTGACACAGAAGTTGTTTAAAAGAGAATTTTTTAAATTCTAGGCAAGTAGGAATTGCTTTTCATAAATGAGTTTGTAATTTATAATTTTATGTCATTGCATCACATAACATTGGCTGTATTGTTACATTTTGGAGTTTATTGAGTATTTGTTTTAAATGACCTAACATATAATTTCTGGTGTATATTCAGATATTTTCTATTTTCAAGGTAGAGGTTTTGTAATATATATGGGTATATATATCAGACCCATCCTATTAACTATTTTTTAGTTCTGTATATACTTACTTACATATTTTTCAATCATTTGACCTGTCATTAAGGGCTTCTTTCTTTCTGGGCACATGGTAGAAATGTTCCACCTACCCTTTTTAGGGTAGAGATGCTATGTTGATTGCTTTGCATAAGAAAATGTGAGCAAAAGTAGCATGCATCACTTCTAGGTAGAAGCCTTTAAATGCTGGTGAGCTATTTACCATGTTTCCATTTGCTTGCCGCAGTACGAGAAAGGGAACATTCGAAATACTGTAAAGGAGACTACATCAGCCTGCATCCCTGTGTGGAGAAGACACTGAGAACAGCCACCTGCGAGCCATAATGAACAGGTAAGTATGAGCAAGAATTAAATCTTTCTTAGTTTAAGCTACTGAGACTTGCAGATTGTTATTTAGCAGGATAGGCATAACCCAGTTCATCCGAACATACAGGTAAGGGGTACAACGCCCTTCACAGTAGAATGATTCATTATGTCATCAGCAGCCAATTATGTCATCGAAGACTCAAATTTTTCCACCTTTCACTCTTGACTTCAGCTTCTCACTGAATATAAGATACAGTAGTTCTAGGATTTATATTCAGACATGAAATAGCAAAAGCAAGAAGGAAAAGCACCTTTTTTCTAGCTTTGTCTTACGAGTAGGGAAACTCCCTGACGCAGTCCAGGAGAAGGCCCTTTAGACCTAGAACTGTGTCACGTGCCCATTCCTGAACCAATCACTGGCAGGAGGGATGGAATTTTCATGATTGACACAGACGAATAATCTGGGATACATGGATATTGGGGTGTCAGCCACAATGACTTCTACTAATAAAAAATAATCTCTATTAGTATGCATACATGTGTAAGAACTATTGTTTAAAAATATTTTAATAGTGATTATATCATATAATTATCTTGAGAAATATAAGATATAATCTTGTTTTAATATTCCAGAGTCATTAATTTTCCCCAAATCCTGAATTTTAGAATTGTTGGTGTCTTTGGTGATAGTTTGCATTCTGTATTTCTTATTTAGGCCTTTATTTATAAAATACATTCATTTTTGTGTTGTAAATAGAAAGAGAAAGGGTAAAAATATATGTAATTACAACCCAGGATAAACAATGATCTGAGCATACTTGTATATTGCCCAAGAGAGGCAATAAATATCACTCTCACCAAGGTTTCCATACTTTATGTCTGACAACTCAGGTAAGTTTGGCTCTATTGTTTTATTTGGCTAAAATTATTCTTGTATGGACATCATTCAATTACCATACATCTTATCTCCTTGTCAGACACTGTTACAAATAAATAAATTAAACAGGAACAAATAGTAGATATTATAATTATACTGTAGAATTTGTATAAGTTAATATTAGATTTTAATTTACTTAAAAATAATTAGTTAAAAATTATTGAAAATTTAAAATTTAAATTAATTAAAATCACTTGTTCTATTATCTAAAGTGCAACATGAGTTTTTAAAAATGCAGTATTTTTGCATTGATGATATAATCTTATTGAGCAAAAGGCAATTCAGGGTCCTTCTTAAGCATTTTAATGCAATGAATTCATATTGGGACCTAATTTAACAGTTGGGGAAAATCAGTCATCCCAAACCAGATTATAAACTCTTTGAGGATAAACATCAAGCCTTACAAGCCACAATGTCTGCTATACTAAGGCTCAAGAAACTCTTGTTGAAATGAGTCAAGAACATGCAATGGAGAAAGGAAAGTTTCTTCAAGAAATGGTGTTGAAAAAACTGGACAGCCACATGCTTAAAGAATGAAACTAGACAACTGTCTTACTTCATACACAAAAATTAACTCAAATGGATTGAAGATATCAATGTAAGACCTGAAGCAATAAAATGCATAGACAAAAACATAGGCAGTAATGTTGTTTTTTTTAATCTTCACCTGAGGATATTTTTCCATTGATTTTTAGATAGAGTGGGAGGGAGGAAGGGAGAGAGAGAGAGAGAGAGAGAGAGAGAGAGAGAGAGAGAGACATCAATTGGTTGCCTCCTGCACGAACCCAACAGGGGCCAGGGATCGAACCTGCAACCTCGGTACGTGCCCTTGACCAGGAATCAAACCTGTGACTCTTTGGTCTGCAGGCTGATGCTCTAACCACTGAGTCAAATTGGTGAGGGCAACAGTAAGCTTTTTTGACATTGGGTCTTAGAGATGTTTTCGTGGATTCAACTCAGACAACCAGACAAACAAAACAAAAGTAAACAAATGGGATGACATCAAACTAAAAAGCTTCTGCACAGAGGGAAACTATCAACTAAACAAAAAGATAAGCTACCAAATGGGAAAAGATATTTGCAAATTATACATTTGATAAAGAGTGGATATCCAAAATATATAAAGAACTCATACAGCTCAACAACAACAACAAAAAAAAACCAACCCAATTAAAAAGTGGGAAAAGGATTTGACTAGACAATTTTCCAAATAAAACATACAGATGGCCAACAGGCATGTGAAAAAATGTTCAAAGCCATTATTATTATGAAAATGAAAATCAGCCCTGGCCGGTTTGGCTCAGCGGTTGGAGCGTCGGCCTGCGGTCCAGAGAGACCCGGGTTCGGTTCCCGCTAAGGGCATATACTTTGGTTGCAGTTTGTCCCCGGCCCTGGTTGGTCGTGCGGGTGGCAGCCACTCGATGTGTCCCTTTCACGTCGATGTTTCTCTCTCTCTCTCTCTTCCTCTCTCTCCCTCCCACTCTATCTGAACAAAAAATGAAGAAATGTCCTCAGGTGAGGATAAAAAAAAAAAAAAAAAGAAAGAAAATCAAAGCCACATGAGATGTGACCTCACACTCGTTAGAACGGTTATCATCAAAAACACAGGAAACACGTATTGTGGAGGATGCAGGGAAAAGGAACCTTCCCACCCTGCTGGTGAGAATGCAAATTAGTACAGTCACTATGGAAAACAGGACTGAGGTTCTTCAAACAATTAAGGGTACAACCACCATATGATCCCGCTATTCCACTTCTGGGTATTTATCTGAAGAATATGAAAACACTAATTTGAAAAGGCATATGCATCTCTATGTTCATTGCAGCATTATTTACAATAGCCAATACTAATTAATAAGATGTAATGAGAAATGATAAATTTTTTAATTAACCACTTTTCATTGAAATAGCAATCCATACTCACGGTTTTAAAAAATTAGGCAACTACTACTACCAATTTCTTGTGTATTCTTACAGAGAAAATATACGCAAACAGATATATGCTATTTGTTTACAAATAGAAACATATTATATACTGTTTTGCACCTTTCTTTTTTCACTTGGTAAAATATTTTAGGGATCATTTCCCATTAGTACATATATCTTTTTAACATCTATAGCATATTTTTGTATGACTAGATCTTAATTCAGTCGGCCTCCTTTTTTATATGTATTGAGATTATTTCCAGTCTTTTTTAAAATATAAACAGTATTGCAATGAGCATGTATTTTTGCGCACTTATATATCTGTAGGAAAAATTCCTAAAAGGAGAGTATGCACTTTCACCAATTCACACATCAATGATTATAAGAGTCAGACTTGCCATTTTAAATGAATAACTCTAAAAACATTTAATTGATTAGTAAGAAAAGATAAATATTGAATGAGCCCTGTCCTTGTATGAAAACACATCTCGAATTTTTTTCACTGCTTTTTCTGGTGAGTTCAACCAGTTGACATTACCACAGAATGATTTATTCATGATTTCCAAAGTGACTTAATTAATTTTGGGGGTTTACAGATATTTCTTAGGCTTTAAAATAGGAGAATAAATGGCCATTTAAAATAGCTGAATAAATACCATCAGCAGGAATTTATGAGAAAAAAGAGTAGTTTGAAAAATGATGTTTTTTCAAATGTTCCTCATGTTTAGTTCAAGGCTTATCTCTCATTCACATTACCTTATTATTTTTTAAAATGTTTTATGGGTCCTTTGTGAAATGCTGAAGGTTACTGGATATAGGACTTGTTTTTGCAAATCAAATGTTTCTTTAAAATTCAACAAATTTAGAATGAGTTTTAATTAAGCAGAGCTTTCAGAACTCATTTTAAAACATGCATGATAATTAGAGAACATTAAAAAAAATAGAGAACATCAAAGAATATTATTACATTCTAAACAGTAAACAAGGACTGTTAATGATTTAACAAATTCCAAATGGTATTTCACAGTGCAGAATACTGAAGTTTGTTTTTTCAAAGCAAGTAAAGATTAAACGAATGATTTCTCAATCCCGCTCCTCAAAAAATTGTTTCATCAAAGACTGCATCTATCATTGCAAGGGTCAAAGTTCATGGAAATTTGGAGCTGAGAGAGACCTTACGTATCTTTCCATCCACCACCAGCAGATAAAAAACTCACTTGACCAATGTCATATTTGATTGTCAACCGGCTGAACAGTTTCTTGGCTCTCAACGTTCATCCCTTTCTACTACATTTTGTTGTGTCTGTGTTAACACGTGTAAAAGCACTTACAACACTATCTAAATACTGTGGTACATTATTTTTTACATTGACAATTTATTAAATTTTTTTAGGTTGAGAATCACTGTGATAGATAAGCAATGGAAATCTCTCAATGAATGGGGGGTGGGGAAAGTTTCTCTTTCTCTTCTCTCAGGAGTCCACGTTCTGGTGGAAAAACCACAAAACTATGATTAGAAAGAGCTCTAGGGCAAGATTGGGAAATTCTGCTAGGACCCATTAGCCTTTTTCCCCAGGTTTCTTAGGAGTGGTGGCATGTCTGTCCTATAATGTCATTACCCCAAGACCTACCACCGTTTCATTACAATTGTAATCCCTTACACTGGTGTTTCACTTTATAGGTATTAAAACATGTCTCCATTACTGTGTCTGATCCTTGTAGTAGATTGTGAGGCAGATATTATCTCCATTTCTAATTAAGGAGCCCCTAGCTAAGAGAAGATGACTTGCCCAAAGCCTCATAGCCGGAAAGTTGTACAACAGGGACTACTACCCCAGGCTTCTGACCTTTAGTCCGGTGACTTGGTCATTATATTAATCAATGTGAACTTCCCTAATTCCAGATATTTTGTTTTCTGGGAATTCTGAGGTCACTTTACAAGGAAGTGCCTTCAGTGGAAGTTTGGGTAACCTAAATGTCCAAATTATAGCATGCTTTCTTGGAAAAGGAAAAGAGTAGCGCCCAAAAATTCCATGGAAGTGCTTGTGGCTGCCAGTGAGCTGCGAGGATGGCATTTTGCTAGCAGCATAAAACCACAGTCCGCTTTGAGTCCCTCGGTTTGTTTGCTCCATTCCTTGTCATGGGGATAAGGAAACTTGAAAATAAAATATCACTGAAATCTAAATTTGTGTCTGGAAAGAAGTTTACTAAAATGTTACCAGTCTCTGGGTGGTTGGATTGCAAATTAATTGTATTTTCTTTTTCTGCATTTTCCACATTTTCTATAATAATAATGTTATTTTGCTAATCAGAAATTATATAATTCATGCATAGCTATATATACTTCCTAACCTATTCAAAAGGGAATTTTAAACTTTCTTAAGCTGGATACTTGGATGGACAGATACTTGGAACCTCTCCCAACAAATGAGCATCCTTTAAAATAAATTTTAAAAGCAATCTGTGAGTAAGCTAAACAATTCATTCAGACATGTATTCATTCTTCTAACAAATATTTATTGAGCAACTACAATGTGCCAGGCATATTGAGGCACTGGGAATACAGCGCTGAACAAGACATACAACTTCTTGCCTTCACAGACCTTTCATTTTAGAGGGGAGGCAGACCAAAAGAAAAAAATATCAACATGATAAAATAGAATATGTTAAAAATAGAACAGGTATTAAATAATTAGAAGGAAAATAAAGCAAGGAAGAAGAATAGAGTGCTTGGGGTGGGGGCTTTTGGGATAGGTATTTGGGGAAATTGTCACTGAGGAGGTGACCTAAAAGAGGTGAGATAGTTAGTCTGATGGATTTCCTGAAGGAAGAGAAATTCAGACAGAAAGCGCAGCAAGTGTCAAGTCTTGGGGCAGGAGTGTGCTTAGCATGTTCAAGAAACAGCGAGATAGCCAGAGAGTCTAGAAGACCAGGAGTAACAGGGAGAAGCGTAGGAGATACCATCAGCAAGAAAGGAATATGACCTGACTTGTGTTTTAGGATCACTGGCTGCTGTGGTAAGGATACATGGAAGGCAAACAGAGGCAGAAGCAAGGAGAACAGACTGGAGAACAGGCAAGTGGGGTTGGTGGCTTGAACCAGGATGGTGGGAATGGAGGATGTGAGAGTAGCTTCTGGATATATTTTGAAGGTAGAGCCAACAGGATTTGCTTATGGATTGAATCAAAGTAAAGTTTCCAACTGAACAACTAGAAAATTGGAGTTGTTATTTTCTAAGGTAAAGAAGACTATGGGAAAAGCAGATTGGAGGTGGACAAGATCAGGAGCTCATTTTTGGACATGATAAGTTTGAGATGCCTATCCTTTATCAAACTAGAAATGTTCATTTAACTCTTGGATATAATTGTTGGGAGGTGGAGGGAGCAGTCTGAGCTAGAGATATAGTTGGAGTTGTGAGCATACAGATGACATGTTAATCCATTAGCTAGATGTGGGCAATGAGTAGCAAGTGAGGCTAAATAAGAGCAGAGACCCTGGGGTCTCACCTGCAATGAGGAGAACCAAGAGACAGTATGTCCTGGAAGCTGAGTGAAAAACTAGTCTCAAGAGAAAGGACATGATCACTTAGTTGGTAGTAAGTTAAATGCAGCTGAGAAAGATTATTTTTGAGACCAATTATTTCTCAGAAAATTTCAGGTATTGATTGTTCCATGGATTAACAACCCATAACAACTATACCAGAATAAAAACATTTTAGAGGTCATGGTATAATGGAAAAAGAAAGTAGGAAATGTGGATTTGAGGACCACTTACTGGCTGTGTGATCTGGGAAAGTCGTTTAACCCCTTCGATACTGGATTCCCACTGTAAGATAGAAGCCGTTCTAGCTATTGTTCCTGTTGTTATGAGAATACTGGAAATAAATCTCTGCCATTCTTCCTAACATACAATAGGCACTCAGTACCTGTTAGCTTTCTCTTCGTTATTAAGTAGCATAGCTGTTGGGGTTAGTCTATTGGACAGAGATATGGGCAGACCCTATAAAATATTTGGACTTTATAAAATCAGTCCTTGACAACATAATTCCCCATTTTTCCCTATTACTAATTACTAATTAATTACTCAGGTGCCAAGTATGTGTCCCTTGCAAAACTTTAAACTCCATTTTTTAAACTAAAAAAACCCAAACCGGGGAATATTTATAAAATACCTGGCTCATGTTCTCTATATTCTTAATGTCAGGAATGCAAACCAAGATTTAGGAACTGTTCCAGGTTAAAGGAGAATAAAAAACATTACAAATAATTACACTCTATGGTCCTGGGCTGGATCCTGTATTGTGAGGGGAGGGGTCTGCTATCGAAGACATAATAAGGACAGTTAACAAAATCAGAGTATGGACTATATATAAGAATATGTATTGTTCATACATTAATAATGTTACATGCCCTGAATTCGATAACTGTGTATGGATGTCTAAGGGAATATCCTTGATTTAGGAAATAGCACCAAGGCATTACAGAGTAACAATTCATTAAAAATAATTATATGTAGCCCTGGCCAGTTTGGCTCAGCGGTTAGAGCGTCCGCCTGCGGTCCAGAGAGACCCGGGTTCGGTTCCCGCTAAGGGCACGTACCTCGGATGCAGTTTGTCCCTGGCCCTGGTTGGTCGTGCGGGTGGCAGCCACTCAATGTGTCCCTTTCACGTTGATATTTCTCTCTCTCTCTCTCTTCCTCTCTCTCCCTCCCACTCTATCTGAACAAAAATAAATAAATAAATAAATAAATAGAATAAAAAAATAATTATATATAGAATAGAGAGAGAGAAAGAAAACAAAAGTGACAAAATGTTAAAAGTTGGTTAATCTGGGTAATAGCTATACAAAATGTCTTCACATTATTCTTGCAACTTTTCTGTAAGTTTGAAATGTTTTTGAAATTACAAGTTGAAAAATATTGTTTTCTGGAATATGCTGTTAATTACTTCACGTGAAAAGGCCCTTTCCCAGACCAGGTTTGGGACAATTTTTGTTTCACTTATATTTTATATATTCTTTTATATACATGACAAATTTCACAATAAAAAATTTAATAAAAATAATGAGAAACATTTGTATAGCTATATTTATAAGGAAATGTGTTGTGAAATAAAACAAGAAGTTGCAGGCCATGAATCAGTTCCACTTCTTGCCACAATTATGCCTGATTGAATGTTAAAGGAACATCTTTAGTTAAAGAAACAGCTCTCGCTCTCTCGCTCTCTCTCCCTCTCTCTCTCTCTCTCTCTCACACACACACACACACACACACACACACACACACATACACACAGTAGTTTTGCTTGGTTAATGTCTGAAAAGATACCACAAAAATTAAGCAGTGATTATCTCTGAGGAGTCCAATGTAATTTTCTCCTATAGCTTTTTCTCCTGTAGTTTAATTTTTTGAATGATGATTACTTTTCTAATTTAAGATATATTTAAAGGTGGATAATAAACAATACTGTTAGGATTTGTGAACCAGTAATAAGGGAGTGGACTTGCAAGAGAGGAGCAAAGAGCTTCTCTCCTGCAAATATAAAGGTAAGAAAATCTAGAATTCGTCAGCCTTTGTCTGTGTCTAGGATCTCACGGAGGCAGGAAGCAGAATGATTACTAAGCTTGGACAAAGCAACTGCAATTTCGGAACTCACTGACCTTCAGCTATTTATGTTAATTATTCGGAACCCCCAATATCCTGGCCTCTGCGAATCCAGCGCTTCCCCGGGACTTCTGCTCATTTCTGACCTTAGGATCTTGTGTTTCTCCCTGCTCCTTCAGCATCAGGGCCACCTCTTGCTGCCTAGAGTCACTCTACTGCCTGTTACAGGAATCCCAGCACTCGTGGTTTCGAATTGAGTACCTTCAGGAAAGAATTGAAGTGTGTCGGAAGCACCTTCACCAGGCATTGCCAACTCTGCCACCGCCTGCCTCTTCCACACCCACTGACTGCCACGAGTGTATGTCCCACCCCGCGACCCTGTGGCTGTGTGCACACCCTCGGAAGTCATCTCTCTAGGGAACCAGCCGGGCCAGGCCCATCTCCCTGCCCCACTCCACTTAGAATTCTGGTGGGAAAAGTGCTTGTCGATGAAAGTTTGTGATTGTGATTTGTAAATGAAACATTCAATCGGGCATAATTGTGGCAAGAAGTGGAACTGATCCATGGAAGCCAGTAGGCCTTTGAGTTATCAAAACACTCTAACTGAAATGCCCAGATGTTCCCTCTGCCCTTCCCTCTTAGCCTTCTTATTCTTTAAGACTTGAGTCTGGGGTCACTTCCTCATGGAAAGATTTTGTAATTCTCTCCCCTTTTTGCAGGCTGATCATCTTTATTTATTTATTTTAAAATATTTTTCCTTTATTGATTTTAGAGAGGAAGTGAGAGGGAGAGAGAGATAGAAACATTGATGAGCAAGAACATCGATTGGTCGCCTCCTGCATGCCCCTCACTGGGGATTTGGCCCACAGCCTGGGCATGTGCCCTGACTGGGAATCAAACCAACGACCTCTTGGTGCATGGATCGATGCTCAACCACTGAGCCACACCAGCTGGGCAGCTGATCATGTTTAGATGCACATGAAACCTCGAAAGTAAGTGAGGTGGTCCAAAGGATCTGTGAAATACAGAACAACAAAAACAGAAATACAGAACAACAAAAACAATTTAAAAATAATAAACTTACTGGTTAGAAAGGCAGGCTATAGACCTACTGAACAGTTTTATGACCCAAACACTTGCTATACTAAGAAGAGAGAAATTATACATATCCCTTTAAAGATTGTGGAGAATTCATTTTGTTTATTTTCATGAACACGAGGACATGTTGGGAGGTGGGAGGAATTTGTAAGAAAATCTACTGACAAAGGTCAATAAGTCTTGCAATGGGTGCTGTTTGTTTCTCATCCTTAAGTATTCCACACCTTTTCTTCATTTCCCAGTTACAGTTATTGACCAAAGCATTTGTATTTGTCTCTCACCAGAACAGAGGGAGGGAAAAAAGACATGGAAGGTAAGAGACTTGCAGATAATTAAAATCTCGAAGGGAGACTTGTAGCTAATTAAGTTTCAAAATGAAGAGTAATAGTCACCTCCAAGTTGATGTCTGCCCTAATTCATCTAAGCTATGGAACTCCTCACCAGGTGTGGTAGGCAGAATAATAGCCCCCCCAAAGATGTCTTCCTCTGAATCCCTAAAACCTGACTATGTCCCCTTAATGTTGCCAGAGGTGCTTTACAGATATGATTAAATTATGAAGACAGATTATTCTGGGAGCATTTTGGGTGGGCCCAATGTAATCATCAAGGTCCTCATAAGAAGAGGAGGGAGAGTAGAATCAGGGAAGAAATTTGAAGATGTTATGTGGCTGGTTTTAGAGATAGAAGAAGGAACTGTAAGCTAAAAAAAACAGTCTCTAGAAGCAGGAAAAGGCAAAGACAGATTCTCTGCCGAAGCCTCCAGAAGGAATACAGCCTCTGCCCAACACCTTGGTTTTAGCCCGAGGAGACCCAATTTGTAGTTTCTGACCTCCAGAACTGAATGATAACCAACTCGCGTTGTTTGGAAACTCTGACATTTGAGGTCATTTGTGACAGCAGCAGTAGAAAACTAAGACACCAAGTCACCTAGGTTATTTTTTCTCATCTTTGTCTCTACCTGAGGCTCTGTTGTTCAGTTGGCTTGCTTGTTAGTTGTTTCCTCAACACTCCACTTCTTCAGGAATAGAAACTTCACAAGATGAGGAGCTGTAGCCTCGGAAGGAGCCCACTGCCTGTCACACTGAGTGGATGAATTACTAATGATGTTGTTAAAACTGTTTGACATTAGTCAACGGCACCAGAGACCAGGAACATGGTATTCATTCTAAGGCTTTCTTAGGAGTCTACTAGGCCCCAAGCAACGCCCAGAGATCAAACCAATTATATGGAGTAACAATGGAATATTGATTCTAAGATTGTTTTTGAGTAATTAAAATGCAAATGGAATAGCAATGTATTGGAAGTTCATGTCTTGAAAGAAAGGCATGGTTTTTTCCAAAATGGCGGCGGAGTAAATGGAAGCTACACAGATCATCTCCCAGGACCAAACTGGAAATACAACTAAAATAAAGTCAAATCGTCGGGAAAAAGCAACGGAAAAGCAGCTCGCGAGGACCATACAACCAGGGACACTAACTTGATCCTGGTAGGATTGCGGAGGCGCGAGAGGGGGGCTGGGAGCCCACAGACAGCAGCGGCCTTAGCCGTGAGCAGGGCCTGCCCTTGGGGTTGAAGCCCGAGCCGGCTCCACAGCACAGAGCCGGGACAGAGCGCTAAAACAGCCACAGCCACTCACCTCGGACTCCGGCGGAGGGAGGGCGGACTGGACTGGAACTGTGTGGGGACACTCGGGATTTGGGGGGCGCTCAGAGCTTTTGCTGAGTTTCGGCCACGCGGGACTGTGGCCTGGTCGACTTACTCCATCCCAGGGCTCTGGGGAGAGGCGGCAGCCCCTCCCTCGGAGATTCAGCCACACCCAGTTGGGCCATTGAAATGCAAATCAAGGCTCATTAACTACCAGCATCTGCCCCACCCTCGGGAAATCCTCTCACGCTGAACACCTGAGGGAGGTTTTCATTCAACTGAGAACCCAAGGCTCTTTAAGTAACCAGGACTAATAGCCTCTAGGCAAAAAGCTAGAGGATAACTGAACCTTTTCTGGGCTTGCAACTCTACCCAGAAAAGTAAGACTCGACAGTGGTGTATAACGTGGGTCCTCTCACGCTCATCCAAACCCAGTACAGGGAGCCACAAACAGCAGAACACCAACATCCACAGGGAAAATTTGGCAGGCTCCAAAAACCACTGAGATAGCCAAAATGGTAAAACAACGAAACAGATGCCAAACGAAAGAACAAGAGACCTCCAATGAAGATGAGATAAATGAAATGGAGTTAAGCAAGTTAACAGAGCTAGAATTCAGAGCCATGATCTTGAGGAAGCTCAACAGCATGTGTAAGGACATCAACACCATGAGCAAAGACATAGAAATATTGAAAATAAATCAATTGGAAATGAAGAATGACATAGCAGAAATGAAGAACACAATGGAAGGGCTAAAAAGCAGAGTAGAAGAAGCTGAGGACCGGATCAGTGAATTAGAAGACAGGGTAGAAAAAATCAACCAATCAGAAAACCAAAAGGATAAAACAATGAAAAAACAGGAAGACAGCTTAAGAGAACTGTGGGACAACTGGAAACGTAATAATATTCGCATCATAGGAGTCGCCGAAGAAGAAGAAAATGAGAAAGGGTTAGAGAATATATTTGAAGAAATAGTGACAGAAAATTTCCCTAATTTGGTGAAGGAAGAAGGCTTTCAAGTTCAAGAAGCACAGAGAGTCCCAAGTAAGAAGAACCCAAACAGGCCCACACCAAGACACATAGTAATTAAAATGCCAAAAATTAAAGACAAAGAGAGAATCCTCAAGGCAGCAAGAGCTAAGCAACAGGTTACCTACAAAGGATCCCCCATAAGGTTATCAGCTGACTTCTCCATAGAAACACTACAGGCCAGAAGGGAATGGCATGAAATAATCAAGGTCATGAAAAACAAGGATCTGAACCCAAGACTACTCTACCCAGCAAGGCTATCATTCAAAATAGAAGGTCAAATAAAGAGCTTCCCAGACAAAAAAAGGCTAAGGGAATACATTAGCACCAAACCAGCACTGCAAGAAATGTTAAAAGGACTGCTGTAATTAATAGAAGAAATAGAAAGGAAAATAGAAACACACTAAACAAAAATGGCAATAAGTAAGTACATATCGGTAATCACCTTAAATGTAAATGGACTGAACGCCCCAATCAAAAGACACAGAGTAGCGGATTGGATAAGAAAGCATGACCCATATATATGTTGTTTACAAGAGACCCACCTCACAACAAAAGACTCACATAGGCTGAAAGTGAAGGGATGGAAAAAAATCTTCCAAGCAAACAGAAAGGAAAAAAAAGCTGGGGTAGCAATACTCATATCTGATAAAATAGATTTTAAAATGAAGGCCATAACTAGAGACAAAGAAGGCCACTACATAATATTGAAAGGATCTATCCAACAGGAAGACATAACCTTGGTAAACATATATGCACCCAATACAGGAGGACCAAAATACATTAAAAATCTTCTGGAAAACTTCAAAGGAGAAATTGACAGCAATACAATCATAGCAGGGGACTTCAACACCCCGCTGACATCACTGGATAGATCCTCTGGACAAAAAATTAACAAGGAAACACAAACTCTAAATGAAGCACTAGACCAAATGGATTTAATAGATATTTACAGAGAATTACACCCCAAAACTACAGAATTCACTTTCTTCTCAAGTGCACATGGGACATTCTCAAAGATAGACCACATGTTAGGACACAAACAAAGTCTCTACAAATTCAAGAAGATTGAAATCATATCAAGCATCTTCTCAGATCACAATGGCATGAAACTAGAAATCAATTGCAACAAGAACATGCAAAGACATTTGAATACATGGAGGCTAAATAGCATGTTATTAAACAATGAATGGGTTACCAAGGAGATCAAGGAAGAAATTAAAAACTTTCTGGAAACGAATGAAAATGAACACACAACAACACAAAATCTGTGGGATGCAGCGAAAGCAGTTCTGAGAGGGAAGTTCATAGCACTACAGGCCTACCTCAAGAAACAAGAAAAATTTCTAATAGACTATCTAACCTCACAACTTAAAGAACTAGAAAGCAAACAAAAGGAAAACCCCAGAGCAAGTAGAAGGAAGGAAATAGTAAAGATCAGAGCAGAAATAAACGACATGGAGACCAAAAAAACAATTCAAAGGATCAATGAAACAAAGAGCTGGTTTTTTGAAAAGATAAACAAGATTGATGGACCCTTAGCTAGACTCACCAAGAAACAAAGAGAGAGAACCCAAATACACAAAATCAGAAACGAAAGAGGAGAAGTAACAACTGACACCACAGAAATACAAAGGATCGTTAATGAATACTATGAACATTTATATGGCAACAAATTCAACAATCTAAGCGAAATGGACAAATTTCTAGAAACATATAGTCTCCCAAAACTGGACCGGGAAGAGATAGAAAACTTGAACAGACCAATAACAGCTGAGGAAATTGAAGATGTAATCAAGACTCTCCCAGCAAACAAAAGTCCAGACCCAGACGGCTTCACAGGGGAGTTTTACCGAACATTCAAAGAAGAACTAACACCCATTCTTCTCAAACTGTTTCTAAAAATTCAAGAAGAAGGAAGACTTCCAAACTCATTTTATGAGGCCAGCATAATTCTAATTCCAAAACCAGAAAAAGACACTACAAAGAAAGAAAACTACAGGCCAATATCCCTGATGAACATAGATGCCAAAATCCTGAACAAAATACTAGCAAATCGGATCCAGCAATACATCAAAAAAATTATTCACCATGACCAAGTGGGATTCATCCCAGGGATGCAAGGCTGGTTCAATATTCGCAAATCAATAAATGTGATACACCACATAAACAAAATGAAAGATAAAAACCACATCATCATATCAATAGACGCTGAAAAAGCATTCGACAAAATTCAACACCCATTTCTGATAAAAACACTCAGCAATTTGGGAATAGAGGGATCATATCTCAACATTATAAAGGCCATATATGAAAGACCTACAGCCAACATCATAATCAATGGGCAAAAACTAAAAACATTTCCCTTAAGAACAGGAACAAGACAGGGATGCCCACTTTCACCACTCTTATTTAACATAGTACTGGAAGTCTTAGCCACAGCAATCAGACGTGAAGAAAAAATAAAAGGTATCCAAATTGGAAAGGAGGAAGTGAAACTGTCATTATTCGCAGATGACATGATATTATACATAGAAAACCCTAAAGACTCCATCAAAAATCTACTAGACCTAATAAATGAATTTGGCAAAGTAGCAGGATACAAAATAAACGTCAAGAAATCGACGGCATTCTTATACACCAATGATGAACTCACAGAAAGAGAAACTAAAAAAACAATCCCATTTACCATCGCGGCAAAAAAATTAAGATACCTAGGAATAAATTTAACCAAAGAAGTAAAGGATCTATTTGCAGAAAACTACAGGACATTGAAAAAAGAAATAGAGGAAGATACAAAAAAGTGGAAGCACATACCTTGTTCATGGATTGGAAGAATTAACATCATTAAAATGTCCATATTACCCAAAGCAATCTATAGATTCAATGCAATCCCAATCAAAATACCAGCGACATATTTCACAGAACTAGAACAAATACTCCAAAAGTTCATATGGAACCAAAAAAGACCCCGAATAGCCACAGCAATCTTGAAAAAGAAGGACAAAGTAGGTGGGATCACAATACCAGATATCAGATTATACTACAGAGCTACTATAATCAAAACAGCCTGGTATTGGCATAAGAACAGGCATATAGACCAGTGGAACAGAACAGAGAATCCAGAAATTGACCCAAGATATTATGCTCAACTAATATTTGACAAAGGGGGCAAGAGCATACAGTGGAGCAAAGACAGCCTCTTTAATAAATGGTGTTGGGAAAATTGGACAGCTACATGCAAAAAAATGAAACTAGACCATCAACTTACACCATACACAAGAATAAACTCAAAATGGGTAAAAGACTTAAATGTGACTCGTGAATCCATAAAAATCCTAGAAGAAAATGTAGGCAACAAAATTTCAGACATCATACGCAGCAGAATCTTCACTGATACATCACCTAAGGCAACAGAAATAAAGGAAAAAATGAACACATGGGACTACATCAAACTCAAAAGCTTCTGCACAGCAAAAGAAACAACCATCAAAACGGAAAGAGAACCCACTGTATGGGAGACCATAATTGCCAATGATACATCAGATAAGGGGTTAATCTCCAAAATATATAGAGTGCTCATACAACTCAACAAAAGGAAGACAAAGAACCCAATTAAAAAATGGGCAGAGGAACTAAATAGACACCTCTCCAAACAGGACATACAAATGGCTAAGAGACATATGAAGAAATGCTCAACATCACTAATCATCAGAGAGATGCAAATTAAAACAACAATGAGGTATCACCTCACACCTGTCAGAATGGCCGCCATCAACAAATCGTCAAACAACAAGTGTTGGCGAGGGTGTGGAGAAAAGGGGACTCTAGTACACTGCTGGTGGGAATGCAGACTGGTGCAGCCACTGTGGAAAACACTATGGTGTTACCTCAAAAAATTAAAAATTGAACTGCCATTTGACCCAGTGATCCCACTTCTAGGAATATACCCTAAGAAACCTGAAACACCAATCAGAAAGAATATATGTACTCCCATGTTCATAGCAGCACTATTCACAATAGCTAAGATCTGGAAACAGCCCAAGTGCCCATCAGTGGATGAATGGATAAAAAAGCTGTGGTACATATACACAATGGAGTACTATGCAGCTGTAAGAAAGAAAGATCTCTTATCCTTTGAGACGACATGGAGGGACCTCGAGAGTATTATCCTAAGCGAAACAAACCAAGCAGAGAAAGAAAAATATCACATGATCTCACTCATTTGTGGAATATAATAAACATAACAGTATGGGGAACAGGGTAGACCCAGAGCTGTGAAAGTAGGGTACAGACTGACAACCCTCAGAAGAGGGGGTGGGGGGGGAGGGAAGAGATAAACCACAGAACTTATACGCATGTATGCATAACTGATGGACCTGGACAACAAAGCTGGGGATAGGGTGGGGGGATGGGGAGGAGGGTGTCAATGGGGAAAAAAGGAGAAACATCTGTAACAAAAATAAATTAATAAAAAAAAAATAAAATAAAATAAAATAAAAGCTAAAAAAAAAGAAAGAAAGGCATGGTGGGCAAAGTGGTGAAGAGCTTTATTTATTTTTTAATTTATTTATTTTTAATCCTCAACTGAGGACATTTTTGCATTTATCTTCAGATAGAGCGGGAGGGAAAGAAGGAGGAAGAGAGAGAGAGAAACATCGACGTGAGAGAGACACATTGAGTGGTTGCCACCCACATGACCCCAATCGGGGCCGGGGACACACTGTAACCGAGGTACGTGCCCTCAGCGGGAACTGAACCCGGGACTCTCTGATCCACAGGCCAAGGCTCCAACCGCTGAGCCAAACCGGCCAGGACAGTGAAGAGCTTTAGACACAGGGCATTCAGTGAAGAATCCTCACTCTGCAATGACACGGATGGACCTAGAGGGTATTGTGCTGAGTGAAGTAAGTCAGACAGAGAAGAACAAATGCTGGATGACTTCACTTGCATGTGGAATCTAAAAAACAAAATAAACAAGCAGAACAGAAACAGACTCGTGGATACAGAGAACATGTGACAGTTGCCAGATAGGAGAGGGGTTGAGGGTGGGTGAAAAAGGTGAAGGGATTAAGAAGTACAAATTGGTAGTTACAGAACAGTCAGAGGGATGTAAAGTACAGCATAGTGAAGATAGTCAACAATATTGTAATAGCTATGTATGGTGTCATATGGGTACAAGATTTATCAGGGTGATCACTTCGTAAGTTATATACATGTCTAATCACCAAGTTGTAAACCTGAAACTATAATATTGTATGCCAACTGTAATTTGTAAAGAAAAAGAAAAATGTGAAAAAGTAAAATAAAATTTAAGAAGGATAAATTGAATGTCCAACATTCGAGACTTCGTTGAATAAATCATGAAAATCTTTCTTTTTAATTAAAAATTTTTTTTTCTTTTATTGATTTTAGAGAGAGAGAAAGGGAGAGAGAGAGAGATAGAAACATCGATGAAGAGAGAACATCGATTGGCCGCCCCCTGCATGCCCCCCACTGGGGATTTGGCCCACAACCTGGGCATGTGTCCTCGCCGGGAATCGAACCGGCGACCTCTTGGTGCATGGGTCGACGCTCAACTACTGAGCCACACTGGCCAGTCAATCATGAAAATCTTAAAAAAAAAAAAAGAATTCCTCACTCTACCACTGCTTCCCAAGGGTGACCTTAATTACTTAATTTCCGCCCCTTTATTTCCTCATCAGTAAAATGGGGACAAGGAGCTGTATACCACGAGGTTGCTGTGATAATTCAATGAGAAAATGTATCCAAGAGCCTTTAGCACGATGCCTGGCACAAAATAATAGCTCAGTAAGTGATAACTTAGGGTCCAATTCACCTCTCAGTGTTCAGAGGCACTTTTTTATAAAACTGGATGGTTTCTTAACTTCTCTCACCAGGAACCTGCAGAGCAGAGTTATCTTATTTTGAAGAGTACCCCCCCCTCCCCGCCCACATCTCCCCACTCCTGTCCCCGTTCCCAAATCCATAATTTCTGCTCAGTGTTGACATGACCTGCCAAACCAGATTCTGTCAGCTAAGGTTTCCCTTCGCCTATTTCCCTTCAAGGCATGGACCCCAGCCAGAAAAAAAGGGTTTTGGAGGTTAGTTAAGAGCCTCTCCAACTAAAAACACAAATGTGGTTTGGGGGCGCCAGAGATGGCAGAAATGTAAGGACACAATGACTCTTTCTTTGTGGTCAGGATGGATAAGCTAGAGAGCAAATTTGTTTGCCTGTGTTCTTTTTTTTCATTTTATTTTAACGCTGTACATCAGCATAAAATCCCTCATTGTTTATTTTCTGCTGGACCTTTCTCAATATGACTTTCACTGTTTTCTTTCCAACACCTCACTGCCAGGCTGATCGGAAAGGCAGCTGATCCAACCTCTCAAAGGTTAAATTGTGCAGTGAAACACATATGCCAGATTTGCTCTTTATGAACACAAAAAAACACTCTGTCTCATTTCTCTTGCATCTAATGGGACACACAAAAATACTCAATCTCATAGTCTGAATTCGCATCAGCTCACGGGGAGAATAATTAAGAATGATCAAGTCTCTTAATTCTCTGAGGGGTTAAAGGGTGAGTTTGAGGTGGGAGCAGATGGGTCTCCTCTCCTTTGTTTCCTGAATCAAAGGAAAGTACGTAGCAGTCCCAGTCCTGAAGCCAGAGCTGTGGAATAGGGGCGGTCATCTGGAACCTTTCCACTGAGTGAAGGGTCTTAGTAAATACAGCGTCTCTCCCCCACTTACTATGGCTGCTACCCAGGAATCGGTGATAGGGTCATTTTCCTTCTGGAGAGGTGGGAAATTCAAGGAGAGTAGTCTGTGGAGTCATGCTTGGAAGGACAGACCCCTGGAAGAGCTCATATGATGTCTGATGGGCAGTGGCCAGGGGCTGCTGCTAACCACAGCACAGCTCCCCGGGAGAGCAGAGTGACACGGAGCCTGCCTTTCTGGCTTGCCTGCTGTGACCCACGAGGAACTTCAGTAAGCACAGTAGGCGGTATGTAATTCCTGGGCTCTCAGAAGGTAACAGAAGCCAACTTCAAGCCCTTGTAAAAGAATTCAGGCTGTTTAACAGTGGGGATCTTCCCATCGAGGCGTGTGAATGAATGTCAGCCTCCCTCATTTAGAAATATAAACCATGGTATATATTTTGCCAAGTGTGTAAACGTGTGTGAAGACTGGAATGTGTTTCTATCTCAGGCTACTAAATTCAGTGCAATTCATCATAACTGTTTTTTCAATGCCTTCTTTGTGGATAGCTGTGTACATTACTCTGGTCAATACAGAAATGACTGATAAGGTTAGAAAGAAAAGCAAGCCATAGTTATAGAGTCCATTTTATGTATCTGTTTTAATTGTTTCTTAAATATTTCTCACAACAACCCTGACAGGCTGTGTGGTTTAGATTCAAGTGTGGCCTCATGTCGTGGAGAGTCAAAATGCTGCTCCTTAAATAAGAAAGAAATTTCTTTTCTCATGTAAGAGTCCAGAGGTTGGTGTTCCAGGACTAGTTTGAGGGACCCTCACACTGTCTGTCCCAGGGTGTCACTGTCATCCGTGTGGTCCAGGATGGCTCTCCACCCATCTATATTCCCTCCCCTTACTCGCTTCTGCTCACAGCCTGTTTGCCAAAGCTTAGGCTCATGGCCAAATCTACCCAGGAAACATAGGCTTTAATATGGGCAGCCACACGTCAGGCTAAGGAGCAGAAATTCATTTACATGAGAGAGAAGGAAAAAAACAAAACACCCAGATATTGTGGAACGTAGATAGTTATGGTGGTCCTGTTTTATCATTATGAAGCTGACATTCATACAGGTTAAATAGCCTTCCTAAGACCCTCAGACTTCGCTACACTAGCCTGCTTCTCTGTGATGCTGTGCGATAGTTGCTTCAGGCTTTGACCTGCCATTCCTGCCAGCACAGAGCTCTGAAATGCCAGAACTATGCATTCCCACAATATGTTCCGTACCCTTTATGTAAAGGGGAGAAAGGCTATGGTGGAAACTATTTAAGATGGAGAATGTAGGGGCTCAAGAACTCTCACTTAGCAAAGGAAAATAAGGTCCGACTGCGTGAACTATGGGAAGAAGTCCAACAAACCAAGCCGCTAGGGTGACAAGGTTGGTAAGACTTGCCCAGGGAAGTCAAGGTTGGGCCCTCCCTCTCGCTGGTTTTACACCCTCATCATGACAATGGTCACAGTCACAGCTACTCAACTCTGCCACTGGAATGTGAAAGCAGCCGTGGATTAGATAGTATGTAAGCCAATGGGTGTGGCTTTGTTCCAATTAAATTTCATTTACAGACACTGAAATTAACCTTTCATATGATTTTCACATATCACAAAAACATTATTCATCTTTTGATTTTTCAACCATTTGAAAATGTAAAAATTGTGCTGAGCTCATAGGCCATTTAGAAACAGATGATAGCCTGGCTGATGTGGCTCACTGGTTGAGCATCGACCCATGCACCAAGAGGTCGCTGGTTTGATTCCTGGTCAGGGCACATGCCCGGGTTGTGGGCCTGATCCCCAGTGGGGGGCATGCTGGAGGCAGCCAACCGATGTTCTCTCTCATCGATGTTTCGATCTCTCTCTCCCTCTCTCTTTAAAACCAATAAAGAAAAAAAGTTAAGAAAAGAAACAGATGATAGGTAAATCCATACCATGGGCTATTACTCAGCAATAAAAAGAAACACACTCTTGATACATGTGACAACTTGGACGGATCTCAAGAGTGTTATGCTGAGTGAAAAAGTCCATCTCAAAGGTCACATGCAACATTCTCAAAATGACAAAATTACGAAGTTGGAGAACAGAGCAGTAGTGAAGGGTTACGGATGGTTGGAGATAGAGACATGGTTGTGACTAAGAGGGGGGTGGCATGATGGAAATCTCTGTGATAGTGGAATAGTTCTATGTCTTTATTGAGGTGGTGACTACATGAATCTATGCATGTGATAGAAAGGCATAGATACACACACACACACACACACACACACACACACACACACACACACACACATTGTGCCCAATACATTTTCTGGCTTTGATATTGTATTGTAATTATTTAAAATGCAACCATCAGGCCCTGGCTGGTTTTGCTCAGTGGTTAGAGCGTCGGCCCATGGACCGGAGAGTCCCAGGTTCGGTTCCTGCTGAGGGCACGTGCCTCGGTTGCAGTTTGTCCCCGGCCCCGGTTGGGGTCGTGTGGGTGGCAACCACTTGATGTGTCTTTCTCACATCGATGTTTCTCCCTCTCTCTTCCTCCCTCTCTCCCTCCCGCTCTGTCGGAAGATAAATGCAAAAGTGTCCTCGGGTGAGGATAAAAAAAATAAAATGTAACCATCAGGGGAAACTGGGTAAAGGGTCCATAGCTTCTTTCTGTACTAACTTTGCAATTTTATGAAAATCTATAATTATTCAAAATAAAAGGTTAAGTAAAAACAAAAACAAAAGACAGTGGGTTGGATTTGTCTAATGGGCTGTAGTTTGTCAGCCACTGGACTAGAAAAAAAATATTTATAGTAGCTACAATAGGAAAAAATGAATATGCATAAATATGTAAGATTATATCAATTAATAAAATGACAAGAAACCCATTTTTAAAAAATAGACAAAGGATATAAGTAATTCATGAAGAAATACAAACGACAATAGGATATAAAAAACGGTTAAAACAGTCCAGTAATACAAAAATTAATGAGAACAAGCATTTTGCCACAGTATCAGAAACATATAAGTTTAATATTATCAAGTGTTGGCAACCTTGTGGAGAAATGGATAGTATCATGCATTGTTGGTAGGAGAATAAACTGGTGAATTAATTAGAAAGGCAATTTGGTGGTTTCTGTGAAAAATTTAAATAAACAACCCTTTACTTAGCTCACATACGTACTTACATAGGACCACAAAGATATGAGTATAAGGATGTTTGCTACAGTTTAGTCGGGGTTTTTTTAAGTAGCTTTATTGAGCTATAATTTACATACAATAAAAGTAGTTCATTTTAATATACAAATCAATGATTTTTAGTAAATTTAAGAGTCATGCAACCATTACTAAAATCCAATTTTAGAACATTTCCATCACCCCCAATTTGTAGTCACTCCCTGTTTTCACCCCCAGTCCTAGGCAAGAACTAATCCATTTTTGTTTGTATAGAGTTGCTTTACCTGGATATTTATTTATTTATTTTATGTTTTATGTTTTGTTAATCCTCAACTGAGGATACTTTTGCATTTTTTTTTTTTAAGAGAGAGACACATCAATGGGTTGCCTCCCGCAAGACCCCGACCTGGACGAGGGATGGAACCTGCAACTCAGGTTCGTGCCCTTGACCAGAATCAAACCCAAGAACCTTCCGTCTGAGGGCCGATGCTCCAACCACTGAGCCAAACTGGCCAGGGCTGGATATTTCTTATAAGTAATACATTTTAGTTTTAATTGAGACATGCCCAATACTCAGCAACATAAAACTTATTTCACGAATGCTCTAGTACCAGCTATGGACATTAGTTAAAATCATGCTCCAATTTAGCTTAAAGGCATCATGAACACAGCTTCAATAAGGAAGAAATCGAAGAATGTTAAATAGAGAAATTGGTATTAACACATTTGCATGTATACTAGCTCCCTTCAGAATTTGATAAGCAAAATCATTTGAACTTTGTCATGGAGTAATGCCATGCAACTATTATACTGTTCCCCATTCCCAGGGGTACAGAATTGCTCTGTGTATTTTCAAAGCGGGAGGCATTGGGACTTTGACAGAGTTCTGTTACAGTGACAGTACTCTTATTATGCCAAATGTCTAATGTGTACCTAATGAGTATATTATACACAGAAAGCTGTTATGCACTGATTACCAACTGCTGTTTATAATCTTTTGAATGCATTTTTCTGATGCTGAAAAAATGATGGAAAAAGTCACAGGAGGGTGAAAATGGAAGAGAAAGTGATCCATAAACAATGGGGCTTCATACAGCTCCATGTGGCTACATGAGGCCTCATGATGTCTGAGAGTCTTTGACAAGTTTTAGAAGCATGATACATTTCTAGGCTTAATAGCAATATAGCAAATAATAGCTTTTGATTTAACATATACATGGTGTTGTAACCCAGTAGATCAACCTCACTCGAACACCAAAATTATAAGTTTTAGGAGCTTTATTAACCTGCAACCTGTGCAGGGACTGCAGCCAACCTACTCAGAGGAGAACTGCAGCCCCGAGCCTCTAAAATGGCAGCCTTTTATAGCAAGCAAGCAGCATTCACAGAAGCAGATATCGGCGGTTAGCAGTTGATTAACATTTGTCAAAATCCATATCTAACAGTTGCCCGGGGGTCTCCTGTTTGTCAAACAAACAGAATAGGCCTCCCTCCCCTCAGGGAACCAGTACAATAGTGGGAGTGACAGAGATCACAGAGGTCAAAATTAGCATTAAGTACTTGCAAATACCTATACTCAGGGAACCACAAATGCCCCCAACACGTGGGGCAACTATAACCTTAGGCAGAAATTCCTTCCCGTCTAGGGGCAACCAACCCATTATGGGAAGAATATCGAGGAATGTCCACTGGTGACAAAATGGAGTCCTTCAGTCGCCCTAACCAAGGGGCCCACATAAAATGGAATCTAGTTGCCTTAGCCTTGGGGCCCACAACACATGGGTGTCAGGGTTATGGTAACACCTGATACCATGAGTCCTTTGTGACTTAGGCCCCTGGCAACTGCTGAGCTACTACACCCCAACCACAAATCATCAATCATCCTAATCTATCAGAGATCAATTTTCCTGTGGGAAAACTGCTTATTTAAATGCTTAGGACTACTTTCCATGTTTGTTATGATACCATTATATTTTCAAATATTTCGGTAGCGAGGGAAAATAAAAGGACTTGATTTCTTTGAGCAGAGTAGGTGTTACTAATACCTGCAAATTGATAGCCCTTGTGATAGGAAAGCAGAAAGCATAGGGTGGTCCCAAAGGGGACCAGATCCTGAACCAGCTATCTCCTTTCCACGTGGACTCAGAAGGCAATCATCTTGGAAGAAAAGTACAGAGTAGAATAAAGGAACAGCTCCATGGTGGGTTGAACAAAATTTGCGGAGAACCAAGACAAGAGAGTGGAGAAGTATTTAAGTCACTAAAATTAGTTCAGCCTCACTAAAGCAGAGGTTGCAGGGAGGAAGTGGCGACAAATGAGGCTGAAGTGTAGGCAGGAGCCAGTAAACAATGTTAAGGTCTTGGGAATTTATTTAAAGACAAAGGGGAGCTATTAAAAGATTCTGAGTGAAGGAGTGGCCTGATGAGATTTAGATTTTTAAGATTCACTTTGGGTGTGGGGTGGAGAATGGTGTGGGAGAGAATGAGGCTGGAGGCAGGGAGGCCAATTAAGAGATTACATCAGAATTCTTTAGCGAGGTGATCATGCTTGCACTATCACAGTGGTGGTGAAGAGAAGAGATACCTACATGGTGGAATCTACAGCACATGAATCATTCTACAGTAATTGAATGGATATGGAAGGTGAGGGAAAGAGAGGAGTCAAGGTTGACCTCCATGTTTCCAGTTTGGGCAAGAAGGTAACTGATGGTGCCATTCATTGAGACAGAGATCAATATGAAAGGGGCTGGTTGGGATGGTGTCTAGATTGGACATATTAAAGTATTTATGACCAGAGGGCACATACATAAGTAATTAGTATGAGCCTGAAGCTCAGGAGGAGAGACAGGAAAGAGATAAAGATTTGAGTCAGACATTGGAGCTTTGGGTATAGAGGATATGAGATGAAACTTTGGGAAACCTGGAGCCCAGAGAGGGTAAAACATGTCACAAAGATAGTACTATTGGAGTTGGCATCACAACCGAGGTTATCTGACTCCTAGTATAACAGTCTTGCCTAAACCAGAATGGAAGAGCAACCCGGCATGGTAGTTGAGAGCCCGACTCAGGAAGCAGACAGGGAGCCCTTTAAATCCCAACTTGGCCACCTATAAGTCAAGGGATATTGGCCAAGTGACCAAGTCTCTTTATACCTTACTTTCTTAAGCTATATGGTAAAGAGACAATAATACCAGCTTCAAGGGTATTGGAGATGAAATGAGAAAGCATACCTAAAGCATCTAAGTCAGTGTATGACATAGAGTAGGAAATCAATAAATAGTAGTTCTTACTGTCATGTTCAATAAATAGAAGGAAAAGATTTCTTTGAAGATCATTACATACAGATTATGTTGAAGAATATTGACTTTAACATTTCAATTTCAATTTAATCCACTTTCAGTTTTAGTTTTCATGTGAACTGCTTAATTTTAATTTATACAAATTGTCACTTTTCCTTTAAACAGTAGTTATATTATTGGGGATTGGTTGGCCAAAGGTCAAACTTTATGAGGCTAGAGATGACAATTTGCATTCTATTTTGGAGTAGCTCTGCCTAAGCTCGGAAAGACACAAGAACCACTTACTAAGTCACACTTATTTACATCAGGGGCTATTGGTATTATACATAAAAATAGTCAATCTCTCTACAAAGAATAAAGTACCATATAGGAGGCCAAAGTGCCTACAGCATGGGCAGTACTATTTAATCTATTTGGGGGGAAGAAAGAGCCCATAGAGAACATGATAAATATGCTAAGTTTATACAATATGTGCTCCGTGATAAATATTCTGAGCATGTACTTCAATAATTCTCTCATCAGAGCAGCCTTGTTACCCCCACCATCAGCAGATACTGATAATTAATCAACTGAAATAAATCTTTACAGAATAAACAAATCTGTTTTACATGAATGATGATTATGTCTCCTTCAGTGGTGAAGGCTTTTCATAACTTATTCATGCCAATGTTATGAATGCTTTTCCCTTGGGGAAAAAAATCTTGTTTTTGGTGAGGCCTCTTCTTGGACCGTTTCTTGTGATCAGTGGCATTTCAGCCCTATCCCGATGGATGTCGGTTATTGTAGAGAGCATATGGGGGTTCTAGCAGGTTCTTCCTTTCTATCCAGTCTTGCTGGCAGAGCAGGATGGTTTGCTGTCATGGAAGTGGACATGGTAGCTATCATATCCTGATGGGAGCACACAGCTCTACCCATAAGTCTCTGCAGAGGATACTTTGCAGCTATACATGCAGATATTAACTTCTGTAGCTAAGGAATATGGAAAGAAAGTAGATTATGCCAGACAAAAAGAGGCTTGAGGTTGGTCCTGAGGAAAATAACAGTCCCATAAATAAAATGTACTGACATACTCTACCTAGTTCTTAATACCCTTTTCATGCTCATATTAAAGATAATTCTCCACAGGCCTCTTACATTTTTGCACATCTTATGAGCAGATGCTTCGATGGCCTTTGCTCCAAATTATCTCATCAGGACATTTATATAACAACAGCCTTGGATGCTCCTCGACTTGGAACAGCATGTCTGTCCCTTATAGATTTGGTTCCCTAACTCAGGGTTCCTCTCCTGTACTGCAACTCACTGCAGTGATTGTGCAGGTGTCACCTGGCCCTCTTCGTGTCACCCTGTGGGAACTGCGGCTTGGGGAAACCAAGCTGGTATTCTGGCTTTGCTAAATTGTCTCTGACCCAGGGATCTCATGTCCTCTGCCAGCATCCATGAAACTTGTTAGCTTGCAAGTAGACTAAAATTTCAGACCCTTTATAGTTTTTAACATTACATTTTAGCATGTCTAATATTTAATATGAGTTATTTTAATGTACCTTAAAATTTTGCCTTTGTGGTTCCAGTTATCCTAAAATGAAATTTAGGACAGAAATTTAGAGAGAATTGATCTATAGTTAGTACAAAGGGAAGATGTTTCTGAAAGTGATATGGAAAGCCAAATAGTCAAAGCATGTTCTACATCATTCACAGTATAGAAAATGCTTGTCTATATTTTAATAACTAAAAAAAAAAAATGAAAAAAATAGAATGATGATTTTCTGAAGAGTCAGACATAAAATTTCAGAATAGAAATAAGACTTAAAAATGAGTTGATTGAACTGACTCCCTTCATTAAAAAAGAAAAGGCATCTGAGGACTAACTCTTGCTGACTTCCTCTGCATTCTCTCCATAATGGCTTTTATAACTTCTTCCACATTCCTTAGAAACTCAGAACAAGCTTGATGTACAGAGATGTTTATCATATTTTGCTTACTATAGATAAAAATTATAAATGACTTAAACGCCCACTCATTTAGTGAATGGTTGAGGTATTGATAAATTCTTATGATATAATACTAGATAACCATTCATAATTGTTGTTCATGAATTTTTCATGACATGATAAAATGCTTATGACATATTGTTAAGTGAGATAGTAAGATACGATAATTGTGTTATCCCAGTAATATAACATATAATTATAACACACACTCATGCATACAAGGAAAAGAACTAGAAGAAAATTACTTAAAAATATCAAAGTAACTATCACTGGGTTAGGGGAATATGGATGATTTTTAATTTTATTTTTTTATTGCCTTCTGCATTGTTAAAATTTCTTATAATCTAATCAGAATTTTAAAAAATTATCCCTTATGCAATAAAACTGAAATCCTATTCCTAGATAAATTACTACCATGAATGCTCATTTTTGTTTAATCCACCATGGGGCTCATTTTAGCTTTTCTTGTTTTTATTTATGATTTTCTTCACCAATGAGAAAGTGCACTCAACCACCACTTTTTAAAGGTGCACGCACTTTCTGCAATGTAATTTTGAGGGGTAGAGTGGAGTAATAGAATCGTATCTGATTCCTCAGGCTGCTACACCATTCTGCTCCTCTTCCCCAGTTCATCACACTCTATCCTCATGTGAAGTCATGTATACTGAATATTCCTAGAATTTTCACCTCCCCAAACTCCAGCCAGTACCCTGAGATTGTAGAACTTTTCTTAGCTTGCTACGTAATTGTGCAATTGAGTACAAATTGGGGACACGCAAGGCAAAAGGTCTTCTTGACTCACTCCCGTCTCCTCCATCAATCTCCCTCTTTGCTACATCAAATCCTCCAGCCTCTTTACACACACACACACACACACACACACACACACACACACACACACACACACAACTCTAGTTTTAGACCAGTGCTTTATGGCAATGTACTATTTCAAGCCACTAAATAATTTAAAATTTTCTACTAGCCACATTAAAAATGTTAAAATCAACATATGAAATTCATTTTATGAATATTTATTTAACCCAATATCTCTAAAACATTGCTATTTCAACATGCATAAATATAAAGATTACTTAATGAGATAGTTTACATCTGCTTTCCATACAAAAATCTTTGCATTTTATATTTGCAGTATATGTCAAGTCACACGAGCCCCCTTTCAAGTGCTCAGTAGCCATATGGGGCTCGTGGTTACAGTATTAGAAGGCAAAGTCTGGAGAGATCCTTTCCCTCCACAACGTCTGTTCCATCTACATTTCCCCAGGGGCATTAGAGGAAATTGCCTGTCACACGTTGTGACACACACTGAGGGAGATGGGGTACCTCTTGTTGTTTTGACACACAGAGGGGCGGTCACCTATCTCACCTATGAATCTTGCCAGCGTGGGTGATTGGATCAAAAAGAGGTCAGCTCCCTTATTAAAGGGCAGTTTGCTATTTAAGTACAGGGGACATCACTATCCTTAATACAAAGCACCCTCCCCACCTTTGCCAAAGTAAACGGCTTCTGAGGTTGGCTGGGGGATGGACTGGCTGGCGTCTAAATGAATCAGGACAAGAAAATAGAATGTTAGTACTTGATGGAGCCTCTTCAAAATTAAGTAGTGAAGACACTGAGTCCGGGAATGGAGAATTTCATTTTAATTTTAAACTCTGATGTTTAAAGATCTTCTTTGCTGCATTGCGACCTAAAGTGAATTAGCCCTGCCCCCTACAAGAGTGCCTGGAGGTTAAGCGTGCTGGCCTCTGTTTCCCACAGTGGGTCCCTAATGGACTCGGCAGCAGCGGCAGGACCTCAGCCCTTGGGCTTGGTGCAAGACCATGGGTATTCTGGTTCTGGGCCATGGAAACTGGGCTCAAAGTCTTCAAAGACTTTTGACGTAATTCCTCTGAGAAGTCAGTTTATTGGGATCGTGTGGGACTATGGTTAAAGGTACCAAATATTCTACTCTAAGAACTATTATTTCTCTAAGATTTACTATATCAGCAATGATATTTTCAGAATAAGTGTTGTGGTAGGCAGAATAATGGCTCCTCAAAGACGTTCATGTTCTGATCCCCAGAACCTGTGAATATGTTACATTGTGTGGCAAAAGAGAATTGAGATAGCAGATGGAATGAAAGTTGCTAATTGTCACGGGCTGAATTGTGTCCCCTTAAAATTCATATGTTGAAATACTAAACCCCAGGACCTCAGAATGTGACTGTATTTGGACATAAAGTTTTTAAAGAATTAAATTAAAATGAGGTCAATGGGGTGGGGGTGGGGTCCTAATCCATGATGACTGGTGTCCTTATAAGAAGAGATTACAACACAGACATGCACACAGGAAAGACCATGTGAAGACACAGGCAGAAGACAGACATCTACAAACCAAGGAGAGGGGAGCAGACAAAGCTAACCCTGCCAACACCTTCATCTAAGACTTTTAGTCCAGTGATTTTCAACCTTTTTCATCTCATGGCACACATAAACTAATTACTAAAATTCTGCGGCACACCAAAAAAAAAAAAAAGGTACAAGTTGGATTGATTGATTTAGAAAAATAAAAATAATAATGGTAATTTCCTACCCTTTTTGCTCCAAGGTGACTTAAAAAAAAAAAAAAATCAGGTGCTTATACTTGTATATAAGGATTTCTGGTACCAAGAATTAAGCAATCAGATGCAAACTTATTATGCAACATGACCACTAAGATGCAACTCTATTATATGACACATGTTTATGGTTCAAGACAGGGCGTTCACACCAGTCAGCTATTGTTGTGTTGGCTGTTGTCATTTTTTTGTTTGACAATCTAAGGGAAAAGAGGTCAGTGCCCCTGACTAAATTGTCAGGAATCGCATATTTTAAAAATTCTTGAGTCACACCAGTTGAAAATCACTGTTTTAGCCTTTAGAATCGTGAGAAAATAAGTTTCTGTTGTTTAAGCCACCCAGTCTGTGGTACACTGTTATGGCAACCCAAGGACACCAATACACTAAACTGACCTTACCATGGGAAGGTTATTCTAGATGATCTGGGTGAGCCTGATGTAATCACAAGAGTCCTTAAATGGGAAAGAACAAGGCAGAAGAGGAGATCAGTGTGCTGTGATATGAGAACAATTGGACCCACTGTTGCTGGCTTTGAAGACGGAGAAGGAGGGCAGGAGCCAAGGAATGTGGTGGAGTCTCAAAGCTGAACTGAGCAAGGAAATGGATTCTCTCCGAGAGTCTCCAGCAAGCAACACAGCCCTGCTAATACCTTGATTTTACCCATTTCAGACTTCTGAACTAGAACTATAAGATAATACATTTCTATTGTTTTAAACACTGAGTTTGTGGTAATTTGTTACAGTAGCAATAGGAAACTAATACACAGGGTTTCCAGCCTGCCTGTAGCAGGATATAAGGCAATGGTTTGCACATCTGTTGAACTGGTACCATTAGAAGCTCTCCAAAGTGTTCTGCTATTTCTTATTCATCTGCCTCTATTGTCAGTGTTGTAAGAGAAATCAGAGACATTATTCTTGTGAACTGGTGGCTGGAGTAAGGTACTGGGAAAGGAAACTACTCTGGTCTAATAATTTCATATAGAAAATTCAGAATAAGCCTTAACATTGTGGACAAAACCAAGTCATCACAATGGCCTTAAACTTCTACTTCTTGGCCCCTGTGGGATAACCTTCCTCAGTCTTTATTGGTCTTGGTGCCCTAAACATAGGAGTTCATGTTTTCATTGCATACATTAAACACATTTTTACTGAGTACCTTGTAGTGTTGCAGACACTGGGATGGGCAATGGGCCAACAGAGATGCAATCCTTTCCATTCCAATGGGAGCTGCAGGT
Source organism: Tadarida brasiliensis (assembly GCA_030848825.1). Classification (NCBI taxonomy): domain Eukaryota; kingdom Metazoa; phylum Chordata; class Mammalia; order Chiroptera; family Molossidae; genus Tadarida; species Tadarida brasiliensis. Next base: position 72,204,589 of record CM061267.1, on the reverse strand, counting down.
GACAAATACATCAATGTATGCCAGGCAATGATAGGGTAGGATGAAATCATGAAGGTATAAGTGAATGGAGCGCGGGCAGGAGACTTCTCTGATATGGTGACATGCGATGAAGACCCGAATGTCAAGATCTGTGAGTTCTCTGGGGGCAAGGACTATGTCTTCTTCACATTTGCTTCTGTACCAGTACAGTCCTTACAATGTAGGGCAGGAATAGTGTTTAATACTAGGACATGAAACTAAGTTGGCAGACACAGCAACAGTCAGACTCTGAGGAAGTACAACTAACATGTGTAACCCCGGGAATACTGGTCAGCGTCAGCTACCTGCTCAGTCTTACGTAAGAGTCCTTTCTGCTTCAGAGTACACAGAAATCACAGAACTCCTTCAGCCTAGAGCTTTTTAGGGCACTATGTGCCACCTGTCACCCCAATACCAATTTAAGATACTTTCTGTCCAAAACATTGTGGGCTGGGGACTTGAACTGAAGTTGGAAATGTGTATTTATCCCCCAAACTACAGTGGCTGTGTCAGATTTTAGAGGTTTTCTTTTACTCCTGCAAAGTTCTATATAACTTGAGTGTTTTTGAATTTAATCATTTATCACTGAACTGGGATATTTGACTATTGACCAGGACACTACGAGGAATTATATTGTAAAGTTAGTCATCGTGATTCCTTTTCCCCTGGTAGTTGCTATTATGTCCCCACTTGCATTTTTTAATACCTTTCAATGCTCATATTTTATATTTGGTAAAACCAAGGGTCCACTGTGCTCTGCGAGGGTAAGGGTAGGTGTTCACGCGCTGTGTGTACCTGCTCTGCTCTCAGAAACGAGCTCTTCATGGCCTTGCTCTCACAGCATCGTATCTCAAAGCTCTGGGATTCGTTTGCAGTCATACTGTCTCAAGGTGTCTTATGTTTCCTTGTCCTGACTCACTTCTTCCCTTCCCCTCCCTTCCCTTTTAACTCTAACCATGTTGGCATAGCTTTCTCTTTTGGATTCACTAAGCAGCTAGGTCATATTAATTTCTGACCTCCCTTTAGCTCACTCTCAGAGAAGGTTTATCATGCTTGATCTGACACTGGGCAGGATTAAAAAAAAAAAAAAAAAATGACTGCACAGACGGGCTCTCTGTGTCCTTGAATTAATTGCTGAATCTCAGCTGCAAGGTCAAAACTTGGGAGCTTGTCATTTACTTATTTCACGGTGCTCCTTTTGCTCAGTCACACACGTCCTTTACCTGCCCTGGCATTACCTTTGGGAAGTGCAATCCACACCAAGGATCGTTATTGCAATTTGTAGTTACATGCCTCAAGTTTCCCGTAGATGACGTTCTTCGCGAGCATTCTTGCCGGATGCCTTCTCCAGCAATCTAGTCTGGGTGCATGCTGCTGGTGGTAGCAGAGTCTTTTATTTGCTTGCTTGTTTTTCATGGGGCTGAAGAAAATCCGATAGTTTAAAAGCATGGCCAAGGGCATCTACGAGGCACGGCTGCTCTGGGGAAGGTGGAATTCACAGCAGGACACGCTGCCCACTCTTCTGAACGCCCAGGACTTGCACCCACATGCAGGCTGTGTTCCTGTTAGCCCATGAGCTTTCCCAGCAGGCCAAACGGGCATCTGGCGCTATGAGACACAGGTGCTTTCAGGCCTGTATTGGCTTCCTCGGCCCGCCACAACAAAATACTACAAACTGCGTGGCTTCAAACAAGAGAAGTTTATTCTCCCACAGTTCTGGAGGCTAGACGTCCCGAATCAGGTGGGCAGCGGGGCCATACTCCCTCTGAGACTCTGGGTAGAATCTTTTTTTGCCTCTTTCTAGCTTCGGGAGGTGGCTCTTGATCCTTGATGTCCCTTGACTTGCAGCCACGTTGCTCTGGTCCCTGCCTTTTTCATCTCTCCCCGTATTTCCCTGTGTCTTCTTATAAAGACACCAGTCACAGTGGATTAAAAGCCCACCCTGCTCCAGTAAGACCTCATTCTAACTAATTACATCTTCAGTTTCCAAATAAGTCACATTCTGAGGTCATGGGGATTAGGACTTTCGGGGGACACAACTCAGCCCAAACAGGACCTCTTGAGTTGAAATTCAATGCCAACTATTTGAGGTGGCAGGGAAGAAGTTGCTCTGGGGACAGACAGGAGGGACAAGTTACTTATCAGGAGGGAATCTAACCTGTCAGGACAAGACACAGTGGCAGATGCCCAGCCAGCTTACATTTCATTCTCTTAGATGACGTCTCACGTCACACTATTGTTTACAGCTCACGTGGAAGCCAAGGAGCATCTTTCCTGTTTCAGTGCTCATGACAATTAAACTTTTTGAAAATTTTATGTTTGGGGGAATTCTAGAATAAAGGAGGAGGCTTAATTAACTGAGTCTGACTCCAAATGTAAATTGAAATACATTTTTTATCCATCTGTGGGTACACTTGCATCCCTAGCGTGGAAGGTTTGGTAGGTGGACTCATGGCCTCATGGCCTCCCCAAAGCTGCTCACATCCTAATCCCTAGAGCCTATGCATGTTACCTTACATGGGAGAGACTCTGAAGGTGTGATTAAGTTAAAGATCTGGAGGTGGAGAGATTGTCCTGCATTATCTGAGTGTACCCGAAATGCCATGACAAGTGTCCTTATAAGAGGGAGGCAGAGGGAGATCACAGATGGAAGAAGCCATGTAAGGGACGCAAAGGCAGAGAGAAGATGTTATGTATTCTTGCTTTGAAGATGGAGGAAGAGGCCATGAGCCCCTGGAAAAAGCAAAGAAACAGATTCTTGCCTAACTCTTCTGGAGAGAGCATGGCCCCACTAACACCTTGACTTTAGCTCCTTAAGGCCCATTTTGGACTGCTGATTTCCAGAACTGTCAGAGAATCAATTCCTGTTGTTGTAAGCCATCAAATATGTGGTGGCTTTGTCAGAGCAGGCACAGAACATATTTCACAGGGTATTATTCCTTGTATTTAAATAAAAAAAATGTGACTCTCTCTACATACACACATAAATACATCACGAATTGAAGAAATTACAATAAAGTGTTAATAGTGGCTAACTCTGTTGGTAAGACTAGGAGCTATTTTTTGTCATTATGACTTCCTGGATTTTCCAAGATTTCTAGAAAAAAAGTCTAACAGATTCTTAATTATTTTTTTTTCTTTTCAAGGTAAGGGAATACTATTCAGTCTTAAAGAGTCTTAAAATTCTAAGACATGCTACAACATGGATGAACCTTGAGGACATTATGCTAAATGAAATAAGCCAGTCACCAAAAGACATTCTACTGTATGATTCTACTTTTATGAGGTTCCTAAAGTAGTCAAATTTACAGTGACAGAAAGTAGAATGGTGGTTGCCTGGGGCTAGGGGAAAGGAGAAATGGGTGTGATTGTTTCATCCATGGCGGTTTAGTGTTGCAAGATGAAAAGAATTCTGGAGAGTGGTTGCACAACAAGGAGAATGTGCTCCACACTACTGAACCGTACACTTAAAATGGGTTAGACCGAATTTATAGTATGTATATTTTACCACATTTACATTTTTTATTTATTTTAAATCCTCACCCGAGGATACTTTTTCCATTTATCTTCAGTCAGAGTGGGAGGGAGGGAGGGAGAGAGACAGAGAGAGAGAGAGAGAGAGAGAGAGAGAAAGAAACATCCATTGGATGCCTCCTGCATGACCCCAACCAGGGCCGGGGACTGAACCACAACCAAGGTACTTGCCCTTGACCGGAATTGAACCTGCAACTCTTTGGTCTGTGGGCCGATGCTCTAACTGCTGAACCAAACGGGCCAGGGCCCACATTTACATTTTTTAAAAGTTCATTTATATTATAAAAGGAAAGCTTCAGTATAGTCCTTAAAATAAATATGTAGTATGTGCTCTGATCTTGGTTACATGAGGTTGTATTTTCTCTGCATCTTTTAAATTCCTTTAGAGCAGCTGGGGCCACCCCTTCATATAAGTTTTAGGCTAGTTCCCTGAAGTCCTTTGCTCTATCAGTTCTCCAGGTTTTGCTTTTGTCTTTCTTCTTTCACTCTTTGCTGGTCTTTTTCCTCTGTTTACCAACCTGTTAGAGTCTTTCAGGGCTTTGTTAGACCTCTTGAGAGTATGTTAATCAATGGCTCCTTTTTGAAATGCTTCTTCCTTTGGCTTTTACAACATAATTCCTAAATTGCACACACACTCTCCTTATAGACACACACACACACTTCAAAACTGATCTCTGGTGTCTGTCCAACATCCACACCAGGCGCCCATGTACAAGATAGGATGACTCCTTTCTCTCTCCCATCCCTACACATAATCAGTCATCACGGCTGACTAATTTTACCTCCTGTGTATTCTTCCAGTCCTCTCCCATCTCTAGTTTCAGGTTCCAGCCTGTCTTGTCTAGTCCAATAGTTCAGTCTTGCCTCATCCTCCCCACTGCAAGCAACAGTGATCCATCTATAAGCCTGGCCATGCGACCTTCTGCCTAAAGGCCCTTCAGTTAAGGTGCACACCCTTCGGCATGGCACCCAGCGCCCTCCATGACATGGTCCCTACCTGCCTGTTCAGACTCCTCTTCTACCGGACGTCCCACAGCTCAAGTTACCTTTCATGACTAATCGTTTTCATAACTTGCTGTGTCCCCCCCCCCCCCCCCCCTTTCTGGGCCTCCTACCACTCCTCTCCTCATTTTCTCTGGCTGGAAAACCCTTCCCCTCCACTTCACTGGACTAAAATGCAGCCCTTTTACTGCTTTTGGCTTCAGCATCCTCCCCTCTAAGAGGCTTCCCCAGTCCTCGATGTTCCCATAGTGCCCTGGGAACAGGTTGTTGCCTCAACACAGCAACTTTCATCCTGTGCGCCGCAAGAATTTTTAAAACACTCAGTAGCTGACAATTTGGTCGGGGCACTGACCTCTTTTCCCTTAGCGGTCCAGTGTGAATGAATCAAAATTATACCTACTTTTTTTTTTTTTTTGGTCAAGTCAGCAAAAATATGTTTTTTGGTGTGCCACAGAATTTTAGTAATTAGTTTATGTGTGCCATGAAATGAAAAGGGTTGAAAATCACTGCTTTAACAGATCCAAGTTAACGATTTATGTGTCTGCCTTCCCACTAGACTTTAAGCTGCTTAAGGGCTGGGACCAACTCTCAAGTCATGTTGGTGTTCCCAGCACATAGGCACACACAGTGCCTGGCACATAGTAGGCACTCACTCAGTGTGGATTAATTAAAATTAGTAAAGCCCTGGCCAGTGTGGCTCAGTGGTTCAGCATGGACCCATGCACCAAGAGGTCACCAGTTCCATTGCTGGTCAGGGCACATGCCCAGGTTGTGGGCCAAATCCCCAGTGGGGGGCATGCAGAAGGGGGCCAATCGATGTTCTCTCTCATCAATGTTTCTGTCTCTCTCTCCCTCTCCCTTCCTCTCTCTCTAAAATGAATAAATAAAGAAATTTTTTTAAATAAAAAAATAAATGTTGATGGCAGAGACAAATGAAATTCTGAAGAGGAATAAGACCCCTGGAGGTTATACATTTAGTTTTTTATTAAAATTTTGACTTTTTTTTCTTTTTCAGTCTTAATATGCAGGTCTGAAATGAAGTAGCCCTACAAATACATGTTCTGCAAATATACACACCTGTTTAGTACATAGAATTGACCAGATATGACCAAAAGTAGGCTTGCCAGCGAAATGACTTTGCTATCTTGCCTCCTACCCGGCAATGCTTTAGGGGCCATTTATGCCCGTGCAGAATGGAGCCCCCATGAAAGGAAACCGACAAGGAAAAGCTGTCTAAACATGATCTAGTGGAGTTCTCAAGTTCCCCAGGCTGTGTGCCCTCCAGGCGGCTGGTACCAGCCTCCGCCCTCAGGAGGCCACCTGCCCAAGGGAGGCCGGCTGGCACCCCGCCACCGCCCCTGGGCCCTGGCCTCAGAAGTCACCGCTGCTGGGCAACTTAGCCGGGGTCACGTGCACGCGTCCAGCCCGGCGCCCGCCGACCCCGGCCCGCCCCGGCCGCAGGGCAGAGGCCACCGGATCACGCGCGCCGCGGCGGCCCTGGCCGGCCCAGCCAATGGGCTGGCGGCGCCCGCAGCACCCGCGCGGGCGGGAGGGCGTGGGGAGGCAGGCCGGGCGCGCACGCCGCGGGGCCCTATCGCCGCCTCCGCCGCCGCCGGGACGGGAAGTGAGCTGCCCGGGTCCGCAGTGCGAGCGCCGGTGAGAGGGACCCGCAGTCGCCCGCACGCGGGGCGCAGCATGGCGGCCGCCAAGGTAAGCGGCAGCCCGTTGCCCCGGGGAGCGCGGCGGCCCAGGCCCGGGGCGCGCCAGGCTCGGGCGTTCACGTGCCGGGTTGGTGCAGCTGGGAAAGCACATGGAAAGGGGCGCGGGGCAGCGGCTGCACCTTGCAGCGGACGGAGGGAGGTGACCGCCACTCCAGGGCAGCACAGGCGGCCCGTGCGGGGACCGAGGCCCGGCCCGATCTTGCTGCAGAAACTTTGCAGGCTGCACCCTCCCACTTGGCCCGGGAGCGGGTCGGTGCCCGAGCGGCGCCCGGTTGGCTGAGCTAAAGCCGGCGAGAAGCCGGTGCGCCCTGGGCAGGGAGGGCCTGGGGCCAGCAGGTCCTCTGGGCCACCCCAGCGTGCTCCTGATCCTGATCCCGGTTGTAGCTGACCTAGTCTTCTCCTTCCAGCGGACACAGCCAGGGCTGAAGCCTGATCCTTTTAGGTTTCAAAGACTCCGCCCTCCCGCAGAGGAGGGGAAGTCACCTTGACTTCCGTTTTGGAGATGGCTTAGGAGAGTTGGCCTGCGTGAGTCCATGGACAAACTCCAGAGGACCCCTCCACCCCCCACCCCTCGCCCAACTTTTCTCATCCTTCTCCCCACTCTCCCCATCTGACAACACTTACATACCGGCCTCTGAGTGTTTGAGAGGCTTCTTTTTAGAAATGACAGAACAGATTGTCCGGGGAGCCTGTAAGTCCTGTGAAGTTCTACTTAAAAGGAATTCTGCGTAATGTGAATCATTCACTCACCCAGAGGAAAGGCAACCCCGACAGCCTGACCTTTCCTCTTTCACCATTTCATGAAACCTGGACACCATTTCAGTCTCTTTGGACTCCATTTCAACTTTTCTGGCAGAATACCATATTTAGTCCCAATTACTTGAATCATTGGAATTTATTGCTTTTAATTTTGAGTTCAGGAAGGCAGCCCTTTAATCAAGCCTATACAACTTCTTAGCTCATTTTAAGTGCGGTGAACTTAAATATATCCAACATTTCAAACATTTGTCCTTAATCAAAACTCTGTGATAACCCTCAAGAGAAAAACATGGCCAACACATCATATTCCTATTTATTCAAGCAAACTAATCACATTTGCAATGGAAATTGTAAGCAGACAAATATATTTAAATGCTGTTCTATGACTTAAGTTTCTCCAGGCTCCCCAAATCTGCAGGCTTCTTCATATTCCTAGACTATGGGGCCTAAGTGGCCTTTCTTTTTTTCTGTAATTACTCTGAGTTCCATCCTCAGGAGTGTGCTGTGGGTGTGTGTGCAAATGTATTGTGTGTGAACACATGGGTATATATAACTGTTTTAGGTAGATTGTCTGAGGACCACTGGGATTCATTTTTGGAAGCTACCTTAACCCTTTCAACGCTTTTAAACCTTGATCCTTTCTTTGCATTAAGTTTGCATGCAATCAGAGTATAAGGCTTGGTATGGATTAATTCCCTCAAGGTAAGTTCTTCCAGGAGAGTGGGTGGGAGTAGATGCCCAAACTTTACTGTCATTTTTACATATGCAGATGAATGAAATCATTTTACTTAATTTGGAGATAAAATAATTGAGGAACCTAAATTGAGGAATATGCATATAATTGGAGTATAAGATAAGACTGATTAACTAGTATGAAGTAAAACAAGTGACATGGAAGCAGGTTTAACTTTTGGGTTGTATTTTTAGTAAACTGTCACATCATATCAGTAAGTGCAGTTGAATTTTAGCCAAGTAATGAGAGTCAGGGAAGATGAAACATTTCACTTTTACTCTTTGGGAACTTGTGTTTTATTTCTTTATTCATTTAAACTTACCTCTTTTCAGGATTTCTGATGGCTCATGTCACATATACATATATTTACAATCCAACAAGACATCAAAATCAAGTCAGAGTAGATGAGGGAAAAAAAAAAAAAAACAGAATAAAGGGAAAGTAAGATGGAGCCAGGACTAAAGTTAGTGGAAAATATGGATTTACTTGCTAGAGATAACTGAATTTTCTAGCAGCCAAAGCAAAGAAAATGATCAGTGAGGTCAGCTACTTGGAAGAGAAGTCTCCTTGTACTGTTACCTGAGGGCAGTCTTTCCTCATGTCCTTTCACAAGCTGTGAGCAAACTGCATTACAGACTACCTCATGACTACAAATATATGTCTGTGGGTTCTGTAGGCCATTTCTTATAATGTCCATCATTGTAGCTCAAGGGCAGTGCAGTAAATGTAGTCTTAAAAGGGCCCAAAATGAGCTGTGCTGGTGTACTTCAGTCTAAGAGTGCCCCTTACTTAGTTGCCTTTGGGCAGTATCCTTGTGGGGTGATTCTGTCAGCTACCAGTCAGTGCTGGGCAGCCTGAGTTAATGGCATGCTCTTTGCTTTTTCCTGAAGTGCAGATGTTATTCCACGTAGCTGTGTGGAACACAGAGCAATAGGCTTAGCAATCTCATGAGGGGTAGGATTGGCATTCCCTCTTAAAACTAGGAGAGAAGCTCACTTTAATGGAGAGTCTAAGAAGTTGGGCCAAGAGCCTGGAACTCAACAATTGTAGGTGAATGCCAGCACTTACTATGGGGAATTATTTGAGCAGATTTGTTATTTTCTGGATGAACCTAGCTATAACTAGCAGTTTCTTGATCTCTTGACCATTTATAGTCTTAGTTTCCTTGGTCTTTTATTTATTCAAATGTAACTAATTATTCAGTAGCCCTCTTATTAAATAGGAAGTCTGAGACTCTAATTTTTGCTTTTTGTTTTGATTTCTGCATGAAGAATAATACTTAATGATGCAGTAAGTGTTTGGTTTTTCATTGATCTAAAACTCTTGGTGCTTTGAGATGAACTCAAAAGGGCTTCCATTTTCTTGCTGCCTACTTTTATAGGAATAATCCTGGCTTCCCGTTAGATGGTACATGTAAGTGGTGTGCCTGTACTAGTTGTGTTGCTTTGAGTATTTATTTTTTTAATTTTTAAAAATTTTTTATTAATTTATTTTTGTTACAGATGTTTCTCCTTTCCCCCCCCAGACACCCTCCTCCCCATCCCGCCCCCTCACCCCCCCAGCATTGTTGTCTATGTCCATTGGTTATGCATACATGCATATAAGTTCTTTGGTTCATCTCATCCATCTCCCCCGCCCCCCTGCTCTGAGGTTTGTCAGTCTGAACCATACTCCTTTCTATGTCTCTGGGTTTATTTTGTTCATCAGCCCACCTTGTTCATTATATTCCACAAATAAGTGAGATCATGTGGTATTTGTCTTTCTCTGATTGGCTTAGTATAATACTCTTGAGGTCCCTCCATGGCTTTGAGTATTTTTTTAAAAAAACTTCCAAACAGCCCAGCTGGTGTGGCTCAGTGGTTGAGCATCAACCCATGCACCAAGAGGTCGCCAGTTTGATTCCCGGTCATGGCACATGCCCTGGTTGTGGGCCAAATCCCCAGTGGGGGGCATGCAGGAGGCAGCCACTTGTTCTCTTTCATCTATGTTTCTATCTCTCTTTCCCTCTCCCTTCCTGCCTCTCTAAAATTAATAAAGAAAAAAAATTAAAAAATAAAATAAAAACTTCCAAACCCTGCCTTGTATATATTAAAATGAAAGTGCGTTTTTAAAATTAGATTTTATATAATACCACAAAAGATGCAATTTTAAAAAGTAGTAATGGAGGGGTTATCTTCTCCTCCCCCTCTGCCCCTTTTGGTTGTGGTGAACATTCCTATTCCCTCTTTGTCATTGGTAGAGTTTATACATTCAGAATGATGAAATTAAACTAGATGAAACTGTTAAAAGTTAGGGAATGCTCATTTGAGTTCAGGCTTGAGAGATGTTCTGGTGTAAAACTGGACATGGACCAAAAATTTGGGTGAAATTAGCTTAGAAAAGAAATTTGGGGACAAAGCAAAGCACTAATAATACAGGTGTACCTTGGAGATACTGCAGGTTTGGTCCTAGACCACCACAGTAAGGCAAGTTGTAATCTATTTGCTGATGGAGGGTCTTGCCTTCGATTTGTAAAAAAAAAAAAAAAAAAAAAAAATGCAACATCTGCGAAGCACGATAAAGCGAAATGCAATAAAATAAAGTATGCCTGTAATGGAAATTTGGTCTTTAGGCCTAGTACATTTAGTACTGATATTCCATACTTGGGTGAGCTGTTGCTGTCATCATCGATTCATTTAGAATTGTGTATTGGGTTCTTTCTAGTGTTTCAAATGGGACTAAACTGAGGATATGAAAATGAATTGGACTCCATGTGGGCCTTTAAGAAAACCACAACCATATTAACGGCTGAATCCTGTCGTGGAAGAGCCCTACGTGTAGAGTTAGTGCCATAACAAGGGCTGTGGGCGCATGAAGGAAGGAGCCTGTTTCTGTGGGGGTGAGAGGAAGAGCTGTCTCAGAGGTGGTATTTGAGGAGAAATGGATGGAGGAAGAGGAAAGACCTGTACCAGTGATAGGAAACAGCATATAAAAGGTAGAGAGGTGAGAGCACCTGCTACATTTAGGGCATGACAGGTAAAAATGAATCGAAGAGCAGCTGACAGTTATTGAGTGCTTATAAGGGATGCACTTTGATTTTAAATGCTCTTCATTATTAACTCAATGCTTCTAACAGTCCTATGAGTTATATGCTGTTGTCCCAGGTTTGCAGATGAAGACTGAGATCCCAAGAGGTGATCTGATCATCAGGAAGTAAGGAGCTGGGATTCAAATCCAGCCAGGCTTGCTCCAGAGTCTGTGCTCTTACCCTGTCCACCATATTGTCTGTAGATGGTTTAGCGTGGTGCTGAGTAGAGTATGTGGGAGATGGCTTAGGAGGGGAAATTAGGCACCTTAGTATAAACCAAGCTTTTATTTTAGAACCTCTTACCTAGTGCCTACTATGTGCCAGGCACTTTCTCTGGTGCTTTACAAATAATCACTCAATTAATTTTCATATACCAAGAAGTAGGTGCTCTCTATTTTTTCCTCATTTTACAGGTAAGAAAACTGAGGTCCAGAGAGGTTAAGTAATTTCCTCAAGGTTGTACAGCGAGTAACTGATATAGCCTGCATTTGAACCCTTCCAGTCTGTGTTCAGAGTCTCTGCTCTTAACCCTTCTCCTCCCAGGCCTTAAAAAGAGTTCCATTTGTGCCCAGCTGGTGTGGCTCAGTGGTTGAGCATTGAACCATGCGCCAAGAGGTCACCGGTTCGATTCCCAGTTGGTGCACATGCCCAGGTTGTGGGCCTGATCCCCAGTGGAGGGCATGCAGGAGGCGGCTAATTGATGTTTCTCTCTCATCGATGTTTCTATCTCTCTCCCTCTCCCTTCCTCTTTCTCTAAAATCAATAAAGAAAAAAAATTAAAAAAAAAAAAAGTTTAACCCAGTATTCACTATTTAGGTCTTGGGCTATAGATTTAACCTCCATGTTTTTTTTTTGCATTTCTCATCTCTAATAATACCCTCATCAGAGGTTTGTTATTGAGGATAAAATGTGATTGAGTTTATTAAGGATAGTCTTCAGATTGAAGGTTTTCTCTCCCTATGGTAAAACAATGCTAGGCATTTGGTGATATAATAATATCATAGTGAAGCAGACCAGCTGTTTGCAGTAGGCAGCAAGGAATGCTTGAGGTGGTTTTTTGCTACCATGATGATGGTATGTTTCTGTGGTTTCACTGATGTTTGGATTTAGGGTTTCTTAAATTGAGGGAGGTGGATAGGCCTTTGGGTATATAGAACACAATGATCCTTACTCTGCCCCATATCAGTTCTGTCCCCTTTTACCAGGTGAAGAAATGGAGTCCCAGAAAAATGTATAACTGGTCCAAGTTTTCTTGAAATCCCTTTTGCTTTTTCACTGTTGTAGGCCAGGGGCTCTCAGTGCATTGGAGTCATCTGGACAGGTGTAATAGTGCTGATGCCCGGTCTTACCCAGAGGTTCTGATTTAATTAGACTTGGGTGCGGCCTGAGCTTCCAAGTTTTTTAAAAGCTCTCCAGGTGAATCAGACCCGCTTCTGAGGCCGCTGTCCTCGCCTGTTTTGTGCCCTTTGCTTCAGCTGATCCTCTGACGGCCCCTTTCTTGGGATAAGGAAAAATGAATGCAGTGAGAGAAATGAACATCCCTGCTGCGTCAACTAAAAGGGAGGGTATGTGGGGGTCCCTGTAAGTTCTCTTCTTTCTTGACAATTTAATTTCAGTCCTTCTGCCCCCTTTCACCTTGGTGCTCAGGCATCGAGTTTATACAGTTTTGTAATTATCCTAGAATATAAGTTTTCTCACCAAATTGATTGAAAGCTCTCGTCTCCTGTGAAGTCTCAGTGGTGTTCTAGATCAGGGTGGGTGCATGAGGAGGGGAATGTTGCCAAGAACAACCCTGGTCTTGCAGCCTTTCCCCTGACGAACCTCGTTCACTTTGGTCTGTGTTCCCCAGTTAGGTCACACGGCTTTGTAAGCCTTGGCCAGCAAATATAGAAGTGGGGGCTGGGAAGTGTTGAAAGTCAATGTGTAGTGTAAGAAAATCAGGGAGCAGGTCTTTGTGGATATAGAGTTATTTAAAAAAATTTTTTTAAATATGTTTTTTATTGATTTTTAGAGAGAGGAAGGGAGAGGGGGAGAGAGAGATAAAAACATTGATTGCTGTCTCTTGCACACCCCCCACTGGGGATCGAGCCCACAACCTGGGCATGTGCCCTGACTGGGAATCGAACCAGCGACCTCTTGGTGCATGGTTCTTTTATATGATTGTTGGAGGAGCTCTGACCTTTGACCTTTTGTCCTATGACCAGCCTCTGCTTCTACTGAGTTCTTAAGTGGTATCATTCTTTCCAGGGTTCTCCACTGTCCATGAGGATTAGACTTGCTGAGCATGGTTCCTTCCTGCTCTCCTGCATCATAAGCACCTGCCCTTCCCGCCGTGTTTTCTTGGTTGCCTCTGATGGGGTCTTGGAACAGAGGAATATGTGAATCTGCAGATATGTGTTGGTTCTGCTTGGGAGGAGTAAGGAGGATGTGCCTTGTTACAGTGATGTAATTCCCTTAGCAAAATATTTAACAGCAACTGAGCAAACTTTTTTTTTAATGGCCTACTTAACCAGATCTTCTTGTTGGGTCAGACTGACCCAGTCAATGGTGGCTTTGGTCTGTTAGCTCAGAATTATTTCCAGTGGCTGTCTTGTAGAGTGGTGGTCTGGTTTGTTGATTGAAAACCCTTAAAAGATAGAGTACTCATACTTACCATTTCCTTTGGAAATTTGCTGGGTGGTTGCATGAGTGAAAATAGGTCCGGATGGTTCCTTGTGACTTTAGGTGCTGACAACACAGCAAAGTGGGCAGTTTTGAAATTCTTAGCAATTCAACCTAAATAAACCACTCTATTTAATGACTGTTATTAGGCTGGTTGCTTTGTCTTGATTTCCACATGTAGTTACAGCTTCCACATGTTATCCGTGAAAACTGTTGATATGAGTCAGGTATTTCAAGAGACATTTATAGTGTTATGGTAAAATACCTTTTGCATAAGACTTATACAGTACAATTTGTTAGAAAATTGTAAGTGTAGAAAATATAAGTAAATGTAGGGGAGGCAAAAGTTTTCCTCAACCCTCCCAGGGTCTCTGGCTGGGTTTGAAAATTAAACTGACAAAGACAAACAGGAGAAAAAGCACACCACTTGTATTGAATTTCTACAAGTACACGGGAGCCTTCGCAGGAGGATGAAGACCCCAGAAGAAGTGATCAGAGCAGGAAGCTTTTATTCCTTTTAGACAAAGAATCAGTAATTTTGTGAAGTATGGACAGAGCAAAGGGATTTGGGTTAGGGGTAGTACATGGTGAAGAAGTAACTAGGAAGATAAGGGTTAGTTGAACAAGGCTTGTTTGTACAGATTTCGTGGCCCCCAACTCCCCATCTTTGGTGATAAGAATGTCTTCCCTCCTGGTACAGGGAGGGTACCCTTAACCTGGAGTTATAACCAGCTTCAGAGAAGGAGAGTGCATTGGTGGTTGGGTAGGAGGTCAGAGTGACCTTCCTGCTTCTGCCTTTTTCTCACATTTCTTCAGCTTAAGATATTCAGTATACCAAGGTGCTATATTTTGGGGTAGTGTGTCCAGAGCCCCATCATGAGCCTGATTTGAACAGGCTTGTAGCCACAGGTGAATATTTAGTGTTTTCTTTGGGTTAGACATGTGATTTGCATGTGTCTGGTCCTGGCCACAGTTGTGGGCTGAACTGCAGAGACCCCCAACTGTTCGTCAGTTCAGAACTGCTTGCTTATTTGGGAAGAGGCTTTGAGAACTTTAATTTTTTATTTTTGTAATCAGTAGCTCTGGTTTATTGAAAGAGCCCTGGACGAGAAGGCATCAGAACCTGGGGTACAGGCCCACTGCTTCCACTGATGATGAGAACATGGTCAAGTCTAACTTCTCCGGCTTCTCAGTGTCACCCTAGGGAAAACAGGGACTGTCTGTGACATGCAGATGAAACGTAACATATAAAAGCACTTTGGGAATTACGAAGTGCTATAGGAATGTCAAGAGACATCCGTTGGAGACTGTGGGATATTTGTACCTCACTGAAAACTAGGGGACATAGATATTATTTGACTTACCTGAACAAAACATGGTGTGCTTTTCCTAATTGTGATCCATTAAAGATTCACCATAATGCTTCAATAGTCGAAGTCTCTGAGTGGTCTTCCTGGAGCCTAGTATAGGACATTTTGATCCCCAGACCAGCAGCACTGGTTTTCCTTGGGGGCTTGTGAGAACTGCAGCATCTTCTGATTCACTTCAGGTCAAAGATTGTGTTGCATGAAAACCTTCATTTTTCACTAGATCCCCTGGGGATTGGATGCACAATAAAGTTTGAAGACTGTTGGACTGGAACTCTCATTACTGTGCCATTAAATGTCGCTGCCCTTTCTAAACTAAGGGCACAGCACCTTTGGACATGGTTGCCCGTCAGTGTAGCTTTTTGCAGAATTAAACACATAGTGACAGAATTCAATATAAATCTTTGGGTTTTTAGGGCTCATTCTGAGCCCACGTCGGGGCCAGGATATTATTTTGGAGCACATCTCTGGATTATTATTTAAAAGAACATGTGATTATTCTACAGGGATTGTACTTTTCTCTGTTTCTTTACTGCCTGCCCATACTGAAAGTTCCTGAAATGGAATTTATCCCTGTTCTTTTTTTCAACCTTCTCTCCTAAAGGTTACAGTGACCTCAGTTCTAATGCTCTTAGCCTGTCATTATTATTTTTGACCTTATTGGACCTGTGTCCCACTGCTTCCTTCCTTAAACACCCTGTGTCAGCTTTCATGATGTCCCCTCCCATGGCCTCTTAACACTCATATTCCGCCTTTATTCTCCTTTGCAGCCTTCTTCTCGTCCTTCTGCTGCCCCCTGAAATGTTGGTGTCCCCAGGTCCCTGTCCAGGATCCTCTTACCCCTGAAGGGTGATGGCTTCATGTTCACTCCTCACGCGCCAGCCTTGTGTCTTCAGCTGTTTGTTGGAAATCTCAGCTTGCCCATCTTAAAGATATTTCACTCTCTCCTTACCTAGAATTCAGTTTATCTTCTTGGTCATACCTCACTTTCAGCCTGCAACGTAATTTTCTTAACTACCTACCTGTTGAGGGCAGCCAGGAGAGCCATCATCGGCAAGAATTTGGATGTGGGCAAAGAGATGAGTCAGTTATGCCCTTCTTCTGCCCTGAGCAGGTGTGGCCTGTCTCCTCCGCTGACGTTGCCTGTCTCCTCCGCTGACGTTCAGGTTGCCGTTACTTTTTAGCTACAGCATTGCCATAGCTTCCAAGCTGGTCTTGCCCTTGGTCTTCTCCCTGTACTTCCCTCTCCATTCGGCCCAGAACTATCAAAGGAAGCTTCTAAGATTAATAGCAGTACTGTGTTCATGGGTACAGCGCTTCACAGTTTTTAAAAAATGCATTCTAGTGTGTTATTGGTACCAACCACCTGCCAGCTTCTATACTAAAGTTGGGCTTTCCAAAATGAGTACGCTGTTGGACTTGTTTTCGAGAACTCACAGTCCATAGGGATTGCAATAACCAGATAATCTGAAGACCCAAGCTTCATTGATCTTAATAATCAGCTACAAGGTAGCGGGGAAGGCACTGTAACCTTTTTTGACAGAGAAACTTAAGAGCGGCAGCTTACATTTATGCAACACTCAAAAGCCAGGCACTGTTCTGGGCACTCTGTATAGGAAATACTTTAATCTTCACGACAGCCCTATGACAGTGGTCCCATACTGTCTCCATTACACAGATGGGGACACAGACAGATTAAGTGACTTGCCCAAGGTCACACAGCTTCTGCGTGGCAGAGCTATGGTTTGAGCACACACAGGCAGCCTGGCTCCAGAGTCCGAGCCCATGACCACTGTACTACATTCATGTGGCGTACAGAATGCAAGCTAGTCTTTTTGGCCTGCTAATGCCCCCTTGGCCTTGGCTGTTGTTGAACACTCATTCCCTTGTCATGTCCTTCACGGCAGTTTGTGAATGGGACCCGTCCAAACCCCGTTCAGATTCCTTGCCATAAAGCTATAGCAACAGTGTCACGGAAAAAAGAGGAGCCTGTTTGCTTGTTTAACTTAGAGTTGTCAGAGGTAGGAATGTTTCTGGTCATTTCTCTATATTGGCAGGCAGAGTTTGTTTATTTTTTTAGTTCTTCCCTTCAATTCTAAGAAAAGAGGTCTTAGTTTTATTTTCCCCTTTCCCCTTAGTTTTATTTATTTTCCTCCTTAAAGCACCTATAAGGATGTTAAAAAGCCATGTCCTAAATTTATAGACTTGGCAGTCGGTTTGTTCTAATCAAGATTCACAGTCCACACCTGGCATTTGGTTGATGTGTCTTTAAAATCTTGCTAACTGGGCCATGCCAGTGGCATGCAAGGAAAGGCTGTTCATAGGCCAGGTCTCACATCTGACTCTGCCAGGCCCACCGGTGAGGACTTCCCTGCCTTGTGAGCATGCACACACTTATTTCATTGCAGGTTGGGGCTCACTCTGCGTTTGAGGATTCCACTTCCTCTCATAGTCTTCCTCAGCTCCCGAAGTAAAAGCTCAGCCCCTGGTTCTTTTTGTGGTGGTTCTTGACGACGTCTGTTGATCCATTTTTGGTGTCCACCAGCACTTTGAGAAGAGCCTAGTCTCGACCTTTGCCCAATTTTCTACTGGTTATTTGCCTTTTCACATTGATTTGTTCTAAGAGCACTTCAAAATTTTGAGAACCTTGGCGCTCTGTCCTGTGTGTTACACAATTTTTTTTTGCAGTGGATGTTTAAACTGGTTCATACTCACTTTTGATTTTTTTAAAAAAAATTATATTACATATTCATCTTTTGCTTTAATGGATTCTGGGTTGTCTGTCCTGTTTAAACACGGCTTCCTCGCTTAATATTGCACAACAAACCACTCCTGTTTTTCTAGTACTCTTTATAAGCCGCTCTCCCTCTTTTAAAGATTGTATCTGATTATCTGCAGTCATTTTGATATAAAGTGAGAGGTTAGGGAAGCAGTTTAATTTCTGTAGTTTGTGTTCCACCCCAGGAGGTCATGAACCAGCACTCGTGCCGCATCGTCGGCCAGCGCTGCCAGCTCAGACCCTCTGCTGCTCAGATGCTTGAGAGGAAATCGGATTCATTCGGAAAGCCAAGAGAGCCTTCCCCGAGGGCTCCGCTGGCCGCCGATGACTCGGCCAGGGCCCGCTGGGCCGCTGCGACTGTGGAAAGGATACCAGTCACCGGGGAGCAAGGCATTGCCAGCTTCTCTCTCAAGTGACGCTCCTTTCATTCAGTCCTCATCCTCTGTTCTCTCTCTCACAGATGAGAAAACAGGAGGTCATAATGGTTAGCGGAGCGAGAGTTTAAATGTCCAAATTGCAAACCCCATAAAATAAGTGCAAACAACATCCTATGAAGAGAATCTGGAATGTTTTCCTGGAGGAACTGGCATTTGACTTAGGCCTTTTAAGAATAGCAGCGTTTTTGAAACTTCTCACTATGGAAATTTTCCATGATGTGTAAATATAGAAGAGTATTATGAACCCCCATGTCCTTATCTAGCCAGTTTTAGTGATTGTCAGTTCATGGCCAATATTGTTTCCTTTGTACCACACCCTTTCTCCTCCATCCATCCCCCTGCTCTTTCTCAAAGCAAATCCATAACATTATATCTGTAAGTATTAGTGTGTCCCTAAAACAGATGTTTTAAATGCACAACCAAAATATTATTTTCACACCTAAAAAAATTTCAGTGATTTTTCAATATGATCGAATATCTCTCCTGTACATATCAAATATCTATTCTGTACACATTTTACACACATCCCCTATTGCCTTATAATTTATAAAAATAGTCTTTTGACTTGTCATCTACATAAGGCCTAGGCATTGCAATTGGTTGATGTGTCTGACTTTTCTTTTAATTTCTAGGTTCTCTAGCTCTCTCTCATGCCCTCTCTCTTTTTCTCTGAAAGCTGGTATAACATGCCGTTGAAATCATGGATTCTGTGTTCAGATTATGACTCTGGGCAAGTTATCAACCTCTGTGTACCTCAGTTTCCTCATCTATAAAAGGGGCATAGTTGTACTTACTTCCTGGGACTATTAGGATGGCCAGTGTGCTCATGTTTATTAAGCTCAGAGCTGGGCTGGGACACAGTTAGCTTTACAGAAGTGTGAACTGTGGGTTTGGAACCGGAGAAGTTCCTCAGTCACGTCACAAGTCCATGGGCTGTGGGGGAGGGTGGAGGAGGGCTCACTCGATGAAATTGTGCAGTCTTTGGGATGAATCCTGGCTGTGCAGAAGGCTCCTGTTCTTTTTCTTTTGGCTTCCTCCAGGGTTCTTGACTCTTCTCCGGGTAGCTGATGTTGATGCACAGCAGAAGTGTGAGCAGGTTGGGTACCACTTAGTGGAAGCAACTTTTCTGTTGTCTTTGATTTGCTGCTTTCCCCTGCATTTATTAAGTTAGCTGTTCTCTCTCAGAAGCCATTTTAACTTTCTATGGCATTATCTGGGCTCCAGCAACTTGTGATCTCCTAAGTGGAACCTTTCAGCACTTTATAAATATGTCATGTACTTTTTATATTCCTTTGTTCCCCATCAGGAACATACATCCCAATCTTCAGAGCAGCACAATCAGTTTTTATTCATTTAAGGAGCAGTAGTAATTTGACACTTGCTAATATGTAACAAATTATATTGGGAGCTGTAATTACAACTGCAGCTGGTTCCTAATTATACTGTAACCTTGATGCTTTAAAAAAAAATTGAGACTGAGTTCAGCGTATGATACTGGAGAATAATACTCTGCATTAGGCAGGTCTGCCTTCTACTGAAGAGTGGGCATTTATGTATCATAATGCCCAATCAAAAAGACTTTATTGTAAATTGGTTTCAGCTACAATGTTGTCCAGTGGCATGATTCATAAGAATTGCTTAAAGTCTCCATCTTTGTTTGCCAAATTCTTGGCACATCCTCCAAGTATTATAAGAAGTGTAAAAACGAGCTGGGCTCTAGGGCATTTTTGGCTCTGTGATTTACTACTGCTCATTTAAGATTAAATGTCTTAAATGTCTCAGCTTCCTCATCTGAAAAATGGGGATATTAATAACTCCTCACCTTAAACAGTTTTAGTGATTTTTAAATGAGATCAGATGTAAAGCCAGCCCAGCATAGCGTCAAGGACCCAGTAAAAGTTAGCCAGTCAGTGTTAATTGCTATAATCAATAACAAATGATCCAGCTCCAAAGACTTTGCCTCCTTCCATGACCCCTGACTGACTCTAGCAGAATTACGGTCTTAGTTCTGCAGCCACTCTACTTTGTGATGGCACGTATCACCACACACTTTGTACCAACCACTTGTTGGTAAGTCCGTCATTCCCGCTGCAGGGCAGGGTCTCTGGTTTATTTGGCATTGTCTCAGCAGTGCCTGGCACTGGGCCTAGCACCTGATAGGCTTCCCGTAGGCCATTGTGTAGCACGAATGAGCAAATGGAGCAGCACCGTCTGAGGCAGTGGTTCTCAGCTGAGGGTGCGGTAGTTTTGCCCCCAGGGAATATTTGACAATGTCACATCTGGGGGGGTGGTTACTACTGGCATCTAGTGAGTCGAGTCCAGGGATGTTGCCAAACATCCCACAAGGCACCAGAAAGCTGCCTACAACAGAGAATGATCTGACCCAAAATGTCTGTAGGTCCAAGGTTGAGAAGCCCCTGTTGTAAGACAACCTGGCTGCCTGGGATATGGCACTGTGGAAAAGGGATGGGCTTGGAGCAGATCAGCCTGTTTGACCTGCAGTTTTCTCCAGTATAAAGGAAGAGGATCCAACCTGCTTTGAGGATTCTCAGAAAGAAGGGAGATTTCCATAGGTGTGTGCCTAGTGACTGCCTAATCAGGTTCATCTTGATGATCCTGGCTATCCATGATCTCTCTCTCGCTCTCTGTCTTTTTTTTAATAGACTTTACTTTAGGTTTACAGCAAAATTGAAAGGAAGGTTCAGAGATTTCCCATATACTACCTGCCCACACATATTCCTAGTCTCCCCCATTATCATTGGTCCCCCCCATCAGAGTGGTAACATTTGTTACAATTGATGAACCTACATGGACACATCATTATCACCCAAAGTCCATGGTTTACAGTAGAGTTCACTCTTGGTGGTGTACATTCTGTGGGTGTGAATAAATGTTATAATGATATGTGTATTTTCACTGCTCTAAAAAGCCTCTGTGCTCTGCCTGTTCTCCTCTATAGCCTAACTCTGTCAACCACTGATCTTTTTCTTTTTTGCCTTTTCCAGAATGTCATACTGTTGAATCATACAGTATGTGTCTTTTTCAGAGTGGCTTCTTTCACTTAGTAATATGCATTCAGGTTTCCTCCCTGTCTCTTCATGGCTTGATAGCTCATTGCTTTGTAGGGCTGAATAATATTTCGTTGTCTGGAGTACCACAGTTTATTTATGCATTCATTGATTAAAAGGCATCCTGACAATTATGAATAAAGCGGCTATAAATATCTGTGTGCAGGTGTTTGTATGGACATAAGTTTTCAACTCCTTTGGGTAAATACTAAGAAGTCTGAATGCTGGATCGTGTGGTAAGAGTATGTTCAGTTTTGTGAGAAACATCCAATCTGTCTTTTACAGTGGCTGTACCATTTTGCATTCCTACCCGCAATGAATGAGACCTCCTGTTGCTGTACATCCTCACCAGCATTTGATGTTGTCAGTATCCTGGATTTTGGCCATTATCATAGTTGTGCAGTGATATCTCTTTGTTGTTTTAATTAGTAATTCCCTGATTGCCCATGATGGAGAGCGTCTTTTCATATGTGTGTTTGCTATCTATCTATATTCTTTGGTGAGCTCTCTGTGAAGCTCTTTGGCTCATATTTTAGGTCTTTGTATATTTTGGATAACAGTCCTTTATTTGCTGTTCTTTTGCAGATATTTTCCCCAGTCTTTGGCTTATCTTTTCATTCTCTTGATAATGTCTTTCACAGAGCAGAAATTTCTATTTTAATGAAGTCTAGTTTATCAGTTCTGTCTTTCATGGATCATACCTGTGGTGTTATATTTAAAAAGTCATTGTCACCCTGGCCAGTTTGGCTCAGTGGTTAGAGCGTCGGCCCGCGGACCAGAGAGTCCCAGGTTCGGTTCCCGCTAAGGGCATGTACATTGGTTGCAGTTTGTCCCCGGCCCCGGTTGGAGTCATGTGGGTGGCAACCACTCGATGTGTCTCTCTCATGTCGATGTTTCTCTCTCTCTCTTCCCCCCTCTCTCCCTCCTGCTCTATCTGAAGATACATGCAAAAATGTCCTCGGGTGAGGATTAAAAAATAAATAAATAAATAAATAAATAAATTAATTAATTAAATAAAATAAAAAGTAATTGTCAAATCCAAGGGCATCTAGGTTTTCTACTATGTCTTCTTATTTTTATGACTTGATTTTAGAGAGAGAGGAAGGGAGAGAGAGAGAAACATTGATTTGTTGTTCCACTTATTTATGCATTCATTAGTTGATTCTTGTATGCCCTGACTGGGGATTGAACCCTCAACCTTGGTGTATTGGGATGACGCTCCAACCAACTGAGCCAAATGATCAGGGCTAGTAGATCTTCTTTTTACATTTTAGCTCTGTGATCTGAATTTAGCTCTGAGCTCTTAGCTTACATTTAGCTTTGAGTTTTACATTTAGCTCTGTGGTCCGTTTTGTCCCACATTTCTTGGGTATTCTGTTCTGGGCTTTGTTGTTGTTTTTTCCAGTCTTTTTTCTCTTTGCTTTTCAGTTTTGGAGATTTCAATTGAAATACCATGGGTCTCAGAGATTCTCTCCTCAGCTGTGTCCAGACTACTGATAAGCCCATCAAAGGCATTCTTCTTTACTGTTTCACTATTTTTGATCTTTAGCGTTTCTTTTTCGTTCTTTCTCAGAATCACCATCTTTCCGCATACATTGCCAATCCTTGCGTGCAGTCCACTTTATGCATTAGAGCCCTGAGCACATTAATCATAGTTGTTTTAAATTCCTGGTCTGATAATTTCAATATCCCTGCCATATTTGAGTCTGATTTTGGTGCTTGCTGTGTCTCTTTAAATTGTGTTTTTTGCCTTTTGGTATGCCTTGTCATTTTTCTTGGTAGGCAGATACGCTACACTGGGTAAAAGGAACTGCTGGAAAGAGGCCCTCGGTGATGCGATGGTCGGGGGTAGATTAGGTGTCTGTCCCTTAGAGAGCCTGTGTCCCTGGATAGTATACTTCACTCATGTTTCTGAGTTTTTTCTTCCCCTTGGGTGGGAGAGGATAGGCTGGAGGTGTCTGGAGTTTGGTCTTGCCCTTCCCTCTGGTCAGTTAGGCTCTGATAAATCCCCAGCAGGTTAGGAGTCATTAAGTAATTTCTCCTGAGGGCAGATCTTGGCATAAAGGACAGAATGGTCTGATGGATTTCAGAATGGTTCTTTTCCTCTCCTCCGGCTGGAAGAGCAAGGTGTTCCTTTCTTTGATTCTTCCCAGGTGGAGTTTCAGGACGTGAAACTCACAAGTAGGGGAATCCCCTATGTCTGGTCCCCTAGAGTTTTAAAATCTCCATCTTGTCCACACTTGAGCCTCTAGCAATTCGTCACTTACAGGTCAGGTTTTCCTGCTCGGACCCGGTTCCCACGGAGATTTCAGTTCATGGGTTTCTGCTCTGGTCAGCTATGATGCTTGGGTCCTGCCTTTCTGTGTCTCTAATTTGGGGGCAGTGGTTTTCCTGGTGACCTCACTTTTCTGATGGATCTAGTTAGAGTCGTTGAGTTTTCAGCTTTTTACTTGTTGGATAGATAGAGTAGCAAGTTCTAAGCTCCTTACGAGCTGGACTGGAAATCAGAACTCTCCCCATCATTTTTTGCCCAACTTTTCCGTAGTGGAGAAAATCCCCACATTATGAGGCCTGCCTGCCAGAGCCAGAATATATGAGTCAGAACTTAACTCCCACCTTTCCTCAGCCGGGACAAAAGCACATGATCTAGTTCTGCCAGTCAGAGGCTCAGGTGTGCTTTGACTTGAAGGAGAGCAACATGAGGAAGCTGCTTGTGTGTGAAGTTTCCATGGCAGCTGACCTGTCAGGGAGCCCAGGCAACCTGCTTTTGTTGTGCGATCTGAGGGAGATTTCTCAGCAAGCGGTTCTGGGGTAGTTTCGGGCATCGCTGGTGAAAGCTTAGCCTCTGGCTGAGTCTTCAGCCTTTCTTACAAGACTGTGATCATCCCATAGAATGTTAATAAACTTTTTCATAGCCTGTCATCTTTTTTGTTTATTTCTAAGTTGAAGACATGCTGGACCGCCTCGCCTTCCATTCGTATTTGGGATTAGAAATATCACATAGCTGTGTTCTCAGCTTACATTTTTTCAAGAGTAGCTAATAATCGCTACCAACATTATCTATCACTTTAGGATTCACAAGGTTTTGTGTTTTTGTTTTTTTTTTCATTCTAGTTGGTCCTCAAGATAACTTTATGAAATAGATAAGTAGATTTTGTCACTTTCCCCATTTTATAGATGAGGAAAGTAAAACTCAGAGATGTTAACTGACCTTGTTCAAGGTCACCAAGTTAGCAGCGCACTGGGACCCAAATATTTGCTCTAAAGCTGGGGATACCTGCTTTTGTCAAGGTGAGCAGACATCTTCGACTGTCTCTGTACGAATTAAAAATATAAGCAGAAAGACTCATACTGTCTCATCAAATTATTACTCTTGGGAACATTTACTGGAATATTAGCTTTAGCCTAATAGCAATACTAATAAAGTCTAAAATTAGTGTGTTTAAAGCTATTTTAGTGTAATAGAACACAAGCTAAAACACTGCTATTCATTTCTTACCGCTATACTCTGCTTCTTAATATCAGAATTTTAATGGTGATGGCTTTATAGTTGTTTAATATTTGTCTACAGTAGTGCAGAGATAAATCCACGACATTTCACAACCTACTGAATCCTTCTGATAAACATCTCCAGCAGCCCTGAAATGACCTGCTTGTGTAATTACCTAGTGGATTAACATTTGTGATTTCTGGTGCTTTGTAAGTCAACTGTTGAGTGATACGAACTTTAGGGGTGGATTACACAAAAATGTTGGGTTTAAAGAATGTTTAACATGGCATCTTGTCTGTGTACTAATTTATATTTCAGTAACTTTTTTCATAATTACTGCATTTTTATTAGAAATTAGGGAAACTGTAGGATGAGGAATGACTGACTCAGAATTCAATAAAATATTGTTTTTCTTAAATTTGACAAGACACCTCTTTCTTCCTCTCAAGTTAATGGTAACTGTGGTTTTGGGGAATTCTAAACTTTCTTTTGCAATTACTGATTGTATCAGTCAAGGTTCACTTGCGGAGAACAGAATCCACTCTAGCTGGGTTAAGCAGAGGGAGATTTATTACAGGCTATTAAATGGCTTACAGAATTTGTTGGGAAGGTGAAGAAACAGACTTTAGGTTGAGCTCTCAGGAATGACCTCTAGAGCCTCACAGCAGAGCAGGTCGCCAGGGGAGCAGTTGCCTCTTGTGCAGTCATGAAACCACCTGCCAAATGGGGAGTGTTTCAGAACCATGCTGCCATTGACATGGGCAGGAGGTTGCCACTGGAAAATCAGACACTTCGGATGATGGCGCTTGCTAAGAAACAGCAGAAGCATGGCACCTAACTTTCAAATCTTTGGCTTCCAAATCTTTGGCTCCCAAATCTCACCCATCTTCCCCTGATGGACAGCACCTAGACTACATAGCTGCAAGGGAGTCTGGAAAATGCAGTTTCAGCCTTCCAGTCCTGGCAGAACAGGAAGATACATGGGAAGAAGCTTCTAAGTTGTTAGGTCACACCGGTAGTATTTTCCATTGGGATTCTGGTCTGCCTACTACACTTACTTCCACAGGTACAAAAGACCATGCAGGAACATTTCTCCCTCCACCTCCTTTTTCTGCTCCTCACTGCATGCCTGCATGTGTGTACATGCACATCCTTCCCCACCCCCTCCCACACACACAGAGTAGCCTGCTTTTGATGAGCTGTCTCTTTGTTTTTTATTTCATATCTAAGGTAAATAATTACTTCATGACAGTGGGGTTTTCAGTGTAAGCCTGTGCTTGTCTTGGTTTTCAGACCTTTCAGGTTTGGGAGGGTGTTGGGGGAAGTATTGCTGAGTGAAGGCTGTGTTATACAGTTGGTGAAGTGGCAAGCTTAGGCAAGGACCTTGGGTTCTAACCCAGTGGTTCTCAACCTAGCCAAACATTATAATCTCATGGGGAAGTTTTAAAGATAGCCTAATTTGGTAGGACCTGGGTATTGATAAAATGTAAAAGCTCCTCGGGTGACTTGGATGTGCAGCTGGGGCTCCCCCCTTCCCCTCCAGTCACCACACTGTTGTTCGTATCCATCAGTTCTTCCTCTTTTTTTCCCCTTTGTTGCTCAATTCCTCCATACCTTTCCCCCAACCCCTGCTGGAGAGCTGTCAGCCTGTTCTCTATAAGTTTGTCTCAGTTTTGCTTGTTAGTTCAGTTTGTTCATTAGATTCCACAAATGAGTGCAATCGTATGGTACTTGTCTTTCTCTGATTGGCTTATTTCACTTAGCATAATGTTCTCCAGGTCCACCCATGTTGTTGCAAAGGGAAAACTTTCTTCTTTTTTATGACTGAGAAGTATTCCATCATGTAAATGTACCATAGCTGTTTTATCCACTCATCTACTGATGGACACTTGAACTACTTCCAAATCTTGGCTATTATAAATAATGCTGCTGTGACCAAGGGTGCATATATTCTTTCAAATTAGTGTTTCAGGTTTCTTCAGATAAATTCCCAGAAGTGGAATTGCTGGGTCATAAGGCGGTTCCATTTTTAATTCTTTGAGATAACTCCATACTGCTTTCCACAGTGGTTGCACCAATCTGCATTCCCACCAACAGTGCACGAGGGTTCCCCTTTCTCCACATCCTTGTCAACACTTGTTGTTTGTTGATTTATTGATGATAGCCATTCTGACAGGTGTGAGGTGATAGCTCATTGTGGTTTTAATTTGCATTTCTCTGATGATTAGTGACACTGAGCATGTCATTTGTGCATTGAGCATCTTTGCTCAGTGTCTGTTGGCCATCTGTATGTCCTCTTTGGAGAAATGTCTATTCAGGTTCTTTGCTCATTTTTTAATTGGATTGTTTAGGGGTTTTTTTGTGTTGATTTTTATAAATTTTGGATATTAACCCCATATCAGATGTATTAACGAATATGTTCTTCCATTCAGTGCGTTGTCCTTTCATTTTGTTGATGGTTTCCTTTGCTGTGCAAAAATTCTTTACTTTGATGTAGTCCCATTTGTTTATGTTTTCGTTTGTTTCCCTTGCCTTAGGAGATGCGTCAGAAAAAAATATTGCTACGGGAAGCCAGAGATTTTACTGCCTATGTTTTCTTCTAGGATTTTTATGGTTTTGAGTCTAACATTTAAGTCTTAAAGCCCCTTTGAGTTTATTCTTGTGTGTGGTGTAAGAAGCTGGTCTAAGAGAGCTTTTCTTTACATCTTTGTCTTCAAATTAGTATCCCTCTTATGTAGGTTTTCTTGTGTTGCCACCAGCCTCTGTTAGACCTAGCAATTATTTTGAGTACACAATTCTGTACCATTGTGATGTATTAAAGTAATGAACCTGCCACTGTGGCTTGATTCCAGTGTGATAATGCCAGTTTAAAAAATATTCCTACATGTAGAAAAATCTTTCCTGTTGACCTCCTGTTTTTGGCTGCTGTAATTCATATTAAAACGAGAGTGAATTTATTTGTCCTGAAAGATATCTTTCTAGTTCTCTTTGCCATGCTTTCTAGTACCCTCTTTTTTTTATTTATTTTATTTTTTTTTCTTTATTGATTTTTAGACAGAGAGGAAGGGAGAGGGAGAGATAGAAACATCGATAAGGGAGAACACTGATAAGCCGCCTCCTGAATGCCCCCCACTGGGTATCGGGTCCATAACCTGGGCATGTGCCCTGACTGGGAATTGAACCAGCGACCTCTTGGTGCATGGGTTGACGCTCAACCACTGAGGCACACTGGCCAGGCTCCAGTACCCTCTTTTTAAAACCAGTCCAGTGAACTTAGCTGATATGTTTTACAAATGCCATTTATAACCTGTTTAAATTATTATATCTAATGTTTGTGTTGTCAGAAATTTTACATATTCAGTGATCCTCAAGTGTTGCCCTGTAGAACATAGGTTCAGGGAATTGCCCTGAAATTCCATACTAAAGTTCAGTGAAAGGAAACTTCTCTCAATTTATGGAAAAAACATATAATGCATAGTTTTTCCAATCATGATTCCCCCTCCTTTTCCCCTTAAGCTCGACTTGGTGTAAAGTTTACCTGCTTCAGTATAAAATTCTCTGTTCATTTGATTTAAGTAGCAAATAGTAATATTTCAGTCATCTGACAAGAACTTTTTTTCCTTTTCGGTGACTTACTCTCTAACTATGTTTGAAAACCAGTTACTTTATTTAAAACTCTTGATATAAAATTTGTGTTTTAATGGTAGAATCTACTCTTATAATGCAAAATTAAGAAGAATAATGATACAATCAGCAAGTTAGATTTTAAGACTAGTAGTTATAAATATTTACATGCTATTAGTATATGAGAAAAATATATAGAACAATGGAAGTCAGTCTTCCGAAAACAATCTAAAGTTTGCTGAATCTTCTAAAGCCCAGTGAACTAAAGTCTGTCAGGTGATGTGCACTGTGCATGCTGAGTGGCTGTTCTGAGTTGGCTTAAAAAGGAAGGCTGCCTTTCTGTGGTTCCCTCTTCCAGCTCCTAGATCTCCCTGGGTATTGGTTTTGCCACCAGGTAGAATCCATCTCAGTACACTTTCAGAACCCTGGCACTTCTGACTGTACTTGTATGTTGTCTTCAGTGAAGCCATGTAAGTGTTCTTTACCGAAAAAAGACACTGAAACAAGAAGAAATGGAATTTTTTGCAGAGGTGAGGCCCAGGAGGCTGCTGGCAATTTTTCTGAATCCATTCCCTGTTGAACCGTAGTCATCTGTGCTTCAGTAGAACTTAGTACACGTATCAGTGGACCTCGGGGGAATTCCTTAGTGATCATTAACTGTGTGCTGTCCCTGGAACTCTGGGTCTGTTTTCAAGAAGTAGCTATTGATGGGGACAGGATAACAGATGGAATGATGAGTTAGGAAGCGCTCAGTGTTCATTTAGAGCTTTGGTGGGTGATTTTGAAGACCCATGGATTGTTTTCGCTTCTCCCCCCGAGTTCTCCCTTCTCCAGTTATGAGCCAGGTTAGTCATCATTTAGACGTTTTTAAGAGTAAGCATGGTAGAATATAAACACATTTGGATAAATAATGCAGGTACTATAAACCATTGATTGAGTATGTTAACTGCTGGGGGCTTTTGGTGCAAAGCACTTTGTGTGATTGTCTCCTATCAGCCCTCTAACCCTCCAGGACTTCCTACTTTATAGACAGGAAAGTGAGGCTGAGAGGTCAGGGAAGTAGCTCAAGGTCACAAAGCTAGTGAGTTTAAATATAAATTTTTTTTTATTTTATTTTATTTTTTGTCCAGATAGAGTGGGAGGGAGGGAGAGGAAGAGAGAGAGAGAGAAACATCGACATGAAAGGGACACATCGAGTGGCTGCCACCCGCACGACCAACCAGGGCCCCCCGGGGACAAACTGCAACGGAGGTACATGCCCTTAGCGGGAACCGAACCCGGGTCTCTCTGGACCGCAGGCCGACGCTCTAACCGCTGAGCCAAACCGGCCAGGGCAAAGCTAGTGAGTTTAGAGGCCAGGCCTGCTCCCCAGTTGAGGGTGGTCTGGCACCAAAGCCTTGTTCTTAATCACAGCACTGGATGGACACAACACACTGGTGGTGGTAGGAGAAATTGGGAGATTGCTGATTTCTAGGCATATACTATATAATGTGGATCAGTGCAAAGACCAGCAGTCAAAGATGGAAGACTTGGGATCTGATTTCAAACACTTAGCAATGTAAGTGGCCCTGGCCAGTTTGGCTCAGCGGTTGGAGCATCGGCCCACGGACCAAAGAGTCCTGGGTTCGGTTCCCGCTAAGGGCACGTACCTCGGTTGCGGTTTGTCCCCAGCCCTAGTTGGGGTCGTGTGGGTGGCAACCACTTGATGTGTCTCTCTCACATCGATGTTTCTCTCTCTCTCTTCCCCCCTCTCTCCCTCCCGCTCTATCTGAAGATAAATGCAGAAAAATGTCCTCGGGTAAGGATAAAAAAAGAAAAAGAAATGTAAGTGCAAATTGGTGCTTAATCTGACTTTGGGGGAAATATTTGACCCTTTCTGAGTCTCGGTTTTTCTTCCTGTAAAGTGAGGATAATAATATGCTCTATCTGAGTCTCAGGGTTGCTATGAGGACCCAGTGAATGAGAGTCATGGTTTGAAAAGTGTCAAGTGTTCTGTACACATTAGGCGACAGGACTTACACGTGCTGAGTCACTGTATGCGTTGTTTTCTCCTGTGTCCCAGACTCTGGGAGAGTTACAAAGTGAAAGCTTTGCTTCTTTCTCTCACAGAGGCATATAGTCCTGGTAGCGAGCACTGCATGTGAACTTGGGGATCAATGAGGAGAAGAATGCTGTGGGAATTTAGGGCAGGAGAAACTCTGAAAGAGCATCGCCCAGGGAAGGCTTCAGGGCATAGGGAATTAATTAGCTTTTAAAGGATAAGGTATTCAGACGGAGCAAGAATAGCTCACTTTGTGGAAACTTTTCCTTTGCTTTTAAAAGGAAAACCAACTAAGTACCTAGGGTCACCGTATGCCTTTTAACAAATGTTACTTATGGGCTGTCTTGCGATGTGGAACTCGGAGGGAGGTTCTGTGCTCTTGGGTGACGAGGATGGTGGCATTTTTATGCTGTCGCAGCTTCTCCCCTGTTCGTTCCACGCCATCTCTCTCAGACCCAGACCCGGAAGGAGGGACTCTTCTCCGGCAGCCTTTAGGTCGCACTGCCATCAAGCTGAGGTTGGTTAGCAGTTGCTGTTTTATTTTTCCTCCTTAATTGAACAGCAAAGAACACTAACTAATTCAGGATTTTTAAAAGATCACAAACTCTTGTGGATAAAAATAGCACTGGTGGTTACAAGTACTCAGCTGGAATTAAAAGAGTTATCAGTCTTGCTTCGGGAAAGAAGGTGACCAACCACTGATTTCGAAAGAGTACCTCTCCCATTCCCGTGATTAGTTAATAAAATTATTCCTGACAGTGGTGGGCAAAGGAGCTCAGGCAGTTACATACTTAGAGACAGAGAACCCATTGTCCAAAGATCTCAGAAGAGTCTTTGCAAACACACAGAAGGGATTTAGAACAATTTGCATAAATCTCCCTGTGGATAGTGCCATGGCTCCAGTAATCGGGGTGGTTCCAGGAGCCCCTCCTTGGCTGTATCATGGGGTGACGCTGTGCTTGGTGAGAATTCAGTCTCAGGACAGTTTTGCCAGCAGGACTGGGTGATGGGATGCTGAATAAGCCCACTGTTTGGTTCCACATAAGGACTCTTTTGTGTTGGCCTGGGGCAGCCATGTTCAAGTTTGTCTTGCTTTTTCCCCGTGATGTTTTTGGACTTTGTGGGCTGGAGAATTAAGTACAACACCTATTCTGAGCTAATCTTGACAGATTTGCTCTTGAAAAGTAGCTGTAGCCCCTTGTATTTCTAGAAAGTGGAGAATAATAGTCATACCTTTAGAGACGTTTGTCCTTTGTTGTTGTTGTTGTTAATTCATTGATTTTTTTAAAATTATTTATTTATTTATTTATATCCTCACCCTAGGACATTTTTCCACTTTTGTTTTTTTTCATTTTTTGTTCAGACAGAGTAGGAGGGAGAGAGAGGAAGAGAGAGAGAGATAGAGAGAGAGAGAGAGAGAGAGAGAGAGAGAGAGAGAGAGAAACATCGACGTGAAAGGGCCACATCGAGTGGCTGCCACCCGCACGACCAACCAGGGCCGGGGACAAACTGCAACCGAGGTACATGCCCTTAGCGAGAACCGAACCCGGGTCTCTCTGGACAGCAGGCTGACGCTCTAACCGCTGAGCCAAACCGGCCAGGGCTCCACTTTTGTTTAGATAGAGTGCGGGGGGGGGGGGGGGGGGGGAGAGAGAGAGGGAGGGAGGGAGAGAGAGAGAGAGAGAGAGAGAGAGAGACATCACTATGAAAGGGACACATCGAGTGGCTGCCTCCCGCACGCAGGACCCAACCAGGGCCAGGGACGAATTGCAACCAAGGTACGTGCCCTTGATCAGAATGGATCCCGCAACTCATTGGTCTGCGGAGCTGCTGAACCAAACCAGCCAGGGCTTTTTTTTTTTTTTTTTTTTAGAGAGAGTAGGAGGGAGGGAGAGAAAAAGAAACAATTATGTGAGAGAGACATATTGACTGTTTGCCTCAGGGTCAGTAATCAAACCTGCAACCCTTTGGTCCCATGGCCTACGTTCTGACCACTGAGCCAAACTGGCCAGGGCACCTTTGTCTCCTTAAATGAAAAGTCCAGGAGAGGAGGAGACCTTGCTCGGCATGTCCAGATAGCTAGGCATTCATGCCTGTGCATGGTGGACGGTGGGAAGTAATTCCCTTCTGCTTGTTAATATGATTTCCCTTGTTCACTAACTTCTTTATGAACTATCTTGCATAGTTAACAAACTAATTGCACTTTAATATTTAATGTTCCCCTAAGAAAGGATGTAGGTTGCTCTGGAGTGTAGTTTTAAAATGCAAGATGATTAAAAATCTGTTTAAACTTTTCTTTCTTCTTGGAAAAAAAAAGGTATACATTAAACACTACCTAGTAGAAGCTTTACCAGTTTAGGGAATCTAATTTAAAATTCAGGGAGTAGTTTTGGTACTGGGGGAATTTACTGCTTTAAGTACAAAAATGAAATGCACTAATTTCTGACCTGGAGTTTATTTTCTTTCAGTCGCTAGCTTGATTTCTCAGCTTTGTTCTAATAATATAAACATTTTTATGTTTATTTATAGGTGGCTTTAACCAAGAGAGCAGATCCAGCTGAGCTTAGAACAATATTTTTGAAGGTCAGTATAAAGGAATCTATTTTGTTTCTTGTTTGATTTGTGTTCTATAACTTTTAAAGTTTATTTTCAAGCAGCTCTTTATTTCATTGTTATATTTTTTAAGATTCCCAAAAAGTATCTTTACTTAAGACTTATAAAAGAGATCTTTTACAATTATATCTATTTAAAAAAAAAAAAGTGTCAGAAACTTGTTGGTAATTGTGATGGCAACATGGTTTACATTTTCATTTCTTTTATCTCACATGGTATCAGATATTGAAAAGGGGTTTCTGGGGGACTTAGTCTCACAACCCATTTACCGGTGCAGGATTGACTTGTGTGCTTTAATGGTAATGCTTTCTCTCTTAAGAAGTTTCAAGTTCTTTGCAAACATTTTAGTAATCCTTCATTCATCCAGAGGGGGCTGTCCTTCTGTCTCCTTGGTAGAAGCCCATCATCATCATCATCATCATCATCATCATTTTATTATAATTGTGCTGCCTGGTGCGGAGGCCTCGGTGTGCGTAACAATAGATATGAGATCGCAACAGACACCATGCAAGTTGATTTCCTTAGTTTCTCCTAGTTTCGCCTAGTTTGTAATATTGAGCAATGAATGATTAATACTCTAATAAAAAGTCTACCTCAGGTTCCCAACACTGAGCCACTTTTAATGTTATTCAACTAAAATCAAAGTACTCAAAAAAGAAAAGGCCACTTTTACAAAGATAATTTTAAAAGTACATATGTATCCCTTTTTAAACACGACAAAAGACAACCGTGCTGTATACAGAGGACCGAGGCTTTGAAGGAGAAACTTGATGTTCTGCTGTGTACCGAGAGTACATGACTTCGAACGTTAATACTTTTATATGTATCACTTTCTTCTTCGACATGTGTTACCATTAAAAAAATTGAGAAATTAGGGAATTTGAACACTGGCGGGGTTATTTGATACTGAGTATTTGTTATTAATTGATTTTTAGGCTGGGTAACGAGATTCAGATTATGGGAACCATAGTCTTTTTGTCTTAGAGATACACACTAAAGCATTTACAGATGAGATTATGATGTCTGAGATTTGCTCTTAAATATCTAGTTTTGGTGGGGTAGGAAAAATGAGTGGGCAGTATGATGATAATTCTTTTTTTAATTAAAAAAAATTTTTTTTTCTTTATTGATTTTAGAGAGAGATATATAAACATCGATGAGAGAGAACATCAACTGACCGCCTCCTGCATGCCCCCCACTGGGGATCGAGCCCACAGCCGAGGCATGTGCCCTGACTGGGAATCGAACCAGCGACCTCTTGGTGCATGGGTCGAGCTCAACCACTGAGCCACACCGGAGGGGCATGATGATAATTCTTGAAATTGGGAAATGCAGTATTGGGTTTACTATACTATTCTCTCTACCTTGTAAATGTTTAAACATTTTCATAATAAGTTACAAAAATTGTAAAGATTGAATGAAAAAACTTTATGACAGTGTCCAGCACCTGATTTGCATTAGATATTGATTCAGTAAATGCTTAAAATGAAATAATTCAAACACAGAGAACCAGAGTCTCCAAAGCAAATGGTTTAAAATATGAGCAGTTTTCGGGGGAGGGGGAAAAAAGGATATATTTGTAGGGAGGTTTGGATTATATATAAGAAAGCAGAACTCTTTCATAAATTTGTTGTTGGAACGAAAAGGACAATGCAATGTAGAGATTCCAAGTGGAAAATGATTCTGGATACTGAAAGTCCAGAAAACAGAAATGCTTTGTCTCTTTCCTAGACTAGTGTCTGCTGCCGTGCACTTGGGGCCACCATCACTGGGATGAGATGTATATGAGGGAACCGCAGATATTTGTAGTATGTGTATTTAAGGTCTTTATTGTACGACTCTGATGATGTAATTCTGGAAGGCCACTTGCAGAAGAGCACGTGAATAGGCTGCCAAAGAGCCTAGAGAAATGGATACAGTTCATTAACGAGCTGGCAGAGTCATGATCATTTCTTGAACTGAAGACCTGCCTGTTACCTATTTCCATTTTCTAAACCAGCAGTGGTTGTGGGCATCCCTTTGACAGGAAAGGGGAACAACTTAGAGTGTCTCAGTAGATGGTGCATCTTAGACGCTTACTGGTCTTTGGCTTCGGGCAGTGGAGAGGCTCCAGGGAAAAGCTGTGTCTACCTTTTGAGGCCACATGGCAGCTGGTGAGGCGAGGTTAAGGTCCTGCTTTGGAACAACATGTTCTTTCCAGATGCGGTATCTCAGTAGCAGGCAAGCTTATACTGGAGACAGATCAGACTCGTCAGCTAGACCCTGGCAGGGTAGGAATTCCTTGAGGGTTCTGGAGTTCCACCTGTGGGGTTTCTGTGTAAGTGGGCCCGTGGGCTGGGGTGGAAGGTGCTGTCTGACCTCCCCGGGGGTGGCTAGGATGACCTGGCTTAGAATGAGTGCTCAGCATGACTTAGAGTTCCAGGGGATGAGGTGGGGGGAACCGTCCCTGAAGAAACCAGCAGTCAGCAGTCTCTGGAAGGGATTGTGGATCTGGCAAAGGTTCGGGTGATCTCATCAGGTCTGGATAGTGTGGTACTGACACAAACCCTTGGCTCAGCACGCTGAGGCTCTTGTTTACCAGCCACCGCAGACGGTGTCGTGGTGGAGGAAGAATAGGAGCGGGGCACCCTGGGGACTGTGCCAGGCTGGGTTCGTAGTTAATTACGGATCAGCTGTAAGCACTCTGTAAACCTGACGATTTTGCTGATTTTCGGACTTTTCTTCCTAATAAATATCCCAGCCTTCTCTCTGTTAAATTAGTTAGAGGATTCCTCTGTAGCTTGGGGTAGGTAGAGAGAAGTTTTATGGTGCCCTTTGGACCAGATGTGCTGGTAGCAGGGGAGCCGTCAGCTGTGGAGATGAGAGAGCCAGTGGAACTGAGACAGACAAGGAAAGGGGTCCTGGAGGACTAAAAGGGGCTAGTACTGGCTTAGTTTACGTTTTTGAGTTAAAATAATTTCTACTTATTTTTATTTTTTATTTTTGAAGGTGTTTACTGTATGTTAAGTATGGTGTGAGGTGCGGGGTTTATAAAGATGTGTAAAGCATGGCTCCTGCCCTTAACTATCTCACTATGTGTGTTTAAGTGTAAAAAGAAAAAAACATAATAGGTTTGATAAGCATTATATAGCATTAATTAGCAGACAGATGATGAGGGGCTAATTACATCTTCCTGGAGAGGGACATTAAAGTGACAGGGAGGTGGTGGTGTTTGAGCTGCACTTGAAGATGAGTAGGTGTTGACTTACCGAGTAGAGAAGGTAGAGGAGGGTTGTGGGGCAAAGGAAGAACATTCCAGGCAACAGCAGGTGCACAGCAAGGAGCTATGAGTACCAGGTGTGTGGGGTGCCCTGGAGCACAGGATCTCGGGCAGTGGTAAGTAGGGCAGGACTTGGTGTAAGACATTTCTAGCCTAAGGCCATAGAACTTTGTTACGCAGGCTGTCCTTGAGCTAAGTGATGGCTAATGTTTTATCTGGACGTGGAAACTGAAGTCTA
Source organism: Tadarida brasiliensis (assembly GCA_030848825.1). Lineage (NCBI taxonomy): Eukaryota > Metazoa > Chordata > Mammalia > Chiroptera > Molossidae > Tadarida > Tadarida brasiliensis. Next base: position 72,168,178 of record CM061267.1, on the reverse strand, counting down.
GGTGTGGTCAGTTTTGCTTCTAACCTAAATGTTGACATGCATTTTTTGGTCTGCCTAACACTTTTGATGCTGCTTCATGTTAATTGAAACAGATGTGTATTGCGTGCTTACAGTTAAAATAAAACACCGTGAAACTTTGCGGTGAGTGGGACGTGCAAAATGGGTATGAGCAGTGGCCGTGTCTTACAGTTCAGATTTTATACAGGAGATCAGATTTACAGGCAGGAAGCAGGTAAAAAAGAATTGCAAGTCCTCATCCTCAGGGGTCCCATGTGAGATTGAGGCCCATGCCACAGGAAGTGGAAGGAGGGAGCAGTCCCCCTGGTGGGGAGTGGTCATGGAAGGCTCCTTGGAGTTGGACCGTGAGGAGCCTCAGGGATGAGTGGGAGCTGGAGAGGCACAGAGGAGAGCAGCGTGGGCGTTCTGGGGAGAGGAGCACATTTGAGGGAACCTGGAGATGGGTTTGGGAGCAAAGAGCTTCTCTAGGTTGAAGGTTCTTGTTCATTCTTCAAATGTTTATTTAAATTCATCTCTATGCCAAGGATTCTGCCAATTATTACAGGGTATGGGTGACAAAATTAGAAAGATAATTGGGAGTTTGGCATTTCTGCTAAACAGTAGAACGCCATTGAAGGTTTTCTGAGTAATCTCGTCATACAGGAAGATGGATTTGAGATCTCATTGTGCAGCGAGGCCATGTGTTAGGCAACCTTGGGTATAAGGTATAAGGCCCCAAGAACTTGAGGGTTGTGGCAGCAGGGGGAATGGAGAATGGGCAAGTGAGACATTTGGAAGGACTAGTAAATGAAAACGACTGATCTTGTATAATGGATGGGAGAGAGCAGGGGTTAAATATGACCACTGGGTGCGTAGCCTGTGTGCAGGGAGGTTGCCACTAATAAGAATGGGAAACCAAGGAGGAAAACATCAGCTCAAGGGAGAGCAAAACATTAGCTCATGTGTGCTGTTTAGGAGTGTACAGCCGGAAATAGCTGAATCCCTGCAGAGTAAGACTTTAAAGGTGGGAAGACTGGGCAAAGGGACTGGACAAGGGAAATAGACCACATTACAAATTGTAGTAGTTATATCTAGTGACGTGCACTGGGTTTTTTATAATTATTCTTTGTCAATAAAAGCGTAATATGTATTTTAAACATTTTTGTAGGCAAAATTGGAAAAATAGTTAATTCCTTTTTTGAAAAGCTTTTTTCTTATGACAAAACAGTTCATATTTATTGAAAATTTTAAAAGCAGATGTATATAAAGAAGTAACTTGTGATCCCAGTAGGAGATGTCTTCATCTCTAGCTATATTCATCCGTCTCTCCATCCATCCATCCATTCATCCATTCATCCATCCATACTTATTATGAGGAATTGGCTCACACCATCCATTATAGAGGCTGGGAAGTCCCATGATGTCTACAGGCTGGAGACCCAGGAAAACTGGTGATGTAATTTATTCAAGGCTGAAGGCCTGAGAACCAGGGATGCTGATGATGAAAATCTCAGTCTGAAGGCCAGAGAAGATATGTTCCAGCTCAAACAATGGGTCAGGAAGAAAGGAAGCAGTGTCTTCCATCCCCCACCTTTTGTTCTGTTAGGCCCTCAATGGACTGGATGATGCCCACCCAGCACTGGGGAATGCAGTCTCCTACTGAATCCACAGATTCAGGTGCACATGTCATCCAGGAACACTGTCACCGCCACACCCAGAAATAATGTGTAATCTGGGCTTCCCTTGGCCAGTCTGGTTGACACAAAATTAACCATCACCTTTAGTAGTATATAGGGTTGTGCAAGGAATCCTAAAAGCCTTCCTGTTTCATACGTATATATTTAATTGTGTAAAATCTTCCAAAAATTGTTGAGGAGAGAGGCTCGGGTCACTTGTAAAATCTATTTCCAAAGAAGGATTAAATAACATTTTAAAGATGCCCTGGAACAACCAAGAGATGAAGTGGAAAAAACTAATGTTGGAGGATCCTTACCTCCAGCCACATACCAAAAAACCAAAAAAGTACCAACATATTGAAACTTAAAGGTAGAAGATAAACCTACTTTAAAAAAAACTAAGAGAATATGTGTGTGAATCTTTAGTCTTGAGATGAGGAAGGACTAGTTTCTAAACTTAGAAGTAATGAAGAAATTGCAGAGGAGAAAAAAACCTACAGACTCAATTCTATAAGAATATCAAATGGGAAAAGTATGGCAGCGAATATGCTAGACCGAGTGGGGAAAGGGCATGTTTGCACACTGTTCGGGGAAATGTTTCTGAAGAGCAGTGGGATAATAAGTATCAAGAGCCTTAAAGTTCCTCTCCTTTGACTCAGCAGTTCCTCTTCCGGGAGTCCTGCCTTCGAACATTGCCAGGAGTTTGGACAAATGTTATATGCAAGGCTGATTACCTTAGCTTTATTTAAAAATATCCCAAACTGGGAATAATCTCAATGCCTACTGGTGCGAAAGGTGTTAAATTGTATTTTTAAATAAATTAATTTATTCACCACTCTACACAAACATATAGGTGTAATTTGAATCATAGTGTTGCTGTAATTAGCGGTGACATTTCCTTTCTGTTTGTCTTGTTTTTGCTTCAGTTAGGAACAGCAAAGTTGAATTCTTCTACATTTCCAAAAACCGAAATTTAAATCTGACTGAAGGGTAGTAGGATTATTGGGCCATCTTTGAACTTTTCTTTTTTCTTTTTTTTTGTACCATGCTAAAAATTGTTAACCAAAACCCAGTAATAGAGAACATTTATAAATTGCTTATTGTGTATAGGCCATTGTGCTAAGTCTGTGTCACGAGTATTCATTTATTTCTAGCATCAAACTTACGAAGCCAGTACTGCTCTCATTCTCATGTTGTAGGTGAGGGGCCAGAGGCCCAGAAAACTAGTTACTTACCTGGGGTCATGCAGGTGGTGACGTGAGGCAGGAGCAGAGCTGCGTGCAGCCCAGGCCCAAGGGACTCCCAAGCTCGTTACTGAGTATCTAAGCAGGAGCTTTGGAAGTAAAATGCAGAGATAACAAGTGACTTTTTAAAGCAATTTTAATTGGGCTTAACTCCTCTGCGGTTACAGAGGAAGCAAAAAATGGTATCATTACACCTCACTTCATTGTGCTCCCCTGCCTCTGGCCACCAGTATGGCTCCTGTCACCCATCTATCCCTGTTCCTTGTGTAGCTCACGGTCCTCACCCCCATCCGCCATGTTCCCCCAAAGCACTGCTCTGTCCCAGGATCAAGAGGCCCTTTCCTGCTCTATAAGGATAACATACGATCCTCAGGCTGTTTCTCAGCGTTTGCCACAGCACCTGGGCCTCCATGGAGCAGGAATGAGCAGGTCCCACTTACATGAACCGGAATGTGTCACACCAAAGGCCAGACCTGGGGAATGAGGTGGAAAAGCATCACACGCCACCTATTTCTTATTGACCGTTTCTGCTGTGGAAGGAAGAGGACACTACCGAGCAGCATTTCGTACGCACTTCTCTACGATCCCACAGGAAGCCGTGCAGTTAATAGTCTCTTTTCCAGCTCAGCCTGTTTGTCATCCTTCCTTGCATCATTGATGCCCTTGAAGCAGAAACGGGATAAAGAACTGGGTTTTATTCATGGCTTTAGAATTAATCCTACTTTTAACTCAATGTTCTTGCGAAAGAACAAGACATAGGTTGTCTTTCCAAATTTCTATAAACCAGTTTCTCAACCTCAGCACCGTTGATATTGTGAGCTGGGTCGCTGTGCAGTAGGGGGTCATCCTGTGCATTGTACAGGACCCCTCTCCTCTACCAACTGGATGCCAGTAGCATCCCTCTCCCCAAGTCGTGACAGTTGACAGTGTCATCAGACACTGCCGCATGTCCCCTGTGGGGAAAAATAAAGATAGATGGAAGAAACTCAGAACTGGAGAACTCATCCCAGAAATGCAGCTAACAGATAGAGAAGGCCAGTTCTCCTTGATTGTACTCGGCTACTAGGCTACATTGATGTTCGTAAGCTGGGCAATCAGGCTAAGCTGCCCCCGGTTGAGAACCACTGGTATAAACATAAAACTTGGCAAACTTAACGCTTCTTCTTCGAAGTGATGGAAAATAACTGTCTTTGTGAAGAGAATATTATCATATCTGATATTTTATCCTTTGAATCTATTCAGCTTTTTCACATATTAACCTCAGGATTGTATACTTTTGAGAATAAAATATCTCTTCTCTCTCTTTTTAAACAGTATGCAAGCATCGAAAAAAATGGTGAATTTTTCATGTCTCCCAGTGACTTTGTCACTCGATACTTGAACATTTTTGGAGAAAGCCAGCCTAATCCAAAGACTGTGGAACTTGTAAGTGGTGTGGTGGATCAAACCAAAGATGGGTATGTTTATTTTCAATGATCTCATTTGATATTTATGTTTGAAACAGCTTTCCGTTGCTTTAACGATTAGGAAGTCACTATATGCACTTCCCATGTCTTAAGAGCATTTTCTCTACCTATTACAATTAATGCATTATTTTAGAAATAATAACTTTAATATTTCCTTCAGTGTTTGTATCACAGTTGGGGATGTTATATGTGTATTTTTTGATACAGCTTAAGGAACTATTTATACTTTCACAGAACTGTTGTAGTTGATGAGTGGTATGAAGATATACCAGAGTGTTTGTATTTATGTTGGTATTTTTCAAAGCAACTATAAAATTTATGAGTAAATATAAAACATAGCTCTAACAACATAACTTTTCTATAATATTTCCCTCTGTTCCAATAACTTTTAAATCAAACGCGATTAAATGTACTAGCAACAGACAGAATAATATGATTCCAAATCCCCATGAAGAGCATTCTAACCCAGTTGGAAGAGAAACACTGAGCCATCCAAAATTAAATAGGACACTTGGCAAAATGCCTTTGGATTGTTTGTTTCTGCCAGTCTTCTCTGTTTACATTTTAAAAACGAGTCTTTCCTAAGCTGTATAAGATGGCAGTTGGCTTTTTTCACAAAGTGCAGAATTTTGGGCTCCGAACTCTTGCGAATACGAACACTAATGTCCCCTAACAGCCAAGTATGATCTACAGGAACCAGGCTTCTCTATATAAGCTGTGGCAGACCCAGCCTTCTGCCCTTGTGCTTGCCAGCACCCAGCCCCTTTGACAGACCGCAGTCACCTGCCAGTCTGCGGTGGCTTTCTCTAGCTCTGTGCTTTCTTCATTGTCACGGGTGTGATTTCCCCACATGCATTGGTTTGAGATACAGCCACAGTGAAATCTCTTGATGTGCTGTGAATGCTCTCAGTTCTTCCTAGCATTTCCCTTTTCTTAGTTTCTTACCTGTTGTCCCATCTCTCGTGGAAATAACCCCCCCTAACATGAAGGTCTTGCAGAGTTGAAGGGAGTGAGGAGGAAATGGACAGGTATACTCCCTGTCGTATCTGGGAGGATTGCTGGGTTATGCCTTTTCTCTCTGTCTGAGTAGCAGTTATTTGGGTTACTTCTGTTTTCTTTCCCCACCCCAAGGTGGGGTCTTTGCTTGGTCGGAAAATGTCATGTATGAGAGGCCTTCGTCACCTCATACAGCCTCTCTGGGTGGTGCAGAGAGAGGCTGAGATGTATTTCATACTAGTCCAGTGAAGCAAAAGCTCGATAGGACATAGATTTATTCTAGCAAACATTTTCTGTTGAGGAAATTTGGTTTCTCTCCACACTCTATGCTCATGATTCAGAGGAAGGGTGACCAACGTATGCAACCTAACTGATTGAACTCAGTGATCAAGATCAATTTTTTTCTTACTTGATAGTTGAAACTACAGAAAAGTTGGAAGAAGAATGCAGTGAACACCCAGTATGTGCCCTTCATCTAGACTGACTGATTGTCAACATTTTCCAGCTTTGTCCTCTCCTTTCACAGCCACACTTTCTACACAAACGTGCACACACACAAGTTCTGTTTTTGGCTGAACTATTTAACTGTAAATCGCAGACATCAGGAGACTCCAGCATTTGTCTTATAAGAATTTATAACATTCTCCTACACAACCACCACACCATTATCATTCTTTGGAGAATTAACAAACATGTCAAAGAACAGCTAATATCCAGCTCATCTTCAGATACACCAGATCTCTCTCCACCTCCCACCTCAAATGCCTCATTTCTCTTTTTTTTAAATCTAGAATCCAGTCAAGGGAGGGAGAGAGAGAGAGACAGACATCCATGTGAGAGAGACACATTGATTGGGTGCCTCTCGCACGACCCTGACCAGGGCCTGGGATCAAACCTGTAACCCAGGTACATGCCCTTGACCAGGAATCAAACCCATGACCATTCAGGCCGCGGGCCTATGTTCTAACCACTGAGCCCAACCTGCCAGGCAGGGTTTTCATATTCATTTTGTTGTTATATCTCTTTGAACCAGGAAGAGACCCTTGCCTCTTACTGTTTTCTCATGGCATTGACTTTTAAAATCCCGGCACAGTGATTTTGTCGAAGGTCCCACCTTCTGGACTTGTCTGATTCTTTCTTCATGCCTGCCTGGATTCATGTCAAGCTTTGGGGTGCAGGTTAGGAGAGACTCTGGACTGCCTGTTGTATCTTCTCAGGAGGCATGCTGTCCCAGATGGATGATGCTAAGTTTGACCAGTTGCTTAAGGTGGTATCCATATTTCCATCATATGGGGACCATTTTTGTTTTGTAACTAGTAGATAGAACACTGAGAAGGTGTGGATGTCCTGTCTCGTAGCAACCTGTCACCCAGTAGTTTTAGCATCCATGATGATCCTTTCCTGAATCAGTTATTACTCTGGGGTTTGAAAATGGTGATTTTTAAAATCCTATCTTTATTGTTGGACATACATTGATAAAGAAAAGTTTTCTTGCCCTGGCCAGTTTGGCTCAGCGGTTAGAGTGTCAGCCTGCGGACCAGAGAGTCCCGGGTTCGGTTCCCGCTAAGGGCACGTACCTCGGTTGCAGTTTGTCCCCAGCCCCGGTTGGGGTTGTGTGGGTGGCAACCACTCGATGTGTCTCTCTCTCTCTTCCCCCCTCTCTCCCTCCTGGTCTATCTGAAGATAAATGCAAACATGTCCTTGAGTGAGGATAAAAAGAAAAATGAAACGTTTTCTTACCTCCATTACCTTTTCTTTCTCTCTTCACCTTTTATATCAGTACAAATTCATGTATTTGTTTATTTTAAATTCAGAGTATTATGGTCTATTACTGTTATTCCCTTAGATGCTAAAATTGTCCCATTGTGGTCAGTGGGTGTCCCTTCAAGCTGGCTACTGTCCCTTACCTTTTCAATACTCCTTGCTTTTGGCAAATACGATGTTCTGGGCTCACCTTGGATTTTTCCTGCCTTGGACCTGAAAATCACTTTTATCTAAGAAGCCTCGATGCTTTAAAATTAGGAGTGGTGCTTAGAAGCAAAGAATTGAGCACTGGTTTATTATTACTAGGGTGTTGCTGCTTCTCTCACTTTTCAGTGGAAAGAGCTGGGAAATATACATTAAAAAAATCAAAAGTTCATAGTGATGTTTCCTATTTAAACTTAACATTATAGGATTTCTTTTTGTCTTTTCTATTTTTCTCAGTGAGCATTTTTATTTCTTTTTTCTTTTTTTTTTGGTATGTGCCCCTAGCGGGAACCAAACCCGAGACTCTCCGGTCTGCAGGCCGACGCTCCAACCATGAGCTAAACAGGCCAGGGCAGCATTTTTATTTCTAATTATAGTAATATATTTATGGGCATTAATTTATGTACTTGTAATTCTTTCTAATATACTTTGCCTTCTTTTCCCTCCTCACCCCCATTAACACACATCTTTTAATATTTCTTTTTACGTGTACTCTTCCAAAAATATAGCCTTAATTAGCTGTAACAACGTAACATGTATTTTACCTGTAGAATATAGCATAACCTATGTTTTTTCAAAAGCCTGTAACAGGTCTGAAATGTTGGCTTTGTTTTCTTGGTTTTGCGAATCAGATAGCTGAGGCGCTCAGTAATCAGGCCGTTTTCTGCCAACAGGTGTCCAGGCCTGTCTGGCTCCAAAGACCTTGGCCTTCCGAATGTTCTGATCTGCCTCTTCTCATAATCTCACAGCCCTCTTTAACCTGACATTTTCTTTCAGGTTTTGTATTATCTTAAATCCCCGTGTTTCACTGTGACAGAGAACATCTTAGATGGCCTCAATTTGTTGCCCTTTGGCTCACTTTCTTTTTCCAGTTGCAGAAACAGTATTAAGAGCGAACACCTCAGTTTCAAAAGGGAAAACAACCACCCATAATCTTCTTGTCTTGACACACATATTTTGAACTTTTAAGTATCTTTCATGATTTGTTAACCTGCACCAATATTTTTCATAATTTCAATTCATTTTAATTGTAATTCTCTTTTGTAATCTTTTAGACTGTATCAGGCAATTTGTATATTTCTGTATGCTGTTCACATTAACAGTGTTAAATAGCTTTATCCTTTTTTGTTTTATTATTTATTTATTTTGAGAGAGAGAGAGAGAAACATCAGTGTAAGAGAGAAATATCTATCAGTTCCATCCCATATACGCCCCAACTGGGGATCGAACCCACAACCTAGGTCCTAACCCTACAAATCGAATCCGCAACCCTTTGGTTCATAGGACGACATTCCAACCAACTGAGCCACCTGACCAAGGGTTCATCCTTTTCTATCAAATTAATGTACCCTACTTTATGAAATTATGCCCTTATAGAGTTATTTCAGTTTTTAATTTTCTAAAACAGGTAATATTGGAGTAAATATCTTTCCCCTTTCATTTAATTACTTCCGTAGAAAGCAGTTAGAAGAGAAAGATTCCTGGGTCTAAGGGTAGAACTATTTTATAGCTCGCCATATATATTGTGATAATTCTTTCCAAAAGGACTGAGCAAATTGAAGAACTTATCTAAGGTATTTAAGCGTCCTGAGCTTGTACTGTAGGGCCTGTGTTCAAGCCTCCGCCTGCCCAAGGCCCATTCAGATGTTCCTGTGCCATTTCCTTGGCCCCGACCCTGGCCCACAGCTCCTCAGAATTCACTTTCCAAGTAGGTATAACCACACATCTGTTCTCAATGGAAAACTGTGTGTGCTTTAAATACATTTTTGACTTTTTAGAGGGAGAGGAAGGGAGAGAGAGATAGAAACATCAATGTGAGAGAGAAACATTGATTGGCCGTTTCCTGCAGTCCCCCTGCTGGGGATCGAGCCTGCAACCTGGGCATGTTCCCTGATTAGGAATCTAACCGGGACTTCTCAGTCCATGGGATGATGCTCAATCCACTAAGACACACCGGCCGGGCTATGAGTGCCTTTATTTCCCCTTCCTTTTCATCTCTTTGGAATCATAGCATTCATCAAAATCACAAGTCACAAATTATCGTCCCAGATCAACTACTGTTTCTTGAGTCATTGTGACCACAGAGATTGGAGAGATGTGGCCACAAGCCAGGGACACCTGGGGCCAGCAGAAGCTGGAATAGGCTAGAGAGGATTTTCCCTTAAAGCATCTCCCTTTGGGCACCTTGATTTCAGACTTCTGGTCCCCAGAACTGTGACAGAATGAATTTCTGTTTTTGTAAGCCACCCCATTTGTGGTAATTTGTTATAGCAACCCTAGGCAATGAGTGCCCTCATACAGCCCTTTCCCCAGGGCATTTGAAAGCCTGTGGTTGCAAAGAATTTACTGGGGACAGAGAGCAACCAGCTTGATCCCCCAAAACAGCCTTTTTCCAGTGGTGTGGTAGCTTTGGGCTAGGATCTCAGCATTTTGTGGACAGAGACCCCTGCACAGGGCTGCACACCAGCTCCGTGCGGGCATGGCCCCCTCCGGAAGGGTTATGTGTGGGGTTGGGCTGGGCTCTAGGCATGGGGGTTAAACACCTGTGCACTGCACGGACTCAGTAAAGGGATCCTGTTGATCTGGAGCACTCTTGATTCTGATGCAGTGTTTCGTGAGGTTGGGACTTGGGCAACCTTCCGTGCCGTGAGCTCCTTCCAGAGAGCTGTCCAGTGTGTCCTTCAGCAGCTGTGTGAGAGCCTCATCTCTGTGCCTGCCCGGTGCTGTGTGTCGATGATCCTGGTCAGTGGAAAACCCATGGTGGCCTCTTGGAGCTTCGTATTTACTGGAGGAGATAGCTCTTAGTCCGAGAACCACAAAGAAACGTGAACTGATGTGATAAGTGTTATGAAGGCGAGACGTGGTGCCAGACACCACTAAGGGGCTGACTGGGAGGTCAGGAAAGCCTTCCCGAGGATGAGTGACATTTGAGCTATAGGAGTTGGGTGGGTGATGGGGAGTCGGGGACAGGGGACAGAGCACTGCAGACAGGGGTCAGAAATGCAGAGGCCGGCGTGGCTGGAGCGTGGAAGGTGCGGGGCGTGGTGGGAGAGCTAGGCCGTGCCGGGTTTGCATGTCATATTAAGGATTTGGGGTCTTTGTCCTAAGAGCAATGGAGAGCCATCAGTGGATAATTTGAGTCAGGGGCTTGCCTATGTTCCAGCATACTCGCTGCTAATGTTCTTTGATTTCACTGGTCCCCACCCCTCCCCTCTAATTGCCTGCTGTGTTTCAATTTCCCCAAATTCCACTGTTTTAATAGATTTAATGATGGGTGTATTCATTCTGTGAAGCACTTTGAGGGACATGAGAGGAAGGTTTGAATGCCCAGGCTTGGAAAGCTTTTGTTTGGTGTGTGTCCTGGTCCAGGAGAGCCTGGGGGAGGAGGAGGAGGGGCGAAGGCCTTCTCAGGCCCTCTTACCTTAGCTGAAGAGTGTGGATTCTCTGCTTGCTGTTGGGTTTATTTGTATGGTTTTGGTGTGTCTTCTAGATTTGGTTATCATTATGTTTATCATCTAAGTGTAATTTTTATACATTGTTCACAGCTGTCTTCTAAGAACAAGGTAAGAATAAAGGTTGTGAGTGTGTCCATTTGCGCAAACTTGTTTCTCTTTGTTGTTTGTTTTTGTTATTCACTGATGTCTTCTTAGAGAGGCCTTGGGCTCAAACGCTTTTCCACTGGTACCTGATCTCCCCACCTGGACAGACGAAGTGGGGCCTGAATAAGCTGGAGGTGTGGGTGCCTGGCCTCTTGGGCTCAGGGTGCTCGCTGCCTGTCACAGGTCCAGCTCGTGTATGTGCGGCGTGGACACTGGGTGCCTCCTGTATCTGATTGGTTTGCTAGGATCACGTACACATTTACCACAGAAATGTTTTCTATCTCAAGTTCTGTGCATGGGGAAAAAGGTCTGTTTCTATCTTTGCACTCCATGTAAAAACAGAAGTTCGCTCTTCTTTGCAAAAGGGGATGTCAGGAATTCTGATTTCTTAATTTGGTTGAAATCAAATTGGTAGCAATGGAATCAGCATCCACAAAGAATTCCTTTCTATTCTAAGTACAGAGAATCCGTCCTGGGACAAGTTCCGTTTCGAGGCAGGAGGGGTAAGAGTGTCAAAGAAGAAAAGATAAGAAAGAAATCTAGGGTTTTAAAATGTGTGGCTGTATAAATAAAGTGTGTGCTCTGCCTTTTCCATGTTTGTTACTTATCCTTCTGAGAAAAAAAAAAAAAGGCCTTTTCAATACTTCACAAGGTGGAAGATCATATAATGTTGTTGATGATAAAATGATTTTTATATACCTGTTTTCACTTTTGGAGGCTGTCGCAATGAAATCCAGGCCTTGGCCGCATGCTGGGAGTTAATGAGGTTTACAATTGGCACTGCTTAGAGTATTAGGGTAACGCATTTAAACATCAGCAGCTCACAGTCTGAAATGCTCATCATCTATCAAATATAGTCCAGAATCAATGCAAGGTCTTTCACTCTGCTAATAAGGAGAGTTTTCTGCACTTCTAGGGTGGACACAGATTGCAGATAAACACACGAAATTCATAAACTATAGAATTAAGCAAAGGCGTCTCTTCATTTAAAAAAAAAAAAAAAAAAAGAGCCTGATCATAATCACCAACAGTCACCTGCAAAGCTTAAATTTTCTTCTTAGTCATCAGACTCCCAAATTAATCTCCCAAAACAAAAAGCCTCATTAGCAGCTCACATTGAATCAGTGTTATTTTTTTTTTTCTTTCTCTCAAGGTGTCTGATTAACCCCCTTTCTTTTCGCATTACTCACTTTGTGTTAATATTTGATGTCTGAAATCATGGGGGGGGGGTGTGTGCAATGTGGTGGCTAGACACTGTCTGCGAGGAGTAAATTAAAAAGAATTCATAAAAAGGTTTGTATTATGTCGTTGGTATATTAGACAACCTTTAGGAATGTCAGGTGCCTGGGTCTATTTTTCTTTTTAATTCCAGAGAGGGTTGATTAATGACGGGGTGCTGATTTCACTGCTCATTCATATGTAGGATAGCCCTCCTCCTCCTGCCCCCGCTTCTCCTGCTTACATCCCAGTCCCTTTTTAGAGAGTTGGCTGTCAAGGGAAGGTGACAAATGGGGCCCTAGCTGGAGGGGGGGAGAAGGTGAAAGAAAGGTCTTTCTAAGGTGGATAGATAAAGCTTCATGTATGCTGATGGGGTTGACTCTGTGGCCAGCGGAGAATTGACACTGTGGGAGAGAAAAGGAAGAAATTCTAGTGTATTGTGTACAAGGGGGTGGCCTCCTGTGAGAACACAGAGAGGTCATACAAAACAGCTGTTCTCAAAGTGTGGTCAGTGGCACCCGGGAGTCTCTGACCTTCTCAGGGAGCCCGTGAGGTCAGAACAGTTTACTCGATAATAGTAAGTTGTGATCTGCCTTTTTCACTGCACTGTATTTGCACTGATGGTTGTAAAAGCAGTGGTGGGTATAACTGCGGGTGCCCTAACACCGGTCCAGCAGGGCCAGCGAGCCCGTCTGAGCGGTCTCATTCCTCACCAGGGCACACTCCTGGTAACAGCGGCAGTGACCTTGAGGACACCGAGGCCGCTTCAGCCTGTCCTGGAAGAAGTAGGAAAAATGATTGACCTCTGTCACTTCTCACCCTTGAGTACGTGTCATTTTAGAGTTCTCAGTGCCTGGCTGGGAGTACGCAGGGCTGTGGCCGCGCTGTCCTGAGACGGACGTCCGAGGAAGTGCATTTCAGCCCTTGTTTTGAGTTGTTAGCTGAGCTCGTCCTTTTCCATTGCATGGAACATCCTTTTTATTTGAAAGAATTAAATTTTTCCTGTGACAGCTTCCCAATGCCTAAAGACTTTTTTTTATATGATTAGTGGGGATATTAATGATGTGATTTTTTAAATATAGTGTAATGAAATCTACCAACATTTGGAAGATCTGCATAACTTAGGGAAAATGTATTTTCCAGTTGACCAAGACATGGTGTTAATTTTTTTTTTAATCCTCACCCGAGGATATTTTTCCATTTATCTTCAGATAGAGTGGGAGGGAGGGAGGGGGAGAGAGAGGGAGAGAGAGAGAGAGAGAAACATCAATGTGAGAGAGACACACCGATTGGTTGATTGGTTGCCTCGTGCACGACCCCGACCAGGGCCAGGGACCAAACCACAACTGAGGTACATGCCCTTGACTGGAATTGAACCGTGACTGTTTGGTCCAAGGGCTGACACTCTAACCACTGAGCAAAACTGGCCAGGGCATGGTTTTAAATTTTACCCATGGGTTAAAAGGTCTATTCAAAGTGCAGAATAGACCCATGGACTTGAACGTAACAGAATGGAGAAAGTTCACTGATACAGTGTCAGATTCCACATTGCAGCTGATCTTGAAGAAACTGCCACTTGCTGGAATGTGGTGTTGTATCATAGAAGAATATCCACAATGATCTAAAATGGCTATTAAAATCCTCTGTCTTCTAACTAGGAGTCTGTGTAAGGCTGAGATCCTTCGTTTCCTTCAACCAACACAACATATTGCAGCAGATTGAGTGCAGCTGTCTTCCATTAAGTCAGAAATCGAAGAGATTTGCAAAGACATAAAACTGCTTTTTTTCCTCACTACATGTTTTGTTTTAGAAAAGTTATTTTTCTTTTAAAAATTTTAAAAATTGAATTTAGAGAGAGAGAGAGAGAGATGTCAATTTGCTGTTCCACTTATTCATGCATTCATTGGTTGTCTGGTATGTGCCTTGACCAGGGATCAAACCTGCAACCTTGGCTTATGGGGACAGCACTCCAACCAGCTGAGCTAGCCGGCTAAGGTGAAAATAGTTATTTTTCAAACAAAAATATCTATTATATTGTAATATAATAGTCTTATTCACTTTTTAATGAATTAGTAAATATTAAAAAGTTTTATTAGGTTTTTTTTAATCCTCACTGAGAATGTTTTTCATTGATTCTAGAGAGAGAAGGAGAGAGAGAAACATTGATGTGAGAGAGAAACATCGATTTGTTGCCTCCTGCATATGCTCCGACTGGGAATCAAACCCACAACCTGGGTATGTGCCTGATCAGGAATCGAACCTGCAACCCTTTGGTGCACAGGACAATGCTCTAACCACTGCGCTACGCCGGCCAGGGCAAAAAATTGATCAGTTTTAATTTCTTACATTTGATAACTATGACCCACATAAAGAAAAGCTCTCTGGGACCCTCAATAATTCATAATCATGTAAAGGGGTCCTGAAATCCAAAAGTTTGAGAAATGCTGAGCTAGAAAAATGGAAGGGCAGGTGGAGTATGGGGTGGAGATGCAGAGATGTAGTAGTGGCATTTGGGAGACGTTTTCTTCCGATATCCTTGGTTTTTCTCTGGGAAATAGATGAGCGGGAGGATGAGGTTGAGGTGTTGGCAGTTTGAGGAGAGAGGAGAATAGACGATTGTCATCTAGAAGTGGGAGTTGGAGAGGCCAGGGAACACAGCATGGTTGCTGGGCAGGACCCACTGGAGGGTTTGTGGTCGTGACATTCGAAGTGAGACCTGTTAGGGCACCTGTGTGCTTCCCAGCAAACGCAGCTGCTTAGCTCCTGGCGTGGAGTTGGAGGTGTTTGATGTAACCAGGTTGAGGGCTCGGCCAATGAATAATAATCCAGTGTAGGAGAAGTGCCAGCGAGGTCAGGCGCCTGCAAGGGAGCAACTGTAATGATCGACGGTAGATTTAATCCGGACAAGCGGCAAAGAGGGGACGCTGGAGTAGGAAGCAGTGAGAAGGTGGAGAGCTTATCGAATTGTAGGTTTCAGAGTGGTTGAAGATTGTTGACGTTGGGGTATGAGACCGAGTGAGCAGGAAGACTAGAAGATAGTGGCCAAAAAGTGAAATGCAAGAACTTGAAAATCAGGAGGTATTGCAGTTATTAGTAATGGCAAAAGTCTAGAGTGTGAGCATGGGAGTGGGTGACTGAGGAAGGGTGGAGAAAAGATCATGGGAAGAGAGGGCTTCAGGTAATTGGGAGGCTGAGGTGTTCGAAGGATTAATATACGGAAGGATTGGTGTATTGAAAATATTATTAAGGTAGGAGTAGGGATGGAGAGCGTGTCAGCTAGCCAGGAGCCGAAACATGGTGGGGATACAAATCAGGAGTTCCCAGGTGACAGAAACAAAGAGAGGTGCTGAGTGATGGAGTCAGGTGATGTATTAAAGGGGGAAAAGGACAGAAGGGTTGCGGGATGGTCTGGAAGAGGCAGTGAGGAGGAAGGAGTAACCTATCCTGTCATAAGCCTGGTGCAACCCAGGACTGCAAAGGAAAATCCCTCGCTGCTTAAGACAGGGCTGCACTGGAAGGGTTCCCCTCAGGGAGGGGCCAGGTATTGATTAGCACAAGAACATGGAGGGATATTTAGAGGACTCCTCTGAAAGGGATTTCCTTTGGCAAACAGGCTGAGGATAAGATTTTGCCAATCATGAACTGTGAAATCTCAAGGGCACAGTGGAAGGGTTTCTGGGGGATCGCGACAACATAGGGGAAGTGCAGAGCCACACAGGGATTAGGTATGGGTGATAAAGGGTAACTAGGGAGTCTTGGGTTGCTAGTGAAGGTCAACAGGCACAGGATAAAGGACACAATGGATGAGTCCTGGTGGACTCCAGATTGTTCTGGGTGATAGGGATCTTTGCAGAGAGGCAGGGAGGCCTGGGGAGGGGCAATTTTATTACTTGAAGAACTTACAAAGTAAAAATATTCTGTGGAATTGGAGCTCTGCTGAATTTTTTCCCCCCTAGATAGTTAGACTAAAGGATGAAGGAAGCAAATAGTTGCTGAGCACATAGAGAGTTCCAGGTCCGGTGCTAACAGTTTCCACCCTTTTTCTTATTTAATCCTCGTTAAGTCCTTAAGATAGGTCCTTTCCCCCCGTCTCTGACAGAGGGAGGTGCAGAATTTAAATAATTTGCTCAAAGTTAAATAGCTAGTGAATTCTGGACCTAGAATTTGGACCTAGTGTTTAAAAATATTTGTGCCTAACCTGCTCTACCATGAACTTTCTGTGTAGAGAAGAATGTTAAAAATAGAGCTTTGCATGAGAGCTTTGCACCTGTCTTTGCTTGGAAGTTCTGATGCCCTTTGCAAGATTGTTAGCCTCTACGACTAATTATTTGGCCAATGTAAGGCGGACCTAAAACCTTCACCAGTGCTATCCCAACTCATCCACACCCACAGACTTAGGAAAAACTGCCCCCCCTTCCTCACAATATTTTAAACCCAGGAATAGTTTTTGGAACACTTTCTCCCTTTTTTACTATTCTTAGACTCAACCTTGAGGTACCATTGCACACGTTTTCTCAGAATACTTATCTTTACTGGCCCAACCCTTCTGCATTCTTCCCAGCATGTCACGGAGCTCAGAAAAGGTTTGCAAGAGCAATTTCTGTTCCCTCCCACTTTCCTTGTTCGGCTATCTGCTCATGCTTTATCTGCAGAGCAGATGTTTAACATGCAACTCCAAGATTTTAAAGGAAAGGAAATCAGGTGTGAGCTGTTTCCTGGCTGTCAGTGACAGTGTCACAAGCACAGGTGGCCGCTGCTGAAATGAAACGTCCTGTGCTAAGCGGTGAGGTATTCCTGAAGTGAGACCTGGGATGCTTCTGTCCTGGTAACTTTCCCATTGATTGTGGCATAACTGTCAGTGAGTCACTTCCTCCTGGAGCGAGAGTCTCAGACTACATTTAAGGGAGCTTTTTGAGGGTGAGGCTTCTGTTGCTATTTGATGTAAAGGTTTTGGGATCTTCAGGTGGTTAAGTAAGAGATGAAAGAAGATAACCGTCATAGATACCGTAGAATAACTTAGTCTCTGTAATCAAGACTATATGGTAAGGTAACATGGTCTTGTGTTAGAAATGGAGAGAACCTCAGTGTTTGAAAAACCTAGGTTAATTTCAGATTATTAATTCATTTTGTGGTAGGCAGTTAGACAGACGTGATTAGAACAAGGACAGAAGGTCACCAGGGCGCAAAGTCTCAGGTACTTAGCATCTGGCAAAACTGGGAAAACAAGGACCTCACCCCCAGGGTGACCTTGTCGCCCCTGGCATATCACTGGTCATGCGGTTTAGACCCCCTGACCTTCCATATCACTAGTCATGTGGTTTGGACCCTCCCCTGACCTTTCCTCCCTGGCATGTTGCTAATCATGCAGGTAGATCCCTTAGAGGGCAAATGAGAGGGCTGGAGAATAGCCCTTAAGCATTAAGCCCCAAGACAGTGAGGTTCTGACCCATATCAAATACATTTAGGCCTCAGTTGTATTTCAGCCCCAGGCCCAGAAAGGCAGCGAAACCAGACAAGCCCTGCCGTGGCTGACCTCAGGCCAGCTGCGTTGACTACTGACCCCCTGCCCTGGCGCCGACCAGTCAGTGGAGATCATGCCCCTGAAAGCTGGGAAGCTGATGAATATTCTTTTGGGACCCTCCCCTGATGCCTCTAGATAAACACCCTCAATAGGAGGACCCAGTTCGGCTCTCTGCAGGGCACACCTGCACCTTTCCCCACCCTCTCCCTCCAGGTGTGTTTTCCTTGCCTCTCTTTCTCCTAAGCTCACGGCCCTTCTTCTGTCTCTGTAGCTTGTTTCCTGAGCCCAGTTCTTCTACTTCTCACTTCCACCTCTGTGATTTTGGAAATAAACTTTCTCTTATAGTTTGAGTCTTGGCTCTGAACTGAGGTGCTGTTCTCTCCCAACAATTTAACGGGTATTTATTGGCACCAACTATGTGCCAGGCACTCTTCTAAACAAAACAGTAAACACTGTGTTCTTATGTAGCAAATAGTGCAAACCAATAATATGTATGATACAGAGGCGCAGGTATCTACTAAAGCAAGGGAAGGGGGTGGTGACGGGGCTCCGAGGGTGCTGTGGTCGATAAGTGTGGTCAGGGAAGACCTCTTTGAAATGTGATATTTGGGCAGAGACCTCAGAGAGTGAGCCATGTGAGAATCCATGAGTTGCGCTTTCTAGGTAGAGGGAATAGCAGACGCAGAGAGCCCGAGATGGGAGGGTGCTTGACCTGTTTGAGAAGCAACGAGGAGATGGGCTTGAGCAGAGATGGGTGATGAGCAGGAACGTGGAAGAAGCCAAAACGTATCCAGAGGCCAGATTATGTAGATCTTGTAGAATTTTATTCCAGGTGTAGTAGAAATAGCTGGAGAGTTTTGTGCACAGGACTGACATGCTGTGAATTACATTTTGAAAGGATCTTCCTAGCTGAGTTGTAGAAAATAGAGCAATGTGGGCAAGAGTGGAAGAAAGCAAAAGATGGCAGGACCAGGGTGCTAGTTGTGGAGATGATAAGTACTACCTGCATTTGAGGTGTGGCAGAGGGCAGTCCAAATAACTGAGGGGATTCTGGGGGAGGAATTGGTTTGCAAGCCAAACTGTGAGTTCTGTAGGACATGTAATGTTGAGGTGCCTATTAAAGATGCAGTTGGATAGGTAGGCTGTTAGATGTTTGGGTCTGGATTTTAGGGGAGAGGTCTGGGTTCAAAATAGGAGTCAACCAAATTATTTCCTTGATCTGAGCCAATTTTCAGTGTAAGGAGTTGGTGCTGTAATAACTTCTGAGGTTCAGTGAGTTGGGGGTTGGTGTGTGTGTGTGTGTGTGTGTGTGTGTGTGTGTAAATGGGGGCCTTTTGTATTGAGTATTATAAACTCATAGGTTTTTAAAATATATATTTGGCATGTTGTAATCAAATGTGTTGGTCTCACTTTTGGTCAGTGGGAACCTTTTTTATATTTTCTCCTTAGTCCTTTTGGATAGGATTCATTAATATGTGATAAGCTTACTTGCCTTCTGGGAAAATAGAATGTTATTTTATATATTTCTTGCTCCAGAGCTGGAATCTTCCACTCTTCCATGGAGCCCTTATTCTTTTTAATGGGCAGTTATTTAGAGACCACAATCTGGGGACTCAGTGTACGTCCTACTTCTGGGTTGTCATTGCTTTTAGGTCTTTTTAATGGCTAGTAGGGGAAAAAAGTCTTCAGTTCATACCAGTATTCTGCATTCAAAGTTAAACAGTTGACAAAATTAAATTTGAAGTATTTTTATTTTTCTATTTATATCTTTATTCTTTCATTGAAAGTCTTGGTTACCAGCAACATTTACATAATTACATATATGCAAGATGTAGGATATATTTAAAAGAATAACACCAGCCCGGCTGGTGTGGCTTATTGATTGAACGTCGACCCATGCACCAAGAGGTCGCTGGTTCCATTCCTAGTCAGGGCACATGCCCAGGTTGTGGGCCAGATCCCCAGTGGGGGGCATGCAGGAGGGGGCCAGTCGATGTTATCTCTCATCAATGTTTCCATCTCTCTCTCCCTCTCCTTTCCTCTCTCTCTAAAATCAATAAAGAAAAAAAAATTTTTTAATAAAAAAATTAAAGAGTAACACCAGTATTGCTACCAACAATTAGTTAGTGAATGAAGTTTAAGATGTCTTTTCAGCTCTATTTGTGCTTAGAATGTATCTTACTAAATATATACAGTGAAAAGACTGTGTTCTAAGGTTATTTAAAATAATTCATTTCTCTATGTGGTTTTGCCACCAACTTGCTATATGGTTAGGTTCATTCGTTTCAGTTGGTTTTCAATTCTTAGAGATTGCTTTTTTTCTTTTAGGCTTAATTTAATTTTTGAATATGTAAAACATATGCTTCCCAAGTCAAAACTATGTAACAGAAGCAAGGTATCCTCAGAAAAGTCTGACTTAACATGCTTGTCCCCTTCACCCTGTTTTCTCTCTCCCCTTAGAGCTCACTCTCATTAACTTTAGTTTTTGGCTTCTCCTTCCATAGGGTATTTCTCTCCCAAATATAAGTAAATTGGTATGTATGTATATTCATGTTCATATTTCCCTATACCCTAAAGGCAGGTATGTAAACTTTCTGTATTGTATTGTATTGTATTGTATTGTATTGTATTGTATTTATTATCTTATATTTATTTATATACTATACTATACTATACTATACTATACTATACGTTCCTGTGAGGGAGTGTATGTAGTATATGTGCATGTGTATTAATAAGGGATCTCAATATAGCCAGAGAGGGAGAGAGATAAGAAATTGGCTCATGAGATAATAGAGGAACGGCGGTGGTACATTCAGTCTGAATCCAAAGGCAGAACCAGGGAAGCCGATGGTGCAAGTCCCGGGCTGCGGGAAAGAGAAGATAAATGTCCCAGCTCAGTCAGTCGGGCAGAGAAAACCACCCGTAGGATTAGGTTCTTGGTCCTTTTTGAGACTCCTGCCCTTCCGCTTCAGCCCCCTGTGAAGGCCAAGGTGTTTGCTGATGCTTGTGGTCTGGGGAGTTACAGCCTTCTGCTGTGGAGTTAAATAAATACAGCCCTGTCTGTTCTCTTTTAAGAAATGTTAGTTCACGTTATCCTTCCAATTATTAATTTAGGATATAATGTTTAAAATTCACCGAAGGGGTTGCATGTCCATTTGGGGGAAAATCCCCTTGAAAGTCCCTGAGGATTGGCTGACCATGTAATTCATATTGAAATTCTCCTTCGATCACTTTATGATTTTTTGATCAGTGCTTTTTTTTCTTTTTTTCTTTTTTTTAAGTCAGGCAGTAAAACAGTTACCAACTCACTGAAGGAAAAAGCATTAAACTCTGATGTTGCTTGTCCATAATTAGCAATAATTGTACCTAACAAAAGCAAAAGAGCCTCAAAAGTCTTGTAGCTTAATTTGATTTTGCAGAAATATAAAGCACTCCCAACAGTTTCTAATTTTGATTGTTCTTTACTATTGGTGTTCTGAGTTGTAATTGCCTGCTTTTTAAAAAGCGTGGTATTGTTATGAGACCTTTAGATATAGGACTGGCTGATGGATGCAGAGATAGTGTGAAACAGGATGGGAAAACATGTCGGGTCAATTGGGACAGAAAATGTTTCTTTCCTTACCTATTTTTCAGCATTTATAGGTTCTTCCAGGCAGTAAAATAAAATTTACCCAAGTAGACCAGGCTCAGACAGTTATAATAAATGCTTCTAGTTATTTTCACGAAAATCTACATTCATGGGTGGCCTGTGTTAATAGGTGAACTCATTGTATTTTGTTTATGATTATTAGTATTGCAAAACATAGTTAAATATGAAACATTTATGTTTTTTTCTTTACTAGATCTTGGCCAGTTCTTAGGTAAGCAAATTATGTTCATATAGTTAACTTTTAATTAATCTGTATTGGGGATAGGGGTGGAAATGGCATTCTGTTTATTGTGGATTTGGGATAAAATCCAGAAAGATGACTTAATCAGAATATTGTAAGCAGAAAGCATTGTTTGGTCCAGTTCTCATTAATAATATTTCTTGAGTTCCTAAGCTACTTTTCCCAGTAATGATAGTTTATACAATTTAGTTTTAAGTTTTAAAATTTTATTTGAAATCCTCCAACGTCTTAGATAGTCATTCAGAACATGAATTGTTACGGAGGCCTCAGAGAAGTCACTGAATCTATACTGATTCCAATATAACTTGAAAATATTTTACTTACTTAAAGATTTAATCTTGCTATCAGTTTGTTTCTCATGATTAACCTCATTTCAAAGCAGAGAGCTGAAACCAAAATGGGATATACATAACTTTTTCTTTGCTAACCACATCTCAGCCCCTGGACTGAACCTGGCGATTGAGGTTCAGTCACCTTTGCAAACTGCTACATGAACATCTGTGGGACGGTGGGAGGTGAGAGCATAGTACATACCCAAGGCTAAGTTGCTCCACTCCCTGTGGCCATTGGTTCCTTTTTGGGGACTAGGAAACAGATGTTGGAAGAAGAAAAAGATCCCAGTTCATCGTCATAATTGTATCTGGGATCTCAATCCCCATTACCAGGAACTCATTTGTTCTGGGCAGGGATTTCTCTTTAGTTATTCTTGAGTTGACCATGGACAGCTTGGGGGCTGCCTCCTGAAAGTTGACCAGTATTTCGCCCTCCACCTCCAGGATTTTGCAGCGTCCTTTCTCCTGTCATGGGAAAGATGAGGAAGTATATTGGAGGTAGCCATGCCTTTTGATGATTCTTTGTTTTTGTGTGTGCCCTTAACACTGAAAAGTTGGAGGCTCTCTGTGATGCAGATGACAGAGGACAAGTTGTTTCTTGGAGGCTGAGAGTTTAGGTTTACATGGATTTATGATGTGTCTCAGAAAAAATTATAATCCCAGGGTTTAAGAGTGGTAATGTAGTTGGGAAAGGGGGGGCTGTAAGTGTTGAGACTGTTTATAAAGCAAGCACATTGTCTTTCCTAGACATGGATGCTTGTTTGAGGGGCATGGGATGAAGGGCTGATGGAGATTACTAAGAACAGCTGCTGCTCTTTCTTTTTTTAAATTAAAATATTTCTTTAAAAAACATTTTTATTAATTTTTAGAGAGAAAGGAAGAGAGAGGGGGGGAGAGAGAGAAACATCATTGTGAGAGTGAAACATGAATCGGCTGCCTCCTGCACGCCCCCTGCTGGATTTAGCCTGCAACCCCAGCATGTGCCCTGACTGGGAATCGAACAGGCAGCCTTTCAGTGTACAGGACGATGCCCAACCAACTAAGCCACACGGGCCAAGGCTGGCTGCTACTCTTAATGCTGGCATTGCTCCCGAACAGCCTGTATAAACCGTACATTACCATATCTAAACTATAGAACATTTCATTACATTTTTAGTATTTAAGATATTTCCAATAATGCACAGTGGTGTGTCCTGTGCCTCCTGTTTATTACTGTGTGCTTTGATTTTTAAACCCCTTATTCAATACATTTATTGTTACTGAACTTCAGTGCCTCCCTTACCCTCAGAAAACAGGGTGAAACAGTCTTTGATTGTCTGAGATGAAATTGATGGAAATATTTTAGAACTTTGAATAAATGTTAAAAACCTCATCTTCCTCTGCTTACACTGACTATTATGACCCCATCCCTGAGAAGTGTTACCCCTGAAACTAGGTCTGAGTTTTCTTTTGGTAACAGAAATTTCTGCAAATTCAATTTGGAATCAACATGTGAGCACTTTTTTTTTTTTTTCCTTTTTCATGGTATTAAATACAGAAAAGCATAATCAATTTTAAGCTTCTTATAAATGATGGAGCCCTTGTTTACATGGGTAAAATGACTCTATCTTAGTAGTGTATTGAAGTTCATGTTAATGTTTGCTATTTAATGACACCTAATGATATTCAATGAAGGGTTATTCTAAACCGGAGAGAAAATGTGTTACCCAGGCAACTGCCTCAGGCAGACTACAGATTCAGTCATATGGCTCTATAGTACACATTATTTCAGCATCTTTAAGCATAAAGAACCACACATGTAATTGACTGTGAAAAATTACTGCTCAGTTACTGTATTGTATGGTCATAATA
Organism: Tadarida brasiliensis; assembly: GCA_030848825.1. Taxonomy (NCBI): domain Eukaryota; kingdom Metazoa; phylum Chordata; class Mammalia; order Chiroptera; family Molossidae; genus Tadarida; species Tadarida brasiliensis. Next base: position 72,144,417 of record CM061267.1, on the reverse strand, counting down.
GAAGTAAATGAATACGTCATTGTTGTTGGAACAAGTGTGTTGGGAATCACTTGTAGACGCTATTATTTAAGAAGGAAAAATACAATAAGAAGAAAATAGCTGGTTTAATTAACATGTAAAATTGGGTTAATTTGAATTCAGCTGGCACAGCAGATATTAATGTTGGCTGTTGTGCGTGTGGCTGATATTCTGGCTCAAGCCTGTGTACTTCTATTTCTTCTTGCCCACACCATGAGTAATTTTATTTAAAAAAAATATGATAAAGGCTGTTTCAGTCACTTAATGTTTGCTTTGCCAATGGTTTATGTTATAATGACATCCAAAAAAGGGTTTTGCGTAGATCCAAAACAGAGGATTTGTAACTGAATGGAAGCAAATGTTAAAATGTTCCTGAGTAATTGATCTTGTTCCTCAAAGAGGAATCAGTAAAACTGATTTCATGTAGTTTTCAAAAATTGAAGGTGGCATGTTTGCTCGTCACTTTTGTGTCTGTGCTTAGGTGCCTTTTGTTCTCAAATCATGTTTTGTTTTGTTTTCAGACTGAGTGGTAGGGAGAGAGAAAGGAGAGAGGAAGGGAGGGAGAGAGAGAGAGAGAAACATCGATGTGAGAGAGACACATCAATTAGCTACCTCCTGCACTACCCCGACCAGGGCTGGGGACCAAACTGCAACCAAGGAACGTGCCCTTGACCGGAATTGAACCCGAGACTGTGGTCCATGGGCCGACACTCTAACCGCTGAGCCAAACCAGCCAGGGCTCAAATCACGTTTTACTCATCATCACCGTGCTTCAGAGACTCCAAATAACACTTTGAGAAAGGCATTGTGTTCCAATTAAAAACATCATTTAACTTTTTTTTTTTTTTTTTTGGCATTTTAAAGTGCTGTTTGAGCAAAGAACACGCACAGGTAATATGGGCATCTTTAAAAGTATGCATGAGAAAATTCTGTTCCTCAGGCTGCCCTCTGTGCCTCAGCCACTCACGGAGTCTCTTGAGTGGAGGGTACTTACTGTGCTTTTCAGCTCTGAACCAGGGGAACAATCAACCTGGAGGCTGAAGTAGGATAAACAAAGGGTTGGCAGGGTGTGCGGTATGGGAAGCGTTTGAAGGAACTGGTTATCCAGTGGCACGGAGCTGCTAACCTGCCACTTCATGCAGTGATCGCCAGTGCACAGCATTCGCTTCAGAATGCTGGTTAACAGATGTGAGTCCCCACTGGGTTTCAGTTACTGATTTCTTCTCTGCAGTTTATCTCCCCATTACTGTTCTGCATTTGCCATGTTAATAAAGTTGAAGCCTTCTCATCCAGCCTGAATTAAAAGAATAGGGGAGATACAGAAAAACCTAGATTTTAAAAAATCTACTTCGCTTGCCTAAGTTGATTTTCCAATATGGTGCACAACTGCTTTCCCCCTGTTTTGCCAGTGGTCTTTGTTTTCACCTTTAAAAGCAATCCCCAATTTAAAATGATGTTTATGTTTGTTTGTTTTTTAACTTAGTACACTTTTCCTTTAAGAAAAAAACAATACCAACTTTTTGGATAGATCTCAAAAATGCTCTTTAATCCGTGATGTAATTAAAATGGAGAATATTTGATATACCTTAAATTCTGTTCTCAATATTGGTAATTTTTACAAAGTAGAGATAATACCATATGATGAGATGATATTTTAGATTTGCTTTTTTTAATGATGTCTATTAGTAGCCTCAGCCAGGTGGCTCAGTTGGTTGGAGTGTCGTCCTGTACACCAAAAAGGTTGCGGGTTCGATTCCCAGTCAGGGCACATATCTAGGTTTCGGGTTCAATCTCCAGTCAGGGCGTATGGGAGGCAACCAATCAGTGTTTCTCTCTCCTCCTTCCCCCTCTTCCTCTTTCTGTAAAATCAATAAAATATCCTCGGGTGAGGATTTTTTAAAAAAAGTCTATTAGTATTTAATAAATAATAGGATTCTGTCTAGAGTCTTAGATAAAGAATATGATTTGTCTCTAGTTTTAAAAGCTTGGTGGTTCTTTTCCTTGATGCAGTATTACTCTTGTGGGGATTGGCTATGATTAGAGCTTTTTTATGACTCAAAGGTTAAAAGACGAAGTATTGGGGGTGGCAGGACAAGGGGACACATTCTCCTGAGGTCATCTGGCAGCATTATTTGGTAGAGAGGGGAACTAGGAATGGGGGATAGAGGCTGTGTAGGTGAAAGACACAGCCAAAGAGAAGTAGAAGGGATGAATCACCCCTGGTAAATATGTGTGATCCCTCTGGTAAGCAAGAAGATGTTGGAGGTATAAGAATGCCCTCCATAAATCCCACCAGTTGGCACAGTCAGCCTTGGGCAGCTCAAGTGCCGTTGGAAGTGAAATCCAAGGCACCGGACAGACAGGTAGATCTGGAAGTGTGGGCGTATCACTTACCGCACTAAGCTCACAATTACGACAGCCTATATATTTATCTTTTTTTGGCAATGTGAAGGCAGTGATATATGCAGAGGTTGTATTTATAGGCTAAATTCATGATAACAATACAGTAAAATTGCTAATAAAATCTTTAATAGGTTTTTAAAGCCAGGCAGTAGCCTACTTGTTTGAACAATAGTCAATCTGCCAGATTTCATTGGAGCCAGTGAATTTAAATAGGCCCTTGGCAAACGCAGCAGTGAGATTTGAACCTGAGTGAGTGGTCAAGCTGAGAAGCCCAGCTGGCCTCAGAGCAGATGCATCCCTGGGAATGCCCAGGCCGGTGCTGGAGCCAGAGCGGGCATGGAAGGCTCCCTGGAACGGAAAAGGGAAGAAAATGGGATCGCAGAGTGCAAGCCTTGGAGAGAGCACCTTTTGTAGATCAGGAAAGGAGGGCTCCTCTGACTTGCCTGGCAAGATCAGTCAGTTAGGCAGAGGGAACACTAAATGCAGGTCTCTTTCCCCCTTATTACTGATGGTTGTTAAGAATATAAAATTAGGTGATAATTCATTGTCTGTGTTAAGAAATTTACATAATTGGGGCTGTGAAGCTTAGATTGTTTGCTTGCTGACCATCAACTGGCATATTAAATAAAATCTTTATGTATGAGCTCCTTCGTCATCTGCCTGGCTAGCAGTGTTCATGTCTTCAGTGACCTCAGGGCCGTAGACTGTCTGTGCTTCTAGATGCCACAGCCCCTGCAGCCACAGGCCACCCAGGGTCCCCAGCTGGCACCTCACTTGCCCCTGGGCTTTAAAAAAAATTTTTTTTTAAATATGTTTTTATTGATTTTTTTTAAGAAAGAGAAGAAGGGAGAGAAAGAGAGAAACAATGATGTGAGAGAGAAACATCGATCAGCTGCCTTCTGCATGCCCCACACTGGGGATCAGGCCTGCAATCTGGGGATGTGCCCTGACCAGGAATTGAACCAGGATCTCTCAGTCCATGGGACAATGCTCAGTCCACTGAGCCACACCAGCCAGGAAAGCCCCTGGGCTTTTAAAAAAGTATGCTTGGACTTCTAGGACAACCTGCCCCCCGCCCCAGCTCTGTCTAGAAAATGAATCCTGAATTTGACCACTCATTTATGTCTCTCCTGCTACAACTCCAGTCCTGCCTACTGCAGCCACTTCCTGACTGTGGACTCACTGCTTCGCCCTGCAGTCCGTGCTCTGCAGGGCCCTGAGTATTCATGGGGTGAGGGCATATCACTCTCCTGCCCCAAACCCTCCAGCAGCCCGGCTGCTGTGGCTCAGTTGGTTGGGCGTCATTCCCTGCGCTGAGAGATCACTGGTGCGATTCCCAGTCAGGGCACATGCCTGGGTTTCAGGCTCAATCCCCAGTAGGGGGCATGCAGGAGGCAGCTGATCTCTCTCTCTCTCTCTCTCTCTCATCAATGTTTCTTTCTCTCCCTCTTCCTTCCTCTCTCTCTAAAATCAATAAAAACGTTTTTGTTTTTGTTTTTTAAAAACCCTCCAGCAATGGCTGTTTCCTATATGTGCTTGGAATAAAATCCACACAGCCTTGTATGTGCTGCACACTCCTTCATCCCCATGTCCTTGATCACTTCCTTCCTCCTCTAGTCTCCAGCCACGCAGGTGTCTCCTGCCCCGTGGAACTAGCCCGGGTTGGCCTGTCTTAGGGCGGGCTCTTACACTGAGGTTTCTTCTGCCCAAAATACCCTTTCTCCTGATCTTCCCAGTGCTTCCTCCTTTTCGTCATTCGGATCTTAATGCCATCTCCCCAGAGGCATTTGCTGACCACCCTAGGGGGAAAGGCTCCCTCTCTGCCATCTTCGTCATTCTCAAGCTTGGCTGAATGGTAGAGTCACTTGGGAAGCTTAAAAAACAAATAATTGCTCAGGTCCTCCTCGGACCAGTTAAATAGGCTCTCTGGGGCTGAGGGACACTGGTTTCATGAATTCCTCATCTTCTACACAGCAGTTATCTGATTCTGGAATCATCTTGTCTTTGTGTTTGTGCTCCATGCCTGCCTTCCCCACTGGCGTGAAATTCCTTGAAGACACAGATCCTGTCAGTCTTACTCATTTTCATGGTACCCTGTTGTCTAGGGCATTGCCTGGCATACAGTAGGTGCAGGGTACATATGTGCTTGGTGGCCTGAACAGTGTATATTTGCAAGGCATTTGGGAGTGAGATAAAAGACCTGGAAAACCCCCAAAGCTAATAAAGATGTTCAAATAATGGAGGCCAAAGCTCTTTGGATAAAATGGTGATCACAGGAAAGCCCAGTGCTGTGTTTTTTTCCTTGATATTCATAGATACTTGAACCTGGGTGGTCTGGTGGTTGGAGCCCTATTTTTGGAGTTAGATTTTACTTTTATCTCTGCCATTAATCCTGGACAATTGTTTGGCTTCTGTTATTACACACAGAAGAGGGTTGGAAGGAAAAGTTATTCTTGCGAAGCACTCTTGTGGTTAGGAGCCCTCAGTAAAAGTGGTAATTGGGTTTTGATATGGTGCATTGTCTACAACCCAACTTCCTGCAGTCTGAGCAGATCAGATCCTTATGTGCAGTCGCTGAAACTTTCATAGCCGCAGAGTTGGCCTGGAGCTCAGAGCCAGGCTGCAGATGAAAGGGACCACATGGGGCACGAGCCACTGGCCAGCGAGCGAGAATAAGCAACAGCAGGGAGAAACAGGAGAGCTGGAGGTTATGGTATCCCCCTGGACAGCCAGAGGTAGTGGGATTGTTTCAGTCGTTCATTTCTCTTTTCAGTCCCCTTCCCCCTGTGTCTTATTCCGTCTGTCTGTCACTACCCAAGTCTTGATCCTTGCTGTTTTGTATCATATACATTTTTATTTTTTATTACAAAAATAGTATACTGTGTGTATTATTGAAAAGATTAGGAAATATGGGCAAGCAAAAAGAAAACTTAAATTTCTTATAATTTAACTCCCGAGAGATCATCACTGTCAACAGTTTGGTGTACAAATTGTGTGTGTGTAATATATATAACTTTTGTCCATTTTTAACAAAATGGAAGCACTTTATACAAACATTTGTGTAACCGATGTTCTACTTAATAATGTGAATTTGTGGACAGTTTTTAGTGGTTGGACAGTATTCCTTTATTGAATCAGTCACCTACTGGTGCATATTGAGGTTTTTTTTTCATTTTCTCATGATTCTCAACAATGCTTCTTGAACAGCTCTGTAGGTAAACGTTCGCACACATGCGTTCTTTTTTAGGATAAGTTCCTAGAAGTGGGATTATGGTCAAAGAGCGTAGGCATTTTTAAGTCTTGCTCTGTTGTCCGATTATCCTCTGGAGATCATAGCACTATTTACTCTTATCGTCAGGAGCCCATCTGTGTCCCTCAGGCGTTCATGGCTCTTTCCTGGGTTCAGCCAACACAGCTCCCCAACTCTAGGCTCTTCTCCTTCCAGTTCATTTATCACTCCTCTGCTGGAGTAAACAGTCTGAAGCACAGATTCATCCTGTCACTCAAAATGTCAGACCCTTGTCTACCATCAGGACATGACCACCAGGCCTTCCATCGCACTTGCCCTCACTGCAGCACACCTGCACAGCTGTGGTCCTTGATCCCCGCCTTCCTTCCTTGGTGTCTGGCTCACCATCTGTCCCCTGGACCACCAGTTCTTGGGGAGCAGAGATTACATTTTCATCTGTCTAATCCTAGCACGATGGCCTCTCTTTCTCCCACTGCCCTCTTGACTGTGCTACTTCTTACCTCTCCTGCAAGACTAATGATTACATGTTTACTTGGTCACATCTTCCCTCTGACATCCTATGTGTCTAATTTCCCCATCTCCTCCCGTGTCTCAATCAAACAATAATCTCTCCATCCTCTGAATTCATTGAGTAATTTATCTCCAGTTCCCTTTTATTACTGACACCTTTCCCATAACACTGTAGTTTTCCGTCTGTATTCTTTGTTGGATTTTCAGTATCTCCATGCTAAGAGCTATCCCTTGCAGAGTTGAGAAGGGATGGGGGCAGGAGACCAAAACGTTTGCTACTATAAAGGAGCACTGTGATCATTTTGGTACGTATCCCTCCACTGTCTTTCTGTGCAGATGATAGATATGTAATCTCACATTGTCATAAATTTAATCCACTTTTAATCCCTTTCCTCTTTGGCTCAATATTTGATGGTAGTATGTGGTGTTTTTGCTGCTTCACCTGGACTTTAAAGGAGTTGTCAAGTTGCTGCTGTTATAAATGGCTTTCAGAAGGAAAAAAAAAAACAGCTCCAGTTTGGAAAACAAAAATGACTTACTTAAAAAAAAGCTCTGGGAGCAGCAGAACCATAAAGTAGAGTGAGGAGAAGCCTGACCTCCGAGCAGCGTGGGCCAATGGAAACATGGCTTCCGTGTTTGCGTCCACGTTAGCTGGCCCATGTCTCTCTGTTACCTGTTGCAGGTGAGCATATGTCAAACACTTTTCCTTCGAGACTAGACAGAGTTCATCAGAGTTGCCTGATTTATTTTAAAGGACAGTGAACGTCGTCAAAGAAGTTCAGGGAGCGGAGGGTGGGAAAGCCACCGAAGTGAGCTCAGCCGCCGGGTCTGAACTTGATTAAGCTTGTATTCTTTGTTGTAATTCGTGCTAATACCCATTAAATCTGTAAAGCAAGACTGAAGTACTGTTTATATGAAAAACATATATAAATGTTTTGAGATAGCGTGCTGTAAATGAATCTAGTACTATATAATTACTCTGATAGCCTTCTAGTCAGATTACCTTGAAAATCCAAAATAATCTTAATGAACACTAAGACATTATGATTTCATGGTTCGCCTCTATACCTCCTACATAGATGTAGAGTACTTGTATCTAACAGGATTACCAAATTACATACCTTTTTGGTATCTGTAACATGCCTAAAATACCAGAGTCCTCATTGGCCTGTTGTGAAACCACACTGACGTGACCAGGGGATTTGTTCACGCACACCCAGAAGCCTTCAGGTGTCTTGTACCATTTTGAGAGAGGTGAGATGCTCTTTTTGTTTTATTTAAGTCTTTCTTTATTCAGATCATCAACTTTTTTTTTTTTTTTAAATGTCCCTTTTCTAGATAACACACGGTGTGATTCACTTTTTAACTAACCTAACATCTGTGCAGGGATAACTGAGCAAATGTGATTGTTTTCTGCCTTTTACTTGCCAGCAAGAGAAACTGGTGAGCAGTGTGGCAAGGGTCGTTGGGGCCTGCTCAGAGGGGTCAGGGGGTGTGAGGAGGGGTGGGGAGAAGAGAGCAGACATCCAGAAACACAGTTCTTCGTTCTTCCTCAGTAGTCTGGGAAACGGTGAGCATGCATCTCTGATTGCAGTGCTTCTGGGCAGTTTCATTGACAGCTTTAAGTAGCCTCTGTTTAGAACCTCCCAGATCTGCCTTTGCAACCTTGGCCTCTGTATTAGTTTGCTAGGGCCGCTATAACAAAATACCACAGATTAAGTGGCTTGAAGAAAAGAAATGTATTGTCTCACAGTCTGGAGGCTAAGGTCAAGGTGTCTGCAAGATTGGTCCCTTCTGAGGACTGGGAGGGACCATCTGTTCCATGCCTCCTTTTTAGCTTCCGTGGTTTGCTGGCCATCGCGGTGTTCCTTGGTCTGTAGAGGCATCACTCTGACGCCTGCCTTCATCTTCACAGGAGGTACTCCCTGTGCACATGTTTGTCTGTGTCGAGTCGTATTGGATTAGGTGCCCACCCTACTCCATTACAAACTCATCTTCACTAATTACGTCTGCAAAAACCCTATTTTTAAATAAGCTCATACTCTGAGGTACTGGAGGTTAGGACTTCAGCATGAAGTTGTAGGGGAAACAGTTCAACTCATAGCAGCCTCTCTCCCGAGTCCCACGCTGGTCCTTTGGGTGCCCTGCTGGGTCCTCCACCTCACCTCAGTGTCCCACCGTACCTCACACTTAACCCCGTCAGAACTGGTCAGACTCTCTCACTTCCCTTGTCTCTAACTCTCTCTTACTTTTCCTTTTTTCTTCTTCATCTTGGGTAGTAGTATTATCATTCCACTCAGACACCCAAGGGAGAAGTCTTGTCAACTTTAAAAGGTGTTCTTTAAATGCCAGACCCCCATGAAGCATTCCCCAGTTCTTCTAGGCAAAATCAATCACTCCTTCTTTTGTGCCCCTTAGAGCGTTATTTCTTCATTTCTTTGGCCCTGAACTCTTGCATTCTGGCGGGTATATTTGCACATGGCTTCCTCTCCTTCCCCACGGGTTGTGAGCTCCTGCAGGCCAGCAGGAGGTGCCATCCAGGTCTGCTCACTCCCCGGCCCTTGTCGTGACTGCAGAGTAGAGGAGGAAGCGTTCTGGCAGGTGTTCCTGTGCTGCTCCCGAATGTCCCCAGGCACTGTAAGGCTGGTTTGGGTGGTGAATGACAAAGATGGTGTATTGAACACACCACAGCTTTTTCCTTTCTTTGGGACATTTTTATAACCAGCTGACATTTTGGGAACCGCTAAGCGAGCTTTGTAACACTGTATAAAAATAGGCTCTCTCTGTCAGATGTTCAGAAGTCATTGTGTTGTGTGAAACATGGCAACACACTCCGGTTTTCTTCTCTCTATAACCTCCAGAAACGTGGACTCTCGCAACGTATCATTGAAATAGTTTGACACTTAAAATACAAAATAGTGGCAAAGAGCGTTTCTGGAAAAGACGCTGTGGATGTGCGTACTGCTTGAAAGTCAAAGCACCTGTGGCCTGTGGTGCTCTTCCTTTCGGATCAGTTTGATCATGTCGCAGCCTTGCTCAGAAACCTTCACTCTTTGCTTCCCAGAGAAGGAAGACCAGGCCCTTTTTTTTGTCTTCAGGCCCATCTCTGGTCTTTGACTTCTAATCTCATTTCACAGTGTTCTCTTTGATGCACCCTCCCGTACAGACACAGTCAGTTTCTCCCTGTGCTCCGTAGACACTGCCCAGCTCTCACGCACCTGCCTTTCTGCAGGCATGTCCCCTGCCGAAAGTCCCCTCCCTTCCACGCCCCTGACTGCACACCTGAATTTCCCTCATTTTCCCAGGCGCGGCTCACATTCCGTTTCTGCCACATAGCCTTCTTTGATTTCCTACCAGAATTCTGCTTTCATACTGGTCTCTATCTTACGATTTGTCTTTCCTGCGTACGATTTCTACGCTCGTGTTATCTGCCTTCCCAGACTAGAAGCTCCTTGGGGTCGGTCACATTTCATGTCTTATTTATCTGTGTTCTCCCTGTCTCCCCAGTATCATCCCTGGTTTAGACCACACGTGGTCAGTAGATGTCAGTAATGAATGAATGTCCGAAGCGTTTTTACATGGTGTACAAAGGTATTAATGAATGCCAAAGCTGCTCTATTTGCTGTTGTACAGTTACATTTTCATCTGAGTATCTAAGCTTTAATTCTAGAATCAAACACAGTGCCTGAAAAAAAGTGATACGTTGGGGGAAAGGTTACATTTGAAATGATAATGCATGTAACGTGTCATCATATCCTCAAACCTGTTTTGAAGTTCTGGACTTGGTTATTTCAGTCCACTGTATGTAAAAGGAGATGCGAAGTGTCCGTAAATGTTTTTAGGTTTGAATTTTATTTTTTGACCGTGACATTTTATTTTTTTTCCTTAGTGCATATTTGCATATGCTTTTATTTTCCACAGGCTACTGACTTTATGCTTTGTGCTTGTTTTATGTTGCAGATTAATATCCTTTCAAGAATTTGTAGCGTTTGAATCTGTCCTGTGTGCCCCGGATGCCTTGTTCATGGTGGCCTTCCAGCTGTTTGACAAGGCTGGCAAAGGAGAAGTTACGTTTGGTAAGGGGCGTGAGTGTGTGCACACCGCAGTAAGTGCAGGCTTGTGTGAGCGTTTTTCTTTTTTTCTGGAATGAAATGTATGGACGTGCGCTTACGAAATTAGCATAGACTTTTCAACAAAGCTATCAGTGTTCGGTGGCTGCCGTTCAGCTGTCTCCCTCTTTGAAAAAAATACGTTTCTGGCTTCGTAGTTTGACACTCTGGTGTCGTGTTCAGGCCAGAGAGGATGTGGCGGGACGTTTTCCCACACGTGGAAAGGGACTTCTGTTCCTTCCCCGCACAGTCAGCACTGCTTTCTTCCCACCGGCGGAGCGAGGAAGTTCACCAGCGGCCGAAGAACAGAAGGCACTCGTGTTCCCAGGACTTCGTGTCCTTGCCTTGTCCTCAGAGGGCAGCTCGAGGCCAGAGGCGCTGCACAGGAGGGCAGTTCAGAGTAGGACATGAAGAACCTTGCTCTCCACCGCACGCCCCCGCAGCTGGGCCGGCAGTGCTGGGCTGTGAAAGGCGGGACCACCCGCAGGGGCTCGCTGCAGAGCTGCAGGAAACCCCAAGCCTTTTGAGACGAGGAAGTGGTGGGGCGGTGGTGAGTTCTTTTTAAACAGAAGCTGGTGCCCTGGCCGGTGTGGCTCAGTGGGCAGAGTGTTGGCCCGCGCACTGAAGGGTCGTGGGTTCGATGCCAGGTCAAGGGCACGTACCTGGGTTGCAGGTTTGATCCCCGGCCTTGCATGTGTGAGGCAACCAATCTACGCGTCTCTCTCACGTCGATGTTTGTCTCTCTCCCTCCCTTCCACTCTCTCTGAAAAATCAATGGAAAAAATATCCTCGGGTGAGGATTAACCAAAAAAAAAAAAGAAAGAAAGAAAGGCGACTGGAGCCGGATTTGACCGTGACAGTGCTCCGATCCCTGGACTGTGGCGTGTCCAGGGTGTGTGAACCTGCTGCACACAGCGCTGCCCGTGAAGAGCGTGGGCGCCCTTTGGGGCGTGGGGATTGTGATTCAGGGCAGAGGGCTAAGGTGCCCATTTTAAATGTCTTTATTCATAGTTTCCGATTCATTCAGACCTTTGGGGCTTGTCTTGATTAATTGTGAGAAATGTACAAATGGGGGAATGCAGATGGTGTAATAGAACGCCATCCATTCTGGAACGGTTCTGGAATGGTTCCGGAACGATTCTGGAAGGGGAGAGACTTAGCCACCTCCAGCTCTGCCACTGTTGTCTCTGAGCCAAGTTAATTACCCTCTCAGGTCTTCATTGTCCTTGTCAGAAACAGGTCCTAACTGCATACGGGACAGGTAAGACTGTGATACACTTATCCTGCAGCCGTCCCCCCTCCCACCCACTTCTCCATGATCATTTGACGTGACTGTTATTGACGGCTAGGTATGGTAGGGCAGAGGCAAAGCACATATATTTGCCTGTTTTTGTTTCCTATAATCTGGGAGCTCACACGCTTTCCATTAACACTTCATGAGGATTATTTAATATTTTAAAATCCCTTGAATGATTTTAGTTTTTTTTTCTTTCTTTTCCATCACCTAATTCCTCTTAGCATTACTCTAACCACAACTTTTCAATGGAACACCAATGAAAAATGTCCCCATGAAAATCTTTTGGTAATAATAAATGAGCAGCTAGCTCAGGGTGGCTTTGATTTCCCCAGTGGAAGCCAGTTTGATGGAAATGTTACGGTAGCGTTTCCTTGAGATACACAAGACGAGCCTGTCCATTCGAGTGAGTTCAGCACAGGTGTATTCTCTCTCTTCCTCCTCCTTTCTGAGGCGAGTCTGGAGGGCGGGAGCTGGCTTGGAGACTGGGGGCTGAGGGATGGACTCCAGATGTTTCTCTTGACTCTGATGAATCTTCCCTTCGTGGGCATGAAGTGGCAAGGGATGTTGGTGCCACCAGCCACACCGCTGGCCTGGGGGAGGGAAGAAACAAGGGACTTTCACCAGTGCAGGGATGGACGGGTATGTGCATGTCATTAGAAGAAAAGAACAGGTGAAGAAGCAGGATGTCACGTGTGAACTGGGGAGAGGACAGTGGCCTCAGAACTCTGTTTCTGCTTCTTACGAGTGGTGTGCTGATGGGCAAGTCATTTCAACCTTCTGAGCTTTATTTTCCTCATCTGCAATAATCTGCCTTATAGGACTCTAACGATGAATGATCTACCACGTATAACGGTGCTATCTGGAAAACAAAGGCTTTTATAAAAATAACATCACTAAAGGAAACAACTTTTGATAGAACAAGGGAGGGTCTTCCTCCTCTTCCTCCTTTTTTCCCTCTTCTTCTTCCTCCTCTTTCTCTTCCTCCTCTTCCGCCCCTCTCCCCTCTCCCTCCCTTCTCCTCTTCCTTCTCGCCTTCCTTTATTTTTAACTTGCAGTTTAACCACTAAACAGTTAGCCAGTAATTTTCTTCCTGTCTCTCCTGTGTTGAACACCGCCCCATCTCTGAAGGCGTAAGAGCTTGAAGTGCGAAACGGGGGCTCCCAAGGAGCTAGCATTCCAGTCACGTCATTAGCTGCATACGACTGTTGTAGAAGAACGGCAGTCCCCCCAGGGCTTTGTCTTCCATGGGGGATTTGTTTCACGGTCTGCCTGCCTCACAGAACATAAGCAGTCATGTCCTGTTTATGATGAGCTGATGGGATCCTCGCTCTGTGGGTGTTGTAAAATGTCCCCTGGGTTTTTTTTGAGCTCTTAATCCCTATTTAGGATTAACTGAAAGAGATGAATAGTATGAAGAAAATACTCAAATGACCATCCAATTCCAGAATAATAGCTGACTTTCAGCATTTTTCATAAGGTAGGGTGGAGGCATCCAGGGGATGTGGGTGCTGTGTGTAACAGGTTTTTGTCCAAGTAAACAAAATCTGGGGCAGAGATGGTAGCCTAAGGAGTGTTTCAGCAGCAAGTACCTTTTAGAAGAAACTAGCAATAGGTATATTTTCCAGGAAACTCGTGATGGGGTTGAAGACTTTTTTTTTTAAAAAGTGGAGTTGGGCATTAAAGAGGACTGACTCAGTCAATCCTGGTCTCGTGGACACACAGTCCTAAGAGAATCCCAGGCTCTGACCTGGCTGTCTGTCCACATGAGCTGTTTGGGTTACATGCAGTGGCACTCACTCGTACCTCTGGTTACTTCTTAGCTCCTTGTCAGCCCTTCACCCAAGAATGACCCTTTTGTATTTCAGAATGCCTTCTACTTGAGTGTGTGTCTTTGGGTGGGGTAAGCATGGAATGGCCGGAGAGGAAGGGCTCCTTTTTTACCTATCAGACTCACCAGGGGCCTGCCGGTGGGCTGCAGGGACAGCTGGCGTGTGGGGCTGCAGCTCCCCTGCCTGCCAGCCTTGCGTTTCACGCAGAGGAGCGCAGTGACACTCATCATCTGTTTACAGATTGGGTTTCCACATGAGAGCGTGTCTGGAGCAGGGCTTTTCTGCCTAAGCTCAGTAAGCAGTCGTGCTGGTCAACAAGCTGGGAGTGTTCCTGCTCCCACCTACCCGATCCTGAGGCTCAGCAAACGGAAGTCAGGTGGCGCAAGGGGCAGGTCACCACGTGTCACATTTCCGTGAAAGCCTCTCCCTGTGTTCTCCGAGGCCTTATGTGCACCCCGTTTTCCTGTCTAGATCACTCCCTGTGTTTGCTACAACGAAAAGAGCTTCATTAGCTCAGGTTTGTTCCTTTAACCTAGTTCATCATGTTCTCCTGTTTCCTTGGAGGCAAAATATATCTCCAATATTCTTGGTCTCACCATGTTTTCTTATTTTGAGACCCGATATTTATAAAGGCATTTTGAGATAGCAACGGGTATACAACAGGATATCAGGCAGAACATTCTGGTCAGCAATTTGCAATTCTGTGTGTGTGGAGAAAATATGTTTTGTTCTAATAAATGTTTCTTTCTTTTTTTTTAATCTTCACCTGAGGATATTTTTTCCATTGATTTTTTTTTTTTTTTTTATCCTCACCCGAGGACATTTTTTTTTTCATTTTTTGTTCAGATAGAATGGGAGGGAGAGAGAGGAAGAGAGAGAGAGAGAGAAACATCGACGTGAAAGTGACACATCGAGTGGCTGCCACCCGCACAACCAACCAGGGCCGGGGACAAACTGCAACCGAAGTACATGCCCCCAGCAGGAACCGAACCCAGATCTCTCTGGACTGCAGGCCGACGCTCTAACCGCTGAGCCAAACCGGCCAGGGCTCCATTGATTTTTTTTTTAGAGAGAGAGTGGAAGGAAGGGAGGGAGGTGGGGAGAGAGAAAGAGAGAGAGAGACAGAGATCGATTGGTTGCCTCCTGCACACGCCCCAACTGGGGCCAGGGATCCAACCTGCAACCCAGGTAAGTGCCCTTGACTGGGAATCGAACCCAAGACCTTTTGGTGCGAGGGCCCACGCTCTAACCACTAAACCACACCAGCCAGGGCTAATAAATGTTTCTTTTCACATTTTTAGCCTGATAGTGATTTTAGCTATGATAGTGATTTTTAATTTTTAATTAAGTATACTTTATTGAAGTATAGCATACTTGAAGAAGAACGCACTAATCATAAGTGTACATCCTGGGGAGTTTTAGCACAATGTATACACTTGTTTTATCCCCATCCAGATCAGAAAAAAATGCTAGCAGTACCCCACAGGTCTCTTCCCAGTTACTGTCCCTCAGTCCCAATGGTAACAACTAGTATCTGTCACTGTCAGTTGGTTTTGCTGGTTTAAAACTTACTAAAAATGGAACAATACAAAATGTGCTCTTTTATTCTTGCTTCTTTTGCTCAAGTTTTATTTGAGAATTCATCCAAGTGTTTGTTGTATTTTTACTTTGTTCTTTTTTCTTTGATGTATAGTATTCCGTGGTATGACCTTTTCCCTAATTTATTTGTTCATTCTAAATGTTGATATACATTTGCACATTTCCAGTTTGGCTGCTGCAAATAATGTACTTATATATATTTATATTTTTGGTGTGTGTGTGTGTGTGCGTGTGTAGGCATTTCTGGGAGTAGGATTTGTGGATCATAGAAAATGTGTATATTTAGCTTCAGTAGACACTGCCAAGCTGTGTTCCAAAGTGGTTGTACTAGTTTACATTCATTCATATCATCAGTGTGTGAGCGTTTTCGTTATTTCATGTCTTTGCTAATGCTTGGTATTATCAGTCACTTTTATTTTAGTGATGTCTCGCTATGTGGTTTTGATTTCCATTTCCCTGATTATAAATGGGTTGTATAACTTTTAAAAATATTTGTCGGCCATTTGAGTGACCCCTCTAGTGGTGTGTTGTATTTTGCAGAATAACCTGACCCTGTGACTTGCACTTTTGTTCTGAGGAACATAAATTCTTAATTTTAATGTAGTGCAATTTATCAGCATTTTCTTTTATGGTTAGTGTTTCCTGTGTCCTGTTTAAGAAATCTTTCCTGACCCCAAAGGTCATGAAGATAGTTTCCTGTATTATCTTCCAGAAGCTTTATTGTTTTCCTTTCAAATTTAGATTTTAGTCTTTCCAGAATTTGTTTTTTGTTTGATGATTTTTGCATGCAGTGGAGGGTCAAGTTCCCTCCCCAGGCCCCATGGAGTCTCGTTCCCCTAGCACCATTTATTGAAGGGTCACTCCTTCTTTTATTGTCCACAGTGACACTGCGGTCATCCATCAGTGTGGGTCGGTTTCTAAACTTCTTGTTCTTCTGTAATTGTCTGCTCTGCATGGGGGCTGCACTGTCTCAGTCCAAGTATCTGGTAAACCCTCCAGTTTTATTTTTTAAATTATCTTAGCTATTCATGACCCTTTGCATTATCAAAACAATTTTAGAATAAGTTGTTAATTTTCACAAAAATCCTGCTGAGATTTTGAATGCATTAAACATTTCCAGTACCTTTATGTACCTTGTATGTGTGTAAATTTCTGACCCCCTTCAGGTGTTTTGTTTTTGTTTTTGTTTTTTAATCCTCACCTGAGGGATATTTTTCCATTTATCTTCAGATAGAGTGGGAGGGAGGGAGGGAGGAAGAGAGAGAGAGAGAGAGAGAGAGAGAGAGAAACATCCATGTGAGAGGGACACATCGATTGGTTGCCTCCCGCAGGACCCCAACCAGGGCTGAGGATGAACCACAACAGAAGTACGTGCCCTTGACTGGAATCGAACCCGAGACTCATTGGTCCTCGGGCTGGTGCTCTAACCACTGGGCCAAACTGGCCAGGGCGGGTGTTTTTTTGTTTTGTTTTTGTTTTTTGTTTTAAGTATTTAAATAAAAGTTTATGTAGTAACAAATGTTAGTCTGCCCACTTCACCACTTTCTGGAACATTTGGGTTGGTGAAGACTAGAAATTTGGAAGAGAAAAGGTCTATCCCTGTGATTTGTCATGGAAAGATGCTAGTGTACCTCTCCCGAGTTGCAGCTAGGCCTGTTGCCAACAAGAATCAGGGCTAAGCCTGATTCCTGATTCCCTCTGGGAGGGAAGGTAGCAGGGCCATGAGCTATGTTTTACTTCTGAGCTGAAGAGTAAGCATGACAGTTTTAAATTTGTGAATATTTTATCTGTATTATGTCAACACATATTGAACATAATAAATGGAGAGGAACTTCAGACTTCTGTGAATTTGAACATCACTTATCAAATTTTGGTTAATGTGGGCCCTGGCCAGCGTGGGTCAGCGGTTAGAGCATTGGCCCGCGGACCAAAGAGTCTCGGGTTTGATTCTGGTCAAGGGTACGTACCTCGGTTGCGGTTCATTCCTGGCCCTGGTTGGGGTTGTGCGGGAGGCAACCAATCAATGTGTTGCTCTCACATCGGTGTTTCTCTCTTTCCCTCACTCTCCTTCGCCCCCCTCTATCTGAGATAAATGGGAAAATATCCTTGGGAGGGAATTAAAACAATTTTTTTTTTGGTTAATGTGGGAAAGAGAAAGTGCAAAAGAGTAACTCGTGGTGGAGGGTGAGCAGGGTGAGAAGAGGGAAGAGGAAATGATACTAATTGATTGTCTAAGTCACTTACCCAAAGGAAAGAAATAATGAATAAAGCAACATTGTATCTAAAACTTTCAATTTATACTATTTAAGGCCATATCTCTTGAAAACTTACATTTTTTGAGTGTCAACATGATTTCCTTTTTTTAAAGCATTACTTTTTACATCAGATCAGGGCAGCAGGTTTTTCTCTGAAGGGCCAAGTAGTAAGCATTTTGATCTTTGTGAGCCATAGGGACACTGTCACACTCAGCTCTGCTGCTCCCATGGACAGTATGTAAATGATGGGTGTGGTTATGTTCCAATAAAACTTTATTTACAAAAGACAGTTGGTGGACCCGTGGAATATAGTTTGCCAGCCGCTCCACCAGAGTATTAACAGGAACGGATCGAAGTTGATGAGGTCAAGGTTAGGGATGAAGACCCTTAGTGGAATAGGTATGTTGTGTTGACAGCCGAGAGTTTCCTGTGAGTTGTGAAACGAAGGTTCTCCTCTTTGCATGTCATGTGATTCAGCTGGCTTCCTTGATCAGTGACTTCTGAGCACAAAATTGGAAGAGGTAATGGAAGTGATCCTACAGATATGGAGAGGGAGGAGGGGGAGAGACTGTCCCAGCACAGGGAATGGCTGTTGGCCGGGTTTGAAGACACCTTTGAGGAACAGCGAGAAGGACCTTTGTGAACTGAGAGAGGCAGGGGAGCCTAGTAGGAGAGAAGCTCAGAGAAGGAACAGATCTGGTCGAGTGGGGCTCTGTAGGTGAAGGTTAGGACGTGGACTTTGATGGTAAGTGAGCTAGGAAACCACTGTGGGACTTTGTTTTTAGCACAGGAGTGATCCAGTTTATGTTTTAACAGGGTCACTCTGGCTACTGTGTTGGGAACAGGAAACAGAAGAGTCAGAGTAGAAAGAGAGAACAGTTAGGAGGCTATTGCATTAATACAGGTGAGGGATCATAGTGGCTTGGACCAGAGTGAGGCAAGGGGTATTTTGAAGGGAGAACCAACAGGATTCTCTGATGGATTGTCTACAGGCTGTGAAAGAGAGGGAGGAGGCAAGAATGACTTCAGAGTGTTGGCCAGCTGTCACCAAGATGGGCAGGACAGCAGGCTTGGCGGGGGGTGTTAGGTGGGGGCACAGGAGCTCACTTTGGATGTGTTCGTTTGGTGCCTATTGGATTAAGTGAGGATGTCAAATAGGCACTTAGATATATGAGTGTGTCATTTGGGAGATAGTTATCTGATAGTCATAAGCAGATAGATGGTGTTTGAACTGGATGAGATAAAAGAATGAGTAAAGATAGAGATATGTCTCGAATACTTCCTATGTTGTAAGACTGAAGATACAGCAGTGACAGAATTTTTAAAAAATCCTCTTCAGAGCACTTCTGTTTTAAGGAGAGAGACAATAAACAAATAAATATTATATAGTGCGGGCCCGGCGGAGTGGCTCAGGTGGTTGAGTATCATCTTGTGCACTGAAAGGTTGTCAGTTCAGTTCCGGGCAGGGCACATGCCTGGGTTGAGGGCTTGATCCCCAGTCAACCTGTAGATGTTTCTTTCTCACCTCTCTCTCTCTCTCTCTCTCTCTCTCTCTCTCTCTCTCTCTCTCTCTCTCTCTCTCTCCCTCTCTCCTCCTCCTCCTCCTCCCTTTTCCTTCCTCTCTCTGTGCACGTCCTTGGGTGAGGATTAAAAAATAAAGTACGTAGCATGTCGTTGGGTGTCAGGAGAGCCTGTCTATCATGTAAAGCAGGCTACGTGGGTAGCGGGGATGGAGGCCGTCTGACAGACCTAGAGGAGTGTCTGAACTCCGAGATGCTGTGGGCTGTTTGCAGGAAGAGTTGGAGCTGTGGGAGTCTGGAGGGGATGGTCATGTGGGGGGTGCTTCGATAGTCCAGGCAGAGGTAAGGGAGGCCTGGACTGGACTCATCTCTGGATCCCACCAGATCCATTCTGAGAATGAATCATATTTAACGTGGCTCCTGATTGGCTGTGGGGTGAGAGGGAGTCAAAGGAAAGGAAGTAGGACTGGGTAGTAGCTACTGAGCTGGTTCTGCTCCAGATATGTGGTTTTACATGCTCTCTTGAGAGAAGGAAAGTAACCCTCATTTTTTTTTTTTTTAAGTTTATTGATCTCTTACTATATACCCCTCCCCCGGCTTAGCACTTTATATGTAGTTTAGTATTTAATTCTCACTACTTAGGAGATGTATACTGTTATAATTCTCATTTTTCTGATGAGGAAATGGCCCTGGGGAGTTTACGTAACCTGTCCACAGTCATGGAGTTGGCTGTGGGAGAGCCAGGTAGCAGCCTGATGACCTAGTCACCGAGCCAAACTGCCTCCCTCTGGTGGTCGTGATGCTTGGTGAGGTGGGCTCTTCCTTCTAAGCCAAATAAGTGCCAATTAATCCATAGTGGTTTCGATCTATATCAGATATTAGGGAGATTTAGTAATTTTTCAGGAAGGATCAAAGAACAATGAGCAAAAGTATTAGTTACGATTTTGTTTATATGACCTAAGTAGTTATAAGGAAGAATGTACCTGGATTAGAGTTCTTAGTATACGTAGAAAGTTGCCTCGGTTACGCAGTCATCCAGGTAATATAATGAAATGCACTTGACTTGGGCATTACCCACGAAGCTTTATCTTTTGACATGAGCAGAGTTCTGAGTGGAGGGGCGGGTCAGAGTAGCAGCGTGGGAAGAAGGTGGTCTTTGTACAGATCGAGGATCGTAGAGGAGGCCCTTGATTGAAATGGGCAGCTTAGGGGACGTGGTGCTCTGGGGGAGGGTGCTGTGTGACGGAGCACCACGCCACGGGGCCTGAGCAGCAGTTTTTATTGATAGGAGTGGCAGCTGGGTGTCTCGAAGAGTTCTTTAGAGCATAGGGACAGGAGCCAGACGACGCTTGGGAAAGATGGGTTTTGCTGCGTTAATTGGATTGGGGCAGAGCTGGAGACGACGTGCCTGTGATCCTTGCGTAGGCTTCCTGGTACCGCTGTGAAGCTGGCAGGCGACCACTCTCGTTCTGTGAGCAGAAGATCTGAAAGTCAGGGCTTTAAAGGGCTTGCTGGCCTCCGGGCAGGTTAGCGTGGACAGGTTGTGAATGGTAGTTTCCCAGACACTTCCATTTTTCCAGTTTCTCATTTAACGATCCTGGGAGAACAAAGCATTTTCATTATGAACTTTAAGAAAGTGTGTGTGTGTGTGTGTGTGTGTGTGTTTAATGAAACTTAATCGGTTGTTGTTTTTTTAATCCTCACCCAAGGATATTTTCCATTGATTCTTAGAGTAGGAGGGAGAGAGAAACATCGATGTGAGAGACATCAATTGATTGCCTCCCACACAACCCGGACCGGGTCTGGGGATTGAACCTGCAACCCAGGTATGTGCCCTTGACTGGAAATCAAACCCGAGATTTGATTCCCATCTGTCCTCGGGCCAACGTTCTAACCGCTGAGCCACATGGCTAGGGCCTGAGTGTATTTTCATATGCACATTCCAGAAGAGAGTAAGACTGCTGAATGAGACAGTGTGATTTTGGAAGTAAATGACCTCCATGTTGATAAGAGTTGTAGCATGCCTGGGTACTGAGTGTCTGGCCCGAGATCCTAGAGGCACTTCAGAAGCTGTTTCAGTTCATTGGGTCAAAAATCCACTATTTACGAAAAGCTAAATACGGATTTGCACGATTGACTATAATGGCCTCAATTTTGCAAGATAGTGGTATCAAAGAGCACTTCCAGTTGGTGGGATAATTCGAGAATCACCCATGCTTCAAATGGCTAAAATATTGTACTTTTTGCTACTTCATCACTCCATTTTAAAAACAGGGGGATGGGGGGGTGCTGTTGAGAAGGTGGGAGAATGTCAGTTGGAGAATGAAGCCCATAACCTTGTGAAGCCCCTCCTTCGTTAATTACTGCCCGCAGGTTAACCTTTCATTAGAAGACTAGAGACCGGCCAGATTGGGAGCTGCTGCCTTGTTTTTTGTCCTTGTTGTTGTTTTGTTATGTTAATCCTCACCTGAGGATATTTTCCCATCGATTTTTAGATAGAGTGGAAGGGAGGGAGGGAGAGAGTGAGATGAGAAAGAGAGAAAGAAACACCGATGTGAGAAAGACATAAATTGTTGCCTCCCGCAAGACCCTGACTGGGGGCAGGTATCGAACCTTCAACCCAGGTATGTGCCCTTGACCAGGAATTGAACCCGCAACCCTTCCGTCCTTGGGCTGATGCTCTAACCGCTGAGCCAAACTGGTCAGGGCATGCCCCTGTTGTGTGTGAGCCTGTGTGTGCATGTGTGTGTGTGTGTGCGTGTGTGTGTGCGTGTGTGTGCGTGCGTGCGTGCGTGTGTGTGTGTGTGTGTGTGTGTGATGAAGGGAGAAGAGAATTTGTGATGAGGAAAGAAGGTGTGGAGAACACAAAGCTAACAAAATCTTAAAACTTGGAGCACTGGGAAAATGTGACTGTTTTAAACTGTACTGCTCATTTAGAAATATTCATATTATACCATTATTCTTTCAGTGTGAGAGAGATAAAAATACAGTTTTTCTAAATTGGAAAATTTGCTATAATCTTGCTACTCATGACTGATTTCTTCCAACAGTTGCATGGTAGGTTTTGCTCTGCTAGGTCCATAAAGGAAATAAAATTAAGACCATACTGCAAGTTCTCAGAGAAAAATTATAGCGTAAGTATATGTTGAGCGTGGATAGTTAGATGTTTTAATTGAAATAAAACAGTTTTCTATGAAAGTGGGATCATTGTGGGTATACATTTGCAGTACCTCTGCTCTTGAAAGCATTTAAGTAGGGTTAGGTGTATGTTAAAGCTTTTGCAAGAAAATTATTTTTGATAACATCCATCTAAGGAAACTAGCATAATTTAGTTTTTTAAGCAGTATAGATATCATGTTTGCATTTAGAGAATGAGTTAGGATTATTTGTACTGCTTTAAGCATTTCAAAGAGTTGGAGGTTTTTGGTTGTGTTCTTCTCTAGTGGTGAGGGAAGTTACCAGTAATTAACACAGCAGATGATTAAAGCGCGCACACACATCTGGAGAGTGCCCACAGTCAGCTCGGTGCCTCTGAACGCCCTTTTCACTGACCTACTTTTGATGTTATGAAAGACCGCTAATGATTTCTTCCGTCCATTTGAAAATAACTTCTTCTAGCAGATGGGTTGACAACATCTCCGTTGGCCTCTCTTGCTGTTGGTGTAGACAGCGCATGTGACGGAGATTAACATCTAATGCTAAATACTGGCCTTTAACCTCTTCTGTTGTTAACCAACATTCACCACTATGACTTAAATTGTGTATTAGTCTTGAGGATTTCTAGATCCATCAGGTTTAAAATAGGAAAGATGCTTATCGAGAAGGCAGACCACAGGTTCTCACTGGAATAGCGTGGAGGTGTTCATTACATCTGTGGACGCCCTGGCTCCATCGCAGATCCCCTGAATCAGAGTCTTCGGGCGTGGGGCTTGGGAATGTGTTTTGGACAAGGTCTTCCAGGGAACGTGGTTCACCTTGCAATGGAACAATGGCTGGAGTAGTTCGTGGCTTTCTTCCACAAATGTGGAAACGGGCCTAGAGACAGGAAGGTGACTGGTTTTGTAGGAATCACAGCTTTGTCTTCTGTCCCTACTAGAAGGACACTGTTCTTTTCTAGAATGCCACATGACCACATGTCAGGGCAGTCCCATCCCTCTCCAAGTACAGAACTGGAAGAGTTTTAAATCAGCCCTAATTTTTACCTAAGCCGACACCATCTGTGACTTCAGTATAACGTTCAGCTCAGCTCGCCTGTGTGTGTGCGTGCGGTGTGTGTGTGTGTGTGTGTGCGGTGTGTCTGTGTGTGCGCTTATCTTTTTGAAAGATACTCTTCCCCACGGTACCTGCATGTTCAGAATAAGAATACTAAAAAGTTCACAGGTCTTGGCGCGAACTCCGTGTTGATGAGAAGGGCTGCGTGTGAAGTATTG
This sequence comes from Tadarida brasiliensis, assembly GCA_030848825.1. Lineage (NCBI taxonomy): Eukaryota > Metazoa > Chordata > Mammalia > Chiroptera > Molossidae > Tadarida > Tadarida brasiliensis. The sequence continues at coordinate 72,121,197 of CM061267.1, read as the reverse complement.
GTCTGTGCTTACTCCGTTTCAGTGGCACCCGTTTTCCCCCCGGAACTTCCTTGAGCGAGCCTGAATTGTGGCCAGAATACTTCTTTCCTCTTCAGACCCTTCACTGTGATTAATATAAAAAGGCACTTGTCAAAAGGGTTTGAAATGGCGACCTTGATATGGGAGCCTGCGGCAGCAGAGATAGGCCTGCTCCCACTTACTCCATTATGTCATTTAACTTACCAATTCAACGGTCTGTCTCTGCTCCCTGCTTAAAAGACAGTGCCCCGTAAGCTGTTGTTAACCACATCAGCAGGGTGGGTATTACTGCCCTGAGAGCCAAACCACACCTTTCTGTGGGGATGGAGCGGCCTTGGAGAGAGCCCCCCAGGGCAGCTGTGCAGAGGTGGAGGGCGGCCACTCTCCCTTCGCCTCCAAAACCATTGCTTTTTGCTTTATCAGAAACACCCTTTTTGTGTTTATTGTATTAATGCAGTTTTTAGGATCCGTGAGAGAGAGATTATGGTTCAGTGTTGAGATGATGTAGCTTGATGAACCTTTTTTATTTTAATGGGAAATCTTTCCGTCGATGTGCAGCTTCAGAAAGTGAATCTTTTGGAAATTAAAGTGCATTAATTTAGTTATTCTGTATGGAAACAAAAACGTAGACCGTTAAAATTTGCATAAGTGAAGACCTTGATGATTTCAGATTATAGTGTGGTGGAGGTTAAGGAATAAGAGCCCATAGAATTTGTAAAAACAAATTTCAGTCTAACCACTTAATGGCATGTGCAAGTAATTTGCCAATTAAATATTTCTAGTTATCTGAAAGATCTTCAAAGTAAAGAGTGGAGGTTCTTAATCTTTCTTAATTTCATACTTTCAGAAACATAATAGAAAATTACTTAGTTTTTGATCACTTTTTATTCAAAGTTTTAATATATGAGCTAGGAGAAGGATGGATTTTCACTATTTGAGGAAAATTATTGCTTTTTGAGAAATGTATAAACTAGGATATTTCCAAATCACACTGTGCCTGATTCTTCTTTGTATCATTCATAAATATTTAGTACCCAGAAAATATCTTTCATTATAATTAAGCCTTTAGATTTTGGAATTTTACCATTTTAATAGTCACCGTGTTTTAGAACACTGTGCTAGGCATGCTTAACTCCAGAACAACCCTCCAGGATATGTATTGTATTCCCATTTTACAGATTGAGTAAGTAAATAATTGGCGTCAGAGTGAGTAATTTGCCTAATGTCACTCATTAGTAAGAGGCAGAGCTGACAGTCTCAGGTTTTTCAACAGGGGCTTTATTGCACTCATTTAAAGTATAATTCAGTGGTTTTTTATATTCGCAGATTTGTGCCACCATCATCACAGTCAATCTTAGAACATTTTTGTCACCCAAACAAGAAACGGCATGACTTAACAATTCTCATTCCCTCTCCAATTTCCCCCTATTCCTTCCAGTCCTAGGAAATCACTGATTTACTTTCTGTTTCTATGGACTTGCCTATTCTGGACATTTCATATAAATGGAATAATTCAGTGTGTGATCTTTTGTGACTGGCTTCTTCGCATAACGTTTTCAAGGTTCATCCACATTGTAACATGTAACAGTACCATATTCCTTTTTTTTTTTCCTTCTTTTTTTTGGGGGGGGGGGGGAGTTAATCCTCACCCGAGGACACTTTTCCACTTTTTGTTCAGATAGAGTGGGAGGGAGAGAGAGGAAGAGAGTGAGAGAAACATCGACGTGAAAGGGACACATCGAGTGGCTGCCTCCCGCACGACCAACCAGGGCCGGGGACAAACTGCAACCGAGGTACGTGCCCTTAGCGGGAACCGAACCCGGGTCTCTCTGGACCACAGGCTGACGCTCTAACCGCTGAGCCAAACCCGCCAGGGCATCCACTGATTTTTAGATAGAGTGGAAGGGAGGGAGGGAGAGAGAGAGACACATTGATTGGTTGCCTTCCACACGACCCCGACTGGGGCCAGGGATTGAACCTGCAGCCCAGGTATGTGCCCTTGATGGAGAATCAAACCCGCGACACTTCAGTCCAAGGACCAGTGCTCTAACTGCTGAGCCAAACTGGCCAGGGCTCCTTTTTTGTTTTTTAAATGTTTTTTGAGGAAGGGAGAGGGAGAGAGATAGAAACATTGATGAGAGACATTGATTGGCTGCCTCCTTCAAGTCCTCTGCTAGGGACCGAGTCCACATCCCGGGCATGTGCCCTGACCGGGAATCGAACCAGTGACCTCTTGGTTCATGGGTCGACGCTCAACCACTGAGCCACACCAGCTGGGCACCATATTCCTTTATATTGATGAATAATATCACATTGTAATGGATAATATCACATTTTGTTTATCTGTCCTTCAGTTAGTGGACATTTGGGTTATTTTCACTTTTTGTCAACTCTAAATAATGCTTCTATGAACATTTGTGTTCAAGAGTTTGTGTGGACATGTGTTTTCATTTCTCTTGGATAGATACCTAGGAGTGGAATTGCTGGGTCATGTGGTAACCACGTTTAATTTTCTGAAGAACTGCCAAACTGTTGCAAAGTGACTGCATCCTTTTACATTCCCACCAGCAGTGTATAGGGTTAAAATGTTCCACATCCTCATGCACACCTGTGCTTAGTGGAAGTGAAGTGATATCCCATTGTGGTTTTGATTTACACTTCCTTACTGGCCAGTGATAGCAAGCATCTTGTCCTATGTTTATTTGCCATTTGTATGTCCTTTTTTTGAGAAATATCTACTCAAATCTTTTGCCCATTTTTAAAACTGAGTGATTTGTCTTTTTTTATCGAATTGTGAGAGTTCTTGGTGTATTCCAGAGTTCTTTATCAGATAATAGGATTTGCAGAAATGTTCTCCCATTCTGTGGTCTTTGTTTTCTTTTTTCACTTTCTTGATGGTATCCTTTGGAATACGAAAGTTTTAAATTTTGAAGTTCAACTTACCTGTTATTTTGTTGTTGCTTGTGTTTTTGGGGTCACAGCTAAGAAACCATTTCCTAATCCAGAGTCACAAAGATTTTTACCTATGTTTTCCTGTAAGAGCATCACAGTTTCAGCCAGTGGTTCTCAACCTTCCTAATGCCGCGACCCTTTAATACAGTTCCTCATGTTGTGACCCCCAGCCATAAAATTATTTTCGTTGCTACTTCATAACTGTAATTTTGCTACTGTTATGTCTTAGGCGACCCCTGTGAAAGGGTTGTTTGACCCCCAAAGGGGTCGCGACCCACAGGTTGAGAACCGCTGGTAAGCTTTTATATTTAGGTCTTTGCTCCATTTTGAGTTAGTTTTTGTATGTGGTGTGAGGTAGGGTTCTAACTTTTTTTTCTTCTACATGTGGGTATCCAGTGTCCCAGCACCATTTGTTGGAATGAATCTTTCCCTAGAGAACTGTCTTGTCAGCCTTGTTGAGAATCAGTTGACCGTAAATGTAAGGGTTCATTTCTTGACTCCCAAATCTGTTGCATTTGTTTCTATGTCTAGCTTTATGCAAGTACCATATAATCTTGGTTACTGTAGCTTTGTAGTAAATTTGAAATACAACTTTGTTCTTCTTTTTCAAGATTGTTTTGGTTATTCTGGGTCCCCTGAATTTCCATATGAATTTTAGGATCGTCTTGTCAATTTCTGCAAACAAGCCAGCTGGAATTTTGATAAGGATTACACTGAACCTATAGGTCATTTTGGGGAGTATTGCCATCTCAACAGTTAAGTCTTCCAATCTCTGAGCGTGAAATGGCTTTCTATTTATTTAGGTCTTCATTAATTTCTTTTAACAGTGTTTTATAGTTTTTAGAGTACAGATTTAGCATGTCTTTTGTTAAATTTATCCCTAGGTATTTTTTTCTTTGTGAGGCTATTGTAAATGGAATTGTTTTCTTGATTTCATTGGGGGGGGGGTGCTTATTTTCAGTGTATGGAAATACAATTGATTTTTATATATTGATCTTATATCCTTCAACCTTGCTGGACTCATTTAATAGGTTGTTTAGTGGATTCCTTAGGACTTTTTATATACAAGATCATGTCATCTGCAACCCAGCTTTTAAAAATCACAGTCTTTCTACTACAACTATACCCTGTAGCCTGGGAAATTTATTAACTTAGGGGAAATTAGTTGACTTTGAGGTTATATTTAGGAAAGAAACAGTTGCCACTTTGTAATTGTCTTTTTGTAATCTGAAAAGAAAAAATACAGCAGACTTTTAGGCTGGAAATATTTGTGGAGAAAGCAAAGTCCCACAAATTAACTCAGAATCATTGAGCTTATTTGGTGAAGTCTTGCTTTAAGTAATGTCACCATTATTGGTATGTTATGGGAACTATATAGGCCTTCCAAACATAATTTGTTTGGCACAGACTGAAATAACAATGATTATACTTTAAGAGATAAGCATTCTAATTTGTTTTTACTTTCAGTAGGATTGGGCAAGCTATGGAAAATAGGGCTTTAAGTATCCAAAAGATATCTAGTGCTTCATTCATATTCCAATGCTAATTCAGTTTTGCTTCTTTGCCTACATGGCCTCAACCTGGTAAGATTTTAAGACCTTGTGTTTTAGGCTGGGAGAGACCTTCTTCTGATTCTTTTTTTTTTTTTAATTTTTTTTTCCTTTATTGGTTTTAGAGGGAGAGGAAGGGAGAGGGAGAGAGAGATAGAAACATCGATGAGAGAGAACATCGATTGGCCGCCCCCTGCATGCCCCCCACTGGGAATCGGGCCCACAACCTGGGCATGTGCCCTGACTGGGAATCGAACCGGCGACCTCTTGGTGCATGGGTCAAAGCTCAGCCGCTGAGCCACACCGGCTGGACTCCTCTGATTCTTTTTAAGTTAGTGATAAATCTGCCAAGTAAGGCTTCTTTGAAAGCTGTCAGCTGGTGAGTTATGAGTTATCGTTATATATGTAGTACACTGAACTAATAAGTAACCAAAAAACCTAAAACATGTAGGATTTCCTCTTTCTCTCCAGGACTTCAAGTTAGGTTTGCAGAGGTCAAGGAATGGTGACGGTTTAGTGATGGCATGGCCCTGAGGATGGCTCCTGGAGCTCTTCATGGTAAAGCTCATGCAATTTCCCATGGAAACCGGAGGCTGGAGCAGAATGTGCCATCGCTTTGGTTTCTCGTTTCTGGTGTTCCCGCTACAAGATGGGAGGAACACTCTTTCATTGTCTGACGAGGCATGGAGAAATCTTCAGCAGTCACATGTTAAGTGAGAAAGCTCTTTGTATCTCCTAAAAGGAGAAAAGAATATTGACCTGAGGTGACAGCACAGTGTCTTCCAAAGGGAGAGGGGACGTTCCAGGAGCCCACTGTGACTGCTGGGCTCATATGTGTTTCTGTCCATGAACCTACGGGACAGTGGAGAGACCAAGCACTTCAGGTAGTGAATGCCTGGAACGGCGTACCGGACAGGATGATGTAGTCAGAGACTTAGGAACCTATAAGATGTTTTTGGAGAAAATGTGTGAGTCCTCTAGAGTGACAACATTTAATATTTTAATTTTTTTGAAGTTGATTAGCCATGAAAATGAGTAGAAACATTGGTAATCTTCCTCTTTACCACTAAGCCTCCTTCCCTCTTGCACATTTGGTATGTCCAATTGAAGGACCTGGCAATATTTTGATATTGGAGTACATAAAACTCTGTCAGGTAAGTGAAGATAATGAAAAATAATTTTTGTAGAAATTGTACAACGGGTAAAAAACTCTCGGTGTTCTTCCCATAGCAGCCCTTTCTTCACCATAAAAGTAGAATCAAGTCCTTGGGTTTTAAAAATAATAATATTTGCCGCTGGCAAGTGATGCCAGCATCTGTAACTACCTGGAGCAGGACCTGGGGTGTCTCGGGGGCCCCAGGTGGCTTGGGCCCAGCGCATTGATTGGACCCTGGGTCCACTTCAGATGCAATGAGCCCTTCCTTGTGCTGGTGTTCTCCACCGAGAAACCCCTTCCCAGATCATCAGAGTGAACCCTGACAGCCTCCAGGACCCAGGTCGTCTCGTCTTCTCCCACTTCCGTTGGCGCCTCTGTCCTTGCATTCAGTGTCCTCGCCGCGAGGGATTCGGCAGTGCGGCAGCTCGTACAGGATGCGGCTTGGATCTGCTGCTCAGTTCTTTCCTGTGGGTTAGACTCGGTGTAGCACCACGTCTTCTGTAGCCTGCCACGTCCCACCGGGCCTAGCGCATGGTGCTCGTCAGCCGTGCTGCTTAGAGTCCATAGCTGGTTAAGGACTAGCATTCTTTTTTTTCATCCTTACCCGAGGACATGTTTGCCTTTCAGATAGAGCAGGAGGGAGAGAGAGAGAAACATCGATGTGAGAGAGACACATCGAGTGGCTGCCACCCACACGACCCCAACCGGGGCCGGGGACAAACTGCAACCTAAGTCCGTGCCCTTAGCTGGAACTGAACCCGGGACTCTCTGGTCTGTGGGCTGATGCTCTGACCACTGAGCCAAACCGGCCAGGGCAGGACTAGCATTCTTCCAATTGCCCAAACTCTAGAACAGCCGACACCCGATAACGGGGCCACATTCTCAGGGTCGCGTCGTTTGTAAGCTGTCCAACTCCAGGGAGCACCACTCACACGGGCCATGAGGTGAATGTCATCCTCTGGATTGTGCCACATGGTGGCCCTGCCTGTCCTCTTGCATCAGCTTAGTGTGCTTGCACATTACTGTATTACATAGGCTGGTCTGGAGACTCTTTCCTGCTTCCTTCTACTTTGTTGTTTGTTTCATTGGGAAGTTTAAAAATTAGTAAGGAGTGCCCTGACCAGTTTGGCTCAGTGGTTAGAGCGTCGGCCCATGGACCAGAGAGACCTGGGTTCGGTTCCCACTAAGGGCATCTACCTCGGTTGCACTTTGTCCCTGGCCCCGACTGGGGTTGTGTGGGTGGCAGCCAGTCGATGTGTCTCTCTCACATTGATATTTCTCTCTCTCTCTTCCTCCTTCTCTCCCTCTCACTCTTTCTGAAGATAAATGCGAAAATGTCCTCAGGTGAGGATAAAAAAAAAAATTAGTAAGGAGTGAAGCTAACCCCTCCATAATGCTTTAGGACAATGTTTTTCAAAATGGAGTCCTGGACCCTTGTATCAGAAAGTTCTGGGACTCAGGTTAAAATGCAGATTCTTTAGCCCCTCAGTAGACTTGACTAAGCCAAGGAGTGGGGCTGGAGGGTTTCATAAGCAAGACCGATGATTCACTGAAATCTTAGGAAGTGATTATTGAAACAGCTTCTCAGTAAGGGGGAAACTGTAGTGTCTCAAAGGGTTGATACCACTGTCCTTAACCTGTCGCACTGTTGTGATATTAAACCTTTTCTGACGCATTTAAATTCAAACACTATTAGTGAGTGGCTGTTGTCTGCCCTCCTCTGTGTGGCCACTGGGAGACTCAGATGTGTACATGGCCTTTGCTATCAAGATGCCAGTAATCTATGTGGGAAGAAGAGATACACAATCAAGATGTGTAGTCGCACACATAACTGCATACAGTTACATACTCTAGAGCGATGTCTTTTTAAAACAGATTATTATAATAGTACAGATCTGTAGGGTGGAGATATATCTTAGGGGTCACATACTGCTCTCTACTTCAGGGGGGCTAGATTGCGACACTTCAGGCCAGTATTTGCGCAGAGGTGAGCTCTGGGATAGTGGAAAACGCTCTAGGCTTAGGGTTCAAAGTTCACAGTTTTTAATTTAAGTCAGAGCTCTAGTAAGTCATAAATGTTAGTCACTTTAATAATAGGAAAAGTAAGATTTTGGTTAGGGTGAGGCACATTTTTACTTCATTCACTAATTTTGGGGTAACTTTATATATATATTTACAGAATAGATCATATATATATTAAAATGTATAATAAGTGCCTTAGCTTTATGTGCCAATATTTGGTTAATACCCCCTGTTACTTTCTGTGGGACACTGAAGGAGAGGTCATGGAAAGGAGGGACCTCGTTTTTGACAGCCTTCCTGTGATTATTAAAGCTTTATTTCATCAGAATGCTTGACAGAAAGGAATATCTCACCAGAATGCAGAAAAATGGCCAGAAAGCCATTATTGTTTGTATATTATTTCTCTAAAAGTTTATTATAGTATAAAACGTTACTCAGTGTAAAAAAGTTGTGTTTCCCTTTTGGTTGTATCTTTGTCATTTGAACATCAATTTTCATTAGCTAATTTATTGTTCTAGATTAGAAGATTGTGGGAGCCGTCCTTAAATCTCTGTTGGGCCTGCTTTATTAATTTTTTAAAATACGTTTTTACTGATTTTTAGAGAGAAAGGAAGGGAGAGAGAGACGGAAACATTGATGTGAGAGAGAATTATCAATCGGTTGCCTCCTGCACGCCCCGTACTGGGGATGGAGCCTGCAACCTGGGCATGTGCCCTGACTGGGAATCGGACCGGGACCTCTCAGTCCATGGGACATCTCAGTCCGTGGGACAACGCTCAATCCACTGAGCCACACCGGCAGGGCATGTTGGGCCTGCTTTATATAGAGCTATAGAACCTGAGAACTGGAATGGAGCCGCAGATGATCTGGGTTAATATCTGTTGTTACCGCTGAAGACTTACACGTATAGTGTAAGTAACCACGAGAACGATACCTGGCACGGTGTAAGTGCCTAAGAAATTTCAGCCACCACTTAGTACAATTTGAACCCAAGTTATTTGAATTTCAGTTCGGTAATTTCTTCTCAAGTGTTTTAGTGCTGAAGGAAACTTGTGGGGTCTTTTTATCCCTAATTTCATTTCACCGAGGACCACCCCTCAACCTTCCAGGTCCTCTGGGAGTCGTTCCTTTTTTCTTTTGAATCTCAATTCTTGATTCATGTCATTTTTCTTATGTCCTGTCTCTTCCCCCCCTAAAAATAGAGAAGACAGAATAAATTCAAAGAAATCGAGGGTTGCCCTTTAAGACTTTTTATTTTACTCTCAGGGCCAGCCAGAGGTTTTCTGCCACCTTTTATAAAATTTATGCCTGGCATAATTTTGAATTTTACTGCCTTCTCTGTGCAAATACACACCCGACCGTATGCTGATGGCGGCACTACTGTTTCTTCATGGCAAGACTTTAAAATTTTCTGGAAACTTTAAACTCATGGAATAAAATCTTGTGGGTGTAATGGGGGTGGAAATAGGAAATTTGGGGGAAACAGTGGAAACATGTGCCAGAGTTTTTGGCACCCTTTAGAGGACGAACGAACTTCGTTCTCTTTTTACATTTTAAATAGACACAGAGGTTAAAACACACACACGCACAAAGTATCAGGCATAGTTTGCTCATAAAAACAAGCAGGTCTAGTAGTTATAGTTAATGATGTGAAGGCCAGGACAAATTTCATTAATATAATAATAGCCCGTGTCCCCTCTACCCTCCAAACACACACTTTTTTGGGAGGAGGAGACTTGTAAATAAAAATATGAAGCTTTAGAAAAGTAAGGTTTTTCATATTGTTGTTTTCTTTTCTCTGTCGGTTCTCTTCCCGTTTTGTAGTAGAGGCTAAAAAAAAAGGTGAAGAATAAATAATAGCACATTCGGTAGCCCATCTTAAAATGGGGTAATCTGGACCATTTGAGAACTTCTGTCAGGCTGACTGTGTGCCATGGGAAATGAAAGAACTGGGCTGGCGGGTCCTTCCACCCTTTGTCTTCAGTGTGGCTTGATAAGCAGTGGAAATTTCTAACGCTCGAACAGGGTCTTAGTGCTGGAATGTGTGCTTGAAGATTTGTCTAACTGATTTCTAAATCCTCAAAAACTTTTCAATAACTCCATAAGGACTCCATTTAAGTCTAATGTCGTGTGTTTCTGTGTCTATCGGACTGGGCTAAAGTAGGTTTACAGTTGTTCGTCTGGAAAATAATACAACGATTAATGAATAATGCTACAAGAATAAACTGTGTTTTGTGTACTCACACCTGTACACCTATCTTGCCCATCCCTGTATATGTTTCCTGCTGCTGAAGATTTTTAACTTTTTTGTTGTCCTCACCCGAGGACATTTTTCCATTTTTGTTCAGATAGAATGGGAGGGAGAAAGAGGAAGAGAGAGAGAGAGAGAGAGAGAGAGAGAGAGAAACATCGACGTGAAAGGGACACACTGAGTGGCTGCCTCCCGCACAAGCCCAACCAGGGCCGGGACTAATCGCAACCGAGGTACGTGCCCTTGACTGGAATCGAACCCGTGACTCATTGGTCCGTGGGCCGATGCTCTAACCACTGAGCCAAACCTGCCAGGGCTGCTACTGAAGATTTTATTATATCCCATATGCCTAGAAAACAATAGTTGTTGAAACAAAACATATGAGATTATGATATTAGATATCTAGCTTATTACTTTGGTTTGGTTTCCTACTGCCTTTTAGGGGTGTGTGTGTGTGTGTGTGTGTGTGTGTGTGTCTTCCTTTTTCTCCTTTATTTGGTGGGATTATTAACTTTGATTTCTTAGCTGATTCCATGAGGATTCTGACTTATATTTCTGCCATGGTTTTATAAGCTGTGTGTTTTTTTTAAGTTGAGTTACTTTTTATAACAAGAAAGTAGCAGTATTCATTTAATAACAGATTTTATAAGGGCGAACCTGATTGGCTTTGTTTCAACCAACCTTTCTCTTCTCTTTTCAGAGGACGTTAAGCAAGTCTTTGGACAGACTACAATTCATCAGCGTATTCCATTTAACTGGGATTCAGAATTCGTGCAACTACATTTTGGCAAAGAAAGGAAGAGACACCTGACATATGCGGAATTCACTCAGTTTTTGCTGGTGGGTCTGGCTCTTGAAAAGAGTAAATAAGTAAAACTGGATCCTTTTACCTCACACTTTCTCACCCCAGGCCAAACCATCCATCTGGAAGTACTGTTCTAGTAGGGTATAGCAGCCACAAGGTGGAATGGGTCCTTGCAGACTGTGTAGAACCCCTTTGTGTTTAAAAGGGATGATACATACCGAGGGCCCGGGAAATCAAGCGATTTGCTCAAAGGTCATGTAAGTCAGGAGGGGCAAAATTGGAACTTGAAATCTTGACTTAGGACGAGTTCCACTGCTATTTACCAATATGTTGTTTTCCCCTGAGAAATGGATAGATGTCATCATTGGCACCTGACAGCCGTATCATTTCATCGGAGGCCTTTCATAGACAAGGCACAGGGTCTGGAACTTGGCTGCGTGTTAGCGTTACCTGGTGAGATTTAAAACTGTTCCTTCGGTCCCACCTCTAGAGATTGGATTGGATTGGATTTGGGGATTGGGGGGCAGACAGTCTGGTCACTGGGATATTTAAAGCTTCTTAGGTGCTTCTAATGTGCAGCCAGGTTTGAGAACCACTGTTGAAAGGGCACTTGCTGTCCTTGTCTAGGGTTAAACTGGGAGTTGTTGACATTTCTGGGCTGTACCCGGGCCAGTCACTCCTGCCCCCCCCCCCCCCACACACACACACATAAACTTTGTGATCATATCACTGGACCACTGATGATGCCAGAGGACAAATAGTAAGAAAATAGGATTACAGTGTAGTTTTCCTTCTGAAGCATCATTCTTAAAATGTTTGAACTCTGACATTAACATTTAGCCCCAGAGACTGAATATCTACTTGACATGTGGGTCTATATGATAAACCACTCTTTCTTTTGGATTTTTAGGCATTTGTTTTTTTCTCTAACAATTACATTTTATATTTTATTATACATAGTATTTTATACAAATTTTTATTGATTGATTTTTAGAGAGCAGGAGAGGCAGAAGCATTGATTTGTTTTTCCATTCATCTATGCACTCATTGGTTGATTCCTGGGGATTCCTGGATGTGCCCTGACTGGGGATCGGGACTTTGGCATATCGAGTGATGCTCTAACCAACTGAGCTACCTGGCCAGCGCTTTTAAATGTAATACTTCAAGAGTCACTTAAGGGGATTATTTTGCTGTGTTTAAATTCAGGGTCTTCAGGGAAACCACCTTCTGTTCTCTGTCACTAGTAATGTTGTCAGTGAGTACCGTGGTGTTCCTGATTCTCTTGTGTACCCGAGACGTTGTCAGAGCCTTCTGATTAGTGTTTGGAAACACAGATGCGGGGTGGAGGTGGAGCACACTAGGACACTCATGTATGCTGTGCCCTGTGCTCATGCAGCCAGCGTCCTGTGGCATCCCTTCCTAGGCACCACTATGTAATAGGTTGACTTTAATAGGTGCTTCTTATTGTGACTTTCACTGGTATTTATGCTATATGAAATTGTCATGCTGTTTACTTTGCTTTTATTTTCCTGGCCTTTGGAAACTGACAAGATGTCTTAAACCTGCTTTAGTAGTATTCTTTAAAAAACACGTTAATGTCTGTGAATCCCCATATGCAATTCTATATCAACATAAACCTATGTAAATAACTCAGGTGGAGAATGGAATTCAAGCTGGGTCTTTGCTGTTGTTTATACAGGCCACTGGCGCGCAGTAGGAGGTGGTATTCACTTTGATGAGGAATAATTACAATAATGCTATTGAGACAAACGCCTCAAATTGACTTTATGGAATACAGACTAATTAACTTTTGGTCTTAATGGGATGGTAGCAGTAGTAAGTTTGATCGCGTTTTCCTTGAAGCAGGTATCAATTATGCTGAATTGAGTCGGCTGTATACCGCTCCCAGCAGCTTCTGGGCCTACCTCAGATGTGGAGAAGCCAGGGTCCAAGATTAGATGTCTCAGGGATTACTGGTTAGGTTTCCGGCGGCTTCAACCTGGAGGGCGTTCACTTGAATTTGACTCCATTCTGGGATGGTAGATGGACCCATCCCACTGCATGGGACGATTTTGACTTTGTAGCCCAAATACAAGGGCTCAGTTTCTACCAGATGAATATGGTTATCGTGGATGGTTATCCCAGGTAGAGCCTTGCTTGTGTGTCCCACTCCATGCCCAGAGTTAAAGGAATTAAGGGACGTATGATGATAGACTTTATATGAATGCAAATGAAATGCCAGTTTTGATGTCTACCACTGGGTCACCCCACACACACTTGCCCCCAATTAAATGTTTTCTTTTTCCTTCAAACTTTTGTCTGGATTCAGGGAACTTCTTAGAGATATAAGTGAACTTAATCTCCCACGTTTCAGGCTCTTGCTTTGTCAAGCATGCACCCGCCTTTCTGCTCCAGGGCAAGGCTCAGAAACACAGGCACCAGCTCCCTGGCTGGCGCCAGGGTCACGAAAGCAGACACTTGGCTGCTTGAGACGTGGAAGGACTGCAACCGTGCGTGCTACTACCCGTCACCTGCTGAGGAAGAGGTGCAGCCACAGGAACAACAGACGTGGTTTCAGGGAGCCTGAGCAGTGTGTAGAGAGAACACTGCTCCATCCCACTGAAGGTTCTAGAAGGTCATTCAGGCTGGCTCCAGCCAGCGGAAGCCTCCCACTCTCGTGTGTTCCCTATGCTTGTGTACAGACACGTGTTTGTGATTGGAGGGCCGTGCCATTATCTTTGTTATAAGCCACCATGTAGCTGGGAGGACGTCGCATGTGTGACGAGCTGCCCACCCACTGAGGTGGTGCTGGTCACTGGCATCCCTCGAGTGCTGAGCTGGTGTGTTGTTTTCTGTGCTTTGGTTATAAAATTCATAAAGTGGTGGATAAATTTGACATTCTTGGAACTAAACTTCGGTTGTTTATACTTTGCATCTAAATTATAGTGTTGAAGTAAGCAAATCCTCCTTCCTAGAGTCTTGTTCCTAGGGAAGGATTTCAGAAGGAAGTGGGGCCACAGTCCTGTTACCCCATCATTAATACTGTTGCCTTCACTGCTGCTGGTTTTGTGCCCAGTTCTGCCATCTCCACTCCACGCGGGAGTGATGGTGTGTATGTGTAAGTGTGAATACAGTGTTGTGTGTGTATTTTAAAACAACCTGTAAACTTTTCCACATCCCCCTCTCAGCTCCTAGAGCAAAGCTCTGATTTTATGGTGGCTAGTTGCATAATTTATTGTAACATACTGAAAACAGTGTGCTTAGAAAAGAATTTGGAGAAATTTTTCTGTATCTGCTGGAGCTCCTAGTCATGAATGGTATTAACGTAAAACTCTCTCCCCTGTTTGGAAGTATTTCTTGTGCTGTGATTACTACCCACATGGACCAAACCATCCAATTCAGCAAATGTTTGCTGAGGATGCATGCTTTGCCCTGAGGCCTTACGCCGAGGGCCAAGAGGTGCAGGGATAACAACTTTTGAGACACTTGTATAAATCTAAAGATTGTTCCTGTTTTTCTGCCTGATTGTTCCAAAGGAGCAACCACAAACAGAGATGAAATGCACACCCTACAAGGTTACTCTTTCGTGGCGTCAGTCCTCGTGGCAGATTTAAACCTGAAACCAGCATTCAGAGTACAGTTAGAGCAGCCATCCAAAGTACGAACTTAAAGGGCAGATATGTACCAGCATAAGGTCAGCTAGTTAACTGCCCCATTTTACAGATGAGGAGATTGAGTCCTTTTACTTTAGAAGCTCTTAGTGGTATCTCATTTTTTATTTTAATGTTCATTTCCCTAATGACTAATGATGTCAGGCATCTTTCATGTACTTGTTGGCCACTAGTATAGTTGTGTGGAGACATATTTATTCAGCTCCATTACCCGATTTTTTTATTGGGTGGACATTGTGGGCAGTGTGAGCACGCAGTGAAAGACCTCTTAAACTTTTCTGCCAAATTATTCTGTAGAGTCAGTAATAAGAGTCATTCTCAAAAAGAGAGTAGTATCAGCAACAATCTTTACAATCTACAAAGTGCTTTTAAATTTTGTGTTTCTGATAATAGCATTCCCCCAAACCCTGAGGGGTAATTATCATTACACCCTATTATATGCAAAAGAATACATAGACTCTAGGGTAACTTTTTGCATTTACAGGTAATTTTCTGGGGAAATTGCTCATGGCTTTCATTAGGTTCTCAAAAGTGTATCGCGAAAGACTACAGGGAAACTGTTCCAGAGCTTAGCTTCTTCCATAATAAGGTCACAGACATGCGAGGGATTCAGAAACATGGTGCTGTTACCACTGTAGGATACTGTCTGCAGGGCCCAGGCTCTGAAGGGTTAATGTCTGTTCCTGGAAGGGGTGGTGTCTCTGAATGGGGGTGTATAGTCAGGCACTGCTAGACATTTAACTCTGACCCCTACCCATTAATTGCCAGATATGATCATTAAAAAGCCCTTAGTAGGGGTATGTATTACTGTTGTTTCCATTTACTTTTTGATAATGTTTTTTAATCATAGGTATATATTTCACACATAATTACTACAATTTAAATGTAATCCACGCATAGGAATTTCTAGTGGCTCCAGTCTCAAAACAGAAAAGTCTAGGATTGCTACCAAATCCAATATACTTGAAAACTATTGCTGTTAACTGCCTCTCATAAAGCATTTTGCAGCTTAGAAGGTGCTTGGACTTGCATTGGCCCCTAAAATCACCCAGCGTGTCAAGCAGTTGCTATTGTTTCTGTGTTAAAGATAGAAGCTTTGAGAAGTTTTCTAGATTTGTTCATGATGAGACAGGTGGAACTGAAGTTGATTTTAGTTTTCCTAAATCTCTAACAGGGTTTTATCAAATGTTGTATAAAATTGTTCTGAAGTGATTGTTTTAAAAAGCAGAGTTCTGGGCCTCTCTCCCCAGCAAGGGTCTGCTTCAGTGGGTCTCATAGGGCCTAAGAAACTGCCTTTCAGACAGGCGTCCTGAACGGTGGTGTTCCAGATGGTCCACACATTGAGAAACACTGGTCTAGACTAGGAAACCCTCACTGTTTACAGCACAGAACCTGGTCTTCAGGTCTTCATCCCAAGGTTGATGGGCAGCTCTGAGGGGCAAACGTGATCGGAATTTTGTTTCGGAAAGATCACTCTGGCTATTGTGCGGAAGTCAAATGGAAAGGGATTGGACCTAGGAGAGGGGGACCAGTTGGTTCCTTCCAATCCACGGCAGAAACAACTATGGCCTGGGTTGGATGGTGATGAGCCAAAGTAAATGGGTTCAAGAGAAGTTAAAGGGATAGATCTGGCCAGACTTGGTGATAGGATGAGGTCAGTAAGGATATGCAGAACTCATGTTGCGCCTGGGTTTTAGGCTCGGGCAAGTGGGAGGAATGTGGGTTTACTGAGACGGGGGCACAGGAGAAGAGGAGGCGGGAGGTCTGATGAGGGCTGCACAGGAGGCTTAGCTTGCAGCTGCCTTTCACATGTTTGTTGCTGGATTGTTTCCACCTCCTGTCCTCAGCTCCTGGGAGTTGGGAGTTGGGGTGATAATGTAGGAGCCCCACCTGTGGCCCCACAGACCTCTTGCTCTAGGTCGGGAAGAGGAATCATCAAGAAATCAGCAGTGCTTTAACTTAGTGGAGAGGCCAGATTTTGAAGCTGGGGTTTTATTAGTTAGCCAAGAAACAGGATAGCTGACTTGGGAGGGAACGGGCTAAAAATGATCTGCAGTGTCTTCTCAACAAATCGAGTTTAAGAATGAAGTTACCTGACCCAGTGGAGAGCCCTAATCACAAAGGTGCCGTGACTGTTCACCATAACTTGATTCAGGTCGCCCTTTGGTCAGAAGAGGAGGATGAAACCCGAGAGGTGAATCATAGAGGGTAGAGCTCAGAACAGGACCTGGGAATAGAGCTGGATCTGGTGTCCCAGCCTGGCCATTCATATTGGTCAGGACCCTTGACATCAGATCATGTGACCCCCAGGACAGCCCTGTTGGATGCCAAAGCATATTCGTGCTAATAATGCAACTGGACACGTTCGATTCTTTTTGTGAAGTCAAATTTACCATTATTTTGGCTTATGGGCCATGACCTTTGACCTACACATCAGCTCACATCTGTTCTGCGTAACATGGACATTTTGGTCTTTCAGGTTCTGAGCCCTAGAGAGTAGAACCCTGGTGTTGGTGGTTGCCACATGTCCCTCCAGAGTCCCTGCTCCTGGTCAGCTGTGGTCTGGACTTCACAGTCACCATCACTGTGGTTTGCTGCTATGCTGGTCATGGCATCCTGGTGCAAGGCAAAGCTTTCAACACAAAAGGCTGTGGATGTCAAAAAAGAAAGTGTTCCTCATCACCCTCACTCAGAACAAAGCATAACCTTCAGCCACGGCAACATCAGACTCTCTAGCTTTGGAACTGATAGAACATTTTGAGTGTTAGCAAAAAACAATCCCTTGTAGCAGAACTTGCTGAAGCCACAGTTGTTTAAACAGGTTAGTGAATGACTAGCCAGGTCCTTGCTTCGGCTTGAGTAACCTGAGCCATTTTTGCCCCCATCCCCCCATTGTCCCCCAACTTGCCGTCTGTACTAGTTAAAATATCTAGACCATGGGTCTTTAGTAGCCAGAGACCTTGATTATATTTGCATTTTTAACATGAGTGCTTTTTATGTTGATTTTAAGTCAGACCAGATGGGGTCTGCGATACAGCTTTGCTACTGTTTCATCAATACAGCACCATTTGAAGTCCGAAAATGAAATAATGAGTAAAAGTAGCTAATGTTGTTTGCCCTCAGCTCTTCCAAGGGATTAGACTGTGTGTTGTGTCCAAATGGAAGCCGTTGCCAGTTTGGTGATGGGCGACCCGAGACATGGGCGCATCCCGGTCACTTGGAGAAGTAGATGCAGGACATTTCATTCACGTTGCATTTTCTCCTCTCAGGGAAAAAGAAATCAGCGTTCATTGTGCTGTTGTGTCCGTGGCGTTAGTCAGCGTGCTGTTTTGTTGAGCAGCCTGTCGTGCGGGCTTTTACAGTAACACCCTGGTAAAAATGAACACTCCGTCCGGCACCTCCCCGGCGGTTACCCACTGTGAAGTTGAACGTTAAATCAGAAGAGCAAGGAAATGGAGAGGGAAAGCTGTGTTCTGGGTTTCTGCCGAGGTGTTGCTCGCCTGCCGTGCCCCACGCTACCCCGCTTCTAAAGACCCTTTCAATTAAAGGCCCCACCCAGGGAATTGGGGATGCGATTTCATTGTGAGCTGACTGCATGGGCTGAATGTGGACAGCACAGAAAGATGTTAAGAATGAGAACTATTTGTCTCTCTACCTGTTCCATTGCTAAGTTCCATTTTTACTGTTTAAAAATACGTGGATCTTTATTTCAACTAGAATTTTTGCTGCAAATGAGGATAGGATAATGAAAACAAAGTGGGTACTTGTATATTAAATAGTGTACAAGTTCTGATACTTGATGTAATATAGAATTTATTTGAAGTAGGGCTAACTGTGATACCATATTTTAGAGGCCTACCTTCTTTATACATTTTTTGTTCCTTGTTTTTATAAATAATTATACCTGCACTTTCCCCAGAATTCTTCTGCCACCACCCCTAAAAAGGAATTATTTTGAATCATATTGTTATTGGTGACTCCCTGCTTTTTTAAAAGTTTTCGATTTTCTTTTAAATTTCAAAACTGTATAAAACACAAAAATGCAAACTAGCCAGGGGTCTTTTTTTTGGTGTTCTCGGCTTTATAATATAAATCATCTGGATATACTGTTTGTTTCGAGGGCCTGTTGGTCTGGTTTTTTTGTTCCTGATAAATTGTTCTCAGGCTGAAGCACACACATGCATGCCTGAATAGAGGTGGAGAGAATTTTTGCATTCAAAATATACCCACTTGAAAATTGGAGATTATTAAGGAAATGACAGGCCTGGAACTATTAGAAGCGTGAATGTTAGCCCTAAAGTGGTGTAACCCCTATATAGGTTTATTTCTGTGCAGCTAGCAATTTTGAAGAGTTTGATTTTTTTTTTTTTCCTTACAACAATCTGAATGGGTGTGCTGAAGTAGTTGGAAACGGTGGCAATAAAAGCCTCTTCCGGAACAGAGGGAGCAGATGTTAACGGCAAGCCGGACCTCCTCTCCTCTGCTTGAGCAGAACTGCCTTAGAGAGAGTGGTGCAGGTCCTTGCGTGGGGACCTCCTGGCCTCAGGTGAGGGAGGGCCCTTCTCTTGAGTCCTTGCGGTCTCCATCAGCAGCATCGAGCAAGCACCCCTTTCACCTGGCACTCCTGAGCGCTCTATTCACAGGGCTGTGCCATCGTCCAGCTCGCTGGGTGTTCCACGGTGTGTCAGGCCTGCGATTTTCCTGTCTGTGCTCGCTTATTTAGGGATCAGTTCCTTTTTTTGTCATCTGCCTGCTCTTTGTATGTGCTGTGGGATGAGCTCATCTATTTCTACAACTGTTCCTTTTTTTCTTCTGGTTTTGGTAGGCCTGCCCCTGAACGGAGCAGGCAGTCCGTGTAGGTTAGTGAGGCTGTGGCTTCGGCGGGGCCAGACCGCCCGGGTGCTGTATCCAGTTTCATCCTTAGCGTCATGTGACCCTCAGCTGCTCTTTACCTCATTTTTCCATCTGCAGAATGAAGGTGATGGTGGGGCCACCTTATAAGGATTGTCGAGGGGATTCAAAGAGATGAACTAAGAAAGTACAACAGTCCCTGGAGCATAGCAACACTTACTATTTGGTTTTCTCCCCCAAATCCTGTGATCTGCATCTCCCAGATTTATGTTTCTACCTACACCTCTAGCTTTCTTTTGTTGGTAGCTTAACTTGTGTTTATAACTTAAACGGATCTAAGTCCAGGTTTCTCATCATGGTCAACCGCCTCATCGCTTTCCCCTCAAGTGTTTTCCTTTGTGGTAAATCCTTCTGTCTCCCCGTCACCCGCAGGAAGAATGCTTTGAGATATACCTTGCTCCATTGTGGCATACACGTCATCACCAAAACTTTTCTTGAAATCTCTTTTGCAGTTATCTGTCCAGATCTACTGATGATCTTCTTACTACAATTTTACTCAAGGCAGCTAAAGTCGGTAGTTAAAACATCTCAGTTTTGGAATCCGAAAAAACCTCATCGGCTCTGTCACTTCCTGGCTGTGTGACTTTGGACTAGTTACTGAACCTCCCTGAACTTCGGGTGTCTCTCTGTCAGATGAAGATAATATTGTTACTTCGGAGAATTATTGCAAGGCTAAATGAAATACCGTCTTTGACGTTCTTGGCATAGCCCCTGGCCTCTAGTAAATGTTTAAACACTCAGCTGTTTCTGCTCTTCCCACCCTGTCTGCCCTTCATCTCTGTCTCTGTGGCTGGGGCAGAATGACTCAGCAGAACTGCTGTTTCTTACTCGTGATTTTTGTTTTTGTTTTTTTGAAGAACTTATATTAGAAAGGACTTCAGAGGTTTTTAAACCATTCACCTCTACAGAAGTCAAAGCTACCATTTACTAAGTGCCTGTCATGCATGACGTCTAGTTTTTACAACGCTGTGTAGTAGGTGTTGCTGGGCCTCCGAGGTGCAAACATGCTCTCCTGCGCCCTCCCAGCTGGGAGTGCCACGATGATGTTTGAGCTCTGCCCACTCCTGCTTCAAACTTCAGACTTTGTCTTCATAACATATTGCTTCCCTAAAACCCGGTGTTAAAATAAAGAAAAGAAAATAGATATATGTTCCTTAGTCGAGCAGATGCTTCCAGTGACCCTGCTACTTTACAAGGTTGCCAGTCCAATTTATTGCTGAATGTTTATACGGGTTAAAGACTATTGTGTTTTGTGCTGAAACCTGATCCCCATATTTTCTCTCCACTGATTTATTTTTAAGAAATACAGAGAGCCAGCCTAGCGTGTTTTTCACCTGAGAGTCCTTTAACCTTTCAGTATTTGAATGCTGCCCCTCCCCCACATAGATGATGAGTTTATCCATTCTGGTCCCCTTCGTTTTGGAAATGAACATTATCTTATGTATGCTCTATGCCATGCATAGCAAACGTTCTCTGTCCCAGTTGGTTCCCTCTGGGTTCCAGTCTAGGAACCATCAGGGTCTCAGTAGCCCTAAGTCCACAGTAGGTTTTTCCAAATCTCGTTAAAGGTGCAGCGAAGAGCTTTAAGTCACTGCCATGTGTATGGAGCCTGGACATTTATCTCCACGGTCACTCATTCTCAAATTAAGTATTTCTAGAGTACCTATATGTTAGCTCCCAGGGGCCTCCTTATTTATCTTTCTCCTCCTTATTTGTCACTTGGGACTGTGAGAAAGTGAGTCAACAGTGCACAAGGCCAGGAGAAGCCTTTTCGACTTGGTTTCTGTCCTCCATGGTCTCTGCTGTTGCTGAGGGGCAATCCTGGCGCTCTGAGCGTACAGAAGACTTTGCCTTAATGAAAAAGTTTCAGGGATTGTATTGTTTTCTCATGAAAATAAGCAACAGAAAAATCTAGAGCATCGAGAATCATTTAAAAGGAAACTGAGTCTGGCCGGTGTGGCTCAGTGGTTGAGCGTTGACCCATGCACCAAGGGGTCATCGGTTCGATTCCCAGTCAGGGCACATGCCCAGGTTTCGGGATCGATCCCTAGTGGGGGGTGTGCAGGAGGCGGCTGATGGATGTTTCCCTCTCATAGATGTTTCTGTCTCTCTCTCCCTCTCCCTTCCTCTCTCTCTAAAAAAAATAAATAAAATAAATAAATAAAACATATAAAAAAATAAAAGGAAATTGCATTTTATCTCTTCATGGCTATTAAGATTCCGAAGTGTTAACTTTGTAATGAAATTCCTGACAGTAGCATTATCTGGGCTCCCCGTGAAGTATTAGGTGCATCACGAGTGGGCAGAACTGCCTGGGTTTGAATTCCAGCTGTGCTGCTTCCTGTCAGTGAGACCTCGTGTTCCTCAGCCACTGCAATGAGGTTAACAGTGGTACAGCACCTACCTGCTAGGGCTGCTATAAAGTGCTTTAGAACAGTGTCTGGCACATAATAGGTACTCACTAAATGCTCTGAGGGTTGTTGTAGTGATCGAGGTAATAGTTTCATTTCTTCTTCCAAAAGAAGAAACAGTCACGACATAAATAGATGTCCTTCCGAAGGCAACCCACATCTGTTGTAAGCTGCTTTTCAGTCTGGGGAAACACTTAATGTTTTCACTCTAGTCCATTATTTAGAGAATTACGTGGCTCTGGCCTCTTGTTTTCCGTGGAATTTATAATATCCCCAGTCTGTAAGAGCTGTCAGAAATGTATGCTGACGTTCGTCAAGGTTAAAGGTGCTTTCTTGTTCCATGATCGGCAGCGATCCCTGCGAGTAAACGTTTACTCGTGGAAATCCGGGCACAGAAACGCAGTGACACCGTCCTCACTACGGATGCACTCCCGGTCCTGCAGTGTGAGCACCGGCCCCCACGGTGGTGTCTGCTTCCCATCTGACAGCCCGGACAACTGGGTCTTAGTGTTCCCGCGTCCCGCTTTCTGAGAGATGGGGTGACCCAGGACAGTGATGCTGTTTTTGGTATAATGGTCTAAGCATCCCTAAGACTCTGTTTGAGTTATAAACTAGGGGAAATGGTAAATAACCAAACACACCTTCTACTTTTGTTGAGAGTAATCTTGGCTTAGGATAGCTTTAGCAGTGGGTCTTGCAATTCAAAGGATTTTGTGTTCATTTACTTTCAATTGAATACATACTGTGGTCATTCTTCTCCACAGGCTGTTTAACAGTTGGTTTCTTCCTCTTAAATTGGAGGCAGTTGTACAGAGAACCCCTGTTTGTTCCATGGATTATGACTTATTTATTCAGTTGGTTTGATATTTATATTATGCTTTTATGTATTCTGTGGTTTATTGAGTGCCTACTATATCTAAAGCACCATACTTGGGATGAACAACGTGTGGTCTCATTTCCTGGACAGGTAGGGAGAAAGACACGAGTGGAGGATGGGAAAGGAAGGTCTCATCGTGGAAGTTCAAGCAGGGCCAAGTGTTTTCAGTTGGGAGGCCTAGTTGTATTTACCTAAGAGGTGGCATTTGAACTGGGCCTGGAAGGAGCAGTAGGATTTCAGGAGCTAGAGAGAAAAACGCTCCAGTGAGCGCGGGGTGGAGGGAGAGTGCGGGCAAAGGCCTGCATTGTGGCGGGTCCGGCAGGCCGGGCATGGCATGCCGGAGACAGGGCTGAGAGGAGCTCCTTGGAGGATCTTGAGCGCTGTGCTTCAGAGGTGGGTCTTCATGATGAAAGGCTGTTGAAGGTTTCTGCGGAGGGGATTGAGATCAGATCTGAGATTCTAAATGTGTGCAAGACGGACTGCAGAGATCAGACAGAAGTGCCAGCTGACAGTCGGGCCCATGGTGGTGATTCGGGCATGGTCTGAGGAGGGCGGGAAACGGTGGCATCAGGAGTGAAAAGGAAAAGATACATGTGAGTGAACTTTCAAAGGTTCAAGTAACATAATTTGGTAACTGGTTTGCTCTGGGGGAAAGGAAGCTTGAAGAATTAAAACGGACAGATTTCTAGGTTGGGTGACCAGAAAAACAACATGCCAATAATGAAGCTTTGAACATAGGAGAGGGACCAGGTTTGAGGGCTGGGTGCGGGACATCTAATAGTGGGTTTAGGGATGTGTAATTTTATGGCTTTTATAAGATGTACACTTGGATATATTCTCCAAGCAGTTAGAAATTCTGGTCCAGCAGACAGGAGTGAGAGATTTGGATCTGGGACTCAAGCCTTCTAAGAAATCTTGGAGGCCTTGGAAGGCCTTGGAAGGGATGTCTTGGGCTCTCCAAATCACTCCTTAAATGAGAGGCATTTGTCAGTCCTCTGTCCTTAGGTTTTTCGCTGAGGACAGAGGACGGCGGCTGACATCTGCCTCTCATCTCAGGAGAGAATAGAAGAGGCACTGGAAAGATTAAGGTCTCAGAAGAGAGTTTCAGCAGGGACAGGCTGAGTCAAAACGAGCAGATGTTGCCCTGGAGCGTCATCCCATACACCAGAAGGTGGCGGGTCTGATTCCCAGTCAGGGCACTTACACAGGCTGTGGGTTCGACCCCTGGTTGGAGCACGTACGGGAGGCAACCAATCTCTCTCTCTCTCTCTCTCCCCCCGCTCCACCCCTCCTCTCTCTCAAATAAATAAAAATATATCTTTGGGTGAGGATTTAAAAAAAAAAAACAACAGCAGCAGATGCTATAGCTGAGAAGAAGCTTTTGAATAACATAAAGAACTCTGATTCTTACCATAGTATTGTGTTTTTAAATTTTTTATTGTGGATATTTTCAAACTACAAAAAAAGTGGAAAGAACATTGTAATGACCCACAATCTTCCCAGTATCCAGCTTCAGTTATTATCAGCTTTTTAACAGTCTTCCTTCATTCCCCACCTTTCTGGGGAAGAGAAGGGAGATACTGAAAGCACGATCAGACTCATGCCATTTCTGCCCTGCTTTAGTTTGCCACTACTTCGTAAGGACAATTAGTTCGTGTTTTATATAAGCCATTATCTCACCAAAGTTAAAAAATTAATTCACCAGTGTCATCTAATAAAACTGCATTGAAATAATTTGAAGTCCTTGAGAGTCACATGAGTGATGCTTTGTACTTCCATGGATGAGATCACACTCTGAGGGCCTGTCTGGGAAATGGGCAGATGGTAAAATGCTCTGCGTGAAAAGGATGCTTCCACGTGGCATACCGTGGCTTTTGATGGGAGGCGGCGTTTTGTTTTGTGTATACCCTTCTCCCCTGGAAATAGCAACTGAAATCTAAGATTGGGCTTCCTGTTTTCAAATCATATGAATTAAAACGTGTATCCAATGATACTGCTCCAGTTTGCTACCTCTGACCCACATACCATCCAATTGGCACACATGACCCTCTCTGGAGACATTTTTGATTGCCATGGCCTTGGGGGAAAGGGGCTACTGGCATCTGGTAGAAGAGAGAGGGTAGGGATGCACAGGAGAGCCCCCCCCCCCCGCCCTAAAAAAGGTTTAACCTACCCAAATTACCAAGAGTGTGGAGGCTAAGAAACCCGTTCGAGGAATAGTACATCCCAGGGGAGAACCACCCTTTCCAGTCCGTCACATCACGGCTTGTATGCCAGGTCACCACTAAGAATGTTTCTCTCTTCGGAGAGAGGTCATGTTCCTGCAGCTGTTTCACCTTCGATCATCTGCATCGCCCACGCTGGGCTCTGCGGGATCTTTGAGCCTACCAAACTTCCTTCCACTTTCTGTTTGCATGGTGTCCTCGGACTCTAGCCGAGCACAGAAGTGATTTGGTGTCTCTGGGTGGGAGAGTTAAGGCGGAATGCACTTCTGAGACACATTCGCTGGGCTGTGCAAAGTTCTGTCTTTAGAAGAAGACAGTAGCTTGGCGGGCGGGGGGGGGGTGCTATTTAACAATATAATCTGTATTTCTTCACCCTGATTTGAAGGTGAGCAGTCATTTGCAGTGATTGAGAAACAAAAATTATTTTCTCTTCTTTATTTGTAGGAAATACAGTTGGAACACGCAAAGCAAGCCTTTGTGCAAAGGGACAATGCCAGGACCGGGAAAGTCACAGCCATTGACTTCCGAGACATCATGGTCACCATCCGCCCCCACGTCCTGACACCTTTTGTAGAAGAATGTCTAGTAGCTGTAAGTTGTAACTTGCCCTAATGAAGTAGTTTATTCTACCTGGCATGAGCTCGGTAAATCGGGGATTATAAGAACAACTCTTGCATACTATGTAGAGGTTTTTCTGCTTAAAACAAACATTTTCTTAATGTGATCACATATATTACTAAAGTTAAAGACAGGGTGTTTTGGCTAGTTTTAGTGGGTAACTTAATTTGTTACCTGGACAATATGAAATATCTTAAAGAAAACGTATTAACCGTTTGTTTTTAAAGGAAAAACAGATTTATGATCACATATTAATTTTGCTTTGTATTTTGAGGTGTGTCAAATGCTAGTCTTTGCTTTTATCTATTCTCCAAGGCAAAACAAAACAAAACATCATTTTTTCATTGTGTGCATAGATATATATTAAGAGGTCAGGAGAACACAGACTCCAAATCTTATATTTACTTGTTCATTCAACATGCGTGTGCAAGGGGACAGCGGTGCATGTGACAGGCGGGGCCCTGCTGTCCTGTGTCATGGAGTTCCCATCCTGTGGATATCCAGCCACTCTCCTTCCTTACCTCCTGCCCCTGAGGAGGTCCTGGAACATTCTGTGGGATGGTTCCCAAGTCTTGGTCATGGAGCAGGAGAATCACC
Source organism: Tadarida brasiliensis (assembly GCA_030848825.1). Lineage (NCBI taxonomy): Eukaryota > Metazoa > Chordata > Mammalia > Chiroptera > Molossidae > Tadarida > Tadarida brasiliensis. The sequence continues at coordinate 72,095,133 of CM061267.1, read as the reverse complement.
GTGGATAATTATCAAAAATACGGAGTCTAAGGTTCTTTCCAGATCATCTACCGATTCACTGTTTACAGGTGGTGAAGCCCTAGAATCTAGTTTTAAAGCTTCCTGGATCATTCCGATGATCGCTCAGATTTGCCAGTCCTTACACAACGCTGACTGTTCTTTCGTTCATCCCAGGGAGAAGATTTTTTGCGTGTTTTCACCATCATCTGGGATTCTCACAGTGGTGACCATAGTTAGGAGCGTAGGCTAGCTTTTCTTTTTTCCTTTTTTTCTTCCTGGTGCCTCTTTTTGGAAATGTGGCATTGTGACAGGCCTTTTCCACTCTGGCACTCTGTTAATCTAGCTCCTTCTCTTGCCCCCTCCCCTTCCCTGCTCCGTACTAAACTCCCACGTCAGCTATTCCAAATGGTTACCAAGTGAAGATTTATGTGGTTGTTACCTTATAAAGAAGTGCTTTCCTAATAAAAATATTTTGCCTTGTTAGGGAAGGATAGAATTTGAAACCCCCAAACTGAAGTTCCATTCATAATGGACATGCTCTCTGTTTCCCTTGTCCCCTGTGAAGAAATATGGGTTCTTGCAAATTTTGACTATCAGAATTCTGACCAGTCTCACCCCCCATCAAAGTATATGACATCTCATAATTTTACCATAATAAGCTTGTTTGCTAGAAATCCTACCACTGTAAAGTCTGTATATAAATGATTATTTATTGCTAGTTATAGGTAACATGACAAATCATGATATTAATGTATGATTGACCACTTTTCATAGGATATTTGTGTTGGTATAATATAGTTTTGCATGTATAAGCACACACATGTGTGTAATATAGTTTTGTATGTCTAAGCCTTTAAGAGTTGCTCATTAGATGAAATAAACAAACTTATAAAACATTTCCAATGGAAATTTGAACTCTGTAAATTACTACTGGTCCTGTTGTTATAACCCTACACATGTATTTATTTAGTTTTCTAGGATTGTGTGTGTCTCCAAGTACAAGTTCTGGTCATGATTAGTTGCAGTTACTTCTAAAAATCATTTATAGCTTTTTTTTTTTTTTTTTTAATGTGAAAGAAAAATACTTATGGCTATTTCTTCTTATACATGCGTTCCTGATTACTTCCAAAACTAGCATTTGATATTTGTACTTCTGAATCTTCTTCCTTCTATAAATAATTTATTTGTTTTTATTCTCCCCTCTGTTATTTGCAACTTATTTGAGGCTGCTGGAGGTACCACATCCCATCAAGTCAGTTTCTCCTATTTTAATGGATTTAATTCGCTCCTTAACAACATGGAACTCATTAGAAAGATCTACAGCACTTTGGCCGGCAACAGGAAAGATGTAGAGGTCACTAAGGGTGAGTGAGAATAAATCTGAGTTCTTACCTGCAAGTGTCTTGGTGTATTATTATTACAGTGAAGAAGGCAACAAGAAGTCTTATTGTAGATTGTTTTTATTTCATTGACACATATTAACCCTGTGGTGTGTGTGTGTTCTCCAAACTTTGATCAGACAAAAGCTAACAAAATCTTCGGCAAGTTTTAAATAAGCCAAAGACAGTCTTTGAGTGAGGAAACCGTGTAAAGTTTCTTAAATGTTTCAGATCTTGCTAGAACCTGAGCACATTGGCAGCCTCTAAAGTAGTCTTCAAAAGTCCACGAGGAAGTCCATAAACTTATGCTAGTGACAGTGTAAATTGATCTAGTCTTAGAACAAGATACCAGCATTTAAATGGGATTTTTGTTGTTGTTGTAGTTAATCCTTAAGTGAGGATATTTTTCTATTGATTTTGAGAGTGGGAGAGAGAGGGAGAGAGGAGAGAGAGAGAGAAACATCAATGTGAGAGACACATTGATTGGTTGCCTCCTGCATGACCCCAACGTGGGTTGAGGGTCGGACCTGCAGCCCAGGTACATGCCCTTGACTGGGAATCAAACCCATGACCCTTCGGTCGAAAAGCCAAGGCTCTAACCGCTGAGCCAAACTGGCCAGGGTGAATTTTTTTTTTCCTTTATTGATTTTAGAGAGAGAGGAAATGAGTGGGAGAGAGAGATAGAAACATCGATGAGAGAGAACATCGATTGGCCGCCTCCTGCATGCCCCCCACTGGGGATTTGGCCCACAACCTGGGCATGTGTCCCCACCGGGAATCAAGCTGGTGACCTCTTGGTGCATGGGTCGATGCTCAACCACTGAGCCACACCGGCTGGATTTTTTCTTTTTAAACAGAGAATTTGCTTAGGAATTCCACAGCTTCGTTAATATAACTTCCTGGGACCTGTGCATATGAAGTTTCATATCTGCTTCCTAGTTTTCTCTGACCTGCAATTTGAATAACATCCCACGTCATTTATCCAGAGTCTTCAGATGACACCAGACTTTAAAGTCAGTGTGAGAGAAACTCATCTGCACACTTCCCAAATGAATGGAAGAACTGCAGAAGTTCTTACCCTGTTGGGATTGACTTGAACTCTACACCTGATGATAATCAAGTTCTGTGATGCTCCCTCATTCCAGTGCCTTGAGTTAGGGCTGCATTTAGTGGCTATTCCTTCTTGAATCTTTCCCTTTTTAACTCTCTTTCCATACAGAGGAGTTTGTTCTGGCAGCTCAGAAATTTGGTCAGGTTACACCCATGGAAGTTGACATCTTGTTTCAGTTAGCAGATTTATATGAGCCACGGGGGTAAGTTGGCCCTTTTTTTTTTTTTTTTTTTTTTAATTAGCTTAATAAAAGGAGGTTAGGAGGTGGGAGTAGGAGGAGGGTAGCAAACTGGGAGAAAAAGAAGCCACATTAAAGATGACTCTGAGATATGGGAAACGAAAAAGGGAATGTTTTAAAATTCTGTAATGTACACTTTCTTCATCAACTTGCATTTTGTTGTTGCTTGTTCTTGTTTTGTTTTTTCTTCCTTCCAGACGTATGACCTTAGCAGACATTGAAAGAATTGCCCCTCTGGAAGAGGGGACTCTGCCCTTCAAGTTGGCCGAGGCCCAGAGGCAGGTGGGCAAAACAAACAAATGTGCTTCCTGATGTTCCTGTAGCAGGATCCCCCGACCCCTTTTCACTCACAGTTGCCTTTCTGACCTACCATTTTTCTATTTTGCACCCCAAATCCAGACAATTTCAAAAGGCTGAAAAGAGAAATCACTTAGGGATGTTCTGATTAACAGATAGTTGGCATTTTTGCCTGTTTTTTCCCCAAACGTGAGGTGCTTTCTTAACTGCATTGGAAACCTAACCCTGCACAAACGGGCAGAAGATCCTTTCTTCCGAGTCCCAGCTGAGAGGTGCAGGGCAGGGTCCTGCTCCCGTGTCGCTGTCCCAGCAGAGGGGCGTGCCGCGACGAAAGCCGCCTTCGCTCCACAGAGGTTCTTCTTCAGCGCCTTGTCTGACTGCCGTGCCTTCCGTCGTTCTGAGCATCAAAATGAGATAATTTTGTTTAGTCTGGAGTCATAGTTTGAAGGCTTTTAGACCTCTTTTCTCCGTGAAAGGATTCATAAGTTATGTGGAAACAATTTGAGGAATGCTACATTTTATTTTATGGTTAACAGAAACCAATCTCCTGCCGTCGTGGGACTCAGAAACTTAAGACTCGGGGACCTCCTCGTTTTAACTCTTGCTGGACTTTCTATAGATCAGGATTAGAGAATCAAAGCCTTCATAGGGCGGTTGTCCTTACATGATGTTTGTAAAATAAATCCACTCACAGACGAGAGTCGTTTCAGAAAAAGAGATCCTTTAAGGCAAAGCCATCTCCAAATCCTGTGAGACTTAACAGTTTTTGGCTTGGAGCTCTGGGTCTGCACCGAGACGCCAGTGTGACCACAATGGGTTGATGCGGGCTACATTTTTAGGACTGGCAGGCCTGGAGCCAGGACCCCTCCTTTCAGCTCCTTCCCACCCCAACGCAGTGGCGAGTCCTGTGTGCAGCGTGTAACTCAAAGTGGTGGGTGTGTGCTCAGTAAATCCCAACGAGGCACCTCGGGAGAACCCGCTGGCCGTTGTTAAAAGAGGAAGCCGATTTCCCCGAGTGCAGGAGAGAAAACTGTGTGATCGTGTGCAGAGGTTGCTCTCTCCTCCCTTTGATTTTGAAGCACTGCTGGCCAGTGTCTCTAGGCTCCTAGCTGTGGTAGAAATCTGGGGATTCAGAAGAAGCAGGGACTTTTATTTATCTGTATTGTTTAGACCCCTCCTGCTCTCCATGTGGCAGTGGTATCGCACACGTCTTCCTTCAAGCCCTCTGCAGCTTCGCAGAGCTTGCGATGGGTGCGTGGTGATACGGGCCGTGGAAGGGTGAGAGGGGGCTGATGAGCTTTACAGTGGGAAATGATTGGCTGCTGCTTACAGGTTCAGAGCAGTTCACAATGGCCTTGCCTGGAATAGTCTTCACTCTGTGAACCCCAGTGGGCCTGACCACATCGACAGACTCAAGCAACGGAGGTTAGCCTCCTGGTAGGCTCAGTGCCGGCATTCACCCTCAACTCGGGCGTGCCGGAGTAGGACTCTTTCTTGTCCCGTTTCATGAGCAGGCTACATTTCTAGCTTCAGGAAAGTTAAATAAAAGTATGGGGTTTCATTTATTCCATCTTTTCAATGAAGAGTTGGTGACAGTGGGAGGTTCCTCCCACCCTGTTATTTTTATTTTCACTTGTCATTTTGATACCAGAACCTTTCTAAGTATTGCATTGTTTTGGTCTTGTTTAAAATGATGGTTGGCATACAATATTATATTAGCTCCAGGTGTACAACATAGTGATTCGACATTTATATACCTTACAATGTGTCACCACACTCAGTCGGGTAACGCTCTGTCACCGTGCAAAGTTATCACATTATTATGGACTACAGTCCCCTTCACCGTTTCCTCCCACCCCTCCATCCCTCTCCCTTCTGGCAGCCGTCAGTTTGTTTTTTGTTTCTATGAGTCTGTTTTTGTTTGGTTCTGTTTGTTCATTCGTGTTACATATTTGTATCCATGTAGATAAAACAGTACCTTTCTTACCCATGCGTCTGTCAAAGTGAGGTTACTATCGATGTCCGTCTGTACAGGGATAGAGTTGGAGACACCCCAAACAATTTGCAGAAGAAATGTTTTATGTTCTTACAGATGCATATTGCTAAGTAAAGCTATTTTCAGTGAAATGACATTGAAGGAGATTTCAGATTACCTCATTGTATTAGAATTGTGTTACATTGCTAGCAACTAAAATTCAGTGGGTTGATGGCTGGGGTTGGTAATTATTTTCATTGTTCACCAATTTTAATTATTGTGGCTTTTGTAAAAACAAATTTTATCAAAGCTTTCATTCATTCAACCAGTATTTATTAAGCACTAACTATATGCCACCCTCATTTGATAACTCTATACACATAAAATTGCTATTTGATTTATGTAAACAGAGAATAAAGACCACTGACTGGTCTGAAATATGAATTTAGAAAAGATGGACAAATAAAGAGGAGAAAGAAACCATAATACAATCACCTAGCTGTAACTTCTGTAAATATTTTGACTATCTCTAGGTAGAGGGGTATCCAAAATGTTAGTATTATTTTTATGTGCGTATACATACCCACAAATAATTTTAATAAAAAAATAGCATTACACATAGTCTTTAACATTGTTTTTTAAAGATTATGGATCATGAACACCAGTCTACCCACCATATTCTTTTTTAACCTGTTTTTACTTATAATACCTTAGGAACATTTTTTAATATTAAATATTCTGTTACTCTATCATTTTTGCAGCATACTATTTTGTTTTAAGGCTATAACACTATATTTAACCAGTCCTCTATTATTGGACATTTAGGTTATTCTCAGTTTTTGCTCTTATAAAACGGTACTGCTTTTTAACATTCTTGTATCTTGATCCTGTTTACTTACACAATTATTTTTTAGCTTAACTTTTTATAAGTAGAACTGCAGGGTCAGAAGTTGTGTACCTTTTAAGGGACTGGGTGAGTTTTACCAAGTTTCCCTTCCATTTACACTTGATTAAACACCAGATTTGAGAAACCCTGTTTTTATCAACTCTTGCCAGACTGACTGTTGCCATTAAAAAATAAACAAACAGCCCTGGCTGGTTTGGCTAAGTGGTGAGAAGATCGGCCCACAGACCAAAGAGTCACGGGTTCGATTCCCGGTCAAGGGCACGTACCTTGGTTGCGGTTCATTCCCTGGTTGGGGTCTTGCTGGAGGCAACCAGTCAATGTGTCTCTCTCATATCAATATTTCTCTTTCTCTCTCTCTTTTGTCCTCTCTCTCTGTCTGAAAAAAAGTCAATGGAAAAATATCCTCAAGCGAGGATTAAAAAAAATAATAAATAAATAAATACGCAAAAACAAATCCCAAACCTGCCAATTTGATTGATGAAGAATGATGTCTCATTAATATTTTTCAATATATGTCTTTTTTTTTAAATTTTTTTTCTTTATTGATTTGAGAGAGAGAGAGAGAGGAAGCTCCAGAGAGGGAGAGAGAGAAAGAGAAACATCGATGAGAGAGAACATCAACTGACTGCCTCCCGCATGCCCCCCATTGGGGATTTAAGCCACAACCTGGGCATGTGCCCTGACCGGGAATCAGACCGGCGACCTTTTGGTGCATGGGTCGACACTCAACCACTGAGCCACACCGGCCGGGCCAATGTATGTCTCTTTGATCACTGATGAGACTTGAACAATTGAAAATGGGTTCATAACATTGTTTTTGATATAATGGCTTTCATTATGTTCAAAACAATGTTTTAAATATTAACAGCAGTAATAACTTTTTATTAATCAGAACTAACTGAGCCCTGGCCAGGTGGCTCAGTTGGGTGGAACATCGTGCCATACACCAAAGGTTGCGGGTTTGATTCTAGGTCAGGGCACATACCTAGATTGTGGGTTCGATCCCTGGTTGGGGCATGTACGGGTGGCAACAAATTGGTGTTTCTCTCTCACATCGATGTTTCTCTCTCCCTTTCTCCCTTCCTCTCTCTCTAAAAAATCAATAAAAAAACGTATCCTCTGGTGAGGATTAAAACATTTTAAAATAAAAAACACTGAATCTAACCCACTTCCTCTTTGACATTTTAGTTGTATCATGAATTTAGAAACCAGAGGGTAATTTTTAAAAATGTGTGCCCATTTTTATTCTGTCCTTTTTTCTACCTCCTCTCTTTCTGCTCTGCATTTCCCACGCTTGCGAAGAAGAAGGCCTCCGTCGACTCGTCTCGTCCCGTTCTCCTCCAGGTCGCAGAGTCGGCCTACAGATTTGGTCTGGGGTCAGTTGCTGGAGGTGAGTCCTGGATGAGTGCCAAGTTTTCATTTTTATTATTCCTCTTATTTTTTTCTCTGGCTTTCCATCTTGAAATATTAAAGACAAACCCCCTCTCGTCTCCCCTGAGCCATTACCGTCTGGACCTGTGAAATGGGTCGAGAGCAAAGGGAACATTTCCCCTGTCTGCACAGGATCAGGGACTTCAAAATGGCTTTCTTCTCTCATTTATCTGCGGATAGGCGTTTTAAAGACAGGTTAACACGGAGGTTAGACTGTAGGGATGTGCTTTTTTAAAACTCTGACATCCTTTAGCCTTTCATTCATTCGAATGGAAATCCGTAATTGTTAAGGGTATAGAAAGTTAGTACAGTTTTAAAATCTGTACGTGCAGAATTACTTTTTGGGGGATCAGTCTTCTCTTTGACTTGAACCTCCTCCCCTTTTCCTTTGAAAGACCTTAATCCTTTCTGAAATGATGGTGTCGTTTGATTTTAGCTGTGGGAGCCACTGCCGTGTATCCTATCGATCTTGTCAAAACTCGAATGCAGAACCAGCGATCAACTGGCTCTTTCGTGGGAGAACTTATGTATAAAAACAGCTTTGACTGTTTTAAGAAAGTGCTGCGCTATGAAGGCTTCTTTGGACTATACAGAGGTTAGTGCCATGTGCTAAATTCATGTAAAGTAATAGGAGTTTGGTTTTCCATCTGAGTGCCTGAAATGTATTAGAGAGACTGCGTTAAAATGGAAATACAGCACATTCTCAATTATCCATGCTAATGGGAGTAGGCTGGAGGCATCTGGGGAATGGCTCATCAAAGCAGCCCATAATCCGAAAGCTATTTATATTGCTTGTCATATGTTTTATTTCTTAAAATAATTATGTTTATAAACATCTTCAGTGAGGTTTTTAAAAGCCCATATTGTTTGTGTCCTTGAAATAACTCCACTCACCGGCTAATAGGGGAAGGCATCTGGGGACAGGAGGGAGCGTACTGGGATTAATGAGTCTCCTTGAATATAGCACAGGAAAGTCTGTCAGGCGGGTAACCAAGGGTTCAGTGGAGCCCTCCTGTACTGCCTCTTTCTGAGTTCAGGTTGCTCCTTCCCTGCCTCTAACTTTGCACCCAGCGGAGTTGATGCACACACTACTCTAACCAGGTAGTCCTTCTGGACTCAGCTGCTCCTTTAAGCATCTCAGGCTCATGAAGCAGTGAGAACAGTAGTCAAGAGTGTGTCATCACTCACAGAAAGAATCCCACAGACCCGACTGCGTTTCCATTGGCATCGCCGCAAGAGGCACGGCTTTGCTTCCCAAGCGCTCCCTTAGTGATTGCCATCCCCAAAGAAAAGAAGCCAGTGTATCTGCATTTCTCAAGGCAGGTCAAGCTGAGCCACTTGGCCATTTGGCAACTGCAAAGCTGGCGGGGTCTTCCCTCCTTCCCCCTCACTGCCTGCTCTGGAAGAAGGAAATAGTGTTTAGTGCTCTGCAGAGACAGACCTTGAAACTGGCAGCCAGGTAAACCCGTGCCTCTGGGCCTCTTCTGCCATCTGCTGACTCCAGTCTTCATCTTCTGCACCCAGGTTTAAAAAAAAAAAAAAAAAAGACCTCTCTTGAAATCTCTCACCTTAGAAACTAGGAGGTTTCAAACTCCAGAGAAGTTCCATTTTACAGGTTCTATTGTGTAGTGGATAACCCCCATCAAAGGCCTTTTGATCTTTTCTTTGCCCTCTTTCCCTCACCCCGGCCTCTTCTGACAATTGGGGAGGTCTTTGACCCCAGGTGATTGATGATGACCCTTACAGGGTCACTGCCTTCCATTTGAAATACTTTTCCCTCTTGGTGACAACAAACCTGGCAAATGAAATGTCTCCCGAGTAGTACAAGGTTAATGTCACAGTTCCTGCTTCACAGAGATTCCTTACCTGTTCTCCTGGGTTGTTTTCTGGAGGGAGAGCGCGCACCTCAAGTCGGATAGATGTCTGAGCCTCGGGGTTGCTTCACAAACTACTTTTATGGGCGTTCCTTGGGCTTGGAGTAAATGTCAAGGGTGTCTTTAGAACAGTGAGAAATACTTTGTGTCCTGCTGGATGTCTTTATTTCTTTATTTCTTTATTTATTATCCTCACTTGAGGATATTTTTGCATTTATCTTCAGATAGAGCAGGAGGGAGAGAGGGAGGAAGGGAGAGAGAGAAACATCGCATCGACTGGTTGCCACCCACACGACCCCAACCGGGGCCGGGGACAAACTGCAACAGAGCTACGTGCCCTTAGTGGGAACCGAACCCGGGACTCTCTGGTCCGCAGGCCGACGCCTAACCACTGAGCCAAACCGGCCAGGGCCTGCTGGATGTCTTTAATGTCCTTGTGTTGATCTGGTTTGTTTTTAATTTGGAGTCCTGTTTCGAGCTCTTTGACCACACCTGGCAGGTCTTGACTCTTGGTTGCATCCGCATTTCTTTCCTTGACCTGTCCTCTTGACCCCGGGGACAGAGCAGCCTAAAGCATACCTGCGCACCGAGTGCTGAGCTAACGTGGGCTGTCCCACAAACCTTGCTGCCGGAGTCATTACAGCAGCGAGACGGGAGTGACTGTTGAAAGTCCGCAGGGAACGGGGAGGGAGCAGCCTGTTTGATAGAGATGGAGGCTGGCTCTGAACACCAGAGGCAGCGCCTCACCTGTCCTTGGTTTAGAAATAGCCATTTATCTAACCTGTTTTGGGTCCCTGGACCCTCAGGGGTCATCTGTCAGAAGATGATAAGTGGAGTGTGAATAGAAAGAGATTTGTTCTGGAAGTCACCTGTGTTCATTTCTCCCTGATTTTTTTTTTTTTTCTAGTAGATGACTTTTAAAACAAAAGATTTACTATAAAACTTTGTTTAGCTCTGTTCTGTAATGTGGACCTTGAAAGCAAACTGATGATCGACAGTTCAGGTCTAAAATAATGATTTGCAATCTTGCTTCATGAATGACTTCTTCCTATTCTTGATTGGTTGGGGACCAGTTCCCTTTAGTGCCTCACACATCATCGTTAATTAATAACTGTATATCACTGCGTATGTGGAAATGCTTATCGTCAGGCAAGAGGAAGATTTCATGAAAATGGGAAACCATCATTGCTAGCAAAAAATTATAAAAGAAACAAGACCTAAAGTATTTCTGAGGATCAGTATTCTAACCTTTGTGTATAAAGTCGAGCTATAAAACACACTACATGCGATTCTTTGACTACAAATTTCTCATTAAGTGTAATTTTATTGTTTAAAAATGTTATTATTCCCGGGGAAAACTGTTAAGTTTCCATTTTGAGAATCTAAAATTGCTGCTGTTAACGCTTCACCTAGCAATATTTGAGAAGGTGTCAGAGTACATCTCTAATTAATAAACATGTTTCGAAATATTGAGCATATTTTTTCCTGTTCTGGAATTTTGCTTAACATGTAATTTTCTGCATCAAGACATATGTAATTGCTAATATTTTCTGAATAGTATAATTTGGGAATGTTGCATAAGTGAGGTCCCTTCTCTATTTTAACATTATCTTTATGTATATTTGGGGGGGATGTTGGCAGTTGGCCCTGAGAGAAGGTGACTGCAGCGTGTGTTCTTATTATAAGGTTAATAAGCGTCTCTCTCCCTCTCTCTTTTCTTCTTTTAAAAAGAATACAGATCGCTAAAGGGAAGCAGTTTTTGTATTTAGAAGTAAGTCCTCGTGGAACTACGAGAATGCGCGTTATTTGTAAAGAACTCCAACACTCCACCACAGGTTCTTTTCCGCTTTCCTCTCTCCAGCTGTGGCCAGCATCTGTCTGCACCCAGGCCTGGAAGTCACCCAGTCCTAATCATGGAGCGCATTCGAATCTCTGCCCCTTAGTCCAAAGGAGACTGATAACACAGACTGGGATTGTTAGTAACTGTCCTCGGTAGCCTTCAAGTCCTGTGCCTCAGAGCCACATGTGATCTCAGTATTGTGGGTCGGTTAGGTCTTATTCTTCATATCTCTGTGCTGCTTGGTCTCTGGGCGTCTCTTATTTTGGGGGGCTAAGTTTTGGTTGTTAGAAAAGATCCCCTTGGAACTCCGATGAGACTGACTCTGCAAACCTCAATGGCACAGACTACTGAAAGTGATTGCTTTCCCTAGGTTTGTCTGTAATTTTTGAAAATCAGGCCCCCAGGCTAAGTCTCTCTGTATGAAGGGAAATAACACCTGAGATAATCCAGAGCTCTCTGAAGTCACTTGTAAAAGTCTTTCTCTGTTTCCTCCCCAGTCTTCAGAGTGATTTAATGCACTCAGGTGTTTAAAATCCTTAATGAATTAGCTGACAGCTCATTTGGTTTGAATGAATCGCATGACCAAGTGAGTCAGTTATTGGCCTGCTCTGGGCTTGGCATATTAAAGAAAAACAATTGATTGGGTAATCATCCATAATGAAATGCTCTTAACCTTCCGGGAATAACTAATTTCTGCCTTTAAGCTTTGCTACACTCTCCTCCCTTCGGTGCTTTAGGTAATGGGATGAGTAGCTTTAGAAATTGGAAAAATGTTTCGGGGAGGACCTTGGGGCGAAAGATGGATTCAAGAGAAATCAGGATCCATGAGAAATAGTTTTCAAAGGAAGGTTTTGATTTTTGTTTCTGTTGGAGAGAGAAGCCATAAAGAAAATCTGTCAGAAAGAGAAATTAGATCGTTTTATAAATTAAACTTAATTTGGAGCGCTGCTTTATCTTTGAGATAATTGGCACACACGCAAAAAAATATGATTAATAAGCCCATTGATCCAGTCTTGCAAAGTTTTAAATGTGTCTATTTCAGGTTGTCTGTAAAAGCAGTTGCCTTCCATCCTGGAATGTTCTCAAGGTGACATCTAGAGGATATTGTGGTGATATCTCAGGAAGTTATTGATATGTGTGCATTCTAGAAGGAAGTTTTGTCAGACAGCTGTATTCTGCCCAGTCTCTTCTTGTGGCTCATGGTTCCATAGAAGGGAAGATCCAAATTGTATGACCCTCAGTGAGATTTCTTCTTGCGTAATTCTTGTGGATAAAAATAAAATGAAAAAAATTCTAGCACCAAAATAAAAAGATTGGCGCTTCTACAACTCTGTTTTGCATAACTGAAGAACCCATGCGTCTTGGGACAAACCGCAGTGAAGCCGTGGACTGTTCTGAGTCACGGGGGTACCCAGGCATGTCCACCAACGCTCCCGATGAGAACAGAATTGGTTTGAGTTTTGTCTTCTTGGCCAGTGTCTGCACATTTTCTCTGGGGGTATTAAACTGTGAAAAGACCGAAAGGCAGACCAAACAGAAATGAACAAAAGACGTGGGCAGTCCGTGAGCTGGGTAACCACACCTCGAGAAATCTGCAGTGAGCCAGCTGAACTGAGCACAGGGCATTTCGGTAGGAGACCAAGGAAACACTCACTCACACTAGGCTGGGTCCCAGTGTTGTCTGAGGCTTGAAAGGGCTCGATGAGAACAAGGGTGAGCTTAGAAAACTGAGAATGGTAACACAGAGATGGAACTGGATGTAGCCTGGAGGAGAGATTAATGAACGCATTAGTTCCAGGCCTCAAGAATGATAATTGATAACTAGCCACTGCCATTGCTGAGACCAAAACAAGGGGCATCGATTAAACCTCAGCACCCAGGAAATAGTTTCGATAGAAGAAAAGATAACCAGGGCTCAGACGGTAGCCACAGACCAGGGTGAGAAAGTGAAAGAGACAGTGCGCTCCCTGCCCTCAATGATCTTCACGTCTAGAAAGCCCCCAAATAGGGGAGTCAGAAGAACTCAGTTTTTTCTAGACCATAACCATGCTTTAACACTCCGTCTCCCAGAGGCGTCCTGAGCCAGAGCTAAGAAAACAGATGGTTCTGGACCATTTTGAGTAAAACACTGAACCCAGATAAAGAAGCACTTAAATCTTAATATCTGCATTGTGCCCCCAGCCCCCACCCCCAGCCCCAGTAGTCACCTCGGGTGGAAACCGGACAGCAGTGCGGGCTGTGAAAGGGGATAGTGTAGTTGGGAGGGTGCCTAGGGGCAATATGAGTCAAAAGCGGACAGACAAGTGGGAGGAGGCGGAGGGAGGAAAGAATGCTTGAGCAAGTGAAGAGAGACGGCCATGGAAACAGGAGCAGGAATAAAAGCTGTGAGGCAGGGTGCGCGGGGCGCTGATAGCTCCCGGAGGAAGGTTAATCTATTGTTGAAAGCAAGGGCGGCTCTCTGGGACGGTGGGGGCAAGCGTGGCGGCCGCAGGGGTGAGGTCAGGAGGGTAAGAATGTAACATCATCGAGGGGCTGCCTCTGGGTTGAAACTAGATAACACAAAAAGTGCTGGATGTGGCTTTGGTGACAGGAATGGGGGTATCTTACGCTTGAATTTCCCCTTGCCCAACGGTCCTGCCTGTCTGTGCCCTGAATGCCTTCCCCCCTATTTTTGATGCTCTGAGCTGCCTTTCTCGGGGCTGGGCTGGCCACGCCTGAGCTTGTTTTTGTCCGACCTGAGACAGAAATGCTGCATCCGTTAGGGAGTTTATCCCCTGCTCTGGCCCCTCCACATCTGTGCTCCTGCTTGTCTTGTTCAACATGGTCTTTTGAGACTCCTGCTGCACTGTGGTTCCAGTGGTCCGTGGGCCATCAGCCTCGCCCGGGCTGCTTGCTGCTCCCTGAGCCTCGTGCCCAGAGGGTTCCCTGACTCTCGCCTGTTCGCCAGGTCATGCTGCAGCTTGGCACTGCCATTCAGTGCCATCACATGGCCCATCCTTGTCGTGTGAAAGGGCCAGGCAGTGCGGGGTGCTGGCCCAGTGCGAGTCGGGCCCAGAGAGGAGTTTGGAACCGTCTGGGCTGGAAGAAGTGCCTGTGCAGAGCAGAGAAGGGACTTGGGGCAGTAAAAAGTCCACTAGCGCAAACGGGAAAGCTGAGCGGTAGGGACACAGAGCTCTGACCTCAGCTCCGGGCGCCACTGCCTGGTCACCGAAGAGTTAGTGACGTGGGACAGGCTGCTTGGCCGCAAGATTCTGGTTTCCACGGAGGAAGGGGGGATAGTGATGATGGTGGTGATGTTGATGAAGATAATACTTACTATATACGTAGCTCTGTTCTGAGGGCTTCGTTTTAAATGTTTTTTTAAATTGAAATTTTAGAGAGAGAGAAAGGGAGAGAGAGAGAGAAACATCGATGTGAGAGAGACTCATCAGTTGGCTGCCTCCTGCACGCCCCCTACTGGGGATCGAGCCTGCAACCCAGACACGTGCCCTGACCGGGAATCGAACCAGGACCTCTCAGTCCATGGGATGACGCTTAATCCACTGAGCCACACTGGCCAGGCCAACGGCTTCATTTTGTCTTTAAAACTACCCCCATGAAGATGGTTCTGCGTTTATCCCCTTTTACAGATGTGGGAACGAAGACATACAAAGAGATCGGTAACTTGCCCACGGTTGAGCAGCTAACACAGAGCAGTCAGAACTCAAACCCAGCAGCCTGGCTGCAGACTCCACCCTCTTCTGCTCCTTTCTCTTCTGCCATTCAGTAGAAACTACACTGTAAATAGTTGCTTAGCGTTAGAGGTTGAGAAATGTTTACATTCTTAACTAAAACATTTTATTTTAGCTTAAAAGCATAGTTGAGCCCTAGCCGGTTTGGCTTAGCTGATAGAGCCTCGGCCCAAGGACCAAAGAGTTATAGGTTCGATTCCAGTCAAGGGGAACATACCTGGGTTGCAGTTCGATCCCTGGCCCTGGTTGGGGTTGTGCAGGAGGCAACCAGTTGGTGTGTCTCTCCACATCGATGTTTCTCTCTCTCTCTCTCCCCCTCCCTCCCACTCTATCTGGAAATCAGTGGGAAAATATACTCAGGGGAGGATTAAAAAAGAAAAAGCATAGTTGAAGGTGTGCTACTTCCTTATCTTTTCCTACAGTCAGCAGGGCCACTAGATGCTCTCAGACCAGATGTGCCCTCACTGCCGAGGGACAGCTCCTCTAAGGATGGGCTGATGCCATGGCAACAGCACTATACAGATGCCCTTCAGCTTATGGTGGGCTTACAGCCCAGTAAACCCATCGGAAGCTGAAAATATCATGTCAGAAACGCACTTAATACATCTAACCTCCCAAACATCCTAGCTTGGCCTGGCCGGTTTCTGAGTGTGTATTGCTTTCTCGGCTTAGTCATCAGTCGTAAGTCGGGGATCATCTGTACCCATTACTTGATTCTGGACTGTGACCATTATCCAGGCTGCATTGCCTCTTGTAAACAAGAGGAGAGTCAGGATGCACCTTGAACAGATAGGCAGAAAGAAACGTCACATTTTTAATACATGATTTAGGTTGTGAACAGTGTCTGGCTCTTTATATACATGTACTCCATAATTATCATAATAAGCCAGTGAATCATAATCAGCATCCTTGGTTTACCAGTGAGGACCCCAGAGTTCAAAGAATAGCATCACCAGGGTCACTGAGTGTGAAAGGTGCAGACCGAGGCCTACAGCCCGGATCTGGCTACCTCCAAAGCCCATGCCCCAAACCATTTATTTTGCTACAGGCCATTGAAAATGATCGTTTTAATTAGGCCAGCTTTGTTAATGAGCTTCTTTCACCATATCTCCCAACTCTGAGATTCTAGAATGTTTTTCTAAAGAGGTTTTAAGTAATAGCGTAGGAGCCCTCCGATCCAGCACACAGCTGCCTTTGAGGTGCTATATGAAGCTAAGTGGGGGGTTCCTGGTGTGGGCTTAGTCCCCACACCTCTCGCTCAGCTCTCACTGGGTTGTGCAAGGGACTGGAATCGGGGGATAGTGTGATTTATATCTCCACCCCATGAAATTTGAAGACAAAATACGGTATTAATATTGTACCCTGTAAATCTTTTCTCACATTAGCGACCTTCTGCTGCAGCTTGCCGAGGAAGCGTTGCCATATGTGCTGATGGGGCTGCACTCAGAGGAGGAGATTAGAAAACTAACCACACCAATAAATTTCACTGAGGCAGTTGGAAAAAGACGGCTGTTTTGACAAGTCAGGAACAACACACACATCCATTCTGTTTCTAATGGTTAAACTGAATTTCCAGAATCCCAGCAGAAACATCTTATATGAGAAGCCTGACTTTTCTGCTGAGTTACCCAGATGTCAAACACATACGTGCCTCAGACTTCAGCATGATGGCGTGGCAGTGCCTGAGCACGGCTGGCTGTTTCAGGCATTACGGAGCCCCTCGGGGCCCCTCCTCCCTCTGCAGTCAGGGACCGGGAGGGTTAGTGAAATTCCCGCCACTGTGACTTTTCATTGTCCCACAGATCAAGGCCCCTTCCAAAGGGCGTTAGCCCAGGATGAGCGGTGTCAGGCCGACATCTGTAGGGACACTGAATGCCATCCACAGCCACCTTGTAACCTGTTGAGCCAGGATACCACCAGAATGGTACTTACCCAGGAACCCCCTGAGTGCCAGCATCTGGCCCCAGTCTCAGGAATGGGTTTGTACTTAGGTTTTATTCTTACTGAGTTGAAGTTACACAGTAAATATGGTGAAACTGGGGGCCTCCAATGATCACTTTAACCTCCTGATTACTGTCCCTGCCTTTACCATTTGTCCTTCACCTGCCTCTAGAACGTTTTACTTTTTGAAATTTATTTTTTCCTTTAAAAGAATTTGGTGCGAGCTCCTGAGTGTGGCCTAGGAGAGAATTAATACAGTGTACCAGGTAGAAGCACCCCCACAGCCAGACCACCTAAGTGGAATCCCGTCCCTCCATCTGACAGCTGAGTGACCTTGGGCAGGCTCCTGGAGGTCTGTCTCAGTTTCTTCATCTGTTGATGTGGGCAAAAATAACATGCACTGACTCACTGGTATTGACTTGTTGTGTGGATTGAACGTGTTGATTCACACGAAGCAGAAAGAAGTGCCTGGCATGTAATGAGTGCCCCCAGTTGCTGCCTGTCGTCACGATCCCTGCTACTGTTATTTATTACGAGGTCTGTGATCTAGCCGTAGCCTCCAGTGGTCTTGCCCCAGCCCTGAATGTGCCATGATCTGGAGATTTTTGCACGGACTCTCTCATCTGCCTGGACCACCTTGCCCTCCGTTCTGGTCGTGTCTCTTTCCCCCGTGAATCTCTGCTTATCTTTCAAGATCCAGGTCAAGCATCTCCTCTTTGATGCTCTTCTCCCCCAGCAGGCAGAACAAGTGGTTCTCTCGGTGTGTTCCCATAGCACTGTGATGTCCCTGCGCTGCGGTACTCAGCACTGTTCCCAGGTGCTCCGTCCCCTTCTGGCATGCACTGACCCCTAGGTTTTCTTCTCAACTGAGAATTTTTCCGGTGGACCGCGGGGGTCTTACCGTGTTCACCGCACACTGCCAAGCACACAGAGGGCATTTGGTGAATGTTTGCTGAACAAATAAATATTGGCCACCCTGTGTTAGTCTTAAAAACATGGTTATCCTTTTTTTTTTTTTTTTTTTCCCTGATTTTTTTGTTTTGTTTTTTGCCATTCACAGTGCATTACTAAATTTATAGGGAGGAAGACAAATCTCAATAGCGTAAAAGGCTGGCTGAAGTGATCGTCTCTAACACTGTAGTCGTCGGCTCTGTGGGCTGGTTTTTATTAGTCATTTAAAAAGACGGTCACGGCGTAGTTAATAGAGACAAGAGATCATCATTGAAATCACAGTGCTTTCAACCCATCCATGGTTTTGGTCTACAATTTCGTGATGACAAAAATACATCTAACAAGTAAATATTCAACTAAACATTTTGGCACTTGACCTGGGTGCAGAGAGCAAAAATGGCAATTGTAAACATTAAGAGGTCGTTTCAACAGCGTGTCCCCACACCTTACAAGTAGAAATTAACGTTGTTCTTGCATAAAGCAATAATGCCTTTTGTATCCTATTCTAGAGATCGGATTATCTTGTATTATGAGGGATAAGTAAAATGTTATAGGCGATGGAAGTGTAGGAGGAGAGAATGCTCGCTTGGAATAGAGCACTGGCTTTTCCCAGATGGCTTCATTTGCACATTTTCTGTGCTGCTTTGGTTCATTTAGATGATAACGAGCATAGCCCTACTCAAGCCAGCCAGAGCACAGGGGAACTTGTGGTACGAGTTCGCACTTGGGAGAAAGAAGGCAGAGATCTTGTCACGATCCCAGGGCAGGAGTTTCAGCTGAACCTGGCCCCTGTGGGACCAGAACATGGTCAAGGCCAGCTCCCCCACTGTGTACCTTCCAGGAGCTGTGTGTTCTCTGTCTTTGGTGTCTCCACTCCACCAGCCCACTTCCTTTTTGGGTCCGTGGTTTGTTCTTCCTCATGGCATCAGCACAGGCGTGGCTTCAACCAGCCACTTTCCCCGCTCCACGTGGTACCTTCTCTGTCCGTGGCTCTGTGCTAACTGGCTTATCACTTCTAAGGACTCTGTCCCACCCTTGGAGGAGGATCCTGACTGGCTAGCTTCACTTTTGGAACCAGGACACGGGGCCCAGGTTGCTGAAATCATTGCCGGGCGTCTTTTAGGTGTCTTCCCCTTGTTCCGTCAGCGGTGGCCCTGGGGATGAAGCGGGCTCACCGTGCGCCGCCTCGACAAGACGTTGCAAGCGCGAATGTTTACGGGAGCCAGGCAGGCTGTGTAAGCGAACGGATGAGTCTGGGTGTGAGAGGCAGGCGCACATTTGCGTATTAGGCACAGGCCAGAGGTGAGCGGTGTCTACAAGCATCGATTTTTGAGTGTGAGGACTTAGGTTTGAATCCCAGCCTCACCACTTACCAGCTGGGTAATTTAGACCGAATTACTCAGTCTCTGTATGCCCCAGTGTCCTGTCTGTAAGGCGGTTGTGAGGATGAAATGAGGTCATAAATGCTTAAAATGGTGCCTGGCACATCATGAACAATGTTAGCTGTTGTTGTTTTTTTATAATTTTTTTTTCTTTATTGATTTTAGAGAGAGAGGAAGGGTGAGGGAGAGAGAGATAGAAACATCGATGAGAGAGAACATCGATTGGCCGCCTCCTGCATGCCCCCCACTGGGGATCGGGCCCACAACCTGGGCATGTGCCCTGACCGGGAATCGAACTGGTGACCTCTTGGTGCATGGGTCGACGCTCAACCACTGAGCCACACCGGCCGCACTGTTAGCTGCTTTTTAAGAAAACTTTCATTAGTATCAACATGCTCACCATCATCTAGTTCCACAGTGAAAGGAACTTCCTCTCATTTTTTTAAAAACCTGCGGCTCTCTTGGCCTCCCTAGCTTTCCCCTGTTGTAGAGCCACACGCACAGAGAAACTGTCGATAGTGAGAAAAGTGATGGAGACAGCTGGCACTCATCTTCATTGCTCTGTGGACTTTAGGGCCTGGTGAGCACCACGGTGAATGGATGCTTGGGTCCTGAGTAAAGGGCAGAGCCTCACCCACCTGGAGCAGGGCTCTCAGATGTGTCTCTCTTTACAGTAAGCACACATTGTGTTTGAAACCTTATGCTGCTCAGTAGAACACATCTGCAGGCTGACACAGCCCTCGGTCTAGTGACTCTGGGCCACAGGCCGCTGCTTCAGGAGCAAGGCGTGGGCAGGGCTAGTCTCTCAGAAGAAGCTGCAATAGAAAATTGTACTTACAGAGGATGACACCACGCAGCCCCTCTCAGGGACAGCAGTATGACACGGGGGACCATAGATTCCATCCTCCGCATCAGCTTCCTGTGTGTTTCCAAGAAAAGGCATCTGACTTTGATTTGATTTTCTCGGAGCAAATGATAACATTTTTCAGTACAGAGGTTAGGTCCACTATTGTGCAGCTGCCTTTCTTAGAAGCCGCCCTTTCCTGTCCAAAGCCACACCTCCCCTTGTGCTGACTCATTAATTCCCACACATCCCAGTGTGTGCAACACAGAGCGGGTCACTTTCATCCCACACCTGCTCTCCCCACAGGCCTCCTCATTCCACCCAGTGCTCGTGCTAACACCTGAGCAATGGCAGTCCAACCCAGGTGTCTTTCACACTGTCCTCTCCTCACACACACACAACATCCTTGTGTCCTGTTTATTTTCTACAGAGCAGCTGCAGTGGTCTTTTTAAAAGATGAATCAGCACATCACTCTCCTCCTGGTCAAAACCCTGCAGTTCTCATCTAACTTAGAATGTATCGAGCGCAGGATCCTGGCCTGCCACGTGGTGCAGCACCTGGTCCCCTCTCCCCGTGCCTGCCTCGGGCGCTGTGGCACACTGCCGCCCTCCCTCGTTTTGAGCACACCAGGCTCCTTCCTCCTCTGCTCTCTGCCCTGTCTGCTCCCCTTCCTGGAATGCCGTTTTCCCCAATGGCTACTTCTTCAGAAAGGCCTCTCCCTCCTTCCATCAGACCTGTCAGAGCAAGAACCTTGTTTGTCTTGTGCTTATCACTTAGTCATAGTTGCTAAATAAGTGAATGAGTGGTGGAACTGTGGGCATTTAGGGGTGGGAGGGATGAGAAGAGTGTTAGGGAAATGTAATCTGTTCATTAAAGTTCACTTACTGAAGAGGCAGGAGGGAAAAGAGCAAACTTGCTGTGGACTGAGATTTCCTATCTCACTAATACTGTTGGTTTGCCTAATGTGCCAACGATCCAGAATGTGAGAGGGAATTTACTTGGGCCTGATGTGGCTGTCAGACATTAGTCCTTAAACATTCCATTTTGAGTATTCTCATTAAAGGTAATAGCAGAAAATTGCAGCAGAGATTGCCCCCGTTTTTAGATGGCGACCCCTTCTTTAGGGCTGTTAATTTGTGTAGTTAATGCTAATTTATTTAACATGCTTCTACTTTTTGTTGTTTTTTAGGTCTGTTGCCACAGTTATTGGGAGTCGCCCCAGAGAAGGCCATAAAACTTACAGTAAGTCTTTTGAGTTGATGCTTCTTATTAAAGGAGTTTGCACATACTCAGGAACGAGTGGATATTCGAATGAGAAACAGCAGGTTGGTGTTTCCTCAGAGCTGCCGCCGGATTTGAACATGGGGCACTCACCACACTCAGCTTCTCATTTCCCCCCGTTTAACGCTGAACATCCAAAAAGGCGGTGATGCGTCTGAACAAGACGCTTGGCGGTTGCCACATAATCACCACTGTCATCATCCTCATCCTTGTAGCATCGGCGGCAGCAGCAGCTGCTTTTCCTTCCGTTCCTACATATTAGGTACTTGGCATGTGTTACCTGTTATTGTCTTCGTCTCAGGGATGACCCGCAGTTTACAGACAAGGAAAGTGAGACCCACAGGGTTTACGTATTTACCTGGGTTTGCACCATTTATGAGTGGGAAAGCTGGAATTCA
The DNA here is from genome assembly GCA_030848825.1 of Tadarida brasiliensis. NCBI lineage: Eukaryota > Metazoa > Chordata > Mammalia > Chiroptera > Molossidae > Tadarida > Tadarida brasiliensis. The sequence continues at coordinate 72,073,552 of CM061267.1, read as the reverse complement.
AAGTCAGATTTTTCTGACTCCAGAGTATGTACTCATTCAATAGCACATGCTGTTCACAGAATCCATGGTTAGGGCATATTCTTTAAGCGTTTGCCAAAGCCACGTGTTGGGGGGTCTGAGATCTAGTTGAAGCCGATCCTTCATCCGATGGTTTCTCCAGGGTCTGGTGCCGTCTGGCCGATGGTGGGTGGTCAGTGAGTGTGTGGAACAGACAGATATCGCATTTACATCACCAAGAACATGGCACCCAGAAAGTTAAGCTCTACTTTTAGATTGGACTGCATAGCCTTGGTACCTGGAATTCTTCTTTTACCATCTTTTTAAAAAATATGTTTTTATTGATATTTTTAGAGAGATTGGAAGGGAGAGAGAGATAGAAACAATCCATGTGAGAGAGAAACATTGATTGGCTGCCTCCTGCACGCCCCCTACTGTGGATCGAGCCTGCAACCTGGCCATGTGCCCTGACCGGGAATCGAACCGGGACCTCTCAGTCCATGGGACGACCCTCAATCCACTGAACCACACCAGCTGGGCTGCAATCTTATTTTATGACCTTGGGGCAGCTAATGTTTTCTGGTTTATACCTTCCAAAAACATATGATTGATCCTTAAAATTGCTTGTAAAGCATACTATTTTGAATCTGTTATACTTAACTAATTAATTAATGCTATTGATGTTCTTTGAGAATCCTTGAGACAAATTTTAGATACTGAATTTCGACTAAGTTGAAAAATCTCAGCCAAACTTGTCTCAATGATGGGTGCTATTCTAGATTAAATCTTGTGAGAAGACTTGCAAGTGGTTTTTAATCAAACCCTATAAAGCAATTCTTAAGTTATAAAGTGTGTTTTCATTTTGTCTCTATTGTCAGTATGTCTCTCTTTATGTTATTGTAATTACAGGACATATTTGAATTTTGGGCTTGTAAGCCATTGACATTTTAATTTTTTCTCCCTGAAATATATATATTTATATATCCTTTTAAAAACTACATATATGCTATTAAGAGCACTTCTCAAACTCTTTTAAGATCCTGAATTTATTTAGTTTATGATTAACATAGTGACGGAAAAAGTAACATATATTTACAGAGGTATGTTTATATGCGTTTAATGACTTTCTTGATATTTTTCATCAGCCTCTGTAAATGTTTTTCTTCAAGGTGAATGACTTTGTGAGGGATAAATTCATGCACAGAGATGGTTCGGTCCCACTTGCCGCAGAGATTCTCGCCGGAGGCTGTGTAAGTACCCTTTGCAGATCTCCACAGTCTCAAGCTCTGTCTCACCCACGTGCCACCACCGTGGTAAACAAGCGTGGACCACGGCTTCTGTTCAACCACAGATCCTGTCCAAGGCAGAGTCCACTAGGGCGCCTCGGCTGTTCCTAGCCAGCGAACCGTCCTGAGCTGGAAGGGTAAACGTTTCTGATCTTACTGCCTGTGAAGCCATGCCTGTTACATGTGTCATTGCTTGCAGTTGGTCCTGCAGTAGAAGTCCTTTGGGGCAGAAGTGTTTGGCCTTGGAAAGATCTTTGCAAACCTTTTCCAAAGTTAATTTTTAGTACGCTCTTTCCTCATGGCCCTGGCTCCTGGGTCGGGCACTAAAATGTGTGGTTGGATGGCAGCAGCCATAGCTCCCTGCTTTGCTTTACCGCCCACGTGCTGGCCGCCCTTCTGGCTCCCCAGCGCCCCCGGGAGGCGGCTCCTGGGAAATAACTGGCTGCGTGCACTCTGCTTGTCAAACACGCTTGGAATGAGTATTTCTTTCTGTGGATGAACAACCTGCATCGTGTTCTTAAGCTCAGCCAAACATGTCTTGTTTTATCTCGTGTACAGGTTTGTTCATGCGAAGGTAAATACTTCGAGTAAATTAAACTCTTATACAAAGAATGGTGCTGTTTCAAGATAAGGTTGGTTAAATAAACAGTCTTTGATCACTAGGGCAATACAGTATTGGTATATTTTCCATTTAAACCTACGTTCCTTTTCTTATAAGAAAGATGAGGTCACTTTTTCTTTTTTTTAATTAGCTTGTTCTGTTCAGGCAACAGTATTCATAAAATAATCTGTTTTTGAAAATCATTGAGTTTAGAAGCTGGGCAAATACCTGGGAATATTACACCTTTGTTTGGAAAGGGCCTATTGTCCTGTCTCACATTGAATGGGGTTCCTTGAATGCGGCAGGAGCTAAGAAGTCCTAGCTCCTGGTAATTCTTAGGAGATGGATGGACTCGGGCTCCTGCGTGCCTCTGTTTGATCACTGACCTGTCATAGACAGCCAGGTAGGACCCCCTTGTCCGGTAACTTTAGGAGCATTCAGGATAAAAAGGGAGCCTTTAATGTCCTAAATAAAAAGGGTGCACACACAATAATAATCAAAAAGAACATTAGGAGTTGTAGAAACTGCTCTTCATTGAAAACAACCACGATTTCCATGTGAGCCCCTAGGTTTTCTCACTTTAGATAGACGTATTCATGGTGGTCTCTAGCTTGTCCCGCAGGCTGTTCCAAGGGGATGGGGACAGCAGGGCCTTTAGTAGGTCGGGTGGGTTTGTTTTATCTTTTTAAAAAGTCAGGTTTTAAACCTGCTGAAAAGACATGATTATATATCTCCGTAAGAATTTAAAATGTGAAATTAATTATGTGATACTGCTCAAGATTTTGGCAATAATCTAGAGGTTTATTTTCTTTTTAATGAAAGCATTTTGCCTGCACATGGGTCCGGGTGCCAAGGAGATTGGTTGTGGCACGTACTGTGTACCCTAGGTGGTCTTGTTTTCTCCTGTGGTCGCCCATTTCAAACACAAAGCCCAGATCAGCATCAGAAGTGGTGCCTCGTCACTGTGAGAGGTGCAGCCCTTTTTCAAACCTGATCTAAACACAGGCTTAAAGTTGGAGCCACTTGGGCTTTACAGCTACTTAAAATATCTGTGAAATGAGGTTTGCCATCCTTCATCTCAGAGGCTGCTAGACAGTGGTCCTCAGTGTTTCAAGTCTCCTGTTTTGCCTATTTTTTTTTCCCCCAGTCATGGCTTTAAAGAAGTAAGAGTTTATTTTCCAGGTACGCAATCCTGTAGGTAGCAAACACTCCAGGCCCCTTTAGATCTCTGAGTGATGGGCTGGAGGAGTCCATTTCCATGGTGGTTTTTTCGGAGCAGGAGGAGCCCTTGGCAGGCTGTGGCAGAGCCTCCCGATCATCCAAGCCGGCCACGCACCTTCGAAAGTCCTTGTGAGTCCGCAGCCTGGCTGTCCAACTGGGAAAACAAAGGGTTTTGAAAAGTCGTGTCACGTGAGCGGCTCCCCTTCTTAGTTCACCCAAGCATTTCCAGGCGTTGACTTTTAAGTCCCTGGGGAGCTCACCCTGCTTCATTATGACTGTGAATTAGTACACACGGCTGACTTCTGCACTTGTAATCAAAGCTGCTCGTGTCTTTGAAGAAAGCCTTTTCTGTTTTATAATCTGTTTTCTGCAGAGAGGTCTTTGTCTCATAACTTCCACAGCGCTTAGCTAAAGTGATAGTATGATATAAGGTTTTATTTTATTTTATTTTATTTTTAGAAAAACAACAAAAATGATAGTATATTTGGAGGAAGATTTTTGGAGGAAAAAGGGAGTAAAATGAATCCCATTCATGCTTTTATTTTTGACGTAATAATATCCGTAACTGAAGTGATTAAAAAATACTCTTCTCTTTGATTGACATATGTAAAAAGGTGAATCTATTTTTAAACTCATTTTTTGCACCTTTAGTTTTAGTTTAGAGCACTGTGAAGAGTTCGACTTCAGTTTTCCGAGTATTTTTGTGGATTCACGCTTACCAGTAGTGATGTATTCAGCACAGTTCGAAATGAAACTAGACACGGAGACTGGGGTTTGCACACTCTACGTCTGAAAGGTTCTAGTGCTGTGAATTTGTTCCCATAAGTTGGTTTTCTGCTTTCTAAATTAGGCTAGAAGTTGTAGGAGTTTTGACAGAGACCTGGACCCTCAGGTGTCTCTGCACAAAGTATATATATATATATACCTTCTGTTTCTTTCCATCCTTCCCCTTCTTGGGTCAGGAGCTCAGCCCCTGCAGGGAGAGGTGCTTGGCCATCACTGTCAGTAACAGCAGAGGCTCTCAGATGGGGCAGAGGAGGGGGCCTGTCACCACTGCCCGTTTCCAGTTAGGTTCCCAGTGACTTTGAGAACTGATGTGATCTCTGAATATATTGTAGTTATCGCTGTGTTGCTGTTACTTTAAGAAGGAAAAAAAAAAAAAAAAACCATATGAGTGCTATGTGATCTGTAGGTTGCAGTCCCTACTTCAACAAAATAAGTGTGCATTGACCGTCTCCTATGCATCTAGTGGACTAGCAGGTTGAAATCCCCGGAGGGCTGGAATCTTTAGTCTGTGATCCTTTGATGTTTATGTCATCAGATAAAATGGTGCCATGACTGGTTTCGAGGAAGATATAAATATGATGATCAATTTATTTGGCATGAAAAGCTACATTGAAATGAAAAGAAATAGAATATTATTCACCAGAAAAAATATCCAAAAAATGAACTCTGTCTTATAAAGCTCCTATCATTAAAAATTATTTACATACCAATAAAAAATAATAGTATTCTGTAATAATTTTTGGAAAGATAAGTGAGCGTGTTTCTTTGAACACTAGTCCTTTGATAAACGCCCACTGTATTTTTCCATTGAGATATATACACACACATACGTGCACAGTGATGTATACATGTAAATATATCTAATGCTTATGAGAGTCTATTCATTTTAAGTGGGAAAAATAATTGATATGCTCATGTCACTGGCGCTGAAGGGGATTGGGGAGAATATCACATTGGGGAAAACATGGCACGAAGAGCGATCTTAACTGCTGTCTCCTGCAAGTGAGTGTGACCCTGTTGTTGTCGCCGGTATTTTCACCTTGATGGTAATTCCCACGTGCATGATATTTTTATGCCTGTTTGTATAGCATGTATCAGATGCCATTTTTAAGGCAAGTTTTTATTATTCGTCTTGTTTTGTATCACATTCAGTTGCAGTTAATATTTAAGATTTTGAGAAACAAAAAGATACAGACACCCACGTGCATACCTCTTAGCTGATGACATCAAACCTGACCAGTGCAGCCGGAGCCCCTCATGTGCCTGTCCCAGTAGCTCCCGCCCCTCATCCCCCGAGAGCTAACCCTATCCTGAAATGGGCGTTTTTCATCTCCATGCATGTCTTTATACATTTCACTACATTTGAGGTAACCCTAAGCCATATAGATGTTTGCGTTTGCTGCTTCATTCTGACACGGTGCTGCAGGAACAACCTCGAGGATTCTCACATCGATGCCTTTGCATTTTCCCCCATCAGTGCAACTCATGCTTTGCTTGTCAGAAAAGAGTAGTACTTTTCAGATGTCTTGTGGCATGCAGTGAGTATGTCTGTTACAGATGTGTGTATTTATAGGATTTTATGTGGATAGAGTTGGAACCGAGTATTTCTTTAACCAGGGTTTTGTAACTTTGGTTTCTTTCCGAGACTAAAGTCATTTCCTCAGTGTTACCATTTAAACTCATGTCCGGTAGGGAGTAAATTAAAAATTGTAACCTTCCCTACTCCCAGACACACATACTTCCTGTCCGCCTTACGTCCCCCCTCCTTCCCTCCTTCCTAATGGGAATGATTTTAGTTGTGTTTCTCCATCATTGAAGAGGAGAGGTGCTCTGGTCATCTATTGTTACATAACAAGTCATCCTAAAACTTAGTGGCTTCAAATAGCAATTTATCTTTTTTTGCCTTCTTTTTAGTCCTCACCTGAGAATATGTTTTTATTGAGAGAGGGGAGAAGGGAGCAGAGAGATAGAGAGAAACAAACATCGATGTGAGAGAAACGTCATTCGGTACACACCCCAACCGGGGATTGAACCCGAAACCTAGGTATGTGCCTTGATCAGGAATCGAACCTGAAACATTGTTGGTGCACAAGACAACGCTCCAATCAACTGAGCCGCCCAGCTAGGGCACACTTTATTATTATCTCTCGTGGTTCTGTGGGATGACTGGGTTGAGCTGGGTACTTCTCACTTGTGATCTCCATGTGGTTATGGGCAGATGGCATCTGGGCTGGAGTCCTCTGAAGGCTTGACTGAGATGGATGTCTAAGTCGGCTCACGTTTGTGGCTGGTGGCGATGCTCACTGTTGGCTAGGAGCAGCTGGGCTATTGCCCAGAGCACCTACTGTGACTTCTCTGTGGACCTTGAGCTTTTCAAACCTTGGCAGCTTGATTCAAAGAGGGAGCTTCTGAAAAGCAGACATTCTAAGACTACTGAGCAAAAAACTGCAAGACTTCTTGTGATTTAACCTTGAATGTCACTTCTGCTGGATTCTATTTGTCAAATAAACCACCTGCACCAGCCCTGGTTCAAGAGGTGAGAATTAGACTCTACCTCTCTATGAGAATAATAACACAAAATCGACTCCTGGGAGGTTCTATAAGCAGTGTTGTAGGACAAGAACATCCCTGTTGCCCTCTGCTTTCTGAAGATTTCATAATTAATCCCGTGTCTTCTCTGGGGATCTATTGCTGGATCTAGAACCCATTTCTGCTCCAGATTGCTCTTGGTTGCAGGGAGCAGAAACGCACTCAAGTAGCAATAGCTACATGAAGGTTTACCTTCAGGTTGTACATGAAATGAAATCAGAGGCTCTTGAGAACTGAGACAGCTCTGGGAACTGGCATCTTTCTTCATTTTCTCCTCTGACCTTCTTAGTCACTCTTAGAGTGACCTAGCATCTCTCCACACATTGTTTTTTAAGACTTTGTTGTTGTTTTTTAGAGCAGTTTTAGCTTCACAAAATTGAAAGATGCAGAGATTTCCCATATACCTCCTGCCCCTACACAGGCATAGCCTCCCCCGTTATCATCGTCTCCCACCTGAGTGGTACATTTGTTACAATTGATGAACCTCCAGTGACACATCATAGTCACCCAACATCCATAGTTTACCTTAGGGGTCACTCTTGGTACATTCCATGGGTTTGGACAAATGTGTAATGACATATATGTGTCATGATAATAAATATCATACAGAGAGTATTTTCACTGCCCTAAAAATCCCCTATGCTGTGCCTGTTCATCTCCCACTCTGTCCCACCTCTGGCAACAACGGATCCTTTTTACTCTCTTCATAGTTTTTTGCCTTTTCCAGAATGTCCTATAGTTGGAATCATAATATTTTATAGCCTTTCCAGATTGACTTTTTTCACTTAAATGCATTTAAGTTTCTTCTATATTTTCCAAGACTTGATAGATAGTTCATTTCTTCTTAGTTCTCAAAAATATTCCTTTGTCTGGAGATACCACAGTTTACCCATTTACCTACTGAAGGGCATCTTGGTTTCTTTCAGGTTTGGGCAGTTATAAATAAAGCTGCTGTAAACGTCCTTGTGCAGATTCTCGTGGAAAACATATGCTTTGACCTCCTCTGGGTAAATACCAAGGAGTAAAATGTTAGATCTTATGGTAAAAGTATGTTTAGCTTTATTATAAATCTACAAACTATCTTCCAAAGTGGCTGTACCTTTTTGCGTTCCCACCAGCAATGATGAGAATTCCTGTTCCTCCAAATCCTTGATAGCATTTGGTGATGTCAGTGTTCCCTGCGTCGTTTTGTTTTGTTTTGTTAATCCTCACCCGAGGATATTTTTCCATTGATTTTTAGATAAAGTGGGAGGGAGGAAGAGAGAGAAACATCAATGTGAGAGAAACATATTGATTGGTTGCCTCCCGCACAACCCTGACCAGGGTTGGGGATTGAACCTGCAACCCAGGTACGTGCCCGTGACCAGGAATCAAATCCTGGACCCTTCAGTCTAGCAGTTGCTGGGCCAACCCTACCAGGGCATTCTGTGTATCTTTTTACTTTACTGATCCATTTCTTCTTTTCCTCATGGTGTTGACTTCCTCAAGAATTATCTTCATGTTCTTGTTGGCCATCTGGCTTCTCTCAATATGTTATGACCTTCAGACTCTTTCATTTTCAGTCCCAGCTAATTAGCTCAAGTTGCTCATTTTGTTTTTCATTTAATTATTGAGAGAGGAAATTTCATTGGCAAGCCTCACCTTTGTGTGCCAGGCCATAGAGCAGCCTAGAGTCATGACCCCACCTAGATATTAATAGCTTTGCTTACTTAACAAATTCATTTGTTTTAACCATTTACAAATGTGTTCAAACCCTTCTTGTACAATTTTGATTTTAGCTTGAATTCTGTAAGTATTCCCTTAATAATAGTGTATGTACTTTTGTCATAAAATATGCCCCAAGCCATATTCCTTATGATTGAGCTTGAAATCCATTGAGATTTCAGACCCAATCATATCAAACCAGGGAGACAATTTCCTCATGTAATGAACACATGTGCTCAGACTATCCGAAATGGATTTAATTCCTACTTTTGTGATCTTTCTCTTCCCAGGGTTTTCTGTGGACCTGTGGCCTCACAGTGCAGTTCTCTTAAGGCGGAGTTTTTATTTCTCTGTGCCCATATCCTAGTTATAAAGATGGAATGGCATGAGGCTCAGTCATTAAGTTGAATTTCTGTGGGGTTGCTCCTATGTAGCATGTCAAGTAGCCAAGATTTATTATGTATTATTTTGATGCTATAGAAATAAGGTTATGTTTAATGCTTACATCTTTATAAATCATTTGTAGTTTAATGAAATCTCATTGTTATTTGTATCAAATTTTATTATTGCTATTATTTGGAATATTCTCTGGAAGATTTTTTTTTTTTGCATACTCCTAACCATGTGAGACCATATGGTAAGGTTTTTTTGTTTGTTTGTTTGCTCATCAATGGTAATTTCTATTTTAGTAGATGCCTTACAGCAAGATTAAAGTGAATTAACCTTGCTTTATTGACAATACTTTTCATTCATTTCCATGTTTTTACAAACTTAAAATTGTACCAAACATACATATTTTAGTCAAGATCATATCACAGACGTTTCCTATATTTCATTGTCTTATAATCATGATTTTTAAATATGAAAGCTGTGGTAGAAAACAAAGCAAAATAAACTGCCCATAATTCCTCAGTTCTCATATTGTAAGTTTTCTTAATTTGTACTTATGGCTTATTTCTGCCTTCCACCTCTCTTGACTGCAAGGCTTAGAGTCTAATCCAGGCATTGTGTGTGATCTGTCATCAAGTTAAATATGGTCCTGCTTTGCCGCATGAGATCTGCCTATGAAACTTTGTGCTGACAGTTGCTGCGTCCTGGAACCTTGGGCAAAGCTTGACTGAACTGATATCTAAAAGTGCTGAAGACAGGACCTATGTCACTGTGATGCCTCTGTGCCTGGCATTGTGTCTGACATAGGGCAGAGGCTTAAACATGTTTATTAACTAGATAAACGCTTGACCAGAAGGTGTTGGTGATGAAGGCAGTTAATGTAGGGGAGTTGCTTGATGCACCGTGTTGCTATTAACTTAGATACAGATGGTCAGTGGAGAGGCAGTAACTCTGTGGAGTGGAGTGAGGTTAAGGAGGGGACTGACTGTGGAGAATAGCTGTAACGTGTCTGCATGTGCATATATGTATCCAGGAATTTCCACAGGAAAGCTTTTCCGTGATTGCTCAGTAAAGGAAGCAACCTTTAAAAATCTCCTACTTATTTTATTTGGCTTTGTTTCTAAGAATGGTGCCCCAGCCAGGTGGCTCAGTTGGCTGGAGTGTCATCCCATGCACCAAATTGCAGGTTAGATCCCCAGTCAGGGCTAGTATGGGAGGCAACTGATCAATGTTTCTCATATCAATGTTTCTCTCTCTCCCCCTTCCTCGCTCTCAAAAAATCAATGAAACATATCCTTGGGTGAGGATTTTTAAAAAAAGAATAGCAAATAAACTAACCACCAAATATATATAGGATCTTAAGAATAGGTTAAAGATAAACAACTTGAGCATTTGATATAGTTTATTCATTATTGTTTACGTTTTTAGTAGAAAAGTAGGTAGCATGAAATTATGATGTTAGAATCATGAAGGAATCATACAGAAGAGTGGCTTTAAAGCAAAAAGAAACTAACAGCAATGAGATACTACTACGCACCTGTTAGGATGTCTGAAATCTGAAGCACTGACAGTAGCACTGCTGATGAGCGTGTGGAGCAACAGGAACTTAGACATGGCTAGGAAGAATGCAAAATGGTACCGCACTTTGGAAGGTAGGTTGGAGGTTTCTTACAAAGCCAAACGTGCTCTCGTAGTAAGATCTGGCAATTGCACTCTGTGATATTTACCCAAAAGAGTTTGAAACCTGCAGAAGGATGTTTAGAGCAGCTTTATTTACAACTGCCAAAACTTGGAAGAAACCAAGATGCCCTTCAGTAAGTGAATGGATAACTAAACTGTGGTCTATCTGGACAATGGAATGTGGCTGAGGCCTGAAAAGAAATGAGCTATCAAGCCTACATGTCACTAAATGAAAGAAGCCAATCTGAAAAGAGTATATAATCCATGGTTCCAACCATAGGACATTTTGGAAAAGGCAAAACTATGGAGACAGTGAAAAGACCAGTGGGCCCGGCTGGTGTGGCTCAGTGGTTGAGCGTCGACCCATGCACCGAGAGGTCGCCGGTTAGATTCCTGGTCGGGGCACATGCCCAGGTTGTGGGCCCGATCCCCAGTGGGAGGGCATGCAGGAGGCGACCAATTGATGTTCTCTCTCATCGATGTTTCTATTGCTCTTTCCGTTTCCCTTCCTCTCTAAAATCAATAAAGAAAAAAAAAATTTTTAAGACAAGTGGTTGCCACAGGTTAGGGGGAGAGGGAAGAGAGGAATAAGCAGAGCACTGAGGATTTATAGGATAGTGAAAATACCCTGCGTGATATTATCATGACAGATATATGTCATTACATATTTCTCCAAACCCATAGAATGTACCAAGCGTGGATCCTAAGGTAAACTATGGATGTGTCATTGTGATGTGTCATTGTAGGTTCGTCAATTATAGTAAATTTACTGCTTTGGTGGGGGATGTTGATAATGGGGAGGCTGTGCATGTGCGGAACAGGGGGTATATGGGAAACCTCTATACCTGAAACTGCTCTAAAAAAGAAAGATATATGTGTGTGTGTGTGTATGTGTGTGGTTTTTACTGATTTTTAGAGTGAGGGGGAGGGAGAGAGAGAAACATCGATGTGAGAGCACAACATCAATCAGCTGCCTCCTGCACGCCCCCTGCCAGGGATTGAGCCCACGAGCCAGGCACAAGCCCTTGACCAGGAATCCAACCAGCCCCGCCAACTGAGCCATAGGGGCCAGGGCGAAAAAAGAAAGTCTTAAAAGAGAGAGAGAGCCAATAAATAGCAAAAAAAGTTAACCACGGCAATATCTACATTTGGAAGTCTTTGAGAAGCCAGTGAGGCACCTCCTTCACCATTTGCCCAGAAAGCCTTCTCGGATAGAGGTGGGACTAAGCACTGGGCTGGGATGCGAATTCTGCTGCCTGCCCGCTTCTACAACAAGCTTTCTCCAGACTCCTTCTTGGACTCTGGGCAAAATTAAAGAGGTATCTGACGACACCGAGGGTTCAGAGGGATGTCTCTTTTCTGTTTTCCTCCCTTTCTCTCTTTGGGGAAAGTCTCTGAGTTGTTTCACTTAACACAGTTCAAACGTCGGGCCCTCCTTCTGGTTTTCTAATAAATAGAGTAGGGGTTTGTTGTGATATGAAAATATGAAGAAAGTTTGGGTCACAGCTCTCATACAGTTAAGGTACTGTAGACATTGAAGGTCTGTAAATCATTAAATGATTCTGGTAGCTGTAGTCAAAATAGACATGTCTAACGGGCAGAGCCCGAATGTGAACATATTTGACAGGTCTGTAACTTAATTGCTTTTTAGTGTCAGTCAAACAGATTCTACTTTGGTTTCTGGTCCAGGCTTCCATTCTATAGTCCTATTGAAACCCTACGACGGTGATTTTCCACCGGTGTGCTGCAAGAGTTTTAAAACCTGCACTACCTGACTATTTAGTCAGGGGCACTGATTTCTTTCCCCTTAGACTGTCAGGTAAAAAAAATGACAACAGCCAACACAACAATAGCCGTCCAGTGTGAATGAATCAAAATTATACCTGTTTACTTTCTTTTTTTTTTTTTTTTGTCAGATGGGCAAAAAATATGTTTTTTGGTGTGACACAGAATTTTAGTAATTAGTTTGTGTGTTCCATAAGATGAAAAAGGTTGAAAATCGCTGCCCTATAAAGTTGGAAATGTGGAAGTTAATACTTGTAAAACGTATAACACGTAGCCTTTCTCTGCCTCACGTGTAGTTAAGATATTAAAGTAGGAAATTTCAATTTGGTGTCTGTCTCAAAAACAATTAAGTGGTGAGAATCTGTTCTCTTTTCAAAGTTCTTAAAAATGTAATTACAGTTTTTTTTTTACTTAAGAGCTTAATTTACACACAAAATCAAAGGGGAAAATCCTGTATTGCTTTTATGTTTAGAGATGTACATTTATTCACAGCCTGACTAGGTGTATGTTAGTTTGGTAGGGCTGCCATAACAAAATACCAAAGGCTGTGTGGCTTAACTGAGAGAAATTTACTTTCTTGCACTTATGGAAGCTAGAAGTCCAAGATCAAGGTGTCTGCAGATTTGGTTTCTTCTCAAGCCTCTCTGCTTTGCTTGCGGATGGCCGTGTTCTCGCTGTGTCCTCACATGGTCACCCCTCCGTCTGTGCATTGTCTGCATTGTGATCGCCTCCTCTGATAAGGACTCCAGTCCTGTCGGGTTAGGGTCCACCCATATGACCTCGATTTACCTTAAATTGACTCTTTAAAGGTCCTGTCTCCAAATAGAGTCACATTCTGAGATGCAAGGTTAGGACGTCAACACATAAAATTTGGAGGGATGCAATTCAGCCCATAGCACGAGGGGTCAAAATAAAGGTTTTTTTCTCAGCTTGCTGGGCGGGCTGATTCCTGATTACAGTAGAGGATGGTGCTGTCGCGAGGGCACCGGGTCTGACACTTTCCATGCAGAGCTGGGTGGAGCGAGTGGCCTCCGGGCCTCTTGCCCCTTCCAGTTGGCCAGCTTCTCTGTGAAGTTGGTCAGGGCCTGTCTTTAGTACTTATGAACATCCACGGACTGCCATTGGGTACTGACTGCATTTTATTTAATTTATTCACTACTATTTGCTGAATATCTGTTTTGTACCTGGGATCTTTAGATATAATGATAATACCTGTACTACCCAGAAATTATTTTCATGTCTCCATTTAACATTGAGTTACTAAGAGAGTAAAATGGAAAACATGTCGAAGCTTAGATTTCTTTAAAAATCATTATTTTCCAATTTATTCGAAAATCAAATAGTGTTATCACTTGAGTATTCATTTTGCATGTAATGAAATCATTAGACTAGACCTTTTTTGTAGTTACAATTTTACTTGTGTCCAAATAATCAAAATAATGTATTTGGGTTTTAGTTTAAAAAAAGTCATATTCCATAACTTCATATCAATCTATTTTTGACACATATAAGCACACATTTTAGAATATCAGTGCGTAATTAGATATTCTTAGCACATGTCATTTGTGAAAAGCACTTTAAATCTAAGTACATTCAATTGAGCATAATTAAAATATCAAGATACATATTCTTCATATACATTTTGCCACTTAATTTTTTAAGTAGCTATAAGTATCTACCATGTGAATTCAAATTAAAGGGAGGTGATTAAATTACAGTTATAGTTAATGCTTTTAGTTTAAAATACAGCAGGAATTACACTGTTAAAAAATACACTGCTGTTTTCTGTGGACAGCAGATTGATGACGAAATTGTTTATTTTTTTTTTTTAATGCAAAACTGTTAATATTCTCTGCATATTCTCAAGACTTGCCTAGAACGGTTTGGGATGGCAGGTCATAAGAAAGCATGCATTTCAGTCTTGTGGGATTTTTCCATTTTTGTTCAGATAGAGTGGGAGGGAGGGAGGGAGGGAGGAAAGGAGAGAGAGAGAGAGACAGAGACAGAGACATCGATGTGGAGAGACACATCAACTTGTTGCCTCCCACCCCAACCAGGGCTGGGGACAAACCGAAACTGAGGTACGTGCCCTTGACCAGAATTGAACCCTCGACTCATTGGTCCGCGGACCGATGCTCTGACTGCTGAGCCAAACCGGCCAGGGCTTGTGGGATTTTTTTTTACTCAAGTCCCCAGGTCCTGAGAAAGAATGTTCGGGGATGCTGTCTTGGTTAGTAAAGAAGCATTGGAGAAAAGCTTGTTTAGTTCAAAACAGGTGAAAGAAAATGATTTCTTGGGAAATATGAACTGGAGCTCCTAAACGGATCCTTTCGGTTATATATTTAGATATTTTATGCTAGTATTTCCTGTGGTTATAATAATGAGCAATCCGCCTTGGCAAGTCCTTTGTAAGGCGCGTATAACTTTAAAACATATTTGTTCACAATTATTAGAGCTAAAGTATGTTAATTTAAGATCATTTCTGTGACGGTCACCGTTCTTGGAGTGGAAAAATTGGGCAGTTTATTAGGATTATGTTGCCTTTCTAACTATTTGATTTCTTGAAATTCTTGTTTTTAAAAAAGACATAGATACATCACTTCCCACAATGAAGTTACCTATGAAGAATCCGAAGTGTTAACAACGAGCTAAATCATTATATAGCGTGGCAAGGGGAATTGGGGTGGCAAAATTGTGAAAAAGAAACAAAGCTTCCAGAAGCACCTGGACCCTGAGCGAAAGCTGTGCTAGGAGCCACGCTTCAGCTTCTTTGCAGACTGTCTGTCTAGCCTATTTCAGAGAGGAGGTATTAGAAAAACAAAAAAGAAAAAAAACCCTGTGTTTTACTTCTAGCCATGAGGACTGTATCATGTGAACCATGAGAGCATTTGGAAAGAATGATGCTTTGTGTCAATAGACCCCTATTGATTTGAGAAGCCTGGTGCTTGGGTTTCCCGCTGACATCCTTGTAGCGTCCAGAGTCCCATTTTCCTTTCGTTGCTCTCAGCCCTCCGGGATGCACAGGTGAATTTATGAAGACCCTGGCCTTGAGACAGGAATCACAACAGCTGCAACTGTCATCGGGAAGTGGAAACTTACATTGTATTGATAGCAGGAGGAGGCATCCAGCACCCACTTGGGCTAGCTTTAAAAGCTCCCCAGATTAGAAGTTGATCTTAACCATTAGGGGTCATTGTGTTGCCTTCCCTTCTCAGAGTCCTGCTACCTGGTCAGAAGAATGCGCACTGGGCCTCGTTTTCAGCAGTGGGGGACCTTTTGTGCTGCACACAATTTAGTCTTCCTCTCAGTCCCTTTTGTGACAGTGGTTCACGTTTTCAAAGTGATTTGCCACCGTTGGGGGCAGTTCACACCTGAATGGAACAGCAGAGACCAGTCCCACAACAGAGTGTGGTGAAATATGCTAGTTATCTATCTGGCCGTTGTCGTTTTTACCAGCTCCCACAGTAGGGCGTGAGTAACCATTTCTCAATAACAAAAGTATTTCAGAATTAAAAGTGCCCACAGTTTATTAATGTCAGCTTCAATTTAATTATGTTGAGCTTTACATCACTCACTTAGGTGTGTTCTCACCCCACCCCCTTTTTTTACTTGATAGAGTGTTTCCTACCCGTCCTCAGTACAACTGTGCTTTTCTCATAACAAAAGTTTAACTTCCAGGTTTCCAGGGAACGAAAAATTTGAGAACTCATTTGTGCTGGCATTAAAGGAATTTGGTAAGTTGGGTTCACCTAAATAGAGTTCTGTCATCTATTTATTAATAGGAATCTGTGCCATTGATTGAGCACTACAGAATGCTGGGTACTGGGATAGGTGCTTCAGGTACATGTTTCCATTTAACGCACACATAACTCTGGAAATAACAGCTCAGACACGTGCTCCGTGAGGTGGGGATCTTTGCCGGCCTTGTTCGCACCTGCTGTACACTGGACACACAGGATTCGTTGAAAGCATGAAGAGATTTAATGTCAATGCGCCCATTTCACAGATGACAGAAGTTTGGAGTGGGTAGGTTAAGTTTGCCAAAGCCTAGGCTGTCAGCAGCCATACTGACTCCCAGCAGTGCCCCCCATGTCTTGGCCCATGGCTCCGTGTCAGTCACCGCGCTAGACGGTTGGTGCACACCACCTCATGTAGTCCTCACGGTGCGTCTGAATTGGTGTCAGCTCTGAGGTCCAAATGCGAAATCTAGGTCTCAGCAAGGTTGAGGACCTGCCAGAGGTCACGTACAAGGAAATGATGAAGCCTGAATTAAAATCCAGGTCTGTGTGACTCCACTGCTCCGATCCTGAGCCACTGTGCTATATTTAGGTAAAACTCACACCAGAATAATTATTTTGTAAGCCCGTTTGAGTGAAATTAAAAATATGTACTAGTTATACATGTCTAAGTCTAAACTGTTCCCCAGGGATTCAGACTTGGCGTGATGTAGGGATTTTGCTGCCTATGGGCCCAGGGCTTCCTTATGATTTATTGCCGAATCGAAAAAGAAATAGTTGATGATTCTAATGAAAGTCTGATATAGTGTACCTGGGGGAAAACCTCTCTTCCACATTTCTTGATGTACCTTTGTGTCTCTAAATCATTTATTTATCTCTTCTAGACAGAGTCTTGAAGTCATGGGAATTCAAGTCCAAGTGACTTGATTAACCCAAGGTTCAGGCAGATACTCTGTTTAAACAAGAAAGAAAAGAACTGCCCTGGCCGGTGTGCTCAGTGGTTAGAGCATTGGCCCATGTACCAAAGAGTCACGGGTTCGATTCCCAGTCAAGGGCACATACCTGGGTTGCAGGTTTGATCCCCAGCCAGGGTCATGTGGGAGGCAACCAATCATTGTGTCTCTCTCACATCAGTGTTTCTCGCTCTCTCCCCCTTCCTCCCTCCCTTCCACTCTCTCTCTAAAAAAAGAAATCAATGGAAGAAATGTCCTTAGGTGAGGATTAACAAAAAAGAAAGAAAAGAACTGAAAGCGAATCCATTTTAAAGCACAGACTTTTTGACACTCATCAAATCTACATATTGGTTCTGAGCGAGGGTTAGGAATCAAGCCAGCCTTGGGTTCAAATTCCGTCTCTTTTTTGGACAGAATTCTGTGCTTTTGTTTCCCCTCCAGAATGGCAGGTGAGAGAGAACACTGGAGTCCTCCACTGGGCTGTCTTTCCCTCTGCTGGGAGATACCTCATAGATCAGGAACCATGGTTTGAAAATTATAGACATTGCAAAAAATCCTTACAAAACTGGTCAGAGAGAATTCCCTTACCAGCCACTGAATTTTATGCAAGACTATTGGCCTCTTATTGTACAGTGTACTTTCAGACTCTAACATTCTCCAGCTCGTGTTCTATAAGTAAAGAGTAAAAGGCACAACTCCTGAAGCAAGAGTCAGTACAAGCTGGAGACTCTCCCAGAAAGATGGATGAACTGTTCTGCTTTGTAGCCTATGGGACTAATGCGGAAATGGGTCAAAGCCAGCCCCCTAGTCAAGATTAGGAAACCACAGTGACTCAGAATGCTCCCAGATATGTGAGTTGGGCAGAAAGGGACTTCTGGCTACACATAGAAGGGAGTATCTACCATTGACTGTGCCACTGAACAGCACTTCCTGTAGACCTTTCAAGGCACTCAATGACCCTACATATCGCTCTCTCTCTCTCTTTTTTTTTCTTTTTTTTCATTTATCTAGTCTTGGACTAAATTGTTAAAAATCACTGACTCTGAAAATGTGTGTACTGATGAAAATGATTATCCACATTACTTTTTGTTCAGAATATTTCTGTCTCCAAACATCTTTAAGAAACCTTGCTGAGATTTTCTTTAGGAAGATGGCTTTGAATTTTAAATGAATTTATGGAAAACAATTGACACTTTTACAACATTTGACTATTATCTTCATTTATAGGAGAATGGACTTTTTTTACATTTGCATTTTAAATTAGTTTACTGGCAAATTCACAACATTGACTCTCCCGGTCTAATACTTGTTTCTCTTCTATTCAAATACTTACGTCCCTTTTAAAAAAAAATCTGTATTTTTCGTCATTTTAATTGTATATATTTCATGTTAGGTCATTAATGCCACTTATAAAACCATGTTAATGTGAAAGATATTTTGGTATAGCAGGTCCATATTTCCCCTATAAAGATATAATTAATGTTGTTATCCTCACCTGAGGATATGTTCCTGTTGATTTTAGAGAAGGGAAGGGAGGGAGGGAGGGAGAGAATAGTCACACTGATGCTAATATTCAAGGTTCATAGAGTAAGCAATAAAATATTCTTCTTCAGAACCTAGCAATAGCCTGGGTCCAAACCCATCCAGCACTGGCCCTACTTATTCCTCCCCTCCAGTCCTCTGTGCACGGTTGGCTCTTCAGAGGGGACCTGCTGTGGAGCGGCCTGTGGCTCTGGTCCCCGGGGCAGGTGCAGATAAGAACTGAGCAGTGTTTATACCCACACTGCTGCTGTGTCTTCCTGTTTGTTTTGAGTTGGGGGACGGAATGCTTGAGCAACTGCGCTGAACTCATCTCTCGATGCCATCAACTACTTCATCCTTCTCTCTGCGTTGCAGATCAGACTAGCTTCGCCCTAACTTCTTCAGGAGGGCCAGCATATAATTTTACTATTGATTCTGAGGGGCCGTTGGTTGTCATTGATTTGGTTTATGCTTCAGAACTTTAGTCGTGTCTCCTGGTGCCAAATCCTGATCTATTTGAATCTTTTTTTGTTGTTTTTTTTAATCTTTAAAGTATAAATAATAAGAACAGCTACCAGTGGTCAGTTTCTGCTCTGAAACAACATGATCCCACAACTCTGTGTCATTGAAACAAATCTGCAGGCGTCTGTAACTCAGCCTAGACACCGCCACCTCCTCAGCTCAGAACTGGTGCTGTTTTGTGTAAGCGTAACCTAATTATCGCTAGTTCTGTTTGATCGTTCCACTCTCCCCTGGATCTTTTCTCCGTATAACCCTAAGTAAATTCTGATTCTGCCTTGCTTGCTTCCGTAAATGACCACCCTTCTATTTCTTTTCATCCCCTTGAAAATGTAGATTACATAAACTCTCTCTAATTCCTTGGCATCCAGTTTCCCCGTCTTCCCGGTCCCAGATCACCCCTATGGCTCCCTGGTCAGCAGACGTTGCTGGCCTCCTCTCCCCGGAAGCCCTCCTTGACGTCTGTGCTTGGATGGCTGTGCACCGGGTGTGCAGAGAGGCTCCTCGTCACTTAGGTGCTTCATCTTCCTCCCACCCCATATAAGCTCCTGCCTCAGTTAGCACATAGGTGGGATGAAGCCCTCATCTGAGTCTAGTCTTTTTTTTTTTTTAATATGTTTTTATTGTTTTTTTGTTTTTTTTTTAGAGGGGGGGGGAAGGGAGGAGAGAGATAGAAACATTGATGTGAGAGAGAAACATCGATTGGCTGCCTCCCGCACGCCCCCGGGCATGTGTCCTGACCAGGAATCACCAGTGACCTCTCAGTCTTTAACTCTCCTCTCCCCTTCCACTGCCTTCTCCATGTGTTTGTATCTCTTTAGTTCCCTTTTATCCTGTTCCACAGATGCAAAAACTGTGGCCTTATCCTTTCTTTGGCTTTACCCACTTCTTTTGTCCCCAGTTCAGCAGGCAACCCCTGTTGATCTCCATCCCACCCACTCCCCATTCCCATCTGGCCTTTTCATCTCACCTGGTTGCTAAAACCTTAATTGTTATCCCTGCCTCAGGGCTCTCCCTCCCTAATAAACTCTCCCTCTGCTGGCCTGTCTCTGAGGGCAGGTACAAGTTGGGACACTCCACTGACCCCTCTGCTCCCACCACCAGCCCCCAGAAGGCGCCACCCTGTTCAGGGCAGCACTCTCCGCCTTCCGGGATTTGTCCCCAGTAGTTTTATTTTCTGCCATCCTTTCTCGTGCCCCCCCTGTGCCACCTGAAGGTCTGTGCCCCCTCGCTGCCGTGACAAGTGGTGTAAGTCTCAGGCTCTGCACCCAGCAGGCCCGGCTTTGAATCCAGGCTCCACCTTCCCAGCCGTGTGATCGCAGGCAGTTAGAGAACCTCCTTCACCCTTCCAGCCTCGGTTTGCTCACTTAGAAAAACCGGAATAATATCACTGGTTTCCTTACGATGTTACACGGACCCAAGACAAAGTTCTTACCAAGCTCTTAGCACAGTGCGTGGTGTACATCATAAGCACTCAGTAAATGCTGGTGAATGATCGTGTTGAGCTTATAATTATCATCCGTATTAAAAGTTCACGGGACAGATGTGGTGCTGGGTCTGTTTGCAAGTGTGGGAAGCCCTTGTCACTGTGCCTTTGTGCCATTCTCGGCCTGGATGACCTAATCACACTTTGGTCACCAACTGATGCGTTCTCTTATGTTTTACCACCTCCCAGATTCCCCCCGCCAGCAGAAATCTTGCAAAAGATACAAAGTAATGAAAAAGACATCAATTCTATACCGAAGAATTATACCCTTTAATAATGGCACCACTTGCCGTGGCCATGTGTCCGGACCTTAGCTCTTACCGTATACCATATTTTAATTATCTCGTCTCGTGCCAGTTTCTCCATTCATAAGGCCTGTGTTTATTGGACTCCGTAGACCTGGGTAAGTCGCCGTGTTAGTTTGCTAGGGCTGCCATAACAATCCCGCTGACTGGGTGACTTAACATAAAGGTGTTTTCTCACCTTTCTGGAGGCTGGACATCTAAGATCAAGGTGTCAGCAAGGTCGGTTCCTTCTGAGGTGTCTCTCCTTGGCTTGAAGATGGCCACCTCCTCTCTGTCCTCACGTGGTCTTTTCTCTGTACATAGAGGTGTCTGTATCTTAGTTTCTTCCTGTTATAAGGACACTAGTCAGATTGGATTCGGGTCCACTCATCTGACCTCATTTTACCCTAATTACCTCTTTGAAGGCCCTATCTCCAAATATAATCACATTCTGAAGTCCTGAGACGTAGTATTTCAATATATAAATTTTGATGGAACACAATCCAACCCAGAACAGTTGCTTTAATCCTCCTACGCCTCCATTTTCTCTTAAGTAAAATCTGGAAAAAGTACTTCTTGAGTGACTGAAGATCTCTATATGATACATACAAAGCAGTACACTGATAGTCCATAGTGGGTGCTTAATGAATATTTATTCCTTTTACTCCTGTTTCAAGCTCCTTGAGAACAGAAATGCTTTCTCGTTCACCTTGTGTCCACGCAGTTCCCAGGACAAACTTTGAACACGATTGCTTATAAATATTTGGTGAGCAAACATACGAACGAATGAATGATGCGGTAGCAGAAGCGAGTCTGCAGCAGGTGTGTGGATTTCTCAGTAGTCGGGTCCAGATACTGGGGAGCAACTAAAATTCCAGTAGCAAAGAATATTCCAAGAAGCCAGTGGAGAAGTCAGTGTGCCCACTGTAAACAGAATATGCCACGCAGAGCCAGAGCCAGTTCTAGTGTGGAAAACCTTCCCCTGTCCTACGTGTCTCAGACTCCGGGAAGTCACAGGGAAATGATTTCTGGCAGAATTGCACACGCACACACACACACACACACACACACACAATCTTCACACAGCCAGAGCTCTCGAGTGATGAGGGACACAAAGACATGGCGCACAATAGGTGTTCCTGTCCGCGGATCCGGCTGTCTTTGATCTCTGCAGAGCAGGGACCTGGGCAAGGTACTGTGAATGGACAATAGAGCAGGAGCCAGAAGGGCAGCAGGCAGTGTGTCAGTGATCAAGTCGTAGTGATGCCCAGACACCGAGCATCTGATGATAAGCATCTTCTCTTGGTGCCTTGGAGTCTCATTTCCTTCCAGCTTGACTCCAAAGGACCCATTCATCCCTGGCACCTCTACAATGTGCCACTTTGAGTCTGTAGGTTCTTTCTTCCTGAGCCCACCAGAGGTAAGGCATACATCATTACTTTTTCCTGGTGTCACTACACCCTTTCTTCCCACTGCTTCTGTTCCCTGCAGCTCTCCGGGGTGGATTTGACTTTTGTCTCATCGTTAGTTATTAGAATTCACTTGGTTGTGCTACAAGAATTTGTATCTGTCTTTTGGTTTGGGATTAGGGAATTGAGTGTAAATTCTTATTTCATTGTACGTAATGTTAACTTTTATAGGCATTAGTAAAGATACAAGGCAATGAAAAAGACATCAATTCTGTACCTAAGATAATAATGGCACCACTTGGATATGTATGAAAAGTTTGTTTGTTATGCGATCAGATGTATAACATATAAAAGTTACTCCGTGAAAGAACATGGAAGGCTGGAGTTTGAAATCACAGCCTGAAATAAGCCTATAAAGCAGCCTCAGAACTGAAAGGGAGCCTAGAGGTGATGCAGTGAACTAAAATGATTCTCAGCTCTCCCTGCACATCTAATCACGTAGGAACACTTTGCAAAGGGCAGGTGCAGAAATTCTCGTTTAATTTGTCTGGAGTGGGGTCTAGAAGTCATTTTTTTTTTTAATTTATCATTGACAGTATTACAGATGTCCCCCATTTTCCCCTTATTTGCCCCACTCCACCCAGCCCCCATCCCACCCCAGGCCTTCCCCACACTATTGTCTGTGTCCATGGGCTATGCATATATGCATATAAATATATCTTCCCTTGTCTCCCCTACCCCTCTCCCCTCTGAGATCTGTCAGTCTGTCCCATGCATCCATTCATTGTTCATTAGATTCCACATATAAGTGAGATCATGTGATACTTGTCGTTCTCTGACTGGCTTATTTCACTCAGCATAAAACTCTCCAGGTCCCTCCATGTCGTCTCAAAGGGTAAGAGATCTCTCTTTCTTACAGCTGCATAGTATTCCAGTGTGTAAATGTACCAGTTTTTTTATCCACTCATCTATTGATGGACACTTGGGCTGTTTCCAGATCTTAGCGATTGTAAATAGCACTGCTATGAACATAGGGGTGCATATATTCTTTCTGATTGGTGTTTCAGGCTTCTTAGGATATATTCTGATAAGTGGACCACTAGGTTAAATGGCAGTTCAATTTTTAAATTTTTGAGAAAAGTCCGTACTGTTTTCCACAGTGGCTGCACCAGTCTGCACTCCCACCAGCAGTGTACTGGGGTTCTAGAAGTCATTATTTTTTAAAAGCTCTGAAAGTGATTGTAACAGGCAGCCAGGAAGGAGAAGCATCAATTTAGGAGCTAGAGGAAACGAATCCAACCTGTTGGGAGTCACTGCTGTGTCCTTGATCCTCACAGCAGCGAAGCAGTTGGACAGACGGCCGGAGGCTCAGGCTGCACCGCGGTGTGGCCGCCTCCGTCCCCGCTGTCGGCGGTCCTGGTGGGTGCCCTGCGTCCCTGGGCTTTTCTTCCAGAAGATCAGTGTGCGCTGACTGCTTTTCAGAAATGAGCCTCAGGCTGATTCCAGCTCAGTGAATCTTTCTGAGCAATTCTGCCCCCATAATATTTATTTATTTATTTTTTGCAACTCGAGAGCACAGGTCCAGAAGCACAAATACTGTCTTTACTGTGCCCTTAGCACCGTTACTCGGTCAGGTCCATTTCATCTCTTCATCCTGCCACACTTAGCTCCCTTCGTGTCGTGTGCAGAGGGCCAGGCACAACGCCAGGAAACACTCAAGGGCTGTAGACAGGGGCTGGTCTTCCTGCTGCCCGCAGGTGCCAGCAGCATGGGGCAAAGCCTGGCTGTTCTGGGCCCTAGAGGAGTGGGAGCAGAATGTCTTCGTGGGGCCAAGAGAACACACCAGCCTCTGGGTGTGTCGTCTCATCCTCCTTTCCACTTTAGAAGGGCCTTTCTTGGGCCCTTTGATGAATCCAACCCAGGTTTTATTCTACCAGGGTTGTTTGGCCCACCTCCTTAGAGTCAGCTAGGAGAGATGAAGGTGATGGCGAAACACGCAGAAGCCAGTGCGGAGAGGTGGTCTGGGTGGCAGTCTAGACTCGGGAGAGCACCACTGCCTTCGAAACAGTGGTCCTGCTTCATGGAGAAAAGGAAAACCTCAGTCTGTTTTTAATAACAAATGTCTTGACTAAGGTAGTAAGTTGGTAAAAATGGAAAAATAAGTTGATTTAGAGTTAATGAATGAACCTTTTTGGGGGGTAGGGGAGTAACATTGCCATGTATATTAAATAAATTATGCAGAAGTATTTATTTTCCCTTGTAGAAGTAACAATCCATGTAGAAGAAAATGTAGCAGAAAAGAAAAGAAACCATTTGTAATCTACCTCCTCAGAAGCACTACCCTGGTGTGTCTCCCACATGATGACAGAGCTGGGGGAGGTGTTCGTGCACTTAAACATACGAGCGTCTCCAGGTCACATCAGATAGTGAACATTTTCCACGATGTTTTTATTGACAGGATAGAATCTCATTGCACAACATACTCAAATTCATTTAGTCCATTGGATATTTATATTGTTTCTAATTTTTATTCCTAGGTATTTTAAACAATATTTCAAAGACCATTCTCGTAGCTGGTTTTGATTAGTCCAGGTCATTTTGTCAGGGCGTATACATCGGTTAATGGGATCAAAAGCTCCAGCAAGGAGTCGTTTGGGACGATATTGACCCAAATTGTGCCCGTTACCGGGGTGGCATCTCCTGAGCTGTAAGATGTCATTGCCATGTCTGAGGTCTAGTTTGGTGCCTTCACTACATAATAAAGATTCTGAACTATAACTGTGTCAACCTTAGTTTGAATGATATAAAAATTTTAATATATTTGTGACAAGGAATAACAAGTTGAAGAACAGTAAGGAAGAATGTAATTGCGTGTGATAAATATAGGCTTAGCTTCAAAATAGCTAGCTTAAAATTTCTCTTATAGTGCACTTTAAAGATTTCCACTGATGATCTCGGAGGTGTGGCACCCAGCCACTGCTGGAATGAAATAACACACGTTGTTCAAAGTTTGGGCCGTAATTGATTTAATGCATATTTTTACTACTTTTGACATTTATCTTATATGAAAAGAGTAATTCTATACACAGGTAATACATAAATAAAATCATAATAATATGTGACTCCAGAAAAGAGTGTTTGATGATCAGCCTGCTATTTTAGGGGAAGAGAAAAATAGCTTTCATCTGAGTTTACATGTTTCCCGGCCATGTGTGAATCCTTGACGGAATCATGAGGCCATCATGGGAGAACCTGTGTCCTCCTATCCTGACAGGCAGATCTTGTCTCTTCATTTGGATGCTGTTTGATTTTTATTTTATTGCTGCCTTTGTGTCCTTGGCTTTGAGCCCCGTGATGGCCATTGATTGCCCTTCAAGGAATCTTTGTCATTTCAGTGTGAAGACTCTGGTGAGGCCAACAGAAGTCTCTCTGTTTTGAGCTAAGTCTCTGTGGTCTTTGCCCTCTTTCAACCTTCCAGTGAAGGACATAGGGGCTATTTACCCAAGGCCCCCTAGGCAGTAACTGTATTTTGATTCGAACTCATAATCACTAACTGTTTTAATTGATGGGACAACTGTTTGAAACTACAGTCTCTTGAGGATAGACTGATGATTGCTACCTCTTCCTGGACCATTTTACCGTGACCTTGCTTGGATAATAAATTGTTTCTTTTTTCCTTTTTAGGCTGGAGGTTCCCAGGTGATTTTCACAAATCCTTTGGAAATCGTCAAGATCCGTTTACAAGTGGCTGGGGAAATCACCACGGGTCCCCGAGTCAGTGCTCTGTCTGTCGTAAGGGACCTGGGGTTCTTTGGGATCTACAAGGTAACTTTCCTTTTGGTCTTTCATCTGACTGTGTGCGCCTCTGCTAAACGAGTCACTGCTCATCGGCATGAAATTGATTCTTGGTGTTTCTACACCTGGAGAAAACGCTCTGTTGCAACTTCATGCCCATTAGAAAGTGCCCCTTCCTCCCATCCACCAAAACACTGTCCTTAGAAACACGCAAGTCGAGGATGAGTGTGATGTGAATGAGCCCACTGGTGTCGTTCGGTGCACAGTTCTTTGCAGCATGGGCTGGAGCCTTGTTTGGATCTGTTATTGATCCAGAAACTCCTGATTCTCGGTGTGGTCCTCCATGGAGGAGAGATGGGGGGGTCGCAGGGCACCACCTTCAGGAGGGACGCTGAGTCAGTTTAAGGAGAAGCCCACACCGGATCCAGAATTTACGTTCTGATCCTGTTCGTCCAGCCCTTGCCCATACATGGCTTGTCATAATTATGTTGAAATTGAACCATTTTTCCTTTAGGAAATAGTTTTTCAGAATGATTGGAAAACGAAACTTTGAGAAAATTCTTAAAATGTGTTACTCACACTCCTCCCAAAGAAGGTCTAATGGAATATACTAGAACTTGCTCCATCTATGCCTAGGTATGATGCTTTAGCAAACATGAGGTGTTCATCATTTTCCAAGGAGAAGAATCAAAACCACGTTTTATGGCCAACTTGAATAGGTAAACCTTTAGGGATAGAGGACGAGGAGGCCGAGGTCTACTTACAATAGCTTTCATTTCTTTACATATAAATACATAAAATCACAATGCACGAAATTAATATTGCTTTTTTTCTATACACACATATCAAGAAATAGTTTATTTAAATTCTTCTTGTGAATTTGGAACCAGTGTCTCAATCACCACCTGACCCACTTTTGGCCTCAGCCCGCCCACCTGGTGTGGCGGAGTTCTTCATGTTATCCCTTCTGCCTCTGGGCAGTGCCGCCCCGGAAGTTCATTCCACAGACAGGCCCCTCAGGGCGTTTCCTGTTCCGGTTCCCACTTCACCCAGTAGGGATACAACTGGTCCCAGACAACTTGTCACACTGCTGTTCAGAGTGAATTGTAAACGCCTTGTGTTGACATATTCAGCACAGCATTTGTGGAAAAAAGCACAGGTATACTTTTTTACCCTTTTCTTTTTAACTCATGTTTGCAGGTAACCTTGGTAAACGTCAGTGTCAGTAATAATTGAGGTTGTTTCAGGTAAATTTGCCTTCCTGGTACTTCTCAAAGTCACGTGAGGGGAAGAGTACCCCACGATCTGAGACTTTGTAAGAATCAAGTATAATGTGACACCCTCTTTTCTGGGGTTAGTTTTCGGTGGGAGGGGGGAGAACTTGCCTTATAGTTTGAAGTCTGTGGTGCTCTGGAATAAACATGCTGATTTCTCAAAGTAGCACTTAAAATGCTCAATCTGTGAGTGTTTGCCCCGGAACACATAGCCTAGCTGTTTCATTCACCAAATTGTTATCCAGCTGTAAGAAATAAACAGTAGTCATGAGGTGTAGCACTGATCATTTTGAGAAGAGATGGGCTCTTTTTCTCAATCTTTAGGCTCTTGCAGACAGTGTAACACGATGTAGCAGCATGTCATTTTGACAAGATGCCAAGCAGTCTTTCAACAGGTTCTCTGGTAAAAAAAAAACAAACAAAACACTTAGGTACTGTGGCAGTGACTGCTATCAAAATGTCTAGATGGATAAAATGGTGAACACGTGTTTGCTGACACAGAAACAGACTGCTAAACTACCTGCAAATGATACGAGGCTGAGACTTGGTCCTTTTCATCTTCACAGTATTTCATAATCTTAATCCCCTTTAACACCCCTGGAAGTGGTTGGTCTCCTGATTTCGTAGTTAGGGGAACAGAGGCTGCCAACGAGAGTCTCTGAGCTGAAACTGAGGCTCAGAAGTTTCTTGTTTCCACTTTTGTGCTAAAATTGCTTTCCTGAGATGAGCAGGATTGCTCAAGTTTGAGCAAGAGACCGCTCCCATATAAAGTTCGTTTAATTACTAGTCTGATGGTTTAATCTGGTTCAGAGGCATTCCTCAGCCTGGTGCTGCTTTTGGTGCATTGGTAATTACCAAGGGAAGTCTCCAGCGCTTGGAGCTTCTGGAAACTTGATTTCGTGGCAAGAGAGTGATCTGGCTGTCCCCTCCTTTCTGCCAGTCGTCGGCGTCCTCAGCTGAAGTCGCTGCTGAGATCTGTGAGCCTGGACGTCATGCTTCTGAGTTCACCGCTCCAGTCAGTCTGATAGGTCTTTATTACCTCCCTAGGTTGCCCTCGTTTATGTTACCCCAACTGCCAGCCTCGGGTTTGGTTTCCTGTGACTCTCTTCTCCAGGTCCCCCCACCTTACCCCACCTCTCCGTGGTCAGAAATCACTTGAGCTATTCGACTTCCATCCTTTTAGGGGGCTCACAGATTTAGCTTTGCTGCGTAGTTGATGTTTTTGTTTTAGGATAGCACTAGTTAGTAATAAAGCTCTTCACTTGGTTGGGTAGAAAGGTGCAGATGACCCGGAGTGACCTAAGCCTTTAAGCCTGGTGTGTGTCCCTCCACGCATGGGTCTTCAAGAAGAGGACTGCTGTCCTAGTTTTAGTTGGGACAGGTAATCTTCATTCTCCTTCCCTGGGCCCTTTTGTTTGCAGTTGTTAACATGACAATGTGGGACCCAGAGGCTCTGTCCTGTGTGTTTAGGCCCACAGTGCTTAACCTCACCTAAATTGGACCTGACCTGGCTTTCTATTTTTCCTCCCGAATTGACTTGCAAAATACCCCACTATTCTGTGACTTCCCAGTGAATGGTAATTAGGATACTTGCTCTAGAAATACATTTACAACTGAAAAAAAAAAGTGGATGTGGTAAACATTTCACATTCCTGAGGTTAGAAACTGTTACAGTGAACCCTGTAAACAAAGCCCCCTCTTTTGGTAACATTTAGAGAGGTTTGGTTACAGCACAGTGTAGGTAGGTGATGGAAGCAAAGGCAGGATAATACACTGCCTTTGAAAGAGCTTTTTGAATGAAATGTCGTTTTTAAAAATCTGCAACTATACTGCTTTCCTTAAGAACACTTGGGGATACGTTTCCCCTTCTCTAGGTGACTTTTGCTTTATTACACAAGCCCCTAGCGCACAAGGTAAGTGAAATTAAGCGTCATAGAGAAGAAAGGGGTGTGCATGCACTTGGGAATGACACGGATTACGCCTTAGGAATGGAGTGCAACTTATTCTTTAACGTGGAATGTCAGCACAGCTAATATAGGCTAAGAGATGCTTCCTTAAGAAGAAAGGAACGGTTTATGTCTCTTTGAGGTCAAAAACTGAGCAGGGAAGCATTGGCAGCGAGGGTCCATCACGCGTTGTTGGAAATCACGTTCGGGACTGTGCGTCGGCGAGGCACCTTGGCTGCAGCGTGGGGAGTCACGGGGAACATGGGCTCTGTGTGCTGTGCTCTGATCACAGGCCGGCCCCACTGCCCTTGAGAGTGTTCACATACATGTCATCCACACACATACGTGTGCTGCACGTGTGTTCATTCGTCGTGTGTGTGTGAGCGAGTTCATGGAGTTCCTGTCCATAAAATCAGAGCAGATGAGGATATATGTTCTTGATTATCCTGCTAGTTATCTCAAAAGGATGTCATGGGTTTTTTTTGTTTGTTTGTTTTAAGTAAAATACAAGTTTGTTTTTTTTTAAAAATCTAGTAATTTAGAGATGGCTAAAAGTAAAATTCTCTCTACCCCTTACCACTCTATTCTCTCTTCAAAGGCTAACCACTGCTTATGTTTTTTATATAGCTTTAAAAGGAAAACCTTCTGCTTAGATCAATATGTACCTCTCCCCCTCCCTGCATACTGATTGATACTCCATATCAGTATCAATCTTGTGTATGTGCGTTTTAACAAAAATGGAATCTTTCTAACACACTATCTACCTTAAAGCTCTTTCCTCATCTTATTTAATAGCTGTATAAAATTTCTTAAAGTATTTTTTAAGCAGTTTCCTACTGATGGGTGTTTATATTGTTTCTAGTTTGGGGATATTACAAGCAATGACAGGAGGAATATCCCTGCATATATTTTGACATACTTTTGTGAGTATATCCCAGTGATAAATTCCCAGCAATGAAAATGTAAGCTCATGGGACATGTGCCTTTTTTAGTGTTAATAGATTTTGTCAAACTGCATGCACAGTTTATCGGTTTTATCTTGGTAACTTAAGTGTGCAAGAAAAGGTCTCGATTTAGCAGCTTTAAAAACATACCCATTTTCTGAGCTCCTGGCCCCCCATGAAGAAAACACCTGGTGAGCCATTGCTGTGAGGCCGTGGGGCCATGCTCCTTTTCTAACACCAAAGGACATCGTGGTTTTCCGACCACCACACTGGCAGTCCTCACCCTTCTTCTCCACAGTTGACTTTCATCTGGACCTCTGGGAAAACCTCCTCATGGTTTATTTTGACTCCTGACCCTTCCAAATCCATTGTCCCTACAGCAGCCAGATTGATCTATTTAAAATGTGAATTAGATTCATTCATTCTCTGGACACACTTCTTTTGAGAGCTGACTAGCCATTTAGGGCATGGCTGCAAAATCCAAGTCCCTGCTCACACTTTGGTGGGTAGAAGAAGTCAGCCATCAAGATAACAAATATCCGATATCAGTTGACGCTAAGAACCTTGATGAAGAAGAAGGCAGGGTAGGATGAGAGTATGGAAAGGGCCGAGGCAGGCTAGACTTGGGGGCGGGGCATTTTAATAGGGTGGTGAGGGCAGGCCTCTCAGGTGGTTAGGGATGAGGTGATATTTGAGCAGAAACTAATGTGTGCTGCAGAAACCGTGTCTCTCGCTCTGCGGCCTTTTCTTTGCTCCAAGCTCGTTCCCTCTCACTTTTCCGTCTGCCTGAAGGCTCTACCCCTCACATCTGAGCTCAACGGATGCCTGCCCAGAAAGACAGCCAGGTCACTGTGTCACAGCCCCTCCTCCAGGTCTCCATGTGGCACCGTCGCCATCTGATAGATTTCTCTGGGTTGGCTCCCTCACCCAGCGTGTACTTGCATACCACAGACCTGTCTTGTTCCCTGCTGCTCAGTTTCTGGCCCTGGAGTAGACATTTGGTAAGTGTTGGTTGAGCCCGTGAAGGGTAAGCAGAAGCCACGTGTTTCCAGGTTATCAACAAGGATATCAGAGCCCTGGAAGTGAGTGAATTGGCAAGTAATGACCAACGAAGACCAAGCTATCGGGGAAGTCACATGTAAAGAAAGGAGCTAATTATATGAGAGATCGCTTTTCCAGCTTCGGAGGCATCCATTCATTCACCCAGCAAGCTCTGTCCGGGGACATGGAAGTAGAGCGGTAACAACGCTTGGCTTTGTAAGGAGTTGACCATCTCGTGGGGGCAGTCGGCCAAGAAAGCAGATCATTGCTGAGAGGGCGGTCGGGGGGCTGTGCACTGGGTTCTAAGGGAGGGGAGCTAACACAGCGGGAAGGCCAGGAAGGCCTTCTGAAGGGGAGAGGGCCTTCAGAGTCAGTCCCAGTTAACCGAGTGGAGGGCAGGCAGATGGCATGATCACGTCTGTGCTTCAGTGTGGAGAGCGCCATGTAGGAGAGCGAGACTGAGAGCTGGGGGCCAGCTGGAGGATCTCGGCTGGGGATGCCGTGGTCCTGAGCTAGGTCCGTGATGGTGGGGGCAGGGGGCAGTGGATATATTTAAGGATATTCGAGAGGTGGTCTCACAAAGTCTTGGAAAATGATGGAAAGTGAACAGTAAAGGAAGATTAAAAGATGACTCGGATTTCTGGCTTGAACACCTGAATGGATGGTGCTACTTTCAATTTTAGAATTTCATAATATATGAGAAGCTGCAAGAAACCAAAAAAGACTTTCTGTCTGATGTTACCTTTACAACTAGAAGCTCCGAAGTCTTATGAGATTTAAGTGGGAGGCTTAGGTGGGCCAGGCCAGGGCTGAGAGCGGCACTGTCTCCTGGCTCGCTATCCAGTGTTTCCCCTCCGCCATGGTGAATGTAGGGAGAGCGCCTTGTCCAAGGCCTGGGGACTAGACGTGCTCTTTAAAGGTCACCTGCATGCATGAAGCTGGGAGAGGGTAAGGCCTCCAAGCTAATGGACACCAATGATGGGACTCAGAGACCGCCCACATTCAGGTGACAGAAGTATGGGTGGAGAAGAGGGTGACGTAGCTGTCAGGTGGAGAGCAATGAGCAGT
This sequence comes from Tadarida brasiliensis, assembly GCA_030848825.1. NCBI lineage: Eukaryota > Metazoa > Chordata > Mammalia > Chiroptera > Molossidae > Tadarida > Tadarida brasiliensis. The sequence continues at coordinate 72,041,536 of CM061267.1, read as the reverse complement.
GTGTGAAGCTGGTGGGGACCTGAGATACGGGGGGAGGGGGAGGGGAGTGGTATCAAGTGCGTGCTTTCTCTCTCTGTTCCTGTGTTTCATATGCATTATCTGTAAAAAGATAGTACTGGTTCCTTCATAGTCCTAGGGTGGTTGTGGGGGTTCTGCTGAAGTCACACAGGTAAAGGACATAGGAGAGAACTTAGCACATAATACACATGATGTGTCGGTTATTATTAATTTTAAATGATGAGATTTTTAAAATTGATGGTTTCCTGCAGAAGTACCGAGCTCCTTCCACTCTGCCCGGTCCTGGGCCACTTCTGCTCTGTGGGCAGCAGCCACTCTAGGTCAGGCGTTCTATTCTGGACTCTGGAAAAGAGACACCTGGAAAATTATTTTTAAAAAACAGTGCCCGAAGGAGCTGAGTGTGCAGAATGGGCTAGAGAAGATTCTAAAAACTATTTGAAAATGATTCATTTTTTTTTTACCATTCTTCCATTCATTCACCAAACACTTATTGAGGGCTAATTCTAGTAGGAGCCGGAGTTACCGAGATTGAATAGAGTGTTATTGCTTTCAAAGCGATCAGTGTTAAGGGAGGTGAGGGAATATAACCATATCATTCCAGTGCCATCAGTGTCTTTTAAAAATTAATTTTAATAGGCAGTATAATTTTAAAAAGAAGAAAATGCAGATATACAAGATTATGTAACAATAAAATGTTAGTGTTCTAACCCCATGTTGCAGGGGCAAACATTTTTATCAAGTTCATGGGTTTTTTGGTTGTTGTTTGGTGTTTGCTACCTGTCTGCAGAATCAGTTTTAACACAGCACTTTTTTATTTTAGCTACACTTGTATAATATAATATGCTGTCCTTCAGGTTGAGTATGGAGAGTGTGCTTCTAATCCACTGTCTGGAGTACTCTGAATATATTTTCCAGAAGTGACATACATATCTCCTAGTCTAGTCTTACGGTTCTCTGGTTTCTAACTGGGACCAAGGTATGCACTTAAAAGATGGCCAGTTTAAGAAATGTTCACTGACTGTAAAATTAAGATGATATGTCTTATGACAGCGAAAGAGTCCCAGGTGAGATATGATCAATTTAGCAAACTGTTGAAACTTATTTGGTTGGATCAGGTCTTAGCCTTATAAATGTAGAACTCGACTGTAATTCAGGTATGAAACCACAGAGAGAGTCCTCCTCCAGCTACTAATTGTTTAAAGAATACATTAGTTGTTCCATTTTCTGCTCCAATAGGACAGCGTGCTTTTCACTGATAATAATAATTACTTTATATCATCACCTTTTATTGAAGATCCTTGTGCTAGGTATTGTACTAGGTACTTTATATTAATCATTGGATGTAAATTTAATTCTTATATCAATACAAATGTTACTTGCATTTCATAGATGAGGAACTGGAGGTGCAGATTTTAGGAACCTGGCCCCCCATCAGATACTAAGTGGCAAAGCAATACTTTTAGCCCGGGTCTCTGACTCCAAAGCCTGTATCCTTGCTCGAGGTGTGGAGTGGCAGAATTGAGGTATGGAGCCATACTTAAGGTGATTTATTTTAACTACTTTCTTTTTTTCTTTTTATTGATTTTAGGGAGAGGAAGGGAGAGGGAGAGAGATGGCCCACAACCTGGGCATGTGCCCTGACCGGGAATCGAACCGGTGACCTCTTGGTGCATGGGTCGACGCTCAACCACTGAGCCACCCTGGCCGGGCTATTTTAACTCCTTCTTTGAATGCAGTCTGCTTCCTCTCTGAGACCTCATCCTCTCTAAGAAGAATTGCAGTTAGAAAGGTGACACATGAAGAGAGTCCCAGCTCAGCTAGCTGGTCAGCCACAATGGCTGACGTTGCAGAGAAATGGCCTTCCTTGGGGGTGCTGAAGGGGATTGGGATAAAGAGCCTTTTCCTTCTCCCTGGATGTGCACCAAGGGGGATAGAAAAGACGAGTGATCACAGGCGCTGCCTGCACAGTGTGCCACAGCTGAATGAAACTTGTCGAGAAAGTGGGTGAAGAGCACACCAGCTGAGCATCTCCTCCACAGGTGTGGGGTTCTCTCCAGAGGGTTTCCAGCCAGATGAGCCTGTCGATGGCAAAGCAGCGCACGCTAGTAGAACAGGAGAGAGGAGCTAACACTGACACCGGGGTGTCTCCTACCCCAAAACCTTGAGTTGCCAAAGGCCTTTGTTAGAATTGCAATGAAATTAAGGAGGGATCTATATCCTAAAAGGCCCTGGACTAAAGGAACTAAATAATAGGCATTGCTATTTTATATTAACATTGAAGTGATTTCAGTGTCACTGATACCGAGTCTCCGGTTGTTGGCTGGTTTATTTGGTTTTAACACCTACGACGCAATCGCAGAACAGGTCTTGGCACCAGTGATATTTCTCACCCCGTTTGAGTCCCAGCCACATGGCCCCAGCTGTCCCTTGACCGGGCAGGAGAGGTGCTGCCAGGCTGTGAGACAAGGGTTAACTCGCTTGGGAGAAACCAAGAGGAATGCTAAGGGATCAAGACGTGACATGCTGCCCATTGTTTGTCGCTCCCGGATCAAAATATACAATTATACATGCCAAATAAATTCTAAACCTGTAAGTTAGGAAAAGAGGGGTGGCTCTGACTACAGGTGCCAGAAGCATTAAATAACCTTCCCAGACAAGGTGCACCACTGTTGTCGTGACTGCTGCAGGGTCCCCAGTCTGGCATTTTCCCCCCCGTGCTAGACAATGTACATTCACTGCAGGAGTCTCTGTTAAGCCTCCGTCTCCCAGACCTGCTGGCTCCTGGTGCCCGGCCCTGACACAGAGGTGCCTTTGTGAGTGTAATTACCTTTCCCTGTATTAGAAATAGTCTGTTTAGAGCTGTATTTGCAGGTACAGCTAGAATAAGCAGGAATTAGCATGCGAAAAGACCTGCCCTGGCCCTGACTTCTTTATCAGCAACCATCCTTCAGGACTGTTTTTTTTTCCCCTTCAAATTGATTGGGCAGGTGTGATACCAACCTAGATGAGGAGCTTTAAGAGAAGAAGAAGAAGGGCATTGGTGGTAGCAGTGTGTGTGTGTAACATACAGATCCTGTTGTGTTATATCTTTTGACAATTTCTTGCCAGACAGAGCTGCCAGAGTAAACTAGAGTGGATGATTCCAGCAACTTAAGAATTGATTAAAGCTCCCTTGGGCTTTCAACACAGTGTCCACATCCAAAAAAGCGTGAGAAGCAAAATAAATCATTCCTTTGCCGTGGTGATACTGTGGTCAGTGTCTCTAAGCCTGTCTAATTGGCTTGTGTCGATTGTGGACTATTAACTTCAAGTTAAGTGAGGCTTGCCCTTAAGGAAGTTTTGCTGGACCTTAAATAGAATGATGACGAGAGATTCCAGAATGATACAGAATTGGAATGGAGCCAGAATCGATAATTAAACTAGATCTGAGTTTTGATTCTAGTTTATTTACATAGAGGTCTCCCCTGAGATGCCTTTTATCGTTCCTGTCTTATTAGTGGGTCTTTTATTTAAAGGGGGGGGGGGGAGAATAACCAACCAATAATTTACCCTCTTTGGAGAATGAGTGCTCTAATGAATAGTAAGAGATCAGAAGATTGCATTTTGTATTTATTAATTTTCCCCAAGTGATTTTACTGTGTACAAAGGAAATTCAGGGCTAACCAGAGCATGTCTGGGACAGGGCTGCCTAGGGAACCAGTGAGAAGGAAAGGCAGGAAAATGGGGGGGGTTTCTTATGGGGCAAGAACATTTCAAGATTTATTTTAGGTGGCACACACTTTGTAATTCATTAATTTTTTTTTTTTAATGGCCAAAATAATTATTTTTTGCGTTGCTGACGCAGGTACTTGGGCAGCACAGAATGTTTCCTTTTATTATAAAGTTGCCTGTTCAGAGTGCTTGATCACCTAGTAAAAGTCGCATGCGGGGCAAGCAGAATTCTAGTCAAACAGGTTTCTGTTTTGCTGTAGGACGGAGAATGGGTGTTCACCACAACTGAAGGATTTATCAAGGAATCTGGGAGAGAGACGGTCTCACTGTTGGAACTTTAAAAGCCTTTTTCACATCCTGCTTCCCTTTTCATTGTGTGGAGCAACAGGTCAGGTACTGCCTGGGGCAGCCTTACAAATTGGCACCTGCCTTTGTGCCTTAGACCTGAAGGAAGTGGCCAGGAAAGGAGGCCAGGGAAACTTAATAAGTCTGTGCCTTTTTCTCCAGCCTTCTGCAGAGTTCGCTTTCCTTGGGAATCGGGCTTTCGTGCCTACTCAGGCCAGCCATTTGCTGCCTGGAGATGTCTGAGCAGGTGCAGGGCTGTGGAAGGATGCAGGCACCAGGGGAGGCGGGAGAAGGACCTCCTCATCCCCTCCGTCCCTTAACATCTATACTGCGGTTTACACTGTACACGGGGCTTTCACAGTTATTGCCTCATTTGTTCCTAAACCCCATTCCTTCCCAACCCCCCGGAAGAAGCAGCCTTTAGTAGTTTTGACAAATGAGGAAGGTTTACAGAAACCTGACTCTAACATTTGCTCCAGTATGTGTAAATTACTCGATTTCTAAAAAAATCCTCACCAAGGATATTTTTCCATCTATTTTCAGACAGAGTGGGAGGGAGAGAGACATTGACGTGAGAGGGACACATCGACTGGTTGCCTCCCACACGACCCCAACCACAGCCAGGGACCGAACCACAGCCAAGGCACATGCCCCTGACCGGAATCGAACCCATGACTCTTTGGTCCATGGGCCAACGCTCTAACCAGTGAGCCAAACCGGCCAGGGCAAATTACTCGATTTTTATTATGCGTTGTCTGATCCCTGGTAGGAAAAATGCAACATATTCCTATCCGTTTTTCCTTAGATTTGTTCTTTTTATTTGTTCGTTCATTTGTGTTTTGATGAAGCCATTTTTCTTCTCAGTCATCCAGGGCTGTTTTCAAACATGTCTTAAAGCCCAGCACACCCATTGAGAGGCGCTCGTTTTCACACTGGTGTGCGACTGAGTATCCTGATTTCAGGACAGAGAGGTCCTTCTGGGGAAAACCCACTGCTTCTTCACGTGTCCTTACCCTTCTCGTGTCCTGGGGACATTCAGATCACGTCTGCCATGCCTTCTGATCGCAGTGAGGCCATGTAGCTTAAGAGAGGCTGACCACCGTCTTTCTCTCTCCCTTTTTTTTTTTTTTAACGTTAACATTCCAGTTCAAAATTATCCACTACTTCCTCCTAAGTCCTGTTGTATCGTCAGCAAATTATATATCTTTGTTTGAAAAACAAAAAGCTTGGTTTTGGTTTCTAGTCTAGTTTTCCAAGAAATGAGTTCGTTTTCCTTGCAGAAACCTGACAACGTACCCAACGCCTCTCATTTCTCTTTTTAGTTGTGGTTTTTTTCCTGTGTGATTTGGCAGAGCGAACTCCAAGTCACCAGGAACGTGTCTTAGGCCCCAGCTGACAGCCGAAGATGTTGCCGTTTTCTAAATTCAATCGGACAGCAGCTCCTGGCCCCTGGTCGCTTCCGCTGGGAGCAGGCCACACTGGCACAGGCCGATGGGAGAGGACGAGGAAAGCCCAGCGCAGCGCTGGGACGGTGTGCAGACCCCGGGCAGCCGTGGGCAGTCAGTCCACCCCCGGTCTATCTCCCAGTTAAGGAATCCTCAGCGGGAAGGGTGGCATTGGGTTTAAATGAACAAAGAGCTGGTGTTTAAGAGGTTGGTGCTGCCAGCTTAACAATCGTCAGAGAAGATGCCGCAGGATGGGTACCTTGGTTGATCAGATGCTTGAGGCATCGACCGGCTTTCCCCGGGAGGAATCGAGCCGACCGAGGAGAGGAAGTCATCACAAAGCTTTGAGGAGGGTGAGAACACCAAGCCTAATCTTGGAGCGACAAGACCCGAGTTGGCGGAAGGGTTTTTGAGATAACGCATAGAAAGGAAATGTCGTCAGTACGGCTGACGAATGAAGGCCATCCTGCCTTCTAACCGAAAGCAAAACAGAGAGCCAGCTCCTGAGGTGAGGACGAACCTCGGAACCGCGGAGGCATGGCCCAGCTCTGGGGTGTGGTTGGTGTTGCTGATGGAGGCAGTGCCCCAAACGTGTACAACTGATGTGGTTCCCTCCTGCTGGGGAAAATGAAGAGCAGTTTCACTTTTCAATATTCTTCTGTATCGTCTGTGACAAGCTTTTAACATTTCATGATCAGGGGAGAAAAACATGTTAAAGGCGAAAGTATTACCAGCAAAACCATGAACAGCACATAGGGACTGAAGTTGGCTCTAAAATGTGAAGATTTGGGAGATGAGATTAAAAGTAAAAACGAATGAACTTAGTAAAAAGCAAGATTTATGAGGAGGACTTATATCAGCCTAAAAAATTACTTGTCCGTGATTTGTTCGGAAAGTCAGTAACATGGCAATGTTTTCACTGTGCTGAGGCAGCCAGATGTGAAGATATAATGAAGCTAGAACTGACCTTTAATGGAGTTGGTTACTTGGTGTCTAAGTTGAGTATCTTCTAGACAGTCTGCATGTGGGCAAATAGCTAGGAGAACTTACAGGAAGGTTTGGAGGCAAAATAAGGAAAAGAAAGTGAAAATGTAAAAACAAATGGGTGATAGTGTTACCCATACACAATAACTACCTGCATTATAACTTTTCAAAAAATTAATAGAGAAAAGTAGGGATGCTACACATGGGTATTGGGGTTATACTTCTTCCCCTTGAAAAGCTGGGGGACAGGGAAACAACTTAAAACTCCTAAGTTTGGGTCTGCTCTGACACTGTCTCTAAGGATGTCCCTTGAGCAAGCCAACAGCATGGCCCCTAATAGACACGCAATTGCTAGATGAACTGTCCCGGGCGTCCTTTGCAAGTGTCTGAAATGAGGAATTTGGCTGTGGTGGGTTTTGTGATTCCTCTTCTCAGTTAGGCATTTAACAGTTTGGGGGTAGACAAGATAAAAACGTGTGGGCTGATTGGCAGTACATGATGTGGATTCTCCTTTTCTCGAAATATCTGTGTTCCGAGTGGACAGAGACGTCCGAATACATCCATGAGCGAGTTGACTGAGGAATAGGCAGCATGACAGGGTCCAGATTCCAAACATTCGTTCTGGTTGGAAGGATGGGCCAAACTGGGATGAAGTGTAATAGGATTAAACATGAAGTCCTACTTATGTTACTTGTTTAAGTCAACTAATCAGGTTACAGGAGACCTGTAACCTAATTAGTTGCAGTTCCTATGAAAAAGCCGAAGGGTTTTGTTACCCACACACACTCAGTTTGAGTCAGAAGTATAATGCGAGTATCCGAACAGCAAAGGCTACAGTAATGAATGTGTCGTGTTAAGGAAGTTTGACAGATTGGAGCCGAGCATCAGCCAAAAATATCCAAGATCCACCGTCACTGGACCTCAGTAACTGTCGCTGGGCTTGACTGCATTCTGTGAGTCTGGATGGAGTTGTTATTTTCCTTGCAGGATCTCTGAATTTGGTGGAAAGCTTTAGGCTTTAGAAATCTGTAGAAGAAATGCTATTGAATCCTGAAGTGTTGAAAAAGGGTGACTTCCTTCCCATTTAGCCTACCTAGAACACGGTGTACGTCCTGTGGTTTTCATTAGATGATTAACCCTTTCATCATATTTCTGGGCGTGCATCAGTTCTCAAGGTCTGCCCATACCACCATTTTGACACCAAAAATTATTTGGTGAAGACTTTGCTCTAGTTGTTAATTGTTCTACACACAGCTCTTCAGTGTGTGGGAATTATTGTAAATATTCCAAGACTTTGGAGCAGGCATTTATCAATGTTTCATAAATCCTGGAGGGTGGGGGTAAGTATGTGAATAAATTAGGGGATCCATGAACCCCTTGAAAAGGTATATAATTTTTTACATATGTGTAATTTTTTCTGGGAAAGAGTCCAGCACTTTCATCGGAGTCTCCAACAATACAAAAAACAAACCCCTTCCCCTGCCACCTATATAATTTTTCTACTTCCCGGCGTATGAACAAAGGCATCTCAGCTGTTGCTGCCCATCTTCTGAGAACGAATCCTCCTTGAAATGCCAGTGACCTGCCATCAGTAGGGATTTCAAAGGAGTCACAAAAACCTGTTTATAGAAATCTTACTGTTACAATAAACGAGAACTACCCCTTCTTCCTCGTGTTACACAATAACATTAGTTTTATTTTAAAAAGAAAATGTAGCCCTGGCTGGTGTTGCTCAGTGGTTAGAACATCAGTGCACACACTGAAGGGTCATGGGCTTGATTCCTGATTAAGGGCACATACCTGGGTTGCAGGTTTGATCCCCGGCCTCAGTCGGGGTCATGCAGGAGGTGACCAATCAATGTGTCTCTCTCACATCGCTGTTTCTCTCTCTCTCTCTCTCTCTCTCCCCCTTTCCCCCTCTCCCCCTCTCCCTCTCTCCCTCCCCCTCCACTCCTACCCCCTTCCTCCCTCCCTTCTACTCTTTCTAAAAAAGCAATGGAAAAAATATCCTTGAGTGCGAATTAACCAAAATAAATAAATAAAAAGAAAGTTTAGATTTATGACTTGCAGAATTTGGGTGATTTTTTTTTTTTTTCTATTCTGTTTCCCTTCTAACTTATGAGTACAATTCGGTCTTCTTGGGGAATATTTTGTCCTGAGTTAAGTTCCAAAGAAGCTCGATCTTCTCCATGGGATTTGTGTTTCATGTGGTTTTTCTTCCTTCTCTAACGGACAGGGTGCCAAAGCGTGCTTTCTGCGGGACATTCCTTTCTCGGCCATCTACTTCCCGTGCTATGCCCACGTGAAGGCTTCCTTTGCAAGCGAAGATGGGCAGGTGAGCCCTGGGAGCCTGCTCTTAGCTGGCGCCATAGCTGGTGAGTGTCCCCACGGAGCTCCACCCTCCCCCCCACCCCCACCCCGGGCCACTGCACTGGAACTTGGCTTCTAGATCTCAACAGGGCACATAGGACATGGCTGTACGTTGCTATGAAGAGCTACTGGGAAGGAAGAGAAGGAAATGAATCTAGCAGGTTAGACTCTTAGACAAGCTTCATTTCTTGACTCCAGAAAAGGCTCGTTAGAAATTGGTGCATTTGGCTGTGTTATTGTTGGATTCCAGTTCAAGTTCCGTTTTAACTCATCGTTTCACTTCATGGCATAAGAAAGAGAACCAAGGCTGAAGTTTAAAATGAAGAATTGTGCTTTAGGGGGATCTAAGAAGAGTATCTAAAAGCTTGTCCAGAATGGAAGCAATAGAATTACCATTTAGAGAAAAGAAATGTAGTACAACCAGAAACAGCTTGGTCCTGTTTGATACCCGGTTTCTCCTAGCTGGGTAAGGTCATGGGAACCGGGTGTGTGTGCTGATTGAATCTCAGAGAGAAATGACTGTCGTCTTTTTTCAGTGCTACAGTGAAAATATCAATAGAAAAAAAAAAATAGGTGTGGAAGTTGGTTTCTACATCCCAATGTAAATCCCTAGAGGAAATTTGATTATGGCCACAGCAGGAGTCAGTCTGTCCTTTGATGCTACTCCTTGTACTGAGACCCTAAAGGCCGGAACAATCTGGATTAGCTCTCCAGGTGGTGACAAACATTTAATGAGTTAACAAACCCTAAGGCAGTCATGGGATGCCTGGGTCCAAACAGTTTTGATACAGGTGGTGTTCTCATCAGATATGTGGCTTAAGTCCTCCTGAGAACAACCCCCTGCTTTGAGAAGTTGCTTGCTGTTTTGTGGGCCCCTTGTCCTGCCTGTAGCCTGGGGAGCCTCTGGAGGAAGGAGCCCAGGTAGCTCCTCTTTAATTCTTAATTAATTCTTTTTCTTCAAAGGCAGTAATATTGGTGTATGAGGCAGGATGGACCCTTCCTGGCTGCTCGGGAACCCTAGTTGTATAAGTAGCAGTGAGGTCACTCTACCTATATCAGGAGATCAGGATTTCAAGACCAGATATCAAATACCTAGTTTTAATCCCATCTTGCCATTGATTTGCTGTGTCCTTTAGGTATAATTTACATATATAAATGATAATATTTTTGAACCAAAAGGTTATAATACAATTTGTTTTAAATTACTTGCTTGAAATAAGGTTGACGACCTAATGGGGAAAACTAACATACCACTTAGTGGTGTATGACCTTGGCCAAGTCACATGACCTCCCCTAAGCTTTGGTTTCCTTGGATATAAATGGAGATAATTTCTGTCTCAACCAGAGAATGTGGTTGTGAGGCTCGAGTGAAAGCAACCACGTGGAGGACTTAGTGCCTAGCACATAGTAAATATTCAATAAATGTTAGCCAATTGTATATTGAATCCAAAATAATTTGTCTGTGAATTGCTCTGGAAATCAATATGAAATCAGAAGAATTAGCGCTCAGATCAAAATCTAGGATGTTTTTCTTCACACAAAAACATCATGTTTAGTTCCTCCCTTGCAGAAGATAGCTACCCAGACATTATTTCATTTCAGGGTAGGGTTTTCTTGGTAATCCATACTACCAGAGCTATAGAAATTGCTAGTGGATTTTTTTTTCTTTTAAGGTTTTTCATTATGATTATGAAAATAATATTGTTCATTGTACAGTATTTGAAAAGTACCAGAAACTTTAGGAAAATATTATCCATTATTCCATGACTCTAAGATAATCACTATTAACATTTTTGCTAATTTTCTCCCCCTTGAATGGTTTTAACAAAGTTTTGATCACACTGTGTATATGTGGTTTTCACTTAATATCGTATCTGAAGCATTGTTAGTCATCACAGCGGAATGGTTCATGGCATAGGCCAGGGGGTCAGACTACCCAGGTTCATATTCTAGTTCGTTCACTTAGAACTGTGTGACCTGCGCAAGTTATGTAACCCCTCTCTGCTGTTTCTCCATCTATATATGAGGATAAGAATAGTATTAGTTTCACAAGATTATTATGGGGATTAAGTGAATTAATAGATATAAGGATCCAAGAAAGTGCTTGGCACGTAATAAGTATTTTTATTTATTTATCTATTTAAAAAAATTTTTTTTTCTTTATTGGTTTTAGAGAGGGAAGGAGGGAGAGGGAGAGAGAGAGAAACATCGATGAGAGAGAACATCCGTTGGCTGCCTCCTGCATGCCCCTCACTGGGGATTGGGCCCACAACCTAGGCATGTGCCCTAACTGGCAATTGAACCAGCAACCTCTTGGTGCATGTGTTAATGCTCAACCACTGAGCCACACCAGCCCCGCACATAATAAGTATTTAAATGTTCAATAATGATATTAATTTTATCCTATGTCATTTAAACTTTACAAGCATAGTTTTTAATTGCTGCTTGTTTACCTAATCCTCAATTTTTGAGAACTTAATTTTTTTTTCCAAAAAATATTTAAATACATGGTGTAAAAAAACATCTTTGTGCTTAAAGGCTTTTCCCATATTTTGGGTCATTTTCTTTGGAGAACTAGATTCTCTAAAGTGAGTTTGCTAGTAAAAAGTATGATGGTTTTTAAGGCATTGCCTCATTATTCTTGGAAGTTTGAACTAGTTTACATCCCCATGCTGCTGTTACTGTAGTACTATGCCATCCTATTGGTTTTCAGATACTGTCTGTATTAGTTATTTGCCACTGCATGAAAAATTGCCCCCAAACTTACTAGTGTACCGCAGCAAACATTTATTTTCCACAGTTTCTGTGGGTCAGTAGCAGCTTATCTGGGTGCCTCTGGCTCAAAGTCTGTCTGTCATGAAGTTGCATTCATCATGTCATCCAGGACTCTAGAAGGCTTGACTGAAGTTGGAGGATTAACTTTCAAGATGGCCAGTCACCTGGCCATTGGCAGGAGGGCTCAGTTCTGTGCCCTATAACTTCTCCTTAGGTCACCTTGGATGTCCTCATGACATGGCAGCTGGTTTCCCCCAGAGCAAGATCAGAGAAAGAAAGAAGGAGGAGGTTGGGGCAGTGGCAGAGTGAGAGGTAGATGGGAGGGAGAGAGACAGAGAAAGCAAAGTAGAAGCTGTGCTATCTTTTATGACCTCATCTTGGAAGTCATACTCCTACATTTTCACACTATCCTACTGGTTACACTGATCAGCCCTGTGAAATAGACAAGGAGATGATACAGAGGTGTGAATACCAGGAGGTGAAGATCATTGAGGGCTAGCTGCCACACTTACTATAGAACATTTACTTTAATTTATTGTCTACCTCAGATGATCAGGAGTCTGATCACTGGACCCCACAGGACACTTCCTACATAAGGCCACCCCACCAAGACAGCTAGTTATAGCAGATCTATCTAATATATAGAAACAAACACAAAGAGGCAGCCAAAATGGGGAAACAAAGAAACATCCCCCAAATGAAAGAACAGGATAAATCTCTAGAAAAAGAGCTAAATGAAATGGAGGCAAGCAAGTAATCAGAGAGTTCAAAGTAATGGTTTTATAGGGATGCTCAGCAGCATGAAAAACTACATAGAAATCATAAAAATGAACTAGTCAGAAATGAAGAATACAATATCTGAAATGAAGAATACACTAGAAGGAATCAGCAGTAGACTGGATGAAGCTGAGGATCAAGTCAGTGATTTGGAAGACAAGGTGGAAAGAAATGCCCAATCAGAGCAGCATAAAGAAAAAAGAATTTAGCCTGGCCAGTGTGGCTCAGTGGATTGAGCATCACCCCATGGACTGAAAGATCCCGGTTTGATTCCCAGTCAGGGCACATGCCCAGATTGCAGGCTCTGTTCCCAGCAGGGGGCATGCAGGAGGCAGCTGATTGATGTATCTCTCTCACATTGATGTTTCCATCTCTCCCTTCCTCTCTTAAAAAAAAAAAATCAATAAAAATATATTTAGAAAAAAGAATTAAAAATAAGGATAGTTTAAGGGACCTTTGGGACAATATGAAGTGTAACAACATCCGCATCATAGGGGTACCAAAGGGAGAAGAGCGAGAGCAAGGAATTGAGAACCTGTTTGAAGAAGTGACTGAAAACTTTCCTAACCTGGTGAAGGAAAAATAAACACAAATCCAGGAAGTGCAGACAGTCCCAAACAAGATGAACCCAAAGAGGCCCACACCAAGACACATAATAATTAAAATGGCAAAGGCTAAAGACAAAGAACGAATCTTAAAAGCAGCAAGAGAAAAGTAGTTAGTTACCTACAAGAGAGCTTCTAGAAGGCTGTCAGCTGATTCCTCAACAGAAACATTTCAGGTCAGACGGGATTGGCATAAAATATTCAAAGTGATGAAAAGCAAGGACCTACAACCAACACTACTTTAGCCAGCAAAGCTATCATTTAAGATTGAAGGAGAAATAAAGAGCTTCCCAGAGAGGAAAAAGCTAAAGGAGTTTGTTACCACCAAACCAGTATTACAAGCAATGTTAAAGGGTTTTCTTTAACAGAGGAACATAGTTAAAAGATTAAAATAGCAATAAATACATACCTATCAATAATCACTTTAAATGTAAATGGCTTTAATGCTCCAATCAAAAGACAGAGGGTAGCTGAATGGATAAGAAAACAAGACCCACATATGTGCTGTCTACAAGAGACCCATCTCAGAATGAAAGATACACACGGACTAAAATAAAAGGGATGGGAAGAGATATTTCATGCAAAAAAAATAGTTGGGGTAGCAATATTTATATCTGAAAAAATAGACTTTAAAACAAAGCCTATATTAAGAGACAAAGAAGAACACATTACACAATGATAAAGGGAGCAATCCAACTAGAGAATATAACCCTTGTAAACATTTATGCACCCAACATAAGAGCACCTAAATATATAAAACAAATCTTGATGGACGTGAAGGGAGAGATCGACAGTAATACAGTCACAGTAGGGGATTTTAACACTCCATTGACATCAATGGATAGATCTTCCGGACAGAAAATCAACAAGGAAACAGTGGCCTTAAATGACACACTAGATCAGATGGATTTAATTGATATTTTCAGAGCATTTTACCCCAAACCAGCAGAATATACACTCTTTTCAAGTGCACATGGAACATTTTCTAGCCTAGACCACATGTTAGGACATAAAACAAGTCTCAATAAATTTAAGAAGATTGAAATCATATCAGGCATCTTCTCTGACCACACTGCTATGAAACTAGAATTCAATCACAAGAAAAAACATAAACACAAAAAGAGCTGGAGGCTAAATAACATGTTTATAATTGCATCAAAAAAATAAAATACCAGAGAAACATCGACATGAGAGAGACAAAGCCATTGGCTGCCTCCTGCACGACCCCAACCAGGGCTGGCGATCAGACCTGCAACCAAGAACCAGAGCTGGATCTTCCACGAAGTGAACGCCATGGAAGCTGCAGGCCTTGTAAGGCCCTGTCCATCGTTCTGTATGTGTACTTTCACACGTTCCCTCCCCCCCATCTCTGATTGTGTAACCTTCAGGCCCCACAGAAGCTTCCTCTACCTCTGCCTGGAACTCTACAAACTGGGGGCATGGGAGGAACGCGGGTTCTGTGAAAAGTCCTGGGCCACACTGTACAACACGATGACTGTTGTCAACACTGCTGGATGGCAGCTGCTAACAGAGTGGATCCTAAAAAGTCTTACCACGAGGAAAAATTCGTGTTTCTGTTTCTTTTTGTGTCTCTATGAAGTGATGAATGTTAACTAAACTTACGGTGGCCAGCATTTCACAACAGATGTAAATCAAGTCATTATGCTGTACACCTTAAACTTATAAGTGCTACATGTCAGTTATGACCACTAATAAATAGAAGTAAATAAATAAAACAATCCTCTACATGCAATGCAAAATCTGCTCCCCTCCCCCCAAAAAAGTACCTAGGAATAAATTTAATCAAGGATGTAAAAGACCTCTACTTAGAAAATTATAAGACACTAAAAAAAGAAATTGAAGAAGATACAAATAAGTGGACGCGTATACCGTGTTCATGGTTAGGAAGAATGAACATAGTTAAAATGTCCATACCACCCAAAGCAATCTATAGATTCAGTGCAATTCCTATCAAGATATCATTGGCGTATTTCACAGAACTAGAACAAATATTCCAAAAATTTATATGGAATTACAGAAGACCCCAAATAGCCACAGCAATCTTGAAAAAGAAGAACAAAATTGGAGGAATCAGGCTACCCGATATCAGACTATCTTATAAGGTCATAGTACTCAAAACAGCATGGTACTGGCATAAAAACAAGACATGTAGATCAATGGAACAGTATAGAGAGCCCAGAAATAGACTACCTTTATGGTCAATTAATATTTGACAAAGGAGGCAAAATCATACAATGGAGTAAAGATAATCTATTCAATAAATGGTGTTGGGAAAATTGGACAGATACATCAAAAAAAAAAAAAAGAAACTAGATCACCTTTACACACCTTACACAAGAATAAACTCAAAATGAGTTAAAGACTTAAATGTTAGACTCAAAACCATAAAACTCCTAGAAGAAAACATAGGCAATAAAATCTCAGACATTTCTCATAGCAATATTTTTTCTGATATATCACTTCAGGCAAGGGAAATAAAAGAAAAAATGGGACTACATCAAACTGAAAAGTTCTTGCACAGCAAAGGAAACCATCAACCCACTTAATGGGAGAACATTTGCAAGAAATGGGCAAAGGACCTGAATAGTCAGTTCTCCACAGAGGACAAACAGTTGGCCAATAGACATATGAAAAGATACTCAGTGTCACTAATCATCAGAGAAATGCACATTAAAACCACAATGAGATATCACCTCACACCTGTCAGAATGGCTATCATTAATAAATCAACAAACAAGTATTGGCGAGGATGTGGAGAAAAGGGAATGCAGATTGGTGCAACCACCGTGGAAAGCAGTATAGACTTACCTCAGATAATTAAAAATAGAACTGCCTTATGACCCAGTGATTCCACTTCTGGGAATATATCCGAAGAAACCCAAAACACTAATTTGAAAGAATTTATGCACCCCTATGTTCATTGCAGCATTATTTGCAATAGCCAATATTTGGAAGCAGCCAAGTATTTATCAGTAGATGAGTGGATAAGAAAGCTGTGGTACATTTACACAAAGGTATACTACTTGGCAGTTAAAAAAAAAAAAGGAAATCGTACCCTTTGTGACATCATGGATGGACCTGGAGAGCATTTTACTAAGTGAAGTCAGCCAGTCAGAGAAAGACAAGTACCATATGATTTCACTCATATGTGGAATCTAATGAACAAAATAAACTAACAAAATAGAAACACTCATAGAGAACATTCTGACAGCTGTCAGAGGGGAGGTTGGTTGCAGGGCTGGGTGAAAAAATTGAAGGTATTATACAAAAATAAAAAAGAAACTCATGGACACAGACAACAGTATGGTAATTACCAGGGGGAAGGGGGTGGGGTAGAAGAAGGTAAAGGGGGATAAATGGTGATGGAAGGAGACTTGACTTGGGGTGGTGAACACAAAATACAATATACAGATGATGTGTTATAGCATTGTACATCTGAAACCTGTATAATTTTGTTAACCAATGTCACCCCAATAAATTCAATGGAAAATGTACAATAATAATAGTTTAAAAGCAATTCTTAGGTCCTTTCAAAAAAAAATGAATGGAGAGCTTAGATCAAGGTAATGGGCTGATCATATTCATCCATTTCTCCTCCTCCCAAATACCTTAAAATGTCAGAATATACATTTTAAAAACCCCTTACTGACACTAGAAAATGTCAGCAGCAGTCCTCAGAAGGCGGGAAACAGAACCATACTGACTCTGAAATTGGATTGGGAGATGCTACAGCGCAAAACACTGGCAGGAAAAACTATTTGTGTTGATGTAACAGCAGAACCAGAGAATGCTGACCTCTCCGTGGACAAGAGAATGTCTGGAGTGTGCGGGTGGGGGTTTCAGGGTAAATCAGAACAGGAGTAAAGGACTTCACTTCCCGCCTGAAGGTCAGCATGGGTCCTCTGTCTCTTCTCCTTTTTATACAGAGCTTCAGGCAACTCTTGAATCCAGGCGAAAAGCCCTGCGCTGTTTTCTCAAGAAAGGGGTAACCTGTTAGAAGGGTGCAGTTGTATGGGACTGAAAGAAAGCAGGGCCAGCAAAGCTTAAGATAATTCCAGACCTTCAGCACAGATGCAGAAAAGAAAAAAAAAAAAAAAAAAAACAAAACTAATGGCTACTATTCCCAAGAGGGATAGAAAATAATTCCCTCTACTTCTAGAGTGAAGCACTTTGCATTTCAGCTGATTTGAAAGGTCCCCAGTCTGCCAGCTAACTTAGCCCCTGAATCCCCTTAACTGGCCTCACCCCTGTTCCAAAGCCCATAGACGACCCTCCCATTCAGGAGAGAGGCCTGTGGATGACACTGGCCTCGGGTATGGTAGAAGCCATCCACAGCACTAATCAGCCTGTCCTTTGAACTTGAATATCAATAGACAGACAGGTCCTCAGACAAGACTGAGCGGTAAGGCAAGCAAACAGATGAATTACAGAGAAAACAGGCAATTCAGGGAACAGAGGAGAACTTTTAAGAACTATAATTAAGATCCTCAGAGAGATTTTAAAGGAATGATCAGTAAAGAAGCTTTCTTGAAAACTAATAACAGGATTGCCAAAATTAAAAATCCGTAGATGGTCTGAATGATAGAATGGATATGATCAAAGACCCAATTAGGCATCTGGAAAATAAACTCATGGGGGAAAAAAATGAACACTCTAGAATGTGGAGCAAAAATACAGAGACGAAATATATGGGAACATTTAAGAGACATGTGTGTAGTGTTAACCCAGGAGATCTACCATTCATTTCATAGACATTCCCTAGAGAGAAGTAATGAGGGAGAGAGGACTCCTCGCCTTCAGTACTGGGCCCTTCAGCATGCCAGGGAGGATGTCTCAATCCTGTTACATTCCCCACACACCAGCCTTCAGGAGGGAGGACCAAGCTCCAGTTAGTGTCTCCATGCCAGGACTCAAAGGTCACCCCTCACAGACTTCTCCAAGTCAAAATGAGAGGTGAATTCAAGAAAGAAGAAAATGTGGGATGTATGAAACAGAGCAAATGAAGTTACACCTGAGAGTGTGTCTGAAAAACTGCTAACTTTCGCAGATAAAGGAAAGGAAGGACAAAGGTGGAGGTGTGTGGAAGTCCTCACCTTGCTGGGAAGGACGTCAGTGCTCATTAATTGTACACATTGTCAGTATTCCACCTGTGTAATAAATGCATACTGTATTTGAATACGTTCGTCAGGAAAGGGTGGAGCTCAAAGGGGAAGCAATTAAAAGCAGAGAAAATAAAAACCATAATGTAGGAAGGCAGAAATAAGTCTGTTAACCCAAGAATAGCCACAATTGAGTGGATTCAGTGCCCCTAGTCAAAACACACACTTTCAAGGTGAGTTGTGAAAGGAAATCTGGACAGCTGAAGTTTGAGAAAACAGTGACATA
Source organism: Tadarida brasiliensis (assembly GCA_030848825.1). Lineage (NCBI taxonomy): Eukaryota > Metazoa > Chordata > Mammalia > Chiroptera > Molossidae > Tadarida > Tadarida brasiliensis. The sequence continues at coordinate 72,023,100 of CM061267.1, read as the reverse complement.
GAAACATTGAAAGAAAATGGATTGAAAACGATGTACCAGGCAAATACCAACAACAAGCAAGCTTAGCAATATCAGTGTCAGGCTGAGTGGATGTCAGGGTTTGAACACAACATTCAGAAGTACAGAGGCACATTTTACACTTACTGGAAGAAAACTCACTGACATTAACCTCTGCGTGTTATCAACATAATAGTGTCTTCTAAAACCTCAACTTAAAAGTATGACAAGAACATGATATTTTCTCATTCCAAAAGAGAGTCTACACTTTTCTCAGAAGCTGATACAAGTAGATAAGTTTGATAAGAATGCAAGGGGAATATTTAAAACTCTTAACCTTGATCCAGAATAAATAGGCATCAACTCTGCATGCCATAAACAGAGAGGTGTGTCCTTTACACCTATAACTAATAGGATACGTATGCAAATTAAGGATGACTTGCCCCAAAGTTGTCTTTTGCTAGTCATGCTTTTGTTGTTGTAAATGAACTTCTATTCTCTAGTTGCTGGGCCCCCTTAAAGAGAATGTTTTATTGGCTAGAGAGCACCCCAGATTGTTCCTGTCACACGGGGAATGGATGGTCCCAAGGTCTCTCCATTTCTCTATCACTGAAGCATCAGGTAGGGGCCAGCCCCCTCCCTGTTGAGGAACCTAGAAGAAGCCTCCATTGCCTGGTCTCCTCTTGCCCACCTCCATCTTTGGGAATAGAGAAAACCTGACCTCTTGATCAGTGTCCCCTTAGCCTTTTAGAGCCAGGAGAGACCAGGCAAATTCACTCCATGTCTTTCCAGCCTTGCTTTGGAGCGGCCTGTTGCTGTTCTCCAGGTCTACCAGAAATCCCTGTCCACAAAGATCCCACAGTTCCTCTGAGGCCTGCAGCCGTCTGCCTCGTCTGAGAGTTGGGAGCTGGGCATGGAGAGGGTGAGAGTCGTGTGCAGACTACCATATTTCCAGCATCCCCCAACACACACACACACACACACACACACACACACACACACACACGATCAGTTTTGCCACACAGCTTACTAAACATCTTACGTTTCTTTGGGCATTTTTATTCCATTAATCAGTATCTTTCCTCCACTCCCCGACCCCCATACATCTCTCTCTCTCTCTCTTTTCCATAAGTAGGAACTATTTATGAAAACTACCTTAACTGAAGGAAACTTTTTACCCATTTTATTGCTTGTGTGTCTTTCACAATCACACTCACGTGCCTGCCCACCGTTGTAAGGAGGATTTTGTTGGATGCCTAAAGCAGAAGGCCTTGCTAAACTCTTTCTACACCAGGGAGTAAAGCGAAGTCGGTGGTGTGAACACAGTGGGTTTCTAAGCATTTTTCATGTTTCCTTCCATTATGTTGGAGGGTACATTTCTGGCTCCAAGTTAAAATAATTCCTCCACGCTAATGGGAAATTCAGGGTGACTTATCCAGCGAAGCACTGGATGGAAAGGGAGCTTTTTCACATGCAAAAATGGGATGCGCTCTATAAAAACGGTTCCCGAAGATGACTGTTTGAGGAGCTCAGGCAAGATGGGAGAGGAAGAGATTCCGCTTCGAAAGAGAAATGCGAACGTGTGCTAGGCATTTCCCCAGACACGCACGCACTGCAACTTTAAAGCTGTCTGTTAGAAGGATGAGCTGTCGCTGTGAGCCAGACCACGTTGGTTTGGACAGAAATTCTTACAGAATTATTAAGCCTTAAAAAAAGCAAAGGAGATTTATGCATCTGCATTTGACCAATTTGGTTTGGAATGGGTTCATAATGGAAAAGTAATAAAACCAGAAGAGACAGTGTCTTCTGAGCACAGTCTCGCTTTTAAAAAATCTAAACATGGGCTGCCCCATTTTGGATAAGATGACTGGAGAAAAATTTCCCATTGGTAATTTCGGGAGGGTTTTGTTGTTGTTGTTCCTTTCTCATTGATGACCAGCCAGTATAAATTTTAAGCTTTCTGTCAAATATTTTTTCTGGAGATGTCGATCTATGAAACAAGAATCCTAAAGTGTTATCTGTGTGCGTCTCCTCCTCTGGTCACCCCCCCCCCCCACGCACACACACACACACACACACACACACACACAGATGTGCACACACACTGTTTGTTTAGCTCTCCGTAGTCTTTTTCTGGTGTAACTGGAGAGGTTAGGGTTTGGAGGGTAGGGGGTGGTTGGATGTGTGCACGAAGGCACCTCCTTGACTGCCAGCAGCCGCAGAAAAGCATGAAGAGGAAACACATAACAAGCTTCACCTCTGAAAAATCGGACCTAATAACTTGGCGAGTTTCTGATTTCAAAAGGAAAGCAAAAAAAAAAAAAAAAAAAAGAACCAGAGACTCAGAGACTTTCTCCATTTATTCTCAACCACTCGAAGCAGTCTTCTTGATAAATAATTCCTTACAATTATTTAAGAACAGAAGCATAACAAATGGAGTGATTTGGGGGAGGGGAGGGGTGTGGGGAGATGTGTCGGAGCCTCTATCACTGTAGATAAGATGCTCAGGGCTGTGCTTCCCAGAGGGGACAGTAAAATAGGCACTTGATTTCATCGGATTCTTAACTTTCCTTCCACGGGCCAGCGGTTCAGAGCGCAGTTATTTTTATATAGTGAGAATGTGAGCAGACGGCGCTGGTGATGTCTCTCCTGCAGGTATGCCGGCAGCATCTTTGGTGACCCCTGCTGATGTTATCAAGACTCGATTACAGGTGGCCGCCAGGGCCGGCCAAACCACTTACAGCGGAGTGATGGACTGCTTTCGGAAGATACTGCAGGAAGAAGGCCCAAAAGCTTTGTGGAAAGGAGCTGGCGGTACGGAAATAATGTGTCCTTAACTAAACCTTTGGTAGCAGGTGAAGTCTTTAAAAATCTAATTATACCCGATCTTGTCCCACTTTTTTTTAAAGCCCGTGTGCTTCGCTCCTCACCGCAGTTTGGTGTAACTTTGCTGACGTATGAATTGCTACAGCGCTGGTTCTATGTCGATTTTGGAGGAGTGTAAGTATCATCGTGCTGGGCCTGCAGCTAAATCTCAGCTGCTGCTAACACTCAGTCATCACAGGGAAAGGTGCGCCTGCCTGCGCCCTGTGACGAAATGGGAAGATGGAGGGAAACAGTGAAATCGTGTCTTCAGACCTGTTTCCAAGGGAAGCATACAGCTGTCCAGAATCCCACCACTCCTGTGCGGTGCAGACGTTCAGTTATTTTCTTTTTTTATCCTCACCTGAGGATATTTTTGCATTTATCTTCAGATAGAGCTGGAGGGAGAGGGGAGAAAGAGAGAAACATCGACGTGAGAGAGACACATGGACTGGTTGCCACCCACGCAACCCCAACCGGGGCCAGGGACAAACCGCAACCCAGGTACGTGCCCTTAGTGGGAATCGAACCCAGGACTCCCCGGTCTGCGGGCCGACGCTCTAACCATTGAGCAAAACCAGCCAGGGCTTTTTTTTTTTTTATATATATATATTTTTTCTTTATTGATTTTTAAAGAGAAAGGAAAGGCGAGGGAGAGAGAAATAGAAACATCGATGAGAGAGAACATCGATTGGCCGCCTCCTGCATGCTCCCCACTGGGGATCGGGCCCACAAGCTGGGCATGTGCCTGGACCGGGAATCAAACCGGCGACCTCTTGGTGCATGGGTCGATGCTCAACCACTGAGCCACACCGGCCGGGCGACGTTCAGTTACTGAGTGTTGTTTTTACCAAGTTAAAAATAATAATAAGACAAAATGCGGATTCTCACTCTGTTTTCTCTTTCAGGAAACCTGCTGGATCAGAGCCTGTTCCTAAGTCTCGGATCACACTGCCCGCCCCCAATCCTGACCACGTGGGGGGCTACAAACTGGCAGTTGCAACCTTCGCAGGGATTGAAAACAAATTTGGACTCTACCTACCTCTCTTCAAGCCATCAGCATCTACCTCAAAGGTTACCAGTGGAGGCCCCTAGGAGGACCAGCCTCGGGATGCTGCTCTAGCTTTGTTGTTACAAGGGCAGAGCACGCCGCATCTCGGATCAAAGCAATAGTTCATTCCTTTCACATCTATCTCGTTTAAATTCAAGTCCAGGCTTTTTTATGAGAAAAATCATTCCTTTTCTTTGTGTTTTCTTAACCATATCATTGTAAAATTATTCATAGTTACTCTTTGGGCCTCGGCTCACAAACCTTCGTTTGTACCTGACATTTGCTGGGATTTGGTCCACACTCATGATTTGGGAGAAAGAGCAAATCAATAGAAATTAGAGCTTTTCTCCTTGGATTAGGATTTTAGTCCCCAAGAGGCTACTGGAAGGCAATCATGGTGCTCAGAGCAGAGTGTCTCATGCGCATTTAAACTGGTAAGACGCTGGGTGTGTGTTTAGACAAAGTGAAAAGCACGGGAAGCAATGAAAACATGGTCAGAAGTAGCCAGCCCAGCCCGCTTCCTATTTTAATCATGCACTGACTCTGCCTCTGGGTTATATTATAAAGCTTTTATACGAAACATGTTTCTTTTTCTTTTTTTTTGTAATGAAAAGCACATTGAAGATATTTAATAATCATATTCTGTTACTGGTACCAAGACTACTAGTGAGAAGGCTTTGTACTTTAAGGAAGTCCTCTTGGCATTTTATTGTCTAAAAAGACAGACCGTGAGACGCAGCGCCTCTTCTGGATGTGCTGACGTTGAGTAACTGCTCCTGGGCTGCACCTGGGCTGGTCACTGCCCGTTGCAATAAACACTAGAAGAATGCACGCCCCTTCCTGGTACCTGCCCAGTCCCCTCCGACCCCCAGCATCTGGCACCCCTTTGCTTTAAAATCCACTTTATCTTGAATCATGTCAGACAAAGGTACTCGAATGTACATTTTTATTTAATTTGTGGAGCCTTGGATGATGGTCAGAAGGCTTGTGTGTTTGTGAAGGAGGAAATAAACTATTTTTAAAGCTACTGAATTCTTTTCTTTTTTGTATGTCACATGAAAAATGACCATTATTGGACTCTTAACTATGTGTCGTTTTGAAGGGGATTTTATTCGTATCAGTATGCATGTACCCTCCTGGTCTCTCAAGGTAATGTGTACCCTCCTTTTCAGTATGCCATTTTCGCAGTGAGTAAGAGAAGCTACATTTAACCCTCAACAGGCACGGAACCCAGCAGACCGGCACTTTCTGCAGCTCCTTATCCTGAGAGTTAATGTAATATAAAGTTTCACTGGAAATTGGGCATGAAAATTGGTGTGAAATGATGGCAGTTGTATTTTCTCTGACTCTTTCTTCCTCATACCAGAACCTTCTGTCACTGTACCTGACATTTGGTCATTTTTGGCCCACGCCAGAACGATTTGGGGAAAGAAGCTTGAACAGAAGTTAGGGCTCTTACAGCCATGCTCCTGGAGAGGCTCTGACGAACCTGTTGGCGGTCAGTGCACACATTCCCCTCCGTAAGAGACAGCATTTTCCCACCTAGGAGGGTGACGTTCAGTTACTGTTCAAAATCGGAAAGAGTCAGTGCCATCCACAAGTCTGATTTTTTTTCTTTAGCGAACAAAAGCTGTGTTACCCTCCCCCAGAAACAGCGCACCCACATGCGTGCCTCCCTCCGTGGTTCTCATTTGGCAAAACCAAACAGAAAACCCCTCCTTCCACCTCCCCCCCCAAACCCCTCTGAATGTGATAAGTGATAAATGTTTATGTTTTAATCTCAAAGACAAGTTGCAGAATTCCAAATAGGTCTTAAATGTGGGTGGTGTTACGGTAACAACGTCTTCGGAGTGTGGAGAAAAGCCCGGAGTGTAAATCACAGCATTCCTTTTCTTCACTTGCATGACATTTTATAGAAGATCAGATGTGTAAACACTGGCCCAAATCTCAGAAATGGCGCACTGCTCTGCCTGCTTCTCTAAGAGCTGTTGCATCGGGAGGGCGAGCATCTTGGCCTCACCTGGACCTACCTGTAGCTGAGGGCTCTTCTTCTGTAAATGAGAAACCAGAGGAATGAGGAAGCCCAAGGAGGCAGGGCCACAGGGCTGCCTTCCTTTAAAATCCTCTGCTTATTCTGTTCAGAGATAGGCACTGGCTTGAGACACTTTGAAGGAGGCCTAATTTCCATCTGAGTTCTGCTCAGTGGGTGGCGTGACTGTGACATCCTTGAATAGGACTGCAATCACCCTGTGGTGAAAACCACGTCAAATTTGTTCTGGGTTTTCCTTCTTCCTGAAGTGACAGCACAAGACGTCGCCAGTGCTGTGGCTGCAGCTTCCCTCCTTCACGCCGAGGAGCTAAAAGATGTGTAGCTCCAACATGCGAGCCTGCCCACCCGGGGGCCAGCCTCCCCCACTCCGCCAGCCCTGCAGCCTTTCAGCTCTGTCCTTAGTCCACCTCCTGATTGCTCAGGGGGTGGGAGAGAGGCCTCACTTTTGTAGCAGCTTTTTTTTTTTTTTTTTTTTTTGCAAGGAGGGGAAAAAATGTGGAGCTGGCCACAAAGTGAACACACTGATTCTTGGGTTCCAGTCGTGGCTGGGTTTCTTGAGGCTGGGTGGCATGCTGTCGCCAAGCTCATGCTACACCTCATAACCCACAACCATTTGCTGAGCTCCCTAGAGTCGCCTTAATCCCAGCAGCCCAGGGTTGCACAGGGGAAAATAAGAATCCTGGCACAGAAAGGAGTCATTGAAATGCTTATTGCATTTCAAGCTTCAGTTTTGACTTAGCTAAAATATTTACCATTGCTGGAAAACAATGTTTAAAATTTTGTGCTTATATGTTATTTAATGGTGTGGCCTACGTAAACCTCAGGATGCTTACATTTTGACAGTCTTCTGGAAATGTTTAACAGCACATAACTCAGCGAGCAGGGAATAAAAACGGGAACAAATTGTGCTTGAAACTGTTTGTGACCTCCTCCAGCTAGGTACTCGCGAGGCACGTTGGAATTCTTCAGGTAGCGGGAGCGAAATCTCTGCGGATGGGCGTGGACGGCTCCCTTCTTGTGGCCCCATTTGTCGCCCTCCTCGATGAGCCCTCTCTGAAAGTCATGTGCCTTTCACCACAGAAGCCAGACTTGTGGGGATGGATTTGTATCTTTGCCACTGAGCAAAATCTCATTTTAAATTCAGGGGAATCAAATGCTTTCAGGATGTGGATTTTTCCAAAGATTTTTAAAAGACACGTTCCCTGCCTGGTAAGAACAGTGAAATGTTCTTTCCACAAAGGGTACTGCCCACAGAGGCGTGTGTCTTTTGTTTTACCTTTTGGGAGTAACCCAACCCACACCAGAGAGTTCTCCTTTCGATGTTATAAAGCCCACAGGGGCTCGCTCTGCTTGTTTTTTTGTTTGTTTGTTTGTTTGTTTGTTTGTTTGTTTTTAATCCTCACTCGAGGACATTTTTCCATTTTTTGTTCAGATAGAGTGGGAGGGAGAGAGAGGAAGAGAGAGAAACATTGGTGTGAAAGGGACACATCGAGTGGCTGCCACCCACACGACCCAACCAGGGCCGGGGACAAACCGCAACCAAGGTACGTGCCCTTAGCGGGAACCGAACCCAGGTCTCTCTGGACCGCAGGCTGATGCTCTAACCGCTGAGCCAAACCGGCCAGGGCTCGCTCTGCTTGTTTTAAATGTCTGGGGCAGCTAAAAGCATTGCCACCTTCACCTTTTAAAACAGTGGCAATCTTTAGATTGAAAGTCTAGATTGGGTTCCGTAAGGGCAGTGACTATGTCTTTGATGCTAATTCCATAGTGCCTGGAACTTAGTGGGCTCTTGCTTGTTATTTTGAAGGAAGGGAGGAAGGAAGGAAGGAGGGAGGGAGGGAGGGAGGGAGGGAGGGAGGGAGGGAGGAAGGAAGGAAGGAAGGAAGGAAGGAAGGAAGGAAGGAAGGAAGGAAGGGAGGAAGGAGAGAGGGAGGGAGGGAGGGAGGGAGGGAGGGAGGGAGGGAGGAAGGAAGGAAGGAAGGAAGGAAGGAAGGAAGGAAGGAAGGAAGGAAGGAAGGAAGGAAGGAAGGGAGGAAGGAGAGAGGGAGGGAGGGAGGGAGGGAGGGAGGAAGGAAGGAAGGAAGGAAGGAAGGAAGGAAGGAAGGAAGGAAGGAAGGAAGGAAGGAGGGAAGGGAGGAGGGAAGGGAGGAAGGAAGGAAGGGAGGAAGGAAGGAAGGAAGTTTTGAGAATTTCTTTTTCAATGAGCAATCTTATTTTCCTACTTTACAGGACTTTGCTGCTGCTGAGTTAAAACCATAACAGTCTTATGTATTGTTCGCTTACTTTAAAAGTCATAAATATAGCTTTTATGAAAGCAACTACCGCTATTTAAAATTGGTTTTAATTAATTGGTTACTTTGAATCAGGAACTGTCATATAAACTATATGCTATTTAAATTTCCTGGTCATGGTTAAACATAAAGCTTTAAAAAATTATACCCTTTGAGATCAGTGTTACATTAGGGTTAAGCTATATCATTAAAACTGTTTTTCTTATCCATGAATACTAATTATTTACAGCTCATTCCCCCTGTCCCTCTCTCTGCCTGACATTTCTGTCCTCAGGAGCACAGTGACCAGCTTTCCTTGAGACGCTGCTGAGGACAACGGGAACTCTATTTCAGAAGGGTTTGTTTTTAGCTAATGCATTAATTGACTCCGAGAGTCCAAATGGAACACTCCGCTTTCATCTGCTGGGGTAACCTAATAAAATAATGTTTGTTTTTAGATTCCTGGCTATTAAGGGGGTTTTGCTCAAGGCAAAACCATAGTCCCGTCGAATAACTTTAGAAGGAAAGTAAAGAAGACACACTAATTGTGCCTTTCTGAGGCTGCTGCTCCCAGGTCCCAGACACACCCCCGCACAGGGTCTGGCCACCAGGGCTCCAGTGCCCACCACTGCTTTGATTCCTGCCCCGTTGGAAGATGCTTGATTTTGCGTTGTAGCAGTTCTTAAGGTGATTTTAAAATGGATGTAAGCTCTTGGAACAACTTATGCAAGCACGCTTTGGTCTGCCCCATTCAGTAGGGAAAGGGACATACAGATTAATGAAAAGAGACTGATTAAAACACTCTGCCTTATCAGGCATCACCTCCCCTGCCATCCTTTGCTACTTATCCCAGTTCTTTTTTATTTTATTATTTTTATTTTTTCCCCCTTTATTGATTTTAGAGAGAGAGGAAGGAAGAGGGAGAGAGAGACAGAAACATTGATGAGAGAGAACATCGATTGGCCACCTCCTACATGCCCCCCACTGGGGATCAGGCCCACAACCTGGGCATGTGCCCTGACCGGAAATCGAACTGGCGACCTTTTAATGCATGAGTCAACGCTCAACCACTGAGCCACACTGGCCGGACTATCCCAGTTCTTGGTCTGGTCTCTTATTGGGCTGCTTTCAGATGACAGATGGGTAAATCATTCTGGTGTTCTTTGGCCAGTCAGACCTCATTAAATATGAGACACATGCCAGGTATCATCTCATTACATCACAAAACCCTTAAAGTTGGTAAAGTAAGTCCTCACTTAACATCATAGATTCTAAGACTTTAAGCAAGATGACATATAATGAAACCAAATGTACTGTAAGCTAATGGATGGAAAACAAGAGTTAAAAGTTCCTATGGCATCTTATCCATGTTATCACGAAATGACGTCGAGCGAAACGATGTCACTCAAAGACCTGCAGTACTCTTCCCTGGGTTACAAATGAGGACACCAAGACTCGGAGAGGTTAAGTATCCTGTTCATGGTCTCAAGGCTAGTAAATGAGGGTGTAAGGATTTGAATCCAGGTCTGAGGGCAGCCCAAGCCCTGTTCTCTCCCTATAAGAGTTTCGCAACAGTCCTAGTACAGAAAGTTCTTACGATCGTCCATGCCCAGAATGTCTCATTGTCCCCAGGTCTCTGCATCCGATGTATCACTCCTAGCTGAGTAGAAGGGAAGAGTGAGCTCTGATTCTTTTCCTTAGTACGTGCATTTATCTCAGAGAATCCCAGAGCCCAAGGACCAGGTGAACACTGACAAGCCTTTTGAGGTCCGTCTTAAACTATTTTACAGCCTATTAAAGTCAGTAAAGAGAGTACTAAGGTAAACTCGAGGCATTTGCCCCACGGGTTTAAAATTGGAAGGTAATGTGGAAAAAAGCAGAGGTAAATTTGCAAACTGTTACAGTGCAATGTGATAGGACGCGAACTGAACTGAACCATCTTAAAAATCTCGACTGTAATTAGAAAATGCCATTCTTCAACAGAAGTTGGAAATAATGGAAAACCAAGTTAAAAGTAAATATCTATGGGTACTTGGCCTCAAAGTGTGTCTGGAGGGAATGGAGACAGTTTACAGAATGTGGGATTTGCTGGAATTACTTTTAGACATAAAATCTCCATCACCACTAATGGCGGAAAAGCCTTCCTCTCTTCCCAGCAAGTCTCTTGCTGTCCCCGAATTTAACAGAGGATATGTCCCATTGCATTGTGCTGCCCTCTCCCCTTTCTTATATACATGAAAGCAGATTACTGACCGACCCACGCCAAGCATTTACAGCATCTTCTTTATATATATGTATTAAAAAATCATGTTCTATTTTTCAAAAGAGTGATATATTTCAAAGTGTGAATTTCTGTTTTGAAGCAGAATTTACCTAGGTAAGTGCTAAGGAGAGAGAGATGCTTCATTGATCGAGAATTGATGTCTCCTGACAATTGGCCACTCCATGTAAAAAAGCTGCTTTTTGTGATAACCCCTTCATTAGGGCTCGGTCCATTGTGACTCTGTTAGAGTAAGAGCAGAAAAATAAAAAATGGGGGATGAGGAATATTGAAACAGGCATTCTTTTTTTCTTCTGAAGACAGAGGCGAAGTGATTGCGGATGTTTGTTGGATTTTGGTGCCGTGGAAAGGAGAGAGTTCTCCTTTGTCCTACCTCATTATGTGGTGTATGCACTTCGTTCTTCCTAACTGAGGAGGCCGTTCGAGTTCCCTGGGACCCCCACTTACACAGTAAGTGATTCCTTCCTTTTCGTGAACAGTTTGCCTGTGTGAGGGTGAATGTAGAGACGCCGTCAGTTCTGTGTCTTTTTGGTACTTGAAGTTAAGCATGACATTCTTCCCTTTTATTCATTTTAGAAGGTGGCTCGATTTACCTAAAAAAGTTAGCCTTCTAACAACACACAGATCAGGCTAAGTGATTAAAAATTTTAATGGTATTTGACATAATTTGGATGTAAGGGATAACTGCTATCTTTTATTAATGATGTTTAAAATTAAATTTCAAAATAATCAAAGCCCAAAAGTAAATATTAAATAAATGCTTTGGCCTCTGTAGATACTGAACTCTAATTTCTTCTGCCTTAAAAATTATACTTTGGGCCCTGGCCGGTTTGGCTCAGCGGTAGAGCGGCAGCCCACAGACCAATCACGGGTTTGATTCTGGTCAAGGGCACGTACCTCGGTTGCAGTTCTTCCCCAGCCCTGGCCGGGGTCGTGCAGGAAGCAACCAGTCGATGTGTCCCTCTCACGTCGATGTTTCTCTCTCTCTCCCTTTCTCTCCCTCTCTCTCCCTCCCACTCTATCTGAAGATAAATAGAAAAATATCCTTGGGTGAGGATTAAAAAAAATTATACTTTGGGCCCTGGCCAGTTTGGCTTAGAGGTTAGAGCATCGACCTGTGGACCTAAGGGTCTCAGGTTCATTCCTGGTCAAGGGTACATACCTGGGTTGCAGGTTTGATCCCCAGCCCTGGTTGGGGTCGTTTGGGAGGCAACCAATTGATGTGTTTCTATCACATCAATGTTTCTATCTCTCTCTCTCTCTCTCTCCCTCTCCCTCCCTTCCACTCTATCTAAAAATTAATGGAAAAATATCCTCAGGTGAGGATTAACAGAATAAAAATTATGCTTTGGGGAGATTTCTGCTTCTGAACTAATGCAAAAACTAGAAAACTGGGGAGAAATATATGATACAATAGAGTATGAGGCAAACTAAGACTGTGAATCCTGAAAGAAAACAAACAAGGTGAAACCTACTAATTGCACCAGCTTACTGCTCAGAGGTAGTTCCCAGAACCCAAACAAGGCCCAGAACAATCCCCAAATGGAAGAGATGGAGATCAGAAACCAGGGAGGACAAGAGAGCTAGAATTTGTAAGACAACATACCAAACAGGAGGGAGATGCCCTGAGAGACAGCTCTGGAGTGTGCAGAGTTCCCAACTCTGATTATGCATTGATCTATGTATGCATTTGTGAGAGGAAACTGTATAAGAGCTGGGAAGGAACCATTGGAAAGGAGGAAGCAGAAAAATTCTGGAGCTCAGAGAAGTAGTTTGTGTTCTCACCAGCAAGTGTAGAAAGTCCTCCATAAGACACAGAACATCAGTAGAATCTTTAGAAAAATGATGTATTAAAAATAGAGCTAAAGTAGTCCTGTGATAAAGGCTGTGCTGCATTTTTGAAACCTAAAAGTGGACCTCACAAGGATCCAATTAATTGTTAGAACACAATTTGATACTACTTAAAGCAGTATAACAAAATATCACAACCCACAATATAAAAGTCCCAATAAAAGAAATCTAATAAAAAATAATCTCACAAACCAGGAATAAAAGGAAACTTAATCAGATAAAGGTCATTACAAAAAACAAAAAACTTGTAGCTAATATCATACTTTATCTGAAAGACTCAATGTCCTAGACAGTGCAATGAGAAAAAAGCAAAAACATAAAGATTGGAGAAAAAGAAGTAAAACAATCGCTAATTGCACATGAAGTAATTGTTTATGTAGAAAATTCTAAGAAATCTACAAAATAACTACTAAAAGTAGTAAATGGATTTAGCAACATCACAAGATAACAAGTCAATATATAAAAATCCACCATAGTGCTATATACTACCAACAATATCTGAAAATAAAATTTTAAAAATATCCCACCAATAATATTAAAAATAAAATTACTTATACCCTGGCCAGTTTGGCTCAGCGGTTAGAGCATTGGCCAATGGACCAAAGAGTCGCAGGTTTGATTCCAGTCAAGGGCACATTGTGGTTGTGGCTTTGGTTGCTGTTTGGTCCCTAGCCCTGGTTGGGGTTGTGGGGGAAGCAACCAATGGATGTGTCTCTCTCACATTGATATCTCTCTCTCTCTCTCTCTCTCTCTCTCTCTCTCTCTCTCTCTCTCTCTCTCTCCCTCTCCCTCTCCCTCCCTCCCTAACTCCTACTCTATCTGAAGATGAATGAAAAAATATCCTTGGGTGAGGATTTAAAAAAAAAACACATAAATACATACATAAAATTACTATTATTCAAGACAAAATGGACTAAAATAGAATTCAGAAATAGGCCCACATATATGTAGTCAATCGATTTTCAACAGAGATGTCATAGTCTTTCAAAAAGGAAACAGTAGCCTTTTCTAAAACGGTGCTAGAAAGTTAGCTATGAATATGAATAAAAATTAATCTTCTCACCACCACATCATACACAAAATTAACTCAAAATGGATTATACAACTAAATCTAAGTTAAGTCTACAAATATTTCATAAAAGAAAATCTTGGTGACCTTGGATTAAGCAAAGATATTTTAGATAAGACATGATTTTAGAAAACTTGCTTAACAAAAGAAAAAACTATCAAACTAGAATTCTACATCCAAAATATGTGCTTCATAAATGAAGGCAAAATAAAGACATATTTAGACATACAAAGACTGAGGAAATTATTCTCTTGCAGAATCTCACTACTTGATATGCCAAAAGAATGTTATTGGCTAAACAGAGTTGGCACTAGATGGAAAATCTAGATCTCCAGAAAGAAATGAGGAGAGCCAGAAGAGAAAAACATAAGGGTGTTTTAAAAGCCTTTAAAAATTATCTTTATTTTACAAACATTTTAATCCTCAAAAGACTACTCACTGAAGCAAATATAATAATAGTGTGTTGTGGAATTTATAGCAAATATGGAAGTAAAATACATGAGAATAAGGGAACAAAGGACAGACAAAAGGTAAATGAATTATTCTGTTACCTATTTGTGTGTGTGTGTGGGGGGGGGAAGTAGCATAATATCATTTGAAGGTAATCTGTAATTAGTTAAACATGTATACTATCTTACTGTGAAATCACTTAAAATAATGGAGGTCAACAGATGAAATGTAATACAATACTAAAAATCATTTGATCCATCGAAAAGAAGGCAAGAGAGGATGAACAGAAGAACAAAGAATGAATGGGATCAATACAAATCAAATACCAATACAAAAAAAGTCAACTATGATAAAAATTACATTAATTATACATGGACTAAACCCTCTAATTAAAAGGCAGAGACTGTTAGGTTTAAGCTGTTTATAAAAACCACACTTCAAATATAAAAACACAGACATTAAGAGTAAAAGAGTGGGAATGATACCAGCCAAAATGCAAAAGCCTCTCCATAAAAGCAGCAACAGCAAAAATTTTTAAGGCCAAACTGTCAAAATCAACTCCTGTTCTTGAACTCTGAGAACTAATCAAACACTTATAGCAACCAGGGGGACACTGGGTGAAGAAAAATGCAGATTCTTAGAAAGAATAATGAACTTTCTAGCATTTTAATTACCCTAGTCTCAAATCCTCTCTCTAGTCCAGCAGTATCTCTGAATAGAATAGCTCACATACCTGGTACTACAGGAAGCAGAAATTACCTCATTCACAAAGAATTCTAATAATTTGTTCTGACCATTCTGGTACCTCCCTGGTAGACTTATCTTTATTTCACCTAACTCCTGGAACTGGCTCAGTACTAATGCTTCCTGGGAGGCATTTGGCAATAACATTCACAGGCTAATATCTTAGTTACTGTTCTCTGAGGTAATAAATAACAGTTAGGGCAAACAATAGACTAACCAAACACTTGAGAGCCCAAGCTCAGGAATGAGATGTCTGTAAGGGCTTTGAATAACTCTGACATATTCTTGGTAATCTGGAAGAACACACACACATACTCAGAACTGTGCACATGCTCAGGAAAGACCTGAAAAGACTCTAAGCTCTCAACTCCTGCTGACCTTGAGGCTCTGAAAAAACAGGAAATGAGGCTAATGCAGAGTTGCAAACTGCCTGGCTGAGGGGTGAAAGTGCACCTCAGCACACACACGAACCCTTAGGCAAAGACTGGAAAAATTTTTGGTTCCATGCATTTAAGCGGGTGCCAATTAATATTACAATTACTGGGTATATTACAATACCCAGTTTTCAACAACAAAAAATGTACACATGTAAAGAAACAACAAAGTATGATATATACACAGGGGGAAAAATCAATAGAAACTGTGCCTGAGAAAGCCCAGACACTGAATTTGCTAGACAAAGATTTTAAATCAGCTGTTATAAATATATTCAATGAATTAAAGAAAAGCATGTCTAAAGAACTAAAGGGAAGTATGAGAATGATGTCTCACCAAATAGAGATTATTGATAGTTAGAACAATTTTTTTTTAAAGCCAAATAGAAACTTTGGAGTTGAAAAGCACAATAACACAGATGAAAATTTCACTGGAAGAGCTCAATAGCAGATTTGAATAGGCAGAAGAAAGAATAAGCAAATGTGTACATGGGTCATTTGAAATTATGCAGTTGGAAGAACAGAAAGGAAAAACAAGGGAGAAAATTTAACACAGACTTGTGGGCACCATCATGCATGTCAACATACATATAATGGGAGTTCCAGACAAGAGGAGACAGAGAAAGAATACTTGAAGAAATAAGGGATGAAAAAATTCTCAAACTTAATGAAAATAATTCACCTACATATTCAAGAAGCACCATGAAATCCAAGTAGGACAAATTCAACTAGAAATAATAAGTATATTTAGCAATGTTGCAAAATATACAAAAATAAATTTCATTTCTGAAAACTAGCAAAAAATTTTAAAAAATAAAATAAAAAAATAATAACTGAAATATCTTGGAATAAATCTTAAAAAAAAACACGTATTCAACCTATACACTAAAAACATTAGTGAGATAAATTAAAGGATCTGTAAATGAAAAGATATACCCTGTTCATGTACTGAAAGATTCAAAATTTTAAGATGCCTATTTTCTAAAGTTGTTATATAGAATAAATGAAATTCCAGAAAAATCCAAGCAGTCTAGTTTTCTTTTAAGAACATCATAAGGATTCTAAAATTCATATGGAAACACAAAAGACCTAGAATAGCTAAAACAATCTTTCAAAATGAATAACAAAGTTGGAAACCTTATACTACATGATCTCAAGTCGTATTAAAAGCTATAGCAATCGAGACAAGGTAGCATTATATAAGGACAAACTGCTCAATTAAATAAAAAGTGGGCTATTAATATACCTATATGTATATTGTCAACTGACTTTTTACCAAAGATGCTAATTCAATTTAATGGTCAAAAAGAAAATAAACTTTTCAGCAAATATTTCCAGAAAGCTAAATATCCATAGGTTTAAAAAACTAAGCTGGAGAAGGTGGGAGGGGGATGGGAGCAGGAAGGAAGGGGTCAATGGGGAAAAAGGAGGGACATCTGTAATACTTTCAACAACAATAAAAAAATAATGTGGGAATTATGGTAGGAGAAAAGAATTATAAATGTTATAAACCTGAAATGTTATAAACCAAATTTGGTTCAGAAACACACACACAGACACACAAATAAAATAAAATAAAATAAATCAGTTTTGACCATTACTTATTCCATACACAAAAATTAATGTAAGATCCATCACAGACCTAAATGTATAAGTTAAAACAATAAAATGTCCAGATGAAAACAAATGGTAATATTTTTGTGACCTGTGGCAGGCAAAGTTTTATAAGAAAGAACCATAAAATCCTAAGCATAAAAGATAAATATGGATAAATTAGACTTTGACAAAATAAAAAATTTCTCCAAATTATTTTATTACGGAAATGAAGTTCCAAGCCATAGACTGGAAAAAAAAATTTGCAACACATATATCTGACAAAGAACTTATATCTAGAATATGTAAATAACCTCTTTAAATTAATCATAAAAGGAAATCCAATTTTTAAAACTGGCCAAAATTTTGAATAGCTTTTTCACAAAAGATAAATAAGATATGTAAGGATGGCCAATAAGCACTTGAAAGGGTGCTTAAAATCATTAGTCATCAAATATATGCAAACTAAAGCCACAGCTAGATTATCTTATACTCACCCAAATAGCTAAAATTAAAAGACCAGGCCCTGGCGGGGTAGCTCAGTTGGTTAGAGCACCATCCAAGGTGGCGGGTTAGATTCCCTGTCAGAGCACATACAAGAAGCGTAAATGAATGCATAAATAAGTGGAACAACAAATCCATGTTTCTCCCTCTCTATCTCTCTATCTCTAAAATCAATTTTTTAAAAAAGAAAAGACCAGTACTACCAGCCACTGGAGAAGCTGTGGAGCAACTGGAACTGTGCTGCGTTACTGATGGAAAGGTAAAATGGTAGCACCAGGGTGCAGAACTCTATTGAAGTTTCTTATCAAGTGCAGCAGAATTACCATACGACCCAGAAATTCTAATCAGTATTTATCTAAGAAAACATATGCCTACCAAGTAACTGTATAAGAATATTCGTAGCAACATTATACAAAAAGGCCTAAAACTATAAATAATACTAACATTCATCAACTGGAGAATGAATAAACAAATTGCAGTATAATCCTGAAATGGGATACTAGTCAGCAATAAAAAGTAACTTATTACTGAAATGTTTTAGCACATGAATAAATGTCAAAAATTTATATTGAGCGAAATAATCCAGGCATAAAATAAGACTTGCTGTATGATTTCACTTATATGAAGTTTAAGAACAGCGCAGGCAAACTAATCTATGTTGACAAAAATCAAAATGATTGCTAGAAAGAGTCATGAAAGAATTTTCTTTGCTTATTAAAATGTTCTGTTTCATGTTTTGTCTAGTGGTTACCTGAGTGTACGTAACTATTAAAACCTGTTAAACTAACAGCTTCATATAAGTGCATTTTACTGTATATAAATTATACCTTAATAAAAGTACAAAAATACTTCTTCTCATTTTAATTCTACATGTAATTTTTTTAATTTTTTTTTCTTTATTGATTTTAGAAAGAGAAGAAGAGACAGGGAGAGAGAGACATCAATGAAAGAGAACATCGAATGACCGCCTCCTGCATGCCCCCGACTGGGGATCCTGACCAGGAATCGAACCAGCGACCTCTTGGTGCATGGATCAACACTCAACCACTGAGCCACACCAGCGAGGCTCTCTATATAATGTTTAATCCTCTTTCTTTTTTACTGCTCTCTCTAATAGGGAACACCAGATGCTTTTAAGCTTACCTCCAGCTGTTGCTGCTGTTTTAAACTTCATATTGACATTGACGTTAGACTTTCAGGGAAACTTACTCTCACAGATAAAAAGTTAGTTGAAAAATTAGTCAATCAGAAGAATGGCCCTAATGAAAGGGTGGGATTTTGATATATGTGCATGACGTTTCGTAAACTCAGTGCTTTCAGCGTTCTGGAAAGAAGAAACCATTAGTGCCAAGGCCCTATGCTTGGATGTGCTGGTGTGTCAACGCAAGAGTGAGATTGGAGTACTTGAAGTGGATTAGTAAAGATTAGAGTCATTGGATATAAGCTCAGAGAGAAAGAGTCAAGTCATATAGTGCCCATGAGCCACTCTAAGGATTGTGACTTTTACTCCAAGGGATATGAAAGCCATCTGGTATGTTTTGAGCTCAGGAGTTCAGTGTTATAACAGCATCATCATTCAAGTGGCTATATAGAGAAGAGACTGAGGAGGTCAAAGGTGGAAGCTGGGAGACAAATTAGGAGATTATTCCAAAAATTCATGAGAGACATGGTGATGGCTTGGGTTAGAATGGTAATATCTGTATGCACTTCTCCTCCCACGCAGAGCAGAAACTTAGGTGCACAACTCACACCTCTGTCTATTGGAAAGATTTTCCCTCTTTATTATCTTTCAAGGTCACCCTTGAAAATGGTGTTGTCACCCATTTTCAATTTTCACCCACAGACTGAGCCAACCCACAGGTAAACCATGATCTGACCTTTTCCCTCTTTTCCAGCTGATCCAACAGAACCCCCCTCTGCACATGTGCCCATGTAGGCACAGGAAAGGGGTGCTGGTAAAGTCCTGTTGGGTGACACTGGGCCTCTGAGCTCCTTGTTCATGCAGCCTACTCATGCCTTCTGGTCCTACTCAGATGCACCATTTCCATCCTACAAGGGGCTTCTGCTGGGTCTGTCCAACTTTATGACTTGGTGGGGCTGACAGGGCTCAACTTACAATGGGCTGTGTGGGTGTCTGGTATCTTTATATCCCCTGGTGAAAAGTTGTTTCTCTTAGGACCCAGTAACATGCCAGAAGTTCTTTCTCAAAAGTCAGGTAATTCTTTGCTTCCGATGGCATGGCCTTCCTCCAGAACCCCACGGGCCACTGTTGTAATTTTTCCACCTGCCCTAAGTGCCACATCACACCTTTCCCCACCACTGACACTTCCAGTTCCATGGAACGTGTGTAAACCCTTGTCCTTACTACTAGTGACTCTGGCTTTGCACTTCAGCCTTCACTCATTGAATCACTTAGCATTTGGTCTAGAATAGCAACTCACGGGTCACTGATTTGTTCTCGGCCCTTTAGTGTATGCTTTTCCCCCCAGTACTTCTTATTAAGTTGCTTTTAAACCTATTTAAAACACTCGTATTTAATCTTTAAAATTTTATTTTCTGTTTACAAAGAATTCCAACGTCTATATATACCATGAGGCACTTGGAGATAATGATATCGTTATTTTAAAAATTAAAAAAATCTGCCAGTTCAAGGAATCCCTACCAACAAAGGACCATGGAAATTCTCTTCCTAAAAAGCTGAAAGCCTGTTTTCAAATGTTTTTCAAGACTCAACCACTATTTATTTTAATTCTCTCTAGGCATGAAATGACTTTCTTTTAAAAAAAAAAATTTCATTAAAGTTGTTTATAGACGTATTTCCTAGTCCAATAGTAATAAACATATTTCTCCTGGTGTGAATAAAAAAGAAAAAAATGAAATGTGTAGAACGTTTGGTACTTGTGCATCTTAACTTGTTTTTCTTACTCTTTGGGGCACGAGTTGCTCCCGTGAAGAGATAAGGGAGAGCTTTCCAACAAACCACCCACATTCCCTCGTAAAAATCAGACCCGTCTTGGTTTCCGTCCAGCCAGGTGGGCTGCCTGCAGTTCATGATCGATCTTTCACAGGGCCCTAACGCATCTCCCCACTCCCTGTCACAGCAGAATTCTAATCAGGCTTTGTCCCCAGGCGAAGGATTTCTCCATGTGGGCGTGGACCTGGTTTGGAACATTTTATTGGCAATACCGGTGTCATATTCAGGAACCACAGACTTTTGTCAGCCTGTATTAGCTTGAGTGACAAGTATCAATGGTCAACTATATTTGAAATATTGTTCAAGTACCTAGAAATAATAGGCATTAAAATTCATTTTGTTCACTGCAACAAACCCCTCAAGATTTCACGTCCTCAGTGGAACCGGCATACTGTAATTGTTATTGGGAACTTAATGTAACCTCAACAGCAGCAGAGACAATACAGTCCTCTCATTATGCACATGCTCTACGATCGTTTATTTTAATGCTTTCAAATAAATATGTTCCATGCAGCACACCACAATAAATAAGGAGCAGCAATGTTCTTCTAGTAAATCCATTCATAATGTGAGTCACCATGTAAAACACCACATCGCAAGTCTTTGGCCCCGTCCCATAGCATGCAGCACACATCTGTACCTAATCATATCTGGCTTCATATGGATTTAATAGGACTATGCCAGAAGTGCATGTAAGCACAAATTTAACCAGAGGTTTCCAGCTATTAAATACAGCTACTAAGTAGTTAAAAGGCAACAACTAAACCCGTAAAGGTCCCCCCCCCCTCTTATTTTTGAGACAGAAATATAAAGATAGAAACGCTCTGGTGAATTTCGGGTTCGTGGAGAGCACGGTGGGATACATTTGGAATACTTGGAGCAAAGCTGGCACAATATGGCACCCAAAATGTCACGGCAATACTGATACTGGAAGGACACTGAACGCGCTGGGCTCGATGTCTGCAGACGCTGAGCGCTAGAAGGCGAAGGGGGCAGCTCACTCCCACTAGGCAGACAGCTCCACGGTGACTTCCTCCTCACTGTCAGCTCTGTTCGCACGAATCTCCACCAGGGTCCTGGCAAATCGGGTCCACTCGTCATTGTGGGGGACTGCGAGCTGCGAAGGAAATGAACGGGAAATGGTGAACGAGAGATCTTTGATGACTAAAAGCCATGACTGTTCCTCCCGGAGCTGACGTTTCCCTCGGAGGGTAAAGGGAACCAGATCTTCTTCTTGAGTCCGATCGAATTCTGAAGTGTTGCTGGGAAAGTGGCAACGTAAGGGACCACTGTCACTCTCAGAAGCAAGATCATTCACGGAATTTTGAAAAACGTCAAAAACTTGCATAAACTACACTATTACGTATAGTTAGCCACGTTAAAGCACTTTCAGTAATGAACATGCATGGTAAGCAAACCAGACGCACAGTGAACACAGCATATAAAAACTACCTTATTGACTAGGATTTTGAAGTAACTGGTATTGTCTTTCTGAGTCAGTGCTATTGATCCTGCTTTTAAAAGTGTTAGCAATGTGCTAATATACATGAGAAACGTCTAGCTACATATACAAAGAAATCTTACTACTGTGAAATAATGCTTTGGCTTTTCCAGCAACGTCTTATATGATACCTATGAATAACAGTAATAGTAGCTACAATTTACCAAGAGTTCTGTTCTAAGGAGTTTACATGTATTAACTCATTCCTCACAACAATCCTATGTAGGGTAATATAGGGTTTCATTTCACAGCAGGAATCAAGGAACAGAAAAGTTAAATCATCTTACCAAGGTCGCAAAGCTAGCAATATCAATGCCAGGGTAATCTGGTTCCAGTATTTACAGCCTTAGCTGGTATGCTATACTGATTCACCAAAAAGGGGGATTTATAAAATTTCCCGAAGAATATCTTCTTCTGTGCACAATTTAGTGAAGAGAAAATTACCCCCACACAATATGAAATGCATGTAGGAATTTTTGTTAGCTGACTTAAAGGATAACCATTTTTCTACATAGCTTCCAAAAATGAATTGCTTAAAGAAACCAGGCAAGTGTTTGGAATAGAAAAGAGAATTATCTGAAGATGAGAAGCAGGGTCAAGTAGAAGTCTCAATGGTTTTCGTATAGAATAGAATTGATTTAGAGTGTAGAGCCATTTTCTTGGAGGATTACCTTATAAAATGGTATCAACCATCTCTGTAGGTACTATTGCTACATATGCTATCCACATTTTCTATAAACATTAGTAGCACACATTCATCCCAATCAATATACACTTTTCAAAGTAAAAATGAGGGAGCAAATAAATCTAAGGTTTGAGTTGACTTCCACAGTTGAAAAACTACCCACTCTGTAGAGCCCAAACAATTAGAACTTAAAATTTTTATTATAGGGGATGATGTTCTCAGATGCTGTCTGTCCAAGACAACTTACTGGAGAGCGGCATCATCATTCTACAAAGGATGTCCTTCAATTAGTATTCTAGTACTAGGGCTACATGTTTCAAGAATATAATTCTGGAAATAACATGTAAGTGTGTGTGTGGGGGGGTAAGTTGTACTTATTTTCAGAAATGCTGTACCAATGAGAATTCTCATTTGGTCACATGAATGAGTTTTTGAATGGTTAAATACTTCCTTCGTTATTGAAATGAATCCCTATTTGTTTTTAGGCAATGACATAAGTTCACCGTAGTATTGAATGACACTGTTTCCTCTTCGCTCAGTCTATTTTCCTGCTTTGAGCTCTTTTCCTAGGTTCTGCTATTATTCATTTTTCTCCTCAATTTTAGAAAATACTGCACTGGGGAAATGAAGTCCTTAAAACAAATGATACAAAAGAGCTAACAACAAGCAAAAGCAGGAAAGGGTTGGTATCAGATCTGTTTGAGAGACTAGGTCCACGATTTCTTTTCTCTCTTCCAACTCTTGGCCAAGTCCCTCCAAAAAGAGCCACAAACCAAAAGCCCAACAAGAGACAAAAAGTAATCATGATAATGTATTTATAACTTTTTCTCATATGAGGTGGGGACCAAGCTAAAGCTAAAGCACCTCTTAACTTTATATAACTTTAAATATTAGAAAAAAGCTGGTCTCATTAGTAATACATAGTCTATTGTCCATAAAGATCAATATGCTCTGGGAGTTTGGTTCCCAAAAACATAACACTGTATGATTGGTTGTGCTGGTACAAACTTAAGTTAACATATGATGCCATATGCAATGCTTTATTGATAACAACATCTAGAAACTATCCACTAAAATAAGAAAATAGCTAAATATGTTTACATAGTTTCATGTAGTACCATGTACTAGTAATAGCAAGACAGTTAAGAAACAATACTAATAAAGATTAAGAAACATGAAGGTTTGATGCCCAGATATAGTTGGGGACAGAACTGAGTATCATTTATGACATACAGAGTTGCACATCTAACTTTTCAAAAATAAATCGTATTAAATTTAAATGTTTCTGATAAACAAACAAAAATACCCTATAGTGGAGCTACATTTGACCTTCTCCACAGGGGTGGAAACAATAGTACTATAATACCAATACTTGTCTTTAAAAATACAGATTACCGCTCTCAAAATATTTCACAGTATTCTAATGTATCTTGTCTTCTTTTCACTTAGTTTGGAAAAATATTAGAAGTTTGTTTTTTCAAAACTCTGTTCTGTCAATTATTTCCCTCTGTAGAATATCATAAATAACATAGAAATGTTAGTTTGCTTTGTTTCACACACACACACAAAAAAATTCTAGAGTTGAACACAATAAAAACACAGATGCTTCCAGAAACTTAAATTGACCTACCTTTTCCTCTTATATGTTTTCATCTAGTAGACTGTTAAAATAACCCAAGATGATTGTAATGTAAGATTTAGAAGGTGAACTGCAGACTGCCCCATTTTTAGAATTAAATATCACCATCAGGAAGCACTTTAAGTATAATCTTAGCTTGAATGTGTGAATGTGTACTCACAGGCTGTCCCCACACCCGAAGTAATAGTTTTTGGCATCTGAATTCCTTGCAGGTAAGGCCAAGCAGGTGTCCTAACATGCAAGACCCCTCGACAGTTCACAGTTCTGGCTGTAACACCATCTGTCTGGACGGCATTGGCCTTCTCACCCTTGGCAATTCCAGGCTCTTCTCACCGGGTTTCCTCTGATTAGAAATTGCTAGAAAGGAGTCTCATGAGCATAAATGCATTTGAGACTTTCAATCCAATAATACCTCAATCATTAAGTAGGAAAAATCCTTGCTCATGTTTTTTAGTTAAAGAAAAACTCTGCTTTTATGTCCTTCTAACTAGCATGAAAAGGTATCCTGTCATTATGGATTGAGTACCAACTATACGCCAAGTGCTATGCTAAGAACTGAAGATACAGCAGTGAATCACTCTGCCATATGAAGTCTGTGAAATACAGATGAAAATTAATTTATCAAAATGTGTGAAAACTGGCATAGGATTTTTTTAAAAACTTTTCTGACACTCAGAATATGAAGCGCCTAA
Organism: Tadarida brasiliensis; assembly: GCA_030848825.1. Classification (NCBI taxonomy): domain Eukaryota; kingdom Metazoa; phylum Chordata; class Mammalia; order Chiroptera; family Molossidae; genus Tadarida; species Tadarida brasiliensis. The sequence goes on along the minus strand of CM061267.1, from coordinate 71,998,453 downwards.
AATGTACCTTCTTACAGTGACAACCGCAACATTTCCTGGTAGGTGTTGTGTGTCAAGGAAACAGCAGGAAGCCAATGGCATGGCTTCAGCATCCTCAAGTCTCCATCCAGGCATTGAAGGCTAAATCTAGAGCATCACTATGACTTTTTTCCCCTGAAAACAGCAGTTTAAAACAATTTTCAGAGAATTCACATTTGTGATAGGAAAAGTATGCACGCGTTTCTAATGGTGATGATTAACTCCAGTCAATTAAAAAATCTATTGGAAGCTCCGTGAGGAAAATAGCCCATAGTTACACCATAAGGAAGGACTCTGAAAAATTGTCCAGTATTGTACTGAACCAAACTGGATCTGGAAATGTTTTCCTCCTTCAGATTCATTGGCCGAAGTCCACATGCTAGGTCAGGATGACTCAGATTTTCCCTCTGCTTCATATATGGCTGGTTCTCTCCCCACCCCCAGCCCCCTGTTAGGTGACTGTTTTCTAAAATTCTGCCAAATGTATAAAGCATATCTATGCCCCAAACACTCAGGACTCTGATTCCTGAGATAATGAAATCTCAGCTCTATGAGGGACCATCTTTTATAGATATGATATGACCCTATTTTTACAGCCAAGACCAAAAAGGTAGTTTCTGAGCTAGCAATTTGGCCGTAAGGAGGAGGTGAAATGAACCGCAGATTTGAACTGGAGACTTACGTCCTGCTCTCCCTCATCTTGGTTCCTGGCGACGGCCAGGCACTTAACCTCCCATTGCCTCGATTGTGAAATGGGGATGATGGTGTCTGACCCATTTATCAACAGAGATGTGGAGAGGATGAGAACAGTAATCTAAGAAAATGCCACGAGTTCATCACGGAATAGTCATACATTCTTCTTCTTCAAACTGTCACCCAGATTGAACACTTCAAAAAATGATATGTAAGTGAATGTTATCAATTCTACACCACTTGTGTGGTTTGGCGTTTGTTTTCTTTAAGAGTTAATGCTGATGTTTTTGATGTGGGGACATTCAGGAACAGGGTACGGACCTCTTTTTAACCGGTAGGAAATAGAAGTACAGGATGCTGAATGACTTGCTAAAGACAACGTAACTTTCACAGGTTGTTCTGGTCATGTGGGGCCATCAGAAGCCTTGCCCTTTTAAGAAATGCCAGCATACCAGGGCAGAAGGCAGGCCGGCACGTAATGTGTGTTTGAACAACCTGCTAAAAGATTCTTAAGTTAATGTTCTAAGATTCTTGGGAGACAAAAGGTCATCTTAATAAAAACAAGTGCAAAAGTTGTGGGAAAATTCATGAAAATCGATCCTTTTAGTCCCTCTCCTCCCCACTACTTCTGAGGCTGTGTCGTGGATCTGTCCCCTCCCCCCGCCTGAGTGAACTGGAAGATTCCCCTGGATGCTGCCCCACCCCGTCCCCAAGTAGCTCATCAGTCTAACCGCTGGGTGTCCTGCCTGAGCTTCTGCTCTTCAAGGGAGGCACAGGCTGCAGAATAACTCGATGTAGAGAATGGAGCAGGACTGACTCTTCCCACCTCGGCTATCAGTCAGATCCCGTGTTCTGTCCCAGCTCTGCCTCGTATTTGCTGTGTGTCCTTAGGAAATGCATCATCTCTGATCTTCACTTCTTCGTTTGTGAGAAAGGCATTTGAGACCCATCTTCTAGGGCTGTTGTGAATAGTAAGTATGACCCAAAACAGAGCTTAGCACAGTCCCTGGCACATTATAAACCCCAAATAAATGATGTCATTTTTCCTTCTTAATGCCTGTTCCTCTCTCCTCCATTTGTTCTTTTTGCTTCCTTTTCTCTTTTCATCCTTTCATTTTCTTCTTTTCACCCGTATCAAGCTGCATTTCTAGAAGTATTCCTTATATTTTATCACATTTGATTTCTTAAAAACCCACATATATCATTTCCTAAACGGTCACACTTTCAATAAGAATTAAGTTTATGAGCTCAGTGTGGGAACGGGGTTCTTCCAGATCACAGGACAAATTCTGTCAGGCTACTTTTTATTGCTCAACTTAAAAATCAGATTTAAAGTATCATTATTCTTTGTAAACATGCACCTATGTACACGTATACATACGTATTTTTTATTTTTCAAATATGACTAATACAGCTGTATCTAGCGATCTCCTTGTAACAGCACTTTCTGCGGCAGATTTTACATTTTTAGCTCAAGTCGGAAAGCCTGTAACCGCTGAACACGCTGTTATAAAAATCAAATGACTTTTTATGACCAGGGTTACACACACATATCATTCATGTGTCCCTTTTTAAAAGCACCTGGCTAACCATTCGGAACAGTCCCCAGTCAAACCTCCCTCGTTTGTTCGTAATTTTAAAGGCTTTATAGTACCTAGCAGCTGATTTTAAATAGCTGCCATGTCTGCCCTCACTCCTACCAGCCCAAGGCTGGGTTTCCTACGGTTAAAAATACGTCTCAGGCACTGCTTAGTATAAAAGTAGGTGAATTAAAAAAATTTTTTTTCATAGTTAAGACAGAAAAGTATTCCATAATTTCAGTGTGGGTTCTCAGATATATTGCGCACAGAAAACACATTAATGTGAGCAGGGCTCTAGGCTTCAGGATAAATATTCCATGGGTGTGTGGTTCATCAGCATCTTCGTAATCTTTCAATTACACGGAATCATTTAAAAAAAATGCCCAGGATGATTACGTTAACCATTAATTCCTAAGAGATACACAATTCATCTCCTGTAGCACCGTAACCTAACTATGAAAATTTTCTGTTAGAAAGGTATCTTACAAATTACCTTTTCACTGTAATACACATTTGGGTTGTTTTCTGTTGTTGTTGTTTTTGTTGTTGTTAGTGCATTTACAGAAACCAAGGAAACAAACGTGGGTTTCCGCAGAACCACTGCTAAACCCCTTTAAGCTCTAAAAGCTTTTTTAAAAGTACAATTACTAATGGCACCCTGATTCAGGGGATTGTGGAGTTACTGGTATACAAACGCACGTCTGTGTTCAGAGGAAGCCTATACTTTTTAGGGCAATTCCCTTTGCCACACACACAGATGGAAGCGAAGTGGGAGGTAAGAAGCAGTGAAACAGCCGCTGGAACGACCGAGCACGCTCGGTCACATAAATACAGCTCCGCTGCAGTTAACTCCTGGGAGAGGCTAGCATCACTGGTAACAATGGATGAAACCACCGACCCACATTCCAAGCCAGAACCCAGTACACACAGGGCGTAAATATACTGCAGAGTTCTACCACAAAAAGATACACTGTGTGGAAACTCTGTTCACAGCAAGTTTAGGGAAGTCCAGAAAGTAGAAGTTACATTAATCTCCATTCTGGAGCATCTGCTATTAACTGGTCAGTGGGTTAAAATTGCTGTGAAATTCGGCAGGATGCTAACCTATAGTAGTCTGATGATATCCAACTATATTTGGTTAAGAAAGAATTTCTTTTATCTGAAAATCCCTTCTAAGGGAACCCTCCTCCGCCCATGAAGCTTGAGATCTCTCTGCCTGCGATCTCTTCCTTGTGTTTTTAAATGAGTGGTTGACTTTTATAGCATGTTTGTTAGAACAACACTTTTAAAAAATCCATTACCACCCAATTAAGGAAAGAAATAAAGGTTGGATATAAAAGTCAAAAGTAAATAGTAACAAATATGGGTCTATATCAATTTCAATAAGCCAGCAAACATCGAAGGAAATAAATTGTTAACCACTAACTATACTTAAAAAAACACGAACCCTTAAAAATATTATTCATGTCGAAATTTAGCATTATAGGAAGCATGACAAAATTCAGAAGTTTTTACCTGTGAAGGAAAACAAAAAAATTACACAGCTGAAGAAAAGTGAATTCACTAAGCTTTAAAGATGACCTTGTTCACGTTTGCATTAAAATCGTATCACCCTCCTTTCTTCAGAGATCTTTTAAGCATTTTTTCCCCCTATTATTTGGAACAATCTATTTCTCTGTCCGAAAGATGGGGGAAATGCTAACAACATTGGCTTATGGGCAATAATGGAAAATAAACTTTTTAAACTTCAATTACCACTCTTTTTCCATAACACGAAAGACCAAGAAAATGACAGGAAAGTGAAAAAGTATGTGCTACTCAAGCTGATGTGTCACATTAGCTGACTAGACACATATGCCGCCTCTTCCTGATATTATCAACTCTAGGCTTTCTAGTAAGTTTCTAGCAACCACTGCATTGAAGCAGTTTTGACAAAGAGAGAGCTTATTGACAAACACCTTAAAAACATTTACTAAGGTAATAAAAGAAATGTCATTCCCTTCTACTGAATGTTTGGGCATAAGAGAGGTATTTTTATAATGTATTTCATGATTTACCATATCTATAGTGTCCAAAAAAAGCACAATGAAAAGGCAGCATTTTTCCAGTGGTTTGATAACCATTTGAATCAACTGTTAGGTTTTCATTACGCTAGTGGCCAATTGCTCACTTTTACAAGCACGGGAGGGGAGAGGGACTGGGAGAGAGATTGGAAGGAAAGACAAACACTCTTTTCTAAATGTATTTTCTATATATCCTTTCCTGTGCAAATATAGTTAAATGGATTCATTTTTCCTATCCATTAATCTATAGCCAACTTGGAGGCTGCATTCTGAATGCTTCACACAACTAAGCTTTCCCTTCACCTTCAATTTTCACATGTAAAACTTTCATTCACCCAAATATTCACTGAGTGCCTGTTTGAGCCAGGCACTGTGCTAGACCAGGATGTGGCAATGAAAAAGACAACTGTAAGTTTCTCTACTTTGAATATGTTTCTAATCTCTAAAGATGACAAATTCTACTGGGGAATGGGATTAAACAAAGGAAGTCTGCCAAAGTGACTTCAAAAGGGTGGCTAGTTTTTAGGATACTAGATGTTCACTTGTTACTTAGGGTCCTTAATGCTAAGACAAATAAACATAAAAGATTTCATCTACATGTTGAGAAACTGTTGGCTGGCCATGAGGAGACAGGTCTCAGGGAATGAACCAGCCAAGAAAGTAAGAGTGAGAAATGTTTCTATAATGTTCAGTTTTGAGATTCTCCAAATGATAAATAATTCATGTTTTCAAATGTAAAAGATGTTCTTGCAGCTGACATTCTCAAAAATTCATGCAGACCTTCCTAAGCAGATATTTGATTTCTTCTTCTATTTTAGATATACCAGCCGTAGCACACACACACGCTAGAGACAAACAACTCTCCATTTCCACCCAGGTCAGTGTTAATCTGGACTCACAGATGACTGAGCTGTTTCATGCTCTGCTGGTCTAAGCTGTGATTGGAGGCTACAGTTCTAAGCAGTAATTTTTCAAGATAAAATTCAGCCGTTTTGAAATTCTAAAACTAAACACAATTTTGTCAGCCATAAAAAAATTAACACTATAATTAGCGACTGCTTCAAAATCCAAACTGCTATTGAAGATGACAGTTTGAAACCACGGAAGAATCATAGAAGATGATTAATTATACAAACTGGCAGTTGTTTCAGAAGGTTTATATTCATAGGCCATTTGCCACCAAAATGGGAATACATGAATTTCATCGACTATTGCAAATTACTGCACACACAATAATTTGGTTTTTATAAAATTAAATATTAGGGTTTTCTTTTCATTGGATCAACTACTCCATAATACATAAAAGTCATAAGTATTTTCTTATCAATTAAGAAAAAAAAGTGGCTTGAAAAGATATTAATTCTATAAATCTATTTTTATAAACTAATGCTACCTGAATAAGCACACTATTTATATAATAATTAGTTTAATCATGGTCTTTTACATATATAATTATCAAAATGAAAGCCATTGCAACTACATCCACTATAAGATGAATAATTATAACATTAATTGGAATAGTGCTTTTTCTTCTCATTTTTCAATTAAGCACTTTTCCTAGAAGAAATAAAGTTAATGCTAAAATTGCAATCTTACTTTTAACCAAATTATTTCATTTCAAATACGTGTGATTTATTATGACAAGGAAATGAATTAATATATTATTTCAAAGTAGCTTATTTTATGTAATTATATTTATTGGCACCCTAAAGCTGCCCATACAAATATGCCGTTGTGCTTTCTGACTCAACTGCGCAATGCTGTGGCCGTGACAATAACAAATCGGGCAAAAACCGAAAAGCGCGGTTGAGAATGCCGATGTTTTGTTTCTCAGTCATCAGATATCCAGATATTATTCGCAGAGCTAAGCATATGCATTTTCCGTTTTTATCTAGGTGTCTGGCCGGATGGAATAGTTTATGCCAAAGTCTTCTTTCCTACGGAGGGAACATCAAAAGCAGTGCTTCTCATCAGCTAAAGAAAAAAAGAGTATTTCTCCATGGAAGAATAAGCTGGTACTGCAAAGACCTTCAAGCATCCTGCCACACTCACTTAATGAGAAACACAAGTGTTTGGGGTGATTATAGCTGGACTTAGGTAAGCTGAGCCCAGCTCCAGCCCCTTCTCCTGGAGGCTGCCAGAGCTCAGCCACGCTATCACGTTCTTCATCAGCAGGTAATAATGGCCTTCATAAAGCATAATAACCAACCTGATTTCAAACGCAGTTCTTTTTCATTAAGGAACTCCTACTCGAATTAACCACAAAATCTCAGTTTAACTGCATATTTTGTGTTCCATGCACCCCCTTCCCCACGGAGGGGCTTTATTTATATTCGGGGCACAAACTTCTTGTGGAAAACCGATGGAGGCACTGTCCTACTGGAAACGCCAAGGAGTTCCACAAGGCAAACAATGATTGCTTACGTGTAATCCACTTAAAACCATAAATGTATTGTATTTATTTTGTGTCACTCAAATCCTTTTGAGCTCCCAGCACTTCCAGTTTCTCGGCTGCTGCTATAGCACAGTGCTATTTACAGTGCAGAAGGGACGTCATCAATCTTGACTGTTCTTCTAGCTGGCTATGAAAACCGGGGGCCTTGGTAGTGGTCCTTGTACGTTACACCTTGACCCTCCTTCTCAACTGTATTCCCTAGGCCAGACTTCCTCTTGGGATTCCTAATAAACGTTTCATTCTAAGTTTCATTTCAGCTTTAAAATATATTTCAATGAGCACGGAAATCATGCTTTCCATTTTCAGCAGTCACATTGGATCTCTCCTATTCACCCGCATTTTTCCTGTTTAAGAATTTCTCAAGGACCTTTCACTACGCGAACAAGTGTGAACTTTATTGTATTTATTGAAACTTGTCATAAAATGACCGACCCCCAAATAGTCCCATCAAACAAGGTTATCTGAAATGTTGCCCGAGTTCAGGGTGAAAATGCAAAGACCAACATGTGCTCTCGTAGGTAATGAGTGAGGGGGGGACTGAGCACACAAAGCCGGGGCGGGAGCATCTACTCATGTCCCAAATTACAGATGTTAAGTTGCCATTTTATTTTCCAAATTCTCCTTTAGGCTGAACACGATTTCGGAATTTTCTCCTTTGACTACTGCAGAAATACAGTCAGGGATTTGAAACTTCTGTGTGTTTTTCACCACTGAAAACAAAATCTTCCCTGGAAGAGGTTAATGGAAAACGAAATAATAGGAGATGGAAGATAAACGGCTTCCTTCAGAACCAGAGCTGCAAACACATTCTAACTAATTCAGATAAGCAGCAAACACCGTGGCGAGGGGACATTTATGACAGCTGCCTCTGACAGCACCCAACGCTCGCAGCGGCAGTGGGCTTCCCACCACACACATCTGCGGGGCGACAGGTAGATGGGCTCACTGCCCATCATCGGGACGGGTGAATCATTCTATACCCACTGGCCCATGTGCTATTAAAATCAGCTCCACCTATATGGAAAAGCCTGCTATTCGGTAAAGGAGCCACGGCAGTGAGTAATTTTTGTGTCTAATTCTTTAGAATATGTGTGTTCACACCTCATTAAAAAAAATTCAACCATGATTAACAGCTCTCTACGTGTGTATTCTGAAGCAAAATAATGCTCAACATCTTCAGGTTATATTTGCAGTTAATTTATGACTTGTTATCTTACCCGTGTTTCAATGAATTGAATGGAATCATTCAGCTCCAAAACAAACAGACTGCAATGCCATAGTTTGGAGAGAAAAATCCTCAAAACTTATTCAAGAGCTAGGCTCATTTTTTATTTTAGATCTTAGAAAATTTGAATGGTGCATGCAACCACTGTCCATTTAAGTAAGTTTTAAGATGCACAAAGAGAATAAAATTATAGCCAAATAAACAAGGGGTCGTCTCTGTCTTTCGTTGGTTTTAAATAGCTTCCATTTATGCTAATGGGAATTAAGCACCTGCTCTGCAAGGAGAATAGACCCCTATCTGTGAAAATAAATGCCTACAGTATATTTTCCAGCTACAATGCTGAAATCAAACAACCAAAAATGTGTGCTATATAAACAAAGCATCATGTGGCCTACCTGAAAACACTGCTGTTTTATATTTTACCTGGTGAGTCACAGGCCCGGAGATATTACTCATGCCTTTGCCATTTCAATGTAAAAAAAAAAAAAAAAGGTAGGGGGAGTGGGGAGGGAGGCGGTGGACAAACTCAATCGGGTGATTTCAGCGAGCTCCCACGCAATCCTCTGTTTACCCCTTCAGAAGTCCATAATAAGCTGCATCAGTAAATCTGGATTCAAGCCACCGTTCTCTGCCATCATCTTAAAAGTCACGGAGGATCACTGTACATACTGGAGGAGGGCACGATCGTGGGGACACTGTTCTGGGACCTCAGCTGGGACAGGAGGTGAGGCAGACAACTGCTAACGACTGGTGACTCCAGAGTCCCTTTTGGCAGTCCCTTCTAGTAGAGTGTGAGTTCTCACCTGTAGGCACGTCTACCTGGACTGGAATGGTGATGTCTCCATTGGCAGTCACAGAAGTGTCTTATCAGGGAGTTGTTGACAATGGAGTGGACAGAGAAAGGCTGTCCCTCCCCACTCCACGTGTAGTAGGCATCATAGAGATCTTTGCCAAAACTCTACTATACTTCCAGTTAAAATTACGATGTGATCAAAACAGGGTTGTGGGGAGAATCAGAATATCCAGTATGGTTTCAGCTCTATTTTTATTGGCCTCGTGATGTTTATAATGTAAAGTCATTGCTATTTTTATTCACTGCTTTTAAATAGTCTGAAGAAATAGGTAATAATAAGAAGAACATGTGGCATATACTACATTTAACCACACTTCTTAAGACTTCTCCTTCTTCCGAATTTGTCATTTCGGATGTGCATCGTGAGTGGTATTAAAAGCAATACTCTTATGGACAGGACTGGCTACATAATTTGCAGAGCCCAGTGCAAAATGAAAATGCAGGGGTGCCTTGTTAAAAACTCTTTTTTAACAATTGCAAGACAATGACAGCAGAGTGTCAAACCGAGCTCAGGGCTCCTCTAAGGACAGAGCCCACGAGACTGCAGAGGGTGCACGCAGGGAAGCCAGCCACACTCCTGGATCAGCACACTGGCTCGGACAGCCCGCTGCCTGCTGCCTTCCCCACGGCCTGACAGAATTCTCAGTGGACTCGGCCGTGGGAGAACTCGCAGGAGATGCCTTCCTACAGACACCTCTTCAACGTTTGCGGTCCAAGGAAAATGGACCAACAAAGTGTCCTCTAAAAACTACCAGTTACCTTTTTATATAGCGTGTATTATAAGGCTTATTTAAAAGCATTTCATCTTCTTTCCTAGAGGGTTCCACAAAACAAGGGCCTCCATCTAAAGGCCAGCATGACCCTAGTGAGGGGTTCGGTTTTAAAGGGGACCAGCGGGCCAATTTTGAATACAGATAATGGAAGCACAGTCTGCTAGCAATTTGATCCTCCATGCCACATTTTTTCCCTTCCTCTCTCTCTCTGTCTCTATTTTTAAATCACTTCTTGCTCAAACCCCTTCCCTCTCTCAGCCTCGCACCAGCCTTAGAGCTGACCTCGGATTCTAAATGGACCAGCTTGCTGTGAAGGCACTTCGGCTTTCTGCGGTTCAGGTGACGTGGAAGGCTGGCGGCACCGTGGGGAGGGTGCCCTCTCTCCTGGCACAGCTCTGCTGTGCGCTGGCGAAGGAGACCGTGGTGATAAGAGCGGTGGCAGCATCTGCCCGTGAAGGGATCTGCCGGGCTGTCTACCAGCTGTGACAAGCCATCTTTCCTTGAGTACCTGGAGCCTACAGAGTTGGCCTGCAGAGATGCACGAGAGGGTGGAGAGACCAGCAAGGAGAAAAAGACACCCCTCCCTTGATTTTCCCCCAGAAATCAATATGAGGTAAATTTGTAAATACCGTACAAAAATACTGAAGAAAACAACTATAGTTAAGACAAAATTATCTTGTTAAGTCTGAGTTTTTCTGAGCTGTAGATGGCTTTGTATATATGATCAAACAATACAGAGAGGACTGTGCAAATGTATAAGCTTATCCCGAGTTTTGGTCATTCAGAGAAGGACTAGAAGATTATAAAATTACCTACTCTCAATAAAATAGTGTATCTCCCCCCCCCCATAGTGAATTTGTAGGAATAAACAACCCTACAAATTGTTTGGCCTATTACATGTCACAGAGATTTTTCTATAGCCTGTCTAGACTCCAGACAATAGGCGAGACTGGCCCATAGTTGCAGACATTTCTACAGTCTGTAATATCACTTAGAAAAGTAAGGGCAATAATACAAAAATGAAAACCAGCCTGACCTGCCGGTATAATAGTAGAAATATGAGTATAACAACACTTTACAATTTAGAAATGATGATAGCAACCTAGCAAGAAGTTTTAGCAGCCACATCTCAGCCAAAGCAACTTTTGCAAAATCATTTATACTCCCTAAATGAGACATATTCAAGTAATTCTGTCCACAAAGTATAAAATCACTTTATCACAGAAAAACTCTGTACGTATGTTTTGTGTTTTCTTATTGCATAGAGGTAGTGTGTGCATGTATATATGTATATGTGTGTATATTACACTTAATATATAAAACCACAAATATATGTATATTTATTAAATATATTTATATATATAATATTTGTGGTCAACATACATACTTTACAAAAGGCCTGTCTCTGAATAAACTAGGTTGTGAAACTATTCTGCTTTTCAGCCCTCTTGGATAAAATAATGTTGCATATAATCTTCGAAGAGTTAAGAGACATTATGTATAAACAAGGGAGGTGGAGAAAGGGTTTTTTTTAATTTCATCTATTTTCTGCCATTTCATCTCTGAGCATGTCTTCACATCTATTTCTCTCCCACAATTACACTTGCTATAAACAAGGGAAAGAAAGAAAGAAATGGAAAAAAAAGAAACCATGTTTGTTTCTTTATATTCCCCTTCTTTGCTAGCTTTTAAATTTTTTAGCAAATGAACCCATGAAGAGCACTTGTTTTTGTTGTAAGGAAGACCAATAAAAAGATGCACTGAATATAAAGAATATCCATTCAAGAAAATTTTGCTATAAAACAACTGGCAATATTTTTGATTCAGAGGGTATTCTCTTTCCCAAAGACTCCAAACTGCGTCAGTGATCACCAGCCCTTTGCATCTTCAACACTGGGGATAAATATTAACATTTCTTTGTTGCTGTTGGAATGACTCAGCCTATGGCATCAGGAGTAGTTAAGTGGGTGTCTAATGAAACAGAAAACATGCAGTAAACCCGAGAGAGTCTTCCAGTTCCTTCACTTAGAGTTGTACATTCCAAAATAGAAAACGCCTATTTCTAAAGTCATTCCATTTCTGTCTCTGGCAGAATGTCTTTTTTAATTCCAAAAACAACACCATTTAGTTTGTTTCAACACAATCAACTTTACCATAGAGCAGTATATACTAGATCATCCAGAGTTCCACTGCAGAACCATCTAGGATTGCCAAAGTTACAGAATGCTGATGGATGAACCCATGCAGAACACTTCTCAGTGTGATCAGCTAAGCCCTTCTACCAGGCAGCACAGAGCACTCCCCAGGGCTAAGACGTTTACGCATTCAAATGTGGTGTGTTTCCCCCCTGGAATGCAAATGTTAGAATCACATTATGCCAAAATAACATTACACAACACTCTTATTTTGTTTTGCTTGAAAGCTCAATATTTTCTGTCTTTAAGGAAAAAACTCTTTAACCTCATCAGAAAGGAAGGTTTTCGTCAACGCTTCTTATAGAGTAAAAATAAACAGATACGCTTCAGTACAACCAATTGATAATATGATATTAAATATAGTATAACAATTCAAGGGGATTTTACTGAAATAAAGGATGTAGTCTCTTCCTTTGATACATGCCATGATCTTCAGGAATACTTTACATACAGGGTGGGACAAAAGTAGGTTTACAGTTGTTTGGATGGAAAATAATATAGTAATTAATAAATAATAATACAAGAATAAATTTCGTGTTTTGTACTTACAACTGTAAGTACTACTTTTTTTTTTTTTAATTCTCACCATAGGATATTTTTCCATTTATCTTCAGATAGCGTGGGAGGGAGGGAGGGGGAGAGAGAGAGAGAAACATCGACTGGCTGCCTCCCGCACAACACTGACCAGGGTCCCGGGGATTGAACCGCAACCGAGGTCCATGCCCTTGACCAGAATCAAACCCGAGACTCTTTGGTCCACAGGCCGAGGCTCTAACCGCTGAGCCAAACCGGCCAGGGCTGTAAGTACTACTTTTGCCCACCCTGTATCATCTAACAAAGATATTTCATATAAGAACTTTGAACACCATAAAAACAGCCCAAAATTCTGATTCACCTCATCCTTTTAAATCGGCTACATTTTCATTCAAGAGTAATAGTTTACATTTTAATGAAACATGTCAACTGAAACGACTTTTTGAAGCAAACAAAGAATTCCAGATTCAACGTTAGCACGATGAATTTGGCAAACTTGCATTCTCATGAAGTTGGCGGCAGTGTCATGCTTCACCCCAGGATGGCCGGGAACCCTACAACGCTGTGCAGGGAACCTGGCCATTACCTACAGCGTCCTGTGTGTGGAGACAGAGGCCAAATTAGGCTCTAAGAAAGTCTCGCCAAACTCCCACGGAAGTCAACGGAAATTTGCAAACGCACTCAAGAGGGCTCTTGTGGCCCACAAGGTCTTGTTAATCATTTCACTAGGTCTTTAAATGAGATATAGAAGTAAAAAAAAAAAAAAAATATATATATATATATATATATATATATATATGTGTGTGTGTGTGTGTGTGTGTGTGTGTGTGTGTGTACCTCTCCAACATCGTAGATCCAAATACGGCCTTCTGAGTCCCCAACTGCAACTTCTTTGCCAGCTTGAGCCCAGCGAACACGGTTCAGGGCAGACGCCCCCTCAATGGCCACACTTGCTGTTGGAACCTGCCAAAGAGGTAGGACAGACTCTCTAAACATGAATTTAAATATACGTTTAACTGGATGAGTCACCACTGCCTTCATGTGCATGAAGTAACACACATCCCTGTGCAGAAGTAAAAGGATTCATTGTTCTTACAGCATGTGCTCCTCTGTACTGAGGGGCACAGAGGAGACACTTTAATGAAAAATGAAAAGAGGGAGAGTCATTTTCCACAATCAATGGGCAGTGAGTGACATAAATTTTTCTGCAGATCATGCGGGGGGTACATCCAACACACAAACACAGCAGCTGCATGGGATACTCCACGATCAGGTCCTGATTTACGGATCGATGGAGAGAGATTTCAGGATTTACTAAGATTAAGGATACTAAAAAGAGGCAAGAAGCGGGAGTGTGTGGTGGAATAAAAGTCACATTAATGTGAGTCTTCAGAGGAAAAAATGTGCACTGATCTCTCAAAACCTCATCAGGGAGGGGATGATCAGAAGAAAAAGTTTACAGGTGAAAAACTTCAAAACCTCAAAACCTCAAATTCTCCTCTTTTATTCTTTCCTTCTGTCTTTCCTCCTCCTGGCAGTCCCAGGACGTGAGTGGCGCTCCATGCCTTTGGGAACGTCCCCAGAGTGATACCCTGATAGAAAGGAGGCAGCGCCCTGGCCAGTTTGGCTCAGTGGTTAGACATCGGTCCACAGACCAATGAGTCGTGGGTCCGATGCCAGTAAAGGGCATGTACCTCCGTTGCGGTTCATCCCCGGGGTCACGCGGGAGGCAACCAGTCGATGTGTCCCTCTCTCCCTCCTCCCACTCTATCTGAAGATAGATAGAAAAATGTCCTCAGGTGAGGATTGAAAAAAAAGAAAGGAGGCAGCACCTATTTGTAGAAAAGGTCTTGTATCTCCTCTAATAAACACCTGAAATCTGATGACGTTGACAATTAAGGTAATTATTATTATCACAGTGAACCGAAGGTACCGATGTAACCCGAAGTATGTGTTACAAGCACCTGAGAATTTGAAAAAAGCATTTCAGTGAGCCTGCTCCTTTCCCATCCTCAGCTGCGTGAACTCTTGTCTTTAAGGCTGGGGATTTCCTCCTATAAAGATCAGATCACCGAGCCTTCCATGAGAATGTTGAATAAGAAATGACAACGGGCCATTAAAAAATAAAAAAGGTAAATGTTAAGGCGAAAAGAAAAAAAAAATGTAGTGCAGAGGGCCACCGAGATCAGCCCAGCACTGCTTAAGACCTGTGTGTGGTGACCTCGCTGAGCCAGGGTCGAAGCCCGGCCTGCGCCCTCCTGGCATTCTGTTATTCCAGGAACCGAAACCATCTGTTTATGTGAGATTATTGACCCAACGCCTATCTTTAAAATAGCAATAAAAACTCCATCATGCGTAAGAATCCATGTTTAAACTTAATCTTGAAATCAATAAAAATTCTTTTACCGCTTAAATCACGCTATGTCAGTTGTGAGCAAAAATATAAAACAAAAGTCCTTAGCTCATTTATTATTATTTTTTAAAATACACAATTTCTACCATAAAGGTACCTGCTGTGCAGGCTGGAGCCTGAATTTTTAACCAAACCTTTCAAAGGCCAAAACAATGTGAATTTAGATGGGTCGTAATTCTGTCAATACATTTTATTATTAGTGAGTGTGCTACTCAGAAGACAAATCTGAGATTCAGCCATAGAGTTTTCAGAATTAAGTTTTAACTCCATAACTTGGAGAAATCAAACAGGATTATACTTTACTTAACTCTATTCAATATCAGATTTTATCTACGAACAATTTCAAAAAACTAAATAAAAATGTTTAATCTTAATGAGTATGATAAAAAATTAATCACTCTGGAAAAAAACTGATTTTTTTCATACACTAAATTATGTCTAATCCATTTTAAAGAATTTTATTTATCTGGAATAAAGTATTGTAGCAAAACGAATCAATTAATATTCTAACCATTTAAAATACCTCACTTTCATAGATATTATAAGTGGTAAAAAAAAAAATTGACTATCACAGCCTATAATATGTGCTAATAAATTATCAGCTACATGAAGGAAATGACAAAATATATTTTCTTAGCTTGGCCAGTAATGACCTTTCAAAAGTTGATGAATCTATAATGTAAACAATAATCCTTATATTGTCTCTGTCTCTCGTACTCTTGTATTTCAGTTTCACAAATATTTTCACATTTTTTGAAGGCTCAATCACGTTGAGTCTCAAGCATCAATTGCTACATTGTGCGGAGGTCCGTGATACTGAGGTAGGTGAATATAAACTATCCTTGCATAGGAGCAGTTGGGACAACTTGGTACAAAAGCATAGCAATTTGAATAATAACAAAACACTGGGATTTCAGGTTCTTTCTTCCTTTTTTTTAATAAATCTAAATCCTAATCTCACAAATATTTGAAAAATCTTGCTCAACTTGATAGAAGGCAAAAATAATTTGAGGGTTTTCAAAAGTGTTTATTTAGTTCATTACTGGATTTGAATCAGACTCAGTATATTGACTATTGTGAAAGCAGAATTATGTTTACCACAAAGCTAAATGGTTCTCATGCCCAGTAATGATTTTTTTTTAATGTTTAGCTATAAAACTTTTATGTGGTTGATACCTAGAGAAAAAGAAGGGGGGGGAAATGACGTTTGGTAATGTTGAAACATTAATTTCATTTCACCTAAAAAGCTGATTTTAAAAAAAACCAAAAACCAAAACAGTTACATGGGAATTATTAAGGAGTTTAGAGGACACTCACTGCCATTGCACTGTAGTTGGGTGTTACCTAAACGTCACCTCTACTAAGTCTGATTTCTGATATGGGGAGTCTCCTCAGCCAACCTGGAAAACGTGTATTTTTTGGTTGCTTTAAGTAAATGAGTTCATTGTAGCAGATAGAAGCAATATGATTTTAATCAACAGTGATGAAAAACTTTGGGAAACTGTTACGTCTTTCTATTAAAAGCAATAATGTTATAAACATTTCAATATCCAAAAAGATGGTCATGGCACATATTCATGCCTTTAGATTATTTTCAAAGATGCTTTATTACATAACCCTTAGTCTTATCACATACATAGTTCTTGTAGCCAAAAGGAAAAATAGACTTAAATTGGAATATTTTAAAAAGATAACAATTTGGCATTGGTTATAGAATCTTGCAAGATACAGTGACTCAATAATAACACCTGAAGGATATTTTCCCTGCTCCCTCCACAAAAAATTCTAGGTGATCTGCTCCTCTTCATATCCTCCAGCTGTAGGCTTCCTAATTAAAAAGGCTGAGCTGCTTCCTGCTCAAAACACTTCAAAAGAGCTTTCTCTTGTTCTCCACTTGACATATAGTTTGCAACACTTGCTTCTCTCACCTGTCCATTCTTATTTATGGACAGCGGCCCTGAATCAGAGACCAGGAATGATGAAGAGACCATTTCATTCTATTGAAAGACATTGAATATTCATATATATTTTTTTAGAAAACCCATATACCCAAATGAGTACCTCAATAATTTTGAGAGGGGGGAAAAAGGAAAAATCACATAATGTAATTTTAAAACATAAATATATATACAGCCTAATTTTAAAAAAGAGTATTTCCTTATTGTCAATTGCTTTAAAAAAAAAATGGCTCTTTTTCACTTGTGAAGTGCTCTAAATGTCACATAAAATCCAAATTTTTAAAAAATACTGTTAGAAACTATTGTAGAACATTCTGCCTGTGAGGTCAACATCTTAGACAAGGATTATTTACCTTGTAAAAATTAAATGGAGGCTGGATCTGGATCTGAATATAAACAGCCAACAGAATTATCTTTTATGAATTCAAAATAGGAATCGTACAAATAGCGAAAACTGACAAATCGCCCTTTTTAAAAGCCCAATCTAGTCAGCGTCCACAAAAGCTTACTTTTCCAAATGTTTGCCAAATGTTCGGCACCGCTCAGGAATATGCCTGTGTGTCCTTTCCCTTAGGGGAAAAGCGTGAACAAGTATCGTTTGGCTCTGTGCAAAAAAGGGTCGTCAATTGTCCAGCATCTGCCATGGTTTAAGGATGAAGTGAGATTAAATGATTTTTTGGCCAATGCATCTGCCAATTCCCTTCAGAGCAGTCAAGAACGGGGGGTCGGTAACCCAGCTGCAATTGGAGGGTCTGTCCAAAAAAGGCCGATTTTGCAGAGAGAGGGGGAGACGTGGAGAGGCCGACTGCGCCCCCCTCCCAGCCCTCCCGGCCCGGGCGCCTGCGCCGCCGCTCACCTCGGTGTCATTGTTGAGGTTCCAGAGGTCCAAGCGCCCCATCCCGTCCACGCAGGCAAAGAGCGCGGGATGCACGGGGGACCACATGACATCGTACACATAGTCTGCATTGTCTTCAAAGGAGTAGAGCGGCTTGTTGTGCTGTAAAGCAGAGAGACCGTGAAGACTTTGTGGCGCTGCTGCTGCCTCGGGCTGTCTAGCGAGCCTAATTAAAAACTTTGCACATTCACAAAGTGTCATAAAACTTCCCGAGATGAAAGTCCTCGAGAAGGTGAACCGCGGCTTTAATGTGACTAGAACTGTCCAGTGGCATAAATAAATACCGGGGTGGAGGGGGGTTGCTCTTAAGGGGCTGGGGGCTGGGACGGACAGGGGGTTGGCGGTTTCAGACACCGTCGTCAGAGGCATTCCAGGCAGGTGGACGGGCCTGCCCATTAGCTCGGAATTCCGGCCGGACTACGTTTTCCGAATTGCTCGGAGCCCGAACCCAATCGTGGTCCTTCTGCCGGGATCCGACCCGCGGGGATGCTCTGCAAACCCCGGCGGTCCCGGTGGCCCCGAACCCTTTGCACCGAAGGCAACGCCTGCCACCTCGTGGTCATTGTCTGTAGCTGCAACTCTGCTTCCAGTCCAACCCTAGACCAAATCCATACTTGAATGGTTCCTTTGCGGCTGGAGAATGGGAAGACTTGTTTTAAAGGGATTTGTAGTTCTTCTGGGAGGTGAAAAATCTCGCGGTTCTAAGACCCTAGTCTCTCTACCTTGGGTCAGTGCACCTAAGTCAGATGGACTGGTGTGGTTCAATTTACTACTCTGAACCTTCAAAGAAGATGAACCACATTTTCTAGATCGCCCAGTATTTATTTCCAACAGCCCTAAAACTGGTGTTTTATTTGGGATTTGCATTAGTACACCCCACTGCATACAAATGCTTCTATCCAGGGGAATACAATGAATTAAAATGGCACTCTTGATTTCCAGTGAATATTGTCACATCAAAATAGCACAGAAGTCAGAGGCAAGTTGGAAAGTACACCAGAAATAAAACGTAATTGGACTTCATGAATTATTCATTCCATCTGGCTTGTCTTATTCTAATTTCTGCATAATGGCTTTACTAATCCCTGATCAATTAATGTAAAATGAAATTTAAATGATAATGAAAGCCCTAGAGATAAAAAGAAATTAAGTATTCTTATATCCTCTGACAGAAATCTAAACAATGGAAGTTTTTTTCCCCGTGTCTTCTTCATCCAGTCAGCTGTCTGTACTCATGGGTTCCCTGAATGCCTATCCAGGCCAGAGTAAAAAGACCAAAAAAAAAAAAAAAAAGATAATATACAATATGAACAATCTGCATAGAATGTTCAAAGAATGTATCTACATAGAATGTTCAAAGAATGTAGCTCCAGTATCCAACTCCCAAATGTACTAATAGTGAATGTGAAATACACAAAATACATGCACTGAAATGAAAGTGAACAAAATCAGTGAAAAGACAATAACACTTCCATAACCTAAACCTAATGCAAAAATGTGTTAAGGTACTAACTATAAGTGATTTCTTTCCATGAATTTAATTACTTTTGCATTGCTTGGAAGTGAACACAACTGTAATACTATTAAAGCAGCACAGAAGATTTTTAGACCATCAATTGTGTGTGTGTTGGTAGTGTACGTACAAGACGTCATATTTTTCATTAAAAAAGTAGCTAATGGGGAAGTGATTTAAAAAAATATATGACATTGAGATCTCAAAAAGAATTTAAAGGACATTAGCCTTATAGTTTTGTATTTTAGTATTCTGTAACTGTTTTATGCCAAAATTTTTATTATATTTCCATGTCTGCATAGTGATTTGGAGCTAAAATGGTCTATTTGCTATTTATGTAGCTTCTTTCTTCCTCTCACTGTTTGGATTAGGTGATTCAAACTACTTTCTCCAGAAAATCTGAATATCCAAGGACACAAAGTAGCATGATTGTACCATTTTTCCTTATTAACATAGAAAGAAAGAAAGAAAAGGGCAGTGTGGAGTAGCTGGTTTGCATTGACCACTTGTGAATATTAAATTCTAACTCTTAATAGACTATTCTGACTCAATTCTTGATTTTATAGCAAGCCAGTCACTATTTGTTAAGAACATGAGTAGCACATTTTTCTTAAAGTAAAAGGGTAGAAAAGACACTTGCCTAAAAGAGTTGATTCTGAGTATCTTCTCTCAGTAACCCAGCTGGTAGTATAATTGGCTGTACAGACTTAGATATACACATACAGACATACAATAAACACACATAACACGTCTACAGTGCTTGTTTTGATCAATCAGAAGACCATCCAGCTTTAAAGAATCATTTTCTACAGAGCTGATATTATATGATCTGTTAATTCTCTCAATAATCTATTCTGTTCATCTCTCATGCTGTTTCTTTCCTTTTTTCTTTTACTAGCTTCGTCTCTGAGAAACTTAGTTGAAATTATAGTTTATCCTGGACACTTCACTTTTTAAACATCTGGAAATAACTGTTATTATTCATGTTACCAAAAACCAATTTTCTCACGTTTAATAGTATTGCATCGAAATGCTATTATTATTCTCGTTTTTTTTCCACTTCCTTAACACCCTTCACCCCCGAGACTGAACCTGCCATTATAAAAGTCACCGTGCAAGTAATTCTAGGCTATAGTATGTGCATGTTTGGGGACAGGGTGAAGGGCTTATACTTTCGTCTTTTTTTTTTTTTACATGTTTAAAAATATGTTTTTATTGATTTTTTTAGAGAGAAAGGAAGGGAGAGATAGAAACATCGATGCAATTGGCTGCCTCCTGCATGTCCCCTACTGGGGATCGAGCCCACAACTGGGCATGTGCCCTGACCGGGAATTGAACCGGGACCTGTCAGTCCATGGGACAATGCTCAATCCACTGAGCCACACCAGCTGGGCAGGGATTATACTTTCAAAGGCCTTGTTTTAACCTTGATAAATTCACAGGCTGGGAAAGTCCTGGTCAGGACTGACTCCATTGTCAGGGTACCAGTGGACTGACATCTCCCATTGCCTTCCAAACACAGCGTGGCAGATACAACAGGCGTAGGCGAATGCCACTCTTACACTCATAAGCAGAGGTATTTTGAATATTCATTGTACTTCTTTCAATAAAATAATTTTCATTCTATTATATTTGGGACCCAAAGGGTAATCTGAAGACCCAATTAAAAATGTGTCTCACAGCCCTGCTGGTGTGGCTCAGTGGATTGAGCATCATCCCATGCACCAAGAGGTTGCTGGTTTGATTCTTGGTCAGGGCACATGCCCAGGTTGTGGGCTCCATCCCCAGAGTGGGGAGTGCAGGAGGCAGCCAGTCAATGTTCTCTCTCATCAAGGTTTCTGCCTCTCTCCTTTTCTCCCTTCCTCTCTATCTAAAAAAAAAAAAAAATTCAATAAAAAAATACATATTTTTTAAAAAGGTGAAGCAATGAACATGTTGAAATTTTTTTAAAAAATGTGTCTCAAATACTTGATATAAAACATTTTATAGTAAACACGTATATCATGAAATAGTAACATTTTCATAAAATCTATCAAAAGCATCAGGGTCGAAAGCTTCCGGTCTTGAATTTTGAAACACACATGTCTGGACCCACAGAGTCGTTACAGTCACTCGGCATTGTCGCTGATCTTAGAATGCCGCAGCTTTGTGGAGCTGGCGAATGCGGGGGCACGTCTGCCCAACGATTCTGAGGAAGATCCTGTAATATCATTTGTATATAGGAAAGCCACAGAAGCTTGGTGATTTTAAATATTTACTCTGTAAATACTCAAGGCCATTTAGTAAACTAAATATTATTCCACAGCATGTTACCGTAGAAAGAGTTTTTCAAAACGATCAATTTTCACTGGAGAAAAAAACAAACCCCGTGTTTCTTCTTCTGATGCCATGATCAGTATCCGTGAACTGTTAAAGGAAAAAGGGAAGGCAGACGGCAACCTACTCCCACGTGTGACACAGGCCAATGCAATAAAGCCATGACACCCTGTGTTTTAGACAAGTTTCCAGGGTTGTGCCAAAAATGCTAAACTATCCAGACACAGATCAGGTTTTAATACCCCGACTCTCAAACAGAACGGAGCAGCAGCCACCAGTCACTGCCCAGACAGACATGCAGGGCAGGGAAGGGTAAATTGTCGGGTGTTTGCTGTGTGCCTGACTCTGTACACACATTGTCTAATTTAATCCGTATAAAATCTCTGGAAGGTAGACGGTATTTACAGAAAAGAAAATTATAGTTCAGGAAAGTTAGCAACTTTCCCAAGGCCACGAAAGTTGAAAGTGGCGGAGCTGGATATGACGCTCTGGTTTTTCTCGCTGTTCAGCACGTCCTCTGTTTGCTGGACCATGTGGCCTCCATAAAACATGACAATGATCTCCGTCTTCACCGAAAAAACAACAGATCTGTTACCGTTCCTCTTTGCTATCTCATTCAGTACAACCAAGACTCACTAAACACACGCTATGTAACTTGTAGAAAGAGTTAAAAAAGATCAGAG
Source organism: Tadarida brasiliensis (assembly GCA_030848825.1). Lineage (NCBI taxonomy): Eukaryota > Metazoa > Chordata > Mammalia > Chiroptera > Molossidae > Tadarida > Tadarida brasiliensis. The sequence goes on along the minus strand of CM061267.1, from coordinate 71,976,286 downwards.
TCATCCGGCCGGTGTGGCTCAGTGGTTGACCATCAACCCATGCACCAAGAGGTCGCCGGTTCGATTCCTGGTCAGGACACATGCCCAGGTTGTGGGCCAAATCCCCAGTGGGGGGCATGCAGGAGGCGGCCAGTCAATGTTCTCTCTCATTGATGTTTCTATCTCTCTCCCTCTCCCTTCCTCTCTCTCTAAAATCAATAAAGAAAAAAAAAAAAAGATCAGAGTCAGAATGTTTATTTCATTTCCTGAATCGGCTATTAATAATCCTGACGATGTTACCCATACCCTTCCAGGCATCTTTAGCGCCTTGTGACCGTAACAGGTATCTTTTTCTCCTGAAAACTGGGAAATAGGCCCTGGCCGGTTTGGCTCAGCGGTTAGAGCGTCAGCCTGCGGTCCAGAGAGACCCGGGTTCGGTTCCCGCTAAGGGCATGTACCTCGGTTGCAGTTTGTCCCCGGCCCTGGTTGGTCGTGCGGGTGGCAGCCAATTGATGTGTCCCTTTCACGTCGATGTTTCGCTCTCTCTCTCTTCCTCTCTCTCCCTCCCACTCTATCTGAACAAAAAATGAGAAAATGTTCTCGGGTGAGGATAAAAAAAAAAACAAAAAACAAAAAACTGGGAAATAGGACGAGAGTGGCCCTGCAGCCAGCAGAGATTAAGAGGAGGCGCGCATTCGGGCGGAATAAAATGATGCTAGAAAGCCAAGATCCCGGCTCCAGGTCACTAAATGTCTGCACGACTTTGGGTGAGGGACTAATATGAAATTATCTGAAAGATGGGAACAACATAGGGAGCACGGAACAGAAAAGGCAAGAGGAGAAAGTGGAAAAACTACAGATCTTGGGAAGTTGAACTTGTCCTTCCTTGGATCCTGGTTTTCCATCTGAGAGATGGAAGGCGGGACCTCGAGTTCCTCTCGGCTTTGTGATTCCACGACTCTGTTGTGGTGTGAGGACTGAATGGGGCCAAGTATGTGAAACTTTGTACAGAGTCACTCAAAGCTAAGTGTCAGAATTAAAGCCATCTTCCTTAGTGTTCTGTGCAATTCAAATCACAGTGATTTTTAACTTTGTATTTCATCAGAATCTACATATAACATGTACCAGGGTGGTTTTTAGTAAAATTTTTGAAACTATGAAAGTAACAGGCCTCCCATTTGACCAGTCGAGAAGGAATAAGCAATATTAAATTTACGTAAGGGAGGCAGGTAGTGAATTCTGTTCAAAATTGACACTTTGCAACACCCATCGGCATTTTACAATAAAGGCTTGATCTCTGGAAGGGAGCTTAGATTTCATAAGTATGTTTCTGACAATGAAGACAGAGAGCCGCGTGCCTTTCCAGTCAGGTGGCTACAGAATGATTTCGTGACAGATGCGTTTCTGTTGCTGCTGTCAGAAATGCACCAGAGCCACATCTAAAAACTATAATGTTTGTTTTATTTTCCTCTATACTTTTCTGTTTGCCTCTTATCAGGCACTTCTCAGCATCCCAATAGGCTTTGGTATTTTGTTTGTTTGTTTCTTTTTTTTTTTTTCTTTTTTCCACACCCTCGGCTTCAGTATTTTGAAGGCTGGCGAATAGAAAGACTTGTGTTACAATGCCTAACGCCTCTCAACACTGTGGATCTGGAGGTTGCCTTTGCCTCTACACGATCAGCTTCAGAGCGATTTCACAGACACGTTTACCCAATCAGTGAGGAGGATTTCTTTTGGAGTCGAGGGGAAGTGGGGGAGGGGGTAATACATGGGTACCTGGGGTAGGGGGCCGACAGCTAATAAAACTTGTGTATTTTTATTCTGAAATAAAAGGAAAACCAATAGAATCTTACCTTGAAGACTATATCCTGTTGGGAGAAAAAAAAAATGATGACCAAAATACTAAACAATGAGTAATAAAAAAAAATGTCCTTCAGAAATGATCACGTGGGTTCCCGTGGAGTAATTAAAATAAACAGCCAGCCAGTTCTTCCAGGAAACATTAAAATGTGAGACCACAATATCACTTTTAAAAAACCACCAAAGGACCCCAAAACTTTGGGCTCACACAAAATGGATGCCTCTACCATAAAAAGAAAGTGCTTGAACAAACAAACAAACCAAGACTCACAAACCAAACCAAAATACCAACTGTCGTGGCCCCAAAGAGGTGTTGTGAAGTGGGTATAATCATTGGAAAACATTATTTGCAACTTGATTGGGGGTCCTTCTAAAGCACAGAGCACCCTGTATTTATCTTAATTTCTGTGGCTAATATTTAAAAAAATACTCATGATACCTAAATGATGATATCTTCACCTGTTTCTATCATGGTCAGAAATGCAAAATTAGACATACACCCTTTGGGTGAGCTCTTCTGAACAGAATGTGTATCGTGGGTCTGTTTGTTTGTGTGCATTAACCAAGACTCTACCAGGACTTTCATTGGAATTAGTTAAATTAAAATAATTAGAAAGAAGGTTGTAGCAATCCAGGAATTGAGCATTTGCCTCTCTGGAAAGGTAGAAGTTTTGCTAACAACTGAAGCCACATGAAAGGTGTTCTTTGTTGCACGACCTTCCTCTACTGCTTATTTGCATGGAAGAACCCTCCTAATCCAGGAGGCGCCACCAATAAAGAAGATAATTATCCATATAAAAGAATGTATACATATTCACAGGTTTTGACTAGTATTTGAGTGTTTAAAGCCATGGAAAAAACTACAAGCTTTGCCTAATTCATAAAAGGAGTATTTCCCCGACACTGGCATGCCTTTTATGAATATCAGCTCCACCTAAAGGTTCTTCACAGGGGGCGTTTGGGTGGCACAACTCTGCACAAAATCATCGTGAAAAAACTAAGCAAGCAGGGGTGCTCTCTGGCTTTGCCATTTGCTCCCCTGGCGTGTTCTGCCTTCTGGCTCACTTGAGTTGAGGCAAGGCAGAGAGGATCACTGTCCAGTTGGCTCATGAGTACAGTTAAGTGGCTCTGCACTGGACTGATTCTCTCCGAAAGACCACGTGGCTGTAGCAGGCAGAGAGCTAGTTCAAAAGAGCCCCATTGGTGGTCGCTCCCCGATTCTGTTTCTACTATGGCTGAGTGCTTTCATGTTACCATGATATTAGAGAGAGAAGCATGCGATGCCTAGACCACAGTCAGGCTGACTGGAGCCTGGACACGGGTACCAAGGATTAGGAGGTGTTGAGGGATGACAATGGGCTCGACCCCGAAGCAGCTAAAAGCGTGGTTGCATTTGAAGACTCGGAAGGTTAGAGGGATGAGCACGTAAAGCGGTATTTGGAGGCTCAATCAGTTTTGCTTCTTCATTTGTTACTTATTGAATGTCACATTGTGCAGTTGCATTTTAGTAGTGGGTTGCTAAGGTGGCAGAACACTTCCAGGCTGGTCCTTACACTGGCAACCTCCGCTCCAGCATCTGGCTTACCAACTGTTGCACCCACGTAAATAAATGCATAAATATATACATCTACATATGTCATTCTTCAAAAATATTTTGTAACTATCCCGTTATAAACTTGGTTTACACCTTGACTCACAGTTCTTTTTAAATTGCCTGGTTAACACCTGCCAGTTCCCAGAGCTAATCTGACATGGTGGTCTCACTGCATTTAGTAAATACAACATGTAGGCAAATATCTTTTCTTCCCAAGAAGTCATATGCCCAAATACCCAGATCTGTCCCATCAAACAGGCTTAACATTTACTGGTAAAACGATCGAAATAATTAAATTTTCCGTCCTACTTCTCGCATCAGCAATGGACTATATACGTGAGGGGCACAGTCTCAAAGGGTCAAGGCAAGCTTTGTGTAGGTCTGCACTCCTGTGTCTCCTGATGTTACAGGCAATATGTCTTTCACATTATACCTAAAATCAGTATCGCTAATACTTGCATTTATTTTAACGGTGGAGGGAACGGGCATGGAGAACCTCACATGGCAGCAATTCAAATATTCCGTTCAAATGTGGAATATATTTGCTATGCTTCCTGCTTTGCAATGAGTTTGCTTACCTTATTCTGTTCGCTGAAACCAAATTAAAATTCATTTCTGTTCAAAAAACACACACAAGTTACACACGAAGTGAGGTGATTCAGGACACTGGAAATGGCCATCGGAAAATAACCGGGTATGAATGACAAACCTTGGACAATTTGCGAGGTTAAGAGGTCACACAAGGCTGGCCACGATGGACCCACATGGGTCTGGTCCAACAACAGTTACTCTGGGGGATAAAGATGAGTTTTATTTCATCTTCCACCATCAGACATAAAATGCAGGTTAGAGCAGGAGATGGGGGTGGACGTATTTTTGAATCTCATAATTATGTAGATAGCTGGGTTTGTTATTTGTTATCCTCATTCTCTCTTTAAACATTATTGCTTAGAAGGAACAGACTGGGGGAGGCCACTCGGGTAGCATATCATTGACACGAAAAGGCAAACACTTCCGCTCCAGTTAAAAGAGCAAAGGAAAGGATTCATCAAGCCCTTGCTTCTTGCACAATGGTAAAGCCCAGTCAGCTGGGTGAATTTTAAGTCTCAGAAGTGTTTGTACTTACAATGGATTATTCACACATGCCTATATAAATATTTAACAGCTATAGGTATGTGTCGGCGGGTGAACGTTTGGGGGGTTGGGGTTGGGGTGGGGGGTAAAAGGACAGGAAGTATGAACACAGGCTAAGTCTGGCTGTGACTTGATGATTACATTTTTGTGGTTTCTTTCAAAGTTATTCTCCCTGGGTGAGCTTAAAAAAGAAACCCCTTTCTCCTCCCTTCCCGCCTTCCCCCCCCCCAACCCCCCACCCCGCAAAAGTTAGAAAAGAATTTGATGACTGGCACAGGTAGTTTTATTGAAAGCCAATTTTAATATTTGCTACTCTGTGTTAGAACAGGAGGGAAAGGGGGAGCAAAATGAGGATAAGGCAGGAATAAAGTCAGTCAGACACCACCTGAATGTCTGTTGATCAGAAAGGCAGCCAACAGGGCTTGGGGTTGTGGGAAAAAACACACTCTGTCATCCGGTAAGGGTTACTGGAAGTGAACTATTGATTCTGTTAATCTTCTCACCTGTTTTAAGTACTATGTTTAGATACTGTAACAGTTAAAACTATAACTTTTGATTTTTACTGTTTTTCTTCTATTTTAAACATTTAACAAAATGCAGCAGAAATAGAAAGGCTCAGGGCCCCTTTTCCAGAATTATTTTTAGGAAATGTTTCCATCTCAGTTTAAAATAATCTAACCTACTTTAACAAAGCAGGTATTTCGCTTAGGATATCCTGAAGTATTAATCTATCAACAATGATTTATTAAGGACCTGCCATATGCTTTCCACTTTGGGCAATCAATAGAAATACAAGATCTGACTGTTCTCAAGGACTCACAATCCAGGTAGGAAAACAAAAATTATGAAATAATAAGAGAAGAATATTGTTTACTTGGGGGTCTATTGTCTCACTTTGTTCCAAAAGGATTTATGGTGTCTTACAAGTTAAATATACTGCAAAATTAAGAATAAACACACAACAGAGGCAGATAGAATAGATAGCTATTACCAGGATCCTGAGATAAGCTGATTATTACAATCTGGTACCAAAGAGCTCTAAATTTCCTGATAACTAAGACGAAAAGGAAAACACATCCTATCACAAGGAGGTAAGTAGATTTCACCATCTGAAGAAAGAAAGACTATAAATTCCTCCTCAAAGACACATTGTTGGGGAAAATTCAAGGAGGAATTTACCATGTCTGCGAATCCCTGGGAAAGAGACTGGTTTTCAGTCTTGTTTATACCAAAGAAAGAGAACAAGTCTGCAGCCAGGTGCTAAACTCTGTGGTACAGATGTTAGGTGCCAGAGGAATTCGGAGATTTGGGGAGGTAGCGTGTTGGTGGTTACCATGGTCTGATGTGGTCAAGGAAGGTATTATCTAGAACAGGTGATGGGAACCGCACTGAAAGATGCACAGACTGACAGACGGTGAGGAAACCAGTCACGGAGAGGAAAGCCAAGCATGCAGAGACCTGGCTGCATAAACCAGCATGGAATTCCCAGGCGGCTGGAAAGGTGAGAAGTGGGGACAGCCTCGTGGACTCTGAAGATCTGTCCTAAGGAAGGAAATAATTTTAGTTTGGGGAAGGCAGGGGTGAGAACATATTATGAACGGTCTTGAGTATAGAGTTAAGACTATTTGATGCGAGAGCTAATTTATTAACCGCGTATTGACACATGTGCACGGCACTGTGCTAGGCACGGAACGGATTCAGAGATGTCTGACCTTCCTGTGCCTGTTTGCAGCTTTCCTAGTGTGGACGCCTGAGTGATGAACACCCGGAATCAAACAAGAAGCAGCAGAGTTGGGGAGGAAGCTCTGGTTTGTAGTTTAAACGTGGTACACATGAGTCTCTGGAGACCACACTGGGGTTAAAGGGCAGTGGAAATGTAAATCTGGAATGGAGAGGGCAGGCTTGAAGTTCATGCCAAGGAATCATTCACAAGTGGTCCTGAGGGAGAGGAGAGAGTGAGGAGGAAGGAGAAAAAGATCTGCAATAGACATTTTGAAAAACTGGGCCAAGAGAGTGAAGGAGAAAGAACCAGTGGAGAGGTCCAAGGTGAACCCACTGGGAGAGCTGCGAAAACGGGTGGTGGGGAGTATGATACAAGATGAGTACGAGAAAGAAGCCAATGTAGTTAGCGATCGGGGTTCACAGAGGGCCTTGGAGAGAGAAGTGTCAAAAGACTAATGAGGGTGGTTGGGAAATGTGGCAGTGGTCAGTGTGGATGCACGCTGGCTCTTCCAGTGGTTTGCCAAACTAATCCAAATTTTAGGACATGTCTGTGACACTTTAAGCCATTCTACCTTATCACCACCCACCAATGTCTAAGAGGATCCTAATATCGCTAGTGTTTGTGTCCAGGGCTACTTTCTTTTTGCCTCAGGACATCCACTTGCCATTTAGATGTAATATCCTTGACTTTCTTGGACCATTTCTCATGTGAATTTATATCTCACATACTTGGCATCGAATTTGGCCAACAGGAGGCAGGCAAAAGAAGCACAGGAAGTGGGTGATGGAGCAGGTAGCATCTGGGTCCAGTCCCATTTCTGCCTGACACCTGTGAGTGGCGCCTGGGACTTTCTTCTGCTTCTTTGAGCTTGTGATTCTTGGTCTCCCCAGGACTGAATCTCTGCTTTCCCTGGTGGGTTTCTGATTCAGAATCTTCCTTGGGCTATCTCTTGTTCTTCTAGCATGATGCTTTGGTTCAGAACCTTTCCCCTCTACTACCTTACACCTAATCTCTGATGAAGGTCATGGTTGCTGCTCAGTCATGGCAAAGATTTGAGCATGTCTGTACACCATGGGCAAGGAACCAGGAGCAGGGGGCTGTTTTGAGGAGGAAAGTGATGTGAAAACAGTAATGAAAAGGAGGCTAACGTGACTTGAATAGTAGGACATCTAAGCAAGGATTTCCTGTATACTACAGGAACAAGGTATTGGGAATGACATATCTGATAAATGTTATCATTAAAAACAGACAAAACTTATCCTTGGACTTAAAACATCAGTGAGTACCTGAGATTTTTTGGTAACACAAATTTCAATCGGGATGTGTGTGTATGTGTGTGTGAGCGAGAGAGAGAGAGAGAGAGCGGGAGAGAGAGATGGAGATTAACAAACTTTTCCACGGAATATTCTTATGTGTTTGTTTATTTGGAAAAGAATAGAGATGCCCAGAAATGGGAGGATGGGGCACTGACTATGAGCAAGACTCGAGCCCAGTTGGCACCACACAGCCGCTAGATATCACACACCCGTGAGCAAGTCTATTTTGAACATGGTGATAATGAAGAAACAGGCCTTTGGAGTCGGCATCAGCGAAGTCACTTCTCACATTCACCACATTGCATCAACGGTTCCTACCAGTTTTCCTGAACATCCATGGGTCCTTCAGGGTTCCACTGCCCTTGGGAGTCAGCTTTGGAGGGATGAGAGGCCTTCAGGCTAGGGGTGGGGGGTGTGTATGAAGGAACTCCATGGGGAGCTCATTAGTGTTAACTTTTTGTGCCCATAGCCACGGGTCAACTGTGGTAATAAAACATCCTTAACTCTCGTTATGAGCTGAATGATGTCAGCCCCACAATTCATCTGCTGAAGTTCTAAGGCCCAGGACTTCAGAATGTGACCGCCTATGAAGGCAGAGTTCTTAAAGACGCAGTTAAGATTACATAAGGTCACATGAGTGGGCCCTCATCCAACATGACTGGTGAGCAGCAGAGGTTAGGACACAGACATGTACAGAGGGAAGATTCTGTGAAGACACAAGGAGAAGGCGGCCATCTGCAAGCCAGGGGGAGAGGCCTTGGAAAAAATTCGCCCCGTCAACACTTTGATCTTGGACTTCCAGCCTCCAGAACTGTAAGGAAATAAATGTCTGTTGTTTAAACCACCCAGTCTGCGGTGCTTTGTGATGGCAGCCCTAGCAAGCGACTAGAGCGCTCCAATGAGAAGAGGCACATTTACCTGCATTTCTGTATTTCTGGAATTGTCCCCAGGAACGCAAGGCTGAATGCTGTTTCTGAGCAGCCGAGTCTCTCCTTCCTGAGCACGTCCCTTGTCCCTTTACCATCAACGATGGCAGCTGCACCTGGTGCGTTATTGTGCCTTCCACGGAAAGGGGACCGCAGTGGATAGAAAAGCATGCCCCTCTCTGGGGCTAGCACAGCCTTTTAATTTCTGACTTAGCTTTCAATCCTATCTCTAGTTCCGCAACGCCGTTGAGATGCCTGGGACAAGTGAGGACGGAGAGTTCACATCGAGGTGGACGTACTTCAATGCGATCGCGGTACAAATGGGTCAGACCATTCCTGGACCCAACTACACTCGAATCAGAAATTACAGTTCTGTTCAATTCCATCACTGTTGCCCGAACACAGAGCTGTGTTTCCTGAGACAGGAGCCTTCTATGCTTGGGATGAGAACTTATTTTGGTTGACTCGTCACCCTCTGCGGGATCAGTCTGGACTTCCCTCTCTTTTAGAAAAGGCGTCAGAGGGGGAGATGGGGGATGGGCGGACGAGCAGGAAAAGGCAAGGTGAGCAGGCAAAGGAGATGGAGCGTGACCTGGGTCCAAAGCTGAACCCTCGCATGGGGGCTGGGTTGACCTTTCAACTGCCCAGGCAGGCCCCCGCTGAGCTCTCCTTTTCAGCCTCCTTAAAGGCTAATTACTGCTGAATGGGTTCCTGAGGTTGGAAATTTTTCAAAGAATTTCTGAATATGTCTCTATAGTTCTTTTCTCCTAACAATAGCATCTATCAAACAGCCCGGAGAAGGCTCTATTTAAAAGCACCGACAGGAGAGCAGAAGAGTGTGTTTGATTGCCGAAGTGACTAATTTATTTTTACACAGTATTAACGATGCGACAATAACCAATATCTATAGCCTGGTTTTGACAGTTGTTCACAAGGGTTCCCATTGTTTAAAGAAGAAGAAAAGGCGGTGGGGGGGAGAAAGTACGAAAGAGAGCGTTTTATTTTGCTACATTTCCATTTGTTAACAAAACTCCCCATAAGCAAAACCAGAGGTCATTAGCAAACAAGCAAAACATGCCCGTCTCCAGGAGAATACAATTCCCTTCATCATTGAAAACACAGCTCTGCTGAAAACCCCAATCATGACAAATCCTTAACATGAAAAATTCAGTGCAGACTTGAAACCACCTGACTTTACTTTGGGTTTGTGCTCCTTAAAATTACCTAGAAAATACCATAATCTTCTCTTCGCGAGGCTGGATGGGGGCCAGGGCCCCGGCTCCAGAGGCAAAGGGCAAACTGAAAATCATGTCTGAACACTCCGCTCCACCCTCGCTCCCCAGGCCGCCTGGCCCCGTGACAGAAAGTGAGGTCTGAGGCACATTCATCTTGAGTGTTGGCCACAACTCAAGACTCTTACAGGACAAACAAAATGAAATCCAAAATGTTATCACCCCCGCCTTAAGGAGTCAAATGGGCTTAAACGATTGCCCTGCCTGTGGTGAGCAGTTCACATTTGCAGTGTAATAGGCAACCAATAGAATTGGATTAAAACGAAGCTTTTTGTTTAGGGGAAAGATCCTTAGCTGAGAGTTTACCTTTTCAAGTTATTTTTTAGAATCATTTGGTGTGTGTGTGTGTGTTCATGTGACAGAGACGGGTAGGGGGGGCATTTCTATAGATTTCTCTATGGAACCAAACGCTTTGAGAGTGAAAGGCAAAATGCAGAGAGGATGGAGGGTACAGGGACTCCACTGTGGGGGCCTGCTTGCCTGGCGTGGGTGCCCCCAAACTGTGGGTGAACTTCTCAGTGCCCTGCACGCGCCTTCACTGGAAGTGTCAGTTCTTAAGGACTCACTCTCCGCGACGCCCGCCCACTCTGACACCCGCAGCTCTCTCTGGCTTTGGATGGGTGAGCGCCAGCAAAGGCTGTCCAGTGATTTTTACCTCCTGCCGAGCTAGTGACAGTCTCGGCACAAACAGCTACACTGAGAAAGTGCCCGCACACCACGGAGCCCGAGGCCCGTGCCCCACGAGACAGCCAGGGCCTGTGAATCCCGGCACCGTCCCACGGGGCAGGTCGGGCTGAAGGGCGGGGCCAGGCGGTGCAGGGATGGTTTCCCCCTCGTCCCCTAATCAAAACCCTCTGCTCCGGCCACAGGGCTGCGTTCACCATCCCCTCTGCACACCGGCTCCCTCTGGCCTCCCAGCCTGTGTTCACTCTGCTTCCCGGCTTGGAGAATGTACTGCTCTCTCTCCTCCGGCAAAGGGTCAGTCCTGTGACCCCCAGCAAGGCCTGCGGGACCCCTCCTGCCCTCTCTACCACCTCCGCGCAGGAGGCTGCTCCCCAGGACCCAGCCTCTGCTTTCTGGCTTCCTCGTAGGTGCTCTGGGGCCGCCTTGGGATCTTTCTTATGCACTTGTATTTAAATATACTCTCACTTTATTCCTGAAGTTTAGTTTTTCCATGCAGAGCAAGGCTGTATGTGTGTGAGTGTGTGCGTGTTGTAAAAAGTTATTATGTTAGCCCTGGCCAGTTTGGCTCAGTGGTTAGAGTGTCCGCCCATGGACCAGAGAGACCTGGTGCGGTTCCGCTAAGGGCACGTACCTGGGTTGCAGTTTGTCCCCGGCCTGGGTTGGGGTTGTGTGGGTGGCAACTACTCGATGTGTCTCTCTCACATCGATGTTTCTCTCTCTCTCTTCCTCCCTCTTTCCCTCCCACTCTATCTGAACATGAATGCAAAAATGTCCTCGGGTGAGGATAAAAAATAAAAAAATAAAAAATAAAATAAAAGTTATGATGTTAGAACAGTTTTAGAGTCACGGCAAAATTGAGTGGAAGGTACAGAGAGTTCCCATCTACTCCCCGGCCCACACACCTGCAGCTCCCCCATTATCCACACTGCCTACAGAGGGTACCTCTATGACACTCCATGAACCCACAGGGACACATCATCGGCATCGCCCCACGTGCGCAGTTTATCTGGGTTTCGCTCTTGGTGTGGTCCGATCTGTGAGTTGGGGCAAATGTCCAAGGACAGCTCTCCACCACTGAAGTAGGTACCATGTTTCACCGCCCTAAAGTCCTCTTTAGAGTGCGGTTTTCCAAATAGTTGTGGAGGGCTGTGGGTTTAATTCTTGGGGGTCAGTGCAACTAGAATCATTATTTTATATTTTCCTTTAGGTGAGAGACAAACAAATCATGCAGACATGCTCTGGGTCCTCTTGATGCTGCTGACTTATAGCTGTGTGTGTCGGGATCTAGGTCTGCAGGAGCGGTTCCGTTCCAGTTAGGGCAGACTGGGGACGAAAACAAGACACCCAGGAGCCATGTGTAGGAAATACCTGTCTGTGCCCCTTGAGGGTCATTCCTGCGCAGAGTCACCCACAGCCACACTGTGAACACAGTTCAGTTTCAGGGGAACATCACTGTCACATGAAGTTAAGGTGGTTCATTGAAATGGTATCTAAGGAGTGTGTGTGAGTAAATTTAATCGGGAAGTTCGAGGGAGCTGTAAAATTATTTAAGAGTTATAGACTACGTATAGCTCATATACCTATTGAAAAACCTCAGTGGCTTCTCATGACCTTTTAGGACAGAGTCCCCTGATTCCCTTTTCAACCTCATCTCTTGCAATTCTGCTTTCGCGATAAACACGGAGACCTCCGTCCTGTTCCTCACACAAGCCACGTCAGGCTCACGCCTGCTTCACAGACTGTCACGTGTGTCCCTTGCATCCACCGTACTCCCTTCCCCCAACTCCAGAGCCAATTTCTTTTCATCATCCATGTCTACCCAGGTGTCCCCTTTTCAGAGAGGACTGCCCTAGTCACCCATCGAAAATTCTCCCCAATGTCCTCTCACTCTCTACCCTGAACCCTGCTTCATTTTCTCCCTAACACTTATCACTATGTGAAATTTCTTATGTACAGTTGGTCCCCATTATTTGTGGATTCCATATTTTCCCATCTGCCTACTCTCTCAGTTAATGGGTAACCCCAAATCAGTATCTCGAAGTCGTTCACAGACGAGTGCAGAGTGGAGGAACATTCGCCACCTGACACGCACACCCTGCTGAGGGGACAAGAGGAATCTGGCCGGCTGCTTTCAGCTCTCATGCTGTAAACAAACATCCGTTCTGTGGCCGACTGGGTGCCACGTGCTTTCCATTTTTGTGGGTTTTCTTGCCGGTGATGTCTCTGTTTAAAATGACCCCCCACCCCTGGCCGGTTTGGCTCAGCGGTTAGAGCGTCAGCCAGCGGACCAAAGAGTCGCGGGTTCAATTCCAGCCAACGGCACGGACCTCGGTTGCGGTTCGGTCCCCAGCCCTGGTCGGGGTCATGCAGGAGGCAACCAATCGATGTGTCTCTCTCACATTGATGTTCCTCTCCCCACCTCCCCCGACTCCATCTGAAGATAAATATGGAAAAAAGTATCCTCGGGTAAGGATTTATAAATAAATAAATAAATAAATAAATAAATAAATAAATAAAATGGCCCCCAAACATAGTGCTAAAGTGCCGTCCAGTGTTCCCATGCGAGAAGGCTGTGGTGTGCCTTACTGGGAAAATATATATTATATAAGCTACCTTCAGGCAGGAGCCATTGGCTGCAATCCAACATTAACGGATCAACCATACGTATTAAATAAGGTGTCTTTAAACAAAAACACACATAAAACAAGATCATTGGTTGATGAAAATGTGACCAGAGGCTGTCAGAAATTCAATCCTGTATTTCCCCTGGAAGCAACAGTTCAGCGTTGGCCCATTCACTGTGAATATGAGAGTTAATTTTTTTTTCTTCCCAACCAGAGTGGACATGCCTGGGAAGTCCGGGACTCTGTCTCCCATTGTACTCTCATATTCCCAGTGCTGGGACCACAGTAAACCCTCGATAGTTATGTATTAAATGAATAAGTACAAGGAGTGTATACCTTGTTCTCTATCTGTATTTAAATTACACTCGAATGAATAAAGCAATACAGTGAGGTTGACAAGAACTTTTTTTCTTTAAAGAAGTTCTATTTTTTACTTAAGTTTGAGTAGGGAGATGTATACTCTGCACCCATGAGCAGGGACCGCGTCTCATTTCTATTCTCTTCAATGGCCTTGGCATGAGCTGAAAAACACATTAACTTCATCTTAAATGTTGGCTTAATGAATAAAAAAAGATCAAATACAATATTATTTAGATTAGAAGGATAGAGAAGGCAATACTTGCCTTCACTTACCAGCAGAAGTTAATTAAATTTACACTGCTATCAAGAGACTGAGAAGACAAGCCACAGACTGGGAGAAAATATTTGCAAAAGATACATTTGATAAAGGACTGTTATCCAAAATATACAAAGAACTTTTAAAACTCAACACTAAGAAAACAAACAACTTGATGAAAAATAGGCCAAAGATTTTAACAGACACCTCACCAAAGAAGATACACAGATGGCAAATATGCATTTGAAGAGATGCTCCCTATCATCTGTCCTCGGGGAGATGCAAATTAAATCAACAGTGAGATACACTACACATCTGTCAGAGTGGCCACAGTCCGGAACACTGACAACACCAAGTGCTGTCTGTCCAGAATGTGGAACAACGGGAACTCTCATTCATTTGCTGGTGGGCATGCAAAATGGTACAACCACTTTGGGAGACAGTCTGGCAGTTTAAGAAACTAAACATACTTTCACTATATGATCCAGCAATCATACTCACTGGTATTTACCCAAAGGAGTTGAAAGCTTATGTCCACACAAATACTTGCACATGGATGGACGTTTATAACAACGTTATTCACATGTGCCGAAGCTTGTAAGCAACCAAGGTATCTTTCAGTAGGTGAATAAATAAACTATCGTACATCCAGACAATGGAATATAATTCAGTGCTAAAAAGAAATCAGTCATCAAGCCGTGGAAAGACGTGGAGGGAACGTAAATGCGTATTACTAAAGAAAGAACCCAATCTGAAAAGACAACATACTACTTGATTCCAACTATATGACATTCTGGAAAAGGCAAAACTATGCAGACAGCAAAAAGATCAGTGCCAAGGGTTAAGGGTGTAGGGATAAACAGGCAGAGCACAGAGGATTTTAGGGCAGTGAAATATTCTGTATGATATTATAAGGCTGGATATATGTCATCATACATTTGTCCAAACCCATAGAATGGACAACACTAAGAGTAAACCTCAATGTAAACTATGGGCTTTGATGTGAAAAAATATTTGCACTGTTATTATATTCTTGCATGTTTTGCAATGATAACATGTAGGTCGATATGTAGACATTTATGTGTTTATATATGTGCACAATTGATTGTATAGAAGGGGAAATGATCAATGGAGTAGAAAAAAGATGATAAATAGAGAATGCAGTTGTCAGAAATATCAATAAGGAACAGAAGTGTCTTTGCAGGTCCATGGGGCAGTTCAGTCACTGGGTGCCTGAATAAGGACTGAAATAAATGTGCATAACAAATAATAAATAAATTAATAAATAAATATAAAACTTCTGAGTTTCTCTGATCATTAATCAGTAATCAGCAATATAACTGCTGGAGGCTTAATTTAGTTGATATGTAATGGTCAATAAGATAATCAGCCTACATTACGTATTAACCATTTACCACTCTGACTAAAAGCTGTGGGGAATATAGAACAGATGTGAAATATGACCACTAACCTCAAGAAGCTCAGCTCAGTGGAAAGAGGAAAACAATTAACAAATAAATACAATAAAAGACACTTACATTAGCCCTGGCCAGTTTGTCTCAGTGGTTAGAGCGTCAACCCGAAGACCAAAGGATCTCAGGTTTGATTCCTGGTCAAGGGCACATGCCTGGGTTGCAGGTTTGATCCCCGATTCCAACCAGGGCTGTGCAGGAGGCAACCAACTGATGTGTCTCTCTCACATCGATGTTTCTCTCTCTTTCTCTCTCCCTCCTTCTCTTCCACTCTATCTTAAAAAAAAAAAAAAAATGAATAGAAAAATATCCTCAGGTGAGGATTAACAAAAAACAAAAATAAAAGACACATTATATTCATGTTTTAGATTTTTTAGTGTTGATTAAAATTATTATGAGAATAGTTTTATGACTACAGAGTGATACATTATTAAACCAGATAAAAGTGGTTATCCCAGGATCTGAGTCCACTACTAAATGGCAAATAAAAATAGGCAGACAGTTCAAAATATTAAAACTATTTCTTTTTAGCACACTGATTTCTAACTGAATCAATCACAATCAATGTGCGGTGGAAAAAATATGGGACTGAAAGAATATCTAATCACTCCTCTCTAGACATTGGTTTCTTTTCTGTAAAATGCGGGCATTAACTGCAAAGGAGTCCTCAGGTCTGCTTTCTGTGACTTAAACCAGATTTTCTAGCTGTCGTTCTGTCTTGATTCCCACACATGGACTTCGATTCTATAAAGGACATAAAGACTGTTTACAGAAAAATAAGTGGCATATTTATTTACTCGCTGTTCCCCGTGGTGCCGGCACCGTGCCTGCCTTCGTGGAAAGCTCCTTCCACGGCTTGCAGAGCCTGTCACGCTGCTGTCTCGACATACTGTTTCTGGACACGTAAGTCTTCTTTCCTTTCAGTCTCTCTCTTTCCTTTCTCTCTAGCTATATTCAAGTTGAATCATCTCCATCCGAACTGATTTTAATCTTGCTTACTTGTTGCACATCATTACTGGAAGTGCAAATTGGAAAGATGGTGTTCAGAACTTGGGGGACCCATGGGCAGACGCTTGTCCAAAAGCGTGGGAAACCGTGACAGCAGGTTGAGGTGTTCAGAACGATCAGGAAAGCAAACAGAGCACTGTCAGCGTTTCCAGACGCCTGTTCCAAGGAATACTGTTCTCTCAGTGTTCTTGGGTCAAAACAAGCCCCATAGCCACGTAAGTTTGGGGATCTCTGCAGGCCATCCATCCAGCCCGTTCCTGAAGAAAAGGTTCAGAAGGCCTCCCTGCTAAAGATACTTACTCACTTTAACTCTTTCTGCATTGTTTTTAAATCACGGAACTCCTTTTAAAAATGCCTGTTAAGACTCCACAGAGTACAAACACTGTTACATGTCACAGTATAAGGAGATGGCATGATGAAAAGTGTATTTTAGGAAGATTATCTAAGAAAACAGCAGGAAAAATGACCATGGGGAGACACCAACTTCGGAGAAATTGGTAATATCTTTGTCACAGACTTGATAACAAAGACATGTTCAATCTCTGCTCTTAAGGAACTATTTTTTTTTCAAATGGATAGACTTTTTTTTTGCGAGGAGGACATTCTTAGAGAAGAGAATAACTGATCTAAGTTATTAGAACTCTAGATTAACACAAAATACTGTAAAAAAGAAACAAGATCACACACACGCAGACACTCACAGACATGAAGACACACAACTTCATTTGGATGGCCCATGGATTGTTCTGTTAAGAACAATGATCGTAACAGCAAAAGAACAGCAAAACTCAGCTCATTTACTGAACTTTGTAAAGAGCGTGGGGGGGAGGGGATGACTGAGGGAGAGAAAAATCAAATCAATCAGGCACCAATTAAGTTCCATAGGTGGGTGGAAGCCAAGAGTCTCAAGCAAAACCCTCCTGGATTAGTGACCCATTATCCCCCTTAATGCAGCTGGGCCTGGCAGAGTGGTAAAGGGAAATCTGGTTTAAAAGTTAAGTTTTTAATCATTAAGGAAGGTCCTAAGTGAGAAGGAAACTGACAACTTATAAGAGACTTCTTCTTACTTTTGACTTGGGCTTAGCTCAAGCCAATGAACCAGGGGACAGGAGAGAAAAGTATTTCATGCGGCTGCCAAGTCCGCAGCATTCCTCTCCAGAAACTCCCACAGAGCTGGTGAGCTTCCAGTAGTAAACACAGAGGGCTGTTTCCCCAGGATTTATGGGAGGGCCTGTTACTCCACTTTGGAAGGAAAAATGAGAGTTTTCAATGATTAATTATACTTATTTTTACTCTCCAAAACTCTTATTTATTCTTTACAAAGTACTAGAAGAACTAGAACAATCTCTCAATTTTTATTGTCCAAGATGATAAAGTAGTAATTTTTCCTAATGGTCAAACTCCACTTGTTTGTAATACTGGCAAACTAATATCTATTAGACACAGGATAAAGATGAGCAAAGAAATAACCTACTCTGAAAAAAAGAGCGTGTGAATATATACAAAATAAAGAAATGTGCAGAAATTGTGAAAGTGACTGATATCAGAATATACCTAGAAAAAATCCTTACATAGGCTTTCTTCAGATTCAAGACAAATGGGAGTATCTCCACCTTCCTGTCTTGCCACATTTAAATTCTTTTTTCGAAGTCAGAACGTGGGTGGGAGGGACTCTGTGTGGGGATTAGATGTAGTAGTGACAGAAGTCTATTAGAACAAAGAAGGATGAAGCAGGGAATGCAGGTATATTTGGCTCAAAAATTAAAAAATAATTATAAATGGATGAAAAGTCCAGCTGAAGATATGACGGAGGAACAAGTAAACATAAAGCTAACAGAACGGCCCGGCCAGTGTGGCTCAGTGGTTGAACGTTGACCCATGCACCGAGAGGTCACCAGTTCGATTCCCGGTCAGGGCACAT
Source organism: Tadarida brasiliensis (assembly GCA_030848825.1). Taxonomy (NCBI): domain Eukaryota; kingdom Metazoa; phylum Chordata; class Mammalia; order Chiroptera; family Molossidae; genus Tadarida; species Tadarida brasiliensis. The sequence goes on along the minus strand of CM061267.1, from coordinate 71,958,137 downwards.
GCCCAGGTTGTGGGCCCAATCCCCAGTGGGGGGCATGCAGGAGGCAGCCAATCGATGTTCTCTCTCATCGATGTTTCTATCTATCTCTCTCTCCCCCTTCCTCTCTCTCTAAAAATCAATAAAGAAAAAAAAATTAAAAAAAAAAGAAAAAGCTAACAGAAAGGTCACATGAAACAATTCCACAAGATCCACTCAAGATGGGGGTCCGTGGCAGCATATTTACAAAAGCATAATTAGAATTATGTGACATCATTGGTATAATGTGAGACACATGGAAGTATTCAGCTTAATGTAGTTTCTATCATTATTATTATTATTATTATTATTATCATTATAGTCTTTATCATCATGATGGAGCTTCATCTGAAAATTTATGTGGAGTAGTAAATTGGGAGAGAAGTTTCATGAAAGATTGCAAAAGTAAACATTCTGGTCAATCAAGATACTACCATTGAATGTGGTAGAAATGTGAATGTTCGTTAAAAATCCCATCTACTAATGTTGAGATAGGAGAGGTCTATGGGATGCATCGAGTTACTGTGGAACACGAGTACCACTGGTAATCTAATGAAGCAGTCATCAGACTAGAACACTGTGCTTTAGAGTCCTGAGGGGAGGTGAATGTCTCCAGGGCCCGGTCTCACTCTGCATAGCATGAAGAAGAGGCAGTAAGGCCCCACTTTAGCATAAGCTATAGCCCTTGTCAGTTTCAGATAACAAGGGCTACCCCTCATCGCATAGCATCACAGACTGCCTTTCACCATCTGGTCCCTTGTTTTTTGCCTCCAGAGACATCTGTTCATTATTCCCTTCTGGTCACCTTGTATCCACTGCTCCAGCTCAACTAAACCACTTTCATATCCAAATAACAACAACTGCAACAATAACAATATTTAATGATAATAATAGTATTGCTACTTTTTTTCACAGTGCTTACTCTGTGCTGGCACTTTTCTAAGAGCTTTACATATATTAATTCATCTTTACACGTATCCTATGGGATAGGCATTATTTTAATTCCCATTTTATAGATGAATAAACTACAGCACAGAGAAGTGAAGTAACTTTTCTAAAGTCACATCGCTGGAGTATCAACTATTCTATGCTTCTGTTTTTTAATATTCTGTTCCTTTTGCTTAAATGCTCTTCCTTTTCTCACTTTATCGAACTAATTCCTTCATACTCCAGCTTGGATGTCACGTACTTTAACAGCTGCCCTCTCCATCCCCACTATACTGCTTTAGTTCGAGTTAGGAATTTCTCTTATAAACTATGGTTTGGGAAGAGTCAAGCCCCCCCTTTCTGGAGGGAAACACATCCCATAAGACACAGAGTTTCCCAGGGATACCTTTAGAAAGAGACTTCCTGCATGTAACTAGGCTACTGTGTACCAGGAGGTCACTGTCAGGCCTGTTGGGGACCTCTTCCCTTGCTCACTTGGACAAATATTCACTCTCCGAGTGGAAGGAGTGGCCAAAGACACATACTATGCTGCCCAGCTCTTTAGATCATTCTCACAAAGCAGTAGGAATTCTACTCATCTACTTCGTAAGAAAAATATTTAGGAGGCCACTCTATTCCTGCCTGGATGGTTGCCTTAGATATTTTTTTTCCAAAATTATAGTTTCTTAACTATTTCCTAATAGAATTTTAAAAGCTTAACCTCAGTTTAACCTCAGTTTTCTAATCATTATATTTCTAAATGATGGCTATGAATTTTACTGCTCAAAACCACTGCTAACTAAATATTTGCTACAGTATTTCTTTAATGTGCATCTTTTTAAAAACCCAGGGGTTATTAGTTCATGTATTAATTCAATGATTTATTCAGTACCAACCAGGTGCCAAGGTTATGCCAGGTACTGGGGAGGCAGATAAAATAATATGGGTCTACTCTCAAGGAGCTCACAGTCTTATGGGGAAATTGTGCAAATACTACACATACTAAATGTGATTCATTGGGGAAGACAAAAGTATTTTAATTATTACATTATCTATAATATAGACGTTTAACATTTATTGCAATATATCATCATTTTCAATGAATACGTTTTAAATGTAATAACTAATGTTTTTTCTTAGAAACAAAAATTTCCCATTTCTTGTATTCACAAAAACTCAAATTATCATTCCTTTCTAGTAGGTAAGGGGAGAAAACATCAGGCAAGATAGTGATATTTTAATTCTGGCAGAGGATATAAAACTGAAATAGATAATACTTATTATTTATTGATTTCACAGTAGCTGCTTGAAAATTGAAGATTGTCTTTCTAATTTGTGCAAAGTCATCACCACTGAGTATTTAGAGAATTTTGTTCTCAGATGCACTGTTTTGTTAAAAGACTAGAGGATTGAGATGTATGTTAACTGCTCAGACAGATTATACACTGTCAGTACACATCTGGAGGAAGTCAGAGACTTCCATCAATCAAATGTGTGTCCGGAGGTTCCTGGATGATAGCACCCCAGGGTGCTGTCCAGGATCACCATCAGATACCAACACATGGGGGATGTCAGGCCATATACCTGGCCAGTCAACAGAAAGGAACGGAATTTTAGGGTCCAAAGTTCTAGTGCAGAAAGGATTTGGAGGATTTTATCAATACAAGCAGAAGAGACACAAGCCCTTTGAAGTTTAAAGGACGGGGCTGAGCTGGCAAACACACGAAGAGTATCAAGAACCTTAATCCCGTGAAGCTGTACCTGGACCAAAATAAATATTAACCCAATGTTTAATTGGAATCCACTGAAACTTTCCAAATGGGATGCAATGATCAAAAGCCCAAAGACTTGTCTGGCCACTAAGCTAAACTACAGCACAGGAACAAAATTATCCCAAACCTCAGCAAACAGAAAAGCTGAGTGGAATAATGAATGTTTTCATCCAGCCAGGAGTTCGTATTTTATTTCTAAGCACCAACTCCAGCATTTCTTGATGGATGCGAAATGTAATGTGCTAAGATAGAGTAAAAGGTAAGGGCTGGTATTATTCAATAGAATTTATTCAGGCAATGCATTAAAAACATTTTTTTAAAGGATCACCAAGGATAGACTTTTAAGTATGCAGCTTTTTACTCTTCTCTTAAAAAATAGCCTCATTGATATATTTAAAGAAGGATGTTCCTGGGGACTAATTGACATTATTGAAACAACAAAGTCATAAAATGAAAATGGCAAAATGACATTGGAACGGGCAAGAAGGAGGTCAGGTCAGCTTGTGAGGGAGCAGGTTTAGTGGTCATCATGGGGAAAAGGTGGACTTCAGGAGGTAAAAGTGTAGGTTGGTGGCAAAAGGCAGAAGATACACAGGATGGAAAAGGAACAGGAAGGTCAAGGGTGGGTGTCTGTGTTTTGTTTTGTTTTGTTTTCAATACATTGGAAGGAAGGGGAAGTTGGGCATATAGAGAAGAGACAGATGATGCTTAATGTGGGAATTCACAGGGAAGATCTCCCATGGGCGGCCTCCATGTGGATAGGGAGAGGATCTACACTCCATCTTCCCCACCCTGATCCCATAACCCAATCAGCACACATCTGATTGTTCTACTATTCATGTGGACTCTCCCATATATTGCCTATATGCTAACCAACGTAACAATACTCTATTCTACACATGGTTCTATTTTAACTCTTTATCCACTGAAGCAAGGATCATATAGTTTATTTCCTTTCGTTTTCTTGCATGAAGTTAAAATAAAATATGTTGATAATTAAGGTGATGAACAAAGCTTCTATCACTATCAAAAATGGTTGCATTGCACCCTGGCCCAGCATGGCTCTGTGGTTAGTGTGTCGGCCCTGGCACCGAAGGGTTGTGGGTTTGATTCCCGGTCAAGGGCACATACCTGGGTTGCAAAGTTTAATCCTGGCCCTGGCTAAGAGCATTCAGGAGGCAATCAGTCGATTTGTCTCTCACATCAATGTTTCTCTCTTTCTCTCACTCTCTCTCTCTCTTCCACTCTCTCTAAAAAAAAAAAATCAGTGGAAAAAATATCCTCTGGTGAGGATTAACAACAACCACAACAAAAATGTTTGCACTGCTATACTTAAAAAAAAGTATGCCTTAAGTTTTTTTTGGGGGGGGGGGTGGGGAAGCACCTGCCTCTGTCACTAAAACACAATAAGTTATTTTCTCTTATTAAGTCAATTAAGCTACTGAAACCAGAAAAAATCATTTTGAAATTTCAAGATCTATAATACTATTAGGTAGGTTCATTTCCACCAATAATCAGTCTGGCTACTTGGTGTTCAAGAACGAAACCACTCTTTAGGGACTATTCAGAAGCTCAAACTTCCAAAACACACAGTATTATGTTCTTCCTTTAGCCTTTCCCAAATCAAAAACTCCACCTGCCCAATCTTCATGGCAAATTCAAATACATCCATATATAAAGTTATTGGTAATATTAAGTTTTCAAATCACAAAAAGAACGGACAACGGCTGCATTTTCTCCAAATATACTTTTTCTATTTAACTGCCCTATTTCTAATATCCTGTGTGGAGAAATTTTAGTTTTCAGTCTTGATCTTTAAAATCCTAGTTTTCTCTTTTTAGAACTGCATGAAGTGCTATTGTCTCTTTGGCAATCACATTACTTATGCAAAGTGAATGGATATGGACTGTCCTACCGGCTTCACGATTAGATTTGCTCAGTGAGCTAATTACAGCATAACATGCTCCCCTGGAATACAGATTTTCTCTCCTGATATCTTATCTTTGTGTCAGAAATGTGGATTCTTGGTCAGCAGTAGAATGTACGAAATTTTCCTGTTGTTGGGCTTTCCTTTAAATTTCTTTTGGTTATCTTTTTGAGCTACACTTATTTTTATGCACAAAGTATCATATTGAAGCCACTTTTTAAATTTGACTTCTGACTTGTTCAAAGTCTTACTTCTCTTCGCAGCAACTCTTTCTAGCATTTGAAGGATTCTTCCTTATCTTATTTAATTTGAAATCTGCTATGATTTGAATATTTGTGTCCCCCCAAAATTCTTAATGTTGAAATCTCAATTCCCAAAGATGACTGTATTAGGAGGTGAGGGCCTTTGGAAGGTGATTAGGTCATAGGGTGGAGCCCTCACCAATGAGATTAGCATCTTATAAGAGACACCCATAGAGCCCTGGCCGGTTTTGCTCAGTGGTTAGAGTGCTGGCCCACGGACCAGAGAGACCGGGGTTTGGGTCTCACTAAGGGCACGTTCCTCAGTTGCAGTTTGTCCCCGGCCCCTGTCGGGGTCATGTGGGTGGCACCAGTCGATGTGTCTCTCTCATATCAATGTTTCACTATCTCTCTTCCTCCCTCTCTCCCTCCCGCTCTATCTGAAGATAAATGCAAAAATGCCCTCGGGTGAGGATAAAAATAAAAGAGAGAGACCCCACAGATATCCCTAGCATCTTTTAAGAAGTGAAGACGCAGTGAGAAGGAGTTGACTATGAACCAGGAAGACAGCCATCACCAGAAAGTGACCATAGAAGCACCTTGATCTTGGACTCCTCAGCCTCCAGAACTTTGAGAAAGAACTTTCTGTTGTTTATGAGCCACCCAGTCGGTGCTATTTGTTACAGCAGCCTGAACAGACTAAAATAAAATCTTAAGTGTGAGGGCATCTAACTCAGTTATCCAGTATGCCTCCGCTAACCTTCTCCACCTTTGTTTAAATGATCAGAGGACTCCAAGTTACCCAGTGAGTTTAAAATAAAGATTACTAAGGTAACCATTATTGTCAGAAGGAATTAAAATGTAATTATGCATCTCATTTTCTTCTCTGCTCTACACCTATCTGAAAATTCTCATTGTCAACAAGACTGAAAAAAAACATCCAAAAAACGCCAAAGCCGGATTTCCACTATTTCCAAATTAATATATATTTCACTTTGCCCTTTTATTAAAATAAAGAAGTTCATTTTCAATCATAGTCTTTCAAAAGGTATTAGAAACTTTAAGAGATGGTGCCACCTTTTCCTTTAAATTTTACGTGTGCTCAGATTAAGACGAGGAGAAAGTCTCTAGCCAATGTTGCTGAGAGTATCAAGAGAACCATTGTTTCCAGCGCATCACCACAAGAGGTCATGACATTTAGGGTTTCAGATATAGTCACGGTACAGCCCCCTCACCACAGCAAATAGGGTATTAATTATATCAGGAACCTAGTTGGGGTGTGGAACGTTGGTTTTCATTCTCCCGTCTGAGCCCTGAACTACTCCCCAGTTCCCAAACACAACCCTCTGACTTCACCGAGAGGAGAAAGGAGAGAGCCCTGAAAATAATGGAACTGCCTCACTTAGTTCTGCCAGATGGGGAACTTGAATAAAACGTCACACTGGTTTAGAGCATGGCTCTTCACATTTTAGCAGCACCAGGGTCATCAGGACCGAAGACTGCCAGGCCCCATCCCCAGACTTTTGGATGCAGATGGACTGCAGTGGTGCCCAGGGAATTTGCATTTCTAATTAGTCCTAGGTAATGCTCATGACGATCAAGGGACACACTTTCAGAACCCTGTATTTAGAATTACAGAGACATGGTATCTCTCTCACACCTGAATTTGTAGACCTGCTATAATTATTTGGGGACAGGTTGTGGACAGCTTAGAATGTTAGATTCAGGAGGTTTCTGAAGACCTAAGAGATCTGATAGTAGAGATTTTACATAATTCCTAGCACTCTTGTACAAGTTAAATTAGACACCACCTGGGGAATGTATCTTTGATATTGAGCCCCAGCTGGCCCTCAAGTCTGTGATGTTCTGACATCCTCTGGAGTCAGGGCCATGTCCCATGTCTTGCAGGACCTGGTCTAAACCTTTCTCCTCCTCCAGTGTTAGTAGGTAAGTGTGCCTCTCACCTCATCAGGAAAATAGAGACCTCTCATTCTCTGCTTCCCCCTCCACTTTCATTTAGCTAAACCTATCCATAGTCTTTTCTCTAGTCTTAGCTGTGTCCTGCCTCTTCTCCCCACCCATCCCCACATGGACACCTGATATCACCTTTCTGAACTTTTCAGACCACCCACTGTCGATCGGCAGTTTTCACCGGCTCCTCTCTTCTGGCCACCAACGTGCTCAAGTCTCTTCAAAAGTACAACGACCGGATCCTTCCTTGGCCCAGTTTTCCCTGCTAGCAACAGCTCCATCTCCTTCCGTTCATAGCCCAGTGTCCGAAAGAGGAGTCTATATTTTCCGTGTCTGCTGTCTTTCCTCCTCCCTCCGCAAAGACAGACCCACAATCTGTCCCCACTGCTCTCACTGAGGCCAAGGCCACCTTCCTCTTGCCTTTCCCACCTGTGTGTTCCTTCTGGTTCTGCAGCATCCACAGCTCCAAGGCTGTGCCCTGGTCCTCTTCAATCCACATTCTATTCATAATTTTCTCCCTTGGAATCGACTATCTGCTGATCACTGTCATAACTATATTTTTAACTCCACTCTTGCCTCTGAGCTCCAGTATTTTTGAATACCTTTTAGGAATTTGCAAGCTTGCTCTAGACTGCTAATTTTCTACTCCCAATCCTGGCCTGCCCCTCCTCCTCTTCCTCTATTTCCTGTTTCCATCACTGGCACCATCATTCCCTCACTCACATGCCTAAGGAAGAAATATCAGAGTCGTCATTGACTCTCCTGGCAAATCAAGTCAGTTGGTCACCAGGTCTGCTAGATTCTCTCAGACCTGTGTTCTGCACAAGCCCCTCCTCCGCCCTGCCACTGCCAAAATTCTGGCTCCAACCCTGGAAGGTCCAACTAGCCTTATAACCGGAATTCTTGTCTCTAGGCTTAGCATGTGGGCTTTGGGGTCACACACATCTGGGTTCCCAGTCCCAGTTTCCCCACTTTCTCACTGAGCATATCAGCTATCAGCTGCAGCCTGGACATTTTTATTTCTAATCACTGGGAATCATTTCAGTTGTGAACTACTAAATGCAAACATGTCACTTTCTAACAATGATTTCTTATTTGACTAATACTCATACTCAATTACTCCCTTCATACCTTGGTCTGATAGGGGCTCCGGTCCCTTGCTCCTTTTACTTTCTCCTATCTGTTTTCATTTCCTTTCTGTTCCGGCTTAGAATCCTTAGTCTCTGACACCAAACAGTTTCCTGTTCATTTCTCCAAATCCCACGTCCTGTTGTCCTTCATCACATCCTGGTGAAGTTCCAGCCAGGATCCATCAGAGCCCCTCACCCACGTCCACCTTTGTGCGGCTAAGTTCCCTTGGAGGAAGCCAGCCCTGCTGATGGATGCCATCAAAACATTCTGGTCTCCAACCCACCTGGGGGCTCCACTGCCCAGAGTCTGTCCGTGTTTCCATAATCAGCCCTTCCTCTTCTCTCCTGTGACCAGCTGGAACTTGCTTCCTTCAGTCCCTCCATTTCCCACTCAGCTGAATATTTTACCTTCATTTCATTAAGAAAGAGTATCATATGAGAGTTCCCTCTGCTTCCATTCACCAAACCTACACACTTCCCTGCATTTGCCTCCATCCCTCCTTTCATTACAACAGAAGAAATGTCACCACCCAGATTTAAAATTCACCCCCTGCCCACACTACGCATCGTATTCTCTCCAACATTTCTAGGGCCCTTTCTCTGCCTTACACTTACAGACTTTCCACCCTTTTCCTTTAAAGGCTCTTACACGACAGCAACATCCTCAAGAGTCTCTATAATTAAAAAGAAAAAGAGAGAGAGAGAGAGAGAGAGAGAGAAAAGACTAGAAAAAAGAAGAAAAAACACTGTCTCTACTCCCATCTTCCTCTCCTCACAGCCAAACATCTCGATTTCTCTTCAGAGCTTCTTTGCTTTCTACTTAGTCCTTAACTCATTGCAGCTTGTGTCCCACCCGTCAGTACACTTCAGCAGGACTGTACTTGCCATGGGCACCAGTGGCTTCGGGTTGCTAAATACTACAGACATGCAGTAAGTCCTCACTTAACGCTGTCCATTGAGTGAACTGAGGTATAGCAAAACCTATTTTACCATAGGCTGATTGTTATAAACTAGAGTTAAGTTCCTAGGCATCTCATCAACATTATAAGGAAATGACCTTGAACAAAATGTTATTCAAGGACCTGCTGTGTTTCAGTCTTGATGTTACTTCTCTGAGGTATTTGCTACTGTTCATCACTCCCTCTTTTGTTTTGTTTTAGTTTTTTTCATTATAGAAAATTTCAAACATATTCAGAAACAGAATATCAATATCCAGCATCGATGTTTAGCAATACATATTGAATCTTATTCATCTATACCCAGAAGTTCTCCCCTTCCCAGCTTATTATTTTGAAGCAAATCCTTGGCATCATATGATTTCTTTTGTATTTTATTGTGCATCTCTAAAAAGTAAAATCACTTAAAATAATCACAATATCATGATCACACCTAAAATAATAATTCATAAATATCCAGTCAATATTCAAATTTCTCTAATAGCCTTCTAATTTTTTAATGTGTTGTTTGAATCCAGATCTAAACGGGATCCGTATTTTGAGATTGGTTGAAATGTCTCAAGTTTTGCTTTATTTATATTTTGTTTGAATACATAGTTTTCACCTCTATTTCTTTTTTTCCCATGAAAAAAAAATTCTTGGTTTGCAGAAATGAGATCAGCTGTCCCATAGATTTCCCCACAATCTGAGTTCGGCTGACTCCATCCCTGTGGTATTATTTAACATTTTGCACCTATATTTCCTATTGCCTCTAAATTCGGATTGATAAGATTCAGATTTGATTGGGGGGGGGGGGCAAGCCTGCTTTAGAGGTGGTATTGTGTACTTCCATAGTTATCAAGGTTGTTCCTAATTTTATTATGTTATTAGTAGTCATCACTGCCTGGTCATTAGGGGTTGCAAAATGGTGATATTCAAATCCTATCATTTCTTCTTCCTGTATTAGCTGGAATATTTATATAAAGATAAACTTCTCCTGATCAACTACGTAGTAACCATGAAGTACAAATCATCTAGAAAAGCCAGAATAAATATTTGATTCTTTCGGAATAAATGATTAATTGATTCTTTACTTAATGGTTTCCCAAATACTGAGTTGGTTTCCCTAGTATTCTCCAAAGATAACCAATGAGTTATTTTTCCTTTGTCAGTATCATTATGAACCCATGAATCTATTGTCCTTATTGATATTCTTTGGCCAGCAGAAGGTTATACAGCTTGGCTTCCAAGTCCTTTGACAAGAATTGGGTAGTGTTTGATAGCTTCCTTGTTTTCTGTTATGAAAAATTACTCCAAGCTCATTTTGTCCATTTCCTGTTCCAGATCTAGAATCAGTAATTTCTTCCAGGATCTCCGGGTCCTTTCACGAAACTGCTATTTAAAGAGAACAATCTGGACACCAGGAGGGTCACTGCTGCTGGACTGGCCATTGTTTCCACAACATGTTGGTAGACGGACTGTGAATATGTATTCTTTTAGATTTAAAGGTAACACACATTATGTGTTCTTACTGATACTTGCAACTGAAATTCAGGATTACTACAGAGTTTTTACTTACACTTGTATCTCTGTTCAACCTAGCCAACATCAGTTCTCAAAGAGAACAACAGTCATTTATCTCACGGTACAAACACAACAGTATCGGAGTAACAGTAATGATACAACTAGAAGTAAAGACTTTTCTGTAGTCCTTTTCATCCTTACAATATATCCCTTTTGGAATGTGTAATCAAAATAGAGGACTTTAAAGTCACTTAGAGTTGTTCCATAGTGTAAGGCTTTGCCTCCAGTTTGAACCACACTAAAGTTGGTTCGTTTCATGTTACTTTAATATTTTCAGAAACCAACTTCAAAATTTCATTTACTTATTTATATTTTATGGAAAATATTTACGTGTCTCCTAAACCAAATGCACAAGGTATATTCAAAGAAGTATGGCGATTTATTATCTTTGTTTCTTTCAGCCTCCTGATTTCCTGTAAGTAATATGTGTATCTGCGTGTGTGTGTGTGTGTGTGGTTTAATCTTCCCAACTTTTAGAAATATATAAACATAATACTAAACAATGACATTATACTAGTATTTATACTTTTCTCCACCTTGCTTTTCTCATTGAAAAATATACATACTCCAGAGGCCACTTCATAATAGCAAGTAGACGTCTTCCATTGATTTTATAGATAGAGTGGAAGAAAGGGAGGGAGAGAAAGAGAGAAATAGTGATGTGAGAAAGACACATCGATTGGTTGCCTCCCACACACACCTGACCAGCGCCGGGACAAACCTGCAACCCAGGTACATGCCCTTGACTGGGAATCAAACCCGAGACCCTTTGGTCCACAGGCTGACGCTCTAACCTCTGAGCCAAACCGGCCAGGGCAATTTTGGGGTGTTTTAAGTATTTTGCTATTCAAGGTAGTGTTTCAATGAATACCCTTCTACATATGTCTTTTTCTTATTTTTGTCAGTATACCTTTGGCACAGATTACTAGAAGTGGAAATTGCTCTCTCAATGAGCAAATATGCATGAATTGCATTTAGACATTGCCAAATTCCCCTCCATGGCGTCGTACCATTTCGCGTTTCCAGCTGTAACGTATGAGAATGCCTGGTTTCTTTCAGTCTCATCAAAGAGCATGTTGTCAAATTTGGATTTTTGTCAACTGGATAGTTGAAAATGTTTCTCAACATGGTTTTAGTTTCAATTTCTCTTACAAGTAGCTTGTTTTTCATACCGTTAAGAGCCAGTTCCGTCCCCTCGACACAGTCCCTCTCCATTAAGACCCATGAAGCACACACACCAACACACAAAATCCCAATTTTTCTTCTATTTCTTGAATTGCTACTTTTTAATCTCCTTTTCTAGTTTCATTTCTCCTGTTTATTTCCTAAATATTTCTCTTTCTCTCAACTGTGTCTTGGCGTTTCTTTTAAAATCCGCTCTTGGACTGGACTAGTCCTTTCTATTCTGACTGCTGAGTACATACCCACAGCCCCGAGTGCTCTCCGACTCTGTCCCACGGGGCAGACCGCCTCAGGAGGATGGTGAGTTGGCCTCCCAGGCACTTGCCTTCTGCCTGGGCAACATCCCCTCTGTCATTCCCCGGGCAGCGAATGCTGCCACAGACCTCCAGCTGCCCCAGCCACACACCTGGTTTTGTCCTGATAACTTACTCTCTCATCTTCCTTGTATCAAATCAATCACCAGTTCTTGTGGCTCTTATCTCTCAGGGGTGGGGAATGTCCGGCCCGCGGGCCACATAAGGCCTGCAAAATCAATACCGGCTAACAGCACACGCCTCACCAAATCAGCCTGACTGAATACAGCAGGCTAATTGTTTTTTTTTAATCCTCACCTGAGGATATTTTTCCATTTATGTTCAGACAGAGTGGGAAGGAGAGGGAGAGGGAGAGAGAGAGAGAGAGAAACATCAATGCGAAAGAGACACATCAATTGGTTGCCTCCTGCACGACCCCAACCAGGGTCGGGGACCGAACTGCAACCGAGGTACGTGCCCTTGACCGAAATCAAACCCACAACTCTTTGGTCCATAGGCCGATGCTCTAAGCACTGAGTAAAACCGGCCAGGGCTATAGCAGGCTAATTTTTAAGTTGATCATTTTGTATGGCTTATGAATGATGTTATAAATATCCGAATGGCCCTTCGCAGGAAAAGGTCCCCCACGCCTGCATGGCTCTCAAATCCATCTACTTCTCCGCATCCCACGCTACTGAGCTAGCCACGGTTCTCCCTGGACAGTGACCGCAGCTCCCTCCTGGGTGGTCTTCCTTTATCTTGCTCCCAAACATGGTCAGAATTACCTTTGAAAACACAATACTAGTAATGCCATTTACTAGCTTATAAACCGCAAAGGCTCAAAAACCAAAACCAAAAAGAGTCAGTCCCAAGTCATATTATTTCCATCGGTACATATGTATGTAAGCGAATGCTACCGAGCTTGGGACGATCAACACCAAGCCGACAGCAGAGGTCACCTCTGGGGAGAGGGGTGGGATGACAGGCAACGGAGGGATGTCATGGGTGGGATTAATGTTGGTGAAAACTTCAGTTTTCATCATTATTAGGGTTGTTTAAATGTTTTACAATTAGTCTTTTCCAGTATTCCTTAGATATTTTAAAATAAATAAAATAGGCTGAGAAAGGGAGCCTTGACTAGCTCTGAGGCAGATGGGGTCACCTGCAGGTTGTACAAATTCCAGTGCCAGGTCACCTGGAAGAGACCTCAGATTCCCTACACACCCCACCCCCACCCCAGGAGCAAAACTTGTCCTCTTCGCCTTCGTATCACCTGAGGAGTTCACCCCCGGAATTCTTACCTTTGTGGTCCACAGTTTGACAGTCCAGTCAAATGATGACGTGACAAACAGGTGTGAAAAGTCGATCGGGCCTACTGCCATGTGGCAGTTAATTCCGGTGACTGGCCCTTGGTGACCTTCGAAGACCTCGCCGATACCTGCCTTGCTGCACAAAGACCACACATGAGCAGTTTCAGTGACCCTTGCAAAGCCATGGTTCCTTCAAAAAGCCAATTTGTCTCCGCATGATTACTTCCCAAAATTTAGGACCAACACCACACACCACCAAAAATGAAAACACTTTCACAGTATCTTGAGAGAAAGAAAATACTGGACTACTTTGGGTGATTGAAAAACAATATGGTGCGATATAATCTTTGGAACTTTCAGAATGCAATATCAGATTTCATCATTTAATCCTTTTTCAGGAGTCCCTCAAATCCTATCATTGTTCATGCAGCTACTTTGATGAAAAACATACATGCTTAGATCTCAGAAGCTTCCATATTTGTAATAAGACTATTCTATTGTTGTGATCACATTCTGTCCCATTTTAATTTCTTCTGCAGAGCCCATTGGCTATAAAACTCCATACTTTGTGTATAAACATAGCTATTCTTTCAAGGAAATTTCCTAAGTTAGGTTGACATACCTGCACATTTAATATTCTGTGGAAGCCCTTTCCACTGCAAAATAATATGCATCACTTAAGTGAAATATGGATAAAGTGATGTTTCCACTGAAAGCAGAAGGGAAATTTACAAATTCACTAAGTGTAAATTGTAAATTCCGCAAGGGCTGATGCCTTGTCATGATCTTATATTAGCATATAATAAGTGCTCCATAAATATTTGTTGAAACTAATAGCAAAGGAAAAGCAACAAGCTTATGCCTTGTTTTTCTAAGTGTGCTTTCAAAAGAAGCACATTTGACAGTTAGTGATACACGTTTTGAAAGTTACCCACAGACATCTGTCACTTATTGAACCAAGCCGACATTACTTCCAGCCCCCCAGTATCACACAATAGCCTGCAGGCAATCATACCCAATTACAAAATACAGCAAAACGCTATGCTTTAGAAATCCGTGTGCATGAGGTGATAAATATGACAAATATATAATGATTGTAGAATCTAAATATTATGTTACCAAGAGTAAAAAATGAACTGAGTTATTAAAACACTTGGGCTTCTGGAGCACCAATAAATGCCAATGTGCTGAGCAAAATCTGAAATCACGAGCCAGGTGCTGCAGTGCGTCCGTGTGACAGGCACTCACACTGTGCCCAGGGAAACAGCTACCTGACTCTACATTCGTTCTAACGAACACGAGGAACTGATCTTTGAAGTGGCCCCTGGTGAGACTCCACTTGCTCTTAACAGCATCCTGAAAGGGTTTATAGGGTGAAAAATGAGGACTTTGTTTAATTTATGGAAGTAGATTTGCACCTTCACTATGTTAGGTGAAAAATAGAAATCCCCCCTCTTCCCCGTAGCCCTCTATGACCCATTAAAAATTACTACAAAGCCAAATGCCTGCTACTTTACAACTATACTAAGATCCGTGTTTTATATTTCAGGTGGATGGACCAATGTGAAAGCATGATCAAGCGCACCGTAAAAGGATTTGTTGTGTGTGCCACAGATACCCTTCTTTGGAACGACAGTGCCTATTCGATTGTGCTTGGAAAACACAACAGCCACAGGACGGAAATACGCACCATGTAAAAAGTTATTCACGTTACAGAATCCAACAAATGAATTGGAAAGCTATCGATGAACATGTCCTGTAGCCTTCACGGGTAATTAGGTCCTGGATCAAGTCAGAGGAACCTATGCCCTGTTGACGGTAATCGATGTACAGGCAGAGCTGTGACAGTGTGTTTGGCCCACTGCACGGTCTGTGGCCCTCTCAGGCTCCTTTTGACGTTTTACCTATATTGCAGATATTTGTGTGTTTACCTTGCACACCACCATCGGTTTCTTGAAGCTAGGAGCCAGGTTTAAATGACGTTTGCATGCCTGGCAGTATCTAGCAATGCACTGTGCTCAAAGTAGGTGTGCAGTGAATGTCTGCATGAATGAACAACTTCATTAGATCTGTTTGTGCCTTGATAGGACTTCAATGCATGGTTTTGGCCAGTTTTGATGAAGTAGGACCATTAGGCATGGAACTAGGAGGCAGGTCTTCCCAGTCATCTTCAAACCATGTGAGCAGGGCCAAGACTGCTTGTTACTGTGTGCGGAACAGGAGGAACATCACAGCTGGTATTGTGTAAATGGAAAAATCACACAACTGACCCACGGGGGCTTATTACTCCACAAATCATTAAAGCACAGGAGTATGAACCTGGAACCGTTTGTGGTTCCTCATTACATCTAACTAGCCAAGAATGAGTGCAAGAGATGAAAAAAAAAGCAATCGAATTAGAACGAAAGTGAGAGAAATTGAGCACCGAGGCGAGCACAGTGAACCGGTGCAAGGCTGCTCATTAAACCTTACATGCAACTTTACAACCTGGTCTAAATTACTGGATTCCACCTTATCCTGATGGTTTTCCAGGGGCATCTGCCAATCTCTCAGTCAAGGCAGAGTTCTTAGCACCTGGAAACGTCGCAGTGGCTTATGTATCACATCCTATTCCAGCCTCTCTGTCTGGGAGGAAGGGCCCTGGGCACTTCTCTATATTATTTGATATTATCATTTCTTTATTCCCCATAGAGATTTTTAGTTTCCCACTTACTGTGTGCCAGGCACCAGGCAGGGAATCAATGATGAAGTGAAAATAGTTTAGTAAGAGCAAAATGACAGGTGAATGAGTAGTTGAAATAAAACGAGATTAATATTATTGTAGAAGCCTACCTATATATAAAATATCAAATCTATCTGACAGCCTAAAGTCCTGTCCCATCTATTCTACTTTTAATTTCTGCATAGTGCGTAGCGTCTTAAATCATACATTTACTCGTTTATTAATTTATTCTTTCTCCCTCAACCAGAACAGGAACTCCATGTCTGCTTTGTCCCTACTGCACCTTTATGATGTAATGGTGCCTGCAGGATGGTGTGCTTGGTAAATAGTCCTTGAAGGAATGAATGAATCGAGGGATGAAAAGTCTATGGGAACATAAAGGAGGGAATGGTTTCCTTTGCCCAGCAGAGTTTGGAGAGGCTTCAATGTGGGGTGCCTGCTGTGCTGGCTCTGGGAAACAAGGAGGAATTATCCAGGCCAACGGGGGAGCCACGCCAGACCAGGAGGAAGACACTGAATGTACAAGCTCACGGACACATGGTGGGATACACGATATCTGGGGACTCTTATCCCAGCTGGGTGTATGGCTGGAGTCTGAAGGCTGAGGCTGGGAAGGGGCAGGGAGTCAAGGGTCTTATATGGATGCTAAGAAGCTAGGACTCTTTCTGCAAGGCAGCATGAACCATCAAAAGCTTACAAATGGCTCATGATCAGAGCAGACGGATGCCCTACCATAATGAAGACTTGAGGTGGTGCTTTGCATGCCTTCAGAAATACCTTTCTCCTAATGCTGGGTGGTTATAATCCAGAACGCAATCACGGACTTTTGGAAATGAGAAACACGTCATTGGTAAGAAAACAAAATCACCTTCCATGACGACAGGCCGTGTAGACTATACCCTCTTCACTGCCAACCACGAAGTTATTGACGTCTCCCGTCGGGAAAGCCATTCCGGTAACAGCCACAGGCTTGGACTTATTGTACTCCAGCTCCATGCTCTCCTACCAAAACACGACTCGGTTACATTCCCTCTGTCAACTCCTTGCCATGCCAAAGACAGCACGGAAAAGTCATCTGGCTAAATCGTCTGTTTGCTTTTCACACAGCGTTACAAAAGACCCCGGCTGTGCCAGAAACCACGCTTTACTGCCCCTGACACTCAGGCTTCTGTGTATCTCTGGTTTCAGGCGGCTGGATTTCATCAGCGTGTGCTGCTGCTGCCGAAGTCAGGCAGAGATGACAGGTGAGAATTTTGAAACTAATGGTGCAGAAACTAAAGATAATACTGTAATGGTTACACTTGTCAGCCCCAGGCTTTAATAAAACACACAATACCCTTGTATTTACAAACATTTTCAAAATCAATTGTTCGTGAGACTACACATGTATTAATATCAGATGTACGAAGCACATTTGTCAAAGCAAGAGTATGTGTCCTCCATGGACTAAAACCAGGAAGTTGTCACTCAGGTCAGAAAAACCAGATTTGAACAGGGACTAGGTTTCATGAAAGGGTGGCCATTCGGTGTACAGGCTATATGCCTGCAAAGAACAGTGTTTAAATAAGTGTTTAAAATAGTCAATGAGAGCCCAGCCGGTGTGGCTCAGTGATTGAGCGTGAATCCATGCACCGAGAGGTCGCCAGTTCGATTCCTGGTCAGGACACATGCTCAGGTCGTGGGCCTAATCCCCAGTGGGGGGCATGCAGGAGGCAGCCAATCGATGTTTCTATCTCTTTCTCTCTTTTCCTCTCTCTCTAAAATCAATAAAGAAAAAAAATTATTTATAAAATAGTCAATGAGAGTCTTTATTTTATCTAAAATGATTTTTTAAATAGGTAATTAAAGTGTATTTTAAAAGACATTCTGCTGAATTAAGTTTAATGACAGTGAAGAGTAATTAAGTATAACTAATATCCCTGAATATTTTTGTTATTTACATCCCAACAGCCTACTATGTGTACCTGAAGTAATTTTTAAAACAATCATTCTAGGGGATCCTGTCATTAGAGCTGCTTGGGAATTTAGTCCTCCCTCCCCAAACAAATAAATGGGGTCAGCTCAGCCAAGGAGTCCACAAATTGGAAGTGCGTGCTCACAGTCTGGGTAGCACAGAGTGGGTGTATCAGTGAGGAGACCCTAGGACTACATAATACGAAAACTGGACCATCCAAGGGTGTGCTCCATCTATGAAATTAGCAGCCGGGAAGGTACAGTCTCTTGGTCGCCCACTTGGGACAGAGAGGGACCAGAGCTCCAAGTCGGTGTCATGCAATGAAACCCCCAACCTGTGTATGGAGACAGGAGTCTGAGGGTGTGCTAGAAACAATACAAACGATCTTGTAGCCCCCGTACGACTGGTTTTAATGGAAACAAATGCACGTTCAATCAGCAAAATAGGCAATTAAAAATTCCTAATTAGAGATTTCACTCTTATATCTGTTTACAATCTCCATGCTTTTATTTTTATTTATTTTTCATTTTTTTAAATTGTTTTCTCCTTCATTGATTTTAGAGAGAGAAAGGGAGAGGGAGAGAAAGATAGAAACATCGATGACAGAGAACATTGATTGGCTGCCTCCTGCATGCCCCCCTCTGGGGATCAGGCCCACAACCTGGGCATGCGCCCTGACCAGGAATCGAACCGGCAACCTCTTGGAGCATGGGTCTATGCTCAACCGCTGAGCTACACCAGCCAGGCCAATCTCCATGCTTTTAAAAGAGAACAACATATTGCTGAGAATTTTAAGACAAAGCCATGAAATAGCCACACACAACTCTCAACTTACAGAACATTAAAGTCAGCAACAATAGAGAAACTTAAATTGTAAGACACCTCTTAACTCCCCCCCCCAATATAAAAAGAACTTATTAAGCCTTAGTATTCTCTACATCTATATTTTTGTGGAGACTTCTGGTTGCTACATTTCCTTATGGATCTTGAAACTTCAATGTTTTCTAAAATCACGAGAGAAACGTTCTTGGGTCATTATTCCAGGAAAGGGAATAGGAATACTAAAGTTGAGAAATATCATCCAGCCAGTGTGGCTTAGTAGTTGAGTGTCGACCCATGCACCAAGAGGTCGCAGGTTCGATTCCCAGTCAGGGCACATGCCCATGTTGTGGGCCCAATCCCCAGTGGGGGGCATGCAGGAGGTGGCCAATTGATGTTCTCTCTCATTGATGTTTCTATCTCTCTCTCCCTCTCCCTTCCTCTCTCTATAATCAATAAAGAAAAAAAAAATTTGTTTTTTAAGTTGAGAATTATCTCTTAGGTATCTTTTGCAATTTTCTTGAGGTTTCCTCACATTTTTGTCAAAGGCTATAGCAATAAGCTCTTCTTTGTGTTTTTAGTTGAAAGACAGTTAAGTATTTTTTTTCCCACAAGGAAATGTGAAATCAGTGTGTGTACATGTTTGTATGTGTAGATAGAGCCTTCCTGTGTGTATGCATACACACATACATTCTGAAAGTTGCATTGATACCTCCTCCCATCTGTTGCTGCCATTCTGTTCCTTTGTTTGGTTCCCATGACTGTAATCAGTGAGGTTTGGAATCTTTGGGGACTTTTCCATTTTTGACTTCTCATTTGTTGAGCAAGGAATGGCAGGAGCCATACTAACAAACATCCGAAAGGAGAAAACAGGTGGTTTGACAAATTCTTTATGCACATAGACGGCCGTCCAGGCAACGGATATAAGCAAGGACCTGGGCTTCTGTTTCGCTGGGATATCTCTTCTCCAAGGTACGTCCCCATCAGGGATTGCTCTGTTGAGCTCCCACCTCGTTTGCATCTGTTTAACAATTCTGTAGGGTAACTACAATCCATACCACAGGCAACTTCTGTAATTACTATGCTTCAAAATGGATTATTTCATTTTCACTTGAAACTGACCTAAGGATTAACGTATTATAATAATTACATGATTTGTGGTAAAGGAAATGGGTTTTGGCTTCCAGAGGAGACTGCTGAAAGCAGGCCCCACTCTTTCAAGTGCATCCATTGGTTTTAGCTCCTATAGGATGTGAGGGTTTGGCTTTTAGGAACTATGTTCCATTAGGCAGGTATCTCTTTTAACCAGGATGCTCTTCTGTGTAGGGGAAAACAAACCCACCTGTGGAGTTGAGAGCATGTCCAGGCTCCAGGAACACATTTTGCCATCAGTGGAGACAGTGATGAGGTTGTGAGCATTCTGGGTCCCAACAACATTTACACAGTACACGGGATGCTGCAAAAACATAAACAGGGAGGATCAGACGCCGACCCAGGAGGAAATGCTTACATCGGAGTGTCAAACACATTACTCCAAAACAAGGATTAAAGAGGGACATAATCCTACAATAATACAAGCCTCAGGTCATTTGCCACTTTTGATTTGAACCTGATTTCTTTCTAAAAGCTCTGGCAGCAACACCTAGTAGTGGAAACACAAAGCTTCCCCTTGCTCAGTCAGATGCAGTGCAATGGAGCTGAAGGGAGCTGGATGGAGCAAATGAGGACTGATGGGCAGAAACCGTGAGGGAGGTGAGTCTGGGTTACTCAAATGAGTCTCCGCCGCCCAGTTTGGCTTCTAAGCTCACCAAGAGTGATGGAAAAAGCCCGTTTTCAAAAGGGAAGAACTACTGACTCTTGGAAGGAATACGTTGTTACTAAATCTGGAGTTTAAGGCATTATGGTCACAGTGCCAAACATTTGTTAACATTCTTTACAAAAAGTGGTTAATATTCATCAGCCTCTTTAATTTGAGAGAGAGAGTTGTTGGTGGTGGAAATTATTGGCACCATGCACCCAGTGGGATAAAATTAGGCTCTTTTATGTTACTGCAAAATCTAGGATAATGATAGATTTATTTTTTCAAAATATCATTTGGTATACGATGGAGGCTTAGATTTGGCCAGGGCCTTGAGAAAGGTCATTTATACATCCCAGGAATCGTAAGCAAGATGCTCTAACCTTCT
The DNA here is from genome assembly GCA_030848825.1 of Tadarida brasiliensis. NCBI lineage: Eukaryota > Metazoa > Chordata > Mammalia > Chiroptera > Molossidae > Tadarida > Tadarida brasiliensis. The sequence goes on along the minus strand of CM061267.1, from coordinate 71,937,171 downwards.
GTCATAACTCAAGTAGGTTATCCCACTCTGTAGAATCCTAAATGGTAGGCTAAAATCATTTGCAGCTGCACATTAAATACTAAATGGAAGGTTAGCATAAGCAGAACCTAGCAGCAATTTGGGTTAGATTTCAAGCAGCTTAGCCATCAGTGGCCAAACCACAACTTAGTTGATGCTTCTCTGTGCAAATAGCTGACAGTCTAAGTCTTACTGTTGATGAGTTACTGTCCATTATACCTAGCCACAATGACAATGAAACAATCTTTAATATTGGAAAGTTGATATTATATAAAGAATGGTTCCCAAACTGTTATTATCATATAAACTCCTGGTCAGAAGGAACCATAATAATCATCTAGGGCAGCTGCTCATCTGCTTTTACCAAGAGGTGGTCCAAACGCTGCTTAAACACCTTTCTTAGGGCTAGTCCGTTTTAGCACCAATTCCTGGAGTATCCTTCCTTCCAGCAATGGGGTAAAGAAAGCTTAAGGAGATATTTTCGGTGCAGTGCCCTCTGGGATTACACAGATCAAGTCAAAACAATATTTAGGTCGTTGTTACACCCTTCCTCTCCCCAATCTTGTCCTACTCAGACTAATCATCAATTTCTTCAGCTGTTCCTTGAGTACCTGGTTTTCAATACCTTCCCCATCCTGGTGACTCTCTTTTGAATATCTTATGTTTTGCCTGAGTTCCTGTCAACACTGGAGTTCTGAGAATGAAACAAAATGATCTGCCTATATTTTGACCGAGAGAATCTAGAAATCCAGGGAGTGTTGAATTGTCACTTCTCATGTGGTAAAAAATATGCCTGTATTAGTGCCTCCTAAGAGTACTTTGGCCATCATGTCACCTCTTCTACCCGTGCTGACGGAGAGTCAACTAAGTCCCCATGTTTCTTTCACATCATGTTCCGACAGAAACTTTCAAATGAATGGACCCTAGTGGATCTGGCATCAGAGATCTGAAACAGTGTTATCCTGATCAGGTGCTTCAGTATCAAGAGGACTAAGCGATGGTGGGACTGTGGACACTGCTTTCCCCCAAGTCTCTGGGGTGTGAGGGACCTGCAGCGGTGTGCAAACGCAAGCCCTGAGCCACAGAGCGTTCAAAGCTCCCCACAAAAATCAAATGGAAGAGTGGATGAAACAAATTCTCACCTGAAAACAGCAGACTTAGCAAAACTAAAGAATGGCAGATGGCAAAGAACAAGAATCATATGAGTTCACTTATGTGGAATATAAAACAGAAAGCAACGAAGGAATGACCAGGACAAACAAACAAAACTCATAGACACAGACAACAGTACAATGGTTACTAGAGGGGAGGGTGGGTGGGGGGGAGGCTGAAGAGGGTAAAGGGGGTTAAATGTATGGTCATGAAAGGAGACTAGACTTTGGATGAACACACAATGTAATACACAGATGATGTATTATAATATTGTACACTTGAAACTTATATCATCTTATTAACCAATGTCACCCCAAAATTTTTTATTAAAAAAACCCTAAAGAATGGGAAAGCAAGGTTCAAAAACTATTATGGACCTGAAATCTACCTAGTGTGTTTTTAGCAAGTGTCCAACAGGGCCCTGGCCGGTTTGGCTCAGTGGTTAGAGTGTCAACCCATGGACTGAAGGGTCGTGGGTTTAATCCCAGTCAAGGACACATACCTGGGTTGCAGGTTCAATCCCCAGCCCCAGTCAGGGTTGTGAGGGAGATGACCAATCGATGTGTCTCTCTCACATTGATGTTTCTCTCTCTCCCTCCCTCCCTCTGGAAATCAATGGAAAAATATCCTTGGGTGAGGATTAACAACAACAACAAATAAAGTCCAGTGGGGTTTCTTTGTTAACCACTGAGCATCAACACAAATTACCAAGACCCTAATGGACGGGGACTCCTGCAGAGGGGTGCAGTCAGGAAAGAAGGCATCTAGAAGAATGTGTAGGGCCAAATGCCCAGAGAAGGAATATGTGTGGTAGCCCCTCCCTGGCTTTAATCAGTACTACTGGCCTTTGCTTTCAGGAATAATAAAACTCAGTTTGAAAGAAAAAAGAGAGATGTAAAGAAACCAGAACAGAAACAGACATGTGGGCATGTCTACTCACACACAGACACAAACATACACAACTCTACTTAATGGAGAGAGAAATGCAATGGTACAGCTCATTTTTCCTGTAGAGATGCCAGATTGTTTTTATTTATTTTAGGAATAAACTTACTGTGTGGCAGAAGGTTTTTGCTTTAATTAGGATTTCCTGTTGTCCCAAATGCACATGTGTGGTGGGTGTGAAAGGAAATTAGTTAGTAATCTGTGGGGGACCTCTTTTTCCTTAACCACTTTTGATCCTGGGACCAATCAGTCAGGCATTAGTGGGCGTTGAAAGATAGTCACGAAATTTACTGTGCACTTTTTAAGCTGTGGATAGAACATAACACAGCAAAAGAGAAAAAATAAATTGTTTTATTTTCTAACAGAAATAATGTCGCTGTTTGATAATAACTGTATTTTAGTTGTGACGATCCCATCCTAAGTTATTTGAAAAAGAGAGATGAACTCTTTGGAAGCACTCCTGGATTTCGATTCTCCCCAAAATCTTCTTGCTAAATAATCTAACATTTGGATTTATAATATTTTGAAATTTTAGGAGGTCTGCTCACAAGCACACCAGATAGAGCCAAGAAGTGTTTTCACACTCCTTGAGCAACCGCCCAAGTCAAGCCCATCTTCTCCTGGGTCACAATTTTCTGTCATTAGTTTGGAGAAATGGGGTAGGCATGAGCAATTTTCCGAGATTCCCAAGAACTAGTTTCACCTGCATGTGTCTTAGGCCCCAGTCAATCAGAATTAAGGCTGACTTGGCATTTGTCATTTCCCATTGTCAATCTTCCGAGAGGGGAAGCATTTTCCTCTTCACGGTCTGGCTGAAACAGCTCGCAGTCCCTTTTTAAAGCTGGAGTGGTTTTGAGGCCAGCAGATGAAACAAATGAGGCAACCACATTCGGGAAACTGAAACAATAGGAGAGCTGTTTCCTTGGGCATAATGTGGGCATTTCAGAGAAGGAACATCAGTTACCCTGAATGTCAAGGTAGCAAGGATTGACGGAGACATGCCTGTCTTCTTATTCCTCCTAACAATCGCTAAACACACCTGTCATTCTCTTAAAGGAAATGACAGAGTAGTTGTCTTCCAAACACTATACTGAACCTCTTCTGCTAAATTATGGGTAATGGTTTTGAGATGTTAACTTTTAACCTTAGGGATTATATTGTCACTGCAGACTTTACTGTTGAGACTTACACCACACATTCCAGAATTTAAAGTCATAGCACTCCCTCCGATCACAAGTGGGAAAGGCCTGTTGGCATCCTGAGACCTGAAATGTGCCATCCTAAGACCTGAAAGTCTTACTCTTCATGGCCTATTTGAGAATGAGTTTCTATCTTGAAATGTAAATGTGAAGGGTTTGTTTAGGGAAACAGTTTAACAGATGGCTCTCCCAAAGTTCTCCCCGTGTCCTTTTTTGTTTGAATCCACCATCCCCCGTGGCCTTTGGGACATCCAAAGAAATCCTTCATATGCGTTAAAACTTGTAGACTATTGAGAACCGTCTCTAAACCCAGAGCTTCCTTCGTCCACTTTGCACTCAGCTTTATTTCAGTCAGTCAGGATACAATCACTATAAATTAATTGGACACTTGGAATTTGGAGTTACTGACAACACTGTACTTTCATCAGTTATCATCTCTTTCTGGGCTTGGATGGCGGACAGGGATGCGGTAAAGCTTGACTTACCGTGTGTGCCGCAGCGGACAAGGGCGTCCGCTGCACGGGCGTCCTCCGATGACTGCGATTGTCCCACAGGACTATCTGGCCCGAGTAAGTCCCACCGATCACCAAATTGGGATGGAAACGAGCAAAGCAGACTGACATCACGGAGGACTGTGAAGGAAAAGGGAGGGAGGGGCGCTGTGAAATGCTGGGAGATCGTTTGTTTCTTCCTGGAAACAGTTCACTACATAAACTAAACACATCCTGGAAAACATAAAGCAATTGTTAAGTGCATAGTGCTTAGGAAAGTGTGTCCACAGACACAGACTTTCCCTCGAGAGGCTGGCCAATGGTTACCCTTTGAAACTTGAAATCTGACGTCCTGGTCATGTCATCAAATAGGCATAAAACCTATCTGATGCATATCATTGTTTTGTGGTCTGGAAAGCTCGGCTGATGAACATTTCCCATGGACCAATAAAGTTGTATCAGAGCTAATATTAATTCTCCACTGACGTCTTTACAAAGCAATTCTCCACTTTGAGGTCATGGCCACATCCAGTTATGCAATGTGCAATGTTGGCAAGGCTTTGCAGGCTTTGCAGGCTTTGAGATGCGGTGTTTTTTTGTTTTTGGCTTCGTGTAGACTTCTAGGAAGCACACTGACCTCAGACTGATCCAACCGGTTCCTCCTCAAGTTCCCTCGCCTCCCAGGAGCATTCTCCCGACCTTGATCCTGCCCACTTCAGACAACTCTTAATGTTATTCTTTGCCCATTTTAACAAATAGTCCGAAGCAGATTTCAGTCCAACTCTGCCATGGCCTGTCCTAGCATTGTGAATGTGGTTTCTGAAATTCCACAAAAGACTACTGGGCACAACATTTTATAGGAAATTGCTCAGCTGAGACAGAACCATGATATACTTGACATCAGCAAGCTGGCTGGCCCACCTCTGCTCAGAAGTCCGTTTTGCTTCCTGCAGCGTTTTCCATGTTTGTGTTTATATGCCGAAGTAACTGTTTTCAAATAAATACGTTTCATCCCTTCAATTAAATTCAGTAAGCGATCTTCTGTGTAAGAAAGGTATTGTAGCAGGCATGATGGGAAAACTGAGGTAATCACTGCCCTCCACAGACTCGTGCCCTGGGAAAGGAAACTACGAGGCACGCAGGCGGAGCTCCTGCTAATCCAGACATGCCCATCCACGCCTTCGTCCGAAACAGGAAAAGGTGCCTCTCTGCACGGACATGGTCACGCAGGTGGGTGTGTGCCACGGCAAGTGGAGAGGAAGGTGAATGTTTGTCCTCACTTGTCCCTTGGGCTTGACATCCTACAAGTGTGCAGGGCACAACTTACACACATAAGCAGCAGCCTTGAATGTGGTGCCTGCCAGGACTAAATCCTAGGAGCACGCGTGTGTGTGTGTGTGTGTGTGTGTGTGTGATGGGGGAAGATTCGTTTGAGCTAAGAAAGGGGAGAAAAGAGGAGAGTGGGAAGGGTAGGGTCATTAGAAAGACCTCGTGGAAGGAAATGTATTTAAGTCTACGTGGAACATTCAGCAAGTGGAGAGGAAAAGAAACAGGCGTTCCTGGGACATGGAGACAGACTGGGGACACCAACACAGAGGCTGAGCAGCCCACAGCCTGGTTTGGCTGGGAAAGAGCTTGCCTGGAGGAGGCCAGTAGTAGGAAATGGGGCAGAAGAGGTTGAAGAAAAGCCTTGACTGGCAGGCACTGTTTGGATTTTTTTCTGTGGGCGATAGTGAGAAATCACAGCTTTCTGAGCAACAAAGGCAGAGGATCAAAGGTTGTAGCTGACAAGCCAGCGAAGTAAAGAAGTGACTGAAGAAAAAAAAAAATATGACCTCTTTCTGACTAGGAAGCTGAACACCCATATCTAAAAAAGTCATATCTACTACCAGCCTAAGGCTTTCCAGCCAGAAAACAGTCTCAGACACTCTGAGGTAGATTAAAGAATGTGGACTATTTTTCAATGTCATGTTTTCCTAGTTTGAATGATTTTCAGTTCCAATTCCTTGAACACGTTTCAATGGAGAACATGCATGTGTGCCCCAATCTGGTTTTCATAAAGTTCAAGAATAACTCTCAATAATGATACTGAATTAAAGAAAAAGAAAATAATGCCGGTCAGCTTCTTGTTTTACACATCCCACAGAAACGATTCTTAGCTTTCAATTGATGAAATTCTTATGTTGCTTGAGCTATGTTGGAAACATTTTCTTTAAAGCTTCAGAAAGACTTAAAATTATCCAGGTGGTATCAACAATTGAATTTACCAAAGCTCCAATCAATGTGGATAAAGGAATGTCATTAAATTAGAAAAATCCAGAATTCGACCACTTGATTGCTTCCGCATTTCAGCTAAATCCCAGCAAATACTGCTACAAACTTTGCACAGTTTGTTGAGAGACTAAAGTAGAGAAAAATAAACAGTGGGGATATTTCTACAAAACTGAAACACACAGTCAGCCATCAACAAGACTGCAACCCCACAAAGTGAGAACCCTACTTCCTACTCTTTCATTCATTCAGTTGTTCACTCTCCATTCATTCGTTCGTTCGTTCGTTTGTTCGTTCGTTCATTCATTCATTCATTCATTCATCATCACAGTGAGTGCCAAATGCTAATTCAATCATTTCAAAAATTGTAAATGTCACAATAGCCCTCATCTCGAATTTAGAATTCTATCTACACTTGTCAAATTAATGCTAAGAAAGAGTAACAGCACCTCGGAGCCCCAGAGCTCTGCCACCAGAGGCTACTCTGTTTTACTGCAAACCAATCTTTACAATATCTCCATGAGGAATGAAGTAGACATGTTGTTATTTTACATTCAAAAGATTAGAAATGGAGGATTCGCTTATGATTGAACACTTTCGCTTATTTTTAAAGCTTAATACATTAATTGTAATATACAGTCTATGTATTGTACAATATATATAAAGGCTCAAACCAGATCTCCAGGGTAGGCCACATCTGACAATGCTATCATTCGTATGGAAACATTAAGGCAGTATGACCACAATTATCTAGATGTAAAGTTTAGGATTCTGTTATTTCTTGAGATTTTTTTGTTATTGTTGTTAATCCTTACCTGAGGACATTTTCCATTGATTTTTAGAGAGAGTGGTAGGGACGGAGGGGGAAGAAAGACAGAGAGAGAAGGAGGGATGGAGAGAGAGAGAGAGAGAGAGAGAGAGAGAGAGAGAGACATATCAATTGGTTGCCTCCCACAGGACCCCTACCGGGCTGGGAATTGAACCTGCACCACTTCTGTCTGCAGGCCGTTGCTAACTGCTGAGCCAAACCAGCCAGGGCCTTAAGATGTTTTTAAGTGCCCTTATTTTTGCTGTAATGGTGGCAAACATTTGGATGATTGACTGAATTTTTTAAAATTTTTCATCCAAATGTTTAGGTTCCTTTTGAACCGTCTCCCAACTAAGCCCTGACAGAGAAAGCTCCTCTTCTAATTTGGAAAGTATGCATCAACCTCCCAGGACGCAAGTGTCTTGGAAACCCCCCAGCAACCTCCTGCTGTTCATACAGCTACTGATCCAGTTGTTGTTGCCAATTGTCACGGAATTTATAGACTGTCAGCACAGAGAGCAGAGGATGATATCATCCTGTCAGTTACATCTGCTGCTAAAGAAAAAAGCATTCCAGAAAAACTGATTGACACTACTAAAATATGTGATTTTTTTTTGTTCTCCTTTTTAACAGTACATTTTCTGAAGACATATTCTGTGAAAAACATTAATAATGTTAATTTTATTTTAAAAATTTAATCACTTTCCTAGGCACTTAACATTTTGTATTAATTCAGTTATTCAGTGTCATAATAAAGCATTATTAAATTATATGATTAATACAATTTAGACAAAATCAATTGGAAACAAGACGTTTCCTTACCTTGTTATTCTTGGCTCTATAAAAATATGTATCTATATAGATATTCCTTGTAGTTTTAACTTTGCACCTATTTTTCTTTTATTCTTTAAAATATCAGAATTATTTTGAGAAATAATGTATGGCCTTTAAACATTCAAGTCAAGTCATTTACACGAGTGGAAAAATAATGATCAAGTTGGGAAGAATTTTTGGAACGTGTTAACTATTGAATCAAAGCTTTCCTGACACTACAGTTGAACTGTTTTTATAAGGCTGGTGATTTCATTGATGTGCCCATGTTGACAGTCAAACAAGGGCCCAGAAATACAAGCTCACATAGCGTGACCGACTATATGCAAACAAGTGACACAGGTGTAATTCCAGGATGAGCATCGCATTTTGATTATTTGCATACCACAGTTCCCCTAAATGAGGACCAGCAAGGTTTTCAAACTACGCTGTCAGGATCAGGCTATCGCCACCGAACATTTCTGGTGTCCTCCCATTCGCAGAGCCAGGCTCCGGAGGGAACCCGGTCTATTTTTCATCTTGAGCAGACGGCCTGCTTCCCGGCTGTCGCTGCGAAGGCGCGCTCCTCTTGATCCACGTGGCCACACGGCCGCTTGAACCCGAGCTGACCCGCTAAACTGGGCTCCACACCCTCATCATCCATTTCGAGGCCGTTTATTTCACCCCATTCACTGAGGGATTTCCACCGAGACCAGTCGGGTGGAGACTCCGCGTTCAATGTCTCCCTCCACTCACTGCACAGCCCTGGGTTCAATTGCAGTAGGTCCCGACTCCTCCTTAAGTGGCTGGCTGCGGGGGCTGTTTTCTATTTCATAGAGCTAATCCAGGCCAGCTTCGGGAGGGTACTTCCCCTTAACCACAGACCCAGATGCCTACACAAGTAGCCTTTGGTCACTGCCGGCTGGGCAGCCGGTCCCCTATGCTCACGTTTGATATGGTTTGTCTTTCTGTGGGTGGCACTCTGCCCACTCCCCAGCCACCAGGCCTGGGTGGGAGCGATAGGGGTCCTGCATTCAAAAGCATCTCCTGTTTCATGTACCATCTCTTCTGGGGAGAGGTTGGTCACTGGAGAGGGAATGGCCATATTGTTGCCATATGCTGTTTAATGGTGGCTGACATTTTATTTGCCTTAAAGCAAATGCTTAACTGTCAGAGAACTCAGGCAGACAGATCAGATGCTTTTGGCTACTAGTGAGCGAGTATGTATTTCTGCAAGCACCTAAGAAAGCCGCAGAAATATTTCTTTTGTTAATGGAAACACATGGAACTGGAGAACACTGCTGTCGAAAACCTCTCTTATCGGCAATCATGTAGCACCAGGCGTCCGACTGCGTGCAAGGTGTCAAGGTGGGAAAGCCCAGACGGGAGTCACAAGTCAGGTACTTAACTGCAGTGGAGATGAAGGGAGCGGGTCGTGTTTCCTTCTGAGCTCTCTTTTCCTTTGCCTAAATTTCTATCCCAGGGTGCACAGGGCATCCTTCGAAACTATAAGAAGAATGACCATCTACTGAACGTTATTGCCCTATTAGGAATGGGGGGCCCAGGAGCAAAGACTGAATTAGCATGCTTGCTACTTCTTGACTGGGTTTGTATTAACAAACAAAACAAAAAGGCGGCTCATTCTAAAATTTGATTTCCCGAAGATTAGAAACCACTCATTCTGATGACTTCTCTTAGAATCGCTCGGAATTTTCATGCCTTTTGATATTGAGACTCTATCGTGTGCCTAGACTCGTGTGCTGAGAATACAGAAGTCAGTGAAGCACAGTGAGATGTCACTTCACATCCACCAGGATGGCTATGACTTTTACATGTTTACCTGTCAATTATACCTCAACAAAGCTGGGGGAAGAAAAAAAGGAAAATAACAAGTGTTGGTGAGGATGTGGAGAAATTGGAACACTCATACAATGCTGATAGGAACTTAAAATGAGGCAGCGCTCTGGAAAACAGTCTAGAAGAATCTGAAAATGTTAAACATAAAGTTAACATATGACCTAGCAATTCCTTTCCTAGGTATATGCCCATGATAACTGACAACATATGGCTAAACGAAAGCTTGTCCACGAATGTTCACAACAGCATTATTTATAGTAACCCAAAGTGGAAACAACCCAAATGTCCATCAACTGAGAAGCAGATTAACAAAATGTAGAAAATCCATACAATGGACTATTATTCATCAGTAAAAGAGAACACAGTACTGATACATGCTATCATATGGATGAACCCTGAAAACATTATTTTAAGTGAAACAAGTTACAAAAGACCACGTAGTATATAATTTCATTTATATGAAATGTCCAGAATAGACAAATCCATGGGGGCAGAAAGTAGACTAGCAGTCGCTTAGGGATGGGGACCAGGGGGAGAATGAGGACATAGGATTCATTTTTTGGGTGATAAAATGTTTTGGAATTAGATAGTGGTGATGGTTCACAACTTTGTGAATATACTAAAAACACTGAATGGTACACTTTAAGAGGGTGAATTTTATGGTATGTGAATTATATCTCGATTATTTATTTATTTATTTTTAATTTTTTTTTTCTTTATTGGCTTTTAGAGAGAGAGGAAGGGAGAGGGAGAGAGAGAGAAACATCGATGAGAGAGAACACTGATTGGCGGCCTCCTGCTTGCCTCCCACTGGGGATCGGGCCCACAACCTGGGCGTGTGCCCTGACCAGGAATTGAACCAGCGACCTCTTGGTGCATGGGTCGATGCTCAACCACTGAGCCACACCGGCCGGGCTTATATCTCGATTTTTAAAAAAGTCAGTGTGCAGACATGGTTCTAATCTCATGGAGTTCACCAACCTTTTTATTATCTTCAGGACAACTGACTGGACTATTTTATCACTCTTTTCTCCAATAATTATTCAATCCTCTTTACTTTCCCTGGAAAATCTTCAGTGTCTGGGCCCCATGAAACACTGAGGTAGAAAGGCAGTGTGGACACATTCGGAGTCCCGAGAGCTGACTTCTTGCTCTGAAACCTATTAGCTATGTAAGTCCCCTAAGCCCTAATATATAAATATATATGGCAAATTTTCAAATTATTTATTTAAATTTATTTTTAAATTACAATTTATATACAGTATTATATTTTTTTCAGAAGTACAACATAGTGAGTAGACATTTATGTACCTTACAAAGTAGTCACCCTGATAAATCTAGTACCCATCTGACACCATATATAGTTATTACAATAGTATTGACTCTATTCCCTGTGCTGTACTTTACATGCCTAGGACTGTTTTTATCACTGGCAATTTGTACTTCTTAATCCCTTTCACCCTGTCACCCAGTCTCCCAAACCCCCTTCCACTTGGTGACCATCAGTTTGTTTTCTGTATCTGTAAGTTTGTTTCTGTTTTGTTTGTTCTTTCCATTTATTTTGTTTTTTAGATTCCATATATAAGTAAAATCATATGGTATTTGTCTTTCTCTGTCTGACTTATTTCACTTAGCATAATTCCCTCTAGGTCAGTGATTTTGAACCAGTGTGCTGCAAGAATTTTTAAAACATGCAATATCTGACTATTTAGTCAGGGGAACTGACCTCTTTGCCCTTAGATGGTCAAATAAAATAATGACAACAGCCAACACAACAATAGCCGTTCAGTGAATGAATCAAAATTATACCTATTTTTTGTCTGATCGGCAAAAAAAATGTATATTTTTTGGTGTGCCACAGAATTTTAGTAATTAGTTTGTGTATGTTATGAAATAAAAAAGGTTGATAATCACTGCTCTGGGTCCATCCATGCTTTTGCAAATGGTAAAATTTCATTCTTTTTTATGGCTGAGTAATATTCCATTGTATATATGTACCACCTCTTCTCTATTCATTCGTCTATGCATAGACACTTAGGTTGCTTCCATATCTTGGCTACTGTAAATAATGCTGCAATGTACACAGGGGTGCATATATCTTTTGAATTAGTGTTTTGGGAAATACCCAGAAGTAGAATTGTTGGGTGATATGGTAATTCTAGTTTTGATTTTTTGAGGAACCTCCATATTGTTTCCATAGTGGTTGTACCACTTTACAATCCCACCAACAGTGCATGAGGGTTTTGTTTTCTTCACATCCTCACCAACACTTGCTGTCTGTCGATTTATTGATGATAGCCATTCTGACAGGTGTGAGGTTGTATCTTATTGTAGTTTTAATTTGCATTTTCCTGATGACTAGTGATATTGGGCATCTTTTCATATATCTTTGGCCATCTGTATGTCCTCTTTGGAGAAATGTCTATTCAGGTCCTCTGCCCATTTTTTAATCGAATTGTTTTTTGTTTCTTTGGTGTTAAGTTGTATAAGTTCATTATATATTTTGGATATTAACCCCTTATCAGAAGTTTCATTGGCAAATATCTTCTTCCATTCAGTAGGTTGTCTTTTTGTCTTTTTGCTCTGTTGATGTTTTTCTTCACTGTACAAAAACTTTTTAGTTTGATGTAGTCCCATTTGTTTATTTCTTCTTTTGTTTCTCTTGCCTGAGAAGACATATCCAAAAAGATATGTTTTCTTTTAGTTTTATGGTTTCAGGCCTTACATTTAAGTCTTTAATTCATCTTGTATATGGTGTAGGAAAGTGGTCTAGTTCCATTTCTTTGTCCGTTTTCTCAACATAATTTATTAAATAGACTGTCTTTATTCCATTGTATGTTCTTGCCTCCTTTGTCATAGATTAGTTGACCATATAGGCGTGGGTTTATTTTTGGGCTCTCTATTTTATTCCATTGATTTATGCATCTTTTATCATGCCAGTACCATACTATTTTGATTAGTAATAGTAACTTTGTGGTATAGTTTAAAATCAGGGAGCATGCTAATTTCAGCTTTGTTCTTCTTTCTCAAGATTGTGTTGGCTATTCAGGGTCTTATTTGGTTACATATAAAATTTAGGATTATTTGTTCTAGTTCTGTGAAAAATGCCATTGGTATTTTGATAGGGATAGGGATTGCATTGAATCTGTGGATTGCTTTGGGTAGTATGGACAGTTTAATGATGTTAATTCTTCCTACCCATGAGCATGGTATATCCTTCCATTTATTTGTGTCTTCTTCAATGCCTTATAGTTTTCTGAGTATAGCTCTTTTATCTCCTTGGTTAAATTTATTTCTAGGTATTTTATTTTCTTGGTGCAATTTTAAATGGGATTGTTTTCTTAATTTCTCTTTCTGGTATTTCATTATTGGTATACAAAAATGCAACCTTTTTCTGAATATTGATTTTGTATTCTGCTACTTTACTGGATTCGTTTGTTAGTTCTAATCATTTTTTTGGTGGAATCTTTAGGGTTCTCTATATGTAGTATCATATCATCTGCAAATAATGAGAATTTCACTTCTTTCTTTCCAATTTGGATGCCTTTTATTTTAAAAAGTTATGATGAAATGCATACAACATAAGTTTACCATCTTAACCCTGTTTAAGTACCGTTCAGTGGCATCAAGCACGTTCACATTGCAGAGCAACCATCACCACCATCCATCCCCAGAACATTTTCATTTTCCTCAACTGAAACTCCATATCCACTAAACACCAATTCCCCCTTCTCATCCTCCGTTCAGCCCTCGGCAATCACCATCCTGCTTTCTGTCTATATCAATGTGACTCCTCTAGGAACCTCACAGAAATGGAATCACATAGTGTTTGTCCTTTTGTGACTGGTTTATTTCACGTAGCACAATGTCCTAAAGGTGTTACTATACCCAAGTAGTACTACAAGTGTTACCATATCCGTGTTGTAGTTTGTATCAGAATGTCCATCCTTACTAAGGCTGAATAATAGTCCATCATATGTATATACCACCTTTTGTTTAACCATTTGTTAATGGCCACGTGTGTGCTTCCACCTTTTGGCTACCGTGAATAATGTTACTATTAACATGGGTGTGCGAATAGCTCTTCAAGACCCTGCTTTCAATTATTTTGGGTATATACTTGGAAGTGGAATTGCTAGATCATATTCTGTTTTTAATTTTTTGAGGAACTGCCATAGTGTGTTTTTTTTTTTTATAGTGGCTGCACCATTTTGCATTCTTCTCAGCAAAACACAAAGGTTCCAATTTCTTCACATCCTTACCAACACTTGTTATTTAATGCTTCCCCCCCCCAATCCTAATTGGTGTGAGGAGTCTAAGCCTGAAGTTTCAATTCATAATAAGAACATGATAGTTCTTGCCCTGCCCACAAACAGAGCATTTTCTTTGCCTCTTTTCCTGGGACTGTTAGAAGATTTTAATTAAGTAATACAGTTTAAAGATTGGTAAATAACATGCCCCCATATAAAGTTAGAAATGACTACTTTGTGATTTGAAGAAACATTTCTAGAGAAAATGAAGGTCCAGAGAACACCTCATCAATGAATCTTTCCTAGTCAACTCTGTTAGTAATGCTTGGTCCTACTTTGAGGATCTGGGTGGAGAAACTCTTAGAAGTGTTACTACACCTTTGTTACATGTTTTGCTCTTTGGAGTCCTTTTTTGGCAACCCTCCTCTCCTGTCTAGGACATTGATTCTCTCTGGTCTCCCAGATCCTCGTGCCTAGTTGTAGCTCCTGTTGTTGATGGCAATGTTAAGTCCTGACTTTTACTGACTTTGGAAACTGAGTTAGAGGAGAAAGAGGAAAGAGTGCAAAGTTAGAACCACAGATAACCCTGCAGTGAAAGGCAAGATGAGATTCATGACACATTATTATTCACATACATACTCGCACTCATATTCAAGTACTGCCAATTTAGGGGATGCAGGCTCCAAATCATAGTTGGCAGTCCCTTCAGTACAAGTACTTTTGAATACAACAAAACTCTGGAGCGATAGGATAATTTACACACTACTTCCGGGGAGTTTTCTGAAATTGTGTTTGCATATTTCACATCCTGAACCAGAGCTGGAACCTACTTATCTGTGATGTAACTTTACATCTGATTATGACTAATTCATCATTTACAGGTGCATGGACCCCTCAGGCTGCTTTCTAAATCAGTGTTACTCTAAATTTGCCTGTATCTTAGTATCATCTGAGGAGCTTTAAAAAATTCCCTGATGCTCAAGCCATAGTCCATATCAATAAATCAGAATTTCTGGGGGTAGGACCCAGTCAGCAATATATATTTTTTTTATCCTCACCCGAGGACATTTTTCCATTTTTTGTTCAGACAGAGTGGGAGGGAGAGAGAGGAAGAGAGAGAGAGAGAGCGAGAGAGAGAAACATCGACATGAAAGGGACACATCGAGTGGCTGCCTCCTGCACGACCAACCAGGGCCGGGGACAAACTTCAACCGAGGCACGTGCCCCTAGCGGGAACTGAACCCGGGACTCTCTGGACCGCAGGCCGACGCTCTCACCGCTGAGCCAAACCGGCCAGGGCAGCAATATTTTTTTAAAAATATGTTTTTATTGCCTAGCCAGTGTGGCTCAGTGGTTGAGAGTCGACCCACGCACCAAGAGGTCACCAGTTCGATTCCCGATCAGGGCACATGCCCAGGTTATGGGCCAAATCCCCAGTGGATGTCATGCAGGAGGCGGCCAATCGATGTTCTCGCTCATCGATGTTTCCATCTCGCTCTACCTCTCCCTTCCTCTCTCTCCAAAATCAATAAAGAAAAAAATGTTTTTATTGATTTTTTAGAGAGAGAGGAAGGGAAAGAGGGATAGAAACATAGATGTGAGAGAGAAGCATTGATCGGCTGCCTGCTGCACGCCCCCTACTGGAGATCAAGCCCACAACCTGGGCATGTGCCCTGACTGGGAATTGAACCGGGACCTCTCAGTCCATGGGACAATGCTCAATCCACTGAGCCACACTAGCCGGGCTGGTCAGCAATATTTTTTAAAATTCCATAGGAAACTCCCATGTGCAATCAAGTGAAAAGTACTATTTTAAATCAACGGTTCTCAAACTTATCTGAACATAAGAAAACTTAGAGAGTTTATTAAAAGCACAGATTCTTCCTCAAAATATTAAAAATACAACTATCATACAACCTAGCAATTCCACTTCTGGGTATGTTATCAAAGAAAACAAAAACACTAATTAGAAAAGATACATGCACCCCTGTGTTCATTGCAGTATTATTTACAGTAGTCAAGATATGAAAGAAATCTAGGTGTCCATCAATAGATGAATGGATAAAGAAAATGTGATATGTATATACAATGGAATATTACAGAATGAAATCTTGCCATTTGTGACAATATGGATGGACCTAGAGGATATTATATTAAGTGAAATAAGTCAAACAGAGAAAAAGAAATACCATATGATTTCACTTATAAGTGAAATCTAAAAAAAAGAAGCAAACTCATAGATACAGAGAACAAACTGATGGTTGCCTGAGGGGAGAAGGGTAGGGGAATGGGTACAAAGGGTGAAGAATAAGAGGTACGAACTTCCAGTTATATAATAAATAAGCCACGGAGATGTGTATACAGACAGGGAATACAGTTAGTAATAACTTTGCATGGTGTCAGATGGTTATTAGACTTATCATGGTAATCATATCGTAAGGTGTATGTCAAATCATTATATTGTGCACCTGAAACTAATATAATATTGTATGCTGCCAACTATACTTTAATTAAAAAAAAACCCCACAGATTCCTAAGTCCTAGTCTGGATCTACTTAATCAAAATTTTGAAGAGTCCTGTTGTGTGTTTAATAAGCACCTGGTGCTTTGTATCACTGAGAAATTTGGGGAACCCAGTTCTAAAACAATGAATCAGAGTATGGCCCAAGGTCACTGTGGGAAGAACTTCCTCTTCCATCAGTGCTGGCCGTGCCTGGGACGTTTCCTTCATGGGGTCACACACCATTTTCACAGTCTGCCCAACGGAGACACACAGGATACAACCAGCATTTCTCTGCTACAATGCCATTGCTTCGTGTCCTTCCATTCTATTTACTGCTGTTTACATCTCTCCGTACTTCCCCCCCCCTCCTTAATTAGTAGGCTCTTGGAAAATGATCAATGAGAAGGATAATGAAAGTTTAGATCCCCACTTCCCTTTAGGATCACTTTCTAGGCTGACACTGAACACCTGAGAGTTTTCTTGCTTATTATTAGGAGGACTAATGATCATTCCTACTGTCACACCAGGTTACATGGCTATCCGCTTGTGGAGGTGTACCAAAAATTTTGAGCACCTAGTGAGTGCCAAACATATACACATTGCTCTATCAGTTCTATTAGGTGGGTAATTTTGCCTCCATTTTTTCAGATGACAAAACACAGGCTCAGACAAAAAAAGCCACTGGCTTAAGAGCAAATGAATAGTAACTGGTGAAGCCCAGATCTGAACTACAGCCTGGCTGACTGAGAAGCCAATATATGGAGAAACCTTGCATCAGTTGAATGCAGGTGTATTTTCTCATCGAGATCCACAATCCCCTCTCCTGCCTCACTTGTTACTTTGTGCTGTGGGACTGGCAATCACAGACTGACTTCATGCATCCCCGCATGGCAGGGTGGGCTTTGGGCTCCCTGCCCACTACAGTGGCTTTGGCATTGAGTCTCCGACCCCTCTCCAGTTGGACTTCTGTTGTGGGTGTAGAAATTGTTCACCTGACCCAGCTCCAAGTCTACCAGTTGCGACAGGTGACAACAGAGCTAATTAGTACCAGTTGTGGTGATATTTACCATGAGGTGGATACTTCCTGTTGAGACCTGATTGAGACCAATTAATCATTTCATGGGAGTCTACCGAACAGCTGGCAGCTGGGAACCAACTAGGTTGCTACTGACAAGCTCTGCATTTACTGTCACTGCTTTGGGAGAAAATGCTTTGTTTTCATCTTGTTATGATGCAGCCAAAAAAAAAAAAAAATGCCATTTCAGTACAAGTTCTTCTTCAATGACTGTTTATCCCCCCAAATAATTATGTGAATTGTTATTAATTATTGTGCAAAGGGAAGAGTTCCTCTCTGTGCTTTATCAAACAAAAGAGACTTCCTACTTAGAAACAGACACAGGATCTGGCGAACAGTCCTCTGAACTCAGAAATGTGAAATAATATACATGCATTTTTAAAACAGGAGGTTCATTATGAGATGGACATCTTGGGAAACGTGGTCACATTTGGGAAATTGGAGAAAAGAATGGCCTGTGTTTAGGAAAAACTTCGAAAAACAACCATCAGTGAAAAATTTTATGTGCATCCCATCCTTACCTGTACCTAAAGAGTCTCTTAAAATACAAGGCACATTCTAAAATTCAAAGAGAAAATTAGCCTTTATAAACACAAACATTGTTTTGGTACATTCCAATGAAAAACTACCCAACTGCAAGGTGAAGAATCTTAGTAACAAGTTCTTTGAGATGCAAAGCCATTCTTAGACAGTAACTGCTTCAAACCATCAACCACACAGCGACTGGAAACCTTCCTTGTGCCAGGTGACCCATCACGTTACATTGCGGAGCAAAAAGGAGATTTCAATTTTCTCATTTGTAAAAGGAAAAACTGTTTTCCTTACGGACTTTGCTTGTGAAAGGATAAGTGGCTGTCACTCCTATTTCAATCCTGACAGCTAGTAAGACTTCCGTAGAGAAATCAGAACAAACATTATTAATAAACAATTTATAATAGTTTCAGATCTGCAGCAAAGCTGTGGAGATAGTACCATTCCCCATACACCTCACAGCCTGTTCTCCCATTGTTAATACCTTCTTTCTTGTTACATTAGTCTAGGACATTTGTCACAACTACTGAACCAGTATTGACACACGATTCCTGAAGTCCATACATAATACAGATGCTCTTAGTTTTTACCCAGTGACCTTTTTTGGTTCCAGGATCCCAGCTAGGACCCCATATTACATTTAGTCATCCTGTCTGCTTAGGTTTCTCTAGGCTGTCACAGCTTCTCAGACTTCCCTTGTTTTTGATCATCTTAACTGTTTTAAGGCATACTGGTGGTCGGGTATTTCCAAGAAAGTCCTTCAGTTTGGGTTTGACTTGTTTTTCTTTTGATTAGGCCTAGACAAAGATCTTTTTAGATCTTATGAAACGTTTGGACAAAAAAACAAAAACATACACACACAAAAACACACAAAGATTTGAGGTCAGTTGGTGAAAGGGGATTATAACACACACACACACACACACACACACACACACACACATACACTTAACTTTTATTAATTTGTTTATTCCAAAACTTTACTATGGATAAAGCAAGGTGGGGATATGCCATCACACCTGACAATAAAGGTCACTGAAACATGTTCAGGTCAAAGAAGCTTTTTCAATATAGAGTTCCAATCCTTTACGAACCCTTTAGTGTCTCTTTTTTTAAGGAAATAGGAAACCCAGGTTGCTATGCGTAGGCTGTAAGAGGGATGTGGTACAAGCTGAGAGCAAACTTTCACTTTATAAAAAGACTAGGAAGAGATGAATATATGGATTGCTTTATACATTAAAAAGCACCAGCTTTCTTCAAATCAAATGTCTAAATCCTGCTTAATTAAAATAAAGGAAGCTGCTACTTGGATATGGTGTGTGTCAACATCCAACCCTTTGATTTATGTGAGTAGGAACTAGAGAGAAGAGATTATTTAAGAGAGAAGAAAGAGATCCAATTTGACAGGAAAGAGTGTAGGCAGCATTAATGCCAGTGCTCGTTAAAACATGAAGGACTGATAGCAAAAAGAGAGGGAAGATGGTGAATGTCTCCAGTTTAGTATCTTCAGAAATGCTTGGGTTTCTGAGAATGGCTCACCCAAACCACATGAAAGTGACACTAAGGGATTCAGCCACACGACTTCTCTAAATCAAGGGCTGGGACTGCTCCACTTTTACCATCAAACCATCTTACTTGAAGTGTAGCCACAAATTAAATTTATTTTTTATTGAAAAAGTACTAAGTCCTTGCAAAGGGGGCAAACACAGCATTCTGAAATATGGGTCCGTCCCCCACTCTCTGCCCCCTCCCTTTCCCCCTCGACAGAGTTAAGCCACGTAAAGAGGGAGCCAGCTTCTATGTCTCTGAATTCCTTCTTGGCTATGTACAAAAGGTAATAACAGCTTTCAGCTATAGAATCCAATAAAATTCAGTTATCAGGTGTTCTTTTTTACAAACACAATGATAAATAGGCCAATCAGATTCAGAACTGTTGTATTGGCAAAACACAATTGCATGATAAATCTGTGTCTTACTTTGTGGGCAATTTCTTTCTGAATTTGTAGGAGTCAGGATTTATGCTTGAGGGGGTCGAAAAAAATCATTCAGTGTCCTTATGTCACTCAACCACGTCCTGCTGATAAAATAAATCGACATTTGGAGGGTCCACCCAAAAAGTCATGGAATACCCTACATTAGATCATCACCAAGCCACTGAGGTCAGAAAATATAGAGGGACCATTTAAACACACACACACACACACACACACACACACACACACACCCCTAAAGTGTTTCACTTTGTATAGGCTTTTCACATTTTTTTCTTTTTTGGGTTTCTGTGGTGGTTTTGCCAGCTGTGACAGTGCATGGCGATAGTTTAAATTTAGCAGGAAAAGAAAAGAACCCAGCAAGAATAAGTCCTTCTTCACATTAAAACTATATGGTGAGTACAGATCTCAGGGAAGCAAATGCCAGGAGAGGTCCCACAGCCAAAGAAGCCAAGTGGTTCAAAGGCAGAAGAGTCTTTGTCTCTTTTCTTCTGCCTGGAATTACTTAGATATGCATATGCCTAAGGCACAGAGATGAACCAGATGACCTCTCAGGACTGTGTCTAGCTTGGTGGTTCTATTGATAAACTGCTACTTTGAAGTACTGAAAAGGACTAGAAAAAAAAACTAGGTTTAAGTGCTTGCTAAAAGATCCATGCAAGAGACAAGAGTAAACTGATTTTTGTGATTGTCATCCAATCCCAAGTCTCACCCATCCCCCAATTTCCACACCCACCCTTTTTCCAATGAAGATTCTTTGATGTTTAACAAGAGACCCAAAGACTGAGAGTGACTAGAGTGTGGAAAGGGACAAAAATATGTCGTGGTGGTTCATTTCTAAGCTGAGATAAATCTCCTCTTAACATGACATTTATGTAGAGTTGGAAGACCAACAGATAAATGGATGTCAAATTCCCCAGTGTTCAACCTGATCTAATTTTTAAAAGAAGAACAAAACAATAAACAAACTCAGAAACAAACAGAAGTGCATGAATACAAATTCCTTTGGGATCAAATGATTAAATTTACAGCACCTCAGGGATTTTTCTCTGTCCTTTTTGTCCCCCGGGGAAAACACCACCTAAAAGACTTAGAATGAACATTTTAAAGGCCATTTACGAGGAATTTGAAGTTCCCAGTTCTGGAAAGAGAATCTGGAGGCATATTAAAGGCCATCTGTCAGTAGAATCCTGTTTGAACCTCATCCTTCACAGCGCTGATCAGGCAGAAGGAATGTGATCACATATGTTAGAGTACACCCACTATTGGTGTCATTCAGTTATCATCATGGAGTGGAATATTTTGAGTTGTGCAGATCTAAATAAAAATACACAAGGACAATATTTTTCTCCTTTTCCCTAAAAAAGAAAAAAAAATGATTTTATGTAAAGAATAGGAACAATTTTCATAGTAATCTGAGTTTTGTTTATGGACTTGGCAATGATGAGTATTTTCCTCTGGAATTGGTGGCTACTGAGATTCACAAAGTGCCCGGGGTGCTTCTCCAAGAGTTGAAAAAGGAAAAGTGTCCGATGTTCCTGATGATCAAGAAACAATAGGAAACCAGATAATGAAGAGTTAAGAAAAATTTCTCAGCCTGCTAATGAACTCCATCCTGCCCTGGTGAGACCACCCTCCTTTTAAGTAAGAGGTAATTTAATACGCATCGAACTCAGTTGTGTTTGGGCTTCATCCAACCTAAGAGTATCAGTGTGATAAATTACAACGAATTGTCTGCAATACTTCACAGAGTGACTATAACAGACCTGAAAAACAAGATCCCTAAGCCTGATTTTCCAGCTCCCTTTGAATACTTTTCACCTTATTCAGACCACTCCAAAACTTGAAAATGTTTCTTCTCGCTCTCCCACACTGAAAGTTATGAGCCGGTTTGATTAGATCCACAGTTGTTGGCTGTCTCTATTAAATCAAGCCCCACACTTGAAAATGACACCAACAGTGAGACCAGCCAAATAATATAGGGAGAAAAGGAGCATAGCTCCTTCAGTTTCCAAAGGGTTTCTTTACATGTTAATTTCCTTTTGTAATCCACACGGGTGTGCTGGGAAGTAGGTTAGTGAAATGGACTTGATTTCTATTTCAGATTCTAAAAAAGCACCTGGATCCAGGCACTGTAGTGGGGAAAATGGGCAGACACTGGAAAGGGAATCAAAAAACTCAAGTTCAAGCAGCCTCTGTTACTACTGCTGTGTGACTTTGCTCATGTGACTCAACTCCTTTAAGACAGTTTCTTCATTTAGGTCAAAAGCCACTGCCCTAGAGAAAAGGCCACCTTCTTTTCTTTTAATGGCTTTAGGTTGTTCCAGCTCTTCCAAATGCAAGAGCAGGACTGTAGTCCTATAGATGATTCTTCATAAATAAAAGCGATTGAATTGGTATTAAGCTGTTTTCTGAGCTGGTCAGAGGGCAGCCGCCTTTAGGGAAACACACACAATTTGTGTCAAGAGGAAGAATGGGAATTTTTTTTCATATTCATATGGTACAGGTGTTGTTGTGTCAAGATCCATGAGCTGGTAATCAAGACTGATTCTCTGTGTGAAAATCACTTTAATGATATCAGCTCAGTTTCCTCATGGGCAAAATAAATGGGCACTTGGAATCTGTAAGCCTCACAAGGGCAGGAGAGCACGTGCTTCTTTCTTCTCTACGTTGTGTTTTGTGCCTAAGACAGTGTCTGAGAACTAGTAGGTATTTGTATTTATTTCCCATCGCTGCTGTAACACACTGCCACCCACCGAGTGGCTTCAAACAATACAAATTTATTATCTTACAGTTCTGGAGGTTAGAAGGACTAAAACTGAGAGGTGGCAGGGCTGCATTGTCTTCTGGAGGCTCTGGGGGAGAATCAATCTCCTTGCCTTCTTGCCAGCTTCCAGAGGGCGGCCTCATTCCTTACTCCTGGCCAGCGACCTTCCATCTTCAAAGCAGCAATGGCCCATTGAGTCTCGTTCACATCACATCATTTCGATTCTGCTTCCATCACCACATTTCCTTCTGAATCTAACTCTCTTGCCACCCTCTCACTCATAAGGACTCTTGTGATTACATTGGGCTCCCCGAGATAATTCAGGGGAATCTCCCCATTTCAAGATGCTTAACTTAATCACATCTGCAAAGTCCCTTTTGCCATGTGAGGTAATCTATTCAGAGGTTCTGGGATTAGGAGGGGGACATCTTTGGGTGGCCATTATTCTGCCTGCCACAGGATATTTGATCAACTTGCAAATATTTGGAGAAAATGGTAAATGAAACACTTTGAATTATTTGTAAATTTAGCTAATTCCCATGGCTTATCACTAGCCAAAGTCATGGTCACGTGTATTCTGTCTGATCCCTCCCAGACACACAGCCTTCATACTCATTCAACTTCATGTGACTGTGAAAAAGGATCTCTTACCCTTTGAGAGAGCATAGAGGGACCTGGAGAGTATTGTGCTAAGTGAAATAAGCAAGTCAGAGAAAGACAAGTATCACATGATCTCACTTATATGTGGGCTCTAATGAACAAAATAAACTGATAAACAAAATAGGTCCAGAG
This sequence comes from Tadarida brasiliensis, assembly GCA_030848825.1. Taxonomy (NCBI): domain Eukaryota; kingdom Metazoa; phylum Chordata; class Mammalia; order Chiroptera; family Molossidae; genus Tadarida; species Tadarida brasiliensis. The sequence goes on along the minus strand of CM061267.1, from coordinate 71,913,711 downwards.
ACATGAAAGCATGGAACAGACTTTCGAATCTCAGAGGGAAGCTGGGGGGTGGGGTGAGAGATTAACCAAAGAATGTATAGGAATATATGCATAGCCCATGGACACAGACAATAGTGTGGTGAAGGTCTGGGGGTGGAGTGGGACAGGAGCAGGGTGGAGAGGGTCAAGGTGGGACAAAAGGAGGGATGTCTGCAATACTTTCAATAATAAAGATAAATAAGCTTATCCCCAACTGTCACCCAACCCTTCTCCCACCAATGCAGTTTCAGGATAATTTTAGCAGGCAACCTATAGGAACTTGAGTGATGAACAATTACATCTTTTCATTTAGAAGTTTTTCAGTTGTTTTGAAACAACTGACATTTTAAGCCTGTTAGTCTGTGTCACTTGGGGAAACTTCCACCAGTTCTCAGTTAAAACAGTCACAGGAAACTTATCTTTAACTTAATGGTAGCATTCAGAAAGGGATGACAACCTACTATATCTGTCCAATGCCAGTTCTATCAGTGTATTGTGTATAAGGGGTATCAAAGAGTAATTTGGAATAATTGGAAATTAATTAAACACTGTATTTAAGTATGTTGACAGAAAGAGATAAGTACTGAGAATGAGATTGAGGCACAACAGCACTTCAAGATTTCTATACCCCAGGCATTCTTTTCTTTTAAATCTGGCAACAAGATCATATTATATCAGTGACAAAGTCCACAGATTTACTTATTGATTATCTTAAGTACAAACAGACTATCTCCCTGTAGCCTAGAGGAAGTAATTGTGCAAGACTCAGAATGTGTAGATTCTCCTGAGCAATTTTCTCTGCAGTTCTAGTAGGTCATTAAATATTTAGCACCTACTGTTTGCACATATAAATCTAAGGTGGGTTTAACAAAGCACATACTCTCACTGAAGAATGTGAATTTCTATGGGAAAATCTAGTTCAAAGGTAAACAAATCTCTACTACATATTTTATCCTTATTTAATTCAATATTCTTGAACATGAGTCTTAAAATATAAAGAAAGTGGGCAAACTGATATATACAGAATTGATAATATTTAATATCAAGAAGCAGTACAAATAAGCACAAAATAAAGTTGAACTTCTAAGTAACTACTTCTGGAGTCAGAAAATGTCATAACTTGATGGCAATAATGTCTTTCATATGGCAAATACAAGGTACTGTGGAAAGTTCTGTGTCTATATTCACCAGGTCAAAGGCGAAGTTGAAGAAATTGGTTGAAAGGCCAAAAAAAAAAAAAACGACCAGGAAGGCACTAAGAATTTCATTTTGCTGTATACCTCAGTTTTTCACCCCACTCCTTTCCAAAATGCAGACAAGGGCTATAGCTAGCTACAAGTGGTCACACATCTGGAAGACTATTTTAAAACACATTCAAAATGTTTTGACTACATGATGCCAAGCATCTGGCAATACAAACTTCTCTTAGATATTTTTCTTCTATAGAATTCAGTCTTGTGTAGACAGTCATTGTGCCAGATTTTGAACTACACGTTTTATTTGTGGAATGACAAAAATATATATGCAAAGGTAAGGTTTTCCTTGTGATTTTGATTTAGGTAGATTTAAATGATGTTAACAGAGTTGCCATTGATTCTTGCATTATTTGAACTCTCCCGCTACCCTCAAAAGCCTCTATTGGTCATTCCCACCCCAGGAACATTCTCTCCCAGATGAACAGTACTCACTCGTCTAAATAGTAACTGACTTTATTGGTTTCATTCCACAGCAAAGATGAGGAAAAGCAAGGCTTCTAGTTTTCCCTGTCTAATAGGAACCAGCCTTAGGAATACCTGTGGTTCACCAACCATCCCCAAACCATTTGCAGGATCTTGAGGTAGGAGGTAGGTATTCTTCATGTGAGGTCGCCTCCCTCTAAATGCAGACTAGCTCAGCCTTGCAAAGGCCTTTTCCACAAACTAACCTAACCATTCCTATCCCCACTCCACTTTCAACTTTTATATGAAGTCTTAAGTCTGGTGACACCACAGTGGGTAAAATATGCACTAATTATCTGAGTTTTGTAGCTTGCAATCCACCGCAGATCACACATTCTTGCTTTTGACCTAGGAGAACAGGAATAAAGTCATTCTCATCATGGGGCCTTGGCACCTAGCATGGTGCTAGACATAATGAATGTCTGCTGAATTGTTCTGGATAAAATGCAGTCTGTTCCCATGTGCAAGTAAAGATCACCACATTTCAAACTTGAAATAAAATTAAACAGTAGTCAGGTTTGAGCCGAAACAGTGTTTGCAATTTGGATAGTCATGAATAGCTGGCTGGTGGGGCAGGTCTGCCAGAACCCTACTTGCAGTAGGGTGTTACTGAGAAAATATAAAGACTATACATATTATAAACTTTGGAGACAGTGGAGTACCAGATTGCATTATTTAGGCTTCCCTGAGAAAAAGAATACACACTTAGGGGAGAGCATCATTCTGTCTCCTTCATGGAACATTCCCTGACCCAACTGGCTTCAGTTCTGCCAGTCACCGGGCTGGTCAGGGTTCTGGAGCATGATCAGCAACAATGGCACTGCAGCAATGGAGACCAGCATGTGGCTATGAAGGTCACTCTGGAGGTGACAGCCAGCTCTGGGCTGCCTGATGGGGAAGGCAATGGGGCTTGTGTCCCAACGAGCTGCCATTAGTATCACAGGTAGTCCTTGGAACCTCATTTACAAACACACTGGCAGCCTTCTTTGGGAGCTCCCAGAAAAAACGTGGGGAGTTTGAAGAGCTCAGAAATCCTAAATTGCAGAAGAGGTGAAAACTATAGAAATATCGTTTATACTGTTAACAAGATCTCATGGGTGACCTAGGAAAGCCTGGATTGGAAAGATAGATTTCATACAGAGATAGAAATAGAAAAAAATCAAGTTGCTATTTTATAACATATAATAATATAAGATATTGCTATTTCACTTTTAAATATATTCTAAATCAGGCATATGAAGCAGTTTCATGATCCTTTGAGTTAAAAACATACCTAAGGAAAATGTAGAAAGTATCCTAAAGGGTGAATAGTTCCAAGGTGGAGAATGTATTTTAACTCAGAATTCCTCAAGAAAACCAGCTTTCTCTGTAGGCTTTACAAATAACAGCAATTGGTGGCTAATATTTCTAACCTTTAGTCAGTTTTCTGTTGATGAAAAAACAGAATCAGGGATTATTACTTCTACAAAGACTGTTTAGACATCCCAGTGACATGATCACTATATAAAATATAATTCAAATTATCTCAGTTCAAACACTGCCCATGACAGTAAAAATCATTTAATTTTCTACTATGGAAACTATTTTAATAATTTTAACCGCTTTTTAGATTATATCAATTCTTTGAGATGAACTATGACGGAGAATCAAAATAATCTTTGTAAATTGAGCTCTATTGCAAAAAAATGATTTCCATTCTTCAGCAGGGATATTAAGGGATAACCTTTCGAGGGCCTTTTCCGTGTATTTCTCTTCTTCCTCTACCTCTCCCGTCTTCCCCAACTCAAAGAAAACCTAACACATGAAAACAGACTCTGCTTAATGACCCCCTTCCCTCTGCTTTCTCCCATTTTCTTTCATTCTCATTCCCAACTTTGCATCTCTCTTCTCATTTTCCTTTTTTCTTTCCGGGGAATGACCACCTCAAAGGATTAATTCAGAACAGGCAGCAGAAAATGGTAACAAGAGTGGGCAAATCAGGATGTGGATTTAAAATCAAGAGGTATTTTAGAGGAGGAGAGTTACTCAAATTAAACATATGTTAAGAATATGGGTTTGTTGTTCATGGCATACCTGCTGCCTGTGATCCCACCCTCATCGGATCAGCCTTCAAGGGCAGAGCATTCCCTGGTGGAATAATAAATACAGCGGCTTGAGTGGATATGGATCTAAGCAGCCCAGCGAGCTTCCTTTCCTCTTGGTCTGACTTCACTGTTGGAACACAGGTGGTAACTGAACTAGCTGAACCAGTGAAATGGATCGTGGCCCCTCCGGCTCAGAGCCAGAGAGAACAGAATTCAGGCTCCAAATTATCAGGCTTTGGGCATCTATAAATTCTAATATAGGACTTGGCATGTATAGCAAACTTTGTTTTAACTGATACCGCCTATTCTCCAACGCATTATCTTTCTTACCTCGATACATGTGAACTGCACAGTAAAAATCCATTCATTGGTCTTTTTAAAAACATGCTGTGCATAACTTTAGAGTGTTTTTCTTTGGGCTAACCCGCCATCAAGGGTATGGCAAATTGTGTTCTGTTGGTAAAATGAAAAGCCTTGCCCTATTTCTACACTTTCATTCTTCCCAATGTATCGTATCTTGCAGCTCTCTGCTGTCCCAGAATTATGTACCCAAACATTATTGACATGATCTCGTCAACTATACTCATTAAAAGTAGTAACTATGTAAAATAGAAATAATGGATATATTTGCTCATCTATGCCCTTCCTTACTTTAGAGTTGTTTTGAGGTTGAGAGCAGTAATATAACATATTTATGGGTTGAATTCATTCCACTGATAAGCGAGATTCAACAGTCTTGGGTCCCTCAAGATAAGAATCCATGCAATAGACAACATTAAAACATACATAAGGGTTTTGAGGAAAATATTTTCAATTTGGTATTGAAATAATAGGGGTCTGAGAAGCTCAAGGGGCCCCTTTCCCATGTAGACATTATTCCCAGAACATAAGAACTACCTAACTAGCCGTGAAATTGTTACAGACTAATAAGGGTAACCAGTTTCCCTTTACACTATCTATAAAAAATAGTACTTGGCTGACTAAATGAATAGTGTTGGGAAATAAATATTTTCTAAGTCTCTCAAGCATTTCGTAAATGTATGCTTACAAACTATATTATACAAATAACAAAACATTCCTAACTCTTCATTAAAGCAATCGGGCCCTTGATGTTTGATTACTGTTCAGGTTATCACACACTCTTATTGTTCATATATTTTCATTGCAGTAACAACGTCCCAAATCAGCAGATGTCGTATCAGAGGACCTGCTATATGAAAATAAATTTCTGTTTATACAAAGAATAGTTTGGAGAGTGTACTTATTTACTTAAAAAAAAAAAAAAAGATTCATTTAGTTATCTCCTTTAGTGAGCCATAGATGATTTAAGAAATGGCCTTCTTTCTTCCTGTCATCTGAATCTGTGATGTGTTCCAGAACTTGGCTCAAATGTCCTTCTTACAAAGGAGAGAACATATTGGAATGTTCTAAAAGCAGGAGGTTTATGTTAAGCCTGTCTCAGTAGCTTTCAATATATAGAGGGGGAAACACAGTGAAATTCAGTCCCAAAATTTAGCAAGTCTTCACAATTTTGCTAAGTATATTAAAGAACATGACATGAAACACAGAGGGGGCATGACCAGAAGTCTGGTTGTGGGGGAGGGTAAGGCAGGCAGAGCACAGGTGGAACTTTCCTTTCCCCAAGCATCTTCCTCCAAATTGAAATCTTTTCAACAATTTTCATGGCAGCATGTTGACACAATGTCGTTACGCCTTTGATAAAATGATGTTAAAGGAAGCCAGGTTGGGGCAAAGACAGTGATATACAGGAGGAGGGGGGTTCATTCTCACCCAGCTGCCCTGCTCCCAGACTTGGTCCCTTTGACATTCCAGTGTGACTTTGCCTCTGTTGGTGATGAGCAAGCTCTAGGCTGGAATGCAAGCACACTGGGAAGCTCTCCAGCACTGGTCCGAGGTGGGGTGGTTTGCTTTGGGACAGCAGTGTGGGCAATGTTCAAGCAAGGAAGGACAATGACTTGGCAAGGGAAGGCAAAATCATTCGAGAGAATTCAGGGTTTGAATAAGCAGTCAGTCCAGAAAACCACGAAAGTTCTTTCAAACTCTGAGATTCTACAATTCTATGTATTAATAGGTCTCATGAAAAAAGTATTGAGTCATATATAAGAAACAAGCACACGAAAAACAAAATCAAAAGCAAAAAAACAAACAAAAACTCCCTTCATTCTCCGTATGGTAGAACATGGTTAAACTATCTTAAAATAGGGATTTGACTTAGCTGGGGTTTACATTTCCATTTACTTAAAACATGATGAGGGGATGAAACAAAAATATAACCTCTGGTTACAAATATTAAGTGGGTATGGCTGCCGAGCTATGGGTCAGTAGTTAAGATTGGCTAATACAATGTCTCTGTTGCTAAAGCAAAATTAAATTAATTTTATACTGGAAATCTCCATGATTCCACACAAATTCTGTGCACTTCTATCTGTCCCTTCTACCCCATATTTTTCTGTGTGTGTGTGTGTGTGTATGTGTGTGTGTGTGTGTGTGTGTATGTGTGTTGTGTATGTACTTTGCTGTTAAAGGAGCACATTTGCTTTGACTGTGGAGCTCTTTCCAGACACTAAAAGCCACAGTTCTAGTTTTTATACTTAGAAAATGCTCAAAATGTGTTCCTTTCTGGGGGAACTAAATACCGTGCCACCTCTGAGAGTCAAGCCCTTTTGAGCCCATCCACTGTTGCTGGAAACCTGATTTTATTTTTGCAGAATCTTTGTCCTGTGTGTTCTGAAAGGCTTTGAGCCCTTAGATGAACATTCTTCTAGTGGTAATTTTAACATAGCTGAATGCTTTTATGTATGTCGCAGGTAGTACACATGCTAATGTACATCATTAAATGAATACTGTTCCCATACAGACATTCTTTTCCAGTTGTTTGCCAGCTGCCCAGCGATGGGATCAGAGGGTGGGATACTTTTGATTTTAGACATAAGAAAGGGGCTGGGGGTGCCAGGCTTTTAGTGATGGAGCCTTTTGGGGCCCTGGGGTAACTGCTATACATCTCGAGCCAGAGGACACAGTGTGCGCCATCCCTGTTCACACAGAGCCCCCACCAAGATTAAAAACCACATGTAAGAAAAACTAACTTACTAAAATGTGGACCAAGAGCAGAATCAGCCAAAGGGAAAACTTGTGTGTAAGCTGCTTATCTGCCATTCTTAGGAAAGTGAGGGGACCCTGGCAACGCTCTGCGGGCTTTAGGGACATTTTGGCCTCTCTCTGCATCACGCTCTGGAGTGATTTTTTCCTTTTTTTTTTTCATGCTGTCTCTGTAACACAACCTCTTTACACAGTTTATCTCAGGAAATGACAATTGGCTGTCGAATCCCATACAAATTGATTGGGTATGACAGCTTAAAGGAATAAATCTTCAGAGAAGAAAGTTTTTACTTATAGTCTTGTATTTTCAATCCTTTTTTTTTTTTAACCCCTTTCTTGCTTAATTTTATTATTTCAATTAGATCATTTAAAAATCAACACATCACATACCAACCTCCCCTAAGAGCAATCATAAGATTTGATGATTTTTCTGATACACAGGCTAGGGTTTCACATTTGCATTATTTTATCGGCTGAATTAACTATGAATTCTAAACCAAGCTAATGCCGCCATGTGTTTTTAAACATCTCTAATCTAAACCATCTGGAGAGGCACGGTTTTGCAAAGGCATCCCTTTCAGGACACTCTGTGGATTTTGTCACTGCCTGAGGTTTTGGCAAACCATCAACATTACTATAATTCTCTTTCATGAAATATAGCTTTTGACTAGGATTTTAGAGTCTTGGGTGTGTGTGTGCATTTATATGAGTGTGGGTACTTGTGTATAATTTTTTGCTCCTGTCCCTTTCTCTTTTCAGAAGACCATATTTCTAACAAACTTATTTTAAAGAAATAAAGGTTTGTGTTCTCTATAAAAATAAATTTAATTTTAATTACTGAACATAACGTCAGACCAAGTTATCAAGACGTGAAAAAGCTCTGTTAAATAACACACCTTATTGTACACTGGGGTTGGAATACTTTTTAAACCAATCAAAAGAAATCAGCTTTAGAGAACAACAACAAAAGAAAGTGTAGATATTTTTTAAATGATCACGCAACAATGATTTGTAACATGTAAGATATAAACCCGGTACATTTATAAGGAGATTACAATTAAAAATTGGCTAAATCTTTCACCTAAGGAAAGCAATGTCTTGTTGAATTCTTTGTCTACCAATAAACACACCATTTTAAAATTATAAATCAAATATAAACATGGTAAAAGCAAACTGTAGACTACTTGTTACAACACAGGTTAAAAACCCTAAGCAAAGATGATTCTATTTGCAAAAGCTCTTTCGGATAATAATGTTTGCAAATCATTTCAAAAATCAATCACAAAAATAGCTTTTTGCTGAGAGCCACTGTCTGAGATCAATTAAAATAATAATGTGACTATTGGGGAATATCAACGTCCCTATATTTATTAATAACATGGGATATTCAAACAACCCCTTTCATTCAACAATGTTAGGCAAATCACACACACACACACACACACACAACAGAAGGTTTTGGTCAAGTTTGTAGAGAGGAATAAAGGGTTTACCTTTTCAGAAATAGATTGCCTGAAGTGCAGAAGTGGGCTGTGCCTACTGATGCCAAAGCAACGCCCCCTGAGAGGTGGTGGCAGCCTAGAACACTTGGTGGGTGCTAATGGCCTGGGGCACACCACAGCCCACCCCTTGCTGCTCGACGTTTCCTTCCCTGACATGGGGTCTTCTGTGCCCACACCTCTGAGGGAGAGGCTTGCCTTTATAAAACTTTCCATTTAGACTACCTGGTATATTTGAAAACCTGCTTCTGCCCATATTAAAATGTTGTAGGACAAAGGAAAAACACAGTCTGATATTCCAGAGAATGGAAGCCCCAGCTAGGGGCCCTGGGTCCTATGACTAGAAAGGACAGCTCTTAGCAGAGATGCTAATCTGGTCTTAGATGAAAAGTAGAACGTCCGTCAGCCCCGTCTGCCTTCCTCTTGCTCCAGGGTCCACAGAGTGAGTTCAGTATGGTAAATGGCCAGCTGGTCTGTACAGACTTCAGTGCAGCCACATTAGCTATGTAGAAACCAGAAGGTTCCTATACAAGGCTCCTGCCTGAGGCAATCAGTGAGTAATTAAGCCTTGGAAGCAAATGCATGTGTACCTAGCACATGACGGAAGCAGAGCAGTGGGGATGATGTACAAGCCATGCACACTAGTACACCATGTGTACTAGTACACCATCATCAGCTACTAGGGTGTTGAGATCATTTTGCCCTTGTTGGTTACATGCTTTCCTCCAGGTCCTCCCAGTGCTCCCCTGCTGCCCCGCCACCCTGGTCCCTCCCTTTTTCAGTCAGCAACTAAAGATGTAATTCCTGACACAGTGAGGGCCCTCATCCATGCTATTTGGACAGGGCCGTATAGATTGTTATGTATTTTGAATTTCATCTCTGCATATTAGATAATAATTATAGCTAACATTCACTGGTTACTTACTCTGTTCCTGGCACTAAGAGCTTCATATGCATTTATTTTATTTTACTCTGATGCATGACTTGCCCAAGGTCACAGTGCTTCCAAGTGTTGGGACCCAAATTATAATCCCAGGCTGTATGACCACATAGCCCACCCTTATCCACTCTGTGCTTAACTGCCTCCTAGCACTCAGTAAATATATCACCATCATCTAGTTATGAATGAAATTAAATGATCGAGGTGAGAGAACGTTGGAATTGCCTCAGGTTCCCTCCTCACTTGGCATTTGTGTATAAAAAGCACACACAGGGATCTGACTAATGTGAGAAGAGCTGGCCAGGTGATGGGAATTAGGGTATGGTGGGGACTGGGGCAAACTGAAGAGTTCTTTTGGAGAGAGGACAGCCTTTTCTCAGCTCCAGCCAATTGTTGTTCTGACTACCTGGCCATGGTGGGTACCCCATAAATATCTGTTGAATGAATGAGTGAATGAATGAATCTAAGTTGGGTGAAATTTCTTTAGGAATATATTCAAGCAAGAAAAATAAGAATGCCATGGTTTAAGCTTCTTCTTGTGGGACTCTCATGTAATAATAGTGAAGCAACCAAACATAAAGAGAAGACTTCATTTTCTCAAAGCCTGTTCACCTATTACTATGCACTGAATTATGTCCCCTAAAACCCGTATGTTGAGGCCCTAACCCCCAATAGAATGGTATTTGGAGATTGGGCCCACACGATGGTATTAGACACCAGAAAAGCTTGCTATCTACTTCTGCCTGTGAGAAAATAGCTGGAAGGCCGTTTCTTCAAGACAGAAGACTGCTGGCACCTTGATCTTAGACTTACGAGTTTTTTAGAATTATGGGAAAGTTTTCTTTTTTAATTGACTTTTTTTTTTTTTTTTTTTTTTTTTTTAGATAGAGAGAGAGATAGAAACATCAGTGTGAGAGAGAAACATCAATCGGCTGCCTCCTGCATGCCCCCCAGCGGGGATCGAGCCCAAAACCTGGGCATGTGCCCTGACTGGGAATCGAACTGGGACCTCTCAGTCCATGGGACGATGCTCAATCTACTGAGCCACACCAGCCAGGCGGAACTGTGGGAAAATTATTCTGTTGTTTAAGCCACCCAGCCTATGATATTGTGTTATAGCTGTCTAGGAAGACTAGTACACCTATACTATCTCCTTTATCCTCACGATAACCCTAAGAAGTAACTAGAACTCCATCGGCATTCCGCACAGACCCCCGAGGACACCCCTTAGAGCACAGTGAGGCTGGTGGCAGGGTGGTGAGGACAAGGGGAGTGACAGGCCAGGAAACTTCTCATACTGCTGCCTGGCTCTCATTGCCCAGCATCGTAGTTCCTGGGGCAGTTCCTTGATGAAGCACAACCAGGGAAAGCCCAGTTCAAACAGTTACAGCGCAGGGCCAGGGAAGGGAGGGAAGGGCATTTAGGGAACTAAGTAAAATCTTCAAGGTTGGGGTTCTCCGCCTCCAGCATATGCACACATTAATAGGGCAGAGCAAATGCTCAGTCTTACGTAGTTTTTGCAATAATACTAAACCTTATCTTGATCACTTGCAACATGACACAGCAAGACAGAAAACGACTAGAAAGCAATTTGTTCAAAGGTGTATTCTCATGGCATCCGCTCCCAGGGAGCTCACTCAGCCACTTGTGAGGTGCACGGCATCCTTCATTGCTCCCTTCAGATAAGGAATCCTCTATGATACAATTCTGCTGACAATGCAAATTTCCCCAGCTAAATCCCTTCTTGTGTTACTTCTTGGAGAAAATTCCAGAAAGAGGGCAGATAAAGAATGAAAGCTGGCAAGGCCATTTCTCTGCTTCCAGCTTCCTGGGCCAAAAACAGAAAAAAAGAAGTTCCTGCTGTTTGATTTAATAAGAATCAGTGTCTAGCTCAAGCCTCAATCGGGGACCAGTCAGCCTCAATTGGCATAAAAGAAGTGTTTCCGAATGTCTGCATTTCATTTCAGCACGTACACTTCAACTCCCTCCTGCTTTTCCCTAACGCACAAAATAGCACCGCTCTGCTGCTGTTGCTCTCCCGGATCCGTATAATTTGTATCTTTTATGTCAGAGCTTAATTTTACCTTTATGTTGCCTGCATTCTTTAATTTTCCTTAATTGTATACTTGGAAATGGGTTATCACAATCTGTATGACAATGGTTGAGGTTTCCTCTTCTGGGTTTCTCCCTCCTGCAGTAGATTCAGCATCGCATTTGAGGACTATTTGGGTCTTACTTACATTAGTTAGCATGTTCTTGTCCATGGACTCTGTCCTCCAATTACTGCGTCCTTTCATTTGGTCATCCCAGGGATGCATTTTGAATATGTAGTCCTATTTGTCAAGGAACGTTCTAGTCATTCATCCCCTTCCCCTTTTTTTGACTTCTACTGAGAAACCACTCCTTGCCACATCTAAGAGAAAAGCTTAGACAATTCTTTTACTTTTCTTTTTATCAGCCAGGCCATAAGAAAATTACCCTTCCTTTAAGTCAAAAAATAATAAAAATCCTTAAGTGACAGTCTAACACTGCTCTAGTCATAACATACCTTGGAAAAGGCATTTAAATTAATTCATATCTTTGTGTCTATAGTTGGTTTGTTTATTTGGATTATGGGCCACAATCTGGGCTGGGGAAAGGACAAAAATGGATGGGAGAAAAATCAAGTTTGTTGAAATGAACTTCATGGTTCCACCAGAAATTGGAGCAAGCCTTCTTTCCACGACACGATGACAAAGCCTCGACAACTGCCCCAGGTCACCCCGCTAGGACCGGAGCTGCAAGCCCCGACTTTCTGTTCCTCTCCTAACCACCAGCCCGTCTCCCCTCCTGTGTCTCCTCGCTCCTCAGGGGCTGGGGGTGGGGGAGTGGGGGACTGTCTCCAAGGTCAGCAGGAACCTCACGCAGAACCAAAGGCTGGATGGCGAACGCTGTGCGTTGCAACCTCACCTATAACCTCTATGGACCCTTGATGAGAAGTGAGGCCACACAGGGAGGATTGTAAACACCGGCACAAATGAGGTTGGTGAATATCACCCCACTCCACGTTCTCCTTCCTCCCCAAAATAGTGAGACTTCGGGTCACTGTCAGATCATCCTTAAAAAGAGAACGCTCAGAACAAAGAAACAAATCAGGAAAAAAATAAAAGTAAAAATAAAAACCTCTGACCAAGCCAGGCCTCTAAATATAACTTTTCCACTTACCTCAATGCAGATAATTCTAAGATATATATTTCTGATTCTATTCATTCTGTTTAAAAGAGAAAGACCACACCAGGGCAAGCAAGGCAGGGTGGTCAGGACGCATAATCTAATGACAGTGTGTGAAGCCACTACAGAGGACGGCGGGCCAGCTGCCAGATCGCGCGGTGGGGCCGGCGGCTCATGCCTACGCAGAGTCCACCGATATTTTCCAAGTATGGACAGCTCTCACTGAAATGAAAATAGAACATGAGGGACCAGAGCCCACACGGAATATTCAGTTCAGTAAAGACACGAAACTCCCTGTGGAAGTAGAAGGTATTCGGCTTTGCTATTCTCAACAGAGAAAGGAGCCATCTTTTCAGAGTCAGGCGCAAAGTCTGTCCGTCTTCACAGAAGAGCCCTGAACTGATGTCTGTTTCTTGTGCATTGGCTTTCTAGTGCCTGACATGACCCCTTTCTGAGCCAAAGGATTTGTTTACAATGATACACTTTTGGAAATTATGAAGAATCCACCGACATTAAGAAATGGATAGCTAATGTGATTATTCAAAAAAAAATGGTAAAGGTACCATCGTTGTGAGGCGTCTGTTGCTTCTCCCTGTCCACAGTCCTCTTTCCTCCTGATCTACCTGCCTAATAATGAAATTACTGCCACATGGCAGGAGAATGTGGAAGCACAAGCTACCTGAGGTCAGTGAGGCAGTGTCTAGAGGAGACCAGGTGTAATACATAAGTTGTACCAGAGATCAGAAAGGATGGAGAAGAAAACCGAGAAGTTGGTAAATGGGGGTTAGGTTCTTCTCATATGTATTTTCATTCCATGGGCTCTCCAAATTCCCCTTTAGGTTTGGGAGAAGGTGCTACCATTCATCAGTCAACAAGAAATGCATGTTGTAACTGAGAAGAGCTTGGCAATCAAGGTCTCCAATTTGCTGATTTTATTTCTACACTGGCAGCTTTAATTTTTTAAGGTTTACATATATATATTTATTAAAATAATTTTTGTTTTAAAAAAGAAAATCCCAACTGCTGGCAGCCCCACAGGCTGGTTCGCCATCCTATCCCTCCTCAGCCCAGACACAGCCAGAGGGGTCCCGAGTGGCCCAAGTGCCCCTTTTAGCCTTTCCCATCTAGGAGTCTTGAAGGACAGGAAGGCAGCACCCTGAGGTCCCTGGTGGGTGGATGCTGGACTATTCCAAGCCCAGGATGCAGTTGAGGCTTTGCACCAGGTCAGTGATGCCAGGCTGCCAGGCTACCAAGTACCGAGCCAATCCAGCAGTTGTCCCTACATGACACGAGGCCTCTCCCAAGGGCTGCTGATCATCCTCTTGAGGTCTACCTTCTGTTTGCACTAGCCACCTCTAGAACCATGTCTAACCAACATCTTATAAGTGGCAGGCTGCCAAAGATTCCCTTTGAATGAACAGCACAGCCTTTGCTGTCAAGGCCCACACTGCCCCATCACTGAGTGCTGGCCTGGTTCTACCGCCCACTAGCTGGGGAACCCTTCAAGTGCAAAGTCTCCCAACTGGAAAAGAAGAATAAACTTTCCTGCTGTACTGGTTGTAAGAATCAATGAGATCATGAAGGCAGAGTGCTGGCAAATGTAAAATACAGACAAAGGTAGTTATATTCACTGTAGTTACTAGAGTTCAGTGCATGGTCACCAAACTGCCCTGATTATTTTGTCCCTCCACCCAACCCCCACCCACTCATTTATCTATAACTTTCCTGACTGCTTCAGTTACACCTAGTTTGGTCTCCCATCAGCTCAGACATACTCAGTATTACTGTACTTTGTTTTCTTCTGACAACCATTGATATTCACCTGGTTTTTGTCCTAACTTCATGGGTATCAACTACAGCAAGGTGTGTCACTATTCCAAAAGAAATGGTACTCTTCAGCTCTCCAATGCCCATTGTCCCTAGGTCATGGTGAATGCGGCTTTGAGCCCATTCTTTGGAAAAACAACTCTGGGTCTTCTGCCCATCCTCCACCAAAGCAGATCCCAGCGATGAATGAGCTATAGGAAATGTATGTGTGTGTGTGTGTGTGTGTGTGGGGGGGGGGTGGAGACAAGGTGGGATGGAACAGGGGGGTCGGTTAGGAAATTTCTCAAACTGGGTCAGGTAGGAGATCAGCATCAGAGTGATAAAGGCAAGAAAGGCCATTCTAGTTTGGGCCAAAGGGGAGAAAGGAATTGTGGGGTAAGAAGAAAAGTCCTCCCTTCCAGATAAAAAAGCCAACCACTTTTTCACCTTGTCATCCCTTTCTTCATCTCCCCTCTAGGCTCCAGTGGTTTCCAACTGTTACTGTGTATTCAAACCACCAACTATTATTGTGTATTCAAAGTAATTCATAATTCCTTTGGTTGTATACACTTCTTCCCTTTCTTCTTCTCCTGAGAGGGACCAAAGCTCTTTCCCTTTTCACCTTCTCAAAGCTGGTGATACATTCTGCCCCCTACAGTTAGATCAGTTTAAGATAAATAATTTAATCACAGAAACAAGGTGCTATAGTGGTATTCAGCAATTTGGGTTTTCATAAGATTTTCTAAATGTGTTTTTCACGAATCTTAAGGGTCATGTATATGAACTACTTATCATGCATGCCTGAGTAGCACAATTATGCTTTTCAATATCTTTAAATGTGATAAATTGAGTAGCTTTTATTTGGTACCTGGGCTGTCAGAGTCCTCGTGGCCTTTTGCACATGTCACTTGATCAACCCAAAGTTTGAAAGTATTAGAATTCTCACTTTTCTTCTGTTTCCAGTCACCAGATGAAATGAAGATAGTAGTAGGAATTTGGAGGACACAGAGATATTTTAGCATATTTTGTTAGGACATTTGGAGTACTTCTGACTTTTTTTTCTTTGAAATCAGGAGTATATTTTCTTCTAAACTACAAATATTTGATCATTTAATGAAAAAACTAAAAATAAAATTAGATGCATGTTGGTGAGATCTTTAGTAAATATTCCCAAAGATACCATAAGAGGAAAGAGAAGATGTTCTTTTCAATCAATACTGGCATTAACAATTGTGCGATAAAACAGATAATTTAAAAATTCCAGAAACCTTTGGAAGTGGTTCTTAACTCAGCCTTATTATGTTCCTACTGACCTGTTTACTATGCAATGTTGTGAATATTAACCATATTATCAAATTGTTATCATAGGCTACCTAGAGTCAGTTAATGTAAATTTTTACAAACAGCATGTACATTGACTAAAACAATATATGGTTGCTTCTTTTTTTTTTTTTTTTAACATTCAAGACACGCTTTATGTAATATCAAAACAGTTTAAATGGCACTGTTTTTAAAAATGTGCTTCTGCTTACCCTATAAATCTTTTAGTATCTTCCTGGTAATTCAGCAAACTTCTTAAAGTTGAACAAAATTAAGATTTTGTGCTTCTACATTTACCAAAAGAGCATATCAAACTGACAAATTTGATAATCTTTTTAAAAAGAAGAAAGAAAAAAAAAAAACTGTTCTTATTTCAAAGGTTCCAAAAATAAAGCTTATTTACTATGCAGATCTAGAATTCTTGTTGTTTTGAAGACAGCAAATTAGAAAAACATGGCCAGAGTCAGAGGCTACCCAGGCAGGTTGAGGCTGGCTGGGGCTTTCATTCCAGCAGCTCCTGTTCCCCAGATTATATCTGCTAATGTTCTAAAGTCTAAACACATTTCGGTTCAAAAAGATACTCAGCTCTCAGATAGAAAATGGCACTAAACTTCCAAATATCAACAGGTTTACCCACTTCTTCAACTGATGTGTTTGTATTTAAGAGTCAACTGCCACTCAGTAGGTCTGAGCTGTAATATTTGGGGAGCTGAAACTTCGCACTGGAATGTTTGTTTTGCGTTTTCCTGCGCATAATCACAGGATAGGGGCATTAATAAAGGGGTTGGCGGATGGGCCACTGCTGAGGCCTGTTATTTAGGCAGAGTCATGGCAACGGAGCAAAGCCGAACGTTTGCAAGTGCAGCATAATTTCAGCCTGTGTGCTGAATGGACGAGAAGACAGACGCATCAGCAGACCCAGGGAGCCAACGACCCACAGCTACTTGAAATGATCTCTGCACGTGCAAACTGGAAACGGCATCTACATTTCTCAACAATTCAGGAAGGATTCATGATGGGTCTTCCCTTCAACTGCCTACAAAAATATGACCTGTAAGCAAGATGGCGCCTGTAAACGTAAAATTGGTGAAGTCCCATTGAAAGGCTTTGCAGAGAGTGGAGGGCCCTTGGAAGGGCAGTGCTCTGAGGATGCCCACGTGGGTGGGCAAGCATATGCTGCTGCTGAGCAGAGGAAGTGGTGCACCAGGATTTCTTCACAAGTGTGAGGTCTTTATAAACTCATCTTTACGGGGGCGGTTTTAAATAGAAAGAAAATGACACACAGTCCCCAACCAGGCTTCCTCACTGTTTGGAGAGGGTTGCCACTTTCCCAAAACATTAGGTTACTGTGGGGGAATTTTCCAAAATTGTCAACAATTCCATTTTTAAACTCAGTTCTTCTTCTCCACATAAGACAGATGCAAGGCAGCATGAGCTATATTTGGTCTAGTAAGAGATGCAAGCTATTTTTACTGTGCTGACTCCTACCTGACAGTGGAAGACGTATTCTGGTGTGGTTTTCTTGAACTTCATGTTCCAAACCAAGGCCACGCCATCTGGTTCATGGGGAGCGTCTTCGTTGTTGTTGTAGGAAGCGACCATCAGCTCGGGGTACTGCATGGAAGAGGTCACAAGGATGCATGAGGCCAAGATGACAATACAAGGAAAACTTTCTAATTCCTACACCCGTGCTACACTGCATACTTTAAATGTCCACTTTTTTAAAGCCGTGGCATACTTAATACCAACTTTATGCCTCAACCAATTGCAATCTGGTTTCTGCCTCCAACATTCCGCGTGTGCTTGTTGTGGTCACCAACGACTCCAAATCTCACACAATGCTGGACCTTTCTGTACTACCTGACATTGGAGCTACTCTCTCCTTTCTCCCACACTGGCTTCCCTTCCATATTTCTCTCCTGATTCTCTTCCTGTCCACTCTTTTTAGTCCCTACATCTTCTCCTTCTATTATCTATGTTCCAAGGAAGTTGTTTTGTCTTTTTTTTTTTTTTTTGTCTCTGTCTACACATTCTCCCTGGATGACCTCATCTATTCCAATGGTTTTAATAGCATTAAGATGCTGGCAATGTTCCCATCTATATCTTTAGGCTTGATTTCTCTCCTAGATGTAGATCCTTATATGTGAATGCCTACTGGGGATTTCCCAGGGCCGTCCACAGACATATCAGGTGCAACACATAGAAAAATGAGCTCAGTGCCTTCCACAAAAACCTACTGCTCTTTCCGTGTTCCTTCTTTTGGTGCCTTTCACTAACATTTGCCTAGCTGCCCAGGCCAGACACTCCACGCTCACTTTGACTCCTTCCTCTTTCTCAACCCAATGTACTGTGTTTCTCTACTTCCTCAAGACCTTTCAAATGCATGCTTTCTTCCCATCCTTAAGGTGAGAGCCTCCTAGACTAATTTCTTATCTAAATGAAGGCAGCAGATTATTATTATTATTTTTTTTATCCTCACCCGAGGACACTTTTTGCATTTATCTTCAGATAGAGCGGGAGGGAGAGAGGGGGGAAGAGAGAGAGAGAGAGAAACATCGATGTGAGAGAGACACATCAAGTGGTTGCCTCCCGCACAACCCCGACCAGGGCCGGGGATGAACTGCAACCAACATATGTGCCCTTGACTGGAATCGAACCCGCGACTCTTTGGTTTGCAGACCGAAGCTCTAACCACTCTACTTAAAATACTTTAATGGCTCATTATTATTATACTTTTAATATAAAATGCAGGTCATATAGGATTCTTCCTAATCTGTCCTTTTCTACCTCTTCCGCTTCATCTCTTACAACCTCCCACACTCTGTAACCCAGCCTCACTGGGCTAGTTCTGAGGGGGCAGCCTCTGTACCTAGGAGTCTGCTACTCTCTTTGGAATGCCTCTTCTGTGTTGTATACATCATTAGCTCATTCTTTAAGACTCAATGCAGGCATCTAGTCCTCCAGACAACCCTAACTAACCATCTACCACCCCTCCTTGCTTCTCATTGTTTCCCTTAGCATTATGTGTGTCCCCCATTAATGCACTTGTCAAATTGTATTATGGTTTTTTTCCCCACCTATGTCTCTTACAAATCTGTAAGCTCTCTGAGTGTATTGACTAGTTTTTATTGACCTCGGAATCCAGGGCCTAGTAACTCCTACCACATGACAAACTTGTGCCCAAATCTATTGAATTACAAATGCTCTTTTTATTTTTATTTTGGTAACTATGCTCAGTGGAAAGACTTTATATTTAATCCTTTGTTGTAAAATAATTACAACAATTAAAAGCATAATGCTGGAAACACAACCAGTAAAACCACCAGGACTTCTACAGTGAATAGAAATACCTACTCACTCTTTATGATCTCTGTGCTGTGTGTTAATAAGCAAACTGAGGGTGAATCTTGTGGGAGGTATTTATGAGTGAGACAACATTTCCTGGAACCTTGCTACCTTATGGGGTTCCCATAAGGCAGCCCCATTAAAAATTGCATCATTACATATGCAATTATATTAGGATTATAACAGATCCTATCACCCTTTGCTCAGAGATAAATTATTTTTTTCCCTTATATTTCACTATGCTGTGTATATATTTAAAAACAGATTTTCCTTATACATTTGAACATCAACATTTTTCTATCAACAATAAGTAAACCTAAGTCTTCTACGTGGCTTTGCTCATTCTTTAAGCTCCCTCAATTTAAGAAAACTGCACAGACCTACAACTTGCTGGTTGATGCAGAGGAAGTGTAAGCCTACAATACATGTATGTGGCCATCAGTGCATATAATCATTCTTTATTAGAAAATACTCCTCAGTGGCTAAATCAAAGGCCCATTCAAAGACACTAACATCTAGATAAACACAGAAGTCTCCAGACTGTCCAGATGAAGTTTAACTATGTCACATGTGAAAAGGCAACTCTATAAACATCAACACCACTGTCAGAGTGGCCAATGGGCAGCCAGATGTGTCTTGAATTATATCCCACAGCTTCACATCTGGGTCTCATCGTTGGCTCCCACTTTCAGCTTTTCTTTTTTCAATTAAAAATATTTTAAATTATTTGGGTTTAAAATTTCTTTAGAAAACAGGGAGAGTTTTAGTAAAATACCAGTGAAATGCCATTGGTGTAATTACTGTAATTGGGATCATAAGTCCTAAAGATACTGATTTAACTCTTATCATGTGCAAGGTCTTATGAATTCAAAGTCTATGCTAGCATGCCTTTTTCTACTATTTGTTTGAACATAACTAGTCATATTTTCTTATTCTCCAATAAAAAGTAAATCTCTGAACAATTATTTAAACCATAAATGTTAAAATTATGATTTTAAAGAGAATGTGAACAATTATGAAGTTTGTGATTACTCATGGGGCTGGATTATCTAATATTTAACCTAGGAGAATTTTACCTTGAAGTTACCAGATCTGCTCTCAAGCTGTTTGTTTTTGTGGATAAATAAAATCTGACTTTTATTAGAGAGGAAGGAACCTACATGCTTTAAGTGCCCGTTATGTGCCAGACACTGAGCTGGGTGATTAACTCATTTGATCCTTGCAATCCTCTAAAGTAGCAGTAGTTTTCCTATTTCTACAGATGAAGAAGCCAAGGGTCCCTGGGTGAATAACTTGTTCTGAAGTTATGTTGCTAATAAACGAAAAAGTGAGAACCCTATTTAAAGACGTTTGGCTTTGACGCCCACATCCCTTCTAGTCCACTGTGCCAGCGTCAAATGCCCCTCTGCATGGGTAAGGCGCCCGGCTGGGTAAAATGTGGGAGAAGAACGCAACAATAACATGCTTTGCTCTATGGGGACGCACTGTGAAGTAGAGGAAGTAAGACACCTGTATGTGTAACTATAATACAAACACAAGAGCAGAACATGACATGTGCTAACATAGGGGTGTAAACAAGAGTTTGTAGAAGTACAGAGGATAAAATGACCACTTTAGTTGGGATGGGCTGCGGCAGGGAGAGAAACTGGAAAGGGCTTCTGAAAAGAAATGAGACTCAAGCTGGGCACCAGTGTGGGTGCAGGAGATCGCTGCTGGCTCAGTGACTCTCCCATGTTTGGAGATTACCTCGGTAAACAGCTGTCTGCCCTGGCCAGTACGGCTCAGCAGTTAGAGCGGCAGCTCATAGACCGAAGGTGGCGCCATCAATACCTGGTACCCGGGTTGCAGATTCTATCCCCAGCCCCGGTCGAGGTCATATGGGAGGCAAGCAATCGATGTGTCTCTCTCATATTGATATTTCTCTCTCTCTCTCTCCCCTTCCCTCCCTTCCACTGTATCTAAAAATCAATGGAACAATATCCTCAGGTGAGGATTAACAAAAACAAAAGCAAAGCAAAACAAAACAAAAAAACAACCAGCTGTCTAATTTCCCAGGGACAATTCATTCATTGCAGGACTGATACTTCACTGGGCTGACCACATTCTCTGAGCTGGCTATTGTAAATTATGAACTGAGACACAGAACCCGTGGGCTGGAAATGAGTTAGGTTATGACAGCATTTTATTGGTGAGGTCTCCCAAGCTGCCCAGATTTCTACCCTTTCTGAGTCCCAGTTCTTCATCTTTTCCATGGATTCCCTAAGTACCTTAGTGGCTCTCCAATAAACTCCCCCTTTTGCTTAAGCTAGCCAAATGTGAAGAAGAATAGGTTCAGGAGACCTCACATGGTAGGAACTGGCTGGGAGCCAGGGTGTGTGAAGAGGCTGAAAAAGAAGAAAGGGTTGGAAATGTCCCAGGGAATCCTCACAGAGGTTACCGAGCGACAGGCTAATAATTTTAGACCTTACTCTAGAGGTGGTAGGAGTCATACTTTGCAACTATTTATACGTCTGCTACTAATGCTCTCCCCACTGTCACATGTATTGAGTACTTTTTATGTACTGGACATTTTAAAATACTTCTTCCAGGCCTGGCTGGTTTGGCTCAGCAGTAGAGTGTTGGCCCGTGGACCAATGAGTCACGGGTTCAATTCCAGCCAAGGACACGTACCTCGGTTGTGGTTCATCCCTAGCCCCGGTCGGGGTCGTGCGGGAGGCAACCAGTTGATGTGTTTCTCTAACATCGATGTTTCTCTCTCTCTCCCTTTCTCTCCCTCTCTCTCCCTCCCACTCTGTCTGAAGATAAATAAAAAATATCCTCCAGTGAAGATTAAAAAAAAAAAGTAATAAAATACTTCTTCCAGGAAATCATGTTTGGTGGACATTTTGCAAATATTGCAAACTTAAAGTGTTCTTGTTTAAGAAGTTTGGAGATCAAAGCAAAGCTATGCAGAAACCTCGTCCAGCGGGTCATCGAATAGCATTGTTTTGTTGTCGTAACGTTGATGAGATGCCACAGGAACTTAACCCTTGTTTCTACCAGTTAGCCTATGGTGAAATTGGTTTCACTATACGTCATTTTGCTTAAAGTCGCAGAACCTACTGCCGACGTTAAGTGAGGACTTGCTGCAGTTTCGTCCTTTTTCTCCCCTCTGTTGCATTCTGTTCCTACCACATGTGCCCCTACTGGACTGCAAGACTGCCTCTGTCCTTCTTTGTTCACATCACTGCATTGCATCTAGATCCATCCAGGAGGTCTCTTCATCCCATACGCACATCAACATGGTCCTTTCAACCCCAACAGTGCTATCATGTAGGAGCGGAGAGTTCCAACCCTTTTTCTCGTGCTCCATATAAAGCACATTTTCCAGAACTGCAAACCTCTTCCCCACAGTGTAAACAGCTTACACAAAAATGGGGAAAAGTCAATGTGGTCTCTCCACGGGGGAGTTCCTGCCCTTTAGAGTTTCACCTCCTGCAACAAGAAACACCACGCAGGACCTTGTGTGGAGGCAAATCCATCCGTGAGCAAGGTGGCCCGTCCCACGCTGGGCCCGGAGGGACCGGCCCCCTGTTGCCTCCTCAGGGAGTGCTGGCAGCCGACCCAGGAACGAGTAAAAGTTGCCTTTGAGGAATGTGTCAGATAAGGTTCCTGTGTAATTTCCAGACTCTGAACAAGTGAACAAGCCGAGCTAAGTGTTTCCTCAGGCTTGGATCTGATTTCTGCGCACACACCCGAGCGTGCTCACGGACCACCCACACGCTGGCGGGAAGTGGCCGGGCATCCCTGCTGTGTCAGTCTCTGCAGATCCTCCTGGATCACGCCGCCTGCTCCGCTATTTGGATGTAAAAGGAGATTCAAGAGGAGAGAACACTCACCCACTTGGTGGCTGATGACAGTCCGGTTGTGGGGGATTACTCTCCTCTTCAGTTCCCTTGTTCTCCAGCACGCTTAAATGGGGCTCTTCACAGCATGTTTTACTACTCTGCCTGGGACACTCTCTTCTCCCTCCATTTGTCTAAATCCCAGTCTTCTGAGCAGCTCTGTCTGACCAGAAACATCCCAACCTCCGCTGAACTCAAAGCACTTGCTGCCGGCTCCCTATCATTCAGCACTTATAATAATCTCCCCTGGTTCCAGATTCAGAAGCCCTTCGTGGGAGGCAGTGGTGAAGAGCATCTGCCCTAAAGTGCTAAAAGGTTTGGGTTCAAATCCGCGCTCTACCACATCCTAGCTGAGTGACTTAGCAAATTGCTTGCTTTCTCTGAGCTTCAACTTCCTCCGCTATAAAATGGAAACAGTAACAGTGGCCACCTCATATGATGTTATGAGGGTGAAATAGGATAATGCCATCCGAGCAGTTGGCACAGTGCTTAGCATGTAGGAAACACACGCTAAAAGCCAGCCGTGATTATTATTCCTGAGAAAAGCACAGGCTAGAAGACGGCAGACGCTGTGCTGGACATAAATGGCCAGGACGAATCGTTCCTATTTTCCTCACTGCTCTTCTGTCATTGTCACGCAGGAGGGAACACCATGGTCATCTAAACCATGGGCTCGGGGGTCCGGCCATCTGCGTTCCAATTCTGCCAGGACCACAACCAGGCTGTGTGCCTGTGTGCACGTAATCTAACTGCTCGGCGCTGGATAAATGGTCAACTACTTGAGTTGGACATTCAGCAAACTGACTTTTGGTAAACTTGCCTACTTTCACTCTGAATGCCACACTAAGGAGTTTAGACATTTTTCTTCTTGATAATGGGGAGTTTTCATCAAGGGGGTGAAGTGATCAGATTTGCATTTTAGAAAGATTACGGTTGAACCTTGAATAACACGGGTTTGAGCTGCACAGGTCCACTTATATGCTGATTTTTTTCAATAAAAATAAATAAATAAATAGTCCACCCACCATATCCCTGGCTTTTTTTTTTTAATTTTTTTTCTTTATTAATTTTAGAGATATAGGAAGGGAGGGGGAGAGAGAGATAGAAACATCAATGGGAGAGAACATTGATCAGCTGCCTCTTGCATGCCCCCCACTGGGGATTTGGCCCACAACCTGGGCATGTGCCCTGACTGGGAATCGAACCAGTGACCTCTTGGTGCATTGGTTGATGCTCAACCACTGAGCCACACCGGCAGGGCTATCCCTGGCTTTTGAATCCACGGATGTGGAGGGCTAACTGTATGCATTGTTCTACACCATCTTATAGAAGAGACATGAGCATCCGTAGATTTTGGTATCTGCAGAAGGGAGGGGAGAGTTGGCCCCGGAGCCAATCACCCGCTGATACCAAGGGACAATTGGGAAGTCAAAAGTTATATGCCGATTTTTTACTGTGTGTGGGGGAATGGGGAGGTTGGGTTGGTGCCCCTAACCCTGGATTGTTCAAGGGTCAACTGTATTTGGTTAGAGATGGTCAGAAGGAAAACTATAGGTGGACAAGTATAGGTATAGAAGGTGAGCAACATTACAGGTGTAAGATGAGGGACAGTTCTGTGACAGATGGGGTCTGGGAGACAAGGGAGAAGAAGTTGCTAATAATGTTAATGATGGAAGTTCTGCTTTGGCCCTTGAGTATGTCTTTACCATAAAGAGAATGTAGCAGGCAAAAAAGGACTTGGAATATGTGGAAATAATGAACTAATGTTAAGTTTGAGAGTCTGTGGGGCACCTGAGTGGATGTGTCTGGTGTGTAAAGTGGAACTCAGGAGGGATATTGGGTGGGGATATAAATAGGCTGCCCGCGTGGTGGTTGAATCCATAGCAGTGGAAGAGATCTCCCACAGAGACCATGTCGGGAGGAATAGTTGAGGTTGAGGGCATGATCGTGAGGCCCACAATGGGGGAAGAGAACAAATAAGTCTTAGAAAAGTCTGAGAACTAGAAGAGAGTCGAGTTGTGGAACTCAGTGAAAGGATATTGTTTTTGGAAAAATGGGGAAGTCAACTAAGCTAGGATGTCAGGGCAATAAAGAGTTAAAAATATCCACAGGATTTGAGAAATAGGAAATTGTTGGTGACATTAACGAGAGCAGTTTCATAGACAGAATGGTCTGGGTTCTTGTCTGGTACCCGGCACATAGGAAGTACTCAATGTTTAAGGATTGGAGAGTACAAAATTTAAACTGAAACCTCAGTAAAATAAGAAAGACAACCAACAGGCATAGAAAAAAAAATTGTAGGTTAGTGAACATCATATCCAAAGTAGTGGAGCAAATCTCTTATTATTATTATTTTTTAATACAAATGCCATGAGAACACAAGCCCAGTTTGTCCCATCCTAGCAATAATTCTTACCTGGAGAGACCAGTCCATACAAGTGACTACCCGGTGCTTGGACCAATGCTCATCATAGAACTGACGATTGAAAGAAAGGTTGGCTCCAGCCTGGACATCCCTAAGAGAGTTTAAACATCAAAGATAAACATGATGCTTCAGAATGGGGCCTCATCTCTTCTGCTAATACTGAAAGAATGAAATGGCAACAGCATAGCTCACGATACTCTCTGAAGCCAAAGCATCTGTTCAGATAGCACACCGTTCACAAATAAACTATCGAGGGTCTCCTTTATGAAAAGCTCTCTCTAACCAAGCCTTGCATGAAAGGTCAAATGTGTTTCAGGTTCTCATCTTGACCAGTCCTGAAGGCTTCTCCTCCTCTTAATAAGTTCTATCTTGAAACAGAATTTACTAGACATTTCCCGAGGGAGCACAGCACACTTGGAGAGTCTTTGATATCAATGCCCCCTTATCTGGCCTTTGACCAGAGACGAAGTGCACGCTTCTCTTCACCAGTGATTTCTGATCGTCTCATTGGTTCCTCCCTGCTCAATAGCAAGTGCTAAGTTCCACCAGGAGGCAGATTTAGTGAAGAGGGGGGGATGCACCAAGTGTATTAGATGCTAAAACAGCCCCTGGGTCTAGAAGAAGTGCACTTTGGCCAGTGTTTACCTGGTTGGTATTCAGCTGGCCACCAAACCTCCTCGGAAGAGCACTGCTTCTGCTCCCTAAGACCGAGTGTTTAAACTGAGTCATGCTCGCTCCTGCCAGCAGCTTTGGGAGGTGCATAAAAAGCTGCCGAACTTCCTTGGGCTTCAGTTCAGGAATTCCTCCACACGCACCTGTTTTTCTGTTCATTTGCTTCATTCCGTTGGCTCCCATCCTGCAGCACTTGTGCCGGGTGACCTGGCTTCAGATTGTTGACTTAGGCTCTAATCAGCTGACTTAGTCTGAGGTTTTTCTCCTGTTCACCCTTCCGCGCATCGACCATTGCAAACTCAGGCAAGAGGTTCATGCCTCCAAGTAACTGTCAGGAAGCCAGAATGACACTGGGCTGGGCACCCAGAAGGAAATAGGACCCAGAAAATAACTGAGCCACAGAGTAGGTTTTTATTTTATTTTTTTAAAGAACACAAACATCTCATGACATGTATAGTCAAAAGACTATTGTCTCTTTAAAGCAGGCTAAAGATGCTGTCAGCTGTTTAGAATATTTCAGAACTCCCTTTTCAAACTGCGGGGAGCCTCTGTTATATTCCTTTGAGTGTCTTCGATGATGATAAGTGTCCTTTGAGAATGTATTTGAATTTTAGAAATAGTAAAAAGTCATGTCTGATGAAAAAGGCAGGTGATTTCACCTTTTCATATTGTTCTTGGCATAAAAAACTGGTGACTAAAACCCAGCTATTTCTATTTCTTACAAAGCTCATAAAGTGCCGCCTACTATCCCCATGACGATGGCTAGCAGCCACTGACTTTTACAATACATTTGTTACAGCCACAGGGGAAGTCATCTGGGGCCATTTGCTTTTATTGATTCGTTTGTTTGTTTTATCTGTAAATATATTCTTGCATACATGTTTCCTAAAAGGCATAGATACAAAATCTTATGGTGTCAAAAGAGGAAAAAGTTTCCAGTTACTGTTCAGTCTCCTACATCTGTTAAGATTTCTCTATCTCATGTTTATTTTCTTCAGTTTCCTGTTTGCTTAGACATAAAAATAGATCTATTGGATATAACTCCAACCTCTTTCTGCTGCTAATAGGGATGTTTTCTCCGAGGACAAGGTATGTAACTCTGTCAGTCTCTATCACCTGGACTGTTCCCCAGATATCAAGTTCAAAAGCATTTCACGGAAGCACATGGTAATTACAGGGAAACTCTAAGCCAGACGTTATAACCAAAGCCCTTAGTCAAAGCTGTTTAGCAAGATCAACCCTGGAATTTCATCCTCCTCTGATTTGTTAGGGTTGGGATTTGCTGAGTCAATACATACAAGAATTTAGAATCAACACATAACTTGTCACTGTGTTTTTTTAAAAAATGCACACAAGGAACTAACCCATCTTTTTCCTCTAACTCTCGACCGCTGTAGTCAAAGAAGATGTCTGAGTCTTCGGCCAGCGCTCTTTCAATGACCCGTATGGTCCGATCAAAAAAGATGAGGAATTCCTCTGAATGGAGGATCTGCTGTTTTTCTTCCTCTGTCAGCTCCCTTGGAGGGGCTTTTTGTGTAAAAGAGATTGTTAGGAAAGAAAGAAAGGACAATTAAAAACATCTCAAGAGGAACCCAACTCTTGAAAAAGACTGCTTATCAAAGGAGTGATAAGACGCAGTGAGATAAGCCCTTGTCAATATCCAGCCTAAATTATTCCCAAATTCACACCATAGGTTTTTGCAGATGTCTCCACTGCCAACTTTACAAGAAGATTTCATATCTGGCCTAATTTCTGTTTGGAAGAGTTGAAAAAGATTATACATGAAAATAGATTGGTGTGTGTTTAGCAATCAGTTTTAAATAATGTTCTTTTCTTTAGAACGAAACTGAAAATAAAAGAGCTGAAATAGTACATAATAGAGAAATTAAAACTATGTATATTAGATACTATTGTAAAGCTGCACATATTAAATAATTAAGAACTATCTATACTATGATCCAGATAGCACCTTTCCTCTTTCTATGGATACATTCATTTTATTTTAGACGGTGAGTTGATAAGGCAGACTGATTGTTATACACATTCCACGCAAAACTTGACACGTCCTTCCAAACCCGCTTTCACCCAAAATATCTTCTGTTTGCCAACAAACACATGAAACAAATAAATGATTCTGTAAGACACTTGCTTTCATGCCTTGCTTTACTAGCATGATGAATCTTATCACGAAATTCTGAAGATGCAAAATAAGGCAAAGAAAGATTTAAAAACCAGCAACATGTCACAGTGTCTGAAAGAAAGTTCACTTCAGAGTCACATTTAAGTTACATAAACGGTTTCTTCAGTAGCAGGGTTTACATAAAACGATAAAGGATTAGGAACTCTCCCAGACTGAGAAACCCTCAAGGGCAGAAACTGTCAGCTGAACCTTTGTGGTTCTTCAGGAACCCCCATTCAACTCTCTGGCAGAGAGCCTTCCGTACACGTTTGATTGATTACTCTTTCAGTAAGACCAGGAGTGCCCGAAGTTTAAGCTGCAGAAGGGGGTAGTGCCTTACAATTACAGGTGGGGTCCCCGGTGGAATCAGTCACCCACAGGCTGTCCCAAACACCTCTACCACCATAACTGGGACTAGTGTCAATATGGCCACATGGTCAGAGGACTCGTTCAGGTACAGACCTGGAACATGATGTTTTATGTAAATGTTATTTGATTCTATTCGTGGTATTTCAAAGCCATTGTCCTGAGAATGGCGATTGTCCAAAAGCTCTTCTGCAGAGCCACGGCTGTGGATCTCAAAGTTTTCATGTTCGTAATGACTCCCCCTTCCCATCTCCCCTTTCTTGCTCCAGACCGCAATTCAGGAGGTCAGGAGGGACTCCAACATCTGTATTTGTACAAAAACTAGAATGATTCTGATGTAGTTGGTTCACACCTTGAGAAATGCTCTCCAGATAATATTATAACAAAAAATGATTCCTCCACGACAGAAGACCTTCTCCAAAAACAGCTCACCCCATAGTTTCTAAATATAGTTAGAAATATGTCTTTGCTGCTGAAGACTCCAGAGCCTGAAATATGCCAGTGTGTATTGGGATTCTCCAAGAACCCCCAACTCCGGCTCAGGAGAACTGCCCAGACATCAGTTTGAGAAATAGTGAAATGGGCAATATGTGGACCTAATAACAAGAACTCCACAAACCAACCTGGAGTCCAGCATTGCCTGTGCCTTATGTTAGCTTTGATTCTTCAATCAATTAAAGTTCTCTGAGCAACAGTTCTTTCCATAAAATAAGCTAATGATACCTAAACTTTAAGTCTGATTTAAGGGTTAAGGAGAAATACAATGGGCAAATAGTTAAGTATTTAATAATTAGTCTTTAGGTAGCAATTTATTAGTCCACTTTTTAAAATTCCCATATATTAGTATGCATTTGAATTTTTCACCCTATGTAAGTTCAAGAAAACAGTAAAACTACTAAGTGTAACTAGGAGAAAGAAAGAAAGAAAGAAAGAAAGAAAGAAAGAAAGAAAGAAAGAAAGAAAGAAAGAAAGAAAGAAAGAAAGAAAGAAAGAAAGAAAGAAAGAGAGAGAGAAAGGGAGAGAGAAAGGGAGAGAGAAAGGGAGAGAGAAAGGAAGAACGAGCCCTACGAAATGTTAGGGTTATTTTGTTTTAGTTAGTACTGCTACATAAATAAATAAACTTCACTAAATAAGGACACTATAGGGCCAAGAAAAATGTCTTATTTTAAAAAGCCTCACTCAGCCTTAGTCACTGTTGATGGATGACATGAGACACACTTGAAATTAGACAGAGAAATAAGAATTTTCCCCCTTATTCCATTTTCATAATATTAAAAAAATATCTTTCTATTTTCTGTTTATTTTTCTCAGCTACTTCTATTTCACCTGTATCTTTCCTTCCAGGTCCATTATCTTGAATAAAAAATAGTATCTGTGCAATTTTTTGTAATTTTTTCTTCCCTGTAGCTTATTGTCACTTTGATCTCATCTTCCAAGACACACAGCGTCTTCTCTAAGAGAAACATAATGGCTGATCAAAGTGTATCTGCAAAGGCCAAGTTCAGGTAGGTGAAGCAGTAGCCTCTCCAGATATTATACTTGACAGTACAATATTTGGCTTGAAATTAAATTGCCACTGAAGCAAAACAAAGGATATATTTTACATTAAGCTTTGATGTCTAACAGGGGTCAAATGACAAGATTTGTTAGCACAAAATAATAAGATGTATGTGCGGACAAGTGCTTTTTTAACTTCGTAAACAACATTCAACTTAGGACTTAAATAGGACCATAGTTATTTTTGACAAAACCCCCAAACCTCCCATATTTAAAAATCTTTAAATTGATAAATGTTCTTACAATGTAATGAAAACATAATGGAGCATCCAGGAACCACAACCAAAAGCTGCATTCAGAGATGAAATCTCTCCAGACCTCATATTTTATGAAAGAAAATTGATTAATGGAATCTACAAGGTTCAAAATACAAGCATAAACAATAAGAATCAGAATCGTATTGCCCTAGGAGAGCCCCAAATTCCCCCTGAAATATCTGTTTCTGCAACTTTTCCCTATCACTGGAACCTAATGAATTTTTGACTTGTTCTCTGCATAAAAAGGGCAGGATTAATTTACTAAGGCATATCAGAGCAAAATATAGGCATTGATAATATTTGATTTTCTTACAAGTTAAGCAGAAAATGCTATTATATCAGGTTTATTGTTTGTTTTTGCAACAAAATATTCAGTATTTCTGCCAAGAGCTGACAGTACTTTTTGCATTGAAAGTGACATTTTTCAAAAAAAATTAAGATTCTTTGTGAAAAGTAGAACATGTGAATTTGACTTACATATGGTCCAAATGACATGACAAATTTCAAACTTAGCAAAATTTACCCGAACTGTTATATTTAGCTTGAATAACAAGTGTGAAAACAATGTACTGCATTCATGATATTCAAAGTTTAGGTGGCCACCTAATTCTATGAACTCATGTCCTACAAAATTAAAATCTAGTATAAATTTTATTTCAGGGTTTACATTTTTTTAAAATTCTCACCCAAGGATACTTCTCCGTCAATCTTCAGATAGAGTAGGAGGGAGGGAGAGAGAGAAACATCAATGTGAGAGAGACACACCGACTGGTTGCCTCCCGCACGACCCCAACCAGGGCCGGGATCAAACCCGAGACTCTTTGGTCTGTGGGCCGTCACTCTAACCCCTGAGCCAAAGTAGCGAGGGCTCAGGGTTTACTTTTTATTCTATTTATTATAGAAATGTTCATTTATCTTGGTTTTACATATGAAATACTTTTTTATGTCTTTCATAAGTTTATCCTATTTTCTCTGCTTTGTTGAGTTTTCTTATTGACCTTAAGCTATTCTTTTTCTGTTTCTTTGTAATTCACTCTATTTATTATATAGTATATCTTTTGGTTTCTTGGGTTCTTGGGATTTTTTTTTCCACTGTAAAAATGTAAAATTCATCATGAAACTCACCATTTCTATTGTGTATTTTACAATATCATTTTTTAGGTTAAAAGTTATTCTTAAGATACCCACTTCAGAAATGTCTTGCCTTGTTTTAATGATGTAGCTTTAAATTTCAATATAAAAATGACATCTTTCAATATTTTTCAAGAATATACTTTAGAGACAAAAAATAAATAAGCAAACCCACGCAGCTTAAATTTAAAATCAGATTAAATTGGGGGCACGGCTCTTATGGGAATTTTACAGTGAAAGCAGTTCATAAATGAGAAAACCAAACAAGACTAATAAAGAGGATATCCTTCTCTGAAGTTAATGTGAGGTTTGGGAGCTGATGTGCATTTACAAGGGTTAGGTTTCCAATTCTGTTGTTTTAAATCTCCAAACATGAAGCTATGAAGACGCTCACATATACAAATTCCCTACATTTTGATTAAAAGCTAAAACGTACCTGCTGTTTTGCTTTACTCTGTTGTGGAAAAAAAGAGTGAAACAGTCATAAATCAAACACATATTTCTTTACCGTTTAATGCATTTTGATGTCACATGGGCAAAAATGTCAAAAGCCAGTGAGCACTGATTTTTTTCCCATCTCTCCTCGCCACTTTTTTTTTTTAACTCCAAAAAAGGCCAGATTTCTCAAAAATGTGTTCCCTGGTTTGAAACCATGTATGTCAAGTTTCAGCCCAGAGCAAATTTTTATGGCTGAGTAATAAATCCCTGAAACTCAGGGTTCATAATGGAAGTGCTGACACAGCCCTAACTACTATGCAGCCGTGTGAATGGCGCCACGATTATATCTGCTAGAGATTCTTTCAAAAGTTTGCAAAATACTGTCTTGCTTTGAAAAAAAAAAAAAAGAAAGCCAGAGAGAGAGTTTGATGCCAACATAAACATGCTTTTAACCCATTATGTGCTAATTTGCAGAAAAGCCATTAATAGAGAATAAGGCACACAGTGCAGCAGTAATAGAAAATGTATTTCAAACTTCTTTTTGACTTTTAACAGGGCTCTAATCAATTCCATGAAGCATGAGTAACAGTTGCAATTGGAGGGTGTTTTTGCTCAGAAGTGAAGAAGGTGGTTGCAGTGCTTTGCCAGAGAAGACAATCTGGAGGTTGGGGTTTGGGGGTAAGGGTGGGGGTGATCTGTGCCAGGACACACAAAACATACCCTGGCTCCTTATCACCCAGTATATCTTAAGGATGTTTTGCAAAAGCAAGAAGAGGGTATTTTAATAAATCCTGACTTGTTTTGTCTCATGCTACACCTGTGTCAATGATATTTTATTCACCAGCTTTAAAAAAACATGTTCTTAGTAGAAGTTTAAAAGTGAAATCTCTTCCATCAAATCCATTTAGAATCTCTGGGAAAAAGTAACTCTTGTGCCTCTGTGGATGCCGCTCCCTGCCCTCCGCTGTGCCCCAGAATTGGACAGTAACCCACCTCAATGCCGAGCAGGCTGAAGTGGGTACCCCTGGCCAGTATGTACCCTTCCCACAAAGTCCCCAGTGACGGCCACGTGACACACTGTGCCAGCGCCACAGGCATCCTCAACATTTTAAACCGAATGGGCTTCTAATTAGAGTTATGCTGATCTATATTTGGGACATTTCGTAGGAAATACGGAAGAATCGTTTTAATCCACATTCTGTTCTCAAGGACACTCCATTTGTAAGAATGACAATTTCAAAATTCTCTTTTGACTCCAGGGCTGAAAATCTCAAAGGGATATAAATTAGATTTTTAGAGAAACATCACCTATAACATTGTCTTCCCCTTTCTTTTTCTTTGCTATAATTTTCAAAATTTTTCAATTACAGTTGACATGCAATATTATATTAGTTTTAAGTGTACGACATACTGATTAGACATTTCTATACCTTACAAAGTGATCACCCCATAAGTCTGGTACCCATCTGACACCATACATAGTCATTACAATATTATTGACTGTATTCCCTCTGCTGTACTTTATGTCCTGTGACTTTTGTTTTTCTCTTTTGCTTTTGTTTTCTTGTGTTTTTTGTTTTCTTGTTATGGTTATCACTGGGAATATGCAATAGAGTGAACTAGATAACACAACAATTGATTGTAAGTGTCTCATTTTATTACTATTCAGTAATAATGTTGCTGGAATCATGACTAGACTTGTTGCTGGAATTGTGGATGGCTTGCATTTTATTTGCTTCTATCAGTCAAAACACAAACGACTCTTGTTTTGGAGATTAAAGTTTATGTTGCTAAATACAATGTATTGAACAACCCTCCACACAGAGG
The DNA here is from genome assembly GCA_030848825.1 of Tadarida brasiliensis. NCBI lineage: Eukaryota > Metazoa > Chordata > Mammalia > Chiroptera > Molossidae > Tadarida > Tadarida brasiliensis. The sequence continues at coordinate 71,879,915 of CM061267.1, read as the reverse complement.
GTGTACGTTTAATTTTTACTCACCCCTAGAGTCCCTTATGGTAATAAGATAAATAAACAAAATAATGACTCAATTCATCTTCCACACCATACCTTCCTTCACTTCCTGTTTTTTGTCTTGATTTTCCAGTTCTGAATCGTGGCCAAGTTTAGGTTCCACCATTTCATCATCTTCTTCATCCTCTAGAAAAAAGAAAGAGAAAAATGCATTCTTATCTTTCCTTCAAATCAAAGTCTTTGGTTGATGGTGGGAGGTAGGGGCAAAGGGTAAAGTTCCAATCATTTAGGGCAACTTCTAAGTAAATCAGTCCACAATGAATGCCCAAGATATATGTTCATGAATATATAAATAAATTATCTCCAAACGGGGCCTGTTTGAAAGTCCCCCCACGTTGCTGAGAAAACTGCCCTGAGCCGGCACCTGCCCGTCCACCTCCAGGCCCTCACCACACGGGATGTCTCGGAATTGCCTCTCTGACCTCTGCAGCTTCTTCAGAGATGGCCCCCAAACAGATCTTAAAATGTTTCCACCTGGGGCACATTCCCCACAGGAGACACCTGCTGTACAGACGACTCATTTCCAATTTAATTCTCACCAAATTAATTTGTTTTTGACCTACAGGAAAGGGTTAAATACAGGTCTGACCCCAGGTCAAATGCCATTGGCAAGTAAACCACCAAGGGTAGGACCCCAAAAGGCATTGCCATTGGCCTCAGAGAAAACAACCAACCCACATGGCATTTACCCATTCAGAGCAGCTCATGCATTAATGTGAATTTAATGAGCGCTAACAAATGGACCCAGTAGGCTACCACTGCCAGGTGTTCTAGTGCCCTTCCTGCCCTATGCAGATGCGTGCTCCCTCTCGCTCTGCTCCCAGGCTGCCTGTCTTAGAGGCCCCTTTCATTGAACACCGCTTGGAATCATCAGTCACAAGGTAGAAGGTGTAGGGCAGAGTCCCAATGTCATGAGAAAATCCAACGTAAAGAAATAAAGTGATCTAAAACATTAAAACTTGCTTTCACAGTTTTTTAATATATTACCTTCACTCATAAGTGTTGTTTTCACTGTAGGTTACTGGTTTTGTTGGTTCAAACGCAGTTTAAAATAAATGACTTCATGTCCTTGCCCCATACATTCATTCAGATATTCGTTCATTCATTAAACAAATATTTACAACCTTTCTGTAAGATCTCAAGCTCTAGGAATGATCCCATTTCCATCACAATAAACCTGAGACTTATATCAGCTCAAAAGTTTAGCACCAATCAATTAGGGAATGCACTATAATCGCATACTTAAATGCCCGAATAAGTAAATATGTGGCCTAAAAGGCAACTCCAAAAGTTCTCACTACATTAAGCAAGTGATTTGTGTAAGGAAAATCAATAAAAAAATATATGGATATATAAAGTATAGCATTGCAATTTAGATAGTTAATTTTTAAGTGTGAATTTTCACTGAAATATAGTACTCTATATGCATGTGTACAGATTGTGGAACCAATGTCATTACCTTATAACCACACTATACATACCAGAAAAAAATGTAAGACACTTTTAAGGAAAATTGTCATTTATTATTAACACATTGATTATTAATATATACCTATGAGATTAAAAGTTGCACTGAAATTTTGTAAAAAACATTGAGTTACACAGATTTTTAGACAAATATACTTTTAAAATGTTAAATAACACCTCTAAGACCTTATCCATATATAAAGATATTACTGCTATCTACCCATTAAAAACCTGCTTGGGCCCTGGCCGGTCTGGCTTAGTGGTTAGAGTGTCGGCCCGGGGACCAAAGAGTCTTGGGTTCAATTCCAGTCAAGGGCATGTACCTTAGTTGCAGTTCGGTCCCCGGCCCTGGTTGGGGTCGTGCAGGAGACAACCAATCGATGTGCCTCTCTCACGCTGATGTTTCTCTCTTTCTCTTTCCCCTCCTCCCTCTTTCCCTCTCACTCTGTCTGAAGATAAATGGAAAAATAACCTCGGGTGAGGATTTAAAAAAAAACACACAAACCTGCTTGGAAAATCCTGAAAAAAACATTCACCGACTCACACGTGTCGTATCTTCCTGATCCAAACACCTAACACAAAGCCCATCCAGGCACCAGCTGGAGGGAAGTTCCCTCTTCTGCTCAACCTTGGATGGAGAGGCATTTTTCTAAGGGACACTGATGTGCTGAAAAATGGCTCCATTTCTAAACCTTCTAGAAACATTTTCTTTCAAGTCAATGGATTCAGCAGCAATGCCCTGAAACTTACTAAATGCAAGTAACTCCAACAAACAAAGGTGGGAAGGCCCGTGTTGTTACGTGTTGAACTGTGCTCCCTCCAAATTCACATGTTGAAGACCTAACTCCCAGTAGCTCAGAATGTGACCATATTGGGAAGCAGGGTTGTTGCAGACACAATTAATTAAAATGAGGCCATATTGAAGGAAAGAAGGCACCTAATCCAGTATGACTGGTGTCCTTATAAAAAGGGGATGTGTAACCCTGGCAGGTGAGGCTCAGTGGTTGGAACATCGGCCCGCAGCAGACTGAAGAGTCTTGGGTTCAATTCCCGGTCAAGGGCACATACTTCAGTTGCAGGTTTGACCCCCAGCCCCAGTTGGGGTCATGTGGGAGGCAACCAATTGATGTGTCTCTGTCACATCGATGTTTCTCTCTCTCTCTCTCCCCCTCTCCCACTCTCTCTGAAACAAATCAATGGAAAAATATACTCTGGTAAGAATTTAAAAAGGGGATGGGCAGAGTTTGGCAAAGACTCACACACAGGGAGAGCGCCATGGGAAGACGAAGGCAGATTGGGGTAATGCTTCTATCGGCCAGGGAACACCAAAGAGCCCTGGGGAGAAACCAACTCCGTCAACACCTTGATCTTGGAATTGTAGCATCCAGAACTGTGAGACATACATTTCCATTGCCTAAACCACCCAGTGTGTGGTACTTTGTTGCATCCCTAACAAATGAAAACACCAGGAAACTGCCTTACCGTCTATGATCTTCTGATTCAGCAGAAGAGATACAGGAGATACACACTGATAATACCTAAGGCAGTGAGCAATGCTTTGCTTGTAGAATCTAATTTCTTTATGAGAAATTGGTGTCATTAGGCTAATTTTATAGAAGAGGAGACAGAGTAATGGCCCGCCCCATCAAAAAAACAAAAACAAAAAAACTCCTAACCATATCAACCTTCAAGTTCTACCTGGGCTCTGCCTGTCTTCCAGTCGGTGATCTTTAGCCATTAGGCACACTGTCCCCCTGCCACAGCGCAGCATGAAACAGAAATGCCGAGGAGGAGAAAGGCCTAAGTACAAGCAGGTGAGACATTCAGTTGCGCTGGGCGGGGGAGGGGGGTCGTGGAGGCTCTTGGAGGTGGATGTCACAATGTTTCCGCGTGGACCACTCTTCCACGCGGAAGTCTCAGCGGAAGAGAAGCGAGTTTTCACAGCCTTGAGAGCTACATGTGTGAGGTGGTTTTATCTATCAAGAATATACATGCTGCTTCCACATTCTGTTCTCATTTTCATTTCGGAATCCACTGCCCTGAGACCTGACCAGCCCATGCTTGATACAAATTCCTCCGGTCAGAAAGGCTCACAACCTGGGTGGGAGCAGGACGTCAAGGGGAGTAGCTCATCTGAGTTCGAGGCTGGAGTCTACCACTCGGTAGCCTCTTGATGTTACACGATTCAGAGAAACTCTCTGAGGCCCTGTTTCCTCGTTTGCTGAATTGGGATAATAGCCCTTTCTGAAAACACAAAGTTGTTTTAAGAATAACCAAAGGAAATAGTTGCTGGGAAACTTCTTTTTCAACCATCGAGAGAGTTGGAAATACCTGTACCCAGAAACCTACAAACTGGTGGTGCCTTAGCTTGTATGTCGACAAAGATTTATTGAGCACTTACTATGTGCCCGGTGCTGGAAATATGACAAAGAATGGGACAGAAAAAAAAATCTCTGTGCTCATGGAGCTTCCATTCGAGATGCTGAAGAGAAACTGCACACCAATAAATAAAACATATATTCTATCAGATAAATGCTGTGGGGAAATAGAAAGCTGGGATGGGGCACGACGGTAAGGGGAGGGAGAGTTAAAATTTAAAATAGAGTGGTCAGGTCTGGCCGGTGTGGCTCAGTGGTTGAGCATCGACCCACGCACTAAGAGGTCACCGGTTCGATTCCCGGTCAGGGCACATGCCCAGGTTGTGGGCCCAATCCCCAGTGGGGACCATGCAGGAGGTGGCCAATCAATGTTCACTCTCACTGATGTTTCTATCTCTCTCTCCCTCTCACTTCCTCTCTCTCTAAAGTCAATAAAGGGAAAAAAATTTTTAAATAAATAAATAAAATAGAGTGGTCAGGAAAAAACTCAAGGAGTTAAGGGAGTGAGCCATGTGAAGACCTTGGGGAAGTAAGACTAACAACAAAGATTCTTCCATCACATTCTGGGGGCCCAAGGGGTGGAATGAGTCAAGGTCTAAATTAATTTACTATCAGTTCCATTGACTGTGGGGCTGTGCTTTTAACAGAGACATCTAGTCTGTACATTCACATCTCCTAGTTCTCAAAAGGAAGTTGGTTTCACCAAATGACTTGAATTAGTCAGCTTTCAATAGTATCAAGTTCTCATCTTTCACTGATAGAAGGGCTTTTATTTTAAACACGAATCCCTGGAAGAGTCAAAAAGCAACACCATGAGACAGAAAGTGCCACTTAGAGCGTATTGGAAAAATATTATTCTGTAAGGGCTTGGCTAGCAAACGAGCTAGGTCTGTGACAGCAATGTGTTCGTTTATCTACTGTGTTAGGTTATCTAATTTTTTAAATAGAAAATTCTTCCCCAGAGAGTAGGATTTTCATGAGTTTTAAAAATAAACTAACAGATATTTATTGTGTTTGTAATATGTACAAAGTCCCATAATGAGATCATGTGAATAAGAGAGAAACAAATTTAAAAACTAGTACCTGCCCTTTTAAAGTGCTTATAAAGCAGTTGTAGGCCTTAATTTGTGGTGGCCACAGAATGCTTTGTCTATCAGCCATTTAAAGACACAAAGCAAGTGTTCCAGTGGATTTATTAAGGAGAGAACACAAGAGACTGGTTTGTTTCCCCGCATACTGAGATGTTTGTCTTGCTCGGCAGAGAGAGTGTATTTTTCTTTAAGACTCTGGTTTCCTTTCTGGTGCAATTGGAATTACTTCTGTTGAAACCACTTTCCAAACAGTTAAATAACGTTGAAGAAAAGGATTTATGTAGATCCACTACAGACTACTGATATATGAGTTGTGCCACTAGCTCATACCCGGTTACATTTCCTCTGAGATTGGAGGGAAAAAAACTACCACCCATGTGTGGTTTCCTGTACCAGGTCCACACCAGAAATTAAACGAGTGGCAGAAGTTAATGACCTGTCAGTGACGGGGCTAATTTCAAACAATGACATCTTAGGACACATTATTTTATTGAGCACCCAAATTCTGCATCTGCAGTTGCTGCGTTCATTCCCTCTGCAGCTGGAAACATCTTCGGTCACCACTGTCCTCCTTCCTGAAGATTTTCGGAAGGAAGAATGAATAATTGCATGTTCAGCAGCAATCACCTGTCAGATACTTAGCACAAGGAAGGGCTTGCTTTCCTCGATCCAGTCTGTGGTTCCAAATAAAGTCAATGCAGTCGATTTGAATAGACCATAGTCCTCTGATGGCCTCACACATTTGAGACACTGGAAAGGGAGTGGAGTGGATTGTTTGTCACCGTTCAGCAGTACAATACGAAAACCCCTTTCTGTGCCCTTTGCAGTACTGTTCCATTGGTGACATGCCGGACCCTGCTTTCTATTCCTGAAGCGCAAGGGAAGGCATTTCCCTGCTCTCCATCCCTCTCCTGGTGACCAGGACACAGGTAGTGAGTTATCTGGGCAGTCAGATCAGATGCCCCTAACGAAGGCTTTGTCTTTGGAGCCAGGAGACAAAGCTGAGGGGACAGTTAGGATTACTTTGGGGCAACACATCACAGTAGCAGCGGTGTCCAGCATCTTGGCCAGCTTGCCCCAGAGGCCCAGTCTGGGTTGGTCCCTGCCCTTTTTCAAGCCTGCTCCTTCTGCCTCCTGTTGCTTCTGCGAGCACCAGATTTCCTTCCAATAAATCTCACTAGAGGTGGTGTCAGCACGGGATTTCCTTCCAATAAGTCCCACTGGACTGGGTGCCAGCTGCTTGCAACTAGAGCCCTGAGCGACACAGGGCAGCCGTCTGTGAAGAGAAGGGCTTGTGTTTTCTAAAGGCAATGGATCTCACTTTCCCGTGCTCTCCCAGGGCCTGCAAAGCCCCAGGACTGAGCCCTTGCTGCCCTGCTCCTGGCTTTCCACGAGAGGACTGGGGCCCTCCCACCTGCCATCCCACGGGAGACTGCTAAGTCTGGTCAGGTGCAGAAGGCAGCGGGGAGCACAGCTGCCATTTCACTCCATCCTTCTCAACACCAAAGGCCACCTTGCTGCTACCAAAAGGGGGAGGCACAAAGAAATGACCACATGACTTTGAATCAAAAGGCCAATGACTGTAAGGTGCATGATTACTTTTGTATCAATAAGAAACATGATTACTGCTAATTAAACCATAGCACATTATCCATTGTAATGTGAAACATTGTGAATGTTGGAAATGATAAAATAATTTGTGGCTTAGAAATAATAGAGACTAGTTTCTGAAAGAAAAGAAGTGGCAAGAACATAGAGTCTATTCTAAATCAGTATATTACTATGCTGCTGTAGGTGGACAGGCTTGGAGAGCTACAAACGTGTTTTGCTTTTTAGATGTATTGCTGTCCATGTAAGAAAAAATGCCCTAGCCATTTTCATATAATTCTATGTGTTGACATTTTGGATGGTGATTTTTTTTTTTTTTTTTACAACATATGTAAAAGATTTCAATAGAAAAACAAAGAGTTGACTCATAAATTAAAATTTATTTTCAATTTTAAAATAATGCACTTGAGTGAGGATAGTCTTTGCAGTTCTGTCTTTGGCCTCATGGTTTCTAAAAATCAAATGCCACTCTGGATAACATTTATACCTATGTCTCCCATGGTCATCCACGAATTGATGAGACGGCCCATCTAAGCTCCAGATTCTGTCCTGTGCATTCCAACATGAATGTCCCACCAACACCTCACACTTGACATGTGCGAAGCAGAACTCCTGCCTTTTGCTGAGATCTGCTCCTTTGATTGCATTCTCCATCCTGCCTAATGGTGCCACCATCCACATGAGGTCACAGCTGGACACCAGAGTACCACCTTCAAGCCCTCTTTTCCATCAGAGCCTATAAGAAGAGATCTCTGAGTCCTTTCAATTCCTCCTCCAAATCTGTCTCAAATTCACCTCTGTCTTTACTGCACTGCCCTAGTCCAGGCCATTACTATCTCCTGCCTAGAGCATTATAATAGCTTTTTGACTGGTCTTCCTCCCATTACCCATCACTCCATATTCATAGTAGTTTCATTTTTTATTTTAAAAACACAACTATGCCCTTTCTACACACACACACACACACACACACACACACACACACACACACCTTCTACAGCTCCCTAAAAGTTTTAGTTAAAAAGCCCATAGCTCCTTTGGTTTCTTCTACCTCATTTCTCATTATGAGCAATGCACAGTCACCCGAGGTCCCCATAGGTTCCTGCCTCAGATGCATGGCGCGTTGCTTCCTGCCCGTGTTGTGCTTCCCTCCAATGTCCAGGAGGTGGCTCTCATGAGCCCTTCATGACAACTCCCCAGCTTTAACACTCCCTCCCAAGCAGAGGTGTTGAGCCTCAATGTTCCACCAACTCCCCTTGTCCATATCTCTGTAATGCACACCTTAGTCCACTTGAAATCAGGTGTATGCATCTGTCTCCACAACCAGATGAAAGCCCCTCAAAGACCTACTCTTGTTGGTATCATCAGTGTCAAGTTCTGAGACAAGTCATATAAAGACAGGTGATTGTTTTGGAAAGGGAGTTATGAACCACACCATTTAGGACATGGTGTGACAGAACGAGTTTTAACTTCTTTCTGGAGATCAGCATCCCACGTGCAAGGAGCATAGATCTCATTTAGTCCATAAGTATTATTTAACATTTGAGAAGGAATTCAAGGTACTGATGATACTAAATACAGCTTCTGAAACCTCATTTACCTCCTTCTCAGATAGCACTTTATTTATATTCTGATACATTTCTTTAAGGGGCTGCCTGACTCTTGAAGAAAATACTACTGCCAACCAGCCCTGCAAAGAAACTGCAGGCTTTTAACAACAGAGTAGACAGGTCTGGTTTTGTTAAACCATGGAGGCAATACGGAGGCTGCAGGAGTGGGGGCGCCTGCAATGAGGCAGACAGTTAGAAGGTACACTATAGCTGTAGTCCAGCAACAGAGGATAGGAACTTGACTGAGGATAGTTTAGTTGCCAGTGAGGGTGATGAACTGAGCTATGAATTTAGACCTGTGTTTGTACAGCGGACAGTGAGAACTCACTCAAGTCACCCTACCCTTGGACCAGCTTTGTGTACAGTTTGCCAACTCCGCCAGGAGCCCAAAGAGAGCCACCCTCCCGACAGGTATCACAGCGGCCAAAATAAAGTATAACATGAACCCCTGAATGCTTACCCAGACCAAGGTGAGCGCCTCTGTGCTTTAAAAATATGCAGGAACGACATATTTTGTGGGATTTTCAGTAAGCACTCTGTTAAATATACTACATGCTAATATTTAAAACACCTTCCCTTTCTGGTCTAGAAAAAGCTGGCCAGAGTAAAGAAAACATATATTTCTCATCAAACAGAGCACTCCTGTTAACACTCTCGGCCACATCAGCTCTCTCCTAAGGCTCTAACATGACAGTACTTGGAAAGTTTACTTCCTGAAGGAATGGCACCCAAGGCATTGCAAATGGGAAGAAATGAAAGGAAATATTCAAAACGAGAGAGGAAGCCAGAGAACAGTACTTTTCAGCAGCTGTTTCTGAGACTCGTAACTGTGCTGACATAGAATATGTAGCAGTAAATATGTGTTGAATGGAGTTAGTGTGGATCAGTCAGCTTTTATGGAAGGACAGAGACCAGGGAAAGAGCAATGTTCTCCCCAGAGATGTCCGGGCATCTCCATGGGAGCCCATGGGTAACCCCAGCGTTGGATGTTTGCGATGGGAAGGCTGACTGATCTGTATTTTCATACATTTCCCTCCTTAAACACTTTTAATGACTCCCTAATTCCAAGATTAGCTTAGCATTGAAGGCCCATCACCAGCTGACCCCGATTTCATTCTCCAGCATTGCTCAAAGCAGAATAGCCCTTGACTCAACTGTGTATGAAACAGGCCAAGTTTGTTGTCAAACCCCCGCCCCTCCATCTTCCCTCTCTTTAGTCTTTCCTATTTCTTCCAAACTTTCTCATAAAGTCATGAAGACTTCAACCGCCAAAGAGGTCAGTTGGATGAACTAATTCATATTAGTGGATTAGAGAATGATAACCCAAATAAATCAATCTCTAATGGCAAACTGCTATTCTTGCAGAACCTGGGACAGAGAGAGATTTGGAAGGAGCAGAGCCACCCCTCAAAGCCAGAACCATCCACGGCACAGCACTGCCATTGTACTCCATGTGAAAGGCCTCTTGAGTTGAGTAGGGCACAGGCTCTATGCCTGTCCTTGACAGCCTTATTGTATAGATGTCTAACACACTCACACGCACACAGTCTGGGCAATAATTCAAGACACTTGAAAATTCAATTCTTGACTGCTTGGAGAGAGAGAGGGGTCTCCCAGCTTTCTTGTTCAGACTTAAATCACGTTTGCTGCCTACTTTTGATTTTGGGTAATTCCATACTGTACTCTTTGTTTCTGCTACCATTTCTTCCAAATGTGCAAATCTGCACTTCCTCTGAAGAGGGAACGCTGCCTGTGAAAAAGAAAACTAGGGGCACCGAACCAGAGATATCACCATGTCTAGCCTACAGCAGCGACTGTCGACATGGCCCCAGTAAAGCAAAACCTCCAGGTCTCCAGGTACTAGCATGGTTATTGCTACGTCAATTACTGAAAACCAGAGTATAATAAGTAGAAACCATTCAGAAACATTATTTTACCTGCAAAGAAATTGTGAGGAGAAAGTGGCACTTTCCTTCTCTAAGTAGCATCAGCTCTGACTACGAATGTCCGCAGCTGTCACCTCAACCTCACATACAGGTCGTCCACCATGGCCTGTTCCCTAGCATTCCTTTCATGACTAGGATCAAATCTTGTCAGTTCTATCTCCTTGGATCCCCTTCACTTGCACAAACCCCTTCATCCTCTTCATTTTCCACCCCCTTCTCCTTGGTTAAGGCACAATGACCTTGTATGCAGCTCACTGTCACGGTCTCCTAGCTGGCATTGCTCCCTCCAGCCTCACCCGATCCTTACCCTTGCTACAAACAATGCTCAGATTAATCCTCTTAAAACAGAACTCTGTTCATATAAATTCCCCGGTGAAAGCCCTCGATAGTACATATGACGTGCAAAATAAAAGCTGGATTCCTTCGTCTAATAGTCATGTCTTCTAGAGTCTGGCCCTAACATGTGTTTCCTGCCTGCTCTCCTCTGCCGTGTGCATGCCCCCTGCCCCCACACACACTCCAGCCAGCCTGTGCGGATCCTTTGCTGCAAACTCCCACATTTCCATCTGTCCGTTGGTTCATGTTGCTCCCTCAGCCCCCACTACGTGCCAGGCACCACTCCAGGGGCTGGAGAAGCAGCAGTGAACAAAAGGGACAGGACGCCCGGCCTGCCTGGAGCCTGCACCCAGTGGGGAGGTGATGACAGAGAAGACAAACACGTCAAGTATGCCACCTTAGCGAGCTGCGAATGCTGACGAGGAAAGCGAAGCAGGAAAGGGAGGCGGAAGTGGTGGGCATCACAATTTAAAAAAGAAAAATGTTTTTATTGATTTTTTTAGAGAGAGAGATAGAAATATCCATGTGCGAGAGAAACATTGATTGGCCGCCTCCTGCACACCCCCTACTAGGGATCGAGCCTGCAACCCGGGCATGTGCCCTGAGCAGGAATTGAACTGGGACCTCTCAGTCCATGGGACCACGCTCAGTCCACCGAGTCACACCGGCCTGGGGTGGGCATCACAATTTTACAAAGGTAGCTAGAGGTCCTTACTGAGACGTGGCATCAGAAAAAAACACTTGAGGAACCGAGGGATCATGCCACGTGGACAGCTGGGTAAAACTTTCTAGGCAGAGGAAACAGAAGCACAGGGGCAGGGTTCGCCTGCAGTGTTCAGGGCCTTGGATACCTTTCCCCGCGTGTAAGTTCCAGCTATACTATAAGATCTGATTCCATACCCCGGTTCTCCATCTCTCTCCGGTTCTTCTTCTTGGAAGGGATTTCTTCTTCATTTAACCCTTCACAGGGTCTCTCTTAACCTTTTTTCATCCAATCAAAGAACTATTATGTTTAAGATTATGGCATTTATCATTCTCTACTTTATTCACTATATTTTTACTTTGAGTACAACATTCCTGTACGTTTATGAGTTTTTATCATCCAACAATCTAAATTTCTTGGGAGTAGGATGCATTAATTAAGTCACATTTATTTGCTCCAATATGGGTGTTAAATAGATATCCCTGATTGTTTTAAATGTTTATTGTCTCATTTCTACAGTAGTTCTAAAAAGTACATTTCTCTGTGGTGTCCCCAATGTATTAGCTGAAAACATTGAACTGAACTCAATTTCAAACTTTAAGGTTCCTGTTCTTAAGCACCAGGTCTCAGCATCATCAGCAACAACACTTGTCTCAACTCCCCAGAGACTCCCCACATTCACAGTAAGGTTCACGGTCCTTTATTTTGTTTCCTGTCCTGGTCATTAGTCACTAGGTATTTACTTACCACCTAATGTGTGCTCAGGTCTATTTTAGGCATCATGGGGAAAAAATAGCTATCGATTTATTGAATCATATATGTCAGGCTTTGTGGTAACTGTTTTATGTCCATTAGCCCATTGAATCCTCACAGTGACTCACAGAGGCATACACAATTAGTTCTCTCGATTAACTATAGTTGACATTTGATATTATTTTCTATTAGCTTCAGGTGTACATCACAGTGGTTAGACATTTATATAATTTAAGAAGTGATCCCCCATAAGCCTAGTACTCACCTGGCATCATACATAATTATTACAATATTATTGACTATATTCCTATGTTGTCCTTGACATCCCCCTATTTTGTAACCACCAATTTGTACTTAATCCCTTCACCTTTTCGCGAAGTCCCACAAACCCCCTCTCACTAGGATCCCTGTTCAAATTTACGTCGTCTGTGAGGTCTCCCCTATCCAGTCTCTCTAACATAGCAACATGCCTCATGTCTTCCTACCCTGGCACAGGGCACTCCTTTTCTTCTTACCCTGATTTAAAAACAAATTTCATAGCACTGACAACTATGTGATTTTATACATTTATCTATGTATCTATTTATTGCCTGTCTCCCACCCCTAGCAAAAGAATTCTACGTCAGCCACTGTGCTCTTCTTTGCTGTATCTGAAGCACCCAGAAAATAGTTGGATGTATGGTAAGTGGCACTAAATATCTGTTGGATGATGAGATGATTGAATGCACAGAAGAACAGCAAGGCAATACTGCATCTTGAAACGGACATGCACACAATTCCATAAGCCAGCAGAGTAATGGCATCCTTCTTATGAAAATCAGAATCCCCCTCTTGTCATGGATGCTACAACTCCACAGATCTGGTTCCTGGAAATGGGATTTATCTATCCCTTCAGCATGCATATTCTCTAGAAAATGGAAATGAGATCTCCTGAGTGCTTTGTTCTGACGTCCAATTCAGCATTTTCTCGTTCTGGTGTCCAATCCCCAGCCCAGAGAGAAATGATATGTTTTCCATCTGGAAATACGTCAAAATTTATCACAGTCCAATTCTCAGGGAAGATCATTAACACGTTTGTTTGCTTTTATCCTGACATTAACGACTCTATTTGGGGCTAAGTTATTTCCCCTGGTTTCAACGTCAAGTTTTCCCATCAGATACGAAGTCGCTTGTCTGTCAATATAATAATTTTCTATTAATTATAAAAGAAGAAAGTTAGCAGTTTGAGAGTCTTAAGAAAAGCATTTGTCTAATCCAAGAAACTGATTTTCCAGTTACTTGGATTATGTACAACTCTCAGTTGTGGTCAGATTCACAGATTTCAAAGTGCTCCTTGTTTTTACTTTCTGGTCAGTCTAGACAGACGTGGTTCTTTGCTTCATTTTTCAAACTGTTGAAACATCAAGTTGGTCAAAAGAATCCGAATCCCTAGAGAATAATCCGAGCAGCACATCGCCAGAGACTTCAAAACTTTCTACTGAATATATCCCCCAAGCAGAAGAACAACCTCGGAGGCACGAGGAGAGATCTCACTTCAAAGGCTCAGTGTGGGTGTGGGAATGAAACCATGACAACAAAAGCAACGACCTTGATGGTCCTATTCGGAATGGAAAAGATCGTCTCGTGGTTAAAGCATGCAGCTCTGAAACTTTTGCCTAGTCTCAGCTATTTCAGTTTCGTGCCAGGTGTCCTCACCCAACCTAAATTGACCTCTTTAATAATAATTCTTCTATTTATTGTCATTGGAGACATATTCTTGAGAAACTGCTGTGTGCAAGGCCTAGGCTACATCTTATGGGGGCCACAGAAATGAATCAAGAGAGATGCTTGAACTCAAAGGGTTTGGCATTTGGGCAGGGAAATGGCAGCTGTTTGTAAATATCCAGATGAGAAAGGAGGGAGCTTGGAGAGGAGCTATGGGAACTCAAGAGGGGTGAAGATAACTCTGGCAGGGAGAGTGTGGGCAGAGAGAGAAGAAAGGGAAGCAGCTGTTTTATGGAGGTTAATTTGAGGTGGGAGTTGAGGAATGTGGGGTCTAGACAAGGATGTAGAGATGGGCATGCAGAGAGTATTATTCCAGGAAGAGAAAAGAGCATGTACAAATGTGTGACAATGGAAAGATGTGCACCGTGAACGGCAGGTAGTTCAATAGCGGAAACAATGGAAGGCCTTAAGCACCAGGATAAGCACCAGGATAATCAGGGCCATGCACATTTGCTATTTGAGTCACTCGGCTCTGGTGAGAAGCACTGTAAATCCACACTGATGTCAAAAGAAGGTTTTAAGGATCCCTAGACACTTAGCAGTGCCATGACCCAGGAGGACAGTTTTCCCATTAGAAATTTTGTGGTAGATGAATTATCTACATATTTCCCCACAGAGATAACACAGGGAAACCATGATCTTATTCACGACCTTCAGTTACATGATATGTAAAAGACAGGTTTCTTAGCTCCTTTAAGATTTATTTTATCATCTCTAAATCAGGGATGGTAACTCCTGTGCTACTTTCGTAACAGTGTGTTGTGTGCAACAATGAGATAATGAATGTAGAGATGCTTTGCCCGTGGTCCAGGCTCTAAGGTGTCAGTTATTCAGGTGGGGTAACTGTAATAATAATAATTGCAGCTTCTTGGTGTCCTCCCCGCCCCCCGCAATGTGCAAGGTCAGAAGAGGGTTGTGCAACAGAAAAGAGAAGGGAGGCATTCCAGTTAGGACTCATCATAGAAACCAAGGGCTAGTAGGATTTGGGGATGAGGAGTGTAGAGTACCTAGCACAGTTCAAAAGCCAGAATATAAAATCATCGTTCAAGCTGTACGAGACAGACTCTAAATCCCATTGAGACTAGAGAGGGCATTTAAACTATGGGTCCCAGACGGGCATTCAGGTAGAGCCGGGCTTACTGCAGGCATGAGCTTGGCTTTAAAGGACGGGCATGATGGGCGGGGGAAAGGGTGTTAGCATCTGTCTCATCTAGCTGAGATGTTCTGAGCCCTCACTGCATTCTATACTTTGTCTTTAAAGGCACATAAACATGGGACAGTCAATTAAGTACTGACTTCTCTGTACTCCCAGTTCCGAGCCCAATGTCTGGCCCATAAAGGTGCTCCTTACGTCCGTGTTGAACGAATCTGGGTACATGATGGAGGAAGGTGTGAAGTCGGGAGAGAATGAGCATACATTCCAGGGCAAGGGAAGAAAAGCTGTGTGAGAAGGGAGCAAGGGACAGGAGTGGTGATCAGGTGGGAAGCCACGTGACAGAAGCTTGGACGACTGAGAGCAGGGAAACAACCTGATTTAGAATGAGTCTTATTTGGTAGCTATACACTTAATACAGCCCTGGCTGTAATGCAGTCCTCAGGTGGACCCACAAAGGAGACAGGAACAAACACGGCCACCACGATCTGATCATGTGCTCTAGTGAAGTGGACTGTTTTCTCCCTGTGTGCCCATCCCCACTCCTGTCCTGCTGTGGCCACTGCTGAGGCAGCCTCTATATTTTAAAAACCACCTCCCATTATAGAGGAAGGCTTTGTCTTCACCTTCTGCCATTCCATACTACTCCTAGACCCTTCACATCAATGCAGGATCCTAAAAACATACAGCCGAGCAGATCCACAGAGCTACGGCAGTGCTGCGCTGAGAGATTGGGGAGGAGGTGTGTAGACCACAGAGCATGATGCTCAGAAAACTGGACCAAAGACTAGGCTAGTGGACATTATTATTATTTTATTCTCCTTTTCCTCTTTTTCCTTCTCTTCTTCCTTCTTCCTAATGCCTACTTGAATCTCACTGAATGGGTGAGCTACGGCCACCCACGGAGTTGCCGCCGCCCCAGTCCACACGGCCAGCTGGTGGTGGAGCTCAGATCGGAACTCTGCTGACTGTCTCAGAGCTCTCCCCACTCCTCACGCTGTGGCAGCAGGACTGTCACAGAGACGAAGAAAAGCCCCGAGTCCAATTCGATTTGAAGCAGAAACGTGTCTCAGCAGAGGATTACCCGACACACTCTCAGCAAGCCTCACCTGTCAAGATGGCTACTGCCTCATTTATTTATTCCCCTTCTCTAATCCAAATTTTTCTTTCTGAATGAAGTCATTAAATTATACAAAGTCATTAAAGCACCCCCCTGGCGACCGGCCAAGCCACTGCGGGCCATCAAACCCTGACTGCTCGAGCCCATGCTTGGCAGAGGAAAGTCTGCAAACACAACTATGTACCATTAAAATCTGAAGATTCTTTTTTGGACAGGCTAATTAGACCAAATCACTCAAACAGGTCTAGACGATGCTGAACTGGGTTTAGCATCTGGATCGAAGCCTGCTGCGGTCCCCATGGCTTGGCCGCTCCTCTCCATCTGCAAAGGCCCTTCCTCCCCTGCTTCGCGCAGTGTGAGCATCGGCCTGTTAAGGCAAAGTGAAACCTTCTGGATCCACATTGTCTGCAGCTGTGAGAACCGACTGAGAGAAAGCGTATTTTATGATGATATACTTGGAACGCCTCAAGTTTCTATCACTGTTTTACAACTGAGCTTTCTATACGCTTAGGAAGGAAAGAAGAAAAACGAAGATTCATGGGCCTTTACTTCCAACTCCTTCCTAGGGTGTTAATTCATCCCTTCTATACTGCTGTCAAAGTGATCACCCTAAAATGCACACTGGGCCCTGGCCGGTTTGGCTCAGCAATTAGAGAGTCGGCCAGTGGACCGAAGGGTTGCGGGTTCAATTCCGGTCAAGGACATACACCTGTGTTTCAGGTTCGATTTCCCCAGCCATGGTTGGGGTCGTGCAGGAGGCAACCAATTGATGTGTGTGTGTGTGTGTGTGTGTGTGTGTCCCTCCCTCCCTCCCTCTCTTCCACTCTGTCTAAAAAAAGCAATGGAAAAATATCCTCGGGTAACGATTAACAACAACAACAAAATAAAATAAAATGCAAACTGGGACATGTCATCTCTCTGCTTAAAACCCCAGCATACCCTCATTGCTCACACAGGATGGAAGCCAACCTCCCTAGCCTGGCATATAAAACCTGTGTGAACTCACCTTTGCCTAGTTTGCCATCCTTTGATCACACCACTCCCCCTAGCGCAGACCATATTCCAACAATTTAATTTACATGAACTTGCCCCACGGAGGCAGTCTCTCGGAATGGTTAGGAGTACGAGCTCTAAACTGGGCTGCCTGGGCTCTGTGGGGCTGAGCACATGACTGCACAGATACCATCTTCACATGATGGCTAACATGTATTGAGTACTTACTACGTGCCAGGCACAGTCCTTCCTAATGGTCATCTCACTGAATCCTTACAATTACCTATCAAGTCAGTACTATATCAATCCCATTTAACAACGGAGGAAACCAAGGCTTAGTTAAGTGAATAGAAGCGAGCTCATGCACTTGGCAAATAGCTGAACTAGGATACAAACTGAGGTTGAATTTAATTTTGGAACTCAAGGTTTTAACCACTCCACCATCTTTCTCATTGTTCTGTCCCCGAAACTGGTCTTCCTAGATTCTCTTATGTATTGGGATTGAGAACCAGCCATTGAGCTACCTAAGCCAGAAGCTTGGGATACATCAGAAATGTCCTTTCTATGTCAAGTCCTCATATGTAATCAGATGATAGGTTTGATCCTCTTAATCTCTGAAAATCTACCCTCTGCTCCTTCTTAATCCATTGCCATGGCCTTGATTTAGGTCCCTATCAGTTTCCTCCTGAATTACTGCTGCTGTCTCTTAACTGGACTTTCTTTTCCTGATCTGAGCCCTTCCATCTAGCCCCTGTAGTATCGCTGGAAGAAGCTGCCAAAAGGCCCTGTCCTGCACCTGCTAAGATTCTCCCAGTAGCTTCAGGCTTAGCACCCAAAGCCCTGAAAGATCTGGTCCTGACTCTCTTCCTCTTCTAACCCCGCCCCACAGGATCCCTTCGCTCAAGCATTCAAGGCCTCTGGCAGCTCTTACTGTGCTGCTGCACCCCTCTGAGTCCTCGCACACATTTCCCCCTCCGCCTGCAGCACCCTTGCTCCCCTCGTCCTGTTAACTTTTACTCATCCTTCAAAACATAGCTTCAACTTCACTCCTCTGGAACACTTCCCCATTTATCGTTTGTCATTGATGATGGTCTGTCTGTCCTATGCTCTGAACTCCAAAGGGCAGTAATAATGTTTCATGTGTCCCTTATTGCCAATGCTTAGTCAAATGCCTGCCACATAGTAAATGCTCAATAAATATTTCTGCATGCTGAGTTAACAGACAAGTGATTTAAGGCACGTTTTAGGACAGAGGTCATTGTCAATTTCTACTGATGTATTCTGAATGTGATTTATCTTCGGATTGTCTACATGGCAGGGATTGTCATTTGATTGGCTGAGAAAATTCATGTCTAGTGAAAAGTTTTGATTGTGTTGTTTAGAACTCAACTGGGTGTCTTAGATAAGTGGACGTTTTTATATACTTTGGGCTATGACATGAAGTACACAATCCTTAATCACTTTCCTAGAGATTCCTAGAAGTTACTGGATTTTTCTGAGAAATGGTAGCACATCTGGAATCCTATGAGAGTACCGATATTTTACTGGTTCTCAACCCAGGGCAATTGTAACCCCCCCCCCCCCCCCACACACACACACATTTGACAATGTCTGGAGATTTTTTGTTGTTGTCACATTTGGGTCTAGTTGCTGCTGGAATCTGGTTAGTAGAAGCCAGGGATGCTATTAAAATCCTCAAGTGCACAGGATAACCCCCCACCCCCACCCCTAGCAAAGACTTAACAAACTCAAAATGCCAATAGTGCTGAGGCAGAGTAACCCTGGCAACGGTGTATCAGATCCAGCCACCCTCTGGATACACATCTACAACCGCAATGAACTGGTATCGCTCGCCCTGGACTTCTTTCTCCCCGTGGAAGCTCTCAAGAGTGGCGGTGTTGCGTCTGGGTGCGGATGTGGCTTAAAGACCAAGGCCAGCAGGTCGTGCTCTGGCGTCCTGAGGATGGAGAACTTCCCTCCCTGCAGAGCCGACTCGTGTAAGTGTCCTGTCCTGTAAATCCCGTGACTAGCAAGCCATGTTGTCGCTCCAGATGAACCTCCTAGCTCCTGACTGCTGCCTCCAGATGAGGGCTGCAGGCGCGAGTCCCTCCCTCAACCCTACGGCCTTCCGCTCCCGCAGGGAGTGGGCCGGGCAGCGACCAGTGTCTGCAGGCCCTCAGCGTCCTTCCTCTGAGCCACAGGGCCCGTCAGGAACTCCCAGACAAGCCCCTGCCCTGGGGCCTTCTGGAGAATGAGTAACTGACATCCGGAGGCCACGAGGAAACAGCGGCAGACAGTGAACGGCTTGAACAATTTATTTATTTGAGAGGAAGTATTGACTTCAGGGGCAGTTAATGTGACGCTAAGATGGGGGAATGGGGGAATGGGAGAGCAGGTTACCCCATTAGGCACTTGCCAAGTGCCAGGTTTTATAAAGATGCTACTGATTCTGAAATTGGAAGCAGCAACTCCCGACTTCCTCTGACACTCGGAAGTTTTACAAAAAAATGTTCTAATGAACACTGGCTAATTTCTGGGAGTAATAGTTCATGTAATGTTTCACCTTATTTCACAGTAAAGTATTTCACTATCGTTTGTTCATTACATTGCCTCTAATGCAAATCAATATGATCATTTGAGAGCCAAGGAAGAGCAATATCTCAAAATAAGGGTTTTCTGGTTATGCAACAAGTCGCTTCCCCGGGCGGAGTTTAAACTCAGCACCTGCAGGACTACAGAACAACCAGATGAAGCAACGTCAGAGCAGCGATTTGGTGTTGTATAAAGGAACTGAATGACTGAGTTGATCATTAAATGTGTTTGTTTTAATAGCATCTTGTAGTTCCAATAGCCAATTAAATGAGGAGTCTTATTGAGCATCCACTGTGCAAGCCTAGGTGACTAAATACAGCTCCCTCCCTTAGAGAGCTCAGAGTTTAACCAGTCAAGGTAGCAAATAAGCAACTCCACATGAATGCGCCATGTAGACTCTGGTCCTCGTGCTCAGTGCACTTAACCTGGCCGGGTACCCAGGGGTGGACTGGAACAAGGCTGAGGCTATTCCTGTTGCAGGGCACCAGCTCCCTTCACAGGGAAACATCTCCTTTGTGCGGAGATACAGTGAACCACATCATTTTTTAATCCAAATGCTGTAGTGCGTTTCAAACAGTACAGACTTTTATTAGCTAAAGCACAGATCTTCCAAACTTGGCCAAATGTAATAAATAACAACCCACTGCCCGTCCTCTGGCCCAAGCTCCCCGAGCTAGAGAATGCCACAGAACAGTGGAGCTACGTCGAGAGAAAGGAGCACCCGGCACACACACCCTCTAAATACACTGTAGAGTGAATGAGCAAACGACTGCAGATTTCATTCCTAGCCATGCCAAATAATAATACATTTAATAGAATTCTTCAATCTGAATTGAGCTTTTGTTCCTTTCATATAAGCTGGTCCCATCTAAAATCCTTAGGTGAACTGATGAATGTGTTTGCAGAGGTGAACGCTTTCATATATCTTTGCTTCTTAACTCCCTATGGTGAGGGGTCAGTTTCTTTCTTCTTTAAAAATGTCTGTTCTGTCTCAGACTGACCTTTTTGTAAGATACGATCAACACGAATGACTGGAAGTTGCAGCAACGCTGAATTCCTACAAGAATGTCCAAATGCTCCCTCTCAGCTTCTCTGCCTACTTCATTATAGATGGATGACTAACGGTTTGCGGACTGGATCCTCTGGGGAACACATGTTGCATGGCGCTGACATACCAGACATTAGAGACATTTAAAAGACACAGCAAAGAAAGTAAGCATCCGTGTATCTTTACTAACTAAAGGCAACTAATGGAAAGTCAGAGAATATTCATATGACAATATGCTCACGTTTGCGCATTCAGCGTTTACTGCCTATATAATACCTTTGAATGCCTGATCATTGTAAAGGGGCCCGGAAGCCAAAGACCAAGAGGTGTTCCACCAACAGTATCTGCGCCAGCTCTGTCCACCAGGACGTTCTGTGACGATGGAAACGTCTCTGCTGTTCAATACAGTAGCCCCAGCCACGTGCAACGATTGGCACTGGAAATGAGGTTAGCGCAAACTGAGGGACTGGATTTGAAATGTCACTGAATTTTAATTATTTTCAATTTAAATAGTCTCCCGTGGCTAATGGCAACCATACTAGATAGTACAGGTCTAGCTAACAATGATGGCAGCAGAAATATTTTTAAATAACCTATTTTTTAAAAGAGGTGGCATGGGAAATATTGAAAAGTGAAAGTGTGTCTTTCTAGAAGAGAGCAAAGTCCTCGGCTGCCTCCTCCCTGATCAGCTGCACCGTGCTGCTCCTCAGTGTCCGGCCCTACGACTGCTTGGAGTTCATGGCTCCTTTCAGCGTCCACAGGGCTGTTGCCAGAGCAGTGAATGACGGCCGGAGAGCATGTGAACCCCTTTTCTTTGTAACAGCTCCAGTTAATGAGATCTCTGCTGCTCTCAAGACAGTCGAGGCCGCCTGGCCGAAGTGTTGAACCGAGGTGTGTGTGCCTGCACAGAATTAAGTCACAAGTAAAGCACTTATTTCTGACAGCAGATTTATAATAGGAAAATCTCAGCAGGAATAAAGAGTTGGAGACCCCAACCACAGGCTTTTCATAAACTTTGCCTTGATTTAGTGACTCAAACAAGCAGCAAGAAAGGCAAACTGCAGAGGTAATCCTATCATCTTTTCTCCAACCAGCACTATTCCATCTTCTTGGCTTCCTCACGCTGCTAACATGAATTCAAATCATCTGTGTTTAAAGTTAAACTCGGTGATTGACAGTTCCTTATGGTCTCAGTCCTATTGAAGATTATTCTAGATATCTATCAGTTATTACTACAAGCGCAGTATGATATTCAATACCTACAGTGAAAATTGTTTTTAACAGTGTAATGTCTGATCTGTTTTGAAAGCGATTTTAAAATAAAGAACTAACCATAACCAGGTGGTGAAAATCCAAACATGTTTCTTTTTTCTTTTTCTTTTCTTTTTGGTAGGGGCAACGGAATGGGGGAAGGGAAATTAAACCATGTCCTGCAAAAGGCTGTTCCACTCACATAAAAAGAGACAAAAATGAGTCCACTTGGTTTTGCAGCATTTGTTTCTTTTAAAAAATGTCTGAAACTGAGCAACATGCTTACAGTCATTAAAACTCTGGGGATTGTATTTCTAAAAGATGCTAGAGTCATTGTCAAAGCGGCTATTGCCCAAGAGATTATGAAAATATATTCTAGAATGTGAAGGGACACCTGTCTCTTTTTCTCTACAGGATCCTGGGAGCTAGCACAACCAGCCCATGGTACGTACAAAATAAATATTTGCTAAATGAAGGCATGGATTTGTTAAGATAGAGACCTACCAGTATAATTCATGACTGTATTTAATGAAGGCCATTAGCTGCTTTGACCTGTTTCATGCTGTTCCATGAAGACCAGGGTGGTTTTGCTGCCTGGCTTTAAGCTGGGCTCTGCTGGACCAGCAGACCCTGCAGGTTTGATGGGATCAGTTATCCCCTAAGCTCCCTCTGAACCCAGCCACACACCCCGCAAGTCCAAAATGAAGAAACGAAGAGACAAAAGCCACATGATGAGTAAAAGAAGGACCCAGGAAGGACCAGAAAAAGGAAACAGGATCCGAAAGTGGAAACACATTGAAATGTGTGTTTATTCTGTAAGTTGATTATGTAGCACCTACAAATTTTATATCTCCGTTTTCAGAGAAAGGTTTTTTTTCCTGGTACAGAAATAACACAGTGTTCACTTCAAAAGAGACTGCCTGTGGGAAGGGAATGTAAAAGCAGGGCCACGCGTACCCTTGGGCTTGTTAAGGATTTCAGCTAGAACCTCCAGGTCAGGCAGGAGAGAGAGGTTACTTAGCTTTCGCTGGTAAAGTGGGGATAAAAGGGGGAGGGGCACATGGGGATCCGAGCTTGAATGCACGCCTTCCTCTTGATGAGGCAGTTCTTGTTGACGAGTTCCCAGTGGCATTTTCAAGATTTCTGTAATCACTAGTTGTCACTCTCCGCCATTAGTGAAGGAAGGGAGTTGCAGAGGGGAGGGAAATATAAGCTAAAAAAAAAAAAAAATCTACCACCTTATGTCAGAAGCGATAAATGCATTAACAGCGATTTGGAACAAATCTGGGAGTCAGAAGGACGAAAAGATGCCATCACGAGGAAAAGAACAAAAGTGGACCATCTGAGAGCAAACTGGCCTTAACACAGATACAACATGAAAGGAGGAAAAGAGAGAAAGAGAGAAAGGGCAAATGAAAGGGCAGACGAAAAGAAGGGAGGAGACAGAGAGATTCTTCCGCTCTGTTATCAGACTCATTCAGTTGGAGCCCAGGGCACGTTTCCGAATCAAACAGGCGGCCAAAGCCTTACTAAATAAAATGATCCTTCACTGTTTGTCAATTTGCTTTTTTCTCCCCCCATCTGCAAATCATGAAACATAAAGGATTCTGAGGGCGACGGAGAGGGATGCATTCCACGAGGCTGTGGGGAACCACAGAGAAACATACAGAAAAGAAGCGTCAGGGCGGGGTCCTTCCTGAGCGCCACTGGGCTGAGCGGCTGGGGGAAGTCCCCAAGGCGAGAAGCTGGAAAGCCCGAGCACAGAAACCCTTCGGAAGTGAGCTCCGTGCTGCACAAACCCCTCAACACTGAGCAGCTCTGCTGTGTGGGCGTGCGCTCCTCCCACCGGGAAAGAGGGCGCTACCGTGTCACGCAACGATTTTCTCTCGCTTTGTGAGCGGGAGGCATTTGAAAAGAGAGTAACGTCCAAGTTTAGTATTGTGCCATAAGAAAAGCTATTTTTATTATTATTATTATTATTATTATTATTATTATTATTCTTTTAATCCTCACCCAAGGATATTTTTCTATTTATCTTCAGATAGAGTGGGAGAGGGAGAGAAAGGGAGAGAGAGAGAGAAACATCCACCGAGAGGGACACATCAACTGGTTGCCTCCCGCACGACCAGGGCTGGGGATGAATCCCAACCGAGGTACATGCCCTGGGCCCCAATCGAACCCGAGACTCATCGGTCTGCCGGCCCACGCTCTACCACTGAGCCAAACTGGCCAAGGCAAGAAAAGCTATTTTAAATTTAACCTCTAATAAAAAAGTTGTATAAGATGTAATATTCCAAAACAGTAACAGACAAGTATTGGTAGTGAAGAAAGGGAAAAAAGACAAAAAACCTTCTCAGGTTCCAAGCAAATTTTCAAAAGCCAAATTCATAGAACACTATCCCAAATCGATCCTCAGTGGGACTACCCGGTGTTTGTCATAACTGTGGAGACAAAAGCAGCACCCTCTCTCCCCCAGCGCAGCCCCGCCTTCGCACGCCCGGCCTGGACCTTTGAGGCCCGAAGAGTTCTGGGAAGAGGAAGGCCAAGTAAAGACGAGATGGAGTGACGTTCTGTTTTCTTCGGCACAAATCTGGGGGCGGGCATGAGGAGGAGAGCTGGAGTCTCACTGAAGAAATATTAAACATGCTGCTTAGCAAAAAAAAAAAATCAATTTCAATTATATCACCAAACTTCTGGAACTGGTGCTGTCCACGGAGCAGAAAATAATGATGGCAGTGAAGCGCTATTTATGAAAACTTTAAAAGGTATAATCACTGTCACCAAAATACACTATTTTATTCAACCCTGTTCGCTCTTAGCTCAACAGACCGTTTTACTTTGAAGAGTTATGAGACCAGGCTCAGGGAGAGAAAGTCGAAAAGAAACAGTGCTGCTTTGCAACAGGTAATGGCTTTTTTACATACCCTGAAGTAGAGGTGATTGGAAACTTGACTGAGTCATGTTATTCTACACTGGGGTGGTTTCCATGATCTTTATTGCCGGGCATTTTATCAGTGCGCTCTGGTTGCTGTTTCAAAGATGATCTTGGTCCTGATTATCACTTCTGCTTTATGAGCGTTGCTGTAGCTGCTCCTTTCCCCACTGACCACGGCATTGCTTCTCCACTCTCCACTGTCTCTGGGACTGAGTGGGACTTCCTGACTCTCTGGTCACGACTCTAATTCAGACCTGCCGAACTCTGCCATGGGAGCTGCAGATGTCAGAACAGGACAACGATGAAGGGAACTCCGGGTCCATCATTCCTGACTGGCAACAGAAGCAACTTATTCCTATAAGACTCAATGGCATATATTGAACAGATACAGCAATAAGATTTTTCATTGATTTTTCCACACTGAAGTATTTTTGATCCAAAGGGGAGGAAGGAGTAGATGTCGATGCGTCAAGGCAAATCCATTCACATTCATAGAAAAAGCAAATAAGCAAACAAAACCAACCAAACAAAAACCAAACCAAAGCAAAATAAAACTTTCGAGACGTGCCTGAAGAATGGTGAGTCGTGGCATCTTTAGATTTGAAGGACGGCAAGTGTTCATCATTGCATGTCCCTAATGCTCTCTTAATAGGAGTCCTTTAAGAAATATAAAACTCTCACTTAAATTTTCTAAGGAGCCATTTTTTTTTTTTTCCATTTCCTTAATGGGATACTTCTCTCTCTAAAAAAAATACCAAGTTGCCTAGGAGTGTGATAAACATTTACCAAGGGGAGAAAAGGAAAGAATTTAGACAGTGAACACATCTAAAAATCAAGGCTTTCTAAGATACCCGTTACAGCAGTTTATAGATAAGATTATGGAAAAAGAAAAGATGACAGATGAATGGCCAACTAGTCCAAGGCCCTTTATTAATCCTCAGGCTAAAAGAAAAACTAACGGGTGCACTGTGTTTGTGAATCTATAAAAGGTATCTGTCCATCTGGACTTCTGCTATTCAGGTCCACTTCGGTTATGATGGATGCAAGTTTAAAGGAGGAGGATATTTAAATCAGCTGCAAGAAAATATGTCTCCATCTCTTCCACTTACCTGTTAATTATAGTTCCTGGCAGGAGTATGGAATCAGAATAAAAACCTCTTAAATCCCCACTAGTGAGAGCTCCATGCTGAATGACTTTCATCTTAGCGTCGAGAGGAAATCCAGGCCGGCTAGGGAACAGGCCTCATCTACCAGTCCTAACAATCTCCGGGGATTTACTTTTTCCTTTTCTAGAAATCTTAAGATTTTTTTTTTTTTCAGGAAAACAATTCCTCATGAAAAGCCAGCTACTCTGGTGAGTCAAGCTTAAGTTAATGGCCACTGAGAGCCAAACATTCAAATGTGCAGTAAATTAACTTTCTCCAAAGATGGGTTTTCCAGCGGGTCCGTGCATCCCTTTCCCCCACCCCTCACTGGCCCCACCCAGGGCAGTAATGTGTAGCCAGGTAGTGTAGGGATCCGTGTGCTGGCATGGGTGGGTATATGAATTCCAAAGAAGATGTATATGCACACTGTAAGAAGAGAGCCTGAAATGGATCTCCAGAGCTACATGTTGGACTAAGTACGCGTACAAACACCTGTTTTAACACAGACCACATTCCCCTTTTTGTTCACCTCAATGATTTTTGCTTAAACTCAACCCTCACTTATTTCTCTGCGAAGCCCAAGTTTCCCCCACTTTCATCATCACCATCATCTTCCATTGTTGCCTTTAATAGGACACATACCCTCCCATGCAGCGTGGAGTTGCAAAGACGGAGAAAGACCTGCAACATGAGAAGTACTGACTCGGTCTAAGAGGAAACAGACAAATGTAAATGAAATTACACCGTCATCCTATAAGCCTGACAAAGACACTAGGCATCTGTGTAAAGTTAACAGCCCGTCTGCTATTAAAAATGGCTGAACTGGTTGCTTCTTTAACTCCTACTTAGCCTCACAAACGCTCCCCTTGGGACTTATTTATGCCACATGCTCCAGCTGAACAAAACCTATATTCGGGTCAAGTTATGGGTTCTCATTTAGATATGATAATAGCACTTATCTCAAAGAGCTGTGAGAACTGGACAAGTTAATCCACATAAAAGCCTGGCACAGCCTTTCCTCACACCAGGTACTCAGGAAATGTTAGTTGTTGTTTTTCTCTATCCTCACCCGAGGACATTTTTGCATTTATCTTCAGATAGAGCAGGAGGGAGAGAGGGGGTACAAGAGAGAGAGAAACATCGATGTGAGAGAGACACATCAAGTGGTTGCCACCCACACGACCTCAACCAGGGCCGGGGACAAACTGCAACCGAGGTGCATGCCCTTAGCGGGAACCGAACCTGAGACTCTCAGATCCGCAGGCCAACGCTCTAACTGCTGAGCCAAACCGGCCAGGGCCAATGTTAGCTTTAATATTACAGCTAACTTACGCACAGCATGGGAAGCATGCAGTCCAAGGCAGCTACTCTCTGTTCTAAGGAATCAAAAGTACTGACCCAAGTACTGACCCAAGACCAAGCTAGTGAACTGCTCAGGTTGACAGCCATTCCCACAGTGTCACTTCCGAATGTGGTCTTGGGATGCCGACACCACAGTTTAAGATTGCATGCCGGTCCACTTAAGGACATTGGCAAACGTGGCTGTCTTCTGTCTGTGGTGCTCATTTTCTGGCAGGCCCAAAGGCCCTCTCCGATCTTCCGCTTCAGCCTGAATTTCATGTCACCATCCCAGAGAGTTTGGAGTCTTTGCTTGGGATGCTGCCCAAAGAGAGGGTCACGAACATGCGCACGGCAATTGTGGTTATCCGGCTCCGAAATACCCTCAAGGGACTTCTGAGAATTTCTCCAGGATGGAGGGATGGTCATTGCTGGCTCCTGCTTCCTGCCTCTGCAGAACTCTTACCCCTCACTGTTGGTCACAAAGCTCTTCATTCATTCCTGCCCTAATGTTGACCCTGTAATGGAACGCACCCCTTTTCCTTGACTGATACCTAAAAGAAGTCATATACAAAGACCTGCTTTTGTAGGAGACTTTATGGAAGCTTTGAGGAGATGGAAAGAACTTAGAATGCAGCAAAGCAAACCACTTAGAAATGCATATTTGTTTTTTCTATTCGTTTTTGTTTTTTAATCCACTTATTTTCAGACAGAGTGGGAGGGAGGGAGAGAGAGAGAGAGAAACATTGATGTGAGAGAGACACATCGATTGGTTGCCTCCTGCACCACCCTGACCAGTGCTGGGGACTGAACTGCAACCGAGGCACGTGCCCTTGACCAGAATCGAACCTGCGATGCTTTGGTCCACAGGCTGACACTCTAACTGCTGAGCCAAACCGGCCAGGGCTGACTATTCTGTTCTTAAAAGCATCTCAGATACTCTGTCATGATACTTAAAGTGTTTTTCCTCTCTTCTCTCTCTTCTCTCCCTCTCAGGTGTAAACCTCTCCACCTTGCTCCTAAATTTCTCCCACTCTTTTACATGGAGCATCTCAGCTGTCTTAGCTCCAGTGCCTGTTAAGCTGGAAAAGAAATTGGGAGAGAAATGTCAGGGTTTAGGGGAGTGAGAGTTGGGTAATCTGCCCCACCCCCTGTATGGGGGAATGAGTTTCCCAGGGACAGAGTAACAGAGGGGAAGGAGCTGTTCCGGAGCTGTCTTGGGCATATCCCATCCCAACCCTGCCATCCCTAGGAGAAGACCTCAGCAGCAGGAGGCTCTGGGGTGGACCCATGGTGGCAGGACCTGAGAAAGACAAGTGAAACATGGAGACATGCTTCATGAAGTGCTTCATGGACATCTTTAAACTGTAGAACACAGTTGGTTGCCTTATCGTTTTCTGTAGCACGATCTGGTAATGATTTTGGCCTTAGTGTTTAAAAGACATCACTGTCAAGGGAGAGAGACCATAGTGATGCAGATAAGCACATGTACCAACATGAACAGATATTCACAGAAGAAATGCACTGAAGATTTACAGAGTGCCTCCTGTATGCTAAGCTTTTTACACACATTATTTCATTCAGTCCTCGCAAACTATGCTTTATAGCAGTATTGTTATTTTCATTTTGGCCACAGAGGAAATTGCAACTGAGAGGAGTTAGGAGTTAGTTAACTCGGGCAGTCCTTCAAAGACACTAAGATTGCTCCCTGCACCAGGGCCTTTGCATCACTTCTGCTTGGAATCATTCCCCACCATAATCCAGAGCTGTCTTTGTTCCTTTGTCCGTGCCTCTGTTCTGACTTTACTGAGGTCTTGGCTGCCCTATACAAAAGAGTACCCTCCTTCTACCTGGCATTCTCTATCTCCTTTACTCTGCCTTTTCTCATTTATAACACACACCACCATCTGACTTGCTCTGCACCTACTTGTTCAATTCATTTATTGTATTTCTCCCTCCGCCCCTAAACCAAGAGGTTAAGGTCCATGACAGCAGGGACTGTGTCTGCCTTGTTCACTGTAGCCCCTTAGCACCGAGAATAGGGCCTGGCCCAGGGTAGACACTTACTAAATATTTGTTGAATGAATAAATGAATCGATGAATGAACTGTAAGTGGCATGGACGGTGACTCTTTCTGCTCCACTTCACTTTATTTTCAAATGGCACCCTCCTAGTCTACGAATGAGGGTCGGGGTTTAGGTGTATTCTGCTTACATGAATATGCAGTAGATTACGAGTGACAACAGTCGCATGCCCTTCCAATGCTCTCTGAGAATCATGTTTATCTGCATGTTTACTTCAATTCCTCACGTCATCATGCCTGTGTGCCTTTCCAAACACTCATTTAAGATGAAACAATTCAAATAGGCAGAAAGAATATCTTCCTTTGCCTTAAATATCATTCTATAATTTGATGTATTGGTGCTTTTTTAAAACACCCAACCTACCATTTCTTCACTAAAAACAACAAAGCAAACACCTACCCCATTAATCCTCCACAATAAAAAGACATGTTCATTTCTTTTGTATTATGTGTCTGTTGAATCACACACACACACACACACACACACACACACACACACACACCCTCGCTGTTTAATGTTAAGTAAATGAAGGGTGCTAACTTAATGCTTCAGAAACTTGTCCATTTCCCAAGAGTATCTTTTAAAATAAAGAGAAAACAAGGGTATTATGAAGTGAATATATTATATGAGCTAGCTAATCTTATGGCTATTTCATACCACTTACTGATAGAGGATTATATTTTTTCCTTTATACATTTTCTCCTTTATGGTCAAACCTCAAGCATGACAACAAATATGAACTTAAATAGAAGGAATACTTATGCAACATTAGGAATCTTGATCAGGGATCAAAGATGCTGCAGATTTAACAGAAACACTTTATGTAGAAAAGTCTATTATTAAACTGCTATTGTAACTTACAATAAAATAAAACCCTTTCCTGAGATAATAAAATATAAAATAAACATTAATTTTCACTATACATTTTTAGGGGCAAGTACTACCTCTTTTCCCCCCTCGACTCCCAAATATATACAAATTACTTATTTTACAGCAGTCTTTGGAGTGTCTGAAAAGACGCTGCAATAAGTGCATCTGATGAAGATTAGATTTTTATCTTACCCTTTGCAAAGGCATGGATGGACCTAGAGGGTGTCATGCAAGTGAAATAACCAGAGAAAGACAAATACCATATGATTTCACTTACATGTGGAATCTAAAGAACAAAATAAACATGAACACACAAAACAGAAACAGATTCATAGACACACGGAACAAGTAGAGACTGATGGTTGCCAGAGCCGGGTGGGGTTAAGGGCCTGGGTGAAAAAGGTGGAGGGATTACAAAGCACAAACTGCTAGTTACCAAATAGTCACAGGGATATAAAACACAGCATAGGGAAAACAGTCAATAACATTGCGATAACTATGTAGGGTGCCAGGTGGGTACTAGAAATATTGGGGGGAACACTTTGTAAAGTATATGATTGTTTAACCACTATGCTATACACCTGAAACTAATACAAAATAATACTGAAAGCAAATTGTAATTGAAAAAGAAAAATTTTTAAAAGATCAGATTTTAATCCACAAGAAATTTGCCTTAAAATATAAATATCTCATATTTATAATATGATAAGATAAAGAGATATAAAATATAAATCTAAAACTTTGCCTTAAAATATAAACATAAGTATCTATAAATATAAATATAAATAACTTCAAATATCTTAAAATATATAGATATAAATATATGAATATATATATATTTTTATCCATCCTCACCTGAGGACATTTTTCCATTTTTTGTTCAGATAGAGTGGGATATAAATATAAATAACTTCAAATATCTTAAAATATATAGATATAAATATATGAATATATATATATATATTTTTATTCATCCTCACCTGAGGACATTTTTCCATTTTTTGTTCGGATAGAGTGGGAAGGAGAGAGAGGAAGAGAGAGAGAGAGAAACATCGATGTGAAAGGAACACATCGAGTGGCTGCCTGCCTCCCGCACGACCCAACCAAGGCCGGGGACAAACTGCAACTGAGATACGTGCCCTTAGCGGGAACTGAACCCAGGTCTCTCTGGACTGCAGGCTGACACTCTAAGCGCTGAGCCAAACCGGCCAGGGCTATATAAATATATTAATAGTTTATTATGTATTAGTGATAGTTACCCATTACTAATATTTCTCTACTTCTATTACTATTTATGCTACTGTTACTAATTCTTGCTACTACTACTACCACAACCACGCCCCAACACCCCACCATCACTAGCACTTTATAGTTTACAAAAAGCTTTCAATACATGGCCTCATTAAATCCTTATAACAGATCTATACGATTTCCATACATACCTCACGGTCCATACTACAGACGAGAAAACTGGGGAGAGAGAATTGTACCCTGGCCAAGGTTAAAAAGTAACAGAGCAATTATTTGAAGCTGGGTCTATTTGATGCCAATTGGCCTTATTCAAAATGAGGATATTACAATAAAAAGAGTCTACATTCCAAAGCAATAAATTGCCATATGAGATTGTTCTTCATTTTCCCTAATACGCTAACCATCCCCTTTACCCCCAGTCTGTATCTCTTCAATATAAAAAGCAATCCTTTATGGCATTAGCTAAAAAGCAATGTGGCCGCCAGCAATCGGCTTCTGTCTTTGGAGACTCGGGAACTTTATCAAGTGCACCGCCACCATGGAAGTTATTATAACTTGAGAAATAGGTAGTTTATCAGATTAGCCTGCTAAATAAAGTATCAGTGAACAAAGATATGCAACCAATTTGTTATGTGTAAGATTTACCCATCAAGATAAAAATACTCTTTGACCTTCTGGGCTAATGTAAATGAGAGAAAATGTCACTGACAGAATGGATGATAAGAAAACATAACAAACGGCTAAGGTCTCATCAAGAGGGAATTTAGAAGCACTTTAAAGGAAAGCCTCAGGCACAGGGGGAAGAGCTGTACCTGCGAAATAACAAGTAAAACTCCACTCACTCAGGAGACGGGTGCAATAAATTAAGTTCAGTCATTAAAATGATATGATATAATTAACATTTTAATATAAAAAAAGTCACATATGACGAAAAGAAAAATGTGTA
This sequence comes from Tadarida brasiliensis, assembly GCA_030848825.1. Taxonomy (NCBI): domain Eukaryota; kingdom Metazoa; phylum Chordata; class Mammalia; order Chiroptera; family Molossidae; genus Tadarida; species Tadarida brasiliensis. The sequence goes on along the minus strand of CM061267.1, from coordinate 71,847,477 downwards.
TTATGTATGTATGCACATATATGTTACAAATATTTTAGTACATAATATATATCATGAATTCTATACACACACACAACACCGAAGTGTTAGTAGTGCTGGGCTGAGTTGTATTTATGATCGATCTTTTTTTCTGTATTTTCTACTTGTTCTATGTTGAAAATGGATTCCTGCCATAAAAACAGTAAAATGTAATAATTTTTTTTGCACGTTTTTGTTTTACTATTTTGCTGAACCATTTAGAATGTTTCGGATATAATGACACTTCATTCCTAATGACTTCAGCAAGCATCTCATAAAGCAAGCCCATTCTCCTACTAACCTCAGTACTATGATTATACCAACAATATTAACGATAATATCTCAGTATTTTCTAATAGCCAATCCATATGCACAATTGTTAGCTGTACCTCAAAGGTCTTTCATAGCCACTTTCTTTTTGAAACAGTATCCAGTGAAGGTTCGCACATTGAGTTGGATGTTCTGCCTCTATAGAATCTCTGAACCGGATGGAGGCCTGTCCCCAGCGTTGGCCCCACCCCTCCCACACAGACCTTTTTTTAAATGACATTCACATTCTCGTGGAATGTTTCATATTCTGGTCATGTCTGATTGTTTCCTCATGGAATTATTATTTAATTCGTAAAACTCTTTCTTGTTCTCTGTGCTTTTTCATAGCATTTTGGTCTTATTTTAAGAGTATCAAATCATCTCTAGTTACTCAAAATATATTAATTATAGCACTCTTTTCTAGTAATTTTCTTCTGCTGCTTGCATTATCTTTTCCATCCAGATTTTTTTTTTTCCTGTTCATTTTCGTCTCTGCTTCGGGTATGTTTTCTAAATAAACACACCTTGTAATAACCTGAAAACCAGATACAGATGAAAACCCATCCTTCTGTGCTTTCTCTGTAAATCTGGGCACTATCTCAATGTCAGATTCCCAGAGTCTGTGAACATTCCAGGACCCTAGTTTTAAGAACTGTTTAGCTTCTAGCTATTCTATTTGTGACTCTCACTGATGCAAGTCCAGGGAAATAATTCATTGCTAACAACTTAGCTACCATTTTGTCATTGTTTTCTAGCCATCTCCCTTTCCTTCTCAGCGTGTCAGGCTTGTATATACTTGAATCCCTTTAGGTTCCTTATTTTATATGGCAAACACCCATATTTCATTAATGTCTCAATAACTACTTCCCTATAGTAATTATTCTATTGCCTATACACCATTCTTGACTTTAATATTTGCTTGCCTAGTGAGTAGCTGGAGGAGAGCATTGAGGCAAATCCGAGCTATATGTAGTCACATCTGATTAACTCTTCTAATGGGGAGGAGGGAATAGGTTATCTGTGCTATTGGACACCTCAGCTAAGGTAAAAATAAAACAAAACCCCCAAAAGCAAAAAACCAAAAGCATCAGTGTTTTCTTAAACATTCAGATGCTACACATAGTTGTTGTTTTTTAATTGCAGTTTCATGGATATTTATCTTTTTATATTTTTCTTAGGCTAATATTAAAAAGGGTTAGTATAGTCAAGTGATGGTGTGAGGTGGCTACTTTAAAATTCAAGGAGAGATAAAGGAAAGTCAGGCTGGGATTTCAGAAAGTTATAAGTAAAATCTACCAGGTGGATAATGTTTTTGATGATATTGGCATTTGACCAGGTGACCTTAAAGTCCCTTCCAGTTTTGGGGGTTCTTCATTCTATGATTTCGGTGTTTTATTCTATAATTTTGGTTTTATTCTATGAATGGTTGCCTTCATTTGCTGTCTACATGAAGCCAAAACAACAACATAATTGTGTTCGTAAGAAAGAACTATTTATCAACCCATTTTATTTGTGGAATATAACTGATTAGTTTTCAATGAGCTGTTTTATTATTCTATATGTTCAGCCACAGTTTTAAATAACGGAAGCCTTAAGAGTCTTGCTCCTAGACCTACTATGAAGAAATTCCTCCTTGGGTCTTGATTATGGTTTGTTTCTCTTGCTTTTCCCCTAGCAAGGGCTATAATTTGGGAAACAAAGCTCTTCTCTGTAATTTCATATATGCTCCCAAATACCTAATAATGTACCTTACAGGAACTCTAGAAATAATTAATCTGACAAAACGTCCAGCATTATTTCGCAGCCCCCGGTCACTGAGATTAGCCAAGGTTGGTTGTTTTCAGGCTGTTTTCTCAGTCTCCCCATGGTTTCTAGGCCACAAAACTGAATAACAGAATTTGCTCTAGTAATTTCCCTCTCTTTCTCTGTTCTGAGACCACCAGGCAATTATTGCTGGCACTTAAATAAAGACATTTATCAGTGGCAAAAATCTCTTCTATTCTAGTGTAAAGAACATGGGCTGTGATTGCTTTCCAGGCAAATCTTTCACTGGCACCAATGGTGACCCCAGCTGAACTTGTGGATTAAGAAATAGGTAGTTCTGAGTCCTGGGTTTCATTTTATGTTACTTCTTTGACTACCACCAAGCTCAGAATAAATTAGCTAAGAATAGCAAAGGAGGAAAGGCTATGAGGAGCTCAGCAAGAGGGACTTCAAGGCGAGTCTCACTGACATTAAATATTTACCTGATTTTATGGGAGGTTAAAAAAAAAACCATGTCCCTACATTTAGTGCAGTTTCATATCACCTCTGCAAGAGTTTGGATTCAAATGGTGTGTCTATCACGAACAGAAATTGTGACATGTTGAAAAGGCATTGCTCTGCGCACACACAGGCCTTGCCAATTGTTGATGTCATTTCTAAGCTGCCAAAAATGTTAATTCGCATGAACCTCAATTATTATTTTTACTTTACTGGGAGCAAAAAGTTCCTTACAATTCTAGAAAATACTATGTTTCTGTATTGGATTAGCCCTGTGAGTCACAGTAACAAACATGCTAAAATGATTTCAGCGGAGGTTGGACACACATGAGCACACGGGCCACCGTCGTCAGGAATGAGAACTTGCAGACTTAGGCATCGGTCAGTTTGGATTCTTAGTTGTGACCGCTGAAGGACGTCACCTCATATTTTATCAGAAATGAAACTATGCTAATAGGAATTTTCACACCTAAATTTTCATCCCTAAATCATGTACTTTAAAAGCCTATAAATACAAATACTCTGACAAACTATAAAACTTATAAATGATGTGCTACGGCTAAGTCTTACTCCTCCCGTAGTTACAAAATTCAGGTCTTTCCATTGTAGGCCACTGGAGTTGGAGTCAATTGACAAGCCAGGTCATGATCAAAACCCAATACTATGATCTTGAATAAAGCACGTGCCTGTGTGAGTCTTAATGTTCTCATCTAAAACCTGTAGGGCTTGACTTGATCACTGTGGAAGTTCCTAGAAGCTTGACATTCATTGGTTTCATATTTGTAACCCGGACACTATAATCTTGACATTTTCTCAGGCTATAGTTCAAGTGAGGGCAAGCTTACAAACACTGTGCCTAAGGACACTCCTAATTCTCTCCTATGTCCTTTAGGTAAAGAGACTTTCAATTCCACCCAGGCCTTTTCCCAGAGTAGGCACCGCTAGCAATGGAAGCACACATGTCCTGAGGACTGCCCGCTGCCAGGTTTTAAGTCCCTGGCCAAGTCAATTAACCCCTCTTCCCTTTACATTAGCCATGATGATCATGAAACTTCTCTATTGTGAAATTGTAAGATGATTTTTCCAATACTGGTAGGAAAAAAAATAGAGATTATTGCCAGTTTTTATTGCTGCATCCTTTTTAACAGCAAAAGCTGAAAGGAAGCTACATGTTCACCTGCAGAGGATGATAAAATAAATTTAACTCGGTCCAACTGTGGACAAGATGCAACAGCTAAATAAATGTCATGGGAAAGGGCAATGTTTTGATATGGATGACAGTTTATGAAGGCAAATCATTCAATGAAAAAATGCGAGGGATAGAACAATATATACTATGTGATGCAATTTATGTAAAAAAGTTTATGTACATATAAACATTGCACATAAAATTACATATTACTTTAAGAATATAAAACTGCAAAGAAAAAAATATCTAGTACAGGGATCAGCAAAGTTTTTCTGTAAAAAAGCCAGTTAGTAAATATTTTAGGCTTTGTGGGTCTCTCTTGCAGCTACACGACTCAGCTACTGCGATGTGAAAGCACCCAGAGGCAACATGTAAACAAATGGACATAGTTGTGTTCCAATAAAACTTTATTTACAAAAACTGGCAGGGAGCTAGACTGGCCCTTGGGCCATTGTTCTCTGACCCCTGACTGAGCATAATACGCACTAACTGATGAACAGGGTGTCCACTGGGAGGAAAGCAGACTGGCATAGAATAGTCAAGGAGTTTTTTCTTTTTATTTGCATTGTTAGATTTTGCTTTTACATTGAGAATGTAGTCTTGCATTACTTGTATAATTGAAAACATATTTAAAGAATAATCATAAAAATGACGAAAATAGTAATTTAAAACTATTTCACCTGCCACTTAAAGTAGCAATGCTGTGATTTGACAAACTTTTCTAAGATCTTCCCAGTTTGCATCCCATTAAGTGATCTTCCTTTCAGGGCTTTGTTCTCCTACCAAGTGTCCCTCAGGCACATTAAAGTGTGGCTGCCCAGAGCCTGCAGAGGTACAGGACAAAGAACACTGGGCAGAACCCCACTCTGAAAAGCTCACAGAGCAACCAACCTCTTCAGCAAATGAGGACAAGCTGCCCTGTGTTATGTTTCCTTTTTAAATATTTTTTTTACATCAAAAACACATTGCAGGGTAGTAAAGACTTCAGGGGCATCCTACAAAAACAGGCTGCATAATTCTGATATTGAAAGCCAGCCTCGTTTTAATTAACTGCCAGGACTGAGCCACATCCTCGAGCTGGAGATAGCCAATAACAATCTTGTAATTTCTAAATGTGAATGCCACTCAGGTGGAGACCAAATAGTGAGGGTTTCAGCTTACCTCTTAAAATGTAAACATGAGATTTCAGGTTTCCATAGCAACCAGACCTCCCTTCACCTTAGACACCTTCTTCAAAAAAAGGGGGGTGGAGGGCGGAGAAGCATTTCTGTGGTGGGTGGCATGTAGACAGTTGCCCATTAAAACGATAACATCGAAACATAAACAGCCAAGCCTTTTCATCATTTATTGACAAACGACTTACAAGACTGTTAGTGAAATCCTTTAAAGACCTTTTCAGACATGTTGGCAATTCAGACGCCAGCAGCAAGTTAGACTGACAAGTAATTACAATTAATGCCACCACAATCATTAGTAAAACACATTTAGCTATACGTCTGTATGCCAATATTTATTTTTATTTATTTATTTATTTTTAATCCTCACCTGAGGATATTTTTCTGTTTATCTTCAGGTAGAGTGGGAGGGAGAGGGGGAGAGAGGGAGAGAGAAACATCGATGTGAGAGAGACACATCGACCAGTTGCCTTTCGCATGGCCCTGACCAGGGCTGGGGATGAACTACAACCGAGGTACGTGCCCTTGACTGGAATCGAACCGCGGCTCATTGGTCCACAGGCCAATGCTCTAACCACTGAGCCAAACCAGCCAGGGCTGTATGCCAATATTTAATACCAAACAGAATCCTAGGCATGCCACCATGCTGATTTTTACCAATTGAGCAACCAGCCAGGCTAGAGCAGAATGAAGAACTCATGGGCTGGGCAACTGGGGTGTTCTGACTCAGAAAGACCCTGCCAGCTCTGGATATCGGGGGCCCTTAGTCACTGCTCTTTTCAAAGGGTGAGAAATCAGGGCTGCCTTTCTAGCATTCATGAATTTAACCTTCTGTCCCATCAGCTCTTCGTTAGGAAGTGTTTCTTAAGAGCCAGACCTGCCCAGCCGGTGTGGCTCAGTGGTTGAGCGTCGACCCATGCACCAAGAGGTCACCAGTTCAGTTCCTGGTCAGGGCACATGCCCAGGTTGTGGGCCCAGTCCCCAGTGGGGGGCATGCAGGAGGCGGCCAGTCGATGTTCTCTCTCATTAATGTTTCTATCTCTCTCTCCCTCTCCCTTCCTCTCTCTCTAAAAAACCAATTAAGAAAAAAAAAATTAAAAAAAAAGAGCCAGACCTAAGTATTTGAATCAGTTCATAAAACAGTTACTCTCCAGTGTAATGTCACTGGTGGAATGGATAAATAAATGGTACTTTTACACAGTGGAATACTACGTAGCCATGCAAGTAAGTGAGCTAGAACTACACACAACCACACGGGCGTCTCAAACAAGCCTGTGATGTCAGAAAGCGGGACAGTGCTGCCCTTGCAGGGAGTAGGGACTGAACACTGGCTTCTAGGTTTCTCCTTAGATTTCTCCCAGGAGTTGATCTGGAGGCTAATTGCACTGGTATGTTCGCTTGTAAAGATATCAAGCTGTATATTCCTGATTTTTTTTTTTTTTTTTGTGGGCTCTCAATTAAAAAAAATTTTTTTCTATTTTTTTTTTATCCTCACCCGAAGACATTTTTTTTTTTTTTGGCATTTATCTTCAGATAGAGAGGAAGGAGAGAGGGAGGAAGAGAGAGAGAGAAACATCAATGTGAGAGAGACACATCAATGTGAGAGAGACACATCGAGTGGTCGCCACCCACACGACACCAACTGGGGCTGGGGACAAACTGCAACTGAGGTACATGCTCTTAGCAGGAACTGAACCCAGGACTCTCTGGTCTGCGGGCTGACACTCTAACCACCAAGCCAAACCGGCCAGGGCTCAATTTAAAATTTTTTAAAAATTTAAGTATAGTTGGCATACAATAATATATTAGTGTCAGGTATAAAACATCGTGATTCGACATTTATATAACGTATGGTGCAATCGCCACACTCTGCTCCTGGTTCGAGTTCTATTCTGTATGCTCATCACACCTTCCAAGAATGTACAAACAACAACAAACAACCCCAACACAACAGTCACTGAGCAGCCCGTGTGCCTGGCTCTCTGCTGGAGCTAGAACAAATATCATCTTTATGCTCCAGAAATTCACAGTCGAGCAGGGAGGGGAGGTGAATTTAAAAACAAAACCATGTTATTTCATATAGTATGAGCTATTAACGAATTAGGTAAAAGGCATTGCAGGAGCAATTTCGTCTGCCCTCATGGTGAGAAAATGTCACAGAGGCGACCTGAGCCAAGCCTTGAGTGATGGGTTCAGTAAGCACAGAAAGGGGCACCGCCATTGCTGAGGGCCTGGCAGGACGGAAGAGCAGGACACACACAGTGTTAGAAAATGAAAACCACCCTGGCCGGTTTGGCTCAGCGGTTAGAGTGTCGGCCCGTGAACCAAACAGTCGTGGGTTCAATTCCGGCCAAGGGCACATACCTTGGTTGCAGTTCATCCGGCATCGATGTTTCTCTCTCTCTCTCCCCCCACCCCCCTTTCCCTCCCTTCCACTCTACCTAAAGATAAATGCAAAAAATATCCTCCGGTGAGGATTTAAAAAAAAAAAAAAAAGAATTAAAAAAAGAAAATGGAAACCAAGTGCTCATTTTTATTTATTCGTTAAGTGTTCAGTTTTTCAAAAAGCACTTTCTTCATAGTCCATTGGAAGATTCTCATCTTCAAAGGAGAAGCATCTCTATGTAGAGCTGAACTGACTCGGCAACACCAATAAGTTTGGGGAAGAAAGGACAGAAGCCAGGCTGCGAATGTTAATACTCACGACGGGCACAACCACAGCAGTCACCACCAGTCACGCCCCGTGCTTGATACGCACTGCCTGATGGCCCTAATCCTCACCCCACTCAAGGAGCTGGGACTGTCGTTACTGCATGTGGTAGGGGCCCCGGCGAGGCTCACTGCCTGCCTGCGGCCACGTGCACAGCTGGACCTCTGCTGGAACCCGGGGCTGACTCTGCGAGGCCTGTCTGCTCAGGGAGCCGGGCTGAGCTGCCCCAGGCCCTTGGATGTCAGGCACCGGCTCTCTCCTGGCAGCCTAGGAGGGGGCAGGCTCCAGGCAGCTCCGGACCCACCCCAGCCAGGCCTGCGCCTCTCCAGCCTTATGGCTTCGAGTGGGCGAGGCTGGCGGATGATGTCCTTCCTCCATACCCTGGGTATCCACCCTGCCAGCCTGAAGGGGAGAATCTCCTGCAGTGTTAACAGGTCTGCTCCCTGGAGCGTCTCGCTGGGAAGGGCCAAAGAGGGGCACCGGCCACGCCTCCCCCCCGCCTCGGGCTAACATGGGGCCTGAGTTCCTCATGCTCGTGGTTCTCACCCTACTGAGGGACCCTTAAAACTGCAGCACTCTGGAGAATGTGTTTCTGAGCCACACAGAGGAAATACCAGGAGGAGTTTATCTGAAGACCAGAAATGAGGACTTGGCATCCTTTTGCCCGAAGGTCCAGTTTAACAATGATGACAGGGAAGTGACACAGTGCTATTTGGGAAATATCTTTAAGGAAACGTATGCTACTGTGAGGGAGAAGGCAAGGCAATTTTTTCTTTATTGACTTTAGAGAGAGAGGAAGGGAGAGGGAGAGACAGAAACATCGATGAGAGAGAGCACGGATGGGCCGCCTCCTGCATGCCCCCCACTGGGGATCGGGCCCACAACCTGGGCATGTGCGCTGATGGGGGAATCGAACGGGTGACCTCTCAGTGCATGGGTCCATGCTCAACCACTGAGCCACACCGGCTGGGCGGCAAGGCAATTTTCAAAGGGAAGGCAGAAAGCTTTGTTTTCTAGGTCATATTCTGCACTTGATTTGTCTTGACTATTTACTCCACTGTGAAGGGTCCGACAGCAAACAACTTAGACCAAGCCGGAGGCCAGGGCACAGGCGGCCACTCCACCCCACAACACCGCCCTCCTGCTATTTCAGGCCTCCGGGTCTGTAACACAGACGCCGCTGCCCTCCGTCCCCGGTTGTGTGAAATTATGCGGTGGTTTGGGGAAGTCAACAAACAACTAGAATGAACCACACTCGGGGAAATGAAAAAGCAGCTGGCCCCACTCTGGGCCTCAGAAGGCAGTGAAGAAGGACAGCTCCTCTCTGGTGACTCCTATCTGACAGCTGGTTTGGGAACCTTCTTACTGAGAAATTATCTCAATTGAGAAGATAAGCTGTATAAATAAAAATAGTACAAAGAACACCCATATGGCTTTTATCCAGATTTATCTATTGTTAATATTTTACCCAATTTACTTTAATATTTGTTTTCTCTTTCCCTCCTTCCCCCATCCCCTCCCCACATACTTCTTCGTGTATTTCCCAATTAAAGGGATCTACTCACAGAGAACCACAGGAGAGTTATCGACTTCAGTAAATTTAACATTGATGTACTATTTTTAAGTAATCATTCATTTTCAATTTTGTCACTTAGCCTGATAATGTCCTTCCAGCCCGACACAAATGCTACAGCTGCCACGACCCTCTCCCTAACGTTACTCCCCCTTTGTGACACTCTCTTGGCCCTTACATTTACGTCTCTGTGACTATTATCCTGTCCTGCCTTGCACTGTGTGGCCACTGACCTCTTCCACTAAACCGTAAGCTTCTTGAAGGCAGCGCAGACATCTGTTGGATGAATTGCCAGATACACACACGCACACACACAGACAAATGACAATAGAGTTAATTAATTTGTATTAGATATTTTAAGACTTCTATGTCATTTCTAAAAATAAATAAATACTTTTCCCTCTTAGCCTAAGAAGATTCACATACTACAGTCACCTTTACATGGAACTACTCAACTACCAGTCTTCACTTATGAGGTGAGTTTCCTGAAACACTTCTATAAAAATTTCCTAGTAGCATCATTTATTTGGGGCATATGAGAGGATGGACTACTATTCCAAAGCATCATAGCAAATGAAAGAAGTCGTCTGAACAGCACAGTTCATACCTGCCTATACCCTGAGCATAAATTAAAGACAGCGCGACACGGGGACCTGGGAATGATGACAAGTAGTATCTACACTGAGTCTCAGGGGGTCATTGTGATTATAAAAGACCAAGGTGACAAAGTAGCTACTAAGGCAACTGCTAGACAGAACAGTTTGTTTGAATCCCAATGCAATTCCTTCTAACCCTCCCTCGTGTTTGATCCTTACTACAATTTTAGTCATCTCACCGCACATAGAGGGATGAGGAAATCCTGAGTGTGCTCAAAAAGAGTTGTAGAAAAATGCCCAGGAGCCCAAGTTGTTGTTTTCAAACAGAAGAAATAAATAGATTTTTAAAAACCCCTCACTGTTCTAACATCCAGAGATAACTATCACTGATACTCGGGGATGATCACTTCAGTCTTCTCTACGGCATCTGTATAAAACGTATTATTTTCTCAGTATCAAATCCCATCCATGAACATTTTTGTAATCTGTTTATTTTGAAACCTGTGGTTTTATTTTTCTCACTAAAGTATGTCTTAAGCTGTCATTTTAAATTGCTAAATAGTGTTATAGAATATGGATGCATCTTAATGTATATAAACAGTTCCCTAGTAATAGATATTTCTAGATTTTCTAATTTTACAATTGGGAAATAAAAAAGCAGCTGGCCCCAGTTCTGGTCTTCAGAAGGCAGCCTCCCCTCTGGTGCCTCCTATCTGAGAGTTGGTTTGGGAAACTTTTTATTGGGAAATGATTTCAACTGAACAGATAAATATAGTTCAAAGAACACTATATACCCTTTTTAAAAATATATATTTTTTATTGATTTTAGAGAGAGAGGAAGGGAGAAGGAGAGAGATAGAAACATCTATGAGAGAGAACATTGATTGGCCACCTCCTGTATGCCCCCCACTGGGGATTTGGCCCACAACCTGGGCATGTGCCCTGACCAGGAATCGAACTGGTGACCTCTTGGTGCATGGGTCGATGCTCAACCACTGAGCCACACTGGCCGGGCAACACTGTATGCCTTTTACCCAGAAGCATATTGTTCATCTATTGTTCATATTTTAAGTAAAACTGCAATGAGAATTCTTGCAGTTCAGTTAAGTCTTTTTTTCTCATTCTTAATTCCTTCCCAGAAGAACAATTCCTAGGAATGACACCGCTCAGTGTGTACACTGTTTTAAAGCTGATGAGACGCACTGCCAAGCAATACCGGGACACTTTTTAACTCCTGCTGCAGGGTCAGGGCCTCCTCGGCCACGCCCACGCCAACCCTGGATGTCATCTGTGACAGTGAGACGTGTGTAACACGCCCCTTGTTTAAATCCGATTCCTTTGATTTAGACATCAGGTTCTACATTAAATAGCTTCATTGAAAATTTGCACTGTCCTTTTAGGATTTTGGAGCCATACATATTTAAAAGATAAAAAGAAAAACTAACGCAGATAAGACGATATCTGAAGCATTAGTTCAAATCCAGTAAAATGTCATTTCACTCCACATAATACAGCAGGCCTACGAAGAAAGAAACCTGGAAGGTTTGCTCCAAGTCGCAGCACAATGTTACTTGCGCGCACGGCTCTTACTCTGCATCTATGGAGGATCAGATCATTTTGTAAAGTGCCTGTCAAATTTTGACTATTTTCCATTTTCTAGAGAGCTGAATGTTAAAAATCAATAGAAATGCTACAGCGCTCATGCCGTCTTTAGAAAGGTTAGATAGACTCATGCCCGCAACGTTCAAAGCCATTTCTGTTCAGAATCTTGGGAAGGAACCTATTCCAAACTTCCAGGATCACGGCTGGCAGGCTATAATTTAGAGTTGCATACAGGATAATGTGTATTAGTCCATTACTAAGCTGTAAGTTGACACCAACCTTTGGAATTGCTTTCTCAGAGGAAATGTTGAAGAGCCAATGCCTCAATCATTTCCAACAGGGCTGGGGAAAACATTCAGACAACCCATTAGATCCTTTCATCTCACATTTTGATGATTTTCATCAAAAGGGAGGTGGAAAGGGGGTGATTAGACACAAATTTTCACTCTGGTGAAAATCCAAACATATTTTTAAGCTCAAGACATGGATAACATATTGGCAAGTTCTTGTCCCCACTTACGTGAACCATACCAGCCACCCGGAACACCCTAATGGTAACGAACATGTTCAGAAAGAGGGGATGGTGAGCAGACACTAAAGCAAATATTGCAATCCGTATTTGACAATCAAAGGGCATTTTTGTGAAGAGCAACAAAAACCTTAAGTCACCAAGGATTAGGCTGAAGATTTTCGGTTGCCAAAGTCTTTGCTGAATTGCATTCTAGCTGTGAGCTCAGAGGCTTGTTCGTAGCATGTATAAGAGTCTGCAGTGGTTACAGAGGTTTGATCCAAGTCACACTGCAATCAGCTGCTTTGGGACAGGTCAAAGACGTGGGCTACGTCCTGCCACAGATCAGGACGAGCCAGAGACTCTGGCTCCAGCCACTACACGCTGAACCACTGTGCTGCACACACTAGCTTTCCAAATCGACCAGCTCCAAGCTTCACTTATGAACAAACAGAACATGAGCTACATCTAAGGCTCCCATCAAAATTAGCTGAAACTTAATGGACACTAAATATTTTTTCCAATGTGTGACCCAGTGTGTTTCTTCATTCCCCATTCTCATCAAAAGCAGAAAAATGCCATTTACTGTCTAGCCCAACACTAGCCAATGGAAAGACAATGTGAACCACACCTGTGGTTATAGATGTTCTAGTGAAAAAGATGCAATTAATGTTACTGATTATTCTATTTAACATAATACATGTAACATATCATTTTAATATATGACCAATATAAAAATTATTGACATTGTCTCCATTTTTTCACTTAAAGTCTTCAAAATCCAGGGTGTACTTTATAGTTACAGTGCATCTCAATTCGGACTAGCCACACTTCAAGTGCTCTATAGTCCCATGTGCCCAGTGGCTGCTGTATCAGAAGGAACACAGCCCTAGAGATTAAAATGTGGATCAGGGCCCGACCGGTGTGGCTCAGTGGACTGAGCATCGTCCCAGGGACTGAGAGGTCCCAGATGGATTCCTGGTCAGGGCACATGCCTGGATTGTGGGCTTAAGCACCCCAGTGGGGGTCGTGCAGAAGGCAGCCAATCAGTGCTTCTCTCTCACATTGATGTTTTTATCTCTCTCTCCCTTCCTCTCTCTCTAAAAAATCAATAAAATCATATTTTAAAAAAATGTAGATCAGGACTACCAAAGCAAAAGGACAATTCAAGATTCAAAACACAGAAGGCTGTATCTCATGTGCACTATGTTCACTTCATAAACCCAGCGATGCAAAGAAAGTTGGGGAGATGGTCTATGTATCATCCATTCTGCGCTCACCTGTGCTTTCCAACAAGCCCGACGACGTGACATTCTAACGGGGAGAACTGTTCTCAACAATAGCCCCAAACTCAAAGCAATGAGCCTCTCGTGTTTTCCCTTGGTAAACAACACCATAAAGAGGAGCCCAGTGTGAAGAACATAAATGTGAAGATCACACAAAATGTTTCCCATGCCATTGTGGTGTCAATTCCTGATAGCCATGATGCCAACATTAAGTAAGTAACTGTCATGTATTGCCTGGGTTTTAAAAATTATTAGGGGTGAAAAGGTAAAGGGATTAATCAGAAAAAAAAACCCCACAAACAATAACAGTATGGTGATTACAAGAAGGAAAGGGGGTGGGGGAGGTAGAAGAAGGTATAGGGGGGATAAATGGTGATGGAAGGAGACTTGACTTAGGGTGGTGGACACACAATACAATATACAGATGATGTATTCTAGAATTGTACCTCTGAAACCTATATAATTTTATTAACCAATGTCACCCCAGTAAATTTTAAAAAAAGAAACTTTAAAAAAACGTATTAGTCCTGGCTGGTGTGCCTCAGTTGGTTGGAGCGTCATCCTGTGCACTGTAAGTCGAGGGTTCAATTCCCAGTCAGGGCACATATTCAGGTTGCAGGTTTGATCCCCGGTTGGAGGCGCGTACGGGAGGCAACCAATTGATGTATGTCTCTCACATCAATCTCTCTCTCTCTCTCTCTCTCTCTCTCTCTCTCTCTCTCTCTCTCTCCATTCCTCACTCTCTAAAATCAATTAAAAAATTAAGTTTAAAAAATGTATTTGTAATACTTAGTTATCATTTCCCTCTTCACTCAAATGCTACTTGTGCAATAAAATTATATCATTGCCAGGTGTGTGCATCTTGTTTAAAGCAATGAACAGAATGACCTAAATATTATGAGAGAGTTTAAAATGCATCCCCATAATGACACATTGTTTAACCCAGCAGAGAACTTTTGCAAATAACCTATAAAATGTTGCTATCCCACAAAAATGATTCACTGAGTACAGTCTTCCTCCATATAACACAACGTATACTTTAGTAATAATAATAACACTTTACATGTAGACAGTCTTTTACTATTTACAAAGCATGGTTTACACTGTCTCATGAAGTTTCACAAAAAAACTTGTGAGGCATGGATGACAATAAACAAAACACAAGTTCTTTGTCACTGGCTCTCTTCCAACATTTTACTTCCTTTGGGTGCATTGACTATTTGCAAGGTCAGTGTAGGGGATTTCTCTGTTTTTTTCGAAAAAAAAAATATATATATTATTAATGAATCTTTCAACTATGTCCTAATGATCACTTGATTTTCACATAGAAAAAGTCCAAGTTCTTGTTCTTTTCAATTCTGGTCAAATGAATTCTACTGACCAAAGCAATTCCTTCATTAGTCAGTTAATTCTAATTTTTAAAGAATGGTGGCTGAAGTCTTGACCCAAAAACTGATGTGCCCTTGAAGTCACTGTATGTGTAGTCCTGTGAGGTGTGGAACAGCTAAGCCCCTAAACAATGGCCTCCTCTTGCCGCCCACGAAGGAAAAATGGTCTGAAAATAAAGGGCCCCTGAAGAAATTAAAACTCCAAAATCCAAGGACTGACTTCAGATTTTTAGAAAAATCTGCTATCAGAACAGAGCCAGGAGAGAGGTTTGATGAGAAGAAACAATGAACTAAAATCAGAGTCTTTAGAAATGACACTGAGCAGAGAACTCAAATTCCCATTTTGGGGGGAAAAAACAGAGAAACTAAGCAGGCTTCTGAAATTATAAAATAATTAATGAAATAGCTCCACCTTTTCGAAGTATTTAAACATTTTTCAAAACCTGGAATCCTATCTTGGATAGGATTTCCTCGGTGTCTACACCTGAAAGTCAAGGAGGAAATCGGAGGGAACACGTTTGTGCATGGAATGAAAATATACCACTTGGCTAATTACATATCTGCACATATGTCCCAGCTCGCTGTCTTACACATAAAAGTATGGGAAGGTCTGGGTATCACAGAAATAGCCCCAGCATGGAAATAGGAAGGAATGAGGAGAAGGACCTGAACTTCATGTGTGGCTTTTACTTTCTCTTACTGTAAATGCCACCCATGGAGCACAGTCAGAACGGCAGACTGAGCAAAATAGGTTGGGGTTTCCTTAGTTAAACAGCTCAGTGTAGTTGGAAGTGCCCTTCTGCCAAAGCAAGCGAACCAATCAGCCCTTCTCCAAGCCTTGTGCCTTCTGGGTCTCACAGAAATATAAAGGTTACTACTCACTTTGGAGTAACATTCGGTATACATTTCAAAACACACTGCAGCGTGTTTAAGGAGGTTTCTGAAGGACTCAAACCACCTTCCAACCCACTGATACTGGAAAGGAAAAGAAAAAAATTCTGAAGAAAAAATTTGATTTGCCATCTGATTTGGCTGAAGATTAAAAATACACGCTAGCAGCTGTTCAAGTTTATGTCATTGAAATTCCAGTTTCATATTTTTAATTGCTACGATGAAAAATTCTTTGATTGCACTTGATGAAATTAAGTTTTGCCTTTTTAATGATTAAACATGGGGAAATTCAAGTGTGTTCTAGTTAAGAATTTAAATTATTGTGTGTGTTTAAAAGATGAAGTGAAATCTACTGGGACATTATTTTATCTTGAGGCTAGATACAATAAGCAGTAATTGCGTACAGTACTTGCTCACACTCAATTCTTTTGAAATGACTAAAATATCCCTTTAAAGAATAAGACAGCAAGGATTTACTGGGTTCGAGGAGAGGAGACTGTAGGCTTGCGCTGCTCATAGCCGTACTGTGACAAGTGTCATTTTAGAGAGGGGAAAATGACAGTCATCATCAGTTGTTTTGTGATAGTCTCATGAGTCATTGGTCAGTCAACACACTCAAAAATATGGTGTACATTCAGCTCCCAGGATAGGATTTCATTTTGGAAGATGACCAGGGTGTTTGCAGACAAGAGTACAGCCAGGGAAGTCATTGGTTCTTCAAAGACCTCCAGATAGCACAAAGATGTTTAATGATGAAGCCCAGACCATGTGTTTCTTACTGTAGGCAGAAGAATCTGTCCCAGACTGTAGCTGAACACTAAAAAGTGAAAGGAGTTAGCCTTTGAATACAAAGGAAATAATGAATGTGAAAAGGGACCATTGGACCACACAATAGGGCTCTCCCAGAATGTGTCTCTTTGTCATAAGGATGTACGGCGTGGCTAGAGAGCTGTAATATTTGTGAACTTTTTGCAGTCATAATAACATACTATTTATAGTTATAAAATTTAAAAAACCTCACAAATGTTTGATAGGTTTATTAATATTCATGATACATTTTATATCTTTTGTGAACAGATGCAATTTTTGGAATGAAAAATGCATTCCTTCATTTCAAAGGGAATATATTTTACTTTCTTTTAAAAACACTGTATTTATCAATGCAAGAAAATACATACAGTGCCATTGTGATAAAGACTACAATAAATCTTATTTTATGAAGGTAGCTATCATATTAGTACAGAAGGAGAGAAACCATTTGGTTATTATTTCTAAACCACCCACCCGAAAATTATAGAATTCTCGACTGAATGGTAAAGTGATCATTCACCACCAAGTCACTCAGTCTCCCGCTCCATGGGTGGTCATGGCAGTCTTAAATGTGGGAAGCAAACTTTCTCATACCTTGGATCCTTCATAAAGTAGAATATTGAGTCTATTTACAAGCAAAGGTAATCGTGATATTCGTAGTTCCACAAATGGTATCTTTAACAATTACAAATATAGAAAGTGGTAAAGTTTGGAGAACACATCTTCTTTTATCCAATTTAAGGTCATCTCTTAAAAATCAACCAAGCATTCGGAAAATAACTACATTGAGATGTAATGCTAACATAATAAGAATTACTTAAAAAAATTTTTTTTTCTTTATTGATTTTCGAGAGAGAGGAAGGGAGAGGGAGAGAGATAGAAACATCCATGAGAGAGAACACAGACTGGCCACCTCCTGCACGTCCCCCACGGGGGATTGAGCCCACAACCTGGGCATGTGCCCTGACCGGGAATTGAACCGGCGACATCCTGGTGCATGGGTAGACGCTCAATCACTGAGCCACACCGGCTGGGCAATAAGAATTACTTTTTTAAAAGAAATTTTAATTTTAGAACAGTTTTGGTTTTACAGAAAAATTACAAAGCTATACAGCGCTCTCATACACCCTTCACCCAGTGTCCTCTGTAGGTAGCACCTTAAATTACATGCCGTTTGTCACAGCTAATGAACTAATCTTGTTACATTGTTATTACCTAAGGTCTACCCTTTATTTGGATTTCCCTGGTTTTTACTTGATGTCCTTTTTCTGTCTCAGGACCCCATTCAGGACACTGCAGACACGTCTCCTTAGATTCCCCTCGACAGTGACAGTTTCTCAGATTTTCCTTGTTTTGGTGACCTTGGCACTTTTGAGGATCACTGGTCTGATGTTTTGCATTCCCTGCTGGAATTCCTCTGATGTTTTTCTGTTGATTAGACTGGGGTCATGGGTTTGGGGAAGGAAGACCAAGAAGTAAATGTCATTCCCATCAAATCTTACTAAGGGCATATGCTGTCAGCATGATATGTCACTGCTGATGTTGACCTTGATCACCCAGCTGAGGGAGTTCATCCAGTTTCTCCATCTCTCCCTACCTCACCCCCTTATCTATGCTATACCTCATGGAAGGAAGTTAAATGTGCAACCCATACCTAACGGGCAGGGAGTTATGCTCCGCCTCCTCGAAGACGGAGTGTCTACATAAATTATTTAGGATCTTTTTGTATGGGGGACTTGTCTACTCTCCCTGATTTATATAGTTATTCATCATTTACTTCCATCATTATGGATTCATAGATTTGTATTTTACACTTTGAATGATGTCCAACACTTAACTGTCAGTTATGAATCCAATCCAGTCCAATTGTTTGCTAATTATTTTGTTACTCAAATTGTTTCAACTTTGGCCAGCGAGAGCTCTTACTGTTTGCTCCTACATATTACTTTTTAAAGAGACAACTTACATCTTTCCTGTCCTTACAACGTTTTCTCCCAAGCTATATATGAGAATAACATGCCACTTTTTTTAAATAACTTTTTTTCTTTTTATTGATTTTACAGGGAGAGGGAGTGAGAGATAGAAATTTCGATGAGAGAGAACTTCGATTGGCTGCCTCCTGCATGCCCCCCACTGGGGATTGAGCCCACAACCTGGGCATGTGCCCTTACCGGGAATCAAACCGGCAGCCTCTTGGTGCATGGGTCGATGCTCAACCACTGAGCCACACCAGCCAGGCACATGCCATTTTTTAAGTTGATTTTACACTGTTTTAAGTGTCAAACCCAGACTGTTAACTTTGGTTCATGATGGCTCACCCAGGTCAGCAGGCCGAGTCCTGGCCTTAGCTGGTGGACTAGCAGAGTCCTTCCTGGAGCACAACCTCTCCTCAGAATGAAGACAGGGGACTTCTCCAGCTTTTCTCGTAAACTGTCAGGATCTTTTCTTTTTTAAAATAGCTTCCTATAACATGCTGTTCATGCAAAGAAGCTCATTTTAAATGTGTACAAATATGAAACTAACCTAACTGACCCTGTTTGCAAAATTAACCTCTTTTTGTGAAAATAGAATGGAAATCACATGACATCCAGAGTTGAAATGAGCCTGCATGCCACATTTCTAACTAGACAATCCAGAACTAGCTGTTCTCCCACTCTTTGAAAAACCTCTGGGTCAGTGACATTGTGTTAGACATTGAATTTCACGTCTGGATTTTATTTTACTTCTTCGGGATAGTGTAACTTGTAAAAAACATTATTTAGATATTCCAATATAATTAATTGCTAATTTATAGGAAGGCATGGCCTTATATAAATATGTAAGAATATACAGCAAAATTCTGAGTTTTCTACTGAGAGAAAAATCAGCCTGGTGTCTGTAATTAAATTTTCATTTCACGAATATTTCTGGTGCAGAAATAACAACTTTCTCAGTGTCCCTCCCATCTCATCTTTCAAGGTTCGAGTTTGTACAACCATTGAGTACGCAAAGATCTCCAAGACGTAAGTTCTGATACATTGCCTATTCCAATGGAAAAGGCATGAATTCAGGGAATTCTAGGCTGCTCCCCGAGTGAAAATATTTATGCTGTTTGTTTAAGGGGGGAAAAATGGGAGAATAAGGAGACGGTAAGCAAAAATGTGTCCGAACAATAAAGACTGAAAATAAGCAGTACAAAGGACGGTGAAAAGTGAGCTCTACATAAACGTCCCCCAAGGCCTCAGCAACCTTCTGTTCACCTCTCGGAAGGTGGTTCATTCTTTCTCCTGAGGAATTTCTCCAGCCCGACTGCTTTTACAGGTGCCAAGACCAAGAAACCACCACACAAAAACCAACTGCTAAAAGACACACAGACACACACACGCACGTGAGCACACGCACGCACGTGCACACACACACACACACACACACACTCTCCCTGGCCCCTGCCTTGCTCCACCCACACCTCCACAAAGTCCTCACGGGCCAGCAGCTGTTCTGCCACCATGACAAAGGGTGGGTGCCGCGGCCCATCTTCCCTGGCTAGTAGGTAAGTGAAGAGGATGCAGAACAAGGAAACAATCAAGAGGAAAACTATAAACTTAGTAAAATACTAGCACTCAGGGCCCGGGCCTGTCTGGCTCAGTTGTTAAAGTGCCTCCTGAAGACCGTAGGGTTGCGGGTTCAATTCTGCCCCAGTTGGGGTCGTGCAGGAGGCAACTAGGCAATGTGTCTCTCTCACATAGCTGATTCTCTCTCTCACTCTCTCTCTCCCCCTCCCTCCCTTCCTTCCACTCTGTCTCTGAAAAATATCAAAGGGAAAAATATCCTTGGGTAAGGCTTTAAAAACATTTTTTTTTTTTTAAATACTAGCTCTGGGAGTGATCACTAGAAGACACTTAATCCTCAGGGTGGAGGGTGTATAATATGGTGAAAAAGTTGTGGAGGGGCTTAAATTAACCTGACTGGTCAATATTAAATTAGCTGGATCACCTCGAACTGGGAATCAAATCAAATGGATGCTTCTGTGAAACAGAAAAGTAAGGCATTGCGCCCCCCCCCCCCGATTTGAAGAAAGGGAAACGGAGGCAGAAAGGTCAGTGGGCCTTCTGAAGGCCACCCAGAGAGCCTCTTGGGCCTCAACTTCTCTTTAAAATAAAGGTTTGCTTTCGATACTCAAATAGACATTTTTAAATGTTTGCAAATCCAAAACCTCAACCACTGGTCCCCATGTTTATAGTTCAGGATTATACAAATTTCCCTGGGTCCTCTGAGCCCTCATCTCAGAGGCGTGATTGATGGTCTCCTGCAGCCCCAGGCCGTAGGGCCAGAATGTTCCACAGAGAACACAGCCATTAGCTAATGGAAGACATTTTTCATCCTGTGGAAGGACAGACGGCTACAGCCAAAAGTGGCACCTACCAGCTAGGCAGGACGGCGAGTGCCCAGTGCCCACGCGGCAAGGAAAAATGCCACATCAAGCAAAGCTCAGAGTCCCCAAGAACTTTATCAGGGTGTTTCTGGCACTCCCTAACACCAGCATCAAGGTGAATCGCAGATGTGACTACCGTACCATTTTGATTGTTTACTCTTTCACCGCCCCGTCTTCAACAACCTGTAAGTGCTCCTGGGCGGGGGAGGGAGTCCGGGGGAAGACCTGTATTAGTGGTGGAGGTTCTAGAATTTCTCTGTAGGACGGGCTCAGGTATAGCATTTTCTTTGGAAGGCAACTAGGGAGAGAATTGGCTGGGAATTTGGACTTAAAACTGTGTGTGTAGAGCAGTTTATAAAATGCTCAGGGCTGTCAAGAGTTCATCTGTGAGAATAGGGGCAGAAATGTCAGGGTTCCTCCTCAGATCACTTGCTAGCTTTGCCGCTGAGAGGGAGATGCCTGCATGAGAGGAGAGGATGTTTGTGAGTGCACAGGATCATGCCCACCTCCCCCGACTTCTCCCTGCCCAGGCCTCCGACACCGCCTCCCCTGCCCTCACCCTGCGTGGCCAAGGTTGCAGATACGATCTTGTCATTGCACGAGGTCAGGGGACAGTTTGGCACGGCCAGCTGGAAGGCGAAGGTGTAAACAGGTTTTTATTTTCCCCTTCTTCTGGCTCTCCATGAATAGAACTTTCACATAAGAACCTCAAGCTGATGGAAAAAATTAGATAATCACACCCGGCTGCCCTGAACTCATCCTTACTGTGGGTCAGCTAAGGGCTCCGCAGATGTGTGAAGAAAAACTCATTGTCCAGTTTTATTGACGCCTTTGGGTGGCAAGAGACATGAAGAGACAATTTTGACAAACTTAAGCGTTTTTGTTTTTGTTTTTCATTCTGATTGCTTTGACTGAATAAAAATAATTCCCGTGTGTTTTTCAGGGTTGAAATCAAGCGGTGAGCAGGCTTCTCAAAAGTAAGCCACCAGCGCCCTCTCCTGGCTGTTTTTCTGTAGTGTGCAGGATTGAAATTTTGCAGGGCAAGGCAGCCAAGTAGGGTTGAAGAGACACAGGAAAACATTCAAAGGAAGACTGTATAGGTCGCGGAAAAGTATTGATATTCACATATTTAAGGTTAACTGAGAAATCATAGCTGTTTCTAAATGTACGGGCAAGTGCCCTGCCATAAGACATGTGAAAGCTAGGCCCTTATAACAGAAACTACATAAAGAAAATGGAGAACATGTATGTCTAATAGAATACAAATGTCTACTGATTATTCTATCGTTTTCATAAATAAACATATTCAAATATTAAACAAAATTTTTCCCTTTAGAGGAAACTGTACAAATAAACACACGATGATATTTCTGAAATTCACATAATTTAAGCCAGTTTTCCCACTCGTAACCCAGCTCTGCTTACATACTCCAGTTTCGAATTTAAAGCAAAGAAAAGCTCGCCAATCCAAGGCTTTCATTGGCAATGGAAAATAAAGTCCCAAAGCCCACAGCTAACTGACATTATATGGGAAATATTTGATTTTGAGAAATGTTTTTACATTTGAGAATGACAATTTTTAGTTAGAAACATTTCCATGTGTGGCTAGCTTCTTTTAAATAAATATTTAAAATATGGGGACCAGTATGACTTCTCAACATTTAGTTAGGCATTTCAGACACGATACTATCGTAATGAGCATATACTCCAAAATACAAATCAGTTCTCAAAGCTTTGTCAGCCCACAGATTCTTAGAGTAAGGACAACTGGTTATTTGCTCTACGGCAAATCAATCTCCTTTCATTTGGGTGAATTCACTTTTTTTCTGTTGGTGTTGAATGGATTCTGGTATTCACCAGCACAGTTTCGGTTTCTCTGCCTGTGAACTGGAAGGGGGAACCCTTTTTATTGACACATCCCAACTGAAACAGAAGAAATATTCTAACCTAAATGAAAAGCAGACAAGTAAAATGTTCTGCCTTTGATAATGGTGGGATTTGTATTATATAAATGTGCAGCCCTTTAAAGTGAAAAGTGAAATTTTCTAATTCCAGTTTTTTTACAAAAAGGAATTCTGTTCTAGGCACTTACAGATCTAATTTGCCACAGAGTTTGGTAGACAGTAGGCACTCAGTTAAATACATTGACCATTTGGAGAGTTTCTCACACAGGTTAGTTCGTGTAATTTACAGTCACGAGGGGACAGGAGGGTCATTCGCTCTAACTCTGCTCCGTCAGGATGTGGCTCCTGTCTGTAGCCAATAAGCTGTTTCCAAAAATAGCTTTTCCAGAAGTGAATAGAAATAAAACATAAATACTCATTACTGATTTGGGCTCATGAAATGCAAATTAAATTAAAAAATAAAAGCTTTGGAGATATACCTAGGTTGAAATCCCAGCTTCACTTCTCTTGTACAGCTACGTGACTCTGTGTGTGTTAGCTGAAACTTTCTCCTCCTCCGGGGCCTGATCTGTAAAAACGCAGAGCTGTTGTACTGAAGAGTGCATGCGCCAGGCTCTGGCCCATGAGTGTTCAGTGAATGACAGCTATTACTATATTTATTGTTATCACGTGTGTCTTCCTTGACTCTCTTTGACTATACACGAATCTCCTGCTTTCTGAATTAGAAAGAGCTTAATTATCTAACATGAAATGAAACGATAGCACATGAAACAGAGCTTATTCACTTGTTGCATTTAAGATAAAACTGAGATCATTCATTTTGGGGACAAACAATATATCTTTAAGGGTGTAGAATAAAAAATAAAATGCTGGCCTGATTTTCCCTTGAATTAAACATTTCATTTTGAGTTTAAAGAAAACAAGTGAGTCCATTTAAAAGAAGTGCATGGGGAATTTTATTTGCTTAGTTTCCCTTTTAGGACACGATCGTCCGACCCTCTGCCTGCTCCAGCAAGACTGCTGTGGGCCGAGGTCACGGGACCTGTGCGCAGGCGGGCACGGCTGGCACCCAGAGAAAAGACAGAGCAGATCTCACGAGGAATTTAAGGAAAACATGAATCAATGCAAATGCCAGTCCCTCACAGGCAGACTCCATTCTTAAATTGCACGCCAGTGGAGCCACTAATAAATTATTAGGTATCTTCATTTTGAAAGGCTTGTCCAACATTAACTAATTTGACCATATGATACTTTCAAAGGGATAATTATCATTCTCCTCTTGCAGATGGGGAAATACAGCAGGATGAGCAGCACATCTGAAAAGGAACATCATTTCATACGAGGACTAATATCACATTCAGTTGCCAGTGTTATTAAAGGGTGAACATACCCTGCATACAAAAATGACATGACTGCCCCAACAGGAAGGCGTGTGTTTCCAGCTTTCTGTTTTAATTACTCGTTCCCTCCCTTACCCACCACCCACGAAATAGGATTTCGAGTGGCTTATAAAAATAACCAAACTACAAAAGGATGAAATAAGTAAATGAGGAATTTTCTGGTGACAGGAAATAATGATGCCACGGACAGGAAGAGCCGCCCCATCCTGCTGTGGGAAGTGGTTCGGGTCTTCCTCACGAGCTAAGGAAATAAAGCGATTCATCATGGCCACAAGATAAAACGTGCTGTGACTTGTTTTCTCCAGGAGTGACAGGTCAGCGGCTTCTTCCTACCAGGCTTTCCTGCTTGGCGTTTGCAGTTCCCCGTCAACCCAACACCTGCCTGGGCCAGGGCATGCAGGTCAAATTGGCTTGAAACAGGTCAAAGCTAGGAGGCTGGAACGTGACCCGAATGTGCGATTCTGCCCAAGATCGCAGCTTCCTGGCAGGTGTCACTAATGGGATGACATGGGGTGCCTCCTCCACTCACCCCAGTGTGCCACACCAGGACTGTGAGACAGAGGTGAGAGAGATTGGGAAGCACAACTCTAGACAACTGAACTAATAAACCAAAGTGGTATTAGTAGATGGACTGAAAGTCAAAGTCATAATCCCCAACACTGGCAAGGACACCACTTCCCCGGAGCGCATGCCCAGCACCCCGGGGAAGCTCCTTCTCGTCGCTCGAATTCCCTCCCTTTGCAGTTCCCACATCACAACCCCGCACTTGGAGGCAAGGGTGCGTTTATGGAATAAGGTCAAGGTTCAGCTTCATTTCAAGAGAATTCGCAGGTAGTATCCCATCCATAAACCTGAAGATACAACCATATTAACACCTGTGTGTTTGTTCCACTCAGGACAGAGCCATGACCCAGGCTCTGGCTCCTAACTAGAGATGCCAACAATGAAAAAGACACTAGCTTGCCCCCAGTGAACACTCCAAAGGAAAAGGCCTCCATCAACACATGAATAGACTGCCTTTGCCAGTGGGGATAAGGCACAAACCAAGGGAATTTAATTCGCTTTCTTTTCTACCAACTCGCAAAAGTCGGCTTTCATTTTGGGAGCACGGGGGAGTAGCTATTTCCAAAAATGCGTGAAACCAACTCACGGCCACAACAGTCACACACAGGAAGTCCAGCCTAGTCTGTGCCCCACAGATCTCCTGCCCCGAGGACCATCCTCCCACTGCTCAGAGCTGATCCGAAGGCAGAGGAAGCTGTGGGACGTCAGCCTCTGATCAGAGCTGGTGCTAAGGAGGTCAGGACACAGGCTGCGTCTCCTGCCCGCAAAGCTGGAGGGGACCTCTCCGAACACGAGTCCAAACAGAGGGCAGACATCATGCCTGCTTAGGACAGTTCTGCCGGAGAGCTGCCTCAAGGAGACCCTTCTGATGGGAGAATCTTCACATGATCCAAATAAGACAAATCCCATTATTAATTATGAATTATTTGTGCCACTGCAAATCAAGGGGTGGGAGAGACAGGACGCACTTTCCAGTGACAGGCGTGTGCCTGGCACGCTTCCACAGGGAGGGAGTCGGTGTACCCGCAGGAAAAGGCATGCTGTGGAACAAACGCCTTTCTTCCAAAACTGCCTGCCCTCTCCTTTCTCAGCACCAGGGCTTTCAAGTGAGTAGTGCTAAACAAGGAGCCTTAAAAACAGTGTGGCTCAGTGGTTGAGCAGCGACCCATGCACCAAGAGGTCGCCGGTTCGATTCCCGGTCAGGGCACATGCCCAGGTTGTGGGCCCAATCCCCAGTGACGGGCATGCAGGAGGTGGCCAGTCTCCCTCATCGATATTTCTATCTCTCTCTCCCTCTCCCTTCCTCTCTCTCTAAAATCAATAAAGGAAAAATTAAAAACATTAAAAAAAAACACAGTTGGCCCTGGCTGGTGTGGCTCAGTGGTTGGGCACTGGTCCCCAGCAGGGGGCATGCAGGAGGCAGCCGATCGGTGTTTCTCTCTCACTGATGTTTCACTCCCTCCCTCTCCCTTCCTCTCTCCCTAAAATCCATAAAAACATATTTTAAAAAGCAGTTTGGGTTACACAATCAAAAATTCGTTGCCTGGGAAATCGCCTTAGAGATGAAGGGTATCCTTCAGAACCTCTGAAGTGTTCTTACAGATAATCTGTAACTAGTTACAGTGGCCCTGAAACAATAGCTACATATACATTTTCTAATATCTCTTCACGGTAGTACAGCAAGCAGGTCCTCGAATGAAGTCGTTTCGTTCAAGGTCGTTTCATTAGGACGGTGATGAGATGCCATGGAAACTTAACTGTTGTTTGTATCAGTGAGCCTACGGTACACTGGGCTTCCTGACACGTCATGTGGCTGCGATCCAAGAACCTATCAGTGCAATGTCGTTAAGTGAAGATTTACTGTGCAGCCCTCTTTGGAGTGGCTGTTCTCAAAATGAGGTCCCTCCACCAGCAGCATCAGCGCCACCTGAGAGCTTACTACAGGTGCAAATGCTCAGGCCTCACCCAACCTACTGACTGGGGAGGGGCCGGCAACCTGCTTCTAACAGGGTCTGCAGGCGATGCTGATGCTTCAGACTATTCTTTCCTGTTTCTCTCCTGGCCAGATCGCTTTGCCTTGATCACAGACAAGTTCACACTTCCAAATCCGTGAGCTTTCCCTGCCTTCAAGACCCCTGCCCATCCTAATTTTTGACAGCCATGGGATTATCCAGTTTTGTCTGCCCGCTTTTTGTGCTGTGTCTGGTACTCATAATTCTGGCTCTTGGCTGAGTCCAGCTGTACCCACATCTGGGTGAGATCGCCGGTCCTGCATTTTTCCAAGCTAACCCTCTGAAAGAGTCAAGGCCCCAAAGCACAGCTTTCATCACGCTAGCCCGTCTCACCTCTCATTTTCATAGATTCCAAATCTTTAGCACTCACTACCGCCCAGAGGAATAATGATTGTGACAAGCAGAGTGATGGTGAAGACGATGATGGCCATCATGTATATATGCTAGTCACGTGCAGCATTGAGTCACGGGCATTAGCCTTTCATTTTCAAAACCCTGGGAGGTGCCATTCTGACCTCTGTTTTACAGGTGGGAAATCTGGGTGCTCTCCCAAGCCCATGGAGGTAACCAGTGCTAGAGATAGGACTTGACTCCAGCCTCTAATTTATACATGTTCATAATCCCGATATTGATCCCTAAACTTCCAAGTGCCTAGGTAAGTCGTCAAACACCCAACACAACTGGGTTTTCCACTATTTTATGGGTACACTGTGCTACTTACCCTACATACAGCCTCCAAATCCTTGCTAAGGCAAGGCCACCTGCCTGGGAGACCCTGCCCTTCCCTTGAGCCTCTCTAAAAGTCAATCCATGCCTCAGAGCCCAGCCCACGTTTTTACCACTGCCACGGAGAAATGTCAACTCTGTGTGGATCACACGTGCATGGACGAAGGGCTCAGAGAGGCCGTGAGGCAGACCTTCGTATGGGGAAATCACAATATGTCTCACTAGGAGGGGAGAGAAGCGAGATTCGGGGCAAACATTCCTTTATCAGCACCTGTTAGGAGGCAGGAACTGTGCTGGGTGCTGTGAACCAGACAGACTCCGAGCTCGGGGAGCTGACAGGTGAATAGCGAAATAAGTAAGATGATTATAGGTTATGATAAAGGCTATGGAAAATAAAATAGGGTGATGTGACCCAAAGTCAATAGGTGGTATGG
This sequence comes from Tadarida brasiliensis, assembly GCA_030848825.1. NCBI lineage: Eukaryota > Metazoa > Chordata > Mammalia > Chiroptera > Molossidae > Tadarida > Tadarida brasiliensis. The sequence goes on along the minus strand of CM061267.1, from coordinate 71,819,709 downwards.
GGAAGAGGGGAGGGGAGGTACGTGCAAGGTCAGGTTGAGAAGACATGGCTAAGGAGATGACGGTCTGGGAGTTGAAGGGTGCAATCAGTGGGCCGCTCCAGAAGCTGAGGAAAGGTGTTTCAGGTGGGGTGAAGCCGGGCAAAGGCTGTGAGTCAGGAAAGGACTCGGGGCACTCAGGAGACACAGAAAGGATGCCAGTGGAGATGGAATGTGCTGAGCAAGGGAGAGAGCAAGGCTCAGGTCAGAGTTTAGATTTGATTTCAAGGGCAACTAGGAGCCATGGAGGGGTTTTAAGTCAAAGACTGGTGGGATTTATTAATATTTCATAAAATGACTCTAGCTCCACCCCTCTCTCTTCTACTAGTTCCTGGTCTTTCTCCTTCCTCTCTTCTTGTTCATGGTCCAGGGTCCAAGCTCCTTTGCATTCGGGGGGAGCAGAGAGTGTGAGCACGTCCACAGCGTCCCTAGCTCCAGGACAAGGGAGGCACGTACAAGATGCTCAATAAACAGGTTAAAGAAATGAGAGAAAAAACGAATCTGGATGTATCTTTGGCTTGCATGTAATCTGCAATAACAAGGTTCTCACAGCTAAGGATGTGGTTTAAAAAACATTCCCATTACTACTGAAGAATACAATTTGAATTTTGTTGTTGTTATTGTTAATCCTCACCTGAGGATATATTTCCACTGATTTTTAGAGAGACTGGAAAGAAGGGAGGGGGGAGAGAGAGAGAGAGAGAGAGAGAGACATCGATGTGAGAGAGACACATCGATGACAATGTGAATATTTTCAGAGCTCATTTCTCTTCTCTCAAGTTCCTCCAGAGTTTCTGCCATGCTCACTTTGCTGTTTAATTGCTGAACTCCTCTTCTCCTCTCCATGAACTTCTGTCCTGCCATTCTTTCCCTTTCATTTAGAATTGCTTTTATCCCAAGTCCCTCTTGGGTATTTCATCATGCTTTACATCCTCCCGTTTCTTTCTGTTCCAGTAACAGCCCCAGTCCAGACACTGTCTGGAGAGCCATGCCCAACTCTTTAATTTTTCCCCTTGCAGTCCCATAGACCTTCCCTCAACCCCTACGCCCTGTCTTGTAATGCAGTTTATGCCTCGTCTTAAAAGCAGTCTTTTGGTTTCTTTAAAGGTCGAGATCACATTTAACAAGGCCCATTTTACTACCGACTCCGATGATGCAGAATGCTGGCTTTCCAGCGTTGCTCCGCTGGGAGTGGCCTGTAGCAAGCTCTGCTCACTATGTATTTACGCCTGGCAGACCCGTCCTAAGCCAGATGCCAAGGCAAATCACACTCAGGAATCTGAGATTCCTAGCTGCGGATGACCCCCTGGCACCTGGGTATGGAAGAAAACCCTTCACCCCCAAAAGGGGCCAGATCACTGGCTTAAATCCTACAGATCAGCTAGAAAATTGCTGGGGACGTCGGAGAACTGAAGAGCTGCTCAGCCAGCCATTTGGTGCATTACTTCCTTTTAAAGGAGCATCATGAGTCATTCATCTCCTTAGTGCTTTCTGACACAAAAGGCTGCATTACTTTCCCCTAAACTCTTTAAATTATCTCATCAATAATGCCTACCGATGCATTTAGAGTATTACATATTTAAGGAAATAACGTAATCGATGCTAAATCTATTTATACATCAAGATTCAAGTACTAACTGATTGCTTTTAGACTGAAATGCAAAAATACAACTTACTTGCTAAACTAGAGATCTCCGTGATACAGTTTCAGGAAAAAATACTTTCATTGTTTCATGAAACTACACATAAAAGTGCATACCTTTATTTTTTATTTTATTTTTTTATCCTCACCTGAGGACACTCTCTGCATTCATCTTCAGATAGAGTGAGAGGGAGAGAGGGAGGAAGAGAGAGAGAAACATCAGTGTAAGAGAGACACATCGACTGGCTACCACCCACACGACCCCAACCGGGGCTGTGGAAATACTGCAACCGAGGTACGTGCCCTTAGCGGGAACTGAACCCAGGACTCTCTGGTCCACAGGCCAACACTCTAACCGCTGAGCCAAACCAGCCAGGGCAAAAGAGCATACCTTTATATGAAACGTCAGAGCATTACCAGAAACACCATCTCCCTGCATAACTGTTTTGAGGTTAAAGAGAATACTGCATGATTTTCTTCCTTAAATAACACCCTCACAGGCTGCTTCACTGAATTTACCAATACCCAGATACCATTTTGTATCTATTAAAATATAAATTACAGAAAGTAGAACATATTTAACAATTACCAAAAATTTCCATATACCCCATTTAGTTTATTTTTTACTTGCACATTTTCCAGACTCTTTTCAGTCCTTTTTTCACTCACATTTAGCATATTTCGTGTTTGTTTTTTAAAACTGGATTCGATTTGCCTGTGCTTTTCTCATTTTTCGTCTGATAATCCTGTTAAACGATATTTACCGAGTGTTGAATACATAAAACACTTTCCATGAACCAGAAAGAACGTTTCCCTCAAAGAGACTGCATTCTAGCGAAGAAATCACAGAACAGGGACCAAACTGATACAGTCACGGTGAAAGGCAGAGTGAGGACATGAACTTGGACGAGGGAGGGCGAGGAAATCTTTGTGAGGAGATGGGTCTTGGGCCACGAGCCATGGAATGGGCAGGGCTGGGATAATTAAACAGTAGAGGGAAAAGCATTTGAAAAGAATAGGAAACAAGACCCCAGGCACAAGGACAGGAATGTCTGGGGACTTCGGTGAAGAGTGAAGAGACCAGTCCAGCTGGAGCCGGGGGCTCATGCGGGAAGCAAGGGGAGGTTGGCCAGGCGCACTGGAGGAGGCTTTGGGTGCCGGCTTATTCTCCTGGAAGACAGAAGCCTTGACATTTATTCCCCAAATGCACAGTCATTCTGGGAATTACATGAAATTCTTACAAAAAGCTTATGAAAGCATTCAGCTCCTGAGAATAATGCCCCTTAAAGCACTAAAACACGAGGCAAGAATATATGCTTGTATTCAAATATTTTCCACTGTCTTTGCATGACCTGAGATGAACAAGACAAGAAAAAGCAAGTAGCTCTGAGCTCCGCAGCCCTGTCTTTGACTGAGCTGCAGATTTCAAAGGAGACTCTCTGCGAGCAGATCTCAGTAAGGAAGCCGGGAAGCCAGCTGCTTGGAGAGCTTAAGTGATTTAGCTTAATTCCTCTGTAAACTATATTTTAAATGACTAGGAAACCACATTTCTGGGACTGGTATTGTTTAAGGAGATGGAAGCCCAGCTAAAATGCTTTGGTTTTTCTTTCATAAATATTCAGGTTTATTCTTCTAAGACTTTTTTTTTTTTTCTTCCTCAGCAATCTCTGAAAATCAGCCCCTTGCAAGTCATGGAGAGACCGGGCTGGCCACTGTGTGTCTTGAGGCCTCTGTGTTTGATGCACGGGTCTTATTTTCCCAGCGATCTAGTGGGCTGTGTGCTCTTTCCAATTGCTTGAGAAGGTGGCTTTCTATCAATAAAAGAAGTAAGAACAGATTCATCCTGGTTTCCACAAAGATACATGCTACCCTTCCCCCGGCCTCCAGCCCCCAAATGTAAGAATAAAGCTGGCTGGTTTCTTGTCTGTTGAGTATGGCAACCCTAATTCTCAGTTTAAACTGAAGAAAAAAAGAGCCTTCTCTGAATAAGTAGACATAGGAGATAAATCTTTCAGTATGACAAGGGAGCTGCTGTAAGCACATGGTTAAAAAAAAAAGCTATGTTTTTAAAACTTTCAGAAAAGTTTGGTTGGAAAAGGAGAGCCACATAGGTGTGGAACACAGGGAAAGGCATCAATAAGGAGTGAGCTCCTGACTCCGGGTCAAGGGATCAAGACCCTTCACCTACTTCTCATTTGATGCTCATGGTTATCATATGCAGTCTTCCCACTGACAGATGTGGAAAACAGAGCTCAGGGAGGCAGATTAAGGAACCTGCTCAAGGTCACGGGGGTGAGTGTGAAACAGGAATGGGAACACAGTCTCCCCGGCTCACAACAGCCTGCACGGTGCCCATCGCTCCTCACCAAGGAGGGCTCCGGAAATAATGGAAACTTCAACACATCAGTGAAGAGGACTACTGATTGAACATATCTGTTAGAAAACTTAAAAGTACGCTTCATGAAATAATCTGGGAAATCAGAATCCCCATTCTTAGTGGGAAGCCTTGTTGGTAAGAAGGGTGCCCCAAGGAGTATGTAAGCTAAGTGGAGAGCTTAGACACAGGCAGATTAAAAAACAGCTTATAAAAGACAGTATCTCATTAATATTGAAGTGAATGGAGCAGGTTATAAAATGTCCTGGTTGACAGGAGGGTCACTGGATAGGTCAAAGCGAAGATAAAATTGGGGCTTAACCTTGAAGAATGGGCGAAACTTTAACCTGCTCACAATGTCGGCAGGATGAGAAAATGTCATCCATGAAAAAAACAACCTGGACAAAATGGAGTGTTATCAGCCGCCCAGTCTCCACCTCTGCCCTCGGAGGGACAAAGCCCCCAGAGAATGACTTGGACAATGAAGTGGAAGGTGGATCTTGGGCTGGTCAGGGACCCCCTGTGAGCGAGTGAGGAGCAAGTCAGACCAGAAGAAGGGCTAATACTAGAACGAATCTCTAAATCTGCAGTTGATAAGCTTGGGAGAGGAAGAGAAAGCAGCCTCTTAAAGAAAAAGGACCCAGCCCTGGCCGGTTTGGCTCAGTGGTTAAAACGTCAGCCTGTGGACCAATGAGTTGTGGGTTCGATTCCGGTCAAGGGCACGTACCTCAGTTGCAGTTCATCCCCAGCCCTGGTTGGGTCGTGTGGGAGGCGACCAGTCGATGTGTCTCTCTCACATCGATGTTTCTCTCTCTCCCTCTGTCTCCATCCCTCCCACTCTATCTGATGATAAATAGAAAAAATATCCTCAGGTGAAGATTAAAAAAAAATCAATAAAGAAAAAAAATTTCAAAAAGAAAAAGGGCCCAGGGAGTATGGATCTGAAGCTGAGTAGGTCTACAACTCACAGTATAGAACCCTGTCAGCACTCAGATTTTTATTCCGGGGAGCTATCCAGGGTACTGACTGATTTCACCCCAATTTCTGACCCAGGGGACCAAAGTCTGTCCTAGTGTGTCTGTAACCTTTTAATGTAACACACAACCGTCTTTACGACTCTTCAGCTAACTGCTATTTATGACCTCGGTTACTTACCAAGCCAACTTACACACGGTTGCCTGCTACAGTTTATAATTCTAGGCCATCAACTTTACACTCCAATTGGCATTCCACTGGGTTTAAAAAAAAAAAAAAAAGGGTGAAAATAACATTTGATACAAAGATCTGAAACAATAAATTGACCCATCTGTTTGAACTAATTACATCTATAGGGAAAGGGAAATTGTAGAAATGAGCCTGGAAATGTAGGTTGAAACTAGCTTACGGTAAGCCTTGGTTTATGCAACAGGCAACTTCAAAGATCTGAAAGTTGTGGAATAGGACATAGATGTAACAAAATGTGCTGAGGAAATTAATATGGAAATATCATGCCAATGGACTAAAGAGGAAAGATTCAAGAGATAGGCAGATAGCTCCTTCTTTGGAATAAAACACTTTTTAGAATATATAGCTTCAACTGAAAAAGTCTTTTCAGGGAGTCAAGATTTCAAAAAGAATTTTCCAAGAATTAAAGATCACACTGCATTCTTCCATGTACAAAAGTATGCTCCTGAATCTGAATCTGGTTAGATCTAATCAACTTGTAAATAGAAGAATGTTCGTCTGTGGTGCCTGCATTTGACGGAGGGTGCACCTTCTCATCTCCCAGTCTCTTGCCATTTTTTAAATAAATAATCTGACCGATTTCTCAATGCTGAATCTCTCACTACACTTCTGCAGAATTCCCCAGGCAAAGCACATCACTAAAACAGAGCTTGCTCCTCTGTCCAGCAGTCCATCCAGCAGTTTCTCTGCTCCCTGCTGCCTTTATCTCCCAGGGATGGCCAGGAAAAGAGAAACTGGAAATCCAGAGCCTGAGGTCTGGCTGTGGTTCAGGTCCTTGTTAACTATGACCTGGACTATGGCAGTGGCGAGATGTGAATTCTGTGATGCGGATGACCCTGTACCGTAAGGTAGTTGCCAGTTTTGGGGTAATCTCAGTCCTACATATTCCTTGAAATAAAGGACTAACCAAGCCCACTTATCAACTGAATAGTATCTGTGCTTCCAGCACAGCAAGGTAAAATTGGATTTGAAAGCTTTTATTCTAGCTACAAAATGTTGCCAAATTGTCAACACAGTCTCAGGACACCTCTGCCACTCCCTGACTGCCTTTGTCCCTGGGCTCCCTGCCCCAGGCCAAGCTCTCCCACAGGCGCAGCCTCTGCTTCCTAGAATTCTGGCATTCAACCAACTTCACTTTGCCAATGATGCACATTTCCACCCTTTGGAGGCCAACACAGAAGGATTGAGTTATTGGTGGTGCCCTTGGACACGCCGTGCAACCTCTCTAAGCCTCAGGTTCTCTATCTATCAAAGAGGAATGATTAGCCTTACCTCACAGAGTTGTAAGGATAGAACTTAAATCAGGGAAACAACGCACTTAACAAGGTCTGGAAAAAGGGAAGCATCAATAAGCTGTGAGCTGCTGGGAATGGCAAGAGGATGATGCTCTTATAGCCAGAATATGCTCAGGAAAGTCAATTTTGCATGGGCTGAAACATTTCAAACTCTCCATCTTTCCTCTGGTCTGCCTTCTGCGGTGTGGTGTCACCTTCTGTCACAACTTCTTCACCTCTTCTCCATCGGGGCCAGTCCTTGGCAGGGGTTACTATTCAGCTAGAACCAGGTATGACCAGCCTTCCCACCCTCTGCTGAAGACAGATAAGCTTCAGGTAATCCAAGGTGCCTTGCTTTTGCACACAGGTGTGAAGCATTGGGGTAAAATAGGACAAAGCACTTTGGAGAGAGGTGGAGTTGGACCGAGGCTCAAAAAATGTGAAAAAGGGAGGAGGGAAATAGGTTCTTCTTTTCCACCTTCAATATACTTACTACCAGAACACTGTCCCTAGTCATTGTCCCACATGCGGTTTCTTCTCAGTGGGGGTAAGGGTAGTAAAGAATACTTGCTGCCAAAATCAGGCTGTGGGGTACTTCAATCCTGAGCACTGCAGATGGGCCATCTCGCACTCGTTAACAACTTCACAATGCTCAGCGACATCCACGGATCCACGGAGGTCCTCCAGGCAGCCTGGAAGCAGCCAGTACTTTAAACAACAAGAAACACTGAAGCGACTAGAAAGATAGCTTTCGTACTGTTTTCCCTGGAGAAAAGGCGGAGTAAAGTTTTCACATGTGAACGAAGCCAAAATGCAATAAGACGGCCCACTGTTTTTAATAAGCGGAGGGCACGCAACGGGGTTTCGCCCTTGGCCGTCATTCTAAGAGCCCGAATAAAGAACATGTTGAACTCCCCATGTTGGGGAGAAATCACTTGGACTACTTCGTCAGGAGAAGGAGACAAGTGGATTTAAAACATACCATGTTTTTAGACGACTGTTTCCCTTGCGTGGAAGCACGGCGTAAATATTGCTTTTAAAAATGCCACGTTGCTGAAAATGCTGTGCTTTCCCCAGTGTAGAACACGAACGTCTGTCAAGCAGAGCTCTAACATACTGCTCAACACACCACACTTACAATACGCACCTATTATTCTTGGTGCTCCTAATGAAAGGAACTAAGGACACTGCATAAATTCTTCAACACATGTTTCATTTCTCCAGCTGCCTCATGCTGGAGAACATCATGCTAACGAGAACTGATGCTAACAAGAGGCTGAAACCAGTGTAGCAAATGGGGCATTTAAATATATATAAACATACTGGCACACACAAAGAAACGGGCTATTTGGGGGGAACTAAATGGATCCCTAGACAGACATATTTCAGTTTAACATTCCAGGTATTTTCCTCCATGCTAACCATTTCGGTTCTTCTCAATGGCAGAAAAATCTTCTGTTAGAGAACAAGACGTCAGCAGGCAATTATCTCCTGGACGCCTGTTCCAAACACAATTATATTTTGGAGGGGAGGTAACAGGCAGCCACCTGAATTTTACCAACTTTCTTTGGTCACCTCAGGGCCATTTTTAAATACCGATATTTGCAACTGCAGCGAAAGAAACAAACGATAGCACCGAGTATGCTGAACAAAACACCAAGGAGCTCGCGTGCTCTGGGAACTCAGCCGGTTCACGCTCTCACCGGAGGGTCCGTTTGAGATCTCACTCCTTACTCTCCTAAATGCTCACCAGGGAAATCAGTTTTTGTTGGTTGAGGCCAAATCTATATAGCAGTATTTTCTGGCCAAATCTATATAGCAGTCATTTCTGGCCAAATCTATACAGCAGTCATTTCTGGCCAAATCTACATAGCAGTCATTTCTGGTATAAATTCAGAATGAAGAAATGACTGGTCTTTTCACCCAAATTATCCAGGTGTTTGGCCAACCCTTCAGCAGATGATGGCCCTCACTAAACAGGCAAGACTTCATTCATCCATCCAGGCCCTCCAGATTCCACAGTCTCCATCAATAAGCACTACCAGTGAGCAACTTTGTTGCAGAGAACTGAACATCTTGAAAATGGTATCTTTTGTCAGTTAAAGTCAACTTCATATTAGAAGGAGGATTGAGAGTCCATAAAAAGGCAACATATTGGAAACAGTTCAAGAACAACTGCTGAAGGGGGGGGTGGGGGTCTGGGAAAGAATACAAACTATTCTTAAAACGAAATGATCTAATGAAATTATGGACTAATAAGTGATGTTTAGTGTACACCTTGCTTCAGCCTAAAGACTGCAGTATAGCCTCATTCATTTGCTAATAATTATTTTTAATATGCTAAATGGAGCAAATAGATGCAATGACACCTTCTATGCAACACTCAGAGAACTCTGGGCCTTCGACTACAGCCAGCCTTATACCGCAGGTCCAGGAAACCAGTCTGATCTTGGCCCAGTACTCACAGGCAGTCAAAGTTGGTCTGAACAGGTTCCAAAAGAACTCTGCTCCAACCCAACTGGGCAGTGGTCAATTACGGCAGAGCATCATTTAAGCTGAAAGGGATCGTTATCCAGGCCTAAAATCAGCTGGAAACGGAGCTGCTGCCATGTCAGCAGTCTGCCTTTCCCCGAGGCTCCAGCACACTTAGTTTGGCTCCTTTGTCACCAGTCATTTGCATCCAAGCTGACGTGGTTACTCAAAAAAAAAGAGAGGATGCCAACTTTGTTTGTCATACATTATTTCTTCTTCTCCCCTCCTACATCCGAGAAACAGCCAAAGAGGAAATTAAAGATTCTCTTCAGATTTGACAGGTTCTTTTTATACCAATTGCAAATAGAGACAATATTTCATTAAAAACACTCAAGTTTCTTTGGAGGACCCAGCGCAAAGTGTAAACTGTTCGTTATTCTTTGAACAATGTACAGAGATCATTCCTTGTATGTTATTTGCAATGAAACTCCCCAGGAAAATGTTCATTCAATCTTTACTAGGTTTTCTTTTTCTGATGGAGGGTGGATGGCAAAGATTGAACACCATCAGACTTCTTTTCCAAATAAACCAAGACTTTAAGAAAAGCCCAAGTCTGTCTTGGTATCAAACCCTTGTATTTTCCTGCTCTGATATCATTCAAAATGAGTTTTAATGGTGAGTGGATAGCTTCCATGGGGCAACCATTTTCCACACAGATTTCCAATTCCAAATCTCCTCAGCAATGACCTCAGCTTGACTCCAAATTTAACTGTGCACATCTAACCTCAGCTTCTCCAGCAAACCCCAGGTTGTCCTTATTTCCCTCTCTAAAGCAATGTGTGTATTGTAACTGGTCCATGATGGTGGTGATTATTATATTAATAAAGCTACTGTTCCCTGGAGATGTGGCTTTGTGGTTTCCAAAGAGCCTTCTACCCTAGCCAAGAAGGAGGCAAAATTCTTGTATGGGTTGTTTTGCAATGGTTTGTGGCAAAGAACAGCAGAAATGTCAGAAGAAGGAAACAAGAATTAAAAGGGAAGGGAAATTTGAAGAAAAACACAAACTAGGCGTCCTTTCCAGTGGTATGCTGAATGCAGGCTACGGAGCGCTACTGGAAATAAAATAGGATGAGCCTCCAATCCCTGTAGCCTCAGGCGCCCTCTATAGATGAATTCCCCAAACTTGTGGCCAGAGAAGGCAATGGAAATTCATATGCAAACTCATTCAGATGATTGTCAGGGCAAAATCACGTGCTCCATGGAACAGATCTATGTATCCTTGGGTGCATATACAGATGAGCCCCTACCATGATAATAAGTATATTGTTTACCTACTATTTCTGCCAGCTGCTCCAAAATCAGGGGCTTTGGGGAATAAGGTAAGAGAGACACAGAGGTAGAATAGAGGTTAGACAACAATGAGGAGTTAGAATTACCTGGGGGATAGTCATAGAAAAAAATAGAATATTAAAAATTTGCTCTTAAGATTAAAAAAAACAAAACTAGTTATGTAAATTTTCTTGCCCCTGCTCTGAATATATGTTGGAGATGTTGAATAAAAGTGGTGGTTTCTAACACATTCCTCATGTAGGGTTATCCTTACCTGTGATTCTCTCTGTCTCTCCCTCTCTCTGTTTCTCTCTCTCTCTCTCTCTCTCTCTCTCTCTCTCTCTCTCTGTGTGTGTGTGTGTGTGTGTGTGTGAGAGAGAGAGAGAGAGAGAGAGAGAGAGAGAGAGAGAGAGAGAGATTTATATTCCATATTATTAATAGTGGACATCAAAACATTTTACATTGGATTTTGAAGAATACCCTGTGTGTTTCTTATGATATCCTCTTGCAAAAGCAGATAGAAAAAAGCAGGTTAAAATAAGCTTTTGTTCTCATTGAACTATGAAGAAGAAGAGCCTTAAGGATGATAGTAAATGGAAGCAGATTCCAAGCACTGATCCCTGATAATATTATTATGTAACTCCTAGTCAGTGATTTAATTTGTTCTTCTTCCACTATGTTATTTTACTAGAAATCAGATTTTAAAGATGAGTGATATTTAATTTATTTTTTTATTCCTCACCCAAGGATATTTTTCCATTGATTTTTTTTTTTAGATAGAATGGAAGGGAAGTAGGGAGGAAGAGAGAGAGAGAGAGAGAGAGAGAGAGAGAGAGAGAGAGAGAGAAACATTGATGTGAGAGAGACACATTAATCCATTGCCCCTTGCACAACCCTGACCAGGGCCAGGGATAGAACCTGCAACCCAGGTACATGCCCTTGATCAGGAATTGAACCCGCGACACTTTGGCCCTTGGGCCAACACTCTAACTACTGAGCCAAACCAGCCAGGGCAAGCTGAGTGATATTTAATGACAGAATAATTTAAAAACTTAGTTACAGACAAGTTTTCCTTGTTGACAGTTAATAAAATTGTACACTATTCAAGTAGTATACCATCAAGTTATTTTATGGTGAAGATCAATTTTTAGAAAAAAAGAGAAAAACATATATTATCCTTTTTCTTTTAACCTTTTGACCTTCTTTTCTCCACACCCTCTCCAACACTTCTATTTTTCATCTTTTTGATAAGAGCCATTCTAACAGGTGTGAGGTGACATATCATTGTGGTTTTAATTTGCATTGCCCTGATGATTAATGATGTTGACCATCTTTTCACATATCTATAAGCCTTTTGTATGCCTTCTTTGGAAAAATATCTATTCAGATCTTCTGCTCATTTTTTGGTTGGGTTATTTATTTTTTTGCTATTGAGTTGTATGAGTTCTTTATATATTTTGGATATTAACCCTTATTAGATACATGATTTGCTAATGTTTTCTCCCATTCAGTACGTTGCCTTTTCATTTCGTTGATGGTTTCTTTTGGGGCGCAGAAGCTTTTTAGTTTGATGTAGTCTCATTTGTTTATTTTTGCTCTTGTTGCTTTTGATTTTGGTTTCAGATTTAAAAAATCAGCACCAAGACCTATGTCAAGGTGCTTACCACCTATGTTTTCTTCTAAATGACCATATATCCATGGATTTACTTCTTGGTTCTCTATTCTGTTCCATGACCTATGTTTTTATGCCAATACTATACTGTTGAGGTTTTTTAAAATATGTTTTTATTGATTTTTTTTTTTTTTTTTTTTTTAGAGAGAGAGAGGAAGGGAGAAAGAGATAGAAACATCGATGTGAGAGAGAAACATCGAGCAGCTGCCTCTTGCATGCCCCCTACTGGAGATCAAGCTCACAACCCAGGTATGTGTCCTGACTGGGAATTGAACTGGGACCTCTCAGTCCATGGGACGACGCTCAATCCACTGAGCCACACCAGCTAGGCAATACCATATTGTTTTCATTGCTTTAGTCGAGTAAATAGTTTGAAATCAGGGAGCATGATGCCTCCAGCTTTGTTCTTCTTTCTCAAGATTGCTTTGGCTATTTGGGGTCAAGAGTTCCATACAAATTTTAGGATTGTTTGTTCTATTTCTGTGAAAAATGCCATTGGAAATTTGATTGGGATTGCATTGAATCTGTAGATTGCTTTGAGTAGTATGAACATTTTAACAATATTGATTTTTCCAATCCATGAGCATGGAATATCTCCATTTATTTGTGTCTTTTTCAGTTTCTTTCACTAGTGTCTTACAGTTTTCAATATATATAGGTCTTTCACCTCCTTGGCTAAATGTATTCCTAGGTATTTTATTATTTTTGATGCAACTGCAAATGGGATTATCTTCTTAATTTCTTTCTGATAGTTTGTTATTCGTGTACAGAAATGCAACAAACCCTTGTGATCGATTTGGTATCCTGCAACATTCCTGAATTGTTCAGTAGTTCTAACAGTTTTTTGATGGAGTTTCTATCTATAATGCAAATAGTGACAGTTTTGCTTCTTTTCCAATTTGAATGTCTTTTATTTCTTTTGCTTGCTTAATTGCTGTGACTAGGACTGCCAATGCTATATTGAGTAAAATTGGCAAGATTGTACACCCTTATCTTGTTCCAGATCTTGGAGGAAATTTAGCTTTTCACCACTGAGTAAGATTTTAGTTGAGGATTTGTTATATATATCCTTTATTATGTTGAGGTATGTTTCCTCTATATCCGCTTTGTGGAGAGGTTTTTTTCTTTCTTTTTTTTATCATAAATGGATATTGAATTTGCCATATGGTTTTTCTGCATCAATTGAGATGATCATATCATTTTAATTCTTAATTTTGTTAATGTGGTATCACATCGGCTGATTTGTGATTGTTGAACCATCCTTGCTTTATCGTGATTTTCAAGTAGTCTGTTGTTTCATCACACAATGTGCCTAAGGGAGCAATTTTGCTCTCCCCACCAACTGCTGTTTCCAAATCCATTTTTCAAGTATTGACTGAAAGTCTCAAATCAACATATCATAAATGTCCTCTTTGATTTCTGGCTCAGGAGGACCAACAGATCAGACCTGGCAGTCCAGAATGGAATGAGCCTAGGATTCGATCTCAAGGGTGCCTGGTGTGTAAGCAAAGTGGCTGGTCTCTGGTCTTCCCATCATTTCAGTTCAAGAGTGACCAACAAAGCATTCTGAGGTAATAGCTCAGGGAGGGATCCAGGCATCAGATTTCTATTTTTAAACCTTCCTTGGCGATTCTAATGTACAGGCAGGATTGGGATCCCTTATACAAAGAAGGGGTGCTGAGCTTGGGGTCTCAGGCAGAACACAAGCTCCTCTCCTTTGCGTCGACACTTTAAGCAGTCTAAAGAAGTTCATTTATTTAACAAATATTGAGTGTCTATAATTTGTAAGGCACATGTGATAGGAATAGTCAGTGAACAAAAACACAGTCACAGATTTGTGGAGTTTGCATTTTTAGAAGATAAAATATTTTTAAAATGCTTGGAGAATCTCAAATTTAAAAGCCTACCTTTACTTGGGGACAAAACAAACAAACCAACCCTGCATATTAATAGCCAGATTGTTTTCAATGAGAAATAATTTTTTTAAAGAGATTCCCATACTCAAGAAGAAGTCTTAGACCTCCTCACTGGGATGAGTAAAAACAGGCCTCATTGTCCAGGGCATTGTGTTTAACCAACTGCTTCTTCAAGTCCATACAAGTTTTCCTCTTTTACCTGCCTCACCCTGAGAATAGTAATTTTGAAGATAAACTCACACGTTAGAAGTAAACGAATAATTCCTTATGTGCGATCTCAGATAGATTGAGGAAAGTCAGGAATTCTTTTCTTTGCAGAGAGCAGCAATGTTATGGATTTTTCTTTAGATATAGAAACAAAACAACAAAGTAACATTTAGATCCTCCTGCTGCCTGCTATAGGCCAACCTCAAAGACACTGCAGCTTCATTTCTAGACCACTGAAATAAAGCAAGCATATCGATAAAGTGAGTCACAATCTTTTTGCTGGTGGAGGGTCTTGCCTTCAGTTTGTAAAAACCACAACATCTGTGAAACGCAATAAAGGGGAGCGCAATAAAACGAGCCATTCCTGTATTCTACCCACACCCCGAATTTTTCTAGGTGTCTTGGCCCACAGGTCTGTGAGCAAGTGCCTGGTAGGGCACAGTTCAGAACCACTCAACCTGCAAACCAATCACCCCGAGATGTCATGTGCAAACAGCATATGAGGCCCAGAAAGGATGGGGAACCCGGCTTGAGAAAACTCAGAATGTTTAGTCATGTTCTCTAAACCGGGCACAGATCAGAAATACAAGAGAGTCATGGATCAAGAATCCAAATTCAACAGTGAGGCAATCAGTTGAAAACTGTGGGAATTCCTAAATTAACACAAAGCCCAGAGCCCCCAGCAGGTGGCCAAGTTTGATATTCAAATCATTAACATTTTGCATGTGGGGTTTTCATTAGGACAAGAGTTGCAGATGTGGGGAGCGTGGCGGCAAGCCTGCGTGGAGGGGCTAATTCCCAGCCATCTCCACCTGACTGTTGCTGAAGGCGATGTCCAATCAAAGGGCAGAGCTCAGCGAATAAATGAGTTGCTTTGACAGGAAATTCCAACAGCAATTTTAATTCTGATCAGGCTTCAGGAAATGGAAAGAAAAGAAAAAAAAAAAAACAAAAAACACACATCAATTACAGTGACAGGAAGCTTTAAATCACATGGCCAGCAGCTGCTGCCAAAAGATGTGTCTGCCAACTTTGTTAAGGAGCCTGGTATTTTGGTGTGACCAAAATTTTACACCAAAATGTTACAGGCTGACATCACTCCTTAATTGCATGTTATCTCTCTACAAGGGTAAAGAAAATGACACGCTACTAAAAGCATATCATTATTACAGAAAAAAAAAATCAACTTGACTGTGAGGGTTTGGAACACATCAAAAAAATGAACACATACGGATATATTCCTCTGCATAGAAGGCAGACCTACCTGCCAATTAAGTCAAGACTGTCCGCGGCTCATTAAAATCTTGTTTAATCAACGCTGGGGATGAATTCTCATTCCATTTCATGAAAAAGGGTTAGAGTTTTTTCTTTCCTGCCCTTTAGGCCTCCTGTTGTTTAGACTCTTTCCCTTTAGAGTGTATTTCCTAATACTTTTAATCTAGGCCCACAGGAAAGCATGTCGAGAAGAAATCGTGGGCAACGGAGAACAAGTCAACACAGAATGTTCCACACTGCTCGGGGCGAGAGGGAGAGGCGATTTTCCACGTGCTATATGGAGTAGGCTCTACCTTCAAAAGAGTTTTAACGCAGTCACTCTGGACGAATTATAACATAAATTCATTTTCCTAAGATTTACAAAGTGCCTTTCTATAAAGTTCAAAGGGGGCTCAGGACTTTCTCTGGTTTGTTGCCTTTCCTGCTTCCTGCTTCGGAACCTGGGGATAGATGTTAATGACCGTGTGCTCATAAACGGCCCTCGGAAGAGGTTATAACTCAAATTCCACTTTTCCTCACCCAATTAGAGGCTTCCCTTTTCCCTAAAATTCCAAGAACCCTGGCATAGTCCTCCCCTTTTAACGGATAAAATCCCAGTTTATCAACCTCCACTGATAAATCCGAGACACATTTTCCATGATGGTCACAAGTCAGAAGGAATGACACTGAGCATCTGTGTAAAAATCCAAACTCTAAGTGATTTCCATTTTTCTCAGTATGTTACCCCAACATACCAGTGGGGCTAGCAATATTTACGAACATTTGCCATAGGACGTGTTTTAGAAATTTCAAAATTAGCCCTTCAGTTGAATACAAAGCATATTTTAATTTTTCAAGCTTTTGTATGAGGCTGAATAGAACATACACAGAATTGATGAGAAAATTCATGAATTGACATTCTAGGCTCCTGGAGGTCAGGGATAATAATTCACAGCCACTTGTATATCCCACAACACGCACCAGCACCATGCAATAACAACGAACTTGCCTTCTGACTTCGCACTCGCCTTTCCTGTGTTGGTTTTTAGGCCACATGATTTAGTGGAAAGACTGTGAGATTCCGACTCAGACCGAGCTGTGTGCCAACCCACTTCCAAGTGTTCAGTGGCTGTGTAACGTTAGGCAAACTTCTTACTCTCTCTTTGTCGGCTATCTCAATTGAAAGGGCAAATAATAACAGTACTTAACTCATAAGGCTGCTGAGAGGATTAATTGAAACATTGAATTGAAAGTAATCAGTCTAAGACCACATATAGCAACTATGTTAACAGACACTAGATGATAGAATCATACTTATTATTGTTAACATTGATGATAATAATCCTCTCTAGGTCACCTCTTTGCATCAATGTTGCCGTGATGTGTATGATGCACTCAAGCTCAGTACACTGCTCCACCAACACTTTCCTTTTAGATAAGCTGACACGAGCTGAGGACTCAGGGCTCTTCACTGGGCAAGTCTTAGCCGATGGTCTTCCTGTTCCAGTGCCGTCTATATTCCCCGCATGCTGCTTCTGGAATTGCCTGACAAAGCAGCCCTCTCCATTAAGCAAGCTATTGCCAATCCTATTTTCTTTGCAGCAGCCTGGATTTTGCTATAATTAGCCCAGCGGCCAGGACTGCATAGACTGTAGAGGCGTAGTGCCTCCTACAGGCTCTTCTGGCAAATAACTGCCCTGGGAAGGGGAGTAGACCCTGAACTCGGAGCCCTTCTGCAAAGCCAGCCAGCTCTGCTTTCATTATGAACCCCCCAGGTCTCAAATGGCATAAGACAGGACTCTTACACTACTATTACCTTGAGGAATCTATTAAGAAATGGTCACTCCCTAGGTTTAGGAGACACACACACCTATGCTTGTAGTGCTAATAATTTTGGATCTCCAAGGATGCTGGGTCTGAATGGATGAGGGACAGCCATGTAATTACAACATCATGTGACAAGAGTACAATACCAATCTGTTAATTAGTTAGAAAATCTCCTTAGATGCAACAGCAGAACAAGACCCAAGGCTTCATCAGACATTCTGTATTGTTTGGGAAATCGTTATCCACTGAAGGACCAAATACATTTTTTTTTCTCTTCAAAATCTGTATTTCAACCCTTCACAGGACAGTTTGCTTCAAGAGATTCCAAATCCAAGTCTCAAAGTCCCAACCCAGGCCGCACACTGCTGTTTCATTGAATATTTTTGTTTCCTGTTCTTACCTCTTGGCTTTGTTGGACATCTGTCTATATTAACTATCTTTTCCTTGACAGTACCAGCCTTGGCATCTCCATGAGTCTGGCTGTGCTATTCTTCAGTAGTTCCTAGATCTCTGGGTTTCGCACCATCGGCAGTCCTTGCTACCTAACATTGTACGCTTGGTAGTTGACACACCTGAACTGCCAGCAACGTGAGGGACCCTGGACAGAAATGGGAGTAAGGCTTGTGCTCTCTTGGCCAAGCAATTTCGGAGACTCTGAAGCTAAGGCGGCATGTCGTGTTGCATTGAGCTTCAAGGGAGTTATTGGGACTGATGCTTCACATTTGTCAATTTCAGAGTCTTAAACAAAAGGACTAGACATTTACAAACCTAACTGTATGACACCCAAAGGACCCTTTATATAGTATTTCTCCTAAACAGACATCAACTACTTCCCTGTCCTTCCTTTCTATAGCAGCACTATTTACAACAGCCAAGACCTGGAAACAGCCCAAGTGCCCATGAGCAGACGAGTGGACAAAAAGCTGTGGTACATTTACACAATGGAATATTACACGGCTGTAAAAAAAAAAAAAAAAAAGGAAATCTTATCCTTTGCAACAGCATGGATGAAACTGGAGATTATTATGCTAAGCAAAATAAACCAGTCAGAGAAAGACAAATACCATATGATCTCACACATATGTGGAATCTAATGAACAAAATAAACTGATGAACAAAATAGAACCAGAGTCATAGATACATGGAACAGATTGACAGAGGTCAGAGGGGAGGAGGGTGAAGGGGGCTGGATAAAGGAAGGTGAAAAGATTAGCCAAAGAACATATATACATGGACACAGACAACAGTGTGGTGAAGGCCAGGGGAGGGAGGGTAGGGGCTGGGTGGAGGTGGGCCAAGGGGGGTGGGGAATGGGGGACAGCTGTAAAAGTGTCAACAGTAAATTAATTAATTTTTTTTAAATCCAGGGAAAAGGATCAAGAAAAGTATGAACAAGACTTTCTTGAGTCACAAGTCCACACTGCAAATGCTAATTAACACACTCCTTTAAGTATATTTCTCAAATTATCTTCATAAAATAGGTGAATTTTTCCTCTGACTTCTCAATATCACAGCCCATCAGGATAAATAAAAGTATACTACTTTGGAAATTCACCTGCTGTGAGAGAGTTCCCAAACATGCTAGTGTTTAGCAGCTAGAATTGGGAAGTTATTTTTTAACCGTCCCTTTTCAAAACCCACTGTGCGAAAACGTATAAAGAGTTATTAAGAAATTAAGATAAGGTGAAACAAATTTAAAACTACAGACTGTACTTCTCTCTGTTTGCTACTCTTACTTCACAACTGGTTTTGATTTTTCCTTAGACCAAATGCAAAATAGTAAAATAAGCGATCTGATAGCTATTTCCTTTTGATGCCTACCATCTGTATCAGTTTGCTAGGGCTGCCATATCCGAGGACCACAGACCGTTTAGTTTAAACAACAGAAATGTATTCCCTCACAGTTCTGGATGCTAGAAGTCCAAGATCAAGGTGTCGGCGGGGTTGGTTTCTTCTGAGGCCTCTCTTGGCTTGTAGATAGATATCTTCTCCTAGTGTCTTCGTGAGATCCTCCCTCTGCAGGTGTCTGTGTCCAAATTTCTTCTTATAAGCACACCAGTCATATTGAATTAGGGCCACCCTAGTGACCTCATTTTAACTTAATTCTCTCTCTAAAGACCCTATCTCCTAATATAGCCACCTTTGAGGTACTGGGGTTAGGACTTCAACGTATGAATTTTGGATGACAATCGGCCCATAGCACCCACTGAAAATCCTTCGCAGGGACACTTTCTGTTACATCATAGATTCGTTTCTTAAAGCTATGTTCAGGTGGCATTTTAATAAACAGCAGTTCAGGAACTGTGGTGACCCACAGCATCAACTTCACCAGAGAACTTGTCAGAAGTGCACATTTCGGGGACACACCTCCAACCTTCTGCTTTAACGTCCCTCCAGGTGATTCTGGTGCATGCTAAAGTTTCATGACTGCTGGGATGGACCCAATGGCAATCTGAACACACTATAAGAGGTATTCTGAATGGAGTACTGAGGTGGATTCTTTTGTAAAGCAAAGAGCCCTTTTAAAAATGTGAATAAGCCCTGGCCGGTTTGGCTCAGTGGTTAGAGTGTCGGCTCTCGGACCAGAGTCCCGAGTTTGATTCTGGTCAAGGGCACGTACCTCTGCTGCGGTTCAATCCCTGGCCCGGTCAGGGTGGTGCGGGAGGCAACCAATCGATGTTTCTCTCTCACATCAATGTTTCTCTCTCTCTCTCTCTCTCTCCTCTCCCCCTCTCTCCCTCCCTCCCTCCCTCCCACTCTATCTGAAAATCAATGGGAAAATATCCTTGGGTGAGGATTAAAAAATAAATAAACAAATAGATAAATAAATTAATTAATTAATTTAAAAAATGTGAATAAGTCCTGGCTGGTGTGGCTCAGTTGGTTGGGGCATCACCCTGTGTACCAGGTTCAATTCACCGTCAGGGCACATACCCAGGTTGTGGGTTCGATCCCCCATCAGGGCACATGTGGAAAGCAACTGATGTTTCTCTCTCACATTGATCTTTCTCTCTTTCTCTCTATCTCTCTCTCTCCCCTCCTCTCTCTCTAACATCAATACAAAACATATCCTCAGGTGAGGATTTTTAAAAATGTGAATGATCACCTCCTAAGTTTTCTATTTTAAAAATTCTGAATTTTAATATTAGCCTTTTTGCATAGGAAGGCACATCAGTATTTCACTTGATTAAATCTCATGTTTATTCTTGAAAATTATTTTGAAATATATACACATATATATACAGTGTCCCCAAAAATGTATATACAACTTTGAATTATAAAATCATTGTTTATTAAAATACATTTCATTTTCAAAATGTAAGAGAATCTACAGACACTCTCTATATACATACATATATACACACACATATATATATTGTTAACCCATATCATTAGCTTATTAATTTAATAGGTTCACTAGTTACTGTCTCCCGTGTTCTGTTTCTTTTTATTCAGGTCAAACTCCAATTGCCGCTCCCTCCAACTACTTCTCCCAACCAAGCATTCCTCCCTCCTTGAAAGGAGATCTCCCATGTTGAACTGAGCACCGATCAAAGTTCCTTACATCACATTACTTCAGAATTACCAAAATTACAGATTTAAGTGGAGGTCCTTCCAGCTTTTTCCTCTTACATTCTAGAATTACAAGTCAGTTCAATTGAGAAGACAAGCTTCCCTGGCTATTTTGTGCCCAGGAATAGAAAAATTACTTCTAACAGCTACTAAGTCATGTTTTGATTGTTGTTGTTTTAGTCCTAAATATTTCAGCAGCAAATAATGAAACATAAGAAACTCAGAGGTGGCCTGCCGAAATAAATTTTATTCCTTTTGCAGACAACCAGATATTTGGCAATTTTTGTCAAAGAGAAATTATATTTTGGTAAAACACTCATACAACACACACACACACACATACACACACACACACACACACATACACACACACACACACACACATACACACACACACACACACACACGTGAGCACTTTTCTCCTGTGAGTTACTGGAGGACAATGGCAGCACCACGATATTTTTATCCAGTCAAGCTGGAAATTCACACTGTGTCTGAGCCAATAATAAAAGCACCTTTAATCTGATTTTTATTTTTCATTTAAAAAATACTGACTCGCCCTGGCCGGTTTGGCTCAGCGGTTAGAGCGTCGGCCTGCGGTACGGAGAGACCCGGGTTCGGTTCCCGCTAAGGGCATGTACCTCGGTTGCAGTTTGTCCCCGGCCCTGGCTGGTCGTGCGGGTGGCAGCCACTCGATGTGTCCCTTTCACGTCAATGTTTCTCTTTCTCTCTCTCTCTCTCTCTCTCTCTCTCTCTCTCTCTCTCTCTCTCTCTCTCTTCCTCTCCCTCCCTCCCACTCTATCTGAACAAAACAAAACAAAAAAAATACTGACTCATCCAAATGATAGATGCCATCGAGACTTTAGTGTTTGATTATTCTTTAGACTGTGATATTTTCACGAAGGCATTCAACCGGCATGGATTTGGGGTGTCCTAAAGCTAAGCTAGCACGCAGGGAAAACAAATAGGAATGTTAGTGACCAGCAAACAGGGCCGCTGTCATCACTGCATGCTGAGTTACGGGGATTTATCCTCCAGGACACTAGCTCTTAACAAGTCAATGGTTCATAGATGGGTACCTTTGAGACTAATTAAAACTATGGAACCTCTCCTGAGAATAATCCACCCAGGCCCATAAACCATTCTACATACAATTATCAGGGGCTTGCAGACCCTAAAACAAGAATTCTCATTGTTACAGGATAGATCTTGAATCTCGTCTTGGACTCAATCCAGACGTCATCAGAAATGAAGGATGACATTAACTCTTTCCTCTGAGGATCTGTGGAAAGACTGTTTGCAACATATGTACTTAATTTCTTATTAAGCCTTTAGTGTATAAAGAAATCAGTAAAATCTAGTCCCCTCTCAAGGGGAAGGGTGACAGGACACTGTGACAGGAGCTACAGATGCTGTAACAGGGGCATAAAGACATTTTGTAAGAGTTTAAATGAGAGAGAGAGGACACTCCACCTTAGGGGGTGGGGTGGAGTAAGGGCAGTGTGGAAGCATTAGACAGGGGCCCTAAAGGACGGGAAGAATTTAAAAGATGTACTTGGCATCTGCCAGGCACCTGCACCGCACGCCTCCCGTGCCCACCGTGGCCGCCACTCGGCATCCGGAAGGAAGATGACACTTAGTGGGGAGCAAAGGCTTCACGCGCACACAAAGGAACTGGGCGTGGGAATGGCTCCGCGGGAAATGCAGCCGTGGCCAAGATGAACTGCATCACTTCTGACGGCAAAAACCTCACCATAAAAACTCAGAGCACCCTGAACACGACACGGTTCTCATGCAACCCGGGAGAGGAGTTTGAAGAGCCTACAGCTGATGGCAGAAACACCCCGACCATCTGCAACTGTGTGAACGGCGCATGGGTCCAACGTTGGGACAGGAAGGAACGACCCGCAATGAGAAGATTAGATTAGAAGGCCGCGCGTTAGAGTGGAATGCATCATGAACAATGTCAGCTGTACTCGGATCTATGAAAAAGTAGAGTAAAAATTCCATCATCCTTCCAGACAAGAATGAGCTGTGAGGATAAACAACCTCAGTTCAATGAGCGAATCTCTCCATGCTTTTTTGTTTTGTTTTGTTTTGTTTTAATTACTGTGTTCAGTTATCTTTATCACAAACATTTTACATGCAACTATTTCTGAGTGTTGGTTTAATTAGGATCAACCCTTTGGTTAGTAAATAAATGTGTTTATGCTAAAAAAAAATTATGTAAAAAAGTTGAAGATGTAGTTGGCCAAAGGAGGTGGAAGGAGAGGAATAGAAAAGGTGTTTCAGGAGAATAGAAGAACCTCAATAAAAAGCACAAAGTAGTCCTCAAAATCTCCTTTGATTGGAGCAGTGACCCTTAATCCTGGCTGTGGATTCTAATTATCCAGAGAAAATTTAAAAACTCACCCCAGACCAATTAAGCCAGAATTCCTAAGGGTAAATCCCAGACATCTGTATAATTTTAAATCTCCCCATGTGATTCTAATGTGTACAGGGTTAGGAACCACTGGACCAGAACAGAGACCGGGTTGCAGAGGGTGAGACTGGCTCAGTGAGTTACTGACATGCAGTGGGGGTGGGGAGGGTCCTATGCTCACTCTGCATTCTTCACTTAGCCAGAAGTCCCAGAAAAATTCTAGGCAGGGGAGGTGACATGGTCAGAGCTGTCTTTTTGAATTATTTTTTGCTGAAAGCTGCCGTCATATACATTAAGCACATACAGATTGAGCCAACAGAAATGGGCACAGACTCTCTCTTCCCTGTCTAGTTACCTTGGAAACAGAATACCATCACTCATAAAGGGCATGTTTCCAACTTGTTCTTTGTGATTACTGCTGCTGTCTTCCATATGTTCTTCAATGAAACGAAGGCATAGTTTGCCTATTGTGTCTCGATTATCTAGCATTTCCTCAACCTTTTTCCCACTTCTTTTGTCACTGTGCCTCCTTGGCAAGGGTTTGCTTGGTCAGTCAAGCAGCACAGTTGGTCAATTCACTAATGTCAAAATAAGACAACCCTGAAAATGCTTCAAAAATGGGTTTTCTTCTCAAGGAACGAGGTTTGAGGCAGAGTGGTATCATGGGGAGAAGCTTAAAGTCAGGAAACTCAGAGTGTGGCTCCTGGCTTGACTGTATGTCAGCAAGTTAAGCTCCCCGGCTCTTGGTTTCTTTATAAAGTGTGGTATAATGTAATCTGTCTGGCACAGGAATAAGAATTGTGGAGAAAATGTGTGGATAGCATGTCCCACTCGGTAAGTAATGGGAGCTCAATGAAGGAGAGCTGCTATTATTAATTAGTGTCACCCAAATCTTGAAAGTAGGGTTCATAATATGGCCTCCAATAGCTCATCTTTCCTTGGGAGAAATTATTTTAAACTCCCAAACTTAGGGAACAAAAATGAAGAGCAAAGAACAAAAATTTTGTCATGTTTTTCTTCCTGTCACTCAGTAACATTTTGAGAGAGATACTACTCTAAAACTATTTCAGTTTCAGGAAGCTAAGACCAGGTACATATCTCGTAATAAAAACTCAAAAATAACATGCCATTCAGATCTGGAGAAAAGATCGGGTTCCTGGAAGTGAGAGGATATTTGGTGATTCTGAATGAATATGTGGATTATTTAATGGAACCATTAAGACATCTAGAGTAAGTGCAAATGGTAATTTTAAGGTAAAATTTATGAGCACTTATACCAAGTACTGTGTTAAGCATTCACACTGATTTTTCTTTACATGAACTACATTCTATCTTTACTACAACCCTATGAGGTAAATGAAGAAAGGGAGCTCAGAGAAGGAATTAAGAACACTGCTGTGTATGTATCCTTCAATGTCTTCATTGTTTGTGCCAGTTGTCCATTTCATTGACTTCTCAAGAAATCACGGTCCCAGATTCCTATGACCTTCATTTATTTTATCTCCCTTCCCAAGGAGAGTTCATTGTTCACCTCCTTGTTCACGGGACTCCTCCAATCTGAGTTCATCTCTCTTACCTGTCAACTTCCATGAAGAGGAAATTCCTCCTGTCTACCCGGAGCTTTCTACCTTCCACTGGACCACTTCCTCTCTACAATCTTACAAAACCTACTAACCTCAGCCCTGATGGGTTCTACAAAATCATTAGACATTTTGTTGTACACTTACAGAGATGATAGAAAAGACTGAATTCCTCAGCAGTGTTTTGACATTTTAAAAGATGAGGGGGAAAATACTCAAGACGAGTATTACTTCCCTGCTGTTCTCTTGCCATTATCATCAAAGATCGTTTTCCAGAATCAAAATTTGAGTCTATTCAATCAGAAGGCTTCATTGGCCCCCTCCATAAAGTTTTATTAAACAATTCCTTCTTTCGAAATATTAAGAAAATGCAGTGGATATCTTTATTTTTAGAAAAGACAAAGTCCTCTCACTGATGTCTTCCAAGACTATTTAAAATTGATGCTGAGAACCATCTTTATATACAATTCTTGTTTGTTAGGGCAAAATCGTTAAAACTAGCTGGCCAAATGAACTAAATATTAAGAGGAAATTCCATAATGGCCTTTTTGTTATACTTCAAAGAATAATACATGTAGCAGATCGTCCAAAGTGTTGCCAGATTTGAATTTCTTTAAAATCTTTCACTGCCAACATATTTCTGGTGTTGAAATACAACCCATGTCTCTCACAGCTTCAACAAACATATTTAACACATTTGTGCATACATTGCTTAGTATAAACATGACTCACTTAAGTAGAAAGTTTTTTTTCTACTATTTTAATATTTCATCACCATGTCATTCCATGGAAACTACCTTGGGGCTACTATGAAGGAGTTTCAAACATCTCTCATATGAAACATCATTACACATTAGCAGAAACTCCATTCAGTCAAGAAGAATGGCATATTGGCTGGAGGCAACTCTGTAAACTGCATGCAGTTTTAATTAAATTCATTAAAAATGCTGTGTCTCTCAGTAGATTTGAGGGCAGATAGAGCCACTTAACAATAGCCAAGACCTAATCCAGTTTGTCAGAACTAATAATAATACAAACGCAATTTCTCACACAGGGACACATCCAAAAAGTTCACAAGTGAGCAATTGTGGTGGTATTTTTTAAAGTAATATTTATAAATTATTGCAAGATGTTACCAGCCTCAGAGCATGGTTGCAATGTCTAATTCCAATGAGTTGATAAAAGGTGCTATTAATAAAAAGGCACATTTCGGGCAGCTGACATAACTAATTGATCAAGTAATTTGAGTAAAAATACAAGATTTCACTAGGAAACCCGGACAGGGATGAAATCACTCAATTTTCCAAAAGCCAGAAGGCCTTGAAAAAATAGGAGACCACAGAACACTTTCATGTCTAACCAAGACCAAATAAAATGATCCCAATGTACAAATAGGCTTCAGATGATATAATGTGACGAGAGATTTCAACTATGTAGGCAAACCTTTCATTTTCTTACCCAAATATCCCAAGCCAAGGATTACCAAAACAGGGAGGGGAAAACTCCTATTTCCTCAGTGTGTTGTCTCTGTAAGGGTAGCAAGGAACCTTTTTTCAAATTTCACCTTACCCCAGTAAAGTAATGCTCAACATAACACTTGGATCTCAAGATCTGGGTTAAATCAAAACAAAGTAAGATAAAATGGACCCAGATGAACATGAATTTACCTAGACTGACACTTCTAATAATGGTTATTGGAAGATACATCACCACCAGCCCACCCAAGAATCCCCCTGGCAGACAAAATCACTGCTTGTCCCGGGCACCAGGAGATGATTGGACCACTACTTAGTTCTGCTAGATGACTCTGCTGAGGTTACCACTGTGCAAACGAGGCCACTGCTTAAACTTTCTATCTAGGTACTTTAAGAAATATGGCATAACTCTCTGTACTCTTTTTCTGGGAAAATAGGCACATCCCAAAACTCATCATTACTGAGAAACTCCCAATTTTGGCCAAAACACTGTCCTGATCCATTTTGTGAGGGAAGACTGGTATTAAATATATATTTCCTCAAGCAAAACCGATCTCTATCGCTGAAATAATAGTTTAAGGAAAGGCATTTTCCAATCGTCTTCTCATTTACTATTGTAATATCCTCTTAAGGAAAGGGTTGAAAAAAGATATAAATTTTGTGATGTCTAAACAAATCAAAATGATTGCTCGAGAAAGACGACGGTTTTGCAAGTAGGGGCTACAGTGGAGAAAACAGGAATGGAAGGACATTTTAAATGGTACCCCTGCAGATAGGAAAACACTTATGAATGTGGGTGTCCTCAGCCAGAGCAAGCATGGAACCAATGGGAATTACGACACTAGTGATACACAAAGCAAATTCCACTCTCTCTGAACAGTTGGTAAATTACAAACTCATGCAATTTCATCATATTAATACACATTTCATCATATTTTGCATTTTGCCTTGGAACTAATATTATCCAGCGTACCATTCTATGCATGACCGTAATGCCTGACCCCAATTTCTTATTAATTGGGAAATGTGAATGGGCTGCCAGGGCCTGCCAAATATCACCAGACAATATGTAGGTAGAGGGAATTAAAGGTTTTTCTTACTGTCTTTGAGCTATCAACTCAATCTTTCTTTCCAGTACCGGAAAAATATATTAGCAAATCCCCTGTCTTCAGTATCACACTCAAGTGAAAAAGACCACTTGCCCTATTGACCACATGGAAACAAATTTCACACCACAAATGTTGGGCTGTTAAACGAGATCAATTATTCTCCCATAGTTCAAAAAGCTATCTTAGTTTATGAAAAGGAAAGCTTCTCAGTCAGATATATGCTTTCCTACAACAAACCATCCAAATTATTATCAAAACTGGAATCCTGCACTGACAGTCCAAAAGAAATCTTATTCCTTGTTATGGCTTTACGATGATAGTGATCATTTGTTTGTTTGTAAATCCTCACCTGAGGATATTTTTCCATTAATTTTTTTTTAAGATAGAGTGGAAGGGAGGAAGTGGGGGGGGGGGCAGAGAAAAACATCAATGTGAGAGAGACACAAGGATTGATTGCTTCCTGCATGACCCCGACCAGGGCCAAGGATCAAACCTGCAACCAAAGTACATGTCCTTGACCAGGACTTGAACCCACAACCCTTCAGTTTGTGGGCCGACACACTAACCACTGAACCAAACTGGCCAGGGCTGTTTATCTCTTTTTAAACAAATCATCAAGTGTAACAGCCTCCCTGGATCCCTGGTCTCACTTTCTAATTTGTACAGTCGGTCCTGCCACACACAGGCCCAGCACTGATACCCATTTATGGAGAACTAAAAAGAGTTCGGGGCTCAACATTACATTGATTTTATTACTGGTTCCACTCTGACCTTGAGATCCACTTCTATAAATGAGCTCTTTCCTTGCAGCCAGAATGTAAACCTCTCCCCTTGACATCAGTTACTCTTTTTTGTTAAATTACCCAGGATTATTAACATTATTTTCATCTCTCCAGAATTGATATCTTATCATGATTTTTCTAATCCTTGGTGAGATTCTTAGAGGACCATATAAATAGCACTCAAATGAGAAATAAGACAAAGATAAAAATGAAGCAAGGCCAAAATAATACTCATGGGAAAAGATGGAATGAAACCATAGGCTACCAAGGAAGCCAAATGAACCTGCTAATTGATTTTTCCAAATCAGGCAGATTTACCCACCCACTCACAGGTGAGGCCATACTTGACAGACCTCCCCAACTGAGTGTGACCTGAGATGACGAATGGCAAAAGGGAGCACAGGGCAACTTGTATGCTGCCGATATGCTCGCTCCCCCAAGAAAAAAAGTGGAGCTGGCCTGAGACAAGTCATTGTACCTCCTCTGGGGATGGAGGCTGGGGAGTAGGGAAGAGTGTGGACAAGGGTGGCAAGAGGTCAGGAGTGTTACACTAACCGAGCTTCAGATGGAAGGAAACATCAGACGTGGGTGGGAAGTGCATCCGATGGATGAAATTCTCTTACAGTGTAGGAAGGAGGCTTGGGTTCCATTTATAGGCTCTGTACCCAGAGGCTGGGGTTTTGAAGAGCCAAATTAATAGCACCACTCTTTCCTGTCCACATTCTGAATTAACTGAGAAATGAGATCAGGAATAAAACAAATAAAGGCCAAACTCTCCTCATTACTATGGAAAAGGGAGAGGTTGGCAATTGCAACTTACTGTGAAAGCCAAATGGAACTTGTTGCACTTTCGCCCCCGATTCTAGACCCTGGAACAGTTCATATGTGGCAGAGCAAACAGTCTTACCTTATGTCATTACTTCTAGCTGGTCCGGGGGTGACAGTATTATCAAGAGATCAAATTTCCCATGCTTAGGACCACTGGCAAATTAGTTACATCCAATTAAGAAATGTTGGCCAATAATTACTGTCCACCAAACTTTCTACAATTCCACTTCTATTAGAAGAAAAGAAAGGCACAAGAGTCAGGAGTTTTGAAGGAAGCTCTTTCTTCCTGGAAACCAGAAGAAGGGAATGGTTGGCATGTCCTTCACACTGTGCCCACCCCCCTCCCATAAAGCCAGGCCGTATGGTTGAATTTCCAATGCTTTCAACTGGATGTCCCAGATTTACACCCCTTGCCTGTCTAAAATGTATGGAGACCAGTGAGGTCTTCTGCCCCTACTTCCATGTCCTTGACTAGTTATTTGTTTACAGCTTTCTTGCCTGTTTTATGCCACAAGAGCTGAGCAAATAACTAGCACAATAAAGTGAAGTGCAATGAGGATGCCTGTACTGCTACTATATTCCCCCGTCACACCCACCTGCCTGGTATTTGTATCTTCTGTAGCCAGGACCCCTACAGGTTCCTATCTGGCCAGTCTGGTTTCACCAAGTTGCCCACTCACTAATATACTATGGTGGGATTTTTATCTGTCATTTGCTTTGTTTTCTGTATGTCTCATGTCTTCTTTTACTTCTATTATTCTTTTACTGCCCTTTTACATTAAGTGAATATTTTCAATATAACATCTTAATTACTTAATGATTTTTTTTTCCACTTTTTAAAGTTATTTCCTTTGTGGTTGTCTGGAGTTTACCATATACATCTTAACTTACTAGAGTCTGCTCTAGATTTATATGAACTTAATTCCAATGACATATAAAATGTTACACCTATATAGCCATATGCCCTTTTCCTTCTTTTAATGCTATTATTGTTATACATAATATATCTATACATGTCACAAAGCCAACAAGCCACTGTTATAATTATTACTTGATATAATTTTACGTATTTTAAAGAAGTTGAGAGAAGACAAAAGAGCAATTATACACTTACAGCTTTTGCTATTAACCTTAGTATTTGGTTTTCTTCATTTGCTCCTGTTGATTCGAATTACCATTTGGAATCATTTTCTGAGGCCAAATGTGGCTTTGCTCCCACCCACTTCCTTTGTGTCATTATTAGATAATGTAGTACATCTCTATATGCATAGTGTTTTTATAAAACTGCTATTTAAAACAGTTAAGAGAAAAATATGCATCTATGCAGTCTTCTATAGTTATATAATTACCTTTAATTGTGCTTTTTGCTTTTTTCCAGTGGATTTGATTTACTGTCTAGGATTATTTTCTTCTAAGCTGAAGAACTTCTTTTAGTATTTTTTAAAAGGTGGGTTTGCTAGTAGAAAATTCGCTCATTGCTTGTTTTTCTGGGAATATCTTTATTTCACCTTCATTTCTGAAAGAAAGCTTTGTTAGGTTCACATTTATTGGTAGACAGTTTTTTATTTGAGCACTTTGTTTTTTTAAATTTATATATATATATGTATTTGTTAATCCTCACCCAAGGATATTTTTTCCATTGATTTTTAGAGAGAGTGGAAGGATGGGAAGGAGGAAGACAGAGAAAGAAACATTGATGTGAGGAAGACACATCAATTGGTTGCCTCCCGCACACACACTGACTGGGGCGAGGGATCGAACCCACAACCCAGGTGCATGCCCTTGACTAGGAATCAAACCAATGACCCTTCAGTGCACGGGCTGAAACTCTAACAACTGAGCCACACTGGCCAGGGCCTTTGAACACTTTAAATATGTTATGCCACTGTCTTCTAGCTGTCATTGTTTTTGATGAGACATCAGTTGTTAATCTTATTGGGGTCTCCTATAAGTGAAAATTCATTTTCCTCTTGGTGCTTTCAGTATTTATACTATGATATGTCTTTTTTGTAACTCTTTGAATTTATCCTACTTGAAATTTGTTGATTAAAGTTTTCATCAAATTTGAGAAATTTTCAACCATTATTTCTTCAAATATTTTCTGCTCCCTTCTCTCTCACTTTTCCTTCTGGTACTCCCATAACATGTACGCTTATTCATCAAATGGCATCCCACATTTATCTGAGAATCTCATTTTTCTTCATTGCTTTTTTCTCTCTAATCTTCAGATTGAATACTCTAGTAACCTATTTTTAAATTTGCTAATTCTTTCTTCTGCCAGTTCAATTTACTGTTGTGCCCTCTAATGAATTTTTCTTTTCAGTTTTGGTACTTTTCAAATCTATAATTTACATTTAGTTCTTTTTAAAAATAATTTCTACCTCTTTATTGATATTCTCTGATGAAATATTATAATCATACCTTCACTTACTTTTAAAATCATATGGTTTTCTCTAGTTCTTAGAAAAATGTCTATCTACTACAACTAGTTTGAAGTTTTTATCTACTATATCCAACATCTGGTCATTCTCACAGGCAGTTTCTTTTGTCCCTGTCTGACTTGCTGGTTTCTTTACAGGCCTCACTTCTTGTTGTTGTTGTAAGCTGATTATTTTCGATATTTTAGAGACTTTGGATACTGGTTGATCCCCTTCCCCCTCCTCAGGGGGTGGTTACTATTATTTGATTGTTTACTTGTTTAGTGATTGGATTATTTTGATCAAATCTGCTCTCCCTTCCCCTACATAGTGTGGAACCTCTGCTATTGCTCCAAGGAGGGTGCAGCCTTGGGGATGTGCACACTCATCCTGGGATGACTGCTTTTTGCAGTGCCTTAACTGTCCCTTTCCTTGACCACACACCCAGCTGTTAAGTTCCATTAATTTCTGGCTGATTGCTCTATTGTTTTCAACAATAATGCCCTGGGGCACAAATTTCTCCACAGATTGATTTGATTAAATTCAGACTCTTTTACAGGGATTATTTTTTAAAATTTATTATTATTATTATTATTATTATTATTTTAATCATTGACATTTCAATATTGACATTCAATATTATTGCATATTAGTTTCAGGTGTACCACATAGTACTTAGACATTTATATAATTTACAAAATGATCTCCCTGATAAGTCTAGTACCCACCTGGCATACAGGGATAGTGATTTAGATCAGTTGAGATTTTTCTGATCCCAAGAAGGGTCTTCTTAGCTGTTTCTCTAGTTCTGTCTGGAAAACTAGTCAGCCTATGGTTCAGTTTACATCTCAAATGCCTCTACCAGTTACTTATTAGTTGCTTTACACCATGACCTCCACTCTTTTGA
This sequence comes from Tadarida brasiliensis, assembly GCA_030848825.1. NCBI lineage: Eukaryota > Metazoa > Chordata > Mammalia > Chiroptera > Molossidae > Tadarida > Tadarida brasiliensis. Next base: position 71,787,389 of record CM061267.1, on the reverse strand, counting down.
GAATGTCCTTAGGATTAAACATGCCCACATTCTGTTGCAAATGAAATCAGCTTCATTGGGAAGAGACTGAGCTTTTTTATGGACTGCTTCCTTCCCTAGGCAAAATCTCTGAGCCAGGACTCTAAAGCTAGGGGGCAGGGACAGCGGACACTTCTCTCTGAGTGACACCTCTGCTTTAGGAGCTGGGTAGCCTCTAATCTATTCAGATGAATAGGATCCCTGCTTTACATATGAACTTGGGGTGAGGGTGGTTGGGGCTCTACTATTTTTAGCATGCTGAACCCAAGGTAAAGTTCCCATCCCTCAAATCAGGACTGGGCTGAAGAAGAGAATACCCACATCTCAGCTGCACTTGCTTGGAATTTAGGCTCTATAACAGGTAGCTTGGGGAAGAAAAAGAAATGCTAATATCCTGACCTTCCTAGGAAGATACCATAGCCCTCCAACTGGGAGTTGTGGGGAGAGGCACCTCGTGTTCTTTGATGCACCTATCAGAAGTGGAGTTTGCTTCTAGTGGAACTGGGAAGAGGGAGGAAGAGAGCAGACTGTGGTGCAAACACCACCGACTCTGTTTTTACCAAGTTTTCTTGAATCACATTTTTTTTTCATTTGCTATATGCCCTTGGGACTATTTCCAGAGACTGTGAATATTTAAAAGGAAATATTTCCCACTAGTTTTACTAGAAAGCAGATCCACAGAGTTCCCTATGTTGCTATGTCGGAAGTAGAACCTTTACTTCTTGAGTTAGTCAACATATCAATTATTATTCTCAAGGGAATAAAAGGTTTGATATACCCCTTCAATCCCGGTATTTCTTAACTCTGTAATTGATCAGGAGCAACGGACAGAAACAATATCTTCTTCATTTTGGTGTGCAGTGAGAGTTATATTTAAAAATTACTAATGTGCTTTTCTATTTCTCCTTCTGAACACAGTGATCTTCACTCTAGTCTATCTAGGGCTTTCACTTGCTACAGAATTTGCTAGAATCTGATACAGAAGAATAAAATTAAAACAGCTAAAGATTCAGCTCCCTTCTCAACAAATGGATTTTGGAATCCCATGGTAGGATGAGAGCTAGGTTTAATTGAGGTAGAAAGGATATTCAAAATTCCTTTTTCTTACCATTTAGAATGTCAAAAACTATAAAGATCACTCCTTTTTTTCTGCTTCTTTCCCATGTCTATGATACAGAAAGTGGTATCAGAAGACAATCACTTGGGGAATTGGTGTTGGTTATTTGCCCCAATAGAGGCTAAATTTATTTCCAGGTAAATGGCAAAACAGCATTTACAGAGAAGAGAAAAATTTTCAGATATATCTGAATTTGCACTTTCTGGGGAGAAAACACTGGGGAAATTGGAGTGTTAGATAACTGAGAAGAGAAATGAACACAGGAACCCTTGAACTATATTCTTTGTTTGGGAATCTAGGAGGAGACCATTATACAACAGGTCTCATTCACCACAAGGTAACCCCGCCTCATTGGAGTTGGTTGGCATGGTAAGACAGAGATAACTGGTGAGTGCTTTTGAGCCTCCCTCAGATCATCTGAGGCATGGACACTGAATTGAGAGCCAGTCGGCCAGGGGGTCTATTGTGGTGGAATAAGGGATTGTGTGGCATGGACTGGGAATGGACTTCTAGGCCAGGGGCTACATAGAGAACAGGGCATTGAACCAAAGTCTGGAGACAATGAAAGCTGGGAGGAGACTAAGTCATCAAGAGGGAAATGGCCCATGTTCCCTAAGAACATTGCCAAGCCTAAAGGACAGCCACAAGCTCACCAGCTGCATGCCGTAGCACTGGGTGCCAGTGCCCAGGTGGACAGAAAACATCACGTCAGAGAGCGCAGAAGTCAGCCAGCATACTGGGAGAGACTGGCATGAGGCCAGAGTCCCTCTAATCCCTCCCGACTCCACCAAGGCCATAAGGTCATGTAAACCTCATCCCTCTCCCCTCTATACTTGGCCGTGACCTTAGGGAGAAAAGTAGATGAGAGTGAGGTTTCATGAGAATTTGATCATTTCCACCCAATTTTAACTGAACATACCAACTGAGTCTGTTTAAAATAAGTAAGAGATTGTACTGAGGTTGTTTATTTTGTACATTTTTCCCATTTTCCCCGACAGCCAGTAGTATTGTAGACAACCGAGGGCAAAATAAAAGAGCTGCATTCTCTCTGCACTTCTGATTTACAAGGTGAGTAAATTCTGTAGCAACACCGTAAGTGCAATAATATACATGAACGTGCCAAGCACATAATAAATATAATTTCTACTTTTTTTTTTTCTTTACCTACCCTTTTTTCTTCTCACACCAGAGTGGGCATTTTTTCATTTTTTTTTTTTTTTGGCTGCCCAGCATCTGAACACCTTTCCTTGGAGAGAAGTTTACCAAACTAGGTCAAAGTAGAGTCATAGCTTCCCCTCAGGTTATGGGAGCTGGGCCAGGGTAGTTATTCCTCTGCCTGGCCCCTCACAGCCAATGCAGGGCATGCAACCTAGTCCTAGCTCTGGACTTCCATGTGGCTCTTTCAGTCTCGAGGGAGCACTGTCAAGGTGCTGGGAGAGGGAGAGGTTTCCAAGGCAACCATGACCACAGAGTTTAAATCCTGAGCATAATGATGACTGTCCAGTGACAGGAAGCCCAGGAGGTTTAGATCTTCTTACCAGGCTAAACAGGTTCAGGGGCATAGCCTTGCTGTGTGAGCTGCTGTCCCAGTTGGCTTGGCTGCCATAGCGAAATACCACAGGCTCAGTGGCTTAAACAACACAAATTTATTTTCTCACAGTTCTGGAGGCTGAGAAGTCCAAGATCAAGTTACCAGCCGATTCCGTTTCTCATGGGAGCTCTCTTCCTAGCTTGCTGACTCCCCCACACCGTGTCCTCACATGGCCTTTCCTCGGTGTGTGCCCGTGGAGAGAAAGACAGATCTCTCTTCTTCCTCTTATAAGGCCACCGATCCTATCAGATTAGGATTCTACCCTGATGACCTCATTTAACCCTAATTGCCTCTATAAGCCCTATTTCCAAATACAGTCACGTTGAGGGTTAGGGCTGCATTCTTTCTATTTCTGACCTAGTTCCCTAACTTTTCATCAGTTCTATCAAGTATCTCATATCTTTCCAACAAATCCCTTTTCTATTTAAGTTAACCAGAGTTAGTTTCTACTGTTGGCAACCATGAACTCAGACTGGTACAGAAAGTGGTATCAGAAGACAGACACTTGGGGAATTAGTGTTGGTTATTTGCCCTAATAGGGGCTAAAGAAAATGAAAATTCAGTTAGAGTTCTGGAATGGGGACCTGTCAGCCGTAACAAATAGCTAGATGATTTTTTTCTTCTGTGGTGATCTTTAATGACGTGTCCATTGAAAAGAAGGATTTAAGGGATCAAACTGTCACTGCCATTGAATAGTGTAAATGGCATGAAGAATTTAAAGATGCTAGGGTGAGGTAGCAGCTTCTAATGGGACTGGACAGCTTAAAGAAGAGATGACAAGCTCAAATCTCTGAATTTCAGCTCGGGGAATTTCTCTGGTTGTGATAAATGTCTACATGAGTGTCTGCCAAAATCAACCCGAAATTTAAAATTTTGTGGGTCCATGACCATTCCATTGAATTGCAGCCTCACCAGCTCATTTATGTGAAAGTGACAGTGCCGACCAAGAAATAATAGAGAATTGAATACAGGGGAGAATACGGAGGTCTGGGAGTACCCCCAAACCACACTCTACACGTAGCCTTGCTTGACGGCCAAGAAGACCCAGCCCATTTCTCTTTGCATCTTCATCACCTGACATCAGGGTGGAGCCCCGTCTTTGGTTCTCTCTACAGACCTTGATCATCTTACCTTCAACACAAGGCATCATGGACCTGGATTGGTACCTTCAACGTTTTGTTAAGATGTAGGTAGGCTAGAGGGTGGGAGAAAACGCTTAAAAAATATAGACATGCTACTTCAGGAAAGTTTCTGTGGGTCTAGTGGTCTGGTCAAGTCCAAAGTATACGGCAAGTACCTTGTTTCTATTATGCTAAGAGTCATATTGCTTGGTGGGCCATTCTGGCATTGGCATGCAATTTATTTAACACTTGCATATACTTATTTAATCCATTTACCAAGTGACTCAAATGGCTTCTACTTTTAAGTGGCGATACTACTTAGAAATGATAGTCCAGCTGATCCAGTGACGTCCACAGTGTCTGTGGCAAATCGGACAAATAGCTCCAAAAGGAAATCACAGAAGAGGTCCTCAGATTTTAGAGTAATAATGTAGCCACTTCACTATGTTACTATTCTTTTGAGAGATCGGTGCTGTATTGTCACTGAACCCAAGGAGAGATTAAAGTCTTCTCCTCTGGAATATCAAGACTGGCTACCATCAAGATCAATATCATTTTATTTTCTAACCTAAATCAAGAATGAAACCATCAAAGTCCTCCTAAGAACTGAAAAGGTGATTCAGAGATAAGGAAAACAATCTTTATTTTTTTAAATCAGCATATTTTGAAACTATTCTCTTAAAAATATCTATTATGTTCCTTAGATAGCTTTTTTTTTAATCTCTCAAGAGACTTGCAAGATATGAGATTCACAATGTGTAAAGAAAACAAATCTCCCTGGAGAGGATTCCCTCAATCCCTGACCTTATTAACATGGGCCCAAAGGCTCTACAGTTTGTTCTGAAAGAGAATTAACACTTTAAACCAGTGTCCAAGGGGAAATAGCAGGCATATTTTAAGGAAGCAAAAAAAAAAAATGGCAGATGTCAATCTCTCCCTGGAATAGTGTCAGTTCTTATCCAAGGAACAGAAGCTAAAAATAAGCCTTGGCCAGTTTTTCTCAGTGGTTAGAGCATCGGCCCTTGGACCAATGAGTTGAGGGTTCGATTCTAGATTCTAGTCAAGAGCATGTACCTCGGTTGCGGTTCGTCCCTGGCCCTGGTCGGGGTTGAGTGGGAGGCAACCAGTTGATGTGTTCCTCTCACATCGATGTTTTTCTCTCTCTACCTTTTTCTCCCTCTCTCTCCCTCCCTCCCACTCTATCTGAAGATAAATGGAAAAATATCCTTGGTGAGGATTAAAAATAATAATAATAAGATTAGTGTGTCATCTTCACTAGGGATTTTTAATTTGCAACCCAGATGCCACCATGGCTTGTCTCCAAACACATGGCTGCTTTAATTAATAAGTTCAGAGAAAGAGTGTAAGGTCCAGGGAAATGGGAGCCAGTTGAAGTGCTTGATTCAAGGTTATAACATCACAGCCTGTTTTCTCCCAAGAAATCGCCAGTAGTTTCAGGATTGGCTTCCATTGGGAAACCATGTGTCTAAGAACCATCTGATTTCAAATCGAGAGTTCCAAATAAATATTTCCACTTAGATTCTCTGGAATATTACTTCATTTGGCGATTTTGTATGAAAGAATTGTGTTCCTGGGGACACTAAGGTGTAGGAAGCTTTAGAATTCAACTGTCAGCAGTGGAGATCTCAAATCCTAACGTGGCTCTCTCCTCACTTCAAGTAGGAGAGGGGAGCAGCGGAGGTGCAGGCACTCAACAAGGAGGTCATGCATGGTCTTTGGCGGTCCTTCAGGCAGCATGAAGACAGAGTCAAGGAATAAAGATCCCAATTAATAGGTGAACTACTAACCCTGAAGGGAAGACCCAGGGGCTTTCCACACTGCCTGCAGGATGACGGGAGGAGCCTCATTTTGGATTTGCCTTGCTGAGGGTACAACTTTGCTTCTGTCAACCATGGAACAAGTGTTACAGATGACCTTGGATAGGACTGAGCTCACCAAAAGGAGGAGAAGCTATGCTGTCAACATTCACCTGGAGGCGTTCTCTACAAGTCAGGGAGGTCTTCTTGCCCAAGCCCCTCTGCCCATCAGGCTGGCCTGGTGGGTCTCAGCTTCGGAACCTGGGTAATGATCGGTTGTGGTGGAGCTCAGCTGTCCAACACAGGAGCCACTAGCTAAGGTAGCTGATGCAACAAAGGAATTTAACTTTTTCTTTTATTTGAGTCTAATTTTTAAAAATTGATTTTAGAGAGAAAATAAGAGTGAGAGAGAGAGAGAAACATCAATGTGAGAGAGAAACATTGATAGGTTGCTTCCTGTACATACTACAGCCAGGGATCAAACCTGCAACATGGGTATTTTATAAAATCTTATTACGTTTCAAGTATTCTCAACAACAAAAAAATAGTGTTTGGATTGAGATATGCTATAAGTATAAAATATAAATTAATTGTGAAGATTTAATATAAAAAGAATATACAGCCCTGCTGGTGTGGCTCAGTGGATTGAGCATCAATCACTCGATGGACTGCGAGGTCCCGGCTCGATTCCCGGTCAGGGCACATTCCTGGGTATCAGGCTCCATCCCCAGTAGGGGGCGTGCAGGAGGCAGCCAATCAATGTTTCTCTCTCATTGATGTTTCTATCTTTCTCTCTCTTCCACTCTCTCTAAAAAAAATAATAATAATAATAATAATAATAATAATAATAAAAACATATTAGAAAAAGAATATACAATATCTCATTGATAACGTTAATGTTGATTACATATAGAAATAATGTTTTAAAGATACTGGATTAAATAAAACATATTAGTAAAATTAACAATGGCTCATTATGTTTCTATTGGACAGTGCTGGACTAGACTATTGAGGGCAACTATCTCTATATTTGCAGCTTCTGTATGGAGTATATGCTGGAGAGGAGAGGGAACCAAGGCAGAAATTTTCCCCACCCAACCAAGAAAATATGTTTTTAAAAGTGCAAAGGTGAAACAAGAACCTTCCTTAGCCACCTTCCTGCACACGTGCTCCAGACCCAAAGTACTAGAAATAGCACCTCAGTGCAGGAAAAACCTGATGACTGCTTTGCTCTGTCCTGGGCCAACCCAGGCTGCCTGAGTGTCTTTCTCCTGCAGTTCTCATCACTGTGTCATGTTCATGGGTAGTCGTTGTCTGCACCAGCCTGGGGACGGAGATACAGGGCTAGCTGCAGAGAAACGCTGAACTCCCCTCCTCACACAATTTCACTTTCATAACTTTTCCTTAAAAACCCCATAACACCAATGTAGCCTTAATGCACGGATCATACTACACCTTCTCTGAAATGCAATAAGCATTTTTGCTTTCTTTGTAAAAATTCCTCCAGGATCATCTCTTTCTTCATTTCTTCCATTGATATCTATTGAGCCCTTTCTTTGTGCCAGCCACCGTGTTGGGCCTGGAGGTAAAAAACACACACCCTCGCCTGGCCAGTGTGGCTCAGTGGTTGAACTTTGACCCATGCACCAAGAGGTCCTGGTTCGATTACCAGTCAGGGCACATGCCCAGGTTGTGGGCCCAATCTCCAACGGGGGCATGCAGAAGGCAGCCAATCGATGTTCTCTCTCATCAATGTTTCTATCTCTCTCTCCCTCTCCCTTCCTCTCTCTCTAAAATCAATAAAGAAACACACACACACACACACACACACACACACACACACACACACACCCTGCCTGTAAGGAGACAGTCTAAAAGGTAGACATTTAAATAATAATTAAATACTGGCAATAAGAGGGAAATGAACTGTGCCCTGTGAGGGGGGATGTCAACAGAAGAGGAATTTCCAAGGAGCTGACCCTGGACGGTGGTCCTGAAGGAAGGCAGACTGGAGAGAGCACTCCAGGCAGGGAGGCGGCATGTGCAAGGCAGGGGGCTGCACAGCACCTCGGAAGAGGCAAGAAAACTGGTCTTTCTTGGATACAAGAAACAGGACCTGGGAGGGGAGTGAAGGGCGAGGGGTGACCAACGAGAGGTCACTCGGTCCAGTTTATAAGATATCATGAAGAGAAGAGGAGGATCAGAGAACTCTTCAAAACTATCAACAGTCTGTAGAAGTCTCCTCTTCCTCCTCCTCCCTCCAGATGGGTCTGCATCTTTCCAGCGGGTTACTAAATTCTCATTTTCCCAGGGGTCATTATAGAGCTTGGAGTCTCTAAGACGTCTGGCAGCATCTTTGTCATTCAACAGCATCTGTTGGGTGCCTATCACGAGACAGTCACTTACCCGCTATAATTTAGACGCAGAAGGCTGGCTTCCTAACTATTATCAGGACCTCACAGTCAGTTAAGGGAAATATTAATAACAAGCAAGGCAGAGGTAGTTTGGCAGGGAACCATATTTTTCCCCCTTTCTTACTACTTGGGAATAAAAAGCATGTGTTTAAAATATTTGTGGGGTAGCGAGATCCTGCTCCCCCAAAATCAGTGTTTCCTATTCACAGCCTTCTTTCTCTGCCCTAACGGCCTGTAGGCAGAGAGGGAAGGTCTAAACTTGCACGGAAAAGAACAGTGTTCACGCAGACGTCATTCCTAAACCTTCTGGGTTGCAGCTGTTCTCTGGGGTGTTTCTCGTAACAGGTCATTATGATCACAAATTAAGAGACTATTCCTTTTAGTACACAGTGGAGAAAAGAGTGAAGCTTGGGCAAATCGCAAGTACCTTCCCTTTCATTTTAAAGAATAAAATGAGCACATGTAAAAAGCCGGATGCACAAGAACTCCGTTAGATGTAGAACTGATCAGTGCTCTGAGATCATTGGTCTGAACATATTAAATTGTCCACAGTCGCATCATGACTTAACAAATAATCATCACTCCTTCACACTACGAGCAGTAACGAGCTAAAGTGGATCTTATCTACACCGCAGCTTTAAACACGACCCATGCAAGAGCCTCACTGTGCTATAAATTCGGTAGTTTGCTGTTTCCCGCCTCTAACTGGCTGCAGTTGTCACGAAAACATTGCCGTGGCTCCCGCCCCCAAACTGGAAGCCAACCCAAGCCTGCCACGTGGTAGATCCTTGCCGCTGGCGCCCACTGCTGCCCTGGCTCTCCCTCTGCCCCCTCCCTTCACAGGGCAGGTGAACGCAAGCACTGGGCACCTTCATCAGCCAGGTGGCTGGGCGACCCCAGGCAGCCAAAGGTCAAGGAGTCCTCTGTGGTGAGAGGACAGTTTGCTGAAGCCAGATCTAAAGTTCTTCCTGTCTGAAGCCACCGGGGATTGCTTTAATGTCCGGAGCTACGGCAGCTAGTGCTGAGTTCATCTGTATTGTGGAATCTGAGCTGCTGAAACACCCATCACCACAAAACGCTCGATGAGTCTTGTTAACAAAACAGAACGGCCTCCTGCCCATAGCTGAGAAATAAATCCCTTCTCTTCTGCTGCCTGGACCACAGTGCAGGGAGGGCTCCGGCTGTCTTCGCGTCATACACGGAACGCACAGCTTTCCCTCTTGCTGCGTCTGGTTTAAAAGTTTAGAGTTGATGCCTATTCATTCATAGTGTGTCTTTCCTTGTCAATATTTCTGTACCTTTTCCAATATCTGAAGTCTCCACATTAAAAAATAACAATAATTCAATCCTTCTCCTATTTCAGTTGTATAACTTTATGTTATGAGTCGAATTTGGGGCTAAACACACCTCAGGTTACAGTTTGCAAATACCTCTGGCAGCGAATTAACTCAAACAAATGCTGGGGTTGGGTGGCGAGGCTGTTTTTTGTTATTGTTGTTGTTTTGTTTTAACAATCTTCCTGATCTGCCTGGAGGCCCAAGGATAGACTAGGTGAACTCCCAAAGGCTTTTCCAACTTTGCATTTTCTGCTACATTAATATACAGGTCTTGCATTTGTTGCAGTGGGTGGTTTAAACTTTCACCACCAGAGGGAGCTATTTGTTTGCTTCTAAGAATTCATTTCAAATCAGACTTGAAAAAACGGAGGCCCTGTTACCAAAGAATCATCCCCACGCCGGCCAGCATCACCCAGGAAAGTTTCTCAGAAGGCTGTAGGCAACCCTCGACTTCAAGGAATCAATTTCACTTTGCTTTGGACATTACGTGTTTAAGACCGAAACTGAAAAGCTCTGTAGCTTACACAAACCAAACCGCACTGATTTATATATTTGCTATAAACCGAGCAGGGAATGCGAATCCTTTTTCCTCCTCGTGGCTTTTGTACAGCATTTACTACATAACAACAGTGAAGCCAGAATTCTGACATCCTCTTCAGCACACCAAACAATGAAACACCATCAAGTAAAAACAGAACGTGCTCAGCTGTAACAACAGGGCTGTTCTCGAGCAACGCAATCTGCACATCCCACACTTAAGTCCCTCTTCTGCCTTGGTGTAATGTTTGACGTCCAGGGAGCATTTTGACTTATCAGCTTTAACTTCTCTTATTAATGTATTATTGTTTTGGATCAGATATTTGAATGCAGATTTTGCACTGGATGCTTTCAGGCATGTATGAAGGAGGCAGCAGTTCAATTCCCATGCACCTCTACTGGGCTTGCATTAAATTATGGCAGAGACTCTAGCGTGTTGTCATCTAAATTGGCAAAGCAAATCAGGGGTCAGCAAAGCTTTTCTGTAAAGCGCCAGATTATAGTAAAGATTTGGGGCTGTGCGAGCATAAATTCTCTGTCACAACTTAACCTTATCACTGTCTCCGGCAAGCAACCATATCAACGTCAACAGCTGGGTGAGGCTGCATTCCAGAACACTATTTTGAGGAACAGGTGGTGGGCTGTCGTTTGCTGCCTCCCGCAAGTCATGAATCTTAATGTGCACACACTCTTCCTATCGATCAAATTCAGAACAGTCCCTATCTATCACCCTTTGATGATGCCCCCTGCCTCTCACACAGTCTTGACAACGTGTGACCTCCCTAAGTCATCCGTGTTAAAGTTCCTGGGTCCTTTGGAAGTCTCCCACCGGCTTCCCTCTCCAGAGACCAAGGAGACTCAGCCTTGGCGGGTCATTCTGCTCCTGTCCTGTGAAGACCTCTTATGGTAAAATATGACATCAACAAGAAGGATGTGACTCCCTGGCGACTTCCCCAAGGATAAGATGGAAAGTAAACAAAAGACGTAGTTCACCTTCGGACTGATGTGTAGCCAGAGGAGTCTGGGTCTCCTTGGAGTAGGACACTACTTCCCTGGGCAGGAAATCCACTTGGGTGACCTTCGACACTCCCAGTTTGTGTAGTCTTCGTCTGCAAGGAGCAAAGGACAAATGCTTAGAGGGGGACAGCATGCCATGCAGAAACGCTACCAGTAATAAAACAGAGGATTGTAACAAAGCCCAAATACCCTCCGCTTCCAGTGCCAGGGTCAGAGAGCAAGTAGAACGGACCCTGGGCAGGAAGTCGGGACGCGGGTTCTTGGCCCACTTTGGCCCTGCTGTGCTGGGCGATGGCAGATGGGTCCCTCATGCTGACCCTTGGTTTTTCTCTCTATGAAACAAGGTCTTGGTCCAGCCCCTTCCATTCTGAGCATCTCTGATTTTGCTTGATTTAAATTCATAAAGGGAATTTTCATGTGTAATATAAAATTCTAGTCTCTTAGGTTAAAGGAACAAAAGGAAAAAATGCTTCTCGAATGTGGAGAGAGATGATTCCTTAGTGGAGTGACATGTTCTCTGTGGCAGCAATGAGAATATTCCAAGGGGGAGCATAACACCTCTCACTTCTCCAGAAAGCAACTCACACAAATCAGCAAGTGAATTTGTTCAAAGGCATGCTGATACAGAGTGAAGTGGCCACTGGGCTAACCGCGATGAAGCTCGGGCTTGGAGTTCCCAAACGCACTGTGACCACGTAAACCACCATCTCTGAATGCTCATGTAGCACTCCCAGTGTTTCAGGTGTCCTTCCCCTCTGTGAGGCCTGTGGGCATGTGCTGTCACCATCTCCAGCCCATGGATGAGGAGAGTGGGCAACACTGTTGGCCTGAGTCCTGGCCCGGTGCTTTTCCCACTAAGCCCAGCTCCTCCCCAAGGTTCTCGATGGTGATTCCTGAGTCACTGCAGAACTCCGGATGCCTCCAGAGTCACCCAGGAAACAGCCCGTTGTGGCGGCAGCAGTCTGGTGGCCAAGCACAGAAACACCAGCCCCGCCGCTTCGCAGCCGTGCGTGTGATCGTGGACAAGTTATCTAACCTCTCTGTGCCTCCGTTTCCTCATCTGTAAAATGGGGGTTTACCAGCACTCACTATTAGGACTGTTATGGGTAATGCATATGAACCATCACACGTAATGTAGATATTACGTATACATATGTACATAATTTACAGACGTGTATATCTTACGACAGTTTCTGCAAGAATAGTTTTTGTATATACATTTAGTAATAATACCGAACATATCCTACTTTATTTCTTTAAAAAGTACAGGTTTACAGCATGTGTGTGTCAGAGGGGAAAGGAGAGAAAGGTGAAATGACCACTGAGCCCAAACCCCGCGTCCCCCAGCCCCATAGGACAAGTAGGAGCACACTCTATTCACATCACTGTCTCTCATTATTACTAGCAGATGGCAGACTCGTTGTATTTAATTTTTAGTAGCAGTCATAATGAAATGAAAGAACGTGCATAGCACAGCCAGGAATTTCTATGCACCATTTCCCAAGAATTCCTGGAAAACAAAAATGCCTTCTAGTCTATGAGTTACTGAAACAGCTGAGGTAAGATCTAAGGTGCGTGCAACGTGGACACAAACAAGCCACGGCTGGTTTGCAGGGCAAGGCCAGCTGGCCGTCTGCAGCCCCAATGACATGACTGTCACCCACGCCCCAGGCAGGCGTCCTTCACCCAGAAGTCTGGACCGCAGAGTGCACAGGACGCTCAGGCTGGGTCCCCACCCTTCCACGCAGCCTCCTCCCACAGAATTAGGGGAAACACTTGGTGCTAAAAAAAAAAAAAAAAAAAAAAAGTACCAAACAAGGTAAAAGGTTGAAAGTTTCACAGTAAGAAATTCAGGTATTATTTTAAAGCCTTCTTGGGCCAGGGATGAATGTTGTCCTTCCTGAAGGGGGTCTTTCTTCAAGCATGGGAAGAAGAACACATGAACAGACACCCATGACAGCTTCAGGCAAAGCCCTTCCTGGTGCTGAGTAGCCCAGAACTCCTTTCTGGGACCCCAAGAGGTCAGTCTTCATCACAAGCCAAGAGATGGAAAAGAAACATGGACCGGTAACGCACCCCACCACTTCCAATTGGGGTCTCCCTGGCACGGAGAGGTTACCCTGGACTCAGGCTTCAGTGAGCACCTATGTGAGGCAGAGACCTCCACAGTCCCATTAAGAGGTACCTACAGCTGAAGGCAGGGTTCCAGTGCATCTTGCTAATGGGACATAAGCTGGAGGCCTGTCTTGTCGGGTGACCAGCAGCAGGCACTGGGCAATAGGAGGCTGATCTGTAAGTTTATAATGCACCAAAGCACATTGAAAGCAACTGGAGAGGCAGTAGTGTAATGGTTAAGTCATGTACTCCCACAGAAACAGGGTTCAAATCCCTGCTTGTCACTTACCAGCCGAATGGATGTGAAAGTTTTGGACAAGTGACAAACCCCTCTAAGCCTCGTGTTTCTTACCTATAAAATGGGTACATATCACTGCATTACTGTGAAGACTAAATACTGGTAAAGCACTTCATTTGGTGCCTGGTGCCTAGTAAGCAGCTCCTGAACTCAAGTATGTCTACTTTTAGTTTATCTTTTTGACTTATTATCATAATGCTTATATTTGCTTTCAAAAATCGGAGAAGGCAGATTTATGAATGTTCTAAATTAAAGGTTCTTTAAAATAGTAGATTTGAGGATCAATCTACCAATAAAACATAAGACTCACACCCCTAATGTCTTTGTATGGGCACATGGATTAGGTTCTGGCTGCTTGGGGGAGTTCATTTGCTTTTTCTTTAACTAAAAGTACTATCACCATGGAACTCCTGTTTTCAAAACTTAGCTTGAATACGTGATCTTATCCCACTAAACAAAATATTTTCTTTTCTCAGTAATTATTGAAAAGTGTCAACCACCTCACTGCTGTGTTTGGGAGTTCAGGGTCCCAACTCAACCCAGCCATCAAAAATAAATACAAGTTGAGTTGTGACCATATGATTCTCCCAATGTGATCAGTTGATACAGTGATAGATTTATGGTTCTTCTGGCTTGTGGATGATTCTGTTGTCTCAAATGTTTTATAATTTCAAAGCAACTCCTATGTAACACTTCTTACAGGGTACTGGTAGATTACTGTATCTTTCCATGCAATCTCCAGATTGATTAAATGCTTATTATGTCAAATGCTTTTGTTCTTTGGGGCTATTTTGCCATGGTTTCAGTAAGTGTGTCAACACTTTTCTTGTATTATCTTGTTTTATTCTTATTAAAATTTTACATCGTATTCCAATTTTATAGATGAGAAAACTTAGGCTCAGTGATGTTACGTAATTTACTCAAAACTGCAAAGGCAGTGACAGACCTAGGTCTCGACTCTGTCCAGCAGTACCAAGGGCCATGTTCCTAAAAACTGTGCCATGTTGACCTTGTTCTGCTTTTTCTAATGCCTTATGATCATCACTCATTCAGATATACCCTTACAACCGAATAAAGCAGCGGTCCAAGCACATGTGCGCATTTTATAATCATGAGAAAGGATTCTTGGGAAGTAGCCAGGCCTAGATTCTCAGAACACAACGAAAGGGTCATGTTTCCAAACTGAGTACCATACAACTGTTCCCAGCCCTAGCCGGTTCAGAAAGGCTAACCAGAAGGTGGCGCCCTTCCTTGGAAAAGGTGTGTTCTCTCTGAGTCCTCACTTCTGAGTTTCTCCTGGACCAGCCCTAGGAGGAAAAGGGTCTGCTGTCTCAGCTGACCCAGAATCCATCCATTTATACACCCTGTGACAGAGATCTTCTTCAACCTCCTTAAAATGTTTCTACAATTTTATCAGTTGACAAAGTTATTGTCTAAGAGTTGAATTATACAGTAGTTATTTTCTTTTAAAAGTATAAACTGAGCACCGTGTTTATTTTGCTCAAGGTCTTACTAGTCCATAATTCTTTTATTCAAAGGTGCAAATTAAACTATTTAGGGAAGGAGGGGGAAAAAACAACACCATTGTGCCCTGGCCGACTTAGTTCAGCAGTTAGAGCATTGGCCCGAGGACCGAAGGGTCGAGGGTTTGATTCCCAGTCAAGAGCATGTACCTAGGTTACAGGTTCAATCCCCAGCCCCTGTCGGGGTCAGGCGGGAGGCAACCAGCCAATGTGTCTCTCTCACATTGATGTTTCTCTCTCTCTCTCTCCCCCTCCCACTCTATCTAAAAAATTAATGGAACAATATCCTTGAATGAGGATTAACAAAAAACAAAACAAAACAAAAAACACCATTATACCATTAATGCTTACCATAACTCCCTTTCCTTCTAATTGGGCTATAAATTCCATGTTGGCTCTCAGTTCTGACCCTGGGACACCTTCCCGGCTGTCCCACCCCCTCCTGCTAAGCTCCTCCCCTCACTCCTATACACACACAAACTTCCACTATCGCCCCTGTTACAGGTCAGTGGGTTCACCTCTATTCATGTCTGACCTGACTGCAAACTTACTTCTTGATCTCTTACTGATGTGTCTCTGTACCCTGGGCCTTACTTCACTGTCAGGTACACAGCAGGCACTAAATAAATGTTTGAAAAGGAAAGGGAGGGAAAAAGAGAAGAATCGAAGGAGGAAGAGGCAGAAGGTATGATGCGGAAATGTTAGTCGAGACTTCAATTATCTATACAATGGGGAACATGGCATTACTATCAAAACATACTGAGTAGTTTCACCTTGGTAATTGATTCTATAAGAGGCTTTGATAAAATTTTAAATATGCTGAACTAAATGTATATAATGTTCTAAATAACTGTAAGAAAATGATTCAAAATCATCTAAGAACTATAAGGCCTCATTTATGTGTATTCATTGTGTGCCATTTAACAAATACAGAGAAAACCCGATGGCAGAAGTCCTCGGGGAGAGGTCCCTACGTGTGTCCCTGCCCAGCAGCAGCAGTACCCAGGAACATTTAGAGTGCAAATTCACACGCTGCTGAACCAGAAACTCTGGGGTAGCGCCCGGCCATCTGTGTTTTAATTAACCCCACCCCCTGCCCCGTGATCCTGAGGCTCACTAAAGGCTGAGTACCATGGATTCGGAAATATTAGAATGTAAAATAGAGATTCATTGTTTAACAAGATTCACTTGGACCTCCCCACCCTGCAGCCAAATCCTAGGGGATGAGGCTTTAGTCCCACTGAAGAGGGAAGACGTCTCTGGACCCCGCTGATCAAGCACCACGAGATGGGCCAGGTGCAGAGATGAACAGAGACGAGTGAGAGAGTGACAGGATGAGTGTCGGGCAAAGGAGACTGCAGTGTACCACACAGTAAGGGACAGGCCCAGAGTCGGTCCTAGAGCTACAACTAAAATACCAGCCAGGGGATGCCAGAGGTGCTGGGCAACAAAACCACGGTCCCTCCGAAGCTGACCTGGCATGGTCCTAGTGACATGGGCCCGCGTCTCCCCAAGGCTGGGATTAGATTCCCCACGAAAAGTTCTGGACGCCTCCTCTCCATCTGGCCCTGTCAGCGCGGCTGAGCACACCCATACTGCACCAAAGTTGAAATGTTTCTTGATAAAGAATAAAAAGGGAAGCTATCTGAAGTTTGAGGTTATTTGCCAGTGCTTACGGTGAAAAGACTTCTAGTCCACCACTAGCACAGTGCAATCTACTCAGGCCTGGCCAGTGTCCTTGGTTGGATATTATGAGTCACAAGAAGACTTCCCTCTTGCGTGAATCACTGTCCCCATCACCCGTTCTGTTTCTGGATCACTTGAGATGTCTTTATCTGTCCAGCCACAATAAGGTGAGCACAGCTTTGCTAAATAACGTTTCACTTTCCAAGGAAGATGAAGCGCAAAGTGTGACCTAAATTTGGCCTATGATGTACCAACGTTGGAGAAAGGGTTATGCAGACTTACTCCCAAACAGAAAGATTCTGTCCTTAACAGCATGAGAAATATGTACATTGCCACTGAAATTCTACTACATCGACCTATGTGGTTCTTCTCCCATTTCAAAGATTAAGAAAATTCAAAGTGGGGTACCCCGGCATTGTCTCTCTCTTTTTTTTTGTTTTTTTTGTAAAGACCTCTATTGCCTTCAAAGCCATGAACAATGGAAAATCAGCTTCTGAAGTCACTGTACCTGTGACCTGAAAATACGGAGTCGTTGTTCTGTGCCTACATGTGGAATGTTAAAGAAAACCCATTAGACTTCAAAGAAACTAGGATCTAGCTGCCTTTACGAATGCAGGTAAAGAATTGAAATGGGAAAATAATGTTGACATGACACGGATAAGGGTGGTGGGAGTTGGTTATAAATGGCGAGTGAGAGCAGAGCTCTTTGATCAGAGGCTCAGATCAAGACTCTGCTTTAATTTTTTTATTGCAATAAAATTTACCTACTCTAAAATTCCCCTGTTAAAACACACAATTCAGCGTTTTTTAGTATATTCACAAACTTGTGTAAACTCACCACTATCTAAAGAGCTCCTGGCAACCACTAATCTATGTTTTGTCTCCTCTCATATATATGGAATAATACAATATGTGGCCTTTTGTGTCTCGCTTCTTCCACTTAGTTTAATGTTTTAACGTTCACCCATGTTATAGCATGTAGCAGAATGACATTCCTTTTCATTGATGAAGAATAATTCCGTTGCATGGATGTACCACATTACCGTTCATCCATTCATCAGCGGGTGGACATTTGGGTTGTTTTCACTTTAGTCTTAGGAATAATACTGGCATGAACATTTGTGTACACATTTTCGTGTGGACGTATTGTTTCTTGGAATCTATATGGAAATAGGTTTGGCACTGCTAGGCTATATGGTAATTCTATGCCTAACTTTCAAAGGAAATGCCAAACTATTTTCCAAAGGGGCTGTACCACCTTCCGTTTTCACCGGCAGTGTAAGAGCGTTCTAATACCTTCACATCCTTGTCAGCCCTTATTACTACGTCTTTTTTATTGCAGCCATCCAGTGAGTGTGAAGAGGCATCTCTGGGATTTTGATTTGTATTTCCCTGCCGGTAATGATGTTGAACATCTTTTCACTTATTTATTGGCTATTTCTATACCTTCTTTGGAGAAATGCCTATTCAAATTCTTTGCCCATTTTAAAATTGGGTTATTTATGTGTGTTTTTTATTGTTGAGCTGTAAGAGATTTTCATATATTTTGGATACTAGACCCTTATCAGATATATGATTTGCAAATATTTTCTTTCATTCTGTGGGTTGCCTTTTCATTTTCTTAATGGTGTCTTTTGAAGTACTGAAGTTTTACATTTTAACAGTGAATTTATCTGTGTTTTCATTGGCTGCTTGTGCTTTTGGTGCCTTGTCTAAGAAACCATTGCCCAATCTACGATCATGAATTTATACCTATGTTTCTCCAAAGAGTTTTTAAATATATATTTTTTATAGTTTTAGCTCTGACATTTAGGTCTTTTATCTGTTTTTGAGTTAATTTTGCATGTGGTGTGAAGTAGGGATACAATTTCATTATTTTGCATGTGGACATCGAGTTGCCCCGTGCTTAAGTTTTCTTCATATTCAGTGGCAAGATTAGGCAGGGGAGCTGAGAAAGGCTTTTGTCATGAATATCAATCCTCACTGATGCCCAATGGCCCCAACCAGCAGCCAAATCTGACTACTGTGGGAGGATGGGTTCCAGAGGGACCTCATCACCTGACATGCTTCCCGAGGCGCAGGAAAGCATTCAGAGAACCTCAGCATGGCCTCCACCGCTGGCACACGCACCCCCAAATTCTTCGTGAATCGGTTAGATACAGTACAACTTACATTCTGATGCCCTAATTTCAGACCACAATGCCTTGCACACAGCAAACTTGAGGTTTCTGCGTTTCATACTGAAGACAGGTGACTACAACTGCATAAATACTGCTGTACTATCTCTATTGGACACACAAAGGAACCTAACGTCAGAGAACTCGCTTCAGGCGGCTAACGCTTTAAGCAAGATGCTGCCATGAGAACTTCGCAGACACGCGTGTATCAGAGTGACGACTCATTTTCTATGCAATACCAATATTGGGAGGCAAAGCTGCAAGACAGACTGAGCTTGGCATTAGTAGGATTTTTTTAAAGTGTCAATGTGCAAGAGCCTCTATGAAGACACAGCAAAGCCAGTGTAAAAATGTACCTCAAGCACCTAAGAAATTCTTCAAATATCAGAAATTATAAATCACAAAAGATTCTCAGTGATGGCCTCTGAATAGCAGACTCAGCGTGTTCAGTGACCGGGAATCATAATGTTGAGGATTTACTGGTTAGACCCGGTGCAGGAGAGGACTGTGGGTAAATAAGGCGCAGATTCAGGAACTCAGATCAGAAGCCAAGAAACCAAAAGGGGTCACTGAAATAAAGAGCAGCCTCGAGAGCAGGGAAGGGGCCTGGAAGTCAAGCAGATAAAACCAGGAACAGATGTGCTCAGAGACAAAGAGTGATTTGGCCAGATGCCAAAGGAGGCCAAGGGCAAGGAATAAAAGAATGTCTGCAATGGGCCCAGACTCAGTCCCGCTGGGTTTTAGTCCTGATTATTTGCATGTGAGTAGTTCATCCCCAGATACATTAAGGCTGCTACCAGAGACTTTTTTCCTTGTGCTGCTTACAAATTTCTGAGGTTTCTCAAAGAAGAGGCCCCTACGACAGAGAGAGTGATAATGGCCCACGTTTCTTTCTTGTCTAGAAATCGTATGTGGGTCGTACCCTGTCCCTGACAACTGGCAAAGGCACTATGCCAGCCAACATCATTACCAGCAACCATATACAACTCTTGCAGCCCAGCACAATGCCAGATGCTTACAACATAGAGAGAATGAGGACATCGAACATCCACATTAAAAGGCAAACAAAACCCCGGCTGGTTTGGCTCAGCGGTTAGAGCAACAGCCTGCAGACCGGAGGGTTGCAGGTTCGATCCTTGGCCCCGGTCAGGGTCCTGCAGGAGGCAACCAATCTATGTGTCTTGATGTTTCTGTCTTTCTCTCTCTCCCACCCTCCCTCCCTCCTTCATTCTATCTAGAAATCAATGGAAAAATATCCTCGGGTGAGGACTAAAACAAATAAATAAATGAAGTCATTAAAAAGAATAAGTAAATAAATAAAAGGCAAACAAAAATGAAAGGTAGCAAATAATAAGAGCCAACATGAGAATCATGCAATACGTGGACAGGAGTCTAATGGGCAGATTATTATGTGTTTGGGGAAACAAAGCAAGTTTCGCAGAGAACAGGCCTGCCGTGAGCCTGGAAGGACAGGCAGGACTCAGTCGAGCAGAAGGGACGGAGGACATCCTAGGGAGGATGCTCTGTAACCTAAAGCCTGAGTTCATATTTTATTCCTGGCAGACCAGTTTTTCAGCACAGAAGCTTTCAGGAGGAGCAGGAGGAGATAAAATGAGAGGCACATTGAGGCCAGAGGACTAGAGAGCTTTAGATCTCAGGCTAAGAAACGTGGACTTCATGCTGTGGCCGATGAGGAATTACTAAATGTTACTAAGGAAGAAACTGACAGCTTTTAAATGCATTCGTGTAGCAGCTATGTGAGGCTTCATCTCCGTTTGACAGATGAGCAAGCAGAGGCTCCGTGTGGGACCTTAGACGCGGAGTGTGGAGAGAAGGGGGACTGAGAAAGATCTGTAAGCAAAGACGGGTGGGTTCAGTAACTACACAGAGAATCCAGGCAAAGCACTGACTCCAAGGGGACAGCCAGAGAGATGATTACTGGTTTGTGACCAGCGGTCCATCCAGTGTGGAGACCTGGTCCAGAGTGATGATAAAGCACTCAAAGGTGACATCACTAGGAACACAAAGGAAATGCTATGGTTTGGTGACTGGAAAAGAGTTAAGGGTAGACCTTAGCAATTTAGTTGGTGTGGAAGGTAAAGGAAAAATAACAGACTGGGAGTTATTCAAGACTTCGTGCCTTAAGAAAAAGCGGGTGGTATACACGGAAGACAGAGGGGACTCAGAGGAAGGTCTGCTTTGGGGTAAAAATGAGTACCTCCGTGCGTGAGTTGGTGGTAAAGAGTTTCCCAATTGTAGATGTTTTTTAAAAAGCTCAGAAAAGAGGACAAAACAGAAAATGTGGCCCTGAAAGTCAAATGAGCTAATGCTGCATCCACAGAAAAAGAGAATACAGGGAGCGAAGGGCATGGAAACCCATGTACTATGAAAGAGGTTTTAACAAATGATAAAAGGAATTCATCTTCCCAACACCACACGCTCGTGTAATTAGGGGCCAAGGTGTGACATCCCAAGCCCTGATTTCTAGAGCTGGGAATGGGACACCATACAGGAAAGGTGCCCTGGAGCCCGCCCCACGCAGAGGAAGTGAGCCTGGCGTGGTAGCCCCCCACCACACCCGACTTAGCATTTATGTTCAGAGCGGGTGTTTTCCTTCAAGGACTCAGACGCAGTGTGATGGGTACTCTTTTCTGATTAAATCAAGAAGGATGAGTTTCCATTTTTTATGCTTACATTAAAAAAAAATCACTTAAGGAAGTATTTATTTCACTTGTATGATATTTACATCTTACGTGCAGAGATGTTAGTTCGGCAGCTGAAGAGTTTTTCCTGAACAGAAGCAAATGCAGTCAACAGGCACAGCCAAAGGGTTTGCTTTGAATTTCATGACACAAGTGAAGCTCACAAATTTCCAGGAAGAGAGAAGAGTCAAAACAGTCCTGGTTATAACAAAGCTTGACAACATTGGTGAAGGTTCTGCTATCAAGTGCTCACTTTACAAAGGAAATTAAAAGTTCAGAATTCTCAGGACAGAAGGTACAAGAGAGAGTTTTCTCCAATATTACATACATACAAACAAGAGTAATATAAACATTTTTATAGGAATGGCCTTTTATTGAATTGACAGGTATGAACAACCTCCTATAGAAGTTTTAACGTAATGCTATAACATTACAGAATTCTTCAAGACACTGAGTACCAACGAATAAGCATACATCGTTACCAACTGGCCATATTCATTTTTCTGAAGTGGGATAAAAAAAGGAATACTTTTGCCCTGGCCGGTTTGGCTCAGCGGTTAGAGCATCAGCCCACAGATCAAAGAGTCACGGGTTTGATTCTGGTCAAGGGCACGTACCTCGGTTGCGGTTCGTACCTCGGTTGCAGTTCGTCCTGGCTCTGATTGGGTCACGCAGGAGGCAACCAGTCAATGTGTCTGTCTCACATCGATGTATCTCTCTCTCTCTCTCTCTCTCCCTCCCTCTCTCCCACTCTACCTGAAGATAAATGGGAAAAAAGTATCCTCAGGTGAGAATTAAAAAAAAAAAAAAAAAAAAGGAATATATATATATTTTAAATCCAGTTGCTAGTATGGAATAGAAAATATCTCATAGTTGGTTTCACAAGATTCTTGAGGGCAAAGAACAAAGACTGGCTGACAGCAGCCTCTCAAGTAATGTTTGGGGACTGAAAACAAGTATTTTAAGAGGTGGGCAAAATGCTTTCTCTCACTCTTATGACAAAATCTTGATTGGATCTGTTAAAACCAATTTTATTGAAGTCTTCACGGGTCTGAATTTATTCCATATTTATAGATTCTCAAATGCATTTACCATTACATTTTGATACAGACATACACGCGCACACACACTATAAGATGCTGTTCCATATTTCCATTTCTGCAGAGAGTTTGACTAGGTGTTATTGAAGAGTCAAAGATTGTCAGTTTGCTCAAGAACACAACCCACATCATTCTCAAGAAAATACTGGCATTGTTACGGGGGAATCCTTATAAATTCATTCAAACCAGAGATCAAAACTAATACTACATAAGAACATTTGACAAGACTTGGAGAATAAGCCCAAAGAAGTTTACTTCATAAAAGGCTAATGAGGTTATTACTGTTCTGTTAGGCAAATGGAAATAAGTTTAAAACATGAAAAGACCTCTAGAACTACCTGGCCAGATTTTCTCAAACACCTATCACCATCTTGAAGAACATGTGTTTTCCTGGTACCTTTCTAGAACTGGTTTAACTTCTGTTATTGACAGTGATGTCTCTTTTCCACCACAGCAGTGAGGACGGTACCTGTGGACTCAGGAGTAACACTCAGCCTCTCTTTCAGCCAAGAATGAAGAAAAGATTGAGAGAAAGAAGAAATCACCACCTTCTGACAATGTTTCCCAAGGAATGAAGGAATCTCTAAGTTTCTCCTTCAGGGTAGGAGCAACGAGATCCTTGCTCCCAGCCTCAATTTTCCTTATTCTCTCTTTGCTTTCAAATAGTCCAAAACCCTACTGAGAGTCTACTATACTAGGACACAGAGGAAATTTAATTGTGAGGCTTCAAATCATAAGTCACGAAACAGTCTTATGTTATGGAGTCTATGAATTTGAAGTTAGGGGCCACAAAATACCCTCATTTCTCGTTGATATCTACTCATCGTTGAGAATCTTTGCCTCCCTCCCAGCCCCATTCCCCATAAGCTGACTCAGCACATCGCCTAAAGCCTGGCAATACCATAATGGCATTTGCACTTATGTTCCCTTCATAAAACAACAAAAAACTCAAAATACAATCCTTCCCTCAGACCTACTCATTGCAATCCCAAATTTCAATGACATTTATTCACTTCCCAGCCTATACAGACTTATTCTATCCTGTGATCTTTTATCCTATTATTTCATTTTTTACTTCTACCATCTTCAATTCACTTAATTTATTATAATAGCCTAAGAAAGCAAAGTGTTTGGGATTCTTTCATAAGTAGTTGCCTGGTTAAAACAAACAAACAAAAAAAAAAAAAAAAAAAAAAAAAACCAAGATGGGTTGCACTTATTTTCTGATTTTATTTGTAGTTTTCTTGAAGGTACTTTTTTTTTTTTTTTTCCCGAATGCCATATCATCTCCCTTATTTCTATGTTTTGCCATTTGCTTTGCTGATCACATAGTTAACACATAAACCGAACATATTTGTGCTTCTGGTCAAGGTGAAGTAATAAAGATTTACTCACTGCCTGAAACAACTTTATTTTTATTTTTATTTATTTTAATCCTTACCCGAGGATATTTTTCCCATTTTTGTTCAGATAGAGTGGGAGGGAGAGAAAGGAAGAGAGAAACATTGACGTGAGAGAGACACATCAACTGGCTGCCTCCCGCACAACCCCAACCAGGGCCAGGGACGAACTGCAAGTGAGGTACCTGCCCTTGACCTGAATCAAACCTGTGACTCATTGGTCCATGGGCCAACGCTCTAACTGCTGAGCCAGACCGGCCAGGGCTGAAATAACTTAAAAAAAATAATGGACAGCAGTTTGAACGAAACAACAGTTTTCAAGATACTAGAGGTCAGGCAACGAAAGACGGTAATACATGAGAGAGGAGAGGCAAAAGATGAGCCCAACAACTTCTCCAGCTCACAGCATTGAGTTTCCAGGCCACGGTGCAAGGAGGAAACCCAGTGAAATCCAACACATTTCCTAAGTTGAGGAGACAGAGCTCAGAGTCCAGAGAGACCAAGGCACCTAAAATTTACAAGACAAAATAACAGAGAGAAGAAAACTGCACAAAAATAAAACTTAGAAGATTTTCAGAGAGTTGCTCTTGAGGCCTCAGCTTAATACTGCTCAGTGCATGTACGTAAGGAAACTCCCTGAGGCCAAGGGAAGAATTACTGGAAGGAATTAGATGTAACAGCTCTGGACACTTACGCAGAAATAGGAATGGTTCCTATTCCCACTAGCCAGGCTGGACAACCACAAGATTTATGAGGCATTGTGTGGAATACACAAAAGGGTCTTGTCTCAGTGGTGGGAATTAATTGGCCCTAGACTGTGTACTATTCCAGTCCCAACTAATAAATCTTACAAGCAAGACTTAAAAGGATTGGTTCCCAAGTGAATTAACTATCTCACAACAAATATTAAGAAGGTTTATAGGAATTCAAATATATCCAACACCTTAAAAAGTAATATTCACAATGTCCGACATCAATCAAAAGTTAGCAGACATGCAAAGTAGCAGGAAAACATGACTGCATTAAAGAAATAAGTCAATCAATTGAAACTGAGCCAAAACTAATACATATGATTGGATAGCAAGCAAGGATATTAGAAGTTACTAAAACAGGCCCTAGCCAGTGTGACCCAGTGGGTTAGAGTATTGTCTCACACACCAAAAGGTTGAGGGTTCAATCCTGGTTGGGGCATGGGGGCACATACAAGGTAACTGATAGATGTTTCTGTCACATAGACGTTTCTCTCTCTTCATCTCTCTCCCTTCTCCTCTCTCTAAAATTAATAAAAATAACCTTTGGTGAGGATGTTATAAGAAGTTATTAAAGCAGTATTTCATGTGTTCCAAAATTAAGTAGAAATATGGAAGATAAAAAGATCCTAACTGAACTTCTATAGATGGAAGTTAAAATGTATAAAAATAAACATTCACTCCCTGGCCAGGTAGCTCAGTTGGTTGGAATATCATCCCATGCACCAAAAGGGTACAGGTTCAATTCCCAGTCAGGGCACATACTTAGGTTGTGGGTTTGATCCCTGGTTGTTGCGCATACAGGAGGCAATCAATCAATGTCTCTCTCTTTCATATTGATCTCTCTCTCTCTCTCTTCCTCTCTCTAAAAAAAAATCAATAAATATATCCTTGGGTGAGGATTTAAAAAATTTCAATGGGTAGGCTTCATGAAATATTAAATACTACGAAACGAAAGATTAGTGAATATAAAAACATATCACTAGAAACTATTAAAAAGAAAACACATATAGAAAAGAAAAATAAATAAGTGAAGCAAGTTACCTAATATACATGTGATTTTAGTCCCCAGAGAACAAAGGGAGGAAAAAATATTTGAAATATAATGGTCAAAATATTCCAAATTTGTTAGCCCAGGAAGCATAAAGAAGACTACACCAAGCACATGATAATCAAATTGTTCAAAATTAGTGGAAAAGAGAATATTGTAAAAGTAGCCAAAAACACCAAATAAAAAAGACGTTACATATAGAGGAACAAAGACAAGTATGACAGCAGATTTCTGGTCATAAACAATGCAAGTGAGAAGACAATGAAGCAACATTTTTGATGTACTGAAGAAAAAGATTTCTGGCCCAGCCGGTGTGGCTCAGTGGATTGAGCATCATCCCATGAATTGAAAGGTCCTGGTTTGATTCCTGATCAGGGCACATGCCTGGGTTGTGGGTTCAATCCCCAGTAGGGGGCATGCAGGAGGCAGCCAGTTGATGTTTCTCTCTCACATCGATGTTTCTATCTCTCTCTCCCTTCCATCTCTCTCTCCCTTCCTCTCTCTAAAAAATCTATTGAAAATATTTTTTAAAAAAGAAAAAGAAAAAGATTTCTCCTGGTGAATATCCTTCACTGTTTCTTATAGTGAAGATCTTTTTATGTCTTAAAAGTCTATTACATCTTTGGTTTTGAAAATGTTAAAGGACCTAATTATATGCTGCCTACAAGGAAAGAACTTTAAGTAACAAATAGGTTAAAAAGTAAAAGGATGAAAAAGATACGTGCTAAATACCAGTCAAAGGAACACTGGAGTGGCTATGATCATATCTGACAAAGGAGATTCAAAGCAAAATACAGCACCAGGAATAAAGAAGGTCATTTCATAATGATAAAGGAATCAATTCATCAAGAGACACATAAGAATCTCAAACATTTATGCACCTAATAACAAAATTTAAAAATAAATGAAGTAAGAACTGATAGAATTGCAAACAGAAAAAAACAAATTATCATTGAAAACTTCAACACCTCTCTCCCAATCATTGATAAAACAAGAAAAAAGTCAGTAAAGAACATTGACTATTTGAACATAATCAACCACCTTAACCTAACTGACATTTATAGACCATTTCACCCAATAATAGCAAAATACACATCCTTTATAAGGGCACATAGGACATTCACTAAGACAGATCATACTATGGACCATAAAATGCATCTCAACAACTTTAGTAGGATACAAATAATACAAACTATGTTCTCTAACAACAATAGAATTAAATTAGAAATCAATAACAAAAAAATATCTCTGGAAAATCCCTAAATATTTGGAAACTAACACATTTCCAAATAATTCATCATTAAAGATAAGATTAAAAGGCTTTGAACTTAACGTGTAACTATCCTTTCAACCTCCTCATCTACTACAGTAGGCACTGACATTGATAGAAACCCATAAATATGTGCCCCCAAATCTCAGCAATTCAAAATAAATAAGTAAATAAGTAAGTACTCACTTTAGAATTCATTGAGTTATATTTAGAAAGAAAAAAAATCAACATTTTATAAAATACTATAATAAGATTTGCTATTCACATATTGAGGTAACCCAGTGGCGTAGTGGTAAGTGTTTAATAACTGGATGGGGGGAAAGGGAGCAAGCCCTGGTTTGTAGCATTTACCAATTTTTGTGGTGTAAATACTCCACCATGGCGGATGTCAAGCTAATTTCACTGAATGCAAAGTGAGGAAGAGAAGCACACAGTCAGCTCTTGAGCTCAAGCACGAGCTGGTACAAGCATCCCACTGGAAAAGCTCATGAGTGATCATAACTAACTTCAACCCTATAAGAGAAATTAATCAAGTTTCTAGGATATATTAATACTTGTGTGTTTTATTTGTTTAATATGTTTTTCATTGATTTTTTTATATAGAGAGAGGAAGGAAAAGAGAGACAGAAACATCGATGTGAGAGAGAAACATCAATTGGCTGCTTCCTGCTTGCCTCCTGTTGGGGATCGAGCCAACAACCTGGCCATGTGCCCTGACTGGGAATTGAACCGGGACCTCTCAGTCCATGGGACAATGCCCAATCCACTGAGCCACACCAGCCGGGCTGTGTGTTTTATTTTTTACGGAGCTATAATTGACATAACATTCTATTAATCTCAGGTGTGCATTGTAATGATTTAATATTTGTACATGTTGCAAAACGATCACCATAAGTCTAGTTAGCATCCATCACTACAGTTGGTTATTAGATGTTTCTTATGATAAGAGTTTTCAAGATCTACTCTCCTAGCAACTTTTAAATATGCAATATAGTATCATTGACTGTAGTCACTCTGCACATCACATCCCTGTGACTCATTCATTTTATAACTGGAAATTTGTACCTTTTGACCCCCTTCAACCATTTTGGCAACTGCCAACCTTTCATCTTAGACAATCACCAATCTGTTCTTTATATCCATAAACTTGGTTTGTATTTTTTGGTTTTGGGGGATTTTTTGTTTGTTTGTTTGTTTTTTAGGTTCCACTTATAAGTGCGGTCATATGGTATTTATCTTTTTTGTCTGACTTGTTTCACTTAGCACAATGCCCTCAAGGTCCATCCATGCTGTTGCAAATGGCAAGATTTCATTTTTTATGACCTAATAATATTTCATTGTACATATATACCACATTT
This sequence comes from Tadarida brasiliensis, assembly GCA_030848825.1. NCBI lineage: Eukaryota > Metazoa > Chordata > Mammalia > Chiroptera > Molossidae > Tadarida > Tadarida brasiliensis. The sequence continues at coordinate 71,758,991 of CM061267.1, read as the reverse complement.
TCAATCCTGAAGCTATCTTTTAACCTGCGATGATACATTTCCATCTGAAAAAAATATGACCTTTAGGATGTAGAAGACATTACCCATCATCAAACATTTGAGATTTCTTAATATAGAGGAAGTCAACATATTAGCTTTTTCTTTAATAGGACTCTTTCTATGTTCAAACTCAATTCAAAGTAAATGCTTATTGAAAGTGTCCAAAAAAGTGAAAAGGAAAAGAAACAAACGAAACACAACATTTTAATACTGATTTCAGACAAAAATTAACCCAAGGCAACTTGTTAGTAAAGGGGGAGGGCCGTTAGGATAAACTCAAATGTATTTCCCATTGCAGAACTTGTGTGCCCCGCCTGGAAGTAGAGGTGTGGGTGCATGTTTGCATTTTTTTTTTGGGGGGGGGAGTGTTGTTTTGCAATAATAGGAATTAAGAAGGGAAGACCAAGCCATCTTTTTGTGGTGTGTTACACAAAGAGAGACTTTCTCCAAAGCTTAACTTTGTAAGGCAAATTAACAGAAGGAAATAAAGTTATCGAACTGGAAGTTCAGCAAAAGGGGTAAAACAAGAGCAACCACAGCTCCAGCATTTCAACACAACTGTAGCGAAGAAATAACAAAAGGAGTAACAAAAGAGCAGACATATACCCAAGTTCTGAGTCTGACTGCAGCTGGAGCACTGAGGGGTCTGTGTCCCACTGCAGGGTCCTAATCGAGCAGCACAAAGGAAAAAGAACAGAGAATTAACGAAAGGGGAGGGGACAAACCAAACCAAACCATGTCATTCATCAAGGCAAGGCATATACAATACATACACAGAACATCTCCCACTCCCCCCTTCCCCCCACCCCCCCGTGCAAGGAAGACCCTGTGAATATCAAGTGACAAGAGAAAGCAAGAAGCCAGCCTTTCCTTTGAACATCTGTTTGATGCTGGAAGTTATGGTTGTTTTCATGGAAGGAAACTCAGAGCTAAATATTCAAACTCCACCCCTCCCCTTTCTTGTTTTGTTGTTCTTTACTGAAGCCTGATTGATTTCAGCATGTAACCAGCTGCAAGTGTCTCTGACACCCAGAGCCCATCCACACCTGGGAGCCCCAGGCACCTCCCATGCAGTGAACAGAACCAATTGCAAACTTGCAAATGGTTCAGAGCGGGAGCATCTGGGGAGGTCAGGCCAGATGGAGCGTGACTGCAGGGTCTGGCGAACAGCTGCCTTCCTTGGGCCAGTTATTGCAAATATAATGCATTCGATTTCGAGGCCCGTGGGTATTTTAGTGTTTTTGATTTATACATTACACGGGGATGGTCACCAACCATATCATTTGTCTCGAAGATGCCAGGGATATCTTACACCTTTTAAATACCCCACAAGCAATAGCACAAAGTATCAGTAGTTACCCAGGCATTCATTTCTCCTTCGTAATACAGGACAAACGGCTCTTCTATAAACACAGTGCACACAAGGACCTCTCTCAGGCAGGTCCTTTCAGTTTCCTGCACACAAGCAGTTACAGGTGAATCAGGAAGGAGGTGATCGGGCAGGCAACCGATGGACAGCAAGGACTTTGGAGGCAGACATCTGGGACTCACATCTTGCCTCTGCCACTTACCAGCTGTGTGACATTGGGCATGTTGCTTACGATCTCAACCTCACTGCCCTTCTGTTTACTCTAAGTGTGGTGCACAGACCAGAAGCATAAGCATCTCCTGCGAGCTTGTTGGGAATACAGAGACTCAGGTCTCACTCCGGACTCACTGACTCCTCACTGCAGTTTAAGAAGGTCCCAGGCGATTCGAGGGCACCTTCAAGGTCAAGGAGTCTTGCTCCGTTTCCTTGTCTGTTAAAATTTATCATCAGGTTTATGTGACCATTTACGATAGCTGGCCTGCAACTATCTTCAAAACTCATCTGTAACCACTGTCCCCTCCCTCACGGTGTCCTCCTTGTGTCCTGTGTCCTCCTTGGCGTTCTTCCCTCAAAGAGCTGAGTGGCTCGTGCCTTTGCTTCGTCCATGCCTAGGCCCAAATGTCACCTGCTCAGAGAGGCTTTCTTCTTTCACGCCCTATATCCAGCAGCACTTGGTTGTCACACTCACCCCTTGCCTAAGCCTTCCTTCCTTTCTTCGGAGCACTTATATTTACCTACAATCTTATTGTAAACCAGTTTACTGTTTGTTGTTTGATCTGCCCTTAGCCTCATAATGGCAGAGGCAGCTACATCCCTAGATTACAGGGATATGCCTAGAACTGTGTCTGGTCTGTATGCTTATAAGATACAGCATTCGTTGAATAAATGGATGGATGGATGGATGGATGGATGGATGGATGGATGGATGGATGGACGGACGGACGGATGATCTCTCTCTGGTATTCTACAGGGATTACACACAATTATACCTATAAAGCACAAAGTAACTATATGATCAACAGTAGCTGCTCTTATTCCTACCACATCCCCTGTGTCTACTACCAGATGTGTCTTTGAGTCAGTGACCTTCCTGTGTGACAGACCCAGGGGATGTAGATGCTGCCAGTCTGTGGACCTCAGCTGAGTAGCAAGGTCTGGACTTTAAAAAGTGGTTCTCAAACTCGGACATGAATCAGAATGATCTGGAGGGCTTACGAAAAATACAGAATGCTGGTTTCCAATCCCAGAAATTCTGATACTGTAGATCTGGGGTGGAGCCTGAGAATTTGTATTTTAACAAGTTCCCAGGAAATGCTTACGGCTGACCCTGAAATCAACTTTAGAAAATGGCTGGGCTGGACTATTGCTTTCATTAGTCAGCAGAAAGAAAGCATCACTGATCCTCAAATATGTCAGCATCTAAACCTGTGACTCATCAAGCCTGGCCTCAGGCCTGGGCCGCTTCCAGACCGATTAAATCAGAAAGTGTGGGGTGGGACCCAAGCATCTGTAATTTTAAAAACTCCCCAGGTGATTCTAATGTGCAGCCAGGGGAGAGAGACAATGCTCTGGACGCATTCTCTGCTCAAGAAAAGCAGCCCTGCACTGGCCAGCTTGTCTCAGTGGTTAGAGCATCGGCCTGCTGACTGAAGGGTCATGGGTTTGATTCCAGTCAAGGGCATGTTCCTGGATTGCAGGTTTGATCCCCAGCCCCGGTCAGGGTTGTGCAGGAAGCAACCAATCGATGTGTCTCTCACGTCAATGTTTCTCTCTCTCCCTCCCTCCCTCCTAACCTTCCACTCTCTCTAAAAATCAAGGGAAAATGTCCTCAGGTGAAAGAGAAAGAAAAGCAGCCCTTCCTTGTTCTGGACACCGGTTCCTTCCCCTTGTTTCAAGCAGTAGAAGTAATGGAATCCGTTGCAGTGATTCATGTTCTCTGTTCACATATCTCTGGGGATCAACCCTTTTACCTTTAAGGGCATTTCTTTGGCTCCAGACAGAACAGCAGCCGCTGGCTCCAGCTGACTGTGAGAAGCATTCCCTCATAAGGGGCGGGGTCAGCTACTTTGCCCTCAATTTGCCTTGAGGTTTGTGATGGAATAGACCTTTATTGACCTTTTCCACTTCTCCCCGGTAGGTGAAGAATGCAGCAGACCCCGGGTGGTTGGGCTGGTCTGTTACTAATCTGACAGCTCACCTGAACTCACTGTACCTGTCAGAAATACAAATGACGGTTCCATCCAAATCACCCCCTTAAGAAGTCCCCAGATTAGCAGTCTGGAGTTTGCATTCACTCAACCAGAACAACAAAGGTGGCCTAAGTAACCAGCCCACCACACTCCTGCCCCCACAGTCACACACAGGGTGGTTCAGTAAAGGAGACCCTAGTTACTGTCAGTAACGAGCAGTGGGTAATTAATCAAACCAAGGACACTATCAAGTGCGTTCGTTTTCTTTTCTTTTCATTTTCCTCGTTATTCCCTGTGGGGTGGTCAGACTTACACAAAACGCACTTCCTCTTTGAAAAGGATCTTAAAGCCAATACATTAAACGGGCAAAGGTTGCCCATATTCCCAAGGGTAGCCTAGCAAGGTGGATTAAATGTTCACTGAATTCCTTCCAAGCAAGCTTGCAGAAAAGCTTCCCTGTAGATGGCAGCACCTTGGAGAAGGCCATGCCTGGGCCCAGGGGCACCGCTGAACTCTGTGTCATCAGTGCAGTCTTCTGTCCTTGGCAAGAGGAGGGTGCAGGCAAGCCTAGAGGCTCTCTAAGGTCCTTTCTGCCTGTTTTTTAAAAACATCAGATGAGTCCAGCTGGTGTGGCTCAGTGGTTGAGCGTTGAAGCATGCACCAAAAGGTCGCCGGTTCAATTCCTGGTCAGGGCACATGCCCAGGTTGTGGGCCAGATCCCCAGTGGGGGGCATGAAAGAGGCGGCCAATCAATGTTGTCTCTCATCAAGGTTTTTATCTCTCTCTCCCTCTCCCTTACTCTCTCTAAAATCAATAAAGAAAAAAAATTTGTTTTTAAATCAGGTGATTATTAAACTGCCTTTTAGCTTTCGTTTCTCCAGCTGCTATATGTTTATGTAACCAGTTGACACAGGTCTTACTTTCCAACCGTCCTACCAGCAAGTTGCTGTATCATTGGAAATAAAATGATGGTTTCCCCACAGCTTCTCGGGCAGTTTGATATACTATCTTACCAGGTAGTATATGTTTAAAATGAAAGAGGTAGTCAAACTGTAAGTAAATATATGTGAATATAATAATCTATGACGGAATATTTTCACATAGAAATCACCCTGTTTACTATAGTAATCAGTTATAGTTTTCAGTCGCTTCTGGAATGGACCAATCAACAAATGCAGGGAGAGAACATTTTTGATAAAAACATTAATTTACTTACTCAAACAATATATTCTAAAGGACTAATCTATAAAGTATTATGATACAGTATTAAAATAATTCTTAAGGAATCTGCCACTCTTGTGGAGAGATCAAACACATATCAATTGTTCAGTAAGACAAGGCCGAAGGTAAAACACGCCCTGTCAGTGGCTCCACAGGTGTGCTGGGAGACATGGAGTTGCACCTAAGAATCTTACATTTCAGTAGAAGAATGAGACGTGAATATTTATACCTAGTGCTATATTGATGGCATATACCAGGAAGAAAGGGGTTCTCATCACTTGCCTAGGTCCTGGCACAATTTAAAGCTTCAAACAATATCAGCTGGAAAAAAAAATGCCATAAAAAATTAACAATGATAGTTATAATTTCCTTCCAATAATAATCTACTCTGTGCAAGCCAGGTGTTGGGCTGTACTTCCATTATCCTTTGGAAGCCAGAGCAGGGAGATACCTTTCCTCTGAAATGATCTGAGGTTGTAATCAACTTGGTTTTTGAAGGATGGGAAAGAAAGCCTTAAAATTCTTCCCTAAATGGTGTCTTTGCTTTTACCTTTGGTGGGTTTTGGTTATAAGAAAGTGATACTTGATAAATATTTAGAAGGCAGTACTCTGTCATTTGCTAATGCTAACACTTAGCATGGCTAGGGCACTCTGATACACTGCTGGTGGCATTTAAAATCAGTGCAGTTCTTCTGGAAAGCTATATGCCAAAATGAAGCAAGAATCATAGACACAGAATAACTCCTGGACTGGCTTTACTTCCAGAAACTCAATCTGTGGGAATGAAACATCACAACCAATAATAATCATAACAAAATGATGGTAATGATATGATAATAATGAAGATGATGATAATGATGAAGATGATGATGATGATGAAGACGATGATGATGATAATGATGATGATGACAATGACAACGACAACCTCCAAATCATCAAATCCCATGACCAATTTGGGCAGGGCCCTTATTCTTTCCCTCCCGATAAAGCAGGCATTCCCCAGTCAGGGTTATTGCTTTCTCACTTCCATCTTCTGCACAAATAACCCCAAAGTCCGCATCACCATTGCGCTCCAAGTCCCACTTCAGTGCATGACTTTTGGACATATCCATCTGCACACAAAGCCATTTTACCTTTCCTTCTCTCATCTGTCCTTTGTTTCCCTTTCTACTCCCACAATTCCAGTTTCAGTCCTTTTATTAGACCCATGGTTCCCAAACTAGTCCTCGACCTTGAAAGCATTATAAAATGGCAGTGTCCCAGACCTCACCTCAGACCCATGGCCTAGGTGCCTGTGTTTGCAACAAGCTACTGAGTGAATTCAATAAAGAATCACCAGGTAAAAGAGCCAGGGTTCTCAACTATCTCAAAAGTCACACTTGTCTTCCAGACTCTGATCTCTTTTGATACTTCCTCCCACATGCATTTTATACCCCATACTCCCCAACCCTTTTCCTGTGTTTACGCTGTTCCCGTCACCTGGAATGCCCTTTCTCCTTCTGCCTGTCCAAAGCACATGCATTCTTTGGGGCTCACCTCAAATGGCTTGCTCTCTAAATATATTTGTCCTCAATAATCTCATTCAGAAATAACTTGTCTTTCCATGAAACAATAGAGAAATACCTGTGCCTCTTATTCCATGGTTCTCTTTGACAATCTACAATGCACTTGACCTCAGGAGTAGCTCTGCATCAGGCTTTAAGACCAAGTCTGGAAGTGGTCTGCAGGAGGTAATGAGCACTGTTAAAAAGCCAGCATTGAGCCAGGCACTGCCAGTCCCATTCTGGCTTTTCGCTCTGAGCCCAGTAATTAGATTTCTGCCTCATTTCTGTGAGGAAATCCTAGCTTTGTATCTCAGTCTTATAACTACTGCCCGTAGTTCTCCTTGAAGAAAGTCCACCTTCAGGCAATTTGCCCAGCAACCTTGAACTTCCTTGCTTTTATCTTTGTCCCCATCCCCCCACTCATCCTACACCCATCCCACCTAGTGCATGCACATGAGTATGTGTGCACACCCACATAAATGTGCACACGCACGCACGTGCACACACACACACACACACACGAACAAATCAATGGACATTTACCAAGTACCTAATATGTGTTAAGTCTCTGCATAGGGTACTAACGAATCAAAACCATGAATATACTACAAATTAATTATAGATAATTTGGAAATAATGGTTTATGACATTATTGTTCATCTTAGGAGGACAAATATTTGAGAGTTGTAATTTCCTTACATTTCCTTAGATGGCTTCAAATTAAATCTGTCAATCTACTGGAAGCACGCTCTTGAGAAGTAAGAAGAATTGCTGTCTTTATATTTCTGTCGGGTTTAACATTTAACATTTGTTGTGTGTGTTGCACACAGTAACGTCTCAGTTATTTATTGAATGAATGCATGAATGAATGGTTTTGACCTGCCCTTTGCAGGTGGATATGAAGTGTGAGGGCAAGTTGATTCCCAAAGAAATCGTTTTTACTCTGTTTATTTAAAAATAAAAGAATAGCCCTGGCCAGTTTGGCTCAGTGGTTAGAGCGTCGGCCTGCGGTCCAGAGAGACCCGGGTTCGGTTCCCGCTAAGGGCATGTACTTCGGTTGCAGTTTGTCCCCGGCCCTGGTTGGTCGTGCAGGTGGCAGCCACTCAATGTGTCACTTTCACATCGATGTTTCTCTCTCTCTCTCTTCCTCTCTCTCCCTCCCACTCTATCTGAACAAAAAAATGAAAAAATGTCCTCGGGTGAGGATAAAAAAATAAATAAATAAATAAATAAATAAATAAATAAATAAATAAATAAATAAATAAATAAATAAAAATAAAAGAATAAAGCCGGGAGTGTCATCTGACCCCCTCAGGCTTCACCAAGCCACTGAAAAGGAACTCAGTGTTGTACAGCATGATGTCACTGCATGGTCCCAGTAGAATTTTCAGACTTACTTCCACACTGAAGAAGGAAAGCTGGTCTTAAAAATGCTGACCATCATGCTGGTTTGTGCTCAGGAAAATTAAAAAGTCCAGCTATCTTCTCCATCAAATGAACTGAGCAATTTTAGGTAGTCCCCAAACAAGTGCAACGTCGGAACCCGACTTTTCACATTATTCCTTTCCCTTTAAGGTGGGGAGACGGTGTGAAGGTGGAATGTCAAGCTCCCTGAGTCCCACAGTTTCTCTGTCAAACAATCACTAGTCACTAATGAGATGAAGAAAACAGTTTGGGCCAATGTGGGCACAGTGCCCAACAGAAAATCTCCAATCAATGCATCCTCAAATAGCTGTTTCCGAAATGCCATTTCCAAAAGTATAGTATGGACATTTAAAAACCCATCGTGTCACTCCATCTGTCACAGTCATTAATTAAGGATGGCATTTAAATAACGAGTTAACGTTTTGCTTCCCGGATTCAATTATTTCCTTACTTAGGACTGGCAATGATGATGATAAAGATTTTCTGAAGTCAGGAATAAAACGGGGACCATGCAATAAATACTTACAACGGGGTTCTTTGAAAGCCTTTTAATTAACTTGCTGTGTGAGAATCTTCCCTGCTGCCGCACATCAAAGTGCTAACGTGCAGGCCCCACTAAGCCACTCAGAAAGCGCTTCGGAGCGGAGTTCAAAAAGAAACGTAAGACTTCCCATCACAGAACTGCTGTCAAGGAAGCAGTTTCTCTGGAAGAAAGCTCAGCAACCTCTTGCTAAAACAGAGGCTTTCTGTGCTGCCATAACCATATGGGTATGCACAGTACACTCTCTGGAAGATAGAGTGATATAAAAAATGTTTAACTGCCCTGGCTGGTGTGCTCAGTGGTTAGAGCGTCAGCCCAAGCACCGAAGGGTCACAGGTTCAATTCCCGGACAAGGGCATATACCTGGGTTGCAGGTTTGATCCCTGGCCCCGGGTCGGGGCACATGTGGGAGGCAACCAATCAATGTGTCTCTCTCACATCGATGTCTGTGTGTGTGTGTGTGTGTGTGTGTGTGTGTGTGTGTGTCTCCCCCACTCCCTCCCTTCACTCTCTCTGAAGATCAATGGAAAAAATACCCTGGGTGAAGATTAACAACAACAACAAAAGCATTTAACTAACCAGCTAATATGCTACAAAAAGAGAAGATCCTACCGTGTACCTTTTATTTTAATTTCCAAAGAGACTGACTTTTAATCAGCCTTGGATCAGTGATATTGGTCTCTCTGAAGTCCAATTAGCTGGTAGCATCCTGTCCACTTGTCTTTACATAATGATAAAGAATTTTGTAGATACAAAATTTTAATAGTCTTATTAAATTTCCACCAAGGTTTTCCATTATCATACTTTTTCACCTTTACAAAAACCTTCTTGCCCTGGCCGGTTTGACTCAGCAGTTGGAGCATCGGCCTGCGGACCAGAGAGTCCCGGGTTCGGTTCCTGCTAGGGGCGTGTGCCTTGGTTGCGGTTTGTCCCCGGCCCCGGTTGGGGTCGTGTGGGTGGTGACCACTCGATGTGCCTCTCTCACGTTGGTGTTTCTCTCTCTCTCTTCCCCCCTCTCTCCCTCCCACTCTATCTGAAGATAAATGCAAAGGTGTCCTCGGTGAGGATAGAAAAAAAAAAAACAAAAAAAAAAACCTTCTTGTCTTCCCTTTGGCCTCTGATTCATCAGAGCACCTCAGAAGACAGTGATGTTTCCACCGAAAAGGGCCAAGAGCTCTGTGAGGCTCATGTCGTGCCAGAGAATCCTCTGGACCTGACTGGGGATAAAGCTGAAAGCCCTGAGGATTTCCAGCTGAGCATCAAGCCCATGTGGCCTCTCAGCACATTTTCCTCCGCTGGCATCACTGCGAAAGGAAGTGGCACCCAGGTACTGCCGGCACAAATCCACCACGAACTACCTCATTTCCTTCTGTGAGAGTTCACCAGGTGGTATGTCCAAGGCTGAGTTTATCAAATATCTGAATTTCACCGAAGTGTTCTGTCAACATGAAACATAGTATAAACTATGCGGAGGCCTAATGTTCAAACCGAACAGCAGAGGACCTGCAGGCATCTGTACCTTTGTCCCAGACTCTAATCTGGAATATACAGGAAGCTGAAAGCCTGCATGACCTCTAATCCATTCCCCTTGTACCTGTGTTCCCCTGTTTGCTGCTTCAGAAGACATGTCTTCATCTGCTGCGTTTAGGTCCCCTTGGGAAGGACCTCACCTCCCCAGAGAAAATCCATGGATAGATATAAGGGTTTTTGTTAATAGATGCTGATGGCTGGGAGGCCAGACATCAATTTTATATATAAATGGTATTGTAATTGGGAAAAACTGAATACAGTATGGATATTATATGAGATGAAAATGTATTAAAATAGTACAATAGAGCCCGGCCGGTGTGGCTCAGTGGTTGAGCGTCAACCCATGCACCAAGAGGTCTCCGGTTCGATTCCCGGTCAGGGCACATGCTCAGGTTGTGGGCCCGATCCCCAGTGGGGGGCATGCAGCAGGCGGCCAATTGATGTTCTCTCTCGTCGATGTTTCTATCTCTCTCTCCATCTCCCTTCCTCTCCTTCTTAAAAAAAAAAGTACAATAGAGTATTTGATTAGAAAAAGAAGTTTCAAGGTTATATAGTATGATATGATTTATCACAGATATAGTGGCATATGTGGTCCCCAAAAATGTAAACATACTTAACAGCTGATGCTCAACTGATGTTTCTTTTCATTTAACCCATTGGAATTTATAATTATTCAAAGTGTGCATACGTGTTTTGGGACACCCTATATTTTATGTATGCATATATGAATAATAGTTGATTCATTCAACAAATATTTATCAAATACCTACTATATCGATACAACCTCCCTACCCTCAAAGAACTTGTCATGTCCTGAGAAAGAGAGACATGTATTCAACTAAACATAAGTCATTCTTCTTTAAGGGCTATAAATTACTAAATGCTTCACCCTTGTGTATAAAAGAGGTAGGCTGTTGGTTTGAGATTACCATTTGTTATACTGACAAAAATATTTCTATTCCTACTTTACTAAGTTTTAAAATATGGGGATAGATGTTTAAATTTCTCAAGTACCATTTCAATATATTGCAAAATTATTTTTCCCTCTTTGATCTTTCCATATGCTGAATTATGGTAATACATTTTCCTACATTAAAATATCATTGAATTTTTAAATTAATCACAGCATAGTATCCTGCTAATATTGTGTTAGATTCCAGCTGCATATGGTATATTTAGGATTTTTTTATATTTATGTTTGTAAATAAAACTTGTCTGTTGAATATTTTATTAATAATATTGAGCTTGGTATTTGCCCAATATAATTAACTAAGAAATCATTAATTAGTTCTACCAAAATTGATTAAGACAAAGAATAAAATGACACAAATGTACATGGTAAGTGAGAAGCAGACTGTTGCAACAGAAGCAGAAATTGCAAAACAAACTGTGATACTTTAAGTTTAAAAAAATTAAATCATACTACAATAATTGAAAAATTATATATATTCCAACTGTCTCCTCAGTCTTTTAAAAAAATTTACTCAACTTCTCTTATAAATCAATAAAAGAAATTTTGTTACACTTGATTATTTAAAAGCCCTGTTTTAACCCTTTCTTTGTAATAGGTATATTAAGTATGCCAGTTTGCAAATTAACCACTTACAGGGATTATATAAGAAAAGTTTGTCAATCTGGCTCCATAAAGAAAATTTTAGTTTTGCCCTGGCCAGTTTGGCTCAGCGGTTGGAGCGTTTGCCTGCGGACCAGAGAGTCCCGGGTTCGGTTCCCGCTAGGGGCACGTACCAAAAAAAAAAAAAAAAAAAAAAAAAAAAAGAAAATTTTAGTTTTGGCTTGAAATTTTGGCAAATGAATGACAGAATTTATGTGCACCTTTCGGTAGGACCAGATGTGTTAATTTGATCCCTAAGTTATCTTCTGAAAGATTTTCCACTTTTCAGGGTGGAAATTCCACACAAACAGGCAAATTTATGACTATAGAGTTCTGGTCTTAGAAACGACCAAACTCTTGCCCCAGTCTCATGTTTTATGAAGTGTTAATCGTAATTGTTTCAGAGATGTTTCTTCTACAGAAAAATGTATTCCAAGTGGAATTTTAAAAACAAATATAATATTCTTCTGAAATTTGACTCGCATATCTATTTTATGGAAGCCAAAAACATAACTCTGTGTGGAATTTTCCTAAGTTCAAAGCGAGGGCACGATTCACTAAGTTATTCCTGATGTCTCCTCCTCAAGCGAACTTCGTGCTCAGTTGTTCTGAAAATCATCATTTCCTCAATGCCAATTTTCTTGCATTCCTATGAATCCTACACTGAGGAAGGAATTTAATCACTGCCTTCTAGTTGTCTACGCTGCCAGAACACTCCTATAGAGAACTGACGCTCCTTGGAGTTTGTGTGGGATTGGAGTGGACAGCACCTCTTCCAAAGTGATTTTTTGAGTTAATAAAAAAAGTCATCTAAGAAAGGGGAAAATATGAAGAGTGATGGCCTTTGAGAAGGTAAAATTGCTGCTGTCCCCAGAGTGCTAACAGCGTAGGTCAGCTTTCTCTAGAAAGTTTTCAAAAGGGCTCATGAACTGTGAACTCAGCTAAGCACGAATGGACACACCACCACCACTGCATAGAAACAGGCAGATATGTTAACTTAATGACAGACCAATGGACCCCCTAAAGAATGTGATAATATTGTGCCAGCTACCTCTTACATAAATGCTACATCTTACATAACTGTGTTGTTACTACTTCTGCTTTCCCCTCAAAGACCTTTTGAAGTGTTTAAAGCAAAAGATGAGAGAAGACGTGGGCTGCCCAAATCACAGAGGCGATTTGCTAAAATAAACCACGAAAACCTCTACTCTCATTCTTCCCAAATGGAAAGCAGTGTCCACTGGTTCCAAAAGGCCCTACCAAAACAAAATATGCCCTCACACTGAAACACACCAACAGGCAGTTACAGGTTGGATAATTCCAGTCTTACATGCTGGTTTCAGAAAGAAAAAAAAAAAAGGCACTCTACAGTTCAGACTGACACTAAACTAGACTCATTTCCATATTTTTCTCTCCCCAGATTGACTCAGCCTATATGGAAACAACGCACTTTCCAAAGATAATATGATAATATATTCAGAGAAAAAGGAAAAATGCCAAGTTTTATACCTCTCCCCAGTAAGTCTTCTGGTAGCAAGAAATGTATACAGGTAGACAGGATGGACAGGTGCACAGACAAGGCAAAGGCTGATTTGTTAGAATTGTAGGGTTGTGGATGATTGCTTCTTCTCTTATTTGAAGTTTATTAAAGTACTTTATGATTTTTTTTAAACTAAGAGTCAAAGACAAAGGTCACAAATTGCCAACCACAGGCTAGATCTGGCCCACAACGGCTTCTAACAAAGTCATGGCCATTTCACATTTAGGAGATTATTGCACAAATACTTGAATGTTTAGCTTCTCATGAACAATGCAAAGATGTGGAAAAACTAGGTCCATATTCCCACATGAGCTCAACCAGTCTGAGCTGTGAGGAGACCACCTGGCCTTATAAACAAGTTGCTCTAACCAGCTGCCATAGGCCCCAGGCTCCGCCCACATGGGCACCTACAGGTGGGGATCCTGGGGCCGGCAACCGCATTAAAAAGTTAGCATGACTCCACGTGTATCAGTGAGCCCTCTCCTTGCCCTCTTCATATCTTTACCTTTCGGATATCCTCTCAGGGGTCAAATTAGAGAAAGTCTATATCCGCTTTCAGAAGTTACATCATCTTCGAGTAGTCACAGTATAATAAACATTTGGCAAAGACTCACAAAACAGCAGTAAACCCTGCTAATTATTACAATAATTAGTAATACATAACCATAGAGACACTTTGGGGACTGAGTTCTCAAATTAGTCAACTCTAGGAAGAAAACAAAAAGATCCCTGAAAAACGAAATTTGGCCGGTGTGGCTCAGTGGATTGAGCGTCGTCCCATGGACTGAGAGGTCCCGGTTCGATTCCCGTTCAGGGCACATGACTGGTTTTTAGGCTTGATCCCCAGTAGGGGGCGTGCAGGAGGCAGCCGATCAATGCTTCTCTCTCACATCAATGTTTCTATCTCTCTCTCCTTCCCTCTCTCTAAAAAATCAAAAAAAACATATTTTAACAAAAATGAAAGTCAGGGTTAGAACATCTCAGTGTTCTATTCACAAACATTCTTGTGGAAACCAACACTGAAGCAGGATAATGAGAACCCAGATGTTATTCCATTTGCCTTTGTCCTTCCCTGCTTCCTCTTAGGCCCAAGCTAATGGATATGTCTGTGTTTGTTAAACAACACACAGGTGTTAATTAACCCACTCAAGGAGGGATTATATATGTTTATAATTTCCAGTGTTCAAAATCATTGCTTTACCCCCAAAATAGCAAGCCACCATACAGTTAAACATAAAATGACCGAGTATACATGCAGGTGCAAGCTCATTTAACAGTGCACAGAGAAGTGGTATGATTTTTAGGTGTAGTTTTTTTTGTTTGTTCGTTTTTTTGGTACTGTTGACATCCCACCATGGCCTTCGTAAAGGGACAATTCTTACCTTGTTAATGGTCCCAGGTCGCCTGAGTCTTGGCTTCCAGCTTCACTGGGAGTGCTCACTGATTTCGAGGAGGGAGACATAGGGGTTGGGACTAAATAATGAAAATAACAGGTATCCCATGTTAAAAAATGCAGCGGCTGCACTGGGGAAGAGCAGTGTCAGACAAATCAAAACAAATGGGCCCAAATTAAAGTGGTTGTATGGCCAGGAGAGATTGAGATGGGATATGGAAAAAAAAAAAAAAAGGAAAGAAAAGGAAGAAAGTCAAGTGAATTTTTTATAGTTTGGAAATTAAAATTTGAAATGAATTTAGACAGAATTAACTTAGGGAATCTAAGGCCATGTCCACCTTAACGAAGTAAAATGGAGAATCAAAATAGTTATCCAGATAATTCAAGTCAAAGACCTCTACTCTGAACCAGCCAGATAATTCTAACTCTCCACTTTATTTTGTTAGTATAGATGTGACCTATCAAAGAGTAAAATGGAGTGTCTATAAAACTTTACAAGATTATGAAATAAGTGATTCTGGAGCATGTAAATGGTCAAGACGGGTCAGAAAAGTGTGTTGTATGTCTGCCTTGGGAGGGAAATCTATCGTCTGTGGATTATAAGCTGCATTTGCTAAGAGAGACTAAGTGACAGAGAAAGGGTAAATGCTAACCTGGTAATTTAAAAATCTCTTTCAAGACAAAGAAAAATGCCAGGATGCTGTATTTTTACATTTAATTAATCGTTTCACCCCGTTGTGCTGTTTACTGTGTTTGGGACTTGTGTTCTTTGCCTCTGTCAGCTCTGGACGGCACTGCCACGCACACACAGCAGACTGCCATTCTGAAGACAGGATGTACAAGTTCAAAGATCAAGGTCAGTGTGAGCTGAAAATCCAACGGGAAGAATAAAGCTAAAGAAAATGCAAATGTATTTTTTTCACTCTGTCCTTCAGATACGAGCCAAATGTCCTTCAGACAGAAGCTGTACCAAATAGCCAAGATGGCTCCGGGCCAGGCGAATTCAACGGGTTCTCAACATCACACGTGCCAAAGGAGCCATATGGGCAGGAAAAAACTTCAGTACATGAGTGTGGCTTCCCATTTGGTTTCAATCATGTGTAATTTCCTTTTATTTATTTAATAGGGTAAAGGGTTTAACTATTTTGTCCAAATCCTATAACACAATGGCAGATCTGTCAAGAAACTAAGAATTTTCATGTGGTCCTACAATTAATCCACTGATTATCCTCTGCGGTAAGTCAGAGAGATGGATGGAAACTCAAAATGGGGTCTACCCTTGCCAAGGCCAGTTGGTAGGGATGCAGGCATAGTTCAGAATTTGGTTATGGTTTAGGGATATTTAACTATTTTACTCTTAAAGTTTAATTGCTGGCTTTATGTAGGGTAGGGAAGAATAGGATGTACTACTACTGTGTTTAAACAGTGTTCAATCACATTGCAACAGACTTTCCAAAGCTAGTTTGAGGGGAAAATATAATTGATTACAAAATGTCTAATTTATATCACATGTCAACCAAATACAAAATAGTTTGTCAATTTCTTTGAAGAAGGTCCATCAGTCACATAGTCCACAGGTTATACCTTCCACATCATAAGAAACTAAACAAAACAATCAGCATCTTATTGGGGCTTATTATAATCATTGTTAGACATGATATTACCTACCACAGATTGAGGTTGAATATAAAATGCTTTCTCATGCTGTTTTAGTTTTGTGTGTACATATTAAATTATATTCAGCAACACTTAAAAATGTGTATGCTTATTAAATATTGCTCTTTTCTGTATTTACATTAGTATAAATACTTGTTATTTTATTGTACATGGGATGGATCACTTTTGTTCTTAGTTTAAGTAACTATGGAAATCAATGAAAACTTATTTTAATATAAAAGCCAATGATAAGATTAAAAGGAAACAGACCATTTTTAAGGGACCTGATATTGTATTTATTTATATGTATTGTTTTAAAAGTTGTTTTTAAAAACTATATTGGATATTACATAGTTTTATAGACACCCTAAGATTACTCTGCAATATAAGGAAAGCAAATGGAGAAAGAAAAATAAAATAACTTATCACATGAGCCATCTATGGGTAAGTGACAGAAGAAACACATGTACAGGATACCTTCAACACAAATAAAACAATAGTTCAATACCCAACCCCAAGTGATAAAATGAAATCATGGACAATTAACTAGGAACGAATGAGTTGGAGGAGGGGTATTACGGTGAAAATGCCAATTAGCAATAAAACCAGATACACAATAGAGTCAAATAAATTTAAACTTGTTAATTAGCTGCTAATCTGTCACAATTTTAAGTTTTCCTTCAAATTTCCCACTGAGCATTCTACTTTCATCATGGAATAACTATGCCTGGAGTTATAAAACTCATAACCAGATTCACCGTATTTAGGTTGGCAGAGAGAGACTGGAATTCAGCGATGGAAATGAAGAACAATTTAAGAAAAAAATTCCGAGATTTCTCGTATTTACCATGTGGCAACTCATTTAACAAGTATAAAATAATCTAATAGTAGACCGGTGGAGACGGTCGACCACATAGTCAGTCAACAAACAGCAAACTGCAAAGAACTTTACAACCTGTCCTCCCATCTCCTTCCAGCCCTCAAGTCCGGAAATAAATACGCCTGAACCATAAGCCACGGAATTTCTTTAAAAAATAAAAATAAACAAGACGTAAAAGAAGAGTAAACGCTGGACATGGTATACCCCATGCAAGCCAAACGTAAGGAAATAGTAACACAAAGCGCTGTCTGGTACCTAGAGGTGGCTCCGGCGATATGCCGATGCTTTGCAGCAAAGCCTCCGTCTCTCGGCGTTTGCGATCCAGGTCTGAGTCGTCCTGGACAGGTTCTTTCTTCTGCTGCATATCAGCCTTTGAAAAGTAGATGCCAGTAAGAAAAGTCAGTAACAGAACTGCGTGTGTGCTTTTCCTGGCTGTAACGGAAAACGGTACATGCGGGGCAGCAACGAATAGGCAGAAACCCTAACTAGATATAATCACGTGTATGAAGGATGAAATTCCATTTAATAATTACTAACCCAGTGCTTTCTCTTTTGGTTGTAGGCTTTTTCCTGTCTCCATCGCATGGTTATAAAAGTTTCTCTCACTGGTTTTGGAAGAAACCATCAAGGCAAATTAGTTTTTAAGAATTCTGTCTGGCTTTTTAGACCTCCTCGACCCTTCTGGGAAAACACACTATCTGCTCTCGATGGTTGTGTGTTTATAATACTCCCCACCCCCGTGTGTGAGATTATGCAAACAAGGAATTACTGGGATCTGGCTAAAAAGTAAACTTAGCTATGAAAATCGGTCACTGTAAAGACACTATTTGTACCAGCAATCTAAGTTTACCATGATTTAAAATAAACCGGGCTAAAATGTTTTTAAGGCATGCAAACAATATTAATGTAAGTCTTGTTACTAGTTACTTGTGACTTTCATAGGCTTCCATTATACATACATATTAACTCAAAAGAGAGAATTATCACGTAGAAAAATATAGAACAAAAAATCATTTAGGAGGACTTCCTTCCCCAAATTCTGTCTAAAAAGCACATCTTGTTTGAGCCTTTGTCAGATCCTATGCCCAGTTTGTGTTTTAAGGACAGTGACACGTCACAATACAGGTTAAAGGAAGTCTGGGAGATTCTGGGAGAATTAAACATTCAGGTCTTTTTTTTTTTTTCCTTTTTCATAATACAGTTACTTCTTAAGACAAGGCATTTGCCCCATGTCTGAAACACGATAACATCTTATTTGATGTGCAGCTACCTCCCGACAAAGCTTTGTGAGTTCAGAGAAGTAAAGCTGTCCTAAGGCTTGTCAAAAACCAGTGATGCAGTTATCAGACACGCCTTCCTCCCCAGGGGCAAGGTGGGCACCCTAACAGGCACATTGCTTCCTTTAGGACATTGCAAAGAGGACACTGAAAAGCAGTGAAGCATACTTTACATCCAGGCATCTAAAGCAGAATGAGTTCATGCGCTTTTGACTTACTCCCAGGCTGTAACCTACACCCTGATTATAAGCAAAATGCATTTTTGCACATACTGCTGAGCTCAACACTTCCATTATTCTTTGCCCCAGGCTTAAAATGCACTTATATATTTTTAAGTCTACCTGTCATTACAGGGAAAGAGCCATCATGGGGGTCGATCAGGGCTAATGAGAGTACAAGAGGATATCAGGCAGTCTCACGTAATCCAAAATTCTGAAATGGCAGTTTAATCTCTATCAGTGAAGATATCACAGTTCACGTTCTTTTCCGACTTTAGCATTGAAGCTACTGAAGCAAGTTCCAAAGCGTATGCGTACAACAGAGGCAAAGGTAGAAAAGGTGAGAAAAATTTCAGAGGACACATTTCAGTGTCCTCTTTGCAATGTCCTCTTTGCAGAGTGAGGATCTATATCAATATTCACATATCTCAAAGTTAAAAGAAGGACTGAAAGAAAGAGGGATGGGGTGGGGTGAAAGAAAAGGGAATTACCCTGAAATACCAACGAAAAAACGAAGATAAGCAAAATTCATCTTAGGAAGCCAATATGGAAATGTATAACCGGTTTTACAGTGAAGAGTTTAAGCCATAGCTGGACCATCAGCATTACTGAGAGCAGATATGTGTTTATTTTGTTCATTACTATATCCTCACATCTAGATCAGGGCCTGACACATAGTAGATGATCGATAAAAAATGTGGTGAATGAATGAATGAATGAATGAATGAATGAATGAATATCTGCCTTTGGTAAATGTTATTCTATCACTATAGAATCTTCCACCAACTGTACCCCATTCAGAAAGCCTTTTACAACACCACTATTAGGAGTTATCTAAACTTCCAGTGACCTGTGCTCATAACAAAACCATTTCTATAATCTAAGATCAAAAATAAAAAATCTTTAACTTCCCTCATTCTTTCCACAAAAACGTATTGAAGGACAACAGAGAAGTTCCAATGCAGCTTACATAGCATGAACAGAAAAAAATCCACCTAATCTTTTCCTTTTGAATAAACTTGGGGCATATTATTTGTAACTTTTTGTCATGTATGTCCTATGTAGAAAGGCACAGATTATGGTTTTTTTTTTTTAATTTATTCTAACGTTAATCACTAAGCCTTCAAGAAACATACTATAGGGTAAATTACGTGTCAACATGCATAACCATACATTGTGCAAAAAACCTACACCTGAATTCCACCTCCAAAATTTCACTGCCACAATATAAGGTGTCTTTTCAACGCATTCCCTGCTTCCACCTTTTAAGATTTTTCTATTGACTTTTAGAGAGAGAGGAAAGGAGAGGGAGAGATAGAAACATCAATGTGAGAGCAAAACATTGATCAGCTGCCTCCTGCACACTCCCTACCAGGGATCCAGCCTGCAACCCAGGCGTGTGCTGACTGGGAATTGAACTGGCGACCTTTTGGGGCACAGGACAATGACCAATCAACTGAGCCACACCAGCCAGGGCCCACCTTTTTTAATTCTTAAGGAAACATAGAATATAATGACATACATTAATAAGGACAAATGTCCATCTAGATGTAACAAAAGCATAGGAAAGCTATCAACACTGAAGGTTGACCATGAAAAATGTGAAATTAGGTTACTGGGGCTTATTGAAAATAAAGGCAGTTCCTATCTGTTATTAATTAGCACCTTAAACTAAACAAAATGTTACTTTATCCAAGACATTTACACCAAGTATCCTAATCATGAAACTTGTTTTTTTTTCCATGTAAATACTACAGAATCCTAATATATTTTAATGACTCAATAAAGACTGATTTCACAGTACCAGCAATTAAAAATATGCTAAAGGTGCCTTCCCCAGAGAATGACATTTCTGTTTGTGGAGGGTAATTACACCTGAGACCCAGAGAGAATAATCGAACAATGAAAAATTGTCAGCTGAGATTTATCAGTCACTTTTCCAAAGACAGCTTCGTGGTTATTAGAGGAACAAGTGAGGACAGCCAGGAAACCTCTGTCCGTCCTACCTTGCAGCAATTCGGCAGAAGGCCAAGGACAGGACGAAACTTCAGGGTGGCCCCATTAAGCACACCTCATTGTATTGAGGCCAATTTTTCATGAAATTGGGTCTGTGTCTTAAATGGTGGCCACTATATTTATTTTAAAATCAGATTTCATCCATAATACCACAACCAAGAAAGCAGTTGACATCCAAAGGAGCAGTGAGTGGTAATTTTATACATGTACACAGTTTTCTGGATTCTGCGGAGACAATCAGCCTGGGTGGTCCTAACTCACACCAGTTTTCAGTCATGGCAAAAATAGTTACTCAGATTAGCATCAACGATCATTTTGTTTCCTTTTTATTCCAAATTTGTTTTATTCACAATGTAAGTTTAAATAAAGTTAAAAATCAAACCTATAAGCTTAAGGCTATTTCTAACTCTCTATAAACAACATAAAATATAGAAAATCTTCAGGAGTCAGTGACAGTGGCCAGTTGACTGGAGCATCCCATGGACTCAGGATCAGAAGCTTCCTAGGAAATTTCCAGGAAATTACCCCAGACGCATGAAAAGGATGTCAGTGACCAGCAGCTCCGGTCTGCCTTAGTTTGTGTATTCATTCATTCACTCATACAGTTGTAATACAGATCAATAATACAATAATTGTCCCTGGTCGGTTTGGCTCAGTGGTTATAGCGTCAGACCAAAGAGTCATGGGTTCAATTCTGGTCACGGGCATGTATTTCAGTTGCGGTTCGGTCCTCAGCCCTGGTCAGGGTTGTGCAGGAGACAACCAATCGATGTGTCTCTCTCACGTCGATGTTTCTCTCTCTCTCTCCCTGTCTCTCTCTCCCACTCTATCTGAAGACAAATGGAAAAATATCCTCAGGTGAGGATTTAAAAAAAAATACAATAATTAATAATAATACAAGAATAAACTCTGTTGCACACCTACAACTTTAACCTACTTTTCCCTCCCCTGTATAATCCTTAACTGAAGGCCTACTGTCAGTAGCAGGATCCGTGCTAACACTGACTCAGTGATGAAAAACATCCAGCCCTGTCCTCAGAAGTTTACACTATTAGAAGAGAAAGACAAGTGAGGAGGCAACTATAATGCTCTGTGCCAAACGGTTTGATAAGGTCGAGGATGGGGTGCAGGACTAACTTAGTCATCGGTGCAGAAAAGCATCAGAGAAGACTTCCTGGAGGAAGTGACATTGGAGATGAGAACTGAAGGACATGCAGTTAACAGCCAGGTGAAGGACAATAGAGAGAAGTCGAACAGTAAAAGCAGAGGGAGGAGAATATTCACAAACTCCCAGTCATGAGGGAGCCCACCCATGTAAGTAGCTAAGCCTGGCTGGAACGTGGATTTTAGGGAGAAAGAAAATTGGGCAGAAAGAGTGTTGTGCCTGTCCAGGACCTGATGATCACTGTAAGGTGGGAAAGGGGGTGATGAAAGAATGACACCAGATTTCTGCTTTGGACAACTGCCCGGAAGTTGGGGGTGGGGGCCCTGAGACTAGAGATAGAGGGCAGCTACCCAGACGGCTTGGGCCTCTGGAATTCAAGAACGTCTGAAAAAGAGGGATCAGAATAGATTACTTCCAGGTTTCTTTCAGCAACAAAATGCTATAATCCCAGGAAACTAGAGGTAGGTCTTGAATTATAAAACCCTTCCAATAATGGGGCATTTTTTAGAAAGCGGCCACACCAACAGCAATCCTGATAAATGCATGCAGCCGGGCCACGGATTGCCTTCTACTCCGGGAGCTGATCTCAGGAGCAGAACAACAGCTCTGTGTCCTTCACTGATCTCCAGCATCTCCAGGGGCCTCACAGAACTCAGAGAGAGGCGCTACTCCTCTCCGTCCCCCAGAGGGAAACGATCTCAGGCCATCTGGTACCCGCTCAAGGCCCTGCAGGGAAGGGCAGAGCCAGGCTCTCCGCCAGGGTCCATCAGAAGGCTGTGTGCACAACCACTGAGCTGGCTGTCTTCTGTCTGACAACACTGGGTCTTTAAACGAAAAACACTGAGATGGGAGACTATGACTCCGTATCACCAGGGGAGTCCGGAGAGCACAGGCTTCACCCATCCTGTCCGTGTAGAAATGAGGAAAGTAAGAATAGGTGACTTTAATTCCAGAACTAGCAGAGGCCCGGACCGCCTGCCGCCCAGGAGCTCCGCACTCCCACCACCTGCCGCCCAGGCCCAGGGCCGGCTGCGGTGCAACAAGCCACGTCTCCAGCAGGCAGAGCTGCTCGGAGCAGACACAGAAAGGGTGGCCTGTTCCGATCGGCCTGACCTGGAGCAGACAGCCTAATTCGGAACCAGATTTCCCACATTACACCACGTTTTGCGGTAATTCTGTGAAATTCAAGTTGGATATTAGAATGTCAGTTTAAAAGGAAACCGGTTATTAGTAAAGGAAAACAGGTGCTTTGAAACTACAGTCAGTGTTGACGTGTGAAGGAAAGGAAGCATAATAACGTAATGCTTTTTTTGGCTTTGCGTGTAAATGAATAGCCATTTCTTGTCATTCTCGCCTCCACTTCACCCAAAGACTGCATGTAAAACAGCAAAGATCTCCAAAGGAAAGACATCACGCACACTGTCAAGGACAAATAAACGATGGCGTCAATCACAGGGTAATGCGATGGAGAGATACAAGATGCCAGGGGTTAATACACAACTGCAATTACGCTTTGTTGGAAAATAATTGTTATAATCTGTTACCGTGGTATCCCAAGCCTTCGAGTATGAAACAACACTTATTTAGAAGGTGAGGCATCAAAATACATTCTCTTTCTTCTTAAAGAAAAACTCTTAAGTAAGGAAGCAGCTCTGGGTTCTATGACATAAGCATATCATACTATACAAAGTTTCTTTCTTGGAAAACTATTCAAAAATATTTTTGGCCACTGCTTTTTGTACAAGATGAAGGCTATTTCTACACTTCATACCAAGTATTATAAAATAATTCTTTTAGAGGATCCTCTTTATCAACCTTCCCCCCACAAACACCGCGACACCTAGTATTTACCTCTTTTTTTTTCCTCTCCTCTTCCTTCCGTTTCTTCTCTTCTCTTATCTGTGCTAAGCGCTGTTTTTTGCGCTCTAGCTCAGCTTTTAAGTCACTTTTGTCAGACATGTTGGTTTCCTTGGAGAGAAAGAAAAAAATGTGAATTGATAAAAATAACTTTTCTATATTATCATTCAAAAGGAAATTTAGATTTGGGGCAATAACAGGTTGTCTTACTTAGCCTATGTCAAAGAATCAAAGAAACAGGTTAAGTTAGATCTGGTCTCTCTCTATATACAATCATATATATATATTTGAAGAAATGCAATGTTATAGTCCATTCTAATCTGAAAAATAATAGCAACTTCAGATTAAGCAACATATTTTCTGTAGAAGTTTCTTAAATAAACAAAAGATAAATAAATAAGAGAACCAAGAAGGTCCATCATTATGACTTCCAATTTAGATGATAATGGACAACTCCTGCCCACACTGAGAAAAGAAAACAGGCTGTCATAAACCCTCAGAGACGTGCCCTGCTCAAATTTCTATGGACTCAGTAAACATTCCTCCAGTGACCTTGGGCACATGGAGATTTCATTTTGCCTAATGTAATGTGCATCAGGGAAGACAGCCACTGAAGACCTAACATGTTAATCTTCTTTTTCGGTAAAACTCCTCCCAAACTGTCACAATTAATTTTGTCTCCAGCACAACCCTATTTCTATACAACTTATATTTGCATACTGAATGCAATCTTGCTTGTCTTTGTACCTTCTTTTTTCAAAGCAAAAAAGGTTTGTGAACACATGAAACAGGAGATAAACACCAAGGCAAATTCTTGGGAAAATTTATATGAACGAGATTTCATTTCCATTTTCATGGTGATGGTGATGCTGGTGGTGATGGTGCCAGAAATATTTTCAAATAAAGTGAGTTTGGAGGAGACTCTCAGCAATCACCACTGATTCTGTTTGTCTCTTTTGTGTTCCCAACTGGAAACTAAGAAAATGGAAAGACTGAGAAATGAAGACCCTCCCATGACCCAAATTCCTAAAATAAAGTAAAAATAAAAAACTAACCATAAATGTCATGAGTACTCATTTGCCTATTATTTGTATGCAACTATGATGAATATATTATATATTCCTACATGAATGACAGAGCAATAGAAGGCAAAGAAAAAAAAAAAAAAAAAAAAAGAACCAAAGAATACAAAACAATGAAAAAGTCCTCACGCCCTGGCCAGTCTGGCTCAGCAGTTAGAGCATCAGCCCAGGGACCAGAGAGTCCCGGGTTCAGTTCCCGCTAAGGGCACGTACCTCGGTTGCAGTTTGTCCCCGGCCCCAGCTGGGGTTGTGTGGGTGGCAACCAGTCGATGTGTCTCTCTCACATCGATGTTTCTCTCTCTCTCTTCACCCCTCTCTCCCTCCCACTCTATCTGAAAATAAATGCAAAAAATGTCCTCGGGTAAGGATAAAAAAAGAAAAGAAAAAACCCTCACACTTCCTGGCATCGTCTTTAGAAGGTCGTCAGCAATCCGCTGTCACCCTAAGACAAATACACATAGTTGAGAAGTGTACTGGGTTGCTACCGTACACATTTCTGCTCATGGTGTGATGGCAAAGATGTGAAATAACAATAATAATCACAACAATCAATCTCTGCCATTCATGATCACACTCTGTCTTCATTTTTCAACAAATATTTTTGAACATTTAATCTGTGCTAGGCACTCTAGGCAGGGGTGGGGCATGTCTGGCCCGCAAGCCCTAGAAATCAATACCAGCTAACATCACACGCCTCACCAAATTAGCCTGGCCAAATATAGCAGGCTAATTTTTAAGTTGATAATTTCTCTTGGCCCGTGAATGATGTTATAATTATCCAAATGGCCCTTGGCAGAAAAAGGTCCTCCCCCCCAACCCCTCGCACGGTATAAGGCATCAGAGTACAAAGATGGGCAAGACCAGATCCTGTCCTTCCGGGAGTACATAACTCAACGCTGTGAGCCTGTGGTGTGGTTGGAGACCTTCTCTGAGATACTGGCTGACGGATTACCCAGTGCCAGGCACTTCACATTTGTTATCACGTTTAGTCACAACAATCCAAGGAGACCCATGTTAGGGAACCAGCTGGCTGAGTACAAGAGATGTGGATGAACCCAAGTCAAGAAACAGCAACCTGAGTTTGTAAGAATGGATATGTGCAGGCCACTGGGGAAGCCTTGGGAAAAGAGAAAAGTGAGTTCCATTTGGGATCATGAGTGATGGGAAATCAGAGCAACTTTTTGAAAAGAAAAGTGACAGAAGGAAAATGGAATTTGCCTAAGCCTTTTCTTGTCCCTATCTGCAAAACGTTGGGAGCAGACACTGGAAATAAGGCGGGCAGCAGCAAGGCTGGTGCCAGCATCTGTCTGGACGCACTGCGCCTGCGCTGGGTGGCAGGTGAGCGTACAGCCAGAACGCAGGGAGTGTGGACTGGAGAGAGCACAGCCCAGAAGGAGAAAGATTCAGTAGCAGTTCAACTTTGAGAGAGCAATGAGGATGGCAGGGAAACTGGGAAGAGAAGCAAAGAAGGAAATGATGAAGAAACAATTTGGGTGTCAACGGGACTTCTGGGCAGAAAAAAAATGCACAGATGCAATGTGCAGATGAGATCAGAGGATGCATGGAGACTGGGGCTGTGGGACAGAACTGAGCCACTCACCTACAGGGGACTGTTTAAGTCTGAGTCACAAATTCAAAGTCCTACAGGTGCCATGAAGATAACATGAGGGAGCAAAGCAGAGGCCAGCCATAGAAGAAACCCAATGCCCGAGGGAGGCAGCCCTATCCTGCTCCAACTAAGGTTGGCATGGAAGGACATGGACCCTAGCAGCCAGATCTTCTGATTTTCCTATTTCAAGAGAAGCCATAGAGCTGATAGAAGTCACATGTATCAATAAAATACTGTTGGCCAATAGCTTTCAACACCAATGGGCAACACTGCTGCAAGAGAAAATCTGAACCCAATTCCAGAAGCCATGTGAGAAGTTACACATACCCTTCGGAAGTGGGGCCGATTTGATTTACGTTTTTGACATTTTCTGCTGTCAGAAATGAAATGTACAATGAGAAAAACCACTGTTAAAACAATAGTTGTGTCATTCTATGCTGAAAACAGCCAGTGGAAAGCTCTAAGTTTCCCTCTCCTCCACACGTCCCCAACTTTCATCTACCTTTCCCAGGCTGTGCAAGGACTTCGGCTAAGGAGCAAACCCTATGATACATCCCGTATTTTTTGTGATTTTCTTGTGACGAACTTCATTCCCCAGTGGGAAGTACGGTGTATTCTCAGTACATTTCTGCAAAGGGCAGTCTTCTTACAGCTGATAAATATGTCTGACGATGTTGGTCATTTAAGTTGGTGTTACCAGCCAGAGAGCCAATATTTTAAAAATAAACAACAAAAACACTTTTAAACAATGATATGAAGTGGTGATGTTTCAAATAACACTACTTTTTCAAGACAGTGGAGCCCCCATGTTAGACAGCTATAGAATACCTTCTACTTAATGATTTTTGGTTCTATTCCAAAATAGACACTTTGCATCAGCCCCTAGGAGAGTAAGAAATCTCAAGAAAATGTCTCATAAAGGGTTAGAGTAAATGAATGGGCCTTCTCACATAGTGGAATTGTTTAAACAGTGGCATTAAACACAATGTCAGCAGTGAACCCCACAGGTTGGGGTTGGGGGTGCCAATCTGACCCACTAAATCTCCCTGCATATTAAACAGAGCAAAATTGAGGAGCAAAGCATAGGGACCATGAGTTACAGAGCTTCTTGTGACTAATACAGGTCATTGCAAAGGCAGGGATGATGCTCTCAGTTTAAGAAAACAAGAGTCAGAGCTACCTGCTGCTAATTATTGTTCACTGGCTTCCAATACATAAATAGATGGTCTCTTCCATTTATAAATGGTAATGTTAGGTAGGACAAGGGTCTCAAGGTCTAGGCAGTACTAAATGCTATTCTTGCCCAGTGTTAACATGTAGCACAGTATTTTGCAGATGCTGCTATAAACAGGATGAGCTCACAGGAACTCAAGGGATAAAGACAGCCCACTAGAAAGAAGTCAACATATAATTGACCAAATAGTGTATATGAGCAATGGCTAAGCCTCCCTTTAGGGAAGCAGAGCTTTGGATATGAATCCCCTATCTACTTGCTGCCAAGTAAATAAAACCACTTTGAGACAACCATGTCTGTTTTTTTAATAGAGCACCCCAAGTGGTGAACCCCTTGAGTTCAGTAATAGTAAGGGGTCAAGTAAACAAATCAAACCCACTTCTGGGTGTAAGTCTCCTCCCTGTCTGATAATCAACCGACTCCACCTATCAGCCAACTATGGCTTACCTCCCCCCGGCTTAGGAACAATTATCACTCTCCCCCCAGCTCCATCCATTCCCATGCCTTAATCAGCTGCACTTTTGGAGGCCTGCTCAGCTGTCCTCATAGCAGAGTCCCATATTCTGGACTTGCTTTTTGAATTATTATTATTACTTTTTTTTTTTACCCTGCCAACTCTTGCCCCCATCATTAATTCCACCCTAACTCAGTAGCCAAAGTCATCACTCAAAGTTCACTGCAATCATTTAAAAAAGGTTACAGTGCAAAATACATTAAAATTATAGCATGCTGCTGATTTAACAGTAATGCTATCAGAGCAAGAAAACCCAATCTGTGCTCCTAGAGATCATTCTACGGCACTTCAAGAGACCGGAAGGGTCTTCTCACTCTAAATGGGTATAAAACGGAAGGCATGTGGTTAAAGAGGCGTGACCCAAAGAAAAAAGTATTTTTTATTACATGTAGTCATGTAACTTAGCAGTAGTAAAATTCTTCTCGATTTTCCTGTTGAACACAGGAATAGCAACAGATCGAGCAGCCCCAGGCAGGCATCCTCCCCTCTCTTAGCCACTTCCCCGGAGGGTGGAGAGGCACCTGGAGAACGGCTTCTTCTCCAGTGAAGAGGTTAGCTCCAGGGGGTACCACTCTTGGTGCTCCGTCAGAGAAACACTCCTGGGCCTACATCTCAATAGAAGAAGGAATGGGGAGATGAAGGAAGGAGGAAAGAATGAGAGAGAAATATATGGACACTGAGAAGACACAAAAGTCATGTTCGCACCTACCCTTCCCTTCCCAGTTAACCTTGCATGTCCTTCTCATGTCTTCTGACCATATACATCCATAAAGAAAGGAACACTGATGGTTTTGTTGAATCCCTACAGGAGTGCAAAAGGGTTCGTTCTGTTTACACAGCTGCCGAGTACCAGAGCCTCCCAAGGCTCAGCTTACGAACAATATAGATCTCTCTTTCCTTTCAGTTGTCTAAGTTGGCAGCTGTTTGAGATTCCATTTCTAATGCTGGCATATGCAAATTATTTTTAAGCTTAAAGTCAGAATCCTGGGAGGTTTAAAATCATTGCCCAGCTGTTGCCAGACTTATTGAGAATATATATATATATATATCCAGAAACAAGTTCTCTTTTCCTGCCTGAGAACAATTGCTCTTGTCAGCTCTCCACTATCAGCTACTGAACTTTTCTTCTGCCACAGGGTAGGCGTAAGAAATTCGATCTTTCACAACTTTGTTTCACCCGCCTGCTTCTTGTAAAAGACGGCTGCCTCCTTCTACGTGGATGGGAGGCCAAGGGATGAACTGGACCGCAACCATGAGTCCATTTCTCCAGCTTTATCACAGTCAATAAAAAGAGGGTTACAGAACTCTGAGGAGGAAGATGGCTGGTGGAAAAGGTGAGAGGGTCGCTTGCTAAATTTTTACAGCCATCAGTACTGTGAAAACAAAATTGTTAATAAAATCCGTCTCATAGTAGGAAGGTGCCCAGGCCTGGTCAACTCATAATGTAGATAAACAGTTCTCAAACATTTTGGTCTCAGAATCCCTTGATAGTCTTTCTTTTCTTTTCTTTTCTTTTTTTAACATGTTTTTATTGATTTTTTTAGAGAGAGATAGAAACATCAATGTGAGAGAGATACACTGATTGGCTGCCTCCTGCACGCCCCCTACTGGGGATCAAGTTTGCAACCCTGGCATGTGCCCTGACCGGGAATCGAACCAGGATCTCTTAGTCCATGGGATGACGCTCAATCCACTGAGCCACACTGGCCAGGCATCCCTTGATATTCTTAAAATTTTTCAGGGGCCTCAAAGAGCTTTTGCCTGTGTTGGCTATATTTATTAATTTTTACCATGTTAAAAATTAAAACTGATAAAACTTTATTTAACAATTAATTTTAAAATAACAATAAACTTGTTAAGCATTAACATACAATCTTTATGAAAAAATAGCCAAGCTTTTTAAGATTAAAAAAAAAATAGTAAGAAGAATGTAATTCTCTGACATTTTCACATATCTCTTTAATATCTGACTTATTAGAAGTCGACCTGGATTCTCGTAGTTGCTTCTACATTCAATCTGTTGTGGTATGCTATTTTAGTTGTAAAGAAAAAGTATTTTAATAGCTTCTTGAGGTAATTGTGGATATTCTTTGATATTACACCAAAAGTCCACAAATAGCAGTTTCTTAAAGTTCAGTTAAAATATGAACATGAAACTATATCGATCAATGCACTTTTTGTTCTCTGTTATATTACAATCCACTGTTCTACCTTAAACACTGAATGCGTCTTATATCCATGTATGATTTAAAATCAGTATGCATTAAGTATTTAGAAAATTGTGCAGACTTCTCAAATGCTGATACATTTTGCTGTATAATATCCCCAAATCAAATTTGGTACTACCACTACTAGACTCTTCAGAAAAGTCTGTAGGTATGGTGAAGCTGTCAAGCTCATAGTGGCAGATATAAGTTTCCCAAAGTTCTAAATTTTATTTGAAAGCTCAAATTTTATCATTAACAATAAATATTGTCCATTGTGTTCTTGAAGTGACAAGCTCATGCCATTGGCTTTTGAGATCATTTCTGCCAAATGCCCAAGCCTAAATAAAAATAGTTTCTGAATTGTTTTTAAGTAAAAAATTGTGTCTTTAAAAAAAAGAAAACGGCTGCCCTGGCCAGGCAGCTCAGTTGGTTAGAGCATCGGCCCAATACACCAAGGTTGTGGGTTCTATCCCCACTTAGGGCACATAAAAGAATCAATCAATGAATGCATAAGTAAATGGAACAACAAATCAATATCTATCTATCTATCTATCTATCTATCCATTTATCTCTATCTCTCTCTAAAAAAATTAAAATTGTAAAAATAATTTGCAGCTTCATTGCAGATCCAAATTCACTGCATCCTTAGGCAAGTCCCACTGGAGAAATAAATCATCTTTGATCTTTACAGCAAGGCTCCTACCAGCTGGCCTTTGCTCAGCCTCACAAGCACCCCCATACCTGGAGACCCAGACTTCAGCCTTCCTCTTTCCTATCTTATCTGCCCCCAAAGCTGAGTGAGGACAGAATAGGAGTTTTTAAAAGATTTTTTATGAGTCACTTTGATAAAATAAGTAGTTGGCCATATTTTCTTTTTTCTATTAATCCAATGAACAACTATTTATTCAACACTTATTTGGTTGCCACTCACAGTGCTAGACCCCGGGAACACTACAGTCATGTTCCTCCTCACGGGAAGGACAGGCAGTAAACAAGCAGCAGCCACACTGTGGGTAGTTCTGCGAAGACGACAAACGTGGTGGGCTGGGTGAGGCGGGTAGGGATGGGTCAGGGATGCCCTCTAAGCAGCTGGTGTTTGAACTGAGACCTGGAGCATGAGAAGAATCCAATTTTTCATTTTTATTTGTTTATGTTTTATGTTTGTGTTTTACAAGATTTTCATTTCTAATAAAGTAAATATCAATCTTTAATACCCCACATAAACCGAAAGCTCTTTAGGGTTTCTTATACTTTTTTTCCAGAGTCAAAACGTCATGAGATCAAAAGTGAGAAAACCCCTGTGGTTTATCCCCAGCCATGATTGGTCATTTCTCGCTCTGACTTCATAAGGTGCCACCGTGATGGAATGACAACCACTCCTGTCTCAGGCCCTGGTGGGCGGAGCTTTCGTCCTTTCCAGCCTAGCAAGCTGATTTGTGGCAACTACTGGACTTGAACTAATTGGCTTGTTTTCTCATTTTTAAAAAATGTTTGTTTTGTTTTTCTTATTTTTATTTAGGTTTTTTTCTTTTTAAAATTTTTCTTATTTGTGTTCTGTTTTATTTTTAAATTTAAATTTTGTTATTTTTATTTTTTTTTTATTTTTTTATTTTTTTTTATTTATTTTTCTTTCTTTCTTTGTTTTTTGTTTTTTGTTTTTTGTTTTGAGTCACTTCTGAGCACCACTGGCCAGGGACCCTTTGCGGGGGTAAGGTTGTGACCGGCACAGAGGGGCTGTGACAGCAGGTGGCAGGGCTCCTCTAGAGTTTTTCAAGAAGTCCATTGTCTTAAGGGCTTACTTCACCCAAACAGCATCAAGTTATTTGAGGTGATCACCACCCAGAACAAACTGTATCTCTTCCTGGAGCACGAGAGCGGAGGGGACTCATTTGAGTGCTTGGAGAAGTTCGGCTGCATGATGGAGGAGGAAGCCAGAGCCACGTTCCGGCGACTGGTACTGGAGGGGCGTCGTCACAGGGACCTGAAGCCAGAGAGCGTACTTGGAGACAGAGGGAGGAATATTGAACCAGCAGACTTTGGCTCGGGGAGGGCATTTACAGATGAGAAACGGAGCACTTCTGCGGCACCGTCACCTGTATGGTTCAGAGATCCTGCAGCTCAAACTCTGTGAGGCCCCAAGCTGGACGCCCAGAGCCCGGGGTACTCTCTACAGGCTGGTGAGGGGGAAACTGCCATGTGAGGGGGTCCACTTTGAGGTGAAGAAGCCCATACTGAGTGGGCACACCTTGTACTGTACTTTCTGTCTTTTACAATGTCAACAACTTTTAACAAAACTAATGACCCTGGACCCTGGCCAAAGACCAACCCTGGAAGATATGATGAAGGACCCCTGGCTCCACATGGGCCAGGAGGAGGATCTGAGGCTGTGCAATGAGCCGCCCTGGGGTGGCACGCACCCCGAGAGAACAGAAATAATGAGGAATCTGGGGTTTGAGCAGCATGAGATCCAGGAGCCAGTAACAGGAAGAAAATATAACAATATGATGGGCACATATCTAATCCTAGATACCACAAAAACTAGGATGCAGGGCCACACGGTCAGGGCAGGGCCCTGCCCCTCCCCTGAACCCAACATCAGTCCTTCCCCAGCCCAAGAGGTTCAGGTTTCAGGGCAGAAGAGCAAAGACCCTGCCAGTCCCCCACCCAGCCTGGAAGCGAGGATGATCACGCCCCTACCCCATCCAGAATCAAGGACGGCCCCCCCAGCCCAGTCCTCCAGTGTGGCCCTGGGGCTCTCCCACCACCCACCGCGGCAACAGCAGCAGTGGCCACAGCCAGGGCAGGCCGGGGGATAGTTAGGAGGGTCTTCATTTATTTCTTAAGATTCATATGCTCTAGGCTGTCCACTAACAAGCAGCATCTCCAAAGGACAAGAGTCAGGCCAATATAATATTTTAAAACTGTGGACGGCCAGAGGCTGGATGCAAACAGCTGCAGGCGAGAGAGGTGGCAGAAATACAAGGGGAGGGGACTTGGTTCAGCAGACGATGGAAGTGTGCAAACGGCCGAGGCGTTCTCTGCACAGGATTCACATCAGGGGGGTATCTGGCACGTCTGTGGACTTCAGAAGCGTCTTATCCATAATATCTACTGAGCTTGGAGGCTGGCCTGGAGCTGGCAGTCGAGGACAGGCTGCCTGCACTGTGGGTCCACCCCTCGGCCCCCACCTGAATGAAACTTCAGAGACTGGACTGCTTTTCCTGGGGCCCGTCTCCCTCCCCTGCTCGCCTTTGCTCCAAGTTTATGAGGGTTCTTATTAAAGTATTTCATCCTCTCAAACTTTGTAATAAACTTGATACTCCAGAAAGATGTAAAAACAAAACAACAACAACAAAGGCAGCTAATTCAACTTGCCACTCAAACTAATGCACAAATGCCTTCTCGGCACAACCGCCGAACAAGGAGGCAGCCGAGGTACTCTCTGTGTTCCTAGTTGCCATAGTGAAGACACATGCTCAAGGGCAGAGATTTGATATAACGAATATTTTTTTCCTGCTTCGTGAAGGACATTCTTTTGTGTTACCTATAAGTGTGCAGCGGTGGAATTGTTTGATGCCACTGTCTCCATTGCTGCTAAGGTACCAGCAGTGCCCACCATTGCTTTCACAACATCCCTGCGAATGTCAACACAGAGGAAAAGACAAAGACCATTTTATGTGATTATTAAAACAGTTTCGACCTTACAGATCCCCGAACACGTCTTGGGATTCCCAGGGATCCTCAAACGAAACGTTGCCTTGTCCCGCTTCTGAATACATGGAGTGGACGCTAAAGTCTACAGAGACTTTATTAGCAAAACTGTGCTGTTATTGAATAACCTAAAGAGAGGTGGTCAGAGCTCTTTCTTTCTTTCTTTTTTATCCTCACCCGAGGACATTTTTGCATTTTTATCTTCAGATAGAGTGGGAGGGAGAGAGGGAGGAACAGAGAGAGAGAGAAACATCGATGTGACACAGACACATTGAGTGGTTGCCACCCACACAACCCCACCCGGGGCCAGGGACAAACTGCAACCGAGGTACGTGCCCTTAGCGGGAACCGAACCTGGGACTCTCTGGTCCGCGGGCCAATGCTCTAACCGCTGAGCCAAACCAGCCAGGGCAGAGCTCTTTCTTTTGAAGAAAAGAAAAAAACACAGTAGTGATATCACTGAGCATAGAACATTCAGGTGTCAGGTAACCACAATGACTTAGAAATACCACTTAGATCTAAGACTTCCAGATTTAGCATAAGGAAAACTGTAGTTAGGGAAGAGTGAAGCCTAGAAAAAAAGGTTCCATAAAACTGGATGAAAGATTTCTCATTTCTCACTTGCCTAAGCAGGGTAGTAGGTAAGGAAGACAAACTAAGAGTCTTTTCTCTCTCCCCATTCCTCCCCCCGCTCACACACACACACAAATCACGGGCCTTAGCCTCGCTAAATGAACTAAGACAGTCGTTAATAAAATGTCAACGTCAAAAGTTGTTAATCTTTTGTTCTTCTAATTTTGCTGTTTTAAAATTACAATTATATATGTTTGCTCCAGTATGAGAACTTCAAAAATGATAGTATCCGATATCAGCATTTTCCCCTTAAATAGGGAAACTGAGATGCCGTTATCTAAGTTCACAACAATTAAGTAGGTGAGTTAGACTAGAGACATCAGATCTCCTTCTTCTTGAATACTTTTACTGAAGAATGCTTCACTTTCAGTGTTTACTTATTCAAGATTTTATTCATTTTAGTCAAAAGAAAGATCCCATCAGTCTACCTCCAGCCCAATCTTGCAGCCACTCTCTATCACCACCTGATGGCAGCAACTGTGAATTGCATGAGAGAGCCGACACAGGAGCAAAGGCTTAGCCTCTGAAATTCCCAGCCCCACCACCAAAGCCAGTACTGGGTAGCCCAAACACTGCAAGAGTTTCATCCACATACGAAGGATCTATTTATGTCAATGATTGTTTCGGAGGAAGAAAAAAAATCTCAGTACATAAATGCAGTTAAACATCTATGTCAATCTTTCTAGGCTCCTTTCAATGTTCTTCATATTGAATTAGCTCCTGACTGGGAAATCAGGCAATATTTCTAAATTAAGCCTTTAGTATCTGTCTCGTGGAGTTGTTGAGCTATATTTAAGATTGCTGTGTCTGCATATTTTCTCTAGTCCTACTTTCACTACTTCACAATTCTGAGCTACCCGAATTAGACTGTATAAGCTGTAACTCGAGCACTGGCAATTGTGGCACATTAAACGGGAGAGACTCTCAAGCACTCAGCACAGAGGCCCATTATGCCAGAGAGAAAAATCAATCCATAGGGCATCGGCCCGCTCATCTAGTTCACAGAATAGAGATGAGAGCTCTTCAGATTCCAAGGGCTCAAAAGTCATTGTCATCTTCGCCAAAAAGTTCTGAAAATTTGGGGGTTATTTCTGACCCCTACTGTGCATTCAACCATTTAAGAGACAAATATCATTTTCTTTGGCAAAGGAATTGTCCCTCAATTAAGAGAATCAGTCACTCATCTCTTAGAGTGTCTTCCCTCAGGAAACACTCAGATGATATCAAGAGTCCTTAGGAAATGAACATTTCAAGTAGCATCCTTGAAAGACTGTAACACTAAAGATGGAACCATTTGGACAGCTAGAGGGCAGTCTTTTGGCATTGGGTCCCTAAGAACTAGGGCAGGAAAGGAACTGGAAAATAGAATCAGAAGAAAGGACTGGGAAAGAAAACTAGAGTGAAAGAAAGAAGTGAAGCCTTGCACAAAGGATCCTGTACAAACACCTAGCCTTGGGTCAAAATAGATGGGACAGATGTGTCACCTGCCTCGGCCAGGTATCAGGTAAAGAAGCCGAATGAAGAAGGCTGCCACCACTACACTTTGTATCATATGAGATCATGTATCTGTGCTCCTAGAGGTTTGAAAGCACGTGGGAGATAAGAGAAGGGAGCTTCTCTGTCTAAGTGGGCACTCAAGGGCAACTTCTTCACAGACCACCATGTGAGCTGCCTTTGGAACGTGCACAGTGGTGCCTCACATTGAGCGCATAGTAGGCATTCAATAAACACTTGCTGTTATAAAAACGGGGTAATGATGAACTCTGTGTATTGGTCTCTGTGCTGTTTACGTCTTCACATCTGGCTAGGACCATTCATTAGCTTTGAGCGCCCACCAGCACCAAACACAAATTCTTACATATCCAATTATTTTAAATATAGCTCAAATAAGCATATTTTTAGCCATTTAGAGCTCACCTGCTTTTCATACCCTGTAAAAGTGTACCCAATATCTGCTAAACATAGATAGGGCAATCCCTGTGGCTATAAGAGACCTTTAACTGCTGCATCCCTTCACAGCTGTCTGACCCAGAGACACCACCCCGCTCTTTCTCAGGAGTGGCATCCCCATGTGTGAGTGGTGGCCCTATGCTGCTGTCTCTGGAAGGTCTCCTGCTATGAGGGACATCCCCTCTCATCCAATCCTATCCAAGTACCATCCCCTCAAGTGTGTTGTGCGATGCTGCCACCTCGTGGTTCTGTCCTTTCGCTCCATCAGCCCTGAAATCCTCGAACTCACCACAACCCCCACGGTCCATTTTCACCAGTGCCCCCGATTTTACCACCTAGTATTTCCAACTCTGCCCTCGCCTATCCATGCCCATTCACACTGCCCAGTGCCCGTCCTCACACTGCTCAGCCGACAGCTGCAATACTCTTTTCTTTTTGTTATGAATACATTTGTTTTTTGTTTTTGTTTTAAATGTATTGGCATAACATTAGTTAATAACATTCAATAAGTTTCAGGTGTACAACTTTAATACAACATCTGTGTACTCCACTGTGTACCATATGATCCAGCAATCCCTCTTCTGGTTATCTACCCCCAAAATCAGAGGTAGATAAAATTTACTTATTTGTAAAGATATATGTACCTCTGTGTTCACTGCATCATTATTCACAATAGACATTAAAATAACCTAAGGGTCCTTTAACCGATGGTTGGCTAAAGAAGTTGGGGTATATATATACAATATATTACTACTCAGCTATAAAAAAGATGAAATATATTTGCGACAACATGGGGGGATCTTGAGAATATCATGTGAAGTGAAATAAGCCAGATGGGAAAGGATAAGAACCATATGAGATACCACTCATGTGGGATATAAAACAAAAAGCAACAAACAAAACAAACAAACAAACTCACAGATACAGACAACAGAAGGCTGGTTAGCAGAGGGGGAGGGGAGGGGGAAACACAAGGCAGTGCCCTCTCACTGATCTTCCTGTCTCCATGCTCACCTTGCTCCCTGGCGACCCTCTGCGTCCGCCGCACCACGTCCGGGTGATCTTCCTGTCACTCAGATCTGATGAGTCTGTTGCCCTGCCTAAAACACATCAATGACTCCCTCTGAGTTGCAGATGGTCGCAACTCCCTATCATGGCCTAGATGCTCTCATTGCCCACCTCTCTATCCATATATTCCTCCCCTCCCCATTTCACGTTTCACTGGCACGTACCAAGCTGTTTCCTCCCTTGTACCTTTGCAAACTCCAGAAATGCTCTTCTCACCATCTATTCCCTGATGACTCCCATTCATGTCTGTATCTCAGCCCAATCACTTTCCCTACAGAAAGGACTCCTAGGACATCAGGCCTGGGCCAAGTGCCCCTCTGGAGCGGCCCTGGGGCACCCTGTCCATGGTCTGCATCAACATACACCACACGCCCCACGTAGGCATGTCTGTGTTCTGTTTGTGTGATTCTCTCGTCCTCTTACCCTGAAAACTCCTCTTAGGGAAGGGCCATGGCTAATTTATCTCTGCATTTCCAGTGCCTAGCAGTGAGTGCTCAATAATGTCTATTGAACTGCTAAATAACCATGAGACAGAAACATAACATTTTCCACAATTTCACTATCAGAATTTTTCTAATAATCATTACACTGGATCAGTGAACTAAGCTTTTAAATGACCAAATTCAGAAAAATTCTTCCTTACTATGCAAGAAATCTTTATTCCAAGGGGGGAGGGGTTGATTTTTCATCCATTAGGACAAACGTGCAACAAACACGTAATTCTAGCCTTGCCTCACCCATTGAACTATCCTTTCCTAAATCACTACCATTGTGTGCCCATTGATAAAATGTTTTCCTGCCTGATTTATTTTTTTAATCTGTTTTCCCACTCTAAAAGGATTATTTAGCAAAATCTATTCAATTTATCATTGACAGCCTCTATTGTTTATCTCAGCCAACAAATTCAGCAATCTAGAATCTATCACCCAAGAGGCCCTGAGGATACATCTTCCTGCTGCGGGTTGGGCTTTCTCTTTAGGTGATGTAAAAATATCAGTGCTTTAGAGAAGGGCCATCTATTGCACTTAAAGCTGTTTTCTCTGAGTGGCTAAGATGATAAATGAACATGTTTAAAAATATACGACTCTGAGATAACCTAGGCTGATCTCTTTCTTTCCTTCTTTCTTTCTTTCTTTCTTTCTTTCTTTCTTTCTTTCTTTCTTTCTTTCTTTCTTTCTTTCTTTCTTTCTTTCTTTTAAATTCTCACCCGATGATATTTTTTTCCCCATTTATCTTTAGATAGAGTGGGGGGGGTGGAGAGAGAGAAACATCAATATGAGAGAGACACACTGATTGGTTGCCTCCTGCACGACCCCAACTAGGGCCAGGGACTGAACCGCCACTGAGATATGTGCCCTTGACCAGAATCAAACCCGAGACTCTTTGGTCTGTGGGCTGGCGCTCTAACCACTGAGCCAAACTGGCCAGGGCTGTGGGACTGATCTTTAAAATAACTCATAACAAGCAAATCTTCAGACATGATCAACTTCAGCTTTGACTCTAAGTCCTTGGCCTGCTGTCCCTCTAAGGGGCCAGATTTTCTGCACAGCAAAGTCAAATCAAGGCAGTCCCAGCCAGTGGGCCTGCTGAAAGTGGCATTCTATCCTGACAGCAAATGCAGGCAAATTCAAGCTGCCCAGGTGTTCTTGCGATGCACATATAAGAACAAATTTAACTATCATACTGAAAGAAATAAAATCAAGACACATTAATAAAAATAAGGGAAGGAAATATTTCAGTGCTTAAATAATAAAGTGAAAATAGTTTTCCCTCCGTATAAATCAGTAATATAAATGTTCAATTTGTTTTAATCTTCTAAAAATATGTCGAGATTTCCACATCATAAAATCCCTTAAGTCAATACCTTCCAAAATTAACTACAACATACTTGTGAATTTGCAATGAAGCCTACCTAATTTTTAAGGACCATTGATCCCCCTGAAGTTATGAGTGGAGAAACACATGTAGAGAAGGGACCTGCTAAGGTAATACGCTATCCTCGCACCCAGAGCAAACAACTTTGACACGTGAAAAGCCAAGATTCAAACCCAAGGCTCCAGAGAACGTGCTCTTGACTACTGCGTCTGCCTGTCGTCTTACGTTTCTCCTCTTCTCTTGTCCTACTCTTGGCCTTAGCATCTATATCAGTTTATTTCATTTCCCGTGTATTCTTTCTTTGCTGTAGTCACCCATTATATATCAGCGGTTTTCCCTCTCAAGTTTGTTCTATGCGTGATAAAGAATAAGACAGCTGAGAAAAACACAGAACTACTAAAGATCCCATAAACCAATGTAGTCTGTGCTCGCGAGAAGGCTCACAGAGCGGGTGACTTAACAAACCATCACGGAGGAAGACCAGACCTGTGGGAAGCAGAAGGTGAGGTGCATCCCAGGCAGGGAAGCATGGACAGAGGCAGGGAGGGAAAGGGAATGGCCAGTCTATAGGACAAGTAATTTGACATGGATGGGACGCTGGGCACAGAAGATAAGGATAGAAAAGCAGCCAGAGATCAGATCCCAAGGTGAGTGACTACCACCCCAGTTTGCATGCAAGTGAGGGGTTGCCTGGATCCAGGACTGTCGGTGCTAACACCAGGGAAGCCCCAGGCAAACCTGGACGAGTCGGTCACACTACAGCCCAAGGTCTTGCTACGCCATGCTTTAAAGGGGTCTGAACCTCTCTGTAGGCATCAGAGAAACACAGACAGATTTGAGCAAGTACCAGACCAGATTGTTTCCTCCTCGTTTGTAATGCACACTACACCAGTCTTTTAAAAAATGGATTGCAACCCACTGGTGAGTTACTAAATCAAGTAAGTTAGTAGTCATAGGCACCGATTTTTGTGATCAACAGACTGGAATTAGAATGCACTGCACACGGTAAGGGCAACTACTGTTTCATGGAACCTGTTTAGGACACACACACATTCATTGTTATGTATAAAAACTATTAATTATTGTTAACTGCAGCTTAAAGAGTTTGACATCTATTGGGCTACATCAATTCTAAAATTGGCAAATTTTAGCCCGGCCAGTGTGGCTCAGTGGTTGAGCATCGACCCATGCACCAAGAGGTCACCAGTTCGATTCCTGGTCAGGGCACATGCCCAGGTTGTGGGCCCAATCCCCTGTGGGGGGCATGCAGGAGGCGGCCAGTCGATGTTCTCTCTCATCGATGTTTCTCTCTCTCTCTCCCTCTCCCTTCCTCTCTCTCTCAAATCAATAAAGAAAAATAAATAAAATAAAATAAAATTGATAAATTTTAAATTATAAATTCACCGCTGCCTTTGTCCTTTCTCAGCCAGCATTCTGCATGACATGACACCCACAGATCACGATGACATTTGCCAAGGAGTCTGACCCGGGCTCTAACTACCACGAGGGCCAAGAGGTTAACACCCGGGTACACATGTAACCTGCAATCCATTTGCCAGCACTGATGGGGAAGCTGTCCCACAGGTTGACCACAGCAAGCTCAGCTCTATTTGCTAAAATCTACCAGAGGAAAAAAGTGAAAATAAAATAAATCCCTGGATAATTCGTGGCATAAACACACCAAGGTTACAAAGATTAACCTGCTTTTTCAGCCACCCGGTAAGCCCCTAAAGCGCAGAAAATCAATACTGCCAGGGGTGCGGGGACACGGCAGAGCTCCTGCAGACCATGTCAGCACAAATGCTG
Source organism: Tadarida brasiliensis (assembly GCA_030848825.1). Taxonomy (NCBI): domain Eukaryota; kingdom Metazoa; phylum Chordata; class Mammalia; order Chiroptera; family Molossidae; genus Tadarida; species Tadarida brasiliensis. The sequence continues at coordinate 71,717,830 of CM061267.1, read as the reverse complement.
AATGACCCCAGGATTTGGGTGTTTGGTATTCGTCCCATCAGCACAACCTTTATGTTCCTTTTACAAAGCAAATGCCCATCTGAAAAGCTTAGCTGCCAAGTCCCTGCCCGGCCCAGCACACTGCTTGCTGTACGTGAATGGCTAGCTCGGCAGAACGAGGCAGCATGCAGAACAGATTCTCAGCCAGTCCGAAAAGGCTTAAGCCCTTCTGATACGCGTGTGTATATTTTAATTCAAGACTTAAAAACATTTTTTTGTAGCTGGAGTCAGTTTCAACCATCTGTCTCTTTGAATGAAAATAGGATGTAGGCTTGTATATATTAGCTTTTGAAGAAAACCGATTTTGGCAGAAAGAATTAAAGTGAAAGAAGAATTATATCTCAATTTTCAAGACCATGCTAAGGAGAAATAAAATATCCAAAGTAAGTAGGAACTTAGATGAACACTTCTCTCTCCTTTTCTCTTGGTTAGGCTGTCCCCATTCCTGACCATTCCTTGATTGAACGTCACTGCAATTAGACCTCTGCCACCCAATCACAGCTTTGGGAAGTGGCAGAGTGGACGCAGAAGAGTCATCTCCCTGATTTGAATGACAACGTTAGGGGCGGTGGGAGATGAGGGTCGTAGGTGTGCTACAAAGATTTTGAATTAATTCAAATATAGCCTGGTCACTTCCTGGGAGTTAAAACAGAACTTATCTTAAAACAGAGGACATCTCCCAAGTCTAAACTAACACGATGGTACCAAAACATCACTCTTAGGGTTGACCAAATGTAACAGAATACCACCCCGTCGTTTGTGGTGAGCAAGTATAAAAACAATTACAAATGAAGGAGAATGGAGTCTGGAAGGACAGGAAAGGAAGTGTGCATTTTTCAGATTTCCTCTAGTGTGTCCAGAGAAAGGGACACCCTGACCATCTGACCTCGTCCTTCCTGTACACCTGTTAGCAGGGTCACCACCAGGGCACCAGGCTGCCATCCTGAAACACCAGCTGTGACAATCACTCCCCATGCACTGGCTCCATGGAGCACCAACCTCCACGCTTCAGTCAAAGGCAACTCCAGCCTTCCAGAACTCAGGCCAAAATCTTGGAGTCTTCCCTGGTTTCTCTTTCTCTCAAATCCCACATACGATCCACCAGCAAATAATCCAGGCTCTCCCTTCCAAGCACACCTTGAACCTGTCTACTTTTCGCCGCCTCCTCTGCCATCACCCTGTACCCTCTCTCATCCATATTCCTGCAAAAGCCTCCTGAACAGTCTCATTCCTTCCCTTCGCTTTCCCTGCAGTCATCTCAGCTGCGATGGTAATTCTTTAAAAACATAAGTCAAATCATGTCACTTGCCTGCATAGAGTTCTCCGATGGCTCCCGTCCCAGAGGAAAAGCCCAAGTCCCACAAGGGTCTCTGTGGCCCCACACAATCCAGCGCATGACCTCTCTGATCTCTCTCCAGACCCCTGCCTTGGTTCCTCACACACATCAGGGGCACTCCCACCTCAGAGACTTTGCATCTACAATTCCCTCTGCTTGATGGACATTTTGCCCTAAATATCTGAATGACCTGCTTCTTTGAAACTTAATTCACAGTCCACCTCATTGAGGCCTCCTTGAGCACGCTGTTTAAAGGAGCAATGCCCCTGCTGCCTGTGCATTCTCCAGTCTTTCCCATTCCCTTGTTTTCCTTCATTACCTGCAGCACCCCCTAGCATATTCTATAATATAGTCAAGCATTTTTCATTGTCTCTCCTCCTAGATTTAAGCTCCAACGAAGGCAGAGATTTTGTCCACATTGTCCCTGATATATTGCCAATACTTAGAAGACTGGCACAGAGCATATAGTAAATAAATATTTGTTGAATAAACAAATTTGGCTTAGAAAATACCAGCCTTGTTCTCTATAAAAAGGGTCAACGCTCTGCTGGCTTTGATCTTCTCCTGGGTTTGCTCCCCAACCCTCCTCTCACCCTTTTGCTGTGATCTGGTTTCCTCCATTGCCATACCTAGATTCGGCCTCCCTTCCTGGCACTTTGGAATGTATTACATAATTGGGCCATTTGCACGATTTTTCATTGCCCATGGTACCACTAGGCTGAGCCTTCAGGATTACCCTTAATGCCCTCAGGGTAGTACTGTCCCCACCAAGCCCAGCTCAAACCTCTGAGACCAAGGGCCTAAGAACCTGACTTCTCAGGAGAGTTCAGAACACTGACCTATGAGCAAGGGCACTGTGAACCCATGGGAAGTTAGGTTTCTCCTGGCAAGTCAGTAAGATGGCATTTTATGTTTGTAGCCTAATATATAACATATACATGCACTGGGTTGTGTGAATTCATCACTAAGTTGCTAGAGGATTTGGGCTACATAGAACAATCTAGCCCTGGCTGGTTTGGCTCAGCGGTTAGGGTGTTGGCCCATGGACCGAAGAGTCTTGGGTTTGATTCCTGGTCAAGGGCACATGCCTGGGTTGCAATTTGATCCTCAGACCCAGTAGGGGGTCATGTGAGGGGAACCAATGGATGTCTCTCTCTCTCTCTCTCTCTCTCTCTCCCCCTCTGTCCCTCCCTCTGTTCTACTCTATCTAGAAATCAATGGGAAAATATCCTCAGGTGAGGATAAACAACAACAAAAGAAGAAGAACAATCTAATATCTAGACTCTCAAAACTAAGATTCAGACCTTAATCCTCCCATCTGAATAGCTGACAGCTGGCTGTCCCTGATCACACCTCTGTCTCCACAGCTGCAATGTGGCACCTGACTACAGATAAGAATGCTGATGCCCAAGAGTGTCACCTGCTCATGTTCTCACACACAGTCACCTAACTCCAAACTGCTTTGGTAGATCAGAGCATGCTTCTTCCCATTGCTCGAGTCCCTGCTGCACAGTGACCCTTTGCAGGAAGGGAGCAGGGACAGTGGGGAGGGAGAGTGGGACGATATACCTGACAGAAGGAGATGTGAGAATACCCTGGGTATCCGACCAGGTCCCCCATACATTTGTAAAGGAGGGGAAAGCACCCTAATCAACCAACTTTTCTAATTTGCTGGGAGCCAGGAAACCCAAGCGGCTGGCACCACGACACTACACTTCTCTCTGCTAATGCAATGCAATGAGTACTTACTGAGCCCCTACAATGCAAAGTGCTGTTCCGGGTGCTGCGGGACTTACACAAATGATCAAAATATCACCTGTCTAAAAAAGCCTGCAATATGGCAGGATGTGAAAACACCAGTCCGTTGCAAGGGAGAATGGGATGGGTACATGACAGAGGTTCAAGCATGAAGGACAGAGTGTAGCAACTAGGACATGCCGTGGGCTTCGTGAAGGAGGGGCCACAAGAACCAGACACTGCAGTATGTGTAGGTTGTGAACTGAGGAAACATTTCCTGCTGGGGGAGAGTGGGCATGAGTGAAATGACAGGCGGGAGGCGGCCTGTGCTTGGGGAATGGCAAACAGTCCCACTGGACTGCAGCCTAGGGTCTGATGGGCTGGACGTGGTGCCAGTGGAGACAGGCCGGGAAGGTGTGCGTCTGCTGCTCGCCTCTCAGGTCACAACTGACCCGGGTCGATTGCTTCTGCCTTTGGGTTCTGCTTCATTTCAGAAGAAAGTTATTTATTTATTAACTTATTTTAATTTTTTTTTCTTTATTGATTTTTGGAGAGAGAGAGAGGAAGGGAGAGATAGAGAGAGATAGAAACATCAATGAGAGAGAACACTGACTGGTCGCCTCCTGCATGCCCCCCACTGGGGATCGGGCCCACAACCTGGGCATGTGCCCTGACTGGGAATCGAACTGGTGACCTCTTGGTGCATGGGTCCAGCCTCAACCACTGAGCCACACCAGCCAGGCAAAAGTTATTTATTTTTAAAACATGTAGAGTCTGCGTGAAAATCAACCGTTTCCCTGTTAAACCAACCAATCTATTCCAATGTGTTAAGCAAGGCAAACAACTGGTTTTAACACTTCCCTTACAGATCACACCTTTGCTGTATACAAAGAAAAAGTGAGAAATTAAATGCTCAAAATAGAAATCTTAGAATCGGTAATAGTCTTTGCATTAAACACGGATTCAGGGTGAGAGCTCCATCTCCCAAGTCATCTGGTAGTTTTCTGTTCTTCACACTTTAAGAAGAATACGGGGGTTGAGACTTTCTGGAACATTTGTCTGGCCTCTGCCATTGGCAGGATGGATCAGACTTTGATTATCAGGGCACATTAAGAGATTACTGAATGAACAAATAAATGAACAAAAGAGAGAAAGAGCCCTCAACTGCATGATAATGTGGCCAGTTTGGTCTGAAGTTAGATGAAAGCATTTTTTGTTTATTTTATATGTTTTTATTGGTTTTAGAGAGACAGGAAGGGAGAGGGAGAGATAGAAACATCAATGAGAGAGAAACCTCAACCTGCTGCCTGCTGCACGCACCGCACTGGGGATCAGCCTGAAACCCAGGCATGTGCCCTGACTCGGAATCGATCCGAGACCGCTCGGTGCACAGGACAATGCTCAACCGACTGAGCCACCCTGGCCAGGGCTTTTTGTTTGTTGTTAATGGTTGTCACAAGCTGTAATGTCTCCTGCAAGCTGGCCTGACACTGTGATAGCAGCATCCCGGTGTCAGGCAGCAGCTCAGGGAATGTTTATGAATGAAAGCGTGAATGAATGAATGTTACAACTTGAACAGTTACATGGGAAAAGTAGTAGACATGGATTGTCACATTTATTATTCCAGTTTGGCACCTGTCGTCTTATTTATGCTGGCCTCAAGTGCATGGCAGAACCTGGCCAGAGGTCAGAGTGATGCAAGGCTCCCTCCAAGTACACAAAATCACAGATTCTTGAATTTGGAGAAAAAGAGAGAGAGAGAGATTAACAAATACTAGTCGACCTCTCACTGGTGCAGTAACCCCTTCACAGAATCCTCACTTGGTGGTGGCATCTTGCACTCTCCTGGGCCCTGGGAACTCACTACCTTAGAGGCAGCCCAGTTCATATTTTCAATAGCTTAAAACAATCAAAGGTTCTCCATTATACTGACATGTACTCTCCTTTCTCCTAGAAGTTTGGGCTGCAATAGATAGGTGTCCTCATACGTATTTGCCAAAGATAGAGTCCTCATGCCCACCCTAAGCTTGCTGACAGCCCACAAGCTCTCTGCACCATCAAATGCAAAGTTCATGCACTTTGTGGTTTGAGGAGAGAGCCCAAGAAGAGACAGAAAAGGGAGGATGTGCACCTGCCAAGGTGAGCCACACAGCCCCTTCATCACACCAGACTTCAGCTCATCAAACTTTTACCTGCGGTGCTGGTCCCAAGCACATGGACATTTTAACTTTCTGGACTCAAACAAGCAGAATGCCTCTATGATTACACCACAGTGGATTTGTACCACATTCGATTTTAATTTTACATGACTTTGAAGTGCTGGGTTTAGGTGTAGGTGGGCTAGGGAATGTGTCCTCAGCGGACCTGAATTCCAAGATCGGAATAGAGGCCAATTTTATACTCTAAAGGTCTCGAGACTAAGGCTGCCTCATAAATCAGGGAAGTGCTGGTTGACCGTCTGGCCTTTGCGGTGCACTTACCTCGAGCCCTGTAGTGCTTCACTGGGCATCGATAAAAATACTTAACATGATCCTGATTCAGGAAGGCAAGGCTTCCGGAATCCAAGGAAACCAAGCCCACATTCATTTTTGGCCCAGATACCCCAAAGGTGGTGCACTTCTGAAAGTCAATATTTATACCAAACACACCAAAACGATCCAAGGGAAAACATTTAGGTCCTTTAAGAAATGGAAAATTGAATGGGATTTATTCTTTCAAACCTCACCATCACATTAGGAAGGGGTACCATTGTTATCACTCCTGTTTTACAGACAAGGAAAATGGGGTGCAGGGAGGCCAAGTAACTTGTCAAGGTCACACAGCTAGGAAGTGGTGACACTGGGATTTGAACCCCAGCTCCAGAGGTCAAGCTCTCATATTACTTTTTTTTCCCTTTTATTTTATTTATTTATTTACTTTTATGATATTACCTCTGAGTCACTGATATGATTTGTTCTGGGATCAAATCAGGCTCAAGAACTAAAGAAGATGAAGGTAAAGTAGTAATGGAAATGGTTTTGCCTGGTTAACACTGGTGTTTGGCCAGCCTGCAAATTCAAAGAAATGACTATTCACTTAATTTTTATTCCCTTCTCTCGTGTGAACTCCCACTGTGCTTTGTTATACCTGTTAGGTATTTGTCATATTTTACCTTAGGTGACAACCACATGATATACGTGTAACAGATCCATGAAGCAGTCAGTCTTGCTCATGGTTGGCACTCCATAAGTGCTAAATCAATACTCTTGACTAGGATTGAAAAAATACTGAAGGGAGCTCATTTTCACGCCTACATACAGGGGTGAACAGAAGTAGGTGCAAGTTCCACTTTCATTGGTTAAATTACCAGCCATCATTACCTAAAAGACAAATCTTAAGTGAGGATATGAAATAATAACAATAAGAAGGAGACAAATAATACAATAATCAATAACTAAATAATACAAGAATAAACACTGTGTTTTGCGTACTCACAACTATAAGAAAAATCTAGATTCATTATAAGTAAAATCTAACTTTGTAAGTTCACTAATTCCAAGACCCTGTTATTCCTCATGATGCTAAATAACATCATTCAGATGATTTTATATTCTAAATGGGCACTCTTTCAGGTGCTACTAAAGTTGGACACAGAAACCACTACACGTGTGGTTGTATCTCAGCGATCTCCCTAAGGATGCCTTTTAGAAACTGCGGCTAGCAGCGGGCACAGGCAGAAATCAGATAGGTCTCTCCCTTCTACAGTCTTTTGGGTTAATCACAAATTCCTATTCTCCTCCTCTATGACTATACTTAACAACTCCTTTGTAGCCAGGCAGGGCCATTTGATTTGCTTTGGCCAATGAAATGTGAGGGATTGGGGCGATATATATCAAAATGAAGCCTCTCAGCAGGGGTCTCTCACTGCATATGGTGCACAGAGACTCTCATTGACCCACACTGGATGTGTAACTTAAGTGAGAACTATCCTTTCTTATGTTACTCTACTGAGGGTTGGGAATTGTTTGTTATTGCACCATGATGCAGCCTGGCCTGATCAATACAGCCCACTGGCCCAAACCCACTCCAATGATCCAGCATCCTGGCTACTGTTCACCTTCCTTGTTTAGTGTTAAAAGCTGCTAGCACCCCTCTTTCATCATCCCTCCCTTCACTGTGGAATGCCCTCTGAGAAGGGGGTGACGAAGGCGAGGTCCTGTCTGTGGGCATGTTCTCAAGAGCCCAGCTTTAGCAGAATCCCCCACCTTCCCTCTCTGGTCACTGATATCTAATAGATCTATCTCATCGGGTTCCTCCTCCCCCACCATCTCCCAAGTGATACAATATCTGATCACCCTGGCCTGCCTTGAGCAAGAATACTGTTAGGTCTGTTCAGCCTGAATCCCTCCCCTTATCCCTGACATTTCCTCTCAGTCATTTTCCATCCACTGACCACCAGCCTGCTCCTTGGTTATAAATTCCCACCATGCCTTGCTGCATTCGGAGTTGCCCAATCTCTCTCCGCGACTGCACCCTGTTGTAGTGGTCCTGACATCTATCAGGATAGTCTCCTGAATACAGCCTGCCTTGCCATTTCCTTAACAAGTATCATGACTAACTTTTTCTTTAACAGGTATAAAGTCTCACAAAGCACTAAGTGTCACTGTTAACCAAACAGTCGCCAGAACATGTGTCCTGGTTAAACCAATGTTCACTCTGAATTCTCCCTCGAGGAGCTTAGAGACTCTTGCCGCGCTGCAGAGATCTACCTCCCCTGTGGTTCCAAAGGCAGTGGGGGTGTTGACAGCGTGAAGGGTGACATTCCAGTACCCTGGCTCATCCCCAGAAGCAAAGTTCTGCCCAACTGACTGAGGGAAATGTCTCTGTCTGGGCAGAATAGACCAGAGAAAGGAAACACTGAAGAGTCTCGTCTCTCCTCCCCTACAACTGTTTCGTAACCTGGCTTTTCTTTCTACTTTAAAATCCACAACGTGTGGGCCTTCAGATTTTAGGAATTCATATTTCTTTATTTCAAAAAACAAGGGGCTCTCAAGGCAAATGAGTACCGCCCCTCCCCCCCACCTAAAATCTATGGTAAAGATATGGGATTTCATTTTTGCTATTATGCCAATTACTTTTCAGCAGCATTTGAAAATATGAAAAAGCTTAAAAGAGGAAGTAAGAAAATCTGTATTCAAAACCCCAAACCTGGCCTTGACAATGTCCCTGGGTGGTCCATATTTGCATTGGAAGATTTAGTTTGGCATTTCAACTTATGTAAATAGATTCTCACTTTCCTCTGAGCCTGAGAGCCATTCAAAGGGCGAAGATCCTCTTTCCAAATCAGCGGTAACCCATACCTTCTGAAAGTGAACAAAGTCATGTTTTTCAAGGAAACAGGCAGAGACGTTTTTTGTTATTCTTTCTTCCACAAAATACACACCCATTCCCACAACCTCTTGCTATTTTGATCCTAATGGGGCGGGCGGATGGTGAAACAGGAGACCAGCCATCATTTTAAAGGGGACACTGTCAAAACACACAGTCCCCACAGGGCCTGCTTACCTTTTCAGCCACCCAAGCCCCCCAACTACTGAAATTCCGCGAGCTGATTCTGTGACAGAACCCCATGTCATCCCCATCCACGGGCTCGCTGCAACATCAACAACTTGATCAGCGTTAAAGGCTTCCATATGTGCCGTACAGGGTCTAAGTGGTTTCAAAAGGAGAGGACTTCGTTCCATTTCAATTACTAAAATCTTCAGCTTGTCAAACAAAGAAATGGGTACTGTTTCAGGTTAGAGTAGAAAAGGCTGCATTCTAAAAGGGAAACTGACTGGAGACAGAGAATATAAAACATTGTGCCATTATTTGCCCATTAGCGCTATTTAAAATATACACCTTGCTCTTGGCGTCACGCGAGACATTCGTATAAAATTGAAATCTGACAAATGAATCAAAGTTTCCCTTCTTCCCACCAAAAAGGCACCAAAGTGCTGTACTGCTCAGAGGAGGGTGTCAGATCAAAGCCAGATCAAGAGAATTCGCTCCAGGGGTTCATAAAGGAAAACACAAGGCTCAAACCATCCTGCCTGTCACTTCTGGAATGAGAGGCGGTCCTCCTGCAGACGTCCCACCCCCAGCAGAAATGCTCAGTGTGATCCTGATCCAGGAAGGCAAGGCCTCCAGAACCCTAGGCACATTCAGATTGGGCCCAGACGTGCCATGGGGCTACATTTCAGGAAGCAAGTGATTTTACTAAACACATTAAAATGATCCAAGGGGAAAGAATTAAATCTTATAATAAAAGGAAAATTAAGTGGAATCTATTCTGGCTAATATTTCAAGTCAACAAAGCTTGTTGAGCGTCTACCCCATGTAAGATGCTCTGCTGGAGAATGCAAGGATATTTCAGGGAGCCTAGAATAGAGAAGGGAAGGAGGGAGGTACACAACTGTAAGTCAAAATAAAATTAAAAATTAACTCACTCCTTTGGTTCAAAGGAGAACAAACTCACATACATCTCTGAGAAGAGAAGGCTAGAGAGTAATACAATTGCTGTTTGATACTAAAAGCATCTTCCATGCATTGAGCATATACCATGTGAGTACCCTGTACTCTCAATATCTGCAACCCTTACTTACAATAACTTGCATTACCTCCATTTTACACGTGAAGAAACTGAGGCTCACATTGGTTGTAAATGGGATATCTGGCTTCTGCTTTCCGTTACCTTATGTCACCGCTTATGGTGTAGAAGACCAGACAAATAAATGGGCTTACATTCCTGCAGGGCAGATTTCAATGAGAAAACCAAACATGTAAAGCAGGGTTTCTAACCTTGCCTTTATTGACATTCTGGGTGGGATCATTCTTTCTCATGGGACTGTCCTGTGGATTGCAGGATATTCAGCAGCAGCCCTGACCTCTACCCACGCTCTCTCCCCAACTGTGATAATCAAAAATGTCTCTGGACTTGCCAAATGTCCCCTGAGGAAGACAATCACTCCTGGCTGAGAATCATTAAAATAAAAACACCCTGGAGTTGGCCGATCTCTTCCTGTAAATCACTAAACAGGGGAAAGACAGCTATCCATACAGTCACCTGCCTGAGGGTGGGAGAGGGCAGCAGCGGCTCCGCAGGCCCTTTGCACTGCCCATCTTGAGTATGAGGTGCACAGGCAGAAAGCAGGGCACCGACTCCTGGCACCTGCCCCACAACACACAGCACCTGCGCTAGATAAACGCATGTTCCTGAAACTGGCATCGCATGCCGTCCATGGAGGCTTTCTGAAGAGCCTGCAGGCATGGAGAGCTAACAGCATTCCTTCAGGACCTCTGCTCCCACCTCCATTCTCACAAAAGCCCTCCTTCCACATTACCAGAGGGGAAATTACAAAACTCCATATTGTACTGTGACGCTTGACTGCAAGGTATAAAAATACTCTTTTGTTGCCCTGGCCAGGTGGCTCCATTGGCTGGAGTGGCATTTTGTGCACCAAAAGACTGCAGGGTTCAGATCCCCAGTCAGGGCACAGATGGGAGGCAACAGATCAATGTTTCTCTCCCACATCGATATTCCTCTCGTTCTCTTTCTCTCTTCCTTCCTCTATCTCTAAAAATAAATAAAAACATATTTCTTAGGTGAGGATTGAAAAAATAAATAAAATAAAAATACTTTTTGTCGATGAGCTCCTTCAGGTATTTTTTATTAAAATTTTTTTGTTGTTGTTAATCCTTACCTGAGGATATTTTTTCCATTGATTTTTAGAGAGAGTGGAATGGAGGGAGGGGAGAGAGAGAAAGACAGAGAGAGAAACATCAGTGTGAGAGAGATACATTGATGATTGGTTGCCTCCCGCACAACCCCCACTGGGCCAGGGATTGAACCTGCAACCCAGGTATGTGCCCTTGAATGGGAATTAAACCAGCAACCTTCAGTCCGTGGGCCGATGCTCTAACCATTGAGCCACACCAGCCAGGGCCTTCAATTACTTTTTAAATAGAGGTTGGTGTAGGTTTTAGATATTAATTGCATTCAAAGAATAATGTCATCATTTTCTTTTTAAATGTCAGAGTTTACAATATTCTGGAAATCACAATCTTTGTGATTCTTCAAATATACAATGAAAACTGTTAGATACCAACCTAAAACATGTGGGGGGGGGGGCAGCAGAATTTTAAAAAATTCTTTAGAGGTTATACTACAATAATGAAAACAGCATGGTACTGACATAAAAACAGATACATAGATCAATGGAACAGAATAGAGAGCCCAGAAATAAATTCACGCCTAGATGGTCAACTAATCTACGACAAGGGAGGCAAAGATATACACTGGGGTAAACACAGTATCTTCAACAAGCAGCACTGGGAAAACTGGACAGATACATGCAAAAAATTATATTGGAACACTTTCTTACACCATATACAAAAATAAACTCAAAATAGATTAAAGACTCAAATGTAAGACCTGAAACCATTAAACTCCTAGAAGAAAATATAGCCAATGAACTCTTAGCCATCACTCTTACCAATATATTTTTGGATCTTCTCCTTGGGCAAGGGAAACAAAAGAGAAAATAAATAAACAAATGAGGCTACATCAAACTAAAAAGGGTTTGCACAGTGAAAGAAACTGTTAACAAAATTAAAAGACAACCTACTGAATAGGAGAAGATATTTGCCAATAATACATCTGATGCCCTGGCCGGTTTGGCTCAGTGGTTGGAGCGTCGGCCTGCGGTCCAGAGAGACCCGGGTTCGGTTCCCGCTAAGGGCATGTACCTTGGTTGCAGTTTGTCCCCGGCCCTGGTTGGTCGTGCGGGTGGCAGCCACTCGATGTGTCCCTTTCACGTCGATGTTTCTCTCTCTCTCTCTCTCTCTCTCTCTCTCTCTCTCTCTTTCTCTCTCTCTCTCTCTCTCTCTCTCCCTCCCACTCTATCTGAACAGAAAATGAAAAAATGTCCTCGGGTGAGGATAAAAAAAAAAATAAAAAAAAAAATAATACATCTGATAAGGGGTTAATATCCAAAATATATAAGAAACTTATACAATGTAACACAAAAAATAAACAGTCCGATTTAAAAACAGGCAGAGGACCTGAATAGACATTTCTCCATAAAGGGCATAGAGATGGCCAACAGACATTTGATAAGATGCTCAACACCACTAATCATCAGGGATGCAAATTAAAGCCACAATGAAATACCACCTCACACCTGTCAGAATGGCTATCATCAATAAATCAACAAACAACAAGTGCTGGTGAGGATGTGGAGAAAAGAGAAACTCTAGTACACTGTTGGTGGGACTGTAAATTAGTACAGGCACTATGGAAAACAGTATGGAGAGTCCTCAAAAAATTAAATATAGAGCTACCATACAATTCCACTCAGGGCATTTATCTGAAGAAAACAAAAACACTGTTTCAAAAAGATACATGTTCCCCTATGTTCACTGCAACACTACTTAATAGATATGAAGCAACCTAGGTGTCCATCAACAGATGGATGGATAAAAGAGGATGTGCTACCTACATACAATGGAAAATTACTCAGCAATCAAAAGGAGTGAAATCTTTCCATTTGCAACAACAGAGACGGATCTAGAGGGTATTCTGCTAAGTGAAATAAGTCAGACAAAGACAAATGCCATATGATTTCACTTATATGTAGAATCTAAAAAAACAAAACAAAAACAAAATGAATAAATAAAACATAACAGAAACAAACCCATAGAAATAGAGAACAACTTGATGGTTGCCAAAGGGGAAGGGGTAGGAGGATAGGATAAATAATAAATAAATAAACGTCTTCAGAATTTGCGGAGAGAAACGCCACAGGTGAAGCATGATGAAGCACACTGGTATCTGTTTCCAGGCAGATCTGTTGCACAAGTGCAATCATCCTTTACAGTGCCTGAAACTCACTTTTATTATAAAGAATATCCTTGACTCTAATGTTGATTTCTGCTCTGTGTTTGCCACACTGATGGCTTTAACTGAGTCTGTGCCCCCAATAGAAACAGTGGGTTGTTCTGTAAGATTATAGCAAGAATATGGGTGAAGCATAAAAATGGTAGGGATTAAGCGATATTTTGGAAGCAAGAGCAGCTGCTTGTGAGGACTTCAGGACTGACACTAACCGAAAACGAAAAGGCACGTAAGTCATCTGTTAAGCAGAGAGCCTCCCAGGATTCACTACCAAGTTCGCGTTTGGGATCACAAGGCAGCCACTATATCAGGTAAGCTGGGATGACTGAGCAGCTTTGAATTCAGCTCTGAAGTAAATTCATCTTTGCAAAATCAACTTCCTGGGCTGTCTTAGTTGTGGACTGCTACGCATTTGGTGCTCAGCAAGACACCTGGTGACACTCGAGAACCAAATGCGTGGTGCTTTGGCACACCTCAAGGGAAGTAGGGTTTGCTTATCATCTGCCACCCTGAGAGATGTCTACTTTTCTTGTTTTCCTTTGATAACACATTCAGACTTTTCCTATCAGCGTGTGAGCATGTTCTTAAGGGACTCTCCGTCCTGCCAAAGTTACACAAAACAGTACTTTTTTTTAGCATCCCACATCAAGAAACAATGAGATATGATGGGAAGAAAATAAACAAACTGGAATTTGAAATCCAGAACTGGCCTCATATGGCCTTGACCAAATGGCTTAGTGTTTCCGAGCAGCAGATTCACTGTTTATCAAATAAAGATAAAAATGCCAGCCTTACAGGGATATTGGGATGATCTGATGAACCATAAATATGAACAAGGTAAGTGCCCAGTGAATGGCAAGTAGTGCTAGGGCCGCCTGCCACTCCTGGAGACCTCACTTGGTAGCAGCGTGCATCAGTGTGCGTTGTACCTACACATGGGCACTTCCAGCATGCTTCGGCAGTGAAATGCCAAAAATGTCCTGATAGCCAAGAACCTTTTTTCTTGGCTGGTTTTGACTGAACAGATTTGCCTCGTTTTCAACACATTTTAGCAGAGTGACCTCTGTTCCTCCTCCTTTCCTAAACAGTGCACTTAAACCAGTAGTTCTTAATCTCTTTTTAGTCGCAAATGCCCTATTTCTTCCTAGAAAACTTTATGTATTCACAAATGCATACAATGTTGCATCAATTTTACTGGGTTCAATATCTACCTGAAAACTACCATGGGCCTGCCCTTCGCGGTGCCTGTGACTCCTGTTGAGAAGCCTCCTCTAAGCAGAGACTCAGGAGATGCTTTATGAAGATGTAGGCTCCTCGGGGTTGGTCTCTGGGCAGCTGCGTCTATTAGTCTATTACTTGCAAGCTTCGGTCTAACCTTCTGGTGCCGGGCTTTCTATAGAGAGGAAGTAAGTCCAGGATATCGATGAAAAGTTCCCAGTCAAGAAAAATAATTTTTACATGAACCTGGGCAAAGGGTTTTTATAAATTCAAAGAGTCAAATCAACTTTAGTTAATTCTCAAAGAAGTCAACCCTAGAAGTTCACTGTCTCAGCCAAGTTCCCAAAAGAACATATTTTCTCGCTATTCCAGTGGATATAGATGCCACAAGGTTTCTAGTAAAAGGGATCCAGTGACAACTACAGGGTGTCCTAAGAAATGTACACGGGGTGTCTGTAGATTCTATTACATTTAAAAATGAAACGTATTTTAATGAACACTGGCTTCATAATTATTCAAAGGTGTGTATACATTTTTTTCGGACACCCTATATTTACCTGGGGAGTTAACTAGTTTTATTAGGAGATGGAACAAAGGCAATATTTGATTTCAAAAGAGCTATGGTCCTACTTTGGGTATGCCATATCACCCACAGCTACCAATCCACTGGCAAAAAAGAAATAAAATAAAATAATATGGCCACACTTGAGGCCTAAAGGAAGTAACAATGGCTCACAGAGAAATCTAGCAGCAAACTTGAAAGAAACAGAGAAGCTTGGCATTTTTGTTTCTCAAAGACAACACTAGCTAAAACGGATGAGTTCCGATTAGAGTCAGACAGATCTGATTTGAACCCTACATGTGCTGTTTATTAACTATAACCTTGAGCACGTCACTTAACTCAGTTTTAATATCTGAAAAATATGGATAATAATGTCTTACTTCATAGGATTAATATAAGGAATAAAATGAGATAACATAAGAGAAGAGCCTTGTATTCAATATATGAAAATTAACCCATATAATTGTTCTATAACATGGAAGAGTAGAGGTCAGACTGCCTGGGTTCAAATCCTAGCTCTAGAACTTATTAGCTGAACGCTTTTCAGAAAGTTACTTGGCATCTTTGTGCCTTAGTTTCCTCATCTGTCAAATAGGATTACAAATAATATGATACCCAAGATTTTGGTGAGGATTAAATAAGTTAACACATGGAAAAGTAGTTCAAAATGTAATGCCTGGTCAAGTGCTCGGCACGTTTCAGAAAATGTATTGGCAATGCAATACATTGGGTAAATGTGGTATAATGCAATCACTAAACCTACTGAGCACTGGTAAGGCATTCAATATATTATCAACCTTTGTTCTATTTGGTGGAGCAAAATGTTGGGAGAAAAAAAACCGATGAGGCAATAAATATACTGTGACCTTTTCCGTTAATGCTAGATTAAGTGACAGACAGAAGCAAGGTGACAAGGGAGAATGAATGGCCCCTTTAGTTACTAACTGTGGATAAAGCCTGTGCACGGAGTCTGTGCTGAGACATGGCTAGGATTTAAGACTTGGCATGTATTTCACAGGACTGGTTCTGAGTATGGACAGAGCAGCACTTAGGACGGGTCTACCAGAATTACTTGACTCAGCACTGGAATCAAGGGAAAAGCTTATTTATTAAATGTAGACTCCAGAAAGTGTTCGGGGAAGCAGAAAGGGTGGGAAGAAAGTTAATCAAGCCCCTTCTTAGACATAAAACACGCTGACAGAAATGCAGGTGACTTCCTCCTACCATCTCAGAAGTGAGTCAAAAGCTATGACCAGGAACCACCACTGTACGATCTCTGCCCCACTGTCCTGTGAGTTGAGTTTCTTTTCTCTGCCCATACCCTTAATGGTGATTATAGCTAATGATGTAGATCTTTAACATCCAAAGAGCTTCAGATCAAACCTTCAGCAGGAGAGGAGAACCAGCTGGGTGTGGGTGGGCCTGAGCTATCCCTCTCCCCCAGAACAAGGTGCGGCAGAGGCTGCAGCATCGGAGGTGCATGGGGAGAGGAAACAGGTGAATCCATACCTGGGGCCAGAGACAATGAAGAAAAAGAGATGTTCTGGCCCCCAAAGTGGGCCAAGAGCTGGACAGTCTGGGAAAAGCCTGCAATGGGCCCCTGACCATATTATACAAACATGCTAATGATGATGCTAGGTTTTTTAAGCAAAATGGTTCTTGGAGCACTGGATCCTCAGACCTTAAGAAATATGGAGAGTTGGTTCCTACGGAGAGAACATTTGATAATTTAGTGGAAGGAGTATCTCATTTATTTTATTGAGAAATATGGTCAAAAGAGCAGAGTTTGGGCTCTTTTTTCCACACCAAAACTTTCACAGAAAATATGGCATTTTAAACAATCGGAGAAAGTATTAATCAGATTCCCATTGATACCCTCAGGATGCAACTTGCTCAGGATGTTCCATTTCAAATTTACTAACACTGATCAACATCTTTCTCTATGATTTCCACAAGGAAACTATGTTCATAACATAGGCAGTCACCCATACCTGGCCCTGTGATGTCTTCTGCAGTTACCATGCTTTACTGTTAGCTAGACTTTCTGCTAATCTGGAATATTTGGAAACAATTTTTCACAACCTTGAACTACAGTAAGTCTAGAATGCCCACTTGCAAGGCATGCCAGGCAAGAAAATGGCTGGCTACTTTTTCCTGCCCCTTACCTAGATGTAGTAAAGCAGGATAACGACCGTATTCCATCTTCTGCATTTTGGTTGAGTCTCTGATTTCCTAAGTAATTCCCTGTCTCCATCCTGGGTTTCTGCTTAACCTTATTCGCCCAGGTGCCAGTCATGAGACTCCCGCACACTCAGTTGCCATCAGTGCTGCCAGGATCACTGCCCTTACGATGACGACGCACAGATTTATAAGGCCAGAGCGATTCGGGAGTGGGAGTGGGGGAAGGAGAGCCACGCGGCCAGGAAGGTGTTTACGAAAACACATGCCCCCCAACCACACTTTTTTGCTGCAGTGAAAGAAACTGGCATCTTCTTGCGTAAGTGCTAATTAATACCCCGCTGGAAGTGCATTCGCTCCCTCCGACTTGCGGGGAGCAACAGCATCTGAGAGCTTCGCAGACAGCTGAAAATGTAATCAAATTGCATCCTTTCCTCTCCCTCTGCCGCTCCCCCTCCCCCAGGGGCCGTCAGCTGGTGGCTCAGAGGGGTGCGGATTTCACTGCCACTGGCCTTCTGCTCCCTAAGAGAAGACCAAGGCGGGGCGCGCTAGGACGCCCCTCCCAGCCCACAAGGTGGGCGACTAGGTGAAGACACCATGACCCCTCCCTCCTCTTCTGCACTCACCTCTCGGCTCTGCTGGGGAGCTGCAGCAGGGGCTGCCGCTGGGGGGCTCTGGCCGCCTTAGGGCGCTGCGGAGCCAGGGAGCCAGGGAGCCAGGGGCGGGGGCCGAGGCCAGAGCCCGGCTGCGCTGCAGGGGCCGCACGACTGCCGGGCTCCCAGCGCAGACGACACGGCGGCAAAGGTTGAGGAGGGGCGCCGAGGCGGCGGCGGGGGAGCGCGACACCCCCCTCCTGTTTACCTGGACGCGCTCCGCGGCGGCGGCACTAGTCTCCCCGAGCGCGGTGGCGGCTCCCGGGCGGCGGCGGCGCTCCAGCGGCTCCCGAGGGTGGCGGGTGCGGCGCGCGCAGGATGTGCTGTCTCACGCTGCGCCCGCTGCTCCGCTCGCGCTCCTCGGGGAGCCAGCACATCCTCTCCCCGAGCCTGCCACTGACAGCTCCCGGGTGCACCCAGTCTGCTCGCCCCGCCCCGGCCCACGCCCTCCACGCCCCGCGCCCCCGGCGGGAGCGCCCTCGGCTCCCCCTCTTCCCCACCGGGTCTCGCCAGCTGGGAGTGGCGCCGGCCCGACGCTGGGGCGACCAGGGACCTGAGGAGGTCCATCCCTCTATTCCGGTGCAATCCGCAGGACTCCCCTAAGTTGCTGCAAACAGAAGTGCTTCAGTGTTTGGGGAGCTTCTGCTGAGGAGCCAGCGTGGAACAACTTTCACTCCCAGACACGCACTTTAAGGTCATTTGAATAGAAGTAGAAAGCTCAGATCCATCTGCTACCACGAAGACTTATAGGTCTGTTTTATCCCTATTTTTTTTTCCCAGAAGAAAAAAATACATAGCTTGCCTCCACAGCATTGCTTCTTGGAGTCCTAGCTTTTAAAAACCTGGGTAACCGTTCTTGGACTTCGCCAAAGCTTGCCATAAGAGCTAAGTTTTAAGGCCCAGAAATGCAGTTTGGGATACTCATCAGTGCAGGTTTGGCACCATTTTATAGGTAAGCTTTTAATGTGTTTCTTGAGTATCTGTGATAAAGACTAACTGGAACTTGAAGAGAACATAATCAGTCCGGAGGGTTTGTGGGAGGAGCTAGGGCTTATGGAAGTTCTGGAACTCCATGGAATGGAGAGAACCCTACAGGAAGAACTCTATGTTTATTATACAGCTCTATGGTTCCAACTTCCCCTTCCCGAAACTTCTGTTTTCCCTTATATAAATACCCCTCTATCTGGGCACTTAGGCCAGAGTGCAGGTGGCTTGCCTTGTCTGCATGCACTGGGTTGCAACCCTTATTTTTCCCAAAAGAATCCTCTTTGCTGAGAAAACACCCAGTTGTTACTATTTTTCAGTCAACAGGTGAAGTCATTGCACACATTAGAATGAAAGTTAACAGAGGGCAAAGACTGTATCTTATTCATTGCTGTATCCTCAATACCTACAACGGTGCTTGATGCATAATGGTGCTCAATAAACGTGTCAATTTATTTAATTGACAAGTACTACAGTCATTTCCAAATAAATATAGAACTGGTTGTAAATACAATATCATATCTATCTATAAAATGGCCATTCTTGTTCCAGTTTTGGTTACCTGGCAAATCATTGTGTAAGTATGGCTGAAAGAGAGATAGGTGAAATATTTTTAGATAGAATGAACTTAAGATATTCCAAAATAAAACTCTATGAAACAAATACTTGCCCCTGCCATGTATTGGATACTTAATACAGACTCGTGGTGCTTAAGAACTGGGATGCATTCTGAGAAATTCAACATTAGGTGATTTCCTGGTTGTGCAAACATCATAAAGTGTACTGTTAAAAAACAAATTTAAAGATCTAATTGGCTTTATTTAGTGATTCCAGCAGCATCCATTTAGCAAATAGAAGGGTACTCCTTTGAGGAGATGTACAAAATGCAACCTATTTAGAAAAAAAAAAAAAAAAAAGAAAGAAAAGATTATTTTTAGACCAGCACAACTTGGGAGTGGGGGCTGGGGAGGAGGGGGATAAGAATGGCAAAGGTTTTTTATCATGCAAATTGCCTCTTTTTTCTGTGGGTAGGAGGTGGGGGACAGAAAGGGCCCATGTGACAGACAATCTCATTGGTGTTCACCAGAAAATTCCAGACTGGTTGATTAAGAATATATTTCTAGTTTAAACAGCAATTAGGTCAGGTATTAAATCTAGGTTTGCCATCATGGGCTTTTAGCACAAGTGCTACCATTTTGGGCCTGTGGTTTTCTCTTTAAAAGTATTTACATAAACTGACATGGTATAGCCTACTACTCACCTAGGCTATATGGTATAGCCTATTACTCTGTAGGGGAGGAAAAATAATTTTATCTTTACCCTTCTGGGTTCTTGGTTGAGACATCTCTGTAATAAAAGACAGATTAACAGGAGAAAAACAAAGTTTAATAACATGTATACTTCCTGTATACATGGGAGAGATGCAGGAAAATTGAGTTATCATTCTTTTTCATCATAATGTACCCAAGCATAGTACAGATAATTGGGTGTGGGAATGAAAATGAATAGGAAATTAATGGTCTCTATATTCTAGAGACTTAAAGTCTGGTGAAAAGACACAACTGGCTTTAATACCAAGCAGACTAGGAAAAGTAGAATAATTGAAGACAATTGCCATAAGAGAAGGAGAAGAGGAAAATCCATTCCAATTGGGAATCTTTATAATCCAGAAGGCCTTGTTGAAGAAATGGTGGGTATATATCTATAGTTAGATACAAATTTTGACAGATGGTAATATGCATTTGAGAATAGAGTTAGAAAGTTGGCAGAAAAAGAGTAATAAACCTTATTTTTATTGGTAGATTTTTTTAGAGCATTCTAGGTTTACAAAAATATTGCAAAGAAAGTACAGAGAGTTTCCATATACCCTAAAAATTATAAACTGCTCATTGCAAATATACTTATTTCACTCTTAATCTAGTTATTTCTCCGAAATGTGAAAGATGGTCTCCAAGAAAGGATTAAGTGGCTACCACAAAACATGCTGGGCAAATTCCTGACTTGCTAGCCATTAAGAGGTTGCTTTAGAATCCTCCAGACAATGGTGTGGCTAAGTTCCCCTACTCTGGGATCAGACTCTCCATCTACCACTTAACTGACTTGGTCTATTTATACATGTTACTAGGGTCCTCTGAGACTCAAATCTCCTAAGAGTCAAAAGAGGGCAATAAAGATACTTGCCTCCTGAGATATTTCAGTGAATTAATCCATGTGAAGCACTTGGCACAGCCCCTAGCATCTCAATAGAAACGTTCAGTAAATGCTAGCTATAGTTTGCTATTATGAATTCAGTCTGAATGCAAAGTTCAAAAAGTAGAGCTTTGTAGCCTCTAACTTTAATATCCATTCTGTGACATTACCAGATTTCAGGGACCACTTGGACCTTGGGGTCACTACTAGCCTTCAAGACAGAGATTCCTCTGCCTCCGTGCACCTGTCCTTCATCAGTGCTGGATACAGATGTGGCTCCACAGCTGGTCCCTTGTCTGACTTACTTTCCTAGAGCCACACTTCACACAGGTTACAGCCACACTCTCACAGACCAGATCCTTTCACATCTGCCTGAGAAGCTCCTCTGGAAGTTATTCACTAGTTCATTATATCTTGGTTACAAGAAATAAAACAAAAAATTCACCTCTGTGTTCCAAAGGTTCTAAAATAACAGAAAAATGTGAGCCATCTGAACCAGTTATTAAAAATACCAAATGCCAAAGAAGAAAGAAATGCTTGGAAATATTCTCTAGTTAAGACGACATGAGCTCTTCATTATGCTCAGAATACAACCCTGTGAGGAAACTAATTAAAACCACTGCCCAGTGACACGTACGGTTTTGTTTGGGATACGTACATCTATTATATGACTGAAGCTGGTCTGTTTGTGCCAAATCAAAACAATAATAATAGATGTCCAAAAGTAGGTGTATTATTTGTGTTGGGAGATTTATTAGAAATCAAAGAGTGACAATTATTCCAATGTCTCAAGCAACTACTGGTTCTATTTTCTGGACACTTTTCACTAAGGGACACAACCTATAGTCTTATATAGAAGGTGCAAAGGATCTGCAGTCAATAAATACACATAAAATTTACCTTCAATTTTGGGAGAATAATTTCAGAGATATCTGCTGTATAAGTTTAGATTTTTCTAAATGCTTTCTGGATAACTTCCCAATACAACTCCAGTTATACTATAATTACCTATATTTGTAATATAATTGTATTATAATCACCCATATTTGCACACTCTTCACTTTTGCCTCCATGTGTCTTTGCTCCTTCCCCTCCTTCTTACAGTTCCTTCCATCAGCTTTTCTTTCCAGGATGATGTTGAACCAAAATGCATTGTTTTTAACAATCAATAATAAAATGCAACCATGAGGCCCAGCTGGTGTGGCTCAGTGGCTGAGTGTTGACCCATGCACCAAGAAGTCACTGGTTCCATTCTCGGTCAGAGCACATGCCCAGGTTGTGGGCTAGATCCCAGTGTGGGGCATGCAGGTGGTGGTCAGTCGATGTTCTCACTCATTGATGTTTCTCTCTGTGTGTCTCCCTTCCTCTCTCTCTAAAATCAATAAAGAAAAAAATTATTTTAAAAAATGCAAAAATGAAAATATCTACAAAGCAAAACTAAACATTTTTAAATCTTAAAATGTTTTAAACACTTCAATTTATGGGATTACAAACATAAATTAATTACATTGTTTTCAATTTACTTCCCATTAGTGTTTAAATGTAAATCTTTATTTTTCCCAGCTGTGAAATCAGTTTCTATATCCTTCTTTGTGTTTTGCCTCATTACTTGTTATCTTGAATTTATATTTCTAGGAATCGAATGAACCCACCCTACCAGAAGAAATCAAACCACATTTTTGGTAAATTACTTCTCTGTATTATTTTCTAGAAACATATTCCACTCCTTGGAAAGACTGATCCTAATAACTCTATCTGCCACAATTCTCCCAAGCCTTAAAAAAATTCATGTGTATTTATTTGTAAGTAATTAAATATATATACACTAGTACTGTGTTTGTGCCTTTAACTAGAAAATCTGAGCATTTTTCTTTATGGTGCTGCATTAGTTATTTTTTGTCATGTGCTAACTCTTACTACCATTTGATTATCCAAAATGTGAAATCTGAATATTTTATGTATTTTAGAATACAAATTTTATATATTACATGTTATTATGCTTACTTCATTATAGAATTATATATACTTTAAGAAGAATTATAATATAGTTTGTATAAAATAACACAAAGGAATGTATAAATCAGTAGTATTACACTGAGATCAAGAACACAGGCTCTGGATTTAGGCTTATGTGGGTTAAAACTGGTTCCTGTGATTCACTAGCTGTGTGATTCTGTGCAATTTGCTTAAACCTTTTAAGCCTCAATATCTTCATCTGTATAATGGGCATAATAATGTCCATCTCTTAAGATTCTAATAAGGGCCCAGCTGGCATGGCTCAACAAATTGAGCATCGCTCCATGGACTAAGAGGTCCCTGTTCGATTCCCACTCAAGGCACATGTCTGGGTTGTAGGTCTGATCCCCAGTAGGGAGCATGCAGGAGGCAGCTGATCATTGAATCTTTCTCACATCAATGTTCTATCTCTCTCTCCGTTCCTCTCTCTCTAAAAAGTCAATAAAAACATATTTTTAATAAAAGATTTTAAGCTCTGGCCAGTTTGGCTCAGATTAGAGTGACGGCCCATGGACCAATGAGTCACGGGTTCGATTACGGTCAAGGGCACATGCCTAAGTTTCGGTTCGTCCCCGGCCCTGGTTGGGGTCGTGCGGGAGGCAACCAGTCGATGTGTCTTTTTCATATTGATGTTTCTCTCTCTCTGCCTCTCTCCCTTCCTCCTACTCTATCTGATGATATATAGAAAAATATCCTCGGGTGAGGATTAAAAAAAAAAAAGATTCTAATAAGGATTAAATGAGATAATGCTTATGAAGAACTCGGTTAAAGTAATTGGCACCAAGTAAATACTAAACGAGTGACAGACATTGTTATTATGTGAATATGCATAGAGAAAGGACTGAAGTTTACACAAAATGTTAAAGGGGGCTTAGATTTTGGGGGGGATTAGATTATTTTTTTTTTCTTTTGACTTTATCCTTGTTTTCTAATTGCTCCATAATGAATATGCATATGTTCCAACAGGTCTGTTAGATACCAGGGAAAATCCAGAAACAGCATTAAGTCACTTAAAAGCAACAGAGGTTTATATTATAAGCTTCTTCCTTTGGAAACTCCCTATACATACACTAAATCTTATCACTTGGCAGTGGTGATAATATACATTTTAGATATTAGAAAGGATAAACTGTGGATAGACGAAGTGCTGCACCTCCTTGCTAGAAAGGGAGTCAGGAGAAGGATGGAGTGAAGATGCACGGAGATGATCATGCCCTCTCACTTCCTAGATGAGCACTAAGTGTCATACTGCGCACCACTCAGGTGGTCATTGCGCCTCTCTGGTTCCCTTGAGATGCAGTGAGCCCTGAAGAAATCCCTCCCCAGGGATCTAATAATGATATGCTGCAATCTTCTCCTGAAATGGAACGATATGCTGCCCTGTCTATGCTGCGCTCCAAGGAAGTATCCTTCATGCTGGCGATGAGAAGATAGAGCCATGTGGCCAGCGGTACTCTTGTGACCTCCAGGTCCTTACTCTCCTACATTTGCTAAGTATTCAGGTGAAATTCTTTGTGGGGGGTATGTTGGAGGAGATCATGAAGAGGATGTAACCACTGATTGACCCGAGACCTGGACCTGGGCAGTAGGAAGCTCCTCATCCTCTCCACTGCCCTTGTAATCTACCTTCTGCCCACCGTTCCCATAGTGGGAACAGTTCGCAAGGAAGCAGCCTCGTGAGAACAATGTGTTGTTGAGACTATCTGGAGTGGATACATGGCTGAACCCCCTTAAGACCTCTATATAAACTTTTTAAGAATCTGACTCGTGGCTACAGAGATCTACTTGCCCTGGTGTCTGTCCACAACAAGCATCACAAGTAAGTTTCCTGCTTACTAAACTTGCCACCCGCCAACCTGGAGTGGCCTCTTCCCCAGGTCTCTCCTTGTCCGCCATGTACGTGGCCCAATTTGCAAAACAACAGGGTACTACAATTCACATCACTGACCAGATGCTCTCTAAAAATACACCTAACTGTAAAATATAAGTTGAATTAGTTAATGGGAAGATAGTTAAAGAAAGAGATCATCTTTCCCGATAAGTTTCTCACATGAAAACCAATTGGCACGAGATAGCCTTTAATGTTTTCATGCTCTCCTATAGAACAAGATCTTAAAGGTTGACTTGAATCATTGATTTCTTTGCCTCTTGGATGTATCTACCATATTTTGAGAAATTTCCTAATTGATATTTTATTTATTTTTTTTAAATTTATTTATTTTTTAATCCTCACCTGAGGACATTTTTTTCATTTTTTGTTCAGATAGAGTGGGAGGGAGAGAGAGAGAGAAAGAAACATCGACAAACTGCAACCAATGTACATGCCCTTAGCGCCCTTAGCGGGAACCGAACCCTGGTCTTTCTGTACCGCAGGCCGACGCTCTAACCGCTGAGCCAAACCGGGCAGGGCCCAATTGATACTTTAAATTGAACCCTTTATTGTTGCAAATATATGTGTATTCAAATCTTTTTTTTTTTTTTTTTTTCAAATATCTTCAGAGGGGGAAGGGGGAGAGAGAGAGAAAAAAACCTCAACCTGAGAGAGACATATTGACTGGTTGCCTCCCGCACGACCCAGACCAGGGCTGGGGACGAACCACAACAGAGGCACGTGCCCTTGGCTGGAATCAAACCCGTGACTCCTTGGTCTGCTGGCTGACGCTCTAACCACTGAGCCAAACTAGCCAGGGCTGTATTCAAATCTTGAATAATGGTCTGAGGTTAATAAAGGATGATTCATAAATATTTTACAAGTTAGCTTTATTCCATTTGTCATTGGGCCTTGGGATCATATTTTTGCTTTGCTTTTCTAACTTTGCATGAAACTACTTAAGTACAGTAGTGAATAAATATTTTTTAAAAGTATTTTTAAATTTGAATTTTCATTTTTTGTTAGTAAAATTATATTCAATAATCTATTTTTTAACTAGTTCTTCATACAAGTTTTTCTTATGGACTAAAAATAATAGAACAGAAAATATCATAAGCTGCCTAAAGCTATTGTATATCTTTCATTACTTTGATGTCCTTAATATTGTTATTTTTAAGTCAGACTTTCCCCCTCACTAACATCATGTTGATGGAGATAAATTGCTGAGCTATTCAAATAGTTTCTTAACATTCTAACTTGTCAGGTATTAATAAGGTCATACAAGATCACATTAAATGAGATGACTAACCACATTAAGTCTGAAAACCTGTTTGCTTCTTTACAGTAAAAGAACTACAAGTACAAATAAATATGCGTATTTTGAGAAAAAAAACATGTAACATTTTAGGTCAACAGAGCAATAAAAATCCAAGTTTTGTTTAGCAAAGCCAACAAATAAGAACATATTTCATTTCTATGTTGGAGATAAGGAAAGAAAGAAAGTTCCAAAGAAACAGAAATGAAGAAAACAAAGAAAAAACAGACACGAGGAGTCAGTAAACTCTGAGATCAGCCATAGTGTAAGTAAAACGAAGTACTCCTGTTACACAGTATTTTAAACATGCTTGAACCTTAGATTAATGTTAATTGCCTTATTAACAGTTTTAAAATAGTCTCATCTCCTTTGGGAAGCATGTGTTTACTTTTACTTTCAAACATCAAAGTTTATTATTAAAGATTTATTTTCCAATGGAATTCCGGGCATTTTATCCATGTATGAAGGAATAATGTAAGAGTCGACACATTCACCCAACTCCTAAGTGTCCTATTAATGAATTTACTACATACTTATCCTCAGTGGCCCTTTGAATTTCACAGCTCTTTAGACTGCCTTATTTTTCTTTCTGTGTGAAATCATAGCCACCTCATTCAGTGTCTAAAGTCAGACTCTGAATCTATTTTTGAGCTATTTTCTCCAAATCAGATACAGAGTTTTGTTTTACAAGTAGTCTATCAGGCATAATTGATGGATCAACATTATTAAGGCAGAAATAACAATGGGGAAATCAATATTTTAACTGCCATTCACAAATTGCTGACTAATCTTTAAACCTTTGCATGTCCTGTAAATGAGCTGCAAGGGAGGCCTTTTTGTATGGGTTATCACATCACCATCAAAGCAACATCAGGTTCTGGCCAGTGTCTCAGTGGTTAGAGCCTCAGCCCACTCACCAAAGGGTCTCGGGTTCAATTCTTGGTCAAGGAGACATACCTGGATTGCAGGTTCAATCCCCACCTCAGTCAGGGCAGGTGTGGGAGGCAACCAAGTGATGTGTCTCTCTCACATCGATGTTTCTCTTTCTCACCCCCATCCCCCATTTCTCCCTCCATTCCATTCTTTCCAAAAATCAATGGAAAAAAATATCCTCGAGTGAGGATTTAAAAATAAATTTTTTTTTTTAATCCTCACTCGAGGATATTTTTCTATTTATCTTCAGACAGAGTGGGAGGGAGGGAGAGAGAGAGAAACATCGATGTGAGAGAGACACATCGATTGGTTGCCTCCAGCACGACCCTAACTGGGGCCAGGGATGAACTGCAACCAAGGTACGTGCCCTGGCTGGAATTGAACCCGGGACTCCCTGGTCTGCAGGCCGACACTCTGCTGAGCCAAACCGGCCAGGGCTGCTAAAAGCAGATTTTGAACACAGACTTCTCAGAACTAAAATTTGGACCAGGCTATCCACTCAAGTAATATTCACTTGACCTTGGGCACATTACTTAACTTCTCTGTGCCTCATACTCTTCATTTGTAAAATGAGGATATTAACAGCACCTACCCTGTGGAGGAGGTCACTGAGAGGGCATGACCACCAGTTGATCCTTGAGCTGGACTCTGGTCATCAGAGATTCCTTACCCCCTTCCCTGTCCATGGAATGTGTGCTCTGCCCACTGTTCCCACAGCCTGAGCTGGTTCAAGGACGAAACCTTGAGAGAGCAGTGTATTGTTGGGACCATCTGGACGGTGTATGTGACTTATCCCAGTAAAGGCCTCTACACAAACTTTTAAAATTCTGGCAGGTGGGTACAGAGATCTACTACCATTGCACCTGCCCAAGACAAGTCTCATATGTAAGTTCCCTTATTACACCTGCCACCTACCAGTCTGGAGTGGTCTGTCTCTTTCTCCATGTGAGGAGATTTCACCCAGAATTTGCCAACCAACCCTCCCTCCCAGGGTTGCCCTGGGAATGAAATGAGTTAGCATGTATGAAGCATTAGAAAAGTGTCACATACACAGTAAGAACTATTATTAAATCTTGAGAACTATTTACTATTTAGAATTGTGTTCTTACAGATTTTTGTTCTCCAGGGACACTTGTTTTTGTTTGGCTTGATGTTTCATTCTCTGCGTCTGCAGGTGGAGGATGGAGAATAAGACAGGATAGTAGTAGCTGTTTAGCTGTTACTATTGAAAGAAGAAAGCTGCACAAAACAATGGAGGAAAAACAATTATTTCAAGAGACACCAAAAGGAAGAAAATAAGAGAATAATACCGCATGTCAGAAGGAGGGTTTCTAAAAGCTACCCCAGAGTAATACACACACATCCTGATCACTATCTTTATAGAAATCAAAACCCGAGGAGTTGATGGTATAAACCAGCACATTAAAGCTGAGAGAGTGAATCCAAGGGGAAGGGTAAAGTGAGCAGGATGTAATAACACAATCACACCCTCAGAGGCCCCCGCACTGTGCCCAGCCATTGTCTTCCTGCCACCTGCTTCTGTCCCTGACGCAGCCGTGCTCAGGGCTATGGTTAGTTGGGGCTCTGGCCTCCCACTACCATGTCTATTTGCCCTCCTTCCCTGTCTAACTCCACCTGCAGCCTTTGCTACACACTGGCCCTTTTAAGGCTTTAATCAGGCACCAGTACTGTGTGTTATTCCTACCAACGGTGGTATTCAAAATCATGAGAAGTTCTCTGAATCCTAAACATGGCCAGCCTTGCAAATAATTTTTACGCACTCTTTTGTAGCCGTGGTTGGTAAGGAAAAAAAATGATCAATTCTAGCAGCAAATTGCACGCGACTGGTTATGTATGATTAACCCTTACAAAGCCAATGGAGAATGTGATCAATCACTCTGTAGAGTTCTCGGCTACTAAACCCATTAAATATGACCTCGTAGGATATGGCTTCTTTTAACTTCAAGTCTACATTTCTTTTTTTCAGTTTTCATTCTTTTCATTCGTGTGATAAGCTTTGACCTTGTCTTTATGGTTTTGACTTTTCTCTGTGAGATTCCTCAATAGGGTGGCCTTTCCTTCTTGTGAGGGTGTGTGTGTGTGTGTGTGTGTGTGTGTGTGTGTGTGTATGCCCTTTACATGTACTTCATCAGGATAGGTAGGAAAATAATGATGCTCTAATACATGTTTTTGAGACCTTGGCCACGTCACTTCCTCACTGAGGCCACTACACTTCTTGAGTCACTTCCGGAGCAAGTTTATATAATTTGATGATTCTATGATTTCGTAAGAATTGGTCTCACGGTTCAGAGGTACGAAGCACTTCTTCTCAGTTTCTAAGTATGAAAAAAATTACAATGCCTTTCTTAAATTGAAAAAAAAGTTAATCATTTAGGTTATTAATTTACTAAAGGAAAAATCAGAGAAAAGTAAAACTCCCACCTGCATGCCACTCTACTTTTTACCAAGATCGACGTTCTGAGCTGGGTCACAGGCTGAGGCCATACAATCGAACAGCTCCAGTATGATCAAACCGTGGATGGGAGGGGGTTGGGGGGATAGGAGAAAAGAAGTACAAATTGGTTGTTAGACTGACATACCTCAGAGGGAAGTGGGGGTGCAGGAAGAGATAAACCAAAGAACTCACATGCATATATACATGACCAGTGGACACTGACAATAGTGTGGGGAAGGCAGGAAGGGGGTGGGAGTGGGGAGGAGGGGGTCAATGGGGGAAAATTGAGGACACCTGTACTACTTTCAACAATAAAGATAAATTTTTAAAGTAATTAAACAAATAAAGACAATGGAAGCGTATTATTCCACGTTATACCCCTGTGGTGAGCAGCCAGGCTGGTGGGCAGCAGGTAGCTCAGCTCAGGTGCTCACTGAGCTCCAGTTCTGTGCAGCCTGTTGCTTTTTCCGAGCAGGTCTTCATCCGCATAGTGGAAGCTAGATCACAGGCAAGGCCCCGTAGCTTGTGGGAAGTGGGAAAAGGGCATAAAAGCCCCTCTCCTGGCCCAGATGCTGAAGCAGCAAGTCACTCCTACGCACACTCACTGAGAAGCACTCGGTCACATGGCCACACCCAGCTATAAGGGGCTGGGAAATGTAGTCTCCAGTGGAGCCCCCAGGAGCCCAGCCACAAGTCTATTACAGTCACTCGTCGCAGAACGACATTTTGGTCATAAGGTACTGCATATATGACAGTGGTCCCATAACATTATAATGGAGCTGAGAAATTCCTAACGCCTAGTGATGTCATCAGTTGGAGGTAGAAGACAGTGAAACTGATGATCCTGACAGGCTTAGGCCTAGGCTAATGTGTGTGTGTGTTTGTGTCTTTGTTTTTAACAAAAAAGTTTAAAAAGTAAAAAAAAAAAAAAAAAATATATATATATATATATATATATATATATATATATATATATATATAAAGTAGAAAAAAAAATGTGTATAGAATAAAGATATAAGGAAAGAAATATTTTTGTACAGCCATACAATGTGTTTATGTTTCAAGCTAAGTGTTGTTATAAAAGTTGAAAAGTTAAAAAATTTTTAAAATTTCTAAGATAAAAAAAGTCACAGTATCTCAGGTTAATTTATTATTGAAGAAAAATGTGTGATTTAATAAGTTGAGTGTAGCCTAAGGGATCAGTGTTCATAGTCTACAGTAGTGGACAGTCGCGTCCGAGGCTTCACGCTCACTCACCACTCACTCACGGCTCACCCACAGCAACTTCCAGGCCTGCAGCTCCATTCCTGGTAAGGGCCCTCTACAGCTGTACTTTTTTGGTTGTTGTTAATCCTCGCCCAAGGATATATTTCCATTGATTTTTAGAGTGGAAGGGAAGGAGGGAGGGAGAGAGAGAGAGAGAGAGAGAGAGAAATCTATGTGAGAGAGACACATCGATTGGTTGCCTCCTGCAGGACCACGACTGGGTCAGGGAACAAACCTGCAACCCAGGTACGTGCCCTTGACCAGGAATCAAACCCTTTGGTCTTTGGGCCATGCCCTAACCACTGAGCAAAACCAGCCAGGGCCCATTTTTTATTTTTTTTACACCATATTTTTACTGTTCCTTTTTAACAATTTTTTTTTTTTATCCTCACCCGAGGATATTTTTCCATTTTTTGTTCAGATAGAGTGGGAGGGAGAGAGAGGGAGAGAGAGGAAGAGAGATAGAGAGAAACATCGACATGAAAGGGACACATCGAGTGGCTGCCACCCACACGACCCAACCAGGGCCGGGGACAAACTGCAACCGAGGTACATGCCCTTAGAAGGAACCGAACCCGGGTCTCTCTGGACCGCAGGCCAACGCTCTAACCACTGAGCCAAACCGGCCAGGGCTTTACTGTCCCTTTTTAATGTTTGGATGTGTTTAGGCACACAGATACCGCTGTGTTACAGTTGCCTACAGTATTCATTGCAGTACCGTGCTGTACAGGTTTATAACCTAGGAGCACTAGGCAATACCATATAGAGTAGGCGAGTAGTAGGCAGTACCATCTAGGTTTGTCTAAGTACACTCTCTGATGTTCACACAATGATGAAATTGCCTAACAACACGTTTCTCAGAATGTATCCCTGTTGTTAAGGGGGTCATGATTGTGTGCAGAAAGGGAAATCAAAGTTTGGTTGATAACCAGCTGCCTCTGCCACATCCCCTTATTTCCTAAATCTAGACTTTTGTAAAGATATTACTAATCATATTTTTAAATATTCAAAAATAGTATCAATAACTTGATTTGGAAAAAAAATAATACTGAGTGTGGGATGTCGGATGGCAGGAAGTGAATAAACAGACCGTCTCATATGCTCTCAAGGATATGCATGTTCATTATCTTTCTGGGGGAAATTGGTAATTAGCTTAATACAACATCCTCAATAGTGGAAGTAGGGGTGGTACAATTATTAAATATCCTTGCTGTTTGGTTGTCAAGCATACACAGAGAATGCAAAGAAATAGTCTGTATTTCAGATAAGAGCCATACCTTCCCAAACATAATGGACCCAGAGCAGTACAGGGATTTGGAAGTGGCGCCTTTACACACTTTCACTTGTCCTCCCAGGTACTTGGTGTGTCTGTGTCCTTTAATCCTGGCTGGCAGGACTATCCCCCATGCCCAAGCCTTAGTAATCCTTGGGGGGAAATCTCTCTCCTAGTATTCTCTTGCAATCATAAATTTGTAATTTTTACCTTCTGACCCCTTCCTTCAGAACCTGGTTCCTTTAACAAAGCAGACAGTTGATCACTTGGGTTCATCCAGACCCACTCCGGATGGGGTGGGGTAAAGTACTGCGAATAGAGTGAACGTGACAAATCAGTCCCTCCATACTGTCGCATTGATCTCAGCTCAGCACAACTCTTGTTCATGGTTTTGCTATTTAAAAAAAAAAAAAAAAAAAAAGCCTCCTCTTTCTCAACCCTAAGAACTATTCATGTCTCTCTCCCCCTCCTTCCCTTTCAGTCTATCTAAATTAATGGAAAAATATCCTCAGGTGAGGATTAACAATAAATAAATAAAAAGAACTACTCTAGGTTTAAAAATAGGTGGGGGAAGGGGGTGCTGAGTGACCTCCATAAGCATCTCCGGCTTATCATAGGTCAGATAAGGTGTTGGCCAGATTTCCTTTTCCCCCCTAAGGAAGCAGTCCTTTGTCCTCTGCTTCAGAATCTGAACCACCTGCTCATATCCAAAAATATGTCCCGCCTTTTCCTTAGCAATTATTTACACCATACTGATTAGGTCCAACAAGTTTAAATTTTACCAGCTCAGAATTTAAATCTGTGGGAGAGGCTTGGTCTCCTCCCCTTGTTGGGGTCCTAGTTATACCTTCCCTGCCCGTGGTTCAGGATCACAGCCCCACATCACTCTCATCTGGCTCCTCTTTACTGGTCACCTTCTAACTTCTCACAGAAGAGAGAGGCTCTCCCTTGGCCTCACTTGGAGTACATTAATTCTGTCGTGGATGTTGGTGTCAATATCCTGACTCTGGGTGTTTCCCCTCCCTGTCAGCTTCCTCGGGGGTAGGAGATTATTACCTAACAGACCCCACTTTGGTCTTTATTTGCCATGTGGATTCTCATTAGTTTACTGTTAAGGCTGTCTCCTAGCAGTCAGGTAGCCTACCTGAGACCTGGGCACTGCTCCTGGGTGACTGGGTGGTTGCTTTCAGTGTCCTGTGGCAGCAGGCAACTGTTGGGCCTTTTGGAGTTTGGAGTGAAATTATTATTTTGTTCCCTTATTATAAACAAAGTTTGAAGGAAAGCTGGTGCACATGTATGCCGCCTCTCGGCCTGCCGGAATCACTGCAACGCAATGAAACTACAAGCACACGCTGCTTGGAGTGAGGGGGAGCTTTGCAAGGGAGTAAATGCTCCAGATCTTTGGACACAGTCCCATTTATTTGCAGATTGGTACCCCAAGTTACAAGGGGATTTATGTAAAATATTTCCTTGAGATGGCATTTCTGCAAACCATACACCCTAGCATTGTCTTTTGCTTTTTACGGGAAGAGACTTTGAAGCCAAAAGATAACAAACCCTTATTCACATGCAAATGAAGCACTCAATGAACTTGGGCGGGCCAGGTTTCTGAGAATGCATTAACACAAAGTTGAGAGTGCATTAACACAAGGTTACAAAACGTCCATCTTCCAACCCCCCAACCCCACACATGTAAGAGCTTGAAAAGGATAAGAGAGAAATTGCTTCTTAGTAGCATTGTTTTCATGTACTGTTATACCCTATGCCCTGGAATATTAACTACCCCATGGTTAACTACCCCCTTGACTTTAAAATTTTTCATTGTTATCACTTAAAGGTTGCCCTGCCCCTGAACCACAGCTGTCAGCCCCGGAGGCCTATTTTGTTTGCTTGACAAACAGGAGACCCCCGGGCAACTGTTAGATATGGTCTTGAGAAATGTTAGGCAAACAACTGCTAACCGCTGATATCTGCTTCTGTGAACGCTGCTTGCTTGCTCTTCCCACAGTAGACAGACTATAAAAGGCTGCCATTTTAGAGGCTCAGGGCTGCAGTTCTCCTCTGAGTAGGTTGGCTGCAGTCCCTGCGCAGGTTAATAAAGCTCCTAAAACTTATAATTTTGGTGTCCAAGTGAGGTTGATCTACTGGGTTACAACATTTGGAGGCCCCAGTGAGATCAACCGTGAGGTCCCCTCTTTTGGGGTCGACCTCCTCGGACTAGGCGGGAGCCTTCCCTTGCCTCAAATTTGCTCTGCATTTGACCCTGAGCCACTTCTGACTTGTCCGGACTCTTAAGGTAAAGAGAGCTCTCTTGGTTTCTGTTGTTCTGTTTGGGATCTCGAGATCGTCCGGGACAGAGCAGGCAGGACGCCGCTCAACTGCTCATCCCCAATTGGAACAAAACGCCGTCTCCAATTTTGGGAGGTGCTGCTTTTGCGTCTCCTCGTTGGTTTGGGTGAATGAGAGTGGCCACGAGTTGTTTGTCTTTGTCTTTTGTTTTGAGCTGGCGTTTCATTCTCTTTCAGCATGGGACAAGGCAGATCGACTTCATCCACCCCACTCCAATGTCTCCTCTCTAACTTTTCTGATTTCTTTCAGTGTTCTTGTGATTACGGGTCACCAGCTAACCCTGGTTTTCTAAGGACCCTTTGTGAATTGGAATGGCCTACTTTTAAAGTAGACTGGCCTTCTGAGGGATCATTTGACCTTTCCCTCCTCCTTGCAGTTTGATCAGTGGTTTATAATGTCCCTCACCCTGATCAACAGGTCTATATTAATGTCTGGATAGATATTGTTACTGACAAGGCTAGTCCTGTCAAGAAATTTTCTAAGCCTAAGGGACAGAAATCTATGAAGGCTGTTATAGACAGGAAGACAATAATGGTGGCAGCCCCAAAACCACCTCGGGGAGGGTCCCAGGACCGGCCCAAGCACCGACCGCCCGAACCCCAGGGCAAGCCTGCGCCACCAGCAGAAGCACCCAAGAATCGTTTATACCCCGTCTTGCCTGGGGACCCCGAGGATCCCCTTGAGAGCCTGACTTTTCCACCTCCGTATGCTCAGGCTCCTCCTGATTCCACTCGCCGACAGCCTCCCACACCTGGCCAGTCTGGCCCGGAACTTGACCCTAACTGGGCAAGTCCACCCCACACCTGGGGAGGGACTCCTTACAGGGCTGGACAGGGGACCCCAGACTCATCGATCCCTCTCCTACCCCTTAGGGAAGTTCCCCCACACCCGGGAGCCCCACATGGCCCCCCTCAGCTGGTTTCAACCAGTGACTTGTACAATTGGAAACATCAAAATCCTGCCTTTTCAGACAAGCCACAGGGGCTGATCTCATTATTAGAAACCATTTTTCGCACCCATCAGCCCACATGGGATGATTGCCAACAGATTTTGCAGACTTTGTTCACCTCTGAGGAGAGAGAGAAAATATACCGAGAGGCAGCAAAGGCTGTCTTGGGGGACGGGGATGGGGATACCTAGGCCCACTGCCGAGAATTAGAAGAACAACTACCCACTGCCCCACCCAGTTGGGACCAAAATAGCTCACATGGGCAGGAGGCTTTGCGCCAATATCGCCAGGCTCTACTGAGGGGCTTACGGGCAGCAGCTAGAAAGCCCACCAATTTCAGTAAGGTTAGTGAGATTTTGCAAGGTATGGAAGAATCCCCAGCCGCCTTTTTAGAACGCGTGATGGAGGCTTATTGAACCTACACGCCTCTAGACCCCGAAGCCCCAGAAAATCAGAGAATTATTAATATTGCCTTTGTGACTCAGTCGGCCTCAAATATTAAAAAGAAGTTACAGAAAATTGAAGGATTTGAAGGTGAGAATAGAAGTAAGCTCCTAGAAATAGCACAGAAAGTTTCCATAATAGGGATGATCCTGAAGTAGGTCGGGCCAGACAGGTCGCGAAGATTCTCCTTGCGGCCCAAGGAGGAAACAACAGGGGGCGAAATCAGAAAAAAGAGAACAGCCCCAGAAAACAAGGAAATGGACCCTCCCTAGAGAAGGACCAATGTGCCTACTGCAAAGGGAAAGGACATTGGAAAAAGGAATGTCCCAAGCTTATGAGTCAGCAACAGAAGGGGTCCTCTGCCATCTTATTTGAGGACAAGGATTGACGGGGCTGGGGCTCCTATAAACTTGGCCCCCGGGAGCCCATGGTAACCCTAACTGTTGAAGGACAGCCAGTCGATTTCTTAGTCGACATGGGGGCCACTTTTTCAGTTCTCAAGGAACCTCGCGGACCCCTCTCCTCAGAACGAACATTGATCATAGGGGCGACCGGTAAGCCAAAATCCTACCCCTGGACCCAAGCACGAATAACTGATTTAGGTAAGGGAACTATAACCCACTCATTTCCGGTGATGCCTGAATGCCCCTACCCGCTCTTGGGGCATGACTTGCTCCAGAAATTGCAGGCCACCATCTCCTTTGCGGGAAAAGAGCCCACCCTAAAATTAGGAAAGGCCCCTGCCTCCATATTGCTGATGGTCCCCCTCTCAGAGGAATACCTTTTGTACAAGGGGGAACCAGAGGGGCCCATAGAAAATACTCCAGAGACTTTTGAAGGACATACCTGGTGTATGGGCTGAAACCAGCGAGCCAGGTTTGGCGACTCACCAACCCCCTATTGTTGTGCAACTCCTTAGCACGGCCTCTCCAATCCGGGTACGGCAATGCCCAATTGCACAGAAGGCCAAGGTGGGGATTGCCAAACATATCAAGAGACTTATGCAAGCAGGCATTCTGCGCCCATGTCAGTCTGCCTGGAATACCCCTTTGTTGCCTATTAAGAAACTGGGCACTGAGGATTATCGGCCGGTTCAGGATCTCTGGGAGATGAACACCAGAATTGAGACCATACACCCAACCGTGCCCAACCCATACACCCTTTTGAGTCTCATACCGCCTGATAGGACCCACTACACTGTCTTGGACTTAAAAGATGCTTTCTTCTCCTTGCCTCTCTCTCCGCTGAGCCAACCCATCTTTGCCTTTGAATGGACGGACCCTGAAGGGGATTCTCCGGACAACTGACCTGGACCAGACTGCCACAAGGATTCAAGTACTCCCCCACGATCTTCGATGAGGCACTCAGCAGAGATCTCCTCACCTTCCGAGACACTCATCCTCAGGTAACCCTTTTGCAATATGTAGATGATTTGCTCCTGGCTGCTGCCAACCCAGATGACTGTATCCAGGCCACTGAGGCACTCCTTCTGGAGCTGCAACGGATGGGTTACCGAGTGTCTGCCAAAAAGGCCCAGCTCTGCGTGCAAACTGCCACCTATTTGGGCTACGAGCTCCAAGAAGGTAAGAGATCTCTATCAGCCAGCCGGATCGAAGCCATACTGCGGATCCCCACGCCAACTACCAAAAGGCAAGTAAGAGAATTTCTGGGAGCCGTCGGCTACTGCCGGCTATGGATTTTAGGATTTGCTGAGATCGCGAAACCCTTATATGCCAGCACAGGGGGGGAAAGAATCTACTCTCATTTGGACTGAAACCGAGGCAAAGGCCTTTGACAAATTGAAAAGGGCATTAATTTCGGCACCTGCCCTGGCCCTGCCGGACATCTCAAAACCCTTCCAGCTATTCGTAGCGGAAACCAGGGGAATTGCGAAGGGGGTATTGACCCAAACTCTTGGCCCTTGGAAGAGACCGGTCGCCTACCTCTCTAAGAGACTAGACCCGGTAGCATCGGGATGGCCCTCTTGTATGCAGGCCATTGCCGCCACGGCACTCCTAGTCAAGGAGGCCCAGAAACTAACTTTGGGCCAGGACTTGTCTATCTTCGGCGGGCAAACCACGGAAGCCCTCCTTAGGAGCCCCCCAGATAGATGGATCTCCAATGCGTGCCTAACGCAATACCAGGTCTTACTTCTGAATCCCCCACACCTCACCTTCTCTAAGTCAACTGTCCTGAATCCGGCTACGCTCTTGCCAGATGATGACCTAGAGGAACCCCTACATAACTGTACTGAGGTCTATGAGGCTATCACGGGATCACGCCCCGACTTGCAAGACACCCCTATCCAACAGGTAGACTTTGAACTTTTCACAGACGGCAGCAGCTACCTTAGGGAAGGGATCTGCCTAGCCGGGGCAGCGGTAACCACTGGAGAAGAAGTCATTTAGGCACAGGCGCTGCCTCAAGGAACCTCAGCCCAAAAGGCTGAGCTGATAGCCCTGACCCAGGCCCTAAGATGGGCTAAAGACAAGTCAGTTAACATTTACACTGACAGTCGCTATGCCTTTGCTGCGGCCCATGTGCATGGGTCACTTTATCAAGAGTGAGGCCTCTTAACCTCAGGGGGAAAGGACATAAACGATAAGGAAGAAATCCTGGCCTTACTCGAGGCAATTTGGCTCCCCAACAAGGTTGCCATAATGCATTGTAAAGGACACCAAAAAGGAACTGACCCTATCAGCATGGGGAACTCGCTGGCCAACCAAACGGCAAAAGAAATAGCCGCCCAGACAGTAAGTCCCCTTGAAGCCCTGCCACTGCTGCCCCAGAGGGAAATACCTCCCTCCCCTCAGTATACACCTGAAGAATTACACCTAGGCAAGAAATTGAACTGCACACAAGAAGAAGGGGACTGGCAGAAGCTGCCTGACAGCAGGTTGCTGCCCAAAGCCTTGGGACTAGAACTTATTAGGGCCCTACACCAAGGCACACACTTGGGAACATCTAAACTAGTCTCCCTGCTGAGCAGGTGCTTCTATATACGGAACTTGAAATTGACGGCACACTCTGAGGTGACCCGATGCATTGCTTGTGCCCAGGTCAACCCAAGCCCCAACCCCGCGAACTCCTGGGGAGAGGGAACACGGAAAAGAACCAGGTGAACATTGGGAACTTGATTTCACTGAAATGGGGCCCGGAAGATTCGGCTACATGTACCTGCTTGTCTTCATTGATATGTCGTATTCAGGTTGGGTAGAAGCCTCTCCCACCAGAGGGGAAACAGCCCACATTGTCACCCAGCACCTGCTGACCGGGATCATCCCCCGATTTGGCCTTCCCTTAGCATTGGGGTCCGACAATGGCTCGGCATTCATTGCCAAAATCTCTCAATTAATAGCTAAGGCTCTAGGAATCACATGGAAATTGCATTGCATATATAGGCCTCAGAGTTCAGGTCAGGTAGAGAGGATGAATAGAACTATTAAGGAAACTATTACCAAACTCCATCTGGAGACTGGCAAAAATTGGGTAAGTCTCCTGCCATTTGCCCTCCTACGTACCAGATGTTCCCCTTACCCCCAGGCCTCCCCCGCCTCAAACTACCAAACCTCCAGTGTCACCCACTGGGACTCCTATTACGGAACCTGAGTCCCACTCCAAACCCCTCTTAGCTGCTCCAGCAGTCCCCTGGAACCTCACAGGGGCCCGACTAGACACCCGACATCAGCATTCCCTCCTTAGAACCCTAGACACGGTATATCATCTCCTGAATGAGTCCATCCCTGAGACTACTAGAGAATGTTGGTTATGTCTAGACCTCACTCCGCCCTACTATATAGGTGTTACCGCTGACCATTCTTTGGGGAGTTCTTCCTCCCACATTAGGAACACATCCCTGGCTGAAGAAAACCAACAACCTGACATCTGGAATTGTACCCAGAAGCCACGCTTCACTCTGGAGGGCATCCAAGGACGAGGGACCTGCTTGCAGATCGCGGGATACCCACTTGCATCTTCCCCTTATCATCCTGTCTGTGAGACTCAACTCTCACTGGAACCCCAGGAGGACACCGCTTGGGTCCTCCTGGCCCCAGAAGGGACTACTTGGTTTGCGTGCACCACAGGGGTCACTTGATGTTTGGCCCCTCTCCCCAATATGGGCCCTGAACTCTGTATCCTGACTTACATCATACCACAGGTATACTTATATGCAGGACCCACAGGGACGGAACACTTTCTGGCTCCTGAGTTATCTCTAAGGAGATACAGGAGGACCCCTTCTATTGCTCCTCCTTGGACTCACTTGCGGGCCCATTATTATTAATCACCTTCTGGCCTTCATCAAGGAGAGGGTCCAATCAGTCAAACTCATGGTCTTAGCCCCCCACTATCAAAGGCTTGATTTTGTCCCAAGAGAAGTGGGGAATGTTATGCCCTATGCCCTGGAATGTTAACTACCCCATTGTTAACTACCCCGTTGACTTTTAAATTTTTCATTGTTATCACTTAAAGGTTGCCCTGCCCCTGAACGGAAGCTGTCAGCCTCAGAGGCCTATTCTGTTTGCTTGACAAACAGGAGACCCCCGGGCAACTGTTAGATATGGATCTTGAGAAATGTTAAGCAAACAACTGCTAACCGCTGATATCTGCTTCTGTGAATGCTGCTTGCTTGCTCTTCCCAAGTAGACAGACTATAAAAGGCTGCCATTTTAGAGGCTGGGGCTGCAGTTCTCCTCTGAGTAGGTTGGCTGCAGTCCCTGCGCAGGTTAATAAAGCTCCTAAAACTTATAATTTTGGTGTCCCAGTGAGGTTGATCTACTGGGTTACAACAGTACTAAGAAATAGATTTATGAATTTTTTTTCTGGATGGAGAGACACTATAGTTTTTTGAATTTGGAGACTCTATTTGGATAATGAAGTCTAGTCTTAGATTTTTTTTTTTTTTATAATCTACCAATTAAAAGATAGTATAAACTATTTTAATCCTTTTAAATGCATTGAGATTTGTTTTGTGGCCCAGCATATGGTTGATCTTTGGAAATTCCATATGTACTTGAAAATAATGCATATTTTCAGCTCAACCAGCAAGGAAATAAAGGCTTACTTCTCTTCACTGAAAATAGTGCATATTTTGCAATTGTTGGAGTATAGTATAAATTGTCAATTAGATTAAGTTGACTGTTGGTGTGGTTCAAGCCTTCTATATTCTTTTTCTGGATTTAAGAATAAGAGTGATGACTTCCAAGCTCTTTACATGTCACAACTGAAACCAGAAATCTCAAGAACTTAAT
This sequence comes from Tadarida brasiliensis, assembly GCA_030848825.1. NCBI lineage: Eukaryota > Metazoa > Chordata > Mammalia > Chiroptera > Molossidae > Tadarida > Tadarida brasiliensis. Next base: position 71,676,898 of record CM061267.1, on the reverse strand, counting down.
ATTAAAAACCTATAAAATAAACCCAAAGGAAGGAAATAATAAGGGCAGAAACGAATGAAGTAGACAACAAGCTTCTGATAGTGAAAATCAACAACAACACAGTTGGTTTGTTGAAAACTGATAAACATTTAATAAGACTGAGGAAGAAAGGGGAGAATGCACAAATATAAAATATCAGGGTTGAGAAGGGTGGACCTCACTAGAGATTTAGAGCTAGATCTCTAGGTTGCTCTAGAGATCTGCCAGGAATTATAAGTAAATAAGAATACATTAAGACATTATGAAATAATTTTATGTTAATAAATATAAAAATATAGATGATATGAATATATTTCTAGAAAATACCACTTTTGAAAACCTGCAGTAGATATCTAAATAGATCTATAATAGTCAAATATATTAACAAACTCTATAATGTAAACTAATATTAAAGAAACTAAATTATTAATATAAAACCTTCCCATAAAGGCTCCAGCTGGATGGCTCAGTTGGTTGGAGCTCATCCCATACACCCGAAAGGTTGTGAGGTTGCAGGTTCAATCCCTGGTCAGGGCACATACCTATCCCGTCAGGGTGCACATGGGAGGCAACTGCTTGATCTCTCTCTCTCTCTCTCTCTCTCTCTCTCTCTCTCTCTTCCTCTCTAAAATCAATCAACATATCCTCAGATGAGAATTAAAAAACAAAACAAACCTTACCATAAAGAAAACCCCAAGCTTTGAAAGATACACAAACAAATTCTATTCATTTAAACAAGTAAGAAATAATTCTAATACTTCACAAAACTTTCCATTAAAGTACAATTATGAGAGGAAGAGTTTATGTGAGATGTTGGGCAGCCAATAGGATGGTAGAGAACAGACATTTGCCAGAGATCTCTGACTGTCCAGCAAATTAATCCCATTTATATTATTAAGGGAAAAAAACTCTGCCCTGGCCTGTTTGGCTCAGTGGTTAGAGCATTGACCTGTGGACCAAGGAGTTGTGGGTTCGATTCCAGTCAAGGGCACGTACCTCAGTTGCGGTTCTTCCCTGGCCCTGGTCAGGGTCATGTGGGAGGTAACCAGTCGATGTGTCTCTCTCATGTTGATGCTTCTCTCTCTCCCTTCCTCCTTCCCACTTTATCTGAAGATAAATAGAAAAATATCCTTGGGTGAGGATTTAACAAAAAGAAAGAAAGAAAGAAAACTCACAGCACATGAGTCTTTGTACGCAGCAGAGACTTTATCCCACTATGAAAACTAAAGAGTACCAGATATTCCCTTCCTTCCTCACCTGGAGCTGTGAATGGGGAGGTAGAAACACAAAGGCACGAACATGTAGAGATAATTCACAGCAGCAGAGTCAGCATGGGGCCCAAGCACTGCAGCTGGATCCTAACAGACGGTTCCTACAGGACACAACCTTGGATATGTTACCCGTTTCCCAGTCTTGCTGGAATCCTGCCCATTATCTGAACAAAAGTCTTCAACCTTCTCATCAAATCTGTGAGCTACATCATAGCATTGCAATGAATCCCTTTTCTCTTTAGGTTAGCCAGAGTTGAGAGCGAAACCATCATGCATTTCCTCAGTAACCTGAGGTCAGATGGCTGAGAAAACACTAGCACCTTTTGCAACCCATTCATGAGACCTTGCAGTACCTTCTAGAAACCCTCATTCATTAGCATTAGTTTCTACCATTCCCAGAGTAGGGCTCTGGCTTTGAGAGAAGACTTATCCTTCCCCACTTGAATTCTGTCACCTTGAATTTTCAACTGGGCTCTTGGTCAGACTTCCACGCTCACTTGGGATGACTATGGAAGTTTTAGGTTCCTCAGTTCGTGGCTGCTGAAAGACGGTCTTCAGGCTGCCAGTCTTTTCCATCCCGATGGCAAGCATTCCCTCAGCAAAGATGGTTTCAGAGACTGGGACCTGGTAATGTGCTGCAGCATCTGCATTGTTGTTTCTCAGCCTTGACCAACCATAAGAGCAAAAAGTACAGGTCCTAGAGCTGCTGTCCACTGCTGCCTATCCATGCCCAACGCAAGGACAATGCAGTTCACAGAAATCTTAAAGTGTAATCACCATATTCTTTTACACCTCAAACAATATTAATTTATGAGTGAGGTAGCAAACTGTATCCAGACTAAATCAACCTAGCTAATTCTACTGGAGGGTACTCCTGTTATAATACTACTTCGAGCCTCCCAAGTTGGCATTTAAATATTATTAGTGTTGAGAAAATTCAATAGACAACACAATACTCAGCATGGCAGCACCCAGGGTTCTTCCCACCCCTCTGTTTCTCTCTCTGAAGGATTTAGAGGTCCTCAATACTGTAAATTCAGAAATATTCCCTGGCTCTGGGCGCATCCCCTGTTGAGAAACAATGTGTTTCTTCTATGTTACGAAGTTGAAGCAAGGCCAACCCTTATCAAGGTCAGTTCCAACCCCAGCTCCACTCCTGCAGTAGTCTACATCCTCAGGCTCCTCCAAAGTCCTTCTAAGGACCTCAGTTTCATAGGTTTCATATCCTCTTCTGCTACTGAAAGGTGGCTGAGCTTGGGAATACCCTGAGTCACTCTTTTCAGACTGAAATATTCTCTGGGTGATTTTTCTAAAATGTGTTACCTACTGTGTTGTCCTGTTCTGTAAATTCATATCCTCTTCTCCTAGATTATAGATTTGCCTTCAATAATTCCCTGTATTCTGTGGGCCCCAAAGAATTACCACTAGAGATGGTATCAGAGATTTGGACCTGGTAATGTAAAGTAATATCTGAATCCCATCCTGAGGGACTGGTTTCAAGGGCCACTGCTAGTACTGTTCGTTGCAGAGTCTGAGACAAAGCTTAAATGCCAAGGTCAGGGGTAGGGAGAGCAAAGTGGGTAAGGATAGAGAACTAACACACAGATGGGTTGTCAAGTTAGCCACCACTATGAATGACTGCTTATGAGGTAGTCAGAATCCTAAAGACGTTCCCCAGGATACCCACCCTCTGGTTATTCAACCAAATACTAATCTAGGTACTGCTGTGAAAGGTCTTTGCAGATGTAATTAAGGTTATTAATCAGTTCATCTTAAAATAACAAGATTGCCTGGCCAGTGTGGCTCAGTGGATTGAGCATGGCCCCATGGACTGAGAGGTCCTTGTTGGATTCCTGGTCAGGGCACATGCCCAGGGTTTTGGGTTTGATCCCCTGAACGGGGCATGCAGGAGGCAGCCGATGGTTGTTTCTCTCTCACATCGATGTTTCTATCTCTCTCTCCCTTCCTCTCTCTGTAACAAAGCAATTAAAACAAGCATATTTAAATAAATAAATAATAAAATAACAAGATTATTTTGGATTATCCGGGTGGACCCAATCTAATTGCATGTGCCCTTAGAAGCAGAGATCTTTTCCCGGCTGGCGTCAGGAGAGAAGAGGTTAGAAATGTGGCAAAGTGGGAAGTCAGAGAGATTTCGAGTGTGAGAGGGTTCAACATGCTGTCACTGTCTGAGATGCTGGGGCTCATGTTCAAGGACGTGAGAGAGGCCCCTGGAGGCTAAGGACATCCTCCAGCTGACAGCCAAAAGTAAATGGAAATCTCAGCCCCGCGACCACAAGGAATCGAATTCTTCTAAAACCTGAATAAGCTTTCAACCAGATTCTCCCCAGAGCCCCCAGAGAAGCCTGGGCCAGTAAACACCTTGACTTCAGTCTTGTGATACCAGGAGCAGAGAAGCCCATCAAGCCCATCTGAACTTGTAACCTACAGAACTTGAGACAACAAATTTGTGTTGTGGCAATTTGTTATAGCAGCAATAGAAAATGGATACAGTTTGCTGCCTAAAATGCAACTCAGGACTGTGTGCCTGGGAAAGAAGGAAACGCTTCTCCGCCGACTCACATCCCCTTTCAGTGCAGGTTACCCCACAGGATGAAAAGTACTCTCCACTTTGAGTTATGCATACGCGAGGGTCCAGCGGTTTCCCACCACACCCCCACGACACAGCATCAATGACAAAGCCCTGGGGCAGGAAACGAGTGTGAGGGGCAGGCCCAAGGCACGGTGCTGCCAGGCTGTCCACATAGGAAGTGGCCAGTCAAGGTGGCTCTATGCTCACTCCATGCAAAATGAAGGGAGGGAGGGGACAGTAACCAAAGAACATATATGCACATATGCATAACCCATGGACACAGACAACAGCGTGGGGAAGGCCTGGGGTGGGGTAGGGGTGGGGCTGAGAGGGGCAAGAAGGGAGAAAATGGAAGACATCTGTAATACTGTCAACACTAAAATAAAATTAAAAAAACAAAGCAACCACGACAACAAAGTGAAGGCCAAGAAGGAGAGAAAGGCATTTTATTTCCGAATCCCAGGCCTATAATGCATCCAGCTGTAATTCTTTCTAATTTGCCCAAAGGCAAGGGTTCAGGGTCCTTGAAGGGTCATTGTTATGGACTCAGTATCTTGTGTCCTTCTAAAATTATATGCATATGTTGAAATTCAAGCACCTGAAGTGACGGCTACAAAGCAGGGCCTTTGGGAAGTGCGTAGGTCATGAGAGTGCAGTGCTCAGGAGTGGCAGAGATGTCCGAGAGCTCTGTCCCTCCTCCCACCTCGAGAGGACGCGGCGAGAGGAAAGCCGTCTGTGAACAAGAAAGCTAGCTCTCAACGGGGATGAAATTTGCCAGCACCTTGTTCTTGGACTTCCCAGTCTCCAGACTGCGAGAAACAAATCTGTGGTGTTTAAACCACCCAGTCCATTGTGTTTCCATTATAGTAGCCCGAACAGACTAAGACATCACCAAATTGATACCAGCTTCCTTAAGGCTGGTAGTGGGACATGGCTGAGGAGAAACCTGAGTCAGTGACACCGTTTAGGCCTGGTGTGGTTAGAGGATAGGAATAATACAATAAAAGGTGGTGTCCCCAATGAGAGTGCCTTCTAGTGCCTGGCATGCATTGTCCACCAGCATCTGTGTCCTTTCACGGATGGGTCGTGAGGTAGGCAGATTTCCCTGGGCCCTCTGAGGCATTCTGTTTCTTGGTCTTCTACTTTGAAACCAAAGGAGAGGTTCTTACTTACTTGCCCTGTCTTCACCGACACAACCAAGCGCATGTATGTTCAGACCATGGGCGGGGGCCTGAGCTGGAAATCCCCAGCCTGCAGGAACATCAGCATTGGCAGGTAGACTGTCCTCACCTGTGTGGTGGTGGTGGGGGTGCTCCCCTGCTCCAGCCCACCCTCATCTCAAGAGTCACTGGGCTCCGAACCCCAAGTATTGCGAACCCCCTTTGTGTTCTCCCATTTACTGTCCTGGAGACACCAGTTACTGGCCAGGCAACCTTGGGCCAAGTGTCTGACCCTTGCTTGATTCTGTTTCAACTATAAAACAGGGTTAATAAAACACATACTTCATAAGGCTGTGGTCTGGCGTAAGTGGGTTATTAGAAGTAAAGTGCAACGCCAGACCTGGAGTACGTGCTTTCTATTAGTATTATTAATAGTAGTCACAATATGATTAAATGGTGAAAGTTTTAAATCAACCTAAAAGGTAGAGACTTAATTAAATTAATTCTAATACAGCTATGAAATGTAATACTGTGCAGTTATTTAAAAATGAAGAAGACATAAAATATACTAATCTGGAGAAATTCAGAAGAACTTGTATAGTATTTGTGGAAAACAGTATGGCAAAGTAATACATAAGTCTATTTGCTTGCATATGCATAAAACTGCTTGGGGAAGATACACGAGAATCTAATAATAGTGGCTTTTCTACTTAGGTCATAAAAACTTGGCAGATAGGTGACAGGGGTGGAAGAGAGATTTTCCACTATCTATTTTTATACTTTTCAATTTAAGAACATGTAAATGTATTATCTATTCAAAAATATAGGAAATGCCTGAAAATAAAAATATAAGAGAAAGAATTCTAACTAATTCATTGGAGCTAAGGAACTCTAAATCCACGTGTGAGAGCCATGATCCTAAACCTAGGTTGCATAAAGTACGTAATCGGTCTTTTTCCTTCTTTGAGAATTTCCGAATGGCAGTACTGAGCCGAGTTCTGAGAGCGCTCAAGACCTACGCGTGGTGAGGCTGCCACCTGCAGGACAAACTGAGAATTTGTCCGTGTATTTACCTGCTGAGCTGGCTTACGGTGGGTGAGCATGGATTTCCCAAAGAAGTTTGCATAAGCACTGATGGAAATACTGCAAAGGCATTCTTTTATGTAAGGCATCCAACTAAAGCACTTTCTACTCACTAGTTGTATCTTTCAGCAAAGGTGCTTGATAACCTCAGAGACTTGCTTCCTACAGATGTAAGGTAGGGAGAATGAGGCCCGTTGCTCAGAGTTGCATGGATTTGGAATGAAGTATGTGAAGTTCATTGATCGGCTCCTGGCACACTCTAGAAGTTTAATAACTAGTAGTTCTTGGTATTGTTAATATTGTCGATTAGGAAGAATAGGAGAGATTCCAATTTAATTTTATATGTATGGGGGTTCCATCAGAATATGGGGTGCGGGGGCCAAGGACAGATGGGGCAGTTGAGGTGTATACGCCATGTTGAGCTAAGGAGAAGAGGGTAGTGGTTTGGGACTTCAAAGAAGAGGAAGGCAATTCACATGAAGATGAGAAGCCGAAGTCTGCTGGGCACGCAGAGGCACTGAGCACAGAGCAGGCTGACCTCTGGGCCCTGCCGAGTCTCCCTACCACACCTAGCCCTTATTCTTTGTAGATATCTCTGATGACAGATCTCTTGTTGGGGGTGGGGGCAGGCTCTTTCTTTAAATTCTTTTAGACAGTTAGTGGGGAAGGTAACAAGAAAAAATCCTGAGTCTTCTGTTTCTTAAAAATAATTAGCCTATGAGCCCTGGCCAGTTTGGCTCAGCGGTTAGAGCATCGGCCCACGGACCAGAAACACCGGGGTTCGGTTCCCGCTAAGGGCACGTACCTCAGTTGCAGTTTGTCCCCGTCCCCAACGGGGGTCGTGTGGGTGGCAACCACTCGATGTGTCTCTCTCGCATTGATGTTTCTCTCCCTCTCTCTTCCTCCCTCTCTCCCTCCCACTCTATCTGAAGACAAATGCAAAAGTGTCCTCGGCTGAGGATAATAAATAAATAAATAAATAAATAATAAATAAATAATAAATAATAAATAAATAATCAGCCTATGATTACCGGAGGGAAGAGGGGTTGGGGGACTGGTGAAAGGTGGAGGGATTGGGAGGTACAAATCGGTAGTCACAAAATAGTCACGGGATGTGAATGAAGCACAGCACGGGGAACACAGTCAGTAAGATTGCAGTAACTGTGTGTGGCCCCAGGTGGGCACTAGAAACATCAGGGGAGCCCTTTGTAAAGCACACGATTGTCTCACCACTATGCCGTACACCTGAAACTAATACAAAATAATATTGAATGCAAACTGTAATTGAAAGACATTTTTTTAAATGTAAAAAAAAAAAATCTGCCTAAAGTAATCTTCCTGTCAAAGAGACACATTTGGGGTCACAAATTTTACTCCCCTATAATAGCCACTGTCGGCTAGACTGATTCTTTCAGTTAAATGTCCAACTTGCTGCAAATTAGCCCTTTTGCCATCGTCCAGAAGAAATCCCATCACAGCAAACAGAACATAATTTTTGAGTTTACGGTGCAGAGTCACCTGAGCAATGATCAGCGTCCCACCCAGGGCCCTCGTCCCTGGCAGCACTCAGCTTCTGGGCCGCCCGCATTCCGGCTCCGCGATCTCTGACCCAGCAACTCGCTGCCAAGGCCTCCTTCTCTCACTGCTTACCCGTGCAGAGCAACGTCTCGTTCACACTCCACACTTCCGTCAAATAAAAACAAATCTGGGCTTAAGTAAGCAGAGACTTTATTCAGAAAGACTATCGCAGTAGGGAGGGGGAGATTTTGCAACGGGAAGGACAAAGCTCCCGGTCATTAGATCTATAAGCATCTCAATGACCCTGAGGCAGGATGGTAAGAAGCTCGGAAAAGGCCTTGGCAAGTGGAATGAGGGACCCACCACAAAACAGTTACACAAGCTCAGTAGTTACAGCATTGGCCTGAGAACTGAAGGGTCAAGGGTTTGATTCCTGGTCAAGGGCACGAACGTGGGTTCAGGTTCGATCCCCAGCCCTGGGGCCTTGCAGGAGGCAACCAATCAGTGTGTGTCTCTCACATTGATGTCTCTCTCCCTCTCTCCCTTGCTCCCTCTCTGCTATTCTATCTAAAAATCAGTGGGAAAAATATCCTCGGGTGAGGATCAATAACAACAAAATAGTTAAACAAGGCCGAGCAATTAACAGCCTGCTAATAAATAGAAAGGTTTTATCTTCTCTAACCAAGGACACTTTTCCATTTTTTGTTCAGATAGAGTGGGAGGGAGAGAGAGGAAGAGAGAGAGAAACATCGATGTGAAAGGGACACATCGAGTGTGACCTCTCCCTTAATCATGCCCGTGCCTCCCCTTTCCTTAAGCAAGTACTTTTACTTTCTCCTGAGCCCCAAGGGTCCCCATGGGACTTGCATGGGGGGGGGGGGGCAGCGGGTAGTGTGGCTCTCCTGTAACTGTGACTTCCTTTCCTGAGTCCAGGCAGCCCCACCTGGGCTCACTCCTGATGCTGTGATCTCACCTCTTCCATCTTAATCCCTTCCTCTGTTTCACTGTCCCTGGCTTTAACAAGCGTACTCTCAAAATCACCTGGACTCCTGTGGTGAAATCTTTCCTGTACGAACTCAAGAACCCACGAGTTCCAGACGGTGCGGGGGCAGACCCACCTCACCGGCCCCTTTCCGGTGACCGTGGGGCAGAAAGGACTTGTGTTGTATCGGGGGGAGCAAACAAGGCTAGAAAGGAGTGGGGGGCAGTCGGAGGAGCAGGTGGTGTGCTCAGACAGTGGGCAGGAACTGTTTCCCATTCCAATGTTTGCTTGACCTCGGGGGCCAACGTGCAGGGCTCTGGGGGGCAGAAGGCAGACAGACTAGAGTTTGGTCAAGACAAGTTAGTGGACATTCCGTTCAAATTGTCAGTGGGGACCAACACTCAGCTAATCTTTTATGACGAAGAACGGGATTTTGGAGGGTCGGTATCTGGCTTTGTCCTCTGTCAACAAGGGGGTCGCCTGTGAGTCTATGTAAGTCATAGGGGAAGGGTGATTATAGGCAGTAAGCCTTCCTCAGAACAGCACGGGGCTCAGGTTACGTTCAACGTGCTCGTGTCCAAACCAGCACATCACGTCCCACTCACCTCCTCTGCCTCTAAGCTGGGTCATCTACTCATCCTTCCCTGCCTCAGTTTCTTCACCTGCCTATATTTTCCAGGAAAAAGTCTTACGAAGTTATAAATGACCGACAGCAAGAAAAATGTACTTATACAATCACAGAAAGTTGCACACATCACATACGTTCGCCTAAATACTTCAGGACGCCTCTCCTAAGGAGAACCTTCTTTCACACAACCACAATGACAATATCCCGCCCCAAATTAACATCAATTTTATAATATCTTCCAATATCCAGTCCACCTTCTCGTTTTCCTAACTGCCCTTCGAATGACTTTCATTGCTCCTCCGCCCCCCACTTTGAAACTATTCAATCTAGGTTCACACAGAGCTTTGGGCTTTGTGCCATTTTGGGTTCCTTGAACTTGGTTACTCGGAGCATGATCCACGAATCAGCCTTAGCAACGTCTCCTGGAAATGGGTTTGCAGACTATCAGGCCCGGCTCAGACACACCGACTCAGAAACAGCTTTGAACCAGCGGCCCAGGTCATTCGAATGAACCTGAAGGACCAAGAATGCTGCTCTTGGAGAGTTTTCCGCTCCCCTCCCCCCATAGTACAAATTTTTTGAAACTTCTAGAACAGTTGTCTCTCTTTTTTACTACCACTTATCTGAATATAAAAGTCACATCGTTCTAGAGTGTTCGGAAAGCGGTGATTTTATTTTCTACTTTTCACCTTCCTGTGTCTGAGTGTGATTTTCCTTTTCTTCCCTCCTTTCTTTCGATCATGTAAGTCATCTATGAATACAGTCCCTCGCGAAAGTTTGCATAATTTAAACATCTGTGAAGAAAAGTCTACCTTCTCTCAATATTTCCTGTTGCTTTTATTCCCCTTTTCAGACGTAGCAATGCATCGTTCAGGATTCACTCAGGATGAAAATTATGGAGAGAAGACATGTATTACAGGAATTGTGCCCCATGAAAATGCTGGAGGTGGGGCTGGGAATGATGGAAAGAAGGCATTTGTTATAGGAATCAGACCTCACAGAAGTTCTGGAGATGAGGAAGTGAAAGTCCAGAAGTGGAATCGGATCAGTGGGCAGGGGCTGTGGAGGGGGAAGCCACGTCCTGGAGCTTGTAGGGAAAGCGAGACGCCAGCCGTCCAAGCAGCAGTGTGGGCTGTGGAACGGCTCTGCAGGGGGCTAAGGCAAGCGATGCCCTCTGCATAACTTCCTCTCTATGGTCCACACCCAAGCCTCTTCTGATCAGCTCAGGGCTGCTACTGGACATCAGGGCCAGAGACTGGAAAGACCTAATGGACAGGGAGCTTTGACTTACCTTCATCACCGTATCTGCCCACAGCGACCTTCTTAGAATAATGGCTGCTGCTTTGCTTCTGCCTTTCAAATCTGATGTCGTTTCCTTATGCCCAGTGCTAACCTGGATCAGAAAAGAAGGCACAGTCCCCAGAGCATCCTACCTGAGCTCTTCAAATAAATAAGTATATATGTATACTCACATTTTTCGCAGAAATTGAGTCACTTGGTACGAATTGTTGGCCACTTTCACTTGTCAATTCAAAAAGCCTTTCAAGGTCAGTCAGTACATTTGCACACTTAACCAAACTTTCTTTTTAGCTTTTGCATCCCCTCAAGGCAGCATTTTTCAAACCACTGGTGGCATCTCTTAGTGGTTCACGGGATTAACGAGTGTGTCAAAGGACTATTAGAAAATAATAGGATAGAAAAGAAAATATAAAAGTGCATCTCCCTCTATAAAGATAGCTATTGCTCTGTGAAATGTTTATTTTAGTTAAATAGATGTGGGTGCTGTGGGCACAGCCTGAAATATATAGCTTACTGTGGCTAACAGTGGTTAAGAAAGACACTGCCTTGGTTTGTTTTTGTTTTTTCTTCCACCATCCCCCTCCCATCCCACCCCCTCCTATTTTTTGTTTGTTTGTTTGTTTGATTTTGAGAGATAACAGTTTTAAAAAATGGGCTATTTCTGGAGCTAATGGTTTTTGAAATAGAAGGAGTGAGAGAGGAACAAATTCACCTTTAAAAAAAGAATATAATATGGTTTTCAATGGTAACTAACTAATTCCCAGTCCAAAGTTGTTAATGAGCATTAGAAGAAGATTCTTCTTCAGTGAATGAGAAAACATTGCTATGATCAGAAAATCAAAGGCTGTGGCCTCCAAGTGCAAAAAAATATCTTTGGAGAATGTTGAATTAGATTCCATAAGCACCAGTGAGACGTGCTGATTTGTTTGGCAATGGCGACCCCTACAGAGCTCATGGTGAACTGCAGCAAAACACCATCATTATTATTATAAAATTTTAAGATTTATAATAGATACAATAAAGGAACTTAGAGAATTTAAATCTGTATACTTGGATCTTCCTAAGACTCATTTCTCACCCTTTATATGTCAAGCACTTTTATAAATAATATCTAATTTGGTTTTCACAATAATTCTGTGAGGTCAATATTATCACTTTCATTTTTATTTTTATTAAAAAATTATTTTTCTTTATTGATTTTAGAGAGAGAGGAGGGAGAAGGAGAGAGAGATAGAAACATCGATGAGAGGGAACATCAATTGGCCACCTCCTGCTTGTCTGCCCCTAGGGATTTGGCCCACAACCTGGGCATGTGCCCTGACCAGGAATCGAACCGGTGACCTCGTAGTGCTCAACCGCTGAGCCATATTGGCTGGGCATTTTTAAAAAAATTTTATTATGCCCTGGCTGGTTTGGCTCAGTGGTTGGAGTGTTGGCCCGCGGACCAGAGAGTCCCGGGTTCGGTTCCCATTAAGGGCACGTAACTTGGTTGCGGTTTGTCCCCGCCCTGGTTGGGGTCGTGCGGGTGGCGACCACTCGATGTGTCTCTCTCGCATTGATGTTTCTCTCTCTCTCTTCCTCCCTCTCTCCCTCCTGCTCTATCTGAGGATGGATGCAAAGGGGTGTCCTCGGGTGAGGATTAAAAAAATAAAAAATAAAATAAAATAAAATTTTATTATGCTTTATTCTATTTTCCCCCAAGATTTATTGAGGTATGACTGACAAATAAAAGTTGTGCATATTAAGGTTGTACATGGTGATTTTTTATAGTATATAACACGGTGATTTAATATGCCTATACATTATGAAATGATCTTTGCAATCAAGTTAAATAACACATCCATCACCTCACATAGTTATTTTTTATGTGGTGAGAACATTTGTCTACTCCTAGCAAATTTCAAGTATGCAAGGCAGTCTTATTAACACTAATCACCATGGTGTACATTAGATCCCCAGAACTTACTCATCTTAGAACAAAAGTCTGTGCCCTCTGACCAACATCTCCCCATTTCTCCCACCTCCTGCCAGCCACTGTTCTACTCCCTGGTTCTATATGAGTTCATCTCTTTTGGATTCCATATATAAGTGACATTATGCAGTATATGTCCTCCCATGTCACTTAACACAATGTCCTCCACAATAGCCAGGGCATGGAGATAACCTGTGTCCTTGACAAGTGAATGGATAAAGAAAATGTGGCCTGTATGTACGACGGCATTTTATTCACTTTGTCGCAGAAACAAAGACTCAGAAGGCAAAGAAGTGTATCTGAAAGCAGGAAGTTAGAAAATGGCAGAGCCACTTTTAAAATTCAGGGCTCTGGATGCCCAGGCCAGCAGTGGTTCGAACATACTGCAATCATATAGCATGCCTGCTCTGAAGTGAAGGGAGCTCAGAGGTCATTCAGCCCATTCTCTTCATTCCTGACGGGAAAAGGGGGCACAGAAAGGAGAGCGCACCGTCTGGGGTCACGTAGCTGGTAAAGAGCAGGACCACGGTGACATTCCTCTGTCCCCAGTTTCCAGTCCACAGCTATTCCAATTACACTGCGTCAGACTAAGTACATCCTACTCGCCAACAATGTAGAAGGGCTCTTATTTCTAGCAATATGGCAGAATGGCGTTGTTGTTGTTGTTTTTAAAAAGAAGAAGAAAATAACCTCTTTGAAAAAGACACTAAAAATTCTAGATAAAATATTTGAAAAAAAATTTTAGTTCTGGAAAGTTAATTTCTTAATATTGAAAGTTGACATGTTTTAAGGGAAGGCAGGAAAGAACCATAAAATTTCAGAGGACAAGAAGGACTGGGCCGGATAATCAATGCCACAAGGAACTGAGAGGCAGACGACTCAAAGGGCATCTCAGAATTATGGTGATCTTGAGTTTTCTATCTGGTGGCCTCACAGGACATCAGAGCAGAAGGCAAACCTTCAGGCCTCCACAATATAGAAATTCAGACAGCATCCCACTGCATAGAGCTGGGACCCCAATGGGGAAAACCCTGCGTTAGAAGAGTGGATTTAAAAATCAAAGACATTCTACAAAGGAGAGCAGTGAAAAATCTTGCTTTTCTCAAACTTGGTGCTGGGTTTGGGGAAGGGGGTATAGGAAAGCAAAACTTGCTCCCCAAAATGAGTCTCCCTGGCATGAAGCTTATTTTATTTTTAAGAAACAAAAGACTCAGGAAGAACATTTGACCTTCTTCTTAATTGCCTAAAAGAATTTAGATAGGGGGCCTATTCCAGGAAATAGCACTATCACCAGCAATATCTATAAAGACTATGGGCGAGGTGTGGTGGGGGAGACTTGGCAGGGGAGAGATCAGAAGCCACTCCCGGTCCTGTTGTCTCTGCATGGTCCAGAAAACGTATGCTTACCAAATGCTTGCTGTTCTATCTCCATGTGATCTGCCTCCTTCCTCTTTATTTTATTATTTAAAAAACAATTTTTTTTTCTTTATTGATTTTTAGAGAGAGAGGAAGGGAGAGGGAGAGAGAGAGAGCAACATCGATGAGAGAGAACATCGATCGGCTGTCTCCTGCATGACACCCACTGGGGGTCTGGCCAGCAACCTGGGCGTGTGCCCTGACAGGGAATGGAACCGGCGACCTCTTGGTGCGTGGGTTGACGCTCAACCACTGAGCCACACTGGCCAGGCACCTCCTTCCTCTTTCAAGTCCCAAACAACTACCCTCTTCTCCTTAGGTCGAGATGATATATGAGCCTCAGCTGCCCACCTACTGGATTCTAGTTTAATGCCATTTTGGTTGGAGAGTGTGCCAGTATTTTTTTTTTCTCTTCTCGCTTTCTGTTGTTCAGTTTGGTTAATTTCAACTGTTCTATCTTCAGTTCATTGATTCTTTCCTGTTTCCTCCCTTCTGGTGCTGAACTCATCCACTGAACTTTCTATTTTAATTATTGTATTTTTCAGTTCTAACATTACTATAGTTAGTTTATTCTTTGCATCCCCTATTTCTTACTTTTCATTTTCTTTCTAAAGTTTCCTATATTTTAAATTTTATTTTAAGCAGGCTCATGACTGCTTGTCGAAGCATTTCATCATGGCTTCTTTAAAGCCTGTTCCAATCCCCCCCACCGCGGGGGAGCCCAGGTGGAGCGGGGGTGCCGCGACCTCGCCACCACGGGGGAGCCCAGGCAGAGCGGGGGAGCCCAGCGACCCCCCCACCAACGGAGGAAGCAGGCAACACACAGGAGAACTGAGCAAACTGAACAACGAAATTGACCCAGAGACATGGAGGGTGGAGTACGGGATGACGGGCCTCAGAGGAGGGGGGGAGGCGGGGGAAAGAGATAAATCACAGAGCCTATGTGCATGGGTGCATAACCAATGGACATGGACAACAGGCATGGGGAGGAGGAGAAGGGGACGGGGTGGAGGGTGTCAATGGGGGAAAAAAAAGGAAAAACATCTGTAACAAAAACAAATTAATAATAAAATAAATTATAAAAATTAAAAAAAAAAAAAAAAAAGCCTGTTCCAGACAACTCCAACACTGCTGTCATACTGACCTTGGTGTCTACTGATGGTCTTCTTTTCATCCAGTGCGAGACCTTCCTGACTCTCGTATGACAAGACATTTTCTAATGAACACTGACCATTTTTGTGCTAAATGATGAGATGCTGGATCTTATTTAAACCGTCTGTGTCAACCGGCCTTTCCTGGCACTGCTCGGAAGAAGGAGTGCACTGTGGGGAGGGGGGGGCGTACATGTGCAAGCAAGTCCATCAGTCAGCTCACCCATGAGCTATTGGAAGCCAAAAATTAAAAAGATAAAATCGATGAAAATCTCTCAAAAAATGACATATGAGGCATAATCTAACAGAAGATTGCCAGGACCATGTGTTGCAAAGTACAAAATGCTGATGAAATAAATAAAAGAAGCACCAGAGACACACTCTGCTCATAAATTGGAAACCTCAACATAGGAAAACGTCAATTCTTCTTACATTTATTTATACATTTGGTGCAATTTATATCAAAATCCTCACAATATGTTTGTAGATATAGTCCCTCCTAATATGAAATTTATATGAACCGGCAAACAAACTAGAGTAGGCTAGTTAAAAAAAAGAATAAAGTTGAGAAATTAGACTAATTGGTATAAGACTAACAATATAGCTAAAGTAACCAAGACAGGTTTGTAGCGGTCTGGAGAGACATAATCAATGAAACAGAATAGAAAACATAGAAATAGACCCGCACAAGTGTGGCCAACAGGTTTTTAACAAAGATTCAAAGGCAATTCAGTGAAGGACAGAATCGTTTCAACAGATGGTGCTGGAAGAGTTGGACATCCATAGGAAGAAAAATCAATTTTGACATAAACCTCACACCTTACACAAAAATTAAAAAAAGAACATAAATCTTCGTGTAAAATGTAAAACTATATTACCGTGAGAGTAAAATTTGGAAAAAATTTGTTATCTAGGGCTAAGCAAAGGATTCTTAGATATAATGCTAAAAGTATAATCCATGAAATAAAATTGATAAATTGGGTCCTGACCAGTTTGGCTCAGCGGTTAGAGTGTCGGCCTGTGAGACCCGGGTTCGGTTCCCGCTAAGGGCACGTACTTCGGTTGAAGTTTGTCCCCGGCCTTGGCTGGGGTTGTGTGGGTGGCAACCAGTCAATGTGTCTCTTTCACATCGATGTTTCTCTCTCTCTCTTCCTCCCTCTCTCCCTCCTGCTCTATCTGAAGATAAATGCAAAAATGTCCTTGGGTGAGGATAAAAAAAAAAAAATTCATAGAACTACACACACACACACACACACAATCAGTGCATGCAAAGACTGGTAGACTCCAAGTAAGGTGTGCTTCTAGTCTTGTGCGAATGTCCATCTCCTGGTTTTCAT
Organism: Tadarida brasiliensis; assembly: GCA_030848825.1. Classification (NCBI taxonomy): domain Eukaryota; kingdom Metazoa; phylum Chordata; class Mammalia; order Chiroptera; family Molossidae; genus Tadarida; species Tadarida brasiliensis. The sequence continues at coordinate 71,660,470 of CM061267.1, read as the reverse complement.
ATTGTACCAGTGTACGTAAGATGTTAGTCTTGGGTGAGGAGTACACAGGACATTTTTGTGCTATTTTTGCAATGTCTTATGTCTATAATTCTTTCAAAAAGTGATCAGAAAGGAACCACTGAGCTGTTGCTGCTACTGCCACCCCAATAACAATTTTATGGCGATAAATTTGCAAACTAGTAAAATGGGCACATTTCTAGAAAAAGTATTACTTGCCAAAAGTGACTCAAAAAGAAAAAGAATTTCCAAATAGTTCATCTATATACATTAAAGAAATGAATCAAAGTTAAAATAATTTTTCCACACAAAAAAAAAATTCTATAAAACTTTTTTATCTTGTTTTTAATTTTTTATTTATTGCCTTTTGAGAGAGAGAGAGAGAGGAAGAGAGAGAGAGGAAGAGAGAGAGAGAGAGGGAGACATCTATTTGTTGTTCCACTTATTTATGCATTCATTGGTTGATTCTCATATGTGCTCTGACTGGAGATCGAACCCACAACCTTGGCATAACAAGACAATGCTCTAGTCAACTGAGCACCTGGCTGGGGCTCTATACAACTTTTAAGAATGAACTTTACTCAAGGGAATAAAGATATGACACTTCAGCCCTGGCCGGTTTGGCTCAGCAGTTAGAGTGTCGGCCATGGACCAAGGAGTTCCAGGTTCGATTCCAGCCAAGGGCAAGGGCATGTACCTCAGTTGTGTTTAGTCCCCGGCCCCGGTTGGGGTCATGTGGGTGGCAACCAATTGATGTGTCTCTTTCACATCAATGTTTCTCTCTCTCTCTTCCTCCCATTCTGTCTGAGGATGAATGTAAAAAAAAAAAAAAGATATGACACTTCAAACTCAATGTGAGTAATGTCACTGATGCAAATTCTGCCTTTCTAATAGAAACATACACTGCTAAATTGATTTTGTTTTCTCCAATATCTTGTAATTTTTTATGTTTGTTCCAGTGATTCATTAGAATGTGGATACTTCATAATTTCAGAGTAGGGATACTTCATAAATTCTGATAAGGCATCTAGCTAACTGGTCTTAGGTCTCATTTTACCAGGACTCCTATTGATGTGGTTCTTCCCAATATTAAATTTTTTTTTCCTTTATTGATTTTTAGAGAGAGAAGAAGTGAGAGGGAGAGAGATATAGAAACATCGATGAGAGAGAACATCGATTGGCTGCCTCCTGCATGCCCCCCACTGGGGATTGGGCCCACAACCTGGGCATGTGTCCTGACCAGGAATCAAACCAGTGACATCTTGGTGCATGGGTTGATGCTCAACCACTGAGCCAAACCGGCTGGACTCTTCCTAACATTTTAAATCTTACCTTTCTATTTCCTTTACTTAGGCATTTTCCCTGAAGTTACTGATATTTGTAATCCTGTATCTAATAATCTTAACTTTTCTATTTCATTACATTTTAATAGATAATATAGAGTATATCTGGGAAGATAAAGAATGCCAAGTTTCTAGATTAGAGCTCTAGGTTTTGTCTTTATCCTTGGTCCAAGCTTTTCCCTCTTCTTTTTCATTAGTACAGTTCATTCTTTTTCTCTCTTTGTTGAAATGGACAGGTTCTTTGGTTTGGGACTGCATGATAGCCATTTATCCCTATGTGGCCTATTTTTCTGTCTGATGGAGGTTGCCTGTCCATAAGATGGGCATAATCTATTTATTTTTATGTCCAAAGTAAACTGTAGGTCTTGCTTTTCTTTTCTTTCCTAACACATGCATTGATATGACTATTTTTTTCTATTTCTCTCAAGCCAACATAGGTATGCAAATTAATTCTGTCCATATCTTTCAGGAGTCTGTGTCCTCGTCGTGTTGATCTCACCCGGGGCATCATTACCGCCCACCTGTACTTTTAGGTTGCTCTCATAATTGTAATTCTTTCCTGGGGAGATCCTGGCTTCTAAGTGTTCTAATCTTCATCTCGTCTACGCTTGTCTGAACAACAGTTTGTTTTCATGTGTGCGTTATGCCCACCCTGTCTCTCCTGGTTCCATCAGGAATGTTTTGCTTTTCTATAATCTTTTCATAATTTAGCTCTTAAACTGTTGTTTGGGGTGGGACATCTAATCCTGCAAATATCCATTTCAGTGATGACTGTCTCCAGCCTGTGACCTTCATGGCGTCTGAATGTCAACCCTCTCTTTGTGTTTAACTGCAGTAGCATCTGGGAACACGATATCCATATCTCCATAGATAGCCATTTGGCTTCTAAATTCTCCAGCTTGATGTCTGAGGTCTTTAACAATATTTTGTAATTATCAATATTATATATTACCACTCTATTTGCCAAATTACGTGTTCATTATTCTGTGGTTGAGCCTATCCCCACCATAGCACAGAAGTTTTCATAATCATGACCAGTCACTCTCTATAATTCCCGTCATCTGGATTGTTGAAACCCCCCATTAGAGTGTCATTTGAGTGGCCCAGAACCCCCTGGGTCATTATGTTCATCACAATATTTATGATATGCAGCACCATCTGTTTGGAAACACAAGGTTCTTTCTCCCTTGTTTTTTTCCTAATTCTGTCTAGGTCTTGCGTTACTTCAAATCATAGTCATCACATCCTCTCACTGTCTGGTTTTCTCTTCTCTAGTTGGTCTAAATATCATGGAAACACGGTTTTAGTTTAGGTTTAAACATAACTTTATATTTATTTTCTAATGTTTATTGGGTTACTTTAAAAAGGCATGCCTGTCTAGTTTGTTATCGCAGAAAACATTCCTTTTACTGAATTACAAAACCTTTTAAATGTATTCATGGTTTGAAATGACTAATTAATTTCTTTCAGCTCTTGACCTCAAATTCTATTTTGCTTTAGCCTTACAGGAGCATGTCACCCTAAAAACAGGACGCTGTACATGTGTACATAAGGCTGACAGAGACTCGGATGAACTTTCATTTTCTGGGGTGAAGAAAGGTCAGGCTCAACTTAATGAGTCCGGGAGGAGGAAATGTCATGCCACTATGTGGAAAATACATGTCAGTGTCAGGTTTTAAAACTGTGTAAACATAATCTGTGATATTTTCCCTGAAAAATGAAACAGACACACCAAGGGTTTTAAAAAATGGCCCCAAATCACGAGTGTCCTGAGCAGTGGGGATGAGACTGTGCCAGTTTGATGTTAAGAGATTCAAGAACGTGAAATTGTGCTTGAGGTGAGGCGTTTGCTTGTGGAAAGTTGAGAAAAGCTGAAGGTGCATCAAGGTGGGCTGAGTTGAAATGGGCTGAGTTGAAATGGGCTGAGTCGTATAGGGCCGTCAGCCTTGTGAGCGCAGTGGCTCTGTGGGACACTCAAAGCACAAGAACACCTGGTTCACCGCGTGCCAGGCTCTGAATTCAGCACAGTACACGCATCTAACAGGACACCAACTGCGCAAAAGGGGCAGGTTTGTGCATAAAGAGCCGAGTACTCAGAGGCTCAGGTTCAAGGACCTAGAGTGAGACGGAGAAAATGTGAGGCCATGTGAATGAGGCTCAGCAATCTACGTTTGTCTCAACATCCTGCACTTCCTGCCCAGCAGACCTGTGTAAAGACACCGCTGGTTACAATGTCATCAGTCGTTATTAAATCATTTCCGTGTAGTTGTTCCACTGGGGATTTCACATTCAAGAAGATCGGAAACCAATACACTGAAACTGTCCGTTTGTCCTGCGGGTGCTGCCACGGCCATAGACGATCTCCTTCTGGCTCTCCGCTCTGATCTCTCAGAGCTGCGAAAGCACAGACATTCTAGAAGATCAAAGTCAATGTATGTGTCTGACGGTTCACTTGGGTAAACTCATGCATGTGTTTAGTGTTTTATAGCTCCAATATATTTATTTATGAGCACTGAATTTTTTCTTTTTTAGGAAAGCATTTCTAAGTTTTTGAATAGCGAATACTTACACGATTTGAAAAACAGAAAGTGTAAAAAGGTATATAATAATCAACTTCCCACTGTTGCTCCCAGCTGCCAGTTTTTATTTATGACCCCTTAAAACAGGTAACCACAGTTATTAGCCTCCCATATCATTCCAGAGAGTTTTAACACATATATACATATATACACAAATATAAATACATAATACTGCCTACTTTTAGTATGCAAATGGCAGCATATTATACAAACTGTTCTGTGCTTAGTTTTACATGAACATATATATAGGAGCTTCTTGTAAAATGCATAAAGAGCCTCTATACATTATTTAAACAACTGCAACGTACAATTATTTATTGATGGATATTTAGGTTGATCCCAATTGTATTGTTTATGATTACTTACTACTACTAATAAAAGCAATAATTTGTATTCATTTTCTATTGCTGCCATAACCAGTTACCACAAGCTTAGTGGTTTCAACATTGCTTAGTCATCATTTCACAGTTCTGTAGGTCAGAAGTCCAGGTGAATGGGACGAAGTTGAAAGTTCAAGTCTTTACTGGTTTCGCTTTTTGTAAGTTCTCCAAGGCAGTTAGGAGGAGCCAGGCCACAGGTTGTAATCATTGTTGCCAGCACAATTAAGAACCATCTTCATTGGATCATGTCTTGCCATCCACTTACACTGCACCTTACACCAGTGAAAACTGGAGCAATCATGATATTACTGCATCCTTGGATTTCTGGTGTCCTACTTCCCCTGGCAGGTGGTATCTGTGAGCTCATCAAAGACGTGGGCCATGGAATCCCAGAATCCCATTTGGAGGGTTGGTCTCCTTGGGCCATTTTTGATGCGAATTACTGTTTAAGTCAAAGTCCCCACAGGAAACAAATGGCATACTCAGAGGGTTTAACTGAAGATAATTTAATGAAGGAAACATTTAAGAGGGATAATGTATTAGTTAGGGTTCTCCAGAAAAACAAAACATATATATAAAATAAGAAATTGGCTCGCATCGTTATAGGGGCTGGCAAATCCAAAATCTGCAAACCCAATGTTCCAGTTTGAGCTGGAAGGTCAGAAGCTGCTGTAGAACCAGGAAAGATGATCTTCCAGTTTGAAGACCTTCAGCAGGAGAATTCTCTGTGCTACAGGCCCAGCCTTTTGTTCCACTCAGGCTCACCACATCATGGAGGGCAATCCGTTTTCCTCCTTCTACTGTCTACATGTTAATTGCATCGAAAAACACCTTCACAGAAACAACCAGAATAATGTTTGACCGAATATCTGGGCACCCTGTGGCCCAGTCAAGGAAAAATACAAAATTAACCATCACAGATGGGTAGGGCTAAGGGAACTGACAAGGGATGGTGAACACCCAGGAATGAAATGCAGCGGAAATTCGTTACCAGCATTTGTCCTGCCGGCACAGTGGGGAAGAATCAGTGTCATCAGAATCTGGTGATGGCTATAGTCATTGAAGGGGTCATTTGACATTGGCTGTGGTGGCAGAGAAACAAACCTTCTTCTAGAATCACTCTTGTCAAGACAGGAGTCAGTGGAATAACTATCCTGACCTCTCTCCTCCTCTCCCGTCCAGTCTCCTGCTGTGGCCCATCCCTCCATTAACCCAACTTAAAAGAAGTCAGAGAGTAGAGGAGCCTGTGTGATACTCTCAATAAAGTCAGTCTCCTGGACCACACGGCATGGCACAAAAGGACTGAAAATGGAAATGGCATGGAGAAATAGAGAATAACCAGAACATTGGTCTTTCCCTGGTACAAGAACATGTGTACACTAAATTCATAGACGTGGACTTGCTGGGTCAAAGGGTAAGATGCATTTGTAACTTTCACAGAATTTCTAAGCTTTCCCCCTTAGGGATCATAGCAATTTACATTCCCTCCTGTCCTGTATGTGAATGCCTTTACCCCACAGCTTGCCCAACCATTTGTGATCAAACGTTTGGATTTTTGTCAATATGGTAGGTGAAAAATATTATCTCTGTGAAATTTTATTATGTATTTCTTTTTTATGAGGGGGTGTGACATCTTTTCATATAAATTAATAAGAACTCATTCAATACAAGTGGTAGAAAGTTCAACTTAATCTGGTTTTAGCAACAGGGTAGAAATAAGAGTCACATAAAAGATAAGTCAGTGGGTATATCTAGAGACACGTCTCAATGCAAGCACTCCAAGTATGTCATCAAGTCCAACCCAGGCTTCTCTCTCTCTCTCTCTCTCTCTCTCTCTCTCTTTCTCTCTCTCTCTCTTTCTGTCTTCTTTCCCTATTTTTGGCTCTATTCTCACTGCCCCTCCACCCCCTTAGAGTAGCCTCAAGCAGCTCCAGACTTTCATCTTCACAGCTGCAAGTTCAGCCCAAAGACCGAGGCCTTAACTCAGTGACTTCAATTGTATTACGTGCCTTTCCTTGAACCATCACTGCACACAGAGGAATATGCTGCTCCATTTGCCCAGGTCTGAGTCACAGGACCATATACCTTTCTACCCACGCATGCATCTTCAAAGATGTCCATATCAATGTAATGCAGCTGTGCTACTCAGAATAGAAACTGCTCATCTACATCCCAATAAACAACCCCAAAGTCAAACATACACTAGTTATTGCTCCAATTCAGAATCTTCTTGGTTGGGTCCTAATGTGGCTTCTCATAGTCCAGCAAACTATGATTAAATGAAAACAATACTCACATTATACACTTATAGGGAGGAGACAATGACCACTGAAATAAAACCTTCCACTCGGAAAATAGTAGAACAGGAAATAACCCACAGCAGTCTCTGACCCCAAACACTTACTAAGGCCCCTGACTCTGGGTGAAGTGAGCTCATTAGTCATACAATGTGGCCACCCTCGAAGGTTCTCTCTTCTCTTTATCTTCCATGGCCCATTTTGGGGACCTTTGGCAAGGGTGTCCATTCTATGGGTTGTCCCTGTTTAGCATCTCATTTCCTGAAGAACTACCATTGCGGGAATAGCCTCAGAGACTGAACAGTTGTAGGCTACTGCTTGTTGAGTTTCCTGTTTATCTGGTAGTGAATCTCCCTGAAATGGTTTTGGAGGCAACAACCCTGAAGGCAAGTATCATGGTTCTCGTTTCTTAACTGTAGATGATGGAAATGTTAAGTGGCATTGCCTAAAGCCATAAGCTTGGGGTGACAAAGCCAATATCTGTAACTCTACCTCCACCCCTCTCTTCATACTGCTTCCCCGTTTACTTTATAGAAAAAGGTTGTATTTGCACTATCTTTATTATTATTAGCAAAACTTTCATATCTAGCAAGTCTGGTGGGAAATTTGTGCTCACTGCCCCTCCTACGTGTCAGTTGGGGGAAAAAAATAATGAAAAAACACAGAAAAATTCTCATGTTGTCCTGCAGGTGCCCCCCCCCCCCCCCCCATCATGGAACATTTATTTCCAGCTTCCCAGCCCAGATCCCTCAGGGCTACAATAGACCAGACCCTAGTATATGCAAGAAGCCCGCTCATGCACCCTGTGCGGTTCAGTGTCAGCATCTACAACCTGTCTGTATTGCTCTGCAGCTCCTGGGTCCTAGTTAGGACAGCTTCCATTTTTAATTCGTTTAACTTCTGAAAGGTAATGTATTGATGTGGTTCAAAAACAAAGAGTACAAAAAGAATATAGTGAAAAATATGTGCCTTTCACTAAGCCCATGCCAAAAGTTACCAATGTCATTAAGTTTTTTTAATACGTCCAGAAGAAATACATAGAAGAAATACTTTTTTAAAACTACCTTCTTTTATTTTACATGATAGTGTACTATAACATTTTTTCTCCATCTGGAGTATTCCATATGCTAGCACTGTATCTTGGAAATCTTTGTATATCAGCAGGTATAACTCTCTCTCTCTCTCTTTCGACTTCAGAGTATTCCCATCTATGGATGCACCAAAATTTATCAGCTCAGTTCTCTACTGATGAACACGTAAGTTGCGTTTTTGCTATGAAAATCAACGCTAAAATAAGTAGCCTTGTATATAGTTCATTTTGCACATGTGAATATATCTGAAAGTATTTGCGATGTTTCTAGGCATTTTCAAATTGCCCTCTGCAGGGCTTGTACCAGCCTACGTTCCTGCCAGCCGTGTATGAAATTGTCTATTTCCCCACAGCTTGGCCAACACGGTGCATTCTGGATTTTTACCAATCAGTCTGGGAGTGAAAAAAAAAAAAAGGAATCTCAGTTTTACTATTTATTTCTCTTACTTTGTGAGTTAGAGCATCTTTTGGTTTAAGAGCCGTTTGAATGAGTTAAAATCCTTTTGATCGCAAGTGATAGAATGTCCAACTCTGTGGCCTCAGCAAGAAGATATACTGTACATGTTTTCATAACTAAAAAGTCTGGAGGTAGACGTGAAATTTCCAGTGGGCATTAAATCCAACGGTTTAAAAGTCCCCAAGGCCTGTGATTTCTCCCTCTCGCTCTCTTCTTCTTTTTCTCTCCCATGCTCACTCGCTTGCTCCCTCTGCCTCTCTTGCTTCAGCTTCCTTCCCTCTCGCCCTTATCCTCGGGCGGCCTCCGATCGCCCCAGTTCTCACTGACCTTCATTGCACAGAGGAGGCAGGGCTCCGATTGGCCAGGCCTGAGTCATGTGACAGAGTCAAACTCCCCCGAACTAGAGGATTGGGTGAGAGGGGATTCTGGCTCAGAAGAAGGATGGATAAGCACTAGCTGGTGAACAGCACAGACTGTGCCATAATGAATGCACCCCGATGCCAGCTCAACACCCACACCCTTATCTTCTCACATATCCCTTATAAAACACCCCGGTCATAGCTGTAATGAAGCCATAATGACATGCTGTAAAACTGCTCTCACCCTCTACCCAGAGGGTGACCACACAGGGACTCACCTAGTTATTGCTCCAAGTCCAAGATCTCCGAGGGAGGGGCAGTGGTCTCGGTCAGGTCCTGATGTGCTTTCTCGTGGACCCACAACCCACAACCCCTGGTTCCAGTACAACCATGACACACACCTGGAGGGGCAGAGAAAGAACAGGACAATTACAACAAACTTCCATTTGGTATGAAAGAGAATGGAAAACAGCATCAAGTGGTCTTTGGTCCATGACACGTAGGACTGGAAGAGCAAGGTATCTCTGACCTGGAGGTACGCGAGCTCCTTTCCAACCTGGCTGCTCTGGCTTGTTCTCTGGAAGGATCCCTTTGTCCCATCATCCCACGACTCCCATGAGCTGGAGCCTATGGGGGAGGCGGCTCCTTTTCGGGTTACGTCTCTTAAGCAGCTCTCTTCCTGTTGGAATGGATTTGGGGTGTTTAGGATTGCTTTAAGGGTTGAATGATCACAGGCTGTTGTTTGCCAGCTTTGGGGTTTCTCTAGCAAGATAAGTCTCTTAAAACACTGTGAGGCGTTAACCTGCAATAGAGATAACATATTTCACATTTTACAAGAGTAGACACCATGGCCCAGACGTGTTCAGTTCCTTTAGCTAAAGCCACACAGCTGGGGAATAACAATGAGTGAGTGACAGCGCTACTATTAATCAGGGGTGTTTAACTCTAAGGTTTAAGCTTCCAATATGTTTATATGAAAAATTATGTTCGCAAAAACTAGTGACCCTATGGGAAAAAATCACCCTTCTTCACCTATGCCGTGCTAAACTCTGATTCTCCGCCCCTCGCAAAGCACAAAGACGTAAAGTGAAATGTTCTGTTTGTCCTGCAGAGGCCGCTGCAACCACAGGCTATTTCCAGCTGGGCCGCCTGCTCTCTCTGGGCTGGAAAAGCCCAGAATTTCTAGAAGATGGCGTCCGGTCTGTGTGAAACTCAGTCTAACGACCCCTACTCATGGATTTAGAGTTCCATCGCTCCACCGGCTCCAACATCTGTTAGGGCTCTTTTCTCCTGAAATTTTATTTATTTCATTTTTGAATAGGTTATAGTTACAGGGTGCAAAATTAAAATGCACGAAAAAGATTTTCTTTGAAAAAACTCTCCCTCCATCCCTCTGCCTTATCCAGCAATGTCCTCTGTGTAACCTATAGGATGGTCATTCCTTTTTTTTTTTTTTTTTGGTTGTTTATTCTTCCAGAGATTTTAATACATTTGCCACTAAATATGAGCATAGATTCCTTCCCCCACCGCTTGTAATGCCAGTGATAGTCAGCTATTTACATTCCTCTCTGTTCCTTTTTTCCTCTCTCTCTACAGAGCTTTCCATGATCAGTTCCTAGGAAAACCTATTTCTCTTAAGAGATTTGGAGTCCTCCACCGTGTGAATGAAAACCGATTCTCTAGTGATAAACATTTAGGTTGATTCCTACTGCTTGCACTTGAAATAATGCCTCATTTGGCCTGTGTGGATATATATCTATGGGACAAACCACAGAGAAGCCTCACAGCTGGGTCAGGGGCCACATGAAATTGCAATTTAATAAAGATGTTTCATTTGCCTTCTTTAGGGATTGTGAAACTCTCACTCTCACCAGTAAAAGAAAATGTTGCCCCACAGCTTGGCCAACACGGTGTCTGATCAATGTTAATTTTATTTTTTTTGTCAATGTAACAGGTGGAAAATGCTATATCATTTTTATTTCATACTTTTATTCTGAGTGAGGTTGAGCAACTTTTATATGCGTCATTGGAAATGGTGAGGGGTCTTTCAATTACAAGCAAGCAAAAAAAAGCAAACAAACCCCACACACAGGAAAAAAAAAAAAACACCTCTCAATCTGGCTTTAGAAAAGGTATTTATTGTCTTTACAATGGAGAAGTCAGGGATAAATACAAAGCTTCCAGCCTAGGTACCCTCAAGCCCTGCTTGCTTTCTCTGTATTTCTCTCTCTGCCCCTCAGTCTACCTTCCTCTCTCCTGGCTCCCTTCACCTGCCGGCCAGGAAGCTCGAGGACAGCGTCCTCACAGCCCCTCTGCCCGCACATTTATGGAGCCTCTCACTTGCTACTGATGCAGGTTCAGCGGTCTGGGGTTGCCTTAGGCATTGAGCAAACACAGGCCATTTTGGAGGGCAGCACTGGTATTTCTTAGGTGACACAATTCACTTAAAATGTGAGCAGGCGCCCTGGCGGGTTTGGCTCAGCAGTTAGAGCGTCGGCCCGTGGACCATAGAGTCTCGGGTTCTGTTCTGGTCAAGGTCACGCACCTTGGTTGCAGTCCTGTCCCCCGCCCTGGTAGGGTCCTGCGGGAGGCAGCCAATTGATGTATGTTTTTTTCTCTCTCTCCCTCTCACTCTGTCTGAATATAAATGGAAAAATATCCTCGGGTGAGGATTTAAAAAAATATATATGAGTAGGCAATAATATGATAAGGCAGATATTATTATTCACATTTTATAAGTGAAGAAACTGTGGCTTTAAAAATATATGTGCTTTTACCTAAAGCTACAGGCAGTAAATGATAGGGACAGTATTCGTATCCAGGTATATCTGACAGTAAATCTCTAGCAAGATGCTTTTGTTTAGGAACCCCACTGGAAAACCAAGCGTGGCTCCCATCCATGCCTTACCACCAACTCTCAGAGAAATAAAAATTTTTAAAAAGAAACAAATGGAAGGTTCTCTATGTGACCGCTAGGTGCCGCCGTTGCCCTGGGCTATCTCTTTTCAGTCTGAGCAGCACAGATCTCTGGAGCTGAACTTCTAGAAGATGGTAAGAAAGCCTGTTTGTTCAATATATGAGGTTGACGTTTCAACACCAGCACCCCACATATAATTTAGAATTCTGGAACTTCACTATGTTGTTATTGTATTTTCCTTTAAAAAATACATTGAAAATATCTGTAAAGAGTTTATGTAGTTCCAAAACAATTTAATACAATAAAAAGGTATACAGTAAAATAATCTCCCTCCCAATCTTATCTCCTAAATCCTATATTCCAGTGTCCCTACCAGTGAATAACTATTTCTCTCAGTTTCTTTTCTATCTTTCCTGAGATAGTCATACACATACAAACAAATATGAAAAGATATTTTCTCTCCCCCCTCATTTTTATACAAAAATATCTGCGTTTAAAATTGTTTCTCTTAACAGCATTATCTTGAAGATATGTCCATAGGAGCACAAATAGAAATGCCTCATTCTTTTTTACAGTTTCACATATCCCCCTCTGTGATGTACCATCTTTTTCATTTATCCAGACCCTTATTGATGGACATTTGCATCCATGTTTTACTGTTACAAACAATGCTGTAATGAATAAATGTTTCTTCATTTTACATGTACAACTTTAGAGGTAGAATAAATCTTAGAAGCAAAATTGTTAAGCTAAAAGGTAAATTCATTTGCAATTTTAATAAGTCTTTCCAAATTACCTACCACATGGATTGTTATCATCTTTGCACTCCCCGTGAAACAAAGCACGATGATGCCTACTTCTCTATAAGCTGGTCCATATAATGAGTTATCAAGACATCGGACAGCTGAAAACGGTATGTCAGTGTGAGGTACATCAGGTTAAGTATCTTTTTATTTATTGAAGACCCGGTGTATTTAGTTAAGATTTTTTTTTTTTTTCACTTGCAAGGGCCAGAAAGTCCAGCTTATAGTGGCTGAAGCAAAAAGAGGAAATTTATTATTCATGTAGCGGGACATGAACTTTCTTGGATTTCAAAATCTCTCTCTCTCTCCCTCCTCACTTCCCCCACCCCCCACTGTTTCTCTATCTTAGCTAGGCAGTTTCAGAGTTATAACCTCACAGCTCCAAGATTAGCAAAAAGTTCTGAACTTTTTCCAAGTATTCAAAATATTATAGAAATTCATAGTAAATCATAATACTAATTACCTTCAATCAATACACAAACTATTCACAGAGAAAGGACAATAGAACTGTAATAAAACCACCACTGAAATCCCAGAAAATGGGAAACACACTGTGGTAACTAGAACATCACCCACATAGTGACGTAGAGTTCCCTGCTGATAGAATCTGGCCATTCTGGTTCTTTTCTCTGGAAAGTCTTTCTTTGTTTGAGGTGGTCTTTGTTGGGCTGTGGTCTTTCGAGGCTCACTTCCTGTTAGAGTGAGCTTAGGGGACCTGGGATTGCCTTCAGGGTTGAACACCACTGACCTATTGTAGCTCTGAGTTTTTAAAAGAAAACTTTAGTGAGCAACGCATTCACAAGGATGGCAACATTGTCTACATTTCACAAGTGAGAAAACTAGGACTTGAAGAGCTTAGGGACCTTTGCTTAAAGTCATAAAGGTGTGACAGGGAGAGGGAGGGAGAGGATCAGAATCCAGGTACATATATTTCCTTCTTCAGCACATTGCCCTCCCAACCTGCTCTCTACAAAATGACTTTGTTTGCAGTGCTTATGTCAGTAATTATCAAAACTTTCATTTCTAGCAACAGCAAAGCGAAACCCATTGTCACAATTCCCAACCACATGTTCTAACCTATTCTGCATTTAAAAGGGAACAAAGTGCCCTGGCTGGTGTGGCTCAGTTCGGTGGGCATCATCGTGTGCATCAGCACCAAAAGGTCCTGGTTCGATTCCCCATCAGGGCACATGCCCAGATTGTGGGCTCCATTCCCAGAAGGGGGCGTGCAGGAGGCAGCCGATGGATGCTCTGCTCTCACATCATGTTTCTCTTCTCCTTTCCTCTCTCTAAAAATAAATAATAATAATTTTTAAAAGGGAACAAAGTAACCAAAAATTCCCAGTTTGTCCTGTGGGGGCCACCTTAACCATAGAATATGTTTTCTGAGTCCTGCAGCTCTGCCCTTTCAGAACTGCAAAGACAGGAAATCCTAGAAAGTGGAAGCAGCTTGGTAAGTCAGCACATGTCGTCAGCAGTTCAGTGCCAGGGTCCCCGCACGTGCTCAGTTCTGATGAGTTAGTTAGGACTATTATTTTCGTTAAAATTAACTTACTGAATTTTTGAATAAGTGATATACTTATATGGCTCCAAAATAAAAAGATTAAAGGGATATTCAGTAAAAAATAAAAATAAAAAAAATTCTCCCTTCCAATCTTGTCCCTCATCTGCTAAGTCCCATGCCTGCTTCCCAAATATGTGATGACTCATTAGTTTCTTGCCTGTTCTTCCAGAGATTTACATATATATGAATATATATTCTTCTTTTTTTATACAAGTGATAGCATAAAATGAATTGGTTCACAAAACAACATGTCTTAGAATATGACACATCAACATAAAAATTCTTGAAACTTTTTTTCTAACATCTTTATAATATTCCACCAAATGGATGTCCCATACTTCACTGAACCTCTTAATGGGCTTATTTGTATCTCTCAATAGGTTAATTCATATCTCTTATTGTTACAAACAATACTGCAATAACCTCATACATGTGATGTTTTTCATATATGTAAGTACATTTATAGAATCAATTTGTAGAGTGGATTTGCAGGGGTAAAAATGTACACATCTTTTATTTTAACAAACAGTCTCCCATTGCTCTTCCTAAATATTGCAACTAACTTACGTCTCAGCAGCAGTGTATGAGGGTGCCTGCTTCCTCACAGCTTGTTGAATGTCTCGATTCTTAATCTGATGGATTTAAAAATGGTATGTCTTGTCCAGCCAGTATGGCTCAGCGGTTGAGCGTCGACCCATGCACCAGGAGGTCGCCTCTTCAATTCCCAGTCAGGACACATGCCCAGGTTGTGGGCCAAATCCCCAGTGAGGGGCATGCAGGAGGCAGCCAATTGATTCTCTCATCAATGTTTCTATCTCTCTCCCTCTCCCTTCCTCTCTCTCTTAAATCAATCAATAAATAAATAAATAAATGGTATGTCTTTCCATTTTAAATTGTTTCTCCTGTTTTGAGTAAGATTGAATAACTTTTTATAAATTTTAAAGAACTGAAAAAGGACTTTTACCATAGAAAGCATCAGAAAACCAAACACCATGAAGCTAAAAGAAAAACATGGTGACTTGATTTTCTTATAAGGCCACGTAGGTGTTTCCTTTCACCTTTTAGATTTCTGGGGCCTTGCCTCTGGGTAAAGGAAATCTCTGGGAAGCATCTGCCCCTGTGCTGGGGACAGTGACCCCTTCCTGGCCCTGGGGCTGTTGTTGACCGGTCACTACCAACTGGGTGACTCTGGGACAAATGGCTTGTATGGAGGTGTAGGAATGAGCTAGTCACACAACTCCTTCCACTGAGAAGTAAATTTTTCTACGCATTCCTTTGCTTCTCCTCAACCTGTAGAGGAAACACCTCACAGAGTTAACATCCTCACCCCCAGGCTCCAGTTAAAGACAGCGGCTGCGGGCACCTTGCCACCAAGGAGGGTTTTCCCCTTATCCTGCAGCCAGCAGGAGCAGAGTCTGCACTGAAATCCTTCTACTTCCTCTGCTCTCTTCCCCACAATATAATCTTTATTTCCTCCTTTTCGCTCAACCATTTCTCCACTCATCTCTTCCCTCCACCCCCATAGCCTTGCATTTTCCTTCAACATCACCACGGCGTACGTTTATCCCCCCGTGTATGCCGTTGTCCTTATTGTGCAGTATCATCTCCCCTCGCTTGCTTTACTTCCTTGGCTTCTACCGCTGTCTGTCCTTGTGAACCACGGTTAATCTTTTGTGTGGTTTGAGGAAGCAAAGCACAAGAAAAGCCACACTTCCCAACTCCAAGTCCAAACAGAAAGAGGAAATCACATTCTGGAGCGTAAGGCTATGCCCACATTGATGCCAAACTAACTCTTTATAAGGAAAACTGGCGTTCCTCCAATAAATTCAATTGTTTCTTTCTTTTTTACTAAATTGTTTTAGTTGACCAACTCTTTTGCTTGTAGATGAATACAACCTCAGACTGCTGTTCTATAAGCTAGTTAGAAGCCACGGACTAATTAGAAAAGCCAGGAAATCCATGATAACCTAGAAACCATTTCAAAGTGTTAGAGGAGGTCTTTCAGTGCCATCTTATTATCGTCTCTTCATAAGGACCTTTGTGTAGAAGTTGTATAAGTTAGTGTGGGAACAAGATGAGCTTTGGAGTCAGCATAGATCGAACGTAGCCTTGGTCACAT
This sequence comes from Tadarida brasiliensis, assembly GCA_030848825.1. Classification (NCBI taxonomy): domain Eukaryota; kingdom Metazoa; phylum Chordata; class Mammalia; order Chiroptera; family Molossidae; genus Tadarida; species Tadarida brasiliensis. The sequence goes on along the minus strand of CM061267.1, from coordinate 71,644,565 downwards.
TTTTTTTTTCCTGTGATGTCTGGTAAATTAGTAAAACTCTATGAGCCCATATATAAAAGAATTAAGAGTCTATTTTCATTCTGTAAATATTGAGCTCACCATAAGGTAAGCTCCATGACATTTGGGACGTCGTAAGTAGGCAATAACATTTGTTGTGGTGTCAACTATCCACCAGACATTGTGTACAAGCTTATGTGTGCAAGTGGTACACTCAGGGAAGTTTAGGAACGATTTGGTCACCCAGATGAGAAAGCAGGACATTTCAGTACAACCAAGAGTGGGTGCAGGGAAGAACATGCATTTGGGAAACTATCATCTATTTCCTACAGTAGGATGGGGTGGAGAGGAATAACGAGCCATGAGTTTGGAGAGGTAAGGCAGAGCTGTATCAGGAAGGGCCTGTTGGGCCTGGCAAAGGCATTTGGACTTTGTCACAAAGCAAAGGGGAATCCCTGAAGTGTTCTAAGTAAATAAGGGTCATGATTAGATGTGTGTTTTCAAATGTTCACTCCAGCCCAGCTGGTGTGGCTCAGTGGTTGAGCGTCAACCCATGCACCAAGAGGTGGCCAGATCAATTCCTGGTCAGGGCACATGCCCAGGTTGTGGGCCAAATCCCCAGTGGGGGACATGCAGGAGGCGGCCAATTGATGTTCTCTCTCATCAATGTTTCTATCTCTCTCTCCCTCTCCCTTCCTTCCTCTCTAAAAATCAATAAAGAAAAAAAAATAAAATAAAATGTTCACTCTAGCTGTTTTGCAGAGAAGATTAGAAGGGAGCAAGACTCTATAGAGAAACCAGTATAGGCAAGAAATAATGGTGGCCTCAACCAGAAAGTGACAGTGATGGAGAGGAGTGTGTGAACACGAGAGACAGTAAAATGTAGACGCCAGGTGTGCTCATTGATCAGCTAGGGACACTGAGGCAATAAGGGGAATTAGGGAAGTAGCTAAGATTTCTAGCTTTTACAACTAAGTGGATAGTGGCACTATTTACACAGAGTAAACACAGGAAGACAAATTTGGGGGGTGGGATGGGAAGAAATAATGAAAAAATTTGTGAATAATAATCATGAGACGTCAGTGGCATATCCATGGAAAATGGCTGATCAGAGGTTCCACGTATGGATCTGAAGCCCCGGAGAGATCTAGAGATACCAGTTTGAAAGTCATCAGCTTGCAATTCTAACTAAACAAGGAGCAGATGGGATTGGTAAAGGTGAATGTGCAGATTAGAGAATAAGAGTCTAGAGTCTACAATGGCCCCAGGCCCAGCAATACTTAAGGCAGTGGCTCTGAATCAAGGCTACATGCTACAGTCATTGGAGAACTTGTATAAAATAATGATGCCAGGACCCCACCCCAGACCAAGTAAATGAGAATCTCTGGAGATGAAGCCCAGGCATTAGCATTTTTTCAAAGCTTCCCAGGTGATTGTAATATGCAGCTGTGGTTAAGAACTCTGACTTAAGGAATAAGTAGAGACAGAGGAGAGTTTGGATAAAAACCCAGGGATATGGTGTCACCTATGGAGAAAATATTTAAAAGAAGAGGAGTGGTCAACAGTGTTGTATGCCTTGAGGAGTAACAAAAATATCACAGACAGCTTGAGCACCACCAGGAGTGAAGGAGGATAGGCAGGTTGCTGTAGAATATTAGGATTCCCATGCTAAAAGCCTCCAATAGCATTGTCTAAATAAGACAGAAGTATATTTCTCATTCACGCCCAAAGTGTCTGGGGATAGTCAGTTCAGTTCAGAATGGCATTCCATTGTTTCCATTCCCCGGAGACTTCCGTCTCGTTCCCACGTCAGGAGCAGTTTCCATTTCCAAATTCACCTCGTGGTCCAAGTCAGCTGCCTGTGTTTGAGTCATTTCATTCACATTCTACCAGCAGGAAGGAGAGAGAAAAGAAAAAGCACACACCCTCTCCTTTTAAGAACATTTATTTCTCCAAAGATACACATATCACTTTCATTAGCATCCCATCCGTCAGAACCTAGAGACATCACACACAGGACTACAAGGGAAGCTGGGAAAGTCAAGTGCCCAGCTAAACATTAGGGTGTTATTACCATGGACAATGGGGAGGCTGGGCTGTGGGGGACAACTAATAGGATCTTTTTAAAGTGGGTTGAAAGCGAATGGGAGCAAAAAAGGAAACAGAATATAAGAAAGTCTTTGAAGATGTTTAGCTTTTTAGAGGAAAAGAGAATCAGGCATTCAGAGCCCGGGGAAAAGAGGTCACACACAGCACCATTAAAAAAAAAAAAAAAAAAAAAAAGGTTTGTTTGTTGATTTAGAATGGGAGAGACGAAAATGCTATTGAGAGAGCCCCACAAAGAGAAAATGTGCAGGTACAGAAGACACAGGGAGTTTGATGAAGCCAGGCACCTGAAGAGGCAGGGAGGGGGGAGGGGGGCTTACTATTTTTAGCTGAGTTTCCCAAACTTGAATCATCTTGTTAAACTACAAATTTTGACTCAGTAGATCTGGGTGAGGTCTGAGGTTCTGCATTTCTAACAAGTTATCAGGTGACGCTGCTGCTGCTGTCTGAGGTCTCAGTTCGGAAGGATTAACTCTAGGCAGGGGACTGGGTGTGAACGAGAGTGGGTGCAGAGCCAGCTTTCCGTAGGGGGGCCAGAAAGAAGTTGAGGAGTACTGTCTTAAGTGTTTCCTTCTCCCAGTGCGGTAGGGTTTGAACTTATTGATGAGGAATTAAGATTGAGTTTTGGAGTTGGTGAACACGTCGGGATTCGGGAGAGCAGCTGGCTCTGAGAGCCACGCCCCTTCCCTTCCTATGCATCTCTTCCATCTGGTGATTACTAAGTCATATTCTTTGAAAATAAACTGGCAATCTAGTAAGTAAAAAAAATAAGTTAGGATAGAGGCAGTGCGGTAGGATATTGGAGGGGAGTGGGAAAAGTTTGTGGTAGCTGTGGGAAATGATGGAAAGAGACAGCTAGAAAAGTCTAGAATGTCAGGCAGTGGTGAAACACGAATCAGAAAGAATATATGCACCCCTGTGTTCATAACTGCATTATTTATAATTGCCAAGGCCTGGAAACAGCCCAAGTGCCCATCAGCATATGAGTGGATAAAAAAGCTGTGGCACATTTACACAGCGGAATACTATGTAGCTGGAAGAAAGAAGGAACTCTTACCCTTTGCAACAGCACGGATGGACCTGGAGAGTATCATGCTAAGCGAAATAAGCCAGTCAAAGAAAGACAAATACCATATCATCTCACTAATATGTAGAATCTAATGAACAAAATAAACTGGAGAACAAAATGCAACCAGAAGCATGGAGACATGGAACAGACTGGCCGGTGCCCAAGGGGAGGGGGTGGGGGTGACTGGATAAAGAAGGTGACGGGATCAGCTAAAGGACATATTTGCATACCCCGTGGACACCATGGGGTGAAGGCCAAGGGAGAGGGAGGCAGAGGTGGGTGGAGGTGGGTATAGTGACTGGCGGAAGGGGGACACCTGAAATAGTGTCAACATTAAACAATTTTAATAATAAAAAGTAAGAATTCCACACATACACATACAAAAATAAAACTAAATGAGGGGGAGGACCGCATGCCGGTAGTGAAATCGATCTGCGTGGTCGTATGCTTTTCTCTCAGTACTCAGCATCCCAGAACATGGAAGCCCAGAAACATAAAAGATGGATTAATTGTTTTGAGCAGATAAATTTGATTTCATTCAGAGAGTACCTAACACCATACCCAGACCTAGAAGGCTCACCAAAAATTTAACATCCACTTCTCAAATGGAATCCAGATAAGGTATGAAATAATGTTAATAATGGTTGGGGGCGTCCCCAGCTGCCTTTTACTTACAAACTCCTCTTCATTTGTCAGTCAAATCAGCATGCCTGTTACTACCCATGCTTTCTTATCTCTATATACTGCTTTTCAACTTTGCCATGCCTATAAATAATCTGAGGTGTTTGTTAAAGACAAGTTGTACCTACTTCCAGAGACTTCAGCTTGATAGATTTGGAGATAGTCATATACCTGTGACTTTTAAAACATTCTAGATGATCCTGATGTCGTTGGTCCAAGGGCAGCACGAGGAACACTGTCCTCAATCAGGCCCCTTGGCAACCAACACCTGCTGTCTTTGTTATTCTACTTGGTATACCCGAATTCCTCTTTTTACCCACTGTTGACTTAAAAATCCCAGTTTAATACTAATTTCTACCAAGAATCCTCAGCTATCAATTCTACTTCATAATCAAGGTACTTCTCCAGCATTTTGATAGAGATGACTACATGATGATATGCTCAGTGGTATTCTGTGTTTGCTCATTATGTCATGTGACATTATGTTCCCCAGTCTCCCATCTCCACTTTATTTATTTTTTTTATTTTTTTTATCCTCACCTGAGGACATTTTTTATTTTATCTTCAGATAGAGTGCGAGGGAGAGAGGTGGGAAGAGAGAGAGAGAAACATCGACGTGAGAGAGACACATCGAGTGGCTGCCACCCACACGACCCCAACCCGGGGCTGGGGACAAACTGCAACCGAGGTACGTGCCCTTAGCAGGAACCGAACCCGGGACTCTCTGGTCCTCAGGCCGACGCTCTAACCGCTGAGCCAAACCGGCCAGGGCTCCCACCTCCACTTTAGATTGCAATCTCCCTTGGTGTAGGGACCAGAGCACTATCTGACCCTGGAAGGTGTTCATAACTGAATGCAAAAAGAATAGACAGATAGGTGAACGAATATGAGTCTGTACAGAGAACCAAGAAACAGAAAAATGGATGGGGATACCACAAGCAAGCAGTGGATTGAAAAGTAAAGATGTGAGAACCAGAACAAAGTAAAGAAAAAAGAAACAAAAACAAAACAAACAGGCTCTGCAGGAAGAGAATCATTAGAGCCTAGAAGACAATGTGGGTGATTTAATCACAAATAATTTTAGGAAACACGAGAAAAGGAGTCTGCAGGCAACTTGAGATAGACTCTTAAGTACCTGGCAAACCTGAGAAAAATAGGTAGTGAGAAAATCAATGCATTGAAACCCAACAAAGCTTCAATGTACCATCCCTTTTCAATCACTGGGAAGGAAAATGATGTGTTTAGTACATCCTCTTTCTTCATGTTTGCACCTTTAAATAGGGCATTTGAATTCACAGCCTGTAGCTAGCTCAGATTGTCTCTCCTTCCAGCACACAGCTGTACTTTTTAAATGACACCAGCCTTCTGAGCAAGATTGATTGTAAACTTGAAAAGGTTATATGTGATGTAATGAATAACACATGCTACTCCCTCAAGCGCATCTCTGGAACAGCATCCAGGATCCTGTATGTTCTCAAAGTTTAGAAAAGATTGAGAAGAGATCCTGCCTGCAAGCCAAAAGAAAACTTGCTATTATGCTCACTTAATTGGCTGCCATATCTTGAATTCATTCACTCAATGAATGCGCAATAATTAAATGAGACTATTTTTGTCATTCCCTAAATGTCTGTGAATGAATGAGTAGACGAATGGATAGTATGTGGCAGCCATGGTGCAAGGTGCTCTGAGGATAATAAGATAAATGTGGGACCTGCTCTTAAGAGAGACTGCAATCTAGTAAGGGAAACAAGACATAAATAACCCTTCTTAATAAATATAAGTGCCAGCACAGAGTTATACACTGTAATGCTAGAATACAGAATACAAGGGAAGGAGGGATTATTTGTAATTGAAGTGGTAGAGAAGAAGTTTTGTAAGATGTATTTAAGCTGAACCTTGTAGAATTTGGATGTTTCAGGAAAGACATTTGGGGCAAAAACAGAACATGAGGTGGACTGTGTTAGAGATGTGTGGAAAATGGAGAAGGGTTTAATTTGTAGATTTGGGCTTTATGAAGGACAATACTGGGCAACAATGTTGGAAGAGTACATTGAGAGTTTGCATGGAGGGTTTTTTTTAATCAAGTATTTTTGATCCATGACTTAGTACAGGATGGTTAACTGCTAGTATTGAAGGCTTACTGTGGGCCAGGCACATGTAACTACATAAATTATTTCAGTTAAGATTCCCAATAACCCCATATGTAGTTTCATGAGGTACTTCCTATGAAAAAACAATTAGCACTGGGAAAGACCAGTTAGGAGATCCCACTTGAAATGGAAACCACAATTTTATTGTAAATTGTTGGGTAAAAACATGTTGGATTAGGACATTATCTTTAAAAATTAACATTGTGATATACATTTATTTTACATAACCTACAAGTTTTGATGTAACAATCTCTTTGTGTAGAAGTATATTTTAAAATTTCTAAATACAGAAGGATGATTGTCTTTTGGCCATTTATATTTTTGTGCATTGAGAATTGAGATTATTATCTGCATGATGCAGAAATCTAGACCCACTGGTGTTTGTTAAGACTTATTTTGGAACCATTATGTGGCCAGTTTTTGTAAAAGAGGTATAATGTGTTTAAAAAGAATGTGTAGCCCTGGCCAGTTTGGCTCAGTGGTTGGAGCGTCGGCCTGCGGACCAGAGAGTCCTGGGTTTGGTTCCCGTTAGGGGCGCATGCCTCGGTTGCAGCTTGTCCCCGGCCCTGGTTGAGTCGTGTGGGTGGCAGCCACTCGATGTGTCTCTCTCACACTGATGTTTCTCTCTCTCTCTCCCTCCCACTCTATCTGAACAAAAAATAGAAAAATGTCCTCGGGTGAGGAAAAAAAAAAGAATGTGTAGCCCAGCTGGTGTGGCTCAGTGGTTGAGCATCGACCCATGAACCAAGAGCTCGACGGTTCGATTCCCGGTCAGGGCACATGCCCAGGTTGTGGGCCCAATCCCCAGTGTGGGGCATGCAGGAGGCAGCCAGTCGATGTTCTCTCTCATCAATGTTTCTATCTCCCTCTCCCTTCCTCTCTCTCTAAAATCAATAAAGAAAAAAAAAAGTATGTATATTCTTTAACTATTGGGTATAGAGTACTACATAAGTATATTAGATCAAACTTCTTAATTTTCCTGAAGCATATTTTAAATCTTTACAATTTTTTATTTGATTCATGAATTAGAGAAAGAACTGTATTAAAGTCTTACAATATAATTATGGATTTGTCAATTTTTAGTTGTACTTTTGTCATGTATTTTTATTATTTTAGGTTTATGTTTTTCATAGATATTTTTCCTTTTTTGATTAAATTTATCGGGGTGACATTGGTTAATAAGATTATGTAGGTTTCAAATGTACGATTCTATAATACATGGTCTAAACTCAATCAATGTTTTACTAGCTCCTGAAAATTGAAAAGATCTGAGAATTCTTTAACTCTAAACTTGATTTTTCTTTACATTCTTTAGTTTTCTAGTAATTTTTCATCTTATTTTTAAATCCTCAAATTTGTCACTCTTGTCATTGTTAATGCTTAGATATATCCATGCTTTTATGAATGTGACTGCTCATTACTGTTTTATCCACTCCTTCATTAACTCAATTTCCTTCTTTATGACATACATCATTTATTAGTTCTTTTTAGTAGGGGTCTTTGAGTGATAACAGTTTCTAGTTATTTGCTTGAAACAGATTTTTTTTTTTTTTTAAATCCTCACCCGAGGATATTTTTCCATTTTTGTTCAGATAGGAGGGAGAGAAGGAGAGAGAGAGAAACATCAATGAGACACATCGACTGGTTGCCTCCAGCAGGGCCCTGACCAGGGCTGGGGACGGACAAACCGCAACTGAGGTACATGCCCTTGACCGGAATCGAACCTGTGACTCATTGGTTTGCTAATGCTCTAACCTCTGAGCCAAACTAGCCGGGGCTTGAAACAGATTCTTAAATAACAATTTAGCTCAGTTACAAATCTAGGCTGATAGTTACTTTTCCTTAGCACCTGGAAGGTATTATTCTACACTGTTCTGGTCTTTACTTTTGCTATTGACAAGTTTTTAAAAAATCTAATTGTTGTGCCATTGTTAATTGTCTTTTATTTGTTGTTGCTTTTAAGATTTTACGTTCTATAGCTTCACTGTGGTGTATTTTGGTGTAGATTTCTTTTTATTTATCATCCTTGGAAATGATGTAATTATTGATTCTATGGATTCATATATTTCTTCATCTCTGGAAAATTTTCACAGCCCTTCAAGAGTGCTCTATTTTTCTATTGTATTCATCTGGACTTTTATCAGGGGTATGGGGACCTTCTAATTCTACTTTCCATTTTTCTTAAATCTTAATCTGCTTTCATTTCTGAATTTTCCAGTGCTACATTATATCTAACATCCTCAGAGTTTCTAGTTCACCGGTTCTTTAAATGTCTAATCTACTGTTCATTCATCAGTTTAAAACATTATCTGCTATATTTTTCTTTTCTGTTCTTTTTCTTAATATACCTACTTTAATTTTTTTTTTCTGGTTCCTTGTTAAGGTTTCAATTCTTTCATGTCTTATTTTAAACATAATTTGTATTCTCCTTCAGATTGTCATTCTGTTATCTCAAGTTGTTCTCGGGTGATAATTCTGCTAGTTTTGCTCATTCTCACTCACAGTGAGTGTGTTCCTTGTGTGGTTTGTAATTTTCTTTTATCATGAGCTCTCTTCTGTAGCATGACTACTTTTTCCTACATTTCCCCATATGACCTGTATTGTGGAAATGTCCCTCTGGAATGCTTGGTTTTGGGAAGGAGCTCACAGTATTTTTGGCTTAGGCTAATTTTTATGTGAATTCCTCAACCTGGGGTCGAGGATTTAACCTTCTTGGGTAGGCTAAGTTCAAACCCTAAGTCTATGTGAAGCACAGGTCTGTGTTATTAACTTATCAGAAAAAATTCTTTTGTTTTGATTTCCCGGAACCTAGGCAGAAACATATATAAATGTATTTGTTGTCTCTCTATGGTAGGGGACAAATGTATTTTTTGATCCACCCTTTCACTGAAGGTGCAGTCCTTTTAGGCATCAGCTTTATGTGAGGAAACAGCTCCAAGTTTCCTCCCTATTTGGGGCTGTGTATTAGTCTGCTTGAGCTGCTATAACAAAATACCATAGACTGAGTGGCTTAAACAACAGAAACGTATTTTCCCACAGGTGGGGAGACTGGAAGTATATCAGCTGTCAGTATCGTCAGGTTCTGGAGAGGGTTCCCTTCCTGGCTTGCAGGTTGCCACTTTCTCACTATGTCCTCATACGGATGAAACAGAGGTTTGGGGGGGTGGGGCAGGGAGCACTCTGGTGTGTCTCTTCTTGAAAGAGCACTAATCCCACCAAACCAAGGCCCTTCCCTCATGACCTCATCTAACCATAAATAACTCCAAATGCCCTATCTCTGTATATTATCATATTAGGAGTTAGGGCTTAAACGTACGAATTGGTGGGGGGAGGGTAGGGCACAGTCAGTCCATAGTAGGTCAATCCTTTGTTTACTATCCCCTGTGGATAATAAAGCCAGACTTCTAGTCTACCCAGAGCAAGGCCTTCACCCCACGCCCAGCTGCAGCATCAGCTCATACCCTCTGTGCCCTGGTCTCCTGTGTCAGCTACATTTCTGAAACAGAAACTTCATTTGCTTTCTTTGAATCAACGGTCCAACAGGTCTAGGTCCTTTCAGGTCTTCGAGCGCTACTTTATTGCCACAACCAGGAGTCTCGCACAGCAGGCTCTCGTCTTTCATTTGTGTGACCTAAACAAGTCTGCTGAATTTTCCTTCCTTTCCTATGCAAAAGGACAATGTACACAAGTGCAATTCTCATTCATCTCGTCAGTAATTCTGAGAAAGAGCAATTAGAGATAGCAATATGTTGCAAATTAAAAATGTTAAATATAGCAAAAGCAAATAGAGTTTCTCTAATAATGCAGTTTAATTATAATGCACTGATACAACACATTTTATCTGAGACTATTAAAGTGTATTATAACTATATCATAATTTCTTGACGACATCATGAATGTGTCTAACCCAGCAACCATAGAACAATAAAAGACATTTGAGATTTGATTGTAAATTAAGTATCACTGACTCCCCTTTTAAAGATTATAAGTACAATTTCTAGAATGTTATACTATTGGTGTGGTGAAGGGCATTTTTTCCTCAGGACATGAGTTGAATAATTACAGTGGTTTATTTCAAAGGTAAGTTCTACAGAGTGAACAGTTCTGAGAAAATTGAGGAGTTACATATACAAGTAATCTTGGTTAGAGGCAGTAGAAACATTGGGGTTTGGGGGCCCAGGAGTCTCTTTATTGTCTTGCTACATCCCAATGGCTCTGGGACAGATTATATTCTCTCTGTGCCTTCCTGTTTTCCTCCAGAAATAAAGAAAAACAAGATTCCTTGAAAAGATTATCTTCTATTAACTATGAGGTCAAATCTATCTTGGTCAGTACTTGGAGAAGAAGGTGAGTGGGCAAACTGAGCTGGACTTCATCATTTACAAAAACAGAATCTGTTTGGGAGTTTATATCCACGCTAAGGTTAATCCTTCAAAGAACAGGGCTAACGGTCGTGGAATCAACCTGACCTCCACGGTACCCTCCAGAGCCGGGATTAGTTCGCATTCAAGCCAGACCTCCCTTTGGAGGTAAGGTTCAACATTAAGGATTAATTCACAAAACTCAGTCTGGGAAAGGAGCTCAAATATTAGGGCCAGCTTATGAAAGTTCTCAGGCATTCTCCCTGCTGGTATTTAAGGTATTTGTCTCCATTCTAAATACCTAAGGATGACATTCAGCCAACTAGAAAGCCATACCAGTTGCTAAATTATAAAAAGACTTCTACACCAGTTGGTAAAAAGCAACTGCTCTGGGTGTCCAAAGTGCCCTGGCTACCCAGTCCCTTTTTAGTGTCCCTGCCCCCTCCAGCCACGTCTCCACCATAAAGATGAGCTCCTGGCACAGCAGCCCCCGAGCCCTACCTAGGCACTGGAGCCCGAGTCTGTGCTGACAGGTGGTACTGTCCCATGGAGTACGTGTTCGCCTTCAGGCCTGACCTGAACCAAAGCCTCCAGCTTCCAACCTCCAGTGTTTTCAATGCATGTATCATAATAATCTGATTTTGTGGGGGTTCCAGACTTTGGCTTAAGGAGTTTACTATGACTTTCTATCTTCCGGACTATCACTGCTGCATGTCCTCACTATCAGTGGATCCTAGCATTTTAGATTTCATGGATCAAATAAACAAATAAGTCAAGGTTTAAATATTTTTCAAGTTGGCATAATCTTAGCAGCCTTTTATCTTGCCAAGTAAAGAACATTCGTTTTTAAAAACATCATTCTCTGCTGCTATTATGCTACGTAAGAAAGAACAGAAGGATGCAAATTCAGAATAACATCCCCTGAAGAATTTACCCTATGAAAAACTAATTGCATTGTCTTTCCCTTTCTCACTTCCCCAAGGACTAGTGAGAAATTAACCATGGACTGGTGGTGACTGGCGATATTTGCAAGCCTGCGCTGTACGCCCTAACTCACCACTTTCCAAGTTCAGCCCGAATGAAGCTTAGTTGTTTCATTTGCCTCACACTGTGGTGTTCCAGACTTTGGGCTGCACCCGGACTGGACTCTGATGTATAAAATAAAGAATCAAGACGGTCTCCGCATCGGTTACGTCCTGTCACATCCTCCCACACTGCTGGAGATGAATGCCCCGCAATTCTGATATTTACAGCTGGTTCTCCATCCTGAGGCTGTACAGAGTGCAAAATTTTATAGCCTGGGCTTTCTCCTTTCCATTCAACACATTGGCATTGTAGATTTCTTTACATGTGTGTTATCCAATAATATTGGTGCTTTCCTGGTAACATGAATTGCTTCACTAACAAAATGCAAATATGTAGTCAGGCCTTGCTTGATACCTGGCATAATAGTAATACTTTTCCTATAGAAAATAATTCTTGGCTTTGAATAAAAAGTACCTACAAGGACCTTTCATCTCTATCCTCAACTACATCAAAGAATAAGTGCTCCTAATGCATATTATAAAAGCACAGGAAAAGGATTTCATCCAACATTTGGTAATTTTGCCTAACTATGTGTGGAGAAGAGAAAAGGCTTCAGTAGAAAAACAGAAAGACACAATTGATCATGCTATTGGGAAGCCATTGCAACATGAAACAAACATCATAAGATCGTAAGAAGACTCAGCTAATAATGTTTTCCTGGCATCCATAAAACTATTTGTTTTTCATCTGTGTTGTGAAATTTTTTATTTGTTTTAGCTTTGCGTATTATTCTATTATAGCATGATGATTTTCATTATGCTTCCTAAATCCTATCAAAAGATAGAGTCTAGACTCTAATTATCTCTGTATTTAGTCAAATAGTCAGGCTTCATCTGTTTCCAGAAGAGTTAGTTAATGTATTTGGCTCATTAGTCTGAAAACACTGAGTACAGTTTAGCTCACTAAAAATGCATCTAGCATTCGCTTGTGTAAGGAGTGTAAAGGTCCACTGTGTGATAATTTCATACTTTTCCTACAACAGTGAGTCAGGAAATGATAGCTATTATTTTGTTCACTTACTATGTACCCAACAACATATTTACCTTTTATATGCATTATTCATCTAGTTCTCACAACAACAAATTCTTATTCACATGGTACATATTTAGAAGCTTGCCTAGAGTCATTCACCCAGGAAGTGGCAGACCCAGGACAGTCTGATTTCAAAGCCTGAAGTCTTAACCAGTATGTTAGAATACATACTTGATTCCATACACTCAGACTTTATTATGCTGATGTTTGCACAGACCACGTACAGTTGTTTTTTTCAAAGAGATGGGACCTAGTGCTTCAACCTTGACATGGGGCCACTTTGAACGTAAAGATGGCATTCATTTTCATTTACTTCTCCAGGAAGGTTATTCCCCTGGTCCATATCCTTGAATACATGTCCATTGCTCTTGGATTAAAATCCCAAAGTCTGCGAGTCCCTGAACACTAGGACTGGCCTTAATTCTGTGCTCCTTCACTTACTTGTTTCAACCCCTCAGGCCTCCTCCGGTTTCTCCGGTACTCCACGCTGCTTCCTTTCTCAGGGTGTTCCCCGCCTTCTTCCGTCTGACTCGAGTATTCTCTCTGCTCCTACTCACATTTTGAGCCTGGTTAAATGTCATTTCCAAAGAGGCCTTTTTTGACTCTCCAGCCCAAACCAGGCACCTCTGTACTGTTTTTCCACAGGACCCTTTATAGCGATTAGAAGCAGTTATACTTAATTTTGTGATTGTTTCTTTAATGTCTCCCTCTCTCCCTAAAATGTAAGATCTGGTAATAGCAGGGATTGTGCTGATATTGTTTACCATTGAACATTCCTGAGCCTCCCTCACCATACTTGTTGCTAGAGATTATGGTAGGGGTGAATGAATGGATGGATGGATGGATGGATGGATGGATGGATGGATGGATGGATGGATGGTGTAAATTTGTATACTTCCATTGTCTTTTCAAGCAGATGCCAGGTAAGATTAGTCTCTATCCATGGAACTGAGCAAAGCTGTATGATCACATGGGTTTGAGTCTATACTCTTTGCTCTGGCACTAGAATAAATGCTTTAGTTTATTCCTGAGCTATTTCCCTGAAACTGCTATTCAAGAAAACAAAAATAAACATACAACTATTTCAGGAAGTTGCTGTAGTGCTTAGAACACAATGGAAGAAAAGAGAGGGGAGACTTCCATATATTTTTGGAGATGGCATATTCATTCAACACTGACCATGATACTTAAAGGAAGTATATAAAAAGTGTATTTTTAAGATGATTGTGAAGAAGATATTTTTAAAAATTCTTAGACTAATTTCTTCATCATTACAAATAGCCAAAATAAAACATGTATAGGTAGGATTAAATAAATACATAGAATCATGGAATTAACAGCATTTTTATAGAATCTAATAGGAGCAAAAAGGTATCGGTGGCTTTGAGATCATTCATTCATTTTTGTTGTTGTTGTTAATCCTCACCTGAGGATATTTTTCCATGGATTTTTAGATTGAGTGAAAGGGAGGGAGGGAGGGAGAGTGAGAAACATCGATATGAGAGAGACACATCGATTGGCTGCCTCCCACACTGCATGACCCCAACCAGGGCCAGGAATCAAACCCTTCAGTCCTCAGTCTGATGCTCTAACTGCTGAGCCAAACCAGCCAGGGAGAGACCATTCATTCTTAATGTTGAATCTAGAAGCTTTGCACTTTCTTTATGCCTATTAAACATTAAGTGTATAGAAATAAGTGGGTTAAAAAGGGGCAGACAGGGAGAAATGCCCTGTTCAAAATCTATTTCATAGTATATACTCTGCCATTAAAATTTAGCTTTTTTTCATTAGAAAGATAATTCATGCTCATTATAGAAATTTTAGAAACACTGAAAACATAAACAAATCATTCAAATCCCGATCATTTCAAGAAAATCTTAGGTAACATATAGTGTATTTCCATTCACTCTTTTTGGTTCTTTTTTTTTTAATCCTCACCTGAGGATATTTTTCTATTTTATCTTCAGATAAGTGGGAGGGAGGGAGAGAGAGAAACATTGACATAAGAGGGACACATCGACTAGTTGCTTCCTGCATGACCCCAACCAGAGCTGGGGACAAACTGCAACCGAGGTACATGCCCTTGACTGGAATCGAACCAGCGACTCTTGGTCCACGCTTTAACCACTGAACCGAACTGGCCAGGGCCCATTCACTCTTTTTAAACATAATTGTCAAATTTGTATCATACAAAATTGATTATAGTTTTGAAAGTTTTTTATGATTTATAAAAGGAAATATGCCTGAAGTTATAAAATATTTTGGGAAAATAGACAAAATAAAGTAAAAAAATGAATATTACCCTATATATCACTACCTACAAATAACTACTGCTACTATTGTGGCATTATGTTCTTCTGATCTTTTTCTAGGATATTTTCTTAAGTTTTTATATTATATCATATATATTGATTTTATATCAGAGATAACACAAAGATAGTCACACATCCTAGAATGCTGCAGAATAATTTCTGAGGGTTAATAACTTGCTGCCTGGTCTATCCACAGGGCTCAGCAGAATAAAGCACAGCAGCACCAAGCACTGAGTTTTTTAAATTGGTTTTAGAGAGAGGAAGAGAGAGAGAACAAGCATTGAATTTTAAAACTCCCTGTATTGATCTCATGAGTGGGCTAATACACAAGATCAGACTGTCAAATCAGACTCACTAGAAGGGTACACAACCGTTAACAAGCTTTGGCAATAATTTCAGAATGTGGGCAATCAAGAGGCACAGACAAAGTAGACAGAAGTCTGGGACATCACAGGCAGTTCCACGGATCCTTTCCCTCCACATCAGACATGGACTCTCTGACTCAGAATAACAGATGAGGTTCCAGGTAAGGTTGTGCTTAAATTAGGAAATATCTCCACTTTATATTCCAGAGAATTATGTAACTTACGTGGTATTCTTTAGGCAGTCGCGGGTCATAGATCTATAGATTCTGGGTTTATTACTAAGTAATCCTTAGCAAGGACATCCTACTAAGATATGATGCAGACAAGAACCCTTCCTTTTAGCAAATAGTATGAGTCTATTTATCTGGACTGAATTACCGCCCTTTTTTTCTTTCCCTTGGGAGAGTTTCTCCCAACACTCCCAAAGAAAGTAAATGGATCCCGGACCAGCTGCTGAAGCTCTTTCCCTCTCAGTGAACCGTAAGGAGACGAGAAAACAGTCCTCACCATTTTGCTCCCCATTCTCCTACTCCTAATTCCTGTACAGAAGTGATTTATAGTGGATGCTGAGGTTCTTTGGATAACTTTTTCCCACTTTTATTTTTGAAAAATTTTTAACCATTTTCTCCCCAAACATTGGTTGCTTCCAAGTTTGGGAATGTTTCACATGTTTGCCAGCATTAGTGTTGCTAGCGCGTTAGATTTGGGCCATTCTAATAGGTGTGTCGTGGTATCTGATCATTGTCATAATTTGCACTTCCTTAATGACATATTATTATAATTTCTATTTCTAAAAGCTACATTTCACTCTTTTAAAAATATGCTATGCTAACTTTTTATAAAGACCTATTCCCTGCAGGTATTTGCAAGCTTTTCCTTAATTTATTTACACTTGTCAAATATAATTTTTGTAAAATAATTGCTGAAAATGCTCATCTATTGTCACATGGCTGGCTTTCTGCTATTTTCCCATTTTTTCCTCACACCCAGTACCTTGTTTTCTTATATGCTTTATGGTTTTTAGACTGTTGGTGCATATTGTCTTTGACACACTCTATGTGAAGAACCTTTGAGGCCTCGGATGAAGGTACGTTCTCTCAGAAAGCACTTTTATTTACACTTCTGTCAGGAGCCTGCACGCTTACTCGTCTGAGACCAATTTAGATGAAAATTAAACTAAAATCATGGTTTGATATTTTTTAAACTACTTAGAGGATGTGAATGCAGTCTGCCAATCTTCACCAGCACCAGTAACAGCTGGAAAGGTTGTCTTCCCTCTCTGCTCTGGCCAGCACCTGCAGACACTTGGGCTTCCTTTGGGTGGTGGTGGGGAATGAATGAGTTCACCTTTTGTCTTCTCAGACAAACTGAGATACCTTTGGAATCTCAGTTTAGTGGAGAGGGCCCCTATTTTACTCTCCCCATTCAGCATGCACTGGGGACTTGATGTCAAAAATCAAAGTTCAGCTTGGCAGAAATTGGCAAAGGCCCCGAGGGCAACAGCACTGACTCTGGGCTCCCATTTTCCTCCTAGGTCTTATGGTCTTTAATCTCTTATCAGCCCTTTGATGCCTTTATTTACGATCTGTATATCTTCTTTACTATCTTATATCTTTCACGTTTTTTATTATTTTTATTTGATCCAGAATTTTTAGTTGTGGGAGGTTTTTGTACTTGACATAGAATACCTAGTTTCGTGAAGGATCGGTCCCAACAAACTGTTCTGCCTTAGTCCCAGAAATGGATGTCTTCCTCATGTGTTCCGTGGCCTCTGTGTCTGGAATAGTCTCCTTACTATATTTGTCTTGAAATCTAATCATGCTAGGCCAAATTCTAAATGTCACTACCTCCAAAAAAAAATCTTCCCTCGTCACCCTAGCCTTTTTTTCTAATAGTCATAGCATCTCATATGTCAGACTGAACCCTATAAGACTGAAGTTTTGTAGGTCAAAAGTGGTTGTATATGGCAATTTCATGAGTCAACCTAAAACCTGGTTCAGTGCTTTGCATAAAATTAGCATATGCCCAATATTCACCTAAATGAGTGCATAAACATTTTGACAAAAATAAGCAATATTGTCCAACAATGAAAGAAGATGTCATGCTTAATATTTTCAGAGTAAGGAGAATTAAAATCTCATCCCTCTAAATGTATGAAGAATTGCCAGTGTATATATAAGTATACATATACACACACAGTACATGAAATTACCCAAGGAAATCAGAAATCACCTTTGCCAGAATTCAGAAGAGAATAAGGACAATGAAAGTAGCAGAGTTACCAAAGTTTGCAGCTCATATTCATTTCATAGAGCTAGATGGAAACTGATAACCTGCATATCCCCGAATCTATTTTGAACGAATTGAATTTGAGGGACCCTTTAAGAACAAAGTGTTGTTATTGCCAAAATACTATTGAAAACATCATGTGGTAATTGCAAAATAAAGTCAGGAACTGCAATTTAATTTAAAAATTAAAGGAAATTCATTTAAGAGCTCTCTTGGCATTCCACTTCCTGTCGCTAAAAATCTACTTTTAACAGCCAAATTAACTAGATTGTCCATTAACACTGATCACATTGGCTGGATAATTGCCAAATCTCCATCTTACGCTGTGTGAATGCAGCATAATGGGAAAGTAAGGACAATGTATCTTGATGCATCACACACCCTTTCCACATAAACTTCTTTTAAAATTCTCTAAAGCAATCTTCTCTGCCATGTCCCTACTGTTGGTGAGCACTGCTTTGTATCACGTAAGCATGGAACAGAGCCATTAGTAAGGACTTTTTGGATGTCATACAAGCAGAGCCTTTTGCTTTGCTTTCTCATGTAACAAAGGACAGAGTTCACAGATAAATGGGAATGGGACTCTGCCAGGATGGCCTCAGCAGCACCCGGAACAGACTCTGAACTGGAAGGCACCATCCTCCTCCCTTTGCTGAGCTGGTTACCTCAGTTGACAGGCTGAGGCTTTTTATCACCAGGGAACAAAGCATGTACTTTGAGCTCAGTGCCTATCTTCTGCAACTCTCCTTCTTAAAATGGGTACATTCGTACCACCTGCAGAAAAAGATTTATTAAAGAGTAACTGAAAAAGATGATTACGTCTGTGATACTTTGGTCAATGAACTGATGTATATCCAACTAGAAAATCAGAAACCTTGCCTTTCTAACAGACTAATTTTAAAAAATAGTTATGGTGATGTTTTTATTTTTGTGTGATATTGCGGTTACTTTCTTTTTACTTTGCTTGGGATGGTACCATTGGTGGAGAAACTCTAGAATCTCTTCAATTTTAAACGGAAGGACTTTAGGATGTATAGTTAATGGCCATCTGGGATATCTGCAGTGTTGTGTAAGCTTTTACAGCATGTTTCCTGGAAAAATAAAATAAAACCAAAATCACGGAATCAAAGGCCTAAGTCTGATTCACAATGACTACTAGTGAAGTGCGTAATACTGAGCACGCCTTTCACCTCTTTTTTAACCTTATCTCCCTTTCTATAAAATTAAAATGAGACTATGCCCTTCTTACTGTCTTCAGATGCCACAGGGATTAAAGTATATTTTACAAAAACTCTTTATAAGATGCAATGTGGCAAGCATGCATAAGGTATTACTGTTGTTCATTTGTCTTATAGAAAGGCAACAATGTAATGAGGACAAGGAATGCTTGGGAACGATGGATCGGTGCTATGCATTGCTTAATAGCAGGTTGGTTTTATTTCCCAAATTACTTTCTTTCTTTTTTTTTAATCCTCACCCGAGGATATTTTTTTTTTACATTTTTATCTTCAGACAGAGTGGGAGGGGATGAGAGAGAGAGAGAGAGAAACATCGATGTGAGAGGGACACATCGACTGGTTGCCACCCACACGACCCCAACCAGGGCCGGGAGGAAACACAACCGAGGTACGTGCCCTTGGCCGGAATCGAACCCAGGTCTCTTTGGTCTGTAGGCTCACACTCTAACCACTGAGCCAAACCCGCCAGGGCCCAAATTACTTTCTTTTGCTGTTCTGCTACTGCATTCTTCAGACCATTAGGGGAATACGGTGTACCCTGTGAAGGGAATTACGTGTGGCCTGTTCTGGAATGCAGTGCGAGCTCTGGCCTCTGCCTGCAGCGTCCTGATCTGCCGTACTAGCATGCACTGCAAATCACCCTGCGGACTGAAGACAGGGCTGGGTCCTCAGGTAATCTGGGACGAGTGACACTCTGCATCACAAGGTTACACCCCTCTGTCCTCGGTGAGAGGGGGAGGGGGGTGTCTCCAGCATACATGGTACTTCATTTCCATTACACAGATGTAATGATCAATAAAAGAAGATCTGTTTCTATTCTGTGGAGCAGCCTTGGGAAGGGGCATAATGAGGAAGACACACATCGAACAGAAGAGCAGACTGAGAAGCACTGATGACATCAACCAAACTACTAATAAAATAATAGTGTCTTACACTTGTATGGCTCAGCAGTTAGAGCGTCGGCCCACGGACCAATGCATTGCGGGTTCAATTTCGGTCAAGGGCATGTTCCTCGGTTGCGATTCGTCCCCGGCCCTGGTTGGGGACATGCAGGAGGCAGCTACTCTATGTGTCCCTTTCACGTGGATGTTTCTCTCTCTCTCTCTCTCTCTCTTCTTCTCTTTCCCTCCCACTCTATCTGAACAAAAAATGGAAAAATGTCCTCGGGTGAGGATAAAAATAAATAAATAAATAACAACCACTGCCCTGGCCGATTTGGCTCAGCGGTTAGAGCGTCAGCCTGTGGACCAAAGAGTCACGGGTTCGATTCCGGTCAAGGGCAGGTACCTCAGTGGTGGTTCGATCCCTGGCCTTGGTTGGGGTCGTGCAGGAGGCAACCAATCAGTGTGTCTCTCTCACATCAATGTTTCTCCCCCTCCCTCCCACTCTATCTGAAGATAAATGGAAAAAAATATATCCTCAGGTGAGGATTAATAAAAAATAATAATAACAACCACTACAACAAAACAGAGCTTTCTCATGAATGATTGTATTTGATCTTCATGATAACTTCATGGGGTCGGTAGGCAAGTTACCTTTCTTGCCATGTTTACAGATATTTAGAGAGGGGTTAAGGGACTTTCCCAAGCTCACAGAAATTTTCTGATTCCTACTATAAATCTCTTTGTATATTTCTGATTATGCAAAAGGTAGAAAATCACATTCCACTGATTATGTTGCTTTATTAAATTGTTGTGTCTTCACTTTTCAAATAGAGTTCACGACTAGGTGAAGGTAATGTGAAGTGAACGGAGAAACACGGAAAGAGTGTTCTTCAGGTTGCGTAACATTGCAATGCATTACGTTCCCGCATCTGGTTTTGGAATAGCCACCTAGGAGGAGTGTGTGGCATCCGCTAGATGTTTTTCTGTAATTAATATTAATTTCTTTTTGATAATTCTACTGTAAACTTTGTGTAGGCACCTTAAGATGCTTTGAAATAAAAAGTGTTCATTGCTTGCTTTTAATGATTTCCCGTAATCTGGATTCGTACTACCCCACTGTCAGACGACCCTCGCTACTTGCCAGGCCACTCCCACCAAATAACCAAATAATAAATGCAGGCGTGCATGTGTTAAGAGCTTATAATTGGTCAGATAATTTGCGAGGTTCTCTCACAAAAATTCTCTCTTTCATTACTTGAGGAAAACTTAGGATTTTTGACGGAGAAAAATGTCTTCAGTTAGGGGCCTGAATACTTTGGGAAACAATGGTTTGAAAGTGTTGAATAGAAGAGAACTCCATGAATGAGGATAATACAGTTCATAACTCTGGGACGCCTAAAACTAGTCCAGGAGAGTGGGGCTACGACAGGTTGTCCATACCTATGACAGGTGCTTGGTGATTGCTTCCTGATGCTTGGTTAGATGAATGGATACGTTAAAGATGACACTCCAGGTGTAAACTTCCTTTAAAAACTGCATCTTAAATTTATTTTGCACTTTTGAGCAATTGTCCCTGTAAGCCAATGCAAAATCATTAAAAATGAACATTCTTTTTCACTTCCCCTGTAACTCACCGACCTCTGTCTCACACAAAACGACTAAAGAGGATGGTAGTATTTATTAATTACAGTGCAATTTTATATAACAGCATTATGACATATACAGGGCAGATATGATAATCAATACTCCTTCAAAAATTATGAAACGAGTGCTCAGAGAAAATAGTGCAGCCAAGAATGTGGTGTAAGTCATCTGAATACACACCCTGCATCTTTCCCATCAGAAACCTCTCTGCCATCGCAAGGTCCTCGAGTCGAGCTGTCAGCTACCTAGCAACTAATCTGCTAGTGTAACTAATGATAGGTGTTCAGATTTAATGCTTCCAAGACACACTTAAAATGGAAGATGGTCAAGTTAAAAAACAACAACAAACCTTCAAGATCCAAAAGAATGAAACTTTAAGGTCAAAGGACAAATTTAAAGGGTTGATGTCTTTGGCCAGGGACCCACCCAGCGCTCCTCCTCAGTCACATTCTCAAAAGTGCTTTGTCGGGTCCGGCTGGTGTGGCTCAGTGGTTGAGCGTCGACCCATGCATCAAGAGGTCGCCGGTTCGATTCCTGGTTAGGGCACATGCCCAGGTTGTGGGCTGATCCCTGCGGGGGCCATGCAGGAGGCAGCCAATCGATGTTCTCTCTCATCATTGATGTTTCTGTCTCTCTTTCCCTCTCACTTCCTCTCTCTCTAAAATCAATAAAGGAAAACAAAAATTTTTATTAAAAAAAGTGCTTTGTTGATTAATTTCTGTATTCATGCATGCAAGAAAGATGGGAGACAAAAACAAAACAAAACAAAATTTTATGCATCTGTTAATGTCACTTGCAGCTTCTAATCCTGACCCTACAGAGATATCCTTCACAACGTTCTCAATAACAAACGTCATTTCAGAGGATCTTAATACACCAAAATTAAATTTCTTCATTTGCCTGTTAGTCAGTGTATTCTAATTTGAATTAATTTTTGCCTCAAAAAGGATCTATTCCAAATTTCAGCATTTTCTATGTTTATTTTTTTTTGTTTTTTTTAGTAAAGGCCACTGGAAAAAGGTTTGAATTTATTTTTGTTTATTTTGTTGCTTGCCCACTAGTCCCTCAATTTTTCTTTACCGCAAGACAAGGCCACTCTGACTTTAAACTTGAATTTGGATTATGAAATCCTTAGGCAACACTATGTATTGTACTAGTTAATAAATCATATTTATATTTATATTTATTTAGTGCAGAAGTTGTCTGCACACACAAAAAAAGAAAGGGGTAAGAAATTGGTAATGTTTTGAAAAGTGTGCTTTGACCAGTAATATGACATGCTTACAGATAATTTTCTAGGTTTACATTCATATAGTATGTCATTACAAATATGGTTTTTAATATTTTAAGAGCTGTATTTTAACATAATTGGTGTTCTTTGTTGTTCAATGTGTTTTGCTTTATGCATTTAAATATATTTTTCTGGTTAGATGTCTGTTTCATTTTGCTAAAGAATCACTGGTACAAACTAGACTAATGACTCCTGCTCCACATTCTGGGGTACTATAGGTCAAACAGAAGAAAATAGATCTAAAACACACATTTACAGACACAAAATGTTTGTTGTGATAGTGAAGTCAAGTTAAAATGGATGGAGAAGGCCTGGCTGGTGTGGCTCACTTGGTTGAGCGTTGTCTCATGCATGGATAGGTTGCTGGTTCGATTCTCGGTCAGGGCACATGCCCAGGTTGAGGGCTCGATCCCCGTAGGGGGCATGCAGGAAGCAGCTGATAAATGTTTCCTTCTCACATCGATCTTTCTCTCTTTCTCTCCCTCTCCCTTCCTCTCTCTCTAAAAAATCTTTTCAAAAAATAGATGGAGAAGAGATGTAATGTAGAGATATAATGTATGTAAACTTAGTTTGTAAACTGTAAAATTATTATGTAAATGATGGTGTTATTGTTATCACTATTAACAATATTAAAGTGTAAATAATATTTACTATTTCTCAAAAATCAATCCTTTGCCAAACTTTATGAAATTTCTACAATTCTACTACAGCAGAAAGAAAATTTAAGAAGTTTATTTAATCTTTAGTAAGAATACAAATTGAATTACAAACTATATATGTCCTTGTCTATATAAGGCTTTTATTTTCCTTACAAAGAAAAGTATTTGCATCTATTAAATATGAAACATACTTCAAATTCTGTGCTCCACGTTCTAGTCCATGGGAAAAATTGAAGATTCTGGAAAAATATCATGTAATAATATCACTTTAATTAAAAAATGAGATTAAAAATGGAATTTTCCTATTCCTACAATTTTATTCCCTGCATAAAGGTTTTACTTTTAAGTCATAGACTTAATATTTTTATACCCTCATTCCAAAATGTCTTATGAAAGAAGACATAAAATATAAATATCACTCTAGGCAAGAGAAATTTTTTTTTCTTTATTGATTTTATTTATTTATTTTTATTTATTTATTTTTAGAGAGAGAGAGAAAGGGAGAGGGAGAGAGAGATAGAAACATCGATGAGAGAGAACATCGACTGGCTGCCTCCTGCATGCCCCACACTGGGGATTGGGCCCACAACCTGGGCATGTGCCCTGACCAGGAATCGAACAAGTGACCTCTTGGTGCATGGGTTGACGCTCAACCACGGAGCCACACCGGCCAGTCTAGGCAAGAGACATTTAATAGAAGAAATGAAAGAAAGAGTTGAGGCATTCCTTTAACTGATCTACAAATTTAATGCAATCTACCTGAAGTCTACTTGGTTTCTTTGCAGAAATTGACAATCTCATATAAAATTTATATAAAATTCAAGGGACCCAGAATAGCCAAAACAATCTTAAAAAAGAACAAAGTTGGGGATTTACAATTCTTGATTTCAACTTACTATAAACCAACAATAATCAAGACAGTGTGGCACTGGAATAGGTATAAACATATAGAACCATGGACTAGAATTAAGAGTCCAGAAATAAATTAATTTATCTATGACTAACTGATTTGCAACAAAGATGTCAAACCATTCAATGGGAAAATAATTTTGTTTTCCACAAATAGTGCACAACACCTGTATAGCCACATGCAAAAGAGTAAAGTTCAACCTTTACCTCACACCATAATAATTATTCATTCAAAATGAATTAAAGACATAAATGTTAGAGTTAACATGACAAAATTCTTACGAGGAAGCATAGATGTTAAGTATAAATCTTCATGACCTTGGGTTTGGCAACGGATTCTTAGATATGACACCAAAAGCACAAGCAACAACAAAAATAGTTAATTGGACTTAATCAAAATTAAAAACTTTTGTGCCTCAAACGACCTCATCAAGAAAGTGAAAAGGCAACCGATAGAAAGGGACAGCATATTCTCAAATCATACATCTGATAAAGGACTCATATCTATAATATATAAACAACACTACAACTCAATAATAAAGAGATAACCCAAATAAAAATGGCCTGAGTGTGGTGAACTGAAATCAGAAAAACTGTGTGAAGATTTCTATAAAAACAGTTCAACCCCTGCCCAGCCAGTGTGGCTCACTGGATTGAGCATCGTCCCATGGACTGAGAGGTGCTGGTTCGATTCCCTGTCAGGGCACATGCCTGGGTTGTGGGCTTGATCCCCAGTAGGGGATATGCAGGAGGCAGTCAATTAATGTTTCTCTCTCACATCGATGTATCTATTTCTCTCTCTCCCTTTCTCCCTCTCTATAAAAATAAATAAATAAAA
Source organism: Tadarida brasiliensis (assembly GCA_030848825.1). Lineage (NCBI taxonomy): Eukaryota > Metazoa > Chordata > Mammalia > Chiroptera > Molossidae > Tadarida > Tadarida brasiliensis. The sequence continues at coordinate 71,619,654 of CM061267.1, read as the reverse complement.
ACATATTAAAAAAAGAAAATAAAAAGTGCAGCCAGGAATTTGGTGCCAAATGAAACAGAGGTGACTATGTCTAGCCCTTCAGAGTTACAAGACCTATGATCTTTGCTGTTCTCTATGCATCTGCCTTTATTTCTATCTATGGAATGGCTTTCTCTACTTCTGAGCATGGTTGCTGAAGAATGACATCCTTGGCCCCAAAGCCTACACCATCTAGGTCCAAGCGGGCCCATTGGAGACTCACTAAAATTCTGAATCCCAGTTCCAAATTATTAGAAGAGAGGATTTGACGGTCTCAACACCGGTCAGGTGTCAACTCTGGTCATATTAGCAATGGTAACGGTAGAGGAGTCTGTGTAACAAACAAAGCGGCAAAAGCCACTACTGTGGACAGAGAATGAAAGGAATTCAAAGAAGGTGTGGCATAGGCTAGGCTGAAACCCTAACAGGTGTCTATCACATATTTTCAAGATAGATATGTTGCCCTGGCCAGTCTGGCTCAGCGGTTAGAGCGTCGGCCTGTGGACTGGAGAGTCCCGGGTTCGGTTCCCGCTAAGGGCATGTACCTCGGTTGTAGTTTGTCCCCGGCCCCGGTTGGGGTCGTGTGGGTGGCAACCACTTGATGTGTCTCTCTCACATCAATGTTTCTCTCTCTCTCTCCCTCCCTCTCTCCCTCCTGCTCTATCTGAAGATAAATGCAAAAAAAAAAAAAATGTCCTCGGGTGAAAATTTAAAAAAAAAAAAAAAAAGATAGATATGTTTTGGGCAAAAGAAATGCAAGAAAAGAATTCCAGGCAGAGAAAAGAACTGAAGCAAAGCAAGCAAGTGTGAGTCCTGTCTGGATACAATATGCATATAATTTCATTGAGCTCACAGGGCAAATGTGAGGGACTGCAATGCAAAATAAGGTTGGATGCAGAGATTCTATCACCTTCAGGTCAAATCCCACTCTTCATTTTTGCCCCCTTGTTGAAGCAGCCAGGGTTCTATTTGTCCATTTCTAATGTGTTCTAAAGTGGCTGATGGCTTAGAGGATTTGAAAACCAACCTGTTCAGACCTGTCTGCAAAAGCTTAGGGAGGTAAAGCAGTGAAAGGTTTGTAAGAGCACCCAATCTGTCTCCTACGTAAGACTGTACAAGAGAACACTTAATATCCTAAATCCTCAATTAAACTAGTTTCATAATTATTTTTCGAAGTGGAGTTCTACCCAAATTTATACTTAAGAAGCATTTAAAGTACTTGTGAGAGAAAAGGTGATTTTTCAAGTGTCCAGTATAATATTAAATCCTGAATACCATTGTTTGACAGAAGAAATGATTTCATAAGATGGTAGAAAAATTTCCTGGAAAAAATATCAGGCAAAAAATATATCAAGATTCTCTGACAAAACAAATAAAAATGGACAAATATCTCTGAAAATAATTATTTAAAAAGGTGAAAAGACACTAATAAACAATATTAGGAATAAAAAAGTGATTCAAAGATTAAAAAGACAATAAGTAGGAATTATGAATAATTTTATGTGATGCACTTGAAAACTCAGGTGAAATGAATGAACCCCTAGAAAAAATATGACTTAACCAAAATTTAGTTAGGGAGAAATGGGAAATATAAACAATCATCTAACTATAAAGGAAATTGAATTATAAGTTCTTCCTACAGAAAAACCTGGTCCAGAAGACTATTTACAGCAAATAATCAAAGAAGAAGTAAATCTGCAAACATAGAATGAAATATAATTTTAATTTTGTACAACTTGTCTTGGTGTATAGAAGAATGGGAATATGCCTACCTCACTTTATTAGGTGAGTATGACTTTGATACAAAATCCAATGTACCATGAGAACAAAATAGCAGATCAATCTGGCTCATGAACACAGATACAAAAACTAGATTAACAACTGCAATCCAGAAGTGTGTGTGTGTGTGTGTGTGTGTGTGTGTGTGATAATGCATCATTTGATTGATCCCAGGAGTGCAAGTTTGATTTTACATAAGAAATCAATTAATAAATTAATTTCTTTAAAACATTTTAAAAAATGGACTGATAAAAATGGCAGTGGAGTGAATGGAAGCTACACAGACCATCTCCCAGGACCAAACTGGAATTACAACTTAGATAAAGACAAATCATCAGGAAAAAACAACAGAAAAGCAACTGGAGAGAGCCCATATAACCAAGGACAGAAAGAGGACACCAAATAGAGCCTGGTAGGAACTTCAGAGGCACAAGAGAGGGCGGGCTGGGAGCCCATGAACAGCAGCTGAGGGCAGTTTAGGTTGTGAGCAGTTACCTCGGGGTTAAAATCCCAAACTGGCTCCACAGCACAGAGTGCTGGGACAGAGCTCTAAATTAGCTACAGCCACTCACCTTGGAATCCAGCAGAGGGAGGGAAGACTGCACTGGAACTGTGTGGAGGGACTCAGGAGTTTGGAGAACTAGGAGGGCGCCGGAAGTTTTGTGCTGAATCATTCCCTCAAAGGACAGTAGCCATCTTACTCAAAGAGCCCCTTCCCAGCACCCTGGGAAGAAGCAACAGTCACTCCCTCAGGAACTTAACACCACCTGGCCAGGCCAGAGAAATTCAAATTGGGGTTCATTAACAGCTAGCAAGCATCTGCCCCCACCCACTGGAAATCCCCTTACCTTGAACACCTGAGGGATTTTTTCATTCAGCTGAGGGCTACAGCCCAAGGCTCATCAAATAACTGAGACTAATAGCTAGCAGGCAAAGGCTAGAGGAAAACTGAACCTTTGATTGGCCTGCAAACCTACCCAGAAAAGTGAGACTTGACAGTGGTGTTTAACATGGGTCCTCCCACCCTCATCCAAACCCAGTAGAGGGAGCCACAATCAATGGAACACCAGCACCCACAGGGAAAAGTTGGCAAGCTCCAAAACCCACTGAGACAGCCAAAATGGTGAAACAAAAAAACAAAACCCAAATGAAAAAACAAGAGAATTCTACAGAAGAAGAGATAAATCAAATGCAATTAAGCAAGTTATCAGAGATAGAGTTCAGAATAATGATAATGAGGAAGCTCAACAGCATGAGTAAAGAGCTCAGCAGCATGAGTAAAGATATAGAAACTTTGAAAATCAACCAATTGGAAATGAAAAACCACCAAGCAGAAATGAAAAATGACACAGCATAAATAAAGAACACAGTGGAAGGAATAACTAGCAGAGTAGAGGAAGCTGAGGACCGGATCAGTGAACTAGAAAAAATCACCCAATCAGATAACCAAAAAGAAAAAACAATAAAAAAACAGGAAGACAGATTAAGAGAACTGTGGGACAATATGAAACGTAACAACATCTGCATCATAGGAGTTCCAGAAGAAGAAGAAAATGAGCAAGGTTTAAAGAATATATTTGAATAAATAGTGACAGAAAACTTCCCTAACTTGGTGAAGAAAAAAGCATACAAGTTCAAGAAGCACAGAGAGCCCCAAGTAAGAAGAACCCAAACAGGCCCACACCAAGACACATAATAATTAAAATGCTAAAAATTAAAGACAAAGAGAGAATCCTAAAGGCAGCAAGATATAAGCAACAGGTTACCTACAAAGGAATCCCCATAAGGCTATCAGCTGACTTTTCAACAGAAACACTACAGGCCAGAAGGGAATGGCATGAAGTAAGATAATGAAATCAAGATAATGAATCAAGATAATGAAAAACAAGGACCGAAATCCAAGTCTACTCTATCCAACAAGGCTATCGTTCAAAATAGATGGTGAAATAAAGAGCTTCCCAGACAAAAAAAAAAGGCTAAGGGAATATATTAACACCAAACCAGCACTGCAAGAAATGTTAAAAGGACTGCTGTAATAAGCAGAAGAAATAGGAATTTGTTTATAACCACAATAAACAAAACTGACAATAAATAAGTACATATCAATAATAACCTTAAATGTAAATGGATTAAATGCTCCAATCAAAAGACACAGATTACCTGAATGGATAAGAAAGCATGACTCATATATATGTTGTTTACAAGAGACCCACCTCACAATAAAAGACTCACAAGGGTTGAAAGTGAAGGAATGGAAAAAAATCTTCCAAGCAAAGGGAAAGGAAAAAAGAGCTGGGGTAGCAATATTCATGTCTAATAAAATAGACTTCAAAATGAAGGCCATAACTAGAGACAAAGAAGACCACTACATAATATTGAAAGGATCTATCCAACAGGAGGATATAACCTTGGTAAACATATATGCACCCAATATAGGAGCACCAAAATATATTTAAAGCCCTAGCTGGTTTGGCTTAGTGGTTAAAGCATCAGCCTGTGTACCAAAGAGTGGCAGGTTCGATTCCGGTCAAGGGCACATACTTTGGTTGTGAGGAGGCCACCAGTCGATGTGAGAACACATCAGTTGATATTTCTCTCTCTCTCTCTCTCCCTCTTTCCCACTCTATCTGATGGTAAATAGAAAAATATCCTCAGGTGAGGATTATAAAAAAAAAAAAAAAAAGAAACAAAATATATCTAAAAACTTCTGGAGGACTTCAAAGGAAAAATTGACAGCAATACAATCATAGCAGGGGACTTCAACACCCCACTAACATCATTGAATAGATCCTCTAGACGAAAAATTAGCAAGAAAACAGAGACTCTAAATGATGCACTAGATCAAATGGATTTAATAGATATCTACAGAGAATTACACCCCAAAACTGCAGAATTCATATTCTTCTCAAGTGCACATGGGACATTCTCAAAGAGAGATCACATGTTAGGACACAAACTAAGTCTCTACAAGTTCAAGAAGATTGAAATCATATCAAGCATCTTCTCAGGTCACAATGGCATTAAATTAGAAATCAGTTACAATAAAAACACTCAAAAACATTCAAACACATGGAAGCTAAATAGCATATTATTAAACAACGAATGAGTTACCAAGTAGGTCAAGAAAGAAATTAAAAACTTCCTGGAAGCCAACAAAAATGAACAGACAACAATACAAAATCTATGGGACGCAGTGAACGCAGTCCAGAGAGGGAAGTTCACAACACTACAGGCCTACCTCAAAAAACAAGAAAAACATCTCCTTGACTATCTAACCTCACAACTTAAAGAATTAGAAAGCAAACAAAAAGAAAAACCGAGAGCAAGTAGAAGGAAAGAAACAGTAAAGGTCAGAGTGGAAATAAACAACACAGAGACTAAAAAAAAAAAAAAACAACAAAAAACAGTTCAAAAGATCAGTGAAACAAAAAGCTGGTCCTTTGAAAAGATAAACAGGACTGATGGACACTTAGCCAGACTTACCAAGAAACAAAGAGAAAGGACCCAAATAAACAAAATCAGAAACAAAAGAGGAGAAGTAACAACTGACACCACAGACATACAAAGTATCATTAAAAAAATACTATGAACAATTACATGCCAACAAATTGGACAATCTAGGCAAAATGGACAAATTTCTACAATCAGACAGTCTCCCAAAACTGAACCAGGAAGGGATAGAAAACTTGAACAGACCAATAACAACTGAGGAAATTGAAAATGTAATCAAGAAACTCCTAGCAAACAAAAGCCCAGGCCCAGACGGCATCACGGGGAAGTTTTACTGAACATTCGAAGAAGAACTAACACCCATTCTTCTCAAACTATTTCAAAAAATTCAAGAAGGAAGACTTCCAAACACATTTTATGAGACCAGTATAATTCTAATTCCAAACCAGATAAAGACACTACAAAGAAAGAAAACTATAGGCTAATATCCCTGATGAACACAGATGCCAAAGTCCTTAACAAAATATTAGCTAATTGGATCCAGCAATAAATTAAAAAGATTATTCACCATGACCAAGTGGGATTCATCCTAGCGATGCAAGGCTGGTACAATATTTGCAAATCAATAAATGTGATACATCACATAAACAAAATGAAAGATAAAAATCATATGATCATGTCAATAGACCCTGAAAAAACATTCAACAAAATTCGGCACTCATTTCTGATAAAAATGCTCAGCAAAGTGGGAATACAGGGATCATATCTGGACATAATAAAGGCCATATATGAAAAACCTACAGCCAACATCATACTCAATGGGCAAAAACTAAAAGCATTTCCCTTAAGAACAGAAACAAGACAGGGATGCCCACTTTCGCCACTCTTATTTAACATAGTACTGGAAGTCTTAGCCACAGCAGACATGAAGAAAAAATAAAAGGGATCCAAATTGGAAAGGAGGAAGTGAAACTGTCATTATTTGCAGATGACATGATATTGTACATAGAAAACCCTAAAGACTCCATCAAAAATCTACTAGAGCTAATAAATGAATTTGGCAATGTAGCAGGATACAAAATTAACATCAAGAAATCAATGGCATTCTTATATACCAATAATGAACTCACAGAAAGAGAAGCTAAAAAACAATCCCATTAACAACTGAAGCAAAAAAACTAAGATATCTTGGAATAAACTTAGCTAAAGAAGTAAAGGACCTATCTGCAGAAAACTACAAGACATTGAAAAAAGAAATACAGGCAGATAAAAAAAAGTGGAAGCATATAACTTGTTCCTCAATTGGAAAATTAATATTACTAAAATGTCCATACTGCCCAAAACAATCTATAGATTCAATGCAACCCCCATTAAAATACCAACGACATATTTCACAGAACTGTAACAAATACTTCAAAAGTTTATATGGAACCAAAAAAGACCCCGAATAGCTACAGCAATATTGAAAAAGAAGAACAAAGTGGGAGGGATCACAATATCAGATATCAAGTTATACTAAAAGCCATCATAATCAAAACAGCTTGGTACTAGCATAAGAACAGACGTATAGATCAATCGAACAGAACAGAGAACCCGGAAATTGACCCAAGACATTATGCTCAATTAATATTTGACAAAGGTGGTAAGAGCATACAATGGAGTAAAGACAGTCTCTTTTATAAATGGTGTTGGGAAACCTAGACAGCTACATGCAAAAAAATGAAACTAGACCATCAACTCTTACTCCATACACAAGAATAAACTCAAAATGGATAAAAGACTTAAATGTGACATGTGAATCCATACAAATCCTAGAAGAAAATGTAGGCAACAAAATTTCAGACATCATACACAGCAGAATTTTCACTGATACAATGCCTAAGGCAAGAGAAACGAAGGAAAAGATGAATACATGGGACTACATCAAACTAAAAAGCTTCTGCACAGCAAAAGAAACAACCATCAAAATGGAAAAGGAACCTACTATATGGGAGAGCATAACTGCAAACAATACATCAGAGAAGGGGTTGATTTCCAAAATATATAGAGCACTCATACAACTCAACAAAAGGAAGACAAAGAACCCAATTAAAAAATGGGCAGAGGACCTAAATAGACACCTCTCCAAACAGGACATACAAATGACCAAGAGACATGGAAAAATACTCAACGTCACTAATCATCAGAGAGATGCAAATTAAAACACTTATGAGGTATCACCTCACATCTGCCAGAATGGCTGCCATCAACAAATCATCAAACAAGTGCTGGTGAGGATGTGGAGAAAAGGGGACTCTAGTACATTGCTGGAGGGAATGCAGACTGGTGCAGCCACTATAGAAAACAATATGGTGTTTCCTCAAAAAATTAAGAATTGAACTGCCATTTGACCCAGTGATTCCACTTCTAGGAATATATCCTAAGAAGTCTGAAACACCAGTCAGAAAGAATATATGTACCCCTATGTTCATAGCAGCACTATTTACAATAGCTAAGATCTGGAAACAGCCAAAGTGTCCATCAATAGATGAGTGGATAAAAAAGCTGTGGTACATATACACAATGGAATACTATGCAGCTGTGAGAAAGAAAGATCTCTTATCCTTTGAGACGACATGGAGGGACATGGAGAGTATTATGCTAAGCGAAATAAGCCAATCAGAGAAAGACAAATACCACATGATCTCATTTATTTGTGGAATATAATGAACAGGGTAAGCTGATGAACAAAATAGACCCAGAGACATAGAAAGGAGTAAGGTTCATACTGACAAACCTCAGAGGAGGGAGGTGGGGGGGAGCGATGAGATAAACCAAAGACCTTATATGCATATATACATAACTAATGGACATAGACAACAATTCTATGGGGGTAGGGGGGGATCAGGAGGAGGGTGTCTAGGGGGAAAAGGAGAAACATCTGTAACAAAAATAATTTAATTAATAAAATAAAAATAAAATTTTTTAAAAATAAAAAATTATTTTAAGAAATAAATTTCAGCAAATATAAAATAAAACATTTAAAAGATATTTATAATAACATCAAAATTATAAAATATTTAGGAATAACTATAAGAATTTTTAAAGAAATTTATGAAAAAAACTATAAAATTTTATTGAAAGAGAAAGAAAACCTAGCCCTGGCCAGTTTGGCTCAGCAGTTAGAGCGTCGGTCTGTGGACCAGAGTCTCGGGTTCGATTCTAGTCAAGGGCACGTACCTGGGTCGCAATTCGATACCTGGCCCTGGTTGGAGTCATAAGGGAGGCAACCAACTGATGTTTCTCTCTCTCTGTCTCCCTCTCACTCTGACTGAAAATCAATGGAAAAATGTCCTCTGGTGAGGATTAAAAAACAACAACAAAGAAAACCTAAATATACATCATAAACATGGCTAAAAAGCCTTGCTACTATAGTAACACCAATTCTTCCCAAACTGATTGGTAATTTCAACGATATTTCCATCTAAATCCCAATAGACTCTTGAAATAAGCTATTGATACATCCAACAATAAAAAAAAATTATATGTGGGAGCAAAGGGCCAAGAAGAAGAAAAAAAGGTACTTACTTTATCACATACTTAGAATTACTATAAAGGCATAATAATTAAGACAGAGGGGTCTTGTAAATGAAACAGAATAGAAAGTCCAAAAACAGATCTAATCATATGTGGATCTTTGATATACGACAGAGGTGTACAGCAGGTCATTGAAGAAAGAACGTACTTTTAAAAAGATTATCATGGAACACTTGAGTATGCACAGATGAAAAAAAATTCTGTCTCAAACATTACATTTAAAAAGCATTAAAGTCTTAGATGAGAAAGACAAAGCTAATGACATAGGACCTCCACGTAGAGAATAACAAACAAAAAACATAAAGGAAAAGTTAAATTCTATAATTTCATTCAAAAAGAATAAAAATAATTCAAAGAAAACTAAGAAAAGCTCATACAACTGAAATAGATTAATATTCAGTATATGTTTAAATCAAAACAAACAAAACAAAACCCCCTGCAAATCAATTAAAAAATAAAACAATTCAATAATAAAGGGCAAAATCTTGCATATGAATTTTACAGATAAATAATCATAAGTAGAAATAAATATAGGAAAAGATGCTCAACTTTATTTGAAATTATGAAGTGTAAATTTGAAGTACAAAGAACTAATTATCACACCTACAATGGAAATTAAATTCTGGCAACATTACATACTGATGGGGATACAGAAAAGGATGAATTTTATACTGCTGATAAGAGTATCAAATAGTTAAATAGTTGTTAGAACTATTTAGAACACAATTTGTCCTTTTCTATTAAAATCGAAGATGTGTATACCCTATGACCCAGGAATTCACTTCTGGAAACCCATGCACGTATGCACCAAGGAAAATACCCAAGAATGTGTGTAGTAGCATTATTTATTATCTCAACACATTCTGAACAACCCAAATGCCCATCGACAATAGGATAGATAAATAAGTGGTGTATTACTACCGTGGACTACTATGTACTAATGAAATTTAATGAATTTCAACTACACAAAACAGCATGCATTTAAAAATTTTTTTGATTAAAAAAATATGGCATGATCCCATTTCTATAAAGCTAATATGTTGTTTATAGAATTAAGAAAAAGGTAATGTTATGATGCAAACAATGAAAGTATAAACACAAAATGCTGAATCATAGTTGTTGTTTTTTTGTTTTGTTTTTTATTGTCGCCCAAGGACACTTTTGCATTCATCTTCAGATAGAGCGGGAGGGAGAGAGGGAGAAAGAGAGAGAGAGAAACATCGATGTGGGAGAGACACATCGACTGGTTGCCACCCACACGACCCCAACCGGGGCTGGGGACAAACCTCAACGGAGGTATGTGCCTTTAGCGGGAACCGAACCCCAGACTCTCTGGTCCGAGGGCCGATGCTCTAACCGCTGACCCAAACCAGCCAGGGCTGAATCATAGTTATTTGAGAAGGGAAATGGGATATGATGAGAAAGAGACACAAGAAACTTTAACATTTTTTTTTTAAATATGTTTTTATTGATTTTTTTAGAGAGAGATAGAGACATCGATGTGAGAGAGAAACATAGATCGGCTGCCTCCTGCATGTCCCCTACTGGGGATCGAGCCTGAAACCCAGGCATGTGCCCTGACCAGGAATCAAACAGGAACCTCTCAGTCCATGGGATGATGTTCAATCCACTGAGCCACACCAGCCAGGCAAAACTTTAACATTTTTGACGATGTTCTGTTTCTGGTCTTATCAGTGGATTAGTAGTGGATTCACTGTATTTATCCTTTATAACTTATACATATTCTAGAAATATTTTATATTTACTGAACATTTCATTTAAAAACTCTTAAAAATTGTTTAAGCATATCAAGTACAATAACACTTTTCTACACTCTGCAGTAACACTGTCTGAGAGAGTCAGTGGCCTGGTCCAAGGATTCAACCAGCCAAGGTCTGTGGCAGTAAACTCCCAAATGCAAAAATCAATGCATTGTACCATTGTAGCCTGTCAAACAGTCACCTTAGCTAACTTCTCTTGTCTCAAATCTTCTTTTGCCAACCCCTCTCCCAATTATGAATTTAACATCCCACGTAGATTTGCCCACAGGGAGAGAGGGTACCGATCAACAAACATGAGTCACCGGAGAGCCTGACGGCTCCATTTCTCAATGTCATTTAAAGCTGGCATTCTGGCTGATATTTCAAGTTCTAAAAGCACCCTCAGGGGACAATGTATGCCTGCAGAAGAGAAGATGGGGAGATGAATCATTCCAAGGACAAGTGGAGGGGGAAGCTGAGATGGAGGCGAAAAGCAGAAGGGAAGAGCTGTCATCCAAAGCCACAATTCAGATCTCATAACATGAGACTTTATTAGTAAAGGGCACTTAAACCTATTGCAGCCTGAATATGAGTGTTTACAAAGCAAGTATACAACTTATGAAGTATAAAGTAGCAAGTATACTTTATACTTTACAAAGCAAATATATAACTTATAAAAGTAGTAAGTACCATTGTGGAAGGCAGCATTCTATAGTAGAAAAAGCAAAAGTTTTCAGAGTCAAATTTGACTCAAACTTTGGCTTCCTCACTGATGAGGAAGTCTGTCTCAGTATATTCACTTGTATATAAAGATAAAAATATTGGTGATGATTAAAGGTATTGTATGGCAGCTCTTCAAAGGGAGGCAGTTTGGCAAAACAGAGCTTGGATTTTGATGCCAGACTCCACCTTGATTCTAGCTCCACCATCTTCTGGTTATATGGTCTCCAAGACTCATTTTTCTCATCTATAAAATGGGATGATGAGACCTATCTTGGGGGTGTCATGAGACTTAGAGATAATAAGTCCACTTAGGAAGTGTTCAACAAAAGTTACATATTATTGCTACTGGATGTTGATTCTCTATTTAAAAAGCAAGATCAGGGATGGCTAGGACATGAAGCCAGAGGGACTCCAGGGCAAGGAGAAGGTGTAGTTATAGAAAAAGGCCATCAGCATGAGCTGAGACAGGTGTGCAGCAGTCAATAGCCACATGGGGCTGGCTAAGGTGCAATAAGGAGGAAGTGCCACACAGGAAGGAAACTGGCCTTAGACTGGTCTGGTCATCGACATCAGCGACTCAGACATGGGGACTTCTACTGAAGAATAGATCTCTACTCACTGGAGAGGAGGGCAGGAGGAAGCAGTACAGCCAGTCGATCCCCGAGAAACTTGGGTAGAGATGAGTAATCAGGATAAGGGCTCTTACTCAGATGTAATCGAGGGGCTGGTAAGATGGGGATTTAGATGGTGGAACTGTGGCATAAGTCATAGTATTTATCACAATTCAAAGCAAGAAACCACAATATCACAGCAAGGCTGACAATGCAGAGCTCTGTTGCAGTATGATGTCACAACTGTTATGTCATCAGTAGGTGACAGGAATTTTCCAGCTCCATTATAATCTTAGGGGACCACTGTCGTATACGCGGTCTGTTGACCAAACATGTCGTTGTGCAGTGCATGATTGTAATTATTCTCTTCTCTGAGAAAGGAATGTTGAGGAGCTCTGTGTTGACCTGGGGCACGGTGTCTGGGGAACTCATGCCGGAAGGGGATGAAACGTTGCTTAACCTGGGGCTACTGTGTGGAGAGCAGAGGGAAAGTTCTGTGAGGCAGCATGCTGGACAAAAGCTAGAAACTGACCAGCCACACCCTCCAGACAGGGTCAGGCAGAGTCCTAGACTTAAGGATGGAAAGCAGGTTTGAAACTCAGGGTAATACCTGTGCTAGCAAAGGTTTCTTCAGATGGTATTTTATAGAATTTGGGATGGGGGTCTTGAGAAATTACATGTGAATGGAAACAATCAAAGTCACAGAATGTGCTTGCTACCACAATGCAGGTGTCTACAAGTCTCAGTTGCAAAATAAGAGGGCTTTTTCTGCAAGGAGCCAAGCCCATCCCACCTTCAGATTGGCAGAGATTGGCAATACGGGCACACAGTGGAGTCGGTGCCCGCAGTGTGCTCCACTCCCAAACCTACACTGTGAGCTTGCGCCAGTTCTCCACTGGTTCTCAGGAACGGCAGTGCAAAAAGCTGTTGACGAAGGGGTCTGCCCCCGAGGACCTGGCTACAATGGATGCAAGTTTGGTGTTTGAAGAATAAAAATCAATTTCCAGAAAAAACTCTATACAAAGTTTGTGTCATTTCAAAGTATTATTAAGACTTCTAAGAGTGTTGTTGACTTGGAAAATCACTTCGAAGGAAATACAACTGCATTTCTTCAATAGGAAACTAGTCCAGATTCAGAATAAGTCTTTCAAGAACACTTTTTTTCTTAGTTTACCTCTCACGGAGGACCTCAGAAATGTTCTAATACAGTAAATATGTGCTTGTAGCTGTGTAGGTTTACTTCTTAGCTTTAATTAATTTCAGCACACGCATTATGATGTGGAATACAGTTTGTTGCTCGGCTTAAATGTGATTACCTACTCAGGACACCAAAGAGTGCTCTGATGTTACATTTGATAAGGACAGATAGCTCTTTCCTATGTCACTCACAATCTCTTTCATTAATCATAAACATTGTCAAAAAACCATATCAACATTTTTGAACATTAATAACAAAGTTCTGCTTTTTCCAATTGCCTTCCAATTTGAGAAAAACTAATTCCTCTCAAATTATACTTCCCATACAAGGGGTGGGGGGAGTATTCCATCTCAAATTAGAGTGGGGAGAAAACTCTTGGGCAAATAAATGAACTTTCTAATCCCAATGTAAAATGTTTAATATCTGAATTCACAACTCAAGATTTTAACAATACTGTTCGTGGTTCTTCTACTCACCTTTTCATTTACCTGGTTAAATATTCAACTCAGTCTGAAATGTATGCTTATTTCACTGCACATGACATTGCTAAGCCATAAAAATGATCAGTAAAGTCATCACAATTGTACTTTCTGGTGCTTGGTTCTCTCCAGTAATCTGGGGGCAGGGGACAAAAGTCCTTATGTCTTTCCTCTGTTCTAGCTTGGAGATGAGTTTAAATATTCTTCCATTAGTAAAATCTGTTTCCACCAGCCTTGGCCTCTGAGGCCATCCCAAATCCTGACATTTCTGTGGAATACTCCTTAGGCTCCAAGCCTATTTTGAAGAATTGGACTTTTGTTTATATATGAGGAAAATAAAATTGCCTTTTTTTTTTTTTTAAAATAGACACACTGGAGCTGTGTTCTGAGTAAGGAGCAGGATTTATCAATTTTATTTGGGAAGATTTGTTTTGGGGTCTTATTGTTATTCTGTTAAAGAACTGCCTGTGGTCCAGCCAGTGTGGCTCAGTGGTTGAGCATCGACCCATGCACCAAGAGGTCGCCAGTTCGATTCCTGGTCAGGGCACATGCCCAGGTTGTGGGCCCAACCCCCAGTGGGGAGGAGGCATGCAGGAGGCAGCCAATCGATGTTCTCTCTCATTGACGTTTCTATCTCTCTTTCCCTCTCACTTCCTCTCTCTCTAAAATCAATAAAGGAAAAAAAATTTTTTAAAAAACAGCAACAAAGAACTACTTGTGGACTAATGAAGTTATTTATAGGGATTTTTGAATTGTCCTAGAAATGTGAGGAACTCCACATTTAGGGACCCCAGGAAATGTAAGGAAGTGAGAAGATGGGAAATTGCGGAGCTCAGCAACCAGAGGCATTTGTGACTGAAGAAAAAGATGGTCCCTGATGGATTCCCCTATGTAAGGATTGGCCAAGCGCTTCAGGAATAGTGAAGTCAGCTACCCAGCTAGTGTCTTCATCTGTGCTTTCATCCTTTTATCATCCCCCAATTTTTATTAAAATCTTGTGACAAATAGCAACTTTGTGGTGGAACTGTTTTGGGGACTAAGGGAAAAGGTGGTTTATGCACATTTTGGGCAAAGTGAAGAAAGGAGAGTTCAGGTAGCAAGCTTGGGGACAAAACATGCACAGGTGACTGAGGCAGGGCCAGGAGAAGGAATTATGAGGGACAGATGACAAACAGCAACCAGAGGAATGTATAGTTCTCCCATCCCAGGAGCCTCACAAGTATTAGAAAAGGAGCTACAAGGCATGGGGGATGTAGTGGATATAGGACATGTACCCAGAATACTAGAAGACTCAGAGATCAATGACTTAGGTGTAATGTACAAATGTCTTTTTTCTTCCTTAAAAAGTCAATATCATTTCACCTTCTGATGACACTTATGTGGAAAACACTCATTGCCATGATCCTTATCCTTACGGTTTCCTTCCTTCAATCCAAATCATACCAAGCCAAAGGAATTAGTTATTTTCTGCTAACCCAACTCATGGAAGATACCAACAAAAGAACTTGTTCTATTTTACATCTTATAGGATATCTAAACATTCTTATGAGGGAGAGCATCTAGAACTAAGTCAGGTTGATTTCTGGCTATTTAATTAGCCATGATGCTCCTTAACTCTACTCCTTTCAAAGATGAAAGCCAAGACAAAGTTATGACTCTCTGTATCTATATGACATAAAATGAGGATGAACTTTAAAAAATGCCACAATTCCCATCTCATAGACATTGGTTTCTTTGTGGATAAGTCCAGAATCAGCTTCTGGATTCTTCTCAATACCAGACTCCCAGCAGCCACTGTGATCAGTTAGAATGCATGTGAGACGCGGTGACTTCCCCTGTGCCCTGTGTCTTCCTCTCAGCTCACCTTTTACTACAGACACTGCCAAAGCCAGCACCTCTACTCACAGGTGCAGCTTGATAGCACCTCACATTAGTTTCACTGCTTATCTCTTACTTTCTGACCTATGGCTTTTCTGCCACCCCTTGAAGAACTCTGGGAATCTGTCACACTCCCTCACGTATGCAGCCCAGAAGCACAAGGGAGTTCATATCCATAGGGCAACTCTTGACCAATGGAGGATGGGAGCCAGTGGATAAGTGCCAAGTGCCCCCCTTTTCCATGCCCTGGGTGGTTCATTCTGAAGCACAGTCTACACTGCTTGACAGAGAATCCCAGTTGCCCACACCAGTGACCAACTCAAGAATGTACCCCGTGCTGGCTTTCCCTCCTTCCCTCTCCACCCCCCTCTGCTCTGTTTCCTGGGACCACTTCCCAAAATGAACTATTAATACCCACATCTCAGCCCTCACTTTTTGAGGGGAAAACCAGATTAAGCAAACTATATCTTACAGTGAAACAAAAGTTTTATAAATAAAATAATTTGATTTTTATTTTGTTACGCTTCTTTCCCTCAAGAAATCCAGAAAGGATTTAAACATATGGTGTGACAAATTGTCCTTTACATCTCTTTTGCTTGACATAAAACATTGTCATGTAGATTAATTTAATCTCTAATTAATTTGTTTCATGTTTGCATTTTCAAAAATAATCTATAAATGTCTGAAATATTTGCACTTGGATTTGTTGCCAACAATTTAAAGCAAATAGACCTTTCCTCTTATCTTTTAATATTACTTTAGATCTGGCTTTATATTTATTCTTATTTAGTTTGTTGACTTATTTTTACACTTGACATTTGTTTTTATGGGTTAACTGAGATGGTTTTGACAGACCCTGAAGTCCAGTTTACTGGAGTTGTCCCTGCCCTCTGAGAAATCCTGGCTGTTAATGCATGTCCTGTTCTCATTATGCTTTCAATCAAATAGGAAGGAGCTGAGATGCTTTAGAACAATAAGACTTGGGTTTGTCCTCTGCTGTTGCCGCCTGGTTTCTGGGAGTCCATGGAAATGAGAGTTAGAGAGTCAAAACTAAGTAACTATGATATAACCTCAGAAGCCAATTGTGGTGAGGGCAATGTCAATTACCCTCCTGTAAAGTATAGTTTTATATGAGGTAAAGTATACTGTAAAATTATAATGTAAAATTTAATATCAATGTAAAAACTAATATCTATAACATTCCAATGCCAAGTCTTAATATTTAAATAATGCCCCTTCCCATCTGCCCAGTGAAGGAAAGAATTTCAATGACTTCAAGTATATATTTAGATTTTATACACACACTGAAGATCTAGGGATTTTCAGGAACCAAGAGCACAGCACTTTGCCAATTCTCTAAGCCCCTTTTCTCCTACTTTCTCCTTTTGGTGTTTTCTCCCCACTACACCCATCCTCGAGCCACACCAGGCCCTCAGTAGCAATGCCACTTCCTCCTCTCAGTTCATAGATAGCATGGGTTACACAGTGTGTCAGATTATTTCCACAAGCAAAAGTGCTTTCCCAATAAACTTTTCTTAACCTCTCTAAGGCAATACAGTTAAAATCTCCCTATGAGGTGAATTTGAATGTAAATAACATGGTTGGAAATCACTTTCATCCTCTGATCAGCCCCTTCTCAATCAGGGACAGTAAAGCTTATTTGGGTAAGAGGAGAAGAAGGAACTAGCAGACAATCTCAAACCATATGGGGAAAGCAGAGAGAGGAAAATGGATCCCTGAATCCTGAATATTCTCCAGGCCTAAAATGGCCAACTAACTGGGGAACTTCAAAATTTCAACCTGGGCAGATGTGGATAGCACACTTGGACCCTGGAAGAGAGTGCAATTCATTAATCATTCAATAAAATGATTCCACATTTTATACGAATAAATTTCAGGCCTCATTTACATTATGGTGGGAGTTTATGTGAATTCAGAATTAGTTTTAAAGCCCATTCATACATCATCTGATCGGACTTTCAAAATAACCACCCGGTTTACCAGTAAAAAACAGGCACCTCTGAAGAAAGTAAGGGACTTAACAAATTAGTAACAGGAGTTGGAACTTCTACCAGTTCTTCTGATGGCAACTATACAGATTTTTCCTGGACAGCATGCTTCCTTCCCCAGGAGACCTCATCAGCACTAGATAACAGACATTTTTTCCTCCAAAATACTTACTTGGACCGACACTCCGTTAATTATCTCATGTATCATCTGGCTTATTTCCACATGTTTCAGAAGCGACGTGGAGCCGCGCCTTCCTATTGGCGGCCTCCAATTGCAAGCTGGTCTAAAAAAACAAAAAACTGGCAGTTTGGTAAATTCAATCAAGTAAGCAGTCATTTCAGTTAAATAGATAGAATGTTACAGTAACATCAAGGTGGAAAGTGGGTAAAACTGGTTCTGTAGGGATTCGTTGGCTACAATGTGTAATAACAGCAAAGCTTCCATTTATTGAGTGCTTACTATATACCAGGTACTGTGTTAAACACATATAATTTCATCTCATTAGAAAGTTTTATAATTCTATTTTTGTCTTTTTCACCACAATGAATAATTTTGCACTGATGATAAAATAGCTAACTTAAAAAAGAAACACCTCCAGGCTTAGATGCCTGCTACCTATTGCAATGGATAGATGTGAACAATTACGACAAAACTCCCAGTATTAGTGTCATGTGAAGAACAAGAACCACAGAAATGATTGCGATATTTCATTTTGTATTAGTTTCTCAAACAAACATTGCAACATTTGTTTTCTCCATTTGTCTACCCCAGCGATTTTCAACCAACGTGCCACAAGAATTTTTAAAAGATACAATACCTGACTATTTAGTTAGGAGTACTGACCACTGACCTCTTTTCCCTTTAGATTGTCAAATTTAAAAAATGACAACAGCCAACACAACAATAGCCATCTGGTGTGAATGTCCTGTCTTGAACCATAAATATATTGCTCATAATAGAATTACATCTTATTGGTCACATCGCATAATATGGTTGCGTCTGATTGGTTAATTCTGGGTACCAGAAATCCTTATAAGCAAGTATAGGCACTTGATTTTTTTTTTTTTTTAAGTCACTTTAGAGCAAGAAGGGTAGATCATTTCTATTATTATTTTTTTGTAAATCAATCAAAATGATACCTATTTTTGTCAGATTGGCAGAATATATTTTTTGATGTGCCACAGCATTTTAGTAATTAGTTGGTGTGTGCCATGAGTTGAAAATCGCTGGTCTATCCTGTGGATGTAAGTTAACGTTTGTTAATTGTTAATGCTCTATATTGGCTACTTCTCACAGGACAGAGAATACACGTCTTACAGGAAACACCCTGTTCATAAGACAGAGCCCATTTCACTGTGATATCCACTGTGCTTTGCCTGTTGGTGCATTGCTTTCCCTGTGTTCTCACAGGTAACATCAATCTGTCCTCTAGATGAGTAAGGATATTGGAGAAGTTTCAGTCTTAAAGTAACTGTAGCATCATTCTTTGATGAGGACTTTTATATTTAATCCCAAAGACACATAGTCTGTTGGTATTATCAAAAGGAGGGTTGGGGGACCAGAGCAAAAAAAAAAAAAAAAAAAAAAAAAAAATGGCCATCAAATGACAGATTGCATGTTGGCATTTTGACAATAAGCATCTTGGGTTTGAATCTCCCTTCTGCCATTTATTAACTCTGTGACCTTAAACATTTTACCTGTCTTCTCTAAGCTTTAATTTTCTCATTTTTAAAATGAAGATAAGAAGTGTTTGTTTCATAGTGTTAGTGTGAGGGTTCACGGAGATAAAGCAAATAGATGTGTTAGCACAGTGCCTGGCACATAATAAGAGCATAATAAATACTAGTTATTAAGCTAGAAACTCCTTCCTCTGCCACTTCTTGGACATGCAACTTTGGCAAAGTTATTCAGCTTCTCTAACTCTGATACTATAAGGAAATAGACTAGACTAGATGTTCTCCAAAATCTCTTTCAGCTCTAGTTTTCTATGAATCGAAATCATTCTGTATGTTCAAAGCAGAGAGAGTAAATACTCACCAAATACTCTATATATGCTCTTGTACATTTCGAAACATTTTAATTAGGTTAAGACCTCTAAACTAGTGCTGACCAATGGAAATGTGATGTAAATGATGAGCTTCTCTGGGTCCCAGGCGGTTATGAGCCAGTATGAATTCTCCACATTCATTCATTCTCATTCTCTCTCTCTTCTCTTCTCTTCCCACCACCCCCTCCTCTCCTATCCATGAAACTAGAAACAAGTAATTTAAAGAAAGCATTGTTGCAATAGGAGAGCTGCCTGGATCTCTGAGATAGCATTGGAGAAAATCAACCTGTCCCACATTTAACTGTGACAAGAGTAAGAAATAATTTTTTGTTGTGTTAAGCAAATGATACTTTGAAGTTTGGCTGTTAAAGCAGCTAGCAGTTACTTACCCTGACTTATAATACTCAAACTCTTCCACACCCTATATCTCACATTTTTTGTGTAGGTAAATTTTTTTAAAAATAAAGCACACTAGCCCTGGCCAGTTTGGCTCAGCAGTTAGAGCGTCAGCCCGAGGACCAAAGAGTCTCGGGTTCGATTCCGATCAAGGGCACGTACCTCGGTTGTGGTTCAGTCCCTGGTCCTGATTGGGGTCGTGCAGTAGGCAGCCAATCAATGTGTCTCTCTCACATCGATGTTTCTCTCTCTCTCTCTCTCTCTCTCTCTCTCTCTCTCTCTCTCTCTCTCTCTCCCTCTCTCTCTCTCTCTCTCTTTCTCTACCACCCTGTCTAAATATATCCTTGGGTGAGGATTTAAAAAATAATAATAATAAATAAATAAAGCACACTATTCAGTAGGGTGGAAGGTGGAGGAAATGTAATTAAAGATCAACACATGGACTGAGAGGCATGCATGAAAAACATGGAAGAGGTCAAGAAACCAAAGGTGGCACTCTTTTCTGTGTAACTCCAGGCTTCTTCGGCATTTACTAGATGCCATCCTCTTTCCCATTAGTTTGGTTTCAGGCTTATTCCATGGTACTCACGGGATGACTCTGATCTAAGTCAGAAATTCCTCATTTGTTTTTACAACACCTTACCATTTCTCCTGGTATTTCACTGGGCTGGAAAATCGTTGAAGTGTCATTAATTTTATTATGATTACACTAATTATAAGAAGACAAACGTCTCACATCAGAGGTAGAATGGAAAGGCACACAATATCTGACTGCCCCGTCTCATAAGATTGTTGTGAAGACCAGATACCAGAGCTGAAAGCTGTAAAGTGCTGCGCAGTGAGGTGAGCTGGGTGATGTAACGATGAAATCAGACGTAGATGGCAGACACTAGAGCTCGTGAAGAAGTCTGAGTATCTGATATAGGAAACCTATCTTTTTAAAAAGTTTATCTTTATGGTTGAAAGTATTACTTATGTCCCTCTTTCCCCCCCCAAGCCTTCACCATACTATTGTCTGTGTCCATGGGTTATGCATATATGCATATACATTCTTTGGTTAATCCCTTCCCTCCACACTCCCCTTCCCTCTGGGATTCATCAGTCTGTTCTATCTATCTATCTATTTATTTATTTATTTATTTTAAATTTATTTTTGTTACAGATGTTCTATCTTTTTAAAGAGAAGAAACAGCCCTGAGTGGTTTGGCTCAGCGGTTAGAGCAGCGGCCCGCAGGTCAACAGACCAAAGCGTCAAGGGTTCAATTCTGGTCAAGGGCACTACCTGGGTTGCAGGTCTGCTGACCCACAGGGAGGCAACCAATCCATGTGTCTCTCTCACACTGATGTTTTTCTCTCTTCCTCCCTCCCTTCCACTCTATTAAAAAAGTCAATGGAAAAATATCCTTACGTGAGCATTAACAAAAAAATATATAAATAAAAAATAAAGAGAAGAAACATATGAAAGTCTAAATAAAAAGTATGGTGAGGCCTGGCCGGTGTGGCTCAGTGGTTGAGCGTCAACCCATACACCAAAAGGTTGCCGGTTCGATTCCTGGTCAGGGCACATGCCCAGGTTGTGGGCCCAATCCCCAGTGGGGGGCATGCAGGAGGTGGCCAATCAATGTTCTCTCTCATCAATATTTCTATCTCTCTCTCCCTCTCCCTTCCTCTCTCTCTAAAATCAATAAAGAAAAAAAATTTCTTTTTTTTTTTTAATTTTTATTTTTTATCCTCACCCTAGGACATTTTTGCATTTATCTTCAATAGAGTGGGAGGGAGAGAGGGAGGAAGAGAGAGAGAGAAACATTGATGTGAGAGAGACACATCGACTGATTGCCACCCACACAACTCCAACAGGGGCCGGGGACGAACCACAACCAAGGTACGTGCCCTTAGCGGGAACTGAGCCCGGGACTCTCTGGTCTGTGGGCTGATGCTCCAACCACTGAGCCAAACCGGCCAGGGCAAAAAAAAATTTCTAAAAAAAATAAGCGTGCTTAGAAATCTACACAGGAACTTTAATAAGAGGAGCTTAGCCTCATTCTACAGAGTGTACCTAATTTCCCTATTATCTTTCTTTAAAAAAAAGTTACTAAACTTAGGCCCGGCCTGCCTGGGGCCATCAGCTGCCACCCAGAGCTCGCTCGCTTCTCTCCCACGTGGCAAACATGTCCACCTCTACAGAGACCGAGGGGTGCATGGAGTCTCTGATGGCTGTTTCCCAGAGGTATGCTGGGAAGGACAGTAACAGCTACACACTCTCCAAGACTGAGTTCCTAACCTTCATGAATATAGGACTAGCTGCCTTCACGAAGAATCAGAAGGACCCTGGTGTCCTTGAGGCCTGATGAAGAAATTGGACATCAACTGAGATGGGCAGTTAGATTTCCTAAAATTTCTTAATTTTATGGGGCAGCATGGCGTTAACTTGCCCTGAATCCTTGAGCCATTCCCAGAAGTATATTTGCGGAGCCCTTGGAGCTGGAGTCCAGACCCATCTCCTTTCTTTCCATCTTCCGCATCACGGTCATCTCCTCAAAGACCACACGTACGTACCCTGGGCCTAGCTACCTACCACCCCACGCAGGCCCCTCTTGCTGTTAATAATAAAACATTTTTTAAAACACACACACACAAATAAAAATTAAAATAAAGTTGCTAAACTTAATATATCAAAAAAAGAATAATACCTTTTTCAGAATAATTGAAACTATAAGATCAGTGAGAGTGGTCTTTCTAAGCAGCCACATTTACTCATCTCTGGACTGTTTAGGAAAACTGGAATTCTTTAAGAGTTTGCATTTGTATTTTCTTTTCTTTTTTTTATTAAAGTATAGTTGACATACAATATTTTATGAGTTTCAAACGTACAATATAGTTATTTCGCATTTATATACTGCATCCGTATTTTCTTAACTAAGAAAATAATGTTGGTAGACATATGTCAATGTCATTTTATTAAAATGATTGATTTAAATGTGAATTTCAAAGTAAATAAATACCAGTGATTCAGCTTTCCATGTCATTTATCAAGATGGATTGTTCTAAGCCATGTATGATTTAGATGGAATGTTGGAACAGAGACCAGTGCACCATAACAAAAACATAGATGAAACTCTCAGCAGATGACTTTTGACCCAGTCCAAACAAAATATTCCACTGGTTGTTGCCAAGTCTCAATAGAGTGCTAAGAATAAATATAGCACCAGAGCGGAAAGGGGTTTGCTTGACTTTCTGTTTGTGACTGTTCAAGTGGATGAGTGATAGCACTATGAGCTCATCTCTGCCAATTGCACAGAAGCCATCAGATCACTGATGTCAGTGCTCGGAATGCAGTATCCTGTAAAAGCAGTAGTCCCTCACATGATAAAGGGAAAAAGTAAACAGTGTGACCCAAAGAGCAGAATTAGGGTTGAGGCAACAAGTTAGGTCATTGAGCCAGGAATAACACCTAACTATATCAACAGTCACCATCTAGCGAGGTCTTGCTCAGACACCTGTAGGGGGTATCAATTCCCTGAGAGGGAATTGCATGGGAACTTGGTGGATGGTGTGAAGAGCAATATCATATTGTTTAGCAGTATCATATTCATGTCAGAAGAGCAATGACCCATGTATTCTCTGAGTCTTTGAGTGAGGTACATGGTGTAATTTACAGGAGACCTCTTTCTCCAAAGTCTGGTCAAGAGTTGGCCATTTCATCTCATATTCAAGCCATATACTGAACATACCATACTTTGATTTTATTTATTTTTATTTTTATTTTTTGTTAATCCTCACCCGAGGATATTTCTCCATTGATTTTTAGATAGAGTGGAGGGGAAGGAGGGAGAGAGAGGAATATTGATGTGAGAGAAACACATCGATTGGTTGCCCTCCAAACAACCCAACCAGGGCCAGAGATCAAACCTGCAACTCAGGCATGTGCTCTTGATGGCGAATTAAACCCGCTACCCTTCAGTCCATGGGCTGATGCTCTAACCACTGAGCCAAACCAGCCAGGGCATGATTTTTTTAAAAGGCAAAATTCGCCCTGGCTGATTTGGCTCAGCGGTTAGAGCGTTGGCCTGCGGACCAAAGAGTAGCGGGTTCAATTACGGCCAAGGGCACGTACCTCGGTTACGTTCATCCCTGGCCCTGGTTGGGGTCGTGTGGGAAGCAACCAGTCAATGTGACCCTCTTATATCAACGTTTCTCTCTCTCTCTCTCTCCCTCTCTCTCCCCCCCTCCCACTCTATTTGAAGATATTTGAGAAAATATCCTCGGGAGAGGATTTAAAAAATGAATGAATGAATGAATGAATAAATGAATGAATGAATGAATGAATAAATAAATAAATAAATAAATAAATAAATAAATAAATAAATAAAAGGCAAAAGCCATATTTAATAGTTGTCAGTGACTCTAGATTATTGATATACTAGAGTATATTGATATACTGAATAGCATTTTTGCTCTTCCTTCAGAGTCTAACAATCAGTGAGGGAGTCAGGACCACTGGGGATAGAGAACAGGGAATGGGGATGAGAACGGTGAAGTGTAAGACCTAGAGAATGGAGGGAGGGGGCAAATCTCATTTTAAGATTATTCATTGTTAGTGTATAGAAATACAATTGATTTTTTTATATTTATCTTGTATCCTGCAATCTTGCTGAATTTATAATTCTGTTTTTTAGTGGATTCCTTAGGATTTTCTAAATACAAGATCATGACATCTGCAAATAGAGATAGTTTTACTTCTTCCTTTCCAATCTTGAAACCTTTCATTTCCCTTTTGTTAAATGCACTGGCTAGAATCTCCAGCACAATGTTGACTAGACGTCATGAGCACAGATATATTTGTCTTGTTCCTGATTTTAGGGGGAAAGCACTCAGTCTTTCAAGAGTAAGTGTGATATTAGCTGTTGGCTTAACCTTGGTGCTCTTTAATAGGTTGAGAAAGTTCCCTTCTAAATTTTTAAAGTGACTTTATTATAAAAATGTATTGGATTGTGTTAACTAGTTTTGCTACATCTATTCAGATGATCGTGTGAAATTTTATCCTTTATTCTATTAATATGATGTATCCATTGATTGATCTGCAGATGTGAAAACCAACCTTGTATTAATCCCACTTGGTCATGGTATATAATCCTTTTCATATGTTGTTGTATTCATTTTACTAGTATTTTATTGAGAACTTACATCTATATTCATAAGAGATATTGGTCCATAATTGTCCTTCTTTCTATTGTCTTTTTCTGTTCTTGGTATCAGCATAAAAATGGCCCCATGGAACGAGTCAGGAATTGTTCCCTCCTCTTCTATTTTTTAGAAGAGTTCATGAAGAATTGGCATTCATTCTTTAAATGTTTGTTTGAACTCACCAGAAAAACTGTCCAGGCCTGGACTTTTGTTGTGCACAGTGTTTTGAGTAATAAATTTCTTTTCTTGTTATAGGTCTATTCAGACTTTATATTTCTTATTGAGTCAATTTTGGCAATTTGTGCCTTTGTAAGAATTGGTCCATTTAATCTAAGTTATCCAATGTATTGGCATACAGATGTTCATATTATTTCCTTTTAATCATCTTTAATTTTGTAAGGTTGATAGTCATGTCCCCACTTTCATTACTGATTTTAATAAGTTGAGACCTCTTTTTTGTTCCTTGGTCAACCTAGCCTAAGTTTTGCCAATTTTGATCATTTTTCAAAGAATCAACTTTTTATTTTATTGACTTTTCTCTATTGTTTTCATATTCTCTATTTCATTAGTTTCTGCTGTAATCTTTATTACAAGATCTAAGTGAGAAGACAAGCATGAGCTTTGGTTTTTTGTAATCCATTCTTTTGAATGAAAATAACAAAGCCTCAACCTCACACTGTAAGAAACTAATTATTGCTTCCAACCATCCCTAGACCCTCACGTTCAAGCATCCACTGCAGAAGTTGGTTTATGGATATGGGAATTTAGAATCCAAAGTCTTGGAGGAAGATCAAAAAATGTTACCATCTGACTGACCGTGCTTCTCATCAAAATCAGCGCATAATGAAATCAGGTAGTCTTCTGCACAGGTAGCCTCCACCCTTTCTTTCTTCCTAAAATGAGTTTGTAAATGTTTCACTAATCAGGCTGAGTTGCGTCCCATTTAACCAAAGGACTAGAGCAATTGTTTCCAAGCTTTTAATTACTAATATGACTTTTCTTTTTTTTCTTTAATCCTCACCCAAAGATATTTTTCCATTTATCTTCAGATAGAGTGAAAGAGGGACAAAGAGGGCTGGGGATGAACCTCAACCGAGGTACATGCCCTTGGCAGGGATCAAACCCGAGACTCATTGGTCTGCAGGCCGACACTCTACTGCTGAGCCAAACTAGCCAGGGCCCAATATGACTTTAAAAGTTTTTTTTTTTTTTTTTCATTTTTTATCCTCACCTGAGGACATTTTTGCATTTATCTTCAGATAGAGCGGGAGGGAGAAAAGGAGGAAGAGAGAGAGAGAAACCTTGATGTGAAAGAGACACATCGAGTGGTTGCCATCCATATGACCCCAACCAGGGCCAAGGCCAAACTGCAACCGAGGTACGTGCCCTTAGCGGGAACCAAACCCAGGACTCTCTGAGCCTCGGGCCGCCGCTCTAACCCCTGAGCCAAACTGGCCAGGGTATGACTTTAAAAAATTTATTTCTTCTGCCCTGCTCCCACGTCAGCAGTCTTTAAAATATTTATTTCTACCAAATAAGCTGTATATATTTTAAGCAATAAATACTTTGTACTATCCATGTTTTTGCTCTCTTTTGGTCAATGTTAATCCAGACTGCAAATGATTCATTAGCAGCAACGTTTATGATAGTGTTATGAAATCAAAGAAATTGCTATCAGGACTAAAAGGCTACTAAACAGGATTAAGAAAGAATCCAGTCCGTTAGCACATAGAACTCCTGGTTGCTTAATCTTGGCTGTCACAGTGTCAGGATTCAACCCATTCGAGTCAAACACTATAGTCACTCAACGTGTGCTCTGGGAAGTGCACTGGGCTCAGCTCTAATCCCCGGAACTCCTATGATGTCATCAATGGCCAAATTAAACCAGAATTATAGTAACTCTATTTTTAGTCATATTGTAAAAGCACACACTGTTTAAAAGCTTTGGTCAATCCACGGTTTTCAAAGCGTGTGCCAAGGCACCCCAGAGTCCTGCAACAAATTCACAAGAGCACTTATTTTATGTTTTCCAGGGAAACATAGAAAGATCTCTCAGATACTACGAAGACAATTACTATTAAGTTGTGTGGCTATAAATATTGAATAAACAGAACTGTTAGGAATTTCTCTGGGCCTTGGGATACTATGAAAAAATTACCACATCACTGTGACCACAGAATGTTTTGCAGCCTCTGGGTTGTTCGTTTTAGTTTTCCCCCACAGCCTTATTAAGAAGAACTACATTGCTTTCATTAGCCTTTCTAAATATTAAAAAGAGCCCGAAGCCCTGGCCAGTGTGGCTCAGGTGGCTGAGCATCGTCCCGTGCACCCGAAAGTTCACTGGTTCATTCCCCAGTCAGGGCACATGCCCAGGTTTCGGGTTCCATCCCAGGTCGGAGTGTGTGCAGGAGGCAACCAGTTTCTCTCTCATGTCGATATTTCTCTCTCTCCCTCTCCCTTCCTCCCTCTAAAAAAAAAAAAAGAATCAATGAAAACATATTTTTTTTTAAAAAGAGCCCTAAAAAGCTTTCTGGTCTGATGAGCCCCAAGTTGGCAACTGGCACTGAGGTGTCTCTACAATCACACCAACAGAACAAAAGTATATATTATTGATAAGTGCATTCTTCATGGTGACACCATTGTGGCCATATCCTGATTTCAGTCACAACTCCCAGTGAAACTTTTCTAGAGGTAGATAACGAGCAAAGAGAGCAATTAAATTATTATATGGGGAGACATTTCATTTATTCAACCAAAGTTGATTAACTATGTACTGTGTGTCAGACCGGTTGAACAAAACAAAGAGGCCTTAACCAATATTCTAAAATCTAAATGCTTAATATAATGTCAGAAAACTGGAAGTGACAAGAGGAAACATGAAAGGGGGGATTCACAGTGTCAGGGTGGGATATGCTACTTTTAAAAGGATGGTCAGGGCCCTGCCTAGTTTGGCTCAGCGGTTAGAGCATCGGCTGGCAGACCAATGAGCTGTGGTTAGATTCCAGTCAAGAACACGTACCTCAGCTGAGGGTCATCCCTGGTCTGGTCATGCGGGACACAACCAGTCGATGTGGCTCTCTCACATCGATGTTTCTCTGTCTCCCTCCATCCCACTCTGTCTGATGATAAATGGAAAAATATCCTCTGGTGAGAATTTAAAAAAATAAAAAATAAAAGGATAGTCAGAGAAGGTCACCAATAAACTGTCATTTAAGTAGAAATCTGAATGAAGAAGGAAAAAGCTACATATATAATTAAAGAACGAGGATTCCTGGCAGATGGTCCCAGCAGGTGCAAAGGTGAGAGCATATTTGACATTCCAGATGTGAGTTTGTGTCTTGCAAGTTTGAGTCTTTTACATTTGACTCTCAGATACTGGTTAACTTATAATATTAACTTTGTGAATATATGAAGCTAAAAGCCAAGTGTAGGCGTGCCTCAGTAACCTGATGCAGATACCCATTAGGCCTAGCAGAAAGGGCTTTTGCTTTTTGAAAAACAACATCTTTACTATAGTAAGTTGCAGGATGGATCTGAAGGACAGAAGCAGATATTCAATTTTGTTAATGTACATCAGGAAAGACTTGTGATGTCTTAGCTGTTACAAAATTAGTGAGACATCATTTTTCTCTGACTAGTAAGGTTTAAGCTGAATAAAAAGTACTTTCTTCTTTGTATATATATGCATTATTTATATTTTATTGAGCATTTTTTAGTAATCAGAAAAAATATCAAAGCCATTTTCATGGTCATTTTTAAAACAATACTCTATGTAAAAGCAAAATCTTGTTTTTATATAAAGATATTAAATGTGTATGTGCTACTGTGTTTACATATTTATAAATGTTTTGTGGGTATTTTTGAAGGAGGACAAGGTCGGTGTCTATAAAGATGTACCTGTACAGAAAAAGAAGAAGAAATTTAGAAGAGCAGAGACCAATTAATAGTGATTGTATCTGAGTGGTTGAATTTTGGGTGGTTTTTAAAAATCATTTTCTGCATCTTATTTTAAACTTTTGTTATTGGAGCATAACACATAAAGAAAAGATGCATAAATGCACAGGTTAATTAATTCTCACATATAACTACCCATGTGATTACGAACCGAGTAAAGAACTCGAACCTGCCAGCCCCATACGCCCCCCATGCTCCTTCCTACCGTGCCTTCTACCTGGACTTTTAGCACTAAAGTTTAGTGTTGCCTGGTTGTGATATTGACATAAATGGAATCATAGAATATGTACGGCTTGGAGTTCAGCTTCTTTCATAATGCCTCTTTTTGTCAATTAGATACAGTTCTGGGGATGGTTGAAGCAGCAGAATTGTCCCAATTCTTATCCATACTATCAGCACAAATTATTTCAAATATAATTTTTTTTTTTTTTGTCAAGTGCATTCACGTAAATGCACATTTTAGCTTCATGGAACTCAATGAAGAAGTATTCCTGTCATCATTATCCTCCGTTTTGGAGATAAGAAAACAGCGATGCAGGGAGATTAGGCAAATTGCCCATAGTCTTACAGTGAATTGTGGGTGGAGATAGAATAGGGTTCCAGGCTCCCACCTCTGAGTCTAGACCCCTTACCGCCATGCACAACTACTGTCTTCTCATATATTCAGAATACATGACCCTCTATGGCACAGTGTGACACCTTACAAATTCCCCCTTTGATTTAAAAACATAATTTGTCTATATAGCTAAGTGGGAAAACATCTCATGAAATTTCCCTTGCCCTGTATTGAACAAAGAAAAGAAGAATTTGGCTAACCTTAGCCTCTGGTTATTTGTGTTCCCAGCCTTTTCCTGCCCAAGGAGTGCAGTGCACAAAAAGTCATAATCTCTGCCCTTGTTAACTTCTCTTCCTTCCTTCTTTCCTCTCTCCCTCCCTCCCTCCTTTCCTTCCTTCCTTCCTTCCTTCCTTCCTTCCTTCCTTCCTTCCTTCCTTCCTTCCTTCCTTCCTTCCTTCCTTCCTTCTTTCCTTTCTTCTTCCACCAAAGTCCACCATGCACCATCCACTATTCTTGCTACTTACTATCTTGCAATAAATAAAATAGACATGACCCCAGCCTGCTTGAAATTTACAGACTAGTAAATTAAGGTCATTTGTAAACAAAAAATCCCAAATGCAATAAATATTGAACTTGTGCAGTGAACCTGGCCTAAATTAAGAAGTAAATGTTTGATCAATGGATCAATGTTTGAATGAATAAACAAATGAGGAGATGAATTAACTGACCTTTAAGATTTATAACTCTGAGATTTTTACCATAGCAGGATAATTAAAATTTTGTTCTAATTCCCATTTTCTATTGCTATATTGCTGTGAGTGAAAAGTGTCGAGGAAGAATTAGGCTAAATCTGTCAGTCAAAAAACTTCATAAGAAAATCAATTAAGTAGCTCAAAATCATTTCTGTATTTTCAGAAAAAAAAAAGAAAGCAACTGCCTGATGATAATTTTAATTGAATTCATAAGCTGTTACCTATGAGAACCTTTAATTTATTCTTACCCAGTCAATCGAAAACAATTTAAGCAAAGCAAGATCTGTTTCCTTCTAAGCTGCAACTAGGCTGAGAGCTGTCATGCCAAGCTTCACCCAGTGTGAATTTCAGCTGCTGATGAACTCCAGTAAAACAAATTCTTTTCTGGAATGCCAGTAGGACTGCTTTCACCAAGTTTACACCACTAGGCAACAATCTAAGAAAACCTATATTCTGCTGCTAATTGCCCATCTAAAAGGCTTGAGAGGAAATTACACAAAGATGCAGTATTGTTAATAATTCCCCCATCCTGAATCATCTCTTACCCGTGAAAGGGTGACCACAGAAGTTTCAGAGCATCCCAGTTCTCACTAAAGTGAGGAAAGAAAGATTGCCTTCCTAAAGGAACAGGCTAAGCAATTCTATGCAAATACCTTATCCTCTGTATAGTGATTTACAAAGGCAGTGGGTGAGACAGAGGAGGAAAGTTCCATAGGCTGAAGTTGGGGGAGCCTCAAACCCCAAGTTGATGTCAATACCTGTCAGCCACATAGCAACCTCATCTCCACTGGCTCGTCCATTCATTCATCACAAGTGAACAAGAACGGGCAGCTCAGTCTGATGTGGGTCAGATGAGAAGCAGGTACTCAAATAAGCAAGATCATCAGAGATAATTGTGCCTTGAAACGTATTTCAAACATGGTGGTAAAGAGTAACCTGAGAAGCCTTATTTAATAAGGGGTCAAGAAAGAACTTTCAATGTATTTTTCTGGCATAGGTCTACGTGTTTCAAATGTTCTCTGTGTTCTTTTTAAATGGAGCCTAACCGTGCTCCTGTCACATTAGCTGATGTAGACTCCCAACAATTGGAAGCTTACTCTTTTCCAGCCAACTCACAATGAGTCTGTGGAAAGGAAGGGGATGGGGGGACGTCTTAACACAATGGCTGAAGGAGCCAACACAAGAACACAAGGAGAAAACTCACTTCTTCCTTTATGAATATAGGTGGCAAAATTTCCTTAGAAAGGCTAAAAAAGCAGAAATATGAAAAAAAAACTTAAAAAATATAATTTCATCAGAAATTATATATATTCAAAACATTATGTGTGTATGTATATAATATATATCTGCATATTGTGTCATATATATCTGAAAAAGGACACATAGAACATATGAAGAACTCATAGATAGCAATAAGACAAACAACCCAATTTTTATTTATTTTTATTTTATTTATTAAAATTTTTTTTTCTTTATTGATATTAGAGAGAGAGAAGAAGGGAGAGGGAGAGAGAGATAGAAACACCTTGAGAGAGAACATCGATTGGCCGCCTCCTGCATGCCCCCCACTGGGGATCAGGCCCACAACCTGAGCATGTGCCCTGATTGGGAACTGAAGCAGCAACCTCTTGGTGCATGGGTCGACGCTCAACCACTGAGCCATGCCAGCTGGGCAACAACCCAATTTTTAAATGGACTAAAGATTTGAACAGGAACATCACAAAAGAGGATAGCCAAATGGCCAATAGAAAATGGAAAGGTGTTTAATACCATTAGTTATCAGAGAACTACACATTACCACCAGCATGAGAAAGCCCTTCCCAACCACTAGAACGGCAAAGATGAAAAGGAGTAACCATACTGTGTGCTGGTGAGGATGTGGAAAAACTGGAACTCTCATACACTGCTGGTGTGCACACAAACTTGTATACCCTGGCCGGTTTGGCTCAGCGGTTAGAGCATTGGCCTATGGACCAAAGGGTTTCAGGTCAATTCCTGGTCAAGGGCATGTACCTGGGTTGCAGATTGAATCCCGGCCCTGGTCAGGGTCATGCACAAGGCAATCGATGGATGTATCTCTCTCATATCGATGTCTCTCTCTCCCTCGCTCTCTCTCTCCCCCTCCCTCCCTTCCACTCTATCTAAAAATCAATCGAAAAATATCCTTGGGTGAGGATTAACAAAAAAAAAGAACTCCATTTGGTTTGAAAATTCAATCGGATAAGTGTAAGGCACGAGCAGGGGAGCGATGAGATAAACCAAAGAACTTATATGCATGTATGCATAACCAATGGACATAGACGACATGCTGGGGGGAGGGGCAGTCGGGACCAGGAGGAGGGTGTCTAGGGGGGGAAAAGGAGAAACAGCTGTAACAAAAATAATTTAATTAATAAAAAATATCAGTTAAGTGTATATGTTTTGTTTTTTTCTTTATTGATTTTAGAGAACGAGGAAGGGAGGGGGAGAGAGAGATAGAAAAATCGATGAGAGAGAACATCGACTGGCTGCCTCCTGCATGCCCCCCACTGGGGATTTGGCCCACAACCTGGGCATGTGCCCTGACTGGGAATCGAACTGGCGACCTCTTGGTGCATGGGTCGACGCTCAACCAGTAAGCCACACCAGCTGGGTGGTTAAGTGTAATTGTTTTATGTGAGACAGAGGAGAGCATCCTTTGGAGTTTTAGTTGACAATAAACTACCAAAAATATAAGGTTGCAGCATTAAAAGGCAATTCAACCCTCGTCTATCTTATTAAGAGAATGGTGTCAAGAACAGTAAGAAGTAAAAGAACTTGAAGAACCACTGTAGATTTACAAGATGGTGAGAGGTCTGGGAACGACGGAAAAGGAAGAACGTCTGAAGTTGGGGAACAGCATACACAGGCATACCATCATCTGCCTCCAAATATGTGGGAAAATTTCGTGGCATGTTATTCAGGCATATTGATTGCCAGCTTCGAGGCCTAATTTTCCAAGCTCTGATGGTGCCTAAGCAGTACTACCTTAATCAGAATGCAAATATGTTCACCAAACCCACAGGACCTGGGAGGACCGGGTTCAGAGAGCTTCCTGAGTCAGAGCAGTCAGAAGCCCAGCAGGGGTCACACACAGGAAAAATCTTCCACTGTCTCTAACACTAAGTGAGCAGCACCCGCCCCCATGTTCTTGTAGGCAAAGCGCTCACTCAAGAGATACAAAACCTCATTCGAGAACATTCAGTGAGTTGGACCAAAATCATGTGCCCAGCCCTGGCTGGATTTTTTTGAGTTCTTCCAGAGATGAGGATGAGTAGTAATGAGATGGCCGTTGGTCCAGGACACAGTAAGGGTGTCCTGCTTCTAAATGAAGTCTTTTCAAAGGTTCTTGCTCAGTATGGGAAAGGCAACAATTACTCAGTGAGAACTTTAAAATCAATAATGGACAAACAAGGAGATTTTAGAAGAGGAATGCACCTTACAGTTCATCTACAACAACAATTACTCTCTCTTTTTTTTTTTATCCTCACCCGATGACATTTTTTCATTTATCTTCAGATAGAGTGGGAGGGAGAGAAGGAGGAAGAGAGAGAGAGAAACATCGATGTGAGAGAGACACATCGACTGGTTGCCACCCACATGACCCTAACCGGGGCCGGGGACAAACTACAACCGAGGTACGTGCCCTTAGCGGGAACCCAACCGGGGACTCTCTGGCCCGCGGGCCGATGCTCTAACCACTGTGCAAAACCGGCCAGGGCCAGTTAATCTTTATTAACATAGAAACTGGAACCTGGAAAGAGCAAATGATTTTTTTTCCAGGATCTGTCAATCAGTGAGTATCAAAAGAAACACAGCACCCAGGATCTCCACGCCTTCAACCCATCCTTCTCTTTTCTGTTGTAAAATGCTGCTTCCTTTTTCAACCGAACAATCTCACTCAGTGGTAGAAATATAAAATTTACTGAGATTCCCCAAATCACATTAACATGAACACCGAACAGTGTGGTCATGTGGGGAAGAAGAGGCAGCTGATGGGGGAGGTAGAGATAAGATGAAAAATCCATCTAAACCAAAATGAATTTATTTTTCTGATGTGGTCTCTAATTTGCCAACATATCCTTGGTTTTGAAGTTAACCTTTTCTGGTAATTAAAAATTTGAGTGTTTAAGGAAAAACAATGGCTTTGACTACTACAGAGCTTCAGAAAACATCACTGTGAAGGCAAATTATTTTTCACCTGCTTAGAATACTTTATTTTTTATTTTTATTTTTTATTAATTTATTTTTGTTACAGATGTTTCTCCTTTTCCCCCCATTGTCACCCTCCCCCCCTGCCCCATCCCCAGTTTTGTTGTCCATGTCCATTGGTTATGAGTACATGCGTACAAGTTCTGTGGTTCATCGCTCCCCTCCCCCACCCCCTCTTCTGGCAATTGTCAGTCTGTACCCTACTTCCACATCTCTGGGACTACCCTGTTCCTCAGACTGTTATGTTTATTATATTCCAGAAATAAGTGAGATCATATGATATTTGCCTTTCTCTGCTTGGCTGGTTTCACTTAGGATAATAGTTTCCAGGTCCTCCCATGTCGTCGCAAAGGATAAGAGATCTTTCTTTCTTACAGCTGCATAGTACTCCATTGTGTACATGTACCACAGCTTTTTTATCCATTCGTCTACTGATGGACACTAGAATACTTTATGACTGATGAAAAATCAATACTTCACCAATTCTTTTTGCAGGTGTTGTTCGTCTGGTATGTCTCCTACGCCACCTGGAAACAACAGTTTTCTCTAATGAGAAAAATTGCCCAGGACTGGTCTGGTGCTGACTTAAATGGATTTGTAGCTGACATGTGACTGATAAGACGTTTGTTGGAAACATTTTTTGAAGGACAAATCCATTATGTGTTGCCACTTTTTCCAAGGTCCATACAGAAATTAGCCTTCATTATTCCTTTGGTTGCCAGAATATAACAAATCCTCCCTTCTTGAGAAAGAAGGATAAACACTACCAGTACTGAAAGCAATTATTTCATAAATTAAAATGTTGCAACTAGCAGATTAAACCATTAGACAGCTTTCTTTAAAGGAAAGAGCACATTATATTAATCCTTCCTCCTCAATGTAGAGGCAAAAGAATAGTATGGGTTTCCTTAAACATTGTGTCAAGATATCAAGATAAAATGAGGAAAACTCAGTCATTCTGAGACTCATACACAGGGGTGGGCAAAAGTAGGTTAATAATAATAATAATAATAATAATAATAATAATAATTACAATAATACAACTGGTAAACCTCCTTTTGCCCACCCCTGGACATTCAATAACTCTGTGGCTTCCCACTTCCTTTCAAGTTGATGCAGGGTATAGATTCTCTAACTGCTCCCATCCTAAAACATAGTGTCCATCAACAGCCAAGGAAGTAGCATGACCCAGAAGCACTCATATAAAAGAAAAATCAAGTTAAAAATAAAAAAAAATAAAGGACATTAATTAAGGAAAGAGAAGCCACCCAAAAATTGAGTCCCTCATCACTGTTACTATTCTCTGCATATAATTTCTGGGTTTGTTCTCGAAGAGCAACTCAAAGATCCTCTGTTCTGCTGCTCAGCATCTCCAGTGGAGACGCCCTTCTTCTCAGAGTCTGAACCCTACCGTTTGTCTGATTCTAGACATTGTTAGTGACAGCCCATTTACCACCCCATAAAAGCACAGGTCTGAAGGGTTCTCATGGCTCCTTCTTAGCTAGCTCAGTTTTCTTTGAGTGGAGCTCACACTGGGCATGTTCCATCCAGATTTGTAAGCAAACAAATTCTTTCTCATTAGAATGTCACCATTAATTCACCTTGGGATAGGGGTTGGTCATGACTACCCTTCACATCCCTAATGTTTCAAGAGGAAATGCTCCTACTGAACTGACTCTGGGAGCCATCTGGGAGGAACAATGTTTGCACAGCACATTTCGAAATGATATGGCAGGCTTCCCAATTCGTAGCCACAGCATCCTGTGGAATCAGCAAAAACTGTTTACAAAGCCAACAACCAATTTCAGTTCGAACCACTCTGTGGGAGCTCAGGCAGCAACATTTCTATTTCTAGAACCTAGAATAGCGGCCCTCTTGCATTGCAATCCAGATAGATCTGAAACAAAAGTTTGACCCCCACCAAAAAAATCTCGCTCGTTATAAGCATGCTTTTTTTTTCTCTATTCTGTTACATTTTAATGCTGTCTGTGACCCATTAAACTGATTTCATGACCCACTAATTCTCCAAGACCCACAATCCACAAAGCACTGCTCTAGAACATGGAGAATTTCTGTCCTAATCTGGAGTCATTTGAAACATTCATGTTGTAAAGATTCTAAAGCAATTGTGCACTTTTGACCCACCTGCCTGAGATGCTTTATAAAAATTATGATGTCTGGCCCAGCCGGTGTGGCTCAGTGATTGAGCGTCAACCCATGCACCAAGAGGTCACCAGTTCGATTCCCAGTCAGGGCACATGCCCGGGTTGTGGGCCAAATCCCCAGTGAGGGGCATGCAGGAGGCGGCCCATGAATATTCTCTCTCACCAATGTTTCTGTCTCTCTCTCCCTCTCCCTTCCTCTCTCTCTAATATCAATAAAGAAAAAAAATTACAATGTCTGGGTCCCTAACTAGAGATTCTGATTCAACTGGCACCAAACATCAGTCATTGGTAAGAGTGCTCCGGGTCATTCTAATGTGTGGCCAGGATTAGGAACCATTGCTCTAGTCTAGAGCCACTAATAGAAAACTGGCAAGTTCCTTTATTGCAACGCATTTTTTAAAAGAATCTCTTCTTATAAAGTTATTGTCCATAATATAAACTGGCCAGTCAACAGGTTGTTTATCACTTTGCTATATTCAGTGCAGGATGATCTTTAAAATACTTTACAAGCTCTGTTTTTCCACTTGAGCAGCAGAATGCCTAAAGGCTCGGAAACCCTCGGGCTTGGCCCCTTGCCTTGGACACAGCCTGGGTTATTACAGACCTGGATAATCACAGAGCTGCTCTGGTCTGCGTGACCTTTCCCCTAGTGAGCTTTATTTCCATGAACAGAAACTAGATGTCTGAGAGCTGACGCATGGAAAAGTGGCTGCAGCTTCATAGCAGTGACCCTTCACCTACTAAACTTCCCCTTGTTGACTTCGCCTCCAGGCAGTGGAGCCCAGGCTGTGGGTGTGGGACTGACCTTTCACCCACTTTTCAGAGCCAGACCCAGAATCTGCTTAGCAGCTACAAGACCAACTAAATTTCTTCCTTCCAACACAATGTTGGTGAACACTGTGTGTGGGAGAGAGGCACTTCATTGTTATTATTATTATTTTTAATGTAGGTTTTCTTGTTCTTTGTTGTTGTTTTTTAATTTTTTTTTCCTTTTGATTTTAGAGAGAGAGGAAGGGGGAAGGAGAGAGAGATAGAAACATCAATGAGAGAGAACATCAATTGGCCGCCTCCTGCATGCCCCCCACTGGGGATTTGTCCCACAACCTGGGCATGTGCCCTGACCGGGAATCTAACCGGCGACCTCTTGATGCATGGGTCAACGCTCAACCACTGAGCCACACCAGCTGGACTTCATTGTTATTTTTAACCAAGAAGCGAATCTATGAATTAGTGCCATAGCAAAGGAAAGCAACCCTTTGGCTTCCACACACCGTCGAGGTGCCTATTTGTTGAAAAACAGATGGGAGAATCTTACTGTAAAAGGAAGTAACTTCTAAAATTGTCTTCCAGATAACCTGGTTGGTGACTGTGTTTCTTTTATTATCTGGAACACCAAAAAGGTTGTCTAAGGCAGCCAGTCGGTGCTACACAAACCAAGGCTGGACTTGAGCAAAATTTGGAGTTTTCAAAGTAAGAGATTTCTGTCTGGAGAGTGGAGAGACAGAGAGAGAGAGGGAGAGAGAGAGAGAGAGAGAGAGAGAGAGAGAGAGAGAGAGAGAGAGAGAGATAGGCAGAGGCGGTCAGGAAGAGAAGAAATGTCCTATTTGGTGATAATCTCAGAAAATCTAGGCAATGGTCAGCAATCAGAGAAAAGGTACAAGCCACGGAACTGGAGGCGCAGTTTCGGCTGACAGGTGGCTCAGTGTCAGTCTACAGAAGACAAAGGCAGGAATGATAAGGCAGAGAAAGACCTGATTTCGGGCTCCTCAGGTTTGGAGTCTCCACGCTTCTTGGTATGCCCAGAGGGGTTAGAAACAGAAGGCAGGAGAGTGACTGACCCAATTCCCTGCCCTGATTCTGCTTCCAATTCGGTCAAAAGCCTGTTTTGAACAGAAATCTGCCAAATTCTTTCAACTCTTAAAATAACATTTATTTTCCTTATAACTAGGAAGTAACACATGTTTCATTCTTTAACATTTGGAAAAGCATTAAAAAAAAAAAAAAAAAGCAACTGTAAATACTGACAATTCTACCACCCAAAAATGACCGCTGTGAACATTCTGGGTGTTTTCTCCATCCATACGTCATGCATATGTTTGTGCCCCCCTCCCTCATTTGGGCAGCTGGATTACGACTCACAGAAGAAGCCAAAAATATTTATACAAGTTTGGGAAATCTGAGGAATTGACATATGGGTTTTCTATTTTCTCAGATCTATGCACAAACCCCCCTGTTAGGGTTCATTTGAGCTGTTGTCAAGCTTCCTTCAACTTCTATTCTCTCCTGCACCCCCAAAACCAGAGAATTTCTTCTAGTTTGAGAGGTAAGAGTGGCAACCTTGATGTGATTTACTGCATATTTATTGTGCTTCAAATCCCTTCAAGGCCTAGGCCTTTGAAACTCATTTTCTGTACCAAGACCCTAGGAACACGGCAAGAATAGAAATGGCTGCACGGAGGACTGCGCAGACAGGCTCCACAGAATCAGCCTCCTAGCGTTCCCTGCAGCCCACCGTGGTACAGTCACAACAGAGGGGCACTGAAGAGGATGGATATGAGACTCTGGTTCCAGTACGTTTCAGGAACAGCACGGTGAAATGCTGCCCATGTACCCAAGGGCAGACGGAGGCCACACAGAGAAAGAGAACCAGACCCAAATAGGTTTTTTGGATGGGAATAAGGAATACTGGAGCAGTAATTTGCATTAACAAACATTCTTGGACCAGATTTAATGAGAAACATC
The DNA here is from genome assembly GCA_030848825.1 of Tadarida brasiliensis. Taxonomy (NCBI): domain Eukaryota; kingdom Metazoa; phylum Chordata; class Mammalia; order Chiroptera; family Molossidae; genus Tadarida; species Tadarida brasiliensis. The sequence continues at coordinate 71,580,146 of CM061267.1, read as the reverse complement.
TCAATGGATAGATTACACCAAGCACTATATATCCACCTGCCCTGACACTTTGGGCCTATATGAGCTCCTGGGAACATGCATGAAGCCCTGGGGGAAAGAATGATAAAATCTTACATTAACCAAAGGACCTTAGAATAGACATTAAATGGATGTATAGGAAAGCAAAAGAAAAGAAAGTGTCAACACTTATACATTTGGCATTTAGGGACTGGATTTTGTACCCACTCTATCTATTTTGAATTGCTTAACTAGGTTTGGTTCACCTGGTGAGTAAAACAGAGAGAGAGAGAACAAAGAGTTTTCCCAAGAGTATAATTATGGTGTTGGACTATGGAGTCCACACTGGATAAGAGAAGAGAAGGCATAAGAGAGATGAAGGAAGGCAAATGAGAGTCTCAGTGTGAGGTATTGTACTTGAGATGATAGTTCAGTCAAATACCTTAGGAGCAGGGACAGTGGTACACAGGGAGTGGGATGTTTATATTTGATATTTTGGATGTACTGGTATTATTTTTGAAGACAAGTTCTAGGGTGTGATCATGGGGATGTATAGCTGAGGTGGACTGTAAATAGATGTTGATAAGGTGAAGAGATTGATGAATTGAGGGGTGAAAGTATAGATGGATCATTCACAGTAGTGTTGAAATCAATAATAAGGATGATAAGAATCATAAAGGCAAGGAAGGAGCCAAGTACTCCATAAAGGGCAGTGATAAAAAGGTAGTTGATGGTATTATGTCATGCCTTGTCTTCAGAGGTCTTGTGATTTTATTTATTTATTTATTTTCCTTACCCGAGGATAATTTTCCATTGAAAGGGAGGGAAGGGGAGAGAGAGAGAGAGAGAGAAACATCGATGTGAGAGAGACACATCCATTGATTGCCTCCTGCACGACCTCAACCAGGGCCAGGGATCAAGCCTACAACCCAGGTACGTGCCCTTGACTGGAATCGAACCCAAGACCCTTCGGTCCGCAGGCCAACACTCTAACCTCTGAGCCAAACCAGCCAGGGCAGTTCTTGTGATTTTAAAGGAGAATGGAAGAGTGATGTTTTGAATGCAGAGTGGTCACAAATAAGGTGTGAAAGGCGGAGGACACCCCTCTCACCTTCAGGCCATGAAATACTTTGAGTTGAGAAGAAAAGCCACCTATACTTACGGGGTTGCATGAGACATGGTATCCTCAAGTTGTGACCAGAATATAAAGGGAATATTCAGAGAAAAAACTGGGATGCAGGAAGTTTGAAAACAAACACTGAGTTCCAGGAGGCAAAATGAAAGTCTTTGGAAGAAGGGCAAAGAGAATGAGAGACTAGGTCAGATTGGGGGAATCCACAAAACAATCCAAAGAAGAAACTAGCCAAAGATGGATGACCTGACAGGAATAACTGTCAGGTTGTACGTGAGTTAAATCAGGACTTGAGGCATGATAGGACTGGTCCAGGCAGACTCTGAGGTCTGATGGTACAACAGAGAGTTCAAAGAGCCATTTAACTGAACCACATGAAACCAAATGGCCACTGTTCACTTCTGCACCTAGATGTGTTATGACAGCCTGGGGGAGAGGGGTCCTGCCAGGAACACAGGCTTGGGGAAGGCCTGGTGCTTTTGATCTCCTGCAGTGCTATGGTATGGTAAACAGAGGTGGGGGGGGAGGTCTTACAGGGAAAATAAAGATGCCTATTCATTTATTAGTAAAACAGAAGCAGCAGACGAACAAGAAACAGATAAAGGTGAGAATGAAAGAAGTAATGAAGCAGGGGATCTAGGGTGGGTAGGGAAGAAATGGAAAGCAGATGAATGACATATAATTAGCAAAGGGGAGGTTAAGGCAGAAGATGTTCATGAATGCCACAATGGGATTCAAGAGAGTGAGGGACTATGCCAACTGGAAAAAGCAGACAGTGTGTTGGGCTCAGGAGAAGGGAATCACTGAGCTTCATGTTTTCAGAGGTGAGGTCATCCTGACTGATAATCAGTCATGTCAAGTGGCCAAGAAAATGGGTAACAGAAATGCAGCAGGTGTCAAGGTCACACTGAGATGAAAGAATTCAAGGAACTATAAGGACAGAAAGTTAAACAAGTCACCCACCTGACCTTTGAAATTGCCTAGGATTATACTCCTTTCCAGCACCCTAATTCTACCTTTCAGTTTAATGACTGTAGGCCAAGACACCCATGGCTGGACCATCATCACTCATTGATTGCATGGCATTTATTTCTAGAAACACTCTCCACCTTATGCTCCCAATCCTTTGCACTCAGACAAAACACAGTCATACAGAACGACCAGAACTGGCAGTAGCATAGTTAGCCATAACCGTGGTCTAGTTCCTCGCTGCCTCAACCCATTGCCGCTTCATCCCATAATCCCAGGGGAGAAGAAAAACATAAGGGCAAGTAAGTTCTGGGAACAACCTTTCCCAGAGCAGTGTATTTCATGCACTTTCATTGGTCAAGAATTATTACTGGCTTTAGTGTATAAAGCACTGAGACATGCACCATGGAGAATATGATATGGAGGTATAAAGGGAGAAGTAAAAATTCCTTCTTCCACACAACTCCAATACCACGATTGAGTTTGGTGCGGTTCTTTCCCAGGCTCTTTGCATGCATACATCACATTGGACATGCCCAGCCCTCTGGCAAAAGTGTGACTTACATTCTTAAAACTCTACCCGTGGCCTTAGGTTATTAGGGGTTTGTTGTTGTTGTTGCTAATTTTCACCCAAGGATATTTTTTCCCATTGATTTTTTTAGAAGGACTGTAAGGAAGGAAAGGAGGGGAAGAGAGAGAGAAACATCAATGTGAGAGAGACACATCTACTAGTTGTCTCCCATACCTGTCCTGGGCGGAGACTGGGATTGAACCTGCAATCCAGATATGTGTCCTTGACCCGGAATTGAACCCTTGACCCTTTGGTGCACAGGCCAATGCTCTAATCACTGAGCAACAGTGGCCAGGGCTGTTATTAGGCCAGCTGGATAGAATTCATTTAACGCTAGGCAAACATGCCCCTGAACATTTTAGGAATTGAGTGCCTCTAGCAGAGAAGCTGGGTTCAGCACTGTGTAAAAGGGGGGCACTTTAGTTCTCCCCCCTGATCATTAACTCTAAATCATTTGATAGTCTTCTCATAGTTTACCTTTGCTCAAATGAATGCACAGCTTTGTCCATATCCATTGCCCCCAAATAATTCCCTTTGCTTTATTCTTGTAGCAACTGGATCACCTCCAGAATCTGTGGTCAGCCTGTAAATATGTGTCACTCTCTTTCCCGGTCATGCACTAATCATGGTACAGGTTTCCCTGCAATCCACAAGTACAGCATTTGTATGAAACCTTTATACCCAAAGATAACCTACCAAATTGTACCAAATCCACTTAATTACACCCAGTTTTACAGTAAGCGTACTCCCTTATAAGCAAGCTTAGGCTTTTCTGATACTTTAGGACACGTCTTGCTAGCAGATGCACAAACTGGATTCAAGTAAAGCACAGATGTTCACAGACACAGTTCAAAGCCATGGCAGCTTGATGCTGAGATGCTGAGTGTAGTTTTGGGAAAAGTGCTCTGGGTACGCACTGCCTCTATAAAGCAAAAATCCTCTTTGGAATTCTTTTAGTTAGAGAAAACAGGTACAGGTCTTTCTTAAACACAAAGTTGCTTAGCCTGGCCAGTGTGGCTCAGTGGTTGAGCATTGACCCACGCACCAGGAGGTCACCAGTTCAATTCCCGGTCGAGGCACATGCTCAGGTTGTGAGCCTAATCCCCAATGGGGGTCATGCAGGAGGTGGCCAATTGGTGTTCTCTCTCATTGATGTTTCCATTTCTCTCTCCCTCTCCCTTCCTCTCTCTCTAAAACTCAATAAAGAAAAAGAAAAAAAAAACTTTTTAAACAAAGTTGCTTATCACGAACTTTCGGAAAGCAGGGGATACCTGTAATACATAGTGTTTTCGCCAACTGGGTAAAATACTTGACCTGGCTATTCCAGTCTAGCAACCATAAATGCTGCCAATTATAACAACAGTTCCCGTCACAGAGAAATGACATTAAAGAATGTAATTCACTGTGAGAGTAACCTGATAAATATTATTGGATGGAATGTCATGGAGACAAAAGTTTGGTGACCTCTGTTCACATTTAGCACTTAGCCACCTCTGTGAACATCATAAGACTTCACCTGATCTTTAATCATCACACAACACCCAGGGGAATAGTGCTGGGTAAGCCAGGCCAAGCACTCATGGGGTTTGCCTAAATTAGAACTGCCTGTAAGGTATCATTTACCCTGCCTTTCCTCTGCAGATTAAAGAGTATAATTCTTTATAATATATGTTTTTGCCTATTCCAGATCTCACACACATGGTAAGAAAAGCAAATGCATACTTTTCTATTACTTCTGTGTTTAGGATCTAATCCAGGAAAAAGAAAAGATTTTTATCTTAAATATACTTGCTTCATCAGAGAGAGTTTTATTTAGTCTTTTGGCTCCTGGAACACTTTTTTTTGTTTTTTGTTTTGTTTTGTTTTGTTTTGTTTTGTTTTATCAAGCTATGCAAATATGTAACAAAGCATTCAGAATATAAACCATAGTAGTATCAAGATCCATATCCAAGTGGAGACACAATTTGGAACTCCCCCCATGTTTCCCCAGCTTGAACAGCAACAAATTAGGGTAGGAATCACAAAGATGCATCCAGCACAGTTCCAAACCTGATGTCTTTCAGGGGACGAGGTCCAAGGTGGAGCAAGTGGTGTGTCTCAGTTGGCTGAGCACCTTTCCATGCACCCAGAAGTATCAGATTAGATTCCCAGTCAGGGCACGTGCTGGGCTTACAGGCTGATCCCCAGTGCGGGGCTTGCAGGAGGCAGCTGATGGATCCATGGTGATGGTTCTTGCTCACTGATGTTTCTCTCTATCTCTCTTCCCTCCTCTCTCTAAAATCAATAATAATAATTTAAAAAATTTTTAAGAACATAAATAGCTGAAATGTAATGTTGTAAGTGACAAAAGCCATATTGGGAAAGGGGGGAACAATCAGGAAAGATCTCTTGCAGCACATAGTTTATGCAAGGCATTTAAGTCTAGAAAAGAAAGTTCAGGAAAGATTTGAATTAAGCACATTTCACACAGGGGATCAGAGCCAATAAATTCTTGATGGGAGAAAAAGAAGGTGATTCAAACTGACAAACTGATCCATTTTTTATTTTGTTTTTAATTAACAGAGTTCATCCTAATGAAGAGACACAAATCGATGGCCGTTTATTGCCACAAGAAAGTTAATGTATTTTGGCAGCGTCCCAAGTCTCAGCAAAAGGTACTTCCAGTTCCTGACGTGTGCGGTTTTCTTGCTGGAAGAACTCTTCAGGCTGCTTATTCCTTTCGCGGCCCAATGACAGAGAAGCCCATACTTTCGAACACAGCTCAGTGGTTACTGTAAAAGCCCGCTCTGAGCAAGAACCAATGAGCTCCCGGAGGCCAGATTCTTGGAAATCGTTTCTGGCTAGGAATGCGTGACATTGAGACAGCCTCGCACTTGTAAACAAGGACGAGTCCGGGCAGGCAGCCAGCCCACGCGATCCGGGGCCCTGTCCCAAGGGGCTGCTGATCTCGAGCCCACCTACCTCCAGATGCTCCCTTTGGCGTCCTCCTACCCCCTTACCCTCGCGGCTTCCGCACCTGCTCCAGGCCACTCCGCGGGGACCTCCGCAGGGACCTCCTGGGGGCGGGGCCCAAAGTTCTTTATCTGAGCCGATTGCCGGGACCCAGGCTCAGAACCCGTTTCCAAGTCCTATTGACTCCTCCCCGTTGGAGTTGGGGGGAGCTGCCAGGAAACAAATAAAACCGCAGGAGGCTGCCGGTGGTGGCAAGACGAGCCCTTGAGTCTCAAGCCACGTACTGCTCTTCTGACTCACCGCCGGACTCCTCTGCTCCGAGACACCCCTGAACCTCAGCACAACCGGGGTGCCACCAGCCCTCCAGCGCACCTGCGCTCCACGTCCGGACGCGCCCGCTCCCTCCTAGGTCCCAGGCTCTGCTCCTCGCAGCTTCGCCCTCAAGACAGCCCCAGCCCTTGCCAGGACCGGTGGGCATCAAGATGAAGGCGGCCCGCTTCGTGCTGCGCGGCGCCGGCACGCTGAGCCGCGCCAGCCTGGTCCCCCGCGAGGTCGACCATTTCTCCCGCTACAGTCCGTCCCCGCTGTCCATGAAGCAGCTGCTGGACTTCGGTGAGCGAGGACGGAGGGCCCGGTGGGGGTGCCGGGGCTGGGGAGCTGCCTTAACTTCAAGTCCTGGTGCAGGGAGGGATGGGCTCACAGTTGAAAAACAACTGGGGTCCGCTTTCCTGCTGAACCCTGGAGCCTCCTCGCCAGCGCACCTCGCTTTTTCCTACACCTGGCTTCTTTCTGACAGTGTGTGCCTGCAGGTAGAGGCCCCTTGCAGCTCCGCTCCGCTATTGCTGGATGGTTTGAGCTCATCTTTCCGGGCCAAAGTTTCCGTCTAAATACTTTCTGCTTTCAGTCAACATTTAACCATGAACTAGAAATGTTAGCCCCTCGAGGCATAGTACTGCTTGGAGAAGAGTCCTAATACTATAATATAGCCTCAGATTAATTGACATGTTATCCCTTAGCCACCCTCCACAGGGGACATCTCTGCGTTCCTAACACATTTCTTTGTTTCTTTACCATTAAAGTTTTCCATTTATTTGTATGACTGCTGAAAATGTTTACAGACTTTCTGCAGTAACCTTACAAGGAAACTTTCCAGGATTTAAATGTGGTATTATTTATTACCAGCCTGGAAACATCAAGACTTCTATCCCACGCCCTTGTCTCCCACTCCAATTTTATACCTAGAACTCTGAACATGGTGGTGTTGACTACACCCTGCACTCTTTTATGAATCTTAAGAGCTGTAGGATATTCTGACTTCTTGGAAGTGAATCCTCTTCAAAAAAACAAAACAATAATTCTCATATTGCTAACTTTAAAAAGAGAAAAAGACAAGGATATATTTCTGAATTATCTATAAACAGTAAACCAACTGAGGGTGAAATATTTTATAATATATATGTGCACTTAATATTGGATAGTTAATGTTATTCAAATATATTATTAATATTTAGACATACTTGTTTTCAAATACTAAATAAACTTTGTTTATTATAGGTTCAGAAAACGCATGTGAAAGAACTTCTTTTGCGTTTTTGAGACAAGAACTGCCTGTGAGGCTTGCCAATATTCTGAAGGAAATTGATATCCTCCCTGATCGATTAATTACTACCTCTTCAGTGCAGTTAGTTAAAAGCTGGTAAGTAGTGAACTATTCTGAAACAGTCTCTAGTTTTAAGACGGTTATCTGAGTATGAATTCTTATATTAACATCATAGTTGGAACACAGGTGGTCTGAATAGTAAATACTTTTGAAATGTAAAGAATTTTTTATTAATTTAGAGTAAGTTATCATAAGGGCAGTTATAAAACTAGAAACAGACTATTTTATCCTGAAAAAGTAGATTCTTTCACAATGTGTTTTGTACTTCTTGTAGAAATATGAAAATTAATTGACAGTTGCCATTTGTTTTGTGTTTTAAATAATAAGACAGTTTGATATTGTAAAAGGAATCTTATCCTAGAAGTAGATATGAATGACTACTATTCACAGAGGGTCTAATCTTTTTTATTTGCAAGCCAATTAACAGAGCAGGCCCTGAGTTCAAATCCTGCTCTTTCTCTTCCTCATTGTGCAGTTCTTGCCAAGTGTCTTGAATTCTTTATACCTCAATCCCCCCACTTATTATTGAGGAGAACAAAGCATATGCCTCAAAGGAATATTTGACTGTAATTAAATGAGGTAATCCTTTAAAAAGCACTTAGAAAAGTACCTAGCACACAGCCAATACTCAGTGCCAGTTATTATCGTCTCATTTTATAAATAAGGACATTGAAGATCAGAGAGAGTAGATAACCCAAAGGAGCAGATTTTCAGAGAATAGAGCCAGGATATGCACTGAGGCAGATATGCACCAGAGCCTCACCCTAATCCACTGACTCCACAGCTCTTTGTTCATTGATCCAAGGAAAATATGTATTATATACCCATTAAAAAATTACAATATGAAACACATTTTCAATGCATTGTATTTACTGCTTTCCAGACTTCTACTCGTCTATCAATGGAATAGGAAAAAATATGAAGTCTTTCTTAAAAAGTTGTTTTTAAATCCTTTAGCTATAAAAAACAAACAAACAAAAAAACTCCAAAACAGTTGCCCAAAATAACCCAGAAACCTGAATACTGATCTGGAATAGTTAAAGAAATATAAATTTTAACTTAGATAGTTAAAGGTTAAAATTGTACCTTTTTTTTTTAAAGATTTTGTTTTCCAAATATCTTGGAGTTTTAATTTTAAACTTAGTACTTGCTCTTTTCAAATCATTTGTAAAAGACACTATTTTCAGCCATTTGTATCTGACTATTTAGTTTAAAAACTTAAAGCACACCTGTCACTTTACAGGTACATCCAGAGCCTGATGGATTTGGTGGAATTCCATGAGAAAAGTCCAGAAGACCAGAAAACGTTATCAGAGTAAGTTTCATGCATTAGAATAAGTGTCTAAAATGTTGACTACTTCCAGACATACTCCTATAATACGTGATAAGTATACTGATAATCTATAAAAGATAAGTGAATGAACTTGAACTTTCACTAACTGTAAATATATTTTGGCTTAGATTTGTAGATACTCTCATCAAAGTTCGAAATAGACACCATAATGTAGTTCCTACAATGGCACAAGGAATCATAGAATATAAAGATGGCTGTACAGTTGACCCCGTCACCAATCAAAATCTTCAGTATTTCTTGGATCGATTTTACATGAACCGTATTTCTACCCGGATGCTAATGAACCAGCACAGTAAGTTAGTTTATCATAATCATGATATACAGAGATGGTGTAGACTATAAGCCATACTCTAATTAGATGTTTTACTGTTTGGTGGGTCACATTTTCTGTTAGCGGTAGTTCTAATCTATTTTTATGTAATATTATATAGTTGTTTTTTTTTCAACAGTTCTTTTATTTAGTGACTCAGAGACAGGAAACCCAAGCCACATTGGAAGCATTGACCCAAACTGTGATGTAGCAGCAGTGGTCGAAGGTAATTTCTAGATTTCTGCATTTCCCTTATTGAAAATGTACACTGTGTGATTGACATATAGTTGAGATGACTCTGTGAATGAATTCATATTCAGAGTTTTCCCTGTATATTTTTATAAGTACTGTCATGAAGGTCGTTTGTCTTTGAGGATCAGGGATTTAAACATGCATTTATAATATTATTAAAAAAATCCAAACATCAGTGGTTAATGTGCCATATTCTTATATACTGCATTTAATCTCTGAGGTGTGCGTATTCCTATTGCTATAGCTATAACTTAAACACTGTCATAATTCTTTCTTTAATAAAATATTTCAAAGGTATTTTTTCATATAAATAAACTTGTACTCTAATGAATACTTTAGATTAAGGGTAGCGTACACACCAAAGATCACTTGAAAATTTTACTTGGCACAAATTCATTTCATTATTATGTTGAAAATCTTCTATTCCAGATGCCTTTGAGTCTTCAAAGATGCTTTGTGATCAGTATTATTTAACATCTCCAGAATTAAAGCTCACACAAGTGAATGGTAAGCTATAAATAAAATATTTTTTAATCTATGCAAAATGCTGTTTTCTCCCAGTGTGATTGATACTGTAAATACAGAGCAATTTCCTTGTTCCATTTTTTCCTCTGAACATGCCTAGAATTTATACACTTCTTACTTGAAGCCAAAGTTCTCTTTATCTCAATTAGAAAGTTCCTATTGAGCATATTCAGTTGCTAGTGGTGATTGGTAAAGAAGAATCGTTTGAACAAAGAGTTTGGGATATAGACTAGCACCTTGGTTCCAATATCTTAGACCAAAGAAAGACTGCTTACTATCGAATTTGGGGGATAGGAGACCAGCTGTAGGAGGCGCCACTTGATAGTGGAGATGATATCCTCCTGAGGAGGTGACTCATAAGATCTGGAAACAAAGATACTTCAAATTGCACCATAAGAAAGAAGCCAGTCACAGAAGGACAAATACCGCATGACCCTGCTTACATGAGATATTTAAAATAAGTCAAACTCATAGAAGCAAAAAGTAGAATGGTGGCTGCTAGAGACTGGGGGAGGGGGCAATGGGGAGTCACTATTCCATGGGTATAAAATTTCAGTTACGCAAGATGAATAACATCTAGAAATCTGCTGTACAACATCATGCTTATAGTTAACAATACTGTATAGTACACTTAAATATAAGGTGTCCCCAAAAATGTATACACAACTTTGAATAAGTATAAAGCCAGTGTTTATTCAAATACATTTCACTTTCAAATGTAATAGAATCTACAGACACTCTGTATACATTTTTGGGGATCACCCTGTATTTAAAAGGTAGCTCTCACGTTAAATGTTCTTACAAATTTTTTTAAATTGCACTATAAGTATATACCAGTTTGGGAAAGCAGAGCATGCTTCATTTAATAGCTTTAACTGTAGGATACCTGAAAAGATATAGTCTTCCCTCAGTGACTAAATTGATTACATGATGACGCAAGGCACTATTTTTATCCTATTCCATAGTTGCTTCTCAAAGCATGACAGCATACTTTAATTGGAATAACATTCTCCTTTCAAGTCAAAGTAAACATTTTTTCCAAGAAATAGTTATACCTGAACAATGTTTGTTGATGGTGAGAGTGTAAATCAAGTTGCTCAAGTTACGAGTAGCCTAACTCAGTTGGGGATACACAAATGTAATTGATTGCCCAACTAAAAATAAAAGTACAAATAAAGATTGAAAAATATCTCAAAGCAGTAACAGCATTGTTGCATAACTTGTAGATAAATTGCTTGAACTGTTTGATAAAATAAAGAGGGAACTGAGCCAGACCTTGTGTTTTCTGATTCAAACTTTGCCAAGGCCTGGCACACCAAAGAATAATATGTTTAGTTTTCTTTTCAAACAGTCTCATGAGATTTTTGTTTCTCTGTTTTCTTTAGCCTCTTGGTGAAATTTGAGCATATTTAGTCTATAAGATTTAATGTTTGGGTGATAAAAATCAAGAATAATCAGATGTGTTATTTTCCCGTGCATCCCCGAGTAATTTTCCATGTGTTCCTTCAATTTCAAAATATGAAAATTATAGCTAGCATTGATTTTTATGTTATACTATAGACACATTAGTTTTTTTCTTCTTTCTTACAATGCATATACATTTAACTCTGACATTGTCCAGTACTAAAGTTTTGAAAATAGAAACAAATAATCCATGTAATTTAATTTGTAGCACCCTCGTTGCACACCTCATCTGCTTTTATGCCTTTGTAGAGAAATGCAGAAATGAACCAGAGAGCACTAGGTAGCCACTGTAACAGCATTTTGAAAATAAGCCAGTTGTCTTTTCTGTTCAAGAAGGAAGATTCTAGGGTAGGATTTTAGAGTGAGGAGGATGGGAAATATTCCGATCCTGTGTAAGTCTAAAATATTAATCAAATAGTTATGGAAGTTTATTTTCATGAAGCATTTACTTACCAATTCTAATGAGTTTAATTTTTTTCTAGGAAAATCTCCAGGGCAACCGATTCACATTGTGTACGTTCCTTCTCACCTTCACCATATGCTCTTTGAACTATTCAAGGTAAGACACTTCCACAGTGATTGCAACACTGGCTTCCCTCGCACCAAATTCACTGGTTATACTTTAATTTTCCTTATCATCTCCGACTAAACAAGAGCCTCACGATGTTCTCCCAAGCCAGCTTCTGTGCTCCTAACAGGAGGCTACAGTTAATGTTTGAAAGAGTACATCAAGTTCCTTGTAGTATCAACATGTATTTGAGAATGCACAGTATGATTCATGATATCTCAGGGCTCCCTAGTCCCATTATTTGTTCAGGTGTCCAACAAAGCACTATTCATTCGTGCGTTCATTAAGAAAGTTCACGGGGTAAATGCTTCAGGGAATGAAGCTTTGTTTCTTCCACCCCCACAGGCTGGTCCAATTCCAAATGCAGAGGTTCAGGTCCAGAACCTGAATGTGGCAGGGTCTCAGCCCGAGTCTAGAACATACTCAGAGGACAGTCCATTCCTTCAGTAATCTACTTGAATGTGCTTATGAATCAATCACCTGGTGGTTTTGTTAATAATGCAAATACTGATGCAATGGGTCTGGGTGGGGCCTGAGATTCTGAATTTCTAATAAGCTACCAGGTGCTGGTCCACAGTCCACTTTCTGTGGCAAGATTGGAGGGCAGTGTTTCTCAAATTTCCATGTGCCTTAGAATCACCTTCAGGGCTCGTGAAAACACAGATCCTTAGGCTCTGCCCCACACAGAGATTTTGATTCTCAGGGTCTGAGAATTTCTAACCAAACTCTCAGAGGACAAAGATGTTATTGGTCTGGAGTAGCCAGGTGCTAAAATCAAATCCTGTCCTGGGTTTCTAAGACCAAACTACAACTCTGTACTTACACCCAAAGGTAGAAAAACACCTGAAGCTTTGTGATGCTTCCAAGAGTCCCCTGGACTAGGGAAGAGGAAGCCTAAAAGAAGTGAAATTTGCTTCCAATTCTGATATAACTCTTCTCAGAATTTACTGTTTCCTAACTTATTCTAATGTTAGTACAATGAGGTACTGATTATACTACTACAAACATCTGATCTATTTTATTTCACTTTACTAATGATTAGAACTTAATATTAAATAGAAACCAGAAAGCAGATAATTTGCTGGACGGTTAGAGAAGAAAATGGGTGAAATAAACCAAAACTGTATCTGTATGAGACTCATCCAGTTGTCTGAAAACTCGAGTTTCTTCTCTGTTAAAGGACAAAAGATACTTTTTTGTTGATGTTATTTACTTTTAAATTGAATGGTCCAACTCACAGATTTATTTTGCCATCATTGGTAAAGTTAAGATGATAATCGCATACAAATTGAAATTTAATTTAGAATTATTTATTATGCTTTCAAATAGTAACAACTTTTTCCCAGCAAATTTTAGAAAAGCCAATAAATTGGTTCAATGATTCACTGTTCATCTGTTATGTAATAGTCTTTGGTGTTTGGATGTAAAATGTAATGGAAAAACAGAAAAGAGAGAGCCAGGAAATGGACTATAAAAAACAATTTCTACATTTAAATTAAGCTTACAAACAAGAACTTGACAACTAGCAGAATTGTTTTTCTATTAGACGTTACTCCCAGGAACTCTATTACATGGTAAATGAATATTTTTCATTATACATTCATTAATGGCTATTTACAGAACTGTTTTAACTACTAATTTAAAAGAAATAAGAAGTTTGAATTACCCTCTGTGCTGCTTTTATTCGAAACATAAAAACCAGATGTTTATTGTCCCTCATTCTTCTGCCATTGAACTCCTTGTGTTTTTGTTTTCTTTAGAACGCAATGAGGGCAACAGTTGAACACCAGGAAAACTGGCCTTCCCTCACACCTATTGAGGTGATTGTTGTCTTGGGAAAAGAAGATCTGACAATTAAGGTAACCATTCTCTATTTTTCCTTCGAGTCTCACTCTCTCTCGAGAGAGAGAATTAAAAAAGTCACCAATAATAAAGCTCTCAGCTTTGAGCAGCAGATCAAAGCTGTACATACTAGGTGACTTTCCAATGAAGGGAAGACATTTTTGTAAGAGACAAATGCACATTGTTTCTACTGTGTGGCTCTGATGACTTGTTTGTTTGTTGCAGATTTCAGACAGAGGAGGTGGTGTTCCCCTGAGGATCATTGACCGCCTCTTTAGTTATACATACTCCACTGCACCAACGCCTGTGATGGATAACTCCCGGAATGCTCCTTTGGTAAGATCAATTATATGGCAAAGTTCATCCCAGCCACTTAGCTCTAAAGGTAGCGCCAGGATTACAAAGAATTATTTAGGCAAGTTAATCAGTTTAAATTGGGCACGGGGGATATGAGAAAGAATGATAAAGCTATCTTAAAATGGTGAAACAATTCAAGGGTTCTCTGACTGGGAGCAGAAGGTATTTATCTAGATTCTAGGACATTAGTGTCAAGCACAGTAATAACTCCTTCCTACGAGAGATCATGTCCATTTCTTCACCAATTACTGATCTTTCCTCTCTAGGCCGGTTTTGGTTATGGCTTGCCGATTTCTCGTCTCTATGCCAAGTACTTCCAAGGAGACCTGAATCTCTACTCTTTGTCAGGATATGGAACAGATGCTATCATCTACTTAAAGGTATACTTCAAATTCAATAGGAAAAACTCATTTCTGAAAAGATCACTTCTTGTACAGCCCTGAGTTCTATGGTCCACAGTGAAAACCCCACACTGAGTTAATGAAATAATGACTACAGGTCATTCTATTTTCTGTTTGGTGTGTGTAAATATACTGTTTAATATTTAATATGGTAACTTATCAACAAGGAGGTGGAGCCAGGCTACCTGCCTCAGGTGAAGCAAAATGATTGCCCAAGAAGCACTTGGGTTTCACAGGGAGGAATGCTCATGTGAATGTTTCTAAGGCAACTCCTGTGGCCTCTGGGAGAATAGCTGTGCTTCTGTTCTATTCAGCTTGTGAGACAAAGATGCTAATAATATTCCGACCTCAAAATAACTGGTATCAAGTTATTCGAGATCTATTCTAACATTAGAAATCCAGGGAAAAGAAAGCTGACTGCCGACAAGGTGTCAGTGGAATACCTGGCATTTTCTGTTTAAACTTTAAAACCTGATAAATGTTTCTTTCTATTTCTGATAAAGCCTCGATTTACTTGTTAAGGTCACTGTCCTGATTCTGTTGATCATTTACCAACTATTTCGACTGAAAATGTATTTGCGGATATTAGCAGCTAAAACATTAAGCTTCTAGGCTCCCATTCTGTGCCAGGGAATTATCTGCCAAGTGGTCTGTGACCATCTGAAATAACTAATGCATTCATTTTTTAAATGAACCAAAGTCTTCAAAGTATTAGGAAAGATTAATAGCTTATAGATTTATAGTATCAGATTTAAAAGATTAATAATATCAGATTAGGAATCTTACTTTATCACAGATACAAAGGTTTTGCTTGGGAAGGATAGCTTTGCTATTCAACTCATATCAGTAATATCCAAACAAAAGACATGTGTAAATATTGAACACAAATTCTGTTCCCTAATTTAACTTGTATATGTATTATTTCATCCCCTATAGGGTAGAGATAATTCTTAATTTAGTTTTCTTTTATATAGTGCCTAACATACTATGGGCTCTGGTGTGCTCTTATTACTAAATTAATTCAAAGAATGTATTTGAATGGTTGACCAGTTACCTCTGAATTTATTTGGAACAATCAGATTATGCCATGAATAATTTCTTTGGCTTGACTGGTTTCCTCACTCTCTTTTCAGGCTTTGTCTACTGAATCTGTAGAAAAACTCCCGGTCTTCAACAAATCAGCCTTTAAACATTATCAGACGATCACTGAGGCTGATGACTGGTGTATCCCAAGCAAGGAACCAAAGAACGTGGGGAAGGCAAAAGTGGCTGTGTGAAGAGGGACCCGCAGAACACTGTACGGGATCAGAGTGGGTCTGTGCCAGTGCGGCTTCCTGAATGTTTGCATGCGAATCCTTCTTCCCTGGAAAACAAACAGCACAACAGAAACTCCCTGATCAGAACACTGAGGGGAAGAGGAACAAAGCTCGTGACCCAGGCGAGCACAGAGCAGGGCGACAGGAGTTAACAGATGGCCGGCTCTCTATTCTTTCAACGTACAATAATGCTTGGGTTTATATCAAACCCCGGAGAAGATATAAGCCTCAACTTTTCATCTCCTTATCAACAGGAATGGAAGAGGAAGCGAAGTGAAGATATAGGCTATCAGTTTCAATAGACTGATATTTTAGACCTTTGGTTGATGTCATAAGATATTAGTAATTAATTGAACATCGAGTGTCCATTGTATCAGCATTTTCCTGCCATTCAAAGGAGTGGGGCTTAGTTTATACTATATGACTAGAAATGTATGTATATATACATTTTGTATATATCTATGTGCTCTAGGGAGGAAAAACTGGTGACTAAGATAACATACACTTTGAATGACTAATAAGTCAAAACGTTTTATTCAAAGTTGCGGCCAAGGCATTGAACCTATGCGAAAACTTAGAAGAAAGCCTCTTCTGATAAACACAGGGCCTTTATTATGCTGCTTTCCCTGTTCACACATCACATAGTCAGGGAACACTTATTGCCAGGTGCCTAGTCATGGGTGAATTTTAAAATATGCACTGATTTCAGAATGTTGGCAGTTGGAGGGAGAGAAGACTTGTCAAGGTGAAAGCAAAACTCTCATTTTGCTTTGTTTATAAATGAAACAGTAGGTTGGAAAGCTGATGTAAGGGAGAGAAATCATGCATTCAGAGCCTAACTCAGAGAGATGGGCTGTTCTCTACCCTGCAGTGATGGTAATCCAATGGCATCCATTTTCTAGGTTTAAAAAGATGTATTTTTGAGATATTTAATTATACTCTACACTCCGGCATTAACATCTCTGTAGAAACAATCCTAATTATCAAAGAATTCAAGAACATTAGAATTTAAATACTTCCTGGAGTGTTTTTAACAAGGAGCCTGGGAGTAAGAGGATTTCATGCCAGGATGTTTTCATCCGTGAATCATTGAGATTGAGAGCTAATGAATGACAGCTGTAATGCATAAGGAAATTTTGTGGTGTTGAGGTATAATATGCAGGCTGACGAAGCAGTCTAGTACATTACTCTTAGAGAAGGAATGAAAAAGCAAAAGAAGGCGGGAAGGAAGGATGAAAGAAAGGAAAGGCATTTTGATATATTCCCCACAAATTATTTCAAGAAATAATCCATATTTTAATGGACAAATTATTGGCAAGAGGATGAATTGGTATCTGAAAACAGTATGACTTCATTAAATGGCTCTCTCGCTCTTGCAAGATAATAGGCTTTAAAGAGACAATAAACTCGTGTGTCAAGTTGATGTTTAAACTGGGATACGTATAGAGAAAACTAGGCTTCTCGAAAATAATCAGTACTGTGTATGTGTTCCTCGTTTGTGTTTAGTTTTGTCATGGCCTAGTGTCGTGGTGCTTCTGGGAGTGGCCAGAGAAGCCTCAAACCCTTTGTTTCGAATTTCAGATTTTATCATCAGAAGTCCTAGACAGGGACTTTTCTTGATGGGATTCTGGCTTATGCATTTATGAATTACACAAAGCTATTTGCAATAAGTTATTTGAATTCCCAGTTTTTACTGAAATTTAAACATTTTTGCATGTAAATACTTGTATTTACCAAAGATTTACAGCAGTTGATTAATTAACCCAAACACTGTAAACTATCATTAAAACACTAGAGAAAAAGAAATGTTGGTATCTCAATGCCATCAGCTGTGTCAATCGCATTCTATAAAATAGAAATAGACTACACGGATATTTGTAAAATTTATGGAAGAGCTTTAGGATTCTACTGATAGATGCTGAATGTTCAGACCCACTTAAATCATTAATGTATAAATTGTATTTTTGCCTTTAGGTTATGTACAGAGAAATGTGATAATTTTGATAATAAATATTTTTATAATGGTAGACATAGTCTTTTAAAGTTCTTTTCTCAAATTAATGGCAAAGTACTCAGAAGAATCTGAGGTAAAGATTTTCCTTACTTTACATTCAAGTTTAATTTATTTACTTATTGGGTATAGCCTTTTAAAAGTATTGAAAGCAACTTAAAATCTTAATTTTTAAACAAAATATAAGTCCTTTATAACAGTCTAGAAATGTCTAATCGTTCTTTGCTGTCTTGGGTATGCCCCAATAACACATAGCACAATGTGTGTTGATCTATATGCATATATTCAATAATCATTTTTGCAATGCATATATTCTCTATATATTTTTGGTAAATTTACTTTAAAGTTTCACTTAATGACTGTATTTACATTACAAATGGAGCACCAAAATAATTACTTAGATAATTTAGGTTCCCAAATAACTTCTAGATTAAATATCTGAATAATAATAAGGTAGTAATAGGCCCTGGTCAGTTTGGCTCAGCGGTTGGAGTGTAGGCCTGCATGGGTTCGATTCCTGGTCAAGGGCCCGTACCTGGGTTGCAGGTTTGATCCTTAGCCCCAGTCAGGGGTTAGGGTCACGTAGGAGGTAACCAATCCATGTGTCTCTCTCCCATCCATGTTTCTTTCTCTCCTCCCTCCCCCCTTCCCTTCCACTCTATCTAAAAATCAATGGAAGAAGATCCTCAGGTGAAGATTAACATTTAAAAAAAGGTAGAAATAGGATACAAATTACTAAATTAAGTGGTGGCATATTTTATCTTTGCTATTTTCACACTGTCGCTAATTTAATCCTACTCTAGCTTTAGACAACATCCTTTGCCCACCTCCACAATGCCCCTATTGGTAAAATTTGGCAAAGGAAAAAAAGGGAGGGGAGGAAGGAAGAAAGAGAAAGTATGGAAAGGAAGGAGGGAGGGAGGGAGGGAAGAAGGGGAAATTAGAATAAAATAAAATTAGTGGAATGAATTTGCCATAATTAAATCATAAAACCTTGTCAGACTAATCATATTTGAATTTAAAAATACCATCAACCAAGACATTAGACCCTAAAGAAACTATACAAAAGCCCTTCATCAAGGACACTTGACTTACCGTACCTTGTCTAAAGGAAGCTCTGTGCTTATGCATACACACAGGCAAGCAGTACACACAGGGGATTCAGTTGTAAATTTCCTTGAACTAAACTGTTTGGGCCCTGGCCGGTTTGGCTCAGCGGTTAGAGCATCGGCCTGCGGTTCAGAGAGACCCGGGTTCGGTTCCCGCTAAGGGCACGTACCTCGGTTGCAGTTTGTCCCCAGCCCCGGCTGGGTGGTGCGGGAAGCAACCACTCGATGTGTCCCTTTCACGTTGATGTTTCTCTCTCTCTCTCTCTTCCCACTCTATCTGAACAAAAAATGGAAAAATGTCCTCAGGTGAGGATAAAAAAAAAAAAAAAAAAACTGTTTGGGAGGGTAGGGAATTCCTGCACTCCATAGGCTCAGAACCTTCATTCACATTTCCATAAAAACTGGAAGTCAAGTCCCACAATCCTCCATTTAAACACACACAGTCAATATGTGTACCCCAAAAGATACTAATTTTCAAGTCCAACAAAGTGGGCTGAATCAAAACTATCTTTATACCATTTTCCCTCAATTTAAAATTTGGTGAAAAATGGTAGGAGCGTTTGATCTTAGCTACAATGACGTGTGCAGAGAAGGAGAAAGAGATCACTGTGAGCCAGTAGCTTGTTTCAGCATTGACCTTGATCATTTCTTTCTTTTTTTAAAAAAATTTTTTTTCCTTTATTGATTTTAGAGAGAGAGTAAGGGAGTGGGAGAGAGAGAGAGAGAAACATCAATGAGAGAGAACACTGATTGGCTGCCTCCTGCACGTCCCCCACTGGCGCTTGGGCTCATAACCTGGGCATGTGCCCTGACCGGGCTGGAGACCTCTTGGTGCATGCATAGGTCGTCGCTCGACGACTGAGCCACACCGGCCGGGTGACCTTGATCATTTCTTTACATATTCTACTATACATTCAGGTATTGCACTTACACCTAAACGTGAACCAACAGTGCAAATGTACCCAGTCTGTCCTGGTGAAAGAATTGAGAGACTTTCATGATTTCACAGGAGCTTATGTAAAAAGTCCCTAAGCCCCCATCCATGAATATTTAGAGCAGTGGGATGCTATCCCTATTAGCATTTTATCCACACATATCTTTTCTGGATTTTTCACTTTTTACCTTATATCACTGTTACTTAGGCACTCATTAAACATTCCATGGGTTAATACCTGAATAAACACATAAATAAGCTTCTGCCTATAGAACAGCATCCTTACATGTAAGGGTAGATTAGAACTCTGTGCTAAATAAATGCACATCAAATTTTATAAGATTTTTTTTTGGTTTAAATGGTATGTAAGAAGTTTTACAACATTGTAGAAACTCTGGAATACTCTCCTAAACCAACTTTTTCCAAAAGTTAAATTTCAACTGTTTTGTTGTTGTTTTAATGTTGTTCTCCATTGGTGGCCTTTGGCCACTGAAAATTATCACATATTTCAAAAGAAATTAAATGATGGTTAAAAGTTTTCAGTAGTAAGGAAATATTTTGAACAAACGGGTTAGTGTTTCAGATTTTATAACTATTCTTCCTTCTTATTCACCTTGGAAGAGATGAAAACTATTACTATCCATAGTTCATGGTGTCTTTTTTTTTTTTTTTATTCTCACCCGAGGACACTTTTGTATTTATCTTCAGATAGAGCGGGAGGGAGAGAGGGAGGAAGAGAGAGAGAAACATGGACGTGAGAGAGACACATCCACTGGTTGCCACCCACACGACCCCAGGCGGAGCCAGGGACAAACTGCAACCGAGGTACATGCCCTTAGTGGGAACCGAACCCGGGACTCTCTGATCCATGAGCTGACGCTCTAATTGCTGAGCCAAACTGGCTAGGGCTCATAGTGTCTTAATGAAATGAGCAACTGTTTTTTAATTAGATTTTTCAGTTCCTACCCAAGTGCAAATAAATATTAAAAGCCACTCAAAACCAACAGAAATGTCAGTAACCTTGAAACATGTTGAATTTATTAAATGATGTGAGCTTGGTGAGAAATTCAGCAACAAAATAATGCTTTGTCAACAAATTATGTGACATCATTTTCATGTTTACTGCTACCATTTAACATAATGAAAATAACATGGGACTGGATGTCAAATAATTCAATATAAGTAGAAATTATTTATTAGCATACAATTTTTCATAAACGTAAAAGGATGCTTTAATATCTAAGACAAATAACCTATTGATTAGCAAAGTCTCGAGTTTTTAAATAAATTCTATTAAAACCATGTCTTTTAATGTGTTTCTAGCCCAAAAATATACTTTGATATCTGATAGTGTTGCCTTTAACTTGGTTTTCTAAATTCATTTTTAAGGTTAGCAAAATGGTTTTGAAATTATAAATTGTGATCCGAAAATAAAATAAGAAATTGAAAACAACAAAAAAAAACCCTTATATACCATGTTCTTAGGCAATTCTCTTTACCTGTTTGAGTTCCAGTTTTCTCTTCTACATGAATGAGATCTAGTCGTTTAAGGAAGGCACTTCCAATGCTAACGTTTCTGAATCTACATATTCTAATGATTCTTTCCTGAATACCCAGTCTCCAATCTCTTTTCTGTACAAACTAGGCTTCTTATAATCACTCTCAAGCTCAAAATCCTTTGCTGGCTTCCCAGCGCCTAAGAATCTGATATTTATAGTTTTCTACAATCCAACCTACATGACCTGCCTTACCACTTATATCTTTCATTGCTGAACTGTTCAGTATAGTCTTCTAAATTTAGAACCAAAGTATTTTCTTATGCTCATTGTAAATATGCCTCCCTGAAAAGCCCTTTCTCTCTTTTCTGTTTTTTTTTTTTTTTTCCTTTCTAAATGCTGCTTGACCTTCTGGACCCAACCCACATTCCACCCCCACAGACCGAGCACCCCAGTTCCAAGTGCTCTCTCTTTCAACTTTGTCCTCTAAATTCTCCCAGGGTCAGCAGCATTTTAGAATTTATCACATAATTTCTAAGGTTGCTTAAATGTTACAGAGATGTAAAATCCAGAAACCCAACCAGATTGTGTGTTCCCTATAATCCAGGATCATGAATTACACACACCACAATGTGAAGCCTGTTTCGTATAGATTAGACCTCTAGTGATATTTTTTATTAACATATTTTTGATGAGTTGGAAAGACAGAAGATAACAATGGGACAGTTCCTAAGTAAGCAAATTATTCTATTTATTTAAAACCAAGGAAACCCATCTTAATAGTATTTTTAATGGCCCTCCTCAGTTCTTCTCAGTTTGGGAAAGATTCACGCTTATTTCCAGATGGATCGTGGCTGTCATATAGACATGCGAACTACATTAAACATTTTATTTCTGGCTTAAGACTAGGTCTTTGCCCTCATGGAGCTTAGGGTTCCAATGAAGAGTTAAAGAGACACAAACATGTGAGAAGTTGACCAAAGATTTTAATAACAGTTCAAATTAACAATAGAGGAGATGCCGTAATTTCTAATATAATTAGACAAATGCACTATCTTTAATTGCTGTAGAAAGTTAAAGAAGAAAAAGGTGATTTCAGGCTAAGGTGAACAGGTAGAAAGAGGACAATTTATGTGAGGGAAAGGGGAAGACCATAAACAAAATATCTCAGGAGAGGGTGGGAAGAGTAAGTTAGGGCTCAGCTGCAGGTAGTTTGAATGTCTGGATGTGGTACCGGGGGCACCAAGGAGCCATTTATAGAACAGCAAAAGGATCAAACAGTTCTGTTTGCTAAAATCTTGAGATTGTGTGTTTCATTGTCAGTTTATTTACAAAACGCAATGCAGCAGTTAACACAATGTTCTCAAATGAGAAATTAATTTAATACTCAAATAACTAAAGAGAGCATCAGTGGTATGTTGACTGATAAGTGAAAATGGTGGGTTTTCACTGGGTGCCACAGTGGTCAGACCTGTAGACTCTGCAGTCTGACTTACCTAGATTTCCATCCCAGCTCTGCCACTTAATAACCATAGAAAGTTACATAACTTCTCTCTCTGTCTTCGTCTTCTGATGTGTGAAAAGGGGATAATATTATATATAGCATCTTCCTTATAGAGATGCTGAGAAATTAAAATGAGTCACTATATGTGAAGCACGTATAACAGTCCTTCATACATAAAATTTATAGAAATATTAGCTATTTTATCAATCATGTTATTTAAGTATTAAGTACTGGATCCTAAGCTCCTATACAAAATTCATAGAAATGAAAATAAAGCACCATCCTTCAGGTATGAATTCATACAGTGTGAGCATGCAGTATCACTGATAACACGTTCGCTTTAATATACCCTATTGCCCAATTCTGACTCCAGGGTTAGATTTTTAGGTCAAAGTATGATCTGTGACCTGAAACCGCTGAGCGAGGCTGAAACCTGTTCAGGCAGAGGTCAAACCCAGACCTTGATGTCCTTGGTAACGCTGTCCAACCTAAAGCTGGGTGGATCGCGGTGCCTTGTGTTATGTAATGAGATTTATGAACTCTTCCAAGTCCTTTTCAGGGCACTGCACAAGGCTGTACCTCCCTGAACACCGAGGAGAAGCTGGCTCACCACACATTATAAATCAACACATAGATAAACACAGCGTTTTGTCCAAATAATTGTTTGTCAAATGGAGAAAAGAGACTTAAGCCATTAAAGTAACAATTAGGCTTCAGTTGTCCCTAGGCAGCCTATTTGCCCTTCTAACTATCTTATTTCATCTCGTGAAAACAGATCTCCAAATGATAACAAAAACAAGCACAAAACATGAATTTTTCAAAGCCTTTGAAAACAGTTCCTTGGCTTGTTGAAAAGTAGAGAATGTTTTCTTACTTTTTAAAAAGAATGTCTGACAATAGTTCTTTGTTCGTAACTAAAAATATACCTGTATTTTTAGTTGTATGGAGTCAGATGTGGTTGTTATTTTTACATAATCCAGATAGTTCCAGGAAATATTTCACTAACCATGCACTAATTTGGGGAAGTTATTTTAAGGATAAAACTTGCCATTGAACTTGAGGACATGATTTCTTAAACAAAGATAATCTATAGGTTATAATGACGACTTGATTTTCAAGCTATAGTTTTCACTGGACAAAAATATTGATTTCATGTGTTAGAATAAAAATCGATTCCATTAGCCTTCTCTCTCTGAACCTTTTTAAAATTGAATACTAAGTAGGCAAAAACATTCTCTAGAACCTATTATGTGACAGATATTTTCCTAAGGATTTTACATCAATTAATTCACTTTTTTCCTTACAATACATTATATTAACTCCTTTGTATAGGTGTACTTCTTTTATTCTCACAACATCTTTGATATTGTTATTTAACCATTTTTATTCTTATTCCCCCATTTTACACGTGGGAAACTGAGCCACAAAGAATCTAGTAAATTGCCTCTATGAAGGGACAGAGCTGGGATTTGATTCAAGGTTCTGTATAATCCAGAGCTCTGCTGTACACTTTGCTCTGAGGAAACAGTGCTTCCTTGAGGAATGTACCTCGCACAGCAACAAATCAGAGTGAAGTCATACGAGTGACAATCCATAACTAATCTACAGGGGGCAGGGAACCCTGCCTCTGGTCGCATGGTCGCATCAGCAGTGAACCTAACTAATCAGTTGCTGGCCCCTGGATTTCTTCAGACAATATGACCAGAAGGCCCTGTCTACTGACAGGGCCATTGAAGCTTTGCATTGTTAGGCCAGCTCTCACTTTCTACTGACTGACACTTAACCATTTTTCAGGCATTGAGGCTGTGGACAAAGAAGGGGATCTGTGGATGAAAGGAAAGGGGGTTCTATGGAAAGTAACCTCACAGGGTGATCTGATCGTAAATTCCTAACTGGGCAGGTCTTGGTGGGTAGTCATGCCCTAGGAAAAGAACTTTTAGTAAAAGGCCTATCTTTGCCTTAATAAGCAAGCCCTGTCCATTGTTGTGGTGCATGTAGTTTTGTGCCTTTTTGAGATGCCTCTTTTCAGCTCCCTGCTTCTAAAGGTGACCACCCTCAAGAGAACACATACTCTCCTCAGCTATCCTGTAATCCAATCCCTGCCTTGCTCTTCCCACCCCCATATCATCCTCCTTACATTCCCTCCTTCACTTCAAATTCATAAAAGAAACTGCAAGACTTTCATTCTTTGGAGCGCTTGAGATCTTGCGCCCCAGAATATGTCATAAGTTTGGCTCATATAAACTCTTATAGAAATTCTCTGCAGGTTTAGACATTCTTACATCAACAAGGTAATTCACTTGCTTATTCAACAAGCAATCAACAAAGATTTCTTAAGCGCTACGTGCAGCCAGGCACGAGAAATACCATAATGAATTACAAAGATTCCTTCACTCAAGGACATTATAGTCTATTCGTGAACATGAAAATTAAATTTGTAAATGTTGATATGTTTCAATATCAATATTTGTTCCTATTATCCTGAGAGTTAGATACAAGATTTCTGGGGCAGGGACAAACTCTGTGTAAGTTATTTGTAGTAAAAAAGTCATCAGTTCCCTTGGTTTCAATGTTTCCCTTTTCTGGGGTGATGCAGTGAGAGCCAGATGTAATCTTATACTTATTGGGGTCTGTACTATAGGTGAAGAACCCCTCAAAAGTCTGAGAGTTAATATAGAAGAGGGTTGGCTGTTCCCCCCTTTCTTCCTTCGTGTTACAGTGAGAGAAGACTTTGCTCCCTAAGGTACACAAACTGTCTTTTGGGAGAGGATAGGAAGGATCCTCGGTTCTCACTCTTCAGAATATAATACGTTTCTCTGAGTTTACAGTTCTTAGCATGGTTTTGGGTTATTATTTTTTAAAGTCAGTTGGAGCTACATTGTGTAGAATGGATTTGTTTGAAAACAGAATGAAAAATGGGGATGGGGACAGTTAGCAACAGTCCATTTTTGGCAGTGAGAATAAAGAAATGCAGCCAGATTTGAGAAATGTGTGGGAATTGGAGTAAACAGAATTTGGTAATTGATTGGATGAGAAAGAAAAATTGCAGTATTGCAATAATCTGAAATTGGAGTATGGGAGTGGATGGCTGTCCCATTCACGGAGAGGTAGGTATCTTGAGGAGAGACAGATTTCAGGGTGGAGGTTATGAAATTGGTTATTTTCATGTTGTCTTGAAGGGCTTCTGAAGCATCCGCATAGGCATGTCAAACAGGCAATTAGATATGTGAAAGCTAAAACTCAGAAGAGAGATCTGACTCAAGTTCTAAGTTTGGGAATGGGCAGAATAAAGATGGTTACAGAAGCCCCGGGGTGTGGGTCTAAGAAAGACTGTGGGGTGAAAAGAGAAGGAGGGATAGGAATCAAAAATGATTTGTATTTAGCAGTTGAGTAGAGGAGTAGGAGGCTGTGAGAGAGGTAAAAGAAAAACCGGAGGAATTCAAGAATGGAGAACATTTCAAGAAGGAAAGTGGGGTTAATGGTGTGAATCAGATCACGTTTCTTCCCAGCAAAACCACTGCAATTCTTTCCATTTTTCTTGGAATCAAATCATAACTCTTTGCTATGTTTTCAAGATCTGGCCTAGCTTCCTCTTCAGACTGACCTCCTACCACTCTCCCCAACTTTTCCCCTCCTGCCGTGCTGGGTTTCCTGCTGCTCCTTGAGTGGGCAGAGTTTGTTCCCACATGTTTCTTCAGTCTTTGCTCTTCACACAGGCCCTTCAAGAGGAAAAGATAGTGTCACCTTCTCCAGGACAGTGACCAGGCCCTGCTTTGGTCAGATGCTTTAGTAAACACAGGAGTGGAATATTCCAACTGTCCAAGTCTGAGTCATGTGCCTCCCCACCGGGCCAGAGGAATGGGGATGTGGTGACAGTTGGCCCAATTTGAACACTATAGACTGAGCAGGCTAACAAAAAATGTGTAGAAATATTTCCCCAAAGGAAAGGATGGTGGCAAACCCAAAGAATGTCACTATGGCAGGAAAAGCTGAGGTCAAAGTGGAGGTGGGGACTGAGAGGGATTTCCAGTAGCTCTGGGGAGAAGCAAGAGGAAACAGTGTGGGTTGTAGGTGGATCATATTTTTGGCTGTGAAATTTATTTGTAGAGAAGGGGAAAGATGAGAAGATCAGAGGTCTGAGGACAGAGATTTACTCCAGGCATGTAAAGCTGGTACAGCATTAAAAAATCAATCATTGTAATCTACCACACCAACAAACTAAAGAAGAAAAGTCATATAATCATATCGATTAAAGAAGAACAAAGTTGAAGGACTCATACATACTCCTTGATTTCAAGACCAAAGACTAAAGCTATAGTAAACAAGACAGCATGGTATTGGTGAAACCATAGACATATAGATCAATGGATCGGAATAGAGAGCAATCAACATAGTACCAAATAAATATAGTTAAGTGATTTTTGACAATGTGCAAAAGCAATCCCATGGAGAAAACATTCTTTTTAACAACTAACGCTGGAACAATTAGATATCCGTATATGTTTTTTGAAAAATTATAGGACAAAAATCTCACACCTTACACAAAATTTAATACAAAGTGGATTATAGACATAAACATGAAACACAAAACTATAAAATCTTTAAATAAAACATAGAAGAAAAGCTAGGTGGCTTTGGTTTTGGTGATGAGTTTTTTAAATATAACATCAAAAGTCTGATCCATGAAGGAAAAATTTGATAAGTGGGATCTTATTAATATTAAAACTTCTGCTCTGTGCAAGATACTGTTAAGGGGGATCTAATGAGCATGCGCTAGCATGAGAGCAACACAGAGGCGTTTCTGGTATGACAGTAACAGAGATTGATGGAAGATAGCGAAAAAGGGGGAGATTGACATGAGCTGCAAAGTTGTAGGGTTTTCTCATGAAAGGCTGGAGGAGCTTTGGCATGAGGAAATAAGGAAGACATGAACCTTGTAACCACACATTCTAACCCTGAGATATCTGTGTTATGAAACCTTGAGGAGAAGTGATTTGGAAATGTCAAGTTTATACGAATGTAATAAAGGAATGTTTACTTAGCTGGTGTGTTGGGTCGAGTTTCAGAAGACACAGGACAGAGCTTGGAAAAGAAGTAAAAGGAGTATATTGTCAAAAGGGATGAGTATTACGAACACAGAAGATGAGTATTATGAACACTGAGGGTCTTGAATTAAAAGATTACAGAGGAAAACAGGGTTTATGAAGAATTGTTATTTTAGTCTTGATCAGTGCCTGGAGAACAGGTCTCACAGAATTCAGACTTGGAGAGGCAGAGTGGATCCGATGGTAGGGAGAGCTGTTCCTTCTTTTCTTTGTCCATGGGGATGGTGATAACTATGGAGGCTGCCAGTGAGCCCGATTGCCTTTGTCCACAGGAGAAGGGGTAGCATGGGTAGCATGGCTAGCATGGGTTCCTCATATAAGGATGCTTTGCACTGAGTCTCTGCTGCAGCCCTCCACAGAGAGGTGAAAGGGAGTTGTTGAAATTGAATGTTTGTTTATTATGCTTTATTATGTGCCCAGGACTGTGAGAGATATAAACGAAGCTTAAAAATTATAACACAACCGCCTGGCCAGTGTGGCTCAGTGGTTGAGCATTGACCCATGCACCAAGACGTCTCCGGTTCAATTCCTGGTCAAGGCATGTGCCCAAGCTGTGGGCCAAATCCCCAGTGGGGGATATGCAGCAGGCAGCCAAATGATGTTCTCTCTCGTTGATGTTTCTATCTCTCTCTCCCTCCTTTTCTCTCTCTCTCTCATATCAATAAAGAAAAAAAATTAAAAAATATTATAACACAACTTATATGTTCATAAAAAATTAGAAAGCATTATAAAAATGGTATTTAACCAAGCACTGGATAGTCTCATGCTTAATAATAAGTAGCAGGAATCATTGAGATAAATGTATCAGGGCAGCTTCCTAGAGGGAAACAATAATTCCTAGAAGGAAATTGAAGTTTTAAAAAAGTTTAGAATCTGGTTAGGAGAAAAAAAAATATATATATATATAAGCAGACTGAAGAAAAGGGAAAAAAATGTACATAATAACCCCAGGGCCAGAATATGAAATATGGAATGAGTGTGTGTGAGTGTGTGTGTTTGAGTGAGTATTGTGCGTGTAAACCCAGATGTATTGCAATTGACAGGAGACAAGGAAGGCAGTAAAATAAAGGTAATAAAAATTATGATGGGCCCTGGCTGGTTTGGCTCAGCGGTTAGAGCGTCAGCCTGCAGTCCAGAGAGACCCGGGGTTCGGTTCCCGCTAAGGGCACGTATCTCAGTTGCAGTTTGTCCCTGGCCCTGGTTGGGTCATGCGGGAGGCAGCCACTCGATGTGTACCTTTCACATTGATGTTTCTCTCTCTCTCTCTCTTCCTCTCTCTCCCTCCCACTTTATCTGAACAAAAAAATT
Source organism: Tadarida brasiliensis (assembly GCA_030848825.1). NCBI lineage: Eukaryota > Metazoa > Chordata > Mammalia > Chiroptera > Molossidae > Tadarida > Tadarida brasiliensis. The sequence goes on along the minus strand of CM061267.1, from coordinate 71,551,009 downwards.
GAAAAATTTCCTCGGATGAGGATAAAAAATAATAAAAAAAATTATGATGGGGAAATGTGAAATAAGAGATTGGGATAGGTAGAGATGATCAGGGATCTTGAAAAGTGTAGGCATGATCTGACACACAGTAAAAAGCCATCCTTGATGTTGACCAAGGAGCTGAATGATCAAAGTAGCATTTTATAGAAATTAGAAACGCATTTGTGTACAGGATAGTCTGGAGTGGAGACAGGTAGTTTATAGCTCAGTAAGTGTCTTTGCAAGTCAAAACATTGTTCAGTCTCTGTGGAGCTAAATTAAAGAACTCCCAACAACATATCATTTTCTTTCTTTCCTCTCAAAGGAATGTTGACATGGTGAGCAAAATAGTTTCATCACGTCTTTGTATCCTCTTTTTAAAGAGAATATTAAAGAACTGCGTGTGTTATTTTTATCTGAGGAGCTCCGTGTATAGGGACTTTAACTTCTATCCAGAAATGTTATTGTGGGAAATTTTCCTCTCAGCATACATACTAGTTATTTTTATTTGATGCATTAAACATTTATTTCCAGTTGGTTGGCTTTTATATCTTTTTATTTATATTAAACTTTCCTCAGCCTTGGGATTTTTTAAAAAATTAAATTTATTGGGGTGATATTGATTAATAGGATCATAAGCTGGGTTTCAAGTGTACATTTCTATGATACGTGATCTGCATATTGTATTGTGTGCCCACCACCCAAAGTCAAATCATCTTCCATCACCGTATATTTGGGTCCCTTTACCCTTTACTACTCCAGCACCCCCTCCCTCTGGTAACCTCCATACTGTTGTCTGTGTCTATGAGTTTCAGTTTTATATCCCACATGAGTGAAAGTATATGGTTCTTAGCTTTTTCTGAGTGACTTATTTTGCTTAGCATGATATTCTCAAGGTCCATCCATGTTGCCACAAATGGCAGTATTTTATCCTTTTTTAAGGCTGAGTAGTATTCCGTAGTGTATATGTACCACATCTTCTTTATCCAGTCCTCTATTGAAGGACACTTTGGTTGTCTCCATGTCTTGGCCACCATGAATAATGCTGCAATGAACATAGGGGTGCATATATCTTTGCAAATTAACATTTTTGAATTTTTCAGGTAGATACCCAGAAGAGGGATTGCTGGGTCATATAACTCTATTTTTAGTTTTTTGAGAAATTGCCATACTGGTTCGGTGAAAAGGAACCTTCATTCACTGCTGGTGGGAATGTAAACTGGTACAGCAACTATGGAAAACAATTTATATCTTTGATTTATTTATTTATTTTTTAATCCTCACCCGAGGATATTTTTCCATTGATTTTTAGATAGAGTGGAAGGGAGGGGAGAATGGGCAGAGAGAAGCATCAATGTGAGAGAGGCACATCAATTGATTGCCTCTCGCCCTTGATGGGGAAACGAACCCGCAACCTTTCAATTTGCAGGCCGATGCTCTAACTACTGAGCAACCGTCCAGAGCAACAGTTTTTTCTTGTTTTTTTTCCCCACTGACCCCCTCCTTCTAACAGTTTATATCTTAACATGGAGAAATTGATAAGGCATCCCTCCCTAAGAATTCAAATGACTAAACTTTGAAAGCCAAAACCTTTAAGACGAGAAGAAATAGGGTTATTTAGTGAAGACTGGGAAATAACTTAAAACTGTTTCCCCAATGGACAGGGATTTATCTTATCACAGTTTTTATCTCTCCTAAAGATAATGCAAGAACGAACAGTTGTTTTGAACTATGATTTCAAGGGGGAACCCCCAAAAGAATTTTCTTAAAGTAAGTGATTGACAAGGAGAAAATTCTGAGATGTCCTAAATTAAATCACAGCAGGCCTGAGGGTGGAAGAGACAAGAGAGTTTGATCCGTTAACAACTGCAGGGCAAAACCAGCAAGACTGCTCGCATTCCTAAGCCCATGTTGGAATTAATTTACAGGTGGCTATTTTTGCAGTTATCTCAAGAGAATAGCCAGACACCAGGGAACAGCAGGCGGCTCTGCTTCCTGCTTATGCATCAACTTTCTGGAGCGTTGCCCCCAACCAATCCAAAGGAATAAACTCCTCTCCCTTACGGACTATGAACCTACCCAGAACTAGGCGCACTTCACCCTCTCCCACCCCTTTTATCTAGAACTGACGTAAACAACTTCATCTTTCAAAACAAGTTACATCTTTTTTCTCCCTACTTGATGTGTAAAAAAGCCCGTCAACTCCCGGGCTGTGGACATGCTGTCTTCTCCATCTAGTCCTGCTGCTGGTTCCAACTGCACGCCCCGCGACCTGGTGCTTTCTGGCCAGCATATGCCTCAAGAAACCCTTTCTTTTGGAAAGGCTTTCAACATTGAAAGTTTTTGTTTAACATGATATACGGAAGCAGATTATTAAGGAATGTTATAGATCTTCCCAGAAGAGTTTTGCTAAGATTGTGGAGGTCCAATTTGACTTTAAGCAAAACTCAAATATGTCACATGCAGAGGTGATAGAGGTCTAGGGAAATCAGAACTAAATTAGGTACCTATTTTAATATTAAAACTACAATACCTTTTGACTTGTACATTTAAGAGAGACTCCGATTTACCAGGGATGGACACCAGAAAGAAACCTTCGGGGAGGAAGCTGGAAGCAAAGTCACTTCAGAAGTAAGGATTCACAGAAGGGGAAGGCACAGTTTTGAAATTTTAAGTATAGGATGTTTTCTGTCACTCATATTCGTTTTCTGTTACCATTGAATATATTTTTAAAAGATTAATATTAAAAACTACTACAAGTACTCTGACTTCAACTTTTAAGCATTGGATCCCATGCTCACCACTCTGGAACGCCTCTGCCCGAAGGTACTGGTGAAGGTCCTCCCCTACTGTATGAGTTTCCAGGGGATGTAGTGAGAAATTACCAAAGACTGGGTGCCTTAAACAACAGAAACTTATTGTCTAACAGTATTGAAGGCTAGAAATCTGAAATTAAGGTGTCAAAAAGTTGATTCTTTCTGAGGGATATGAGAGAGAATCTGTTCTATGCCTATCTCCCACCTTCTGATAGCCTCAGGATTTCCTTCGCTGATAGATGGCATTCTCCCATGTCTTCACATTATCCCCCTCTCTCTGTGTTCACAGTTCCCCTTTTTATATGGACACAGTCATATTGGATTAGGGCCCACCCTAATGAGCTCATCTTAACTTGATCATCTGCAAAGATTTTATTTCTAAACAAGGTAACATTCACAGGTACTCGGACTTAGGACTTCAACATCTTTTGCATGGACATAAGTCAGCCCGTAGTACCCATCATCATCTACCTCACCACTCACCATAATGCAACTTTGGCACCAAGAGAGTTCCAGTGCTTCTGAGGTGGAGCAAATTCAAGTGTCAGGTGGAATAGGAACAGAAAATTGCTGGCAATGAATTCAAATTCTTAAACGCATTCGGTGACCAGAGCAAAGCTGGCAGGAGCTGAAGGTAGTGGGGAGTTGTTGCTTGTATAGAATCTTGAATGTTATGTTAAAAATCTGATCTGAGCCATGGCTGGTTTGGCTCAGTAGTTAGAGCATCAGCTTGTGGACTGAAGGGTCACAGGTTCGATTCCCAGTAGAGGGCCTGGGTTGCAGATTCTATCCCTGGCCCCTGTTGGGGTTGTGTGGGAGGCAATCAGTTGATGTGTCTCTTTCACAACAATGTCTCTCACTCCCTCTCTTTCTTCCACTCTCTCTAAAAAAAAAAAAAAAAAATTTGATCTGAGCCCCGGCAATACTGGCTCAGGTTGTTGGAGCATCACCTCATATACTGAAAGGTCATGGGTTTGATTCCTGGTCAGGGCACATACCTAAGTTGAAGTTCCATCCCCAGTTGGGGTGCATATGGGAGGCAATTGATCAATGTTTCTCTCTCACATTGATGTTTCTCTCTCTCTCGGTCTAAAAAATTCAATAAGCATATCCTCTGGCGAGGATTTTAAAAAATTGATATGATCATTATTTTACTTCTTGAATCAAACTACTCTATTAAAATTTGGATTATATATTTTTTAAAATTGGGTAGATTAAAACTATTTGGTGGATATCTATGGCCTATCAAAGCTTTGTTGTTACCTATCAAAGTTACCAGTTTGAAAAGTCTGCACCTAAAGTCTGCCAGACCTAAAATACTATGGCTGCTAATTCAATACTTCTCTTGTAATGTTTCTATTTTCTTCACAAGACCTAGATGTGACTTTTTTTTTAGTTCTTTATTTAAAATATGAAATGAGGAAATCAGTCTTAATTCAACTTAAGATTTTGTTTACTTTAAAAAAAAGGCTGCTGCTTTAAAGGAAATCTTGTTAAAGCTTTAGCTTTCTTTTTCATCCCCAAAAGAAAGAAAAACACTATATTTATCAAAACTATGCTTCTGGGAAGATACTATAATTAAATCTAATAAACCTAATTTATGAGAAACAACTAACAGCAAAGAAAACATTGGATCCTCTAGAAAGTTCTATGAAACCTCATAAACTTACCTAAAGAAAAATCTCCAGAACTTAGCCAATTTTTCTCTTTTTCCCAGAAAAGAAGGCACTCGGAATTGACACTATCTGGTAAAAAGAGAAATCAAAGACATTTCCTCTTTATCAACTCATATCCAAATTCTCCTCAAAATCTGGCTCAAAATACACCACTCCATAGGAACCTGTACTTCACTAATCATTTCATTACTCCTATCCAACCTCATTCACTCTGTTAATTCCTGAATGTTTTCTGTAACTACCCTAATTTGTGCTTTTCTTCACTTATTTTGCACATACTATGTATGGTTTTCCCCCTTCCTCAAGCTGTTAAGAGCAGGGACTGTCTCTTTTTTAAGATATATGTTCTCATTTGCACTTAATACAAGGGCTCTGCAATAAGATGTGGTGGTGGAGGTGAGGTCTCCATCCTCCCTCCAGCCCTTTCCTGTGCTAAAGAGAAAACCACAGGCCCAAAATGGCATCACTCATTCTAAAGCCCATGACACCAAACCTAGATTTAATACCTGACCTCATTGCAGTTTCAACTCCTTCCAGAATGTAATCTTAATCAACAAGTCTGGAATTTTCTGGTCAGCACCAATGAGGTAATCTGTCCTGGGCCCTCTCTGTCCCCCAGAGGAAGAAGAGGCATAGTAAAGACTCTTGCCACTCCTTTCCCCTCAAATAATAAGACCTGGTGTAAAATAATCCTTTCTTTTAATTTGTTAATAGCTCCCTTGCCCCACCCCTCTTCCTAAAAAAACTTTTCATTTTGTATAACTCCTTAGAGTATCTCTCTACTTGCCAGATGGGATGCTGCCTGATTCATGAATCATTTAATAAAGCCAATGTGATCTCCAAATTTACTGAGTTAAAAATTTTTTTAAACACCTGACTCCATCAGCATTTCTTCCAAGTCCACTTTGCCTTCAGGAGGCAACCCAAGGTTTTCCATGGCCAATCTGCTGTACCTCCCTCCTTGGGTTCTACCCTAAAATCATAATCTTGTTCCTCCTTACATGTTCTCTGTCCCCTATCCAGCCTTATAAAACAATGGACTTGGTCTGGGTCCCATTCTTGACTACTTGGCCGATAAACAACTTATGCCTAGTCATTAAACAGTTGCCTTAAATCAATGTGGACTTACCCTAAAAATGGAATTTAGACACTGTAGTCACTTAGTGGAGGAAAACTTTCTGAACAAGATGATTGAAATTAGTGATTCAGTGTCAATTTCCAATATTCTAAAATTTCAATATATTATGCTATTAATTAAGTACCAAAGTACCAATATTGTTGTTGGTGTTAAGAGGAACAGTTTGCTTCCCTAAAATATGCTTGTTTGGAGTATTGATTATATAAGCTGGTTATTTTTTAAGAAAGTGAAGACTCAGGAAGAACATTTCTTCCCCCTAACTGCCTAAAATAATTTAGATAGAGGACCTGCTCCAGGAAGAGAGCTATTGATATAAATAATGATGACTTAAGAAATGGCCAAACCTGTAGAGAATGTTTAAAGAGTTTTTTTGAACCAAACTGATGACATATTCCAGAGAACAAGATCTCAAATGCTCCGGAGAATAGCAGTGTTGCCTTTTCTCTTATGCATTTGAAATGAAGGATGAAATGTAAGGAAGATTACATGAAGGTGGGAGAAAACAAGGTGAGGATCAGATTACAGATTAGTTAAGATTATGTGCTCTCTGACTGGTTTATTTTGCTTAGCATAATACTCTCCAGGTCCCTCCATGCGTTCTCAAAGGTAAGAGATCTCTCTGTCTTACAGCTGCATAGTATTTCATTGTATACATGTACCACAGCATTTTTATCCACTCATCTACTGACGGACACTTGGGCTGTTTCCAGATTTTAGCTATTGCAAATAGCACTGCTATGAACATAGGGGTGCATATATTCTTCCTGAAGCCAGTCAGAGAAAGACAAGTACCACATGATCTCACTTATTTGTGGAACATAATGAACAAAATAAGCTATCGACCAAAAGAGATCCAGAACCATGGAAGTAAGGAACAGACTGACAAACCTCAGAGGGTTGGGGGTGGGAGGTGTGGGAAGAGATAAACCAAAGAACTTATATGCATATATGCACAACCAATCAACACGGACACTAGGCTGGGGAAGGCAGGAGGGGCTGGGAACTGGAAGGAGGGGATTAATGGGGAAAAACGGGGGGACATCTATAATACTTTCAACAATATAAATAAATAAATAAATAAATAAATAAATAAATAAATAAATAAATAAATGTTGTGGTTTTTTTCATTAAAAAAAAAAAGATTATGTGCTCTCAAGCTCCAGAAGGAGGGGTCTGAAAGGTGTGTTAACCTAGGTGCACAGAAACAGTGGACAGGACTTGCTTAAGGCAAGGATAAACCTTTTATTACGGTTAGGTGCCTGAGGCATGGTTCTCTACCATGACCTGTCCAGTTAGGAACTTATGATCAGATCCTTTTGTGGAGTTACTTTTTATAGAACCTCATTTTCTTCCACAATAACTACAGCTAAATATGACCTAAGTGAGCAGACAGGGAGGAGTCTAGCAAGTCTGTGTTCTGTTGTTTCTGCTTGACCCGGCAAGAATTTGTTCATCAACCATTTGCTCCTTCTCACCTCCCTGTACATTGTCTACCTTCCCTTTGAAGCCCAAATCACTATTCCCTTTCTATTTAATATTTAGGTCAAGACGCTATAGAAGTCTCAACTGCCCGATTTGTCCCAGTCCGTATATTCTTAGGAAACCCCCATATGGACATGTGTAATACATTTGGTTACTTTCTTCAGTGAATCTGTTTCATGTCAGTTTGGTGACTAGACCAGCCAGAAGAACTCTGTGGGAAAAGAAGGGACTCTTCCCTTCTCCCCCACAGTATGCTGCCATATTTCAATATTTTAAAAGTCTGAAATCTGAAATATTTATGCTTTGAGAAGTACCTAGAGAGTTAAACACAGCATTAAAAGGGAGGCTTTATAATCTCTCAGGGTATTTGAGTGAGTAAGTGAAAAAGACTGGAACACTAACCCAGATTTTCCCAGGTCAAATTCGCTCTAGTTTCACTTCTTAAAAGAAGTTGGGATTTTTTTTTCTTTTTAGTGTTTCCTGAATATGTAAAGAAAGAGAGCCTCCTTAAAAGAGAATTATAAAGAACAAAGACTTAGTTTCACCCTTGAGATAGCTGCACTTCCAATGGTGTCAGTTTGATAGGGAACATAATCAGTGTCTAATGGTGGAAACTTCTTATCTGTGGGGTTGATTTATTTTGTGTTTGAACAAAGGCTGTTTCATAGCACAAGCTAAGAACCAGGCATCTTGCAAATTGACTGCTGGGCCTCAGTATCAAAAGCTATAGCCAATAAAAATATAAAATAAAAATAAAATTTCTGAAAGATTGCCTTCATAGTGTCACATGAGATTATTGGTAGATAAAAGTTCGGAGGAAAATATTTGGATTTAGTTTATATTTATCTCCTCACTATTCCTGCACCTAGTATAAAATATGCAAAAGCTTTTCTAGTGGATGAAAAAATTTGCCCTAACACTAGGCTCACTACCCAAGATAATGCCACTGATACATATTGTTCTTGACATCACACTTGTGAAAAAATAAATCAAATAATTTAATTCATTTTCAGTTTTCAAGACTGATTTTCTTTGTTTTATGTAATGTTTAGCTTATTTTGTACACTTATTTTTATTGCTTTCCCCTACCATTAATTCAAATTAGAATGATAATATATGTTTAATATTCATGTTTTTGAAAATTAACTTTCAGTGTTGTGTAATATGTATTTGTACATTTTATATACAACATATATCAAATATTTAGTTTCAATAATTTTGAATTTTTTCCTGAATTCTGAAAACTGTTTTTAAATAAACTATGGATATTAATACCAGAATAGCAATACATTATGAAATAAATACAAAAATACCAGTATGTCATTCTGCTCCAATAGTGACTGATTTTCTGTGGCTCGTCTTACTAATGTCACATAAATGACCACCAGCTCTAGATGGCTGAATGTTCAAATGAATGGTCAGTGTACTTTTTTTTATACTCCCCTCCCAACCTGGGTGTGTCTTCTGACCCTGCAACCTTAGAAAGGGGAAACCAGTTATGCCTTGAGCATCACCTGTGTGCCTAGCCCGCTGCTCTATGCTTTACATAATCATCTCATTAACCCTCACAATTATTCAGTGTGGTCCTTGTCAAAACTGCCATTTTACAGTTGAGGAAATGGACACGAAGCCGGTTGAATAGAACAGGAAGTATTGCATTTGTTCTTCAATATTTAAATGTATGTAGATATTTTCTGAGTAGGAATTCTCTTTAGGTGACTAGGAATAATAATGTCTTCCATTTGTGTGGCACCAAGTATTCATTTGCCAAGCATTTTCCATTTGCCAGCAGTTTGTTGAACACTGTGATCCCAGTCCGGTTCAAGCCATAGGGTCGGGTATTTTTCCCCCAGTCACTGCTTGAAAACATGCTCCATCGAATCTCCTTTTCCCATGACTTTAAGACATCTCCGGCGGAGGTGTCTGCTTTCTGACCTTTACAGGTTGTAAAATATATACTCCAGTGTCCCCCACTTCAGTTTTTTATCCAAATTAAATATCCCTCTCCTCCCCTAAGACCCAGGGACAAGCCTGAGGCATGGATGTGGGCAAAGAGAGGGGCTTCTATTGATGCTTCTCCCTACCCGCTGCATCTTCTGGGTCCTTTCTATGTCAAGGACAGATAGAATTCACAAAGGAAGCAGAAATGTTTTTTAATTACCAGTTGCCGTTGTGGTCTCTGACCTCCCCCATGGCAGCCATCCAAATGCCGCCCCTCTCGGCAGGCACCTGATGGTCATCTGGAAGGTCCTTTTAGAGGTCTCCTTACTGCATGCCATGTCTCAGGAAATCAGCTCCAGGGGACCTTTCCCAAGCTCCTTTATCTCCCATCCCGATATAATCCACCCTACAGACTTGCTGCTGGGGTCTCTTTTCGTGAATCATATTTAGGGTACAGTTTTATACAATAATTCAAGTCTTCCGTGGTGTCCACTTGACCTATGAGAAGACTTGTGCATTTTTTTCCTGCCAGATAACGGAGTGTGCCCTGTTCCCCTACTGCTCATTTTCTCTACCTTGAGTTCTCTCCCTAAATCTCTTTCCCATTGCTTAAGTCAGCACTAAGGGCAGTTCAGCAAGTCCATTGCATAAGTTGGTGGCCAACTTAAAAACAAAAAATGTCCAGATTTAACTTCTTGCCAGCACCTTCCACCCACTACAAATCATTTTCTTGGAACACCCCCATGGCTTAATTTAGAAGGAGCACCCTGAGTGGAAGGAGAAGACACGAACTCTTTCAGAGGCTGAAGATTTACAATGCAGTTGTTCCGTCAAGATTAGATTAGTGAGTTGAGAGTGATAACTGGGGCCGCAGAATGAACTGACCGCTTACTAAATCCCCATCACCTATTTATCTCCCACTTGAGAACCAAGTTGCCAATTCTGAGACATAAGAAAAGCCCCATTCAGAATTCTATCGCGTGTACTGTGTATATGAACTCCACACCACACTGCATGACATACCTTAAGAAAGTGAAGCACAAATAATGTTATGCTAAGAAGGCAGGGGATTTTTCATCACCTTGCATCATGCTTGGCACATAACAGGGCTCAATAAATTTTATTAAATAAACATTGAATATATAATACTATGAATGACTAGCCCAAGATCAAGCTTTGGCAATGTGAAACAGTATTCACACTGAGTTCTGTTTGACCATCGATATCTCCCTAAATGAAGTGTCATCCTCACACAGACGCTGACTATAACAGCTCCTTCAGTCTGACTCAGACATACCTTTAGTGAAACATCTCATTTCTCTCCCCATATTAGAATCTAACCCTGTGAGGGTTCCAGCCACATACATGTGAAACCAATTAACAGGTCCCAAGCCCAGAATGAGCTTATCCTGCCCGGGCTTGACTTTCTACACTTTGCAGTTGCCTATGGTTGGTGAAATCTCTCCGTGGCAGAATCCTTAACATTTACACAGATCATTATCCCCCGAGCTTTTCTATTTTCAGTTGCTTAATAAGCAAGAAGGATCTATGTGACATTTAACATCTCTTAATTACTGTAGGTTCTCAACTTCAGGGCTATAAAAGCTGGTTAGTTGCTTGTAGAGACTTTAAACTCAAAAAGTATTGGATGGATGGATGGATGGATGGATGGATGCCTACATTTCAGGTAGACACCATGTAAATGCATATTGGTTCATGTCAATTTCATAAACCAAAAAAAGTAGTTGAATCTTATAAACTTAAAGAACTGTGCAAAGATTTCAAATGAGAAGCTATACCTTATACAAATATAAGGAATGTATTTTTTTAAACTTAAAAATATTTATTTAAATGGACCCTTAATTCTTACTATTATTAGAGAGGAAGATATATTTCTAAATATTTGGTTTTAGAGTTGGACCAAGATGGAGACACTGAGAATTTAGAAAGACTGGGGAAGAGAGCGGAGAGACATCTATTACCTCTGAGAGAAGATTCAAGTCTTCTCTCAGCTTTGCCTGCACTGACAGAACTTCAATTAACCTTTGTGTTCCCTGCCGCAGCTTGAGCAGAGGGCTAACTGGGGAGAGCAGCAATTCACACTGTGCCTGGACCTGTATGAAATGAGAGCATGGTGGTTATTTTCCTTGGGTACTGCCTCCAAGGTCCATGGCCTGAGGCTCTGAAGTGCAAAATAAACAGAGAAGAAATATATTTGCATTTGGCTTTAGCTAGTGTGATTACAGTTGTCCATAAATGTACAGTCATCTCTGGTAATCATTTAAAACCTGATCGGCCCTGGCCGGTCTGGTTCAGCGGTAGAGCGTCAGCCCGCGGACCAATGAGTCGCGGGTTCGCGGCCAAGGGCATGTACCTCGGTTGCAGTTTGGGTCAGGGTCGTGCGGGAGGCAACCAGTCGATGTGTCCCTCTCACGTTGATGTTTCTCTGTCCCTTTCTTTCCCTCTCTCCTCCCCCTCCCACTCTGCCTAAAGATAAATAGAAAAATATCCTAGGGTAAGGATTAAAAATAATAATAATAATAATAATAATAATAAACCTAATCGAAGGGCTGCGAAATACAGGGAAACAGTCTGTACTCTTGGTGTGCAAGGCCAAGGGAGCAAGGAGGGGCTGTGGCAACCCAGCACCACAGTGTCCCCTTCTGGGGCGGTAGAGAGGCCTTGGTGTCTATTCTTGGCATTGATATAGCTCTCTCATAAGTTTCTGGCAACCTCCCAGAGAGAACAGCATGTTCCTTGCTGAGTGTATAAAAGGCTTCAAAAACATGTTTGTGAGCTCAGCCCAGAAGGCAGGGACTGGCTGAGTCCTACCCAGTCACCTACTGCCTCTCTGGAGTGTCAGGGGGAAGTCTCGGCTCAGCCCTGTTATGCAAGTTCTCACAAGCTGGGCTGGCCCCTGGGTCCAGGCGGGGCCACTGCTGTGTTGTCCATATAATCAGTGCAGAGATCAATTTTTAGGGAACCTGAATGTTCCTGCAGACCAAGGTCCAAAAAAATATTGTGTTGCAAGGAATAAATATAGATTGAGTTTCAGCTAACCTCTTGTTATGGTCACAAAGGCCTCCTTTGGAAATTTGCACCTGTTTTCCAGGGTTAGATCTCGCTAGGCATGATTACTCACCCTGTGGGAGCTAAGATAACGCAGATTAACACCAGCTTCCGGCTCTGCCAGCTTGAAGGGACTGACTCACTCCCTGCTCCTCACACTACCTTTTCAGGAGAGTGAAATCAGAGCAGAAGGAGGGATTAGTTAGCCTGGTTTGAGGGGTCCCTGAGGGGGCTGCTGAGGTTTCCAGGAAATAGAAAAGGGGTTATCAGAAGGACCATGAGTTCCTGGGCCCCAGGGGCAGGCAACCTAGATCCACTTGTCCAGAATTCTAATAGCACCCAAAGCATTGTGGAGTATCTATGGACAGACTTAGAGATCGTAAGATTGCATCATTTACAGACCGAGTCTTGTGGACAAGGTAGGCCCATGAAAAAATGGGGTCACCATAGAATTTTCTGAAATCAAACTAGTGCAATTTCTTCATCTTCTAATGTATCCAGCACTTTCTCTGACCAGTCCTAACATACTTTTCCTAGTATGGTCTTGCACTGTTGTTTACTGAATGTACAGTCTTTGATAATTGCATAACCTCTCTGTACTGCAGTTTAATTATTAATAAAGATAACAGTACAGTCCTCATAGGGTTGCAGTGACAATTAAATGAGTTAAACTAAGTACGATAATTAGTATCATTATATTTGCCATATTACATTTGCCATAAATAATAGTTAAAAGAATCAATGAAGTAACACCTTTAATAGTGAGTCCAATATTTAATTGCTCAACTTACTATTAACAAACCAACAACAAAAAAAGCCAAAATACTGGACCAAATACAGGGAACACAGAAGTTATTGCATAAATGCTCAATCAAGTGAATGTTTTTAGGAAATGTTCCTGCCACCCAATAAGTCTGGGACACAGCCATTTGCAAATGTGTTCACAGAGCTGCTCTTATCCTGGTCACAGCGTCACTGCCAAACCGATGTCTTTATATCCAGGAAATGTGGCCACCCTGGAAATCTTCTGAGGACTCCTTAGTTCAGAAAAGGGTCTTCAAAACTCTGAGTCTGGCCCTGAGCTCTGAATTGTCAATTCCCGTGAAGTTGCCTGAGCATTCATCTTCTTAGGTCTTTGCCTTTGATGAACCCTTTCCTTTAAGGACTCTGCAGGCTTCTTTCAATCTCAAAAATTCCATACCAAAACATGTGAGATAAAAGATTTCATAAATCACCTTTCGCTTGCAGCAATTATGAACTCTGAAAGAGACAGGTCATCACAGGGTCCTCACAATCTGCTCCAAAGTTAAAGCTAACAGTCCCCCTCATATCACCACCCCCTCTTCAACCACTGCCTTCAACCCAGCACACACACACACACACACACACACACACACACACACTATAAGCAACAGGAGGGTAGAGGCCATGCATCTCATCTCCTGTTTCTGCACGCCAGCAGAAGACTGCATTTTGTTAACTGTAGAGGTTAAATCACAGGGACGCTGTTCTTGGGGATACCAGGCATTGCTGAGGGCAGAAGTGCCCCACTGAAAGAAAATAGGATTAAATGAAATCTTGTGTACTGAATAAAATACCCCCCAAATCATTTCTCCAACTCCACTTAGAGAAAAACAGTAGTCAGACTTAGACTCTGTAAGCTGCAAAATGTTGGGTTCTCTTCAGTTGACCAGCTCATGAGAAAATGCAGGTATAACGAGTGGAGTGAACGAGTCCCACTCTACAGACCACGTCTCTGCACAGTCACCATGCAGTGAAGCCCCACGCCGAGCTTCTCCACCGCTTGTCAGTGTCTCAGTCCTCATTGTCAATAAAGCCAGGGATCATTAAACTTAGAGAATAAAATGAAATAATATAAAACACAAGGAAGATAGTAACATAATAAAGGGAAATTAAGAGGACAAGGAGATGATAAAGGAAGCAAGGAAAATTTTCTAAATACTCAGTGATACTTTTGCGACAGCATGGATGGACCTGGAGAGTATTATGCTAATTGAAATAAGCCAGTCAGAGAAAGACAGGTACCATATGATCTCATATATCTGTGGAATCTAATGAACAAAAATTGACGAACAAAGTGGAGACTCATGGATAAAGAGAACAGACTGAAAGCTGTCAGGGGGGAGGGGGTTGAGGGCTGGGACAGAACAGTAAGGGATTAAGTCAAGAAAATAAAGAAAGACTCATGGACACAGACAATAGTACGGTGATTGCCAGAGGGAAGGAGGGGGAGGTAGAAGAGGGCAACGGGAATAAATGGTGATGGAAGGAGACTTGATTTGGGGTGGTAAACACATAATACAATATACAGATGATGTAATGTGGAATTGTACACCTGAAACCTGTATAATTTTACTAACCAACGTCACTCAAATAAATTCAATCAAAAATGTTAATAAAATAAAATACTCAGCAATATAGATGATGTTGCATCAAGAAATAAGAAGAGTAAAAAAAAAAAAAGCCAAAATATGAAATACAGAACCTGAGAATCCCAGAATTGAGCAGCAATTTTGACAGTTAATAGTTAGGTGACCTTGGTCACATTACATAACTTTTCTGATCCTCATTTCTTCACATATAAAATAAGGATGGTACTAGCAGTTACCAGTTGTTGACTGCTATGTGTCAGGCACTATGTTCAGCATTTTATAACCATTATAAATAGAGATTTAATAATCATACTAGATTAATCATCACACTGATAGATGATACAACGTTAATTCACTCATTCAATAATTATATATTGAGTTACTACTAAATGCTAGGAGTGGAGATTTAAAATGTAACAAATTGCAAAATATTTGAACAGGCAGTCCACCAAAGATATACAAATATTCTATAAGCACATAAAAAACCTGTTTAACATCTTTAGTCCTCAGAGAAATGCAAATTAAAATTATAAAGATGTATCACTACAAACCCATCAACATCGCTATAATTAAAAAGCCTGACACCCCTAAATGTTGATAAGAATGTGCAGCAACCAGAACTTTCACATATTGCTGATAGAAGTAAAAACACATACAGTACTTTGGAACACTGTTTGGCGCTTCCTTACAAAGTTAAATGTGTGCCTATGGACTGACTTTTTAATTCCATTCCTAGATAGCTACCCAAGCGAAATGGAGAAATGTCCACAAAAAGGCTTAAACAAGAACGTTTAGCCCTGGCCGGTTTGGCTCAACAGTTAGAGCGTCAGCCCGCGGACCAGAGAGTCCCGGGCTCGGTTCCCACTAAGGGCACGTACCTCAGTTGCAGTTTGTCCCCGGCCCCGGTTGGGATAGTGTGGGTGGCAACCACTCCATGTATCTCTCTCACATCGATGTTTCTCTCTCTCTCTTCCTCCCGCTCTATCTGACGATAAATGCAAAAATGTCCTCAGGTGAGAATTAAATAAATAAATAAATAAATAAATAAATAAATAAGATGTTTATAGCAACTTTGTCTATTGTATTAGCTAGGGTTCTCCAACAACACAGGAAATGGCTCATGAGATTGTAGGGGCTGGCAATCCTGAAATCTGCAGGGCAGGCAGCCATGCTGGAGACCTAGAGAAGGGTTAATATTTTAGTTGTGAGTCCAAAGGCTGTCTGGATATACGACTCTTTCTTCCTTTGGGAAACTCAGTCTTTTTCTCATAAGGCCTTCAACTGATTGGATGGGGCCCACCCATATTATGGAGGGTAATCTGCCTCCATAACATGGAGTATTATAAGTTTGAGTCAACCTAAAGTCTACTGATTTAAATGTTAATCGCTTCTAAGAAATGCCTTCACAGAACCATCTATATTGGTGTTTGATCAAATATCTGGGTACCATAGTCTAGTAAAATGGGCATATAAAATTAACCATCACAACCGTCATTACCTCAAATTGGAAATAACTCAAATGTCTATCAACGGGAGAATGAATAAACACATTGTGGTACAATGAAACAATACTAAGCAATAAAAAGTTACAAACTACTGATACATTAAAAAATATGGATAAATCTCCAAAATATTATGTTAAGACAAAGAAGACAGACACAAAAGAGTATATACTGTATAATTTTATTCCTATGAAGTTCAAGAACAAGTGAATCTAACCCCTGGTGATAGAAATAGTTCAGTGTTGCCTATGGGAAGTGAGGATTTCCTGGAAAGAGGCAAAAAGAAACATTCTGGGGTAATAAATGTGCCCTTTATCGTAGAGTGCTGATTATACAGGTATATACATTTTGTAAAAATGTATCTAATTATATATTTAAAGGTTGCATATTTTGCTGTATGTAAATTTTGCCTTAATTTAAAAAAAAGTAAAACTGTAGTTCCTTCCTTTAAGGAGGTTCCAGGATAGTTGGGGAGACAGATAGGCAGACAGACATTTACAACATGATATAATGAGCGAGGCATGTCGCCTAATTAACTTATTAAGGCTTTTGAAAGAATAGGTGGGGAGTGGGTACTAGTTTATGTAAGCTATACAGAGACAGTATTGTTAAATGAGTCCATCAGCCCTTTCCCAAGGCAGAAAAATATACTTAAGGACTATTAAGAAGCAATTCAAATATCACACATTGGGAGAGGGCCTATCCTGATTTATTTAGATGTGCCCAGTGTCTACAAATGGGCAGCCTTCCTCCTGTGGGCTCCAGCACACACTGATGGCATATCATCGAAGAGAATCCACACATTCTACTCACATCTATTTGCTAGATGTATGTGTGTCTAAACTTTTCTGGAGTGTGTGGAAATCAGTCATTTATAGAAATCTAGAATTCAGCTGGAAAAATCAAACAAGGTCGAACTGTAGTAGTGACGTATTAAACATTAGCCATATGCCAGGCATTGCACTCAACATGCTCAAGATATTGTATTTACTCTCCCATGAACTCTAGCCTGAGGCAATTATTGCCACTCGTCTCAAAGGGGGAACCTGTCTCAGAGGGTGAGTGGCAGAGAGGGACTGGAATTCTGGCACTGCTGACCCCGTTCGTGCATCTGTGTGATCGGCTATTCTGCTAGATTGTCTCGGAAGGGTATTCTTCTGTGCTTTTCCAAAAGACAGTACCTCTGAGACCTTACTAACAGAGTTTTCTGACAATATGTGGGACACCAGGAACCCAGATCAGATGCTGGACATTGCCAGGGCAGACCAGAGCAAGCCTCATTTTGGAAGGTTTCCTCCTTGTTACCTCTTTGGTCGTTTTAGCCTCTAGCTTGGCCCTGATCTCTCACCTGTAATCTATTGCTAAAAAGAAAGCAAACTCTTCCCCAGTTGTGGCGTTCGGACTGGGAACAAAGAATCAAAGGGTTAGGGAGAAAGAAGCACACAATTCCCCAGTGTCTAGATGGCGTAAGTGTCTCTTCCATGCATCCAAAGCACAGTTTTGCAGAAGACACTGGTAATCCCCAGGAATACACCAACATGGCCTCTGCATTGCTCACACCGAGGTCCTGGCTGAGCAAACAGACACAACACAACAATAACAACAAAAAGAAAAGCACCTTTGAGGACAAGAGATGAGACAAGAAGGGAAGGGAGAAGGAGAGAGGAAGGGAAGCTAAGTGAGTGGGATTACTCATGAAGTGGTCTGTTTCAGTGCTGCACAGAAAGAAACTAACTGCATTTAAAAAAAATTTTTTTTGTTTTCTTTACTGATTTTAGAGAGAGAGGAAGGGAAAGGGGGAGAGAGATAGAAACATCAATGAGAGAGAACATCCTGCATGCCCTCCACTGGGGATCAGGCCCACAACCTGGGCATGTGCCCTGGCCAGAATCAAACCGGCGACCTCTTGGTGCATGGGTCAACACTCAACCACTGAGCCA
The DNA here is from genome assembly GCA_030848825.1 of Tadarida brasiliensis. NCBI lineage: Eukaryota > Metazoa > Chordata > Mammalia > Chiroptera > Molossidae > Tadarida > Tadarida brasiliensis. The sequence continues at coordinate 71,533,034 of CM061267.1, read as the reverse complement.
CACCAGCCGGGCCTTACTGCATTTATTTTTCTTCCAGATTATGTAACCACAGGATAGAAACCTGTGGTTCTAAGATCTCTTCCTGATTTCCCGATCTCTTTCCAATGAAGGGCAGAGCAGAGATGTTTGAAACTGAAACCAGCACATTCATGAAAGCAGCCCACAGAATACCTTTTTGCCTTCCTGGACCTTTTCTGATTAACTTTCTTGCGAGCTGCATTTTCCAACTGAGAGGCCAGTAGTCCCACAGCGCTGATCCATGGCAGGCAGAAAGTTCTCCTACACTGCCTCCTGCTGGCCAAACTGCCAAGAGCAGAGAGGCCTTTCAAGTCAGCTTGCAAGTTCGCCGCAGAGCTTGTGCCACAGGAAAATCATTGTAGTTAAAATGCAGTAAAAAACACTCTGTCCCGTGCACATGAATATCTTAGAAACTCTATATGGTTACATAATCCCCCACATACCAGACACATGGATCATCCGAACATTTACTGAGGTTCAACTACGTACAAGAAACTGCGTGAGCTGCGTTACATATGTCATTCATTTAGTTGTCAAAAGACCTTGTAAACCAGGTCGTTAATCATTACTATTCAAATAAAGAAATTGACACTTGGGTTAAGAAACCGGCCCAAGTTCACATAGATATGATGTAGCATAATCAGGATTAAAATCCAAACTATTGAATCTCAAAATCCACAACTTTCCCCTGCGCCACACTGCATGGCTTTGCAGTTGCTTTGTGTGTATCTTTATCCGAGCACCAGCCAAAGGTTACCTAGAAATAATTTGCTTCTTCCTAAGTTTTCCCTAATGGACCATCCTAAGAAGAGGTCTGTCATCATCTCCCTGACTTCAGCAGTATGGGGAGTCCCAGGGCCCCTGCAGGATTCCAATTATGTCAGTGCTTCTGTAAGCAATTTATCACTTGAGCACTGCCCTGGTAAGACGTATAAGCAGCCCTACCACTCCAAATTCAGCCTCTGTTCCTTCATCCTCCATTGCAGCGATTTTCAACCGACGTGCTACAAGAATTTTTAAAACATGCAATACCTGACTACTTAGTCATGGGCACTGACCTCTTTTCCCTTAGATTGTCAAATTAAAAAATGACAGCAGCCAACACAACAATAGCCGTCAATGTTAATGAATCAAAAGTATACCTATTTTTTGTTCAGATGGGCAAAAAATATATTTTTGGGTGTGGCATAGAATTTTACTAATTAGTTTATGTGTGCCATGAGATGAAAAATGTTAAAAATTGCTGCTCTAATGTGCTGGAAGAGAGATTTCCTTTTTTTTTCCATGCAGTTAAAAAAGTTCTTTAGCTTTTGATGTTTTTTAAAAATGCAAGATTATAATCCCTCTTTGGCTTGAGTAAATCAGTCCAATATGATTGGAGTGTTTTACACGAGAAGAAAAGTGTTAATTAATGTCATATTTAGATATTGTTTTCACATCTAAATCTTCAGAATTTTGTTTTATTTTTTTTGCATGGAAGAGAGTGGAGGGTATTGGTGAAGGCTATTATCTGTATTAAGCATCATGAAGATGCTCTGAAAGTTATAAAATACTCTAGGAATGTTATGCAGTTTCATTATAATTATTATTACTTTAAAAGTTACAGGGTTGCAAAAAGAGTAATTATGATAATAATCACATTCCATTGGTTTCCCATGGTGCTTCCCATGGTTCAAGTTATTTCGTTTGATCCCACCCAGCCCTGCCAATTTCTGCCTCTGCTCTACAACAAATATTCATCTTCTACTATGATCAAGCTGATCTAATTGGTGATGGTAAATACTCATTGTATATTCCAGCTCTAACCCTTCAATGAGGCTACTCACTTACCTTAAATGGCACCCCTCCTACTGCCCTACTCTTACTCAGATTATTACCCAACCTCATCCTTCACAGCTCAAGTCCACCTGCCTGACAAATGGTCCACAGTAATTTCTATCATCCCTCAATGTCAACAGCACTTACCAACACCCAGGCTCTCACTGACGTGTCACAGTCTTATGTGTGTTTGTGCACCTGTGAAGATCCCTAGAGAAAATGACTTTCACTGGCAATAGGAGTAATTGAAGAGCATTTCATCAAGGAGGATTTATAGAGATGAAGCACCTGGGATAAGGGCAGCAGGAGGAAGCTTTGACTATACCAAGGTCTGGATGAACAAGTGGAGGAACAATTACTATAACCCAGGGAGAATGATAATAGCTTAGGAGAAGGACTCCTAACAGGAGCTGTGGCCTTGGAAAAGGAATTCAGCCTCTATCAAGGGGGAGCCCACGAGGGGAGTAGTCAGGAAGTATCCCAGTCTCTGTCTCCTCTTGTCCTTCAGTCCCAGCTGGTCTTCCCATTGACTGAATCCACTAAAAAGGCATGAAGCCAGTGGACATTGTCCTGCCAGGACCCAGAGTAGGGAAGAGTGTTTGTGTTTAGAAGGGCATCTCGGTTTGTATGGTTTGCTTCTTGAATCAAATTGATCGTAATCTCCATTGGTTCTCGCCTCTTGTCAATCAAACACTGACTTTCAGGTTTCCTCCCGTCTGGAATGGGGCAATGAGTAAATGTCTTCCCTTGTGACTCTGGGCAGTGTCAGAACTTCTGGATCTTGATAAGGACTGCGTGGTACCTATCTTCTTCTTCTAAGAGGGTCTTAAAAGCCCCATGATGATAATTCTGTTTTGTCAATTCTTCTGTGCTTCATAAGCACTAAGAACTAATCCACGGGTGTCTTCAATTTAGGAAGTACCAGGTGGCATCACTATTTTATTTCTTTGGCTGGATTAGCATATATTTGCATAGTTGTTATCCATTATTATTGAGACATACCTGTATCTGAGAAAACCAATTACTAATAAGAAATTTAAGCACACATAATCCACTTACTGTTGCTAAAAAAGAAAGAAAGAAAGAAAGAAAGAAAGAAAGAAAGAAAGAAAGAAAGAGAGTTAGAAGAGAGAAATAAATAAAGAAATCAACTGCTTCTTGGAGGATGTTTTTGCATATTTCATGCATTGTTTCTTATTGGTGACAGTTGTGACCAAAAAAAATGAAGAAGGTAATTTATCACTGAAATAATAGGTGTTGAAAGGTCATTTCTAATCAACCATTTTATAGCAGCTGACAGAAAAATAGCTCAGTTGGATAGTGTCTAATTAAAAAAAAAAAAAGCTCTGTATGCTTCCTTTCTTACTTCTTAGTAAAAACAAATTTTTAAAACTTTCAGCTACTAAAAATGACTCTTGCAATTGGTATCAGTACTTTCCTCCTCCTTCCACACTTTGCACAGAAGCACACATATGTTAGTACTGAATAAGTTCTTGAAAGTGAAAGAATAATTGAATGAAATTGTCCAACCCTCCCCCTTCATTTATTCTAATGAACCCTCACTGCTAGAAATCTCATTGCTAATCTCTGCTCCTCCTGCTACAAAATTCATCCCCTCCAATTCTTTCCCTCATTGAAACAGCTGATCAACCTTCTCTGTCCACATGATAAATTTTCAAGTGATTCCACAGCCTTCAATAACTAGTCAATGGAGTCATTTCATCTTTGATAAACCCACTCACAAACAGGCAAAGTTGCAAAAATTAACCAACTTGCCTGCTTGCCATGCTCTCCACATCCATGTTATTTCTACCTCCATCCTCAATTCAAAAAGCCCAAGAAGGTGGGGACCTGGTTTGTCTTGCTCCCCCACTGATTCCCAACTGCCAGCAAAGTGCCTGGCTCATGGGAGGAATTCAACAATTATCTCCCAAAGTGAACAAAAATTGACCATGTATCACCTTCAGTTATATAATACCTGCACTTTACAACTATACTACCCCACTGGTAGAAACCTCTCCCTAAATAATGATGATTAGGACAATAACAAGAAGAATCAAATGCTTACTGAATGTCATGCTGTTCTCTGTGCTCTAATGAATTAACAGTTTAACTCTCAGATGGGGTTCAGGACACACTACCCTGTATCTGGCACCTTGGCATGTTGACGATCTTAAGGAGTTTGAGAAAACAACAGAAGTAGGAAAATCTCTCTGACATGCTCCCTTACCCCCTGAAACAGGTCATAAAACCCTCCCGGGGGAGGTGTCCTCTCTATACCTGGAGAAAAGGGGCATCCGTAGCTCCCAAGACAAAGAGAAGCCAAGAAGAATTCTAACCAACAGGCCTCAGTTTCTTCCAGTTTCCTCATACTCTTTAATCCGTCATATTTCTCCATAACTACCTACTCATCATCAAACTGCATAAAAATACTCTGGTCTAACTGTTTCTTCAGGCTCTTTGGTTTCTTATGAAGACTTCTATGTCAAGTAACATTTGTATTATTAAATAAATGTGTATGCTTTTCTCATGTTAATCTGTTTTTGTCCGTTTAATTTTCAGACCTTGCCCAGGACTCTAACAGGGTCAAGGAAAACTTTTTCTTCCCTACACCTCAAACTAGTCAAATAAAAGTCTTATGAGGTAGGTGCCCTTATTATTCCCATTTTACAAATAAATAAACTGAGGCCTAGAGCAAGGGTGTCATTTTCCCTAGCTAACGCAGTGGAACGTCTGTTCTCGAATTAATTCGTTCCGGAAGGCTATTGGAGAAGGAATTTGTTCAAAAATGGAATCATTTTTCCCATTAGAAATCATGTAAATTTAATTAGTCCATTCCAGACCCCCAAATGATTCCCTGTCTTAGCCTTTCTTATATACAGTACATGTCTAATGTACTGTTTAATCTGTAAACACTTTAAAAACAAAAAGGACATGAAATGTAAATGAAAATTTAACAAAAGGAAATGATGTGTACAGTATAAAATGAAAATTCACATACACACTAGAACTTACTTTTAATGTTGAGAGCTATTGATGATTGAATATAGAAAGGAGGGATGGCGGGATGGAGGGATGTTATAGTTTGGAAGGGGAGTCCCCTTCCATAAACACATCAGGTAGCTGTCCCTCTGGGGCTCTCTCTCTCTTGTCTCTTTGCTCCACTAGAACTTGCTTTGGGCTCACTGGGCCTCTGTCTCACTAAAAACCTATCCAATGATGTTTGTTTTTGCCTGAATTTGAACACTAGCTTGAAGTGAAACCCTGCATTATCACTGAACACGTTTATGGCAGGGTTTGTAACTTTGTTAGGGTGATATTTCTCAGTGGAACTGCATTACTCCCCATTCCCCAAGCATTGCCTTGATTAGTGAAGTAGGAATATCCTCCCTTCCCTCCTCCTCCTCTGAAGAGAGCTCCTCAGCTGCCGTCCGCTGCTGCTCCCTCTGAAGGTTTAGAGTACCTGGGTGGTGAGCTTTGTGTTGTGGTCCTCCACCAACTCCTCCACATTGACACCATCCACCTCCAAGCCCATGGACTTGCCCAGAGACACAGTATCCTCCACAACAGACATGGGCTCATCCTCAAAGCCCTCAAAGTCTCTTTCAGCAAAAGACTCAGGCCACAGTTTCTTCCAGGCTGATTGCATGGTCCTGGAGGACACTTCTCCCATGCTCTATCTATGAACCTCAAGCAAGTGAGATATTAAAATGTTTCTTCCAGAACTCCCTGAGGGTTAAATTAGTTTCAGAGGTCACCTCAAAATATCTCTGAAACAGTGCCTCTGTTTGGAGTCTCTTAAAATTAGAAATGACCTTCTAGTCCATGGGCTGGCTGAAAGGAGTTGTGTTAGGTGGCAAGAACCTAACAGTGATGAAGCTGTGCTCCTCCACCAACTTGGCCTCCGAGCCTGGAGGGTGGGCAGGAGCACTGTCCATTACAGGAAGTGCTGAGTTTTTCCCAGAAGCATTTCTTTACTCTTGGGGTAAACACTTCATGAATCCACTCAATAAAAAATTGCCTGGTTACCCAAGCTTTGCTTTCAGCCCTCCACATCCCATTCAACTTGTGTTTCATGGCATTACTTTTCTTTAAAACTTGTGGGTTTTCAGAATGGTAGACCAGTAGAGGCTTCAATTGAAAGTCCCCACTCGCCTTCCCACACAACAATGATGTTAGCCTGTCCTTCATTGGCTTGTGTCCTGGCAATGACTTCTCCTCCCGTGTGATGTAGGTCCTCTTTGGCATTTTCTTCCAGAAGAGGCCTGTCTCATCACAATTGAATACTTATCGGGGAACAAATCCCTTCACCTCCATGTGTTCATGAAATTCTGTCATAAAGTTATCAGCAGCTACTTTGTTAGAACTGGCAGCTTCCCCATACCTTACTAAACTATGAATGCCACTTCTCTTCTTAAATTTATTGAACCACACCTTTTACTAGCCTTAAACAAATCACTCTCAGCACTCCTTCCAGGGGTGTCTTTCAGGAGGTCAGTATGCAGCATCTTTGCTTTTTCACATATCATTGCCTCTGAAATGTTATCACTCACTGCTTTTCATTGATCTAAATCAACAACTTGCCTACTTCTTCAGTTGCCTGTGATTGTTGTTTCATGAACACTTTCACATCCTTAGCAACATCAGCACTCTTTTTTAAAAAAATATATATATTTGTTGATTTTAGAGAGAGAGGAATGAAGAAGGAGAAAAAGAGAGAAACATTGATATGAGAGTACAGCATCAATCAGTTGCCTCCTGCACACCCCCTACCAGGGATCAAGCCCACAACCCAGACACATGCCGTGACCCAGAATCAAACATGAGAGGGACACATCAACTGGTTGCCTCCCGCATGACCCCTACCAGGGCCGGGGACAAACTGCAACCGAGATATGTGCCCTTGACTGGAATTGAACCCATCACTCATTGGTCCGTGGGCTGATGCTCTAACCACTGAGAAAACCAGCCAGGACAACATCAGCACTCTTGAAGGCTTCTTTATGTTTTAAAATTGTGTTAATTGTTGATTTTGCCATGCCATACTTGGTAGCCAGATCAGACATGCCTATACCTCTACCATACTTTGCAATTATTTCTTTTTTGAGTTCTATTGTTGTTCTCACAACTTTCCTTTTCACTTTGCTGCCATCACTAACCTTCTTAGCACCTGTGGTGGTGACTTACTGTACATATTTAATTATAATAAGCAGCAACAAAAGCAAAAAAAAAAAAAAAAAAAAAAAAACCCAAAAAATATTCACAGCATAATTTCCTGAGATGTTAACAACATGAGATTTAGTGGTAAACTGACTCATACTCGTGCATTCTCTCCTTTGCTCGTCACCTGAGAGATGCATGACTGATACAGGTATCGGCATGAAAGTGTTCTCAAGTCAAGAACCGAATTATTCAAGATGGGAGACATATGAGAAAGTCGGTTCTTGAACATCTCCCTTCTCAAACTGAACATCTCCCAGGCAATTCAGTTCTTGACCAAGTTGTTTACGGAAACATGTCTTGGTTGTCCAACAAAACTTTGGGACTTGACCTGACAACCCTTCCTTGCTGATACCCGTATGATCAGTAACTCCTCTCAGGCGACAAAAAAGAGAATGCACAAGCATGAGTCAGTTTCCCACTAAACCTCAAGTTAACATCAGGAAATTATGTTGTGAATATTTTTGTGTGTGTGTTTTTTTATTTATTTTTTTATTTTGTTGGTCTGGAATCAATTAATTCGATTTACCTTATTCCTAATGGAAAAAAAGGATTCGGTTTTCGAACAGCCTTCTGGAACAAATTAAGTTCGAGAACCAAGGTTCCACTGTAATTGGATTCTTTTTTAAAAGTTTTGAACGTGTGCCAGTTTGAAACTTCATGAAGTCTTCACAAACAATCAGATGAGTAACAAAAACATAAGGCTCAGCTGCTTTTCCCCACGTTGCTAACCTACTGCAAGTGATTTGCCACTTTCCTTATCTCTGGAATCAGCTTGGACTGCTGTGTTTTTTATTAGAAGCCACTGGGTTCAGGAGAGCAGGACAGAGTGGCAATGTAACACTAGGTGATTAAAAAATCAAACACAAGTGTGACTAGATCCTGAGAAGGGGAGAAAACCAGATAGGTGATCTCATATCAAAGAAGCTTCTTCACACATAACTTACAACACAGATATTTTTCTTTTAGTCCGTTAAATGACTGTTTACAGAAACTAACAAAGCATCATGAGGATATACTTTCCTCCGTTGCTACTGCCCAGGATTGTGTGAATGGTGAGAATGAAGGGAAGTGAAAAACCCAGGAGAAATGAGATGGTGATAGAAGAGAATGACCCTACAATTTCTTTATTGCAATTAAAACACTCTTGTTCCTATCACAATAGCTTGCGTTTATGCACCTTTTTCTTTCTTTTAAAAATATTATTTATTTCCAGGAACATCTCTTCACTCTCTTTTCCTTTCTAAATGTCGAAGAAAGACATGAAACATGCAGAGTTCTTCAGTCCAACTGCTGAAAAGTCACTTAGGAAAAGGTCTTCTCAGTGAATCAACAACTCACAAAGATGAAAGGAAACAGAAGAGCTTTATTTAAGTCCTCTCAATAAAAGTTCGAAGATGAGGAAAAAGAATTTTAAATCCATGAATAAACAATGCAAAACAGGTAGTGATGCGTTATGCCCTAGATGAACACAAAATGTTTAAGCACGAGCAAGCAGACTGAGAAACAATATTTTCTCGTGGAAGGAACGTCGAATCTCTTTGTCTGCAACATCAGTCTTATTGCCTAAGTTAGTGCATCACAAGTTTGTCTGCCCGAATTTTCTTGAAGGTGGAGGGCAACAGGAACCTCCACTCAGCATTCTACCACATGTTCTAACAACTTAATGCAAGCAAACTATTTTCTGAAGGATCGTGTTTTATATAAACAGTTCATACAAATTCAGCATTCTACTCCACCATATAGGTCTTGTTTCAGTACAAAATATTTCTCTGAAATATCTGAGTAAAACTGATACTTCAAAAAGATTATTGTGTTCACCTATGATGTTTCCCACATGGCCCCTAGGATATGAGAATCTCAGTTTAGAAGCACATTCTAAGTGGAATATTTAACATCATCTCTACTCAAAACTCAAGAATCTAAAGTTAAATAAGATGGAGAACCACACAAATAAAAGAAACCTGCTCACAACTGGCAAACGGATTGTGTGTGCTTAATTACTTCTGCTCTGACATCTAACAAGCAACACCAAGTCATCAGCAAGAGCAACGAAATGAAGCAAGTTGGCCTCAGAAACCACGGGTTCAGACATTCATCACCTGTATTTCTCTTTCTGCAAACCACTAACTAACAAGCCTGTCTAACATACTTCTCTTTCCAACATTTTCAAACTTTTACCATTTTCAAAAAAATCTTCTTATGTGCTTTCTGAAGCCAGCCATTGCTAGCAAAGTGCCCTTACTTTGTAGCCAAAATGCTCTGAAATGTTAGTCTGTTACATAGAAAAACGACCAATGTAATCAACTTAAGTCTTTCCTTTCACACTAAACAGGAAATCATACTAAAATAAGACAATATCTAGATGGGTGGAGAAACTTAAAGCGACTGCATTTCCACTCACAGGAGCATAAGACCCCCCTACTCCACACAATCGCTTTACTCCTTACCTTCATGCTTAAAAGAAAACCACACTTCATGTCAGAAACACGACTTTAAAGGCAAGCGCTCTGAATGAATCAGCACCTGTACTCTTGCCCCTGACATCTGACACAGCAGTTCCCTGCTCGTATGTCCGGATCCTCTACTAAATGGTGAGATCCTGGAAGGCAGGAGTCCTTGCTTCAGGCTCATCTTTGCATCTCCAGTCTCTGGCTCAATGAGAGTGTGTTAAAATGTCCGTTTCTGACTACTGAGTGGACCGGTCTTTGTTTTCACGTCTAAGTTGGCTCAAAGATCCCCCCGTTTGACTACGCCCATGTGCCTTCTTCACTAAGAATAAGCTGAGGAGCTCAGTGTGCGGATAGGAGTTTGCAAAACTAGCAACGGTGATTTGCTAGTGGGCATGGGGGAAAGGCACCAAGGTTAAGAGGCCGATCACAAAAGCCGGCTATTTTGCCAAATGAACAGTCATGTAAACGTATCACTGATAAGGGAGATCGGCTGTAAGAAAGTCTGGGTCCCATTTCAAATGAGATAATAGAGGAAAATTTTTACAAAAATATGTCAGGCACCTACTAAGAGCACTATACATGTTAGTTATTATTGTTATGTCTGTACCTTCGTGTCTTTGAGAATGCCTCAACCTTACTTCTTGTTTATTTCCCCTCACCACGAAACCCTAGGATTAGTGACATGACATCGTTTTTGTAAAGTGTTTTGAAATCCCTGAAGTGTTATAATCCACCCAAGTACCATTTTATTTATGTAAACTGTGTCTACCCGCCAAGTCCACTTAAATATCTGGGATTGAGAACCTCTGTCTCATAAGGCTTAATAAATGATTCCCTCTGGCTCTAAAAGCAAGTACTTTTTCAATGACAATGGGAGGGAAAGCAGAGGAATTACTCTGTGACATCTGTTGTGTAACGTTCTTCGAATGGCGCATCTCGATAAATGCATGAGAGTCCTTGGAGAGTTACTGCACACAGTGAAGAGAGAGTGGTAAAAATCCCAGTGCCTCTGAAAAGGAAGGGAGGACAGGTTACCGTCAGAAAAGCCCCACAGTGGACTCCACAGAAATCAACAATGATGAATTTAGGCCCGACTTTACACGTAATGGCAGCTTTCTAGGTTCTCGGATAGTAAGACAAAATTAAACTTGAAATTGAAATGGGGAACTGCGGGGGAGGGTATGTAAAGAGATGAGGGAGAGGAGGGGGTATAATACTCTACAAGTCAAAACCCTGGGGATGAGACAAAATACACTATGTGAACTGCCTGGACCATATAACTAAAATAGCAATTTAAAATTAATCTAAATATTATGATCAACTCTTTATGTGCCTGGTATGACCCATACATTTAGATATTTTATCAATGAATGAGGCTAGGCAGGTTAAGTAGCCTTTAAAAGGTAAGATAGCCAATAAGTAGCACAATAAGATTGCACCTACGCCATTGGCCTCCAAACCCAAAGAGCTTTGCGCTCTGTACCTGCTACCTATCAATGTGTTGGAGACAGCCGGTGACAGCTGAAACTCAGAAAAGGAGGCTTGAGGGAAGAACTGACTTACAAAGCAGCCAAGTCCATATGTAGAGTGAGGACTCAGCTTTACCAATTACCTTCTGTATGACCCATCACAGGGTTTTCAATACAGTTAACCCTTGAACAACACAGGGGTTAGAGCTGCTGACCCCCTGTGCAGTCGAGAATCTGCATGTAGCTTTTGCTTCCCCCCAAACTGAACTATTTATAGCCTACTATTGACCCAAATCCTTACCGATAACATAGTCGATTAACACATATTTGATATGTTATATGTATTACATACTGTATTCTTACAATAAAGTCATGTAGAGAAAAGACAATGTTATTAAGAAAACCATAAGGAAGAGAAAATACATTTACAATATTGTACGTATTTATCAATACCATAAGTTTACATCGTCTGTTTACAAGATGAAAACAATCCACGTATAAATGTACCCACGCAGTTCAAACCTATATTGTTCAAGGATCAGCTGCACTCAGTTTTCTGCCTACTAACAGCTTCAAGATATTTTCTAGATATTTTAAAGTGAATAAAATAATCTACATGAAACACTTTAATCTTCTGGTAAAAATGCTATATGAGCAATTCCAAATATGATTATTGTTTAATTCATCTAAATTGATGGGAAGAAAGTAAAGCTGCCACCTTTATATAATTGTTCAACTTGCCCTTAAATGGACAAATCTCCCAATACACTCCCAAGTACTATGTACTTGATGCATCTATACACTTCCACGTCTTCATTTTATAACACCTTGTCTTCCATTTGAGGAGGTCTTAAAAGCATTCTCAAAACCAATGTTTTTAAATTAGAATTTTCTGCACTTCCACTGCAGTCTGGAAGTACTTTATAGTGCAAACCAGAGAAAGTGAATTGATTCTTTACCTCCAAGTCATCGTCAGGGATAGCCCGTTTCCACTTGACGTTCCACCTGATGTGCTCATAGGCGTTGACTACAACTTCGATTGCTTTGGGACAAGAATGGCAAGCCTGTATCACCTGCAGATGAAGCACAGAGTTTCATTTGTTTAATGTACATATATGATTCATTCTTCTCACAGAAACATCATGAATTTATGGACCTATGGGGCTCCTTCGAGTCCTGAAATGCTTTTGAGAAGTCTTATGCCTTTGAGTAGTCATACACACTGCCAGCCCCATGGTGGATGGGAGGATTAATAAAATCGGACTGATTTCCTTCACCATTCAGGAGTAAGTGAAAAAGTTCTAACAAGGAAGAAGGAGCCTGATGAAATGCATGCCCTGCCCTTACAGCCCTCACACCTCCCAGCAGCTTCTTTCTGCCAAGGTGGCCTTATCTCTAGAAGTCCTTTGGGTGTGGCTTATTTTCATTTCAAAGTCACCCAGTTGGGTCTTCAATGTGACCCAAACTGGTCTATCAGGAACCAGTACCTCTGTCCCATCACCATCAGCAAAAGCACTCAAGACTCCCAATTTTGTCACCCTTTTTCCCTTTGCCACCAGACAAGCAGCTTCTGCCACCGACTTTCTCCTTTCCATTTTCTCATCATGAGTTACACATCAATTCCATTTTTCCCTTGAAGCTTCAGAGAACATATCAAGCTCTCTGAGAAGTTCTCTGAAAGCCTGTCTCATTGGGTGTGAGATGAGGAGGAAGCCCCCCCACCCCCCGCCAAACCTACCATTAGAAGGAAGGCATGCTTTTGCACTTAGCTTTCTCCAAAGAAATTTTCTTCCTAATTTCCCGGTCCTTCTCAACCTCAGCCTGTTGTCATTGGGCAAAAGGTCACAAAACTGGTTTTCCCAACCTCCTTTACCAGTCTTTCACAGGTGGTCTAGTATTGCATTTTTTGATGTGGTAGTAAGTACCTAATGTCCTAGGTCCCTGGGCAAAACTGAGACAGAAAGGTTATCATTTTAATACTGATTTAAGTGTGGGTGTGTTTGTGTGTGTGTCCAGGTCACCTGATTGGAGGTCAACCTGCATGGAGGGCCCGTGCCAGGGAGCTAAAGATGAGAGCAGATAAGATGGAGCCAGCTGGCAGTACACCTAGAATGCCAGTCTGAAGAGCTAGGGATTGACTTCCCAGACAGTAGAAAGCTATTACATATTCTTAATGAAAAGGGGTTATATTCAATCAATTCATCCCATCAGGAAGCCTTCTTGAGCACTGTGTTTAGCACTATTACAGTAATTCTAAAAAATTTATGACCTGCTTTTTGTCCTCAAAGAGTTTCCAACCTACTTGAAGAGAAAAGACATAGATATTTGAAGTTGGAAAGCAATATAATCTAGTAAATTGTAAGGGACTACCACAATGATCATCAAGTGTCCCTTGAGCACCAGGAGCACAAGCACAGAGGAGAAGACAAGGATATCAGGGCGGAGAGCAGGGAAGAGGCCGGATGGGATGCACCCGATGGCTTCTCAGCTGGCCTCCTATTAGTGATGAGAATGGAGGGTAAGGAAAGCTTTGAGAAAGAATAGTGGGGCTAATGACTAATCGGATATGGGGGATAAAGAATGCAACTTTGAAGCTTGAAATCAAGGACAAATAGGAGTGACACTGGTTGAAATGAGGAACTTGGAAGGGCAGACTAATTTGGAGCTGGGCAGATAATGAGCAGGAGGATGTTTCATATGTGGTGTCTTAGTGGCAGTCAAAAATGTGCACGATAGATGCTCCAATAACAGGCCGAGGTGAAGATGGAGGTTTGTGCACCATCAAAGAATGTGCTGGTTAAAGCTGTGAGGCTAGATAATGCTTTACATGGGTATAAATGGAAAAGATAGAGGACCATGGTATGAGGAATTTGAAGCTACCAACATGAGGTCACTGAGTGTATGTTTGGGAAGAGATGTGCAGTAACATCATTATATAGTGTTTCCACCATACAGACATAATAGATGCAAATAACATCAACAGCATAGATATGTAGAGTAAAATAATTAGGAGGTAGAGGGTTTTGAATATTTATTACCTTTGTTTTTAGTATACTTTATTGTTGGTTTATATGATTTAATTTTGCACAATGGTTGTGTTTAACAATAAGCTCACAAAATTTAACAATCAGCTCTCGTGAGCTACTGTGAGCCAATGCCAGCAGACAGCTGCTTTGGGTTGTCCCCATGTTTAAGAAGTGAAGTCTTAAAGCCATTGCAGGCTAAATGTATGTATTTACGCTCCAAAGCAGTGAAGGCATCAGAATCATCTGTCCAGTGGCTGGGTCCAAATAAACGCAACATAAATACTTGTTTAATGAGAGGATCCATTCATATACATATTCTGGGCACAGTGCACAAAGCTAAGCTGTTGACCACAGGTTTTTCATAAGGGGGTAAGCCAGTGAGCTAGAGCCAGAGATCCATTGCTATGGGACTTCTAAAGAGTCAGCACTTCGGAGTCTACAGAAAGTGCAACTCAAAGGATTTCTATCTGGGTACATGGCTATCAGGGTAGGCAGGAAATTTTCTAGGACCTTGGTCTTAGAAAATTAAGGCAAATGGGGCTAATCTTTTTTTCTTTTTTGTAGCTGAGATGAGAATGGCTTATATGTAGTTCTATGCAAAAGAGACAGAGAAAACCTGAGGCTAACTGCTTTGAACACTAGTTATAAACTACCATCATAGTATCATAGAATGTTAGGGTTGCCAGGGGCCCTAGAGATTATCCAATCCCCCTAATTTGGAGATACAGAAATTGAAACCAGAGAAACCCACAGTAAGAGGAAGCATGGTCTTGAGTTTTCTTCATCTGAGTTTAGTGCTCTTTCAATTATATTCTCATGATCTTATTATTATCTTTTAATATATAGTTTTTAATATGTTTTTATTGATTTTTCAGAAAGAAAGAGAAAAACATCGATGTGAGAGAGAAACACCGATCAGCCACCCCTTGCACATATCCGACTGGGGATGGAAAACTGAAACCTGGGCATGTGCCCTGACCAGGAATCGAACCAGTGACCTTTTGGTGCACAGGACAAGGCTCCAACCTACTGAGCCATACCAGCCAGGGCTCATGATCTTATTTTAACCCTTAGGTAATGGCTGATGAAATAAATGGTTTAAGAACACAAATCCCATTGCAGAGATATTTTAAAACAAGAAACAATCTCTTCCATACTTACTTTAGGTTGGGTCTTGTTGAAATTTCAAAGGAATTCCCTTGAGAATGCAGAGATGTTGCTAATCATATAAAAAGAGCATTCGTCTAGACCTTCATACACATTCTTCTCTAAAGACCTCCAGATACATCCTTTCTGGAAGGATGAGCCGTGGTGAGAAGTTTGTCAGTAATCACTTGAGTAACCCAAAATAAAGATTTAAATTGAAGCGTTACCAGTACAGAGACGATAGCTGAAATAAATCCAAGGCCTGGATCAAGAATATACTTATACTGGAATTATAAAAACAAAAAGGCATGAAGAAGTCAGAAAGTTTGAAATGAGGCTCTGTACATGGTATAGTTGTTCACTCAGAAACCTCACCTCTATGCTCTGCATAAATTCCCAGACCACACTCATTCCTCATGGGAACCACCCTGGAGATGTTTAAAGACTCAATGCCCACACCCCCAACACAGGTACTTTGTCCCTAGGTACTCCTTACCTCTCCCTTCTTGCCAACACTGAGGACACAGAAAAGATGTGAATAAAAGTTACTCTCCTCTTACAACATATTACCTACTTCCCAACTAGGGTTTCCAGATTTATCAAATAATAATAGTGAAGGATGTCCAATTTGATTTGAATTTCAGGTAGACAACACATAATTTTTTAATATAAGTATGTCCCAAATATTGCATGCTACATATTTATATTAAAAATTACTTATAATTTATCTGAAATTCAGATTTAACTGAGCATCCTGTATTTTATCTGGCAACCCTATTCCCAGCCCCTGTTGGAAAGTGGTCTAAGTTACGGATACAGGAACGTACTTCATTCACAGGTTAAGGGCCTCACTTCACACATTTGGTGCTTCCATTTGCACCTGGTCTACTCCCATATATCACAGGAAGATAACTTCCTGCTTTTTATTAAGGTAAAAAAAAAAAATCAAGTAGTTCTTAACCTGCAGTCTTTAGATGCACAAAGTCCAAAGCTCCCACTGCTGTCACTAGGTGTTGCTGATACTGATGACTAAGTTTTCTGCTGACAGAAGACAGGTCTCACAGTGCGAAAGGCTCCTTTAGCCTGACACCCTTCCAGCTATCTTCACCGGCACATCAGGCATCTTCTAGAATGAAGACAGCTAGACACACCTTCTTCAGGCCTCAGTAATTATTTCACAAAGCACTGACAACAACAAAGAAGACCCTTAAGAGACAGCAAACTCTCAATCATCACTAGATGCTGACTACCAGGAACCCTGACCATCACATGAGAAAAGACTGGTACAGACCCAGGAGGGAGAAGCTTCTGCTTCCGATTTCCGGTCTGGAAAACAGAAGATGCCCCATGAACTCCACCTTCTGTGTGTCTCTGGTGTCGCTAGTCTTCCTTCATGGAAGAACAATTGGTCAAAAAAACTCTCTCTACAGTGGTGGCAACAGGAGAGACTTTTAGATACTTTTTACTTCATCATCCAACACCTAAAAGCATAGATTACAAAACAGATTCAAGGTAAATCTCCTTGCCATCCTTCCAGTGTGAGTGGTACCTCTAAGCCACTTCAGTGGAAAAATTCTAAAGCTACTTCTGCCCTTTTACGTGAATAGATTTGTGTGTAGAAAGGTACTTAGTAATCAAAGAGAATTCTTGTACCTTGGGCTTCACATACAGCATTGTTCAACGGCAGAAATCATCCTCACCTCCCCCAAACCCTCGCCTACTTTTCCCTCCCCTAGAAAAATGTCTTTCTTGCCCTACGAGAAAACCCAATCTTGGCTCCCTGGGGTGTCACTTTTTTTCTGAATTATGCTGAGAGAAAAAAAAAAATCAGATGTCCTTTTGTACCGTGGAAAGCAATTGCAGATCATATAATTCTTTTCCCCCCCTTATGTAATTTATACATTGGCTTTCGGTGAAATACACCCTCTACAAATGTGCTTTGTATTTGGAAGACAGCATCTTCAGCTCTGACCTTGTTCCTTGTAAATAAGGAAACCGAATTCCCTATCCACAAGAGAACAAATCACTTTATCTTCTGGATAAATGAATCAGGCATTTACTTGTCGTAAAGATGACTTTCTCTTTGGCAAGTCGGGCTGTGGAGTAGTTGTTCTAAATCACCGTGAAGCATCTGCATAATAAATTGAATGGGTTTTCTTCGGTTTTCTTTTGGAAGGGGGCCAGTTCTCTTATGCTGTTGGGTAGCAACAAAATGTTTATAATTCCAGCCATCCACCAGTGGCCAACTCTATCCTAAATCTCTTTAGCGTATGGTCAAACTAGAGGAGCTCAGAGGAGCAAAATAGAACTGAATAAGAACATGCTAATGGTAGATAAATTGCTCCTTGGAGCACATAACTGTATACCTCTTTTACAGGCTAGTGGAGACACCAAAGACTATAGGAAAGACTCTTGCATGGACCAAGTGTTCATTTTGGGAAGAGGAGGAAAGGAAACAATTTTATAGGGTAGAATTACCGGGTTCAGTGATGTCCATGATCTACTCACGTACTCCTTAGACAATCCTGAAAAGTTGAAATTTTTACCTTCATTTTTCAGATAAAAACATTGGGACCTGAGAGATTTGGGAACTTACTCCAACACGACACAGCAGTAAATGGCCAAGCCAGAACTCACACCCTTGGTTACTAAGCTGCTGCTCCTAACCAGCCCTCCTCGTTGTTCCCTCTCGGAGAACTGCTTTTGTGAAAAGGACCTGGGGGCTGTCCTCACATTCACAAGACTTCTAGACTTCTTACTGGAGAACAGAAACTCTGTTTAAAGGCTAATTCTCCCAAATCTGGCTCTTCAAGGGGAATGAGGAGAGGGTCTTTTAGTTACTTTCCCAGAGACCGCTTTCATCCATAGTCAACCAGCAGTTAGTTTCAGAATAAAGCTCAACATCTATTCTCTAGACAGGCTCACACCTTGTCTCTTCTGGTTGGAAGGGCCCCTGTGGGTAAACCCAACCCAGGAGCACTGATTCTACTACTCAGCAGACATGCAGTTATAACAACAGTTGTGGCCATCATTTGTTAATGCATCTGGCTTTCTATACCATATTCATGGTGAAGATTCCCAAATCTGTGCCTCTGGCCAGGACATTTCCCTGGACACCATATTCCTACCTCAAACTGCCTGCTTGACATCTCCACCTGGATAAATAGTAGGCATCTCAAGCATCGTAGAACCCCTGATCTTCTCTTCAAAATCAGCTCTGCCTGCCTTGTTTCAATCTCAGGAAATAGCTCCTTGATTTTGTTTTATTCCTTGGGTAAAAATCCTTGAAGTTATACTTGACTCCTCTCTTTTTCTGACAGCCCACAAGTAATCAATCAGCAAAACTTATTGACTCCCTCTTCAAAACATGCCTGAATCTGACCATTTCTTACCATGCTCACCATTTCCACAGTGGGTCTGAGCCACCCTCATCTATTATCTAGATTATTGCACTACCTTTGCCCCCACAGAGTTATTCTTGAAAGGATCCTTATGGAATATAAATCAGACTATACTTCCCAACTCAAAGTCCTTCAGTGATTTCTTCTCTCAATCAGAGTAAAAAACCAAGGATATAACCACACCCTACAAGGCCATATATATGGTTTGTAAACCACCCTCATATACACCTCTCTGACTTCTCTTCCTCCTTATTCCCTCCACTCCAGCCATTCTGGCTTCCTGTTCTTCCTCAAACATGCTTAGCTCTCTCCTACTTCAGGATCCTTGAACCTGCTTTTGCTTACAGCTGGTATGTTCTTCCCCCAGTTCAGGTATTCACATGACTTACTCCTCCACGTCCTTATTTGCTCTAATCACCATTGCAAACAGCATATAATAATAGGTAAACACCCCCCCAAAATGGTATTTTCTTTACCTCTCTTTATTTTTCTCCATAGAATTGAACAGACCAGAGTATATTTGTTTGTTATTTTGTTTTTTCCTGTCTCCTACTAAAGAATATATTCCATGAAGGCCCTTTTTGTTATCATCGTTGTTCATTGCTCTATCTCCAGCTCCTAGAACAGTGCCTGGCATATAGTAGGTGCTCAGTAAATATTTGTTAAAATAAATAAATGAATGAACTTGACCACTTACTCTCTGTGACTTTAGGAAAATATCTCAATGCTATCACCTTTTAAATGAAAATAATGCCAGTGCCTATCTCAGAGGTTATTATATAAATAAAATAAAATCTGTATAAAGCCTATTGAGAACTTAACAAAAGACATTATTGTAACATTATTATTTAGTTTTGTATTCCTCCTCATCATAATCATTTGGAATTCTCTATAAAAAATTTATAAAGTTCCAGAACATTATGAGTATTACATGTAATTCTAAGGGAAAATGACTTAGTCATCCATTAAAATATTGATAAACAAGAAAAAAATCCCTTATGAGATCACAAAATTAACTGATGTCTTATCTACAGCTGAACATTCCCTGGGTTGTCCATCTGGAATTTGCCCTGAGTGACCCCCCTTAAATTCTTTAGTGGAACTTTTCTTCCAATTAAGCCTCACAGTGCAGGACTCAGATCAGTCTCTGATCTTTTATCAAGGGAGGAAGTAGACCTTAGCTGTCAACCAGCTTTCTGTGGCTCTACATTACTTAGTTGGTTTATATCAGAAGCTCCTCTGCTTCTAGTTAATTGATTTTTTAGAATGAGTGAGATCCTAGGTATGATGTCATGTGATTTATTTTAAGGTGAAGTGCATTTGGGTTTCCAAACTAATTACCATCATCAACCTAATTCCTCTACCTGTCATTTACCATGGCATATTGAAACTGTCTCTTCCTGTGTTTGTGTCTCCTACTAGATTCTAAGCTACCTGAAAGTAGGTACCATGTCTTAGTCCTATCAGCATTGTTAGCATCTGGTCCCTACTAGCCCATTAGAGATTCTCAATAACTACTGTTAAAAATAAAGGCTCTGTAGTGCAATATTACAAGAATAGACATTAGTTCAGCCGGTGTGGCTCAGTGGTTGAGCGTCAACCCATGCACCAAGTGGTCACGGGTTCGATTCCTGGTTGGGACACATGCCTGGATTGTGGGCCCGATCCCCAGTGTGGGGGCATGCAGGAGGTGACCAGCTGATGTTCTCTCTCATCAATGTTTCTGTCTCTCTCTCCCTCTCCCTTCCTCTCTTTCTAAAATTAATAAAGGGAAAAAAAAAAAGAAAGAAGAATAGACATTAGCACCAAATGATGTAAGGTTGAATCCTGTCACTGCCACTGTGTGATATCAGGCAAGCTGCTTAACTACTCCGTGCCTCGGTTTCCTCCTTTATGTAATAAGGGTAATAATATTGTTTATCTCAAAGGGTTGTTATAAAAATTAAATGCAAAATGCTTACAACAGTGAGCTTAATAAATAGAGTTCATTATATATAATAAATATAATTATCAGTACTCAATAAACATTAACTTTCACTTAACGGAAAAATGGAGTGGCCCTTTCATGTCAACTAACTCCAGAGCAGGCTCGGTCATCTTTAGATCAGTCATTCTGCTCGAGAAATAGCAAATGGATGCCTGTCTGACACCATCCACCTCTCCTGCAGCCTTAAAGTGGCCTTCTGATCTTCCCCAACGCGGTCCCTCAGGAAGCCACTGCCGGCTCACTGATGTTCACACAAGGCATGGAAGGCTATCTGCCACTCTTATTCTCATCCCCTGCCCTCCGGCCCAGGTTACAAACAAATTCGGACTAGGACAACATAGCTAGGGTTAGATGTGTAAGTGCAAGGCCAGGTAGAGGATCAGAAGGAGTTAACCCGAAGATGCAAGCCTCAAGCTCGGGCCACGTGGAGGGACACGGCCTCACCTTATGGAACTGCGGCGGGTATATTCGAGCCGCCCCGTGGTTCAGCAGGAGCTGGTAGCAGATCTCAGGCTGCGCGGCAGGTCGCACGGAGGTGACCTTCAGCACGTACTGGATGGCGGCGCAGCCGTTGATGTCCATGAGATTGGCCTCGGCGCCCGCCTCCAGCATCATGTGCATGAGCACGTGGTCGCAGTTCCAGGCCGCCTTGTGCAGCGGAGACTTGAAGTCGTCGTCCCTGGCGTTGACCTCGGCGTGGTAGTCGAGCAGCATGCGGCAGATGAGGTGGTGCTCCCGGCTGTACTCCTGCTCTTTGAAGCGGAGGGCCCAGTAGGTCGCGATAGCCAGGGGGGTCTCCATGTGGGCGTTCACGCTGTCCACGACGGCCCCGTGTTCCACATAGAAGGCCACCAGCTCCGAGAGGCCGAAGTGGGCAGCCGTGTGCAAGGGTGTCTCCTCGTCCTGGTTGTTGGTCTTCATGTTCACGTTCGCGCCTAGGAAGGGAGATGGAGGGAGCCGGTTATTTAAACTTCTTTACCCAAGGTTCATCAAACAGGATTTTACTCGATGCTTCCCTTTTAACCACTGACTGCGGTTGTCCAAATTCTCTTTCAGGGCCCATGGAAGCCAGTCCTTTGAGACAACAGCGCCATCTCCTGGACAACCAGCAGGTGCACCGGGGTGGGGCCTCGGCGGGGCTGGGAGAGGACAACAAGGGATTTCAGGCTGTTGGTTGAGTTTATTTCTTACTCTTAGATGGATTGGGAAATACAAAGTGGTTCCTATAACTACTACGTTTTATCAATAAAATAGCAAATATCATTGAAAATAAAGTTTATAAAGCCAACTTTGAAGCTCATACAAGTAGCTTTAAAAATCATCCGTTTCTTTGAATGTTTCACAAAATCATGTTTTTCTTCTCGCAAAGCAGAAAAGCCTGAAAGTTTGGTCCAGGGAAACTTGACTGTGAACTTTGCCCAGCCCTCTGACTGAAGCCTGCCAGACAGTGAGAGAGCTGCCCAAGGCTGTGAGGCTCTCCTGGGACACACAGGAGAAAAGACAAAACCACAAACGCTGTGACCTCCAAACTGGCCTCAAGGTCATGCTTTTCACTGAAAAGGGAGGAAGCCAGTATAATGGAAA
Source organism: Tadarida brasiliensis (assembly GCA_030848825.1). Lineage (NCBI taxonomy): Eukaryota > Metazoa > Chordata > Mammalia > Chiroptera > Molossidae > Tadarida > Tadarida brasiliensis. Next base: position 71,510,912 of record CM061267.1, on the reverse strand, counting down.
TCCCCACTGAAAGAAAGACAATGATTTAGAGACGGTAACATATTTGATTTATGATTGACAGTAGCTGTTAGAAATACAAATTTTTAGTGCTTGGAAAGCTCCTTAGGAATTATTTAATCCAACCCATTTATGTAACAGGCCAGGAAACTGAAGTGAATTTTATTTTTCTGATAGGAAATGTTAAACACTAGAACGGTCACCTTGAGAAGCTGAAATTTTCCTTCTCTGCCTAATTTAATGGGGTGAACCAAATGACCCCGAGGGGGCCTACTCTATTATCGATTCTCCTGGAAATGTATATAGCTACTTCAAGTATGAATCTGGAGATGATTATTATTATTATTATTATTATTATTATGCCAGCAACAGATATTTATTAAGCACTACCATGTGCAACATTCTGAGCTAAGGGCTTTTCATATGCTGTCCCATCAAATCTCCCTAGTACTCCTTTGCAGTAGGTGCAAATTTTACCTTAATTTTGCAGCTGAGGAAATGTGTACTTAGAGTGGCTACTGACCACACCAAGCTAAGAAGTAAGAGGTTGGAGAGCAGACAGCCTGGCTTCAAAATTTGTTTCCACTGTGCTATTCGCTCCACTTTATGATTTTTCTAGAAGAAAAATTTTCTGTCCTTGACTCTTATTTGCTATTTGAAAACTTGAAAGTAGTAGTATAGAAATCATGTTGCATTTTGTTAATTTAAAAAATCTGTTCTCCATGCATTGCTCCTTTATGCCCTTTCTTATGGCGTCCTCTGATCATATGGAACATATCTGAGAAAGAGCAATACTCCTACAAGCGTGCTCAGTATCCTATATAAAATCAACCCCCAGAGAGGGTTTCGAGGGCGCATTGCTCCGTACACTCTGAGACCGTCACTACCCTAACTTGCAGAGAACAGAATTGTAACCAAAGACTGTCATTCACACAGCCATCTGTGTTCATCAGTATTCTGCCCCAGAGAAGTCCTGGGTCAGGTCTCCTTTCAGGTCAGCCCTTCTTTTGTCTGGAGTGCAGTGCAATGAATAAGAATGTCTTCCCAGAAGCCTTATTCGGGGTCACTTCAAACGCTGGAGAGTTTCCAGTAAGGAAGGGAATCAAAGGGTCAGGATGAAAATTTTACAGGCCAAATCAGAACAAACCACATTCTTTATTTTTAAATGTACTTGGACATTTACAATTGATCCTTGACCTCTTGGTACAACTAGACAGGCTGCGCAGTTTCCCTTTCTGAATAGAAAATCTTTACTTTTATAATATTTGAATTGTGTCTTTGAGTGCCTTTATATTTCCAGGGAATATATAAAGTAGAATGATTTGACTTTTTTTTTTTTTAATCCTCACCTGAGAATACTTTTCCCTTGATTTTTAGATAGAGTGTTGGAGAGGAAGGGAGAGAGAGACAGCGAAACATCAATGTGAGAGAGACTCATCGATTGGCTGCCTCCTACACAACCTCAATAGAGGCCAGGATCGAACCTGCAACCTAGGTTCGTGCCCTTGACCAGGAATCAAACCTGAGACCCTTCGGTCCTCGGGCCGATGCTCCAACCGCTGTGCCAAAAAAGCGAGGGCTGATTTGATTACTTTTTTAATTTTAGATTTTGTGATTTATTCTAGAAATGAGAGCCCATCAACATAAATTATTGGGAAATTTTAAAAAATATTTTTAATGCAGAAATACAATGTATTAGTTTCCTAGTGCTGTGGTAACAAGGTACCACAAACCAGGTGGCTTAAAACACACACATTTATTCACAATTCTGGAGACCAGAAGTTTGAAATTAAGGTGTTGGCAGGGTTGGCTCCTTCTGAGGGCTTTACAGGAGAATCTGTTTCATGCCTTCTCCTAGCTTGTGGTGATGGCAGGCAATCCTTGGTGTCCGTTGGCTTGTAGATGTCTCTCCAGTCTTCACATGGTGTTCTGTGTCCCTGTCTGTGTCCCCATGGTTGTCTTTTTATAAGGATACAAGTCATACTGCAATAGGGGCCCATTTTGCTCCTACTCATCTTAACTAATTACATCTGCAACAACCGTATTTCCAAACATAGTCGCGTAGTATCAGGGATCAGGGAGCTTTCTCTGGGTTCCATACCTACGAGCGGAGTTGCTGGGTCGTTGGACATACAGATCTTCAGCTTCCTTAGATGGCATCAGAAAGGTGCTGTACCAGTTCCCCACAGGCCATGAGGGAGGGTTCTTGTTGTGCCATATTCTTGTCAACATTTGATATTTTCAGTCTATTTCATTTTAGACACTCTGGTGGGTGCGTAGAGTGACATCTCATTGTGTTTGAATGGTTGTTTTCCTAGTTATCACCGGTTAGCCATATGTTAATGTTTTTATTGACCAACGTTGCCTTTTGTTTCCTCTTATAAGCACTTCATGTTGTTATATAATCATTTTAAATATCATTTAAAATGAACTGCACTATTCTATAGAGTGAGTTTACCTTACTATTGGGTGTAAAGATTTTTTTCTAAAGTTTTGATCTTATGACTAATGCTACAATTAATAAATTTGTATGTAAATGTCAGGATTATTTTCTTGGCATAAATTCCCCCCAAAATAGAGTCATGAAGCTGAACCATCTGAACTATCGTAAGGGCCTTTATGGATAGTTGCCAATGTTATATATCTCCCATTGATATGGAAGAATGCCATTTCACTCACCGGACTTTCTGTTTTGTTTACATATATATGAGCCCTTCATTAAATTAAAATGTAAGTCCATGCTTCCATAATTGTTATAACATTTTAAACCAGTTTATTTGCACTTTCATAAATACAGTGATAACTTTAGATAGTCAAATTCAAAACAAGTTTTGTTTTTTTTAACATAGGACGTCCTACTCCTCTTAGAGGTTGCAAAACGTTCCAGATTGATTATAATTTTGTTTTATGATGGATTTTAAAAATGTTTAACATTGGATTCATCCGGAACTTATTTCGATGTAGACATCCATTGAGGAAGAATTGACATTCTTACAATATAGAGTCTTTCCAGCCAAAATCATGGTCTCTTTCTCTAAAAGATGTTGTTTTTAAAAATTACATTCTGTAAACTATACCTGCCCCCCACACCCCAATATTTTTGGCAGTAAATTTCATTCTACAGGAGCAGGGTAAATTATTTCTTTTAATGAGAGATGGCCTTTTACGAACCTTTTAATTTATGCAAGATGGTCTCCAGAAGTAGTCTGCAATGGTAGCAAATGAGGCAGATAAAAATTTTAATTTTCCTTTCTTGATAAAGAAGGATTTTTCATATTTAATCTGTGGACAAAGGAGACATAGATTTGTGTGCACCAAGAATGGGATGGAGAGGGAAATAGGGTTAGAATTTGAACAGATATTGGGAGCTGGCCACAAGAAATGGTCCCTGGCCAGCCAGGCCAGGCCCAAGGGAAAAGATAATCCTGAAGCCAGGGTTACTGAGGGACACAGTGACCGTCAGTATTAAATTTTTTCTGTTCTCCCGTACTGTGTGCTTGTCTCCTTTCATTATCCCCCAACAGAGAATCAATTTCATGAATCCTGGTTATGAGATCTCACAGTCCCTTATTTCTTTCCAAATAAAGTTAAACTGCCCCCTTTGTTAGGTTGGCTGATCCCGGGCCCTCAGTCATCGTTGTGGCTCCATCTGCTGGGCATTGCTACTCCCTGCAGGGTAGGAGTTAGCCCTCAGAGGCATCCAAGTTCCCCCCAAGTTCTGGTACCTCAAAATCTGTAGCAGGAGCAACAGGAGGTCTCTGTCACTACAGAAACTGCCACCATGCTTTTAGTTTTCTTTTTCCCTAGATAAAATTTTACAGGAAAAGCCCAGCTCATTTCACCTTTCTTCCCTCTCTTTCTTTCTCCACAGAGACAATGACTAAAGTTGATTTTTGTCATTTTCTTACAACTTTTGTTCTTTTATGACTCATATACTCATCCATAAAGAACATATATGCTATTGCTATGTGTTCTTAAAAACTTTGCAAGTGGTATCTCGCTTTTGCGATCTGTTTTGATCAGCTACATTATGTTTTGGAGTGGGGAGCGGATTTTCTTTTTTCTTTTTATTTCACCTGCTGAATAAAACTACATTGCATAATTAAACTATAGTTAAAGCCTTCCTCTTCTAAAGACAGTTAAGTTGTTTTAGCTTTTTTATAATAACAAACACCTTTCAAATTGTGCAGGAGTTTCTTGAGAGAGAAAAATAGAACGACTGGGTAGTAGTAGTATATGAACATTTTCAACTATATTAAATTATACTCATCAGTGCTTATATCAATTTGTATGTACATCAGTAAAGTTTAAACATTTCCAACACTGGATACTGTCAAGTAGATTAATGTTTGTCACTTATATGGAAATGGTGTTTTGATTTAGTTTGCATTCCCCTGGTCACCAGTCAAGTGGAGTGTCTTCTCATATGTTCACAGGCAACAAGATTCCCACTTGTATAAATTGTCTATTCATAGCCTCTGCCCATATTTCATTGGGTTGTTTGTGTTCTTCTTATTTCTTTTTCAGAATATAAGTAAGATCATTATTGAGAAAATAATAACAACTTTATTGAAGTCAAAGGACTGAAATTTAAATAAATGGCAAGTGCATGGATAGAAAGATTCAATATTTCCAGGATGGCAATTCTTCCTGGATTGATCTATCCATTTAACGTGGTTAAAGCATTATTTTCACAGAATTTGCATAAAATAAAGAACAAGTCAACTTTGGATAGAGGACGTATCAGATATTAAACTGATAAGAACAGATACTACACTTGATCTTAGCCAAAAGGCCGAGAAGCGATAGAACAAGTCAACTTTGGAAAAAAGTGAAAAGAATGAAAAGGAAAGAAGTGATGGTGAAGTAGGGGATACTTACCCTACCAGATATCCAAACAAACTATAATGAAAGCGCTGTGGTATTGATGCATAGAGAGACTTTTAATCAGGTACATATTACTAGATTTTATTTTTTTATCTGGCCACAGAGTATGACATTTAATAAGTAATTTAAATAAACTTTTCCAATTGAGCATATGCATGTGGCAGACACTAGGAATCAAGATGAGAGAATTTGTATTACCTACTTTCTGAATAACCAATTTTATACCCTATCTTCGTCTTGGATTAACTTACCTTGATTCTTCAAAATTACTTTTATTAAATAACAAGGCAAATGTTTACAAAAATAAAAGTCTAGAAGAACTCGACTGATAATTTTCTAGAGTAGATGCACTTCGTTAGCAAGGTTTGTTTTATATCTTTTGGACGTTAACTCCCTAACTCCAGCTAATGTAATTACTTATCAATCTATAATCAAACGTAGATAGTATTTTAAAATTTCTGACATAAGAGGTAAATTTTGTTTATTTCTCCTAATCTCTCCTCTTAATATTTGATGGCTTCATCACGTTTTCATTCTTCTGCTGACATATTAAAACTTTCTTACACTTAAGTCTCTGTCCATGAATGTATAATAACACCATTTCCGGTACCCGTCTTACGAAATGAGTCTATGTCCAAGCGATTTTCCTCCTATACTTACACCTCTCTTTTCTGACAGCTTCAGTTTACATCATCATAGTTGTTAAAATGGTTATATTCAGTCCTGTAACCTCAATCTAAGTCTCCCATGTTTTGTCCATGGCTAATTACAAAAGTTGTTTTCAACAATGAACAGTATTTAACTTATTATGACTTGGAAGTAGAGGTCATTTTGGCCTCTAATTAGAGATGCAGAAATACGGGCCGTCCTGCAAGACAGCCAGTAACCCCCAACCAGTCTGGCTTCTCACTGGGACCCTTCCCTAGAAGGGCCCCACACTTGCCTTAATGCTTTGCTGATACCATCTTGAAATTCTTAATAATATTTTTTAACAAAAGGCCCTGCATTTTCATTTTGCACTGGACCCTTCAGATTATGCAGCCTGTTCTTCCCCCAACCCACACCAGAAAAACTAAATTGAGTCCTTGTAACCAATGCATGATATGTTAGGAAAGTCCTGCACAAATAGACACACTAGCTGAGAAGGGAGAAAGAGCAGATTGTAGCTACACTTACAGCTTCACCTGCTGCCCGAAAGGTTCTATCTCAGCTAGAGCAAGCTGAGTTCTGCAGTGGGGAGCTGACCCACATGTGGCTCAAGGCAGGCGGCATGGCTGAATGGGTGGGCAGTGTGCTCTGTAGGGCAGCACTTAGGGGAAGTCCGGAACTCACCATCGTTTCTCCTACCCACCATTTGCGCCCCCCACCTCGCCATCTCCAAATTTATTAATTACTCTAGAGTTGTTCCTCTTGTTCTGTTTATTTCCAAAAGTAATAAAAGGGACCCTTCTAAAACAATTTTGACTACTGTGTTTGATTTTGTAATCACTAAACTACAATTATTTTCATTATTTCTATGCGCTGATCAAGTTGCAGTGCTTTCAACATCTGCCAGCCACAGAAGGTGGCCCAGCTGGATCCCTAAAGAAGGAACTCTCCTGCTCTGCTGGACTCTCCTCCCTTGCACCAGCTGTGCACCTGAACCCCCATCAGTAAGATAGATAAAAAGGAATAGCAGTGCTGAGAGCGGAAAGAGTGTGCACCCTTCCGAGCCGTGTGCATCCAGTCTGAGGCCGACTTGAGCAAGGGGAGAGGGGAGGAGCCTCAATCTTAAATCAAGCTGGAATGATTAGCCCGAGATGTCCAACATTTGAATCGAGACTCACCTCTGAGACCTAAAGTGACTATATAACTTTTTCTTACCTAAGAATTACCAGGGAGGACATAGACCAACCTGAGTTTTCCTCCCACAGTAGGGGAGAAACTAGGTCCTCTGAACAATTCAAAGAGACACTGGAAAACAGAAATTACATGTTTTAAATGAATACATCCCATGTACTTGGCATGACCCAGTTAATAGTCATGTGTCTAGTAAATTTTTAAGGGAGGGCACCTTTTGGTAAATTTTCTGAGAACACCAATACCTGAGACTATTTTTCTATTGTCACCTACATTAAAGATAATATTTAAAGAGTGTAGAACCCTTGGGTAATTTTCTCCACAATATTCTGTAGGTTTTTCTATTACTGAACATTATGAAGAAATGGAAGCCCACCAAGTTTTTTGTTCCTTTCAAGCAATTTCCTTTCATTTATTCAGTTGTTTGTATACTCTATTATTTTTATTGATGAAATTTGATATTTTATTAAATATTTAACTAGGCTTATATATCTTTTTATTTATTTTGCCAAGAACCAAACACACTCATTTCATCTCCACATGAATGAGTTTTTCTGCACACACACACACAATTTTTTTCTACCCTGTTTTAAAATATTGTCCATATTCAAAAAGAAAACATTTTTTATATATATATTGAAGACTATAAAACCTCTTTTTGCTTAACGTTCATCACTCACCAATTATCAAGTCATGGTCATTGAAAAGAAATCTCCTCTCATAATTTTTAAACCCCAATTCTCAAATGCACGGGTGAAAATACGGTCAAGTATTCACCACTTTCTTCTTTTCTTTATTTTTAATCCTCACCTGAGGATATTTTTCCATTGATTTTCAGAGAGAGTGGGAGGGAGGGAGAGAGAGAGAGAAACATCAATGTGCGAGAGACACATCGATCAGTTAGAGACACATCGATCAGTTGCCTTCCACATGACCCCAACCAGGGCCGGGGACTGAACCACAACCAAGGTACAGGCCCTTGACTGGAATTGAACCCGCAACTCTTTGGTCCATGGGCCGACGCTCTAACCACTGAGCCAAACCAGCCAGGGCCTCACCGCTTTCTTTTTAACATCACTTTAATATTTCACACTTTTCTTAGAAAAAGCACTAAGACAGGGTGCAAAGTATCCCGTCTCCTTGGTTATAGTGGCCCCCAATATGTGCGAGAACACAAGGAGACATGGATTATCACCACAGTTATAACAGTACGACTTTGAGAAGGTATCTGGCTCCATTTATTAACCGGAGGTAGAAGTTTAGGATCTTCATTAGCTACTTGTTTTGTCAGAGATGTCTTCACTCTCATCAGCTCAGCTTCACCTGCTGCCGTCCAACACCGCACTTGAACGGGCTTCTGTGCAGGTAAAAGACAGCCCGTTTGTTCAGTGTTCCTTTGTGAAAATATTAATAACGTCTGCTATTTTCCGAGCGCTCACTAGGAGCTTTACATATATTGTCTCGCTTGTTATTAACAGTAAGCATTCTTTAGACACATCTATTATTCGAAGATTAGATTTTTTTTCATATCCAGGGCCTTTCATTTCCCGCGTGTCTGGGAGTGTCTCTCAAGTCTGCTTCTTTGTCAAGGATGCAATTCCGTGCAGTGTCAGGCTTGTTATTAGCTGTCACCAAAGCATATTTTCAGTTGGCTGCTTTGTTCTAGTTTCAATTTTGCCCTTTCAATCTACACTCCACGGCAAATATATTGTCCTGTACCTTTCATAGCCTTGTCTTAAATGAAATCTTAAATGAAACACCATTTCCTCTAAGGTCCCATTTCTCTAACTCACAGTCTCCTGGGTCTGGAGTGGAGAGCTCCCCTCTTCCAGGTCCGCGGTGCTGCTCCTGGACCAGAGCTCTCACACCCAGTGTACAGCCCCTCCTCCGTTCGGGTGTATGTCACCCACTGAGGTGACCTGACTCACACTCTTAGTCACGCTCCTGTTTTCACGGAAGACGCAGGTATCTGGCTCAGTCCCTCTCTTCTCTCTGTCCTGACATCACCCCGCACTGCCTCTGCAGGTGACCCGCCCAACACATTCGCACTCGGAACTCCGAAATCTGGGGCAGATTGCATCACCATTACCAAATGCCTTGATCCTGTTAGCAAGCATGAGCTTACTGCCCAATGTTCGTAGAAGACAAGACTGCGGCTCCAGCTTGTGCGAAAATAAAAAAGCTTTGATTGCAAGGTCAACTTGCAAGGAGACAGGAAGCAAGGCTCAAAGCTGTCTGCCCGATCCGGGGTGCCAGGAGGGATTTTTAAGGGATTTCGTCGCTGGATCTTCCTGGACAATGGACCCTTTGCTCTAGTTCTGTTCAGATGCCTACGTGCCCTTCCTTATGCTGTTTCCTCGACCTGCAAAGGCCTTCGTTTTTGCTTTCATTGACTAACTTTACTCATCATTCAAGGTTCAGTGCCATGTCTTCCAGAAAACCCTCCTTTACCCCCAGGCTGTGCTACTTGTCTCTCCACAGTAACAAATGTTGCCGGGGTGCGGAAAGTCCAGCCCAAGGGCCGTATAAGGCCCGAGAAATCAATACCAGCTAACATCACACGCCTCACCAAATTAGCCTGACCGAGGTCGTGATGTTATAGTTATCACATGTGAAGAAAAAGAAAGCCAAGCGATGGAGAGTGATGACTCTGGTCATGTAAAGACTTTCTGAGGATGTGACCTTGGTGCAGCCAGAAAGCAAACCCTCTGAAGAAAGGCTTTCCTGGCAAAGGAAATCACAAGAGAAAAGACTCCGAGGTCAGTAGGAAAAAGGTAGATGTGTTCAAGCATCAACAGAGGTGAGCAACAGAGGGAGTGGCAGGAAACAGTATCGGTGGGGCAGGCAGGGGGCAGACAAGGTCAGGCTCAGGAGGTCGCCGAAAGACTTTCGACCACATTCTAAATGTGGGGGAAGCACTGGGGAGGGCAATGGTCTGATTGACCTTCTGTAAAGATCCCTGGAGCTAGCTGGGTGGAGGGTGGGCTGTGAAAGGCGAGAGGCGAGAGTGAAAGCAGGAAAATGATTGGAAGTCTGCTGTTGTAGACCAGAAAGAAATGCGTGGCTTGGGCTCGGGTGCTCTCAACATAAGTGGTTTGAAGTTGTCTGGCTGGAGATCTATTTTGATGGCACCAACAGGTCTTGGCGGGAGTGGGGGGGGGGGGATGAGGTGTGAAGGAAAGAGAAGAAACACAGATGCTTTCTAGGCTTTTGGCTGGAGCACCTGGAAAAAGAATTGTCATTTATTAAGATGGAAAGCAGGGACAGGAAAGCCAGTTTCAGTCTGGACATGGTAAGTGTGAGTGGAGATGGGTTTTTATGTGGTTGGGTGGATGAGCTGAAGTTCAGAGAAGAGGGTCAGGCTGGGACATTCACATCTGGGCGTGAGCACCACTTGGTGATATATGAATCGATGGGACCAGAAAAGATCGCCAAGCTGAGCTCAGATGAGAAAAGCGCAACTTCACCCGAGCCCTGGGACCTGCCAACTTTTAAACATGGGAGAGAGAAACAAATCCAGGAAACAGGACTGAAGAGAGGCCAGTGAAGGAGGAGAAAACAGCTCGGCTCTGTAAATGCTTATTAAACTTTTTTCACATAGTCTGTTCTCATAGCAAGTTTCTTCTTTGACAGCTACCTGTATTTCTTAAAACACATTGAAACCATGAAGCAAATAACACAAACTATTTCCTTCTGTCTCCTGAAGCAAATCTTTTTCATATCAAAGCTTATCACTCAACTCCACAGAATATTGCTTCTCGTCCCCAGGGATATACAGCCTTTCTCTCATATGGCCTATGTTTATTTATTCTTATATTTGTTTTTAATCTACTCAACCTAAAGGAAAAGCTATCTTTCTACACGTGAACAATCCAAACGTAGGCACTGAGCTCAGTCACTGTATACTTATTTTATTTTTTATCTTTTTCATTCCTCCCAAAAAAACATTGATTAACATTTAGCAAAGTAACCACAGATAAGACCGAGTAACTCCGACTTTGGAAGACGTACTATTATACTGTATACTTCATGCTAATCTTGTTGGGCTCATAAAGTCAGACCATATCTTATGATTGGGATGGTATTTGTGCTGAAGAAAATGAATGATGTTATTGTCATTCAACTAAAAAAAAAAAAGAAAAGGTTAATCCTAGGAAGATTCTTATTATTATGCTTTTTTTTTTTAAAGCCATGAATTTTGGAGGAAGTGAATAATGACTTTTTCTTCTACCCAGGGACAAAATTCTGTCTGTTCTGGACTCAGAACGAGGGGCCAAGATTGGCTTGGGGTGGAGGTGAAGGGTCCTGGCCGCACACAGGCAGGGCTGGAATGAGACAGGGAAATGATGGGGTATGAATGGGAGTGGATCCCACCCCCCCTCCAGAGGCAGAATGGGGGGGCGGGAAGCAGGAGCAGCAAGTGGGACACTAGGTTAGCAGAAACTAGCCGCAGGAGAAGGAATTGGCCCAGCAGCAGTGGGCCTTCCCTTTCGGCGACAGCAGCACGGGAAAGCAATGGTGATAAAGTCCATCTCTGGTGCAGCCAGCACTCTGGACCACGAGGGAGGTTCCTTTAGTCCGGAGGGAACACCTGGGTTCCTTTCATTTATTTATTTTTATGATTTTTTAAAATTGATCTTTAGAGAGAGGAATGGAGAGGGAGAGAGAGAGACAGAAACATTGATGTGAGAGCAAAACACCGATGGGCTGCCTCCTGCACACTCCCCACTGGGGATCGAGCCCACAACATGGGCATGTGCCCTGACCAGAAATCGAACCAGCAACCCTTCAGTGCACAGAATGACACCCAACCAACAGAGCTACACCAGCCAGGGTGCCTGGGTTCCTTTCAGACCCAGTGGCTTACAGTAAGAACTATTGCTTGAGGTAAATCAGTGATAGGGATTCATATAATGAAATGGGATTTGGGGGAAAGACTTCCTGCGAATACAGGGGTCCATATGTGTGATACTGTCTATGTCCAAGATGATGACACTAGAGGTATGACTACATAAAGGTTTACGACAGCCCTTGAGGTGGCTGGAAGAGGCAAATCCTTTCCCTTGGCTCCGTTTGTATTTCTGCCCTTATCTCAGCTCATGATCTGCTTAGGTTTCAAAGAGGACATATCCCCTTCAAACTTTGGATGGAATTAATCAGAGGGTGTCAATTTTTTTTTTTTTTTTTTTTGTCTGTTTCTCGCAGAAAGGCAGTTTCAGAATTATCCTCTGCTGAGTTGTCAGGGTAACAGTCCCTCCCTGAGGGCCAGTTTATTTTTCATAGGCTCCCAGTGGGACTTCTTTTACCATCTTCACACTTGAGAGCTCACGAAGACAGTGACTAATCATCTGGGAACACAGGAGCTCCTCTAATTCCTAACATGTTGAACACTGTGAGCCGTGTTCTCGATGGATGTAGACCGATAAAGAAGTGAAGAAGGAGAATTTGTGCGCGCTGAAGCCCAACACTGAACGTTGGAGTCAGCCCCCTTCACTAACTCTTGGGGGGCCATCTGTCCTGTTTTCTTTAAGAGGGTGTATAGCGCCCCGGCCGGTTTGGCTCAGCGGTTAGAGCGTCGGCCTGCGGTCCAGAGAGACCCGGGTTCGGTTCCCGCTGAGGGCACGTACCTTGGTTGCAGTTTGTCCCCGGCCCTGGTTGGTCGTGCGGGTGGCAGCCACTCGATGTGTCCCTTTCACGTTGATGTTTCTCTCTCTCTCTCTTCCTCTCTCTCCCTCCTACTCTATCTGAACAAAAAATGAAAAAATGTCCTCGGGTGAGGATAAAAAATAAATAAATAAATAAGAGGGTGTATAGCATGTGGCAAACTCTTCAAAAATGTACATCCCAGTTCTTTCCTTTTCATGTAATAAACAGAAATTTTACTTGTTCTTTGGTTTATAGTTTGTTCATATTTTTAGTTTATATAGTTGTTGCTAAAGGGTTTTTTGGGGGTTAAGTTTTCATGAATTTTTGTAGATATTTAACAGTAAGTAGGAGATGTATATTAGCCTGGTCTGTGTTAGTGCGGAAGAACCCTGTTACGGCAAAGAAGTCATAATATTGGTGAGATGGTCATTTAAGTTATCAACTAGGGAGCCCAGACAGAGGAGGTAAAGAAATAAAACTAGGGAGAGTGGGGAGACCAGGATCACAAGAGGTACAAGGAACTGGAGTCCCTACGACATTGACGAACTGGTCAGGTGTATCTGAGGGAATGATGGTCGAAAAGGTAGAGAGTGAAAATGTCGGAGCAATACGAAGGGCCGACATGTGCTCATGTCAGTGGGCAGCTTGCCTGGAGTGGAATGAGGTTGGTGGAGTTGAGGAGGTGAAGGGCTGTGAGGGTAACTGGACTGGTAATCTGTGTCAAAACTGAAATTCACCCTGGGTGATGCAACTAGGGAAACAGACCAAAACGGAGACACAGGTGACCAAGTCCTCAGTAGGAAATGGCTAGCATTACAGTGGACAGCAATGTTGATAATAGAAAAAAAAAGTGAGTGTACTAGTTTCCTACTGCTGTTGTAACAGATTATCATACATTTAGTAGCCTAAAAATATTTGGTCAAACATTATTATGGATGTTTCTGTGAAGGTGTTTTTTAGGAGAAATTAACATTTAAATCAGTGGACTTATATAAAACAAGTTACTCCATAGCTCATTGGGGCCTCCTCCAATCAGTTGAAGACCTGAGAGTCACAAAGACAGATCTCCTCTGAGCAAGAAAGAATTCTGCCGCATGTTGCCACTGACTTGAACTGCAGCTCTTCCCTGGGTAGCCCGCTGACCTGCCCTGCAGGTTTGGGATTTGTACTGCCACAATCTCATGAGCCAATGCCTTCCTTAAAACTTCTCTCTCTCTCTGTCTGTCTCTCATTCTCTCTCATTCTTTCGCTCTCTTTAATTTGGGTTTTCCCAACCTTATTTCTCTCATTCTTTCTCTCTCTTTAATTTGGGTTTTCCCAACCTTATTTGACCAAGGAACTCTCTTTTTGTAACACCTGTCCCAGAATCAGTGTTTACTATAACGGATGCTGGGAAATGAATTTCTAGACAGTACAGAGGTAAGGGGTGGGAAAAGAGCCACACGAAGATCCACGAACTCTTCTTGTTTGCCTTCCCTAGAATCGGTTTGGATTATTATCACTATTCCCATGTAGTAAATGAGGGCCGACATTTGAAGAGGTAAAATATTGAGCTCAGTTATGCAGATAGTGAATGGGGGAAGGGAGTGGTCAGGATTTAAACCCAGGCAATCTTACTCAAGTACCTATCCTCTTAAGCACTATATTTGAATTCATTTTTCATATCAAGCAATATTTGAGCCCCTTGGGTCAAATACGACCCCTGATCTAATCAGTTGTGGTGAGGAAAGACCCAATGTTACAGAACATAACAGCCTAAGCTTTCCCCTCATCAGAGGTTGTGAACAAGGCAGTTCTAGAAAGAGCTGAGCCAGTGGCAGTTTTATTGACTAATACATCCAGTCCTTTTTTTTCTTTTCATTATTATTTTTTAAAATTAATTAATTTATTTTTGTTACAGATGTTTCTCCTTTTCCCCCCCAGACACCCTCCTCCCTATCTTACCCCAACCCTCCAAGCATTGTTGTCTATGTCCATTGGTTGCACATACATGCATATAAGTTCTTTAGTTTATCTCATTCCCCCCAGACCCCCTCCTCTGAAGTTTGTCAGTTTGAACTGTCCTTTCTATGTCTCTGGGTCTATTTTGTTCATCAGTTTTTTCTGTTCATTATATTCCACAAATAAGTGAGATCATGTGGTATTTGTCTTTCTCTGATTGGCTTATTTCGCTTAGCATAATACTCTCCAGGTCCCTCCATGTCATCTCAAAGGGTAAGAGATCTCTCTTTCTTACAACTGCATAATGTTCCACTGTGTATATGTACCACAGCTTTTTTTATCCACTCATCTATTGATGGACACTTAGGTTGTTTCCAGATCTTAACAATTGTAAATAGTGCTGCTTTAAACATAGGGGTACATATGTTCTTTCTGATTGGTGTTTCAGGCTTCTTAGGGTATATTCCTAGAAGTGGAATCACTGGGTCAAATGGCAGTTCAATTCTTAATTTTTTGAGGAAACGCCGTATTGATTTCCATAGTGGCTGCACCAGTCTGCATTCCCACCAGCAGTGTGCTAGAGTCTGCTTTTCTCCACACCCTCGCCAGCACTTGTTGTTTGATGACTTGTTGATGGCGGCCATTCTGACAGGTGTGAGGTGATACCTCATAGTCATTTTAATTTGCATCTCTCTGATGATTAGTGACATTGAGCATTTTTTCATATGTCTCTTGGCCATTTGTATGTCCTGTTTGGAGAGGTGTCTATTTAGGTCCTCTGCCCATTTTTTAATTGGGTTCTTTGTCTTCCTTTTGTAGAGTTGTATGAGTACTCTATATATTTTGGAAATTAATCCCTTATCTGATGTACCGTTGGCAATTATGCTCTCCCATATAGTGGGTTCCCTTTCCATTTTGATGGTTGTTTCTTTTGCTGAACAGAAGCTTTTTAGTTTGATGTAGTCCCATGTATTCATTTTTTCCTTTGTTTCTCTTGCCTTAGGCGTAGTATCAGTGAAAATCCTGCTGTGTGTGATGTCTGAAATTTTGTTGCCTACATTTTCTTCTAGGATTAAATGTGATACATCCAGTCTTTAACAGAGAGTCACAGAACCAGGCAACAGGGCAGTTCTGTCAGGATTCTAAGTAGCAAAGGAGAGGCAGCACCACCTAGTGGGGAAAGCCATGCTCTGCATCCAGGTCAATTTACATTCAAAACTTGATTTTACCATTAAGCAATTTGTCTACAGCTCAGTGTTTTAATCTGCAAATGGGGATAATAGCATTAACCCCACAGGATAGTTGAGAAGATTAAAATAACATGGATAAAATGCCAGGCATGCAATAGAAATGCAGTATACAGTTATTACTTTTAATTATTAAGTCCAAGCAGACATTTTCCGGGACTTTATTCAATCTTATCCTCCTGCCCCAACCCAAATTAATTCAACTTTGCTCCAAGGAGTGAATTTTCTTTTCTTTTTTTAAATTTTTTTTTTATTAATTTATTTTTGTTACAGATGTTTCTCCTTTTTTCCCCATTGACACCTTCCTCCCCATCCCCCCACCCTGTCCCCAGCTTTGTTGTCCATGTCCATCAGTTATGCATACATGTGCATAAGTTCTGTGGTTTATCTCTTCCTCCCCCCACCCCCTCTTTGAGGGGTGTCAGTCTATACCCTACTTCCACATCTCTGGGTCTACCCTGTTCCTCAGACTGTTATGTTCATTATATTCCACAAATAAGTGAGATCATGTGATATTGGTCTTTCTCTGCTTGGCTTGTTTCCCTTAGGATAATACTCTCAAGGTCCCTCCATGTCGTCTCAAAGGATAAGAGATCTTTCTTTCTTACAGCTGCATAGTACTCCATTGTGTATATGCACCACGGCTTTTTTATCCATTCATCCACTGATGGACACTTGGGCTGTTTCCAGATCTTAGCTATTGTAAATAGTGCTGCTATGAACATGGGGGTACATGTATTCTTTCTGGTTGGTGTTTCAGGCTTCTTAGGGTATATTCCTAGAAGTGGGATCACTGGGTCAAATGGCAATTCAATTTTTAATTTTTTGAGGTACTACCATAGTGTTTTCCACAGTGGCTGCACCAGTCTGCATTCCCACCAGCAGTGTACTAGAGTCCCCTTTTCTCCACACCCTCGCCAACACTTGTTGTTTGATGATTTGTTGATGGCGGCCATTCTGACAGATGTGAGGTGATACCTCATTGTTGTTTTAATTTGCATCTCTCTGATGATTAGTGATGTTGAGCATTTCTTCATATGTCTCTTGGCCATTTGTATGTCCTTTTTGGAGAGGTGTCTATTTAGTTCCTCTGCCCATTTTTTAATTGGGTTCTTTTTCTTCCTTTTGTTGAGTTGTATGAGCACTCTATATATTTTGAAGATTAGCCCCTTATCTGATGTATCATTGGCAATTATGCTCTCCCATAGAGTGGGTTCCCTATATGTTTTGATGGTTGTTTCTTTTGCTGTGCAGAAGCTTTTGAGTTTGATGTAGTCCCATGTGTTCATTTTTCCCTTTGTTTCTGTTGCCTTAGGTGATGTATCAGTGAAGATTCTGCTGCGTATGATGTCCAAAATTTTGTTGCCTACATTTTCTTCTAGGATTTTTATGGATTCACGAGTCACATTTAAGTCTTTTATCCATTTTGAGTTTATTCTTGTGTATGGTGTAAGTTGAGGGTCTAGTTTCATTTTTTTGCATGTAGTTGTCCAATTTTCCCAACACCATTTATTAAAGAGGCTGTCTTTACTCCATTGTATGCTCTTGTCGCCTTTGTCAAATATTAATTGAGCATAATGTCTTGGGTCAATTTCTGGATTCTCTATTCTGTTCCACTGGTCTATATGCCTGTTCTTGTGCCAGTACCAGGCTGTTTTGATTACAGTAGCTCTGTAGTATAACCTGATATCCGGTATTGTGATCCCACCTACTTTGTCCTTCTTTTTCAAGATTGCTGTTGCTATTCGGGGTCTTTTTTGGTTCCATATGAACTTTTGAAATATTTGTTCTAGTTCTGTGAAATATGTCACTGATATTTTGATGGGGATTGCATTGAATCTATAGATTGCTTTGGGTAATATGGACATTTTAATGATGTTAATTCTTCCAATCCATGAACAAGGTATGTGCTTCCACTTTTTTATATCTTCCTCTATTTCTTTTTTCAATGTCCTGTAGTTTTCTGCAAATAGGTCCTTTACTTCTTTGGTTAAGTTTATTCCTAGGTATCTTAATTTTTTTGCCGCAATGGTAAATGGAATTGTTTTTTTAGTTTCTCTTTCTGTGAATTCATCATTGGTGTATAAGAATGCCGTTGATTTCTTGACGTTAATTTTGTATCCTGCTACTTTGCCAAATTCATTTATTAAGTCTAGTAGATTTTTGATGGAGTCTTTAGGGTTTTCTATATATAATATCATGTCATCTGCGAATAATGACAGTTTCACTTCCTCCTTTCCAATTTGGATTCCTTTTATTTTTTCTTCAGGTCTGATTGCTGTGGCTAAGACTTCCAGTACTATGTTAAATAAGAGTGGCAAAAGTGGGCATCCCTGTCTTGTTCCTGTTCTTAAGGGAAATGTTTTTAGTTTTTGCCCATTGAGTATGATGTTGGCTGTAGGTCTTTCATATATGGCCTTTATTATATCAAGATATGATCCCTCTATTCCCAAATTGCTGAGCGTTTTTATCAGAAATGGGTGCTGGACTTTGTCGAATGCTTTTTCAGCGTCTATTGATATGATCATGTGGTTTTTATCTTTTATTTTGTTTATGTGGTGTATCACATTTATTGATTTGCGAATATTGAACCAGCCTTGCATCCCTGGGATGAATCCCACTTGGTCATGGTGAATAATTTTTTTGATGTATTGCTGGATCCGATTTGCTAGTATTTTGTTCAGGATTTTGGCATCTACGTTCATCAGGGATATTGGCCTGTAGTTTTCTTTCTTTGTAGTGTCTTTTTCTGGTTTTGGAATTAGGATTATGCTGGCCTCATAAAACGAGTTTGGAAGTCTTCCTTCTTCTTGAATTTTTAGAAATAGTTTGACGAGAATGGGTGTTAGTTCTTCTTTGAATGTTCGGTAAAACTCCCCCGTGAAGCCATCCGGGCCTGGGCTTTTGTTTGCTGGGAGAGTCTTGATTACATCTTCAATTTCCTTAGCTGTTATTGGTCTGCTCAAGTTTTCTATCTCTTCCCGGTCCAGTTTTGGGAGACTATGTGTTTCTAGAAATTTGTCCATTTTGCTTAGATTGTCGAATTTGTTGCCATATAAATGTTCATAGTATTTGCTAACGATCCTTTGTATTTCTGTGGTGTCAGTTGTTACTTCTCCTCTTTCATTTCTGATTTTGTGTATTTGGGTTCTCTCTCTTTGTTTCTTGGTGAGTCTAGCTAAGGGTCCATCAATCTTGTTTATCTTTTCAAAAAACCAGCTCTTTGTTTCATTGATCCTTTGAATTGTTTTTTTGGTCTCTATGTCATTTATTTTTGCTCTGATCTTTACTATTTCCTTCCTTCTACTTGCTCTGGGGTTTTCTTTTTGTTTGCTTTCTAGTTCTTTAAGTTGTGAGGTTAGATAGTCTATTAGAAATTTTTCTTGTTTCTTGAGGTCAAGGAGTGAATTTTCTTCTTGCCTTTACTACTCAGTTCTTCGGTTGGTGCTGCCTTCTTAATTAGAGCGTGTCTGACTGCTGGCTGCACGGGCTCCTAAGGCTGCTGGCCACAAAGGCAAAGGATGCTCTGGGCCTCTCCAGCAGTAGTTAGCCCTCTGTGGCTCTCAGTGGGGTGGGTCATACCTCTTCTGACTGCTAGTGAGATCTTTTATCTCAGAAAAGAGAGGGTCTCTCTGCTTCTGTTCCCATTAGTTTTCTAATTAGTAGAGACTTCAGGAAGCTGGGTTATGCTTGATTTTTAGTCTCCAATTCTAGTGCTTTGGCCATTTCCCCTATTTGTGTATTTTCTGGGTTTGCTTAATGGAAAACTGAGATGGGGGTGTGGCTCAGGCTCTTGTTTGACTTGCCCATTTTACCTCCAAATCTGGGCCCATGAGCCTCTTTCTGAAATTGTCTATTACTGCCCGGCCGGTATGGCTCAGTGGATTGAGCATCATCCCATGGACTGAGAGGTCCTGGTTTGATTCCTGGTCAGGGCACGTGTCCAGGTTGTGGGCTTGATCCCCAGTAGGGGGTGTGCAGGAGGCAGCTGATCTATGTATCTCTTTCACATCGGTGTTCTATATCTCTCTCTCTAAAAAATCAATAAAAACATATTTTAAAAAATAATAATAAAATAAAAGTGTTTATTACTTATGGAGATGACAAAGAAAACACTTGCATTTCTTTTATAAACCTGATGTCTTCTGCTAAATGGTGTTTAAAATTTTCAGAGGATAATAAGATCTAGGTTCCTCTGAGTAAGAAACAAATTAGGGAGGGACTCATAAAAGGAGGAGGAGAAGGAGGCAGAGGAGGAGGAGGGGAAGGGGAAGGGGAAGGGGAAGAAGAAGAAGAAGAGGCCCAAGGAAATTTCATCCTTCAATTTCTGGTTTCAGAGACTTCTATTTATAAAGCAAGGATAACATGCCCAGGCTGAAAACTCACAGCACAAGTCATATATGGCCTTTGATCATAGAACTTAAAGTAGGGAGAGCCAGTGGGAAAAGGAAGCCTAGAATACTAACAGGGGGAGAAAAGGCTGTAATTAACACTCCCTTTGAAGGAGCACTTGGGAATCCTCTGGGCAGCAGTAAGCAACCCACATTTAACACAATAGACCTGGGATAGTCATGTAGGTGAGACTAAAACGATTAGTATTTGGATTTTTAAAAAATTGTTAGCAACTGCCCGGTCGGTGTGGCTCACTGGTTGAGCGTTGACCCATGTACCAAGAGGTCGCCAGTTTGATTCCCGGTCAGGGCACATGCCCAGGTTGTGGGCCTGATCCCTAGTGGGGGGCATGCAGGAGGCGGCCAATCGATGTTCTCTCTCATCGATGTTTCTATCTCTCTCTCCCTCTCCCTTCCTCTCTCTCTAAAATCAATAAAGAAAAAATATTTTTAAAAAATTGTTAGCAGCCAAGGTTAGTGTCAGTGATATTTAACTTGCACTTTTTGCTTCCATTCATTTTAACCTTTGCTGTATCACATTGTTAGGGGTAGAAATGAGAAACTGACCAAAGTGTTGCTTTTAATTAAAGAGTTTAATTTTAAGGAAAGTGAATGAACAGATTCTTAATATATCTTTTTCAATCACTTAGCACACCTCTGTTGGATCAAATCCAGGACCCCCCCACAAAAAAAAGATGTTATACTTAGAAGGAAAAGATCAGCTTCTGTGTTAAGGTCTGCAGCACCAAATCTTCTATGTACTAGGAAATGGGGAAGCGGGGATAAGCAATTGCTTTGGAGGGCCGTTTAGGGAGAAGCATTGACAGTTTTTCACATCTTTTAATTAAACACATCTCTAATATACCCAGAAGTCTCATATTTTTTTTTCCAAGAAAAACCTTTAGAAACATCTTATGCTAGTGAAGTTTTTAAGCTCATGGAATTCTAATGCAGCATTTAAGCATCTTTTTTTTTATAGGCACTGTCAACTTAGCACAAACTTTTCTCCTAATTTTTAATGAGCAAAATGTCCCAGAAGGATAAGCAGTATACAATATTCAGCAAGACACAGTCGGCCCATGATGGACTGAAAGCACGTGGAATAGGGCCTGTTTGAATCCCACCAGTTGTGTGAACTGGGGCCTTATTTAACTTCTCCGAGGTTTCCATTCATCTATAAAACGAAGAGAATAATATGCACCTCACATGGTTGTTGCAAGTATTAAATGAGACATTTTATTTCAAAGTGCCTGACATTCCACATCCTAGATGCTTAATATACATTATTTTCCTTCCCATTTTCCCTTCATATGCATATACACCAGCAACATCAATTTTCTTTGTATAGAAAGCTGATGCTGTTAACTTTATTAGGCTAGATTTTCCATTAAGCATTTATCCTTATTCATTAGCTAGAGGACTGACGCACAAAGATATTAAATTATTTACTCAAGTTTAATGAATGAAATTGAAAACCGTTTTCCTTGCTTAACATGAATATGCCCTTTTCAGTATGCAGAGCTTTGTTGCATTTATTCAGAAGCTATCGCTAAGTGCTTAGTTTGGAACACAGGATTAATGAGCCCAGAGACAGGGCGTTCATCACCATGGCAACCAAACTAGCTTTGCCCTGTTCCAAGCTCAAAGAACGGATGCAGGATGCCTAAGTCTGGCCTGAGGTATATAGCTGGGTGTTCTTTTTTCATATATTTGACTCCCCATTGCTGCCTCCAATTATTTCCTAATTCTCTTGAAAAACTAAAAATAAAAAGAACATCCTTGCTTCTTTGGGGCTCTGCTCTTTCATCTGTACCACCTGCCCTCCTTCCTGAATACATTTATCTCCTCATCAGTTTCTGAAGACGTTGGCACATTATGCCTCTCCACACAAATTCTAGGTGACTTTGACCACACAGATGACTTCCCAATGCCCTGGTCTCTCAATGTCTGGATCTGGTTTTCTCCAGTGACTTTCTCCTCCTCTCTGACCTGGTAACTCCCACCCACAGTCATACCTGGACTGAGTCATTACCTTCAGTTGATCAGTCTCCAGAAATGACAAATTCCCACATTCGATTCTCAGACCCTAACTGCCCATCTTCGCATCTTGGTTTCATTAGAACCTTTCTCTGTGCTCTCTTTGTCTATTAGATGTACCTTCCTTTCCTTCCCTCCCTATCCAGCTTAGTTCCATATTCCATTATTTCAATAACTCTTTTGCCAAAATCTTAAACTCCCTCCAAGTCTTCATAGCACCTACCTGGTTCTATGCAGCTGGAGCTGTGTGTCAAAAATTACACTACAGGTGGGGAGCCATCTGTACAGGTCTGGTAGCACCATAAATCCCAACACAAAAACTCAACTGGGTCCTCAAGGTTGCTCAGCGATCCACTGTTTCTCTTATCCCTTAGTCTCAATAATAATTATCTCAAACTTTTTTCACTCCTCAATCCTTTAATCCCTTTTCCTCTCTCTTCACTCTCAGATCTCCTCACGTCTTATTTTTCATAGACAATACCTTTCAGATGGAAACTTCCTTAAAGCCTTACTACCACATATATCCACTCCCATCCTCCCCCCTTTTTTTTGCCTTGAGCTACACCAGAACAGATGTTCTCCTCTCTAGAGCCAATCCCTCTACCTGGATGTAGATCTAATTTCCCAAACCTCTCAGAATCCTCACACCATAAATGATCCTTCCTCTCTGTCTTCAATGTCTGTTCCACTTGTGAATTTTGCCAATTTTTTTTTAATGCTCAAGTTTCTGTCATTAAAAGAAAAAAATTTCTCAGCCCCATTTCCCTCTTCATCTACCTTCTTGCCTCCTCTTCACAAACACTGTTTAAATGGCTTCTTCACCCTCATAGACAACCTCCTTTCTAGTTATCCATTCCTTCCATTTTGATTTCTGTATCCATCACTCAGCTGAAGTCCTTCCATGTCACTAAATCCTATGGAAACCTTTAAACTCTCAACTCACTGGATGTCTCAGTAGTATTTGGCACTTCTGATGTCTCCTTCCTTCCTGACATACTCTTTATCAGAGAAAAGAAGCAATGAGTGCAATAGACCATAAACTCAGAGTCATTTTTCCAGTAAGGGTGATGAAATTGCTCTGGTTCAACCACACTCTCCTCCCTAGCTCTAGCATTTGTTCTTAATTGAACATTCAATAAAAAGAATTCAACAATCAATAAACAATATGTACTATGCACTGGATTATACTGAGAAAACTCTGCTCTTATGAAATGTGTAGTTTAGTGAGGGAGGAAAGTAATCAGAGTTAAACAAATAAAATATTAAGTGTCACAAAGAAATAGCATAACATGCCATGAAAATACAGAATAACATAAGGAACTACCTTGGTTTAAGGGAATTCAGGAAGAGTGGTCTTCGAAATTGATGTCTGAACTAAGGCCTTAAGTAGGAGTAAAAGTTAACTTAGTCAAGAGGAGAGGGTAGAGAATTCTAGAAAGCATTTACACTACATTTGCATTTCCAACCCTTTCCCCAGCTCAGCACCTAGAATACTGGAATCAGGCCTTGACCCTCCAGGAAGAAGACTGGTAGAGTTTTCTTTGGAGAATCTTACCAGCATAAGAGAAAAGATCTAATGATACTATGTCAGGGATTTTCAGATGAAAGGTCCAGCCATATCCCCAAAGTGAAGCTAACAGTCAGCTAACCCCACTCTTACACCTAGCTTCCAAATCAGCTTTTAGTCACTCAGTCTTAAATATCAGCAGACAAGCAAGTGGATATCTTAGATGGTAGACAGAGACAATGAAAAACAGAGAAAAATAATCTGGAGTAAATTTCTCAAAAAGTAAAGCATAAAAATAAAGAAACATAAGACAGGAGAGTCAATATAAAGCAATTAGAGCAACAGTCCAGGGGTACAATATTTAAATGATAGCAATTTAAGGAAGAGAGCATACAGAAAACAGAAGAAAAGAATTCATGCAGTAAATTCAGGATGAGGCAAACGTAGGTTTACAGTTGTTCGTATGGAAAATAATACAAGAATGAATAAATAATACACGGATACATTCTGTTTCACATACTTATAACTATAAACCTACTTTTGCCTCACCCTGTAATTCAGGAACATTTATCAGAACTGATAGACATGCATATTTTGGGATTGAAAGGACCCAGTACAGTGAATGCAAATAAGCCCACCAAGACAGATCATCATTGAATTTTCAGAACACCAAAGACGAAATGCAAATTCTATATCCCCGTCCCCACTCCCCATCTCAGGGGAAGATAATAGGTCACTTAGAGAAGATGAGGAAATAAAATGGCATCTGATATTTCAGCAACAGTACTAAAAACTGGCAGGCAGTGGAGCAATGCCTTCCTCATTCTAAAGGAAAATGATTATCACTCTAGAATTATATGCCAAGGCAGGGTAGAATCAATGCCTTCTGGGGCATGTGTATTCTCTTGTAAATTTTCTCAGAAAGAGGAGGCACGCAACCCAAACAGGCAATAAAGCAAGATACAAGAGGACCCATGATCCAGGAAGCAGGAAATGCAACATGGCCAAGAGGCAAAGGGAATCGCCAGGTTAATGGGGAATGGAGTTCCCAGGATGACCATGGTTGGAGCAGGTCTGAGGGTTCCAGAGGGACTTCAGCAAGAAAGTAAACTGATAAAATAATTGTTGAATTAAAAAATTTTTGGAAAAGATTGAAACTATTGGCAAAAGATTGGGGGTTAAAATAGTGATGATACATAGAAAATTAAAGAGAAAAAAGGACAAATAACTCTATGGAAAAAATGCTGTGCAAAGAAGGAAAAGGCATCCTAGTTTAGTACAAGCATCACAGTTATAACATAACTACATCGTGAGAATGGAGGACAGGAAAGGTACCTGTACGGGGGCAGGTGGGGTGGGTGGAAGATGGAAGAGGTGCCATATTCTCACTTTCCATTATAATGACTCAATAGATCATCAGAAAACTGCTTATGTTGCTACTTATTCTTTTTAATTTTATGCATAAAGAAATGGTATTTATTTAGCAATATGGAGATAAATATTCAACTCATCAGCTAAAATAAGTGAAAGTGATTGCCTCTGAGGAGGAAGTAATAAAGAAATGCATTTTTCATAATAAACTTTGAATATAGTATCTTCTTAATGTCTTTTAATCAATTTTTATATTTTTTTGACCCTTTTGTTGCATGTATTTTCTGGGCTCCTTAAGTTTCTGTGGTGGTACTATAAATCTATCTTTTCTTGCATTATAATTTCTTGCTGCTTGTTTCTGGTATAAAAAAAAATGCAATTGATTTTTGTATATTGATCTCCAATGCAGTACCTCTGCTAAACTCAATTACAAATTCTAACTGTTTAACCTTAGAGGTCCTTGGTTTTGTTTTTGTTTGTTTTTTATGTAGACAAACATAGTGTGTGAAGTAACGGAGGTGTTACTTCCTGCTTTCCCATCTTCATACATGTTATTTATTTTTCTCTTTTTTGGTTGGCGAGAACCTCCAGGACAGAGCTGGAAAAATGTGCTGAGTGCAGCAAACTAGTTTCACTTCTGATTCTAAAGGGGATGCTTCTAAAAGTTCACCATAAGTAGACCATCGACTTTACAAAGTTCTGCTTAAGGCAGTGGTGCCCAAAGTGGGCTATGAGTTTATGTGGAACATTCTTTCCCAGCCTGGAGCGCCTCCTGCCTGCGTGGGCGTAGCACAGTGTATCAGACGGAGAAAACCACCAACAACACAGTTAGAGAGGGTTCATAGATATGACAGACAGACACAGGTGATCTGATGGAGCCAACTAATAAAACAATATAAACTTAATGATAAAATACAAAGGATTTCCCTGAACTGCAGAAGGAATTAGATCTGGACATTGAAAAGATACTGTATTCCACAAAATTTGTTACACAATACTTAATGTCAATACACATCTTAATTAAACTACTAAAATTCAAGGAAATGAATTCTTTAGGAATATCACCTATGTGGTATTCCCGCCAAGAATATTTAACTTGAACCTAACAATGAGAAAACAATCAGGCAAATCCAAATTAAGGGACATTTTGGGAAACAAAATGGCCTGGACTATTAGAAATATCAGTGGCATGGAAGAAAAAAAAGACAAGGAACAAACCTCAGAAGAGGTAGATGTGGGGGGAGGGAAGAGATAAACCACAGAACTTTTACGCATGAATGTGTAAACAAGGACATAGACAATAATGCTGGGGGCGGGGGCGGGATTGGGAGGAGGGTGTCAATGGGAGGAAAAAGAGAAACATCTGTAACAAAAATAAAAAAAATAAAAAAAAATAAAAAGACCAGGGAACTGTGTGGAATTAAAGGTGGCTGAACCCTGGCTGTTTTGGCTCAGCAGTTGGAGGGTCGGCCTGCAAATCAGAGAGTCCTCGCTAGGGGCACGTACCAAAAAAAAAAAAAAAAAGAAAGAAAGAAAGAAAGAAAAGAAAAAACAAAAAAAGGTGGCTGAGGAGACACAACTCTCTGTGATCCTGGATGGAAAAAAAACAAAACAGATGTAAATGGCATTATTGGGACCACTGGGGAGGGAATATTAAATATGACTGTATATTATATAAAGTGTTATATGCCAAAAATTTTTTTAAAAAGAGGTGGCCTTCGAAAGAACTGCACTTTCACTCGTTCACAGCAGAATGATTGGAGACGATGCTTCTAGAAGCATCAGCGACCAGAAGACAGGCTTTTTAGAATCTTTCTCTGCCATCCAAGAGAATAGAGTCTCTGGGTAGATGGAGGTCAAGAATTTGCTTATCATTTACTGTTACTATTACTTTCTCTGTATGGCCAAGGATTTTGCCATATTTTTATAGTGATAAATTAATTTGTATAGTGATGCAAAGTTTCCTTTAAACTTCAGCTTAGTAAGTAATATCAATTTGAAGACAATGTTAAATTCCTATTGGACAGGTGGTACTAACAGTAGAGCAAATGGGGCAAACATCCCCAAGTTGTCTGCAAATGACTAGGATGGTCAGATCTGTGCTATTATGATGTGTAACACGAGGAAAGATGGGAGGTGATGGGCTGGGGAGACAGGTGTCTGTTAAGCCAGCATATCCATTTCTTGACTAACCTAGAAGTCCAGTGACATCTTGCCTCACTAAGTTCGCACCACTGAATAGGACTTTCCTAACTTGTGTCCCTGTCCCACCAGGAAGCAGGGGACAGTCTTTTAAAAGGCACGGTCTCTTTTACATTGCCCTCATGCTATGTTCTGCTAGGAAACATTCTTACGGCTTTCCTGCAGTAACAGATTTTCCTCCAACTGTCAGGATTTGCTTCATGCAGAGTCAAGCAAGCAGCTTTTATTTTCCACTGGCAAAAGGAAATAGGTAGAAATAATATGCTGCTTTTCAGGCAGCTAAACCTGACCCGACTCTCTTTATTCGTAGGGAAATGCAGGATTCACGGAGAGGACATTTTCATTGAGGTAAATAAGCCCTCTCCACTGATGAACACTATTATACTAATACCAAAGGAAACAAAGGCAAGGAGATGGGGGGCATTAAGTAGAAAGGCCAACAGAAAATTAGCAGACAAAAATCCAGCATGGGGACAAAGCAGGCTCTGCAACACGGAAAAAAATAGAGAAAAATCCTTTAAGAGAAAATTGCATGCAATTTTTTGGCCTCAATTAGCCGTTGCCACAAAGAGCACTTTTCCACAAAGAACCCATTAAATAGCAAATGAAATTACATTGGTTTTCAGTTGCCATGGCATTGGTTTTTCCTCTAATGGACTTCTCTGGTCCCGAGTTGAATGTTAGCCTGACTTATTTTTCTTGTCTGTAGGCTGTCTCAACTCTCTCTGTCCAGCCACGAAGTGATGTATGTGACTTCTCCTCAAAGCGCCTACCACATAATTCCAGAGAGAGAAAGTCCATCCCTCAGCAATCTCCCTAGAGACTGAGAGGGTAAAACGGACCATCAGCAGCATTTCATTAACCATGAAATAAGAGTTTCCATTTATTAGATGGCATTCATTCCCACCCATGCACTCAGGGCTCCTGGAGCCACTCCCGGATCATTCAGAGTCCTTCCGATGTGCCAAGCTCAGGCTGAAGACATAAACTTGCAAAAGGAAGGATGTAAGACGCTCCTAGTCTTCTAGAGCTTCCAGACCAGCAGACTCAGCTTCAAACATGTACCTTCTCCTTTTCTCTATGTATCTATTCATAAAATGTGTGCAATTGTCCCCAGTTATCTGATTCAAAATTTTTTTTGAAATATTTGCCAGGTAACACTCTTAATATATATATATACATATTTTAAAATTGATTTTAGAGAGAGAAGAAGGGAGAGGGAGAGAGAGATACAAACATCAATGAGAGAGAACATCGATCGCCCCCCACTGGGGATCAGCCCACAACCTGGGCATGTGCCCTGACTGGGAATCAAACTGGCGACCTCTTGGTGCATGGGTCAATGTTCAACCACTGAGCCACACCAGCTGGGCTGCCAGGTACCACTCTTTAAAGAAAAGCTTTTATTACCCTAGGAGTAAAGATCTAAATTAACATTTTCTCTTTCACGTTGCTATGCTACCGTGACCATTAGCTATGATATCAAGTTTGACTATGATCATTTAGATATTATTTTTCAATATGTATAATCATATATAATTTTTAAAAAATAAGTTTATGCAGTTCATACTCTCCTATAACTTCTTTTTTTAAAAATTCTTTCCATGCCAGTGAACCTTCCTGGACAACCTCATTTTTAATGTCTGTGTGGTGTGGAGGTAATACAGCTCAAACTTTTTCTATTAGATATGCAAATATTTTTTAGTTTTTCAGTACTATAAATGACTTTCTGAGGGCAGAAAGAAATCAGACAATTTTTCGAGACTCTAAGTATATTAAAAAATAATAAATGCCAATATACACATTTTTAAATATGGCACATTTAAAATGTATACTTTAACCAATCAAACCTTCTAATGCAAAAAAATATAAAATAAAATACAATATAACTACACTATTTTGAAGGCTTTTACAGAATTAATACAATGTCTCCATTTTTAGTGTACTATAGATCATGTGACCAAGCACAATTCTGTCACATGATAAATGTCTTCTTGGTTTCTCATCATTTACCTCCTTGACTCAGTGTATAACCTAGTTTGGTGATAACATCCACAGTATGAATTTGAGGCCCTACATAATTGAAAGCCCTGAGACAGAGTCTCAGATTAGTATCTAATCCCAGTATCTAACTTTCTGAGTTAAAGAAGATTTTAAGATTTTGATATTGCCCTCCCATTCTACGCATTTACAGTCCATTATGGGTGTGTAAAAGCACTTTCCATGAGTTAGTCAACATACATATTATCACCTTTTGTATCTTTGTTAATGTAATAAACAGCAATGAAAGTGACTAATTGTTACTTTATTTGACGTTTTACTGATTATCAATGCAGGCCATCATTGTCATCTTTATTTATCATTTTCCCCCCTGAAATACATGTTCCTGTTCTTGGTTCTTTCTTTCTTTCTTTCTTTCTTTCTTTCTTTCTTTCTTTCTTTCTTTCTTTCTTTCTTTCTCTTTCTTTCTTTCTTTCTTTCTTTCTTTCTTTCTTTCTTTCTTTCTTTCTTTCTCTTTCTTTCTTTCTTTCTTTCTTTCTTTCTTTCTTTCTTTCTCTCTCTCTCTCTCTCTCTCTCTCTCTCTCTCTCTCTCTCTTTCTTTCTTTCTCTCTCTCTGTCTTTCTTTTTAAAATTTCTCTTAGTTGTTAACTGCCTTACTTTAAGTTTTCTTCATATAATAAGGTTATGAGCTTTTTGCCATATAGTCCAAAATATTTTCCCATTTTATAATGGCCTTTTAATTTTATGATCTGTTTGCCACACAGACATTGAACATTTTTGCTTCATCTAACTTATCTTTCATTTCATTATAGCTTTGGCCTTTGATGCCATGGCTCTAAAGAGTAAGTGCATCTTTTTTTTTTATTTTAATTTTTTTTCATTGATTTTAGAGAGAAAGGAAGGGAGAGGGAGAGAGAGATAGAAACATCGATGAGAGAGAACATCGATTGGCCGCCTCCTGCACTCTCCCCACTGGGGATTTGGCCCACAACCTGGGCATTTGCCCTGACCAGGAATCAAATTGGTGACCTCTTGGTGCATGGGTTGACGCTCACCCACTAAGCCACACCAACCGGGCAGAGTAAGGGTACCTTTAATGGAATTCCATTCTTTGTCCTTGATTGTTATCAGCCTAATTCTTCTCATCTCTAGATAGACTTTCCCTGTGAACAGGGAGGGATAAAAGAGATGGGAAAGGACTCTGTCCTCTGGAAAGGTGTGTAGTAACATGTCTGAGGAGTGAAAGGGTTGGCAGCTCTCTCTCAGCCTGTGGTTGATGAAGGCATCAATATAAAAAGTCAACAAATATATTATTATTATATGTTTTATTATATATATATATTATATATAATTATTAACTATCTAAAAATAAAAAAACCTTAGAAGTTTAAATTCATTAATTAAAACCTAAACTAAAAATAAATCTGTAAGTAAGTGAGAAAGGTGGCGATGGACACGTGTAGTCAGGTGGACAAGCTCCAACTGCTGATGCCTACCCTTCTCCAGGTGTCTCTGCACTGGGCCCTTTCTCCCAGGGTGGGCAAGGAGAATTTTTCTCCTTAATTCTCATAGGTTAAGAAGACCATGAAACCCTTTCGTTGTTTTCCCATCCTTTCCCCATGACCTTGCCATGCCTTCCCCTCTATCATCAAATTTCCACCTTCATGCTCTTATTTATGGCTGATGACTTGGTCTCATACATTATTAAGGGGGAACTCTGTCATCAAATCTATAAATGCCCTGGCATTTAAAGCCACCTTTTACTTTAGCACATCTGTTAAAATTGAGGATGTGTCTTATGAGCTCTGGATTTCATTCTGTCTCAACTTTCCTAAGATTCGGAACTTTCAGTGATCTTGTCTCATGCATCTTCAACTGCTTTCTTTCTATAAATCATTTCCTTCAGCATACAAACATTTCCTTTTATCTCCAACTATAGATAATACTCTCCTATGACCCCTTCAGTAATCATGCTATTCATTTTTTAAATTATTATTTTACTTTAGAGAAAGGAAGGAGGAGAAAGAGAAAGAGAAAAATCAATGTGAGAAACATCGATTGGTTTCCTCTTGCACGCACCCTGAGTGGGGATTGAACCCACAACCTGGGTATGTGCCCTGACTGGGAATCAAACCCGCCACCTTTTGGTGTACAGGATGATGTTCCATCCAACTGAGCCACGCCGGCCAGGGCAATCATGTTATTCTTATGCTCACTTTTGCAGCCAAGCTTCTTTTAACAATTATTAACATATGCCATCTCTTGTTTCTAACCTCTTATTTACACCTTATATCACTCTAATCTGGCTTTAATACCCACCAAAACTATTTTTGTCAGTGATAACTCTGTCACTTAATCTAATGAACATCTAATTAAACCTCTCAGTAGCTATCAGTACAGCTGACCACTCTCTCCTTCTTGAACTGTCTCTTTCTTAGTCCCTGCGATGCCAAAATATTCTTGGATTTTCTCCAATTGCACTTATCAATCCCTTTTACTCTCATTTTTTGGCTCCTTTCCATTCTGTCAACATTTAAATATAAGAATTTATCAGGGTTTGGTCCTAGGTTCTCTTTTCTCTCTCTACACTATTTATCTAGGTGATTTCATTGATTTCTTTAGCTTCAAATATAATCTATAGGCCAACAATTCCTAAACTTACAGCTTTAGTCCAAAGCTCTTTTCTGAAACCCATATTTTTATGTCAAGTGCCACTTTGACTTATTCATTTTGATGTCTCAAAGAGATCTGAAACTTCTCTTGTTTGAAACTAATCTGGGAAGATTCACTTCTAGATTAGAAGTGATTTTGAGAATTAATATAAATCTATAGCAATCAATGGACCCATCCATATTTGACCATATTTGACAAATTGATTTTTTCTTTAATTTATCTATTGATGA
Organism: Tadarida brasiliensis; assembly: GCA_030848825.1. Taxonomy (NCBI): domain Eukaryota; kingdom Metazoa; phylum Chordata; class Mammalia; order Chiroptera; family Molossidae; genus Tadarida; species Tadarida brasiliensis. The sequence continues at coordinate 71,478,943 of CM061267.1, read as the reverse complement.
GAGAGAGAGAGAGGGAGAAATGTGTTTGTTTCACCTATCAATGCATTTATTGGTTGATTCCCATATGTGTCCTGATCGGGGATCAAACTGGCAACCTTGGCATATCAAGAGGATGCTCTAATCAACTGAGCTACCCAGCCAGGGCAAATTGATTTTTTACAAATATAAAAAGCAATTCAATGATGAAAGAATAGTCTAAAAGTAAAACCTAAAATTTTAAAACTTCAAGAAGAAAATATAGGAGAAAATATTTGTTATTTGGGTTAGTCAAAGATTTCTTAACTAGAAAAGAAAAAGCACAAACTATAAGAGGTAAAAATTGATCAGTTGAATTTATCAAAATTAAACACTTTTGTTCTTTTAAAGACACTGTTAGAAAAATGAAGTAAAAAATGAATTTGAATGTTTGTAAACCACATATCTGATACAGGACTAGTATCCAAAATACGTAAATAATTCTTGTAAGTCAATAATAAGATAATAATTATTTTTTTAAATGGAGCTAAAGATATGAACAGACATTTCACCAAAGTGAATAGATAGCTGGCAAATAAATATATCAAAACATATCCAATATCTTTGGTCATTAGAGAAATTCAAATTAAAATCATAATGAGATATTATTATATGCCTATTAGAATGACTAAAATAATTTCTTTCTTTTTTTTTTTTTAATCTGACATTCCAAGTTCTGGTAAGGATGGAGAGCAATTGGAACTCTTATACATTGCTGGTGGGGATGAAAAATGGTAAGCCACTTTGAAAAACAGTTTGGCAGTTTCTTATAAATTTACCATATGAACCATCATCCCACTCGCAGGTGTTTACCCAAAAGAAGTGAAAACATGTCCACATAAAGAACCTGTGTGCAAATGTTTATATCAGCTTTTCTTTCAAAATGGCCCCAAACTAGAAGCAATCCAAATGCCCCTCTACTTGAAAGTGAATAAACTGTGTGAACTCCACATCAGAAAATTCTACTCAGTAAAAAGGTCTAATTAGCTGGTCAATGCAACCACATGGATGAACCTCAAATGCATTATGGTAACTGGGAGAAACAAGACTCAAAAGGCTATATATTGTATAATTAAATTTATATGGCATTCTGAAAAAGACAAAACCATAGAAACAGAAAACAGATCAGTGGTAGCTGAGGGTGGCGGTAAGAGATGAAGGGATTAACTACAGAGGGCATCAGAGAATTTTTTGAGATGATCGTGGTGATGTTTTCATGACTATATGTTTCTCAAAAACTGCGAATTTTACTGTGTGTAATTTATACTCCTATAAAATTGACTTTAAAAACATGGATATAAAGCTCTTCCCCATATACGTGCTTATTCAAGTTTCTCCTCTTAAAAAAATGGCATCATTATCCATCCATTCTCTGAAGCCAGAATCCCACAATTATACTTGCAATTTCCTTTTTCTTCATCACCACCCCCAACCCATTTCCAGTTCATCTCCAAATTACATCAATTCTGCTTCTAAATCACATGGTGAACTCATCTTCTAATCTTCCTATCCAAATTTGCCCTTAGTGTTAGTCACCATCCCTTCTCAACTACACCATTGCAATAGCTTCCTTGATGGTCTTCCAGCTTCCATTCTTGGCCTCCTCCAACCCCATTTCCACATAACTCCAGAATGCGAAAATGAAACCATGTTGTTTCCTTGCTTAAAACTTTTCAGTGGCTCCATTTCTAAATCCCATACCTTGGCCTCCAGCAGGTGATATATGGTCTAACACATCCACCTGCTACACCGCTCTCTACCCTCTTGTACGCCACCCTCAACCCACAACCATGACACTCCGGCCTCATTGGCCTTCTTCCACTTGTTGACTAGTTCAAGTGTTTTGCTCTCCTAGCAACTTTGCACATGTTGTTTTCTAGACCTAGACTCTTTTTCTTCTTGGATCCTTTTTTTAATGGCTCACTGTTTCTTACTGTAAAGGTTCAGCTTATGTATCATATCTTTAGAAAAGTCTTATACATTTTTTAATAGTTCACACACAACATTCTCTTTTATAGTGCCTGTTTTGCTCCTTTCTCAATTTATAATTTTATATTTGTGAATTTATTTTGTTAGCATTTATCTCACCTACTAGAATATATGCTCCTTGAAGGCAGAAACTATTTTTTCTTTTTCACTTACTTAGCACATTACCTTATACATCATAGGAGCTAAATAAATACTTGTTGCATGTGTAAATTAACAAGCCTCCTACAATTAAAATAATAATAATAAGAGTCCAGTGAGATCATCACTGAATGACCTGGGCCAACATAACATAACATAGCATATCTATCTATCTGTATATGTATATTTAGGGCCCCCTGAATTAGGCTTAATGCATGAAGATACATACTACATTATCTGAGATAAGCAAGGATTACCAAGTTTCAAAACCATGAATGTGCAAATAGATGACAATGTCAGCCTCCCAGAAAGTCTTACCTCTCCAAACCAATTGCTTGGCACAGAGTATGGAGCTTGGCGTTGTACAAAAGTGTAAAGCTGTGTGTCCACTTAAGGAGTAGCAATTGAGTTTTGCTCCATGGTCACAAAGGATCTTAACGCAATCCAAGTTGGCCATTTCACAAGCTACATGAAGAGGAGTTTTCCCGTTGGGTCTACAGTTGATTGTAGCATTGTGGTCCAGTAGCACCAGAAGACATTCCACATGACCAAACAAGACAGAGAGATGCAGGCCTGTTGCCCAAGAAGACTTTAATTTATAACTAGGCAACCAATAACCTGAAAAAGAAAGGGAAAGAAAGTTTAGCTTCTTGGCCTAGGACTTCTCTATGTTTTGAGAGGATTTTTACAGAATATTTTACTTTGGTCACATTTATAAAATTGGGGGGAGGGATGATTCAGAAGTTGTAAATTAGTAGCTAACAGGTCTACAAATGCTTAGTTAATGTCATATTTGAATGTTCTAAGTGGGACAGTTACTCTTGTGTTCTTACTGTCTCTACTGGGCTCTATTATCTTGTTCCTTTACTTACTTTACCTCCATGGCTCTCCCAGGCCTTTGAGTTTGAGACTTTCATAAGACTCATACTTAAGAATTTTAAAAAATCCCAATCATTGTCTTGAAGGACGCCAAAGCTATTAGTTACAAGCTTAAATTTTTTATTCCATCACAGTTCTTTTCCCTCTAGTTGTTGCTATTGCTGTCAATCTAAGGTGTGATGCATTTGATGCCTTTACAAAATTTGTCACACCAAGCTTTTATTTGCCTGTTTGTCAATTTACACAATACCTTTTTCCAAAGAAGAATTTAAGGCAACTCACAAATTTTATGCCAAATTTTTTAATAATCTAGAAAATAAGGGCCAATAAATAAATAAAGTAGGAAAATAAAAAGAGGTCAGGGGTAAGATAGGTACACAACATACACACCATGTCTAGTATACTAGAACTGCACTGCAAATTTGCCTTTGAACTTCCTAGTAGGAAATAAACAGAAAAACATATGTCACACAATTAACTATAACCACAGGCTATATACAAAATAATTGGTCAGGAGAAGCATAGTTGTTCCTAGAACTGAGATCTTAGATAACTTGTTGGAAATGTCTCTCTCTCTCTCTCTCTCTCTCTCTCTCTCTCTCTCTCTCTCCCTCTCTCCATTTTTTTCCCTCTGAATTCTAAACACTGGGCTAGTCTTTTTTATCTAAGTCTCCAACTATTGCCATATTTGATAAGCTATAAGAAAAATAACTTTATAAACCTCCTTTCAGTGTCAATACCTACAGCCATGGCATTAAGCTCACTGTGAGTGGGGAATGGAAAATAGGTCCAGAAAGGTGAAATTTTGATGGCAAGAGGAAGATACAGAGATAGCTCAACAGCATAGAAGAGAGTCCAGGATTGAAACAACAAAGTACATTTTAACATGGGTAAATGTTTGCTTTTAGGTTATAAAAATTCCACTCCACACATACAAGGTAAGCAGAATGTGGTTTAATGGCAGCTTATTTGAGAAGAGACCTGGGGATTTGCGTTGACAGCAATCTTAAAATGAGCCAACAGAGGGATGGAACTGCCAGGAAGTTAATACACTCTTGCTACATTAATAAAAGAGCAGGGCCCAGAACACGAGAAGTAAAGTTGTATTCTTCACTGACTAGATGAGGTCAGAATAAATCTAGAATATTGTGAATACTTCTGGGCACCAATGGTGATCATCTGGGGGCTACTCAGAGGATGATGACCACATTCAAAGTGGGCCTGAGGATCAGGTATTAAAAATTTCTCATTTAGGTGAAAAACACTACATAGGTGCTCCTACTGGTAGTTATCCTACAAGTATAACCACTCATATGTGAAATGCCCTATATGGGCCACTGTCGTGCACAACTCCCAGGAACACCATTTTTATTGAACTCTTTGTGAAGGGGATGGAGTTCCCAGGAGTTATGAATCCTGGCCACCTGGCCTTTGAACAAGAACATACACTATACTACGCATTGCTCTTGATGGCTAAGGATTACAACCAACCTCCGTCTTCATAAGCAGGAGACTGTGGCCCTGGCCAGTTTGGCTCAGCAGTTAGGGCATCGGCCCTCGGACTGAAGGGCCCCGTCAGGGTCGTGTGGGAGGCAACCAATTGATGTGTCTCTCTCACATGGATGTTTCTCTCTCTCTCTCCCTCTCCCCTCACCCTTTCACTCTATTTAAAAATCAATGGAAAAACATCCTTGGGTGAGGCTTAAAAACAACAGCAACAAAAATAGGAGACTATGTATGTAAATCATGATACATCCATGCAATTGAATCCTGCAGAGCCATTACAAAGAAGGGGGCAGTTCTGTGGATACTGATATGGAAAAATCTCAACACATGTTATTCAGGGAGAGAAGCAAGAAGCTGAACAGTGTGCATGCTGTGCTATCATATGCGAATATATTTATAAACACCTAGAACAAGAGACTGGTTACTGTGGTGGCCTCCAAGAACTGGGGGACAGGGGACAAGGCCATAAATTTCTTTGTCCTTGAATGCCTCCTTTGAGCTTTTTAATTTAGTACCGTATGCATGTATTATTATTATTTTTAAGTAAAATTAAAATAAACTATTGTCCCCCTGTCCAGAGGGGGAAAATAATTTAGTTTAAAGAGGCCATTTATAGGGTCACACACAATGCTCATTAATCCTGAGGGAATGAATGAGCCCAAACCAAAGTTTATTTTTCTGCAGCCCATCTTCTAATTACACACACACACACACACACACACACACACACACACACTGTAATCCCTTTGTCATCCCATCAGAATTCTAGCACCATTTTGCTTTCTCTTATTCCCAACTCTCCCATTATCTAAATCTGCTTTTTACAAAGAAATCCAAAGTTAATTTACACTAAGATCTAAAGAACTGATGATGGTTTAAAGTGTGACCCTCAGGATTATCTGAATTCTGTATTCAACAACTAGAATTAAATTCTAAGATACTAATTTGAGATTATAGACACTGAGAAGGGAAAGCATTGGGTGATATGGACTTTTCCTGGCAGAGACAGATAGTATCACAGGTAGCCTGGACTGGGGAGTACCAACCCTGTGCCTGTAATGTGTGTGTGTGTGTGTGTGTGTGTGTGTGTGTGTGTGTAAATAAATATGCACACACAATATATATGTATATATCCATTTAGACATATTTATATAATTATATACATTGAATCTGTGTTCCAAACAGAGTTGTTAAGCTATGTGGTATGCATCCTACTTTTGAAATGAATGAATCACACTTCACATTAATACCCAATCAGTCATTTTAATACCCAAGCTTCCTCAACAAGCAATTTGCAAAAGCAGTCTTTTCTGTGTTGGAAAGAAGCTGGTTCCAGATCTGAAACCCAAGATGTGTTTTGCTTGCCGATTAGCAGCAAAGATTAAACAGTTCTGTGCAGTCACTGATTGGAAATTCATGCCTGCTTCTGCAATAGGAAGAAAAATGATCTCAGAAAGGAAGCAGCAGAGAGCTGATTAAGAAAACACCATTTTGATGTAAAATCAAAGCCACACAGAATGTTAGCGCTAGAGGGAAGATTATCCAGTCCAAGTCTTTCATTTTCCAGATGAGAAAACTGCCACTTTTCAGCCTGCTAGAGCCGTAAGTCTCCTGCCTCCATCCAAGCTAATGGACTCAGGATATCTGCAATGCAGGGTTTCCATCTATCTTTGTCTCTGTGCAAGCAGAATAGGTTTAGCGTCAAGCCTTCTTCACAAATCACGAGGAAGGAAAGAAGATCCCAGATTCATCTATAATGTCACATCTCTGATATGGAAATGTATTTGTTTGTTGATTTTTCCTTCCTCTTAAATTCCCAATAGCACCTAGAGAATCTATCCTGCCCATTCATTACATGAATCAGTCATCCTTGGTCTTTCATTCAGTTTCATCTTCATCTTCATCTCCTATAAAAATTAACTAGCAAATTGCCCTGGCCGGTTTGGATCAGTGGTTAGAGTGTCAGCCCGCGGACCAGAGAGGCCTGGGTTCAGTTCCCACTAAGGGCACATACCTCGGTTGCAGTTTGTCCCTGGCCCCGGGTGGGGTTGTGTGGGTGGCAACCAGTTGATGTGTCTCTCTCACATCGATGTTTCTCTCTCTCTCTCTTCCCTCTCTCCCTCCCGCTCTATCTGAAGATAAATACAAAAATGTCCTTGAGTGAGGATAAAAATAATAATAATAATAATTAACTGGCAAATTCCTTTGGTCATAGAATTCAGTCGACCCCCTGCATGGAATAGTGCACCCCTCCAGAGGCTGTATGTAGGTGGGTGGCAATTGACACCTTTGCTGATGCCCCTAGGTTGCTGAATGCAGAAGAGGACAGGCCTCTGGAGACGATCAGGGTCTCCTGAAGTGTATCTCTTGAAGCTGAGTTGCAGAACTTTGGCGGTGGTGTGTGTGTGTGTGTGTGTGTGTGTGTGTGTGTGTGTGTGTGTGTAGTGGGGTGGGGGGGTGGTTCTGGATAATTCAACTCTGAGCACAGCAGGAAAGCCAGCTGAGAGTCTGCAGCCATAGCAAACAGGTCGTCCACATACAATCACCGCCTTAAAATGAGCCTGAGGCCACAGGTCACTGTGTACCAAGTGTGGAGATGAGCAACAGGGTCCCCTCCACCACAGCTGCCCTGCCTGAGGGCCAACCCTGAGGCAAAGGCATCTTCACACAACCCCGGCCATGCAGGCCTAGTAACATACTTGTGCCCATGCTGCTATGTCAAGAGATCTGAATTTGTCCTCCAAAATATAATCACCAACAGCACGACAGAAGGATGGTTAATCAGGCAGCTTCATCTTTCACTCTCTCCCTTGTTTCCACAGCAAAATCGTCCCAGGGCTTCAGAACCTAGCATGTGATTTATTTTTAGCATTTGCCTTTGAAAGGGCCCCTCTGCTCACCTCTGCAGATGCTATTCAATTAGGTGCTCAGACTCCACACAGGACAGGGGTGGAGCAGCACCTGGGAGCAAAGCCCTTGGAGGGTGAAGAAGCTGCTGCCTCCCCCAAAGGTCAATCAGGTACCCGCTGGCCCTAGGTCTGTAGTCTGTGCAGTGATGGCTCCTTACAAAGGAACTCTGCTTGAGCAAAGAGCCTAACTGAGGAGAAGAGAACACAGATTCTTTCTCCTGTGCAAAAATCCCACAGAGAACTCTCCAATCCATGTGGATTTAGAGTATCTAGTTACTTTTTACCTTTCCCCAGACCATGACACATTATCTGTGTATATGATTTCCCTTCATATCATCGGAGATATCAGCATGCACAGGATTTAGAGAGGGTCTTGACAAAGCCTCCACTTTACAAATAGGATAATATCTTGTATGGATTAAGTAGCATAAAGTACCCATGTTTGTGTAACTACTAGATAGAGTCTAACTCAAACTCTGGTCTCCCCAAAATCTTGGGGTGACAATTCCATTCACTTCCAGGTTACTTGTAGGTGAAAGTTCTTTTTTTTTTTTCCTTTATTGACTTTAGAGGGAGAGAGAAACAGAAACATCAATGAGAGAGAGCATCAGTTGGTCACCTCCTGCATGTCCCCCACTGGGGATCAGGCCCACAACCTGGGCATGTGTCCTGACCGGGAATAGAACTGGCTACCTCTTGGTGCATGGGTCAACGCTCAACCACTGAGCCACACCGGCTGGACCATAGGTGAAAGTCCTAAGGAACTTAAGAAGTGTGACCCCTACAAAAATGTCCAGACTAATCCTGTGTGTGTTTAACCTAATCAGAAACCAAAGGGAGCTGCCTGAGTCGCTGAGTAGAAAGCCCCAGCTCAGGAAACCCTGCAAGGAGCGAAGTGTTTGCGCCACCCCTGGGGAGAGGAGTTGATCAGCTCCAGTGTTTGAGGGATGCACACACCTCTGGTGAACCCTCGGCTAAGGCTGAGCTCTGCAGCAATTACCAGCTAACACGTTATCTGAGTCCAGGAACCCACACCCGAGAGGCCTCTGCTGTTACAGCCAAAGGTTACACACACCGCTCGTGGCTGGATTAGCAGACATTTGCTCTGACTGTGTCCCTGTATTTACACAGTCCTGAAGGATTAGAGACCGAAGCACAATTCTTGCCTATTTGTTTATAGCTAATCATTTCAGGATATGTCTCAGAGTTCTCCCAGGAGAGAGAGAAAAAGTAAGTTTGACATATAAAATTAAAAAGAAAAGAATTTGAATATCAAGGAATAAAAAGAACCCTAATATGGTAATAGGAGAGTGAATTTCTGGCAAAGAGGAAAATTAGGTGAAAAAGAGATTATTCGCTAAGAGAGTGGAAATAACAGCGTTTAAGACATTTGGATGGCAGTTGCTACTCAGTAAAGTAGATAAAATACCTGCCGGAAAGTTTTCCAGTGTAATCATTCATTGGTTATTTCAATTAAAAATATCACTACTGACCCAAGAACCTGTGGCTGTAACCATAAACAAACCACTTAAATGCATTACACTGATTAATGAAAGGATTCTGATTAAACTTGTTGACTAGGGAATTTCATCCCAAAGAGATAAGTATGATATTTTGCCCAGATCATTAATAAACCAAGACTCATACATCTGAAGAAGGGTGGAGATGTGTAGTTGGAGAAACCTTTAGAAACAGTTTTACAGATGTTCACATTTCCACTATTCTGAGAACTCACCTGAACAGCTTTGAGTTTTCGTAGAGACCCTGCGTTCACTCTCAATACTGCGTTCTTAGCATAATAAAATTTACATCATTGACATCCCTGGGCTGTTCAACTATTTGTTGCAGTTAGCAGTTAAAAAGTTCGTTTGTTTGCTTAACTTTTCTTCTCATCATTCCCATTTTAAAGTGGTCATCTGGTTAATTAATTTTACTGACTTATTTTACTTTTGTGACCCCATATCTCTGCCACTCTCTAGGAGATATCTCAAATGCCAACCAACACGTTTTCAGTGTTTGCTTTACAATGTGTGAGAGAAGTGTTTGAAATGAATAAAACAGGACTTTATCTGAAGACTGGATTATGAAGTTTAAAATAACTTGAAACAATAAAACAAGATCTAACTTTAAGAATCATTATTAGGTGCTGGGGCTAGGCACGACCCACAGTTTGAACCTGAGCTCAGGGAGCTGGCTTCTAAATCTGTTCCCAATCACAAGGGAAAGAGAAGCTACTCAATGAGCTGTGGGAGCAGAAGTAAATTTTCAGATGCTTTGTTCTGTATTTTCTTAGGAGGTCAACTTTTGATTACTGCTGTACCAATGAGATTGTGGATTTGGGGGAACAACATTTAGATCCCAAATTGATTTATTTGCCAATAGAATTCTGAGTTGCCTTTCCAAAATTATAACCTAACCTTCATACTGGCTTAGACATACCATCTTTAGGGGGAAAATGTGATAACTCTTAGAAATCCTGTGAAAAGTGCTATGATATGTCCTAAAAGAAATAAAAATGGTTTGGGATTAATTGTGCCACTGTTGATTCTCCGCAGGACAATCAAATGTTGAATATAGATTATATTATTAATTACACAAGCAAATTTAAAGGTAGCATGGTATCTGTTATAGGTTTTATACATTGTCTTGATTATTAAGGAAGATTTTCACACTTTAAAAGTAAACAAGTAATGCTCTGTTTCCTCATTTGGATGCTGGTTATATAGGTGTGTTTATTTTGTGAAAATTAATCAGGCTGCACTCTTATGATTTGTACACTTTTCTGCATAGAGGTTTTCAAAGTGCTTTTAAAAAATAAAAAAAAAACTAATGCGTAACAATTCAACATCAGAGAAGTCTGCTGTGATTTAATAAAATCTCACAAAGTTTAATCCAGCCACATACCCTTCAAGGTCACACACACACACAAAGTCTCATTAGAATTATTCAGAAAGGAATTAACACACGCTAACTATCTAACTAGCTAACTAACTAGCTAACTAACTAGCCAACCAGGGTAGCCTGCTCAGCTGTTCCCTAGGAATTCCTCTGTGACTTTAAGAAACTGATATAACCACTTAGGTCTGTTTTGCTTGGTTAGCAACTGGGGTTCTATTTATCACTTCCACCCTGACTGAAATATCAAAAGATTTGATAATGAGGCTGGAAGACATGTAAAAAAGTTTGAGGAAACTTTGAAGAAAAATGAGGCTTTAATTCGGGTTTTAGACTGAAGAGACATTCTGATACCCATATTCATATTAAACAGAGTAAGTCCATTTCTCTCTATACACCCATGGTGTGGGTGTACACTCACTCACACACAGACACACGCAAATTCCTGCATCAACCCTGAAGATATGACCGTAAATCCTATTATTTCTGTGCATACATCCACCTGGCACGCGTAAGAACGGCCCTGCTCCTTTCCTTTCCCAGAGGGTGTAATTTGCTGTCTCCCTAATTGAAAGCCACAGCCCATGGTCCTAACACTAGGAAAACACCCATTAACGTGAATGAAAATGTAGCTCTCTGAGGACCCTAGGAGTCGGCTCATACGGACAGAAAGAATTTAAAATGCATTTTCTGCTCATTCAGGTGTGATGACACCATTGGGAGTCTGCCCCTAAAATTTCCTTTCTCACAACCTCAGAACCTTCGCGTGCTGAGGAGGTAAGAAAAGGCAGTCTCCACAGCTCAGGGTCAAACCAATTACCCACTGATTTAGACCCAAGTTATTTTACACTGGGTACAAATATAAGTTTTTAAAAAAACACACCTTAAACATGTATTGAGCATTTAGACCAACTTTCACTGAACAAATCGTGATGAAAGTAACCTACTCTTTCTTTTTAACAGAGCCCCCTATCAACTACTTTTTAAAAAACACACATCTTCTTTATCTTCCAGTCAAAATAGCAAGGTTAATTGATTATAAAGCCTTCAAGTGAAAATGATAAACACAGTAACTGGCCTCAACTATCCTAACTTTCAGAACTCACAATCAGACTATAGCAAATTAATGTAGCAATATATGCCCTTAGCATTAGTCGCTGAAAATGGATGGTGCTAATGATTTATATATGAATGGAAAGTATTTTAAACATGAAAAAATAATTGCTGTCTCTGTCTAAATGCCACACACGAGACCTTATCATCTATTTTGTTTAAACAGAAGTGATGTTGAACGTTGTGTGTGTTTGCAGTCCGCTCACCAGATGGCCTCGCTCCTCAAGTTCCCCCATTAACTAGCTGATTTGGGAAATCAGAATCTGTACTCTGCTAATTTATTTCTGATTCATTAAGCATGAGTTCCAGAAAATCCCTTCATTAAAAAGAAATCAGTTCTGATTTTTTGTTATCCTTAGTTCTTCAGAAGGCAGATAATCCATGTTAAGTATATGTACAATTTTGATCTATTATTCAAGGGAAAAAGTTAACTTTTTGTTTTTCTTCTGGTTTCAGCTTTCCTGCCTAAACTGAAAACTCATTAAGATGAGGAGAACCATCAAGGTGCATCAAGGCACGGCCCTACCCATTCATTAACTCCAAATGGGGGCCACACTCCTCTTGTTGATAGAAATGGACATGGAGATGATATATCTTTTAAGTGGCTGTGTTAACAGACAGTTATCTGCCGGTCCCCAAACCAGTCATACCATCTGGATTAGATCCGAGCAGTCTCTTTAGCCATAATCTAGAGATATTTTCTTTATTCTATGTCATTAAAAGCAGAAGAAAAGTTAGAAATAGAACAAAAGTGCATTACTAAATATGATCAGCTAGGATTTCAAATTTCAGGTACAAGCATAGAAAAATTTTTAAAAAGAGAAGAAAACAATAATATATATATATATATATCAACCCATGTTGCAATTCAGTTTATAAAGAAAGAAAAGATTAAATTAGAAATATTTTTTAAATGAGTACTTAAAGAAAAAATAGTGCTATTGATTGAGAGTGGGTGACTGACGCTGTACATGAAAAAAAATCCATTTTCTATCAATTTTACCAATTACACCTATAATTTTTACCTTGTTTATAAGATGCCAAAACCATATTCTCATCTTCAACTTCAAAAACTGTGTCCACATCTATTTGCCTTTGGATTAAAATGGCCTTCAATTTTCCAAAGTCATTTGACTTTAGAGCCTCGAGGAAGTTTCTCTTAACTAGCTTGGCAGCTGCAGATTTAGTGACCGGGGGAGCGGTGCCGTCCATCCTTCCTCTTCCTCTGAAAGCTTTGTTGTGATTTATCAGGAGAGCGGCACCAAGCAAACAGGCACATGCTGGAGAGCCCACAAACTGTCGGCTAATTTTATCCCAAAGTTATGCTGATCCGTTCTATTTATATAGGGATCATTTCAAACTTCAAAATATCCCTCTTGGCTGTCACTTCAATTTCAAGTCTTTAAAACTGGTTCTATACTAACTGATTCTTGAATAATACACCATGCCGATATGAAGGAAAGCCGTCACGATACATTTCAGAGAATGAAATGTCACTATTACATGATCAAAGTAATCGTGTGAGATTTAAAAGCTCTTAATGCTTCTTTTTCCCTCGGTGAAAACATTTGGTGTCCAACTGGAGATCTTGCTCTGTTTAACCAATAGCCCCAAATAAAAATTTGTTACAGTTGCTGATACATGTGCTTCTGAAAAGCTATAATAATTTTGTAATATAAGTCTGCAAAATCAAGCATGGTCACACACGTTTGAAAACAAACAGAAGGTTTTCAAGTGACCTAGACTTGAAAATGTTCAATGTCATGAAAGAAAGTACAGTGCGGGGTGGCAGGGGACTATTTTAGGTAAAGAGAGACTAAAGAGCGAAACAGCTAAATTTCAGTGAGTGAATGAACTTTATTTAATTATGTATTTTTTTAATCAGCTAGAAAAGACCTTATTGGGACAATTGTGGAAATATGAATATGGACTAGATATTACTTGATGTTAAAGTATTGTTCATTTTTAAAGGTGTGGTAAATGTATATGGTTATTTAAACAAATATTCTTATTCTTAACTGATACATTAGGGATACATTGTCATGATGTCTAAAACTTCTTTATAAATAATTCAGAAATATAAATATATGAATATATTATATATATATACGCACACACATATACATAGATAAGTGTATGTGTGTGTGTAAGTGTGTAAATAGAGACAGAGAGAGAAAGCAAATTTGGCAAAAAGTTTAAAGTTGGCAAACCTAATGAAGGATCTATGGGTGTCCATTACAGTATTCTTTAAGCTTTTCTCTAAGTTTGAGGTTTTTTCAAATAAAAAATTAGAGAGGAAAATGTGGGAGATTTCAGCATGCCACTCAGAATGGTGAGCAATGTAAAACTTATGAAAGGTTTATTTCTGGAATTTTACATTTAATGTTTTTAGACCACTGCTGGCAGTGGATAACTGAAACCACGGAAAGCAGAACTTCGGAGAAGGGAGGGCTACTGCAGTTCAAGTAGACTTCAAACCCCCTTTACGGCTCCTTCCAATCAAAATATACACCTGACCCCCAGTGACAACCATTATCCCGACAGCTAGCAATGCAGATTAGTGTTGCTTCTTTCTTCAATGTTTAAACTCTTTTGTTAATAGTCTTAATTTTTAAGTCTTCAAGAAGATCAAATTTCAAGCTTAATAAGGTATAAAATCTTTGTCCTGAAAAAATGAATAAAAATGAAAGTGTGGATGATTACATTGTTAATAATAGTAAAAAATTAGAAGCAATCTAAGTGACCAACAGTAGAAAATTTGGTAAACAAATTATGGCATATGCAAATAATGAAATACCCTTCAGTCATTATGACTAGGCAGATCTATTTTTATTAAAAGTATCTGTGAGATAAACAATTTATAAAATAGTACGTGTAGTATAAATATTGTTAAAATGTCTATACTTATATAATCCAAGAATATATATTTGTATATATGTATACAATCTGTATATATTTATATAGTGTACAAATGTATAAATATACATGCTATATATGTACACATAGGAAGAAAAGTCTGTAAGCATCTATTACCAAATATCATCAGTTTTTATTTCCTAGTGGTAAGGTTATATCTGATTCTTCTTTATCTCTTTGTTATTTGTGAATTCATCTACAATGAGTAAATATTACATTTGTAATAGAAAGTTATTTCCATACTGAACATATCAATAAGGATAACTTCTTAACTCAGAATAACTACAGAATTACAGATTCCATAAAGTAAGAAAGTGAATGATTCTCATGTCCTCAGTGCCTAGCTAGCTCAAATGAATAAATGAATAGTGAATGCATAAGGAATTACTCATTAATTATTTACAATGTCCTTAGCACATGCTTGGTGGCAAATAAGACACTGTTCCTTTGAAGTTCCATGAGTAACTCAAGTAGACGTAGAGCATTTATTGATATGTTTTGTTTATTTTTGACACAACTAAGAGAAATAAAAGCATTCCCAGTAGAAGAAACAGAGATTCAAGAGTTTTGCATTATGGGAGGATAATTAGTGCAAATGCCGCTAAAACTGACTCTACTTTAAATGAAAACCAGCCTGGCTGGTTTGACTCAGCGGTTAGAGCATCAGCCTGAGGACCAAAGGGTCTCAGGTTCGCTTCCCAGTCAAGGGCACATAGGTTTGTAGGTTGGTCCCCAAGCCCACTCATGGAGGAGGCAACCAATCGATGTATCTCTCTCACACTGATGGTTCTCTCTTTCTCTCTCCCTCCCTCCCTCTACTCTAAAAATCAGTGGAAAAATATCATCGGATGAGGATTAACAACAACAACAAAAATGAAGACAAAATTTCACAAAACGAGGGGAAAATCTTTTAAAATTCATCTTAAAAAATAAAAGCAAAAATATGGAGAACATATTTTCATTGAATGTTTAATGACATTTAGGTTGACAGCAATTGTATAATTCATAGAATCACAAAATAAAATGTTTACTATTTTCTGAGGCAGATAATTTTTCTGATCCAATTTCATAATAAAAGTCATGCAAAAGATAAAGGATATTGTTTCATGTTGTTACTAATATAATAACTAATCATTGAAATATCAAAGGATGAAGAGAGCCCCTAAGCAGAACTGATGAAGTTCTTGAATACTTTTGTAAATATGATCCTTTTTATATTAGTTTGACAATATACAATCAACATTTAATTAACTACCACATCCTGGTTCAAAAAGCCATCCATTCCATTATTTGAAAATTAGAATCAGAAGTTTCTTTGTTACATTGAGCCAAAATTTGCCCATCCATAATTTCTTCCCATTGGGTCTAATTATGAACATGCAATCATACACTTGTTTCAGACTCACCCTGGATGAAAGCTTTTCTAACATTGGGGAATAGCATCATATCTCTCATAATAATTTTTTCTGAAGTAGTGTCAACTGTTCCTTATTTGGGATGGTTTCCAGAATTCTTATAAATGCCCCTCTTAAATGTTGGTGCCTAAAATGGAACATAATATTCCTAGAGGGAGCTGACAACTACAGGTCAGGATGGTTGACACTAGGGATACACTGCTTGTTTGAAATTGTATTGGGATTCTTAGGGGCACTTTGCAAGTCTGCCTCATGTAATAGTTGTAATCCCTTCAATAAATACCTATTGAGCACCTACCATGTGCCAAACACTTATTCTGAGCACTGGAGATACAGCAGTGAACCAAACAGACAAAATCCCTGCCTCTGTAGAACTTAGAATGCTAATGAATTTAAGTGCTAACGGAAGTCCTAAGATCTTTCCAGTGTCCTGTACACTAGCATTTAACACAAAGTTGCAAATTCATTGAATTGCATGCAGAAATAATATAGTTTGTTTATATCCAATTAAATGGATGTGATCCCCCTTACGGTTCTCCACCTTAGTAACAAAGAGAAGGGCAACTTAATTTTATTCCAACCTGATATGTTTATTCTGATCCAAGTATTTAGCAGTCTCTTTAAGTAAATGCTCAGTCTCTATCTTTGATAAAATTCTCTATCTTTGAAACTTGTGACTTTTCTTTTGAGATGGTTTCTGGAAATATGGGATATGTATAAAAGCAATATTGAAAATAGTAATATTTAACAACCAGTATCAAATAGAAGAGATTTGGCCATAAATAACCAGTGTGGCCAGACCAGTGTATACCAGGTAAACATCAGTCAAGGGTAAAAGTGCAACTTATATGACCTCTGGGCCTCCCTGATCTCCATGGCAGAGTGGTTCTTTATCTGGCTCTATTCACATCTGGCTCCCACCACTGAAGCACGTGATCCTGGTCATTTAACTCCTATTTTGATATCCTTAAACACTGTAGCCTCTTGATTATACTAGTCCAGTGTATACTCAGAAACTCTGTGTTTAGCTGCCTTCTTGTCATATTTTCAGGGCCAGAATGCACATGGACCTAAACTGAGTGTTGAAGTTCTCCAAAAAGTCCATATTCTCCCTGATGCTGGATCACTAATCTCAGTGACCTCAGACTTTCTCTGGTATATTTGGTTGCTTTTAAGTCTCTTCTCCCCTTCATTGTTCCACTAAAGTCCAACCCTGGAAGAAGTGTATGAACAAGGATGAGATCATGGCATCTGACACCTCCATCAACCTATATCCCCTCTCATAATGCCTCAAGACTTTCCGTCTTCCTGGCCAGAAGGGTCCAGTTCTGGACTTTTTCCTTCCCCTTTAACCTTTCCTTTTTCTTGCCAGGTCAGCAAGCTTGTCGACCTCCCTCCATGAGTGGCAGAGTTGCCATCTTTGCATTGTGGGAGAAACTCCACCATCTGAATCCTTCAGGCATGATTCCTGATATAAAGAAGGAGATGCAATTATTTAGAAAAAAATCCTCATTTCTTAATGCCTGATTTTCACAACTATTTTGTTTCTAAAACTCAGCATTGACACTTAAACCTGGTCAATGGCCAGTTTGTCCTAGGGTGCTCCCATACTTTCTTTCCTTTGGTTAACAAACCTCAAGACTTGGCCCTGAAGGCTGAAGGCTACAAGGAATATCATTTAAGAATGAAATTTAAAAAGCATTGCTTTAACATTAGGAAACAAGACCATTTTAACTTAAAGAGGGACTTTAATTATTCTCACAGAAGCTATTTCAATTTCATCTCAGAGCTGTAAAAATAAATAAATCTAAATTTTGTGGAATAATTAGAGAAAACAAAGCCAATTTCCATGAAGAAACATATAAAATTAAGAAAGCCATCTGTATTGTGCTAAAAAAAAAATCAATTTTTGACCAATTTATCTGAGCAGCAGAGGCTAAAACTAAGAGGTTCTTATTTGTACTTATAAAACAAATAGCAGCTTAATTAAATTGTCCATCAAAGTCATTCTAACATATAGGAAGTAATGTGACCAATGTTAATAAAACAGATTTGAGACCTGCCTACATTATTCAGGCCACGTCTTCAAATCACCACCTCAGAAGGCCAAATTACACAGTGGACACATTTCATGCTGTCTATTCAGGCCTGCCAGAAATTCCTGAATCCTCCAGCTCTTAAAAATGAAAACTTTCCACGCTAAAAGATGAGTTTTGTATTAGTGTTTCATGACATGCCCAGGACAGTGTCCTCTGCTCTTGGAACAAAATGAAGAGCTTTCTGACAAGGTGATGTCGTTGTGGCAAGTGGCCCTCATGTACTTCCTGGGGACCTGTGGGGGAGGCAGCAGGCACAGAAACCCAGTTGCTTATTTTCTTGGTGTCTGTGTACAACACATTGTAGCCACTTGGAGTATCTTCTCTGGAACACAAGTAGTTTCTTGGTTCCTTACAGCATTTAAACATGAATTTGATGCTAATTAGCCAACAATTACTAATCAAGTGTAACCAATAGAGAAGAAATCAGAAGCCAAGTTTGCTAAAATATACCTGTAGATACCAAAATCTTTGTAAAAGCAAAATCCCTTCGACCTCCCTGATTTTCCCAGATCGATGAATTAGAATGTCCTTGACATCAGCTTGTAGAAATGGTTGATAAGATGGTCTGATGTCCTTTCTTCGTAGCTGTTATATTTGTCTGCCATGTAGCATCTCACTCATTACATGTCCTTTTGTTTTGTTTGCTATTGTTTTATATGTTAGTGCTAATATTTATATAAAGATGCTTTTGGTTATAACATCAAAAACTGGGACTGGCTTGAACAATAAAGAAGATTTATTAATTCACATAATAGGTAATTCCAGTTGTAATGTGCGTTTCAAAACAACTCTGATCCAGGGGTCTACAATGTCAACAGGGCTCTTCCAGTTTGGTGGGACTGTTAGTAGTATAATCATAATTATCATCATTTCTAGTTTACAGATTAGGGAAACTAAGATCCAAAGACAATAAATGAATTATATAAGGCCAAACAGCAAATAAGTAACAGAGCTAACACTCAAGCCTACATCTTGAGACTTCAAACCAATGTTGTCATTGAGCAAAGACTTTGTATATTGTTTTGTTCAGGTTAATAACAGGACTATATTATGATCATTGAGTAACCTAGGAAAAATCTGCTTCATTTATCCATTCATTCAATAAGTATTTATGGGGAACTTACTATGGACCAGGCACGATATTAATTGTCTTTTGCTACATAACAAATAACCCCAAAATGTATTAGCTTAAAGCGATAATAAGGACTTATTATCTCTCATGGTTTCTGTGGGTCAGGAATTCAGACAGGACTCCCTGGGAAAGGCTTGTCTGTGCTACATGACATTTGGGTCTAAAATGAAAGATTTGAAAGCTAGTAGTTAGAAGATCCCCTTTCAAAAGGTTGGTCATGTGGCTAACAATTTGGTGCTATCAATTTGTTCCTGTCCTTGTACTCCTTGGAGCTGCTTGAATGTCCTCATGACATGGTAGTTGACTTTCCCCATAATAAAAAATCCAAAAGAGCAAGTTGCCTAGGGAGGCAGATGCCAGCACCTCCTCCATGTCCTGTTGCTCACGATGAGCAGCCTGTTTCAATGTGAGATGGAGATAAAAGAAAGGCAGGAATACCAGGAAGTGAGGATCCCCGGGATCCATGTTAGCTACTGCTGGTGCTTTTCCTAAGCCCTGCAGATTTGTGATGAAACTCCCTTCCTTTATGGAGCTTGTATACTAGTGGAGAGGCTGTGGGAGATCCGACAATTAAAAACATAAAGACAGTAAAATAGAGAGTTTGTCGGGTGATAATACATCCCACAGAGAAAAATAAACTAGGAAAGGTCTAGGATCACAGCCAGTCCATATGTCACTCTGGTACAGACCAGAAAAAGGTGTGCTCCCCTGGGCCAATAAATGAGAAAACACACCCTGCTCTTCCAGGCTGGTCCTGGGAAGGTGTTATAGCCCCGGAAAGCATCGCAGTTTCAAATACAGGGTCAGAGAAGTCGTCACTTTCCCTGAGCAATTACTTGAAGGACGTGAGATCTAGGAGAAGAGCTTTCTAGGCCGTGGAGCAGGAGGTGCAGAGGTCCTGAGATAAGGAAAAGGTGACCCTACAAGGCCATCCTCATGAGAATGCCTCCACCTCTTTTCAAATATTTTTGAAGCTCAAAAAGACTTGGGGGTGGAACTGATAGATATTCATTTATTTCTTTTCTTCTACTTCTTGAACCCAAGTCTAATTCTCTCAAAGTTAAACCCAGAAAAATCTTCATATTTGCTGTATCTGGCCTGACACACAGTAGGTGTTCAAAAATAACTTATAATTGATGATAGTTTTATACATAGATAAGCAGTAAAGTGCATATTTTATTTTATTTGGGGATATTCAATATTGAAATGGAGCAAACACCAAAAATTTCTGAACCACATAGGGTGTCAAACGTCTATTGTCCACGTCCGTTACATTGTCCTGGATACTGCAGCATGACCACGGGATTATAATAGGGATCTAGAAAACTAGTACAATTACAACTTTACTTTTATAACAATGCAGATCAATTCTGTATGCTAAGCATACTATTTGGTAAGAACAATTCCCATGCTTGTAAGAATCAAATGAAACCATGTGTATAAATATGCTTTGTTCATTGTTAAGCATTCCCAAACATTCCAGGATTACTGTTGCCGCCGTTCATAACAGTGCGCTAACACATCACTACTCTCCTGAGAAAGACTAGATGGTGTTACTGTAAAAGAGCATTGGAGTAGGACCTTGGATCCTGTTCCCACTCAGGTGATAATTAGCTTTGTGTTTCTAATCATTCAAAACACATCTCAGTGACTCAGTTTCTTTTAAGTAAAATGAGACCTATTGGACCCACTCCTCAGCCGTTAGATTTTGTTTTTGTTCTCTTCTCATTCAGTGAACATAGTGTCTCCTGGATATTGGCAAAGCTTGCCAGCGTTTCCAAAGGTGGAAGTCCTTGCCATGATTTTCTGAACGGGCTGCCATCGCCCTGCAGTCTCGGGCTCCGTCTTCCACCAGCTGGGGGCGCTGGAAGAACTCTCACAGCCCTTCCTAAAATTCTGCATATTTATATTCTTGGTGGTGATTACAAACAGAAAGCGTGTGTTTAGCATAAAATCTGCTTCTTAAAATCCCACAAAGGGCTGAAATGCTTGCTTTGTAAATGGCAGGGTCCAAAGTCCTACTTAAGCACATCTTCGTTGAGAGCTCTCCTTGGGGCTTGACATCCTCTGTTTGGCACGATGGAGCAATTCATTAGCCACTACTGCACCCTTCTTGGAACTAATATCAGCGAACAAACCAGCTGTCTTTCACATGAGAGTATTTAAAGTGAATTTGTAGCGAATCACTCTGAGCTTTCCTGGAGCATCTCGGTCACGGGCACCATGGGACATTGCTCTCTTTCGATGGTTCCCGAAATGGGTGGCGGATGACAGAATGGCTGGATTGACACAAGCAATAAATAAGCACTGGTCCACCTGAATTTTGACAGACTGTTCATTTAATGTCATCGTTGACTGTGAAAGACAGGTTTCTTGAGATAAAACACCCCTGCGCACACTGGGTGGCCATTAGCTCTGTGCTCGAGGTCTCCTAGCAACTGACTTGCATTTACATGTCCTTCTAGCTCGGTTAAGCATCAACACCAGCTTGCATTGCCATCCCTCACCCTTCACAAAATCAACTTGAGGGAATAATTTACCATAATTTTGTCTCAGCAGAACATTAACCTCACCACTGTACTCCAAGCAGCATTTGCGTCCTCTTTTCACGTTAGATAAATTTATAAAAGAGAAGGTGTCGTTAAGGAAGAAAATTGCCCATCCCTTTCAGGTGTTCCAGACATCAGGCTGCTCTAAATTATCTTTTGCTAATATTCTGGAACGTTCTTTAAGGCCTATAGCTCTCAGACACCAGTAAACTGTTTACCAATTGCAAAGATTCCCATCAACTTGATTTTATATACGTAGAGATACCTAAACTGTGAATGCCCACAAGATGCGTGAAAGCCCTTTGTGCTGGAGCTTTGCTGAGCACCACACATAATCTCTGGGTCCCTGCAGGGAAAATTTTGCATGATGAGTCATGCTGACAAAGCTGCAGTTAAGGCTGGGGGAGGGTGGGGGAGGGGAGCAAATTTACAGGAAAACCATAGGGAAATAATCCACCTAAAGAAAAACAACATTCTTGCTTTTAAAAAAAACTTGTTTACTTGTCAAGTAGAATTATAAACTGGAAAACAGTTTTGACTTCAGTGTATTAATTCAAGAAAGAAAGTACTGAGGCTGACAGTTTATGTGACTTGCTCAAGATGACAGTTAATTAGGGGCAAAGTGGAGACTCCAACTTGATGTCAAGCTTCATACTTTACGTTTTGAATCACATGATTCTGCCTCCCAACAGTTCTTGTTCTCGATCTCCTCTCCTTGAACTGACTTATCAGTGTGAAGAAAATATAGGCAGCCACACTGGTGTATAGGAGAAAGCTCTCTTACCCTCTTTAAAGAGGACACATTTATGGAAACTTTACATATTTATAAAATAAACCGTGATCATTTATTATTTCATATATGTGATATTTTTGATGTGGTCACTGCATACTTGGGGGATTCAAAAGCTGACACAGAGGTCATCTTTTGGCAAACATTTTTAAGGATGCTGTTTTAGAAAGAAATCAACAAATGCAGCTGCAAACGACAAAGCACATTTTAAAGCCACACGCATTTTTCTGGATAGAGAATCAAAATTAAAACCATGTGGCCAGTTGTCTTTTATGACCTGTCTTGAACACATCAGGCCACTTGATGGCAGTGTTCCTCGGCAAATGAACCTGTAAAACCAGCTGCAGGATCCCAAGAAAAAAAATCTGAGCCAATGCAGATAAAATGTGATCGAGATGAAACCACAATATGGATGAAAAATTGGGGGGTTTTATCCACATAATCCATATCTTTTCTGATCTTACTTTCCTACAGTGAATTTCTCTGTTCAGAATTTGCCATGGGTTTATGATGTTATAGAATGAATTTTGAGACACGAGTGGCCAACAAATACGTAAACATAAATTAAACATTATTTGGAGGGGAGGGGGCTGTCCGTTTATTGTTTGTTGTCACACAATGGTGTTAGGAAGAAGAGCACCTAAAATAATAAACCAAATATGTTTTGTACCATGTGTCTTCAGATTCTTTCCAGACTGTTATTGTCTTATAAGTCTCTGCCTTTGGGTGTGGGAAAGCAAGACGAGCTTGCTTCTCATGCTCACAATTTTTCTCTTAGGCTGAAAATATTCCCTATAAGACCAGAGTGAGATTTCCTGAGTCTCTTCTAAAAAGGCGTGAAGCCACAGATGGAGGTTAAAGCAGCAGCTACTGTCAGTCAAGGCCCCAGGCAAGACTGTGAAATCAAAGATTTGTTCCTGTTTCCCAGCTCTGTTCCTTTCTAGTGTCTCCATGCAGCCTCTTGATAGCTCCAGGGGTTAAAAGAGCCTGGCTCATCCCCTAGCTCTTCCTTCTATTTCATGATCCCTCCTAGGTGGATTTTGTATTTTAAACATGGGTTGTAAGCTTCCTATAAATCTTGAAAGAATGAATGTCAGTCACCTGCAAGGGAATATTTTGGGACAGCCATGCAATGTACACCTAACTCAGACAGCCAATAGCCTTGGCCAAAAGCGTTCTGAGGACTTTCCGGGCTTCGCTGGCAGCCCTCCCACCACATACCACAATTCTACAACCATTGAGTTGTTATTGTGCATCTGACACTGATATACATGGGAAGGAAGATGAGTAGGATGCAGCCCCATCTAAGGAAATTTATAGTCAAATCAAATAAATGAGACAAAACTGATTGCACATCAAGGCAGAATAGAATACACTGTGAGAGAAATACAAAAAACAGGAGGTGAGGGGCTGGGGCATTGCAGAAGGGCGTGCTCACAGCTTTTGGTGTAAGGAAAGAGAATCATTACACATAATTAATGATCTATTCTATTCCCTGGGCAGCCTGGATTATGATAATGGTTCTCAAACTTTAAGGTACTTCAGAATCATCAGGGAAGACTTGTTATATCACAGACTGCTGGGCCATCATCTCTTGAAGTTCTAATTAAGCTTGGGTGAGACCTGAGAATTTGTGTAATGTCAATGATGCTGGTCTGGGGCCCACACTTAAGAACAACTGCTTTATGGGCTCTATAGAATATTTGCCAGGTTAGTCACCTCATCCTAAGGATTGTACTGCAAAAATACCTCCTAAGTCCCTCTTCCTTAATTATTATTTCTATATTTCGATAATCAAAAATATCAGATAATTTTTTTATCTTAACCACATGTCCGTTTGGGATAAAAGCCATTTAATGATGAAAATATGGCATGCATAATGATATAAAATGAATTCTAAAATGCATTTAATCTTTGCCATAGAACTCACCGATTTGAAACTGTGGGTTAAGCCATCATAACCAGTTATTGGGGGCTAGAATAACTTAGAATGTTGAAAGAAATATTCAAAAGTAATGAAAATACAAGGAAAAGGTTTTAAATGATAATGAAAAAGTTGACTGATTATCTCATTTGGATGAATTTTTCTTTAAAAATATCAAAACATACAAGTTTTTAGTAAGTGTTATAGCCTATATATATACTTTTTTTTTCAAATTTTTTTTCTTTATTGATTTTTAGAGAGAGAGGAATGGAGAGGAAGAGAGAAATAGAAATATCAATGAGAGAGAACATTGATTGGCTGCCTCCTGCATGCCCTCCACTGAGGATCGGGCCCACAACCTGGGCTTGTGCCCTGACCAGGAATCGAACCAGCGACCTCTTGGTGCATGGGTCGATGCTCAACCACTGAGCCACACCAGCCAGACTATATTTTAGCAAAACAAACAAACAAAGAAACAAACAAAACAAATAACTAAGACATAGGGTGTGGCAAAAGTAGGTTTACAGTTGTGAGTACATAAAATACAGAGTTTTTATTCTTGTATTACATATTTTTCCATATGAACAACTGTAACCCTACTTTTGCCTACCCCTATATATGACTGGGGCAATCGATAAATTGAATAGCCAAGAAAAGCTAAAGGGCTAAAAGTTCAGGACACGAATACTCTTGGGAGCTAATGTGAGGTCAGGAAACTTACCAACCTGACCGTGTGATCTTCAGTCTGGGCCATGTCAGTTATGGTGTGCCTGGCCTTTAGCAGATACCATACATGAAAATCCCGCTTTACCAAAAAAAAAAAAAGTCAGGTTTCATTGACTGTTCAATCTGGAAGGAGATTTTAAGATCACTGACGACTTTATGTTACAGTGGAGAAAGGTGAAGTCTAAAGATTTAAAAATATGCCCAAACCCACCCAGTTTCTCCTTTCCATCCCCCACCACACCTAACTCGCTCGCCAGGGAATAAGCACCCTTCCCTTCTCTCCTTTCCCACACCATGCACCGGCAAAGACAGGGCGGCATTTGCCTACGCCAGCCCTTGAGTCCCTCACTATTGTTCTCCATCTGTTGGCTCTGCCCCTCCAACAATGATTGCAAATGCCTCAAAAACAGGGGCCGCTTCTTCATCCCTATCCTGAATTCCCCTCGGATACATTAAGGGGCTGATTATTCCATTTGTATATGTAAAAAAGGGAATCTCCAAATTACAAAAGCGTTCACAATAGGATCCCTATTCTATAGGCTCTTTCAGGTTGCAAGAGCCAGAGCGACCAATCGCGCTTTCCTGCCTAATGGGGCTTTATTGTGAGGACACACAGGACGCAGCCTCGGCAGCTGCACGCACCGCCAGGCCCCTCCGGGACGCGTCCCCGCCCGCTATTGTCCTGGGTGAACCTGGAGCTCCTGCGGCCCCGCAGCTGCTCTCCTGACTTCGCTGCCTACCCCCTCTGTGCCTGGGGTCCTTCACCTTCAAAGTGGAGATAATAACAACAATGCCTACCTCATTGGCTTGTTGCGAGGATTAACTAGGTTGACATGTGTAAAGCCCTTACAAGGGTGTCGGGGGCATAGTCAATGCTAGAAGGTGTTAGCCGTCATTATTCACTCAGCGTCGCCCCACGGATCTCCTTGAGGATGAGGGTCCAGGCTCCTCTGCACCACAGAGGCGCAAATGTCCCTTTCCGTCTCCTTTGAGAAGTCGCGCAGCCCACCCCCTCCGCCCCCCTCCGCCGGGTTTCTGCTCGCAGGTATCATTACTGCCCCGATGGAGAAAATCAGCTCACTCCCCTTCACGTCAGGAAAGGCCTCGGGAGCAACTGACTGCATGGAAACTCGCCACTGGTGAGCCATCGTTGATTCCAGCGCCAAACAGCTGGAGCACTGAGAAAGGAAATGCAGGGATTATCAGATTGGCTTCCCTGTAATGAGCCTGTTTGATTTTCTCGACTTGAGAAATTGTCTTGGAAAATCTTGACTGTAGCACGCCTAAACAAGACAAACTGGAATGGGAAGTACAAACTTCCCGGAGGACCGGAACTGGCGTTCTCTGCATCACCCTGTGTGACCCTGCAGGAGCGCTCCTAGGGGTCAGCTGCAAATCTTGCTGAAGTGAACAGTGTTTCCTCATTCTGCAAGGAGGGTCCCTCGTAGTTAACCCCAGTGTTGAAGTTGGAGCCTGTCCTGAGCCTTTGTTTGCTCCAGGTGATGCACGTGGACCTTAGAAGAGCATTATCAAAGCCCCTGTTAGTGAGAGCTGCTTTCCCCTGCGAGGAAAAATGTTACATAGCAGGAAAATGCAAATCCACTAACAAGCAACTGCAGATGTCTAGACCGCAGTTCCAGAGGAATCACAGGGACATAGAATCTTGTCTCCCCTGGAAGATCGGAGCTACAAACGTCTCCAGATTGCTCAGGATTCCACACAGCGTTGGCTACAGCCTTTGTGGGGCCTAGTGCAAAACAAAAATGCAGGACTCCTTGTTCAAAGGTTATTAAGACTTTTAAGATGGTGACAGGGGAGCATTAATCCAAGTGCTGTGTCATTCAGAGCACAGGGCCCTCCGCAACTGCCCAATCACAGGCCCATGAAGCTGGACTTGATTCCATGTGTCATTGAAAAATGGCACTTTCGCCCGGCCGGTGTGGCTCAGTGGTTGAGCATCGACCCATGCACCAAGAGGTCGCTGGTTCGATTCCTGGTCAGGGCACATGCCCAGGTTTTGGGCCTGATCCCCAGTGGGGGGCATGCAGAAGGCGGCCAATTGATGTTCTCTCTCATCGATGTTTCTATCTTTCTCTCCCTCTCCCTTCCTCTCTCTCTAAAAATCAGTAAAAAAAAAAAAAAAAAAAAAAAAAAAGAAAAATGGCACTTTCCACTGTGATATGAACACATCATATGGCCCATAGGGAGAGAATGTGAGTGCATCACCCCGTTTGCCCAGTTCCTTTGGCCCTGGGGATGACCATGGGGTGGGGTGGGAGGGGAGAATCAACTTGGCAAGTGCTGCCCCACCCACTTTCATTATGGATATTATGTGCTCATCACCACTGCACATCCGCATACTTCCCTTTGCTGTGAGTCTGACGATGCTCACACTCCCTCTCTGGTCCTTGTGCTTTCTGCTTTGTATCCAGTAAGAGCACCGGCTCAACCTCACTGCTAGTTGCGCAAACTTGTCCGAGTTATGTATCTTTCTGTGCCTCAGTTTCCTCACATATAAAATTGGATAACATTTGTATCTGCCTCAGAAAACATACTATGAGAGCACCATATTTAGAATTGTCCCTGGTACACAGTCAATGCTTGACAGTATTAGGTGTCATTAACCTGCCACTGTTGCCCCAGTTGCATCAAATCCTCTGTTGCTACCATCACTGTCCTCAGTAGGGGCCGAACATGTAGACATGTGTTTTTATTTCCAAATGATGTTAGATCCATACAGTCCCAGAGAGACACAGACAGCATTGGAAGGTCCTTGGTTTCTCTTGCTAAGTGTCGATATATTAACTGCACTACAATCCTACCTTGGCATTTCTTCATTTTCAAATATACTGGGGCCTGAAAAAATGGAGCTGGCCCTCACAGCAGTGTCAAAGGTCCTTGACACAGCCACCTGACCTTCCTCCTCTTTCCTTCAGTTAGAAAGGCAAGAACTGGAATCCACATTGTTTTGCAAATGAGGGAGCCCACAGGAAAGAGATGGGAGAATCACAGGGGCCCCCAGAGCTCAGTTCTGGGGATCAAACCTCACTCAGACACCAGGCCTGTTTGCTGTGGGGCCACACGTGTTCTTCTGCCGGATGGGGTTAAGAATGTACATTCTCCCTAAGTTACAAGGCTGATGGAGGTCGGGAGCGATTATACACTTTAGAAAACACAGTAGACACGCAGCCAAGGGGAAAAGAAAAAAGGGAGACCTTTCAAAGAGCTTCGAAACACCTGATATCAGTCTGGTATCAAGGACAGCTGAAAATGGAAATACAGCATAAAATAGGAGTTGGATTTAAGGCTCTAGAAGAAAACAAATAAAAAGTTGAGCTGACTTTGTAACCAGGATATTTCACAATGAGTGACTGTGTAAATTTCTTTCTCTTGTTTGGTAATAGATTTGAAGAGAATTTGAAATAAATCATATACATATTTTTCCTAATAGGGTGCTAGGTGGGAGAAAACCCTACTTTTAGTTTCCAATGAGTTAATGGACGGGACAGTGCATTGAGAGGTCCTATTATGTAACTGTGGGCATTATCAGCCTTTCTGATTATATTCAGTCACTACAGCTGCAAAGCCTGTCCAAACAGCAAACAGGAAATGAGAAAGTAGCTGCCACTGCAGACTCCAAAGGTTTTATGGGCTTCCTGGAGATTCGGGGGGACCTTGAGCAAATCTGTGTACTCTCTGCTTCATAGATAAAAAGAACTTTATTCTGCGAGTTTATAAACGTGGCCCTTGCCACACATGTTTGCTCATTTTAAAAAAATATTTGAATGGAAAAGTAGTGTTTTATTTGCTTAGATCTATGCATCTGAAGAGTCTTAAAAAAAACAAGTACAAAAGAGCTCTTGCTGCAGCATAAAGATGAGAGTTGATTTCCTCCCATAGCTATTCCTTCAGATGTTTTTTTTTTATTCTGAAATGTTATTTTCTTCTTCTTTTCAAAATGGTGCCCAGAATCAAAACACAACCTGTATTTAAATGTTTGCATCAGCTTTCCATTGCTATTCAAGAAATTGTTTATGTTCAGACATTTAGTGGTCAGATTACGTTTATAAGAAACTAGAACACAAACTCAGAAATTGTATACCTGTCATTTGGGAGCACGTATTTAAAATAAAATAAAATAAAAACTTTTTCCAAGAAGAGGCTCTATGCATAGTATTAGGATGGGGCTACTTTGATTCAGAATCTGTTGCCATGGTGACTGACCTGGGTGCCTGTGGGCTCTGTAAGGGAGGCGAGTGTGGTAATTATATAAGCTGAAGTGTTGTTGAATAACCTCAGGAAGGCAGGACTGCCACAGTGCCATTTCTAGAAAACCACTATTTTAAAATTCATATATCATGACTTCTTTTATATGGAAATCTACCGCTTTAGTATTTTTTTGTATATAAATCTGATAAAACCGATATAGTGGAAAATAAAATATACTAAGTTTTGAACATCAGAAATAGGCCAAATGAACCATATTATAGACTAATGAATTTATTTCCAACAATTCTATTTTTTTTTTTATAAATGACAATGAACCACAATTGAATGGCTTACTGTTTCTCATAATAGTCCTTTTAAAATATGTAATACATAATAATTTTAAAAGTATAAGTAGGTAATTGATTAGAACAATAAATCGATGCCCCCTTTTTACTAAACAAATTAAATTGGTTACATATGTTTCAATGAAAAAAATATATTTAAAAAAAGGAGTTCAAATTTTCTTTTTCACATTTTACACTTAACATTGTCACATGTGGTCCTAGGCCATGTTTCTAGGACAACGACTTTCAACCCATGTGCCACAAGAATTTTTTAAGACATGCAATACCTGACTATTGAGTTAGGGACACTGACTTCTTTTCCCTCAGATTGTCAAATAAAAAAAAAAATGACAACAGCCAACACAACGATAGCCATCTGGTGTAAATAAATAAAAATCGTACCTATTATTTTGTCAGATTGGCAAAAAGTATATTTTTTGGTGTGCCGCAGGATTTCAGTAATTAGTTTATGTGTGCATGAGATGAAAAAGGTTGAAAATCGCTGTTGTAGAATATAGATCATTATTTGATACATCAGAAACTGATTTCGGGTCATGATGTAATGTTATCATTTTTTCATTCAACAAATAGTTATTTAATGAGAAAAGTAGGTATTTCACCTTGAACAAGCCTTTTCACCTCCTCAGTTCTTCAGTTTCCTCATCTATAAAATAAATGTTTCTACTGAGGGCCTTTCCAGCTCAAAAATTCCATCATTCCAAAACTCACAAGATAAAATAGTCTGTCTATAAGTGGTTTTGTACTTTTACTGTGGACTAAGAAAAACTATGTATTCAGAACTGATCATACCCTGACACTGTGCTAGACATTGTACATATATCACCTGTGGCACTGTCAGGTAGGTGCTATATTCCCGTTTAACAAACAGTGAAACAGGTTATATAATTTGAATCTCTGCAACTCAAATTTCAGGCACTTTGCATTGTACCATGCTTCCCACACACTGGTGAAGAACCTTCCGCTATCTGTATGGATGATGATTTCTTTTTGTGATGACAAAGAAATGGGAAGTACGATTGTGTGACATGTCAAAAATTCTGAGCGCAATTGATTTTTTTCATTATTAAAGAACTCTAGAATCAAAGTGACAAAAGATTAAATTGAACTGTCAAGAGATAGGAACTCCCAGATTCATCTGAAGGCAGAGGGATGTAGGAAGTGGACACTACTTAATGCAAGAACAATGCTAAAAATGAGACTTGGACATTCGCTTACTGCTCATTAGTCTCCATTTATGTTTAGTAATACTCAAGTGATTAATCATGGATGGAGGTCTGATCAATTGAATTTTATAAAAATTAAATGCCGGTAAAAATAATCCTTATAATGAGCACTTAAAATGACAGATATGACTTAGCGCAGGCTTTCTTCATTAATCTGAGTGTTTTTTTCTATTAACCCTCTGAAAGCTCTTTCTCTCTCCCTGTATTTGAAGACGAGGCTGATAATGATGCTACCATTCAGGTGTCCACATTTATTTGCAAAACCATTGTATATTCCACAGGCTCCTTCCATTACATACACGGTCTCGTGTCCAGTAATATTATATACTTTTCACTGAATCAATACTGGCCCTTTCCTGTTCTGTCCATAGAAGAGGCCCCCAAATGCTTTATAATGCAGTGAATGCAATTCTGCCTCTTTATCTTGGAGACGTCTTTGCTTCAAGTCCTAATGTTATACCCTATCTCGTTGTTTTGTTTTGTGTGTGTGTGTGAAAGAGTGGTCTGATGACAGATTTCATTTCCCAGAATTTATTACCTATTGTGTATATTGCGGTTCAGCCACAATGACCCCATCTGCATTTAGGTTGAATGGGGGGCCCCACCCTAACCCAATTTAATGAAAAAAAAAATAATGAGGCCACTCAAAGCTCATAGATGTGTCAGCACTATGAAAAGGGTCTATAATCAATGCAAATGTGATGTTTTCCTGCTTTGTGGAGAGCAGAGGTTTGACACCCATCTCTTTTGCTGGATCAAATCAGCCTCCCTCTTTGCTTTGAGAATCTAATGAAAGGTATGGACCCTCTTCTTCCCTCAAAAAAAAAAATTTTTTTTAAATGCATGTGGCTGGATAATTTATTGAAATGTTAATTGGTGGGTTGTTTCATGCTCTATTTTTTCCTCCCTCCTGTTTCTAGAATGTGGTCAAGCCTCTTGAGATGTGAATGGTGCCCCAGAGGTTGTGCAGAGCATAACCTGCCAATCCAATCACAGGAGGCCCCCCAGAAAGTTCGGGAACCTTTGTACTGCCCAAGGATGGGGCTGGGAGAGTATCAATAACAACCGAGCTTGGATTTGCTGCTGTCCAAGGTAGATGGGGCCATAAGGTCAAGTTTAATTTGATTTAAAGTTTATTCAATAATGTGATGTTTTTGCACATTTATATGTAGACATAAGTTCCCATCCTCTCTGTAGTTCTGTGCATCCCTCCACATACAATTTTGCACAGCATTTCTGTGGATTTGTGACCCTCATCCCCAACCCATCCTACCCCTCTCCTTAAGGTCAATAGTAAGAACTTTTAACATTTATTAAGTGCTGACCATTGAGTTTTAGCAAAGAATAATTCATGTATTTTTCATGAAGAGGAGTAAGGGTTGAGAGGTTAAATAACGTTCTCAAGGTCACAAAAGCTGCATTGACAGAGGCAGGGTCTGAATCCAGACATGCGTAGGGTAGCAGTAAGCTATACTGTTGCCACAAAAGTCACTGCTCTAGGATGCTATCCTCAGGACTGCATTTTGCTTCTTTTATTTTTCTTAGTTTCCTAAAAAACACCCGTTAGTAATCCACAACCCTGAACCTAGTCAGAATGTACCCAATTCCTGTGCAGACATCAGTCACTAGTCACACTCTGACATGTGAACAGAAGCCCCCGCTGCATGACTTTGCCTGTTCATTCCGGCTCCCCACCATGCCACCCCCACCTCTTAGAAGACCTGTGTGGCCTTGGCTGGCTATTTCACCTCTCCAGACTTCAAGATTCCTTATCAGTAGAATGGAGATGATAATAATACCTATGACATGAGATTATTGTGTGAATTATATAAAAAGCAGGGCACATTAATTACTTGGCATAGGGTTTAGGACATAATAAGAGTTCATTATAATTAAACTGCACTATTTTAAGTGTGAAGACTTGCCCTTCGTTGACACTTCTTTAAAAGCAGACAAGGTGTGGGTCCTGGAGGTCTTCCATGACTGCTTCAGGCTTATAAATCCTTCCTTCGCACTGCCATAGTATTTTGAACATATTTCTTTGCTGCTTTTCTGATTCCATAAAAATTTTGTTTGCACATGTGTTTTCCCTAACTAGACTGTTAGCATCGTATTGATCTTTAACATCATGGTGTTTTGTGTGGGAGCAAGCACTGAGACCAGGGATTCCAGGGGGCACCATTCCTGTGGTACTCATTGTAAATAGGACCCTCTCCCTCCCCACTCCCCACAGTTACCCCTTGCTGTCACCCAGGTATGCTCAGATAAAATATGGCTATAATAATAATGATTCTGTATATAGGAATACTAGGTATGAAATCATATTTGAAATGGGATAGAAAAGAATGAAGTACTGAATTTTCAAATATTTCCCCCCTAGTATTAGTCATTTTCCCTCAGCTTTATTGAGAGATCATTGACAAATAAGTACTAATCTTTTTTCTAATTCTTCTAAGGTGTCATTTAATTTTCTTCTGTAACAGAAATCATGGGATATAATAGTGTTCCCAAAGGTAACATGCATAGATTTTGTTAGATGTTCTTTATAAGATTGAATTTAGAATTTAATATGGAGGAAAATAACTTATCATTGACAATACACATAGAACTTCTCATCTTTCCCTAGTTTGTGTAAATTGAGATCATTATAAGTCAAGATTGGTAACATAAAGTGTCTTCAGAGCTGGTGCATAGAACTCCCATACAGCAATTTAAACGGGTTCTCCAAAAGCTGAAAAGAATCCTGATTTCGTTCAATTTACTATTGATGTGACTCACGGAGAGAAAGGTTGACTATTAACAAAATTGTCAGGCTTGGGGAAAGGTTTCAGGAAAAGAAAATGAAAAGCATTTAAATTTTAAAATGTAAATCAAGCTTGTAGCTTTAGAACAAAATATAATTCAGGTCAGGCTAATTTCAAATTTATGATAATTTCATTAGCGACATTGAAGCTTTCCTTGATCCAATCTGTAAAAGAGTAGTTTGCTAATTAATAATTACAAAATATGGGAGATAGTTAAGGCATTGTTTTCAAGCACTATTTGCATTTGTTGTTTTTAAGCACCATTTGCTCACAAGCTGCTAATTATAATTTTAATTCACTTATTAATCTAGGTCTAACAGACTCTCTAGTAATGTTCTACTATTCATTACTAATGTTATTGTAATTACTTTAAAATTATATAAATGCATTTATATTCAAATAACATGATTCAGAATTTTTAACATAATTAAACTTCATTTTCGGGTAGAGGCTATGAGTTAGCTTTTAATTTACTAAAAAAGATCTAGCAGACAACTTCTAAATTCATACTCTCATCTGTATAGTGAAAGATTAAACTGCTATGAAGTAAAAAAATAAAACATTCTTGTAAATATTGAAAACCCATCAATGACTTCTTTTATTAACCCACAAAATTCATATCCATCTGTCTTAAATGCACACTCATCAGATAAATGATTTGTTTAAGCTATCTAATGCAATAGGGTGTCTTTCCACTTTAATTAAAATCCTTACATGCCCACAACTGTCATAATTTACTTTTGTGAATTATGTTAATTTCAGTGGTGAAATAGTAAGTAATAGTAATTATTATAATGGATGATTAAATTAAAGACAACTTATATCAACCCAGGTTTGCTTTTCAAAATGGTACTTTTTTTTTTTCTATCTCACTAGTTATAGGGAGCTCACTGATCCTCCAGTCTCCCTCCTAAACCTCTGACAAATCTCTTTTAGAAGTCCCCCTGTGATCCTCCTTTCTCTTTTCTCTGGGTTTCCCTTGGGATTCTCACCTAAAATCTTTCTCCTTCTCCTTCTCATTCACCTTTCATCTCAACTGTTGCCATGGAGTCAACCATAGTAACGATTCCCAAATCAATAGCTGTCTGATTTTTCACAAGCAGTTCAATCCAATAG
Organism: Tadarida brasiliensis; assembly: GCA_030848825.1. NCBI lineage: Eukaryota > Metazoa > Chordata > Mammalia > Chiroptera > Molossidae > Tadarida > Tadarida brasiliensis. Next base: position 71,444,231 of record CM061267.1, on the reverse strand, counting down.
CTCAGTTTGTCTCTGTATATATAAAATTTTAAATATCCCAGTTTTAAATATTCAAATGCTTTGTTAATCGACATATTTTTGTTGAAATTAGTATTGCTTTGCATATGATTTTGTTACTCTCAATAAGCATGATTAGTTCAATGAGTTTTAAATGATTTAGTTTTATATTTTATGTCTTCTACATAAAATAAATTTACAGAAATAAACGTTCTTTATGCTCTGTTTCCAGATGACAGATTGGTCCCAGGTGGAAGCCTCTCCCTTCTACAAAGAATAACTAGAAATGACAGGAAAAAAAATGTGTGATTAAAAAAAAATCTATTATCACAGAGGAAAACGTGAATGGGTAGCTTTGGAGGAATTCTAGAAAGATTAAAAAATATATGGAGTTAAATATGAGGGAAAAGACTGTTAAAACAGAAATAGGAACAAGCTGCTGTACAGTGTGCTACTCTGAAGACTGCTGGCTTCAGACAAAGTGGAGTGAACACATTCCATTTTATTTTTTTTTTAATGTTTTTATTGATTTTTTTTTAGAGAGAGAGAAAGGGAAAGAGATAGAAACATCAGTGTGAGAGAGAAACATCGATCAGCTGCCTCCTGCACGCCCTCTACTGGGGATCGAGCTCACAGCCCAGGCATCTGCCCTGATTGGGAATCGAACTGGGACCTCTCAGTCCATGGGACTGACGGTCAATCCACTGAGCCACACTGGCTGGGCAACACATTCCATTTTATATCTCCCACTGATCACAGCAAAAAATCTTGGGCAAAAAAATGTGAGACACAGAAGACTTTTAAAGGGCAATAAAAAAAAAAAAAAAAGATGGAATGTCCAGAGACCTCAGAACTTGAGGAACAACCTGGAAGTGAGTTTCCTGAGTTTTTTCTTGCCCCATAAATACTTCAGCCTGGATTCTAGAGACGCTCACAACCCAGAAACATGAACAGTCACAGCAAAAAAATAGCCCCCAGAAAAGTCTGCTTTCTCTAGCCAGAGCATCAGGAAAATATTGGTCCAACAGAACAGGACCTCTTTAATCATACCTGTCTGTTCTAGGGGTGAACACAGGCAAAAAAACACAGCGCAGTTCTCCCTCACCACAATGGGCACTGCAGTGGCAGAGCCAGTGGGCAGAGCTCTGCTTTCCATCCTTCTCCTGTGGTACTGAGGAGAGTGCCCCAAGGGGCACTCCCTTGCAACAACAGGCACTGCTCCTCCCTGGAGAGTTTCTGGGCAGAACTCTGACTTTGATTTTCTTCCTGCAGTACCAGGGAACTGCCCTTTGCCCACAGAGCCTGTATGTATTATAGAACTCTGACTTATAACGTCTCCCTTCACTGACTTCCCCATGTGAGTCAGACAGTGAAAACTCATCTTCCAAACGCTGCCATGCAATAGAGAGGTGGCACCCCTACACCTACCCAGATAGTTCTGAGAGCCCATGGGCAACACTCAAGCAAAGCAGATCAGAAGAACATGGCAGACTTGATCAACTAAACTGACATTTGAACTACAGCACACAAAGAGTATAAGGATATGCATTCTGAACCTAAATAGATTGATAAAGAAGATTTACTAGGAAGCAGGGTCTTATAACATAGTACTCAAAATGTCCAGAATATAGTACAAAATGATTTGTCATACCAAAAACCAGGAAAATCTACATTCAAATGAGAAAAGACAATTAACAGTTGATAATACTTAACAAATATTGGAATTGTCTAAACTGATTTTTCAAGAAGCTGTCAAAATATGCTTCAACAAGCAATTGGGAATACTTGGAAACAAATTTTTGAAATAGAAAATAAAAGCACAGAAATAGGAGATGTAAAGAAAAACTAAATGGAAATTTAAGAACTGAAAAATACAATAAATTAAAGACACACTGGATGGGTTCAATAACAGAATGGGGAGGACAAGGTAAAAATGAATGAGCTTTAAGATAGGTCAACAGAAGTTATTCAATTAAAAAATAAAGAAAATAATCTTATTTGAATAAATTGAGCCTTAGAGACCTACAGGATAATGAGAACAGATCTAACATTCATGTCATCAAAGTCTCAGAAAGAAAGAAAAAAAGGAATGCATATTTGAGAAATAATGGCTAAAAACTTCTTAAATTTGATTAAATATATAAACCTACTATTCAAGACACTGAGTGAACCACAAACATAACAAAACCAAAGAAATCCATATCTAAATACATCATAGTCAAAATTCTGAAAATTAAGAGAAAAGCTTTTGAAAGCAGTTAAAATAAAACCACTGTATTACCTACAGAGAAACAACGATTCAAACACATCATAGTTAATTACTTATTAGAAATCATGCAGTTCAGAGAAAGTGATACAAAATTTTTCAGGTGCTAAAGAAAAGAATTTTTGACCCCAAATTCTATATCCAGTGAAAATATACTTCAGTAATAAGAATAATTATACATTTGGATATTTTTTAAAGTTAAGAGAATTTATCACCAGCAGAAATAAAGAACAGCTAAAGAAATTCTTCATGCGGAAAGAAAATGATACCGAAAGGAAACTAAGAACATTAGAAATAAAGAAAGAACAACTTAATAGGTAAATATATGGGAAAGTCTAATAGATTATTTTTCCTTGCAATTTTTAAAAATTGTGTTTAATAGTTAAAAGGAAAAATTATAATAATGTCTGATACAGTTCTCAACATATGTAGAAGTAGTTTTAGATAGCTACTACTTCATAAAGGGGAGAATAAAGTGACCTAGAGGATGGTGATGAATCCACATCCCGTTTGAAGTGATAAAATATTGATACTAGTAAACTGTAATAAGCTATATATAATTAATGTAAACCCTAGAACAACCACTTAAAAAAAAAACACTATGAAGAAATTGACTCAACATGAAAAGATAACATTATAGATAAATCAAAATAGATGACTAAAAAAAATGCTCAAGTAGCCCAGAGAAAGACAAGAAAGGGGAAACTGAGGAATAAAAAAACAGAGGGAACCAACAAGACAAATAATAAAACAGCAGAAAAATTCTGAAGTATCAATAGTTCCTTTGAATCCAAATGGCCTGAACACATCCATTAAAAGCAGAGTTTGGTATGCACCATGACTGACGATATGGTGTATACCACACTCACTTCAAATGTAATGATACAAGTGGGCTCAAGGTAAAGGGATAGAAAATAGAGCATGCAAATACTGAACAAAAGAAAGTCAAAATGGCTATGTTAATACTAGATGAAGTGAACAAAGAAAATTATCAGGGACAAAACAAGACATTATATAATGATACAAGCATCAATTCACCAAAAAGACATAAGAATCTTAAGTGTTCTGCACTGAATGTAAGTGCTGCAAAGTACATGAAGCAAAAGCTTCCAGCAATGAAGGGAGAAATAGAGAAATCCACAATTATAGTTGAGGACCTCAATACTCTTTGTTAGAAATTGGTAGAAACGGTAGAAAAAAATGTCAGCAAGGTTTAACAGAATTGAACAATATCATCAACCATTGATATCTAATTGATATTCATAAGAACACCCTACCCAACAACAGCAGAATACACATTTTTTAAGTGTGCATGGGACATTCACAAGAGACTATATCATAGATCATAAAATAAGCCTTTACAACTTTAAAAGAACTGAGATCATATAAAATATGTTCTTTGATCATAATGGAATCAAACTAGCATTCAACAACAGAAAGATAACAGAAAAATCACCAAAAACCTAGAGGTCAAACAACCTACTTTTCAATAATCCATGTGTCAAATAAGTAGTCTCAAGGGAAATTTTGAAAAACCAACTGAATTAAAATGAAAATATAATATATCAAAACTATAGAAAGCCAAAAGAAGCTATCACTACATACTTAATGGCTTAAGTAAGAAATAATAGTGGCAACCCCAAATTCTGGTGAGGGTCTGGAGAAACTGGATCTTTCATCCATTTCTGGTATGGACACAAAATGTTACAGCTACTCTAGGAAACACTTTGGGCAGTTTCTTTAAAAACTAAACATGCAACTATCACATGACCCAGTAATTGCCCTCCTAGTCATTTATCTCACAGAAATGAAAACTTATGTTCACATAAAAATCTACATAGAAGTTTTATTTGTTACAACCCAAAACTGGAATCAGTCCACATGTCCTTGTAAATGTAAATGATTTAACAAACTGTGGTGCATTCATTGACCATAGAGAATTACTCAGCAATTATTTAAAAATAAACTATTGCCGCTTGCAACCACTTGCATGAATCTCCAGGACACTGAACAAAAAAGTCAATCCCAAAATATTACCTACTGTATGGTTCTACTTATATATAAGGCATGCCTCATTTTATTGCTCTCAGCCTTACAGTGCGCCACAGACACTGTTTTTCAGAAATTGAAGGTTTGTGGCCCCCCTGCACAGAGCAAAGCTATAGTGTCATTTTCCAAGAGATTCAGGTGATGGTTAACAGTTTTTAGCAATAAAGTATTTTTTAATTAAGGTATGTAATTTTTTAGACATAATGCTATTACACACTTACTAGACTATGTGTAGTGTAAACATAACTTTTATATGTATTGACAAACGAAGAAATGTGTGTAACTCACTTTATTTTTATATTCACTTTATTGCAGTGGTCTGGAACGAACCTGCAGTGTCTCCTGGTATGACTGTAACAATTTTGAGATGACACTTTAGAAAAAGACAGATCAGTGGTTGCCAGAGGTTAGGGAAAGGAGGGACGAGAGTGAGAGAGGTATGGTTATACAAGGGAACGTGAGGGACCCTTGTGCTGGTGGTGTTGCAGCTGTTCAGTATCTGGACTGTGGCAGTTGATACAAGAACGCACTAAGGCTATAGAATCGTGTAGTACTTAATACACACACACATGAGTACAAGTAAAACTGGAACTATCTGAATAAAGTCAATGGATTTTATCAATGTCAATATCCTAGTTATGATATTATACTATAATTCTTCAAAATACTATCACTGAAGGAAACTGGGTAACATGTCCAAAGGATCTCTCTGTATTATTTCTTACCACTGCATAAAAATCTACAATTACCTCAATAAAATTTTTAATTAAAAATATCTGTAGTGCCCTGGAGAGTGTGGCTCAGTTGGTTGGAGCACGTCCCCTGCACCAAAAGGTGGCAGGTTCAATTCCTGGTCAGAACACATACCTAGGTTGTGGGTTTGATCTCCTGTCAGGGTGTGTAGGGGAGGCAACTGATTGAATTGATTGACGTTTCTCTCTTACATCGATGTTCCTCTCTCTCTCTCTCTCTCTCTCTCTCTCTCTCTCTTTCTCTCTCTCTCTCTCTCTCTCTCTCTCTCTCTCTCTCTGTGTGTGTGTGTGTGTGTGTGTGTGTGTCTCCTTTTCTCTCTCTAAAATCAATAAAAACATTAAAAAAATATCTGTGCTATATAGTTAAAGCAGTGCTTAGAGGGAAATTTATAGGAATAAAATGCCTAACCTTTAGCCCAATTGCCAGTAATTTTTGCTCAGAAAGCCCTGACTGTGCAGAAACATGAAAATATTAGTTGCTTCTGAACAAATACATTCCAAGATTAAATGTAAAATGTAACACTATAAAGCTTTTAGAAGAAAACATGAAAAAAATCTTCATGACCTAGAATTAAGTGAAGAGTTCTTAGACATAACTTCAAAGCCATGATTAATAAACAAAATAATCAATGAATTGAGTTCATTAAAATTTGAAATCTTTGCTTTGCAAAATATTAAGAAGATGAAAAGATAAGCCAAAGACTAGGAGAAAATATTTGCAAATCATATGTTCAATAAAGCAGTTATATCCAGAATAGAGAAAGAACATTCTAAACTCAGTAGTGAAGCAAACAATCCAATTAACAATGGGTAAAAGATATTTACAGTTGACCAAAGGAAATATATGATGGCAAATACGTACATTTAAATGTGTTCAATACCATTAGTGTAGTAGGCAGATTAATGGCCTCCAAAAGATGTCCACCTCCTAATCCCTGAAACCTGTGAACATATTAGGGGGACCAGAAAGTAATGTCGTTTTTTTTACATTAAATTCAAACAGATAAATTTTTAATAAGTTTTATTTTTAATCAATGATATAATCACCCTCGTTATCAACAACATTTTGCCATCTAGTGTGCAAATTTTCAATGCCGGATCGATAAAAATCAATTGGTTTTTGAGCAAAATATCTGGAGATGGCATTTTGGACATCATCCAAATTGTCAAATTTTTGCCACTTAGAAAATGTTGTAGCGATCAGAATAAATGGCAATCCGATGGCGCAATATCAGGTGAGTATGGTGGGTGAGGCAATACCTCCCACCCCAATTCATTAATTTTTTCCGGGGTTCGTCTTGCACAGTGCGATCTTGCATTATCATGTTGCAGAATAACGCCTTTTCTGGTGACAATCGCTGGGCACTTTTCAATTAAAGATTGATTTACTCGATCCAATTGTTCACAGTAAAGGTCTGCATTCAGTTTGTCCAGGTTTCAGCACTTCAAAATGAACGATCCCGCGAATACTCCACCAAACACACAAAAGTGCCTTTTTGGGGTGTAAACCTGGCTTAGCTGTACTTCGTGGCGATTCCTTCAGAGAGAGCCACTGCCTTTTGCGTTTTGAATTATCATAGAGGACCCATTTTTCAGCTCCAGTGATCAAGCGATCAAAAAACGCTTCTGTATTGTGCCGCTGAAGCAATAAGTTGCATGTGGTGGACCGGTTAGCTTTGTTTTCTTTGGACAGATTATGCGGGACCCAAACACCTGCTCTGCTTACTGTACCAATCTGCTGCAAATGTTCTTGGATGGTCGACCAAGGTTGGTTAAGAGTGTTTGACAGTTCCTCGATTGTCTGACACGGATTTGCTTCCACTTCCGCCCTTAACATGGCATTACTTTAACGACATTACTTTCCGGTCCCCCTAATATTATCTTACTTGGCAAAAGGGATTTTGCAGATGTAATTAAAGTTAAGGTCTTGAGATAGGGCGATTATCCCAGGTTATCCAGATAGACCCACTCTAAATCACATGAATCCTTCAAAGATGAGAACTTTTCTGACTACAGAGATACGTAACAACAGAAGAAGGGTCAGAGAAAGGTGATGTTGCTGGCTTTGAAGATGAAAGGAGGCCAAAAGCCAAGGAATGCTGTTGACCTCTGGAAGCTAGAAAAGGCAAGGACATAGATTTTCAGCTAGAGCTTCCAGAAAGGAATGAAGCCCGGCCTACATCGTGATTTTAGCCCAGTGAGATGTGTTGAACTTCTGACCTACAGAACTATAAAACAGTACATTTGTGTTATTGTAAGCTGCTAAAGTTTGGGCAACTTGTTATGGCAGATATAGAAAATGAATAAAATTAGTTATTACAGAGATGCAAATTAAAACCATGATGAGATACCACTACACACCTATTAGAATAGCTGAACTAAAAACTACTGACAGTAGCAAAGGCTGGAAAGGATGTGGAGGAACTGGATCTCTCATAAATTGCTAGTGGGGATATAAAATGGTATCGCTACTCTGGGAACCAGTTTGGAAATTTCTTTAAAAACTAAACATGCAACCATCACATGACCCAGCAACTGTACTCTAGGCATTTATCCTAGGGAAAAAATGAAAGCTAATGTTTCCACAAAAACCTGTAATGTTCATAGAAGCTTTATTTGTAATAGCCCTATACTGAAAACAATCCATTGTCCTTTAGTGGATGAATAAATAATCAAACTTTATTTATTCATACTATGGAATAATTCTCAGCAATAAATAGAAAAAAAATACTGACATGCAATAGTGTGGATGCATCTCAAGACCATTATACTGAGTGAAATAGAAGTCAATCTCAAGGGGTTAAGTACTGTGTGATTTCATTTGCATAACATTCCCAAAGTGACAAGATACAGCAATGGAGAACCAGTGGTAGCCAGGGTGAGGGTTGGAAAAAGTGTGAGTATGAAGGGATAACATGAGGGACTTTAGTTGTGGTGATGAAACAGTTCTGGATCCTGGTTATGATAATAGTTATTTGAATTTATATGATAAAATTTTATAGAATTACCCCCTCAAAAAAAAAAAACCCACATACACACAGTATATAGCACTGTCATTCATAATAGCCAAAAAATAGAAAGAACCCAAATGTCCATCAACTGATGAATGGATACACAAAATGTGGTATAACAATACAATGAAATGTTATTTGGGGAAAAAAAAGGAATGAAAATATTGGAAATCCGTGGAGCGCAGCACTGGAGGGAGGGGAATCTAGAGTGGCTGCTAATGGGTACAGGTGTACTTTTTGGAGTTAGTGGAAATGTTCTAAAATTGGATTGTGTTGATGGTTGCATAATTCTGTGAATATACGAAAAATCATTGAATTGTATACTTTCAATGGATGAATTTTGTGGTATATGAATTGCATAGCATATGGTATATGAATCATATCTCATTAAAGCTATTTTAAAAAATAAAAGAAGTACATGTAAAAATGGGTCAAATCTGAATGTAGCCTATATCTGAATTAATAGTACTGTGCCAACATAAATTTTCTCACTTTGACAGTGAACTCTGCCTATTGTAATGGGTGAAGGATACATGGGAATTTTTGGTACTACTTTGTATCTTCTTGTGAGTCTTACACTATTTCAAAATAAAAAAATATTTTTAGGAAAGAGTGCTACTCTATACAAATGGATGAAAGACATATGAAGCAGGAGGAAACACTGAGACAACTGACAGGAAGAGATAGGGAGATTATTCTGGCTTATCCAGGTAGATCCAGTGATTTAAATCATATGATTTAGAAATCAGGGTTATCAAGTAGGAGCAGCCAAGTAGATCAACCACACCATGCTTCTCTCTGTGTAAAGGTACAAGCAAGAGAGGTGTTCACCTTCAGACAGCAACAGTATATGTAGGGACCTCTATTGGGAAGGAAGGACTAGGGCCTTTGAATAGTAGCCACTCAGGAGGAATGAGGAGTACCCACCCCAGAGGCTTGCTATAGGGCCACCCCCATCAGTAGTCTATTCGGCCTCTCCTCCAAAGTGACGAGGCAGTCTGCCTGTCCACTCCCAGCATCACCAGGAACCTCCTGCATATGCAGACTGTAGTCAATTGATAGAACTTTCCCGGGATGGTCTAACAGAGCATCACAAATACAACTATACACACACAACCATTAATCAGTTGAGATATGCCAACATCATGAAGGAGGGGCAGCAAGCATGGAAGAATGCACACACAAAGAAATAGTTAATAGAAGCCTGGGCTGGGTAGCTCAGTTGATTAGAGTGTCTTCCCAATACACCAAGGTTGAGGGTTTGATCTCTGGTCAGGGCATATACGAGAAGCAACTAATGAATGCAATCAATAAGAGGAACAATACATTAATGTTTCCCTCTCTCGTTCTCTCTCTCTAAAAATCAATAAATACAAATTTAAAAGAAAGAAATAGTTGATAGAGTTGGCAGCCCCGGATTTTAGAAACACCATCATTACATCATTTAACACATATTTCTTGAGCCTCTCTAATATGTACCTGGCACTTTTTAAACTGCTGGAGATGCTATGGTAAACACAACAGGCAAGCTTCCCACCATCATGAACATTCCAATTTACTGATAAAGACAGACAACAGAAAACTAAACAAAATAAAATGTCAGAAAAAAATATGTTTTAGATTTTAAAAATAAAGCACTAAGTAAGAGGTGGAAGAGAGAAAGAGTGTATGTGTGTGAGGATATTAAGTGCTGCTTTGGATACGGTATTCAGGGGATACCTCTGATGAAGAGGTAACCTGTGAGCAGTGATCTGAATTATGAGCAGGAACAAGGCTTATAACACCCAGGGGGAGAATAGGGCAAACAGGTGGAGGAACAGGTGTATGTGTTTGGAAGGTTTGAAATGTTGACAACAGCAGGGAGACCAAAATGTTTGAAGTGGAATGGGCAAGGGGGACAAAGTTCAGAGAATCATCCAAGGGGTCTCACCACGTAGGACATTCTGAGCCATTCTAAGGATTTGTGTTTTTATTCTAACTTAATTAATATAGTATGTTCCAAGAGATGCAAGAGAGTGTTCTAATAAAAAAATTCTTTAAAAAAAATCAACCAGCAATCATGTAAATTAAAGGCTTCACCTTTGAAATAAATCATTCAATAGATGAATAGAATAGCAGATGGGACAGAAAAAGAACAAACTAGTGAGCTGGAGGAAAAATCCAAATATTCCCCGCCCCCTCACCCCCACCCCAGAATAGAGGACACATACACAATGGAAAGATGTAAAGTAAGAAAAGACAGAGACTCTACCAATTCATCCAGAAGATTCAAATTTTATCTAATAGAAGTATTGGAAGATAATATTAGAATAGTCCTTTTAGAAAAACAGAGAAGAGACAATATTTAAAACAATATCAATATATACTTGACTAATTCCATTAAAAATCAGTTTGGGAAGTTTCTATTGTCATATCCTCAAGCTCAGAGATTCTTTCCTCAGTCGTGACCAGTCTGCTAATAAGACCATCAAAGGCATTCTTCGTTTCTGTTACAGTGTGTTTGATCTCCAGCATTTCTCTTGGAGTCATTCTTAGGATTCCCATTTATCTGCTTCTATTGCCATCTGTTCTGACATGTTGTCTACTTTTTCCATTAGAGCCCTTAGCAAATTAATCATAGTTGTTTTAAGTTTCTAGTCTGATAATTCCAATATCCCCGTCATATTTGATGCTGGTTCTGATGTTTTTTTTAAACTCTGTTATTTGCCTTTTAGTGTGCCTTATAATTTTTCACTGGAGAGCCAGACATGATATTCTGGGTGACAGGAAGAGCTGGAAGCAGGCTTTTGGTGATGTAGGGGCAAGGTGTTGGCAGAGGGGAGCATTCCATAGTCCTATGATCAGGTCTCAGTCTTCTGGTGAGCAGGTGCCCCGGCACTGTGAACTTCATAGTGCTTCTAAGGTTTTCCCCCTCTAGCTGGGACAGGATAGCTACAGAAGGGCTGGAGCTGGGTGTTTACCTTCCCCCAGGTAGGTTAGGCTCTGATAAAACCCCAGCAGTTTCTCCTTAGGGCAGCCTTGGTTCCGAAGAATAGTATGCAGTGGCCTATTTCATAATAGTTACTTTCCCCTCTTCTTGCTGAAAGTACACGGGGATTTCTCTCTGATATTCATTGTGAGAACCTGGTTGAGCTCCTGGGGGTAAAACCCACACAAGTATGGGGATGCCTCTCTATGACGAGGTGCCTCAGGAATTAACTCTCGGACTTATCTATACTAAGCCTCTACAATTCATTAATTATTATAGTTCAGGTTTTCCTACCACGGCACTGGCTCCTGAAGAGGTTTCTGTTCATGGGTTTCTATCCCAGGAATTGGTAATTCTCTGTATCCACCTGTCTGTCTTTCCAATTCGGGGGGCTGCAGTGTGCCTGGTGACCAAATTTCTCTGACAGATCTGAATAGAGTTCTTGATTTTTCAGTTTGTTTACCTTTTTACTTGTTATTAGGATGGAATGGTGACCTTACTTGCAAAAAGGGACCTAACAAAATCCTAAACCATATTCAATAAGTGACTTTAGAAAGGTCTCAGTTAAAGTCATTTCTTCTCTTTTTACTACTCTTCATGTATCTTGGAGAGCTCAGGTGATGACAAAAAAGAAATACAATATATAAATACTGGAAAAAGAGCGAAAACTCTCTTTATTTGGAGAAAATATTATTTTCTACTAGAAAATCCAGAGTAATAAACTAACAAATGCTTAGAAGTACAAAGAAAGTTCAGTAAGGCATAAAATACAAGGTCAATTCATAAATAATATTTTAATAATAAAATAATAATTTTAATTCAGTAAAAACAAAGTAGAAAAATACAATGTTTAAAAGGTGTCTTTCACATAAGCAACAAAATCATAAAGTACTTAGAAATAAAATTGATTTAAAACATGTAAAACCTTTGTGGAGAAACTATTAAAAGATGTTTTAAAAAGACTTAAATAAATTAAAAACCATTCAACATTTTTTTAGAAGTCCTAAACAATGAAAGAGATGGAGAAAACAAAGTATAAATGGTGAGAAGAAAGATTTAACATTGGTCTTTTGTGCAATAAAAAACACCGATAACTCAGAAAAGTTAAGTGAATCTAGAAGAAACAGGCAAAATGTTTTCTTGAATTTTCAGCAAGGGGGCCTAGATATATGATCTACCTGCAAAAGTTAGTATCTTTCTTATATCCTTTTAGTAATAGTCAAAAAATGTTTTTAAAAAGTCAGTTCCTATTTGTGGTGTGTTGAATAGTGTCCCCCTAAAATTCATGCCTGCCCAGAACCTCAGAATATGACTGCTTGGAAACAGGGTCTTTGCAGATATACTCAAGAAGAATCTCAAGATAAAATCATCCTGGAATTAGGATGGGTCCTAAATCCAATGACTGATGTCTTTTTTTTCCCCAATAATTTTTCTTTATTGATTTGAGAGAGAGAGGAAGGAAAAGATAGAAACATCGATGAGAGAAAACATCTATTGGCCACCTCCTGCATGCCCCCCACTGGGGATCATGCCCACAACCTGGGCATGTGTCCTGACCGGGAATCAAGCTGGCGACCTCTTGGTGCGTGGATGGATGCTCAACCACTGAACCACACCAGCTGGGCATGGGACTGATGTCTTTATAAGAGAAAGGAGAGAGAGATTTTGAGACAGAGGAAGAAGAAGGCCACATGACTATGAAGCAGAGATTAGAGCTCTGCTACCGGAAACCAAGCAATGCCTGGAGCCACCAGAAACTGGAAGGAGCACAGAATAATCCTCTCCTAGAGCTTTTGGAGGGTGTGTGGGCCTGCCCACACCTTGATTTCAAACTTCTGACCTCCAAAGCCACAAGAGAACACATTTCTGTCATTGTAAGCCATCCAGTTTGTGATAATTTTTAAAAACTATGCTTTTATTAAATGTAGTAAGAGAGAAAGGGAGAGGGAGAAAGAGAAACATCAATCATTTGCCTCCTACGTGCCTCCTACTGGGGATTGAGCCAAAACCCAGGCATGTGTTCCGACCAAAAATCAAACTGGTGACCTCTCAGTACGTGGGATGACACTCAACCAACTGAGCCACACCAGCCAGGGCTGTGACAATTTTTTATGTCAGTCCTAGGAAACTAGTACACCATTTATGATACCACAAAAACTCTAAATTACCAATTATAAATGTGCACAATCTTAATGGGGAAAAAATCATATATTTTTACAGGAAGTCAAAATGAAGACCTAAATAAATGGATAAATCCAAATTCATGGATGGTAATATTCAACATTTTAATGATGTCATTTCTCCAAAAATCAATCTATAAAGTTAGTATATCACATCTAAAGTCAATAGAATTTTTCATAAACTTTTACGTGCTAATTATAAAATTTATATGGAAGTGTGAATTTTTAAGAATAACCAACATATTTTTGTTTTAAAAAGAGATAACTGGTCTGGGGCAATAAAATCTGTTCAATCTAATATGCAATCATATTATAAATCCATAGTGATTTAAATAATATGTTATTGGCATGATAAAAAATGATCAATATAAATAAAATAAAGACTCTAGAAAAGACCCATGAATACATAAGAAAGCCCTGGCCAAGTGGCTATGTTGGTTGGAGCATCGCCCAGTACACCAAAAGGTTGAGGGTGCGATTCTCGGTCAGGGCACATACCTAGGTTGAGGGTTCCATCCTCAGTCGGGGCACTTATGGGAGGCAACCGATTGATGTTTCTCTCTCACATCAATGTTCCTCTCTCTTCCTTTCCTTTCCTCTTTCTCTAAAAGGTCAAATATATATATAAAAGCCAAATTACAGAAGAATTACAATGGTAAATGAATATCCAAAAAGATACATGACCTCACAAAGATTCAGAAGAATACAAATAAAAAGGGAAATAAAATACCTTTTTTCATGCAACAATCTGGCAAAAAATAAACCAACAGGTAAGGAATGGAGAAAAATATATTCACATTGCTGGTTTGTTAAATTAGTATAGCCACTCTGGAGGGCAATTAGTACAGCAATCAATTAAAACTATATATGTGCATACTCTAAGACTCAGCAAATCTATTTCTAGGGATTTACCCTACACAAACATTTGTACGTATGCATGAGAAACCACATTACTAAATTAAATTTATTGCATAACTTTTTTTTTTTATCCTCACCCAAGGACATTTTTGCATTTATCTTCAGATAGAGTGGGAGGGAGAGAGCGAGGAAGAGAGAGAGAGAGAAACATCGATGTGAGAGAGACACATCAATTGGTTGCCACCCACACGACCCCAACCAGGGCCGGGGACAAACGTGCCCTTAGCAGAAATCGAACCTGGGACTCTCTGGTCCACGTGCCGACGCTCTAACCACTGAGCCAAACCAGCCGGGGCTACTGTATAACTTTTTAAGATAGCAAACATTAGAAACAATCTGAATATCATTTGATTAGAAATGGTTAAACTATGGTACACTCATACAGTGGACTATTAAGCATCAAAGAATGAAATACTGCTGTGAGAACTAGTAATGTGGAAAATATACATAGTTGACCACATGTTCAGAGATATAATTTAAATGTCTATAAGAGTGTCATGGGGCTTTAATGGTAGGCAATATTGGTAAATAGTACAGTCATGTGCTGCATACAAGGTGGTACCATAAGATTACAACAGACTGAAAATTCCTATTGCCTAATAATGTAATCTTATTGTCATAGCATAACACATTACTCATGTTCGTAGCGAGGCTGGTGTAAGCAAACCTATTTCTCTACTAGTCACATAAAAGTATAGCACATGCAGTTATGTACCATTCATAATACTTGTTAATAATGATAAATGCCTATGTTAGTGGTTTATGTATTTACTTTATTATACATTTTATCATTATTTTAGAGTGTACTCTTTTTAATTATATTAATAAAAGATGGCTATAAAATATTATGCAACATTAGGCTGTCAGCCTCATGCATCTCATGTTTGATGAGTCCCTTGATTGCATTATTTTCTCTTGTACTTGATTTAATCTTGGGTTACTTTGTACAATAATATCCTATACAAGCTCGTAGCCTAGGAAGAATAGGCTGTACCATATAGCCTAGGCATGTAGTAGACTATGCCATCTAGGTTTGCATAAGTGTACCCTGTGATGTTTGCACATCAAAATTGCCTAAGAACACATTTCTCAAACTGTATCTATGATTAAGCAGCTCATGACTATATGAAAAGAATTCAAGTAAGAGTCTTGTAAGATTAAAAGGTCACTAGAATTAAATAGAAATACGTTTACTTATTTTTGCCTTAAGACTGCAAATATATTTTTTAATGTTTTAAAAAATTGTTTTTTTGGAGAGAGAGAGAAACATCGGTGTGAGAAATATTGATCGGTCACCTCCTGCACCCCCCCCCCCACTAGGGACTGAGCCTGCAACCCGGACATGTGCCCTGACTGGGAATCAAACAGGGACATCTCAGTCCATGGGACAATGCTCAATTCACTGAGCCACACCAGCTGGGCATGAACTGCAAACTTTAATCAAGTGATGTTGCCAGCCCAGCCAGTGTGGCTCAGTGGTTGAGCATCAACCCATGCACCAAGAGGTTGCTAGTTTGATTCCCGGTCAGAGCACATGCCCAGGTTGTGGGCCAAATCCTCAGTGGGGGCATGCAGGAGGAGGCCAATCAATGTTCTCTCTCATCGATGTTTCTATCTCTCTTCCTCTCTCTCTTTCTAATATCAATAAAGAAAAAAAATTTTTTTTTTAAAGTGATGTTGCCAACTGGGTAGGATTTCACAGTCTAATCTGATTTAAAGGATGAGTAATTGTGATGATTAATTTTATGTGTCAAATTGGTTGGCCCACAGTGCCCAGATATTTGGTGAAGCATTATTCTGGATGTTTTCTAAGAAAGTGAATTTGTTTTGTTTTTTTAAATAAAATTAACATTTAAACTGGTGGACTTTGAGTAAAGTAGATTACCTCCATAATTTGGGTGGGCCTCATTCAATCAGTTGAAGGACTTAATAAAACAAAGACTGACCTCCCTTGAGCAAGAAGGACTTTTGTCAGCAGACCACCTTTGGACTCAAACTGCGCCTCTTCTATGGATCTCCAGTTTGTCGGCCCACCCTGCAGATTTTAGACTTCCCAAACCTCCATAATTGCATGAGCCAATTCTCAGTCTCTCTTCACCTCCCCCCCGCTCCATACATATATTCTACTGGTTCTATTTTCCTGACTAATCCAGTAATGATAGAACTCAAATCCAGGGATGTAAGCTATATTTGTGGCTAGCCCACTCTTAAAGTTATGAAGTCATTGGCTTTGCAACTTTTCATATAAGTAAGAATCAGTGCATATATCATCATTGTCACAGTGATCAATGATATAATAATCTATCCCCTCTGTTTCTTACAAAACTCCATCTAGCAAAGAAAACAACCCCAAAATTATAGAAAAGTAACCCCCAAATCATGTGAGATAACACAATTTTTCTTTAGTAGATAAGCATCTTTTAACCCTAAAAAATTTTTAAATAAAAACAGAACTGTCGACTTTGGATGGTGAACACTCAATACAATATACAGATGATGTATCATAGAATTCTACACTTGAAACCTATATAATTTTATTAACCAATGTCACCACAATAAATTCAATAAAAATTTAAAAAATGGAACATTACTGTCAAGATAAACTAATCTGTGTTTTCAATAATTTAGTGTTAAGAATTTTTATATTTTATATTCTATATACATGTAATATTTAGATTTGGTCTAATAGAATAATAGCTTATTAGAATAAATTTTTGTAATTCTAATTTAAAATATATAATTTATTCAGGCTTGTGATTTTAATGTAATATCTGTGCTTTATAAACATTAATGGAACATTATGAAAATTTAAGAATCACCTCTTCATAAGTATAATTTATTTGATATGACTTATTCAACTACTTAGGACAGTTTTATTTGTTAAGTCAGACAATGTAGAACTTTAAATGGAAATAGAATACAGGGTGGGCAAAAGCAGGTTTATGTTTTGAGTGTACAAAACAGTTTATTTTTCTATTATTATTTATTAATTATTGTATTATTTTCCATATGAACAACTGTAAATCTACTTTTGCTCCACCCTGTATTTAAATCACCCATCAAACTGGCAAATGAAGATAAAGAAAAAAGGATTTTCTTATACTCAAAGTGTAAACTGGTCTAACCTATTTAGAGAACAATTTATAAATACCTAAGAAAGTAGAAGATATGTATATTGCATGACCCAGCAATTTTACTCATAAGCATACACCCCAAATAAGCTCTCAGACATGTGCATAATGGACATATAGATGAACACATTGCCATTTTTTAATTAAAAAATGAAAAAATTTTCTAATCAATGTGATATTGTATAAGTGATTTACTGATCTATGTTACAAATTTTTTAAATAAATAAATAAGATATATAGTATATTACTTTCATGAATAAAAATGTCTTTAAAATAAAGAAGTTTAGATAACTAATTTTATAAATTGATCTTAATAATGATCAAAAACCTCTTACAAGTGATTGTGAAAAATTTCTCTGAACAGAATAATAGGATTTGTAAGCTCTACCTTACAAACATAAGGTAGAACTTCAGTAACATCTAGGCTTCATAGGCTATAATTTTAACAAACTATTAATTTTTAAGACCAAAGATAACCTCTGAAATGTGTTTTCTATAGCAAAAAGCCATCCTCAAATCACACACAAAAATTGTTGACAATATTGTTTGGTAAACACACACTAATATCTTATGTTTCTATACGTACAAATATAAGAAAATAATAGACAAAAAAGAGAATACACACAAAACCAAGAATGGTGTTTTCCCTCAGAAAAAGGTCAGAAAGATTTTAATTTTATCAGTAACTCTTGAACACTTTGCCGTGTGAAAGCACTCCCATGTTGCTTGTCTAAGTAAAAATAAATGAAAGAAAATTCTTTGTCAGGGTATGTGTACCCATTTAGGTTTAGCATTCAAGGTCAACATATGTGCTTCCAACTCTCTATGATGTCGCAAACCTGTGTCAGATAGAGTTAACTTTACTCCTTTCAACTAAAGCGAGGGCTTTAGTAACGTCTAACAGGATTACCAACTCCTTGCTCAAATGAACTCAAAGGCATTCCCCTACAATGACTGTTTCCAGCCACCTCCCCACTGGAGGAACTTCATGTAATGGGTAAAACTAAAAAATACAAACAAGACTCAGAATGTAATTTTGATACTACCATTGAGTGATTAGTTGCACTTGTCAATATTACTACATAAGGGCTGAAACATCCTAAAATAATTTAGGGGATATCAATGACAGAAGCTGGAAAGCATGCTTGAAAAGGGGCTCAGAGGAGGGGAGCTATTGACACACAAGTCCATGTTTTCCGAGTGTAGCCCAAGTAAACACTTGTTATTTTCAAAGAGCTAGAGGAGCTCAGACTCTTGTTTGTTTGCTGGCAAAAGAACCCGCACCAGGCTGAGTGTGAAATCGTGGGCTTTGGGGCATGGTCTGGAAGAGAAGGCAGAACAAAGACAAGGTTAAAATCCCTGGTGTAAAAATGCCATTTTAGGGCAAAACGGAGAGGGTCCTAATAGTGAAGCCAAGTGTCTGTGGATCAAGGACCCTTTAACATTATTATCTATGATCGTGTCTTAAAGAACAAACAGGCAAGCCCGGGGTGGTTTGGCTCAGCTGCAGCACATTGGCCCGCAGGTACTTTGGTTGCAGGTTCAACCCCAGCCCTGGTTGGCAATCAGTCAATGGGTCCCTCTCATGTAGATGCTTCTCTCTCACCCTTTCTCTCCCTTTCTCTCCCTCCCACTGTATCTGAAGATAAAGAGAAAAATATCCTCGGGTGAGGATTAAGAAACAAAACAAAACAAAATAAAAACAAACAGGCAAAATAAAGTGACAACCCTGGAGCTGGTACACAAAAGTTCTTGGGAGTTGAGATATTTAATTAAGATTACTGCTATCTGATAAAAACTTGTGCTTAGAAAATGTTACTAGGTTGTAAAATTATGGGATTTTTAATTATATTTATTATTTTTTCTTAAGAAAGACCTTAGTAGTACATAATGCATCCCTGACTAAGGCTTTAGGTATGTCTAATAGGATTATCAACTCCTATTTTGAAGTGCAGAAAACAGCCCCACCTTGACCTGGAAACCCGAGCCAGAATCTGAAATAGTTTATCCAATTTCCCTTTGCTCCTACATGTTAAGCCTTAGAAGAGGGAGAGTCCCAGGCTACCCAGGTGGAACACCCAATTCCTGGGCAGAACTTAACCCTGCAGGAACTCCAGGTTACCGGTGTCCCCGCCCCAACCGCTCCACCACCACAGAGGGCAGTGTCTAGGGATGCTGGCAATCAAGATCGGTTTTGTTCCCACATAGGATGTTAGGAACTATTAATCAGTGAGAGACAAATTGAAATTTATAGAGAAACCTTCTTCAGTGCTCTCCTGGGACAATAAGAAAACACAGAGAATGTTGTTTTAGCCCTTGGAAACCTGAGAGGGAGAAAGAGGCGCTGGAGAAAAGGATTGAGACAACCGGGCACAAGAAGGAACTAAGACTAGAGAAAACTGTCCAGGGTTGGAGATGCCTGAGAACTAGAACAAGGGCCGGTAAAATAAGGACACATGATGATAACTTGTATGCTGTTTATCTGATTGAGCTGTGATGTGACCCCCTCCCCCCCCAATCTTCAGTGCCATATGCGTTAATTGTCTTGCTGGTTCTTTGTCAACCAGTAAAGGAAAGGGAAGGGAGCTGCATACCACAGGATGGAGAGATGAGAAATAGAGCAGAGGTGGAGAATTCCAAATAAGAAAGAAGAGTGATAGAACTGAACTTAGGTGATTCCTGAACTTCACACTGAGGACTCTTTAGAGTAGATTATGTGAGATGGGGCTTGCACACATTTTAAAATACATTAAAGAGAAAGATTTGTGTGTGCGAGTGTGTGTGTGTGTGTGTGTGTGTGTGTGTATCAGTGTCAAAGAATGTAAAAGAAATTACTAGAAATGAATCGCAAGGTTGCAGAGCATACTGAGGACTTAACTTAGCATCCCCACTCCATCTCTGCAATTAACCATACTTCATGTAAATAGCCAATATGTTTTTAAGTCATAAAGTGTTAAGTTACCATATATGATAACCACTGTCTGTGTCTGAAAAAAGAAACAGGCCCGCCGGTAATTCCCACATTAACAGTGAGCTCAGCTTCCCCCTAAGGCACCCAGACAAATTCAAGTTCCCAGCTTCTGTGAAATACAAAATAATAAAAGAAAATGTATAGGCTTAAAAAGAAATCATGATAACAATAATAATAATAATAATAAAACACTGCTCGCAGGAAAAATAAATGAAAGGCAGAAAAAGAAATGTTTCCAAAATAATTCCTTAAGATTCTACTCTTCTAAAATAATACATACTAAAATCTAAATTCCTCTTGCTTCTCTGTGCTGTGCACACATAGTTCATTAGCAAAGAGGGTGGGGTTCCTAGAAATGGGAGCATTAACTGAGTGAGCAGTTTCCTGGTCTTTGTAACATCACCCCCTACAGAGACAGCTCTTGACCTCTCCACTGCCCATCACTGTCCCTTCTCTGACCCCAACAATGGTTACTTTCAGCTGCCACTCTTTAAAATGCTGGCCTGTCCTCTCGATCAGACTGTAGTCAGGTCCTAATGTCCCTGACAGTGTCAAGGATTAGCCTCAGAATCTGATAGTCAGCTGGCTAATCTTCACTTCTGTTCCTCAGATATTTCCCTGAATGAGCTTTGAGTCTCTGTCTGAAACTGAAATCCACCGTGAGGTTCTCCCTTTGTTTCCTGTGGGAGGCCTGGTTCCATCCCCTGCACTGTTTTTGTCCGCCTATATGAGTCAAAGCTGTTCACCAGAACAAAAGATAAATGACACGAAAGGGCACTTAAAGGAGGAAATTGTACATTTTCCGGAAAACTCACCAACTTGAAGAAATGACCAGAATCGTTTCTTGCCAGATCTTGCTGCATAAGAGTATATGGTTGCCCCAGTCGATGTGGCTCTATCACATCGATGTCTCTCTTTGTTTCTCTCTCTCTCCCTCCCTCCCACTTTATCTGACAATAAATGGAAAAATATCCTCAGGTGAGGAATAAAAAAAAATTAAAAAAAGAAGAAGAAAGAAAGGAGGAGTAGCCCTGGCCGGTTTGGCTCAGCGGTTAGAGCGTTGGCCCGCGGACCAGAGAGTCCTGGGTTCAGTTCCCGCTAAGGGCACGTACCTCAGTTGCAGTTTGTCCCCGGCCCCAGTTGGGGTCGTGTAGGTGGCAACCAGTCAATGTGTCTCTCTCACATTGATGTTTCTCTCTCGCTCTCTTCCCCCCTCTCTCCCTCCTGTTCTATCTGAAGATAAATGCAAAAATGTCCTCGAGTGAGGATAAAAAAAAAAAAAAAAGAATATATGGTTGCCCTCAGAACTTAGGAAAAAAATACATAGTTACAGTATACTACACGGGATTAACATGCATGTATGCGACTTCAGTAAAAAAATCAAAGTATAAACTGGCACTATGCAAAGTGGAATTAAATGGAGTAGGTATGTAGTGAAAGGCATTGGTTTTTAAAAAGAAGTCAGACATCCAAGCCGGGTGACAGAGGAGCACCAGGAGGGGTGAACTAAAAAAGATGAGAGGTGATGATTGTAAAATGATACCTTAAAATTGAGATTTTGGAGGTGGTATAATTCCTGGCAATGGCAAAATCTTTAATTATCACCGTAGGCGTAGGTGGCAAATCGGGGTAGTGATAAGTCATTGGAGGAATGGAGGTCATGGAACTAAAACAGTGGGTCTGGAAAGGTTTACATGTGGATGTTTAAATCACCAAGAATATTGACAGCGTAGTGTAAACGGGACTGACTGTGAGCCAGGAGCTAGAACCTTCTAGGACAGATGGGAAAGTGTTCCAGGGTCGGAGGTCAGTACCTAACACAGAAAGTTGAAGAGACTATTTAGAGAAGACGCTGAAGACGTAGAAGATTTTGTTATAATGGATGATGAGTTCCAGAGGACACAACAAAAGAGTTTTGGAAATTGGGGTGGGAAATAGGGAGAGGGGAGGAAGGACCCAGGCCTATGGAAAGAGAGTCTGCAGGGTGACAGGTGACTAGGGAGCCCGGGCTTCTCATGGTGATCACATAACATATTAATGAAGGTTCTAATGAGACCACACACACATTGGAAGGGAAGCAATGAGTGCTGAAGAAGAGAGAGTTCTTGCCAGAAGCCGGTCAAGACCACATCCAGATTCAGGAGAAAAGGCAAATGGCCACCCCTATACCAGTCTCTGTTCTTTCTAGTTTAAGATGATTCTTAAAGCTCAATTTAATTCCTACTTCATCTCACTCACCACTTTTCAACCTGCCTTCTAACTACTAACACACACATGATGCATTTAGGATTTTCACAGCTACCATTTCACTTCCGGCGACAACCTTAAAGCTCCCTGAAGGCTATCTACTCATGGTGCTGTGCTCTCAGCTGATGGGCTCTAAGTCTCCAGGTCCCGACAGGACCTCGTTCCCGAGAACCGGAACTTGTCTGAAATTGTCTCCTGGGTTTCCAGTGCATCAGACATGCTCGTCAATCCTCCCTTGTCCCTGCCACCCCAAAGTATTCCTCTCCTACCCCAGTTAGTGTACACCCATTTGCCCATGTGAACAAACCATGTCATCTTCACCTCCTCCTCTCCCCCAAATCACATTAGTCACCCATTTCTATTCATTCAATCTCTAAAATTCCTTCAATCTGCTCCTCTTCTCCCTCCCCACTGCCTCTGCCTTGTTCAAATCTGTATCTTCTCTGAAGTAGACTTGGGGAGTGTACACCAACTCACCTTCCCAAAGCCAGCAAAACAGATGTTTCTTCCTTCATAAACAGGATAAAGATCAAAGTTCTTAGCCTTTGACACAGAACACTGCATATGTTTGTCCAAGGGCCTCTCTTCCTCACTAGACTATGACCTCTCAACAAGGCAGGAATATGTGCCTCCTTTATTTTGAATTCCCAGTTACTGCTTGGAGATGCAGATTATGCTCAATAAATGAAGTCATGCCAGCAGGCAGAGGAGACATATAAAGAGCAATGTAGTTTTAAAGACTCTCTCTCATGAGAGTGAGACAGGCTGAGTCTCTTTTAAATGAATGAGAATACCCTGCATCTATTTTTTAAAACTTCACCTAGATAAGTTCAAGTTTCTTTAGGCACTCCCCAAAGAGCTTCTCTCTGTACCCGCAGAGCTCCACACCAGTCCATGGTGGGAACTGGAGCCCAAAGAAATCTCTGTGCTTGCATGAAGAAGTCAGCCCTGTAGACGCCCGACCTCAGCAGCAGTTCCGGGAGCCATGCTTTTCTAAGTATGTGCTCCCTTGATACATCAAGTTCCCTTTCTCCTTTCTCTCCACCTTGTTTTCAGTAAACCTCTTTTTAAAAAATCTGTTTTGCCCCCTCTCCTGATTACTATCTTAAGGGAGGACAAGAACCCCTTCACCAGCGACAAGAGTCCACAGGAGATCAGTTTCTACAACTCTCACCATCTGCTCATTCATCTCTGCTCTTAGCATGG
Source organism: Tadarida brasiliensis (assembly GCA_030848825.1). Classification (NCBI taxonomy): domain Eukaryota; kingdom Metazoa; phylum Chordata; class Mammalia; order Chiroptera; family Molossidae; genus Tadarida; species Tadarida brasiliensis. The sequence goes on along the minus strand of CM061267.1, from coordinate 71,420,535 downwards.
ATAGCAAAGGAATAGCAATCTTTTAATTTGATAATTAACAAAAGATAGATCAAGGGTGGAAATAGGGGGTCTTAATATAGATTCTCTTATGTTGGATTCTGGCTCTATCATTTTTCAGGTGTGTAACCTTGGGCAAGATACTTAACCTCTTGCCTCAGTTTCATCACTTATAAATTGAAATAATAATAGTACCTAATTCAAATGGTTGTTATGGGGATTAAATGAGGTAGTAGATGTAAAGTGCATGGAATGGAAAATGTTCACTACCTAAGAGCTGTGGTTGTCCTTCTGAAAGAGGTTACAAGTGCAGTCCATTAGTAGATCACTAGAAACATTATTGCTATTAGACACTGGAGAATAGGCATGTATTTTCTAGAGTTCAGGCCATACAGAGTCAGCCTATGAAGGAGCTTGTAAGTTTCTGTCTTTGGTGTCTCCAGTTTTTCTCTCTCCCAGTGTTTTTTCCCTCTGTCCTCTCTCTCCAGGGCCTGACTACTCCTGGAAGAGCAATCCTATAACCCTCTGTAGAAAATGGATTTGGTCTAGTGGGGACTGGTGGGCCATCTGGTTGACCTTCAACATTATCTCAGAATGTGTTTATTCATCTGTCATAGAGATACATTGACACAACTGAAAGTTCCATTACTGGACCACTACTCCTATAGTAAACCAGAAATAAATATTTTAAAAATAAATTGCACAATTAGTTTGTAACTAGCATATTACATTGTATTTTATGTTTATGTGTGTTTTTGCTCTATAAACAGCAAGTTCACATTGTTCAAACTAATAATTGAAGAATGTTAATTTGTTAACTATAAATATTTAAAAATATATACAACCATGTTTCTGTTATTGGATATCTTCACTTTTTAATATATTGGAATTCTCAGAAAATGGCTTGGCAAGTGAGAGAGTCTCCTTTACCCTCCAAGAAGCCCTAGAGTGAAGCATCTACAAAGCAAATCTTTCTTTTACTGATAATAACTATCTTTTATAACATCTCTCGAAGGTATTTTTGTGTTAAAAGATTTGTCCTCTTTTAAAAAACAGAAGTAAGCAGTGGAAGGAAATAAAAGGTTTATGGAGGGAACAACTCCCTATCATATAGTACATAATAACACAGCAATAATCATGAGTTACTTATTTCATGAGTTACCAGGAACATTGCACATGATATAACACACTGCAGAGAACTCTAAAGAGTTAAAAGTATAATCGTGAAAGGCAGTCCTCTGACAGTGTGCTCCAAGGAACATTTTTAGTCAGTGAACCCTTTGTTTCTGGTCCATGGTGAGATAAGTAAGAACATTTGAGAGTAGGCATTTAGAAACTATTATAGAAAATTGACAAAGTAATTTTACATCTGTTGAATCAGGTAATAAAAGATTTGGGCTTGTATTTTATGTCTGATTTTTTACTTCATTTACTTTGTTTCCTGGTAATTTACTTTCATTGTACTTTGAAAGTCAAAGAAAAACCTGTCCTTCACTACACATCGTTTGAGAAGCATTGACAAAAGGTATTATTATTTCTGAAATTTTGCCAAAGAACCATTAAATTTCTAATTGTAAACTAGTTATATGTCATTATTTGAGAAACACTGTTTCATGTCAAGTGTAAGGAGTTACCAGCATACAAATGAGTTCAAAAATAAGTTTGTTTGTATTGGGTAACTTGATTATTTGAGTCAGAAACCATTTTCCCGTGAGATAACATAAACCCAGGGTTATGTTCTTGGTGTAGCCGATATACACAGTTATCAGAAAAGATTGCTAAGCTATACTATAAAATTCATGGTGATTACCAGAGGGAAACAGAGTGCTGAGAGTTAGAAGAGGGTAAAGGGGAGATAAATGGTGATGGAAGGAGACTTGACTTGGGGTGGTAAACACACAATACAATATAAAGATGATGTATTATAGAATTGTACCCCCGAAACCTATATAATTTTATTAACCAATGTCACCCTAATAAATTCAATAAAAAATAAAAATAAAATTCAATAACTGGTATTGATCTGGGCCCCAAGGCTAAGGCAACTAGATTCCATTTTATGTAGGCCCCTTGGTTAAGGCGACTAAAAGACTCCATTTTATCACCAATAGACATTCCTCGATCTTCTTCCAATAATAGGTTAATTACCCCTAGATGTAAAGGAATTTTGCCTAAGATTATAGTTGCCCCATGTATTGGGAGGCATTTGCAGTTTCCTGAGTATAGGTATTTGCAAGTACTTGTGCCTTCGGTGAATAATGCTAATTTTGACTTCTGTAGTCTGTCTCTCCCACTATTGTACTGGTTCCCTGAGGGGAGGGGGGCAAAAGGAGGAGGGAGTTTCTGTCTTTAAAATGGGAGGAGCAAGAAGAATCGGGGCTGTTGATCTGAGGGGAGACTATGCCCTCCGCAGCCTGCCGACGAAATAAAGCGCTCCTTTACAATTCGGCTGTGCGTCTCTGGTTATCTCGCTGTCAGGTTACAACATTATATACTATAAAAAATTAATATCCAGTCGCTCCAGCCACTTACAATGGAGAAGAAAGGCTTCTGAATTCCAAATCCGAAAATATCTCTCTTCCCCATTCACCTGTGAGAAATGGTGATTCCTAGCATAAGCTTGGCAGTGGGGATGGGGGTTACCAGGGGGCTACTTCTGCAGAAGTTGTTTCCACAGCAACACTCAGAAAGAAAAAGAGAATGGAGCTATAGTACTCTTCACAATGAGGGAATTAGGAGGTTAAGTTTGAGGGAACTTACTGGTGATGTTAATAAAATTAAACTGAGGTGACTCCAAGGTTCTCTGAGATTGAGGTTAGGTAGGTTTTGCTGGACTTGAAAGTCCTGGTTCTTTACCACAAATGCTTCTGTCCTAAACTCCAGGACATTGTTCTCACTGGTGGCCTAGCACCAAGATGGTGACTAGGCCTCATCCTGACTTGAGATCTGTCAGTGGTTACCTCAGGGATTACTTCCCTATTGTTGCTGTTTGAAATGATCGCAAGGACAAGCGTAGGCTTGGTGAGAAACACTTAGACTCAATCAGTGATGTCTGCCATGGGCAAAAGAAGAAGAGGGAGTCTGCACAAGAGCTGGGTTTTGCTATGCTGAGTGCATCCGAAAGCATACGGACCTTCAACCCTTTCATTTCAGCTGAAACCAGGCTGAATTGTTAAGAATGTAAGTTTAAAAAAAAAAAGTCAGCAGAGTTGGAATTTTCTGTTATTGCAACTGAAAGCATACCAGCAAACTTAAATGGGGAAGAAGAAGAAAAGAATGTAACTTAAGTCAGGCAGGTGCGGCTCAGTTGGTTGAGCATCATCTCATGCATCAAGAGGTCGAGGTTCCGTTCTTGGTCAGGGCTCATGCCCAGATTGCAGGCTCCATCCCTAGGAAGGGGTATGAAAGAGGCAGCAGGTCAATGTTTCTATTTCACCCTTCCTGTCACTGTAAAAAAAGTTTTTTAAAAAAAGTAACTTAAAAACAAACAAACAAAAACCACCTGGGAATAGCAAAAAGGGAAATAGACATAGAAAATAGCACACAACAAGGTAACCTTCTTTACAATTTATGGTTTACTCATTTTGTGACACATATGGGATGGCATTGAAGACTGGCTTCTGACCTAGAGTCCATGAGGCATAGTTTTATGTCCTCAGCACTAACCAGAATCCTTAGAACAAGATTCTCAAACCTAAGATAGAAGCCCTGGCAATAGTCCCAGGCCCTCTCTTTCAGGTCTTCATTCTAAATTCTGATTTGACATGTGAGGCTCTTCTCTTCTCCAAAGATTGACACCAAAAATGTCACTAGATAAGAGATCCTATCCCTACCTACCTGGTCATAAGGTAACTGGCAGATTTCTTGACCAAAGTAGTCCATGGATAGAATGCCAGTGGCTTATGACCTTGGGAAAGAGAAAAATCTTGATTTCAAATGGACTTCAGCATGTCCCTCAACTGAATTCAATGAAAGTGGACAGTAGGTTTGCCTCAAAAACTTCAGTAGTACTTGTGACTTTGTTACTAATGAAAATAGTTATTTTCATCATTTCATTGCAGTGTTGCAGGTATCTTGAAATAACATTTATGCTCATCAGTATTGGAAAGAATGGTGCTACATCTTGTTATTTAATGTGTTAATAATGTAGCACACATTACATGACTATATTACTATAGCACAAACTTTCAAAATAATATTTTGATAATTGCATTTGAATGTAATTGTTTCCTTTGCAAGCCTGTGTGTTTTATTGTGTGCACTTATAAATATTATTCTAAGAAGGTGTCTATAGGTTCACTAACGTCAGAGAGGCCCTTGGCACAAAGAAAGGTAAGCCTCCTGGGCTTTCAAAGGACAACTATTTAGCCCTGTATCTACCGTTCATATAACCCAACATCCCCTGGGATTGAATCAGAGATACACACAGCAGAAGGAGAAGGTTTTTTTTTTATTATTATTATTGTTTTTTTCCAGGGAGACAGGGGAGAAACTTGCATCCACTTTTTCTTTTTAATCCTCACCCGACAATACGTTTTTATTGATTTTAGAGAGAGAGAAACATCGATTGGTTGCCTCCCGTAGGTGCCCCAACTGGGGATCAAACCTAAAATTTAGAAATGTGTCCTATCTGGGAATCGAACCTCCAACTTTTGGTGTATGTGATGACTCTCCAACCTACTGAGCCACCCGGCCAGGGCTGGCATCTGCTTTTATTTACTACTTGTTTATAAAAGTGATATTTGCTGAAAACTGTCAATTGTGACATTTTCTGTCTAGATACTGCAAGGGGACAACAAAACACTGGCAACCACGAGAAGCTTATTTTAGGCATACTCACTTATCAATCTTAATGGGTAAGTTTCCCTCTTATACCTTATACCTTTTTTCTTTATTCATGTTATGGTTGTTGAAGTTGAGAGTGGGAGAGGGAGCGAGAGGGAGAGAGAGAGAAGGAAGGAAGGAAGGAAGGAAGGAAGGAAGGAAGGAAGGAAGGAAGGAAGGAAAGAAAGAAAGAAAGAAAGAAAGAAAGAAAGAAAGAAAGAAAGAAAGAAAGAAAGAAAGAAAGAAAGAAAGAGAAGGGAGGGAGGGAGGGAGGGAGGGAGAGAGAGAGAAAGAAAGAAAGAAAGAAAGAAAGAAAGAAAGAAAGAAAGAAAGAAAGAAAGAAAGAAAGAAAGAAAGAAAGAAAGAAAGAAAGAAAGAAAGAAAGAAAGAAAGAAAGAAAGAAAGAAAGAAAGAAAGAAAGAAAGAAAGAAAGAAAGAAAGAAAGAAAGAAAGAAAGAAAGAAAGAGAAATTAAGAGGGAGGGAGGAGGGAGGAAGGGAGGAAGGGAGGAAGGGAGGAAGGGAGGAAGGAAGGAAGGAAGGAAGGAAGGAAGGAAGGAAGGAAGGAAGGAAGGAAGGAAGGAAGGAAGGAAGGAAGGAACTGAGTTTACATCAAAAAGTGTCCAAGCCCTTAGGTCTCGAGTCTAGATGAAGCATCCCTAGAAATAGGATGTTTCTTACCTTTCCCCTACATCCTGTTATAAAAAGTAGTGATTCCAAGGTGAAATATTTACAAGACATGACCCAGTATCCTTCCCTGTAATAAAGAATCTTTAAAACTTGATTCAAGTTTCTTCCCGGAATATGGAGTAAGGTAAGTCCTTGAAGAGGAGGGAAATGAGAAAGGTATGCGGGCTGCCCAGGTTTGTTTGTTTGCGAAAGGAAGTGAAGGAATTCAGAGCAGGGGCGTGGGGCGGCCGTCCGGTCGCAGGGCGGTGTCCGGGGAGGTGGGCCCGCGGTGACAGGCCCGGGCCGGCGAGGGCGGAGCCGCCGCGCGCAGGGCCGGGAGCGGGAGCCGGCCTGGGCCGGAGACGGGGCGGAGCGGCCGGGCCCTGGGCCGACGCGGCACCGCCCACAGTGCTACCCAGCCGGGCGGCGAGCGGCTGCTTCCCGCGCCATGGGGCGGCTGGTGGGCCTGAGCCTGCTGGGCATCGCGCTGGGGCTGCTGGGCGAGAGGCTCCTGGCGCTCAGGTAAGCGGGCCCTCCGGGACCCCTCCCCGGGCCCCCTCCCCGGAGCCGCCGGCCGCGGGCCCCCAGACTCGGGCTGCGGGGGGCGAAGGCCGCGGAGGGCTCCCCGAGCCCCGGGCGGCCGGTGGGCACTCCTGATCGCTCTCCGCTCCCCGACTCCGCTCCCAGCTGCCAGCAAAACCCGGCACAGTCGGGGCTGAATCTCGAGACTTTCTGGAAAGTTTATATCCCTTGGACGCTGCGAAGTTCTGTTCTCCCTGGATAGACAAGCCGGCGCTCTGCAGGGACTGCTCGGGCACACCTCAGGGCTTTAACTTGAAAACAAATGGTTCCTCGTGCGTTGAAACTTGAGTTATACAGGTTCATTTCAGGTCCTTGGTGCCGCGTCTCTGGGTTGCCCACAGCGGGCCCTGGCTTGAATCAGGTCCTTCTGGTCTCTGCCCTGCACAGTTGCAGGAGCTCTCATTTGGTGGGTGGCTGGGAGATTCTTCCCGAGCAGCTACTGCTCTTACCTCACTTCCTATCTCTCTCCACCAGGAACCCGAAGCCAGACTGCCAGGCAGTACAAGCCTAGCCCATCTCACATTTTAGTGATGATGAAAACACACGCGTGGGTAGACATCATCGTTCCCAGCGTACCAGCTCAAATTTTGTAAGCCTCTTGTAAAAGAATTCCAGAAATATTGAGCACCTCCTGCGTATGGTGTGCTTTCCTAGGCTCCTGTAATAAAGTACAGTCTTATCCTTAAGGAGTACTTTATCACAGGGCAGGAGAAAAAATTTTAAAATATATATACATTTTATATATTTATATTTAGGATGTCCAGGGCAGGTACAAGCAACCCCTGCAGACTTAAGGAGGAAATATTACATCCCCCAAAAGGTAGAGTTCAGGAGGAAGAGACACTGGGCATTGGCCTTGAAGGATGGGTGAAACCCATATGGGATGAAGAAGGCCATCCCAGATGGAGAGTGCAGCTTGAACCAAGGGATGATGGTGTAGAGGTTTGGAGACTAGCGATAGAACAATTTGAGGGGAGCATAAAGGTATTAGAATACTGGTGGGGGGGGCAGGATAGATTTGAGATGATTAAATATGTTACAAAATTGGGGCCTGCTTTGATAGGCAAAGGGGAATTATTGATGTTTGTTGAATGTTTTTGTGTGTTTTGTTTGTTTGTTTACAGCAGGAACCTATTAAACCACATAAAGCACAATCAGTTGTGCTGGGTAGACATGAACTTGGAAGGATGGATGGGAATAGAGCAGTAGTTCTCAGTCCTGGCTGTACGTTCGGATCTGCTGGAAGACTGAGGTTGGGGCTGTACCCTACAGCTTCTGATTCAGTTCGTTTGGGTGGGGCCAGGCATGTGCATTTTTTATTTTTAAAAAGTCTGATAATTCTAATGTGCAGTTAGAGTTGAGAAGTACTAGAATAGAGAGTGAATAGACATGGGGGAACTAGTTAATGTACTGCAGTAGTTTGGAGAGAATAATAGGGGCCCAAACTCTGGAACCCCAGAAATGGGAGAAGTCACAGGTGATAGATACCGGTTTTCAACTCTACTGTCCAGTAGCTGTAGCTTTATCTGCAGATAAAGGGATACAAGGAGGAGGAATTGTGTGTGTGTGTGTGTGTGTGTGTGTGTGTGTGTGTGTGTGTGTTGTGGGGGTGGGGCACAGTAGTTAGGGTTGGAGGAGGCTCACTTACTGGCAGGAAATGGACTTGTTAACCTTAATTTGAGTTGGATGATTTTGCATGATCTGACTAGCTCTCAGTTTCCAAGGCAAGACCATCAAAATTCACAAGCTCATTAAGTTGTCCCTAAACTTCAAACCACCAGTGTTACTACAAGTTGAAGTTTTCTCAATTAACAATTTTTTCATTTTGCTAACCTTAAGGTTTTACATTTAAGTTCCTTTAAATGATAAATGTTATTGTTGTAAACCTAAGAAAAAGTAAATAAAGCTTATGTACATAGAATGCACCTGATAAGTAATTTACAATTTAATTCTTTTTTTTTTTTTTTTTTTTTTTTTTTTTTTATGAAAACTTGACTGTAATACACTTTACTGAGCAGTGAATTTATACAGTGGTAACTTCATTGGATAGTTGAAGCCCCAAATCGGCTGATGTGAGAATGTTGGGATGACTGATGGGTAGTTAGATTTTGCAAATAAAAATACAGGACGCCCAATTAAGTTTGAAATTCAGATAAACAACAAATTGTTTTTTAGTGTACACATATCCCATGTAATATTTGGTACATAATTATACTAAAATATCATTCATTATTTATCTGGAATTCAAATTGAACTGAGCATCTTGTATTTTATCTGGCGACTCTATGATTTTAGAATATCAAGTACCCATTGTTTACAGAGTTTGGTGGAGTGCTCAAAAGCATACATAATGTTTCTCCTTTAACATCCTTAGTCTATTTAGAAAAGTGCATGCTCCCACCTCCCCATAAGGAAAGGCTCTTCAAAAAACAGGGTTTTGGGGGGTTGTTTTTTGCTGTAATCTGGTACCTGCTATTCCATTATTCTATCTTTAGAGATGTACTTTGGCACTCAAGTTATTTTTCTCCCCCAGGGTGCCCACTTAAATTTCAACTTGAATTTCAAATAAAAAATGAATAATTTTTTAGCATAAGTATGTCCCAGATGGATAATTGGAATCAAAGTTGTCTCTTTCCTTCTGAACTGTAACTGGCTAAGGTTCCCAGGAGAGGATGGCATAATACACCTAACTTTTCCACTCCTCCCTGGATGAACAATAAAAGGGAAACGTTTTAGAAGTACACAGATATCCCCAGGTCATTTGCTCCCTGTTTCCAAGTATACACCTTGGAATGAATCATGAGACTTTCGTGCATCAGAGAACTGTGTGTGGGCAGGAACCCCTGCTTCTTGTCTGACACCTTTTATGACAGCTCCCATGAGAAGCTATCCAGTCTGCTTCTGAATACTTCTGAAGGGTCGGGCTTTTTTCTTAAATCAACATCCTTCTTATCATTTATTCTGTGACTACTGTGTCAGAAGTATCAAAGTTCTTTATATTAAACCAGATTTACACATACTGACATTTGGAAAGTAAGCCTTTTTACATTTCTGACTTCGTTCAGTCTTATCGGCCTTCCTTTCTATATTATACATGTAAAAACTTTGGCTGGGAGAGGTTAACCAGTTAGTTCAAGAGGTAATTAGTGCTGAACCTGTACACTATGCCAGGTCTTCCGATTCCAAATACCCTTTACCCAGCTCCCCCACAGCCTCCGAGCTTTTCTGCCATTGGAGTAGATTTTTCCCGGCTCTGCGCACCTAAGCACAAATTCTTAGTAAGTGCGAGCATTACAGGAGCCCAACGGGTCAATTCCAAAGGGTTTTACAAGTCTGTATATAAAAGATAAAGCCCCAGTTTGTCCACGTTTAAGTCTGTATGTAGATAAAAGCCCCATCAGTGGCTTGCATATTCAAAGGCTATGAGAAATGGAACAAAGTAGTGCCTGGTAATAAGACTGTGTTCCAGTTTACTCAAGGCTTGTTGGTACCACAGCCTGGTGCACCCTTACTGCTGCCACCCAGGGAGGCAAGAGAGTAACTAAATGCCTCTGTCGCATTCCACTCTGGATGGGTCCTGTTTCCTGAATGGAAGAATATTGATCAATTTCATGGTAACGACTGTTGGTTCATGCTTTGAGGCTAGACTGCCTGAATTCATTTCCTAGCTCCACTATTTACCTGAGACCTTAGCCTTTCATTTCACCTTTCTGTGTCTCAGTGTCCTAATCTGTAGGATGGGAATAATAATCCTACCTGCTCCCTAGTGTGGCCGTGAAAAATAATCGAGGTCCTTCTTGGAAAATGCTAGAACAATGTCAGACACATGGTAAGTGTTCGGTAAAATTGCTATGATGACAATGACGTGCAAGCAGGGTTCATAGACTTTTTATGGCATCGATCCCTTCAGCACGAGGTTGAGCCTTGACGCTCAGCATCACGTTTCCAAATGCATAAAATAAAATACATGGGAGTACAAAACAGACTTCAACACTGTGTAAGTTCACACTTATTTAAATCCTTGAACACTATTGCCAAAATATTTTTAAAATCTAATGTATGATATAATAAATAACATGGCCTTTATTAAAGCCTTACAGAGATCTAGAGGTAATTGAATAATAGATATTTTGAAGTAGTGATGAGTATAAATGATATTTTGAGACGTCTATCACAACTGACATGTGATGTACAAATGTCTGTAATTTCTATTAGTGACAGAATTTCGGGTACTGCTAGTAGAAGCTCTGTGGTTTGTTGCCTACACTCATCACCAAAGGGAATGCTCGATTTCAGTTAGAGGTTTAAATAATGATGTCTTTAGCCTGGCTGGTATGGCTCAGTGGTTGAGCATCAACCCATGCACCAAGAGGTTGCCGGTTCTATTCCTTGTCAGGGCACATGCCCAGGTTGTGGGCCTGATCCCCAGTGGGGAGCATGTAGAAGGCGGCCAGTCGATGTTATCTCTCATCGATATTTCTATCTCTCTCTCCCCCTCCCTTTCTCTCTCTCTTTCTAATTATCAATAAAGAAAAAAATAAAAATAAATAAAGATGTCTTTTTTTCCTCCATCCAAGTTCATGGATCCCTTAATTTTAACCCATGGACCCTTGAAGGTCACTGGACCCCAGATTGAGAACCCGGAGGTACATGTTTTTGGTAGCCATCATCTGGAGAATGATGGCCGGCTCAGTTGAAGGAAGGCAGTATATATTCTTTCCTGTATTACACCTATCATGTACTTGTAACTAAAAGGAAAATAACCAAATTTTAATGAAAAAGAAAAGGAAAGTGAGAAAGACAAAAGGAAGCTAGAACAGAGAGGGCGAATAGCTTTCATTTTCAATTTCCACTTTAATAGACTGGTAGTGGTTGCCTGGAACCTGGTGTCTGAGGCTAGCTCTGGGTCACAGGGAAGAGTGCTGTGACTGATTAGCAGTGTCTGCACGACAGCAGAGTGGAAACAGTCATACCGTCTGACCTAGTCCATTCATTAGCATGCTATGGACATAACGTGTTAGGGAGCAGCAGGCTGTAGCAAAAATATCACTTATTTGTGTTTGTACCATTTATCTTTTCTTTTTAGCATAAGTGCATTTAAGCTTTTTGATTTGCTAGTCCAGAGAAGTTTGTATAGCTCTCCCTTGTATATTCCCCAAACTTCTTAAATGTATCATCAGTCAGGAGCACTTTCTGCTCTAAGAACATACATCAAATTAATGGCAGCTTATACAAATAGAGGCTTATTTTTCTCACATGTAGGTGAGTTGTTTTAGAGCTTGTCCATTGAGTCACTGATCCCATAAAGGAACAAGGTCCTTGCCCTGGCCGGTTTGGCTCAGCGGTTAGAGCGTCGGCCTGCGGTCCAGAGAGACCCGGGTTCGGTTCCCGCTAGGGGCATGTACTTCGGTTGCAGTTTGTCCCCGGCCCTGGTTGGTCGTGCGGGTGGCAGCCACTCGATGTGTCCCTTTCATGTCGATGTTTCTCTCTCTTTCTCTCCTTCCCACTCTATCTGAACAAAAAATGAAAAAAAAAAAGGAACAAGGTCCTTATTTTTGTTCTTAGATCCTTTGCTAGTGGCTTTGTGACCTCACACTTGTCGTGTTAAGGATGCTGAGTGGTTGCTGTAGCCCCAAGCACCACCTGTGGTCACATCAGGAAGAAAGGGGGAGTGGTGCCCATTCGCTCTCTTCTTATGTCTGCCTTTTCTTCTTTCTTTCTTTCTTTCTTTCTTTCTTTCTTTATTTATTTATTTATTTATTTATTTATTATTTATTTTTTTTGTTAATCCTCACCCGGGGATATTTTTTCCACTGACTTTTAGATAGTGGAAGATGGGGGAGAGAGAGAGAGAAATAGAGATAGAGAGAGAGAGAGAGAGAGGAGAGAGAGATCGGTCGCCTCCTGCATGCGTTCCTACCAGGACCCGGGATCGAACCTGCAAGCCAGGTACGTGCCCTCGGGCCAACACTCTAACCAGTCACACCAGCCAGGGCTTGTGTCTACCTTTTCTATCAGGAACAAAAACGATCCCAAAAGCCTGGGTCATATGATTATCCCGAAATACAAAGGAGGCTGGGAAAGCAAGTATTTGGCTTGCCCGCCATGAGAAGTTTCGGGAAAGGGGGTGAGAATGACTTGAGCTTTGTCAGCTGCCAGGGTCTGCACCTGGAATACAGAGGTCCCCCAATGGGCAAGAAACTGGTGGTTCTGCCCCAGAAAAAGCCTGATATTTCTCTACTGAAAGAATTTGAAACTTGATGGATCCCAAAGGATGGAAGGGAAATTCTCTTTTTCTTTCATCATAAAGACAAGAAAACATGATTTGATTAACTAGAAGTTATGCACAGCCCTGGTATAACTCTTCAGTTTTAATAGCAGGCAGTGTGCATATCGAGAGATGATACTGCACAATGAAACTAGTTGATGAAGATTGCCCTATTAGCAGAGTGTAATCATCAGTTATTTATGCCAACTAAGTTGACTCTGAAAAAAAGCCCCATGTTAAAGTGTTCAGACACATCTAGATTTTATTTACGCCATATAGTTTATCTTGGAAAAAGGTAGATGGTAATCATCATCACCTCTGTTTTTGTACAGTCAAATGGGCATAATACTAAGTTGTATAAAATTGACACCTAAACAAGCGAGCGATACAGGAACTTGATGAAAACTGCAGCTGTGACCTACTGACATGGCTACACCTGGAATCGTACAGTGTCCGCAGAATCTAGGAGGACTTCTAGTTTCAGTATTTCAGACGTGAAGAAGACTGAGCCTGTAGAGATTGACTGACTTGTCAATGTTCGTGCCGTCTTCCTGCTAAGAGAGAAACACTCCTTTCTGAGAAAAACACAAGAGTAGATGAGAGCACTGCCTCTGTGTGGTACCGCCTAGCTGGGGGCCGAACCTCAGGAGAGTTGCTTCACCTCTGAGTCAGTTTTCTCGTCTCTAAAATAGGAACAATGGTACCTACTTCTTAGGGCTGTTTTAAGAATTAAATTACTTCATCCAGGGAACTCACATAGAATTGTCCACCCATAATTAACAACAGCATCCTCATCACTGGTATTACTAATACTACATTAGGCTAAATATACTTGTTTTCCCCTTTAAATCACTCCTGCAACTCACAAATGTGAGAGTTACCGTATTTTATTTTTAAATTTTAGTTGTTATTTGATTTTTTCATTTTTTATTATAGCTATATATTTTATAGACTTCTTTTTTTATTGCTATGTTGTTTCAAGAAATGTAACACGATTTGAGTTCTGTGATTTCAAATACATACTGATGAACACTTTAATTAGAAACTTTATATATGCCAAAATATAATATATAGTAGTTGCCACCAGCTGTTGGTGATTCTGGGTTATCTAGGCCTAGTTGTTGTTGTTGTTTTTCCTCGATTTTGTTGAGAAACCAGTAGCCTTCCCCATATTCAGTATCTAGAAGTCAGAGCTGTCAAGGAGATAAATAGGAGAGACAAGCAGCAAATTGTCCTTTGGTCTCCTAAATGTGTGGATGCGTGAACCACTTTGAAAAATGTAAACTATTCTGCACTATTGTTATTATTTATTACTGTCGAGAACAGATAGGGAAGTGGAGACAATGAGAAAAGAAAGGGGAAGCACATAGTATGTGGCCTTCAAAACAACAGATCCCAGATGTGTTTGCCCAGACTGCTTTGTGGCCTACTCTAGGGTGGGAAGGAAGAGAGAAGCTACTTTATTAGACCTCAAAATTGTCTCATTATTCTGCACTTTAGTTTTTGTAAAACAACACCAAGTAGTTTTGCCAAAGTAAGCGGTGCTCTCCAAACTTCTCACTCCAACACACATTGTCCCAGGGATGGGACCTTCATAACTATTTGTGGGGTGTCTTTGTGTGCCAGGCTCAGAACAATGCCATTGTCTCATGGCCTCCCTTCAGTCACTGTGTCATTTTGCAGAGGGTCTGAGCAGTTCTTGGCTCCCCTGGGTCTTCAGAGAGAAGGCAGGGCTTCTGGTTATACACCTGGAGTCTCCCCACAACACCAGAGCTGTGAGACCTGTCAACTGGGGCCAGGTGCATATTTGCAGAGGAACTTGCATTAGAAATTTTCTTTGTTGAGTTACTGACTTTCTTTTACTATCCACATTCACCTATAGAACTTTGTGATATGCATTGTTATTTCAACTTCATTTCTGCTGCTATTTTATGTTCCTCCCCTTGTCTTTCTACCTTCTCTTTTCTCTGCTTTAGATTTAAGCTGTGTCTTCTGTATGGCTGCAAGCCTCTTAAACCCTTTCTGCAACAAAGCAGGGAATACATAAACAGATGATTTTTTTTTTTTTTTAAACAGGAATCGACTTAAAGCCTCCAGTGAAATAGAATCCGTAGACCTTCCAAACTGCTACTTGATTAAAGGCATCGGTAAGCCAGAGAAAATGCTTGTCATACACCTTCCATTGTTTGGCCACCAACATTCAGAAACTCATTAACAGTGTTTAGGCATGCAATTACTGTTTATCAGAGGAAACATCACATTAGATCAACAAAACCTCTTTAGCCAACTTCTTTTGATCTCATGCACCTCTTCTTCTCTTTCAGTCTCACTGTAATTTATTAATCATTTGTATAATCCTGTTTATTGTTTGCTTTCTTGCTTGCTTAGTGACATTTCCAAACTATTTTTGTGAAGTCTGTATTCTTTGTTGTGTGTGGCCATGGAGAACTGTGTTCCATTAGCCATTAGTCAGCTAGTAGAGGTGAGACAGAAGGAAAAGAAGTTATAAAATAGAAAATAAAAATCTCTCAACAAAAATCTTGCCCTGGCCGGTTTGGCTCAGCGGTTAGAATGTCAGCCCACAGACCAAAGAGTCACGGGTTCGATTCTAGCCAAGGGCATGTACCTCAGTTGCGATTTGGTCCCCGGCCCTGGTTGGGGTTGTGTGGGAGGCAACCAGTTGATGTGTCTCTCTCATGTCAATGTTTCAATCTCTCTCTCTGTCTCTCTCTTTCTCTCTCCCACTCTATCTGAAGATAAATGGAAAAATACCCTCGGGTGAGGATTAAAAACAAAACAAAACAACTATTCCCCACAGAAATAACCACAGAGGTAAAGGTTTTTTCTTATCCTTCCTGATATTGCCACTGCAAATGCAAGCAAACACAGGCGCACCTCAGAGATATTGCTGGTTGGATTTCAGACCATCGCAATAAAGCGAGTATCGCCATAAAGTGAATTGCAGTCTTTTTACTAGTGGAGGGTCTTGCTTTTAATTTGTAAAAAAATAAATATCAGGGAAACACGTATATATCTCTTTTTTCACAAATGGCATCTTAGTGTAAGGTTATATTCTGCAACCTGTTTTTTTTTTCCGAATGCAGTGTAAACAGCTTTCCACATCAGCTCATGTGGCTCTACCTCGCTGTTTTTGGTGTTTACATGTACCATGATTTATTTAACCATTTCCCTCTTAATGCACATTTGGATGGTTGCAGTTTTTTACAGTGCACATCACTGTATGTGTCGCTCTTGCATTTGTGTGTCTGTAGGATAAATCCTTAACAGTGGGATTGCTGTTCAGTTAGCATGTATGTTTCAAGTTTTCATAGTCATTGCTGTATTGCCCGCGAATTGGCAACACTCATCAACTCAGTGCCTCTTATTTATGACCACATTCCCTCCACACAGGGTTCACAGGCTCTTTTAGCAAAAACAAAAGTGTAGTGATCTTTCTTGATCACACACAAGAAGGCTTCACTTTCATGAACCCTATCAGTTTCCAGAGAGCCTTTTCCACTTCAGAGTTGCTTTTGGCTCTGTTCCTCGCCTCTGCTCTATGCATCCTTTTCCTACGTGCTGTGTCTCCTTCTTCCTGTCATTGCTTTCCTGCTCCCCCCAGTCCTATCTCTCTTCACCTCGACTGCTTGCCTTCTTCCTCCTGGGGCTTCTCTTGGTTTCAGTTGCCCAGACATTTCACAGGAAGATACAAACTCGGTATCAAATACCATATGGACCAGATTTGTGCTGGACAGTACAGACAGTTCCAGAACTAAGGGTGTCTGGAATCCCAGGAAACTCAGCAGTGCATCCTGCCTCTGGCTGCCATCACAAAGAGCCCCCTCAGAACTGGTCACCAAGCAGAAGCCACATGGCATGGAGAGGGGGTGTTGTGCAAGGTTGGGAGGTTGACTCAGTGATCTTTAAGGTTACTTTTGCCACTGAGTTAATAATCATCAAATTATTAAGCAGCCCTTGGCCTTGGGAAGCCCACCTTCTGTGAATTCAAGTCTCAGAGTAGACACTGGGGCACAGCCAGACACAGTACAGGACAAACTGCCAAATTGTTGCTGTTACAACTCACTGGGATGGATGGCCCCTCAGAGAAAAACAAGCCCAACAACATTTGTATTCTGAACAAGCATCTGTCTGTGTTTGTGACCTTTATGTTGTGATGTGTGTGAGCTGCTGTCTGGAATTGGAAAGAATGAGGAAATATGTCACCTATGGCCCCTCTTGTGAAGTGTTTAATGCCTCCGAGGCACTTCAGAAGGCAACAGAGCGAAGACGACGAGTGATTAGAAGCACATTTGGGATACATTTTTAGATCTAATTAGAATTGTGCCTTTTCTTTCTTTCTTTTGGCTTTTGCTCTGCGGTTAGCACACACTGTATGAATATTTGTTGAATGCTATGTTAGCGATGCATAATGGTTAATAATAGCTTGTGCTTGTGTGTTTTTAACAACAGTTGCTTATTTGGTGGTCTTTGATTACAAGGAATAGCAGTGTGCTGGGCATACTTTCCCATATGGGCAAAAGCAACTTCTTACGTTATGCAGCAAGGATAGAGAGGTTCTCGTTTTCAGTTTCCACTTTGGAAACAGTAGTAGCCATGTATTTGAAGCCAAGTAATTCCTCCAAGAGGTAAGGTAAGACCACTACCCCCTTCCCCTTCACCCTATCAACACACACAGAGCAATGCTACATTTACCGTGATGAAATGAACTCTTTGCAACTCTTGGGTACTTTATTCATATCATATCATATCATATTATATCATATCATGTCTTTCTGTTTTAATAAATAATAATCATCTACCACATATTATATAGGATGTGTACGTTCTGTGGGACAGAAAGTGAGCTCACTATTCCATTTTTTTGTATTCTTTCCCAATGTATCTTACAGACAGATACATTGGGAAGCTTTTACACATCCAGTATCAATATCTAAATAATAAAAATTATAATGACCAGAACTAGTTAACTGTAGTTGAGGCTTGAAAATTTAAAACACTTTCTAAATGTTTTTGAAAACGCTGGCATTCAGAGTTGTGGACTAAAACAAAATTTTGAATGTATTGTCTCTCTTGAGTAAATTCACGATTTTATATACTTGGTAAGACCTTTATAACAACTGCTGCTTGGGAGATTTTTTTTTTTTAAAAGCATTAAAATTTGTAGCCTTTGTCACTGAGTACTTTACAGTCTGCCTATGAATAGGAAAACAATAAAAACCCACTATGAGATATAGATATATTTTTCCTTTTTTCTTTTTATAACAGATAAGGACCCAAGGCTCAGAGAGATTAAGAATTTGCAATTCTCTTTCTAATATCACTCTCCCAGAGGGATTAATACACACACCTGACTAGTAAACTAAAAAAGTAGAAAAACTATAGTCTACATTATGTATCAGATACTCTGCTGGGCATGGCAAGGGCTAATTTGCTGTTATAAAGTTACAATAAGTAACTTCGAGAAGAGAGAAATGTATTTCCTCTTACATGATCATCCAAAGATAAGTAAGTGGCTTAGTGAGTGGATGCCTGCGCTCCGTGTGGCCATCCTGGGGCAAAGGCTAATGAAGCAACACAGCTCTCTTTTCCATATGGCTTCCATTTGGGTCCAAGACTAGAACTGTGGTTATTGCCACTTCCCATCAGGAAGGGGAAGCAAAAGAATTCACACGGATCCTAGTTTCACTTTGTTTTACCTAGTAGCTGCATACATCTTGCACTCTCCCATCCCATGAACCTAAACTCAGGCAAGTGACCACATCTACCAGCAGGAAAGGGCAGGACATGTCTACAGCCGTGTTGCCAAAGGCAGAAAGGGAGTATGGATACTGGTGAGTGGTTGGCCACCTCTGACGCAGATAGGTAATTGCTCACGGAACAAGAAGGGGTCAAAGTCAGACGTGCCAAGCTAGAATATAAAGGGTGTTGAAAGAGGTTTTAAAGAAAAGTACAGGACAGGAATTGGTGACGGTCTTGGTAAGAGGAGGCAAGGAGGCATGGAGGCAGAGGTGTTGGGGGAAAGCCAACACGTGGAATTGACCACAGTTGCATTTACCAAGTGAAGTGTCTTGTGGAGAGGAACCAGGGGATGGTTCTGATGAAAGTTCATTAAATGCTAGGTTGCATTTTCTTTTTCTGTGTGCTTTTAAGTCAGAACAAAAGGATTTGAGTCCCAGCTTTCCAGTCTGTGATCTTGAATAATTTGTTTAACCTTTCAAAGTCTCCATGGTCTCTACTCTAAAATAAGAGATAATGATACTGCTTCTTAGGGTTATGAAAAGTGTATGAAATAATGTATATAAAGTACTTAACTTAGAAGGAGCCTGATACTTGGTAAACAATGTATGTTAGTAGTTACTACTACTACTACTACTACTACTACTACTGCTGCTACTACTACTTTTATTATTGGAGAAAAAATTTCTCCAGCATTGACTGCTTTTCAGTAATCACACCAAAGAGATGATAGCGGTGATAAGAGATGATGAAAGCCTGTTGTAGTGATGGCTGTAGAAATGAAAATGGGGGAGTCGATCTGGAAAATATTCAAAAGAAAGGTACAGATAAGACTTTTCCCCCCTTGGAATTAGGCCATGGATTAAACATAAAGAAGTTATAATGTGCCCTGGCCGGTTTGGCTCAGCGGTTAGAGCGTTGGCCTGCGGTCCAGAGAGACCCGGGTTCGGTTCCCGCAAGGGGCATGTGCTTTGGTTGCGGTTTGTCCCCGGCCCTGGTTGGTTGTGTGGGTGGCGGCCACTCGATATGTCCCTTTCGCGTTGATGTTTCTCTCTCTCTCTTCCTCTCTCTCTCTCCCACTCCATCTGAACAAAAAGTGAAGAAATGTCCTCGGGTGAGGATAAAAAAAAAAAAAAAAAGAAGTTATAATGTGGTGCAATAAAAATATCTTTTAAAAACATTCTTCTTTCTTGATTATTTAAGCAATACTATTATTTGTAGATATTTTTGAACAAAGAAAAGTAAAAAGAAGAAAATGAAAATCACTCACACTCGTACCATCCACAGAAACGTTATTTTTTTCTATATCTTTTTTATCTGTGTGTAAGCATGTACACACTGAAATTAAATGATCTTAAATAATTTTTCAGGAACTACAAATTTTAATTGAGCTCCTACTAAATAGATCCAGAAAGCAAACTTGGATTGGAATTCTGTGTGTGTGTGTGTGTGTGTGTGTGTGTGTGTGTGTGGTGTAAAGCAAACTTGGATTGGAATTCTGTGTGTGTGTGTTTGTGTGTGTGTGTGTGTGTGTGTGTGTGTGTGTGGTGTAGAATTCCCCTAGTCTCTGCTCATTACCAGTTGAGAACCACCTTGGGACTGGAGCCTAGTGGTTCTTACCATTTTGGGGTATCACAGATCCTTTTGAATCTGTTGAAAGCCCAGGACCCATTTCACAGAAAATGTCTCATCTGCACATACAGAAGACATTTCACACAGCATAGAATTTGAAAAGATTCACAGACTCAAACCCGTTTTGGCCTTTTAGGGATCCACAGACCTCAGTTTAAAAGTTCTTTCACTATGTCATGCTTAAGCTGATATATATCTCCTTTCTAAGCACAGGCAGATGGATCATCTTTACAAAGTGAACTTCTTGGCATTTTTATGTTCTTTTACTTTTCTCTGCTATGTTAAAGCCAGCGACACTGGAGATACCCAGCCAAATGCAAACTCATGAATCAAAACCAAAATGGCCAGGTAGATGCTGTTTGTTTTTTGACAACCTAGAAAATAATCTTGGAGAAATCCTTTGGAAAGGTCTTGAAAGGGAAGATTGGATTTTGTGGACTCAAAGAATGTCATGATTTGGCTTAATCTAAGCCATTTTTATTCCTCTTTTCTTGTGTTTGGGTCTATTATCTGTCTGCGGAATTTACACAGTGAGACCGCTGGGAAGGTCTTATGTCTAATTATTTGCTGTGCTGTGTGGAGTATACTGCAGACAATCAATAAACAATCAATAGTAATTGTAGTCTGCCTCAGAGACAAGCGTTAGAAGCTTCAACTGGCTTAGGTGCCTGGTATTTTTCATTAATTTTCTTTTGCGGGGTGTGTTTTTCCCCCCTGTAATTTAAAGCCTAAATTTAAAGATTAAACAGAAAGCTTTCTTTGCTCACGAGAACAAGCAGGCATTGTTTTTTAAAGAGGGAATATGTAATCCCAGGTGTTTTATCTCTGCTAATGAGAGAAATGTCTGCTTCAGACTGAATGAGCAGAGAGAGGGTCAAGGCTGTCTGCACGGTTAAATGGCCGGGAGCCCTTCATTCTGAAAGTAATATTCCCCTGATGTCAATTACTTTTGTACAGACATCTGGATTTTATCATAAGAGTGTGCAGATGTCAACTTTCTCCGTATTATCGCTGGAAATGTGGTGATTACTTGACTTTGATTTGAGTAAACATAAAATATCTAACACTTAAAGTCAGAAGTTCACTGCAGGAAGGGATTTAGACTGACGTTTATTGAAGAGAGGAGTTCCTTGGAAAAAAAAAAACAATCGGAACCATTCCTGAAGATGTAGACACTGATAAAGTAAACAGAGTGCTAGTTATGCTCTGTTTAACAAATAACAGAATCGGAACATGACATGTATCTGTTTCTTGAACTTGCAGAAGCTGGCGCTGAAGATATCGACATACTTCCCAACGGCCTGGCTTTCTTCAGTGTGGTGAGTGCCTTCTTCTCCCCAGCCCCGCGGAGGAGGTGTGAGGGAGTGATGAGGCCGGCAGAGGAGTAACTTCTCTCTTACGTGCCTCACTGTTAAAAATGTGTTCTGACACTATGCAGCTGTAAGAAAGAGAGATCTCTCATCCTTTGAGATGACATGGAGGGACCTGGAGGGCATTATGCTAAGCGAAATAAGCCAGTCAGAGAAAGACAAATGCCACATGATCTCACTTGTTTGTAGAATATGATGAACAAAATAGGCTGATGAACAAAATAGACCCACAGACATAGAAAGGAGTACGGTTCAGACTGACACACCTCAGAAAAGGGGGGTGGGGGGAGGGATGAGATAAACTAAAGAACGTATATGCATGTATGCATAACCATTGGACATAGATCACATTGCTGGGGGGCATCAGGAGGAGGGTGTCTGGGGGGGGGAAAGGAGAAACATCTGTAACAAAAATAATTAATAAAAAAAGGTCACATAGAAAAATAAATAAATAAAAATGTGTTCTGAAAAACAAAAAACAAACAAAAAAAAAACCACGACAGGTCAAGCAGGATCTTGGAAAATTTCCTCAAACCTATCTGAATGCAGAGATGAAAAAGTCTTTATCAATTGATTTACTGTTCTTTGTGTTCCCACTGCATTGCACTAAATATTCCCAAGCAATCTGTGTTTTAAAAGTTGGTTATTGAAAAGGATGTTTGGGCCATTATTGTGAATATTCGGTATCATGTTATACTGTTTTGAATACAGCATCTACCTGGCTTTCCATTTGCTATTCAATTTTGAGCTCATATTCTTGCTGTTATTTATTTATTTTCAAACAATATACCAACTTTCCCAGACAAGGCCAATGTTTTTCTTTCTTTTCCCACTGAAGAGCCTATCATAAGAAGAAAGTCATCAACTGAGCTTATTTATACCCTTCACTGTGCCTTAATTCTTATCAAATGAAAAATAATAACCTCTGCAGACATACATTAGAAGGACTAATTAAAATTGATTGGCCTGTGTGATGTCAATATCCATATCCATTGTAATTGGAAAATATCAATATCCATTGTAAGTGGAAAACTGTCGAAGTGGGCCGATGAGGACGTTCTGACCACCTTTCTTCCCTGGCTGGGACCAAAGAGAGGGTCCTTGGCATCGGCATGGGTTCAGTTTTTCTTAAGGAAACAGTATCCAACTTTGAAGGCAACCTGCAATTATTCTTTTTCCTCTCAGCATCCATTATTTTCAGGCTCTGAGATTCAGGAGGGATGTGCAAAAGTTGAAGATGCTTTAGAAGAGAGTCACAACACTAATGAAATAGTTGTCAGACTCGTGAGAGAGGTGAGAGAAGTCAGCTGAGATGAGAATGAGGTTAGACCACTCTGCAGGCTCCTGATGTTTCCATGTGAAAGCCAGTGAGCAGCTGGGTGGTAGCATTGAGGGAAGAAGAGAAGGCTGGGGGCTTTGGCAGAAACACCAATGCTCATATTCAGTTTTTAAAATGCAGTTGTAAAAAAAGTTTTATTTAATAACCTACACAGAATGAGTAAAATGATATTTCTAGTAGGGCTCTGGGTGTGTTTAGAAGCACATGCTTGCACATATGCCTATAGGCTTAGGAAACAAACACTAGGATGACTGGTCAAGGTTATTCATAACTAGAGATGCAAAAATCCTGAGTAAAGTAGAAGGCAGTTGCTTTTTTTTGGTTTTTATTTATTTTTTAAATATGTTTTATTGATAAACATGTTTTATTTATTTTTTATATATGTTTTATTGATAAAATAAAATAACATTTTTATTTTAGAGAGAGAGGAAGGGAGAGATAGAAACATAGATGTGAGAGAGAAACATTGATCAGCTGCCTCCTGCACGCCCCCTACTGGAGATCGAGCCCACAACCCGGGCATGTGCCCTGACCAGGAATCAAACCAGGACCTCTCAGTCCATGAGACCATGCTTAATCCACTGAGCCACATTGGCCGGGCTAGTTTTTATTTTTTGGAAAGGAGGTGTTGTCAGAGATTTGTGTAACCCAGAATGCACCTATTTCAAGATTTTCTCCTCATAGGAATAAATCTGAAGTTGGAGGAGTGAAGTCTCCAAGCACATAAATCTACAGCCATTTCAGCTGAGGGGCTTATTATAGCCACAGCGATCTTACAACTGCGTCAACAGAATTGCCTCTGGTGTTTGTTTGTTTGTTTGTTTGTTTGTTTGTTTTTCTGTATCCTTCCTTGGTTATATGACTTCCTTTTTTTTTTTTTTTTTCAAATTTAGAAACAAACTCACTTTATTTTTTTAATTTACTCAGCATTGTTTCTTATATTTCCCAGAATATGCTCCTTTCTAAATAAATAACTCATACATCATATCAGTTGTTTCTTCTTCCAAGCATTTTAGCCCATCCAACCCATTCTATTCCATAGTTATGGGTTTGAGAGTCACCTCAAAACTACCATCACACTTAATGCGGAATTGGAGGATGTAGAATAGACTGTAAAAGAGATTTTAATGGCATTGTGGATGTACTTTACACCACTGCAGTGTACACTTAAAAATGGTAAGGATGGTAAGTTTGTGTATATTTTACTATAAGTAAAAAATAAAAATTTAAAAAGGAGGAAAACCCGATTTAAATGTTAGGGAGAATTAAAATAACCATGACTAGTCATCACCGTCCCTGGTAGAGCTTCTGCGCACGGAAACCCTGCTGTTCTTTATAGGAGGCCGATAAAGAAGGGAGGTTGTTACCCGCTGAAGTGGGGCTGCCCGGTAGCCACTGCGCGATTCCAGTGTGTTCTGCTTACCGGCCCTGCCAGCCTGAAGTTATGCAATTTTGATAGATTTTTTTTTTTTCAACTGGAGAGAATTTCTCTTATGTCCAATTATGTGCATAAAGTGATTCTTTTGGTACTCTTAAATTTGTATAAAATATGACTGAAAGGAGTTAAAAGACAAAAGACCTTGATTATTTTAGTGAGTGCCAAAAAAGCATTAAACAAAATTCAATATTTATTCCTGATTAAAAGCTCCAGGAAAACTAGAAATGGAAGGAAACTTTCTGGAAACCTACAGCAAACGTAATTCTCAGTGGTAAAACATAAGCTGCCTTCCTTATTAATGTTTAGAAAAGGAGGAGAATGCCCTTCAAACACTAATCAGTGATCTGCTAGAGTTCTTCATAACCCAGAAAACAAGGCAAAGAAATATGAGGTAGAAGAAAAGACAAGACTGCCATTATTTTCAGACAGTGTGATTACCTGTTTTTTGTGTGTTTTTTTATCCTCACCCGAGGTCATTTTTGCATTTATCTTCAGATAGAGCGGGAGAGAGAGAGAAATATTGATGCGAGAGAGACACATCAACTGGCTGCCACCCATACGACCCCGGGGACAAACTGCAACCGAGGTGCGTGCCCTTAGCGAGAACCGAACCCGGGACTCTCCAGTCCGCGGGCTGACGCTCCAACTGCTGAGCCAAACTGGCCAGGGCTGATTACCTGTTTTTTAAACAATCCAAGAGATTCAACTAACACACTATTAGCTCTAAGAGGAGATTTCAGTGAAATGGTTGGATTAAAAATGAACATGTAAAACTCAATGGCTTTCCCATGCACTAGGAAAAACCAAATAGAAAGTCTAATAATAATAATAATAATAATAAGGTTTTATTCAGAAAAGCAACTCAATTTCAAAAATTTATACAGAAAATTAAATGAGCAGAAATATTTAAGACTGTTGTGTGAAGATAAAGCAATGAGTGCCATGTGGGGACTTGCCACATATATATTTCGCCGTATCTATCTATCTATGTCTCATATCTTCTAAATAGAGCTATAGCAGTTAATAAGTGGCATATGAGTAAGCATGAGTCCCCAAAAAGACCAATATGTAAACAGGAATCTAGTGCATGATGAAGGTGACATTTGGGATCAATGGGAAAGGACAGACTATGTGCCATTCACTGATCCAGGTCCTGGGTGCTAGCAGTGAACAAATGAGACAGTTCTGACTCACGTTCCAGTGGGGAGAGAACGAATGTATGTCAGATAGTGGCAGCACTTTAACAAAATATAAAGTAAGGTGAGGCTGTGGAGAGTGGCAACTGTGGTGAGGGAGGAGTGAGGCTGCCATTTGTATCTGTGTATATATGTGTAAAATGGCAATGAGTGACATTTGGCGCAGACATAAAGAAGTTGAGGGAAGGAGCCCTAGATCTTGGCGGGATTGGGGGTGGGATGGGGGTGGGATTGGGGAGAACATTCCTAGGCAAAGGGAACAAGGTGTTTGAAGGGCCTGAGGTGAGAATGTGCTTGGTTTGTTTGAAGAGCATCAATGAAGCCAGTATGGCCAAGGCAACATGAGTGAGGTCAAGGGTAACAGGAGGTGAGAGCACAGAGATGGAGAGTTTGGGGTGGCGTATCATGAAAGAGGGTGACCAGGGCAGATCATATGGGGCCTTTAGGCTGTCGTAGGAATTTTCACTTTGAATCTGAGTGAGATGGGAGTTTTGATCCGATGTGTGATATCATCTGACAAAATTTGGATGTGATGGGAGACTAGATTTCTGCAGGGAGTTCAGGACAGAGGCAGAGAGGCCAGTTAGGAGGCTATTGCTGTAATCGTGGTAGTGGTTTGGACCAGGGCAGTCATGGAGGAAGTGGCGAAAGACATCCACATCCTTATGAAGGGATATATTTTCAAGGTAGAGTCAACAGGACTTGCTAAAGCATTGGATATGGGATGTGAGACAAGGAGGTGAGTCCTGACTGATTCCATTCACCAAAGCTTTTGGCTTCGTAGATTCAAAGTGCATGCTATGGGCTTGAGGATCAACAGTCAGCACATAAACTTTCACGTATTCCCACCTTCAGCTCTACCTGGTGTCTCCCAGTCCGCCAACCTTCTGGTTGCCCTAGTCTTTTGCCTCAACTCGGAAACATCAGTTATTGTTCATCTTTCAGCTTTTCAGCTCCCAATTATGTTATTTCTATTGTCTCCTCTTTGCTTTCTTTGGTTTGTAGCTTTATGCCACCACTTTTAACCAAAGTCTCTATTTATCATTTATTTATAGTTCCCACTTTAATCTATAAAAATACTTAAGCCTTTATATTTAACCTTTCCCTCTGTTTTGAAAAGGGTCTGAAATATCCAGGACTCCACAGTTTTGCACCCGACAAGCCTGGAGGAATACTAATGATGGATCTAAAAGATGAAAACCCAAGGGCATTGGAATTAAGAATTAGCCGTGGATTTAATTTGGCTTCATTTAATCCACATGGTATCAGCACCTTCATAGACAGCGGTAAGAGCTGATGAGCTTCCAACATTAAGAAACTTATAATGGTTTGTAAATGCCTGTGGAAAATAGATTCGGATCATGTCTGCAGTGAGAGAACAATTAACTCATGAATTATTCCTGTATTCTTCATACAAATAAGTTGATCATTTGCCTCTTCAGCTAACTATAAGTTATGCTGCATTTTGAAATTTCTAACAGTTGACACCTGAAAGAATGTTTAGATTTCATGACCTTTCTATATACATATGATCATTGCATTAAAAAATAGCTATATTTCTGAATTAAACTATAAACAGATTATTCATGAATTCTGTATGTGGAGTGGGAAACACTCTTTCTTAAAGGTCAGGGGACCAAATGATCAGAAATAACACCAGACAAACAGTGATGGGAAGGACAGGGAAGAAGAATGATCTGTTAGGTCGTCTAACAGCTTAGACATTTAACCTTTCCTTGCCTGTGGTATTTAAATGTCAGTGTCTGCCCGGAGTCCTATGATTGTCTTTTAAATTAACTCTGTTCTTTCAACTTTTCAGATGACACAGTTTATCTCTTTGTTGTAAACCACCCAGAATTCAAGAATACAGTGGAAATTTTTAAATTTCAAGAAGAAGATAATTCTCTTTTGCATCTAAAAACTATCAGACACGAGCTTCTTCCAAGGTACTTAGTCCTTTTGTTCATTCTCCAGTTTATCTCCAGCATTTTCAGATTTTCCTCATGATGATCCCCTCCCTAAAACACACACACATACACACACATGCATTTGTGTGTGTCTGGTTTCATTGTAGAGCAGGAAAGTCAATGTCCCTCATTATAGTAATCAGTGTTCTGTGTGGATTCCCTTGAGAAATGATGAAATGCTAGGCTACAGGGGAGATGCTCTTCAGGGCCACGGTGGGAGTAGAAGACAAACCTCAGCATTTTTCTTGCTGTCACCTTTCATCTCAGATGACTCATCACCCAACTAACGGTAATACCTGTCCTGTCAAGGCACAATAGCCTGCTTTATATGGAGTTCTTATGCTTTGTACAGGACTAGTTCAAAGTGCTTTCACGGGGTCAGTGGTAGCTGTGGGCTGATGGCCATACAGAAGTGGAGGGATTCAGGTTAGAAGTAGGTCGCTGCTACTTCAAGAACACACAGCTGGTTGAGAATGTGACTGAAAGAGAATCTTGTACCTCCCTGGCTCAGCGTGCATTCGCCTACTGCCTCTTTAAAGTTTGAACTTGATGGATATTTTTAATTTCTACTTCCCTATCTAGGGAAGCATATAACTTCCAATCATTCTTCCAGAAATGCACTTCATAATAAATAGGAGCATAAATACCACCCTGGCAGTCTCTGCATGACAGAGCTCTTTCAGAAAGAGGGGACCCACCTACCCTGTAGCTCTGTTTTTCATTTAACAAAGGAGAGAGCAGCTCTTTCAGAAAATTTTGCATCGGGTAATTGGAATTTAAATTTAATAACACCCTTGCCTAACTGGTTTTAAAATGTAATTGTTTTGAGCATATAAATCTCCCACCTGAAGCATTGTGCCATGGCAATTTCATCACCCATCTCTCTGCAAGAGTTTATTGAGTGCCTGTTCATTCTCGGCTGGTTGGCTTTGTGAGTCAGGTAGAAATTGAACAGTCAACCTTAGTTTGACTAATAACTAAGCAGAGAAACTCAGGAAAATCCAGCAACTGAGTAAATGGAAGCTAGGTAAATGTCATTGGTTTCCCAACCAGCTCACCAGCCAAGGAGGCTCTCTATCCAAATCTATACTAAGGGTAGCTGTGTCCCTACATACTGTTGTGAGATCCTACATTTCTTGCCGTCAAAAAACACATGCTGTTGGCACCAGGACCTTTTTTTCTTTTATAATAATCCTGCCTTAATTGCTAAATGACCTGTCTTCAACTTACCTGGTACCCTACAAAATTGTTCTTTGGCAAATGGTTTTATATTATGGTTGCATGTGACAATAGCCATGTGATTTTAGCTGAGCTCTTCCTGGGAAACCTCTTACCAAAAACTTAAAGTCCATATTGTGTAAACCTTCTGGATGCCTATTTTTTGATATGGAGACCAACTGGCTTTTTATTTTTCTCTCACATGTTATTTTTCTCTTTCAGTGTGAATGATGTCGTAGCTGTTGGACCTGCACATTTCTATGTTACCAATGACCACTATTTCTCTGATCCTTTGTTAAAGTATTTGGAAACATACTTGAACTTACACTGGACAAATGTTGTTTACTATAGTCCAAATGAAGTTAAAGTGGTAGCGGAAGGATTTGATTCAGCTAATGGAATCAATATTTCACCTGATAAAAAGTATGATCCCTTATAAAAGTGACTTCATTTCTTCTCATTCGTAGTCGTGGGCCAAATTCTTCACTTTGTTGTTGTTTTTTCAGTGTGGAAATAGCTTACTTGATATTTTTGGTCTATTATATATATAAATATTATATATACTATTTATATATAATATATGTGATATATGATTAAATATGTATATGTAATATATTTATTATGTAATTATATGTACTATATGTTATGTGTTTACATATAATATCTAAATTTTGGTAATATTGTAGAATCTAATTTTATAAATGTAATTTTTAATAAAATGGGATCATATTTATATATACATATCAAAGTATCAGGTAAATATCTTTTTAAGTAAATATCTCATTGTTATATGGGCTGTATATTAATCCATTATGAGGATGATCTAAACTAATTTAACCAATTCTCTTTTGGATATGTAAATTGTTTGTTCTGTATAAAAATCATTTTGTATTTCTCATTTACCACTTAAACTTATCTAAATCTATTTTTAATAGATATTGTCAAATTGCCCTCCCTAATTATATTACTATTTTTATATGCCCACCACAGCCTATAGAAAAGATGTTAAATTCTTTATTAACTTTCCCTTTTACTGCCTTAGCTTTTTGAACAATTTAAACTACTACAAATATAACATGAAATAAACTTGGCAGTCCTTGATAACTGTCTTTATTTTCATGACACAATTTCTTCTTTCTTATTGATTACAGAAAGTGAATGTGTAATCATTTCATTTAAATTGTCTATAACTGACCCAGTGTAACCTCTCCAGCCAAATCTGTTTTTCTTGCCAACTCTCATCTTTCTGAGAGTCCAACTTTGCAGCCCTTCAAGCTAGAAAATAATAATAAGAGGGGCTTCAGCGGTTAACTCCTTTGCACCACTCCTTTCTAAACAGTGAACAAGTCGTGTTGGCTGTCCCTGTGCTCTTACCCCCTTTCCTTTCCACTGACATCTGCCTGGTTTAGTTTCTCATCCTCTCCCACTAAAGTGTTAGACTTTCTTCCAACTTGTTTTCAGTCCACTTCCATTTTCTGCCGCTGCTGCCAGTTTTTCTTTCTGTATTCCCCTAGCCTTTAAGAGCCTCCAAAAGAGGGAGCTCTGTCTGCTTCATCTGTGACGCGTGCTGAGCACTGCCAGGTGCAAAGCAAAGGCTTAGTAATTGTTGAATGAATGACCGTTTGTTATTATGCCCCTTTGTTATTCTAAAAATCCAGTGGAACCCAATTGCTTATTAAATCAAGGCAGGCTAAAAGGTTGGAATTTCTTTAATAGGCTAACTCTGACCTCCCTTTTCTGCTATTTTGCTACTTCTCATGCTTTAGACAAATAACTCATTATTTTGCAAACATGCCTCTCTCATTCTGGCCCGTGAGCCTCTGCTCATGTTTTCTTCTGCCTTGAAGGTGTTTTGTCCACATATCCCCAAATCTGGTCTCTAGTTCCCTATCACAGCAGATCCCCCTTCCTTTGTATGCCCTTCTGTGTTCTCAAGTTAGATATTTCTTCAGTCTCTAGACCTGAAGTATTTCTTATGGTACCAGTCATGCTGCCTGGTTTGTTTAATGTGTACAAACCAGTCTGGTCATTCCAATGTACTGTAAACTCTTCAGGAAAAAAGGCTGTGTGTTTTTCATGTTTCTGTTACAATACTGAGTTCATGGCTTTACACATGATAATTGCTCAATAGAACAGTTGTTGTCAATTCAATGAGTGAAATTACCGTAAAGTAATCCATTCGTTCACCCTTTAGACAGAATGTTCTGAGTGGATACTTAGCTCTTCCTCTTAAAATTTTCAATATGTTAATAAATATTTTATTAAGTATTAATGCGCATTAATAAGTATTCTAGTAAAATGTGTTCTGTTCTGTACCATAACAGGTAAATGATACCTAGAAATACCAAATTATATTGTGAAATGGAAAAGCTTTTTTTTTTCTGAAGCCAAACATCTGTTTTGTTGTCCTTTCAGTGGAAAATATTACAGACTTTATATTCAAAATGATGTCCTATATTCTTTTTCCTTACAAACCTTTTGAAAAACAATTTAACAATTCTGTGATTGTTGTAGGAACACTGAATTGGTTTTGAAAGCTTACTTTTTAAATAAAAATTGACCTTTATCAAGCATTGCTTGAGGGTCCATCATTGATTAATTTCTTGGCAGGTTATTAAGACTTATTCTTGCATACTGTGTTAATGAAGCTTTATGATTGTCATGGAGCTCTAACCAGTATGTCCTTTCTGCAAAGGTACATCTATGTTGCTGATATATTGGCTCATGAAATTCATGTTTTGGAAAAACATCCTAATATGAATTTAACTCAACTGAAGGTAAAATATTTCTTTTTCTATATAAAGTTGACATTAATCTATTATACTTTGAAATTACAGTTATACTATATTATAGCAATACCTCACTTAGAACAGAAAGTGGATACCAGTGTTACTATTCTGGGATTTTAAATATCACCCCCTTGTTACTGGCCAAGTCTCCTGTTCAAGCAGTCACAAGGACTGGCTGTGATTACTTGCAGCGGTGGGTTGGGAGTGATATTTGCATCAGATTTAGAGCCCATTCCATGAAGTACCGATGGTTTGTGATGAATTCCAATAAGAATTTTCACAATTGAAAAGACTAATAGATGAATTCTGAAATGAAGATTTATGCACGCTGTCAGTTCTTTCAATAATAAATGAAGGTAGAAATTGGGTTCCACACCATTATTTTCTTCCTGCTTGACAACACATATTTTAGATTGATTACGAATTTCTTATTTTGCTTTGAATGAGTTCTTTGAGCTAACTGATCATTGTGCATCTTTTAAGGGGAAAGGAGTTCATTTCTTAGAGAGATTGATTATCACCCTAACTTTCTTAATTTCAGGGAAGATGCAAAGTGACTCTAAATCAGTTTATTACACTTATTGGAAGCAATATTGGTGTTAAAAGGGTGGAAGCAGAGAGATGTGTGTGTGATTTCCCCACCTGCAGTGAGGCAGGAAAGGTTAGCCCTAAATTATTTGATCAAGTTTCTCATGTCGTTGAAGTATTGACATTTTTTCATTTGGAAGGTACTCAAGTTGGATACACTGGTGGATAATTTGTCTATCGATCCTTCCTCGGGGGACATCTTGGTAGGCTGTCATCCTAACGGACAGAAGCTCTTCATTTATGACCCGAACAACCCTCCTTCATCACAGGTTTTCATAGTTTTAGTTTCTCAACCTTAATTATTCAAATCTTTTTGAACGAATAATACAATAAACTGTCGCGGGGATGGTTTGTGTAGTCTTTTTAAACCAATAATACAGTAAACTAATGTAGTGGTTATGTAATTGCTTTAAGCCAATAATTGGCAGAATTTCACATTGCTCAAATACTTTTAGAAGGGTAATCTTTTGATGTATTAAATTATGGTGGCAGCTAGTCAAAAGGCATTTTTTATAAAGACATGTGGCCTCCCTATGTGGTATACTGGCAATTTTTTAAATACCTGGCTTATTGTCAGCTCACCACATGACATGACTTTTGTTTAAGCTAAAGTAGTGTGGATGTAGGCACATTAGTGTGGACGTATTTCTATTAATGCTCAATTACTATAATAACACTAAATCCTGTGTTGGCATGAAATAACTAGATGGTTTAAGAAAGTACTTTCTTTGAAGGTTTAAGAAAGTACTTTAATTTAAACATTAAAATAGATTGGTAACTGCTATTTTTCAACAGCATGTCCCCTTAATCACTGATGCATTGTGGAAGACAGGGATTATTGGTGATGGGTTGGCACGAGGGGATGGTGGTTCTGTAGTAACTCTTTGTCTCTCCCGAATAGGTTCTCCGCATCCAGAATATTCTGTCAGAGAAGCCTGCAGTGACTCTAGTCTATGCCAACAACGGCTCTGTTCTCCAGGGAAGTTCGGTGGCCTCCGTGTATGACAAGAAGCTGCTCATCGGCACTTTGTATCACAGAGCCCTGTACTGTGAACTCTGAGCTGTGCTTTTGGTATGCAAGCGTGCTAACTTCTCTCAATAATTAATTTCCTATGAATGGCCAATTCCGAGGGCATTTAACCAGTCAAGTTGAGCCAGGAATGTATGACTTGTATAGTTAATTTTATTTCAGGAAAGAAAGGCCCCTTCGGTCCTTGTAGCACTTTTAACATAAAAGGAAAATGAACCGTTTTCTTAAATACCAAGTAAAGGAGAGAGAAGAAAGCTGCTTTCGGGAAAGTGAATACACTTTGCACAGAACAAGCCTCACCTGTTGGACAGATCACGAATGCCTCTGGAACAGGGCCCGTCCTGTTTCCTTCCATTGTGAGTGACCTCGGCTCCCGCAGTGTGACCGCTGTGCCTGTTCGGAACTACTGATCATAACACGTTTGGGTGTTTCACACTGACATTATTGTTTACTATGAAGGAGTTGGAGTTATAGTAAAGACTAACTAAAATCCTATCCTTTTGTCTGTGTTTAATTCTCAAGGCAGGTCCTCGGGGGCAACAGGCAAGTAAGTGGCTGCTGCCTTGTGGGGTTTCCTTGGGACAGGCAGGCATGGCAATGTTAATTTTTCTCATTTCCCATTGAAAGCTGAATGCAAACGAGCTCTTTATTTGAATAAAATAAAACAATCAACTAAATACTACAACTGGAATTCCCAGTTAGTATGGAGTGTTCCATCAGCCCTCTTCCTAATGGGAGCCCACCATGCCTGCAAAGGAGAGAGAAAATGTTGGATCTGGGAGGTCAAGCCACCACCTCACTGAACACATCTATGAACTTCATCAGGAGATCTCGAAGTTAGCTGGCCAGGGCGACATGGTCAGTGCTAGCAGTGCTTGGATCAAGGCCAAGAGTGCCTGCCTCATCTGGGAGAGTTCCTGCCACTCACTGTACTTCCTATAAAACTATAAAGCCCTTGAGAGAGAATTTCCATTGTAATTTACCAAAAAGCACTTTACTTCATTTATACTTTTTCCCATCTTCAGTATCATTATCATCAAAATATTTGTCAGTTATCTACCACGCACTAAAAATAGTCCATTCATTATCTCATTTAACCCCCAGTACAGCCCTGAGGGAGTAGGTATTGATATCATATCACTGCTAACATTGCAGAGATGTGCAAAGTCACATACCTAGTAAAGATGGTCCTCTATTTCTGATGCCAGAGGTGGTACCGGCACCCACGTTGCTGAAAGTTATGGCCTTGAGGATCTTGTTACTTACTTTTTCCCCTAATGTATAGTTTCTCCCATTTTCTTCATACATTAGTTGGATTTATGTTTTAGACAAATCATTTAATGGCTTTTTAATGTAAATTGCAGAAGTATTCTTAAACTTGGCCTCTGTCCATTTGGCCTGTGTTTTTATTTACATTTTTAAATAGTCTGTTACTAATATATATTGGAACTATTTTATGCTAAAATAATTACTGTTTTTTACTGTTTCCATTATCCATAGGAAAAATGTTTAAGTCATAGATGAATAAAGCAAGAATAAATATTATTCACTAGGGATCCAAAAGCAAGAAGCAGATATTTTAATTTTAGATTATAACAATGACTATCTAAAAAGCTACTTCCACTAAAAGTACCAGAATACAGAAGGGATAAAACAAACTTGTTTTTATTGTATTTATTAGGAATTTTATTTGGACAAAAGTAAATTATTAAGCACATGCATTATTTGTCTTAGAAATACAAAAATAATTTTAAAAATAAACTCTGGACTCTGAGCCATGAAGAATTTTATAAGTATATTGTGCATTTATTTATGGTGCTCTTATAATCATGTGTTGAGTTTAACAGTTTGGTTGAATATTAAGAGGTCAAGTCATTCAAAAGGGCTGAAATTGCAATTGGGCTATGCCACCACTATGTAGGTATAGGTTTGTGTGTGTGCATGCGTGTGTGTGTGTGTGTGTGTGTGTGTTTTAATTCCTTTTAATCTGAGATCCTGTTCAGTGACAATAAATATCGTTTTGTGTGTGTGTGTTTTTACAAAACCTCCATTCTTTTACAACGGATAAATATGAACATGAATACCTGATACAGAGAGCAAGGAAAATAAAATACAAGCTGTAATACAGCATCTTTTTTCTCGTTTTGTGTATTGATTATATAATCGATTAATGATAGCTAATCTAAGGATGATCCTTTGTTCAGTTTGAGTCCTTTCTTGGAGTCACAACCTACCTAAGCTGGAAATGTCTACTTGGCAAAGCAATGAGGAACTAACAGCACCCACCACCACACCACCCACATCCACCTTTCTTTGGCTACTTGTAGTTATCCTTACTGGGCTTTCCATGGAAGAATTTCCAGCTGTGAGAGAAGGAGGAGGGTTGGGAGAATCCCAGTAGCTCGCTCTCCCCTTTCTTCTCCTGGTTTTCAAGATTTTTATTCTATAAAAAGAAGGCAGAGAAGAAGAGAAAAGGCCTCGTCTAATTTTTATAACTGCAAAAAGAATAACTTTCAGGTCACTTAAAAATGTTTTAATATACTAAATGGCTTTTCTATAGCCATCCCTGAGTTAGGCATTAGGATACAATGGTGAACCAGACACTGCCTGTATTCTAATGGGAGGTTCAACAAATGGAAGAATAGATGATAGATAGATAGATAGATAGATAGATAGATAGATAGATAGATAGATAGATGATAGATAGAGTGATAAGAAGGAACTAAACAAATGTGATTAGAGAATAATTTAGAGAAACCAACCCCCCCCCACTTCTGAAAAGTTTAAACTAGAGAAAAATTGAAAAACCAGTTCAATGACTACCTGTATTCCTTTTACCCATATCTATCAATCACTCGTTATCAATCTGCAACATTTGCTTTATCTTTCCAAGTATAGAGGCTTTGTTTTCCTGAGCCATTTGAAAGCAAGTTGGAGATATCACAAAAAAGCATTTAATACACCTAACCTACCGGACATCATAGCTTAGCCTAGCCTATTCTGCCTTAATCATGCACAGAACACAATATCCAAAATACGCTGGCAACACAGTGTGCTGTAGAGCAGTGATTTTCAACCTTTTTCATCTCATGGCACACAAAAAACTAGTTACTAAAATCCTGTGGTACACCAAAAAATATGTTTTTTGCTGATCTGACCAAAAAATTAGGTATAATTTTGATTCATTCACACAGGAAGGCTATTGTGTTGGCTGTTGTCATTTTTTTCTATTTGACCATCTAAGGGAAAAGAGGTCTGTGCCCCTGACTAAATAGTCAGGTATTGCATGTTGTAAAGTCTTGCCGCACAGCGGTTGGAAATCACTGCTGTAGGATGTCGGCTGTTTACCCTCGTGACCATGAGGCTGCCTGAGTTGCGGTTCACTGCCACTGCCCGGCATCATGAGAGAGTGTCATACTGCATACCACTAGCCCAGGAGAAGATCAAAATTCACAATTCAAGGTACAATTTCTATTGAATGTGTAGCACATTCACACCATCATAAAGTCAAACAATCGTAAGTCAAACTATTGTAAGTCAGGGACTGTCCAGACCTCAAGACTAATATCCCCAGCTACAACCTTGTAGCTTTCCTTGATTTTGTCTTTGTCCTTAATCATCAGAGACTTGGCCTGCTTCTATCTGCAACTGATAGTTCAGATCTATTCCCCTATCTCCATTGCCAGCTCTGCCTTGAGCCTTCTATTTTTATCCAAGTGAGGGTCTTTGCACCAGTACTTTCCTTCTCCAGTCCATTTCCTACTCAGTAGCAAGGTACTCAGATCATATTATCTCCTGCTTAAAATCTTTCTGTATCATCTCATCTCTTTGCCAAAGCCTGCAAGGCGCTGTGTGCTCTGACTCTGCCTCCCTCTCCCACTTCATCTGACCCAATCCTCCTGCTACTGCTTGAACACACTAATGTTGCCAGCCAAGCTCTTTCCTTCTCCTGGAATGCTCCTCTGCTCTTTAAAAACACAGTTTCTTCCCTTACTTTCCATCTCAGTTTAATGTCATCTCTTGAGAGAAGCCTTTCCTGTTCTTAGAGCAAAGGGCTCAGCAGGAGTACGTCTTTGGTAGGCAAACCAACAAATCTGGAGCCATAGGTCCTCTGTCCAGCCCATACACCCCAGCAGACAATGTTCCTCTGCCTTAGTCATCCCAGGGCCAGGTGTCAGGCAACTAGGGACCATCCTATAGCCCAAAGACAGGTGACATTATTCATACTAGCCAATCCTAAACAATCCAGCTGGCCCTGTCCTGTTGTTCCTGAAGAAACCTCAATAAAAGCAGGAGCCTAAACCTTCCCCTCCTGTCTTCTGCCTCCTTACCATGCTGATGTCTTTCCCATGTGGCCCTGCATGTCATGCCATCCATCCTGTCTCTAGGACTTTTGACTGTAATAAACTTTTGTTGTTTTCCTGAGGTTCTCTGTCTCCTCTTGTGGCCACACTTGATTGACCATTTCATAAAAGAAAACAAAACAATTTGCTTGTTTACTTTGTCTTTTTTCCCTTTCCTTTCCTCCCTCCTTCACTCCTTCTTTTATCCCTTCCTTCTTTCCTCCCTTCCTTCCTTCTTTCCTCCCTTCCTTCCTTCTTTCCTCCCTTCCTTCCTTCCTTCCTTCCTTCCTTCCTCCCTCCCTCCCTCCCTCCCTTCCTTCCTTCCTTCCTTCCTTCCTTCCTTCCTTCCTTCCTTCCTTCCTTCCTTCCTTCCTTCTCCCAAGTATATTTCCCCACCAGAATGTAAATTCCCTGAAGGTAAGGGTATCTTGTTCGCACTATGTCTTCAGTGCTGAGCTAATAGTTTTAAGTGATAATCAAATATTGCTATATGTTGAATGACAGGAAGTGCTCCTTCCCTTCCCTCACAGCCCCAGATGGCTCCACCCACACACCCTTCCAGAGCGCAATGTACATGGAATGGACAGGAACACATCCAGTGAGTAATCATGGCATAGTGATACATGTAGTCTGCTACTGTTTGAAACACATGTGCACAGTATTAGTGTTAACTGAGCGAAGACATGCCAGACAATAGTAGGAACAGCACCTCAACATCGTGTGTGTGTGTGTGTGTGTGTGTGTGTGTATGTGTGTGTGTGTGTGTGTGTGTGTGAGAGAGAGAGAGAGAGAGAGAGAGAGAGAGAGAGAGAGAATTTATGCATGTTCTTCTGAATTATGGGTCATTGTTTTCATGGGTGTTTCTTTTCACATGTTTCAAAGATCAAAATGATATTAAAAGGTATACATTGAGAAGTCTCCTTTCCATTTGCCCCATCGATAGGAAACCAGTGTATTAGTTTCTTGTGTATCTTTTCAATATTTTGGTATAGATACAAGCAGATACAAATACATATTCTTATTTCCCCCCTTTACTCCACAAAAAGTAGCAGACGACAAATAGTTCCGTATATTCCTTTTTTTCATAAAGCTTCACCACCATGTTTTGTTGTCAAACTTTCAAAGAGAAGGAACACTAGACTTTGAACTGCAGCTCCCAGCTCCCTCTCTGTAGTTTGAGCCTTCAAGCAAAAAAAAAAAAAAAATCCCGTGCGAATCAATACTTTGCCTTGAACCTCACGCATAAAGGTGACCTTGAATCTGCTGCGTAAAGGTAGCCTTGGGCTCCCCTGCCCCCGCAGAAAGCTGGCCTAGAACCTGGGGCTATGGGGAGGGGAGGGGAGGGGAGGGACCCGGAGACACCCGCAGCTGCAGCGTCCCGGCGGCGCACCTGCCAGGTGGGCGGGGCGGACCGGCGAGCCTGCCCGGCCAGTCCCTACAAGAGGACTTCGCTCCGGCTCTTTGCCACTGCACACTCCGGACCATGGGAAAGCTGGTGGTGCTGACCCTGCTCGGGGTCGGCCTGGCCCTAATCGGGGAGAGGTTTGTGGCGTTAAGGTGAGTTGGCATCTTGATGGGGCATCCTTGGCTCTCCTTCCTCTTCCAAGCTAGGTCAGGGTAGCCTGGTGCTGACTTCCTAGCCAGTAGGAATGAGCCCTCTGGGAACCTCACCCCTCAATCCCACCCAGCAAACTGATGTGGAACGTGAGAGAATTGCTTGCCTTTCCTAAAACAGTAGGGTTGAAATGCCCCCATTTATTTTCCGAAGTCACCTGCCTGAACCCTCCTTCAAGGTGGCTCTCAGCATTCTGCTCCTGCAAAAACTCCTACTCTGCAAAAATGCTGTGGGGAGCGCTGGATTTGAGAGAGGGGAGCAGGCTACCAGACGGATGTCTGTGGCTGACTCTGACATTTACCAGGGCCAGTTAAACACTGAGGAATACTCCGTTGGTTGCAGAACTCATCCCAGATTAAGAGCTATTCAGACAGGAGGAGAATGAGCTGAAACTTGCAGGTGCTAACTGGCATTTTGTAGGTATCAGACATTTTGAAGTGGAAGATCTGGTGGTGATAGAAATATCTCAGGAAGAGTCCATACTGGGCTAGGAAGAAGAAGTGTTAGGTGACACTACACACTTATGAGTGGATCCGAAACCTCTGCTTGCCTTCAGTTGTCTTTGGGGTGCTTTTATTTATTTCTATAGATAGAAGCTGGAATCTC
This sequence comes from Tadarida brasiliensis, assembly GCA_030848825.1. Taxonomy (NCBI): domain Eukaryota; kingdom Metazoa; phylum Chordata; class Mammalia; order Chiroptera; family Molossidae; genus Tadarida; species Tadarida brasiliensis. Next base: position 71,381,309 of record CM061267.1, on the reverse strand, counting down.
TTGAGGAACCTGATGCCTTTTAGTAATACGGTCTAGTTCAGTTTGAGTATGTTTATTGTAACATTTGCTCCCAGTGTGCCCGAGTGAGAGAGTCATAAAAATAATTATTAGTAGTATAAAGTAGATCTAAGGTGCATTTTTTAAAAAGTGACAGTAAGATAAGTCTAATTATAGAGTCTTCCTGAATATTATCTAATAAAAATTTAAACTTATCCCTGGTATTTAAAAAAATGTTTCATTGTGGAAACAAGATTACTATATTGAAAAATAATGTGGCTGATGGTTTAGATTGTGGTCAGTTTGATAAATAGCAAAGCCAGCATAAGCATTTTAAAACAGTAACGTTAAAGCAAAGGCTGGAGGGTTTGGTTATTAGGGGAATTTGAATTTGGGGAAAGCAGTTTGGGGAAGGGGGTGGGTCAAAAAGCCAGGCCATAGCGGACTAAGGGGAGCCAGAGTGCAGATTTACAATAGACAATACTTTATAAAATTAAAAAATACAACTTGTACATTTAAATGAATAATACTGTGCAATTACTCATATTATTAAATATTATCATTTATTTGAGTAGCAAAGCATTGTCCATGTATAATTGCATTTTAGTCTTTCAACAATAACTGGGTGAGGTTAGCTGATATAATGTCCATGTTATGTGAATGAAAGTAAATAAAAGGAGTTGACTACTTACTTCTTATATTCCCCATAAATGATAAATGAGAGTTAATGAATATGAAGGTAATTAAAGACCATGTTTAGATATTGATCTTGGAAGCTGTGCATTGATCCCCAGTGTTTTGTCTTCCACAGAGAGAGAATAAATTTATTTCGAGAAGTGGAGTCAGTAGAGCCCCATGACTGCCACCTCATTGAGGGAATTGGTATGTATGTGACAGCACCAAGAGGGGCCAGCACAGTGTCTTGGTGACTGAGGCTGCCAAGTGATTTAATCCCCTCTTACTTCTTAAACCCTCCACTTTACCCAAGCTACCTCATCCCAGGTTTCCAAAGGGTCTATTCAATGTCAAAACCAGCAGCTTTTCTCAGTTTTCTTTCTCACTGTGTCTGTCTATCATTTGAAGAATGTCATTGATTACTCCTTAGACCATCCCTTGCCAAACTCTCCTCTTGTCCCTTCTGTGATATTTCACTCCCTTCTCTGTCTTCCTATCTTCTCTTTTTTCTTTCTTCCTCTCCCTGATATTTCTGGCGTCATTGCTACTTCCCTCAAAATGCATCTGCAAGTACCAGGAGGAATACCACTTAGCCCTTCTCCTCATGGACCTCACAGCCGACTGAGACGTCTCTAAAGACATTAATTGAACATCCATAGCTGGATCCCTAACCTCTCAAATGGCAGGCCTTATTTTCCAGTCTGAAATCCACTTTATTCGACTTCACATTTCTGGTAATTTCTCCCTTAAACCCACACCCACAACCAGCTCTTCTTCTAGACTTCTCTGATGCATGATATCCCCATTCTCAAGGAGACTCAGTTCACATCCAGAAACCATAGTTTCCTTTTGTTTTCGACAGTCTGAGCTCCTATAAGGGATTCTGATGGAGAAAAGGTAAAAATGTGTGGGGTTTTTTTAATAACAGAAACCCTGGCGCCAATGCCTGAGAAACAAGACCTGGGAAGGAATGGCTACAAGACATCTTCAGGGAGGTTGCATTCTTTTTACTGTGTGCCCCAGCCTGAGCCAAAGTTATGTGCCCAGCAGGACATGGAGGTGGCAGAATTGTCTAAATCAGCGATTTTCAACTGGTGTGTCGCAAGAACTTTTAAAACATCCAGTGACTGACTATTTAGGCAGAGGCACTGAACTCTTTTCCCTTAGATTGTCAAATAAATTAAAAAATGACAGCAGCCAACACAACAAGAGCCTTCCAGTGTGAATGAATCAAAATTATACCTAATTTTTTTGTCAGATCGGCAACAAATACAATATACTTTTGGGTGTGCCGCAGAATTTTAGTAATTAGTTTATGTGTGCCATGAGATGAAAAAGGTTGAAAATCGCTGGACTCTGTGATTGCTAGTATCTAGTTCTACTCCCAGATTATGTAATTCAAACAGATTTGAGAAGTTAAAACTATAGTTAATATTGTAAAATGTAAGTCAACGTACAGATTATCCAAATATTTTGAAGAGAATGATTTAAAGGAAGCTGGCTGGGAGTAGAATAAAAAAGAAGCCATGTTCCACTTATTTTTTTAGCTGGCTGTCAGAACCTTTGCTATAAGAGGTGACATGATGATCATATTAACTGACAGTCACGCTTCGGCATAATCCTTTCTAAGAGCGTGTTAAGGCATCTCTCTCTCCGTTACGTAATCTCTCTGTAGTTTCTCCTCAGTCACTTGAAAGTAGTCAGACTTCTTACATTTAGGTTCAGGCCACCCAGGGCTCCCAAGGTTCATGGTGGGGGGAGGGAAGAGAGAGAGAGAGAGAGAACACCAGCAGAAGCTACTTCACTTTGTCTATTAGTCCTGTGACATCACTTCCACCTCGTTCTATTTGTCAAGCAGTTACAAAGTCTACCCAGGTTCAAGGGGATAGAGTATAGACTTTACCTCTCGATGGGAGAGTATGAACATCACATTTTAAGAAGAACATGTGGACATGATACATATTGATTCTACCATGTTTGTAACATACATTGCCACACTAGATAACCAACACCTTCACCCTCAGTCCTGCCTGATTGGACCATGCCATCTGTGGTTCTATCTCTCTCCTAGGAGCCAGGCAAGCCCCTTTTCATCCTAATCTCAGTCATAACTTGATTATTAGATGCTTCTTTCCAAAGAAAAATGCTCAAGACCAGCTCTCAATGGAAAGAAATCTGACCAAACTCTTTTAAATTCATTTATATTTTATAGTCCATCATAAGATGCATTGCCTTTGTAAAAAAGAGCAATGACTCAAAATTTTCCCAATATGATTAGATAATAACAGAATTTTTAAGCCTCAACAAGTTGGAAGGAAAGAAATGCTTGGCAGAGAGGCCTTTAAGAGACCTTCACAATCAGTCTTCTATGGGGAATAAAGCTGAATCTCTCAGGACAGACCCTAGAAGTCATTATTTAAAGAGTAAATCTAGGTTATCAATATATTTTATAGTTATTTGCTTTTTCTCCTTAGATGGAATTAAAAAAAAAATTGTACTGGAGTCTAACTCAGGTTTTGTTGTATAGTAGCATTCCTGTGGGATTCTTGAAAGTTAATATAGTTTCCCAAGCAAGTAGTTGCAAAAAGTCAATGGAGTTTCCAATGAAGTTCAAAGTTTTGACTGTGAGATTTATCTTTTTAGCCTTCAAACATGCATCTTTCTGATCCTCCACTTGTTTTGCAGAAAATGGCTCTGAAGATATTGATATACTTCCTAGTGGGCTGGCTTTTATCTCCAGTGTGAGTATCTTCTATACCCCTTAGATACTCATGTCAATAACTGTATAGATAGCACATTATGTCCCGACTAATGCTGACAGATGGACTCCTACACACTCATCCCATCTGCAGGTAAACCAGTCAACTAAAAAAGCCAAAACAGGATTCTGGAGCGCTAATCAGGACATCACAGGAATGCTCAGGCTTGCTTCCTGTGGGCAGTTTCATACCCAGTGGTGTCTCAATAAATGTGCAATGATTTGCTCAGTTCCTAAACTAATCTCCAGATCTGACCCTTTGCCATATTTACCTCGCCATGCCAGCCTGTGTTTGGAGCTTGGTAAATGTTTGTGGATTCAATGTTAACCATGTAACTCAGTTCAAAACCCTAAGCACTTTCCACCTTGGGTTTCCTATAATTTTTTCCAGCTCCTTAAAGAGAAGTAGAGAAAAGCCCACATTTAATTCCCAATACCACTTTCATGGGTTGGGATGATCAGGAAGCTATGAGAAGGATTGAATTTCAATGAAAGTGTATATGTTGTGAAGATGTTGAAAATTGTCATAAATTTGTTAAATCAGTTGCAATTTGAAATGGGACATCAGATAGTGAAAAAGTAGATTGACTACCTACATTTTCTATGTGAATTCTGATTCCTGGAATTGTATGTTCTGAAGTTCCATTTTAGCCAAGAAAATACTACCAAATAAAATGAACTTTTAAATCTATGTCATTTTGTCAAAAAAAAAAAGAGGGTACGTATAATAGCCCTTAATAGCCTGAATTTCTAAATTCTTAAATATGCACAGTATAGTCAGGGTCTCATTTTTATTTTAAATTGTTATTGGTGGTGATATGTGTGAGAGTGGGTGGGTGGGAAGGATTTTATTTCTTTAGTTTTCCTCCAAAACCAAAGATAAAACAAAGCTGTCTAGAAAAGCTTTTTCTTTGTTGACTTAAATTTTCTATTGCCAATTTAGATTTTCAATGTTATGCCAAATAGGCCTTTCAAAATGATTATTATATAGCTAGAAAATGTCTGTGCTGTTAGGAAATAATATCTGTAGTTCTTAGTGTATGCTTCCTTTCTATTTTCACTGGAACTAAAAGTACTGAATTATTGCCATACGGAAAATAGAGATTTTCATTACAAATAATGCCATGAGAAATGTTAACATGAAGTTTTAAATAATGGAGCTCTTTTTGTAAACTAACAAACAACTCATACTTATAGGCTAAGGAGGATGTTCTTTGCTTATTTTTAATCTTTATGACTGTAATAAATTCAAGTCCCTGTTCCTATTTTCTCCTGTCACCCTTTCTCGCCATCCTAGAACACATTTGGAAGCTGCTGATTTCAAGGGTAATTCTGTGAGATAGATATTTTTAGTCTATCAGCTTCCTTACCTTGGTCCTTGGCAAACTGCTCTGCCTGCAAGGCTATTCCCCTCTTTACACGTGTTGGCTAACTTTTAGCTCTCTGTGAGGTCTCACTATGGTGGCACTTGAATTCCTAAGGAAAGTCTTCCCTAACTCTCTCTTTCTGGGTGAGGTGCCTCAGGTTCCCTGTGCTCAGCTCCTTACATATGATACCATATCTGATGGTGATTTTCACCATTTTTGATGGTGAATGATATCAAAAGAATTGCTTGCAGTCACTTGCCACAAATTCTTACCGAACTGCCTTAAACAGAAAACCAAGTGAATGTGAAGCCATTTTACTAGAAGTGTGTCATCATGACACTTAATCTAGGCCAGAGGTTCTCAACCTTCCTAATGTTGCGACCCTTTAATACAGTTCCTCATGTTGTGGTGACCCCCAACCATAAAATTATTTTTGTTGCTACTTCATAACTGTAATTTTGCTACTGTTATGTCTTAGGCGACCCCTGTGAAAGGGTCGTTTGACCCCCAAAGGGGTCCCAACCCACAGGTTGAGAACCGCTGATTTAGGCCAAGTTTTTTGCAATGCTCCATCCCAGGGTGAGTCAGGGAACAGTGGAAGGGCCAAGAATAATGTTATTATAAGTAAATGTTATTATAAGTAAATGTGTACACACACATTGTGTGTGTGTGTGTGTGTGTGTGTTTATAAGAAAGGGATGGGAAGGGGAGAGAGACAGAGAAGGTAGAGTAGGAAAGAGAGAGTTTAAATTGATTATAAGTGGGAAAATTAGAGTACAAGAAAAGATATCGGGTTGTTGACATTGATGTTGATATATATCAGAGTAATTGTGAAGGGATGCAGGGAGGAAGTGGGCTGAGGTTTGTAACTTGTGTAGAATAAATCAACTCCCAGATTTGGCACAATGACCATGGAGGGATGCAGCCTAGGCCCAATACATTCAGGATGTCTATGACTGGTTGATAAACACCTGGTCCTTCCAATAAACAGAGCCATTGTCCAAGTTACTGGAATGAACTTAACTGCATTATTTAGAGAAAAATATTCATGTTCACATTTCCAGACATATCTATAGGAACAAAATAAGTCAGAGACAGTCAACTCTCTGAAACTGGTTCCCCTATGTTAATTCTTGGCTAATTCTACTACAAAATATAATGGATGTAGGAATGGAAGAAATACAATGAAACCATACACTGCTCTCTCTGCTTGGAGGGAGGTTAGTTAAAGGCTATCAGGACTGGAGGGACTCTTAGCCATCATCCATTTTAACTTCCTCATTTTCTAAAAGAGGAACGTGAGGCACAGGTAGGCCAACGGACCCACACAAAGTAACACAGCCTAGTTTTTTGCATTGTATTTTTTGGCTAAACCACTTCTCTCTATACTAAAAATGGACATTGGGTTCTTCTCACTCCCAGTGCTTTAGTTGACACTGGCAATCCCTCAGATCAGATCATGGCAACAGCTGACAGAGGAAAAAGTCCTGGAAATCAGGAAGAAGTTTGGAACTTTGAACATTTTTCTTAGGCTTTGAGATTTTAACTTGCTTATGAAAACATTGTTTTGGTATGTATATATGAACATACTTATTCTCTGTTTTTTATAGGGATTAAAATATCCAGGCATTCAATGCTTTGCACCCAATGAGCCAGGAAAAATCTTCATGATGGATCTGAATGAGCAAAACCCACAGGTCCAGGCACTAAGCATCAGTGGTGATTTTGACAAAGCATCATTCAATCCACATGGGATCAATACTTTCATCGACAAAGGTAAAGCCTGAATGCTTAGGAATAAGGGGGGAATGAAGGAAATACAAACCACTCATTCCCAACTACTCAACATGTATGTGAAAGGAGAGAAGATGCTATTTTACTATAAAGGTATATATTTGTAAGATAATAAATGTGTAGCAATACATTTTTAAACATTGTATTAAAGAAGGGAGACTAGAAGTGGTCACTCCCTCTTTCTCCTATCCCTTTTGCTTCTCATTGGACCATCAAGACCAGTTTGCGTATCATTCTCAGAAATCTAACCTATAAACTAACGGCCCTTTGAAAACAGTTGTGTGACATTAAAAACATAACATAAAAGAAAAAACAGGTAAATCAGACTTCATCAAAATTAAAGCCTTTCTGTTTCAAAAGACACAATGAAGAAAGTGAAGAAACAACCAAAGAATAAAAGAAAATATTTGCAAATCATATATCTGATAAGAGGATTGTATCTAGAATACATAAATAATTCCTACAACTCAACAACAAGGAGACAACCCAATTAAAAGATGGGCAAAGGATCTTAGTAGACATCTTTCCAAAGAGATATATAAATGGCCAATAAACACATGAAAAACTACTCAATATCCTTAGTTATTAGGGAAATGCAAATCAAAACCACCATGAGATACCACTGCACACCCACTAGGAAGTCTAAGGATGTGGAAAAATTGGAACCCTCACACTTTGCTGGTGAGATTGTAAAATGGTGCAGTCACTTTTGAAAGCAGTTAAGCAATTCCTCAAAATATTAAATATACAGTTTGCATATGATTCAGATACTCCACTCCTTGGTATATACCCAAGAGAATTGAAAGCATAGGTCCACATAAACACTATACACACATGTTCATAGCAGCATTACTCCTAATACCCTCAAGGTATAAATGACCCAAATTCCCATCAACTGACACTGACACATGCTACAACATGAATGAACCTTGTAAACACTAGCTTAATTGAGAGGATTTAATCACGAAAGGCCATATACTGCATTATTCCATTTACATCGTGTCTAGAATAGGCAAAACCATAGAGACAAAAACTAGACTGGTGGTTGGCAGGAGCTGGGGGCAGTGAGGAACAGGGAGTGACAGCTAATGGGTATGCAGTTTCTTTTGGGGGTAATGAAAATGTTCCAGTACTAAATAGTGGTTATGGTTGATCAACTCTGTGAATATACTAAAAACCACTAACTGGAACATTTTATTTATTTATTTTTCTTTATTGATATTAGAAAGAGAGGGAGAGAGAGAGAGAAACACCGATGAGAGAGAACATCGATTGGCTGCCTCCTGCATGCCCCTACTGGGGATTTGGCCCACAACCTGGGCATGTGCCCTGACCAGGAATCAAACCTGCAACCTCTTGGTGCATGGGTCGATGCTCAACCACTGAGCCACACCAGCTGGGCCTAACTTGTACATTTTAAAAGTGAGTTTAATGGCAAGAAAATTATTATTTCAAAAAAGCTGTTATAAAAACAAAACTCGCCCTGGCCGGTTTGGCTCAGCGGTTAGAGCGTCAGCCTGCGGTCCAGAGAGACCCGGGTTCAGTTCCCGCTACGGGCATGTACCTCGGTTGCAGTTTGTCCCCGGCCCTGGTTGGTCGTGTGGGTGGCAGCCACTCAATGTGTCCCTTTCACATCGATGTTTCTCTCTTTCTCTCTCTTCCTCTCTCTCCCACTCTATCTGAACAAAAAAATGAAAAAATGTCCTCGGATGAGGATTAAAAAATAAAATAAAAACAAAACTCATATATTAATACATTGTATATCTTTAAAATAATTTCCAATATTACTTTTTAGTTGTTGATAGTTCAGAATTCCAGACCAATTTAATTTTTAAATTCTTGTGGGTCCATAGAGCATGTAGAAAATAAGAACAGTGAAACCTAAAAGTAACTAAATAAAGGGAAGACCAAATGGAAGTGTTGCAATTTAGAATGTTTAAAGAAATGGTGCTTTAATTCTTCTAAATACATTATGGAATTACGATGTATTGTTAAGTATAAATTTGCTGGACTGAGTAAAAAAGAATGATTCACAATGATTTCTATCCACTTATCCAATAACGTTGGTCTGCACCAACAGACTTATTCAAGTTTAAATAAATGGGTATCTCCCTGACTGGTTTGGCTCAGTGGTCAGAGCGTTGGCTCACGGATCCAAGGGTCACAGGTTCAATTCCCAGTCAAGGGCATGTACCTGGGTTGCAGGTTTGATCCCTGGAAACCAATCGATGTGTCTCTCACTGATTTTCCTCTCTCTCTTCCCTCCCTCCCTTCCACTCTATCTAAAAATAATAATAATAATAATGGTGAGGATTAAAAAAATAAATAAAAATAAAAAAATAAATAGGTATCTTTAAAAATGCTTGAATACTATTTTATCAAGTAGGTTAAATATTCCCCTGAAATATTATACAGGGGTGGGCAAAAGTAGGTTTACTGTGCCATTGTGCCATTCTTTTGAATTAATAAAGCTATTGTAATAATCATAACCTGCATGTCTTTTTCCATATGAACAACTGTAAACCTACTTTTGCCCACATCTGTATATCTGTTTATTTGTTTAGCAAGTCCTTCTTTAAAAGGTAATTGTACCTAATAATTTTGTATTGCTTTCTAGTTTATAAAGCATTTTCATGTATATTAATTTATTTATTCCTTAAAATAAAACCCTGGACCCTACCTAGCACTCCTCCTCTCCCTGCCCCTTTCAGTCAATTGGTTACAATATTCTGTCCAATTTTCCTCTTAAATATCTCTCCAAGCTGTACACCTCTCCCCATCCTCACTGCCCCCATCCCAGTCCAAGCACCCAGCATGTTTTTCCCATGACTGGCCCTTCTCTCTTATGCTACCTCAATCCATTTTCAGTTATTTTTTATGCAAATCTGGTCATATCACGCTCTTCTTAAAATTCTCCATGATGTTCCCATTACTCTGAAGATAAACCCCAAATCTTCAAAATAGCCCAGATTCCTAGGCGCTATTCCTACACTTTCTGGCTTCTGGGTGCTCCCTCCAGCCTCACCGGACACCACTCTCCCCGTGTCTCTTCGAACTAGTCACACTGGATTTCCTTTAGTCCTACAAAATGCTACATGCCTCAGGGCCTTTGCATCTGCAGTTCCCTCTGCCTGGAATATCTTTCCACTACTGGCTTACTCCTCCTCATCATTCAGGCCTCGGCTTAAATATTACTTTCTCAGGGAAGCCTTCTCCATCATCTTGTTTCAGGGTACACACCTTGTCATATTTCTTCTCAATGCACTTCATCTAGCAGTCATCAAAATGGCAATTAATGTATTTTATTAATGTTAAAAATACCAGCCTTCTTCCCCTCTCCCGCTATTGCTCTATAGCAAGCTCCTTCTTATCTATGGAGCCAAGCTTAATCGTCACTGTTCAAGTGGCTGCCACTCTATGAAGAAGGCAACTCCCACTTCAGTTTCTTTTATTTACTAATTATTTCCTCCCTGTTTTCTTCTCTAGAATATAGTCATTATAAAAGCATGTGTGACTTGTTCATTGCTGGATCCCCAGAGCCTAGAACCATATCCACTGCGCTATGAACATGTGTTAAAGGAATAAATGAATGAACCCTATGAGAAAGGCAATTCAGATATTACTGCTCAGTGTTATAGACAGAGAAAGGGAGTTTAGAAAAATGCAGTGAAGTGTGGAGTCTCTTCTGTCATTAGTAAATGGCAGTTCCAGAACTAGAACCCAGGTGGTCTTACTTGTAAGCCCATGTCCTTTACTTGGGTGAAATTAGGGCTCCAGGCTCGACTTGAATAGGACAAAATCACTACTTTTTTGGCCTGACACCCAACTGGACATGGTGCTTCCCTGGAGAAGGTGTAATGCGTGATCGGTTAACCTGGAGCTATTTCATTGCATGAGATAGTGTTAGAGGTGGAGGTGTTTTGTTTTTGTTTTTCTTGTTGGGGAGAGTGAGAGTTGGTTTTGTTTATAGTTTATAGATTAACCCTTAGGCATTTAGTCAGGCTTTCAGAATGTGAGTGTATTATGATTGACAACTTTTTTTTGTTGGTCACCTCTCTTAAGTATGCATTTAATTCATAAGGCCAAATCATCACATATAAATTGGAATGGAATGAGAAGGCAGAGAACATTATTCTCACCAAGCATTGCTTGTACGGCAAGGAGGGGTCCAGGGGAGGCCTAACGAAGCGGGAGGCCAGGGCAGCACGTACTCTGTTCATGCAGTCTTTGGCAGGAGTGTCTGACTTCTTTGGCAGGGCCACGTGAGGGCTAAAATCCAACTCAGTTCTGCTTGCAAAGCCCCTGGCCTGGAACAGAGCTGGGTCAGACCAAAAGAAAGATTCGTCCATGAGGGAGCCCTTTTCCTTAATTTGGCTCAAGGTATCTGTAATTGGGGGGCCATCTCAGGGACTGGGTTTGCTCCATTATATGCTTGGCAACCCCTTCAAGGGAGGGGCTCGGGGAGATGGATGCGAATCAAGTCCAGCAGAAGGATGGGGCAGCCTTTTCAAAATCCAGAGCTCCTCTGACCTAGTGCTCCTGAGAAGTCAGAAAACAGTCCTGTGAGAATTCAGATTACTACCCTCAATCCTGCTCATAGCAGTCCATGTTCCAATATGAAAGCAAAGAGTTGAACATTCTTGAGGTTAGTGATACCCAAAACCATCTACTCAGTTTCCTCTCGCATTCATATTTACACTCGACATCCATGGGGCTCACTCAATATTGTTATTGCAACCTCAGGTATTTGACTTGCATCAGAAGTTTATTCTCTAGCTGGGAAGTGTTGCTTATTTTAAAATATTTGCACAGCCCTGACATTTCTTGAACGTGTCTTGCAATGTAGGAAATTCTCACCGAAAAGATTTCTCAGCAAAGCTTTGTTTGCTGGCACCCGCTTCTCCCATTGAAGAGCCATCGGGGAAACCATATCTGTAATTATGCACCACTGTGGTTCTGTATCTTTCTGTTAGAAAGGGGATGCAGGTGAGGATGAAGAGACCATTGTAGAAATGTCGGGGCTTGGCTCTGCCACTTGGTGATGGCAAAGTTGTTGATAAATCATTACCCTTCTGAGTCTCTCTTCAATAAAATAGGGACACTGGCATTTGTCTGACTTACCTATCAGGTCAACTGTGGGGCTGAAATGCAGGATGTATCAAAAAAATTCTTGGATGTGACCAAGTTGTACACCAAGTCTAATAATAGTTGCAATAGAAGTCAACTGATGGGAAATTATGCCTGTTCCCACTTTAGATCATACTGTGTACCTTTACGTTGTGAATCATCCCCACATGAAGTCCACTGTGGAGATATTTAAATTTGAGGAACAGCAACGTTCTCTGGTACACGTGAAAACGATAAAACACGAACTTCTCGAGAGGTATGGAATTAAAGTATTTTGCACTTCTCTTTGTTTTGCACCTCTGCTGTGTGCTCTGTTTTCTTGGGTTCAGCAGGCTTCCTTAAACTTTTGTTTCGTAGCATTGTTTTCCGAAGCTTTCTAAAGGTTCCCATGGCGACACTGCCCAGCACCTCACTGGAAATTGCTGCATTAGTATTAAATATCTTTATATTTCCCAACTTCTTGAAAGCATTTTAATTCTATAAAGGTGCTCAACTGGATTTCCAGGTCTAATTTCACAACAATGCAATACTAATTATGGGGCTCTCTTTAAACACCTACACCCATTTCCAGTCGTCCTGGAGGCTGTGTTTTGAGAGCCACACCCACTGGGTGGTATAACCAACCTAAAGATGGGCTATTCTTTTGTTCTATGAGAGCTTTAAAGTGGGATTTTCAAAAAGCCTGTGGGCACATATAAAAATTCACATTTATCAAGCTTTGATGATGTGCCAGGCACCGTACCAAAGTAATTTAATTCTCACAACAGCCTTTAGTAATAAGCACGAGTAAGCTGAGACTTAGTGTTTTAGATTAAATAATTGCCCATGTTACATAATTTGTAAGTGGCAGAACCAGAGTGTAAGCCTAGATCTGTCTGAATTCAAAGCCGGGCTCTCAATGGCAACGATAAACATCTCTCTTATTGTGTTGAAAAAATAGTTAAGTTTTTTAGCGGATACGTTGCCTGTTTCAAGGCTGTCACAAACAATGAAGAATTTGTCTTTTATAAAATAGATTCCACCCTGAAAGGCATGTTCTAAAACACCTTTTCATGGGCTAGAAGAATGAGAAAGAAAAGGAAGTGCACCTTCTCATCTTTGTTCTCTTTCTCAGCATCGTGGATGAACTTCTCCCGTAGAACCCGGAGCAATACAAACAGAGGGCAGAGAGAATAAGAGGAGTTGAAGTTACTAAACTCCTCCGGTGACACATTGTGCTGGGTTCTGAGGCACAGTGGGGACTAGGACTGCCCTGGAGTGACTGAAAAACTGGACAAATCACTTAACCTGTGCTTCAGATTCCTCTGCAAAATGGGGATTCTATTGGCCTATCTCACCTGACTGGTGACTGTGAGGCTCAAATGCAATAAGAGAGGACCTCACAGGAAAAGTTCCTCAGAAATCACAGCCTGAGGAAAAACTCCATACACGGCTACTTGATTAGGGAGCACAATCCCAGGATACAAAAGTGAGAGACCAGCCTGAGGCAGGGAAGAAGGGGTATTATGAGTTGAATTGTGTTCCCTCAAAAAGATATGTTACAATGTTAAGCCCAATATTTCAGAAAATTACCTGATTTGGAAATAGGATCATTGGTAGATGGTGGGCCTTGATCTGATATCACAGGTGTCCTTTTAAGAAAACAGACAGACACACAGGGAGAATGCCATGTAAAGATGGAGCATGAGATTGGAGTGACGCATCTCCAAGCCAAGGATCACCCGGGGCTTCTAGAAGCAGGAAGACAAGGAAGGATCCTACCACAGAGCCTTCAGGGGGAGCACAGCTCTGTCAACACCTTGATTTCAGACTTCTAGCCTCCAGAACTGTAAGGCAATAGATTTCTGTTGCTTTATGCCACCCAGTGTGTGGTACTTTGTTATGGCAGCACTTCTAGAAACATACAGGAGATAGTCTATAGCAAATACATTATCAAGTCAATCACTGCTAAAAAAGTGAAAGTATTACAGGCGGACATCTGTAATACTTTCAACAATAAAGATAAGTTTAAGTAAATAAATAAAAATAAGTCATACTAGTTCATATATACTTCTTCAAATTGATGAATATATTGGTCTTTGTAGAGATTTGGTGATTTTGACAACAATCACTATTTTAAAATGCTTCATATCTCTCTCTCTCCCTCTCTTTCTCTCTCTCCACTTTAGTCTGAATGACATTGTGGTTCTTGGACCAGAACAGTTCTATGCCACCAGAGACCACTATTTTACCAGCTCTTTCTTGTCACTATTGGAGATAATCATGGGCTTTAAGTGGACTCATATTCTTTTCTATAGCCCAAGAGAGGTCAAAGTGGTGGCCAAAGGATTTAGATCTGCCAATGGGATCACAATCTCACTAGACAAAAAGTAAGTAAGCTCATTTATAATTTTTCTACCCTTTGGCCTTGACATTTTAGTGGACTCCTTCCCTTAGGAGGTGGTTTACTTCCTTGCTTAAGTAGTCAATATGTGTGTGGAGGGATCAGGTGTGGCCAGGGTTTATACTAAATGCATGATTTTAAGCAAACCATTTACCTTGTTGCACTTTAGGCTCCCCCCCCCCCACACACACACACCCCAATGAAATGAGGCATTTGGACTCAAGGATATAAAGTTCTTGTTCCAATTTTCTTATGTGACTCCAGAAGCACACCTGCCTAACACACTAAAAAGAATAAAGGCACAATACCTCTGCTTCTTATGAGGCTGGAAGGCCTTTAACCACTTATACTAAGCTCAGTTACCTGAAAGTTCTTGTTAGAGAGGAAGGTCCAACTTAGACGGGGCATTGTGATTGTAGAAGCTTCAGACTTACTGATTCTCTGCAGCAGCATTTTCTAGAAAACACTTTTTATGAAGCATGCAGTTTTATGGAAACCTCTTAAAATGTTTTAAAATGGGAGGTTTTTAAAAAAGAAAAGTACCATGAATATTGATATATAAATTTGAGATAATGAATAGAGATAATCCCTGTGGAAAACAACTCCAGGTGTTCTTCCTCTTTTTAGAAATGTATGTGGTTGAGCTTCACGGTCGTCTGATTTTTCTTTCCAAGGACTAGCTTTTGGAAGTATCTTTTTGTCTTATAAGAGGTCCACTTACCTCCATTCAATTTAAAGGTCCACTTACCTCCATTCAATTTAAAGACTTCCAAGTAATGAGATTAAGCCTATATGTCATGTAGAAACACCAATTTCATTACTTTCTAGTCATATCTCATATTCAAAGCTTATATAAAGCACTTCAAGAATATTAAAAGTACCACTCCATTCTCTTATTTAGCTGTGGTTTAGAAAGGCATTGCAGTAGTACCTTGACTACTGTGAATTTCCATATATCTTCTTCAAAATTAAATTTAGTGTCATCTCTTAATACTACTTGCTTAAATGTAAATGTGATTTACCTCAAAGGTATATCTATGCGGCTGATGTATCGGATAAGACCATTCATGTAATGAAAATTCATGGTAACTGGGATTTAACTCAACTGAAGGTAAAAGTATCCTAGCTTGCCCACACAACATGGCCTCTTACATTAGCTCCCATGCTTGACCTAGAAATGTGCTCCTTGAATGAAGGAAACACAAGTAGTTTTTAAAAAAATGATGGCGAGAGTATACTTGCACTTCTAAAAATCAGTAACAAAGCCCATTAAAAATACTAATTTCATGCCCGGCCAGTGTGGCTCAGTGGTTGAGCGTGGACCCATGCACCAAGAGGTCACCGGTTCAATTCCCGGTCAGGGCACATGCCCAGGTTGTGGGCCCAATCCCCAGTGGGGGGCATGCAGGAGGCGGCCAATCCATGTTCTCTCTCATTGATTTGTCTGTCTCTCTCTATCTTTCCCTTCCTCTCTCTAAAATCAATAAAGAAAAAAAATTTTTTTTAATTAAAAAAAACAAAACTAATTTCAGGAACCAAAAGGAGCTGGTTCAAGGGGGAAGGGTAGGAAGAAAGTCAACCCATATTAATGACTTCCTCTTTGTTGAAAGGCTATCCAGTTGGACACCTTAGTGGATAACTTAACTGTCGACCCTGACACGGGAGATATTTTGGCAGGATGCCATCCTAATGCCATGAAGCTGTTAATCTATAACCCTGAGGATCCTCCAGGCTCGGAAGTAAGTTCCTATACTTCTCCAAGCTCACAAGCGAAGCCTAAGAAAATTTGTTGAGGTAACTTGGGAGAATTCAGTGGGTCACATGTGATATTCCAGACCTGAACAAATGTACATATGGACAGAGTAAAGATTTTGTTAGAATGAGGAGATATGGCCCATTAACTTTTTCAGATTACCACGTACCAGTTTAGCATCGGTGCTAGACAACGCCCCATCCTAGCAAGGGATATACTAGCCACTGGGAATAACTGGAAAATATAAGCTTGCTTATTCATGTTCACCCAGATTGCTATTCATATTTCTAATCAGGATGTAGGCTCAGAGCAGGTCCTGAAGTTAGGCAAAGGGAGACTCATGTATGGAACCACCTTCTTTCACACTACCAAACATGAAGTTCCAATGGAAGGGTTTCAATGACTGCAGTCTCCAAACAAAATTAATGTTTGCCACCAGGTTCTGATATATATGATCGTGTTGAAGAAGGGCTCATGTTAAAGTTGTTGTTTGTATTATTTAATATCTCTTCTAAAACAATAGCATACATCATAGAATTTTATATGGCACTGCATTTTCTTTAGCATTGAGTTTACAAATTAAAAAAATCTCATGTGAATTTACATATAGATATAAATTCTTGGCAGGCATGATCTGAGATATTTAGTCACAAAAATTTATTGAGCACTTACAGTATAACGGATTAATACTTAGGATATATCAGCAAACAAACTATGCCACAATCCTTGCTCTTAGGGAGGGGGAACTAAATAGTGAATTATATAGTAAGTTCGAAGATGGTAAGTTCTATGGGGAAAAAGTACAATAGAGTAAACGATCAGAATTACTGTAAACAGGGAAGGGTAAGTCCTACTAGTAAATACAGAGGTCATTGGAGGCCTCGTTGAGACGGTAAGGTTTGAAGGAAGATATAATGTTTGAATCTAGGTTTGGAGAGTTGGGAAATTGAGATTCAAACCCTAGCTTGTAATTGGCTGATGGATAAATTAGAACATGTAGTTATTTCTGCTCCCAAAATTGCTGTTCTTCGGTTTTTAAAAAATAATTGTTTCTCTTATTAACATATTAGTCACAGATTATTTAAAAACAAAAACAAAAAACCAGCAAGAAATGTAAAAAGAAACCAAAGTCCAGCCTGAACCTAAAGCCTAAAGAATTGATACCCTAAGCTAGCAAGAGACCCTTGCCTTAGATATGTTGCTCCAAAAGTGATAATATAACTATATTACAAACACCCAACAATGTCTGCTTTAAGAGAATGGAAATATGATCTATACAATGATCTGAAAACTGTTTAGAATCTTTTTCATGTCTCTATTTTCAAGTTTAATCATTTGTTTATTTTAAAGATTTTCTTTTTTATTTTTATTGATTTTTAGAAAGAGAGGAAGAGAGAGAGAAAGATCGATTTTGAGAGTGGAACATTGATCGGCTGCTTCCTGAACAATCCCCACTGGGGATCAAGCCCACAACCCAGGCATGTGCCCTGACCAGGAATTGAACCAGCAATCTTTCAGTGCATTGTATGATGCCCAACCAACTGAGCCACACTGGCCAGGGCTCATTTGTTTATTTTAGATAAGACTTTTTTTCTTCACAATCACTGACACCTTTTCCTTTTGGTTGAAGCTAATGTTTTCTACATGAGTTCCAAGTTTGAGTATTTTCCTGTAACAAACTTGAGATGAAGTTGTAGGATTTCCCTTAAGATAAAAAGCCAAAACTCAACTATTCTAAGAGATGTTGATATATACTCATGACTCATGAATTGCAAATTCGTTTTCTTTAATTCTTACCATGTCCTGCTTGACTGAACTTATCCAGGCTATTTGGAAACCTGAGCACTTATATATTTACTGATTTGTAACCTAAAGTGTGTTAACCCTGGGGATCAGTAATAGTATGAAGTGGTGATGTGTCAGATTGAATTCTTCAAAGTATTCATTCTTTATTCTTCCTAGCCACTTCTCCGATGTAAGGGGACTCCAGCAGTGACAACTCATCCTACTGGTTATGAGGTTGGGTTGGCTTGCCACACTAGATGTCTCTTTTTCATTTCTTCCTGTGTTTCTGTTGAGGGATATGGCTAATGTCAGATGACTAGCCCACCTGACTGTGTAGATATCATTTAGGGCATTAATACTTTCATCAGAAGAAGAAAAAAAAATGATTGATGATCAACAAATTTTAGCTTATTGATTTCTGAGAAATATATTAGACCTGGAATGTTTGGGAAGGAAAACATCACTGACAGCTGTTCGCTCATCCCGTGCACTAATAAGCAATCTTTTCTTGGCAGGTACTTCGCATCCAGAATGTTCTGTCTGAGAAGCCCAGGATCATCACCGAATATGCCAATTCTGGCTCTGTGCTCCAGGGCAGCTCTGTGGCCTTTGTGCACAAGAGGAAACTTCTCATAGGCACCGTATTTCACAAAGCTCTCTACTGTGTGTTCTAGACTCCAGGTGATCCAAAGAGTCGGCAAGTCTGGTAAAAGTAAGCCCCGAATGCTGTGATCAGCGGGACTGCAAGTAAATCACGAACATCAACAGAAGTGTGTCTGGCTTTTCTTATGGACAGAATTAAAGAAGCAGAGAGAGTCCATAAGATTCACCACCTTGCAAGTGAAGATAGTGGCAGTCCAATGACAAGCCCAGGCTCTCAGCTCTTTTTGTCTAGCACCCCAATATTCTTTCTGCAGTAAGATGTGGTGAGTGAGGTGTCCAGCTCATCTAGGACTCCTTGATAACTAAGTGGCAAAATCACGTCCTACAACTGTCATGTTCTGAGCCTCCTGCTGTCCAGGCCAGAAAAGCTCATGTTCAAATATTTACAATTTCCCTTGGCTTCCTCCAACTGTGCTAGGCACAAACTGCTGATCAAATGCCCAGCCCATGGATAAAAGCAAGAACTGGCATCATGAGACTCCCCGAAGACCTTCCAAACTTGCATTCTCCCTCATACAGACACAGGCAATCGGGTTCTGGGAAATCTGACAGAGAGAGGCCTCACTTCGGACCAGCAGAGCTGATCTCTTCCTTTGTATAAGTCCCCTCCCACCCCCCTTATCCGTGGTTTCACTTTCCATGATTTCAGGTACCTGTGGTCAATCACAATCCAAAAATATTAAATAAAAATTCCAGAAATAGCCCAGCCGGTGTGGCTCAGTGTTTGAGCGTCAACCCATGCACCAAGAGGTCGCCAGTTCGATTCTCAGTCAGGGCACATGCCCAGGTTGTGGGCCCAATTCCCAGTGTGGGGCATGCAGGAGGCGGCCAGTTGATGTTCTCTCTCATTGATATTTCTATCTCTCTCTCCCTCTCCCTTCCTCTCTTTCTAAAATCAATCAAAAAAAAATTTTTTTAATTCCAGAAATAAACAAAAGTTTTAAATTGTGCTCTGTTCTGAGTGGCATAATAAAATCTCACACCACCTATTCCTGGCCAACTGGGCCATGAGTCATCTCTCTATCTAGTGTCTTTAGGCAGTATATGCTCCCTGCCCATTATCAGATTGACTGTCACATGAATCACAGTGCTTGTGTTCAAGTAACACTTATTTTACCGAACAATGGCCCAGAGCCATTCACATAACCTTTATCACAGTATGTTGTTACCATTATTCTATTATTAGTTATTATTGTTAATCTGTTACTGTACCTAATTTATAAATTAAACTTTATTATATAGGGGTAGGCAAAAACAGGTTTGCAGTTGTAGTACCAATAACACAATAATAAATAAATAATAATGCAAGAATAAACTCTGTGTTTTGCATACTCACAACTGTAAACCTACTTTTGCCCACCCCTGTAGGAATGTATGTATAGGACAATCAGTATGTACAGGATTTGGTACTATCCACAGCTCCGGGCGTCCACTGGGGGTCTTGGAACATATTCCCCACAGATAAGGGGAGACGACTCTAGTGATATCTGAATCCAAAGTACTGTAATCAGCTTGTCTCTGCACCATGAGACAGAGCCTCAGGGATGTTACCTTTGAGTGCTTAAACTTGCTCTCCTGGTTAAGTCAATGAACACTTATTAAGCAATGTCCCATAGACTTGGCGCTAGGGAATCAGAAATAAATAACATGGTTCTGGCCTAAAGTTCTATCCTAAGGACCAACTCAACCTTAGTTTGATTGTGTTATAACCTGACGGCGAGATAACCAGAGACGCATGGCCGAATTGTAAAGGAGCACTTTATTTCGCTGGCGGGCTGCGGAGGGCATAGTTTCCCCTCAGATCAACAGCCCCGATTCTTCTTACTGGTCCCATTTTAAAGACAGAAACTCCCTCCTCCTTTTGCCCCCTCCCCTCAGGGAACCAGTACAATAGTGGGAGTGACAGAGACCACAGAAGTCAAAATTAGCATTATTTACCGAAGGCCCAAGCACTTACAAGTACCTGCAAATACCTAATACTCAGGAAACTGCAAATGCCTCCCAACTCCTGGGGCAACTATAATCTTAGGCAAAATTCCTTTATGTCTAGGGGTAATTATCCTATTGTTGGAAGAATATCGAGGAATGTCTATTGGTGACAAAATGGAGTCTTTTGGTCGCCTTAACCAAGGGGCCTACATCAAATGGAATCTAGTTGCCTTAGCCTTGGGGCCCACAACACCCTTTCTGTGACTTTTATTGGGAAGTGTTGGTGTTTTATTTTTCCTCTCTCTCCTGGGAATGGGGAGTTGGGGAGGACTCTTTATTTCCTACTGAATTTTGCTCAGTTAGATGAAAGTTTGGATGCAAAGTTTTGTAGCAGGGTAAAATTCTAATTTTCAGCCCATGTAACTGATTTGAACAGTAAGGGCATAGTTTCCATTGCTCAGGGGAGGAATGACTCAGCAGAATGTTATAAAACCAGTTCTCAGACTTTTAAGTTCCTAAAGCTTAACCATCAGGTGGACACTGGAAAAAAAAAAAAAAAAGAATAACTAAGAGCGTGTAGACCAGTTTTGAAAAATATAACAGTATTTTTTTTCTGTCCCTAACTCTTACACCCACTAGATTAGATAAAGTTTACCAGATTAGAAAGAACACAGAGAATCAGAGATGGGAAAACTAAGGGTATTTAGATGCTGGTGAGTTCCTGAGAATTGGCTGTGCCCTGCCTTCTCCCCAGACCAAGTAGCTGATAAAACCCCCAGAGAGACTTGAGGGATCTGATTGCTGAGGGACCAGTGCGTGCTTTCACAGGAAGGGCCTAGGAAATTCACAAGGCACTGAGGTTCCTCTTCACGTAGACACTCCCAGTCTTGATGTGATTCTTTTGAGCTTCTTTTCTCACTTGGCTTGGACAGGAGAGGGATTGCCCCTCAAAATAAATGCTGCATTTTGATGATTCATTGTCTTCCCTTCTCCAATCTTTCTGTTTAAATCATCAGAGATATGGTGTGAATACTAGGGTAATGATTAGGGGTAATTGAGCTCAGGAAAATGAATAGATAAGATAAGAACAAAAATCAATGTGGTAGACAGCTACAAGATGGCCCCCACTGATCCTTACTTCCTGGTACTCACTCCCCTGTACAGCTCTCTCCCACATCAGATACGACTGACCTGTGGAAACAATAGGATATAGTAGAAATGATGAGGTGTGACTGCTGAGGCTGAGTTATATAAAAAAAAAACTTGCCATTTCTATCTTGCTCACATAAACTGTGCAACCTATGATATCTGTTTACTGAATTCTAGTCTAACCACGTATTTAATGTTATTTTTAGAATCCTACTTCTAGGTTCAAATTCTATGTTTTTAAGGTTACACAAAGCTATTATCACAAAGTGACCCCAACTAAAGTGGCTTGAAGAAGATAGAAAAATTGCTTCCACTGACCTTCTAGTAATACAAACATAGTCATATGGCTATACCTAATTGGAAGGGAGGCTGGGAAATGTAGTTTATCTGAGTAGCCTTGTGCCCAGAAAGGAGGGATTTGGAGAAGTAGCTAGTGTCCACAACCATTGCTCCTTAAAATGACTCAAGAAGAGTTTGAAAATCATCATACTTCTAAAACCATTAAAGAAATTGAGTTAGTAATTTAAAAATCTTCACATTACAAGAAACTAAAAACTAGAGACAATCAAGTGTTGATCGAGTTAAAATGGATACATAACTTGTAGTTAATTCATATAATGAAATACTATGCAGCAATGTATACCACAACTAGAGCTACCTGCAATGACGTGTATAAATTTCACAAATAATAATATTGAGCTAAAGGAAACAAAAGTGAATACATGTGTGTCATTTTATTTGGGGAGAATTCCAAAATAGGCAAAACTAAACAGTGTTGTTTGAGGATACTTGCATAGGTGGTTAAGTCACATAAGTTAGGATAGTGGTTGCTTCTAGGGAAGATGGTGATTGTGGTCAGGGCACAGTACATGGGGGACTTCTGGGGTGCTGGCAATATTACATTTGCTGACTTAGATTGTGGCTTATGTTACATTGATATTTCTTTTGTAATTACTCTATAACTGTACATATGTATTTTGTAAGTTCTAAGAGTATATCTGATATATCTCACAACAGAATTTTCATGCACATGTGAAAGCTAAGTCAGCTTCAAAAAATAAAATGAAGGACAGGGATAGGTCTAATAATAAAAATGGTTTACTATTTGTGCAAGGGAAAAACAAATAGATAAGTGGAATAGAACAGAGATCTCAGACATATTTCTCTTTAGGGAAATAGTATAAATTGTTAGCAGTACCAATTAATAGGAAAAGCATGTTTGTTTAGGACATGGCATTGGAAGAATGAACTCACTCTGTGGAAGGAAATAAAAGTATGTCTTTCATATATATATATATATACATTTTTTTTTACTTTTTTTAGTGGTTGAGAGTATTACAGATGTCTCCCTATTTTCCCCACTGACCCCATTCTTCCCACTCCCGCCCTCTCCTGCCTTCTCCAGCCTAATGTCCATGTGGATTGGTTGTGCATATATGCATATAAGTTCTTTGGTTTATCTCTTCCCACCCCTCCCACCCCACATCACTCTGAGGTTTGTCAGTCTGTTCCCTACTTTCATGACTCTGGATCTCTTTTGGTCAACTGCTTATTTTGTTCATTATATTCCACAAATAAGTGAGATCATGGGGTACTTGACTGGCTTATTTCACTTAGCATAATGCTCTCCAGGTCCCTCCTAGTCGTCTCAAAAAGTAACACAACTTTTTTATCCACTCATCTACTGATGGGCACTTGGGCTGTCTCTGCTTCTTAGCTATTGTAGATAGCGCTGCTATTATAGGGGTGCATATATTCTTTCTGACTGGTGTTTCAGGCTTCTTAGGATATATTCCAAGAGGTGGGATCACTGGGTCAAATGGCAGGTCCATTTTTAATTTTTTGAGGAAACACCATATTGTTTTCTGTAGTGGCTGCACCAGTTTGCATTCCCACCAGCAGTGTGCTAGAGTCCCCTTTTCTCCACACCCTCATCAGCACTTATTGTTTGAGGATTTGTTGATGGTCACCATGCTGGCAGGTGTGAGGTGATATCTCATAGTCGTTTTAATTTGCATCTCTCTGATCATTAGAGATGTTGAGCATTTTTTCATATGTCTCTTGGCCATTTGTATATCCTGTTTGAAGAAGTGTTTATTCAGGTCCTCTGCCCATTTTTTTAATTGGATTGTTTGTCTTCCTTTCATTGAATTGTATGAGTACTCTATATATTTTAGATATTAACCCCTTATCAGATGTATTGTTGGCAAATATGTTCTCCCAGAGAGTGGGTTCCCTTTTCATTTTGATGCTGGTTTCTTTTGTCATGCAGAAACTTTTTAGTTTGATGTAGTCCCATGTATTCATTTTTTCCTTTGTTTCTCTTGCCTTTGGCATAGTTTCAGTGAAAATTTCGCTACATATGATGTCTGAGATTTTTCTGCCTACATTTTCTTCTAGTATTTTTATGGTTTCATGGGTTACATCTACATCTCTTATCCATTTTCAGTTTATTCTTGTGTATGGTGTAAGTTGGTGGTCTAGTTTCATTTTTTGGCATATAACTGTCCAATTTTCCCAACACCATTTATTGAAGAGACTGTCGTTTCTCCATTGTATGCTCTTGCTTCCTTTGTCAATTATTAATTGTGCATACTGTCTTGGGTCAATATCTGGATTCTCTGTTCTGTTCCATTGATCTATGTGCCTGTTCTTGTGCCAATACCAGGCTGTTTTGATTACGATGGCTTTGTAGTATAACTTGATATGTGGTATTGTGATCCCTCCCACTTTGTTCTTCTTTTTCAAGATTGCTGTGACTATTCAGGGTCCTTTATGGTTCCATATAAACTTTTGGAGTATTTGTTCTAGATCTATGAAATATGCCATTGGTACTTTAATAGGGATTTCATTGAATCTGTAGATTGCTTTGAGTAGTATGGACATTTTAATGATGTTGATTCTTCTAATACATGAACATGATATATATATCCACTCTTTCATATCTTCCTCTATGTCTTTTTTCAATGTTCTGTAGTTTTCTGAGAACAGGTCTTTTACCTCCTTGGTTAAGTTTATTCCTAGGTATTTTTGTTGTTGTTGTTGTAATGGTAAATGGGATTATTTTTTAGTTTCCTTTTCTGAGTGTTCATTATTGGTATATAAGAATGTCATCGATTTCTGAATTTTAATTTTGTATTCTGCTACTTTGCCAAATTCATGTATTAAAATCTAGTAGATTTTTGATGGAGTCTTCAGGGTTTTCTATTTACAATGTCATATCATCTGCGTATAATGACAGTTTCACTTCCTCCTTTCTAATTTGGATCCCTTTTATTTTTTCTTCATGTCTAATTGCTGTGGCTAAGACTTCCAGTATTATGTTAAATAACAGTGGTGAAAGTGGGCATCCCTGTCTTGTTCCTGTTCTTAAGGGAATTGCTATTAGTAGGAAATGCTATGAACTTCCCTCACAGGGACTGCTTTTGCTGCATCCCATAGATTTTGTGTTGTTGTGTGTTCATTTTCATTGATTTCCAGGATGTTTTTTATTTCTTCCTTGATCTCCTTGTTAACCCATTCATTGTTTAATAATATGCTATTTAGCCTCCATGTGTTTGAGTGTTTTTATTGTAATTAACTTCTAGTTTCATGCCATTGTGATCTGAGAAGATGCTTGATATGATTTCAATCTTCTTGAACTTGTAAAGACTTAATTTGTGTCCTAACATGTGGTCTATCTTTGAGAATGCCCCATATGCACTTGAGAAGAGTGTGAATTCTTCCGTTTTGGGGTGTAATTCTCTGTAAATATCTATTAAATCCATTTGATCTAGTGCTTCATTTAGAGTCTCAGTTTCCTTGTTTATTTTTTGTCTAGAGGATCTACCCAGTGATGTCAGTGGGGTGTTGAAGTCCCCTGCTATGACTATATTGCTGTCGATTTTTCCTTTGAAGTCCTCCAGAAGTTTTTTAATGTATTTTGATGCTCCAATATTGAATGCATATATGTTTACCAAAGTTATATCCTCCTGTTGGATAGATCCTTCAATATTATGTAGTGACCTTCTTTGTCTCTAGTTATGGCCTTCATTTTGAAGTCTATATTATCCGATATGAGTATTGCTACACCAGATTTTTTTTCCTTTCCATTTGTTTGGACAATTTTTTTTTCATCCCTTTACTTTCAACCTATGTGAGTCTTTTGTTGTGAGGTGGGTCTCTTGTAAACAACATATATATGAGTCATGCTTTCTTATCCAATCAGTTACTCTGTGTCTTTTGATGGGAGCGTTCAATCCATTTACATTTAAGGTTATGATTGATATGTACTTATTTATTGCCATTTTTGTTTATTATGGTTATGTTTCTCTCCCTATTTCTTCTGCTTGTAATAACAGTCCTTTTAACATTTCTTGCATGCTGGTTTGGTGCAAATATATTCTCCCTTAACCTTTTTTTTTTTGGTCTGGGAAGCTCTTTATTTCACCTTCTGGTTTGAATGACAGCCTTGCTGGATAGAGTAATCTTGGATTCAGATCCTTGTTTTTCATTACCTTGAGTATTTCATGCCATTTCTTTCTGGCCTGCAGTGTTTCTGTTGAGAAATCAGTTGACAGCCTTATGGGGGATCCTTTGTAGGTAACCTGTTGCTTTTCTCTCGCTGCCGTTAAGATTCTCTCTTTGGGGCTGGCTTTAGCTCAGCAGTTCCTTCAAGTCAAGCTCTCAGCTTGCTAACCACTCTTGCTTGTGAGGGTGGTTCAAGACCCGCAGGTGCTCTCCAGTCCTTTGAAAGAAAAGAAGAAGAAAAAAGATTCTCTTTTTCTTTAATTTTTGGAATTTTAATTATGATGTATCTTGGTGTGGGCCTGTTTAGGTTCTCTTACTTGTGGTTCTCTGTGCTTCCTGATCTTGCATGCCTTTTTCTTTCACCAAGTTAGGGAAATTTTCTGCCACTATTTCTTAAATATATTCTCTAACCCTTGCTCACTTTCTTCGTCTTCTGGTACTGCTATGATACAGATGTTGTTATGTTTCATATTGTCCCACAGTTCTCTTAAACCATCCTCCTGTTTTTTAATTGTTTTTTCTTTTTGGTTCTCTGATTGGGTGATTTTTTCTACCCTGACTTCTAATTCACTGATCTGATCCTCAGCTTCCTCTAATCTGCTGGTTATTCCTTCCGATGTGTTCTTTATTTCTGCTATGTCATTCTTCATTTCTGCTTGGTGGATTTAAATTTCCAATTGATTGATTTTCATTGTTTCTATATCTTTGCTCATGCTGTTGAGCTTCCTCATAATCAATACTCTGAACTCTACCTCTGATAACTTGCTTAATTCCATTTCATTTATCCCTTCTTCTGTAGAATTCTCTTGTTCTTTCATTTGGGATTTGTTTCTTTGTTTCACCATTTTGGCTGTCTCAGTGGGTTTTGGAGTCTGCCAAATTTTCCCTGTGGGTGTTGGTGTTCCTCTGATTGTGGCTCCCTCCACTGGGATTGGATCAGTATAGAAGGGACCAAGCTGAACACCAATGTCTGGTCTTACTTTCCTGGGTAGAGTTGCAGGCCAAGCAAATATTCAATTATTTTAGAGCTTTTGCCTGTAGGCTGACTATTAGTCTCAGTTACTTAATGAACTATGGGTTGTAGCCCTCAGCTGAATGAGAAATCCCTCAGATGGAGAGGGTAAGATGATTTCCAGTGGGTGAGGCAATTGTTTTCCCCTGGGTTAAAGTTGCTTTGATAAGAAAGTGGTTTCTGCAGTGTGGGTTATTGGCTCAGTGCTGGAGCCTAGACCTCTTGCCTTCACAACACAGTCCCCAGAGTCATGACCCCCAACACTGAGAGCCAGGTCCAAAGCTCAAAGCTTTCAAAGCTTTTCTCTGCCTACTATCTGGCAGGTAGCCTCTGGCTGTTAATGAACTTCAGGTTGCACTTCTCTGGCAGGGTGGTGTTAAATTCCAGAGGGAGGAACAGTTGCTTCTCCCCCAGGCTAAAACCGCTCTGATGGGGCTACTTGACAGAGATGGCTGCTGAAGCCATGGGGGAGGGGCTCAGCATAGGAACTCAGGCTTCCACCTTTCACAGTCAGTCCCCAGAGCCACGACCCCAACACTGAAAGCCAGGTCCAAAGCTCAAATCTTTCAGAGGCTTTTCTCTGCCTACTATCTGGCTGGTAGTCTCTAGCTCTTAATAAGCCTCAGATTGCACTTCTCTGGCAGGGTGGTGTTCAGTTCCTGAGGGAGGGGCAGTTACTTCTCCCCTGGGCTCTGGGAAGGGGCTCTTTGAGTAATATGGCTACTGTCCTATGAGGAGTGATTCAGCATAGAACTCCTGATGGCCTCCTTCCCAGCTCTCTCTCCAGTGCCACAAACCCCAGACTCTCCTCACACAGTTCCAGTCCAGTCCACCCTCACTCTGCTGGAGCCCAAGGTAAATGGCTTGGCTGTAATTTAGTGCACTGGCCCTTCAGGGAAGTACCAGTGTTCCCCGTTCCTCTCACTACTGGACAAAACCTCTGCTCTGGTGATTTTCTTAGCCGGGTGTTATGTGGATGCCTTTCCTTGTTCTGCTACTCTATGCTGGGGAGCCAGCTTGAGGTTTTAACCCTCAACTTCTCAGAGGGAACTGCTAACAGCTCAGACAGCCCTCAGCTGCTACCCGTGGGCATCCGGTCAGTCCTTTCACACCTCCACAGCTCCTACCAGTCTTAATTTGGGGTTCTCTTTATGTCCCTGGTTATAAGGGTTCTCTCAAGCTGCTCTTTAGTAGGCTTTTCCTTATGACTTGTCTTTATTTTAGTTGTAATTCCAGTTTGGTCCTGGGAGATGGTCTATGTGGCTTCCATTCACTCTGCTGCCATGTTTCTCCTCTGAAAAGTATGTCTTTCTTAACCTCACTAGGTACCAAACAAGGGTTTATAACCTTTAGAGTTAATAGAAGATAATGTAGGAGAGTGTCTTTACGACCTAAAAGTAAGGAAGGGCTTCTGAAACAAAATTTCAAAAATATAAACCCTAAGACAAAATAGTTGATTAAATTTGAGTCATCAAAATTGAGGATTTTCATTCAGGGAAGGACACCATTGACAAAGGTAATAGATTAATATAAGAATGAGAAATATTTGCAATCTTAAACTGACAAATTATTAATAAGCAAGAATATATTAGGAACTCTTGAGAATAACAAAGTGGAGATAGTAACCCCAAGGAATGAGAGGCAAATAGTGTGAAGAGACAATTTACAGAAGGGGGGTGGGAATGAAGCACATGAAAAGAAGCTGAGAGTATTTAGTAATCAGAGAAGTGTTAATTAAAATAGCACTCTTAAATCACTTTAGATCTATTTGACTAGCAGAAATTAAATGGCTAGATATTGTCAAGTGTTGATGGAGAGGGAGAGATATAAGGAACCTTACCCATGGTTGGTAAGAGTGTAGATTGTTGCAGCCACAGGAGGTAAGATTAGAGCTCAAGGAATCATAAGCACCATAGGGTTCAGAACCATGTCTGCAGCCAACGTCCACACAAGTAAAACTTGCTTGCAATACTGTCTCTTTCCTCGATTAGTTTCGAATTTTAGTGCTGCTGAAGCCATTCTGATTTACAGACACACAATGACGTACTGCACTGTGACTTCAAGAGAGTTGTGGAAATATAGGTTCTAGTTTCTACCTCTCCAGGGCAGGAAGACATACTAGAAGAGTGGAGTCCCACCACCTCCAGCCCAGTTGGGGTTTAGGCATGGGTATTTTATAAAATCTCCCTACACCGTTCTAATATGTAGCCAGTATTTTAGAACATTGCACCCAAAGGATATTGAAGAAGAGGTGGAAAGTGCTGATTTAGTTAGTTCCTCTGCCACACCACCATAGAACGCCTGATGCACACTTGCTATTATTGATGTACTGTGTTCCTATTGATGTACTGTGTTCTTGTACTGTATTGTGTCACAGCACTGCAGGAGTTTGTCTGTAGCAAGAAAACAAATCAATTACCTTTGCCACAATTCATTTTTCCCATGCAATGAGGGTGGTCAGAAAAGCAATTTACTGGAGATATTAAAGACCATAATTAGCACAGTCAAGGGCAAGTCATCTAACTGAGGAAAACCAAGAGGAACATGCTTAAGTAGGAGCAGAGAATATAATGGACACTTTTAAGATTCAGCTTGATACTGTCTAGAACAGACAGAACAGAACAGAACTGCTCAGTCCATCAGGAATGACTTTTGGAACTGTTGAAATAAATACCACAAAATTGTGTTCATCAAGCTCCAGGCATTGCCCAGAAGAGGAACCCTGTGGTTTCAAACAGCTAACTGATGAATCATATAAACCTGAAGAATGTCATTGATTTCATTAAGAAGTAAAACCTAAATGAAGAGCAGACGGAGCATTCTGTGGACTATTAGCAATTTCCACTACAGCAAAAAAAAAAAAAAAGTAGTGGTTTCTGCAGTGAATCTGAAGATTGTGGGTAGAATGTAAACAGAAGATCTTTGGAAAATGACTTGTTTGTGAATGGATTCTAGAGAAACCCATAAATATATATATATATATATATATATATATATATATATATATATATATATATATATATATATATATATTTTTTTTTTTTTATCCTCACCCGAGGACATTTTTCCATTTTTTATTCAGATAGAGTGGGAAGGAGAGATAGGAAGAGAGAGAGAGAGAAACATCAACGTGAAAGGGACACATCGAGTGGCTGCCTCCTGCACGACCCAACCAGGGCCAGGGACAAACTGCAACCAAGGTACGTGCCCTTAGCGGGAACCGAACCCGGGTCTCTCTGGACCGCAGGCCAACGAGAAGCCCACTAATATTAAAAACAATCACATTATATACTAAAAGTCACACACAATACATACATAATTAGTGGAAATGATGAAGTCAGATGTGCCCTACCATTAGCAGATTTAAATATGTCCATCCTTTCCTTATCTTCATCTTGCAACCTTCACTTCTTTCCAGGATTTTTCCTGATAGGCACTCTCTCATTAAATCATATGCTTCTAAATTCTCTCTCAGCTTCTACTTCTAAGAAACTAATCACAGACATTCAACATGATTTCTACTTGCCCAGGAAAGAAACCAGATACTCACTTTCTCAACTTCTGTGGTAGGTTGGATAACTATTGCCCAAATACCCTGATTCTCTTTTTGGTGTGCTGCTCTCAGTGGGCCGATGACACATCTCTATGCTCTTGAACTTAGGAGTGGCTATAGGACTTAGTATGGCCAATGATATGTTGGTAGAAATAACCATATGTCATCTCCAGGTTAAGAATTTTAAGAGTCAATATGTGTTTCACTGTTTTCTCTTTTCTCTTTGCCCCAAAACTGGTAATGTTCTAGATACAGTCTGCTGTGCCAGACTGCATCCTGGATTGGTGATGATAGGAACCAGAGCAGCGGCCCACCTTCAATGGACATGTAACAATAAATAAACCATTGTTGTCATAAGCCTCTGGTTAGTGTACTGCAGTAGTTAATTCTTTTTCATTTGTTGCATATAGTATACCTTTGTATGAATATACCACAATTTATATATCTATTCTACTATTGATGAACATTTGTTGTGGTTTTTTTTAATATTATTAGCTAAATGCCAATGAAGTTACTTGTACCATATATTTTAATGCACATAAATAAGCATTTCTGTTGGAAATGTATGCAGAATTGGAATTACTGGATAATGTAGTATACATATGTGCAGATTTAGTAGGTACTAACAAGCAGTTTTCCAAAGTGGTTGTACCAATATACTCTCTCACTCATTGTGCTGGAGAGTTCTAGTTGCTCCACTTTCTCATCAACAGTTAATAGTGTCAGTTTTTCTTTCTTCTTCTTCTTTTTTAAAAAATTTCTCTATTCTGATGGGTATGTAGAAATATCTCATTGTGATTTTTAGCAATCATCAGATAACTAATGGAATTAAACACCTTTTCCTATGCTTACTGGCCATTTGGAGTCTTCTTTTGTGCAGTGAATGTTCAATTTTTGGCCTTTGAAAAATTGGTCTCATTAATTTGTAGGTATGAGGCCTTTGTGGATATTTGTATTGAAAATATATTCTTTTACTTTTTGGTGAATCTTTCCACCATCTCAATCGTGTCTTTGATGAAAAAATACACACACACACACACACACACACACACACACACACACACATCATTGAGATAGGTGGAACTTTTATTATTTTTCCCCCCATTTATCAGTATTTTCCTCTATGGATGTAGCTTTGTGTAGCCTGTTAAAAAAATCTTTGCATAGGTTATAAAATATGCTATTTTGTTATCTTATAAAAGATTCATTGTTATATTTTCCACATTTAGATTTATCACCTATCTGGAATATATTTTAGGATAGTATGTCAGTAGTGATCAAGATTTATTTGTGACCACATGTATACCCAATTAATACAACATTATTTTATTGAAAAGAAAATCCTTTCCTTACAGCAGTGGCAGTTTGTCATAAATAAGGTGGACATAGATGTGTGGATTTATATCTGGACTCTTTATTCTGTTCCACTAGATAATTTGCTTATCATTGCACCAACATCACTTTGTTTGCATTATAACATATTTATAATAAATCTTGATTTAGGGTGTAAAATTCTTTAAATTTGTTCTTCCTCAAATTTTTTATGGTTTATTCTTTACTCTTTGCACTTCCATTTAAATTTAGAATCTGTCAATTACTATAAAACTTTGGTAGGATTTTGACTGGGGTTACATTGAATGTAAAGATCATTAGGCAATAATGGACATCATTAAATTCTGAGTCTTCTATTAGAAGTTAGTATATATATTTATTTAGATCTTTAGTTTCTGTCAGTAAAGTTTTGTAGTTTTTTGTGTACAGATTTTATATATCTTCTGTTAGACACTAAGAATTTAGTAGTGTTGATGCTATTATAGATGGTATCTTTTTAAAATTTCCTTTTCTAATTATTACTGTACAAAAAGTAATAACTCTGTATACTGACCCTGTAGCTAGTTACCTTACTAAATGTATATATTAATTTTCATAGTTATCTGTAAAATCTTTTAGATTACCTACATACCAATCATGTTATCTGTTAATAATGAGTGTTTCAGATTTTCTTTTTCAATATGGTATCTTTTCTTGTTTTTTAATCCCTAGTTTAATATTGGATGTACATGAGAATAGTGAGCATCCTTGTCTGTTTCTCAGTCACCAGTGAAAGCTTTCAATTTCTCATCAAGTATGTTTGCTGCAGCTTTTCGACTTAAGTAGATATTTTTTATCTGATTAAGAAAATTTATTTCATTTCTAATTTAATAGCAGTTTTTAATCATAAATGGGTATTAAATTTAAAAAATATTTTTTCTGCATCTATTAAGATGAGCATATTATTTTTCTCCTTTATTCTATTAAGTATATGATTGATTTAAAGCTTTAAGCCAGCCCAGTCGGTGTGGCTCAGTGGTTGAGCATTGACCCATACACCAAGAGGTTGCCAGTTTGATTCCTGGTCAGGACACATGCCAAGGTTGTGGGCCCAATCTTCAGTGAGGGGCATGCAGGAGGCAGCCAATCAATGTTCTCTCTCATCGATGTTTCTATCTCTCTCTCCCTCTTCCTTCCTCTCTCTCTAAAATCAATAAAGAAAATAATAATAATAATAATAATAATAATAATAATAATAAAGGTTTAAGCCAAACTTGTATACTGGGAATATATACCACTTGATCATAATATATTATCTGTTTATTTATTGTGGATTCAATAGGCTAATATTTTAAGATATTAATGTCCATGTTCATGATAAATATTGGCCTGTAATTTTAATCTTTCTTTAATTAATTTTTCAGGTTTTGGTATCAAGGTTAAAATGGTTTGTTTAAAGAGTTAAGATAGAGTTTTTCTATTCTCTGGAAGAGTTTGTGTAAAATTTAGTATTTTTTCTTCCTTAACTGTTTGAAAGAATTCACTCATGAAGTACTCTGGGACTGAATATTTTCAATTATGGATTTCATAATTTAAATCCATAATTTCTTTAATAAATATAAACATATTGAGACTTTCTGTTTCTTCTGGTGTATTTCTGGTAAGTTTAGAAGTTCATTCTTTTAATCTAAATTTGCAAATTTAGTCGAATAAATTAGTTCATAACATGCTTTAAAAATATTTTTAGGATCTGTGGTAACAGTCTCTTCTTCATTTCCTCATATTTAAAATTTATAATCGCTCTTTCTCTCTGCCTTACTAGGGGTTTATACATTTTTGAATGTTTTGTCTTCTTTATTTAAGTTTTTATTGTGATAAAATTCACATAACATAAAAGTCACAATTTTAACCATTTTGAAGTATACTTTCAGTGGCATTTAATCCATTCACAATATTGTACATCATCAGCACTATCTAGTGTCAGAATATTTTCATCACCCCAAAAGGAAACCGATACCCATGAAGCTGTTACTCCCCATTACCCTCTTCCCTCAACCCCTGGTAACTACTAACCTGTCTGTGCATTTGCCTCGTTTGGCTATTTTGTATCAATGATATCACATAATATGTGGCCTTTTTTGTCAGGCTTCTTTCACTTAGCATATTTTCAAGGTGCATCCATGTTGTAGCACGCATCAGGACTTCTTTTTTTATAACTGAATAACATTCCATAAAATGGACATTCTTTTTTAAAATTTATTTTCTAGTTCATTGATTGCTGGTCTGATCTTTATTATTTCCATCCTTCTACTCTCTTTGGGTTTTTCAGTTTCTGAGATACATGTTTACGTAACTGAAGTGGGATGGTTCTGTTCATTTTTGTTTTATATCCTTCGAGGTTCTGTTTCTAGGTGCACGTGAATCCTGGCTCTCTCGGGCTAGACATACACATTGGGGGCTCCTATACTTTAATCTAGATGCCTGTGCATGAAATAGGGATAATAACATGGGTCCTATCCTCTTTACCAGGATGTGATGAGATTGTCTAGGTGAGAGCAATTTTTAAACTCGTTGCTACAATTGGATAGAACTTTGTGCTGCCATCGCTGTACATCTGTATAGAGGTTTCACAGATGTTTTCTTGTTTTATTTCATATAGCAAACCCACAGGAATAGTTTTCATTTCACAGATGTTATTTCTGCTGCTATAGAACTTCAGAAAGTGACCATGACTCCAATGTTTACAGTCCAGTGTGGTTTTGTTTTTTTCCTGTCTTCCCTAGAGCTACCTCATGCATCATACAGAATGGTGTCACTGGAGTTCTTAGTACATGGAAATTTCACACTTTCAGACACTCAAGAACATTGAAGCTACTGCCCACCAGGTTCAGCATCCTCTCATGCAAGAGCACCCAGCACAGCCACTAACTCAACCCTTCTGTGCCTGCACAGAATGAAACCCCCCCAGTTTGGCTTTGGCTCTCTGCTAGTGCATTGACAGTTTTTACTGAATACTCAGTGCATTTGTGTGTGTGTGTGTGTGTGTGTGTGTGTGTGTGTGTGTGTGTAAAAATAAAAGAATTAGCAGATAATCTTTTTACCAAATATATTTAGGAAGTAACATTTGAACATAACACACATAAATATTTAGCCCATAAGGACTGAGGGAGGAAAGGAAAGGAATTATGAAAGTCACAGTGAGTGTTTTATAACAGCTTTTATTTTAATGTTGGGTTATAAATTGCTGGTGATAAAAAGAAATTGTGTCTTTAAAAAAGCTCCATAATGTCCCATAAATTTAAAATTTTCATAGACTCTAACATACTATTTTTTAACATATTTTGACAACTCTGAGATAGGAAGTTATATAATTGATAGTTTCTTTTTTAAAATTTTTATTTCTTTATTGATATTAGAGAGAGAGAGAGGAAGGGAGAGGGAGAGAGAAATAGAAACATCAATGAGAGAGAGAACATCAATTGACCACCTCCTGAATGCCCCCACTTGGGGATCAGGCCCACAACCTTGGCATGTGCCCTGACCTGGAATTGAACTGGTGACCTCTTGGTGCATGGGTCAATGCTCAACCACTGAGCCACACTGGCCAGGCTAATTGATAGTTTCTTGTAATTCAGTTGTAAGATAATTGATAGGATTTTTTCTTTCTTGGTGGTACATAAAATAATAAAATAATTAAGTAATAATAAAAATAAAGGTTTATGTATTTAACACTGAGGGTATTTTAAAATCAATACAATATGGTATATTGAAGTATTCTAAATACTACAGGGGCTCCTGTAATGGTTCTCAAACATGTATTCATTTCTTTATTCAACAATATATATTGAGCACGTAGCCTGTGTTAGGTGCTACACCAGGCACCAGGGCTTAACAATAAATAAGCCACTGTTATATAGGTTAATGGTCTAGTGAGATAAACAGAAAAGTAAGAGTATTAATAATAAAGTGGAAAGAATAATAAAGAAGCATGATGCAAGGGACATATGAGAAAGGTATTTAAGATTTAAGGGTCAAGAAAGACTGGCTGAAGTAAATTCCAAACTAATGCCTGGAGAGCAAATAGGATTTTGTCATATCAAAACTGGGCAATAGAGAGGTTATGGGGGGGAAAAAGTGTTTTAGACAAAAGAGTAGGTGCAAAGGTCCAGGGCAAGAATTCTACAGAGAGTAAATTATTTCAAAGTAATTGATAGCCCTTTGGATGTCATTAATTACTCAAGAGTTTTTACTTTTCTTTTAGACAAGGATTTTAAATGTCTGGCTCTCACCATCATGGAATTCAGGGGTGGTATGTGAAACCACTGGAATCAAGTGTGAGTGTGTTTTGGGTGTATGAATCCAAGGAGAGAGTTTACTGCATCCACCAGTCTCAAAGTTGGTTGTGTCCCTTCAAAAAAAAGTTAATCGCTAATCTAAGGTCTCACAGAGTCAACAAATAAATTGGAAAGAATATTTGTATAGTGTATAATTTATACAATAAATAAATTACTAGGTTAAAAAGTTAACTGGATCAGAGGAGGATATCTTCTCACTAATCATCAGGGAAATGCAAATCAAAACCATGAGATACCACTTTACACATGTCAGAATGATAATTATCAAAAAGTCAATAAATAACAAGAACGTTACCAAGAACGTGGAGAAAGTGGAATTGGATTGTAAATTGGTACAGCCATTGTGGAAAACAGTATGGAGGTTCCTCAAAAATTAAAAATAGAACTACCATATGACCCAGCAATTCCACTTCTGGGTCTTTATCCAAAGTAATAGAAACACTAATTTGAAAGATATATGCACCCCTATGTTCACTGCAGCATTATTTACAATAGTCAACATATGGAAGCCACCCAAGTGTCCATCAATAGAAGAATGGATAAAGAAGATGTGATATGCATATACAATGGAATACTACTAAGTCATAAAAAAGAATAACATCTTGCCATTTGTGACAACATGGATAGACCTAGAGAGTTTTATGTTAAGTGAAATAAGTCAGATAAAGAAAGACAAATACCATATGGTTTCACTTACATGTGAAATCTAAAAAACAAAACAACAGAAACAGATTCATAGATACAGAGAAGGAACTGATGGTTGCCAGAGGGGAGGGGGTAGGGAATGGGTGATAAAGGTGAAGTGGATTAAGAAGTACAAACTTCCAGTTATAAAATAAATGAGTTAAGGGGATGTAATGCACAGCCTAGGAAATACAGTCAATAATATTGTAGTAACTTTGTACTGTGACAGTTAGTTACTAGAATTATTGTGGTGATCACTTTGTTAGGTATATAAATGTTGAATCATTATGTTGAACACCTAAAACTAATGTAATATTGTTAACTGTATTTTAACTAAACTTTACCTAAAAAAGGTAAATTGCTGGGAAGGTAGGGGTGATAGAGTCCTTAACAACCTGGTATAGCACATCCTCAATCAGTCACAATTCCACAGGGCACTATGTGGGAGAAGAGTCCAGAGACTCTGCCATGCCAGACAGTAACCCCTTAGTTGCTGAATCAGGGGGAGGGAAAGGGCTTCTAGTGGAAAGGGAATGATCAACGTTGTGGGGGACTGCTTGGGGGTGTTGAGGAAGTGGCTGTATATCAACCAGTACAGAAATATGGCACTATTCTACCAATCAGTAACTCTGTACTGAGGCTAATCATTTTTTCTGAGCTCTGTGGTGTTAGTGACTGGTGGAGGGCAGAGGATGCAAGAGGATGGTATCGTGAACAATAACATTGGAAAAGGCCTCTCAAGAAAAGTGACATATAAGCTAAGACCCGAATGACAAGAAAGAAAAACGCAGGGAGCAGATAAGTAAGGGGATGGGGAGAGCATTCTAGCCAAAAAATACCAAAGACAAAAACGGTGAGGTGCAGTCAGCTTGCCATATTTACGGAATGAAAAGAAGGCTGATTCTGCTAGAACATTATGCTGTGTTAATGATAACAAATTAGGTCAGAGGAGAGGCACATGCCAGAGCTTGTGGGGCCTTTTGGCCATGATTAGAAAGTAAACTGGGAAGCTATGAGAAGGAGAACTTTAAGCAGGAAATGGTATGATCTGATTACATTTTTTAAAATTAATTTATTTTTGTTACAGATGTTTCTCCTTTTTCCTCCACTGACACCCTCCTCCCGTCCCTCCCCATCCGAGCATTGTTGTCTATGTCCATTGGTTATGCTTATATGCATAAGTTCTTTGGTTTATCTCTTCCCTTCCCCCACCCCCTCCTCTGAAACTTTCAGTTCTGAACCCTACTTCTGTGTCTCTGAGTCTATTTTGTTCATCACCTTATTTTGTTCATTATATTCCACAAATAAGAGAGATCAAGCATCACATGATTTACATGTTTAAAAAATTACTTTGGCCTAGCCAGTGTGGCTCAGTGGTTGAGCGTCAACCCATGCACCGAGAGGTGGCCAGGTCAATTCCTGGTCAGGGCACATGCCCAGGTTGTGGTCCAGATCCCCAGTGAGGGGCATGCAGGAGGCAGCCAATCAATGTTCTCTCTCATCGATGTTTCCATCTCTCTCTCCCTCTCCCTTCCTCTCTCTCTAAAAATCAATAAAGAAAAAATAAGTAAACAATAAATAAATAAATAAATAAATAAATAAATAAATAAATAAATAAATAAAAGGTTACTCTGGCTTCAGTTAGGAGACTGACTTGGGGGGTTAGAAGAGATTAACGAAGAGAGACTAATGAGCACAGGGGTGATGGTCGTCTGGACCAGCGTGGTAGCAGTAGAATTCGAAGTGGGCTGGTTCAAGACTTATTTGGAAGTTGTGGTGGTTTAAAAGACATTTCCACACGTCTTTGATATGCCTCCCCTCAAGAGGTGGAGCTTTAATCTTCTCCCCTTGAATGTGGGTGGGAGTTTGCTGTTTTCTCCTGGTAAAGAGAATGTGGCAGAAGTAGGGCTGTTACTTCGAGGTTGTTAAGTGGCTTCCATTTGGGGGACATGCTCTCTTGCTCTGTTAGATTCCTCACCCTGGGAGAAGCCAGCTACCTGGTTATACCTGGACCTCTGCAGAGAGGTCCCTGTGGCAGGGGACCAAAGCCTGCCAAGAACCACGTGAGTGACCTTGGAAGTTGATCTCAGCTCCTCCACCCCACTCCAGTGACTTTTTAGATGAGAATACAACTGTATTAGTCAGGGTTCTTCAGAGAAACAGAAAGAAAGAAAAAGAAAGAAAGAAAGAAAGAAAGAAAGAAAGAAAGAAAGAAAGAAAGAAAGAAAGGAAGGAAGGAAGGAAGGAAGGAAGGAAGGAAGGAAGGAAGGAAGGAAGGAAGGAAGGAAGGAAGGAAGGAAGGAAGAAAGAAAGAAAGAAAGAAAGAAAGAAAGAAAGAAAGAAAGAAAGAAAGAAAGAAAGAAAGAAAGAAAGAAAGAAAGAAAAAGATTTACTATGGGAATTACTGCACATGGTTATGGAGGCTGAGATATGCCACAATATGCTGTCTGCAAGCTGGAGACCCAGGAAAACTGGTAGTGTAATTTAGTCTAAAAATGAGGGGGCTGCTGATGTTAAGTCCCAGAGTCCAAAGGCCCGAGAACCAGAAGCTTCGATGTCTAAGGGCAGGAGAAGATGGATGTCTCAGCTCAAGTAACGAGAGAGTGAATTCCTCTTTCCTCCACCTTTTTGTTCCTTTCGGGTCCTCAAAGGACTGGAAGATGCTAGCCCACTTGGATGAAGGCTGATCTTCTTTACTCAGTTTGCTGAGTCAAGCGCTAATCTCTTCTCGAAAGACTCTCACAGTCACTCCCAGAAGTAATGTTTTACCAACTATCTAGAAATCCCTTAGCTCAGTCAAGTTGACACATAAAATTAACCATTACCTGCCCTGGCCGGTTTGGCTCAGTGGTTAGAGCCTTGGCCCTGGGAACGAAGAGTCACGGGTTTGATTCCAGTCAAGGGCATGTACTTTGGTTGCGGTTCGACCCTGGCCCTGGTCCAGATTGTGCAGGAGGCAGCCAATCTCTCTCTCTCTCTTTCTTTCGCTCCCACTCTATCTGAAGATAAATGAAAAAATATCTTCGGGTAAGGATATATATTAACCATTACCACTTAGCTGCTAGCTCAGCTGCCAGCTCATGAGAGATCTTGACCTTGAGCCAGAGGTATCCTGCTATGCCAAGTCTAGATTCTTGACCCACAGAAACTATGAGATAATAATGTTTGCTGTTTTTAACTGCTAGGTTTTGACTT
Organism: Tadarida brasiliensis; assembly: GCA_030848825.1. Classification (NCBI taxonomy): domain Eukaryota; kingdom Metazoa; phylum Chordata; class Mammalia; order Chiroptera; family Molossidae; genus Tadarida; species Tadarida brasiliensis. The sequence continues at coordinate 71,341,310 of CM061267.1, read as the reverse complement.
AATTTGTTGTGCGGCAACAGATAGTTCATACAGAAGTGGAGCCCACGGGACTGACTGATTTATTTTGTGCAAGAAGATGTGAGAGAAAGGGATGGGTGAAGATGTCTAGATTTTGGATTTGATAAAATGAATGGTAGTGGTGCCATTTACTGGGAAATATTTATATTTGGAAAATATAACTTCTTGGGATGGAGGAATCAAGAGTTTTGCTTTGGACATATTTTGAAGAGACTGTGAGATATCCAAGTGGTAATGTCAACCAGGCAGCAAAGTGAGTGTTCACCAGCCAACCAGTCATTAAATGTCTAATATGTGATCACTCTTGGCCGGGCTCTTTTCTATGCCTTGGGGTCGTAGTGTGAAACAAGACACACTTCAGTAAGCTTCCATTCCGTTCGTCAGCAACAGATCACAAATAACAAGATGATTTCAAAAATAATAAGTAATGGAGAAATGGGATAATGTCAAAGGTTGTTGGAGGTGGGGCATGCTACAGAGATTAAGGATGGTTTATTAAAGCTACAGTAAGAAGCTTGAGCTAAATGTGTACACTTTGGAAACTTCAGCAGACTGATGGTATTTAAATCCACTGGAACTGATGGGATCTCCTCAAAGGAGAATGTAGAAGGAGAAAATATCTCAGAACCAGTCCTAAGGCTTCATCATTTAGAGGTCCGTGTCAGGAAGACCCTGCAAAGAAGACCAACAAGGTAAAACTGGGAGATATGGGATCACAGAACACAAGAGAGGAAAGTATTTTTTTAAAAAGGGAGTGATGACCTGTGCCCAGTGTTGTTACAAGTTGAATACAATTACTGCAGAGAAGAAACCACTGGATTTGATAATATAGATATAAGGATTATTTAGTAAGAGCAAATTTTACAGATGAGTGAAAGGAACACAATTTACACTAGAATGGATTAAGTAAAGAATGGGAGATTAAAGCTACTCCCTGAGGTTAGTTGCTGAACCAATCATTTTCTTATGCTCATAAACAATGAGTAAGGAATTTGGGCAGGGATTAGCAGGCCCATTTTTCTGCTCCACGTGGTGTCAACTGGGGTGCTTCAGTGGTATTCAGTTGGTGGCTGGACTAGTCTGGAGTGTCCAAGAAGGTTTCACTCATATTTCTGTTGCCTTCGTAGAGATGGATAGAAGGTGCTTAGCTTCTCCATGTGTTCAGGGACTTCCCCATGGACACTCCAGTGGGGTGGTCAGATTTGTTCTGTGGAAGCTCAAGTTAAAGAGCAAGTGTCCCAAGTGACAGGAGGTGGACGCTGCTGCTGTCTAAGGCTATGCCTTCAACCTAAATAGCACCACTATATTTGATGAATCAAAGCATTCCCAGAATCAGTGTGGACTTGAGGGGAGGAGTCTCTACCCTGCTTCTCAATGGGCCGAGTGTCAAAGTATTTGTGGCCGTCATTAATCGGCTACCAGACGTGATAAAATGAAAGCAGCAACTGCTGGCAAGTCTTTCAATGAGGTTTTACTTTTTCACAGGAGCAGAGAAAGAGGGCAGTCGTTAGGATGTGGGATCAAAGAGCATTTTCCCCAGAAAACTGCAAGTGACAATAAAGCATGTACAAAGTATTCCAGAAAAGAGGAAGAGTGGATGCTGTAGGAGAGAGAAGGTGTCACGGACCAAATTCCTTAAGAATGAAAGGGACCCAGAGAAAGGGAGGGGCCACTAGTGAAGCAGGAAACACCTGGTTCGTGGTGACAGGAGAGATGGGTATGCAGAGGCACCTCCTACCTGGCTTTGCTCAGAAGCCCCCTTATCAGTGAGGCCTTCCCTGACCTCTTAAATGGTACCTCAGTGCTCCTTATCTCCCCTCCCCATTCTGTACTTCTCCATAGATATGGGCATTTTGCACAGCACTGTGTATGCAGTAGTGATACATTCCACCGGTTTCTGGCACATAGCGGGTACTCCATAAATGTCAGCGGCTGCCTGAATGGGACGACACCGGAGCAGTGTCCTCGATGGGCTGTAAGGTCAGGAATGGTGCTGAGAGAATGAGATGCTCGATATCCAGATGTTTGAAGGTGACACACAGTGGTGGCCTTCTGTGCCCCCCTTCCTTCCATGCCTTTTCCGGCTGAGTCCGGGGAATCAAGTGACAGAACCCCTGTGAACCAGAAAGATTAAGAACTTTTTGGCACAAAGTGAGGCTCTCCTCGAAGCTTGGCTCTCCTTTCCCACGGCTCTCCATTAGCTCCCACCTGCTTGCTCTCCCCTTCTTTCCCAGTCTAGGCAGCTGTGCATGGTTTCCTCTTTTAAAGTCTCGGGGAGCTCGAGCTCCTGGCCGCAGGCAGGCGCTGACCAGAGGCGAGCGCCGCCCTCTGGGTGCCCAGCCCGAGGGGTGAGGGGTGAGGGGTGAGGGGTGAGGGGCGGCCTGCGGCGCGGAGGGCGGGACCCCGCGGGCCAATCCCTGGCGGTGCAAGCGGGACTGGGGTTGCAGGCAGGCGGGTTCTCCCCGCTGTCTGTGCATCAGCTCACCTCTGTTTGTCTGTCCCAGGCCATGGCGAAGCTGTTGGTGCTCACCCTGCTGGGGCTGGGAGGGACCTTCTTCAGGGATCACCTGTCTTCTTACCAGTAAGTCGGGTTGTGGTGAGGGCCCCCGCACCTGTCCTCCCGCCCACCCCGCCAGCCCAGGACACCCCGCCCCCGAAAGTGGGTCCACAGGCAAGTGCTGGATGCACGTCCCGCAGGGGTTTCCAAATGATTGTCCAACTTAGGTGTGCCACTTGAGAACATGTGCTTGCTCGCGGTCTGAGAGATGGATGGGGTAAGGAGACAGCTGTCAGTGGTGAGAGTGGCCAAGTTGGTGGCTGGCTTACACTAATTCAGTTTTCATGAAGACCCATGTGCCTGGCTACACATTCACTTCTCAACTTCTCTTCAAAACAGATAACCAACCCGAGCTCGCTCTAATGTTGTGTGAATTAGGGAAAGGGGCCCCCACCGTGGCTGCCTGGCGCATGCGCTCCAGTGGGGACCAGGGAGTGGGGGAGGGAGGGGAAGAACCCTGGCGCTGGCATTTGATGTCCTGGGTTCTGCTCTGTTCCTTCCATTGTGGGATCTCGAGCGAATCACTTTACATCTCTTAACATGCGCTGCTTCAGTACATCTGAACAGTTAATCCACACTCATACAGGGAGCAGCTAACACTGTGCCTGGGACATAGTAGCTACTCAGTGAATGTTAGTGCCCTGCTTCCCTTAAAGGATTTTCTATGTTGTTAGATACTGGGAGTGGAGGGTAGTTTTAAGAATTTAGCAATAGTTTTGTGGTAATTTTTTATAGGGGTTCAAAGTCTAGAGATCACCTAAGACTTAGTCAACAGTACCTGTTGTTGACTTTGAAGTAAAACATTACTAAAAGTCAGATTGAACATTTTGGACTTTTAAAAATAAATATATATATATATAAACTGTATGAACTAATTAGAAGCTTACATTCAGAAGAGGTTTTTTTAATTTTTTTTTTTTTTTATAAATTTGTGTGTTTTTTCTTCTGTTGGTTGGTTTTGGAATCATAAACTGTTAGAAAAAAAGTAAGAAATCATGATTTGGGGTTTTAAATCATGTGAATATTGATTTGTGGATATATATATACACACACACACACACACACACACACACACACATACATATTCCCAGCATGTGTGTGCATTGTGATATCATCCTGGGGTGAAAAGAAATGAGACAAAACCATCTCACATCCCATCTAAGCTTTCTCCTTTGGATTCTCCATTTGCAGCTGCACCTGGGCGTGTTCTGCCCACGCTCTCCAGCTGTCCCTCGTGGAGATGTCTTCCACGGCATTACAGAGCTGCCAGGAAGCAGTGAGGGTCTATCTTTCTGGTTTGCCTTCCTTAATTCACTCTAAGAAAGGAGACTGTAGCCACCTTGTATACATTTTTGTGTAAAAGTAAAGCTTTACCACACCCACCCTAAACTGTTTCTCTCAATATGAAGTCTTAGCTTATTTTATTCAACATGAGTATTTCCCAAAGTTTGTTCTTCGGAACATGAGTCTCAAGGCTTGTTCCACAAAAAAAAAAAAAAAAAAATAGTTCCTTGAACAAATGCATTTGGGAAATGTTGTCTGTTATAGCCTTCTCCTGGAGACTGACAATGCACTCTGGCACACTGAAGGCTTTGTAAAGTTCTTCAGTAAAAAACAACCACCGATTTTGCTTTGTTTCGGTCATCATTTCACAGACCTATTTGCCCAGGTCCTCCACTCCCCTTTTTGGTACCACCATGACACCCTGCATAATCTCTGGGAGAGTTTGAGAAGGGATATTCTATACCACTGACTTGGCACCAAGACTCACATTTCAACCTGAAGAAGTTGGCTCTTGGCCTTGGGCAGCAGGGGAAGCTCAAAGCTCATCCAGAGAAAGAAACTCACAGGAAAATGGTTCCAGGGCCCCAAGTCCACTTCTCATTTTCCTGAGGACCAAAGTACACTATGTCCTGGCTGTGACAGGTTCACAGAAGTGATATAGGCCTGGGGCTGGAGGGAACTGACTTGTGGAAGGATACAAGGGTGTCTTGGTGCTGTCCCTGACACTTCCAAGGTGATAGCCACACAGACAAAGGAACTGAGAGAGCTCCCCACCCCTGCCTGTGGCCTTCACATCCAGGGAATGGACTACAGCCCCGGGCGTGTGCAGTGTCTCAGGCCATGTCTGTGTGGCAACTTCCCCATTCCTAAATTGCCTTGTGAGCCAGGCAGCATGCCTGCTCTTTCGTGTGGTTTTGACTCTGAGAAAAGCCAGTTTGGCTGTCCTTGACATTTTTCACAAGTCTTGGCTCATTCAACAATTTCACATCCTTGACTGTCTTCCTCCATGCCACCATTGGACTGTCCTTGGTTAGACCTTCCCCCTTAACATCTTGACCAGTCCCTTGAGTTTCTTGGGGCACTGTGGGAATATTCACTGAGCTTTCTCTAGTCCAGAGTTTTTAAAAATTGTGGGTCACAAAATCCATGTAGCAGATCATGACCAGCATTTTAAAATAAATGAAATAGAATTGAATGTAAAAGTTAAGGGTGTATCTAGTACATGTTTTAGGGTGAGAATCTTTTGTGAACCTTATTTCAGATGGGTGTGGTGTGTGAGTGTGTATGCGGTGTGTGTCCATTGTGTAAAATGCTTTTCCTAATGTGGGTATCAGTCTGGACATTCTCAAGCCATGGTTCCATCACTTTCCCTTTTTATTTCTTTATTGTGAAGTTTTGTGATTGTATGTCAGATTTCCATTTTTGAAATGCCTTTTAGTTTCTCATGTCCCAGGGCAGATCCCTACCATCCTGTGAAGTCTGTTTTCTAAGTTCATGTCTATCGTTCAGGGAACCACCATCTCCTTGCAGGCTAGGTCTTCCTCATCTCTGGATCTCTGGCAGCCAGACCGGTGGCTCTCTACCCTGGTTGTGCATCGGGATGAACTTGGTGCTTTAACAAAGCCAGTTACTGGACCCCACTCCTAGCCTTTTCGGTCAGACCCCCTTAGAAGGTGAAATTGATAGCCAATGGCATGGTAGTAGGGACATGTTGCTTTTTTTTTTTTTTTTTTTTTTTCTGAATTAATAACGAAAGTTCAATTGCCTCCAAATTCCTATCATTTTGTACCAGGTTGGTAAGAATTTTATCCAAAGTATCCATTGACCTCTAGCCCATCTCCTCCTTCTGTGAAACTAAATTATCAGTAAGGCAAGTAACATTTTGGGGGCCTATCTTTAGCCAAATAAGATGTCTAGGATTCTTAGATAATCATTGCTGTTCACTATGACTATGATAATATATTGTATCATCAGTTATGAAAAAAAATGTTTATTGTTTAAATCTCTTGGCTGTGCTAATGTTGTAGCCCATTTCTTTCAAATGCCTCATCAATAGCTTTGCTCTGCTCAGGCGGCCTGCTGGTACTTCCTTCTCACATCTGTTCTTTTTTCCTTTGTCCTTTACTCCAATGTTCTCTTCGATGCGTACGTACTGAGATGTAATGTGTCGCTTTTGGGTATGTTTGTGTGATATGTCTTTTTATATGCTGGCCCTGGGTATGATTTTTTGAAGTTATAAATCCTTTTAAGTACACGTGCATTTTTCAAGTAGCACACCTGAAAGCTGATACCCAGTCCCGGCTTTGGAGTCAGACTGGGCAGATGGGCTGAAGGCCCATCTGTCAGCAGCCCTAAAACATCAATGGCATAAATTGGAACCATGTTGCTATTTAATCCAAATTTCCACATAGGACTCCTTACATAGCTGAAGAAATAGTTCCTGTTCCTGCCAAAGGGCACAGAGCCCTGGAGGGGACATTATATATCCTCTTTGTGTATCTATTCACTTATGCCTACTAAATACTAAATATTATTCCTAGAGAGCCCACGTGTCTTGCTCTGGCCTTGCCTGGTAGAATTGCTCAGGTTCCAAGGACCACAAACCCTGGGGTTGAAACCCAGGCAAAGTACAGTTAAAGAAAACTTTATTGGCTACTTACCTTTGCAACTTATAATTTCTGAATAGTTTTATATGTATTTTATTCCTTTTTTTCTCCCCCTAGAACACGACTTAATGCTTTCCGAGAAGTAAAACCAGTAGAACTTCCTAACTGTAATTTAGTTAAAGGAATAGGTAAGTAAGTATGTGAGAGAAGGAAATATCCCATTTGAACTTTCAGTATTATCTTGCTATATATATGATTACTACACCTGTTAAGCTTTGTTCAAAAATAAAACTATGAACCAGAAGAGTATTATTAGGTCAGGTAACTTGAAATAAATTATTTGTCTTTTGACTTCACTAACATATTGCCAAGGTGTTGACAGAGTTTTGATCACTTCTTTGTATTTGGTCAGTTTAGCAAAAACAATAGAATGGTGTTTGATTTTACAGTAATATAACCTGAGGAGATGGTGGAGGAGAGGCAGAAGAAGGAGAGAAAGCATAGAGTAAAGGGTAAACTTTTAAAAAACCCTCACACACCTTTGCAGTTACTACAAGGCTACTCCTTATGCATCTCTATTTTAATATCAGGGAAGAACGTTTTTCCCAGAAGCTCTCAGCAGATTTCCCTTTAGATCTCATTAGTCAGAGCTAGACAACTGGCTGGTGCCCTAGCTGCAAAGGAAGCTGAGAAAGTAATTATCCAGCCCCCATCGTAGGAGGCAGGCCCTGTCAGCAAGATGAAGGACAGGTGAACAGAACAGCAGCTGGGAGGCAACCGACAGGGACTTGAGTCCCCACCTGGTTTCAACCGACCAGCTTTGTTATCTGAAGACGACTTGTTCAAGATCAATGCTTATGTTGTTTTGTGTTCTTTTGTTTGTTTGTTAGTTCTTATTTGTTGTTGTTTTTTAATTATTTATCTTAGTTCCCTAAGGTCAGAAAGGCAGGACCAGATGACTTATTCAGTTAGCATGGATTAGCTTGGTCAGATACCTTACAGTGTAATTTTTTTCTAGAAAACAGAGGCAATGTTGATATTACATATCTCTAGATATCTGAAAAACAAACATCTCCACAAAGAGTATCAATACAAAATTAAAAGATCTCATTTGTTTCTAGACTAACTGAAATTTTTAAAAAATTACATGTATTTAAAGTATAACTAACTTGGTGATATTTTACTGATGTTTATAAGTAACGGTAAATGCATACACTGCGTGTGAAGTATGATCCCGTTCTAACCAAAGCGTTTGGAATTTGCTCATGTTTCCAGTGTGGTTTTCAAAGAGTTCATTTGATTCGGAACTATTGAGAATCAATATATATTGGTAGTTTACTCTGTGTCTTTAAAAAAAACAGCGTTATTTTCAAACTATCATACGTTTTGTACATTTTGTGAAGTTCCATGAACTTTATTTATTTATTTATTTTATTTTTTATCCTCACCTGAGGACACCTTTCCATTTTTTGCTCAGATAGAGTAGGAGGGAGAGAGAGGAAGAGAGAGAGAGAGAAACATCGATGTGAAAGGGACACATCGAGTGGCTGCCTCCCGCACGACCCAACCAGGGCCGGGGACAAACTGCAACCGAGATACGTGCCCTTAGTGGGAACCGAACCCAGGTCTCTCTGTACCGCAGGCCGACGCTCTAACCGCTGAGCCAAACCGGCCAGGGCAGGTTTCATGAACTTTATATGAGATTTCAGACTCAGGAAAAAGTTCTAGTCCACCAATTTAAAATAAATATATTAAGTATAAATTTTAATTATACTTAATTATATCAATGTCTTTTCGTTTTTATATAATCACATGAAAGGTGTAATTATTTTGACCTTATCAGAGAGATGATGCAGCGCCATTTTCCAGTTAGGAGTGCTAAAAAAAAGAAAGAGAGAAAAATGACCATGAGCTTCCAGCAATAGTGTGAAGCAATCTGTGCCATCTGTTCTTTCTTTCTTTTTAAAAAATGCATCTTTATTGTTGAAAGTATTATCTGTTCTCTTTTCTGGCAGAATCAGGCTCTGAAGACTTGGAGATACTTCCTACTGGACTGGCTTTGATTAGCTCCGTAAGTATTTCCTTTCACTGGATCATTTCCTAGAACCAATAGCTTAAGTCTTTCATTTAAAGCTTCTATATACCCATGCTAACCTTCAAATATGGTTCAAACAACAAACTGTAGCCCTGGCCAGTTTGGCTCAGCGGTTAGAGCATTGGCCCGCGGACCAGAGAGTCCCGGGTTCGGTTTCCGCTAAGGGCATGTACCTCGGTTGCAGTTTGTCCCGGCCCCGGTTGGGGTCGCGTGGGTGGCAGCCACTCGATGTGTTTCTCTCACATCGATGTTTCTCTCTCTCTTCCTCCCTCTCTCCCTTCCGCTCTATCTGAAGATAGATGCAAAAGCGTCCTCAGGTGAGGATAAAAACAAAACAAACAAACAAAAAAACAACTGTATATGTGTTTACACTGGTGTTCAGTAATGATCGTATGCGTCCCACGCATATCTGTGTTCCCGTGTGCACACTGACCTCTTACATCACCTTACCTCCTGTTGTAACGATGCGTGAGCCCAGTGCGTTCAAGCATGGCTTCCCATTCAACTGTCTATCCCTTGAAGCACTGAAGTGGTATACTCAAATATTTGCTGGATTTAGGGTACTTCTATACCCCTTCACATATCATTTACATTTTTACCTTTTATATACTTTTCAGAGTAAATCCTTTCACTTAAAATTGCTGATAGGTTATTCCACGTTTTCCCGACTTTGGAGGGGGAGCTCGCTGTGCCTGTGGAGACTCTCATGCACGGAGCACTGCAGCATGCTAGCGCCCCAACAAGAGCAGCTGGAGTCTAGTCTAGGATGGCAGTTAGCAGGATACAGTGTACAAGTCATCCAGCCACTGAAAACACTTTGCTGCCAGTTGTAATTTATTGAGTCCAGTTTCTTCTCATGAAGATTGGAGACTAGTCATCCCCTACAACAGTCTCTTGCAAACCTGTTTGTAAAGCAGCAGAATCCATATTTTTAGCAAAATCTTATATAGGGCCCCAATGTCTAAAACAAGTAAGAGCTGTGCTGTTGTACCTGCAGGCTAAGGAGTTGGATCCTGGCTCACCAGACTTCCCCGAAACCTCTGTGCCTGAAATGCTTTCAAGGAAGCTGCCAGGGGATAGTCTAAAAACCATAAACAATGCTCTCTTCATATTCCTTGCTTATATCATTAAATCCCATTAGTAAATGCCCCTTTGGTCTGCTCTTCTGATTTTTAAAAAATCTTTCTCATGGTTTGGTAGCTGTGATATGGATCTCACATGGCTTCTCTGCTCCGGATGGGTCTGTGCCTTTGGGGGGGGGGGTGGTCCCCTAATGGAACACGTGGTTTCCAGAGCGCCCTGTGGGCCTACTGCACAAGCCAGCGATGTGGCCTTGGTGCGTGGAGCAGACAGAGTGACCCCTTGAGCCATCTACCACCTCATCAGCATTTGTAATGTGTCTGGGTTTTTTCTCCCTCATGATTCACAAGGGATTAAAACCTCCTGGATTAAAGAGCTTGGAAGCTGATATGCCTGGAAAAATACTTTTGATGGACCTGAACGAGGAAGATCCAACAGTGTTAGAATTGAGCATCACTGGAAGTGACTTCAATTTGTCTTCGTTTAACCCCCATGGGATCAGCACATTCACAGATGAAGGTAACCATATTTAATGCTTCTTGGAAGTAAAACCAAATTCAAAAACAAAACAAAAAAAAGTTAATGCATGAATATTTCTTTTCAGCCCACTAAAGTACAATCATGAAGAATGTTCTTATTCTGCATTTTAAACTTATCCCCTATGTTAATTAAATATATTATAACTACTTAAATGCTTGAGAATGTTAAAATATTTAAAATTTCTAAAGCATCTAATTAAAAAAAATACTACCAACATTCACATCCCTATAATTACTGTAGTAATAATATTCAGCCCTAATAATATGAGTTTTTCCATTTTAAAGGTCCAGGCATGTACAGGAATAGATTTTCTAACATAAGGCACCTGCAGCCTATAGAAAGTCACCCCCAGTGGCTCCCTGTCCACTGGCTCCTCTGTTTTGTCTTTAGACTGTGTCTCCACATTTTAATAGGGTGCCCCGACCCCGATTCCTTATGTCTTCAATTTCATTTCTTCCTTTCTTTTTGTAGCCATTTCCTTGGTCTCTACATTAATTCTTACCCCCAAAGTGCACACGAAAGCACCTGGGCAGTTTTACAAAGCCTGATGCCCAGGCCCCAGCCCCAGTATTCTGATTCAGCCAGTCAGAGGGGAGCCTGGGTGGGAGTACTTCTTAAGGGTTCTCCTGAAGATAAAAATGGAAGGCTAGGTTTGGGGACCACATCTTCACCCATGGCTTCTACTTCCTCATCAGACAATCCCTTCTGATGGGCCAAAATATTTTTAAGTACAAAGAAATAGCCTGGCCGGTATGGCTCAGTGGATTGAACATCATCCTATGGACTGAGAGGTCCTGGTTCGATTCCTGGTCGGGGCACATGCCTGGGTTGCAGGCTCGATCCCTAGGGGCTGTGCAAGAGGCAACTGATCAATCTTTCACATAGATGTTTCTATCTCTCTCCCTCTTTCTCTAAAAAAAAAAAAAAAAGCCCTGGCCATTTGGCTCAGCAGTTAGAGCGTTGGCCTGTGGTCCAGAGAGACCCGGGTTCGGTTCCCGCTAAGAGCATGTACCTCGGTTGCAGTTTGTCCCCGGCCCTGGTTGGGTCGTGCGGGAGGCAGCCACTCAATGTGTCCCTTTCACGTTGATGTTTCTCTCTCTCTCTCTCTCTTCCTCGCTCTCCCTCCCACTCTATCTGAACAAAAAAATGGAAAAATGTCCTCGGGTGAAGTTAAAAAAAAAATCAATAAAAATATATTTTAAAAAAAGAAATATAATGTTGGGTATGTGTATACTCTTTTAAATAAAAATGGGAAATACTACACAAATATTACACAAACCCTTCTGTAAGTTGCTTTTACATGAAACACTACACTCCTTTCTAAGACAGTGCATTTAGGACTGCTTTGCTGTGGCTGTTCATGGGTACTTGGTCTGTATCTACCTTCATGCTCATTGCGAACAATGCTAAAATAAATGTTCTCGCGCATATATCTTCTGTAAATATTCCTTAGGATAAATTCCTACAAGTGGACTTGGCTGTGCAAAACATGAATCCAGGTTTTAATCCTCACTCATGTTTGCTTTCTGACTCCCTCGTTTCTCAACCATCACCAGGGGCTTCCGATACTTCCTGACAAATGCCTCTCACGTCCTTTCCTGCCTTTCCCCCTGGCCCAGTCCCTCCTGTCCACATGCCTGGATGGCTGCTGGAGCCCCAGATCATGTTACTCCTGGGCTCAAATCCCCCAGGGAGAAAGCCTGGATCCTTACCCTAAGCCCTAACAAGACTAACCTTGGCTCCCTACCTCTATGGCATCAGCCCTCCCACTCTTTCTGTCACTCAGTCCACTCCAACCACAACCTCACTATTAAGCGAATGTGCCAAGGAAGCTCCTGCCTCAGGCCCTTTGCACACTCTCTTCCCTCAGCCTGGAATGCTTTTTCACACATGTTCACGTGGTTTTGTCTCTTATTTCACTTAGATCTCTGCTTTAATATCACCTCAACAGAGAAAAAGAACTCCCCTGACTCCCATGAAGAAAACTTCATTACTCTCTATCCCTTTATTCCTTTTTATTTTCTCTTTGTATCACTTAACACCAGCTAAAGTAAATTTAATACTTTGTTGAATGAAGACCCTCCTAGCTAGCTTCTCCGCTCAAATCTGTTTAGTTCAACCTACTAAATTTCATATTGTTTTCTTTTAAACACCAAATTGGTCATGTCAAAGGTTGCCATCGGCTTACTGATTCTTAAGGCAAAGACTGGAATCTAACTTCACTTCGTGACCATTTGGACCGGTCTCTTTCACGTCCCAAAGCTGCACTGGTTCATGGAAGTGCCTTCCCTTTGATACTCTTTCTCAGATGTTCTTTTTATGGAATTTATCATCTCACACTGTGTAAACTATACCTGAACACACCTTCTCGTATTAGCATCCCCCGCCTCTTTTATCTCCACCCTGCATCTCGCTGAGACCATCTGCAACAGAAAGCTTAACAAGCTCTTTGAAGTTTGAGTGTCAAGCACTGCTCATGCTTAATTTAAGGATATTTTTCCCCCTGTGGAGCTTGGGGTTTTCGGAGACTGTCACTAGTTCCTCCTTTAGCCATTTCTCTTTGGAACAATCGCAAATGCTTCTCGCTACAAAGAGATGAAAATAGTCCATCTGCCTGACACCGTAAGTACCAGTTGGAGGTGGGTTGAAATTGCTTTTTGGAGACAGTTCTGACAGCTGAGAGCTCAGTTAATGTTTCAATTTTTTGTTTTTAATCTCTTCTCAGATAATACCGTGTACTTGCTGGTGGTGAACCATCCAGATTTTAAGAGTACCGTTGAGTTGTTTACATTTCAAGAAAAAGAAAAATCACTTTTGCATCTGAAAACCATCAGACACGAACTTCTATCTAAGTACTGAAATCCATCCTATTTCTATTTCCCTTAACACTGGTGGACGGCTAATTCACCTTCAGTGTTTCCTTTCAGCTGGGGGGAAGGAGGATATTCACCTCTCCTTTCTCATGATCACGCTCTCCTCCAAATGTTCTTCCATAGAAACTTTTGAGGACCCAAGCCCCTCAGAGAAGACCCTTTCCTCCAGCCCTCATTTCCCGGCTGGCTGGATACTGGCTATGAGCCCCTGGCCTCAGAATGTCCATTCGAGCTCTTACCAAGGAAAAACTTCTCTTTTCCAGAAACAGACTTAGTATTTCAAACCCAAACCAGTTTCATAGACAAATTTCACACCTTGAGTTTATTTGTCATTCATTCTTATGTCTGTTGTTGTTTTCTTAAATAGAATCTTAGCTGTTTCTAGGAATTAGAAGCACATACCTAAGAGGTGATCTGAAACCTGTGCCTCTAAGGCCTTCCTGCGCTGCCTCTACCACCGGTAGGTGGCCTGTGGTTTACGGAACCACAGGTCGGTGGTAACGCTCAGCTCCATCCTGGGCTCTGTGACCACCAGGAAGAGGAAGACACTCAGGGATCCCTGATCCCATCAACCCCACACAAAGTCAACTTCCTTGCTTACCTGAGGATTTTGTTTATGAGGCAAGTGATGGATTTAGGGTGATAATCTGACACTAGTTTTCCAAGCAATTTTTATCCTCTAGTCATTATAGTTTTCTAGAATCCCAACCTCTATTGAATAATTTACATACAGCATTCAACCACCTCAGTATTTGTAAATCTAGATTTCTTTAAAACCACGTGTCATTTACATTCGGGTACCTAGCGAAGCATCTGGCACGTAGTTGGCACTGTGTTACCAATGCCCTTCCTCTCCTTTCTTACCTGATGGTGTCGGCAATGAAGAAACAGATTGGAGAGAAACTGAGTTACTGGGTGAAGGTCAATCAGCCACATAGTGGCCGATCAGGAACTATGGCCCAGATCTTCTGCATCCCAAGAATGAGGGAAAGTTCAAAGAGCTTTTGATGGCAGAGTTTATTCATACATTCATTTCACAAATATATTTTAGAAAGAGAATGAGAACACTGAGAATGCACCAATTACCAAGATCTAAATTAGGGAAAAGTATGCAGAATGGAGAAGCTGGGCTAATAATAATAATCGTAGTGGTAGTAGTAGTAGTAGTAGTAACTTAATGATCTTTAACTGTGTTAGATGCTGCAATAATCGATTTAAACAGGTTTTTTTATTAACTTTTTACAAATGTCTTCTTGTTTAGGTTTTATTGTTATACTATTTTGGAGTTTAAACATTTGCAGCCTGGAGTATTTAACTTGCTCGAGATGTCACCATCATCAGTAAATGGTACAGCTAGGATTTTAGCTTGAGTCTGGAGCTGGTGATCTGAGCCACTACGAAATAGTGAAAACTTATTTGTTTCACCATCTAATCTTGGAAATCTCGGATTTGTCTAATTTCCCAGGATTAGAGTATATTTTTTTCTGGGCCGATTGCAACAATATTGGTCTTTGGCAATGTTGAAGCAAACTGAAAATAACTGTGGGGCCACAGTTCACCGAGCTTCTGCTCTCAACCGAAGGGCCACCGTGTATGGTTTCTGCTTTGCATTTGGTGGTCATTTATAGCATTAATTGTTGAATGACTAATATATTATAATTTAAGCATGTTATTATTAATAATAATGCAATGGTCATTTACTGTATACTAGGCATGGTGCCAAGGGCTTTGCATTTATTTATTTATTTATTTAGTTAGTTAGTTAGTTTTAAATCCTCATCCAAAAACATGCTTAGAGAGAGAATGGTAAAGAGAGAGGGAGAGAGAGAGAAACATTGATTGGGTGCCTTCTGTACATGCCCCGACCGGGCATTGAGCCCGCAATCCAGCCATGTGCCCTGACTGGGAATCGAACCAGCAACTTTACGGTGCAAGGATGATGCTCATCCAACCGAGCCCCTCCGACCAGGCTGCAGTCATCATTTCATTTTATTCTTACCACAGCCTGTCAAGGTGCAGAGTGGCAACGGAGGCCCAGATTTTAGTGACACGCTGTGACCCCCCAGATAAGATAGCAAGCAAAGTCAGGATTCAAATGGAGTCGATCAGATTTGAAAACTATTACTCTAAACCATTCTTCTCTGCTCCTTTGTGTGGAAAACAGGAAATGACTGTAAAGCATACTAATTTTGGAAATTTGCTTTTAAAAAAGGAGAGAGGAAACAGAAAAACCCAGCTGGCGGGCTTATGCCTGGAGCCTGTACAGACTAATCTTAAATTCCTAGACCGTTTTCCTCATGGAGGGACAGGGGCTACCAGCTCATTCTAATTCCCACTGCAACTGCACAGATGAAGATCTGACCCTTAGTCTTATACTAATGAGCTGTATGACTTTGGGAAAATCATTTAACCTCTCTTTACAGATGAGAAAACTGAGGCTTTGTACACTTATCTACCGTGCCCAGGAGCCGAGCGACGGCAGCGCTGGTGTGCTGGCCGCTAGGTCCCCCGCAACGGAGCAGAGATAATTCTCTCCCAGATAGCGGCTCCCGGAGACTTCTGTCACCTCAATCAGCAAAGAATGACTCACTTATGTGTTTGCTGTTGTACCTATTAAAGCAGAAAAATAGACTCATATATCTTAGGTTTCCAGTAACAGAGAGAGAATCAACATCAGAAAGAGAGAGGGAAAAGAAGCCATTGCATCCCGTTTCCGAGCAGTCGTGTTCATGCACATTTTGCTCAGTTTAGAATCATGGAACTTTAAAGCTGGAAGTGACTCTTTAAAGCAGCAAAAGATCAGTCCAGCTCATCTTCCTTTTACCGATAAGGAAACTGAGGCCCTGACATGTAAAAGGATTGGTTTTCCCTAAATCACACAGTAATGGGAGCTGAGCGTTAACTAAAACGCAAGGCACAATGTTGCCAGTGTTTTTTTCTATGGCCTGATGATGCCCTGGACTGTTCTCTATGGGAATAAATGCTATTTGAGCATAAATAAATTTTGCCCTGATAATGATTCCTGGCCTGATTTAATGTCTACTAAATTTAGTTTCTACACACACACACACACACACACACACACACACACACACACACACAGATATACATGCTATAGCACTATTTTATGATACAGCAAATAGGACTTTTATATCACATTGTAATCACCTCTTAGGGTTTCTTAGCATAATTATTGTCTTTGAGGATTAGGTGGGACTGATTTCACAGTAATTTTCTGCCATAACAGGTTGAGTGAAGGCTCCATCCCACACTTTGATTTTAGGAATAGATATTAATGAGTGCCTGTACGTGACCCTGTAGGCACAGTACCTCCATCTGTATTTTTCATGTGTGTGTGTTTGAATTGCAGTATGAATGATATTGTTGCTGTGGGACCTGAGCACTTTTATGCCACAAGAGATTACTATTTTGTCGACCCCTACTTGAAATCCTGGGAGCTCTATTTGGGTTTAGCATGGTCGTATGTTGTTTACTATAGTCCAGATGAAGTTAAAGTGGTGGCAGACGGATTTGATTTCGCTAATGGAATCAACATTTCACCTGACGGCAAGTACGGACACTTTTATTTTATTTATTTATTTATTTATTTATTTATTTATTTATTTATTAGTTCTAGGTTTATTTTTTTTATTATAATTATTTTTAAAATTTATTTTTGTTACAGATGTTTCTCCTTTTTCCCCCATTGACACCCTCCTTCCCACTCCTGCTCCCTTTACAGCATTATTGCCTGTGTCCATTGGTTATGCTTATATGCATATAAGTTCTTTGGTTTATCTCCCCCCACCCCCAAGTATGGAAACTTTAAAAAATGTCATGCATTTCCCCATACTCTCATTAGGTAGCTTTTGAACATATTTCTTTTCTAAATAATGTGACACATTTTAACATGTTATCCTAGTAAGAAGAAATTAAGAAAAATGTAAAATATCTTAATTGTTCAGGAGGTAAAATTTGTCACTTCAAAATTTCAGAGGGTTAGTAACATATTTAGAGAAGGCAACATAGCTTGCAATTATTTACAGTGCTTAGACTGACCATAGGTCTTTTTTTTTCTTTCTTTCTTTATTGATTTTAGAGAGGAAGGGAGAGGGAGAGAGAGATAGAAACATCGATGAGAGAGAACATCGACTGGCCGCCTCCTGCATGCCCCTCACTGGGGATTTGGCCCACAACCTGGGCATGTGCCCTGACCGGAAATCGAAATAGGATGTCTTAGTCCATGGGACGATGCTCAATCCACTGAGCCACACCAGCCGGGCCTGACCATAGGTCTTTATGATGAGTGTGGTGTTGCACTGTGTGCAAAATACTAAACCCACAGGGTCCGGATCAGACTCAGGCTAGGAGGGGAGGAAGACTTTGCTCAGATCCAGGACAAGCGTCTTGTCTTCTCTCATACTTTCTTTCTCTGGCCTAAAACAAGTAGCTAATTGTCAAAGGGCCTTCCTGCAGCCTGTTCAAGAGAACCCACTATCCTGACAGGCAGAATATGGGTCTCACCACCATGTCGACAAACTAAGAGAAGCATTGCAATGTTTTATCTCCCAGATATCAGAGCTGATGTTTAGGGCTAAATTCCTTTCCTACTGATGAGGGGCAACTAGGTTTCTACCCTTACAAATAACTTCACAGGCTTAAAACTCCGGTGAGCACTGTAAACTCATGAGTTCTTTCAGAGTTTGGCGTGCTTTGGGAGGGGTTCCCTTTTCTAGTCTCTAAGCAAAGTTCTTCTCCAGGAAGAGTTATCACAACTTCATCATCAGCTTTTGAATCGCATCACTTCCAGTGCTTTGATGGAGCTCTTTCTTCTTTGAAGGTATGTCTATGTCTCTGAACTTCTGGCTCATAAGATTCATGTGTATGAAAAGCATGCTAATGGGACGTTGACTTCATTGAAGGTAAGCTGTATTAACACTGTAAGTTTGCAGAGTGATAATTAGATTCTAATTAATTTGTGAAATTAAAAGTGAGGAAAAAAGGACTGTCTAATTGGAATGGGTGAAAGGCAACTTTTTACTCCTTTATTAAGAGACATCAGCATCTTACATATTTGTTGTTCACTTTTACTCGGCTGTGGAGCGGGAAGCAGCCACCACACAGCTCACCCTGGAAACGTTGACTCTTTCTACTCTGGTGAATTTGAAGCTTAGCATTCTGTTCCTAGACCTATCTCCCTCCCTCCCTCCCTCCCTCCCTCCCTCCCTCCCTCCCTCCTTCCTTCCTTCCTCCCTTCCTTCCTTCCTTCCTCTCTTCCCCTCTTTCCCTCTCTTGCTCCCTCCCTTCCTTTCTTCTCTTTCTCCCTCCTCCTTCCTCTCCTTTCTTACTTCCTCTCTCCCTTTCTTTTTTTTCCTGCTGTGTTGATGAAATAGTCAAGAAACAGAGCTCTCCACTAGGTTTATAAAGCCCAAGTACTAGTAATGGCTGCCGTGTGCCCAGCAGCCCAGGACCTTGCTGCCTGTATCTCCAACCTTGTCCGCTCAGCTGCTCCTGCCCGCATACTCCTGCAGCTGGCCTGGCATGGCCCTGCCCCAGGATGGGGCAGTTCCCTGGGCTCACGCAATTTCCTCCAGGTCTTTGTGGTTCTCTCCTTCATCTCCTTTCAGATTTTACTAAACTGTCACTCAGTGAGGCGTCCCCTGGCTCCCTAAACCACACTTGCCACTCTGCTCCCCTCACACACGCGCACACACACACACACACACGTGCACGCATACACACGCACACACACACGTGCACGCACACATGCACACGCATATTCTTATCTCCTTTACGACTTTATTTTCCCTCCAGCACTCATTGCTAACATACTATATATGTTATTTACCCCCCGTCGGCTGCCTCTCCCACTAGGGTGTTAGCTCCACAATGACAGGCTTTTATTTTTTCCATTTGTTCCCGGAAGAGTTCCCACCACCTAGTAGGCATTCAACAAATACCTGTTAAATTAGTTTGATGGGGCTGGTGTGTATCGAGGGTTCATCCTCTACCCCCACCAATCGTGATCTGTTTGGAAGATTTGGGTCCAAAGAGGTAAAAACACGAATGAGGAAAGAGAAAGGAAGAGCAAAGTGGAGCATTATGAACGGATCCCCTGCCCCGAGAAACAAGACCTGCCCTCCGGCCATAAAAGCCCACAGCGTGAAGCTCTACCACCAGGCAGTGACAGTTCCCATCAGCACATCCCAGGAACTGTCCTGCGGGGCCTCACTCCCAGAAAATTACCTTGAAGCAACAGCAAATGTAACATTATGTTTGACATTAAAAGTCATTGGCAGGGCTCCTTTTGTATTACCTGAAATAAAATGGAATTTCACACATGCATACTGGCTGAGGGAATAAGAACAAATGGGTTATAGCAATCTGTACTTCTATTAATTGAAAGTTAAAGAATTTGCTAAAAATAGAACCCAATCCAATATGCATTCAACGCACAGTGATAAAGGTGCGGCTCCCGCCAAGGCAAGACTGAGGACCGGGCTCGGGTTTGGCTTCCACATCTGGCAACAGAGCGTGCCCGTCTCCTGACATGACAGCCGGGACTGCCCTCGTGTCTGAAATTCTTCCTTTTGAAGGATCATACTAATTAAGCCAGTTAATGAATACCTGGAGTGCCAAGAAAAGTGATAAAGTAGCTGAGACGGATCTTATACTTTTCAGTGATGTGTGGATGGGTTTACATCCTGTCAAAGTGTGGTATATACATACAATGAAATATTATTCAGTCTTAAGAAGGAATGAAGTACTAAATCATGTGACAATATGGACGAGCCTTGAAGATATTACGCTAAGTGAAATAAGCTAGACACAAAAGGAAAAACACTGCAGGATCCCATTTGTATGAGGTACCTAGATTAGGCAAATTCACAGACAGAAAGAGGAATAGAGGTTACCAGGGACTAGGGGCGGCAGGGATGGAGAGCTATTGGGCAGTTTCTGTTTGGGATGAAAGGCTCCGGAAATGGATAGCAGTGATGTTTATAAAACATTGTGAATGTACCTAATGCCACTGAGTTGTATACTTAAAAATGGTTAAAATGACAAATTTCATGGTATGCATATTTCACCACAATAAAAATAAAGTCAAGACAGCCAATGAATTAATCCCACTTCAATGAGTTGCAATTCTCTAAAAATTGGGATATTTGGGATACTATTCCCCCCCCCCAAAGAATAAGTTATTAAGTTTCCTTGACCAAGGAATGTAAACATTTCCAGTTGGCTTTGGGGAGGCATGAAGAGTAGTATTGTGTGTGCATGGTGGTGGGTTAGTATTGCTAGAAATTACAGGTTTGCAAGGCAGGAGCCCAGCACACACTCCCTGCTGGACCGACCATCAGCATTTTCTTGGCAGGAACCAGGTCTGCGCTCCCTCCATTCTCTCCGGTGCTGAGCTCCTTGCAGAGCACATGGTAGGAGCTCTGGAGTTGTGAGTGGAATCCCAGACTTCTATGCCCTCCTCCCACTCTCACTCTGACTCCCAATTCTACAGGCTTCTACCTGCCATGGAATTCACCAATTAGTTATTACCCCTTCCAAAGATAATAGCTGAGCCCCGAGACAAACATTTCCCTCACTTAAAGTGACATATCAGAGGAGAATATCTGACACTGTGATAGATGGGGGATTGGCTGGTGGAGAAGGCCCGAGGCTGACTCTGCCCAAAGCATGCCTGCTCACCGCCTCCTCTGGCCAGCCTTGCCAGGGTATGAATGAGCGATGTCTTTGCACGAAGGTGAAATGGAGACCTGCCACGGTGCTTGAGCCCTCTAGTCCCTTAAAAGACAGGTGGGGATGGCTCTCATTTTGAGTAGGGAGCGCAGGGTGCGTGGGCTCCCTGCAGATGCCTGCCCACGCTCTGGCCTGTGCAAGGTGTCACCACCAGTTATCACAGGGTCTCTGGGTGCCGAGGTATGCTGGCCTCCGTTTGAGGTGCATGGTAGATATTGCTTCTCCAACTGAGAGTGAGAGGTAAACAAATAGATGTGATTTCTTCCCCGTAGAAGGCAGCCAAGATGATGAATGGTGGAATTAAGAATCGTTGGTATTATTTATGATCCTGGTGCAAAACCCCGACAGCAATCTGTGCAGTCATCACATGCTTGCAGCTTATATTTAGAAAATAACCAGCAGAAGAACAGGGAGTTGAATAACATCGGGAACTAAAGAAGAAACTTCTTCTCAACTCCAAGGCAAAAATTAGACTCCAGGTGGTCATTTGTCCTCTAGCTTCACAGCCTCTGATTAGCCACTGAAGAAGAGCCTACGTTTCACTGACGTTCTCATCAGAAAGGAACCTACATTTCCTGGTTGTTTTCCGAACGCTTATAAGCGTCTTATGCTGCACTTAAAACGTTTTTCCCTTCAGTTTTAGGGTCACGCACAGATGTTAGTCCAAATGATTTTATCTAACTTTTAATAGTCTCTTTGGCTTTCTGTATTTCCTGTTCCCTCATCTGTCCTGGAAATTGATCAAATACAAGCATAAATGGAATTCCCTGAGTGCTAGTGAAATGGGCAGAACTGTTGGGTCCCTGGAAACAGGAGCGTAGTGACCAAGGAAAAGATAGTCGTTTTCTATCTTCTCAGTTTTTTTTTTTTCACTTTCTGTCTTTTATTCTCTCTTTGTTTTTAATCTGGAAGTCCTTGGCCTTTAACACACTTGTGGATAACATATCCGTGGATCCTGTGACAGGAGACCTGTGGGTTGGATGCCACCCCAATGGCATGAGAATCTTCTTCAATGACGCGGAGAATCCACCCGCATCAGAGGTGAGTTTGTAAAATGGATCAGATCAGCAACTGGATTCCCAGACATTTTCCAGTTGAAGACATGATTCTCAAATATATAGGCAAATAAAGGGGCAGGAGGCATGGATAGATGGTCCAAATGATGAGCTAGAAAAAGGAACTTGACTTGGGGAGGCATTTTAGAGACTACGCAGGAGACAGATGGTACATTTAAACTGGGTAGTTTGAAGGGACTGAATAGAACGGCATGTACACAGTTGTGGGCAGGGTGTGGGGAAATCACAGGGGATAAGGCAGTACCCCAGGGCTAGCAAGGGGGCAGGGAAGCCAGACAAGGAGAAAGCTGGGTGTGCAGAATGTCTTCTGAGTGGAACCTGGCCTCTGGGTGAGGGATGTAGCCAACCAGCACAGGGAGGAAGCCTGAAGAACAGGTATCCCACCTCCCCCTCGGACCTCCCATCATCCCCTGCTGCTCTGCCCATCGGTTGATCCTAACCAGGAGCTGGAGGGCAAGGGAGCCTCCGTGTCAGTTTTTGTACCTCCGAGCAGAGTGCAGAGTGGACCTGGGGGCCGGGTTAGGATAGCCAACACTGAACCGGGGTCCATATCTCTATTTTAATAGTGAGTTTCTCCAACGTGGGAATTCACAAGGGTTTAAAAAATAGAATGTTCCACATTGCTACGGCCTCATCATGTGTTACCTGCCTTCCTATTCACGCCCCCTTCCTGGGCGTCAGCATGTGCCCAAGTTAACGTGGTAGGCCAGTCCTAGAGCACAACTGGGCAACCGCTAACCCTCCCTGCAGATGGGAAGACAAATCACTAGCTGGAACTATTTTGGATAAAGAGACTTTTTCTTCCATCTTAGTTATACCACCCGAAGACCCTATTCGTGCCCATGGTCTTTACTCAGTGGACTATTTTGTCACTGCAAGTAAGGACTTGAAATTCACTTTGCAACAGGCATTTAACTGTTCAGTATGACTCACCTGGGGTTTGCTATTGTGAGTTTTCAGTGTGTACTAATTATACTTGTTATTTACATCAAACACATGGTAATCATGTTGGATATAGTCTACCGCTAGGTATTCTTTTTAAAGCTTAGTTTTAAGAGTCAGTTTCACACCATCCCCCAACAAAAGTATTTTTTTGATAGCCTGTGTGTCTTGGATTGAAAACACACACACACACACACACACACACACACACAACCCAATGTGTATTTTCAATCACATTATGGCCCTTCATACCTTTTATGTTTAGGTTTACAGGACAATTGTATGTTTAATGGCAATCCTCTGTGCCTTTTGCTTGTCTTTAGCTAGTAGGATGCTGTACGGTATGTTTAATAGACCTGAAGAAATGTGTGCTGTGGTGTGGTCGCCGGAACTCAGCAGAATGTTAGATTCTAATTTGTTCTTGCTCCTTAGCCCATTTGGTGAATGTGGGTCATTCATTATAGCATGGACTGGGTTTGCTGTTGTAGAGAAAATACTTCCTTTCTCATGATGGCTCTGTTAAAGCAGAGCAAAATGTAGTTACAGTCCATTATCGAATGTACTGCCCTACAGACGAGTAATTTAGTTTTATTAAAAGAGGCTTAATTACTTAAGCCAAGGTGCACCATCAACCATTTCGCAGTAACTGCCACACTGAGCGCTACAGCAATTTTCTAAAACATCTGTCTTTGGTGCCAGTTGCTTGAAAGAGGTCCTTTTCACTGCTCCACGGACCCTTTACCGTCCGGGCTCTGGCCTTCCTGGTCAGCCGCATCTGGTGTTTTTGCACGTAGGCATCCTCTCTTCGAGTCCTTGTATCTTATCCTAAAAGCTTAAGAATAGAAAGTCAGAGTTGAAATGGAACTTAACCTAGTCCCACACATCTCACTGTACAGATGAGAACCCAACGGTGACAGAAGATCCAGAGCAAGGCTCCAGGCTCCAGACTTACAGTGTTTTCCTTAGACTGGGGGGAATCGCGTGAAATGGCCATTTATCAGCCAAAATGGTCAAATGTTGGCTCTTCCACATAGCGAGTCTAACATGCTACTACATAGCTGCTAATGATACAACCATATTTCTGCCCAGCTAAAGGAAGGAAACCGAGCTTACAAAATCTTGTTGAGGGCTGGGACCTTGAGTTCAGAGGAATGGATAAGTGTGGTGCAGAGATATGTTCTTTTTTTGGGCCATAGTTTTATTTTTTGATTGCCAGCATTTAAAAAGTAAGAATTAAGTGTAAACATCCAAATTCCTAGTTTATCTGAAAATACACAAAAACTTTCCTGAATGCCAGCATGGCAATAATTTAACTATAATTTAGCTATATTATATTTAGCTATATTATTTATTATATATTATTATATTATATTATTATATTTAGCTATATTATATTTAACTATAAATATAATAATTTACCACAGTCACTACTGCTCCCTAATGTCTCACACCCAATCTATGCTACTCATTTATATTTCTTGCCTCGCCTCTGTAGGCCTGTGTTGCTACCTCTGTTTAAGATCATCTGATCAGAACCTGTCATTTTGCCGATGAGGAAACAGGTGTCTTATAAGTAATTTTGGAACAGAATATGATTTACCTAAAGGCTTCTTCTTCTGGAGAAATGACTCCATGTTTAAAGTTATGCTCTAAGTGACTTAAAAAAAATTAACCGAATGTTATTTCTTTGCTAGGTGATCCAAATCCAGAACATTTTAACAGAAGAACCCAAAGTCACAGTGGTTTTTGCAGACAATGGTACAGTGTTGCAAGGAAGTACAGTTGCCTCTGTGTACAAGGGGAAATTGCTGATCGGCACCGCATACCAAAAAGCTCTTTACTGCAAGCTCTAATAGGCCGGTTTGCACCCGTACCATGCAGACTGTGAGCTGCTTGCCACCTCGAAGGGACCAGTGATCTCATCGAACGATGAACCCTTAACTGGGACATTGTTAGGGATGAAAGTGCTGTTTAACTGAGAACAGATATGATGTATAAAGCTTTTTGAGAGTACAATATCAAATCAGTCTTGGTATACAGTACTCGAAAACCTCATTTATCAGTAAAAATCCTTAACAATAAAATGGCTAAAACTGTCACATTGGTTGTCAGGTATCAAATTATGTAACTGTATGTGACCCAAAAGGCACATTCCCTTAAGACGTGTTCCCTGAGCCCACATGAGCTTATTGCTGCCTTGCTGGGCCTTGATCAGAAAACAGGAGAGCAGGACGGCCGCTTGGGTCATCAGAAGTCCAGTTCCCACCCAGGCACTCCGGTTCACATGCCGGAAATCTGGATGCGCACCGAGAACTACCCAACTCCAGGCTCTTCTCCTTAAGTAAAGCCATTAGACATACTGCAGAGTTAGACTTGCGTTTTCCCCTGTACATATGACTTTCTCAGTAAGCAGAAACTCAGGTACCCCAACTCTCCTTTCACTCCTGCTTATTCAATTCTCCTCTAGCAAATGGCATGCAAGAACACCTTAAAATTCTTGGGAGTGTTGCCACACTTGAAAAGTATATGAGTGTCATCTGGCAGGTGTGGCTCAGTGGTTGAGCGTCAACCCATGCACCAAGAGGTCGCTGGTTTGATTTCCAGTCAGGACACATGCCCAGGTTGTGGGTCCTATCCCCGGTGGGGGGCATGCAGGAGGCGGCCAATTGATATTCTCTCTCATCGATGTTTCTCTCTCTCTCTCCCTCTCACTTCCTCTCTCTCTGAAATCAATAAAGGAAAAAAAATTTTTTTAAATAAGAAAATGATATGAGTGTCTGTTATCTCAGTACACATCATACCTTTTCGTTTCTTTGACCTGGTAAAAGGAAGAAGTCTGTTCACATCAGTGACTGGATACAGAATGAAGCCCGTCACCGACTTGGGTAAAGATACGTGCCCCCTGGGGCAACACTGCTGTTGAGGGGGGCTTGTTCTTCTTCTAGTCTAACCTACTGTGGAGGCTGAGAAGAAGACAACAGAGAAGGAAACAAAAGAGAGAAATGATCCACCACCTGTGGCTATGTTCTGAGGGACATGACTCAGAAAAAAGATGACTGTTATTTTCTCACAAAAGCCGTACGAAAAGGTTACCTCTACTCGTGTATGTGTCTGTCTGTCCCGAAGGCGTGGCGCCCGGGCTGGATTCCTTCTCTGGGACGTTAGGCAGTTGTGTCGGAAACCACGTTTCTCTGAGGCATGTGCCATGCTGATGGTCTGGCCTTTGGAGAGAAGTGTTTTGCTGATAAATTGAGAACTGCTAAGAGTTTAAGACCACTTAAAGTAATAAACAGGACTATTTTGTTCGGATTGAAAAACACTTTCCTCCTATCAGGATGAGAGTTACTGTGGTCCCAGCACCCGTGGGCGTGAGGTCACGGCCCCGTGAGTGCCGTTATTCAGAGATGCCATTCACAGCCCTCGGAGCCCAGTCACTGAAATTCTGTTTGGAAGCGATCAATAGCTGTGGTGCTTAGGTTGAAAAAAGCCACATATTTTCTTTAAAGAGAATCACTTGGTATCATCAATAAGATGACCACAGCCTGTTCTCTCGTTTTTAACAAAATAAGCAACTTCTTCACCCCCTCCCTAAACAAGAGAAAGCTATCCGACTTGACATAGCTTATGCCCAAAATCATAACACACTCCAAGGAAAAACAGCTTAATTCATTTATTCTGAGGCTCTGACCTAATTTTTTTTTTTTGCATTGCTGAAGCTTTACTCACAGATAAATTATGGGATGTGTGTGTGTGTGTGAGAGAGAGAGAGAGAGAAATGAACACCCATCATTAGATAGATTCAAGCTTCTCACAATATAAAGTTTTAGAAATAAAGCTGTTGAAAGGAACTCCCTACTCTGGGATGGTCTGATTCTTAGCTTGTGCCACCACACTGTGTGACTGTGAGGCCAACTGCTCGAGGATTTGCCACCCGCCTGTCCCTGGCTGACAGGCAGCAGAAAGATGCTGGACCCGCCGTGGGAACAGGAAGCTGGGTGCGGGAGCTTCCAGAGGAGGCTTTGATCTTGAACTCGATGCCCAGTTCCATAACTGTGCTTTCAAACATAATTCCAGCTGCCAATTTACACTTCACCAGGGCTAAACTTATTTTTAGTTTCATTTCCATGGAAAATGTGCACTTTGCTCTTGACTGACAGATGTACTTTGACAGTTAATCCAGGTTTACGCAGTCAAGGCTTGCTTTAGTTGAAGGTGAAAATGGAAGCGAGAAAAAAAATGACTTCGACAGATCTCAGTATTTCTCTTTTTTATTGCATTCGTTGTCTAACAACAATAATACTCATTGGCAAGAAATTTATTTACACTAACAAATTAAATGTAATCACGCATATTTTTAGATTGGTCAGAAAACAAAGGATAGTTTGCTTCAAATGCTTCTGAAAACCAAAGAGTAAGAAATGTTGTTGGAAAGGGAACAGTCAAGAGAAATACATATTAACCAAGCACAGAGACCAACTCGGACGTGGCACTATTCTCTTCCATGCAAATGACCGGACACCAAAATGTACAAACCAAGTTTCAGAGAACATGCTCTCCAGAGTTATTGGACTTAAAATGACTCTCAAACAACTCTTTTTCCTTTATATAAAGAAAGATTAAAATAAATCAACTTCTTACAATGGAACAGAATTCCTTTCTCCTCTTTCATTTTCCAGCCGGCCGTGTGTTAGTCTTACGCAGCACGTGTACCTGTGTTTCATTGTAACACCATTAAAAAAATACGAAAGCAGTAGTGATGACCATAAATAATATTAAGAAAAACATACACATAAATATTTAAGGGATTTCACTAAGCACTAAGTAGGTCTGATGCTGTTGGGAGGTGTTGGCTAGCCGGAGTGCCTCTTCATTCCTACTTTTTAAAGGTAATTTAATTATCTTTGGCCAATCATTCTTTCACAGATGAAAGAGTAAATCCGTAACAGAAAACCTGGGTGTATACATGAACTAGCTGAGAGAACCAGAAGTGTACACCTTCCAACAACACCCTCACACGTCCATTTGGCAATGACCTCACCAGGCCATCACGCGGCAAAAGAAGGAAATAAATGTGATGGCAACGCTGCCCTCAGAGCCAGTAGTTGGTGACTGACGCATCACGGCTACCAAACAGGTCCCGTTAGAGCATGAGAAAACGCACAAGAACACACCGTGCAACTTGTAGCCAAGGAAACTGCAGTCTGCAGCTGGAAATGCCTGAGCTGCAAAAACTTCGGAGTTTCCACTCAGCGATGTGCAATCTCGACATCAAAGCATCAACCACACATTTGAGGACACTTTATCTTACTAAAATACCAAGTTTCTAATAAATCAATTTTACCAAAATATATAGACATGTAGAAGGATAAGTGCATTTAGCAGAAGAAACACATTTAAAAAAAAATCTCTTAAAATCTTATGAGCAGTTCAATGTATACACAACACAAAAAGTGGCGATAGGGCTATGATTACCGCTGGGGTTCTAGCTGACGACACCAAGTTCCAAATACAATACGTATGTTTTGAATGCCATGTCACCGCGGTATGTGTGTGTAAGGTGGGAGCTATAGTCACACATATGTTTGTATATCTACACAAGTGGCATGCACATTACAGAGAAGTTGCCTCTTGTTCGCTTATCCCTTGCCTCTTATTCCTTTTTGAATCGTTGCAGTTTGGGGGTTGGGACTGGGGACGGGCCAAGGATGGGAAACCATCCCGTCTCTTTCCTTCCCCACGCTGTGGATCTGGAAGCCGGTCACGTGCTGTACTTGGTCCACACACTTACGATGTGAGCCTTCAAGTAGCAACCATGCCCTCAACACATCCACACAGACGCCCAGGCGCAGGCCTGTGAGGGTCCTCTGTTCACCAGCAGGGAGAACCCGATGCTTTCATTTCCTGGGGAACACTGACTCCTAGGCCTTCCTTCGCCCTGACTCTTGCTGGGGTCTATTCCACACGACTGCTCTAAGTTATGCACATACTACTGGCGTAGTGTCTGGTGTCATTTTTCCCCTCAGTGTTTTGGACCAAGATGAAACTTCCTGAGACTTTAAATAACTAAGACAAATATAAATAAAATCTGCCTGCAGACCATGGTTGCTTTTCAGGCGTGAACTGCAGTAACCACATTCATCTCTTCCAACGCTGCCTTCTCTAGAAATTTACTTCCCACCCCATCAGCATAATGAAAACAATTCTAGGAGAAACTATGGATGTTTTATTTCTGCACCTCATCCTTAAAGGCTTAGCTTCAGAATAGTGTCCAGGTAGATCCTTGAGTAAAGGTCAATTTGAAAATTCAGAAAGCATTCAGGACTTAGCATTAAGTAGGTGCAATGAACCCTAGTGACTGCTGTCTATCAAAGTGACATGCCCCCATCTATAGCTCTCTTGGGACAGTGAATTTACTTACTCAGATGGAATTTGGTAAATCTTAAATATCTCAGTGTGGTGAGGGGGCTACAACACATTCAGAGTGTAGCTATTTCTTTAGAATGGTTAGAACACCCCCCTTCACAATCTTCTTGAATACTACTGTTTACATGTGGTGGTTTTCTCTCTTGAGGGTTGGTCTACATAACCTTTAACACTTACGAAGGAGTCAGAATATCCATATAAATGAAATTTTTCATTTGCCTTTTAAAATTTAATTTTAAAGCACAGGTTAATCCAAGTATGCAAAGAATCTAGATGAGAGTTCTTTGTCTTCAGCAAAAGGCTAATTAAGGCTAATTGAGGTCAAACAACCTGTGGCTATTTTTGTAGCTTGGGCCTGGGAGAGCTTACGGTTTCAGGCTGAGCTGACTGTGGTAAAAGGCAGCGGGGCAAGGGTTACTTTGTGTCTCACTCACCTTCCTGCCACTTTGTTCCCAACGCCACCAGAGGAGCCCCAGGTAGGTGTTCCCATTTCGTGCCTCTCAAAAGCTGAGTTTGATGTTAGCACCAGGTTAAAAATGCTTATGTGATGATGCAGGTGGGAAATTCATCAACTCCAGCTAAAGAAAGACAGTGTAGAGTAGCTTTGCCTGTTAGAATGGGCAACATTAAGTTTCTGCCCTAACATAGCACTCTGAAGTTAACTTCTGATTCAAGCAAAGGAGGGGGAGGGCGGGGAAGAGAGAGAGAACTATTATATGAACTGTGAGTTACTTTAAGGGAGACAGTCCTAAAGTCTGTTACAAAACTAAACTAAAGCCCTTCAGTGGAAAACCCTGACCCAGACACTCAACTCACACATGCTCTCGGTCCACAGCGTGGCCGCACCACACATCCGCTGCCCCTCAAAGCATCACCTGTACTCTGAAACACTTTCGGCTATTGTCACAGTCGCACAGAGCTGTCGTTTGAGGAATATATAGTTCATAGTAGCCAGATATTCCCTTTCCATTCATTTTCTGATAAAGAAAAAAAACTGCCAAGCCTTTAAGGGTCATGAAGCAACACTTCTGTGTTAAATTGCATGGACACTGAAGACCACTAGCATTCGAGTAGGAACTGTGTAGGACACCGGGGCCTCGATTAGGCGTCATGCACTGGAGGTGATAAACAGACAGCAGGGAATCAAAATGCTCACAAGTTCTGAGGTCCTTCACTCTGTTTTCAGACCCTTCCATCAGTCAGTTCACATTTTATCCTTTGTTGGACAATCAAATCAAGTGCCTCTTACAATTTCAGCAGTTTTAAGTAGTAATGTTAAAAATAACTCATTAAGTGAAAGTTACTGTCATTTAAATTAAGAAATCAAAATGGTTATAACACAAACTAAATGATTTGAAGAAAAAGAATTTGATGAATAATATTGTCAGTCATTAATCTAAACATTGGAAGTATACAAATAAACTGGAAACAAAGAACAATATTCTAAGACATTTAAGAAAATGCAATACAACAGATCATAAATTATGTGCAGAGACTGAGACTTACAGACATTTCCAGTATATACATCCATTTTCAAACATGGCCAAAGTGTAAACATAACTTAAGATAATTATCCGGCTATTTCCATTCTTAAAATGAATACAGTGAAACTTCCAGTATGACCCAGATCACTTTTTTCAAAGGTAAGCAAAAGTGGCAAACATTTACAATAGCAAGCACTCGTATTACCAGATTTCGACTGACTTAGTCTTTTAGTATTAGAAAAGGTTTGCTGGATTTTGCAGTTCATTAATAGTGGTTCCTTGTTTCTCGTGGTATTAATAAATAGCAAAGCACCACACCTCTCAAAATACTAAGAGAGTATCCAGTATGGTGGTTTCATTATCATACCCCAAAATGAATACAGACAGAAAAAACATACAGTGGCTTTGATCACTGTAAAACACAAAGAATGATCCGTACCCAGTGATGAAACACTGATGTCAAACGTAATACTCTGTCACTAAAAAGGAATCAGGCCCTCAGGAAAGAACAGAATTATGAATTTCTAGTTTACACGATTCCAGATTTCGGATATTCAGACAAGCAAAAAAAAAAAAAAAATCACAATGTTCAAAATTCGAGATGGAGCTGTAAGGGCGGGAGCCCCTTGACATTATCTGTTACCTGTGCCCTCCAAAGCCCCCGCCCCAAGGTCTGCATATGCAACATTTCCAGTGGAAGATATGGACAGACTCTTCACATAGTAAAGGAAGTAAAATACTTGTCCAAAAATTTGTCTGCCCTCAACTCTTACTCTGGGACCCGTCCCTTGGAAAGTAGATG
This sequence comes from Tadarida brasiliensis, assembly GCA_030848825.1. NCBI lineage: Eukaryota > Metazoa > Chordata > Mammalia > Chiroptera > Molossidae > Tadarida > Tadarida brasiliensis. The sequence continues at coordinate 71,309,778 of CM061267.1, read as the reverse complement.
ACCTTACTTTTAGAGCCAAGGCAGCAAAGAGAACCAGATACATAAACAGAAAAAGCAAACCACCACCACCAAAAAATGATCCATCCTTTGAAATTTCTCAAGATGAGTTTATTTTCTCCTCCTCTGCCCTAGTCTCTGGCACTTGAATTAGTTTGATGAGATGCTGACATCCTTAATACTGGCTTTAAAATACCGTAACTGCCCCCCACCGCTCGACTGGATCCTGTGTACCACCTTAAACAAACTTGAACTGTAAAGTGAAATCCCTGAAGAACGGAAGCGAACGGCTCAGGAGAGCCATTCAGAGCATCTCTGAGCATAACCGACAGCTCTCCTTTATGGGAACATTCTGTGTGCGCAATGAAATTGCTTCTCCGGTTGAATGTTACTGAAATCTAAATTTTCTCGAACTGGTATTTCTGTTTTTCTTAAAAGCACATTTGTTAAAACACTAACCGAGTTCACTTGGGAAATCTCAAAAGAAAATATGTGACGAGTTCCTGACTGTGTCATAGTCAGGCTGAAGACTAGCCAGAATGGTCCCCGGGAGAGGAAACCTGAAATGTTGGTTTCCTTAAAAATCAATTTCCTGTTCCATTTGTTGGGGAAAAGGAATTGTGTTGTGTGTGTCAGTGTTGCTGAAATACTGAAACACAGCAGTAGCAAAGTAAACAACAGATCCCAATATCCCATGGCTGCATTAACGTCTGATTTTTCCTCTGTTCGGCTAAATCTGGAGGATAAATGTTATCCTCAAATCCCAAGGTAATACCCACATCCACATTCTTAAGGCTTTGCTTCCTTCTGGGGTTAACAAATAACTGCAATTCTGTCCTTTCTTTCAGATGCCCAGCAAGCAGAGCTGCGTGCTTGCCTTCTGCCACAGGAGGTAATTACGGGGCAGGGCACCCTCGTTTCCACAGTGGGGTCGTCTCACTGTCCGGACACAGAAATGAGGGGAATCTGTCACACACTGGAGTGGATCCTGCAGCCCTGGTCTCATGGCAGAGTGGTGCTCTCAGCCACGCAGATATGTGCAAATGCCCAGGGGCAGGACCCCATGCTGAAAATTCATGGCACTCCATAACAACACCAGGTGGGTCATGCTCGTGGGGGGCATTGTCATGCTGGTTTTCCAAGTGACACACACACCCACCCAACACAACACAAGATGCTGGTAAGTAAGAGAAGACAGAAACATAGCTGCTTTGCATCTCTCACAAATGAGCTCCTTGGTTCGTTAATAAACTAAAGGTGGCTTGGGACTGTTTCAGTAGGTTAAAATGAAGGGTGTTCGATTATCGCGGAAAATGCGGTTATCCGGCATAAGGCTCCCCAGTCTGCCTACAGCACTGTACCCCTGTCATCAGTTTCTTCGCCATCCCTCCGAGGAAAGCAGGGCAGGCAGAGGCAGGTGCTGGGGGCATCCCGCCTCCGAGAGGATGGTTACTGCTCACCAGCGCCCTCTGTGGTGGCCGTCATCTTTTCTGTCTTTCTCGATTTCCTCTGCATTTGCTCTTGCTCCTTCCTTCTCAGCTTTTCTCTTTGTTTTTCCATTTTCTCTTGAGCCTTCCGAGCCTTCTCCAGAGACACCTTCATTTCCTTGAGTTTTTTTTTTACCACTGCTCGGTCCTGGGACGATGTCATTCCAAGAGCCTATGAAGGAAACATAAACAAACCGAATTTGAAAACCAGTGACCTCTCTACTTATGAGGTCGATATCACAGTAGGTTCAAACTCAAAAACTAACTCAAACGTAATTGATAAAAACTGAGGAACAGCTGATTACATCTGCCAAAAATCTACATACTGGGGGACTAAGCTTTATCTGTCCTTTTGTTCTTTGAAGTCTCTAGCACAGTACACCCTAAACCTCATGCTTTGCAGAGTGGTAATTAATGGGTGAATGAGTGGAAAAGGCACAGTTCTGCTTCCCCAACCTTCAGGCTGTACACATTTACAGGCAAAAGACAGGCGCGGCCCCTGCTCCACAGGGGCCCCACGGAGGGCAGGAAGGATCGCCACAGCCTCCGTCTGCCAATGTGTTCACGCACAGTGCAGACCGAAAGTGTCTCTGGCACCGGAATGCTCATGTCAGCATGACCAGCCATTCTCCCCCGTAGGCAGACCTATAAAGGAAGCCTGATTATAATGAGAAGGTTGCTCGATTAGCTGGGAATTCAGAATAAGGAGGGTTGGTTTCGTAGTACTTTAAATGTTTCATGACCTTCAGAGTCAACAGCGGGACGCATCCATCTCCCCAACGGAGACAGCCTTGTCCGTGGGGTCTTCATATTCACAGGCTATTGATTGATTTCTAACCTTTTCAAGATTGTCAAAAGATACTCATCTGCCCACCCGCCCGGCAGGGTCGGGGGTGGACAGCTGGCTGTAAGCTCCTGTTGCCCTTTTTCCACGGGGGTGGGTGCCACCTCAGCCTCTGCGAAGAGACGGGCTGGACAGGTGAACATGAGAGTGTGATGTGGGGGAGGGAAGACACGCTCTGCATATATTTGGGGAAAACATCGTCCCAGTTGCGGTGTGGTGTGCAGGAACATGTCGGGGTGGAGGAGCAATGAGTCGAGAAGGGAGGGCTCATGGATTTGGGTCTGAACTCTTACGTGATGAAAGAGTCCACACTGGCCCTTGCTCTAACTCAGACTGCAGAGAGCGAGTGGAGCGGATGCATGGGCCATGTGTCGCCAGGCGGGAGCGATGGAGTGAGTCCCTAGCTGTCCTACTCTTTAGAACCCGATGACTTCCGGAAGCTTCGTTTCCGACTCGGAAATAATCCGACGTCTTTTCTGCTGTCGGTTGATGAGAATTACCTCTCCCCGGGGCAGAATGCGCTTATCTCATGAGAACATTTGAGGTGCTACGAGTGCACAGTCTCCGCGGTAACCTGACACAGACATGTATGCGTCTTTACCTTCAGTTTATTTCCATCCAGCTGCAGGAGCTGCTCTCCAGTGACGTTCTGGGCACTGAATTCAGACACATACTGCTCCAGATTTAGGCTCATGAGCCAGTGGGAGACCTGCTGCACACTCCACTCCTGCACGGCCCGGTTCTGACACTGACTGTGCTTGGGAGACTGCCCGTCATCCAGGATCTGAGGCGGGAAGTGACGCGGTTACAGGCCTGAAGGCCACGGCTCAGCACGGACATCACGCTACCAAAGGCACTTCTTGCCTACTCGAGCCATATTTATTTTGAAACCATAAAATGATAAGCGAATGCTTCTAGTTATGTATGTAATGCACATACACACAGTCATTACCTGCATGTTTTTAGATGCTTGCAAATTTAAAAACTCCCCCAAATAAGACAGCACTTCCAATGTAGGAAGTTTAATATCGACAACTACACTGTGATGTTGCAAGCTTTTGCATTAAAACACTTTGGAAAAGTGATCAGATGCAGAAAACAAATATTCCATTAATCCCTAGACAGGATATATCACTCTGCATTCATCCACTAGTAAGACATTAGAGATATGTAAAATCACTCAGGAGAGGAGAGCACCGAGCCCTCAGGCACTGTCGGGGGAAATGGCCCGGCTATTACTTCATTTGGGCAGCAAGCAGACCTGTAAGTACTGTGGGGCAGGAAGCATCCATAATTACTTTTAGTTAATGAGGAAACTGAGGCTCTGAAAGTCTACAGACCCGTCCAATCTAGAATATTGCTTTTAATAGTGCAAAGGGCAGACTGGTTCCTAGAACCACTAAGCTGAGAGGAGATGAGGCGATGATGGGTCTGGAGGAGACAGAAGTCCCCTCGGTGACGGGGAGAAAACAGGAGAGGGGATGGGTAAACAGAGGTGAAGGCAAAGGAGGTGAAACGGAGTGAGCTGTCAGTCAGGGGATGGTGATGGGGAACACGGCGAGGGACTCTGGAGGTGGGATCTGGAGATCCTCTTGAATTAGGAGTGTCTTTTAAACTGAGACACAGACAGGGGCAGAGAGTAAAATCAGGTAACACAAGGAACTCCCCCACTACAGAGGAAAGCGCTCTTGTATTGTTTGAGTTTTTCATCATCTGCAAAGAGAGAAAAGGTTCAAACAATACCAAAACAAGCCACCATATACAGCCCATTGATAGCTCACCTCGTCATCTATCATATCCAGGCTCTGAGTGAGGGAGCAGGAAAGGAATCAAAGAGAAAAGTGTTATAGGGACAGAAGACACAACAATACAGTACAAAGTCTTAATACGATTAAAGCCACGCCAAGCCTGAAGAATGTGGACAGACAAGTTTTAACAGAAAAAAAATGTTTTACAAAACAAAAACATGTTAGAAATCATTAAGACCACATATTTAGAGCAAAACTGTACTTACAGCGCCTCTGCCCCTCCTTCCCAACCCCATACTGGCATTTCTTTCCTCTACTTATCTCTTGGGGCACTAAGTCAATCACTAAGGTAATTTCCTGCCTCTCTTGTATATATTTATCTCCTGAGAATCCTTAGCAATGCTGATTTGACCCTGGCCTCTAAATTTGTGGTTCTTACCTAGTTATCTGCCCTTATCAGAATGCATCTCCCCCTTCTCTAGGGCAGCGATTCTTCATCCGTTTCCTGTTTTCACTATCGGGGCCCAGCCTCCCCTCCCCACACCTCTGCTGGGAGTCATCCCATTTGAAGCAGAGAAAGGCTGATTATATAGCATATAGTAAGGGACATCCCTGGACAGCTGGAAGGGTCTCAGAAACAATACTTGGCTTTCATGTTGAGACAGAGAGGGAGACGCCAACTTCCTATCAAACAGGAAAGCATGGTCCCGGCGACCTACATACAAAATCTATCTTACACCCGCTCCTCCTGCGGCGGCTCTCGGGTAAACGCGTGACTGGGAAGCAGTCCTGTTGTACGTGCCGTGAGCATACCTCGTCTGAGGACAGCGCTAAGGACTGGGAGAGCCCTGGGGTTTTGGGTTCTGCTCCCAGGCCGCTCAGGTCTGCCGAACTGGTACTGCTGGGACTGAAGTCATCGTTGAAGGTAAAATTCTGTAGAAATAAATGAAGCTCAGTGTTAAGGGAGCACCACGAATGAACCGGAGGTAGGTGTATTTGCAAGTTCTAGAAAGGTGACTTTGAAGTAATCTTAGGAGCAGCTTAATTTGGGGTTGGTGATGACGTTTGATGGGGCAGCTTGAGGGCACTGCACCTTCTGCGGTGGATGGGGAATTCTGTGCGCTCTCCATCGAGAGAAAGGGTAGGTGTTTTGGAGTAATGATTCTTCAAACTCTCTTCAAGGGTACAGCATTCATTATCCTCTGCAACTGCTCAGAGGAGTAATATTAATGAACCCATCTTCCCTGACCCTAATGCTGATGAGTAACAGTGTAAGTAAAAAATACAGGGTGGTGTGGAGAGCCTGAGTTATTAGGAACAGATGGCCATCCATATGAGAAAGGTAGCCGGAGCACCCCCGGGACGGATCGCTTGCTGCTGGCTGTGATAAATACTGTGAGAAATGGCAGCTCCCCTCCTGGACGTGACCTTCCCCGCGGCGGGTCCCGGGGAGGCCACGGGCTGACTACACTGGCTACACGCTCGGGTACAACTCTCACGTGGCAGCAGCAGAGCCCAAAGAGGCTGCACCACGCACTGACACACATTCCCAAATAATGACCTGGGGATGTGCTGAAAACTTCCCCAGAATGTCATTAAAGTGTTCAGTGGATGTTCAATCCAATCCATTCACCGTGACTGCAGAGCTGCATTTGTGAGAACATTTTACACCAAACCTGGAGTGTGTCCAGTGTCAGACAATGGAAGGATTATCCAAACAACACTGAGGTGTAGCAGACCCAATACGGAAAATGTTTCAAGGCCAAAATGGTCTGTTGCTGCCAGAACTTCTTCTCTAATTCTAGAATGACTGGCTTCCCACGGACCCTACGAACTTGACCGACACCCTCTTGTTCCCTACTCCACTTGCTTAGAAATTGGACTGTTCGTTTTCCATTAGGTTCTCTTGCACCAGGTTTAGTTAGCTGTCAAGAATAAATATCATGCCAGAGGCTGGAGAATTCAGTACCCAACAAACTCCAAGGTTTGCTAAATCTTCAGGAGAGGAGATGCAATCAGAGCCCACGGAGCTGGGCTAGCAGAACATTTAAGCAGCAGGGCATTCAACACAGCACGTCGCCATTGGATACTGTCAGTGGAAATACAACCCCAAAGCCCATCAAAGCCCTGTGAGCTGTTGACCACAAGAACAGGATTAAATTCAAGGCACATGAACCACACCTTTCTGTTTGAGAAAGAAAAGTGAACACAGATAAAAGGAGACCAAACAACATGTGAAAGTTAGCCACTGTAGGTGTTTTGATAAAATGTTAGCTAAGGTTTGCAGTGTCATGCTGGAAATAACCATCAGGCATTGAAAAACAAGTAGCATCCATGCACATAATTCCTCATTCTGCTGAAGTTAAAGAAACTTTCGTGACAGAATTACAACAGTTGTTCGACATGGAAGTTTGATTTAAAAGAAGAAATGAGTTAAGGGTGCTATATCAGCATTGGTTGGTCTTAAAGTTTCATTCAGATGTACTGAACATATATTCAGTCCCAAATTTATTTGTTTTCCAGTAAATCTTGAAGGCGCAGCAATACTAGTTTTGTGATGTAATTTAAAGTGGAATACTTGGTAAACGGATCTATCACCCTGTGCCATGATTCAAATGCATCTTTCCCAGCATGGCTTAACTGTCAAACTGAGATTAAGTAGCAATATGTGAAAAGACAGGCAAATCAAAGATTAACGCACACTCTAGAATGGAACAGTATTAAAGAAGGTGGTGGTTAAATGAGGCTTGCTCTCTCCCCACACAGGAAATACCATGCACTGTTTATTGCAGGGTTATCACATTGGCTTCTCGGATCCAGAGCATACACACAAGTTGGAATGCTTTCCAGAGATTGAAGAGGAGGAAGAGATTTGGGGTTTCCTTGTTTGCTTTTTAAATCCATGTGTTTTCTACCTTGGACCCCTTTTTATCTGAAATTAGAGTTTCAGGAGAAGGCTGGAGGGGACGTGTAGGTGAAGGCAGGTTCCTGAAGGAATAGGATCCTTTCCGGCTTTCGTGAAACCACGGGAATGGCATGCAAGGTGACCGAGGAGAGGCCGGCGCTGCGGGGGACGGCTTCGGCTTCCAGGGGTCCAGCCTGCCGCGGAAGATCCTGCTCGTGAAAGAAACGGGGTGTTAGACAAAGAACGGGCAGAGGTGGAACTATGGAACTGAGTTCTGAAGGGGCCCCGAATATAGTTCGAAGTTACAGTCTGAGAGATTGTCCCACATGGCAGATGAGAATAACACTTTTTCACTTTAGACTAGGACGTTTATCCTAATGGTTATCTTTTTTGCACCTACGAGGATTCTGTAATGATAGACATTTTTGTACTGATTTCGCCATGGTGGATTTTTATGAAATGTGCATAATAAATCCAGGGGTGGGCAAAAGTAGGTCTACAGTTGTTCGTATGGCAAATAATACAATAACTAATACATAATAACACAAGAACAAACCCTGTGTTTCATGCACTCACAACGGTAACCCTCCTTTGCCAACCCTTGTGTATGCGGATGAATTAAAATGAGGGGGGAGCGTGGGCTTTCGGAGCTGCTGTGAGGTCAGTCATCATGGCACTGCCTGTACCTGGGTCACACATCGGTGCCTTACTGCCAGTGACACTTAGCTCGTAATGAGCCTTCCTTCCTGGCCGCCTCTGAACTCATGTTCCCAAGAGTCTGGACTTTAGAAATTGATATACTTAAATAATTTGGAAATTTCAGGGCTCAGGATACTTTAAGCAGAGCATACACCTTGTTGGTTTTTCATGGTCATCTTAGGGCCTTTTCATAGGAGGGGCCCCAGACCTGAAGTCTTACTACTCTGCTTGGAGGTCTGGGTCTGTCACCTCCTGAACACATGGCCTTGGCCTCCTCTCCATCTCTAGTTCCTTATCTGTAAAAGGTGGATATTTTGTGTGTCTCATAGGTGGTTAGAAATTAAATGAGATAGTATGTGTAAAAAGTGCTTTGAAAACATTAACGGTCTATGTTTACTGTTTAGCATTCAAAGGATTCAAAGGCATTTGAGAACACAGTTTGAAAACAGATATTTTTCTTAAAATCTTGCATATTTACATTTATGTTTTGGTTAGAGAAAAGAAATTATCAGGAGCTGAGGCAGGAGTGGGCAGTGGTGTCTGTGCATCTTGGAAGCCGTCACCCGCAATGTGACCAAATGCTATCGGATGCAAGGCCTATCATTTGTTAGCTGTTGGTGTCATGACAACAAAGAGACTCCCTTTCATCTGAAAGTGCCTCAACACTTTAGCTAGACAACTTATGTCCGACACGGATACTGAATTTCAACCTTCTCACATCTCATTTCAAGTATCTGGAAATAGTATGTTTCAGGTTCACATAAACAGTACAACTCCTAACAATTCCTGTTCATTTCTAAAGATTACCGCGAGAATCAAATGGGACAATAAATGTAAAAACATCCTGTAAACTGTAAAACAATATACAAATATAAAAGGATTGTAAGAATGACAACTAAAAAGAATGGAGAAGTCAGGGAATTTAGAACACTGACATTATAGGCTGGGGGAGAAAAACTGTTGGTCATACTAAAGGTTCCATAGTAAAGATGTGATATTTAAATGGTGTATTTTTTTTCTTTCTTTCTTCTTCTTTTTCTCTTTTTTTAGTGAATGGGAGCCATTCACTTTTTTAAAAAAAAAATTTTTAATCATTTTTAGAGAGAGAGGAAGGGAGAGGGAGAGAGAGAGAAAAACACTGATGTGAGAGGGAAGCATCCATCGGCGGCCTCCTGCACGCCCCCTACTGGGAATTGAGCCTGCAAACCAGCGACCTTTCGGTGCACAGGATGACACCCAACCAACTGAGCCACACAGACCAGGGCTAAAGGGTGCATTTAAAAATAACAACAACAACAAACCACCAAGGCGTCTGCAAGGATAACAGAGGAAGACCAACCAGAGATGTGTCAGACACCCTCAATTTTATCCTAAAGTAAAATAATATATATATGTGTATCCTTAAATCCACCTACTTACTATCAAAAGATGGAGGGGAGGAGGGCAATGACTGAACTTGGCAGACTGGTCTTCTTTTTTTTTTTATCCTCACTCGAGGACATTTTCTCATTTTTTGTTCAGATAGAGTGGGAGGGAGAGAGAGGAAGAGAGAGAGAGAGAAACATCGATGTCAAAGTGACACATCGAGTGGCTGCTACCCGCACGACCAACCAGGGCCGGGGACAAACTGCAACCAAAGTACATGCCCTTAGCGGGAACCGAACCCGGGTCTCTCTGGACCGCAGGCCGACGCTCTAACCGCTGAGCCAAACCGGCCAGGGCAACAGACTGGTCTTCTGTAGGAAGCGCTTTTTCCTCCTGGGTCATGGACCAGTCTGGTAGGAATCACTGGGGCAGCTGTTCAAATGCAGATTCTTGGACACCCAGACTTACTGAATTCGTATTTGGGGGAGAAGAAGGGAGGAATCGACCTGGAATCTACTTTAACACATATCTGAGCTGACTCTTAAAAGCTGTACTTTCTCCATCTATTAACATGATTCTGAATGCAAACACGAGGCTCCTGCATTAGAACAGGCCATTTACTTACAGGGAAGTATTGCACTGGTCCCCACACCGTAATTTCCTCTCTCCGGCGGGACATGATGAGAACCAGATGTCCTCTACTTGGTCTACACTGTAGGTGAGAAAACTAAAAAATATGAATCTGGACGGTTATAGGAGAGGGACGGCCGTCCCTGCCTCTCCTCTGAGAGAGGGAGAGAAATCTTATCTCCTCAATGTAAAGTAATTCAACTTGGGAAGGATTGTGGGCTCTTAGCCTTTGGAAAGCAATGCTTGTCCTAGGGGGAGATAAAACAAGCTATCTCCAGCTTTACAACCTCGGGGATGTCTCCACAGAGATGGGTCTCATCCCCTCTCCCCATTCCCACTCCCGGAAAATGTAACTACATCCCTCTGGGGAGGTGAATCTCTCTGCAGACCTCACTGTCTATCCATACTTTAACTTCGGAGGTTTGTCTTTTAGCTGAGGCCCCACATTCCAGTAAAAATGCCGAGAAGGCGCTAATACAAAAACATTTTCTCTGTGGTCTCCCACTCTTATAATTGGGCATGTCTGAGATAAACTGGGCCTCATGACTGTTTTTCTCCTTTGGTTATACATTTATGAATCAATTAATCAGAGTGACGGGGGACATTCTTTAAGAGTGCCATCACAATTCAAATAAGGCCTAGAGTGCTCCAACCCGTGGGTGCTGTTGTACAGTTTATCGACAGGCCACTGTTATGACAGCTCGACCACCTGCTCCTGTTCCCAGTGAACTGCCTTTGTAGCAACGCTTTTAGAACCACCACCGCCACTTTTTTTTCCTAATAGGCAGAAAATAAGAATATTGGTGCCTAATGTTTGTCATTCTAATGATTTATTGGAAAAGGACTTTTGGCAGTTCAAATCCCGGCCAGGAAACATTTTCAACAAAACCTGAAGACCACATCTAAACGCTTTCCTAAAATTCTCACTGCCAGGAAAATATTCAAGACTAATAATTCCAGGTGAACTTGGACAGGCCTGGAGGCCACCGTGGGGGCGCGAGGAAGGAGATTCTGGAAGCCCAGCCTCCGGTGATACGCAGAGGCTTTCTCAGATAATGGGAGAATACGGAAGGCAAGGAGGAAAAGTCACCAGAAGGCAAGGCCAGCCCTCGTCTAAGGAGACAGCCAGGTCCTCACAGCTGCAGCCACCAGGCCCTGGGGTACTTTGAAGAACAGTTTCCAGCCCTCAGGGAGGTCTGGCTGTGCCATGCGGAGGCTGTATCCTGTGCCCTCATTTATTTGTGTACCCTTGATTGCAGAACTCCATAAACTGACGGGACCTCTGGGTGTCTGCCAGTATCCACAGAAACTGAACAGTGGCAAGCTCCCATTTGCTTGGACCTGGAGCAGAGAATATTCATTTAAAAAAGCAAACTCTCCATTACTTTAAAACCATAGACTTGTCAGCTTGCCAGACATACTTTCGAAAATAAAGGCCGATTTCCTTCTGGATAAACTGAACTTTTGAGTCTACGAAAGGAGCAGAGGAGTTTTGGTAGCAGTTACTCTGTTACTGACCCCCTTTTGTTGTTGTTGTTGCTCTTCGCCCGAGGACTTTTTTCCATCGATTTTTTAGATTGAGTGGAAGAGAGGGAGGGACAGAGAGAGAGAAACATTGATGTGAGAGAGACACATTGAATGGCTGCCTCCTGCACGACCCCAACAGGAGTCAGGGCTCGAACCTGCAACCCAGGCACGTGCCCTTGACCAGGAATCAAACCCGTGACCGTCTGGTCCGTGGCAATGCTCTATTCACTGAGTGAAACCATCCAGGGCTATTACTGACCACTCTTACAGCCTGTATCACTCTGTGGAGAAATGTATTAAAACTAAGATAAAATATTTTCTTCTTTTTTTTTCCCTTCCTCCTTCCTTTCTTGACATTTTGATTCTGAGGGCAGGTTATGGGCTAAGGTGCATAAGCTCTGTATACATCCTTAATAATCCCCTTGAAAAATCAAGATCAGTGGAAATAAACCCTTAATGGATCTGAAAGAATTTTTAGGGCATCAAAATAGGTATGTGTTCTGTACTTCCTTCCCTTTCTTTTTTTAGCTTGTACACTAACAGCTCACTATCATTTTTTTTTTTAAACAGAATCACAAGTCATAGTTATATTTTTGATTATTTTATTAGGTCCAAGGAATTCAGAGACTTACCTATGGCAAAGTCAGGATGAATACTTGGATTCCAGCTCAGTGTTTTTTCCACTGTTCACACTTAAGGTAAATGAAGATTCACTTCCCTAGAGAAGTGCCATCTCCGTTCCCTGTCATTTACCCCGTGGCACCCTCCAGCCTTGTTCTGGGACACAGGTCTGCTCACAGGGCTTTCCACTCCTGAGTAAACTGAGGGCTTTCCCATGGAGCTCAGAGGAGACGGTGCAGGACGTCAGGGGCTACTCACCCTAGACTTTCAGATACTGTTTTGTTTTGTTTTTTATCCTCACCCGAGGACATTTTTCCATTTTTTGTTCAGACAGAGTGGGAGGGAGAGAGAGGAAGAGAGAGAGAGAGAAACATCAATGTGAAAGGGACACATCGAGTGGCTGCCTCCTGCACTACCCAACCGGGGCCGGGGACAAACTGCAACCGAGGTACATGCCCTTAGTGGGAACCGAACCCGGGACTCTCTGGGCCGCAGGCCAATGCTCTAACCGCTGAGCCAAACCGGCCAGGGCTCAGATACTGTTTTATTTTACTCTCTGGCATGTCCTTTAGGGGATGAAGAAGCTCTGACAACCTCACATGGCCTGCTTTTGTTCTCGGCTGCTACCTCAGTCAGAATGTCCACTGAGCACAAGTGGGGAAGGATAAACCACACCACGTTTCTTTGTAGGGTTTGTGTGTGTGCTTCCTATCATTTCAACCTCATCTACTTGTTTCGGGTGGCCATGTATGTGAGTCAGTATGCCTCCACAAGAAATACAATAAAGTCAATTCTTCACTCTTTGGGAAGGAAAAAACTAAAACCAAGATCAAATTTAGCAAATGTCCTGCCTTTCTCATGTCCAATAGCCTCATATGATAACTGAATGACTTCATCGGGTGTTTGCAAACTTACAAGAGCGGAAGAAATGCCGAGGAGGTAAAATGACGAAGTCAGTCCGCGCATTAGACTTTCTGCCTGAGACAGCCTCACCGGGATGGTGACTGTGCCCCAGGACCCACAGCTGCAGTGGGACCCTGCGCCGGGCGGCCCTTCTCACCCCTACTCCAGAGACCCTGCCTGTGAGACCAGCTCAACGGCACTGAGCCCGCTGGGCAGCAACTGCCCTTCCTGGAGGAGGTTTTATACGACTCTGGACATCATCAAGCTACATCGAAGCACGAAGGCTGCCGTTAGATCTGATCAGTGGGAACCAAATTACTGTGGGAGCTCAAAAAATTCTTTTTTCAGAAACAGAAAAAAGTCCCTCTTCTTCCCTATGCTACTATTTCCATTACACGAATTCCTTTCAGTTGTCAAAATTCTACCGTAACGACAAATAATGTGAAAATGATGATTCCCGGTGAACAGTGTGCCGCGGCGCCGGCCCGCGAGGACCCCTGTGACCGCCGAGGCAGGGAGACCGCAGAGTTCACGCTCAAAGCCGCACAGCTGGCCAGGCAGCCGGGGGGGAGCCTGGCTGGGTGGGAAGCTGGCATTGGCTCTGGTGAGGCAGTGGACATGACAGCCCACCGCTGGTGACCGCGGTTTTGCCGAGGCCCCGGTGAGCAATCCCCGAGGGGACCCAGGCGCTGAGTGTTCATCTGGAATTCATTCAAGGCGGTAACACTCTGGCCACTGTGATGACATCCAGTCGAACCCTCTCACGCCTGCTGGACGCCTCCGAGGGGCGAGGGAGTGACTGCCTCAGAAGCCTGGGGACAAAAGGGAGGACGGTGTCCCTCCAGAGGGGTCCGAGTTTCTCTCCCATTGCGTATCTGGGCACTTCTCTCTCCCTCAGACAGTTTCATTATTTGTTTCTTTTCTTTCTCCCTAAGTATATTTGATAGTTTCTATTCTTAACTTTAAGGCACAAAGCAGACTGTTTTTATATTTCTCACTCCAAAATCACAAAAAGAGAAATCTCCATTGAGTTGCAGTATGGTCTTATTTTTTCTGAGATGGTTGCCCTCAAGGCAAACAGAACTTCCTACCCTTTCTCCACGCCACAGCGTAGTGGAAACCCAGACTAGCACAACGAACTAACCATGGAATTCTCCTTCTCATCCCCCGCCCCCCACTCTTCTGTAACCCCAGGGAGAAAGCGTAAGTTCTCACCACGTGCCAGAAAAGGGGGGGAGGCAAACGGCAGAGGACAACCTATGAAATGGATAAGTGGTCCCCAGATGATTTTATGGTCTTTTATTCTTAGCATTTTGTATCTTCCTTAGTCTCTGCTTTTGAGATGATTCCCGAAATTCATAAAGAAATATAAATACCATATGATTTCACTTATATGTGGGATCTCAGGAGCAAAATATAAGAACAAACAAAATAAAAACAGTTTCATAGTTACAGAGAACAGACAGCTGTCGGGGGCGGAAGCTCGGGGCTGGGTGAAAAAGGTGGAGGGATTAAGAAGTGCAAACTGGAGGCTACAGGTCGGTCATGGGGATGCACAGTGCAGCTTAGGGAACATGTCAGTAACACTGCAATAACTATGCCTGGTGCCAGGTGGGCACTCGAAATATCGGAGGGACCACTTTGTAAAGTACATGATTGTCTTACCACTGTGCTGTACCCCTGAAACTAATACAAAATAATACTGAATCTAAACTGTAATTGAAAAAGAAAACGAAACCCTTAGATGCATAAGTACCTGAAGATGACATGAGCGTTGGAAAGGCATCTAGACAGGGGGCACGGGCCCCGGCTAACTGGCATTGACTGCCTGTTGCATAATCCTGGGGTAATCAATCAAATCATACGGAGGTGAAGTGCTTCCTCAATAAAGCATGGTGTTATTATCAGCCCTCCGATCTTATTGTAAGAACCAAATGAAATAATAGAGAACTTCTCCGCAACTTGCCAACAATAATCATAGCAGCAAATTGTTAGTTATTTTTGAATGCCTCCTATGTGCCAGGTACCATTTTAAATGCTATACATGAAAACTTGCGTAACCCTTACACTAACGTTACAAGGTAGGTACTGTTATCACCCTCGTTTCACAGATGAGAACGTGGAGACCCAGAGGCTCAATACCTTGTCCAGGACGTGAAAGGGGAGAGCTCCGGTTCAAACCCAGGCAGGCAGACTCAGAGCTCTGTGCTTTGCTACCCCACTAGACACACCTACGTTTGAGAGGAAGTTATGTCAGAACGGAACTGGGAAACTGGACAACAGGCTGTACAAAGCTCACTCCCCTCCAGGAGCAGGCGGCAAGCTGGCGGGGCAGACCGACACACAGCCGCGTCAGCAGAGACGCAGTCCTTCTGACACGCACGCGGACTGACAGTCTTGAAAGCCAACGGGTACTTAACATCAGAGATGTAACTGTGTCGTACTTAGATAAACATCTGGTGAAACTGTCCATGTGATCAAAATTCTGCAAAGAAGCCAATGGATATCCCAAGGCCCAGTGTAGGCTTTAACTGGAGTAAGACAAAACAAATTGTGAAATTTTTCTGTCATCTCACCTCTAGGTGTTATCAAAATACTGACCATTGATTTTGGTTAACAGCGGAAGAGGGCCAGAGAGTTGAGATTTAGAGACAAATCTGTGTTCTTAATCACTCACCCGTACCTGTTACCTGGAGAAAACCTATTGGCTTCTTTCTCCTTCCATTTCTTTCCCTTGTTGGAGTTCCTTCGCAGTGGTGCCCTGCAAAGACAGCACAGTCAGACAGGGGAAGCAGACCTGTTCCCCTTCAATCCTCCTTTTACAGAGGGCTGCTTTTTACACCCTGAAGTGCTTACCCCAGATCCACAAACTTCCGCTTAATTTTTCCTCCTTGCAGTACCAAAGAACTGGATGCCCTCGGTGATCTGGGACCTTTGGCGCCATCTAGAATACACACATATGTAAAGAAAGACCAATTATTATTATCATTTTTAAAGCCATGAGTCAATAATAGTCAGTGCATCTCTGAAGAGATTTGCCTAATTTCTAACAGTAAAAGAAAATCATGGATGCCTTTTTTTTTTTTTTTTTTAAGATACAGGGAACATGGCTATGCTGAGGCACATTCAGTTAAGCCAGGAGATGCCCTGTTGGACCAAGGCTCAATACTCATCACAACGAGCTTCAGCTTCAAACTCATTGGAATAAACGTAATAAGGAGGCGTAAACACCATCAAATCACCCTTTACATTAAAAGCAGGGACCAACATGACTTTCCTTTTGTTCCTGTGCCTTCTTATCGCTTGAGTCCAGGACAAAAAGTCACCCCTGAGAGTCTGAGAGACTCAGGGAGAAAGTGAGAGTCAGAGCTCCCTTCTGGTCTCTCCTTTGCTAGTGGCCTGTGGCCAGTCCTGGGACAGAGGAGGCAGGACCTGGGGAAGACTTCCTTACGCAGGGGCTCAGCTCTAAGACATGGATCTCTTTGAAAGGTCTCTCTCTGACGTTGGGTTGGAGCGTAAGTTGGCCAGCCTCCCGTGATGCTGAAGACACCAAACGCTCCTCAGTGTTTGGAGCTGAATGGGCTTTGCCTCTGGGTGACGCTGGCACTCTGCATGCCAGTGGAGAGGCGCTATGAATGGAGCGCAGTTCAAGGCAGGGGCCAGATCCTACTGGTGCCACGTATTCCACCTCGGGCAAGGCAGGGAGCTCCTAAGGCTCCACCGGGAACCATGCAGCGAAGGGTGCTGTGTGGCATTATCTTTCAGCACATCCAGTTATCTGAGATGATTAACAAAGGGTGTTTCAGTGTTGATGCATACTAGAGTGTGAAACTACTCCTTCCTAATTGGCTACTGGTGTCTGTCTGTCTCTATCTCTTTAAAATTAAAAAAAAAAAAAAAAAAAAATTCCAGAAACTTCCTGGTGTGGAGTGCAAAGAGAATAGTCCTCCTAAGAAAGTGTTCAATTCACTATGCAGGTTAATTTTGCTTATAATTTTGTTTATTTCAGGAGAAATTTCTCATCACACATACTTACAAAACATGAAGGACGCACACAGTTCTCATTAGGAGTCTACGTTCAAAGCTCTAAAGAAGCACAGGATATTGACAAACACTCCATGGATTTTTCACAATGAGCTTTTCATATTTTTAGTTAGTGATACTCAAATTACAATAACTCCTTGAAATGTACATAATAAAATACAAGAGTCAGAAATATGTCCATGTCCAAATCCACTTCTAACCTCAAATATTTATTGTGAGTATTTGCATCGTTACTCTGTGGGTAACTGAATTAAATAGCCCCAGATGTGACACACACATTTAAAGAAAAGCCACAGATATGGCACAAATACCTTCTGAGGTGATTTTGCTAATGGACATAAAAAAAAAAAAAAAAAAAAAAAAAAAAAAAAAAAAAAAAGCAGAATTTCAATTCTCTTAAGAGAAGCCAAAGAAAAGAAAATGCTGGATCTTTCCAGATCAATTCTAAAGCAACTCTTTACGGCTAGGACTGTGCAAAGTTAAAAAGGAGATTGCCTAATTATTTTCTGAATTAGAGCTAGCTGGGAGATGTTTTAACGAGTGGTGAGAGGACCAGATGAGACAATGTACATGGAAATACTCTGTAACCTATTAGTGTTGCAGTCATTGGACCTCTTGGGACTTAAAGCCTGATTCTGCCCATCGCAGAGCCTGCTGCTAGGCAACCTCACATCATTATCTGACACGTTTGCCAAAGTGTGTTCCAAGGAACACTTACGGGAATACTTTCCAAAGGCTGAAGAGGCAAGATTAAGGAACAACGCACTTTCCCATTTGAAATCAATCACGTACACGTTAACGGACATCAGAACTTCTAGTCTGCGTAAAAACCAACACTGGATTGTTATGATTTCAAAAAAAGAGAAGGAAATGTGACATTTTTGTTTGTTTGTTTATCTTTATGTAAAATTTCTACTAGGCTTTTCGAAATCTCTCCAACACTACCTTCATGAGCAATTAGAAGTCCGGGGACCTGATCCTTGTCTTCAAAGGTAGTGAAAGATCTGACAGCTAGCTATTAAGGCTTTCATGGACTTCGTTCTCCTCAATCTCACTGCAACAAGACTCTGAACTACCTCTCCCTTTATTGTGGGGACTCCCAGGACTGCCTTCTCTCCTGAGCATACAACCTCCGCTATTACAAAACCAATTGATCATCATTCCCTATAATGTTTCTGATTTCCTATTTTCTATTAAAGACAAGACCGTATTTTCTGAGGCTAGAAACCCTGTGATCAGTTTTGACCTCCTGCTCTTCCGGCCATATCAAGTGAACTTCTGTTTCCAAGGTTCCTGCATCTCTCCTCCACTGTCCACGGCTGCTCCTCGGAGGCGAGCACTCACAGTGTCTCCTAACTCATCTTTCCCACACCTAGTGTCTCTTCCTTTTTATTTCTCTGCTCAGACATCACGTGGTTCCCTAGTAAGGGAAGGTCCCCAAAGTATTTAAGTTCTACAGCTATAGACGTAACCTACCTGCTCAACTGTATGTGCAGCCAGTCTAGCCCACGTAAGCAAACTGCTTCAGGCAGGCTGGCAGCCCACGCCTCTGCATTCATCTTGCGTGTGCCTGCCTCTGGCAACGCCACTCTCCCTGCTTGGCACGCCTTCCTTACATCCCTGCTGTGTTTTCCCAGTACTTCAATGGTTACTCTGTGCGCTCTTTGTCACAGCTGGTTTACCCACCTCAGCTGGATATCACCTTTCCCTCCTCTGACCAATGATATATATATTAATAGTAAGTGAATCCTGAAAATATCTCTACTTGCCAGGACATTAATTCAACAATTTTGCAGGCATGTTCTGTGTCAGGCACTGTGCTAATAGCTAATATAAAATTGGAATAACACTCTCTAGAAATCACCAGAAGAAAACTGATAGAGCTAAATTTACTCTACTCAACCTTGTCTGAACAAAGGCTCATTGCTGTGTAAGTCTGCAGACCAACGATGTGGCATTAGGTTACTCAAACAGGCGTGAGGAAAGAGTGCTCGTGCCTCCGACTATCATATACCTTGTTCTAGAAACCTCTAGAAATAATCTTGTACTTCCTCGAATTCTAACCAAAATGGGGTTAGATGTTTATCATTTAGCCAGTTATAATGGGACTCTTTTCTATCCTATTTCCCACTGAGGTCCCACAAATATGACCACAAAATGATGACTTGTGAATGCAGTGTTCATGCATTTAAAAAGCCCCAACTCCAACGAGGTGTCTGATAATACTAGAGCATTGTCCTCAGCGTTGCAATCCAATACAACTATGACTTAATTACTACCTTTGTAGAAACTTGACAGACCCAAAGCAATAGTATATTACTTTTTTAAAAATCTACAAAAAGGGTAACCAATGACTAAACCATTTTCAGAGTTTGTCCAGCAATGTTCAGTGGAAGAAAATATATGTCTAGACCAGGGGTCAGCAAGCTTTTTCTGTAAAGGGACAGATAATAAAAACATTTCGGTTGGTGGGTTCTTGTCTCTGTGACGACTACTCAACTCTGCTATTGCAGCAGGAAAGCAGACATCTGTATCCAACTGAGTGAGTGTGGCTGTGTTTCAGTAAGACTTTCTAAGGACGGGGGGGAGGGGACTGGATTTGGTTTGGGGATGTCTGTTCTAGAAGACCTGCAGTCATTATCTGCAGAGACACACTTATTAATTCATCCAAGACACGTATTATGCATGTTATATGCCACACTCTTTTTGGGGACAAAGAGTACAAACATGAACAGGATGAATGAGAAAACTTTAGCTCACACTTGACAATTTGATCACTTATTACCATACACAAAGTGACAGAAGAAGAAATAACAGTGTGAAAATTTCTGTGGGATCAGAGAGAAGGGAATATTATTCTCTCTGCCTGGGAATGGGGAGGGCATACTACAGACCCATGAAAGGAGGTGAGATTTAAGCTGGGCTCTGAAGAAGGACTAGACATTTCCTAGAGTGGAGTGTTAGGTATGAATGTGAACATGAAGTCTCGTTTGTACGTACCGCTAAACCCCGTTCTAGTTCATTCATGATGAGTCAATGAGCTGTACGAACCACACACATAATCACACAGGCAGAGGGAAATCAGATTAAACATACCTCACCTCTGCGCTATCTAGGTCAGTATAATGAGTTAGTCTCACAGAGCAAGGAACTCGAGGATTTTACAGAATGCTATTCTCCAAACTGGATTTTGAGGACAAGGAATCTAGATCCTACTCTGTGAATCTGTATTATATCAGCCCCTGCAATGGCATAAAATTGGAAGCATGGACTTTCCCTAATGTTTTAATGATACCGAGGTCCATCTTGGGCCGGAGGTAGAGAGGGTCCCCGGGGCACATGAGAGAGCTCTAGTAATGGCGGTGTTTCAGTGAAACAAGCATTCACCAGCCAGCCAGTCTAACGAGCATATTCCACGGACACATCCGGTTAGCCCGAGTCATATGCTCACTGAGCAGCTTTCTGACGTGTGAACCTAAAACCAGCAGAGAATGAAATCTATGAATGATGTTGGTTATTATGGTAGCTGTACCTCCCAAAGTAAATCAGAAACTAGCATTCTAGTTTAGAAATTAGTTTTTTTCTAAGTTTGAACAGCACGAATTGGTCCCTCTGAACTTGATTAAATCTGGGTGTATTACTGAGTTTCTAGACTTCTACAAAAGTGTAGAGTCTTGACTCTCAAGGGCCTGGCTGGTAATAAATAGGCTACTTTCTGAGAGTCAGTTGGCTGACAGGTCTCCTGACATCTTTCAGTTCAAAGTGCAACAGAGCCTGAAAGTGGAAGGCAAGAAGTATAGGGCCTTCCCAGTTTTCCCAGTTGTTGGGTGATGGTGGTTGTGGGGTGTCAGAGAGACAAAGTGTGTCACAAAACAAACAAGCAATAAATGAGGGGGGAGGGAGAGCGAGAGAGTGAGAAAGTGAGAGAAATTCAAAGAGAGAGAGAGAGAGGGAGAGACAGACTCTAGTCTGCAAAGTCCTTGAGGGAAAGTATGGAATCTTAGAATTGTATGTTCAGCCTAGAGCACAATGCCTGCCACAGTGTAGGTGCTCAATAACTATTTGTTGAATGAATACACGAATGAATGGATTCATGTCAATGAACATGGAAGGCATAAAAAAACTCTTCAAGGCCGGAAACTTTACTCAAGGAAAGATAAGATTGTGAGGCACGGTTAATACTAGTAACTGGCTATTTAAAAGATTTCTTATCCTTCGAGACGACATAGGAGGGACCTGGAGAGCATTATGCTAAGTGAAACAAGCCAAGCAGAGAAAGACAAATACCACATGATCTCACTTATCTGTGGAGTATAATGAACAAAACAAGCTGACGAACAAAAGAGACCCAGAGACATAGAAGTAGGGTACAGACTGACAAACCTCAGAAGAGGGGGACAGCGGGGAGGGAAGAGATAAACCACAGAACTTATATGCATGTATGAGCAACCATGGACATAGACAACAATGCTGGGGGGGCGGGGGCAGGATCGGGAGGAGGGTGTCAATGGGGGAAAAAGAAACATCTGTAACAAAAATTAATTTAAAAAAATCAGAACCAGAAAAAATAAATAAATAAAAAGTCATGACTTTATAAAAGTTCAATTAAGTGCTTCTGCCCAATCCGCCCAGGGAAATAAAAAATGAGGAAGCTCAAAGACTCGGTCTCCGGGGAGAAACTTCCCATCCCTATCTCCTGGTCCTGCTTTGTCAGCTGGGAACGTCCCCCCAAGAAGCAGGCATAGCAAGCCCGGGAGGCACTGGGGAAAAGGATGGATCTTACTGTCAATTACAGCTCATCACATTTTACTGTACATCATTGCCAAGGCAACACAAAACACTATTCACACCCACGTGCTGAGAGGAAACACCTGCCTGAGAGGAAACACCTGCTGACTTCAAAGATTCACAAATGCCGTAGAAGGAAAAGGCAGAAAGAAATAATCTAGACAAGATCGAGCTACTTTTAAAAATCTTTGGGTCAGCCCTGGACGGTTTGGCTCAGCGGTTAGAGCATTGGCCCGCAGACCAATGAGTCATGGGTCCGGTCAAGGGCACGTATCTCGGTTGCGGTTTGGTCCCCAGCCCTGGTCCAGGTCATGTGGGAAGCAACTAGTCAATGTGTCTCTCTCACATTAATGTTTCTCTTTCTCTCCCTCCCACTCTATCTGAAGATAAATAGAAAAATACCTTCAGGTGGGGATTAAAAAAAAAAAAGCAGTGATTTGCAATCATACCTGCAATGTAGGAGTGTGTCTACTACTGGCACTGGTTGGTGGGATTCTTTAAAGATTTTGTCAATTTGATGGGTATCTAATTTAAATGACCATTTCTCCATCATTAGGGATGTTGATCATCTTCTTTATATTTTATAGCTAATGCAGATTTTCTCTTTAATGAATTGACAGTTTATTTCCTTGGCCTATTTTTCACTTTTTTTTTTTTTTTTTTTTGGTTAATCCTCACCTGAGGATATTTTTGCCCTTGATTTTTAGAGAGAGTGGAATGGAGGGAGGGAGGAGAAGAGAAAAGAAGAGAGGGAGAGAGAGACACACATTGATTGGTTGCCTCCTGCATGCACCCCAACTGGGGCTGTGGATTGAACCTGCAACCCAGGAACATGCCCTTTGTCGAGAATCGAAACTGCAACCCTTTGCTTTGGTCCAAGGGTCGACGCTTTAACCACTGGCCCATACCAGCCAGGGCTATTTTTTACTTTTAAAAATGATTTGAAGCTACTTGTATATTAAAGTCTATCAATCAACTTTGTATATGTGGTCCTTTTTATGTTTCTTGTTTACTGAAATAGAGAGTTTTTATAAGATAGTTGCAGAGTATAAAGAAAATACAGTAAAGCAAATCCCCATTTCATCTGTCATCCCACACCCACTGCAGTTTACACTTATGAAATCCCCAGTATGTACTTCCTTATTTCTACTCCCTGACACTCCCCCAAGTATTTAGCTTTGTCATTCTTATTCATAACTACAACATCTTGTTTGTATCTTGAAATAATCTGCTAGTTTTGTTTAATTCTATATCAAATAGAATAATATACATTGGTCTACACTTGCCTGACACTTGCTTTTGAAAGTCTTGTTCCAGAGATTCACCCCCGTGTTTGTTTCAGTGTGGTTGAGTCACTTTCCCTCCTACACAGATTCATTATAGGAATACACTGCAATTCATTTATCTCTTCTACTGGTGATTATTCTAATCATTACCAGTTTTCACTATTACACAACTGGGCTGCTGTAGATATGCTTGGACATGATTCTTAGTAGATAAGTACAGGATTTCTTTTGGCTATATAAACAGGTGAAGACTTGCTCGGTAGGCACATTTTCACATTTACTAGGTGATGCCAAATCATTTCCAAAGAGCATGTGACAATTTGGACTTCCACCAGCAAATATCTGATTTATGGTTTTCTCACATATCTGCCAGCATTTGGTAATATCAGATTTTAAATTTTTTGGCAATCTGGTAGATATAAAATGGCATCTCATTTGGTTTATTGAATGTTCTCCTGATTACTAATGGGGTTTAGCAGCTTTTCATAAATATTATGGGCATCTGACTTTCATTTGCTATGAAGGTGCCTGTTCAGGACATTACACATTTTTCTCCTTGTCTTGTGTGTGTGTGTGTGCTTTATAGGAGTTATTTACATAATTTGAACACTCATCTTTTGTTAGTTATATGGGCATTAAATCTTTTCTCCAAGTTTTGGGGATTCTTTATTGTGTCTTTTGAGAAATAGAAGTTTCTAATTTTAATATCATTTAACTTGATCTTTTCCTTATGGTTTATGTTTTTTGCATCTTGTTTAAGAAATTCTTCCCTACCCTGAGATCACAAAATGTTGTTCTCCTATTTATTTATTTATTTATTTATTTTATTTATTTTAATCCACACCCAAGGATATTTTTCTATTTATCTTCAGATAGACTGGGAGGGAGGGAGAGAGGGAGAGAGAGAAGCATCAATGTGAGAGAGACACACCGACTGGTTGCCACCCACAAGACCCCAGCCAGGGCCGGGAATGAAACGCAACCGAGGTCTGTGCCCTTGACTGGAATTGAACCCATGACTCATTGGTCTGTGGGCCAACGCTCTAACCGCTGAGTCAAACCAGTCAGGGCTCTCCTATATACTTTTAAAAGTTTTATCGTTTTATATTATCCAGTTAAGTGTTGAAGCCTCCTTGAATGAATTTTTGCAGGGTATGTGATGTGAGGAGGTCCATTATAATTTTCAAAAATATGGATTACCAATTTTCCCAGAAAAAAATTATTAAAATCCTTCTTTCTCCATCCATTTACACATGCAGCCATCATAGAATTTGTGTGTGTGTGTAAAATCTGCTTCTAAGCTCTTAATTTTGTTCCTTAGTTTATTTGTACATCTCTGTATAAATAATATAGAGAATTAAATAATTCCAGTATCAAGTAAGCTGACACCCTCCACCTCAGTCTTCTTCAAGAAGACTGCTATTCCACAAAATCTCCAAAAGGCCTCCTGAAGAATTTCCTTCACTAGTCAACGTGTGGAGAGCTAAAGAAGTAAAAATACTAACCAAGTAGAAAAAGATTAAATAAATACATAAATAAATAAATGGAAGGGGGAATGTTCTCTTACTCCATAACGTAAAAAAAAAAAAAAAAGCAATATTAATGATTAGCTGTGAGAAGGCAAAGGACTTAGGATTAAGAGAAAAAAGCCATTTTGATACTGCAGAAATCAAGGTGTTAGTGCAGTTAGACAAAACGAAAGAAAAACAAAAAAGTTAACAGTACCTTTTTCTTGTGATATTTTCTTGGTGGTGGCTTGGTGGTGGCAAGGAGATTCTTCCATATCACGATCGGATTTTGAAGGAGAGGAGAGTGACGTATCTCCCCAAATAGAGGAGGAAGCCTCCCTTTCTGGGTGCAGTGGTCCTTCAAATTCAGCTATGTGGTCAGCCTCCGAGAAGGGCACACTGCCAGCCACTGAAGAGAGGGATGGAGCACCAGAATCTGGTTCTGGAGAAGAAGTTCTCAAACCCTTGGGCAGAAGTGATTTGGTAATATGCATGTGTTTATAGAGACTGTCTGAAGGCTGTTGACATAAGAGATTATAAAGGAGGTTATGCCGCTGAGCATCAGTTCCATGTCATACTTACTTTGAAATCAGATCGACCGTTTTCTTAGTAAATTCCATGAAAACCAATTTTGTTTGTTGGTTTACAAATGAGACTCCATAGTTCACAATGATTCACCATATTACCATTGTAACTAACACAGACACCTCAGACGTATTCAAACAATTACGTGTACATTCATTATTTCCCACTAGGTAAAACCAACTGCTGAATATCAGAATCACCATCATGAAATACAGCAACATGGATAATGCTCTTGGTTAGTTCACTGAATGAGTACAGAAAGAATTTGAATGACAACAATGTATCCAGTTGAGTAAGGATCTTGGAGACAAAAAAGTGAACTATTCCAGCTATTTCCAACTAGGGCACAGAATCTGGCTGCAGAAAAATCAATAAACTGTAGGAACAAGGATACAGCCCAACACTGTGAGTCACAAAACGGTCAAGGGCGCTCACCTTTCGCTCTAGACTGTCCTCGCCATCCGTCGAACTGACACTGTCGTAGAGCCTTGTCCTCGAGGGCCTCTGGCGCCTGTTCTTCACCGACAGCTGGGCTCGGGTTTTCAGGGCTTTAGAATCCAGGCGCTCCGTCTCTGGGACTGCTTCGTTCAAGTCTAAGAAAATAATATTGCAACACAATCGGGGAGAGGCACCTTCGGAGAGGATTGATCAAGACAGCACAGACACTGAGAAAAATCTTAGGGTTTGCAGTAACACCAGGCAAGAAACCACAATGGCCTGTCTAACTAACACCCCACAGGTGACGACAACAACAGGGCAGGGAGGTCTAGGACAAACGTACAGGCCTTGGGGAAAACCACACTAAAGACGAGCAACAACAGAATTGTAACATCCGAAGAGCGTAGCACCTTCCTACAACATCCTCATGAAAAGCGCTGATTTGCATTTATTTATGTGTATGCGTGCCAGAGTGTTTGATGAACAAATACATGAGAGGAAGGTCTATCAAAATTGGGACATCTGAGAAACTAAGGACAAAAGTCAGGTGCTAGGTCAAGTATAGGGAATAAAAGATGGCCACTGGTAGAAATTTTCTTTAGTAAAATTTACTAATAGGCTTTTACCTTTTTCCTTTTACCTTTTCAGAGTGGCGGTCATTAAATGAAATCATAATGTTCAAGAAGTTAATAATTAAGTACTTCTGGATTTAAATTTGTTTAAAAAAGCAAATAACTGAGTTGCAAAAAGTAACTGCTATTAATAGCAGTGCTATTAATAGAATAAAACAATTTGTTACAGTAGCACTACCCCAGGAAATTCCTTATCACAGTATTATTATAAAGGTGTGCTCTAAATATATTATACTACAAAATCAAAACAAGTAAGCACCTCACGTTGTACCTCTCTTGCGTATGGAAATTAGCACTTGGCATATGATTCTAACAAATAAACATATTTTCCCCTAGGAGATGCATCCGTTGAATGACAATATTTAAAGAGGATTTTGACTTTTCATTTCCCATATTTGAAAGAAAAGTAAATATTTAGAAAAGTCAGAGCATTCAGGTATATATAAAGAACAGCTAAATATTTTCTAATTAGTAGTCTCTTTATTTTTCGCATGTAAATGGAGAAAAAATAATCTCCTTGATCACTTTAATTTCCTCCTTCCAATAAAATTTAAATTTGCAGCTATCCATTAAGAGTTCATTAATTCTGATAATTGGGAGAGAATCAACCTTACAAGCTGGTTTACATGTAAAACGTGGAAACACCAAAGAGAGTGAAAACAGTCATATAAGTAGATGTACTGTCATACATGCACATTTTACAGCTCATCTGTTTCGTATTTGGATTTCATGTTCTATGATACAAAGTACTGTCACATACACTATCTCACATGCCCTCACAACAGCTTCAAGAGACAAAGAAGCCAAGTATGATTTTTCCTCTCCTGAGCTCAGAGAACTTGAGCACCTGGCCATCATCAACTAGCTAGTCGATGAGCTGCCATGATCATTCTAGTTTTTTGACTCTTTGCACTCCAATTTAGTTAGTGTTGAACAAGTTACCAGAATGAGATTTTAACGCCATTAGAGTTCAGTGTTTTCAGCTGTAAAATCACATATGGCGTGACTAGTCTAGGAAATTCACTTCTCCAACAGGCTACGGATGAAATATTATCATTAACCTTCCACATATGTGTTAAGAGAGCATAAAAGAAGGAAGATGTTGAAAACCAGAGGAAAAAATGATTTCTCAGATGACCTCCTGTTTGGCTGGTTTAATAACAGCTTTGGTTACTTGGTGAAAAAAGACCTAAGAAGGAAGCTCATTCTACCTCTGTAACTATGGCTCCTTTGGCAATAGAATCCTGGCCCTGGTGGACCAACACTGCATTCAACTCCATCACTAGGTACTGAACAAAGAGAGTGAGGGAACAGGAGAATTACTTCTTAGCAGGGTTTAGAACATAGATCATTCTGGGACTTCTGGCTCCATTACTATTCAGTAATTTGCCAGGTACCGGTGTCAGTCAACCCTCCAATGGCAATTGGGTACTTCTGCTTTAGTATCAGCACTGAGGCCCCACCCACTGGAGGGCGCACATCGAGAGCTGTATCTTTTGAAGATGAAGTTAGCTGGAGTCTGAAAAGTGGCGCCTTAAATCTCTTATCCAAGTGGCCAACAACACATTGCACCCAATTAACAATTTTTGAGTGTCTGAAAACAAAGATCTAGGGGCAACTTTAGAGTAGTGATTCATGGATTACAAATCAGAAATTTACATTCCAATTGAGAGGGGAAAAAAGTTTTAAAGTAAAAAAAAAAAAAACTGGAGAAACGGAATGTGGCTGAGAACATATACTTTGACAGCTCTAACGCCAGCAGGAAGTTGGAGGGAATGCTGTCCAGAAGACACCCCGAGTGCCACCCCTCTGGAGTGCTAGAGGAGATGTGTGAAATGGGAGGAGGGGTGCATAGGACTCAGGCTGCTGAGCCCTGGAAGAGGGATCTGTTAGACCACTAGAAGCTATCTTTTTCTATCATGTCAGATAAGAATCAGAATATTATCATTCGAAAGGACCATGAAGATTGTAGCCCACCCTTCTTTTCGGATAGGAAAACTAAGGCTTAAAGGTCACTCCTAACTGTAGCGCAGTCTGTGGAAGGGACTGGACAGAGTTCAGTCTCAGAAGCCCATCCTTCCAGAAAAGGTCACTCTTAAGTCTGAAAGTGAACTTCACAAGTAATCTGCTTTCTTCGAATACTCTTTTTAGTCTTATTTCATGTTCCAAACAGAAGTACATGTCAAGGGCTAACTTTGCAAATTCCCAGAAGCATACAACAGTACCAGAAGAAAAAAAAAATTGAGGGATTTCATTTGGCTTTATATTTATGCAAGAAATAAAATTCTTATATAAAAAAGTTATCTGTCAGTTTTGTGGATGGTGATGTGGCAGGAGAAATCCGACTGGTTTCACGATTCTAAGCTACGTGCTACTAAATGTGAGGGCTCAGGTGGCCATGTTCTGTCAGCGTCATTCATTCTCCACAGAGATCTTAATCAATAGCATAACGCTGCTTTTATAAACCCAAGACTCCGGGTTCTTCCTCTGCCCCTTCTCTCCAGGGCACCTTGCTCTGTTGTCCGTAAGAATCAGAGGAAAATTTCATTTTGCTTTCCCCTTTCTTCTCTAGTTTTTCTTTCAGACCCTCCAGTCTCTGAAATAGCCTTTTTCTGACTCAAATTCAACTAGAAATACAAAAGAAGAGCAGACTCCAGTGAATCGATAAACAGACAGGCAAATAACAGAAAAGATATAAAGTAGCTGATAACAGAGCAGTTTTAAGTGGGTGGAACTCCGCCTCAACATACCTGCATCTTAAGAATAGTCTCATTATTGCTTTGAATTGGATCCTCTAAAATAAATTTAATGGATTTGAATATGATTTTAGCAGCTGTTATGAAAAATGCTCTGTGAAATTAGGATGCTATATATCATATGTCAAAGAGATCAGGTCCCTAAAGTAATGCTGTGAGTCATTCAGTTTTTTCACTAGATTGACGTTGTTTTCGACGTCAATGGAATGCTGCCCACGGATCAGACACGGGCGCAGGGGAAGTAGGGGAATGGAGCAGCATGACAATGGGGTCTGCTCCCCATTCTGATGTGCATTCTTCTCCTCAAAAACAGTCAGACCTTACACCATCACGCTGCCTGGCTTGTGCTCTTGTCCACTGAAGTGCTGAGCACAACGAGACACTTGGTGACATTTTTCAACGTGAACGCTATCTGCATATCACTCACAGTCACTGCAAGTTCATAAAAGATGGGCCCATGGGGCTTCGGGTTCATACGTATAGCCTTCAGGGGTAGGTTTACGTACCGCACAGGGGCAGCGTAACACAGTCACCAAGGGAGCAGTCCTGGAGTTAGTCTTCCTTGAACAGGACCCAGAACAGTGGCTCTGCCACTAAATTGGGCAATTTACTTAAATTCTCTGTCCCTCAGAATCCTCAACTGCAAAACTGGCATGATAACAGCATAAAACAATAATAATTGCATTTTATGAGGACTAAATGCACAAAAAGATATCTAACTGCTTAGAAGAATGACCGCTACATAATAAGCACTGAATAAATGTCTTTATTTACTGACAATGCGAAAGTTAGCAAGCTATTCTTAAGTGCCTAAAGCAAGTTGCAGAACAATGTGTATTCACCCTAAATATTTAAAAGCAGCAACATAAAATATATTTTCTAGTGGTAAATACATGTGTATACTTGCACAGAAAAAAAAAAAAACAAAAACGAGAAAAGTACACTTCAGACTGAAAACGGTGGTTACTTCCAAAGAAGGTATTAGATTTGGAGATATTGGTCAACAGGTACTTTAATCTTATTTATAATGTTAAAATTTTTTAGTATTATGTATTGTCTGCTCGTAGTTAAAATGAGTAAAAAAGGGAAAAACACACATTCAGCACATTTTCTCTTACAGACATCTTCATTCCCTTCTAATCTGACAGCTCTGGTGTCTTAGACTCGGTATTCCCAGACATTAACATTAACCCAGGTAACTGTCAAAATCCATGTGACTATCAGCCTGCCCCACGTGAGAAGGCTGCTCTGCCATGGCATCTAGGGACTTATTCCTCGACTACATGCCCGATGATTTGGCCTAAACGAGGCCCTATGGCTTAGCTTCCAGTTGCTACTTTGTGTTAGTGCTCTACGGGAAGATGTATTGAATCAGAAACAGCAATCTGAGACCAAGTCACACCACTTCAGCTCATC
This sequence comes from Tadarida brasiliensis, assembly GCA_030848825.1. Taxonomy (NCBI): domain Eukaryota; kingdom Metazoa; phylum Chordata; class Mammalia; order Chiroptera; family Molossidae; genus Tadarida; species Tadarida brasiliensis. The sequence goes on along the minus strand of CM061267.1, from coordinate 71,279,599 downwards.
TTACGACAACAGTAAGGACAGGAACCCATCCATGGGCGCCTCTCACCCTGAACAATATTCATAGTTGTTTTCTATATAACCACTTAAAAGCTGATAAATTTTTTACTCCAAGTAGTATTTATAAAATTTTAAGAAGCTGGTTTCTTACCATTTCAGAACAAGGAGAAGATGATTGCTGTTTCCTAATCTTTTAATTAGGTCTGAGTTTATTGTTGCATAAACTATACATTTCATTTGCTAATCTTTGAAAGATATTAAGGAATTCCTTTTTTTTTTTTTTTTTTTTTACCTCTTTGTCAAGAAATGCAATGTCAGAACTATCTGTCTGGCCTCTGAAGCATCATTTGGTTATATTTTCTTTTCTTTTTTTTTTTTTTTTTTTTTGGTATGTGCCCCCAGCGGGAACCGAACCCGGGACTCTCTGGTCCGCAGGCCGACGCTCCAACTGCTGAGCCTAACCGGCCAGGGCAGGTTATATTTTCTAGTGTAGTGCTTCCTCAGGGCAGTCTGATACCTGAAGTTAGCCTTCTTTAGCTTAAGGTCAGCCTGTACTCCTGTTCTCAGAGGGCAGAGAGGTCCAAATTCTGCTAGCTGTATCTCAGTAATGACTTTTTAGGACTGCCACAGAGGTAGTGGCTGCAAGTCAGAAAAAAGCCATGTGAGATATCCTAAACTCCATCATAGATCATTTGAGACTCTTGTAAGAGTGGCTTGTGTCAGAGACTATGAAAGAATACAGAATATACATTTACACAACAGAGAAAGGCATTTAAGTATCCTAGGAGTCCTTCAGTGTCAGATGTCTCTAAAATCTGATCGAAAAGATCTGTATAACCTGCAATTCAAAGAAACGTAAAATCTAACCAATGGGCAAACTGGTTGGGAGCTGCAGATTTCCATGAGTAGAACTATGAGGTCACGTGCAAAAGTTGGGTCCAGGAAGGTGGGAAAATGTAAATGTCCTCTTCTTGACATTATAGTGTCTTTGACATGACAACTATACACAAGCTTCTGTGTTCTCACTCAAGGTTGACTACAGTAATCTAATCAGTTTCTCAGTCAAAAATCTTTGGACATTAGTAATCCCAAGCATGATAATTAGGCAACTCCCCAAATTATATATTTCAATATTATAGCTTCCTTGATTAGTATAAGAAGAATTCAGGTCTTATGCCTTTGGTAGAAAATAACCTGTTACCTGAGCTGACAGTTGTTGGCAAAGGAAACCACAAGAAAGTATCTTTTGACTACAGTAAGACTTAGATATGTACAGCATTAGAAGATTTAAGGAAACTTAAAAGTTCACAATACTTATAAGTGTAAAGTAATATCTGTATAAAAAGTTCTGAAGTACCTGCGAAGACCTGTCCATTGCTAATAACAGTACTTTACAAAGAAAGTCAAACAGCAAATTTATAAATGCAAGTTTAAATGTTAGCAGATGTTCAATTAGCTAAGTTTGTAAATAGGAAATAAATATTATTCAAAGTTTCCTTAAGAGTGATTTGTAAATCAAATTTAAATGTTTAAAAAAACGAGGTCTTTGATAATTTAACTTGAATCAATCTAACAATTTTATTTATTTATTTATTTATTTATTTATTCATTCATTCATTCATTTATTTTTGGGGTACGTGCCCCTAGTGGGAACCGAACCCGAGACTCTCTGGTCCGCAGGCCGACGCTCCAACCGCTGAGCCAAACTGGCCAGGGCCAACCTAACAATTTTAAAACCAAAATAAAAATCCAAATGAATTTTCTGATGCCCCCCAAACCCTTCAGTTTCATCAAAAAACTCACAAGCAATAGAGTGCTTCAGTGTACATTCTAGTGTTTCTTAAGTGGCACTTCCTCTAGGTTCAGACACAGTTACTGCACAGTATGGAAGCAGAACAGAGTATCCCTTGATGTCCCCCTACAGGAGTTCAGTCATAACCTGACGTCAGTGCCCCACATTAACAGTAAGCATCTTAGGGATCCAGACACTGGACCTACTGCAACAGTATGGCTGGCACACTGTGCAGAATCATATACACCAAGAGAATTTTTCTGGTCCTAATTCCAGAAATAGCTGTTCATTGTTGAATTTTAATTTTGTAGATGCTGTAACCTCTTGATTGATCATGTTTCCATCTTACGTGAAATCTGTGTCCCATCACAGACTGGAGGAATGCATTTCACACACAAACCACTCCGTGCGCCACCTACTCCCTACCTTCATATCCCTCCATTCCCATCCCAGCTCACTCACTCAGTCAGTATACCTTAGCACAACTACATGCTAGCTTCCAATCTATATAATTAGAATTCCATGCTGAATCAGAGCATATTTATAAAAGGCAAGTAACATTTCAGAATACAGCTACCCTGTGACATTTTCTTAAAAAAGGGCTGTATCCCACATTTGGGTTAAAATGGTCTTTACTTCCAGAAGATCATAATCTACTTTATAGTTCGATGGCAAAAGCCGAAATAAAATATAAAGTAGCCCACATTTCCTAAAATGGACAGAAATTACTAAGCTTGAGCTCCTTCTGACAAAATAACTTGTTTTCCATCAAAACAACTTCAGATACCTGCTTGCACTAATGCATACCTCAGTATGACGGAGGCGTCTGGTGACTTCTGTGAACGTACGGAGATGCAGTGAGACATAGGAACCAGGGAGAGTTGTCATTTTGCAGCTGAACACCTCCCTCTGACTGCCGTGTTGCTTTGGCAACAGAAGTGGTTAGGGCCAACCCAAAGACGACGCAAAACGTGCACAAAACCGGACAAGCACTTTAGGGGCTTTGTTTTGTGAGAAAGAGGACAGATTTTCGCTTTAACAATATGCCAGACAACAATCAATAAGTACTGATATCTCATTCATTTGGTTTGTTCATTAAAACTTTCCATAGCGACTTACTGGGAATGTTCACCCTTTAATTAGTACAATTCAATAATATCGCATGGTCAAAATTATTTATCAGGGATTGAGTTACTGAAAATAATTTGTTCTGGAAAAAATAAAAACTGTGGAAGTTTACCAAGAAATTCTATCTGAGGTCATGATAAAGAAAGCTGGGATCTACTCCAGAATTCTCCTCCGCCCCAATTTAGACCTCAACGATGGGACAGCAGACAAAAAGGCCTCTTCGCTCTGCATCTGACGCGGTTGCATGAGACACTCTTGATAATGTGAGCATCCCGTTCCTTCTAATGACTTTCCATGCCTCTAACTTGACTTTACAATTCTGGGCTCCGATGCGAAAAGTGAATGCTGAACGTACTCTCAGACTATCAGGAAATAAATCAGATGTGGTGGTAGGGGTCTGGCCTGGCCTCTTAGCCACAGGTTTCTGAAAAGAGCCACGGACACCCAGGGCTCAGGAAAAGGCAGAGGACAGAGGGCGTGGCCACAGCCTCAGCAGAAAAGGGTTTCTTGGAGGAGCCCAATGACCTCAGGAACTGCATCCACGTAAATGTTGGCTTCGTGTGGGCTTTTTTCCCTTACTAAATCTCATACTAATGTTTTAAGGCCAAAAAAAAAAAATCTTTTGTGGTTTTCCTCATTCTTATCTTTCAATCATGCTAGTTAATTTTTTTTTACTTTAAAATATTTTATGTAGACAAAAATGTATACCATATGTGTGAGAAAGAAAAAAAAAGATGCGCATGTACCTACCATCAAGCCTAAAATATAAAATTAGTATGTTTTAAGCGTTCTATGCCTCATTTCTAGTTGTTGCCTCTGTTTTATAAGGAATCTCATGATTAATTTTGCTTGCTTTTTAACTTTATACACATGGTAACGAACTGTACATAATATTCTGCAAATCACTTCTTTGGTTGTTTGCTCAACGTCGTGCTGAAAGGTGTGAGCAGGGCTGACTGTTCACTGTGCACGTTTGAGCCTGTCCCTCGGGACACCGCACGTCAGGGGCATACACTCACAGGAGTAGATTTACTGGGCCGCAGAACTCACATCTTCCATTTTACTGGACAATACCAAACTGTTTTTAACAAAAATTGTTGTATGAGTTTTCCTTTTTTTTCCTACAGGCTTGGCATATATTACTATGAAACCATCTTTGCCAGTCACTTTATTTTTACTAATAACGTTGAATGTTTATTTATGTTCACCAACCTGTGGGTTTCCTCTTTTGTGAACTGACTGCTTATGCTTTTTGCCAGCGTAGTTGTGATTTCCTATGACTGGTGTGAGTTCTTAGTATATCCTGGATGACAGCCCTTTCTCTTAGTTACATGGACTACAAATACCTTCTCTCAATTTTTGGCTTCTCTTTCCAAGTTCTTTACAGTCTTTTGAAGACCACATTTTCTTAATATTACTGTGGTCAAATTTATCAAACTTTTCATATGATTTGGAATTTTGTGTCTTAAGAAATCATATAAACATTCTCCTACATGTTCTTCTACAAGGCTTACATATGGCCTTTCACATTTGAATCTTTAATCCATTTGGAATCTATTTCATGAATGCTGTGAGGTTGGATCCGATTTCATTTTTCTCTGTATGATGGGTTACTTTTCCCAGCACCGTTTGCTAGCCCATCCTTTCTCCTCTAATCCACAGTGTCAGTTCCGTATTATCATCAAAGTGGCATACATGAGTCAGTCTGTTTCTGGACTCTACTCTGCTGCACTAGTCTACTGGTCGATTGCTGAGACGACACCACAGTCTCAATCATTATTACTCTACAATGAATCTGGGCATCTGAAAGAACAAGTTCCCTCAAACTGTATTTCTTCAGGAGTATCTTGACTATTCTGGGCCAAGTGTTGTTCCATATATGTTTCAGAAACAACTTGTCAGGTTCTAAAAAAAATAAAGGCCCTGTTTAAATTCTAATTGATAGCATTTTTTACAAGACTGAAGCTTTCTACCTCTTCTGATTTATATAGATCTCCTTGACTCTTTCCATAGGTCTTGAGCTTCCCTGGTTGAACTCATACTGGCTACCTTATCTTTTCTATTGCTGTTATAATTGTTATCTTGTATAAACATTACAGAGATCCTTGGACTACACTGACAACACATGACTCAGCTCCTACTTTGCCTCAAAAAATACCTTATATCAAACCCTTTATCTTCCTCACCCTTGATGCCAGCTATCCTATAACTCACGTACCTTGTTGTATACTTAACAGGCCCAAACACCACTCCTGCTTCCTAGTAGTCACCCTTCCTCTTACAAGTCAGTGCGCCACCAGGCTTACAGTGCTCAAAACGACGTTTTAAAAGGTGTGGCACTGACCTCTGACCTCTCACCATAGGATAAGCACAATCTGCCTTCACATAATTTCCACCTATCAGTCCTAGTCTTCCAGTGTCTCTATGGACTATGCATAATTTTTCTTTAACAAACAGCCTTTGAACGACTTGAAGCTGAAAACAGTATTCTCATCAAGGTCCTGGGATATCTGGAAGCTTAGGAAGAGCCAGCTGTTTAGGTGACTTTCCTAAGGAATCTAATCCAACTAAGACTGCAACCCTTTTTCCCGCCAAGATCTCTCTAACATGCCCGCTCTCTGCTCTTGGGCTAACGCTAACTTAACTAGCTGGGCAGCCACAGACGTATTTGGGCACTTCAGGGCACCTGCCTGCGCTGCCGAGAACTCCGTAGACCAGACTCGCTCGGGCGCTAAGAAATGACACAGGCGCAGCACCAGCAGGGAGGAATCGCTGATCACACCTTGGACCACGTGTAAAATCACCAGTGACCAGCGCACCGCCACACACCAGAAGGAATCCGGGGTTTCTTAGGGCTCTTAGTGAAAAGATCATTGTTATATTTGCTTTATATAGTATGATAAGAAAAAAGCATTCAAACACATTAAATAATAAACGTGTATACAGTCGTCCCTCGTTTACCGTGGTTAATCCGTTCCAGACTCTAGCGGTTGCACCTGGCGTTGAAGGATTCCTGGGTGCTCGAATACATAGGCCTACAGTCCATACGTACAGTAATTTTAATTTTAATTGTAATGCAAGGGTGTATAATTGACTCAGACAACTGAGCGTGCGCTGTATCATTTTCACTGTCTCGATCAATTTTTTAATGAATATATTTGAAAAAACTGCGATAGAGTGAAGCTGCGAAAGTCGAAGCGCGAAGTGGCGAGGGACGACTGTATATATTCCATCAAATATTTAATGAGATATTTGAGTGGGCTGAGAGACCTAAACGAATGGTGTTCAGATATAACTTTAAGGGGGTAAATGTGTTATCATTCTACCTTTACAAGGACTCGATACTGAGCGCCACATATCAGCCCAGCCCCAGCTGGGAAGCTCCATCCTCGCTGAATGTGAGTGCCTGAAGCTACGGCTGCTCATCTTCCTTTCCTCCTCTTTCCTTTGACTCCCTCACTCTTCCTTCTTTTTACTATTTCATTCTAACATCGTTTTCACTGACCTATAATTGATAATCCCTTTGCTTCATTGAGCTGCCTCAAGGCCTGAAAATATGCTAATCAACTCACCCTATCAGTAAAACATCCAGTGCTTGGAAAGCAAATCAGAACCGGGCAGTCCCCAAGAGGTGGGGAAGCAGAGCACGGAGTCCAAGGGGCAGGAACTGGAGGACTGACTACAGCCGCTGGACCGTCCGCTGCAGAAAGGTGTGTGTGTGGGGGGGCCTTAAATGCAGAAGGGCCTGTGTTTGGTCCGCAGTTTTACTTCCTTTGCTAAACCTCTAGGACTTCAGTGTTCCCTAGCAACAGAAGCAAAGGCTCAATTTAGAAAAGTGCTTTCCAGAGCATTCCTATCTAGCTACTGACCAAGCCATTTAGTGTATGTGATCAAGCAATTGAAATTCAAGGAGATTTATCACTGACTGTCCTCAGCAGCAAAACTGGAAGAGCACTTCTTGATATGTACACTACCAGTGTCTGAGATGACGGATTCCAACTCTACTGCACACGCAGGGATGGGTTTCAGTAAGAATGAGTCTCACTGTGAACTGACAGGGTTGCCAGGGAAACCGATAATTATGTGGCAAAATGGAGAGTGTGGAAGGGAAGAAGGGTTCAGAAGGAATGTAAGGTTTTGATCCAAACCAGTGTGTTAATAGTACAGTTTGTTGATCTTCTGTAGTCATATAATTTAGTAAATACCATTAATTAGATGTTTGACAAGAGACAGATTTCTGAACTGAATGAAATGAACAGAGGTGAACCGGACTCTGGAGGGCGCTGGTCAGACTTTGTGCATGCCACAGCAGGGACACGTATGTACTGTAAAGTACAATCACTTTTAAGAATCAAAATAGTCAAAAACATGAACAGATTGTGATTTCTGAAATTTTGTTTTAGAAATCAATCTTACAGAGTTCCCGATATAAAAACTGTATCTCTCTAAAAGCTCTAATAAATTGCTTTCTTTCACCTCAAAATACCTTGTAGGGTGGGGAAAACAGAAGTGTTACTATTACACATACATATAACAGACACTAAGACGAACCCAGCTGAGATGAATGACCTTGAACGAGGTCACACAGCTCTTTGGTAAATGGTAATGCTGGAGCTAAACACTCAAATTTAAGCTGCCTGGGAGGCATTCTGTACAGATTATATCTTATTAAGGGAAAACCCAGAAAAAGGATATAAACTTAGTAAATGAACTCAAATCTCAAGATATCACTTTCGTTTTAAATGAAGATATCCAATACTTTTCATTTTTAATGGTTAAGAGTTTAGTTCTAAAAGTTAACGATGTGATCTAAACATTTGTTTATCAAAAACAAATCTCACTGGAGACGTTTTAATACCCGGGAAAGATCGTGAGAGGATGAGGAGCTGGGCGGGACAGGGCTGCAGGGTGTGCCCAGCCACCGCCGTGGGCTGCCTGTCCTCCCCTGGTCGCTGCGGCACAGCGCTCCTTCGTTTCCCTTTTCCAGGGACACTGGGGAGCTAGCTTCACCGACAGTTCAAATCCCCTGTGCATTTATATGAATTCTTACACCTTTTCTAATTTGTAAACATACTGTAGATATTAAAACATTCATTCACATTCATATACACACACGTGTATGTGTGCAAGAAAATCAGTGATTTATTTATGGCTGGTGTATGAAAGAAGACAACCACTTATATAGAAAATGATTCCAGTGTCTTAGTCTTTGCCAGAATAAAAAAACGAGAATTATATATAGGACAGTAAGAGAAAAGCACAAAATTTATATAGAACTTCTTAATGAATTCAAAGAGCTGGAAGCAGATACTCAGCTTTCCGATGTTATAAAAAAGACTTTTACTCTAGTGACTTAAAAATGTCAAGACTTACTCATTAATATATAAGGAGTGTAGCTCACCCTGGACGGGATGAACTATCACTTTAAGGCAGTTTAGTAAGTCTATCAATGTTATGATGGTTGTAAATAGTACTTGGCTTGCTTGAGTGTGAATTCTGTTTCTCTACATCACAGTATTTATTTTTTATGAGACAAGCACTAAATGATAAATTCCTACTTTGATAAACCTTTTCTTCTTTCCCATGGCAGAAAGGCATTTTCAACTTTAAAATCCCTGGATAAGAAAAAGAACGTAAAGCCAAAGTTTACAGCCACTAAAAACAATTTTTGTGGTTAGTGAAACAAACCTTGACTGAGGCCATCTTGACAGGACGTCTGCTTGACATCCACGTTCTCCATGGTATCTCCTTTAGAGACTTCACCAAGAGAAGTTCTCCTCTCAAAGATGTTGTTGTTGTTATTAACTTGAGTCCCATTTTGCTTCAGCAGCCTGAACACCTCAGCTTCCAAATCTCTAATCTAAGGGGAAAGCAATCCACGTGTAAAACTCTCACCCAGCGCTCCTCTCCAAGGACGAGGTAAGTCGGTGCCTCTGACCACATAACTCACCCGCACTTGCAGGCCTTGGACTTCCACAACGTGAGCTTTTTCCAAATCTTCTATTTTCTTTCTTTCTGCTTCCTGTCTCTTGATGAAATCAAGTTCTCTTAAGGAGAAAATAATAGATCTGATTGTATCAAACACTCAAGAAATGTAGAAATGTGAACGTTCTTATCGGAAGCAATAAACTGCACCGTGGGATAAATAGCTGGACAGCTACTTAAATAAATGGCACTCAACCACAGTTAGAGAAAAGGTATATGGTAATGAAAGCAAGTAAAATATCTTAACAGATCACAGGGTAAAGAAAAATGCTTTGATTCTGCTTACTATGATTTCATTTGTAGCACCCACACATTTTTAGGTAGGAGCCAATGAACGAATGACCCACCATGAGTAATTTAGTGGAAATAATAACATATCAGGTAGATATAATTCCACATTTACAAAGTAGTATACCTAGTAAACTGGTGGAACTGAACGGTAAGAGAGACTTATAATAAGACTGCTTCCTACGGGTGACAGTGGAAAAGGGCTGGGAGGGTCAGAAACTGAGGGGCGCTGTCACACGCCTGAGGACAATGTGGGGGGGATCTCCATTTTGAGATCCTGGAATACAATATGCAAATTTAGCAGAACTTATTATACATGACATAGTTAGTTATGCTACTTTTGGCAAGAAAAGTTGAAATTGTGATATACTGAATTCATAGTTACGAAGAGCAATTTCCCCCTTTTAAACAATAAACTTTTTTATAGCATTTTCTTTTAAATATTGAAAACATTATTTCCATGATAGGAGATAACAGAGATATGGTGGATCTTAACATACATGCTTAGCTTCGGAGGCTTAGCCTGGAAGACCAGAAGAGGTCCTGGCATCACTTGTCATTGTGCTCGCTAGCCTGAAGTGACCAATTAAAAAAATCCAGTGAAAATCTCCCTGGTCAGTCTCCCTGAAATTACACCAAGATCCAATAGATGGAAGCAAAGCAGCATCAGCTCAGAAAGAGCTGTTGAAATTCAAGAGCAGAATGTGGTGACGGTCTCTCTCACTGCAGTGAAGTGGCAGGGCTGGGGGTCTTGCTGGTCAATATTTATACCATCAGTAGCGGGAAAATTCTGCAGTTACTATTTCTAAGAGTGGAGATAGAAACAGCCTCGGCAAGGCCCCAGGTGCTGCTTTGCATGTACTAAGTCTCATAGTCATTCTGCACGACTTCAGCTGGGCTGCCTGCTTCTGAATCACAAGGGTGTTTCCAAAAGGACAGAGATTCAAATGTTTTAACAGTTACTATCAGTGATTAAGGATCAAAAGAACAGTTTTATGATGCAACTGGTTGCCAAGAAAATAAAAGATAAAGTAAACAAAATATAATCCCCTATGAAAAATAAAAGTGTTTTCCAAAACTTACTATTTTTGCTTTAGCTATGCTTCTTAGAGGGATAACTCTGAGGTCATCTTTTCTATTCCACTAGACATTACAAAAGTACTGGATATAAACCTTCTTTATACACACACAAGTATTCTTTAGTCATTAGAAGCTGCTTACTTTTGTTGAAAATCTTTGATCAATTTCTTTGCCTTATTGTATTTCTTTTCCAAGGCCTGATACTGGCTTTGAGTCTCTTTGAGGTGTTCGTTGACCGTGTGGCATAATGTCTGAGCCTCAATCCAGTAGCTCTCCAACTTCAACATCCTTTCTTTATTCTCTTCTATATTCTGTTGGAGTTGAGTTTTTTCTAGTTCCCACCTCACTTTCTCATTTTCTGCTGCCTGCAGCTGGATACAAAAAAAAAAAAAAAATGTCAAGACAAAGATAATCTGGATACTTCTGTAGCCCAAATCCCCCACATTTTATAGTATGGGTTTGATTAAATTCAATTGTTACATATACTCAATCACCAAACACCTTGAGATGAGAAGAGCAAATATTATTTTCATTATTTCGTAGATTATGAGATGGAAGCCTTGAAAAGTGAAATGCTTTGTCCAAGGTCACACATATCAAAACGACAGAACATGAGTGTGACTCCAACTCCCATTATCTTTTCATCACAGTGTGTGGTCTGAAATTCTGCAAACAGTAAAAAATGTTTTAGAGTTGGACTAATTCCAGCCAATGAATTCCAACAGGTTTCCTTTAGAGATTGTTTTAAAACATCTAATGATATGTAAAAAAGTTAACTGAAAAGGGTGGGAGGAGAGGAGCCGGGAAGGGGTGGGGCAGAAGCACAGTGTAGCGAAGGGCCCTGGAGTCATTAGGTTTAGATTTGAATCCCCGTTCTGCCACCATTGCCCTTTTCTTCTCATTTTATTTATTTTTAAAAATTAATTACAATTTTCCAATGACAGTTTACATTCAGTATTATTCCGTACTAGTTTCAGATGTATAGCAAAGTGGTTAGAAAATCAGGTACTTTACAGAATGCTCCCTCTCATGCTCCAAGCACCCACCTAGCTCCTTATTCGTAGCTATCACACTACTGGCCTTCAAACCTTGGGCAAGTAACTTAAATTCTCTAATATCAGCGTGCTTGGAACAGCTTCTTGTGCAGAACAATAATCTGATAAATGTTAGTTATTTTTATTCTGTTTTTATCCCTTTTGATGATATTACTACATCCTTTATTTCCATTGATAGGGACACAGTTTTTAGCTCATTATTTTACTGGCAATGTTCTGAGCCTTATAAACCCCAATCTCCATGAAAGTACAAAAGATAATGTAAGTAAAAATATAAACTATTGTTGAATCAATTTAAATCCCTCCAATGGAACAGAAAGGCAACTTTTTTTGGTTTCTGCTTCCGGGGACTATTAGGCATAGATAATATACTAGTCCCACCCTCTCATTTCTACAGAAACTCAAGGCTGATCCTTTAGGGGAAGGGTCCAAGGTCATTTATTCACAATAACTATCTGACCTTTAACCAAGCATTTCATCTATTTCACATGCCTCTGAAGTTCAAAAGGAGGCAGAGTCATTATAAACTGTCAACTTTCAAAATCTAAGACATTCCAAGATCATACAGCATTCAACAAATAAATAATAAATGTTTTATCTATATTTTAAACTAAATATTATTGGCAAAACAGATTACAAAGTAAAAAGTAGTAAAAAACACTTCAAAAGTAGGAATTGTATTATCAACATAGACATAAAGAGTCATAGTAAAGTAAGCTAATCTATGAATATTATATGCCAATATAATAATGAGAAAAACATAAAACATTAATTTATAGAATTTTCTAAATTAAATGTTTATATAGTCTAAAATATAAGCTTTGTTAAAGTATTTACAATCACAGGGAATCTTTTCTCTAATTGTAACCAGCAATTTAAAAAATACTTCTGTTCTTCCATTCTTTGCCAAGAAACAATAGCAACTTAAAACAGGACTGAGGTTTTATTGTATCTTTTATAAGCAATGTTTTACACTCAAGTTGTTTATTTACCAACCACTACTAATTTAAAAATTATTATTCACAGAGCTTGGCTGATACCATGAATGATATATAGACATGTTTTGACTAAAGAGCTACGGAGTTATTAGCTGGGAATACCATTTAACCAAAATAGCCTTGCTAATTAATCTCCATTTAAAACACATGGAAAAAAACAAAACAAGTGTTCAACGTGAACAGGAAAACAGATTGTTAGTGGTGGGGGAGAAATTATGTCTTCATTTTTAAAAGACCATAAAAACAATAAAGAATGTTGTTTTAAAAGAAATTCAAAAGATATTTTTATATCTCTGAAATTACATATTTGAAGAAACTAGACACAATTCTAGGAATTTACAAGTACCTTACAACTTACCAACTAAAAATGCTCTTTTGAATCTTATATATAAATTAAAAATACATAAAATCTTTCATCATGACCTGTTTTTCCCCACAAATTTAAATAATGTGAATTAAATGTCTAAAAACTTCCAGTATCATCTGGCACCTACAAGCAATTATTCATATATTAAATTTCATAATACTTAATTATTAGAAATTAGAATTTTTTTCTATACAGACTTAATGTGCTATGTTAAAATACATTGTTTCTGAGAAATAGTTGAAAAATAAACGATTACACCTATTTAAAATAAAATAAAAAAGAGATACAGTATAATAGCTTGTACATAAGGAATTAGTGGCCAAAATGTAATTCGAATGCGCTAACCATTAAAAATATTTACTTTGGGGGAAAGCTCAGAGGGAACCACATATGTGTAAATATGTATTTTTAAAGTATTGTGCAATTTTCACTAAGGGGTAAGTGCTGCGTACACCCTGGTGGGGTAGCTCTCACCCCCAGGTTGGGCTATGCATCTAACAGCGGAAATGGATCTTTGACATGTGTATTCTTTCCACTGTACGGGAACAAATCCTTTAGTCCTAGGGCTGAATTTATTCATAGCCTCTTTAGTTTAAAAAGTATAATTCAAACGCCAAGTATTGATTGGTGCTTACCTTGGTCTTCAATTTTTGAATCTCTGCTTCTGTAACTGCATGTTTGATTTGCAACTGAAAATGGAAAAGAAAGACAAATCGGAACTAAGAAAGTGTATCTATATTTTTCAAGCCTCAGCAACTAGAAGAATATCGTGTTACAGAGCAGAAGGCCTAGGAAAGTGCTGCAATACAGGAGGCTGTAAATTAAAATGCCCAGTGCGTAAAATGACTCACTAGGTGCAAACTAGTTATATGCAGGGTCTGTGGCCCACACTCCCTAACACCAGATTAAGTTATAAATTTAATTGATCAGGGACAAAAGAGAAGAAAACACATTTTCTTGCCCCCTTTGCAGCTTTAGGACTTGAGTGCCAAGCAATTGTTTCCTTGCAGTCCTGTGGATTGAAAAGTTTAAGCAGGAAAGTCGGCCAGTGGCAGCGTGAAGATTCTATTCCGAATCTGGAAGAAAGGTGGCGCTGTGGTACCGCGAGTCACTAGGCTGAGCAGCCTACAGCTCAGGCTGCTGCAAAGGTGGGGCTGAGCACGCTGCAGTTCCCCAGCGAAATCGGGGTTTTTCAGCTGCAGGAAAGGTACAGATTTAGATTTCTGTCCTCCAAAATATTTACTTCTATTGAGGAACTGAGCCCCCCAAAACTTCAGCTACAGTTTATTAGCATGAGAGCCCCACCCCATTTACGATTGTTTGTTTGATTTCTCCCCTCCCCCACTTGTTTTCTCTGTGAAGGAAGAAGGAAACGAAATATTCATTTCCTCCAGGGATAAATACACCATTTACAGAAAACAATATATGGGTTGACAATCTCTTCTCTGAAATCCTTGGGGCCTGATGCATTTGGGGTTCAGAATTCTTCCTATTTCAGAAAGGTAGAAAGATGCATTTTCCATAAATTGCATCTTACCCACAGCAGGGTCTGGGGAGGCACTCTGTTATCACACACACGAATATTCTTGCATGTGACTATTTCCACTAAGTGAGGTAAATAGAAATTGTAAGTAATATCCTGTCAGCTTTCGTCATGTTTACCCCCAAATGAGTTTGCCACGACATTATTTTAGAAATCTGTTTTCAGACTGTAATTGGATTTGGGATTGAACAAGAGGGGCTGTACACTTCTACTATTATTGTCATTAAATAAGTAAGGTTTTCTTATCAGAAAAAGTGAGTGAGTCAGCCGACTGAAAGACAGAAACGAGAACCTCTGGAGATCACGACGCTTCAGAAACCTCAGCTTTCTCTTTAGTTTGTAACCTGCATTTCCTTGTTTGTTTTTTTAACCTGGCTACCAGGGGCATCCGGGAAGAATGAAGAGCGAATGAAGTCAGAACCAGGCACGGGTTGAGTTAACACCCTTGGATGCCAAGGAACAAAAGCTCAGAACTTGAGAGCTCCTAAGCTCCTAGCAAAGTGCTCCCCCCTTGATGTTTCCAGGGCTCCTGTTCTGTTTAAAGCCCTGGGATCTACACTGCTACAGTGCTGATACTGCCCTCCATCCTGAGGGGTGATCTGGAAACTGGTTTGATTCTGTCCCCCTCACATCACTTATCTTATCTTTCCCCGCTTAGATCACGTCACTCCTGCAATCTGGCCTCTGTGGCTCCTGCTCCTTTCACCCTCACTGGTTCCGAGGGGCTTCTGCACTCTAACAGTCTCTAGAGAGGAAATACTCTCATTTGGGTGAGTCATTTGGGACCTGACAATGCCAGGCAACCCGGCGCAAGTGCCCCAGCGGATACTCCACCTGTGGGCCGGACAATGAACGCACCACTGCGGAATCTCCCACCCTTACGCTTCTGGACTCTTTAGATATAGAAAGCTGGGGCTCCTAGCCCAAAACTGACCTGGTCCAGTTCTCACAGTGAATTGCTGTTAAAACCAGGACTGGATCTTCTGATTCCTGATCCAGTGCCATTTAATTAGGGATTAATTCAACAGGTAAAGAGCTGTTATGTGCAAGGTGATGTGGAAAACAACTCTCCTAATAAATATCTGTGTTAATCTACCCCACCAATATAAATTAATAAACTAAAAATGGCAAAGGTGCTTTCATGTTAGACATGACAGTATGTATGCAGAAATATAAATATATTCATGCACACATACATACATACACGGCTGTAAGGAATTCTTTTCCATGGAGATCTTGTACTTCAGTGTGAACACACTTGGGCACCTCGCAAATCCATGTGCCCAGGTGATTCTGGAGTATCTGCAGTTATTATTAACAAGAAGATCGACTCCTTGTCCTCTCTACTGTGTGCCAAGCGTGAAGAGCGCGGCAGGTCCTCAGTGTCCACGCTCAGTGTCCACGCTCAGTGTCCAGTTCGTCGTTGAGCGTTGTTTCACTGTAATGATGAGCCACCGAACTTAACTCTGGTTTTTCATCAAACAGCCTGTGGTAAAACTGGTCCCACTATATCCTTTCACCACAGTTCCAAGAACCTATCTATGACTTAAATGAGGACTTACTATAGTTAAGTTAGACTGATTGAGGTTATCTCGGGCCTGTCACATAATAGCTGTATGATGTTGGGAAATTACTTAACCTCTCTTACCTTCACTTTCCCCTCCTGTAAAATGAAGTTCCTCACAGGCCTTAACCTTCCTTATTGGAAGATTAAATGAGATAACCCATGTAAAGCTTTTAGCACAGTGGTTAACAACGACAACAAAATCAGCCCTCTAAAAATTAGCTAAGATTAAGAAAGAATCTTAGATATGATGAACTCAGATATGATGACCTCAATGCCACTTCTCACTTAAAAGTGCTTAGTGCTGTAAAAAGTCACACCTGAAAGAAAACAAACACCCCTGGTTCTATTTGGATAGTAGCAGATTTTACAATGAACACCACAGCTATGGGGAAGTGCCAGAGTTTATTTTTCTCAGTGGTTAACTCCCTGCAGGGTAACCAAGCACATCACATGCCACTCGTCGAGACTTTGGACTTTCTTTGCTCAATGACTGTGGCCTCTAGCAAGCTGCTTCTCTGGGCCCTAGTTTCCCATATGAAAAAATCGAGAGGATGAACTCCAAGGTCCTTGCAAGTACAATAGGTGTGACATTTATGAAATGGAGAGCCTGGAGATGGTTGTCATGGTTGCAGAGTCTAGAAATGCTTGTCCAGAGCCAGCGTTTTCATTCCTATGGATGCATATGCCACACTGATCCACCGATGTTGGCACAAACGTAGGTAAAAACGTGCAGCAGACAAGCTGGTCTTCCGCGCCCCGCCCCTCCTATCTCACCGAAACGGGTAACAGAAGGGAGCTGCACTTAGCAGCACACGGACAAAAGCTCCGAGTGTTCCCACGTGCAGCCACATTCTTTACATACAGGGAAGCAGAATGAAGTGTGTAAATTCAGACATCAATCAGAAGATGGACAAAAGTTTTAGTGCAAAGTATTCTTAGTACTCATAGGCCTAAAATTATAGATATGTGATTATTTTAATCCTGTATGAACATTGAAAGAATTTCTACACCCTGGCCAGTTTGGCTCAGCGATTAGAGCATCAGCCCGCAGACCGAAGAGTTGCGGGTTCGATTCCGGTCAAGGGCACGTACCTCGGTTGCGGTTTGATCCCTGGCCCTGGCTCACATCGTGCGGCAGGCAACCAGTCGATGTGTCCCTCTCATGTCGATGTTTCTCTCTCTCTCTCCCTCCCTCCCACTCTATCTAAAAAATCAATGGAAAAATATCCTCAGGTGAGGATTAAAAAAAAAAAAAAAAAGAATTTCTACAAATTCATCACTATTAACAGGAAAAGCATAAAAATAAACCAATTGAACTCTTTCTTTTTATAAAGAAAGAATCTGTGTTTTAGTAGCTTAAGTTGCAGAGCTAACAAGTATCCAAGCCAGGTTTTATACATTTCAGTCCACGATTTTTCCCACTAATCCTAAATTCCTTACACGACCTTTATCTTTTCTAGCCTCTCCTTTAGCACTGCTGATGGGTCTGTGGGGCGAGCAGGGCAGGCACAGTTCATCGCATGTTCAGACGGGAAAGAGGCTCAGAGAAGTTCTATGGCTTCTTCAAGGCCCCAGGAGATGCAGGTGGCCCAGTGGAAATTATCCCCGGTCCGATGCCCCCTACCTCTGCTCCTCCCTTCACCACGCACCTCATCTGAACCAGCTCTGGGACACATGTTTTCATTTAAACCTCACAAAAACCCGGCGGCACATGTCGTGGTTGTCACCTCCAGATGAGAACAGATTCCTCGGACTGGGAAGCGTGGGTCACTTCCGGCAGTCTCGGAGTTCCTGCCGCTGAATTCAAAGTGGGACTTAGGAAGAAACCCCTGCCTCCTTATTCTACCAGCATTTGCTGAATGAGACTGCGTGCCAGGTGCTCTGCTGGTCCCTCAGGATACAAGAACGTGACACTGAATCCACCTTCAAGACACTTACTGCAGGGAGACTGATACCCCCTCCTGAGCCAAGTGCCCAGGTCACCCCGAGAGAAATGCAGGGGGCGCCTGCTTCTAGGTGGCCCGATTCGTTTATTATTCCTATAACCAGGGCAGATGACCTTTGGCTGTGGCCTGTTTGTCACATCTCCTGCCGCGGATGCCACTTTCCAGGCAACGTGGGTGTGGTGGGCCTGAGATGCCTCCACTCCCTGAGGGAGGGGACCTCTTCCAGGAGGTGCAGCGACTTCACGAGAGAAGCACGGCTGGTGAAAGGTTACGTTTCCTTATTCCAGAGCAGTTCTCCTCCTACACGCTCAGTAACCTTCCCTGAGGACAGGTCCGAGGGTTCGCACATCCCCGAGGCTGTTCACGCCGTCTGCTCCAGGCAGAGGAGGTCAACAGGATTGCTTAATAGAAACGGAGCATGAGAAACCTGTTGGAACTTTGGGGCTTTGGAGAATCGAGGACCGGAGAAGAGAACTGGGAAGGGAGGACATAAGCAGGATCGCAAGTCAGTGTGTTTCAATGTGTAAGACCCTCTCTTTCATCTCTCCTCTCGTCTGTCACAGAGATGCCATAGATCTCCGCCCCAGCATTACAGCACAATAAACGTACGCATTCCTGGAGAGAACAGGAGCTCTCACGGAACATTCTGCAGGTCTGCCTGCTGGGTATAGTTTCTGCTTATGTCTCTAAAGAATACGAACAAAGAATATGTGTTCGTATCACTGAATCAATATAGTCCACATACAACTGCACTAGAAATGGAGACATCCTTAAGCATTAACATGAAGAGTAAGGTTAAACTTTTGCACTGTCTTTACTTATCCGGTGGAAGCATGGGAAACACTTTCTTTAAAAAGTGAAAAATATTATCTTTGCAGGGAAGAGTTTAAGAGAAGTCCAGTAGGAGAGATTTTACAATCACACAAGAGCAGCACTCTCTGCTCTTACTTTAGAAGGGCAAAATGATAACTGATACTTGTGTAGAACTTTATAAAGTTGTTTCAGCATTGGAATGACGATTTTTACAATTATCTTTGTGCTTATTTGAAGTCTGTCTTACCCGTGACAGTGTAAGCTTCATAAAAAAAGGAATCAGAGCTGTTTTGGCCTCTACTTTGGTGCTGTTAAAATAAATAAAGGATAAAGGGGCATCTGATACCTTCAGATCAAGGTAAAGAGTATCAACTTGAAAACTCAAATAAGTAACCCTATGAAAATGATGTATTCTGTAAGTGAAAAGGTATTTTATGGGACTATGGAATGCCAGGATGAAGAGAAAGTGAAGAAGAATGAGGAATGGATGGAGAGTAAGGAAACTGAAAATATAATGAGAATTAGGTCATGTCAGAGGTGCTAAAGAGCATAAATGAATTTGAGGTCAAAGGCATATTTAATGCTACAGAAAATGGAATCATTGAAATGAGAAGACACATCTGAGAACATTCTCAGGCACAGAAACAATAGAAAATGAAACGTGAAAAAGATAATAATGACACTGTTTCTAGAAAAGAAACAAAAACAGAAAAAAGTAACAAAAACTGAATAAAGTATTCATGAACTAAAACAAAAGCAAAGAAACATAAAACCAGGAAGAGATTAGAAGAAGAAAAAGAAAAGAAATTGTGATAAAAATTTTGAAGTACGAGGCTAAACTAATACAAGCATCCAAATGCCAGGCTGGCATTAGACTTTTCCTTTATAACATGCAATGCTAACCTAAAACAATGAAGCTTGCCCTACTACTTTTCAAGAAATCAAAATATTAAACCCAGCTAATGATTATTTCTATGTCATGATAATTAGAATGTTCCATTCTCAGTATGGGAAACTCATGAAAAATATACCCTCCGTGAGTACTTACTATATTAAGATGTACTCTGCAAAATAAGATCTAGAACTTAAGAATTAGGAAACTCTGGTATAAAGGGAATAATAGGTGAAGCTGAGTAAGTCAAGAGTATATTTATTTGTTGTTCACATTTTATAAAGCTAACTGAAAACATGTTATAAAATATGTGACAATTAAATTTTAACAACAATCTTGTCTTAAAAACCAAGACTGTATAAAAACTTCTATATGGAACATTCAAATGGTATTTTTTTCTTGATTTTGAAAATTGTAGAAATAGAGAATACTTTTTAAAAACTTGAAGATAATCCTTAGTAAAAACCAATAAAACCATGTAAAACATAAAATGAGATGAGTTCAATTAGACCTTGAATAATTAAACAATAAATTTATAACAATACAATTTAATCGCTAGATTTTTTTTAGATTCCAGGACAGTATTTTTAGAATTGACAATAAAACAGAGTGCTGCAATTAGGTTTATGTTAAAAGTAGGTACACACATATACACTAGTGTGTTTATCCAGAAACTATAAACAAAAGTAGCAGATTATTAACATCAGATAAAGAATATTTAAAAATCTTTAAGTCAGCCCTGGCTGGGTGGCTCAGTTGTTTGGAGTGTCATCCCGTACACCAAAAGGTTGCAGGTTTGATTCCAGGTCAGGGCACATACCGAGGTTCTGGGTTCGATCTCAGGTCAGGGTGTATATGGGAGGCAAGTGATTGATGTTTCTATCTCACATTGATGTTTCTATTATTCTCTCTCTCTCTCTTTGTATCTCACATTGATGTTTCTTATTCTCTCTCTTTCTCTCTCTCAGATCAATAAAAACATATCCTTGGGTGAAGATATAAAAAATATATTTTAACATAACATTGAAATAGATGATCAGCCCTGGCTGGTTTGGCTCAGCGGTTAGGGAGTCGGCCTGTGGTCCAGAGAGACCTGGGTTCGGTTCCCGCTAAGGGCAGATACCTCGGTTGCGGTTTGTCCCTGGCCCTGGTTGGTTTGTGCGGGAGGCAGCCACTCGATGTGTCCCTTTCACGTCAATGTTTCTCTCTCTCTCTCTCTCTCTCTTCCTCTCTCTCCCTCCCACTCTAGCTGAACAAAAAATGGAAAAATGTCCTCGGGTGAGGATAAAAAAAAGAAAGAAATAGATGATCAAAGCTGTTAGACACCAAATATTATAATGAAGTGTAATTTTACTAAATGGTCTTGTTTATTAAGTTAGATAGGAAAAATGAATAAGGATACAGAAGGTATAAAACATAGTATCACTTTTATCACAAATGCCCATATTTATCTATAATAAAAACACTATCTTAAAAAATCAAAACTTGTAAAAATATCTGACCACAATGTAAGAAAACATGAAATTAATGCAAAAATTACAAATTAAAAACTTTCCTCAATTATGCAAGTCAAAGAGAAAATGAAAATAGTAAAAAAAATATATATAGACTATTTGCAAAATGATGACAAGAAGAATGCACAAACTAAAATAAAAGATGTGGTCAAAGGCCTAATCAGAGAAAGATACATAGTTTTAACTGCTTTTGTGTTTAAACAATAAAGTATTACAATAAACTAAGTGTTTATTGCAAGTTAGAACAAAAAATATTAAACATTCCTAAGGATAATAGGATGATGAAATTAAAAAAAAAAAAAAGGTAAAATGACTAAATTAAGCAGGGGGACACTTCCAGTTTAGTACAATGTAGCAAACTAACAAAAGGTATTTCTTGCCTCTCCTGAATTCAACTTTGGAGATGCCAAAAGGGAAGAAAAGGAACACCGATGGGCTCCAAGGTCTCAGTCATCAATTAACACAGAGCTTGTGAGAAACTCTAAGACACAGAACACAGGTATTTCTAGATGTTTGGGGAGAAAATGAAAATCTTACGCAGGAAAACGTCAGCAACCAGGAATGGGAGTCAGCAATCTAATCTTCTACAGGTGACCCAGGTGAGCCTGCATCTGGAGGTATCGGGGACCATGGATTCCGTCGCCCTGGAGTTTGGATATGCTGGCCACTAACTTAACCTTCGGTTCCCTGTGATAAAGTAGCAGCACCAGAACAATGGTGAACGACACCAGGGCAGCACTGAACTCCCATTCACATTGGAAAGGAGTGTAGGTGAGTGGGAACTCTGTATTTTGTAAAAGGCATGCCTAAAAATATATTTAACTAAAACTCCTAAAATACAAAAAACACAAAAATTGGAGAGGAGATGTAGATGCAAGTATGCTATGACTATCATTTTGTTAAATGCTAATGACATAGCTGTTGATCTGTTTTCTATATTGCTAGGAGAAAATAACTGAAAAAGCTGAGTCAAAGTTACTTGGGAAATCTCTAGAAAAATAGAATAAAATGGTTAACTTTCAAGCAGCAGATAAAAATTTTATGTATCCAGCCCTGGCCGGTTTGGCTCAGCGGTTAGAGCGTTGGCCTGCGGACCAGAGAGTCCCAGGTTCGGATCCCGCTAAGGGCATGTACCTCGGTTGCAGTTTGTCCCCGGCCCCAGTTGGGGTCATGTGGGTGGCAGCCACTCGATGTGTCTCTCTCACATTGATGTTTCTCTCTCTCTCTTCTCTCCTTTCTCCCTCCCACTCTATCTGAAGATAAATGCAAAAATGTCCTCAGGTGAGGATAAAAAAAAAAAATTTTACGTATCCAATGACAAGCAGGTAAAACGATTTAAAAAAAGAGAAGCATGGAAATTGTAAAATATTAAATAATTCAGCAGATTTAAATTCTAATATTAAAGTAATTAATATAAATGGGCTAAACTCACTAATTAACTGACAAAGACTCCCAGGGTAGTAGAAACGTAGATTTAGGACTAGGTTGACTAAAGAAAACAGATTTGAATAAAAAGATACAGAATGGCTAAAAACAAAAATATATAGAAAAGAGATGCTGGGAGGCAAATGTGAAGCAAGAGAAAGGCAGTGTTGAATTTTTACTACCAGATAAAATAGAATTTGGGGTAAAATGCATCATAAGGTATAAGAGAGGTGTTACAATAAATCAAGAAGTTGTAACGATCCTGAATATATATGTACATAACAATAAAGATTTAAAATATATAAAACTTCCCTGGATGGTTTGGTTCCGTGGCTCGATTCCCAGTCAAAGGTATGTATCTGGGTTGCAGGTTGATTCCCAGCCCTAGTCGGGATTATGTGGGAGGCAACCAATCGATCTTTCTCTTTCTTTCTTTCTTTCTCTTTCTCTCTCTATCTTGCACTCTCTTTCCCTCTCTCTCCCTCCCTCTCTCCCTTCCACTATATCTAAAAATTAATAGAAAAACATCCTCGGGCGAGGATTAACAAAAAATAAATAAAAGATAAAACTAGAATTGATAAAATTGTAAGAAAAAAACGGTAGCTTTTGATTTACCATACGCTTTTCAGAATTAGTTGATAACACAAAATGAAAGCTGTGCTATAGAAAATGTGTTTGTATTGTTAATCTTACATAAATGAAAAACATATAAATTTCATACCCAAACGCAGAATATGAGTGCTTTTTGTATACACGAGGAATATTTAAACAAACCTGTTTATGATTTAAACTAAAAAAGTCTCAAAAATTCTAAATAGCTATCATATGGAATATCTCTTCTGACCAGAGTGTGATAAAATTAGAACCCAATAACCTAAGAACAGTAAAATAAAGTTCCATATGTCTAGAAAGCAAAATATGCCGCTAAATAATTTTTGTAAAAGAGAAAATAGATCTAAGTGACAATGGCATTCTAAATGTCAAATATTTTGACATGTAGCTAAAATAATATTCAGAAAAAATTATAGCATTAAATATACTTACAGAATGCAAGAGTTATCAAAGATAAACATAATGAGCGGGGAGGAGGGGGTCAACAGGGGAAAAAAGTGGGGACTTCTGTAATACTTCCAACAGTTAAAAAATAATAATGAAAAAAAGAAAGAAAAAAGATAAATGTAGTAAGCACAACTGATTAATATCAATAAAGAAGAAAAGATGGCAAATAAAGATATTGGTAGGAAATAATCAAATAAGTATTTTAATTTAAAAAAATAGGAACATAAAAAATAATATTACAGACAAAATTCTAGAAAAAAATAAAAATATTCAAATAAAAGAAGAGAATAAAAAGGGTAACTACAGATATTAAAGATTTCAGTACTTTAAAATTATATTATAAAATATGTTAATAAATATGAATGCCTAAGAAATACATGAGAAATACAAATATATCAAAATTGGCCCAAGAAAAACTTGAAAACTTTGAATAGAGTAACAGCTATTATAAAAGTTATTTAAATTCTTCCTCCACAAAGGCACAGATGGTTTTATAGCTGAGTAATGACAAACTTTCAGGGAACAGTAATTTCTACCTTATGCAAGTCATTAAATCTCTCTTATTAAAGTCATTTCTGAAAATAGAAATATAAAGAAACCTTGTTAACTTATATCAAAGCTAATATAACCTTTGTGGCAGCTTTTGGTTAATCCACTCTGGTTAAGATTTTCTGTTACTTACAAGTGGACACTTATGTAACTAATAAGGGGGCTATAAAATTTTCGAGATCAGGAAAAAAAGACAAATTAAACAGTTATTTTCCATAAGCTTGGATTAAAAGAGTCAATGTGATTTTTTTTAAATGCCAGTTTTCTGCAAGTTAACTTACTAGTTTACTGCAATTACAATAAAAATTACAAAGAAGTTTTTCCAAGGGAATTAATAAAGTAATGTATATGTTTTCTTAAATAAGTTGAAAAATAAAGAAGTTTTTGAAAAGAAGAATTACATAGATCTGATTTATTCCATCAATGTTTAATACATATCTAATAATATTTCAGCTAAGAATGAGAAAATGGAACAGAATATGAAGGCCAAAGCAGTCTAGCGTGTAAAAACACCAGTTCTGCAGCTAATAATGCTAGCCCTCCAACCAGAAGGAAATGGATAAATGAGCATTTAGTAAAAGTGCGAGCCATCTCGCTATTTGAAAAAATTAAGTTATGCAGCTTGTCTTGTATACACACAAAATCCAGTATATGCTTGATAACATCCATTCACCAAATATTTAACACTATCTGCCAAGGTCTGTGCAAAGACTGAGGATACAATAGTGAGCAAAAACAGAGGAGCTTAGAGTCTACTAGAAAGATACATAACAGGCCAAAAGTAGATCTGAGAGAATGTCAGTCTGAAGTGCTTTGCCCAAATAGTATAACATGTACTTTTGCCTGAAA
Organism: Tadarida brasiliensis; assembly: GCA_030848825.1. Lineage (NCBI taxonomy): Eukaryota > Metazoa > Chordata > Mammalia > Chiroptera > Molossidae > Tadarida > Tadarida brasiliensis. The sequence continues at coordinate 71,254,752 of CM061267.1, read as the reverse complement.
TAATGTAATTAAGAGAACCCTCTGAAATATGAGACTGTACAGATTCCAATACAACATGACTATCCACCTCCATCCCAGGTTTTGTGCACAATCTTATGAAAAATGTCTGGTGCTATATAGTAGTTAGGCGTTTATGTTATTCACCTAAAGACACTTAAAACTGTGACAAAGGCACTGTATGAGATACAGATGCTGTGTAAGAGTGCCATGCCGTTGATACTCAGTGGCAATCTCCTGAATACATTCATGCTAAATATAAAACAGAAGAAAATCAGTGAATTAGAAGCGAAATGATGTGTTGTTTGTTCTTGAGGTGGGAACAAACCTCTTATTCTTAAAAACCAAAGTTGAAAGAAAACTACAGATTTGGTTATTTGGGCTAAAAATTAAATCAGCTATGTTGCATGGAATGGGTCTAGACCATGCAGCGGCATACAACGAGGTCGCGACCATTTTCTGTAGAAGGTTGGATAGCAAATAATTTAGAATTTTCAGACCACATGGTTTCTGTGACACTACTCAACTCTGTTGAGGTTGCATGAAAACAGCCACAAACAATAAATAAATGGATGTCATGGCTGTGTTTGAATAAAAATTTATTTACAAAACAGGGCAGTGGGTTAGATTTGGCTGATGGATCATAGTCTACTGACCCCTTATGGAGCACTAAGTCCTTGGCTCAATTCAGAAAAGGAAGGCTATAACTTTCCTTATACCATTTCTGCTTTTCAGACTTAGGCTTCCATAAAAGAAAGTTAACCCTATTTCCAGCTCAATTATCTACCAAAGAGAGTAGGGGCCACACTCACCCGGCAACATGAAAGTATTATACAATAGGCTTTTGCCAGGGTATACTACCTTGACTTTACTGCCGCAAAGTTGGATTGAGACTTAATAACATTCAAGTAAGATTTCTTAAAGAATAAGGTCCATCTACTCTTCTAGATAAACTTTATTTTGGGGCCAAATCAGAGCCACGGAGAAACAGGTACCAAGATCACACCTATTTCTTCCACGCAGCCACTTCCCGCGGAAGAACTTCCTTTTTCTACAGTGCTCTTCGGTTTGAAGACGCCAGTGAATCTAGAAAGCCTTTATAAGCAATGGTCCTGAGACAGGCATTGCTGTAAGGGAGTTCTGAGTTTTGTAATCATTATATAACGGTGTACTTCATTACACTGAGACATTCATATCTGATTTAGAAGTAGGAATACTTATAAATTATCTGAAAAACCCATGTATTTTGCCTCAAGGACTCTGTGAACTACATAAATGGAAATGGCTCAGCCTGATAAATTATAGTAGGTGAAAGTGAAATGGGCACTCTCAACACATACATGCATCTCTGTATCAACAAGAAAAGCCATTCTAGCTGCGACCTGGCATTAAGTATCACAAGTCCCCAAAATATTACATTATTTGATTTAATAATTCCAGTGTGAGAAATTATCCTAAAGACAAGTACACAGGCTATTTACTGCAGTATTACTTTTAATAATAATAATTGTAAGAACACCTAAAAACAAAGAAAATGTTCCCAAACAAGGAATTAAGAAGGTAAATCATGAAAGATCTGTAAGATGAAACAGCGAAGAAGCATCACGTATGGAAGAACATTTGGTGACATGGGAAATCCTAATACTACAAATTTAAATATAAAGAGTGGGCATTTAACACAAGTATAAATTATATAATCCCAAATACCACAATATTAGGATTATGAATACTTTTTTGGTATTTATACAATTCTGTGTTTTCCAAAACTCTATAATGAATGTGTTTCTTTAAAAATAAAACCTATGCCTGGCTGGTGTGGCTCAGTGAATGAGCATCGACCCATGCACCAAGAGGTCACCGGTTCAATTCCTAGTCAGGGCACATGCCCAGGTTGTGGACCCGATCCCCAATGGGGGGCATGCAGGAGGCGGCCAGTCGATGTTCTCTCTCATCGATGTTTCTATCTCTCCATCTCCCTTCCTCTTTCTTTAAAATCAATAAAGAAAAAAAAATTTTAATAAAAATAAAAACTTATTGTTGAAAAGTATGTTCATTTACTGGTCTCAAAAACATAAATTTGTCTTAGGAATTAAAAAGGTAATTCAACATATTAGGCACATGAAGCATAACATCAGAACGTATAAACTTGACCTATTTGTGATGCATCAAAATTAAAAATTATAAATGAAAATTAGAAACTACAAATAAAATTAGAAATCATAAACCTGCAATTATCAACCTTGTTTTTCATGTATAGGACAACATTTTTTCCCCATGTGTTCTAAGTCCCTAAGAGACTTAAAACCACAGAACAGTGGTTTTCAAGCCTCAGTGCCTCGGGGTTATTGTGGGGACGTAAATAATACCACACTAGTTTTCAACAATGGAGGATGATTCCTAAACAATGAAGAATAAACTGTCTGCAGACCTCATCATCACTATTTCCCTTTCCCGTGGTGGGGTTTCCCGTAGTTAATGTGGAAGAAGTTTGTGCGGTCATCTGCACCTGCCCCTCAGGGTCCAGGGTCCATGCTTGGCCGTTTCTGACAAGGCCTGCCTGGAGAGCTCTGACCTCCTCAGATTTCCAGACTGCATCTCCCAGACTCCCCTGCCTGCCTTAGACCAACGGGAGACACCAGCAGGAAGAGAGACGGGTCTGGGTATGTATCACCCTTGCCCCCAAGACATAGCTGCAGACAGACGTTGAATGGCCCTCCTTCAGAAAAGGTCATCTCCCTCTTTACTATGAAGGCAAAAGATGGAACAGCTTCACCATCCCTTGGTAGTTCTATTAACTCTGTTCAAAGTGCATTCACTAAACTTTCTTCAATTAAACCGTTTGGTTATGTCATCTGACTGCTATTGGGACCTTATCTAATTTAGGAAAAGAAAGAAAGTTTTACAAACCACTGCCTTAGAGGAAAGCTTATCATCAGGTCCCAAAACTTCTATAAAACTGAAAAAATATAACCTGTACTTATCATGACAACTGCACATTTACGCTATAGCCTGAAATTATGGAACAGACAAGTTGTAAGCTGTCACTATGACAAACAGCAAGCATTTAAATGAATGATTGTGGAATGAGATCCACTTCAATTTTACCTTGAAATTCAATGTGATTCAAGATGATCCTTTATGAAAAGGCTCTATTTTGAAAACTGATTAATCTTATTGCATTTTTCAAACAAAAATATATACTTAATAATGAAATGGACAGGTACAGAAAAATAGTTTGCGGATCAGCAGCTTACCTCTTTGAACTTGTGACTGAGCTTGGTGGTGTCCAGGTCTGATGGGGAAAACATGTCCTCGTTCTCAGGCAGCTCGAAGACTTCAATGGCCATGTCACTGCCGGGAAGGGCAGGTCCTACCTCATCCTCCTCTTCATCTGTGGCATATTCTCCCGTCTGAAAGGAAGGGGATTTCAGAAATCTAGCTGTGCTTGCCCCAGGCGGAGAAGGGTTATTTGAAAGTATTTTATAACAGAGAAATAGAACATCACCAAGTGGTAAAAGTGTAGTACGTGTTTAAGTCCAGCATGCCTCATGCAGTCAGTGTTATACACAAATGTTAGTTCCAAGACTCAAAGTGACACGTGTACACCATGTGTGAGCGCATCTCTGAAAATCTAAGTCTCAGCAGCACCTTTAGAATAGCAACAGAAGTTGTTTTCAACCTAAGTATTTGATGGTTTTATTAAATTAATTATGTTGCTAAGGAAAATGAGTCCTTTAAATTCTCACCGCCTGTGTGAATAAGTGACCGGAATCTAGGAGCAGGGAAGAAGGAAGGGGAAATCAAAAGATTCACAGAGTTGGAAGGGACCTTAACTAAGCCTTATACACGTTCAGTAGATGAATTCACATAAGCTTTAGAACTCAATCAGGTCTGTTTTATTTCTTTAACTAATGTGGTTAACTAGTGACCTAAGGGATAACCCAAATCCAAAGTTTCTAAATTTACAGCTCACATAAGAGTATTGTTTTGCTGGCAGAGTACTTTGATAAATCTTAGTATTTCGTCAATGTTAAAAAAAAAATCACATAATATTCCAGATTTCCAGTTTTTCTTAAGAAAGCCAACGATCTGGCAGTATCAGCACACTGTGACATGATAACAGTTGGCCAGAGTCAGCAGCGGGTGCCCCTCTGGCTGGCTCACACACTCTCTATGCACCACAACTTCTGTGACTCCACACCATTCTATGCTGCTAGCCTCCCTCCTCATGACACCGCAGGCCCCTGAAGGTGTCTGACTTCATGACCCCTGGAATAAATGTTCCTCCTCACCAATAGCTTCTTTAACATTATTAGAAGGTAGCTCTGCTCCTGGCAACATCAGACAACGAGACGCTGATTCAAAATAACTGTTTGAAATCTATATCTTATGATATAACTAAAGATACATCACTGATTCACAGGGTTGAACAACAAAGTTCACTTGATTCATATTTGTTCCTTCAGGTAGTTACATCTAATACATAAAACAGATAGGAATTCATATTGCCTTTAAAAAAATTTTCATAAACAGTGTACTGAGTGATCTAGTCCTTTGATTAAGTAGGTTTAGCTTCTGATTGCTGTTTCGTTTTGTTTTTGTTTTTCCTTCTGGTTCTGTGCTACGTTCTTGCTAAGGCTGAAACTATTTCTTTTACTACGTTTGCATGTGAAGGAAATGTGGTCATTAACCTCAATGTAGTTATTCCTCATGTCTGGAAGACCATTATTAAATTGCCATTCTGACTTCTCCTTCCCAAGTAAAACAATTCTGGATTTCTCATAAGTCTCATTCTCTGTGATGGTCTTTGAACCTGTTTTCTGCGTCTCTCCAAGTTCTCCACGTTTCTCTTACATCATGGAGCCCAGAACTAGACACAATTTCTAGTACGGAATCTGAGGACCGTTGGACATGAAGAACAAACTGCCTTGGCCTCCTTCAGACTCTACTTCTCACCCGGAAGTTACCATGAAGAACCTGACGTGGGTGGCATTTGCGTATAAAAGTACCTGGAAGTCTACTCTTCAGAAACCAGTCTGAAAAATGTCTAAGCTATAAATACCATTCTATGCCCGGCTGGTATGGCTCAGTGGTTGTGCATCGACCCATGCACCAAGAGGTCGCCAGTTTGATTCCCGGTCAGGACACATGCCCAGGTTGTGGGCCAAATCCCCAGTGAGGGGGCATGCAGGAGGCGGTCAATTGATGTTCTCTCTCATCAACGTTTCTCTCTCTCTCCCTCTCCCTCTCAAATCATCAAAGGAAAAGAAAATTTAAATACCATTCTAAGTGTCCTTGGCACTGGCCAGAGAAGGTGGCTGAAGAGAGGGAGCTGGCTGGTTCCAGATAGCTTCCACTTGTTGGTATAATTAGAGCCCACAAATCTTAAAAGAACTCTAATTCCAGATTTGATATGTTTTTCTGTGATATTCTGTAAACTAGTTCATCTCTAATTTTTATTTATATATATATATATATATATATATATATATATATATATATATATATATATATTTAGAACCAATATATACTTTGTAGACCAGCTGATGTTAATCAGTAGGAATGTAGCAGGGCTGGTACATACAGGATCTCAAGGTACCTTGCTGACAGTTTTGATTTAGACATGTAAAACTGTGCTTGTTTTTAACCCTATAATTATAACTAGCAGCACAGCCACACTTTTATTATGAAGGCCTAAACCAGGTATATAAAATTTACTTCTATATCATGAATTTGATGAATATCATGAATGACTCAATAAAATCTTAAGCTTAAAGTCTGACAACAATGTGGCACATTTTAAACATACAATTGGATTTCCCTTTGCCAGCTTGAAAATAGATTCCTCCTTCACTATGTGCAAGGTAATGAATATAAATACTCAACCTTTATGTGTCCAGTATCTCAACAAATATTTTTAAAAGAATAAATCCAAGAATGCCAATTGCATTTGCTTGGTAATGTCTATAACCTCCTTAGAAGGTTTTCAGTAATATCAAGAAAATGCACTGCAAAGTTATTTGTCAAGAAGGGAGTATTTTGTCACATTTATTTTTTAACACTGAATAACAGGATTAAGGGATACACAATATATGCAATTCTTACCTCTAAGTATAATTCTGGCTTTGTCATCCATTTTAGTTATCAAAATTATCTTCATAAATGTAAGTTATTAAGAAGTCTTCCTCTTGATTCTTTTATTTTTTGGCTTCGCCAGTTTCTTGTCTCACCCAAATTACCTGCAGTTCTGCTAAAATTCTTTTTATTTTTCATTTTATCTTTTTATTTACTAATGTTTCTCTTTCTAATTAGTCTTACAAGCATGCTGAGGACAAGACACATCTTTTACTTGATTATATTTACTACTTATCAGAGGCTCTGGACAGGGTGTTTAAAAACTTACGTTGCCTTTGTCTCTCAAGGACCATTTACCATTCCCATCCTACACAGGCTTAGAATCCAGGGTGCATTTACTACAGAACCTCATAAACATCTAGAAGTTAAAAGATTAGTTACATTTAGTAGACTAAGAATAATGTGTTCTTCCGATTCTTTTATCTTTATTGTAAATGGACATTACTTTTATAGTTAATCTGCAAGTAAAACAAGTTATATGGAATAATATGCTAGCAGAATTTCATAAACCTCAAAATTAGATTGGACTGAAGCTGACATTCAGAGCATGATGCACAAAAAAACAAAAAACAAGAAACCACAATTGCTACAACAAAGTATTTCCACTGGTATTCAGTTCCTTATCTTTCTTTCTGGCCAGATTCAACATCTTTCGTAAACAAAGACTCTTGAAAGTTCTTTGCCCCAACCTGCAAATCCACTTTAAATGAGGCAAGAATAGTTCTTCGTGTATGGACTGACAGAGATAGTAAATAAATGTTCCTTTTCATCTCCTCTGCCTTCTTAATTCCGATCTTGTAATATTTTAGCCCCCAAAAGGAGACAAAAAGTGAATAACAATTATTTCATAACTTACTGTGTACCTGACACTGTATATTTCATAAAAACTGTATGATATAGTTATTACTATGCCATCTTAATTTGAGGAAACTGAGACTCAGAAACTGTAGCCACGGTCAGACACTTAGTTATGTTCTTGAAGCTACATCTAACATATTCCAAAGCCCATGCTCTTTTTTCTATGCTATGCTGCTTGCAGTCTATATAAACTAAAGCTTTGCAGATAAAGAAACAAACAAACAGAAATACATTCCTTTCATATCTCCCCAACCAAAACCCTAGCGCATAATCCTGTTGTGTTGAGATTCCCCTTCCACGTCTTTGAACATTATCATTCAATTCACTTTGAAGATCTGAAGAGTGTCTCTAGTGACCTCCAAAGTCCTTATCCTCCTCTTTTCTCTCTTAACATGCTCACCCTGGGCAAGTGCATAGAAACCTCCTTCAAAAGATTTGGCTTATGGGTCAGCTGACTGATGGTTCATGCACTTTTTCTTATATAAACCAGAACCACAATATACAATCTGCAGAATCACTGCGGAATCTTAAAATGGATGATAACAATACTTGCAAGGCAAAAATGAGTGCAAAATTCCACTAGGCGTCTGTGGTTTGTATCTTTTCCATGTCCTTCTCACGTCTGATTTTCTTGAGCTACTCATCTTCACTGGGTCTTCCCTAAGCATTTTATCTCGTTTGCACAGATAAAACTTCCTTTATACTCATATTACATCACAGCATTTAATATTTTATTAAAATACATGATTACAGCAATAAGTACAGCTGTTTTGCTTCTTAGTAAACATATAACTTCTGACTGGTGGGAGCAGAAGCGTGTAGACATACTAGAGCCTTGAACAGCCAGGAGAGCTGTAGTTCTCAGCCTCGGCTGTACAGAAGGAACAGGCAGATCTGTTATGTTGGTGAGTTGGTTAAGTGGAGACCAGTGAAAGAATCTTGGTTTGAAGTCACCCGGGCCTGTGTTCAAATCCTGGCTCTGTGGTACCAAGACTTCATGAGATTAGATTAGATGGCTCCTGTGAGGTGTTTCACACAAAGTCTGGCCCATAGTTAGGTGCTCAAAACAAGCAATGGCTGTTGCTGCTGCCCGTACCGATACTGTAACAGCAACCCGCTAGAGCTCTCCAGCTCCCTCTCATAAGCAGACATTTGCTAGTAAGTTTTGGTCTCATACATATAATGTCCTAGATGACCTCCGCACTTGAATCGTTGATAAGCAGATTGGTCATTTCTGAAGTAAATTTCTCCATTCCTTAAACTTGCTCATCTCATGCTCCCAGTTTTGGAGTAGGCACCAGCTTCTACCCCAGAACAAGAAACTTCAGGCCTCTGTTCCTGCGTCACTGGACCCCCTCCTGCCCCAGTGATCAGAAATGAATATCCATCCACTTAGCACGTCCCATGAAGCTGCAGCCTCAGGACTCTTCTGATTCAACCCTGTACATTCCCACTGCATGCCTTATAGCACACATGAAATGTGGCTGTTTGACAGTGCCAGGTGGGGTTTATTCCTGTGATCCCAGTGTGGCTAGTGCCCTGCTTGGCATATCGTAGGCACTGAAGAAATGTTTGCTGAATACATTAATACAGTCTCAGCCAATCTGCAGAGCACAGCACAGCCTAATTTTCCTGTTAATTCTCAGCCTCCAAGTAAGAAGCATAGCGGAGCACAGCTGTAGCTGGGGCCTAATGACCCTTGGGGGGGTTTTCTCTTGTTGTTAGGCTTAACCATTAGCAGTGATTTCTGCTGTAGCAATGTTTGCTGTGGTAAATTCAGGGAAGCTAAATGGTGCTAATCATAAAAATAGCCTTAATTACGCAGTTTGTGTTGGGATTTGTTTATTGGATTTGAATTTGGTTATGTATATTTTCAGACTCAGTTCTGAGAGTGAATAGAAGTGAGCTGCTTTTTATGTGGAGAAGAAAAGAACCTCCAACTAACACTTTAATGTTTGAAATTCCTAAATCTGCGCCAACCATCCAGATGGCTTTCGGCACGGTATCCTCTCCTCTGCAATGGCCTCTCTTTCCATTTGCTGGTGGTTGACTTCTGTGTGCCCTCGTCTTGTAATGTTGGGCCACTCAGTCTCTTTAAACGTCATCTGCTCATCTATAAAGTGGGAACGACAGCACTGTCTTCCTAGTTTTGGTGGGAGAATTTCCAGTGGCGATATATTCAACGCACTCGTCGCAGTGCCTAGAGCATGCTACGTGAGTAGACGGCTTTACGATTCCAGTTATATTCTCCACCCCTGGTCTCTCCAATACGATGTCACAGAGCAGGGCAACAAAAACAGCTGCTCTGGGACACTGGGGTTGGAGAGACCGGGACCCCAAAGAGAAAGAACAATGTCCTGGTTGCATGATAGCGGGCAAGTCCTATAGCTGGGATCTACTGTGCTCTCCTCATCAAAATGGTGCAAAAAAATTTCCAATCTCATGGGGGTATTTATTCCAAAGAAATAAAATATGTAAAACATCCCACATGACCCCTGGCCCATTTCTCCTCTCGCTTATCAAGTCACTCAGAATGTTCGTGTCTATCTTTGCTCTCAGAATGTTTTCTGATATTTCACTCTATTCTTACTGTCTAGTCACCAAATCAAGAAACATCTGAAAACCTGTTTCTAGGTTACAGAGATGGCCTCTGCGTTCCCTGCCTTCAGGTGGTCAGCTCTTCAGGCCATTGGTAATACAGCTGACACGTTATTCTTCCTAAATTTTCTGACCAGATAGAGTTAAGATTTGCCCATAAAAATCTTTTGTAACAACTCCTTTCCCTTCTGAAAAACTTCAAGCAATTGTGGCAGATCATTCATAAAGTAGCATTTGATTTTATAATATTTTAAAGCCTTCTTTAGGACCCCCCCCCTTCCTTTTAGAAACTATACTCCTCAAAAAGAGGGACTCAGTTTCCCAGCTTGGCAGGCAGGCTCTACAATGACCCCTAGGGACCCCTTCTCCCTGGGTAATCACACTCTTGTCTAGGCCCTGCCCTTGACGGTGGACTGGACCTGGAGACTCACCCCTAACAACCACAATACAAGAAATTGATGGGATGTCACTTCTGAGATTAGTTTACACAGCGGCTGGTGTGACTTGCCTCTCTTTTGTCCTCTTGCTCTCAAGAAACAAGCTGCCACGTTGTGCGTGGCCCTGCGGAAAGGCCCACATCGCAAGGAAAGGCTGTGTCTGGCCAACAGCCAGCCAGGGCCGGAGCCCGCCAAAGCTCCCCCGAGGGAGCCTGGAAGTGGATCATCGGTGTTCTGCCAACAGCTGCGAGGGAGCCTGACGTGGATCTTCTCCCAGCTGAGCACTTGGATGACTGCAGCGCTGGCCCACACCTTATTTACAGCCTTGGGAGAGATCTCGAGTCAGAGGCAGCCAACTAAACTGACCCCCAGATACTGTGATGTATAAAGACTGCTTATTTTACGTTGCTAAGTTTTGGAGGTAATTTGTTATACAGCAGTAGAAAGGGGATACAATAAACACAGAACAATGAGAAAGAGGCTTTGCAAACAGGCAATGAATGAAGGCTGGGAGGATTCTGAAGGGTATGTTAGAGCAACCCTAAGCGGCCTTGAACATAAGTGGAAATCTGGAAGGGGATCCTTGTTGTGTGGTGGCAGGAAGTTTGGCAACATTCTCACCTTCTACACGGAGAAAGTAGGAAATGTCCCTAGTGACCTGAGTGATTCCAAAATTAAGAAATGGATTCCAAACAAAGTTCAAACCCAGCGTACTGCCAGGAGAACATGGTCTAAAAATGAAGCAGAAGGTGTTAAAAACTGTGAGCTTAGGAAAGCCCAATGTTTTATACTGCGTGGTATGCAAGTCCGTCAACTGCCCTGAAGAGAGACACCATGTTTCCCACGGCTGTTCACTAGACAAACATCGTTGAAAAGATAATGTGCAACAAAGGCCATCCGTGGCTCTGCTCACGAGACATGCAGAGAAGTGAGAGACCCATGGCGAGACTGTCTCCAAACAATATCCACTCTCGTTTCTACACCATCTTGGCTTCTGGTGACTTTTCTCATGAGTACGACCTTCCCTCCGCTGCACTGATCAGTGTGACCAAGCGTGACTAGGACCAAATCCACTCTGTATGTCACTGCATACAATTAAGAGTACTGTGAAAAGATCTCTAAGGAGCAGAATGAGTCTAACCTGCAGTACTTAGATCAACCAGATTCCCCAAGGCTTCCAGACCCTACTGGCTAAACAAACACCATCAACCATCAGAGGCTACCTTAGAAACCCAGGTGGCTCTCCTTAAATTTCTTCATTGGCCTTTCCACTTGCCCTAAGGTATTAATCCAGGCATGGCAGGATGTCATGGCAAGACTTGGCGTTGGCCCACAAGAAGGAACTCGAGGTTTCAGGGTGATTCTATCATCCATAACCACCTTGGCCAGCGAGATGAGGTTGACCTGACTGCCTTCTAGGACTGAGGTGATGTCACTGATCACACTACCTACAGTCAGTCAGATGTTGTACCACTTTATCTAATTAAATGAGTCCCATCCTAAGAACAGTTGCCTGCAGGAGGCCTATCAGCTATCCCTCGGGAAAACAACCCTGAGGAACCAAGAAGAGCCTAATTTCAGAGGGATTTCTGGATCATCTGAGTGCTAAATGATCTGAAGATAGTGTTTCTTTCAAAACACGAAGGCCTCTTATGACCACCCCTAAGGTGCAGCTACATGAATAGCCTGAAGAATTTGATCAACTGCTGCCCTTTGTTTCCAGAGTTTGCCACCTCAAACTTTAACCTGTCAGTCTGTACTTTTCCATGTGACCAGTTAGGTCACTGACAACAGCTCAAGAGTCAGTACAAATATAACAAGGTTCCTTAAGGTTGCACTGGCCAGAACTATAAGAATGGCCTTGTGTTCTGCTGGCTGAGCAAAGTGACCAAGACCATCTCTGGTATGCATAGTTGGTGCTGAGGTTGGAAAGCAGCAGACAGCTTTCGACAGCTTAGCTGAACCATCAGTGAACCACACCCAGGCATTTAAGGAAACCTTTATGAACTAAAGACCTCACTGAGCTAGAGGCCTTGTTTTTTGGAGGTGGATCAAGTTTCCCTGAAACAGAAAGCTGGACTTGTTCGTGTAAATCTAAGAGATGCTACTGGGCCAGGCTGGCAGCGTCCCTTTTTTTAAATCTTCACCTGAGGGTATTTTTCCATTGATTTTTAGAAAGAGTGGAAGGGAAGGAGGGACAGAGAGAGAGAGAAAAACATCAATGTGAGAGAGACCCATTGATTGGTTGCCTCCCGAAAGACCCCCCACCAGGGTTGGGGATCAAACCTGCAACCGAGGTACGTGCTCTTTACCAGGAATCAACCCTGCAACCCTTCAGTCCTCAGGCCAACGCTCCAACTGCTGAGCCGAACCGGCCAGGGCTGGCAGCTTTCTTAGATCCATCATTTCCATTTGATAAGCAAGGTTTGTTGGGCCCATCCAACCTTACTGGCCGGTGAGTTCAAGCTGCCCCTGGTGGGTTGTTTTGTGTGCTGTTTGTGTTGCTGCACTGGGCATGTAGCATTGTCGTGTCAGGAAATGGCCCAAGTGTTCCACCAGCCATTAAGTATTTAAATAAGCTGTCGTTTCCCCTTCTCTTCCTGGGATTCTATATTATTCCTGGACCACCAGGAAGAATACAGCGAGAGTGATCTCTACGTCCTACTATTACCGCTCTACACGCGGCAGCTCCTGAATGGGAGACTCCAGGGGCACTAACAGGACGAAGAAGCGCAGGCTTATCACACCTCAATTCCATTATACATTTACAGTGGAGGCCATAACAGCATTACCTTGCTTTTGCCCAAAGGTCACATCTACAAGGCCATTTTAGCGTCCCTTCCTCTGTGAACCCTGCCCAAACCACATCAGTTGGATTTGGGTATCTTTTCTCACTATGGGCTGGGTGAGATGGTGGTGATCTGTGAACCATAAAGTTTGGGTGCCTTCCCTCCCAAAGTTCCCCAGCATACTCAAGGGGTTCATGTAGCATTTGGTGTCTCTGGAGGACAAAAAAGATCTCAGCCCTAGCCCTAGTCACCTTTCTCCTTAAGGTCGGGGTGGAGAGAGGAGGCATCAAGGGGCCTGGAAGCAGACAGTAGCGCTGTGCCAGGAATAAGGTGCAGTCATTTTCAGTTTGAGCAGTACAGTGATTACTCATGTTTCAACCGAACTTCCAAAGTCCACCTAAAGCACTAGAGAAGGTGAGTCATCCTTACTAACACAACCTATTTAGATTTGGGGAGTCTGACTCAGAAGCCATAGCCTTGACTCCCACAGCAGGGACACTGTTATGGAGCACATCTCAGTCTGGAGTCCAATTATGAATCTGGTTTGAACATAAGGGATGGTGAAGTTTTCCAAGGTGCTGAGGCTGACTGTTAGAATTTGGGACAGTTTCTCATCTCCAGAGGGTTACTTTCACCAGCATCATAGACAAGTTAGGACCCAAATACTCATCAAAGGTTTCCCACATGAGTTTGTCTATCTTAAGGAAATCTCCTTGACAGGACGATTAGAGCAGGACTATTCCCTTAGAGCAGCCAAGAGCCACTACAAAAAGCTTTGAGATCTTCTGCTGTCTGAGTGAACCTAAAGCTGGCATGACGAACTGCAACAGGAGCTGAGCTGAAAGGCAGCCCAAATGTTGCTATTTCTCCTTAACTAGCAGTATATGCCTTGCCCCATTACCTCTCCAGTGAACCAGCTAAAGTTCTAAGGATTTACCAGGCTTCTTACCATGGCAATGGTAAACTCTGTCCTTTCATGCTCAGTGTAAGTGTGTTTCTCTATAAGTGTTGTCTGACCAAGGTCAGAACCTTCCTCTAACCCAGAATGGTTCCACATACTAGCTGATACAGTCCATCACGATTTTCGTGATGGTATGTCAGGCCACACTTACCAAAGAGTGATGAGAAGAGGGCCAGATGGTGCCTACACACATAGACATGACAAGAGAGGCCCCCAGAGCTTGGGTAACCTGCATATTTTATAATAGACAGTAAGTATTACTGCCCTTGCTCCAGAGGGAAAGACTATACCTTCCAAGGCTATGTTCATACACAAATACTTGAAAAGATAGTTCAGATCAAAAGGCATTTCTGAACGTCTCAGAAATCCAAGACCCCAGTAGAAAGCTGTTTGCCAATTATTATTTGATGGAAAAAAATGTCTAGAATTAAACCGATTTTAAAAGTTTCTACAGTATTATTCAATTTACCTTTTCAAAGACTTCTAACCACTATTCTTTTCTATATACTCTGCTCTGCAGGTAAACTGGTCTTTTTATTTTTTGAACACACTGACTACTGAGCTGGTTTCTCGGTTATAGAAAACAAATAAACAAAAACAACAAAAAACTTCTTGCAATCAAATCTGAAAGCACAAATTTCAAATTCATGCTTTTATTTTGCATGTCCTTAGTTGTGATTCTTTTACACTCTGGTTATCTGGTCTTTTGACAGGTTGCCTTGAAAATGATTTAAATTCCTTACCATATATATTTATTGTTTCCACAGCAAAATAGAAAGCTTCTTGGGAGTATAAACTACATTTTTCCATGACTCAATATTCCCAATTCAATTCCTCTTAATAATGTTACCCACTTACTAAGACATAAATGCTATTGTCTTTAAGTCCCTGATAAATATATTCTATATGAGGAGGGAACCAGTGATCCCTATTTTTCCCACTGAGACCCAGAACTGAACAGTCAACAGACCAAAGTAGACCTCTGTAATTAAATGTCACACTGCAATTTCGAGTTGGCAGCCTTCCTTGAGTTTCATTTTTCCTTCCAAGGAAACAATGAAGCACTTATTCTGATGCCAATAGAACTGTGGGAAGAGACTAAGAGATTTGTATTTCCTTGAATTTTAATCTGCAGAAGAGAACAGCTACAGTGACCAAAGTGGTATATGTTATCATTATTTTAATAATTCTATAATTATACAACTAATTGAACCTTGGAAAATATAGTGTGCTCATATAAAAACTGACTCATGATTGCAAAAAATCTAACAGGCCATCATATAGAGTCAGAAGTTATAGATACAGAATGTATAGTAAACAATGAAGTAAAATCAACAAAAATGTCATTGATGGCATTTCTATGGATCATCTATCAATTAATAATATATATAATCTCAATCTTACAATTTTCTTGGTGGGAGAATAATTCTACTCCTTTCCTCATTATGGCTATCTGGTGGTTCATGGCAGCAATACCTATTTGCAAAGTCTCTGTAATACCAGGACTCAAAGGTCTTTACATCAGTTTTCCTGGCATCTTTAAACTGGACAACTCCAGCTCTGATTGCATCTAAACCCTTCCCACAAACTCTCGTAAGTGTAGGCACTCTACCATGCATATTCTGGAGTAGGTCTGAGGATTGGGGTAGAAATCTGTAATTTTAAAGAAGTACCATGAGATCCCCACATAGAGGAAAGTTTGACACAGGGTCTTAAGTCACTTTGTAAGTCCTTGAAGAGCTGCTAATAGAAGCAATTCTACACGGTAGATTTTAATTTTTTCATTAAATATTGAGTTGATAGAGAGTATTTGTGTAACATATAGAAAATGTAATGAATAATGATATAACCACCACCAATGAACTAGCAACCTGGTTCAAGAACAGGAGCTGAAACACTACATTGTAATTATGGTCCTCTGTGTGTATCTCCTTGAATATATTTCTAACACTGGCCCTGCAGAGTAATCCTGCTGAATTTTGTTACTCTTCATTTTCTCTAGTTTTATATTTTTATTATAACTAAACAATGTGTCATGTATTTTTATATGATTTAAAACTTCATATAAATGAAATTATATTGTTTGTACTCTTCTGTGCCTTTTTGTTTTTAATAGTACACTCCTAAGAGTTCACGAGTTGTTGTGGATTGCTGAAACAATCTGTGTATTACTCCACTGTATGAATATACTACAATATTTACCCATTCTCTTGATAAAGATATCAGTTGTATCCAATTTTTTTCTATTATAAGAACAACATTATACATTTCTTACAGCTCTTATATGTAAGAGTTTTACTAACATGCTTAGTAAGAAATATAATTGTTGAGTCAATTCACTAGATAATGGCAAATTGTTTTTCAAAGTGGATGGGCCAACTTCCCTTTCTATGTGCAGAGAATAAGAGGTCCTTTTACTCCACATTCTCGCCAAAACCTAAAATATCACGTTTAAATCAATTCAGTAGGTATGAAATATTTCATTTTGGCTTTTCATTTTCACATCCTCATTGCTTATATGCTTGGGCATCTTTTCATAATTTCATTGGTCACTAAAGTTTCCTCTCTTATGACATGACCGTTTAAGCCAATAGTCCATACACAGTCCTTTCTCATTGGCTCATAGAACCTTTTATGTAATTCTCTCTTAGCTATTTATTTTTCAAATATTTTCTTCCAGCTTCTGGTTTGTCTTTTTGCTTTCATAAAGGTATTCTTTTGATGAACAGAAGTTCTTAATTTTAACATAGTCAATTTTCTCAACCCTTTCCTGCATGTTTTTGCTTTCTTCAAAGTCTCATGTAAAAAAATCATTCATAGATTAACATCATAAATACACTTTTCTTCTATATCGCCTTCTGTATTTTACAGTGTGCTTTTTGTATTTGGGTAGTCAATCTACCCAAAATAAACTTTGGGTACCGATTGAGATGGCGGTTGCAATTTCAACATTCTTCCTTCGTTGAGAAGCCTACATTTCTTTTGTTGTTATTAATCCTCACCCAAGGATATTTTTCCATTTATTATTTATTTATTTATTTATTTATTTATTTATTTATTTATTTATTTATTTATTTATTTATTTATTTATTTTAGATAGAGTAGAAGGGAGGGAGAGAGAGAGAGAAACACCGATGTGAGAGAGACACGTCAATTGGTTGCCGTCCACACGAACCCCATTGGGAATCAAACCTGCAACCAAGGTATGTGCCTTTGACCAGGAATCGAACCCAAACCCCTTCAGTCCATGGGCTGACGCTCTAACCGCTGAGCCAAACTGGACAGGGTGAGAAGCCTACATTTCTTAACTCATCTAGAGTTCAGAAAGCATCTAGAGCAGCGGTTCTCAACCTGTGGGTCGCGACCCCTTCGGGAGTCGAATGACCCTTTCACAGGGGTCGCCTAAGTCATAACAGTAACAAAATTACAGTTATGAAGTAGCAACGAAAATAATTTTATGGTTGGGGGTCGCCACAACATGAGGGACTGTATTAAAGGGTCGCGGCATTAGGAAGGTTGAGAACCACTGATCGAGAGTGTTATCTATGTGACAAGTCAAATTTTCGTATGTGTGAGGGCCTGTTTCTGGACTCCTTGACCAACACGTCCATTCTTTTGCTCCAGGGTCTAACTTGCTACAGTTTAATAATAAACATCTCTCTTTTAGGGCATGTGAAATGTCATGGTTATTTCTGGCACATTATTCTTTCATATATATTTTTGCAATAGCTTACCAAATTCTATTTTTAAATTCTTTAGAATTATTTTTGCAGGAATTACATTGACTGTATAAATCAACTTAGAGAAAGTTGACTCAATTAAGCTATTGAGTCTTTTAATCCACAAACAAGGTTACTTTGTAATTTTATGAAAGCTTTTAAAATATATTTCAATAAAATTTATTTTTCTCCATGAAGGAAAATTTCAGCATAAAGCTAGACCCCATGGGCTCCACTGCTCTGTAAGATGAAAGTGAATCGAACCCTCCACCTCAAGGACTGCCTATCTTTCATTAGGCAAGGTCTTGCCTTTTACCAAGGTAACTTATAAATTATGTTTTCCCTCTGAGGCCAGGAAATAGATGTTATATATTATATTAATTATGTATCCAGCAAACTTGCTACAATCTTATATTATTTCTAATAATTTATCTGCAGGATATGTTCAAGGTTTTCTAAACAGACAATCACATCACTAGTGTATAACAACAGCCTCATTACTTCCTTTGCAGTCTATTTCTTTCTTTTTTTTTTTTTTTTTAATCCTCACCTGAGGATATTTTCCAATTTATTTTCAGATAGAGTGGGAGGGAGGGGGGGGGGGAGAGAGAGAGAGAGAGAGAGAGAGAGAGAGAGAAACACCAATGTGAGAGAGACACATAGATTGATTGCCTCCCACAGGACCCCAACCAAGGCCAGGGACTGAACCACAACCAAGGTATGTGCCCTTGACCGACATCAAACCCACGACTCTTTGGTCCAACTGCTGAGCCAAACCAGCCAGGGCTCCAGTCTATTTCTTATATTTCTTCTTTTTGCCTTCCAATAGAATGTGAAATGCAAATAGGGACATTTTCTAATGTTAAACCATACATTATTGGCTAAACTCAACTTAGCCATAATATCTCTTTTATATGTTATCGGATATGACTTGCTAATATTTTGCTGAGAAATTTTTTGCATTATTTTTATGAATAGCATGGGACTATACATCTTTTTTGTCTTTATTTGATTTTGGTAACAAGGTTATATCTCACTACCTTCTACATTTCACACTCTCAATAACTCACTGGTATCAGACTTGCACTTCTTTTCTTTTTGTCTTCTGGAATCAGTGATATGTGACTAGAGATACTTGTTTCAGTTTGATATTAGTGACAGAATAACTTGGGCCTTATTCTTTCTCCCTTCCCTTCTCTTTTCCTCCCTCTCCCTCTCTTTCTTCTGCTGACTGTTACTTAGGATGATGTATTTCCTGTTGAGTTTTGTACTTTGGAATTGTAAGCTTTTATTTCTGGAAACTTTAGCTTTTAGGTTTTAACTTAAGGTGAATGCCTTAAGAAAGGATAGGATTTTTTTCTCTCTCCTGAAAGGTAGCATAAATTCAGGCTGCTGGGATCACAATTTCTCAGAAGAAATTTTTTCTTCCCTTCCACTCAGCACCAAGGTTTGACACTGGCAAATTCCCATGCAGTCCTTGAGGTGGAAGATTAGATTTACTTTCACTTACAGAGCAGTGGATCCCACGGGCTCTAGCTTTATGCTGACATTCTCCAACCGATATCCCGTTTTAGGTGAGCCCTGAGCTTTGTCTGCTGTAGCTCAAAGCAATACCAATCACAGTATCATCATAATACAGAGAACATTCAGGATAAACATGACACTATGAAAAGTGAAAGGAGCCGGACATAAAAAGTATGTACTTTATGCCATTCAAATGAAATTCCAGAATTGAGAAAACTAATCTGTGGTTATCAGAAAACAGACTGAATGGCTGTTTGGGACTGAGAGTGATTGAAAAGTTCTATAAGGGAACTATTTCAGGTGAAAAATTGTTCCAATCTTAATTGTGGTGGTGGTTATTCATCAAACTGTTAACCTAAATGCATTTTGAATTGGTGCATTTTATTGTATATAAATAATTCCTCATTAGTGTTGGTTTTAATATTGAAATACAGACATAAAATGATAAAAAATTATCAAATTATACAATTAAGATCTGCACATTTTACTCTATATCAATAAAATAAGTGTAAAAACCCCTTTAATAACTGGAATTTCAGAAAGCAAGCAAGAGTTTTTACCATCACCCTTACTAGCATCAATGTCCATTCAAAATCAATGGAGCCCTTATCAAGACCTGGTAAACCTCCATGAGATGCAGGTTGTAGGACATTGGTCCTTGGTCAGGTCATGTTTAGTTTTTATTGCTGATGGTTACGCATTTCTGTGATTGAAGTCTATTTCTAAGTTAGTGCGCTCGGAAGGAAAACATGGCTATCTGTGCAGTACTGCTCTTGACACCACTTGGGCCATTATGACTATTATTTCTATTGCATGTTTATTCTGTTATGACTAAAAAGAAGTCATGTCAATGTGAGTCACCAAATTGTTATTTCTACGGTCCCAAAGGTTTTCAAGGAATGAAATGTGTACATTCATTTCTTCTGGTTTATATGCAGATGATTTTGGTGCAGTGTGATTGAGCTAGAGTCTTGAAAATTCATGGTCTCTCAGACGATTAAAATGTGGAAGCAAAGAACCATGGAAAAATGCTCAGTCCCAAAGTGCCAAGGACCAGCACAGATAACCCCTCAGTCCGTTCCCTGCCTCCACTCTCCAGGCTCACTGGGCGGCATTCCTTGCACTGTATGCTGTGCCACTCTTCCAGCACTCTCTCGGACGGTGCTTCCAACTAAATTTCATTCTCCTCATTCAACTCTACTCTCCAGTTTTCATCTCAGCATCCCGTCAGTGACTCAATTCAGTTCAGTTTCTTGGCTTCCCCTAATCTTCCCAATGCTGTGCTCATCCCTGGATGTATTAAAAACCAACCAGCTATTTGAAACCAGTCATTGGAGAGTTTACAAGCTAGGGAGGTGAATTTATGGGTAAATGATAATATATAGGGAGATACACACGGTGCTAGTGACTCATAAAAATGGGCCCCCAGCCCAGCTGAGAGAGTCTAAGGAGGTTTGTGGAAGAGACAGATGAATCCTAAACAGAGCCCTGAAAGGTGAACAGGATTAGTGGGCATACAAAGGCAACCAAGAGTTGGTGCAGGTATGGCATTCAAGGTGGAGAAAACAGGAGGAGCAAAGGCCTGGGAAACCACAGGGGCCACTGGAAAGTTAGTCTGTCAGCCCATCTCTCGCTGTGATTTTAGCATTCTTTAACTTTTTGGTAAAAAAAAAAAAAAATTATACTCAACTTATGTTTTTAAAGTTGAAAAAAATACTGTTGTTATTTGTATTTGTTTCTATGGCATCTGTTGAACACTGCAAACTCTGTGGTTCATCATTGTAATACAGAATTGCTCTAGCATGATTTCTAGGAAGCACAAAGTATATATACTCTCAGAAGAATTTAATGGCATAGAAGAATTTGATAAATTGTTTTGGTATTTTGTATCTGGCTCCTGAATGAATATCACCACAGTGTGGCATTTGAAAGAAAATATCATGAAAACACATTCAAGTCACTTGCATTTTCATAAAATAAAATAAGAAAAGGAGGTACTAGAAGATGACATTATTTAGGCAAAGATTTCTAGTCTAACCTCTATCTCCTGTTGACACTGCTCAACTTCCTGTCTGTGCTCAGTGTTATATAACAATGTTTCTATCTACAAAGAATATTTCTAAAAAGGACCTTTCAAGCAGAGAAGGGCAGTCACCTCCTGGGGATAGTGTGTGTGTGTGTGTGTGTGTGTGTGTGTGTGTGTGTGTTTGCACATGCCAGTATAATTAGGTTAAATCAGGCATGGATAGAGTCTTCGACTGAATATTTCCCAAGTATCTTATGATTCTTTCTTTCTTTCCTTCCTTCCTTCCTTCCTTCCTTCCTTCCTTCCTTCCTGCCTGCCTGCCTGCCTTCCTTCCTTCCTTCCTTCCTTCCTTCCTTCCTTCCTTCTTTCTTTCTCTTTCCTTCCTTCCTTCCTTCCTTCCTTCCTTCCTTCCTTCCTTCCTTCCTTCCTTCCTTCCTTTTTTCCTTCTTTCTTTCTTTCTTTCTTTTTCTCTTTCTTTCCTTCCTTCCTTCCTTCTTTTTCTTTCTTTCTTATTAATCCTCACTGGAGGATATTTTTAGATAGAGTGGAAGGGAGGGAAGGAGAGAGAGAGAGAGAAACATTGATGTGAGAGAGACACATCAAATGGTTGCCTTCCGCATGACCCTAGTCAGGGTCTGGGTCAGGGATCAAAGCTGCAACCTAGGTACATACATGACCGGAATCAAACTCAGTTTGAGGGCCAACACTCCAACCGCTCCAACCGAGCCAAACCAGCCAGGGCTGATTCTGGGTTTCAATGAAAATGACAACTACAGTGGATCTGGAAACCACAAACCAAACAATATAATTAAATTTAATGATTTTAAAGATCCAGTCAAATTGGAATCCATGAACAACTTGTTGAAAAGGGTTTATATTCCTCCTGTTCCTCAGGCTCCTCTAATCACCATAAGTCAGTTTCCCTTAAAAAAAATACCTGACTTCCATCCTTAAGCTCCTCTATCTTTATCACTGGCAGCTAAAGACAATGAGAATTGTTTTATTTATAGTATCATAACCTTTTTAGACATTTTGGCATGTCCACCATATAAATTATGCAAATAAGTACTATGATGACTTAAAGACATATGCATTCAGGTTTTTTTTAAATTAATAACTTTGTATCAAAAGATTATTTTCTTTAAAAATTCAGAGGGAAGGGAGGGTGGGGAGACAGGAAGAGATAAACCACAGAACTTATATGCAGATATGCATAACCAATGGACACAAACAATAGTGTGGAGAAGGGGGTGGGGGGTGGGAGTTGGGGGGTGGGGGGGTGGGGTGGGAGTTGGGGGGTGCGGGGGTGGGGTGGGAGAACAAGGAGGATGGGGTCAATGGGAGAAAAAAAGGTGGGACATCTACAATACTTTCAACAATAAAGATAAATCTTTAAAAAAAATCACTGGATTTAAAGACTACATAAATCACTGTGTATACTGTTTGGTACCAACATCATGCAGCCCTGCTGTTGCTATCTTTTGTTTCCTTTTAATATGAATAACAAAATATTTAAAGTGTTAAGGGTTAAAAACATCCATGGTTAAATATTAGGAAGCAAGTCCAAATTGTAGAACCTGCACCTAAAATATTTAGAATAATGTTTCCGAATTAAATGTTATTTTTCAAACGGTAATCTTCAAACTATCATTCAACATTCAAAACACACGGCTCTAGAAAAGTTCTTGTGAGCATACAGCTAGTTAATAAGACACAGAATACTGAATTTCACACACGAAGCAGGAAGGTAAAGATAAGCATTATTTCCCACCAGAAAACAAACCTGAAGGAAATAGTTGTTATTGTTATTGCAGTTGCCAGACACTCCTTGCAAGTCAGCCACCGTGTTCTAAAATGGTTGACAACAAAAATTAAAGAAGGATTTTCCCCACTAGAGAGAGCAGTCTAATGATCAAGGATAAGAAAAAAAACAACAAAAAACACACTGCAATTTCAGTGCCTGCTATAGCATACACTTTCAAGAACTGAGAATGCCCCCACCCTTAGTTTCTGAACATTATAAACACAGGATAAAGTCCATTCACATTGTTAAAAGGCCATCCATAATAACTGCGATCTCTTGTTCACGTAACACAAGCTGTTTTCAACCAGGACCAGCAAACAGCGTGAGTCAAATATAATGCTATCCCTTAAATGACTTTCACATAAAAATTCCATTCTTGTAAACCTTTTAACACTTGTGCAAACCGTAGCTTCCATTATACTTTGCCTAGAATTATTACATGTTAACACAAGCAATAAAAATGCATATCCATGTAGGCACTGCTCTAAACTGTATTCAATACTTTAAAAGATTCTAAAAAATTAACTAATATTGTTATGATATAGTTATAATGATATTAATTTCCAATAATGGAAAGACATTATAGAAAGATTAAATTGTGTTTTAAAAAGGGGGCCTCCATTACTGAAGTGACAATTTAACATTATTATGAACTGATGCCTAAAGAGACTACGAAGTGCCATCTATAATCTAAGACTTTTAAAATGTAATAAATAATATATTTTAAAAGGATATACAAAGAGGCAAAAGCAAAATAATCATATAACTTTAAATGTGCATGTAAAATAGCAAATTTTAATGTGAACGACCGTATGTATTTTCTAATTCAAAAAAGTGGTCTGGTACCAGTTTGTACTTCATTTCCAGTCTTAGCCCACAGTGTTTCACATTGCACAATGCTCTATGATAGAAAGAGAGACCCAAAATATGCATACAAGACCCACAGTACACAAAACATACCAGAACTGCATCATCCAACCATTCATACCACCCCCAGAATTTTGTGGGATAGTGCTGACTGTTTAAGGGTTTACTGAAATCCTCCATGATTACCTTTCTCATTGAAAAAGAAGGGAAGGGGAAGGGGAAAGGGAAGGGGAAAGGAAAGAAAAGAAAGAAAGAGGGGAGGGAGGTAGGGAGGGAGGGAAGATTCTATGAAACACAGAAATGCAATCACTAATCACAGATCTACTTTAAATTTTTTCAATTTTTCAGACTTATACCTCCCTTTTCTTTACAGGACCCCTTTTATTCTTCAGCCTTTAGGTAGAGCCATTTTAACTTTGCTTTTTAAACATCAGAATATGTTTAACATTGAGCATAAAAAGATATAGGAATGCAAATTAAAATTGAATTGGCTGTTGGCTTATTATAAACTCTTCTAGTTTAAATACTTGAAGAAAAAAAGCCTAGAAGAATGTAGAAATTTAAATAGAGTTTGGATATTATCTACACATTTTTAATTCTTTTGGAGTATGATTCATACTTTCCTAAAGCATTAAAACAGATATGTCTAAGCACAAACTATACATGATAAAGTATTCTTAATCCTAAATGTGGTTCCGATAGGGGACCATGGTACTTTCATAATTTCTGGATATGTTTATCACATTGCAATGCTTTCCCTGTAGGCAATTCAAGCAAGCAATTCCCCTCTGTCAATGTGACGAGTGCCAAGTTAGAATCAACTCTGGATGATTTGACCAAAACCAGAAGCTATCTGTCCTTCAGTAGACAGTGATGATCTAAGTGTTGGCTCTGGAAATTACTTGGATGAACTTGGTTGTTCTGCACTTGGAGGTTTTCCTGGCTGGCCCAGGGAAAGTCACGGGGGATACTGTCAAATAAAAATGATTCTATCTTTGCAATCACACAATGATTCTATAAATAAGAAGCGTGAGAAACAAAGTGATTAATTACATAATTCAGGATTAACAAAGATATGTAAATCAATAAATTGCTCAATTACATATAAAATTAACGAAACTATTCAAGGGTCAATTTACCCATCAGATAACCAGTATTGGTTCATTTCCATTACATTTCTTGGACATTTTATGTTTTATTAACAGACAAAGAGAGTAAAAAAAAACACACACACACACACACACACACACACACACACACACAACTCTCAACTCAATTTAAAAATCAAGTGTTTACACAAGAATGAATGTTCATCATTTGTCTGGCGTCCATCTCTCCTAAGCACAGAATCTAGCAGTTGCTTTAGCTGGGCACGCTTTGGTGAGGTGCTGGGTAACAGTGAGAAGGGAGAAGAGGCCGGAGAGTAGCATGACCATGGAAGAAGCATGTTAGTGTGTGATCTAAAAATTTCACTTGGAGAACCTGAAAAAAACTATTTTATTTTTCCTCTTTCCTTGTAAAACAAGATGCTTTATTTCAGAGACTCGTGGAATATCAGAAGCTGGAAAGAATTTAGAGATTTAGCCCAATCCCTGTGCTTTAAAACCAGAGACACGGAGGCCCAGAGACAGGAAAGCTTGGTCTCCTCAGCTTCCACCACTTGATGTCACCCATACTCCCCTGAACCTCAGATCCAAATTCCTCCAGCAGAGTGAGCAGGTAAAAACCAGACCTGCAGAGACTGAGTCTACAGTCCTAAAACAGGTTGCAGCCAAAGCACATCAGTGTATCTGCTAAAATATAAAACACTAGCGCAGAGAATGGCCAACCAGGTAGGATGAAAGTTCCAATACCTGAGGAAATCACTTTTTTACTTTCTAAATCCAAGAGAACATTTTTATATATACCATCGCAGTATAATTAAAAAGTACCAGCCATTTCAAACGTATTCTGCAAACGAAAAAAGTAAATCAGCTCAATAGAATTCTGAGAGTCTCATCGTTCAATGTGTACTCTTTGATCAGAAGTTAAGTAATGCACCATTTTCAATTTCCTATTGTAATAAATGGAGAGTATATCCTCATTATACTATAAGCACATGAAAAATTAATATAAATTTGGGTTAAAACATTCCAGACTAAAATACATGAAAAATATTTGAATGCCTGTTTATTAATCTTCACTACATCCTGGCTAGGAACCAAAAAAAGTTCTGGACAAAGAATCCATTCAGATGAGTAGAGGCTGAACATATGAAGTTGCACTGTCCTTGTCTCAGTTGGGATAAAGAATATTTATTTTACCTGAATATTTACTAAGTTTATGGAGCATGAAATACTACAACTAAATTGTTGATGGATCTTTTGACATGCCAATATGAAACACATGCATGTTTAAAATAAAGCATGTTGTCCCATTACAGCAATGTACGTTTGGCATTTACATTAGAAATAGACCAGCATCTGTATTACATTACAACACACAAGGGTTCCGGACAGCCGTTTTCACTTGGGGGTTAGCTTCTATTCATTTACTTGATCTTCTACAGAGAGCAGGATGCAAAATTATTCCAATATGTATCTACTCTATGGAATTTGTGCTGGTGGAAAAGCTTTGTTCTGCATTATGTTAGCACAAATCATAGCAAGCAGATCCAAAGAACTTTCTCTTCCTGGAAAAAAAGAAAAGCCTGAAAACACTCAGTGATTTTTAGTACTTTTCTGTGTTTGTATGTGTGTGCCTTTTCACGCAAAATGTTTACTGATTTTTTTTAAAAAAAGGATTACATCCTTGTAGAAAATTTGGTAAAAATTGCAAAAACATAAAGCAGAGAAAGAAAAATCACCTAATTCAAACCATAAAGATAGCTACTATTCACAATTTGGGTTTTTTTACTCTTTTTTCCCCCAATGAATTTCTTTTCATAGTGCAATAAAAGATGACTTCTTTGATTCCAAAGTCTTCACACTGTAAACAGAATATCATTATTTGATTCATAAGTGAATAACAAAAGCAGGTAATATTTCTTGTCCGTGAGGTTGAACATACACACATTCTCCTTGGGGAACTGCAAAGAACCTGTCACACTGTTACAAAGTAAAGAGAGTCCTATGAAGCAGGAACCTGGCGAGAAGAAACGCAGGGGAAAGAGTCTGCCCAGGCCGCCTACCTCATCGTCGTCGGCGTCATACTGGGCGTAGTGCTGTTCCAGCATCTCTCTCTGGCGCCTTTCTTGTTCCAGCGTCTGGCTTATCAACTGTGCAACCTCACTCACTTGTCCTGGTTTTTCTCGCCCGATAACAAATCTGTAGGAAGGTTAAAGATGACGGATATAGTTAGACTGTCCAGTAAAAAAAAAAAGGCACTGAGAAAAGTGACCAAACTTGATATCTCCAGGGTGCATGAAGCT
Organism: Tadarida brasiliensis; assembly: GCA_030848825.1. Classification (NCBI taxonomy): domain Eukaryota; kingdom Metazoa; phylum Chordata; class Mammalia; order Chiroptera; family Molossidae; genus Tadarida; species Tadarida brasiliensis. The sequence continues at coordinate 71,227,628 of CM061267.1, read as the reverse complement.
TCAAAAATAAAATAAAATAATATCACCTCTATGCTTTAAATGGCAGGCCTGGGTGGCCGCAGAGGTTAGCTGAACAATTAAGAGTGTGTTTTTTGCGGCAGCCCAAAGGAAAAGAAAGGAAAGAAATAAAGGATCACAAAAAAAATTACCTTGAGAGAAGACAAAACGGATTTATTACAGTGCTTTACACATTTTTGATGCTCTATATATGGACGCAAACTCCTAATTTCCTGTACCACTGAACTTAAGATTTCCATAATAATGTCCTCTTTATAACACAAAAACTGCTTGAAAACTTTTTGAGGTATAGCATACCATGGGTGGGTAAATATATAAAGAGAAAGGTAGTAACTTTTTGCTAAATTATTATAACTTTGGACATAATAAAAGGGGGGAAACAAATGTAGTTCTTTTAGTTCTGGATTTAAAACGAAAAACTAAAATAAGGAGAGGTGGTGAATTAATGCACTTCTTTTGGGGAACGATGGAATGAGGAGGGACATAGCTTCAAGTAATAAAGGGACAAAGGGGGATATGTTGATATTAATTCCTGTAAGAAAAAAGGTATAAAGATAAAACCAGGGAAGTCACATACTGCAAGCTACAGTCACTATGGTACATCCTCATTAATACCATGTGTTTGCTCAACAAATTAATACTCACTTAACATCTTTTCCTGCTAATATATGGTTCCATTTTTCTAAAAATATAAATAAAATGTCTCCATGATATACTTTCTATGTATCATTTAACATCACTATTTTGGTTTTTTGTTTGTTTGTTTGTTTTTTGTGTATGTGCCCCTAGCGGGAACCGAACCTGGGACTCTCTGGTCCACAGGCCGACGCTTCAACTGCTGAGCCAAACCGGCCAGGGCTAACTAACATCACTATTTTGGATGCGACTCAGTTGTTTCTATCCTTGACTGATGCTTTCCTATGATTATAATAAATTGCTGTATTTTATAATTTCAAATACTCTACATTCTCTATATAAATACACTGAAGGTCCAAATTTTTATACTTAGATGTTAATAATTGTTTTTAGAAAGATTTTTATAAAGTTTCTAACAGGACTTAATTTTTTTTTATCCTCACCCGAGGACATTTTTGCATTTATCTTCAGATAGAGCAGAAGGGAGAGAGGGAGGAAGAGAGAGAGAGAAACATCGATGTGAGAGAGACACATCGACTGGTCACCACCCACACGACCCCAACCGGGGCCGAGGACAAACTGCAACCGAGGTACGTGCCCTTAGCGGGAACCAAACCCAGGACTCTCTGGTCTGCAAGCCGATGCCCTAACCGCTGAGCCAAACTGGCCAGGGCAATTTTGATATTATGTTTGGGTGTTCATTTTATCATTTGAGCTATTTTCCTTTGGGAATCAACTATAAATAGAATTTGTAAATACTAAAATTTTCATCTTTATTCAGGTATAATTCATACACAATAAAATACATCTATTTTAAATGTACAGGTCATTAAGTTTGACAAATGTATAAACCTGTAAACACCACATCAATAAAGATACAGAACATTTCCATCAACCCAAAATATACCATTTCCCGTTCCAGTAACTCATCCTCATACCCTGGGCCCCTATTAGATGTGTCTTTTCTAGAGTTTCATATACATGGAATCATAGAGTGTTTGGCCTCTTTGGTTCACTATAATGTTATCTATGTTGTTGCAAATTTCAGCAATTTGTTCCTTTTTATAACTGAACAGTACTTCATTGTACCAGATATACTATATTTGGTGTGTCTATTCTTTTATTGATAGGAATTTGGGCTGAATTTTGGATATTATGAGCAAAATTACTATAAATATTTTAGTGCAAGTCTTTGTGGGACAGTAATTTTCATTTCCCTTAGACAAATAATTAATAGTGGAATTAATGTCACATGTTAAGTATATGTATAACTTTTTTTAAAAATTGCAAAATTGTTTTTCAAAGTGGTGGTACCATTTTATATTCCCACTAGCAATGCATGAAAGTTGAAGTTGCTTTACCTCCTCACCAACACTTAGTATTGTCTTTAAAAATTTTAACCATTCTACTGGTATCTAGTTGTATTTTATAATGGTTTTAATTCTCAATGCCCTGATAACTAATGATTTTAAGTATTTTTTCATGCATTTTTTGACCATTCATATGTCTTCCTCAGTGAAAAATCTTTTAAAATATTTTGCCCATTTTTTAAAAAACTAGGCTGTTGTCCTGGTCGGTTTGGCTCGGCAGTTGGAGCGTCGGCCCACAGACCAGTGAGTCACGGGTTCGATTCCCAGTAGGGTGCGTGTGCCCCAGTTGCGGTTCGTCCCCGGCCCTGGTCGGTCGTGTGGGAGGCAGCCGGTAGATGCGGCTCTGTCACACCAATGTTTCTCTCTCTCTCTCTCTCTCTGCCCCCCCTCCCCCCACCATTCCTCCCACTCTATCTGATGATAAAAAGATAAAAAAAAAACTGGGTTGCCTAACTTTGTATTATTGTAATGGTTCTTTATATTCTGGGTATCTATTTACATATCCTCATCTATATATATTGCATATACATACATACACACAGATATACACACTATATGTGTATGTGGTTATTTGATTTAATATCTTCTGCCAATCGTGGTTTACCTCTTAATTTTCTAGACTGATCTTTTACCTTTCTTTAAATGAATAACAGAGTGGAGTTTAAGAGAGTATAACTTAACCTGCTATAAATCTGACAGGAGACTGAAGGAAGCAATTAATGTACAAAATGCATATTAATCAAAAACAGTAGCCAAGCTCAAAGTACGTAAAAAAGAATTCACATTGCCCTGGCCGGTTTGGCTCAGTGGTTAGAGCGTCGGCCTGCGGTCCAGAGAGACCCGAGTTCAGTTCCTGCTAAGGGCATGCACCTCGGTTGCAGTTTGTCCCCGGCCCTGGTTGGTCGTGCGGGTGGCGGCCACTCGATGTGTCCCTTTCATGTTGATGTTTCTCTCTCTCTCTTCCTCTCTCTCCTTCCCACTCTATCTGAACAAAAAATGAAAAAGTGTCCTCGGGTGAGGATAAAAAAAAAAAGAATTCACATTCATTTAAGCCATAAGTTCTTTAAACTTATTTGAGAATTACACTGTCATATCTGTTAGTTTAACAGTTTTCTCTAAGAATGTAGACATTTATTTCTTCTGCCAGTCAAGTGTTTAAAGTTAATTTAAACACAATTCAGGGAGAGAAAAACACAAGATGCGTCCCACCTGCCAAATAATTGAAACAGATTTTAATTGCTGATTTTAGAGATGAATGAAGGAGTCTTAAGAAAGAGCTTATGAGAAATTTTAAAGCAGATTTTCTAAAAGTCTAAATTATTTATATAATAATTATGTAATTATATAATATAAAAATCAAAACTCCAATATGATGTGCAAATTTCTTCTGATCTTCAAAACATGATCTCTAATTTCAAACCAGAATGAAATATGAATGCTAAAACTAAAAGGAACAAATACATATAATTAAAGTTTCGGAGGAAATAAGAATTGTTCCATATTGCATAAGAAAGCAACATTTTAAATCATGAAGGCATGGTTGCTCAATATCACAGCTTGGCTTGCTTTCTGAATTTAATGCTACAATTTAACATTCTTCACTATTTGCCCAATATTAGTTTATATTCAAAATCACTTTACAATTTGATGAAACAGAAGTGATTTGTGATTGCATATAAAATAGACAATTCCTCTCATAAAATATACCCACTTTTAAAAGTGCTATGTTAAAGTACTCATCTCTTCATTCGGGCAGGTATTCTGGATGGCACTGTGGCACCTAGCTGTACATATCTTTAAAGTTCTGTAATCTAGTATAATTTATAGTACATATTTGAAAAATTAGAATTCATCCTGATAAGGATGGCCCAGAAGTAAAACCAATTATTCTCCATCCTTATTTTCCTCATTGAAAATTAGTATCTACTCCATGTGTCAAAGGAGTGATAGAAGAGTTAAATGTGGTGTAGACATGAAAGGACTTTAAGGTACTGTTATTATTATGACAAAGCTGATAAAAATCTCCCATTGGGACAATGTATAACATTCAAATTACATTTCTATGTTATTAAATGTTTGCTCCATTTTTAAGCTGTCTTTATAAATATGTCCTACAACAGTATATGTACAATCTAGCACAGATAGAATGCATTGGAAAATGTAAAATTTCAAGTACGATTATTATTTCAATTATGGATTCATATTCATAGTATGGATATGCTGTGATATTATAACTTAGGGATTAAAAGAGTCTATAAAAGGGGAAAATAGCTTTGATAGGACAAAGTCACTGAAACATAAACATGACTTTACTAGCTCTGTGAACTTGAATAGTATTTCTAATCCTTCATTTCTGTATTTGTAAAATAAATATAATAACTTTAACAAATAAATATCATATCATCCATACAAAAAGCTCAACTAATTACCTGGCACTGAGAGAGTATTTAACAATGTTAACTCTTGTTTTTATCTAGTTAATGCATTAATATTAATACCTAAATAGGGCTGAGTGCATTTGAAAGTGCCATCTGTACACACTGCCCCAATTACCTCTCACTTGAATCACACTGGTTTTGAAAACACACCAGGTTTTAGAGAGTCGACCACAGTAAAAAGATACAATACTTGCACTAGTGTGCTCTGAATGCATTAGTATAAGTCAACCGCTAAAGATAAAAAGTATGGATTACATGGATCACGTTACATTGAATTTTTTAAATCTTCAAAAATATAACAAAAGTCTGCAACAATCAGTCCCTATAAATATGTGCCATTTGTGTAACATTATGATATATATTTTAGACATTATCTCCAACTCCTACATACGTGCAGTCAAATCAGCCTGTTTCTAAACTTCAAGATCCTTTAAGAAAAAATACTTTTTCTTGTTACTTTCTAAACTTTTTTCCTTTGCTTCAACAAGAAATGGTGTGATCATTTAATTGTTTTAGCTATAGAGAACGAGGTAACAGAAACCAAACTGTAATGGATATTTAAATTAAAAATTAGACATTTTCTAAGGTTATGTATCTATAATGGCAATACTAAAACCTACATATACAATTAGGTTTATGTTTTTAGCATGGCTTATTTTTAGTGCTGAAACAATCATCTTGTGTCAATATGAATTATTTCACTAAGAGCTGCCCCCCTCTCGCTCAAGCTAAGATACAGTAGTCAAAGTGAGATAAATTAGTCTTCCTTTTTTTTTTTTTTTTCATTTATTATCAGAGGAAGGCCCATATACTGTCCTTGGGAGTGTAGATGACGAGATTATGTGGAATTCATCTGATTAGTTTATTGAATTCTCTGGTGAGCTGTCAATCAAAAAATAAACAACTATAAAATTGCACTTACAATGTGCTGCATTGAAGTCATAAATATCTACATGTTCTGTGTGAATGATGTGAGAGGTTATGTTAGAAATGATTTATGAGCCCTGGTTGGTTTGGCTCAGTGGCTGGAGCACTGGCCCCAGGACCAAAGAGTCGCAGGTTCGATTCTGGTCGGGGGCACATACCTCGATTGCGGTTCATCCCCGGCCCTGGTCAGGGTCGTGCGGGAGGCAACCAGTCGATGTGTCCCTCTCACATCAATGTTTCTCTCTCTCTCTCTCCCTCTCTCTTTTTCTCTCTCCCCCTCCCTCCTACTCTATCTGAAGATGAATAGAAAAATATCCTCGGGTGAGGATTGGAAAAAAAAAAAAAAGATTTATGAGTGCCTTGTTTTTCAGACAAAAGTTATTCTACAGAAGGTGCTCAATTGAATGAATACATGTAAAATTCTAAAAGAAACTGAGACACTAGTCAAAATGGCATTTGATGCCAAATTTAAAAATTCTCGATGTGAAATTAAGCTAGTTTTAAAAAGGAGAAGCTACACCAGGATTAGTTATTAGTTTAGTATAATCAATTCTTTCATTCAGATATTGTTTAAACAAGTATTTATTGTATACACACCAAAAATCTGAGTGATATATCTTTAAAAAACAAAAAGGAACACAGCTGTACAAGACCTACTCTCCTTCTCCAGTCCTTAAGCTTTGGATCACCAGGTCACAGGTACTTTCAAACATTTTTGTAAAGATTGTCTCATTTTCCTTATGTTTTATCACATTAGAGACATGCATATGTTTATTTTGAACTTGGTAGCTTTTTCAGTATTTCACTTAATTCTACTCGAGCAGTGTTGGTACAGGTATATCCAGCCACTTTCACTAAAATTTGCTGACAGTATTTAGAATCGAAAGTCCTATACAACCAAGTTTTTGCCTCTTTCTTATACTTGCAGACTCTTACATATTCTTCCTTTCTAGCTTGACATATGGTGAACTAAAACATACTACGCATTTGGCATTTAAAAATTTAAAAATCCATCTAGGAAAATGTTACTTTTAAAAGCTAGAACTGTAATATCTAAACCTGAAAAACTTAAACTTCATTGTAAGCATTAGTTCTTTGAAAGGAATTTTGTATCTAACCCAATACTAATTATCAAAACATTTTTCTATACTATATTTCAGTATAAAAAGTAAAGTACAGTCATGTGCTGCATGATGACGTTTCGTCAGCGATGGGCTGCACGTACAGCGGTGGTCCCGTAATTACGACGGAGCTGAAAACATTCTATCACCTAGTGATGTCATCGCCATGGTAATATAGCACAATGCATTTCTTGTGTGTTTTTGGTCATGCTTATGACCAATATTTATGTACAATAAATATTTATAAAGTCCTGCAAACTCCATTCACAGCAAGGGCCCTATACAAGTGTACCATTTTTAATCTTTTTTTTTTAAACCCTCACCTGAGGATACTTTTTCCATTGATTTCTAGAGAGAGTACAAGGAAAGAAGGGAGGGAGACAGAGAAACATCGATGTGAAAGACACACTGATTGGCTGCCTCCGGCACAACTCCAACCAGGGCCCACAACTGCACATGCAACCGAGGTACGTGCCCTTGACCAGGAATTGAACCTGCAGAGTGAACATTCCAACTGTTGAACCAAACCGACCAGGGCCCATTTTTAATCTTTTATACCATATTTTCACTGTACCTTTTCTATGTTTAGATATGTTTAGATACAGAAGTACCACTGTGTTACAGTTACCTCCAGTATTCAGTACAGTAACATGCTGTAGAGGCTTAGAGCCTACGAGCACTAGACTATACACCATGGAGCCTCGGTGTGTAGTAGACTATACCATCTAGGTTTGTGTAAGTGCACTCTACGATATTCACACAATGACAGAATCACCTGACAATGCATTTCTCAGTGCATATTCCCATAATTAAGGGACACATAACTGTAACTGAATTCTTTTAAAAAATTATCTAACACATACTACTTCAAAGACTTACATACTATACAATAGGTATAAACTTAAATGATATTTTCTAGAAATGCTACTTCCTCTCAAAAAATGACATTTCTCTGTTTAAAAGTTAGCATCGATGTCTCAGGTTTAAATATTTATGCATATAAACACTGAAAAGAAAATTTTTAAAAATGGTAATCTGCATATAGTGACATCAGAATATGTTTCATTAAGCCAAAGTCTTCTTTAAAGTGGTTTTTGAAGTCTTTTTACCACCAGTGACTGTTGACCATTCTCATATATATAAGATTAAAAAGTTCTACTACCCCTAGTCCGAAGTCCACAGTGGCTGCTGCTCTTGCCTGTGGGCAAGGGCGTAGTCTCGGGAGTCGTGAACACACAATCCACAAGGACTGACGATTTCCGTGATCACAGAGATTCCTTCACTGCCTCCACTAGATATGACACTCCATTATGCACAATCACAAAATCACTTTGATAAAAAGTGAAAAATCTCAATTTCCCTTTGTGTGTAATGGCAACAAAAACTTATCAAAATGATGAAAATGAAGCAAAAACGTTTCAAGATTTAATGTATTTCAAATGGAAATCTCAGATACATACACCAATGATTTCAAGTGAAAAAAAATTTTAAACTTCTATATTTAGAAATTACTCAGGCGTGAAACCAAAATAAACATGTGCATGTCGACAAAAATTCACTTACCATTCATTTCAATTTCCCTTTGAATATTATAATATCTTTCAAAAAAGGACAGAGAGATATTTAAGACCCTAACATTAATTTACTTTCTACTGTGTGTCACTACAATTCCTATAAAATCCTGACCTCCAGTAGCGGTGTATGGCTCAATGTCAAAAAGTCATCAAATACATATGCTGGGGATAAAAACATTATGAATATATGATAATTGTAAGTAGCAGGCACTTGCTAGAAAGCATGTAAAGTTAAATGTGAATAGCATTGAAGGGCAAACATATAATTAATTGACATTTCTCCTACTGAAGCACAATCTCTCCTACATCACGTTCCATAGCTACTGTCCTTCAGTAGTAGGTTAGTGGTCAGGAGTTAAAGAGAATACCTAATCCTTTTTCCAGAGTTCACTCTTTCAAATGCTTTACAATTGCTACCGTGACTTTTTAAAATGTTCTATTTTTTAGAAAGTTTATAGAATCTTTTATTTTTATACGTAGAAGGGAAAATGTCAGTCTTTCCTAAATACTTTCAAAAATTTCGGGTTTGTTCTTATGATAAGGTATGCAACAGTAAATAAATTACAAGGGTGGGCAAAGGTTGGTTTACAGTTGTGAGTATGCGAAAACACAGGGTTTCTTCTTGTATTATTATTTATTAACTATCGTATTATTTATTATCACTATGAACCTACTTTTGCCCATTCCTGTACACTGTGGGATACACAGATTGTGTGTATCAATTTGTCACTTAAAGGACATCTGAACTCAGTTTTTCCAGTTTTGAGCTATTAAGAACAAAGCTCCTGTGAACAAGCAAACATGAGTCTTTGGATCGATACATGTTTTTATTGTTTTTCAGTATATGACTAGGAGTAGAACTGCTGGCTAGTATGGTAAGTGTACATTTTAACGTATAAGAACCTGCCAAACTGTTGTGCAAAGTGGCCGTGCTATTTTGCGTTCCCGCTGGCAACGAATGAATGTAAGAGCTGTTCCACAGCCTTGTCGATGCATAGTACTGTCAGTCTTTTCAATTTCAGCCATTCTAGTGGGTGGATAGTAGTACTTCATTGTGGATTGAATTTGCATTTCCCCAATGATTAATGACGTTGAGCAGCATTTCATGTGCTTAACTGTATATCTTCCTTGGTGAAGTGTCTCTTTAATTGATTTGCACATTTTTAATAGGGTTATATATCTTCTTAATGAACTATAAAAGTTCTTCATGTCTTCAAAATAACAGTCCTTTATCAGATAAATGTTTTGCAAATATCCAGTCTTTAAATTGCTTTTTCACTTTCTTAAGAGTACCTTTCAAAACAAATGTTTAAAATTTTGATGCAGTTTACCATTTCTTTCTCTTCTATTTCTTGCTTTTGTGTCTTAAAAGATCCTTGATTAACCCACAATCATTGAGATTTTTGCCTGTTTTCTAGAAATTTTATAGTTTTGAGCTATTGTACTTCAGTCTATGGTTAATCTTGAGTTAACTTTTGTATAGACAGACTGTGGAAGGAAGGTCAAGTTTTGGGTTTTTTAAAAAATGCAGTTATTCAATTGTTCTTGCACTGGTTTTTGAAAATACTATAATTTCCCCCCATTGAATTACCTTGGTGAATTAGTCAAAATCAACTGAATTGTTTATGTCTGTGCAGGTCTATATTGGAACTCCATGTTCTATATATTTCTATATTTATGCCTAAACCAGACTGCTGTGATTAGTGTAGCTTCCAGACAGAAAAAGTCCCCAACTTTGTTCTTTTTAAAAATGTTTTTTTTCTATTAAAAAAACAAACCCTCTGAGATTTTCACTGAATTGTGCTTAATCTGTAGATTTGGGGGGAAATTGAAATCTTAACAATATTGAGTATTCTGATCCATAAATATGGTCTATTTCTTCACTCATTTAGATTGTCTTTATTTTCTCTCTGAAGAATTTTACTGAAATAGTCAATATATCATGTCAAATTATCCTTAAGTATTTTTGATGTTATCATGAATGCTATTAAATTTGAAGTTTCAATTCTTGGTTGTTGTTAGTATGTAGAAATAGAATTGAATTCTGTACATCATCCTGTAACCTTGCTTGGCTCACTTACCAGTTCTAGTATCAACTTTTGTAGATTCCTTAGGATTTTCTATGGAGATGACCATGTTGTCTATGAATAAAGTTTTATTTCTTCCTTTTCACTCTATGTGTTTTCCATTTCCTATTCTTGCTTCATTGACTAGCTATGACCTCCAGTACAATGCTGAATAGAAGTGGTGAAAGCGGACATACTTGCATTGTCCTTATGCTAAGGGAAAAGTATTTGGTTTTTCACTATTAAGTATAATATTAGCTGTAGGGCTACTTATCACATTAAGGAAATTCCCTCATATTTCAAGTTTCCTGAGAGGTTTTTTTTTTTAATGACATCTACTGAGACGACCACATGAGCATGTAATTTTTCTCCATTATTCTACTGGTATGGAAAATTCCATAGGTTGAATTTCAAACATTAAATCAACCATGCATTCTGAAGATTCCAAAGAGGTCACTTGGCCATAAATTATCATCCTTTCTTACCTTCCTGACTTCAGTATGCTAAACTTCTGTTAAGGATTTTTGTATCTATGTTCATGAGGCATATTGGTATGTAATAACTTTTCTTTTAATGTATTTTTCTGATTTTGATATGATGATAATGTCGGACTCATAAATATTGCTCAGATGTGTCCCCTCTTCTGCGTTCTGGAAGAGTTTGTTCAGAATTTATGTTACTTCTCCCTCTAATATTTGGTAAGATTCACCAATGAAACAAACTGGAACTGAAATTTTCTTTGCTGAAAAACTTTAACTCTAAATTCATCTTCATGTACACACACGTTTTTTTCTAGAGTGAGCTTTGGTTTTTTTCATAGTATTATCTTCTTAGAAATTTAACCATTTAGTTTAAGTTGTATTAAGTGGCATAAAGTTCTTCATAATACAGATTAATCCTTATAATATCTGTTAGATCTCTAATGATGTTCTCTCTTTTATTCTAACTTGTATCTTCTCTGACATAAATTACCCTGAAACTTGGAGGCATTTTATCTTTCCTAGTTGTTCTGAGTCAAGAATTCAGAAGAGGCTTGACTAAGCAGTTCTGGCTTGGAGCTTCTCACAAAGTTAATCAGATGTTGACTGGAGCTACAGTCATCTGACGGCTTCATTGTGGCTGGAGGGTCTCCTCCCAAGGTACCTCCCTCACACGGCTGGCAAGTTGGTGCTTGCTGTTGGCAGGCCTAACTTCTTCCTCGTGTGGGCCTCTGCAGAAGGCCGCCTGAATGTCTTTGCAACATGGCAGCTGAATTTCTCCAGAGTTGGTGATCCAAACTACCAAGGTAGAAGTCACATGCACAGACTAGCCTCAGAACTCACACGTCGTTACTTCCTCATACAGACTAGACAGGAGTTAATGGGGCAGAGGACTAAACAAGACAGGTAACCAGGAGGAAAGGATCATTAGAGGATCACTAAATCAATGTGATGGAGAAAACATGGTAATGTGATAGAGACTGACCTGGGTTTTAGACAAAAATAGCGTAATATGAGAACTCATTCACTGAAAAGGTGATTTTTGAACTGAGACTTTATAAGAAACAACCAGCCAGTAAAGATCAAACACTATGATGTTTTTTGGAGGAGGGCAGGAGACAGGAAATAGTACAAATAAAGGATAATACTTTGAACACATTAAACTTGAGTGCCTTTTAGAAAGTCATATGAAGATGTCAAGTAGGAAACTGGATAATTCTTAAGTCCAGGCAAGAGAGGGCAGATCTTTAAATAGAAAAGGGAAATAGAGAATAAGGGCCAGAATAGCTAAAAAGGCCATGGTTTACAAATAAGTTGGTAAGAAAACTCTTAGAACATATTAGCGAAAATGTAAACAGATGGAGTTCCTTAGAGCAAAGAAGATGCTAGAGGATGTGCCCAGAACATCTAATCCCCATTTAACACTGGTTTGAGAAGAGATGACCAAGACAATGAGGAAAAAATAAACAACGTAGTAAGATAATAATGGATTCCCCAAACCAACACTTCAGACTGAATCCCAGACAGAATTGCACAAAAATAAACAAACACAGATCTAGTTACAGCCTGGTAAAAATGTCAAAATCCCAATTATGCGGGGGAAAAAATCTAAAAGAAAAAACTATAAAAGACTACAAATCGGATTAACAATGACTTTGTTAATTTCTTCATAATACAGACAAAAAAAGACTTTGAAGTTTAACTCTATACCTACCCATATTATGAGGGCAAAATAATGCATTTTCAGACATGCAAGCATCCTTACAGCTATGTGTGACCCAGAAGAAATCAAGAAAGCTAAAAATAGTCAGGTTCTATTAGAACATTTATGACTTGAAGCATCTTCCCATATAGTGAAGATGGACTGACATAATATTACATTTCATTTTCTAACAATTTAGTCATACTACTTGATTCTACAGTGAGTGATATTTTCATAACTACACACTGTAAACATTGGTTATTGGTTTAAAATGTCTGAATCAACCTATACAAAAAGTACCCAAGATAATTGCAGTTATACAGTAGAAAGTAAACGTTATAAACTATTACAAAATTTTTTAATTAAAAAAAATTGATAGGTGAAAGTTTTATAACATGCAATCATTAGATTTTTTTTACCTAAAATTGAAAAAAATCAATAAATGAAGACTAGATTTATATTGGTACTTCCAAATGAACTAAAAGAAGAAACTATTAACAATGGTTTTCCTCTGCAGACTGGGACGTGGAGTAAGAAAAAAGAATAGTCCATTTTTATTTTTATTTTTATTTTTATACTATTGAAAAATTTGACTTTTTTGTTAATGTGTATTCAGTTATTTTATCTTAAAAAGTTCAAGAATTTTTTAAATAAATGAAACAGAAAAATGGTACACAGAGAAAGTTAGCAAAATTAAAAATCAAAAACTTTAGAAAGTCAAGAATAACATTATTATACAAATTCATACATAAGATGTTATGATTTTGTTGGAAATGGGTACAAAATTAAGTGTTGGTTTTCTAGAAATCTACATGAACACCTAAGAAATGATAGTGTTTTCAGATAAAAATAATAATACCTTATATTTCACTGAATGACAACTGTTTTTAGGCATTCAGTTAAATGTATTTAATATACATCACAAATCTATGGGGTAGGTACTATCATGATGCCCATTTTATAGGTGAAGAAACTGAGGCACAGAGGAGAAGGAAAAATGGTGACAGAGTGAATGACAGAAGCTACACGGACCATCTCCCAGGACCAAGTTGGAATTACAATTAAAATAAAGAAAATTCATCTGGAATAACCAACTGAAGAGCAGCTGGAGAGAACCTTTATAACCAGGGGTGTAAAGAGGACCCCAAATCGAGACTGGTAGTAGGTGCAAAGGCAGGAGAGGGCTGACTGGGCTCCCACAGACAGCAGCTGAGGGCTATCCTAGCTGTGAGAAGTTCCTTCTGAGAAGTCGGGGGGTTGAAACCCCAAACCAGCTCCCCAGCACAGAGTGGTGGGACAGGGAGAGGTGCCCACATAACACCTGGCTGTGAAAAACACCAGAGCAGAGGTTCTGTCCGACAGGGAGAGGCACTGGGAACACCAGCACTTCCCTGAAGGGCCAGCGTACTAAATTACAGCTACAGCCACTCACTCAGGCTCCAGCCAAGGGAGGACGGACTGGACTGGAGCTGCGTGAGGAGAGTTGGGGATTCGATGCCCTGGGGAGAGAGCTGGGAAGGAGGCCATCAGGATCCCTATGCTGAGTCATTGCCCCACCCTACAGTAACCATTTTTCCCAGGCAGTCCTTTCCCATCAGAGTGGCTTTAGCCTGGGGGGCAAGGAGCAACTGCCCCTCCCTTTGGAATTTAACCCTGCCCAGACTGGGGAAGCACAACCTGAGGCACATTAACTGCCAGAGACTATCAGCCAGCCAGTAGGCAGAGACAAGTCTCTGAAGGCTCTGAGCCTTAGCCTGACTCTTGGATATTGGGTTTTGTGGTTCTGGGGACTGAGCTGTGAAGGCTGAGGCCTGGGTCACTGTGTTAAGCCATTAACCCACGCTGCAGGAACCATTTTTCTCAAGCAGGGTTTTCCCATCAAAGCAGCTATAGTCAAGGGGCTGGGGGGAAGCAACTGCCCCACCCATTGGAATTTAACCAAGTCCAGCCAGGAGGACACAATGCCTAGCACAGAACTGTAAACTCAGGCTTATTCACTGTAAGAACCTGAATCTTTGCCTGGCCTGTGACTTTACCCAGGACAGTAAGACCAGACATTGATGTTCAGCTTGGTCCCTTTCATACTCATCCAAACCCAGCAGAAGGAGCCAGAATCTATGGAACATCGATACCCACAAGGGGATTTTGGCAGGCTCCAAACCCTACTGAGACAGCCAATATGGTGAAACAAAGAAACAAATCCCAAGTGAAAGAACAAGAGAATTCTACAGAAGAAGGGCTAAATGAAATGCAGATAAGCAATTATCACATGTAGAGTTCACAGTAATGATTATGAAGAAGCTCAACAGCATGAGTAAAGATATAGAGACAATAAAAATCAACCAATTGGAAATGAAAAACCACCAAGCAGAAATGAAGAATGACAGAAAAAATAAAGAATACATTGGAAGGAATAACAATAACCAGTAGATTAGAGGAAGTCAAGAATCAGATCAGCAAATTAGAAGACAGGGCACACAAAAATCACTCAATCAGAGAACCAAAAAGAAAAAACAATTTAAAAACAGGAGGACGGTTTAAGAGAACTGTGGGACAACATGAAACATACCAAAATCTGCATCATAGAAGTACCAGAAGAAGAAGAAAGTGAGCAAGGGTTAGAGAATCTATTTGAATAAATAGTGGCAGAAAACTTCCCTAACTTAGTAAAGGAAAAAGGCATACAAGGTCAGGAAGCACAGACAGCCCCAAGCAAGAAGAACCCAAAGAGGCCCATGACAAGACATATCATAATTAAAATGCCAAAAAATTAAAGACAGAGAGAATCTTAAAGGCAGCAAGATAAAAAGCAACAGGTTACCTACAAAGGAACCCCCATGAGGCTGTTAGCTGGTTTCTCAACAGAAACACTACAGGCCAGAAGGGAATGGCATGAAGTATTCAAAGTAATGAAAAACAAGGATCTGAATCTAAGACTACTCTATTTAGCAAGGCTATCATTCAAAATAGAAGGTGAAATAAAGAGCTTCCCAGATACAAAAACAAGGCTAAGGGAATATATTGGCACCAAAACAGCAATGCAAGAAATGTCAAAGGGACTGCTGTAACAAGCAGAAGAAACAAGACAGAGAAACATAGGCATAATAAATAAAATTGGCAATAAATAAGTACATACCAATAATAACCTTAAATGTAAATGGATGAAATGCTCAGATCAAAAGACACAGATTAGCTGATTGGATAAGAAAGCATGACCCATATATATGTTGTCTACAAGAGACACACTTCTCAACAAAAGACTCACACAGGTTGAAAGCTGAGGGAAGGAAAAATTTTCCAAGCAAATGGAAATAAAAAAAAAAAAAGCTGGGGTAGCAATACTCACGTCTCATAAAATAGACTTCAGAAAGAAGGCCATAACAAGAGACAAAGAAAGCCACTACATAGTATTAAAAGGATCAATCCAACAGGAGGATATAACCTTGGTAAACATATATGCACCAAAATATAAAAGCATCAAAATATATTTAAAAATTTCTGGCCCGGCTGGTTGAGTGGCTCAGTGGTGGAGCATTGACCCATGCACCAAGAGGTTGCAGGCTTGATTCCCAGTTAGGGCAGTTAGGGCACATGCCCAGGTTGTGGCCAAATCCCCAGTGAGGGGCAAGCAGGAGGTGGCCAATTGATGTTCTCTCTCACTGATGTTTCTCTCTCTCCCTATCCCTTCCTCTCTCTCCAAAATCAATAAAGAAAATAATAATAATAATAAAAACTTCTGGATGACTCAAGGGAGTAATTGACAGCAATACAATCCTAGCAGGGGACTTCAACACCCCACTGACATCACTGGACAGATCCTCTAGACAAAAAATTAACAAGGAAACAGAGACCCTAAACGACCTACTAGATCAGATGTATTTAATAGATGTTTACAGAGAATTATATCCCAAAACTGCAGAACACACATTCTTCTCAAGTGCAAACAGGACATTCTCAAAGACAGATCACATGTTAGGACACAAACTAAGTCTCTACAAGGTCAAGAAGACTGAAATCATATCAAGTATCTTCTCGGATCACAATGGCATGAAACTAGAAATCAATTGCAACAAGAACATGCAAAGACATTTGAACACATGGAGGCTAAATAGCATGTTATTAAACAATGAATGGGTTACACCAAGGAGATCAAGGAAGAAATAAAAAACTTCCTGGAAATCAATGGAAATGAACACACAACAACACAAAATCTATGGGACTCAGCGAAAGCAGTCCTGAGAGGGAAGTTCATAGCACTACAGACCTACCTCAAGAAACAAGAAAAATTTGTAATTGACTATCTAACCCTACAACTTAAAAAACTAGAAAGTAAACAAAAAGAAAAACCCAGAGCAAGTACAAGGAAAGAAACAGTAAAGGTCAGGGCAGAAATAAACAGCATAGAGACTGAAAAAAAAAAAATTCAAAAGATCAATGAAACAAACAGCTGGTTCTTTGAAAAGATAAACATGATTGATGATACTTTAGCCGGGCTCACCAATAAACTAAAAGAGAGGACCCAAATAAACAAAATCAGAAACGAAAGAGGAGAAATAACAACTGCCACCACAGAAATGCAAAGGATTGTTTAAAAATACTATGAATAATTATACACCAACAAATTGGACAATCTAGGCAAAATGGATACATTTCTAGAATCACACACTCTCCCAAACTGAACCAGGAAGAGACAGAAAACTTGAATAGACCACTAACAACTAAGGAAATTGAAAATGTAATCAATAAACTCCCAGCAAACAAAAGCCTGGACCCAGACAGCTTCATGGGGGAGTTTGACCGAACATTCAAAGAAGAAATAACGCCCATTTTCCTCAAACTACTGCAAAAAATTCAAGAAGGAAGACTTCCAAACTCGTTTCATGAGGCCAGCATAGTCCTAATACCAAAACCAGATAAAGACACTACAAAGAAAGAAAACTACAGGCCAATATCCCTGATGAACATAGATGCCAAAATCCTTCACAAAATATTAGCAAATCGGATCCAGCAATACATTAAAAAAATGTATTCACCATGACCTAGTGGGATTCATCCCAGGGATGCAAGGCTGGTACAATGTTTGCAAATCAATAAATGAGATACACCACATAAAAAAAATGAAAGATTAAAACCATATGATCATATTAACAGATGCTGAAAAGGCATTTGACAAAATCCAGCACCCATCTCTGATAAAAACTCTCAGCAATGTTGGAATAGAGGGATCATATCTCAACATAACAAAGGCCAAAAATGAAAAACGTACAATTGACATCATACTCAGTGGGAAAAAACTAAAAGCATTTCCTTTAAGAACAGGAACAAGACAGAGATACCCACTTTTGCCACTCTTATTTAACATAGTACTGGAAGTCTTAGCCACATCAAGTTAGACAAGAAAAAATAAAAGGGATCCAAATTGGAAAGGAGGAAGTGAAACTGTCATTATTCGCAGACAACATGATATTGTAAATAGAAAACCCTCAAGACTCCATCAAAAATCTACTAGATTTAATAAATGAATTTGGCAAAGTAGCAGGATACATAATTAACATCTAGAAATTGATGTCATTTTTATACGCCAATAATGAACACTAAGAAAGGGAAACAAACAAACAAAAAAATCCCATTTACCATTACAACAACAACAAAAATACTTAGGAATAAACTTAACCAAGGAGGTAAAAGACCTGTTCTCAGGACATTGAAGAAAAAAAAAAAATAGAGGAAGATATAAAAAAGTGTAAGCATATGCCATGTTCATGGATCAGGAAAGCAACATCATTAAAATGTCCACACTACCCAAAGCAATCTACAGATTCAAGGCAATCCCTATTAAAGTACCATTCTATTAAAGTACCATTTTATCAGCCACCAAAAAGATTATAGGTTTTTAAATAATTATGTTTTCTTTTTAGGTTATACCAGGTAACATTGAAATATATAATAAAGACATACTAAATAGTAGGAACCTAAAGTCAAAGTCAAAGGAGTCACCATGGCCAGTGTGGCATCAGCTCATGGACCGAAGGGTCGTGGGTTCGATTCCCGGTCAAAGACATTGAACCTGGGTTGCAGGTTCAATCCCCAGCCCCAGTCAATGTTCTGCGGGAAATCAATCGATATGTCTCTCTCACATCAATGTTCCTCTCCCTCTTCCTCTCTCTCTCTCCCTAACTCCCTCCCTCACTTCCACTCTATCTAACAATCAATGGAAAATTATCCTCAGGTGAGGATTAACAACAACAACAAAAGTCAAAGGAGTCTACAGTAAATGTGTTATGCACTACTTATGATGTAGCATGAGTTAATCTAGAGCAATTCTGAACTGACCAAGTGCCTATCTCTAGAGTTGCTTAGAGCATTGTACTGACCCTTGGTTATAACTATGAAATGTACTAACCAAGGATAAACAATGTTTTGCAAATATGAGTCCATAAGTTGTTTCAAGGCAAGACATATCAGCCCCTCAGAACTGCTTGGTAATAATAACTGGATTTACTCCTTAGCCCTGGATTTGGTGGAGTCTGGAGGTTTTCAATGGTTGAGCTGTCATGTAGTAAGAATGCACCTACATGACCAACTCACTATGAGATTGCCCTACCACACACAGACTTTGGGCTTCTTAGCACCAAGCTGCTTCATGAACATGTCATGGTGGTTTAAAATCTAGAGATGCAATACTTTCAACAATAAAAATAAATACATAAATAAATAAATAAATAAATAAATAATAAATAAATAAATAAAATCTAGAGATGAACACTTCCTAGGGCCCCAGCAGAGGGATGATAGAGAATACTGTGTCTGAGACCTCCATACCTACCCCTTCAGTCCTTATCTTTCTCCCTCTTATTGCTGTGTTAATTCTGAGTATAAACTATATGAGTCTTTTCCCTAATCAATTTCTTAAAAGTAATTAACATGATATGAGCACAGTACTCATTGTCAGTACTTAGTTTAAGTGATGTCAATAAAATGAATGAAATAATAATCATTGACCAATGTACTGAGCCAGGGCTGGGCTTTCCATACCTAGGAACCTAGAAGAGGTTTGAGTTGAACCACTTCTTCAGAGGAGCCTTATATGCTTTAACTCATATAAATGATGTAGAATTAAAAAACATATGTACCCTTGGAAGTTATCACATTAAAATACTTGTATTATGAGGTCTCTAGTGTGTTAAAAATGGCATATTAATGAGGTTTTCATTAATATTATTGGTTCATAAACACAGGTATATCAATTCAAAGTTTAATAAAATAAAGCAGACTAAGAGTCAGATTAAAAAAAATGACTCTTACCCTGGCCAGTTTGGCTCAGTGGTTAAAGCATCGGCCCACAGACCAGAGTTGCAGGTTCGTCCCCGGTCATGGTCGGGGTCGTGCAGGAGGCAACCAATCAATGTGTCTCTCTCATGTCAATGTTTCTCTCTCTCTCTCTCTCTCTCTCTTCCTCCCCACCTCCCTCCCTCTCTCCCACTCTATCTGAAGATAAATGGAAAAATATCCTCAGGTGAGGATTAAAAACAAAACAAACAATAAAACGACTCTATAAGTGTGGGCGAAGTCACAGAATTTCATTGTGTGATTTTGATTCATATCCAAATGTTGGCACCAATTTCATATACATTTTTAGAAAATAAATAAAAATCTTTATCTCTATTACTTAAAAATTAATCACTATCCTACTTTTAATTTTCTCATCACCACTAGCTTATGTTTCCCCTTCCTGGCTCTTTAAAGTCATAAGTTTCAACAGATTCCTCCCAGATCTGTGCTTAGTAGTTAGAAAAATACAAACTACATTTAATAATTTGTAGATACCTTTTAAAAAAAAAAGGTATCTTTTAGATACCTTTAAAAAAATAAATTTTAGTAACCAATGAATGTGGTAGCTAAGTTACAATTGAATAATAAATACAGAACCAGACCTATTTTAAATAATCAGTTTAAATCAGTTCATTAAAACTACAGGTCTAGTTTTTAGATCCTGTTTTTGTATGAATAGCTTATGAAGAACTACCACATAAAATATATTCAGGGGATTCAAATATTATTTGTAGTAAGTTAAAATTGAAACAAAACTTTTCTCCTTACATTCAATTAATAAAGATTCTGGTTTACATAATTTCAGTCAATTAAGACTCAGGGTTAAATAATTTGGGGGAACAAAGAAGGCTGAAGGTCCTATTTTGATATCCAGATTTTTGCAAAGTGAACTGGGAGATAAGATGCATGCCTTTAGAAGATGGATGTAGAATGCTCTATAACCTCAAGGCAAAAAGAAAAAAAAAAGGAATGAATGGTTAGTGTACCGGGATGAAGAGATAACTAGGGGACAGTGAGGTCAAGGAGTACTTCTTGGAGGGGAAAGAATCTGAAATATGTTCTTCAAGATAAGTAGGTTATAAACAGTATTTTGAACAGAAAAAAAAAATGGCAGAGAGAAAGGCACAAAAAAATAATTCACTAGTCACATTCGAAAGATACTACATACACTAGTATTGACTGCACCAGACCATGAACACAGGAAGAGGTAGGTGAGAAGATCCAGTGATGAAAGATTTTTACTACCAGGATAAAGAGCTTAGATTCTGCCCAGAGTGGAGGTCACTGGAGGTTTCTGAAGAGGAGAGGGACATGACAGATACAGAATCACTGTCCACCTGCAGGTCTTAGCTGTACTACTAGTTCCACAGAATGAGTCAGCAGCTCCTCCTGATAGCCCTTTATGTATGTGAATACCACTATTATGTTCCTCCACTAGGGGTAAGAATGAGAAAGACAGTTTCAGAAAGGGAGAGGTCAAAATCAGGGAGACCAGTTGAGAAGCCTTTGGCGACTTGTACGAGGCTTGAAATGGTAACAGCACAAAATTATGAAGAGAAAGAAAGGAATGACTATGATTTTATGTAACTACAAACTTTTTTCCAACTGAGAAATGTTTTTATAAGTTGAATGCATATCTTATTTCATTTTAAAATTCACTTTAAAGCTTAATGGGCAGCTTCAAACACAAGTTCTCTACTGACACAGGAAAGTGCTGCCTCAACCACAGACAGCGATCTCCAGAAAGACAATCACATGTATATGTGGTTGCATGGTTTGTCCTGGACTCTTGCCAATATCTTACATACTTTCTCAGGACTATGGGTATTCTTGAAGCATAAACAACACCCATAAAAGTCACTGAGGTTGTATTTCTTAAACATTCTCTTCAACGTTAATGGGTGCTTTCCAACAGAAATAAGTCTAAATTCTCAAACTTACAATTCGTGCTTGTGCAACATAAAATATGCTGCAATGAAATCATAATGTCACCTCTTCAGACCTTAACTCATCAACATTTTCAGAACATTCAGCCATTTCATTTTGATGATAACACTAAGACACTTCCATAATTACACATACTAAATAATGTCCCCTTATGCATTCCTTCACAGGATGTTTTGGAAAGTATAAAACATAAGCAATATTGTATTTAAAAATAAGTACCCTATGACCAAATTAAACAAATTCCAAATTTTGACCTTAGTTGGCTCAGGACTACTTTCCATCTGTTTTCCAAGCTACATTGTTCAGAACCCCAGGGTTGGATACAAATTCCAGTGTCCAAAAGAATATACCCTCTGTCCTATATAGTTTTCCAAAGATTAGTCTTACCTGTTTCTTTAAAACAATAAAAAGATTTTAAAAACGCATTTATTAACCAAACATAATTCAGCCTGCTTGTCTAAACAACATGTATAATTATTTCAATTTCAATTTACTGTGTAACTGGTTTTATTAAAAAAGATTTTAGGCTTCAAGTCATTTGTTAAGGATACAACTAGAAATTTTATCTTCCTATCAATTCCTATTGTATTAGCAATAAGGCACACTAGCATAGCTCAATAATTAACCATATTGATTCACACCATACACTCCATATCTTCAAGTCTTTCCAGAATGCTGTAACTTTTAGTTTTAAATTACATTCACATCAACTCATTACAATAAAGGAGGAAATATTAAAAACTAAAGGCATTGCCTGGCCAGTATGGCTCAGGGGTTGAGCACTGACCTATGCACCAGGAGGTCCCCAGTTCGATTTCCAGTCAGGGTACATGCCCAGGTTGCAGGCTCGATGCCCAGTAGGGGGCATGCAGGAGGCGGCCAATTGATATTTCTCTCATCATCGATGTTTCTCTCTCTCTCTCCCTCTCCCTTCCTCTCTCTGAAATCAATACAAACATATTTTTAAAAATTAAAAAAAAACTAAAGGCACGTGTTTAGAATTTAGACTAAATTCTCACTGTAATTACATGTATTTATAGGTATCACAGGAAACTTAAATTTAACAAAATATCAAGTAACCAAATTGTACACATCTGAAGCCGCGTGTTTACCTGACATTGCCCTTGGTGTTTCTGAGAACTGTGGCAGCAAAATTCTGTGTGACACCCACCAAGCTGATTCCATCCACCTCCACAATCTGGTCATTGACTTGTATTCTTTGGGAAAAGAAAAAAAATTACCCATAATTAATCTTTCTGATAATGCATTACCATTGACAATAAATGAGTTGACAAAATACTTGATTTTTAAGATACATAATTTGTCTTTTATATATAAGCTCCCGATCACAGTCAAATGCTTAATCTTTTTAAAAGATTCTTTTGAATAGAAATAATACTGAAGAGATTCAGTTTACTCAAAATCCATATTCCTATCAGGAAGAATTGCTGTTAATGTATAACATATTTACTTTTTTTTTTTTTTTTTTTGCCTGAAACATTACTTAAAACATAGCAGATCCAGCTGAAATACCCTTTGGGCCTCATACCTAGTCTGCCCTCTCCTCTCTAAGGAAAAACAACAGGAATTGCAGGGAATCCTTCACGTACATAAAATTCATATATATACACACATAGAAGTGTATATATGTGCATGTGTATATATATTTATTTTGTTTAGGAGCAATATACAGTATTAGTGTTGTTTAGTATATAATGCTTTTAAATTTACACATGTGTTTTATATATATATATATATATATATATATATATATATATTTTTTTTTTAATCCTCAAAATGAAGTATTTTAATCATGGAGAAATGCAGAAGGAATTAGATAATAAACACTTATGTACCCAATACTCAACTTTATGAAATCTTAGCACTATGCAATATTTGAGTCAGTTTTCTTTTCTAAATAAATTTATTACAGAAAAGCTGAAGAATTAGCTGTCTCTAATTCTATTACATTCACAGCTTCTAGAGAATTAACCATCATACTAATTTTGATGGTTAGCCTTTCTATTGATGTTTTGAAATAGAAATAACACATATGCATGAATAGGCATAATATGTGTGCATTTCCAGTTTTCAAACTTCATAGTAAACCTCTTTTTCTACAATTTAGTTTGCTTCACTCAACGTTATATATGAGATTTATCTGTGGTTATAAATACAATTTTAGCTAGTTCATTTTAACAACCATACTATTTTTATGAATATGAATATACCAATACATAGTCATCCACTTGTTTGCAAATGGAAATTATATTACTTTAAGTTTTAGCTATTATGAATACTGCTGTAATAACCAATTTCATACATGTCTCTTTACACACATGTGTAAATTTCTCCAGGATATATACCTAGAAATAGAGCTCCTGAGTCAAGGAAGAGAGGCATTTTCACCTTGAACAAACTGACAAACTCTAGTTCAATATGTGTACACCAGTTCATATTCTCAGCAGCACTATGTGAAAGGTTCTGAATCTCCACACCCTCACCAATACTTGGTATATTCAGACCCTTTAGATACTATAGATCCTGTCAGTGTAAAAA
Organism: Tadarida brasiliensis; assembly: GCA_030848825.1. Taxonomy (NCBI): domain Eukaryota; kingdom Metazoa; phylum Chordata; class Mammalia; order Chiroptera; family Molossidae; genus Tadarida; species Tadarida brasiliensis. The sequence continues at coordinate 71,203,459 of CM061267.1, read as the reverse complement.
GACATCACATTGTGATTTTAATTGCATTTCCCTGATTACGTGTGTAGTTAAATGTTTTTTCATATGTTTAAGAGTCAACTGTCCACTTTTGCATGCTGTTAGGTCATGTATTTTACCCATTTTGTTGATGCTGGGCTGTGTCTTTTTTTCTTACTGGTTTATATAATATGTTTTCACATATTCTGTCTACCAACACTGTTTCAATTAGATATGTGGCAAATATTTTTGCCCCCATCTGCAGCTTGCTTTTCACATTTCTTTGGAAAATAGTGGTTTTGAGGAAAACAATTAAAAATTATATATAATCACATTTGTAATTTTAGCTTTATATTAGGTAGTTTTTATGTTTTAAGAAATCCCTTTCTGCCTCAAGATTATAAAAGTATTCTATATTTTCTTCTAAAGGTTTTAGCATTTTGTTTTTCTGCATTTAGGTATTATTTTTTATTATATGGTGTTAACAATCTATTTTTATTGTTTATTAAAACGTGAGCAATCAATTTTTATTTTTTATTAAAATGTTAGCAATCAATTTTTATTTTTCCCAAATGTATAAACAATCAGCTTAACATCATTTAATAAAGAGTCTGCTTTTTACTCCACTGATCTGTAGTGGTTTCAAATGTGCATCGACATGTTCTTTGTTCTGTATTAGTTCCTACTTGTCTGCTTAACTATCTCTGTATATTATATTGCTTCAGAATTGGTTTTGACATTTCATAGGGCAATTTCCTTTACCTAATTTTTGGCCTTCAAGAATTTTTGAGCTATTCTTGAGCTTTTCTTCATAATTTTGGATTTACTTGCCACGTTCTATAAAATACTTGTTGGTGTTTTAATAAAATTATACTGATTTCTAAGATTAATTTAAGGAAAACTGATAACATTATCATATTAACTCTTCCCATCAATAAAAATTGAGTGCTACTGTAATTACCCTGGGTAAATGTTGTATATATCATGGTGGGCCATGTGTTAAGCAAAATTATATTTAAAGCTTAGAAATAGGAATAAAATGAGGGTGACATTTCCTTTCAGTATTATGTGTAGGTACATTACTTAACAGGCCCAACCAAGAACAATTTGGTGGAATATATTTTAATTTTTTTTTTTTTATCCTTACCCGAGGACATTTTTGCATTTATCTTCAGATAGAGCGGGAGGGAGACAGGGGGGAAGAGAGAGAGATAAACATCAATGTGAGAGAGACACATTGAGTGGTTGCCACCCACACGACCCCAACCGGGGCCGGGGACAAACTGCAACCAAGGTACATGCCCTTAGCGGGAACCAAACCCAGGACTCTCGGGTCCGCAGGCTGACACTCTAACCGCTGAGCCAAACCAGCCCGGGCTGGTGAAATATATTTTAATTGATCCACTGTTTAAAACTGATTAAAAGTCCTGGACATATTGAAGTCGTATGTTAATTTGTAGATTTTTGTTCTGAAAAAAATCGGATACCTTTCTTCTACTAGAAAAGATAATCCCATATGCCATTGATTATTTCTCTGTAGAATATTAACCAGTTTTGTATCAAACTGGCAATGTTATTCTAACATTACTTAATTAACTTGCCCTTAAAGTCCTCCTCCTAAAATGTTCTTTGAACTACATTTACCATTTCACTGATTCTCTTAGTGAGCTGAATAAAGTCTGATCTATGGTCATTTTATATTTATGAAAGTCATCTTTTGAACTCTTTGACTATTAGCCTATACTAGATTTGAAGGTCCCACCAAGATGCCAGAGTAGATTCACAAAGCCAATTCAACTGTATTACCACAGAAATGAATGTCATGGACTATAAGCCCAACCATCTTAGCTTGGTCTCCAGCGTGATTCTAAAGCAGCAATAGAACTTTACCTTTGCTATCATGTTTTTTTCTAATTTAGTACTTTTTATTGTTTTTTTCTGGTTCTTGACCAGTTTTGGTCTGGATCTACTTTGCACTAGATAACAACAAAAGCAATAAATAATTCCCCACTGGTAGCAGCAATGGTCAGGAATATAATTTTATAATCTGACCATTTGAGACCTCTATTGTGATTATCGGGATCTATTATCATTACCTATTATCATGTGAGAGATGATAAAAAAAATTGAGTTGCCATCCTTTAATTTCTCTATCTATGTATAAGCTCAAAGTATTTCATTAAAGTATTTCATGAACGCTAGAACGGAAAATAGCCCTTTGAAATCTTGACCAGTGAGTTTTTGTTTTTCTTTGATCATTTAAGCCGTTTCTGAGATTGCAGAGATGACACTACAAACTACCCGGTGGCTGTAACTGAGAGAAGCCATATGTCTCACTGTGTGTGAATGAAGTATGTTCCCAACCAAGGAGGGCATTTAATAGAGAAGCGATAATCTAATCGGTTAACAGAATCTAAGCACTTTCATAAATCTTATATTACTTTAAATGTGCTAGACACTTAGGAAAAATCTTTTCTAAAAACTCGGATAGAAGCTCAGAGATATTTTTTATAAGAGTCCAAGTTCACATAATAAAAGTGAGTCTTTGAACAAATAAGACTAATGATTTGGGTTTAAAATACACAGCTTAAAGCATGATTTCCAAGACAACTAGTTATCTCCAAAACCTTGGTCATAAGACATAGCTTTTAATACTGTATATGAGGAGCATTGTAAAATTTCTATTGAAAAACAGAAGCTCAAAATCATGTGTACTAATTACCCCTGTCTGTTACATTTTTTGAGAAAACGTTATTTTGGCTTTGGCTTAGAGATTATAGATCCTTGAATCCAAAAGATTTAGTCCAGTTATTTTATGGGTATGCACATATGTTTTCAATAAAGAACAAGTAACTGTAATGCTTCAGTCTAAAGAAAAACAGTCACTATCATCAATTATCAAATTAGCATGTGCTGATTTTAGAGACTATTTTAAAGTTATGAATGTAATATATGTTCAAGGTTAAGAATTGGGAAAATGTGGAAATACATAAAGAAGAAAATAAAAATCTCATGTAATCCAATTATCTATAGCTGACCACTATAAGAATATGCTGGTGAATTGCCTTCCAAATTATTTTCTTTGGTGTTTGTTTTTTTTTTCCTTACTTAACAAAATTAGGATCGTTTGAATATATAGTTTTGTGGAATTTTATACTTTAAATCATCAAGATAATATTTGTTGAGTACTTACTATACACCAGGCAATGTGCTATGCTTTTATTATTTTGTATTTTATTTAATCCTGCCAATAGCCCTGATTAAATACATTATTATTATTATTATTATTATTATTATTATTATTATTTGTTTTACATATAAAGAAGCTTTGGCTCCTCTTTTTTTTTTTTTTTTAATCCTCACCCGAGGACATTTTTTCATTTTTGTTCAGATAGAGTGGGAGGGAGAGAGAGGAAGAGAGAGAGAGAGAAACATCGATGTGAAAGGGACACATCGAGTGGCTGCCACCCGTACGACCAACCAGGGCCGGGGACAAACTGCAACCGAAGTACATGCCCTTAGCGGGAACCGAACCCGGGTCTCTCTGGACCGCAGGCCGACGCTCTAACCACTGAGCCAAACCGGCCAGGGAATGGCTCCTCTTATATAGTCATATCAAATAAGTGGCAGAGCCTGGCTGTGAACCTAGGATAACTAACACCAGAGCCTATACCTAAATAATACATTATATCACATCATTAGATACTTTCCTACAACACACATTAAGGTTATATTATACAGTAGTTTTATATATATAAACCATTTACATATTGTTATATTAGTATGTTGTTTCAAGGTGTTGATCAAGTTAGCATTTTTATATAAAAACCATTGTCAATATCTCTTATTATTTCTTTGAAATGATTTCCTAGGAGTGGAATGACCGTGTCAAGGTGCATTTTACATGCTAAGCTGCCCTTCAGAAAGATTGTTCAGTTTGTACTCCCCCTAGCAGTGTTGAAAAGCAGTCTACTGCACCCACATTAAAACTGAATATTGTGCTATAAAATATTTTAATAATCTGAGAAGACAGACATTATTTTTAAATTGTAATTTCTTGTCTTTGAACCCCTTAAGATGTTTACTGGACACCTGTACTCCTTTTTTTGTAAATTATTTTCAGTTTACTTTCTTCCTGTTGCATTTTTTACAAATATGTTATCATCCGTTCTTTCAGTGCTAACCTCCACAAATAAGTGGTCCATACTTCACTTCTGAACCACATAGAACTCTCTCCTCTACTCCCCCAATGTGATAACACAAACAATAAAGTATAATAAACAGAATTAAAGTGCAAAACACAGTAAAAGTCTATATTTAGGTCTTAATTTTCTTCAAATGTATTGCTTTGAAAATTGTTCACCTATAATACTTTTTGAGACATCCGTAACTCTCCCTAGACCTCAACCTCTTAAACTTTCAGTCTCTTAGAATCACTGATTTCTTTTTTTGTTGTTTTCAGAAGTGGACACCACATCTCTCTCCATTTTTGTAAGCTTTTAAATTCAAGTATACGTATACCAAAAAAGCACACAAATAGTCAGTGCTCAGCTTGAAGAAATTTAGCAAAGTGGATACACCCATATCACTTTCGCACAGATGAATAGAACGGACTGCACTCTAGAGCCTTTAATTGCCGATCTCTAATAAGTGATTCATCCGGAGCAACTTTCAGGCCTGCAGCTCCAACCATGGTAAGTGTACCATTTTTTATCTTTTATACCTTATTTTTACTGTTCCTTTTCTATTTTTAGATATATAAATACTTACCATTGTGTTACAATTGCCTGTAGTATTCAGTACAGTAACATGCTGTACACGTTTGTAGCCCAGGAACACTGGACCATACACCATGTAGCCTAGGTGTGTGGCAGGTACACCATCCAGGTGTGTCTAAGTGCACTCTACGATGTTCCCACAACGAAAAAATCACCTAATGATGCATTTCTCAGACTGTATCTCCATAGTTAAGTGGTACATGACTATATATACAACTCTATATATGTTTAAATGTTATAAAGTTACTGTGACTTTGCATTATATTAATAATATGTCCATCCTTACACTTTAAGAAGTAAAAATAGTGTGTGGCTACAGAAAATTATATTTGTTGGTCTGCTAAATTGCTTGTGTATGATAGGCAATTGTTATCAAGTTCCTATCTACCATGAAGGTTGTTAAACAGAAGTTAGTTAAGTAGATCACAAGATCAATTTAATATGGATAATTGAGACTATGCCAGAAACAACAGTGACAGAGAAAAAAATAATTGTGCAGATGAGCTAATGAAGTTTTGTTTTTCTAGAAGAAGGATAGTAGTTTAGTCCTAAAGCAAAGTGTCCACCAGTTCTAGAAAATGAAAGAACATACTGAAGATCAAAACTTGAGTGTGTAGATTAAGTTGAGGAAGGTTTGAAGAAGTGATTTTTACTTGCTTGAATCTCTTTCCCTGAGAGAGGATAATTTTCAGATGCAACCTCACAGAACAGTAACACTGAAAATCTCATAATTAGAAGCGCAGAAAAGATAAGGGGTGAGTCCTGGCAGTAAAAACTGAATACACAGCTCTCCGGGTCAGAGCAACCCAGAATACGAAGACTGACCATCTGGAGTTTCCAAAACTGTTTCCAGGATAGCAGAGAAAACAGCCCGTTTTCCCCGGGAAACACTGGCTACTGGAATGGAATTCATGGGGCTGTACCTGGCTAATCTGTAAAAGGCATCTAGCCCTGGCCACTTCCTCGACAGTTTCCATGTGCTAACAAACACGTGTGCAACGCGACTGCTCTTCAGCCGAGGCTGGTATTTCTGACACCCCTCAGTTCTGAATCTGCAAGCCAGTACCAACAGGGGGTAAGTCTAATAAAAACATATAAGTTGGGTTATTCTAGGGTTCGTTTAATGTTATTGGGTAGTTATTTATTGACATGATGTACTGGGCAAGGGGAAACAAAAACAGAAATTCTGCTCACAGGGCTTATGTGAACAAAGCAATCAAAACGAATGAAAGGGAGACCAGCTGGAGCAACAGTAATGAACGTGGGTCAACAGAGTCTTCCCCAAAATGCTAGGGGGTAAAGCTCGAAATGCAGACGAACATATATACCTATCAAAGCAGTAACAGCCCAACTCTCTAAGGGGTGAACAAGCAAAATATTTGATTAGAACAGTGACACAAGAGTGTGTGTCCAGATAGGAAACCATGGACTAAGGAATCAGGACAGATGGGCACAATTAAAAGGGCAGTTTTCGTTCAGGGTTATCCCAGGCTGAGGGCTCCTCAGGGACACAGACAGCCTACAGGACGGAGAGTTTGCTGCAGAGTAGGCATAAGAAAGGACTTGTCATCTGTTTTATATGTTCGTGTTACCCAAAAGATGGTCAAAACCAATTCAAATTATTTGAAAACCAACATCTGAATAAGGATAAATTACATAGCACCTTAATTCATATTTGATATTTCCCCCAAACCCGAAAAGAACAGTGCTAAAATGATAGACGAAAGTTTGAGAAACAACCACAGGAAACAGAAACAACGCAGACCCCAAGTGCATTTTTAATTTGCCTCTTTAGTACGGCATTATTACTATATTTTGTCAGTTATCACCCACATTAATTTATTCTATCTGTATTTTCGATTGCATTATTTTAAAATTCATTTTGCTTTATAGATTCATTAAAGAGGACTGGAGAAATAATTAGTGTGTTAAAGTGTCCTGTGTACAATCATAAAATGTATGGCAGCAAAAAGTAATGGTTAATATATTTAATATTATTTTACTATAAAATTTGAACTAAAACAGAAGCTAGAAACAGTTATCATGTCACTCAGCTAAATTACAAGCTACCCTGTAAGAGGTAAGGTTGCACAAAAAGAGAGAGAGAGAGAGAGAGAGAGAGAGAGAGAGAGAGGAAGGAGAAGGGGAGGGGGAGGGGTAAGGGAAGAGGGAGGAGAAGGAAGAAGAGGAGGAGAACAGGAGAAACAGAGAAGAAAAAGAAGAGAAAGAATATGAAAAGAAAAATGTTAGGCCTAAGTAAATGTTTTGAAAGTGATTAAAGCACAAGCATTCACTTATTCAACAAATATTTGTTGTGCATCCTCTATGTGTCAGGCATCCTATGAAAAGGCACAGACATGAAAAGCTTGACAAAAGAAAAGTTAGGAAGTAGGACATAATATCAAAGAATAAGAAGGACTCAGAACTTTTTAACTACACTGGATGACTCAGGAGATAAATATCCGTACACATTTTTAAAAGTACTTAAAACGTGGTGAGAGTTTGAGATGTTTGTAAGGAGTAAAAGCAATCACAATAAAAAGGTTTCTTGTGTTGGGGTGGGAAGGCAGGAGAAAAGAATTTTCTGTGTAAGTCTGTTTTTTAACATCCCTTGAAAATAGTGTGCTTAAATCTGAGATTAAATTGAAATAGTTTTCTCAAATAAGGAAAAGTTATTAAGAAACTAAAGCAAGCTACAAAGGTATAATACAGACTCTTACCCTTTTAAAGCTAAAAGGAACTGTAAAGAACATCTAATCCAGAACTTCAATTTTGTCCACAAGTAAATTCTGAAAAGTAACTTCCCTAAGATCACATGATGATAACTTTATTATGTGTAGTTGTAGTTTAAAATATATATACAAGTATTACTTATTCTCTATGGGAAAGTTAAATATTCCATATTATCTGAAATCCCCACCTCCAATAAAAAAGCACAGACTAGAGTCATTCAATACTTCGGTGTGCATTAATTCTCAGTTAGAGGGGGCGGGGGGGGGGGACAGAGAGAGAGACACAGAGAGAGACAGACAGACAGATGGGGGGTTACGTCAGGGGTGTATAATTAGAAAACATATCCACACAAGAATGGAATAATACTAATCATAATGCTTTTGTAAATCCTTAATATAGTATTTTTCTATATCAATAAGCATATATAACATAATTTTTTAAATTATTACTAACTGGAGGCAGCAATCAACTGTTTCTTTTGCAATTTTTTTATACTGATATCTTTTAAATAGTAAACATTTAAATACTGTGCAAAGGAGCACAAAAATAATAGTGATACTAATAATAATATAATTATTTAAAAGATGAGAACACTACCATAGGTCTAATAATGAAACTACTTATTGATATATATATATATATCCTCACTTTTCATACACATATACAATAAAAGTATAGATTGAAAGATCTCAAAAAATCCTCTGACCTCCAAAATTTTAACATATTATACATATTTTATAAATCTTTCTATAGTTTTTCATAAGACTTTCCATAACTATTTTCTTAATAACTTTCAAGCCTATTCCTACCTCATTCAAGAACAATTTCACAAACTGCACCGAAAAGGGTTTTTTATTTACATAACTTATTTAATACTTACAACAATGTAGATAACAAAAGAAGTAATTTGTTCAATAACCCATAGCTGTAAGTAGAGGGAATGGAATTATGACTCCTGGTCACATGACCCCAAAGATCCTACTCATTTCATTACATCAAGTTGCCTTTCTTAATATATTCACTGAGGTATTTATTAAACATCTATTACAACAACAAAGAATTACTACACAAGTAAAACACTCATTTAAAAGGACTAAGGAACCGGGGCGGTGTGGCTCAGTGGTTGAGAGCCAGCTCATGCACCAAGAGGTCACTGGTTCGGTTCCCAGTCAGGGCACATGACCAGTTTATGGGCCCGATCCCCAGTGGGGGGCATGCAGGAGGCAGCCAATCGATGTTCTCTCTCATTGATGTTTCTATCTCTCTCTCCCTTCCGCTCTCTCTAACATCAATAAAGAAAAAACATTTTTTTAAAATAAAAGGACTGAGGAAATACACACTGGGACTGATAAAGGGAAGCTCACATCAGTGTAAACACTAAAGCTACACAGGAGAACAAAAATAGAAAACAAACCTAATTTCTAAAATGAGTGATGAAAAAACAAATAGGTCTGAGTTCAGGACAACAGGAACTGGCTAAGCGCCAAATGCAAAAATTGTCCAACTTTCTGTGTTTAATCTATTTGTATTTTGATTTGGCTTTGTGGCCCATTTACTTAAGAGGGATGGTTCATAATAATATAGTATGGTTTGAATACTAATAGTAAGAATTGTTTCCTATCACATTAGAATTAAATTTAAACCTAAATTTTTAAACTTAAATTTTTTATGAAACTTAAGGAGAAATATAGATTTTACAAACACATTTTAGCTCCCCTGGAAGAAAAGTTCTAAATTAATAATGAAAAATATTTACTCCTACTATTATATAATTCATTGATGGGGCAAAGAGTTTATTTCCTTAACTACTCTGACACGGAGGAAGACTGTTAATAAATTATTTTTAAACACAATATATTAATGATCCATCTTCTTCGTTTTAAGTGTGACATACATTCACATTCAGTCAGCTGAACATTCATTCAAAAGATTCACTTCAGACCTTCTCTGTTCGAGTGCTATGGGGATACAAATAAGGCTACTAAGATGTGGTCCCTAATGTCATGGAAAGAGATGATACTAATGGTGTGCTCTTCTGTTTACCAATTTAGTTCCATTGAGAATTACCCATGCATGGCAATATGTGTTTTTAGGGTTACAAAAGAAGTCATGCTGCTATGGGTCTCAGCAGAGATTCACAAACGATTTTCAACCTGCTTTATTATTTCTTGAAATGATGTTAAGTGATATATACTTAAACCTTGACAAAAGTCAAAGCCAGGTATTCAACGTTCCAAGAAAAATAAAATGACATTTCTTTGAATTTGGCACTCAATTTTTGTGTCTACTTTTACTCCTATTGCCAGCCTTCTGCTTCAGCCCCAACCTGAGGCATCAGAAGCCTAGTGTGAGGATTAATCAAAACCTAAAGATACTCGTTGCTTGAGATGATGAAGGCGAAGACATAAAACAATGGCCATCTGATGATACTCTGGTTTACATCCAAATTACCCAAGGTGGATATTTAAGTAAAGACTGCAGGACCCCTCTCCTAATAATTTTAATTCCACAGGTTTAGGTGGCACTCAGGAACCTGTGTTTTGAGACCGGACACATTTTGAGACGCACTAACCGCCCCCCCCCCCAGCCCCGGATTACCATAGCACATACTCTTAACGATATACACCATGCTTCTGCCCACTTCCTACTAGATAAACGGATACATGGATAGACAAAAAGTTCGGCATAGGTAGCAGATCCATCCACCCACTTTCATCAGGTATTCTGCCTACAAGTCAGAAAGGAATTCAAGTGTTTTAACATTTTCCACATATGAGACATACTCTGAAATTCTGTCCTAAACAATTAGAAAGAAGAAAGCTGTCGCTGAAAGACATCCTCTGTGAAGCCTCCTAGAGCTTGGTTATCAACAACAGAGCTCACCTGCCATCCCGCTGAGCAGCGCCGCCTTCTGTCACTGTCTTGACAAATATTCCCAGCTTTTCAAGTCCCGCATCTGCTCCAACACCCATTCCAATAATACTTATGCCAAGTCCATCCTCATCTATAAAGAAGGGAGAAAGAGACAACAACCTAAGTGTTACACTAGTCTGCAAATTAACTGGTGAGACCTATTTGCTCCTTTTAATGTTGTTCTTTACGGACTGTCACACAGTGAGTATCATATATGTTTGCCTTGGCAGAAATTTTTTCTATGCTGGGGAGCAAGGGTGTCAAATAAGACCCTGCAAAAGGCTCATGAGTTTAGTCTCATTTTACTACTGCAGTTGGCTATTCACCGTGATCCCAAGAAACGGTAATAATTTGCTTGAGTAAACAATCTGCCTTAAAACAAAGCTTCTCCAAACAACGTAATATTTTGAGCACACAAGTATACATAGTCAAACACTTATATATTCTTTTACTGGTTTGTTTGTTTATTTTGGGAAGGAAATAAAATTCTTGAGTCATACTTTCTTTTCTTGAGAAAAAAGAATATTCTTGTCTTTTAGTCACTCGGAGACTTGTCTGATTTCACTTCCATTAGTTATTCAAAGCTTTTTGTACTGCTTTCACAAATAATTCTTTGAGGTTCAGTAATTTTACAGTAATATAACTAACTCTAGGTTGACCATTCTGGCTCAATTTTTCCTGGCTGCGCCATATAATTTATTTTAAATAAATGTGATCGCAACGTATTTGGAATATTCCCTTTATTTATGTGGTCTTTCCCACTTATTCCATGTCCCCATTCATGTTAACAAGATGGTATGTGTCTTTCAGTGCTTTCTCTGTCCTGCTATACAAGGATATTACCATATCAACAACTATAGTATACATATGGCTTGCTTTTCTTTCCTATTTGCTTTACACAAATAAGATCATATGATACCTACTTCTCTCTTCAGTTTACTTTTCTAATTCAATCATACCTCATGAGCATCAACTTACATAGCTTTAAAGCCCTTTTATTGACTGCGTAATATTTCATGGTGAGAGGAATCATAACATATTGGCAGGCATTCACTTTTGTTTCCATTTTATTGGCCTCATGAATGATACTGAGAAACATCTTGTCTTTCATTCACTTACAAAGCATGCATCTATCCATATTTCCATTTGTTCTTTCTATGAACATATATATATATCTTAACATCAGTGAAATAAAAGACCCACTATACTGCATTCCACACATTTTGGTTAATATTCAAAGTTATTTTCTGATAGCCTCAAAGTTTTTGTAGTTATGGTATTTTAGCTGCATAAAAAATAGATACTAATCAACAGTGGTGAGTTATTAAAGGAAACCTAGCTCATGTACTCAACATAAGGCTTAATGCTTTTATTTATTTTTTAAATATGTTTTTGATGATTTTTTTAGAGAGAGAGAAATAGAAACATCAAGGTGAGAGAGAAACATTGATTGGCTGTCTCCTGCACACCCCCCCCCCACTAGGGATAGAGCCTGCAACCTGGGCATGCGCCTTGACCAGGAATCGAAAGGGGACCTCTCAGTCCATGGGACGACGCTCGATCCACTAAGCCACACCAGCTGGGCAAGAGCTTGATGCTTTTAAAAGACTTTTTAGCAATAACCTAGAATTTAGTAAGTATTCTTAACTAGTAATCTTTTGACTAAGATTCATCTCATTGGCCATTACTTGCCACCAATTTCTGCTTTAAGTATTTCTAAGTACAGTTCATAATCCCACATCTTAAATAAAGATGTTTTAAAATAACGTGTCATCTGGCGAAAGTGTGCTTTATTTGCTCAGTTGTGTGCTAAAGAAAGATTTGTAGTGTTCTCCCTGGAGAAACTGTCTGATGTGATCTCCAGCTGAAGACACGTCTACATTGGTTCTAGGCACATCTCTCTCCAGTGTGAGAACTTCAATGTTGACTAACATATGAGTGATGGCTGGAGACTTGCCTTCATTTTTTACACTTAGAATGTTTGCACACATGTGGCTTCCCATATTTATTGTGTTCCAATTGTTCATCAGGATATTTTCTCTTGCTCAAAATTTTTCTATATTTAGTACAGTTTTAGGGTTTCTCCCCAGCATGAGTTTTCTTGCGTGTATGAATGTTAGATCTGTGCTGAGGCTCTTCCTTACTGGTTACACGAAAAAAGTTTCTCCTCTCGAACATGAATTCTCTTATGTGCATAAAAATTGGCTGTGTGGCTGAATTCTTGCCCACATCAATCACATTCGTAGGCTTTCTACAGAGTATGCATTTGTTCATGATGAAGGGCTAAATGACGACCCAAAGGCTTTACATCATGTTTACATCCAAATACTAAGATTTACCCCCAGTGTGCTCGCTCTTCTGCAGGTTCTTCCACATTGAATAATGCCATAGGGTTTTTGTCTGGTATAAACTCTCTGGTATATATTAAATATTAGCTGAATTCTTGTCCACATTCATTGTATTTATAGGAGTTTCTCTTCATTATAAATAATCACATGCTGAACCAATATTCAGCTGTAAGTGAAACTTTCTCAATACTTTCAAACAGCTCCTCTCAAATGTCAACTCTCTGTACTTTTATATCATTAAATAGTTTCTTCCTGCAAATATCTTACATCTTCATTTTTAAATCCATTTTCCCTGCCTGGACTCAGGCTTTAGTAAAATCATCTTTCTTCCTTCCACAGCTCCTCTTGTTGCACTAACTGGAAAATTACTCAGTTTTGCAGAGCTGAAAACTGATTGTGGGAAATAATAAGTTTGAGCCATCCTCGATTCCAGTACAGAGTACCTGAAAGATGTGGTGATAATGAAAGGCAATTAAAAGAAGTACAATCAACCCACAGAGATCAGAGGACTAATCTCATCTCTGTACAGCTTTCTCTGAGCTGTGTCTGTTGAGCACAGGTGAAGTCCAGAGCCCCATACCTGAAGGCCACTGATTCTTGCAGCCACCCTGTCTGCCTCTGTAGGGACAGGCATAAATAGGCAAAGCAACCAGGAAAAGACTGTGATGATGTATTATTGCAGAGGATGTTATAACCATACTCTGGAGTTCAGAGCTTATCTTCTCTTCCAGGAAAGAGAGTAGCCCCATTTCTAGTGATATTTTAGCTTGCATTATTATGAGCATGGACCATTAGATTTCCTCTTCACTGAATCGCCAATTTTTCTACTGAGTTTTACCTGTCTCTTTTTTCATAATTTGGAAAGATTCCTAGCATATTATAGATAGTAACCCCATGTCATCTAGAATGAAGATTTCCCTCACTCAAATTTATCACTTATCTATCAGCTATGTTTGACAATACTGCTTTAAAAGCTAAAAATTTTGGATAATTGAACTGGTCCATCTTTTCCTTTATAACTTTTGGTTTTCCATTTTGATTAAGACCCTCCTCCCACAAGACTAGATAAAATACGTAGTCTTACAAATTTTGTCAAATACCTTTATTATTTTATTTTTAGTATTTAATTATTTCATCATTATTTTTATATATGATGTAATAAAAGTGTAGGTGTCCCATTTCATATTCCTCCAGACAGGTGTTCAGTTATGCCAGAACAATCTGTAAAGTACCTTGTTCCTTCTAAATTAGAATATCATAAATGGCATGTAATAAATTCTCATGCACACTAGCATCTTTCTCTGGATATTGTTTGTGTTCCACTGATCAACTGTTATATGAATACAATTTATTCTGATTAGGGAGGCCTTACATTATAATCATATATTTGGGAGACTAAATCATTTCACATTCTCTTTCATACTTCCCCTACGTCTGTATTTTTCCACATAAAATTTAGAATTATGTTATGGAATCATGTCTCCCAATATAACTCTAATGGCAGTTCTATTCAGACTGCATTCAATTTTGTATAAATTTATAGATATCAAAGAGATACAGAATGTACCAAATCTTCTCACCAAAGAACATAGTATATCTTTCTATTAACTTATTACATCTGTCAAAACAATGTACTTTCTACAGGTAAAATCTATGTTTTTCTTAGTGATTAATTTAATAATATTTTCTTGTGGTGGTATTATTATAAATGAAATACTGCTCCTCTTTTCATTTCTAGGTTTTTAATGTAAATATAGAGAAAACTATTAATTTTCTTACATGTAGCTGATGTCATTTTTCACAAATAATCTTATTCATTATACCATTTTAAAATTAAAATAATTGGAGATATATATATATATATATATATATGTTACATGTTATATTACATTATATCTGACCAAAAGATTATTTTTCATCTTTCATTTTCTATTGTTTATAATGCTTGTTATATTTAAAGAACACTCAAAATGTGATTCCTGGTTTTAACTGAAATTTTTAAATGTTTCCTCAATTTAAAAGTAAAATTCTCTATTGGTATTATAATCTATTATTTATATCATATTTAGGTTATTATACACTAACAACAAACCATCAGAAAGAGAAATTAGAAAACAATCCCATTTATAATCGCATCAAAAAGATAAAATACCTAGCAATAAACTTAATCAAGGAAGTGAAAGATCTGTCCACTGAAAGATATGACACCAATGAAAAATATTGAAGACATAAACTAATGGAAAGCTAACCCATGCTCATGGGTTCAAAGAACTAACATTGTTAAAATGTCCATACTACTTAAAGCAATTTATAGATTCAATGCAATCCCTATCAAAATTCCAGTGGCAGTTTTTCACAGAAATAGACACACAATCCTAAAATTTATATGGAACTACAAAAGACCTGAGTAGCAAAACAATCTTGACAAAGGAAAAAAAAAAAAAAAAGCTGGAGGCATCATGGTCCCTGATTTCAAACTCTATTACAAAGGTATAGTAATCAAAACAGTATGGCACTGTCATAAAAACAGACATATAGATCAATGGAACAAAATAGAAGGCTCAGAAATAAACCTATGCATATTTGGTCAATTCATTTATCACAAAGGAGCCAAAAATATACAAAGGAAAAAGGATAGTCTCTTCAACAAATGTTGCTGGGGAAAATGGACAGCCACATGTAACTAGACCCCTATCTTACACCATATCCGAAAATCAACTCAAAATGGATTAAGGACTTAAATTTGAATCCATAAAACTCCTAGTAGAAAACACAGACTTGACACTGGTCTTGGCAATGATTATTTTGGATTCTACACCAAAAACAAAGGCAAAAATAAGTAAGTGGAACTACAACAAAGGAAACCATCAACAGACTAAAAGGGCAACCTATTTGCAAATCTTACATATGATAAGGCATTAATATACAAAATATAAAAAGAATTCACGTAACTTAATACCAAACAAACAAAAATCCAATTTAAAAAAATGGGCAGAGAAACTGAATAGACATTTTTCCAAAGAAGATATATAGTCAACAGGTACATGAAAAGGTGTTCAACATCACTAATTATCAGTGAAGTACAAATCAAAACCTCACACCTGTTAGGATGGCTATCATCAAAAGACAAAATATAACAAGTGTTGGCTATGATGTGGAGAAAAGGGAACCCTTGTGCACTGTTGGTGGAAATGTAAATTGATACAGCCACTATGGAAAACAGTATGGAGGTTCCTCAAAAAATTATAAATAATTGTACTTCATTTGGTTCTCTCCTAGTTTAATCTTTCCAGTTTAACTATTATTGTGAAATATAGCATACAAACAAAAGTTTTATAAAAATCATTTATCTACAAAACATGTTTAAAGAATAAAACAACATCCATGTACTAACAAAGACACAGAGCATTACCAATACCCTAAAAGCCCATTCTGTACCCCTCCCAAATATTATAACTCTTCCTCAGTAACCATTATCCTAAATATTGTGTTAATCATTCTCTCCTTTTCTTCATACTGTTTTTTAAAAACACTTATTTGTATATCTCTAAACAATATGCTGTTTATTTTTTCCTGGTTTTGAAATGTAAATAAATAGAATTATATTAAATGAATTCTGTGACTTGCTCCCCCTCCTTTCAATTTTATGTTTGTAAGAGTCATACATATTAGACTGTGGCTCCTTCATTTTTATTGTTGAGTAATATTTTATTGAATAGATCTGCAAACATTTATATATCCTTTTCCTTCACTGATGAATATTTGGATTGTTCTCATTTTTGCTCTGATAACTAATACAATGGCCCTTAGCCAAATCCAGCTGTATGGGCCATGAGCTAAGAATGATTTTTACAATTTTAAATAGATGAAAAATGTAAGCATCACTCTTACATTTTATTTAAGACAAAATAAAATTGTCTTTTTTTTTCTTTATTGATTTTTAGAGAGAGAGGTAGGGAGAGGGAGAAAGAGATAGAAACATCGATGAGAGAGAACACTGATTGGCCGCCTCCTGCATGCCCCCCACTGGGGATTGGGCCTACAATCTGGGAATGTGCTCCAACCAGGAACTGAACCAGCAACCTCTTGGTGCATGGGTGGATGCTCAACCACTGAGCCACACCAGCCAGGCAAAATAAAATTGTCTTTTAATATGAATGATTAGCTAGTCATGCTTAATGTAATGACTGGTATTCTTCATATTTTTTCCATGCAAGCAATGTTATGCTTAATACTACTTACATATTTTCAACTCTTTACCCTTCGTTTTGCTGTTTTCAACAAGTTGCTTGTCATTTCTTTCCCTCTCTGCTAATTGGGAAGTTATGTGGGTGATGTGTCCTTTAAATTCTTATATATCTGCAAATTTCTTTCTTTCACTTCTGGGATGAATGCAAGATTCTTAGATCACCATTCCTTCCCAGTGGTGTGTGAAATTACATGTACATCTCCTATTTGCAGTATTAAAAGTAAGAAGTCTGATGATAGTCTAATTATTTTGCCTTTGCAAGTATCTCTGCTTGCTTGTTTGCTTTGATTTTTGGCCTGGTATCTTGTAAGATTTTCACTTTATGCTTCAAGATTAAAAATTTTCCCAGCCTACGCTTAAGTGTGGATTTTTTTTTAAGTCCTTGCAACCAGTTAGCTAAGCCCTTTCAAATACAAGGATCAGGCTGACCTTTTTTTGAGCTCAGGAAATTTTCCTCTAGTATTTGTCTAGTATGTCTTTCATCCTCTAGTGCCATTTCCCCTTCTTTGTATGTTGGGACTCTTTCATGGTTTTTCTTGGATTTTTGCTTTGTCATTTGAGAATTTATCTCAACAATAATCACCCTTTCCTCTTCAATTTCTCTACTGACATTTCTATTTTTTAAATTGTTATTTATTTTTTGTTATTATTAATTTGATTAAGAATGTCTTTTTAAAGCCATCCTTGAATATTCTTATTTGTTTTTTTGTTTCTTTTTCTGGTTATTCAAGTTGTCATCTGTTCTGCTTTTTTCTAAAATCCTGAAATGTGGCATTCTTCTGTTCACTGGTCAGAGTCTAATTCCCAGCTTCCAGTCTTACCTGACAAACAACATGGCCGCTGGTGCTTTGCTTTCCCGCTACTGCAGCAGGCAGGCTGTGCTCCCAGGGAGAGGATTCAGCAGGAAGCCCCTCTGCTCCAGTCTCCCTGCTCCTTAGCCCTCTCTCCCTCAGAGATAAAGAGCATTCCACTGCCCTCATTCCAAAATCCATAATTTTCTGAAAGCCCAGCACTCCTCATATCTACCACATTCAGAGTCTAACCATGACCACTCCACCTCCACCAAATCACCCAAAAACAACCACTTGCACCAATCTCGCACTTACAAGAGCTCTCTCTGGGCTCTCACTTCACCAGCCCCTTGCATGAGTACCCACCAAGCAACAGGCCTCACTCATACCTCCCTGCTCCTAGCCACCAGCCAGCCAACTGAAGTAGATGAGTTTCAGTTGGGAGTGAAAGAAGGGTAGAGAATCTTTCAATCCACCATCTATATAGAATTTACATCAACTATTTTGTTGTTATTGTTAATCCTCACCCGAGGATATTTTTCCATTGATTTTTTAGATAAGATTGGAAGGGAGGGAGGGAGAGAGAGAAAGAGAGAAACATCGATGTGAGAGAGACACATCAATTGGTTGCCTCCCGCACAACCCCGACTAGGATCAAACCTGCAACCCAAGTACATGCCCTTGACCAGGGAATCAAACCCAAGACCCTTCAGTCTGCAGGCTAATGCTCTAACCACTGAGACAAACCGACCAGGGCTATATCAACTATTTTTGAATTTTAATGAACTCCTCCATAAGAGTTAAAACTTAATTCAATTCTTAGGGGAAAAAAAAAAAACTATACTTAGGAAAAATAAAGTCATTTCTGTATTATTAATACAACCATATAATAATATTATAAACATTGTAGAGTTCATCTACCTTTCTCTAGTTCCACTGGGAAAAGTTCCAGCTTTTCTACACGCTTTTCAAGCTCATATTCGGCTGAAGCGGCCACAGGGTCAACTTCATCATTTCTCCTGTCATAGTCTTCATTGGAGTATGTGCTGAAAACCTGTAGGAAGAGATCAACGAAAAGATGTTAATCCCCAAAAGATGGCTTTCTTAATTACTACAAAACAAAACAACTGTTTTGTTTTTAAAGTCAATTGAGATGTTAAGAGGAAAAATTAGAGAGAATAAATATAACTTACTAATTTTGAAAATGTATGAGTCATTCTACCACTTTTTTTTTTTTTTAACCTCACCCGAGGACATTTTTCCATTTTTTGTTCAGATAGAGTGGGAGGGAGGGAGAGAGAGAGAGAAACATCGACGTGAAAGGGACACATTGAGTGGCTGCCTCCCGCATGACCCAACAAGGGCTGAGGACAAACTGCAACCGAGGTATGTGCCCTTGGCGGGAACCGAACCCGGGTCTCTCTGGACCACAGGCCGGGCCGACACTCTAACCGCTGAGCCAAACTGGCCAGGGCTCACTTTTAACAGTTTTGTAGACAACCATAGCCCCAGACTATACTTAGATAGCAATATTAATAACTTTCCACAGAATCGGAGTATACCAACTAGCTGCAATGCTGGTTCCTGAGACAACTAAGGTGAAGCATCTAGAAGCTACCTAAGCAAACACCCACACCGAACCTGTTTCTTGGTATGACCCATACAAGCCTCAACACTGTAGTGTGTCAGTACCATAAATGTATTTCACTCACAGAATCACTGAAACTGATTTCTATTCTATATTGTACTGAGCTGTGTTAAGCTCTCATCTGTCATCTCTCATTTTACTTGCATGTAAATTTAAATTAAATTCTCACTGAACCTTTCTATGTAATGACTCTCAGAATATTGCCCAAGAGCAGCAGAACATAAGGAGATTGCCAGCTTTCCTTCTTATCTAAATCATTCAAAAGACTACTACATGTGGTCTTCAGACATAGTCACACGAAATTTGATTGTCCTCATTTCAGCTGAAATATTTGTTTTATTTGAAAAGTAACTGAAAATAGGTATAAATCCCTTGCTCAACACACTGAAAAATATTTAAAAGAAAGAAACTTATAATTCACCAAGTCCAATTAATAGGTATAATGAAAACTGACATTTTCAATTAAATTCAACAGTTAAGTAATATTTAAACTGTGCCTTAAAAACTCAGTAATGACCCCCAAAATCTTAAAACCAAGGCTGAGTTGTTTTTTTAAAAAAATACATAAAACGCTACAATGAAAACAGAAAGGAGAACAGAAGGTCAGAGATGGAAGAAATCAAGTCCATTGCCTACACAGCCGGCCCTGCTAGTCCAGGTGTGCTTTACACTCACAAGGGAAAACCAGCAACTCTTGTATGCTATATATGGTAACCTGTAAACCAGGAATACACATTGCATACATAGAAGCAGATGTTGCATTGTTTCTAACGGTATCTACATCTCAAAATCATGTCATGTATAGGATTTGTACCAGCATGAATTTTTCTTCCTGACTTTCAACATGTCTTCATAGCCTCATGCTACGCTTGGTCTCCACCACACTTCTCCACCATAATCAACATTACGACATCAAAATGCACATTCCTAAATGGTGTTTAGAAATGTTAGAACCCTCTAACATTTTTCTTAAATTGTCAGATTTGTGATTTTCTCTTTGACAGCCCTTTTGATAGTTCACTTTCCTTATATGTTTTGGTAATCACTTATTCACATTGATTCATTCATCAGAAGTTCTGACTCTATGCCAGACACGGTGCTACACACAATGAAGACGACACAGTCTGGGGTAGCTCACAGCTTAGTCAGAACGCCAAGATCAAAGCAAACAGCTACAATACAATGTGATAACTGATGTAATAGAGGAATATACCAAGTAATTTTTTTTAATTTGTCTGAGAAAGGAAATAATTTTATGGAGGGGTGGGTATTTAAATGGAGTCTTAAAAGGACAAACACGGATTCATATACTTGAATACAGAAGAGGTGGAAGGTGTATTTCAAATAAAAGACCCTAAACAACAACAACAACAACAACAAATATCTGTGTCTCTACCTTTGGAAAACATCAATAGTTGAGTGGACTACAATGTAACATGCCTAGGGGAGCAAATCTTTGTAGCACAAATAAAGAAACAGCCCATACAGAACTTACATGTCCTGGAAACTACTGGCAGATATAACTGAAAATCATTTCATTGATATTTGCCACTCGTCCTCTCCTGTTAATAAGTCCAAGTATATGATTGCAGAAAAAGGATTGAAATGATATTCATTCTGGAATATAGCTCAATTTTGCCACTATAAAGTAAGAGAATATGTATGTATGCATATGTGTTCATATAGATACAGATAAAAATATTAGTATGAGGTGACTGTTTCAAATAAATTAACATCTTCCTGACTTTCGTCAGGATCCCCAAACACTCTGCTTTCAAATGTCCCCAATCAGACTGGTTTATAAAGCTCATTTGAGGGTATGCTGAAATCAAATAAAACAAACCAAAAGCTATATGACCACATATTAGAAAATGATACTTGGTATAATTTTTGAGGCACCTAGCAATCAGATGATGTCTACACCATCATCTCATTCTGTAGAAAAGAAATAAAGTAAGATACTTTTCATCTTCAGCTTGCTTATAGTCTGGTAAATTATGTGGGCACATAGAAAAAAAAAACTATAAAATTTTGACAAAGAAAACCAGATCTCATTAGCTGCAGATTAAGCTATTGTTTACTTGGAGAATCCAAGAGGTTTAATAGAAGAACTGTTAGAACTAATAAGAGTTTAGAAAAGTAACAGAACACACACACACACACTCACACACACACACACACACACACACACACACACATACATACACCCCACAACGGTTTTAGGAAGTACAACAGAAAAGATCAGAAACTATAAAATATCTAAGAATTACTGATTATAAATGCACATTATTCTCCCCTATAAAACTTAACTAAAGAATACAAAAAGCCCTGAATAAGTGTAACATCATGCCATGTTCCTGGATTAAAATTCTTGATATTATATAAGACATCTACGCTCCTAAATTACTGTAAATGTCAGTTTGCCCCAATTTAACTTAGGAATTCTAGGCAATCAAAATTAAACTCCCACTCACACTTTTCATGGAAACTAACAAGTTGTATAAAAAAGAATAAGGGCCTAGCCGGTGTGGCTCAGTGGACTGAGTGTTGTCCCATGGGCTGAGAGGTCCCGATTTCATTTCTGGTCAGGACACATGCCTGGGTTGCAGGCTAGATCCCCAGTAGGGGGTGTGCAGAAGGCAGCATCGATGTTTCTCATATTGATGTTTCTCTCTCTCTCCCTTCCTCTCTCTCTAAAAAATCAATAAAAACATATTTTAAAAAAAGAATAAGGATGAAAACACACCTTATCAAATGTCAAAACATATAACACAATATCATTTATTAAGGCAATGTAGTTTTGGCCCCTGGTAGATCTATTTTTATATTCAATTCTGTTCCATTCCTCCTTTTCTATTCCAATTAGTTATAGTATGCTACTCAATATATATAGTAGGGAAAGAATGAGAATATTCCTATTTCATATCATTAAGAAAAGTTAAATCCAGATTATTAAAAACAAAAAATTATAAAAGTGCTAAAAAATACATGGGATGATGTTTAATAGGCTAGAGAGGACCTTCCTACAAAGCCACAGATTCTAGAAGTACTAACGCAAATGAATAAATGATGAGATTAAAAATCAATGCTATATTGCCTGGCCGGTGTGGCTCAGTGGATTGAGCGTCATCCTATGCACTGAGGTCCTGGTTCCATTCCCGGTCAGGGCACATGCCTGGATTGCGGGCTCAATCCCCAGCAGACGTGCAGGAGGCAGCCAATCGATGTTTCTCTCTCACATCAATGTTTTTATCTCTCTCTTCCTCTCTCTCTAAAACATCAATGGAAACATATTTTTTAAAAAATCAATGCTATATAAGATATGTGTGTGCAGGGCCACCACTCTGAGTCCCATCCATTGAACAGTGCAATGTCTGTGGTGGCAAAAGTGGGATTCTCTTTTGTCTATGACAAGTAGAACGTAGTGGTGAATGTCACATACCATCTTAGGTAAGAAGTTATAATTAAAAAAAAAAAAACAAGAAAAAGCTGGTAAATGCCCCATCTCTCTAAACAGTGGGCCACTTCTATGCCAGATTTTATTATGCATTAACTGTATCTTACAGAAACACAGTAAAAGCAATGCTGCTACCTCAACTATATAATTCATAAAATTAGGTAAAAATATGTCCCACAAAATTCAGACTTCTGACCTCTTCTGTAACAACTGCTTTGCTATCATCATTGCCAGAACAGCGAGGTAATAAGGCATAATGCCCCCTTGGGTTACATCTTCAATTCAGACAGCCTGCTAGTGGGACTATTTAAACGTTTCTTTCATGTAGAAAAATTAAATATTGTTATAACTGAAGCTTTACAAAAGGTTGTGATTCTTTAAATTGTATATAAAGGCAATATTTGTTACCGAAGCTGTCTCAATACACTGACTAATTCCTACAAATAACTGCAGGCAATTTCCTAAAGATATTGAATTTTAAGTGTTAAAAAACCTAATTTCATTAACCAGCACTAATATAGGATTAAATAGATTTACCCTGAGTTTTTCTTGAGCTAATACAGTATTTCATTTCTAAATAGTCATTCTTAGGAAGGGAACATGTGTTAAGTAGTATGGATCATCTAAAAGAAGGGATTAAATGAACATCAGGAGAATTAGAAAGTACCTGTAATTTTTAAAAATTCAGTGATAGATGGGACATCTTATGATTATGAATCCCTTGGCACAGCCCTGGCTAGGTTACTCAGTTGGTTTGAGCATCATTCCGTACACCAAAATGCTGCGGGTTCGATTCCGGGTCAGGGCACATGCCTAAATTTGGGGTTCGGTCAGGGCGCATATGGGTGGAAACCGATCGATGTTTCTTTCACAGCCAAGTTTCTGTTTCTCACTCTACCCCATTCCTCTCTCAAGTCAATAAAAAAACGTATTCTCGGGTGAGGATTTAAAAAATCCCTTGCGGCAAATGAATACTCAAGTGAACTAATATTTAAGAGAAATGGTTTTGAGAATATAAACCGAATAGATATACTAGGTAATGCTAAGGTCTATTTATTTCCTTTTATTTAAACATATTAATTTATTACAATTAAGGGACTTTACAAAAACAAAAAAAAACACCACCTCTAATTCCTTATATTGCTGCCAACAAGCAACATTTTGTTTGTCTCTGTAACTGAACAAAATGTGAGAAGTTACACACTATACAAGCATACCCCTGCTATGCCCAGGCCTGTGACGTCACACTGGTAAGGGAGGCGACAGTTCTGTTCTGTAATTTTTTTTGTTAACCCACACTTGTGGATCGATGAGAAACGGCCATTAGTGCAGTAAAAAATAACTCAGATTCACTCACTGCCTCTAAGAAAGCTCTAGTACTAAGAAAGCTAGCTAGAGTACACTTCCATAGAGGTGGACCCCAAGAGAACAAGGTCTAGAATGACTACGTTTTTATTGAGTAAGGATATGGAGGTTAGGAAATGAAAGTCTTAGAGAATCCAGTGCATCCCTTTGGCTCCCTGGTACGAGCTTGGGGACAGATGGTAGCAAGCCACATTAACTGCTGCACAGCCTAGCAGGAAAAACACACGCAGCTGGCAGTTAGTGCTGAACTTGGGTCCCCATCCTGATCTTATCTTCCGAATGACGTTAACCATACCTGTCATTTTCTGGTATAAATTTCTTCACCTGTAAAGTGCTATATTAAAATTAGATAGAATATCTTCCAAGTTGAAAATATGAAGGCTGCATACAAGGTAGGCAGAAATAATACCAGAATTCTAGTGAACAAACTCCTTACCTTGCATGGAAAATGTTGCTAAACATAAACCTTGGAAAGGGGAGGGGAGGATTGACATTTTTTGAGCATTCATTGTGTACTACCAACACCTCTATGCACTGTAAAGAGGTTACAATTGTCATTTGCCCATTTTATACAGGTGCGTAGATTAATACAAATTCTCAAGATAATTACAAATATAGTTAAGGGAAAACATCCTGCAGGAATAGCAATTGTTACAGACAATATTAAATAGACTGAGGATCATTTTGTGCTGTAGTTGATTATTTAGACTGAAGATTAAACTTGGAAGCTTAAAACTTGATATCTAAACATTATAGTTGTATTAAGAATTCACCAATCCATTTATGTTTCTTTTCAATGTGTTTCTCAAATGCATTCAACAAAACAGATTTAATCTCTACTATGTGAGGGGGTTAGGGAAGGTTGGAACTAAATGCTTACATTTTGATGTGCTTTCAAAATACAACTGTAAACCTACTTTTGTCCACCCCTATATGAAGCTAATTATTCTAGCAGAGACTGGATCCCTTCCACCATGTATCAGGAATTATGTATTCACATTCTTTGCCACGTAACCTTGCAGTGCCTTTTACTGTAGGTGAGATATGTGCTCTGCTCCACTGAATGTGGGTGAAATGACTTGCTTTGGTCAATGGACTGTAGAGGAAGTAACAGTGTGCAAGCTGTCAGCAAACGCCTGGAGAAGAAGCATCCTGTGCTGCACACAAACTCCTGAGCTCCTGCGATCCATGAATAAAAGAGCGTTCAACGAGAGCGGTTTCAGCCTGGGTCCCAGGATGAAGATCAGTGGGGGAGACCTGAACCTGAGAGGAAGCCTGGAGTCTAGCCTGACCCAGCTGAGCCCAGCTTAGATCAACCGGACCTGCAGCCCACCTGCACACCAACATGAGAATATAAGTTGTCAGCCACTGAGATTTTGAGATGGCCTGTTATTCAGCAAAACGAGACTGATAAAGTTCTCAAACTATTTTTAGCAGGAGTCATTTTTCATCTTTTTAAAATTGGAGTAGAGCTGAGGAAGGAGAATGAATGCACTACTTCAACAAACTTCTGTGACTACACTTGTACAAATTAAACACGGTGCAATTTTTAAAAAATGTTAAAAACTTACAGACAACAATATCTACCATTACAAAGTTATGAGAGAGAAGTATTAGAAGGAAATATTGCCAAATATCGATATAAATATCCGTAATATATAAAAGGCATTCTCAACTAAAACAAGTGCATATATAAGTGGGAAAAAGAAAATTGAGAATTCAACGAAGAAATACTGATGTTCAGTAAATGATGTAAAGATGCCAACTTCATTAAAAATTGAGCTAATGTAAATTACAAGGAAATGCCATGTATTTGCCCATAAGAATGTTTAAAATAAAAAGACTGCAATATCCACAGTTGGTGAAAATGTAGGGAAAAGGATATTCTTAGAAAAGCAGGGGGAAAGCATAATTTGAGACTAGTTATCAAGATTTTAAACGTAAATGCCTTTAACTAATAATGCTACATCTAAGTATTTACAGAGATACTTGCAAGTGAGCACAGACTTTTGTGCTTACTGTATCTACATCTATCTTCCTATCTAATCTCTATTCCCAACAAGTGTGGTTCCAATTTTAATCTAATTTAAAGACCTCTTAAATTCTCTAGCTCTTGTCAAATTGTAAAACCACTATAAGCCTCAGTTTCCTTAATTACAAAATGGCTATAATGATAATAATATCTACCCCATACAGTTGGTGTGAAATAAAATGAGATAATCCGTGTAACCATGCTTGATTCAATGTGGGGGGAGGGAAAGTTTTCCCAGGCAAATATGAGAAGATAAAAATATTTCCCCAGACACGTACAATCGCCTCATACTCTTGTTTACAAATGTTTTGAATATTTCATCCACCATGATGCTTAATGCCCTTGAAACAAAAATCTACATAACTGATTTGATATAACCGTGCTGATTGGCCTGCAGATCCCTACTTGTGGCCAGAGCTGCGCACTGTGTTACACAGTGGCTCACCACCTGCCATGCTTTGTTTTGCCTTGACCAGGAAGAACCTCAGAGATGAAAGTAAGTTGGTCTTGGTAAAAACTTCCCATTTCATGCATAGGGTCTTAATTCTTTAAATATTCTTATAATAGTTCTACTATTTTTATTTATATTACCACAATTGCTTTGCAAAAATATGGATAGTTACTCAAATAATAATCAGAGCCCCCTCATAATGTTAAGGCAATGAATAAAAAACCTAAAGGCCAAGAGCATCCTGGACCCTAAGAGTCAACCCCATCAAGATATACATATTTTTTCAGTCACCTTCACATTGTTCCTGTTATTTGACTGAGAAAAGCAAACAAAAGGATGTTTATATTTAAGACTTCTTGTTTCAGAGCCAACAAGCGATATTCTGTTCCTTTATCAAAAGAAACAAAACAAGACCTTGTCCCTTGCTTTGTGGCAAAGGCAGGCTTTTAGGGGTAACAAGTCTACAAACACACTTAGCAGTGACATTTCTGACCCAGTAATCCAAGGCTATGAAAAACAAATGCAGTTAAAATTAGAAATCTTATAAGATTTCAACTAGAATCACTCTTTTTCACATTTCTGGTAGTTTCGAGCGACAACACTTTTTCAAAACAACGGCAACATTTTTTTCAAAAATAAGAAAAAAAAAACGTATTTCCTTTACTTCCTTAGGACATATTTTCTTTAATCAATACAGGTCACAATAAATTCAGAATTTTCTGTAAATATAGACTGGAAGGAATCTCCCACAGTGCTTCCTCAAGGTCTCAGTTCTGCCTGTTGTCTGGGTTCTGCCTCATCTTCTTGACACATCAAAGATGGAAAACGTTCCAGCTTCCAGCCTGCTGCGCTTCCGATGATGGCTTGGCACAGCCTGCTCCGGGGACCAGCCAAGCACTCACCTGCTTCCACAAACAGACCCCCCTTATCACGGGCTTCCTTGGTAGAACTCCAACTCACCTTCCCATGATTTTAGTGGCTCTGCTAAGGAGACTCTAAATTGAGACAAAGCATGGAGAAGATAGTCCATGTCTTGAAGTTTTAAAAAGAAATTTGGCAATAAACCATCCTCCGAAAGCAGGATTCTGGCAGCTTTAAAACAATGCATCGTAAGTTCTGCCTTCCTTTTCTTTCCCCAGAACCAAGGCAAGTTCACTGACTTACGAGATAGTAAGAGAGTTTTCTAATGCCTACTGTGTGCCAGGGAGTATGTTGGGTTCTTGTTGCAAACTAATGTAAGCCAAACTGAAGTTCACTCTTGTCAGGCATTTGGGGGTAAACACTAGTAGTCTCCAAAGATTCTAAATAGGTGACGGCTTTCTGCTGCTTATAAAAACACTGATAAGCAGGAAGATGGAAAACCAACCCACAGCTCTACCTTGTCAGCTCAGTCAAGTCCCAGATGTCTGTACGTAAGGTACTCTGACAAGTAACCTGCATGAAGGTATACTTAAAGCAGTTGTGATAGGCTTCTACGGTAGAATGTGTCTAACCTTCCAACTGGATCACTCAACAGAATACTACATATCAGGACCAAATGAGTACTAGAATTAGGTGTTACTCCAAAAGCTATTAGCTTGCTGGCCCTGTCTGACTCAAAGTCCATTAACATAAAATATTTCTAAGGCTAATCCACACATTTTCAACATTGCTCATTCCACCAATTATCTGTAGCATTTCTAATGTTGATAAAAGTTCTTGTGCAGATTTGAACTACCTATCTTTGGGATGTAGGCTTCTAATTCGGGTCTTTCAAATACTAATTAACTAATCCTAGGGTGAGGATTCGTGACTGGCGTTCTGGAATGCTAACTGAAGACGCCTAAAACAAAGTTAAACCCATAAATATTGTGATGGGTATACGAAAGTAACTGGAAGTAGATTACATACAATATGAAACTTTACACAAATTATCATTAACTCTTGTACCAGCTGATTTGGTAAGTAAGGCAGAAACAAGTAAAGAGAGTTCCCACCCACTCCTCATATTTTTACACGAGAAATTTGAAGCTCAGAGAGCAATATACATGGTGTATATAAAGATAACTGATGAAGACAAGGGCTATAAGGACTAAGGTATATTTCACTAAGTGTAAGCCTAGTGTTTTCATGGATAACTAAGGAACAGGACATGAAAAAACAAACATACTCTACACAATGGGCGGCTGAGAGCACAGCCCTCTAGTTCAAAAGGCCATAGAAAGAATCCTGTATTTGTCAGGGTTCTCCAGAAAAACAGAACCAACAGAATGTGTACATATGGATTTATACTGGTATTATATTTATAGTAAACTAGATTTATTTTTAGAAATCGGCTCACGGGGTTATAAAGAGAGGCTGACAAATCCAAAATCTGCAGGGTTGGTCAGCAGGTGGAGACCCGAACAGTCGATGTTGTAGGTCAAGTCTGAATGCAGCCTGCTGACAGAGCTCCCTCTTCTTCACTGAGGTAAGTCCTCTTCTGTTAAGGCCTTCAGTTGGTCACATGAGGCCCGCTCTCATGATAGAGGGCAATTTGCCTTACTCAAAGTCCACCAATTTAAATGTTGCTCTCATTCAAAAACATCCTCACAGAGATGTCTAAAATAATGTTTGACCAAATATCTGGGCACCACGGCCCAGGCCAAGTTGACACATTAAAAAAAAAAATGATCCATCAAAAATACCTTAAAAGAGAATGTTTTCTGGCTCCAAAAACTGGTCTTTGACATCTGACAAAGATAATCATGTCTTGAGTGTTTTTCTCATATCATTTGGAATGTTGTAAATTTCCATATCCCCAGATATATTTGTAGAATGTATACAAAACCCATGATAAAATCAAATATACCCTTTTGTATTATCAATGGTATAAACCAATTCATACAAGTAGATAATAAAAAACCAAGGGAGGATGTAAATTCTTCAAATTTAGAATAACTATGGTTGACTATGTAAAGATAAGTTATAGAGAGAGACATTTGATGAAAGAATATTTCAAGATAAGTGGAGTTTTATTACAGTCAAATATATAAAAATTATCAATGAAACAAAAAGATTAGAAGGTCCTATATCTCTTCCATTAGACAAAATAGAATCCACTTACAATTAGTATAATTTATCTGCAAATATGTGTTATTAAAATATTTAAAAATTTTTAAAGCGAGTTTAATGTCTCATTGCCAAAACAGTTTACGGCACTGAAGTAACCAGGAATAAATTTCATCATAAATAAATAGAAACTTAGCTCATTCTAAATTTGGACAAATTCTAAGTCAGTGAAGCCCTAATTGGTGAATTTTCCCAGTAGACAGTTTAATAGAATAGTGGGTGATTCCACCGATGGTCATGTTTTTCACAGTATTTTTCAAATTAGTATAAACAATTAAACATACCCATGAGAAATTAGCAATGTTCTCTTTCAGCTCAACCAGACTTTTGGTTTAAATTGGAGACATATGCTTTACAAACTGACAACTGGTGGCCAGCATAAAATAAATTGGTGGCCTTTGTCCAGTTCCCACTGGACAGGTATCATCACCACAGAAAAACTGAAGTAATTAGCATCTATTGGCACCTTTTTGGGGGTGGGGTCATCTCCTAAGAGTATAGCTGAGTGCTCATTCACAGACGTTAATACTCCTGTACAGATGCAGCAGGATGAGTTAGGAAGTCCAGGTCTGTTCTAGCCTTTGTCTTAGCAGTAGGTATCCACTTCTTTCACAACCAGAGCCAGCACTGTGATTCCAATGGCCCGTGGGGGGAGACTGTTTTGAACTGTCTAAACAGAAAAATAGGTAGAGAGGCATACTACAGAATGTGTGGGTGGTGAGGTTAAAAAAGAGAAAGGGGGACAGTGGCCAAACCAAAGAGCATTTGAGAAGTTCTCGAGGCTGGGGAGAAAATGTGCGACTTTGCTAGGGAACGGGAGTTCCTCGGGTATAGAAGTTTACACTCTCCCGTGCCAACCCCCCACGGGTGACCAAGCCTCTGATGGAAGGGCAAAAGGCATCATGAAAACTAAACACTGAACTCTAAGGCCATGAAAACCTTGGGAAGTGCACCCCAGTTTTAAGATTTTGCCTAGACACAAGGTAAAACAGCCTAGAAGGGAACTTGGCCATTTTTTCAAGATCATCAAATGTAACAGTGTGGGTTAAAGGCAGAGGGGCTTCTAACTCAAGGAACTCTGTATACAAACTCCCAGAAATTACGCATTTACCCAGAGTGGTGAGAGACAATGCAAAGATGTGAAAAAGACTAAATTAAGAGTCAAATAGTAGGTGAGAATCTCAAGAGGGGTAACTCTGGTACAAGGGGAGAAAGTAATGTGATGTAAAGCATCCTAGTGGTGGGTAAGCTAGAATGCATTCCTCCTCCTTAGATGAAATGGGTTGATGATGACTACACTACACACCAAGGGTGATGGTCTTTTATGTGTCAATTTGACTCGACTACAGCCTCCTGTTATTTAATCAAACACTAATCAAGAGCTTGCATCAGTAGCCCATATACTAAAATTAAAATGATACAGAGAATATTAGCATGGCCCTTGTACAAGGATGCCATGAAAATTCGTGAAGCATTCCTTTTTTCTTTAAAGACAAGATAGCAGAAAACACCCAGAGGAGCAAAAAGAAAAAAGAATAAAAAGTTTAAAAAATGAGGATAGTTTAAGGGACCTTTGGGACAACATGAAGCGTAACAACATTCTCATCACATGGGTACAAGAAAGAGAAGAGAGAGAGCAAGGGATCGAGAACCTATTTGAAGAAATAATGACTGAACACTTCCATAACCTGGTGAAGGAAAAAACACACAAGTCCAGGAAGCACAGAAAGTCCCAAACAAGAGGAAGTCAAAGAGGCCCACACCGAGACACATCTTAGTTAAAATGGCAAAGGTTAAAGACAAAGAGAGAATAAGAGCAAAACCATTCATGAAGTTTGTCACCATCTACCAGGGGTCAAATAAAAACAAAGGTTGCACAACTTTCTAAAATCTTGAACAGGTTCAAATGCTGACAGAGCTTAGGAGAAAAAAGGAAGAAAAAAAAAAAAGAACTTTTAGCAAGCATTTGTAGCACCAAGTGAGACCTACTTAGCCAACTAAAATTTTTAATTTTTGTAAAGGTCATGAGTGAAATTTGCCTACTTTTTAAACTCTGCAATCTGAGGCCAGACTTTAACATGGTGAAGAAAACTGAAAAACAAGCCTGAAACACAAATAACCAATTGTTAGGGAATGCATATATACATGAGGCACAAGCCTGAACTTAGAAACCCAAGACTCCAGCAACAGGATCTGCTCTGGCCAGCTGTGATCCAATGCTGAAACTAATCATGCTACCCCACAAAGCAGGAAAGACTCTGCTTTCTTATAAACAAGCTGCCCCTTCCATTTAGACTATTCCAAGAACCAGAGTCAAATGTAATTGACCGATTGTGGATTATCCTTGATAATGTAAACACACGTGAAATCTACAAATGGGATCTGTCTCATGCTTCCCTTATTTATAGACAAAACCTAAAGGGCAGGAGTGCTTTACAGGAAAACACGATAATCAGCAATCCTTTTCAAAGCACGGGGAGGACGGTGCTGTCACATTATTCTTGGTGTGTTTGAGGTGAAAGCTGCCATTGCTTCCATTACCACAGGATTAATGGTCCAGTCTGGGGATCACTGACCCTTGGATCATACTAACTTTGACCTCATACATAAATCTTGTAAAAGAAATGATGGCTTTGTAAATACCATGTGAACCGCTGCACTTCTTAAATCAATTGTCTCCACAACCTCAGAAACTGTCCATAAAAAAGATGCCAGCAAAGCTTAGGGGGGGTGACAAGTTAAAAACAGGTGAAAGCTCTGCAGACAGAGAAGAGGATGCAATCGTCGCTGCTACCTGGATCCCGGATTCCATGCAGATGGTCCACACTCTGGACCAGTTTGAAGCCTTCGAAGACAGAAGCATCTTAAACTCAAAGTACTCCAAAACAAAACTGCATGTCTCCCATCCTCTGCCTCCTGTAAGGTCTCTTCTGTTTGATGTCAACTGGATCATTTGGGTCATGTGGGCTTGAAAAGGCAGTCAGTCATCTAACAAATCTTCCTCTTTGTTTACACACACACACACACACACACACACACACACACACACACACACACTTACAATTAGTTGAAATCTCCTGTTGATTTTATCTTTAAAAGGATTCTTGTTCTCATTCCTTCCTGACTGCTCAGATACCTAATAATTAAATTATCATGCAACATATTCACTGCATTCTGTTCTCCTACAACTTATTACACAGCACCTCTAAGTACCATTCTCAGTCTTTCTCTAATCATGGCACTGTGTGTCAGAAACAGAACTGGGAGACAAGATTGGGGTGGGGAACAGAAAGAGGGAATGAACTTATAAATGATTTTATATTTCTTCTGCACACTTTTTCTGTACTTTCCAATTTTGTATAGTGACCAGGTATTGCTTTCTAATGGGAGCGGACATTCTAAAAAGCCTCCTGACATTCTCCTTTCCTTCAAGAATAAAGCTCAAATATTTTAGAAGGACATAAAAGCTCTCCAAGACCTGATTCCTGCCTATATCACTAGCGTTTACCCAGCATACTTCCTTTCACTCACCCTATCTTTCAAAAACTGTTTCTACTTTGTTACGTTTGCAAAGCTTTCTTTCATCTTTTTCGCATCTCTCCTATACAATTTATTGTATTCTGCTAGATATTATATTTATCTGTGACCACATTTTCTATTCAAGTAAACTGTCAGCTCCTTTTGTGGGGTAGTCTTATTCATCTATCACCTACTGGTTTTTGTTTTGTTTTGTTTTCCATCTTTATTGGAGTATAATTAACAAAAATTGTATTTAACAAAATGATGCAACCATTTAGCAACATGATGTTTTAATGAATGTATACACTGTGAAATGTTCACCACACCCAGTATCACCTGCTGTTAACAGTGCAATGTCTTAAAATCAATAGGTCTTTAATAATCACCAGTGATCTACACATGCATGGCATCTTAAATCAGAACTGCTTTCTGAACAAAAGAGAAAAGACCTTTAAAAGACAAAAGGGAGCCCCAATCACAAAAAGTTTTAAAATAAAACTTACAACTTCAAAACAAAGAAGTCTTCACATATCAAGCTGGGGATGATCTTTAGTGGCCATCAGTTAGCCAAATAAACCTGTTGTAATACCCATTTAGCGTAATCATTAACAATGCTATATTTTAGAAGAGTTGACTTAATAACATGGTCTTATAATTATTTGTCAGGAATCAAGTATTACAAAAGGATAAATATTTGTTATTAAAATTAATTTTATATTTTATTGTAGATAATATGAAAAAGACTACTAACCTCCATTATTAAAGAAGAGTTAGTTCCTACCAAGAAATTTTATAATGCTCTCTTTTTGATCTGTTTAGTATGACTGACAAGAGAAGTCACTTTGGTAGAACTCATCTTTTTTTAAATGTATTTTGAAATGCTAATATTAAAAGTGTACTGGTAGGAATAAGACAGTTGAGGGCAATTAGCTTTATTGGTTATGACAATTTATCATTTGTGAGATATAATAATATCGAATACTGGTTTCTCTGGTTGAAATGAGGAGCTGGCAGGAGGAACTTAAAAGTATTTCAATTGTGGTTAGACACTGAATTAAATGTGTAAATATGTAAGAGTGGTTGGCTCCCTTTGTAGCCTTGAGTCCAGCATCTGTCCCTAAATAATCTGGGGTCGGTTAAGGCCCCAGTGTGCCACAACTGTGGCAGATTTGCTAATTAAAATCCTACAGCTACTTTCACAGTTCTGCATTCTGGTCACAGGAGTCTATCTATGAGAACCTTCGTTTGATGGTGTCTTTCATACCAAAAAAAAAAAAAAAAAAACAAAACCCACAAACAATCCAGGTGCAAGAGCTCAAGTCTACCAAAATCTGTCCCCATGTCATCTCCACCTACCACACCGCATGGGAGTGTAGATGTGTGTGCCCTGTGTCCTACATTTTATGTTCTCAGATGTCCACCTGCCTCTACCCACCCTGTTTACAGGCCAACAGCAGACTTGGATAAACTTTTCCTTCAATTTTGTTCAAAAATATCTAATCAGAGAAATGGCAGGGAGATGATAATGAGGAGATGAGAAAGAGGAGGATCATTGTAGCTACCATTGAGTGACTCTTCTGAAATAAGTGTCTCATTTAAATCTCATAATGGTCCTATTCTGCAGATCAGGGAACTATAGGTGCATAGGTGACAGGTAGTTTGCCCAATGACATGTGGAAAATATCTAAGTGACAACTAAAATCCAGGCCCAGGTCTGGCTGAATTAAAAGTTCGTGCTCTTTACCCCATGCCATATGGCCTTAGGAGAGGACGCATAAAAAAACACCAAAATATAAAATAAGCACCCTATATAGAATAAACACAAACACACACACACACACACACACACACACACACACCCCTCACAAGTGCAAAGGACCAATAAATAGGGGGGAAATTCAAACTTACTAGTAACTAAAGAAATGCAAATAAGTCATTTTTCATCTCTAAAGATTTAAAACCAGGCAAAGGGATTTAAATGAGCAGTCACTCTAATACACTGTGGATAAAGTAAATTGGCATAACTTTCTAGAGGGCAGTGTTTAAAATCTTAAAAACTTCAGTATCAATTGACCTAATAGATTCTAAAGATTTAATCAAATGAAATCATAGATATCCAGAAATATTCATGTACACTGTATTGCTTACAAAAGGGAAAAAATTCAAAGAAATCTAAATGTCCAAAAAAGGAAGAAAGAATAAATAATGGCATATCCAAAGGATGGAACACACTGATGCTGATAGATGTAGCATAACAACCATGCTCTGTAAGATTATTTAATGACAAACGTTTTCAAATATATAGCATGTGAAAAGATGACACCACCACGTGCGCGTGTATGCACCCCAGAATACGAATGATTCCAATTATGTATATACATACAGTTATAAGAGTTTCTGGATACTAGGATTATAAATGATGTTCTTTTCTTTATATTTTTATGGTTTTTTTAATAAAATATAGAGCTTAGTAAATAAATGAAAAAATAATAAATGTTTTTTCAAAAACACTCATTACCAAATCTTGAATGACTGATAAGCATACGTCTCTCTACATACTATAAAAGCAAGTTTGTCTGGCTTTACACTAATTTAAAATATATTTTAATAGCACTTCCAGTGTTATATAGTGATAACTGATGTTTGTGATGATGAGACTAAGAAACAAAAAACCATGTGTTTTATAAAACGTAAATGTAAAAAAAGAGGATTATTTTTTTATGTAGTAAGTATATTTGTGCCAAGCAGTTTAGAAACCATTCTTTACAGTTATCATTGACAAAATAAAAACCCTAAACAATGTATTTGTGAGTTCTGACCTTAAATACTAAAACAGCACCAAAGCCTTGATCCTCAACAACAAAGACCTAGATCCCACTTCCCATTCAAGGGAGCCTAGTTACTGGAACACCGTGGCTTAATTCTGAGAATATGCTGCACGAAAGTCAACTTACATTCTCTTCTCTCAGACATCTGGCTGAGGGTCTGCTCAGTGGAAAATCACTGCTCATGCTGAGCAAGAACTAACATATGCTTCAGCTGAAGTTTTCTGGGCTTGCTTCACAATGGCTTTGTGTGTTTCTATGGAATGACTTTTCCCATCATATGAAAAGAGAAGACTGGTCCCCTGAGTTACATCTATAGATAAGTATGCCAAACTGATTAGTCTGAAGAATAACTTTATTTAAAACCCAGTAAAATGATAAATTAGTTTAATTCAGGGAAAAAATGGCTTCTAAAGTATATGATTACAGAATTTTACAACCAGATGGGATCTTGGCAATTGCCCAAATAGGGATGCAAATAATCACCATACATGCCAAGCCCTCCTTGTCGTGGACAGACCAGGTGAATAATGCAGGCTAACCCAGCCATCTTCCCAGCATCCTCCACGCAGTCACTGCTAATTGATCAAGTTAAGGGAAGGGGAAAACAAACATATTTGCCATATCTGGTCTAATCTCTTATTTTAATTTCAGGGGAGGCCATCCAAGATTACACAGTTAATCAAAGCTGATGTTAGAACAATAACTTCCAGATGTGTTATGGTGTATTCCTGATACTTCCTTGTATTCTTTCATAATGGTTCTCTATAAAAAGAAAGAAAAAAAAAAAAGACAAGTAGCAAAATAAGTCCTTTCACATGAACGGAATGGAGCCCTCCTCAGAAAACAACTCCAATTCAGATGTCCATTTTACTTTACCTATAAGGTTTACATGTTCAAAAGCACTTGAAAGAAAATATGTAAAAATGATAGTAGCTGTTTTAAGGTAGCTGAATTATGAACGTGCTTCATTGTCTTTAATATTCTCACATTTGGGTTTTCTGCACAAAAAAGATGGAAATGAGAAAAATCACTTAATTTTCTATTGAAAAAGCAATACATTTGAATTCCTACTTATAAATAGATGTCGACAGGGTGACTCACAGAGCTGCTCTTCCACTGTGTTATCTTAAGTAAGTTGACCTTTTTAGGCCCACATTTTCCCCACCGGTAAAAATGAGAGGAGTGAAGTAAATGGTCTCCAAGATCACTTTCAGCTCTGAAATTCCAAAAGTATACCTGCAATAAATCTGCTCTCTGAAAGTAGCATAATATCCCATTAAGCGTTTCCAGTCTTAGCAGTGCCACTGACGGGGAGAAAAGCTCCTTTCCTCCGGCTTTATTCTTCATGGGAAGGGACATCAATCAGAAGAAGCCTCCAGGCCCTCCCTCATTCCCATGGTGGGAAGAAGCGAAGCCTCTGCACTGTTCTTCCCTTATGAAAACAGGCTGAGAGCCTACAGAGAGCCTATATTCTGGTCTGCCCCTCAAGGTTGTATTTTTAGGGCTTTCTCGTGATCTGTGGTCTTCCAGTGCCAGCAGGGACTGGGTGGGTAAGTCTGATTTGGAGTTCACAATTTAGGAAGCCTGCTGTTCTTACAAACACAAGCTACATCCTCATATTCGGTCCTTTAGAGGGGATACTTTCATCTCTACAGTTCTACTTTTTTTTTTCCTTTATTGATTTGAGAGAGAGAGGAAGGGAGAGAGAGAGAAACATGGACGAGAGAGAACACCGACTGGCCGCCTCCTGCATGTCCCCCACTGGGGATCGGGCCCACAACCTGGGCATGTGCCCTGACTAGTAATCGAACCGGCAACCTCTTGGTGCATGGGTCAACACTCAACCACTGAACCACACCAGCCGGGCACTATACCTGTCATTACGTTATCTCCCAAGTGGTTCCAAATTTATCAGAGAGGAGGAATATTGTGCAAACTTTGAGCTCAAAACAAAACAAAACAAAAAAACCCCCCACAATTTGTTCAAGTAAACAGGCAATTATGGGTGTAGTTCATCCACTTTTATTATTATTAAGTTTCCCTAATTGTACCATGTTTTCTGAGTGCTTACAAGTTTCAGTGAGACTGACAAAATTTAGAGTTAGAAAGCACAGAATATAAAATACCATGCTCTTTTTTAAAAAATGGAGTAGAAATCGGAGGGTCAGGTCCAGTATAGTCCACTCCTTAAATAGCCTGAGTTTCCTTCCTCTCCTCCACAATGACAGATGTTCTTCTCATTGATAAATTACATTGATTATTGCATATTGATTCTTAGCTACTACTCAGGTACCACTCTAATCACCTCACACTGTCACTAAAGTGCTCTTCTAAAAACAATGATTTCATCTGGACTCACTCTGCTTTGCTTAAAGAGGGGGGAGGCGGGAATAGCTTGTTCCAATGTTTAAAACCTCCAATGGCTTCTTATAAGCTACTAAAGTTCCAACAATATATCAGATCTTGCAAGATTTATTTTAATATTCTTTCATTTAACATCTTTCTCATCCTCTTCCTGACACACTATTATTAGTATTTCCAGCAATCTCAAAATCTCAAACTACTTAAAAGGACCAGAATTCCCTTTCATGGTCCTCTTATCCATCTTACAAATGACTTAATCTTCAGGGCATTCATAGTGAAAAAAAAAAATTCAATGTAGACATAACTTCATTTATGAGTCCTTCTTGACTGACACAGAAGTAGAAGCTTCTTCCACTTAAGTTCTATAGTCCTTTCTATATCACAACCTGGTAACCTTGGTGCAGTTCCAGATGTTCACGAGTGTTGCCAAAAAATGGATTTCCTGGCTACCTGCACCTGGGGAAAATAATCAAACACTACATTCATGATGAGCATTATTAGGTTACAGCCTTAAATTTTGTCAGCTCTTTGATAAACAGTGACCCCCTTTTCTTTTCTCTTTTAATAAAGGGATGCCTGTGGCATATCCATGCTACGTAAGTGTGAAGAGTTTCTTTAAGGACTTTAAAGACGTCCTTGCTCTGTTCTCTGGCTTTCATTGTCTCTGGTAAGAAATCTGCTGTCATCTTTCCTTTTGTTTCTTTACTTGTTCCTGTAGTCACTGGTTACTTCTACATTATTCTTCTCATTGCTCATTAGTTTAAAGCATTCTGATTATGATGCACCTTAGTGCAGTTCTCTTCATATTTCTTGTAGTTGGGTTCTTTGGATTCCTTGGATCTATGAACTTGGTGTTTTCATCAAATTTGGAAATTTGGGAAATTTTCAGCATTATTTCTCCAAACAGTGCTTCAGTTCCCTCCTCTTTTTTAGAATCTACTCACACATATCTTTCTTGCTCCTGTTTGTGGTGGTGGTGGATGGTGGGTAATGACTTCTCTAGATGAACTCTGTGAAGTCTTTATGTTGTGTGGCCAGTCTGCTTGGTTAGCTTCATAGTTAGCTGACAATTAGACACGACCTCTTTACCACCTGGAACCAGTAAGACTCCCATCTTTGCAGCACAGCTCTGTGTGCTGGAGCACACCTTCAACACCCAGTAGACAGCTCTGCCTTAGCCTTCACTTCCAACTGGCACAGAGCCTCAATGTCAGCAAAAGCTCAGAGCTTAGGGCTTTCGTAGGTATTTATTTCCTTAGCCCTAAACATTTACATAGTCTTCTAGATTCCTAGGACTATGTCAGAGCTTCTTCAAAGCCCCCTCTGAACATCTTATTCCCCAACTTTCCTTTTCAGCTTTTGGTTAGCCTATTGTTTGTTCAGATGATATCTATCACTTAAGTCAGCAGGAATGTTAAACAACTGTGACAAATGCCCACTCTCCCATAAAGGGCTGTTTGCACTGGAGTGGCTCTGAGTCAGGTCAAATAAAGACAAGCTTTGTGAGCAAGGTCTCCTAGAGGATTGCTGAACAGGTCAAATAATGACCATTCTATGGAAATAAGGTTTCAAAGGAGCTCCAGCACCATATGCCCCCTCCAGCGGTTGCCAGCATGGTGGTTTTTCAAGGCTACCAGGATCTGGAGGGTGGCAAGCAAGGGAAAACAGCATGAATTTTCCTGTTTTTACTGAGATTCAGTTGTTCTCCTTGAATAAATGCTTCATAACTGCTCCAAGCCTTTGGTTAACTTCCTTTCATTAATTTCAGGAAAAGTTGATTCCGACAATTTTGCCAGTATAGTTTTTATGAAGGAGAGGATTCCCATTCCACCATTCCCACTGATGTCACTACATGTATTTTTGGCCACTAAAGGTTTCTCACAGTTTACTGATGCACCTTTCAGCCCCCACCTCCTCTCTGTTTCATTCTGGAGAGTTTCTATTGCTATATCTTCAATTTCACTAAACTTTACTTGTTGACTGTCTGATGTGCAGTTAAATCCAGCCATTGTGTTTTTCATCTCAAACATTCCATTGTTTATCTCTAGAAGTTTAATTTGTATCTTTTTTTCTTATAACTTTAATATCTCTACCTCATACTTTCATTCTTTTCTCTAACATCTCAAACATAGGGAACACAGTCAAAATAACTCTTTTAATACATTTGTGTACTGTTTCTACCATTTGTGACATTTCAGGGTCAGTTCTGGTGGCTTTTTCTCCTAATTATGCTTTCTTATTATTATTAATTTATTTTTGTTACAGACGTTTCTTCCTTTTCCCCCACAGACACCCTCCTCCCTACCCCGCCCCCTGCCAAGCATTGTTGTCTATGTCCATTGGTTACACATACATGCATATAAGTTATTTGGTTTATCTCATCCCTCCACCCCCGCCCCTTTCCTCTGAGGGTTGTCAGTCTGAATGAACCATACTCCTTTCTATGTCTCTGGGTCTGTTTTGTTCATCAGCTTTTTCTGTTCATTATATTCCACAAATATGCGAGATCATGTGGTATTTGTCTTTCTCTGATTGGCTTATTTCGCTTAGCCTAATACCCTCCAGGTCCCTCCATGTCGTCTCAAAGGATCGAGATCTTTCTTTCTTACAACTGCATAATGTTCCATTGTGTATGTTTCCCTTCTTCTTTGAATGCTTGGAAATTTCTAATTGAATGCTAGATATTGTGAGTCTTAGGTTCTTGGGTGCTGGAAATTTCTGTAGTTTCACAAATATTCTTGGGCTATTTTTTCTGGGATATGGTTAAGTTATTTGGAAACTGATACATTCAGGTCCTGATTTTAAACTTCATTAAGAAGGAATGGAGCTGCACTCAGCCTAGGTTTAAAAATTTTTTTTAATCGTCTAAAGAGGTGAGACCCTTCTTGAGATTCCATTCTTGGGATAACCAATACCTACAGAATGATGAGGTTTTCCACTCTAGCTGCTGGAGATAAGCACTATTCAAGACCAGATGTAACATTTGGGCCCTGGGTCCTGTTATCCTTTCTGGTGTTTCATTCTCCTATCTTAGGTGGTTTTCTCACATGCACACACTGAGCAGCATTCAACTCAACCTTTGAGGAAGACCCTCTGGAGTTCTCTCTCTTTGCAGCTCTATCCTCATCAGTACCCTACCCTGGGAACTCTAGCTGTTTTGGATTCCCCAGACTCCCAGCTCTGTCAGTTCATCTCAGTGACTGTGCCAAGCCCTGCCTGGGTTCCACTTAACGGCACCCTGTTCTGCTAACTTCCTTCAGGTGAAGCTAGGTGATTATAGGACTCATCTTAGTTTTTTCCCATTTCTCAGGGATTACTGTTCTTTACTGATATCCAATGTCTTCACTTTGTTTCACACAGTTTGTATATTTTGTTGTTGTTGTTGTTTTGAGGAGGAAGGTAAATCCAATTTTTGTTAGTACATCATGGATGGAAGCAGAAGTTGAATTTACCATTGAAATGAACGTGGACAGACCAGCATGTATTCAACTTTATTATTACATAAACTTTTCTGCAGGCAATACACCTGAAGGGAAGCTGAATATGCCACTCCAAGATGCACCACATTGGCATGTGAATTATTGAAGACTAAAGTCAATCAAGATGTAGCTGACTCAAGGAAAACTTATGCCTCTCCTTTAACTACTTAAAAGAATTCAGATAAGGGGTCTGGCCTATTAGAAGAAAGAGAATGCTACTGCCAGAGATACCTTTTTATCTGAAAGACCTTTCTGTATGGCTGGGCAAACATCTAATTACCAACTACATGCTCTTCTTACGAAATCGTGAATTCCCCTTTGAAGCCTCAGGCCCACACTCCCATTCTTTAGCTCAGGACAGCATATAAACCTCACCTGTCCAATTTACCCTTAAGTCTCATATTTTTGGGGGCATCCTGTACATTCAAAATTAAATTTGCTTTTACTCCTGTTAATTGGTCTTATGTTGATTTAATTATTAGACTCACCAAAAACAAAAACAAAACCCTAGAAGGATAGAAGAAAAGTTTTCCTCCCCTGAACACCTCGGTATAGCCTGTACCCGGGGTTCATCACTCCCACTGCTCTGTCCTTGGTATGTCACTGATCCCAACAAAATCACTGAGAAACATGCAGAGACGAATAGAAAATAACCACATTGCATTAATGAGCTTTCTCAGGAGAATGAGTTTGTATTTGTGCACATGTGATTCACCAAAACAAAGATCTCAAGAATTGGAAATTGATGTTATAAAAAGACTATTGCTGAACTTCAGATCATTTGCATACAGCAGAATCAGCCTATACCCTGTTTTTGTACAGCCCATGAGCTAATCGTAGTTTTTACACTTGTGAGGTATTGTAGAAAGAAAATAAAAATAATAAAACAAAGAATATATGACAGAAACCATATGTGTTCCACAAAACCTAGAATATTTGATATCTGGACCTTTAAAGAAAAAAAATTTCCTAAACCTCTGATATAGAGAATGAAGACTAAACAATCCTGTTAATTACATAATAATAAATAAAATAAATATAAACACTTCCTATGTAGAAGTAAAAATCAAAGAAAAATACTTTGCGTTCCAATGGAAACTATGCCTCTTACATGGTATGCCCTCCTGGGTTAATGAATTCGAGTCCCATTATTATCTTTGAGGTATGCTGTAACTGCCAATTACAATTAACTGGTAGATATGTGCATGCTGACCTGCCTGATAATGTTTTAACTGACTTCCTACCCTCTGCAGAAAAACCAGTTTTGCTTCCATTTGTAGGTCATTTCAACATTTCTTTACCCCTTACAAATCTGTGCTGTTCTGACTTTCTCTGAACCTGTTATAGCATCTATTTGGTTCCCTCACATTATATATCAATAAAATTCTTTAGTGCACGTTCATTATTAAATCTGTATAAAAGACATACTCTTACCTTTCTGTGAAAATTATCTTTTAACAAAGTAAATAGAAGCCAAAAGCATAAGCGAGAAGTCAAGGAAAATGAAAATGGAAGCTGTAGGAGAGGAACATTTTTTTCTCTAGCCTCTAGGTCCTGTGATTGAGAACTACAATTTAAAGGGATTGAAGACATATTAACAGGAGAAAAGGCATACACATTTTTTGATGTCTTTAAATGCACTGGGGGTAAGGGAGCGTCACAGAAAAAAAGTGAAAACCCAAAGAGGTGATTAGACCTGGGGGCTGAGCTTATCAACCATTTTACCAAAGGGGAATAAATTGTGGAGAAGTGACTAAAGAAAGAAAAATGGGATTTGGGCCCCTAGAGGTGGTAAATTGTGGGAAGGTGACTAGGAAATATATGACAGACAAGGGTTGTTTAGCAAGGTTTGTTATGCAGGCTAAAGTCGCCTCCTGTAATAAGAACCATTCTCTTCTTCTTGGTACAGGAAAGAGGGGGCACTACACAGAAGAAAATTTATTCCCTGCTTTTAGGCAGAAAAGGGGAGGGCAAACAGTTCCTCCTATATCTGCTGTTTCTCAGTCGCCTTCAGTTAAAAATAATCCTTACACCAAAATGGCATATTTTGGGGTGAGCATATTCTGATTCCTGTCAACGTATACTAATATCCTCACATTCAGTTAGCAACTTGGTAGTAGATAACCTCTTAGATAAAAACAATCACAGATTATATCATTTGAATTTGTAAAGATCACTACTAACAAATAAAGAACAAAAATATGGGCCATAAAGCAAAAACTGGAAAACAAAAGAAGCAGTAGAAACAAAGCTGGTAAATTACAATAAAATATTTTGTCATAATAGTAATTGCTTACTGAACAGTCAGTTATTTGCATGAAAAAGAATTTCAGACTGGATTAAAAACTAAAAGTCAACTAACTATACTTGCACAAAAAGATATGTTAAAATAAAGTCATGCAAAAAAATTGAAAGTAAAATGGCACTTGTTAAGAATCAATCAGTGAAATGAGACAAGAAAAAGAAATAAAAGGTATCAACACTGAAATAGTGGCCTAAATATTGGAAGAAAGGAAACATAGGTATAATTTGTAAGTAATATAACTAAAACAAAAAAATCAAATGGAAAATATTGGCAACATTACAATTAGCTTTCTCATGAAAGCTTTCATGAAAGCTTTCTCATATATAATCAATAATGACAGAAAATCTATGGAAGAAAATATCCCATTTATGATCACCTCAGGAACTAAGTCCCACTGAATATTAAGATATTAAGTCCTACTGAATTTATAAACTCAATGGATTCTCAATGAAAATAACCTACATATTTTATGGTACTTTTATTTTGAAATATGACAAAGATATTTAAGTTTGCCAGGAAAACACACTAAAGAAAGAACTAAAAATATACGGAAGAAAATCATGTTGGGTGAGGATAGCTAAATATAA
The DNA here is from genome assembly GCA_030848825.1 of Tadarida brasiliensis. Classification (NCBI taxonomy): domain Eukaryota; kingdom Metazoa; phylum Chordata; class Mammalia; order Chiroptera; family Molossidae; genus Tadarida; species Tadarida brasiliensis. The sequence continues at coordinate 71,158,546 of CM061267.1, read as the reverse complement.
GATAAATTTTAAAGTACAGCAGGTCCTCAAATAACATCGTTTAGTTCAGAGTAATTTCATTATAAATTGATGAGATACCTTATGAACTTAACTCTTGTTTATACAATTAGCCAATAGTAAAATTTGATTCATTATATGTCGTTTCACTTAAGGCTGCAGAACCTTACAACAGTGTTAGCTGAGGACTTATTGTATTACAAATACGCAATAATTAAGATTGCTTATTACTAGTGTAATGGCAGACCAACAGATTAGTGAACAAACTAGAGAGTCCAGGAAGAACCAACTTTCATATATATGAAAATCATAGACAATCATATATATACATATATATATATACATATATATATAAAAGACCTTAGTTTATGATAAGTATAATATTTAAAAATATTACAGGGAAGGTGGATTATTCAATAAATGATATTGGTAAAACATGCTAACCATCTGGGGAAAAAATAAAGCTAGACCTTTACTTCACTTCTTAGACCAAGGTGAGTTTACAATGGACCAAAGATTTACAGGTAAAAATAAAATTACAAAGGATTAGATGAGTGAATCTTCTTAAATGTGATCCTATGCTGGGAAAGACCTTTTGAAGAATGATGTAATACTCAAAAGCAATAAAAAAATAAAAATTTATAAATCTGAATACATAAAAATTAGAATAAGCATGGCTATAAGAAAAGCCATAAATATGTTATTCAAAAGTCAATAATAAACTGAGATTATAGCGCAAATGGGCTAACAAATGGTTACTTCCTTTAAAGACAAAGTGTTCTTACAAAGCAGTATGAAAAACAATGATAAATCAATAGAAAAAGGAGCCAATTACATGGACATGTACTTCATGGAAAAAAAAACACAAAAGGCCCCAAAACATTATTCATAGAATAATTCTTACTTTGAAATTTTCAATCCATTGCAAACTCACCTTGGTATAAGAAATAAAGGTAGAACATATCTTTATTTTTTCCCTGATAGTTAGCACGTTTTATCAGTATCATTTATTGAATAATCCATTTTCCCTTCACTATTTTGAAATTATGCATATTTGAACATACTTATAATTAAACATAAATTAAAATTAAAATTAGCATCACCAGTTACCAATAACATTAGCAAAAACAGAAATCAGTAATGTCTAGTATTGGAGAAGATAGAAGGAGAAAAGCAGATACACACATTTTGTAGGGCAATTTAGTAATATCCAAGGAAATTTAAAATACGTAGTCTTTGACACAGGAATTATGCTCTAAGGACTTGATATATTTATATTACAAGTATGCAAAATCATAAGAACAAAGACAATTTTAGCAGCAATGTTTAAATAATGTAAAATGAGGAAATAGCTCATCAGTCCATAATGAGGGACAGATCAACAGATTATAGTAACATTAAAATAGAATAATCTACAAATATTACAAAGAATAAAATAAATTCTCAAAAAACTAATAGCTAATATACCATAGCTCTGTGTTGTCAGGAACTATTCTAAGTACCTTTTCATAATTATTAAGTGTTCACATCTACTCTATGAAATAGACATTAATATTGTCCACAGTTTTAAACATAAGGAAAGTGAGACACTAAGATGTTAAATAATTGCCTAAGGTGTCACAAATAGTAAATGCTAAAATTAGGGTTCAATCCCAGGCAGTATAGCTCCAGATACTGTACTTTTAACTGCAATGACTATTCTTGCAATACATTTGTACTGTTCAGGGCAGGCCAAAGTAACATCTAATTAATATGCAAACTTACCACATCCAAACTTTATCTTATGCACACATGAGAATCGATATTACAAGGTTATACAAGATTTGTTTGTGAAATGAAAACTTCTTAGAATAAATAACGTATTTGTTTTCTCTTTCATCAAAATACTCCATTAGTACTTTTTCCAGTCATTCCCTAGGGGCCTCTTAGGGTCACAGCCCACCGATTCTCTGCCCAGAAATCTCTTCCACACTGCTCACTGTAAAAGTTTCCATGAATTAGATAAATGCTTTTACTCTTTTTCACATTAGACTTTCAACTCTGCTTCATCACAATGACACTCCATTTGACCAATCAATTTGCAGTGGAAGTTTATTTTAACAATATTTGCAGGACTGCAGCTGCAGCCATGCAGTCCCCCATCTGCCATCAAACACCCACAGCCCTACTGCTCCTAAGCAACACCCCTTTCATAAAAGGAGAAACATAGATACAAGGACTCCGACAGCAAAGCCTTTTGCAGATATCTTTCTTTAAAACATTTAGTGGCTCTGCTAGAAGAAAAAAAAGAGAAGGGGGAATGTGAAGGAAGAGTATAGTTTCATAATCATACTACAACAATCTCAGTTGAAAGGGAAAAATAAATCACTCATCTATGAGCGGCTCCTATGTGAAGAAGCAATGAGGACTGGCAACGCACATTTTTGGTTCTCTTTTGCACACCAACACATACAGGACTGGGAAGCTGGGGTTTACAATTCCCTTCTTAAGCCCTCTCAAATGTTGTCATGCGCTTTTCATAGAAACCAGGGTGAGAGTTTGAGCCTGAACACTGGTTTCTGAATCCATAAAATAACAAAGTCTTGGGCAGGAGGCTCCACTCACCCTGAAAGGTCACTTAATTTATTCCCCTGACTCCACCTACCATGTCAGCTGTGCAAAGGAGTAGACTGTCTTCTATCTTCAAGATACACACAATTGCCCTTGTCAAGGGAAAATGAGAACCAAAACAATTACCAGAGGATACAAGCTAATGGGACTCTCTTCAATTAAATTGCCTTGGCGGCTTAATTTAAGGGTGGTGAAGGCAAGGGGGGCGGGCAGGAGGAGGGCATAAATGGGAGAAAAAAGGAGGGACATCTGTAATACTTTCAACAATAAAGATAAATTAAACAAACATAAACATAAAAAATAAGGGCCCTAGGCTAGCATCTTTTCATGGTAACTCAGATTTGTTCAAATCGCTAAGGTATTTTAAGCAAATTCTCCATTCACGAGCCTAGCGAATCACTGTTTTTATTTTTAAAGCCATTAATTTACAAGCCGTTGTCAAGTGCACTGTTCTGTAGTAATAGTTAGATGGCATCTTGGGTAACGGTGACATTACTCTGCATCATGTTGCTAACGCAGACAAAGCCACACATAGAATGACGACAACTCATTTTAAAGGCCAATGATTTTTTAAAAATTACTTTATCACATAAGTGACAGTATTCTAAACTGCATTTATTAGAATATTACCTACAGAATTTTCCCTATTCACTTAATATTTTTATAGATGTTAGCTCATACATGTTTAAAACTTCGTATAGATTTCCACAGAGAACTACCCATCGGTAGCATTGTACTGAGCCTAGCACAAGCCCAGAAAGGCAAGAAGGCCAGAAAATTCCAGGTGTCTTTTTTGTCCCAGTGTTTTCATTGTCTGAACATAGGACTTTCTTTATAATGCAAATGACTTTTTAAATCCCATGTTATTATAGGATTCTGTTGTAATAAATGTCTCTCTCAATATACATAATATACTTACAGCTGAAGGTACAGTTTCTATGTGTGCACCCCATCATCACTCCATATGCCAGCCAGTACTACTGCCTCCCAACTTTCCTGAGTCATCTACCCCATAAACTAGGAATATCTCCTAGGCTGGCTGCTGTACATTCATAGTGTGAATTACATTGGGATGAATGAAATGCTCACATTCACTAAGAGGCCTCACCTGGAGAGTATATAGTTGAGTAATGTATTTATGAGCTTGCTGTTACGTGCTACCAGGTTCTTAGGTTAAAGTCATATCTAAATTGGGATATGAATCTCCTACAGCCAATCAGGCTACCTGACCCAGTGAAGTTAGGGTGGGGTCTAAGGGCCAATTTATGAGGTTACAAAATCACATTTAGATGATGCTAGCATATAAACCTAATTTTAACTTGTGAGGAAAGTTTGGGAGTTTCTGACCTTATCTCTTTAACTGTGGGACATAGCAAACCAAGACTCAGTGTTTCCCTTATCTGATTTATGTGAACACCTGATCAGTTTAGAGGACTACTTATGAAAGACCCTGACGGGCACTGATGGAGGGGGCACGGCCACTTTACATTTCTTTCTCTTTTAAATTTTTATTGAATCTATTGGGGTGACAACGGTTAATAAAATTATATGGGCTTCAAGTGTACAATTCTATAATATATCATCTGTATATTATATAGTGTGTTTACCACCCAAAGTCAAGTCTCCTTCAGTCACCATTTATCCCCCTTTACCCTCTTCTACCTCCCCCCATCCCCCTTTCCCTCTGGTAATCACCCTAAAGTTGTCTGTGTCCATGAGTTCTGCGTTAGTTTATTTATTTATTTTTTGCTTAATCCCTTCACCTATTTCACCTAGCCCCTCAAGCCCCCTCCCCTCTGACAGCTAGCTGTAAGTCTGTTCTCTGTACCTATGAGTCTGTTGCTATTTTGTTTGTTGGTTTGTTTTGTTCACTAGATTCTACATATAAGTGAATTCATTTGGTATTTTTCTCACCTCTCTTTCATGTATCTGCTGTTTATTAGTTAGTGTCCAAGTTCAATTCCCAACATGTGCCTTAGTCCTGCTCTATAAAGTACTGTATGTAAAACCCCAACTCTGACCCACCTCCTTGCCAAACTGCATGGCTGTCTGATCTCCACTGTCAGAGATGTCCAGTGTGGGGCGTTGGGTTCACCCAGACACTTACTTGTCAGCCTCACATAATTGTGTGACAAGAACTCAGATACTAGATTTCAGTTTCTTAAGTAAGTCTGGACACATAAAAGGCTGGGCTTTAACCCCATTAGGCCTGAAGGCACTAGAGGTGATTGGCTTAGAGAACCACCTAATCTACATCCTGGGTTTGATCCATTTCCAGGACCACTTCCAAGTTGTCTGCTAGATCTCTCTCAGACTGCAGCTTCTCCTTCACCTAATCCCTCCCAACATCAGAGGCAAAACATCTCAGTCACACATTTTTCAGAAACTCTTTGATGTTGCTGTCTTCTTCCGACTCTTGAAGGACAAAAGGAAAAGGGCTGAAGGGGGATCTGGATCTGGATCCAAAGTCTCCATCGTCTTGAAAGGACTCAGTGCATATTGGGAATGTAGTAAACTAAATGAAATTCAAACTCTAATCTAGGCAGTGGAGTATTAAGCTATAAAAGTATTGTGTAAGGACTAATACATCACAGAATTTTTTATCCTTAAAACCCACACCTGATGTAAATAAATTCTGTCATGTTCAACCTCACACAAAATGCCAACTGCTTAGGTTCTAGGATTAAGATATAGACAGATGGAGTAATAAAACGTGAATGTCAGGGCTGCCTTCAGTGCTCAGGCCGCCGCCCATCTGGGGCTGTGAGCTTGGGCAGTGTAATCATACACTCACAGGGCAGACACTCAGTGCTCTGAGTCCTGGGCTGGAGCTCATTACTACGTTGTTATTTCCTCGTACTTTAGAGAGGGTGGGGTTTTCATAAGGATTAAAAAGCTATGCAATAGATTTCTTTGGGACTTTATAGAAAGAAATAGAAAAAGATTTAAAAAAAAAAACTAATAAGAAAGGTTGTTTGTAAGGAGTGAGGTGAAGGGGAAGAAGACACCTGGGATGATTGTGAAGTGAATCTGAAATACACCGTTTTATAAAATTTTGATTATTTTTAACCATGCCATATCACTTACAAAAGAAAAACAGTGAAAAATAATTATGATGATAATAGAAATGGAAAAAAATATGGAGATGATACCCGAACAATTGAAGTTTAAAAATCTGTCTTTGATACAAGAACCCCCTCTCTTCATTGTTTGTTTGTTTTTTTTAGATTCCTTTGGTAAAGCCAATTTTCTAGTCCTCATTTTACTTGACCTCTACTGCAGCCTTGCCCTATCTCAACACATTTTTCCTGTCTTCTTCCCACCTCTCCAGCAACTGCTTCACAATCTCCCTTTCAGACTCTTTCCCCTTTAACACAAGACTAAAGACTATATTCCTGCACACTCCACGGTCTCATTGACTACACCAACTCCATCTCCAGCACAAATACATATACCTTCTGATATATATTCTCTCTTTTTCCAGGAAAAACATCTTATAATTCTTTTCATTTTCTACCTTTCCCATTTAATACTACTAATAATAAACCTAATACCTACTAGTAGATCCACTAATAGTCCAGTAATTATTTTAGGTAAGCCTAAATCACCCTCTATTTTTTATTTTTACTGTTGACAGTATTACAGATGTCTCCCATTTTCTCCCTTTTTGCCACCCTCCGCTGACCGCCTGCCCCACCCCAGGCCTTCCCCCCTGCTACTGTCTGGGTCTATGGGTTATGCATACATGCACATATGTTCTTTGGTTACTCTTCCTGTCCTCTCCCATCTCCCACCCAGCCTCCCCCCGCCCCCTGCCCCACACTGGATTTTTAAACCAATCCTTACAGCAGCAATTTTCAACCTTTTTTCATCTCATGGCACACAGAAACTAATTATTAAAATTCTGTGGCACACCAAAAAATATATTTTTTTGCCAACCTGACAAAAAAAAAAATGGGTATAATTTTGATTCATTCACACCGGATGGCTATTGTTACGTTAGCTGTTGTCATATTTTTATTTGACAATTTAAGGGAAAAGAGGTCAGTGCCCCTGACTAAATAGTCAGGTAGTGCATGTTTTAAAAATTATTGCAGCACACGGGATGAAAATTACTGCCTTAGAGTATCAATTTTGGTGACTTAGAACAACACTGTTGTCAATTATTTCCGTACTTATTCACAGGGCCACTGTGCACTTACTGGGTCAGAATCTTTAGGCACACACTTGAATATATGTGTTTCCAAATATTCTCCCTGAGTTTCCAGTACTCAGAATGTTCCTAACCATTGCTCTATGCAGCTCTCTAACTGGCTAAGATTGGTCATTCCAATTATTCAGAACAAAAGTCTTTCTAGTTCCTGATGTACTTATGGATGAGAAAACAGATGGATGATTAGGGAGGAGGTGAGTGAAACTAATTTAAGAACAATCGTTCAATATAACTAACTTATCCTCAATGCACACTGAACGGGCACGGGAAAAAGGGGTCCACAGATTCTGTTACACAAAAGGTTATCCAAGTAGGAAACTGGGTAAGTGGAAGGGATAAAAATGAGTAAGTAAAGACGGAGGTTATTAACAAATGACCTCAGAGAGAACTGGAAAAAAATAAAACACAAGGGTAGTTTTCCAAGTTGTAGAGATTGTGCAAGCTTTCTGTATTTTTTACTTTAATATATCTAAAATTCATCTGCCAGTTCCTTGTTGGGAAAAATGCCTCAACTTCATGGAGTGAACCCAAATTAAATCTCTCTACCATGACCAGAATTTCTTATAAACCACCCTAGAGATGTAGAATATTCCACATCTGCACTAAATGAGAAACAAACCACTAGTATTTGATGCATTAAAAGCAAGGTAGTTACTACTAAACTATAGCGTTTTGGCTGCATAAATTATTCAATTACTATGGAGACAGTTTAAATTTTCCCTGTTTTGTTTTCTATTCTGTATTCTTTGCTTTTCTCCATTTTCAGAAAAAAAAAATCAATTTCACACAACTATAATTTGTGGCATATGTAAAACAGCTGTGGGTGAATGATGTAGGATTTGAAATTCCCCAAATTATGTGAGTGCAAAGACTGAAATTCTTGGGAACAACAACAGTAGGAAAAAAAGAAGAAACTCAGCATGAAAGCCAAACATATTCCCTAATGAGGCTTTTGATGAAGTCATAAATTCCTCTTTTTTTCCTAAGCAAAGTCTTCAAACAATATATGTGTCACAAAGGCAGGGAGAGGGAGAGAAGGAGGGAGAGGGAGAGAGAGAGAGAAAGAAAAAGAGAGAGAGGGAGAGAAAGAGAGAGAGAGATCAAAATCAAGGACTTTTTAAGAGCAGTAAATTGCATTGACAATTTAGTCAACATTCAGATGTAATTTGAAGTTGTCTCACAAATTTTAGGGCTGATGTATCATTATGTTTAGAACTGCCCTGGCTGAAGTACACAGCACATGTACACATTATAAATATTTCATTTAGATTTTGGCCTTTTCAAGATTCAGTGGTATATAAAAATACAGTTTTTCTTAAGAGCTGCTATTAAAACAAATGCTTGCAAAAATACACTGATAAAATACCTGGTTTAAACAGATCAGTGATAAGCTTCATGAGGTGAACTGATATTACATATAGCTGTAAATGCCATTAGTATTACTTCAGGCAAACTTGGCTATCACCAAGTGACTTCTGGGAATATGGTAATATAATACATGTAGTATTCGCAAACTGAAAAATGCAGTAAAATCATATGGCAGGGGGAAAATCATATGGCAAGAAAAACCTGGTATTTTGTAACACCATAAACTCACCATGGCTAATAAGAATGCAACACTTCATTAACCTCAAACCACCATGAGGCCCAGGGTTTGAAGTAACCAGTATTAAAAGAAAGAAAAAAAATCTGCTATGCTGCTCAAAGTATTCCACTATTATACCGAAATTATCTTTGCATGACTATAAAACCAGTGTGTTGATTTCTTGGGGGGAAGGGTGAAAACCACATAAATCCCATGGTCATAAAATTGTTCCTGGATAATGAATGATTACAAGGCAATTAGCAAATTCACTGAACTTTTATCATTCCAATTTAATTGTTTAGATAAGAACTTCTTGGGCCATTAAAGTTCTTTAACACACAAATTCATAGATATCAAGTGTGCTGGGTGATAAGAAAACTCAGCCTTTAGGAAATAGACAACACATATGCAATTTTAACAAGTGTAAGTGAGAACTTAATATTGCTGATTGTATATGCAAGTAAAAAGTATGAGACACAGGTCTTGCCTTCTCGAAACTTCTAAATATCTTTGATTGAAAACACATTTATACACTACAGTTAAATAATAACACAAGTTAGTAAAAAAACTGCTTTAAAACCTTCCTTGGTTGCTTTAGATTGACTTTTGTAATTATTAAATAGAACATTTAGAATATTATTCCTGGCCTATGGTAGGTACTCAATACCTGGAAGCTAGAAAAGGTACACAAATACACAATGTTTAAGTAATGGAAAGTAAGTCCAAGATGTTTTCAAAGTATGTTGAGACGAAAGTGGGAGGTGTTGTCAGAAAAGGTACTTGAGTAGAACATTCTACGTTACAATGAGAAACAAGTGGGGTGGGGACAACACAGAAATGGGTGTATTAATAAGAAACTGAGGAAGCAGAAATTAACAACATGCAGAGTATGGCTTCAGAAGATCCCCCAGACCAGGCTAGAAATGTGGATGTCTTCAAACAGGCTGTGGATCACTGAAGGTTGTCAGCAAACGTCTCTTTCAAGGAAGAATAACCTGACTTTGGCGAGCCAGATGGGGAAGAGAAAACAAACATGTTACATGTTATCATAGTGATCTAGGAAAAGGTGATGAGGCAGTCCAGTTGGGAGTGAAGTAGTGGTAATAAAAACTGATATTTCAAAGGAAGAATCAACAGAGTTTAGAGACTTAACTCCATGTCAAGAACAAAAGAGTAGAGTTAAGAATATTTCCAAGGTTTACCATTGCTTGTAGGGAAAATAATACAGTAATTAATTTTAAATAATAATGCAAGAATAAACTGGAGGTCTTAATAGAAATGGGGAAGTTGGAAAATAGCAATATTTTAAGCAGGAGAGAAGTGCAACAGGTATGGTAACACCTTCTAACTACAAACCCCCTTAACAATTTGTATAGTCCTTTCCCAAACAATGTTTTATACTAATAATAGTTAGATGGGCAATAAAAGTGGTATCCCCACTGATCAGATTTGAAAATTGAGGTTCTGGGAGAGACAGATAATCAGTGAAAGCTTAAGGCAATCCAAGGAAATAGTATTTTCTGCCTCCTATACCAAGGTTCTTTTCCCCCAACTTGTTTTAACACCATGATACATAATTCATCAGGAGTGGATCATTTAAGTTGTATTAATTAACTTGTTTTTATTCATTCAACAAATATTTTTGAACCTTCCACACAGGCACTATCCTAAGAACGGGAAGTAAACAAAGATACACACACACAACATGTGGAGTGTTATGAAAACAAATGTTGATGTGCTGGGAAGGAGAAGGGCTCCTTCAGATAGAAGGGCAGGGAAGGCCACACTGTGGAAATTACATTTGTGCCAAGACATTAATGGTATTTGTGCCTAGACAAATGACATTTATGCCAAGAAAGAAGTCAGCCATGTGAGGATTTGGGGGCAAAATGTTTCAGGCAGAGGAAGAGAAAGTACAGGGGGTGGGTAAATGTAGGTTTACAGTTGTGAGTATGCAAAACACAGTTTATTCTTGTATTATTATTTATTTATTATTGCTTTGTTTTCCATACAAACAATTGTAAACCTACTTTTGTCCATCCCTGTATAAAGGCTCTCAGGCAAGTACAAACCTAGACCAGTCAAAAAAGGCCAGTGTGGCCTGTCAGAATGGCCACCATCAACAAATCATCAAACAACAAGTGTTGGCGAGGGTGTGGAGCAAAGGGGACTCTAGTACACTGCTGGTGGGAATGCAGACTGGTGCAACCACTGTGGAAAACACTATGGTGTTACCTCAAAAAATTAAAAATTGAATTGCCATTTGACCCAGTGATCCAACTTCTAGGAATATACCCTAAGAAGCCTGAAACACCAATCAGAAAGAATGTATGTACCCCCATGTTCATAGCAGCACTATTTACAATAGCTAAGATCTGGAAACAGCCCAAGTGTCCATCAGTAGACAAATGGATAAAAAAGCTGTGGTACATATACACAATGGAGTACTATGCAGCTATAAGAAAGAAAGATCTCTTATCCTTTGAGATGACATGGAGGGACCTGGAGAGTATTATCCTAAGCGAAACAAGCCAAGCAGAGAAAGATAAATATCACATGATCTCACTTATTTGTGGACTATAATGAACATAACAGTCTGAGGAACAGGGTAGACCTAGAGATGTGGAAGTAGGGTACAGACTGACAACCCTCAGAAGAGGGGGTGGGGGAGAGGGAAGAGATAAACCACAGAACTTATATGCATGTACGCAAAACTGATGGACATGGACAACAAAGCTGGGGACAGGGATGGGGGGATGGGGAGGAGGGTGTCAATGGGGAAAAAAGGAGAAACATCTGTAACAAAAATAAATTAATAAAAAAATTTAAAAAATAAAAATAAAAAAAAGGCCAGTGTGGAATGTGGGCAAAAGTGGGAGGTGAGGTGGGAGGGGCAATAGGGACCAGGGAGCCAGAATCCATAGGGCCTTGGGGTTTAGAAACCACAGACCCTAATTTGCATGGGGCAGGGCTAGGTACTCTTCAGGGCTAGGTTCTTCAGGTGCAATTAGTAATAGCACTTCCTTCCACTCTCAAGAATTCTGATTTTGATAATAAATTAAATGGTCACCCAAGTTCCAGGCAATGCACAGTAAAAACAGAATTAAATCCCAAGTACAATGGGGAACCACTGCAGGAAATCATAGTGGACTAATCTAAAATGATCAATTACCCATTCTAAAATGGCATGCTTCTGTACTTTCTCAACATAAGCTATCTCTATATGCTTACTGTAGCTGTTTTTAACATTCTCCTCCATGAGATTTATTTTTCTGGGCTAAACATAGTTTCTGTGATTACTCTTCAAACCTTTCCTATCTCCAATATACTTAAACGAGTTGAACTATCTATACTTCTAGAGAGCTGTGTATAACATATTTTGTTAAGTAGCTTTCCTAAGCAGTGTGGTTCTATTTCTCCATGCTGTTGCCTGCTGCCCAAAGAGAACAGCTGATGAGGCTTCCAAAGTTTGGTGAGGGCAGCAGAAATCTAAATGAGGATTTCTGGCCTACACTACATGCCACTGCACAGAACAATGTGGCCCGTGGCTCACAGAGAGCCTCTGGACGGAGCTGCCTTCGTTTCAGCCTTAGAGATCCAGGTTGCTAAAAGCTCTCTCCAAAAAGTATGCGCTGGGCTTGACTCCTACTCTCTCTCCCACTAGAGTTTAAAAGTATGCTAAAACCTAAAATTAGCCTTTCCACGTTGTTTTCAATATTGTTTTCACCATAATCTAGTGTGTTTGTTTTTGTCTTGAAAAATTTAAAAATGTATTGAGTTTTACTGTAATATTTCTTCAATGTACATGAAGGAGATTCGCCCAGAGTCAGCCGTATTGTGAGAAAAATGTAGATATACTTCCTTAGTGTGAAGTTCAAGTTCCACTGTTACTCTGCTTTGCAATTTACTGACAAGCACATACCAGAGTCTTCTTCATAAGAGACATAACCCATTTCTGTTACCTTCCCTCAGATTTGATTTTGTGAAAACTTGCATTATTTTGTTGGCTCTTCTTTCAATAATAAGATCCTTCACATCCATCTCAACACACGGACTCAAACTATGAAAAACATTTTAATGGGAACATGAAGACACAGAGGAACAGTCCCACCAACCCTACTAAAAAAAACAATGAACTAGCTTCTACCAAGGCATCATGTTCTGTCATGGACAAAGATCACGCTAAGGATTTAGTCAATAATAAGTCAGCAGAGGGGGAGACCAGAGGCAAGCAGGCTTTCGTACTTTCCAGTGTAGAAGTGATGAGAGTATGACGTGGAGCAGAAGCAGTGACAAGAGAAAGTGGAGGTAAAAGAGAAACTGCAGATTTAGCATTGATGATGCTTGGCAACTGACTGGACACAGAAGTGAGAGACCAGAAACACTGAAAATTATTCCAAGACTGCTGTCCTGAGTTCCTGACTTTTTGGTTGGTGCCAATAACTAAAAATGGGAACACAGAAGACAAATTAGGCTTTAGAGATAAGATGAGGCATTGATAGGCCACTCATGCAGAGATACTCAGCAGAAAGAGGGAGATTTAATAACTTAATATTATATAGTTCTATGATATAAAGGATAAAATATGCCCACATCTTCACTCCTAACACCCTGGTTTGAAAAATCAAAGGACAAAAGCCACATTAGCAAAGTATATACAGCATAATACTCTGAAAATATAGTCCAAAAAAACATGGATGCTAAATCTTGTGAGTACTAAATAACTACATTAATTATGTAAACATCTAAAATTTTCTGTCTAAATCCAAGAAAGGACTTTTTACATTCATCTGGGTTAAACTTGCTCAAATACATTACAATAGAAAAAGAACAAATGGAAAATATATATATAATAGTGAAAATATGAATTTCTTGGTATGGTCTTCACATGCTTTGCTTAGCAAAAGAACTGAGTTCTGAGATTTTCAAGAAAGGTTATTTACTCACTTTAATACCATACTCAATGGTGAAAGACTAAAAGCATTTCCTCTAAGATCAGGAACAAGACAAGGATGCCAACTTTTGCCACTATTATTCAACATAGTACTGGAAGTACTAGCCAGAGCAATCAGTCAAGAAAAAGAAATAAAAGACATCCAAACTGGGAATGAAGAAGTAAAACTGTCATTATCTAAAGATGACATGATTCTATATATAGAAAACATAAAGATTTCACCAAAAAAAAAAACTATTAGAAACAGTAAACAAATACAGTGAACTGGCAGGATACAAAATCAATAAATAAAAATCCATTGCATTTCTATATACTAACAATAAAATATCAAAAAAAAAAAAAAAAAAGAAAGAAAGGAGGAAAACAATCCCATTTACAATCACAACAAAAAGGATAAAATATCTAGGAATAAATTTAACACAGGAAGTGAAGGACCCACATACTGAAAACTACTAGACATTGTTGATAGAAATTAAGGAAGGTACAAATAAATGGAAAGATATTCCATGTTTATGAACTGAAAGAACTGAATTGTTTAAATGGCCATGTTACTTAAAGCAATGTACAGATTTAATGCAATACTCATCAAAATCCCACTGGCATTTTTCACAGAATTAGAACAAAATATCCTCAAATGTATATGGAACCACAAAAGACCTCTAATAGCCAAAGCAATTCTGAGAATAAAAGAACAAAGCCAGAGGTATCATACTACCTGACTTCAAACTAAATGACAAAGCTATAATAACCAAAGCAGTATGTGACTGACAGAAAAAAACAGACCCACAAATTAACAGAACAGAACTGATAGCCCAGAAGTAAACCCCACATATATGGGCAACTAATTTTCAACAAAAGAGCCAAAATTCTTACAATGAAGAAAGAAAAGCCTCTTCAATAAATGGTGTTAGAAAAACTAAACAGCACATGCAAAACTAGACTGCTGTCTGATGCCATACACAAAAATTAACTCAAATGGATTAAAGATTTAAATATAAGACCTGAAACAATAATACATAGAATAAAACACAGGCACTAAATTTATGGACCTTGGGCTCAAGGAGGCTTTTGTGAACTTGACCCCAGAGGCAAAGCAAGTAAAGCAAAAATAAATAAATAGGAACTGCATCAAACTAAAAAGCTTCTGCACAACAAAAGAAACCATCAACAAAACAAAAAGGCAACAAACTGAATGAGAGAAGATATTTATAAATGATACCTCCAATAAGGGGCTAATATTCAAAATGTTTAAACAACAACAACAAAAAACACAATCTGGTTAAGAAAGGGCAGAGGACCTGAATAGATACTTTTCCAAAGAAGACATACAGATGGTCAATAGATATATGAAAAGATGCTCAGCATCACTAGTTATAAGGGAAATGCAAATCAAAACCTCAATGAGATACCACCTCACATCTGTTAGAATAGCTATTATCAGTTAGATAAGAAATAACAAGTGTTGGAGAGGTTGCAGAGAAAAAGGAACCCTCATACACTGCTGGTGGGAATGTAAATTGGTACAGTTACTAAGGAAAACAGTATAGAGTTTTCTCAAAAAATTAAGAATAGAGTTACCATATGACCCAACAACCCCTCCTCTGAGTATCTACATGAAAATTTGGAAAACACTTATTCATAAAGATATATATGTACCCCTACATTCATTGCAGCACAATCCACAATAGCCAAGACATGGAAACAACCTAAGTGTCCCTTGACAAATGATCAGATAAAGAAGATGTGGTATACATATACGATGAAATACTACTCAGCCATAAAAAAAAAAAAAAAGATGAAATACTGCCATTTGCAACAACATGGATGGATCCTGAAAGTGTCATGTTAAGTAAAGTCAGAGCAAAAGAACAAAAACCATACGACCATATGACCGTATGATTTCACTAATATGTGGAATATAAAACAAAACACAACAAACAAACTCATGGACACAGAAACAGAATAGATATTACCAGAGGGGAAGCGGGGTGCAGAGGAGGTCAAAATATGGTGACAGAAGGAGACTTTGAGTAGTGGGCACACAATGGAGTATACAGATCTTATAAAGTTTTACCCCAGAAATTTATATAATGTCATTAGCCTTTGTTACCCCAATAAATTTAATTTAAAAACCATTAATCCATCTTTCATTGTTTTAAGCAAAGAAAGAACTATAAGCTCACCATATTTATACAAAGAGCAGTGCAGCAAACAGGTGTCTTTAGTCAAAAGAGGATACTCTAATTACCCATTATCACCAAATAACATATTCTGATAAATGTTTCTTTTGAGTATTGTATTCGCCAAATGTCAACTCAGATACAGAAAACATGAAAATTAAAACCTACAGCAAAGTTTTATGAATGCTGATACCTACAGAAAATGACTCAGTGCAGAATTTTCAGAGACATTAACCACCACCCTTATTGTTCTGTTATAGTTTTATGAATTGCTATTGCTTTGAATCAGTCACAAATGTTTAATTTTCAACCATGCAAAAGGGATTTGACATATTCAAAGCGAAAAGCATTAAGTGTCAATAAGATGACCCAGGTTGGTCTCATACTTAAACTACTCTGAGCAAAATAAAAATTATTTGATGAAAATGAAAAGGCAGAAAGGGCCAATGTCAAAAGCAACAGATCTCCATAGTAATGCTCAAAAACTTTTGTTGGGAAGTCAGTGCTCAGGGCTTCTAGGAAAGGTAACGTGTGGCATGAGGTGAGAACAGACAGGATAAACTCTCTAAGCAGTTTTCTAGGAGGAGCTTAATAGAAACGCAAAAGGTGAATCCGAGTGAAAGCATTATGCACGGAGCTGACGATATCACTCAATTAAAGATTGATCATCAGAAAGAAGGCCGAAACAGAGAGCCATTTTCAGCAAAGACTCAAACTTCTCTTACCAACTATGACAGCCCCAAGTGCCTACACATGCTCTCTAAAGCCAGGAATCCCACAGCAAGGGTCTGGACAGTCATTTTCAAAATCTCCCATTTTCACTGATTCATCTCATGATAGTGGATGCACTGTAAGCACCAGCTGGACTGAAAGGGCATATAATGACCAAAGACCTACTATGAATTTGATAACCATATAAACATATTCACATTTCACTGAATAGGATTTCTTCTAAATACATATGGAAAACAGCAATACATAAGTGAGTCACAAATTATTAATTCAACCTATAGTCAAGGCTGGGATTTGCAGAACTCACACACATACAAGTTGAAAATCACAGGTAAAGCTTATCCCAGAGGTTCTTTTTTATAAAAAAGTAGAGAAGAGATTATATAAAATATACTGCCCTAATAATATTTCTATTAGTTTACTTCTTGCGTAATATTTGTTTATCTTTCACAAGTAAGATTTTCAAGTTAGCTCTGAGGAAAAGACTGTCCTATTTATCCTAAAACTCTGCCAGTCACATCATTTTTTTGAATGCTTCAAAACTGATAAATGAATGAAGGAGTTATAGTTATAATACAAGAAGTCATAAGATAGATTTAATGGGTACTAACTACTAAGTAGGAAAATGTTCCTGAATTTTTATCATTTTAGTCTATGAAAAATAAACATCAATATTTGCACTGGAGCTGGTTTTATGTTAGACTTTTTGTACTACGACTGAATATACATTTTGTTTTATGTAAAACTAGATGAGGAATTAAAAATATAATGGAGTCTTTCTTACTCTATTAACAGCTGTTCCTTTTTAAAATAAATATTCAATCTGGCAAAATATAACTAAAGTCTTTAATTTGATCATAAAATAAAACTATATTCTAAGGAAAAACAAGAAATAATTATTAACCAGCATGCCTTTATACTTATATTCTGTTGTATCTGTTTAACCGACAGCATACATTTAAAAAACAACAACAAAAAAAACCCTTCAAACACCTTCTATATGGACAACTCCCAGCTGTCAAAACCTAAAAGAATAAAGCTCCCTCAGCAATGTGTCCCCTTTAAATATATGCCTCATACCACAATGCGAAAGAGATGAAGTAGTCCCCAATGAATTGATCTCCATAGCTGGCAAGAGTTACTGAAAATCCAAAAGGAAAACGGAAGACATTTAAAATAGCCTAGTGAGGTTGGGGCAATTCTTCAAAATCTCCTCCTTGGGTTTCCACAAAGGTAGCATCTGAGGGAACGTGTACTTGGAATAGGCTTTTGGGGCTCAACAAGAATGTCAGCTAGGGCACTCGACTATATTTACAACAAAGCAGTATCAGAAACATTCTTTACTCTGAATAAACAATGAGCTCATTCAAAACAGGCACAAAAAGATCCTGGAGAACTAGAGTGATTATGGCTCAAGAAGTGGGTTTTTAAAAGGAAAGGTTTACAGTGAGTTGGAAATGACAGTAAAGATGATGTCGTTGAGGACTGGAAGTACATTGATGGCTCTCTGGGACTGACGTGCTACACAACAATTAAAAGATAAACTTTAAAGCATTTGTTCCAAAAACAGACTTAACAGTCCTTACTGATATACTGTAAGTTATTCATGTGTACTACAGAAGGAAAAAGCCATTAAAAATAATACAAAGAGATGACATGTTGACTTTAATCTTGAGGCTGGAACAACTGTAACTCCAGTGGAGGTAAATGTGAAATAACTCAGCCCCTGCCAACAATGGTGTGTGTTACACACACCTGGAGGGCTCTAACTGGTCCCTCTCTGCTCTCCTGAATTACTCCATTGTTGAAATCAACAAATCCAGGAGAGAGACCAGCACCAAAACCAAGATAGACACAAAGCTTTTGATTGCAAATATCACAATCCATCTGGCTCAGTGGTCACAGATGGCTGCAGGTCATTGCTTATCTGCAAAGGAAAAAGGAAAGAAGACTTGATCAACCAAGTTGGTACTAAGTATTTAGAAATAATTTTGGAATCGCAGGGTCAACAAGGTCTGAATGTCTGCTTTTTATTTGAGGATCCCTGGGCTTTAATTTCTGGTCTAATTTAATCAAAGATGATTGATTCTTTAGAAACAAGCCATTTCAAAGTGATATGCAAAAGAAGGAGGTGAGAAATCGGTAGCAAATAAACAACAGCTGATGTCCCCATAATCTGGAATCCACAGCAGAGAATCCCCAGGACTCTATTCAACTACTACCCATGTAGCACCCATCTTGTCCTTCTAAAAAAGTATCTTCTTAGAAAAAGTGCATAGTTGGGAAATTTTTAAATAGAATGAAAGAGGGGGAAAAGTGCTTCATATGATGCTTTAAATTCTGATGTTATAAAATAGTAAAGTACAAAGGTTATAGACGATGCAAGAGGTCATTAGGTCATCTGCTTTTAGAAAAAATACCTGAAACATGTAATAGAAATAATGCCCAGTCTTAATGATACACAATCTTAATGATAATGCTGAGAATTCTACAGCTTCCTTTAGTAGCCTGTTACAGTATTTAATAACATTTTAATTCAGAAACTATAATTTACTATTCTCTGTTGCTGCAATGTAAGGCCATTTTTTCCATTTAATTTTTGAAGGGAAAGTATAGTATGTGTCAATATAATAATATTTCATATAGTTGATGGAGTTAATCACCTTACCTAATTTTATAAGGACAAAATAAAGTCCCAAGCCTTTTCAATTTTACTTTTAGGACCTATTTTCTCTTTTTATCATTCTTACCCTTTACTGAACCCACTCAAATTCTGCTGCAGCCTTTTAAATCAAATCGGGTCCATTAACAAAAACTGGATCAAACTATATCCAGCTCAAATAACAGGAAAGATTGATAATAACAACAACTTAATTATCGTATAGTCCTTTATATTTTTCAAGCCATTTTCATATTTATTTTCCTCTTTTAGACTCATTAACACCCTTTGAGTTAAAAACAGAAAATGGACATTCTATTCCTTATCTTTCAAAGGATACTGCAGAGGCAAAAGGCTCACATTTTCCTCTTTTAAACTTCGCTCGCATATGGTGGGAAAGAGAAAAACCGAACAGGGGCGCCCGTGAGGAGCAACAGTTAAGGCAGAAGAGAAGGAAGGAAAGGAAAGTCACTTCAGGTGGCCTCAATCTTTGCAGTCAGTCGGAGGTGAGAATGAGGGATAAACTGTGGCTTTCAGGGCTTAAGGAGAGAGGAAGCCATTTAGAACAGCCCCTGGGGGGCAGTGACCGGAAATTAACTACAAACAACTGAAAAAACAGTAAGGGCCTCATTTCCCCCTCCACTCACTCTAGAGCTTCTTTTAGTGTTTATTCCTTTCCAGTCAAATGCCTCCAATGTGTTATTTTTCTTCTGAGATAAGTGGAATTTAAATCTTGGCCAAGCTAAAGAATGATCCACTAAATCCCACCTCTGAACGACTTCAAAATCTACGCAAATTGGTGAATAGGAGGCTTAGCATTTAAACACAGAATTGGGGAGAATTATTAAGACACAAAAAAACAACAGAATTAGGAGTAGAAAATGAAGGTCTGGGGCGGCCTGTGGTATGTAGGAAGTTCCGTCCACATTTGGAAATGATGTGTGAACAGTTTATTATTAGAGTAGTAGTGCATCGCTCACAAGTTTTTCACTCGCCTGTGCTGTATGTTATCTATTACTGTCCAAAGTGTTAGAACCGCATAGAAAGCAAGGGCATTTCTTCATTGGGACGTGCCTGTTTTCAGTCAGCACAGTTACTGAAGGCAGAAGCCGTACTGCTCTGCCCGTTTATCCTAATAGACACCCCTCATTGCCTCACAGCACACACACACCTCCAGCGAAGGGGAACCCAAGGGGAATTTAGGTCTCCCTAGAATCTAATTTGAAATCTCATTCCCCTAAGTGACAGAAGTATCACAAAGGAATATGATTACATAGTCTTAAAAAGTAAAGAAGAAAAGATCTAATATAGCAGTCTCATTTTTTATACATGTTCCTGTGACCGCATGGCAGCGAAATGTCCATGTCTCTAGCGTTCAAGGGAGAACATTTTTAAAATGTGGTTCTAAAAGTTAGTGAAACTGTATAGTAGACGGGATACTTTTATATCTATCAGGAACATAATTCCAAAATGAGAGTTCTCAGCTAAAAGTCTAGGACTGTTTGGAATTCATTTCAGCATGTGAACAATGCTTTCAGAAGCTTTCTATTTTGGTATCTTTCTCTTTGTCTTGATCATGAGAAGAACATTAGACTATCTACTGACTAAATTCAACATCAACAGGAACGTTTACTTTACATCATGACATATGAGGTTGCCATGAGTATACAGCTGTGAAAAACAGGTAGGCTGTGCGGGCAGATACTTAGAGACCACATCATGAAGAAAATAGACACACTGCCAATGACCTGAAACTTAAATGAATCACAGAGAACAGTTTATTTTTTAAGACATCGCAAGTAAACCATGGATTTACCAAAACTGGATATTTTCATTTGATGAGACTAAAAAGGGTATAGATACCTCAACACAGAAACAGGATCAGTATTCTTAAATTCATTGATGTAAAAAGTTCTCTGTCTAAAGAGACATGTCTTCTGACTCTTCTAATAAAGAAGGTCAGTTTCAAAAAGCAGTAGCACTGCAGGAATTTCAGGGTTTTCGGCCAACAGTTCAAAAAGAGACCCATTTTGTTGTCATGACGCACGTGTATCGTGGCGTCCCTACACACTTTTCCCTCCTTCTCCACTCCTAATTCTACACCTTCTGAAAAGTCAACACTTATGAGAGAATACTGAAGTTACATGCTTCACGTTTGATTTAAATAGGTATATTTCATGCACAACTAGACTGGGAACTCCATGGGGGCAGAAGAGCACGCCTGGCTACCTGCCTTCCCTGAAAGCCCCGGAGACACTGCTACTCACAGGCTCTGCCACACCCAGGCCTGGAACCCCAGGAAGCCGGGCTCAGAAGCATAGGAGGACCCTCTCCCCACCTACAAGTGACGCCTACAAAGAGTCTTCTGTTCCCAAGAATGTACTACTCGACTTGCCATGCATTTTGCTAACTGTAGGCAGGCCCTATGTAAAGTTATCGTTTTCATTTGCAAAACTCAGTGTAAATGGCCAGTCCCACAAACTGGCCCTCCAGCCCAGGTCCTGAAAACAGTTTAAAGGAATAACAAATTTTTAAATCATAATATAATACCTAAAACATAATATATAATATAATCAACTATAATTAATATTTTTGATGTGTCACAAGTCACTGTAGAGTGATTTAGCAGTCCATAAAGGACAGGACAATAAATGCTCAATTATCCCTCTTCCAGTAAAGCAAACGATTTCCAGTCACAAGAAATTTCAATAAATGAATACTCTATGAACCACAGCTTTTGTGATAGAAACATTATCAACGACACATTCACATTTGAGGCTGACAACTGGATACGTGTAAATAATATTTTAGAGAGGCTATAAAAAGCAGAACAAATATTTCTAAGAAATGAAAACGCATTATTCTTCTCAAATTTGCCAAATAATCCTACACTCATATTGTTAAAGTGAAATATAACTGCAAGTGAGATAAAACTGAGCTCTCTGGAAAGCTTTACATTCTGCCAATGCAAGTTTCCAAAAACATGGTTAAAATCTTCTTTCCCCTGAGATTACGAGCGGAAAGGCTTTTCCTCCTATTTTTTCTGCATGACAGAGTCTTTGCAGATTATAAACAGACACAGAGGATCACTCCTAAAAATCTTGGAGAAGAAATCAGCGTTTGGAGAATCGTACTAATGTATGTCATGACCTCATGCGCAGCTGGCTCGCTCTCCGTGCTCGTTACTACCGAGAGGACTTTAGTCATGCTTTCCCTCCCGTTCCCATTCCCCAAAGTTCACATTCTTCATGCAATCCCACCATTTCCCAAACTATGCTCTGCCAAACATTAGAAGCCCAGGAGACTCTCAATGGATATTTCTGTCAAATAAGTTTGGAAAATATTTCTTGGGTTATCTCCTCTCAGAAATCACAAAGGATAGTTTGGGGCAGAATGTGCAGGTTTTTGAAAGACTGGCTAAGAGGAAGATTTTGTTCTGTAGGCAATGTGAGAACTGTAGAGGGTTTAAGCATGGGAGAGGGGATGAATCTGTTTCGTGGAGAAGGTAGAGGATGCTGGAAAGGTGGTATTAGAAGAAGAGTGAAAGGATCATCAAAATAATCATGCAAGACAGGCCAGGGCTGAGGCGGTAACTGTAGAAACAGAGAAGAGAGAGTACGTTAAACAATTTCTGCAGAGAACGAGGAGTGCTTCGTGAGAACAGCATGTGGCCTAAGAAAAGGGCGGAAATGAGTGGCCTGTTCTCTCCTGTCGCTATTTTCACAGTGAAATACAAGGTGAGCAAACCTGAGTGAAGGGCAGATGAACATTTAAAGAGATGTAAGGAAAATGATGAAGGTCGAGCTTTGGGTCAACTTCTGTGGGCAGTAGGAAAGGAAGCTGACTACTTAAGTAAAGTAACGGCTTATCATCATCCATGAAGCTGGTCCTGACCGGCCCAACCAGCCTCTTCTCCTCCCCTAAATCCCCTGCAGTACTTTTTTGGTACCTCGCCTGTGATCATTTTAAAATCTGTGTATTATCATTTTATTACTTTACTCTTCTTACGTTCCCCTATTCTACTTTAACTACCTGATTGGGCAAGAGGGAGGATATTAGGTCTTATGTAGCCTCTATCACCATTTATAACACGTGGCATTTAGCAGGCGTTTAAAACATCTTTGTTAAATTGCTAAACACGTGTCATTAAACAGATGAACCTTGCTTCAACATCCGCCTTTCTTTTCCTTGTTCCTCCACCGCGAAGGTAACTTTCCCCTCTGGCTTATTTCAAGATTTTTCTCTTTGCCTTTGGTTCTTGGCAGTTTGAATGTGATGTGCCTAGGTGTGGCTTGTTGGTCTTTGTTTTTCATTTATTTGATTGCTTGACTGTTTTGGTCTTTACACTACCTGGTATTTTCTGAGCTTCTTGTGATTGTGGTTTTCTGCCACTAATTTTGGAAAGTTCTGACCATTATCAACTCAAATACTTTTTCTGCCGTCTCTCTCTTTATTTTTCTCTTGTATTCCAATTGTGGGTACGTAGCACCTTTAAAATTGCCCCACAGTTCTTGAATGCTCTCTTTTTTCTTTGCATTTCAATTTGGAAAGCTTCTATTGACAATTCTTTCCTCAGTCATGTCAAGTCCACTGGTGAACCCACTGAAGGCCTTCTTCAATTCTGTTACAGTGTTTTTTATTTTTAGCATTTTTCTTTCCATTCAAATTGCCTGACTGATAATTCTAGCATCCATGTCCTATCTGAGTCTGGTTCTGATGATTTGTCACTTCAGAACCTTTTTTCTTGCCTTTTGGAATGCCTTGTAATTGTTTGTTAAAAGCAGGCAGGCTGCGTTGGGAAGTGAGAATTGAAGTAAATAGGCCTACAGAGTGAGGATTTATGTTCACCTGGGCACGGACTGGGTTCTTTGATGTCTGCTATGGCTATAGGGGTCAGAGGCATCAAATTCCTCGCGTCCTTGCTCGTCTCCCCTCCTGACTTTGGGCTCCCCCAGGTACTCCTCCTCAGAATGAGTGTGGGTCTTGCTGTTCCTCCAGCTGTAATTCACTGTCATTACACAGGGGGCCTGTTGCTGGAGTGGAACATGTGGGTAAGAGGTAGCTTTCAATAATCTTCTGATTACATTTCAGTCTTTCAGCAGGTGTGTGTCTCTGGATCGTGACCCTTACAAGTGTTTCTTCTTGAACAGCTTTCCCCCTACTTCCTTGGGTGAGACAGGAAGGCTACAGGGGGCCGGAGAGGAATGCCTCCCCTCATCACTCTGGGACAAGGCTCTGATAAAGTCTCTCACCCAGGAGCTGGCTTTGTGTGGAGAAGGCTCTGAGCGTATTTTATGGCGACCACAAGTCCACTCCTCCTCCAAGAGCCACGAAGGGATCATTCTCAGATCTTCACTGAGAGAACTCGGTGGGGTTCCTATCGGTAAGGCTCACGAACATGTGAGGGCTGGGGGCCCACCCTAAGCCTGCAGCCCCCAGGAGATTTTAAGTCTCACACTGGTGCACACGCAGCCAGGCAGTTCATCAAAATTGCCATTGAAGTGTCAGTGCATACGCACCTTCTGTTCCACGTAAGCAGATCTTGGCTAACAACTCTGGATTACACCCATCTCGCCCGATTTCAGGGTAGGGGTTTGCCCTGAAATCCTCGGTTCTATGATGGGAGATGCTGATTTTTTTTAACTTGTCCAGCTTTTCCTTGTTGTAAGGATGAAAGTGACAACTTCCAAGATCTTTCTATGTCAGAGCTGACACTGCAAGTCTCAACACCTATGTTTTATATTACTCGGGTGTTAAAATACACACACACAAATACACACCCTTCTTTTGGATCCCAGTTTTCAATAAAGGGAAGAAAATGCATATAGAGAACACATTCAAAGATGCCAATGACTGATAACAGCTTAAGTGCATTACAACGGTGCAGAGCTGGTATCAGAGTAAGAAGCTCTGGTCTCAAGACTCCTCAGATGTAATACATCATATCTTCCCGTAATTCCTCTCATCTTAATTCAATCAATAGATATGAAATTACTTTTGGTCGTAACATATGTGAATGTTATAATTAACATAACCCCAGGTAGCATTTTCATTTTAAAATGAGACGATGAGAGTTATAATCCTTTATATTTATGAATGTAATCACCAATAAAAAAATTTTTTCAGAAAATAAGGAGAATCAATATTCTCCTTTGTACAGATCACTGTGATTTCATTTCTTTGTTTCGCTGCTGCTGTCTGTTACTTTTCCTAAAAGTAATAGCCAATTTTTTAAGTAAAAGAAGTATGAGCAGCCCTGGCCGGTTTGGCTCAGCAATTAGAACACTGGCCCTCGGACCAGAGAGACCCGGGTTCGGTTCCCGCTAAGGGCACGTGCTCGGTTGCAGTTTGTCCCCGGCCCCGGTCGGAGTCCTGTGGGTGGCAGCCAGTCGATGTGTCTCTCCCACATTGATGTTTCTCTCTCTCTTCCCACCTTTCTCCCTCCCGCTCTGTCTGAAGATAAATGCAAAAACAAACAAAAAACAAAAAACAAAAACAAAACAAAGAAGTATGAGCAAAGATTTATATATTCTTTTGTTTTTTTTTAATCCTCACCCAAGGATATTTTTATCTTCAGATAGAATGGGAGAGTGGTGAGAGAGAGAGAGAAACATCGATGTGAGAGGGACATATGGAGTGGTTGCCTACCACACAACCCCAAGCAGGGCGGGAGATGAACCGCAATCAAGGTACGTGCCCTTGACTGAAATCGAACCCGTGAGTCATTGGTCCGCAGGCTGATGCTCTAACCACTGAGAAAAACCGGCCAGGGCTATATATTCTATTTTTTTTAATTGATTTTAGAAAGAGAAGAAAAGAGAGAGAAAGAAATATCTATGTGAAAGAGGAATGTCAACTGGTTGCCTCCCATTCTTGCCCTGACTAGAGATCGAACCTGAAATCTGGGTATGTGCTCTGTCCAGGAATCAAACCCAAAACCTTTTGGTGTATGAGATGACGCTCCAACTGACTGAGCCACCCGGCCAGGGCTATACATTCTTACATTTTCTACTTATGGAAATTTTCAAACATATACAAAAGTAGAGGAAAATAAAGGGACACTATGTGCCCATAATCTAGTCTCAATAATTATCAATTATCTAGTCTCAATTATTGCTAATTTTGCCTCATCTCTCCCTGCCACTCTTTTTGCCCCAGAACATTTTAAAGTAAATCCCAGATAACACGCACTTTCCAATTTTCTGGGTGTCAAGAGGCAATTGTGGCCACAGTGGCAGCAGGTTAATTCTGCTTTGCTGATTACTGGATTGCAGCTATGGGAGGCTGTTAGTAAATTCAGAGCTCCAGCAACAGCCTCGGGCGTAAGCTGCTCTTAGGGGGGCCAGTTCTATTCTCTCTGGAAGTCATTCTAGTAGGAGCAGCCTAGAACCCATTCTTTACATCGTCAATGAATTTTATAAGCACCTAATACCCCTGCGTTAAATATCTTCCTGCTTAAGACATGCACTATTTGACGTGTCAGTATGTCTGTGGAACTGACACTGAATTTTCATGAGCTGATACTTAATTTTTTATGTGATAACACTAATTTTTCTATTCTACCTGTTCCATTTAAAATTCCCTTAAATTTATACTCACTGTCAAACCTAAATTTCCAGACTTTTCTACTCTGTTAATTAATTAGTTGATTGTAATGGTTTAAACCAATTTCGTGACCAACTGCAAATCACAACAGCATTTACTGGGTTTTTTTTACTATTATTATTATTCCATCCTAGCCTTCATGATAGACAATATGGAGTTTTTCCAACTATCATTTTATTGACCTCTGCCTAAGCAGGAAACAGCTCTCAGGCAAGTCTCCACATAACTAAAAAATAGTTGTAGAAACAGACAAAAATGGAGAACAGAGTTAGGGGGGGAAAGTGGTATGACTGACATTTAGGTTTGAGGGAAAACTGCTCTTGATTTAAAAGAATGCGAGTTTTTCATGAAATCATTTTCTGAAAGCTTTCATTGACCAGACCTGATTTTTTTATTAAAACAACCTCCAGAAACCATATGCAATGTTTGAATTTTTTCCCTCCATCTACTCATTAGTCAAATAGAAATAAATCTAATGGGACCAAAGGAACTTTTAAAAACTAAGCATCCTTAAATCTTGTTATATGAATAGTGAACTATAGTCAGTTTTTAGTTCTTCATTCCAAAACCAATAAAATCACAGCAAAATGTTAAATGAATCCACAGATCTCAGAGGATAACAGATCATAAAACTCCCACAGATTTGGCAAGGTGGCAGTCACTGACAGAAGGAGAAAAGATATATAAATATAAGCTAAAGTTTCACATTTTTCTATGCTAAAGAATTGAGCTTTATGTAAAAAGTGGAGTCCTTAACCATAAAATATTTTTCTACATTAACAAATTGATAGCATTAATGAGTACTGCATTTATGCAATATATGTACTACCTTCTATAGAAAAAATTATTTGAATTAATTTGGATCATAGAGCTAGCTCAGTAAGCATAAATTATTATGTTAATGTATTGAATGGAAATCTTTCCAAAATGTATTATCTTCTTTCTTCCTTAGTGAAACCAATAAAGTAAATATTAATTAGTGTTTTGATGCTTCAGCTTTCTTATTATCATAATCAATTATCACCCCATTCTGAAATACTGTACTGCTCTCAGGAGTTACTAATATGTTAAAAAGTGCAAACATCATGGACGTTGGTAGTGGACACCGCCTGGTTCAGATCAAGGTGCTCACTGCTTTCTAGCCCAGTGATAATGGCCAAACTAATTAACCTCCCTACATTTAAGTTCCATCTGCCGTCCAACAGGAAGGAACCATAATGCTGCACTCATAGATTAAATGATCATTTGCAAGAGTATATAGCAATGCCATTAACACTGTAAAATCAAATACCTCTTGCTTCTCAAATTAGACTACGTCATAAATCTGAATAAGTGACATAACTATACAAACTGGTGGGTAAGTGGGGCACTACTGTCTTGGTAGAATCAAACAGATAAACTTTAGGAGTTGGGAGCACAAAATAAGGTGGTAAATTTAAACCTTAAGTTGAAATATATTTAGAACAAATGTTTTTGCAAATTGCATCTTTTAAATTTGTATTTTGTTTGTTGCTGCTGTACATAACAACTAATTTTTATGTTAATGTTGTATACCAGAAACCTTGCTAAATAGAAATGCATCTAATAAAAGATATAAACATCTCACTTTATAAAAATTTGAAATACTTACGAAGACAGATAAGTAAAGAAATACACTATTTATATGGATTAAAGGGTTACTTTGGCTCACATCTATGGATTCAATGTAATCACAACCTAAAATTACAAAATGATCTGTGTGGAAATTGACCAGATTGTAAAATATAAACACAAAGGGCCAAGAGTAAACAAGGCAATCTCACGGAGACTAAAATGAAAAACTCTATCAGATATAGAGTTATTATAATAAACAGCAATTAAGACAGCACAGTATTGCCCCCGCTGCGTAGCTCAGTTGGGTAGAGCGTCATCGTCCTAATACGCCAAGGTTGAAGGTTCACTCTCTGGTCAGGGCACACATAAGCAGCAACCAATGAATGCATAAATAAGTGGAACAACAAATCCATCTCTCTCTCTCCCCCCCCTCTCTAAATTAAATTTAAAAATATAGCACAGTATCAGTACAGCAAAAAACGAAAGACAACAAGGACAGACTAAACAACCTAACAGACCCGTAATACATGAAGAGTTGATTTAGGACAAAAGTAGCACTTCATGGAAGTACAGAAAGTAAAGTCTTTTCAATAAACAATGTTGGGACAATTAGATATTCATATGAAAAAAGAAAATTAAACCTGGCCAGCTTTGCTCAGTGGTTAGAGCATCAGCCCGCAGACTAATGAGTCGCGGGTTCAATTCCGGTCAAGGGCATGTACTTTAGTTGCGGTTCGTCCCTGGCCCTGGTCAGGGTTGTGTGGAAGGCAACCAATCGATGTGTCCCTCTCACTTCCATGTTTCTCTCTCTCTCTCTCCCTCCCTCCCTCCCACTCTATCTGAAGATAAATAGAAAAATATCCTCGGGTGAGGGTTTAAAAAAAAAAAAATTAACCTGGATCCTTCCCTCACACTTCCCCCTGACCAAAAATAAACAAACAAACCAAAAAGACTTCAGGTGAATTTTCAGGCCTTAAGATAAAAGACAAAACTACAAAGCTTTTTAAATATAGGAGAATGACTTCATGATCTTGGGGGAAGAAAAATATTTCTTAAACAACATACTAAACGCATTAACCGTAAAGGAAATAATTGATAAACTTGACTAAATTAAAAATAATAAATGGTTGTTCAACAAAAAACATAATAAAGAGTGAAAAGACATGGTGTCCAGCGAGACGAGACACCATAACCCATACAAGCAACAGAAGGTTTCCAGTCAAACTCTATCCAGTGGTTCTCAACCTTCCTAATGCCGTGACCCTCTAATACAGTTCCTCATGTTGTGGCGACCCCCAACCATAAAATTATTTTCATTGCTACTTCATAACTGTAATTTTGCTACTGTTATGTCTTAGGCGACCCCTGTGAAAGGATTGTTCGACCCCCACAGGGGTAGCGACCCACAGGTTGAGAACCGCTGCTATGCAGACGTTGTAGAAACTGACAAGGAAACATAGCCCATAGAATGAAAGAGTAAACAAAGGACTTGAATATGTACTTAAAAACAGGAAATAGTAAAGAGTAAAGTGAACTTTTAGGGATACATACAAAAATTTAAAAATAGCCCTGGCCGGTTTGGCTCAGCGGTTAGAGCGTGGGCCCGCGGACCAGAGAGACCCAGGTTCGGTTCCCGCTGAGGGCATGTACCTCGGTTGCAGTTTGTCCCCGGCCCCAGTTGGGGTCGTGTGGGTGGCAACCAGTCAATGTGTCTCTCTCACATCGATGTTTCTGTCTCTCTCTTCCTCCCTCTCTCCCTCCCATTCTCTCTGAAAATAAATGCAAAAATGTCCTTGAGTGAGGATAAAAAAATCAATAAAAATAAAAGTTAAAAAATAATTGTATTTGAAAAACAACAGAGTGCTTACCCTTAAAGTCAGAGACAGCAGTTACCTCCAAAAATGAGAATTTCTAAGGTGATGAAAATATTCTATTGAGTCATGTAGGAGGGTGGGTACATGGTTGTTAATTTTATAATTATTCGTAATTTTACAATTGTTTTATGTACTTCTGTTCGTGTTATATTTTGTATAAAAGCAGATTTTTCTTAAGTGTACTGAAAGAACTCAGTCAGACTAGATCCTGACAATTTTCTAGATAACCTAGGCTATATACCCAAAAGTAAAGGTTCTCCTTAAAAAACGTAACTTCTGCCCGGCCAGTATGGCTCAATGGTTGAGCGTGGACCGGTGCACCAAGAGGTCGCTGGTCCGATTCCCAGTCAGGGCACATGCCCGGTTTGCGGGCTCCATCCTCAGTAGGGGTGTGCAGGAGGCAGTCAATCACTGTTTCTCTCTCATTAATGTTTCTATCTATCTTTCCCTCTCCCTTCTTCTCTCTCTAAAAATCAATAAAAACATTTTTTAAAAAAACATAACTTCTAGGTTCAGGTTTTCCCCATTTTGTTGTTCTTTAGTCTGACTGCCTATTCTAGGTCATATATTACTTTCTCAAGAGAAGGCTACATGAAAGAGGTATCACTTGTTCTGCGTCTGAAGGGGTAAGATTTAGGTATGGGTAGAATGGGGAAAGGATTCAATTAGTTCTATTAATCCTAACATCAGTTTGAGGAGTCAATCCTCCTGAGTGAGCTTGCTTTCCTGGATCACTTTTTTTTTTTCATTCAATTACAAAACAAACAAAAATGATTATGCCTTAGTAAAAATGCAAGTCCCAAGTTTTCTCTCCCTGGTGAGTGATACATTTCACAACATGCATATTTGAGAAGTCCATAGATCTGCCTTGTCTATTAACTCCCACTGTGACCTTAACCAACCAAGATAATACAGAGGATACCTTTGGCTGGCTATTGATGAAAAGTGACAAGTGTGAACAGTGAAATTGGACAGATCAGGAACCAAGGAATACTGGACCTTAGTTACCCCATATTTCAAATGCAAACAATAATTTCCATGCTACATATCTTAAAGGCCATGTATCATTATTGTTGCCAAACTGATCTGAAGAAGACAAATTAAAGAGTGTCACTGCTTCTAATACAAATAAGGTACAGCAGAAATAACAGGAAACGCATCAGACATTCTGGCTCTGACATTTACCAGCTGGGTGACTGACCACACGTGAGTTGGACCATTCTGGTTCTTTTCCCAGCTCTGCAATTACATGTAAATTAGACCTTCCAAAACAATGTGCTATCTAGGAGTCTATGCTTTCTTAGTACTGCTTGTATAGCAAACCTAATAAAACTTCAATATTATAACTAAGATAAATCATTTTATGAAGGGATTCAAAATAAGGTTTCTTTTTAATAAATAGCAATATAAATTCTGAGAAAACTATTATTTTATATATACCTTCCTTTGAAGGCAACTGATATTATATTGTTATACCTACAACCATCACTCACAGCTGATTAAAGAAGACAAAAAAGAACAAGTTTCTGTAAAATTAACTTGAAAATTAGGTATAATGAATCCAGTTTGGATATATACATGGAGGTAAACTTGAGGCTGATATTCAATAGTTATATACAGATTTCTGTCCTACTTGGTCAGCAGCTGCTGTTTAACAAGGGGCCCAAGTTCCACCCTCCCACACAAGCCCAAGCCCCTTGGCCAGAACCCCTGCATGGGTCAATTGCCCTAAAGTCCCCACAATTCTACAACTAAAGACCTAATCTCTAGAAGAGCAGGGTGTCCCCCAGTACACTGTTCCAATCCTAACACCTTGGTGCCTATGCCATATTGATTGTTAAATAGTTGGAAAACAACTCTTGGGTAAACTAGAAGTAACACATTTTTTTTTTTTTTGACATTCTAAAGGAAGAACAAGAGGTTAAGTGAGTCTGACTAAATCAAATTTTACTATTTCGTTCGTTGGACTGGTCAGGTTACTGGAAGCTTACGTAGGTAGACAGCCAGAATTATTCTTTGTCCTTCTCTGGGCTGCCACATCTCACTCTTTTGTTGTCATTACAATAATAAGAAGTTCAGAACAAACACTTGGACAAGAGAACTCTGCTAGCCTGAGTACCAGTATTTGCCTCTAGGAAATCAGGTATGTAGAAGTATATGTCGGTCTCCTTCCCTAATCTCGATCTGTAAGGAAAAAAAAGTTTACAATGAAACGTATTAAAATATGCACTTTTTCCCCTCCAACTATGGTCTCAGAGGAACTTAAATGGAACAATGCCTGCTGGATATCTAGAATACCACCAGATGCAAAAAAAGTTATCAGTTCAATTCAATTTACTGACTAAAGTGAGTTAAGATAAATAGCATTTGAAAAAAGTTTTTATTTAGAAAACGCCTTTTCTGAACATTATCTCATTTGGATCTGACCATTTGTCTTGAGATACATGCTATTAGCTCTATTTCAGAGATGAGGAGATGGATGCTCTCAACTGTATGCTCAGTACTCAGTTGGACCTGATCCCAAACACATGACATTCAGGAACAGAGCACCAGCGCGGGGCTAGGCACAGCATACAGCGTAAAAGCAGCCGAGAATGTTCCCTAGAGAAACTTAAAATTCTAACTAAAGGACATAGTCAGAGAGAGAAAATAAAGAGTCTGAGAAGGGATAAAGGACTATGGAGCTGCTTCTGCACTGTCATTACCATACTGACCACACGACACAGCCTCCTAAACCAGCCACGATGCTCAGGCTAGGCCTACTGTCACCTTAACGCGGTAACACAACAACTATAGGACACGTACCAATCATTTAGTACAGTAAATAAACAACTACTATGGTAATGTATGTCAGCTCTGATTTAGTAAAATATGCATCAAAAATAAGAAATCAAACACATGTTTAAATAATTTTCCAAATAGCAAATAACTAATAAGTAAGATAGAAATGACATGCTTTAAAATAGGTTTTTCTTCCCTGGGACCTATTAGGTAAAACTCTCATTTAAGTATTAATTATAATAATTTCAGCAGTAGAGTATTATAAATCTGCTATACCTAATTGTACTTTACTGAACTTATTAAGAAAAAATCCTATTATTTACATACAAACATAGCTTCTTCTGTAATTTCTTAAGACTAAACAGGCCTTTTGGGCTCCCTTCATTCACTGACAAATGAACAGCTAATTATCATTTCAATATGCATTCTATCAAGCTGCTTAGAATTTTAACAACATAAGCTATTACCTGATATCAATTATCCCAATCATAATTTTCCTAAATTTCTTCCTGATTTATTTTTCTAAATCAAAATCTGGCCTACTTCCAATGGGCTCAAAACCTGCTTACATTTCCAGAATACTAGAACGTTCCATTAATGTAGGACTCACTAACAACAAATATAATAATAATAATAAATTCCAACTGATGTTTTCACACCATCTTTTAAAATCTGGCTTGGCCATCCATGAAACACTTCCTCATGCTATGAAAAAGATTTGTGGCAGAGCAGTGTGAGAAAGGAAAGTATTTGGTGCAAAGAATACACAGAGTCTCTATATATTAACATTTTATCAATGCTACAGTGTCTAGGATATAGGCAAAAAATATTAAATGAAGCTCTTCAAACAGAGAGGCTCAGCTGTGACATATGCACCAAAAACAGGAGCTCTATTTTCCTTGGCTTTTTAAAAATAACTTCTGAGAATTTCTTCTGAGACCAACCCACAAATAGACTGTTCACACTGACCTCCTTGTTTGTCCAAGCATGGCCGAAAGAGTGAAACCACAACGTTTGGTCAGTAAAGCTATCTTCCTGCTCCCCTCAAAGAGGGCTATTATATCAGCGCAGGCCTGATACAAACGACTTCTGTAGGTGTTCCATTTCTGTCACCAGGGAATGTCTGTCTATGCAACTTGTATGTATTAAACAGGATGTTCTTTATGTAACGAGTATATTAGAGTAAAACTTATAAGCATATTCTAAGAGCAGTAAAAGCATCTTTTTTTTCTTAACATTAAAAAGGGACACTTGTTCTTGATTCTCTACACCCATGCTCCATATCTTTAGCCAGGTTAACTCTCATTCTGTCCCCATCTCTAAGGTTATCTAATACTTGTCCCATCACATGGATTCTAATAAAAACTTACCTAGATTACTGCATGTTGACATGTGCAATTACATAAACTATATATTAATAAAATTTTTGTGTTAATTTCAAAATTTCCTTGAGCAAAGCATGAGATTGCTCTTCTAAAGCATTCCTAATACACCATACGTGATATGAATTCATTTTTATATAATAAAAATTCATTTTCTTACATTCATTTATAGTCCTGATTATAAATACCAGCTCATCCAGACAAAGATGGGTTTTCATCTTTGGGCAGTTGCTCTGCGATAGCAGACTGGTCTAAAATTATTCAACAGCCCTGGCCGGTTTGGCTCAGCGGTTAGAGCACCGGCCTGCGGTCCAGAGAGACCCGGGTTCGGTTCCCACTAAGGGCATGTACTTTGGTTGCAGTTTGTCCTCGGCCCTGGTTGGGTTGTGCGTGTGGCAGCCACTCGATGTGTCCCTTTCACGTCGATGTTTCTCTCTCTCTCTCTCTCTTCCTCTCTCTCCCTCCCACTCTATATGAACAAAAAATGGGAAAATGTCCTCGGGTGAGGATAAAAAAAAAAAAATTAAAATTATTCAACATATTCTCTGAAAAAACTAACATGATCTCTATGATTAGATATTCCCGATCTCGCCACAGTGTCCTCGTATGAGGTGATTCTGAATCCCAAAAGACCGATTTATTCACAATCACAATTACAGAATTTCAGTGACAAAAGAATCCACAGTGATCTGATACAACTCTAAATTTATAGTTGAGGGAACTGAGGCCGACTGAAATTAAATTACTTTCATGTTATCCCCAAACCTAAATACATGGGACCAGATGGACCTAAAAGTAAATATATAGGCAAATCATTCCTGAGGCCAAAAATACATGAAACAAATAAAAATGTAGCTCTTTGGTATGATAAGGCTGAACTTAGAAATTTAATATTCTAAAAAATAATAAAGTATTTAATTGAAAATTGTCTTCCTTTTCCAATTTCATTGAGATTTAATGGACATATAGTAACCTACATATATGTAAAATGTACAATTTGATGAGTTCTGACCTATGTACACCCATGAAACCACTCTTACAATCAATATAACACACATTTCTACCAGTCCCAAGAACTTTCTTTACAATCCATCTCTCTCCCTACCACGACTGCCAAGCTAACACTGATCTACCTTATGTCATCACAGATTAATTTGGGCTTTCTAGAACTGTATGTTAATAGAATTATATAATATGTGTTCTTTGTCTGGCTTCTTGAAGTGTGATTATTTTAAGATTCATCCATAACACTGCATGTGTCAGCAGTGTGTTCCTTTTTACTGCTGAGTAGTAGTCCATCATATGCATAGATGCTGTTTGTTTATCCATTAAATTACTTTTATGTTGTCCCCAAACCTAAATATATGGGACTAGACGGACCTAAAAGTAAATATACAGGCAAATCCTTCTTGACACCACAATAAAAAGTACAAGAAACAAATAAAAATATAGCTCTTTTGGATGATAATGCCGAACCTAAGAAATTATTTCCAGTTTCACTATTACAAATGAAATTGCTATAAACATTCATGTATAAATCTCTGTGTGGGCATATGTTACCATTTCTCTTCTGTAAATAACTAGGAATGCAATGGCTAGCTTACAGAGTACATGTATATTTAACTTTTTAAGTAATTGCCAGAATGCCTACCAAAGTAAGTCACAGCATCTTACATTGCATTCCTGTGTACAGCAATGCATAAAATTTCTAGTTGCTCCACACACTCCCCATTCTACAATAAAAATGTGAGTTTACTTCGCATTTCTCTGATAATAAATTATGCTGGTCACATTTTCATGTGCTAATCGATCGTTCATATATTTTCTTTTGTGAAGTATACAAACAGCATCTACTATTTTTTAATTGGATTGTTTGTCTTATTAAGTTGAAAGAGTACTTTATATATTCTGGACACAAATCCTTTGTCTGACACATGTTCTGTAAATGTTTTCTCCTATCTTGCCTTTTTGTCCCCTAATGGATTTTTTAAGAGAAAAAGTTTATAAATCCTATTAATCCATATTTTCTTTCATGATATGGTGTGTCATACCCTAAGGTTTCATTCTGTCACAGAGAATATATCCTATATTTCTTCTAAAGTTTTAATGAAGAAAGCCATAATACTGTATTTTACGAACAGCAGCAACTACTGGGATAATAAACAGTTAGCAATGAAAACAGCTTTGGTTATTCTAGGTTTCTTGAGCTTTCACATAAATTTTGTAATCAGCTTGTTAGTTACAGAGAATATAAAGATAAAAGGATAAAAACACATATATGGTGATTCCTTTTGAAATATTATCATAGGCTTTAACTTGATTGCTCAGATTAAAGAAAAAAATTTTAAATACCATATTTATTTTCCCCTACAATCAGTAGTTCACAAAAGAGGCCACAATCTGTCAGGACTTTCTTATAAAAAGAAAGTCATACTCACTCTGAACAAGACCACGCTCGCCAAAATTTTTCAGATGCTTTTACTTGTAAGATAATCTAAAACGTAACCTTGTAAAAGAATGCTCTATTGTATTTCCACATTTAAAAGTATAAAATTAGTTTTGATGTGCTTAATTCATATATTAATACATGGATGATTCTCATTTTAAATTTAACATAAAATTTAGCATGAGGTATTTGGTATGTAATATGCTGATATGAAAAATGTCTTTAGAAAGAGGCTGAATTCTGAAAGGCAGTATTGTTATCTTAAAGTAATTCAGGCCAAGTGTAAAGAGAGTTCTATTCAAAAAGGAAAATTCTATTCTCACGCTGCATTTCTATCAGGCAGATCATCCAATCCACCATTTCTGTCCACCTGCTATATGCAATACTGACATCAGTGAAACTTGTGTATTTTTATGAACAATAACATCACATACAACTAAACTCAGAACATCAATACAAGAATAGTGTTCCCTTAACAAATATTCTTGTTCATCTTTAAATTTTGAAATGCTATCTGTTATAGCAATAGAGGGCAGAAACTCAGAAAAAAATGTCTTTTTAAAATTTTCCCCGAAGTTTCTGAAATATGTGTGTGTGCGTGTTATTTCTACCAATGAGAGATAAGTACAATATAATTACTCTGCAGTCTAATAAATTTCTTCCTGGTTAAAAGAGTTACAATCTTTTTCAAGAGTAGCATATAGACTTTTAAAAAGCAAAACAAAACTGTGTACTTTGATTATATATTTTAAGGTAGACCAAAGGATAAAACAAGAAAAAACTTCAAAGATCTATTAACTACAGAAGACATTCGTGAGTGTTGCTCACAATACACGGTCAATATTGTGTAGCTACACTAAGAGACTTCAACTTAAATAATACACAACGTAACCCCCTGCTGCTTGCTATAAATATTCATAAGTGGACTTTAGTGACAGAAATTATAAGGACAGTAAAATTAAAGAAAAAAAATTCCCTTTCATTTAAAAGTACAGATAATTATCAAGCCTACAAAGAAAAAATGGAATAACTTCAGCAATTAGGTTGTATGAAATTTAATATCTGCAAATAGTCTTTGATATTAACATTTTATATCCTCTGGATAGTACATATAGTACCTAAATGCTAAATATCTTTTTATAAGCTCTCTAGCATGCAAAGGTCCTTAACAGGATATATCATTCATTAAATGGGTGATTTAACATAAAGGTCTTCTGGCCCTGGCCAGTTTGGCTCAGCGGTTAGAGCGTTAGCCGGCGGACCAGAGAGTCCCAGGTTCGGTTCCCACTAGGGGCATGTACCTTGGTTGCAGTTTGTCTCCGGCCCTGGTTGGGGTCGTGTGGGTGGTGGCCAGTTGATGTGTCTCTCTCACATCAATGTTTCTCTCTTTCTCTCTTCCCCCCTCTCTCCCTCCTGCTCTATCTCGCTCTATCTAAAGATAAATGGGGAAAAAAAAGTCCTCAGGTGAGGATTAAATATATATATAAAGGTCTTTTGTTTTTCTTAAAATCAAATAATTTGCTGCCCACCTGACCATGTCTATAAAACCCGAAGGGCCACTTACCCTATCTAGCAGGGAGCACAGTTTTCCTGCTAAGTCATTCTGCCTTCTATCCTTTACCTAGCTGGGCAACATGGCCTGTTGAAGGAGAAAGCCATGTCATGTACACTATTCTAGCCATTTACATCTAAGTAACCAGATTCTTCAAACTTCACCAGCTGATGAATATATACATTTATTTCTCTCATCTTGATTGGCTCTTAATGATTCTAACCTCCTAGTTGCTTGGCCAATGACTCTAAGCCCTACCTACTTGATTGCCAGAAGCCCATCGTTTGGCAGGCTTATACAACTCCCCAGTATTCTCCGGAATCAAAAGGAGCACTTGCAAGAGTCCATGGATTACTCCTGATTTCTACTTCTCATCACAGGTCACCCAGTCCAGCCCTGATGGATCCAGAAAGATATTAATCAAAGGGAAACCCATAATTCCCTAATACCTAGATGCTGGGTAGCCCTGGAAAGCCACCAAAGCAAATGTTAAAGTGGGGGGAAGGGTACCATCAAAGTACACCCACCAATTGCATCTGATTTCCAGCCGAACTCAGCCTATTATATATTAACTAAGAAATGTGATCCTCACAACAAAATGAAATAGTTATCATCTCTATTTTACAGGAGAAAAAAACTGAAACTTAGGTCCCATAACTTTGTAACAGCCACAAATGGAAAACTAAGGATGGACTCCAAAACTGATTGATAGAAAAACAAAACTAACTCTTATGTATACTATACTTGGATTACACTATATTTCCTCTCCAAGTTTTCACATATTTGTTGGTACAGAAAAGCTGTAAAATAAAAGTTACCACTTCAACACAGTACAATAAGGCCTTAAAAAAAAGTTATTATTTCAATTCAGTAAAAATGTATTGGGGTTTTCAATAAATATATATAATTAGAGGAGACACATGTGTGGTCCTCAGCTAGAATTTTGGCCCCCACAGCACATCTGGCAATGTCTGGAGACATCTTTGGTTTTCAAAAATAGGGGGAGAAGGGCCACTGGCATCTAGTGGGTAGAGGCCCAGAACACTGCTAAGCACCCTACAATGCGCAGGACAGCTCCCCAGAACAAAAACGTACCTGGTTTAAAAATCAATACAACATACAGGTTGAGAAAACCTGTCCTGGAGAAATTTACAACCTAGGGCAGAACTTTACTCCAATTAAGTGCCTAAAAGTTAGGATAACCATTCAAAGAAAAATGATTACTCCTAAAATGGTAGACCATGTATTTAAAACACGCGCACACACGTGCACACATACATACCTTGAAATGTGTTTCTCAAAGGGTGGGAGAAGGGGACAGTGGTAAGATAACTGAACTGCTGACGAAGCAAACTCCATCTGATCTCAGGCAGACCATATCAGAATTGAGAAGGGGGAGGGTTCTGACAAACTACTCTTTAAAATTAAAATGTAGTCACTTTGATTTTTTCTCCAAAGATTACCAGAAAGCATTATCCTACTGAGAGAAAAGTGAGTTCCTCATGTTGTAAAAATATTTTGAAACATTAGTTGTAAGAGGTTGTGCATCTTATTTAGGGCCTTCTTTCCAAAAATCAAAAAATGTTCTTAAGATCTCAATTTATTTTCATCCTTATGTAAACAGCAATTTGGAGCAAGTAGTTAGATATCTCAGTGGGGCTCTTGGCAAAAATTAACAAATAAGGCTATTGCAAGAATACAGGGCACCGAAAGCTTAATAAAAATATCCCTCCATAAAAATACAACCAATATTTTTTACAAAATTATAATCTATAATCAATATTCTAAAACTAAGTCTAGATTATTTCTAAGAGGGGGTTCCATCTCTAAAATGGTATGATTCTGCACATCATTCATTTTTTGTGTACCTTTAGGTGGGAATAATTTATGCCAGATAATAGAAAAAAGGCTAATTAATTTTTTTATTAGCATCTGGTTCATAGAGAGAAAGAATTCACAAATATTGTGAGCTGGTAAGTTTATAGCACTTATACAGGCTACTATAAATACAGCCATGACATGTTTCTGAACCAGACATCTTAAAGAAATTCTATATTAACTTTCTGGTAGATGTTGACCATAACCAGATGCTAGTGTATATCATATTTTATTATATATACGGTCCTAAAATTATCTGAAATTTGAGTTTTTGAAAATAAAATTAGGTTTAAACTGACTAGGTTAGTAATTTAAAACCATCCTGTAGAAAACTTTTTACACAGTTAAGTGTTTTGAAGCGTAAATAAAGCAGTATGATTCTGAATGGAATTCTTTAATATGTTTTATATCTGTGATTACATGCCTTGGAACACTTTAAAATCTTATTTAAATTATTATAAAAGCTCATTGTAAGAGAAAGGCTGAATACTAATGTTCAAGTCATTAGTTTTTTAACTGTTATTCTCTATTAAATTAATTCATAAATTATTCACAAATCCTTAGTTTTACTGTCTTTAATCAATTATAAAATGTTACTATATTTAGCCTTGTGGAGAAAACTATAAATGGATTATATCATATAATTATGAAATAAAATAAGAATGAAAAAGATAAAAAGTACATAGATGGTCCTAGCCGGTCTGGCTCAGTGGTTAGAGTGTCCGTCCGCAGGCCAATGAGTCGCGGTTTCGATTCTGGCCCTGGTCAGGGTTGTGCAGGATGCAACCAGTCCATGTGTCTCTATCACGTCGATGTTTCTCTCTCTCTCCCTTTCTCTCCCTCCATCTGAAGACAAATAGAAAAGTATCCTCAGGTGAGGATTAAAAAAAAAAAAGTACATAAATGATGTCATCAAAATTTAATACGGTTTAACTTTTATTGTAGATGTAACAGTGACAAAACAGACAAAATCCCTGCCCAGATGGAGCTGAGAGTCCAGTGGCCTGGAACCAGCCAACAGAATGCACATCCACTTAACCAAAGAGTGTGTGTTGTCATAAAAATTACTTCCATCACTTCTGTTCTGGGATAATCAAAAATATTTACGCAAATGATTGAAGGGAAACCACATTCCTTTTTTCCACAGGAAACACCCATCAGATCTGTGGCAGGATACTGCTGTCATCAGTGGAAAGGAATCATTTCTAGTGTGCCCTTCCCTTAAACATGGCAGTGTGTAGCGGCAACTGTTGGATAAAATGCATCCTTAACCAATGACTCCAGGGTAGCAATGCTTAACAGGACACCAGTTCTACTATGTACTACTCCAAACTGGGGGGGGGGGGGGGGCAAAAAGGTAATTTTAGGCATATAGTGCCCAGAATTGCTATTAACAAGACAGATCCCTATTCTTTTTTTCTTTATTGATTTCAGAGAGAGAAGAAGGGAGAGGGAGACGGAAACATTGATGAGAGCCCTGGCCGGTTTGGCTCAGCGGTTAGAGCGTCGGCCTGCGGTCCAGAGAAACCCGGGTTCGGTTCCCGCTAAGGGCATGTACCTCGGTTGCAGTTTGTCCCCGGCCCTGGTTGGTTATACGGGAGGCAGCCACTAGATGTGTCCCTTTCACTTCGATGCTTCTCTCTCTGTCTCTCTTCCTCTCTCTCCCTCCCACTCTATCTGAACAAAAAAGTGGAAAAATGTCCTCGGGTGAGGATAAAAGGAAAAAAAAAGGAACACTGATGAGAGAGAACATTGATTGGCTGCCTCCTACATGCCCCCCATTAGGGATTTGGCCCACAACCTGGGCATGTGCCCTGGCCAGGAATTGAACCGGTGACCTCTTGGTGCATGGGTCGATGCTCAACCACTGAGCCACACTGGCCGAGCAATCCCTATTCTTCTTTTCAGAGTCTTTAAACAGTTCCATAGACATGGAACCCATTCAATAAATACGTATTCATAAATCAGTTAATTTAGAAATGTATAATTAGGTTTATACAAAAAGTATAGTAGAAATAGGATAATGACAAAGTGAGCTTTCTTTAAATATTTTAAACCCTTCTCACAGGTTTTTAAGAGACAGTATAAGCCAGGTGTGTCCCCCTCTCCTTCTTCCTCCAATAGCTTTTTTTTTTTTTTTTTTGGCTCTCATGTTGTTTCAAAATAAACTTCTATACAAAATTCTCAGCGGTTGCACTCCCACAGCTGAGCCAGAAAGCAAAAAGCAACACTCTTAAACTCTGGTTTGAAGTGATACACACACATCTGTTCCATTCATATATTTTTCTGACAGACTACTTGATACTCTTGGCACCGTAATTTTTTTCTAAAATGTTAAAAGAGCAGGAGATGGTCAACTTTTTACTCAAAGTCAAACAGAACTGGAGAAGCAAAAATAATCTAGCATTCCCTTCACTCCTGGCAAGAAGTGACACCACACGGCAACATTCAAGAACACTCCTTCCAGCAGTGCATACTAGACCACAGGGTGTCCTTGTGCGCAGGGTGCAAAACCTAGGTCTTCACCTGCTCCCTGACCTTGATCCCTCAGAACAAGCGCAGATAATAGATAATGCTACCGGTCACCCCTTTTCTTCCTCTTTCCCCTTCTGACTTCATAGGAAAACAAAAGAAAGTTCAACGGAATGTTTCCCAGGCAATGGTTCTTTATTCTGACTACATATTAGAATTACCTATGGAACTCAACCATTCCCAAGTCCCACTCCAGACCAATAAAAAATCAGAATTCCCGGGAATGAGAACACATTGATACTTTTTTTTATTTTTAATCCTCACCCGAGGATATTTTTCAATTTATCTTCAGATTGAGTGGAAGGGAGGGAGAGAGAGAGAGAGAGAAACATCGACGTGAAAGAGACACATCAACTGGTTGCCTCCCACACGACCCCAACCAGGGCCAGGGACAAACTGCAACCGAGGTATGTGCCCTTGACCAGAATCGAACCCACGACTCATTGGTCCACAGGCCAACACTCTAACCGCCGAGCCAAACCGGCCAGGGCCACATTGATAATTTTAAGAAGCTCTCCAAGTGATTCTAAAGAGTGGTCATTGTTGAGAATCAATGTCACAGGCTAAACAAACCAGAAGATGTTTGGCCTACGTTTGGGATTGAGAGTTGTCTCTCCCTGCTTTAAATTATTTCTGTAAAAATATATATGAAGATTAAAACCAGAGTTTCTCAACAAAACAGAAGATTTTTATTTGACTATCGGGAGAGCAAACAATTGTTATATATTTTTTTCTTATCAGAGAGTTTTCAGATCGAAGGAATATACCCTTAAAAACATCATGTTTCTACAGTCACGTGATTGAACTTAATATCTGAATGATTCCACTTGGAATCAATAAGGAACTCCCCCCCCCCCCAAAGTACAGAATAATATAGCTGAGTAACCATGTTTTATAACAACTAATAGAACTTGGAAACTGTATTTCCTTGTTTATTTCAGAGACAAGTATGGACCTACATTATATACAAGATTCTTGATACTAAGACATAATAATTACTCATTAGTTTTTCATAACAGGCTTAAATCTGACTACTAAAACAGAAGAAAATAATTGTTTTCTTTAGTCATTAAGAATAACACCTTACAAAAAAAAGAATAATACCTTACTAGTATAATTATTAATGAATCCTAAGGAGAAAAGAGAAATTACATTTTTAAAAGGTGATTGTCTGCTGATTTACTTTGGCATACTTTTGTAAACACAAATCTTTTGTGTGTTTCTCATGTGGCTTTTTTATATGCTACGATGACCCTGGCAACTCCCCAGTCAGAAGGCCTCACGATCAGGTCCCCACAGACATATCCACTGGACACCACTGCAGCAAGTCTCTCCAAGGAGTCATGAGGCTGGCCCTGCCTTTTCTAGACACAGCTATTACAACTTTCACTGATGGAATATAAATACAGAGTAAATGCACATGAACCCTTCATTACAGTGTAAGGACATCAGAAGTGCACAGAGTATACATGAGGGAGTCAGACACCCATAATGCCATTCGATTTGCTCATCTCAGGTTAAAAAGTACCATGGTTTCTTTCTGACCCCCACTGTTCTGTTTTTCCTAGGAGATGACAGTTCCTCTTTCACTTTTCTTCCCCGTTAGATTATTCTAATTCTGATCTTAGGCCACATAATAGCTTTCAATTCTGTATATTCTCTGTTAACTCTGGGTTCCAAGCCCACAAATCCATGCACGGGTCTGAATTGCTCTCCTCACTTTCACCTGAGTGAGTGTTCACTTCTGTGAAGATCCCTGGGTTATCCTAACAGGAATCGCTAGCACCTAAGGCTCAGCCTACTCCCATCTGCACCTACCCTACCTAGACACCACCCAGCTGCCTCTCAACTCTTCTTCCTGGAACTTACAGAACTTGGATAAACTCCCAGATTGCTCATAACCCTGACTTCTGCTTAAAAAAAAAAAAAAAAGTAGACTATT
Source organism: Tadarida brasiliensis (assembly GCA_030848825.1). Lineage (NCBI taxonomy): Eukaryota > Metazoa > Chordata > Mammalia > Chiroptera > Molossidae > Tadarida > Tadarida brasiliensis. The sequence continues at coordinate 71,114,031 of CM061267.1, read as the reverse complement.
ATACACATCGACATAGTAGACCTTCAATGTATAAAGCGATCCTAATTTGTAATATTGTCATTTTTGCAGTAATATTCATATACTTATAAAGCCACACTCATATATTTCGAACCACATAGTTTGGACAGTTTGGAGCCTCCCCTTAACCACTAGGGGTTAGTAAGTTTGGTATGAAAGGCAATTTTCACTCCCACAAAATATTTTGAGGGACCAACTATTTCCCTCTTTAGATCAACATTAGTGTTTACTACAGATGAGGTCCCTTTACAATCTCTGCAGAAAGGGCACTCATTACAAAGTTCTCTTTTCTACAGGCATGGCTGGTGATATTCATACGAATACCACAACATTGGAAATTACTTTATCAATGATTAACTTCTACAAAAGACATACCTGAATTAATGCCACTTAGAAAGAATGCTAAAGTGTCCTTTGTTTGTTTTTTAAATATGCCTCTGGAAAATAAGAGCTTAATATCAAACTTTAATGAATGTCTTTGCCTTCGATACATTTAGAAAACTTCTGATATAGGTACACTTCAACTTTCAGAAGGCAGTGAAAATGAACTCCTTTTGAACTCATGAACAAAAAACACTAATCAAAAAGATGAAAATCTGGAAAATGAGAGATAAATAATTGTAACAAGGCTAGCAAATCAAAATAAAATTTGTGTTTCAACAGATTTTCAAAGATGCCAAAGTTTCTCAAGGCATTTTATTTTCCTCATATAAAAACCCGTTGCTGCCCTGGACGGTTTGGCTCAGCAGTTAGAGCGTCGGCCCATGGACCAATGGGTCGCAGGTTAGATTCCAGCCAAGGGCACGTACCTCGGCTGCAGTTTGTCCCCGACCCTGGTTGGGGTCTTACGGGAGGCAGCCACTCAATGTGTCCCTTTCACATCAATGTTTCTCTCTCTCTCTCTCTCTTCCTCTCTCCCTCCCACTCTATCTGAACAAAAAATATGGAAAAAATATGTCCTCGGGTGAGGATTAAAAAACAACAAAACGAAACCGTTGCTGCCTTATATACAAATGAATGCCTGTCACTATGATAGTTATTTGGTATGAAAGACAAAAAGACCATTTTGAAAAACTTCAAATTTTCTATCTCAAAATTAAGATAACTTTTTTGTTTTACTTTTAATAGCTCAAAGAAATAGCCACAGAAAGATTCATTTTAATTATAATGCAGGCCAAGTCGTTGTTTACAACAACCTTCTTAAATTCTAGTGAAGTCCATTTCCAAATCTAAACAACACGGGTCCCCTGACACATGAGTTCCAGACTAGCCTCCTGCAAGTCAAAATTCATATCTGTAGAACATCAAATCAGCACTGCAGGAATAACAGATCTGGGAATAATTGTTTTCTCACCATCTGCTTATATCAGAAACCAATTGGTGAACTGAAAATGTTAAATAGGGCCCTAGACAAGAAAATCTAAATTACAAGATTTAAAATATATGTGTGTGTATATATATAGCATATATATGAACCAACCCATGAAATTATATTACTTCCACTAAGTACAATGTCATTTCATCATTTTCGTAATCAAAATTGCAAGTCATTCTAATAAAACTTAGTTAAAGCAAATAAATTATATCACTTCTTGAATCATAATATCCAGAGACAGTTTAGGATCAGCAAAAAGAATACTGACCTGGAGTCCTAACCCTGAGACTGAACTAGCTGTGTAATTCTGAGACAGACAAGCCATCTGCATCACTCACTTCACCTGCCTACCTGCCTTACAAGGAAACTGAGGGAACAAACAAGATAACAGGCATGGAAACTCCTCCTAAATTGTCCTGTCTTTTATAAATGTATAAGGCAAGATCAATCAAAAAGCAACAAATTAAATTACCAATAGGTGGGAAATGTTCACCTGGAAAAGGAACAAAGATCAAATTCAAGTTATTTAGGCTATAAGTAGAGAATACAAAAAAGCAAATATACTTAAAAATATATTTCCAGTCAATGTTAGGAAAGGAAATGGCTACTAATACATATTACAATTAGAGAGTAAATGTATACGGATGTAAAGTATACATGCAAAAAAATCTACATACAATTGTTACAGCCATGAAAAATGCCTTTCTTAAGATCTGCTAGGCCTGTCCTTGAGTGCACTGAACTGTAATAGAACAGATTTACTGTCTCAATCCACAAACACTTTCTGAGCACCTATCCTGTGAAAGCACTTTGCTGAATGCCGAGGCCATAAAGATGCGTAAGAAGTCATTTTTCCTGCACTACTCAAAGAAGAGCTACATCAACACTACATGATTAACCTCTATACAATAATAAGGTAACTCAACTGGTTTTACCAAAGAGTGATCGTATTCTTCTTGTTCTGTCAAGTAATGCAACTCAGTAGTTACATCATCAACAATTTCTTAGTTTTATTGGGACTGGTTCATTTGTTCATTGGATAAATATTCTTGGAGCTCCTAACAGTCATTATGGATGTGTCTCAAAGGAAATCTTTACTTAAAGACTGTACAACAAGGACATAATAGATAACTAAACAATTTGGTGTGGGTTTTTTTTGTTTTTTTTTAATCCTCACCTGAGGACATTTTTTCATTTTTTGTTCAGAGTAGGAGGGAGAGAGAGAGAGAGAGAGAGAGAGAGAGAAACATCGACGTGAAAGGGCCACATCAAGTGGCTGCCACCCGCACAACCAACCAGGGCCGGGGACAAACTGCAACTGAGGTACATGCCCTTAGCGGGAACTGAACCTGGGTCTCTCCGGACCGCAGGCCGACGTCTAACCACTGAGCCAAACCAGCCAGGGCCAATTTGGTGTTTTTTTTAATCCTCACCCGAGGACATTTTTGCATTTATCTTCAGATAGAGCGGGAGGGAGAGAGGGAGGAAGAGAGAGAAATAAACATCGACGTGAGAGAGACACATCGAGTGGCTGCCACCCACATGACCCCAATCGGGCCCGGGACAAACCGCAACCGAGGTACGTGCCCTTGGCGGGAACCGAACCCAGGACTCTCTGGTCCGCGGGCCGATGCTCTAACCGCTGAGCCAAACCGGCCAGGGCTGGTGTTTTCTTTTGACCGTCCTTTTCAGTAAGAAGAAAAATATAACTAGCCTACTGAAGGTGTGAACTAATGCTATATCTACCCTGCCTGTTTACCTCTCATCCATCCATGGTGCTTTTTCTCGCTTCTGAAACACACTAATAAAGCAGTGAAGAACACAGGATGGCTTTCAGATGAAATAATTAAAGTGTAAGCTCTTAGGTTCTGGTTGCAGATGGCCCCAGGTGTACACAGAGCACATTTTTGCCAAGAAATACAATGCAAGCTGTTGACACTCTGCTTCCTTCATAAAAACTTCCCCAACAATTCAAGGTCACAACCAATGATCTACTATTTAGAGTTCAAAGTACAACATTCTTTAGAATGCAGTCCAAGTAGTTTCCAGATTAAATAACACAACCACAATAACTGGAGGAGGGAGGAGTAAAACACCTACATGTTGCCATCTTCATAGAGAGTTCTTGTAAAATGGATAAGCAGAAATCTAATACACAGAGTACTGAGAAAGCAGAGTAAACCAAAATGCTGGACTGGTTTTAAAATAAACTATTCTAAGATTGTTTAAACATGTAAAACTTACAATAGAGACCGTGCATGTTCAATGTACTGCACAAAGGTTAATAGGAAACGGAGTTCTCTAAGAGCTCAGAATCAAAAGGACCTTTTTTTTCCCCCAATCAAGCTGACTTAAGGAGAATAAGACACTGAGTTTGGATATAAGAGGTCTTATTTCAAATGCTAGAAAAACCCATATGAGCAAGGTAGTTTAAGATTCATTACTTTAGGACAAAACATTTGACCCTTTTAGAAGTTAGTTTCCTCCCATGTAAAATGAGAGGGGTAAATAGTTCACTGGTCTTCAATTTTTATTTTCAGGAGTACCAGATTGCTCCAGGGTTAGGTGGAAACCAAGCCAGCTCCAAACCTCACTTAAATGAGAGCAGATGAAGTTTTAACTGTTTTCTATATTGGAGTCCCGTGTGGAATTTCATTTGAAAAACGGGGGAAGGGCTCTGCTGCTAAAAAGAATTACTCAGAAAACAACAAAAATAAATAACCTCAGATCATATTTATTCAAAATCATAACTGCAATAATAAATACTTCTATTAAAAACAGAAACTGTTCCACTTCTGCCATAACACAATAAGTAGAACTGATCATGCCTTCCACCATAAACAACTAGAAGACTGTAAAATACTATTTTTTCAGACACTGGGATAACAGGAAGCCCAGGACTGATCCACAAGTGAAGAAAACCAGACAAATGAGTGAAACTCTTCTTCCAGGAGGCACTTTGCATAGCGGAGTGCAGGGAGGGAAACCTCCTGAAAGTTGATCATGGCAGCCTCACTTAGTTGAGGAGACAGAAATAAGATTTGGAGGAGACTAAAGAGACTGGAGTTTGTGGGACAAAATACCAGAGAGTTGGGAGCTTGGCAGAGAAATAGGTCCAGAAATCCACACAGAGGTCCCTTGAGTCTATGGCTGACTATTAAGCTATCCATATCTAGGGAGAAAACTCCATGAGATTGGACTACACTACTAGGGAATTGTAAGCTAAATAAATTCCAGGTGGTTTCACTGGGCTAGGAGACCTTTGAGTTCTGATGGACGTGAATGGACAGATTCATCAAACACCCCAGACATTAAGCAGATACCCAAGAAAGGTTACATATACTTCAGTAGTAGCGCTTAATTAGCCTGCATGAAGGTGTTGCTATCCTAAAGCTTTGAAAAAAAGCCTGAAAAAAATCAAGAGCATAGTAACTTAGCCACCACTTGAAACAAATTTCAAAACATTTAAAGAAACACAATAAAATCTAGTCACTTAGCATAGCAGTCATGATATCTGACATCCAATCAAAAATTTTCAGGCATGAGTAAAAAGACAAAAATGTAATCCATAAATGGGTGGTGGGTGGGGAAGAGAGAATAGAACAGACCGCCAAAAGGCAAAATCTAATATACTTATCAAATACGCAAACTTTGAAACAATGTATATGAATAGGCTCAAGTATTAAAACAAAATCTGATAAAAGGAAAATGGAAAGCATAAAAATGGAACTTATGGGGGTGAAAAAACACACTATCTGAAATGAAAAGATCATTACATTTAAAAACACAGCCATAGAAACTAACAAAAATGGAAGACAGAAAAAGAAAGGACTGCAAAACATGAATAGAGCGTAAGTAACCTGTGGGCCAATATTTAACAGTCTGACACGTGAAATTAGAATTAAGAAGGGAAAAGAGTAGGTCAGAAAAAGCACTTGGGAAAATAATGACCAGTAATTTTCCAGATTTTTATAAAAGTAACAAACTCACAGATAGAAGAAGCTCCAGTGGGATATGCACAATGAAAACCACGCCAGCACACATCCACATCACATTACTCAGACCCAGGGATAAAAAGAAAATCTTAAAGCAGCTTTAAGAGTCTTTAACTTGTTTACATATGAGTCTTTGTCAGATATATGCAAGGCAAATATTTCCTCCTAGTCTCTACTCATTTTTAACAGTGCTTTTGGTGATAAGACTTTAATTTTTATCGGTCCAATTTATCAATTTTTCTTTTATGTTTAATGCTTTATATGCCTTGTATAATAAATCATTTCCTATCTTCAGGCCAGGAAAATATTTTCCTATGAGCTCCTATGATTCATCACAAATTAATATTTGTATATATCATGAGCTAGAGGTCAAGGTACATTTTTTCCCAAAGATATATCCAGTTGTTACAGCAAGACTGGAAAACATCGTAATTTATGGGACATTGTGTCGCGTACTCAGAAGGGCTTTGTCTCACTAGTGAAGAGTAATGAGTCACAGAATAAATGCAGCTCTTATCCTGCCCAACGAATATTTAAAAGCAAGATAGAAAAAAAAAAAAATCATGCTGTTTTCCAGTAACTTAACTGCATCCTAGGAAAAAAGCTCAAAAATATTTATGGAAATACAAAAATATCTAGCACCCAATAATGGCTGGCATCCAAGCAAAGATTATAAGAAATGCAAAGAAGCAGGAAAATTTGAACCATGATGCTGAAAAAAAATCAATCAACTGAAACCAACCTAGAACTGACACAAATTTTAGAAATGGTAGATAAGGACGTGAAACCATCATAACTGTACCAAATGGTCAAAAAGTTGAGTAGCTGAGTCATAAAAGAAAAAATTACTAAACTGAACTTCAAAATTAAAAAGCTTCTTCTATCCAAAAGACACAGTGAAGAGAATAAATGGCCAAGCCACAGACTGGGATAAAGTATTTGAAAAAGCATGTATCTTAAAGAGGCTTGTATCCAGAGTATATAAAGAACTTTTAAAACTCAACAATAAGAAAACGAACAACTTAATTTTAAAAATTGGAAAATATTTCATCAGACAAATACACAAGATACATGGATTAAAAACAAAAGGCTTACTAAAAGATGCTCACTATTATTCGTCATTAGCGAAATTCAAAGTAAAACCACAACACTCTGCTACACACCTAGCAGAATGAATAAAATTTTAAAGACTGACCATAACAAGTGTTGCTGCAGAGCTACAGGAACCGAAATTCTGATACACTGTTCACGGGAATGTAAAGTGATACAACCACTTTGGAACAATTTGGAAGTTTCTTAAAAAGTTGAACATACACCTACCATCTGACCCAACCAACCCACTCCTAGGTGTTTATCCCCTCCAAAATGGTGTATGTTTATACACACATTTCATAACAAACTATTTGGAATACCCCAAACTGGAAACAATCCCTATAAGTTCACCAGATAAATGGATAAACAAATTGTGGTATAACATAAAATAGAATCCTACTCAGCAATAAAAAAAAGAATAAAGAATTACTATGTGACAAGATAGATAACTGTGCTGCTCAAAAAGCCAGACCAAAAAAAAAAAAAAAAAAAGAGTACATACCCTATAATTGCATTTATATAAAATTCTAGAAAATGCAACTAATCTAGAATGGTAGAAAGCATCTCAGTAGTTGTCCAGAGTGGGAGGGTAGAAATCACGGACTCAAAGAAACTTTTGGATGTGATGATATGTTCATTATCTTCATTGCTGTGATTACCTGATAGGTGTATACATTACGTTCAAACTTACCAAATGTTATACTTTAAACATGTACTGTTTATTGGATATTGACTGTACCTCAATGAAGTTATTTTCAAAGAAAAAACCATAACCAATCAACCTGTGACAGCCAAAGGGAAAAACGAGAAAGAGATATGGTGAACAACTACAGTTTAGCACACATTTAATGATTTCCATTGTGCAATATCCAGAACATCATACGTTAGTGGTTAAGAAGACCCTGGATCTCACTTGGCTCTATCATCCAGATTTTATCCTTCAGAAAACAGATTCAGAGAGCAAGCTCCTGTCATCACAAGAGCCTTACGCCTTCCCACCACCATCGTGAATTACAAATTCTATAATGTACTTGCTACACAAGGGGAACAGACAAGGCCTGACCTCCTAAATTCAGTGCCCTTTACATTACACCACTTGGCCTCTTAAAACTGGGTCCTTTTAAAATTAGAGACACGTCCTGGCCAGTATGGCTCAGCGGTAAGAGCATTGCCCGCAGACCAAAGAGTCCCAGGTTTGATTCCGGCCAAGGGCACGTACCTCAGTTGCGATGTTTTTCTCTCTCTCTCTCTCTCTCTTCCTCCCTCTCTCCCTCCAGCTATATTGGAAGATTAATGTAACAATGTCCTCAGGTGAGGATTAAAAATAAATAAATAAATAAATAAATAAATAAATAAAAATTAGAGACACATTTTATTTATTATGTATAAAAAGACTATTTTAAGATACACCCTACTAAAAGATCTTCAATAAAAGTTGTTAATATATTGATGAATCAAATGCTTTATGAAGCATATCTTACAATGGATCAAAACAGCCTTTTTCTAATTATGTTAAAAAACTTCAGAGTATCAGAATTACCTGGATGGTTTGGTAAAAAGGTGATCACCACCTTTACAGTTCTACAGTAAACCACTGGAAGGAAATTGGGAATGAGAAAAAAGATTACAGTGTGCTCCAATGGAAAAAAAAAATCCGAAGGACTCTCTACTGCACACCCTCCCTTATTAGTTGATTCTAGTCTTTTGTTGATTTTAGCTTTTTTTTTTTTTAAAGAGTAGTCTGGGGTCTGCAACAAAATTGAGAAAGTACAGAGATTTCCCATATATCCCCAGCCCCACACATGCATGGCCTCCCCAATAATATCAGTACCACTCACCAGAATAGTACAATTTTACCAAGGATCAACCTATGATGACACATAATAATCACCCAAAGTCCACAGTTTACTTATCCTTGGTGTTCATTCTATAGGTTTGGACAAATGTATAATCACATATATCCACCATAATATCATGCAGAATATTTTCACTGCCCTAAAATTCCTCTGTGTTCTGCCTATTCATCTCTCTACCCTCCCCTCATTTTTTTTTTTTTTTTTTTTTGATTCTCACCTGAGGATATTTTTCCATTGATTTTCAGATAGAGTGGGAGGCAGAGAGGAAGGGAGGTGGAAAGAGAAAGAGAGAGAGGAACATCAATGTGAGAAAGACAGATAGATCGGTTGCCTCCCACACGACCCGACCAAGGCCAGGGATCAAACTGCAACTGAGGTACGTGCACTTGAAGGGAGGTTAACCCCACGACTCTTTGGTCCCCGGGCTGGCGCTATAACTGCTGAGACAAACCGGCCAGGGCCCCCTCATTTTTTATAAAGTGGTATAAGATTCTCATTTCACTTTCCCATTATTTTCAACAAAGGTTAAGAAACTGTAACAGGAAGAATTACATGCATAATTCAGATACTACTCAAATACTGTTTTTATATGCAAAAAGAATTATTTAGCCTGGCTTTCTAATCTAATCAGATCTACTGGAAACTGACTCAATCTCTACAATTTATTATTTATTTAAATACACACAGTGTTACCATTTGAAAACATTAAGAACAAAAAAAAAAAACCTTACAAAACTGCTGAGATGACCTCTTATCCAGAAATATTTTTAAAAATGGATAGGTCTCGCCCTGGCTGGTTTGGCTCAGCGGTTAGAGCGTCCGTCGGCCCACGGACCAGAGAGTCCCGGGTTCGGTTCCCACTAGGGGCACGAACCTCGGTTGCAGTTTGTTCCCACCCCGTTGGGGTTGTGTGGGTGGCAGCCAGTCGATGTGTCTCTCTCACATCGATGTTTCTCTCTCTCTCTCTCCCTCTCTTCCTCCCACTCTATCTCAAGATATATGCAAAAATGCCCTCAGGTGAGGATAAAAAAAAAAAATGGGTCTCCTCTTCCACTGTTAAATGAACAATGTCTAAAATAAATACTAGAATGACAGAACATAAAAGTTCTATTGTCAAATCATAAAGAGCCTTTATTCTTTTTTTGTTTTGATTGACTTATTTCCTCCAGAGTTGCAATATACACATTTGGGTTAAGTCTACCTATTCCCAACATCGGCTTCTAACAGAATTTTCTGGTTTTTAGTCATAATGAAGACCAAATATCAAAAGGTAAGAGTTTCCCATCAGGAAACACAGATGACAAACTCCTAGGTCTCTTGCGCACAGGAGTGAAGGGTAATGAACCTATGACCCAACTGAAAGTTTGTATTGTATTAGCTACTTTTTAAATCCAACAAACAAAACTTATACACAGAAGAATGTGTTTTCTCACCTTTAAGCTAAAATATTAAATAATTCAGAATACAAGCGAGCTGTACTTCAATAGACAATTAATGTTTTCCAAGAATAAAGCCAGAAATCTAAATAACAACACAAATGTATGTAATGGGATAAGGAGCAATTGGTATAAAAGTAGGTTAGCAAATAAGTCAAAAGGAAAAAATTATTCCAGATGTTTTGATATGGGCATTTTTTGAGAATTTAAAAAAATGGCTCATATATAGTTGGTATAAACTTCATTGTGTTAAACATTTTTACATGACCCATATTGCTATAACAATTAGTGATTGGTATATGTATATGTATATGTATATGTATATGTATATGTATATGTATATGTATATGTATATGTGTGTCCCTTTTAATGATTGCATAATAGAGCATTCAGGGAAGATACCTAAAATGTTAAACTTTAGGATAAGGAAGTATTTACATGGATATGTATATTCACTAGTGTAAATAATGCTACCAAAAACAGTCCCTTCTTTTTTGGCTTATTTATGTAGGATACATTTTGAGAAGTAGCCTACTAACTCAAAAGATATGAACACGTCTTGACTTTTATTGGAGAAAATGTCTCTTCTCCTGCTGTCATACTTAATATATAAAAGGAATACTGCTTTTTTTTTATAGCTAAGATACTATTTTCTTAATAGTATTTAACCTCCAAATCTTCAACTATTTTTGTAGTTACATTGAATTTACAATTTTTTTCTTTAAACAAAGTTTGAAAAGTTGTTTCTCTGCTGAAGAGAATGAACTATTTTAACATAATCAGCGGAGGCACAGCCAAAGCTAGGTTTAAAAATCCTATTTCCAGCCCTGATGGGTTTGGCTCGGGGGTTAGAGCGTCAGCCCGAGGACCAAAGAGTCACGGGTTCGATTCCCAGTCAAGGGCACATACCTCGGTTGCAGTTCGGTCCATGGCTCTGGTCGAGGTCATGCGGGAGGTAACCAATCGATGTGTATCTCTCACATCAGTATTTCCCTCTATCTCTCTCTCTCTCTCTCTACCCCTCCCTCCCAGTCTATCTGAAAATAAATGGAAAAAATATCAAGTGAGGATTAAAAAAAAAACTCCTACTTCCAGAAAGACAAACCAAAATATCTGAAACTGGAAGCATCATTTTTTAAAAGTATGTAGTCTATCCAAAAGTCAGAATCATGAATCTCACCTCTGAATATCAGTATTTTACTCTACTGTGATAATAATTTTAATTATTCTATTATAAGAGATCATGAAATCAGGCAGACAAGAATACCGGGGCAAGGAAAGAAAACAGACCAGGTCCTTCCAGAACCTGAGTAACGGAACTACAGATTTAACTAAAAAGACGTAACAGTGGTGGTAAAAGTAGGGCGCAACCTTGAAACCACCTATCTAATGTATCCAATATTATTCAACCAAAAAAAAGGTTAAAAAGCTTTCTCCCTATCCATCAAATTTTTACCCATTGTATTTTCTACCTGCTGGTCTCAAATTAGCTTCCAAAGCTTTAAAAAACTGTATAATCCGTATTACATTGAAAATCTAAAAAGGGCTACCTCTTCCCTTCCTCTCACATGCCAAATCTTTAATATCTCATTTTTCTCAAAAGTTTCTCACATACATCCATACATGGCAATACCACCAGCTATTAAATTGGAAAATATTAAAATTGTATGGTTCCATTTCATATACAGAAAGAGAGAGGAGCCTGGGGAAGCACTCTCACTCAAGAAACCAACCCTCCTCTGCAATAACAACAATTTGTAACAACCCTCAATTTTTCTTCATGACTGCTAAGGAAATATGGACATCAGTGTGAAAAAAATAAAAATAGAAAAGTATTTCTATTAGAATATATATACATATATGTATAACTATAAATATAAGTTAACCATGGTAAACTGCCTAAGATGAGAATTTTATTTGTAAATACGAAACAGAAACTGGAGGCTGAAAATAGGATCTGTAATACAAAGCCAAAAAAAAATGCCCAAAAGAAAATGATCTTTAATAATAAGATTTTTAAAAATTGTACATAAGACCTTCTGCCTAAGAAGTGATCTAGTGAAGAGAGTATCCTGAGAAATAGGATCTGATCAAAAACCTAGGCTTCTAGCTCCCATTTTCATTCTTTCAACTATACACAAATGAGGTGGTTTAAAAGCTGTGAGCAAGCAAGATCTTCCATTATTCTCTATCACAATTCTATAGCAATTTATAAATATTTATTCACTTGTTTATTATATCTTCCACTACACTGGAAGTTCTATCATGCTGAATGACTATCATCAGCATTTCTTAAATTATTTGATGGTGAAGATCACTTTCTTAGAATCAGTGGGCTTTAGGTAAACATTCAATACTTTTACCACCATTTGCATAAGAACCAGAAAAGAAAAGTTATTTTTATGTACACTGTCATAGTAAAACATTCTATAGTTGTGGAGAACCTTGGACATCAGCTAGGCCAAGAGTATTGAACTAGCAAATCAAGACCCAGTAATGGGCTATTAAATCAATTTCACTAATGTACAATATTTTTAATTAATTAGAACAGAAACTTTCTATTGTATGATGTAAAGGTATTTGATGAAACTTTTATATATATCATGTATTACATATTATAACTAATTATTAATACATATGTGCACATACATGTACACTCACATAAATGTACAAGACTGTGCACTTGGTTAAAAAGTACAATGAATTCTTACTATAAGTTAAAAATTGTCTGGTCGGTGTGGCTCGGTGATTGAGCATCAACCCATGAACCAAGAGGTCGCCAATTCGATTCCCAGTCAGGACACATACCCAGATTGTGGGCCCGATCCCCAGTGGGGGACATGGAGGAGGCAGCCAATCAATGTTCTCTCTCATCGATGTTTCTATCTCTCTCTCCCTCTCACTTCTTCTCTCTCTATAATCAATGAAGGGAAAAAAAATTTTTTTTTAAATTGTGGTCAATATTTTTGTAAAAACATTGATCTGGACAATTATACCAATGGTTCTTCACAAGTATTAATTTTCAGATCTATTATGACGAATACTAAAAGATATCATGAAGCCAAAAGATGATTTTTTTGCATTATCAACCAGTATGAATTATTCTCAGCTTTTAGGTCATTGTGATTTATACCTATATACCATCAAGCTAGAATTTGGCTTCCACTGTGTTAAATAACTGGCCATAGGATATAGAAGATAGCTGTACAGTTACTATTCAAAACAAAAACTAGGTAATGAGTCTTACTCTTCCACCTAAGCTACCACAGACACTTCCCCTATGGAAGATTAAGAGGTAATACCTGAACATGGTACAATGAGTATTCTGAGCTTTTCCATGGGGTGAGCTTGATAATAACAGATTACAAGTAACTGCCAAGTCAAATGAAAAGTCTTTCTAAAAAAAAAAAAATTTAAGTCTATATTATCTAGACATAACCTAAAATTACTGTCAACCCTTTGCATCTATTTGCTAAATAGCATTTAACATTGGTGCTTATTATCTTCTGTAAAAATATAAGGGTGATACACTCACACCACACATTCCATTGAGAGACCTCCAACACAACTCTTGTGAGATGGCACTGATTCATGGCTATACTGTCCTACAAAGACTTGCTAACGGGGATATATGGAACATGCCTGACCACTATTAAACTGAAATTAAAGCAATTTATGGCTAAAGAACAAAAAATTTGATCTGGAGTTACAAATATATGACAGATTTGCTTACAAAATAGTAAGTGTTTGTTCAAATAAGTAATTTCTAATAGTAAAAGAGCCATTCTTCCTTCAGAATTTGCCCAGAAAGCTCCATAAACTTCCTTTAAAAACTCTATTTCTGTCATTAAAAATTTCGATGTTTTGAAAAGGAATACTACTCTGAAAACCCAAATCAAATGGATACTGAAAAATGGATTAGTGAAGAATCTATATTAACACTGAAAAGCTGAAACAGTTTTCACAATACTTACACTAGGTCATGACTTCATTCTAAACACAACTGCTGTTTATTTCCGAGAAAAGCACTCAACAAAAATTTGCTGAATGAAAATGAGTGCAGCCCCATAATAAAAGACCAAGGCAGAAAAAATACTGAGGATGAAGTGGCAATGTAGAATGTGTAAGCAACCTAAGAAAAGGAATAAATATGTAGGAGAAATACTATGCACACCTAAAATTATTCATCAGGCCTTCAGAAATTACTAAAAGGAAAACCTGTAATATTTATTCATTCTTTCAAAAGCCATTTATAATTTAGTCTCGTTTATAATCATAATTTACTAGTTTGGCTTTTTGGTACAGTTAATCTCAGGTAAACTGGAGCAACTTATTTTCCTAGACTATTCCTCAGCAAAATGTTCTATTAAGAAACCATTTTATTGGCCAACATCAAGGCTACAACCTAGAGCTCTAGGTGATGTTGGCCAGACGCCCACACTGTCCTGTGTCTCCACATTCATAAGCTTTGCATCATTATCTACTTCGTTAATCTACTGGGGCTAAATACATCATGTCCTTTATCCCACTTCACATCACTCAACACAAGAAGCTCAAGGAGCCCAAATCATACCTTCACCAAATGGTCTGTCATCCTCACAGTGCTCTCTCTATTCCCTGATCTGGTCCCATCTCCCATTCTTCCTCAGAGCCTAGAACACTGCCGTGATGCCCTCTGGAACTCACCTTCAACTGTCTGTATACCTGTTTCACTTATCTCCTTCAAATTCTCTCCTGAACCCACCCCATGCAGGTTTTTGTCTCCACTTCCCATGAAAATGACTTGTCAGAAATCACCAATGTCCTCAATGTCACTCAATCAATGGTCAATTTTCATAGTAGTTGCACTATAAGCAACATTTAACAGGATTGATCATTAGCTTTTTCTGGAAACATTTTTTAACTTGGCACCAACTACCTTCGTTCTTCTTGTTCACTGGCTACTCTTCTCATCTCCTTTGCTGACTCCATATCTCCCCAATCTCTCAATTTTGGAGCTCTCTGGGCTCACACTTGGACCTCTGCTTTTTTATATCCACCCTCTAGTGACAATTGCCAAATTTCTATCTTCAACCCAGACTTTCCCCTTAAATTGCTTATTGAATATCTCAATTAAAATGCCTAACAGGTCCTGGCCGGTTTGGCTCAGCGGTTAGAGCGTCGGCCTGCGGTCCAGAGAGACCCGGGTTCGGTTCCCGCTAAGGGCACGTACCTCCGTTGCAGTTTGTCCCCGGCCCGGTTGGGTCGTGCGGGAGGCAGCCACTCGATGTGTCCCTTTCACATTGATGTTTCTCTCTCTCTCTCTCTTCCTCTCTCTCCCTCCCACTCTATCTGAACAAAAAATGGAAAAATGTCCTCGGGTGAGGATAAAAAAAAAAAAAATGCCTAACAGGTACCTCAAATTTAATATGTTAAAACTATATTCTTGATCCACCCCAGTGCCTCCAAGCCTCCATCTCCTACAGTCTTCCTTCTCGTAAGGAAAAGCAGTAACATGCTTCTAGTTGCTTAGGCCACACTGCCTATATCGTTGACTCTCATACACCACAGCTAATCTATTAGCCAAGTGGGATCTGCCTTCACAATATATCAAGACACATTATATGTTTACTTATTCAGTTATTGTTTATTCTCTGTGCTCCCAGCAATAATATAATAAGCTACATATGGGAAGGGACCATGTCTGTTTTGGTTACTGTAGTATCTCCAGGACCTACAATACAGCCCATCACATAGTAGACTCTCAAAATATATGTGGAAAGAATAATTAAATGAATGAATGAGAAGTTCCAGATCCTCAGTTCCACTCAAAACAACAGCAACCCCATCAAGGTAAAATATTCCTTAAGGATGAACCTGAAACAGCTTTAATCATTCTTTTACAGAGCTCCTTGCATCTAATGAATACATATTCAGCAACCATGACCAGTCAAAACAAAATATGGATTAAGAATAAAACATGTTAATTATAATAGAGATCATTTATTATGGATGGCTCACCAAAGGTCAAAGCATTCAAATCCAATATAACAGAAAATGCTATAATATTTCATATAATTTTATGTCATTGATAATTTAGTAGGCATTTCAGTTTTGTGCCCTGGATAACACCAATCATCACCATCTTTGTCAGATAACAGATAATTTCCCAAACAAGCTTTACATCATTAGCCCACACCAGCCTCATTTAAGAGAGACAGTGATTAACCTTATTAATTAATGCTGGTTATAAAATAGAAGAGAGCTAGACATTTTATAGCAAAATCTGTTACAGGCAACCCCTGATTTACGAATATGCACCCATTTGGAGAGTAGAGAAAACAGAAAAAGAAAAGAGTGGAAAAACTGAGGCCATCTTTCTAAAATGGTAATCACGGGGGTAATGAATGACCTTAAAAGATGCTTTTTATGGGGAGGGGACAGCTGTACATGAATGTGCAGTTAATAAATTACTGGTTCCAAGCTTGACCAGTGACATCTTCTGAGAAGACTCTAACCCAGCTAATCAAAGATAAGCTATTTATTTCAAATGACTTGGAATGTATTTTCCCATAGAAACAAAAAATATCCTCTTAATAAAGTAAAACTGTAGTTAAAACTTAAGGTACATTTTGGGTTAAAAAAAGACTTGTGAGCTGGCCTGGGAACATCGCCAATATTTTTTATACTATTTCCGTAAGACGGGAAAAAAAATGTGTTCTGAGTTCCAAACAGCTGCCTTACACATACACTTCTGAAACACAACTGGCTCGTATGCTGGAAACTATCTGTACATAGGTTAGGTTTCATGGGATTCCATTTGGCCCACGGCATTTCTGCATATGTTTAAGAATAGGTCACTTTGTACTAGGCCTCTTCCACTCAGATGGCGCAGTTTCAAAAACCTCCAGCTTGTCCAGAGGTGAATGAGCTTGCTTACCATTTCATAAAATTTGCAGCAAAGCCAAAAGAAGGGCTTCAAGCTACCAGGCTACTTTTCTTCCTCTATGAATGGACTAGACTAAACTTCCCATATCACACTGATTTATGTCAATTTGGGAGTTGAAGTACAATGTCACTACTTATTTGATTTAGAGACAGAGCCATACCCAGACTCTTCTAAGCAGTACAATACAGAATTTGTTTTCCAAATTAAGAAAAATTAGAATTAATTTTTGAGAATTTCAAAATACAAGCTAAAATTCTCAGAAAAGCTTCCTGGGGTTCCTAAAAATGTGAATTAAGAGAATCACATATAAACGGGGATATTTCAGATACTATTAACATAATAACAATTCAATGCCTACATTGAAACAGGTAAGGAACAGAGGGCACAGAGCCAAATATGTCACTGACATATTGTCACAGATTAGTGCTATAATAATTAACAGTGCTTTACTTATTTATGAATCATTTTAATATGCCTCAACTGAATAGCTCAAACAGCTGTCTACAGTGGTTGGAAATACTGTTAGCTATGTCAAGACCAGCTTGACTCTGCCAAAGACATTTATGTATATTTCCCAGGAGAAAACAAAACAAGAAATGTCAATGTTCTTTAGCAGAAAAACAAGAATGAAGCTCTGTTGGGCTGACCTAACTAAAGAGATCCATTAGTGCCCTGGTGTTTCTGAGGTGAATTAATCAGAAGAAAAGGTCATACTCTTGCTCTTTTCCCAACACCCTTCCTCTTGATACGTCATCCACTCTCATGGTCAGACAGATGCACTCAATCCAATGCAAAGACCTATTTTCACAAGACAGCTCTTTCCAATTGGGTGTCCTGCCATTAAACTCACTGTGGCATATAAAGATCACGCTCAACTTGTCCAAAACCATATTCACCATTTGCCTAACAAAATTACTCCCTTCATTTCCATTTCTGCATCTGTGATTATCCCACTATCTCTGGCTGGGAACTTGGTTTACCACTAACATCAGAATTACCTGGAGTGAAAAGATACTTGACCCATCCTTCCAAAATCAGCACCTCAAAAGGTGTTATCAGGAAATGTTTAACAAGCTCCTCAGGTGATTCTAATGCACATTCAAGTTTGAAGACTTCTACCTTATATTCCGACTTGCCTCATTCAGTTCACCCAATACCGCCTTCTTCCTCTCTCAGAACCTATTCCTACAAGAGTCCAACATCCTACAACCACAACCAATTCCCTAAATGGTGTCAATAATTTCTCAAATTGAAATTTCTAAAACATCATTTTTATTTTCTCTACTCTATAACTTGTCGTGACTTACACACCATAAATAAAATTCATCTTCATAATTTCTGGGACTCCCTTTAATCTGATCCCAAGTTATCTCTCTCTCATCCCCCATGAACCCTCTACTCCAGTCATAAACCCTCACTCAAAATACAAACCAATGAGTGTACTCATTTTAGTCTGACATACTCCACCACCACCAATTCAACTTTCCAAAATCTCTAATGTTCACTCCTCTCTTATCTATGTATCCTTCCCAGGAAACCTTAAGTCTCCAACTCCCTTCTTGGCTCTCAACACATCACATTACTGCAATTGCTGTTAGACATTTTTTTGCCTTTTGTTTTTTGCCTTTTGTTCGCTCCACATCTCCTAGGCAACAATCTCATTAAAGCACTTCTTAAAAATCCCTCTTACTCAACAATTGCCAATATTAGTCTTTATTACCCCTTTCATTATGTTCAAATCCCAGGGATAGTATATAAAGGCCCCATCAACTATACTACATCAGTTCATTCCAGTTGTCCCCAAAACATGATCTTATTCAAGCTACTCTTATCTAGAAAATTCTTCTCCTTCCACTCTATCAATACAAAAATTCTGTATTTATTTCAATAAAAGGTACAAGACTCAGCATCATTAGGTTAAAAAAGTTTGACCCTTTTAACTGTAGGAATTTATCATCTAAGGCAGAAAATACCTTCATAAACAGCAATAAACAAAATACACAAACACATACCTTATTTTTATTATGCAATGAATGTATTTTTTATTTTATGTTTTGGGAATGCTCCTTCTTTTCACACATTTAATAAAAAGGGACAAAATTTTCATAAGGTAAAAAAGTAAAGAAAGTAAAATCCCTCCACTGTTTTAAATAGCAAACATTCAGAAAATGTAGTAAATAATTGCTACTTCTAGTTGTTGTTTTTTTGTAATTACCCTATCCAGGAAGTAGCTATTGTCTCACCATTAAAAGTCTATTCATTTCATTGGTCTTTATATTACTACAATGGAATAGAAAGAACAGGGAACTTGGGAGTTAGAAAGTGTATATTATTAAGAATGGGACCACTTTTGGGTAAGTCCCTCTATCTTTCTAAGATTCAATCTTCCTATCGGTAACATAGTAGCTACCTGGCCCCATGACTTAGTGACACTTTACATTCAGATCATCAAAAGCCTAAAGTATTACAGGTGATCTAAACCTATCTTCAGAGTAATCTTCCTCAGGCCACACCAGTACACACCTATTGCAAATCTATTTAACTAGCCATTCTTTTCTTCTTGCTCAGAAAGGCCAGTTCCTGAGAAGAAAAACCAAATCCAGGAAACACAGCTGGAACAAGTTAGTATCCTAGCCGCTCTGCTAAGGCTACAAAAAACATAAATCTATTATTCATGGGATAATGCTTAGCTACTTGTGACAAATTGAAGGTTGAGAAAATATTTGCACAAAGAGCCATGATACCAGCTCAGTCAGGGCCAAGGTAGAGGTCACTGCCAGAGAATGAGCAGCCTGTCACATTTGTAGCAAATAAAAAAAAAATCTTAACAACTTAAATTAAGAATGTATTGCTTCATCTAAGAAAGGTTGTTTCCCTTCTCTCTTTTCTATGTTTGATTTTCCTCAAAGTAATAAATCATGAAAGCTGAGGTCAGTATGAATTTTACCCACTTATAGCCATGGAACTAAAACTTAGAAGAGACAAACTGCCTAATTAAAATAACAAGACCCTAAAATAATATGTACAAAATAAAGGATATATGAAATAACAGAAAACTGCATTTATGAATTAAAAGTAAGAATTGTCATTCATGTCCCATAGTCATCTTCTGTGTGAACCTCAGTCATCACGGTCAGGGAAGAAATATCTGTGTTTTTATTTTAGATAGATAGATAGATAGATAGATAGATAGATAGATAGATAGATAGATAGATAGGCAGGCAGGCAGGCAGGCAGGCAGACACAGTATGTATGTATATTGTATATATGGTCAGATACAGAAAGACAAATACTGTATGATATCAATTATATGTGAAATCTAAAAAAGTTGAACTCCCAGAAACAAATGTGGAATGGTTGTTACCAGGGGCCGTAAAGTGGGGGAATTAGAGAGATGTAGGTCAAAGGGTATAAACTTCCAGTTAGAAGATGCATACTTTCTGGAAATCTAATGCACAGCATTGTTATCATAGTTAACAATACCATATTATATTTCTCAAAGTTGCTAAGAGACTAGATCTTAAATTTCTCACATCAAAAAGAAATGATAATTATGGGGTGATGGAAGTGTTAGCTAATACCACAGTGGTAATCATATTGCAATATATAAAGGTGTCAAATCAACACCCTGTATACCTTAAACTTATACAATGTTATATGTCAATTATATCGGAAGGAAGGAGGGAAGGGAGGGAGGAAGGAAGGAAAGAAGGAAGGAAGGAAAGAAGGGAGGAAGGAAGGGAGGGAGGGAGGGGCCAAGAGTCTCAAAAGTAACCAAAAAAAAAAAAAAAGCTTTACCTGACAGGTCTCATGGAGGAAAGTGGCCCTCCACACATGTGATGCTGCAGTCATCAAGACTCAGGCTCAATCACCACCTCACCCATGCCCAGGTGGAAGCCGGCCATGGTTATACATAGATCTTCATTTCCAGCCCAAATAACTCCACTCTGAGGCTTTCTCACCTAGGGACCCTCAGCCAAGACCATTTCCCAGGCATTTCCTTACAAGGAGATATTTAACTTCTAAAAAATTAAATGACAAAAACAAATAAAGTTTAATTTTTTCTTGGAAAAAAAGAAAAAGGAAAGAAAGCTGAGTTCTCTCATGTTGATCCCGAATAGTTTTGAAGGGGACTAGAAAAGTTCACGTAAGAGTTCAAGTAAGTTTTGAAGGTGACTAGAATAGTTCAAGTAAGAGTTCAAGTAGAGTTAAAAGTTATTTTAAGCTTAATCAGCTTGTTTTACATTCTTTTGCAATGAGAAAAATGACTAGAAAGTCTGGCAATGAGTACTAAAGAAAAATAAGTGTTCCAGTTTTTTCTTTCTTGGTCAACTTCAATGATTCATTTACTCAACATTTTAAGCATGAAAGACTACCAAGTAGCTTTTGTTATAAAATGCCATTTACCCCTTAATCCATTTGGCTGACTCCTGGAGACTGGTAAGTGTTGTTTCCACCAAGAGATTTTCCCAGACCTTCCCCCACCCATACCCCAACCCACAGGAGCGAGATACTACTCTGCAATGGTCTACTAGCGTTCAGTGACTGCCATTCTCCTCTGCACACGGACACTGGTTCCCCACCTTCCTACTAGCCTCTGAGCTCCTCTGAAGACTCACTATCCCCAAATCCTTGCACATATCTGCCACACAGCAGATACTGAACAAATGCTTGCTGAATAAGAAAACACGTGCACAGAAAGGGTTTAAGAGTTTAAATGGACCACAGAGATCCTTCAGCTCAACTATCACTTGCCATGTAAGAAATTAGAGGTATAAATGGTTTAAATACTAGAGCCAGGATTAAAAAAACCATTTCCACTACTCAAAGATGTCTCCTTATGTTAGTTCATTATATACAGAATATTATTTACTTTTTAAAAAAAATTTTTTTATTGATTTTAGAGAGAGAAGAAGGGAGAGGGAGAGAGAGAGAAACATCGATGAGAGAGAACATCGACTGGCTGCCTCCTGCATGCCCCCACTGGGGATTGGGCCCACAACCTGGGCATGTGCCCTGACTCGGAATCGAACTGGTGACCTCTTGGTGCATGGGTCGACGCTCAACCACTGAGCCACACCAGCCAGGCTATTATTTACTTTTAACAATGTAAAATTAACGTTTTCAAATACATACTATAAATTTCTAGATATATATCCAAAAGAAACAAAAACTATGTCCCTATAAAAACTTACACAGTAATGTTCATAGCAGCATTATTCATAATAGCCAAGAAGGGGAAAGAATCCCAAATGTCCATCACCTGATAAGTGGATAAATAAATACGATATGTCCACACACTGTAATGGGTTATTTGGCCATAAAAAGTCATAAAGTATTGCTGCATACTACAACATAGATGAAACTTGAGAACATTTTCCTAAGTGAAAGAAGCCAGATACAAAAGACCACATATTGGATGATTCTGCTTATATAAAATGTACAGAACATGGAGAGCAAGACACAGAAAGTAGATTAGCAGTTGCCTAGAGGTGGGGTATCGAGGGGCAAGGACAGTGACTTGGTATAGGGTTCCTTTTAGGGGCGATGAAAATTTCTAAAATTTATTGTGGTGATGGTTGTGTAATTATGTGGATATACTAAAAGCAATTTTATGGAATGTAAATTATATCTCGCCCTGGCCGGTTTGGCTCAGTGGTGAGAGCGTCGGCCTGCGGTCCAGAGAGACCTGGGTTCGGTTCCCTCTAAGGGCATGTACCTCGGTTGCAGTTAGTCCCTGGCCCTGGTTGGTCGTGTGGATGGCAGCCACTCGATGTGTCCCTTTCACGTCAATGTTTCTCTCTCTCTCTCTTCCTCTCTCTCCCTCCCACTCTATCTGAACAAAAAATGAAAAAAAGGCCTCAAGTGAGGATAAAAAAAAAAATTTTTATCTCAAAAATGCTGTTATAAAAATTAGTAACTACAGCTGAAAATGGATTGATCTGTCATATTAGAACTTGGAAACCCTCAGTTGCAAACTTTCATTCCATGCTTCACCAATAAAAGTTAAGTTCTGCTTAACTGGTAAACCCAAAAGTCATTCCAAATGCCTAAAATGTCATGTTTACACCATTTAAAAAATGGTGTAAACACTACTTATATTCAAAGAAATTTTGATATTAAAAATATTTTATTTTAATATTTTAAGAATCGGTTGTCCATGTAAAAAGGCTGTGTGATTCTATAAACCTAAATGCTTGATTTCCAAGCATCTAGAATAGAGAATTGCTGTATTTAAATTATTTCTATTTGAAATGTTAAATGCTGTGACTTCATATATTCAAAAGTAAATCATTTCACTGATAAAGCATATATAAAAAAGAAACAAATCCAGAAAAGAAAATTTCTTTCTCCAAGAGCTACTATGTATTATCTTGTTATTCTGTGGCAAGTCTTCTGCCTACACTGAAACCCACAGATACAGAAATTCAAAGGGAGCTGTGTTAATATGCTAGCTTGACTACAGTGGAGATATACTTAGACCTTTTATGCTCAAGTCCATGACACTGTAGTCACTCAGATTCCCAAGATCAAGCCTAAAATTAAGGTGGGTTTCATTGCATTTATGGTATATTTATTTTTTAGATTCCACATGCAAGATTTCAATGTACTTTTTAATGTAAGGTGATTTTCCTAGCTATGTATTTGAATTCTCAACATGATGGGTTTTTTTTTTACTTGAATACTATATGCTTATAAATAGAACTCTAGATTTTCTCCACATAAAAAATAAATTCCACATTTCTTTAAACAGAAAAGTGAGGTTTTCTTATAAGGAAGAGGTTAAAGAAATCCTTTTTAGGGTCATAGGTTATAAACCCCCAACACAGCAGGGAAAAACTTTGTTGAATATTTGTAAAACTATTAAGTGGAATTTTTTAAAAACCTACGAGTTTCAACTGACATCCCAACATAATATCTAACAATCTTTATCAGGAAGGTCTTTAAAAAAATTTTTAATTGATTGATTGATTTTAGAGAGAGAGGAAGGGAGAGAGAAAAAAACATAGATTTGTTGCTCTACTTATTTATGCATTTATCACTTGATTCTTATATGTGCCCTGACCCGGGATTAAACCTGCAACCTAGGCATATGGGACGATGCTCTAACCAGCTGAGCTATCCAGCCAGGGCCTATCAGGAAGCTCTTTTTAAAAAATCTAGGAATAGCCCTGGCCAGGTGGCTTGGTTGGTTGGAGTGTCATCTTGTGCACCAAAAAGGTTGAGGGTTTGATTCCTGGTCAGGGCACTCGCCTAGGTTTCGGGTTCGATCCCCGGTAGGGGCACGTATGAGAGGCAACCAACTGATGTTTCTTTCTCACATTGATGCTTCTCTCTCTCCCTTCCTCTCTGTCTGTCTCTCTCTCTCTCTCCCCCCGCTACTTCTTCTCTCTCAAAAATCAATGGAAGCACATACCCAAGTGAGGATTGGAAAAAAAAAAATCTAAAACAGCTAAACCATTAGATTTGGCAGTATATACTTAGTGAAATTAATAACAGATATCTAAGCAGTAGTACATTTTTGTGATTTATAAATTTTAGGAACAGTAAGCTACACAGAAATACAGCATGTGGTAATCTGAGAATGAATTGAACATAAACCAGTATTTTTAAAAACTCATTCTATATAAAGGATGGATACCCAGGTGGATTTTACCCCCTGCCCTGGCCCCCTCCCCCCCCCAAAAAAAACATAATTCTAGAAGAGTGAGATCTAAATAACGACTAAAGGGTTAGCTGATCTGCAGTGAATCCCAAGAAATTCACTTGAGTGTAAAGTAAGTGTCCATTCTAAAGCCCACTGAAGATTCAAAAAGTAGATTTAATATATTACTCAAAAGATACATATTAGACGCATAAGCATTCAGATATTTCTGTTATCAACAATATTCATAAATTAAGGCAAAACGAGCATCCTCTGATGGCGACCCTCAGGCTCTGCCCAAGTACACTGGCTATACCAGCAAAACCCTGCTCCAGGACACGTGCTCAAATCACAAGTAGAATGAGTGTGTTAAAAGGCTCAGGCACACATTTTCCAAATACTTCAACTCAAGCTTTATATAGTAATTGGCTGCCTAACGGCCATTTACATCCAAATTTGGCGCTATTTGCTACCACAGTGGATATAAATATTTCAAAATAGTTTCTGCAAAGGGGGCACCAATCATTTCTAAAATTAACTTAATTCCTTAGGTGCTTCAGCTTCCTATAAACAGAACCAGCTAGAACTCTTAAATCTATATAATTTCATATTTATCAGGAACCTCATGGTCTTCCTTTTGTTCAAAAGATTATAGGTATTTTACTCTGAATTAGCCTGAGGTAAGTGACTCAGGTTATTCATTTTTTTAATTCTATTTATTAATGAAGCAGGGATCATACCTGTCCATCCAACCCACTGAGTTATAGTGCAATAATATACTAATGTTATTTAGTCATGGTATCATTTTGAAAAGCATAACATTTGGTACAGCCAACTATATGAAAAATAAATTACCCCTTATAAGATTCAAGTTTGCCTTTTAGGTATCCAGAGAAAAAACACTTTTCCTCTACTCTCTCAGGTTCAGTGATGGTGAGCCTACAAATTAAACTAACAAAAGATACATTAACAGGAGAAAGGCACACAACTTTTATTAATATTTTATTATTTAATGGAAAGTCACTAAAAAGATGTAAAACACAAAGAAGTAGTTAGACTCCAGGAAGTATATACCATTTTAACAAAGAAAGAGCGTTTGAGACTTCAAGGGATGATAAACGGCAGGTAAATGACTAGGCATTGTATGGGAAAAACCACTGGAAGATAAGACCTATTTTAATAAGGCTTATTTATGCAGATTCACCCAACTGGGGTGATGAGAGTCACTCTCCCCCTTGAGGTACAGGTGGGAGAATACCTTCTAAGGGAAAGTGATGCCATCCTTGCAGGCAGGTAAGAGGGTGCAAAGAACTCTTCCTGCATCTGTTGACTCAATTTCCTTCAACTCAAAATAATCCTTATGCCAAAGTGGCATGTGTAGGGGGAGCATATCCCAATCTTCTTCAAGGGCAAATCTGCCATTTTATTGGTCAGCTTTGTTTCCTTCTTACAAAGCAGTGGAAGGAGAAGAGAACAAACCAGAGTCGCGAAGGTACTGAACTTAGGAGTTTCCCTTCCTGACTAGAAGCTTCATAAAACATTTCTCAACTCTCCCTTTTACCAACTCCGTTTGCACAGAGAAAAGGCCATGGAAACTTGCCGTGGGTGCCAGCTCTATGGAACCTACATCTTTCCCTGCCAACAAGTGAGTCTGCAAAACCAAGATGGGTTTAAGAAATACATTGAACTTTGCTTTTCCACTAAATGCACTCGCAGGGAAAACAAGCAAATGTGAGGAAGCGTATGTTTTAAATAAACACAATCTCCATTTTATTTTCATTTATCTTCTGACAAAGCAGGGAGAGAGATCTGGGCACAGAAGATCTAGATTCAAATTCTGGCTCCATAACTTAACAGTTTTATGACCTCTGGCAAGTTATTAATCTCACTGAACCACTGTCTCATTACCTATAAATAAAGACACTTTATGAGGAACTGTAAGACCCACTCCACAGGGGTGTGGTAAGAATGAAATGGTGTTTAAATTGGATAATACATACAAAACACCTGGTAAAGTGTAGGGTTTAGTGTTATTTCCTTTCTCCTCCCCTACTTTCTAAAAGGATTTCAGAGTTCTCTCCTCGTTTAATTTTGACCTAAACCAAAAGGAACAGAGGCAATCATTCATAATGTAAAGATGCCATAGGATTGGCATCAGTGTACCTTTTAAGAGGACTTTCTTTTTCTCCCCCTACTACACAGAACACACAAACCCTTGAAGAAGGGGTCAAGAGAATAACAGAGTTCACTGATCATTTTTACTTAATATCAGTAAAATGACCTTGGAAGTTGTGACTGAACAAAGTCTTGAAAGAATGCCAACATTCAATCAGATAACTTTAATATCAGTAAGATTTTTGTGCTCCAGCCAGATGGAAAGCACAAGAAAAAAAAAATAAGTACAAAGAAGTCCATCAATTTCAAAGGTCTTTTAAGTTTGGTGAAAATATATTGAATTACCTTATGAGTCCAAGAAATACAAAATCTGACCAAGTATTATAGACAACATTATATATATGAGTAGAATAGGGCTGTGGGCTATATATATGGTTAAGAAGGCACTGACGTAATATGTCCCTGTTATCTATAAAGTTCCCATGAAGTGACGGAACAGGAGTCTGATAAGCATCCTGCTCAAATTCCTCACGTACTCTCAAATATTTGAGAAAATTGCTTGGGATGATACATATAATCCTGAGGAGATTTAATTTTAAATAAAACTCATATCACTACTACTTCAGAATAATAAGTTCAATTATATTTTAAGTATTTGCAACTTTTAAGAGAAGGTAACCTATTAGAGAGATAGGTCAGTCTTGTAATTCCAAATAAAATACAAAATAGAGTCACTGATTTAGGCCAGTGATTATAAGTAGAAACCCCACTAGCTCTATACATAGTGTTAACATACATTGGGAACTTTGCAGTCACCATATTTATAAGTTTGATTTGTGAGATGTATAAGAATTATGTTGGTTTTCAGAAAATACTCATATCAAAAATAATAAATTTTATATAAATAGTTTTAAATGGTTTAAGGTTTTAAGTTTGTAAATGTGACTCAATATGATTCAAAACCTTTAAATTGCTAAAATTTAATAGACTTATAACAAGAATAATATGATACATAAACTGAACTTACAAGCCAAATGTAAAACTAGGAATTTGAATTTGTAACGTCAAATAATAGTTTTTAAAATCAATATAATTCCTGGATAATTTTTTCTGTACACAACCAATATGCACAGGAGTACCAAAAACATCACATTAAACAAATTCAAAAACATCACATAAAATAAATCAGATTGAATGACAGGTTTAAAATTCCTCAGAATGTGAATTCATAGAAGCCCTTCAGCTATAGGTGGTTACTAACTACTGAAGGTAGAAGTAAATGACTCTTTCCAACAGTAAAATGGAATACTTACTAATCTTGACATACTTGGTGCTTTTCATTCATATTCAAACTAAACCTAGAGTATCTTTTCATTATCACACTCCAGATTTTAGTTTGGATATAAATGAAAACTTTTATCCTACTTTATAGTGGTTGTTCATTAACTGTTTTCATTAATTTTGTAGTAGTTGTTCATTAACTACTTTCCCAACAATGTAATCTGTAAAGTATAGAACTACATCCATCCATGGTATTTTAAGCCATACTGTTGTAAAAGCCCTGAGAAATTCGGGCAGCAATACAGAAAATGTCTCTTTTCTTTTAAAATAACCAAGTCATTAAAAAAAAAAAAAAGAAAGAAATGGTTTACATAACCTGGGATTTTAGCCAGGTTTCAATTTTTATGCATGTAAATAAATGTAAAATCAATGTAACAAGAAAGCAAATATAATCACAAAGCTTAATTTAATATTGCTGATGACGTAATGACTGTGTGGACTTCAGAGCCCTAATTCGACATGGTCATTTGTTATGTTTCAGAGCTCAACTATCATCTAGTTCCATGAAAACACGCACAGTACCGTCATAACAAATAACAACCAAAGAAGGGTCTGAATGAGAAAGCATATACCTTCCATCAGTGAACATTTTTGAGTATGTGTCTCATGCCAGACACTAGGCCCTGGGGATAAAGAGGTGATAAGAGAGAGGAGGTCTCTGCTACCTGAAGCACAAACTCTAACTGGAGAGAAATAACTGAAGAAGAAAACATCAGGTATAGAGAAGTTTATTGTGGGAATAAAAAGTGTGATATGACAGGACCTAAGAGGCTAATTTAAACTGGAGAAAAGGGAAGGCCTCTAAGGAGGTGACGTGTAGGCACAGTGGCCTGGATATCAGGGAGGTTCCGGCCAGACACTTCAAGCACAAAGGCCATGGTGTCTGCAGCCAAATTTATAATCTTTCTCCGGCACGTCGTTCACAAAGTGTAAGTAGTTTCTACGATGTTCTTAGCAAGCCATTGGATCTACTGAGACCAGCTACCACATCTTAAGCTTTTTCACACACAAAATACACATTATATTTGCCTTCAGTGGATACTTAAAATTCACACTTGTGGCTGATTAATGATTAATAAAAAATAAGGGCCTAAAACTGATACCTCACCCACCGAGCCAGTTTCTAATCTAAAAGAGAAAATCAACTGCTTGTAAAATTTTTACCCAGAAATCACGATAAAAGGCCTGTCACATCTCATAACTCACTGGCCAAAGGTAGAAAGAAAAAATTATAATTGCTTTACTTGGTATGGCTTACTTCCTGCTGTCACGGTCGTGCCTACAGAAAGAGGGGTGGCGAGAGGGGTCTCGGCAGAGGGCTGAGCGTGATGCTCGGGAGCCGTTTCAGATGGGGCGAATATCGGTCCCTTTGAAAGCAGCAGACACAGTAATGATCCAGATTCCTCCACTTGTTCAAGGATAAAAGTTTCCTCCCAAATATGACACAGATCATTTCAAAGGTAACAGACAGTATACAGAAAAATGAATTAAAGACAACTTAGTTTTATTAATATACCAAATTTATGTTGGGAAAAAGTTAAAAATGAGGTGCAACCTAGCCAGTGTGGCTCAGTTGGTTGAGCGTCGTCCTATGGACTGAGAGGTCCAGGTTCGATTCCCAGGTCAGACTGGTACATGCCTGGGTTGCGGACTCGATCCCCAGCAGGGGGCGTGCAGGAGGCAGCTGATCGATTCTCTCTCACATCAATGTTTCTATCTCTCCCTTCCTCTCTCTCTAAAAAATCAATAAAAACATATTTAAAAAAATAAATAAAAATGAGGTGCATACCACCTACAATAATACAATAAACTAAAGCCTAAACAAACATCCAGAGCAGAAAATTACACAATAATCCCCCTTCCCCATTACCTAACTTCTGGAATCCAGCTGCACCCACACTGGACAATAACCAACTAGTTACACTTCCATCTGCCACCTAATCCCTCTCTTCCTAAAATTTCACTCTTCCATCAGAAATCCCCAAGAACACCCTTTTCTCCTTTTCGATCCAGCAGAATCACTTCTTTTCAAAATTCCTCCTTCCCTAAGACATCATCTTGCAAGAATGTTGTCAGAAATGTGGACAGGACTGTACTCAGCAACACAAACATTTTTAGGAGATAATGAACTTTGAGGTTCAACCCTTACCCAGTATGGCAGCTGAGCAACTAGAACTGAGTCTGAGCTGTCCTAACCCTTGATGCTATGAAAGACGGAGGCAGAAACTGTCTTCAGCCACCGGATGCAGTGCCAAGAACAAGTCCACTCTTCACAGATAAAGTTTGTTGCACAGTATAGTTTTAAAACAAAAAAGGATATAAAGAACCAAATTTTCTACTTGTTCCAAAGTAAGACAAAAAAAAAACACCGAGAAATCTGCAACCTTGAAGTCTCACAGGTGCTAAAAAAATAAAGTGTATAATGATCATTAAATTTTGAAAGATATATTTAAATGTGATAGAAATCACTTTGATGTTTAATACTTTATTTGTGAAAAGGAAAACTGATAGTGTATACTGGTATCTTGACACAAACAACTGCAGGAAAGCAATTTATCTTAGAATTACCTACATATTTGTAAATTTTGACAAATGGAAATTCTGAATCTAACCACCGTGCTAGCTCACCTGATCTGATCTCTCTTCAAACACCCACTGAAGCCTTACTAGGCGCTGTGGACAAGCCCCAAGCCAGGGACTGAGGAGTAGAGAAAGGTAAGACTTGCCTCCATGGCTACCGATTCATACATATACTGCTTCTTTACTTTAAGTAAAAAGTGAGTATTCACACAAGAAAGTTAACATAAAATGTAAGGCATGGGAATTCAGAAGAAAGAAAAGTTACTTAAAGATACTAGTTTGATGACAGAATTACTTGAGAAGACAAATCTAATGCATTTACTGCTCTCATTTTCCTTTGTACTTGGAAGTACAGCTTATAGAGACAAAAATGCATGTTCTGGAAAATATTTTTTTACCATTGCTACATCAATTTATAAAATTTCCTACTGCTAAATTTTAACCAGTCATACTACAGTGCAACTACTGCTGACTTACAAAACTTAATCACTAGGTAGCAACTAAAAAAATGAAAGAAATTAACTAGGTAGTGTTTAAGACCTGCACAAAATTATCCATTTGCTCAGTCAAATTAAATATGACAAAATAACATGAAATGCAAAATGAAGAATAAAATTAAGAAATCCATCTTTACATACAAAATAAACGACTTAAAATTCTACTCTTTAGGCACACAGTTGGTGGTTATATTTTTGTTTGGAATAAACTACAACCAAACAAAGAATATTATAATATACTCGATATGTTTTTAATACATTTTCTTTAAAAAAAAAAAAAGGTTTCTTACTTGCAGTTAATTTTCTCTTGAAAGCTTGTATAACAAACCAACTTTGTCATTTCTGAAATGCCCACAAGTACATCAGAATAGGGGTTCAGATACCAACAAAATGGGCTGTCCTGAGAAATCAGACATGCCTACTGAAATGACTGGCTTGGAAGTTTATCCAGCAGCATTCGTGATGGAAGGATTCCAACCAAGCTGGAGGCCAGTCGTAACTGGAGAACACAGCATCAGGCAACAGGATAGACTGAGCAACATTGTGACAGGTACAGGCTGGCAGGCAGGCAAGCTTGGCAGCAGATAGGGAGATCCCAGCTAAGGTTGCCAAGGTACCATGAAGGCAGATAACCACACACGGGAAGCCAGACAGAGACGCCCATCCTATACAACAGGGGTGTGGGACACTAATTTTTCCCAAATCCAAATAATACCGGCTCCAAAGCTGAAGTCGGGACTGATTCAGCAAGTGGGGCAAGCCCGTGGGAAACTGGTGGAATTTTGAGACACTTAGTTATGCAGGTTATCACAATGTCAAAACCACAAAAGGAGAACTATACAAAGGAAGGAATCCTAAGTCCTATTTCTCTCTCAAGTAAGCACTGAATTTTAAAACCATAAGTAACCCATTTGCAACAAATGAGAATGTACTAAGACTTGCCATTCCCTTTTTAGAAGGAAATTCAGTGTCCACACAGTTAAGGGAACTAAAAAAAATTAACACAAGTCATGTTTGGATATTTTTATAGGGCAGCAATTAGAGCAAAAAAGGAAGTACCACCCAGTGGGAATCAAAAAAAAAAATAGGAGAACTATTTTAGGCCAATTTTGTGATAGAAAAAAAAAAAAAAAAAGATTCTGAACCTCCTACAGGTTATTCTTGATTATCCCTGTCACAGGAAAAGTACAATGGTATGGATAACACAAAGCAATACAATGGTATAGATAACAAAAACCATTACATTTTAATGTACATTTAAAGCAATAAAATGTTTATACTCATTTGTTTCATTACAATAGGAATCAGATAGTATAATAATTAAGTTTGCTTAAAAATAAGCATAAAATTTCAGACAAAAAATATGGGAGGGCTTAATACCAATAATCCTTAATTAAAGGAGGTATACTTCAGGAAAGAGGAAAATCTGGAATACGTGAATAAACAACAACAAAAAAACCCTAAAAACAGGCACATAAATCGTACGTAAATAAACAATGATTGTATTAACAATAATTGCTTAATTTGATAAGTTTTTTTTAAAATCTAAAATATGGACAATTTTGTAAACACTGGAAGAGGAGTAATAAAAATTACTTTTATGATTTATAAGGGGAGTAAAAATCCTGGATAACTTTAGACTTTGTTAAGATGTACATACATACATACATATACATACATATATATTATACACAAAACATGTATTTCTAGAATAACCAATTTAAAAATAGACTCAATAACTTTCAAACTCATGGAGAATACAAAACAAGTCAGAAGGGAAAACAGCAAAAGTGGGAGTGTAAACAAAAAATGCTCAAAATAAACACAAATATATTAGTAATCTTAATTAATCTAAGTAGACCAAACCCTCTATTTAAAAAAAAAGAAATCTGATTTAAAAATACAATTCAATGGCATGCTGTTCATTTAAATGTCTAAATCATAAGGACACAAAAAGTTTACAAGTGAAAACATTTAAAAAGATGTAGTAGTGATGATAGCATTATTGGTACCAGACATAATAAACTTTAAGTAGAAATAACAAAATCACATATGATACATAAGTAAAGACTGATTTTTAAAAATTTAGGGAATACATAACTCTAAGCTTTTTACACTGAATAGCTTCAAAATAGTTAGATAAAAAAATCATCAGTGAAGCCCTGGCTGGTTTGGCTCAGGGGTTAGAGCATCAGCCCACGGACCAATGAGTCCTGGATTCAATTCTGGCCAAGGGCACGTACCTCGGTTGCAGTTTGTCCCCAGCCCTGGTCAGGGTCGTGTGGTAGGCAGCCACTCACAATATGTCCCTCTCACATCGATGTTTCTCTCCCTCTCTCTCCTTCCCTCCCACTCTATCTGAAGATAAATAGAAATATATCCTCAGGTGAGGATTAAAGGAAAAAAAAATCATCAGTGAGTGACACAATTCTCTCACTACTAATAAATAAGGCTAATAAAATGTTTAGCAAAGATATAAAGTTCAACAACATAAGAATCAAACTTGAGTTGTTGTTCATATATAGAAAATTGTTGTCAGAAACTGGCAACCACAAATTCCTTTCAAGGAATAGCTATAAAAATTGGCCATAAATAATAGTTTTCAAGTCAGTCTTAATTTTTAAAAAAAGAAATATGTAGACCATATTCTCTGATCATAATTCAGGTGAAGTTCAAAATAAATAATAAAAACATAAATGAGGAGCCCTGGCTGGTTTGGTTCAATGGTTACAGTGTCAGCCCATGGACCAAAGGGTCTTGGGCTCGATTCCCAGTCAAGGGCACATACTTGGGTTGCAGGTTCGATCCCCAGCCCCAGTTGGGGCATGTGCAGGAGGCAACCAATTAATGTGTCTCTCTCACATCGATGTTTCTCTCTCTCCTTCCCTTCTTCCCTCCCTTCCTTCCTCCCTTCCACTCTCTCTAAAAAAAAAAAAAAAAAACAATGGAAAAATATACTTGGGTGAGGATTAACAAACAAACTAAAAACATAAATAAGGAAAAGCAGGCATTAGAAAATTTTCAATACACTTCTAAATAATTCATGGGTAAAGAAGTGATCACAACAAAAATCAGAAAATACTTAAAAATGAGCCCAACCGGTATGGCACAGTGGACTGAGTGTCGTCCCATGGACTGAGAGGTTCTGGTTCGATTCCTGGTCAGGGCACATGCCCTGGTTGCGGGCCCAATCCCCAGTTGGGGGCGTGCAGGAGGCAGCTGATCGATGTCACTCTTTCATCAATGTTTCTATCTCTCTCTCCCTATTTCTCTCTTTAAAAAAAATCAATTAAGAAAACATTTTTTAAAAAATGAATCAGGAATGTTGACATTATTGCAGACTTCCCTCCACGCCTCCCCCCAAACCTTTGCCCACCTCCACCTACCCCCGCCTCCCCCTCTTTTGGCCTTCACCACACTATTGTGTCCCTGGGATATGCACATGTATTCTTTAGTTTATCCCTTCAACTTCCTTATCCAGTCACCCAACCCTCCTCCTCCAAAAAAGTAATAATAAAGCATCAAAAAATGAATAAGGAAAACATACGAATACAAAAATATGAGATATAGCTCGCCTGGCTGGTGTGGCTTAGCAGACTGAACGTCGTCCCATGCACCAAGAGGTCACTGGTTGGAATCTCAGTCAGAGCACATGCTGGGGTTGTGGGTTTGATCCCCAGCAGGGGGCATGCAGAAGACAGCTGATTGATGTTTCTCACATCAATGTTTCTATCTCTCTCTCCCTCTCCCTTCCTCTCTCTCCAAAAAAAAAAAAAAAAAAAAATCAATAAAAAAATATATTTTTTTTAAATGTGAGATTTAGCTAAAGCAGTAGATAGGGTAAAATTTAGCCTCAAAATTTTGTATTAGAAAAAAGATTAAAAATTAATTAGCTAAACAGCAAACTAAAAATTTACAAAAGAACACAAATAAGGGAAATGGAAGAAAAAATAAGTAGCAGAAATTAATAAAACAAAAAATAACAGAGATCAAGAGACAAACAGTTCTTTTGAAAATACTAAAAATAGCATATCCGTGATAAATTAATAAGACAAGTTAACAATATTAACATGCAGCAGAAATGTTTTTGAAAAGAGAGACTATTATAAACAATCTTAGTAATACTCTTAAAACTCAGACAAAACAGACAATTTCCTAGTATGTATAACCTACCAAAATTGACGCAGAAATGACTGTAAACTTAACAGTGCTATAATCTTAAAAGATAGTGAATGAAAATTTTAAATCTTCTCACAGACAACAAAATGCCTATATGGTCTTACAAGAAAATGAATCAATCACTCCATGAAGAGATCAAGCCATCATCACACAAACAACTTCAGAAAATGGGAGAACCTCTCCTCATGTCGGTGCAACCCTTATACCAAAATCAAGCAAAGATTATAGAAGAAAAAAAAACTATGGAGCCTGGCTCACTTACAAATATTATTAGCAAAAAAACAAAACAAAACAAAAATCACTCAAATAAAAAATATAACCAAGTTAGATTTATCCCAGGAATTCAAGAGTGGTAACATAAAAAACACTGATTAATATAATTAAAGAAGAAATCCAACATGATCATCTAAATAGATACAGAAAAAAGTTCAATTAATTCAATATTTATTTAAAATTTTAAAAACAAATGGCACTCAACAGAACTTCTTACCTGATAAAGGCTATCTACCAAAAAGTATAAATCACGTGTCATATATAATCACAAAATAGTAAAATAATTTCCATTAAAATCAGGAACAAGACAAAAAGTCCACTATCACCACCTCTGGTCAATCTTTTAAGGGAGGTCCATGTAAGACAGGAAAAGAAGACAAAGGTATAGGCTTAGAAAAGAAGACAGAAACTATCATTATTAAGCTATTATATGATCATCTTTTCTAAAAACCCAAATAATCTGCAAGCAAAATTTTAAATTAATAATTTAAAAATAGTAATAATAAACCATGATCATTAGTCATAAGAACAATATTAAAAATTAACTGCCTTTCAATTCATGAATAAGAATAAAAGATACAACAATAACAAAAAAGATTTAAACAAAAGTTATACAATAACTTTTAAAACATATAATAAAGATATTAGAGAAGACCCGAAGAGACAAATAGATATAGCCATATACCTTTCCAAAGCCAAGGACTAGAAAACTAATTTATCGTCATATAACTCTCTCAAACTTGATGTAGATACTCAATGAAACTCCCATAAAAATTGAAAGAAGATTTTTGAGTAATTTCACAGGCTAATTATAAAATTACACAGAAAAGCAAAGGGCTAAGACCAACAGAGCCACACTTAATGAAGAACAAGGTGGGAGAACTTGCACTACTATCTGTATCAAAAACAGAAACTGACAAAATGAGTTTGTGACTGACATAGAAACAGACAAATCAATCATCAGAATAGAAAAGAGATCCCAGAAACAGAACTGTGCTTACACAGAAATGAACGTCACCCCTGGCTCTGTAACCCCACTCTCTGAACTATACCAACTATATAAAATGTTAAAACATAAAACCTCCGATATATACTATTCATACTCCAAGAATTACAAGTGGAAACTTCACTCATCCTATCTTCTTAAGGTTTGGGTGGGGTTGGAGTATACATTATTGACAATAACTGAACAGAGGCAAAACAGTAGAGACAAATATTTTCCATAGAAAATTAATTCTTCATTGTACAATAGATATAATCTACCTAGACAAAAATGTTTTGGGGTTCTCAATAATTTTTACGTAAAGAAGTCTTGACAACAAAAAATTTGAGAATTCAAGAACCATTTCTTTTACATTTTAAATAAAACTTCAGCTTGAAAGAAAAAGTTTGAGAATTGCTTCTTAAAAGAAGAGGCACATTTAGGGAGAGGCAACATGTCCTTTTGAAGCCCGAACCATTTTGAAATGCCCATTCTACCACCAGAAGGCATAACCTTAGTAGAGAAATGCTCCAGTGGAGAGAAGAGCAAATGACCTCAACATTATAGTCAGCCCTCTGTATTCACCTCCCGTATCCACAGATTCAACCATCCACAGATGGGGTGGGGGATGTTACATCGACGCTGGGGTGTACTATGCAGTTAGATCTACAATGGTTGCATCTGTACTGACCAAAAACAGACTTTTTTCTTGTCATTATTCTTTGAACAATACAGTATGACAACTATTTACATAGAATTTACATTGTATTAGGTATTATAAGTAATCTAGAGATGATTTAAAGTATACAGGAGGATGTATACAGGTTATATGCAAATATTACACCATATACTATAACAGATTTGATCACCTTTGTATCCGATTTTGTACCAAGGGGGTCCTGGAACCAATCCCTCGTAGATACCGAGGAAGGACTGTACCCTGTGATTTAAGGCACTCTAACTTGTTTCCCCCATCACCACCCCACCAGCCCCAGGTGAAGCACATGCCTTGCTAAGAAAGCTTTCCAGAACTGTGTGCCTGTTGACTGCTGTCATTACACAGGACTCCACACTTCGATGAGTTCTGTCACATCTGAGCCACAAACTGGCCTATTAGAGTACTCAAAGTCCTAAGGTAAGTCATGGTAGCCTTTTATTTTTGGTAAATCTCATTCTGGTTCTAAATGGAAGCCACAGACAGCATTCATCCCCAACTGTGAGGACCCTCCTGGGCTAACCTCCTAGATGTCCCATTCCGTGTGTCATACCTCCAACCAGAGTCAGAACCAGCAGGATATCTGAGTGCTACCCTCCTTAATATGACTACTAAACCAAAAGGGCCTCATGAAATTCACCTTTTGTTGCTCCTGCTCCTTCTTGTACCAATGGGTGAATGGCAGAAGTTTGTGGGTTAGAAAGAAAATGTCAGTTGCGGGTTTCTGGAGGATTAGACACAAACTCCCCAAGGTAAGTGCCAGCCCGAGTTTAACCCATAAAGCCAGCAAAGCTCTCACAGAGGACAATCCCTTTCCCTTGGTTCCTCTTACTCTAGTCAAAGCCAAACTCATAGAAAAAGGATCACATTTGTAGTTACCTGAGGAAGGGGGAAGAGGGAGGAAACTGGAGGAAGGTGGTCAGAAAGTACGAACTGCCAGTTATAAGATAAGTAAGTTGTAGGGATGTAATGTACAACAACGATGACTATAGTTGACACTGCTGTATGGTACATAGTTGACCCTTGAACAACACATGTCTGAACTGTGTAGGTCCACTTATACATGGATTTTTTTTCAATAAATACTATAAATATATTTTCTCTCCCTTATGATTTTCTTTTCTCTAGCTTACTTTACTGTAAGACTACAGTATATAATACAAACAACATACAAAATGTGTTGGTTTACACTTTGTGTTATCAGTAAGGCTTCCAGTCATCAGTATATTGGCTATTAGTCAAGTTTTGGAGGAGTCAAAAGTTGCATGCAGAGTTTTGACTCTGGGGGAGGGTCAGCACCCCTAATTCCCACATTATTCAAGGGTCAGCGGTACACGAAAGTTGTTAAGAGAGTAAATCCTAAGAGTTCTCATCACAAGAAAAACATTTTTTGTTTCTTTCTTTGTTTTTTTACCATATCTATATGAAACGATGGATGCTAAATAAACTTATTGTGCTAATCACTTCACGACATATATGAAGTCAAACCATTATGCTAAACGCCTTAAACACACACAACAATGTATGCCAATTATGTCTCAATAAAATTAGGGAGGAAATCAAATCATATGCTGCTGCTGCAAAGGAAATAAAGCAGTAGATATAAATCTTCTAAAAAACCAGGAAACAGATGGGCAGACATGCTCCCTCAGTATCAAAGAATCTCTCTTTGAAAATGCTAACCTATCGCAGCTGTGCTGAAGGAAGCAAAAGCAAAAATCACTGGACCACACTTGGAGCATAAAGTCTTAAGGCCGGAGCTTTCTAAGGAGCATTAAGGTGTCACCTGGGGTATTCCCAGAGAGCTTTAACGAGCTAGTTCTAGAGGGAAAAGAAGTTTCCGAACCTCTGCTACAGTACATACAGGTGCCACTTAAGTTTGAGAAGAGTCTTCATACATCTTTCTCCTGGGTAATTTTAAACTTTATTAAGAATCTCTGTACCTTCTTAGCGTCATATTAGCTTCATTATTAGTTCCCAGAATTAATGCTATGTGAGCCACTGATGTAGTAAAATAAACTAATTAATATTCGGACTAATGAAACAAAATCTAAAAAGTAAATTCTGTACTTACGCAAACGTCTTTGTTAACAAGTTCTTCTACTTCTCCTTACAGTGCTTTGTGCATGTCAAACAGACATTAAGAAAATATTTAACAGGTTTAAACTGTTTTAACAAAACAAATTCACATCTCTATTGCTTCTTTTCCTCCAACATTTCCAAGTTTCAAAACATATGTTCATAAATATATGTTAGCCTATTTCAACTGATATACTTTAATAGGATGTTTGTGAACTGTTATGTCTTAGGCGACCCCTGTGAAAGGGTCATTCGACCCCCAAAGGGGTCACGACCCACAGGTTGAGAACCGCTAACCAGTGAGCCAAACTGGCCAGGGTTGATTTTTTATATATATGTACATCTTATGAAAATCAAATAAAGGGACATATAAAGGAAAGGCAATCAACAGATCTTTAGAAACAGAAGTCTGCCTCTTAGCTACTTTGCGCTTTCAAAAAGTATTCTCTTATGCAATTTTACTAACACAGACATCATAGAACAACATCCCTAAACCCACTGGAACTGTGTGGACAATCTGGACTTAGGATTCAAAATGTGAGTAAGAATTCCAGTTTTTTTGAATCCTTGGAATCTAACTATCCGTGCACATCTGAAAAGCATTACCCTCAATGCCCTGAAATAATGGAATTCAATTAAAATTCTGCAGTAGCTTTCAAAATCCTCTTCTGAGGTAACTGGAATGCAAATCCAGGCAATCTGCTATTTTGAAACAAAGATTTGGAGAGCCCAACGAAGTATACAAAAGTGGCTGTAGAAACTGCCCTGAAAAAGGATTAGGATTTCTAAAATTAAACAAAACTATCAAAAAAAAAAAACCACAAATTTTTTTATCACTAAGTCATCACTCTGATTTTAGTCAAAGTTTAACTTTTAACTGCAGATTTAGGAAACAATGGGCCCTCTTCCCCCTTAAGCAAAAATGAGCTGATCTAAAGAACCACGAGTCAACTAACTCCAAGGAGCTGTAGCAATGATCTTTTTTTTAATGAAGCACATTTCTACTGTTAGTAAAACAGTCACAAACAATACTTTACTAATTTCAGGCTAAATGTTTAGTGTGTAGAGGACACGATGCTGAACCCTACTGGTGACAACATTTCATTTAAGCATCACAGGTGTACAGGGGCGGGTGATCAAAGGGGGCGTATGCGTTGGGGTGGGAGGGCAGGGAAGGACAGGCTAAAGGAGGAGGTATTATTGGAAACAGACTTGAAATCAAGGCAGGACACTCACATAGATGTGTTTTACAAACAAAGGGAACAAATTCAGAAATGAGCAAACTGACAACACTTAAGAAATATGTAAAGTATATGATTGTCTAATCACTATGCTGTGCACCAGAAACCAATACAAAATAATACTGAAAGTGAACTGTAATTAAAAAAATTTTTTAAAGAAATATGTATTCATTTTGCTAAAATGTAGGCCATAGCTTATCCTTCATTGATTCTCTCAAAATCACACCCCGAGATCTGAAACTTCAACACGTTTCAACCTCTTTTATAAGCTATCACTATCTGCCATGCATAGAAATGTTGATAATTCATAGACCTGTCTATTAAAATGTCAATATGGACAGTGCCGACCATTGTGACTGAAACACACTAAATAAACATTACCTCCACCCACTGCCATCTCCCGGGGCCTACCACCGCCCTGCACCGTGATAGTTCAAAATACTTTGGTAGATGAAGCAGATACAGACAAAAGCTTTACTTCCAAAAACAGGGGTCGAGAAATACAAACACGTATGAAGTTATTTTAACCAGCCATTTACTAAGTTTTGGTAACCTTGTAAAAAGTTTCCTGAAATTTTGGGAAAACACATGAGATATTAATAATAAAGACATGTTCCACTCAAAACACCTAATTAGCCCAAAATTGTAAAATAATGAGATCTATGAATTCTATATCACATTTTAGCTCACCTAGATTCAGTGTAGCAAACTCCCAAAAGTTAAGATGGATTTTTAAATAAGAAAACTAACACAGTTATTCAAATATGAATATTTAAGCCAAAGTTTGTCAGGAAATATTCACCCAAAGAAACTACCACAGTTTTCTAAATCAGCAGTTGGTAAACTTATTCTGTAATAGGAAGACAATAACTATTTTAGATTCTGCTGGCCATACAATCTCTGTTGCAACTATTCACTCTGCCTACCTAGTTTGAAAGCAGCCACAGACAATATTTAATGAAATGGGCATGGCTGTCTTCTATAAAACTTTATTTACAAAAACAGAGGTCTAGATTTGGCCCAGGGGTCATCGTATGCCTCTGTTCTAAATTATTCAATTACGGTGAAAGGCTTTTAATGAGATGGTTGACTCATTCCTAGATGGATTCATAGTCTTTTTATGCTCCTGCCTAAGCCTAGGAAGTGGCTGTTTCCTGCGGCACAACACAGGAGAACTAATTTGAAGCTCATGTTCAACTCTTAGGGAATTCTATAGCTAAGGGAAACTGGCTTTGGTGCTACGATGGCTTCTGAGTGACTGGCCCAGGGTAAGAATCAGAGGGAAATGCTCTAAGAATAAAAAGCAGTGGGAAAAAATACTATTTATTGTGTGAGTCTATGTATCTGACACAAACTAAACCATTTGAACATATTTCATGTAATCTACAAAACAGTGTAAGGCAAAAATCATTCCTATATTCAGGTGAGGAAACGGGGTCAAAGAAAGTCACTTTTGCCCAAAGCCACATAAAGGACTTGAAACTGAAACTCAAATAACCAAGTCCATGCTCGTTCCAACAAACTACATTGCTTCCCTAAACATGCAATGACGTTTCCTCATTTCCTTGACTACTTTAAAAAT
This sequence comes from Tadarida brasiliensis, assembly GCA_030848825.1. Classification (NCBI taxonomy): domain Eukaryota; kingdom Metazoa; phylum Chordata; class Mammalia; order Chiroptera; family Molossidae; genus Tadarida; species Tadarida brasiliensis. The sequence goes on along the minus strand of CM061267.1, from coordinate 71,072,102 downwards.
AAAGATGGCACTCCAACTTTTATCATCAAGATGAGTTCTTAAAGATTTTTAAGATGTAGAGAAATTAAAACTGAATTGTACAATAATCAAGATTTAAATAGAAACTAGGTTTCCACACTTGCCGGCCCATAAAAGCTTCTCAGACCACAAAATACCAGGGGCTTTTAATTTGGGGAAATGGATCAGCCCAGGGCAAAAAAAGGGGGGAAAGTTACCAATTAATTGAGGCTTAACCTTTTAGGTATCAAGCTGTATTTTAGGAACCTTTAGATAAACTCCTTTGTGAAATATGCAAACATACCTTCATGTCTTCTTAAAAAGAGCACACTGAAAAGGTACAAATTAATGAATCATACTGTCATACATGCAGGTGGACAGACACCAGTCAAGAAAGCTAAAGATACAATTCCAATGTTCATATCTTCACTGAGGTTTAGGTCACACACACACACACACACACACACACACACACACACACACACACAAAATCTCTTCACCTACTTTATGCCTTTACTACTAACTGTTTGTCCTATTTCATCTTGCAATAGCTTCTTAAATGCCACTGCATTTTTTTAACCTTTTCCTCTTCCCACTTTTGTTATCTTTGTCCTTGTTATGTTACTCTGTCCTGCTATTTCTCAATTTTTAAAAATGTTAGTCTTTCACAGAAAACATCAGTCCAAGCAGAAGATACTTATCTTTCATTTTTTCTGGCAAAATGAAGAATCACAGTGAGAGTGTGCATAATGTAACCTTCACATTTTCAGCTCTTCTTTGATTCCACTGTTGCTCTATTTCTTCGTTATGATTTTTTTTATGGCTTACAGAAAGATGGGAGCTTGGCAAGGTGCTTTTTGGCAGAGTTAACACTAAGAATTCCAGTTTCCTAACTTATTTTTTTGACATTTTCTAATTTATAAAAGATTTTTTCCCAATTTAAAAAATAAAATAAGCCTGTTTCCCACTTTCAAACTGTATGTATGAATCTACCAAAAAATCTTGTCTATGTTATTTTATTTTTTGATCTTGCATTCTGGTCTTGAAGAAAAGCAGGTTTCAGAGGAGAAAGATAAAGTAAATGAAGACATTTGCAGGGATCCAGAATCGACTTGTAATTATTTTCAAGGACTCTAGAGGTTCATCTTAATTTAAAGCCTGAAGCTTTCCTTTTCCTTTATTACAAATATAACATTAATACCAATATCATGTTTATGAACTATGATTAGCATCATCTTTGGTTCACAAATCAAGGGAAGAGAGAGAGAGATTCTTCAGATTAAGTAAGAGTCGGAAGGGAAGGGAAAGAGTATTAAGGATGATGTTGTACATCTGGATGAAAAAGACTAGGCTCAAGTCAACTGAGTTGTAGTGAAAGAAAAAGAAAAAGGAGAGTTCGTGCTATATTTGATCCTCCTGAGTGAATGAAAAGAAGAAATGGGAGATGGCTATCAGACATCAGGCCAATTGCCTAACGTCTCTGAGATGCCAAGTCTTCCTATGTAAAAGTGTGAATAATAACAGTACCTTCTCAGGGTATTATGAGAGAATTAAATGAGTTATTGCCCGTAAATCACTTAGCACAGGACATGGCTCGTTGTAAGGGTTTAATTAAGGTTAGTCATCATGACTGCTGTGGCTCAAGTTCTTTTCTGTACAAACACTGTTAAATCAGGACCTTTATCTATTCATGATTCAACAAATATTTATTGAGCAGTTGTTTGCCCTAGGCACCGTACCAAGTGCTGGTGCAGGAGCAGTGAACGAGATACAACTTGTGGACTTGCAATCAGCAATCAGGACAGGTCACAGTGAGGAAGGAAGCAGAGATGGAGTGTATCTGGCAGGCTACACGGGGGGGTGAGCTAGCACAACAGTGTACAATCCCTTGGGTTTGAACACGTGGTGTGCTCCCAATCAAAGTTTACCTAACTGATTAAGTACTAAGTACATAGTATATGTTCAATAAATATTTATTATGTAAACTGTTGAACATTATAAATAATTTGTATCATCGGTCTCCTGTTGACTGAAGTGCTCTACAGTCCAACTGAATACTGAGCAGCCCATGTGTATTATCAAAATCTTGTCTCTGCTAAAAAATCTACGTATGAGAAGATTAATATTTCTTTTCTTCGCTTGGAACACACAGAAAGAAGAAAATAAAAAGGGATGACCTGAATGTTTGTCAATAACTAAATGGTTTCACCCTAATTCTCCCTGCTCCATTTATTGACCAAGTCTTTGCCGTCCGCCCGCCGTCTGTGTTCTGTGCTGGAACAGTGACAGTATGAGACACTTTTAAATTTAGAAACTGCTTTCACATATCCACTTCTTCAATTCCCAGAACAGCACTGTGAGAAGTGCTATTGTCCTTTTTCCTAGATGAAGACATTGAGACTGGGAAGAGTTATATGTACACTGTTACATGACCAGGGAGCTCTGGAGCTGGGTCCCAAGCCTGGACCTTCCCCCTCCAAATCCATCATCCTCTCTACCTCAAGGCCTCCACAGTGATTCACCTACATTACACATCAGTGAATTCCCAGCTTAGCATAACTAGACCAGTAAACTAATAATAACAAATTAGCTCATAAAATCTATATACTGCCTGGCCGGTGTGGCCCAGTGGTTGAGCGTCGACCTATGCACCAAGAGGTTGCCAAGTTCGATTCCCGCTCAGGGCACATGCCCAGGTTGTGGGCCAAATCCCCAGTGGGGGCCATGCAGGAGGCGGCCAATCCAAGCTCTCTCTCATCATCGATGTTTCTATCTCTCTCCCTCTGCCTTCCTCTCTCTCTCTCTCTCTCTCTGCCTTCCTCTCTCTCTAAAATCAATAAAGAAAAAAAATCTATATACTATTTTTCACAGTTTGGAGGAAGAAAAAAATCATTATTTATTTTTCCCTTAAAAAACACAGCAACAGTACATCTACATCATGACACTTGTCTAAGATTACATGAGAAAATGCTGCCAGAACTCACTCAATCCCCAAAGGTACATACAACATGACATATTTCAGTTGTGTACCCCAAAAAGGAGAACTTACTTAGAAAAGAAGCAACTAATTCTATCTCTGCCAGTATATGCTCTTGAAAGTAGTTTTCCTGTTTGTTCACAAGTTGGTCTGATGAAATTTACAGATTAGTTTAAAAATGGATTTGATCAAGAAAGATGAAAACTAGGACAATTTCTGATCTTTTGACAAATATAATTTGACTCACTTTGAAACGGGACCAATCAAGGAATTTGTCGAATAAACTGCATTAAAGAGGATGACAAAGGGAAAAGAACTTGCGATAGAGATATGAAATCATTAACAGTGGTAAATTAGGAGCACTTTTCTCCCAGTACTAGTCAACATATTCATCCCAAGGAGAAACATTTTTGGAGACAGCAGATATGTCTGAATGGGGGAAAAAACGAACAGTAATTGTCTAAAATGTCTGAAATGCCTGTCAATTTTAACATCCCTCTACTCTACCAGAGTATCCCAGTGGTACAGAAAACCACAGTGGATGCATTATCAGGCCAGTTCCCCTTAAGGGTGGAAAACTCTGAAGGCAACTGGGGAAAGGAACTAACATTTCCCAAGTGCCTACCGTGAACTAGGTCCCACGTTAGGTATTTCACATTTAAGACCTCCATGAATCCTTCCAACAACCCATCTTAATATATAATACTGTCTTCATTTCACAGATGAGGAAACTGGGTCTCACAGAGATCAATAAACTTACCCTATGTAAATGACTCTAGTATACCACAGAGAAGATGCTTCCAAGCATCTGACTCCAAAACCTGTATCCTTTTCACTCCACCACAATGCTGATTACATAAAAGTTCTCATCCCCTGATTTCTAATTAGGAGAATTATCTCAAGAGACTTGCAAAACATTTCATTCTGTAAGAAACCACACCTGTGTAATTGGGTCATGCCAAGCTTCTGAAACTTAAGTGACAAACAGAGGAGCTACTCTATATGTTGATGGCTGTGGATATCAGGAAGTTGATGTTGTCATGATCCAAATGCACTGGAAAAAAATTATTGGAGTGTTGAAGAAGTCTGTGACACACAGGCCAAGACTTTAAAATGGAAAAGTTGGATAATGATTTTCAAGTTTCCAGTTCAGTTTAAATTTATTTTTAATGACTATGTGCTCAGTGCTGGGATACAACAATAAATTAATCACAATCTGTATCCCCTAAGAATGTCCAGTGAAAGGGACAGCCTTATACTTTCTCTTTTTTTTTTCTTATAATGCTCATCTGAGGATATTTTTCCATTTATCTTCAGATAAAGTGGGAGAGAGGGAGAAAGAGAGAAACATCAACGTGAGAGAGACACATCAACTGGCTGCCTCCCGCACGACCCCAACCAGGGCCAGGGACGAACCGCAACCAAGGTACATGCTCTTGACCAGAATCGAACCCGCAACTCACTGGTCTGTGGGCCGACACTCCAACCACTGAGCCAAACCAGCCAGGGCAACAGTTTTATACTTTCAGTAAAATATAGCTCGGTACTGTGATACAGGGACGCACTGGGAGCTTTAGGTGCTTAGAGAAGAGAGATGTAACCCAGTTTACAAGACAGGATAAAAATGAACAGCACCACTTCTAGGAATCTATCCCACAACAACACTCAAATGTGTGCACAAAATATATCAAAGTGTTATCTGCAGCCTTTCTCGAAGCAGCAAGAAATTTCAGAAATAATCAAATATCACATCAATAAGAGAAAGATAAATAATAAATTATAACATCTATGCTAAGGAGCTATTAAAATGATGATACATAGATATGGAATGACCTTCTATAACAGCTTTAAACATCATACTATTAACTGAAAAAAGGAAGAACAATGATGACCAAAAAAAAAAAAACATGGTCCTATTTTTACTTTCATATGTGTAAATTTATTCAGATCATTCTAAGTATATATATATATAAACTGAAGAGTCTGAGAATTGGAGAAATGACTTTTTCAAGGTCAAAGAAGCAATTAATGACTATGAGCTGGTCATTCATTAAACTGAATATAGTACAGAATTAATATTTTACCATTTGGTAATAGTCCCCCTCAAATAGTTCTATGCAAAACACAGAGTTTATTCTTGTATTATTATTATTTAATTACTGTATTATTTTCTATACGAACAACTATAAACCTACTTTTGCTCTATCCTGTATATGTGTTTTCATTCTTCCTGTACTTAATAGAAAGTTTTATTAATATCTTGATCTAAATAACTTGAATATTATTTCAGGGTAAAAGTACTTTCTTTCAAAAGATTTTTTTCGTAAGATGTTTGCTCAGGTTTCTGTGTTTCTACTTCAACATAAATGGGTCCTCCACAAATAAGATAGCTCTATTCAAATCCACAGAATAAAGAAGGCAGTGCATGAAATGAGACAGAAAATAGTAGAATGAAAACAGAGAAGCTCTTTCTCCTGGACCTCCAGTATTATCAAAGAACAAAGAATGCTCTGACCTAAGCCTGATTTGGTGTTTAAAGCTTTTCCAGGCTAAAAAAAAAAAAAAAAAAGAAAGAAAGAAAACTAAAATTTTTGTTAAGATACAGAATTAAGGAAAACTGATTTTAGGAACTAGAAGAGATCCTGAAAAATCATCTAATATGACTCTTTTACTTTATAGAAGAGGAAACTGAGGCCCTTTATAAAAGGATCACTCATAGCTAATGATTATCAATAGAAGAATACAGCCAGAAAAGGCTAAAAGTACCCTCACTCCAAGTCCAGTGTCTTCTCTGGTACCCACACAGCAACACTTAAACCTAGTGACTGAAAAAAACTACTTTAATTTAGGTTTAATAATCCAAACAGGCTATCTCTACAGGATGAGGATACTGCTCAAATCTCCTTTTCCAAATGTAAACACAGCCTAAAATATTTACTTCATTCTTACCAATTAAACAGTAAGAAAACAGGGTTTTTTAGATTTTCTTATATTTTATTGCAATATGATTATCAAAAGACAGAAATTATAGCATGCTATAATCCAGGCTGATTCAGAAGATTAAAAGAAAATTTTAAATACAGAATCTCTGGTTTCTAAAATGAAATAGCAAAAATGGACTACTTATTCAATCAACAAGTGTTACTGAAAGTTGAAACTACTTTATCATAGCAGTACTTTCAGTATTAATTGAAACCACTTTGTCATAACCCAACATCATTTTAAAATTTCAGATTTATGGCATAATCAATGAAGGCAGAAGGGGGGAGGCAATAAGAGCAACTGAACTTCTGAAATGCAATTTAAAGAGAAAAATTCAGTTTTAAAAATTGTACAATTTTTCCCAAAGTGTGCTCCATGAGTCAAGGAATGCTAAATGGTATCATGGAATGCTAAATGGTATCATGGAATGCTAAATGAAAAAGAATAAGGCAGGAATCTTTTTTTTTTTTAATGTAACAGTGTGGTCTCCTTGGAGCCTTGAGTAGGCTAACTGTCTTGTGATCCTCTAAGAAAAGCTATGGTAAAAAGTTTCCCAAACATATTTAACCACAGAATCATTTTTTTTTCACAGTACTCCCTAAACAACTATTATTTGATAAAATATATGTTTGGGATATGCCACCACATCTTGTCATTTGACTATAGACTGTACAAAGCCCTTGCTCATTGGTGCTCTAAGAAGAGCTATGGAAAAGAATAATGTTTAGGTTGCAGAATAGCCCTACCCTCCTGTCTTACCTTGGCAGAGAAAAAGAAAGAACTGAAAGTGATCAATCCCAGGCTGTGAAAATTACCTCTCTATAGACAATGTATGAAAACACAAGGTACATTATTTATGAGCATACAATCTACAGATATGTCTTTTTATCTTTTTTTTTTTTTATCCTCACCTGAGGATATTTTTCCATTTATCTTCAGATAGAGTGTGTGTGGGGGGGGGGGGGGGAGAGAAACATTGATGTGAGAGAGATACATCAACTGGCTGCCTCCCACACAACCCCGACCAGGGCTGGGGAAGAACCACAACCGAGGTACGTGCCCTTGACCAGAATTGAACCTGCGTCTCATTGGTCTGCGGGCTGACGCTCTAACCACTGAGAAAAACCAGCCAGGGCTATAGATATGTCTTAAAGTTCACACTGTTGCATCTATTATTCTCACACTTTATTACATAATATTCTGTTAGAATTGTTCCTAATCCAAATATTATATTCAATACTACAGAAACATGTATTTTAAAAGGATACTCTACAAAACAAGGTAAAAGGGCAAAATAAAGTCAAAGGTTCAGATAATAGACTAAACAGGTACTGTGAATGCTGCCTGTACTCTCTTTGAAGTATTTTCTTAATTCTGCAATGAATCTGTTCTGAATTCAAAGGCCAGGTCTTGACAAAAAAATAATAATTTATCAACATGAGGGGTAATACTAGGATGCTAAAACTCAGGGTAGATCTTAGCAGTTAAGGTTGAGGTCTCAAATTTTTACCACATGGTAGGGATTTTGAAAGGTCACATTAGAGGAGATTAAACAAAGGACAGTATGTTCAAAGCTAGTGTTTGATGTCTAAATTGTGAAGGGTGTACTGTTGTGACTCAATTATACTTACTGAGCTGTCAAGGAGTCTGATACAGGAAAAACACATTAACTGATCGATGGTCCAATGTTATCCTCTGGGTGTAAAAAGTACATCCAGTAAAAGGCCAAATGTTGCCCAAACAGAACACTACTTTCAAATTACTCCTTGGCTCTCTCTTAATTACCCTAATCTTGTGGATTTAACACTCTGCTTCTGGTCCCCCATTTATTAATATACAAACTATTTCACAGAAACTTTTCAGAGGCTAGTCAATAAAATTACATTAACAAAGAAAGACTAAAAATGTTAAGTTTTGTTTGTCTCAAACTGAGATTTTGAAATTCACTTTGATCGTGCCATGCAATGGTACTGTTCTAAACTCAGTTAAAAGCATTGATAGGAAAACTGTTTTCCAAATGGGTTAAAAATATAGAAAGAAGACAACTTATCGTGAAGGGCCTACTCTGAAAACTGAGTCTTATATACTTAGTAAAGAGCACAGGCTCTGGGGCGAGACCACCTTGGTCCCGGGCTGGGTGCACCCACAAGCCATGTTCAAGTGCTCTGTCTAGGTTTCCACTGCTGTAAAGTGACTGGCCACCCTAAGGACTAAATGAACTAACACAAATAAAACCCTTTAAGTAGTGCCAGCAGGATAAATGTTAGCTATTTTTATTATTATCATCAACATGATAATGTCCCCTGTAAAAACTTTTTCTTTAGGAACGAAACGAAAGGTTTGTGGCTCCTGAGGTAAAAAATGCTGCTTGTCTTTAGCTCAGAAGCAAGCAAATGTGTGTATCTCCTTTTCATTAGGATTTACAGGATGTTTAAGATCACATGTGAGCAACCAAGTCTGCTGATTTACAGTCTCCACATTTGGGCTCCTCCTTGCTTTATCCCTGATTCTCTATTTATTTTTATTTGTTTTTATTGGGGTTTTTTTCCCTGCTGTAAATCACTTGAAAACCTTTGTGAAATACCATGTGCAAAATTACAAAACAAAAGAAAACACTTCTAAAACTGAAGTTTTTCCAGTGAGAAACAAATATGTTTATCTAAGCAAAATAAAATGAATGGAAAACAGCAGGAAATATTAGTAGAAAGGGAACTGATGAAAAAGAGTACAGGGGGAAAACTCTAGACGTGAGAACAAGAAATTTGATTAGTAAGCAGATGGCAAAGTGGGGAATTCTATGAAGAGATTTATGGGTGCAAGTGGCACCCTTAAAATGTCAATTTTGTAACAAAATTATACATAGCAACCTAACTAGGGAGTCTGGACCTTATGGAAATTATAACCAAATTACCACTGAAATAAAATGCGATTTAAATTTCTGTTGCTGAAACTGAAATCCAATTTAGATTTTTTAACTAAAAAGAAAAAAAGTATTTGATCATATCAACTCCAAGCATATGATGTTTATGTATAACAAACTACAAAAGACAAAGACAGCAGATTCAAGGGCTCCAATTACTTTCTCACAGGGGAAAAAATTAAACCACATACAAAGAAAAACATTGGAAACAGAAACAAAATGAGAAGAAAAAAAAAGAGATAAAACTTATACATAAAATAATTACAGTGATATAAAACAATATATTTCACAGTATTTTAAATTTAAAAAAAAATAAGCAATTGAAACACCACTTCTGTACACCCCCAGACTTGAAATTCATAAAGCACCTCCCTTCACTGGCAAAAGGAGTTAAGCATGTCATTTAAATAAATAACATCTCAAATATCTGCTCCCCTCTCCATAGCAATGTCATAGATTTGCTGGGATAATGGCAAGAGAAGAACAAATGCCTCCATGAGCATATGGAGAGATGTCTAAAAAATATTACCATGCCCAAAGCAAACACTCAACAAATAAGAATATGCAATATCACAAACCTATAAAAGAAAACAAATTGTCAAAGTTATTCCAAATTAAACTAAGAAATGAGATGGCTGGCATCCTATCCAATGTGCTATATCACTTTGTAGGAGAGGCCAATACCCATCATCTATATAATGGCCTGGTTTCTTCAGGTAGATAAAAAATGTATTTTAATTTCAGATAGAAAAAAAATGATTTTTATTTCTCCAATTTTTCTCTTAAAACAGTTTATATGAGATTCATATAGTTTTGTATGAAACCAAACCACTTATTGCCATAAACTTGTAATTCATAGGTTTCATTACTCTAATTAATGCCTAGGAGCTCTGGAAATCAGGACTTACGCTCATATAACTAAATTATGGGTAGATGGCTGTAAAGTTGCATTCATTCACAATTAATTAATGAGGCCCTAATTGGTGCCACAGGCAATAGGGACATAAAAATTACAAAGTCATAGAGCTCCCTTTCCCTTAAGGATCTCACTGTCACGTAGATTACTTGGTTGAAGCAGAGTAACAAAAGAATCTTTAAAAGAGAAGTTTGTTTCAGGATTTAAGCAAAGAAAAAAGAAAGATTCATGGACACAGCAACAGTATGGTGATTGCCAGAGGGAAGGGGTATAGGGGAGCTAGAAGAGGGTAAAGGGGGGATAAATGGTGATAGAAGGAGACTTGATTTGGGGTGGTGAACACAAAATACAATATACAGGTGATGTACTGTAAAACTGTATACAAGAAACCTGTATAATTTTATTAACCAATGTCATCCCAATAAATTCAATTTAAAAAAATTTTTAAAGAAAATAAAACCAAAAACAGAATACAAAGTATCACAATAAAAATTTTTATATTGATAAAAAATAAAAGTTTGTGAGATGGAGTACACCTGTATTTCCTGAGGATCTCAGCAGCTAGGATGAGTAGGTACTCAAACACTCACTTGATTGTTGATCCACTGGTAATGCATAGCACACCCTATACTCAAGAACCTACAGAGGCTATTTTCTTACCTCCCAAATCAAGGCTGTTTCTTGTTATTCTATTACTGCGAAGTGTTCAAGTGGTTAGGAAAATTCCTTCTATTATGAAGAAATCCGAAGTGGTTACAGAATAGAGGCAAAGTGATTAAACTAAAATGTACTCAGGTGGCTTTACTTGGGGACTGTGAGCGCCCTAATCTCACTGCACCTGTCTGCTTTGCCCTGTGATGCCACTCTTCAGCTCATAGAGTTCTACAAGTTGGAGGACCTGAGTACACTGATTTTCAAATATGAGCACACAGCATTAACCACACTGGAACTGTCTCCCATACAGTTGAGATAAGGGAGGAGAATGACTCCCACTTCAATGCTATTATGATCTCTCTGTCTATCTAAATTCAGTGATGACTTAAGAAGCATTTTGATACTTCACATGCTCCGGTGGCATTTATTCAGATAGTTCAGAATATTTTAACTTCAACTTGTATTTCTGACTTTCCTGAGAGGGAGCGACCTGTAATTAAAAATTGAACCATAATGCCCTGACCGGTTTTGCTCAGCGGTTAGAGCGTCAGCCCACGGAACAGAGAGTCCCGGGTTCGTACCTCGGTTGCGGTTTGTCCCTGGCCCCGGTTGGGGTCGTGTGGGTGGCAACCAGTCGATGTGTCTCTCTCACATCGATGTTTCTCTCTCTCTCTTCCTCCCTCTCTCCCTCCCGCTCTATCTGAAGATAAATGCAAAAGTGTCCTCAGGTGAGGATAAAAAAAAAAGAACCATAATAAAGTTTGTCTCTGTTAATTGCCTTGTAAATGTGCACATTTCCAGTGGAATCACGGAAAACTATATTGCCAGAGAATTTCTTTCAGCTTTGTAGTTTGATAATATAACTGTTCTTAATCATTAAAGCACTGAAATTTTCCTAAATGATGGCAGGACACTGTGTATGCTATATACAAACATGTGCATAGAGATGTGGATCTAACACATACAGCCAAAGTCAATCTGTGTGTGTGTGTGTGTGTGTGTGTGTGTGTGTGTACACAGTATATGCTATATACATACATGTGCATAGAGATGTGGATCTAACACATACAGCCAAAGTCAATCTGTGTGTGTGTGTGTGTGTGTGTGTGTGTGTGTGAGGACACAGTATATGCTATATACATACATGTGCATAGAGATGCGGGTCTAACATATACAGCCAAAGGCAATCTGTGTGTGGGGTGTGTGTGCACGTGTGTGTGTGTGTGTGTGTGTGTGTGAGGACACAGTATATGCTATATACATACATGTGCATAGAGATGCGGGTCTAACATATACAGCCAAAGGCAATCTGTGTGTGGGGTGTGTGTGCACGTGTGTGTGTGTGTGTGTGTGTGTGTGTGTGAGGACACAGTATATGCTATATACATACATGTGCATAGAGATGCGGGTCTAACATATACAGCCAAAGGCAATCTGTGTGTGTGGTGTGTGTGTGTGTGTGTGTGTGTGTGCACGTGTGTGTGTGTGTGTGTGTGTGTGTGTGAGGACACAGTATATGCTATATACATACATGTGCATAGAGATGCGGGTCTAACATATATAGCCAAAGGCAATCTGTGCATGTGTGTTCTCGTCAAAGTCAATTCTTTCCTGATTTCTAATCATACAGTCGCATATTTCATCTCACTGTGCTGTTCTATAGATATGTACTACACTCCAGACCATCTGTTTCACAGTCATGTGGTACCAGTCACGCAGGAAATCAGACAGTAGAGTGTAGATGAATCAAAGCCCTATCACCCTTCCTGACAACAACGCACAGGCCCAGGTAGACTGGAGTCCCCATCTCCATCTCAGTAAATGAAGAGCAGCATAAAAAAGATGTATCATAATTGTTATAGCTGGAGTGGGTGGTTAATTTAATTCACGAACTGCCACAGTGAGTTCCACCACCCCTTTTCTTCTCAGCCACTCCTACCTAGAATTCCAAGGTCAAACGCTGTGAATACATATTCTCTCCATTTTAACACAGGCCCAAATTTAGCTTCCAGAATTAGCTCTCTGAAACTGTTCTCATACACTTCGCAAACACTAAATTCACACCGCAAAACAACATTCACAAAAGTAAGGGGTCTGACTATCCATGTAGCAAATTAAGAATCACAGAATGAAGGCTCAAAATTTTATATCTACAAGAGACTTCTAGATATGAAGATCATCTAATCCAGCACCTTCATTTCAGAGAATTCAAGGAGGGAGCTGGTACCAATTCAATCTTTTTTACACAATTTACAAAATCATAAAGCAAAATATAACAGCACAAAATCCAAAGCATCTTTCAGCTAGGAAATACAGATGTGTTTAAAAATAATAATCAACCCTGGCCAGTTTGGCTCAGTGGTTAGAGCATAGGCCAGAGGACCAAAGAGTCACGGGTTCAGTTCCGGGCAAGAGCACATACCTCGGTTGCAATTCAGTCCCTGGCCCTGGGCGGGGTGGTGTGGGAGGCAACCAGTCAATGTGTGTCTCTCTCACATCGATATTTCTCTCTCTTCCCCTTCCTCCTTCCCTCCCACTCTATCTAAAAATCAATGGAAAAATATTCTCCGGTGAGGATTTTCAAAAAAAATTTTTTTAAATAATCACAATCATAATCTGTTCTTTCTAAAGAAGGCCAATCCTAAGTAGATCTGTTTCTAGCCAGCCCTGAGACAGAAAGGCTCAGGCACAAGCACGCGCCAGCTTATCTTATAAACAGCAAATAAAACTAGTGTTTAAAACTGGCTAATGCCCAGCTCAACACCTACCTCAAGTAAAGTAAATGCCAAAAGGCAGGTCAGTGTAGATTCAGCAGCAAAAATTCACTGAAGGAGAAATAGCCATAGAAACAGCCACTCCCATCCAAATACTTTCAGAGACACACATTCTTACACCTAGAAGTGGTATTTTAAGAACCCACAGTCTAATTCATGCAGAAAAATCCCCTAAAAGGAACATTAACAGCCCTGGCTGGTTTTGCTCAGCGGTTAGAGCGTCAGCTCGCAGACCAATGAGTCGAGAGTTTGATCTCGGTCAAGGGCATGTACCTTGGTTGTGGTTCGTCCCTGGCCCTGGTTGGGGTTGTGCGGGAGGTGGCCAGTTGATATGTCTCTCACACATCGATGTTTCTCTCTCTCTCTCTCTCTCTCTCCCCCTCTCCCCACCTTCCCTTCCACTCTGTCTGAAGATAAATGGAAAAAATATCCTTGGGTAAGGATAAACAAAAAACATTTAAAAATAAAAGGAACATTAACATTATTAATGTGTTGGTTCATCTACCTAATATTTGCCTAAACTTGCATTGTATGTTCTCTTTATTCATTTTCATGATTAATTTTAGTATTTTTATAAGGTGACATCTATTTCCTAGAATGAAATATCACTGTGTGACATTCAGCCAATAGGAAAAAGATTTTAATTTACAATGACCTGTCAAACGGCTATTGCTTGAAATCAATTGGGTCATAAATTAGGAGTTATTGAAATACCATCTGAAGCACCCAGTGCCTTCAGAAAAGAAAACAAACGCAGCATCCTACTGATAAGTACTTATTTTTGCAACGTAAATTAAGATAGAAAGCTATACTATTTCGGTCTACTGCTGATTGAGAATAATATTCATGTATGTTACTCTGTAGCCTTTATTTAGGATTATCACAGATCCATCGTATCAGAGGGCAAAATACAGCTGAAAAAAAAACTTCAATGGAAAAAAAGAAAAACCTCTAGCTGACCATGCAAAGTAATTCCACAGAAGGCACCATCAATCTGTACAACCGACTACTGTGGATAGATCCATTAGCCATCCAGGCTTACTCTGTAAGGCTCTGACAGCTACGCACAGAACTGGTTCTTCCAGGCCCTGACCTCTGATTCCAAATCTGCCACCAACCTTGTACAAAGCCCTGAGTTACTATTACATATTTTAAATGTACTAACTTACCAGGAATAAATATCGGTTAATGGCTTTAACATCTCTATCTCTGTACCTCTTTTACCTTCCTAGGTTAGAAGTGCTCTTCTCCCCATCTCAATCCACCAGTTTAAGAGTTCCATACTTCTACCCGCCCGCCAGCAAGTTCATTGGTTAAACTTTTGTATTTCTTTATATCTTTCTAATCTTCTCTTTTGAGCTTTCTCCAAAGCACTATTTCTCAAAGTCTATTCCTCCAAAATATAGGCCTCCATCATTATGCTGTCTCTATTCTCATCAGGTCTCAACCCCTTCGTCCAGTCTTTTCTCTTCTCACAGTACCCAATGGCATAGATACCTGGATCCAACTCTCAGATCCACAGCCTTTGCTCCAAAGGCCCCATTAGTTCACCCACCCTATTTTGAAAATGTTGGGTCAAAGACAATGAACTCCCTCTTTGTGTCTGGTTAATTTCTTCACTATTTCTCATTTGCTGAGTTATATCCCTGTTATAAATCAAGCATCAGGAAAGGTCCGTTGCAGGGAAGGAGAAATACATAAATGAGTAAGAAATAGTTGCATGTGATTTTTTTCACTAACCTGTTAATTTTATTTAAAAATCAGCACCTTTCATCATCTTCTGCCTAATCCATCTTGCCCAGTTTACCGTTTGCCTGTCTTGATTCCCATTCTTACATTCATCACCCTGTTCACTTGGACTCCTGCATCCCCATCCCACCCGTCTCCACACCTGTCCCTTCAATCCATCTTCCACTCTCCATCAGAGTAGTCTTTCTCATACACAAATCCAACCACAACTTCCATTGCTCAAAACCCCTTCCAATGACCTAAGTTTTCAGAAAACCATGCAAACGCCTACATCTAGCAAAAGGAACCTTCCTGATCTGCCCATGCCTTATGATGTCCCAACAATATTAAACTACTTTAAGATTTGCAAATCACTGCAGGCTTTTCTCTCTTCTGTGCATTCCTGCTACCTTGCACACCTGCCCCTTTCTCTGCAAACACTTACTAAACCTTCAAAACTCAGCTAGAGCTTTATTTCCTCCCAGAAGCTTCCTGTAACTTGCCTCCAGAACCCAGATGTCCTTTCTCTGCACTCCTAGTGTCCTGTGCACAACCCTACCACAGTGCTTCTCTCACTACATAACTGTTGACTTATGTGTTCATCCCTCCCACTGGAATGTAGGCTCCTTGAGAGAAGGTACATTCATTCTACTATGTAGTTTAGGTAATTAGCATAGTGCCTAGCTTACAGCACACACTCTTTACAAGATATGCTCTTAGCAAATGTAATTTAGACTAAGAATTTATCAGCTAATTGAAAGAGGCAGTTAAAGTGGGGATTCATAAAAACTGATATATATTTTATTAGGTCTATATTAACGTAAGACACCTAAAGGTGCATCCATTCACCAATCATCAGGCCAGGGTCTTTTGCTTGAGTTTAGGTCTACAAATTAATGACAGGGATTATCTTTCTTGCACTGACTATGATGGCCAGTTTGGCCTTTTTAAAGTGGAGCAAAAACTTGCAAAATAATCTTAGATATTTGTTCAAACAGTTTTATTCATCCATATCATTCTCATTTAACACAGCAAGATTTTTATTTTTATTATTATTTATTTTAATCCTCACCCGAGGATATTTTTCCATTCATTTTCAGACAGCGTGGGAGGGAGGGAGGCAGAAAGAGAGACAAACATCGATGCAAGAGAGACACATCGATTGGCTGCCTCCCGCACGACCCCGACCAGGGCTGGGGACCAAACCACAACAGAGGTACGTGCCGTTGACCAGAATCAAACCTATGACTCTTTAGTCCACGGACCGATGCTCCAACCGTTGAGCCAAACCAGCCAGAGCCAACAGTAAGATTTTTAAGTGACCTCTTTATCAGATCTTTACAAAAATTCAATTTACATATTTATAGAAAAATACATTTCTTCTCACAATCATATTTCACCAATTTACATAATAGTCAATTAAATACACCCTTAGAAAGATAAGTCACATGAGCAAAAACAGGTTTAAAAGAAGTACATAACCAACCCATAGTTAGCCTACAACTCAACTTGGCAGGATGGGTAGTGAGGGCATAAGAATAGTCTGCAAGCCTGTATCATTCAGGTAGGCCACCAGTCAGTAAGTTTTACCCTGCAAAAGGCAAACATCAGTTAACCCAGCAAGCTGGTTAAACAGAAGTTAGTTGAAAGCTTCTAAGATAAATGTTTACTAAAAGAACAGAGAAAATGAAAGAGAACCAATGGATTTCCTCCAACCTTCCTTAACCACCAACATACAGGACGGAGGCAAAATGATAAGGTCATCTGGCCCTTAAAGCTCTTCAGTGACTCCCCAGAGTTTGCATTTGAATTCTAACTCCTTAGTATACAAGTCCCTCCTAGAAATACGACCTGCCTACATTCTGACACTACACACACACACACGCACATCTCTTGTTCCTCCAGCTGTTCTGATTTACTTGTAGTTACCTCAAACATTCTTTTCCTTCAACCCAGCATGTCCCACATCTCTACCTAATTAATTCTTATTCATCTCTAAAGGTTTCACTATCACTTCCTCTGTGGAAGCCCTCCCTGATGATTCCCCTCCTCCCACTGAAGGTAGACACCCCTGCTCAGCAGCACCTCTGTTCCCTGTTATATGTAGGTGCCCATGTGTACTGGAAGCCCCAGGTCAGTCCTAGATTACACCTGTTGTCCCAACATAAAAGTATTAATAGCATTACTCTCACTCTCCAAAAGTGTACCAGTTTGACAATAAACTATGTGGTGACCCTAGACATTATGTGCTACAAAGATGACTAAGCAATGGTCTACCCTCTTATTAAAAATAAAATAAACAATTGGTCTACCCTCTTATTAAAAATAAAATAAACAATTATACACACACTCAGACTATCTAACTTCTCAAATATGTGTAATTATTCACTTCTTTTTCTTCTGAAAAGTGTCACAGTTTGAACAACAAATCATATACACTCACTTTCTGTATATACCTATATCATACCACTTATCAAACTATCCTAGAAATGTTTTCTTCTCAACCTATCTCTTTCAGAAGACTACAAATTTCTTGAGGAGCAAGGGCTTGACTTATTAATATCTACACAGCAGAGCCCAAAGCTCAACACATAATAAGTATACTCAATAATGTTTGTTGACTGTTATCAATTCAAAAGACAATGCCTTCTAAGTAGCTGCAGCAAACCAGTTATTTATAAACCCCTCAAAAATAAGTGATTTCTCAGCCTTGACTACTGCCCACTCAGTAATTTTAAAATGTTATAATCATATTAACCTCAAAAAAATATCATCAGTGTTAATAACGCCACGTTTGACATACTAGTTCAATTTATTCAAATAACGTGATGAACTTTCATATTGTCATAGATTCTCACCAACATCACTAGCACTAAAAGGTGGGGTTTCTTTTACAGATGACTTTTTTTGCATCTCCAGAAATGTATATAAACTCAAGAGAAGTTATTGTGTTTTTATTTAAAAAGAAAAACGCAGAAAACAGCTTCGCAATTCTCTTCCTTAAAGCACCATTAAAAGCTATTTCTGCCAGGAGGAAATGATATACATTATGTACATAAACAAATTTATACGAACAAGCAAAGCCATTTCATATTTCAGCCTAATAACAACTGTCAGACATCTGCCAGATAATGTAATTCATGGAGAAAACATACAGACAAAAAATATGATTTCAAGATCTTGGATTATTTGTTCCCATGAAGTTTATTACCAACTTTTTGAGTCTCTGAAAAAAATGAAAGCAGAAATGATCCAAAAGAGTAATTCCTTTCTAATGACTGCCCAAAAAAAACACAACAACAACAACAACAAAAACCTCATATTTTAATAAAAACGTCAGGAAATAAAAGGTGAGAAAAGACTAAATGGTAAGAAATAATTCAATTGCCTTCTTTAAATTTTCAATAAGAATACAGATAGACTCATATATTCAAGTTATCAAAGTTGTAGCAAATTACTGCAATTTCAAATAAGGAGCTTTATATCTTTCATATGGAGCCTCAGTTTTTATATTCTCTTGTAACTAATTACAAGCTTGGGCAATCACTCAGAGCAGAAATGAAGTTAAGGCAGAATGAGTACCCTCCCCCTTCTAGCCTAACAGCCAATCTCATGCAACCATACTTTAATGACTGCTCCTGGTTACTTATAAACTTCACGACAGGGCAACGGAGTGTGGCTTCCCAAATGAAAGACAGCACAGCAGCTTCAGCAAGCCAGAGCAGGGGCCGAAAAAGATGACAATCTATAATGAAATCACTCAGTTTTCATTTATAACTGATAACTGGAAGGATTTTACCTGTAAATAAATTATACAATCATTATACATGTACAAATATTATCACTATCATACCACGTTGGACCTTCCTATGGGGAGGAGGGAACAGGTAAGGTGAAGGAGCATGGGGCATGGACGTCAAAGGTTACTAACTTTGATTGTATGTCTACTATGTGCCAGGCAATGTGACAGGCCTGGAGGCACACCATAAAACAGACAAAGTCCCTGCCTGTAAAGTTTAAACATACTTTCTTAAGAAGATCTTATGTCAGCAGCATCTGAATCCAGGTCTGATTCCATCCATGTGATCTACCTGCTGCTACTACTACATACTGCCCCAAGAGGGAGAAACCCTTCAGCAGGTTTCCTAACAACTCCTCCACGAAGATGTGTGGGGAAATGTAGGTTTTTATTCCCTGAAACAGCTTCAGAGGGCATAATCAGACAAGAATCCCAGACTGTGATGGTTAATTTTGTGTCGATCTCACTGCACCATGGGGCCCAGACACTTGGCCAAACATTATTCTGAATGCTTCTATGAGATTATTTTTGAATAAGATTAACATTTAAATTGGTTAACTTTGAGTAAAGCAGATTGCCCTCCATAACGTGAGTGGGCCTCATCCAATCAGTTGAAGGCCTAAATAGCACAAATGACTGACTTCCCCTAGCAAAAAGGAATTATCCTATAGATAGCCTTCCGATCTAAACCCTGAGTGGCTAGCCTAGGTTCTTCCCTGGGTCTCCAGCTTGACACCTTTTGGACTTGAACTGCAACCTCAGCTCTTCCCTGGGCCCCTGGCCTAACAGCACACCCCACAGATCTTGGATTTGCCAGCCTCCATAATCATGTAAGCCAATTCCTTAAATCTCTCTCTCTCTCTCTCAATATCTCTCTCTCTCTCTCTTTCTCCATATACATACATATAGACACACATACACACACACACACACACACACATCCTATTGGTTCTGTTTCTCTGGAAAACCCTGATTAATATATTACCTAAACATTAAATATAAGACATGCAAAAAAGACATCTTCAAAAGTATTTCATATCAATATTTACAATTCATTTCCACCATCCTCCAGTGAGACAGATAAAACTCTACATAGTCAATGGTTCCTTTCTAAATTAAGGGTAAGCATTTCATTAAGAACCAAAACCAAGTAATATTTTTTTTAATTTTTTTTATTAATTTATTTTTGTTACCAAACCAAGTAATTTTAAACTAAACCTTCCAACTGCTACATCTGCAAATGGAGCAATCTGCTGAGAGCTGTCTAGTTCCTTAAACATACAAGTCGCAGAACTCATTCCAAAAGGAAACCAGCAACGTAACCATTCCACAAGCATCATGGTCTCCAATGGAAAAACACAAGTCTCTTCTCACACTTGATTAGGTAGTGATAACGTTGCCTTGTTTTCTTTAAACAATCCTTACAATTATATACAATCATCTAAGTGCTACTACTATAAATTTAGTATTCAATAAAATACAAGTAGAATGTATTATACATATTATAGAAAGGTTTAAGTATACCTAATGAAAAGTGACAACGTAGCACCAAATTATGTAATAAGGCAATTTAGTTAAGACTTCACCAGAGTTTATAAAATGCCAAACTGCTTAAAATTGTTAAGATCTGTGTTATCAGTTGATCTAATTAGGCCAGAAGCAATCATTTAAATTTCTAATTTTGGAAAACTCTGCCACCCAACAAAAAAAAAAATGTCTCTCCTTTATAAACACCAGCATTATCTACAAAAGCTTTTCAAAGGTGGAACACTACCCCACGTATGAGAGGAAGTGACCCTTTGACTCTAAAAATATTATATACTACCATATAATCTACTCATACATCAAATGATTCTCTTTTCAGCTAAAAGTTTTGTTAAGAAGAACAACAGGAAACTACATACTGGCTGGTGTTTTGGAACAGGAAACATATTCCAAAAGGACACTAGGGAGGTCTAGAACTCAAAATCCTGTTTTTAACTGAGTGCATGGGAGTGTTTTCATGGGATTACATATGGGCAAGATACGAAACTTGATTTCTCTACTGTCTCATCTTCTGAGAGGGAAAACCTGTTGAGGCTCAATAGTTTAACAGATCAGCCCTGGCCAGTTTGGCTCAGCGGTTAGAGCGTCGGCCTGCGGTCCAGAGAGACCCGGGTTCGGTTCCCGCTAAGGGCAGGTACCTCAGTTGCAGTTTGTCCCCGGCCCTGGTTGGGTCGTGCGGGAGGCAGCCACTCGATGTGTCCCTTTCACGTCAATGTTTCTCTCTCTCTCTCTCTCTCTCTCTCTCTCTCTTCCTCTCTCTCCCTCCCACTCTATCTGAACAAAAAATGGAAAAATGTCCTCGGGTAAGGATAAAATAAATGAAGAAAGAAAAAAATAATTTAACAGATCAAAGAGACAGACACAATCTCACCTGGGATCACTGTTAGGCTTTCTTTAAATAAATACATATTATTTTAGTAGGACTACCTTTTAAAATATTTCTCACTTCAAATCCAGAAAACATGCCCCATTTTTAAAAGCATATTTTAAGTAACACAACTGCAACTCAAGGAAAATATCTAAAAGATATGCAAATGTTACATCATAATTTAATATACATTGGAAGGTCTTCCCCACATAATACTTTCAAGCTTAGCCACAAATGTAGGATCAATATTACCAAGAATTAAAAAGTATGCATCTAATGAATTCAGCTGTCAAAAGTTCACCTAACCCTTCATCAGTATGGTCCTCAACCAAAATGTTTTTGTATAACATACTGACCTCCAAAGAAAATTATATTAAAAATTATCAGAATCTTGGAAAGTATTAAAAATGTGTTTTTGTCAACTTCCTAAGTTGTTATTGCTGATCATGCAAATTGTGACGTTCATCACCATTTCATGTTTATATAATGAAAGCAGTAACATGCTCATTGTAGAAAACTTAGTGAATCTAGAAAAAGAAAAATATGTTTTAAACATCACCTTCACTCTCTCCATCCAGAAATAACCAGAGTTAACACTTTGATATATGTGCTTTCAATCATTTTTCTAGACATAAATACATATATTTTAAAAATGAAATCATGATAAAAATGCAATCAAGTATTTAACCAGTCTTTTTACCCTACAATATATTGTAAAGTATTTCTCATTCTTCAAAATTCTAGAAAACATGATTTTTATCCTATTACACTAAATGTATACATCATAATAAACTCAACCACTTCCCTATTATTGGATACATGAGTTCTTTTAACTTTCTACCAAGACAAATAGCACTTCGATAAACTCCTTACTAACAATCATTTGACCAAAACAAAAAAGGCAATAAACATTCAGAATTCATATCTAGAAAAGGTCTGTAAACACATGAAAGCATTCAAACTCACCAATAAATCAACATAACACATAGAAATCATGAAAGACATATTTCACCTACCAAACTGAAAACTATAAAGCATACAAATAATACCAAGTGCTGGTGCAGGGACTAAGAGAAAACCATTCCAATGGAGTGTTCATTATAAACCACTGCAACCTTTCTGAATAATTCAGGCCAAATGTATCAAGGGCTTAAAAAAATATTTTAGCCAATAATTTCACTTTTAGGAATCTTTCTAAATTATCAAAATAATTGTAGATGCTGAACAAAAAATTGTATATGTGGTTAATTCCCTTTTAATGTTAATTTAGTGTTATGCACAGATGCCAAAAGTCAACGAAGAACTGATCTACATTATTATCATTCCTGTATTCTGCTTTCCCTATTTTACCATAGATTTTCATTTCTGGATCAGCTTTTGTTTTGCTTGTTTGCATGTTTATTTGTTTTAATGTTCAGTGCTCAACCTTAAAATGTCTAAGATGAAATCAGTGCTTTGGGCATAGTATGTAACATAACAAGTGACACACAACTTAAATACTGCCCTTGTTATTCTACCCACAGAATAAGCTTCAAAATATACACATTTTATGTATTGGTGCACAAGATGATATTCAAACACCCTACAATAAAGTTTTGCCTTTCCCTCTTTTAAGAATGGTTTCTTAAAAGAAAATAGATCAGTTGATTCATAATAAAAAATATGAATTTGTCTTTTTTTCTGTCTTTATGTAACAACCTCGTACATCTATTTCATCTGAAACAAGTGCTTAGTAAAGGAACCCATCAATTCAGCTCTGACTCACAGGTGGACCTTAAACTCCAACCAATAAGGCTGTCTAGCTCCCTCATCTACTGAGGTCCTTCACAGTGGAAGAAACACCTTTCAGTGGCCTGAACAGACACCTCTGACTCTGAGGACTCTCTAAAATCCCTGTATTCAAGATTAGATGAATTTTCCAGTATAAATGTACCCTCAGTGAAGCTCTGTCCTGACAAACTTTAGACAGAAAATTAGAAGTAAAAAGTAATTTTTGGAAGAGAGATCTGCAGGGGATGAAAGAGAAAGGTTCACCTCACTGCAGAGTGACAGGCTCGGGCACAGAGTCCCTTGGTTTCTCAAGGCCATGTCTGTTCAAAAGCACCAAGGGAACACCCAGTACCTACCCATCTGGGCAAGCCCGGAAAGGAGCTCCACGGTCAGGACGCTGTTTATCTGTTTGTCCCTTGCCAACCACTCTGTGTCCCAATCTTGCCCACTGTATGTAGAAAATAATTTGGAAGATGAGCACCTCCCAGAACAAAACTCATTACCTGACTTAGAAAGAAGTAGAGTAACATGTCTGTGAGCTGTTGCGTATAAAACCACTTTTCCTTATACATAAATCTATAACAAACGGATTTAACTCTACAAACGCTTTTTAAAAATCCCTCTGAAATAGATTAAGTAAGCAAAGAACAAAACTTTCCTCCTAAAATATTGCATTTCCAGATATCTGTATACTCTGCCTATTACACTGTCCTTTTTGTAAGGGTAGGTGCGTGAGAAAGAGAAAGCAAGTTAGGCTGAAAACTTAGGAACTGTGCAAAAAATTATCAATATTTCAATCATGCTGAACTATGCTGTGATGCTATTTCCAGAACAAAAGTGAGTGAAGCAATTAATATATCAGCAACTGAATTACAAAACATTTCTTTCTTTACTCTTAGGTTCCCCAGCAGGGTGTATTAATATATAGTTCAACACTAATTTCAATAATCGAGTTGTCTAAAGATGTACTCTAGAGGTCCATTCTATAAAAATGTACTCCCTTAAATATAATATTTTAATCATTTAAAATGTTTTACTATAATGCATAGCATAAATAACATTCTCAAGAGCAATTTAATATAAATTCTTCATTTTGACATTTCAACAAAAGATGTCCAAAATTTTCCCTTTGAAATGATAGCACAGATATTCATAATAATGGTATTGCACAAATATGCTTAAAGAAAATCAGAGAATCATGAGATGTTAAAGCTGATAAAGGTGTCTTAGTGATTAATTACAAGTAAGATAGCCTCAATTACAAATAAGAAAACAAAGGCCTTAAGAGGCAAAATTTCCCAAGTTAACAGAATATCAAATAACTCTTGGTTACTTTCATTACCATTTAATAATACTTAATAGCAATATATATATCATATACTTCAGTAAACAACGTGCAATAAACTAAATAAACGTCCGCCCAAAATTACTCACCTCACAGATGGTTATATTACAAATAATAGCAAGTATGGTATATGAAATCTATATTGAAATAATGAAGGATGAGGAGAATTTTAAAAATAAAGAGTGAAGTTTGTCCATGAACAATTTCAGTCAACATAAAAGAATCATGAAAGCAACAACATAAGAGCAGTAGGCTGGAAATACGCATCAGATCATTAGAAAAGGGTAAGGGTCCCTGCGTGCTAGAAAAGACCAATGGAAAGATGAAAATCAGCATCAGCACTGTTTGTGCCTTTAAAGACACTCTCTGCTGAAGCAGAGACTTAGGCTTCGCCAGTAGCAATTTCACATCACATGAACAGAAGTGCAGTGTCCCAAACAAGGGCGTCAGTCCAGCCCTCCGCTTTGCTACATCCACGGTTCTTCCTCATCCCATCCTCATACATACCCTCATCCCTTCCCGGACCCCGCTGTCTCCTCAGCTTCTTGTCTTCTTTCTCTCCGGGACATCACATAAAAGGGCAGACAGAATTTGCTGCTCCCACATCTTGCCACTTAATCTTTAGACCATGTCACCATCCAGAAAATTCTTTTGCCTTTGCTCTCTAGACTCTTCTGTAGTCTTGTCTTCATGGTATCTTACATTTTAACACATCCCAGGTCATACTCTGTGTGTCTCCTGCAGTCCTTTCAAAAAGCCTGCCCCTGATTCCATTTATACGAAATGTCCAGAAGGCAAATCCATGGAGACAGAAAGTAGATTAGTGTTTGCCAGAGGATGCGGGGAGAAGGAAAATTGGGAGTGACTGCTAACAGGCACAGGGTTTCTTTCTAGGGTGACGGAAATTTTCTAGAATTAGAAAATTGTGACGGTTGCACAACACTGTAAATAGACTGAGAACCACTGAATTGTATGCTTCAAAGTGGTGAATTTTATGTTACTTGAATTTTCTCGATAAAAAAATTGCAAACTAAAAGTAAATGAAAATAAGCACATACACGTGCAAGTGCGTGTGTACTCACACACATAGCATGTCCCTTCTTCTAACTTTCCTTTGACCTTGCAAAATAATAAGCTTCCCATAGTGGAATCATTCAAGCAGAAGCTGAATGATCATCTGTCAGCAATACGCTACTGAAGGGCTAACTGAAGTGAGTGGGAAATTACACTAGATTGCGTTTAAGTACTTTTCATCTTGAAGCTGCGATGTCACAAACCAAAATGAAGAGATTAGAACCAGGGGGCATTTTTTTAAGTGACGAAGAATAGAAAGTATAAGCATTACTTGAAAAGTTCTCTTTCCATTCAAAATGAGAAACGTAGACTATAAGGAAGCAAAAGAACAAAAATGAAATAGATCCAAAAAGGAAGAGCACAGAAAATTATGAAAAAATATTAAGTAAGTTAGATAACAGCACAAAACTGAGAAATAACGTTCAGTTGTACGTGCTGCAGAAACGAGCTCCTGAGAAACAGTATTCAGAGTTTGATACAGTAGATGTTTGTTTTGTTTATGCAGAATTCATCCTATATCTAATTATATATTTCTACAGAAATTCTGAAGCCTTTTTTTTTTTTGAGTGGTGAAAAGGATGTTAGAAAAAAGCTAATGCAGATGAGATTTAAATCAAATTACTGCTGAGGGGTATAAAACTGGGTTAATACGGTAAACAGTATATGAATAACCTGAAGTTATTTTCCCAAAAATTCAGCCTCCTACCTTTAAAGTCCATTAACCCAATAACTAATGTCCTTTGTGAGGAAATTGAGAGGGAAAGATAAAATATATGGATGATACAAAAAGCAAGAAACTTTAAATCTTTCTACTACAGATAAATGACAGCAAATATATGTAAATTATGCTACAGAGAAGAATTCTTTTTACTTGCCAAATGACCAATGTTCAGTAGGGGAAAAAAAAAGTACTATTATACACACTCAATATTAGAAAAGAGGTTCAGCCAATAAATATCCATTATTTGATTTTACACAGTACATTAAAATATTTGACATGTTTACCTGGTTATGAACTATAAGTTACAAAACTTAGAAGGAAGTCCAATTTAAATGTTATGACATCAAAGTTATCCAAATAAAAGCAAGTTAAGGTTCTTATACTCGTTCTTATACTCTAGAAATTTATTAATTTAGACTCCCAAAAGAATGAAAGAAAGAAATGTTCTGAGTCTATCAAGAACTTACTTATCCTGTCTTTTTTTTTAATCCTCACACAAGGAGTGGGAGGGAGGGAGAGGGAGGGAAGGAGGGGGGGAGGGAGGAGAAAGAGAGAGAAAAACATCGATGTGAGAGGGACACATCAACTGGCTGCCTCCCTCACGAACTCGACCAGGGCCAGAGACAAACTGCAACCGAGGTACGTGCCCTTGACCGAAATTGAACCCATAACTCATTGGTCCGCTGGCCGACACTCTTAACTGCTGAGCCAAACTGGTCAGGGCTTAACCTGTCTTTATACTTAAATACTTAGACCACACAAAGGGTCTAGAATTTTTAATGATCCACATTCCTTATGAATTTAGGGATCATAATCCACTTTGGTATCCAGAAACAGAGTGCTTCATACCCATTTACACCTGTTTCATCTTCAAAGAATATTATTCCACACAACCAGCTATGTATAGCAGACCCATCTGGAAAGCAGATTTGTTACATGAGCTTCCCCAACATTTGAGGACCAGCCCCTTTCAGAAGCCAGGAGAACGTTTAGCCAAAATTATATTCCAAAGAGTAGTCGCTTGACCAGAAGCCTCAGCGCCAACGTGAGAGCTTGTTAGAAATGCAAAATCTCACCCCAGATCTACTGTCTTCTGAGTTTGCTGTATTATTTGAGAATTACTAAGAATATTGAATTCTGTTATAAAGGTTGAGAAACTCATAAAAAGGGAATTTGATTATCTCATAAGCTAGTAGCTTATGAAAGAGGCAGCACTCAGAGGCTCGATTAAGTAAGGGTAATAAAAGCTTGTAAGAGGAAGGCAAAATTCATAAGATGTGTTAAAAAAATAAGTTAGGAACCTGTAAGACATGCCAAAATAGAAAATATGATGGAACAAACAGAGGTTTACTTGCAAATAGAAAGGGGCGGAAAGAGCAAGTTGACAGCTATGTCTCCTCCATTTCAGCCACCCACCGAGGACACTCAGTATGGTTCTATCCTGGACTCAAAGGTGCTCTACCCAGGAAATGCAAATAAAACCCAAGTCTCATCAGCAAACTGGCAAAGACACAGCTGCATCTCAGTGTACTTGTCCTCACTCTCTGTGTTAGAGCAAGTATCTATCATCAACTGCAGTCCTCATAACCACACCATCAAGGGGGAAGGTTGATGTGAAAGAGAAATAGGACGTGTGAAGACTGTGCACCCAGGACTCAGGCAGTGGGTCCTTCGGGACTTGTTAGCACTGTAGGTATGTTAACTTACTCCTTGGCTTTCCTCTTGCTCCCAGCTGTGGGTTTTAAACTGAGTTGATAAATCGTATGATTCAAGCATTTTAATTTGGTTGCTGAGCCTGCCTATGCTATAACCTCCGCAATAGCTGGCAGTGTACTTGGAGGCTAACCATTGCCATCAAGGTAACTGCCCACAAAACACCTACTGAATCACCAATCCGCATTTTAAAAGATCCCCAGTTGATTCATATGCATATGAAGTTTAAGAAACACTGAGCAAGACTGTTAGAAAAAGACACAAATTGGGACCTCAAAACTATGCTCTGCACACCATCCTGAATAACAGGACTTGTGTACCCTCTGACAACTCAGAGCCCCAAATGAGGGAGAAAACGCTAAGGGAACCATTTTCAACAACTAGCATATAGGGTTTAGAGCAACACTGCTGTCCTTGGCGATTCTCCTTTGAACCCAGCTCTGTAAAGCTCTATATAGTCTGAGGAAACATTCAGAAAAGTAGAGCACAATACACCTCGCCATTAACCCTGCAATGTCCTCCTTGCTGGGAATTAGGAAAATACCCTTTTTCAGATACACTATGTTTCAAGAGCACCAATCCAAAGGACATAAGGCTACCAGAAACAGAGAAAGAGGTATGACCTCCTTCATGAAGTTGCAATGACCTTAGAAAGATCATCAAAGAACGGAACTGAGCAGAACAGCCTTAGAAGCATCCCTAATGGACTGTACACTTCTCACCTACCAGCAGTTTCTGACTTGATCGGTTTTATGTATCTACTATAGTAGATGACATACAGTAAAGTAAGGGCTCGGTAAATGTTCTGCATTAACAGGAAAAAGAATGAAAAAGTCACCCTTTCTATCCTTGATTTATCTAAGACAAATTTAATTAATCCAATCTCTTGGTTTTGAGAAGTTCCTGAGAATGAAGGCATAATTCCACACCTCATATTAGCATGGTTCATAACAATCCTTCACTCCATATGTCGAAATCAGATTTTCTATTTTCTATTATTAATGCCATTATAGTTTTCCAGGACACTATGAAATACATTAACCTATTCATTAAGAAACAATCTGACCATTTCTAAAAGTCATCAACAAGTATGTCTAAGGAATATGCTACACAGGAAAGACCAGCTATGATTCGGATGATTTTCTAAGTCCAGACTGAAGACCAGATTTAACATCAAGGGAAATCTCTATTTAAAACATCTACAGAAGAACTGAAATAGAAACTGAAGCCATCATATACACAGAGGTCATAAACAAGATCTAAAACAAGAGGCTAAATAAAGGTGTTGAGAATTTTTACCCTAGTAAAGAATAAGATGAGAGTATCAGGAAAAGTATGTAAAAGTTCTAAAGGTCATTTTTGTTAGGAATAGTCTTCCTATAAATAATGCTTTATAAAAAGAATAAAGAAACACACATGCAGAATAGCTGAGTGTATTCCCTTCCAAATGATCGACTGGATCCTGTTCACGCCATGCACCTAGTACAGCCAAGGACAGTTCAAGTACTCATTAGACACTTACGCACAAGTTTTTACACTGTTATGTGGGTTTTAAATACCAGGTGTCTAAGAACTGGCTCTACAGGCTCACAGAGGAAAGACGTAATCTTCTAAGTTGTTCTCCTGCAGCTAACAGCATGAGCACACACACATGATAAGCTTTCAATAAATGCTTACTGAATGTAATTAAGTATTACCACTCTCTGAGGCAAAAATCTTAATTGGAGATTCATCTGAACACTACCATCACCACCGTCACCCAGTAGAAAAGTAGCTCTCAAAATGTCCAAGTGAATCCACTTACTCATTAGACAATGGAAACAAGAAAAAAGAATAATTGTCTTATTCATTACAAAGGGCAAAGAATGTATCTTCTCTTTGCAAAGTTAATCCACTCCAACTAGTACTGTTAACTGCCCACTAAAATGCAGGGCACTATCTCTCTGCTGCACAAATCTTTTGCTTGGCCTATGTTCTTGATGAAATGTGTTAAACTTAAAACGTATGTAATCTGTTTCATTCTTTGTTGTATGAAGTATACAGTATCTTTGTTGTATGATAATTAAAATGCAAATGCTTACTGGTATAAGCAATAGTAGAAAAAAAATCACTTGAACTTCAAAATAGCATACCCAAATACTTGGTTTGATCACATATGAACAGCCGTATTTCAATGATAAATCCTTTAAAATTCATTAGACCCATTACTGGGCAGTTCTATTTTGGGCAGCACAGAGCCCAAATACAAACCTAGTGCCCCATTTGGCTGGGTGGGTAGGGCTCTACTTGATAAACTTTCATAAGCTGCTACTTTCCCATTAGGGAGTTAGTCACTCGTTTTAACAAACTCCTTGAAGAGTTCATTTCAGTGCTTCTTGCCTTGCTCGATGTGAAACAATTTAATCTTATTGCTTTCTTCCTAAGGGGAAGAAAGATGATGTTCAAATGAGAGTACTTGCAAAGGGGACATGAACTGTCAAACTCAGGAGCTCACTGAACAGGCCTGGAACAGACTCACTACAGAGTGTGCCTGGGATTGGGGGGTAGTGGGGAGAATCACAAAGGAAAGAGGCAGAGCACTGCAAAGAAACTTAGCTTACTCATAAACCAGACTCACCTCTCTAGTTTACACACAGTGGAACATGACATGGCCCATTCTGATCCAGAACTTTTGCCTTACACTAATGAAATGAAAGTTTCCCAGCTAACACCTGTAGACAATTTCAGATTATTACTTCACTTCGAAACAGTACTGCGTCATTAAAACAAGGACAGATTTCTCTTGGCAATATAAACTACACATCGTATAGCCTTATATGGGCATTTCATAAGATAGAAATGACAACATCCAGTAGTGAGAGATTTTGAGGAGAAAATTTTAAAAGATACCATATCAAATTCCGAATCTATCATATATACACTGTGTAATCTCCTAGATAGAAGCCCCTAGAAAGTGGTTTCAAACTACACGTTCTGCCACTGCAGCCCCCCAGGTTTCCCTAGGAGGGCATGCCGGAATCTTAGGACAGGGCTGGTGGCAAGCACACTCTGAAATAGCACTCGTGGACATTCTGACACTCAGCCTCCTGCCCCTGTTGCCATTATCAGCTACTAATGTCTCACCCACCCCCACCCCCACCCCACCCCCAGCTGCTGATGTACTTTGTGCTATTCCTCTGTACCAAATGTGAACTAAGTGAAGTGGTTAGAATAGACATCTGAATTCAGCTGGCATTTATCCAGCTTTTAAGAGGTAAAAATAAATTCATGAATGGCAAATCAATTTAACTTCCTTTCACAAAATTTCATGTTACAGATCAAATTCTGAACACAAAGATATTTATACTCATAGCTTTCCAATTAAAGTATTTAAGTCCGCTAATATATTTCCATGAATCAAATTTCACTACCAACTAGCAGTACAAAAAAAAAAAAGTTTCAACGTTCCTCACAATCCACTTACACTTAAGGGATAACTCAGATTTTTTTTAAAGCAAAGAAATACAGAGTATTATTTCAAGCTTACCATAACTCTCCCTTTGTGCACTATACTTGATATCCTCGTGTTTAGATTCAGAAAATGTTATTATTTATGGGTAATTTTAGGTAAAACTAGTTACTGAAGTAATTCTATTTCAAACTAACACTCCTGATTTTCAGTGTTCATATTCTTCACACTCCAGTCCATTGGAAAGTATCTCACAATCCCCAAACTTCTTCAGCTTGAATATACTCAATACTGGCTTATGCACCTCGAAAGTATGTTAGGAAATAAGATGGATACCTCCCAAACTCCAAACTTTTAAAATCACCTGACAACATGTGTATATCAACAACTTTGAATTCCTCATAGTTGTCAAAATCTGTCCTGCATACAGTCAGGCCCAAATAGTAAGAAAACTTGGAAAACAAACTGAGAAAACATACTTACCTTAATTGGAGCACTACTAAACTTAATTTTCCTATTTGCTGGGATTTCTTCTTCTTCGGGCAATCCAACGATTTCTGAGTAGTCCATGTCAGGTTGATAGTAACTGTTTTCATCACTGTCTTCCTGCTCGTCCTGTTCAGTGCCTGTCTCTCCCCAGTCGGAATTATACCTGGATCTTACCCTATATACATTATAGTCACTGTGCATGTAAACATGGGAACTCTCAATATTATTTGAATCTTCAGATGCTTCCTTCCCACAACTGGATCCAGAAGCATCAGCAGAGATAAAATCACCACCTGCAAGCTCTTTCTTCTGTAACATTGCTGCCTCATTCCCAACCAAATTAGCTTTGGCATCTTCTAAAGGTTCATTTTGTGGTGAAAGGATGTCAGACTCTGGCATTGCCTTATTCTCAGCACAAGGTTCTTCAGGGATATCTTTGTCAACTCTGTCAGGAGTCTCTTGATTAGATGTAGAGTCCTCAGCTTCCTTGCTCTGCTGTGCCTCTTCACTAGGCATCGAAGCTAGAGAGGTACTTTTTGAAGTCACTTCTGGTACTGGGGATGTGCTACTCTTCCGAGCATCCTCTGCATCATCACCGTGTTTGCTTGGAGGAGACCAAGAATTAGAATCCTTAAGATGACCAAAGGTGTCAAGGTTTGTAACAGTCACAGCTGGTAAATTCAGGGGATAACGTCCAGTCACTGAATATTCGTTGTTTTCAGCTTTCTCAGAAACGATGGAACTGGGGGAATCAGTGTTCTCAAACACTGCACTCAGTTGACTCACAGTTGGGGAGACAGCCTCTGTCCGGGAGCTAAGGCTGTCCAGGGAGTCAGTACTGCCTCTGTTGGACTTCGAACCACCCCATTCATCCTGAGGTTCACTCCCTCCAGCCTTCTCTTTCTTTGGGGAATAACGGTTGTTTTGTCCTGATTCATGCACACTTCTCTCAAACAACTTCCGAGTTTCTGTGAACTTAGAATATGAAGGGCCATCATGCATTGTGTCAAATCTACTAATTCGTTCAGAAACAGAAGACTCCAACTTAACAAAAGAGCCATCTGTTTTCTCCAGAAATTCTTTGGGCTTCATTCTTCTCTGAGGGGATGAAGGTCCACCTTTCCCCCTGGTTTTGGCAATGACTGCAGCATTCTCGTTGGGTTCCATACCCATCTGCATAAATAGGTTTTTAATTCTGTTGACATTGGAGCCATATTTCCTCCCCCTGCTCTGCTGGGAGCCCTCACCTTCTTTTGTTTTTTGTTCCCCATCTGACTTGGGTTTGTCAAAAGTACTTTTCAATGCCTGGAACTCAGTTCTATATGCATTCCTGTGAGGAGAGGCACTTCTGAGAGTGGTTCGTTCGCCTGAAGACTCCGTTTTCAACATTTTTATTTCAGGGTGAAAAGCCAATGTTCATAATGATCAGGAGAGAAAAAAACCAACAACCAAAAAAAAAACCACCTCTCTTCTCTAATCACCAGTATTTGATCAAGAAAAAGGACCTCTCAAATGGCATACTGTGTCAGTGATCCTCGCAACAGGTGTATGAGGAAATCATTCAGTCAAGAGTTACACAAAATGGCTTTTTCAAAGCAAGACTAGAGGTTCATCTGTAACAGAAAAGAATGAATTTCTGAATTCATTTACTTATTCGAATTTATGTTTACTCAACTAACACACACTTTTCCTTTCAAAGTGGCTTCAAACAGAGGAAACTACTTATTGAAGTTGGAATTTAAAAGCTGAGACTTCAAAAGTTGTAACTCTGATTGGTCTTTGGTAACAAAGTGTTTCAAACACAATTTGGAGATCTTTACCCAAATCACACACATACAAGTTACACACAAGCACATTTGAAAGCAGTACTTTAGTCCAAGTTTTGGTTGCTTTTGTGAATCATCTTAAAAGAAATCAGCAGTTCATACATCTTTAAGAAACCATCAAACTGTCCAGAAAAATGAACTTCACTTGGGACTCTCCACACCAGATAAAACTTATTCTTTCTGTATTAATACAATTAAAAGTTTGGAATCTATGTTTACAAACTCCAAAACATGCCTATGGAGGCTGATTTCCCTCTTTCTGGTCCAGTGCTCTCATTTACAGCATTCCCAAAGCAACACTAGTGCAATATCAGACCAAAGCAAGCAGAACAAAGTTGTTAAATGGCAATAAGTTTCATTCTTAGTCCAGTTACAGCAAATATTTGGAAGTTTCCTAAGAGGGGATATTATTAATTACAGAGAGGGATGTAGAATGTCATGGGAATAAAAGCATGAGAATGTGACGATCAGAAAGCAAATGTGCCATGAAACCTCTATTTAACAGCCTGATTTGTTTATTCCTGCTTGCCTCTAACTTACTACCACCTCAAAATGCAACGCAATGCAGGCTTGCTGGTCTCTTGGAGCCCACAGCTGGATTTTGTATCAATAGGCCGGCAATAAATACTTCAAGATCTTCTGAGGAGCAGACCATGTCGTTCTAAAGATTTTTCATTTGGTTTTGGTTTTGGTTTTTAATAGCAGGCCGAGCTACATCAGCCTCACGCACCATCAGCTGCGGCAGCACAGACTTTCACTTATATCGTCTCCAAACTCGGCTCCTGGCCCAGCACGCATGCATGGCCCATGCAGACAAACAAGAAAGGCTTCAGAGTGTGGTGCCTGGTTTTTGGTAAGGCATCGATAATCTCCTTCTACCCTGACATTTGCTTCAGCCTCACACACCCTCCCCTCCCCCCTACCCCCCCATTCCCTCCCCCGCCTCCTGGAGCCCAAGGGGGCGGGAGCGGGGGAGATGGGGCCGCCGGGGGATTCAAAACCTGCCCTCACAAAAGATAAACATAAATAACACCAACTTGAGAGGCGGCCGATTCCCCAGCCAGGTTCGGGACGCAGTCCCTCGGCCCCGGGGCAGGGCCGGGAGAGCAGGTGACGCCAAGCGCTATGGTAGGAGGTCGCAGTCTAGCTTTGTGCCAAGAAGCACCTGAAGTCCTAACACATTGGCTGCGGCTCCCGGCGGCTGCCAGGCGGATCCCAGTGTGGCACGGGGAGAGCCGAGCTCCCTTGCCACATTTAAAAAGGAAAAAGAAGGGAAAAAATTACAGGGTCATGATCATAAATCCCTTTGTTTTTCCTCCCAATGTGCCAGGAAACAATAGATCGCACTGATAATGCCTCCGATCCTCCACCTATCGCTCCCAACCACAGCCCACCCCCACCCCAGCCTGCAACTCAGCCTTTGTACATCCCGGTTTTTCTCCCTCTTCATCTCCACCCTCCCCGACTCGTCGCCCCGCGAACAGCCTCCCCCTTACCCGAGCGGGAGCCGCCGCCGGCGGGGAGGGTCGGGCGGCCGCGCTCCCACCCCCTCCTCCGAGGCGCCCCCGCCCCCCGGTGGCCGCCGCTCGCCTCCGCCGCCCGCTCGGTGCCCTCCACCCGCTTCTCACGGCGCAGCGCGGAGGGCGGCTGCGGCAGCCGCTTCCACTCGCGCCGCGGCCCCCACGCGCGCCCTGCCCGCGGCGGGCGACCCCAGGAGGCGCGCGGCGCTGCCCAACGCCATTGCGGGCGGCGGCCCGCCCCGACGCGCCCGCACACTCGGCCCGGACGGCCGGCCGGGCAGGGGCTGCGCCCACGTGCGGCCCCCGCGCCGGCCGTTGGGCCCGCCGGGCAGTCGTGCTGTCGCCGGGGAGAGGTCGCGGGGGTGAGGAAGGCCTGGGGTAACAGGTGCCTCACCTCTGCTGATGGGATTAACTCAAGGGCGGCAGAGAGAGAGCGCCCGGCAGCAAAATCCCAGGAGAGGGAGCGAGAGAGAGGGAGCCTCTGGCGGCCAAACCGAGGGCGAGAAGCACCGGCCCAGGCAAGGCCGCCCCACCCCCTCGGCGGTGGGCGAGGGGCCTCGCGGGCCGGGGGCACGGCCTGCGCGTGGGGGCCCTGGCCGCCTTTCCGCGGGGTATTGGTTTGGCGGGAACTGGGGTCTTGGGCTGCCCGCTGCTGGAGCCCCACGCGTCTGCAGTTAACTCCGTGACCCCAGGGCATCTGAACCCCCAAGCCATTCTGCTGGCCTGAAAGGCCTACACCTGGTTAGGCCCGGATGCCTTGTGGCCTCACCTAGGGCACTGCACTCCACCTACCACCCACCCTGACTTTCAGCCTCCATTGCTGAAAGGAAAGGGATGAGGAGGTCTTCTGACATTTTTGTCCGGAGATCATTTTTCAGATCCTCACCCTTTTATAAATAAATGCTCAGTATCTCTTCCTTCCTAACCCACTCACCCCCAAAATACTGGAAGTGTTACAGCCTTACTGCAAGCTATAAAACTGATCATGACCGTCAATATAGATCTTTAAACCAATCTTCTCAAAAACTCTATGGAGTAGAAATTCTTAAAGGATAATTTTTCAAGAAGGTAAAACCGTGAGTCCTAGAAATATAAAATGAAGATGTGTCAAATATGTTATTTGACTCATTGATTGGGGAGGGAACCAGAAAGATATTGCAACACATTCAAATGAGAATATGAGGAACAGACCTTTATGGACAATCAGGAAAAAGGCAAAACTGGTTAATACTGTATAAGATACTAAAATACAATGTTTTGAATGATCTATTCCACAGGCAGTAATCAACTGTGTCTCTAAGGAACAAAATAATTCCCCTTATCCATAGATAAGAACCATTACATTACCATAAATTTCGAAAGCTTATAGATTGTAAAGTAGCCTAGCCAAAGGCAGTAAAGGTGCATACTACTGAAAAACCACACAACACCACATTCCTGTAGATAACATCCAGCATTCCATGGAAAGGACATCCAGTAATCTTTTGCCCATTTCAAAGTCTTACGCAAGTTTTTTCAACAGAACTGTTTTTATATGTATTTTTCAGATAGGAAAACTGAGGTTTAGGTTTTGTAACTTACCCACAGATTTATCAGCTAGTAAATGATTATGGCTGGTTAGGAACTCTGGCAAGTCCGCAGAATCTACACTCTGGGAGCAAAATCTTTTCTCTCTGAATTTCAAAAGGGCTTTGTAGCTAATGGATGCATCTTTTATTTTGAACAGTGAAATTTTTTCTTCAAGTCTCACCAAATTCTGGGTGCTTTCCTGAGAAATTGGCATTCTCTGTCTACAAAGTAGATGTCACCTCTATAAGTGTAAACAGATGTAACAGGCAACGTGAGGGGGCTGTGATTCCAGTCTCCACTTTCGAAAAGAACATTTGTGCTGTCTGGGGTAATTTCATGGAAATGTTCCTGTCATTTATTTGCAGTATGGAAACCAGGATTTTTTAGGAAAATAACCTAAATAAATGCAAGAACCTAATCACTGAATTCTGTCTATAGAAGACGAGACAGAGTTGGCAATGAAATCAGTCTTGCAACTCTTTCAAAAAAGATGATTCACACACAAAAAAAAAACAGCCTAAAGAATTTGATTGGTTTGTGTTTCGTTGTTGTTGTTTTTAATGTGAACCGTCTAGAAAAAGTCATACTGAAGGAATCAGTGACAGAGTTTTAAAAATACAATGCTGATAATTTAAGTTTCCTGGATTGCCCATAATCTACTTTCCACTTCTAACACTTACCCTGTTTGAAGGCTCTACTAGGTCAGTAGTAATCCAATGCGTGAGGCTATTTGACTTTAAATTAATTAAAATTAAATAAATTAAAAATTCAGTTTCTTATTCCCATTAGCCGTGTTTGAAGGACTCATTAGCTACATATGGCTAGTGGCTACCCTATTGGACACCTAAGATACAGAGCATTTCCATCACAGAAATTTCCATTGGACAGTGCTGTCCTAGACATCATTTGCACTTCTATAAACTAGGAAAGGTATATTGATTTAATAAGGGTTAAAAATTAGTTCTGTAATAGATTATTAATGTATTGGAGAGTCGAGGTCATACATTTTGCATGTTCCAATGGAAAGGAGTGGGGGCGGTGTTACGGCACGAAAAGTGAAGTTTTGTACTGATGTGCAAGGCATCCAGATGCAGTGTACTTGGGGGAGGGGGTTGATTTTCATCTATGATTTCTGTAATAAATTATGTAGAATATTGCTGCCTGTTATTCTGATTTCCTTCCTAACCAGTATTAATTAGTAAGAATGGACGATAGGATTAGTTGATAAAAAAAATTTTTTTAAAGTACAGAATGTATCCTATACTGTTTTAGAAGGGTTCTAAATATATTTTTTTAAGTTTTCATAGTGGGTATAATAAGTATTCAAAGAATTAAATTTTTCATGTGTGTAAGTAAAATATTGGCTGCAGTTGTGAACGCTTAAATCAAGCCTGAATCCAATTTTAACAGTAAGGAAAATTGATTAAGCTGAACCTGCAGTCTGCCTATCACTCCTAAATTTATAGCAGGAGGCACCTGGCTGATTTTGTATTAATAGAAGTCCATAAAAGGAAAGAAAAGAATAAATAAACTTAAAGAATAATTTCTTTACGGAGTAGGTAAAGTAATGAAAAAGCAATTCCTACAGGTAATTTTACACATAACTTTAGCATAAAAATATTTTATTCATACTACTGGGGTTTTTTTTACCAATTTTTTAAATTGTTTTTCTTTATTTATTTTTAGAGAGAGAGGAAGGGAGAGGGAGAGAGAGAGAGAAACATCGATAAGAGAAAACATGGATTGGCCGCCTCCTGCATGCCCCCCACTAGGGATCTGGCCCACAACCTGGGCATGTGCCGTGACCGGGAATCGAACAGGCAACCTCTCAGTGCACGGGTCACTGAGCTATACCACCTGGGCTTTTTTACCAATATTAATAAGAAAACTTGTTGATAGTAATAAGGCATTGTACCAGAAGTTTAGTTATAACTGCTTATTTTACATTTGTAAATATCAGACAGCTTTGTTGCCCTCAGATCAGTCTGATTTTGTGATATTGACTATAAACTTAAGCTTAAATCAATAAATGGATTTTGTAATCTAGAAGGTGTCACTTCTGCCCAAATAAATTGATAATGAGTCAGCATGACTTTCTACCTACCATCATGGCTTAGCCATGCCATTGAAAATTTATACAGTCATCTTAGTCTATTTCTCATTCTATAACACAGCCAGTATCTTGGCTTTACAGCCTAAAAGGAGACTCATGATAGGTTTGAGTATTTACTTTTATTTGCTACAACTAATAAGCTACAGAATTTCTTGGGGTTTCTTAAAGTCATTGTTAAGTTATTATTAATATCTTAGCTTTACAAATAAACTACAGTAGATTTACACAGTGTATTTAGGCCGAAGTTATACATCTTCCTTTGTTCCTTTTACTTTATTTGGTTGCCCACACAAAATACGGAAAATCAAGAGTTTTACTGGACTAGACATCGGTATGATGCTTTCATTACTGTCACTGCTGCTAAGGTTGAAATAACAGCTTCTATACCCATTCGTTTCAGTTTTCCGTTTTATAGTGGTGCAGATTGCATGTTTAAATAACAAATGTGAGGTGTTTATCTGCTCCTACAGAATCCCATTTTACTTTCAGCAGATTAGCCCTCTGGCTAAAGGATTCTAGTAGCGGGACTCTATCTGCCAGTCCTCCACCCACAGCGGGCACCTGAACTCTGGCATCCTTGAGATTGGTATGTTGTCTGCTCTGCTTCAGAATAATTTATCATTTCAAAACTGAAACAAACGGAAGAGACACGGTGATCCTTCACAGAGAGCAGTTAACAAAGTGTCAAATTGAGATTCTAACTGAAAGCATTGTGCCGGAATTCATATTCAGTACCCTTTTACCCTAGAGATGCGAAGCCTAGCTCTTAAGCTATATGGTAGTACAGCTCTTCTTAGCACACAACTGTTGGGAGAAATAGTTGTCCAAAACACTTTTAGTTGTGAAAATATGGAGGGTGAAATCAAAGAATAACAAAGGTTTCTCAATAGCTTCTCTATTATATGACATTAGCCTTGGTGACTTAATTATTTAAATAAATAAACACCCCGTTTGCCAACAGTTGAACAGGAAGGTTTTGTGATTTTATTTCCATTTCCAGTCTAATTCTAGTAATAAGACCTTGAAGAGGTCCATTATAGTCCCACTTTTTACAAAATTCAAATTATAACTACATTTTAAGAAAACTCTAGCATTTAATTTGTAGATGCAATCATCTGCTTTTAGAAATAATAAAAAATTTGCTATGAAATTGTACCTTTTCCATAGCTTCTTAATCATAATCCTGATGTCCAGCATAGACTCTATTAATGACCATTATTTTAACACATAGTTTCAAATAAAGTTTGAAAATATATTCTAGTGCCTTACATGTTTTTACACCATTACATTTTTGAACTGGATGAATAATGAACAAGTACTTGTCTAATCAGTGGGTAGATCTTGAGCAACCAACCCTCTTGTTCTGGTCCTAGTTCTGTCACCCAGCACTGTGATTGTATTGGGAAATGTTGCTGGATTTAATTTCTTCCTGAGTAAGCCACCAGAGTTCTTCGCTCAACTAGTATCTTTGATTAGATTCTGAATATATTGATGAACCACAAACTTTCTGGGCTTTTTTGTATTGTTGTTAGAAGAGAAAACTTTCCAAATGAAATTGTAAGATTTTAGTTTTCTAAAAATGTATTTATAAAAGTTAAAATAAAATAAAAAAACCGGTTAGTCTAAAAATCTTGTGTCTTAATCCCAATCTTTATTTTGGTTTAGTTGAACAAAACACTATTGAATTCTACATTAATTCTTCTTTGACCTACAAGCCAAGTGTTTGTTCCCTTAGATCAAGTTAATTTTAAAAGAAAATGAGGGACACCACGGTGGTATATGCCTATGCAAATAGAAAATATGCTCTTTATTTTCCATATTGAATAGTGACAAAAGCATACACAGTAATCTAAACATCTTATTATTTTGTGAAGATAAAAACAGCCCAGTTAATAGTTGAAAACAGTTTAATACCTAGCTGGGTCCTCAAAAGAAATTAAATTCATATTTTCTGATACTGAGAACAGAAACAAATACATTAATGTGAAATGAAATTGAGCTGATATTAAATAAAATTTTTGAAGGCAGTTAAATAGCATGGTCTTAAAACAAAAAAGATATCGTTGCTGAGGATATACATTTGAACTGTTGTAATTTTAAAAGGAAGGAAAACTGACTTTTTATTTTTATTTATTTATTTATTTTTTATCCTCACCCGAGGACAGTTTTTCATTTTTTGTTCAGATAGAGCGGGAGGGAGAGAGAGGAAGAGAGAGAGAGAGAAACATCGATGTGAAAGTGACACATCGAGTGGCTGCCACCCGCACGACCAACCAGGGCCAGGGACAAACTGCAACCGAAGTACATGCCCCGAGCGGGAACCGAACCCGGGTCTCTCTGGACCGCAAGCCGACTCTCTAACCGCTGAGCCAAACCGGCCAGGGCAGGAAAACTGACTTTTTAAAAAATTTTTGCTTTGTTAGAGTATCTAACAATCTAGTCTGATATATATATATTTTTTTCTTTATTGATGTTAGAGAGAGGGAGAGGGAGAGAGAGATAGAAGCATCGAAGAGAGAACATTGACTGGCCGCCTCCTGCATGGGGATCAGCCCACAACCTAGGCGTGTTCCCTGATCAGGAATCAAACCGGTGGCCTCTTGGTGCATGGGTCAACACTCAACCACTGAGCCACACCGGCCAGGCTAGTCTGACATTTTTTGAAGCCTGAATAATTCTATTATAATAAATTTCATGTATTTGAATACAGTGTACTATAATATAATGTGTTCAAAGTATACATAGTTTGCAAATTCATTAGTTGAGCTCATCTGAAGAGCCTCGGAAATTAAGCAGGGCCAGCAACATACAATCAAATGATAGACTACCACATGCTCACCCAAAGGAAAGTTGAGTCAAGGCGAAATAAGGCATTTAGATGTATAAATAGTCATTTGTTATGTGATATAGTTTTATTTTCTGAAAAACAAATGCACCTTCAAAAATCTAACACTAAGCTTAAAGTTGACACTGAGATACCCTCGGATGAGTGCTGACCCAGAAACTTAGATATTTATGTAGAGGAACAGTTTCCAAAATGTTTGTACATCATCATCACCTCATTAACACCATTCTTATCGTTTCTGTGGGATTTTTGTATTACAAGATCATTGCATACTATGATGACTTTTATTTTGCTTGAAATGAAATTGTCTCCAACTGTGGAAGATATGACTTCTCTGCAAGATTCTAACCATATGTTTGGGTATGTAAAACTGAACAAATATTATGGAACACACAATTCAGAACTGACCAAGGGACCAATAAAAATTGCACAAAATGTTTCTAATAAATTACTATCTTGTATTCTCACCCTGTAGAAATCAAATATGCAATTGATTTTTTTGTGTAGTTCTTGATAGGAATTAGATTTATTTTATTATTATTTTTTTTATCCTCACCCGAGGACATTCCTTCATTTTTTGTTCAAATAGAGTGGGAGGGAGAGAGAGGAAGAGAGAGAGAGAGAAACATCGACGCGAAAGTGACACATCGAGTAGCTGCCACCCGCACGACCAACCAGGGCCGGGGACAAACCTCAACCGAAGCACATGCCCCCAGCGGAAACCGAACCCGGGTCTCTCTGGACCGCAGGCCGACGCTCTAACCGCTGAGCCAAACCGGCCAGGGCTAGATTTATTTTTTTAAGTAAACTGCTTCATATATTAGTTAGGTTCAAAAGACACCAATTATATGGCCTATGGAATTTTTTAAATGTTTTTTCCTTTATTGATTTTAGAGAGAGAGGAAGTGAGAGGGAGAGAGATATAGAAAGATCAATGAGAGAGAACATTGATTAGCCACCTCCTGCATGCCCCCCAGTGGGGATCTGGCCCACAATCTGGGCATGTGTCCTGACCTGGAATCGAACCGGCGACCTCTTGGTGCAGGGGTCGACGCTCAACCACTGAGCCACACTGGCCAGACTGTCCTATGGAATTTTTATTAAATAAGTTAATAAAACTCTGTGATGCTCTTTGCTCATAGAAAGTTTGTTTATCTGGATTTAATTCCCTGGCATAGTGCTACACATAAAAGGTGAATGATAGCTCTCCTTGTCTTTGTAAAGCATGCTTGGAAATAAATATAAGAAAACATGAATTACATTGCAAAATTTATAAATTATTTCTCTCTGTTAGTAGTATCATATCCACTGGCTCCAAACCGCGTGTGAAAATCAGAATCACCTGGAGAGCTCAATCAGATTTAAATTCCTGGATCCCATGCCAGCCCTCCTGAGTAAGAATCTCTGGGTGGAATCTAGTAAACTCCAAAATGTTCCAAAGGTGATTCTGTTGTGCAGCTGGACTTGAGATGGATATTTGGGAACCACTAACTAGATAATGTAACTGATATTAAAATAGTAAGTTGATAATGTCTAGTTTATCCCTAAAGTTCTCACTCCTGATCACTGTTTGGTGAACCCAGTGTAGCAGGGTTGTCCTACATGTGGGGAAGCTTCTGGGACCATAAATAGGAGGTAGCAGAAACCATCTGGCCCCACCTTCCCTGTCTGTTTTCTGTTATGGAGTTCCAATCCTGGCTTTTTGGTTTGGACAAAAGTGACACGCATTGCTTTATAGTTGCAGCCTTATTGGCTCTCCACATTAATCCAGTAGCCTAGAAAAATGTATAAATGTAGTCCTCACGTTTCCAAGAACTAAGAAGTATTCTTGAGCCTCTCTGCTCAAAACTTTCCTCTCACTTCAAGACTACCCAGAAAAAGTTTAGTCTCTTAGACAGAACGTATTTAAATTTGAGAGTAAAGTGAGATGTTAACTGCCTTTATTGAGATTTCAGAATTTTTTCGACCAACTGAAGGGTACTTCTCAGAGCCACTGAAATTCTAATTTCGCCAGAAAATAGAGGAGTTTGGGAGGCAGCCAAATACTGAGCATGTTGTTAAAAGATCATTTTCCAAAAAGGTAAAATCATGGATCCCATACAGATTCAAAAATGAAAACATGTTATGGTTTTATTTAATTCCTTAATGAGAAAACTGGAAAGATATTACAAACAGTTCAAGGGAGATCATTTTTTATAAACACACATTTATACATCAGAAATATTGAAATTAATGTGCAAATGAAAGCAAAAATAGCCTCCCTCCCAGGGGGTGGGGAGAGAAGGCAAGTGAACCTGCCTTCTTGACCGAATTTGTAGGACTATAGACAAGAATGATCCTACATTGCCAACAGCTATCTACACTTCAGAGAGTTGTAAAATAACTCAAAGGCAAAGACTAAAATCAGATGCCTGGAAGAATGTGATCTAAACAATGCATAGTTTTCTATTGAACCATAATATTTTCTTTACAATGTCAGACATCAGGGCCTCCACGAGGTTTTCCTTCTTTATTTCCAAACACTTAGATTAACAATCTTTGGATTATACATAAGAATGTTCATAGCAGCATTATTATTTAATAATAATAGCCAAAAAATGGAAAGCAACACAAATGCCCATCAAATGTTGAATGAATAAATAAAATGTAATGTAGCTAGACAGTAGAATATAGTTGGCAATAAAAAGAAATGAAGTACTGACACATACTACCACATGGATGAAACTTGAAAACATTATGCTAAATGGAAGAAGTCAATCACAATCACAAAAGGCCACATATTATATGATTCCGTTTACACAAAATGTCCAGAATAGCCAAATCTGCAGAGACAGGA
Source organism: Tadarida brasiliensis (assembly GCA_030848825.1). NCBI lineage: Eukaryota > Metazoa > Chordata > Mammalia > Chiroptera > Molossidae > Tadarida > Tadarida brasiliensis. The sequence goes on along the minus strand of CM061267.1, from coordinate 71,027,673 downwards.
AGGAGATTACTGGTTGCTTAAGGCTGAGACTTGGGGGTTGATACCGGTGAGTGACAGTTAATGGGTATGGAGTTTCTTTTAGGGAATATAAAATGTTCTAGAATTAGATTGTGGTTGTGGTTGTACAACCCAGTGAGTATACCAAAATACATTGAACTGTACACTTTAAATGGGTCAATTGTATGGTTGAGAATTATATCTCAATAAAGCTGTAAAAAAATATATTTGGCTAATCTATATTGAAGCCCACAGCTCCATAACCCATTGCTTAGGTCGAATATGATTCCCAGAAATTAAATCAAATTAGCTTTATTGACTAACACTGTTGCCCATTACTGAATGGTTCTCTTAAAGTACTAAATATTTAGGTTAGGTATAGTTCACATTATAGCTTAAGAATTGGAGAACAAAAATTAAGTGGAATAATTCAGATTTTTAGTTATGTGAGAATCTGCACATGGTAAGGGAATCTGGACATGAAAAAACTGTATTTCATCTAAGTATTAAAACATTAGATCAGCGATATTCAACCCTTTTTTAATATCATGGCACAAATAAACTAATAACTAAAATTCTGCGGCACACCAAAACAAATATATATATATATATTTGCCAATCTGACAAAAACATAGGTATAATTTTGATTCATTGACACCAGGTAGCTATTGTTGTGTTGGCTGTTGTGATTTTTTATTTGACAATCTAAGGGTAAAGAGGTCAGTGCCCCTGACTAGGTATTGCATGTATTAAAATTCTTGCAGCCTACCAGCTGAAATTGTTGTATTAGATCAATAATTTCACTCTGTATTGTGTTTAACAGAATCTCTGTGACATGGATTGAAGTCATCTGTACCCTGCTTAAAATCCATTTTGGAATTCAGTGCAGATAAATGAATATATATAGAAATAATTCTTTGTCTAATTTGACATATCTAAAAAATTAAAAGGGAATATGTGAGGTACTCATGGGCAGATAAACTCTGTAAACACCTACTTTTGATAGTTTGATGTTGCTTTATTTTCTAAGATGTTTCACAATAAGTCAAAACTTTTTCTACACATAAATAAGCATATATCAGGCAATATAAGTGATTTTTAAACAGTGTGTCCAAAATTTGGATCCAAACAAGTCTTACCTCAAAGCAGTCCTTCTAAGTCTACTCTCAATAATAAACATCTTCATTTTTTGAAATAGAATTAGACATTTATAAACAACCTAAAGTCATTTGTAGTCAAATATGATATGAGAAAAGAAAGTAGTGAATCCAGTTTTATTAAGTAGCTCACTGACTGGATCAGAGTCCAGTTTGTAACAAAAAGGGATTCTAAAGGGTAGTTTTTATCATTACTTGAAAGGCATATTCTTGGAAAGGGATAACACTTATTTTGATGCATAATTTACATGTTTGTTTTATTGTGTGTTAATCACACCTCATTATTGTCACAGCTACAGGTTAATGATAGTCAAGTATTTATTATATAACAAATATTACACCAACAAATAACAACAATCACTGTTTACAGTGTAGTAGCTAATACTGCACAGCTTCACTATACAATGGAAAGTTGCTCTTAGTGCACTAGATAAAAATATGTAAGAAGCTGACACACAGTATTGTCATAGTTTTCATTGTTAAAGATGTAATTGTCTCATAGTCAGTTTGCATTGTTTCGTTTTCATTGTTAAAAGTGTGATTTCATCTTGAGAAAGCAAAACAAAGCTGGAGGCCTCACAGTTCCTGGTCTCAAAATATATTACAAAACTACAATATTCAAAATAGTATGATACTGGCAAAAGGACAGACATACAGACCAATACAACAGAATAGAGAACTTAGAAATAAACTCTTGCATATATAACCAAATGATCTTCAACAAAGGTGCCAAGTCTACACAATGAGGAAAGAATAGTCTCTTCAACAAATGTTGCTGGGAAACAGAATATAAAGCTACAAAAGAATGAAATCAGACCTTTATACAAAAATTAACTCACAATGGATTAAAGACCTAAAAGTAACACCTGAATCTGTAAACACCGTAGGAGAAAACATATGGGAAATTTTCCATGATATTGGATTTGGCAATGATTTTTTTAATATGATACTAGAAGCACAAGCAACAAAAACAGAAACAGACAAATGGGACGACATTAACAAAAGTTTCTGTGAAGCAAAGGAAGGAACAGCAGAGTGAAAGGCAACCTATAGAATGGAACGAAATACTCGCAAAACCTTATATCTGATTTAAAAAAAATTTTTTTTAAGTTAATATCCAGGATGTATAAAGAACTCCTACAATTCAACAACAGTAAAAACAAACAACCCAATTTTAAAAATGAGCATAGGCCTTGAATAGATATTTCTCTAAGAAGATATACAAATGGCCAACAAGCATATGAAAGATGCTCAACAGGGAAATGCAAATCAAAGCCACAATGCAGTATCACCTCACACCCATAAATAGCTGTGATAAAATAAAAATAAATAAATAAAAATAAGTGTTAGTGAGGATGTGGAAAAATTGAAACCCTTGTGCCCTGTTGGTGAAAATGTAAAATGGTACAGCCACTATGGAAAACAGTATGGGGGTTCCTCAAAAAGTTTTAATAGAATTACTATATGTTCTAGTATTCCCCCTTCTGGGAATTTATCCAAAAGAATTAAAGACAGGATCTTGAAGAGATATTTTCACACCCATGTTCATTACAGCATCATTCACAGTGGCCATGATGTGGCAGCAACCTAAATGTCCATTGGCCGAAGAATGGATAAAGAAAATGGAGTATATGCATACAATGAAATATTGTTCAACCTTTTACAAGAAGGAAATCCTGTAATATGCTGCAACATGGATGAATCTTGACAGTATGCTAAATGAAATAAGCCAGACACAAAAAGACAAATATTACTTGATTCCACTTACATGAGACTTCTAAAATAGTTAAACGCCTAGAAAGTAGAAAGTGATGGCCAGGAGACGGGGTAAAGAGGAGTTGTTCAATGGATATACAGTTCTGGTTTTGGAAGTTGAAAAAGTTCTAGATATCAGTTGCACAACAGTGCACAGCCATGTGTATAGTATATGTACTGTGCACTTTTTAAAAATGTATAGTAAATGTTATGTGTTTTTACCACAATAGAAAAAAATGTAATTTCGTTGCTACAAGATGACCCTATAACAAAGAAAAAGAGTTCTACATATATGATATTCCCTAGAGAATGACCAAAATCAAGGTTCATTGGCAGGAGAGGAGAATTCATACACAAGTGTACTTCGCCAAGTTTCACATTTCTAGCTTTACAAATGCCTCATAAGGAATGAAAATTGCTTCCTTATTTTTCAGGCATTTTGTTACTTAGCTGTGTTATAAAATCGAAGTGCTATCTACTTTGAAAGTACGTAAATGCTTAAGTTCCTTTAACCTTGACTTCTGTATTTGTAATTGCAGGTCTGACTTCTTACTTTACTAATGCAGAACAAAAAGTCAAACAACTATTTCATCACAAATCCAGATGCGATTTTGATTCTCACTCCACTTCGGGATTAGGTGGAGACACGTTCCACTCTGACAAGGAATAGTTTTAGCTGGTCCAGCCTCACCCAGACTCATTTTTGCCCTGATGAATTAGATACCATCAGTTCTCTGCTACTTCTGCCATGAAGTTAATCTCCTGGACTTGAGCCCGAGAAGACTCCAATTCCTGTTTGAACTCGGGGTTCCCAGGTCATCGGGCTATAGCTATGTTCCCTTCTCTCTCTCTCTCTCTCTCTCTCTCTCTCTCTCTCTCTCTCTCTCTCTCTCGTTCTCTCCATTCTCACCATCCAAGTAGGAGCTGTATACCTAGTTAGACTTGAACATCTATAAATGACAAATACATGTTCATTTCACTTATTTCACTTTAACCTAAGGAATCAAGTTGAATTTCTTTATTCATTGTTAAGAGAATTAACAATACATTTAATTTGTCTAGTAAAAATCAAGTAGCTTTGTTACTGGTCTGAAGCTTTATATTTGGCTTCATTAAATGGCAAATTTTAAAAATATTTGATGTAAACCAGGCTGAAATTTCAAAAATGTTGAAAACTTTTCTATATATTTAGGTATATACTAGTTTATAAAACAAATGTAAGAAAACCAGAGGTTTGCTGGTAAATGTCTAACAACTTACTCTGCACAAGGAGTAGGGAAGCCCTGGTTTGGTGTAAATTACTCCAACCATGGCCAATTTCAAAATACCAATATATAATTCCTGAAAATTTAACAGTCAGCTCTTACAGGACAGTCGGAACCAGCTCCAACTCACCAATGAAGAAAACCATATATTATTAAAAAGAATACATTGCCAGGTAATTAGTTACAATACAATAATCATGTGTTTTCTTCTAAAAAAAAAAGTTTTATAGAAATTCTTTGAGCAAAAATACATATATTAAAATTGGAGTAATATGCTGTTCAAAGTAATAGATGAAAGTTAAAGTAGGTTTGAGACTATTTCTTTTGTATAAATTCAAAGGCACATTTTATGACAATAGTGCATTATGCCATTAGCAACAACTTCACTTTTATCTGATGCTGAAACAGAGGTGGATAACAAAAGTGAAAAAAGAAAGATTATTCAATAAAAGCAAGTCACTGAGAGATCGAAACAGAGTTGATACTTGGCTACATTTTGAATGTCTGGTCTGCTCTAATGGTGTTTAATTTTTTAATTGTTATTTATTTATTTTTCCAAAGATGTTTTTAAAATGTAGATTTTGTTATTATTCAAAATTGGTGAAACCAACAGATCAGGAGATGATTGGCATCGGAAAGACAGATCGCTACAGTTCCCGAGAAGAGGGGGCCCACCATGCCATGCAGGACAGGCAAGCGCCTGGGTAGGCCAGGAAGCAGAAGGTTTGGGAGAGAAATGTGTCAAGAACCTATAATTATACCGGGGCCTGGGCAAAAAGTAGGTTTACAGTTGTGAGTATGCAAAACAGAGTTTATTCCTTTATTGTTATTAATTATTGTATTATTTATTTGTATTACAACTGTAAACCTACTTTTGCCAACCCCTGTATTTTCTGTGGGAAGACACAGGTAAAGCAGGGTAAGCCTATTTGGAATTGGCTCGTTTGAATAACTTCAGCAGGCTCTGCGGTGAAGTGTAGCTGTGTGATTAGGCCCTTGGGTGATTAGGGTAGGGGAATAGTGGCCTGAGAGCTCTGTGAATGCCCCAAAAAGGGATATTTGGGAGTGTGAGCTCTGGATTGGTTGTTTGGCATTTGAAAGGTACTCTCATAGGTGTAGCATTTACTATCTCTAGGAATTAGCTGGCCTTGGGAGAAGCAGTCCTTCCGGAGTCAGCAAGGTCCCAGATGTCAAAGCATCAAAAATACAGGAAATAAAGACTTGATTAAAGCATACCCTGGCTGGTTTGGCTCAGCAGTTAGAGCTTCTGCCCTGGGACCAATGAGTCGCGGGTTCAATTCCAGTCAAGGGCACGTACCTCGGTTGCAGTTTGTCCCCAGCCCTGGTTGGGGTCGTGTGGGAGGCAATCAGTAGATGTGTCTCTCTCATGTTGATGTTTCTCTCTCCCTTCCTCTCCCTCTCTCTCCCTCTCACTCTATCTGAAGATAAATAGAAAAATATCCTCAGGTGAGGATTAAAAAAAAAAACAAAAAAACAAGTGAGGAAATGTACTTGAAATACTTCTTTCAATCTTCCAATAATGTTTTCCCCTACCGGGATTATAAGAATTGGGCAATAAGTAATCTACGACCTACTCTTTGGTAGGAATTTAGAATGAACACTTCTATTTTGCCAAATAAAGAAAGATTGATATGTTCCGACAATCAGTAATTGTCAAACTGGGAAGATTCCTTCTTATAGAAATTAAGGCCACCAAGGAGGCACATGTTTGGAGAGAAGTCCAGACTGCTTCCAACAGAGATGAGCCAACGGCCTAATTGTGGACAAAGCCAAGATTTTCTTGCGAAAGTAATTCTGAGTCTTCTTAGTACTTAGGTAATTGGACGAGGGAGACCTCAATGTCCTATTTCAGAGAGAACAGTACATTACCAGAATTATTTTTGCCCAGGAAATATTTACAGGATGTGGTACATAAAATAACTCAGTGAAGCACCCCTGAAATATATTTTTAAACATATAATATTCTAGTGGACCTTCCAAGAAAACTAGTTGCAAAATATATCCCTAGGTGTATTAACTTGATCTTCCATAGAGGGTCATCAGATATAAGTTTATCAAATATTGGCAAATAACCGCCCCAAATGGCAGCTTCTATGTAATACTGGTTGCTCTTAAGGCATTCTTTCTGGGAACAATTTAAAAAATGATGAGTAGTTTGTTGGGGCAATAATTATTTAGTAACGTTAAAAATATTTTATCAGGCCTGGCTGGTGTGGCTTAGTGGATTGAGCATCATCCCGTGCACCAGAAGGTCACTGGTTCGATTCTCAGTCAGGGCACATGCCTGGGTTTTGGCTCAATCCCCAGTGGGGGAGGGTGTGTGGGAGGCGGTCAATCAGTGTTTCTCTCTTGTCGATGCTTCTATCTTTCTCTCCCTCTCACTCTCTAAAATCAATAAAAAAGATTTTTTTTTTAAAGGGAAAAGGGCTTTCCTTTAAAAATATATATTTTATGTTCAGCCGGTGTGGCTCAGTGGTTAAGCATCAACCAATGTACCAAGAGGTCACCAGTTCAATTCCCAGTCAGGGCACATGCCCAGGTTGTGGGCCAGATCCCCAGTGGGGGGCATGGAGGAGGTGGCCAATTGATGTTCTCTCTCATCGATGTTTCTATCTCTCTTTCCCTTCCTCTCTCTCTAAAGTCAATAAAAAGAAAACAAATTTTTTTAAGTCTATTAAAGTTAAGTAAATGATCAAATACACAATTATAAATACATGTACTATATGTGTATGTACAATTTTAGGTTTGGTTTTCCTGGTCGATAAGTACAGTAGCTTTTCAAGTTTCAGGTTGGCAAGTAGAAGGGGTAAGAAGCCGGAAAGACCAGCCCAGAAGGCAAAGTGCATCTTGGGTTTGCCTCTGTAACATCTCGCTGGTTCTGTTAGTGCTCTTCAGTTCCCAAGGTGCCAGTCACCTTGTTTCCTCCTGGCCACTAACATGCCCTTTCCCCAGCAGAATCTCTCATTGCAGTGTTTCATGTTCTTGACTTCCTCTTCATTGTCAAAACTTTCCCGTCTAGTGTTTCCATCACAGGCGCTTCTGACTGATGTTGCTAAGTGAATTTGGCTATTCAACAATTGTTGAATTCTTTTTAAAAAGTATTAGTGATCCTCATCAATTAAAAGCAAATGGTTGGACCTTGGGATCTGGTAATATGTTACAATGAAAGAAAGTCTTTGATAAACTTCCCAGTCCGTTCTTTTACTGGGGTTCATGCATTTCTCTTGTTGAGTTCCCCACATGTTACATATTAGTCCCTTTTTGGTTCTAGACATTGCAAATAGCACACGTCCCAATCTATCGTGTCTCTAACTTTGCATGTGTTGATCCTTAATTTTGGTGTACTCATATTCATCTTTCTTTTTTTTTTTTTTTTTTTGCCTTGTTATTTGTGCTTTTTGGGTTTTCCTTAAGAAATCCTTCCTTATCTTTATACCAGAAAGATATTTTTTTACAACATTGTTTTTTAACATGATAGATTTGTTTTTCACATTTAGGTAGTGATCATGTTTTATTATTCTAAATTATTTTTAAGGGAAATTAACACATAGACATTATAACAGCTATGGAAAGTAAAGAATAATGAGTTATTTAGTCAGTTCTTAATGAATATTTTATACTTTAATGAAATACTATGCATTGTCTATAGCACATCTTTCCAGGTTGTCTGGTAATAACTCTGTTAAAATTGTCTTTGAGCGACTTTGCACCTCTTTTTATTTATTTATTTATTTATTTATTTATTTATTTATTTACTTACTTACTTACTTACTTATTTTTAATCCTCACCCGAGGATATTTTTTTCCATTTATCTTCAGATAGAGTGAAAAAGAGGGAGAGAGAGAAAGAGAAACAGAGAGAAACACGATGTGAAAGAGACACATCGACTGGTTGCCTCCCGCACGACCCCAACCAGGGCCAAGGACGAACCGCAACCGAGGTACGTGTCCTTGACCAGAATCAAACCCGGGACTCTTTGGCCCACAGGCCAACGATCCAACCTGAGCCAAACCGGCCAGGGCGCACCTCTTTTTATTTTTTATTTTTTTGTTAATCCTCACCAGAGGATATTTTTCCATTGATTTTTAGATAGAATAGAAGGGAGGGAGGGAGAGAGAGAGAACAAGAAACAGAGAGAGAGATCGATTTGAGAGGGACACATCGACTGGTTGTCTCTAGCATGACCCCACCCAGGGTGGGGATTGGACCTGCAACCCAGGTACGTGCACTTCACTGGGAATAGAACCTGCAACCCTTCGGTCCAAGGGCCGAAGCTCTCACTGCTGAGCCAAATCAGTCAGGGCTGCACCTCTTTTTAAATTGCATATAACTGATGGATTTGGAAACTCTATTGTCCAGTAGAGTTTTGTTTGACTTCTCTGACTCCTGTTTTCTTCTCTTTGTATTCCAGATCCTTTATTCCATATAAATTTGTGCTTTTTGAATTTTCCTTTGAACCAGTGTTGACTTTTATCTGCTTCCCTCATTTCAAGTACCATAATCCTGAATGCACAGTTCAAGGGCAGGTTGTTTCTCTTTGAAAGAATAAGCAACACTATATTCCAGGCTTTAGAGAGGCAGCTATTCTAACTATTATCAACACAAGTGTGTTTTGAACTAGCTTAAAAAAATATTAGAGATTTTTCACTGGTGTTTAAGATATGTGGTTGGCTAGGAAGACGGTCTAGGTCCTGCCCCTGCAGGAACAGGGTATTAGAGTTTATCAAAATCAATGGTTAACCAATTAATCCCTCATTGATTAACCAGTAAAATAATATCTTTAACACTATATAAGAGTCATTTTTAAATATCTATACTAGAGTCATTATTTTACTTTTGTCTGAGAATTACCTTTTAACCTAGTAAAAATGATATGTTAGCTAGCTAACAATTTTTCCCCAGAATTTTAAAAGTGCCATACATAAACTGAAATGATTCTTGAGATGTGATATTAATAAAACTATACTTTAGCTGGGCTGGTGTGGCTCAGTGATTGAGCGTTGACCCATGCACCAAGAGGTCGCCAGTTCAATTCCTGGTCAGGGCACATGCCCAGGTTGTGGGCCCGATCTCCAATGCAGGGCATGCAAGAGGCAGCCAATCAATGTTCTCGCTCACCGATGCTTCTATCTCTCTCTCCCTCTCCCTTCCTCTCTCTCTAAAATCTATAAAGAAAAAATATTTTAATATATATATATATGCTTTAGGGAAGAAACCCTTCATTTCTGTTAAAGCATATCTCGTGAGTGGCCTCTGGCCTCCCTGAGCAGAAGACTGGCCTAGAGAGATGCCTGAGTAAACAATACTGAGGTTTCTTTTTTTTTTATCCTCACCCGAGGACATTTTTCCTTTTTTTTTTTTCAGATAGGGTGTGAGGGAGAGAGAGGAAGAGAGAGAGAGAAACATCGACGTGAAAGGGACACCGCAAGTGGCTGCCACCCGTGCGACCCCAACCAGGGCCGGGGACAAACTGCAACTGAGGTACATGCCCTTAGCGGGAACCGAACCTGGGTCTCTCTGGACCGCAGGCTGACGCTCACCGCTGAGCCAAACCGGCCAGGGCTGAGGTTTCTTTTTTTAAGCTTGATGAGCTTAAAGTTCATTACTTCAGCTTTATTTTCATTCCTCTATTTGTAGGCAAATTAAAAAAAAAAAAAAAGATCTAGGGGTTTTCTAGAGAAATAGGGTGGTGTAAACAAAAAGACTAAACTTGAGAGGCAGAAGTTTTGAGTCTTAGTTTTCATTAATCAGTGGAACCTGGGTAAGTCTCTAGCTTCTCTGGACCCCAATGTTTTAGCCTTGTGACTGACTTAAATCTATTTTTAAATTTATAATTAATTAGGTTCTTTTTCATAGCTGTAGGTAGCCACCAAGATTTAGAGCTAAAGGCTGGCACAACCTCGCTCTTAGTTGAGATGTATTACAATGAAGGAAATGTCAGACCTAAATCTGCCATACGTGTACACACTTATTAACAAGCAAACACAAGCGGTCCTATAAGTTCAAAGAAGTCCTGATACTCTGTTCCATTTATCTAGGCCTGCCAGCAAGCTCCTTGCATGCAAGTTTCCTTTGGGGATACTGCATCATATTATAGCAGCAGGATTCAGCTAACCTTCTTTTAGGAGTTAGAGGACACAATTTTAAGTTATATAGTTGAATACAGGACTGGTTCAAAATATTAAGTCTAGGGTGCCATTCAGTGCATTCCCAACTTTAAAGTACGCACGTACAAGGCAGATCTTGTTAAAACACAAATCTGATTCAGAGGTCTGGAGGGGGCCTGAGGCCCTGCATTTCCAACAAAATCCCTCCTGTTGCTGGTGCTGCTAGTCTAGACTACACTTTGAGTATCGAGGGTATGAACCATTGATCTTGGTAAATTCTACTACCCTGTTCCTGCAGGGCAGGAGGACCTAGACAATCTTCCTAGCCAACCACGTATCTAGAACACCAGCGGAATATCTCTAACATTTTTTACACTAGTTCCAAACACACGTGGTGTTGACAATAGCTAGAACAGCTGCCTCTCTAAAGCCTATAGTGCCGTCGAGTTTTTCAAATAGAAGCGGACTACCCCTGGGCTGTGCATTCAGGGTTAGGGTGTTTGAAATGCTAGCTCACTTTCATATTCCAGGGCCTATGCTGGCTCATTTGATGTGAACCAGCTTCTTTCCTGCTCAGAAACTCTAAACTGGATCCTCTCCTTTTGCCTTTCCTCTTGTCTGTTTCAAATCTAAAAGTAAGTTTTCCTGCCTCATTCTTACTTTGAATTATGGCTCTGGTGCCTTTGCTCTCAACCCTGGCTGTCTATTGTACAACTTGGGAGCTCCGGAACAATTATATGAGGATGAACGTGGGTCTCCAAGCAGCTGTCTTTTGTAAACCCTCCCTAGGTAATTCTGATATGCAGTCAGGGTTGAGAATCACGGCTCTAAGTACAACGATTCTTAAAGGTGGCTACGTGTTGTAATGCCCTGAGGAGCTTTTAAAAAAGTACTTGGGTCCCACCCAAAGGTCCCGACGTCATTGTTCTGGACTGTGACCTGAGCATCAGAATTTTTAAGAGCACTACAGGGGATGTTAATATGCCTCAAGATAGAACTCAGCTTGGTTCTGTTTATAACCCCAACTTCCAGGATTGGTCAAAGTAAAACAGCAGGATGCCAGGCAATCTCTTTTACTTTAGGAAAAAGGATTCCACGTACTTGCGAGACATATTTTACAATTCATTATTCTGGACTTCCTGGAAATCTGGTAAATGTTCTTTGTAGGACATTGTTGCTGTTTCATTATATGTATGTACTTAAGGATGCACTAGTTTTAAATCGCATAATAATCACCTGGGTCGGTTGTTGACAATGCAGATCAGAAACTCCAGAGGTAGGCTGGGAAGAGGACTTATTATTAAGGAGACACACAGTTGATCCTGACAGCACTTGTGAGATGATGGTGAGCATATCATGGAAGGAGAGCTGTCTGAGTAAGTGTTGAGTAGTCATCTGTTATAAGGTGTTGTGTGAGGTTGAAGAACATAGGTTATGCTGTTCCCAAAGATGCCACTTTGACACGAGGATTATTTTGAGTTGAGGGCAGTTGACAGCCTACAGATACCCTGCCTATCATGTGCCTAAAACCAGGCATAGGTTTCCATTTGTGAAGGTGTTTCTTCCCCTTTCCTACCCCCTGCCAGGAAGAGACTAACTGTTATCACCAGATATGGAGGGTCTACATCTACTTAGATGAGTTTGCATAAGCAAACCTTACTAAAATAACCCTTATCTTCCCTTTGTTACCTAGTATATTGCCTAGTCAATTTCCTAATGGTTTATCATCTCTCAAACTCCCTTTCCTTTGTTAAAATGGTATATAAGCCCCCAAGTCTAACCACTTTTTTGAGTTTTAAATCTTTTCTGTGAATTCTCATGTAAATATTAAGAAAAATTGTGTGCCTTTTTTCCTGTTAACCTGTCTTCCATCTGTTTAATTTATAGACTCCCAGTACTGAACCTAAGAGAGCAGAGAAAAAGGTTTTTCCCCTGACACGGTCCACATGTGAAGCTTCCCTGACACCTCATTTACTGGATTGCCATGGTGATTACAATGTCCACTCTGGAATCACTCCTAAGATAAGGCATCTTTTTCCTGAATACAGGTAAAAAAATGCCAATATGTTACCTGGAAGTGAGTCATTGTCACTATTATCCACCACTGTTGGTTGGTACATTCCCTGTATAATGTATGGGATATGGAAATAAAGGAATGGAAACCATGTCAAAGATAAGTTATGGACATTCAAAGTCAGGACATTCTTTAAAATAGCACAGCGACAGGAAGAGTGAGGCCAGGGTGGGAAAACTGGGCTTCATCAGATACCTGGGGGAAGGGATGGGCACGGAAATCATGGGGGTAGGACAACAAGCAGGTAGGGGAGCACCTGTTGTAGTTTGAAGAAAAATAATAAAAAAAGATTAGAAGGAAGTGAGGAAAGAAGGCATGCACATTCATCTACATCAATATTTGACCTTTGCTAAAAAAAATAACTATCGTGTATTAAGGATAATGTGTACGCTAGGCACTGTACTAACCATGTTACACTGGCTCTTATATCAAGTGCTGCAATATCTCTATGACGTAGGCTGTATTTTCCTGCTTTGTTGGGAGATCATGTAACCTCTGTAAAACTCAGAGAGGTTACATAATCTCCCTAAAACTGTAAGGAATAGGTCTAGAATATGAAGCAGCCTAGTACAATTCCAAAACCTTCTTTCCTCCTTTAATATCTTTCATTAAAAAGAAAAAGTCAAATTAAAGTTTTGTGGATGAAGAAAAACTAGCAGAATCTAAGCTTCATTTGTTTTAACCATGACGATTAAATTAACTCATCAACATTTGCTGCGAATTCATGATTTGTTAATGGAATTGTGGAAGCATTATTACCTTTGCAAATGTCTACTTGAATAGAGCTCCTTAATTTAACTCCAGGGTGTTTAAATTATTTGACTTCACAGAAGCTTCATTGCCTTGGAAATTGGCCAAGAGCTCGACAGTAGAGGTAGCCACTACACCGAGAAAGCTTCTTTATTTAAAAAAAAAAAATTTTTTTTTCTTTATTGATTTTTAGAGAGAGGAAGGGAGAGGGAGCGTGAGATAGAAACATCGATGAGAGAGAACATCGATTGACCGCCTCCTGCATGCCCCTCACTGGGGATTGAGCCCACAACCTGGGCATGTACCCTGGCCGAGAATTGAACCGGCGGGCGACCTCTTGGTGCATGGGTCGACACTCAACCACTGAGCCACTCTGGCCAGGTGAAACCTTATTTCTTTTACTATTAAGAGGCAGAGCAAAAGGAAGACTGTCACTGAGTACATATTGCCCTTTTGATCCAGTGGGCACATCTGAAAATAGAAAACAACACAAAGAAAAGGTTCCTATTTGAGAAGCGAGGTAGCTTTACAGACTGTGCAATACTATAGAAGTCAGACACTCTGACTTCTTCTATATCATTCCCCACCCCTTTTTCTTAACACTAATGGAAATGAACAGCTCAAGGGCATTATAAAAAAGCAATTGAGGCTGATACTCTAATTAGAAACAATTTGAACTAAACAAATTACACTGTGGCCTAGACCTCTTCATGAAATTGAATAAAAAAATGAAAGGGAAAATAATGACTAGTATGTATAGGGACACATGAATACTTGCCAATGATATTGGCTATGTTAGAATTATGCATAGCTGCATTTTTAGTGTCCCAGAGAAAATATGAATAAATATAAAAAAGAAAAATGGAAAATGAGAAAGTATGAAAAGGAAGACCTATTAACATTGAATATCTAATCTTGCCAGGGCAAAATTTATTATGTCAAGCAAAGGACAAAAAGAACTCTTAATTATTTATTTTAGTTAAGTTTAGAAAATAATCTTGAAGATGATGTATTAATCTTTCTTAGGTAATTATCATGATAACTCACAGGTAGTAATTTTTTTTTCTTTGGCAATCAGTGCTAGTACACAGAAAAATCAGATGGAATGCTAATAAATCCCTAGGCCTTTCTAATCAGCATTTTAGATATTTAAATGACCTCACAGATCATCTAATTCTGTTTTGTAATAGTATATAGGCAAAATCAGTTTGAATGATTAATAGAAATGCATATTCCCAGAAACTGCACCAAACATACTAAATCAAAAGCTCTCACAGAGGCTCTGGCCAGGTAGCTCAGTTTGTTAGAGCATTGTCCTGATATACCAAGGTTGTGGGTTCAATCCTTGGTCAGGGCTTGTACAAGAATCAACCAATGAATGCATAAATAAGTGGAATAACAAATCAGTGTTTCTCTCCTCTCTCTGTCAAATCGATAAAGACATCTTTTTATTTGCAAGTTCTCATAGAGACGAGTTACAGCAGCTTGCTAACCTTGAACACGTACAATGTTTTCTTATTTCTTTATTGATATTAGGGAGAGAGGAAGGAAGAGGGAGAGAGAGATAGAAACATCAATGAGAGAGACCATTGACTGGTCACCTCCTGCATGCCCCCCACTGAGGATTGTGCCTACAACTTGGACATGTGCCCTACCGGGAATCCAACTGGTGACTCTTGGTGTGTGGGTTGATGCTCAACTGCTGAGCCACACCGGCTGGGCAATGTTTTTTTTTCACAGACATTAAGGGAGACTCACAGAGGAATGCCCATGCCTCAACTTTGCCTTCTCCCATCCTTTCCCCAAGTTCAGAGGATTTGTTTTAAATACTCACTGTTATGGACTGAATGTTTGTGCCCCTCCCCAATTTATATGTTGAAGCCCTACACTCTAATGTGATGGTGTTAGGAACTGAGGCCTTTTCAAGGTAATTAGGTTTAGATGAGGTCATGAGGGTGGAATCATCATGATGGGATTTGCACCCTTATAAGAAGAAAAGACCCAAAGTTTCTCTCTCCGCCATGTGCGGATACAGCAAGAAGGTGACTGTCTGCAAGCCTGAAAGGGAGCCTTTACCAAGAATCCAAGCTGCTGGCAGACTGATTTTAGACTTCCCAGCTTCCAGAACTGTAAGAAATGTCTGTTGTTTAAGCCTCCCAGTCACTGTTATGTTGTTATAGGAGTCCAAGCTAAGACACTCACCTTGAACTTGCTTCCGTGAGAATTTCTGCAACTAGGACATGCTTTTTGCCTTTCTTTTTATCTCTGATGTCCATAAAATGATTATCATAAAGTGAATTTTTGTTGTATGTATTCCTATTTCTTATCAGTGAGAGATTGTAAATATCTTTAGGAATAAGACATTTGGGATTTGTAAGGCCTGTGCCTGTTTGATATTAAGTTTTATGAGGTTCTTACATATTCCTGAAAAGTAATCACCTGCAATCTTTTAAACCCGGCAAGGGGGACAGCCAGAATTTACACTCAGTCCTAGCTCAGTACTTTCTCCTCTTCACTATATGATGCTGTCTCTAGCAACAGTGAAGATATCACACAATTTATGGCAAATAAAGAGAGCTGTTATGGTATTTGAATTGGGAACAACTACAACTATAAAAGTACGTTAAGTTGTTGCTTTTATTCAAGCGAATAAATTATAAAAGGATTTATTTCAATGTTTCAATAGAGAATTGCAGACTAGGAAGATTCTTAAAAATAATAAAATATGACTTCCTCATTTTACAGAGGAGGAAAAGAAAAGATTAACAATCTGATGCTTAGTGATGAAAAGTGTTGACATGTTCGTTGCTATCAAAGGCTAATGAAAAGATAAGTGGATGGATTATTAATTGTTTTTGGCTAATAAAATATATCAAAAGGCTATTAATAAAAAAAAAGAATAATACCCCCACTCCACTATCAAAGTGTGACATCAAAACTGAAATTACTTCTCCAGGCTAATTTAATGTTTTTACAAAGAAGACTTAGATAGGTTGGAATAAAGAACATGGTGCCTACTTAAGAAGGAAAATCATTGCATTAATGGCCATAATAAAAAAATCTTTAATAGGTGTATTTGAACACAATGTACCACTTATTAACAAAGAGTGAAGCCCACAAAAACTAGGTATTCATTCAGCAAAAATTTGTTGGATGTCTACCATCAGTCAGAATGTACAAGAACGCCTGAAACTCAGATAGGAAAGAGACAGGTTCCTAACCTCTAAAAACATGCCAGAAAAGAAAAAGAATCTTATGTATATATTTCTTTAAAAATATTGAGTTGGACATTACTAGTAATTAGTAACTATGAAGGATGTTACCTTAACCCTACTGTGAGACAAATAAATCTTGAATTTCTTTTAATAGTCAGCAAAATAAGAAAAGAAAAAAAATGGAGGCCAAGAAATTATATGATTTCTTTATAGCAACCAAGAGGGTAAAGGAGTCTTAAAACAAATTATCCAAAATTTGGAAATGGGAGGTGGAACAGTATGACCTTTCAATTTCATATAGACCATTATATAAAAAGGCCTACTCAAGGACTATTTCATTTTCTAAGAGAATGTACCTATGCTTAACTTTGCTATTTTTCTATTTGATTACAGTACAGATAGTATTGTGAATGACATGTTAACTTATAGATTTCTATTTGGTAGAAATGGAAACTACAAGGGTTATGATTTCATTGTCCTGTAGGACATTAACTAGTTTATATTACCCATTCTCCCCTCACTGCTCCCAAAATGCCTGTAAGGAACCAGTTTCTCCAAACGGTCTTTGAACAAGCTTTACCATCTTACTGATTCCCTCATAAATAACTTAACTCATCTATGACAAGTCTCCATTGTACATTTGTATGAAAGTCACTTTGAAATTTTTTGAAAATTACACTTAAACACTATGCTATAGATTCATAAATGTATTGACTTCCAGAAATATGATGATTAAAAACAACATTATTACTCTGAATTTCAAAAATAATATGTTCTCTGACCAATTTGGTAACCGGTGATTAAATATCCTTTGTGTCTGTGACCTTCATTGTATATTTAATATGGATTAATGACTTTTTCTGTGTGTAATCTCTCACCTTAACCAGATTTTAGGATATCACTCTCGTTTGCATCCCTCAGGATGCAAAATGAGTAGGCATGATAGATTCTCAATATTTATTTTATAAGTGAACGGACTGAAATATGTAAGACATTATTGGGTACAAAGCCAATTGTCCAAATTGGCTTTTACACAGGAAGTTTTAGACAGCTCTAAACAGTGAGGAACTGGAATTGGCTGCTAGGGACCTGGAGGAGAGAAATGGTAAGATTTCCATGTTTCATACACTTGCAAGTCTATATGTCCAGACTGGTTTGAAGAATAATTTAAGATTTCAAGGACAACAATAACAAAAACTTACAAGCACTTATAGTGATGTAGCACATATTCATTAAAAGCTGAGTGAAAGAACAAAGAAAAGAAAGTGGGAATGTAAATTAAGGCTGGAAAAATTGGCCCAGAATGACAGATGCTGATAGATGTGTCCAGGGTTCCAAATTAAAAACTGATCATAGTTAAGTGTAAAAGACTTCCTTCCTAGGTTTGCTGTGGCTACATACAGTAATGATAAGAAAAAGCTTTTTAAAAAAAAGTACAGAACTAATTATTTCTTGACTTTCAATATCATCATATTGCTATTAGAACATATATATTCTAATTAACTGCCCCCCATCCTTTTAAGCCCTGTATCAGTATAAGCAATATTATACATTCAAGATATATTATTAAATTAACAAGTGTTTGCATTCATTCAAAAAAAGTTCATGGAGGTCCCATTTCTTCCTTTAAAATGGGTTAGAAAAATAGAGTTGACTGGACAGAAGAATATTTGGTAAATAGTAAAAGAGCACCGGCAATAAAACGAATCATTTATAAACAGTCAAGATGATCTTCCAAGCTTTATTTTCAGAATATGTAGTACATAGCTCTCAAATATGAAACATTCACAGCACTAAGAAATAGAAGATGACATGCAACCCTAGATATCAAGCATATTTAATTAAACAGCCTTCATAAAAAATTCAAGTCAACAATTGTTTTAGAGCTAGCAAACAACCTTGTATATAGTTTTATTCATTTCACATTTGTTGTTGCACAAAGGCAATGGCAAGGATTGTCTTGTGATTTGTTATAATGCCAAATTGCATGCTGAGAACACTCATAACAGTTTTGCAATTTAGCTAAATATTTGTACAGTTTTATTACAATGTTGATTTTTGTGACTCTATTGATTAAATATCTCCCCTGCAGCATTTGCTTAGTTTCTCCTTTAATTTCACAAATGTAGTCAACCCACATGATCTACACCAGTGATTTTCAACCTTTTTCATCTCATGGCACACATAAACTAATCACTAAAATTCTGCAGCACACCAAAGAATAGATTATATTTTTCGCCAGTCTGAAAAAAATTTAGGTATAATTTTGATTCGTTCACACCAGACAGCTATTGTTGTGTTGGCTGTTGTCATTTTTTTTAAATATGTTTTTTATTGATTTTAGAGAGAGAGGAATGGAGAGGGGAAAAGAGATAGAAACATTGATAAGAGAGAAACATCCATTGTCTGCCTCCTGCGCATCCCCCGGGATCTGACCGGGACTCGAACCGGGACCTCTCAGTCCATGGGAGGATGCTCAATCCACTAAGCCACACTGGCCAGGCTGTTGTCATTTTTTTATTTGACAATCTAAGGGAAAAGAGGTCAGTACCCCTGACTAAGTAGTCAGGTATTGCATGTTTTAAAAATTCTTGTGGCACACTGGTGGAAAATCGCTGATCTACACTAATGCTAAAGAAAAATGACACTGTTATCTTAGAAGAGGATCCAGGAGTGATTAAGAGTATTATTTACTGTTATACTGTAACATTTCAACCCAAAACATACACATAACCTCCATCTTTACCAGCCTTAGTTCTCTTCTGATTTTACCGTATGTATAGGACATACGGGGAAAATGTTCGAGAAAATGATGAAATGAGAGCAATAATTTATGAACTTGGCTGAAAGGCAGGAGGAGGATAAGTAGTGTGTGTGGGTGAGTGTGCATTCATACATATTAATATTACACGTGCCCAGAGCATAGTGAACCAGGGTTACATCGGAAGGGATACAAATGAGTGTAATATTCGAGATTCTGTTTAGGGAGATAAGATAGAAACAGGAAAAATGATCTATCACTTGATTCAATCACTTGATTCGAATTCTACCAAGAATCTAGAAAAATCCCTCTGCTGATGTAAGCATCTGTATTGACACCAATGTTCTGTCACCGATGGCCTCTGTTACAAGCACACTGCCCACAACGTTTGAGAAAGGTTTTATTGAAAGTTAGAAAGATTCATTGGCTAAAATAACAATGGATTGTTGTCCCAATGTTTCAGTCTCAGTGTGAGGAGTCTTCAGCATGTTCTGGAGCATGTGTCACTCAACCAGCTGAAGTGACCTCTGCTTCCCAAGTCCCTTTAATCAAATGGCAAAACCCCATCTCCACCATCTCAGCCTGGTGACAGTCAATGTAGGGTCTTAGTTGGCAATACCGTCTTCTGATGGTGAAGCCCACCATTTCCTGGCCATACCTTCTCTGAAGCATCCAGGTCAGGTCATCTACAGTCCTTTGGGTTTTATTTAACAAACATAGAATGAACATCAGTATTTGCCAGGCACTGGTGCTAACCACATTAGCCACCTTAGATATTTGCAAGAGAAACTTTCAGGAGTTCTTCTAGTCTGGCTGATGTTCTCAGCAATCCCAATTTATCCTGCAGTTCTGGCATTTGGGTGCCAGATCTATTGGGAGCCGCCCCTTGGACTAACCCTTTGTTCTTTTTTTTTTTTTTTTTTTTATCCTCACCTGTTTTGTTCAGATAGAGGGGGAGGGAGAGAGAGGAAGAGAGAGAGAGAGAAACATCAATGTGAAAGGGACACATCGAGTGGCTGCCTCGCGCACGACCAACCAGGGCCGGGGACAAATTGCAACCAAGGTACGTGTCCTTAGCGGGAACCAAACCCGGGTCTCTCTGGACCGCAGGCCAACGCTCTAACCACTGAGCCAAACCGGCCAGGGCACCCCTTGTTCTTTTAATCCAACCCTATCCACAAACACTGGATTCAGAGCTGGGATTTGGGGATGGTCACTGTCACTCCAAACACCACCTCGTATCTCTCACTCATTCTAAATCTTAGAATGATGGACATGTAACAGAAAAAGTAAAATCTAAAGCTCGTTTTGAAAACAGTCAAATTTATAAACTTGTATTCATAGTAATCTGAAAAAAATACAAGATAAAAAATGACCAATATCAGGAATGAGAGAGGAGATATCACCTGTATACATCCTGCCGATTATGGAAATGGTGGGCTTCACCATCAGAAGACACTATTGCCAACTAAGACCCTACAATGACTATCACCAGGGTGAAATGGTGGAGATGGGGTTTTACCATTTGATTAATATCCCAAAAGAATGTTATTAACAATGCTATGTCAATGAATTCAACAACTTATATCAAATGGACAAGTTCCTTAAAGACATAACATGCCAAATCTGACTTGAGAAAAAATAGAAAGTCTGATTGCTCTTATCCCTTTTGAGTATAAAGAAAACTCCAGGCTCAGATTGCTTCAATGGTAAATTTAATGAATGTTTAGGAGTGAAATAATTTCAACTTTATGTAAAATAGAGAAATTTTAGGTAAAATAGAAAAAATAGAGGAGGAAACTCTTATCAATTCATTTCATGAGGCTTCCACTACGGTGGATATAAAACTCTCCAAAATAATTTCTTTCCCTCTGCTACACTCCAGAGACAACTTTTGATACAGTAGATGTTGCCTGAAGTGAGGCTATGGCTAAAGCAGAACCTCTAGTTGACCAGGACATGTTGTGTGAGAGAAGCAAAGAGACAAACAGACAAACAAAAACACCTTTATTGTGTGAAGCCACTGAGATTTTGGAGTTGTTTGTTAATGCAGCATAATCTATACTATCCTGACTGATAAGCTATGAGATATGTATGTATGTCCATTCTAAATACCAAATTTGTCATACCTATATTAATGGTATTGTAGTTTATTACCATGGGGTAAATATTTTTAAAATAAATTTCTAGAAAGTTAGTAAAACTTGAGGTCATTATGGATTTTCCAGAAGACATGGTGAAAAAGCTTAGAAGGGAGCAAGAGATGAGTTTGGGTTTTTAGTTGTTTCTAAAACCCATTTTACCTCCTTAATATTTCTTTCAGTAATCCCTTTTTTCTTCCTGATTGCTCTATGCAATTTTGATTCTTACTCTCTTTTCTGCCTTGATATTTAATCAATTTATACACACTCCCTTCTATATCTACATAGATATTTTCCCAATCAATTTCCCCGTAAGGGACATTATTCCTAAATTTGAGAATTGAAAGATGTATGTATTATATGGCCTCCTAGTTACATGTGTCATTTCTCATTACTCATGGATTCCATATCTGCAAATCTGCCTACTCACTAAAATGTATTTGTGACCCCCAACTCAATACTTGTGTCACCTTTGTGGTCATATGTGGACACTGCACAGAACGGTGAAAAAAATGATTTGTCTGACATGCATGTTCCCAGCTGAGGTTGAACACGGTGATGCTGTGCCTTCTTGTTTCAGCTCCCATGAGTCATGAGTCTGTTTTGTGGTCTATTTAGTGCCGTGGTTTTTGCTCTTTTATGTTTTTCGTTGGTGATTTTCCTGTTCCAAATGACCCCTAAGCATAGTGTTGAAGCACTGTCTACTGTTCCTAAGCAGAAGAAGGCTATGATGTCCTTATGGAGAACATACATGGTTCAGATAAGCTTTGTTCAAGCACAACTCATAGTGTTGTTGGCTGTGAGTTCAATGTTAATAAATCAACAATATATATTATATAAGGTGTCTTTAAACAGAAATATGCATCAAACAAGGCTATGTGTTCATTAGTTGACAAAAATGTTGTCACCAGATGCTAGCAATATTTTTCTCCTAGGAGCAATGGTTCAGTATTCACTAATGCAACACTCATAAGGACTTTATAGAACATAACTAGCATGAATAACAAGAGGCAACTCTTTCCTCCTGAGAATCCTCTTGTGTTTGACATAAAACATGTTCATAAAAGAGCTCGTACACTTCTCGACATGTAAAAATACTCATTTTTTACATTTGACTTGTAACATATATGCAATTACGCTCATAAAGTACACTGATCTTTTTTTTTTTATTTATTTTATTTTATTTTTTTAATCCTCACCCGAGGACATTTTTTTTTTTTTTTGCATTTATCTTCAGATAGAGCGGGGGGTGGGGGGAGAGAGAGAGAAACATCGATGTGAGAGAGACACATCGAGTGGCTGCCACCCACACAACCCCAACCAGGGCCGGGGATAAACTGCAGCCGAGGTACGTGCCCTTAGCGGGAACCGAACCCGGGTCTTTCTGGTCCGCAGGCCGATGCTCTAACCGCTGAGCCAAACCGGCCAGGGCTAATTTATTTTATTTTTTATTTTTTATCCTCACCCGAGGACATTTTTGCATTTATCTTCAGACAGAGCGGGAGGGAGAGAGGGGGGACGAGAGAGAGAAACATCGATGTAAGAGAGACACATCGAGTGGTTGCCACCCACACAACCCCAACCGGGCAGGGGACAAACTGCAACCGAGGTACCTACCCTTAGCGGAAACCGAACCCGGGACTCTCTGGTCCGCAGGCCGATGCTCTAACCACTGAGCCAAACCAGCCAGGGCACACTGATCTTTTTTTAAATATGTTTTATTGGTTTTTTTAGAGAGAGGAAGGGAGAGAGAGATAGAAACATCAATGTGAGAGAGAAATATCCATTGTCTGCCTCCTGCACACTCCCTGCTGGGGATTGAGCCAGCAACACAGACATGTGCCCTGACCGGGAATCTAATGGGACCTCTCAGTCCACGGGACCACACACAATCCACTGAGCCACACACGTCAGGCTAATGTACACTAATCTTAAATGAAGAGCTAAATGTTTTCTTTTTAAACACATGTATATAATTGTGAGACCACCAACTAGATCAAGATATAAAACATTCCAATAAGGTCTCTCATATCCTTCCCAGCCAATATCCCCAACCTTAGGAAAGCATTCTTCCGACATTTGATACCACCTATTGCTTTTGTCTGTTTTTTGAGCTGCATGTAAATGGATTCACACTATATGTACCTTTTTGTGTCTAGTATATTTTGTTCAACATAATGTCTTATTAGTAGTATGTTCCTTATATATTACTGTGTAGTATTCTATTGTATAAATTAATCAAAATATAGTCACCCAGCCCTGGCCGGTTTGGCTCAGCAGTTAGAGCATCGGCTCATGGACCAGAGAGTCTCGGGTTCAGTTCCCGATAAGGGCACGTACCTCGGTTGCAGTTTGTCCCCAGCCCTGGTTGGGGTCGTGTGGGTGACAACCACTTGATGTGTCTCTCTCACATCAATGTTTTTCTCTCTCTGTTCCTCCCTCTCTCCCTCCCGCTCTATCTGAAGATAAATGCAAAAATGTCCTCGGGTGAGGATTAAAAAAAATATATATATATATATTCATCCACTCCCCAGTTGATAGACATTTGGGTTACTTCTAGTTTTAGGTTATGATTAACAAAATTGCTTTGAACAGCCCTGGCCGCTGTGGCTCAGTTGGTTGGGCATCTTCCCACGCACCAAAAGGTTGCTGGTTGGATTCCTGGTCAGTGAACATGCCTACATTGGCGGCTCGATCCCTGGTGGTGGGCATGCAGGAGGCAGCCAACACTGATGTTTCCCTCTCTCTCCCCTTCCTCTTTCTCTGAAATTCAATAAAAATATTTTTTAATTGTTTTGAGCATTCTTGTGCACATATTTGGGTGGACATATGAACTTATTTTCCATGAATATATATACCTAGAACTGAAACTGATGAATGTTCTTACATTATAGAATAGATGTAGGTTTAGCTTTACTAGACATTGCCACTTTTCTTAAATGATTAGTTTTCTTTCCTTCCGCAATGTATGAGAGTTCTAGTTGCTCCTTATTCACCAACATTGCTATACAGTTTTTTGGACTTTTTTTTTTGGTATTTTAGCCATTCCAGTAAATATGAAATGCTCTCCCATTGTGGTGTTAATTTGCATTTTTCTGATGACTTATAATATTGTTCAGTTAATAATATTTATTAATTAAATTAATTAATTTGCTGGGGTTTGTGTTCTGTTTAAGAAATATTGTTTAGCCCTGGTTGGTTTGGATCAGCAGTTAGAGCATTGGCCCATGGACTAAAGAGTTGCGGGTTCGATTCCGGTCAAGGGCATGTACCTCAGTTGCGATTCAATCCCCAGCCCTGGTTGGGGTCATGCGGGAGGCAGCCAATTGATGTGTCTCTCTCGCATCAGTGTTTCTCTCCCTCTCTTTCCCTCCCTCCCACTCTATCTGAAAATCAATGGAAAAATATCCTCTGATGAGGAATAAAAAAAAAAAAGAAATATTGTTTATTCCAATGTCATGAAAGTATTCTCTTATTCTAGCAGCTTTACTGTTTTATCTTTTAATTTAGGGCTTTCCAAATATAGACGTGGCTATGGAAAACTTATTGGATCAATACTATTTATTGCGAAAACAATCCATTTGCTTTTGAAATTTAAATGAAACTAATTTGTCTTAAATCAATTGGTCATATATAAATGGTCTATTTTCATACACTTTTTTATTCTATTGGATTCTTTGTCTATCCCTTGCACTAATATCATATGGCCTTAAGTTTAACAGTTTTCCAGTATTAAAATCTAGTACTGTATGCCTGACATTTTTGTCTTTTTCGAAATCGTCTTGAGTATTTTAGGTCTTTGAGGTTTCCTATACATTTTAAAATCAGCTTCCCAATTTCCTTTGGGAATTTTCTTCTGAGATTTGGATTGGAATTGTATTGAATATTTAAATAATTTCACTAACAACAATGTTAAAATATTGTCTATGGATATTTATTAAGATATCTTTAAAAATTACTTGAGTAGTACTGATGGGGCTATAGAGATTTTTAAAAAATGGTTTTGTATGGTTAGGGCTTTCTGAAGCAGAGAAAGCTGAAACCTGGGCTAAAACACAAGCCTTGGAAGTTAAATGTTAACCAAATAGATAGTGAGTTTTCACTTCAAGGGGATTAAGTTCTAAAGCTGTGGAGATAAAACCTTGGTTGTAAAACTCAAAGATGCTTTTCTTATCTTCCCTAAAGACATTATTTACATTCTCAAAGGTAAAAAAAAAACTGGAGCACTCCCTTTATCTTCTCAAGGGATGTTTACATTAGGGAACAAGGTCTCTTTTCCTCCCAGAAGGTAAAGTCACACAGCTATCCCTCTCCTATTTAAACTTCCAGATTCGTATTTTTACAGTTCCTAGCCTACAGTACAGACCCCAGTACTAATAGGATGACATTTAATTGGACTCTTCATATATTCCCAGAAGAGAAAAGAATTGGGGCAAATGAGAATTGATATGGTTATTGATATAAGTACATAATCTGTACCTGCTTTAGAAGGTTCGTGCCTACTTTTGACACCAAGGGTCCTTATGAATTTGATTAAATTTAACTTTAAATCCTAGCTCTAGAAATCATCTCTCTTTCTCTCCCTCAGTGACCTAGCCTTTCCCCAATAATCAGCACCCCACTGCCCCAGAGGCAGCGAAGACAGTAGCCTGGACCTGACTAATGACCACAAGGTCTGAACTTGGGGCAGGTTAAAGACATCTTTTTTTTTTTTTATTAAGAGAAGGATGGTTTATTTGTATTATAATCCGGCAAATAGGCATCAAGCAGTATTTCAAATAAAGGCTACTACCCAATCATAAAAGAAAATTTATTAAAAACATAAAATTTACGAACTTACATTTACCTGATAACATACCTTCAAAAACATAAAGCAACAAGTAACAAAATTACAGGTAACAGAAACTAAAATTCACTTTTGTTTATACTATGATTTTCTTTAGTTGTTTATTTTCATTTTTTTCTTTTTATTGAATTTATTGGGGTAACACTGGTTAAGAAAATTATACAGGTTTCAGGTGCACAATTCCACAATACATCATCTGTACGCTGTATTGTGTGTTCACCACCCCAAGTCAAGTCTCCATCCATCATCATTTACCCCCCCTTTACCCAACTTCCTCCCCCCCTTCCCCGAATCATCACACAGAAGTGTTTCAGCTCCTGAGTCCTAAGGAACAACCCCCTGGCTACTTTCCCATGAACCAGGCAGAGGGACACCTGAACTGACCTCAGAACTAGCCTCAAGACCTGAAGAAATGATTCATTAACTTTATCTCAAGTCCTACCAATCAGTTCCTAGCATGACCCCAAAACCTCTAACCTACAGTGTCTTCTGATTCTTCTGATTTTGCCCTATATAATCTGTAACCTACATGCCAACCAGGAGTTTGGGCTTTTGAGCATTAGCTTCCTGTTCTCCTGGGTGGTGTCATTCATAATAAAATAGTCAATATTTCTCCACTGCAATTCTCAGTGTTTAGTATTTGACTCTGCTAGTGTTGGATAGACAAAC
Organism: Tadarida brasiliensis; assembly: GCA_030848825.1. Taxonomy (NCBI): domain Eukaryota; kingdom Metazoa; phylum Chordata; class Mammalia; order Chiroptera; family Molossidae; genus Tadarida; species Tadarida brasiliensis. Next base: position 71,000,914 of record CM061267.1, on the reverse strand, counting down.
TCCTGCTCGGTAACACTTCCAGACAATACAAATAAATATAGATACTAAAATCGTATCCATATTTTATATATTTTTAGTGAAGAAGCTTTTAACATCTTCAATAGATTATATCTGAGAAATTGATATTTTAAAAATTCTAATATGAATGGTATTCACAAATTTTTTTCATTAATTTTTGCAAGAAAATAGAAATCCAAGTGTGTTGCTAGTATATAGATATCCAACTGATTTTTGTATATTTAACCTGAACCCATCAATCTTGCTAAATGTATTTATTAATTTAATGGTTTCTTTGGAGATTATTTGGGACTTTCTATGTATGAAATTGTATGGTTAAATCTCTCTTTTTTTTCCTTTTCTTTTCTCTCCTTTCCTTTTTATTTATCTTGTTTGATTGGTCTTCCTGAACTGATTAAGTCCTCCAGCACAACACTGGATAGAACCGTGCTTGTATTCAGTTTGTCTTGGTGTATATTTTAAGGAGAAAGTATTCAATATATCTCCATTAAATATGAGGATAAAAATACATTTTTCTATATACCTTTTTTCAGATTAAGGAAGTTTTATTCCATTCCTAGCTCCCTGAAAAATATAATTTTTATAACATAACTAGAATTTTAATTTTTTTAAATGCTGGGTGTTTTGGGTTTTTTTTATCCATTGAAATGATCATGTGGTTATTTTAATTTGTTTTGTTAGTACGGCAAATCACATTGTTTGCTTTTCAAATATGAAACTAATATTGCATTCCTAAAATAAAAATCAATTGTTGCTAATGTAAAACAACAACATTTATATAATATAATATATAATGGTTTTTTATAACTTACATATATTCATATACAGTATATTTATTGCTAGATTTATTTGATAATAGTTTGACCAGGATTTTAAAATCCATATTCATGAGAGATATTGCCTGCAACATTACTTTCTTGTAATGGTCTTACAAGAATTTGGTAATTTCGTATCAGTGTTATGCTAAAGTCATAGAACAACAGATTGAGGAGTCTCATATTTCTCTATTGTGTCAAAGAGTTTGCATAACATTTATATTATTTCTTCCTTAAATATTTGAAATAATATGCCTTTGAAGTCCTCCTGGCCAGAAATTTTCAGTGTGGGAAGATTTCAATTATAGTAGCAAAAAAAAAAAAAAAAAAAAAAAAGATTTTCTGATTTTATTTTGTTTTGTAGTAGTTTTGTTTCTATGGGGTTTTTTGTTTGTTTTTTAATCCTTACCCGAGGACATTTTTGCATTTATCTTCAGATAGAGCAGGAGGGGGGAGTGGAGAGAAACATCCTTGTCAGAGAGACACATCGAGTGGTTGCCACCCAAGCGACCCCAACAGGGGCCGGGGACAAACTGCAACCGAGGTACGTGCCCTTAGCGGGAACCGAACCCAGGACTCTCTGGTCTACGGGCCAACGCTCTAACTGCTGAGCCAAACTGGCCAGGGCAGTTTCTATGTTTTTTAAGAAGATTTTTTTTTTGTAAATTTTATCCAATCAGTTAAATTTGCAATATCTGCTGATTTTTAAAAATGGGTATAGAATATCTCCCTCCCTTTTAGTGGTGACATCACCGTTTCATTCTTGATAGTGGAATTGGAGTTTTCTCATTTTTTATAATTTCTGGGTCAATCTTTCCAGGGGTTATAAACTTTTAAAATATTTCCAAGGGCCCTGGCCAATTTGGCTCAGTGGTTGGAGCTGGACCATCCGCTCATGGACTAGAGTTGTGGGTTCAATTCCGGTCAAGGGCACGTACCTAGGTTGTGGTTCATCTCCGGCCCTGGTCGGGATCATGTAGGAGGCAGCCAGTCGATGTGTCTCTCTCATGTCGATGTGTCTCTCTCTCTCTCTCTCTCTCTCTCTCTCTCTCTCTCTCTCTCTCTCTCCCTCTCTTCCTCCCTCCCTCCCTCCCTCCTTCCCACTCTATCTGAAGATAAATGGAAAAAAGTGTCCTCAAGTGAGGATTAAAAAATAATAAAATATTTTCAAGGAACTTACTTTATGTTCTGTCACTCATCTCTATAGTATGTCTGCTTTTTATTTCATTATCTTATGTTCTTACTTTTATTATTTCCTTATTTTTTATGGTTTTTGTTGTTGTTGTTCAATTTATTCTTCTTTTTCTACCTTCTTGAGATGGAAACTTTGGTTTTCCATTGTTTTCTAATATATAAATTTAAAGTAAGCAAATTCTCTCTATGTACTTAACTGTATTTCTCAAATGTTGTCATATGTTTATTTACATTACGTTCAGTTCAAAATATTTTCTAATTTGTGGCCAGTGTGGCTCAGTGGTTGAGCATGGACCCATGCACCAAGAGGTTGCTGGTTAATTCCCTGTCAGGGCGCATGCCGGGGTTTCAGGCTCAATCCCCAGCCGGGGGTGTGCAGGAGGCAGCTGATCATTATTGATGCCTTTCTCTTACTGATGTTTCTATTTCTCTGTCTCCCTTCCTCTCCCTAAAATTAATGAAAACATATTTTAAAAATACTTTGTAATTTTCTTTGTGATTTCTTTCTTATCTAGTGAAGTGTTTAGAAAGTGTTAATGCTTACATTTGGGAGATTTTCTGCCTCTATTTCTGCTGTAGGTTTTCAATCGTTACTCCACTATTTCAACCCTTTGTAATTTTTTGAAACATGCTTTGTGGTCCAGTGTGTGGTCTATTTTCTGGTAAAGTTTCTTGAGCAGTTAAAAAGAATGTATTCTGCAACTATAGTAAGTAGTAATCCAAACATGTCATTTAGGTCACATTGGTTAATAGCATAGTTCAATTCTTTTATAATCCTTACTGATGTTATTGTCAGCTTGTTCCAATATTTGCTGAGAGTTAATATCTTCTTCTGTGATTATGGATTTGTGTATTTATACCTTTTGGTTTTATGTAATTTTATATATCTTGTAACCATAATTAGATGGAAAGAATTAATAATTTTATGCTTCCTGGTGAATTGAATATTTATCATCAGATGTCCATCTTTAACTCAGGTAATACTACTTGGATTAAAGTTTACTTTGTTTTACAATAATACAGCCACATCAGCTTTTTCTTGATTAATATTTGCTTGGTATAGGTTTTCATTCTTTTTCTTTCAGCCTATCAATTTTCATATTTTTAAGTCTGTCTATTGTGAATAGAATATACTGGGCAATTTTTAAAAATCTGTCTCGCTATCTTCTCTTAATTTTAGTATTTTATCACTATTACACTGAATGTAATTACTGATATAGTTGGCGATAAGTCTACCATCTTGTTGTTTGTTTTCTACCGTGCTCCAGTTTTCTTCTTCACTGCCTTTTTGTTGTGTTAAATAAGTGTTTTTAAAATTATTTCATTTTATCTCTTCTAAATTCTTAGCTGTACCCTGTGTATTAATTTTAAGTGGTTATTTCAGATCACATCATATTAGAAATTTTACCATTTTATGAATAATTTTGAAAACTTTCAACAGTTTTACTATATTTACCACTTTCCTGCCTTCATGCTATTACCAACATATATTTTACTTCTGCATTTGTTATAAGTTTAATAAGATATTGATGCTTTCCTGATTTAAACAGGTTGTTTGTTTGGTATTTACCTTTTCAGATACTCTGCCTTCCTTTCCGCACTTCTATGCTTTCACCTGATATCAGTTTATTTCAGCTTAAATAATTTATTTTAATATTTCTTGTACTGTGGCTGTGCTGACAATTATTTCAGCTTTTGTTTGTCTATAAGCATCTTTATTCCACTTCCATTTTGAATGATACTTTTGCTGAGTATAAAGTTATAGGATAGTATTTTTTTTAGCACTTTAAAGACGTCATTCACTTGTCTTCTGCTGCCACTGTTTCTTTTGCAAAGTTATCTATTAGCTTTATTTCTACTATAGTCAGTCCTCACTTAACATCCTCCCTAGGTTCTTAGAAACTGTGACTTTAAGTGAAATGACGTATAACAAAACCAATGTTGCTACAGGCTAATTGATATAAACAAGAGTTAAGTTCCTAGGACATATTTCTGGTCACAAACACGTCACCAAACTTGCCCTGACTGGTGTGGCTCAGCTGGTTGAGTGTCTTCCCTTGAATGAGAAGGTCACCGGTTGGATTCTGGTTGTAGTCCTGTCAGGACATATGCCCAGTCAGGGTGATACTGGAGGCCATCGATTGATGTTTCTCACATGGGTGTTTCTCTCTCTCTCTCCCTCTCTTCCTCTCTCTCTAAAATCAATAAAAACATATTTTTTTAAAAAAACTTCTAAATAAAGACCTGAGCACTCCTAATACTAAACATTGAAATAAATGTGAGCTACACATACATTTAGGAAAGATGAATAAAAACAAGTCAGATCATTCTTTTCCAATCCACGGATTCCAGTTCAGAGTCTCAGTGGCTAAGGCTTGTCCCGGCAACTCAGGGCGCCAGGCATGACCCACCCCCAGCAGGAAGACTTTCCATCGCAGAGCCACTCACACACACACACACACACACACACACACACACACACGCACTCATTCAGACTGGGACAAGTCAGACTTGACAATTCACCTCATGTGTACATCTTTAGGATGTGGGAAGAAACCAGAGTACGCAGAGAAAACTCAGGCAGACAGAGAACATCAAACTCCACACAGACAGTGGCCCTGGCTGGGAATCAATTTTGTTTTCTAATCAATGTTTTAACTAATGGTGTTGAATGAAATGATGTTATTCGAGGACCTGCTGTACTGGAATGTAGTGGAGATTTTTCTGTGGCTGCTTTTATGAGATTCTCTTCTTTTTTCTGTTCAGTAATTTCACTGTAATGGGCCTAATGTGCGGTTGTCTTTATCCTGCTTGGAATTTCCTGAGGTTCTTGAATCCATAGATTTCATTAGTTTAAGAAAAATTCCTGGATATCATTTCCAATCTTGTTTCTGCCTCATTTTCCTTCTCCCTCTCTTTCCCATCTGGTCTCCATTTACATTTATAATAAACTGTTTTGAGTCCTTTTTCATTCAGTTCTCTATTTCTTATTTTTCAGTGTTAGTGTATTAGAAACACAACTGATTTCTGTGTGTTGAATTTCTATCCTGCAACTTTATTGAAGTCAATGATTATTTCTAATAGCTTTTGTTTGAGTCTTTAGGATTTTCTATATATAAGATCATATTGATCTGCAAATAACAACAAATTTACTTCTTCCTTTCCAATTTGGATGATTTTTTTATTTTATTTTACCTGATTACTCTAGCTAAGACTTTCAGAACTTTGTTGAGTAAGAGTGGTGAGAGTTGGTACACTTCTCTTGTTCCTGGTCTTAGAGGAAAAGCTTTCAGTCTTTCACCACTGAGTACAATATTAACCATGGTTTGTAATACATAGTTTTTCTTACGTTGAGATATGTTCCTTCTACATCCAATTTGCTGAGGGTGTTATCATAGAAGAATGTTGTATCTTGTCAAATATTTTTTCTGCATCTATTGAGATGGTCATATTATTTTTATTTTTCATTCTGTTAATGTAATGTATCACATCTATTGCTTTGTGTATGTTGACTCTTCCTTTCATCCCAAGGATAAATCCCGATTATGGTGTATGATCCTCTTAATGTGCTGCTGAATTCAATTTGCTAATTTTTTCCCAAAGAAGACATACATCTGGCCAACAGGTCCAGGAAAAGATGTTCAATGGCCCTAATCATCGGGTAAATGCAAATCGAAACCACAGTGAGATATCACCTCACAGCTGTTAGAATGGCTATAATCAAAAATACAAGAGATAAATATTGGCAAGGATGTGGGGAAAGGAGAATCCTGGTGCATTGTTGGTGGGAATGTAAATTGGCACAGCCATGATGGAAAACAGTATGGAGGTTAAAAACATTGAGAGTAGAACTACCATATGATCCAGTAATTCTACTTATGGGTATAACCCAAAGGAAATGAAAACAGAGTATCAAAATAATATCTGCATTCTTATGTTTCTTGCAGCATTATTCACAATAGCCAAAGGACAGTAACAACCTAAGCATCCATCAGTGAATGAATGACTAAAGAAGATGTAGTATATACACAATGTAATATTATTTAGCCATGAGGAAGAAGGAAATCCTGCCATTTGTGTCAACATAAATGAAACTTGGGGGCATTAGCTAAGTTAAATAAGTCTGATAAGGAAAGACAAGTACTATATGATCTCATTTATATCTGAAATCTAAAAAAGTCAAACTCACAGAAACAGAGTAGAGAAGTGGTTGCTATGGTCTGCAGGGTAGAGGAGTTGGGAAAATGTTGGTCAAAACGTACAAACTTCCAGTTAGAAGATGAATAAGTTCTGGGGAATCCAATGAACAGCATTGTGATTTTGGTTGAGAGTGCTGTATTGTAAAAATACAAAATACTTAAAAATTGCTAAGGGAGTAGATCTGAAACAGTCTCACCACACAAAAAATGAATGGTAAGTATGTGATGTGATGGTGTTAGCTCAGGCTATAGTAGTAATCATAATGCAATATATGTGTATTGAATCAACACATGTATATCTTAAACTTATGTTATGTCAATTATATCTCAATAAAACTGGAAAATATGGAAACTCACCTCTAGGAGTTTACAATCCAGTCAAAATGATAGAACCCACTTAATAACTCTCAGGCATACTTACAAATAACATTAAACTGGTGAAAAATGTTAAAGACTATGAAAGACTTATTAAATTGAACAGAACTTAATCAAGGAGATTTGTGCCAGATACTAAAGTAGAGAAAGTCTTTGTAGTGGGAGCAGGACTAAAGAAATCATTTCAAATTGGAAGAAGAGCTTGAACAGAGAGAGAGAATGGGAGGTAGATATAATCTCATGTTTTGTTTTAGAGGAACAAGCAGATGTAGAAAGTTCATGCTGTTCTCCCGGGAAGCTATAGTCTCTGCACGCAACACTTGTGCATTAATGATCTCCATTTCATGGACAGCATGTCTCGGTCCTGCTGAAAGAAAACCAATCCATTTACTCTGATTCCTGCAAATTTAATTACTGTTGTCAGCTTCTACCCACCCACATTCTGTTGCTAAGCAGTTTTACTTCAAGTTTGGTCTATGTGTTCTGTCTATGAATTTGGGTTTGGATGCTCTGCTCCCAGCTGCCCTAGTTCTGTACAACATACAAACACCATTTAGCAACATTCCTCTCGTCCATTCTCATACATGTCCTGGCCCACGGACCTGTGGTGCTATGAATTCAGCTTTTCCGTGTGAGTGGATTGGCTGCATTTCAGGACCTCTACGCAGATTTTTTTCTTAAGGCAGTGAAGATAAAGGAGTTTGGTCTAGGACTGGGCAAGTTCAGTTCCATGGTACCACACTGGCTTCACCTTCAGCACTCTGATTTAGTGAACTTATCTCTGTGTCTCTTACTCTGTTGATCTGGGCTTGGCCTTAATTTTCTCTACCCCTAACTTTGCCTTATACCGACCATGTAGCCACTAGCCAGCCCCTCACAACTTCTTTGTAGAATAATCAGGAAAAAATGGTCTTATACAATTGTTTTATTTATTTTTATTCTTTTTAAAAAATATATGTTTTTTTTTTGGTTTTTTAGAAAGAGAGGAAGAGAGAGAGAAGCATTGATCAGCTGCCTCCTGCATGCCCCCTACTGGGGATCAAGCCTACAACCTGGGTAGTCAACCAGCAACCTCTTGGTGCATGGGATGATGATCTGAGCCACACCAGCCAGGCTATTTTTATTCTTAAAGATTGTGATTCGTGTAGTTTGAAAGCTGAGTGCTGTAAGCAAAGCTAAGAATCTATTTCTATTTTTTAATTTTTTTATGGAATATTTTAAATGTAAAGGTAAGCACAATTGTAGGTGTTAATTATTGAATACATTTTAATCACTCTAACCAAAACATGTGTACTAACATGTTATTCAGATTAACAAATTTATTTAGCACAGTAATAATTATTCTGAAGTATTGAGACTTTTTTTTTTTAAAGCACAGACTTTGCTAACAAAGCCTCAGAAGTCATGTAGCGTCTATCCTGACACATTCTATTTATTGATCAAGGATCCCCAGGTTCAAGCAGAGGAATCATAGACTCCTTTTCAAATGTATTTCCAAATGGTTTTGCTTATTATTCTGACTAGGCCTTCTGGTGCTATGTTGAATAAAAGTTGCAAGAATGAGTACCCTTGCCTCATTCCTAATCTTAGAGGGAAAGCTTTGTATTTTTTTAGCAGTGATTATGATGTCAGCTGTGGATTTTCATATATGCCTTTGTTATGTTGATATACTTTCCTAGTTTATTGAGAGATTTTTATCAGGAAATGGTCTAAAATTTTGTCAAGTGCTTTTTCTGCATTTATTGAGATGATATGATTTTACACTTTATTAATGTAGTGTATGATGTTAACTGATTTTCACATGTTGAGCCACCCTTGCTCCCAGGAATAAATCCCATTTGATTATGGTGTATAATCCTTTTTAATGTGCTATTGGATTTGGTTTGCTAGCATTTTGTTGAGGATTTTGGCATCTATATTCATAAGGGATATTGATCTGTAGTTTTGTTTTTTTTTACCTTGTGGTACCTTTGTCTAGCTTTGGTATCAGGCTAATGCTGGCCTCATAAAGTGAGTTTGGAAAAGTTCCTTATCAAATTTTTTAGGAGAATTTGATAAGGATTGGCATTAGTTCTTCTTTAAATGTTTGGTAGAATTCACCAGTAAAGCCATCTAGTTCTGGACTTTTCTTTGTTGGGAAATTTCTGATTATTGATTCCATCTCTATACTTGTTATAGGTCTGTTTAGATTTTCTATTTTTCTCATGATTCAGTATTGATAGGTTGCATTGTTCTAGGGATTTATCCATTTCTTCTAGGTTCCTGTTTGTTGATGTATCATTGTTGGCAATATTCTCTTACATTCCTTTTGTGTTTCTATGGCATCAATTGTAGTGTCTCTTCTTTTATTTCTGATAAAGTTTATATAAACTGTTCTTTTAGTTCACACATTTAGACTTTATTTGGATAATACCTCATTTATTTGTTAATTTAATGAATTTTTATTGAGTCTCTTGTATTTTACACATTGATGATGCAGATATGCAAAAGGTCTGAAAAGATCACTTATGGATCTTGGAACTTATTGGTATGGTTATGACAATTCTTATGTCTTCTGGAATAATATGAACCTATGTCAATGCTAAATTAAATTCTGCATTTCCCTTGTTCAAATGCAAACTCTTAAAGCCCAAAGTTCAATTCCTTCCATATTGCTTTTCTCTCTGCCTGATGGATATTTCTCTTCTCAGATATTATTATGTTATTATCTGTACCAGTGTTTAGGCCTTATATTACATACTTTCAATTTAATTAATCAAATGTAATATCATAGTATTTTTATTCTGTATTTTATGGTCATTTTTAAACATTTGTTTTTCACACTAGAATATTTTCTTTAGATCTATCAAAGATAAACAAAGCCAAACTTGAGTTAAAGTGGTGAAAACAGATTTTTTCAATAACTGTTGACAGTAGAGGAAGGAAGTGAGCTCCATTCCAAACTGTGCAGAAGTAACTGAGTGCATAGGAAAAATGAGGGAGGAAGAAAGGGGAGTGCTCAACAGTGTCAGGGGTGTGAAAATACAAAAAGTGGGTAAAAGGGTCAAACAGTGTAAACGTGATTAGGCCAGCTCTGTCTGCTAGTTAGCAATTATTGAAGTTAGGATTATATCCTCCCATAGAGACTGGGAGACAGAGGTCCTTTCCTTGAAGTTTACATTTTGAAGGGATGGCTTTCAGGTTCTTGAGAAAGACACTCCTTGGTTTTAGGAGATATATACATGTATATCTCAAAGTGACAGGGAAGGATTTATAATTGTAAGTGGGTTTTTTGCTTGTTTTTTTAAGTAAATATTCTAAGAAAGGGGTGGACAGGCCCGGCTGGTGTTGCTCAGTGGTTGAGCATCAACCCATGCACCAAGAGGTCACAGGTTCGATTCCCAGTCAGGGCACATGCCCAGGTTGTGGGCCTGATCCCCAGTGGGGAGGCATGCAGGAGGCAGCCAATCAATGTTCTCTCTCATCAATGCTTCTATCTCTCTCTCCTTCTCCCTTCCTCTCTCTCTAAATCAATAAAGAAAAAAAATTTAGAGAAAAAATAAATAAAAGAAAAGGGTGACAGGTGCCTATTATTAGGAGTTGGATAAAACAAACAGTAAATTCTTTGGACAGCATTGAGCTTTTTCAGGTAGGGACTCAAAGAGGAGCTGGGTGTCCCCAGAATGTGACCTTAGGCTGCCAGAAGTCATGATTGGTTTGGTAAAGTCTCCTGGTGCAGAAGTTTGGAGGAGTCCTTATGTGCTGAGAATTATTTTGTAGTTTTTAAAGTTAGGATTACATCCTTCCACAGAGACTGCGGAACAAAGGTGCTATTTTAGGACCTCTTAGGTCCCATCTCTGTATTCCTTACACGGTGCTATGTTGAATACACACCGTAGGTTCTGAATGAATGTTGTCCAAGTTTGTTTAAATAATAATAGCCCTTTAATGACCAGATCCCGAATTATTGTTCTTTATTGGTATTTATTGGCCTGTTCTATTTATCACTGCATACTCAAGACCCAACACTAAAGCCACCAGGTTGCATACTGCATGTGTAGAGGAAGATGTGAGGAGCGCTGAACTCCAGTTTGTGCTTTATTAGCTCTGAGCCCCGACACCAGCACTCACATCCTTTCAGTCACCAAATGCATCATGTCGGCTAGTAGCTAGCTATTCTGTCAATCACAATGCCTGGGTCACAGGGTTCTAAATGCTGCCAGATGTCCTAATCTTTTCTTCTGGAAGTCGAGGTAAAAGCAGTTTTACACCAAACTTTTCAATAATTGCCTTGATATTTTTGCCTTTGCTTTGCAACAAGAGAAATTTCATTTGCTACGCTTCAGGTGTTTGAGCACCAGGGAGCACAGGTTAATCCATTATAAAGGTCTGTTTGATTTAGATTCCCCGAGGTCTTCCAGAGAATGGCTTTATTAGCCGGGAGCCCCTCAAATATAATCACTACTGTGGTAACCAATGTCACAACCAAGGGAAACACAGATTCCTCTCTAGGGAGTTGACTGTCTTTTTGTTGATTTTGTCTTTGGGTTGGGGTAGATTTATCTTTTTTTATTATCTTTGCTATAAAAATTTATGCACATAGGCTTTCAAGCAGGGTCAGGATGTATTCTTGAGTAATACCAATTTTGTTTTTTATGTTCATGGGTTGTGTGTGTGTGGGGGGGGGTTGTGTGTGTTTTAGACCTTGAAAAGCTGTACCTGCTTTTCAGTTCATTTGCAAGTGTTTCATTCCTTTATGTACTGACTTGTACATTCCCACTAATCCATCCTAACCTTTTGTCTACCCCAAAAGGAACCATAAAAAATTAAATACCATTTTAATGTTTTTGCAGTGTTACAACTTTACATTATATAGTCCATAGGAAGTAATTCATTAAAAGCCAACAATGAGCCCTGGCCGGTTTGGCTCAGCAGTTGGGTTTGGTTCTGTCAAGGGCATGTACCTTGGATGCAATTTCATCCCCAGCCCTGGTCAAGTCATGTGGGAGGCCACCAGTCGATGTGAGTCGATGTGTCTCTCTCACATCAATATCTCTCTCTCTCTCTCTCTCTCTCTCTCTCTCTCTCTGTCTCTCTCTCTCTCTCACCCTCCCACTCTATCTAAAAATACATGGAAAAATATCCTTGGGTGAGGATTTAAAAAAAAACAAACAAAAACCCAACAATGACAATGGAAAGTGATAGATTTGCTTGAACTAAGAAAATTAGTTTTTAAAGTTTCTTCATGTTAGTATAAGATATTTAATATCAGAAAATAATATGTTCCTCCTTTAGGAAAATATATCTTGGAAAGGCTAAAACAGCTGGGATGTATACCAATATTCTGTACTAACCCCAACTTTACTGATATCTACCTTTCAGGTTTTGTATAGTTGTCAGAACTGGCTGTTTTTCCAACTTTTGTCTGAAACCAAAATAGATTCAGATGTCTTCCATTAAGGATTAAGGAGGTAAATTGTTGCCCACTTGTAAGAAGCAAAGATTCTTATTTGCTTGTTTCAAGACTCATAAGAGCACATTCTTCAGTTACCATGGAAACTATCTCCGGCTAAATTTGATTGGGTCTCTGAACAGAACTAAAATACCAACACTAATAGAAAACGCCATGTTTTAATTTTAATTTTAATTTTGGCCATAGCTAAGGTGCCAAATTTTTCAGTCAGACCACATTAACTTGACTATTAATGATTCTAAAGATAATACTTAAGTGAGAACAAATGTTTTGATAGGGAAAGAAGAATTTGAGGGTTGGGAAACAAAAGCTGATAGAATTCACACGTACAAATTTTTTAGTTTCCAAAGTTGGACATTTTAGCCCTGGCCAGTTTTGCTCAGTGGTTGGAACACTGGCCTTTGGACCAGAGAGTCTCGTGTTCGATTCCCATCAAGGGCACATACCTCGGTTGCGGTTCAGTCCCCAGCCCTTGTCGGGTCATGCAGGAGGCAACCAGCCGATGTCTCTCTCTCTCTCTCCCCCTTCCACTCTATCTGAAAATAAATGGAAAAATACCCTCAGGTGGGAATTAAAAAAAAAAAACAAAAAGCAAAGTTGGACATTTCAGCTACATAGGTTTTACTATTGATTTCATCAGTCATTCTGAAGAGTGAATGTTATAATTATTCATGAGAGTTTACAAATAAATGATAGTAAGATAAATAAGTGATTTATCTGGAAAATGCTTGTTTTTAAAAGTTATTTTATAATCTTTAGCATTTAACATAGTTACTTTTAAAAAAGATTTTTTATTGACTTTTAGAAGGAAAGCAAGGTAGAGGGAGAGAGTGTGAAACATTGATAGGCTGCTTCCTGCACGCCCCCTACCAGGGATCAAGCCCACAACCAGGGCATGTGCCTTTCTCAGGAATCGAACCAGCAACTTGTTGGTGAATAGGATGATGCCCAACCAACTGAACCACACTGGCCAGGGCTAGTTACATTTTTAATCACTATATCAAATATGCCCTGGCAGGTTTGGCTCAACGGTTAGAGCATCAGCCTGTGGACCGAAGGGTCTTGGGTTGATTCTCAGTCAAGGGCGCATACCTGGGTTATAGCTTGGCTCCCCAGCTTTGGAGGCAACCAATCAATGTGTCTCTCTCATATCGATGTTTCTCTCTCCCCCTCCCCCCCAACTCTATCTAAAAATCAATGGAAAAATTTCCTCAGGTGAGGATTAACAAAAAATAAAATAAATGAAATATATTGCATAATGTCCAAGCTTAGGAGATATTTACAATTTTGTCTTATTTGGTACAGTTACAGATTTTGTTACAATCAATTAAACATTTCTTCAGTAATAAAAATTCATAGTTGTATTATAAAGGTTAGCTTAGCTTTTTTGTGTAAGTGTAAAAACTAGTTGCAATTATCACAATTATTTTCTTTTTTTTCCTCTAGTAGAAATATCTGTTTAAATTTTAGATGCTTACTTATGCCTTCAAAAGCATAAGAATTTTATTTAGAATTTATTTTTCACAGTGGAGCCTTGGCCGGTTTGGCTCAGCGGTTAGAGCGTCGGCCTGCGGTCCAGAGAGACCCGAGTTCGGTTCCCGCTAAGGGCATGTACCTTGGTTGCAGTTTGTCCCTGGCCCTGGTTGGTCGTGCGGGTGGCAGCCACTCGATGTGTCCCTTTCACGTCGATGTTTCTCTTCCTCTCTCTCCCTCCCACTCTATCTGAACAAAAAATGAAAAAAATGTCCTCGGGTGAGGATAAAAAATAAATAAATAAATAGGATTTATTTTTCACAGTGGAAAAATTTAGAGAAGTCAGTGAATTATTGTATGGAGGAGAAAGAACTTAGACATTGTCTAGAAGTCAGTGCAGCCCTCCAGTTTTCCATTGAGGAGAACAGTCCCAGGTGATTTCCTAATTTCATGATGCTACACTATACTGTGAACTCCATTGGAACCTGAGGTTCTTAGATCCCACATCAGTGTGATTGGCCTTTCCACTTGACTTATTTATTTATTTATTGCATGATTCTATTTTTTTAACTTATCTTTATTGTTGAATGTATTACAGATGTTCCTCATTTTCCCCCCATTACCCCCCTCCTCCCCATTTCCACCCCCCTCCTGCCTTCCCCCTCACTGTTGTCTGTGTCCATTGGTTATGCATATATACATATAAGTTCTTTGGTTTATTTCTTCCCACCCCCCCAATCCCCCTTCCCTTTGAGGTTTGTCAGTCTAACAACCAATTTGTACTTCTTAATCCCTTCACCTTTTTCACCCATTCCCCCAACCCCCCTCCCATCTGGTAACCAACAAAAGTTCTCTGTATCTATGAGAATGTTTCTGTTCTGCTTGTTCATTTTGTTTGTAGGTTCAATTATTGATAGATATGTATTTATTGACATTTTGTTTGTTTATATTTTTTTATCTTTTTCTTCAAGAAGACCCTTCAACATTTCATATAATAATGGTTTGGTGGTGATGAACTCCTTTAGCTTTTCCTTGTCTGGGAAAAACTCTTGATATGTCCATCGATTCTAAATGATAGTTTTGCAGGATATAGTAATCTTGGTTGTAGGTTCTTGCTTTTCATCACTCTGAATATTTCTTGCCACTCCCTTCTGGCCTGCAAAGTTTCTTTTGAGAAATCAGCTGACAGTCTTATGGGAACTCCCTTGTAGGTAATTAACTGCTTTGCTCTTGTTGCATATGTCTCTGGTGCCTTTCAAGCTGCCTCCCCCATGCTGGAGCCTGGAGGGTGGGAGTCTGAGTAAGTCTGTGCGCGGGCCCTTTAAGAGGAGCTGCCGGGGGCTCCAGCCGCCTCAGCCTCAGTTCCCGCTGGTTTTTCCAGCCAGAAGTTATGGGGACTTCTCTTCCTGGCACTGAAACCCTGAGCTGGGCGCCTGGTGTGGGACGGGGACCCCTCAGTCCTCAGGGAGGACCTTCCCAGCCGAGGTGTCCTCCTAATTTTTATCCTCCACACGTGGGTGTGGGACCAGCCCGTCGGCCTCCGCCCCTCCTACCAGTCTCGATGCGGCTTCTTCTTTAATTTCGTAGTTGTAGGACTTCCATTCAGCTCGATGTCAGGTGGTTCTGAATGATGGTTGTTCTGTAGTTTAGTTGTAACTTTGATGTGGTTGTGGGAGGACGCGATACCGCGTTTACCTATGCCGCCATCTTGACCGGAAGTCTCCACTTGACTTATTTATAAGTCACCTTTATGTTTGAAGACTGTCCAAATGGTAATGCTATGTATGTCTATTAAAGTAGTTGAAACACCCAAAGGCTTGCTGGATTTGTTGGCCTCTTGGTCAAAAGTATAATTTGCCTCAGCGATAAAGACAGTACTTCAGTAAAAGAATGATAAACCCCCAAGTTTTCTCAGTATGCATGTTTTTGGGAAACCCCAATGTGGGTGGCACCAAATATTTTGTACAGAAAATTTGTGGGAAACCAATTAGGAGTTGACTATATGGTGTTTGTCATGTAACATAAATCTGAATGGACATGAAACACATATTCACTTCTTTGTAGTTGGGACCTTTCTTTATGTCAAGTGGTACACTAGTTGTGATGTTTTCATTTTTTATGTTAAAGTTCTTTACTGGCATGGGTAATTCAGGATTTACTATATATGCATGCATCGTGTTCCTATGGAATAAAACCTGGAAAATATGATTTCCCTTGCTGAAACACGAAACAAGGTTTTAATAAAGCCTGATCTGACATGATGTAAAGTCAAGATGTGCAGAATATGTAGATGCTATCATCTTTTGAAGAAAGCACTAGAAAAACAATTAAAAGTCTTGCATTGAAATCCCAGCCATGCCATTTACTGGTTCTTGAAGGTGACTCGTAAATTACAGATTCAGTGAGAACCCGGACAAGTGAACATAAGCAGGAGAAGCAAGGGTTTTTCCCTGGGACAGGAATTGTACTTCCATGACCATTTATTTGTAAATGCTGACTGTGTTATGGAAAAGTCTAATAATTAAGTCCTTCTCATCTTCAATACTGGTTACACCACACAGATACTTATGCTAACGCTTACTTATTTTGTCTCAGAAGCTACATACAGGAAGGTTTCAAGGAAGACTGTCATTTTGTGGAACTTTATTCCTAGGCTGACAGAGTTGCCAGATGATTTGTTGTTCATTAATTTGTCTACATGATTATTTCATGGAGTTTAACATAATAGTTACTTTACCCTTGCTTTATGTATTTCAATTATTTATGTAATGGACTTTGATCCTGTGGTGATTGTATCACAAAAGAGACAATTTTTAGAATTGACTACTTGATAAATAATGTTAATTAATAATATCACCCCCCATATAACCCACAGACTGAAATCTATTTCATTTCATTCCTTTGAGTATAATATTTGATGAAAGATGAGTAAATATTGATTTTCATTAATGAAGTGGTTTTCTTTTAGAGTGTAAATGTTAAAAGCATTTTCTCCAATTGATATCTGCTTAAAAGCTCTGAAAGCTTATGGTGCATTCAAGTTGTTCATCCATCACAAGGTCACACTGTTCAACTTTGCATATCCCAACACCACTGATAATAGCTCACAAAGACTGTCTGAGCCAGCTCATAGCCATAAATAGATGGGGACATATGTAGCAGCAAGGAAGAGGTGAATTCCAGTGGTAGACATGTAGCTCTAAACCAACACATTTATGGGTAAACCTTTTTTTCAGTGACCTGTTTTAGAGGGTCAAAGAGCATATATGGAAGGTTTTACCTGGGGAAAAGTAAATACCTT
The DNA here is from genome assembly GCA_030848825.1 of Tadarida brasiliensis. NCBI lineage: Eukaryota > Metazoa > Chordata > Mammalia > Chiroptera > Molossidae > Tadarida > Tadarida brasiliensis. Next base: position 70,984,087 of record CM061267.1, on the reverse strand, counting down.
GAGTCATTTTATTAGAACATAACTCTAATATAATTAATGTGTGTCAAAGATGTATTTGACCTATTAATAAAGGTGTCAGTAGAATGGTTAATCTAGCTCAAAGAACGTTTGAGATATATATACACATAATATATATTATACATGTATATTATTTATATATTTGTGTATGGGTGTGTGTGTGTATATGTAGATACACACATACAAAAACACAGAGATTGGTTTTAATTGTCACTCAGGGGAAAAAAAGACTTGCTGAAATAAATTTAGTCAGTGAGAGACAAAACTGAATAGTATCCTACAGGGCGATAAAACTACAATCCTTTGGGTTATCTTTTCTACTAGAGAGAAATCATTTGCATCTCTACTAGAAAAAAAAATCCATAGCATTGACATGTAACCCACAGAACTTTGGCCTTAATCAAAGGTAATTAACAAGTCAAACAAAGGTACATCCCTTAGAGTACATCCCTTAGATAATCCTTGGGTGGTCCTGCAGCGGTTCTCAACCTGTGGGTTGCGACCCCTTTGGGGGTCAAACAACCCTTTCACAGGGGTTGCCTAAGACATAACAGTAGCAAAATTACACTTATGAAGTAGCAACGAAAATAATTTTATGGCTAGGGGTCACCACAACATGAGGAACTGTATTAAAGGGTCACAGCATTAGGAAAGTTGAGAATCACTGTGTTAGAAGATGTTTCATTGTGATAGTAAAAGGGCATACAGTCATGCCCTTATTTTGAATTGGTATAATTTTCTTTGGTGGTAACAATTTCTTTCCCCAATACCTAAAGGCTGCCTTCTATAGTTTGAACATTATCATGTTCTAGGGATAATCCCCTATTTTGAACTGAATTCTCCCCCTTAGTATCACAGAATATGAATTCTTGAACAAAGGGAAAAATAACTTTCCTTCTGGAATTTTTCCAGGGTTGTACAGAATTTTAATATCAGGAAAATACTTTGATCTTAGTATTCCAAAAACGGGGACATAGGAATTGACTGTATATTAACATAAATATGGCATACAGCCCCCCAAATGTATTGCTATGCCATATTGAGAAATCCTGAAAAATAAAAGACCTTTATTATATGAATGTTGTTTCTAAGGTTTATAAATATTTCAAGTTATGATGTGCTTTGAGGTTTATATTTGGTTTTGTTTATTTACTTTACTTTCTTTTTGCCCTAGCTGCCATAATTTAGTCATTGTTGGAATAATTTGTATAATACCGTACTTGGAGTTCCTTGTGTCAGGGTCACTTTCAGCCCTCAAGAGCCACAATTGTCACGTATTGCACTGTATTATGTTTATCTCACAGGGCACATTTCCCTTTTCAGAGTAAAAGTAATAGATGCGAAATCCGAATCTTGAATGCAAGATTTATTTGAATTTATAACAGGAAGAACTAATGTCCTTCACTCAATAAAGTTGAAAACCCAACTCCATAATGTACTGATTCTGAAAAGAATTTTTATTAAAAAAGTATTGCAATACGAGGTTACAGAATAGCATATTGAAGCGCAAATACAGAAGTTTTCGCCTGAGGGAGTGAAAGTAAATAACTTTGGATCATCTTATGAACAGAATGCAGTTAACATTGCAAACCAAGGAAAGAATAATAAATAACAATACAATTGACCTTTAGCCTGCTAAGAGTTTATACATACAATCCCAAACTCTGTGGGCTTTTTATACTTCAATATATACTTTTAAAAATACAGATTTTATTTTTCAAAATAGTTTTAGATTTACAGAAAATTGAGATGAGAATATAGAGTTTCCTTATATCACACACCCAGTGTCCCTTATTGACATCTTATATCACTAGGATACATTTGTAATAATTAATGTACTAATATTGATACATTATCATTATCTAACATCTATATATATTTCAAATTTCCTTGGGTTTAACCTAACATCTTTTTTCTGTTGCAAGATTTCAACCAGGGTACCATGTTCCATTTATTATCATGTCTCCTCTTGGCTGTGATCATTTCTCTGACTTTCCTTGTTTTTGATGACCTTGACAGTTTTGAAGAGCACTTCCCAAATATTTTGTAGAAGTTACTTCTATTGGAATTTGTTATGAATTTTTGGAAGGAAGACCACAGAGGTAAAGTGCCATTTTCATCACTTTCTATCAAGGGCACACACTATTAACACGACTTAACACCGCTGACGTTAACCTTAATCAGCTGGCTGAGGTAGTTAGTGTTTGCCTGGTTTCTCCACTGTAAAACTACTTCTTCCCCTCCTTCCCATACTGTATCCTGTGAAAGCAAGTCACTATGCACAGTCTCTGTTAAAAGAGTGGGGGTAAATCTTACTTCTTAAAAAAAAAGAGTGAGGGGTTATGTCCCCATTTCACGACAGCAAGTATCTACACAATTTGGAACCCTCTGCATGGGGAACTTGTCTCTTCTGCTTTATTTATTCATTCAATCATTTAGTTCTATCAGTATGGACTCATGGATATTTGTTTTATGCTTTGTGTTATAACCCAATACTGTTTGTTTGTTTAATTACTCAAGTTGCTGCATCTTGGACCATAGGGAAATCTTTTAGTTTGCTAATGTGTCCCTTTGACATGCCCCCATCATGTTTTTTTCTTTTTGCACTTTTATACTTCTGGCTCATCTTGTGTATTTCCTGCCCCAGCCCTGGAATTAGCCATTCCTCTAAGGAGCCCTGGTCCCCCCCCACCCCACTTTTCCTTTTTTGAGAATCATATTGGAAACCAAGATCTAGGCATTAGGCATCCTCATTGCCCTGGAGTGTCATTGTTTCGAGCACTCTCAGCTGACAGAGCAAGGAAAAATATATGTGTGTTTACTAACCACTGTATAAACATATACTATAAATATTTCATATATAACCATCTGTATTTATATTAAGCTAAACATGAGTTTATACTGATCTCTTTTAACTCTAATCCATTGCCACAACATATACTTTTTTTCAACAAAAGAATTTTCTTTCTCATGTAGAGAAACTCAATTCAAACCCCCTTGGTTACAATTTTGAGTTTTTGATTTCGACATTATCTTCTGTTTCGCTTTAAAATATATATATATTAGTAAAATAGAACAAGTTAAACATGTATCTGTCTAATAGTATTTGGTTAATTCAAGTTGGAGACCTTTTATTTTTCTAGGTATACAATTTTATTAGTAGCAATATTTATACACAATCGTCAACATGTTTATTTTCGTTTGATTACTAAGGAGAAAGAGCAGTTCCTGATGAAAAGTTCATTCTCTCATTAAGATATTTATTTAAAATTTTTGGGAGGGGTTAGTTGAAAATAAATATGAGAAAAATCATAGCAAACAAAACAAACCAGATAGCCAATGGGTTAATGGAAACATCAGAAATATGCAAAAGCAGAATAGGTTGTATTTACAATATTTTTGGGGGGGGGCTGGACTTTTACCTGTGTTGAAGAGTAATCAATAGGCGATTTGGTTCAAGGGATTTGTGTATCAGATGAAAAGTAACATTAGACTTAAGTAAGAGCTTAACGTAGAGAATCTGTGATTTTGTGATAGGTACTTCTACTATCTAATTGTAATTCAAATAAATACATTTCAAATAAATAAATACATGGCAATTCTAATTTGAAAAAAATATATTGTGAAAAAAGATCTAAATCTTACTATAGTTTGAAACAAGGTAACTATATTAATTTTTCCAGTTCATGGACATGGAAAGTCTTCGCATTTATTTGTATCTTCAATTTCTTTTACCAATGTCTTACAGTTTTCAGTGTACAGATCTTTCACCTCCTTGGTTAAGTTTATTACTAAGTATTTTATTCTTGTTGATGCTATTGTAAATGGGATTATTTTCTTAATTTCTTTTTCTAATAGTTTGTTGTTAGTGTATAGACATGCAACTGATTTTTTTTTTTTATCCTCACCCGAGGACATTTTTTGCATTTATCTTCAGATAGAGCAGGAGGAAGAGAGGGAGGAAGAGAGAGAGAGAAACATCGATGTGAGAAAGACACATCAAGTGGCTGCCACCCACACGACCCCAACCGGGGCCGGGGACAAACTGCAACCAAGGTACGTGCCCTTGGCGGGAACCGAACTCGAGACTCTCTGGTCTGCGGGCTGATGCTCTAACAGCTGAGCCAAACCGGCCAGGGCGCAACTGATTTTTTTGATGTGCTTTTCTAGTCTGCAACTTTACTAAATTAATTTATTAATCCTAACAGCTTTTTGGTATCATCTTTAGGGATATATATATGGTCATATCATCTTCAAATATGCAGTTATACTTCTTCATTTTCTATTTTGATTCCTTTTATTTCTTTTTCTTGCATAATTGCTCTTGCTAGGATGTCCAATGTCGAATAAAAGTGGCAAGAATGGATATTCTTGTCTTGTTCTGGATCTTAGAGGAAAAGCTTTCAGCTTTTCACCATTATGGTGTCAGCTGTGGGCTTGTTAATTATATTGAAATACATTCCCTTTCACTTTCCTGAGAGGTTTTTTTTGTTGTTGTTTTTAATCATGAATGAATGTTGAATTTTGTCAAATGTGTTTTCTGCATCTATTGACATAATCTCATGATTCTACCCTTTATTTTGTTAATGTGGTGTACCACATTGATTGATTTGTGTATCAATTTGTGTTGAACCATCATTGCATCCCTGAAACAAATCCCACTTGATCATGGTGTATGATGTTTTTAATTTACTGTGAAATTTGGTTTGCTAATATTTTGTTGAGGATTTTTACATCTACATTCATCAGGGATATTGGCCCATAATTTTCTTTTCTTGTAGTGTTCTTGTCGGGTTTTGGTATCAGGGTAATGCTGGCCTTATAAAAATGAGTTGGGAAGTGATCTATCCTCTTCTAGTTTTTGGAAGAGTTTGAGAAGGACTGGTATTAATTCTTCTTCAAGTGTTTGGTAGAATTTACCACTGAAGCCTCTGGTCCTAGACTTGTCTTTGCTGGGAGGTTTTTGATTACTGTTTCAATGTCCTTACAAATGGTCTGTTCAGATTTTCTCTTTCTTCATTATTCCATCTTGGTAGCTTGCATTATTCTAAAATTCATCCATTTCTTTTAGGCTGCCCCCCCCCCCTTTTTTTGGTGTATAATTGTTCATGGTAGTTTCATGATCCTTTGTATTTGTATGATATTTGTTATAATGTCTCTTCTTTGATTTATATTGTTATTTATTTGAATATTCTAACATTTTTTCTTAGTGAGTCAACTAAAGGTTTGCCTATTTTATCTTTTAAAAAAAAACAATTCTTAGTTTCATTGATCTTTTCTATTTTGTTTGTAGTCTTTGTCTCATTTATTTCTGTTCTGATCTTTTTATCCTTCCTTCTACTAACGTTGGGCCTAGTTTGTTCTTTGTCTTGTTTCTTGAGGTGTAACGTTGGGATGGTTACCTGAAGTCGTTCTTATTTCTTAATGTAGGAGTTTATTGTCATAATTCTCCTTCTTAGAATTGCTTTTGTTGCATCCCATAAGTTTGGAATGTTGTGTTTCCATTTTCATTTGTCTCAAGATTTTTTTTTATATAATTTTTTTTTCCTTTTTTCTTTATTGATTTTAGAGAGAGAGGAAGGGAGAGGCAGAAACATCGATGAGAGAAAACATTGATTGGCCACTTCCTGCATGCCCCGCACTGGGGATTGGGCCCACAACCTGGGCATGTGCCCTGACCAGGAATTGAACCAGCAACCTCTTGGTGCATGGGTCGAAGCTCAACCACTGAGCCATACCAGCTGGGCAAGACATTTTTTACTTTTTCTATTGGTTTATTCTTTGCCACACTGGTCATTCAATTGCATGTTGTTTAATCTTCAAATATTTAGGAATTTTCCAGTTTTCTTTTTGTAATTGATTTCTAGTTCCATATCATTGTGGTCAGAAAAGATGCTTGATTTAAATTTTCTTGAATTTTTAAAGATTGTCTTGTGGGTGAACATAGGAACTATCCTACAGAATGTTCCATGTGCAATTAAGAAGAATGAATATTCTCCTGCTGTTGGATAAAATGTTCTATAAATGTCTGTTAGTTTCATCTGAGCTAACATATACTTTAAGTTCAATGTTTCATTATTGATTTTCTGTCTGGATGATCTATCCATTGTTGAAAGTGGGATATTAAAGTCCCCTACCATTATTGTATTGTTGTCTATTTCTTCCTTCAGATCTGCTACTATTTGCTTTATATATTTAGGTACTCCTGTTTGGAATGAATAAACATTTACTAATGCTATCTTTTCTTGACTAATTGACTCCTTTCTCATTGTATAATGACTTTCTTTGTCTCTTATTACAGTCTTTGGCTCAAAATCTGTTTTATCTGATATCCATATAGCCACCCCTAAACCAAAAGAAGGTTTCCATTTACATGGAATATCTTTTTCCATCCTTTCAGTTTCAGTCTGTGTGTGTCCTTAAGCTGAAGTTAGTCTCTTGTAGGCAGCATATAGGTGGGTCTTGTTTGTTTGTTTGTTTTGCTTTAATCCACTCAGCCAATGGTGTTTTTTGATTGGAGAATTTATGCTTTTACATTTAAAGTAATTATTGAGAGGTATGGATTTGTGATTGCCATTTTGTTAAATTTTTATTCCTTTGATCCTCTTTGCCCTCTTACCATTGTGATTTGATTTTTTTTTTTTTTTTTTTTTTTTGGTAGTGCCATGCTTTGATTTGTTTCTTTTTACCTTTTTTTGTTTCTACTATAGGTTTTGCTTTATGGCTACCACGAGACTTGCATAAAACATATATATAACAGTCTATTTTAATCTGATAACAACTTTACTTTGAATGCATACAAATGTTCTACATTTTTAGATAGAGAATTATTTTTGCTACGATGTGGATTATATGTCCGTATGCACTTTTCAAAACTCATCAGTTACAGGCTTAGGTTTTGTGTGGCTAATCGTATATAAATTTTGCCTAAAATCAAATCTGTGAACAAGGTTCATGTCAGTAGGCTTACTTTTCTCGGTGGTATGAGTTGACAATTGTGAAACTAAATTCTGTGTACTCCAGTCTTGTGCAAATGAGTAAAAAAAATGTTGAGAATAATGGGATCCAGATTTCACTGGATCAGTGAACAGTTCAGGAACAGTGAAAGAAGAATAAAAATATGGAAAACGGAGAACCAATATGTGTCCTGTGATACTGAATTGGAAATGACATTCATAATTTTTATTTAGATGTAGAAATAAAAACATAGGCATAGAAAAACAATAGTGATACAGTGTATGGATATATATAGGCAGTTAAGCCCTGGCCAATTTTGCTCAGTGGTTAGAGCATCAGCCCACGGACCAGTGAGTCATGGGTTTGATTCCAGTCAAGGGCACGTACCTCGGTTGTGGTTCGTCCCTGGCACTGGTCAGTGTCGTGCAGGAGGCAACCAATCAATGTGTCCCTCTCATGTCGATGTTTCTCTCTCTCTCCTTCTCTCTCCCTCCCTCCCACTCTAACTGAAGATAAATGGAAGAATATCCTCCAGTGAGGATTAAAAAAATAAATAGACAGTTAAAGATATTTTCTAGTTCTCTTTGCTGAAAGAGACTAGGGACAATGACATGTTAATAGTGATGATAATATTTAGCATGTAGATCTTACTATCTAGGAAGACAATTAGGGTTCCTTAAAAAATTAAAATAAGAATGTGTTCAGCCCTGGCTGGTTTGGCTCAGCGGTTAGAGCGTCGGCCTGCGGTCCAGAGAGACCCAGGTTCGGTTCCCGCTAAGGACACGTATCTCGGTTGCGGTTTGTCCCCAGCCCTGGTTGGGTCGTTGCGGGAGGCAGCCACTCGATGTGTACCTTTCACGTCGATGTCTCTCTCTCTCTCTCTCTCTCTTCCTCCCTCTCCCTCCCACTCTATCTGAACAAAATATGGAAGAATGTCCTCGGGTGAGGATAAAAAAAAAAAAAAGAATGTGTTCAAAGACTCACGGAGATATGTCAAAAAATTAAAGACCCTCTGTGGACAGCTTGGACAGCAACCTGTGGCCCCTACGGCGGAACAGAGAGAAGGACAGGCGGGGGCGTTGGTTAGGAACAGCGCTGTAGGTAGCAAAGTCTCTAATAAATACCTACTGGCTTTTTGGCATCTTCAACAGGCTCATTCAGAACGGCATTTAAGTAACAAATAAAACAAACCCCACCACAACAAGTCAAGACTAGAAACCAAAGAAGAAAGAATTCCAAAATGCATGCAAAGAGGGTTATAGAATTTTAAGACAAAGAGAATGATAAATAACAGAGAATGTCTCTTCACAAATTTATAAAAGCAGGTCTGGACTAGTCTCTGTCTTTTCTCACATACCTAGGACAAAAATCTCAGCGGAAAATACATCGTTGTACATTGTGTTAACATTTGAAAAATGAAAGCCTGGAGTGCATTGAGAGTGAAGTAAAATGATTACTGAAAGTCAAAGGTTTGTCATGGATCATACAGATTCATGACCCAAACAGTAAAGAAGTGATATTAGAACATTAACAAATCCAATGAGGCCTTCCTACCGTGTCATATCAAGAAGACGGTTATCCTAAATGCAAAAACAACAGATGCTTTTCCACGAGTTACCATATGAAAAACTAAGACATTGAAAAATAAAAGGGTAGTGTGTTTGATATCTGATACCACATTCTGTTTTACCTATCAATTATTTTCTAATTCAGGAAACTTCTTACCAAGATAAGATTATTCAGATTAGAGATCTTTGAGTAAAGTTTGAAATTTCTTAAGGCATCTCCTACACATCACGATTCAATATATTAATTAATGAGTACACATGAGAACAAATTTAACATCAAGAAATAGCTGATAGAGCCAATGAAAAGGCAATACTACAATTGGAAGGTTGAAATAAAAAAGAATAAAGAAGACAACTTCAAGGGACTCATACTGGGTAAACTTAGGATGAGTTGTCAATCAAAATCAATATAGCAATGGATTATAACAAATTTAATAACATAAGAATCCATTAACTCATATAGATATAAGTTAAAAGGAGAGAATAAATCGTCTTTCTTACAGTGGAATCTATGAATACAAAAGGAATGGGTTAAAAATCATCAAGAAATATTAAAGTTAGTACATGAAAAGTATCAGGACGTTTTCATAGCCTCAAATTATCTCCCCACAAATTACTTTTAATGGTAAAGATAAACAAGTACTCTGAAGTGGAGAAACCTGCAGATGCCACCTTAACCATGTGATCAAAACTAACATCACTTTACTCCTCATATGACGCACTGAGAATGACACAACATCACTTCGGTGACATTTTCACCAAAATGCATAACCTAAATCTTATCATGAGGACATATCCGACAAAGTCACATTGAGGAATATTCTGCAAAATCACAAATTTAATAACATAAGAATCCATAAACTCATATAGATGTAAGTTAAAAGGAGAGAATAGTCTTTTTACAGTGGAATCTATGAATATAATAATCTCTCCATATCTAATAAAAAATAATAGCAGATAAACACAAATAAATACATTTAAGAATGAGGAAGTGGATGTATGCAGATTCTAGAGGATACTAAAAGGTGAAAAGAAAATACTAGACGATTTTACTAAAATCTCAAACTTAAAATAATTCTCTGAAAATCGTAGATGGAATACTAAGTAACAACAAAAATTATGCTGTTGAAGAACACTACATGAAATAAATATATTCATGATACCTAAATTCACAAATATAGAACAGTTTGCAAATATATCGGCTCTTACATTAGAAAAATAGTTACAAAATCAGGATTATTATATATAAAACAATCTGATAACATTATAGCTATATAAATAGATTGTGGGTATTTTCTTTCGGGGGACTTTTCTGCATCTTCCAGATGTAAGGCAATATTGTGTGTTACTTTTGCAACATCTACAAAAAATTCCTCCAAATGTTCATGTAATATGTATGAAAACACACATCAGAAAAACATGTGCAATGGCTCTGGAAGCTAAGGATTAGAGTTCATCATATATCAGAATCTTGGAAGGATTCATACTAATTACAAGCAGATGTTAAGGTTTAAACAAGTCTAAATCATAGCCAATGAACGTTTGACCTTTTGCCCTGGAACAATGCAACAGGGAAGGGGCGCAGCCCTCTGACAGGAAGAGGGTCAACAACACGGAAATTGGCTGAATACCACCTTCTTGTTGCAGATACTTTCTGAGGGAGGAAATTCTTCTCCCTGTGCTCCCCTCCTCATTAGCTCATTCTTTCTACATTCATTTAGAATATCTGAGAGACTTTGAGAATTATCTGAGTGGATATTTTGCATCCAAAACTTTGCTTTGCAGCTGAGAGACCAGCAATCCCCACATCAGAAAAAGCAGAAAATGACAGGAGAGAGAGTTGGGGCAGAGTAATATAATAATCATTATTTCATTTTGGCATTTCAGTAGAGAAACTTAGAGGCTTAAATACAATTGATTAAAATGGAGCTATATAACAGATTAAATTACTAAAAGAAAAAGAGAATTTTTTAAAAGGTCAATGCAAAAGACATATGGAAAGAGAAAATAAGACTATAACAAAATATACTAAAGAGCAAATATAAAAGGTATTGAATAAAACAAAATTAAACTGAATAACTGAGTTGGTTAAATTCCCCCGTGAAAAGGTAGACTTTCAGATTGGTTTAAGAAACAAAATCTATCCATATACTGACTACAAGAAACAAAGGATGAAAATAAAGGGATGGAGAAAAGATATGTTATGTAAATGCAAATAAAAAAAGGTAGTAGAATTTAAAAGAATTAAACAAAAAGAGGGATATTTATAATGATGAAAAATACAATAAAATTGATATGCTAATATTTACTTATCAAATAACTAAGAACATAGAGATTTTTGAATAGAACAATCACTAACAAATGTGCATATGATACTTTGTATCTATATCACTATACATGTTTCTTATTTTATTACCCTCATAGAAAAATTATAAAAATAATCTGAAATTGGGCAGATAAAAACTTGAAAATATATGAATCAAGAGCTACTAAGTAATGTTCTTTCATTAAAATGTGGAAAAACTAAAATCAGTAACAAAAAATATATAAAATTAGCTGCTTCATAATTGAAAACACTTTAATATGGTCTTAAGAAGAAATATTAATTTTAAAATGAAACAGAAATTCACCAGGAGAGTAATGGAAAAGATAACATATTGGATAAAAATCTAAAAGAACACAGCTAAACCTCTACTTGGAGAAATGCTTCAAGTAGAATCTTGATATTCAATCTGATAAACTGAGGAAAAAACAACAAAAGTCACAAACAAGTAAACTAAAAGAAAAAAGAAGACAATTATTAGAGGTAAAATATGAAATTGATTAAAGTGTGCATTAGTTACATTTTGTTGTATGACAAAGCATCCTCAAATTTAATTGCTTAAAACAAAACCATTTATTTAGCTTTCAATTCAGCAGTTTGGCAATGTGGGTCGGGCTAGGACAGAGCTGGGTGACTTCTCTGCTGTGAACTGAGGTCTGCTGATCTCTGCTGGCCTCAGGCACCTGCTTTGAGCTGATGGGCCAGTTGAGGCCGGCTGGTTTTTGAAGATCTCAGCTGAGATGGATGAAACGATTGGGGTCTCTCATCCTCCATCAATTTACCTGGGCTTGTTCAAACAGATGTCATGAGTTCCAGAGCAAGAGCAGAAGCACACATATACTCTTGAGGTACACGCTCTGAATTCACTCAGTGTCGCCTCTGCCACATTCTATGGGCCAAAGCAAATTAAAAATCCACCTTGAATTCAAAATATGAGGAAATCGATTCCATTTCTTGGTGATGGGTAAAGTTCCAAAGAATTAGCTGGAAAAGTTCCAAAGATTGCCATTTTTGCAATCTATCATAAATGTATTATTATATGGCACTTTATAGAAATAACTTTGAAAATCAGGCATAAATAGGAGTTTTCTTAAAACATAAATTTTAATTACGGCCCAGGAAGAATTGGAAAATTCAGAACAAATCAAGAAACATTTGTTAAAAATCTAGAGTAAAAAAGATGATAGTCCAGTATAGCTTTATATTTGAGTACTATCTAACTCCCCAGGAATAGAAACCCTCCATTATTTAAGCTAATCAGACTACAGGAAAATAAGTAAAAGTTCCAAAATTTTTGAAACACCACAAATTGCTAACCATAACACCTGGGGAAGGGGGGTGGGAACTGCCATCATTTATGAAACTAGATGCTCAAATTGTTTATTTTTTTTTTAAAGGTAGTTAATTGAATTAGTTAACTAAAAGTAGCTAACTGGACTATAGTAATGTAAAAGTTTATTTATCCAGAAAGTACTGACCACCATTAGACCAGGCAATCTGCTAGGCATTGGAAATACAACACTGAACACTATCTACAGATCTCTTCATCTCATAGGCTAGAGAGGTAGGGGGTATAATAGACCAGGAGTTGGCAAACTCCAATCTATCAGCCAAATCCAGCTTACAGCCTGTTTTGTAAATAGAGTGTTATTGAAATACAGCCACATCTATTTCCTTATGTATTGTCTATAGCTTCTTTTATTTGTATTTCAATTCTCACCTGAGGATATTTTTCCATTTATCTTCAGATAGAGTATGAGGCAGAGAGAGAGAGAGAAACACCGATGTCAGAGAGACACATCGATTGGTTTCCTCCCGCACAACCCCAACCAGGGCCAGGATGAACTGCAACTGAGGTACGTGCCCTTGGCCAGAATCGAACCCGCGGCTCATTGGTCCGCGGGCCGACACTCCAACCACTGAGCCAAACCGGCCAGGGCTGTAGCTGCTTTTATACAACAGTGGCAGAATCAAGTCGTTGTGACAGAGACCATAAGGACCACAAAGTCTAAAATATTCATTACCTAGCTCTTTATGGAAAAAATTCACTGACTTTGAAATAGACCACAAAGAAATAACAAAATAATGATAGTTTTAAAACGCTGATGGAAAGAAAATAAGTTGATTAATGAGAAGGAGAATACCTGGAAAAGTCATCTTGAGATGGATTGGTCAGGGAGAGCTAGTCTGGGGAGATACAGAAGTCTGCAGGTTGAGACTGCCATGTGAAGAACCAGGGAGAGAGCATTCCTGGCAAAGATAACAACAGGTAAGAAAGGCTTAATGATCTTTGGGTGTTAAAGGTAGGACAGTGGGGAGAAATAGTTGTAAGCAAGGACCAAGGGGGAAAATGGTTTGAAAAGATGTTGGAGATGGGGAAGAACCAGATCTTGCAGGGCCTGGGAGGAAGTCTGGATTCTACTCAAAGAGCAGTAAGATTTACACTAGAAAGGCAATCATAGTTAGGTGATCTATCAATGTAATACTTATAATTACAAAAAGCAAAACTATGTGATGGTATCAGTTGATAATTTTTATAAATTTTGGTAAAATTCACCAGCCCTTCTTGATTATAACTCTAAGCAAAGAGGAACAGAAAGAAATTCCTTACAGATAATAGGAGTTTTTACAAGAAAACACCACTAAAAACAAAAGTCATACAAAATAGAAAAATGTTAAAGGCATCACCATCAAAATCAGAGAAATGACAGGAATATCTATTATCATCACTATTATTCATTTTTTTCTCAACATTATAGTTGATGTAATAAGTACAAGGAATAAGCACAATTATTGAAATAAAAAAATTATTATTTATAGTTACTGTGAATCTGTACTTAGAAAACCCAAGAGACTCAACTTTGAAACTATTATAGTTTGAGAATTTAATAAATGGCTAACAATAAATATCTAAAAATTAATAGTTTTAACTTTAGGAATATATATATATATATATATATATATATATATATACACACACACACACACACACACAAAAATATTAGAAAGATGAACAAATTAAACAGGCAGTTAACAGAAGAGAAAACACAAGTGACTACTAAAAGTATGAAAAGTGTCTCAATCACAGTATTTGTTTAGTTTCCTTGGATATATAGATTCATATCTTTATTAAATTGATAAATTTTCACTATATCTTGAAGTATTGAGTGTTCTTCTAGAAGTCTTTCTGCCCTTTTCTCTCTTGCCTATTTTTCTAGAATTTCCATTATGTATTTGTTGATATGCTTGATGATGTCCCACAATTCTCTTAAGCTCTGTTCATTTTTCTTCATTCTCTTTTCTTTCTGCTCCTCAGACTTATCAGCATAATTTCATTTAATTTACCTTTAAGTTCTCTGATTCTTTCTTTTGCTTGCTCAAAACTGGTACTGAATCCCTCCAGTGAATTTTTCATTTCAATTATTGTATTTTTCAGCTCCAAATATGCTATTTGATCCCTTTTTGTAATTTCTCTCTCTGTTGATATTTTCTATTTATTGAAATATCATTTCCCTGGTTTTCTTTATTTATTAATCTATGCTTTCCTATAGCTCTTTGAGCATATGTAAGACAATTCATTAATGTCTTTGTCTACTTGACTACAATGTTTGTGCTTACTCAGAGACAGTTTTGGATCATTTCTTCCCCTCTACCCCCACCACCCATGAAAGAGCCATATTTTTTCTTTCTTTGTATGCCTCATAATTTTTTGTTAAAAACTGTACATTTTGAAAATTATGATGTGGTAACTCAGAAAATTAAATTCTCCCATTTCTCCAGGATTTTTTGTTTTTGCTTGCTGTGAGTTGTAGTGGTTTGCTTTAGTGATTTTTCTAAACTACTTCTATAAAGACTATATTCTTTATCATGTGTGTTTCTGAGGTCTCTGTTCCTTTAGTTTAGTTGTTAGTTAAATGCTTGCAAGAGATGTCCTTAAACTCCTGGAGCCCCCCTAACCCAAATAATGATGATGATGATGATGATGATGATGATGATGATGATGATGATGATGAAAGAAAGAAAAACAATATACTCCAGGTCTTTGAAGATTGACACTCCTTTATTGCTTAGCCAGTCTCTTTACAACTCCCACTTGGCCTTCACTTCCTGCTTTCATTGAACCTAAAAATAAGCCACAAGTGAAAGGTTATGTCCTTCTCAGGTCTTTTCTGAGCAGGCATCTGCCTTGGGCATCGTATGGCTTTCTAGGTTCCACATTGTAGGGAGGAGCTTTTCAAAGCTCTTATTCCCCAAAAATTCACTCTCCAAATTTTTATTCCCAGCTTTCTGTGTATCTATCCTTTGTCCCAACAGTGATTTTTGCTCCAGGTGTCAGAAGCTCCTTCTTCTGACTTTTGATGTTTTAAATTTAGAGGACCATCCTCCATGTAGCTACTTCTCCACCTTGAGAAAGTTCCAAGTTAGCTGAAACCAAGGCAGGCCCCTTGTATCAGGGAACCCGTGGACAGGTCAAAAAAGAGAAACACAATTCCCAGGAACAAGTTGTGCTTGGCTCGCTCGGAACCATGTTCCCAGGAACACAAGTTACTATCTTCAAGACTGCTGTTGTACTGGGGAGAGGGGCAGGGCAAGGCTAAGTTAACTGTCACAAAATTCTGTCACACTCTACCTGTGGCCTTGCTCCTTGTCGCTGCAAACCTTTGACTATTTTCCAGAGTTCCTGTAAGGTCCATTCTGAAAGTTTTTGTAAAGTTTTTTAAAATGTTTCTTCGGAGAGGCAGGCCCCTGGATGTTCATATTACACCGTTTTCACTGATATTCATGTGTCTTGAAATTCTTCTTTGATGGGAGGGCTGGAGAATATATTCTTTCCTTTACAATACCAAAATACAATAAAGATTGCATTAGCCCTGGCCGGTTTGGCTCAGCGGTTAGAGCGTCGGCCCGTGGACCGGAGAGACCTGGGTTCGGTTCCCGCCAAGGGCACGTACCTCGGTTGCAGTTTGTCCCTGGCCCTGGTTAGGGTCATGTGGGTAGTGGCCAGTTGGTGTGTCTCTCTCACATCGATATTTCTTTTTCTCTCTTCCTCCCTCTCTCCCTCCCATCCCTCCCACTCTATCTGAAGATAAATGCGAAAATGTCCTCGGGTGAGGATGAAAAAAAAAAAAGATTGCATTAAAAATTTTAATTACAGACCAATATCTACCACATTGGTGGAGATAATATGTTAGCTTTCTGCACAGCTGGTTGGTATTTTACCGAGTATAATTTTGACATTTCTATAAAACTACGTGACTAAAAAATGTGTTTCCCAAACTTATCTTCTTACCAGCAGCTCTCCTAACATCTGCTAGTGGAGATGACTGAAGTCACTGGAAATTTACTGAGGATCCATATGCATGGTTATAGGGTTAATTTTCAGAGGTCAGTGTGGGGAGGGAGATGACCATAACTGGTTTCATTAAAGATCGTCAAGCATGGATGAGTCAGCTTGACTCCAAAAACCTTTGAATTGAGACCTCCATTGTTTTTGGATATACTGACAGCTACCATGCAGCTATGGGCACAAATAAATGATATGTGTCTATATATTTCTTTAGAATAAGACAAAATGGCATTTTTACTCAGACGTTTTGACTCTGGAATTCAGGATCAAGTAGCATAATCTTTATACTGGCTCTGGGTATGATTAATGGTGCTCAGGAAATCAAAATTTTTCAAATGGGAAAAGGCTAAATGGAAGATGTGGAAATAAATAAAGGCAACCCCAGTGAGACCAGATAGGGCTCATTTAACCAGTGTTTGCTATAGCAAGCCCGTCAGCCCTCATGACTAGCGTTTGGCAGAGACTCAAAGGCAGACCAGGGGAGTGCAAAGTGGGGGGAAGGGCTAAATAGAAATGGCGAATTCTATGTGATTGGTTTGGGGGGAGATTGTTTAGCTTTTTCTGGTTCATCCTGAGTTGGAAGCCAGGACAAAAATTAGAGAAAGTGGCAGTCATTGACCAAGTTCTGACCCTCTGGGCTGGTCGCGACAGAGGCTGTGTGTCAGAGTTGGATGGCATATATGGTCTGGACATTAACAGTTTATATGCACAGCTTCTCATCCCCCACACCCACCACTTGCGTCATTCTCTCACTTGTGAGGAGATAACCAATTCAATCAAGGAAGGCAATTCAGTGAGGATCCAGATCTTCACCAGCTGAGGGTTGTTCAGTCATATCCATAGTCGACTGCACTGTTAGGTCTTCCTTAATCTATAATTTATAAACTCAGAAAGACCTGGCACTAAATGTCTGCAACACCCAGTTAAACTCAGAAATCCTCTCCATTGTGGTTTTTCAACTGATGTAGGATAAGTTTGGATAGTCCTTAGCCTATCAGGAGAGAGTGTTTTTCTCTTCCTAATTAGGTCACGCCCTAAATAATGGGCAGTATTTTGGCAAAATTGTAACATCTTTTGAAACTTTATGTCTCTTTTTCCTATGGCTGAGAACAAATAAATGGAATCTTTTCTACAGGCGTCCTTGTTCTCTGAACAAAGCAGGGCATCATCTACATCTTGTATCAGAACTGAATCACGAGAAATGAGATGTTTTACGTCTTGATTGAGGGCCTGTTTCTCTAGTTTCATCTTTTCTGTTTCCACAATTCAATTATGTCCAACAAATTTTTATTGAAAATGTTTCAAGCATGGCTTTTAGGAGAGTTTGACCTCTTTTTTGAGTATTTTTCAGGTTTACTGTCAAAACAGGGATCTTGGAGGTTTCTGTCTGAGTTGATCCAATCAACTGGCATCCAGGATTTAGCATCTGAGGTTCTGAGCAACATGTGTACAGACCAATACAGGCCAGGTAACCCTGGGTCATATGTCCCTAGAAGAATTCTAAATTCATCTATGAATAGTTGCTGGCCTTGTCTGGTTTAGGGAAATCCTTAATTATAGCTTTAATTAACCTAGAGTCAAAGGTTTAAATTCTTTCTTTGTTGTTTTTGTTAATCCTCACCTGAGGATATTTTTCCATTGATCTTTATGTAGAGTGGAAGGGAGGAAGGAGGGGGAGAGAGAGAGAGAGAGACATCAATGTGAGAGAGACACATCGATTGGTTGTCTCCCGAAGAACCCATTGGGGATTGAATTTGCAACCCAGGTACGTGCCCTTGATCGGGGCAGATGCTCTAACTGTGACCCTTTGCTCCAGGGGCAGATGCTCTAACTGCTGAGCCAAACCGGCCAGGGCCAGAGGTTGAAATTCTACAGTTGCCTGCATACCTGGCTCATGGGAGAAATGGATCTTTAGAGGGAAGTGGTCTGTCCATGTGTTTGGAGCATCACTGGCCAAAGGACGAGTATCTGGACCAGGGAAAGAAGAGAGAGGAGTCCATGAAGGCGTGGAAGGAGTGAGATCAGAGCATCAGGGAAGAAAAAGGAGCTGGGTATAAGGAAGCAAGTGGAGGACAAAGACGGGGAGGACTTCCTAAGGAAATGAGCCTTGTTTAGGTTTGCTTAAGTTTGTTTTTGGTCAAAGACTCTTAGTGAAACAATTTTTTATTCAGAATTTCATTCAGAGGTCTCTGCATACTAACCAAAAAACTGCTACTCATTAGGACCAAGAAATCATATTCCCTTTCTTTTCTGAGGTGCCTCTCAAATGAATACTTTGGTTTGAGTAAAATGTTCCCCAGAGTGGTCTCTGATGGCCCAAATCATCCTTGGTGAAGTTATGCCCTTTAGAAAGATAGGTGCAAGAATTAGAATTGTAATAAGAGTAGATAAAAGAAGGAATTTTTCCTAGGGAGGAGGGTATTTAGGCTTCGATAGTGAGAGCCGACAATGGTCAATGGAAATGCAGCGATTGTGCACCTTGTATTTTGGGCCCCTTACTGAAGGTTGGCCTCCAAGTGCAGACCCAGTAATTTGCACCTCCCCACACCCCCAGGCTCCCAACTTCCTACCCGGCAGGTGGAAAACCAGAGCAACCACTCTCTGCATCAAAAGCCAAGCTCTCAAGACAAAAAGTCAAAACAGAAGGAGAAACTCATATGGTTTTTGGCGACTCTCAGCAGTTTGTCCAAATGGATGCCTTTCTGGTAAGGACAACGAATTCGGGAGTATGTGAGTTCAGCTGGAATAACGGGCGTGTAGGGCCGCAGCCTGTGCTTCCACCTGTGATTCTCCTTATAACAAACAATGCTTTCAGACAGCACAACCCAAAACAGAAGCACAAAACACAGCAAAAGAGGTGGAAAAGAATGAACTGATTCCACCAAGAATGCCACATATATGGGAATCAATAGCAAATTCTGCTTCTCTAACTGGAGATAAACAGCTGAGGATCTCAGTGCAGAGAGAGCAGAGGCAGACCCAGCACTGACTTACCGCATCGGACAGCACTCCCCAGGCCGAGCACTGGGCCCCGGGCCTTCAGGGCCACCGCACCTGGGGTCCATGGCAACAGGTGGTGCAGACCGTATCTAGGTGAGACTTCCAGTAAAAGTGTGGAAAGGAATGAATATCACCCACATGAGAGCTTTAAAAGGCAGCCACTATTGCCCTGGCCGGTTTGGCTCAGTGGTTAGCACGTTGGCCTGTGGATCAGTGAGTCGCAGGTTCAATTCTGGTCAAGGGCACGTACCTCGGTTGCGGTTCTGCCCTGGTCGAGGTCAAATGGGAGACAGCCAGTCATGTGTTCCTCTCACATCAATGTTTCTTTCTCATGTGTCCCTCTCACATCAATGTTTCTTTCTCTCCCTTTCTCCCACTCTATCTGAAGATAAATGGAAACATATCCTTGGGTGAGGATTTAAGAAAAAAAAAAGTCAGCCACTATCAATTGCTTTTGGCAGAGACTCCAAGACTAGCATGGACCCTTCATAGTGGGGGTGTGGGGGGGGGCGGGGGGGAGACGTAGGCCTCAGTTATGATCTGATTGGAGGTTGTTGCTATGGGGAGGCTGGAGGTTGGCTAGTTAGCAAATATTTGGCTTTTTCTGGTTGGTCCTGAGCTGGAAGCTGGGGTAAAAAATTAGAAGAAGCTGGCAGTCATTGACCAAGTCCTGATGGTTCTGGTCTGCAGAGGTTGTGGGGCTGAGGTGTATCATCATATACACGTCTGTATCTTCAATCTTTCTAGGAGAGCAGTGATTTTTTATTTTTATTTTTATTTGAAAGTCTTCATTGAGCTGATAGTTGGACCAAGTCTTATGATTAGTAAGGAGTATAATTTGGGATGGGTTTCTCTAGACCCTGCTAGACATGTTCCATTGGCCCACTGGTCTGAGGATTTCTTTGGAGGCAATTTCATTTTTATGGCCTACTTCTAGTTTTCATTTCCTTTTCTGGTCTCCCGCTGTGTGACCTGGTGCCCTGGAGCTGACATATGTCTGCAGCAGGTCGCCCTGGCCTGGCCTGCCCAGAAGTGTTCCATATTCCAAAAAGGCTGTCAGAAACACTTTGAAGTCCAAGGTTTCCTTCTGCTATTCTTTTAAGTTGTCAGTAATACTAACACGTCATTTACACACAGAGGGTGATCAATAAGTGATTCTGACTCATTTAAAAACGTACCTTAGATTCTCCACCGCCCAGAGCTTTCTTAGAGAGAGACTGGCTCATTAAAATGGTATCACACAGGTCATCCTTATTATCTTCCCCCCAAATTATTCAATGTATATGTAACCGAGTAGGGGGCTTTGCCGATCACTTAAAAAGAAAAGAAAATCTATTTTTGATTGTGAGAAAAATCTTTGAGAACTAGAGACATTGTCGGCTTCAAACTGCTTTTGCACCTGAGCAGAATTATAAGTTACTCTGTCCCAGAGAGGAAGAGAGAATTAGGCTGCTCATTACCAAGGCTCCTGGTAGTCTTGGCCCCATGGGTTCAGGCTGACCCTGGAACTCACAAATTGCCTGCTGGTGAGGCAGCTAATGAATAAAAGAACTGAGTAAAGACTCTGAGGTTAAAAATGACCAGGAAGGGCTCGATAGTTTAAACAGGAAGGCAAATACTTCACATCTGCATTTTTAGCTGTGGTTCTCCACAGTCCTTGGATTTCGTTCTATTTCCATTCTGTGAGATGCCTGCCTTGCTCACACCATCTCAGCGGCAGGTAGCTTGCTGCCACCCAACTAGGATTCTCTTCTGTATATTCAATATTATTGCCAGTGTGAAACGGACTCTTTTGATGCCCTCAAGGACAGCTTTTACGTGTAGGAAAGACCACTGAGAGGTTTACTTAGGTTTCTTTTTAAATGAAAATTGTATTTGCTTGATACTTTCTTGAGCTTTTCATTCACTTTATAGTCTTTGAGTTCTTTTTTGAAAGTCGTACAAATTTTTACCATTGCTTTTAAGGGGGATTTTTAGAACCGTATTAAATTCCTTTAAAACCTCAGCTTATTAAATTTCCTTTTCCATTTAACATTTTATGTTAAAATATTTAATTTTTTTTCCAGTGGTACAATTGTCTAACTTAAATAGTCTCCTTGACTACTTTTACTAATCTCATAAATGAATCTTATAAATATCTCAAATTATCTTAAAGTTTTCAAGAATGTACATAAATTTAGTAAGAATTGAATTTAATATCACAAACCTAAAGCATTTACACAAGTATGCTTCAGAAAATGGAATTGCAAGACTAATAAGACAAATAAGCATTATAAGGAAATGTAGCAAATATGCAAGATTCCTTACTGCAAAATATTAGCATTATGTATTTTATTTTCTTATGATTTTTATGTATACTCCTAATTATTCCTGGGTGGAGAGATGCTTAATCACTAAAGAAATAATTATATCATACAAAAATCTTTTTCAAGACACCTTCTGAGTAAGGTGAGGTTCTAGAATTATTTTTTCTCTCTTTTTCCTTTTTAATTGTAGTAAACAATTCTTAACATAAAATTTACCACTTAACCATTTCTAAGAGAACATTTTAGTAGTGTTAAGTATATTCACATTGTTGTGTAACCAGTCTCCAGAACTTTTTCATCTTGAAAAGCTGAAACTCTACTATCCATTCAATAACAGTTCCCAATTTCTCCTTCCCCACCAACCCCTGGCAAATGCCAATTTACTTTCTCTTTCTATGAATTTGACCACTCTAGGTTCCTCATACAAGTACCATCATAGGCATTGGTCTTTACGTGATTGTTTATTTCACTTAGCATACTTTCTACAGGTTCATTCCTGTTGTAAGTGCATCAGAATTTTGTTCCTTGTTAAGGCAGAATTCTAGAATGACTTTTTTTTTTTTAATCTACAAAACCACAACTCAATCTGTTTTGACATCATTATAGACAAAATGCCTACAGCTGAGATATTAGTTGAGGCAATACATTGATTTTAGCCATACATAAAACCAGAATCCAGCACTATCCCAGTTTCTTTTTTGTGTGTGGTTCTGAATGCAGCTTACAAAAAAACAAACTCTCTTTATAGTGTACAATGGCTTAAACAAACCACTTCTTTAGTTTTTTGTTATTTTTTCTATTTAAGGGTTGGTGCATATATCTATGCATAAACCTATGCATACAACCATGTATACATATGTGATGCTCAACTTGGAATTAAAGCTTAACAGAAAAATTTTAAAAACCAGCTAATAGGTTCTCATGGGTACTGGTTATCATATGTTATTTTGGACTTTAATATGGAACAAGACTGTGGATCAGCAAATATAATAAATTTTCAAATGTATGGAGAAATTCTCTTGATTCCTTAGCATGATGTTAGATAAATGAATTTGTCAGAAATTTATCAATATATACTGTTTACCAATATTATTTATTTACTTTCTTCTAAAGTCATATGGATATTGTATTATGAAAGCCAGGTAAACCAAACCTCTGTCTTTAAGTTATCCCATTCTCTAGGGCTTTCTCTGTAAATAGCAAATTGTAGATGAGTAGTCTCAGTCCCAACACTTAAATAGAATGACTCTTTTTTTTTAGACAGAGAGGGAGAGAGAGATAGAAACATCGATGAGAGAGAACATTGATTGGCCACCTCTTGCATGCCCCCCACAGGGAATTTGGCCCACAACCTGGGCATGTGCTCTGACCGGGAATCAAACCAGTGACCTCTTGGTACATGAGTAGACGCTCAACCACTGAGCCACACCGGCCAGGCTAGAATGATGCTTAATGACAACAGTGAGGGTCTCAAACTAAGTCATTGCTATAATCACTGTACTTCTAAAGAGGGGACGGAGAGGCGTTTCACATAGTTCATGTCCATGAATTCAAGTTACAAAAAAGTTACAACTTTTCTAATATAGGCATAAACTGTCAATCCTCTCCTCAGTTAAGATTTTCCCACTAAGAATGCCTCTTGGATTTTAATACACTTACCTTCATAAAACACATTTATTTCTCAAAACAATATTTTAGGTTTGTATTTATATGGGGGAAATGTATATTTATGTCCCAAAAGCTCAATGCAATATTTTTACCAGAACGATAAGAAGGTAATTTCCACACGTTGTGATCCAAATATAATTGACAGAATGACAGAATCCGTGTAGAAGCC
The DNA here is from genome assembly GCA_030848825.1 of Tadarida brasiliensis. Lineage (NCBI taxonomy): Eukaryota > Metazoa > Chordata > Mammalia > Chiroptera > Molossidae > Tadarida > Tadarida brasiliensis. Next base: position 70,960,731 of record CM061267.1, on the reverse strand, counting down.
TTGACAAGCATATTTCAATAAAAGAGATGTGACTTTTATGATGTCCACAGTGTACAGAAAGGCATTGCAGCATTACTGCATACAATACAACATTTAGTTATAATAATATCACATCCCAACATTGGAGTCTGTTACTCATATCCAACTGTTTTCTGTATTTTAAGAAACTGGTTGGAGGCGTTGAGTTGATGGCAAAGGGAAACAAAGTTTTACTACCCTAAAACTATCTTTGAGGATATTGATTTTAAGCTGGTTATTAAGAAACAAAAGATTCAGAAAGAACCTTTGATCCTCCCCTTTTTCCTGCCTAAGAAATTCAGAGGAAAGACCTTCACCAGGAAGGAAATCTTAGGATGTTCATCATAGCAACGTACTTTGAATTGAGTATGGAGGGTGGGAGAGAGTCAAGCAGGGGCTTTGTTTACACATTACCCCTGTGTCTCATGGGTTCCTGGGTTGCCCAGCAAAAATTCACCTGCCATGTATGTTCCATTATGCCTCAACCACCTGTAAATTCACCTGCCATGCATGTTCCGTTATTCCTCAACCGCCTGTAAATTGCCTACTTCCTTTGAAATCTCAGACCCCATCCCCCTTTCTCTTTTGTCCAAAATGATACATATACCAAATTTTACCTCACTCTGGGAATTTTTCATGCTTATGTAAATTTCCCATGGGAACGTATTAAAATGTGAATTTCTCTTGTTACTCTTTCTCTGTTAATTTGATTATTAACCCAGCTAGAAGAATGTAGAGGGTGGGAGTACCTTTTGTAGCCCTCACAATGGTTAACTATGAAGAGTTTTGTTACTTAAAATAATTGACATAGGCTTTTTTTTTGTTAACAATAATTTGCGTAAGTCCTGACTGTCAGGAACAGCTTACTGACATTAATCAGGAAATGCCTTCCTTTGTCTTCTGAAAGAAGTATGAAGCCCTCATCAAGATTATTGCCACTTCCTTCATCATCTCAGCTGGATTTTCACTTCTTTGTCTCCTAAGATATTTGACTATCTTCTTGTCTACCTTCAAAAATCTTTGGACTTGGTCGTATCTTGCATTCTATTCATGTTCTTTCTTTCTATCTTCTAGGACTATACTTTTCATAACTATTATAAGATACCTAATAAAATTCCAGGCATCCCCATAGCTTTGTCTGGATTTTGCACTCTTGACTTTTAAGATCTTTCTGTTGATACTTGTATATGCAACAGTGTGATCATTTTCTTTACGTATCTGTATTGTCTGTATGTCTGCCTCTTAATCTGGCTTGTCAAATTCAAAAGCTCTTTGGGGTGGGATACAGAAATACTTCTAAAATTTAGTGAGTCAAATTTAGGTTTTAGTTTCTCTGTTTCAATACATACGAGCTGTAAAATATGTATTTCAGGCTTCCATTCAAATTGCTTCACTGCATTACCATTGAAAATGACATTTTTGCTCTAGTCTAAAATAATGAAATAGCTCATATTACCAAGTAACCAGAGTGATCCTGTCATCTGTAATCTTATTTTTCACTTGACCAGTCATGTAAGAAGAAAAATGTCCATCTTGTTTGTTTTACAAGAGTCATAATGGAAATAACTATAAATTATTAGAGTCAAAGGAATTGTTATTAGCCTTAGAAGTTTCACTAGACCTTGCTAGATACGAGTGGGAACACGTTAAGGAAGTGCACCCAGAAAGCCTGAAAGAATCTGAGAGTCAAACCCTGGTAAAAACAACTCTAATCTATTATTTGCAAGAAAATGAAAACAAAAATATTACCTGATCAATAAAAGCATAATATCATTCTAAAGAAAGAGTATATTCTAAGGAAACAGAAGGAAATTTTTCTCTAAAAAAATGTTAACTGATATTTACCTGAGAAATCCTCCAGGTGCACCACTCCACTGGACAAACTGTAGTAGAGGTCACAGAAGAGAAAGATTCTGAGAACTTAGACCACCTGTACCATCATGACACAGCTGTTTATTTCAGACAACTTTGGCCCAGGAAGATAAGACTGTAAATCAGGAAATTTTACTATTTGTTGAGGGAATTTCTGAAAATCCATTTTTCCAGGCAAGTACGTTGCCCATTTGGATAAGCAACTCTCTTACTGGGACAATAGATAGATGGCTTGGCCAAACAGCTTGCTTATCCTTCAACAGTTGACTCATCAAAACACCTTGCTGTGTGCACTAATCCTATCACAATCAGTTGCTTGCCATGAAAGGCTTCCTTTAAACCTCATAAGCCCTGCCCCCTAAACCCTACAAATATTAATTCCTCAAATCTCCCTTTGTAGATAGTACTGAGACTTTCAAGTTGACGTTCTCCCTTATTACAGTAAGTCTAGTAAACTTAGCTTTGTTTAATCAATATTTCTTTAAAAATTGACAGTGACAATACTGTAGGCCATAAGAAGATCTGATCGAGACCCCCTGGTTGACAGGGCTCAAGGCCCTCAGCTTTGAAATCACATATACCCTTGACACTTCTTGAACCTCATGTTCAGGGTCTCTCCCACAGCAGTGGTGAGATAGGTCCTGTACTGGTGCTCAAGTCCAACAGACTTATGTGAAGCCCTCTGAAATGGAGTTTATTCTGTATCCTGGGAATGAGGAATCCTCTTAGGAATCCTTTGGTTATCTGGTCAGATGTGAAAACTCTTATAGTTGGAGGGAAACCTGGCTTGGTACTAATAATACAATGTTTTGGTTCTTTTTCTGTTCTTATCATTTTTTTTTGTTGAGTCCATGGAGCAAATTCAGAGGGGAAAGGATAGCTCAGGTTCAGTAGTCTATCTCTCCATCCATCCACCAGGACTGACAAATTCACGTTTCATCAGACCAGCATCCTTAGCCTACCGATTTTGCCTGGGCCACCTGTCCAAACCTAGTAAGATCTTTCCTCAGTCTTGCCTTTGTTTCTTCATTTAATTTCTTTAGCTTGCAGCTGGAAGTCTCAAGGCTGTAAGACTTGCTGACTGGCAGATTCTTACCAAGTGTTTCAGTAACCACAGGGTCTTCTCTAACACTCTGGGCTGCACGTGTGTGCCTTCATGCTTTCGTTCATGTACCTGCTTCTCTAACTGACCTCATTTCTCCAAGGAGAATTTAAAATGACTGTGGCCACTTTGAGTTATTTCTGAAATGAACAAGATGAATCATTGAGGGACAAATTAGAACAAATGGGAAGAAGACTTTGAGAGGAGATTTTCTGACTTGTATGTCCAAATGAAAGATTACTTTTTAATAAATTTGTTTTAATTTATTTATTTTTATTTTTTATTTTTTTGGAGAGAGAGAGGAAGGAAGAGGGAGAGATAGAAACATCAATGAGAGAGAGAAACATCGATTGGCTGCCTCCTGCACACCCCCTACTTGGGATCGAGCCCACAGCCCTGGCATGTGCCCTGACAGGGAATTGAACCAGTGACATTTTGGTGCATGTGCCAATGCTCAACCAACTGAGCCGCACCAGCTGTTGAGATTACTTTTTAACATGAGATCACCCCCTCAAATTTTCCTAGTTTGGTGAGTACTAAGTACTAATTTTTTAATCATAAGGTTTGATGGAATTGTTAAAAGCTCTAGATATTGTTTAAATAACAACATAATGGCCCTGGCTGGTTTGGCTCAGCGGTTAGAGTGTCGGTCTGCAGTACAGAGAGACCCGGGTGGGGTTCCCGCTAAGGGCATGTACTTCGGTTGCAGTTTGTCCCCGGCCCTGGTTGGTCGTGCAGGTGGCAGCCACTCGATGTGTCCCTTTCACGTCAATGTTTCTCTCTCTCTCTCTCTTCCTCTCTCTCCCTCCCACTCTATTTGAACAAAAAATGAAAAAATGTCTTCAGGTGAGGATAAAAAAAATAAATAACAACATAATGTATTTCCTCCAGTATGTTCATGTGTACAAATAGGGTTTCTTTCATCTAACTCTTCTCCTCCTTTAGAATTTAGGCAATTAGCCTTTTACAGTGATACTTTTATATCTGTCTTAAGCTGGCTTCCTCTTGCTTCTTCTTTCCCCCTTCCTTTCCTTTTCTTGTCTCCTTCTCTTTTGGAAATTTGGAAATTAGTTTGTTCATGAACATTGCTCTGTCATTATGTGTAAATTCTGGGAATATCTAGTGCAGATATATACTCAAGAATTTTCCAGATAAGAAAGGGACACAGGAAATATTAAATTGTGTGTGCTTCTTTTGTATGTTTTCCCTTGCCAAGAGTGAAACTGGGAGGAAAAGTTAACTGTGAGTTTAAATAATGGGCATGGTTCCTACTTAAAGAAAAACTCAGTACTGACAACTTTTGGCAAAATTCCACTGTCTTTAACATTTTTGATATTTTATTACAGAGATTTTTTTCATATTTGAAAATCAAGAAGAAATATTCTTCTTAAATAGATAATACTCTGGGCAAATAAGAGTAATTTAATTGTAGCTTAAAATCAGCACTATATTTTTTTACTAATTTTATTAACATGTAGCAATTTTTGTCAAAATATTTTTACTACAAAATGAGTTTAATTTTTTAAATATTTTAAATGTTTAAGATTTCCTATATTAGTTCCACAGATCCAGTAAGTTATCTCTGTTCCCCCAAATTTTAAAAATTAAAAAAATCATTAAAGATATGTTTAAATGAAAATGTAGTAAGAGATGGCTTTTGAAAAAGTTTAATCTTTTAAATTCTTATTTTCTGGCCCAAAATGTCAACAGTGTTAAAGTAGAGAAACCCTGGTTTAAACCAAAATTATGAATCCTGTTTGATTTGTCCAAGAATTTCATTTTGATAATGTGAATTTGGATTCTTATATAAAAATGCTTCTGAACTAATTTCTAGAAACTTAGTTCAAACTTAGTTTCTTTAATTTCTAGAAATTGTAGGAATTTCAGATTTGTGTAAAAATCTATTACAGTTTATAAACCAATCAGAACACAGCTCTTTTCTTTTGTAAGACTTTACAATCTAATTTAGTAATACCCTCTGGAAATGGAAAATATTTGACATCACCCAAAAGGAGCTAAAAACTCTTCTTAATCACAAAAATCCACAGAGAGCTTGAAGCTTTAGTTCTATAACCTCAGCCACAAGTAAAAGTAAACACAGAACACAAAACTCCACAGTTCAGATATCAAAGGACTATTCTCCTTTCCAATGGACAAATATTTTCTTAATTGATAGGAGTTCACAAATAGTCAAACAGGAAAAACAAGCCAGATTCTCTGTTGTGTCTTACCCGACAAAGAACAGATCCCCATCACTCTTACAGCGATTACTAAATGGCAGGACCATACAAATAGATTACCAATCATTATTGCAATCAATTAGCCACACACAAATCAAATTCTTGTACACACAAGGTGCTCAACTGATTATATTGTCAAGACCACCCTCCTAGACCATTCATCCCTGCTCTTTGGTTGTAGAAAGCAACTTAGTCCAAACACTCAGACAAAACATAGACCAACTAACAGACTTGACCAAGAACCAAGAAAGAAAACAAAAGTCAGGAGGCAGAAAAAAAGACAGGGAGAAAATTGGAGAAACAATCAGTCAGCAAAGGTAAATTTCCACAGTTGATTGGAAATCACTACATGAGCCAAGAAAAGACATGCCCAGCTTAACAGCTCATTAAATTTCACTTCTTGCACTATGCTGGTCTATTGAATGCAGCAGATAAGTCAACTCCAGTATCTCAGGGAATGACCTATCAGCATGTTAAAGCACGATTTTTAAAGGATTGAAACACAGCTCTCATATACGTATAGAAAGAACACAACTCAAACATTTCTCCAATTTTTTAAATATTGAAGAATCTGTCAAGAACTGTGAAGGATTTAAGATTTTGCCCTACTTGCAAGCTGAAAAGTTACCTGCCATGGACTTATCATGGATACTGGCAGAAGACACAAGATGCCTGGGTCAGAGACAAAAAGAAATGTATCACTCATGGCACAACAGCACAAGCACAAACAAATTTCGTGCCACTTCTTCAAACCAAAATTTGCACACAGTGATATAAAGGAGGACAGGTGACTCTTGCACATGCAGCAGGTTGTGTTCTAGGAGAGGAACTCTGAACTAAGCATGCCTAGCCACCACCCTCCCCACCCTCAGGGGGGAAACCTATCTTTATGTTCCACGGCTCAGAGCAAACCTGAGCTTTGCTATGGAAGCAAATACTGTATCCTCCAAGGCTGTTTGCTACACAAACATTCCTGAAAAGATAATTCAGAACAAAGGCAGTTAGGACTTCTGCTCATAAGACGTACAGAAGTGTGAGAGACTCATGGAAAATTGTCTCCTAACATTAGCAAGTAAGATAAAGCGAATTCAGCAAACGTTTTGCAAAACTATTTACAGGCGCTTGAGTAAAGTCATGTTAAAATAAGATTGCTAGGTTACATACAAAACTGGTTACTTCACAGTAAAAAACAAACAAACAAAAAAAACCCCAACATAATTCTGGGAGTTAATTTTCTATCACACAAGATAACATTAATTTCAGTGTCTGGGCTCTAATCAAATACTAAAGAGAATGGTAAAACACAGGTAAAAGTGCCAGTTTAATTTTCTTAAAGAATTAAATAATCCTCAGGTATTTTTAATAAATACTCATCCAGTATCACATTGAATATATATACTGTACTCTCTTGGCTTTATTTCCAAGTTTTGGGTATTTTTTCATAAACTGACCATAACATGCTTGTTCATAATTTGATGTCTTTGCAAGGATAACTAAAATGCCATTCCCTTCCCTGGCTTAACTGTTTACACTTCCAAATTTTACCTAATGCTGTAAATAAAGACTAATAGCCATAGTTGTTGTGATAAAAACAATAATATTAAAAAATAATATTATCTAGAACACTGAGAATATCTAAATTTCTTTGGTAAGTGTACTCATGTCCCTGAAGAAAACAAACAGTATGACTCCTATCCAGGGATTTATCAACTGTATTAACATTTTCAAAGAAAAAGAACAAATTTTTGTTTTGTTAATTTTCTCTATTAGTTGGTCATTTTCAATTTTATTGATTTCTCCTCTGATCTTCATTATCTCTTTCTTTTCTTTTTTTTTTTTTTTTATCCTCACCCAAGGACAATTTTGCATTTATCTTCAGACAGAGTGGGAAGGATAGAGGGGGGAAAAGAGAGAGAGAGAGACATCGACTAGTTGCCACCCACACGACCCCAACTGGGGCCGGGGAACCAAACCCGGGTCTCTCTGGTCCAGGGTCCGATGCTCTAACCACTGAGCAAAACCGGCCAGGGCAATTATCTCTTTCTTTTGACTTGCTTTTTTGTTATTGTTAATCCTCACCTGAGGATATTTTTACACTGGTTTTGAAGAGTGGAAGGGAGGGAGGGAGAGAGAGAAACATCGATGTGAGAGAGACACATCGATTGGTTACCTCCCACACCACCCCAACCAGGTATGGGGATTGAACCTGCAACTCTTTGGTCTGCAGGCTGACGCTATATCTGCTGAGCCAGACCAGCCAGGGCTCTTTTGACTTACTTTGGATTGAATTTTTTATTTAGGTCCCTGTGGTAGAAACTTAGATCAATATTGTTAAATGGTTCCTTATATCTAATATAATATAAACACTTAGCACTATAAATTCCTTTCTAAGCATTGCTCTAGTTGCATCCTTCATACTTTTATCTGAAATATTTTCATTACTCAGTTCAATATATTTTAGATTTTTCAGTGTGATTTCTTCTTCATCCTATGGTTTATTTAGATGTGCATTTATTTCCAAATATTGGAGAGTTTCTAGATACTTTTTATTATTATATTCTGTCTTTAATCGACCTCATTGAGGTATAATTCTTGTACCAAAAACTGCCTTCAATTCAAGGATACAATTTGATGAGTTTTTTGTTGTTGTTTTTATCCTCACCGGAGGACATTTTCCCATTTTTTGTTTAGATAGAGTGGGAGGGAGAGAGAGGAAGAGAGAGAGAGAGAGAAACATCCACGTGAAAGGGACACATCGAGTGGCCGCCACCTGCACGACCCAACCGGGGCCTGGGACAAACTGCAACTGAGGTATGTGCCCCTAGCGGCAAGGAACCCGGGTCTCTCTGGACCGCAGGCCAATGCTCTAACCGCTGAGCCAAACTGGCCAGGGCCAATTTGATGAGTTTTAACTGATATATATCTCCTATGATATCATTGCTAATCAAGATACTGAATATTCCCATCAATCCTAACATTTCTCCATGCTCCTTTGCAATTCATTACTCTTTCTTCGATAGGTTAAAATGATTAAAAAGTTATACACATTAATAAAAAACAAAAAACTTGGTGTGTCTACCTTAATATTATATGCTATAGACCTCAAAACAAGGACATATTATCTGGGATAAAAAGAGATACATGTTGATCATGGAACATCTCCAAATAGACCACACTATGGCTCACATAACAAATCTCATCAAGTTAAGAAAAAATGAAATTATACCAAATGAGAAAGAGAATTATAGCCCTTGACACTCATGAGAGATAGCCTGGCATGTTTATCGAGGAAAAAAAGAATTGATTTGTTCTAGATTAAAGCTTAGTTTGTTCCAGAATTTTAAAGAACATAGGGGAGGATAAACCTTGAGTTTTTATAGAAGTTGTAGAAGATTAAAGGAAAATGAATTTTATTTGCCATACTTTATAATATCTGAGTTTGAAGGAGAACAGACAAAATATGTTAAAACTTTGGAAAATTTGCTTAATTTTAATGGGCTTATTTATAAAGATATGTTGATATCCTTTACTGCCAAAGACTAAATTAATGTAATACTGCAATTTTATTTTCTCCCTGTGAAAATATAAATTGATCTGGAAATATTTAGTCTACTGTTAACAAGGAGAATAAAAGATTATTCTTTACCTTCTGTGTAATCTGAAAGTTAACAGAAATTCTTTGTATCACCAAAATTATATCCTGCAATTTCTGATAACTTTATTATGTTCTTGATTATTTTTTAAGTTAATCTCTTCAGAACAGCTAAGTTTCCTAGCTATTTTTTTTTTTTTTTTTTTTTTTTTTTGCATTTATCTTTAGATAGAGTGGAAGGGAGAGAGGGAGGAAGAGCGAGAGGGAAACCTCCACGTGAGAGAGATACATCGACTGGTTGCCACCTACACGATGCCAACCGGGGCTGGGGACAAACTGCAACCGAGGTACGTGCCCTTAGCAGAAACCGAACCCAGGATTCTCTAGTCTGCAGGCCGACGCTCTAACTGCTAAGCCAAACTGCCCAGGGCTGGTTGCTCTACATTCTTGCCAATCCTTCTTATTTTCTGTTTTTCAATAATAACTATCCTAATGGTTTCGAAATGAAATCTCACTGTGGTTTTGATTACATTTCTCTAATGATTAGTGATTTGAACTTTTTTTCATGTGCTTATTGCCCATTTGTATACCTTCTTTGGAGAATTGTTTGTTCAATTCCTTTGCCCACTTCAAATCTGGTTGTTTATATTTTGTTGAGTAGTAGGAGTTCTTCATATATTCTAGATGTTAACCTTAATCAGATACATAGTTTGCAAATATTTTCTCCCATTCCATGAGTTTCCTTTCACTCTGTTGCTGCTGTCTTTTGAGGCACAAAAGTTTTAAATTATGATGTAGTTCAGTTTATCTTTTTTTTCTTTTGTTTCCTGTGCTTTTGGTGTCATAGTCAGGAAATCATCATCAAATCTAATGTTACAAAGCTTTTTTTATATGTTTTCTTTTAAGAGTTTTACAATTTTGGCTCTTATATTTAGGTCTTTAATTCACTTTAAGTTAATCTTTTGTATATGCTGTAAGGTGAAAGTCCAACTTTATTCTTTTGCATGTGAATATTCAGTTTTCCCAACATCATTTGCTGAAAAAACATGGAAATCTTTACAAATTTGCATGTCATATCTGTGCAGGGCCCATGCTAATCTTTTCTATAGAATTCCAATTTTGGTAGATGTGCTGCCAAAATGAACACTAGAGGTCTCCTAAAATTAAAATTAACATTATCTTTGAGATTTCGCAAAGACTCGCTGGAAAATCACAACTGTTTATACATTTATCTTATAAAAAGAGAGAGGACAGAAATAGTTTAGGTTGCTTTGATATACTTCGTATTTTTTAATTAGCTCATCACTATTATAAGAAATTCATGGGAAGAATTGTCAAATAAAAGGATAATTTTCTACAGATAAAGTGTTGTTCATATAAGATTTTCTGATATTGTACATAGTGCAAAATAAATTGAGAAGCTCAAGAGATTTGTTAATGCCTTCCTTGTCCATAACATATCTTGTTCAGGGGAAGATATTGATAACATTGTTATGAAAGAGTGATGTATTATACCCCAATGGAGAAAATTACTCTCCTCAATTTTGATGATGTTAGTTATTGTCATCAATTATTCTCATCATTTTAGTCACACTATGATTCAGGCAGTTCTGCTTCTGTGGTGGCTATAATATAAAAACTATTCTTCACCAGATCAGAAGCTATATTCTTAAATAGTTCTTCAAGAGAAGGACTTCAAAAACTTAGGTTAAAAACGAGAAAAAATATGTAATTCATGTATTGTAAAATCATTACTACACCACAAAACAATTATTTTATTTGAGAAAATAGCTTCAGAAAGGGCCTCAAAACATCGCTTTTGCTTCATCAATGAAAAAAGAAATTAAACAAACTAGTTGAGTTTTTGAAGACTATGCTAAAATTGCAAGGTCATGAGAGACATATCTGTTCTTTTTGGTGCGTGATGTATAGTTACACGTTAATATACATTTTGAACATATAGTCAGTCCCCAAATAAAACATTTCATTTTCAATATTATTTTTTACAAGGTAGGCTTTGTTTTACATAATTAGTTCAAAGAAAATTAAACACTCTTTTTTTACTGAATAGAAAAGAATATACATTTATCTTTATTTTTTTAATTATTAGATATTAAAATTTTTTAATATTAAAATTATTATTTAAATATATAGTATATTGTGTTCTTTGTTGATATGCTGATATAAAAATATTTTACTTAACTTCACTTTTTTATTGTAGACCATACAAAAATGGATAAAATGATATTTAAAACTTAGAGAGTTGGTAAAAAAAAAAAGTTAAAACATGTTAGATTGTGTAATTATGTACTGGTTTGTAAATAATTATATTAATTAAAACTAATAATGTCTATGTTAGTGAAAAAAATAGCCCATAATTTTATAATAAAGTAATTCTTAATAAAAAGGGAAAAATTTCTAATAGATATATACATAAATCCTAATTGTGTCTAGGCATTCATAAAATTCATATCTATGGACAGTGCCATGTTTTACAAAAATATTAAAGTGAAACAGCTCAATTAAAACATTTTACTGAATTTTAAAATTCTTTGTTTTAGAAGAGTATTTTGACATCTCTGTTTTATAAGGCATCTAGATAAAATGAACCTTTGTAGCAATTCTGTAATAACCATGTGACAGGTGATACAGGCACATATGCAGTATTTGCAGTTTCATCTGAAATAGGGATGGGATATGCCCCTTTCTTTGCCTCCAGCTCTAGTCCTCATAAATTCGAATATTTTGCTAAAGGAAATTCAGTATTACTGGGGTTTTCAAGAAGGTTAAAGCTTGCTATTCTTTATGCCACTTAAGCAAGTAATGGGATGGCTTCTGAGTCTTTCAAAGAGGAGTATTTGTCAGCATTTTGTGTGTGCAGTCAGAGAAACTCAGGAAACAGGGTTGTTTGAGGACTTTCAGTGGGGTTTAGGTCCTTGTTGGGCATTCCTCCAGCTTCAGAACTGATTCGTGGAAACCTCTCTATCTACCTGCCCCTGCACGTAACTTCCAGATTGCAAACAGCGATTCGAGGTGTTATCCTGAGGCTCGAGGCTTGACCTAGGGCATTTTTTTCACACTTAAATTCGTATGTTCAGATTATGTGGGAATTCTGGGCTATGGTTTATGCTGCTTATGTTGCCACAAGAATATACAAGAATGAACGCTGACGTTGACACGTACTAGAAGAAATACCTGGAAAACACAACAAGAAAAAAACAACAACAAAAAACAACTTTGGACCAAGGACATTTTGAGCGTTCCTTAGAGGAAGAGGAGCTTAAAGCACTGAATACTCTGAATAGCAAAGAAAAGTTTTATATGTTGATGATGCCCCTTCTCCAGCCCCTGTTACCACCAGTCCAACCCAATCCTATTAGCAAGCCTAAAAAAAAAGAAAGAAAAATAAACAGCTGAATAAATTATTGTTAATTTGAATATCCCAATAGTATACGCTCCAAGTGATGAACATACTGTCTAGTGTCACCCAGCTGTGCCTGAAGAATGGAAGAGCAGGAAGAAATGTAACCAGGGATCAAGCCACTGCAAAGCCAGTTTAATTTGGGTGCAACAGCACTTATATTATTGTTGAAGTAAGGAACATGCATAAGGCACTAAAATGTTTTATCAGAAAAGAAGTATCAGTGAAACCATACTTCAGAAACATTTTTGAAAGAGTCCTGGTATCTGTTGCTATTTGCAATCCAGCTGTTCCCATTACTGACAATAACTATTACAATCCCATTCCCAAACTTGGGTGCTCATGCATTTATTCAGAAATCATTTATATATCAATTAGACTTCTGATACAGTGTATTGATGAGATGATGAGGGCCCAGATAAGGCTAACATAACCAGAAAAGGAGGGTTTAAAACATATTTGAGGTAGGATGTATAGAATATGGAGACTGAATGAAGTAAAAGAAGAAAAGGAAGTTTGAGGTTTTAGAAGAGGATATAATCATGACTCCCATACAACCATAAAATGGACACCTGCCAAAGATTTTGTTTAACTCATTAGTTAATGAGGGAGTCATAGATGTTACAACTGATTAAAGTGAGGGTTAAAAAATCACACATATATGAAGATTAAGTGTGCTGAAATTAATTTACAAATAGTTGCAAAACTGGCTTATTCCGTGGGAGGTAGAGAGAAATCAATAGCACTTATGCTAGACAAAAGCCATTTGCATGATCCTGTACAGCAATCATCTGCATTGTTATGAGTTATCTACAATTTATAGGAATTTTAAAATAGCTCAAAGACAAGAAAAAGTACGAAGAACCTGCAAAATCAGATACTGGTTATGGCATGCTCTACAACTGCTTAATTTTCCATTGAAGACATCTAGTAATCTTTTTGATTCATTTCAAAAGAAAGAAAGTAATGAGTTTAATTAAAAATTGTTTTGAGTTTACATTTTGTCCAAGATTTAAACGTAAATATTGACAAAAACTCTCTATATTTGACATTTGGTAATTGGTGTTACTTTTTCAGAAAAGACTGCTAGCAAGGCTCATAGAGTCTCAAGGATTTTTTTTATCTGAATCTTCCAAGTGGAACACAGTGAAACTCTGTTAGCAAAGTGGGCTGTGAAGTCAGGTTGCCAACGTTTGAAATCTGACTTCATTACTAACTAGCTATTGACTTTGGGCAAGTTATTTACTTTCTCTATAACTCAGTTTCTTCATTGCTAAAATGGGGAAAATAACACTTATTTATAGGACTATTGAGAGGATTTCATGAGATAATAAATGTATGTGCCTGACATACTGTGGGGACTCAGTAAATGCTACCTGTTAGTATCCTGAGAGAAAGGCCCTTCCTATTGCTAGCCTTCATAGAAAGAGTACTTTTTGATGGAAGCCTGTGCAAGTCCAAGACCTTTTTTCTAATTACAACATTTTCTAGTTCCTTGCAATTTTCAGTTGCACATGTTCTCAGGCCCATCACCTCATAAAACACAGCCTCATCAGTCAACTCCATAAGACATAGCTAGGGGCATTATCTTAAGAGATGGAAGAAAAACCAGTGCCCAACTTCAGCCATGGATTTCTCCTCTCATCATCTCTCATGCCCTCTTGGCATTTAAATCCCGTAACACTCACCTGACAGTGGTGAGTATTTTCCAGATAAATCCAGATGATTTTGACACTCTGGCACCAAAAGTATTGCTTGGTTTCTTGCCCATAGATGGTAATATTTATCAGTCACATAAGAATTTTTAATCAAATAAAGAAATCTAAAATTACATAAACCCCAGGAAAAAAACATTTTATAGCAAAATTGAGAACATATTATTGAGAAATGCTGAATCATAGCTGGCTTGGATCAATGTTATTGCTGAAGAATAAAGGTAAAGAAATACTGAATGAAGCAGTTTAACATATATACCCCAGCATTTAAACAAGGAGTCTACAATTCCTTTTACAATTGCAATTAAAGTCTTTAATAATGTCAGCTATGCTAAAAAAAAAAAAAAAAAAAAATGCTTAGGAAAAATTCTGCAACAACATAGATCAAATTATTAACTAAAATTGAGTCAGGACAATGAGTTTGTGGCTTTTTTTTCCCACCTTTACATTTTACTCTGCTCTCCAAATTTCATATAATGAATCACTCTAATGTTTAATTAAAAATAAAGGAAACTCAAACCCACAAAACTTTCATGAATACTCTTTTAAATCCTCAGACAGAAGGAAAAGAAGTGGACATGTAAGGTAATATAAATCAAGTCTTAATTTCATTTTTTTCACTAACCATCATACTGCTATGTCAAAATTTTCCTTGGTCTTTAACACAGAAAATATTGTTTCTATATTGGGAATACACTTGAAGAGTTATGGAACACCTGGCAAAAAATGTAGCCAACTTTATGATAGAAAGTTCTGTATTCCCCTGGTAAACACACGATTGTTATTCCAGCTCCAGCAATAGCAAGTACACGTTTCTGTTAAAGTTACCAAGTCACTTACTCCCCAGTTTCCATGGTAACCACTTTTCCTTTTTTTAAAATTGTTGACACTATTACAGATGTCCCCCATTCTGCCCCTCTTTGCCCACCTCCACCGAGCCCCTGTACCCCCTCCCCTAGCCTTCACCACACTGGTAACCACTTTTAAGTATATGTGTAAAAATCACAAAATTAAAAATGGACTTTTTTCCCCCAGAAGTTTCATAGCACAAGGCTGAGAGGTGAGTGTTTGAATTGACCTTAAAACAGATGGACACTTTTGATCTCTTTGTAAGGATCATTAAATAAATGTTCCTCCACTGAACTTCAGGAAGATGCGTCAAAAAAGAAGAAACAATAAGTAATTTAACGTCAAAATCAGGGAAAATACTGCTCAAAACTGAGCGTACTAATGGACTAGAGGTGAGGAGCTGCGAAAGGAATTCCCTCACAATGTTTCTTTTGTCTGCCCCTAGAAAGGAATGCATAGGTTACACACATAGAACCCCTTTTCTATGGTAACAGCAACCTTCCCCAGGGCAACAGGAAGTGGGAAGGGAAAATATTTCAGTAGGTCAGAGGTGGAGTCAAAGAGGTGGATTTGGGAGTAAACAATCAGGCTTCACCAGGCTTGGACTCTCCCTCTCCGAGGACCCCCGGCCCTGCTGCTGTGTTCCTTCCCTTATTCCATCAAAGCTTCCTCTTAACAATCTGACATAACGTTCTTAAAGTGTGAATACTTGATGATAGGTCATTATGTTAGATATTTACTCACAACGGGGAATATGCTCATAACCACAAGGTGTGATGCTCTACGGGTGACATTTAAGGCACAAAGACAGGTTAGAGAAAAGAGAATCCTTTGGTAAGCCTTATATTACACTCCCGTAACTGCTTTCTGATAAAGCCCTAAAGTTAGTTCTATCAGAAAGATTTATATTTTTCTATATTTAATTGTGGTTCAAAACAAAACAAAACATAAAGTTTACCTTCTTAAACTTTTTTAAGTGTGCAGTTCCGGAGGGTTAAGTATATTCACATCATTGTGTAATGTATCTTCAGAACATTTTTCATGTTGCAAAACTGAAATTCTGTAACCGTTTGAAACAACTCCCCTTTTCTCCTTCTCCACAGCCTCTGGCACTCACTCTGCTACTGTTCTATGAATTGACTACTTTAGATGCCTCATGTAAATGGAATCATACAGTGTTTGCCCTTTTGTGATCGGCTTATTTCACTTAGGGTAATGTCCTTAAGGCTCATCCATGTTATAGTATGTGACATCATTTCCATTGTATGTGTATACCACATATGTTTGGGTTGCTTCTTCCTCCTGGCTATTGTGAATAATGTTATTATGAACATGGGTGTGCAAATATCTCTTCCAGATCCTGCTTTCAATTCTTTTGCCTAGATGCCCAGCAATGGTACTGCTAAGTCACATGTGAATTCTATTTTTAATATTTTGAGGACCCTCTGTACTGTTTTCCATAGAAAATTCACCATTTTGCACATCCACTAACAGAGCACAAGGGCTCGTTTCTGCACATCCTTGCTGACACTTGTTTTGTGTTTTTTTTTTTCATTGTAGCCATTTTAATGGATATGACATACTACCTCATGGTGGTTTTGAAGATGTATGTTTTTGGATACAAATTTTATTTTTGCACTAGACCATCCAATTTATAAGCCTTGCTTATAACTTCATTAATTACCATATCATATACCTGCACATAGACAATGCTTGGCAAACAATAACACAAAAGAATTTAAAAGCTTCGTGATTTCCCACGACTCACAGGAAATTAATGATAAATTTGCAGTTGAATTTGTAGCTATGAATCTCCCAGCTATTTACTTAATTCCTAGAAGCACCCATGAACTTCTGGCTTCAATGTTCTGCTATTATTTCTCTATGCTAAAGTACGTATTTTTTACTACCTAATATGGATGCCACCAAATATTTATGAAAAACATACATAGAGCCATGTTGTATATTTCCACATGTTAACATGAAAAAATCTCTTTATAAGCTACTTTAATGAAAAGGAAAAGGAAAATATTTCTGATCAAGAATCACCATATAATACAACTTTCTAGTAAAGCTTTAAGAAAATGTAAAGGCACATGAAACTGAGGCAAGAAAAGGAAGTCTGTGAAAATAACATAAGAAATTTTGAAGTAATTAAATGTTTTAAAAAATGTAACTTTCCATTAAAAAATTTATTTTGATGGTGTGTGTACAATACTTGGTTAAAATTATAGAATAAAGTCCAGAAGAGCACCAAAATTCAGTTAAATTAATTCATTTATATGTACTAAAGTATAATTTTATAAAAGTGAAATCATGACTTTCATACAAATATATTAATCTGTGTCAAAGTGTTATTGAACTCATTCATGAGGAAACCAGTAAGCTGTTCAAATCAATTCAAGGAGCATTTGAGAAGCTATTATACCCACATATGAATGTACACACACACACACACACACACACACACACACACACATTCACACAGAATTGTTTAGATGAGATGGTTGGATATGATACAAAACAGATAATGTCTTGGAGGGCAATAATATTTACTGTTATCATTCTCACTGGACAAGGACTATTTCCATTTCTATTGAACAAAAGTCTTATTAAAAGATAAACAGAGGCATATGAAAAATTTTAAGAGTTTATTTGAACAAAAATTACAAATTGATTCAAATCAGACAGCACCAAATGGGAAGTGGTTGGTAGCGCTCAGCCAACAGCAGCTAAGACAGGAAAGTATTTTCTTGGCTGTATTTTAAACCTAGTTGGCTGTTTGTGATTGGTTGTCCTCAGGTTTTGATTTTGTAACCTTGAAGCATTTGCAGACTTAGATCTTGGTTTGCTTCCTTAGGCCACCAGGGCATTAGAGCCACATCAGTCTAATGACCTTGTGGTTTAATTAATTTAACAGTCTATAAATTAATGTCTGAAAACTTTCATTGACAGTGTAACGGAGGTATAAGCAGGCACTTCTGAAATTGTAGTCCCTGGGTCAGGAGCATCTGCAAGACCTGGAATCTGTTAGAAATAAAAATGCTCAGGCCCAAAGCCAGGTCCAGAGAATCAGAAACTCTGGGTAGGGTTTACCCTCAAGCTGTGACTCAGTAAATCCTTTAGGTGATCCTAATGCACAGTGAAGTCTGAGAACCACGTTCCTAGATAATACTTGTGTGGCTGTCACCCTAGTGTGACATTAAAGGGACATAGTATCCAACCTCACTTGCGAAGTTTGCCTATTGTTTCACAGCAGTGGTAACACTCTGTACTCTTGTTTTCCCCAGATTTTGAAAATGCCTCCCAGTGTCACTTGCACATTTAGGTTCACCTTTTGTCTCTTATTACTTAGGCACTTTTATAAGATGAGTCCCAAATATTAAATTTTAAAAATGCTAATGTTATAACATTTTAATAAAATAATCTTTGTGCATATAATTTCATGTAATTTATGGAGAAATTTGAGAGATGTGAGTTATTGTTAGTCAGCTTACACTGGAATAGCTTTGTATTTGCCATGTTAGACCTTTAAAGAGATCTCATCTTATAATGCTGGTAATGCATTATTTTTTCTGCCCAATAAATGTTATTGTTTCATGACTTGTTAACATTGATTCTTTTATTGCACAATTCTAACAAAATTACAGTTCTTTTAAGGTGTGCTGACAGGACTAATTTCTAATCTTGGTTTTTATAACTTGTTCTTCCTTTATACAATATTGTCAAATAGAACTAAGAAGTCTAAGGAGGAAAACCTTCCAGCAGTAACATGTCTATTTCACACTGATTCTTGTGAGTCATCTCAATAATATGTTGTTTTTGAAGGTCAGCACTAGGCAAGAAGAAGCAGAGAAGAAATAATAAATGAAGTTTTAAAGTGCATAGTACACACATAAAAATCTCTATGAAACCAGTACACATCAGGCTGTTTATGCTTTTAGATTTTCCATACCTTAATTTTACTGCTCAAAAATGTGATTACTTCTCTATGTAAATATGGGCATGTTATAACATTTGTATAGCAAACTAAAAGAAAACAAACTAAATATACTTTTTAAAAATGTCCCCTTTTAATTACACACATTTATTGTAGAAAATTTAGAAAATATAATCTAAAAGCAAAACCATCACTCAAAATTCCAACTCCCAGAATAGCCATGACAAATATTTTCATCTTCATATGAAAAATATGTGTATGTTAATGAACATATATGTGGTTCAGATAAGCTAAGAAAACATTTCTCAGAAGTACTGAAATGAATTGTACAAACATCAAATAACACTTTGCATTTTTTTTAATCCTCACCTGAGGATATTTTTCCATTTATCTTCAGACAGAGTGGGAGGGAGAGAGAGAGAGGGAGGGAGAGAGAGAGAGAGAGAGAGAGAGAGAGAGAGAGAGAGAGAGAGAGAGACATCCGTGTGAGAGACACATTGGCTGCCTCCCCAACAACCCCGACCAGGGCCGGGAGCCAAACCGCAACTGAGGCACGTGCCCTTGACTAGAATCCAACACGTGACTCTTTGGTCCTCCAGCCCACGCTCCAACCACTGAGCAAAACCTGGCCAGAGCAACACTTTGCATTTTAAAAGTAATAGAGTAGCCTGGCTGGTGTGGCTCAGTTGGTTGAGCATCATCCCATGCACCAGGAGGTCATCGGTTTGATTCCTGGTCAGGACACATGCCCAGGTTGTTGGCTCCATCCCCAGGAGGGGGTCATGCAAGAGATAGCCATTGATTTTTCTCTCTTGTGCAAGCTCTCCCTTCCTTTCTCTGAAATCAATTAAAAAAAAAATGCGTGTGTGTGTGTGTGTGTGTGTGCCTGTGTCCAAGAATCTTGGCCAAAGCACACATTCAAAATATACCGATGAAAAATTTGAATTTTCAATCAGACCAATGTATATGTAGTCTAAGCGAACCTGTTCATTCTGATTTTACCCAGTGATTTATAGTCACTCATTGTGAAGTAGAAAAAATAAATGTGGCCACCACTCTTGGTAATAGACATTCCTTGCTTTCATTTGTAAAAGTCACCTTGAAGAATAGGAGTGATACAAGAAAAGGAACAAATCAATAACAGCACTGGAGACAAGGCAGGGTGTCATCGTCATACTGAAAATTTGGAGCATTTCTATAAAATATACAGTAGATAGCAGGATAAGTGCTAGAAACCTCGGAGGAATGTGACGCATGAGTCAGCAGAGTTGGTAATGGGATCTGGCCACAGGCCCATTACTGAACCGATTCATAAACAATTACACAATAGTTGGACAGTCCCAGCTTGAATGTTCTTTAGTCCATAGGTGAAATCCTTCTAGGAGATTTTAACAAGGTGGAAAAGAAATTCAGACTCATATAGAATGAAGATCCACCATGAATGAGCTCCTGGGCTGGAGTAAGGTAAAAAAGTAAAATCTGACCATCAGATGAACATGAATGAACATAAAGAAAATAAGGACGTGTCACTTCAGGCTGAAATGAGTTGGGTCACAGTGATCCTTTCCTTATCTCACCATTTCAGGAAGGTCGGTAGGTTGTCCATCTACTTCTTATCCATGGGCCTTTCAGAAAAGTCGCTCTGTATCCCCTGGCAAGAAGTATTTCTTAAGTTATTTCTCACCACGTTTATGGAACCCTAAAGTTACTCTTACACTTTTGAGGGACAGTTATTGCTAAGAAAGAATGCTTGAAAATGGCCAAGGAACTTCATGCCACCTAAACTGATGAACCAGGTCCTTCATTTATAAATATGCATACCAAAAAAATGAGTTCCCAGACATTTTGAGGAAGACAAATAGCAAGAAAAAGAAACACCAAAATGAATCCACAAATATGGAGAAAATAGATAGCCTTCTAAATATTTAAAATTAATTTCTTCAAATAGATTTGAAAGGTTATTGTATCCAAAGAATGAAACTATCAGAACAAGAGGATTCTTGAAAATTAAAAGCATGACACCATATATGTATGTGTGTGTGTGTGTGTGTGTGTGTGTGTGTGTATATATATATATATATATATATATATATATATATATATATATATTTTTTTTTTTTTTAATCCTCACCTGAGGATACTTTTTTCCATTTATCTTTAGATGGGGGTGGGGGGAGGGTGGAGAGACATCAATTGGTTGCTTTCCACATGACCCTGACCAGGGCCTGGGACTGAACTGCAACCGAGGTTTGTGCCCTTGACCTGAACTGAACCTGAAATTCTTTGGTCTGTGGGCCGATGCTCTACCACTGTGCCAAACCGGCCAAAGCTATCTTTTAAAAAGAAAATTTTATGATTAAAGAGTAATAAGATATGTGTAGAACAATCTAATGGCTAGAAGATTCAGTAGAAAAGGGTTTGCTGTTTTAGGCACTAAGCAAAGAGATACAAACTATAAAAAAAAATAGTTAAGAAAATATTTAGAAGACATTTGTCATTCTTTCTAGCTGTTCAGCAATGTTGAACATCCTTCCAATTTTGCAGAATTCTCCACCTCATGAGTATTGCCAAGACAGAAGCCAGACATTTGCTTTCCCAGCCTCCCTTGTTATTTGAAGGTAAAATTCTATTAGTTACAAATAAATATTGCAAACTCCAGGGAAACCCCTTCTTAACTGTTTTTAAAAAGAAGTATAATCAGTATGCCTAAAAATGAGATAAGTGGAATCACAAAACATTCAATTGAACCACAGAAAACTGAAAAAGAGAAGGAAAAACAAACGAACAAACAAAAAAGTGCAATGAAAACATTTATAAACAAGGTAGATATTAATCAAACTATATTAATAATCACTTTAAACATTGAGTAGTCTAAATATAGTCATTAAAAGACGGAGATTGTGCCCTGGCCGGTGTGCTCAGTGGTTAGAGTGTCAACCTGCACTCCTATGGGTCACAGGTTCTTTCCCAGTCGAGGGCATGTACATGGGTGGCAGGTTCGATCCCCAGCCCAGGTTGGGGCATTTGCGGGAGGCAACCAATCCATATGTCTCTCTTACATAGATGTTTCTCTCTCTAAAAATCAATGGGAAAAATATCCTTGGGTGAGGATAAAAAAAAGACATTGTCAGAGCAGTTAAAAATCAAACCGAACTATACAGTATGTTGTTTAAAAGTTTTAAAAAGCTACTGTAACTATAAAGACACAAATAGATTAAAAGTCAAGGGATGGAGCCCTGGCTGGTTGAGGCAAACAATAAACGTATCTCTCTTAACGTTGATGTTTCTCTTTCTGTCTCGCTCTCTCTCTCCCTCTCTCCCTCCCTCCCTTCCAATCTATCTAAAAATCAATGGAAAAATATCCTTGGGTGAGGATTAAAAAAAAACAAAACTAAAGGGATGGAGATATATGAATTTCAAAAAAGAAGCAGTCTTCAGAAAAGAAAATTATTAGGGATAAAGACACACATTACATAATGTCAAAGTTGTCAATACTCCAGGAAAACAACAACAGGCCTTCAAAATACATGAGACACACTGGTAAAGCTGTTAGGAGAAATAAACAAATCCACCTTTATATATGGAGACTTCAAAACCCCTTTTTTAGGTAGTGCATAGATCAAATAGGAAGAAAATCAGGAAGAATATAATTAACTGGAACAGCACCACCAATCAGCTTGATCTAATTGACATTTATAGAACACTCCATACAATAATAGCTGAACACACATTCTTCTCTAGCCCTATGGAACATTTACAAAGGTAGACTACAACCTGGGACATAAATTTAAAAGAATAGGAATCATAGGAAGTGTGCCATAAAACCACAATGGAATTAACCCAGATCAAGAAAATTCTAGATCTGAAAAATTCTCAAATATTTGCAGATTAAACAACATACATCTAAATAACACGTAGGTCAAAAGAGAAACCTAAAGAAATTATAAAAACTTTGAACTTAATAAAAATAAAATATAACATCAAACTTTGTGAAATGCAGGAAAACAGAGGTAAGCTGGAAATTTATAGGATTAAATGTCTTTTTTATAAAAGAAGAAAATCCACAATTAATAATGTAGCTTAGTAAACTAGAGAAAGATCAATATATACTTAAAGGAAGGAGAAACAAAAGAAATGATAAAAATGAAAGTAGAAATTAGTGCTTTTGAAAAGAGGAAAACATTAGCAAAATTATCAGAATGAAAACCGGACTTTTAAAAAAAATTAGTAAAATTGATAAACCTATTGCAAGGCTAACCAAGAAAAAAGAGAGAAGACACAAATCATCAACATCAGAAATAAAAGAGAGGTCATCACTACAAATCCTACAGACAGTAAAGAGATGATACTACAAACAACTTTCTGCTCACAAATTTGATTATCTAGATGAAATGGACCAATTCCTTGAAAGACACAATTTTCCATAACTCACACAAGACAAAATAGACAATCTTTATATTATCAAAGAATCTGAATCAATAATTAAGAAACTTCCAAAACAGAAAGCACTATGCCCAGATGGGTTCACTAGTGAATTCTACCACACATTGAAGGAAGAAATTATACTAATTTTCTATGATCTCTTTCAGAGGATAGAAACAGAAGGAACAATTCCTAATGCATTTATGAAAACAGCATTACCCTAATACCAGAACCAAAGACATTACAAAAAACTGCAGATGAATCTTTCTCATGAATAGGTGCAAAAAGCTCCAACAAAAAGGTATAGAAAGAATTATACACCATGACAATTATACGTTATATCCCAGGTATGCAAGGCTTGTTCAACATTTTTAAATCAATTAATGTAATCCATAACATCAATATGCTAAAAAAGAAAAAAAATCACATGATCATATCAATAGACATAGAAAATGCATTTGATAAACTCCAGCATGCATTTATGACAAAAACATTCAGCAACCTAGAGTTAGAGGGGAACTTCCTCAACTCAACTTGATAAAATATATCTATAAGAGGCCTAGAATAAAATATAGGGTAAAAGCTTTGTGACAGTGGTCATGGCAATACATTTTTGGGTATGACATCAAAAGCACAGGCAACAGAGGCATAAACGAACAAGTGGAACTACATCTAACTAAAATGCTTCTTCTGCACAGTACAGGAAACAATCCACAATATAAAAAAGCAGCCTACCAAATGGGAGAAAATATTTGAAAAACATATATCTGATAACGGGTTAATACCCAAAATATATAAAATCCATACAACTCAATGGTAAAAAACAATCGGATTTTAAAATGGGCAGAGGATCTGAATAGACATTTCTTCACAGAAGACATACAGATGACCAAAGGTGCATGAAAAGATGCTCTACATCACTAATCATTAGGGAAATGCAAATCGCAATGAGATATTACCTCATACCTGTTAGAGTAGCTATTATCAAAACAAGACGAGATTGCAAGTGTCCGAGGACATGTGGAGAAAAGGGAACTAACTCTTGTGCACTGTTGGTGGGGATGTAAATCACTGCAGCCACTATGGAAAACAGTATGATGTTTCCTCAAAAAGTTAAAAATGGAATTACCATGTGATTCAGCACTTCCACTTGTGGGTATTTATCCAAAGGAAACAACACTAACTTGAAAAGATATCTGCACCCCATGTTCATTGTAGCGTTATTTACAATAGCTAAGGCACGGAAACAACCTGAGTGTCCATTAATGGATGAATGGATAAATAAAATGTGGCGTGTATATATATATGCAGTGGAATATTATTCAGCCACATAAAAGAAGGAAATCTTGCCATTTGTGACAACATGAATGGATCTTGAGGACATTATGCTAAGTGAAATACCTCAGACAGAAAAAGATATCAAATGATCTCACTGATGTGTGAATCTTTAAAAAGAGAGAGAAAATAAAGAATTCATAGATACAGAAAAGAGACTGGTGCTTACTAGAGATGACGGCATGGGGTGGGTGGCAGGGAATGGATGGATGTGGTCAAAAGGTACAGACTTTCGGTTATAAAATAAATAAGTCCCGTGGAAGTAAATGTACAGCATGGTGTTAATAACACTGAATTGCATATTTAAAAGTTTCTAATAAAGTAAACCTTAAAAGTTGTCATCACACACAAAAAAAAGTTTGTAAGTATGAATGATAATAGATGTTAACTAAACTGTTTGTGATCATTTATATATATTGAATTATTATGCTGTACACCTGAACTTAATATAATGTTGTATGTCAATTATATCTCAATTTTAAAAAGTAATTTTAAAAAAGCACACTTTAATTCACATCTAACTTCCTGTATTTATTCTCAAGTAAGTTCAAAAGGGAAGTGATTAATGAACACTCTCCCAAACCCAACCTTGGATTTTAGCACTTAGTAACAAGGCTTACGTCTAGTTCTCAGAACTGGGCATTATTTCAGTGTTGGACTGACAGGGTGATTTGATATGCCAATTCTGTGGCCCTAAAGCTAATAAAATACCATCACTCCACTGCAATTAATCTTAAGAACTCCAGTCAGTGATAAAACCTGGGCTGATACTCAGGAGACTCAAAGTTATAAAAATGAGCAATATGTAGTCTTACAATCAATTCAGAGCTAGAAGATAGGAAGGATGTTGTGGTATTTTACTAGACATATTCTAACATCAGGTTTATGTAAATGAGATATAAATAATGATGACAATTCTTAGAAATAGAATAGAAAGAATATATTTTTATTATTTAAAAAAAGAATTTTACCTATAATGAATTTTAATGAGTGGCTGTGTGGGGATACAGTATCTACCCATTTCTTTCTTGGTTTATGACATGGACTCCTTGAGAAGAACTAGCCAATGATACAAGTTATGGAGGTGATAATTTTAATTCAGTGATTTTCTTATGTAAGCACTATATGTCCAGATATAAAATAGTAGTTAATGGTCTTCCAGAGCTTCACTTGCTCTCTTTAGAGTTATTGTCTTGAATCAAATGTTATTCTATAAATTATTTTGAGTTACCAGGCAGGAAGCAGGATCCCTAAAGTAATGTGTCAACTATCCCTAGGGATTATCTGGGAATGGAATCAGGGACTGTTACTGTGTACTGAAAGGGTTTCTTGGGAGGTTAATTAGGAAGGAAAGGACCATCTAGTCTCTCTCTTGTTGATCCTTTTGAATTCCCAAACACTAATAAAAATAAACATTTCAGAAATTTAGTGTATTCTAGAAAAAAACTCAAATGCCAAAAATTAGGGAAGATAGCCCTGGCCAGTTTGGCCCAGCAGTTAGAGCATTGGCCAGCAGACCAAAGAGTCAAGGGTTCGATTCCCGGTTAAGGGCACATACCTCAGTTTTGGGTTTGATCCCCAGCGCCAGTGGGGGCCCTGCAGGAGGCAACCAATTGATGTGTCTCTCTCACATGGATGTTTCGCTCTCTCTCTCTCCCTCCCTCTCTCCCACTCTAAAAAAAAAAAAAAAATCCTCAGATGAGAATTAAAGAAAAAAAATTAAGGAAGATACTTTGTATGCACTAAATGATGATGTAATAGTGCCTATTCTCAAATGACTTGGGCAACCATGGTGCCTAAAAAAGCTGGGGTAGCTGGCTGTAGAATCATTGGGTGCTCATCCTTCAACTGCATTAGGTATCTCAGTGTAACGTCTGAGCCCAACATTAAGTCCCCCAACACCTAACCTAGTGTCTGGCACAGTAAAAGAAATCAATAGTTACTGAACACACAAACACATTTATTCATTTACCTATCCATTCATCCGTCCATTCATCCAATCCGTCTATCCATTTAATCATTCATTCAATTAATTAATTATCCATGTAATAACTCCATTCTGACCCTCAGTTACTGCACGTACACACGCTGGCAGTTTCTTTTCTGTAAACATAAGGGCCTTGAGACACCCAAAGAAAACTGTAAAGATAAGGGGTTGAGGATGGCCTTGGGAAACTCAGAGACACCATGAGAAAAAAGAGATTAATAGTTACCCTGCTCCTCCCCCCCCTTCTCTGTATCAGCCTCCCTTAACGGTGCCAAAAGCGGCGCCAAGGGAATGTAGTTTTTTTTTTGTTTTTTTTTTCTGTAGTTTGTGCCTTTAAAAGCAGGCAGCAAAGAAGGCTCGGGGCTGAGGATTTGGGGAAGCTGTACCCCCCCAGCCCACTGGTGTAACAACCCACTGGTATAATAAAGTGCTCCTTTACAATTCGGCCGTGCGTCTCTGTTATCTCGCTGACACATTACAACAATCCATCCAGATTTTTCTCTACATATATTCAAAGAAGCCAGAAAAGAGTGAAGGGTGGGGGATTGGGTATTTACTTTATCTCTGGCACATTCAAAAAATCAATTTTTGAACACACATTGACTTATTTACTTATCCATCCAGATTTCTCTCTACATATAGTCAAAGAAGCCAGAAAAGGAGTAAAGTGTGGGGGTTGGGTATTTAATTTCTCCAGGAAAATATTAGGTGGTTGGGTAATGAGTTAGTTATCACATATTTTATAGGCATGCACCAAATATTTCCTAATTCTTGTTGTGCATGTTCATTTTAGTTAATCGCTATTATTATTCCCTGAATAGTTTACCCTCCCCATTATTAAGCTCTTCTTTCTTCTTGTAGTTCATGATTTATCTAAAATACATTAGTGTGGTTTTTTTTCTTTATTGATTTTAGAGAGAGAGGAAGGGAGAGGGGGAGAGAGATAAAACCATCAACGAGAAAGAACATTGATTGGCTACTTCCTGCATGCCCCCGACTGGGGATCGGCCCACAACCTACCTGGGCATGTGCCCTGACTGGGAATCAAGCTAGCGACCTCTTGGTGCATGGGTCGACGCTCAACCACTGAGCCACACTGGCTGCATTAGTGTGTTTTTTTAAGGTAAGAATCAGGTGATTCTCCTCTACACTAATATTTAATTGCTTTTATATATTTTTAAAAGTTCTGTATTTTCCCAGTATTACTTATTTTGTGTTACTGATATAATTTATTCAAGAACGGTAACTCAGAGCTCCAGTCAGTGAAACAGGCCTCTAGCAAGATTGACCAATGAATGTACATTTATGCATTTTAATTTAATATAGTATTGTCCTCATTTTAAACAATTGTTTTGATTAATGACTAATGTGGACTACACTGGATAAGAGGGGCTCTTTAAGCAATTTCTGCAGCTACAAATAGATTTGTTGATATTCCTCTGGGAAGCCACTTCTTTCATAAAACTGGTATAGGTTTCAACAAATGTTACCATTGCTGTGTACAGTGAGTTTAATGTTCTGGACAAGCCCTGCAATCCAGCATAATCAAATGTAATACAGTCTTGAGGCTCAGCAACTTACATTGTTTCCCTTAAGATTTATTTAATCATGTGATTTATGGGGAGAAGTTGGGGGTCAGAATGGGAGGAGTCTAGGTATAAAAACAGGTGAATAGGACATTTCAATTTCCTTTCAGAATGATTTGATTACTAGCTTTTATACCATATTGTTTAAATAAGTAACCCTCCAAGCAGGCATGGGATAGTCTTTTGATTGTGCGCCCCTCCCAATTTCTCCATTCTACCCACCACGCTGCACTCCGTGGAATTCTGTGAACTCTGGGCCAGATGGACAACTATTCAAGGTACCGTTCCCCAGGAGAGTTTGTAGTTGTGTTTTCATATTACCCCAGATCTTCCCATCTAGTCACCATATTCCATGTACCCTTCTCAATAAACCCATTTATGTAACCACCATGTCATACGAACCCAGGAACTCTTCAAAACTTACACATCATTAAGAGTCCCCTTTTCAGTTTGTTTGTGTGTATTTGTTTGTTTTGGGCGAAGGTGGGAGTGGGGTAGGGATGAGCTGGCAATGTTTTTTTTTTTTTTTTCTTCTCCAGTTTTATTGAGACCTAACTGACATACATCACTGTGTGCTTATGGTGTGCAGCATGATGGTTCAATTTGTATGTCAAATGATTAGCACTATTAATTTAATTCAGGTTTTTTATATGCAACCTATTATTCTACAACTCTGACTAAAGTCATTATGTTTTGAAAATCTGATAGAAAAAGTGCCTCACCAACCTCATTTGTCACTTTTCTTTAGATGAGTTTCACAATCACTCTGATATTGTGTTAATTGGTATTCAAAACATCTTTTGCCCAGTCGGTGTGGCTCAGTGGTTGAGTGTCGACCCCATGCACCAAGAGGTCCTAGGTTGGATTCCAGCTCGGGGCACATGCCTAGGTTATGGGCCAAATCCCCAGTGGGGTCAGCCAATTGATGTTCTCTCTCATAGGTGTTTCTATCTCTCTCTCTCCCTCTCCCTTCTTCTCTAAAATCAATAAAGAAAAAATGAAAACATCTATATGTGAATTTCCCGCACATCACTACCTGACTTCATTTGGTAGGTCTCCCTTTTTGTCCTCGCTAATGTTTTTATAGTTTTCAACTAATAAATATCAAGTATTCCAAGGAAAATTGATGTTAAAAAATAAACTTTTATATATTGTCAATAGAATCTATTATGTGGCTTTTTAATGTTAAAGCTTTGCAGCTTTATTTTTTTTAATATTATGTTCATAGTCACTATTAACTGTGACTTTATTTTACACAAGTCTTGCAGCTGTAATAACTTAGTTGGTTTCCTGGAGTATTCTGGATCGTTACTGGCTTGCTTGATGAATGTATTCTTTATTCCACTCCCCCTAATTTCCAAACTTACCCCTAATTCCACATACCCTTCTTCCCATACCCACCCCATTCCCCCCCACACACTGCTCCACCCTCCTCATTCCTCCATCTTCCTTCCCCCACCACCATTCCTACTCTGTCCACTCCCCCACTGTTCATTTCCCCACCCTGTCCTCTCCTTCACCCCTCCACTCCCCCACCCTGTTCCCCTGACGCTGGTGGACGCTGAAATGATCAAGACACAATTTGCACTTAACCACTAAATCTTTATTAATTGAATTTATTATAACATCAAATCAATATTAGTAATTTAGAGAAATACAGAGTAAAGAGAATACAGCAATAATAATGGGGAAGGGGAAGGATGTGCAATGGGTAGGTAGGACGTGTAGGGGTAAGGAGAAGAGGCAGAGGTAAAGAGGAGGGCCACTGGTGGGAGCAACGTTTGTTTCTTATTCATCAGTTTCATTTCTTATTCATCATTTTTGTATAACTTCCATGAACAGTCACCATTCATCACAATGTCATTTCAGCAACGATTTCTCAAAGGGTATCTATCCACCCTGTAACTCTCTAAAGGCTTTGCTCACAATCTTGATCCCTGGAGTTAATACTCAGGGCAAAGAGCCTCTATTAAATGATCTATCTGATCACCTTTGGACTTTATCCCACTAGGGTTTTTTCCATGTTTAAGTCACCCTAAGTAGGTTAATCTCCCTGCAGTTCCCTCCGAATTTATTTGAAATCATTAAGGGTAGCATTCATTGGATAACGGATCACAACTGAGTACTTATGTCTACTTATAAAGATATCTAATACATAATCATGCTGTTTAACTAATCCCACCCATTTAAGATTACTTAATAATCCCTCCCACCCTAAAATTACTTATGATTATATATATCCCCTATTACTTAAACTGATTACACAAAGAAATAAAAGCAATGCAATTTTCCACAGACCGATTTGACAGCATTCTACAATCTGAAACAACAAAGAACTTTCATTCCCACAAGATGTGCATTCCTTCTTCAGATGAAAATGTACTGTGGCTCCCACCCGGCTTTCCAGCTCTGCAGGTGGTGCTTCACTTCTGCCCAGGTCTTTCCCAGCAGTGTTCTCTGTTGCCAATCTTGGAATTCAATCTGATGTTAGATGTCTGTGGCAGATGACAACGGGATCAATTCAGGAGTCTAAGAGGTACCTGCAAACTTAAACAGAAATCCAGACTGCACTATATAGATGTGCCCTTCTTTTGTGCACCTGCTAGTTCACTGTGCTACCTCACATGCTTTAATCAAACTAATTCTTCATTTTCCAGCATCTGACACAAATACCTCATTGCTCAAACTAAATTGACCCTTCAGAAATATATGTAAACTTCTTCACTATCCTAGCATGATGACCTTAGCTAGTTCTCTCCAAGTCTGCCTAAAAATGGGAGCTCGTACCTTCTTCCTTGATTTTTAAAATAACATTGCAAATTTAGGCCACAAGTCAATCAATTTTGCCAATTTGTTTCAAAGGGTTGACTATTGGCTTTGTTTAATAATTGATCTTGATTGATTTATCTCCTTTATGTTTTTATTTTGCTCCCTTTCTAACTTCTTTAGAGATTTAATTACTTTACTTGTTCCTTTCTTATGAATAAAGGCATCTGTGTTTGAAAATGCCAAAAAAATTTAAAGTCTCCAATTAACATAAATTTGATCAACAGCAACAAAATAAATCAATTGACTAAAAGGATACTTAATAAAATCCTGATGCTATAGAATAAACTTGAGATTACTTATCCTTAACACCTACATATAGATAGCATATATAGCAATAGAACATAGTACACACTGCCGAAAGTTTTTCACAAGCTTTACTAAACAGCCATGAGTGTGTCAGGGGACTTCATCCATGAGTTGTGAACCCATACCACCACGCTCTCCCTGACGGCTGTTGTCGCTGGCCAACATCTCCAGACTTTTGCTTGCAGTGATGGCAAATGTCCGTGTGCACATGCTGGCGCTGCAGACAATGACCCATTCTAGGCCCCCTGCAGCTTGAAGATCAATTGACAACTGTAAATTTGACACAACACAACTTGAATTCAATTATATGGAGGATGGATTGATATCTGAGGTAAACTGAAGTGACGCTTCAAAACAGTCCAGAAGCACAAATGCACCATGTAAAAATAATCACATACTCTAAAACACATGAGTGACTGACAAGTTCTCTGATTCCATTGAAAAAGAAAAAGAAAGTTGTTTTGGATTAAATAGCCAATTAGGTATCTTCTTTGAATTTGTGGATTTTTTAAAATAGCCAATTAGGTATCTTCTTTGAATTTGTGGATTTTTTTCTGTGTGATTTTTAAAGGTCTAATTGATAAAATTGAAATTATATATGATGTTAAAATAGAAGATTGAAGATGAACAGGATGAACTATTATACAAAACTCCAGTTCCGAGGAGCCTCTCATTCACAGTGTTTGTAAGAGAAGTTCACAGTAAGGAAGTATTTTACACTACATTACGTATCAATTTTAATTAGCTTAACCCTAACACAGTAAGAATCGAATAGTACTTTGTAATTCAATGGAAATAATATTTGAGCAGTCACCACTTAAAAACACTGTTAAAGGACACCACTAATCTACAGCTAAAACATTTAAGTATTTAAACATGCAATAATAAGGATGCTAATGAATATGTGAAAGATGATGTCGATGAAAAATGAAACTTCACCATCAGACTCCTCTTCCTGATAGGCAATTTGAAATATATACCATCTTGTTTTCTACTGCTTAAACTGTGTTTTGGCAACTGGCGATTGTGTGTTGAAACACACGCTCCTCGAAGCCTGCTTCTTTCTTCTCCATGTGTAGCAGCAAAATGGATCTCAGCAACCAGGCAGGAAGGATGACACAAATCCTGCAGCAGGGTTAATGGCAGTAGTAAAGAATTAAACAGAAAGAGAGGTTAGACAAACAGTTCAAGGTAGTAGCAAGGGACCAGGCTAAAAGAAGTCAGGCAGTCCCAGGTTAGCACAAAGCATCCAGGAGACACCAGATGATGTCACTGGACTGAAGACAACGCTCATGTTGTCTGCTGCTTTGAGTCATTTGAGTTACTTTCTGAGGCATTTCATTCATTGGCAGCTGGATTTGAAGCTCACTAAAGAAGTTGATATCCTCAAGACAGTATCCAGTGCCCCAATTTCTCTTCAAAGACATCCCTCCCAGGCATACGAGTGTGGGCATGGGTGCTAAAACCATTTCCCCTCTCTAGGCATCCTGATGCTACAGTTTAGTGAGGGAACTGATGATGAAATGCCCAGATGCATAAGGAGGCAGAGATGTGGACAGATGCTCCCATAACTTCCAGTGATTGATTTTGCTACTCATTAGCCCTCAGACATGATCGATAGGTGGTCACATTTCACAAACATCTAACACGCTTGGAGCCACCAACGTTTCTGGTTACTAGGTTTAACATTTTGTGGAAGTCACTGCTGGCATGACGATGGTAACGTGTTGTGACAACGCCAGAGTCCTTGGGTACACGTGATTTGCACCAGGATGTGAAGGCACACTCAACATGCAAAGGTCAGTCTGAAAGGGCGCTTCCTTCTCAAGCCTGAGGTGTTTCTGTTGCAGGGATTTTGCCTGCTCCTGGGAGAACTGGTCAAGTTGCTGCTCCTTGAGAAAGAACAGAACCATGAAAGAAGTCTGAAGATGGTGAAGTCTCTGAGGGTGCAGCAAAAAGATCACGGAAGCCGTTTCACACTGCACCAAGAATTGTGGCTTCCTTAATAAGGCATCGGTCCCCCAATGATGTAAAGAGAGTCCCGAAACTGTGAGAAAAGTCATGTCCTCCTCCTCCTGGTCTCCCACCCTCCACAAAGAGAACAGCACTTGCTGTGTCTGCATCAGCTTCTCTGTAAATACTAATCCAGGTTTCCAAGACTTACTGGGAAGTAAACTTATTACAAATTTTAGTTAGAATTGGCAGTTAAGGTGAAAAACTGGGAGATAACTTGTTGGCCAATATTCTGTTGCTCCCAGAAAATGGCAGAGATCTTTTGGTGCTTTTAGGATGTGTGCCAGTCCAGGGTGGCCCCGACCTCTGGAGCCGTTTCAGAGAGGACTGCACCTCGGGTTGGCCTGAAGACACAGGAGACCAATTTAGCACACAGTCACTGATTGAGAAGCTGACCAGGTACACATTTTGAGGGCAGAGATCCTGAAGGACATGACAGAATTTACAGGGTGCTGTAGGATGGCGGCGGCGGCGGCGGTGGGGGCGGCGGCGGCGGCTGCGGTGGCGGATACTGGGGTACCGGAGGCTGGCGGTACCAATGCGGATTCCAAGTGATCATCACAGGGACATAGAGCGAGCGTCCATGTCCATCTCTGCCCACTGGGTACCAGGCGAATCCGACTGGGTAGGTCGGGTACGTGCCATATGTGGGGTACGCTGGGTATCCAGGAATCTGAGGTATGTATTCAGTGTACGTTGCCAGGTGAGCTTGGTCGTCCAGATTTGGAAGAGAGAGCCGAGGATACTGATTCTGGATGGTGAAACTGTTGGGAGCTCGGCAGTCGTAGGAAACTTGCAGCTTCCACCCTCTTTTCACCTGGAGTATCTGGGCTCCATTGGGCGCGATGGTTGGAGTAATCAGCCCATCTTTCACATTTCTGGCCACGAAATCGCGCAGAGCTGCCATTTCAGGTTCGGACAGTGAGTACACGTGTCCGCTGGGAATACTGTGCGCTCCAGGAATCATTTCTATGGGGTCCACCAGGCGGTGATCCGGGTAGACGCTGTCATCCACTGGAGTGTACACATTCTGGACGTAGTAGTACCTCACTGGGTGGTAAACTCTGTATCCGTCTACTGGGTAGTAAAAGGACGGTTGTGCTGGTGGTGGCAGAATCGGTGGTATTGGAGAGTACATCCGGCAGTGGTATCGGCAGTACTCGGAATCAAAGACGATCGAGCGGGTGCTCCAGGTGATGTTGGGATCGTGTGTGCTCAGCCAGCGCACCCCCAGGACGACGGGGAAGAATGGAGACTGAGTCACGTCGAATGACAGCACTTCACGGTGATCTCCCAAGTCGACTACCAGGTCATGGGTTTCGTGGACCACTGGGCCCGATGCTATGGGACGTCCATCGATCGCTTCCACAAGTATTGGCCAGTCCTTGATTCTCAGAGGAATTGCATTCTGGGCAACGTACTCATGATCAATGAAGTTGCCAGAAGCACCAGAATCGATCATGGCTCGGACGAACAGGGTGTGTCTGCCCGGAAGATGAATCTGGAGCATCACTTGCAAGTGAGATGAAGCATCATCTGGTGGGGACCTTATTATTTCTGGCCCGGTCGCTGAAGGTCCCTCTACAGCGGGGCCGGGGAGTTTCCCGCCGGCGAAGCCTTCGAGGCCTTGGCAGGACAGTTGTCGGCGTAGTGACCTCCATTCCCACAGTAGAGGCACAGGTTCAGCTTTCTGCGTCTTTCCTTTTCTTCCTGGGTCAGGCGCATGCGCGCACCTCCCACGGGCTCGGTGGGGTCCACCTGGTGGTGGCTGGAGACGTGAGGCAACACCAGCGCGCGAGGCGGGGAGCGTGGCTTGCGGGCCGCGGCCGCCCTGGCCAGCCTTCTCTCGATGTGGATGCACTGGCCGATCAGCGCGGACAGCGACTTGGCGACTTCGAGGCATGTGAGCTCAGCCTGGATGTGGTCGCTGAGGCCCTCGTGGTACTGGTCAATCAGCGCAGGCTCGTTCCAATCCAGGTCCTGGGCGATCATCTGGAAAGCATTGGAATAGTCGACCACCGACCCCATGCCTTGGCGCAGACGTCTGATCTTGCGTTTGGCAGCCTCTCGCCTCTGGGGGTCTTCAAAGACATGCTTCATCTCGGTCATGAAGGCTGGGTAGTTGTGCATCAGGTAGTGGGCTCGCTCCAGTTTTGCGGAGGCCCAGCGGGCAGCACGGCCAGTCATCATGCTGGTCACGAAGCAGACGCGGACGCGGTCAACTGAGAAATCTCTGGTGCTCTTTTCCATGAAAAGCTGACACTGGGACATGAAAGGAACCAGCATATCTGGGTTGCCATCAAACTTCTCGGGAAGGTCTTCGGGGCACTCTTCCTCTGTGGGAGGGGGTGGGGCAGCAGCCGCTGCAGCACCACGGAGCTCCAGCTCATCTTCCTCATCCTGGGGGGTGGGCTCCACGTGCACTTGCTCACGGAGGTTCGAGTTCTCCTCTGTGAGCTTCTGCACCTGGTTCTGCAGGTTGTTGTTCTCCTCGGACTGCCTCATGACCTTTTCTCTGAGGTTGTTGATCTCTTCGGAGAGATCCTCCCGCTGACGTTCAGCCAGGTTGGGGATGTACTCGCCCCCCCTTTCGCAGCTGTGTGAAGAGGAGGAGGAGGAGGGGTCGTTAGGGGGAGGAGGAGGAGGAGGTGGTGGGCAGTCGGGCCCCAGGGTGAAAGTTGGGGTGGGAGGGAACCTCCCAGATGTAGCTTCACTCCTGTGAGGATGGAGGCCTGGGTCCTGGCCTCCTCTTCCACTCTTCCTTCTTTTTGTTCTCAAAAGCTTTTTGTTTCTGTAAATGAGGATAAAAGCATAATTCAAGATATACAATCAAAGCAGCACAATATAAAGAAAAAGTTAGCATTTAAAGTATCTACTAAAGTACTCTAAATACATGAGTATTTAAAGTATCTCTTTACTTGCTTACATTAATAGTTAATAAATAAACAAAACTCCTACAAAGAACCATAGATAATGAAAAAAAAAACCCTCTTTTTGATGTCCACATGACATTTTCCTCAAAAGTCACCTGTTCATTATGATTCAACAATACATAAATGTATCAACAGTACACTGCTTAACTTTACTGACTATAAAAGAATGCTGAGACACTCCAAAACAAGTAGTTCTGAATCCAGAGAGCAGAGCCAGAAACCTTCAAGGTAAAATGGCTACCAAATAAATTACACAGAACAAAGCCGAAATAACTTGTTGTTTGAGCAGTTACCTGAATAACAAATAATATTCCAGTCAATGGGGTGGGCGTTTTGCCACAAAATCAACAGGATTGTCTAAATTAGTAATTAGTTTTTTACCATAATCTGATTTCCCAAAGAGAATTCCCTATGGAACAGAAATGGCACTGAGCAGCAACATGTATGTATGTATGTATGTTTTCCTCCCTATTATGCAGACAATCAACAAATACCAGGAGTTGCTACCTCCTAGGAGGAGCTGGGCTTATATATAAAATAGGACACTGGCCCTGGCCAGTTTGGCTCAGTGGTTAGAGCCTCGGCCTGCGGTACAGAGAG
Source organism: Tadarida brasiliensis (assembly GCA_030848825.1). NCBI lineage: Eukaryota > Metazoa > Chordata > Mammalia > Chiroptera > Molossidae > Tadarida > Tadarida brasiliensis. The sequence goes on along the minus strand of CM061267.1, from coordinate 70,923,971 downwards.
ACCCGGGTTCGGTTCCCGCTAAGGGCATGTACTTCGGTTGCAGTTTGTCCCCGGCCCTGGTTGGTCATGCGGGTGGCAGCCACTCGATGTGTCCCTCTCACGTAGATGTTTCTCTCTCTCTCTCTCTCTTCCTCTCTCTCCTTCCCACTTTATCTGAACAAATGTCCTCGGGTGAGGATAAAAAAAATAAATAAATAAAAAATAAATAAAATAGGACACTGAAGAAGACCAATAATATCAAACTTATAAGGATTTAATTAAATAATGCAGATAAAGCATATAGTGAGTTTTCAATAACTGTTAGCTGATATTAATAAAGTTACTAATAAGAAAGCAGAAAAGGATACTTTCTGTGTAAAGAGGTTTGGATTAAAACAGGGAGGGGCTGCAACTGTGGCAACCTGGGCATGCATTTCTCACCTTAAGATACTATTTTTTAAATACTTTGTTGGTCAAACAAATCCAGGGCCTCATTTGACTTGCAGGTCATCGGTTTGCAATCCCTGCTTTTTAAACTGGATTTGTCAGTGCGGCCCTACCTGAAAATTTGTAATTTAGAGTTGGATAAGGACTGAACTCCGAGGGGTGAGTGGTGTGGGGGGTGTGGGTACTGGAGAGAAGAGACTAAATGTCCTAATTATGTGATTGGTGACAATAAATCACACATACACTATATCATCACACAGTGCCTATATACTTCCTGAATATAGGGTTAAATGTATTTAGAGCAATTAAATTATTTCAACTTTTCAGTGATTTTTTTAATGAGCATCAAATTCTAATTTTTGTAAAACTCTAGGAAAGTGCTTGCAAGTTTAGAAACATAATGTATAAAGCAGGCAGGCTGCCTATTCACTAAGTTTTACCTTGGCAATCCGTCCTGTTGCTCTCTGACCCGTACAGGTAAAAATGGACACCAAATTAACTACATAAAATAAAACCACAAAGATAAACATGTGTTATTTAGAGAAGTTAGGTGAAAAACAGCTACTATTTCAACCAACATGAGAACACAAGTAAAAAAATAAATAAAAAAGTGATGGTAATCAAATATACCTGTAAACTTTCAGTTCTGTTCCTGGCTGTAGAGAAATACCCCTTCTTCCTTCTTTCCCAAGGTCCCCTCCTAATCCTTTGGGCCCCTCCCTTGTCCCATCCTGGACACCCACAGCCACTTTCCCTGTGCCCTGTGCTGTTGGTGTGGACTCTCCAAGGAGTGGCTTATATAGCAAGCAGAGTCCTTAAGGGACAAATTTTAGTTAATTACTTTAATAACTTAGGCTACAAAAACAATGAATAATTGACATTCAAGATAAAATATTCAAGTTTTAAAAAGTTAGAAGATGCAATTAACATATCATAGTTTGACATATCACAGTTTCATTTCCAACTCCTTAAAAACAATTGTACTGGTGACACTCAGAATATAAAGTCACAAAATAATGTCATTTTTATTTATTAAATTTAATGAATAAGTAATTTTATTGTCCCATTTAAAAACTAATAAGCACAAGTCAGGTGATTCAGGTGCCATTTCTGTCATCTAGACATTAATACTTTGAAAAACAGATTTCTGAAAAGGCCTGGTGCAGACTGACCCAGGTCAGAAAGGTTAACCTATATGTCAATCAGTCATTGGGGTAGGCTTTATTGAGGTCCAGGCCTCATGGTTTTAACATCTGCAAAACACAATGATAGGTCAGAAATAACAACATATTAGGAAATTAGCAAACAATCGCTGAATTGTTTAGGGAAACAGAAGATGCTAAGGGTTTACAATTCAAATGCTTTTGGTAGACAGGAAGGTAACATGAAAGTGAGAAGAGAATGAAGTTCAGACAATAGGGAGGAGCTGCAACTATGTCACTTGGGGATGCATGCCTTCCCCCCTCCCAATTCTTTTAATTCTAAAAAAAAAGTAAATCCAATGCTGGTCAAACAAATTCAGGGCCTTATTTGGCCTGCAAAGTCACCAGTTTGTGACCCTTGACCTTTATTAATATCAGGCCTCAGGTCCCCACCTCTGGGAATTGTAATTTTGGAGTAGAACTAAAAAAGATAAATGCCCAGACCAGAGTACTTTAACCATTAAAAGTGAGAGGGTAATGGGCTGGCAGGTTAACTATCAGTGTAAGTAAAATTTTTAAATGTTTAACAGCAACTGGAGTACAGGTTAACAAAGGAACAGGAGCACCGTGACTGGATTTGGATCACAGAACTATAGCTCCTTAAATGCCCCCTTAATAGGGACCAGATTGGGGAGGGGTGGGGGGCTGGGGGGACAGTGGGGGGGTGGGAGGGGGTTTGTCCAGGAGCCCCATTCCTAAAACCTGAAAAGATGGCCCAGCATAAAGCCAAGTTACCTGGGACAGATGCCATTTTTACATATGAGAAGAGTTGAGTGTTAGTTTTTTAGAAATTAAATAATACATTTGTTTAATCTTTGACTCTACAGAATAATCTCTAAAAATTTCTATTCCCCAAACATATCAAAGAGCAATAGTAGCCAAAATCTGAGGTACATTAAACATTCTGTCAGGAAATTACACTTCATTAAGCAACTCTCATTTACATTTTCAAATGTCTAAATTTCTTTTTGCGTACTATGTGTATTATTTGTGAAACGCAAGTTCATTAATATGTACATGTTTTTACCATTGGTTTGAACCTCTTTAAAATGCAGATAAAAAATTTCTAAGAGGAAGGGAGTCAGAGTACCAAGGGGGGTAAAAGGGGCCTGGGGACTTACTGAAAGCTGTAATTATGATAAGCACATATTTGTATACTTGTTGGGGGTGGAGTGGGGTGTGACAGATTTTGGGAAGCCAAAACTCCCCAACCCTCCCCCCCATAACAAAATCCTGGTTCATGGTTTATAATATATGGAACCAGGTTTTTTAATTTCTTCATTTAGTTAGATACATAAACATAGTACATCTGACTGGCAGTAAAGTATGAATTTGTTTTATAAAGATGTTTAATAATGTCAGTTAAAACCCTCAATCTATATTTTGTACTGTAACCACTTTGTTACATTACACAAATTTTAAATGACAATTATGTACCATTAAATAATCCACTTGCCCCAAATTTAAATAATTAGCTTTTGCTTTTTATTTTTTAAAAAGCTAATTATTGAGCAATTTAAATTAATTTAGTTGTGTTTTATTATAATTACAGCTTACATTGGAATTTTAAAATGCATACTTTTAAAAAATATCCTGTTAAATGTTCGAGAGATAAAGCAAGCAATGCACCACAGGAAAGAGCCAGGAGCAAGACACCAGGAAAAAACCTGCCGCCACCAAGGAAAACACGGAATAAAACAATTTACTCTGGTCATTTAACACATAATTAATGAGTGCCTACCATATGCCAGGCACAATTAATAACTATGTAGTCAAGTTAGCCAGGGCTAATACCCTAGAGTTCCAAGAAAAAAAATCCAGCTTCATAGGCACACAGATAAACCCCTCATTCTCGCTCCGAGGCCAAGCCAGCACACCCAATAAGCCACTTAAAACTCCTATAAAACAGTTCTCAAGTTGTTTCTTATTCTGTATCCACCAAGGCATGGGATTCCAGTAGATACTACCACAGAGGTCCAGTAGTGTCGCAAAAAACCAAAAACCTCCACCTTAAATGTTAAAGTACTTAAAACATTTTATTTTTCATTTGTAGTAAAGACATTTAGCTGGACTGCCTTTAGAGGCGCCAGCCTTGTCAGCTTAGGAGCACGCTTTACAACCCACCATCAACAATTTAAATTGTGCGATTATGTTACTTAACATATGCAAAGCACTTATAAAAAGTGCATATGAATTCCAGATATAATTACTATTGTTCTTTATTATTCTTATATTTATCATGTATTTGTGGATAGAAAGCAAAACCGGTACAGCAGAGAAACCGCAGGAGGGCGGGGCTGTGCAGCCAGACTCAGGTAGTGAAGGCACGCAGGCGCAGAGGTGGACTTGATGGGGGTGGGGATAGCGCGCACTGCGCAGGCGCATGCGCTGGGGGGAGGCGGGGCCGTATGCCAACTCAGAAGAGGCTGGCTCAGGGAGGGGCCAAGCTTTGGATAGGTGGGGTCTAGGGGAGCCACCTCAGAGGAGGCGGGGTCTGGGGGAGACACTCAAAGGAGGCGGGCTTAGAGAGGCGGGGTCTGGGGGAGCCACCTCAAAGGAGGAGGGCTCAGAGAGAGGAGTGGTCTAGGGAGGCGCGCTCTGGGAGGCGCGCTCTTGGGAGGCGCGCTCTTGGGAGGCGCGCTGCAGAGGAGGCGCGCTCTAAGTAGTCTCTGGGAGGCGCTAAACCCACTCTGAGCAGATACTGCAGAGAAGGCACGCTAGAATGGGCGGGGCAGGTCTGAGACTGGCTGCATGCCTCTCCCAGGATCCCCCCTCCCCAAACCCCTCCCACCAGCCTCCAACAGCCAGCTTCATTTCATGCAACAAGAGGAATTTTCTCCAGATCCAATCCCTCCCCAATACTAAGCAAACCAACAGTTTTCACAAACTGTTGCTGGACGCCTATTCGCGCCACCACTACAACTTCAATCAAGCGCAACTAGGCAAGGCAGCTCGCTCTGCCATCACCAAAATACTCCCTTTTACACTCAAGTCAGGGCCCCTCCACTCCACTGCTATAGCAGGAATGGTGTGGGCAGAATGTTAAAACACTAATTTTTGCCTAGGGCTCCATTTTGTCTACCAGCACGCAGAAAACCGACCTGCAGAAAAACATAGTGGGAGCCATTCCAAAAGGTATGTTAGAGACAAAGGGTAGGGTTCCCCCTCTAAGAAGATAGAGTAATTGTACTCTGCAGCTTATATCCCTCTACAGCTGGTTTCTTTGTAGCGCCAAACAGTGCAGCTTGGATATCTCTGCAGCTGTTATTACTTTGTAGCGCATTTGAAGGTATAAATTGTTCTGCAGCTCATGTGCCTCTGCAGTTCCTGTGCCTTGTAGCTTGTAGCGCAATGAAGCGCTGTTGTAGTGCAATCATATCGTTTTTGTAGCACGAATCTTCTGCAGCTCAGATTTTGTAGCGCATTTAAAGCGCAAATCAGTTTGCGCTCATATCGCTGCAGTTCCTACTGGTTTGTAGCGCACTGAAGCGCCCATCAGTCCGTAGCGCAGTTGAAGCGCTTATCAGTCTGAAGCGCAATTGAAGCGCTTATCAGTCGATAGCGCATTAAGCACCAATTAGTTTTTAGCGCGTATCACTTTGTAGCGCATTTGAAGAGCAAATTCTAAATTGGTCTGGAGCTCAAGTCTGTCTGCAGCTCATGTCTGTCCGCAGCTCATGTCTGTCTACAGCCCAAATCTGGACTTAGGTTCTGGAAATCAAAGCCCTTAAGGCTTGGCTTCTCCACTGTTTTGGGGTACAGCCAGTGAAGGCGTGACAAGGTTTACGCGGAGACATTCAGGGGCGCTGCTCCATCTCCCGATAAGAACAGGGAATGAATGTGATCTAAAAAAACCAAAAACAAAAAAAACCGTCCTCACCGCATACTCACCACGCGAGGACTCCTCTGCGAAGACAGGAAAGACGGGGTCCCACACCTATGCCAGGCGTGGGCTCCGCCGGGAGCTCCGCACCCCGGAGTGGCTCCGGTTGCGAGCCCGCTCAGCGGACCTTTCGCGAGGCTCGGTGGACCCTCTCCGCTGTTCTCCCAGGTCGCAGTCAGGTTTCTTCGACACACACCAACCGAAGTTGAAGCGCGTGTACCAGGAGCACCGACTGGGAGCCTTATATAGGCTGAACAGAGGAGGGGGGCGCCAAATCCCAGCGTGCTTCGCGGGTTAGGGGGGCGGAGGGGTGTGGGGGCGGGCGGGATGGGGGTGGGGGCGATGGGCTTGCTACACTGGCCCGCCGCTAGAGGGAGTATGGGATTAAGGAGGGGGAGCAGGATGCTGATGCTGAACTGGCCAAGCTGGGAGGAAAGAAGAAAGGGAGGGGAGGGTAGAATCGAGGACGGCTGGCCTAGCCAGGCCAAGAATGCAGTTACCCCGGTGGTGGGAGCTGGGCGACCCTTGTGCTTGGACAGGACAGGGTCGGGGGACACGCAGGATGAGCCCCTCGACCACTGGCACCTTCTTGCTGACAGGTTAGTGGCCCGCGCGCGACAGGAGGTACCGAGGCCAACAGGCCTCTGCCTTCCCATCCCCCGCCCTGCTTTTGGGTACCCGGGTGCGTTTTTCTGGGCATCAGCCCTTCTTGCTGCCTGGGTCCCCACTGCACCCCCTTCTCCAGGACGCCCCCCACCCCACTTCCGAGCCTTTTGTGCGTCGCTTCCTAGGCTTGACCCCTGGCCTTTTCTTTTTCTCTGCACCCCCGCGGGCCCCTCCCTGCCCAGAAAACGCAGAAATTTTATCTCCAATTTCTATTCCCAACCCTGTCCCCACCCCCCACCCCCCATCTCCAACTCCAACTCCAGTGGTGGACCTCTCCCGATCCCTGCGTCAAAGAGCTGGGGGTCGTTGCCCATTTTTTTCTGGGGGGCTCCGTACCCCGCGATTGGGGCTCTGTGGCCCAGAGGTGAGCCAAAGGAAATAGGTGTCAAACTGCGTCCCCCTCTACATAAACACATTTTTTCCCTTTCTTGAATCCGATCCGGAGAGAACAGAAAAATGTGCATTTGAAACATCGAATTCCCCCCTCTTACTGAGCGCATTTCTCGGCGGCGGATATCTCGTTTTTCTTAGGTTTTACTGAGCGGGGAAGCGGAATCATGAAATGCTGGAACTAAGCAGGCATTCGGGTCAGGGTTAACCCCGGCTGGCGGCCAGAGACGCTGCAAACAGCACCATTTGCCCCACTAAGTGCACTATTTGGAGAAAGCAAAAACAATTAAAAACAGCTGTGGATGCCTCCAGTGTGCTTGGCGGGCGTCGGAGGCTCGCAGCCACGGCCTTTGGGTGGTGATTAGGAGATTTTCGCAGAGATCGAGCTCTCCCTGCAACGTTACATTTTTGTAAATCTTGAAGAGAATGAATATATTTAGTCACGGCAACCTTATGTTAATCCTTTTAAGTGCGTTGCCGAGATTCAGCCACAAATATTTGTGTGTATGTGTACGTATAAACATATATATTTTACGTTAGAGAAAATTGCAGAGAGTTACAAGACTCATTTAAATGATGAGGAAGGATGCCTTTTAAAAAAGCCTCAGCGCGAATTTCCATTTATGCGCCCCAAAGTGTTACGCGCTAAGAAAACGGACAATCTGTTGATAATCTGAGCAAAAAAAGTTTAAGTTAAAACGGGAGAACAAATTGTCTACAGCTGAGTGAGGTTCCTTAAACGGATGAGACACATTTGTATTTGAAGGCTAAAATTCAGCATAGTTTAGTAACATTGCTACAGATTATTTATACTGCGAGGATAAATAAGAATTTTAACCGTTATAGATGACAGGGTGGCAGGGATCCAACTTAAAGCGAGCCTTCCTAGAAATAAACAAAATTGTGGCACCTTTACTGATATTTTCTTTATCAGAAATAAAATATTGACCATTAGATATATGAATGAATGAAGTGCTGATTTCCAACAATGAAAGATATTTTTCTAGGAACTTAGGGGAACACAGTTATACTTTTTAGAAGTGCCTCTTAATCTTTAGGATGTACACCCTTTTCTGCAAGATAGAATAATATCAGGATTTCTTGTGTTTGCTAGAGTATTGTGGTGACCACCAAACTGTCAAATTCTTAATCCAGAAAAGTTACTTCATCTAGTTGTTAACTAATAGATTTTCTTTTCTAAAAAGTGAGATTGAAAACCAGTATAGATGGTAGGGAAAATTCATGATTATAAATTATCCCAAGACTTTTAAAGTTTGAACAAATTTGAACCAATTGATTTTTTATTTCAAAATGTTAACTAGGATTTTTTTTTTTGTAAAAAAAAAAAAAAAGATTCTAGTTATTATTTTTATCATAATAAAGGTAATTTCTATTCCTTGTACAAAATTCAGGGAAAAATACTCCAGAAAACTGGGAAAAAAATAAAGAAGAAAATCAAGATCACCTGTAACCTCATTCTAAGATAACCCCAGTAAACATTATAGAGTTTACTTTTTCAGACTTTCTCTAATACATATTTTTCAGAGAGTTGCATTATATAGCTTTCAAAATTAAAAATTGGATTAAATTAATTTTTCTCCATTATTTTCTTTTCAAGGAGACTTAACTGTCAAATAACATATTTTCAGAGACTTTTAAAAAAGGAAATAATATTAATTACTTTTTCCAATTAAAATTTTAAATGAACATTAGTACATAAAGATTTATAAACAGAGAACTGAGAATTTTCTCTGATTTCACTATTGTAACATACACATAGCTTTCATTTTGGTGTATTTCCTTGTGTTATTTATTCCTCTACATATGAAATAATATTTTCTTTGCCTTAGAAATAGAATTTTCAAGGGGAACAATCAATAGATAAGTAGTTTTGATTAACCTTTCTCATCTAAAATAACAAAATGTTAAAAATAAAAATAAAATACAAGGTTAATAGAAAATACTTTAGATAACATTTTTGTGTTATTTAAAGCAGCAAAACAACATTTAAAACTACCTCAAAAATTAATGAAGAATTTTAAATACTTTTTTGACATTTAGAATTGTAAGTGAATTTTGAATTTTCTCAGGTATTTGTTCCCAGTGTTGACTATTTCTTACCTATTTTGTACAAGCAAAAGAGTTGCTAATGTGCATTATCTGTTTTATCAAATAATAAGTAGGCATTATATTTGGACATTTTAATCCATCTCACTGAAAATTTTCTGTGGATCTATGAATCTGTTGATTTACAACCTGTATTGAACTTCTAGTTTAGTAGGAAAATTGTATTTCAAATTTTCACCTGTTAAATTATAACTAGACTTTCTATTTGGACATTTTACCTATTTTATGACAATTTGCCATTTATTTGTGAAACTGTTGATTTACTTCATGTATTTAGCTTAATTTCTCCAATGGTTGGAAAACTGTATTTCAAAGCAAAGTGGAATTTTCATTTGTCAAATAATAAATGTCCTTTCTAGTTGAACATTTTATCTGTTTTAAATAATAATTTGCTATGAACCTGTGCACCTGCTGATTTACCACATACATTTGGCTTAACTTCTAGTATGGTGGGAAAATTTATTTCTAAGCAAAGTAAAATTTTCAGTGGTTAAATATTAACTGGACTTAGTGTTTGATCATTTTATCCATTTGTTATAAGAGTTTGTCATAAATCTAAAAGCTCTTGATTTACCTCATATATTTAGTTTTAATTCTAGTGAGATTGACGAATTGTATGTCTAAGCAAAGTTGGGATTTCGCCTGTCTCTAATGAAAAAATACTGGTAAGAGACAACCTCAAAGAGATAAAGATAACATGTATCCAGTTTCTAACACTGGTTTTCCTTTATGAAAACCATGCTCTAACCAAAATGCTGAAACATTGACGAAACCCCTGACATGTTAAAATTTCTCAATTAGATATTCAAATTGTTTGGATTCTAATATGTGCAGTATTTATAGATCACGTTTTCTCCAAAATAACTAGTCACTTTGTTCCTGTTTCTTTTTTACTGAGTACACTTACTCTCTTAGCACCTTTCCTTTACACTCACCCTTACCTCATTTCCAAACAGCAGTGCAAATTCTATTGCTGATTCTACTCTTGGTGTTAAAAGGGACTCTCAGTGAATAGGTGATTGGGTGTGTCTGTTAGAGATTCTTGGGCTGGAGCTCTGTTTCAGTCAGGAGCTTCACAGAAATATTAACATGATGATTTTGTTTTTCTTTCCATTCTTTCTAATGAGTAGAGACAGAGAGACAGACATGACAGACAGACAGACAGATGCAAAAACATCCAGTCTTTTTCTAAACTTCAGGATCCAGTCTGTTATCGCCCTGATTTCCAGAAATATTAAACCAAAAGCAGCAATGCAAAATTAAAATAAAAAAAAAAGAAGAAGCTGGTGTTCCTTAGGATCAACAAGTCTTTTCAAATGACTATTTTTCCTGATTGAGGTTTTCAGGTTGGTAGGATCAGATAGAGCCTCAATGCTCTTAAAGCTGTTTCACATGAACTGCCTCCAAGCAAAAGGCTAAGCAAAATTCCCGGTGTCTTCAATTTTTAAAACAATGTGACTGTAGCAAAGACAGTATTGAATAAAAAACAATGTCTGCAGGCTACCATTAGAACATTTGTATCGATGCTCCTACTTTTCTAGTCGGATGCATGTGCATATATTTTTTTACATGACTATGATTTTAATATGTGCAGATTTTTTACACTTTGTTTTGAAAGATAAGTGAATGTTGCTTTCAACAAAGCATTCGTCAAGGCTTTAGGATACTCTTGTGTGTGACATGGTGCATAGACTAGCAGGATCGCTTTGTAAGCATGAGGCCAGCTGAAGCAGCACATGCCAGGTGTATGGGTCACTGAGTTTGGGTCTGGGAGTGGTCCCTGGTGAAGGATCAGATGCCTTTGACTTGGTTCTTCTCTTCTTAAAAATTTGTATGAATGACTTTGATGAAGATCTAGGGTGCTTGCTTTAAAATCCATAGATGACTTGAAAAGGGATAACTGTTGCAATTAGATAACAGAATTGAGAGTTAACATGTTTTAAATAGGTTGCAATGCTATGCAAAAAGATATTTTGTACTAGTAAATGCATCATAATTCATTGAAGTGTGAGGAAGGAGGTGACTTTACATGGTGGCGATTTTTGAGGAAAAGGGTTAATGTGAACCAGCAGCATAATGTGGCTACAAAAAAAAAAAAATCAAGTTTAGATTCTGGTACTAGGATAGTGTCCATATGTCACAGAAATTAATAGTACCCTGCTCTAATTAACCACATCTGTAGTATTGTGTCCATTTCTGGCTGTCACATTTAAAGAGAGATGTTGACAAATTAGACAACTTCCAGAGCTGTCCGTGGGGATGGTGAGGGGTCTGGCAATCCTGTCATAGAAGCTATCCTCAAAGGGTCTGGAAATGTTTAGCTTGAAGACTAAAAGTGGACATAAACTCTTCTGTCTGCTTGGGAAAGCTGAACTAGTATCAGTGGGTGAAAGAATTTCAACTTGAGACCTTCCTAACAGTGCAGCCCAGCGAGGGAATCAACTTAACACCTTTACGTGGTCTATTCTTTTAAAATACCAGAAATAGTCACCTTTCTTGCAATGAATATGTAATTTGAAGGCCATGATAACATTTTAGTGTAGGACAGCAAAGATACTTGTGATGGAAACATTTTATTTTCTCTCATAAACTGTCTAAAAAGAATAGTCCTTCTGTTGCAAGTTGATCTCTTCCAACTTGAAAATTGCTACAACAGGGCAACTTAGCACATTCCTTCCTCCCTTTTCATTCCATTTCAAACATGAAAATCCGAGAAGAAAATTAAAGTTTCCTTTTTTTATTTTCCTGCAAAGTGTCCTGGCCTTCACTTGCTTCCTGGAGTTACTCCTTCCCTGGGGTTTCTAGCTCACTGGGAGCAGGCTTCTTGGGCGGAGTGACTGCAGATGCTGGGGGTGTCCAGGGTTAAGGGGGGCTGGTCGCTGCTGGCCGCTAGCTCAGGACAGCTCAGCCCTTCGCTGGTGGAGCCTCTTACCCAGGGGGACATGTGGGGCAATTCTTCCTTCTGCAGTAACCTCCCCCCCCATATGTCCTTGAAATACTTAAAATTTTTTTGCTTGATTTTCAGTAGAAAACAAAACCTTTACATCAAAAGTAGTTTTCAACACTGTGCTCTTTTAACTGCTCTCTGTTTCGGTTTAGCCTGGTTTCTGACTGCCTCAGGGGCACAGTCTTACTGTCTCAAACGTGTCTTGGGGCAGATTTTTTCTTTTCTGTCCATCTGCCAATTGATTGTTTCTTTTGATTACCATATCTAACTTTGAAAATATGATGGTCCAAATTACTCTGTGGAGTATGCGTGCACCTAGGACACCACTTCTGGGAAGTGATGACCTGCAGTGCCTCTGACCCCACAGAAACAATCTTGATGCATGGAGCCTTGAGCACTAAGGGAGCCGCCAGGGAGAGACTTGAAGAAAAAGAGAACATTCTTCAGTTATCTCCTTTAACCCACCTTCTCCTGATTCTTTCATTCCCGCCTCTTCCCTCCACACCCAGCACTTGCATCCTCCACCCAGATCCTTAGGTCAGAAACACGGCCGCTGTGTGAAGTATATTTCTTATGTCGACCAGGTTTCTCCTTATTTTCTCTATCTTTTCTAAAAGGGCCGTGCCCTCTTGTGGGGCTGTAATCACGCACAGGGCGACTTCTGATGGCTCGATTCCCAGTTGCTGAAGATGCCACAGGTGGGGCTGGGCTGAGCTCCTGTTTCCCAGAGAGAAATCCTCAGAGATGAGCCTCTGGCTTGTCCCCACTGGCTCACCTGATCCTCGAATGCATCGCTGGCTCCTGCTCCTGGGTTTGGGAGGTGTATGATCCCCAGTGTTTCAGTTCTCACATTTCGAGACCTTATTTCAGAAATTAATACGAAGCCTCAAAACATGAGTTGCTGGCATGATTATTTATGTTGTATTCTCAAAAAACAAACAAACAAAAAACCAAACAATTCTTCAGTGAAGCTCAAGGGCTCTTTTCTCCTTGGTTCACTTCGGTAGCATTTTTATTTTTTGTATCTTCATCTCAGAATTTTTATGCAATATTGATGCAATAGAGGTTTCCGTGTGTTTTGTTACTGAAAAAGCGCTATTCTTTAGCATGTCTCACTTTCTGCTTAATTGCCTTGGACTCACCAGACTTTCAGAATAGATCCTCAGCATTCTGTGCCCCGGGAATCGCCACGGCATCTGTTGTGACAGGGAAGGCAGACTTTTTCTCTTGTGACAAACGAAGCCGCTCATTTCAAAAATGTTCAGGAGTTAGGCAGCCCTGGTGTAAATTCTTCCCCATTCTTTAGCTCTACACTCATTCATCTGGTCATCCCTTGATTATTATGGAGATTTGGGGTTCACTGTGAATTTGAAAGAAGAGATCACAGTTCATTTTCCTGTAGCAGTTCAGTGAAATATTTTAGTTCCCAATTTCTTCAGCAATAGGTGGCAGGAGACAAGTTGATCTTTTACCTTGGAACGCAGAAGAAAAGAAAAAAATAGCTCAAGGTTGTTTCATTTTTTTTCTCCTTAGGAAATTGGTGTTTCTCACTAAGCGGTAGAATGACATTGACTTTTCTCTCCTATGAAATAGTTAATCAATGTAGCACCATTCACATCTTTCCTGTTCTGTAGTTAATAGAGTTGATTCTAATCATAGACCATCACTGCAGACGTGGAAACAGGTCAGGTTGCTACATGTGCTTATCAAAATTTGAAATGTATGTTATTTTTTGTCTAGCTGGTTTACTTCTGAGAGTTTAGCGTACAGATATATCTGTTCAAGTGCTCAAACATGAACGTACAGCGATGTTTAGTGTAGCATTGCTTGTAAGAATGAAACACTAGGAAAAAACACTGGTCATCTTTACTAAGTAATAATTCTTTTATTCATTTTTGGTTTTGATGTCCACGGGTCTTGAGACTCTGTGAGTGGCTGGGAATACTCAGTACCAGCCATTATGGAACTTTTACACTGTTGGGGTTGACAACGATTAATCAAATGATCACACATGTGACTGTGCCCATAGAACTGTCATAAGTGCTACAAACACAACTAGAATTTCTAAGTTGTGGATTTAGCCAGACAGGGGGATTAAGGAAGGCTTCTCTGAGGAAGTACTCAGAGCTGAAGGATGAATAAATGTTAGTAAAGGTAAAGAGGAAAGGTATATTTGACGTAAAAGAAAGAGCTCTAGAGGCCCCGGGCAGGTTGACATGGCAAATAGAAGGTGCTGGAAGGAGTCCAGTGAGGTTAGAGACGAGAGAAGGGGGAGCACAGTGTGAAAGGAGACTAGATAGGAGGAGAGGGAGCAAATTTTGCAAGACCTGTTAGACCACTTCAAAGAGTGTGTAATCTTTTCCCTAAAACCTATGGAAAATATTTGGAGAGTTTGAACAGGACATGATCAGATTCACATTTCAAAAACAGTGCTTTGGCTGTTTTGTGCAGAAAGGGTTGAAAAGGTCAGCCCAGCTCCAAGGCTACTTTCGTAATCCAGGCTAGAAATGATGACCTCCTGGGCTCGGGTGGTGATGGGGTGATGAGGACGGGAGGGACATTTTGAAGAGTAAATAGCAACAGAAGTGGGTCATGGACTGAATTTGTGCAGGAAGAAGAGTCAAGGATGATTTCTAGATTTCTGTTCATATTTGTGAGGGTGTGGGGCAGTGCCATTCACTGGATGAGAGATGCCAGAGGAGGACCAGGCCACAAGGGAAAGGTCAGGAGTCTTAGTTTGGACAGGCTGAATTTACGGTGCCAGTAAAAAAAATTATGATTGAGCCACACAACATAAAGCTATGCAACCTTAAAACGCGGTATCATGCAAACATGTTTAAGAGATATGCTAAGTGAAAAGGTGTAAAAAAAGAGTGCATATGTTTATATATATGTGTGTACAAATATGTTTGCATATGCACAGAAGGTGGAAAGGTACAAAGACTATTAAGAGTGGCCTTGGAGGGATGGCAGTAGGTACATGAAAGGGAACTTTCATGTTCTCTACCCCCTGGTTGTACTATTTGAATGAATTACAATGAGAATGTATGGCTTCTATAAAAAAAGAAAATGAATGACAGTTTGAAGTAAACAGCTAAGATGAGAGTATTTTTCTTTCAGAGTTTTCTTCGTTGGAAAACCTTGTAAGCATTATTATATTTTTTATTTAGGAACAGACGTTTTTCCCCCTACAGTTTTACTTCCCTCACCCAGGAGCTCTTACACTTTGCCTTTTAATCTTCCACTAGATTGCACTATTACACTAGATTTCACATAGTCTACATACTGTTTTGTAGTCTGCCTTTCACTAATTTTATTAATTTTAAAACAGTCCAACATTTTGCAGATGAGGACATTAAATCCTAATGGTTCATTCAGTGACCACATGCATTATGCTTCCCTTTTGTGATGGCTCCCACTGGTGCTCCTTCCTTGTCTAGTATTTCTGAGATAAAATACAGATAGTTCCGTTTCCGGGCAGTGGAAACCCGGTAATACCGTTTATGCCTTGGTTGGGCTATTTGAGCAAAAGAGTAAAACCACCAAGAGAAATGTATAACCCTCCCTTTGCCACTAGCTATTCCATTAAACCAACACTTCTTTTATTGACACATTTTCCTCCTTCAGCTTTCATGTGTGTCATGCAAAGTTGAATCTTGTGCTCATACTGCTTTTGTTACATTATGCGCTCAGAATAAACCTGAGTTTCTGAGAGTCAGAGGGTACACATGTCAGTATCACTTGCTTCTTACTGCATCTGGCTTTCCTCAGAAGGGTTAAACTGCAGCTCCCAACCAGCATGCCTTGGCCAGTGCTGAATTAAGACTTGTTAAAACGCCATCTTCTTAGCCTTGCGAGAGGCCATGTGGAGTTTGGGATGGTTGGAGCCTGTGGGCTGGTGGCTTTGCTTTGAGCAAAGGTAAATGCTCTGAGCGTTTACTCCACGCTGCCTTGGAAATAGTATCATTTTTCATGTGTCTTATGTCCATGAGGGAAAAAGAAAGAGAGAGAGAGAGTGCTATATTTTATAACACCAGCTATAGTAACCATAAGTTTTTTCATTTGAACATCTAGTTTTTTAAATCACATATAAAGAAATCTAAATTTTTGTTCATATTAGTTGAAGATTAAAGGTAATAACTCAAACCGTTTTTTAGAATATCATTATGTGCTAAGCCCTCCTCTAAGGGTTTTAAATGTATTATCTCATTTAACACTCACAGTGTCTCTATGAAATGGGCACTCTTCTGTCCCTACCAGATGAGGAAACTGAGGTACGGAGACACTGAATACCTTGCCCAATGGACGAACATCGGGGTTGAACCCAGACACTCTGTCTCCGGAGACTCTGGTGTTAAACACTACTTCTCTCTATTCCGATCTTATTTCACCCGAAGCCCAATGTCTTAGCCAGCTTGTGCCAAAATTACAAAATTTTGGTAACTTTTCATTGTATTAAGTAATACTTATGTCATGCCCTGCCAGGCTCTTCTGTTTTAACAAAGTTTGGAGGTTTTTACTCGCATTCTCAGTTGCAAGCCTTGCTATTGCAGTTCTCTGAGGAACATCTTTTCCTGACTCCCTCCCGAGATGTGGGTGGGTAGTCCTCCTCAGCAAATCCTTCTTTTTCTCCCCAGGTTCCAGCTAACCTTCTTCTTTTAGTGAGGTGTGGTGTGTGTGGTGTGTGTGAGTACACGGGGTTAGTTTCCATGGGCTTTGCCTTCTTGCTAGCTATTTCTAATCCAGCAGTCAGGGGAAACTTATTTTTCCTGGAAAGAAAAAGAAATTGAAGATGACCTGCTAGTAATAATAATAATAACGTCTCAAATTACATTAAAATGATATAGTTTTCAACTTGCTTTTGCGCTTTAATCATGTGGGGAGTTGTGTTGGTGAGTGGATGACTTGAACTTTGGAGGCGGTCAAGAAATGGGTTCAAAATCTAGCCCTGCCACTTACCAAACACAAGAGCTGGGATAAGCTACATCATTTCCTAAGACTTCTTATCTTCATTGCAAAGGGGAACTAATAAATACCTGCTTCACAAAGCTGTTAACATAAGGATTGAATTGGTTAATATGTATGGAACCCCTCCCACTTGGCATCCCAAACACGGTAGCTCATAGGAGTAACGCCAGCTAACATTTTGTGGGAGAGAAAATATAACAACAATATGGGACAATTTGAAAACTATTATGGGTAGTTGCATAAAGGAAGGGAAGAGGAAATGGAGAGGGTCAGGGAGTGACACGGTGACATTAGGAATGGAGAGAGAAGGGAAGCCATGGAGGAGATGTAAGCTGTACATCTAATTTATGGGAAAAAGTCTGTGTCTCCTTCCAGTAAAATATGAATAGGGATGAAACAGTGGACTCACCTTGATTGTAAGGTGAGTGTGTTAATCAGATTAAATTTCATTTGGCGTATCCTGCTGTTTACTCGGACAGTGATGTTGGAGTGAGTTATTATTTATTATTTCTATCCCTTGACATTCTGATTAGCTCATCAGCAGTCAGTCACTATCCACTCTTCAGTTGCTTTTATTAAGTAACGAACTCCTCCTCCCCCAATCAGGAGGTTATTCGGGGTTGGGAAAGAGTGATGTCTCTGGAGAGAGGGCTTGCCCCAGGCCAGGTGAAACGTAGTCATGCTGCTACAAGACTCAGAACAAACCATGGAATTTTAAGACAAACTTTTAAGTATTGTATGGTTTCTAGAGAATTTAAGAGTATGCCAGCCACCTTTGGATTCATTCCGACTTTGATGATTTTTGAGAGGGAGCACAGGAATTGAATAGATAGTATAACTTGATATGCTAGCTAATTTTGAAAAAGTCTCCTTAGTTGGAGTTGTATAAGCGTAGTGTGTATGTAACTCTTTGCTTTTGTGTTTATGAATTGGAGCAAAAATCACATCCAGGTACAATTGTAGCATAGATGATCATGAACCTGTGAGCACAGTGGACTTCCTTTCAGGATTTCTGAGGATGGTCCCATTATCTGTGAAACGAGTCCAAGAACCAGACTATACACGCTGACTTTTTTTTTTTTTACACATCAGAATTAATCTTGAAAAGTTATATATAGAATATTGTAAAAAGTAAATCATATTTTTCCATCCTAACTAAGGAAATTGTTCTCACAGAAAAAAAATTGCTATGGTTCTTTTCAAATGAAAATCAAACTTGAAAGCACTAGCTTTTTTCAGCGAGCATTCTACATTTGTCAGTGTACAGATTACAGTACTTTTTATATGAGAAGTTAGTCGAGTGGATCCACACCATTAAAAACAAACAGTTATTTTCATGTTGTTGAGATTTTCCCCTCAAGGTCTGCGACTTGAATGTTTAAGCAGACACAGCATCCGTGACATTGTCCTCCTTTAGTGACGTTCGTTGTCTGGTGAGTAGAGACATAAAAAGCTGTCTTTTTATTTAGATTTATTGGGCTGTGATCTTCTGTGGTCAAAGTAGGAATTTAGATGGATCAATATGAACTTTAAAAAAGGAGTGTGTTCAAAGCTGTGTTGGCCTTAAAATAGAGCAATATCTGTGGGATGTGTTTAAACTGTTGTGCCCTGCCTCTATTGTATAACAATTGAGGCATCAATCAGATATGTGTTTTGAACCCTGTAAAAGTCAGCTAGACTGCCCTTACATAGGACCTGGAAAGTATGAACAATGATATGTCGGTTCACCTGACAAGGACGAGGAGCCGTGTTAAATCTTATGCTGGGTTCGTCAGGTTCTAAAAGCCAGAGTGTAAAACAAAAACATCCTATAGAGTTATTCTAGTAATTTCTTTAAATCGACCTTAAAGTACAACATGTGCAGTTTTGTGTATATAACTCTGAACAGTAATTCTTATGCACAACATAGTCTGAGAACCACGGGGCTAGAATAAAGGAAGGAACAAAAGGGGTGTTGTCTGGACACCCAAACTATTGTTTCTTCATGGTAACTCCCCAGTCCATGGAAAAGTGGAAAACTCTAAAGAATCTTGCTTGCCTGCAGGATTTACTCCATTCTCCTTTGCGATCAAGCCTCTGCGATCTTCAGACATATTAATAGATTCGGTTGCTAATGTAAGGATTAAACAAGACGATATACGTGGAAGCACTTACTCAGGCCCAGGTGATGTGATAGATTTAACTCCAAGTGCTGCTCGTTGTTCTTTGGAAAGTTGCAGAGAAGAATTTGGCCAGCTGCTTCCTGTCTTTCTAGGTTGAGACTTGCCACTGTCCAGCAGTGACTTACATGTTCTTGCAAATTGGCTGCCTCTGTGGGCCAGTTGGAGGTAGGAGTGGGTGAGGTTTTCATTTCTAAGGTCAGCCCTACATGTGGCGGATATGATGTGACTCAGTTGAATATCCTACATGCCCTTGGGATCTGTAGGTCTTCTTTTGGCCTTCCAGAGTTCAGACTTGTGTGTGAGAATCACCTGATGAAATTGTGTAGCCCACCTACCTAGACTTTCCATGGTGAAGCCATGAATATGTGTTTTTTTCAATGTTTTTATTATGTATTTTGGGGGATATGTGCGAACATGTATTTCTAGAGAGCTGCCCAGGTGATTCTTATGTAACCAGCATAACCTTGGGGAGTAGGATATTTTGCCATAAGAGTCTATGAACATTTCTGGCCCTATTTAGCTTAAATTATTTAGGAAATGCTACTGTATTTTTATGTAGATTTAAAAGGACATAATTTAAGTTATTAAGTGAATCAACCACTTATTAGCTGAATGAGCAATAAGATTAACCTTTTAGTAGATAAACATTAGTATGCTTAGGTTTACATATTTTAAAAATTGAATACCAACCAAGTCGATTTGCTTGGGGTGCTAGAACCTTTGATTTCCCTTCCCAGAAATATCACTGAAGTGGTCACCTGAGGTTTTGTTTGCTTGTTCGTTTTTAATAACTTGGGTTTGAATTGCATTTTCTTTTTCATTTTGGAAGGTAACTTGGCATTTCTCATCAGTTAGTGTACGTTCAGAATTTTACTTGTAATTCGGTTTGGGAAGGACATGTACATTTCATCTCTGGTTTACTAAGGTGAGGAGCCCTTTCAACATCCAGGTTTCTGTTCCCCAGCACGTGTTTGTCTTCACTCATCCTCACTGTCTGATTCACGGAGGATTTTCTTTACTTGTGTGTGCTTGGTCCCACCCTTTCCAGTATTTCTAGGACTGTGTCTCATCAGTTATGCTCCTTCTCTTTATCCTTTGTCTCTTTCTGTCTTTCCCCCAGCTTAGCACAAAATCTGTTCCCCACACTAAAATAACCGACCCTTCTCTTCACCTCGCTGCACTTCAGTCGACCATGTCATTCTATCTGTCTCTCCATTCCGGCCAGTGTCCTTGAAAGACGAACTGCATTTGCTGTCTCTACATCTTGACCTTTTGCACTTCGGCCCCTGTGCTTACCACTTTATTGGAACTGGACTTTAAAGGAGTCCCTGGTAACTTCTCGTGCTCCACACCTAGCAGTCTCCTCAGCTCTCATCCTCGGACCGTTTTGCCGTAGTTGAGGATGCTGATCACTCTTTCCTTCTGGACATGTCTTCTGTTGACCCGTGTGACACTTCAGGCTCCATTGTCCAACCTCTGCCACTGCCTCTTATTTCTGTGCTGACTCGTTCTCTGCGTTTGCCATGTAAATGTGTTGATTAGCATGTTCTTCTCCCTTTGCCGTCCCTCCCGCTTTTGTTCGTTTGTTCGTGCTGTATTTCAGTCCAGGAGCTAGGACAAAACTATGGGGTACGCCCTGGGGCATTCTTGGACTGAACCCAGAGGAAGCGTACCTGAGACACCAGGGGAAAGGAGACCCAATGTGGTAGTTAAGAATTGGTGCCCAAATATCAAGTCTGCAAGTAAGGATGAAAAATGGGACAGTAAGCAGTGAGACTGGCAGTTTGTATCATGGGAAAGAGGATAGACAAATGGGTCAAGAGCATGAATGTATTCTTCTCCAGACCACTTTGTACATGAGGGCCTAGTGGGGGTGACTTGGGAGCACGATCTCTTTAAGGAATTGCTCTGGGGCTTTGACTTCACAAGTCACTTCTCTGGGGACAAGCCTCAAATCTGCATCTGAATTTATTCAGATTCTCCTCTGAACCAGAGCTCTATTTCCATCTTCCTCTTAGATGGGTTCCCCTGGATATCTAACTGGTACCCCAAATTTAACATATTCCAACTGAAATTTATTATCTTTATCCTGAAACCAACTCTTTTTGGGGGAGGGGTTCCTACTATATCACTGCTTTGTCATTCTGGATCAAAAATTAAAGGCATCTTTGATCCTCCTGTTAGCCCACATCCAGCAATTTGAGAAGTATTGTCAGTGTTGTCTCCACGATGGCTTGTAACTGGCCCTACCGTTACTTCCTTATGCCCCAGCTGCTGATTTAGGGGCTGTCTGCTACTCGACACTCCAGCTAGCCCCCTAGTAGTATCCCCTTACCCCAGTTCTTTCCATTGCTCTCAGAGTAATGTTTCCAAAACTCAACTGTGAATTTAGAAAACACTTCAAACTTATTACAACATTACTAGCTAGTGGTAATTGCTTCCCACTCAGTGTTTTTATAGCACTTATGCTTTCTACCATTGTGTATGTATGTGCGATGATGACATAGATACTATATTATATATTATGTGTATGTTTCTGTACATGAATGATAAATCCGTGTAGATTGTAAGCTCCTTGGGGGGTAAGAATTGTGTCTTATTTACCTGCTGTCACCATATATTCCTTGTATTGACATGCAACAGGTATTCACTGAATGGAATTAAACAGCTAGCTGGGCTGGAAGGAAGGACCTGATCCCAGTTAATAGTAGGTAACCTATGAGAGTCATTTTAATTTAACATTAATTTCATTTCTTGTGCATTTGTTTTATTCGAAAAGCTTTTTTATTAAGCTCTGCTGATGGCATAAATGGAACAGTTAACTGGAAGACCAAACAGGCCAACAATTTTATTATCAGCAGAAAAATGGCTGCTGGGAAGAAACATGGTGAGTTTAGGTTGTAAATCTAAATCCCTTTTGGGGAGTCTGCTTCCAATATTCCTTTTCCTTTTTTAGTCATGTGTGGATTTTTTAAAAGTCAATCTGAAAAAAATTAAAATTTGTTTTCCTAATCTTCTAAAACTTCTGATTCTCTATGTTCTTAATCCATTATTTTCCAAGTGTTTTTTCCTTTGCTAGAGTTAATGCCTTTTTTCTTTTAACTAAAAATAATTCTCATGTTTTTAACCTATTATTGCCCCTTATGCAGTCACTGACTTGCCACTTATAAAAATTGTCCCAGTGTGGTTATTATAACAATTTACTTATAACATTGAAAAACATTAAGAAGTACATTTAACATAAATGATTTTAAAACAGTGTTGATATAACCTCAGAAAAATGGTCATAAAATGTTTTAGCTAATAGTGGATGGTTTTTCGAATGATTTTTGTGCAAAATAATATTGATATGTTTTGCTATTAAATAATTAGATGGCACTTGTTTTGTATTGAAAAGATGACCTGACCCTTGAACGATTTCTTGTTCCTCCTACTTTTTTCTTTACATGTATAAAAGCCCATCAGCAATACACCAGGACCTTTGAAATACTGCATTTCATCAGGGAGAAAAAAGACTTACTTAACCAAAATATTAGTTGTGTTCAAAATATCAGTTATCATTACGAGTTTCCAGTTAATAATATATTTTTTGATTATTTGCCTTTATGATCCCTCTTACACCTCACTCCTCACCACTACCACACACACACACACACACACACACACACACACACACACACACTTTTTACTATATATGGTCACAAACATTAGCAGAATGGTAGCCTGATTTTCATAACTTTGGGGCAACTAAAGCGTCTATAAAAATAACAATTTAAAAATATTTGTAAAAGAACAGTAGTTTTATGAGCTAAAATGGCCTTACTGCCGAATAAAACCTGGGTACCTTATAGGAGTAATTCCTGACTTACTTCATTTTCTTCATCCATCCCTCAAGGAGGGGCCACTAACTTTTTTCTAGCTAGCACCAAATTATTCCTCAGCTGGAATCTTCTATGCCCAGACTTGTTTCATAGTAACACAGAAGTTCTCAATGTCTCCTACCCTGCTTCTTTGAAACAAACCCTCAAACACTTTTGCATTTTTAAGGAATTTGCATTGCTAATATCGATAAGAAAATATGGAGTTCTAGAAATGACTAAATACATCTTGAACCTACTGAGGTGTAACCAGTTCAGGTTAACACATTCTATTCCTCAGTTACATTTGAATTCATCCTTTAGCTTCTTCTCTCTCTCTGGTCTCCTCGTCCAATTTAAATTGTATCATTATGGTTCTGTATTACTGAATATCTTATACAGGGAGCGGTACGGTTCAACTGTGTGAACAGAATTGTTTCTAGTAGCCTAGTTAGCAAGGGCATTTTAAATGCTATCTCAGATCTGTCAAGTGTTCTGTGAGATGTTCTTGACCGTGAATCCCAGTCATTCTTTTTTTGCTAATTTAAGAGAGCACAAAAGATTATAAGAGTATTTAAATAGGAAAATGAGTTTAGCAATTGTATTTTTCATGTAACTTTCTTTTTAAATATTGTTGCAATTCTTAATTTTAGTAGTGGGGTGATGCCTTATTAGTAAATAGGATTTTGAGGAGTTTAAACGTCTCAAACCAACACTTTTGGCATAATTCTACCTCAATGCACATGGAGTGGTTGTAAAAATCAGAAAGAACACTCTAAACATGGATTCCTTTTTTATTCCTGGGGTGGGGGTAGAGGAACTTAAGTTTTACCCCTGGAATAATTTAAATAAAACAGAATAAGTAAGCCTTTGTATTACTCACTTATATACTTCACTTAGATAAACATCTTCAAGTAAGTTGTCTTACTTAGGACAACTCATGTTCTAAAATGGGTTAGCCTTAGGTTTATGGGTACACTTTCATTCCTTTTTTCCCTAAGAAACAAAGATAAGTCAAAATGATCATGCACTGATTTTGTAATTATTTTCAACTTAAATGTTAAACTTTAATTGGATATCATGGGGATGAAATAATATGTACTCCAAATAGTTGGGTAGAATTCTCTATTGCCATCTTAAAGGAGTCTCTGCCTTAGCTTACTGACAGTCAGGTGCTCTTGGGGCTTAAAATGTATTCTTTGCCAATGAAAAGTGGTAAGTCCGGACGAAGGATCAGCACCTTCTAGGACTTCAGAAGATCATCTCCCCAAGACGTGAACTTCTCCTTCTAGGCTCTGGCTATGAGGGCTGAGATGTCTCCTTCTAAACTCCAAGTGTTTTTCTTTCTTTAAACAAAAGAAACTTAAGGTTTGTTTCTTGAAATTGTTATTGTCAGCTCACTTTTTCCAATGGTGTAGTGTGATGATAACTTCATGAGATAATAAAATAAACTTGGGTTATCCGGTCAAATTCTGATTCATCAGAAAAATGAAAGTTAATTAAGAAAATTAAGGTGTTAGGCAACATAATTAGCTTACTGTAGTGGGTTGTAATAATATAATATACAGCCACCAAATGTATTACCTTTTGTTTTCTTTTTTTTTAAATCCTCACCCGAGGATATTTTTTCCATTTTATCTTCAGATAGAGTAGGAGGGGGAGAGAGAGAGAGAGAAACATTGATGTGAGAGAGGCACATGGATCGGTTGCCTCCCGCATGACCCCGACCAGGGCCAGGGACAAACTGCGACCGAGGTACGTGCCCCTGACCAGAATCGAACCTGCGACCCTTTGGTCCGAGGGCCGACACTCCAACCACCGAGACAAACCGGCCAGGGCTTACCTTTTGTTTTCAAACAAAACACATGATTACCTGGATTCAAGTCGTGGCTCTTCCTCTTACTAGTCCAGTAGCCTTGAATCTTTCTCTCCTGGGTTCATTTTTGTTATCTATAAAACGAAAGACTGGACTCTCCAGGAGAGCAAAGGCATGCCAGCTGCAGGTGGTCCGTCAGGAGTTCCGAGCTAAGCAGAATGTCATGGCCTTGTCCCAGTGGGCAGTAACGCTGTGAGCTGTGTCCTCGTAGAGAAGGCATTTAGCCTGGCCAGGCAAAGCACTTTTCAGCTGCCCCGTTCTAGGAGACTAAGTTTATTGATTACCAATTCGTAACGGTTGGCAACCGCTTTCCAACTGACATTTTAGGAAAAAACTGCAAAACAAACACATTATTATTACATGAAAAATCAAGATATTTAACTCCGGTTTAGAAAAATGGTTTCCGTAAGTGGCTTCAGTTGGAGGGTTATAAAGAAACCCTCTGCTGTTTGTAGAAAAAGACCCAAGTAGTGGTTTCTCTTCTGCCTCGTGTACAGGGAAATGGCCATCTCTTAGAAGGATGAAATTTAAAAAGTCTGTTTGATGCCTTCCCTGTGATGAATTCTGCAGCCCAGGCAGGGGCTATCTGCAACTCAGGGCCAGGGCTGGAGATGGGTAAAGGCAGGGAAATGGGGGACATCTGTAATTGTGTCAATAACAAAGACATAAAACTGTAGCTGACCCCCCATTCCCCAAAGAGTGGCCTGCTGCACTTTCCGGTAGAGTAAACTCCTAGGGGAAGAGCAGACTGCTGAGAAAAGCTTTTGTTTCAAAGCCAAGATTTTGAAAGTTGGGTTGATAAAACAAACGTAAGGTTAATCTTAGGGAAAAAAGCAAAACAGGTTGTGTACCTGGCTGGATATTGATGTGTCTCAAAATATTTTTCTACAGCAATTATTTCATGTCGTCATTAAAGTTCAATTTGACTCTAGAAATAACACATGAAAAAATAAATTAGGAAGGAAACCATAAACATATCAGCCTCTGAAAACCCTGAAATGGGTTGCCTTGATTGCAGACGTAGCAAATGGATTCCTCTCTTACAATCATTCCCGACGCATTGGTAGCAGCTCCTTGGAGTGCTGCGTGCACAGGGCTTTTCGCTGTGAAAACTACAAAATATAACACAAGCCTTATTTTTCCTGTCAGTACTTACAATGTTTAATTATCAGGGATGATCATGTAATTAAATAAGTTTAGTAATTGTATGTTGGATATCACTTTCTTTTTAAAAAACATTCTGATTCTTAACTGTGCATGGTGCCGGTGTTCCTTCTATAAATTTTGAGAAATTGAGATGTCTGGTCGCTCAGGCAAAAGTTTACTTTAAAAGCTGTGCCAGGTAATTGGCTATTCAACATTATCTTTATATCTTCAACATATTTTAAAATCTTCATCATTATTCTTATCCAATTTTCCCCCCAGTGATTCTTACTATTAGGACAATGCTACAAACAGTCGGGACAGGACACATCCACTGTATCATTTAAGTAATTTGCACTCATACAGCACCTTTGTCATGCCGCCCAAGGATTAGCTTACATCTTACAACTCTCTGAGCATGAGAGACAAGATTGAAATACATTTAGAAGCAGACTTTAATATCTTATTAATACATTACTTGTTAATTATGGTGTGTTATAATATCCTTAGTCTGATTTAGCTGTTGCTAAATGTAATAGATCATTTAATAGGTCTCTTTGTTTAAATTATGCAGTATATTTCCCTCACATCAAATAGTAAGAAATTATTTTATACAGTGCATCCAGTTCATTCATTTTGGTCTGACAGTTCATGTTTACCGAACAGATGGATTGAATTAAGACCTTCTAGGGTATACTCACTTCTGAATGCATTTAATATGTGGAGTTTACGCTGCCACCTCCACAGTAATGCCTGTATCCCAATTGTAGTAAGATCATCTATTCAGAAGTACTGCATCAACTAAGAACCAAGATAAGCCACAGAAGGGTCTTCGGGTAGCCACAGCAGACAGAAGCTGCAAACACGGGCTCCTGTTTTTCATGCCTGGCAGAGTGCGCGTTAAGGCAGTACCAGTTTGTTCCTACATCCACACGCAAGCCCACCTCACTTGGAAGTCTGCTTTCTGAACCTGCAGCAGGTGAAGAGCGGCAAGTCAGAAGGGCAATGAGAAATGACAGCTGACGACTTGTCCTCAGCTGAGAAAACAGAAAATCTATAAAACACGCAGCCTTTAAAAAACATTAGCTGACCGGGACCTGCTAGCGCTCGTGTGATCAGTAAATGACAAAGCAGCCAAACGGTCCATCAGGGCATCACTGTATAATAGAACAGAGCGTAATAATTGATGTGCCAAATGATGGGCTTCACCCATCGTGAAAAAGGATCGACGGCTGCGTGCTTTAGAAAACCCAGCCCTCTGACATGTTTCTTCCCCGGGGATCCTGGAAACTAAGATTTTATAGTATTCCCTTAAACCATAGAAATTAATAATCGATGATATAAATGGACCCTTGGAAGTGATTAATTTGTTGGTCAAGTATCAATGAGAGAGAGATACACATAATAAATACCTCATAAAGGTCACCTGGACGTGAATATGAACATTACTTTATGGCTTTCCTCTCAAAGATTTCAGAGGAGCGACGGCTTTAAGATTTAAATGTAACTGGGACTTGGCAGGTCTTACGCTCAGCAGCTAGTTTAACTTTATAGCCACGTACTTGTTCTTGGTGATACAGAAAAAAGGTAAGTGGTGTGTGGATTTTTTGTAAAGAAGGGACTTTGCACATGCCTGTAAGCCATTAAAAATAAGCACTGTAATAATTATGAAGTTATGTGCTATAGCTTCCTTAGCAATGAACTACCATAATCCTTTCAAAATTTAATGTTTATTAAACACCTCCAAATTTGCTTTTGTTTTTAAGTAGTTGTAAATAAGCACACTCTCCTATTTTCATGATGATGTTGCCTCCTGTAGGGAGAAAATGTCAAATGGACTAATAAAAGAAGACAGGATGCTGTTTAGCTAGGATGAGATCCCACGTTATTGCTATCGCCATCATCATCTGTTCCTCGGTTCTTGGCTCTCTGCTGTAACGTAATATACATTGTTGAGATGGTCTGTAGTTTCTACACCTTACGATGGATATGGTGAAAACAGTTTTGTGAAAAGATTTTGCTAGCGTGGTAACAAGGGATATTGGAGCTACATTTAGGGAGGGTGAAATAATTACCCTGGCCATGCCCGAATACCCTTTTGCTCTTCTCAACTCGGATATGGAATTTTTCCTTTTAAAAAAATCTGTTATTTATGACTACCTGTGTTCATTTCTTAAGTCTGGCAAATCTAGCTACCCTTGCTGTCTGAAGATGGTGTTTTGGACCCCCTGTGAGTTGTACTTTTGGTTTAATTGTGTTTCCCATTAACGGTGATGGATTTGCACGGATTTAGCCACACAGTGGTTTCCAGTTTCATTGTATCCAGTGGCATGTGTTTGTAGAGGTAATGGATTTGCAGCTGGAGACTCTTGCAAAGCCATGTGATACACAAAGAGTCCAGACCCTGTGACCTCAGCTTGATTAGCATGGCACTGTACATATGTGTATTTCGGAGAGTATTAAGATTTTAGTACTGTGGATTGTTCAGGTGTTTGCATTTGATTTCCAAGACTAGCTTTTCAAGGAAAATAACGAGCTTCAAGCTTGTTTGTGAGTAGTGCCTAGACACAGGAGAGTACAACGTGTTAACTGCTAATAACAGCCTTTGTGGGCGTAGGTGCAGACCCTATCAGCGTTATTTATATAGCTCATGTTTATAATAAAAGCCTGTAACTTCAAATTCTCTGTGTCACTTGTTGTTTTGAAAACTAAGTGAGGTGTAACTACTGCCCAAATAGCCTCTGTTGAAGAGCTATTTGTTTTGCGAGTTAACAAACCAGAAAGGGTAAGGGAAAGGGTGCTTCTCTAACACGTTGTGAGGGTGCGCATCATTTAAACTGATGCTACGGAAAGGAAGTATTACTTTCACAAACAAAACACAGTGGCTTAGTCATTTTCCATTTCTGAATGATGAATGTGTCACACATCTGTGTCATGTTTTTCTCAAAGTAAATGGCATACTATATACTTAAAGTGAAGCAGGCTTTACTGCGGAGTTGCCAAGGTAACTGACCAGCAAGCAGTTCAGCAGATTGCAGAGAGGCAATAGAGCACACATGAATAAAGAAATGCACGTGTCATCTTAAAACCCAGGAGGGCCGTGCTAGCCTGTGGCTTGGCTCCGTAGATGCAGAAAAGTGTTTCATGGAAGCAGGAACTGAGGTAGCTGTTCTGTACTTGTCCTTGAAGTGAGGTGTTATACAGTAGCAGGCTCCCTTTCATGGTTCCACTTCAGGGCCTACCAAGGGTTTTATAGCAAATAGAATCATTTCAATGATCAGCCTTTCTTTTTGCTTATAAGCCAGCTTTTACCACCTCATGGCAGCCAAAACTAAGGGAAACTGTTGGTAATTAGTAACGTACATGGAGGAGGGTAACATATAAACTGCTGTACATATAGGAAAATTTGTTACAAAATTGAAATTGAAATTGAATATTATATATATTTAGTCCATGAACATGAGACCTGTGTTTACCTCTACAGTGCTCTGTATTAGAATGTATTCATCCATTCCCTAGGCATTGGTGAAATTATTCAAATATGCCAAATACCTTCTGGGTGCCGAGAAAATAATGAAGGTAAATAAAACTCAGTGCTGTACTTTAGGGTGTTTTTAATCTCTAGAAAGAATAAGTTCATAAGCTCCGAAGAGATTCCTTTAGATTATTCAAAATATTCCTGTGCTTTGGATGTAACCTTTTTGCATGTAGAATGAAATAACTGCTCAGCAGGAGTTCACCACTCTCCATAATTTGACTCTTGCCAGTTTTTCTCCCCCTCCTGAAATATACCCCAAGATCTAGCATCACTGGTTTAATTCCCTTCCTTGGAAGAACCCCATGGTATCCCGCAATTGTATTGTGCACATGTGTTTACCGCTGCAATGCCCGAATTCCCCATCTCTGAGTTTCAGGATCTTGCTAGTACTTGAAAAGCCATATTGAATTCTACTTCTTACGTAAATCTTTTCCAGATCTTTCTATCCTCTCTTGCTCCTCCTCATCTTCCCAGGTATTGCCAGAGCAGTTCATTCCTCTGGGATCATACCAAGTAGGTGGGCACTGGTCTCCCAAACCAGATGGTGAACTCGTAGAAGGCAGGGACCGGGTCTCCTTCATCTCTCCATTCTCTACAGCACCTTGCATTCCAGGGGGTGCTGTGGAATTCAACTGCTGAAAAGTCTCAAATTCTTACCCTCACAGTTTTTCTATGATTCCTACACCCGTTTTTTGGAATGGGACTATCTCCACCGGTGAGTAAATTGTTCTTGGGTAGAAGTTGGGTACTCTGAAGGCCATGGGAAGGCTACTTGTGAATACTCATGCAAAACAAGTCAGGAAAGATCGAGTCTCCCTACACACCGAGTTCAAACCTAACTCGCAGCTTCCTTCCCTGTTACATAGCCTTTGAAACTGTGTGTTTAGTAGTAAAGCTATGGATACGTGAAGCTACAAGCCAAATATTTTAGTTTAGTTTTACATTTTTGGCAGCCATCCACAGAACTGCAGGGACAAGTTTTCACAGATAAAGAAACATTTTTGTGGGAGTTCCTATTTTTTTGCTGAAAAATTTGCTGTCAGGGATCTTGCTATCCAGGGCTTTTAGTTACGTGTGAGCCTAGGGTGAGCAGCATTGGGGTTCTTAAGGTTAATTACTACATTTACAAATTCATCAGTGATTAAGAGAAAGAACTGGCCCCATAGGGTTTATCTGCTTAAAAATTGCAGCCTCTAGCCAGTCAGGAAGATAGAAAACCAAAAGAGGTTGTGGGGGTGACGAGGGTAATGGCAGTAATGTATTGGTGGAGATGCTGATATCAGAGGAAAAACAATAGGTGGAAAACTAATCAAACCAATTTGGTCATTTTAATGTACTTCCATCATATATCTTAAGTAACCAGTAAATCATGGAATCTGCCCCATTTCACTTAAAGCAATTGTTGGCACTGAATTATATTATGTAATTGTTATCACTTATTTATGATGTAGGATTATATGGCATGAATTATTAAATGTCAAGATCAGGGAAAATGGAATAAATCATTTCTAGGGGAGAGATGAGAAATAACACTCATAGGGAAAGTATCAATACATTTTTGTAAAGTTGCCTTACATATATTGATGGTATTAAATACTCTCATGTGCTTTGTCTAGCGAACAGTTAATACAGCTTTGATTCTGACCATTTAAAAATTACTCTTTATACTTTGCTTTGAAAAAAATAAACTGTAGCAATTCTGTAGTTGGTCAGTTCTCATGATGTTGGTTGGTAATAATTTCAATAAAAAGAAGTCACCAAAAAGATTTTATGAATGTCTTCATTATTTAATAACAATTTAAAATATTAAAATGTTTCTAATTTTGTTTACGCAGTGTTTGAAAAGTCTCTAAACGTGCCGCGTTGAAAGAGTTGTTTGATGTTTTGTCCTAAAATCACTTCCCTTTAAAACAAACTTCTTAACAATATCTTGCATGTTGCTTCAGTTTTCCCCGAAATGTCTGCACGGTGGAACCCTTCGTGACAGTGTACGTGAATGATCAAAAGCAGGTCTCATGATTTGTCTGTCTCCGATCTTCCCTCTTCGCTTTCAGTGTATACCATCTTCTCGAAGGTGCACTCTGATCGCGACGTGTACCCATCTGCTGGTGTCCTCTTTGTTCATGTTTTGGAAAGAGAGTCTTTTAAGGGAGAATTTCCACCTTACCCCAAACCTGGTATGTACTCGGTGGGGGAAAAAAGTAGTTAATTTACTAATTTTTGTTGTTGTTCATTGTGCATAATCTAGATGATACATGATAAAATGTTAACATTATTTAAAATGGTCTGGGTGCGTGATAAATTGGTGGTTGTAGAATATTTCCCATCAAAATATTAGAAATTTAATTACAGAAGGAAATAATTTTTGAATTTTGAAGAAATCATATTTTTGGTTTCCCAGTCTTGAGTTTTGGCTTCTGACAAAAGATCTATGTATATTTGCATAGAAGTATAGTTGTACAGTTATGATTTTTCATATTAAAACTTTGAATCTTACATAGTACATTGAATTTTTGAAAACTATACATATGTTGTAGAAGAGGATGAATTATGGTATAAGAAAGTGTTATCAGAAAAGCTTTTATAATATCAAATACTTTTATATGACTTTATAATAATATAATGAAGTTCAATTTTTCCCTGAAAGTAATACCAATTGCAGAGTCTTATTTAATTCACTATTGGTTTACATTATGTTATATTGGATTGTCATAAATTTTATTAAATTAATAGAGAGATAGAAAGACTAGCAAGAGAAAATATATTAAATTATTATAATTCTTAAGTAATAAAATGAATTTTCTAAAAATTATAGCATTACAATTAATGTAAATATTGTTTGTGTAGATTATATGATGAAAAGTATATCTGAAAACACTTATAAAATATAGTTAACCATGTTCTCAACAGCATTCTAGAAAAAAAGGTAGTATTTTCATCAATTATCTTTAAAAATGTGTTCCTATGGCATTCTGTGTTTGCAAAACAGCTAAACCTTTTGAGCAACAACTCTAGTATTTGAGAAGAAAACATGTAGTTAAGAGCAGAGTTTCTGGAGTCAGCCAAGATTAAATTCTAGTTTTACCAATTAATGTGACCATAGAGAAGTTACTTAACATGGAAAATTACATATTCCGTCAATAAAATTAGAGCTAATGATAGTACTACTTTTATAGGTATGTTTAAAAATCAGATGCAATAGCACCTGTAGGGCTAGGCACGTGCTAATAAATGATGCTATTATTTATTGTTTATCATTAATACAAGTTGTCATTATTACACTTCTTTTGGGTTTGTAACATCTTTCTCAATTCATCATCCATTGTTTTAAAATTACATTATTTTTGTTTTAATTGTACTTTTATAATTTTGAGATATTCCTCAAGATTAGTTTGATAGGCCAGTGTGGCTCAGTGGTTGAGCGTCGACCCATGCACCAAGAGGTTGCCGGTTCGATTCCCGGTCAGGGCACATGCCCAGGTTGTGGGCCCAATCCCCAGTGGGGAGCATGCAGGAGGCGGCCAGTCGATGTTCTCTCTCATCGATATTTCTCTCTCTCTCTCTCTAAAATCAAGAAAAGGAAAAAGAAAAGGAAAAACAATAATAATAAAAAGATTAGTTTGATAGTGTCCAGAGTCTCATGAAAGGAAGCCTTCTCAAGAGAATGAACACATCAACATGATTGAGAGGTTTTTCTGAAAGACAGTTGTCTCATTGGTAGTACTTTCTACTCCTTAGCTGACCAAAATAAGAAAAAAGAAAAAGAAAAGAAAATTTCCCCTGAAGCAGTATGAATCTGCTTTCATTTTTACATTACGTTTCTAGACAAACTAAACAACCAAAAGGAACTTTCTTTACATGAAGCCCTAATTTGAATTCCCAGATGGATTTAGTTGTGTGTGTGTGTGTGTGTGTGTGTATGTATGTGGTTGTGTATGTAGTTTGCTACAAATGTAAGAAAAAATGTTAGAAATATTTTGACTGAAACTACCAAAGCAACATGTGTGGAAATAACTGACTTATATTTTAATTCTGTTTCTTATCTAGGCGAGATCAGTAATGATCCCATAACATTCAACACAAATTTGATGGGTTATCCAGACCGACCTGGGTGGCTTCGGTATATCCAAAGGACACCATATAGTGATGGAGTGCTGTATGGGTCTCCAACAGCTGAAAATGTCGGGAAACCAACAATCATTGAGGTAATTAGAATGAGCAAAATTGTGTTTTGTTTTTATAATTTGAGTTTAGATGTTGAAATTAAAACTACTTGGCAGTGGTTTTCAGTATTTTATGCGTGGAAACACACTAGATAACATTTGGAAATGTACCATTCCTTTCTGTTCATTTTTAGTTTTTAAAAATTTATTGGGGTGACATTGGTTAATAAGGTTATAAGGTTTCAAGTGTACATTTCTATGATACGTGATTTGTATATTGCATTGTGTGCCCATCACCCAAAGTCAAATAATCTTCTGTCACCATATATTTGGTCCCCTTTACAACCCCCCCCCCCCCGGGAACCTCCATACTGTTGTCTGTATCTATGAGTTTCAGTTTTATATCCCACATATGAGTGAAATCATATGGTCCTTAGTTTTTTCTGACTGACATTTTGCTTAGCATAATATTTTCAAGATCCATCCTTGTTGTCACAAATGGCAATATCTCATTTTTTCTTATGCTGAGTAGTATTCCATTGTGTATATACCACATATTCTTTATCCAATCATCTTTTGAAGGACACTTTGGTTACTTCCCTTGTCTTGGCCACCATGAATAATGCTGCATTGAACATAGGGGTGCATATATCTTTGTAAATAAATGTTTTCAAACTTTTTGGGTAGATACCCAGAAGATGAGTTGCTAGGTCATATGGTAACTCTATTCTTAATGTTTTTAGGAGCCTCCATACTGTTTTCCATAGTGGCTGTACCAGGTTACATTCTCACCAGCAGTGAATGAGGTTTCTTTTTTCTCCACAACCTCTCCAACACTTGTTATTACTTGTTTTGTTGATAATAGCCATGCTAACAGGTGTGAGGTGGTATCTCGTAGTGTTGATGTGCATTTCTCTAATAGCTAATAAAGTTGAACATCTTTTCATATATCTGTTGGCCGTTTGTATGTCTTCTTGGGAGAAGTGTCTGTTCAGTTCCTGTGCCCATTTATTAATTGGATTGTTTGTTTGTTTGGTGTTTAATTGTATGAGTTCTTTATATATTTTGGTTATTAACCCCTTGTCAGAGCTCTTGTTTGCAAATATCTTCTCCTGTTTGGCTGATTCCTTTTTGTTTTGCTGGTGGTTTCTTTTGCTGTGCAGAAGCTTTTTAGTTTGATATAGTCTTATTCATTTATTTTTGCATTTACTTCCCTTGCCTTTGGGGTCAAATTCATAAAATCTTCTCTAAGACCAAGGTCCATAAGTTTAGTACCTGTTTTCTTCTATGTAATTTACTATTTCAAATCTTATATTTAGGTCTTTGGACCATTTCAAATTAATTTTTGTACATGAGGACAAACTATTGTCTAGTTTCATTCTTTTGCAGGTGACTTTCTAATCTTCCCAGCACCATTTATTTGAGAGGCTTCCTTTTCTCCATTGTATGTTTTTGGCTCCTTTGTCAAAAATGATTGCCCATAGGCATGTGGTTTGGGGGCTCTTAATTCTGTTTCATTGATGTGTGTCATTTCAGTTGTTTGTTTCAGCTTTTATATAAAAAAGGGCAGTCCAAATTAGTGGAAAAAATTAAGACATTTAAAATAAATAGATTACTCTAACATGAATTCTATTTAAGAAAATAAATACAAACTTATTTGCTCCATATTTAATTTCAAATGTCATGTTCGTTGAAATACAGTCATTATGCAGACATTTCATGTGCCTCTACCATGTCCTAAGCATTGTGATAGATGCTGGTGATAGAAAGATGAATAACAGGTGAGTCCAGGAGTTGAAGCTGAAATGGAAACACATACTTTGCCAACACTGACATGCCTGTTATAATAAGAATGTGCTGTTTGATGCAGGGTTGTAAGAGGGTAAATAAGAATTCACTTCATAGACTAGAAGGAAGGCTATTTTAGGCAGAAGAAATGGTGCATCAAAATATTGAAGGTATTAACAATCACATCTGCCTCGTAAGGAACAATGGTATCTATCTGAAGAGATGGTGCCACAGATCATTGGGGAAAAGGATGTCTGATTTATTGAATGGTACTCAGACGATTGGTTAGCAATGTGGCAAACATAAAATTAGATTCTTACTTCACAGGAAATACAAAACCCAAGTCTAGATTGAGGATTTAAATGTGAAAAGCAAAATTTTAAGCTATTATATGAAAATGTAGAGGAACTTTCTGAGTTTGGGGTAGGGAAGGATTTCTTAAATAATGCATAAGTATTTTTATTTAAGAGAAGATTGATAAATTTGTACTATATTAAACTTATGAACTTCTGTTCACCCAAAAGAAGCCATTAAAAAAAGACAATCCACAAACAGGAAGAAAGTATTTTATTTATATATATATATATATATATGACTGATGATATCTGAAATATAAAAAAGCACTGCTATAATCCAATAAGAAAAAGACATGAATGAATATTTCACTAAAGAGGAGACATATTAGGTAAAGAAGCTTACTACCATCAGTAATGAGGAATATTCAGATTTACATCACAATGAGGCCCTGGCCAGTGTGGCTCAGTTTTTTGGGTGCCATCC
This sequence comes from Tadarida brasiliensis, assembly GCA_030848825.1. Lineage (NCBI taxonomy): Eukaryota > Metazoa > Chordata > Mammalia > Chiroptera > Molossidae > Tadarida > Tadarida brasiliensis. The sequence continues at coordinate 70,888,055 of CM061267.1, read as the reverse complement.
CATGCAGCAAAAGGTCGCTGGTTCGATCCCCAGTCAGGGTACATGCCAGGGTTGTGGGCTTGATCCCCAACAGGGAACATGCAGGAGGCAGCCGATCAATGTTTCTCTCTCACATGGATTTTTTTTTTCTCTCCCTCTCCCTTCCTCTCTCTCTAAAATCAATAAAAACATATTTTAAAAAAATCACAATGAGAATTTTACTCTCAGTAAATCTCACTGTGAGTTGATGTGGGGATTGGCATAACCACTTTGGAAGACAGTAGTGAATATTTCACATATCTAACTATCACTGGACCCTGTGATCTGGTAGTCCCATTTCTAGGTTCACACCCAGAAGAAACACTTGCAGATGTCCACTCGGAGGCATGTGTTAATACAATCATGCTCATTGCGCAGTGTTTGTATAGCAACACACAGGAGCCCCACGAAACAGTGGTGACCCCAAAGTTCATCAGCAAGAGAATAGATTAACTAATTTGTGGAGTAGTCAGTCACACAGTGAATGTTTACGGCAACAATGAACTGAATCTTGGATAAATGGATACATGTTTTAAACATAATGTTGAATAAAAAACACCAGTCCCAGGAAACAACATACAGTTTACCATTTTTATAAAGCTCAGAAAACAAGCAAATTAAACAATATATTTTAAGCATACATGCATTTATAATAAAACTGTATTTAAAATGAAGGAGATGATAAATACAAAATTCAAAACGGCTATTTCTGGTTGGAGAGAGACAAGGGGCTCAGGTAGAGAAATACATGTGTTGAGCGAGGATTCACGGGGGTTCATTATGTTCTTATACCTTATAACTAAGATACAATGTTATGAAAATGTATCAAATAATATACTAAAAATATAATGATGAAAATTTAGCATCTAACACAAGTAGCAAATAACACATTTTTATATCTATATATAGTCTCATATTTATAATATTTTAAAATATTCTATTAATAATGTAGTCAAGAGTTTGCATATCTTAAACTAATATAAATCTACTGCTTAATTTATTCTGTAGATATTTATTAAGCATCTAAAATAGGGGATCAAAAAAGCACGCATACACATATACCTCTCTGCTACAAAGGGCTTCGCGTTATCATAATAAGTAAAATTTTGATTGAGAATATTAGAGTATTTAAACATCTCATTAGAAGTGATAGAAGGACTTCATTCTGTTATAGCTGTTAAAATTAAACTTTAAATATAAGTTCAGATAACAAAGTTATTCCTCCTGATTCTTGAAAGTTCTTCACTCCCTGTAGTAGCTGTGATTTTTTAAAAAAAATCATTAGAATTTATGAAACTTACAATACTGAGATTTGTGATAATTATGGGAAGGCTAGCCATAAAAATATTGCCACTCATTTGAAAATGTCTAATGTTTCTTTCTGAGTTTTAGCTTTGAGATATTATAACAAATAGAGGATTGATACTTTTTTCTCATTGAGAATATGATTAAGTTCTTTGCAGGGTGAACTTTTAAAAGTTCATGAAGATTCCCAAATGAAATCTTTATTACATTTTTTTTCATTTGCTTCTTTGTGAACAATAGTTCCTAGTTTATTTTAATGATTAGTCATCATTTCAGTGTTAATCTAATTAATCTTGTGTCCAATAAACACAGCAAGGAAGTCATTAAATCCAACAGATTGTGGAAAGAGTTCTTTTAATTTTATGTAATAATATGCTTTTCAGAATGTGTATTTTAAAATATTGTTAAAGGTTTGGAATTACTCCAAAATTTTTATTTTTACTGTTTTTGCAAATATTTCTGAGTGTAGTTTATTTCATTTAAAGCTCATATGTGATGCTATGAAAATCTTTGATATTCATTTTTAAATGAGCAAGATATTTCTCTTTAGTTTTAGTCAGCTTGTTCTACTCTTTTTTCTCAGTGTCAACCACAGCTGTAATCATTGCCAGAAGCCAGGTGCTGGGATGCTAAGACTTTGCACAATCTATTTGTTTATTTTGGGGGTTTTTTGGGGTTTTTTTTTGAGGTACTGCAAACCTGTCTGAATGATTTCATATCTGTTCTAATGTTAATTATTCCTTGATTTTTGAAGTATTATCTTATTTTTGGCCTTCACTTTGTTTGTTGTTTGCAGTGGCTGTTTCTGAGTTGACTTTGATGTGAGTTCATTGGCTCTGCAAATGTTTACTAATAGTTGACTGTACAAAGGGATTGATTTGTGTTTTTGAGCATGTGCCATAAGCTTTGTAGACCATGACCCTTGGTACTTTACTCCCTTGAGATATGATTTCCCAGGGGTTATTCATGACATTTTTTGACTGGTTGGTGTGCAAACAATCCAGAGATGTGCTTGTTTAAAGTGTACTATCCAGTATAATCCTTATGCTCCATTTAAAAGTACAAAAATAAATTGTTTTGGGTTTTTTGAAATTTTAGAATTGCACTGGTAAATAATTCATAATGGTTAATCCATTTACTAATGGTGCATCTGCATTGCGATGAGCACTTAACAGCCTTCTGTGAAAGGGTCTTTCTGATTTTAACTTGTTTCAGCATGTTAATTAGATCTAATTATTTATTTTCCCATAATATTGCTAAAAGCTTTGAGTTCTTATTGTGAGAGAAGGAATGTTTTGTAAGTATATAAACAAACAATGAAAATGGAAAGAATGACAATTTGTTTTCATTTTGTCCTTAATGAATTTTATTTTCCAAATAACATTTCACTTCTTTAATGTGATTTTCATTTTCCGATAGATAACTGCCTACAATAGGCGTACCTTTGAGACTGCAAGGCATAATTTGATAATTAATATAATGTCAGCGGAAGGTAGGTATGAAAAAATATGTTGCTGATCGCTTCCTTATTTACAAGAAGTATTTCATTATGTTTTATATCTATGTAAAATATAATTAAGGATTTTAAAGTACCGGATACCTAATATAACTAATGAAATAGTAAAATGTAGAAAAGAAAACTAAGCCGTATTTAATTTGTTATGAAATACCATGATGTGTTATGGTGCCACTTACTTCTCCAGGCCTTGGTTTCCTCATATATAAAATAAAACTAAGAACAGAATTGCTCTCATAAGTCTGGGATACAGATTCCATGAGTTAGGCTTGAAATGTGCTTCGCACGGGGCTGAGGACAGAGTGCACAGTCAGTAATTATTAGCTAGTTTCATTATTTTACTTTAAAACTCATCACAGGTTGTAGTCCAATTGTATGTGAAGATAAAGAGTTATTGATGGGCAGAAGTGTAAACTGTAGTTTGGGTCACTGTCTCCTCCCTACCATGCATCAGTAACTGCTGGAGTCCATCAGCAATTTAGAGTTGCATATGCTCAAGTTGTAAGTGATTCCCAAAGATTTGGAAGGACACAGGAAACATTCCAAGAATTGCACTCTCAAGTATTCTGACCCTATTTTGGCATTTGATTGGGAAAAATACATACCACTAAAACAGTTTTAGTTCAAATGTGTATGTCATGGGATACTCCTCTCTGTACCAGATGTCATTTATGAGGGTGATGGAGAAGAATAGACATAGCCTTTTCCTGAAAACAGGAAAATAATTGTGCAACTGGGCAGGAGAATTCTTCTATTTACCAGTACCATTAAAAACAAATGAGCAAACATAAAATACTTGATCAGAACCTACTAATTTGGATTTCATGATAATTCAGCAAAGGCTGGGTTAAAAATTGCCTTTACACTATATAAAAGAAAACCAATTTCTGTAGAATTGATAATGCAGTCCACAATTGAGGAGATTGCTTGAACCCTTTTGTATGAGTTTTCCCCAGGTATTTTAGCAATATCAGTTGCAGACAACAAATCTGCTACTTTAAAATTAAAAACGACCTTCCCATATGAAAAGCAAGTCCAAATGCCAGTTGTGTAGGCTTGGGCAGAAGACTCCCCATCCACCTTTTCACTTCCCAAGGGCTTTGGTAGGTATTGACATTTGGATCAGGGAAGACTTGTACTTGACTCCAATTGTATTTGGATGCTTGCATCCAGTCTAAATGGTCCCTGTAGGATTGGAATACCCTTAATGAGCAGAATAACTGCAAAGTTTCCTTTCTTCTAAGGACTTCAGCAGTGCAGTTACATAGTTACATTACAACAGGCTTGGACCATTGGACCACTAACCTCACCATTATGCTCTCAGAGTGACTCAAAACCCTTTGTCAGGTATGGGAGTCCCTGGTAACTAAAAGATGGCCTGGTCTGTAGTTTGAACCTCTTCTTTCTCAAGTCTCATTTCAGTCCTGTGGATACAGAGTCCACAGGCATCCCAGTAGATGTTAACGTGGGGGGACCCATGTCCAAGCAAGTACTAGTGGAAGGCTGCTAGACAACTGTAGAATTGAAAGTTGGCTTTAGGGGCTTTTTTTTTTTTTTTTTTTAAATCGAGGTTTTGAAGCTGTGTTGAGGGAGGAATGGAGATGGGTTTGGGGAGCCTCCATTTTTACTTCATGCAGAGCCGCTCTGCTGCCTTTTGCAGAGGTTCAGGGGCCCCAAATGGAAAACCAGGGAACCAATGACATGCATTTATCCTATGGGTATAGATGCAGTCTACATGGGCTCTAGGATGTACATCTTTGGGCATGAACGACACACATGCCATTTCTCCCAGATAGGAAAAGAAATGACTTGCATATCAGGATGATCACGCTCAGTCTGACTCCTTGCCCAGCTGTCTCCTGCTTCGAGAGGCCTAATGGGAAATTAGTCCTGTAGACTCACAGCCTGGAGCTCAAGGAGAGTACACAGAGTGATTCTCTAAATTGGGTTTAGTACCTCTGAGGCTTGCCACCAATCTGTTGGCCTACTGTTCCCTTGGCCTCTGTGATGTCCAAATATAGCAGGCATGGGATTTCCCCAAAGTTAGAAAGCTGGTGTGACTCATCTCCAGGACTCCTGGCAGCCACGCTTGGCTGGGTAGACAGCAGGCAGCTGCGCAGCCAGGAGCCTCCGAGGGGTGTGGCAGCAGCCGGTCTCGTAAAGGAACCACGAAGCAGGGTCACATGGATTAGTGAAAGCCAAATAACAGTTCTCCAAAAAGAAGCATTGATCATATGAAAGAACTTTTGCATGCTTCTTTAGGAAAGTGGATATAACAACACGGAATGAGATTAATAGACTTCCAGAGTACTCCAAAACTATATTTGGCATCATTTATAAATATTATTTAGTGCCAGGAAACTGTTCTTCATGACATTTTTCTGCATGACTATTTCTGGGTGCGGGGAGAAGGTAGTATGGTTAAGCTACTGTTTATCTGTATGAAACAGGAAATGTATCTACATAGAAGAGAATAATATAATATTTTATAAGATGGCAGACGGCCTGTGCATCAAACAATCTATAACAAAACCATAAGCAGGATAGATGACAGGGTAGGAGATGAGAGAAAAACCTATGATGAAGGCCTTGAGAAACTCAGTCTTGAGGGAGACACCACACTCTAGAAAACCCTCTTGAAAACGGTAACGCCAGAATGTCTACTGTGATGTCACCACTGGCAGAAAATGTCTTAATATTAAAGAGGCTTCAGAAGAAATGAGGTCATTGGGATTTCAGTTATTTATTTGTAGTTTTTATTTTTTATTTTATTATTAAGTAAGAGTGGAATACGTTATAGATATATGAGTTTTAGTGAAATAAAACAGAGGGTATATACATCGTATAATTACTCTTTGGGACTTTAAATCTGTGTATAGTCCAGAAATATTTTCTTTTCCTTTTTTTTAATCCTCACCCAAGGATATTTGTCTGTTTATCTTCAGATAGAGTGGGAGGGAAGGAGAGAGAGAGGAACATCGACGTGAGAGGGATATGTCGACTGGTTGCCTCCTGCACGACCCGACCAGGGCCGGGGACGAACTGCCACCGAGGACGTGCCCTTGGCCGGAATCAAACCCTTGACTCTTTGATCCAAGGGCCGAAGCTCTAACCACTGAGCAACCTGGCCAGGGCTGTTTTCCTTTTAAGGGAAGAACTTAGATAACCATCCTGTTCATATTAGTACAGTAATTGCTAAAGTTTAATATTTTGTAAATTCTTCCTCGATGCTGGGAGCTTCCCTGAGCCCTTTGTACACAGTCTCCATTAGCTTAGGTAAAAATCACATAAATTCAAATAATGGTAAATTTCTGGACATTGCTAAAAATCAGATTTCCCTTCTGAAAGTGTGGAGAACAATACAAGTACCTACTCACCCCTCTGGTCGTGAGTAATAAATGTGACAGTTCACCTCAATCCATTAGCTTGGCCTGCCTCATAGTAAGTACTTAAAAAAAATAGCAGCTTTTATTACTATAGAAACATTATTAAAGAAAAAGAAAGCTATTCTTTATCTTAATAGAACAATTAGACTATGGGAAATGATTTATAATTCAAGAATAACATTTGAGAAACTGAAATATATTTATTTATTTTGAGTTTCTTATATTGAGAGTGTGAATTGGACATTCAGTTGGTTTAAAATATTAATTTTGAAATCTCTGGAGGGAAATATTGATGAGACATCAGGGAGGAGGAAAGCTAAATCTCTATATGAGATAGGGAATTTCATGAGAAATTTAAAATATAATTTCTCTAGAATATTTAGTTACAGAGTGATCAAAATAATGATATCATTATGATTTCAGAATTTTTATTGAAAATATAATCAGTATTTAATTTAGTAAAAAGTAATGTTTTAGCATGCTCCAGAAAGACCAGTAATACAGTCATGTACTGCATAACAACATTTGGGACATGGTCCTAGAAGGTTATAATGGAGCTGAAAAATTCCTATCACCCAGTGATGTCGTAGCCATCATAACTTTGTAGCACAATGCTAAGCTCTTTTTAAAAATAAGTTGAGTATAGCCTAAGGGATCAGTGTTCATAGTCTACAGTAGTGGACAGTCACGTCCGAGGCGTCACGCTCACTCACCACTCACTCACCGGCTCACCCACAGCAACTTCCAGGCCTGCAGCTCCATTCCTGGGAAGGGCCCTCTACAGGTGTACACATTTTTATCTTTTATACCGTGTATTTTTATTTTATTTTTCTATTGCAGTTTACATTCAGCATTTTGTGTTAGTTTTAGGTGTATAACACAGTGGTTGGACAAATACGGTATTTTTACTGTACCTTTCCTATGTTTAGATGCACACATACTTACCACTGTGTTACAGTGACCTCCAGTATTCAGTACAGTGACATGCCGCACAGGCCTGTAGCCTAGGAGCACTGCGCTCGACCACATTGCCTCGGCGTGTAGCAGGCTGTACCATCTAGGTCGGTGTAAGTGCACTGTTGGATGTTTGCACAAAAGTGCTTGACAGCGCATTTCTCAGAACGTTAAGCGACACATGACTATGGTGCAAATTAAAAATATGATATTTCAAATCATATGTCAACAACCCACCAGCAAGGACTGATATTTTACAATGTTCTCTCTGTTTGGAAAGAATGTTGCTCTGTGCCTGAACTTCTTCCTCTGTTTGAATGGGACAGCATGACTTAGGCTTGTCATAATTAAATGAGACAATGTAGTTGAAAAAGGTCTGTTCATTTTAAAACACTATAAATACAAAAATAATATTCCTACCCATGTAGAATTCCAGAAGTATGCCGTCTGCCTGGGTGAGGCAGGGGGAGGAGGCCAGCACGTCACCGGCAAGTTGGAGGCTAATTTGGCTTTTTTTTTTTAACCAAATCCTGTAATTATTCATTGACGTGCGGTGTCCTTGGATTTCATTGCATTGTGGATCAAAGTCTGTGTCAAATGTATGTTATTTTTTTTTAAATTTTTTTCTTTATTGATTTTAGAGAGGAAGGGAGAGGGAGAGAGAGATAGAAACATCGATGAGAGACAACATCGATTGGCTGCCTCCTGCATGCCCCCCACTGGGGATCTGGCCCATGTGCCCTGACCGGGAATCGAACCGGCGACCTCTTAGTGCATGGGTTGATGCTCAACCAGTGAGCCACACCGGGCGGGCCAAATGTATGTTATTTTTTACGTATGTCCCCTGTCATACAGAAAACCTGTAAAGTCAGTATTAACATCATTTCCAAAGCCAGGATTATGACAGAAATCAACAAATCTAGAATTGTTCTTTTGTTTCTCTTGCAAAAGACTACTTCACTAAAGCTCTGCATACCCTTTTTCACCGAAACTAGACTTCCCGTTACCATATCAAGCAGAATTCTTCATTAAAAATATGAACGTAGAAGAAATGTTGGCCAGCGAGGTGCTCGGAGACTTTCTTGGGGCCGTGAAAAACGTGTGGCAGCCCGAGCGTCTGAATGCCATCAACATCACGTCGGCCCTGGACAGGGGCGGCAGGGTTCCGCTCCCTATTAATGACATGAAGGAGGGGTAAGCAGACCTTTGTCTCATTGCCTTAAATGTGAATTTTTAAATATGGTGATCTTATCAAACTTATTATAGATGGGAGATGGCCTATTGCATTTTTGTTTTTAATAAGATACGGGTATTGTAAAGATGTGAAAATGCTAGCAATTTTCTATATTGACAAAGAGGTTACGTTAATGGTTCTTGATATCCAATGTTCCAGGTCCCGTGAAATCTAATTGTAGGTCAGGATCAGCAATCATAAATTACAACGCTAAGTCTTTTGTACCTTCCGTAGAGAAGCTGATATTTAGGGCCCGGAATTTCAAAGGAAATTGATGCCCCAGTAATCAGCTGCAGAAGGACATGTAGACTGCTGTAACTTTATTCTAGGAAACTATTTCTTTGCCTTTAACATTCTTTCCACCATGTGTCGGGGACTGATGGCTGAAGTGGATTTGAAACCCATTCCTAAAGCCTGGCCTTGTCACTCACAAGCTGGAGAGCACGGGGCAAGATGCTGCGCTCCTCTGTGCCTCAACTTCCTCATCTGCTCCAACGGGGATTTTACTCTCCCTCGAGTTTGTTATGATGATTAAATGAAACAATGCATTTGAAAGAGATGTGTCTGTTCTCAAGCCTTACCCATACAGAGTATGATTCATACTCTTGTAGAGGTTCAGAAACACTCTTATACCTGGGCAAATTGAAAGGCTCGAATGTCAGTGTGAACCAAACTTTGATCTTTAATTTTTAATCTGTAGGTTGAGGCAGATCTGCATCCCCACCCCACCCCCCACTTTTTGGACCCAGTCCTATAAACATGAGATGTGGGATGAATGAGTTACATTTAGTGTAGCATATCCCTTTCCACCTCCTCCTTCATTCACATCCCTGATAACATTTTTACACAGATGAAATCTGGAATTACCTAGAATGCCCGGATTAATAAGAATTAAATTTAAAGGCAGCCGTAAAGGAGAACTTTGTTGGAAATAAGGGGGAGATCACAAACACACATGGCTGACGTATGAAGGGTTAGGGATAAGGAGTGAGCTGTGAAGTCCAACCTACAAAGTTCAGAATGAAACTGTACCTTGTCTGTTACAGTGATGTATTCTGAAGTCAGCCGAGCACACTTAGAAGTGCTTGGAGTGAAATGGTTGCTTTATCTCTTGTATGTTGAGTGGCTTTTTATATGAAAACATAATTCTAGAGTTCAGGTTTTTACTTCAGAGTTACAACAGGGTTCTCTGAGTAACTGAGGTAGAACCGTGGAAAGAGATGAACAGAGGTCTCTGAAGACCTTCTCCAAATGGGGAATCTTTTCAACATTCGTTAATGTGTTCTGTGATGATTGTTCGCATAATGAGCAAAGATGTCAGGGGGAGCAACATGAAAACCAGGCACTGGTAGAATTTTCCACAGTGGTGCTTTCTTCTGGGCTCAGACCTTCTCTTCTCAGTAGTGCCGCCCCACCCAAAGAGGCACTTACAGAAGTGACTAAGCTGAGTTGACTCTAAATTAAGAACGGAATTTTGGTCCTTCAAGTACTTGTGAGAGAATTCAGTCATTAGCTGACTGACCCCCAACACCTGCTGGAGAATGGCATGTGCCATCAGACATTTGAGAGAGTCAGTACCGTGGCATTTATTTGGACCCTGTTGTCTCAGATCCTTTCCCAACTTGAAATGCTGTCCATGAATTTTAATTGAATGTTAATCCATAACCTTTACAAAGTATTCAAAAAGTCTTTCAAAATAGCATTTCTATAAATTATACCCAAAGCCAACTCTATTACTGCAATATCCCTGTACAAGCACTAATGAAATTATATCCTCCTTGATTATAATTCCACAAGAGAAACTTGTCCCTGGGAATGATTCTGCATATTTTCTTTAGTTGCTATATAATGTCATGGTAACAATTTTTTACACCTAGTGCTTAAATTTAAAAATAAATCCAATGCCTCACTCACCTCTTGTGCCTTCCTTTCTTTTTGGCATATATCTTAATTATTAATTCATTTAATAAACTTTTTGCCTCCATATTTTCTTTTGAAAATAACATGGACTCCACATCCCTTTTAAAAATGAAATATTGAAAAGATAAAGAGAGAGTCAGAGACAGCAAAAGACATTGCATCCCTTTCTTTTCTAAAACTTTATTTAAAAATATACTCATACACTTCAGAATTATTAAGTACCTAAAAATGTGTTCTACTTTATACTTAGTATAAGCCTCAGTCTTTAATCTTTAAAAACAAAAAATCCCCATGAAATTATACCCTGTTTCTTATAGTAGCCATATCCACTAATGGCAAAAGTGTCCATATTTGCTGTATGTAGTCAAATAAACAGCAGATGAGTAGGAGAAGCTCTCATAGGAGACCCTCGGAGGAGACCCACAGCCAGCCCTTCCACAGCTCAAGCACCATTGAATGTCAGTCATCAAGAACCCACTCAGCATCATCCCAGCTCCTCTTCCTTCTTGATGTGTATTTTTCATCTCTGCAGAACTCACTGACAGCTTTCAGACTTCTCCTGAACGAACAGAAAACAATTAGAAAGATTTATGTCAAAGTGAGGAAGCTCCTGCAAAGGAAGGCTGAGCTCCTGGAAGGACTCCCTTTCCCTCGCCAGACCCGTAACCCGGGGCAACTGTGCTCGCTCTGAGTGTGTGGTCTCCGTGCCACTTTTGCTCCTGACATGGAGCCAGAGGCTACGGATTCTGTGGATGCATTGAGCCCGGGATAAAGCTGATGGAAAGAGGAGCAGGTTCATATTTCATGCTAGGCATGGCATAGCTGCCAACCAGGGCTGAGTGATGTGGTGTAAATGGTGGCTATGAAGGGAATGATGGGGTGTGAGGATTAAAGAATATGCTCACTTTTCATAAGAGATTGTCAAACCTACCACTGTTTCCTCCGCTTACCAAAGCATGTAGGTCTAGCCTCAGTCCGCAGCAGAATCCTAGTCTATTCTCTCGGCAATCTCACCAAGTGCTCCCTTTAATTAATTGTCTGCTTTTTGCTCTACCGAGGCCTCGGTGAGAAGTCACACTTGAGGAAGAGAATGTAAGTCAGTGGCTGCCAAATACTGCTCTGATGGGAAGTCATGACCCTGGGCCAGACCCTGGTGCTCTGCTGAATTGTCCCCATGTTTGGTGATTTACAAGGTTGTCCTTTATTCTTAAATAATGTGCCTTCTATATTGTTGGTGCATTATTCATTTTTTATCTTTATTGTTGAGAGTATTACAGATGTCTCCCCTTTTTTGCCCCCATTGCCCCCCTCCACCCAGTTCCTGCCCTGCCCAGGCCTTCACCACACTGCTGTCTGTGTCCATAGGTTATGATGTAAGTTCTTTGGTTTATCTCTTCCCGCTCCCCCACCCCCTTCCCTCTGAGATTTGTTCCCTACTTCCATGCCTCTGGTTCTATTTTAATCATGAGTTTATTTTGTTCATTAGATTCCACATATAAGTGAGATCGGTGCATTATTCTTAAATAATGGGCCTTTGGTATCCTTTTTTTTATGGAATGAGGGTGATATGAGATAGGAATTTTTGAAAAAAATTTTTAATAAAATAAAAACTGAAGACCCATAGAAACCTATTTGTATAAGTATAAAAATATATAAATGAGATCAATGCAGCTAGATGTCCAATATTTATTCTTCTAAGTTCTGTGCATACATTCATGTTTTTCTTTCATAGTTTAACATGTATTAAGTACTTTTTATGGGGGAATAGTGTTATTAGTCTTGGGGGTACAGTGATTTAAAAAATATAGTCTGTGTTCACAATCTGTTACGGTCCAGGCAAGTAATCAGAACATTAAAGAAAGCGTGGTCCAGGCTGCAGCTGAGGGACTCACAGTGGAGTTGTCCTCCCCCGCGTCAGGTGGGTGCCTAAAAAGGGTTCATAGAGGAGGTGAATTAAAGCCTGACCTGAGTTTAAAATATGAGTACAAATTATCCTGCTAAAAAATGAGTAAGGGGGATTCTCGGCAAAGGGAGCAGCTTGGGCGAAAGCCCTTAGGTCGGAGAAAATGTTGTGGATTTGGAAACCTACTTCGTGTGAATGGAGGACAGGGATCCAGTAGTGAGAGTTACCAAGGAGGCAGAGCCCGGACCATATAAGGCCGTGTGCACCAGGAAGAAGTGTTGGGATTCTATCCTGAAGCATTAGGGACCTTTGCAGAAAATGGCTGGTATTAAACTTTGCATTTTAGCAGATGGGTCTGTAAGCCTACCACATGAAAGAATGGAGCAAACCCAGATGTCTTCTTTCTGCAAACACGAGACCCCCCGAAAACCAGAAGAGTCTGAGCCTCTGTGCCTGTTCCCTCTTCTGAGGGTCCATCCCTTCTCCAGTGGAGAGGAATAAGCAAGCAGTGGGACCAAACTCCAGAAGTGTCCTTTGTTTTGTTTTTATTCCATATTAGATTGGTCATTTAGTTTTATGTTTTATTTATTATTTATTTTTCCTTATTTTTTGATTGATTGATATTTTTACATTTATTTTCAGACAGAGTAGGAGGGAGAGATAGAGATAGAGAGAGAAACATCGATGTGAGAGAGACACATCGACTGGTTGCCTCCCACACGACCCCCACCAGGGCTGGGTCTGAACTGCAGCCGAGGTATGTGCCCTTGACTGGAATCGAACCTGCAACTCTTTGGTCCGCGGGCCTACACTCCAACTGCTGGGCCAAACCAGCCAGAGCAACAAAATTATTTTTTAAAAAGCCAACATGTTGAGCCCTGGCCAGTTTGGTTCAGCAGTTACAGCATTGGCCCATGGGCCAAAGAGTCGTGGGTTCGATTCCTGGTCAAGGGCATGGGGTTGAGTAGGAGGCAACCAATTGATGTGCCTCTCTCACATTGATGTTTCTCTCTCTCTCTCTTCCCCCTCTTCCTCCCTTCCACTCCTAAAAAAAAAAAAATCAATGGAAAAATATCCTTGGGTAAGGATTAAAAAAAAAAAAAAAAAAAGCCAACATGTTGAAGCTTACTGGTTCTACAAAAGAAACAATATATTAATATACACATTATTATTTTTTTTTACCTACAAGGCCATTCCGATATCTACCTTCCTTGAGCATAACAGTTGTAGTCTATTTGCATTTTATTTTATTACCTTATTTTCCAAGTTTTATTGAGATGTAATTATTATATGTTGTATAACTTTAAAGTGTACAACATAAATATTTTATATATATAAAAATTGTGAAATGACCACCACAGTAAGTTTAGCTAATATCCATCACCACACGTAGCGACACATTTTTCTTCTTGTGATAAGAATTGTGAAGAGTTACTCTCTTAGCAACTTTCACATATATAATTGCTCGTGTTTTAACTGGTATGATGCTTTTTATTCATTTGTTCATTCGGCAGATAGGCTCCCTGAGGACAGTGAAAAAGATTGGGTTCAAGGAGAACTATTGAGATACTGTTGCTTCACTCGCGTGGAAAGTGACGGTGACTAGAACTAGGGTTGTAGTAGTGGGATAGAACAAAGTGGGCAGGTGCGCATGAGAGTTCTTTCAGGGTGAATGTCAGAGATTGATGATGGATTGAATATGTGGGAAGAAGGACAGGACTCAAAGATGATGGTGCTTGAGCATCTGGCCATGCCAGTCACCGAGGGAGAAGAAGATAGAAGGAGGAACAGGTGGAGGTGGGGTGGGGTGATGATGAGCTCAGTTCGGAACATATTAAGTCTGTGAAGCTTATGGATCACCCCAGCACAGATGAAAGTAATTTGGCAGTACATGTCAACTGTCATAAAAATGTTTCCACTTCTAAGCATTTCTTCTAAGATAGTAACATTAAAGAATATGCACCGAGATAGTCTTTGCAATATTATTTATAACATCAAAAATTGGAAACAACTTACATGTCCAACTGTGAAATAATTGAGTAAATCATGTGAACTTAAAAAATTGTATTGCCTTAAAACTATAATTACAAAGACTATACAATATGGAAAATGTTTGTGATGCATTAAGTGATAAAAGATACAAAATTATATTTTAGAGATGATTGCAATTAGGTTAAAATATATGCATTTGAAAAATATTCAGCCAAGTGCACTGGAAAATGAAAATAGTTTTCTTGGTAATACTAATTAATTCTGTTTTTATATCCCAAAGTTTATGTAATGTTTTATATTGCTTTTTAATTTGAGGGGAAAAAAATAAACTTTTTAAAGCACTCAAAACTCATATGCTTATGCACACTTTATATTATGAAGTGAATTAATTTAAAAAGTAATAATTATAAATGCAAATCAGTATCATGTTAAAGCAAGAGGACTGTTGTAAGAAATATTCATTTTAATTCTGTATTTACAGATATATTTCACAATTATTAAGGAAACATGGTTTTTGCTAGGCAGTTAATAAGGGCATAGAAATTGACTTTATATGGAGCTTAAAAGTAACTTGTTTTAAATGTAATCGGTTTGGATTCACTGATCATCTACATACTTTAGCGATGGTTTCCCACATCTGCTTTTGTTCTGAATTTTTATCTGATCTTTAGTTTCCATCCATTGTATACTGTTTGTCTTCCAAAGACATCATAGTTGTTTTATTTTAATGTTCTTTCAAATGAATTTTAAGTCCAAATATACATTTCACATAAGAGCAACCAAATGAGTGTGTAATCGTACTCTGGGGCACAGTTGTCAACTCAGGGTGTGACTTCATACTTACATTGACATAGCTTTGAATTTTTGTGCTGCACTTATATTTAATACCATATAATTCACCAATTAAAAAAAAAGTTTATTGATTTTCAGAGGGAGAAGAAAGAAGAGGGAGAGAGAGAGAAACATTGATATGAGAGTGAGCCATCCATTCAATGCCTCCCGCATGTCCCCTACCTGGGATCGAGTCCAGAATCTAGGCATGTACCCTGACCAGGAATGAAACTTTTGGTGCATGGGCTGAGCCACACCAGCCAGGGCATACAATTCACCTATTTAAAGTATATAACTCAGTGGATTTTAGTTTATTCCCAAAGTTGTACAATCTTTACCACAATCAATTTTAGAGCATTTTCATCATCCCAACCTCCCCTCCACACACATCCATTAGTAGTCACTTACCACCACCCCCCCTCCAGCCCCAGGCAACCGCTGTTTACTTGCTGCCTCTATAATTTCACCTATTCTGGATATTTCATATGAATGGAATTATATAATATGTGATCTTTTGTGACTGGCTTCTTTCACTTAACATACTGTTTTCAAGGTTCATCCATGATGTAGCATGTGTCAGTACTTCATTCTTTTTCTTTTTTTGGTTAATCCTCACCTGAGGATATTTTTTCCATTCATTTTTAGAGAGAGTGGAAGGGATGGAGGGAAGGATGGGGGTGGGGGGGAGAGAGAGAAAGACCAGTGTGAGAGAGACACATCTGTTGGTTGCTCCCCCATACCCCAACCAGGCTGGGGATCGAACCTGCAGCCCAGGTATGAGCCCTTGACCAGAAATTGAACCTGAGACCCTTTGGCCAGAGGGCTGATGCTCTAACCACCAGTCAGGGCTGTACTTCATTCGTTTTTATGGTTAATATTCTATTGTATAAATATGCTTCCTTTTGTCCATTCAGTTGATGGGCATTTGGATTGTTTTCACTTTTTGACTATTAGGAACAGTGTTGCTATAAACATTCATGTACACACTTTTATACAGATTTTGATTTCACTTAGGAGTGGATTGCTGGTCACATGGTAACTCTGTATTTAACCTTTTGAGGAATTGTCAGACTGTTTCCCAGTTGCATTGTTTTACATTCTCGCCAGCAGACTAGGGGAGTTCCAGTTTCTTCATATCTTCACCAGCACTTCCTGTTATCTTTCTGATTTTAATAAAAGTGTGAAGTGGTATCTCATTGTGGTTTTGATTTCTATTTTGCTAATGGCTAATGGTTGAGCATCTTTTGATACTCTTTTTGGGCATTTGTGTATCTTCTTTAGAGAAATATCTGTTCAGATTCTTTGCCATTTCAAATTGGATTATTTGTCTTTTGTTATTGAGTTGTAACAGTCCTTTATGTATTGGGAATACAAGTCCCCTTATTAGATCAATGATTTGCAAATATTTTCTCTCATTTCATGAGTTTCCTTTTTGTTTTCTTGAAGTGTGTCCTTTAAAGCACAAAGTTTATAATTTTGATAAGCCCAGTTTCTCTCTCTTTTTTTTCAATTATTGCTGGAACTTTTGTGTCATATCTAAGAAACCATTGCTTAATCTAAGGTCATGAAAATTTACGCCTGTTTGCTTTTCAAAGTTTAATAGTTTTAGCTCCTGCATTTAAATCTTTGATCTATTTTGAGTTCATTTTGTACGTGGTGTGAGGTAGGGATCCAACTTCATTTTTTTACACATGGAAATCTGGTTGTCCCAGCATCGTATGTTGTAAAGACTGTTCTTTCCCCCATTGAATTGTCTTGACACCTGAGACAAAATTTAGCTTACTAAATGTAAGACTTTCTTTCTGTACTTTTAAATCTATTCCATCGATATACATGTCTGTCCTTGGCTAGTACCACATGATCTTGATTACTATTGTTTTGTAGTAAGCTTTGAAATTGGTAATTGTGAGTCTTCCAACTTTTTTTCTTTTAAGATTTTTCTTCTGTATGTGGCTATTTTGGGTCCCTTGAATTTCCATATGAATTTTAGGATCAGTTTGTCAATTTCTGCAAGGAAGTCAGCTGAATTTTAATGGGTTTATTTCATTTCATAAGTATCTATAGCACTGTCATTAGGAAAATAAAATAATATTTAATTTAGAGTAATTTCCTAGTTTTTTCTTTCAAAAGACCTATGCTATTATATTTCAATCTTCTCAAGCTGTTCTAAGATTATTTTAAAATATCATCTTCTCTTTTATTGTGAATCACTTATTGGTCCATTAAATGGAATTATTTCCCCTGCTTGCTAAGATACACACCGAGAAGATAGATTTTGTTTGCCTAGTTTGTGTTTAACAAACAATAGTTTTTATCTTGTATTAACTTCTTAGATAAAACTTTGAGAGATCTTGTAATGAGAGATCTAACAGTAGGGATCTGTGAAGTAGAAAGACGGACAGAAC
This sequence comes from Tadarida brasiliensis, assembly GCA_030848825.1. Classification (NCBI taxonomy): domain Eukaryota; kingdom Metazoa; phylum Chordata; class Mammalia; order Chiroptera; family Molossidae; genus Tadarida; species Tadarida brasiliensis. Next base: position 70,870,591 of record CM061267.1, on the reverse strand, counting down.
TCTGGGGTAAATAGCTAATACTTCCTATTTTCTAAACTATTTTAAGAATAAATTTTTTAATGTAAGTGATCTACTAAATATTGTAATCAGACTGGGACACATAATTACTTTGAATTAAAATAAGTAGGGTGAAAACTTTTTTAGAAATCAACCTAGAATTGAAAAAGAGTCTGGTGCACCAAAGCACTCAGTAAATGTTGGTCGAATAAAGGAAAGGATGAAAGGCAGTCCCTACATGAATCACTGCCTTTAAAACCCAGGTCCCTACCTTAGGGACGATTCTAGGTAATCCCTCGATTCAAAGGGATAAATCCTTTCAGGGTAGATTGTTTTTCACTGTTTTCAATTTTCTTCAAGGATAACCTGAGAGTTTCACATTTTTGCAGCGTTTATGTCATGGTTGGTGCAGATGTCCCGTTTTCTTCTTGTTTACGAGAAGTCGAAAATCCACAGAATCAGTTGAGATGCAGTCAAGAAATGGAGCCTGTAATCACATGTGATAAAAAATTTCGTACTCAATTTTACATTGACTGGTGCAAAATTTCTCTGGTGAGTTCTAATTATAGTCTATTTTTGCAAATGTAATTAGAAGTGATGTGGCAGGAGATCACAATTTGACTAACACCTGACTTGCTTTTAGGAACAAACCCTGGGTTTACTTTGTTAACCAAAATTGACTTCTCTTGACTTGAAGTATTTAGCGAGCTCATTGACAGTGTATCCATTTAGGAAAGAGTATCTCCACTGTTGTTCTCAGTCTACCCTTGATTAGTTGCTGGGCTGGCTTAGCTTGGCAGGTGGTCCAGATGTTCACCCTGGACATCCAGGTGGCTGCTAAATCAGGATAAATTACGGAGTCAGTGTGACATGTGTAGAAAATCTCACCAGTGCTTCCACTACCCCACTCTGGATGGAGAGACCAGAGTACAATAATAGATCTGAAAATAAAGCAATATTGTCCTTTAATTCAGTGCCCCAGAAATTCCAATTGTAAGGAAAATTCAAGGGGTAAAGAAACAATTCCAAGTGAGGAAAGTTAGAACCTTACCCACAGCCCCGTAAATATAAAATATTTCTTCTAAACATCTTTTAGCATGAGCATGCTAAAGGACTGAGGAAAATGTGGGTAAGGTTTCATATATATGTAAGATACATATATAGAATGTTTTACGTAACATTTATATTGTTTTGTTGTTTTTGTTCAGATAGAGTGGAAGGGAGAGAGAGGGGGAGAGAGAGAGAAAGAAACATCAACGTGAAAGGGACACATCGAGTGGCTGCCTCCCGCACGACCCCAACCAGGGCCGGGGACAAACCGCAGCCGAGGAACGTGCCCTTAGCGGGAACCGAACCCGGGACTCTGGACCGCGGGCCGACGTTCTAACCCCTGAGCCAAACAGGCCAGGGCTATATTGTATTTTTTGATCCTGCTTTCTGGAAGATAGGAAAAGTTGTTTTACTTCTGTAGTGACCTTTAGATTTAACTGCTGGCAACTCTTAGTGATTGGTGCTGGCTGAATTAGATCTAAGTTTAAAGTTGACATTTGAACATAGTTATTGACACATAAACGCAACTGTCACTGCATGTCTGAGAGAACCAAGTGCAGACAGCTCTCCTGGATCCACTGGGGAGAACATCTCACTCATGCCGGAGCACTTAGGCCTGTGGCCCTTGGCCCTGGCCTCTGCTTTTTGTGTCCTTTGTGTCTTAGGAAAATAATGCTCTTTCTCTGCCTTCTTAGATCAAGTGAAATTATTAAGATGGCGTGGTTTATGTATTATAGATAAGTGTTGAATTTACAAAGCCCAGTATTTCAGTCATGGTGCTAATCCTGCAAGGGTAGGAAAGACACTGCCTGTTTTATAGTTTAATAGATGCCTCTACCCGGAGTCAGCGGGCCCTGACAGCGCCACTTTCCTTGTTCTGTAAACTGTCTATGCTCAGGAATATTATCTAATTTCTAAAGGTTTAAAAATGACGTGCTTTGAAGATTTTAATTTTTGTGGTAAGACTTTATAACTAGAAAGGTTGTGTTACATCTCACCAGAGAAGATTTCATGAGGCTTAAGTGAAAGAATCAATGAATTAACATAATCAATGAAATAGAAAAGAAATGGAAATTCAGGACCTAAATTCAGAAATGGAAATTCAGGACCCCCCCCCCCAAAAAAAAAAAAGAAAAGTTAGCCTAAGGTCAAGTTTGACAACAAGCCTGCTCTTTCCAGGATTAAAAAAGGAAATTCATCAGTTATCTAATTCTCATTCTGAAAGGAGGCAAAGCACGAGTTCCTTGGCAGAAAATAAAGATTGTACTAGCACTATATTGTTAATAACATTTTTCACGTGGAGTTTTTTGGGAGAGGATACTGAAAAATGCCACCAATAATTCTTCCCAATGTTTTTTGTGGCGGGGAGGGGAGCAAGTGTAATGACAAGTTTCAGTGGCTGTTCTGCGGTGCTCTTAAAGGAGCCCTTACACAGTTAACTGCAACTCGGTGGAAGCCGTTCAATGAGTGTGGAGGTAAATTAATATAGTGCCAATGTGCGTTTTTTGATTCTGGGATAGAATTTAGTAAACGATAGCATTGGAAGGGGTACGTGCTCCTAGACTGCCTTTCCAAAAAACTGTTCTGTCAGCTGGATGCCAGAAAGATCAAGGTTGTAATCATTGAGAAATTGCCTCTCATTTTTTTCTGTTCTCTTTTGCTAACCTTGGAAACCATACCTGGTTAGCAGCAAGTTTATGGTTTAACGTCTGCATTAGAGGTTTGTCATTAGGAAATAAGAAATTTATGTAGTAGTGTGAAGGACTTCTGCTTTGGAGAAAGGAACCTGGAAAAACAACTATATGCACACGTATTTATTATACAGTGTGTGTATGTATGTATACATGTGTGTATGTGTGTATATTTAGTGAGAGGGACACAGAAAGTAGGCCAGCATAATGCCTTCAATTTCTTAGGTCTTTTTTTTTTTTTTTTTTTTTTTTTTTTGGCATTTATCTTCAGATAGAATGGGAGGGAGAGGGGGAGGAAGAGAGAGAGAAACATCAATGTGAGAGAGACACATCGAGTAGTTGCCACTCACACAACCCCAACCGGGGCTGGGGACAAACTGCAACCAAGGTACGTGCCCATTGGGACCGAATCCGGGACTCTCCGGTCCGTAGGCCGACGCTCTAACCCCTGAGCCAAACGGCCAGGGCCAATTTATTAGTTTTATGCATGACTTCTTCCCAGCTCCCCTCAAAAATTGCACGTTCAAGGTGATAAAGTAATTGGAAAACATTGCTTTTTAGAAATTTGTCAAAGAATGTTTTGCTATATCTAGATCATAAAATCTCATAATGTTTGCAGCTATTAATTTGATGTGTAATTGTCTTCTTTTGTATCAGGTTGATAAAACAAAGCAAGTGTCCACCTATCAGGAAGTGATCCGTGGAGAGGGGATTTTACCTGATGGTGGAGAGTACAAACCCCCTTCCGATTCCTTGAAAAGCAGAGACTATTACACGGATTTCCTAATTACACTGGCTGTGCCCTCGGCAGTAGCACTGGTCCTTTTTCTAATACTTGCTTATGTCATGTGCTGCCGACGGGAAGGCGTGTGAGTACTTTAAAACACTAATAAAAAATTATAGAGCCTATTAAGATAACAACATATAAGATTCCATTAAAAGCCAAGTTTCATTTAATTCATAAAACACTTTATAAATGAATTGAAATTATGTTCAAGTCAAACTGCGGTACTTTATTCCTTTAAAAGTGAATTAAAATAGTTTGGAGTCTAATAAATCAAATTAGGGGACATAATTACTTTATTCAAAAGATTTTAAGGCTAGATGTAAATTCATGCTGGCAAAAGCAGTCCCAACGATCATTGAGGCTGGATATTTCGGTTACACAAGCCATTTGTGTAAACAGAGACTTGGGACTCTGTTGACATGGTAATTGCTCTGTAACGAAATAAACTGTCTTCTTCAGTTTGATCAGGATTGATGGTCAGAATTCTTCTTGAAATTGTTCTGCTGTCAAACAGGGTGACAATCTAAATGTTTAAATATATATATACCCATATATATAAACTTAGGAGTAAATTAGGAAAATAAGGCTATAATTTGAATAATGAGTCTTCAGTTCATGAGGAGTTAGTAATTTCAGAACATCTATGTCAATTAAAATAATCTCTGGAGATTGTATGGAAGTCAGGGTAGTAAAGCCAAGGATAAAAAAGTAATAAAGCAGCAAGTAACAAACTTCATGTTCACATGTAGCCTGGTTTCATCCTGTCATAGAGTTTATTTCAAAGAGCTTGATTCTTAATCTCCCTTATTTTTTTTTTTTTCTTTTCATTTTTCTGTGTGTTTCTCATCAGTATTCCATCTTTGTGTGTGTACTCATCCAAGTCATGTCATAAACCTGGTGGCGACCGCTGCCTGGTGGCGTTGAATAGTAACAGTGTGAGCATTTCCACATCATGCAAGATCCCATGAGCATATAGTCTTAATGTTCCAAATATCAATGCTATTATTTAATTCATAAATTTTGTTTTGTTTCTAGGGAAAAGAGAAACATGCAAACACCAGAGTAAGTGTCTTCTTTCCTGTTATTTTCTTTATCATTTTATCCACTCCTCAGTTGCTCATCATGCTTCTTACCTGTGTGTCATGCTTTTTTTTCATTCATCATCTTTCATAGTTTATTTCATAAATGTGAAAGCTGCTTTCTAAATAGAGAGATTTAGGAGGGGTAGAAACTAAAAGTTAAAAAAGGGTTTGAAAACTAAGACTATAGAAATAAAAACTAAACCTAAAATATTTCAGATTCAGAATATTAACTTGCCATTTATATTATGTGATTTCCCAATCTGCATTTCTATAAACCAGAGAACAGATGAAAAGACCTTTCATACACGTTTTCCTGAATCTACAGTAATAACCTACCATAAAATGAAACTTCTGTGAGTATTTATAAATGCCCCATCAGAAGCAACAATATAAAAGCTCTGGTAGTTTAATCTTAATCGTAGACATTAAATAGAATGCTAGTTTGTTACTTAGGGCTGTAATATTAACACAATGCTTTATAGCTTCGTTTAATGAAAGACATATTTAATTTAAAATTCGTTTATAATTTTCAGTTTTGCTATGTTAATATATGAAATGTATCTTTTTCTTATATAATTTGTAGAAAGCCCAAATTGCAATAATGTCCTCCTATTTTAACAATAAAAGAAAACTATTTCGAAATTTTTTTTCCAAATTGATGACCCACTGGGATAATATATGATTTTAAATATATGTTGTTTTATTTCTTTTCGACCTAGCATCCAACTGGTCCATCATAGTGCTATTCAGAAATCTACCAAAGAGCTTCGTGACATGTCCAAGAATAGAGAGATAGCATGGCCCCTGTCGACGCTTCCTGTGTTTCACCCTGTAACAGGGGAGATCATTCCTCCTCTGCATGCAGACAATTATGAGAGCACTAATATGCCATTGATGCAGACACAGCAGTGAGTATCCACTTGGAACAGTGCTTATTAATATGCATGAATATGTGCAATTAATGTCTATAAAGACCAGAACTTTTCATTATTGGAACTTCCATTTATATGTTTGTTTGTTCGTTAATAATGAAGAGAAAATGCCAAAAGGACATTGATAATATAGATCCCAACCCCACTGTGCTGGCCCAAGTTAATAATTAATAGAATTACTTTCAGGGAATGCTTTTTTTCCCCTTCAATAATCCCAACAAGGTGACATTTACCTTAATATTTAAGAAATTGACACGACTAATAAACGAACATATGTTTGCTCAGAGATGAGTTAATTGTGAAAAGAGAAGCATATCCTAAAGCATGACGAATTGATTGTTTTTTAGCGCTATTATTAGAATTATTTGGTTCTGTTAACCTATATTTTAATGTTATTACCTCAGACCAGTTTCATCTAAATTGGTTTTTGTGTGTGTGTGTGATCTGCTTGTATATCAAAATTGAGTAGTTCCAGTTTGGCTAAAATCACAGTTGATTAGTGCAAACCTCCTCTGTTGTGTTAGAACTACCGTCAGAAAACCTGGAAAGGTAGTTTGAGGGAGAGGGGCTGAGAATATTGCCCAGGTGTTCTTTAGAACACCATGTTTTATGCCTGGATAAATTTTGATGTAAATGAATTGTAGGTAAAACTGTCATTTCTTTTTAAGAACATGGCTATTTTTAAAATTTTTTTCAACCATGTGTTAAAAAGGGTTAACTTTACCCTGGCCAGTTTGACTCAGCAGTTAGCACGTCGGCCTTTGGACCGAAGGGTCAAGGGTTTGACTCCTGGTCAAGGGCGTGTACCTGGGTTGCAGGTTCGATCCCCGGCCTTGGTCGGGGTCATGTAGGAGGCAACCAATCGATGTGTCTCTTTACATCAATGTTTCTCTCTCTCTCCCCCCCCCCTTCCACTCTATCTAAAAATCAATGGAAAAAATATATCTTCAGGTGAGGATGAATAAGAAAAAAAGGGGGTCAAATTCAGTTTCCCCAAGGAAGTCACAAGTTTGATTTTGAGATCCTCCTCTTTTTCATTTTTGTAAATGCAATGGATAGACAGAAAAATTCCCCTCCCACACATACATAAACCTTAGGATATGATGTAAAAGTAACCTCTTGCTGATTGAAGATTTATCTGGGAACCGTACTGGGTGCAAACATTTCCCATTGCAATGCTATTTTGTAACCATATAAAATGCATGTGATAATTTGAAGATTAAACAGTAATTACTATAAGTAGTATATATAGACAGTCAGACTCAGTTAATTTGTCCAAAATGCTTTGGAAATCTAAAAGTGTTGTGAGTGTTTTCCTGAATCCTTCTAACATCCTTTACTGAGTTTTGAATAGGCCAAGGTATGTATGTGTGTGTATGTGTAACTGATTCAAGTCCTATTAACAATGGGGAAATTGTGTAATTTAAAATTTGGAGTTTTGGAAACATTAATATTCTATTGTGAATGTAAATGGTAGAGTCTTGCAAAGTTGAGTTGTACTGAATGGAGGGGATGGATTGCTATGTTCTCTGATGGCTAGGATTAGATACTATTGATAAATGTCAATAATATTGTAATAGTTCACAATTTAACAGTCTCTCTTGCTGTTTTTAGATGAAATTTATGAACAGCCTTATCACTTGTTTTCAAAATGAAAAAAGTTAAAGAATTCTTTTAGGCTACCATTTCTTATATTCATTACCCAAGAGTGCTAGTGAAATGTTGAAATACATTCTCAAAAATGAAATGGTGAAATACACTTCAGGTTTGTTTTTCGTTTTTTAAAGCAGGGGAGTTCTCAGAGCCTTTAGTGCTTTATGAATCCGTGGGGAAAGATCAGAAGGTGTAATTCTTTAAAGAAGACAGTGTGGGAGATGCTTCTGTTGACAATATAACAATACTATCAAATTTTAGAATAGAGAGCTATTCGTCATGAGTAGGAGAACTTGAATATATTTGTAAATCAGGAAAGCTCTATTGCTGGTGAAGTTTAAGGGAAGGGAAAAGGTTGTACTATTTTTTGAATATCCTTTCTACCCATATATATGGAGCATAAGAATAGCTCCTTAAAAATTATTTTGATTTCTTGTGGTTAGGATTTTGCAATGTTGCTAGTTATATATGAGCAAAATAAAATTTTCTATCTAGTTTATAACCAAATGTAAATTCCTGGCCGTTCCATAACCCCATCAAGACTGTCATTATGTTGATCAGATCTCTTTATTTGTAAATGCAATAGGTTATTTTACTGAACTTGCAACAATTTGACCATATATGTATTTTTAAGTCGAGAAAACATTCATATTATTCAGATTTCTGCTAATGGAAAAACTCCATTAACTAGTACTTCTATATAAATAGGGTACACAGATAATTGATGATGTTCACAATGATTATTCTGAGGCAGAGCGAGATCATCAAGTGTGTCTGACTCATCAGAGGAAAATTAAATTACATTCGGTGTAGTTTCAGTGTTGAGTGTATATTATCTTTCTTTTATTCTTGGAAATGGATAAAATGTGCACGGTCTCTATGGTAACTCCCTATAAGCTAGAATATGTGATTAACCTCATTTTCCAACCATGCCAGATAGTAGGAAATTTATTGTATTGCGTTCGACACAGCTGTCCTTTACACAAATTCAGTTTTTACTCCTTACCTTAAAAGCATAGCCCTGTCTTTAAAGTTCTATTTTGGTCCAAGTACACACATATATAAATATTTTGGTCATTTGAATCGAACTGAATTCTTAACGTTAAAATGAGATATTTGATGAGGAATTACAGTACTTGATAATTGAATATATGTGTGGATTATGCTGCCTGGTATTTATTAATTAACCCTCCTAAAAGGGCATGCATTGCATCTCCCCATATTCATACTAACTGTACTGAATTTATCACTCATAAATAATTTGGCTAGCTACTGGATTTTGTGTTTATTCTTCAGACTTGATACCAGAAATATTCAAGCATAAGGACGTGGCTGCAGGCAAGACTCAAGAACATTCGGAGTTGCATAGAAACTTATTTGGGTCTTTTAAACAAGTTAATCCGTGAGGTATAGAGAACTCATCACTGCTGTGTAATGAGGCCCTGTCGCAGTTATTTATCAATTACACAGTTATGTTTCATTGTGTCGGGTTTTTGTTTTGTTTTCTTTTTTTTTTTTTGGTAGAATGCTTCATAAGACTCCAGACTTGTGCCATAAATTAGACAGTAAAAAATGTTTCATTATTTGCAGATGATAAAATTGAGGCACGGATAAGAAACAAAGCTAAACTGAGATTAGATTATTTACCTATCTTGGTCAAGTCGGGGATAGATATGTGGTCACTGACCTCAGAAGGTCAGAAGGTTTCCTGATCCAGGTTACCAGACAGTGGAGAGAAACTGGAGAAGGAACACATGTGTTCCGTGTTCCAGGGTTCTGTCTAGGACACAGAAATTGACCTGTCTCTTAGTCTTCTGTGGTCTGGACAGTGTCTCACACCCTCCTTGTTTCCACCGACCGTGACAGGCCTGAGGAGCACTAGACACATACTCTGTAGCATGTCCCCCGTCCCCTCGTACAATCAGGGCTTCTGCATCTGTGTTAACCAGTTATGTTTGCCGTTCAATGGATAAATGTTACCATTAAGAGTAAAAAGAATTTTTTTCCTCTATAGGCAATTCATTGCTGGAAGTCACATTATAAAGTAATTCTTTAAAAGGTAAATTTTGCTTTGCCCCAAGAAATCATTGTTGTGATTAAGGGTTATGTTTTTGACCAAAGATTTAATATCAAAAATATATTACAGATTCGACTGATGTACCTCAAATATAAAGCTTTGTAATGATTTAAATGAGGACAATCAAGTTCCAAGTCCTGAAAGGAATGTGGAGAGATGGTCTATCCTGGTTGCCCCAAACACGTTGACGGTCGCACTGGCCGGCGGAGTTGTCACCAGTGCAGGGCCCTGCAGGGGATTTTGAATCTGTGGACATGTGTTACCGTGGAGCAGGAAGAGGTTGAGACTCCCTGATTTAAACACTTCAAGGACCCAGGTTTGGGGATTCAGAAGGTCCGACCTGTTGGGGTGGAGGTGAGGAAGGTGTCATTTGCACTCTTCTACCATGTGGAGGTTTATTTATTTATTTATTTATTTATTTATTTATTTATTTATTTATTTTTTAATCCTCACCCGAGAACACTTTTCCTTTTTTTTTTTTTTGTTCAGACAGAGTGGGAGGGAGAGAGAGGGAGAGAGAGAGAGAGAGAGAGAGAAACATCGACGTGAAAGGGACACATCGAGTGGCTGCCACCCACACAACCAACCAGGGCCGGGGACAAACTGCAACCGAGGTACATGCCCTGAGCGGGAACCGAACCCGGGTCTCTCTGGACCGCAGGCCGACGCTCTAACCGCTGAGCCAAACCGACCAGGGCCCAGGTGGAGGTTTAAAAGAGGAACAAGTTTCTCCTAATTCTCCCTGAGGGCCATGTGCAAAAGAAAAGTGTGAAAGGGGGCAGTCCTGGCATCTTATCTAGAGTGTTGGGGCTGCTGTGAGTTCGTGCTTATCAGCCTCTAGACTTTTCACACCTCCCGAGCTGCCTGAGGAAGATGGTGGAGAGGTGAGAGGTGAGCGCTGATTAGAAAGCAGTGCCTGAATGGGGCCGAGAGGGGCTAGACCTTGAAAAGGTAAAAACCGCTGGGAGATTGTACTCATTTTGCAATTTCATGGCAGCCATTGACTGCAGGATGCCAGAGAATCAATTTTCTGAAACATAACTTTCTCTTTTTTTTTTTTTAAATTTTTTCCTTTATTTATTTTTAGAGAGAGAGGAAGGGAGAGGGGGAGAGAGAGAGAAACATCGATGAGAGAGAACATCAGCTGGCCGCCTCCTGCATGCCCCCGCTGGGGGTTTGGCCCACAACCTGGGCATGTGTCCTGACTGGGAATCGAACCAGCGACCTCTTGGTGCATGGGTCGATGCTCAACCACTGAGCCACACTGGCCGGGCTGAAACAACTTACTCTTAAAGTTGTAATGTTTTATGTGGTCTTTTAGGGGTGTGTCTGTCTTCTCCTTATTCTGTTCTTAAACCAGCATCAGTGTCTGTCAGTTTTTCCTGAGAGAGAGGCATCTTCCTCTGGGATTGAATGCGATGCATAGGAGGGGAAACACCCAGACATTTTCTCGGAAGATTTTAATTGGCTATACAAAATTTTTCCTTATTCATTATACAAAATGTAATACTTAATCCAGGGTAATTGTGTCCCCCTCATAACAGGCGGTAGGTTGTGCTTAATCTTTGCAAATTCACAACTGTAAAAGTAGAATTAAGTCTTCTAATTAAAGATATTTTATAAGAAATCATTTTAGCTTTTATCTGAAGTATTTTTCTTTTTTTTTTTTTATCCTCACCTGAGGACATTTTTGCATTTATCTTCAGATAGAGCGGGAGGGAGAGAAGGAGAAAGAGAGAAACATGGATGTGAGAGAGACACATCGAGTGGTTGCCACCCACATGACCCCAACCGGGGCCGGGGACAAACTGCAACCGAGGTGCGTGCCCTTAGCGGGAACCGAACCCGGGACTCTCTGGTCCGTAGACCGACGCTCTAACTGCTGAGCCAGACTGGCCAGGGCTGAAGTATTTTTCTATTTGTCTTTCCTTTGGTAATAATAAGAACTAGCTTTATGATAAAATTCCATAAATGAACAATTACGTTTCAATAAAAGTTAGTATCAGTTGAAGAGAATGTTTCAGGGGACCGAGATAATGATTTCCTATTGACAAGAAGTGTTAACCAGCCCAGGATATTTTGGAGCCATTCACTTTTTTTTTAATTCAGTGAGCATACACAGAAAGCAATAAGTGCAGTATCTCTTTGATGAGTTTTGTTTCGATAGGTTTATACTGCATCCTTTTAAAGCGGTGGTAGGCTTGATTTTAGCTTTATACAAGTAGGGGGGAAATTTAAAGAAATAAACAAAGTCTCCTTTCTCCTTTATGCATTGACTTTAGTTAAAATTAGGTTTTGAAGTTAAAAATGATGATGATTCCAATTTCTTTCTCTCTTCCTTCTTCAATCCACATAATGGCCTTGTCCCTTAGTAAAAATTATGAGGTCCAAATCAGCAAGGTTTGGACAATGTCAATTTTGCTAAAATAATTGGGAAATTTCAAAAATAGATTACTATGTCTTATTGTTCAATGTCTCTGTGCTAATTCAAAAGAGAAGTGTTAAATATTCCACATAACTAAATTGTCATTTATTTTAAACTCTGGCACAGATTATGTGGCTTTTATACAAATCACTTAACCTTTCTTTGCTTTTGAGTCTTCTAGCAAATAGGAATATAATGGGTTGATAATCATCAACCTTACTCATAGGATTACTCTGCAGGATATCCAAGAATGTCAAATTACCTTAAAACGGTTGTACAAATAATAAATAATTGCATACTCCCCCAAAATCACTTATTTATTAATTTGCAAGTTATTACCTTTACCTTCTTAAAGAGTGAAGTTTGTGCAATGGCTAATTTACATAATTTTCTATTTAAATGCACGTAATTAATGGTAGTGAAATTAGAAAATAATTAACGCTAATAATTTAGAGAATTACAGTTTTCTTAAGTCTCTTTCCTACGTAATACAGTTTATACATAATAATCATTCAGTTAGCCCATTAATAACTTAATTATTTTAAATAGTTTTATGCCTTTATAAAGATCCTTTCTTTGAAGGATTACAGGAATTCTCTTTGAAGTCAACCCCCACTCTCCTGTATAATTGCCTTTAGCAGCCTGCTTTCACCAAGGATGGAAATGGTTCCATTTTCTTACTCAGTTCTCTGCTTCTTAACTACAGCAGACTTTGTCATAGGCATTTGCCCGATATGCCTGAAGCAGTGCTCGTAGTGGGTACCTCTCTTCAACCCTCAAATGGTATATGCACTTCAAATATACCCATCCGAGATATATTAACACTCTCAACACTCACAGGTTCACATCTAGTCACAAGTCTGGGCGACCACAAAGCAGAGCTCTGGGTGCACACCTTGGGGGCTCTGGGGAAGTTGAATCTGCACATATTTTTGTTGAGCACCATTTTGCACACATAAGCACTTTTATATAACTCATCTAAGTTTCCCTTGAAGTCGCGAGGGGTGCAGGACGTTGTTCAAACTTAGCCAGTTGGGACACTCACTGCAGATACTTCTAAATCCCCAAAGCGGTGTAATACACACAGTTGCTTTCTCACACATCTTTTCCAGATTTCTTGCTAGTTTGTGTGTGGCACTTTCTCAGCCAACCGTTGCTCGTCCAACCTAGCCAGGTCCAGTGCTGTGTAGAAGGTTTAGCAGAGTAACAGAGAGGAAAATACGGAGGCTCTAGAAGAAATGATAGGGCACAGGTTGGTTTTGATAAGTGTTTTTCCGATCCTGTTCCACAGAAGGGTAAGTCGGCCTGAGCAGTGGGAGAAGGGGTTCCAACCACTTCATGAAATACTGATTTTGAATTTTGTTATCCTTGATCTACAGCTTCTCAAGGCCTTTCTTTGTCCTCTTTGGTATTTTTATTTTGTCAAAATATATTGATTTAATCCATGAATAGGCTGGGTAGAGCTAGAGATGTTAGGAAATGAGGAAGGGTGTATGTGTTTGGTGGGGGGCAGGGGGTACTGCATTCGTTTCTAATGTAGAAAAAGCCCAAATGAGTTTGACCTGAGAAATTAAAACCAAACTCATATCACTGCCGCCCCCAACCCACTGTCAAATTGCATTTTTACTTTTGTAGCAAAGATGTTTGTTTTCTCAACTTTAAATCTAGAACTGATATCCTCTTGTGGTTTATATATTAATCTTTTTACTTTTATCATCCAAACCACTATAAATACATTGGGTGGAATGGAAAGAAAAAACAAACCAAAAATTTTTTTAAAAATCTCCCTGAGACCACACAAGGATAAGTAGGGCTGATAGGTAATAGCAAAAAGGAATGTAATTATTGAGATGAATTATTAAGTAACTTCCTCAAATTGAATTAGAATTGATTCTGTTATTTCCTTAACAATGTATTAAAATGGAACTGAGTTTTTTTTTAATCACTGAGTCATTAACATTCCTATAGATTAATTTAAGAGTTTAAACAGTATTTAACTAGCATGTACTGTTTTCCACTCTGGATTGTTGTATTTGAAACATAATATTTGCCTGGCTGAAATGATTTTAGATCAATAGTTTTCAAACTTTACTTTCTTGGAGGTTTTTTAGAAATGCCCCAGGGGCCAGCTTGTGGGGCACAGGGAACAAAGCAGGAGGGATTCCCGGCTCCCTGCTCCAACGGGAGCAACCTCACATGTATCTCTTTTGTACATCAAGAGTTCTGCTTAGGAGTCCCATTAAAAGGAATTCATTACTGAAGAGAAACAAACAAACAAAAAAACTTTGAAAATCCCTAGCTTGGATCAAACCCTACTCCATAGCAATTTATTCCACACAAAATCTAAATTGTACATTTTTGTAAACTAATTTTAATATCAAAATTTGAAGCTAAATGGGTGTGTGTGAGTGCTAATAAACACATGTGTAGTACGTAAATCTCTGTAAGTAGCTTCACTTTTGCCTGTATTCATTCCGACTGTATTATTTCATGCTTATTGCTGGGGATACGAAACAAAACAGGGTGGTTCTTACCGTTCAGGCGCTTTGGGGCGATTCAGCCTGTGAGGGAAGCAGTGCCGGTCAGCACGCAGAGCATGCTAAATGCTAACCTGTTTGGGGAGGTGCTTCAGGGTGAGGAGGCACAGAGGAGTAATGCTGGAGAGGGTTTGTTTTGTTTTAAGTAAAAACAGTAAGTTAAAATGTACTTAGCATTCCTGTGGGATATCTTTAAACTGTAAGAGTAGTACGTGTTCACTGTAACACATTTTGAGTTGAATTTGCAAGGACAGATGGGAGCTGGTTGGGTGCAAGAAACGGGAGTGGGCCACGGAGGCGGTGGTTCCGGTCCAGGCAGTCGGGGAGGCCTCCGTGCGGGGTCCAGACGTGTTGATGGCCTCCTAGGGTGCACTGAGAAACTGAGTTTGCAGGTAGATATAAGAAAACACTGAAAGGTATGAGATTTGAATGACACAACCAGATTTGTGTCTTAGGAGATCATCTGACAGCAGTGTGCACGGTGGATTATAAGGGAGCAGGAGTGGGGATGAGGGGACAATTCAGATTCGGTGCAAAGATCCAGGGAGAAATGATCGCTTCAGCCAAGTTAGCCATGGAGCTGGGAAAGAAGAGGACAGATTCAAAAACTTGGAGAAGTGTCAGAAGTTCCCAGGGGATTTGAGAACTGAAGGATATGAGGACTGAAGAAGAGGGAGGGGTCAGGGATGACCTCTACCTTCTGACTAGTGCGGTTGGCTGGATGGCAACTGTCATTTCCTAGGAAGTGGATAGAGGAGCACAGGTGTAGCATAGTCAGTGAAGATGGGTATACATGTTGTTCCGTGAGAGTGTGTGAGTGTGTAACTGTGTTCTAGACCTGGATCTGAAAGTGCACAGGTTACGAACACGAGCCCTGGAGCCCCTGTGTTCACATCTTTGTGTACCACTTCTAGCTGTGTAGTCCTGGACCTCTAAGCCTGTTTTTTTATCTGTGAACTGGGGGAAATAATACCTACGTCCTAGGGTTTGTTGTGAGGTAGAAGACAGCATGTAGTAGCAACTCCATGAATGTTGTCAGTATTGTTATGTGTCTTCCTCAGACCTCAGGGGTGCTGGAATAGATGGATTTCTGGGGTCCTTTCTGGACATAAGGTTTTCATTCTAATGTGTCTGCCCATTGTTTACATGTGTGTAAGCAAGCAGTTTTATTAAAAAATGTTAATCATTTCTAGGAACTTGCCACATCAGACTCAGATTCCCCAACAGCAGACTACAGGTGAGTACTCAACAAATTGATATACTAATGAGTTGATTATGAGTGAAGTTAATAGATTAAAAGACAATTATAGTACTGTATGATTTATGAAGCTTTAGCTTAACCAAGTATGGCAGAACAGTTGTGTCTTTCCTTAATCAGAGTTAGAACTTCAGAATAATAGCTTAGATTATTGCATAGATTGGCATTAGCGTGATAAACACAGGGTAAATGATCTTAGAGCAAAAGCATCCATGGAGGTCCTGCCTAATTAAGGAGGACTGAATAAAATCCCTTCCTTCAGCAAAGCTCCCTATTCTTCCCCTTGGTATGAAAGATTCTTAGCTGAGATGCATCCAGGATTTGTCTCAGTAAGTGAGCAGCTTGAAACTGACTCTTACAAAAGGAAACCATTGTGACTAATCACTGAGGCTTCAGGGGGATAAATGAGAAATGGTTGGCTGTTCTAACATGCCACGTTTAAAGGCTGTTAGAACATGAGCAATGACAACAAGATGGCAGACCATTCTCCCTGGACTATTCTATTTCCCTAAGACGTGCTTTCTTTAAGTTTATTTCTTTCAAGTGTCCCTAAAAAATTTCCACAGCCAATTATTTCATTCATCTCAGTACTGAGTAGATAACTTATTCATGATTGTCTTCTAATTAGTGGTTGATTCCTAGTTCTAATTGCCAGGCAACCAGTAATGCCTTTTTAGCTCTTTTGGAAAAGCAAGAGAAGTTTTAAAAATGTAAGTTGGACGTGGAATTCTGAGTATGAATGGTGGTATTGTGGTCGGGGAGCTAGTAAGTAGGTCTCTTAAAAACTGTGGGCACATATAGAAATGTATTGGAGAGTTTCATTCAAAAATTATCTTCTCTATTACTGCTTTCGGGAATTTAAGGAGATTTTCGGTTGACAACTTTTCAAAGATTTGAGGCAAGTATAATGAAGTTGTTCATCAGATTTTAATTACGAGATAACATTTATCAGAATTTCCCCCCACAATTTTGATTACTTGTTTTAATTAAATGCTAACATGTTTCAACAAGACTGTTCAATATATTGATGTAAGCATTCAGGAGATTGATGAAGGAACAAACTTTGTTATAAATATGTTATCTAAAGAACAAAGAAATAAATGAATTTCCACTAACTCTAATTATATGGCTTTTATTTTTTTAAAGAGGAAAAATTTTAAAAGAATATTTCCACAATGGAAATGCTCGAACTTCTTTTTCTTCTTATAGACTTCCATGTCTCCAAAGATGTCTTTCCCCTGATTCTTAATTATTTCAGGCAAGAAATGAATAGAAGGGAGACAATTTCTGGCAAAACAAATATTTTTTTAGTATTTTAGAAATCCAGATGTTACTTATTCCCCCACTGGGGAAAACAAGGAAACCTAAGTAGAAGATATTAGGGAAATTTACTTGATAGTTATATAGATTTTTAGCAAGTAGGCCTGTTAGCATGCTTCATTTTAGTAATAGGCAGCATTTCCAAATACAAGAACAGTTTATGCCAAAGTAAATGTGATCCGAGCCAAAGAATTTCCCTAGGGAGATTTTAGGTTGTTCAACCTATTTTTTAAAGTATTGTTCTAAAACAGGTTTTGGGAACAGGCGTTTTGCTGGAATCAGGAAAGCTTTGAACTCCTTTTTAGTGAACACTGTAGCCTGTCACCTTCTTGTTTTCTTATATTTTTCTGTAATTTGGAGCATATTATTGACTAAAGTGGACTATTTTCTCATGGCTGTTTTCTTTTTTCATCTTGTTCTTGGTGAGTCTCCAAAGTATCTAAAGGCTAAGAGAAAGAGAGAGAGAGACCACCCTAGCATTTAAAAAAAATAATTGTGATAGAGTGTTGTGTTTTTGCCTCTGATAAATGTACAATCAAATACAGTCATGTCTGCTGGAGAGAAGCGCTAAATGGGCAGGTTACATTCTTTATTCCCATCCTATTCATTTGAATGAAAAAATAAAGTTTGTTACTCAAAATCTCTAAGTTCTGTCTGCTCGTCCATGGATTCAGGGCTGCGTATGTATTTTCATGGGTGCAGTACCTTTTCTGTTCCTCGCCCCCAGTGATCGGAGTACTACAGACAGGCAACAAGATTTGTGCCTGATGATCAGGAAATAATAATTTCCCAAGTGCCTCAGAGCACTGTACTAAGTGTCACAGTTTTCTTCTCTTGTCTTTTGTTATTCAACGCAGTGGGGTGACAGTGGTGAGCAACCGTGGACAGTTTTCTTTGTGAAGGTAATTGAAGCACAGCCTGTCTCTTGGATCCCAAGCAATATTGTTTGTAGCTGCCTATATGGAATTTGTCAGGGGAGAGCATATTTTGAAGTTTGTTTTATTTAGTTAGTTGTGTTCTTTTAAAGGACTGTCAAAAGTTTAAGAAGTGAGCTGGCTGTGGCCTTGTAATCCTGGACTTAAGCACGAGCTGGGTGACGACGCATTTCCAGGCTGACAGCAGCACTTGCTTTGGGACCAGACGCAGGCCATTGGGATTGATGCCCTTTCTGTTCTCATTTTCTCAGCCCTTCCAGCCCACCTGGTATTTTCTAAAAAGCCACGCTTACAAGGTCCAGTCATACCTCCCACAGTCAACCGCGTCCTTTTTGTTTATTGTGGAAAGAATTCTCAGGCCGTGCCTTTTGACAAACACAGAACATTATAGCTTTTGCTCACGAAGGAGGGGACTAAATAAGAGTTTTTCCTCTTTAAAAATTTTTTAAACCAAATGCAGAGAAATTATTTTGAATTATGTTAAGGGGATAGAAAATCACTCCTTGCCAGAGTAGCTTTTGCTCAGAATCTACAAGTGTCCCTGACTAACGCATGCCCGTGTTATGCTTACACATTGCAGGTAAATGGTATCCCTGAAGAAAGAAAACTGACCGAAGCAATGAATTTGTAATCAGACATTATAGCCGTTGTAGCTTATTTCTTCTCTCTTCCAATAATGCATGAGCTTTTCTGGCATATGGTATGCATGTCAACAGTATTACGTATGTACCAAATAATACAATATAACTTTCATTTTACTAACGTATTTCTTTTGTACTTAAAGCATTTTTGACAATTTGTAAGACATCGATGACTTTATATTTGTTACAATAAAAAGTGATCTTTAAAATAAATATTATTAATGAAACCTAACGTCTGATGAAATTTACTTCAGAAAGTAGTCAGTTGCCTACTATATAGCAGGAAGCGTCTGTTGCTAAGGAACAGGTTCATGTGTTCACTCTTCATTCAACACTATTTTATTAAGCATTTCCTATAAATATATCAAATGTCCATGCTGTGTTCTAAGAGAGCAACCCATTTACTTTTTTTTTTTTTTTAATTCTCACCTGAGGACATTTTTCCAAAGATTTTTTTTTTTTTTTAGCTAGAGTGGGAGGGAGGGAGGAGGAGAAGAGAGAGAGAGAGAGAGAGAGAGAGAAACATCGATGCTCATTGATTGGTTGCCTCCCGCACAACTCCGACCAGGGCAGGGGATCCAACCCACAGCAGAGGTACGTGCCCTTGGCTGTAATCAAACCCACCACTCCTTGGTCTGCGGGCCGAGGCTCTAACCTCTGAGCCAGACTGGCCAGGGCGAGAGAGCAACCCATTTAAGTAATACTTTTATCCTTGTGGCCCATAAAGCCCATTGTCTCATATACCACTCCTTGGTGTGTTTTGTAGGGTAAACATGGTGTTATGGATTGTGGATCTGAGGACACCCAGTTCGTGAAGGGCAGCCCGGGCCATATAATTCCGACTCTATAATCAGATGTTTGGTTTAGAAGCAAGCAGGAGCTGTTACTAAAAAAGAGAATGGTTACCTGCAGATGGTGGCCTGAATTAGCTCCAAAACCCCAGGCTCCCCTGTGAGAACACCACTGTCCAGGCTTAGCAGGGGTTCCACACACACGTCAGTCTGCTTCATGCGTGTTGGAGCAACGTGCCAGCAGGCCAGCTAGCAGGGCCGCAGCGAGCAGACTGGACCTTCCCTTACTCTGTCTGCTCTGGGGAGGTTTCTGTTACCTGTTAATTGGCCAGAGGACACACAGATGCTACCTAAATCTGATTCCAAAATCCAGAAAGACTCCCTGTTGGTACTGTGTGCGACTGCTTGTCCTCCACTTAGGGAGAAGGCTCCATCATGTGCTGGACGTTGGAAACCCTGCCCACACTCCACTTCTGCCGGAGACTTAGCAGAGGATATAGGTTATTAGAGTTCTTAAAAGTTTATCTCCTCTTCTTATTCCTTTCCAAGACAACTAGAGCATTGCTACTTGCTGTTCTTCAGGACTGATCAACTTAAGGTTGTAAATGTGCTGGGTCAGGGTCATGTCCTGGGAGGAAGGAAAGGTCTCCATGACTCCAGACGGCTAGATGGTGGCACTGTGGCAGGGAATCCATGAACTGTCGCTCCTGCCAGGTGATATCAAACTGTTCCTGATAGTCCGAGTGAGCAGGAGCAAATGCACAATCCATAAATCAGGAACTTTATTCATCTGTTCTAGGTAAGAGGCCACTGTGGGGGTTAGAAAATGCACTTGGAGTGAGCATCCATTTCCACACTGACCCTACTGAGGAATTAAATGGGGATAAGAAAACTCATTGGCCAGCATCTCACAAATCTATGATAAGTGCCATAATCTCTGCAATTTCCTCTGAAAAAGCGATCTTTCCTTGACCCTATATTTTGATAGGAAGGGTCCAAATAGTTTCTCATTGCTTATTGGTCCCCTAATGGTCCTTACTTTATGGGTCAAAAAGAATGTGGGGATTCTGCCCTGCTGAGGATTTCTGTCCCAGCTAAACATCCTCATAGTGGGCAAATGAGTACATGGTGAGTTTGGGGGTCCCAATAGTGAACTTAAATTAGAATATTTTTTTAATTGGCCACATTAAGGTGTTGCCCTAAAAAACCAACTGCAGTGGTTTTCTGCACTTTCAGGAATTCAAGAAAACTCAGATCTAGATTCCAAACATCCCTGAAAATTTTGTGACTTGTCCTTCCCCCAAGGTATATTCAGTCACCCAGTAAATTTTGAGTTTTCTTTGGGGACATTCACATCTATAAGTCCACACTGATGACAGAAAAGAGCATTAGATAAAAATGTTAAGGCTGGATTTGAGGATAAGAGAATACTTAGAAGATGATTAAGTAGAAAACAATGCCAAGATCGGAGCCTCCAAGAACAGATACAGCAAGTAGGTGGGTTGTGTGAACTCTGGGATCAATGGTCCAAGATTTAAGCTCTAAGTTCCTATGTCCTGACTATACCCAATTGAGTGGATGAATAAAAACTTTCTAGCAAGCCATTTAAGATGGAGCTGCTTCACAAATTTGCATTTTGGAATTTCCCATGGAATACCCTACCAGTTGCTTATGTATTGCATGTCCAATATGTTAATATGAGTCGGGTAATGTTCTGAAGATACTATGGTGAGGCAAACAAAACACAGGATCCGCCCTCAAGGATTTTACATTCTAGTAGGAAAGACAGACACTAATGAAGTGGTCTTACAAATAAATGTCAAGTTGTAATTGTGATTAATGCTATGAGGGACACTAATTGGTGCTATAAATTTGATCACAGTGGGACTTGACCTAGTCAGCAAGGTCTGAAATTTCCTGAGGAAGTTTGTGCTGATTTCAAAAGGATGATAGAGCCCTGGCCAGTTTAGCTCAGTGGTTAGAGTGTTGGCCTGCAGACCAGGGAATCCCGGGTTCGATTCCAGCCAAGGGCACATACCTTGGTTGTGGTTCGTCCCTGGCCCTGCTTGGGGTCATGTGGGTGGCAACCTCTCTCTCTCTCTCTCTCTCTCTCTCTCTCTCTCTCTCTCTCTCTCTCTCTCTCTCCCACTCTGTCTGAAGACAAATGTAAAAATATCCTCGGGTGAGGATTTAAAAAAAAGGATGATTGAAATTCATAAGATCAAGTAGAGTAAGAAACAATGTTTGAGGCAGAGAGAAGAATATATCTCAGTCCTTTTGGGAGAAGAAATCCTAGTGAATATAGGGTTCCATCAGAAAGTCCAGAGCAGCATAGTATGGGGCATAGGGAGGGGATGTGGGGGAAGTGTGGAGGAAGGAGACCCAAGAGGTAGGTAGGACCAAACTATGCATGCTTTTAAAGATAGAAAAAGTTTGAAGCATTTTAAGAATGAAGGATGGTGATGTCATATTTTGCATTTTCATAAAATCAGTCCAGCTCTAATATAGAGAAAAGATATAGTAGGTGGGCAAAGTGGGTGTGGATAGACCAGTTAGGAGTCTATTGTAGACACAATTGGAGAAATAATAACTTTGATTAGAATAGTGGTGGAAGGGATGGAGAGAATGGATAGATTCAAGAGCGAGTAATGAGATAAAGATAAACAGTTGGTACACTCATACTTTGAAAAGGTTGTTAAGGAAAAGAAAGGGGCTGATTCTGATTATGGGAGGGGGGTCAAATGGTACAGTCCATTGAGATAGAGGATGTGTGAGGATTTTACACAGAAGAACCCAAAACAGAAAAGTGCCAATCCTTCTGAAAAAAGTTTCCCACATTTTTATTGACATAAAATTTGCATATAACATTGTACAAGATTAATATGTACAACATAGTGATTTGATATATTTAGATATTGTGGAATTACAAGTTTAGATAACATCCATCACCTCACACAGTTACCAAGATTTTTTTTTCTTGTGGTGAGAACATTTAAGATCTACTCTCTCAGCAACATTCAAATATACAATATTGTTAACTCTAGTCACCGTGCCGTATTTAACATCCCAGAACTGATTTATCTTATAACTAGAAGTTTGTACCTTTCGACCACCTTCAGCCATTTCCTCCACCCCCACCCCCTACCTCTGGCAAACACAAATCTGATCTCTGTTTCTAAGAGTTTGATGTTTTTAGATTCCACATATAAGTAAGATCATACAGTATTTGTCTTTCTCCGTTTGACTTATTTCACTTGGCATAATGCCCTCACAGTCCATCCATGTTGTTACAGATGGCAGAATTTCCTTCTTTATGTCTGAATAGTATTTCATTATCTAATTCAGAATACTTATTGACCTCTTAGATACGCCCAAGATTGCTATAGATGTTGGGAATGTAGCTGTGCAGGAAAAGTGCCCATCTTAAAAGCGGGAATCTGTTCATTAGTGCCACCCTAGTAACTAGTCTGTCGTCTTTTTGTACCATTTTCAAACAATATGCAGTTCCTTTCTAAGCAAGTGGGAATGAAACCTGATTGCTTTTATAGATAAATTCACACAAGGCACAATATACCAGAAGTACTGAATTAGTTTGGTTTCTCCCCCCCCCCCCCCGCCCCGAAAAAACAGATTGTTCATTTGGTTCCCAGGAAGCCAGAGTGTGGAGGCAGAGTGAGGGTTCTGAGGTTCTGAAGGAAAGCCAACAAAAAGCATGTCATTAATTCGGCTATTATTCTAGGAAGCAGAACTCAGTCCTACTGGAGATCCTCTAATTGTGTAGAACGCAGCTCAGAATTTCCCCTCCAAGTAACAGGAGGGTTCGACTTGCATCCGCTGACTCACCATCCTAGAGCTGAGAGTTGCTCTGGGGGGACGTTCACTCCTCTGCACTTTTGGATTTGGGTTAAGAGCAGGCTGAACAAGACCCCGGTGCTCTGAAGATCTTGGGAGGTGCCATGGAAACTCGAAATGAGAATCTCGGAAAGAAAGCTGAATAAGCTATTAGCAAAATGTCTTGATCAAGGGACACTGCTGGATTTTGCATCGTATCACTGACATACGATGTTAGAAGGCAATTGCTGTATTACTAGTATTTAGTTGACATTTCACTTTGCAGTGGGATGAAATCCACTTGTCATATATGTGAGATTAATATATAAAGAAGAGTCGCTTGATGAGTTTTTTCTCTATCACTGAAAACTCATACCATGAGAGGATTGATTTTTCATTGTGGGAAAAATTATTTGTGAGCACTGTGGAAGTGACAAATGTATCCCTGAATTCACAATGGCTGAACACTAAAAGTGTATCGTTCACTCATATCACAGTCCAGTGCGATTAGCTCAGTCTCCTTCCATCTTGGTGGTTATATGACCTGGAGCACACGATAGCCAATATTTCTATGGAAAACAAAAAGGGAGCTGAAGGGTCATGTTGAATGTTTGTAAGAGCTGGGCTTCAAAGTAGCTTCTATCTCTTGGGTCCATACTCCACTGGCTGGTCAAGTCACGTTCCCCAAACATAATTGCTATGGATACTATGAAATGTAATCTTCCTGTGTACTCGGGAAGAGGAAATTGTGTGGTAAACGCGAGCATGTGGACTGGACAAAACATGTGATAAGTGCTTATGGACTTTAACAGCTGTGCAGGGTGGGTCAAAAGTACGTTTACAGTTGTGTATAGAAAATAATGCAATAATTAATAAACAATAATAATGAATAAACTGTGTTTTGCGTACTCACAAGTGTAAACCTACTTTTGCCCCACCCTGTATATAACGATGAAAAACACAATTATGTGAATAAGTAGTTCTGTCATTCCCAATGACTTAAATTGTGAGTTAGAACTTTTAATTCAGTGGAAATAAAAGCAACAACAACAAAGAAACTGCCTAGCTATAATAATCAAGGTAGGTAAACTAATTTTGGAACAATATTGCATTGAATTCTTGTAAGAAAATATGTGATAACAAGTTCACAATCCTGTATCTGCAATTCCCAAATCCAAAGATCTTAATTTTTTTATAAGTTCATAACAAATCCATTTTATGGTAGAACCTGACCTAAACAAAAATAAGGATGCTTATTTTGTCTTTCTTAATTCTTCTTGGTGTGATGTTTCCTATGAACATTTTAATATTTTATTACAGGGTATTGCCCTTACCCTACTGAATATGTTATGTAATGTAAGGAATATAACTTACATTAATTGCATTTATAAAACCTGAACACAGTTGAATACTGAAATATACCTGGTACTTAGAGTTTCCAGTAATGTTACTAATTATAGAAATATTATGTTTAATTTTTATATGATTTTATATGATAAGCTTCTTTTTATCACCTAAATTTGGAGTCCATGTATGTGCCTAAAGCAATTAAGTGGTCAAACAGTGAGGAAAGATTGAGATAAACTTGTCTAACAGAATAATACATCCCTGTTTCTTTTCCTCCCTCAAAACATATCAAAATATCTTTTTGAATGAAATATCAAGGCATTTCCTTCATTCATTCATTGAATAATTATTTAGGACTTACTATGTTGTAGGCATGGAATTATGCTTGGGAAATAAAACAGATACAATGTGTTATGAAAGAATAAACAAGGTCTAGTGCACTGTCTGGCGCTAGTTGGTGCTAAATAAATATTTGCTGGGGAAATCAATCTCATGTCAGTTGCTAAAGGCTGGAAAGGTTAAAGAAGTGTTGTAATAGAGCGTGGGGAAAGCAGCTACATAGTAAATGATCGAAATAGGTCTGTTTTAAGAGAAAACATTTAAGATAAAACTGGAAGAATGATCACGAGCCAGTCATGCTCAGCACTCTCATCAGATGAAACGTGGACCCAAAAGCAATGGCGAGGAACACAGTGGTTGCCGTCTGCCAGCATCGACTTCTCTTCTGGCAACCTTCCATGTTTTTCTCTAGGCAACCATTCCCTGCCATACTTTCAATCCAGGTACTTCCCCTTGAATTGACTGCATGCACATCACAAGATACCGGGTCTGGCAAGTCAGAGCACTGAATCCCTCACACGCTTCAGGCTTCTGGCCCTGTAGAGCCTGCGAGATACAAGTCAGTTTAACTGTGGCTGCTGAGAGAGGAATGTGCTCTTTCCTGATGTACCTGCATCAAGGCCAACAGACCACAGAAGAGGGGAACCAACAGAAGGGTCAGAAACCAGTTCTTTTAGTGCTGTAGGCGGTTATGTTCCTGACACTTGACTCAACAATCTGAAGGTGCTCTGCGGAGTTGGAGCATTTTGAGTGAGAGGGAAGTGGGGTTAAAGATCATTCAGATCCAAATGTATCAAACCATCACAGCGTACACCTTAAACTTGTTATATGTCAATTATATCTCAGTAAAGAGCACAATTAAGAAAATTTAAATTGTATTGAAAATGAAAAAAAAAAAAGCCAATAGCTTAAAAAAATTTTTTTTTAAAAAGATGATTCTGGAGATGCAAACAGAGTCCTTTTAGTCTTACAGGCTTTTATCAAGGAGTTTGGATTTTATTCTAAGAGCACTGGAAATTATAAACATTTGAAGTAGAAAAGTAACATGATCCCATTTACATTTATTTATGTTTATTTTTTGAATTTTTATTTATTGATTTTGGAGAGAGAGGAAGGGAAAGAGAGCGAGAGAGAGGGGTTTTTTTTTTGTTCCACTCATTTATGCATTCACTGGTTGATTCTTGTATGCCCTGACGGGGGATCCAACCCACACCCTTGGCCCTTGGCGTATTAGGACAACGCTCTAACCAACTTAACTACCTGGCCAGGGCCTATTTATTTTTATATTTTTTAAATCACCCTGGGTCAGCAAAAATGGTAACGTAAAGATCACTGAAAATTCTCTCCTTCATAAATGAGAAAACTGGCAAAAATGGTCAAAATTACATTTTGAAAACACTGGTAGTTAACCGAAGGCTATAGCATCTGGGGAGAGTTTACTCACGTAAGACGGTTGAATCTTGGTAGCAGCAGCAAGCTTCCTGGCGTCTTAAACTGCCCTGTTCTCATCCTCCCCTCCAGCTCCAAGGCAGCTTTGAAAACCACAATCATGATAAAAAACAACAGTCTGGTAGCCAGCAAAAGGGACAGAATGAGGTTGGAGTTCCTTCAAAATCTCTTTTCAAGACAATTGTTCGTATTATGTTACCTGTCTGGTGGTTCCCTGATGACCACTTGCAAATCTCTTTCTTTACCTGACGCAGAGCTCACCCCGTAAGAAAAACCTGGGGCGTTTGGTGAAAACAGTTATGATCTTCCTAGCTTCCTCGGGTGCTGGGTAACAGTTGGGGCGAGGGATGGGAGCTGAGGAGTGATCCTTCTCTGAGTATTTTTTGTATGATTCTAACTTTTAGAGCCATAGTAATGGTTTACATACCCAAAATGAATGAATGAAAAATAAATAAACAAATGTCCCAGTTATGGGAGCACTCAAAATGAAACGAATGAATCCACACTGTGTAAGTTATGTAAATGTCTAACCACTATGCTGTGTGACTGAAACTCATATGTACTGAAAGTCAACTGTAATGCAAACTTAAAAAGAATTTTAAAAACGAATCCAGCTGTATGCAGGAGGAATGACTTAGTCATACTCAAGCGATGCGGGTAGCACTCACTTATGTAATTGGAATGGAGTGCTTTGACTATTTGCCTAAAGGTAAAAACAAAAAGAACCATAAATAAATATTGTACTCCAGTAAGTTAGTTTTTTCTTTTTTGGTTTTTGTTTTTTGCTGTGGTATCGTTCACAATTCTGACAACCAGTCTGTGTTTTAGGAGCGTGCAAATAAGTAAAGATTTTGTGGATAATGGAAGCCATGTTGTCACCTTTGGAGAAGGACCTCACAAACTGGAAAGGAAAGGCTAAAATGAACTCTGTAGTGTGGGAATGGAGTTGGAGAGATCGGTATGAACCCACAGTTTTAATAAACAAGATAGAAGACGTATGTGTGTGTGCAGACACACAACTGCCCATTTCCTAGTTCTAGCCACTGAGAGGCCTAGAAGCAGCACCACCCACAGCACTTAGCAGCCAAATCTTGGTTTCTAGAAGCCAGGGCTCCTTGAGGAAACAGCTGATTTCAGGGCTGGGGCAGGGAAAGTACTAGAGGAACTCATAACATCTTCTTGTGTCAAAAAATAAGAAATGCCCAAGGAATAATGGAAGTTTATTAAAATAACTCAGGAGCTGGCCAGAAGGGGCTCACACTGGCCAAATATGAGATAGTTTGGTTAACAAAATATAGTGCTGTATTATAAATAATGTATTATAAAAGTCCCTGAATCTATACTGATATGAATGAATGAATGCATGCATGAATGAATGAATGAGTGCTTTCGTACACTAGAATGCCAAGTAATGAAGAAGATATGATGGAACTATAAAATCATGATTTTGCAAACACCACAGGAATAACTGTTTAACACAGGAACCATAAATATATAATTGTATGGAAACCAAGATCTGGGCACTAGACATTCTAAAGTGTAATTGCTTCCTAAGTCCTTGCAATGGACAGAGCTAGGGAAAAAAAGAAAAAATATATATATAAAATCTTCTGTCTCTATAGTATACTAGGATATTTACATAGCCTCAAAATATCTCCCTACAATGTTCCCCTTGACAACCACCATTCTATTCTATGCTTTTATAAGTTCAACTTTTTAAGATTCCATATAGAAGCAAGATAATGGAGTATTTGTCTGGTTTATTTCACTTAGCATAATGTCCTTGATGTTCATCTATATTGAAGCATGTGACAGAATTTCCTTCTTTTTAAGGTGGCATGATATTTTATTGCATATCTCTATCACATTTTCCTTACCCATTCATCTGTTGATGTGCATTTGGGTTGCTCCTACCTCTTGCTATTGAAATAATGGGGCACTGAGCATGGATGTGCAAATACCTCTTTGAGATCCTACTTTATTAACATATTTTAGCAATTACATAGGAAAAAACAGTAACTTCCTGCAACTCTGAAATTCGCGCAAAATAAAATTATCTCAAAATAAAAGCTCTTAAAAATAGCACTCTAATTAAATATGGAGAATGGCCAAAAGGGCAAAGGGTTAATGCGGAGGAAAGAAGAGTAACTGTTCGGGAGTAGAGTGCAGAAGTAGAAACAGAGAGAAGTGTTTGTCCTTGAGAAATATTTTGTACATGGAATTGATGGGATTTGCTGATAGATTAGAAATGTGGGGAAAGGAAGGATCAAGTTGACTTCCAGAGCTAAGGCCTTAATTTCTGGGTATATTTTTGATCCATTTACTGAGTTTGAGAAGGCTGAGTAAAGAATAATTATCAAGGATAAAATCAAGTTCAGTTTTGAATTTTTCTTCTAGTTACAAAGTTCTTACCAGGGTAAAGAGCAAGGTAGACATGCCGTCTCAGCAATGTCAATGCCATCTGCCAGATGTTTGTGTATATAAGTTTGTGGTAAGTCTCTGAAACAAATTGTATTGGCTACAACAGATAGTATTAGTAAAATGTTAACTAGATATGTATACAAATGGTTGGTAATATCTATAGCAGTGCAAACTGTTCAAAGGTTCTGTCACGTATAAAGATAACGAAGTTCAGGGGTCTCGTTTCAGGTGAATGTGTAACAACGGGCTATCTTATTCAAACCTGAAGGAGAACAAACACATTTCAAAAGTAAATAGTGGGAGTAATGGCCTAATTTATCTGTGGTGATTCCTCATGTCAGAACATTATTGGAAAACTGAAATGAATAATTAAAATTGCTTCTTCTTTGTGTTCACGGATCTGAATTTGAGATCATTTGCTCCTAGGCCAAGCCAGGTAGTCGGAGTTATTTAGACAGAAGAATTCTTTATTGACTGTGCATGTAATTCTTAGTGACACATAGTAATGGACGTTAATGCCACATCTTGATAGATGGTAATCATGGATTGGAGGCTTAAGGTCTTTCTTAAAAGAGCTCAGATCTGTCGTGTCCACCAACTCTGCATCAGGGTGACTCACAAGTCTGCAAAGTCTATTTTGTGAAAATGGCCAAGTGCCTAAAAATAAAAAATGGGATGGGAGATGTATCCTTCAACTAGATTATGCTATATATACTATTATTTTTTTTATTTCATTTATTTATATATATATTTATTTATTCATTTAGTTAGTTAGTTAGTTAGTTAGTTAGTTATCTAGTTAGTTAGTTAATCCTCACCTGAGGATATTTTCCCATTGATTTTTAGACAGAGTGGAAGGGAGGGAGAGAGAAAGGGAGAAACATTGATGTGAGAGAGACACATTGATTGGTTGCCTCCCACACAACCCTGACTGGGGCTGGGGATCAAACCTGCAACCCAGTATGTGCCCTAGACCAAGAGTCAAACCCAAGACCCTTCAGCCCATGGGCCAACGCTCAAACTGCTGAGCCAAACTGGCCAGGGCTATTATTATTATTTTTTAAATGTATCTTTATTGTTGAGAGTATTATAGATGCCCCCCCTTTTTCCGCCATTGACCCCCTCCTCCCTGCTCCCGGCCCACCCCTGGCTTTCACCACACTATTGTATATTATTATTTTTTTTTTAATCCTCACCCAAGGATATTTTTCTATTTATCTTCAGATAGAGTGGGAGAAGAAGGAGGGGGAGAGAGAGAGAGAGAAACATCAACGTGAGAGGGACACATCACTGTTTTCCTCCTACATGACCCTGACCAGGGCAGGGAAGAACCCGCAACCAAGGTATGAACCCTTGACCAGAATTGAACAAATGACTGGTTGGTCCGCAGGCTGATGCTCTAACCGCTGAACCAAACTGGCCAGGGCTATTGTATATATTTTTTGATGTGCTATTTACTGCTATAATTCTGCTGTGTAACAAATCACCTCCAAAATAATAAGTACTTTTTTAGGTCACTGCGAGTCAACTATTTAGGCTAGGTTTGATTGGACGTTTCTTCAAGTCTAAGTTGGATTTCCTCAGATGTCCTGGAGTTGGCTAACTACTGGCTTACCCAGGATGGCTTCGGTGGGGATAGTGGTTAAACCTGCTTTCTTCCCAATTTATCTCATTTTATTAGGCTGGCGTGGATTTGGCCTCAGCATAGCAGAAACACAGACAGAGTAACTCAGTAATACAAAGGCTCAGCAGAAAATGTGCATCTTCTTTCGAGCTGGTCTTTGTGGTGCATTTACTAACTTCCGTTGGTCAAAGTAAGTAAACTGGCTGAGCCCTAAATTTGAGTGGGAGAAGAATATAAAATTACAGGGTTGACTGTGAGTATTGGGTGGCGGCTATTAGCTGAGACCATTGATGCAATCATTCTACCACAGTGTGCACTCTGGCCTTGATTATTTATGTTCCTTCCACATGCAAAATACACTAAACCCCTGTCAGGACTCCAAATTCTCATCCAAACATGGCAACAGCTTACAAAGTACAGGATTTTATGATGTATGTCAGGTTCAGATGCTTCTCCTTGGATGTGGCCCCTCTTGATACAGAGACACAGAACGAAACTGTGAGTGACCTGCCCCACGCTCACAAGCCAACACAGAATGGTGGGACAGGGACTTGAAAGCTATAATAGATGCTTTCTTTAAAAAAAGAGGGCAGCTTTAAATGGACAATTTCAGAAATAGACAATCCATAATTTTTTCAAATTCACACCATCCTGAGAATCACGATGAAATCTTGCACCATCCTGCTTCATCCCACCCAGGATGTGAATCATCTCTTTGTCCACACCGTGTCCACTGCTTGCTGTCAGGCACTTACTTGGTAGCCACCTGGGTGAGGAGATGGACTGCAGAGGCATCACAGTGCTCCTGTCAAGCGATCTTTATTTGATTTAATAATGGCTAGAAAGCACAAGAGTAGTGATGCTGGCAATTCAATGTGCCAAAGGGAAGCCGTAAAGAGCTTCCTTTAAGGGAAAAGGTGAATTCAATACAATGAGCTATTTTGAGAGAAAGAGAGAGAGAGAGAGAGAGAGAGAGAGAGAGCACATTCATATAACTTTTATTACAGCATATTGTTATAATTGTTCTATTTTATTATTAGTTATTGTTGTTACTATCTCACTGTGCCTAATGTAGAAATTAAACTTTATCATAGGTATGTATGTATAGGGAAAGAAATAGTGCAGAGTGGGGCAAAGGTAGGTTTACAGTTTTTTATATGGAAAATAATACAATAATGAACAAATAATACTAGAATAAACTGTACTCACAACTGTAAACCTACTTTTGTCCCACCCTGTTGGTTTTTTTTCGTTTTCTTTTTGGTACGTGCCCCTAGCGGGAACCGAACCAGAACCAGGGACTCTGTTCCGCAGGCCGGCGCTCCAGCCGCTGAGCCAAACCGGCCAGGGCTGCCCCACTCTGCTTTTTTTTTTTTTTTTTAATCCTCACCCGAGGATTTCGTTCAGTAGGAGGAAGAGAAAGAAAGAGAGAGAGAGAGAGAGAGAGAGAGAGAGAAACATCGACGTGAAAGGGACACATCGAGTGGCTGCCACCTGCACGACCAACCAGGGCCAACCAGGGCCAACCAGGGCCAACCAGGGCCAACCAGGGCCGGCGACAAACTGCAGCCGAGGTACGTGCCCCTAGCGGGAACCGAACCCGGGTCTCTCTGGACCGCAGGCCGACGCTCTAACCGCTGAGCCAAACCGGCCAGGGCTGCCCACTCTGCTTTTAAGCTCTGGGAAACTCTCATAATTTAGCTAAAGCATTCTTTGAGGGAAAGTGATTTTTTGGTGATTGAGTCAATAGGAGCATCAAGCCGTAATTAGTTATTTTCAGTTTTTCTCTTAATAAACAGCCTATTTATTTCCTTTATATGTAACTTGAAGTTTGTCTTTTTCTTGGTAATATCAGTGTTCTTTGTATAGTAAGGATGATAACCCTTTGTCTAATTTTGCAAATACTTCCCCTAGTTGCCACTTCTCTTCTATTCTAACTGATGATACTCTTTGACATAAAGATGTTCGAGCTCAGAGTTTATTAGCCATCTGGATTACTCTTTCCTCCAACCAGAGCGCACCTGTGAGCCCTGTGCGAGGGGAGCGGAAAGCTGGGAATTTGGGGAAAGGCGTTTCAGACGGCAGGAAACAGCAAGGGCCCCCTGGCTGTGCAGGGGCCCGGAGCGGAGAGGACCAGGCAGAGGGGTCCTGCATCGGGGGGAGGTTGGGGTGCGGACCCCACCACGCTCCTTGTTGGCAGGGAGCCGCCCAGGAGACTACACCTCGGCCTGAACAAGGGGGTCGATGCGCAGGTGTGTCGCATCCGCAGCGTGTCCCCTGTTACCTTCTGTACCTCGGGGTCTCTCGAAGGGACTTGTGAACGGGACTTCTCCACAGCCATGACAGTTCACCTGCCTGCTGGTCACAAATCCACCTCCACACACTTTCAGGGAATTTGTCCTACCTGATTTTCATGGGCCACTTTTTCTGAAAGTAGATTTTAAAAAGAGAGGTTCATAGGACAAACTGCAGTCCCTATCTCGTCCGTTAGTTGCATTACTCTGGGCACAGCTGATGCTCAGAGCTCCCCGCCCCCCAAATTCTACACCCCCTTTGCCCTTAGCTTTGCAAGCTCACCCGGAGTTGTGATCCAAATTCTCCTTCCGGGAGGGTCTGAGCTCTTGGGGTCACACTCGTTCTTAGCTGGGGTTGATGCGCTTGTTCACCCACAGTTACCGTAGGACAAGGGGGTACCAAGAGAGCCCAAGTGGATCAGCTCAGCTCCACACACATGCTTCCCCTCTGCCGGGTGTGAAAGCAGCCCCCCCTCCCCCATTGCTGGCCAGGCTCATTTACCCCTTTCCAAAGGGGCCCCTTCGGCGTGCTGATCCTCACAGTGGCATTTCTGAAGGGAGATCGGGTAGCACCTCTCCCTAGCCACCACGAAAGATAACGAGGGAAGTATTTGTACTCAGTTTTGATAAAGAAACCCAGAAATTTACAGTTAAGCCCATGTACTACATCAAAGGACCAGAAGGAAAAACAGGCAATAAAGTTTTATGGGAATTGAAAATATAATAAACAGAATTTTCAGCAAGGAAAGGAGGGAAACGGTACAGTTTAGTTTTTATCTCATCTCGGATACCGAAAGAATAGCTTGCTTATACATGTAGTGGGAAAAAAGCCAAAGGCATCCAATTGTAATACTCATTTATTTTAAAAGTGTTTCTCTGGGTCAAGAGAAATGCCATAAACTATAAGGCACACTGAAAAATATTTTAAAAACGAATAAACTTACTTCTAACGTTCTTATATCAAAACATAATTTTATTTATTTTTATTTAAAAATAGATTTTCTCCCACTTATGGCTGGTTTATAGTTTATGACTCCATATCTTAACTTCATTCCCTTACTTTGGGCTATATTCATGAACAGTGTAACTGGGAGGGTACCTTGCTCAAAGTTGGTCATTCTAGAGGAAATGGTTGAGTTTTTTTCTTTTTCTTTCTTTTTTAACATGCCACGGTGGGTTTTTGGTTACACCTTCCTTAAACATTTTGTGAAATAAAATGATTGAGCCTGTGCTATATGGAGTAGAAATCTGGGCCGTCAATGGCCCATCTGTGTGTGATTAAGAGCAAATCCTTGGCCAGGTCTTTCCTACCCCCACAGCTGGGACAGCGGCAGGCGCGGTGGGTCTCCAGGTCTCCAATGTGCCAGGACACCGTTCCCCTGACTCTGAGTCCTGTCAGTTCGTGTCTAAATGTGCCCATTCAGTCGACCAGACAGAACAGCTGAACGCACATCACCAGAGCGGGTTTACACTTTCATGTTCTTTCTGCCAACTATAATATTTAGTGTCACTACGTCCATCCTATTACATTATTTTGTTTATGACTGTTTCGTGTGGTGATTTATTTTTCTCTTTTCTAACATGTTGCGAGCATCAGGTTTTATTTCTTTCCAACTGCTTTAAGCCTTTTATACCCTGCCTCTACCATTCCAGTGGTTATCTTTGCTTCTGCCCTCAGAGTTCCAGTGTGATCGGAGATGGGACGTGCAAAGGGACAGGCGTGTTATGGGAACAAAAATTACAATTGCCCACCGCTTCCCACAGGAAGCACGTGTACACTTCATTTTTGGCAAGGTACTAGCCTTGAAAATACCAGTGGAGTTATAAGGGGAGATAGAAAGAAGACACCAGAGGGCTGGTAAGCCTCTCTCTCAGCATTCTGGTCATCTTTAAAATGCCAGGGGAGATATGTGGAGATAGCAGAAATAGGAATGTATACTGGCGCCAGACCTTGTCCTGGAGCTTCTTCCTTCAAGGTCAACTTCCTTCATGATTTCTTCTTATGTCTTTGTTTTGGAAAAGGGAATATATTTAGATGGCTCAAAAAACAAACAAACAAAAATATTAAAGGAAGATACTGAAGAGTTTCCTTTTCCTCCGCAGTCCCTTATCAGTTTAGTTCTCATGATTACTACTCCCCCACCACGTGTAGCCACTTCCGCAAGCTTTTTCTGTATTCTTACAAAGTTCCTTTATACAGTACCAGTAAATAAGAAGGTATGTTCTTATTTCCCCTCTCAATATAAAATATACCATGCAATCCAGGTTTCTGTCCTTTTGAAATTTTTTTGTATTTAGCAATATTCCTCGGAGAGCTTTCCCTACCAAGGTGTAGTTTTCCACTCTTTGTTACCATTGCATAGTGTCACATGGCACGAGGGTCACATCATTAAAGCACCCCTCTCTGATTGGTTTCTGTATCGACCCATCATTTCCTTATTAATAAGGACATCCACCATTCCCTTATTAATTAGTTCCAACCAGTTACTGTTACAAATAATACTACAGTAAATAGCCTTATTTGTATGTCATTTTCTACCAATATGAGTATATGTATAAGTTCCCAGAAGTGGGACTCCTGGGTC
Organism: Tadarida brasiliensis; assembly: GCA_030848825.1. Taxonomy (NCBI): domain Eukaryota; kingdom Metazoa; phylum Chordata; class Mammalia; order Chiroptera; family Molossidae; genus Tadarida; species Tadarida brasiliensis. The sequence continues at coordinate 70,835,525 of CM061267.1, read as the reverse complement.
ATAGGGTATATGCATTTTTAATTTTGATATTTACAGTAAGATTGCCCCCATTAGGGACCCTGGCAATTTCTACTTCCAACCAGCAACGCACCAGTGCTTGCGACCGGAGGCCCACAACCCCAACATGTGTTAGGAGTTTGCTTCATGTCATATACTTAAAAGGAATTAATATTTTCATGTCTGGGAACAGCTTGCTTATACAGCTTCCCATTTATCTGTTGGTGGCCCTTATCAACTTAGAGGAATTCTTTACATGCTTGGGAGATTAGCCCTGTGTCTCTGATCTGAGATATACAAATAGTTTTTCTCAGTCTGGCTTTTGCTTTGATGTGCTTTTGCTTTGTAGAATTTTTAAAAAACAAAATATAAGGTCGGGCAAAAGTAGGTTTACAGTTGTGAATACGTGAAACAGAGTTTATTTTTGTATTATTATTTATTAATTACTGTATTATTTCTTCTATGAACAACTGGAAACCAACTTTTGCCCCAGCCTGTATTCTCTCTTCAGGGAGCCTTGTCCGGGCTTTGCATTGAAGAGGCCTCTTTAACATTGCCTTCTTTTAGGGTATATGGAAAAGGGGCTAAGGAGGGAAGTAGTATAGTCTCCTGTCTTGAGTGGTCTACTCAAGCCTCCTCCAAGTTCTGTGTTCCTTCCTGCCACTCTGTTCCCTGCCATAGATCACAGATGGGGATTCACGGGTTAGAGCCTCCTAAAGGTAACACTCCTGCTTCTCCCAAGGCTCTGTGTGGGGGATCGGGTGGGGGTCGGGCACGGGGCAGCCCTTACTCTCCTTCCAAGCACCATCATAGCAGGTTGTCTCTGAAGGGCTAGGAAAACCAAGGCCACAAGCAACCGAGGAACTTTCCTGAATCCTCCAGCGTCCTGAGGAGCAACAGGGCCGCTGAGCCTACACTCCAGTGGGGAGTGCACATCTGATTCATGGTCTGAAATGGAGCCACCCGGCCAGGCCAGGTGCTCTCAGCAAAATAGCGTGATGATATGGCAGTCAGAATCAAATAGCCACAGAAGAGGTCACAGCCCTGTCCTGAGGGCAGATGTGTACCAACATCCTGAGGCTGTGGTCTGGCATCTGGTCCTCAGAGAGGTATGTTCCAAAATGGAAACGAGATTGGCCATTGGGGAAGGAACCAACAGACACCAGAAGAATTTTTGGTCATCTTGAAGACAGAAGTAGGGAATAGCATTGGCTGAGAAGAAGACAGCATGGTGGGGACAGGAGGAGAACCCTCAGCCTCGTTTTTATGAAGAGCTGTGGAGAGCTGGGATATCTAGGAGCTACTCTGGTATGCCTCTACTGCTGATCCTGGCTGCTGCGGTCAGAAGAAACACTCATGACCATCACACTGCCTTGTTCCAAAAATGATGTAAGATGGCTTACAGGGCTGGTCAAAATGTAGCCAGGTAACATCATCTGAAGCACACAAAAGGGAAAAAGGGGCCAAGAATGAGGCGAATGTAAACAAGAAGACCCAAGTGCCCTGTTCTCTGGGATGGAGCGCAACGTTAGCCGCAGCTCTGTATCAGCAAACGTGAAAAGCTAACTCAGTGTCCATAAGATAGTAGCAAATGGACTGTTCAGGAGAAAGACAAATATGCCAATACAAAGTCCAGAATGAAATTACCCTTGAGAGCCACATAAAGAGGCCACTGTGTAATGTAATCAACATTCTTAGAGCTGACACAATGATGAATTTCATAAAACTGCTTTGTAGAGCGCCCTTAATGCTGACCAATGGCTTTAAACCACAGTGAAATTCTAGGATTATATAAGGACGATAATTGTACAGGGGGACTTTGCGAGGTGCCAGTCTGGCTTAATTATGGGGTACATTTTAAAGGATCTGAGGAAATGATAAAAAGCAAACAGTAAATCTTATAATGTTCCTTTGTAAATACTGTTTGCCACAGTCAAACCCACAGCTGATAGACATGAGGTAGCTGGGAGTTCGATACTGAATAACCTATACCAGGAGTTCAGTATTCCAGGGATTTAGGGAGGAAAAAATGGTCTTAATAGGACATTGCACTAGTGTAGGAGCGACATCTTTTGGGAGAAGTTTGAGAGTCCAATGATCACTAGTTTCTGAGGGAATACTCCAGAGCTTGGCCAAGATTCTCTCTAGCAATAGAAAAATTGAATATGCACTCTTACACAGACAGATGGGCCATTTAGGTTCCAAATTTCTGCTCAATATAACTGAGTCTTAATTAATATTAGTTTGGAAAATGTGTAAGGAAGGCATAACTAAACATAGGAGCCATTAAAAAAAATCTCCTCCCCCAACTCTTGAAAAGCATCCATAGAAAGCTTAGCTCTGAGTAAGGTGATTTCCTGATGTTCTTCCAAGTTAAATTATTTGTGTAATGAACATCAAGGACTCTGAATGAAGTGACTTTCTGTATAGAATTAATTGGAAACTAACTGAAATTTGGAAAAATATCTTGTTTTTTCTAAACTCTTAAGAGCTCTATACATACTCAGAATATTAAATTTTTTGTCAAATACTCGTGCTGTAAAACTTCCCAGCTTGTGTTTTTTTCTATTTATATCTTGGCATATTGATTTTAAATTTTTATGCAATGGAATGTAGCAGTTCTGGTTTTACCTTTTGCTTTATCCCTAATGAATCTTTCTTCATTTTGAGAGTCACATACATTTTCTTTGCATTTGCAAGTTTAATCCCATTATCTGGCGTATATTTTGTTTTTTGTTTATTTTTAAATGTTTCTTTGAAATTATTTTTTAGAGAGGAAGGGAGAGAGAGAAACATCGATGTGAGAGATACATCGATCGGCCGCCTCCTGCACGCCCCCTACTGGGGATCAAGCCCACAACCCGGGCATGTGCCCTGACCAGGAATTGAACCGGGATCTCTCAGTCCATGGGATGACGTTCAATCCACTGAGACACCGGCCGGGCAAGCGTCCAGTTTTTATTTATTTATTTATTTTAATTTTTAAAAATTAATTTATTTTTGTTACCAATATTTCTCCTTTTCTCCCAGACACCCTCCTCCTGATCCTTTCCGCCCCCTCCCCCAGCATTGTTGTCTATGTCTATTGGTTACGCATATATGCATATAAGTTCCTTGGTTTATCTCTTCCCTCCCCACCCCCCTCCTCTGAGGTTTGTCAGTCTGGACCCTACTCCTTTCTATGTCTCTGGGTCTATTTTGTTCATCAGCTTATTTTGTTCATTATATTCCATATTAAATGTCTTTTGGTATATAGAGTAAGAACAGGAATTTACTGTCCCCACACCAACTGTTAAGCAAATGTCTCGGGACTAAAGAACATTTCTACCTTTCCCTAGTAAATGTGAAATCAAGCTATTACCTTATTTTAATATTTGCTGAATTAAAATGTTCCTGTGTTTCCTATTCTGCCCATTCATCTATATATTCTTGCATGTATTATTCCACACTGAAATAATTGTAACTTAATAATGTGTCTAGCCCTGGCCAGTTTGGCTCAGAGGTTAGAGCATCGGCCCGCAGACCAGAGAGACCAGGGTTCAGTTCCCGCTAAGGGCACATACCTCAGTTGTAGTTTGTCCCCAGCCCCGGTTGGGGTCGTGTGGGTGGCAGCCAGTCAATGTGTCTCTCTCCCATTGATGTTTCTCTCTCTCTCTTCCTCCCTCTCTCCCTCCCACTCTATCTGAAGATAAATGCAAAAATGTCCTCGGGTGAGGATAATAAAAATAAATAATGTGTCTAAATATCTAATTGCACAAGTCCTACCCTTTCCATTACTCTGTTTAAACTGTTTCTTGGATAGTCTTGTCCATGTATTGCTTCCTTAGTTTTCATTTTAAATTTTGTAGTCTCTGAGAAAAGTACACCACGCGCTGGACCGCTCTGACTTCAACAAAATGTTTTTCCATCACTTTTTCTCTCCCAAGGGAGAGTGTCCCTAGGCAGGGTGACATGGAAGGAGGCAAGGAAAGGAAAAGGTGGGTTCTTAGTTCTAGTCTGCTCTCTCGATACAGAGATGCTGTCACTCTTTTACCCCTAAATTACCTAGGAAGAACACATCTTGCCATTCAGCCTATCCAGTGTCACAGAGGAGAGAGTCTATTTCTTTTATTAGCAGGACTTTGACCCTATAAGTTGTCAAACGACACACACACACCAGACTGGCCTACTTATGAAAAAAAAAACTACAGTCAAAATTCAAGTAGCTACTGTGATTAGATAGAAAGTAGAACAAAGAGGTCTAAAAAAATTTTTTTATAAGTTCCAGATATGGAATCCAGCTTTATTTTTATTGTATGATGGCAATAAGCCTTTCATACAACATAAACATTTATATTATTGGAGATATTTTAATTTGAAAACTAAATATAGAGAAAAATTAAATTTAGTTGTGACATTTTTTTCTTGGTTTATCTTAAATTTGGAATAAGAGTCTTGATACCACTTTTTTTTTTTATTAAGATGTAAAATGGCAGATTTTTCATTGTGATGTTCAGTACAATTTTACCTTTGAATCCTTTAAAGTCAAAAGGTATTTGATTTTATTGTTTTGTAGTCCTCAATATTCTTCATAATTGTTATTTTTGAACATGGATAAAATACCCGAGTAACAGTTTTTATATTTTAAGGCAACTATTCCTAATGTGTATGTAGAGTTCGGGTATCCCAACTTGGTCATAGTCAGGTCCTGGTACTGTTCTCTATGGCAGTTATATAACTACCACTCGAGTCTCCTCATTTTCACTCTCACTGTTAATATGAAAAGGTAAAACAAACAGTGTTAGTAATTTTTTGTAAGATTTAAAACCAGAAAAACTTTTCTAGAAATCAGTCTTCAACCCCACAACTTTGGGAATGTAGTTGACACCTCTTTCTTCTCTGGAAACCTCTTTTTTTTCACATGAGAAAATGAACCAGAATACATTTTGCCATATAAGTTTCCCCAAATAACAATTATCCTAAGAATGAACACCAAATTAAGTTGTATATTTATGCAATTGTTTTCAATGTCTTTGCAGATCAATCTTCAAACTGGTAAGGTGGGGTGAATTTCTAAGCAAAATGGGCTGTATTTATTTCAGCCTTTGCAATTAAGTTAACAAGGTGATTTTCTCTTGAGTGATGTGAAGAATTCAGTCTCTCTCAACAGTTCCCCAAATCTCTAGGTACAATGCCACCTAACTTCCTGTCATACAGCAGGCTCCCATGTGGCACATCTAACTATCAAGTGAAACACTGACCTGTCCGTAACACAAGCCACAGAACACATTCATTTTGTATCAACGACTATATCCAGAATACATTCTATTTTTAAGGTTTTAGCATAAAGTCATTTCCAGGAAGTGAAATGAGTAGACTTAAGTTACTTGTCCTTGTGAAAAATCACTAATTTTTGTTTCATTTTGTCAGTCCACGGATCATCAAGTGACATGGTTCCATTAGAATTCTCACCAAAAGCACAAAAAATTTAATTAAGTAGGTGTTATTGTTGATATCTGGACGCTCACAAATTATATTATTCGCAAAATTTTTCCTTCAGTTCTCAGCCACAACTCCATATACTGAGGGAGATAATACTTTTCCCAGTTAGCTTTCTATTTTCAAAAGCTTATTTCTTTTTGGCATGTAATTTCTGCTACATTCAATGGATATGCTTTGAAAACTTACCATCTGTTAAATGTTTTTATGCAATTTTTTCCACTTAATATATATCTGAATTTCACAGCATTATGATTTTTTAAATTTCATTTAAATTCAAGTCCTGTTGAAATCTCACGTTTTCATTTACTTCATTAATATGATCTTACTTATACTGGCCCTCACACATACATTTCTATGTACTTACTGGCGATTGTTTTTAGTGTTTATTTTGCAAGGGTTTTTTTAAAGTAGTATTCTTTGACATAATCACATTTTGCCTGTTGAACACAGAGAAGTATTTTTGACCTCCACTAAAAGCACAATCTTTTTTTTTTTTTTTGTACGTGCCCTTAGCGGGAACCGAACCCGAGATTCTCTGGTCCGCAGGCCGACGCTCCAACCGCTGAGCCAAACCGGCCAGGGCAAGCACAATCTTTATAATGTACAAGGTTTTCTTGGCTTATCTTTTCATTTTCCTACTTTTGATGGTGACATGAGTCCAAATAAGTAATTGTCTACTATAAGAAAAATAATAGTGTAAATGCAATGGTCTTTTCTTGCATAGAGCAAGAAAATAAGTACTGATAGAACCCATAAGAAGTGAAAGACTTATGTTCTCCCTAGTTTGGCTGGGGCTCAGCTCTGCAGGTAGTTGTCATCCAAGAGAGAAAGCCCCACACCCTACTGAAGAGCCACTATTTACCAGGCTACATAAGTGGGTTAATTTTTTAAATAATATTATGCAAATCAACATCCTAAACACCAAATAAAGTTTATCTTTGGCCTCTTGTCCAAATAGCTAAGAAAAAGGAAAAGTATTTTCCCAAATGCCTTATCATTTGTGGGGCTGACAAACTGCCTCGAATGGTGTTGGTATTTGACACCATTTTTTTTTTTTTTTGGAGCATTCATTCATTCATTCATTCACAGCAAATAAGGAAGAGAGATTGTTCCAGAAGCTGGGGATACCATAGTGAACATAACAGAAAAATCCCTGTCCTTAGAAAGATTATGTTCTAATGGAGGGAAGATGAAAAAAAAAGAAAAAAGATAAGTAAAAGATACAAGTATGTCAGAACTCTGGAGAAAAATAAAGCTATTACAAAGTCAAGGAAATGGCTGGTAGTGTTTTGGAGCAGGGTGATCACATTGAAGCTGATGAAAAGTGAGTTACTGAATTATAGATATATTCTGGAGAGAAGCTCACAAGATTTACTAAAATATAAGACATTGGTGTAACAGGAAAAGTCAAATTTTTTAAAATCTGAGCAACTTGAAGGATGTAATTGCCATTTACTGAGAAGAGATTGTGCGTGTTCTCATTTGTTTTCGGCCAGTAGTAAGAAAGTTTAGTTTTGGTTTACACTTGTTAAATTTGACTTGTCTTTTAGATATTCAAATGGAGATGTGAAGTAGGCCAGGAAGTTATCTGAGTGTGAATTTCAGGGAAGAGGTTCAGACTGAAGGTATAAATTTGGCAGTCATCAGCATATAGTCATGTGGCTAGGTGATACTATCTCAGGCAGTGGTTCTCAACCTTCCTAATGCCATGACCCTTTAATACAGTTCCTCATGTTGTGGTGACCCCAACCATAAAATTATTTTCGTCGCTACTTCATAACTGTAATTTTGCTACTGTTATGTCTTTTTTTATTATTTTATTTTTTATCCTCACCTGAGGACATTTTTTCATTTTTTGTCCAGATAGAGTGGGAGGGAGAGAGAGGAAGAAAGAGAGAGAGAAACATCGACGTGAAAGGGACACATCGAGTGGCTGCCACCCGCACGACCAACCAGGGCCGGGGACAAACTGCAACCGAAGTACATGCCCTTAGCGGGAACCGAACCCGGGTCTCTCTGGACCGCAGGCCGACGCTCTAACCGCTGAGCCAAACCGGCCAGGGCGCTACTGTTATGTCTTAGGCGACCCCTGTGAAAGGGTCGTTTGACCCCCGGTCGACCCACAGGTTGATAACAGCTGACCTAAGGTGTGAGTGTAGATAAGGTCTGAGGGCTGAGCTTTGGAGAATTGCAGTTTAGAGGTTGACGGGTGTGAAAAAGATCCAGTAAACAAGACCTTGAAGAAATGGCTGCTGAGCAGGGAGAAAACAGGAAATGGTGATGTCTCCAAGCACAGTGAAGGAGGTTGGGTGAAAAGGGAGGTAGTAAATCAACTGTGTCAAATACTGCTCATACGTCAAGCGGAGTGAAGACTGAGAACTGGTCATTGGATTTAGCAATATGGAGGTGCTTGGTGATCTTGACAAGAGCAGTTTAGGTCTGTAGAAGAAGACAAAAGAGGCAATAGCTTTGGAAAGGCAAGAGATATAGAGGAATTTTGTTTAAGACGGGAGAAATAAAGCCAGAACTTCTTAGCTGATGGTCAAGCGCCTCTTTATATCTACTTTGTGTATAGCACCTTACTATATCTGTAAGAAATTCCATCTTGATGCTGCTGTTGCAATCTTACTGAAGGAACAGGGAAGAAAAAATTGTGAGATCAGGTAATTAATGCTAGAATAGTTTAAAAGAAGAGGATTATTAAAGTACTGGTTTCTCAGAGAAGGTAGAGTTTAAATTCTTCTTAAGAATGTAAGTTGTATTTAGGTGGATGAAAAGAATGAGAACAAAGGGAAAGAACAGTATGGTATTTGAAGAACAGCAAGATTGGCTGGGCTGAAATTCATATTAAAAAGAGATGGGTGATAAAGTGGAGGGCAGTTACCCACAGCTAAGTCCTGCCTTTATTATTTTGGCAATGAAGATGAAAAAGAGTTAAATAATCTATTTATGGTAGCTCTGGAATTAAAAATTAAAATCTTGTTAATAGTTCTGATTATTTTTAGCAATTTTCATTAGAAAATTCTCTCAAATGTCTTCCAAATAAGGATCAGTAGGTATTAGTGGAGTTAAAGCTAATAGAACATGCTGAATTTGAAAATATTATAATTACTTTTAGGCATGGAAAGGTTGCCCTACACATAATAGAAACACTTCTAAATTACCACAAATTTCCTTTTAAAATGTTGACTGTATCCCATTTTTATGCTCTGGAATGGTATTTTATAAATAAGATATTAGGTTTAAATTATGTCAAACTAATCTATTGAGATATTTTATAGCTCACAATATCCTCAAATCTATTTTTGGAAAATAGTCTCTTGTTTATACTACTTTATGGATGTAACTTTTAAGGAAGTTTTTATATTTCTAATTCATATCATATAAGACACTAGAAGAGACTTCATGAAAGACAAATATAGATTTCAAGATGCTTTTCAAGTATCTTAAGTTTTCACCAATCCTCAAAATTACTCTAAGTATTACCAAACTTAATATTTAGAATTTTTGAAATAGTTGTCAAGATCAATTCCGCAGGTAACTAACCAAGTGTTTTTTGCAACAAGGGAAGCTATTAGGTTGACCCATGTGAACCTGCCAACATTTCTATCACATGTAGGTAAAAAATGATAGCATGTTAGCGGTTTAATACCGTTCAACATAAAAACTCCAACTTGGCTCTCCCAAGGTTTCCTGGATTGGTAAAAGATCAGATCTAAAAGGGGAGGGACAATCTTTGTTTACAAAGGGAGAGTGGCATTCTCTCAGCAATTGCACATTCTTTCACAAATTGGCTTTTATTAAGTGTCTATTATATAAACGTTCTGTCCTAGGTTCTATGGTTTATTTATTTAGCCTTAATGGTTTACAATCTAGTAAAGAAATTAATATGAAGTTATACTTATCATTAAAGTTAATTTTACTAAGGTTAAAAGCTTGCTATGCTAACATTTGAAATAATTAAGCTTACGAGTGGAGGAAAAAAAATCACCCATCTTTAACATTCTAACTGGTCAACTTTTCTTACAATGTAATGGTAGGGTGTAAAGGTTCTTTTATACCAGCACCTAAAGCAAATAACAGGATCCAGCTCGTAGGTACAGTTAATGGTTTTAGGTGAAGGCTTTGATTTTTTTTTTTTCTCAGTCCTCACCTGAAGGCATTTTTCCATTTACTTTCAGACAGAGTGGGAGGGAGGGAGGAAGAGGGAGAGAGAGAAACATCTACGTGAGGGGGACACATTGACTGGTTGCCTCCTGCACGACCCCCACCAGGGCCAGGGCCAGGGCCAGGTGAACCGCAACCGAGGTACATGCCCTGGGCCGGAATCGAATCTACCACTGAGCCAAACAGGCCAGGGTGAAGGCTCTGAACTTTTAATGCTATGTTGGCTATCTGTAAAAATGGGAAGGCTTCGCAAAGGAAATGGAAGGATTGGGGTGGATTTGAGGCAGGTAAGTACCTTCTGAGGCCAATGGTAGATTTCTCAGTGTGATTTATATTATAGAAAATCTGAGTTTAGAGAACCTTTGTGGCTTTATCTCAACTTTAGAATATCTATATATTCTGTTAAACATCTTTTTCTGAAGAATTTTATGATTTTAAGATACATTGAGTAATGTATCTAGTTCAGTATCTGAGTCAATACAGAAAAAATATTAAAACATATACCATATACAGATGATATCACTGTGGCAACTTCAACCATAATAACCTTTTATCCAGAAAAACTCATGAAGAAAATCAAATATAAATAGAATGTATTTTAATGACAAATGCATTACATTGTAACTATTTTACATAACTATCTAAAATAAAACAAAACAGTGGAGCATATTAAATAAGAGCATGTGATGAAGAAACAGGGTTTACCAGTTAAGTTTTAGGCTGAGTTCAAAAAGGAGAGAAAACATATTCACACTTAGGTATCACTGCTGGAGACGTAAGTGCTTCCAAAAACCAGAAATATTGGTCTTTCTTTTTCAGTTGTTTCATCAGGAAGAATCTTTTTCAGGTGATAAAACTTACAAGCTAAATTAAAATGCACTCTACTCATTGGCAAGCCACACCAGCAAGAATAATGTGATCACAGTACTTGGAAGGTTTTGATTTATAACTATACTATTCTCTACTTCTAAGGCTGCAGTCTAGGAGGCAGAGCAATGAATCATTACAATTGTCTATCTGCGAAATGTCAAAAGATTAAGTAAGGGCAGAAGAAGAGAGAAAAGGAAAGAACACACATTTCTGTCTAAGAAATAGTCCTCAATTAATGAGAAGATATCACTAACACCATAAATCCAGTGCTAAAGAAATAATAGTTAAATTTTAAATATCTTCAAGTAAGACTACTAATAAATCATAATGCGTAAATTTCCTGGGTAGAAAGGCAGATTATTCTGCAAAGCTCTGATAACTAAATTATTCCTTTTTCAACTATCACAGTGATCTAAATCGAGTTTGAAAAAGCAAATTTAAGTTGAGGAAATGAATTAGACATTTAAACCAATCAATGGATCCAGCTTTCAAAAAAAAGAACACATACAGTTTAATTGATACTTTGCCAATACAAAAATAAGCATCCACAGAAAGTTTATTTACTGTTTAAATTACTCCATATTTTCATATATGATGAACAGAAAATATATTTTACCCCACACACAGTAAGAACAAGTGCAATCTTTCAAACATTAAAAGTCATAATAAAATCTGTACAACAGATAAATAAATTTATACTTCTAACAGCTGTAACACCACCAAACCAAACCAAAAACATATATTGTCCAAAGTCACCGGTTTACTTAAAATTCTACTGGTGGTCATACATCTCAATCATAACAACTTGAATCTTTTAATTGACTGCACAAATTTAGATTGATAAATATTTTAAAAAGTAGGAGGGAGTAATAAGAAATAACAAAATGGTTATAAAGAGCTTTCCAAACATTGGAAATAATATACAAAAATTAGTCAGGGGAAAATGTATTAAATGGATCCACGGGGTAACTGGTATTACACTGGTACAGCTTAAGGGAAGGAAGCAGGTGAATGTGTGAATTGGAAAGGAAATTTGGCCTTTTTATAAAAAGAAGCAACAACATCAACAATGACAAAACCCTGTCATGGAGCCTAGAACAACTCTGTGAAACAAAGTGTACAAAGATTTAGGCTTGATACCTGAAAACAACAGTTGGAAAAAAGTATCATGTCAGGAAACATAACGGAACAAGAACACATAAAGGCATACTGTTTATCACTTCACATCATTGCACATATGATAAGAAAACAACACTGCAGTCATTCTTGAGTGAGAGAATTTTCAATGAAGTAGGAATTTCCATGGTGAATATAGGTGTAGTTAATCTTATTACCACAAATTTGGTAAATATAAAAAACAGTGTGCCACTAAGCTAATTAAATTATCTATATTTTTTACTGGAAAGGTAATTATTTCCCTGCCTTCATATGCTAACTTAAAATCATTTATAAGTGGAAACACAGATCCAGTAGAAAAGACTTTCACATGCAATCCTATACAATGCACTCTGCTTCACCAATTTATTTCAGTATTTCACATTGGATATGTACATTTCCAATATATACAACCACACATGTTCAACAGACAGCACAGAGCCGTCCTCTTTCCACACGTACTTTTATTTACATATACAATTATATCTCAAGATAGATGCATTTCTCCTCTAAGCAGACAAAAAGTTAGCTTGAAGAGTTTAAGTTCTTTAGAATTTTAGGAACTTAATGTCTTGATTTATCTTGAATGGCTGATAAAATGAGGAGTCCACAAAAAAATGCAGCTATACATGCCAACCTTTTCAACAGAGATGCGTTATCTTTAGGAATAATGATCTGTGCAAGATCATTAGTGATCTGAGAAATTTCATGTGCCACACAAACAAATATGAAAGTGCTGACAATGATGTTGAGCATAGGGTTTCCAGGTATGAGTACTAAGATGCCCCTTGTGTCCGCTGCCAGCCATATGTGATATTGGCAAATAAACAGCTAGGAGGAAAATATTTAAAGTTAGATATGTACAGAAGATCCATGAATACATAACAGTTTTTCCTAATTTAACTTAATTATGATAGCATAATTATGTTAGCAGGCTTTTACCTAACCATTTAATTCTGTTTCACTACTGGTCCTGAAAAGTCTATTGCAGTCTGCTCTCCAGAACTCCTATGTATTTCTTCAAAGTCCTCAAGAAATGAATCACAGGAACCCTCTAACTTTATAAAGTTTCTTTGTGTGACACAGAAGACAGCTGACAGAATGATATCTGCACTCCGGTATTCAGACCTCCAATAAAGAATGATGGTGTGTGTGTGAGTGTATCTAGCTATAAACCTATGTGTATACCTATGTGTGTACTATGGGTCCACATATGTATATATTTGTGAATATATTTATGTATGTATAGATTTGGATGGGAAATGGCATGGTGTTTAAGATGTCTTTATGTTTGCTATGTATGGCCAAACAAATGTTTTCAACTACACTCACGTTTCTGAAGTGTATTTCAAGTTCTATGAGTATACAAATTAGAGGACACTTCTATTTCTTTTGATTGTGACTGCAAATGTTCTTACATCACAATGCTTCAAAATACCAGAGTAGAAATATGCTTAAGCTACTTCAACAAGTGAGGACTATTACATTTCCATATTTTTAATAGAAACACTAAATAGTAAATTAATTCAATTAAAGTTGATGAAACCTTATTAAGGGGCTGGCAAAAATAAATATTCTTTTTAAAAAAATATTTTTTCTTTATTGATTTGAGAGAGAGAGGAAGGGAGAGGGAGAGAGAGAAACATCGATGACAGAGAACATCGTTTGGCCACCTCCTGCATGCCCCTCGCTAGGGATTGGTCCCACAACCTGGGCAGGTGCCCTGACCGGGAATCGAACTGGCGACCTCTCCTCGGTGCATGGGTCAATGCTCAACCAGTGAGCCACACCGGCCAGGCAAAAAATGAATGACTTGGTAAGTCATTCATGATCAAGAATTTTAAATTCTATGTAACCTCTCTTATAAATGAGACTTAAAAAATAATAGAACATTTATTCAAGAACTCAAATGGGAAATTTATTTCCCTATTTTAAAAAAGATAATAAATCTTATACTTAAAAATGTATCTTAAATAAATCATATGCTCTAAAATTTATCTTTTATGATTACAATACAAATTCTGTTTTACAATATTATGTTTCAAATAAAGCTCAGAACACTCAGAATATACTTCAAAACCTACTTTAAAAGTTTTTGGAGATAATTGCATAATAGGTATTATATGCAAAATGTAATGGGTTTTAAAATTTTCCCCAAATTTCCAATCATAAGGGTGAATTTTATTATGATAAGCAGTATAACCTAAATTCCAGTAGTATCATATTTAATTATGGAGATAACAAATCAAAATCCCCTCAGCTTGATTTAATTTACATCTATTTATAAATTTCATTTATATCTATTTCACTTTTTTCTCTTCTGATCTCAGATCTTGGATGTGCTTGAAAGCTTAAGACAATATAAAGAACACTGTGAAAGTCATCTATGTCTAGTCATTTAAATAAAGCTTTAAAAAATACTATAATACGTTATTGCTTTTGAAAGTACTTAATTTTCCCCCCTATATTTCCATAAATAACATATGGAAACATTTTGATTAAAATAATATGTCACGTTTACACACACACACACAAACATATATAAACGTACACGTATATGGACACAAGCATATATATAACTCTTGGCTTTGTAAGATAGAGCAAAATATTAATGTACCAACCTCTAATGAAATTTTTCCAAACCAAGCAAAAAATGAACTGTAAACTGAACGAGCATATCCAGGAATATTCCTTATTAGGATAAAGGCTAAAATCTAAAGAAAAAAGCCACAATGGTAAATATTAATAATCTGGTTATTAAAAGCAGTTTTGCTTGCCTTCAATACATAACTTCATTCTTTATATTCTTAAACTTGATACATACAAAATGTTTTTCCAACAGACAAAGTATTAGCAAGTTATTTTGTTCTAGAGTCTACACAAACTAGATTTCTCAAACATGTAGTCTATATATTGCATACTAGTGCAAAAATTAGGTAGTACATGGCTGAACAGTTTCATTTCATGTTTATTAAAAAAAAATATGAACCCACTTTGAGGTCCTTTGTGTAGAAAGAGATGATATATTAATGTGGCAAAATTTATAAAACCTCATGATATAGTTTTTGCTTCTTCCATAAAGATCCTCTAGAAATAATCCCTGCTCCTCTTTGCTGGGCTACTCACTTTTCAGGCCTCAACTTAGACACTACTTTCTTGAAGAACTTTGCTGTGATATCAAGATGGGTCAGGAAGAAGTCCCATATGTTTTCAAAGCACTCTGTTCTTAATCATTACCACACTAATCACAACGCACTGATTATCTGCAACCAAAGGTGTCTGTAAAAATGGAATGGGACTTGAGTTGCCTCTAGCTTCGGCCCACATCCCATACACTACCACAGACTTCTCTGGTCCTGGGCTCGCTGAGCTCCAGCCCCAGTGGCCTTCTGGAATAAACTCCCTGAATGTGGTATATGCTCCTTTCCAGCACAGGCCTACGTTCCTGCTGCCTGCTTCCCTCCCAATCAGCTTAGTTTTCTCAGGGAAATGATCCCTGACCTTCACTCCTACTCAACTAGATCACAGCCCCCATGATGTTCTCTTATTACATCATGTCTTCTACTTATTATTATGTGGTAATTATATGATTATTATCTATAATAGAAGAATGCAGGCTCGATAAGGGTAAATTGTTAAAAGCAAATATGAAAAGTACAATTAACATTTTCCAAGTGTCTCTTAAGTGACGAATACGGATCATTTCCATACATTTAATATAACAACCCTTTAAAAGAGATTTATTTTATTTTTTTTTTATAATTTTTTTTTCTTTATTGGTTTTAGAGAGAGAGGAAGGGAGAGGGAGAGAGAAACACTGATTGGTCGCCTCCTGCATACCCCTCACTGGGAATTTGGCCCACAACCTGGGCATGTGTCCTGACTGGGAATTGAACTGGCGACCTCTTGGTGCATGGGTCGACGCTCAACCACTGAGCCACACCGGCTGGGCTAAAAGAGATTTTAATATCCCTGTTACAATAGAGGAAAGTAAGGCTTAGAAATATTAAGTAATATAAGTACATTTTAAAGAGTTTGATCTCAAATTTATTTGCCTCTAAAGACTGTGTTCTTACCAATAATTAAGAAAAAATTTCTCTAAATCGCCCTGGCCGGTTTGGCCCAGCGGTTAGAGCATCGGCCCACGGTCCAGAGAGACCTGGGTTTGGTGTCCACTAAGGGCACGTACCTCAGTTGTGGTTTGTCCCCAGCCCCGGTTGGGGTCATGTGGGTGGCGGCTAGTTGATGTGTCTCTCTCACATTGATGTTTCTCTCTCTCTTCATTCCTCTCTCCCTCTCACTCTATCTGAAGATGCATGCAAAAATGTCCTCGGGTGAGGATTAAAAAAAAAAAATTAAAAAAAAAAATTTCTCTAAATTTACCTGTACCACAGAAACAGATGGGTGGAGTTCATTGCATTCTGTTTTGTTTTTACAGCTGCTAGCCCAGATGGAATAGGTCTAAAATGAAAAGTACATGAATCAGTTTACAAATAACAGTTACACCTTAAAGAGATAGCATTTTCAGAAAATGTTGAAATTTTATTTATTTACAACATTCTACTTCATTATGTGATTTAAAAATCTTCAGTAAGAACTTCCCTCAGGCTTGCTTAGCACTTGTTTCCGTGTCTCCAATGCCCAAACGTAAGAAAGCACAGAGCGGGCTTAGGTTTTTTTCTGGAAACTGGTCACGAGCAGTGATAGCTCTTCATGCCAAATGCCTTACATTTATATTTTCCCCCAAATTTATTACAACTTTTAAAACTCCTATTTCACTTAGCTTTCCATTATTCTTCATGTTTAACTTGTATATGTATTCACTTCATAATTTATATTCAGTTGGAAAATAAAGAGAAAAAGAATTTTTAAAGTAAAAATTTTATTTATTAAAAATAATTGATTAAATTCTTATCTCTAAAAGTAAGATTTCTATACCAATTAGGATGTTGGAAAATTAGATTACATTTTAAAACTTACCAAGAAAGAAACTACTGAAATAAACAACAGAACATTTGAAATTTTGTTTGAAAAAAGAGGTTCACCCTTTCCTTCAGAAAGTATTTGACGCTTCTGTAAAGCCAGATAAATGAAAGCAAACAACATTCCATGAAAGACTACCTGAAAAATAAGGAGAGAAATTTTGTTTTAAACAGCTACTTTCCAATAAATAGCAAAAAATGTGGTAAATGAGAAAAAGATGTATAAAAGTAAGCAGGTTAAAAGCTTAAAGTTTCATAGTTTCTAGGACTTAAATTTCAAGAGTAAAACTTCAAGCAATGAAATAAAGCCCATGATTGTTACAAACTATCAGCAATGGACAAGTAAACATCTCTTGTAACAATGAGACAAACTGGCTCATAGTGAGCAGCAAGTAAAGAAATAGACAACTTAAAAATAATAATAAAAAACTATCCTGAAGACACATTATAAAATTTAATTGTACTCAACCAAGACAAAACATCATATATTGGTACTTATTTCAATCAAATAAAGCACACAACAATAACAACACCAAGTTCAGACTATTAAATAGAATATATGCACTTAAGAGTAAAAAACATGATGGACCAGAAAGCTTTCTTTTTTTAAATAAAGACTTGATGTGAACTACCATATTGTAGTAGATTGCTCTGAGAAAGTTGAGAATTTAAAATTTTTTGATGACAAGACCTTTGCAAAGCTTTTTATTAATAATTAATACATGGTTTTGAAACACAACGTAGTTCGTTGGAAAGTGCACAGGTACTGGAAACCAGGCAATGGCACAGATATAGGCACCAAGAAAACATTTGTTGAATGGAAAATGGGATAAGTGAAAGATGGGAGGAAAAGGGAAAAGAGTAAAGAGGGGTAATTAATAATATTTATTCAGTGCCTATTATTTTCCTAGTGCTGTGCTGGACATTTTACATTTTGTTGGCCAACCGAATCTTAACCATCCTTCAAGATTATATTCGTAGAATCATTCATGACACTGCTCTCTCTTCTTCACAAATTTCTACCTCCAAATTTATATTGCATAGTTTAGTACCCAATTATAAGTGGTAATCTTGGGTTTTAAACTAGATTGTGAGGTTTAGAAGCCTGGAAGTATGTCTTCTTTCTCTAATATATCCCTCACAACCCCAAACCTAGAGCATATATTAGGGCTCAATGTATATTGTGCTGAATGGCTGAAGCTTATATATGAAGGATCACCTGTAAGTCAAAATTATGACTCAAACAAAGGCCACTTCATAGACATTTTCACAGTCTCTTTTGGGGATACACATAGACGTGCACCCTGCCTCTGCTATAAAAAAGAGCGACAGGGCTGCTTTAACAAATCAACATGTTTCCTTATTCTAAAATGAGATAAAAATAGATTTAAAATTTCCAAATAATTTTTTAAGAGTACAGTATGAAATGGCAAAAGATCACAAGGTAAATACATACATAACGGTCTAACCTCCATCTGAACCACCATTCATACACATTTCCTTTCAGTTCAAAACACTTGGACAATGGCCAAAGAGAAAAGATCTTCTCAAATGCACCCTGAGAAAAGGAATCCAGAAAATAAAGATGGCACAAGTCAATATTTGCTTTGCAATTCATTATAAATTATAATTTTATAAAGTTAGAATTATATAAGGATGAATTACAATTTTTATATTCTCTTTATTTTACTTAAAAATATCACTTCATTTGAAACCCATTTGAACATAAATTTATTTTACTAATTGCTAATAAAGACGACTTAAAACATTTTTGTTAACTTTCACTGCACATGAAAGGCTACTGAGAATGAAAAATTTAAAAAGAACGAGCTGGTAACTGGAAAATTATTCCATTTAAGATTTTAAATCTAGTACACAAAACAGCTAATATTTACTGATCAAAACACAAAAATACAAAAGACTTCAGCCAATATGATATAAATAACCTAAAAAATGATGGTTAAGGTTAAAATATAGCTTTTCTTTCTCTAAATGTCCTTAATAATCTATAATGAGCCATGTGAGTTAAAAGGATCCTCTGAATTAGGCACCTTAGTCAGTCAACCATACCCAAGTGTCATTACTAGTGTTTGAAACAAAGTTTACAATTTTACTCTGGTGAAGTCAGTGAATTGTACCCTTTTATTAACCTGACAGCCTGGAAAATCTGAGAATGAAGAAGCAGAAGTCTTGGGTACATTCCTGCACATTAATGAAGTCTTTCAAAGAGAACAAAAACCTCAATTTCCAGACTAAAGAATGACGACAAACTCTATTAAGGAAAGCTCCATTATTAGACTGAATGCCACAGCATAAAAAATGTAACATCACAATTCTTACAAAGGCTTATAAAAATTAAGAAAAAATATGAAAACAGTATTATATTTTAGGTAATGTTGAATGCTTAGGTCAGAAAAACTTTATTATTTTAGTACAATATAATAGTCTCCTTTTAATGACAGAATTTAAAATGCTTATAGCTTATTATAAATAGGTCCTATCTATGCCTTAGAATATTAAGGATGATTCTTAACAAAATTTGCAATGTCAAGTACTTACATATCATATATATATACAATATGAAATGCAGAAATATGATCTAACAGGTTATAAACAGCTATTAGATATGATCTTCTGTATTATATATATGATGTATTTATAATGTACAACTTTATTTCTGATTAAAAATTTGTTTCTTATGTGATCAGTAAACAGGTATTTATTAAGCACCCATTCTGTGAAAGACACTGGCTATACTGGGCTATGTACGTTTTTCTTGTGCAGTGGTAAACACTAATCCAGGGCAGGGGAAACCTTCTTAGTCTTTCTATTGAACTCTGGTCCACCTTCCTTTCTCTCCTTCAGATGCACCACAGAGTGCTGGGAATTTTAATGAATGACTGTTAAGTAGTTGTTGCAGTTACCTGGCTATTTCTTTATACATTTGCCTATTGTTTCCTCATTATTTCATATACCTCCTGCAAAAAACCTTAGAGGTCAAGCAGAAATATAAATACTTTATTTGTAAGCATGAAAATAAGTATGAAAGCATATAAAACAAACAAGCAGAATATCAGCTTTACAGAATTACACACACACACCCTGTACATGGCATTTGCACCTGATGCAGCCAGGTACAAGACAGAGAGTGTGGGAGACAAGAACAAACTGCAGAATATGTCACAACTGTAGGCATTCAAATTAAAATATTTTGTTATAAATGTCATGCTGCCCAAATAATATGTCTGCCTGATGTACTGACCAACAGGCAGTTTGCCACCCTGCTAAAGTAACTAAGAGAAAATGACCAAACTGTTAATTAAATTAAACATACTACACATATACAAATCCCTTTGCTCCTCAGCTGGTTTTACTAACTGCCAAAATTTTAGTCTATGCAGTTATGGAAAATCAAGTAACACTTTGATGCAATGAATAATGCACAAACCAAGTTGCAAATTCTGTCAAGAGATTTTTGATCTCCACTTAGTGTCTTATAAGAGGCATTCAATAAACGTTTGATTGATCAAGTAAAATGGGTTTTGAACAATTGCCAGAGGAAGAGCTTTAAATTGCTCTTACAACAAAACAGGGGTAACAAAAGTAGGTCTCAAAAGAACTACATTGAGTAGTCAACTACAGAGTGACACTTTTATTACAGTCATTAAAAAATGAAGCTAAAGAAAAGCTCTGACTCTTCTCACACACTTTAATAGACTTGAACTCTAAAATATAATAGAACAAAATATAAACTAAAAAAGACTGTACAAACCTGAGAATATGCCAAAAAACATATACATAACAGCAAGAGGGCTAGTTTCAACAGTAAGCCAAAATGCCAGAAACAACTTCCTAAGAGACAAAATATTTAATTTACTAAAAAATGTAAATTTACATACGAAAACATATTAAATACTACTTGATGTATTAATACACTGCATAGTTCATAATATAATTTAAGGCTGTTTATAAGTTATACAAAATATAATCTAAGTCAGCGGTTCTCAACCTGTGGGTCACGAACCCTTTGGGGTTCGAATGACCCTTTCACAGGGGTAGCCTAAGACATAACAGTAGCAAAATTACAGTTATGAAGTAGCAACGAAAATAATTTTATGGTTGGGGTCACCACAACATGAGGAACTGTATTAAAGGTCATGGTATTAGGAAGGTTGAGAACCACTGAATTCTAAACAAATTACAAGTAGTACAAAAAGAAAAAAATGGTGCAGGGTCCTTGCTAGGAATGAGGCTACAACATACACCTGATACCCTATATACCTGCTGTTCATCCACTATAAACATATTTGAAAATACCTCCTAAATTCAATTATATCTATTCATTGTTTAAAGTTACAAAAAAATTTGGAACAATACGTTCAATGTAATTCTAATAAACACTCATGGTGAATCTAACTTAGTAAGACTGCTTAAACACTGAAGTTCTAAAGAGAGAGTTCTTAAACTCTCTAATGGACTAGGATTTAACCTTAAGATACATTTAACATATACATGTTTTAAGTCATGTGTTCAGTTTATACCCATTGTATTATTTATTTGATTAATATTTTGGGTTTATGTCAAATAATTAAACTATAGAGACTGTCCAAAGACACCAATGGACTTTATTAAAAGCTGGTACTCAACTCTTTCCCCCCAAATTTTTTCATATTGTAATGGAAGTCAACAGAAAATATTTTTTGATATACAATATTTAGTTAAGTTAAATATATTATTAAAAATACTTTTTCCACAAAGGAAAAAATTTTAATGATATGATCTTAAGTGGGGGGTGGGAAAGCATTAAGATAAATGACTGTGGCCTCACTTTGAACACTATCAGTAACTGGTTATGTGAAATTTGAAGATGATAATCTTTTGGACACTTAGGTTCCCTTATAGGTAAAATAGGTTGATAATAACTGCTTAAAGGACTGTCTAGAAGATAAATTATATTAGTGCTTTTAAAACTTGTTTGACATAAAAATCCTTTTTGTAAATGATGTTTATTCAAAATCTCAATATATATATAAGAAATCAAATAAAGCAAATTGTCAAGATTGAAGCAGGATGTAAGAAACTGGAGCCCTATCTGGCTTTCCTTTCTCTCTTCTAGCTCTCTTCATTCTGGCTCTGTACAAGACTGTTTGAAAACTGTTGCATTAGCTAATAGGTAAAATGGCTTTGAAAAATTTAAATTTAAAAAAGAGAAGACACATATAATATAGATACAAGCTATTATTCTGAACTGTTGTTATTTGAACTACTTAGATGCAACATTTTAGAAACAGTTTTAAGAACAAACTTTCAAAATGTCAATACTATACATACATTTTAACTGTTTACGTATCTCAATAAAAATAATAGCTATTAGCAACTAAAAAGAAATTTAGTACACTGAAAGAATATATTTACCAACATAAGAGAGTATATTTACCATTTGCTTTTTTTTGGATTATTTGAGGCCACAGTGCTAAAGTAACATATATGATCATGAACCATACAGTGACCAAGGGGACAAAGTAATAGAATTGATAAGGCCGATCCATTACTATACATAACACCACTACCAGGAAATTGAGACGAAATAAGACCTATTAAAAAAGAGAAGAAAATGGTTTTCATTCCAGGTATTCATGAAGAGCAAAAACAGATCCTCTCTGACAAAGTATAAATGTTTATTTGAGACTAGAATAATAAATACACAAGCATATTTTACTAATCCCTAAAATTATATTTGTTCTGCAATCATTGTTAAGAGTTGAATATAAAATATTTATGCATCATTATATTAACTAAATCCCATCAAAGCACAAGCCTGAGCTGTCCTCTGGCTACAATTGCCATTGTGTTAAATGTACGGAAAAAATCATAACTCTCCTTCCTAGGGCTACAGTTTATAAGCGGAGATTAGACTACCTCAAGAAAAGGTGTCCATTTCATCTCTATTTGATGTTGATTTATCCCATTTGGGATTAAATTGAGAGTTGTCATAGATACAATATGGTATTACTCAAATTAAAAAGTATCTTTGGGACTTATGTAACAGTCATTTCAGACAGTGTGATGTCATTCAAAGAACAAAGAATCTGCGAAGTTGATATTAGAGCTGCAGCACTTACTATGTGACCATAGGCAAATTATTTAAACTCTCTGAGCCTCAGTGTCCTTGTCTGCACACGAGAAGATCACAACTCAGGGAAGTATTGAGGGGTAAGTAAAATAATGTTCAGAAATTGCCTAGAATAAGGTAGAAACTTAAATATTAATCCTCTTCTTAGAGAGAGAAAACATAGGCTATAATAATAATTCCAGGTAACTGTACATTTCTACAAAACGAAAGTGAACCAGCAATGTTTTCCCTTGTGTACCAGTGCTTTTATTATACATTCATCTAAATTATATTTTCCCTTTCCTCAGTAATAAATTATTTATCTTGAATTATTAACCACAGAACACAGAAATAACACAACTTTGAAGTGCTATTTCATAAATTCAAATTATTCATGGTCTTATATTTATATTTTATCAACAATTAGCCAAAGCATGTTGAACTGAAAGAAAAAGAAAATAACTGAATACATTCCTACCTGACACACTCTATGGATTCCAAAGTCTCCTTTGATCCAAAAGTATGAGAAATGTCCATAGCCTGTCTGAAATAGATATGCAGCAACCAGAACCCGAATATGCATGTACACAGGTAAAAACTGTTGACAAAAATAGATAGGTAAATATATATGTTGGCACTAACTATATACCTTGAATGATCATAACCAGTACTTTTAACCAAGATAATGGATCATTGTTATCACTTGGCATTATCTCAATGAAAATATTTATTCTCAAAAGTTAGGCATTATAGCAGGAGTTAAAAATGTAGACTTTGGAATCAGATAGACATAGATTTAAATTCTGGTTCTGCCACTTACTAGCTATGTCTGAGTTTTCTAAACTGCTAAATGAGACTTTTACCTCTTTCCTCAAAGGGTTCTTGTGAGGAATGCATGATTAAGCACTTTGTATATTTCTTCCAGTTAGAATTAAATATATGATATCAAATTATTAATCATCACTATGGACTTCACATTTTCCCAATGAGAAGATAAAAAACCAAAATTCCTACATATTTGGCCCTCTTAAATATATAGATGTTAGACTTGTAAATAAAATGGTCACATGACTACTTATAATATTTAGCAAAACATACATAAAAACATATGCAAACATAATTTAGAAATATTATTTCCCTGCACTCTTATTTTATAGAATAATTTTATTTTACATTGCTACATAAATTGTTTCCTCATGACCAAGATCCTTAGAATCACTTGGTATAGTTCTTCAGAGCATCCCATCTTCCCTTTGAGGTTGAATAAAATATACCATATTTCTATATTTTATGGGAGTCACTGGAAATATGATCTTACTTACAAGTCCTGATTCTTATAACCTTAGATCACTGTCATTCTGCTCACCCACCAACCATTGGTCCTTTAGATACATATTAATGATCTCTACAGTGTAACTAGTACACAGTTTAAAAAAAATATCTTTTAAAGGCTTGTTCTGTGACAGCCAACCCTTGCAGTTATAAGGCCATTCTTTTGGGGATAATTACTAAATCTATATAAATTTTTTTTGGCTTCTATTTTATAGACTTGTCGGATCACCTCTGTAATTATTCAGCATTAACACTGCTTATTAGCCACTTGGTTAACGTGTTTTCCTCAAGTGATGCTTTGCAGGATAAAATACAATCATTAAGCAGACACCTTAAATAGACTTTCTAAGGCCTTGGATATATGCATCTTTTGTATATATCCTTGAATGCATCCTTGAATACATCTTTTTTTCTGCGGGACATGATTTATTTTTCTGGAAGGAAAAAAACCCTGAATCTATAAGAGTTCATAAATTCTTTCACATAGCCACTATTCTAGCCAAACTATTAGATTTTCTGTCTCCTAAAGGGGCCCTCTTGTGCTTCCTCATCCCCTCTCCTTTATTTACCTGTTTACTCTATCCTGGAATGTTCTTCTCCCAACCACATTTTGCTTACTCAAATTCTATTTCTTCTTTAGAACCCTGTTCAAAATTTCCAATCTTTATTCACAGATGAAAGCTATTTCTCCTTCCCCTGAGTTTCCAGAATACCAACAATCTAGATGCCAGAGTTTTATTTATTGTTCTTCATCGTTAGTTCTTTTTAAATGTCTTATCATTAGATCAGAAATTTTCAATGAAGGTGTAACATACTAGAACCACAGGGATCTGAAGGTGGAAAATATACTACTGAAATAACCTCAGTATTTATCTAATCTAAACCTGTGCCCTTACTTCATTCTTGAATGTTCTCTAAAATATTCCCTTCAAGTATCTGAGCACTTTTTAGTAGCAGAAAACATACAAATTCCAAACGCAATCCATTCCATTTTCAGATGATCCTTAACTGCTATACAGTTGCTTTTCATAAAAAGTTGAAGTCTAACTCTATGTAAAACTACCAGCTTCAGCCCTCTAGGGCAGTGCCGTGCAACAGAAATAAAAGGGAGCCACACAGTAAAATTTCAATGTGACCACCAGAACATTTAAAAAGTTAAAAGGGCCCTGGCCGGTTTGACTCAGAGGTTAGAGCGTCGGCCTGTGGACCTGAGAGTCCTGGGTTTGATTACAGCCAAGAGCACATGCCTCGGTTGCGGTTAGTTCCTGGTCCCAGTTGGGGTCATGTGAGGGGCAACCAATCGATGTGTCTCTCTCACATCGATGTTTCCCCCTCTCTCTCTGCCTCCCTCCCACTCTGTCTGAAGATAAATATAAAAATATTCTCGGATGAGGATTAAAAGTAAATAAATAAAAGAAGAAAAAGTTAAACGAAACTAATTTTAATCAATATATTTTATTCAATATATCTAAAATATTATCATTCCAACATGTAATTAGATATTTTATATTATTTTTATACTAAATTTTGAAGTTGATATGCACTTATCGTAATTAATCATATTTAATCTGGTTTGTGTCACTTTATGTAGTATAGCACATCTTAATTCTGACTGGCTACATCTCAAGTGCTCAACAGTCACCTGTGGCCAGTAGTTACCTTAATGGAGAGTCTAGCTCTGGAACCATGTGCACAGGCTTAATCATTCTTACATCTAATAGTTCTGCAAGTATTTATTTATTATTATTTTTAAATATGTTTTTATTGTTTTCAGAGTGAGAGGAAGGGAGAGAGAGATAGAAACATCAATGTAAGAGAGAAAAAACGATCGGCTGCCTCCTGTAGGGCCCCTACTGGAGATTGAGCTTGCAATCCAGGCACGTGTCCTGACTGGGAACTGAACCGGGACCTCTCAGTCCATGGAACAAGGCTCAATCCACTGAGCCACACTGGCCAGGCAGTTCTACAAGTATTTAAAAAACAGATGTCAAACCCAGGCTAACCATTACTAATTACTTTAACCACACTCCATAAAACATGCTTTCAAATCCCTTCAAGATTGGGGCTAGGTCTACAAATTTGAGACTATGTTCTTATATTTCAACAGTAAAACATTCATTTAAATGGAATTAAACACTATCACTACAATTTGCCAAGTTCCTGACAATGCTGGATTATTACAAATTTCATGTAATAATTCTCTCAATTTTTTATTTTAAGATATTTTAAACCAACAAAAAAGTTATAAGAATAGTACAGTGGGTATCTATATACATATTATGCTGAACCATTTAAAACATATTACAGACCACATGACCATCATCCCTAAATATTTTAGCAAGTACCTCCTAAGCAGAACAAATACCTGATCATATTTTTATGATCATAACCAAGAAGTTTAATATGAATATAATACTATCTGCTGTGCAATGCACACTCAAATTTCCCTGATTGTCCCAGGAACATTCTTTACTGTTAAAAAAAATTTTTTTTTTTTTTAAATTTAGGAATCTTAAATCAATGATCACACATAGCATTTAGTTATCATTCTTTTTTAGTCTCTTTTAATTTAAACTGTATTTCTTTTTGTCTTTCATGAGTCAAGTATTATTTACAATAAAATTTAAGATATAAAACTATATTTGAAATTCCAACTTCATTAAAATTAATAGCTAGGTTGACTTCTGGTTCTGTTCTTTTTCTAGTCCCACAAATTTTCCTTTAAGACCTTTGGTTAAGGTCCCTTCATAAAAGTTATCTACAAACTCTGAAAGGAAAAACTCCACAATGGAACACAAAAATCATCCACTGTATGTAACTACCTTGCTGTACTTTCCATATTAAATTCATAGTATTTTATCCACATTAGATTTAAATTATGTCTTAAAAGAATGTTTATACCAAGAATTGCAATCTGCCAGACCATCTGTATTATTTTAAGAATTTTCCATTAATTTTTTATATAGTATCTATTTTAGTATAAGACATGGCACAACTAAAGTTCAATATATTTTACTCAAAATAAAAAACAACAACATTAACATTAAGTAATTAAAATAATCATGGCAGTTAAAAGGAGTTTTTAATTAAGGGAATCTCTCAAATACTCAAGAATCAGGTCTCAAAATATGTTATAACTCACGCTAACAGTGCTTTACTGGTGCAGGTAATTTCTAACCACAAAAGCCTACAGTATAAAGCACAAGGATATGTTAATTAATCATAACAAGTGATCTGTTAATGAAAAGTATGTCCTTCCAGAACAGGGATTTTTTAAAAATTGTCATTTAGGATGTATTGGGATGTAGTCTAAGATGTATTAGAATGCTAGCTTGGCAAATGATTATAACAGAATGCCAAATTGCCTGCATCCATTTATGATCCAAGTCCTTTCTGGAATCACTGAATTGAAGAAATAATCTGCCATTAATTCTTTCTATCTGATTTTTTTTACACTATTATCACCCTTTAATATGTCAACAATTAATTATGTCTCTAAGTGACATTTTCTTAAAACCCTTTCCCCCCCTTTCAAATTAATTTCATCTTTATTCATATGTCAGAGATATTTCTAGGATTCAATATGCATCTCTACTTAATTTTTGAAAGAATTTGCCAAGTTTATCTTATACACTCTGAACTGGGCTTATACACTAACTCTTACTATCTTCATCTCCCCTTTCCTCGGATCTCTTTTAGTGTCCTGGCTCTCATGGCTGCATGAAGTCAATAGGTCCCCTGCAGCTGCAGGGTCACACTACTGCCACAAATACACAAAGCACAGTCATAGAATTTCAGCAAAAATAATACTCCATTCCTCTGCCTTTTGCCCTTCAAACAAACCATCCACAAGATCACCAATTTTTTAAAATAATGGACTTACTGAAGAATAACATTATTTCCAAATTGTTAGAGATACCTGAAAAAGCCCCAGTATTAGTTACCTTGTTAAGTGCTGCTATGAAAATTTACAATACTCCTTTCTGGGCAACAGTCCACTGCCATCTCAATTTATCATTGATTCAAATACTGTTTAAAGATGTGTGCTTTACATAAACAACACAACAAAAAAACAGTTCAGTAGTCCCTAAATTATGGGTGTTTCTTAAATTTTTAAAACATATTTTAATTGAAATCAGTTTGTATCTTCACTATATAAACGTATGGAAAAGTGGTTATCAGACACCTAGGTTAACCCTCAAAAGTTTAACTGTAATGTAGCTAAAATGTTACAACTGATCCATTTTTTTCCTATGCCAAATTCAGGATGTCCCCAGACCATGAGAATCCTTGGGAGAAGGAAAGAATGATTTTGTCCAGGTACAGAAGGCACTGGGTGAGGAAAGAAAGAGTTCTCATCTCACAGAGAAGGTAATCCTTAGGAATTATGGCACATCCTACATGGTCTACAATGGCAGTTCATCAGTACCTGAGTTTTCTAGCACTAGGGCAAAAGAGTTTTAAGTTTTTTAAAATTTAAAAGTGTAAAAATAGTTGGTCAAACTTCCTAAAATATGATGGACAGAATATAAAATATAATAATATAATTTGATAGTAAATTGCCTATTCCAAATCTTTTGCAATTAAGTGTTATCTACAAAGACTCTTGATTAAGTTTAAATTAGTTGTTCAACAGGATGACATGAAATAATACCCTTAGATTATCAGCTGTTTCTACTACATTAAATTAAGGCCAAGCAAATACAAATAAATTATTGCCCTTTCTTTTTAGAAAAATTGATTTTCTTTTTAAAACTACACATTGTCAAAGAGTCGGATGGTAGGAGAAGGAGGAGAAGGCAGAAAGACTGGGTTGGAAATAAGAAGGGTCTCTAAATGGTAGATAATATAAAACAAAAAAGTTGGTACCCTTAAAGAAACATTAAAGTGACATTATTTCCTATATTTTCTGAACTTCAAAATACTTACTGTACTTGCTCCAGAGATATGATAAATCAAAATCACAAGTTGCATCCAACCTTTCCATTCATCTGTTTGTTCTCTATTTAATACTTTAGTCTGTGTAAAGAACCAAAATCTGTTTTAAAATTTACCAATGAAGCTATAATTTGGACAGTTTATACTAAGTATGTTAAAATTATTCTTACAGGATATAAAGCTAATGTTTTTATTAAAAGAACCCTGGGGGAAAAACAGTTAAAGATGGTCATTTTATTTCTTGATAAAAGATGTAATAAAACTACATAAAATAAAATATGATTTTGAAAACTAATATAAACAGATTTTAAATAGTATTTATGTTGAAACTTATGGTTTTATATTATAATTACATTTAAACTATGACAGATTTGTTTGTAAATCTAAAAAAAGGCATTTTATAATTTTAAGAGAAATCTTAGGATCTCAGTTAGAAAAGACCTTACAGTTCTCTTACACTTTATGGGGGGGAGGGGAGCTCTATTATTATAGCTTATTTTCCCTAGAATATTCTCACCAAAGATGAAGAACTGATTAATCATTCTCATATGATAGTTATTTCTTACAACAGAATTTATTAATTCAAATAAATCATGCCTTGTAATAGAATTATACTAATATTCTGAGCAATTACAGCAATGCTAAAATAGGAAATTCAGATATTATAAATAGTGCCTACATTATTATGTAAGTTCTAAATTGTGTGTACATGTGTCTAACTGTATAAATATAAAATATTTGTTCACCTAGGGATTTATTAATATAATTATGTATTTTTGTTTTACAGAAGGTAGTAGCATATCATGTTTGCAGACTATTATAACATGGAAGCTCCTACACTTTCTCCATCTCCATGCGGGCAAAATAACTCTAAGTCATGACATCTTTTCACAGGTCATTATTTTCCAACTTATCAACAATCTTCACAAAACTCCTTGAACTTCCTCCAAACTGTTTCAAAGCAGCAACAGAGTCCATGAAGTACAACCACAACATTTGTTTGTCCACTTCTATATACATGCTTGTATATTCTGGCATGATAAATTACATATATATATTTTTTAATCTAGAGTTTATAATGAGATAAGGATAATATGAATTAAAAAGAAAACGACTCTTACCTCTTTAGTATTTTCATTGTAAAACACTCCCAAAACCAAGATATAGATAATTGGAATAAAGAAAGTTGAATGTGTATAAAATTTGTTTTCCTTCATAAATAGATTTGCACGGTCACACATATAGAAATAAGCCATAATCAGGCCAAGTTTGCACAAAGATTGTAAAAGTATTTCTAATGGAGACACAGAGGTATTGATAATATTTTTCTTTTCCTCTCCACTTTCCAAATCGGTACATGGCTTATTCTTCCGATGAGCATTACGATGAATTATATAAAAAATTAAATATCCAATAATAGATAAGGTGAAAAAACAAGCAGCTAGCTTCTGTATGAGAGTCAGAGGAGGCCGAGGTTGACAACAGGAACCATCTACAGGCTTCAATATCTTATTGCAATACACGTTCATAAGAATCATTGCACTCTGTGAACAAATCAAGTTATTTGGTCATTATCTTGTCAGTAATGTATTTCACATTAGATTTTCTCCTGTGAATACTACTGACTTTTCAGCACTGAAACCAAAATGCTTTTGTACTTTTTGCTAGCATTTTCCAACCACTCATGCAAATAATGGTATTCCTTCAATCTGTAATAGCTAGTACAGTGCTTTTCAAACTTCTTGGGCTATGATCTATAATGAAAAATTCATTTTATAATGTGACCCAGACACACACAGGAAACAATACCTATCCTTACTACATATAATGCACTGTGACATTTTTCTATTCTTTTTTTCTTTTTTTTAGAAAAAAATACTAATTTCATGGCTGCTAATGGGCTGTGGCCTTAGGTTTAAAAAAATAGTGACAGATGTCAAAGACCAAAGAATTTTAATTAGAAGACTTTCAATACAGAAGATACCAGGATACTTAAGATAGAGTCCCAGTTTTTAGATGTAAAAAAAAAGAATGTAAAATAACCGCCACAAAAATAATTCTTAGCTAACAATATTTGTAATATGCCTTTCATTTGGTTTACAGTTTATGGACTATTTAGGAGTCTACAGTTTTAACATTTCTAATGTTAAATAAAATGTGAAAACTTGAACATGGATTCATTATGATAAAAATATTCTAGACAAGCTGTACAGATTCTATCTAGTTAAAGATTCAGTCAGCCTGGCCGGTTTGGCTCGGCGGTTAGAGCGTCAGACTGCGGACCGGAGACTCCCAGGTTCGGCTCCCGCTAAGGGCATGTACCTTGGTTGCAGTTTGTCCCTGGCCCGGTTGGGGTCGTGTGGGTGGCGACCACAAGATGTGTCTCTCTCACGTTGGTGTTTCTCCCTCTCTCTTCCCCCCTCTCTCCCTCCCGCTCTATCTGAAGATAGATGCAAAAATGTTCTCGGGTGAGGATAAAAATAAAAAGTAAAAATTCAGTCAAATGTAGTTTTATAAAAACTTTAGACATCTTGTGAACTCTAAGATGATTATATTATTTAAGCCTAAAAATTTAGAGTACTCAGCTGTATAGGAAATCTCACCCTTTCAGCCCTGGGTTCTGTGCCTGGCACTCCTGCAGGTAACTAGCCTACAAATCCCATTCCAAAGTTCTTAACCAGTAACCAGTTCTGGGGGTCCAAAAGCCCCTTAAAGTTTACAGAGAACCATTTATATATATATACATATATATATATATATATATATATACACACACACATATATACATACCATTTATATATATATATGCACACATACACAAACATGAATTTTTCTGCAAGACAGGAACATAACTATTGCTTTTTACTGAACACTCAAAGGGGTTTTGTGAGCCTCAAAAAGCTTAAGAATCACTGCACTGTAAGAAAGCAATAACTCTAAATAATATCTGTTGTACCATGTGTAAAAATTCATAATTATGCAGTTCTCCTTCATATTTAATCTACTATCCTTTTCCATCTATCAATCTGGATTTTTTTCAGTGTTTACTATGTACCTTGAATAGTGTTTAGGGTATAAAAACTATAAAGAAATAATCAAAATTACTCTACATATTAAAAAATGTACTCTTCATAGAAGCTTAATCTTGTCAGTTTAAGGCAAGAACATAAAGCCGTAGTTTTCAAACATGAGTGTCCTGAGAACTTAAAAGTTTCTTGATTAGACAAAGTATGGTGAGAGTGGCTAGCACTCAATAAATGAAGCTTCAGCCTGGCTGGTTTGGCTCAGCAGTTAGAGCGTTGGCCCACATACTGAAGGGTTGTGGGTTCAATTCTGGTCAAGGGCACGTACCTGGGTTGCAGGTTCGATCTCAGTCAGGGTCGTGTGGGAGGCAACCAATAGATATTTCTCTCTCTCTCTCCCTCCCTCCCTCCCTCCTTTCCACTCTATCTAAAAATCAATGGAAAAATATCCTCGAGTAAGGATAAAAATAATAAGAATAAAAATAAATGAAGCTTCATTTCCTCCTTTCTGTGACTTTTTTCCCTCTTAGAGTATACAAAAACTGTCCCTTATATATACAGCTGGGTGATGAAAACAAAATTATTTCTAGATATATCTTAAGATAGAATAACTACAAGTAATTAAGAGTGCAATAAAATAAATTATTTATTACCACTTATAGTCATGAACAGTTACTATACAATTAGATAGTATAGTCTCTATCTACTGATGGATACAAGATTTCTTACAGTTTCTCTGCTTGATTCTGGAAGATGTAAGCCATCCAAAGATTCCATGATGGTTTCTTGAGCAATTAATTTGGAAACACTGAACATCTTAACATTTGATTTAGAATTTCTGGTGCTACTATTCAAAATACTGACTGCAGCTTCATTGTAGGCATCTATCTTCTCATTAGTAATCATTTTCCTATTTTCACTTAACAGATCTTCATAAACAGGATCTGCACATGAAACACATTATTAAAAACACACATGATGTTGGAATATTGGAAAGATACATGCAAATCAATGAAACTAGACCATCTTCTTACACCATA
Organism: Tadarida brasiliensis; assembly: GCA_030848825.1. Lineage (NCBI taxonomy): Eukaryota > Metazoa > Chordata > Mammalia > Chiroptera > Molossidae > Tadarida > Tadarida brasiliensis. The sequence goes on along the minus strand of CM061267.1, from coordinate 70,802,428 downwards.
CATAAGAATAAATTCAAAATGGATTAAAGACTTAAATGTTAGACTCAAAACTATAAAAATCCTAGAAGAAAACATAGGCAGTAAAATCTTGGACATTTCTCATAGCAGTATTTTTCCTAATATATCCCCTTGGGCAAGGGAAACAAAAGAAAAAAATAAACAAATGTGACTACATCAAACTAAAAAGTTTTTGCATAGTAAAGAAAGCCATCAACAAAATGAAAAGACAACCCACTGAATGGGAGAACATATTCGCCAAGGATATATCTGATAAGGGGTTAATATCCAAAATGTATAAGAACTTAAAAAACTCAACAACAAAAAAACAAACAATCCAATTAAAAAATGGGCAGAGGCCATGAACAGACACTTCTCCAAAGAGGACATACAGATGGCCAATAGACATACAAAAAGATGCTCAATATCATTAATCATCAGAGAAAGGCAAATTAAAACCACAATGATATATCACCTCACACCTGTCAGATTGGCTATCATCAATGAATCAATAAACAACAAGTGCTGTCAAGGATGTAGAGAAAAGGAAACCCTAGTACATCATTGATGGGAATGCAGACTGATGCAGCCACCTTGGAAAGCAGTATGGAGTTATCTCAAAAAATTAAAAATGGAACTGCCTTATGACTCAGCGATTCCGTTTCTGGGAATATATCCAAAGAAACTCAAAACACTAATTTGAAAGAATAGATGTACCCCTATGTTCAATGCCGTGTTGTTTACAATAGCCAAGATTTGGAAGCAGCATAAGTGTCCATCAGTAGATGAGTAGATAAAAAACTGTGGTACAGCCCTGGCTGGTTTGGCTCAGTGCTTAGAGCATTGGCCTGTGGACCAGAGTCATGGGTTCGATTCCAGTCAAGGGCACGTACCCCGGCCCTGGTTGGGGTCATGCAGGAGGCAATCAATCGATGTGTCTCAATCAATGTGTCTCTCTCACGTCGCTTTTTCTCTTTCTCTCTCTCTCTCCCTTCCTCCCACTCTATCTGAAGAGATGGAAAAATATCCTCAGGTGAGGATTTAAAAAAAAAAAAAAAAAGGCTGTGGTACATTTACACAATGGAATACTACTTGGCTGCAAAAATGAAAGACATATACCCTTTGTGACAGCATGGATGGACCTGGAGAGCATTATGCTAAGTGAAATAAGCCAGAGAAAGACAAGTACCACATGATTTCACTCCTATGTGGAATCTAATGAACAAAATTAACAAGCAAAACAGAGATAGACTCATACATAGAGAGCAGGCTGACAGGTGTTGGGGGTGGAGGGATTGAGCAAAAAAAGAGAAAATAACTCTTAGACACAGATAACAGTGTGGTGATTGCTGGAGGGAGATGGATAAATAAATGGTGATGGAGGAGACTTGACTGGGGGTGGTGAACACACAATATAGTGTACAGATGATGTGTTGTAGAATTGTGCACCTAAAGCCTATATAATTTTGTTAACCAGTGTCACCCCAATAAAATCAATAAAAAGAAAAAAACACATTTTAAAAAATTATTATTGGTAGAACTTGTGATTATGCAAAGTTAGCTGATTGCATTTCATATTTTATTGTAAAAGTTCAGAGGATCCCAGGTACCTAGTAATTTTAAAGTAAAGCTGGCCAAGATTTGCAGTAGCTTTATCTTATATTCAATTTTTGAATCAATCAATCACTATCTTCCTCATTATTTTCTGGCATGTCTTAAGAGTTTAAAGTTTTTGGATGCTGGGTTACACTGGGCAATGGGAATTTAAAACTGGAATGTAGAAGATTGCCTAATGAAGAATGGCAGCCAGGGTTTTTTCCTTCTGTCACTGCTTAATTTGCAGACTTTGTTCACACAATTAAGTGGTTATTGTCACTGAGGATCAAGGTCTCATAAATAATTTAAATTTAACTTTTTCTCATTGTAGTGAGAGAAAGGTTAACAATGAGTCTGTAAATAGAGATTGTGGAACAGATTATCACTGGCCCTTTTATTCCTCTCAGCTTGACATTCAACTTGGAAATAATCATAAGAGTTTCTGACAACTTGAATTGCTAAAAAACTCAAGGTATTTCATATTGTGCTAGGCATTAAATAATGGACATTCAATAAACTCTTGAAATGAGTTGATCTAATGTCAACTTTTTCTTAAAAAATTTCATTACCAACTATAAACTAGATGGTATGAATTTAAATACATTCTGTCAATTCCAAAGAGTATTTACTTCCAATGACTCTAACATTATGAAAGACTTAGTTATTTTTTCCCTATATTTCTCAATCACAATATACTTTGTAAGAAGTAAAAAAATCAAAGGTAAACATCTCATTTGCCTTTAGAATGTACTGTTATATTCTGGAGCCATTCTGCCTGTTGAGGCTCCTTGGAGAGTATTTTTATTTACTTATTATTTAGTTTTTACTTATTATATTTATTTGTCTGTCTGTTCCTTAAGTTCAAAAGAGGAAAGTAAATAACTCAAATTTATTCTAATTTTGCAAACATTCATTATTTCAAAATTTATTCTCATAAAGCAGTAATTTTGCTTCTTGAAATACAAGATAATAAAAACCCATGACTCAAAATATATACAAAATGACAGTTTTTCATTACTCATCCCTTACCTTGTAAGACCCAATAAACATCACTAGTCTTTGCCAGTTTTTCTAAAAGTGGTGCTATGGAGGTAATGTTCATTTTATATTGAGAAAGTGCTTCATTGCTGCCATTGTGAATCTTGATAGACCACTAAGAAGTAAAAATTAACCATTATTATTTATCACTGAAAAATTAAAGTATATAATTTACTCTACTGTAACAAAGTTATTATTTTAAGATCATTTCCATTTTTATTCAATATTAGAATTATGGTCACATTATTTCATAAAATATATGAAGGCAGTTAGAAAAAGCTGATATAAAATTAGACTTTCAATGTATAACATTCAAGAATATCATTTTAGATATAAAATAATATTGACATTTAACACCAAATTTTCTAAGTTCATCCATATCTTTTTATTAAAATTCATCAGCCTCATTAACTAGAATAGAAACAGGAATTAAAATATAAGTACAATGAAGAATTCTGTTTAACATAAGTTAACTTTTTCTTAGCATGTCCGTAAGCACGAAACGAAAATAATTATCTAGGAACACAGATAATAACTTACCGTGGCAGCTCCTGCTACAATCACATGGGGTTTTGCAGCAGAATCCTAAAGAAAGAAAAATCTTTATAATAGTGTGATATCTAGTTCAGGGAATTAATACAGTAACATCACTTAATTCTTTTCCTTAAGTTCTTCTTCCTTCTAAATTTATTTTAATTTTCTAGAGTTTCTTATTGAACTCTTATTATAACAAGATGGATAACCAATGAATGGTGAATAAATTGCTTAAGAGTAAAGCTTTAGCATATTATGTCAGCCAATTAAAAAGTATTCATGGAATACATGGTTTAAGTGTTAGATCAAATATAAGGTTAGTGTCCTAAATAAACAATCTTTTGGGAAAGCCAAATCCAATACGTATTTAACAAAATAAACTGATAATTGTTATAGACCACAACGTGGGAGAAAAACGAGAAATTTGGTAGAAATCTTCACCAAATGCAAATTGTACTATTAATTATACTACCAGTTATGTAGTGCTTTCTCTTAAATTGGCTTATTTTAATATAGATTCTTGCACCTGTAAGAAAATGCAGGAAACTATTATACGTATCTTATAAAACAAGGATACAGACTCAGGAAGGTTTATAGGGTATTGCTGAAGACTGGCAGGACAAAACCAGAACTTAAGTCTCTTGACGCCTGAGAGTTCAATGCACTTGCCAAAACACAGATGACTTGGTATTACAACCATGTGCACAAGAAACAATTAAAACTAAAAAACTGGAAACCATGTAACCCATACATAAAAAATGAGTTAGTGTCTCATTATAAAGGTAATATATACTGTCATAGAAAACTATGAAAGCCGAGAAAAAAACAAAATTGACCTATTTCCCTTCAGAGATATTTCTGTTTCCCATCTAGCACCCTTAAACCAACTTTTCTGAGTCTGTATCTTTGTTCTATAAGATATGTATAAAATCCTGCTGCCTATTTCATAGGTGGCAAGAATCTATATTAAAATGAGCTAATTTAAGAGAAAATTACTTAGTGCTTCACTTTACAATGTTATTTTACTGAAACGTTTTCCTCATGCCTAGGCAGCTCCTTTTTCCATTGTTCACAGTGGTTATCCCAAATCTTATTTTCCTTATACAGGTCCCTCTTATCTTCCTCCTCACTTCCCACATAAAATCTAATTTTCAAATTTAAGAGAAAATAGACTTCATCTAGATGTATGTTCTTGTCTTCCTCTATTCTTACAACTTCATCCATATATTCACCCAGCCTATTTTCCTCTGAAAAGAGCGTAAAGAAAATGTCCCAGTTCTTCTAATGGTCCCCCCTCCTTTCTACTTCTGGGGCTGTATCCATGCATTACTTCCTTTAACTCTCCTATTATCGATGTCACCCCCCCCCTTCTCCACTCTTCTGCCTTCCCTCAATCTACAAAGTGCTAAATCATCTTTCTCCTCAAAAAAATTTCCTTCCTCCTTGTCTCACTCTCAAATTCTTCCCCCTCACACCCTTAAGCAACAGATTATTTAAAAGAGCATTCACTCTGCCTTCACTATGCCAATTTCTTTCTCTCTCATTTATGCCTCAACTTATCACGTTTTGATTTGGGGCTTCACCATCCATTAAAACTGCCCTCAGAGTCCATTAATGAACTCTGGATTGCCAAGTCCTGTGGCTGTGTTCTGCCCTATCTAGTTCCCAAAGTGACACTGCTGATTACCCACTTCTTCAACTCTTTCCTGTGTTACATGACAATTATTCTTCTCTGCTTTTCCTCTTACCCCTTTCACTGGCCCTTCTCAGAATCTTTTAGACAGATCCACTCCTAAACTCTCTTCTTTAATTTCTAAACTCTCTATTTAATTTCTTCTATTCAAGTAACTTCAAATACCATCTCACTCCATGGTAAGACTCCCCAAATCTATCTAAGTGCTCAGACTTCTTTTTTTTTTTTATCCTCACCCGAGGACATTTCCATTTTTTGTTCAGATAAGAGTGGGAGGGGGAGCCCTGGCCGGTTTGGCTTGGTGGCTGGAGCGTCAGCCTGTGGTCCAGAGAGACCCGGGTTCGGTCCCTGCTAAGGGCATGTACCTCGGTTGCAGCCACTTGATGTGTCCCTTTCACGTCGATGTTTCTCTCTCTCTCACTCTTCCTCTCTCTCCCTCCCACTCTATCTGAACAAAAAATGGAAAAATGTCCTCGGGTGAGGATAAAAAAAAAAAATTTAGAAAGAGTGGGAGGGGGAGAGAGGGAGAGAGAGAGAGAGAGAGAGAGAGAGAGAGAGAGAGAGAGAGAGAGAGAGAGAACATCGACATGAGAGAGACATATCAAGTGGCTGCCTCCCGCACGACCCAACCAGGGCCGGGGACAAACCGCAACTGAGGTACATGCCCTTAGCGGGAACCGAACCCGGGTCTCTCTGGACCGCAGGCCGATGCTCTAACTGCTGAGCCAAACCAGCCAGGGCGTGCTCAGACTTCTTAATGACCAACCATTCACCTACAGAATTAAAATTAAATTAAATTTAAATTTCTTCACAAATTAGTCTAATTTCCCACTGCTACCCCACTATATAGCATTATTCTCCTGTTCAACACTTTCAATGGTTCTCCACTACCTTCAAAATAAATTCAATCCAATAACTTTATTTTTAGAAAATACACACTAAAGTATTTAGAAGTAATCAAAATGGATAAAGTAAATTGATACCCTACCAAATATAGTTTAGGATATTATTCATAATCTACTATGTGCTTAATTCATCTCTTACAAACTCTCTTCTAAAATGAAGAACTTGATATTAGCAACTAAAACAAGCAGAAGTAAAGGAGCACTTTAAATTCTAGCTCTAGCCACACTAAAACTGCTGGTGATTTCCTGAACAGGTTATATTCTATCTTCAGCATCTTTGCATATGCTGTTTCTTTGCTTGTGATAACCCTCCTTTTTCACTCCAGACCCTCATCTTTAAGATCACTTTTTCTGAAAACTAGTTTTGAAAACTTTAAAAATTACATTTAGTGGCTATCCCCTGTAACACTGTTGTACCCTATATTCCCCTATTTGCCATTTGTCACATTGTTTCTGTAATTACCAATATTTGCCACTCATCTAGAAGCTCTTTGAGGAGGGGAACTCTTTTATGTTAACCAAGGCATCAACAGTGTCTAGCCTAGTGCCTAAAACATGGCAGGTGATTTATAAATATCTGTTGAATAACAGTAGAGTCATCTAAAATCAACCTTGCTTTTATGCCTGTAGGCTTCTATAAGGCACAGGACTATCTTTCTAAACCATAGTTCTTCTGGAAATATCTCCTCTGTAAAGCTTTCTTGGGTTATCATCTAGACTCTAACCAAATTCTATCCTAAGTGCCTTCATCCATGGTGCTTTCATAGTCCTTTGTGCTTAATCTGTTGTTGCCCTTCATCTGACCATATCATTCATCAGAAAGTCACTATATACTGGATTTCAAATTCCTCGAGGGCTGAAGTGGGGCTAATTCCCAGCCATGTTCCTAATACCCAGCACAAAGCTAGCAACAGTACATAAATAATAAAAATATGGATCTCTGTATTCTTAGGATCTAGCTGCTTACTATGGAAATAGTAAAAAAATATATATAAATATATACATATATGTGTGTATATATATACATATACACTATTTTTTTTTTTATCCTCACCCGAGGACATTTTTTCTTTTTTTTTTTTTTGTTCAGATATAGTGGGAGGGAGAGAGAGGGAGAGAGAGAGAAACATCGACGTGAAAGGGACACATCGAGTGGCTGCCACCCACACGACCAACCAGGGCCGAGGACAAACGGCAACCGAAGTACATGCCCTTAGCGGGAACCGAACACGGGTCTCTCTGGACCGCAGGCCGATGCTCTAACCGCTGAGCCAAACCGGCCAGGGCTACATATATACTCTTTAAAGAAATAAAACCAATCAACCAATCAATCTTAAGTAATTACATGGTCATCTACCTAAATAAGTTGAAACTTTCCTTTCCCCCAATAATCATAAGGAGTTTTATAATCATAAGGAGTTCTGTCATAAAACTAGTTTTAGCAAGTCATAAAAACTGAAAATCTGGAAATGCAGTATATCTCCAGGTTAATAAATACAAAAGTTTTCTGTAAACTTGCAGGACTTATAAATTATATTGTATTGATTTTTTTTTAATTGACTTTTAGAGAGAGAGGAAGGGAGAGTGGGAGACAGAGAAACATTGATGTGAGAGAGAAACATTGATGGGCTGCCCCCTCTATCTGCCCTGATCAGGTATCAAACCTGCAATCTGGGTATGTGCCCTGACTGGGAATCAAACAAGTGACACTTTGGCGAATGGGACAACACTCAACTGACCCACACTGGCCAGGGCTTGATGTTTCTTTAATTATGAATTTCTAGCCCGGCCAGCTCAGCTCAGTGGTTGAGCACGGACTCATGCACCAAGAGGTCGCCAGTTCGATTCCCAGTCAGGGCACATGCCCAGGTTGTGGGCCGATCCCCATGGGGGGCATGCAGGAGGCGGCCAATCGATGTTCTCTCTCATCTATGTTTCTATCTCTTTCTCCCTCTCCCTTCCTCTCTCTCTAAAAACAATAAAGAAAAAATATTAACAAAATTAAATTAAAAATAATTATGAATTTCTGCTACTTTAATGAATATACTTTCAGGTCCAGCACAAATATGAAACATGTTTTTTAATCATTTGAAATATACACATAACATTATTCTACACTTCTGGACATTTAAAAACATATCAATAGAAACAAAACACAATTACGTGAGACCCCAATTTACCAGAAAGTTGAATTCTAGCAGTTGTCTACATGTTTTTCTTTTTCTTTTTTTTTTTTTTTAACTTAAACACATTTCTCAAAGAAACAAAATTAGAAATACTGACTAGCTTCCCACCAGATTGTATAAAAGCTTATTTGGTGTATGAAGCAGTTGCAGTACTGTGAAAAGAAGCAAAGAAAAATAGCATTGCAGCATATGTAATTAAGAAAATAAGGTCAACAAAATTGAATCTTGTTTTATCCATCCCAAACACAAATGCCTCTGAGAGAACACAGTTTTAATGAAAGGACTGATGAGGAGCTATATGAAGACGACCATGAAGAGTCTAAAGTGGACTTGTGGGGATGGAGGGGTTTTCTGATCTTAATAGCATGCCTGCCTCTACATCTAATTCATCTCTGAACATTAAGAGCCAAAACATATTAAGACTTTTGGGTCACAAATGTAATGATAAAAGGGAAGAAAACAAGCTATTAAAAAAAAGTTTTCAGAAGTATTTGGGCTTGACTTTGAAGGACAAAGTGGAAAAATGCTCAAAGGAATATGTATTGTGATAGAAAGATTACCTGGGTTTGAATTATCTGAGCTACAGCAAAACCAGAAACTGCCTTAGGGTTAGAATGGGTGATAGTGGTGAAACTGGATCAAAATACTTTCTTTTCTCAGGCTAGTGACAGAATCAACCCAGCACAGCTTAGTTTCTATCAAGAAGGTTGTATAAAATACAGGAGAGTGGGACAGTTGAGTAAAGGGAGAAAAACAAGGTATACTCATGAGCATTTAAAATTTGGTTGCACAAAAACAGGAAGGCCTATATTTTCAAATACAGACCTCAGTCCACACTTTGATACACTGCTTCATAGAACCATTAACTTCTGGATGCCACAGAAAATCCTAAGAGAAATGTAAGAAAAGAAAATGTCAAAGAAACTGTTACATCCACCATTCAAAATAAACATTAACATATCTCTTAAGGAGTACTTAAAAGTAAAACACCACCTTGTTGGTTGCCAGAAGGGAGGGGAGATGGGAGACTAGGTGAAAGAAGTGAAGGGATTAAGAAGTACAAAATGATAGTTAAAAAACAGTCACGGGATGTAAATACATAATATGGGATATAGTCAATAATCTTGTGATAACTATGTATGGTGCTAGGTGAGGACTGGGAATATCAGGGAAGATACTTTGTAAAGTATATTCTTGTCTAACCACTATGTTGTACACTTGAAACCAATCCAAAATAATAATGTAAGTAAACGGTAATGGGGGGGGGGGGCATTACTAAAAACTTGTATTAAAATAAATCTACCATAAGACAAAGCTCAAAAACTAAAGCCAAATGCACTTTATTTAAAAGATATATACGACACATAGCATTCATTTCCTTATTAAATCGATCTCAAGCTACAAAAAAAAAAACCACAAAAAACCAAAAAACACCACCTTGACCATAACATCTTCATCTCCCATTTCAACTTGGCAGCAGTTTCACAACAGTTTTCCCTGTATCCACTTTTGCTTTTCTTTAAACTATCTTCCACATTTTAGTTAGAGTATCTGATCTTGCCACATCCCTACTTAAGTATTCCAGGCATTTCAATTGCCCGCAGAATAAATTCAAGTCTTTAAAGCTGCTAAGAAGGTACAGGACATCTGGCCTCTGCCTGGACATTGTACCTTTTCTCCTGCCACCTCCCCCTTGCTCTACGTGCCCTTTCGGTTCTCATACAGCTCCTGGAATGCTCTATGCGCTCATCTTCTCCAGGACCTTGCACACACTGTTTCTTCTGCCTAAAAGGCTCGTAAACTCTTCACTGGGCCTGACCAGCTTTTACTAATCTTTGAGGCTTCAGTTAAAACATCACTTCCTCAGAAGGAAAATCACTTTTAATTTCTTGCTCTGTACATTCCTAATGTCCACTTTTTCCTTTTTGCCATCCACATCACACATTTATTTGTATATAAAGAACTACAATGATTTATAAGGTCCATTAGGTCTAGGATATTGTTTTCTTGATCCTCACTGTATTCTCAATATCTAGAAGTCAGTGTGACTGGGAATTCAGAAAATTCACATATATTCTTTGATGGACATTAATCTTGAACACATACTGGTTTTTAAATTAAGGTATAAGATTATTTTTTCCTAGATAAAAATCTGAGAGACCAAATTTTCTATTTCTTTAACAAAACAGTGCAAACATTTGTTCAATTATTTTACTATTCTTATCTACTCTCAATATAATAAACTATATTTAGTATGTACAAAGCATTAGCTGAACTGTAAATAAATTAACCAATGAATATAGTATTGACATTATAACATTTGGCTTACTATTACATGAACTTACCACTTTAACTGATGCCATCCTGTCTTCAAAAGGAATGTTTTCATGCTGCCATGAAAAAGGAAACAATAGAGAAATATTAATGTATACATTTTATGTAAATAATCCCCCCTTTAGCTGTTTTTGTTAATTTATTTATGCATCATATCTCAATTATCTATATTCAACCTGAAGGGTATGTAAAGACCTGCATAGAATATCTAAAAGTATGTGACACTAAATTGTTTCTTTATTTCAAATTAAATTGAAATTTTTTTATCCTCACCTGAGGACATTTTTCCATTTCAGTTCAGATAGAGTGAAAGGGAGAGAGAGAGAAACATTGATGTGAAAGGGACACATCAGGTGGCTGCCTCCCGCACGACCCCAACCAGGGCCGGGGATGAATCGCAACCGAGGTACGTGCCCTTGACCGGAATCGAACTCGAGACTTTTTGGTCTGTGGGCCAATGCTCTAATCACTAAGCCAAACCAGTCAAGGGTCCAATCTTTACATCTTTAAATTATCTTTCTTTGGCTAAGAACCTCTAACATGGTGTCGAATATAAGCAGCAATACTGGGCAAGAATTCTTGTCTTCTTCCTGAGTTTAATGGAAATGCATGTAACATTTCACCATTAAGAACATCTACTGTGGATTCCTAGAATTTTTTTTTTCCCCTCACACGAGGACATTTCTCCATTTTTGTTCAGAAAGACTGAGAGGGAGAGAGAGAGAAACATCGACGTGAGAAAGACACAGGGCCGGGTACGAACCACAACCAAGGTACATGCCCTTGGCCAGAATCGAACCCACGAGTCATTGGTCTGCGGGCTGATGCTCTAACCACTGAGAAAACCGGCCAGGGCAGATTCCTAGAATTTTTATCAGGTTAAGTTAGAATACAGAAACTTAACTAATAAAGAAACATAAACCAATTCTTTGATGTCTTGGAACTTATTTAATGGCTCAATAGATGGTCAAAAAAGGTTCCATGTATGCTTTGAAAAAAATACATATTCTCTGAATTTTTAGTATATTCTTTAAGTACTGAGCTATAAGTTTATAAATTCAGCATATGAATAGTCTACTATGGGTTCACTAATTTTATTTGCTTGTCCTATCATTAACTGCATGAGCAGTGAGTTCTCTCTTTATGATGGAGAATTTGTCAACTTTTCACTGTAATCATATTCATTTTTGCTTTATACATTTTAAGGCTAATTTATTAAATGCCTATAAGTTTAAAATCTAGTGATCTGAACTTTTCATCATTAAAAACTATCTATGTCCCTCATAATGCTTTTTGCCTTAAAATTTACTTTGTCTTATATTAATGACTTATTTTTCTTTAATAAGTATTTGTCTGATCAATCTTTTCTCATTTTTAATTTACACTATCCCATATTCTTTTAAGTATGTCTTTTTAAGCAGAAGAAAGTTTTTTAAAACCAACCTGAAAATCTGTGTTTAGTTGACAAGTTTACACTACTTGCACTTACTTTGATTATGAATGTTTCTACTATCTTACTTTTTGATTTCTAGATCCTCTGCATATACATAGATTTTTTCACATATGTATAATACATGTAAACATTGGTGTTTATATGTAATACATATAAATGTTTTTGTATATATGTGCATGAATGGGTATATATGTATGTGTGTGTGTAAAACTTATTTGGCACATTAGATGAGATGAGTTTGGTTTTAATTTTTTTCTCCTGCTGGTTTGGAACTCATACATCCTAATTCTATCCTTTTAATGCTTACCCTTGAAGCTTTACTATGCATCTTTAAATTAAGTTCTGGAATTAAGTACTATCTTTAAATTAAGTACTATCTTTAAATGGTAAGATAATACCTTAAAGAGTAAAGAGGACATTAGAACACTTCACTTGTGATAGTTTCCCTCTGGCTTTATTGGCCATTATTGGCCATTTCTTTAGTACCTTCTTTTTATAAAGTATAAAGATATTATTATTTTATACAGGCACTATTTTTTTTTTTTTTAGATTAACAAACATGTTTACTGTTTTCTTTAACCATTGCTTTTTATATTTCATATACTTTTTTCTGAATTATTTCCCTCCTCCCTGAAGTTTTTCCTTTAGAATTGTTTTAGAAAAACCCTCATAGTTTTTATGTGTCTGAAAATGTCCTCTATTTCAAGAATAGAGAAATTTGTATGCTAGGTATACAGTTCTAGGTTGAAACTTATTTTCACTCAGAATGTTAAAGCTATTATTCTACTGTCCTCTGTTTTCCAATATTACTACCAAGAACTATGCTGGCCCAAAGCTTAGTGTTCTGCATACTGGGCATTGAAGCTATTGGCATCTGTCTTAAGGGCAACCCGGGTCTCCACTGCATGCCTACTGTTATTGATCCCATCTCTGGTTTTGCCTCATCGTTGTTCCTTTTTTGGGAAGTGTCTTCCATTTCTTCAAGTCTAGAAATACATCACCAAGTATTTTTTTTAATCTAGGATTTAGTTGGTTTGAGATAGAAGGGGCCCCCAGAGTATTTAGCCTGCCAGCTGGAAGCAACACAACAGGTTTCTTTACTGCAAGACCTTTCAAGTTTTTAATATCCTCACCTAAATTAAAACCATCTAAGAGGGGGAGATGACATCCGGCCCTGTCCAAACTTATTTGACCAGAGCTTCTCACAGAATTAGTCTTCCACAAAATAAATTTGAAAAAAGTCCTGCTCTCAAGCTTCTTAAAAAAAAAAATTTTTCCTCAACACAGAAAAGAAACATATTTAAACAAAGAATTGTCTTTAATTCTCCTATTCTACCCAAACAAACCCATACCAAGGCTTAATAATAATAATAATAATAATAATAATAATAATAATCAGCTTTTATAATATGCCAGGCTGTGCTAGGCACAAGAATTTAAAATAATAATAATCTCTGTCTTCAAGTTGTTCAGAGACAAGAGAGCTTAAGTGAAATACAGTTAGGCAAATGTTCCACTAGCAGTTTGAACTAGATAATTCCTTCATAACTATCTCTTCAAGACTGTGACAAACGGTCTTTGTTTCTTTTTTAAATGCATATAAATTTAAATGTATCTTGCTTGATGACTGTGAGATAACTATGTACCTCTAGAAAATAAAAATTGAAAAAATCTAGGTATTATAACTAGGGCTCAGAAACAATGTACCATATTGTACCTACTTCTGGCTATAGACTAAACCATTATAGCTTTTTTCAGTTAATTGTTGCCAAATCCATTATTCCAATTTTCAGAAAGTCACACTATCCCAACCCTAGAAATACTAAAACCATTTCTCTGAAATCAGAAATCTCTTTACTTTTTATGTTTACTAAAGTGTTTTAAACTGTGATAATCTCGTCATTATTAAATAGTTTCAACTCTTCTGTATAATTTTGTGTGTGTTAATACAAATGGAAACTACATTCATAGATACCAAATAAAATGAAAAGTTGAATTTATAATTTTCTACTATTCAGCTTTAAAATCTCTCCTAGTCTTTCCTAGTGGACAAAACCTCTAATAGCCTAAGGGCTCTTCTCACAAGTAATAGTTCCTAAAAATTTAGTATCCACTACCGTCATCACCATGTGCCTAGCTACTTGTGAAGTCCTTAATTTTTCAACTCCTTACCACAGGGCAAACTGATGTGTACAGGCAGATTTTCATCATAAATTCTGAACTTTCTTGTATTTCACTTCTCTCGCTTTGCCATTTCCCACTCCCTATCATATGCATGATTAGAACCTTAGATCACTTAAAAATGGATAAACAGAATAATATGAGATATTTCACAAGCAATTAACTAATTAACAAACATATAGAGAGATTTCATATTTGCTAGTTTTCAAAGACATACATACACACACACTTTTGGTTTCTGTTTTTTCTTCTAGAACACCTACACAGAAGACATTTTTTTAAAAAAGAGCATAAACTTGTTGTTACATTGTTGTTTTAATTATATTGCATGATTGCCCAGTACTAGTGGAAGGGATAGGGAGAGAGAGAGAGAGAAACATCGATGAGAGAGAACATTGAATGGTCGCCTCCTGCATGCCCCCCACTGGGGATTGGGCCCACAACCTGGGCATGTGCCCTGACCAGGAATCGAACTGGCAACCTCTTGGTGCATAGGATGACGCTCAACCACTGAGCCACACCAGCCGAGCTAATTTTTAAAGTATTTATATTCTTTAACCTAATATTTGCATGGTAGAGATTCTATCCTGAGGAAATAATTTAAAAAGCAAAGTTTTCACCCAAAGATTTAATTAAAATGTCCTGTTTAAAACTGGCAAAATAAAAAATTGAAAACTACAAAAAGTTACGAAAAGGGAAGATTATATAAATTACATCATATCCACTCAATAATATGCTCACATTATGAAGATACTTATGTTGATTATATAATATGGTGAATTATGATAAATGGTGGGGAAAGAAGACATAAAATTGTACATGCTAAAAGGTTATATTTATGTTTTTAAAAAAGAGACGGAAAAGAAATATAGCAGATATTAAAAGAATATTTTCTTTGTTTTCTTTCTAAGGAATTAAAAAAAATTTTTTCCATGGAAAGAATTTGTTATTTCTGAAAACTAAATGTTTAAGTTAATAAAAGGCTTTGCCAATACCCACCACTTCTTTTTCTTATGTTCCCCATTATAGCAAATGACCCCTTTTCCCCCTTTCCCTTTCCCAAAATAAAAGTACAACTTTTATAGTTCCTTGCATTAATGTGAAGAGGCACATCCCTCCTAAAACTATTCAGCTGGTTAACTTCTAACACAATCCCTAATGAAGAGAATAGACAAATTTTACCTTATTTCCTTCTTCTTTGAACTGAGGATTAATTATTTTTACAAATGAATAAAACAATTGACGAATTCTGGAATCTCCAATAAATGCAATATGTTTATCTACAAGGCAGTTCTTTGCTTCACTGAAATCAACAAAGAAACATTAATTAAAATAAATAAAATCAGCATATTGGCATTTCAAAGCACACAGTTTGTGAAGAAAGTAGTACAGGATTGTTATACATATAGTTACTACTTTGCTTTAAAAACAGGTGGCCATGTTTGTTTAACCTACCAGCTCCTGTATGATCAACTAACTCAATAAAAACAGTCCCCATTTATTAAGTGTTTAAGATGAACTCTAGCCATATTAAGCATTTTATATCCAGTATTTCAGAATAAGTTTATGAGGTAGCTACCACATTCCCAAAGCCAGAGTCCTTCATTCAAGCAGCTTGGCCAGAGCTCTTTCCCTAATGCTCTATCTAGGGCAGGAATCTTCATTTGGACTCACCTCCACCCCTACCATCCTTCAGCAATTCTCTACCATCATATATGGAAGTACCATATAGTACTTTCTTTGTTTCATCAACCCTCCTCCACTAGATATTATGACCCATCATAGGAAAACAAACAAATGTGGAAAAGGAAAAACCTTACCTGATTTTGTATTTATGCATCATACAACTGTGAGGTTGCCAAACTTTCTCTCCAAGAAATCTGCCACTTGAAAGAAGGTACTCACATGAATCATTGCCTGTAACAGTTAAACACAACAGTGTTGTAAACATAGTTAAATTTTTATATGTTGGTTATCTGACCCCATGTAAGCTCTTTGAGATAAGAAAATAAAAAGTCTTTATGCTTCATTATACCTTCTAGGTGCATATTACTCATCCATGAGAAACATAATAAATATCAATACATTACTATTCAGGAGGCTAAGAGCTACTAATGACAGACACTTCTCCCTAGAAGAGACTTCCTAACTCCTAAATGCTACATTCACTGCTTTGGCAGCTCCTTCTGCTTCAGGTTTTCTTCCTGGGACATCATCTCAATCACAAACTAGACTTTGTATCTGTGTATTACTCCAACTTCTAGTTGGGAAAGAAATTTAAGGGATAAAAGAGAAGACTTTGGAAGTGACTTCCTCCTACTCAACTATTATAATACATAGTGCACTAGCCTATCTGGAAACCTAGTTAATATTGAAATATTTTATAAACCTATTCCCTGATTTTCATCACTTCCCTGTGAATATGCTACCCCTATTCTGTAAGTGTGTGAACAGAGAAAAAGATTTAATCAGGAACCTCTTAAAAAGCTTAATACAATTTCATCCTTTAACAATCTTACAAAGAGAAGACTTAAAACTATGTTAGCTACATGGTGCCAAAGATACACATGATCAGTATCATCAACAAATTGCAAATTTCAGTTATTAATATTCAGCCTCTCTACTTCTCTTGATATCTCTTGCCTTCCTTTAGAATGACCAACCAACTCCTCCCAGAATGACTGGGACTGTTACCGTTTGACACAGAAAGTTCCGCAACTGGGACTCCTCCAGTCCTGTGTAAATTGGGATAGGTAGTCACCCTTCTACCTTTGGCCATTTTACTGAACATTAACTTAAATGAAGGAGTTAAAAAGGGGTTGCAGGTAATTAAAAAGTTCAAATATGTCAAATGGATGAGGGAAAAATGTGATATTTAGATTAAGGGTGGGGTTATAATAAAATATACATATTATTTAACTTAATCTTGAGTTTTTTATTTTTAATTTTTTTAATTTTATTTAAATTTTATTTATCTATCCTCACCTGAGGACATTTTTGCATTTATTTTCAGATAGAGCAGCAGGGAGAGAGGGAGGAAGAGAGAGAGAGAAACATCGATGTGAGCACATCGACTGACTGCCACCCACACAACCCCAACCAGGGTTGGGGACAAAATGCAATGGAGGTACGTACCCTTAGCAGGAACCGAACCCAGGCCTCTCTGGTCCACGGGCCGACGCTCTAACCGCTGAGCCAAACTGGCCAGGGCTAATCCTGAGTTCTTTATTAACAGTCAACAGCACACTCTATTTGCTTTACAAATAGTTAAAGTCAGCCCGGCTGGTGTGGCTCAGTGGATCGTTGTCCCATGGACTGAGAGGTCCTAGTTCAATTCTCAGTCAGGGCACATGCCTGGGTTGTAGGCTCAATCCCCAGTAGGGGCATGCAGGAGGCAGCCGATAGATGTTTCTCTCTCACATCAATATTTCCATCTCTCTCTCTCTCTCTAAAAAAAAAATCAATAAAAACATATTAAAAACAAACAAACAGTTAATGTCAGGATAGGGAGTCTGATAAGAGGAATGTTACAGAACAAGAATTGTACTGAACCGTTCAGGCTGGAGATAGGGAAGACCCAA
The DNA here is from genome assembly GCA_030848825.1 of Tadarida brasiliensis. Taxonomy (NCBI): domain Eukaryota; kingdom Metazoa; phylum Chordata; class Mammalia; order Chiroptera; family Molossidae; genus Tadarida; species Tadarida brasiliensis. The sequence continues at coordinate 70,784,930 of CM061267.1, read as the reverse complement.
AGATATTTAAAGGAGGACACTTTTTTCCTCAATCCAGTTACCTATTTATCTGGCCAACATACAGATGAAAGGTATACAAATGCAAGACAGGTATGCACAAACAATAAAAGTGTTGTTACTTCAGGGTCATAAATATTAAAATAGAACAGGAAGGAAAAAATGAAAATACTGTATTATTGTGTTGGTGGAAAACTGGATAAGGAAAGAAGAATATTAATTATTAAATGTTTGCAATTACATATGTAGTCTGTGCAGGTTTTCTGTATTTCAAAGATTTTTAAATAACATCTCTAAGGAAACTATAAATAATCAGTTGTTAATTCTTACCAATTATTAAAAACTAGTTCTAGTTTCAATAAACAAAATTAAGCTACATAAATAATCAAGGAAGAGTAAAGAAAGGGCTATAGGAACATATAATTATTTTCCTAAAAACAGCACTCCAGAAGCATTGTTTTATAATGGCCGTATAGCAAAATCCTAGTAAATGTTTAAAATTAGGATGAAAATTCCACATTTATAGCATTTCCACCTCTTCAATAACATCTATTGAACCAAGTAAAAAGTTAGTACATTTATTTTCTTTAAAAAATTGTAAGAAGTTGCAAAATAACTAGGTATTAATTCTGTGGAATTTTCTTTCCTCTTTTTTAAAAAAGTTATTTGAGCCCTGGCTGGTTTGGCGCAGCGGTTAGAGCGTCGGCCCGCGGTCCAGAGAGACCCGGGTTCGGTTCCCGCTAAGGGCACGTACCTCAGTTGCAGTTTGTCCCCGGCCCTGGTTGGGGTCGTGTGGGTGGCAACCACTCCAAGTGTCTCTCTCACATTGATGTTTCTCTCTCTCTCTTCCTTCCTCTCTTCCTCCCGCTCTATCTGAAGATAAATGCAAAAATGTTGGGTGAGGATAAAAGAAAAAAGTTATCTGAGTTTTGTTTTTTAATATAAGCCTAAACAGAAACACACCTTGATCAATATTCAGTGTGTGGGATTATGTTATTTGTTAACCATCTATATGGGTTATCAATATGATTTTCTGGAGATGTACATACCATAAACAGTCTTTGCTCCACCAGAAATTGTGTTTAAAAATGCAAGTTTCTTAGTTTCTTCCTCAAAACTACTACTCACACATTGATTTTCAGTAATTCAGTTAGCAGGAAACAACAGGTCTAATCTGATGAACCCATATTAGAAAAACCCCATAGCAAAATAGATTTGAAGTTATCTAACCAAAAAGCACTGTAAACACAGGATTTTGAGACTGGGGTGGGGGGAAGAAATTCTTAATTTGTTAATGAATGCTAGACAACTTAATTTGTTAATGAATGCTAGTTGATGATGACTCTTCTTAAAATATTTTATGATACAAATGTTTGTTTTTTATAATCCTGTATCTGAACTTAAGATTCTCTGTATATCAGTTAAGGTCCAATCAGAAGACAGAAACTATACCAGCTGTTTCAACAGAGAGAACCTAGTACAAAAAAATTGTTTGAAAAGTAAAAGAATTGCCAACTAGACAACAGAAAAGAAGAGACTGGCTTTTTATATTTGTCAGCAAAATAAATTAACCTGATCTAGAAAAGAAAACTTCACAAATTGCATGCTGTAAAAATTCTCTTTTTCTGGGGGAAAAAAGTGTTTTGGAGCAAATCAGTAAATGTAAATATAGATGATAAAATAAGTTAATATACCATATTTTTATTACATATAATAACTCTATGTAATATATGCTCGCACGTATTTTCCTTTCAAAATTTATGCAGAAAAATCCCAAACAAAAGAACACAGCAACAACAAAACCAGTCGTTATTTTCAATTGTCTCATATAATTTTGATAGCTACTTTAATACAACCAGCATGAGATGAAAGTTGCCAAGTGCTCAAATAAATCAAGTTATGAACACACTCATATGCGCACACAAACACACACACACACACACACACACACACACACACACAGCAACTAAAGGGACAGTATTATATATGTCAGCTATCTCCAACACAAAGATTAGAATGGTTGTCTCCCTGTCTCCCTGTTCATTCTGTTATTTTAAGCATAAGCATAAGCATTCTGGTTTGTCAATCTAAAGTTCCAGGTTTTCATGCATGATTTTTCTGTAATAGAAAGATAGTAAAAGTAAGTAAAATGACAAACACATTTTTAAAAAGCTGAAAAACAATATGTAACAAATGAAGAAAACATCTGATGGTGCTAAATAAAACATAGCTGATATTTTCCTTTGAAGAGAATACCTCTGCCACACTGCATATTTAGAGTAATCACCTTATCAAAGCTGTGTTTCTTACTATCAACCATGAAATACCAGATCATAAAGTTTACAATATGATTTGTAGTATATTTTGTTTGCCTAAAACTCAGCAAGTTGTATTTTAATCTGTGCTGAAAAATCACCATTTACATTTTCCTTGAGACAAGCTAGGAGTGCCTCATTACAAGTGTTGTCCTATAGATCAGGATTTTTATAGCAGTCAAAGAAAGAAAAGACTAAGAGACCTAGAGCTACTTCTTTCTTGCTCTAATTTCTGAAGCTTTGAACATCCTTTTCTTCAAAACATGTGATATATAACATTTGCATTTAATATGCCTAGTGATAGAAAGGATTTAGAGTTCAACAAAATTAAAGCATTTGTAGCAAGTTAACTTTATCAACTAAAATACTGAAATATATCCATATTGTAACTACTCTTAGGGTAATAGATACTGGCCTCTTGTCACAGAAATATTTTAAATTTGTAATCACAATATTAATGGACATTTTGTGATTCCATAATGTTAGAAATTGATACAATTTTGAAAAAAGTTAAAATATTAATTATTTTTAAAGCATCATTCTACTGTATTATGTAAAAATAATATTAATGCAAAAAAACTCTTTCTAAATTAAGATCAGAACATACTATTAGAACATGAAATTCAATGAAAAGCAAAAGAACCAAACACAAGGAGGAAAACAGAAAGAAATAAGAACTTTAAAAATCTATTTATCTCATAGTTATTTATGAACTTAAGCTCTATGTGTTAAGCTTTGATGATTTAAAGATAAATAAAATACCCATGGAAGCTCAAGGATGTTTTGTGTGGGGGAGACAGATAAAAGTTATTATAATACAAGATAGTAAGTATGCACTAATTGCTGTAAAAACACTGAACTCCTAATTCCAACCTCCGTAGTGGTGACATCTGAACCAGGCCTTGAAGGAAAAATCTGTATTTTCTTTGCAGGAAAGAAAGACCACTGCAGTCATAGAAAATAAAATATTTGTGAGATTTGTAAAAGGGCAAAGCATATTTAAACTGTGAGCCTGGAGTTTAGAAAGAAGGAAAGAGGTAATAAAAAGTAAGGTGGCGAGACTTTGAAGTTCTACACATACAACTTTTAAAAAGTCACTTTACTGGGAAAAGAATAGGAAAACTCTTGGCTGGTACTGTGAGGTTGAATTAATGTTTCCAAATGGTTTAATCCATGTCCCTCTGAAAAATGCTTTCCCACTCCATCTTCTATACATCACCAAAGTGTAAGAAACCCTGAGAAAGGCAGACTATAACATAAGGGTAAGAGGCTGACTAACTGGGCTCAGCCTACCTCAGTCACTAATTGTACATCCTTAGGCAACCAAAGCTCTCATGACTCATCTTTAAAATGTAAATAATACTGCAACTTGAAGAATCTAACAGCATTGATTGTAAAACACATTATTATTTTATGTAACAATAGGAAAAATGTTATCAATTAAACTTTGACATGCAATCAAAGATTTAAAAAGTCATCCTGATTACAGAAATATTAAAGATGGGGCAGGGGAGGAAGATGAAATATGGTTAATTATATCTACCTCATAGAATGGTTATAAATACAAAATGAATTAAAACGTAAAACTGTTGGAACAGTACCTGGAATATAATGTGTTCAATGTTAGCATGTAGTGTTTGCCAAGCTTTAGTTTGTTCAGGGTGTAATTCTTTCTTTTACTTTCTGTGGTTTGTAAATAAAGCAAGAGATACTGAATATGTGCATCCACTCTACCTTGCCTGAGGCATACTCATACTCACACATTGGAGATTTTAATACACAGCCTAAACCTCTATATCTAATATAAGGTCTTTTTTTATTCTAAAGACTTTTGCTATTGTGATTCAAGTGTATAGTTACCTTGGAGTAAAGGGCACTGCATCTGACTCAATTTTACACTGCCAAAGCATAAGGATAGCTAGAAAGTTCCTAGTAAGATTATTTTTCCCAGTCTCTGGCTCAAGTTATTGACATTCAGTCTCAGCAAGTACACACACCAGGTGTTATGCTTCACACTCAAGGAACTGAAGCACCTAGGGAAGCTGATGACTAGCTTCTGGAGGAGGCTTTATAAACAACCCTAGATTGCTACACTGACTCATAAAGTTCCATCTGACATCCTATTTCCCCTGCTGATGACAGATCCTGAAAGGATGAAATAATCTTAAATATAATCATTAGTATCCAAGCTTATCAAAAGATAAAAGCACCATTAAAAATGGGGGGTGGGGTGGGGGGAGGAACTAGATGTTTACCTTCAGGAATATAGCACCAGAGTTACAAAAAATCGAGTTCGATTACTCTCATCTTATACCAAACTAGCATATGATTAATAGTAGTTAGAAAATTTTCTTCAATTACTACAAATTAATGCTAGATTTATTTTGCACATGTTCTGTTACAGCAACTTCAGATGAACCAAAGCCCTTCCAGGTCCTACGGCTGTGATCTACAGGAGATTGGAGGAGAAAGGCCCAAAGTGCATTAAAAAATGTATCTTTTTAAGTCAATGTAATGTGTTTCTATGAAAAGCTATTCATCCAGTAGAGTACTAGAATATAAGATTTTTAATCCTCAAGCACTGGATGGAGAAAAACAAAGCAGCAAAATTGCGAATGTTCTCCACTTTGAAAGGCTTCCTGGACGAGAAGAGAGCTCAGGTCCCAGAACCCTGTCTACTGGGTCTTTTGCCAAAGCAGGCGTGAAGTTAAATGGCAATAGCATTAAATGCCCACCTGTTCTTTACACATTACATCTTGACCAATTAATCTCACAGTCACCAAGAGCTGCCCTGATAATGGCTTCCATACTAAAAGCCAAAAAAAAAAAAAAAGATCCTAACCTTATTAATTTCCCTCAGCCTATCAGTCTCTCTCCTAGTGGCATTTTTACAAGAGATAATTAAAGAAAAAAAAAATCAACCAACGACAAGTAAATATCCCTTGATTACTGAGAGATAATTCGTTCTGAAGGAAGGAGGTCGCTTCCTTGACACCAGTTCCAGAGCCCAGCGCAAGCCTGGGTCTCGTCGCTCCCCCCTCGCTCTCAGGGTCCCCCTGGACGCTGTCACCTCCAAACTCCTTTCCCCGTATCTGCCCCAGTGCCTTTACTTCGTCAAAAGTGTGCAACCAGAACCCTTTAAACGTTTCGGAATCACAAAGGCTGGGTGACACCTCCTCCATTTGGCCAAGGGCATCTGGTGCCAGCTGTCGCCCCCGGTGGCAAAGGCACACGGGGCAGCCTTGCCGCTGTCCAACAGCAGCTCGGCCCTGCGGTCCCGGGCCGGGGCCGCATAGACAAAGGCTGAAGGGCCGGACCCTGGCTCGGACAAACGGCGACCCCCCTGCGGCCGGGGTGCCCCTGGCCGGGCAGCCTTTGCCTTCGCGCCCGGGGCTGACCCCGAGGCCGCCTGCCCGGCCGCCTGCCCGCGACCCCCGAGCCCCACTCGCGCCGGAGCCGGGACCCCGGCAGCCCCTCCGGCCAGGCCCGGGCAGGCGCCCCCGACCCCAGCGCAGGCGGCCGGGGGCCCGAACCACGGGGCCTGGTGGGTGGCGGCCCGCACCGGGGTCTGCCTCGTCGCCCAGGGGCGCCTGGCCCGCCGCCGGGGACACCTGGGGGCACGTGGGGGACCGCCTCCCCCGCGGCCGGGCGCGCGAGCGGGCGGGCGGGCGGCCGCGCGGGCGTGGGCGTGTGTTGGCGAGGGGGGCGGCCTCCTGCCGCCGCGTCGCCTCCTCCCCCGGCCGGGGCAGGGGGGAGGGCCCGCTCACCTCGGTAGCGGCGGGAGGCGAGGTGGCACACTGCGAGCAGCAGCACGGCCACCAGCGCCAGCACCTTGGCGCTCCTCACGCTGAAGTAGTGGTTGATCTCCCGCTTGCCCAGGTTGTAGGCCAGAGCCGCCATCTTGGTTCCTCCATGACAACAGAGCGCGGCGGAGCGGGGAAGGGGCGCCGCACAGGGGCAGCACTGGGGCTGCCGCCGCCGCAGCCAGGCCAGGAGCCGCCGCCAGTCCCCGCGGCCGCCGCCCGCGCCTCCCGCCGGGCAGCCCGACCCCGCCGCCGCGGCGCCCCCGGCCTCCACCGGCCCCTCCTCGGCCCCGGCCGCCTCGGCGGCCTCCCCCCAGCCCCGCCGCCGCTGCTCCGCCGTGCCGGTTTCCGAGGCGCCCCGGACGCCTGTCTCCTCCCCTTCCTCCTCCTCCCCTTTAACCTCCTGCCTTAATAGCGTCTGCGTCTGCGAGGGGGGTCCGGATGCCCAGGGCTCCGGGGTCACGGGCCCCCGACGGCCCTCCGGGGTCACCGGGTCACGGGCGGCGGCGGGCGGCGGCGGCGCAGACATGGGGGCGGGGGGAGGGGGCCAGGGGGCCACCCCGGCGGGAAAGCGAGCCTGGGGCTTCGCCCCGCTCCCTGGCCGCCACCTGCGCCCAGGTTGGGGCACTAGCACTACAGTTCCGGCAGTAAAGTACACATGGGGCCACTTCCTCCTTCCCCCAGCGCAGCCCCGTCTGCGCTTTCTGCTCCCCGGCCGGCCCGGCGCTACTTCGGCTACCTGGCCCGTCTGGCTGCCCCCCAGGCTCGTCTGGTGTTGAGGCCACGGGTGACACCAGCCTTAACTCCCAGTGCACAGCCTCGCCCATCGCTCTGCTAGCTTTTATTATTTTTTAAAGGCCTGTTTGCCCAGTTCCAATGGGCGAAGACACACCGAAGTCCAGGGCAGAAGGTGCAGAAGGAGCCTAGCTGGGTGTGGGTGTTGGTGAGAAAAGAACCTCACTATTTGTACTTCCACAAGGGCTGGCTAGGTGCCTGTGCCACACACGAAGTGAGCTCACGACAGCCATTCCTGCACCTAAGGCTGGTTCACGTTTGGTGGTTATCAACGGGAGCACTCCTTTTGCCCTATTGACATCCCGTTTTCTATCCGCTGCCCTCCTTTTATCTCTTATTTTTGGCCTCGCCTGTCCTGCCTGCCAGGTGGGGATGGTTATTTACAGTGCTGCCCTTTCTCCTTGCCTTGTTCGCTGGCGCTGTTGGTTAGTTGGGGTGTTTTCAAGTATTCTTTACGACTTTCCCATTTAGCCATTACTGAACTTGTGTTTATAGGCCCCTCTTAAAATTATGGAATGTTAGATGTGGAGGGACAATAGAGATCTTGTCATCCCAATTCTTCTCATCCAAGGTCTCTTTTTATTATGTTTTCATCCAAGGCCCCCCTATCTTGAAAGATTTTGTCACTTAAATGAAATCACATATATCATTGTCCTGGATGTTATGCTAATAAGCAATAAAGTTAAATAAGTGTACAAATACTAGGCTCTGTTCCCTGGAAATGCTCGCTTAATTTTGGCTGTCACTCTTCTAATCCCAGGATGATCACATGCTGGAAGAATTAAATCAGATATTGTAAAAGCCAGATAAATAACTCTGCTAACAATATATGGTCTGCCAATCATATACTAGGAATTTCTATGATGTCATCAACAGCAAATTAGAATTTCTGATCAGTGTGCGATAACCAGTGTTAACCCACAGAGTTAATTTAATGCCTGCCAAAAGTAAAGAAACTTGACATTTTATTTAATTGTGATTTCCAGAAGACTTTCTGAAATATTGTAAATAGCTTGTGGACCTCTTCCTTCCCTTCCCTCTAGTTTAAAGCTGATCCCTGCCTCTGCTCTGAATCTCTTCCTGTCCTTTGTTGGGGGTGTTGATGATTCCATTAGTTATACCTATGTCAATTATCTTCTCTCTGTGTCTTATTTAAATGTGCATTTACTTATTTGCTTCTTTATTTATTAAGAGAGAGAAACATCGATATGAGAGCCAGACACACCTCCTGTACACCCTCGTCGGGGATAGAACCTGTAACCCAGGCATGTGTCCTGACCTGGAATTGAACTGGCAACCTTTTGGTGCACAGGATAATGTCCAACCAACCCAGCTACACTGGCCAGGGTTCTCTGTGTCTTTTTTAAACTCTTCCTCTCTCCTGCCTGTTTCCACCAATAAGTTTTCTCTTTTTAGTGAAACATCCATGAACTCTGTATTTCTGTGTGTTTACCTCTCCATCTCTCTTTTCTGACAAGTATCTACAAAGAGTAGTGTTGACTTTGCAGTATCCACTTGCTCCACTCCCGTTCTCCCTTCTAAATAACTCTCAAATATGTTGCCTCCTCTCGTTCCCTTGCTGTTGCCTTGGGTAAGTCATGTTTTCTTGCCTGACTTTCTTACCATTTTAACTCTGCTTTCTCAAGTCTGGCTCAAAAATTCAGTCTTTCTGCCTCTCTGACATACTTCTGATCAGACTGAACTTTATTCAGCTCAAATCTGGTTGATGCTAAAAACTAGATAGAGGCTCCAAGTTTATTTGCCTACCCCTAAACCATACAGAATGTTTACTAATGCTCAGCAGGTTATTTCACCTCCCAATGGTCTGATAAAAAGAGAAACCATCAGATAGAAACTCTTTCAATTTATCTTCTCAATGCACATTATTATTTTTTTTTTAAAAAAACTACCCACTTTATTCCTTCCTTTTATTTATTTTTAAACAAAATATTTATTTCCCATTGTCATGGGGGAAGTCATGAGGATAAACAGGACAGAATGAAGAGACTGAAAATGGAGCAGCCAGGGAAATAGGAGGAGTGAGTTTTGAGGTGAGAATCTTTTGGTACAAAAGGTTCCTGCTCCACTGTGTTCATTTATTATTGTTAATACCGATGTGATATTGTTTAATCAAGTGTAAGCGACGTAACATTAGCTTCAGATGTACAACATAATGATTTGATATTTGTACATATTGCACAATGATCACCACAATAAGTGTAGTTAATATAGTTAATACATTCATCACCATACAGTTACAATATTTTTCTTGTGATTAGAACTTCTAAAATCTACTCTCAGCAACTTTGAAATATGCAATACAGTATTTTTTTTTTTTTTTTTTTTTATCCTCACCCGAGGACATTTTTTCATTTTTTGTTCAGACAGAGTAGGAGGGAGAGAGAGGAAGAGAGAGAGAGAGAGAGAAACATCGATGTGAAAGGGCCACATCGAGTGGCTGCCACCCGCACGACCAACCAGGGCCGGGGACAAACTGCAACCGAGGTACATGCCCTTAGCGGGAACTGAACCCGGGTCTCTCCGGACCGCAGGCCGACGCTCTAACCGCTGAGCCAAACCGGCCAGGGCGCAATACAGTATTATTAACTGTAGTTCTCTTCTGACTTGAAAAATTTCTTCTCCCTCCTCCCAAGTCATCTGTTTCATCTGTGTCCTTGATTGCATCAATACCGTTTCATTTGAGAACCTGGTCTCATAAGCTTCCTTCTTTATTTCTACCTTCAATGTATCCCTCTTCTCTGTTTTCCCTACATGTAAGCTCAAATGCTTCCTATTTAAAGCGCCTTCCTTAATTCACTACATTGTCTTCTCCCTTAACCATCCAACTTCTTGAAGAACAGCCTATGGTTACTGTTCCCATTTTCCCCCTGACTACTTGTTGGTTCTTTAAACACTTGAAAACTGACTTCTGCTCCTATTATTTTACTTAAACCACTCTTTCAAATGTCAACCACAACCTAAATGACCAAATCCCATGTCTTTTCTTAGCTTTATCTTTCATGACTGTGCAGCATAGTTGAAATATTTGCTTTCTTATAATCTTCTCTTCATGATTTCCATGCCACTGCATCCTCTGGCTCTCCTCTTTCCTTTCCCATGCTCCTCCAAGAAGAGCCCTGTTGCTTTGTCAGATCTCCTGCATGAAAGTACTTTTCAGAATTCTCTTGTTTGCCTGCTTTTCCTCTTGGGAAGCCTACATTGCAAGTTGGCCTCAATTATCACAATGGATCCAAGCAGGTAACCAGAATTCCTCTCATTTGCTCCAAAACTCTTTCACATACCTCAGGGACAGCTTCATTGAGTATCACAGGGTGCCTCAGACTCAATGTGTTGGAAACCAGTTTTATTTTCCTTCTAAACCCATTCATTCTGTTATGTTTACTGTGTGGTTCATTGGCACCACTGTCCTTCAAGTCCTTTCTGCAAATCTTTGACTCATCATCTTTCTCCTTTGCCTTATTTAAAGTACAGTTTCCAGTGGGGATGGGGGGTGTTCACAAGGTGAGCCATTGGGTAGTCAGAACCAAGTACTGAAACTTCCATTTATAGTTAATTCCTGTTAAAAATGACTAAAGAGCCCTGGTTGTTGTGGCTAAGGTGGTTGGGCATTGTCCGTGTGCCGAAAGGTTGCCAGTTCAATTCCTGTTCAGGCCACATGCCAGGTTGCTGGCTCGATCCCCAGTCGGGAGTGTGCAAGAGGTAGCCTATCAATGTTTTGCCCTCATATTGATGTCTCTCTCTCTCTTTTTCTTCCTCTGCATTCCTCTCTCTAAAAAATCAATAAAAATAATTTTTAAAATGATTAAAGAAAATAAAGTTTGTGTCACTTTTTGGAGAACTGCAAAATAGGGTGAAGGCAGGAAGCTTTTAAAGGATAAAGAATAAAGAACAAGGAAGAGAAAAATAGAAAATATCTGGTTCACTGGGGCAACATAGTCAAACTTGTTAGGCATGAGAAGAAACGAGAAAACAAGTATAGAGCCCAGAGTTAGCTTGGCGTTTGGGGATTGGCTGATTGCATATACTGCATTTTGGTTAAGTGGAGTATTTACAAGGACAGGGAAGTTATCTAAATTTTGGTTTTCTGATGTGACAACCTGGGGCAAGAGAAGCTTTGTCCTGGGCCTAGAAAGTTATTGCAACATCCCTGAGTACAATAATATAAGGCTTCATTAGCATTTAGTATAAGGACTTCCCCTGGTACTCTGGTTTGGTCTTTATGTAGAATCATGCCAAGTGTGCTTGGAAAGGAATCTTGAGGGGAGAGCATATTGTGCCTATGATCCTATCAAATGGATTCACAAATTACATTGTCTACTTTCACTTAAACTAACAAAATAGAAAATGACTTTAGATATCCCTATGGGGAATACAAATTGAAGATGATTCTAATTATACAAGCCCTAGCAAACAGGAAGAATATACAGAATGGAAACTTCTAATACAAGCTCTTTATCAGCTACATTTCATGGTTTTTAAAAAAGTATGTGGTATATCAGATATGTATTATGTACAAACACAGGTTATATATCATAATGACATATACATACACGGGCAACTTAAATCTGCAAGAAACCAGAAATGTAAAATTATCAAGTTATTTGAAATAAGAATTTACATCCACGCATTGTAAACCATGGCTCTTACTATAAGTTTATAATACCTGGAGACGAGCGTTACTACTGATTTGAAGCATCAAAATGAACAAATTAAGCCTCTAAACATGAATTAAATCTCTGTCTTTGACAGCAAAAAAGAGTTTGTGAGCATGTATGTGTGAAGGTCAAGAGAGCCCACCCCAAGATGTGCACCAGTGGTATGCAGATTGTTTAGAGCTAAAGGCAGTTTCGGCTCAGGCTCCAGAAAAACATCTGCTCACCCCTCCCACCCCCCCTTAACTACCTAAAAGAATTTGAGTTAAAGACCTTGCCATAAGACATTACCAGAGATAACTTCTTTTAACTTATCTATAGGGCAGCAAAAACAACTTTTTACTAAAGGTCTGCTCTTCTTATCTTCTTGCAATGACTGCTTGAAGCCCTCAAGGCACCTTACTTCATCCCTAGCTCAGATGTCTTCTATACCTCAGTCCCCCTTTTTATCTCTGACTCTCTCATGTATGTGAGGTTCATGATATTAAATCTGCCTCCTGTTGATTTGATTATTTGGATAGCCAAAAAGAACCAGAGGAGGGAAAGGGGAAATTTTCCCCTTCCCCACGTATGAATGTTTCTGATTACATGCATTATATTAATTTATTAGTGAAGCAGTACATGTTTTATAACTAAATAAATATGTGCTTAAGTTGGAGGGGGTGCATGCTCAAATTTTCAACTGATAGGAATGCATGGTCAAAAAACTAAAATCATGTATTTAGTGAATTACGGTATCCTGTTCATTCCACCTTCCTCCAAGCTGTTTTCTTCTCCCCACAATGCTCTGGTTTAAGCTCCAACCTGACCATTGCAACAGGTTTCTACTGGCTTCCTTACCTCTAACTTTTCACTTTTCAATCTCTTTTTCCCCCCCCAATTGCTGCTAGAATCATTTGTCTTGGGCTTATATTGATCTCTTGTAATTTCCCTGCTCAAAAACTTTGGTGGCTCCCTATCGGAACAAAATGAATTCCCAGCCTCCTGACATGATTTGGCCTAAATCTCCATTTCTTCTGTTTAGCTCTCATTCCATCCAACCATGCTCAACTACAAGCCAGGAACATTAGTACATGTCCCTTTTATCTCTCTCTCTTTTTTTTGTTTTGTTAATCTTCACCTGAGGATATTTTTTCCATTGATTTTTTTTTTTTTAAAGAGAGACTGGAAGAGAGGGAGGGAGGGGGGAAGAGAGAGAGAGACAGAGAAACATCTATGTGAGAGAGACACATCTATTGGTTGCCTCCCACATGCACCCCAGCCGGGCCTGGGAACAAACCTGGAACCCAGGTACGTGCCCTTGACCGGTAATCAAACCCAAGATCCTTTGGTCCGAAGGCCAATGCTCTAACCACTAAGCCATGCCAGCCAGGGCTATGTGGTGGCTTTTCTCTTACTGTTCCTTTCACTTGAAATACTTTCCTCCTATACCTCGTATTCTACTTATTTAAAACTTTTCTTCTTTCTTTTTCCTCTCCAGCTTTATTGAAGTGTAATTGACAAATAACATTGTTTATATTTATAGTGTACAATGTGGTGACTTGATATACACATACTTTGTGAAATGATTACCACAATCAGAAAAATCTTTAAAGACCTGCTGTATTTCACCTCTTCCATGAAATTAGCCTCATGGCTCTTTGTTGGAATATAACTCTTTCCCTCTGATTTCTCAGTTCTTTGTTTCTGTCTGTGCTTAAGCACAGGCACCATCCGGTCAGAACAGAGACCTTTGTTGTGAATATTGTGTGTACTGGGAGATTATCAGTTTTGTCTTTTGGGATAAATCCTAATGTGCCTTATAATCGATTCAGTTATTATGTTTATCTTTCTCTTCAGTCTCCTTCCTCCAGATTTTATGCACTGGGCCACAAGGAGTTAGTACTTTTTGTATTGTTTGCAGGGGAAAATTGTGAAAGACTTAGAAATGGACCAAGATATGGTTATCGTCAATGGAAAACTGGGCATTTTCCAGATTATCTGATTCTATAGGGTCTCTGAATCTTTTATGGTCTTTGAATTATTTTACATTGCTAAAAGTTATATAATACTTATACTAATGCAAATTATTTTTGTCCATAGAAATGCAAATTGTATCTCACTGGGATTCAGTTGATTATTGCCCTATGGATATCGAGCAGTTTTGAAGTTTTATATATGTTTAGCAAATGTATTTCACCATTCTTAATGTATGTGTGGCTCTTTGAATTCTCCTTTGAACCTATTGTAATATCTTACTGGTTCCCTCACCAATTAATGAATTAAATAAAAGCTTTGACACATGTTCATTTTATATCTGTATGAAAATCGTGCTATATCCTCTTCTAAAACTTATCTTTTAATACATGATTTGCCTTGAACTTAATAAATATTAATATTTCCTAGATTCAGATTAAATGTCACTTAATAAGGAACACTGGAGGAAATTAAGACACTTTTCTTCTTAGAATTTTTATGATGATGGAGTAGAGGAATATTTTCCAAGTTGAATTTTGGCTTGTCTGAACAAGTGAACAATTTCCTGTAGAAGATTGAAAACTTGTTTTTATCACAACGGATTTGAACATTGGCCTTTGGATTCTTTAATCAAGATGAGTGTACACAAAACAAAACAAAACAAAAACCAAATACCCAATTTGTACTTACTCAAATATTCAAAAACTGAATCAAAAGAATAAGAAATTCTAAAGTTTTATTTATTATTTTATTATATGTTTTTAGTATTTTTTTTAATCTGGAGGATTTCACTCTAAAAAAAGTATGTAGAAATCTTCTCATTTGAAAGTTGTATAATGTAAACATTTTATACATAATAAGTCTTAAACATAAGAATCACATCCTGAATTCACCTATTCAAAGCTGTCTTTCTTGTCTTCAGACTGGGAAATGCTTGAGAGTCAACCTTAGGTCTCTGATATTTTTTCCTTTTTTTTTTTTTTTCTTTATTGATTTTAGAGAGAGAGGAAGGGAGAGGGAGCGAGAGATAGAAACATCGATGAGAGAGAACATTGACTGGCCGCCTCCTGCATGGGGATTGGGCCCACAACCTGGGCATGTGCCCTGACCAGGAATCGAACTGGCGACCTCTTGGTGCATGGGTTGATGTTCAACCACTGAGCCACACTGGCCGGGCAGGTCTCTGATTCTTTCTGTTTAAATTCTCTGCTTTTCTCGATTGTATTCTGTTTCTTCCACCTTTCCAGCTTCTCTTCTATCCCCTTTCCTTCTGTTACCAATTGTGGTGTTTCCCAGATGTCTGTACTTTTGAGAAAGCGCTTTACTCTTACCCTGGTAGCCTCATTCACCTTACTGGTTTGGACAAAGGTGAAAGAAGAGGAAATGAGAAAAAAGTGGACATATTGGAGACAAATTTCAGAAGTGAAATCGATAAAACTCGTTGATGGATTGCATGTGGGAGATAAGGGAGAGGGAGAATCAAGGGTGACTTCTGTTTCTGGCTTGAGCAACAGGTGGCTTCAGGGACCAGTTATTGACAATGGGAAAGACTGGAGTGGGGACAAGCTTGGGAAAGATTATTATAACATTTCTTCAGTTTCTATGTGTTTACATCGAAGTATGTTTAAAAGTTAAAACCCAGAAAATACAATACATTTTTAATTTTCATGTGTGAAAGTCAGTCCCACCTCACTGCCTTCAACACCCTTTGTAGGAAAGAAAATTGCACCTCTGCCCCACTCCATTCCCAAATTGCACACTTTTCTTTTCAGGATGGTAGTATAACAATTATTTTGCCTTGGGTCTTCCTCAAAGGCTAAGACAAATTCTCCTTTCTGTAGAATAGTTGTTTTAAATTTTCTGGAAATTCACAGTTCACTGCTTTTTAAAAGGTACCATGTCCCTTAGGGAAGGTGAATATGAATATCTCCCACTGTTTCTAAGGTGAAGGATGTTAAGCATTGATCAGATCAGAATGGGACAACTAGAATGGAAAAGATATTCTAAATGACCTGCCTGGTTTTACTGCCTTCTGTCCCAAATGGTACTGACATTTTCATCAAGCAGGTTAAGGAAAACAATAGAGGTTAATTAACTTAGTGGTGTTTCAGCTGAAATGGCCTGAAACTGCTCTAGGCTTCAGGTAAGTCTAATGTTGTTAGCAGCATCTTGGCCTTCCACTTTACACTGCATCACCTTGAATGTGTGTAAACAAATTAGGATGCTTTTGTGTAGGGCTGTGTAGTTCACAGGGATGTGTGAAAATGTATTAGGTAATGTCTGTAAAGCACTTTAAATGATTTATTGTTTAGCCAGTTTTTCCTAAGGGATAGTTTGTCTCCAACACTTCTAATGGCCATCTAGCTAGATGATAAAGAGCAATCTTCAACTAAACTTAGTGGGTTTCAGGAGATGACTCATAGATCTTTTACTCTTTGCACACAGAATATACGCGTCATGAAATTCTGTCTTTCTAACTAGCATATTTTCTTGGGAGGGGGCGACATTGAGATATCATTTGCAATTTGCAGAAATGACAGGTATAACTTTGTGGTCATTAGGAAAAAGTTTATACTACGGGGGTAGAATAATGTGGCAAAAAGAATGTAGATTTTGAAAAGAAGAACATTCAGGATTTGACACCTGGCTCTAGCATTTACTAGCTAAATAATGTGCCAAATCATTTTACCTGTTGAACTTCGTCTTTCTTAATTGTACAATGAAGATAACACCTATCACTCAAGGTTATTTGTATGACTATGTGAGTAATGTTTAGTTTTTGACACTTGGGTGATGCTCAATCAAAGATTCTTCCTTCCAAGTTTCTTGTCACTGGTAAATTCACCAGCAGTTGATCTTAAATTTGCTCTCTGCTACTCCATATCTACAAGTTAACATATATGACGTAGAGACCAGGTGTTTCATTAACAGAAAATAGCCAAATCAAGCACATTCCTTTATGTAATCAAATAGTCCATGGTTTAGTCAGTTAAACAATGCTCCAGTATGATAAGTCCTGCCACCCACTTTCTTGCCTTATTCCAAGTTTTAAATAATTTAGCTTAACAGTCCACTCTTTTGATCATAAATAACCCCTAGAGATGATTTTTGATCATCAAAAGGCTGGTTTCATTATGTTTTGGCCAGATTGTTTACCTAGTTCAGCAAGAGGTACAGAAGTGTTGAACTAATTAAGAAATACAGAAGATGTCAAGAAACAATTACTTCTTTTATAAGGCAAAAGAAAAAAATCTTCATGAATTTCCAGGGGCCCTAATGGGAAATTTCAAAGTTTTATGTGTAAAAAAAAAAAATCCTGAAAATTTTATTTTTCTGCTTCTAGGATATGATCGTGTGAAAGCAAAATCAAAAGAGCTTTCAGAGTAGTTTGGATCACCTATTAAGACAGAATCAGGTGTGCCTGAGAAACAATAAGTTGGCTGCCTATTCATCAAAGTGGCAATACACTATTCTAAATAACAAGAAGGTACCACAATTGAAAGGACTCTTAACTGTCTCAGAAATGAGGAACTTGATGTTTTTGTTGCTTATACTGATGAAAAAGATTTTCTGATCATAAAGGAAGCTCGCAAAGTGATCTGATCATAAATTTCTAAATGAGCAGGTCTTGGTTAGTAGTCCCACCCTACGAATATAACTTTTTTAGTAAAAGGTTTATCTCTGCCTTAAATAAGCCCCGTCCATTGTTTCAGTGCATCTAGGCTAACACACCTGTGAAATGCCTCTTTCAGAAGCATAACCACCCTCTAGAGAGCACATAATCTTAAGTAATCTTCCTTATGTTCCCTTCTTAATTCCAAATGCATAAAACAAACTGAAAAATTGTTATTCTCCAGAGCATTTGAGACCTTGCTTACCAGCAATTATTGTCAGTTTGGGCTCAAATAAACTCTTACAAAAATTCTCTGCAGGTTTAGACTATTCTTAAGTGGACACTTAATCAAGGGCTTGAAAAAGTTAGCACAAAACCCAGGAAACTATTTTTGATGGGATATGGAATTTTATTCATGCTGACAGATCACACAGAATGTAAAAGAATAACTATTTTTGTGTGTGGGGGTGGGGGGAACGTTTTCCTTCTTTTTTAGGGTTTTTTGACTGGTCTAATAATTAAATTGACATAGTCAGATTCACAGGAGAAAATGCATTTAATTTCATACATATAGGAGTCCATAAAAATATGAGACACGAAGAAGTGACCGAAGCAGGCAACTTTTATACCTTTTAGACAAAGGAACGATAGATGTGTGAAGAATTGACAAGAAAAAGAAGTGTGGGCTGGGGGTAGTAAATTAGTGAGGAAGTAACAAGGTTTGTTTAAGCCTTGACGTTCCTTTTTCTGATGGTGAAGATGCTGCTACCCTCCTGGTACAGGGAGAGTGCCTTTCACATGGCAGATTTTTTTCCTACTGCAGGACAACCAAGAGGGTCAGAGTGTCTTTCTTGAACTGTGTGTGTGTGTGTGTGTGTGTGTGTGTGTGTGTGTGTGTGTGTGTTTTTAAGTAACTTTAATTTAAAATCATCAGTATGCCAAAGAGGTCTATTTTAGAGTATCATATTTTACTCCCCTTCACTTCCCCTTGTTAAGAGAAGACCAAATGGTTCAAGATAAACTGTCATTTTAGTATATGGAAAACTAAATTCTAGTTTTGTGTTAATATTATATTTAGCAGTAAAAGATTCATGAGCTCCCTCCTTTACTTTTTAAATGATATTACAAATAAACCCATCAAAACTGAGTGAACTTACACAATCCTTTTTCACAATGTGGAAGAACTAGACTTTTTACTTTAAGGTAAAACTATTCTCCTCTCCTTAAAAACAAAAACACATTCCATGACCTTGCATTCACAGTCGTACTTTCCTGCTGCTGTTGCTTTAGTGTAGCAGTTGATTACCTGTATGAATCTTAACTTCCAGTCAAATTAACTAATTCATGGACACACACAAAACCCTCTAGAGTCATACAATCAATTTTTCACCTTTTAATTTAGCAAAATGAAGACAATCATCAACATGACCAACAAATATATCTGCTATAGGAGATAGAAGAATATATATTAAAAGTATGTTGGGTGACCACATTTCAGTGTTATATTTTGCTTAGAAATTATCTAGTGTCCAACATTATGCATTAAGTAACTTTAATTATAATCTATGGTTTTAAAGTTAAATAAAGATCTCGGTTAAGTTAATATACTATAACTTAGAAAATCATTTATCAGAATTATAACTTAAGAACGTAGACCATTTGTATTTATATAGTGTAGTGACTGGGACTGAGGACTAAGTTCCCTTGTATCAATTTGACTGAATATTTGTTCTAGGAAATTCTTGCCCAGGAATATAAAGCTATAAACCAATAAACGATCTCACTATTTGCTTCAGGAAATTCCCAGAAAGCAATTTATTCATATAGTTTGTTCATCTGGCCAAACAGCTTTATCTCATATCCAAATAATACATTGCTCACTTGTCCCTCAATCCTAAATTATTATGTCCAGGTCTGTCCCCTATCTCAATTAGTGTTCTGTCTTGACAAACCTGCTTTCAACCACTTAATCCCAGATCCCCAAGCCTTATAATTATCCTCCCCAAATCTCCCCATTTTGAGACATTACTAGGATCTCCCTTATAAGGTGGTGATCTTCCTTACATTAGTAAGCCTGATAAACTTAGCTTTGATTGATCAACAGAAACTGTGAGTTAATAACTGTGTGTTGCTTTAAGCCAAGAAGTTTGTGGTAATATTGTTATGGAGCACTAGCAAACCAATATAACTACATTGATAAAATCAGGGGGAAAATCATATAGTTATTTTCAAACCAAGAGTTATCAAACCAGCCTTGTTTGTAAAAGATTCAACTTTATTATGTGAATTTGTATTTTTATACAAATCTGCTTCTGACCTTGAGGTTTTTGTAAGAATTTTTTAAGCCTAGTTTTACATAACCAATTTCTTTATTTCCTGAGAAATTTCAGAATATTAGAACTATATAAGTACTTGTTTTCCTTTAAGAACCAATTAGAATGGAGCTATTTGGATCTGAGATACTTCATAATTTAATTTATTTATATATTACAGAGCTAGGAAAACATCAAACACACATTGAGAGGTAAAGGTTTTTCTTAATCACAGATATACAGACTTGCTGAGAGCTTGTAGCTTTAGTTCTGTCGCCTTAATCATAGGTTAACAGTAAATGCAGAACCATAAAAACCCACTAGAGCAGATTTCAAAGGGATGGTCTACTTTCAGTGAGCATAAAATGTTTTCTTGACTGAGTTGAGTTCATGTATAGTCAAACAGACAAACAAAAAGAGTCTAACAAAACAACAACAAAAGTCTAACAAACCAGATCCTTTACCATCTGTCATCTAACTGATCCCCACTATATCCTGACAGAGATCACCTAGTGATTGGATCATCAAACCAGATTCACAAATACTGCTATCACCAATGAGGAATAACTTTTAGGCTGTGCACAACCAAACTGCCATATACACAGGGTACTTTCTTGACTATGGAATTAAGACTGTTCCAGTGCTCCTGGACTCACTGGTCTGTGGGTCCAGTTGTGGCGTTAGACAAGACACAAACAGATAAATAGTCTTGGTCAAGAACCAGAAAAAGAGAAATAAAAGCTCCCTTGGTGTGCTCATAGAACAGCGATTTAAACTGTTTTCATGTCAAAGACTTTACACGGGGAGTAGAATGGCTAAAAGCCATATTACTGATGATCCTGAATGTCAAGATGTGACAGTCTATCATTGTTGAATAAGTTAAAAAATATACTGCTTTTTAAAAAGGTAAAATCATAACTTTTATGCAGCTATAACAATGAATAGAGGGTAAAGATTTTATTTAAATAATTAATGAGGAAATTGGTGAGATATTACAACAAGTTCAAAGGAGAATTTAAAAAAGACACATTTATACACCAGAATATTGAAATAAATGTGCCAGTGGAAGTAAAAATGGGCTAATTGGAGTGGGTAGGAAGGGAGGAAAGTTAATTGACTCTCCACCAGCCAGAACTTACACAATTATAGACAATAATTATTTGTGCATCGTTATCAGGTATCTCAAACTTACGGAGTTACAAAATAACTGAAGGACAACGAAAAGCTAGAATCACATACCAGGAAGGGTATGATCTAAATGATACATACTTTTTTGCACTGATGCATGCTTTTTCCTTACAGTGTACTTAACTGGCTCGATGATGATGGAAACTGGTGGGACAGAACTGAGAACTACTTTACAGGTAGAAACTACATAATTTGGTAGTTACTTAGATGTATTAAGTGGGAAGGAGGATTCAAAGATCATTGATTACAAGTGTGGCAATTGCCAAAGTATTTAGTGGATGCTTCACGTGGCGTAGGATAATAACCTGCACGGTGTCGGGGAAAATGAAGGGAAAAGCAAGTAAATATTTTAAGAAGGGATCATTTTAGAAACTTAAGTTCTATGACAGTAAAAAGAGGTCCTTTGAGGCAGGGTAAGGGGGCAGGGTTGCCATCTGCTCCATCATTAGGCCACCTCAAATAATCATGCACTCTAAGTGAAAAGAGTGTGCTCACTCTGCTTGGCAGTTCCTGGGTAAGTCCTTTGGCTCTTCCTGTTGAAACTGGCTTAGAATATACCACCTTCCTTGATGCAGCTAGTCAGGGACAATTGTGGACTTACAGAAAAATTTCAGGAGGGAATTTAGGAAAGTTGTGCAGTGAAGCAAACGAGACATTGCTCAGTACTTTTCTTTCCCCGTGGGAATTTGACAAGAGAATATTCTGAGGCCCTGGACAGTTTGGCTCAGCCATTAGAGCATCAGCCTACGGACTGAGGGGTCGCGGGTTCGATTCCTGGTCAAAGACACATACCTGGGTTGTAGGTTCGATCCCCTGCCCTGGTCAGGGTTGTGCTGGAGGCAACCAATCGATGTGTCTCTCTCATATCAATGTTTCTTTCTCTCTCTCTCCCTTCCTCCCTCCCTCCCTTCCACGCTATCTAAAAAAATCAATGGAAAAATATCCCTGGGTGAGGATTAACAAACAAAAAAAAAGAATATTGAGTTAAAAAATAAATAGGAAGAACTGAAGAAGTATTATTCTCTCTTCTAAAAGTTTGGGTGAAAAGACCAGGGGTCTTTTTCATATTAAAGATATGAATACTAGGTTCTTTTCTTATAGCTATATTACTTTTTGGTTCACTTAAGGTCCTTTGAAACTCAGTTTTATAGCAAAAATCTACTCTAAGCTAATCAACTTGCTTGTAATCTCCTCTGTTTATCCCATATCTGGATATAAGGTACTACATTTTTTGTTCCTTGTTTAAGAAATACAAGGAGGAAGGAATCAAGAAAGAAGGAGAGAGGATAACAACAACAACAACAACAAAAGAATAACATTAATCAATAAATATATTCAGCACCTTATATATGCCAAGCCCTATGCTGTAGGCTGGGGATGTGGTAGTGAATTAAGACATCCTTGCCCTCTTTAAACTTTTGCTCTGGTGAGATGAGCTAAAAAGTAAACACACATAAATAAAATAAAATGTAATACAGGATGATGAGTAAAGGAGCCTTATTTTTTTGTTACTCCTAAATTCATGGCTAGAAGCCAAACTCTGAGGTTAAAACTATGTTGACTGCTGCAGATTCTAAAGACAACAGAAAAGAATTGGAAACAGTCATCCCCTCAAGACTTGTGGTTTTTTTAACTGATTCTTCCATACTTCAGGCCATTTTCCATTACTTCATTCTCAGTTCAGTCTCTCTTAGAGGAGATCAGAGACAGGATAGAGAAAGTAAGAAAAAAACTATCTAAAGTGAGCGTGCTTGGCATTTTCTTCTCTATGTGGTGGAGTTGGGGAGGTATCCCCTAAAAGTCAAGTGAGTGAGTGTTATCCCCGAAAGCCAAGTGAAGGGAGCTGTAAGAGAGCCACCCATAGAGGTGGAGGTTATGTGCCAGGAAGGGAGACTGCATCTTATTTTCCACTGGGTCATCTGCTCATGCCATACTTCCTGATCTGCCTCTATGCCACCTGAACATAGAGGGAAAAAAAATCAGAGATGAATGGCAGAGCAGAGAGAGGAAATGGCCTGTCCTTGAACCTTTGCATGACAAAGACGTGAGAGTTCCCCAGTCCAAATATACACTGTCAAGTGTAGATGGACTTGAGCTGACCTCCTGGTACCTCACCTGAGGTTTTGACACCAACAGTGGTGTGGTGTACCCCTGGGGCAGCTGCTGTCTGAAAGGTGGAAAGGAATGAGCTAGAGTGGGACTGTCTATGTCAGGGATCCCTCAGGGTTTTCTGAAAAACCCTCAGTTGGAGGCTTGCTGCAACGAGAACATCGAAGGTCAGGTGGTGTTACCCAGAGAAGCAAGAGAGAACTACCGACAGGCAGCCGGTTACCTAAAGCTCTTGGCTGTCTTCCATATTTTTTCCTTTTCATCCCTGATTCCAGAAGCCCTAATATTGGAAAGAATGGAGAGGAGGTGTACAAGAGGCTACTGGGAAGATACATCCTGAGAGAGAAAATGAACAGGTTTAAAATTCAGCTAGACTGGATTTTTTTTTTTTATTATTAATTTGTTTTTGTTACAGATGTTTCTCCTTTTCCCCCCATTGACACCCTCCTCCCCATCCCCCCCGCCCCATCCTCAGCCCTGTTGTCCATGTCCATTGGTCATGCATACATGCATATAAGTTCTGTGGTTGATCTCTTCCCCCCCAACCCCCCCTCCTCTGAGGCTTGTCAGTCTGTACCCCACCTCTATGTCTCTGGGTCAATTTTGTTCAGTTTGTTTAGTTCATTGTATTCCACAAATAAGTGAGATCATGTGATATTGGTCTTTCTCTACTTGGCTTGTTTCACTTAGCATAATACTCTCCAGGTCCTTCCATGCCATCTCAAAGGATAGGAGATCTTTTTTTCTTACAGCTGCATAGTATTCCATTGTGTATATGTACCACAGCTTTTTTATCCACTCATCTACTGATGGACACTTGGGTTGTTTCCAGATCTTAGCTATTGTAAATAGTGCTGCTATGAACATAGGGGTACATATATTCTTTCTGATTGGTGTTTCAGGCTTCTTAGGGTATATTCCTAGAAGTGGGATCACTGGGTCAAATGGAAGTTCAATTTTTAACTTTCTGAGGTAACACCATAGTGTTTTCCACAGTGGCTGCACCAGTCTGCATTCCCACCAGCAGTGTACTAGAGTCCCCTTTTCTCCACACCCTCACCAACACTTGTTGTTTGATGATTTGTTGATGGCGGCCATTCTGACAGGTGTGAAGTGATACCTCATAGTTGTTTTAATTTGCATCTCTCTGATGATTAGTGACGTTGAGCATTTTTTCATATGTCTCTTGGCCATTTGTATGTCTTGTTTGGAGAGGTGTCTATTTAGGTCCTCTGCCCATTTTTTAATTGGGTTCTTTGTCTTCCTTTTGTTGAGTTGTATGAGCACTCTATATATTTTAGAAATTAACCCCTTATCTGATGCATCATTGGTGATTATGGTCTCCCATATAGTGGGATCCCTTTCTGTTTTGATGGTTGTTTCTTTTGCTGTGCAGAAGCTTTTTAGTTTGATGTAGTCCCATGTGTTCATTTTTTTCCTTTGTTTCTCCTGCCTTAGGTGTTGTATCAGTGAAAATTCTGCTGCGTATGGATACATAGAAATAAACTTAACCAAAGAAGTAAAGGACCTCTTCACAGAAAACTACAGGTCATTGAAAAAAGAAATAGAGGAAGATGTAAAAAAGTGGAAGCATTTACCTTGTTCATGAATTGGAAGAATTAACATCATTAAACTGTCCATACTACCCAAAGCAATCTATAGATTCAATGCAATCCCCATCAAAATACCAAAGACATATTTCACAGAACTGGAACAAATACTTCAAAAGTTCATATGGAACCAAAAAAGACCTCGAATAGTCACAGCAATCTTGAAAAAGAAAAACAAAGTAGGAAGGATCACATTACCAGATATCAGGTTATACTACAAAGCCACTATAATCAAAACAGCCTGGTACTGGCACAAGAACAGGCAGATAGATCAATGGAACAGAATAGAGAACCCAGAAATTGACCCAAGACAATATGCTCAATTAATATTCGACAAAGGTGGCAAGAGCATACAGTGGAGTCAAGACAGTCTCTTCAATAAATGGTGCTGGGAAAATTGGACAGCTACTTGCAAAAATATGAAGCTAGACCACCAACTTACAACACCATACATGAGAATTAACTCAAAATGGATAAAAGACTTAAATGTAACTCGTGAATCTATAAAAATTCTAGAAGAAAATGCAGGCAACAAAATTTTAGACTGGATTTTTAATAATTGAAAGTGATCCAACAGCTTTGAGAGCAGCTGGAGTTATTGTTGAGAGTCAGGAAAGGAAAACTGAACATTACAAGGTTAAAGGCAGTGACTGGAAAAAATAAAACTGTTTCATGTTTGTTTCTCCATAGAGCTTAAACTGTAAATAAATTTATTGCAAATAAGTGGAATAATTTTGTTTGGTGTTAATGCCGTGAAGCAAAGAGAGTAACGCGTAGAAAGTACCTGTGAAGATGGGAGTAGGTAGGCAGGAAGCTACTTTCACTGTGGTGATCTAGGAAGCCTCTTTGGGTTGAGAACTTCCTTGATGAGAAAAAGCCACTCATTCCACACTCTGGGCAAAAGAATAAAATGCCCTTAGGTAAGATCGAGAAAGGTCAGTGTGGATGGATTTTGGTTAGTGAGGCAGGTGGTGATAGAAGACAATTTGGCAAAACAGGCAGAGTCCAAGAGGCAGAAGGCCTTGTAGGCCATGCTAAAATGTGTTGACAACAACATTTTTAAAAAATTTTAAATTAAACTTTATTTTTTAATTTTTTTTTACCTTTATTGTTGAGAGTATTACAGATGTCCCCCTCCCACCTTTGCCCTCCTGCCCCAGGCCTTCACCATCCTATTGTGTGTGTCCATGGGCAATGCATATATATGCATATAAATTCTGTGGTTGATCTCTTCCTGCACCCCACTCCCTTCTCCAAATTTTAGCATTTTCTTGGCCCTACCCTGCTTGTAGAAGACTCTGGACTTATTAAGCTAATTTTATTTAGTGGATCACACATAGCATATAATTCTAAATACTTCTGGTCTCAGAGGTAAGAAACTACTAATATATCTTACATTTGTTCTTTTATGACCTCAGTGCTACTACTATATCAAGATAGTTATAAAAGCCCTGGCTGGTTTGGCTCAGCGATTAGAGTGTTGGCCCGCAGACCAGAGAGACCCAGGTTCGGTTCCTGCTAGGGGCACATACTTTGGTTACGGCGGCCGGTCGGTGTGTCTCTCTTACATTGATGTTTCTCTCTCTTCCTCCCTCTCTCCCTCCTGCTCTATCTGAAGATAAATGCAAAAAAAAAAAAAAAAAAAAAGATAGTTATAAAAAAGTCATTTATGCTATCCCATTTTTCATCTCGCTCAACTCTTCATACCCAAGGATGAAATTCTTGCCTCTCATGGGTGTGCATATACTTAAGTAGTTATAATTGACATCTAGAATCCAGAGGATATATCTGTTTGCTATAAGATTGAAATGATGGGCTCAAGATTTGTTATAACTAGTTCATATTAATCATGCCCAAAGAAAGAAGAACAAGCTATTAATTTGCAATAGAAGTTCTGTGGAAAATATAGAAAATGTGTGGAAAATGATGAAGGTATGGCAACCGAAAGTTCTGCTCTTTGATACTTATGATTGAAATCCCAGAACAGGAAACGCTTCCTCTTGGATTTAGATTTCAACTCCAGAGATTGAAATCTCTGGCAGGAGCAACATGCGATGTCTCTCATTAGAGCAGTTCTTCCATAACCACGTTAAAGAATGCATGCACTGCAAGGGACGTGTGTTCAGTCCTCTGGCAGCAATGTTTGTGGCTTCTTCTCTAATATGAATTACAGACCTCTCAGCACAATCCTTACACTGCTCTCTGCTACACTTATGCAAATAGTCACTCTGAATCCAACATGATACCTTCTGGTTAACCCTGGAACATTAACTACTGTAGCTGTCTCATGGAAGGAACTGAGAAAATTTTCTGTTGAGTATGGAAATAACTCTATAAAGCTCATGATAAACGAAGGCTTATGAATAGTATATCAGTTATTGCAGTCATCATTAGCGCGGTATATTTCCTTGGGTTCATGGGAAATTACTTTCTTTGACACATTCTTGGGAATTAGTTTCTGTGTTCCATTAGCTCTGCGGGATGACATCCTAAAATGACGGATGCAGTTCTCGTGTTTTGTGAGAGTGCTCTATAACTGCTCTTAGCGCTCCTTGTTTGAATGCATATTATATTCTCTTTGAATATCATCTGAGAATATGATTCATAGTTTAGTCTTAATGTTTTCCAAAAAAAAAAAAATCACTTAATGAACAAGAAGGAAACTTGTTGTAGTGGAGAGAGTGATAAACAGCGGAGCAAGCAATCCTTGTTCTCATCCTGATTGCACTGCCAAGTATGTGACCTGCGGCAAGTTACTCTAACTGGAGTGACTGTTTCTTCACCTACAGCTTAGTTTTTTTCTTTTTGAATGTGTATTATTCATTTAAATCCTTTATTTCTTTAATTCGAATTTTATAATGATTTCTAACCTGTCTATACACACATATATGAACATGTCTTCATTAGTACTGTAAATAGAATCCTTTTTTCAATTACAGTTTACATTCAGTGTTATTCTGCATTAGAGTCAGATGTGCAGCGTGATGGTTAGACAATCATGTACTTTACAGAGTGGTCTCCCGATATTTCAGGTACCTACCTGGCCCCATACATAGTTATTACTATATTATTGACTAGATGTATATTGTAACTTACATCTCTGTGACTATTCTGTAATTACCAATCTGTACTTCTTAATCCCTCCACCTCTTTCATCCAGTCCCCAAAACCTCCTCCCCTCTGGCAACTGTCAGTCTGTTCTCTGTATCTGAGTCTATTTCCAGTTTATGTAATTTGTTTGTTTATTTTTGGTATAATTTATTTTTAAAACCCCTCAGTTTGTTTTCTATTATCCTAAGACTTTCAGCATTGAGTAAATATGAACTCTGTAACTTAAAATCCTGTTGGGGAGACAAAATTGAAGTACAAAAATTATGGAAAAATATATAATCAAGTACAGATGGTTCCTGACCTATGATGGTTTGACTTAGGATTTCTTGGCCCGGCCACGGTGTGAAAGCACTCCGCTGAAGAGCACTGTGTCTGCTGAACCACTGGCAAGGGTCGATGCTCCAGTGCTTTCTATCAGCTCTTCTCAAGCCTCATCAGAAGAGAGAGAAATCGATGATCCTGGTGCTGCAGCCTCCGCACCATCCAGCGATTCATTTTAGTTCAGTGCCTCAAACATTCTTCAGGCCCGGCGTGCTTTTAGTTGTGGACATTAATGGTGATTACCCACACAACTATTCTGCTTTTCACTTTCAGTATGGTATTCACTAAATTACATGAGGTACTCAACACTTCATAGTAAAATAAGCTTTGTGTTAGATGATTTTGCCCAACTGTAGGCTGATGTAATGTCCTGAGCAAGTTAAAGGTAGGCTAAGCTAAGCCATGATATTTGGTAGGTTAGGCGTGTTAAATGCATTCTTGACTTATGATAGTTTCAGTTTACAATAGGATTATCAGGACGTAACCCCATAGTAAGTCGAAGAACAACTGTACTGTACTGACTTATGTAGTACGTCGGTAAGGAATATTGGTTACAAGCAACAGAAGTCCACCAACTAAATTAAGCCCAAACTGAAGTTGTTTCAAAATATATCAGGGGCTCTCAAAATCAGTTGGATTCTAGGTAAGAGGCCAGACTCGAGAATGGGGAGGAGTCCAGGGAGCTTGGATGAGTAGAGAAGCAGGAAGTACAGACACCATATAACGTGGCTGGAACAGTCTGGCCAAGATTCTGCTGTTCTGTTGACACTGATGTGTATGACCGTCAATCATTTGTTTTGTTCTTGCTCAGATTCATGGTGTAGGATGCAAGGATTCAGTGCGCTGACCTTAGGTCATGTGCCCACCCTTTGGCTGTAGTCGCAGATGGGAGCCTGACAAAACAGGCACCTACAGTTACTCTCCAACTACGATCATACACAGAGGGGTGGAATCATTCCCTAAAAGGATGTTAGAGTCCTATTAATAAGTAGAATGGTTAATGACAAATGTCCACTATATAGTAAATCACAGACACTAGAGGAGGAGCTAGTTGAGTTTACACTGGAACTATTGAGAGACTTAATGAAAAAGACTGAATGCATACAGGTTGAGTTGAAGTTGATGAAGGGAGATTAAAAATGCTACATCAAAGAAAGAAGGAAACTGCGCACACACACACACACACACACACACACACAGAAAAATGTATCTAAGCCACCAAAATACAATCTGTGGGACTTTCAATATTGTTTCTAACAAGTTACATTGCAACTTTTCTTTCTCAAAAGGGCTTTATGGTCAGTCGTGGGAAAGAGAACAGTATAACTCTTGGCATAGTTCATTCTCTAAACCTAGCAAATTTTATCTTCTTATCAAAGATCACTGGCTTTTTCCAGAGGCGTCCTGAAACTGCAGAGTCACATTCCCCAGGACACTGAGGAATTTATGGTTCCTCGGCCCCTCCGGCTATTCAGAAGATATATATCATCCCCTACATTACAAAAACAATAAGCACAGAATATATTTAAAAAGAGCCAATACAAGAATTAAGAAATCATATATTTGTTATGGATATCATTTATTATTAGAGTAACATTTTTCTTCTCCCTTTCACCCAGATTCTATTAATTAGAATAGGTTGGTTTGTACTATGATATTGCTTACAATTTCTAGCCGCAGAAGCATACTCTTTCCACAGGACTGTATGGCTGTGCATGACAGTAGCCATCTTTGATCAACCAGTTTCAAAGGCTATTAGTGATCAATAGGACTACACCTAAGACTCCCATGGCTGAGATGTTCAAGTTAAATTTTAATTTTCCTCCGCCCATAATATAGTTGTAACTGAAGCATATAGATCTTATTTTATTTTTCACAGAAAAAAACTTTATGGCAGCAACATGAGAACAAATGAAGCCCACCCCCACCTGTCTCTGTCTCAACACAATTTCCAATAAACATGTAAAACCTACTCCAATAGAACATTTTCATGAATATAAAGTTGAGAATTCCTCTATGCTGAACACATCTATTAGGGACTCTAAATATTGGTTGATTTACTTCCAAATGCACCTGGAAACTGATAGAGAAGTGTTTCTCCACGTGCTGTCATGAAACTACTATTGTTTTCCCAAGAAACAGTGAGAAAAGCAAACAACTCTCTAGATAACATGGGCAAACATGAATAAAATATGTTTATAGTCATCTACCTTGATGATGGATTTGCAAATCTGTCTGCTTTCAGATGTTCAAGACAGAGAAAAATTGCACAGGAAGAAAAGCCTTGAATTTCTTTATTGAAACTGGTAAAAGTAAACATGTATGGTAAACTGGAGAAAAGCCTGTAAGTCTAGGATGTATTTTTAAAAGTGTAGCTTGGTATTCTTGGTGGTGAGGAGAGGACAGTGATTATTGACATTCTGTTCTTTAATTTTGTTTTTCTTGCTAAAAGTGGCGATTCAAAATTCACCTGAGTGGATGAGAGAAGACAACAAAAGTACATTTCCCCCCTGGTTAGATGTGCAGAGTATGTTCTGTTTGTGGTAAATTCCTGCACATAAGGCTGACTAGGTTGCCAACAATTAATGGGCTGCTTTGGTTAACGCGGGCGCACAGAAGTAACAGCAATGAGAAGGCAGAGCCCGTCTGAGAGGTGTGTTTTCAGAGCCAAGCCAGCAGCTGGCTTTCTCCACTCCTCACAGAAACCTATGAGGGGGCTTTATTTTGGTGAATTTAGCACAGCACGCGATCTGGCCCTGAGCTTGTCAAGGCTTGAAGCCCTGAAATTTTAGTGAACTCAAAAGAATGGATATATTTCTCAGTGACAGTTTCATGTAAACCAAGCTTTCAAGGTTGCTATCCAAAATTGAGTGCCAATTAATTAATTTTTAATGGGAAATGTAGTTATCACACTAACTGAGAACTGTCATCTATGACCAGTCCATTCTGTTTCTGTAGATAATTGAACATGAGAGGTCACATTATAACCTGAAGCTTACTTGATGAAGGAGAGAGCAGAACAAAGGGATTTGTGTAAATAAACATTCTTTAACTGTTAATGCATTCAGGACTGGCCTGAGAGCGTTTCTTCTCTCTTCTATGTCTCTTGTTATTAGCCATTGTGTGCTAGCTTAACCAGTTGAGGTCTATCTTCCCTCATTTTCCAGTCTTGGGGACAACTAGAATCCTTCATGGACTGACTTCAGGAGAATTTTATTCTCACAGGTAAAGTATAAATTAAGATTATGATTGCAGTTTTAAAATGTGTACATAGGCAACACATAGAAGTCACAAATATTTTCGAAGGCTGAGAGTTTAATAAAGTCGAGTAATACTGAATTCCAGAAAAAAATGAGTTGGCCATTACCCACTACTAGGAGAGCGAGGAAGGATTGTTGGACCAGAAGAGAGAGATCAAATCTGAAGGGCAGAAAAATTCTGGTCTATAAAGAAGTGTGCAGTGGTGAGAATAATTGATCATGCTTGTATGTAACCTGGATGAAATATCCATGAAAACTGTCCATGTGATCTTCTTGGAGTCCAGCCCCCCACGTACCTTAGTAGCAGCAAAGGAGGTATCCTGAACTGTGCAAACTATGATGGAACAATTGTGTAGGTAAAATGAACTCTGCTGTAAGTTGTGTCTGGTTGGCCTCTGGACTGTTAGAAAAGTCATATTTAATATGTAGTTTTAAATTCCCTTCCCCACACTCACTTTAATTTTCCCTCACCTGTTCAGCAAAGTCTGGTGTGAAGGCAAATGACAAAAGTAAAGGACTTGCAGATTGCTCAGTGTTCATTTCCACATTTCCCATCCCCAGAGGCAGAGATCCTTGTGGAGCAGTCCCCACTGAGGAGGCCTGTAGTCTAGGCATTCTGGGCCAACACTGACACTCGAGTACACAGGTACCATTGTGAGGGGTGGTCTAGCATAGACCTGAACCCAAACTGCCAGGATTTATTTGTACTATAAACAAAAACAATGTCCATTCCCTCCATTTCAAAAAGCACATTTTAAAGATCTCGTCCTTTTGTCCCGACGTTGCTGCTTCCCAGTCCCAAGTGTTTTTGTAGATGGGATGCCCTGAAGATGTTCAAGGGAAAACAACTGATTAAAGAGGAGACTCTGTTGGAGGGGAAGCAAGGACAGTCCACTTTGAAGGAGATAAGGAGAATTCCTGCCTCAGATAAGGGAGAAAGGAATGAGCTTATATTTCTGAGACGTGCGGCAAGGAGGGAACCTTTTTGCTGGGAGGCAATATTTTCCAGATGCAGTGGGAAGAGTGCATGCTTTGGAGTCACACAGACTTCTGTTTGAATCCC
This sequence comes from Tadarida brasiliensis, assembly GCA_030848825.1. Lineage (NCBI taxonomy): Eukaryota > Metazoa > Chordata > Mammalia > Chiroptera > Molossidae > Tadarida > Tadarida brasiliensis. The sequence goes on along the minus strand of CM061267.1, from coordinate 70,752,804 downwards.
ATTTTATTTGCTGACAGACGGTTAACAAGTTATCTAGCTTTTCTGCTTTAGCCTCATCAGTATATCGAGGGAAGAAGATATCTAAGTCACAGCATTTTATTATACTATCAAATGTGATCACATGAACAGAGTCCCCATCAAGGTGCCTAGACCACTGTGGTGTTCAAGTGCTAGTTTCCTTCTTCTTCACCCATGATGTTTAACTGTAACCAGGTGAAAAAGAGGACTTCCGGGATATTAACCTTTTCGTCCTAGTTGATGGAAAGTGTCTCTTCCCTTAATGTGATTGCCCTGGGAAAACCCAGAGAAGAGCTCTTCCAGCCTTGTCTGCAGACATCCCCGTTGGCAATCTCTTCTCTTGATTCACTTAGTGTACTTACCCTTGCTGTGATCACCCATAAGAGAGGAGATTGGTTCGGTTCCACAATGAGAAGAATATTTCACTGTCCACAGCAGCAGTAATGACCCTTCTGCCCTTGGGGGAGAGATAATAGAGGCTACTGAATTATTTGAAAGTTTCATCTATATAGTTTGGTCATTTTCCACTTTTGCTCATTTGATCTCAAGTTTTTGTTGTTTTTAAATACTACTTGAGAGAGGATTGACTGAAACTATGCACAAGTGTGGTTTTGGATTGAGGGAATAATCTGTCTTCAGTTTTGGGTGGTGATTATATTGTACAAATTAAAAATTCTTATTGAACCAGAAAAAAAAAGGAAAGAATTTGGGAAATTCTATTTGAGACTTAGTAATAAGATCACCTAAATTTTATTAATTAAAATTTCTCAGTAAAATAAATCATTTTCCATTTAGAAAAAAGTAAGTACCTCTTGATGATATTTAAGACTGTGGTCTGGTGGTTATTCATTTATTATTAATTCTCATTTGTTTTTCATATCTTTCAGGATGATTCCAGCTACCTTAGGTTTTCATTATTTTAGAACCAAGTAATTTCTTGAATCCTTTGATTCTTAGACTTATCTTCTCACTGTTCTCTGAATACCATAAATACAACATTACAGTGGACCGACATTTTCATCAAGGAGAATCAAATCTAATCTTATAAACTTGTTTTTCAGATCTAAGAGCCAACACTGTGATTACCTGGGGGCCCCGGGGCATGAAATCAGAATATGAAAACAAGAGTATAAAATAAGGCAGATTGTTTTCCGACAGGAATATAGACATATAATTAAGATGATTTTCAACTTACAGACACTGCCTAGGTTTGACTGTATCCAGGATGGCAAGGGACACAATGAATACCTCGTTTCTTTGACTAACAATCAAAACATCTCATTAAAAAATACATTTTCAACACTAATGTTTTAGATTGCAAAGCAAATCACCTAAATAGAAGATGTTGGGACAGAGTATGATTACTGTATACCTATGAAAAAATCTAATTTGGAAAAGTTCATCCCTTGATTTTCAAAGAAAAGCTAATTTGCTGCAGTTACTATAGAGACGTCAAAGAAGTCATTGTAGTTGAATTTAAGTTACAGAAAATTCTGCTAAAGCTTTTCAAGTTGTGTTTAATATATTGAGTAAATGAGAGGGAGAGAAATGTTCTGAATCAATAACCAGCATTCTAATGTGACTCATATAATTCCTCAAGAGGAGATCTAGGGAACCCCATGCAATGTGATTTCTAGTCAAGCCCAGACAACTCGCCACTCAGTTCTCTCAAGAGAAAGGATGAACACATGGGAATGACAAAAGACTACCCACTGGGATTCTATTGATTTTCACATGTTATTTTCCCTTCTGCTTGCCTCCCGCACCAGTTTCTCACTCCCTGATATTTCTTTCACTGCCAGCATAAAACAGAGAGAAGGAAAAAAAAAAAAAAGTGGTTGTTGGTACATATTGGTGGATATTGTACATATTTGGGACTTTGAGTAAGGTTTCATATTTCTGTTCACAGTGCAAGAATGCACATAGAGCAGACCAGGGGTGTTTTTCTACAGTCCTAATGGTGCCTTTGGCCAGAAACTGACTGATTTCCTGCTGGATTTAGAAATTGTTGTTTAGGATGACCTTTAAAAGTGTTGCTTTACAGATAATTGGGACTTAAATTAGATTTCAGAGAGCCAGCATAGCAATGTGGTTAAGGCATACTCTGGAACAGAATTCTGATTCTATATCTTATTAGCTATGTAATTTGGGGTAAATTACTTAACCTCTTTGTGCCTCAGTTTCCTCATTTGTAAAATAAAGCTAATCATAGTGTCTACCTGTTAGGCTTGTTGTGAGTCAAATATGTTATATGTAAAGCATTTAGAACATGCCTAGCTCATGATAAATGCAATTTAAGTGTTTGCTATCATAGGTTCACAATCCTATGTTAAAGTTAAAAAGCTAGGGGAAAAATGGCAGATTGTAGCAAACTCATTAGGTGATAAGATTTGACATGAACTGATCTGTGGCAATTTATATACTTTATCCCACTTTGTGTGACTATTCATATATATGATTGAAAAATTATTAATGTGCATGATTAAGAGCGACTGCCAGGCCCGACCAGTGTGGCTCAGTGGATTGAGCGTAGTCCCATGGACTGAGAGGTCCCGGTTCGATTCCCGGTCAGGGCACATGCCTGGGTTGTGGGCCCGATCCCCAGTGGGGGGCATGCAGGAGGCAGCCAATTGATGCTCTCTCTCATCAATGTTTCTATCTCTCTCTCCCTCTCCCTTCCTCTCTCTCTCCTATCAATAAAGATCTCTCTCATATCAATAAAGAAAAAAAAAAGAGCGACTGCCAGACCACCCTGAGGTTGTTACATAAGATACCTGCAGCTTACCTGCCCTGGTCCAGGTGGCTCAGTTGGTTGGAGTATCATCACGTACACCAAAAGGTTGCAGGTTCAATTCCCAGTCAGGGCACATACCTAGGTTGTGGGTTCAGTCTCCAGTTGGGGCACATGCAAGAGGCAGCCAGACGATGTCTCTCTCTCTCTCTCCCTTCACTCTCCCTTTCTTTCTCTAAAATCAACGTCCTCAGGTGAAGATTAAAAACAGACAAACAAACCGAAAAAGGATATCTGCAACTTTCTTAAATCCAAGAAGTTCTGACTTCCAAAAGATATCAAGTCCCAAGGGTTGTCATCCCAAAAAATTTAATTTAAAAACATTAAAACAAACAAATAAACAACCTCCCCCCAAAGCAAGACAAAAAAAATCCCAAAGGGATTGTTGATCTGTGTAGTAATTATTTCATCTGATAGAATAGTAGAGCCAATCTTGTTTTTTATTTGTGGACACAAAACAAATGGTTTGAAAATATGGAAGCTTTCATTCATAACATGGTGAAGTTATATGACACAGTGATCCATCAAGGTTGGGGAATGGATGTTCTGGTTAATCAGAAATTCTGATTAGTACAGTGTTGAAATCTGTTAATTTTCTACTAATTTTGGGGGTCTTTTTACAGTTCAATATTTCTATTCTTGTATCATCAATTTCACTCTTTCCTCCGTTATATCTATTTTGTAGCTGCGCCTATCCAAGGATTTTTTTTTTTAGTTTCAGAGATTTCATTTCTCAGTTTTAGAATTCATTTATTTCTTTTGCATAGTTTCTACATCTTTACTGATATATCCTAATATTTAATTTATTACCAGAATATTTTTATCTCACTGAGTATAGTTAGACTTGAAAATTCCCTGAGCAGAAAAAGCCATTTAAGTCACACAATTGAAACTTAACAAAACAAGTAAAACTAAGGCTGCTTCTTTTAAATCATAAGAGAAATTTATGTCATCTTAGGTTAAAATGGCATAGGAATCACTTTTAAGCAACCAATCCCTTGGCTGTCTGGAAACCTCCATTGTAATAGCCAATCATTGTAAAAGTTAAACAATTTTCTCATTTTCACATTATAAATCATCGTGTAATGTCATGCCCCTGAGCTTTGTATCAATTTTACATTTGAAATCTCCCAGTTTGTGAACGGTTTTATATGTACAATAATTTTGCTAGTTCTGGATTTTTGACACCTGCTAATTCCAACTTCTGCATCATGTAAGGTTGGTATATATACATCAGTTGTCTTTTCTTTTGAGAATGTGTAACATTTTCATGTTTTTTTATTCTGTTTAGAAATTTTGGAATGTATCCTGGGCATGTCTGTGTTATGCCGTGGATTCGGCTATAGTCTTCCAAAAGTTCAGACTTTGATTCATTTTAGTAGGGAATAAACTTCGTTGGACTCAGACTTCAGACTCTCTGTTGTGTGGCTGCTAAAATCACAGTTAAGTTCTTTCATCTTCTTCTGACACATGCATGATTTAGGAGTGAGCTAGTGATTAAACATAAATGTTGAGTTTAATTTACAATTCTATATAGCATAAATTAACCCAACATAAGTGTACAGTTTGATAAACTTTAGTGAATTTATGAATTTGTGCAAATCATCACAATCCTGTTCTAGAACATTTCCATCATCCACAAAGTTTATTTTGCCCATTTGTAGTCAGTCCCCATTCCCACCCCTCAACCCTGGTAACCACTGATATGCTTTTTGTCTCTATAGCTCTGCTTTTTGTAGAAATTTCATATAAACAAAATCATATATTATATAAATATTTATCTCTGTCTTTTTCACTTAGCATAATACCTTGAAATTCATCTATGTTGTTGCAGGTATCAGTCATTTCTTTTTATTGCTGAATAATATTTCATTATATGAATACACCATATTGTGTTCATCCATTCACCAGTTAATGCACATTCAGATTGTTTCCAGTTTGGGGCAGTTTTGAATATTGCTGCTATGAACATCTGTGTACAAGTCTTTATGTAGGTGTACATTTTTATTACATATGAGTAGATACCTAAGGAAATTTCTACATCATATGGTAATTTTAACCATTCAAGAAACTGCTGAAATGTTTTTAAAAGTTCTTGTATGTTTTTACATTGCCTGCAGCAATATAAAAGGGTCTTATCATCTCCACATCTTCATTGATATTTTTTATTGTTAGTCTTTGATTTCAGTCACTATAGCAGGTGTGGTGGTATTCATTGTAGCTGAATTTGCTTTTTCCTAATGACTAATAATGTTGGACATCTCTTCATGTGCTATCAAATCTTTTACTAATTTAAAAAATGGAGTAATGTATTTTCTTACTATAGAGTTTTAATTATTCTTTATATGTTTTAGATACGTCATTTGTCAGATATATATTTTGTAAATATTTTCTCCTAGTCTGTGCTTTCATTTCCTTAAATAGTAACTTTTGGAAACTAAAGATTAAGAAATTTTGGTAAAGTCCAGTTTATCATTTTTTTTCTGTTATTGATCCTGCACTGGTATTACATATAAACAATCTTTAGTTAACCCAAGGTCATAAGGATTTTCTCCTACATATTCTTCTAAAAATTTATGGTTTTATGCCTTTAAATGTAGGACCATGATCCATTTGGAGTTAATTTTTACATATGATATGAGATATGTCTAAGTTAATTTTTAGCAGGTGGATATTTTTTCTAATTTTAAAAGATTATTCTTTTCCCATCAAATTATCCTTGTATATTTGTCAAAAGTCAATTGGCTGTAAATGTGAATTTATTTCTGCACTGTATTCTATTCTATTGATCTATATGTCTATCCTTATACCAAAACGACATTGTCCAGATTATTGTAGCTTTATAGTATGTTTTGAAATCAGGCAGTGTAATTCCTCTTTTTTCTTCTCTTTCAGAATTGTTTTAAGTATTCTAGGTTATTTGCATTCTTATATAAAATTTAAAATCTACTTTTTAATTTCTAGAAAAATAAACTAACGGGATTGTTGATAGTTATTGTGTTGAATCTGTAACTCAAACTTGAGTATAGCTCAAACTTGAGTATAGCTCAAACTTGAATTTGTAGCTCAATTTATGGAACACTGCTTTTTAAAAAATGTTAAGTCGCCCTGGCTGGTTTGGCCCAGCGATTAGAGTGTCCGGCCGCAGACCAGAGAGTCCGGGGTTCAGTTCCCGCTAAGGGCACATACCTCGGTTGCAGTTTGTCCCAGGCCCCAGTTGGGGTCGTGTGGGTGGCAGCCAGTCGATGTGTGTCTCTCACATCGATGTTTCTCTCTCTCTTCCTCCCTCTCTCCCTCCTGCTCTATCTGAAGATAAAAGAAAAAAGAAATGTCCTTGGGTGAGGATAAAAAAAAAAGAAAAGAAAAATATTAAGTCTTCCAGTGCATGAACATGGTATATTTTCCTTTTATTTAAGTATCCTTTCATTTCTTTCAACAGTGTTTTAAAGTTTTCAGTGTACAGTTCTTGAACTCCTTTTATTAAATATATTCATATCTTACTATTTTTAATGTTATTGCGATTGGAATTATTTTCTTAATTTTATTTTCGAATTATTTTGCGAGTGTAGGAAGTATAATTGATTTTTTATATTAATTTTGTATCTTGTGACCTTACTAAACTTGCTTATTAGTTCTAATAATTTCTAAAACATATTCCTTAGGGTTTTCTACATCAAAGATTATATTATCTGCAAATGAAGATTACTCCTTACTTTTCAACCTGTATGTCAGTAGTTCTTTTTAATACCTTACTGTATTGGAGATCATAGCTAGTTCGATGTTGAACAGGAGTAATAAGAGTGTACATTCTTGAAATGTTATTGATCTTAGGAGGAAAGATTATAGACTGTCACCATTAAGTATGCTGTTAACTGTAGGTTGTTTCATAGATGTTCTTTATTATGATGAAGAAATTTCTTTCTATTGCTATTTTTTGCGAGTTTATTTATTCACTTATTATTTATTTATTTTTACCACAAATGAATGTTGGATTTTGCCAACTTCAACTAGAGATTTGATCAGTTTATACAGAAAATTTAGGGCTTCCTGCTTTCCTTCTCTTCTTTCTGAGATTCCCCTGCACTTCTAAGAGCTATGGCTACTTTGAGTTATCCTCTGGTTCTATGGCTTACAAATCCTGCAGTTTTCTATCGGAATTTTAACTAACCTAAATATGGCATGAAGGCTGCCTCTTTTATTCCATAAGTTATAGAAAGGGAAAAGTCACCCCATGCTATCCTTCTTCCAAGTTTAAATTGTCTCCAAAATTAGCTGTGTTTTGTTAATTCTCCAGTACCCCTAGTTATAATTCAGTAATTACTGTTCTTAGCTCTGGGTGAATTGATCTGGTAGTTTACTCCACCGGACTGAGAGTACATCTCCCAGTGATTGAATATTGTATATTAAAACAACTTTGTATAACTTGAATATATCCTACTTGGTTTGTTGATCATCATAATATTATTTTGCTAAATGTTTCATATGTCCTTGAAAATAATATGTAGGCTGTTATGTCGGAGATAGGTTTTTAAATTGGTCAATGAGGTGAAGTTGGGAATATTTCCTGATTTTTTTTTTGTCTTTAAAATTTTATATTTTGCTGGATGCAATTTATTGCTATTTTATTTAAGGTCTTTGCACTTATGTTTGTAAGATACATTGGCTTATAATTTTTCTTTCTTGTAATATTCTTGACAGATTTGGAAATTAGATTATGTTGGCCATGGAAAACAAAATGGAATTTTCCCCTCTTTCTTTTCCTTAGAAAAGTTAGTGTGGTCTTTTTTTTTTTTTGTATGTTAGCAACAGTTCATCAGTGGATCCATCTTTGTGGGAAGATTTTTTTTCATTACAGATTTGATTTCGCTAACAAGTGTGGGACTATTTTAATTTTCTGTATCTTTTTTATGTAAGTTATGGCAAGGTGTACTTTTTAAACATTTTTTTTCATTTCATTTCAATTTTGAAATTCTGTGACATAAAATTGCTCATAATATCCTCTTATATTTTGAATGACTGTGAAATCTTTAATGATGTTTACTTCTTAAATTTCTCGTAATAGTAATTTGTGTTTTATTTTTTCCCCTTTTTATCCTTTCTAGGAGTTAATACATTTTATTATTTCTTTTCAAATATTGGCTTTTAAGTTTTTCTTTGTATGTTTTTTCTGGTTTATTGATTCTGTTTTTATCCTTATTTTTTTCTTTTACTTTCTACTTTTGAAATAAAAACACAGATAACTGATTATTAACATTTTTGTTTTTCTAATATATGTATTTAAGCCTTTACCTCTCCATATATGTTTTGATATATTATATTTTTATTATCATTCAATTAAAATATTTTATACTTTCAATCACTTTTTCTTTGACTCATGAGTTATTTAGAATTGTATTGTTTAATTTCTAAACTGTTGGAAAGTTTTCTAGATATCTTTCAATATATTAATCTCTAGCTTAGTTACAAACAGGTTAAAGAATTTATTCTGTTTGATTTAATCCTTTCACATTTATGTGAGCTTATATGGCCTACTTTGTTAAATGAGTCGAGCGCACCTGAAAAGAATGTGGATTCTGTTGTATGGGTGGGGTTTTCTATATAGGTCAATCAAGTCAAGTGTGGTAATTGACTTTTTCTATATTCTTATGGATATCTTTGTCTTCTTTGATCATCACTAAATTCTGTTAATATCTCCAATCAAGACTGTAGATTATTTATTTCTCCTTTAGCTCTGTCAGTTATTGCTTAGCATAATTGGACACTCTGTTACCAGTTGCGTACATACCTGTAGAGATTATTACGGTGCACTTTTGTATTGACTGTTTTAAAAATGTATATTTCTAAGTCTCTATTTCCAGTTATTACTCTTTTGCCTTCAAGTTTACTTTGTCTCATCTTACTATTGCTATAACACCTCTCTTTTGGTTACTGTCTGCATACCACCTCTTTTTTATTCATTTCTTTCAATTTTTGTTCTCTTACATTTAAGGTGTCTTGTAAGCAATATATAGTTATAAAAAATCTATTTAGAATAATTTTGTCCTTTAATTGTAGTATATAGTCTATTTATATTTAATATAATTACTAATATATCTGTGTTTGAATTTACTATGTTAGGCTTGATTTAAATTTACTTCTTCTTGCTATTGTCTCCTTCTTTCCTAACTTTATTTGAATCAATAAGCACATTTTGTTATTCTCTTTCTACTTCTAATAGCTTGGTAGTAATGGATCTAAAAATGTTCTTTTGTGGCTAAGGTAGAGATTAACATGCATTCTTGGATTGTTACTTTCTACATTAAGTTAGAATCTACCTTAAATGAGTACTTTCAATATTTTCTGGACAATGCAAAGCTCCTAGAAACAGTCTGATTCCATTAATTCTCACCTTTTGTGCTTTTGTTGTGATATGTGTTCATTTTTATATATTTTAAACCCCCAAGATACTTTTTAAAAATCAACTAATATTGATTTTGAATTACTTACATTCTGAACTTTTGATAATTTTCATTAATTCCTGTATCACAAAACTTCCACTGGATCATTTTCCTTCTAACTAAAGGGAACTCTTGGTAGTGTGTGTGTGTGTGTGTGTGTGTGTGTGTGTGTGTGTATTAGAGTATATCTACATTGAAGTCTCTCAGTTTTGTCTTACAATTTAATTAAATTTATAACCACTTTATTGAGATATAATTCACATACCATAAAATTAGCCCTTTTAAAGTATGACAAATGTAAATATTATAAAAACTCAGTGGTTTTTATTATATTTACAGAGTTATCAATATACTATCTGATTTTATTATATTTACAGAGTTGTAAATGCCATCTAATTTTAGAATATTTTCATTACCCCGAACAGAAACCTTGTACGAGAAACCTTGTACCCATTATCTGTCACTTCGTGTTCCTTTCCCCCCAGCCCTTGGCAACTGATAATCTGTGTTCTTTCACTATCAATTTGCCTATTTGGGACATTTCATATAAGTGGAATTACAAAATAAGAACTTTGTGTGGCTTCTTTCACTTCGCATGATATTTTCAAGGTTTGTCAATGTGAAGTGTGTATGTATAAGTACTTTATTTCTTTTTATGACCAAATATTATTCTATTGTATGGATCTATACCACTTTTTATATTGATTATTAGTGACATTTGGATTGTTTATACTTTTTGGCTATTACAAATAATGCTGCTATGAACATTCATGTATGCACATTTTGGTGCGGACATATGTTTTCAATTCTTTTGGATATATAACTAGGAGTGGAATTGCTGGGTCATATATTTATACTATGTTTAACTTTTTGAGGAACTGCCAAACTTTTTTCCTAAAGTGCTTGCAAAATAATATAATCCCACAAGAAATGTAGGAGGATTCAATTTCTCCACATACTAACATTTTTGTTTTATTGCCTGTGTTTTTTTCAAATTTTTTTTCTTTATTGATTTTTTAAAAATTAAAAAAAAATTTTTTTTTGGTACATGCCCCTAGCAGGAACCGAACTGAGGACTCTCTGGTCCGCAGGCCGAGGCTCCAACCGCTGAGCCAAACTGGCCAGGGATATTGATTGTTTTTTAGAGAGAGAGAGGAAGGGAGAGGGAGAGAGAGATAGAAACATCGATGAGAGAGAACATTAATTGGCCGCCTCCTGCATGTCCCCCACTGGTGATTTGGCCCACAACCTGGGCATGTGCCCTGACCTGGAATTGAACCAGCGACCTCTTGGTGCATGGGTCGACGCTCAACCACTGAACCACACCAGCTGGGCTTATTGCCTGTCTTTTTATTTGATGATCTAAGGGCTCGAAGATGATTTCCCATTGCAGTTTTGATTGGTATTTGACTAATGATTTTAAGCATCACGTGGTGCTTATTGATCATTTGTATATTTCCTTTGGAGAAATATCTACTGAAATCCTTTGCCCATTAAAAAAAATTGATTTTTTTAGAGAGAGAGGAAGGGAGACAGAGATAGAAATATCAATGTGAGCTAGAAACAATGATCAGCTGCCTCCCGCACACCCCCTGCTGGGGATCGAGCCCTCAACCCAGGCATGTGCCCTGACCGGAAATCGAACTAGGACCTCTCACTGGCCAGGCCCTTTGCCTATTTTTAAACTGTGTTGTCTTTTTATTGTTGAGTTGTAAGATTTCTTTATACTAGATGTGTCCCTTCTCAGATATATACTTTGCTAATATTTTCTTACCTTCTCTGAGTTGCGTCTTTTTATTTTCTTGATAATGTCCTTTAAAGTGCAAACATTTTAATTTGATAAAATCTAATTTACCTATTCCCTTTTGTTGCTTGTGCTTTTGGTGGCACATGGAAGAGGCCACTGCCAAATCTAAGGTCCTGACGATTTACACCTTTGTTTCTTCTAGCAGTTGTATGGCTTTAGCTTTACATTTATGGCTACACCCCATTTTGAGTTAAAGGTTCAACTTTACTGTTTTGCATGTGGGTAGGAAGTTGTCTCAGTGCCATTTTTAAAAAGATTATTCTTTCCCCACCAAATTGTCCCCATTTAATTTTATTTCTGACTTTCCATGTGGGTATTTTCTAGTTACTGTCTACCAGTTTATTAATCTTTACTTTTACCTCATCTGCTATTAAACTGATGTATTGGATTTTTTATTTCAATTATTATCTTTTCAATTATATAATTTCCACTTAATTCTTTTTAGTAGATTCCTGTTTTCTTGTAAATTCTCCATTATTTTCATTTTCATGAATATATCAAACATTGTTATTTTAAAGTCTCCACTGATAACTCCAATATCTGGGTCATCTTTAGTTCTATTTCTAGTCCAAAATTTTTCCTAATTTTTTGTTATATGTTCAATTTCTTGTTTTCTCTAGTAATATTTGATGGAATATTGGACATCTGAATGAAAAATTATAGAGGTCTTAGATGATGATGTCTTTATCCAAAGACAATTTAATTTCATTTTGATAAGAAGATAGAATTATAGCAGACCACCTTAATCTAATAGAGAGTGGGTTCTTTACTCTGATGGGACTGCTTCAGTTCTAATTTTCCTTCATTCCTTTAACATATTCCTTATTTCTAGAATATAGCTTTTCTGCAGTCTCAAGTGCAAGCATAGGGGTGTTTCCTATGTCCCCTTTACTTTTGTGAGCCCCGAATTATAACCTACACATCCTCAGTACTATCACACTGCTAAAATCTTTGCCTTGTTTTTTAGCATACCACTGCTTTTGGCAGGGTTTCTGGGAGTCTTGCTTTGTGGATGTGTAGTTTTGGAGATGGCAAACTCTTTGAAAAGAAATTGCATGCAAACTTTCAGGCTCATTTTTATGTTTTCTCTTCTTCCTCAAGTCTTAACCCCACTGGCTACCGACAACTCCCCTCGTGTTATAATTTAGGGTTTTATTTGTGACCAAAAGACTTGGCATCATATAAACTTTAAAGACCATCTTCCCAAATTATGTATCAATGCTGTAATATTTATACAAAGATATGACCATTTAAAATGGCAAAAGCAGGCTTTGTGCTTATGTATAAGGTAGATATTTGATGTGTGTACATGTGATATGTAATGTATTAAAGAAAACCTATAGTGTACCAACATTTTGATCCATAGTTAATATGTCAGCTACCATTAGCATTTAATTCACAATATTTTTGTTTGTCTTAAAATGTAAAGAATATTTCAGGAATGACAGTTTGGGTGGCCCAGGTCTCTTTAAGATGGCTCCAATAAAGTTTGAACTCCTTGCTACATGAGTCTAACCGTTCTTGAGAATTAAGAGAATCCTCTATTGATCTTAGTTCTACTCAGAAATATTGTAGCACATATAAAAATATTTATTGACATTGCTGTTGATGATTATCAAGCTGTTTCTTCTACTCAACCGTATTTTTAAAGTAATGATTGACAAAATATATTTCTTTTTCTTTACCCTGCCTAAGTTTTTGCAAACTGTACATCTATCTAAATGTCAGAACAGGAACTAATCATTTCTGCCTACTCACTGTCATTGATACTTTGACAATTATGAAAAGCCATGACATTTTCTTATAATCCACACGAATGATGAGCATTTCGTTTAAAGCAGAATCTACAGCTTGACTTATAGAATTGCAGAAATAGTTGTGACCATTTAAAAATTGTATTCAAGTAATATTTGTAAGGGGAAATTTAATACTTTGGAATAAGCAAAGGAGATTACTGTCTATATATTCCATACAATACTAGAGCCTTTAGGGATTATCTGAATTTAGAGGAATGTGCAACTTTGTCTCTAACTAAGCTATTTTACAACTCTGTACAAAGTAAAGTTAAATTGTAGAATGTGAATAATGCAAATAATTCTTGTCTATAGAAATGCAAAGAAATTCTATCTAATGGAGGGAAAACATTTTTCCTCTTGTGGACAAGCCAGTTTTGCAAATTCATCTCAATATTGTAGATTCATAACTGGGTCTTCTTTGAGGTCTCCTTTTGAACCCATTGTAATGAGCCCCTCAATTAATGGGCTAAATATCTTTGACATGTGTTAATTCCATATTTGTATGAGAGTCATGATTGTATCTTCTCTTGAAAATTATCATCTAACAAAATGCTTCCTTTGGCTTGGTTATTTATAGAAAGTCTTAAGGAAGAGGCGAATTCAGGTATGGATGGAGTTTAGGACGATTTGAATGGGTGGAATGATGGTAGGTGATAGTATGAAGGACGTGAGCTCGCTTCCTTCTCCAGGTCTAAGATATAGACCTATTCAACATAGGAAATAGGTCTCTAAGAAGATTACAGAGGTTGCTCAGGGTTTTGTTGTTATTGTATTTTGTTTGTTTTAGTAGTACCTATACAAAATTCGTTTTTGTATTAAATCTGTCACATAACGCTGCAATGATTTTTATTATGATTCCTTGTCATACTCTTTTTTCAAGGTCTGTAGATTGGTAACTAAAACTGCCCACATTTTTGATAACAGCTATTGAGAAGGAGTTGTTGGAATAGCTAGGAGCATAAACTATTATTTATTTACAAATTATTCAGGTGTAGGGCCATCTCTCCGGCCACTTTCAAAATATAATCTTGTTTAGTTCTGCACCCTTGCCCCTGCAGCAGCAATGCAAGGAGTAATTTCTCCCATCACTCCGACTTCACTAGTTGTCTAGAATTTCACCTCCCCTGTCTTGGGTTTAGAGAGGTCCCGGATTATCATAATCAGGAGGGAGATTTTCTCCATGGGTTACTTAGACAGGGCTTAGTAAAATCCTATAACCCAGAAGGCATCCTCCCTGCCCAAAATCAATAGGCGAAGCACTGGGTTCTAATTAAGGGCTTTCTTGTTGATACAGAGCAGATCAGCTGGAGTAATGACATTCTCACTCAAGTGAGAGCGCCTACTTACTCGGCTTGTATTCACTCTTGGGCACTGCTCTCGGCAGTGATCCTTAACTAGGACTACCCATTTGTTTCTTCCCAGATGGCAAGCTCTCTTCTTGGGCTCCAAAGCTCCTGGGGCTCCTTCTGGTACCCCCTTTCATTTACTCACCTCCTTCCAACTTCCTTTTAGCCGAGGATCGGGGAAGGTGGAGGGAAATCCGTTCCACTCTATCCAGACTTCTCTCAGAGACACTTTCTCTTCCCTCAAGTTTAGTTCTGTTTTTTTGTTGTTGTTGTTTGTTTGTTTGTTTTTTCACAGTAATCTTTGATGGTTCATTACCCTTACAGGCTGAATCATTAACAACCAAAATATTAGTTTTCTCCCCCCTTAATATTCAAACCCTGCCTCTGGGCAAGGGAAACCATTAGCATTTTATTATTCTCTTCCAGAAAATAAAGAAAGAAAAACTTAAACAGTGTAAGCGTACATATTATAATAGTCATAAAATTGGAGTCTTGCCACAGAAAAATAACTTGATTGGGAAGATTTAGGAGGTTGAAAGTAGATATTGGAGCTGAAAAGCTCCCCTTGTTGCCCTTTTTTCTTAGGTTCAGAATGCAGAAGAAATATTGTAACAGTCTACACTCCCTATAGAAACCCACTCGAGATATGATGTGTGTTTCAGAGTTCAAAAATTTTTAGCTTGTGGAATAGTAATATAAATTCCTATATAGTATATGAATTTATTATGTAACTTCTTCCAGAGGGGCTGGGGCAGCACTGCTTATTCAGATATACATATTTGCCACAAACATATGAATATTCACATTCTAGAATATATAAAGTCTTTAAATGAAATGGCCCTTTGTCAATTGAGACCAGCTTTTGCTACCAAATGATTTCAGATCAGATTGTATTTTCCTGCCAAGTGAATTTAAAAGTTACTTTAGATTTTCAGAGCTTTCTAGATTTTGCAATTTCAAATAAGAGATATGGGCTTATATTTCCTCAATTTTAAGATGTCATCAATTATAAAGTGCACTATCCATATAATGACAGTTTTGAGAGCCAAAAATAGATTTTCCGTTTACTATTATTTCATCTATTTTTACTTATTTTGTTGCTTAGTTGCATATATTTAATTTCATTGCATTGTGTGCAGTGAACATGGTGTATATAACATTGTGTTTTTTATTGTATTTTGTTGAAACTTCCTTTGTGGGTAGCACATGGTTATTTATTGTAAATATGTATGTGTTTATATATGTATATACATAGACACACATATATATTTAGATATATTAGCAAATGTTGTTATGTTATTCAGACATTGTTCATATTTACTGATTTTGAATCTGTTTAATCTGTTGCAATCTGAGACAGGCATCTTAAAGATTCTGTATAGGCTCTGTTCTCAAATTTATATTCCTTTAACATTCTGATAATGTTAATTCATTATGTTCTTATATTGTTGACGAGAAGCCCAATATTAATCTGATTTTTCTTCCTTTGTGAGTTATCTTTTTTCTTCTCTCTTTCACTTGTGGCTTTTAGAATTGTTACCTATTTTTAAAATTTTACTTTGTAATAATTTTCAAGGTACAGAGGTGTAAAAACAGTACAAAGAAGTTTCATAGCCCCTTTCCCCAATTGTTCACATTTGTTTTCTCTTCTCTAACTCTTTTTGATCACATATCCATTACCACTATTTTATCTGTATAATTTGAGAGCAATTTATAAACATGATGTTCCATCACACCTAAATATTTAAATGTATATTTATCCAAAACAAAGATACTCTTTTACTTAATGACAATATCATAATCCAAAGCAGAAATTGTCACTGAGGCAAGATTACAATCCCATGCACAGATTCCATTAAAATGTTGTCGATGTCCCAATGATATGCCCATGTGTTTGCATTTTTTCCCTTTTCTTGTCCAAGATGGGATGTATTTATTTGTCATGTGACTTTATTCTCCTTCAGTCTAGAGCATTTCTTCAGTTTTTCCCTGTCTTTTATGATCTTAAGAATTTTAATGAATTCAGGCCATTTGTTCATAGGATTTTCCTCTTCTGGGTTCACTGCCACCTCCTCGAATCCATTGCTGACCCCATGGCCCAACCACCTCCTCAGCCCCAGGCCTTCTACTGCCTCCGAGGAAAGAGAAGTGGAAAACAAGGAAACCAATTAGATCGAGGAAGAAGAGGAGAAATAGAAGGGTTTTTTCCTTATCCTTTATGATCTGCAGTTTCACTCTGATGTTTCTGGACTTGGAATTTTTTCTTATAGAATTATTCTTCTGGTAGCACTTGGTTAACTCTTGACAAAGCAATGCTGTCACTTAGAAATTCTTTGCCTCTGTTCCTCCAACCACAGCTACTCCTTTTTGTCTTTCTTTTCCTCTTATGGAAATTCTTTAAGTCAGATATTAGAATGTTTGAATCTATTTTCTGTGTTTCCTGAAATTTTCTCCAGAGTTTTGTGTTTCATTATCTCTGTTGTGGGTTCTGGGAAAATTCCTCAGCAATATAGTCCAGCTCACCACCTTATTCGGCAGCAGATCCAGTATATTATTCAGTCTATTTACTAAGTTGTATATTTTAATGAGTATATTTTTCATCTTTAAAACCTTTAACTGATTTTTATTACTATCCTTGTTTCATAACCACTTGTTTTTGTTTTTATGTTTTTGATTAAATTCTGTGCTTTATTTCCTCTATAGTATTAAATATTCTTTGAAGAACTTTCTGTTAACTTATTTCCTCAGGTGTACATTTTTCTTGTGAGTTGATTGGCTGAAGTTTTTTACAAGCTTTCTTGGTGTTGCCATAAGATTAATAACTCTTATTTAGACATTTATCTTCTGTGATAGAATTCCCTTGCATATATGTTGGAATGTGGCAGTTTCCTACATGGTATCCAAATTGACTTCCCGGGGACAATGTAGTTCTCCTGATACAACATGATGTGTCTGTAGCAAGGACAGTACTTTCTTTCAGGATGGCTGTCTTGACTTCTTAGCCCAGCAGCTGTGACAGGCTCCAGAGGTAAAGGCCCCAAAGACTTCCTGCCTGTAATGACTTCCAATTATGATGGCTTCCTACTCAATGGATGCCTCTTAAACTTATGGCTGTGATTTTGGCTCACTGCTATGGCTGCCAATCTTTCTTTCAATGACATCTCAGAGTTTCATGCCCACTGTGAGTTCCTTTCTTAAGACTTTCTTTCTTCCTTCCTTCCTTTCTCCCTCCCTCCCTCCCTCTCTTTCTCCTTTCTTTCCTTCTTTTCTTCTCCCTCCCTCCCAGGTCCTCCCTCTTTCTCTACCTCCCCCTTCCTCCCTCCCTCCCTTTTCTTATTCTTTGGTTTTATGTGTGAGGAAGAAATATCAGCAAGTGTTAGTCTGCATGCTAGAACCAGAATCTGTAAATAAAATTTAGTACCTGTGTGTTAATAAATTTATGTAAACAATGACATTTTATATCTTTAACTCTATAAAGATTGAATCTAACTCTTCTTCATATTTGGAGTCTAAAGGCTCTTTGAAGCATTCTCATCCATGGGCAGTCATATATAGCATCATAAAAAAACACATTTCCTAGGAAACTAACTTCTTTAACACATTCAGGATTGATACATCGATACTGTAATGGAGGAGAGCACTGGGATTTTGTCTGCAATTTTGATACTTATACTTTCTCTTTGTCTTTAATTGAATTAAGTGTTTCTAGAAGTTAAATAGCTTCTCTTGAAAGTCAGCCAAATATTTTTGACAAATAGCTATTTTGGGGCCTGAATACGGTTCTTTATAAGCATGTATTGTTTGCACCAATCTCACCTGGCTTTGAAAATGTGATGATTTATTTAAAAGATTTGGCAATTTCTATTGTTTTTAATCGCATTGCCTGACTTCTACTTTATTTTGATATATTTGTCTACGTGTAGGCAATGCCAGTTACATCACAACTTGCTCCTCAAAGTGTCTTTGGACAGAGAGTGTGAAAAAAAAGTATGCTTTAGTTAAGGAAATGTGGTGTTTTTGTTACATATCTAATATGATGAATTAGAGAATAGAAACAGAAAGGACATAGTAGCCACAGGGTTAAAAAGAAGCAACCAAATCGGTCTCTGTATCACATAGGTCTCCCCTGATTGCATGGGAAAGAAATGTTAACTCCAAATAGCTTAAGAAAAAGAATATGTTGGCTCGTGTAGCAGAAAATCTAGGTGTTTGATACAGGACTCAAATAATATCATCAGGACCTAGTTTTGCCATTTCTCCTTATTCTGTTATCTCTTATGTTGGCTTCGTTTTCAGGCTAGCTCTAGGCTGGCTTCTCCAAGGTTCAAGTCCAGAAGAAAAGGGAGAAAGTGTCTTTCTGGCAGTTGCCACACAAATCCTGGCAGCCCTTGTAATGGGACTAACTTGAGTCATGTTGTCCCTGACCCATTCTCCTGGTTCTGTTGCTGTGGCTGGTCAGGAGCCAGGATGGTATAAAATATACAGACTGAGAGTTGGGAGGCAGTTGGATAACTAGTTTGTCAAGGAAAACTGCAATTTAACTTAAAGAAGCAGGAGATGGATATTGGGTGATCAAGAAAAACAACAGAGTGTCCTACAGATGTGGTTGGATGTGGAGGACACAGGCTGAAAACTACCAAGTGTAGAGAATCTAAAGGTGGCTGAGTTTCCATTTGATTACAGAATTTATCAAATTGAAAGGACTTTTAAAGGTCTCTAATTAGTATTCTGTCATCAATCTTACATAACATTTCTGTTCTTATGTATAGACTAAAGAACATTTACTTAGGATCAAACTTTAAAAAAAGAAACACATAGGAGTCAAATGGAAAAAAAGTAAATGTTTTCTTAATTGATTCAAGTGCACTTAAGACTCTTTTTATTTATTGTGATGACCTGGAAGATTTTGATCACATCGCTCCACTTGGTTTTGGTGAATAGATAAACAGTAGTAAGAAAAAAAAAAAAAAATCCTGTTTGTGAGCAATCGCGAGGTAAACCAAACTATATATTGTTTGTTGTTTCCCCAAATCCCGGATACAGCGTGGTGCTTCTGGTCAGAACTCAATTATTCTTGTTTACTGACCCACCCAGTAGCATAAATATATGTAAAATATGATTGTAATATGGTATTCTAGCCTCAAAGCTGATCTATTTCACCTTCCTCGGAGATCTTAACACATGAAAAAAGAACAGCAAGAAAATAAGCAGCAACTCCCTTTCTTCCCTTTTGCTGTCACTGCCTCCCACACCCACGCCAGTGAGGCCAGATACACACACAGAGCTCAGCTGTTCCCTCTGATCACAGGATCAGATCGTAACTGTGCTCAAGTGCTATCTGTGTTTCGGCTTCACTGAGGCTTTTGCAATACTAAATGTAAGATGTGGTCTATCTAAAGAATATTTGCATGATAAGAAGAAATTCCTGGGACTCTAAAGAGGCCGAAGGAACAGTGACTGGAATCGTGGGAAGAGAGGTTCATTGGGGGAATGCCCTACCCCACCCCCCTGCCCCATTTTCAGTGTAGCAGCAAACATAAACCAGGTGTTATTCTCAGTGTTTCTGCTTATAGATTTAACCTAGCTGCCTCAAAGTGCATCCACTCTGGGCATGTGTGTGAGTGACCTAAAGATACTGGGATCCTTCCCTCTTCCAGCTCTTGAGAGCGTGAATAAATAAAGACTTGGCAGCCATCTCGCCGAGGCTGCTGACACCTGCTCCGGACAAATCCCAGGGCAACGTGCTTTCTATCTTCATTGCATGTTCTGCACGAAGGACTAAACTTTGTTTATCCTCCACCCAGCTAAAGAGATTATATTTCATGGCCAGCTGGTTCCCTTTGAGGCAGAATTTGGCTCCTTAAATGTAATACGTGTTTAGATAAATGTGTAAGTTGTTTCATAAAGGACATAAAATTGCTTTTTCTTGGTAGTTTTCCCCCTCACTTTTCATTAGTCTAATAGGGATTATTCGTAGGTTTGCTGACAATTTTTTGTTTTTGTTTTGCTCCCTCCCACAAGAACAGTCTGAAAAGATAAAATATTGTATTACTGTAGAAGGAATTCTTTCTACTTTATCATTATTCATAGCACTGTTTTCTTGAGACTTGATCTGATCACACTAAAAGTTATTGGTTTTCAATTAATATTAATATTCTCAACTAATTTTGGGGAGAGGCTTTTTTTCTTTTGCTGTATTTCCTCTTGGTGCTATGTAGTACTTTCACCTGTCTCACTATAACTGTATGTGCTCAGAATGAAAAAACTCAAGTCACAGTGAAAAATCTTAAGAAGCATATCTATAGATTCATTAACATCTCCCAAAGCCCTGCACTGAATACCAATGGTATGGAGTGCAGTACCTTGCACACAATATTCATTGTCTTGCCTGTTGTTTGAGTGAATAAGATGTAAATAGTTTTGAATTATCTGTGTTACTGTCTCCCCGTATCAAAAAAGGATTGTAATGCCAACTTTTCCCTACCTCTTCTATTATTATGGGTTATTTTGATGTTTATACTGCTCAGGTTTTTGGAGCCTTAACCAGCCAGCGTGGGCTGGATCCTTACGAATGCAGTGGACTTGGATGTGACAACGCTCCTGACTGTTTCATTATGGCCAGTTTGCCTGGTTTCACATAAAAAGGGGAGCCTAGAAGTGTCAGTCCCTGAAGATTAGAAAGCAGCCACTATGAACTAAGCTAAATGAGACACCTCTGATTTCTCGGGCATGACTGAGAAACTGCCGATGCCACAGCTGTGTAGGGAGCACGCATAGCAGAATGGAGTCAGGCTGTCTAGGTTCAAGAACCAGAGCTTCCCGGTTACTCCTGTGTCCTTTGGATAAATTCCTTACTATCTCTAAGCCTCAGTTTCCTCACTTGTAAAATGGAGATAAGAATAGTATCTAACTCACAGGGTTGATGTGAGGATTAAATGAGATCACGCTACTAAGGGAACATGGGACAGAGCCTGACACCAAATAAACACAGTAAATGCTAGCTGCTAAGTCCTGTCCGCCATAACGACTCCTTGACTCTGGACTAGTAAAGCTCTTGGAATCTGCAGGGCTCACTTTGGCACTTGATCATGCATTAATTCATCTATTGCCATCTCTTGAGGTGACTTTAATCCCCTCAGATTGCTGAATATGGCTCACACGGTGTTTAAGGTAGCAGATTGCTTATTTTAGTGCTGTCCACATTAAACTGACCTCTGGTAAATATTTACTCAAAGTGCTAGTTCAATACTAAAAAAGCTAACAGACCATTGTGCTCTATTGATGGAGAAAAGTGTCTAGCTTGGAGAAGCTGCGTTAGTCCTCATTGCTAGAATATTGGGCTTAATTATGAGAATCTACACCCTGAGAATGACACTGGTAAGAAGCAAGTAGAGGAGGGTCCAGAAACCTTATGCTGTATGAGAAATGGCTGGAAGGTCTGACTGGTGCAGTGGGCGAGACTGTCTCTTCCTTTGGTGGTAGGTGCTGTTGGAGAGGTTCGCAGTTTGTAGGTTTCTGTTTGTAGTTAAGTTTTAATAACAGTCTCAAGGCTGGAGTAGGCATGGCTACTGTGAGAGTCACCACACTTTGAAAGCCCTTACTTACTCTTGGCTTTGTTTCTTTTTTTGGTATGTGCCCCTAGCGGAAACCGAACCTGGGACTCTCTGGTCCGCAGGCTGAGCTCCAACCGCTGAGCCAAACTGGCCAGGGCTCTTGGCTTTGTTTCTAAGTAAGCTTTCTTGTCCTTGCCTTTATTTCCCCCCACTAGTTCTCTCTGTAGCCTCCTCAATCTTTATGAGTTTCTTGAGGGAGTTCCTACTAGCTTCCCAGAGGCCCTCAGCATTGCTGAATCCTAAGTCAAACTCATCACGCCTTGTTCTCGCTGGCTCAGTAGATTCTAGACCAGCGGAATAGGAACACGTTGGAAATGGAAACTCACAAACTGTAGATAGTCAAGGGTTCAGGATCCATGGTCAGTAAGAGAGAACTGGGTTGGACGGAGTGGATTCATAGCTCTCTGTCTCACAGCGTGCCCTTAGTTTGAAGACAAACTCCACAACTTTGCTTTTATAACTCTACCCTCAATTTAGACTGCCCTATACGTTGAGGCTTTGCTTTCTCCCGCTCAAGGGATTTTGCTATTTAGTTTATTTTAAATTACCAGTACAAAAAAGAGTGTGGTTTTTCTACCAAATAAAAAGAACGGCCATATTTATAGAATATTTGGTTTGGAAACCGAGTCTATAAATATGTAGGTCACAACTATCCATGAAAGCTCCAAGAACTGCTGTCTTTCATGATCTGATGTTTGAGATCACTGAAATTTCGCACTTAAAAAGCCAATTACAAAAAAAAAAAAAAAAAAAGCCAATTGCTTTGATTTTACGTTCATTTTTGTTTCTAAAATTGGAGGTAAGTGCAATTTCAGATTGTTATTTGCAAGTACCTCCCCATGTGGATTCTCCTGCCCTTGCAGGCCCCGGTCCTGACTGCCTGACTGCCTTTACCTATCATGCTGGCTCAGCTGTGTGTTTGGGATGTCTTGCTAACAATTCGAATTCGCCATTTTCCCATTGCAGTTACATTCTCCATTCCTTTTTGTTCTGTTTTGTTTAGTAATCATTGTAATTCATGTCATTGAAGGACATCTGTTTGAGGTAAACTCTCAGTCCTATCTGGAAATATTTAAAACACCGTGTTGTTCTTTGCGAACACACGAGGAATACTATTTTATCACATAGCTTTTATTTTCACCGAGCCCACATTAAGCCAAGGTAATTTTGTTCCATGTTGTGAAATGTTCCCACTTGTGATTATTCCTGCAGGTTTCTTGTTTTCTTGCTTTTGATTTCTTTAATCACAGCAACTAAAGGGCAACATACAGCTGCTGGAGTTAGGGTTGTCAGACATTTTAGGTCGTTTTCTCTTTGCATGAACCGGGTCTGTGGAAAATACCAGGCTGTGTATATGTTGAGATTGCCACCCGCTGGTAAGACAGAGAATTTCCATTTTAATTAGTACTTGAAGAAAACACGCTGGTTTTCTGTTTCCAGAGAATGAATTTGTACGTTTAGTTTCAAATATATATATTTTGAACTTCATTAGAAGAACAAAGAATTCCATTATTTATGAAGTAATGAAAGCTATACTGAAAATTTTAAAAAATCATTATTATGAGACCATTGAAAAACCTGTATTTACATCTCATGTTGCTTCCACAAAGGGGAGAAGTGATTTAAAAAAATACTGGAATTAAATATCCCAAAGTGTTATCGGTGGTTGCTGTTGAGTACTAAGAGTTAAGAGGGATTAAAATAATTTTTGTGGCCCAGCCAGTGTGGCTCAGTGGACTGAGCGTCGTCCCATGGACTGAGAGGTCCCAGTTCAATTCCTGGTCAGGGCACATGCCCGGGTTGTGGGCTCGATCCCCAGTAGGGGGCATGCAGGAGGCAGCCGATCGATGTATCCTTCTCCCATCAATGTTTCTGTCTCTCTCTCCCTTCCTCTCTCTAAAAAAGAAATCAATAAAAACATTTTAAAAAAATAATAATTTTGGTGGCTTCTTTATACTTTTTATTTAGTTACATTTTTTTTCTACAGAAAGCTTGTATTGCTTTAAGTCTGAAAAGGAAAAATAACTATATGTGTGTATATAAATTGAAATGTAAGTCTTCAATAACGGCGTTTTATGGAGTGTTAAAAAAAAAAAAAAAAAAAAAAAAAGCACCATCCCAAATCAGTGCCATATTTGACTAAACAGATACAAAAGGAACAAAAGCCCGGAGATTGAACTGCAGCTTTCATCACTCCACTTGCACAAATTTTAAATTCAAATGCCTACATACGGATTTATTATGTGATAAAGATGCCATTTCAAATTCACGTGCAAGGATGCTTGGTCACCTCACATCATTCACCAAATACATTCCAGATGTGAAAAATTAACTATACAAAGTGAAGTAAATTGAAAATATATACATGAATATGTAGGCTGAACAAAAGTGCAAAGGAAAAATTATAAAGAAACACATTGAAAAATTCTGTGTATGACTATCACCATAAAAGCAAATGATAAACCGGGGAAAATATTTATAGCATACAGGACTGACAAAATAAATAAGACACTTTTAAAAGAAGCCTAAGAATATCTGAAATAAAAAGGTTTAATCTCATTACTAATCAAAGGATTACACATTTAAAAAAAATCCAGCTATAAAATTAGCCAAGATTTATAACATTTTACTATACTCAATGTAAGATCATTAATAACATGGAAAAAATGCTCATATCAAAGTTAGATTACAAATAAGGTTTAAATAACAATGTATTTTTGTCTATATCGCTCCAGAAGGATATTATTCCAAAGTTTTAATAGTGATTTTCTGTGTAATTAGAATTATTGGTGACAAATTTCCCTATGCATTCATTTCTGTATTTTTTAAAAGCAAAAACTTGCAAAAATATAAAATGCTCATTAAAATTCTTTAAAACTAGGGTATATAATAATACATACAATTTGATTATTACTTTCCTAAAAATAGAAGCATATCTGTATATATACTTATCTATATTTGTAATCCATATATGTAGATAAAAATTATTTTAGAATTTTAAAAGTGGTTTTGTATGGTTATTTCTATGGTTATATTTGTATGGTTATAAGTATTTTCTTCCACATTCATTTAAAAATAATTTCTCTACTGATAAACAAAAATTTGCATTATATATATTGAAATTATCTTTACAAAGATATTTAATGATGTGGAAAAATATTTATGAAAACTGATTAAAAAGAGGGAGAAGTATGTGCAGTATTATGCAGTTTGTTCATAATTTGATGGGAGTGAATGCATATATCTATTTTATTCATACATGATATTTATTTATTTTTAAATCCTCACCCAACGACATGCTTAGAGAGAGAAAGGGAGGGGGAGCGAGGCAGAGAGAGAGAGAGATGAGCGAGAAACATCAGTTGGTTGCCTTCCGTGTACACCCCAACTGAGGAGGGATCGAATCTGCAACCCAGGCATGTGCCCTGACCGGGAATTGAACTGGTGAACTTTCGGTGCACAGGATAACTCTCAACCAACTGAGCCACTGTGGCCAGGCCATACGTGAGTTTTAAAAACTTGGAAGGGCATGTTCTAAAATTTTCATTGTGATTATCTGTAGTACTATGGATATAGTTGGTATTTTTCTTCTTTATATATTTCTAAGTTGTTAACTAGAAACAGAAAAGTCCATACATATATATCAAATATACACATCAAATATGCTTTAAATACATGCTGCTTATTTTCTGTTGATTATTACCGCAATAAAGCTGTTAAAATATATAGTATAAGAGTGTGCTATCCGATTAAAAAAAACTCTCATCTTTTCTTTCTAAAAAGAAAAATAAATATTATAAAATGCAGTATTAACTTTTTACCAGCTCAACGTTACTTCATTCCATTTGCAGGTATGTGAAATGCCCAAGACCTTTAAAAATATTTCTTGCCCTGGCCGGTTTGACTCAGTGGTTAGAGTGTCGGCCCGCAGTCCAGAGAGACCTGGGTTCGGTTCTGGCTAAGGGCACGTACCTGGGTTGAGGTTTGTGCCCGGCCCCGGTTGAGGTCGTGTGGGTGGCAGCCAGTCGATGTGTCTCTCTCATATCGATGTTTGTCTCTCTCTCTTCCTCTTTCTCTCTCTCTCCTGCTCTATCTGAAGATAAATGCAAAAAAAAAAAAAAAAAAAAAGAAAAGAAATATATATATTTCTTCACTGGCATTTGGCACAGTAATGGGTCAGCACTAAATCAGTTTACAGGAGTTTGGATCCACACATTCTTTTTTTAGAGTGGACAGGTGGAGGGAATGGTGTAGAATATTTCCACTTATCAAGATATGTTAGTTCCTAAAAGGAAATTAACATCATGTATAAGGAGTGTACTACCTTGTTTAAACATTCAGCTATTTTTTTCAACAAAAGAAGATGATGTCTTATGGTAACAAACTTAAACAAGCAAGCAAACATGATCCAACTTTTCAAAAGGAAACCACTTACTAGATAGCAGGGTCTCTCATGAACACATCCTTGGCTTCAGCAGTAATTTTATTGATTATGTGAACTGTTAAATAGTCCATCTGCAATGCAAATATAACTTGAAAATGAAAAAACCTGACATCAATTTATTTTCCTCAAGCAACTTTAGAACTAAATTAAATAAAACCCTCGATTTGAGGCAGCCAGCCTTTTGTAATAAAGCTTTCAAATATTCAGCATGTTAAAAGTGTGTTGTTGCTGGCTATGTGAAAGATGACAGTAGACAAAGAATGATACTGTCTTAATCATTTTTTAATAAAGAAAAATATATATCTCTCTTGTGTAGCTGCACATTGCCCGACTGGCAGGCAATACTAATATGTACCCAGAGATATGATGATGTATCTGCTAGTCTTGCTGAGCTAGCTGTGCGGAGACCTTTTGTATAGATGTTCCTGTGTGACAAGTGACTGTGTAGCCCATTCTGCCTTGCTCACAAGAGTCACCCTCTAAAACCCAAGCAGCTAATTTAAAAATAGTAATGCATCGCACAGGCCTGAAGAATGAATGAAAATACTCACCCCTGAGGCATGTCTTGAGTTGACTGTAATAAAAATTACTTAATTATTTATTAATAGTTGCTTTATAAATTACTCTGGTTTTGCTGAAGGACATACACTGTGAGATGGGAGAGAAGAGCTAGAGAGGTGAAATTGTCAGAGGACATTGTGGTTAAGGGTTTCATAGACTGCACGGATGCCATTCGGTTTCATCCTGTAAGTGCTGTGGAAACAGAAGTCTTTTAACAGGAGATTGAAAGGTCAGGTTTGTATTTTCTCTGTGTGATGGAAGATGGATTTAAGGGGGACGGGAAAAGAGGCAGGTAGTAGTTAAAGTGAAAGACTGTGAGAGTCTGAAGTGAAAAGTTGCAGTACACGTGAAAAAGGGGAGGAAGCACAAAAGTACTTGAAAGGTAAAGCATGTGGGAAAAACATCTGGAAGGATTTGGTAGTTGAGTGAATATGGGTGCCAGGGGTAAAAGAGAGGAAAGAATTGAGTTTTCTTCTTTATATAACTGGGTAGATAGTAGCACCCTTATCTGACATTGAAATCACAGGTGCTGATGGCCATTAGAAGGGGAAACACAGAGGCTGGCTCACCTATCTTTCCTATTGGATACATGCAGTCACTCAGAATTAAAAAAATAATTATTGAATTTATTGGGGTGACATTAGTTAATAGAATTATATAGGTTTCTGGTGTACATTTCTATAATACATCATCTGTATATTTTATTGTGTGTTCATCTCCCCAAATCATTTATTCCCCCCTTTATTCTCTTCTACCTCCCCCTTCCTCCCTCTATCCCTCTGGTAATCACCATACTGTTGTCTGTGTCTATGACTTTTATCTTATTTTATTTATTTTTCTTAGTCTCTTCACCTTTTTCACCCAGCCCCCAACCCTCTCCCCTCTGACAGCTGTCAGTCTGTTCTCTGTATCTACAAGTCTGTTTCTATTTTGTCACTTGGAGGTTTTACAAGAGCAAATTGTATGGACAGACATACAATAAACAATGACAGGAAAATTAGAGACAAAGCCCTCCAACTAAATCACAAAAGGCCAGGAAAACATAAGAACCTTTTTACAAAGATGGAACAATTAGATTGCATTAATTGTATTTGTTACATTGCACTGGGAATGATTTTACTTGCTATACTAATGAGCTCTGTTATAATGGGCATTCACCTTGTATCTTACCTATTCATTCATTAGAATGAGGGTTTTTTTGTGTGTGTGTGTGTGTTTTTTCCTTTTACAAAGTAAATACACAATAAGATCAAATAAATTTTGATGATTGCCAACAGATGGTGAGGGGCTCAACTTCAGACCATCTGATCTTTTGCTTTTCAGTTCTTTCCGGCTGTTCTTTCTACTTAATTACCTTCCCCTCACTTTCTAATCCCTTCCATGTAATTCTACACCAAGATTGGGTCTAGCACTCTTTATTAATTTTCCACAGCTTACACTGCTCTCCCTTAAGGTAGTCTTTCTTTGTAGCTGTGTTGCTAATGGATCTAAATACTCTGGTTTTAGCAGAAACTTTCAGTTCTACTTGAACCATGTCTTTGCTCAATTTATTAATTCAGTTTAATGCTGAACATTTAAAATTTACTCTGACAGTTTGATCTCATTTCACATCTGACACAATCGATCAACCACCAGTAATTTTATATAATCAAAGAACTATTTTAACTGCCCTGTCTTTTAAATCCTTCTCATATGAGACATTTATTTTTTTCAATCACTAAAACAGACTTACTAGAGTGATATATATGCTTCAGTAAGAAATTGCCTTTGTTACATGAATGTGTCTATGCATCTTTTATGAATGAAGCTGAGAAGTATTTCCATAATAGGTATTTTAATGATATTTTGGGGAAGTGCATACAGGGTAAGAATTCATTGAAACTCAGAAGGCACCTTCTAAGGTAATTTACTATAACTTCGCATGTATGTATAATACACATCTAGATAGAACCTTTTCTTTTCTTTTGACAAGTACTTTTTAATGTTCAGTTCAATAGAATGAGGCTGTTTCCATGTCCTGTTCAATAGTCCCTAATAGCAATGCTTTAGCAAGGTAAAGTAATAGATTTTTGTTGATTGAAACTTCCTGCATTAGAGATGTGTTCTCATATTTTTGTCTTGTTTACCAGTTTAACAAAATGCTTATTTTTTTTGATACAGAAATTGCACACCAAAAACTTTATATTGTTAAGCATTTGTAATCAAATAAGGCTTCATTTTAAAGATAGCTTATATTTTGTGAATGCCATTTTTAAATAATCGCTATTTTTTCTGATAATGAAAATAATAAAAGTTCATTAAAATTTTTGAAAAGTACAGAAAAATAAAAGAAAAAATATCCAACAGCACCCCTAATCTCATTAGAGATCATGGCTGTGAAAATTTTTGCATACATTCTTTCTATATATTTTATGTGTCTCTGTACAAGATGAAAACATTTAAATAATCTTGGATTTATATTGTATATAATGATTTATACATATAATCACTATACACATTTAACCTATGTGAATTTACTCTGTGTGAGAGAGACAACAATTTAAATAGATTTTTAAAATTTCCCCTTTAATTTGTTCATGAGGGTATACCCTGTAATAAGCATGAGATGGAAGGTAGGAATTTGCTGTTTCCTCAATCAGTCTCAATTTTGTGTGTTTCTTATAATATATACATCTTGTTGCAGTGACTATGAGTCTAATGGTAAAAGTACATATTTTTCCTACAACACAATCAAAACTCAAGCCAATGGCTTTCCTGTTCAACCACAGAAACAGTTGTCTATTCTAATACTAATAAGAAAAACTGTGTGTTGAAGTTATGGTAGTTGGTATCCAACTGGGAGATTTTCAAGGGTAATATTAACTATATGAGATTTTTTTTTTATCATGTGCTGATTTTAAAACCTATCTCCTGCATGAGATGCAACCTCACCATATTCACTGTACTTGTTTAAGTAGATAGTTATTAATTTTTCCCATATCAAGTATTCTTTGAGAACATTTTTAATAACTTCATTGTGATCTATCACACAGATGTTTCATATCTACTTTAACCATTCCACTATTTTTAGACACTTGGTTGATTTCCAATGTTTTGCTATAAATAAGGCCATGAACAACTGTTGTGCTCCTGTTTGATGTGATAGTCAGCCATTGTTCTTGCGCATCTACTTTCTGCTGTTGTAGTGTCTTTCCTTCAGGTGTGTTTTGTTTGTTTTTTACCACTTTCATGCTGATAAGATATAGGAGGGAGAAGAATTGGACTGCACAGTTACCAATTGAGGGTTGCCTTCAATGGAAGAGGAGGCAATAAAACATCCATTCTTAATATAACCGTTTGGTGTTTCATGGAGACTTCTTGCCATGACACCTCCTGTTCAGAGGGTTGGGTTGGCACTTATTCATGTGAACCAGTTCAAAGAGAATATTTGCTTGGCTTTTTTGAGAGGTGCAGTGTTCTGGTTCCTTCTGTCAGCTTCATGCTGCAAATAGGCATGGCATTTTTCAAAGTTGGGAGACTTCTGTAATTCATGTGCTTGTCCTTCAGACGGACATAGCTCTCCCTCTAAGCTTAGGTTGCTCTGGACAGCTGCACTGGAGGAGAGCTATGTGTGGTTCTGACTTGGGCAGTGGAAAGAAATCCAGGGTCTCACATCTTGGTGAGAAACTCCTCATTTAGACTCTCCTTGTTCAAAAGTCTTTAGGAAAATCAGGAATTCATCTCCTACAATACAATGTCAGGTGAGGAATAAGTGGTCAATGGTATACACATTAAAAAAAATTTTTTCCCTTTATTGATTTTAGAGAGAGAGGAAGGGAGAGGGAGAGAGAGATAGAAATATTGATGAGAGAGAACATTGATTGGCCGCCTCCTGCATGCCCCCCACTGGGGATTAGGCCCAGAACCTGGGTATGTGCCCTGACCGGGAATTGAACTGGTGACCTCTTGGTGCATGGGTCGATGCTCAACCACTGAGCCACACCGGCCAGGCCAACATTTTTAAGGTTTTTGATACATACTGATAAATTACTCTCCAGAAATGTTGTACCAATTTATACTCATGCCAACTGTATATGAGACTGATCTTTTGGCTAAAATACTTTTTTCTTTGGGAGGTGAAATAAAAATATTATTTACTTTTTTCTTTTTTAAAAATCTTTATTGTTGAAGTATTATAGATGTCTCCCCTTTTCTCCCCCACTGACCCCCTCCTCCCCGCTCCCACCCCCCTCCTGCTTTCCCCAAACTATTGTCTGTGTCCACTGGTTATGCATATATGGTTCTTTGGTAAAATACTATTATTTTTACAAGAAACATAGCCATAGATAAGGTGAGGTTTTACTTTGTATTTCTTTGATTATTAGAGAGATCTAACATTTTTGCATGTTTAATGACCTTTTGTCTTTTATATTTTTATTCATATTCTTCATCCCCACTTCCCACAATTTTTGGTGTAAGCATTTTTGTTTTAATTAATGTCTAAGAACTCTTTGTATTTTATGTTCTTATCTAAAGACAAAATACTGAAACCATGACTAATAAGACACGTTTTTCAGGAGCAAGTAGGGATAGGAAGAGTGTGAGAAGGATAGATAGACAGCAGACATTCAAGTAAAGATGTTGCTCATGGCCTTTCACACCTTCTCCCTCTTTATAAATTGTCCCACCCATGGCTTGTGGTACCTAGGTGGCCAAGTGTTATACCACATGACTTTAAAGATCATAGTTGATGGGATGTCTACTCAAAGGTCACCAGTTAATAGGCTGCCAAGGGATTTATGAACTGCACCGGAATCTCTCCCTAAGGAATTAGAATAGCAAGTAGAAAAAAAGATTGCCAATTAATAGCAGATCTGAAAGGACAAACATGCAGAATATGAATGAAGCAGATTCGTGGTGGAGCTGTAGAGAAAAAGTGTCCCAAATTCCTGCACCAGAGAACTCTAAAACCATCTTCCATAGAGAGCCGCATTCCAGCTTCATTTCAGCAGGGCTGTTTACCTTTCCCTCTTCTTCCTTTATGTATGTCCCTGTTTCTTGAGCTTCCCTGAGCAGATCTCTATTACGCACATTTAAGTGAACTTGAAGAATCAGAATGATTCTTAGGAAAAGTACCTATGATAGAGATTTAAAACTGTCTTAGTTACTATGACTCTGTACTATCCCAACAGTCATTTTTATAGTTAATTCTTTCTTTTAGTAATTTCTCCAACATAAAATCATTGAGCATACAGTCTATATTAGGAGTTGGGCTAGGTGGTAAGGGAAATCGGTGATGAATCAGACAACCTCTGTCATCTAGAAGCATATAGTTCAATCACACTTTTCTACATAGTGTGGTCTTTCATTACTGCAGATTGTCAGATCAATGGTGACCGGCTAGTTGCTAGGCAACTTGAAAGACAAGAATACAGGACGGATGCAGCTTCATTCTGATATGAATTCTTTGAAATGTTTGTCAAGAACTGTGAAGGGTCTGAAATTTTCTCCACTTTAAAGCTGTTAGCCTGTCAAAATTTAATAGATGCTGGCAGAAGACATGTGACTTCTGAGTCAGAGACAAAGGACTTTATTACTCAGAGCAAGGCAAGAAACATAAGTTTTATATTTGCTTCTGGTCCTCTTGCCCATGGTGGCAATGCAGAGCATCCCAGGTGGATGTGTCACAGCCGAGGAACACCAGGAAAGGAGACACCATGTCTTTTACAATGGGCTGCGGGAAAACCTACCTGACATTTGTCCTTTAGGGAAGCATTATGTTCATTGTACTGGGCAGTAACCTGCCCTTCACTCTGGGAGGAGACACACTCTCTCTCTCTCCCAAGGCTGTTGTTCACCATCACTACAAACATCCTTGAAAGTACTGTACAGTCCAAAACAAAGGCCTTCAGTGCCTTTGCTCAAAAGACATTTTGCAGAAATGCCAAAGACTCACGGAAAATTGTGTCCCAACAATGTTTTTTCTCTGGTTACTTTAAAAAAAACTATTCAAACTTTTGGTTCTTATTTCTACCAACCCCAAATATCTACTTACTCTAAGATTGTTCTATATTCTTTAGTTTTTGCCATCTCCTGTTTATAGATGTACTAGTCAAAACTTTGTTTTGTGTGACAGAAGCTAACTTTCTCTAACTTAAGCATAAAAGAAAAGTTAATGGAAGAATATTGGATTATTTAATAATTCAAAGAACAACCAAAAACATGATACCGTTCTGGGACCTTTTTAGAAATTGAGAGTTGTCTCTAGAGTGTCGTTAGCAGGCTGCAACTTCAATGGCTCCCAGTCTCTGCTCTTCTCCACTCCAAGTTTTTATTTTCTTTTTATTAATTAATTTTTTTACGGCTGTTCCTCCTTTCCCCCCCATTGACACCCTCCACTCTACTCCCCCCCTTCACCGTACTATTGTTGGTATCCATTGGTTATGCATATATGCATATAAGTCTTTGGTTATCTCTTCCCACCCTCCCACCCCTCTTCCCTCTGAGGTTTGTCAGTCTGTTCCCTACTTCCATGTCTCTGTATCTATTTTGTTCATTATAGTCCACAAATAAGTGAGATCATGTGATATTTGTCTTTCTCTAATTGTCTTATTTTGCTTAGCATAATACTCTCCAGGTCCCCTCCGTGTCATCTCAAAGGGTAAGAGGTCTTTCTTTCCTATAGTTGCGTAGTATTCCATTGTGTATATGTACCACAGCTTTTTTATCCACTCATCTACTGATGGACAACTTCACTTGGGCTGATTCCAGATCTTAGCTATTGTAAATAGTGCTGCTATGAACAAAGGGGTGCATATATTCTTTCTGATTGGTGTTTCAGGCCTCTTAGGATGTATTCTTAAGTGGAATCACTGGGTCAAATGACAGTTCAATTTTTAAGTTTTTGAGGAAACACCATGTTGTTTTCCATAGTGGCTACACCAGTCTGCATTCTTACCAGCAGTGTACTAGAGTCCCCTTTTCTTCACATTCTCACCAGCACTTGTTGTTTGATGATTTTATGGCAGCCATTCTGGCAGGTGTGAGGTGATATCTCATAGTTTTTTAATTTGCATCTTTCTGATGATTAGTGATGCATTTTTTCATATGTCTCTTGGCTATTTGTGTGTCCTGTTTGGAGAGGTGTCTATTCAGGTCCTCTGCCCATTTTTTAATTTTTTCCCCATTTTTTAATTGATTGTATGTCTTCCTTTTGTTGAGTTGTATGAGTACTCTATATATTTTGGAAATTAACCCTTTATCTGATATATCATTGGTAAATATGTTCTCTCATACAGTGGGTTCCGTTTTCATTTTGATACTGGTTTCTTTTGCTGTGCAGAAGCTTTTCGGTTTGATGTATTCCCATTTATTATTTTTTTCCTTGTTTCTCTTGCCCTAGGTGATGTATTGGTGAAAATTCTACTACATTTCACGTCTGAGATTTTGCTGCCTGCATTTTCTTCCGGGATTTTTATGATTTCATTAGTTACATTTAAGTTATTTATCTATTTTGAGTTTATTCTTGTGTATGGTGTAAATTGGTCATCTAGTTTCATTTTTTTGCATGTACTTCTCCAATTTTTCCAACACCATTTATTGAAGAGACTATCTTTATCCCATTGTATGCTCTTGCCACCTTTGTCTCAGATGACATAGAAAACCCTAAAGACTCCACCAAAAAACTACTAGATTTAATAAATGAATTTGGCAAAGTAGCAGGACACAAAATCAACATCCAAAAATCATTGGTATTTTTATATACCAATAATGAACACACAGAAAAAGAAAATTAAAAAAAATCCCATTTACCATTGCAACAAAAAATTAAGATACCTAGGAATAAACTTAACCAAGGAGGTAAAAGACCGTTCTCACAAAACTACAGGACATTGAAAAAGAAATAGAGGAAGATATAAAAAAGTGGAAACATATACCATGTTCATGGATTGGAAGAATCAACATTAAAATGTCCAAACTACCCAAAGCAATGTATAGATTCAGTGCAATCCCCATTAAAATACTAACGGAATATTTCACAGATCTAGAACAAATACTCCAAGCATTTATATGGAACCAAAAAAGACCCTGAATAGCCACAGCAATCTTGAAAAAGAAGAACAAAGTTGGAGGGATCACAATACCAGATATGAAGTTGTATTACAAAGCCATTATAATCAAAACAGCCTGGTATCGGCACAAGAACAGGCATATAGATCAATGGAACAGAACAGACGACCCAGAAATCAATCCACTCCAAATTTTAAATTTTCAGAAGAGAGAAGTCGGATGGCCCAGCTTGGCTAAGGCTCTGCCTCTACCTTTTCAGTATGCCCAACAGGGAAGGGCCATAAATGCACAGACTTCATAAACCTGGGCTGCTCCCAAATTAGGAGAGATTCTTGGGAGCTTTGGGAGCCTTCCCAATTGCTTTATACTATGTCTGGATTTGTTTGATAGTCCATTGCTCATAAAAGAAATACAGTTATTGTCTTGAGCATTATTCTATTTCTTTTTAAAAAATAAATTAAATATAGTTTTGCTTTATGTGTCATTTTTTTGGCCACCTTCTGTTATTTCTCAAAAAAAAATTTTTTTTTGGAGTCATTTTGTGAACTGATCTAAGCCAATTTAGTGAGTCAAGAGTTTTAGGTA
Organism: Tadarida brasiliensis; assembly: GCA_030848825.1. Classification (NCBI taxonomy): domain Eukaryota; kingdom Metazoa; phylum Chordata; class Mammalia; order Chiroptera; family Molossidae; genus Tadarida; species Tadarida brasiliensis. The sequence continues at coordinate 70,717,357 of CM061267.1, read as the reverse complement.
AATATAATTAGCCTCTGATGGTTGAAAATAGATGGGCCTATGTGTTTTTTACTATAAATTTTGCTATTAAGTGTTATGCTACAAGTAGAGCAAGGCTTAGCCCAAATTTTGTTAATATTAAATATGTATAAGCTAGTCATACATCTTCAAGTCCATAATTTCAACAATGAAAATTTATTTTCAACGTCTTTTATGCTAATTTATATATACTCTGGTAGAGATTTCAATAATGCTATTGGAAATACCAGAGTAGCCACCTTTTTAAGGTGTAGATTTTCCTAATTAGGGTGTTTCCGAGGTTACTTAATCAGCCCTGAAGTGTGGACTAATGTTCCCTTATTACCCACATATACATAAGACTTCCCATGGAAACGTTTTAAGCGTAAATTACCAGAAAGATAATATAATAGGTCAGAATTTAGTCATTTAGTCATGCACTCACGCTAATTTTTATATTCCTTTGTAATTAACATTCCTCCTGACTGGATTAATTCAGTTTGCAATAAGTAATCACATTTATAATAGTGCAACTGTTCCCAAATTAATTGCTTACATGTTCAATGAGCCATTACATGTTTTCATTTAAGCAGCTTAGAGAACCCATGTTTTTAGAGCTGTGGTCCTAAACATTTTGGGGAGAAGGGTACAGAATCATCCAAGAATGTGTCAATAAGATGATCATAGCAATAAACAAGTGGTTCGCAAACTTTGGGAGTACATGAGAATCACCTCAGTGTGTTCATTGAAACTACAGATACCTTGGCTCCACCCCCAGCAATCCTGGTTAGGTCGATATTGTGTAGCTTCTTGGGAACTTTGAGAAGTATTGCACACGTCTTCCTAGAAAAAGGCACCTATGCACATGCTTCCAACTTTACCAGTGACTTTAAGGCAGGGTTTCAGAATCCTAAGGCTTTCGTCTAGTACAATTTTTCTCAAGACTGACTGCATATTACAATCACCAAGGGAGTTTAAAAACAATATTTCAGACCAATTAAACCATAATATGAGTAGTATAGGGTGACTAATCTGTCTGCATGTTATTTTCCCCAACCCAGAATGGAGACTAGAGATTTTCCCCAATGTATCAATCCATTGTACTGAATTAGACTCACTTGACAGAAACATAGCAAAAGTGATAATAAAAAAGGAGCCCAGTTACCCTATAAATCTCATAAAATACACAGTTTAATTGTGTATTGGTGAGAAGGCACATCATTTTTGACATTGATTTGTCTTTCTCTCTTCAAAGGTTCAAAGGATTTAGTGGACTTTGTACTCTGTTTAACAGATAGCTCTCCCAAGCTTGAGAGAAGAAAAGCAACACTCTTTCTACAATTTATTGCGGCAAGGTGAATGTTTATTGTGACATTTTAGTTGAAGAAAATCTACTAAAACATGTGGAGCTTCAAACTGACCATAAGTTCCCTGTATTTTAATGGCATGCCCAACAATAACTGAAAGTAAATATTCATTATGAATAACCCAGAGAAATGGTTAAGTGGGCAATTTTATAGACCTTATTGGAGGAAGGTTTCTTAAAAATATTCTTTTGATTAGGAACATGTATATCATAATGAGCAAACTAGAAGATGGAAACTTTAATATAGTTATATTGATAAAAGTTTTAAAAATTACTTTAGACTTCTGTATTACAGGGCGAAGGAGACCTATAATCAGTGACAGAAAAACCATGTTGGAAATAACTATAATCAAAGCTTCTTCCATGTTTCTTTGAAGTGGATCCACTTATAATATTATTCATATAGACATTCGGAGCACTGGCAATAATAGGTGATTTAATGATATTTAAAGCCCTTGAGTAAATGTAATAGGCTGAGAAATTTCCCTGAGGACATGAATTTAATAATTACGATCATTTCTCGTGCTGATAACTCTTGAGTGAGGATTTCCACTACCAGAGACAAAGTTTTAGAAAATCAAATTGTGAAAATTAAGTGTCAGAAGTTTGGCTAATTTAACATGTATGAGTTACAGTCTGTTTGTGTAGAACTGGCTTGCAAATAAGCAAAAAGGCCATTTCTGAGCTCAGAAAGCTTTCTCTTCAAAACTGGATGCACCGAATGGCACAAGGCAGAGATCAGTTGAATGCAAATTGTTCTTTTTGTCAGAAACTTTACTTTTTTCCCCTAACTGCTAAGGTGGAATTGTTGGATTTTTTTTTTTTTTTTTGTAAAAAGAAACGGTTTTCAATCTTTTAATAAAAGCACAGTGCCTTTTTATTGGATTGTGGAGGACTCATCAAAATTGTGAGGGTTTGAACCTTTGCTGGAATCTATTTGTGGTAGGAGAAATTGAAGTGTAATTGAATTGTAGATGTGCTATCATTTTAGGCCACTGCTGTCGGAGAAGATAGGACTTGTGGAAAGGTGATTACTTTTCTTAGCTGCGGAGTTAATGGCTTTTAGGGAAGCTCCAGCCTCGTGGGCATAATGAGAGCAATGGTGCTGGGTACCTACTCTCCACCAAATTTACAAGCTGTATGCATTCCTGTTTCTGATCCTAACAGTCCTGTGGGTCATGTCATCATTATCCCCATTTTATAGATGAGGAAATGGTGGAGACAGGATTCAAATCCAGATAGCTCTGCTTTCTACGCCTCTCTGTTCTTTCTGTCACTATCCTCTTGTCTCTGTTTCATATAATCCCTAAAACGCGTTGCTTAAATCCTGAAGGATTTCTCACTGCATTTGGGGGCAACATTTGTAGTATTTGACAGTTCTACTCACCCAAAAGTCCATTCTCCTTCTGAACTCATGTTTGTCTCCTTGTGATTTCTACTTACCAGAGAGATATTAAGGTTAGATTAGAGAGCGTAAGAAAATGGGGGGGCATTGACGAAATGAAGGTAGACCACGTGGAAGCTGAAGAGAAGGCTGCGTGTCTGTGGCAGACAGAAATAAGCACAGGAAGCAGTTGTTCTATTTTCTCCTCCTAAAATTGGATTTTCATTCTCTGATGGTGTGCATGTGGCAGTGTTAAAAGACTGGGGTGTTCTATTATCCAGTCAGCAGGGGGAGCAGTGAACTTGAAGCGACATCCCGCAGGGAGAGAAAGGCCATCCACTCAGCACAGTGGTTTATGAGTAGGTGTTCTTATCCTGTCTGGCATTAATAGATTCCATTAAAAAAATTGTTTCTGTTTTTTTTTCATGCTGTTTATGGTTAATTAAGAGATTGGACACCAAGAGTAATTTTGCACTAGGAAAAAATATTCACGTTAGTGGTAAAATGCATTCTGTGTTTACGAATTTCTTTAAATATGTGGTGAATTACAGTTTTAAGGATACCTTTCTAGACTTCATTAGGATTGTTAATTCTGGCCAGAATTACTCTTATACCTTGGGCTCAGAGTAATAGCTCTGCTTGGGGGCAGTCAGATGAGGAGGAGACATTTGGTTCTATGAGGTGATCTGAGGGTCCCTGAAAAACATGTTCCAATGTTGGTCCTTAGAACCTTCTATGGTGCCAGGAATTGCAATCCTTTTAGGTTAAGGCTTCTTTTTAAAAAAATAGATAAGTAGCCCGGCTGGTGTGGCTCAGTGGATTGAGCGTCCTCCCATGGACTGAGAGGTCAGGGCACATGCACAGGTTCTGGGCTAGATCCCCAGTAGGGGGCGTGCAGGAGGCAGCCTATTGATGTTTCTCTCTCACATGGATGTTTCTATCTCTCTCTCCCATCTTCTCTCCCTAAAAAAATCAATAAAAACATATTTAAAAAATAAAAAATATATAAATAAAATATCATATTTTACCTAAAAGGACCAACACATTAATTGATCTCCATTACTGACTTTATTCTATTTGGAAAGTTTCTGTGGCAGGTGTATTTTGATTTTGCAACGTGCAAGGCTGGTTCACAAAGCATCTGCCAAGTCTTGCTAAAGGATGGGACAGAGGACAGACAGCAGTGAAGTGAAAGAATGAAAGACAAACCTCTGTTTTCACTGGGGCTCATGCTGGTTGGTTCTCCCAGGTCTTAGAGTAGGAGAAACAACATGTTCAGATGAGATATGAAAGTCACAGTTCAGAAGACTCTAGAGTTTAATGAAGTGAGTGATACTTCTTTAGGTTAGTAGTTCATAACATATTTTTTGGTCATGGACCCCTTGGAGTATCAAAAGAAAGTTGTGGGCCCCAAGAAAAATGCACATATACACAAAACTTAGCATTCTACTCAGGACGTCATTGATGTCCTCCTCCCCAGGAGTCCCTCATGAATCCTTGTTTAAAGCAGTAGTGTCTCAAATGGGGGCATGCACCCTGGGGTGTGTACAAAATGACCCAATGGAGTATGGGATTTTCTATTTGTATTGACTTTCTGCCTTGTAAAGTTTTTATCCCATGTAGGTTTCATATTGCACATGGTATATTAGTGCCATACTACACATACAACATTTATATATAAAAAGATCAACAAAATTCATTGTAAGTGCTCACATTTTTACTGATAGGGCAGCACAACTCAAAATTGATAGACTACCAATTTAGAGAACGATGTTAATTAAATTTAAATTATAGTCTCTTCTCTTCCTAAATTGGACTGCCAGGGATGGGAGAGATGACGATCCCACCCTTGGCACTCCAGGGATGTTAATCAAGAGGTGACTACCCGTGACTGGTGACTGGGAATTTTGGACCTAATGATGACAAGTAACATTTGCCCACACTTCGAGAAGCACTTTCACACCTGCCCCACTGATCCTCCCCCTGGGAGATAGGTAGAGGAGGTATGCTAATAGCAGTCTCTGAGAGCAGGTATGTTAACCAGTTTCTCAGATAACTTAAGACACTTTCCCAAGGGCCCTTGGCTAGCCAGTGGTGGAGCTAGTGCTCATAACCTTGGCTGCTGACCACAAATTATGTGCTCCTTCCACTGAACTGCAGGGATAAGTCAATCATTAGGGCTGTCTATGGCCCCTTTGCTGCAGTTACTGGTTCTCCCTGAGGACACTGAGTTGCTGAATCCCTGGCTGATCCAGGCACAAGGATGGAAAACGTATTTTAGCTACTTGATCAGAGGGCCAGGAAATTGAGCTAACAATTCAGCATTGCTCCCTCCAGTTGGTACTGTAATACCAACATATTTCAAAACAGATAGAGGGCTCTGGAAGGGTTTAGATACATCTGTGTACAGAAAAGATTTATAATGGGCTATTAAATGAGAGTTTTGAGGATGGCTTCACGGGAAGTGCCAACCACACTTTCTCCCAAATTTCCCCTGGCGCCACTGTCAAAGGTGAAGCGCTCATCTAGATGGATTGTTGTTCTGGCCCAAAATGACATTGCCAACTTTTCTTATATATAATCCAATTTCTGAACTTCCTTTTCAGTGATATTAAGTAGAATAGCATAAAAAAGACTTTTGGCATTAAAGATAATAAATGTGTTCAGCATTGCTCAGGTGTCTTTGCTCTTTGCCAGTGCATTAACTGTATTGATTTTAGAATTTTAAATGACCCTTTTACCAGACTTGATGACTATCTCCTCCTTTCATCTTGGCTACCTTGCTCCTTCCCTCTTTCATGTGTGATGGTCTTCCATCTCACACTGGCACAAGTTAGAGACGGCTGACCTTCACATGACCAAGGGTCAGGAGATGCTGTGAGGAGAGTCTCTCTGGCCTGGAGATTAGTCTCTAGAGAGGGGGCTGGCCATGCAAGGGTCAAGCTTCTGGTACATTGCCCAGGTCCTGGGAACACTCACAGTGGACCTCTTGGCTTGGTAAGCACCAGACTTCTAACATGTGACTTCCAGAGAGAAAGCATTTGGCCAGACAGAGAGGGCTTGAAGGTGAAATGAGATTTCTGGCAAGAGCTGGCCAGCTCAATCCAAATATCACTAGTACGGCATAAGGCTCAGGTTAATTTCCTGAGATTCCCTCCCATTAATTAACAGCGTCCTCTGCTATCCTCAGAGGATGCTTTGTTTAAAATTGTGTTCACACATTATTTTATTCTCTCTGTGCAACTGAACTGCGAGATCCCTGAGGAAGTTGCTGCCCCTGAGGAGGTACGGCTTTGTGCACCCCTCCCCAGCATCCCCAGGGTGGCTGGGACAAGATGAATGATGACTCTTAGCCTAGGGTTTCCTTCTTTTAGAAAATAGGTGGGCAGAAGGTTGATGAGCCATTACCGGGAGCTGCCACTCCACAACCAGGATCGTTTTCACTTGTTGACTGCTTATTTCTTTTTATAATATTTTAAGAGTAAATTTGTTGTGAATGATTACAATAATTTAACTATATTACAGCACATGTGGAAAATTTAGGCATAAAAATTATCTTATCATTACTAGATAAATGTACTCACTCTTTAACATTTTTGTATGTATTTTAATATATTTCTGAAAGTGTACTTGAATATTATATTTAAAGATTATAATGTTATAATATTATAAGCATTTTTCTTTTGTTTAATCATCCTCATAAATGTTATTGGGATACCAAAATATATTTCACTATTTTCCTATTATTATCTATTAGATACACCATTATTTATTCATTACTGATATATTTATTGGATATACCATCACTTCTTTCCTCTTTGTTATCTATCAGATATACCATTATTTATTTAACTATTTTCTTGTAGTCTCACACCAATGATTAGATGATTTTTAAGTGACTGTTGGCTTAAGAAATCTACCTATTTAGATTCAGTTTAACAAATGTCATTATTATTATCTAGCATAGTGTTTGGCTTACAGTTGGAACTCAATAAGTGTTGGTTTTCTTCCTTCTTATCTTTCTCCCCTCTTTCTACTATCCTTATTGTTGTATCTTGTACTGTGAGCCTAGGGACATAGCATATGTTTAATCCAGAGATTTCTAACTGGTTATCATGCAAGTTTGCCTTGGCTATTTTCAATTACTAATTTGTGGGGAGTTACTAGTATTGTGATCCCAGAGGTTTAGTTTTCTTTATATAGTTTGGCCAGGCATGTTGATTCATTCTTGCCAGACATAGAATATTACAGCTATAAAGGATTTTGGAAATCATCTGAACCAACGGTTTCCCAATTAGTGCACGTCAGAATTTTGCAAGGTGCTTTTAGAATAATGATTCCTTACATGTCTTAAATTGGTGGATGAGAACCGGGCATCTGTATTTTACTAAAAATCCCAGTGTTTGATTCAGGTAGCAGGAGGACCATAATTTGAAGTTACAATTTGGTTAGTAGACCTTGCTAACTCTTTAGAGTTAATGTTAGATTTTCATCATGTTCAGTCTTTTGCTTTAAAAACTAATTGAATCTTGAGATGACTTATAACAGGAGGCAAATATTACAATCACAATTATGTTCTGCAACAGGAAACAAGCTCTAAATGAATCTTAACATTTTACTTGACACATCACTATGTTTAAGTGTATTAAAGATGTCATTGAAAGGTACAGGGAAGGAAAACGAAGTTGATTTGGCAGGTAGGTGTTCATGGTACTATTATCCACAATTGTCTATGCTGATTGACAGCACACACATTACCTCTTAACAGGCATTGTATTCAGTTGCATCAGATTTAAGTGTATGGCATTTTTACTGAATATTTGAAACTGTTTTAGTTAATAGTACTAATTGTGCATAGACCAACTTCCAGCCACTCTTTCAAAGTGCTTAATGGATAATAAACCAAAAGGTTCTATGGCCCTCTTCTTAGAGTAAACTTAGGTCAACAATGCCATGTTGCTTAGGTATTATGTACTCTGAGTAAGGCAAATGTTTAAGAGTTCAGAGAAGGGATCTCCCCCATATTATAGATATAGAAAATGGAACTCAGGAAAGTGAAGTGCTCAAGGTCAACCAGCCAAAAGGAACAGAGCCAGAATTGGCACTCAGATCTCCCGGTCCCATAGTTCTCTGCTCTTTCTACATGCCAAACTGCCCCTTTGCAAAGTTTCTATCTAATGAGAAACACTCGGTCTAATGGCTGGTAGAGATGCCATAATCCATATTTATATTGCAAAGAGCACTGAAGCAAGGAATTTTACTCAATATTTTCTTTTGGAAAACCAAACATGCTTTATTTCATTTTTTTCACAATTTATTTAAACATCTCACATATACAAAATAGGTACAATTTAATTTTTCTGCTTGTCTGAGAAACAAGGCTTCTTTGGAACCCTGGGAGAGGATGAAAATGAGACTGGCAAAGAACAAAAAAGAAGAGGACAATGTTGGGCAAATGATCTGCATACTTTTATTCAGGGATAAGATGCAAATTACTGATGCAAAATCAAATGAAAAAAACACACACAATACAACTCAATACAGAGAAGTATTTCTTCTCAAATTCTTCTAGCACCATCAACATTCTTCAAGTATCTGAAATACTATTAATTAGCACCTTTGTGTTTTGAACAAAACAAAACAAGTACCTCAGCTCATCTCTGTCTGGGTCAGCACCTAATGGTATGGATCACACTCACAGGAAAGTGTTTTGAGGTAGTTTAAACCATTGGAAGTTTGGGTTTTAAACTTCCCTCTGTGGAAGATATTCAAAAGCCACAAGTGGTGCAGATGTTCATGGTTTTTATTTTTCAATTTTTATTTTGGTTTTCTTACAAAGGTTGACATTTTCCACAACAGGTGTAAGAGTGTTGAAAAAAATTCCAAATCGTTTGGGAGGAGGGGAGGGAGAGGGAATGAATTAAATCGTATTGCACAATGCTCTGATCGATCCTTCTCCTTCTCTTTTGCCCACAATTTAAGCAAGTAGATGTGCAGAAGAAATGGAAGGATTCAGCTTTTAGTTAAAAAGAAGAAAAAGAAATGGCAAAGAGAGAAAGTTGTTTTTTAGATTTCCTTTCTTTTAATTTAGGTTGAGTTTATTTATTTGAAACAGACTGGGCCAATGTCCAAACCGAATTCTTGGTCAGCGCCACCGATGTCCAAAAGTGCAATATCAAGGAAAGGCAGGCGAGATGGCTTATTTGTCTTGTATTCGATGATTGTCTTTCCCCATTCATTTGTCTTTTTCTATTTAAGAAAGAGAAGGAAAAAAAATACGTAAAGCAGCAATATTTTGGAATCTAATATCATCTGAACCTTGTTGAACATGTGTCCCAGATCAACAAGTGCATCTTTGAAACAGAAGCATCAGGGGTGTCTTTAGGGGGAGAGGCTTCCTACTATTCTAATTAAAAAACAAGATTGCAATACATATTACAAGTGATTTATATCTCCATTATCATTTTCAGGATGTGTGTGTCTGAGGTTGGGGGAGAGGAGAGCTGGAGGGTATGCACTATTGCTATTAGTGCATTTAAATTTTTCTTCCATTTATAGCATGTTGTAGAGAAAACATGAAAAGAGTTAAATGTAGGCTATACTAGCAAGTAAAATAAATTACATATAACTATAAATCATAGCTTGCATCCTTTTAAGCTCCAGTCATTTTAAGTTATGGGTATATATTATCATTTAAGGAAAAAAACTAATAAAAAGAAAAACAACTAATATATGGACATGTTATATATTTCAGTATTTCAGAGAATTTCAGAAGGCAAGATCTGATAAGAATACTCTGGATTTACCATCTGAGTTTAAATAAATATATTCACGAAAAATGATTAAATAAGTTAGGTCACTCATTGTTCTATTCATCTACTGGTCTAAACCAGGACTCCGCCCCTCATCCCCCAAGTAAGTGTTATTCACTATCCTCATATTTCACTCTTACTTACAGAGCAGCCGTCTACAAGAACGGTGTAAGTGAACCTGCTGTTGCCCTCGGAAACAAGTTCAACATCATTGGAGCCTTGCAGAATGACAGACTTCTTCAGGTTGCCAGTTTCATCATCCATGTACGCAATGCTGTTCTTGCAGTGGTAGGTGATGTTTTGAGAGGCATGGTTGGCCAGCAGGCGCATGAAGGCAAGTTGGGTAGCCATTTCCTTGGTAGTTACTCCTTCAACATTATATTCAAACTACAGAGAATGAGATGGAAATTCCAGTTAAGTGGCGGAGGACTCAGATACTAAGAGTCAAATTTGCAAAAATAGTCTGGTATAGGGAAAAATAATGGAGTCAGATCTGTACCTGAAGAAGAAGGTACTTTTAAAGGAAATGAAATATATTTGTCTTTGAAATTTTAGTTACCCAGAAGGGACATGGGAACAACCAGGCTGTGGCAAGGTCATCTCAAAAAGGTACCTCTTTCAGACAAGCCTTTTGGTTATGTTTCTTATTTAGAATAAGAGAGCAAGGAGATAGAAATGTTTGTCTCTTTCCTTTTCTGTAATTCCCACCAGCAGGCATTCAATAAATTGGTGAAAAGGTTGATTAAACATTTAGAAAAGCTCATGTTCTGAAAATACATACGCATGGCCAGTATCATACTGAATGACATTAGTCAGTTTCTCCAGTGATTATCAGTCAAGTCAAATTTGATTACAAACTGAATTATATGGATATGTTCAATCAATGGGTCTTTAATGTGTAATCCAAGATAGAACTGGAGCCCCCAAAAGAGCAGGTTCTTTTAATAAGCCCGTTTTGGTAAAGGATTAAAAAACCAACAATTCTAACAAACTATTGTTTAGCAAGGGAAGGAATGTTTGTAGGATTCCTCACCTGGGTACCACCATTGATGGTTTCTCCTAACCAGATGTGCTTCTTGGCCTTGGAGCTTCTGTACCAGTTCTTGGCTGGGATGTTTTCAGGTTGAGCCCGGATGCAGGTTTCGCCAGTAGAGAAATCACAGTATACTTTGATAGCATCCATAGTGCATCCTTGGTTAGGGTCAATCCAGTAGTAACCTTTTAAGAAAACAAGACCCAGACCATAAAACCTCTCATTAAGCAGAGCATAAGTTCTAATAATTACTAGTCAAAGATTTGGATTCTCATAAAGTAACATTTTTTATTGTACTGTTATATTGTCTACCCCACATCTAACAGGAAGAAGGAGGCTATTTTGAAGATTAGACAGTTCCTCCTGCCCTCTCCTCCATGAAAGATCAAATCAGGGTACATAGTAGCCTGAAAAGGGATATAGTTATATAATTTATATATAAAAATATATACATATTAAACTTGAGAATGGGTGATGGCTAGGAGAAAAAAATGCTTCATTAATTGAGTATGGTTTCACACAATGCAATTTTTACCCAAATACTTTTCATTCTAAGTATCAGTGGGAACTGATTTTAAAAAGCCCAACTTGTGAGAAGGGGCAGTCTGGCCGGGACACCTTGACCTACCACTGCTCCACTCTGGGTGGCTGAGCCTCAGGTCACGGCATGTGCGAGCTGGGTTCTTCCTAGAGCCTTCGGGAGTAAGAAGGGTCTCAATCTGGTTGTTGAGAGATTTCAGAGTAGCATCGACTTCGTAATCCTTGGGTCTGAGAGAAGGTGGTGAACGAGGCTGGTCAGCCCTATAGAAGTCTCCATCAAAACCAAAGTCATAACCACCACCACTGATGCCGGGGGGCCCAGGAGGGCCAGGGGGACCAGGAGGGCCCTGCAAAGGTGAAAGTAAGAAAGAGAAGACTTTGTATTTGGTTACATTCAGATACATCGATGACAGCAGGTTTTCAGATGGGCATCACACAAAGGCATGTTTTAATAAGTAAAAAAAGGAGCAAGTTTATGTAAATAAACAACGTGCTCCCAGGCATACTTGCAGGGATGGGCTTAAGCAACTTGTTACAAACAGACCACTTTTAGATTATTTTGGAAAACATGGAACAAGGGGACTACTTTAATGTGTTGATATAATTCTCTTGGTTTAGTCTGAAGGAAACATTCCTTAGGTCAGGATGATCTTTATTCTTTCTCCAAATAATACTCACAGCAGGACCTTGGCTACCCTGAGTGCCACGAATTCCAGCAGGTCCAACGACACCAGGATGTCCATTGCGACCATCTTTGCCAGGAGGGCCAGAAGGACCAGCAGGGCCCTAGGGAAGAAGGACTGTGTGAGCCAGTGAAAACCCCATCAGAGAGCAGAGGCCTGGGGCTCATGCCTGCCGTAGGCTTTATTTCAGAGATAAATGTCTCTTAGATTAACCTACCCTAGGACCAGCAGGACCCACAGAGCCAGGAGCACCTTGATCACCATGATGACCCTTAAAAGAGAGAACAGGAAAATCCCATATTCAGAACACATGTTAGTAAATAGATTTTAAAAAATTGAATGGAAAACTTTAGTTTCAATGAACTCTGGATTGAGAAAATGGAAAATGGAAAATGGGGCTCTCTTCTCCCATTATGCTATTATATTCAATTATTTTTTTCCTGCAAGCTATTTCAACAGTGCAATATTAGTCATTCCTCTAATTATATTTATTTTATGTGGGGTTGAAGGACATTGTTGCCAAGAGATACTAATATATGTATCTTTTTTATTTCCCTTAACCTTCACCTTTTCATGTTGGGATGAAAGAGTATTATCTCCGAGAGATGAAGTTAGCCAGAGAATGGGAAATGAATATGGTGTAGAACGTTTTAGAATAATACCAGTGAAAATCTCGGGAAAATAATTTTGAGTTGAAGGCCTTTAAGATCTGCATGTATGATGGGTATCTACATTTTACTTACAGCAAGACCAGGAAGACCTTGCAATCCATTGTGTCCCTTTAAGCCAGGAAGACCTCTGGGCCCCTTCTCACCAGGCTCTCCCTTATCACCTCGAATACCTTGTGGGCCCTGTAAAGAAAGAGTAGGACATTTACCTTTTTAGAAAAATGACACTCACTTCTCAACAAATATTGTTCAATCTGTTGCAAAAGTAACTCAAGACATACAAAGGTCTAAAAGCCATGGGGATGCTACTTCCCTCTCAATCTATTTTAGTTGAGCTGTCTGTAATGTTGGCTAGACCTTCATGATTATTTAATTAAAAAAAAACACAGAAAATATTTGAAATAGGAGAGATTTGAAAGCTATTTGTAGCAATTCTCAACATGGACTAAATTAAAAAAACAAAGTCTAGCCTATATATTATTTATTTTTCTTAATAGGACAGTCTAGACTGCTCCTAAATGTTCATTTGTAAAGAAATCTTCACCATGTACATACACTAGGACCTCTTGGACCAGCAGCACCGGTGGGACCAACAACACCAGCAGGACCCTGTGAATTGGACAAGAAAAACACAAGTCATCAGCACGCCCAAGATCGGACTCCCGGGCCCTCACCGGTTCCCAAGTGTGGGACAGTCAGAAGTGAGGCCTATGAGGATGACAGCATTAAGGGACTGGTATTGACAACTTACAGGTTCACCACGGTTTCCATGTTTGCCAGTGGGACCCACAGAGCCATGAGGACCAGGTGCACCCACAGCGCCAACGGGACCAGCATTGCCAGGGTAACCACGCTCTCCCTACCAAAGACAAATGAAGCTTAGCATTAATCTGGCCTGTAGTTTAGTCCCTTTTAAATCAGAAGATAAAGAGGTATACCAACCTTGTGTCCAGGTTGACCATCGCGGCCTGGGGGGCCATCGCTCCCAGGGTTGCCCTGTGAAGATACCACGGCAATAAAGGCACTTAGTGAGGCTCTGTAGCTCCCCAGCCCCTATAGTTCAGCTGTTCTGCCTCCATCACTCCTAGAGCTCAATAGTGCACCCCCTTTCAGACTGCTAAAAATACGGACAAGAACTTTCCAACCTATATTTTCTTAGAGGTTTTTAAAAATATTTTGGCCAACTTTGAAGTATGCTGTTTAAAACCTATCCCCAGCCCAAGTAATTTTTCTTATTTTCAATACTAGGAATGGTCGGTATACATAGATATTATGGAGAAATAGACACCACGTTTACAAACTTGGAACAAGTGAACCTCAGATCAGAATATAAAGTTGCACACAATGAAATATTGCCAGGTTTTGTTTTACAAACGAAGTGTTGGACTCACATCACGACCAGCTTCACCAGGAGCACCGTTGACTCCAGGACTACCCACAGCACCAGGGGGACCACGGGCCCCTGGTGGACCTGCAATGCCGAGAGGACCAGGTTCACCCTAGAAAGGCAGAGAAGACAAAACAGCATTTCTCTCATTGAACTGAGCGCCAATCTCACCTTCTCAGAACCACCCTAGCCAGGAGTTTTTAGCGTGAAGAAAGAATGAAAATGAATACGCCTCCTCCTACACACTTAAGATGGTCAGCTCTATGTAGTTGTTTTGGAATGTTCTCTAAGGTGAGCCTAGCTTCATCCTATAGCCCAAATGAAATGAATTCATGAGGCTGAGAGAGTTTATGGAGATGAGACGGTCCTAGTTGCTATCACCTATAAGGTTTAATGGAATGATTCAGAACTTCCAGAGTTTCATTCTTCCTACAGGATAAATGACGCCAGCACTTCATATTGCAGAGGAGTAAATGCAATTAGAGCTTATATCATTCTTAAGCATGTAAAAAGAGCAACAATTATTCTGCATAATGTTAAGCTGTGTCTTTATCGCATGTGTCTAAGTAAGGCGGTATTAAAGCTTCTTAGAGAAGTGACATGTGATCTGTATAAAGAAAATGCCATGAATAAAAAATCTCAAGTGGAGTTATTCAGTGATCAAACTGTCACATTTGAAGTGGCAGCTTTTAAAATCCATTATTATGTTAATGAGAATAAGAATGGTGTCAAACACTCACCAAAGATCCAGAAACACCTGGTAGACCACGTTCACCTCTAGAGCCTGGGAGACCCAGAATACCAGGAGCACCAAGAAGACCCTGAGGACCTGGGGTGCCAGGAGGTCCCTGAACAAGATGAAAAATACGTGAGTGTTACTGGTAAAGACCATAGCTGATAACACAGGTTGGCTTGAGGATTGTGAGAATGAGCTATCCTCAGGTTAAGAAAAGTCCTATTAGCAGGACATATCCTTGGATATCTTTTCTCTAGTGATGAAGTGAGTTTACATCCTGGCATGTATATTTTTGTACCTGGTTCCTTCTTGAGACCAGTGGAACAACATTAAAAAATATGTGGTTGAAATTAATGAAGCCATCTGGAGTTATGGAATAAAGTTTTTATAGAATCTATGCCAGGAAGCAAATTTTGACCTTGGCTTCCAATGGAACCAGGTTTAATAAAGGCACATTTCAGAGCAGCAATAATACTGGACAATGCATGTTTAAAGAAGTGGTAGCTTACTGAGATCGACTAATGTATGGTAGGATGACCACTGCAATGGGATTCTGTTCTAATCCCATTATGGGTAAGGTGCCCTCAATAGCTTAAAGGGCTATTTCGGTAAAACAGTGAGTTTTCTCATTCATTGACCTCCCCATCTAGTGCCTTCTGAGCATCTGCTGAAGCTGACTCCTCAATATCTGTTAGACATATTTCCTGGCTCCAGTGGGTTCTACTTGAGAGCCTGCAATGCTCATCAACAAATATACACCATTTGAAGATTTGTGTAAGGGCTTCATTTTGATGCAGCACAAGGTAATAGGAAAGAGGACTTCTAAATCACTTACAGCAGCACCAGGCTCTCCAGAAGGACCCTTTTCACCAACAAATCCGGGAGGGCCACTTGCACCTGTTTCTCCAGTTCGGCCAACTGGACCTTGGTCACCCCGAGGCCCACGAATTCCTTCTTTACCAGCAGCACCAGGGGGTCCGGGAGGGCCAGTGATACCCTGTGGGCAAATGCACAAGGTCATTTACTTTCTGTTAATTATCATGCAGCTGGAAGAGAGCAGCTGAGAGTCTTGATATTAAGATGCAGGATGAAGCAACAAAATAATATCCTGGCCATTTGGGGGAAATGTTTAGATTTTCTAACCTTCTTTCTTTTAAAAAAAATATTTTTTCTTTATTGATTTTAGAGAGAGGAAAACAGAGAGAGAGAGGGGGAGAGAGAGAGAGAGAGAGAGAGAGAAACATCGACATGAAAGGGACGCATCGAGTGGCTGCCTCCCGCACGACCAACCAGGGCCAGGGACAAACTGCAACCGAGGCACATGCCCTTAGCGGGAACCGAACCCGGGTCTCTCTGGACCGCAGGATGACGCTCTAACCGTTGAGCCAAACCAGCCAGGGTGGAGAGAGAGAAATATTGATGAGAGAGAACCTTGATTGGCCGCCTCCTGCATGCCCCCCACTGGGGCTTTGGCCTACAACCTGGGCATGTGCCCCAACCAGGAATGGAACCTGTGACCCCTTGCTGCATGGGTTGACGCTCAACCACTGAGCCACACCTGCCGGACCTAACATTCTTTCTTATAGAAGGAAGCAACTCCCATCTTCCTCCTCCTGAGCTGCGATAAAATGAACTGAGGCAGAAGCTACAGCAAATGTCTGTGAGGGAATGTGACACTGTAGCACCAGTGACCTGGCATGTTGGAACTAGGCAAAGTTATAAAAGTTGGTTGTGAATGAATGGCACTTTGGGCTTTGGAGGACTATAGTCATTTCTTTTTGAAGGAAGCCAATGCTAGCATTTTGTTCATAAATGAGCAATTGCATATGCTCTCAACTACCTTTAATTAAATACCTACAGGGAGTGAGATTTTTCTGTTATGAACCTGTAAAAGGATTCCAAGAAATCAACATCTTTGCTATGTTTCCCCCCCTGAAACCTTAACCGGAACACTTAATCCTTGGTAATTAATTAAATTCTCTTGAGTCCTGACAGAAGAGTCTGAATCAGAATTAAATTAGAGGCCAAACCACCTTTAAATTCAGGAACAATTATACCTTAACAACGGAGGCAGAATGTTGGCCATAAAGGGTAATTAGATATAATAGAAATATCTGATATGTGACTAAAACGGTTCTGTTTTTTATTTTTAACAAAAAGACCATGCCCCTAAAAGGGAACTTATGCTCACACGAATAAAATCCTCTTAAACTGGTATTATAAAATATAATTTGTGATGATTTCGCCTTAATGGTTCAGAAAAACAGATTTCAAACTAGGAAAGTAACAGCTAAATATTAGCAGCATATTTTTACAGAGAGTTTATTACCAGTTTCCCACCAGAGGCCAGGTCTTTTGGCTAGAGTAAGTGAAGACATATTTTGAAGTGATTTACTTACACTGGGTCCAGGAGGACCAGTACGTCCAGCAGCACCAGGGAAACCAGTCATGCCCTAAGAACCAAGCACATTGAAATTACACATTAAAATTCTACAATGAACACCTACTTCGAAGATTTGGGTAGAATGGAAACTTCTCCACTGACAAATCCTCAATACACGTGACAAGGGGTGAACCAAAGAGCAGGTAGTGGCAGCCTCATATAGGGTATTACTTAGTCAGGACCCCAAGACTCTCCATCTCTGCTGTCTTCCCCTTCAGCATGTCTCCACTTGCAATAGTCATATTTTGCATTAAAGCTCTGATGGTCCTTTTTGAAATGTTAGCATATTACCTGATGGTTGTAAGAGCAAGAAGCTATGATACTATGCTATGATTACACATTGCTGTGTATATTTTAATAACTATCTTAACCATCTGGGTGCTAATGGAATGGACATTGAATAAGTAATTTTGTTTACAGAGGAAGCTACAGCAAAAGACTGAGTGCTAATTGTTGTCCAATGAAAGAAGGAAGGAGTCAATGGAGTTCATTCTTGGGGAGCTCTGGGTCTCTAGGGAGTTGGTGGGATAGCACTGAATGCCATAGAGAAGTACTTGGTCAGGCAGAAGAAGGGAAGTGTCAACAAGAGGATAAAGGGTACCAAAGAAATGTTTTACCCATTTCACAATTAAACTGCCAGGGTTTTGGGTCATTACCTCAAGTGAGGTGGTAGCAACAGACATGACACTGAGTTACACCTGGGATTAAGGTACTATCTCATGACCCTGACCTCAACTTCAGCTTCTTTGAACAGAGTTAGCTTGAATCTCAAGTGTCCTCTTATTTTAGTCCAAATTTACCAAAAATGTTCAAACTGTCAAGTTGTCCCTATAGATTTTGAAGAAAGAAAAGTTATCAGAGTCCATTTTAAATACTCACAGGGGGGCCACCATCACCACGACTTCCAGCAGGACCAGGGGGGCCATTTGGACCCTAAATGGAAACAGAAAAAAAAAGAGGAGGTCAAATCACAAAAGCATTCTTACAAATGTCATTCTTTTCTTCAAAGGGATCATTCCCATGTCTAGTAGAAGCAAATACAGAAATTGAAAATAATGATCTGTGTCATAAATGTTCTAACTTCAATATTACTACCCTATGGGATTATCAAAAAAGGTAACATAAATGAGACTTTTACAAATTGGAAAGCAGCATGCAAACGTTAATTCTTATTTTAAAAATCATCTTCTATCTGGCATATTCCCTGATGTGTACAGTAGGAACTTGTTTGATGTATTGTACTTATAAGATTTCACAGGCATTACACAGGCTGTGTTGACTGAAGTGAATTCCACTTACAGATGGTCCAGCAGCTCCAACGGGGCCTGTGGGACCAACAACACCGTTTTCACCCTTGGGCCCTTTGGTTCCTCTCTCTCCTTTAGCACCAGGTTGACCAGCAGCACCCTGTTGGAAAGGAAGAATTTTATAGTTCAAGTATTCTAACTCACTCACTTGCCAACTTGGGGTACTTTCAGATGAACCTTCATTATATACTCACAGCAGGACCGGCAAATCCATTGGGACCAGCAGGACCGACCTCACCACGTTCACCCTAAGTGGAAGAAGGGATGTTTGTGTCTTAGCATCTTAGGTTCATCAATGTATAAAGGTTATGAGTGTCCAAAATGACCCAGGTTTCTACTTACAGGGCTACCACGAGGACCAGCAGGACCAGAAGGACCAGCAGCACCGGCTTCACCCTATGATAGGACCAAAGGTGAGTTTGCTAAGTGCCACACACAAGTGCTCCCAGAGGTGGAAGGACAGGCAGCAGTCCTAGACAGCTATCCCTTGTCAGAGTTCGCAGTTGCGTGGAGAGGTAACTAATGCACGTCTCACAGAGTACAATGAAGTAGTTCTTACACTGCTTTGATGTGTGTATCCATTTGGGGGGTTGAGTGATATTGGTCATACACTTGCAGAAACTCTATAAATCAGTGCCTACAATATCAGGAGGAGGACATTTTAATTTGTAGATGAACACAAGGCTGATCTATTTGCTGCAATCTGTGCAAGGCAATAAATAAGGTCTATTTTAAGTGTTCAATGTGAAATGAGCACACTATGTATTTTATTGATTTTTAAAAACCAAATTGTAGGCTTTGAGAAGGCTCTGCATTAGGATATTTTTAATAGGCAAGAGTGAGACTTTAAAACAAATGCTAGGGAGTAAGTGATCAGAGAGCTAGCATATAGATAGGAAGGGGGACAGAACTGGAAACAGTGTTTGTTTCCTGCTGCCCCATCACAACACATAGGTTTTTAAATAAGTGTGTTTAAAATCAAGCTGCAAAAATGGATTGCTGGGGCTTTTGGGGACTAAGGCAGGCGGGACATTTTAGATACTGCTATTGCAACTCAGTGAAAACGCATGCTTACCCGGTCACCAGTGGCTCCAGCAGGACCAGGGGCACCAACGGCACCAGGGGCACCCTAGTACCAAAAAGGAGACAAGTCTTACTGAAAACACTCCCATACCCTCAAAAGTGACCCCTGCTATTCCCCCCTGCCGTGCTTATACAGTGGCTGACCACTTTACTGCACAGTCTGGGTGGACAGCAAACAAGCCATTGATGCATTTCAGTTCTAATCATCAAGACTATCAGAAGCCACTCTCAGGACGAGAGTGCTCCAGTGGTAACGGTTATGGGAATGTGGAAGGCCAGGGCAGGTTAGGAACTGGGGAGATCTGAACGCTCTACTCTTGTCGTATTCCCTGGAGAGCAGCACATGAGAAGCCTTGTTTGGAACTGTTAGAAGTGTGTGATTCACAGAAAAGACTATTATGAATGTGCCACAGCGAGTTATCAGCTCCAAGAGAGACATGAGAAGAAGGGACTGAGGTAGCTTATGGCCTGTAAGAGCCAGGATGCCAACACGCTAGGTGTGGTTATCATACATTTATGGGATTATCTTTGGCATCTCCAAGGCATTAACAAGATCTTGTTAGGACCTTCTGGCTTCTTAAAAATGTAAGTTACTGTTTTTTCCTAATGCCCTATAATAACTTCGACAATCCTTTCGAGTTCCTTTAAGCCCAGAGTTTTTGGTTCGCCGTTTTACTTTGGTCCGGTTCACAATGAGGAAGGTAGAAAATTCAGGCTATGATCTTCCAAGGGGTAAGTCCTGTTGACTTTTTCTGTTGGAACATGTCAAATGATATCCAGGAGGGAATGGAATACTCCGTCATGAAGCTTGAATCCTTCTTTTGTCAGTTCTATTTGGGAAAGCTTCTCAACTCAGATCGAGTGAGAGGTAAAATGTCTAAGTGCAAACAAACGAACAGGGTTTTACTCACACGGGCGCCGTCTCTGCCTGTGCTGCCGACTTCGCCTCTCAGGCCAGTTTCGCCCTGAAAACATAAAGCAGGAGCAACTTTTTCTTTCCTGATTAAATCTTTACATCAACATTAATCGGAAGTGTTTCTTCCAGAAGATGCTATAATACCTCAGTCATTTAAAATCTTTCGTAATGCCTCGATGCCCTACCATTCTACAAGATGTTGAATAAAAAAAAGGGAAAGAAAAAAAAAAAAGGAAAAATAATCGAGGACCTTTCCAGATGATCGTTAAATATTCCTCTCTAATTTTCATAACCCTCCCGAAGCACAATCAGGCAAAGTAGAAATTCATGTGGACGGAATGATAAGGCGACACCACCGTGGGCTGCGGGGCCAGCTCACTCCCATGGCAGAACCACGCAGCAGCACGCTTGACAGCTGTTCAATATAGCTTCGTGCCATTAATTAGGGCAGGATGAGGCATTATTGTTAGTGGCATTAAAATGAGCCTCATGTATTACTCAACACCATCTGTTTGTGTGAAATTCCATGGTAGCGAGGAATTCTGCCAGATCAGTGAGTTTAGAAACGCGTAGGTGCTGGGCGGCAGAGGGAATCAGACATGCGCACATCAAAATGCTACCACACCACCTGCCAAGAATTGTAAAAAAGTGGGCAGCCTTCTTGCTAGAGTTCATCCACAATATGTGTGAAAGCCCAACACTGGAAGAGGGTACCTTTTCTCCCTTGCCTCCGGGCATGCCAGCAGCACCCCTCTCTCCTGGGAGCCCACCAGAACCAGGGGCACCAGGACTGCCCGGAGCGCCAACGGCACCAGCTTCGCCCTGGAATCAAACACACGTGAAATCAATTATTTCAGTGGCAAAAGAAAACTCAAACTCTTGAAGGATTCCAATTTGAACATTTAATAGATAGCATTATTGACTACTCAGAGACACAGAGGAGGGCTATGAAAGGAGGGAGACTGTTAATGGAGGGAGATGCTATAATGACAGGGACTGAAGAGAGGGCAGTGGCCGTCGGCCCTGAGATTTTTTCTATAACCTGCTCCCAATCCTCCTAAGGCAGGCAGGCAGGGAAAGAAAAGAAAAGGGTAAGATAAGGGGAGGCAGAGGGGGGAAAATACTTGCCAACCAACCTGTTTCAAGAATAAGACTCTTAGCCCAAAGAGGAACAGAAAGAGACCTTACCAATTGAGGAGATGTTTACATTTTAATCTCCCTAAGAGTGGGGATTACAGCTTCCATTTTTATATCAAGCTCTGTAGTTCCACATACTTAAAACCTGTTGACTAGCTTCTGAGGTGCAACTCTCTGAAAGTAATACCTCACAGAACCATATTTACTTTCTGATTGCCTCTCTCTCTTAACCTTGTTTTAATTTTTATTTTTTTCAGTATGCTTCCACATACCAAAATAGCTTTTTGCAACTAATCTTTAAATTTTTTTCCTTAAAGGTAAGAATCAAAAGTAGCATCGGTTGCCTTCTCTTTATTGTAGTTCAAGTGATCTGTTTTTCAGAAATGTCTAATTTCACTTATTTAAAAATCTAAACCACAGATTCTATTTTGAAACAAAATTTCAGGCCCATGTTTTGGGGAAATAAAGACATAATCTGAAAAACAATGAATTCACTATTATAAAGGATCTACTTATTCTAGAGTATAGTGGGCCAAACCAGCAATATATAACATGAAATTTTACCTTGTTTCCATCAGGCCCTGGGGGTCCAGAAGGACCTCGGCTTCCAATAGGACCAGAAGGACCAACAGCACCACTTTCACCTGGGGGCCCACGCTCCCCCTGTAAGGAAGGGATTAGAAGAAGTGTCGCACTGTTCATGGTTTTCAGACATACTGTTTTACATTGCAGAGTGCACACCTGTTTAGCTTTTGAATCCTGGTTCTGCCATTGCTTAGAAAATTATAATGATTCTTCCTTAATTTCTCCACTAGTAAAATGAAGGGATGAGATGAGATGATCTCTAAAGTCTCATTCAGCTCTAATATTCTACGGCTACAACTCCAAAATTTGTTGCTCCTAGAGTATTATATTCAGGCTTTGGAATTCATTTCCTTTTTCTGTTTGTTTGCTTTTTTGGTGATGCATAATAAAAAAGAGATGCCAGTGATGCATAATATTTGAAGGGAAAATTGTGTCATTTTAGGTGAACAGCAATGCCAGGTATAAATAAGATTAGATATTATAATTTTTTATAATTGCATGCAATAATGATGCAACAGTTACAACATTTAACAGAGGAGATATATATATATGTATAGGTATGCATATTTGTGTGTCTATCCATCTATCTAAATATCTTCCAATTTGCATGTCAATATCATTATGACATGACATTCTATGGCCCAGAATATTTAACAAATCCACATTGCAACTGTTTCAAAGTCCCTTGTTCTAACTTGGTCCTATGGTACTATGGTTCTATGATGCTAAATTTGTTTGGCCATCCTAGATATATGATAACTAGCCACATAACACATAACCGGACACTTTAGGGGGAAAGCTAATCATCCCAGTTATTCTAATGACCACAGACAGATTAAATATATATATTTGTTGTTGTTGTTGTTAAGAGTAGACTTATGATTTCAGCTTTAGACTTTGAACATCAAGCACACATTTCAAAAATTGACTTTAAATCTTAGTAAGATATTACTTTTCTTTGGCTAAGGTTGAGCCACTGTCAGAAACATATCATGCTTGTCTATATAAATCACTAAATATAATACATATGTTAGTTCATTTATGTTTCTTATAACCAACCATGTGGTTTCTGAGTAAGAAATATGAGCAATTAAATAAAGAAGTCTACTATCAATTAAGAAATCAAATGCTCTCTACAGATGATATTTGCCTGAAGAGTGTCAGGAACTTGCTACAAGGTCATGAAGAAGTTTTAGGCAAAAACAATACTTGTTTAAAACACACATGCCCAGAAGTGTATGCAAGTTAGTTAAGTAACACTTACTCTTGGACCAGCAGGACCAGGGAGACCAAATTCACCAGGGAGACCCTAGGCAAAACATGAAAATAAATACAGCATGAAATTTAAGTATGTTCTTTAAATCTACGTATGAATATGGTGTTAAAAGTTTTAAAAGAGTAAAATAAAGCCAGATGGGCCCTACCTACATGAGTATAGAAGTGCATGGGAACAAGAGAACTTTTCAGGGTGTATGGAGAGATACAAACAGTGAGAATCCGTTGATCAAAGCTATATCTATCCTAGACCCTAGTGTTAGGAATTTTAAGTTCCCCATTGTTTAGTTTATTGCTTTCAAAAAAAGTGGCCAGTTGATCTCCTTTGATAATATGATAACAATGAACAATATCCGACATCACCTATTTTTAGTTATATAACAGATTGCCTTTTTATTAGAAACGATCATGTTATGCACATTACCTAGTTAAAGTGTATACCCAAGTGTATCTCCTTTATTACTGACCAGCTGTCTCCTTAATGTGCCCCACTGTTGACAGAGGAGACCAGGCCACATCATGTAACTGAATTGAGAAACATTCATCACAATTACAGAGAAAATAACTCAGAACTCATGCTCTGATTGTGGATTGCAGTATCATGTATGAATGCCAAGAAAAGCATTAAATGCAATTTTTCATGGTCTAGTTTGATGAAAAATCAGTGCATTTACTTTTTCACTGCAGTGAAGGACATAATTTATATTTTAACATTACCAAGAGCATTAAAAAAAAATAAAGCTATTAAGTGGAATGTTCATTGATTTGCTTTATTTCCATAGTGTGATGTTTCATTCAACCCTCAATACAAAGTTAAACAAAATTGGGTAACTTGGCTCATTCACTCCATCAGTACCAACATATGTAGAACACTATCATTAACATATAAAATATAAAGTCCTTTTGCATATTATAATTACACTGCAGTCAGGTATTAAACAGGGGGAAGTCCCAAGTTTAGGTGAATTTACTGTAACTTGTTTTACTCACCCTTTCTCCTGGTTTTCCAACTTCACCGGTTGTACCTGCAGGGCCAGGCAGTCCCTAGATGAAAGAAATACCAATCTCAATCTCATGGTTATATTCAGGGGATTTGCTAATAATTGAGTTTTGGGGGGAACTAACTATGTAATATCAACATGATCACTAACTATTGTGTGTTATTAAAGCATTACACAAAAGTTTGCCTTGAAAAAAATGCACCTTCTTTGCTTCAATTCTGAAACCATGCTCTCCGTGGTGGTGAAGTATGGTGATTTACAGCTGGAGAGTCTGACCAAAGGCAGAATTCTGTATGTTTTACATGACTCACCTGGAAGCCTGGAGGACCAGCGGGACCCTGTTCACCTTTTCCACCTTGGACACCCTGGAAGTGATAGGAGAGACAGAATAGATAATGGTATATGCCTCCAGTACCATCTAGCAACATCACTTTCGGACTGGAAAAAGGAGATGGGCATTTTGGGGGACTAGATTTATTTTAGAGCAGAAAGGACCAAGAGAGGGAGAAATACTCACTTGCAGTCCAGGAGGCCCCTGAGCACCATTGTTTCCATCAGGACCTGGAGCACCCTAAAATGTTCAACAGAAAGGCTCAGGGTCACCTGGGAGTCAGACAGTTTGAGATGCCTCAAAGTCTCAGGCATTATTTGCTCAAAATAGAGCTTGTCATTTTAGCATGAATTAAACTCATTATGGGTCCCTTGCCAAGGCTCAAATACCACCCACTAACTTTTGGTATGGTTCACAGGAAGTCCATGGACAGAGGGCAATTAGTGAAGGTCAGAGAATGAATTAAATAAAATCCATATACATCCATAAATATTTCTGACTTAATATATATTCAGTTTTGTTATAGCTTACTTCCTTATCAGTGTAGTTTAAAAAACAACAACAACATGTTTTTAATGGTAGAAGAATCCCAGGGGATGTCATCTTGGAAAGAAAGTGATGGAATGGTATCAAATGGCCTCCTAGGTGACTACTACGTTGACAGACCTGCACTGAAGTGAGCACCTACCCGAGCACCAGCAAGACCGGCATGACCTTTTTCACCACTTTTGCCAGCATCGCCCTGTAATAAACATTAAAAAAATTGCACATTTAACATCATATCAACCATGACAATTTTGAAATGTTAATTTCTTGTCTTTTTTTTTAGATCCCTAGTTCTTGAATTCTGTTATCTAAGGTAGGATCCACTGTTCTGCGGCTCCACATACAAGATACACCTGTGTCTGCAGAAGCATGACCCAGGAGATGGATTTTCAGCAGGTGTACAATGATACACTGGAGTCCAATTTGTAATGTGTTAAGTGGTTTGCAATTTTCCCATGTTGAGAGGAATCCCCTTGAAGTAGAGTAGTAAGGCCAGAGAGAAATACCAGAGTTTTGGTGAAATGTGGTATACAAAAAAAGTGCCAAGGGAGAGGAGACTATAGTGATTCTTACAGTGGGGCCTTTGGGTCCAGGGAATCCGATGTTACCAGGCTCTCCTCTTGCTCCGGCTGGGCCAATGGGTCCAGGCCTGCCGTCAATACCAGGGAGACCCTGAAAGCAGAGTTTATTTCAACTTTACTCGGCATCAACAGGGTATCACGACCTCAGGCCTGTGATGCTGCATGGGATGAAACAATCATTTTCTGAATGCTCAGAGCTTCCAGTATAAAGCATCTACGAATTATGAATCCACTTTCCTCTTCTAAGTAGGATATCAGTACACACACAGCTGGTCAATTTCGTATGTACACAATGCCCTCTTTCCTCTCTTCTCATACCCTTGTCACCTTTTTCAATTTTCCCTGCCATGTTTTTTCTTTTTCCTTCTCTCCTTTCAGTCCTGCGTTCGTTCGGACTCCGTAATCACAATCCATTACATCGCATTCCCAGATGATGTATGTGGCTGATATTTATTTCCAACGTGTTCATGTATAAATAAGCCACAAAATAGACTTGATAAGAGTGCAATAAGTGTCCTTGAAAATATAATGGAAAATGCACAATACTTACCACGGGGCCTTCTTTACCAGCTGGGCCAACATTTCCAGGGGATCCAGGGAAACCCTAAAAAGCAAATGAGGATGCTTTCACATCGGCTGTCTCACGCGCATCCCCAGCGAGCACGCGCACGAGGCTCCAATGAACTGAATCTCACAAAAGCACTTTCCCCTACTTTTTGTTTGTTGTTTGGGGTAAATCATTTAGAAGTATTAGCCACTAGCTGGGAAATAGGAAAAGAACCCTGAAACCGTTTTTCTTTGTACTTTTTGTGTTTCTCCTTTTACTGAATTTTAGTACAACTGATCCGTTTGTAGACATCTCAAGAAACTGTTCAGCAACATACTATATGGGCGAAATATATCATGTTATTTACTCATCCTAGGAAAACAAATACTTTTAGCAAGCAATTTTCAAAGTGGATTTTTTATCACTCTATTTGATGTCTTTATTACTTGTTTATGGTACAATTACAGTTGATAGTTGTCCATAAGAGATAACGGAGGGGAAAAATTACTCTATTGCTATGGATGAGAGTGTCTGTGGATCTAAAGGTCATTTCTCCACAGCAAGCACGATGCTGAATACGTTCCGGCACTTTGTGATCACTGGAGAATGTTTTCACTATGCATCTAATAAACGGGTCCTGTACGGTCCTAATACACTTCATGAATACCTGATATAAAACTCACAAATTGAGATAAAAGATTCCTGCTGATGGGAGAACCAACCTAATTTGGGTATATGAAAATAAATCTATTCTTCCCCAAACCTCACAGCCATTGTATCAAGTAACAAATAGGGAATTCATGAACTAACCAAATTTGAAAAAAATCTCTGCTAGGCTTTGATGAAGTTAGATTAAAAAGGCAACCATTAGCAAGCCTACTAGCAAATTGACCCTTCTTTTTTTTTTTATTGTCGCCTTCAAACATTATTCATCTATTTATTTATTTATTTATTTGTTTAGGTATGTGCCCCGAGCGGGAACCGAACCCGGAACTCTCTGGTCCACAGGCCGACGCTCCAACCGCTGAGCCAAACCAGCCAGGGCTCATCTCTTTACAAAAGGAAACAGCACCATGTGTGACTTGCTCAGAATCAATCTGAAACTTACTCGGGGTCCCATGAGGCCAGGCTCTCCAGGGCGGCCAGAATCTCCATTGGGACCTCGAGCACCAGCGGGACCAGTTGCACCACGTGGACCAGCAGGGCCCTATTAAAAAGAAGGGGGCGTGAATGACACACCTACCACCAGAAGCTTCAAGCTCGTTCCCAGGAAAGGAGTGATAGACAACCTACCATGACACCAGCTCTGCCATCAGCTCCAGGAAGACCACGAGAACCAGGATTTCCCTGGAAGAAAGTACATGAAACAGAAGAGAATTGGAGACAATCCTTGAATCAGATAGGGCAGGTTTTATTGAAACATGGCATGATGCAAGAAATCTTGATTCCCTTAAGGTGGAGATATGAACACAGACTAAGTCGAAAACTTTCACCCAAACACCAAAGGAATGTGTGGAAGAAGCATTTTGCAAAAGTAGGTCAACATTGTTTCCAGATCAATTTTGTAACATACCAAAATGAGAGTCACTGATGTAATAAAGCAGATGGAAAGCAGATGCTTCCTTCGTCTAGAAAATGCACCCACTAATTCTGACCAATTCCCAGTGAAAGGATGTTATCATCTGTCTCTGGTGTGTCTGGGTGTCAAGAGCATTTGGAACCTACTCTCAGCCCAGCAGGTCCTGGGGGGCCAGCGGGTCCAGCTTCACCAGCGACACCTCTCTTTCCTTCTTCACCACTGGGACCAGGAGGACCTTGGGCCCCAGCAGAGCCCTGTTTAATAGGGGGAAAAAAAGAGGAGGGAATAGGAAAAACAATTATTTTTGTCATATCCAAAGGTATTACTTTTTGGATTGAAAAAGTAATAACTTCCAAAAATTGTGATTGTGGAACTACTTACAGGCTCACCCTTGTTACCAGTCTCTCCTTTGGAACCAGCTGGACCGGGCTCACCCTAGGGTTGAATACAAAACAGCGATCAAATGACAAACATCTGTCACAACTTTCTTGCAGACGAACACCTGGGAATGTTTATGGATCAAGGTAAAGAGAAACTCAGGTTCACTAAGAAATGTGCCCAGTTCACATGTAAACGGCTTCCAGGGTGGAAGTGTGCCTCGCTGACCTCTGGGTGATATTCTGGGGTAGCAGGAGGGGTGTGTTTGCGTGTGTTTGTGTGAGGGAGAGAGAAACTGCACATACATGTACATGCACTTATAGAAGAAATACAAACTAAGAATGCTAAGGAAAGAAAAATAAGAGTCATGAAACTCCAAGAGGAAGTCTAGATGGTGATGAATGATGGGGGCGATGGCAGTTCAGGATGGTGAACGCTGCAGCCTGGACCACTTACCACGAGTCCTCTGGCACCCGTAGCACCAGCGGCACCAGGAGGGCCAGGAATACCCCGGGGTCCAGGGAGGCCAGGGGCCCCAGCAACACCGGGCAGGCCCTGGGAAGGAAAATGCAGAGTGGTTAGTCATGAGGCCACTGACAGGACAGGGAGCATTCATTTAATGCCTCTAAAATTACAGCAGCAAATCTTAGTCATCTCCCCCTTCCCGCCACCCTCCCCCTCTCCATCCCCACCCTGTACTCACAGCAGCACCCTTAGCACCAGCAAGGCCATTGGCTCCAGGGTTACCCTACAAAAACAAAGGAAGGGAAAAAAATCAGTTAATAGAAATATTTCTCTTCTTCTTTGACCCCATCTTTACTCTCCACCGCCCGCCCCCCTCAACGAGGTTAATAACAACAGCTACTTACAGGGGGTCCAACGGGGCCAGAAAGACCTGGAAGACCCACTTCACCACGGGGACCCGCAGGACCAGACGGACCAGGGTTACCAACAGGTCCAATTTCACCCTAAAAGAGGGAATGACACTGAGGCATTAGCCAGTAGCAATGAAATGGCATATCTCCATTTGTAGGACCTCAATTTTATTAAATTTCTTCAGAATTGCAATTTCCCTTATCTGGTCTGGACATACTACAAATTTGGGTTTGGGTTCTTATTTTCCTGGCTGGGTTCTGCCATCTGGGCTACCATCGCTACCTCCTCCTATCTCTGTCTCCCTATGGCAGAGACTCTGGTTCTCAGCTAGTTAATCCCAACTGGTTTGGGAGTATATCCCAGAGAAACCCATGGACTCCATTTCTAAGTTGCCATCTCTACCTATGTCCAAGGTGCTCAAGTGCAGAGACATGATGCATTTCAAAGTTGGTCGTTCTGTATCCATGAAGGTACCTGTCCTGAAATTATCTATCTGCAAACACAGTCTCTATCTTTCTCATCACAATAAAAAGTTTATCAAGACAATGACAGTGGTCACCAGGTTTTTACCTTGGGGCCAGGGGCACCTGGGAAGCCTGGAGGGCCAGCAGATCCAAGGGGACCCTGAAATCAAAGCAGAACACGGTAAGACATTTCCTCCCAGTAAATTAGCAACACAACAACATCAGAATGCTGAAGAGCTTACAGGGGTTTGATCTTATTTAATGTTGGCAAAGAAAAAACTGACAGCTAGTTTGTTGGCGGTAGTATATTAGCAAAGGGAAGACATTCAAAGTATCCAAGGTAGAGTAGGTTTTACTTTATATATCATTCAAAAGCTCCAGGGATAGTACGTATAATTAGAACCTTCAAAAGACCCCATTGAGCACTTGGTAGGATATCTACAGTGGTGTTATTTCATAGGAAATTAATAAAGCAGGTAGCTCCCATCACACTTTTCAGTGTCAAAACTTACAGCAGGACCCACGGGGCCCACACTTCCGTCACTTCCACGGGCACCCTATAAAGACAATAAAGAGAAAAAGTCAAGTGGAAAGTTAAACAGTAGTTATTAGAAGATCCTTTAAAAGGATGCAAATGAACAGAAACGGAAGCACTCACAGCTGGGCCAGGGGCACCAACTCGTCCTCGCTCACCAGGCAGCCCACGGGCTCCCTAAAAGCAGAAATATTGTCAATGAAATCCAGAAGGCTAATTTTAAAAAAGTCACAGGCATCGTTTCCTTTGTCCAATTTCCCACATGCACAAGCATCCACTAGAAGTAAATAGTTCTTATTCTAATTCCAACTAAAAGGTGACAGATTTCATTAAGTACGCAGAAGGCTATTAGAAAAATGTCAAAGAGTACAATGCTGAGGGAAATATTGATTAGCAAAAATGTTGAAGAAGGTCCAGCTTGCAAAGAGTGTACAGATTTAGGTTTACAATACAGTAATTATTACTTACTGTTTGACCTGGAGTTCCATTTTCACCGGGAGCACCGGGTTCACCCTACAAGGAAACAATTGAGGTGGTGAGATATATATATAATTTTTTTCTGATTGGGTAATTTTTACCCTATTATATCCACTTGAACCATTCATATATTTTGTAACATTTCTTACACATATAGACTGTTAATTATGACAAACATTTACAAATCTTCTAAAATATGGGTTTTTATTTGGATAATACCAGCTATCACAGTGCTAGGAAGATATGATTAAGTGTTCCCCTCTCCCCAATTTTCCCCTTAGATTTTGGATATCATTTAGACTCGGCTTATCCATTAAAAATGATATCATAAGAAGAAATGGCAGAAG
This sequence comes from Tadarida brasiliensis, assembly GCA_030848825.1. Classification (NCBI taxonomy): domain Eukaryota; kingdom Metazoa; phylum Chordata; class Mammalia; order Chiroptera; family Molossidae; genus Tadarida; species Tadarida brasiliensis. The sequence continues at coordinate 70,686,343 of CM061267.1, read as the reverse complement.
ATAAATTTGTTTTCAATATTACCGTATTTACCTTTATTTTAACACTCAATATTTTTATTTTTGTAAAACACACATGAAAATTTGAACTTCATAATACTTTTCGGAGTTTTCTTATTTATTACACATCTGTATTCTTGGGTAAAATGCATGGTGGTAAAGGTAGTGGTGGTTTAATGTGATACCATGGCACAGGTGAAAAAAAACTTTCCTTCAAGATAATCTTAGATATAGAAGAAATAGGGTTTGAGAGATCAGTTAAGGACCCTTCATTTCTCGGATTCTCTATGACGTGTATTCTTTGGGGACAGGCACTAGAGTGAGAGTCAGGAACTCTAGCCTGTGCGCTTCTCACTACTAGATGTGACTTTGGGCAAGTCACTCATTCTCTTTAAGCCTCAGTTTCCCTTGTCTGCAAAATGAGGAAGTGTCCAGAGCCTCTTGCAAGCTTTAACATTTTGTGATGCTGTGATTAGTCGTCTGAGATGTTATATTAGGCTCCAGAGAGAATGAGTTTGACCTTATCCGTTTGTGTGGCAGCTGGAAAGTTAGAGCAGATTCTCCATATTCATGTTCGCTTTTGGTCCCGCTAGTATTCGTTACTCATTAATTTGTAATTACGTTGGTATTCACTTTAATATCACATTATCTCCTTAATAGAAGAGAGAACATTTTATAGTTGAAAATGCTGTCAGCGAAGAGCCTAGCCAAGAGATAACACACTTTTGAGACTTTAATTACCTAATTAAAAAAATTTTGAGTGTGCACAGATAAATCACAGGAAAGAGGTTGAAAAGTGTATAGTGACATGAATGTACCTATTTAATTAGTGCAAGGCAAAGGAGAATGTACAGTTTAAAATAACATACGGTGTCCTAATAGCTGACTATATGTTTATTTACTTTTATTTTGGCTGCAGAGATCCACTGAAATTACAGGAGGAAAGGAGATGGAGGAAAAAATTATTGACATTTTTATCTCAGTTGTAGAGTCGATATTGAATTAAATAAATATTATTAATAATCGGCCTTTTGTCACAGAATCCCATTCCTCACCATTGAGGGATTTGAAATACAGAAGAGCAAATAAGATACTCTTTAGACAATAAGCAGCTTTCAGTCAAAATACACTTTCTGGTGGTGATGGGAAATTACAATCAATTGTTTCAAAAAGAATGTTTCTGATGTAGTATTTACCTTAATACCTGGAGCACCGGGCTGTCCCTTCAATCCATCCAGACCATTGTGTCCCTGAAAGGCAAATCCTTACTATTAAAATGTTGTTTGATTGCAGTGCTTGGTCAGATCAAACATGTGTCTTGCCGTTCCTGTCTCCTGGGTGAATCTGGTGACCACCTCCGCAGAAGGCAGTCCCAGGGTGCAGGTCCTCAGGTGAACTCCCTCCGTGTCCCTAGGAGAGCTCCCTGCATCGGGAAGGGGAGGATTTACGTCTACATGCTCTCTTTTGTCTTTTTCATCTTTAATAATTTTACTATCTTCAGATGGTTGTAAATACCTCTTAAGCCATTTTATACAATTTTCTCTGTAGGGATCCTTGTTTCTCGGAAGCTATGAGCAGAAGGAAAGAAACTAAATACTATGTTACTTTCCAGCCATCCTTAACTCTGACTGTCTCTTTACTCTGGCAAACTCCAGGACTTTGGATGCAAATATGTGTCACCCAGGAGTTTAAATATAATGGAAGATTTTCCTAAAAGTAACATTTTCTCTCATGGGGAAAATAATGTGCTCACCCTAATGCCCTTGAAGCCAGGAAGTCCAGGAGTTCCAGGGAAACCACGAGCACCCTTAAAAAAACACACACACACAGAAGACGGATAACGTTTTTGTTCCAAATATAAAGACAATTATTTCTTCCCTCCAAAACATTTCTTCTTATCAAAATCCAAGCTTGGAATCAAAGACTAATATATTTTTAAGCACAGAGCAGTACATTAAGTTGCTCTATTTGAGTAACGAATACTGTGGTGTTTGTAGAAAATACCATTTAGTTGATAGTATGCTTGCTGTCATTGATATTACATTATTTGCATGAATAAAAACTGTACATATTCTTATTTGTCAGATGTCTTCAATAAGTGTTATAAGTAGGCACACATCTATGTTGTCATTTGGACTGATTTTAGCTTCAGCAATTATCTTACATGTGAGATGCCTCTGATGTTTGGACTATATACTATTGTAAAAAGTCCTACCTGTGGTCCAACAACTCCTCTCTCGCCAGGTCGTCCGGGTTTTCCAGGGTGACCCTAAAACCAAAAGCATCATAGGGTTAACCTTGCCTTGGTCCACAATCAGCTGGAAGTGGGGCATCTTGGTTTTTGCAAAGGGGAAAATGGCATCACATATAAACGTGGATCCAAATATATATTCAATTAACAATTATATTTTCTTAAATACTATCCAATTAATTAATATTTCATTAAAATACTATTTTCCATATGGGGACAGTTATGTCGGGCATACTCGGCTCTTGGCAGAATACTTCATTTGAATCTAGAAATTCTCGTCGAGGCAGGAGGATTTAAATGGCTTTTGGAAATGCTTCAGAGTTAATACTTACGTCCTCACCAGCCTTGCCAGGGGGGCCAGGTGGACCACGAGCACCCGCAGGACCCTAGAGAATGGGAGACCCACGATTGTGTTAAGGATACATGAATACATTTCTTGAAAAAATATTTATCACAAAGGGGGAGAATGCACTCACAGTTTGACCGGGTTCACCAGGCTCACCAGCAGGTCCTTGGAAACCTTGAGGGCCCTACGAGAAAACAGTATGTCATGCTCCAACCCTTCATTTAATCCTGTCTTTTTACATAAGCGCTTTCTTTTTACACAAGGTTTAGGTACTTACAGGGGCTCCAGATGCACCAGGAGGGCCTCTGGGTCCCATCAAACCCTGCAAATAGGACAGATATAGTTAGCACTGACAGTTGTCATGGCCTTGGTTAGGGTTAGTGCCTTAACCATAGATACTGTGTGATGGACAGCTGAACAGAATCGTCCTGGTTTTATTGCGTAGTTTTTGTCCTTCCCAAAGGAAGCGTTTAAGGACCCCAGTTTCCTCCACTATTCTTCTGCCTTTCCTTTTTTACTAACCCAAAGCAGTAGAACTCAATGCAGATGAGATGGGGTGGCCACAGGGTCCTTACAGTTGCACACAGTGGGCATACTGAGACTGTTCCAGGGCAACGAAGCCAATCAGTCGTGCACAGCATAGACTATACGACCGCCTTCTATGCAACTGACGAATATTTCCATTTGGATTTCCTTGATCATATGTCATCTCTCCATGTCATCCTTAGCTAAGAAATGGATATTTTTATAGCCACAGGTACTTAAATTGAAAAGGATTGAAAAAAATCCTTTTAATGATTAGAGGGAGGTTTATGATAACCTTACAGCTCCTTTAAGGGCTGTTGGTGACTGACGAAAATGCCAAACAAAATTGGATGTCATGAGGGGTAAAGGAAAAGTAAAATATTATTGAAACATCCTACTGGAAGAGTCTGTTGTATAATATTATTATTGAAAATATGGCCCCAAAGAAAGCCCATGGCTCTCCCCTTTGTTCTTTATTCTGTAGCACGCAGGTAGAGTAAAACAGAGGGTTGTTAGTTTGCAAGCTAAATATCCATCCATGACTCCCCCTTGCAGTAATCAATGCCTGTGCAAGCTCTCCTGCAGGGCCCGCTCCTCTGTCGCTGACAGTATCACACAGACAGTCTCGGGTAATTTGTTCCATGACACATGAAGACTCTGCTGTCAAGTCTGCCCCACTGCATTAATGCAGAGAGCGAAATAATATGAATTTGATGAAAAAGCACATCATCTTAATTATAAGAATTATTTATTTGGTTTCGGAAATTGCGTCGACGTTAAAAGAAACTGTCACTTTTCAATCCAAATAACTTTTTAGGTATACATTAAAAAATCATTTTCTTTGACAGCATGAATTTTTAATTATATTTATTCATTTTTCCATGTATTTGCAACAATTTCATTTACATAAAAAGGAGTTTATTTTGTGGAGGCTGTGAGACAGACAATGATTACTCATTAATTCGAGGAAGAACCCTGTGGGGTTTTATAGTTATTGATTTTCCAACATGCGAAATTATTTTAATACTTTATTGCTGCCTATATTGCCTATTTGTGGAATACATATCTGTTGATTACATATGTTTGTGCCTGTGTGTGGGTGCAAGTTTAAATGATATCTTATTGATATTTAAAAGCAAAACACTCCACTTTATGCCCCCCAGAGAGGTATTCCAAAGTCAGGGCAATCTGAAATCCATATTAATTTTCTGGGCTTACGTAGGCTTTTTTATCTTTTTACTGGTGCTTTATTTTTTTCCCCTTTAGCGTCTTCTTGAAATATAGGTACTGCTTTAAAATTGACTAATATCCAGCATTAGCTGAAATGGCTAATTTCAAATATCTAATATAAACAAAGCCAAAAGAAAATCTCTAATTCTTCATTTCCTATATGAATGTTTTAAATTACCAGGAAAAGTCAGGAAATTGCAAATCATCAATTAAAGGCACATTACTTTCAAGTGAGAGTTTTAATTTACAGAAAATATTATCTTGCCCTTAAAGTGTATTGGTTTATTGTGGCTCATTAGCTCTAGCCAAACATCTTCCTTTGAAAGTAGAACACTGCACACATTGTCCAGGTAAAATTTATTTTTCAAAGACCATGTTAGCTTTGGGCAGATAAATACCTTTGTTTGGAAACAATTAATTAAAATCACTAAACTGTATGAGTGTATTAAACTGTAGTGTTTAATCAACTTGATGTTTTTACTTCAACATACTTTCCCTCTATTTTATACATACTAGTATATATTTTGCATGCTTATATCAGTTCTTTTTTCTTAACACCTCTCACTAATGCTTGTTAAAATGTTCACTTGTTAAAAGAGAGACCATCATTGTTGTGATTATAGAGGAAATTTTTCTAAATGTTACTCAAATTAAGGATATATTGGTGACTATTTGTGCTGAGTGATACAAGTGATACATTTTACTCACATTCTCTCCTATATTGATTTGTACTTAATAGACTAAAAAAAGAATTTTTATCAAAATGAATAGAAACATTTCCTACATTTCCAACTCCTTGTGGGAGGGTGAGAATCTATCATATTTACTATTATATCCCCAATGCATATTACAGTTTCGGATTCACTGAAAGCCTGATAAATATTTGTTGAATAAATTAGTATTTCATTCAAGTACTAGATGCATCATGCCATATCAGACATTTTGCCTAGAGGTCAGTCCCAGTCTGTCATTAGCTGCCTGCTTGACCTTGGGAAAGGGCTTGAACTTTAATTATAAAATAAATGGTCTGGACTGGAACTTGCTGAACCTTCCCAACAAGTTTATAGAACTTAATACTTCTGTGTCTCTAAGGGTTGCTTAAAATTCTCAACAATGTTAAATAAAGGATATAAAAAAATTAATCAGAGTGAGCACTCTTTTCAATTAAATTGATTTGCCTAAGTTATAATTACTGTATCCAGAGATTACTTCTCAGATATAAACATCTGATTCATTCTAAGGAGGCATGTTTACAGAGAAAATTGAACCCCTTAAAGTAGGTTTAGATTTTTATAGATTTGAATACAAAAAAAGTTGCTACTTTTATCTGATCTCAGTATCGAGTGCTAATCTAAGTAGCTAAATTAATGGCAATGTGAAATTTAAGATGAAAGTAATTCTCTATTCATTAATTTTTTTCACTAAGATAAAAAAGAGATAAGCATACCATTGGTCCAGGGCCAGCTCCAACTCCTTTTCCATCATACTGGGCAGCAAAGTTCTAGTGGGGGAGGGGGAATATATATATATATTAAACATAAGCATATATATGTATTATAATTACCAGCTATGTAGTTCATTTCCTTATTCTACTTGTAAAGGTTTTTCTGTTCTTTGAAAGGGAGCAATGTTTTTGATATAATTATTAGTTTAGAATTCCATATTGAGCTAAACTCTTAAAAAGTTAGGGAAATACAAGTTTAAAATTTAGTCCACACCTAGTTTGAAGTGGGGAGCTTCCCTATCGTATTTTTGAAACCTCTCCTGCCTTGTTCATACTCTCTCTCCACTCCCATCTCTGACCTCTGCACTGGGGAGAGGGCGCTTTCTCAACTTTGTCACTGAAGGCCCCTGCTAAATTAAGCAGAGATCAATTCTGCATTTCCACCTGTTGCCCCAGTCCTCCAGAACGACACAAAATGACTAAGAGAACTTTTTCTTGCTGGAGTTTCAAAAAAGATATCAAGAGTTTTCAAGTTTAGAGGAAAATTAAATTAAAATGCCCCCTAGAAGATTAAACTTTTAAAAATAGTTCACAGTAATAACTTTACTGTTAAAGATCTCTCTTATAGTGGTAGATCTATTAAAGAAGGTGCAGTTTAATGCACTCAGTAGATAAGCAATCATAATAAGATCTTTGGGGGAGAAAGGTCTGACTTTACTGGCGAACAGTTGAGTATTGGAAGCGGGCTTCTGATTCATAGTGCTAACCAATTAAGCAAATATGTTTTCCTTCCTGCAGTGAGGCCATTTGGCACTCATACCCTTGTTAAAGACATAAAGCTAAAAGAAGATATTAATGAAAAAGGGAAATGTACTTTTCTCAAATGAGTTTCAAGCAAATTAAAACTAAACTGCTTGAATGTTGGTTCAGCAGACTTCAAGCCAAGGAGAACAAAAAGAGTAGAATGTTTGTGAAATTGCTTAAGAGCTAGGATTTCAGTTATAATTCAACCTAATCAAACTCTTTAATAATGCAACACCTCTTATTTGTGCCCTACTGATAAAAGATATTAAATTCTCAAATTAAATAAGGGTCGTGAAAGCTGCAGCTACCTTCAGCACATACAGAGACCAGTGCTGTAATTGGCAAGAGCTCACAAAGAGAACGGGCAAAGCAGAATCTTGAATGAAGAAACCAAAGAAATGAAATAAAATACACTAATACCCACATAGCAAACTTAACTGCTAAAAATAAATTCCACAATGAGCCTTCTTCCAATAGAGGTATAAGAAACCGAAGTTAGCTAAAAGTTAACAATACTTAAGACACCTTACCCCACCAAGACCAGGGGGGCCAGGAGGACCAGGTGGACCAGGAGGGCCTGGGATACCATTGTCACCATCTTTGCCTGGTGGGCCTGGTGGACCCTGTTATGTAAAAAGTAGATTAGGTCAGGATTAGACAGACACCCCTGGAATTTATACATGGAAAAGGATACCTATGGGTACATGTGGTAAAATCAGTTGTTCAGACCTTTCAATGCGCAAGTGCTGTGGAAATTTAATATGCCATATTTGTCACTGATTAAAACTGACTTATGACATGGGTCTATTTTAGAAGGAGGTTTAGTAACTGATATATGAAGACGATACAAAACAAGGTAGTTCCTCCATGAAAAGGACTATTTCAGCCATTGAATATTAATTCATAATGGAGCTCCGGTATTCAAATAAAGACAGAAATTAGAGCTAAAATGTATGATTCTATAAACTTCATATGGGTAACAGTGATGAGCTATGTATATTGATTGTCAGTTTCTGACTCTGATGAACTTATTCTATTGTTTGGGTATGTTATGTGTGAATAGTAGATTAATTAGTATGATAATTAATAAAGCAATTTTATCACAGGGTAGAAAATCCTGCAGATTTCCTACTGTTAACACTACTTACGTCATTAAAGTAATTTACTGACTTAATGCTACCTCTAATCGATCATTTGAGTGGAATACTTTTAAGTCTGCACTTTCCAATAGATATATAAGACACAGGTATTTATGTATTGGCAAAAGCGTCATATAATGCAAAACCATATATGCCAAATAAGCATAGCCAGGAGATCTTCGCATACCATGAATAAAATGTAAGCCTAATCTGCACATTTATGACAGGTTGACTGCTATTTCACTATTATTCCCAGGCTACATAAGATATCTCACTTGGAAAGCAAAGAAATGCATTAAAAAGATAAGGAACATGTGGTGGTAGGTAGCTACATTTCCAGTACATATGTGTTGTACAGGTCAACTAAAAACAAAGAAAGATAGACCATGCAAAGAATATGACTGTCTGTAATAGTTTTGCTTTTTTGAAGGATAATCTTAACCTGAAAAGAATATTGATTATATATAATAATGCTCATTTGCCTCTTTTGTGGGGCATTATCTGCTTAAAAGGTGGTACAATTTTCGGGATATATAGTATTCCTATAAATTGTCAGTTTCTGGTAGTTTCTAATATGTAATTATTCAATTATGGGCCAAAGCCCTTTAATAGTTCAAAAATGACATACCCTTTCTCCACGTGGTCCTCTATCTCCATTTGGGCCCTACAAGGAAGATACAAATAGCACAATTCTAAATGTCTAAGCAATTTCCAGTGAACAAGCAAAGCATTCAGGATAAAAATAAGTCAGTGATACTGATCTAAATACAATATTATTAGATAATAGCTATAAAAAAGCATAATACAATAGATAAGAGTATATTTTTTTATTATAATTACATGTAATTTTTTTTTAAGCTGAGAGATTGGAGACTATAGTCATCAGTCATTAGGCCAATATTATAACTACTATTTTTAGAAGGATGATGTCTGTGGATTAAAAAAATTGCCTTTTTGTTACATTGTTAGCAGCATATTTATATAGCCAAAGCCCTTTAAAACAATCTTTCATCTATTATAATTAACATAATAGCCATTTCATCTCCAGAATAAAAATGAATCTTTTTTTTCCCGTTAGTATGTAGATCACTTGTATAGTATATACTTGTATATCACTTGTATAATATAAGTGTAATTAGAGATGATTCTGTAAGGTAAAACTTTATCTTAAACATCAAAGCTACTTTATCTTATGGTCTATCTAATGCATATTTCTACGGGCAAATCTTGGTAAAGTATTTTTCTTCTATAGTCTACTATAAATTTAGTAGAATTAAAAGTTATCACTGATCATTTCAGATATTATGGAGAAGTATTGGACTCTTACCTTTCTTGCAGTTACCTAGAAAAGAGTAAGTAAAAATTATTATGAGAAAAACTGTAAACATGTATTTTAAAATGAATCTTATTTTTGTGTAGTATACAAATATAGTTACATACAGTGTGCGTGTGTTACTATCATCTTAAAATTTCAAAGTACAACTTTAAATTTTATAAATAAATAAAAATGTATAAAACCAAAATATATACTTATCTGTAATTATGTCTCAAATTCAATTCATGAGCTAAGAATTTGTTCATAATACTCTTGCAAATGATTCCAAGGGAATGGCAAGATTCTCTAGTGAGGTCTTCTGCTTTGTAGTAGCTGATGTGAAAACCCAAACTTTCACTGGATTATTTACTCTCTCTTTCTTATGGGTGTTCTTATGAGATTGGTCTTATTCAGTAGCCCCGCCCATTTTAGAAACTGGGGTGGGTACTTTCTAAGGCAGCCAGAAAGGTTTGACCACATAACTCTTGATGGTTTTCTTGGGAATCCTATTTGGTCAATACCAATGTAGCCTCCCCTTCGTTCCCCAAAGAGGACATTACTGTGGCCAAGGCAATCCAAGTATAAATAAACAAATTCTCAAAATAATTTTACTTACCTCTAAAGCTGTAGAAGAAAGGAGAAAATAGGAAATAAATATTAGTATCATTTCATTGACCACAAGCAGTGATTACCGAATAGATATATTAGTCTATAAAATTAACTTACCTAATTAAAGAACCAATTGTATTTTTTATTAAGGATATTCTGATGACTTGGAAATTATGCAGGTCAAAAGTATGGCAGGGATCAGCAACGCGATTTGCATGTAATATTAACATGTAACTATTTTGAATTCAATAGTTAATTATTTACTATTTTATAAATCTGTGAAATATTAATGTGTCTGAAGGACATGTCAATGCTTAGTAATTAAGCTGGTAAATTGCACAGGTAGTAAGACAAGTAGGTTGGTGAGGAAATAATTTATGGTTTAGATAATTTTTGATACATAAAAATATAAAAAGGGGAAAATTTAGGAAAGTATGTTACCTAAAGTAGGCTTTGGTTTTTCTAAAACATTAAAGTTTCTTAGTACTTGTCTGAGTTTGTTCCAGTCTTAATGTCCTTTTACAATAAGTCTAACTGGCAAGTTAGTCACTAAGAAAATGGATTCATTCAGACATCTGAAATTTTGCTTTAAAGTGGTTCGCTTAAATTAGGTAAGTTCATTTTACCATATGCATTACTTTTTCCCCTTAGAAGGAATTGCTCTGTATAAATGGAAAAACTGTGGATTGAAAATCTTGAAAAATAATGGGAAAAATACACTAAAGTAATATTCCCTCCTTTGCCATAATTGCTATAAGTCCTTAAGACTGAATTCCTCTCCTATGGTATAAAAATTATAGGTTAACACAGGATATAAATGTGGCCAAGCTGGCAACAAGAAGAATCTCCCCTAAAAACTGCTTTAATTAGGTGGCCAAGAAGTGTGTCATTTGGAGTGAGAACATCTGTTGCAATAGTCACAATTCAGAAGGGTGGCCCACAGCCAGCACAGACAGTTTAGGGCATTTACGAAAATCACTTTTAAATTAGGAAAATGATATGTTTACTTCATTTTGTCCATCAGCAGGAAGAATAATTATGCTTGGACTTGATTAACAGGAAGTCCTTATGATTTTGAGAATTTGACTTTTAATTACTCAGACTGAGCAATTTTAAAGAATGTGTATTCGGTAACATTCATTCCAGACCGTGATTGGCTGTGGATCAGAAGGTGAGTTGCCTTTTGTGCCTTCATACTTCCCTGGGACTGTTTTAATCTTTCGTCTAGGAACCAGCTCTTTCCTCTCACTCTCAGATCTCATAAAAAAAGAACTTGGTAATGTGAATTCGTTCAATGCAATCACTCCTTAGTATCCACCGTATGTATACTAAAAATGGATGAATGTAGAAAACACACACAAAAAATGCATAGGCAATGATGCAATTGTAGACATTGTGGCATGTGGGGGGAGCAAACTTTTTGGAGTGTTGGGTGTGGCCAGACAGCCCTCAAACTCCATCAAGTTAATATCTTTGGTAATTAGGCAACCATTTTCAAGACAAAAACGGACCAATTTTCTTCACTCTATCTTGACATGGAAGTCTGGTAATAAAATCTACAGCTGGAAAGTGGCCTTGGAGTCCATCTAATCTCTATCTTGCATTTTAGAAATGGCTCAGTTTGATTTGCCCAAGGCCACATGGTAAATTAGTGGCAAAGTCATGGGAAAACCCCAGCTTCTTGAGTCTCAAGTCAGTGCTGACATTTCCCAACTTGCTGTGCTCAGAATGCCTGCTTGTGTTGGAAACAAGTCGAAGAAGTAACTCTTAGGCTCAACAAAAGGCAGAGCAGATTTTGGTTAAATAATGTTACTATTCCCATGACCAGATAATGAATTGAGAAGCTAATATTACTTTTCAGAATGTGTCCATTCCAAGTAGCATCCATTTTCCTCCTCAGAATACACGGACTAGCTATTGGGAGTGGCTTCCATCAGAAAGGCAGATAACCTCTCTGTATAAACCTGAGTCTTCCATTAGCTTAAGGCCTGGTCCCCTGCACTTTCATGGTCCTCCCTCCAGAGGGCGCCCCATCATCATTATCATCATCATCACCATCATCACCATCATCATCTTCTTCATCCGGACAACTCTTAAAACACCCAGAAGATAAAAGCCCTTAGGGGGTTAGTTTTATATTACTAAATCAAAGCGCTTTCTAAAGCAGGCCTCAAGTTTTACAAGGCGGGCATCAGTGCAGTTACGGGGCCTGTTAGAGCCTTGCCTTCCTTCATCACATCAGCTGTTAACAGCCCATTCTTTGGGGAAAGACCTGTTCCCTTTGAGCTTCACTAACTGAGGATCCAGATCAAGTTAATAGTCTCACTCTGAGTCCAGGAAAGTTCCCTAACTTTTGGCGAGTCGGGCCTTGTATGTTTACATGTCTGTTACTCACATGCCAGAGAGCCTTCCCTCCAAGCTGCATATCTAACGTAGTTGAGGTTTTCCTTTTTGCCCGACCATCTGAACTCTCTCTCCCCCCTGCCCCAAACAAACTGAAGGCACTTACATTGGCATGTTGCTAGGCACGAAGTTACTGCAAGCAGCAACAAAGTCCGCGTATCCACAAAGCTGAGCATGTCTACCACTTAGACATGCAGACTCCTTGTGTCGCAGAGCCCCTGGGTCACCGGCGGAGGTATCACCTGGCGGGCGCAGGCATGCAGTCGTGGCCAGTACCTCCAACTTTGGCGAAACCTCCTGCCGCCTTGGTGCTAAAATAATAAAGCCCGGATCTGCCCTATTTATACGGCCAAAGTTTCCCTGGCCCGAGGGTGCCTCCAAAAGCGCTTCCACCAATGGGAAGGCCGGGGCTGGGGGCCCGGGCAGCCACAGCTGGGAGGAGACTGCGGGGGCGCAGAGGAGGGAGCGAAGAGGGGAGGGACGTGGCCACGGGGCTGGCTTTTTAAATTGGTTCCATTCTTTTGAGGACGTGGACACTTTTGAGGCTTTCAAGGGGAAACTCTGACTCGCTGTCTGCATACCTCCGCCCTTCCCATCCCCCCGCCCTCCCCCGCCCTTTCCAAGTTTGGAAACACTTTTAGACACGTCGGAGCACTCTGCAGACACCGACATGGGCAGTGCGCAGATCTCCGGGCAGCTGGGCAGCCGTAGAGGGGACGGGAACCCGGAGATCAAAGCAGGAGCTGTCCAGCCCGGCCTCACCTTGTGCCCTGCAGGCCACCAGCAGCGTGAAGGGGGCCAGGAGGACGCGTAGGGGACAAGGGAGGAGGGAGCCAGGACCCGACAACGTGGCGCAGCCTGAGGCCGTTCTCCCCCGCCCCCTCCAGCCCGCCCCTCCCCAGCCTCCGCCCAGCTTTTCTCCAGCTTGGGAGAGTTTGTGCGCCCACTTTTTCAGCAGTAACTCTCTCTCTCTCTCTCTCTCTCTCTCTCTCTCTCTCTCTCTCTCTCTCTCTCTCTCTCTGTTTCCCCCCTCTCTTTTCCTCTCCCTCCCTGGCTCTAGGAGAGGGTGATATGGGGGGGGGTGGATTCTGTCTGTGGAAGGTTGGGTGGGCTCCTACTGTTGGGGAATGGGGTGGGGAGTAGTTGGGGGCAGTAGTTAGGGAGGATGTGCTTTGTGCACATCCTTTGCGCACACCAGACTAGACCAAGCCATCGGGAAGTCCCTCCACCACGCTTCCCTCTGCTGAGGCTAATTTTAAACGGACTTTGGGGATTATCTGGCCTGCAAAATGACTGCAACAGATGGACCTGGACACCTCTCCTATGTGGTCCTCTTTCTGAGGTTGCGGTAGAGAACCCACGCCCTCCCCTTCAGGTTTCCAGTCTCCTCTCCTCTTCTTCACAGACTCCTTGTCTGCATTTACTAGCTCCATCCTGAGCCTGGACTCAGGTAACCCTCTAGTGAACCCCTCTAATCCCTCTTGACCTCGCTGTCCATTTACTGACCCCAAGCACCTTCCTGCCTTCTTCCCAGCTCCTTCCAAGGATTGGGGAAACGGCTTAGCCCATCTTGAAGGGCTTCTAATTGGAGTTTGGGGTGCAGTCAGTCTTCTCTGGTAACACCGCAAGCAGCACCCCATCAATGTAGATGTTAATTGTCTCCTCAAGGCTCAGCCTCCTTCTCCCCTTGTGGCCCCCTGCCACTCTATGTTCCCCCAGGGAGAGAAGGAGCTGGGGCCTTGACCTCGAACACTCCCTGGGGTGGGAAGCCTGAGCTCCTGAGAACTGTGAAATACTGAGTGCAGTCAACTTCAGTGGATAGCCCCTTTGCCCCTTTCCCAACCCTCTTGGCATGTCATTGCAGGCCCCAAAGAAAGACCATGGGTCCAGGCTGTGCTTCTGCTTGCCCATTACCCCCATTGAGGCAGCCCTGGATCACTTAAAGTCCATCCTCTCCCAGAAGTCAACGCAAAAAGGGCACCTTCAGGTCAGTTCCATCTCTATCAAAGGGAAATTGACTGGGCTCTAGTTCCTTACTAATCTTTTCCTCTTTCTTCCTCCCATCTCTTCCCTCCCCTCACTTTTTTGGAGGGTTGTACTTTAAGGAAGAATTTCTGTCTAACTCATCAGCAGCTGCTATAAACCAAGGGATTGAACATTCTTAAACTGTTTGCTTCCTCTAAACTTAAAGACAAACAAACAAAAAGGTTAATAGAAATAAAAGAGAACAACCAAAAACTGCAATAAACTCTTCTTTTATTCTAAGTAAGGGTACTGACTTGGGAGATAACTTTGAAAGGCTTTTTGAAATAAGTTGGAGTGAAGGCATTTGAAAGGATGTCAGGTCCGTTCTAGGAAGGTGTTTACAAAGAAGAATGAATCCATAGTCAATTGGATCACTTACATTTTAGAACAGTTTGTGGAAGTGCAATTAGCATTAAAACGCTCAGCTAGTTTTTGAGAATTAGAGAAATATGAATTCAAGCACGTTTTTATAAACTTAAAGGAAAAACATCTCTGCACAGTAAACTGATAACTTGAGAAGCATTCCTGGAAACTGATGCAAATACCAAATGCTGCCGGGTTCCCTCCCTGCTGATGTGGCAGGGTCTGAAGCAGGCAGTCCTCAGCGGTGGTGGGAGGTGCTGGCTCCAGATGGAACAATGAAAATGGAGAAAACTGAAGGGGAATTTTTCCTTTTAAAGTGGGAGACAGATTCCAGTTCTAGTAGTGTTTACGCATTCTTTTGAGCCTCTCTTTCTCTTCCTCATCACTCAGTGGGAAAGATATTTAATCAAGTGTTGGTGCTATAGGAGGACTTATTTAATGCTTACATTAAAATCTCTTTAATATATTGGGCTTCCAAACAGTGAGAGGCTTTTTGTGTGGATGGGGGTGGAGCTGGGAAGTGAGCTGACCCAAAGCCTAAAGTGAGTGTCCTGGGAATGGCTGTGATGGTGTGTGGGTGTCGGGGAAGGCTGGTGGCTGGAGGTAGGGGTGGGGGGCATTGGGGGGGAAGTTTGGAGACTGAGTTGGAGGAGCAAGCAGTAAGGGAAGGGGATAGAGGGGGTTAGAGGTTGAGAGTGGAGGATATAAGAAAGGAAGCAGAGATCAAAGACTTCTACATTTTGCTTTTAGACAATTAACACCTGGGTTCTTATTTCTAAATCATTCCCTGTTACTAAAAAGATGATCTCTTCAGCTCCCTATGACCTACAGATGACAAACTGGGGCACACTTTAAAGTATGGTAAGAGAATGGCTGGGAGCCTGTCTGTTGAAGGAACGCAGAGCAGCTTGAGAAAGCCACATTGTCTTATACTTTTTTCATTTCCTTGATCAAAGCAAGCATCTGACTGACGTCTCCTTTCAAACACTTATTAAAGATCCACTCTGCGGAAAGCATTAACACTACACTACCTCATTCTAGTTCTAGCTCTAGCTGAGTTGGTTGTCAAACAATTGCTAAGTAGGTATTAGCTGACAATTAGGATGGTAGCTGAAAAGTTTTGAGGGCTGACCTGTCTGTGTGATGTTTCTTCAAAAAACATGGAAATTCCTACCTTACATCATTTCAGTGGGGTTATTCAGGTCTTGCTGATTATTTAAATGACTATATATATATATATATATATATATATATATATATATTCAAATAATATTTAGTGTTGTGCCAATTACTGTATTAATTGGTGGGTGTATGACTGTGAAACAGAATGACATAGTTATTACCCTGAGGGCTTGTAGTCTGTTGGAGGATAGAGAAGAGTGTGGGGAGTACAGGGGGCTTATATATCTATGAGAGGGTTTATGATGAACAACTAATCTAGATGTAGGTGGGTGGAATCAAGGAGGGCTTCCTGAAGGATGCAGCAAGCTCAAGCCTTACACGTGAACAGGATTTAGAAGAGATGGGGACAGATCCAGGCACAGAGGCATGAGAAGATTTGACAGTTCTGAGGAACGGAAGTCTTTCAGCATGTGAGATTGTGGAGG
The DNA here is from genome assembly GCA_030848825.1 of Tadarida brasiliensis. Lineage (NCBI taxonomy): Eukaryota > Metazoa > Chordata > Mammalia > Chiroptera > Molossidae > Tadarida > Tadarida brasiliensis. The sequence goes on along the minus strand of CM061267.1, from coordinate 70,670,285 downwards.
GAAGGGGGAGAATAGAGGAAGGAACTAGAGATGGGACTGGTGGATTTGGCAGGGACCAGATCAAACAGCACCCTTTAAACTATATTCTGGAGCTTGTGTTTTCTTAACTGTGCTATGGGGTATGTTTGGATGGTTTAAAGCACAGAAATTATGTAATGAGAGAGTGCTTTTAAAAAAGTGACTTTGGCTTCAGTGTAGAGAAATTATTAGAAGGGGAACACAGCAGAGACAGAAACCAGTTAGGAGACTGCAGCAGTAATTCTGAAGGAAAACAATGGTGGCGTGCTGGTCTGAACTAGGGTAGTGCTGGTGGAGTTGGAGAGAAACTGGTGGGCTTTAGAAATAGAAGAAAAAGACTGAAGTTTGGTTGCAGCGATTGAGGGAGAACGAGGACCAGAGGAGCATCACCAGGTTTCTGGCTGTAGCACCTGGCTGCCTGCAGGTATTCTTGTCCATCCAGTTGGGAAATATTTGAGAGGGAGAAGGCTTGGGGTGAGAGAGGGGATGAAAAAGAGGTCAAATCGGGGTATGTTCAGTTTTGGGTGATTGTAGACCATTACGTGGATAGGTCTCTTAGATGATTAGATATTTAAGCTTGAAGCCCAAAACTTATACTTGGCCTAGATTTATGGATAAGAAATCATCAGATTATTGACGTCATTGGGGTAGAGGAAATACTCCAGGTTGTATGTATGCATGGAAACAGACAATAATAAAACCCAAGATAAAACCTTGAAAAGCTCCATCAAGTCAGCAATGAATAGAAGAAGAAAATTTAAAGGTGACTAAGAAGCAGCAGCTACATGGGGTTGGAAGAAAACCATAGTGTCTCCATCACTGAGGGCAAAATAAAGGTAGACAACAATGCTTGGTGGGTGGCGGGCTAGGGAGGAAGGTGTCTGAGGGGAAAAAGGAGAAACATCTGTAACAAAAATAAATTAATAAAAAAATAATAAAGGTTGATTAGAGGAAGAGAGCATAATTTTTTGGGTGCTGAAAAGTTTGTGTTTCTGAGAGGTCAAGTAAAGGCTAAAAAGAGTACATAAATTAGCAACTTGGAGGTCAGCTGGTGACCTTGGTGAGGATGCTTTCAATGGATTGGAATCTGGCTGAGAGAAAGTGGGAGAGTGAGGCAATAGACACATCTGAGAAATGTGTTAGGCGATTTCATGGTTGTGGGAACAGTGTTGAGAATGCACTTTGCAAACCTAGATGGTACAGCCTACTACTGTAACTGCATGTGCTATACTTTCATCCAACGGGCAGCACAGTAGGTTTGTTTACAGCAGCATCACCATGGATACGTAAGTAACGCATTGCACTACAATGTTGCAAGAGCTACATCACTAGGTGGTGGGAATGTTTAGCTCCATTATAATCTTCTTAAAAAATTAAACTTATTCATGTAACATTGGTTGATAATATATAAATTCCAAGTGTTCAACAATATAATTTGGTATCTGTATACTCTGTTATATGTTTGTGGGACCACCGTTGTGCACACCATCAGCCGTGGGCCAAAACGTTGTTATTTGTCACATGACTGTATAACAGAAGTCAAGAGAAAGCTGGGGTATAGTTTAAGGATGATGTTAGGATTAATATGGAAGAGAATTTTGCATGTTAGGATCAGACTATCCAAAGCAGATGTTTAATCTTACTCCATTTTAAAGACTTCCATTGAAACGTTCTCCTTCTTGAGGTTTCTGTCCTATACCTCTCTCCTCAATTGCTTTTAAGTATTAAAGCAAGAAGCACGTAAGTGTTTGCAACTTTTTTTTTTTAACTTGGTAGTGAATGGTCATTTTTTGGGGGTCCTTTAAAATGTGTAGACAAAGTCAGTTTATCTAATAGTCTATGAATCCCAGTTTAATCTGGGGAATTAATCTGGGATTTAGTGCCCCATTTTTCAAGTTTATGAAATAATCACTCAGGCATTCATGTACTCATACCGATTGTATGGATATAGTTGTTTTGTGGTATCTTGTTATTGACTGTTCCATAGTCGATAGTCCATATTTCAGAGGGATCTATTAGGGCACACAAATTTCAGCTTTAAATGAAGTCCACCTTTTTCTCTGAGAAGATGCTGATTACATTTCTTCAGCTAGTTCCAAATCCATCCTTAATTTGTAGAGCACCAGAATGCTGATGCATTCCAAAAGTCCACTCTGGCTTATTAGAAGTTTGGTTGGCTTGGTTTCCAGGCTCATATTTTTCAATTCTTTTCAAGTGGGTGGAAGAAGTAAGGAGACTTTTACTTCAGTTGCAAAAAAGGTTCTGGGTGTTGGTAATTGATTGATTCACCCATTAAGTTGAATCAAGATACATTCTCTTTGGTTCCTACATTATTATAGAAAAAGAATTATAAAAACTTAATTGTATGTGATACCATATTTAGAATTTATATAATTTGTTTATATAATTTGTATTTCATCCTAAAATACTAGCATATTAAGTTAATGGTACTACCGACGAACACTTTAGAATTTAAAATTTGATTTTGACCTTTGGCATTCTCTACTTGCATGAACCATCTTTCAGTTATTTAATGGGACATCGTAACTACCTATTATAGAGTATGCTAAGCACTGTGCCAGGATTTTACATAAATTACCTCAAATCTCTAACAATCATCTAGACTTTAGTGGGGTGTGTTTTATTATTCCCAATTTTACAAGCAAAAACCTGAGGCTTCGAGAGATGAAGTGATTTGTCTAAGGTTTCCTAGGCATCCTAGAATGGGTCAAGTTCACACACTGTAAAGTGTGTAAAGCATTTTCAAAATGCTTTGTAGTCCTAATATCTAGTATCTCTTATAATGATAATTGATGAATTAATTAAAGGAGTTAATTGTTCATTGACTGACTTCACTTGAATGTGAGGTCTTTAATAGCAGAGATGATGCCTATTTTATTCACACCTCCAACCCTAGATCTGGGCACAGTGCCTGCTGAATAATAGATACTTAGCCAGTATTTACTCTATAAATGAAGACTGATTTGGCATGACATAACTGGAGACTATAGAACTTAAATGTAAATTCTAGTTATTTTTTTCATTGATGGCTTACCATTTAACCCACAGATTTTAAATTTCTTTTTTATTAATAGGCAAGAGGGGCAATTAACACATGAACTTTACTTGAATAATATGTGAATGTATTTTAACCAACTCACCCAATAGTAGCATAATTATTCCTTGATATCTCTTAAACATTTTATTTAATTAAGTCAGATTTATGAAGAACAAAGTGATTGAGGAATAGGAAAAAGCTAATTTTATTAATTATAAAGTCACAAAATGTTAGAGTTGAAAGACAATTTAGATGTCATCCAAATCATAAGTATAAATATGTGGAATCAGAATTTGTTTTCCTGTCATATTTCTGAAGTCTGGCCAATATCAGGTAACAGCACGTATTCAATACGTTTTAGTTGCATGAATTAATACATTGCATAAATGAGTAAACATGCCTGGAGAGGTGATGTAATGGCCTAGCTTATGGTAGACCTGTAACCGGGGGATCTCCTGATTCCCAGTCTTTTGCTCTTCCCTTTAAATTAAAATAACATCTAGCATTTGTCTGGCATATTTTGCAATATTTAACCTTTATAACAGTCTGAAGATTAGTTATTATTTTACAGAGGAGAAAAATGAGGCTCAGAAAAGTTAAAGTTTTTCTCCAGATTTGTGGTTCTCAAAGTGCGGTCCCTGGACCAGTAAATACTAGCATCACCTTAGAACTTGTTCAAAATACAAACCACGTGCCCCATCTCAGACCTACTAACTCAGAAACCCTGTGGGCTAGCAGCAATCTGTGTTTTAACAGTCCTCCAGGTGATTTAGTATTGAGAAAGGGTTAAACTTCAGATAGATGTAAATTTAACATCATGGAGAAATAGATGTGAGCAGGACAAGATGAAAAAGTGGGAGAGGCCAGTTAAAAAATAATTAACCCCTTTTCTTTATTCTTCTTCAGTCCAAAAAGCCCCCTTCAAATCCACTTTCACTCTCTCTCACATACATGCTGACTTACTGCTTCTTTTCTTTTTTTTTTTTCTTCTTTATCCTCACCTGAGGACATTTTTCCGTTTTTTGTTCAGATAGAGTGGGAGGGAGAGAGAGGAAGAGAGAGAGAGAGAGAGAGAGAGAGAGAGAGAGAGAGAGAGAGAGAGAGAGAGAGAAACATATCGACGTGAAAGGGACACATCGAGTGGTTGCCTCCCGCACAACCAACCAGGGCCGGGGACAAACTGCAACCGAGGTACATGCCCTTAGCGGGAACTGAACCCGGGTCCCTGTGGACCGCAGGCCGACGCTCTAACCGCTGAGCCAAACCGGCCAGGGCCTGCTTCTTTTCTTGATTCTCCTTGGTTCAAGGGGATAGGTAACTGAACATTCCGAAAGACTACTAATTGTTCTTTATTTGCAGTATTTGTAACAGCAAAGGAAGACAGTTTTAATCCTTTTTTGTTGATTCAAACTCTATTTAAGAGTATTTGAGTAACATAACATTTACAGTGGAAAAATGCGTTCTGAAGGGTTATACATGAACTCTTGAAGAAAACTAAGTGTGATCGCCCAGTAGTTAGAACTCAGCGCTAATGAAGTCTGGACTGTAGCCTCAGGTCCTTATGGACCAGTTAATGTCTCCCTGGTACAGTACTTTGAAATTCACCAGTCTGTGGACCTGGTATGGAATTCCCTGTGTAATTAAACAATTCAGGTGGGACAGGAAAGATTCATGGTTAACTAAATCCATTCATTAATCATTCTAGAAAATTCACTCCCTCCCCCAAAGCTCAGAGGAGTTTGGAAATATTTTATTTATATATTGACATCACAGACATATGCTTCTATTCCCTGTAGTTCCCACATCACGTTTCGATACTTGAATAAAAATGGCACCCCACAGCCTTAAAAAATGAACTTTCCTTCTGAAGCACTCAAGAGGCTAAGTAAGAGAATAGATCATCCTATTTTGGGATGTGCAAGATGCTGGACTAAAACACTGGAGAAGTCACTGTTTCTGTTTGTGAGTCCCTGATGGGTTTTCTGACAGGTCTTTATTTGCTAACTGTGGCCTCTTAGGCACCTGATGATCCAGGCCTGCACAGGCTCTGGAAGCAGGTCCTATCCTTGTACTGAATGAATTTAAGAAGCTCCAGTTGTAGCAATTTCTAACTGCCATTCACTGGATTTCACTCTATGGCACTGTTCTTTTTCTGGGCTTCATATATCTAAAACCCGATCTAAATTCTATGCCCATTCTTGTAGTATACCTTCCATCTTCTTGCACCTGAGTTCCCCTTTTGATAAAACACCTGCTTCCTGGATGTTTGGCTTTTTTTTTATTTTACCTACTCATTCATTTGTTCATTCACTCAACACAACTACTACTGTCTATGCAAGATAGAATGTTGAAAACTAGGCCTGAAACATGATCTTGGCAACCTTCCCGTTACCACCCTTTCCTGACACCCTGGAGACCGGAGTCCTGCCCCTAAACTTCAGCATCGGGTCTCTATGCTCATGTCTGTTACTGCTGCAGACCTGCCTGCTTAGATCTGCAAAAGTGCGCCCCGGGGCTCTGTATTCCAGCACCTGTTGCAACACCTGCATTCCTTCTTGCAGGAGCTGGTCGGCCCAGCTCATACTGGTTATCAACACGCTTGCCCTGCTTCTGACTTCCTGCTATTGCCTGCAGGAGAGTCCATTTCTGTGCCTGCTCCCAGTGTCCACTTTTCTCTCAGAATCTCCATCTGAGAAGAGAGGATGGGTTTTGCCACTTCCTCTAGCCACATCTTGTTTTGGATTGTGTGCTCAATGAACGATGATGGTGTTCCAATTATGTGCCAGGAGCAAATGCAGAGATAGATAGAGGGATAAGGTATAGATTTCAAGCTCGGAAGATGACACAAATATAGTAGATCCTTCCCAGTTGTGAGGATAAGGAGATATTTCAGGTACTTAAGATTTTAGGGGGGAAATAAGGTTATAGAGAGACTAAATGCAAACCCTTATAAATCTCTGTGTAATCTCTAAAGTAGAATGATCAAGACAGCATGCTAAATAAGGAAAGCATCGGTGACATTTTTCACAACTTAAATTACTAATAATGGTTATGGTACAATTGATTTCCATTTACCATCTCTTGCTCAATAGAGATTTCTCAGGGTCTTTCTCCCCTGCCATTTCAGTGAAATGCCCATACATTTGCTTTTTGCTTTGCTGAAGATAATATACATATGACCCCCGCCCAGTATCTGGTTCTCCATTCAAATTCTCAATGCCTTTCTGATTTCAGGATTTGGATTTGTTGACTCCTGCATCCTTAGTCTCAGACATAACTCTCCAGAGCATCTGCCACCAGGCCCCTCTTACACAAATATCACTTCCCTCCTTCCTAGCAGCTGCGGGAGCGCCATTTTAAGGTCCTGGTTTATGTCTCCTCTTATTCCCTTATTTCCTAAAGCCTCAGGGAAGAAAACCTCTGTTACTCCCATACCATCTGCTTTACTTTACTTTTTTATTCCTAACACCATTCTTTTTTCCTAATTATTCCCAATAGGAGTGAGTCATAATTCTTATACATACTGAAATTGAGATTCTTGTGGTTGGAAAAAAGGATACATAACTAAATCTGTACATACTGGGCTCTCTTGTTTACTAAAATTTGAAGTAGGGGCAATTTACTAATGGGAAGGGTTACTTTACCTAACAGGAGAAAATGGTGCATTAGCTCATTAAAAGAAAGGTATTTTGATCCTTGTTTCTATGAGTCAGTGTATGTGTGTGTGTTTAGATTCCACATATAAGTGAAACCCAGAAGGGAAGGGTGGGGAGATGCATGAAAAGTGGAATATAGTCAACAATATTGTGATGAGTCTGCACGGTGGCAGATGATTACTAGAATCAGTGGGGTGATCACATTGTAAGGCATAACAATGTCAGATCACTGTACTGTACACCTGAAACTAACATAACCAATAAAAGATTGTATACCAACTCTACGTGAATTTAAAAAGGTAATAAAATATTAATATGGAAACATATAATGCATTTAAGATTATAGAGATAATTCTCCAGGGTGAGAGTGGGTTTCCACCTGGCACCCTGGGCTGCTGGGATAGGGTCTCACCACCTTGTCCCTGAACTGGAATAAGCAGGTTTGAAAAGAATTCACTTACTTGTTTTTTGTTCATCTTTCTTAAATGTGTATGTAGCTCACATTTATTTCAATGTTTAATATTAATTTAATATTAATATTTGGGGACTTTATTTAGAAGTTTAGTGATGTGTTTGTGAACAGAACTATGCCCCAGGAATTTCACTCTTATTTATATGAATTAGCCTATGGTAAAATTGGCTTTGTTTTACATCCTTTCACTTAAAGTCATAATTTCCAAGAATCTATCAATGACTTTAAGTAAAGATTTACAGTACATATTCAGAGTTAGGGTACAATTAAAGAGCTGTGGGAAAATAAGGTTATTGATAGGATAAAGAGAAGTTCTGAAGGGTACCTTGTGCTATATTAAGGAGTCTTCCTTTAATGTATAGTCCATGGATAAAATGACTGGATAGTTTCAAGCAGGAGAATGCTACCATCTGATACAGGTTTCAGTAAGATAACCAAGCAGCAGTGCAAAGAGGCTGGGCAGTCACTTAGAAAGTATCATAATAGTGCAGGGATGATGAGGCCTTCATGTAGGGCTAAAGCAGTAAAGATAGAAGAGGGCTGATCTGAAAGATATTTAAAACTCAGAATTCATAGAACTCGATGATTAATTAAATATGGAAAATTGAGAAGTTCTTGCCTTGGACTACTAAGTGGATGTTGATGTCAGTACTTGAAATAAGAAAGATAGGTGGAAAAGCAGTGTGTGTGTGTGTGTGTGTGTGTGTGTGTGTGTGTGTGTCTTTGTATATTCATTAAAACATTAACTTATATCATTATATTCAGCAGACTTTTGATTAACCAATTACCCAGGCACTGAGGATATCAAGATATATAACTCTAGTCCTTAAGAAGCTGATATATTCAAAGCAGCACTATTGACAATAGCCAAAAGGTGGAAACAGTTCAAATATCCATCAGTGACTGAATGGATAAACAAAATGTGGCATATCCATACAATGAAATTCTATTCAGCCATAGAAAGACATTAGGCACTGATACATGTTTCAGTATGGATGAACCTCGACAGTATTATGTTAAGTGAAGGTAGTAAGTTACAAAAGATCACTTAATGTATGATTCCATTCATTTGAAATACTCAGAATAGAGGCAGAAAAAATATTTGCTGTGGCCAAAGGGATGGAGGGAAGGGGCAATGGAGACTGCTTAATGGGTGTGGGGTCTCCGTTGATGATGATGAAAATGTTCTGAACTCTATTGTAGTTCATGTTTGTACAACACTGTGCATATACTAAATGACATTGAATATTACATTTTAAGATGGTTGATTTTACATTGGGGATTTAATTCAATAATTTTTTTTTTTTTTTAAAAGAAGCTCACAGTCTTGTGAGAAAGACTAGTAAAGAATACGGCAAATCAATGTGAGCCATCTATAATTTTCCCAAATAATACAAAATGTTCTTCAAGCTGAAGAAACTGTCTGAATAAAACTTTAGCAGCTATGAAAGCCCATAACATGAGCGGGGAGCAAGAAGGGACTTAAGAGTCCATTTGGTCTATTTTTACAGTCTTGATTGCCACGCTTCAAGTGAGGCATAATGGAGTCATTCCGGAGACGCAAAGTGGTTCCATCAATGTCTTGTAACCAGTCAATGGCAAGAGTCTGAAATAGTACAGTTCACTGATTCTTGGAACTTTAATCTTTTCCTTCTATAGACTTCATCTCTGAAATATTTGTACAAAGTACAGTCAGAAGATGATATTGACAATTCAAAGAATTACAAATGGAAAAATAATTGTTTAAGAAAGAATAGTGGAAACTCATGACATTAACTTAAAGTTATATGGTCTTTAATGTTTTAGATGGATTTTCCAAAGAGCATTAAGAAATCTGTACTACTGAACAATTATTATTTATTTATTTTTTTTATCCTCACCCGAGGACGTTTTTTCATTTTTTGTTCAGACAGAGTGGGAGCGAGAGAGAGGAAGAGAGAGAGAGAGAAACATCGACGTGAAAGGGACACATCGAGTGGCCGCCACCCGCACGACCAACCAGGGCCGGGGACAAACTGCAACCGAAGCACATGCCCCCAGCGGAACCAAACCCGGGTCTCTCTGGACCGCAGGCCGACGCTCCAACCGCTGAGCCAAACCGGCCAGGGCTGAACAATTATTTTTAAAAAAATAAACAGTGGGCCCAGCCAGTGTGGCTCAGTGGTTGAGTGTCCACCCATGCACCAAGAGGTTGCCAGTTTGATTCCTGGTCAGGGCACATGCCCAGGTTGTAGGCCAAATCCCCAGTGGGGGGCATGCAGGAGGTGGCCAGTTGATGTTCTCTCTCATCGATGTTTCTATCTCTCTCTTCCTCCCTCTCTAAAATCAATAAAGAAAAAAAAAATAAACAATAGGCTAAAATATGTACTGTAGTGAACATATTTTAGGAATTGGCAGAATGGTTTCACAATTAACTGAAGGTACTTTCCTAAGTAAAATGCAAAATAAGCATATTTACAACCTTTATTTTCTACACCTCTTTTAAAAAATAGAATACTGTTTCTTGTATATTTATAATACCTTTCAAATATGGTAATGAACAAATGAAATCATTGAACAGTTAGGATAGCTCCATTTCTCAATATTGGAAGAAATATTACTTTAACCTACCTCCTTCTCAAGTGAATCATTTATCCATTTATTTAGCAAACACGTATTGAATCATGGGCATTGAGGAGAGAAGAATGCTTAAGAAGACAATTGCCTTTAAGTTGCTTATAATTTAGTGGGGATGTGTGAGAGAGAAACAAAACAACGTGGTAAAGGTTTTTCTTGGGAAAACAGAAAAGAGGCATCTAACTTTGCCTGAGAATATTAAGGTGGGTCCCCAAGAGATGATGAGTCTTGGTGGTTGAGGGTTTGTTAGGTTGACACTGCAGGGAATGAACAAGACTATGCAAAAGCATAGCAGCATGATGGAATAAAGGCATTGGTAATCTCAGGTGAGAATGTTCCTACTCTCTTGATCTTAAAGTCTAGCAAAAAAGACAGGCGTGAAACAAGTCTGCACCATAAACTGTGATGAACCACCTGACAGGAAATCTGTGGGATGCTATGGGAGTACATGGCAGGGGCTCTAGCCATGGGACACAGGAATGGACTCTGAGGAAATGACAAACTCAGAATTAGAATTACGTCTTAGCTTGAGTTCTCATAACAAACTACCACGGACTGGGTGGTTTAAACAACAGACACTTAATTCTCACAGTTCTGGAGGCTAGGAAGTTCAAGATCAAAGGGGCCCACATATTTGGTTCCTGATGAGAACCATCTTCCTGGCTTGCAGACTGCTGCCTTCTTGCTGTGTCCTCACATGGAAGAGAGAGAGAGAGAGAGAGAGAGAGAGAGAGCGAGAGAGAGAGACAGACACACACACACACACACACACAGAGACACACACACACAGAGAGAGAGAGAGAGAGAGACACACACACACACACACACACAGACATACACACACACACACAGAGAGAGAGACACATACACACACACACACACACACACACAGAGAGAGAGAGAGAGAGAGAGAGACAGAGAGACAGAGAACTCTGGTCTCTCTTCCTCTTCTTAAAAGGACACTAATCCCTTCATGTAGACCTCACCCTCATGAAGGCATCTAAACCTAGTTATCTCCCAAATACCACCTCTAAATACCTTTACATTTGAATTTGGGGTGCTGGGGGGACACAAACATTCAGTCCACAACAAATAGGTGCCATTTAGCTAAAAGAAGAAGGATCAGTGAGGTAGGGGTTGAACTCATGGAGGTTTGTCTCAGGTAAGCCAGAAGAAAATCAGGGAGGGCCTTGAAAGACATCTTAAGATATATATCTTAATGTCAGTGAGAATCCACCAAAGAGTATTAAACCCTAACCAAAACATTAACCCTAACCCTCTAACTTTAACCATGATCAGATTTTGTTTAGAAAGAGAACTCTGTCAGTGATCTAGAGAATGGATTGGAGAGGGGTGAGTGAAACATGACCCTTTAAGAGACTTTCAGATGAGAGATGAATGGTAATGGGACTTGGGGTGATAGTATTGGGGATGAGGAAAATTAGGCAGATTTGAGATTGAGAATTAGGAAAAGGAGGAATTAAATATGACTACCAGGTTTCTGCCTTGTTGTGGTAACATTTCTGAGATAGAAAATCCTTGCTGATGAGTGTATTTGAGTTTGAAAAAAATACTTAATTCCTTTTCAGGCATGTTGTGTTTGAAATATCTGCATATAATGTCTCATGTTTGGAACATGGGGGCTGTTTATGGTAAAGGATCATAAGAGAAGTGGAAAAGTAGGCAGCATTCATGTCTTAGAGGACAAAGGTTTATCTTGAAAGGATAGAGAATCACTGAAGGATTTTCAGTAGGACATTTCTGTGCTTTAATTTGTGTTATAGAATATTGATTCTGGCAGTGAGAAGGATGGATCATAGGGAGTTGAGATTGGAGGCAGACAGTTAAAAAACAATTGCATTACATAACGTGGTGGTAGGTTGGACAGGAGAAGGAGGAGGGGACTAGTATATTTCAAGGACAGGTTGATAGAATTTGTTGAGAGAATATCGGGTTAAGGAAAAAATTCCTAAGTGGACTTTGGAACCCTGAGTGGATGGTGGTGGCATGAACAGAGATGAGGAAAGCAGGGGGAAAGGTAGACTTATGAATTTTAACTTAGATTTGCACATTGTATGTATGAGATGATGCAGGACATCCATCTGTTGCTGACTAGCAGGCAACCGCTGCTGGCTTCTGGGACATCGCGATTGGTTGTCTTGTTAATAATGACCTATCATAGTTTCCCTCCATAACTCCTATCTTTATCTTGGTCTATATAGATAAGCCTCCTCTTTCTGTCTGTATATTATTCTTCTGAAAAGACTTTTATCAAAGAAATAACTTAATATCATTAACACTGAAGGTTCACTCTTGTTCTATGAACTCAGTGTTAGCCTTATATAGACAACTAATTCTGTATATTTCAATTAGGATGTTTTGCCATTTTCTCAATTCAACATACTCATATCTAGGCTTTACAAAATTCTTTCATGATATCCGGAATGCTTATCATTTCTCCTGAGTCTCTTTGTGTAATAATCTTCTCCTAGTTGTACACATCTGAAACCTCAGGATTATCAGAATCTGCCATAATCCTGGTTGTTCAAATTCAGTTAATCATAAAGTCATATTTTTTCCCCTTTAAGATGCCACTTGTTTCAATCTTTCTTATACAGCTATCTCTAATGTTCTAGTTGATAAAAAGAAAATTAAAAACATTTATTAAGATGTTACAGTTGCTCAGATTGTAGTTCCACTGGAGAGATAAATATGTAAGCCAACAAATGCTATGTAATATGATGTGGAATCATTACAGAGTACAGTGTATAGTGGAGGCCCCAATAAGCAAGCAATTAATTCAAGCTATGAAAATTGACGAAAGTTTATAAGAGAAGCAAAGCCCTCGCTAAATCTTGAAAGATGAATTGGAATGGCATGGTAGATAAGAAGAGAAAGACATGGAGGTAGGGGGCTCAGCAAGAACCAGAATGTTGGAGCTTAGAAAAGCTATGGCATGTTGTAGCCACCATCCATAGCTAGTAGGGCTAGAGTACAAATTGTGTTGCAGAATATAGCTGGAAATAAGGGTAGGGAAGTACCAAATCAATTATCCTAAATAAGGAATGCATCACACTACACCCAGATTTCTGTCCCAGCTTTCTAACTGTTTTTGATGCCTCTAGTCTAAATACTATATTTTATATGGTATTTAGAATTAGTTTTCCAAGTACTGTCATATATATGACCCATTTAGCCATCACAACAATCCCTTGAGGTTGTAGCAAGCTCAAGTTAATAACTTTCTCAATATCAACAAAGCCAAGTTTAGACCCTAGATCATCTATATCAAATTGCCAAAAGCTTGGCATTTGTCTATGCATTTTGTGTATTTCTTCCAAACTATCTTTCGTACAATGCTATGATTATCATTCTACTGTTAAAAACTTTCATTAGCTTCCTATTATCCTATATCAGCAAGAAGAGCCTCTCTGCTTGACATTTTCAAGGCTCTCTATAATTTGGAACCATCATACATATTTAATCTTATTTTCTACTACTCAACAAAATTTGCCTTTGTGCTTTGGTTATCTATTGCTGCCTAACAAACTAGCCCAAAACTTAGTGGCTTAAAACAACAAATTTTTTATTTATGGATCAGGAATGCAAGTAGGGCTTAACTGGGTGATGATTCTGTTCTACTTTGTATTAACTGAGTTCACTCAGGGTTCAGCTGGCAGCTGGTCTTGTCCAACTGGCCCAAGATGGCTTTGTTCATATATCTCTTGCCTGAGCAGAGATGACTAAAAGGCTGGGCTCAGCTGGGACTGTTGACAGAAATGCCTCCATGTGGCATCTCTAGCACAGCAGTTGAAATTCTTATTTAGCTCCTGCAGAGTGTTTTAAGAGACTAAAGCAGAAGCTACAAGACTTCTGCTGTCTTAGTTATGGAAGTCATGCAGTGTCACTTCCATGACGTTGTATAATCATAAAGAGAGCTTCAGTGGCAACTGAGGTTGAAGAGGATGGGACTACCCAAGAGTATGGTTACCTAGAAGCATTGTCCAATAGGGAGTTACTTTTGGAGACTAATAAACACACAACTTCAGTTAAACACATTCTTATTGGATGTGCACATGCCATGCTGCCATGCTTATTCATGCATCTGGACCACTACACGTGTTGATCTTCTCATCAGATTCTATTCCATCTTTCCCTTGACTTATCTACATCCTTCTTGTCCTTCAAGGACTGTTCAAGTCTCACCTGGAGCATTTTGAATCTTTCTCTGAATACTCTTGTTCTCAAAATAATCTTCCCTATATTTAAAATACAATAGCATTTTGTAGTCTGGCAATAGGACTAGCAAAGAAGAGACTGAGTTGGAAATATTTGGTTGAAAGTATCAACATTGAGCTACTATTTACAGAATCACAAAATACCAGGTGAGCATTGGGTTTGGGAGGAAAGATTAATTTTTGTTTGAACAGGTTACTTTGAAGGTAAGTGGAAGAGCCAGATGGAATTTGCAAAGAGTAAAAGTAGAGGAATGGGCCCTGGCCAGTTTGGCTCAGCGGTTACAGCATCGGCCCCCTGGACCGGAGTCCCGGGTTCGGTTCCTGTTAAGGGCACATACCTCGGTTGCAGTTTGTCCCTGGTCCCGGTTGGGGTCGTGTGGGTGGTTACCAGGCGATGTGTCTCTTTCACATCGATGTTTCTCTCTCTCTCTTCCCCCCTTTCTCCCTCCCACTCTATCTGAAGATAAATGGAAAAAAAAAATGTCCTTGAGTGAGGATAAAAAAAAAGGAGAGGAATGGACACTGGGAGGGAGGTCAGATTACAGAGATAGATCTGGGACTCTCCCAAAGAGGAGGTGCTTATTCGGCTTCTGAAGGGAGTGTTCTAAGAAACTAAAGCAGAAGCTGCAAGACTTCTATCTTAGTTATGGAAGTCATGCAGTGTCACTTCCATGACATTCTGTAATTGTAAAGAGAGCTTCAGTGGCTTGAATAAGCTTGCCAGAGGAGAATTTGCAGAGATGAAAAACAAAAAAAACAAGGGCAGATTTGGGGGGAATTTTTGCAGCAGAAAGAACATGAAGATCCAGAGAATGAGCAAAGAAAGACACAGGAAGAGACCTGAGGGAGTGCAGAGCTTCAAGTAGGTGAAGATGGTCAAGTATTAAGGCTGGAAATATGTTTAAGAAGCAGAGGACTAAAGAAGACCATTGAATTTCATGATTAAGAGGTCACTGGCCACTGATCTAAGAATTATTAGGAGGAAAGCTAGATTGTGCCCAGTGTAAGTGGGTGATAGATAGGGTTAGGAAGCAGGAGTCTTGAGGGCAGACTGGCCACTTTTTCAAGAAGTTTAGCAATAGAGAAAAAATAGAATATCATCTGCAATAGAATTACAAATAGAACTCTTAATGATGACTGTTCTTCTCTGATGGGGGTCATTAAGTGGGAGTAATGTGTGCATCTGTGCATGTGTGTGGGGGGTGGGTATATATTACGTAGGAAAGTTTTCCAAGCGAAGCCCTACATTAAAATCACTGGAGGACTAATTACACTTCCTAAGGCCCCAAACCAGATCTACTGAATGAGAATTTTTAACAGTGGGCCCCAGGCATCTGCAGGATACAAAAAAAAAAGACTCTTGGAAACTGACTTCAAGGTTTTGGTATATCCAGGGATCCTTGGGTTTTACAAAATAGTTGATGTCTTCATGGGGGTAGGTCTCAAATGGAATTAAGTTGTTAAAATGGAAAATTGCGAAATAAAAACTACAGTAAGAATTCAAGATGTAATAAAGTATAAATATAGAAGACAAATATCTCTAATTGAAGACACACAGTTTAGCAGCTACAGAAGAAGGCATATACTTTAGATAGAATTTTTTTTTTTTTTTTGCCTTAGCAAGCAACGTGGACAATTTTAAGCAAGTCTATCATCAGAACTCTAAGCTATTTTCCTTTTCCTCATTTTTTCTTTTTTAAAAACTGGGCTGGGGGAGGAGGGTAAAAAGAATGTGGTTTGTGAGGCAAACTAAACCTCAGGAATTATTTCAAACCAAACACTCTTTCTAACTATTTGAAGTCTGGAAGTCTGGATATTGGGGGCAGGGGAATGAGCCAAACTTGGGCTGTGGAACCATTTGTCATTTCCTGGGAGGTGCCCTGTACTTAACCCTTAAGGGCAGCATGTCTGAATACACATTTGAGATTTGATCAAGGGCAGGTCCAACCTCAGCCTTTTCCTTTATATATTTCAGATTGGTGTTTTCCTAACCTACACCTCAGTGGAAAAGAGGTGTTAGGTTGTGCGCCTGTTTTCACAGCGAAATCTTTATTAAAATGGAACGTCTGGCTTTTGTTTTGCACTAGCGTGCCAGGAAAGGGTTACAGAAGCCTGTCTTTTCTTGATGTATAACAGCTGGTCAGAAAGCACAGCAGCTTCCCTCACTCAGCTCTGAGTTGTACTAACTCACCACCATCCCCATCCCCCACCGCCTCTCTACTCAGTAAAATCTTTGCGAAGTTGAAATCCAGTGGTAAGCCAAGGAAGCAGATTTAGTTCATCAGTTTGGAGAGGACGAAGAATGAGATTGTTGCAGTCAGAAAAGAGGTTTAAATGCAGCAACTGGTATGCAGTCTCCAAGATTCATGGTTACAGCGTCGTTCCTGAAAGGAATAGTTCAGGAGAAGAAGCAGTCTTGGTCTTATTAAGAGGCTGAGCTAGAACTGGAAACTCCAAGCCAAAATCACAATCAAGTCTGAAAGCTCGGCATCTTCAATTATGTGAACACTAGTTGGAGCTTTTTGCTGTATGCAACTTCCAGTAGATAACAACTCCCATTGTCCCTCTAATCAGCGTCTCACAGAACTAAGGCTTGCTCGCTTCAAAGAAGCAGAGACAAAGATGAAGTGTCCATGAAGTGGCACACCCTTGGGTCAGCGTAATGACCACTTAGGCTGTGGAGAAATCCACATGATGCATGAGGTCCTTAACTTAAACTCATTAAGGAACTATATATTACATTTTCTCTGAGTCAGAATAAGTGCTTGAAATAGCAATCAGCAAGGAAAGGTTGACATGTTGGTCTCAGAATGGCCTTTCTCTTTCCCTCTGTCTGTCTGTCTCTCTGTGTCCTGGTCTCTGAGTCTGTGTCTCTCTCTTGCTCTTTCTCTCATGAAGATAAAAGTCGGTGTGTAACCCTCATCTTTAGAGTAAAATTAAGTCCCCAAGGAAATAAAAGAACTCATTTTTTCATTTAAATCCAAGGATAGCCTGGGTGGACCACAAAACTGATTTGAAAGGTAGGGTTTGGGGAGAGAGAGAGGGAGAGAGAAAGAGAGAGAGAGAGCAGAAGTTTTATAAATACAAAACTGCTACAGAACGAGAAGGCTGGTCTCTCGGATGGAGGCTCTGAGAATGCTCTCTGCCAGGGCTCCCCTGATCGGCCACGCTGGCTTCTCTCTGGAAGGGAGGGCTGTGGGGCGCAGCTGGGCTGGGCTCCAGCTGGTCAGCTATGTGGCACTGCTGCTATTGTTGAACAAAATTCTTTCCTCATTACACATTTCTCTTCTCAGTTCAATAGAAAGTACAGTTCTCGGGATTTTCTCTTCTCGCACTTGAAGGAAACCAGAAAAAATGAAGCTTATTATTCTCCTCATTTGCGGAATCTGTAGCTGGAAGCCACTTTATATAAAGTTAATCCTAAGAATACAGATAAAAGGAAGAGAAACTTGATCAATCATATAGGATGAATATACAAGCAGAATCTATAATTTACCAATAGAGAAAGAAATAAGTTGGGCTGATTGGCTGGTTTTAATGAACTCCAATTATGTGGCAATTTGCTTTAAATTGGTTGTATGAATTTAATGATCAGTCTAATATTGTTCCTATCATATGTTAAGGAAAACTTCTGAAGCTAGAACATTAATCTTTTCTGGCAAATTATTAAAATCTTGGCAAGAGCAGAAATGAGACAAGGGTAAGAGTCTCTTCAAGACTCTGATCTGTACATTGGGGCTGATATTTTCTTGGCCTACATACACAGAATGATGAACAGAACCATTATTTTTGAATTCACCAATTACTCTTGAAAATCAAGTGGAAAGGCTTTGCAAATTATGTCAGTGATTCTCAACTAGGGTGGGGAAGTTGAGGAATAGGAGTGATAGTCACCTAGGTTTTCAACTTAAAGAAGGCTGTTGTCAGATTTGAGGACACCAAGTCATGATCTTTTCCCTTAATTTTAGGTTCTGAGGCTTCCAATTCCTGGCTAACATGGCCCCAAATAAGACAGAATTTTACATGATCAGTTATCTGTGAGTTGGCACCCTTGTGTGCTTCAACAGCTTGAATATTTCAGGCCCAAACAAATAAAAAAAGCACAAATAAACCCTGTTTTTGCTAAAAGCCAAACTTAAAAAAAAAAAAAAGATTTTTAAGAAGTAGGACTAGTGATGCAAATTCTCTGTAGCTGTGACAGTTGAGCCCAGTGATTCCCAACATGTGGTCCCTAAATCAGTAGAATCAGCATCACTTAGGAAACCTGCCAGAAATAGAAATTCTGGTCCTCTTCCCCAGACCTTCTGAAACAGCACAGAATCTCTAGGGGTGGGGCCTGGCACTCTGTGTTTTAACAAGGCTTCCAGGAAACTCAAGTTTGAGAACCCCTGACGTAGTCTAATTCTATTGATTACTTGGTCATATTGCCTGTATGAGAAATGACCATTGTTTTTCAGCCTCAACTTCTCTCTCCGTCTAATCCCTTCATCACATTGTCACTAATTATCTTCCTAAAGCATTTTTTTAATCTTTTCATTCCTTCTGTCAAAGTGTCTCAGTGGATCCTGTTATCTACCACCTATATTTATATAGAAACAGAAAGGGGTCCTCACTATCAAATTTTTTTTTTTTTTTATCCTCACCCGAGGACATTTTTTCATTTTTTGTTCAGATAGAGTGGGAGGGAGAGAGAGGAAGAGAGAGAGAGAGAGAAACATCGACGTGAGAGGGACACATCGAGTGGCTGCCACCGGCATGACCAACCAGGGCCGGGGACAAACTGCAACCGAAGTACATGCCCTTAGCGGGAACCGAACCCGGGTCTCTCTGTACCGCCGGCTGACGCTCTAACCGCTGAGCCAAACTGGCCAGGGCGTCACTATCAAATTTAACCAACTAGTTTTACAACTAGAAGGAGAGACTCTGCTGGGCTAGGGAGGTAAGGCAGGGAAGCCTGGGCAAATCAGATGATAAATCCATGACATCAAATCAGTGTATCTATATCTGGTTAAAATAAGCAATTTTGGGGAGTGAGGAGATATGGGAGAAGAAGATGCCATAACAGGGAAACACCAATGTGGGGGGTGTGTTTGGAAGGGGCAAGAACTTTAAGATCCAAACCTATTGCTTTTTGTCATTTGGGATAGTCCGACCCCTTTTTAATTTCCTTGGAACCAGCTCATATGGTGTATTAATTTGCTAGGGCTTCCGTAACAAAGCATCACAACAGAAGTGCATTGTCTCACAGTTCTGGAGGCTGGAAGTCTGAGTTCAAGGTGTTGGTTGGACTCATTCCTTCCGAGGGTTAGGAGGAAAGATCTGTTTCACATCTCTTTCCTTGGCTTGTAGATGGCTGTCTTCTCCCTGCGTCTTCATATTATCTTTCCTCCGTATGTACCTCTGTGTCTGAATTTCCCCTTTTCATAAAAAGACACCAGCCATCTTGGATTAGAGCCCACCCTAATAACCTCATTTTAACTTGATTGCCTGTTTAAAAACCCTACCTTCAAATAAGGTCACATTCTGACTTCCTGGGGGTTAGGATTCAACATTCAAACTTGGGAGGTTACTATCTTCTCCTTTGCCCTTGGATGGTCTAGTTTAAAGACCTCAAAAGGAGTGGTGTGAGACAAGAGTGGTGAGTGGGACAGGCGCCATTCAGAACTTTAAAAAAAATTCCACTTGGGAAACAATTCTGGTATTAACTCTAAGGCTAGACATGCAAAATGCTAACACTGGAGGTTCTTTTTTTTGAAATTAAGTTTATTGGGGTGACATTGATTAATAACATTAATAAGCTTCAGGTGTACAATTCTATAATACATCATCTATATATTGCATTGTGTGCTCACCACCCAAAGACTAACCTTCTTCTGTCACCATACATTTGACCCCCCTTACCCTCTGCATCTTCTGAAAACTACCCTTCTGTTGTGTGCAACTCTGAGTTTGTTTGTTCGTTTGTTGCTTTCTGTTTTATATCCCACACACAAGTGAAATCATATGCTCATTGTCCTTTTCCATCCGACTTCTTTCACTTGGCATGATATTCTCAAGATCCATGTTGTCACAAATGGCAGTACTTCATCCTTTCTTACAGTGTTTTTTTTTTTTTGAGAACTTCTAGTTTGACCTCATCATTCTGACAGAAGAGCCCATGTTGGAAAGAGCTTTGTCCACAGTCACAGATCAGATCAGGCTTCTGATTTCAACTCCTGTGCTTCGGAGTATCCCACATTCTTGAGAGGTGAGACGACTGACCGGCCAAGTTCAGGGCAGAGCTGGGACCACCAGATCCTTTCTTCTTCTAGGACTCTCGGTCCTTTATGGCTAGTGTGTCATGCTGTGGGCATCAGATGTACTTCTGAGCACTATACACTATCCAAAATCTGTGTGCTTCACTTTCCAAAGTCATCTTGCCACCTGAGACAACTGTATTGTAAACTATTGGAAGTTTCAGCTTCTTTCCATCATAGTGTGTTTCCCCCACATTTTTGCTGTATATTTGCTTGACTTCATATATTTCTTTTGTTGTTTGTTAGAACTCTTGTAATAATGATACAGAAAACACTTAATAAGTCATTTCCAATCAAAAGTCACCTACTTCCTGCAAACTGTTACAGAAAAATAAAATAGATTCAGACATCTTTTAATCTGTATTTTTTAAATCCTCACCTGAGGATATGTTTATTGATTTTTAGAGAGAGAGAAAGGGAGGGGAGGGGAGAGAGAGAGAGAGAGAGAGAGAGAGAGAGAGAGAAACAACGATGTGAGAGATTATTGATTGCCTCTCATACACACCTCCACCAGGGATCCAACCTGCAACCTAGGAATGTGTCCTGACAGGGAATCAAACTGGCAGCCCTTTGGTGTATGGGGTGATCCTCCAACCAACTAAGCCACTGGACCGGGGCGAGACAGCTTTTAATCTTTTTATTCTTTAAGACACACAGGTGAAGAAAAAGATTTTGCCCTTGAAGAAAAGTAGAAAAAAACCCCTTATTAACTTAGACTTAATGATTATATAAGTACATGGAATAATATAAATAAGAGCATAAGGGAAAAGATTAATTAAAGGAAAGTTATTTTCCAAGAAGCAAGAAGGCAAAGAAATAATCCTCTCCTGTTAATCACTCTGACCCCAGCATCTAGCATAGTTTTGGCATATAATATGTGCTCAATAAATTTGTGTTGAAAGAATGAATGAATAAATGACTAAGATAGTATACTTACAATATAAACAGATGTTGGCAATGCTTGGGCTGGTGGCTGGATATGATAATCTAATTGCAAATCTTGCTTCATTATTTATTAAATTTGAATCTCAATGAGGCAATTCTCAGTCTAGTTTTAATTACCATAGATTCTTTAAAGCAATAATCCTGAATTTCATTAAAAGAATTATATTACCCAAACTTCATTAATTCATACTCTTCCTTTATTTAGTATGGCATGGTGAAGTCTAATTTCATTGAAATGGCCCAGAGGGAAGTAAGCGATACCAAATAGGAGACAAGAAAACTGATTAAGGAGAAACTCCAGTGTTTACCAGAATCCCTGTCTTTCTTTATGAAAGTCAATTTCACCTGAGAGAGAGAGAGAAGAAACAAAATATACTTTTAGAGACTATAGATAGATGAGTGTGGCTGCCTGGGGGTGCCTGAGAAAATAGTTTGGAAGAACAGTATAGGAAATAATCACTGCTTTAAAAATAAACACCATCACCCACATGGAAAAAGCAGCCTTTCTATCAAGCTGGTTACGTAAATTCTATCAAAATAGTACAATATATCTTACTCAGCTTCGCTTGACCCCAGAAGTGAAATAAACACCTAAAATGTTGGTGTCTTTTAAAATGTTGTTTAAATTCTTTATTTTAAACGTCAGTCTCTTTTACATCTATGATTGTGTTAGAGGAGTCTAGATAAGTCCCTGTGCGTCATTGCATTGCTTACAGGCAAAACTAAAGTTGACATTCTGAGGCAACTCCTTGCAGTCATCTCAAATGGTTAACTAAGATTGGCATTGGCCTTACCTAGCTGGAGCCTTCCTTTTCTCTTTAGTTAAAAGCCAAAGCTAATTATAATCAAGAGGATGGAGGAGAGAGAGAGAGAATGGTTTTCTTCCCCTAATTGCACCTGTTTTATTTAGGTCCACTCTGTGGATTTTCAGGAGGTAATCACTGTTTTATGTTATTCCTGGTACCAGGACTTATTTTCATGCTTATCCATGTTGTATTTTTCTCTGACATGTTCAGCATGCTATTGCTTTTATAGCAACTTGTTTCTCTTCCCCAACCGTAAATATATTGTCCTTGGGCCCATTCTCTCACATTAAGCAAATAGAACTTCTATGCCACCGTAAACCTTTGCCTTTATTAGCAATGACATTCTATTGGACCTAATGGAAAACCACTATATAACAGTTAGGTTTTTATAAAGATGATAACCAGCAAGGGTTTTTTTTTGTAATTGCTGAATGTGATCAGAAAGCCGTATTTTGCTACCACAAAATATTATTAAGAGCTACTCTTACTACTTCCCATCTACCAGGTATTCAGCATGTATTTATAGTTAATCTTCACCACAACCTAAAGATGTATATATTTTTTTAAATCACGTAAATACATATGAGAAAACCTAAGATTCAGGTCAGAGAACCAATAGGATCAAAATGGACTCTGTCTACCTCTGAATCGCATGGTCTTTCAATCAAGGGCTACCTCTCAATAGGGTCTCTAGTTCAGTAGTAAAAATAAAATGTCTAAGCATTTAGGTCACTCTAAAATGCTTCTTTAAAATGTCATGTCCCAGAATATGGATAGAAGCCTCGACTCAATTGTAATTACTCTTAATTAAGTAAAAAATGGGGGGGGGGAATCAAAACAGAAATAGGTGCTTGGTAAAGGGAAAATGTTCCCTTCCACGCTATGCTTCGGTGGCACTTACAGACTTGCAGTTCTTTTTGAGTGCTGGCCAGAAATGAACAGGGCAAAAGAAATGAAAGCAGAAACAGATGTGGGCAAGTCTAGGGGACTTGCCAAGTGAGAGATAATGTTCTATACAGATGCAGACATAAATATCGTGAAAAAAAAATCTTAAGGACATAGCTATCGCCATTCACCACGTACCAAACAATGAGAAAAATATACATCTTCCAGGGGTGACTCCTTAAAGCTGAGCTCCGGGGTTTGGCATATAGGATTCTATTTCCATTCCAAAGTGTCTTCAGCTTCCTTTGCTAAGCATTATGGGATCAACGTCTTAACTGATTGCAAATGTCTCTGTGGTAAACTTTTCCATGGGAGTCACCAGCTGGACTGGGCAGGGCTGCTTCTTTTGCAGTAAAACGTGGAAAGTGGGAGCCGGTAACAACTTCTTCCTGGAGGACCTCATTGTAAAAAATTGCCAATCAATCGATTTTCTGTATTTGCTAAATTTTAAGTGCAGGGTGCTCCAAAGGAGCAGGTAAAATAAAGTCATAAAAAAGTACTTGGACTCCAATTCCTTCTCAGCCAGACTACTTCCAGTGGTTTAGGAGTGCAATCCAGAAGAAGTATGAGTCGTTTCCAGAAAAAACAGTCTAAAAGGCCAAACCAAGCAATCTACTTAAAGTGGGCAAAGCAGAGCTGGAAACCATTATGAGTTTGAAGCAAGAGACATTATTCTCCTTCCTTCTCTTGCTGGTGGACCTCAGCATGGAGTTTTAATAGGGAATCAAAACCTCAATAGATTGCTGGGGGACAATTGAGCTCTTAGCAGGTCATCAGTTCTGTCACGTGTTGTGTATCTTCATTAAGAATTGAAATTCTTCAAAATAAGCTTTCCCATCAGGATTAAAAGACAGAAAATCTATGATCGCTATTTCTGGATGTTCCTCCTTATATTTCCCAGGGGTCAAAAGTCTTCATTAAAACATATAGCCATTCTCAAATTGGACTTTCCTGAAAAGGGCTTTATTCTTTAAAGGCTTTAGTAGAAAGACAGCAGGGTTTTTCTTTACAGAGTAGAATTGTAAACATAGCAGGTGGTCAATTAGCACATTAACCTGAAATATTTACCTGCTTTGGTTTTTGTTTTTACTTTTAATCAAAGGTGAAGAGTCAAATTCTGCCTAAGAGAAGTCACTTTTCTTTGTTCTCCAGATCACACCAGCAGAGGTCAGTCCCTGTAGCTCAGCCTCCAGGACCTCCTGGGAGGGGAGGTTACTTTTTTACCTTGTTACTAAGAGGGAAACCACATGCCTGAGGGCAGCAGTGCCTTTGGACTGGCACAGAGCGAGCCTTCCCATGTGAGTGTTTGTCACGTTCTCTAAAGGACAGGGCAGGGATGGCTCAGTCAACCCCGATTTGTCTTTGATCCTCCCTGCACCATGCCACTTATTGGCTGGGGTGAGTGGAATCCCTCTCTTATCTCGGGATTTCTCTCCAGAGGCCCAAGACCTTCTGGAGGCCTCCCTGTGGCAAGAATTAATTATCTGTATCTCTCTCATCGTATCCCTTAGGTATGACTGGTGAAGCTTTGTATACACGAGGTCTGGGGCTTACTCCAGAGAAGTAAATCTCTAAATCTGTTTATTCAGCATCTACGCTGAGCTAATTTGAGAATTAGAGGGGACTGAGAGGGTCGAAAACAGGGCATTTCCCCTCTACTTCTGAAAGGACACCGAGTGAAAGGGTACCAGGCAAGAAGCATTTACCTGCTAAGCTCTGTCTTTAGTCCCTGGTATGATTTACACATTCCTGTGAGAACCAGCCTCACGGAGTGGTTTCTTGGGGATACGGGGGTTGGCAACACAACTCTGTGCGTAGCCATGGACATTCCAGATCTGTGGTTCACATCATATGTGTCCTGTCCCACTCATTTGGATTCTAGATTGGGGGGAAACACACTTGAAAAGGTGGAAACCAGTTTTAAAAAACTGAAAAGACCTACGAACATTACCACCCCCTTCAACAAGTAACCCTTAAAGTGTTCAGCTTGGGTCTCCATTTGAATCAAGTTTTTGAATGCTCTGACAACACTTAAAAAAATGTTTTTATTGATTTTTTTAGAGAGAGAGAGGAAGGGAGAGAGATAGAAATATTGATGGATCGGATGCCTCCTGCACACCCCCTACTGGGGATCGAGGCCACAACCCAGGCATGTGCTCTGACTGGGAATTGAACTGGGACCTCTCAGTCCACGGGATGATGCTCAATCCACTGGGCCACACGGGCCAGGCTGCTCTGACAACACTGTTATATTCAGGAAGCAAGATCCTCATATGTACCGGCAAACCCACAGTTTCCCTTTGATGCTGGACTGAGTTGAACCTCTCATCTCTTACTCTCAGGTAGGTATACTCTATATTACACCCATGGTCAGTCAGTTCAGTATCCTGTCTGAGGACATCACCGTGAGTGCACATATCCTCAGTTGCAGTAAAAACACATTTTACATATTGAGCCAAAAATATACTCTGATGAAAGTTTGCCGTACACCAACCAGTGTGCTGTAACTAGTGAGAAGCTGTCCTCCGAAAGCCCTCACCTCCTGGCCCCCTCCAGCCTCAACGTGAAGGAACACGTCAGCAGCAGGCATTGGAGTGGTAAAAGCCTGTATCACTGTGCATCTTTCCTCAGCTGATTCTTGCAAAGAACTGTGAAGGGTTTGAGATTTTTACCCTACTCACAGACTAACAAGTAAGACAGCCAGTTTCATGGATACTGGTAGAGGGCAGAGATGCCTCGGTAAGAGACAAAAAACTGTTGATTATTTACAGTGATAGCAATGGTCAGAGTATAAGCATTTCCCCCCACTTTGGCCAGTTTCCTGAGCCCTACGGGATGATGCAAAATAAAAAGGGCCAAATGACACAACTACATATGCAGTAGGTTGCATTACAGAGAGGAACCCTGAATTGAGGGAACTCAAATATTTCACAATGGGCAATGAGCATTCCTGTGTTTGCTCTCAGGGAGGCATTCTCTTTATTTCACCAAGCACACATAATATCTCCCTTTGTTCTAGAGGTAGATACCATCTTTTTTCCCAAAGCTGTTTGCTGTAGAAACATCCATAAAAATATAGCCCAGAATAAAAGAGCTATCAGTGCTTCTGTTGCAAAATGTGCAGAAATGTGAGGCCCAACAACTGTGTACATACACAACAGAGCTGGAAACGCATTACTTTTGGATGGAGAGTTGAATCATTTGCAGCCAGCACTCTAATTCCATGTTACACTGATTTGGGAGATTCAAGATAAGAGAAATGCAAGAAGAGTTGTTTTTGAGTGCTGAATGTGCTCAAGGACTCAGAACTTGTCAGTTCTTAGTAAATGCTAAGTAGTGGAAGTAAATGATTCTCAACGAAATGGTGACCTTTCTTTTTGGGTCATTGCTTCTGAGTTCATGCCTCAGTAAACTACCAGTGGGTAGTATATCTAGGTATCATCTTCCCAACATTCAAACATTAACCAACCACTGTAAGATCATTAGAGTTTTTATATCATCCTTCCATCACAAATCAGGATATTAACCTTAACTACAGGTAGATTCTAACTTTAAGAATTAGTCCCGTAGTTGTCACTGGAAAACAAAAAGTCCTTTTATAGACTGGAAAGCAATTATTGTTTTGTCAGTTCAGAAGTTTATAAAATTAACCTTTTAACTAATGAAAAATGATCTAAATGAGTTCTAAACTTCAGCAGACTAAAAACACAAAGGAGAGGAATTGAATTGAATTATTAACAGGAGGCTCATTTGAGGAGCGAAGACAGGAGAATAATTAAAACAATGTCTCTGATGCAAAGGGGCTACAGGTCACTTTCCCCTCTGGAAAAAAAAACGAACAAAAATAAAACAACAACAGATTTTCTCAGTGGGATCTTTATCTGGTGAGCAATTAATTAAAAAAATAGTTTTATATGTTCTGGGAAATGTAAACAGCAATACAAATACCATCTCCCTTCTTCTTTCATTACGCTCACCTCTCTCCAAGATGGATCAGATTGTAGGGTAGGAATTCAGACAGAGTTCTCTCTGCTAACCAAGAAAGGACAACTTCGGCTGAGAGGGACAATGCCAGGGAAAAAATGACTGCATTGCATCGGACTCAGGTTACTTTTCCCTAAGGAAAGGACAGTTTCAGCCTTCTCTTTCCTGAGCTCTTAGCCTGCCATTACTCTTCTTCTGGGTCTCCGCCACAAAGGAAACAATTTCCAGGTTGCTTTCAGTTTGGAAAACAGAAAACACCCTGAGAGGATTTAGAGAAAATAGCCATGCTCATCAGAAGATATCCAGCTTCCCACTCTTTTCTTTGTGGAATTCTTAGGGCGACTTTTCCTTTGCCATCTTCACAGGGGTGGACTTTCTTATGTGGTTTCTGTGGAACATATATTAACGTTAGGAATTAAGCTCCATGTAAAATGCAGAGAAAGAAATGTCTGATGTAGATTGGGTTCGAAACTTTCTTAAAAGACACCTTTTCCTTTTTTCTGTATATATTGCTGAAATAGACTATATATATGTTTTCTTTTAAAATTAGATTCCAGTTGGTTATGAAACTCTTTCTCTAAGGACCATCTTTTTTATATAAGTTTCTGTCCAAAGGGTAAAATTACTTTGGTTTCCAGAAGGCTCTTTTGTTCAACATGTATAATGTTTCTCTTTTCTGCTCATTATATTACATCTTTTTTTAAAAAACAAATTCTTTTTTTCTTTATTGAGTTTAGAGAGAGAGGAAGGGAGAAAGAGAAAACTAGAAACATCAATGAGAGAGAACATCGATTGGCCGCCTCCTGCATGCCCCCCACTGGGGATCGGGCCCACAACCTGGGCATGTGCCCTGACTGGGAATCGAACTGATGACCTCTTGGTACATGACATGGGTCGACGCTCAACCACTGAGCCATACCAGCGGGGCTATTTCATATCTTTTGTATAATTTTTCTATTCAAATATATCTCCTTATGTTGGTGGTAATTAGAGAGTCTTGTCAATAGAGAGATTTCGAAGGTGAGCATCGTCTATGACTCCAGGAATTTATAGTCTAGAACTGCGCCGTCCAGTACAGTCACCATTAGCCACATGTGGCTACTGACCACTTGAAGTGTGGCTTGTGTGGACGGAAAATGGAATTCTTAGCTCAACTTACTCTTAATTAATTAAAATTTAAAATACCTTAACTTTTAAAACATTGATTACAGCCTGCAATGATTAAAAAAAAAAAGAAACAGAATCATAAGATTTATTTCTCCTGTTTGGATGGACAGATTTATCAAATAAAAGAATAAGATGCCCAGTTGAATTTGAATTTCAGATAAACAAGGAATAATTCTTTTAATATAAGTATAGTCCTATTTTTTTTTTAACCTGGTTAGTCTCCCCGTTTTCTTTACTCCTTTTAATATGACTTCTAGAAAATTTGAAGTGACATGTATGGCTCCCGTGATATTTCTATTGGCTACTATTGCTCTAGAATAAATATTGTTAGTCTGACTTTTCTGGAATACAAACTTCATGAAGACAAGCAAAATTTTTTGGTTGTGTTTGCTAACACAAATGCAGTTGATTTTTCAACGGTAAGATTTATAGCATGATTTTTCCTGGGAACTAAACTGGTTGGTTTTAGAAGGACAAAGATGTTCACGTACTGGGGTTCGCTCCATGAATCCTGCATTCTCTTAATCCATCATTCCTTTCCTTCCCTCCTTAACCAGGCCCATGCATTCGTGTTTCAGTAACACTATGACCAAACCACTCAATGCGTTCATCTTTGGCTTTTCATTGCGCCCATCAAGCATAAGGTCAGTCCCTGATTAACTCAAAGGTCTGCTCTTCTGTGCTTGCATCTAACAGCCTAACCTGGCTGCAGGAGGTCACCCAGAGGGCTCATTGGATCTGTTGTAAATGTATAATCTGCAACCACAAATGGGCCTTTTAACTTGCTGTATGTTTTTGGTTCATCCCCACCACCATTTCCTTAAAATACTTTCGAACTCTCTGTTCTCCATAATCCTCCAACTTCTTCATCCTTTCCACTTCTCTCAGAAGATGATGTTTTCACAAAGAAAATGAGAACTGTTAGATAAGATTGTGATCTCTCATCTTCCCTTTTCCAAACATATCTCTGCCTACATCTTTATCTAGTCTATTCTCATTTCCTCCTGTTTAATAGAGGAGCTGTTTGCATCCTTTGAAAGCCAATCTGCTCCCTCGATCTTTAGAATTGTACATTACCTCCACCTCTGTCTCCCTATCTGCCTCCCACCACCACTATGTAGGGAGATTACCTGTCTCCATCACTGAACTGTGACGTTTCTTGTTAAGATCAACAGTGGCTTCCGTGAATCTAAATCCAATGGACATTTTTAGGCTGCTTATTACTTGACTCGCCTGTGGTGTTTGTTACTGTTGATCATTTCTTACTTTCCTTGACTGTATGGACACAACCCTTTTCTGCTTACTTTCTATCTCTTTGTGAACTTATCTTTGCAGGCTCATCCTTCTCTCTCCTGACTTTATTTTTTATTTATTTCATTTTTTTCTTTTCATTCATTTAAAAAAATTAATTTATTTTTGTTACAGATGTTTCTTCTTTTTCCACCATTGACACCCTCCTCCCATTCTGCACCACCCCCCAGCATTGTTGTCTATGTCCATTGGTTATGGTTATATGCATAAGTTCTTTGGTTTATCGCTTCCCTCCATCTCACCCTTTCCTCTGAAGTTTGTCAGTCTGAACCCTACTTCCATGTCTCTTGGTCTATTTTGTTCACCACCTTATTTTGTTCATTATATTTCACAAATAAGTAAGATCATGTGGTACTTGTCTTTCTCTGACTGGCTTATGTCACTTAGCATAATACCCTCCAGGTCCCTCCATGTCATCTCAAAGGGTAAGAGATCTTTCTTTCTTACAGCTGCATAGTATTCCATTGTGTAAATGTACCACAGCTTTTTTATCCACTCATCCATTGATGGACACTTGGTATCAGGATTCTTCAAGGCTTGAGGCCCTTTGCTCTTTTCACTTGGTACTCTGTCCCTTGGCTCTCTCCTTATGTCTCTGGCTTCCATTACCACCTATATGCAGATGACTCACACATGTGCCGCAGCAGCACCCTCCAGACTCTATGCCCCATTCAGATTTCAGGACTGATGTCTAAAAAACAAGTTGAGCTCAATATGTCAAAACAGAATTCATTATTTCTCCTTCTCTTCAAACTTGTTTCTTTTCAGGCATTATCTGGTTCAGTGACTCCTGCCCTCTTACCTTCACAAAGTTGAGACTCGCACTGCAGTCTGACATCTCTCTCAGCCTCTTCTGACGTTTCCCCCAATAAATCTATTGCATGTTTCAGTCCATTTAGTGTCTGTTTTTTGGACTAATACACAGGTAAAGAGAGAGCTTCACTGAAAGATGAAGTAACAAAAAATATAGCTAATATTATACTAGATCTCATTGAGCTCAGTCCCTGTATTTTCATAGACAAGGATGGGGAAGCTTAGACATTTTTAATTGGGATAGAACTGAACAAGACCTGTTATCTTCAAAGTCCATAAGTGTAACCTCTGTTTCACAGCCGATAAATGTAATAGTGGTTATGTTATAAAAGAAATAGTGGACGCCCTGGCCAGTTTGGCTCAGCGGTTAGAGCTCTGGCCTTCGGACCAGAGAGTCCCGGGTTTGGTTCCCGCTAGGGGCATGTGCCTCGGTTGCAGTTTGTCCCCGCCCCGGTTCGGGCTGTGTGGGTGACAGCCACTCGATGTGTCTCTCTCATGTTGATGTTTATCTTTCTCTCTTCCTCCCTCTCTCCCTCCTGCTCTATCTGAAGATAAATGCAAAAATGTCCTCGGGTAAGAATAAAAAAAAAAAAAAAGGAAATAGTGGTTCTATTCTGAATATGTTTGTAGACATTTTTGAGGGTTAAATTAATTTTAATGTGAACTATAATGATATATAATATACACATCGAAAACTGCATAAACTATGTGTGTCCTGTTCAATGACTTTCGCATAGTAAATACACTTATATAACCTCCCACAACAAAATATAGAACATTACCTGTACTACAAAAGCTCCAATGGGCTTCCCTCCGAGTCAGGAGCACTCCTTCCTCTTCAAAAGAAACCACAGATGTGACTTCTAACATCAAGGGCTAATTTTTAATTTACCTTTATGAAGTAGCTCAATCCCATTTTTTCATAGATTTATAGTGCCTCCAACAAATAGATGTATGTATCTATAGCAATTCACCATTAAAACATCTGAAATCATTTGGTTCACTATTTTATTGCTAGAGTTGACATCCTTTCCCTATTTTGACCTGGTAATATTTTGTAAAAAAGACATGACATTTGCCAGAAATTGAACATATTCATTCTGCTGTGTCACTTTGGAAAAGTTAGTTAACAGCTCTAAGATTCATCTTCTTCATCTGTAAAATGAACATAATCATATTAAATACTAAGATGACCATCATGGAATAAGTTAATGCATATAAAAGTCACATCATGGTGCCTAGGACACAGTAAACTTCAATGAATGCCAGTTTTGTGGGAGTTAGTAGTAGTAGTACTAATATACAAAAGTTCATACCAGAACTTTTTAGAGGCAATGTGCTAAATTTGGGACTTTCTAGCCAACCTT
Source organism: Tadarida brasiliensis (assembly GCA_030848825.1). NCBI lineage: Eukaryota > Metazoa > Chordata > Mammalia > Chiroptera > Molossidae > Tadarida > Tadarida brasiliensis. The sequence continues at coordinate 70,638,593 of CM061267.1, read as the reverse complement.
GGGCAAATGACTTAGCTTTTGAGTGTTTGAGTTTCTCCTCTTTTCTAAGGAGACAAAAGGTAAAGAAACAATTGATGAATTGTTTTTATAAGTATTGAGCTCTATAGATGAGGAGATAAAGATGCCTTTTATTTTATTTATTTATTATTATTTTTAAATCTTCACCTGAGGATATTTACCCCCCCCCCCATTTATCTTCTGATAGAGTGGGAGGGAGGGAGAGAGAGAGAGGGAAACATCAGTATGAGAGAGACACATTGATTGGTCGCCGCACACATGGGGGACCAAACTGCAACCAAGACACGTGCCCTTGGCTGGAATTGAACCCGGGACTCTCTGGTCCACGGGGTGATGCTCCAACTGCTGAGCCAAATCAGCCAGGGCAAGATGCCTTTTAAATATACATATTATCTTTTGGTTTTGAAGTACAGCAGTGTGAAAGCAAGTCACTATCCTCTTGAGAAATGGTCTTTTTGGCAGAGTAAAAGTAATATTGACTTTGGAATTCCTTAAGAATATTTGAATTAGCCCAGCCTATGTGGCTCTCTGGTTGAGCATCAACCCATGAACCAAGAGGTCGCCGGTTTGATTCCTGGTCAGGGCACATGCCCAGGTTGTGGGCCCGATCCCCAGTGGAGGGCATGCAGGAGGTGGCCAATCGATGTTCTCACTCATTGATGTTTCTCTCTCTCTCTCTGTCTCCCTTTCTCTCTCTCTAAAATCAATAAAGAAAGAAATGTTTTTAAAAAATGTTAGTGCCATGGCCAGTTTGGCTCAGTGGTTAGAGCGTTGGCCCACAGACCAAAGGGTGCCGGCTTTGGTTCTGGCCAAGGGCATGTACCTTGGTTGCGGTTCGTCCCTGGCCCCAGTTGGGGTCATGCGGGAGGCAACCAATCGATGTGTCACTCTCACGTCGATGTTTCTCTCTCTCTCTTCATCCCTCTCTCCCTCCCACTCTATCTGAAGATAAATGGAAAAATATCATCAGGTGAGGATTAAAAAAAAAAAGTTAGCTACAGTTAAAATATATATATATTTGGATTACATTCTAATATAAAAATCTTTCTCCATTCAAGACAAAAGTTGTTTAGGACTAATATATTTTTTAAAAGTTCAAATTTAGTTTTTCCTAAAGCAATGAGGTTAATAACCCCAAAGGCACAAATATATGTGTATTGTTAGTTATAAATTATAGGGGATGGGAAGTAGATGCTAGAGAGGAGTCAGGAGTCCTGGGATCCAGTGTCTTCTTTCCTGCTTTCCAGTTGTATGACCTTGGGCAACTGTTTTGTGGTTCAATCTACTTGCCTATAAAATGAAGTTGTTAGTTCAATAGCCTCATCATTCTTTTGGGTACACTACTTTTTATTACATCCTCCAATAAAAATTTTAAACATGTATATTAATTGTTGGTGGAACAGAGATTCAGAGGATATAGAGTCATAGTCAAAACAAAGACTTAAAACGGAATTTAAACGTGTGTGTGCGTGTGTGTTGGAGTGGTTCAGACACAGAAGAGAAAGGAGTTTATAAAAAGGCAAAGAGGATAGTGTGGTGACAAGGGAATGATTGTTTATAATGTTGAGTCCTAGATTTCTTGTGTCTGAATACAGCACGAACCTGAGAGTTCTCAGTTTGGAATTAAGACGGGCAGTGTGACACAGTGGAAATAGTACCAAAATAACACTCGGGAATCTGATTCTAATAGCTGTCCTGTGTGATTAGTAGCGCGATATTTGACATGTCATTTCACCTGCTGGCTGTTCTCAGATGAAAAAAGAAGTGGTTGGACATGACTACTCAGTTCGCTTCCAGCTTCTAGTGTTTGATTTTTTAAGAGGATAATGAACCAATTTTACTGCATGTTGTGGGTACTGGGTGGAGTGCTTCATGGCACTTGGGGACCAATCTAAGGTTTATAATTAGAGAAGAGCCCAGGCAAAACTTTGTGCCTTATTTTTTAAGGCCATTTGAGAGATTTATAACTCAACTTTGGTTTCAGTCAGCTGTATTCACCACAACGCTGTATTCCAACCACGGCGAAACTCAGCAGCTTCTAGCAAAAAAGTCATTTGTATCTCACTCATGCCTCTGCAGGTCACCTGGTGTTTGGCTGATGTCAGCTGGACTGGGCTGCAGGTTGCAGGTTAGTTTTGAGTGTCCACAGGGGACCAGTGCACTATCCCGGGTATATGGACTATCTCAGGACTGTGTAACTGTGCAGAGGGCAAGACCAATTGCTCATGCAAATTTCAGCATTTTCGCTCAGGTTGTTTCTGCTCATGTCCCATCGGCCAAAGCAAATCATATGACCAAGTCTAAAGTTAGAGAGCTTAGAAGTACACTCTGCTTCCCATAGACTATGGCAAAGGTACAGATGTATGGCACTATTATAGGAGAGTAAACTTTGGACCAGTAATTCAATTCATGACAACTTGACATACATGTGTGAATATGTGAATGTGTGATGTAACAAGGAAAGCAAAACCTGAGCGGATTAGGTAAGAGAACAGGATAGGTTTGAGGAGATGGATCGAGGTTCTAGAACTCCATGTCAACCATCAATTAACTGCTATATACCCAAATTCTGTACCCATGAGCCGAGTAGTTGCTTATACTCTTATTGCTGAATCAATGAATTTCCAGAGAAATTGTTCTCTGATCATGCTCAGAAATAGACTTCCCATTGCCAAATCCTGTAACCAATTCTCAATTCCCACCATAATTGACCTGTCAGTGGCATTTGACACAGTTGAACACTGGCCTCCTACTTCACTTTTTCACTTGGCTTTACCTCTGCTCAAAGACCATTGGCAAGAACTAACCCCATGGCTCCCTCCAACTTCAAGGAAAGCTGGGAAAGTGAGGGACCGTTGATATTCAGAGAGCACTGACTGTCTCTTCCACATGTTCTGAAGGATTCTCTGGGTCCACTCTATTCTCCCTTACTTCCACGACTCTAGGGGTGTGCCTCATTGTATCTCCTCCAGACACTGATGACATTCTCTAAAGGTAAGCATTCTCTAAAAGAACATTCAATAAAATGGTCCTGCAGGGAATATAGAAGGAAGGAAAAAAGAAGTGGTAGACACATATATGATGGCCAGTAGAAGTAACAGGCACTAGGATATGGGTACCACTTTCTAGCTGGTGACGTGAGTAAGTTATCTAACCTCTCTGGGCTGTAGTTGTCTTACCTGTAAACATAGGAGTGATAATAATAGTACCTACCTTATAGGGTCCTTTTGAGGACACAGTTAATATACATGAGGCCCTTAGAACAGTGCCTGGCACAGGAAAAGTGCAATAAGCTAGCTATAATTATTTCATGAATCGAACAATTAAATTCTAAATAATAGAGAACTGAAAATAAAAGTGATAGCAAATTTATAAAATTTTAAGTCATCTCCCGTATAAGCCTCAGCCTAATGAGGAAGATCCTCATTTTAATTTGTTTTATGACCAGGATTATGGAAACATAAAAAATAAAATAAAAACAGAATGTGTTCTCTCTCTGCACATGTGGCACTTTGGCGAGAGGTAAGATTTTTTCTTGGAAAAGCTGAACAAGAGCATTTCAGAAACAGAACAGAGCCAGTGAGTGGGGGCACTTAAGATGGGTTTTGTCATTGCACACCACAGTGCTTGATGGAAACTTCTCATTCAGTATCTAGGGACCGTGATGAGTGTCTCGAGGTCCAAGGGCCTCGTTAGAGACCTGCAGGGAACTCGGGCCCACCCCTGCCCAGGTGGCTCTGTGGCGATGGCGTTTCTTCTCACTTGTCAGCGGGAAGGTATTCTTGCCACCTTCTTTCCCTCTGCATTTCCAACCAGGAGGATCAGCGGAGGCAAACGAGGCAGACTCTTTTTCCAATGACACAGTAATTTCATTTCAGCTGCTGCCTATGAGAAACATGATACCGAGTGATTTCGGAGAGCGGAGGCCAAGCCAGCCTATGCAAGGTTTGGGGGCACATTGCTGAATTTCCAGAAGATTATTTGGGTGCGATGACGTGGTAGATTAATTACCAGACTGAAAGTTTTAATGCTTTTAATTGCTGTAGAGGAGACATCGCAGCCCTAAATATAGTCCCAAACTACTCTTAAAGCACAAAATGGTAAAAAAAAAAAAGATTTAAAAAAAAGGTGACAAATCAGTCTGGCCTCATAGATGGTAATTGTTTTGCAGGGGAGAGGGCAGAGCTTTTAGAGGTGAGGTGATTTACTTGGTGACATTTAGCTGCTAACTTTTACTTTGAAGAAGGGTATATGTGAATTGATTTTCTTTACTTCACATCATCATATAACTCTTAACTCTTCATAAATGTTCCTGAGGGAAAAGGCCGAGTTGGAAATTTCCCTGTGCTGAACTAAGTAAAACATCAGCCAAAATCCAAGCCAACATTTTTTTGCAAAGGCATAACTTCTGAATAAGAGTCTAAACAGAGTGAGTTATGTTTTCTGTTCCTATCGTTCTCTCTCATGTCTTATTGCCTTGGCTCCCCCTCCCTTTCTCTCCCTTGGATGAGTCCTTCCTTATTTCTCTCCCCCCCTCCCTTTTTTTTTCTGTCTCAAAAATCCTTTGACATTCTACAAATACACAGAGTTCTGGGTATCTATAAATATACTCTTATAGTCAAGATGCCTACTTTGGGGCGTTTGGTCAAGCTGAGGTCTAGACGGTCTCTCTCTCCTAAGTGTCCTGATTTAGGGTATAGAATGGTGTAAGTTCCAGCTCCGCTACTTGCTAGTTGGGTGACTTGAGGTACGTTTCTTAAACTCCTGGAGCCTTAGTTTTTCTGATCTGTAAAATGGATATAATGTCCTGGCCAGTTTAGCTCAGCGGTTAGAGCATCGGCCCGTGGACCAAAGAGCCTCAGGTTTGATTCTGGTCAAGGGCATGTACCTGGGTTGCAGTTTGGTCCCCAGCCCTGGTCGGGTTGTGAGGGAGGCAACCAGTTGAAGTGTCTCTCTCATGTTGATGTTTCTCTCTGTCTCTCCCCCTCCCTCCCACTCTATCTGATGATAAATAGAAAAAACATCCTCAGGTGAGGATTAAAAAAAAAGAAAATAAAAATATTTATTAAAAAAATGAATATAATACTAGATTAGTTAATGATAATGAATAAGGATGAGATTCAAATACACAGAACAGGAATGAGCAGTGTCCTGCAATAGCAATACTAAAGTCATGCAGGTGTAATGAGGACTCGAAGCAAAGAAGGATGAATAGTACCAAGGAGGAAGAGGATGGTGAGGAAATATTAAGTTGGTAGAATCAGGACGTCTTCAATACCAGTTGGATGTGAGGGGGAGTACAGGAGTCAAAGCTAAGGAAGATTTGGAGGCGTCTGGCTTTGGTCTCTGGTGATGCCATTCACTGGGAATAGAAACTCAGCACAAATGTAATCTTTGGTCTTGAAGGCCCTGATGGATATTCAAGTAGAGGTACCCAGAGGGTAATTTAAATATAAGTCTAGAGAAGTCATCAAATTTCAATATGTATTTGCTAAGTACATAATATGTGCTAGATAATCTGTGAGACAATGAATATAAAATGGCTAGAAAAATACTTAATTATCCTTTTGCTTTCTAGTGGAGGAGGAAGATGTAAAATAACTACTAACATGGTAAAATAGAGAACTGAAAATATGTTAATGAAGGAGGATCACGGAGTGCTATGAAAATACCTAGTAGGAGGTGATAATTAGATCGGGACTTTTGCGGAGGTCTCTCCAAGGAGCCTGAAGCTGAGACTAGGGAAGAAATCGAGTTAGCGGGGTGTAGTTTACTGGGTGTAGTTAGCTGGGTGTAGTAGACTGTAAGTGCCATGAAGTTGTTCTCTTGACTTTTCCCCATGGTTGCAGGTTGGTTACTATGGCGGCAGTCAGCACATCTACATTTTAGCAGAAGGAATTAGGAAGAGAAAGGAGTGCTGCTTACCTATTGCAGGAACATCAGCACACACTGCACCTTACATCTAATTGGTCAGAACTGCACCTCTTCACTACCCCAAGCTGGAAGGTGATGAAGGAGAAAGGGCTGGGAATTCAGGTTGGGGCAGTTGGCCAATGGCATCTGCTACATTAAGCAAGAATAATGTCTTCAAAATTGAGAGAGAAGAATGTTTCAAGAAGGTGACTTGGCAACAAAATCAAATGTCACAGAGGTTGAGAAAGATGAGCTCCGAAATGAAACTATGGATTTGACATTTAGAAGGGCAGAACCTTTGCCCATCATGCTCCCTGTTGTATTCCAGGCACCTTCTCCAGTGCCTGAGATAGAGTAGGCAATTAATCACTGACCAGGGAAATTAATCTGGCTGCAGTGTATTAGATGTACTGCATCCATAAAGGTCTGTATTGATCATCCAGTATAAATTAAATTCTAATTTTCTCTAAGTAAATACTTTCTGGAACGAGTGAGCAGCTGGAGAGTTATCCTCCATATGAACATCGAAAAACCACTTAGGAGGACTAGGCTAGAACTTAAAAAATATTTCCCCAAAACTCAATGAAGCAAGAGAAAGAAACTACCTGGAAGAATTTGCTTACTTCTATAATTTTAGTAGGTACAGGTGGTTTGTAGACTTGGAATAGCTGTTTATATATCATTATAGCCATTTATTTATATTCTCTCTTGTTGTAGGAAAGATTAAAACAGTTTTCTGTCTCATGGGATGGTAGAAAAATTTCTATGGAAGACATTTATATTATCAAATATGTTCGATTAGTATCTTATATTTGCATAACACAATAGAGTTCACAAAGCACATTTAAATATAACATCTCATATGATCATCTCAATTATATGGGAGGTTATTAGGGCAAACGTCATTAACCCCCCATTTTGTCATTGCAAACAATTCAAGAGATCTTAAGTAACTTACTAAAAATCACACATGTACTAAGAGATTGAGCCAGGATTTGAACATGAATTTTTATTCTTAATTCAGCATTTTTTTTTACCAAATAAAGTTTGCTTCCAAATATATAGAATTAGTTAGGTAGTTAGTTTCACATTGTCATGTGAAGCCCTAAACTAGTAGCTATTTCTGCCTTCCGACTTCTGTGTGGTGGGATGGGAGTGCACATTTTGTATCAGTGGGTAAACGTATTTTTGAAATGCTCCCTTTTGGCAGAGATGCTAGGAAAGGTGAAAGGGGACAGCCTTTCTCGATGGATGAGAGTGTTAAACGCAAGGCATGCTGTATTCAGGGATCCTGTGCTAAGTGGTGTTCTTAACGTAGGATAACTACAAGGATCACTTCTTTTTTTCATTGGGGAATCATGTAGTTTGCTCTGCATGGGATTCTCTGCACACAGTCGGGTATTGCGCATGTCTCATTTTAGTTGGAAATAAGAACAAAATTCACAGAAGAGCTGTTATAGGTATATGAGATAATGATCTGATTAGAATTTAGCATTTCAGGATTTAACATTTTAACTCTTTAGGGAACATGACTTCCCTTGTTGACATTCTGTCTTTTCTTCCTATTTTACATTTCTACCTCAGTTTCAAAACTGAATTTCACCTGACTTGCCTCTTTTTTTCCTGGATCTTCTGTGGCTTGCCATATGTGACTAATCCATGTACTTCTCCCTCATGGGGGAATTGTTAATATATTGATTTCGATCCTTTCAGTGCCCTGCCTCATCTTCCTTGTGACCAATGACAGGATAATGTACATTTCTTCTTCTTCTTCTTCTCCGTCTCCTCCTCCTCCTCTTCTTCTTTTTCCTTTATAAAGCACTAACTATAAATCATATACATCTGTCTGTGGTCTATAATTTTAGGATTTTATTTTGTAAGGAAAAAAGATGAAGAAGAAGAGAAATAACTCACTATTCTGTAAAAGATACTTATATTGTAAATTATCACCCATTTGATTTGACAAAGTCAGTAATACAGTTTGTGGGCCTTGGGGCTCAGAACAGGTCTGAGCTGCCTGATAGATAAATGAGAGCTGCTGATCCAGGTGAGCAATGGAGCTGAGGGACTCACTTGTCACTAGGTGACTTTGGAGATTATGACTCTGTGTGCTCTGAGAAGCCTTGCAGGTGGACATGTGCAATAAATCAAAACTAATCATATCCTGAAGAGAACAATAGCTGTGTTTACACCCTTATGAGGTTATGCTGACCCTCCCTAGCGAGTCTTCTCGAAGTGTTAGACTTGAGGACTTACTAGTAGTTTATCTGAAACAGCTTTTGAATCCATTTATTAAAGTTTTAAAGATTTATTTTGTATATTTCTTCCAGGGTTCAGGGTTTAGCACATTCTTTTATTCACTCAACAAACCATTCTTAATGTTTCCTCTGTGCCAGATGCAGGTCGATGGGATGCAAAGATGAACCAGGTAATGTCTTTATAATCAAGAAACTTACAATTTAGTAACGAAGATAAAACACACAGATCAGCGGTTTTCAACCAGTGTGCCAAAAGAATTTTATTTTTAAAAATATTTTTAATTGATTTTTTTGGAGAGAAAGGAAGGGAGAGAGAGATAGAAACATTGATGTGAGAGAGAAACATCGATGGGCTGCCCTCTGCATGCCCCCAACTGGGGATCGAGCCCACAACCCAGGCATGTGCCCTGACCGGGAATTGAACCGGGACCTCTCTGTCCGTGGGACAACGCTCAATCCACTGAGCCACACTGGCTGGGCAAGAATTTTATTTATTTATTTATTTATTTATTTATTTATTTATTTTATCCTCACCTGAGGACATTTTTTTCATTTTGTTGCTCAGATAGAGTGGAGGGAGAGAGAGAGAGAAACATCGACATGAAAGGGACACATCGAGTGGCTGCCACCCGCACGACCAACCAGGGCCGGGGACAAACTGCAACCGAGGTACATGCCCTTAGTGGGAACTGAACCCGGGTCTCTCTGTACCGCAGGCCGACACTCTAACCGCTGAGCCAAACCGGTCAGGGCGGGGCAAGAATTTTAAAAACATGCAATACCTGAGTATTTAGTCAAGGACACTGACCTCTTTTCTCTTAAATTGTCAAATTAAAAAATGACAACAGCCAACACAACAATAGCTGTCCAATGTGAATGAATCAAAATTATACCTCTTTTCTTTTGTCATATTGGCAAAAAATATAATATATTTTTGGGTGTGCAGCAGAATTTTAGTAATTCGTTTATGGGTACCATGAGATGAAAAAGGTTGAAGATCACTGACATAGACCATTAAAGAAAAAAAAAATGTGGTACAGGAATATTTATTAATAGTATTTATAAATTAGTATTTAATAGAAACAAAAATAAGAGAAGAAACAGAAAGAGTAGGAATGTATAGAAAGTGTGGGCAAAGGAAGGATTAGCACAGATATAATGTATTCACATTTTACATTATTGACTGCTTTCATCTTCAGAGCCCTTTTTGAAAATAAATGATTGTTTAGTGATGTTCAGCTAAAATTATCTAGTCACAAGGAATCAAAAGAATAGTGAATTTGTTCAAAAAGCAAGCATAATTACTGTGGTTTACAAATAGGCAAAGCCCTGCAATTATAAAGTGATGGATTTGTTTGTCTTTATCTTCATGATTACCCACATTAGAGTCCTCTGTACAATTTTTGGCACTAGAATTTCAGAATAGTATAGAGAACTTGGAAAGATTCAGAATAAGAGTACAAAAACTTATCAAAACAAAGTCCTCCACAGGGAACATACAAGTGGATTGGGAGGGTTTAACCCTTCAAGCCCCCAAATGAAAATGCAGTACACGTGCAACATGCTCCGTGCTCACACTCAGCTTCAGGCACGCGTCGGCAGCCTCGGAGCCAACCAGGTTATTACCCCCAGGGTCCTCTCAGGTAGAGATTCCGGAACCTCCAAATGTCCCTGAATGATGGAAGTAAGATTCATGAGGAACACCTATGGGAATTTCAGCACGTGCTTCACCCTACGTACTCAGTAATATTTATCAAATGAATGAAGATGAGGATGAGAAGTGATTTCAAGACAGACTTACTTATTATGTCCTGTGCCTCCTTTGTACCCTACTTGGGTTTTAAATAGAAAATTATTATGAATGTGTTAATACAGTAGTCCCTCCTTATCTGCCATCTCACTTTCCACAGTGTCAGCTACCCATGGTCAACTGTGGCTCCCAAATATTAAAAGGGAAATTCCAGAAATAAACAATTCCTAAGGTTCACATGGTGTGCCCTCCCAAGCAGCACGATGAACTCTCATGCCACCCTGCTCCCACCTGCCGGGGACATGGATCGTCCCTTCGTCACATCTCCACCATGCACAGCGGTGGGCAAAAGGAGGTTTACAGTTGTGAGTACACAGAACACAAGAGTTTATTCTTGTGTTATTTATTAATTACTGCATTATTTACTTGTATTACAATTGCAAACCTACTTTTGCCCACCCCTGTATATGCTTCTCACCCATTAGCCACTTAATAGCCATCTCGACTATCAGATTGACTGCTGTAGGATCTCAGAGCTTGTGTTCAAGTTAAACCCTATGCTACTTAATAGTACCCCAAAGCACAAGAGCAGTGATGCTGGCAACCTGGACATGCCAAAGAGAAGCCAGAAAGTGCTTCCTTTAAGTGAAAAGGTGACTACAGCACAATAAGATATTTTCAGAGAGAGAGAGAAACCACATTCATATAACTATTATTACAGTATATTGTTCTATTTTATTATTTGTTATTGTTGTTAATTTCTTACTGTGCCCAATTTATAAATTAAATTTATTGTAGGTATGTACAGGAAAAAACATAGTATATATAGGATTCGGTACTATCATGGTTTCAGGCATCCTCTGGGGGCTTGGAATGTATATCCTGCAAATAAAGGGGCGCTACTGTGTTGTTAAGAATCCCTCTCCCCACCATTAGAGGATTCAATGTGCAAAATAAAGGATTTAGGGTAGATATGTAGAGTATTTCCTTACTGACATTGTGGGCAAGAGAAAATGTTAATAGGTTCATTTACAAAACTATTCAAAAAGAGAAAACATTTTCAGTAGTCTGGGATAGTGTTTAGAGAATAATTTGAGGACCCATAAAAGTTCCCTTTGCCCTACATGTAACAATATAGGACTATATCTACATGGAAAACAGTGATTCATGAAAAAATTATAGATTCATGGAATCACAAGGATGAAATCATCTGTTCTCAAGCCGTCTACATTTTCTCCTTCCAACTATCCTTTTGCTTAATTAACATCAGTCTCTGAAAATTTTTCTTGATTCACTTTAACATGTCTTTATTGAAGACCTACCACATATGAGCTGGTAGAGGTAGGAGCTGTTGGGGAAGACAGATCACTAAGACATAGTTGCTCTTTGCTTTTAAAGAGCATACAACCTTGTTGGAAAGAAATCTATGATCCTAACAGGGCTTGAAACCCCAAACTCATCATTAGTAACAAAAACTTATTTCAGTTGTTAACATCCAATGTTTATTGTATTATATATTCATGTTCCCATTGTTTTCTGATCCCTGCCCCATGCAAAGAATTGGCTAACGGAAGGTTCCAGACTATTTGGCCAGCACAACTTCTGCTGTAAATACTTCCACTAACTCACTATATGCACACTAACCTCCCCCCTCCACACACACACACTCACACATATCACACACACATTTAAAACTTTAACTTATATGAATTTCCATGTAAGTATTTCACGGCAGCTTAATTCTGAACAGTCTTTCTTCACTTGAGAATGCAGTGGTCTATGGAAACAAAAGCATACTTTGGCTTCTCCGAGGGTGTGGGGCTTCTCCCTAGGTTTTCACATTTTCCCTTGAGTCTCTCCTCTGGAGCCTTCTGTGCAGAAACCCAAACAGCAGAGGCTGCGGCCTTCCTCCCGGCTCCTCCTCCTCTTCCAGCTCATCAGATTCTTATGTAATCCAAGAGAAATCTGCTTTTGGTTAGAATGCAGTTGAGGGCAAAGTAAGATTTTTTTTTTACATGAAAAAGTTCCAAGTTGGTATGAAAATTCTGTCCAAGCAACTACTTAAATGGAGGCAGCTGGAAATCATTAAGGCGGCTTGCCGTGGACCGTGATGAAAGCGGGATGGAATTTCCACTCTCTCTGTCTCTCCCGTTTTATGGTGCTTTAAGCAAGTTAGTGTTGCTTTTGAAACTGGAATTAGCCCTCTGACTATGAGACTTGGAAAATTATTTGACTCCTTTCCTTTCTAGAGACCACTCCACTGATTTCCAAGGCTGTTACTGCAAATGAATAAATGAACACATTTGGAACGAACGTGTTCGGCAGTGGTGTGCCTCGTATTTCATGATTATTCTTGCATCTTCCTGGTCTGAGTCTGATTTGAAATAATAACCACTGGGGAACATTAAGGACACTTTGTGGCTACTTTCCTAGTCTTCTATGATAACAGAAGGCTACTTTTTAAGGCCCCCATTTTTACACCTCACCTCTCTTCTTTAATGGTTGTGCCACTTTTAATGACAAGAAATAGTTGCAAATGAGTCATTCCCAGTTCTTTTTTTTTTGTTCCAGCTTTCTGTGGGTTCAGCCGTATAAGGCACACGAGGTCCTCGGTAGCAAAGGCTGATGGGTAGAGGCTGCAGTCAGAGCTAGGAAAGGCTGCGTGGAGGGGCTTCCCGGGGGGTGTGGCAGAGTGTGGGTGGGCGTGGCTACGGAGAGGTTGCATCTGGTCAGTGGGGCAGGGCAGAGGAGTCTGTTGGGCTAGAACTTGGGAGGCAGAGATCGCCTGGGAGACTAGTCTATATCAGCAGAGTGACCTGGCCCATGGCAGAGCATATGGGATGGAGGGGCCAGGTCGCTCCTGGAAAGCAGATTGCAGGAAACAAACTGGCCAGTTAGTATGGGGCATTAGGAGAAATCACGGGAGAGGGGGTGAAGGGGTGAGAGAGTGAACTCAGCCTCAGCTGGCACTGAACTCCAGGCAGCAAAATGAGCTCACACTATTGTTTGCCTGCCTGTCAGAGTTGGTGATGGATGAGGGCTTCCTCGGCCGGACTGGGCTGGAGAGACTAAGAGGAATCTTTTCATGCCCTGTCTCCAGCTCTTCTTCGCACTGAACCATGTTGCTATCCAAGAATTAAGCATGTCCTTTTCCTCATTCTTTCCTGGAATAACTATTATGAAGACCAGAAAACAGAACTTACTGAAATTTTGAAAACAGAACTTATTGGTCAAAATTTAAAATATATTTATATATATATTTGCCACCTCTTAGCAAGCCTTGCATAGATGTGGCGCCGTGACCTTGCTACAGTGAGTGGGGAGGGTTTGTAGAGTGGAATGGCAGGACAGTGTTAGTCCCCCACCCCTCCTTCCCATTCCAGCCTATCAGAGGGACCAATTCTTTTCTGTCCCTGGATGATGTCAGAAAGGGCACAGTGGCTCTTTTGGTCACTCTTAGATAATGAGAGACCCTTTGTGTTCTTCTAGTCACCCAAGAGGTTTTATTTCACTCATTAAAATGTCTACTCCCACGTAATAACCTTAATATTATGTGAAGTTGAAGCTTCTGGTCTCTCTTAGCTGGAGTCTGCAAGAGCTGATGCCTGAGGTGGGGAAGGCAGACCTGGCGAGCTCTGTCTTCAATTCACCATTTTCTGTTTTTGTTTTTTTGTTGTTTTGTTTTTGTTTTTTTGCCTCCTCCTCTGGCTTGTTAGCTGCAGTCTCTGACCCCTTCAGCCTATAAGGAGGCAGAGGGAGGAGGTCAGAGGAAAGGAAAGGCATTATTTGATCAGTGCTGAAATTAGCTGATGTCTGTGTTCTCTGTGCTTGGCAGGTTTTTTAAAGCTGACACTTTTCCTGGCAGTCAGTGCATTGTTTGAAAACTGCCCACCCTCCCACCCCAAATCACTGGGGTGTCTAACCTGGAGTTCTTTTGATGTGCCAGGAAATTCATCCTTGCAGTTGCTTCTGCAATGTTCTGCCTCAGTCCCTGGGATCTAGTGGCACACTCCTTTGTTAGGGTCACTGTGTACCTTGAGACAGTCATTTTGGGCAGTATTTATAGCACCTTAAGGCTGGCTCTTTTTTCTTGCATTCACAGTAAACCCTCACTCATTCTTTGTACCAAGAAACTCTATTGTAATCTTTCTTTCTCCCAATCTTCCTTTGTCTCACAACAGAGCAGAGTTACTGGTCATCTAGAGATTTTCTATATTCCATTGTCCTCTGTCACCTCCCAGAACCACTTTCCCTGGGCTTGACACGAGGGAAATTAGCCCTAACCCTTCCGGCTGGGAGTGAGTGAGACTCAACACACACAGGTAGCTCTTTTACAAAATTCAATTTTGAGAGTCCAATTCTCCTTTCAGCCCCCATCCTCCTTAATCGGGTGGAGGTAGGTGGTATGTTTAGGGTGAAAATTAAAAAAAAATTTTTTTTTACCACTTTTTACCAAGTCTTGCATAGATGGTGTCCAACTTCCCAATGGGTTGAAGGACTATTTAGCACCCATTGTGTTGAGGCCTCTGCAAAACTAAAGAGAAGGAATCAATTGAAACAAAATCTATTAAAACCTGATTCAGATATTAGAAGTGTGTTGTTTTCTTGGTGGTAGAATCCTTAAGAAAGAATCAGTTTTCTTTTCCCTTCCAGGTTTATTAACTTTGAAGATCTAAGAAAAATTAATGTCTGCTCTTTATTTTCACAGAAGTCCAAAATGCTAAACTGTACTTCTGTGTATGAATCTATTACTAAGAGGTAACTCTTGTCAAGACTAACAGAACAGAACCCTAGTTTGGCAGAGAGGTCTTAAAGCCTATAGTAGTTGAGTAGACAATCTATTAGATTGATTAAAGAGATTTTCACACAAGGACAGTCTACTAATTTGCTGAGCATTGTATCTCAAGGTTAAAAAATCCTGGCTACATTTTAAAGCAGGGAAGATCAATTAGAACCTTCATTAGATTGCTATTTACACTTTAATTGTCAACTCTGCTCATTTATTGAAACCCTTTTTTAGTCATTAGTGTCTGTCAGTAAGAAATATGTCTTAATTTTACTTATATTCATTTATTCATCCTTTCATTCAATCAACAAACATTAATAATGTAGCAAGCATTGTCGGCATTTAAAAATATACTGATGAAAAGAGAAAGCTTACCCTCAAGGTCATATTTGCCTCAAATTTTCATGTAATCAAAATGAGAATAAAGGCATTAGATTTTACCCAAGTTAAAAAAATAATTGCCCTTGACAATGGGCATACATAAAAAAAGACCCTGATATACATCTCAATTGTTCTTTTCTGTTTGTGGTTGTTAGCCCATTTACTTTTGAGGTTTACAATATCTGCGTTTTGTTTTGGCTGCTGTTGGCCTTGCAGCTGCTGCAAATTGAAGAGCTCTTTAAAATGGACACTATGCACCATTGTTTAGATTCTGGAGGACCACAGAATCCGGTAAATCCCGTACTTTCTGCCTAGGAGAAGAAGGAGCCTGCCTCACCACTGGGATGCAGAGAGTGGAGCCAGTTGAATTTCCCAGATTCTGAAGAAAGGAATTCCTGTTGCAAGCGGTAGGGCTCTTGTAGAGTAAATCTTCAGAGGAAAACTATACGCTCTCCAAAATCACCTGCAGTATATGTGACGGGTATACTGTAGCTGCTGCCTTCAGATTAGTTAGCTTAATGTCTGACTCTTTAGACAAAGAACTGCCTCCCACTTTGCTGCTTCTGAAGAAGGTCTGGGCCAGACATTAGCCCACCCAACTGCTGAGTGCATGACCCACATATTTCTGAACATGTGACAGTCAGAGCCATAGCCTGAGATTTCTTCTCTTGGAGCATAATTCCTGTGGTAAAGTGATTTTGTATTAGAGGTTTAATGCAAATTGTTCAATATGATCTCATAGATTTTAGTGCTTGGGATGGTACCAAACACTGTGAAAGATACAAAAGACCCATCAACCACAGCCTTCCCTGTTAGGTAGACAATGACAATGGAAGCAGCACAGAGTGGCAGCCAGAAAGCCAGCCCAGGAGCCAAGAGGACAGGACCAGTGTCTGCTCTGCCATTAACTATGTGAACTTGGTCATGTAACTTCATTTCTTTGGGCCTCAGTTTCTTTTCTTTCAACCAATATTGATATTATTTAAATAAAATCTGGAAATATTTCAAACACATAGAAAAGTACAAGGAGGATAACAAATGAAATTTAGCTGTTGTTATCCATGAAAAAAAAAAAAGAATAATATATTACAGAAAGAGTTAAAATCCACCGAATCCTATTTTCTCTCTCCTTTTTATCCCAGAGATTACCACTCTCCTGAAGTGAACGTATGTTCTTGCTACCCAAATTATTATAATTTTCAAAAACTATAGAGAGTACTATTTATGTGTTTTTAGACAAACACATTGTGCCACATTGCATGGGTATTTCTGCAGCTTCTTTTGTTCACGTGACGTTTTGTTGGTAAGTTTCATCTGTGTTGATACCTGCAGCTCCGTTCATTCTCTTTATGTGCTGTCATTAAATAAGTATACCTCCTTCCCGTCCCCTGTGTATGAACATGTAGGTTGGTTCCAGCTCTGTGTCTGAAACCGTGCTGTAACGAACATCATTGCACGATGGCTTGTGCTCACGTCTGAAAATGTCTCTAGTGCAGCGCTTCCCGAGTTCCCACTCGATGTACCCACTGCATGAAAGATGTGCTCAGATTCCGTGGCAGTTCGGGTCCTCTGAGGAGCAGATACCGAGATGGACTTAGATGTGTGAGAACTTGATCTGGGGAAATGCTCGTGAAGGATCAAGGGGTGAGAGAGCCCGTACATGTCAATGCAGCTTTGACACCTGTAAACTAAGAGAGCGAAAGGAGGGTTGAATTGGGTGAGTCTCAGCCACAGCACAGTTCTGAGAAAACATCCACCCAGGTGACGGGGACGCCTCAAACAAAGGTTGCTGGTTGGAGGAGTCCTCTGTTAGGTAAGAAGGGCCGGCTCTCATACCCATGCTATGTTGTCTGGGGGCAGCTGGGGAAAGTCTGAATCCCAAAAGACACAGCTGGGGCTGTCAGTCAACTAAATTGTCTGCGTAGTTGTCTTGATGGAGATCTCAGCAATGCACCTCAATGGCCACTACAGACATTAATCACCTCGGCCCACAATGGTGAGAGAGAGCAAGGTAGCCACAGAGCTGACCTACTCTGAGGTTCAGAACCTCTAAAATCATGGCAGCACTGCTTGGAGTTTACGTTCCCACTGGAATAGATCGCCTTTCGCCTGCTGTCTCTGGGG
Source organism: Tadarida brasiliensis (assembly GCA_030848825.1). Taxonomy (NCBI): domain Eukaryota; kingdom Metazoa; phylum Chordata; class Mammalia; order Chiroptera; family Molossidae; genus Tadarida; species Tadarida brasiliensis. The sequence goes on along the minus strand of CM061267.1, from coordinate 70,621,363 downwards.
ACCCCTGTTTCTTTCCTTTGAGGCAGGCTATGTATTGAGCAATTTTTTTAAAAAAAATTTCTTTCCATTTTATCATACATGCTACATGGTTTAACTGCTCCCTACTCAACAGGTCTGTTTTAAAAACTGCATTTCATTTCTTCAGCTGAATTACAAAGGTTTTTCCATCAGTAAATGTACTGAACTTTAAAGACCTGATCTCGTGAGCCCAGTTTTCTCATTTAGTCATTGTAGCACTGGTGTTAGTGACGGTGTAAGTCTGGTGATGGTAACCAAAGCAAGACGCAGCCACTCTTTCAGCTGAGTTCACATGAATTTGAGTCTGCTGATTTAGGGTTCTGGGATTTCCTATTCTTCCCTAGCATTTATGAATTCAACTCCATTTTCAGATTTCCTAAGGCCACTTGAGGGTTTAAGTAATGCCTTTAATTATAACTTAAAGTATAGGCAATTGCATTTCATGAAGCTAACAATTATCCAGAGTATATTATTAGAGAGTGAGTTATTGAAGTCTGCATAGTTTGTGAAAACCCATCAAAATAACTGGGGGAGAAAAGAGATAAACTAGATGGGAACAATGAAGCTTGAAAACAACTTTGATTATGTCTGGAGTTTACATGGTAATGAGTCCTAATTCTCAGACATTAGGGTTCTTTGTAAAAATCCTTATAGTCTCTCGTTTGCCCTTATTCAGAAATAGAAATGTTGGCAATGTTTTCATTAACATTTTTAATATAAACACGGAGTGCTAATGTGGCAATTGACTATGCTTTTGCAGACTTCGTTTTGTGTAATTCTTAATATTTTCCTGTGACATAGCTCATAATACTCCCCAGAGAATGGATGCTAAGAGGAGATAAGTAATTTGCCCTAACTCACATAATTTAGAGGTAGCAACACTGAATTGCAACTCAGATCTTATGCTCTAGAATCTAAACTAAAAAGCCCAGAACAATTTTTCTGATATTTTTCAAGAGATTTAAAAAAAATTGAGTAAGTGAATACTGTTATGAATGACACTGGAACATAAATACATTGATTCAAGAATCAATACCAACTTTTTTACATTTTTTCTCTACCAACCTGGTCCATTTTTCCTAGTCATGCTCACATGTCCCAACACCCTAATAATGATGATGAACCCGGCATAAAGGAGAGACGATATAGTTGCAGTCAGATATGGTCTGAAGTCTAACCTTCATTTATTAGTTGTATAACCTTGGACAAAGCCTTTTGGTTTACTTATTTGCAAAATGGTGAAAATAATAGCAACCTCAACAGAGTTTTTAAGAATTAATGAATGACAGTATTTGTAAAGTACCTGCCATTCTCGGCATTAAACAAATGATGGCCAGTCTATTTATAGTAGTGCCAAATGGGACATTATCTCAAATTAGAATATTTTACCACTTTTAGAAAGTAGATAGTTTAAAAATATATCATGGTAGGTTTGTGGTCATTTAAGTGACTCAAATAGGCTACATTTTCCTGGATTTTCTATACAATGATTCAAATCTATGTTTTAATTTAAGAGTCTAAGATCTAGGATGGAAAATTCATAGCCCTTGTTACAGTGTCTCTTCTACTTGCAAGGACCCTTTAAGTCCATAGCTTGTCTTATCCTTTGATTCTAATATATATAGCTCCCTTTGAGTAGAAGTAGCAGCATGTTTTCCAAACTCAAAGATTTTGTATAGGTCAATACAACCTTCCCATTAGATTTGTGACAATTTGAGATGTTAGTCTGATTTGTTTACTATGGTCTCTCTGAATGGAATAGCATGAGGCTAGTACAAAAATAATGGCATTTTTTTTTTTTTTGTCTCCTTCTGCATAGAAATTTTCAGTGAACCCCCCTGGAAGTGGTTGTTCTAATGCTTCTTCTTTCAGCAAATAATTTAGCTGCATGCTTGTGAGTTTGTGGAGAGAAGAGAGAATCTGGAGGATCTCAGGCCTTCCTCTTCCTCCTCCTCCTCCTCCTCCATCTCCATCTATCTTCCTCCTCCTCCTCATTTTCCTTTTTCTCCACTGTCTCATCATATCTCTACCCCTTTTACATCTCCTTCAGCATTCGATGACATTTATGAAGCAGGCCTGAGGACAGGAGCATGCCAGGTAGCTGGGCAGTTTTCAGAGGCAGTAGCCAACAGGTGCCTTTTCCATCTGTAGTGTGCCTTTAAAAATATACGAGAAAAAGTATAAGTCCCTTCAGAGTCGATGCCTGTAACGACGATGATTTCATAGCTAACGTTAGCTAATATTTATTTAACCCTTACTATGTGCCAATCACAATGTGTTCTGCATAGTTTCACACATTTCTTAAAACAATGTTACTATGGACCAAATTGAGTCCCCCTCAAGTTCATATACTGAAGCCCTAATGCCCAAGATGACTGTATTTGGAGGTGGGGCCTTTACAAAAGTAACTAAGGTAAAATGAGGTCATAAGGGTAGAGCCCTGGTCTGATGGGATTGGTGCCTTTATGTAAGAGACATCAGAACTCTCTCTCTCCACCATGCGAGGGCACAGTGAGAAGGTGCAGTCTGAAAGCCAGGAGGGGAGACCTACCAGAAACCAACCCTACCTCACCTTGGTCTTGGACTTCTAGCCTTTGCCACTGTAAAAAAATAATAATAATAAATTTCTATTGTTTAAGTCACCCAGTTTGTGGTATTTTGTTATGGCACCTGAGCTGACTAATACAAACCTTAATTGTATCCTCTTTTTAGAGATGAACAAGCTGAGGTCTTAGATTATTAAGTTAAGGAATTCTGTTTCTAACTTCTCTGTCCCTTCCAGCTCAGAGTGAAATTTGGGGGCTGCTTGGTAATTGTTTTCTCTAACTACATGTTTGCTTTCATTGTCCCGTGTATTTTTCTCATCTTTCTTAAGAGCTATTCTCTCTCTGTACTCATTGCTCTTGATTTTCTCATTCCCTTGCCCCCTACACCCCAGCGTGGGAGCATTTTGTTGTTGCCTGGTGTATCTGTGCAAAATGTTTTCTGAAAACCGTTTTCTCTCTTGGTGATGAGGTTTTCCTTCACTTTTCAATTGTATCTTTCCCTTATCTCTATCACAATGTTGTTCCCTCCGTGTTTCCACTTGGATAAATATCTCCTGACAGACATTGTTTGCTTGTTTTTTTTTTCATCTTTGGTAATCTGAAGGCAAAGAGTAGTAAGAAAAATAGGCCGAAATTTGTCATTTTCCTAAGTCAAGATTTAGGAATTCAACCTCTACTTACTCTCCAGTTCTTAAACAATTAAAACACAATTTATTTTGTGTTTTTTTTAAAAAAGGCATCCTACCTGTTTCTCTTCTATTTTATTTCAATTATTTAATGTTGTTAATCCTCACCCAGGATATTTTTTCTATTGATTTTTAGAGAGAGTGAAAGGGAGGGAGGCTGGGAGTCAAACCCATAACTCCTCAGTGTTTGGGCTCTAACCATTGAGCAACACTGGCCAGGGTATCTTCTATTTTATTTTTATTTATTTATTTATTTTTATTAATTTATTTTTGTTACAGATGTTTCTCCCTTTTTCCCTATTGACACCCTCTTTTCCATCCCTCCCACTCCGTCCCCAGCTTTGTTGTCCACATCCATCGATTATGCGTACATGCCTATAAGTTCTGTGGTTTATCTCTTCCCTCCCCCCACCCCTTCTGAGGGTTGTCAATCTGTACCCTACTTCCATGTCTCTGGGTCTACCCTGTTCCTCAGACTGTTGTGTTCATTATATTCCACAAATAAGTGAGATCATGTGATATTTGTCATTCTCTGCTTGGCTTGTTTCACTTAGGATAATACTTTCCAGGTCCCTCCATGTGGTCTCAAAGGATAACAGATCTTTCTTTCTTACAGCTGCGTAGTACTCCATTATGTATATGTACCACAGCTTTTTTATCCATTCATCCACTGATGGACATTTGGGCTGTTTCCAGATCTTAGCTGTTGTAAATAGTGCTGCTATGAACATGGGGGTACATGTATTCTTTCTGGTTGGTGTTTCAGGCTTCTTAGGGTATATTCCTAGAAGTGGGATCACTGGGTCAAATGGCAATTCAATTTTTAATTTTTTGAGGTAACACCATAGTGTTTTCCACAGTGGCTGCACCAGTCTGCATTCCCACCAGCAGTGTACTAGAGTCCCCTTTTCTCCACACCCTCGCAAACACCTGTTTGATGATTTGTTGATGGCGGCCATTCTGACAGGTGTGAGGTGATACCTCATTGTTGTTTTAATTTGCATCTCTCTGATGATTAGTGATGTTGAGCATTTCTTCATATGTCTCTTAGCCATTTGTATGTCCTGTTTGGAGAGGTGTCTATTTAGTTCCTCTGCCCATTTTTTAATTGGGTTCTTTGTCTTCCTTTTGTTGAGTTGTATGAGCACTCTATATATTTTGGAAATTAACCCCTTATCTGATGTATCATTGGCAATTATGCTCTCCCACACAGTGGGTTGCCTTTCCATTTTGATGGTTGTTTCTTTTGGTGTGCAGAAGCTTTTTAGTTTGATGTAGTCCCATGTGTTCATTTTTTTCCTTTGTTTCTATTGTTGTAGGTGATGTATCAGTGAAAATTCTGTTGCGTATAATGTCTGAAATTTTGTTGCCTACATTTTCTTCTAGGATTTTTATGGATTCACAAGTCACATTTAAGTCTTTTATCCATTTTGAGTTTATTCTTGCGTATGGTGTAAGTTGGTGGTCTAGTTTCATTTTTTTGCATGTAGCTGTCCAATTTTCCCAGCACCATTTATTAAAGAGGCTGTCTTTACTCCATTGTATGCTCTTGCCACCTTTGTCGAATATTAATTGAGCATAATGTTTTGGGTCAATTTCCAGGTTCTCTAATCTGTTCCACTGGTCTATATGCCTATTCTTGTGCCAGTACCAGGCTGTATTGATTACAATAGCTTTGCAGTATAAGCTGATACCCGGTATTGTGATCCCACCTACTTTGTCCTTCTTTTTCAAGATTGCTGTGACTATTCGGGGTCTTTTTTAGTTTCATATGAACTTTTGAAGTATCTGTTCTAGTTCTGTGAAATATGTCATTGTTATTTTGATGGGGATTGCATTGAATCTATAGAATACTTTGGGTAGTATGGACATTTTAATGATTTCCATTCCATGAACAAGGTATGTGCTTCCACTTTTTTATATCTTCCTCTATTTCTTTTTTCAATGTCCTGTAGTTTTCTGCAAATAGGTCCTTTACTTCTATGGTTAAGTTTATTGTTAAGTATCTTACTTTTTTTTGCCACGATGGTAAATGGAATTGTTTTTTTAGTTTCTCTTTCTGTGAGTTCATCATTGGTGTATAAGAATGGCGTTGATTTCTTGACATTAATTTTGTATCCTGCTACTTTGCCAAATTCATTTATTAAGTCTAGTAGATTTTTTATGGCGTCTTTAGGGTTTTCTATGTATAATATCATGTCATCTGCAAATAATGACAGTTTCACTTCCTCCTTTCCAATTTAGATCCCTTTTATTTTTCTTCATGTCTGATTGCTGTGGCTAAGAATTCCAGTACTATGTTAAAGAAGAGTGGCGAAAGTGGGCATCCCTGTCTTGTTCCTGTTTTTAAGGGAAATGCTTTTAGCTTTTGCCCATTGAGTATGATGTTGGCTGTAGGTCTTTCATATATGGCCTTTATTATGTCGAGATATGATCCCTCTATTCCCACATTGCTGAGCGTTTTTATCAGAAATGGGTGCTGGATTTTGTCAAATGCTTTTTCAGCGTATATTGATATGACCATGTGGTTTTTATCTTTCATTTTGTTTACGTGGTGTATCACATTTATTGATTTGCGAATAGTGTACTAGCCTTGCATCCCTGGGATGAATCCCACTTGGTCATGGTGAATAATTTTTTTGATGTATTGCTGGATACGATTTGCTAGTATTTTGTTAAGGATTTTGGCATCTATGTTCATCAGAGATATTGGCTTGTAGTTTTCTTTCTTTGTAGTTTCTTTTTCTGGTTTTGGAATTAGAATTATGCTGGCCTCATAAAATGAGTTTGGAAGGCTTCCTTCTTCTTGAATTTTTTGAAATAGTTTGAGGTGAATGGGTGTTAGTTCTTCTCTGAATGTTTGGTAAAACTCCCCCATGAAGCCATCTGGGCCTGGGCTTTTGTTTGCTGGGAGAGTCTTGATTACATCTTCAATTTCCTTAGCTGTTATTGGTCTGTTCAAGTTTTCTATCTCCTCCCAGTCTAGTTTTGGGAGAGTATGTGTTTCTAGAAATTTGTCCATTTTGCTTAGATTGTTGAATTTGTTGCCATATAATTGTTCATAGTATTTGTTAATGATCCTTTGTATTTCTGTGATGTCAGTTGTTACTTCTCCTCTTTCATTTCTGATTCTGTGTATTTGGGTTCTCTCTCTCTGTTTCTTGGTGAGTCTATCTGAGGGTCCATCAATCTTGTTTATCTTTTCGAAAAACCAGCCCTTTGTTTCATTGATCCTTTGAATTGTTTTTTTTTTTTTTTTTTTTTTTTTTTGTCTCTATGTTGTTTATTTCTGCTCTGATCTTTACTATTTCCTTCCTTATACTTGCTCTGGGGTTTTCTCTTTGTTTGCTTTCTAGTTCTTTAAGTTGTGAGGTTAGATAGTCTATTAGAAATTTTTCTTGTTTCTTGAGGTAAGCCTGTAGTGCTATGAACTTCTCTCTCAGAACTGCTTTCGCTGCATCCCATAGATTTTGTGTTGTTGTATGTTCATTTTCATTGGTTTCCAGGAAGTTTTTAATTTTTTCCTTGATCTCCTCGGTAACCCATTCATTGTTTAATAACATGCTATTTAGCCTCCATGTGTTCAAATGTCTTTGCATGTTCTTGTTGCAATTGATTTCTAGTTTCATGCCACTGTGATCTGAGAAGATGCTTGATATGATTTCAATCTTCTTGAACCTGTAGAGACTTAGTTTGTGTCCTAACATGTGGTCTTTCTTTGAGAATGTTTCATGTGCATTTGAGAAGAATGTGAAATCTGTAGTTTTGGGGTATAATTCTCTGTAGATATCTATTAAATCCATTTGGTCTAGTGCTTCATTTAGAGTCTCTGTTTCCTTGTTGATTTTTTGTCTAGAGGATCTATCCAGTGATGTCAGTGGGGTGTTGAAGTCTCCTGCTATGATTGTATTGCTGTCGATTTCTCCTTTGAAGTCCTCCAGAAGATTTTTGATATATTCTGGTGCTCCTATATTGGGTGCATATATGTTTACCAAGGTTATATCTTCCTGGTGGATAGATTCTTTCAGTATTATGTAGTGACCTTCTTTGTCTCTAGTTATGGCCTTCATTTTGAAATCTATTTTATCAGATATGAGTATTGACCCCTGCTTTTTTTCCCTTTTCGTTTTCTTGGAAGATTTTTTTCCATCCCTTCACTTTCAACGTATGTGAGTCTTTTGTGTGAGGTGGGTCTCTTGTAAACAACATATATATGAGTCATGCTTTCTTATCCAATCAACTATTCTGTGTCTTTTTATGGGAGCATTCAATCCATTTACATTTAAGGTGATTATTGCTATGTACTTATTTATTGCCATTTTTGTTTAGTGTGATTATTTATATTTTTCTTCCTATTTCTTCTACTAATTACAGCAGTCCTTTAAACATTTTGTGCAGTGCTGGTTTGGTGCAAATATATTCCCTTAGCCTTTTTTTGTCTGGGAAGTTCTTTATTTGACCTTCTATTTTGAGTGATAGCCTTGCTGGATAGAGTAGTCTTGGATTCAGATCCTTGTTTTTCATGACCTTGATTACTTCATGCCATTCCCTTCTGGCCTGTAGTATTTCTGTTGAGAAGTCAGCTGATAGTCTTATGGGGGTTCCTTTGTAGGTAACCTGTTGCTTATCTCTTGCTGCCTTTAGGATCCTCTCTTTGTCTTTAATTTTGGGCATTTTAATTACTATGTGTCTTGGTTTGGGCCTGTTTGGGTTCTTCTTACTTGGGGCTCTCTATGCTTCTTGAACTTGAATGCCTTCTTCCTTCACCAAATTAGGGAAGTTTTCTGTCACTATTTCTGCAAATATATTCTCTAACCCTTGCTCATTTTCTTCTTCGGGAATGCCTATGATGTGAATATCATTACGTTCAGTTGTCCTACAGTTCTCTTAAGCTGTCTTCCTGTTTTTTAGTTGTTTTTTCCTTTTGGTTTTCTGATTAGTTGATTTTTTCTACCCTGTCTTCTAATTCACCAATCCGGTTCTCAACTTCCTCTAGTCTGCTGTTTAGTCCTTCCAATGTGTTCTTTATTTCTGCGATGTCATTCTTCATTTCTTGGTGCTTCTTCATTTCCACTTGGTTGGTTTCAATGTTTCTATGTCTTTACTCATGGTGTTGATGTCCTTACTCGTGCTGTTGAACTTCCTCAAGATCATGGCTCTGAATTCTACCTCTGATAACTTGCTTAACTGCATTTCATTTTTCTCATCTTCAGTAGAGGTCTATTGTTCTTTCATTTGGGATTTGTTTCTTTGTTTCACCATTTTGGCTATCTCAATGGGTTTTGGAGCCTGTGAAATTGTCCCTGTGGGTGTTGGTGTACTGCTGTTTGTGGCTCCGGCTCCCTCTACTAGGTTCGGATGAGTGTGGAAAGACCCACGTTAAACACCACTGTTAAGTCTTACTTTCCTGGGTAGATTTGCAAGCCCAGGAAAAGTTCAGTTATCCTCTAGCTTTTTGCCTGGAGGCTATAAGTCGTGGTTACTTGAAGAGCCTTGGGTTCTCAGTTGAATGAAAAACTCCCTCAGGTGTTCCACATAAGAGGATTTCCCGAGGGTGGGGCAGATGCTGGTTGTTAATGAGCCTCAATTTGCATTTCAATGGCCCACCTGGGTGGGGTTGAGTCTCCGAGAGAGACTCTCCCCAGAGCCCTGGGAAGGAGTAAGATGGCCACCGTCCTGTGTGGCACCAACTCAGCAAAAGCTCTGAGCGACCTCCAAATCCTGAGTGTCCCCACACAGTTCCAGTCCTGTCCGCCCTCCCTCTGCCAGAGCCCAAGGTGAGTGGCTGTGGCTATTTTAGTGCTCTGTCCCAGCCCTCTGTGCTGTGAAGCGGGCTTTGGACTTTAACCTCAAGGGCGCTGCTCACGGCTAAGATGGCTGGTGTCCATGGGCTCCCAGCCCTGCTCTGGAGCCTCCTCAATCCTACCAGGATCGATTCAGTGTCCCTGGTTATATGGTCCTCACAAGCTGCTTTTCTGTTGCTTTTTCCCTATGACTTGTCTTTATTTTAGTTGTAATTCCAGTTTGGTCCTGGGAGATGGTCTGTGTAGCTTCCATTCACTCTGCCACCATTTTGGAATTGGCATCTTCTATTTTAATTGTAAAATAGTCCTTTGAAATTTTGAGTTCTCCACCTGTTTTTGTGTGAATGTCTTTACCTTAGTGAGCTGACAATATCAAGACACACAGTAATGAACAATACTCAACACTTTTAGTCTTGAATACCCATTCTATTGTTTATATCACTCATCTCTCTCATGTAGGAGAAAAATAAAGATATTCCCCATAGATTGTCTAGTTTATCCGCTTTGTGAGTCATCCTTACTCTCCTACTCCTTTCCCTAGACATATAATAAATCATCAGGTCCTGTAATAAATATAGTAACACACATACTATAATACAGTAAATACAGATATTATAATAAATATAGTATCTCTTGCAATTGGTCTTCTTGTCTCCAGTCCCCTGCCATGATTTCAGGCCCTCGTATTGCTGCCTTGCTGCTCTCCTCTCGCTTATAATCCTTCCCTGACTTCCCCTTGGACAGAAGATAAGATGTAGACACAGCAGAGCACCCATAGCCTTTCAGGCTTTAATTCTTTTTCTTTTTATGTACTAATTTTATTTTTTAAATTTATTTATTTTTATTGTTGAAAGTATTACAAATGTCCCCCCTTTTCCCCCATTGACCCCCTCCTTCCCACTCCATTCTTATCTGTAAATTCAATCTTATTACCTATCTTTTCTCCAGCCCCACCTTATGCTTGGAAATTTTGAACCATTGATTAATTCTGCATGCATGGGAAATACAATGGTGATCAAGATAGATATAGTCTTATCCTCCTGGGATATGTAATCTACAGGAAATACAGGTAAATCCACAGGAGGTCGTGCTCGAGTATGTTAAGTTCCATAGTCGGGAAGCTATGGAATGCAATCGGAAACACAGAAGTGCCACGTAATTCAGACTTGGGGAGATCAAAGAAGTCATTATATCTAAGTCAAGACCAGAAGATCGAGAAGGTGCTATTCAGATCCAAGGCTTAGGAGTTGAGGACAGGGAGGAACTGCTTCAGACAGGGACAGCATCGTCTGCCCTTAGAGAACAGGAAGTAGTTCACTGTGGCTCACAGAAGTTGCTGAGGGAGTGCTGTTGGAAGATGAAGCTGAAGGGATAAATTTCTTTCACAGTCAGGTTCTTTTTTTTATCTTCACCCGAGGACACTTTTTCATTTTTTGTTCAGATAGAGTGGGAGGGAGAGAGAGGAAGAGAGAGAGAGAGAAACATCGATGCGAAGGTGACACATCGAGTGGCTGCCACCCACACGACCAACCAGGGCCGGGGACAAACTGCAACCGAAGTACATGCCCTTAGCGGGAACCAAACCCGGGTCTCTCTGGACCACAGGCCGACGCTCTAACCGCTGAGCCAAACCGGCCAGGGCCACAGTCAGGCTCTTTTAGGTCATTGCTGTTTCCTTTGCTTGAAATGACCTGGCAGCCTCCTACTCACTCTCAGTTCAACGTAACCATCATCTCCTCTGTCAAGTGTTTCCTAACTTTGCTCAGTGATACTGTTTTTATTTAGCACATACTTGGGCTTATTACTTGTATCACTGTATCTATCTCTCCTACTAGAGGGTCAATTCCTGGAAGGCAGAGATGATTATTTATCTTTATGTTCCACCCCTCTTCCCCCCCCAAGTTTGGCAAAATAGCTATAATTAAGTGGATGCTCAATCTGGGACATTTACTAATGTCACACTTTGGAAAAGTATTCTGTTTTCCCCATGGGTAATAGAACATTTTGGTCCATTCAAGTCTTGGGCTCAAGGCTGTGTAGGTGTGTATCACCTTAATTTTTATTATTTATTTATTTATTTATTTATTTATTTATTTATTTTTATCCTCACCTGAGGATATTTTTCTATTTATCTTCAGGTAGAGAGAGAGGGAGAAAAAGGGTGAGAGAAAGAAACATTGATGTGAGAGGGACACATCAACTGGTTGCCTCCTGCCCGACCCCAACCAGGGCCGGGGACGAACCACAACCGAGGTACATGCCCTTGACCGAAATTGAACCCGGGACTCATTGGTCTCTGAGCCGACGCTCTAACCACTGAACCAAACTGGCTGGGGCTCACCTTAATTTTTAAAACATATCCATTGATATATGGAGCTAGGGAACTGCTCAGCAGAGTTGTGTTTATTTGATTCCACAAATTAATATAAAAATCAAATGTGACAGGAGGAATATGGTCAGGGCTCCAAACTCTTTGCTTTGAAGATTGGACTTTTTATGAGGTTTGAATGAACAATGTTTGGGAGTAAAGGGTGTATGTTAACTGTCTTCTCTACCGAGGGTCAAAGGTTGAAGACCTACTTCTGGTTTGTCCTGGTAGTTGATACCAGAATCCATCTTTACTCTCCTGACAGTAGCCTTAGATTCAAGAAAAGTGGCTACATGAGTGAATTTGTTTTTTTCCCCCCTTTTTATTGATTTTTAGAGAGAGAGAGAGAGAGATAGAAACATCGATGAGAGAGAACATCGATTGGCCGCCTCCTGCATGCCCCACACTGGGAATTTGGCCCACAACCTGGGCATGTGCCCTGACTGGGAATCGAACTGGCGACTTCTTGGTGCTTGGGTCAATGCTCAACCACTGAGCCACACTGACCAGGCTCATGAATGAATTTGAAGAGACGTCTTATAAATATCCAGGCCAGTCTTAGCACCAAGTGCTGTCAGCTGAGCATAAAACCAAAGGGAGACTCTGCCACCTTCACACTTAGGGGAATGGCAGGTATGGGTCTCATGGGCAGAGCCCTGCCAGTCTGATGAGGGCAGGGATCAGGTTATGGGGTTTGGGGACAGGAGTGGGTGATCCACCTGTGGTTTGCCCAGTTTTCATCAGTAAGCGTCCAGGTCAGTAGTGGTGACACCTGAGATACCAAGATCAGCAGGGACAAATGCCTCAATCAGAAATGTGTCCCTGTGGAACCACCAGGTCATTCAGCCCAATTGGATAGTTGTTTAATGCTTCATTTAGTCAAAAATATTTATTGAGAATCTGCTATATGCTGGTACTTTTCTAAGTGTTTAGGATATACAAGCAAAAAGGCAGGGAAAATGTTTGCCAATGTATTTTCTAGAAATAAATACGTATACAGTCGATCCTTGAACAACAGGGGTTTGAAATGCACGGGTCCCCTTATATGTGGATTTTTTTTTTCATTAAATACTTGTACTGTTTCAAATCTGAGGTTGGGAGTCTGTGCATGCTGAGGGCCAACTGTGTGCATCGATCTACATCATTTTATACAGAAGACTTGTACATCCTTGGATTTTGTTATCCATGGGGGATCCTGGAACCAATCCCCTCCATTTACCAAGGGTAGGTAAGTTTGGAGGGAGTCAGAACTTATATCTGGAGTTGGGACCCCTAGCCCCCATGTTGTTCAAGGGCAACTGTAAAATATTTCAGGTAGAGATAAGGAGCTGGGGTATGATTAAGAGTGTGAGATGGGGGGCTTGTTTGAGACAGGGTATTCAGGGTACACCTTTCTGAGGGTGGGACACTGAGCAGAAAATTAAATGGAGAGCGTGAACCACATGGCCATGAGGGGTAGAATGCCCCCCACAGAGGGAGCAGCACGAAGCCGGAGCATCAGGAGAGTAGAGAGGACAGGGAGGCAGTGGGAGATCATGCAGGAGAGGTGAGGCGGAGGATGGACGCTGATGGGCACGCAGGCATGGACACCATCGGCGGCTTTGAGATTGAGGTTTCTAAGCAGTCACTGGCCCTATACCTGATGGTGGCAGGGGGAGGAAGCTGGCATTAGTCCAAGTGAGGAAAGAGGCATTCACTTGACGGAGGTAGTAGCTGAGGAGAGGGTGAGAAGTGGATGGATTTAGAATAAAGTCCAAAAGTAGGGCCAACAGGATTAGATTGGATAAGGAGTGTGAGGAAAAGAGAAGAATGAAGATATGGTAGTGAGCCCTGGCTGGTTTTGCTCAGTGGTTAGAGCATTGGACTGTGGATGAAAGGGACATGGGTGGGATTCCGGTCAGGGTTGTTCGGGAGGCAACCAATCAATGTGTTTCTCTCACATCTCACATAGATGTTTCTCGTTCTCTCTCCCTCTCTCTCCCTTCCTCCCTCCCAGTCTGTCTGAAAAAAATTAATGAAAAAAGTATCCTCAGGTGAGGATTAAAAATGAAAACAAAAAGATATGGTAGTGAGAGCAAGAGTGGTGTGTCTCTGGAGAACTGTGACTTTTGGAGAGTTCCTTCTGAATGACCTTCTACTCATTTTTAACTGAGTATCCAAGAAAGAACATCTTCCCTGCCTTGACTGTGGTCTCTGGGTCTCTGCATAAGTCCTGATGTGCGTATGAGTATCAGGAAGTAAGAATCATTGGGAGCTGGCACAAAATCTCCCTATATGAATTGATTCATTCATAAGCACATATTTATTTAAGATCATTGTATGTAAAGTCTTGCTCTGTGGACTATGGTTTTAGAAGGGCCCAAAATGTAAAAAAAAAAAAAAAAAGTTTACAATGTGCTTTGTTGTCAAAATGGGATTTGCCATCTATCTGAGAAGAAACATTTATGATTAAAAACATCCTGTGATAGCATGTCAGTATGTGGTAAGTGCATGGAGAGCCGTGGAGACAATTTAGGACTGTGTCTCATCGGAGAGAGAGATGGGTTCCCAGCTGACTCAGCTCACATGAAAGGATGACTATCAGAGATCCATTTGGACCCAAACATGAGCCAAAGGAAACAGCTTTATGTCAGGACTGTCTCCTAGTTTTGCTCCAATAATGGTCTTCCATTGCACCCCTCCACCCATGATATGGCTGGGAGCAAAGGACAGAAACGGTGAGGGTCCGGGACCAGGATGTGTAGTTCAGACAGTGTGACTTTTTCTGATTTTGTTTCTGGTAATTTTCCGAGGCAACTTGCTGTGGAGCGCCTGTGCACCTTTGCTGCTTGTAACTGAAAAGTAAGCAATTAGAATCATACATTTTTTTGGTCTGTTTGTTTTTGAAAAGTCTGTCCAGGGCTAACCTCTCATCTGTCAATGAGGAGAGCAAGGTCCTGAGAAGTTCCATGACTTGCTGACGTTTTCCAGTTTCCAAACCACTGTTCTTTACATGGTGTTCCACTGCCTTCTACCTGGTGGGCAAACACAGTGACTCTAGCTGGATTTTTCGTCCATACCATTAGCTGTCACTGAAAGTTCAGTGACAAGGTTGTCCTTACATCATAAATGAGTTGCCGAGTCACTTTTGGAGGTGACTCTTTTGTTTCCTCATGCCAAATGATATTAGTGCAGTTTTTTTGAAAGCATGATATGCACTAAATATCATTTATTTCATTGAGATTTAGGACTTCTCTTTCCATGAAATACTCAAAAAAATTGAATACATTTTAGTAATATCTGTTTGTCACTGTGGAAATAAGGGAACATTAGAATGACATGAAATTGAAATGATATTTAAGGATGAATTTCAAGAGAAAACTAGTTTGCATTTAGTAATGGTAGAAGTCCACAGAGACAATCTATTAATAATATGTAACACTTTTTCTCCTGAATTTTTATTAATTTATTTTTGTTACAGATGTTTCTCTTCCCCCCCCCCAGACCCCCTCCTCCCCATCCCGCCCACCGCCCCGCCCCAGCATTGCTGTCTATGTCCATTGGCTATGCATACATGCATATAAGTTCTTTGGTTCATCTCATCCACCTCCACCACCCCCCTACTCTGAGGTTTGTCAGTTTGAACCATACTCCTTTCTGTGTCTCTGGGTCTATTTCGTTCATCAGCCCACCTTGTTCATTATATTCCACAAATAAGTGAGATCATGTGGTATTTGTCTTTCTCTGATTGGCTTATTTTGCTTAGCATAATACTCTCCAGGTCCCTCCATGTTGTCTCAAAGAATAAGCGATCTTTCTTTATTACAGCTGCATAGTATTCCATTGTATATATGTACCACAGCTTTTTTATCCACTCATCTATTGATGCACAATCTAATATGTAACACTTTCTTAAGTAGTTGTAACTTTCTGATGAGTTTTATATACCAAAATGCCACTTTTGGGGGGGAAAAACCCAAACTTTTATTTATTTATTTATTTATTTTTGAATTTTTTTTTTTTTATTCTTTATTGATTTTTAGAGAGAGAGGAAGGGAGAGGGAGAGAGAGATAAGAGCGTTGATGAGAGAGAACATCGATTGTCCACCTCCTGCATGCCCTCAACTGAGGATTGGGCCCACAACCTGGGCATGTGCCCTGACTGGGAATCAAACCAGCGACCTCTTGATGCATGGGTCGATGCTCAACCACTGAATCATGCCAGCTGGGCAAAACCCCCAAACTTTTATTTTATTTATTTATTTATTTATTTTATTATTATTTTTTTTATCCTTACCCGAGGACATTTTTCCATTTTTGTTCAGATAGAGTGGGAGGGAGAGAGAGGAAGAGAGAGAGACAGAGAGAAACATTGACATGAGAGGGGCACATCGACTGGCTGCCTCCTGCATGACCCCAACCAGGGCTGGGATAAATCACAACCGAGGTACGTGCCCTTGACCTGAATCGAACCCATGACTCATTGGTCTGTGGGCCGATGCTCTAAACACTGAGACAAACCGGCCAGGGCAAAAAACCCCAAACTTTTAAGAAATAGGAGATTTAAGAAATAAAGTCTTCATTAAATCTAGATTTTAAGTTTTCATTTACATATGAGTTTAAAACAATAAGTTTCTTATCTCAATTTCCCAGCTTCACATGTATTTTCCAGGAGATCGCTTCCAGAAGTGGAAAGGAAATGAAATAGCATCACCTCTTAACTATTCCTTTATCCCCTCTGCATTTTCTTCTCCTCCTCCTTAATTTTAAGAATTTATAGTGCTATCCTGAACTTTCATAAACTGTAATATTCCTGCAGAAAGTGATAACAGCCATCTTAGATGCTGTGATTTTTTTAATAAAAGTTGATATACCATCTCTCCCTACCAGATCTCAAACCCCAAATTAAAATACAGTTAAGTATTACAGATGATGTTGATATCTGTGTCATTATTTTCTGAGGACTAAATATTTCTAGAAGAGTAATGGTGGGTTCAATTTTGCTGTGACAGAGCGATCTCCGGTGAAACTTTGGAGTGAAACTGATAACTTGAAATTAAATAAAAACTTGTGGCTGTAGTTTTACTGACTTAAGAAACAATAAAGCCCTTTACGAGCACCTATTAAGCCCCAGAAAAGATCTTAAGCATTTTCATAACCTTGACAGCATGGGATGTTTTCAAAGGTGTTATCTCATTGCTCCCTGGACCCTTCTATAAGGTGTGATTATCTTCTCCATTTCACAGCTGAGAAACCTCACATCAGAATGACAACACGACTTCCCCACAGTCACACCGTCTCTGGAACTGTACCCTAGGCTTTCTGAGTCCAAGGCCAGTACTTTGAGGGTGTCAATATGCAAGAACTACACAATGAACCTTCAGAAACATGAATGAATAAACACAAAAAGCGGCTAAGTGACGTGTTCTTTCCGTGCCTCAGCACTTCCAAGTCATCTGCTGTCCCTTGGTCTCACCCTCCTCTCCTGTTTCTGTGATCTTGCCATCTTTTTCTCTTTTCGTTGGACTGTGCTTTATCTTCTCTGCCTGTTGAAATTCCAAGCACGGCTTTTGGTCCCCCTCAGAGACCATTCTTCAGTTGGGTACTTTTTCTTGGTTTGAATGGACTGTTTCCCTCCCGAACCTCAGCACCACCAAACAATGTCATTTATGCACCACTTTGGATGTTTTCTCCGATGGTGCCTTGTGTTGGAATTATTCATGTCTGTATCTGTCCCTGCTCAGGGGGGTGCGGTTCATGAGAGCAGAGAAAGTGGTTTATTTTTTCTGTGACTTCCAGAGGTTTATCCATGAAAAAGGAAAGGCATGTATGCTATGAACTGAAATATTGTACGAGCAGTTGATGCCAATTACAAGCCAGGATATGAAGAACGTACCTTCACCTGCCTGAGCAGAAGGATTCTGAACTGCCTTAGACGATCAGACAGCAATTACTGGGCACAGGGGCAATGGCAGGCACTAGTGAGAGGGCCTCCAGTGACAGGCAATGAGCAAGAGAGTGGCGGAGAGAACGGCAGACTTGAGTCCCCTTTTAGAAGTACAACAGGTCCTCAAATAACATCATCTTGGTCAATGTCCTTTCTTTATGACATTGATGACAAAAATACCTTTCTGGTTTCCTCCCATCTCCCAAAGGTGTTCATATGAGGTGAACTGGTGTGTGTACTTTGTCCCAGTCTGAGTGAGTGTGGGGGTGGGGGTGAGTGTGCCCTGTGAGTGGAGGGCCTCCCGCCCCAGTTAGGCCCCACCTGGAGCCATGAGCTGCTGAGAGAGGGTGCGGCCACCTGCAACTCTGACTGCATAAGAAGGTTGGGAAAGAATTTTCTTACAGACTTTTATTCATCTTTCTTAAATGTACGTATAGCTCACATTTATTTCAGTGTTTACTGTTAGAAGTGTTTTAGATCTTTTTAAAATTAAATTTATTGGGATAACATTGGTAAATAACATGATGTTAATTTCAGGTGTACACTTCATAACACAACATCTGTATACTCCACTGTGTGCTCACCGCCCAAGTCCAGTCCCCTTCTGTCACCATATAGTTGACCCTCTTTACCTTCTTTATCCTCTCCCGCCCCTTTTTGCCTCTGGTAACCACCATTCTGTTGTCTGTATCTATGAGTTTGTTTGTTACTTTTGGTTTTATAACCCATGTATGAGTGAAATTATATGGTTCTTGTCCTTTTTTATCTGACTAATTTCACGTAGCATGATACTTTCAAGATCTATCCATGTTGTCGCAAATAGCAATGTTTCATCTTTTTTATGGCTGAGTTGTAGTTCATTGATATATATATCACAGTTTCTTTATCCAGTCATCTGTCAAAGGATACTTGTTTTTTTCCAAGGACGACATACAGATGGCCAACATATATATGAAAATGTGCTTAACATCACTAGTTATATAGGAAAAGTGAATGAAAACCACAGTGAGCCCTGGCCCATTTGGCTCAGCAGTTAGAGCATCTGTCCTCTATAGAAACAGTACAGAAGTTCCTAAAAAATTAAAAAATGACCCAACAATTCCTCTTCTGGGTAGTTATCTGAAATTTTTGAAAGCACTTATTCATAAAGATATACGTACCCCGATGTTCATTGCAGCCTTATTTTCAATATCTAAGACATGGATTTTTAAAAAATATATGTTTTTATTGATTTTTTTTAGGGAGAGAGAAAGGGAGAAAGAGATAGAAATATCCATGTGAGAGAGAAACAATGATTGGCTGCCTCCTGCATGCCCCCTACTGGGGATTGAGCCCCAAAACCTGGCATGTGCCCTGACAGGGAATCCAACTGGGACCTCTCAGTCCATGGGACAATGCTCAGTCCACTGAGCCACACCAGCCAGGCCAAGACATAGATCTTTATGTAGAAGTTTGGTGATTTTTTTTGTGACCAGAAATATGTCACAGGATTTTAACTCTTGTTTGTATCAATTAGCCCATGTAAATCTAGCTTAAGGTTGCACTTTCCAAGAACCTATCAAGGTTGTTAAGTGAGGACTTATTGTACTCGCCCTGTTTCAATTGTCTGCTCTAATATGTATCTCTCCTGCCAGAATGAAAACCCCGTGAGATAGTTCCTGTTGTATCCTCAGGGCCTAGCACAGTGTAGGGAGAGAGGAGGTGCTCAGAAACATTTGTTGACTGAATGACTAATGCACGACAGCTGAGACTCACAATGAGCCTAGCAAAGGGGAACACATGTCATGCACAGATTGTTTATCACTGATGATGGTCTGTGCATAGAGTGTTTTGATATTTTAGTGTGTATTTTGGATATTTGGATGGCTTATGCCTTTTGTACATTTTTTTCCTCCCATATGCCTTTCTGTTTTTAGTTACCTTTCTACACTGCCAAAGTAAAATAAATCCAACAGCTGTCTCCACTTGAGTTTCCTTTAGTATTGTTTTACGCTATCCCATCTCCTTTAAATATATCCTAAGTATGCCCTCCACCCCCCGCAGAGAAAGCAGATAAGTCAGTCAATCTTGTCTTAGCATAAAATTTACTCTTAAAAGTCTAGCTGTGGAACTATTCTACCTCCACTTTCCCCCAAAGATTCTTTGTATGTTAAGTATCTTCAACACCACTCTAATTATTCATTATTTTCTTAGTTTAAAATAAAATCACTAGGGAGATGTTCTTTCCAGGAATACATATTAATTAGACTCTTTTCATTTTTTTAAAAAAGAGGTGATCCTTAAATCTAGGTGGGAAGTTTTATTTAAAATATTCTAGAGGTGAGAAATGTAAATGTATTTAAAGAGGGCTAATTTAAACAATTTAATATGTACCCTCTCAAGGGAAATGAAACTTCAGCATATGTGACTTTCATTACTGATTTTACCATAAAGATAGATATAAGCCAAAATACTTAATAGGAAAAATTTAATGATTAATTAATTGGTCTTTAAATTGTTAGCTAATGGGTATTACGTACTCGCGAAACCCATCTTTTGTGTATTTTCTGAATTGCTCTCTTAGGGAAAAGGCAAGATGTTGCCTAGAGTAAATCAAACTTTGTCAGCTGTTGGTAAGACAGCCAAGGGTCTCATCTCTGAATATCCCAGACTGGGTCTCTTGATTTTATCAGATCATGAGAAGTGAAGAAAACCATAATTAGATATCAAACAAAAACATCATTTTATGTAGGCACTCAGGATGAGGTCACTCTTGATACAATAACTATAATAAAAAAAAAACAAAAAAACCCGCTCTATTGTATATGTGCAAGGAAATTAGTTAAATCATAAGAAGGCGACCCTTTGGCACCTTGTTGACTGATTATATTTTCATCTAGAAAAATCATTGTTTCCTAATACTTAGAGTCACAAAGAAACACAGTCACAAAGAGAACCTAAAATTTAATAAGGTTTGATTTATTCTTTCAGTATGTGTTAGTTTTTTTTCTTAAGTGGACATTGAAGTACAGTTAAATGCAATTCATGTATTACATATTATTTTTGTTTGTTTTTAGTTTAATAAAAGGTTTTAAGTACTACCTGTGCAAATGTATACTGACAGTTCCCAAATTTTCCTGTCTGGCCTGGCCTTCCTCCTGGACTTCAGACTTACTAGTTTGTCCACCAGCACGCTTGACACATCCACTTTATGTTTAATAGACATCTGTGACTTCACGTGCCCCAAATGGAACTCCTGATCTTTCACACCCCTACCGCTATTCCCCTCAGCCTTCCTCAGCTCAGGTAATGACAACTTCATCCTTCCCATTGCTCAGGCCAGGAGCTTGGGAGTTACCCTCGACTTTGTCCTTTCTCTCACACTGAATCTGTCAGGTTTCAGAATGCACGCAGAATCTGACCATTTCTTACCACCTCGTTCTACCACTCAGACCAGAGCTCCTACATTTCTTTTCTGGATTTATGGGACAAGTCTTCTGAGTGATCTCTCTGCGTCAGTCTTTGCCTCCCTAACCCAATCCTCTGCTCAAAAACCTCAAGTAGCTCTCCATTTCTATGAGAGTAATTGCAAAGCTCCTGAAAATGGTTGCCAAAGCTCTACATGATCTTCCTGACCTTATCTCCAACTACTGTCTACATGGGTCACTCCAGTCACACTGGTCTCCTTGCTGTTCCTGGAAAATGCCTCTGCTGGGAAAATTCTTTCCGGATACCCACCTGGCTCACTCCCTCTCCTCCTTCAAGTCTTTCCTCCAATGCATGTTCTTAAGGAGGCCTCCCTGCCGCCCTTTGAAAATGGCCACGTGTGCCTCTAGGGTGGAAAGGGCATATTTCGTATCTGCTTTAATGGGCTGGGCTCTGTTTCCGTTCTGGACAATGTGGTTTTTCTCTCTAGGTCTCAGCTTTCCCACTATAAATTTAGGTGGGAAAAATGTCCCATAAAGCCCATTGTGCTCTAAAATTTTATTTATTTTAAATTTTTTTCTTTACTGATTTTTTTTTTTTTTTTTTTAGAGAGAGAGAGATAGAAACATCAATGAGAGAGAATATCAATTGGCCGCCTCCTGCATGCCCCCCACCTGGGATTTGGCCCACAACCTGGGCATGTGCCCTGACCGGGAATTGAACCAGCGACCTCTTGGTGCATGGGTTGATGCTCAGCCACTCAACCACACTAGCCGGGCTGGGCTCTAAAATTTTAAAAACTCTATGAGACCAATTTGACCCTGATAAACTAGTTAAACTTGAGCTTGAATGTCTACTCTCAGTGAAGGGGACAGACACCATTTTCCTGTAGGAAACCTTAAAACATAATATGAGATGCTGGCTAAGGCAACTATTACACTTCTCAAATATGTGTTATTTAAAAGCCTGTTGGTTTTTTTGCTGACCCCTGTTCACTTTGACTCAGTAAATAGCTGGGAGGCCTTGAGAAAGAAAATCGAATTCTCTGGGCCTTGGTTTCCTCATCAGTAACATGAGTGCCAGGTGCTCTCCAAGTTCTCTTCTAGGTTTAGAATTATAGGAGGAAATCACCCACGCTTCCTCATGGTCACGATTCTTCATCTAGTTGTATAAAATATTCATGTGCAGTTTGGTGGCTAGAGATGTGAACTCCTTTGGCTTTGTGTAGCATGGCGCTGTCCCATTGAGTGTCATTGTAGATGTTGCTTATTATGGTTCTGTTCATATGCCTAGTCAGCCTACAGGGTCGGGTCAGTTTTTTGTCTTTGTGAACTCTATTTAAATATCATTATTAAGCTATAACCTGCATGAAATTGAGGCAAATGATTTTGTCAGCAGTACCTTCTAGGTATGTGATTGTATAGCTTTAGGGGTGTGATTATGTAACTAACCAGAAGGATTATATAAAAAGAATATTTTTTACTTTTATTTCTTTCTTCATGAAACAAAAGAAGAGAAGAATGACAGATGAGAGGTATAAAAGCAAGAGTTGATGTGATTTCGGTACATGGAGGGGCAGAATGTTTTGAAATTTACATTTGTATGGCTTTCAAAATGTTTTTGAGGTGTTCCCCAACCAATTCTCACAAAGTTCCTTTGAGAATAAAAAACAAATAAGATTCAGGTGACCATTCTCCCCAGGGCAGAATCTAGAAAATGGAAACAAAGACCATTCAACATCTTATTTCCTATTAAGTTACATGACTAATTTCCTTCCTTCCTTCCTTCCTTCCTTCCTTCCTTCCTTCCTTCCTTCCTTCCTTCCTTCCTTCCTTCCTTCCTCCCTCCCTCCCTCCCTCCCTCCCTCCCTCCCTCCCTCCCTCACTTCTCTCCATCCCTCCCTCCCTCCCTCCCTCCCTCCCTCCCTCCCTCCCTCCCTCACTTCTCTCCATCCCTCCCTCCTTCCTTCCTTTGCTCTGTCCTTCCTTCCTTCATTTTTGAGTTATATATTGTTTTAATTTAGGCCTTGTTGAGGCTTTGGAAATGTGATTATCTTGTCACTGGAAATCTATCAGGTACAATGCACTAAAATGCCCAAGGATAAACCAAGGTGTCTTTAGTAACATTGGTACCTATCCTAGCTTTTTCCATTTTGTAGCAAGGCTATTTTGTGGAACTGTGAACCTAATTGAAATCATATGTCACTCTTCTTGGTGTTTCCAGGCAGGCAGATCAGCCTCAGCTGCACTACAGAAAGTCAACACTCATAATATGGTTTTTTGTTTTTTCTTCTTCTTTATTAGGGAGGTTTTCAAGAAGACTGAAAAGCTCATGAGTAGTTGTAGAGTCTGAGAAACACTTTCTGTTATACATTCCTGGAATTTTGTATGCTTTTCTGTGTAGCTAGAATTTAATTTTATTTCTTTTAAATTTCCTTTCTCCTTTTAAAAGTCATTTACCCCCAATACACACAGACACATAATCTTGAAATAATGGAGTTTCTTCTCATTTCTGATCAATGCTTTGATATCATACTCTTGCTTTCCTCCTACAATTGAGATGGGGTGGCACCAGAAACTACAGCTGTTTGATCTTGGTTGTCCAGAGCAACCTGCCTTGTTCTTGGTAGTCCCCTTTGCTCAGGGGTCACCTGCTGCCCTCTACCTCATGCCTCCTGGTTCCTGCTGCAAAGGGCAAACTTTCTAGAACACTGGCAACAGCTCTTCTGAAAGGATTAAGTGACCTCCATTTTAACTGAACCAATGCAAGTTGATAGGGGAGAAGAATGTCCAATCCTTGAATGTCTCCAATAATGTTTGCTTGCCATCACTTGGGGAAAAAAAAGTTTTCCAAGCACAACTATGGAAATGAAGAATAACAGAGGAAATTGAAAACTCACTCATCTGGAAGGAAGAAGGAAGAAAGGAAATAAGCAAGGGAAGGAAGGGAAAAACAAAAAGGGAAGAACAAGGGAAAAGAAGGGCAGAGAAGATGACTTGGCTGTTGTAACATTAGTCTCTGAAACCAGCTGGAATACTGTGTGTCTCTCAGCTTCTGCATAATGAATAAAGGTTTCCCAAATGATATAGGTTCGGTTCCAAGAGGGAGGAGGCCACTTCAGCGCGCATTCCTCCAGGACCACAGTATTGCAGACTGCACCAGCTCACCGCCTGTTTACCAAAGGGAAAGCGGGTGGAGTTGCCTTTAATTATTAACCTTTAAAATATCCTCTTTATTATTTGTGGTCATGGAAAAAGCAAAACTTATATTTATAGATAATCTCATTCTTTATTTCAATCTTTACTTTTAGCATCTCCCCGCTAAACCTTTCACCTGAACCAAACCCCAAATTTAACAGATGTACCAGAGCTGGACCAAAGGGAGAGAAAGCAAAAGAAGTCAGGTCCTGTGTGCAATCTACCCCTGGCGAACACAGAGAGAAGTTCCTGGGAATGCCCTGTACTTACACCTAGGGCACCTCTTACTGGCTGTATCAGAGGAGGATGTTGTCCCAAATGGCTGCATTTCATTTCAATAGTTCCGAGGAGACAAGATACATTCATTCCTCTATCATATTCCTCAACCACCCATGAGCATTGTACATAAATTTACATTTTACATAAAACTGAAGGTTCTTAAATAAAATCTAAAATGCCTTGTTAAGGAGCTAGGAACAGTACATGCTGGGAATGCTGACAAATTGTTCTGAAATTTTATTTGGGTTCTCTCATGCCTAATTTTTAATGGATTAATTTTTAAAATTTGTATGTCTCAGATTTTCCACCTGTGAGATTTTTGGTGTGAATCTGAATCATGACAATAATATGTATTTAGTTCCTTAGAACAGTTTTTCCTTGGAACTAAAGGTAAGGAACTGTAGCTATATCACTAAATTATGGGGGAAGAAAATTTATTTTGGCATTTCTTTTTTAGTAGTGAGACAAAGTATTGACTTTTGGGGTTCAAGATCTACTATTTAAATATTATAAGCAGTGTTTAGCATTATCTTGATATGTATTAGGCATCTGGTGTTTGTTTAATGGATGGATGCCAATTGGCATGATAGAAAATATAAAATGAAATTAATGTACAAGACATAGTTTTCAGATACCAATGTCGAAAAATAGTATGTAAGATGAGGTGGTTTCTTTTTTCTCTTGGTAATTCAAATTGATATGGGACTGAAATTACTATTTTTTTGACACCTAGAAAGAAGCAGTCTCCATATCTGGTGATTAGGTGGCTGGATACTTTTTGTGTTTTTCTGTCACGTGTGTAGACCAGAGAGATACAGAACTCGTTCAACATTCATGGTTTGGAACTAATAGTTTCTGTGATTTTTAGAAAGAGATACCTAGGGATGGTATAAACACTAAAAGCCAGACAGTCATTGAAATATATCTTAAAATGACCATGTCCTGGGAATTATATTAAAGATATAATTGAAAGCTAGTGCTATGTCCTCATGAGACTAAAAAAATTAATGTTTGATAAAACACTATGTAGCATACCATTTCGGTTTTTCTTTGCTGGGGCAAAAAATTATTTGACCTGACTATAATGTTTTTGAGGGCATTTCAGAGTCAAAGGGCATGATGTGCCATCTTACTGGGGGAATTAATAGGTGTGTTAAATGATGCTAAACGTTTCACTCTTTCATGTGGTAAATTTCTAGTGCTAGATTATATCATGGAAGTCATTAATTAGTTAATGTATCTCTATTTACTAATTCTAGAAGTTCAAAATGAAACAGAATTTTCTGGAAAATTATTATTTATCTCAACTGAAGTGAGTAACCAGAAAATAGATGATAATGGAAAGGGCCAGGCAGACATATGGATCAAAACAAAGTTTGTGTCAGGAGCTACTCATCTGTAAGTCAGAAAATCACTTGAGGAAAAAGGACCCTATTGAATTGAGCATAATGAGTTGATCCAGATACCAGGTCTCCCATTTCAATGCAGCCAGGAATGGAACAGACAGTGAAAGGAACTCCAGTAAACATAAACTTATCCAAAGTCCATGATCAAAGGAATTTGTAGGAAAACAAGGAAGGATGCTACACTTAGATCTAAATCTGAAGAAAAACACAGGCAGGGCTAGGATGAGTTGGATCAGGGTACACGTATATAGAGGCTCAGAGAAGACTAAAGACACGTATCAAGATGCAGCTCCAAGAACTTCTTGAAATAATGCAAGAAGTTCTGTTTGGAGGATAGTCCGCAAGGGAGGAATATTAAGAGAGGACCCTGGAGAGGTGAGGGAAGGACTGATCTTGAGGGGCCTCATAAAACCTGTAAAGGATTTTAAACATCAATCCAAAGGAAATGGGCATACAATACCACCACTATTTATTCCCCCCCTTTTTCCCCCATTTTTCACCCATTCCCCCAGCCCCCATCCATTTGGCAAGCAATAAAAAGTTCTCTGTATCTGAGTCTGTTTCTGTTCCGCTTGCTCATTTTGTTTGTAGATTCAGTTGTTGATAGATATGTATTCATTGCCATTTTATTGTTCATATTTTTGTTCTTCTTTTCCTTAAAGAAGACCCTTCACCATTTCATATAATACTGGTTTGGTGGTGATGAACTCCTTTAGCTTTCTTTTTCTTATCTGGGAAACTCTTGATATGTCCATCGATTCTAAATGATAGCTTTGCAGGATAGAGTAATCTTGGTTGTAGGTCATTGCTTTTCATCACCTTGAATATCTCTTGCCACTCCTTTCTGGCCTGCAAAGTTTCTTTTGAGAAATCAGCTGACAGTCTTATGGGAGCTCCTTTGTAGGTAATGAACTGCTTTTCTCTTGCTGCTTTTAAGATTCTCTCTTTGTATTTAACCTTTGGCATTTTGATGATGATGTGTCTTGGTGTGGACCTCTTTGGGTTCAACTTGTTTGGGACGCTCTGTGCTTCCTGGACTTGTATGTCTGTTTCCTTCACCAAGTTAGGGAAGTTTTCTGTCATTATTGATTCAAATAGGTTTTCAATTTCTTGCTCTATCTCTTCTCCTTCTGGCACCCCTATGATGCAAATGTTGGCATGCTTGAAGTTGTCCCAGAGGCTCCTTACACTATCCTCATTTTTTTGGATTCTTTTTTCCTTTTGCTGTTCTGATTGGGTGTTTTCTGCTTCCTGATATTCCAAATCGATGGTTTGCTTCTTGGCTTTACCTACTCTACTATTAATTCCCTGTAAATTATTCTTTATTTCAGTTAGTGCATCCTTCATTTCTGACTGGTCCTTTTTTATGTTGTTGATGTTCTCACTAAGTTCCTTGGAGGTCTCCTTAAGTTCCTTGAAGGTCTTACTAAGTTCCTTGAATGTCTCACCAAGTTCCTTGAGCAACCTTATAGCCTGTTTTCTGAACTCTACATCTGACTGATTGCTTATCTCCATTTTGTTTAATTCTTTTCCTGGAGTTCTGTTCTTTTCTTTCATTTGGGACATGTTTCTTTGTCTCCTCATTTTGGCTGCTTCCCTGTGATTGTTTCTATGTATTACGTAGAGTTGCTATGTCTCCTAGGCTTCAAAGGGTGGCCTATTGTTGTAGGTGTCCTGTAGGATCCAGTAACACAATTTCCCTGATCACCCCAGCTGGGTCCTTGAGGTGCACCCTTAGTGTGACTGTACACCCTTCTGTTGTAATTGAGTCTTGATTGCTGTTGGCACGTCAATGGGAGGGATTTACTCAGGCTTATCAGCTGCAAGGTCTGGTTGTGCCCACTAGCCACTGGCCTCTGACTACCTTGGAGGATCAGCTATGTAGGGGCCCACCACACAGAGCAAGACCTACTTCATCAGGGCTCTGGTACCCACTGAATCGGCTCATTGAGTGTGTTACTTGTGGAGGTGGTTGTGTGATGGTGTTTCGATGTGTTCTGAAGTAGTCCACTGGGTGTGCTGGCTCTGGGGCAAGGTCAACCACTGCCTGTGTTCTATCCAGGGCCACCCGGCATGATCTGCAGATGGCTGCTTCTTGTGCTGGGCTTGGAGGTGCCCAGGAAAAGCCAAGTTGTGAACCAAGGCTGGCTGCTTCTAGTGCCAGGCCTGGGGCCACTTAAGGAGAGGTATGGGGCTCGCTGAGACCAGATGCTGCTTGTTTGAGAGAATTTTGGAAACTCTGAAGCAGGATCCAAGACAGGCCAATCTTTTGGTAAAGCCTTTGGAAACAGCTTGGGTGGGCCTGAAAGTTGGGTGGGGCGGGGCCTCAGGGAATCACCAGGGCGGGGCAAACCGTGTGAGCCAGGTTGCTGGAGTACCAGATATGGCAGCCATCTGCTGGCCAGGGGAAGAGCTCACCAAAGGAGCACCAGCCTCCGCCAGCACCTCTGTCCAGGAGAAAGCTGCCCCTCCAGCCCTCATCCTGAGGCCAAACAGCTCAATTCTTCCCTGTATGTCTCTGGCGCCCCTCCAAGATCAGAGGGAGCAAGTCCGAGTAAGTCCATGCATGGGCCCTTTAAGAGGAGCTGCCTGGGGATCCAGCAGCCTCAGCCTCCCTCAGCCTCAGTTCCCGCTGGTTTTTCCAGCCAGAAGTTATGGAGACTTCTCTTCCTGGCACTGGAACCCTGAGCTGAGCACCTGGTGTGGGACGGGGACCCCTCACTCCTCAGGGAGGACCTTCCCAGCTGAGGTGTCCTCCTGATTTTTATCCGCCACACGTGGGTGTGGGACCAGCCCGTCTGCGCCTCCGCCCCTCCTACCAGTCTCGGTGTGGCTGTTCTTTAATGTCGCAGTTGTAGGACTTCCATTCAGCTCAATTTCAGGCGGTTCTGAATAATAGTTGTGTTGTAGTTTAGTTGTAATTTTGATGTGGTTGTGGAAGGAGGAGATACCGCATTTACCTACGCCGCCATCTTGACTGGAAGTCCACCACTATTTATTCATTCACTTATTTGACTTGAATAAAGCATTAACTATTAACTAGATGGGCTGGAAGTTCAAGATAGAAGTCAATAGTTTGTTTTCAAAGACTTCACAGTCCAATGCCTTTTTCCTTGCATCTATGTATCTAAGAAATTTCATAATTTAGTTTATTTTCTAGGTCCTTTATGTTTTCTTTTACAAATGAGTATTACTTCATCAGGATAGTCAAGAGCAAAAATTAAAACTATTGTCAGATTACTGAAATATATTATAACTTTGACTTCTCGGTGCCTCAGTTTTTCTCATCTGAAAGAGTCAATAAGTTCAGGTGGCTCCTTCAGGAGATATGGGAATTTAGGAGAAGCATTTTATATTAATGATGGATGCTTTCTTTTTCCTCATTTTTAGATTTTGTTGAATATTTCAGTTTACAAACTCCACAGTAAATTGTCAAGTCATGCAGAACAATAATAATATACATTTCTCTATATAATAGTCCTTACTTAATCTAGAAATGTATGTCAAATATTTTATGTTAAAAGTATTCACAAATTGGTCAAATTTCTGAAAGAAATTGCAGATTAATCAGTAGTTTTGGCAAAGGTAATGGTTAAAAAATAGCATGTTGTGAATATTTGTGCAGAAATTCACTTAGCTATCATGGTTCTTCACCTTTTTTAAAAATCTGTAGAGCAAAGGAGACAAGTTTGGTAAATTAATCAGTGGTGAGGCTAAAATTACACAGACTAAAGACTTCTACTTAACAAAAATTTCTTTATTACCTCTTTAACCTAATGGCAATGATTCTAAGAAGTGGAATGTTGACCATCACACCTCGAGACCAGTGCTCTTCACTGTCTGATTGGATGGAGGCTAGTCCTGCTCCTCAGCTTCATCTCAGGCACTCAGCTCCCGAGGTGATAAAATAGTGACAACAATGCTATCGTTAATCTAAAGACTGTGCTGGCAGTTTTGTTTAAAAAACAATAAAAGAAAATGTAGAACTAGAAGGGACCTAGAAAGGACAGTTAACTCGTCTTAGATAACCGTTAATCCTGCTTTGTAGGGTTTTCTGAAAAAGAACATTTCTGTCTTTTATCTATAAAAGCTATTTCAGAATTTAATATTCTGTACTGTCAAGAGATGTGTTGCTCCTTTATTCGTACACTTACTAATTCAACAGATATGTACACAGGGCCTAGCATGTTTTAGGCAATAAGGCAAATGAGATTCTACAACTCTCAGGGAATTTATAATCTAGTAAGGAAAAGGGGCAATACAACAAAATATGATAAATAATGATAAATATTACAATAAGCAAAGTACAAGGGCCCACAGGAGCCCAGAATGGGGATTTCTCATCTGGACTAAGGGATCAGGGAAGGCTTGCTTGAGGAAGTAAGTTTTAAGCTGAATTTAAAGCAAAAACAAGTGTTTCCAAGTGAAGTCAAGGTTGAGGTGGGACAGGAAAAGGGGATAACAAGATAATTTTCTAGGCCAAGGAACAGCATGTGTGAAGGCTGGAAGGTAAAAGTTTTCAGGCTATATTCCAGAATCTTGATTGCCTTGGGCATCAGGTAGGATGGACTTTTTATGGGAGGCAGTATTCCTACGTTTGTTTTCTGGGTCATGTTTATCCACATCACAAAGATTTTGCGATCCACTTATGCTCCTTTTTCATGCTTGTTCACTGGTGGGATTCCACCAGAAGTCTGGGCCTGGTCTCCCACGTGAGTTGGAAGGAGGGATGTGGGCAAAGCTCTGCCTGGGCCTCTGACAGGGTTAGGCTTCCAGGATGGTAGGGCCCTAGTGGAGGCAAGGTGGTGATTAAGAGTACAAGGTCTGTCATAATAATAATATGGATGCCTGGGGACAGGTGTCTGGAGCACCTGTTCTCACAGATGATGTGGGTTTACAGCTGTTCATGGATCACTTGAAGAAACTTGCTTGTGTCAATTGCTGCTTGAAGCGCTAAACATGTTAAAGACATTTAAGAAGATGAAATAATATTCCAATTTTTTTCCTTTTTCAATGAATCTGTGGAAATCAACAGAGATAGCTCTCTAGACTCTTTTTGTATTAGTATGGTTTGAGACAGCATATGTTATAATGTTCACGTTTGTAGCTTAAGCTGGAATATAAGAGCAATATGAACAAACTTACTTTGCTTGCCACAGTATTGTAACTGGTTTTGGAGATTTGAGGTATTTATAACTTAATTATGTTAAAGAGTAAAAATAGAGTTTGTCTAGTACTAAAGAGACATAACTCATCTGTATATGGCAGATAAATTCAAGTGGCACTGAATGTCCATACTGACTTTTGAAAACTTGTTTCTTAATTTAAGCTAGAAAGTGAAAAAATCATCAACAGTAATGATAAATGTGAACATTTTTACTTGTTCATTGAATATTTTTCTGTGATTTCATCACTTGTGGATATACTTTTTCTGTTAAGGCAGATTTATTTTTATGATGATATGTTTAGAAAATATTTGACTTTATATATGATAATTTTCATGAAGATAATTTTTATGTTTTTGGTCATTTGGAAAAATAGTTCAGAGATGAAAAACTTTTTGAGTAACAATCTCCAAACTGACAATAATTACATTTAAAAAAAAAAAAAAGAAGAAAAAAAAAGAGTCTGAGGTTTGACATAAAATCCTAGCTTAGAAATTCGTGTCTTAAAATTTCCTAAACGTATGACTTTGGACAAATTAACACAAATTTTCAATTTACCTCCAACATATATTTAACATAGGAATGGCAATAAAAAAAAATGTCTTCCTTAGAGGTGTGTTATGATGATGATTCAAAGAATCAGTGCAGGGAACACTCTTATCCTCTATTCTTTAGATTTATTTCAAAACCACGGCATCTTGTTCCCAGACTTTGATTTCACCATGCCAGCCACAGGCAGTTCATAAATTGCCAGATGCAGAGCTCTGATTTAAAACCCCTGGGTGTGTTTTGTCGCTAATTTGGGAGAATATTTGAATATTTGGAAACTCCAAATCTTATCAGCATCTGGTAAGGTGTATGTGTTTCTGGCAGCATAAGGCTGGGATACGGCTTTCCCCCAAAGTGTGAGAGAAGAAGAGAGGCATGCCATCAAAGCTCCTTCGTGACAGTCACAATGGCATCCAGTTTTTAGACCTGGACGCTGTTTTCTCCGAACTGGGATTGAATGCATTATACATTGTTTTTTCTTGAAGGAGAACAGTGAAAGCAGACCTAAGCATACCAGAATCATGAAGTACTGATTGTTCAAAAGGCAGGAAGATCATGGAGGTACAGGGAGGGAAAACCACAGGCTAGAATCACTAATTCTAAGTCCCAGTGGAAGATGAATAGGCTCTATTTATACACTCTGGTCTGAACTCTGAGACTGCCTAGGATAAGAGGCAGAAAGGCCCCCATTTGAAATTACCAGGCCTCTGTAGCTAACGACCTGTGTTCAGTTATAGTGCATATGGCAGGTGAATGTTCCCCTGTCCGATTTGTCCCTGCTATTATCCAGATAGCTACTCTTGTTTTCCTTTTTGCTTTTTTTCTTGCTAAAATCACATAGCTGAGCTAGGAGTAGCAAGTCACCGGGACCTGCTAATCAAATCTGAGAGACCAGGGCTCCAATCTCAGCTCATCATATGACTTAAGAGGCCTCATTTAGACAGGATCTGAAAAGTCCTTTCTAAAGCTTTTACAAAGTGAGAATAATCTTCATGAAGTGCTACAGATTTCACAGGAAAAAAAATGGATTAGGGGCTTGCCATAGAAAAGATAATTAATGTGCTGGAGAGAAGTATAGGCAATAGAAAGAAAAATTTCTCCATAATAGGAAAAGAAAAAAAAAATTACAACAGCCAGGGTGGATGATGATTAAATGCTAAGAAGCAGTTTCTGCTGGCTTGATTTTTTTATTTTTTATTACAGTATAATTAAAAGAGAGAGAAAGAAAGAGAGTTGGGGTGGGAAGGGACATACACATGCATACAAAGGAATCACACACAAAATGTAATCTCAGGATTGAAAAGTATGTGTAAGGTTTTTTTGTTGTTAGGTTGATATTTATTTATCTCTCCCAGATCTATAAAGATTATATCTTTTACTGTGTTAAAGTCCTCTAAAACATCTTTCTAAATTGTCTTTCAATATATTCTCGGTCAAAATATTATTGTGGGCTGAGAAATTATTTTGAAGTTATTTTCTAAGTTATTTTATAGCGAAAGAAGTCTTAGACAGCAATTTTTCTCCGCTGTTTAATTCAACTATCTTGCTCTCATAGTTCTTGCTGAAATTGGTGTTATTTCAGGCCCTGGAGCAAATGGTCCTTTGCCCCTTTTCTAATTTCCTCCTTTCCAGACAGCAGGACTTGGCTTTTTATCAAGGAATCAAATGCCCACCCAATGGGCCTGCTGGGACTTTTTCCAACCAAAACACATTTCTTTCCTGAGAATGTGTAATCATTTGCAAGTGAGTAACACAGCCGAAAACCTGTTGATAGAAAATGCTGGAAAAGCCAGTTCTTCTTTTGTGGTGCTAGATGTATCTTGGACACAATGTATAACTATGATTTGCTAATTTATTTAATTACAATTGCAATAAAAATGAGAAGAAGTCACCTCTTTCTTAAGGAGGGTGACATTTGATATCTATATGTTGGTGGGCTTGCACTGCATTCAGAATGGAGTCCTAGACTTTGCATTTCATTTGCATTCTTTCCAGCTTAAATATGTATTGTATGACATACATACAATATCTATCTCCATGTTAGGTACACGCACATCTAAAAATGAACAGAATCCTATTGCCTTATAGTTTACTAGAGTAAACAAGCCCAAACAACCTCAATAAAATGAAATAGTCATAACACAGGATGCGTAAAGTGCAACGGCGTGCAGGTAAGAAGCTCTGAATGCTGCCTAGGGGTTTGTGTATCTATTTGGATTCCATGGAGGTGAGCTTGGAGTTGGTGCTTGAAGAATTGAGTAGGAATTCACGTGATGGAAAAGTAGGAAAGGATGTCACTGCTACCCAAACTGTCTTGTGAAACACAAATGTGATCATGACATTCTTTTAAAAAAATTATTTTCATGCCCAGCCGGTGTGACTCAGTGGCTGAACGTTGACCCATGCACCAAGAGGTCACCAGTTTGATTCCTGGTCAGGGCACATGCCCAGGTTGTGGGCCCAGTCCCCAGTAGGGGGCATGCAGGAGGTGGTCAATCGATGTTCTCACTCATTGATGTTTTTATCTCTCTCTAAAATCAATAAAGAAAAAATATTAAAAAAAAAATTTTTTATTGATTTTTTTTTTTTTTTAGAGAGAGGAAGAGGGAGAGAAAAGAGAAACATCGATGTGAGAATGGAGCATCGATGTATCGACTGTCTCCTTCACATCCCCCACTGGGCTGGGGTGGAGCCTGCAACCAGGGCATGTGCCCTGACAGGGAATCAAACCAGCACACTTTTGGTGCACAGGTGATGCCCAGCCTACTGAGCCACACCAGCCAGGGTGATCATGACATTATTTTGCTTCAAAGATTCCAATCAACCTATATTATTTAAAGAAAAAAGCCCCAAATATTTAAACCTCATTAATTTAAGTCTTTTATAATCATGTGCCCATCAATAAAAGGTTTTTCTAGTGTCCTCAAGGGCCGCTTAAATGCACAGAAAAGACTATTTGTGATTCTTTCCAATTTTCAAATTAATATTTGACATATTACAGATCCAACTTAATATTTCCTACTCTTTTACATTCAACTTAGAAATGTTATCATTCTATTAAAAATGCAGCATATTTCAACAACCAGTCTCAAGGAGATCTTTAAATCTAATTAATTAAAATTGTTTAAACATTTTAAACTGAATTTATAAATTTAAAATCTTGATTTTTTTAAAAAAGATCCTAAACTATCTAATTAACAAGTAATATATTTCTAAGTATTTAAATAAATATCAAGAAATCCAATTAAACTCTGAAATATGATACAATTTAAATTCTTTTTAAATTCCTTGGTACCATTTATAAACTTAGTAAAATTCTCCTATGCCTCTGAAATTCAAATAAAAAGCTTAATAAATGATCAAATTATACAATTTAATTGGGAATCATAGAACTAATCCATTGGATGCTCCAACGTGCCAAATTCTCTTATGCATTAAAAATATAAAAATTCCAAGTATACACAGATTATGTCTATATATAACTCCCAAACGAATACTACGAGTTTAGTTTCCTTCATCATTTATATACAGCAGGTCCTCAAATAACGTTGTTTCATCCACTGTGTCATTATAACGTTAATGAGATATAGCAGGACCTCAACTCTTGTTTATATCAATAAGCTTATGGTGAAATTTGTTTCTTTAATATCATTTTGCTTAAAGTTACAGAAGCTATCCATGACATTATCCAGGAGGACCTATTATATTTATTTCTAAATTCCTTAGGATTATATGACCCTTACACATTGTAGCAGAGATTGTTAGCTGCCATAGAATTTCTAGTCTCTTATTTTTCCTTAGTAATACTATCTCGGTTTTATTTAGGGCAGCAGTAGACCAAACAAATTACATTTCCCACCTTGTTTTTCTTCTAAGGGTGACATGAGACCAACATCTGGCCAGTGAAACAGAAGTGTTATGTGTGACTTATAGGAGAGCTGCTTAAAGGAAAATGACTTATTTGGGAAAATAGTTTTTTTCCCCTTCTTTCTTCCAGCTGCCATCTAGGACTATGAGGTGACTTTGAAGACCAGAATAGAAAGAACCTGGGTGACTGTATTAGTTTGCTAGGGCTGCCGTAACAACATATTATAGATAGGTGGCTTAAACAACATGCATTTATTTTCTCACAATTCTGGAGGGTAAAAGTCCAAGGTCATGGTACCAGCAGATTTGGTTTCTTCTGAAGCCTCTCTCCTCTGCCTGGAGATGGCCGGCTTCTCATTGTGTGCCCACGTGGTTGCCCCTCCGTTTGTGTACTGTCTGTGTCCGGATCTCCTCTTCTTACAAGTCTTACTGAATCAAGGCTCACCTATACAATATCGTTTTACCTTAATTTTCTCTTTGAAGGCCACATTTCCAAATACAGTCACATTCTGAGTTATGGGGATTAGGACTTCAGCATATGGATTTAGAAGGGTCAAATTTCAGCCCATTACTGTTACTATGAACTGAAAGCTTGTGTCCCCTCAAACTCAGTGTTACAGCCTAATCCCCAGTGGGGTGGTATTTGGAGGTGGGGTTTTTGTGAGGTAGGTAATTTGGCCATAAGGGTGGAGCCTTCATGAATGGGATTAGTGTCCATATAAGAATAGACAGAAAAGCTTGCTTCTGCTCTCTCTGCTCCCAGCGTGTGAAGATAACAGTCAGGAGGTGGCTATCTGTAACCAGGAAGCCAGATCTCACCAGACGCCGGATCTGCCAGTGCCCTGATCTTGGGCTTCCAAGACTCCAGAATTGTGAGAAAAATGTTTATTTTAAATTTATCAAAAATAATGGTATTTTTGTTATAGCAGCTTGAGCTGACTAAGGTCACAGTGCTATAAAAACTAACAGGATTTTACCAAATTATGGCGGTCAAGGGTGGCTTCACAGGAGTGTTGACTAAACAGAAATTTGAAGAACAGAAATTAACCAGTGAAGATATGGGGTTAGAGAAAGGTATGTTCCAGAAGGAGAAAATGGTGAAAACAAAGGTGTATGGTGGCAAGGAAGGCATATGGCTGGGTTCCTAGAGTGACAGCCCCTAGTGAGAGAAATGGCCAGACAGGAAGTGGAGTCTGATAAGACAGGAAGTGGAGTCAGACCAGGCAGGTCAGGTACATTCGGGATTTTTGTTTTACTCAAGGGGAACAGAAATATTTCAATTGTTTGAAATAAGCATAGCATGATCAGATTTGCATTTTGGAAAGGTCACCATAGCTTCAGTCTGGAGAACAGATCAGAGGGATGCCGGAATCAATGAAGGAAACAAGATAAAGAAAAGAAAAAGGCATAGGACTGGGTCTGGAAGGGTGCCAACATTTTTTTATAATTTTTTTTTTTAATCCTCATCCAAGGACATTTCTGCATTTATCTTCAGATAGAGCAGGAGGCAGAGAGGGAGGAAGAGAGAGAGAGAAACATCGATGTGAGAGAAACACATCAAGTGGCTGCCACCCACACAACCCCAACCTGGGGGAGGGAGGGACAAACTGCAACCAAGGTACGTGCCCTTAGCGGGAACCGAACCCAGGACTCTCTGGTCCGCGGGCCAACGCTCTAACCGCTGAGCCAAACCGGCCAGGGCAGGGTGCCAACATTCAATGGCTGGGAAAGAAGGATGAGCCCATAGACAACTGTTTTCAAGAAGTTGCTCTGAGAGAAGGTGAGAGAAAGAGCAGTAGCTGACAGAGGGCTTGGGGTTCCGATTTTTTAAAGTTGGAAGTCATGAGCATGTTTGGAAGTTGATGGGCAGCCACTGTGGAAAATAGTTTGACTGTTCCCCTAAAAGTTAAGTATAGAATTACCATATGACCCAGCAATTTCACTTCTAGGTATACATCCAAAAGAATTGAAAACAGGTGTTTAAACAAAAACTTATACACAAATGTTCACAGCAGCACAGTTCAGAGTAGCCGAAAGGTGGAAACAACCCAAATGTCCATCAGCTGATGAAACGCATAAACAAAATGTGGTCTATTCCTACAATGAACATTATTCCTTCACAAAAAGGAATAAGTATTGATAGATACCACAGTATGAATGAACTTTGGAAGTATTATGCTAAGTGGAGGAAACCAGACACAAGGTCACATATTATATGATTCCATTTATATGACATGTCCAGAATAGGATAATCCATAGAGATAGAAAGCAGATTGGTGGTTGCCAGGGGTGGTGAGGGAGGGGAAATGAGGAATAATTGCTTAATGGATGTGGGGTTTCCTTTTGGAGTGATGCAGTATTTGGAAGCAGAGCTGATGGTTATATACTAAATGTAACTTGATTGTACACTTTAAAATAGCTAATTTTATGTCATGTGAATTTTACTTCAATTTAAAAAAAAGGAAAAGAGAAGTTACTGGGAAGACTCCAGATGAAAAGCAGAGAGAAACATTTATAAAGAGTGGTTGGTTTCTGAGAATTTGTGAAGAGAGAGAATTAAAGCAGAAATGGAGAGATTTGCCTAAAATAAGTTTGTGGGATAGCTCCTTTATTCTAAAAGGAAGGAAGGAGGAATGATGGGCAGGCATTAGAATGGTTAGTGAATCTGTTATCAAGGAGTTGAGGATAGCTCCTATTATGGTATGCATTTTTTCTATGAATTAACATGTGACATCACCATGTGCTGAGAGCAAAGGGACTGAAGGATAGGTTAAAATTTAAGAAAAAAATTAAAAAAAAAACAAAAAACATTGTGAAAAAGTCACTGGAGAAAGAGACAGTGTAGACCAGAGATCAGGTTCACAGCCTCTTTGGGACTGGCCTTTCGAAGATAAAGGAACTAACCAATCTGCCATGTTACATGGTTTATTTTTCCTAGTTATGTTTAGCTACTTGGGTATAGATAGACGCGAAGGAAGAGTTGGATAATTCAGTATTGGGTTTTGCTGGATTTATATGGTGAAAAGATAGTATATAGCAGGAGAGTGAAGATATTGACAAGAGTACTATTGAAACAGTGAGTCATGAAATGAGATTATCTCAGGAGGGAAATTAGGAAAGGAAAAGTAAGAGTTGATTAAATATGGGGAAATAGAAGGATCAATACACTGGAAATGCTGATGAGGTAGAATAAAGGCCAGGAGATACGCAATCAAGTATGCTAAACAGCGCTGAGTTTTCAAGTAAAAAGATGGTATGGGAATTAGTGATATTGTATATGGAACAGGTGAAATAGAAGTGATAACATGAATAAGGGGCTGAATGGAATGGAGAAGGACCTGGACGCGAGGCCAAGAAGCCGAAAGCTCAGGATGTTGGGTCAACAGGTCATCCATGTAGACACTGAGACTATTCAGGCTTTCAACACGACTTGGATAAAAAAACAAGTTTGAGGCTCGATGCCAAAGTCCTTGATTAAAGAAAGGGAATGACAAGGTGGTGGCTTGGGTAAATATGGGATGGTCAAGTAAAGTCAGATGTACCTGGTCTAAACGAGCAGGATTTGAAAAGACAGGTTGAGAGAATGCAACAATAGAGATGAGGGTATTAACATTACTTTCTGCTGCTAGACTAGCTGGGACATGAGATAATAAACAAGGACCCATGAGTGTGTTGCAGAGAAACTGTCATTGCAGAACAGATACATTTTCATTAAGGCAGGAAGATGGAGGAAACCCTTGGAAAGGGAGCTGAGGGGAGTGGTTGTGTTTCAAAAAAACTAGAAACTATTCTGTCTTATGCTATGGGAATTTAAAGGAGTTGGTTACAAAGCTTTTGGCAGGACTGGAGGCACAAAAGGTAAGAGATGAGGTCGCCAAAGACGTATAAGGGAGAAGTGGATTCCCAGGGATCAGAAGCTGC
This sequence comes from Tadarida brasiliensis, assembly GCA_030848825.1. Lineage (NCBI taxonomy): Eukaryota > Metazoa > Chordata > Mammalia > Chiroptera > Molossidae > Tadarida > Tadarida brasiliensis. The sequence goes on along the minus strand of CM061267.1, from coordinate 70,582,226 downwards.
TAGTGCCCATAAGCCAGCCCTTGCTGTGTGCTGCTGGAGAAACGGTCACAGTCAGTTCTGGGTCCATCTCAGCCAAGGCTAGAACCATTAAGAATGTGCTGTCCTGGTTGGGCTGCTGGAGTCTAGCATTCTCCGATTCCTACTGTCCCTACCACAATTGCCAACAACTACCACACCATCGAGCCAGAAGCCGGAAACTGCTCCGTCCCTCCCCCTTCGTGTTCTCCACTGTCTTCTGTTGGCAGAAGGAAGCCACCTGGCAGGAGGCCTGCAAAAACATGTTTGCAATCTCCCAGCCCCAACAACGTAGATCCAAGTGTGGAAGCACAGGTGTGGGCTGGAAGAAAACATTGAATAACTGGCAGGGGAGGGCTTGCTGGTTATGGATAAGCTATCCTAGAGGGCGCAGTGGACGTTTTGGATGATGGTGGAAAGGAGACGACTGGGTCAGGGAAGAGTAATGAGAAACATTCCCTACTCTGACCATCCATTGAAGATCTAAGAAAATAGAACAAAATGGAGGGAAATTTCCACACCTTCTCACCACCACCTCTACTAACCTCCGTGAAGCTGTGTCTTCACAGCTACTACTACAGATGAACCAAGACCACTCCCATCCCCTCTCTCCTACTCAAGGACGTCACGCTAGCAAGTGCTTCCTCATTCTCTAGCACCATCACTTTCATCTCCCTCTGTCGGATCTTTCCCACCAGAATATAATCATGGTGTAATTTTTCTCATTAATAAAAAGAAAGAGCCCTGGCCAGTTTGACTCAATGGTTAGAGCATCAGCCTGAGGATCGCAGGGTCACGGGTTCGATTCCCGGTCAAGGACATGTACCTGGGTTGCAGGTTTGATCCCAGACCCCGGTAGGGGTTGTGTGGGAGGCAACCAATCCATGTGTCTCTCTCACTTCCATGTTTCTCTCTCTTTTTCCCTTCCACTCTATCTAAAAATCAATGGAAAAATATCCTCAGGTGAAGATTAACAAAAAGAAAGAAGGAAAGGAAGAAAGAAAGGAAGGAAGCAAGCCCCTCTCCTGACTCCATTGTATCCTACATCCTAGTAAATGGCAACTCTCTGCTCAGGCCAAGACTCTTGGAATCACCTTTTACTTCTTTCTTTCCTTTTCTTTCTTTCTTTCTTTCTTTCTTTCTTTCTTTCTTTCTTTCTTTCTTTCTTTCTTTCTTTCTTTCTTTCTTTCTTTCTTTCTTTCTTTCCTTCTTTCCTTCTTTCCTTCTTTCCTTCTTTCCTTCTTTCCTTCTTTCCTTCCTTCCTTCCTTCCTTCCTTCCTTCCTTCCTTCCTTCCTTCCTTCCTTCCTTCCTTCCTTCCTTCCTTCCTTTCTTTCTTTCTTTCTTTCTTTCTTTCTTTCTCTTTCTTTCTTTCTTTCTTTCTTTCTTTCTTTCTTTCTTTTCTTTTCTTTCTGCCTCCACCACTTCCATCCTGTGCACCAGCTTATCTATCGACTCATGGCAGCTTCTGTCTTCAAGGTACCCTATTACTTATAACTTATTACTGCTGTTATCACTAATAGTTTAGTTTATTCTAGACACAGCATCCAGATGATTCTTTTAAAATATTTAAGGTCATGTCCTTTCTTTGCTCAAAGCCATCCAAAACCTTCCCATGTTATCCAGAGAGAAGTCCAAAGTCCATTTGTTTGATGACCACTAACCGGACTCTACAGGATGTGCTGCCTCCCATTTGAGCTTTCTTGGGTCAGACTTCTCTTCCCCTCCCTCACTCTGCTCTGGCTTCTCTGGTCCCCTGGCCCATCCTGAAACATAGTAGACATGCCCCTACCTCAGGGCCTTTGCACGTGTTTCCTCTGCCTGGAATAGTCTTCCTCTAGTTATCCATGTGACTTGCTCATTCTCTCCCTTTATGTCTGTGCTCAAAGGTCATCTCTGTGCAGGTTTTTTCTTTTTTGTTTTTTTGTTTTGTTAATTCTCACCTAGGATATTTTTTCCCCCATTGATTTAGGGAGAGAGAGAGAGAAAGAGAGAGAGGGAGAGAGAGAGAGAGGAGAGAGAAAGAAACATAGATGTGAGAGAGACACATCGATTAGTTGCCACATGGACTGGTTGCCTCCCGCTCACCCTGAGGATGGAACGCGTAACCCAGATATGTGCCCTTGACCGAGAATTGAACCCTCGAACTTTCAGTGTGCAGGCGGATGCTCTAGCCCCCACACTCTAACCGCTGAGCCATACCGGCCAGGGTGCTGTATAGGTTTTTAAAACTAACCTACTTAGAGCAGCGGCAGTTCCCACCTCTTTGGACTTATCACCGCAGGCCATACCATTTCTCTACTTGTGTATTTCCCCCTTGCCTGTCTTCCCCCACAGAAAACACGGTTCAGGAGGGCAAGAACTTTGTTTTGTTCTTTGCCAGGTTTCCAGAGCCTCAACAGTGACTAGAATATTACAAGCACCGAATAACTATTGAGTTTAAAGAATACAGGGGTGGGCAAAAGTAGGTTTACATAATACAAATAAAACAATAATTAATTAATTAATAAGAATATAAGAATAAACTGTTTTGTGTACTGGCAATTATAAACCTGCTTTTGCCTGCACTTCTTTATGAATGCACAGAAGATAGACAAGTAGATCAAATGTTATGAGGCTCTGTTCTCTAGCTCTGGGTATGCCTCTGTGATGCCACCGACATTGTGAGGACCAGTAAAACCTACCCATTCTCAGGGGAGGCCACTGGCACTTCATTCTGAGCCCCTACCTTTCTATCTTGAACCAAAAAACACTCACACTTTTAGATCAAGACTTTTAGTTTTCATTTTTGAGAGGCTGAGGACTGTGTTTGATTTATTTTCTTAATTTACTCCTGAGAAAGAACATGAAACAGAGAATACTGATGGAGACTCTCTTAATCCATGAAATGTTCTGATGTTAAGTACATTTCTCTTGGACTCGATGGTTGTTTTGGTTAAGAAGATGGAAACTGAATTCCAAATTCTGAATTTTATGCAGGAAAAACCAGACTGCTGAAACACATTGATGTATATCTGGTAGAAATTTCTGAGGTATATATTATTTTTCCCCAAGCAGTGCACTTTTTTTTTTAACCTCCTAAAGGGCAGGGTAATTTGTGTGTCCTTTGGAGCTGTTTGGATAATGTATTTACATGTCTTTTCTGTGTTTAATATGTTGGTTGGGGTTGAGTGGCTGTTAGTGAATTCCTCCCATGCTCGCCAAGGATGTGGGTGTGCACCAGAACGGCTGTGCCAGCCACTCACACCCCTGCATCCTCCCTCTGGGACACACTGGTGCGGAGGAACCGGGACTGAAAGGGTGCAGGCAGACAGAGCCAGGAGAGAAAGAGCAGTAACAGAGACGGAAAGTATGCCTGGAGGCAGGCGGCGAGGTTGGAAGCTAGGCTCTGGAAGAAATCTGAGAGGCCAGCTTCAGGGGTAGAGAACAGCTGGACTGCGTATTGCTTTCTGACAAATCCGCGGAAATGCTTCATAAAAGTCCTCAACCCTTGCAGCAAATATATATATATATATATATATATATATATATATATATATATATATATTTATAGTTTTGTTTTGTCTTTTCTGTTTGAAAAGCATATCATAGGGTTGAGAAGATAGTGTTTAATTAAGGGGAAAACAGTTCAGTTCCTGTGAGTCAATTAATATCCACCTTTAGGCATCTCTGTGAAGTGCTTCATAAGCCAAATGGAAGACTCTGGAAAATAAAAAAGAATGCGAGTGGAGGATCCTTTGAAACCAAATTAAGGTCTAGACTTTTTAAGGGAATAGACAAGAACATTTTTGGCCCGCTTGGAAACCTGTTTTGCATCGATGAGGCCGATCAAATCAGACAGATGGACACATTCGGTCAATTCGATTTTCCGAGGCCCATCACCATGGTCGCGCGGTGTGGTGGTGATCTGGGGACCCTGGGTGAGGAGGATTTCTGGGAATCTGCTTGATATGATTATTCCAGTGGCTGGTTTTACTTGGCAGTTCTGAGTGGTTGAGACTAAAGCGTTGTTTTGTTTATATTATAATTAAATCTGCATACACTAACGGCAACTGATGTTAGCAGATGATTGAGAAGAAAAATCTCAATTGTTGCTCTGGTGCTTTTGTCTTGTTCATTTGTTGGGGGGTGGGGGTAGGGAATTATGTTTGTTTTTTATTTTAAACATGAGAATTATGTTAGGTATAGTGGGGAGGGTATGACAATGCATAGGACACAGTTTGAAATGTCATCTACTGAGGGACATAAGTAATATGAATAGCCACAATCGGGGTCATATTTTAGTCACCTATATATGAAAACCCAGTTGTAAAAATTTGAATACATGGCCATGGAGGATGTGTAGGCTTGAAGTGGACGGAGGGAGTCATTCCAGAAAAAGGAAACAGCATGAGGGAAGCTATCAGGAGATACATAGAGGGATTCAGCTTGCTCCAAGTTCATGACATTAGTGGGAGGGGGAAAAAAGAGAAAAAAGAAAGAGAGGTTGTGATCCGACCATTAAAAGCTTTGACTTCCAGTCTAAACAATTGGTTGGAGAAAGGAAACCCATGGAAATCTCTTCAGAAAGAAAAGAAACTCAATATTACATCACAATGGTTTCTGCATCTTTTCATGTTATTATCTAATATGTTTGGTCAGTGGATACATTTGTTACTAAATTAACAAGATTAAAGAAGGTTACATTTTCACAAAGAAAACAATCTAAGAAGTTGTTAAGTTACAACTTCTTGGATTACATCTTTATTTAAGAATAAATTATTAGCAGATCTTTAATTGCCATTTTAGTCTTTCAAACCTAAGTCAAAATACCGGTACAGAACACAAACCAAGGAAATGTCAACACGCGTTTACAAGCCAATACTGCACTAACCTGTCATAAAACAAAGCTCAAGTAAACTTTAGTGTTTGCTTTCAGGAAAACATTTTAATTGTGTAAACAATCCATCCCAGTTCCCTCAATTTAGCATGCAAAATAAGGTCCCATTTCTCTTAATCTGCGTTGACTTAAACTGTTTCTTTGTATTTAAAGGAGCTGTTCCTCTTTGGATTTTTGTTTGTTTCTGATAATATTATGCATCTTTGAACAAGCAGCTACCCCCCCACCCCCCGCGCCTCTCCTGGGGCCCTGAGAAGCAGAGGGAAGAGCTCCCCAGTGCTCCAGAGCTCTTTTTAGGTGTCCATGGTCACAAGCTGGAACTCCTCCTGATGGCCCAGTTTTAGAGCTGCGGTCCTGGACTGTTATCTCTGCAAGTTTGTAATGTGGCCGCGCACTGTGTTCTCTGGGACTCTTGAGCATTTCTTTAAAACTTGCCCTTGGGAATGTTAGCAAGGTTGGAAGCTGCCCAAAACTCTGGAAGTGTGGGAGAAGTGAGGAACTTTATTTTGATTGCTCTTTTAGTTTAGCATCTGGAGCTCTCTCTCCCGCTCCCTCTCTCCCTTCTCCCTCCCTGGTCCTTGTCCCTACCCTTCACCCCCTTCCTTTCTTCTTCCCTTCCTCCTCCCTCCTCCCTTTCCCCCTCCCCCTCCCCCTCCTCCTTCTCCTTCTTCTTCTTCCTCTCTCTCTCTCTCTCTCTCTCTCTCTCTCTCTCTCTCTCTCACACACACACACACACACACACACACACACAGACTTTGGGGGGAGGGCTGTAGTTCCTCCTACAATTTCTTTTCTCACCCCTGTCTTGAAACATTGTTTCCATCAGAACCCAGACAATGATTTATAGTGTGTGAATGCATGTGTGTGTGTGTGTGTGTGTGTGTGTGTGTGTGTGTGCGCGCTATGTCCTGTGGAATGACTGAAAAGACAGTTGGCTGTGGTCCCCTACCCCCAGCCTGAATCTGGCACTAGCCCAGGTCTGTATTTTCCCCAGGTGGTCCTTAGATGATGGAGGTGGGGGAGGAAAAGTTTGCTGGTGGTGTCATTTGCACTTTTTAATTTTCACAGGCTTTTAGGACATTCTGGCTCTCAGAGCTGGGGGTCGGGTCAGCAGGGGAAGTATTTCCCTCAGGCAAGCTGCTGTCTTCTTGCGGTGGATGGCGTTGGGCTCTCACAAGGGGAGATTCCATTTGTCTGAGTCTGCAGAGTCTGACTCACTGCCCAGGGAGCAGGAGTTCAGCCCCAAGTGGGAGCAAGCCCCTGCCTTAAAGGCACAGCACATGGATTTTGGCTTAAGAGAGGAGGAGGGTGCTAACAAGTAACTGGACTGCTCCTCTAATTTCCAGCTGGCTTGTGTTTGTGGCCATCATTGGTAAACATACATTTCAATGAAAAAGCAATAATTTACTCAAAAACCCCTTCACTTGGGAATGGAGAAATGCATATTGGATTTTACATGCCCTTGTGAAATTGAAATCACCTGCATCATCCACATGGTTGAATAAGAATATTTATTGTATGATTAAAGTTCTGCTCCATATGGGGAGAAAAAATCATTTGCACGTCACGATTTTTCCGCCTCCTTGATTCTCAGCCCACTCACTTCATAAATTAACAACAGGTAGCATCAATCTCTTTTCAAAATACATAAGTCACATATAACCTAGGGGGGCTCAGGCTTTGTGAGCTAGTGAAAATGGGTGCTGTCGTTACCTCGAACACCCACATCTTCAAGTCTAAGATCCTGCTTGCTTGGTGGCCGAAGTTCAGTGTTTTAAGGACACTACTCCAAGTGCGTTTCCACAGGGTATGCATATATGTTCATAAATCACTCCTGGTCTTTTCTGGCTGAGATGACCAGTAACCTACAACTTAACAGCCCAGAGCTCGGCAGAACCAGCAATGCCTTTGGACTCGGGCATTCTGGCTGCGTCCTGGGCATTGCCACATGGATCCCGCGAGCTGCAGCAGCTAGAACTGCGAGGCGCTCCCATGCAGCTGGGACTGTGGTGCTGCCACTGTAACCTAAGGCCATTCCTGGAGGTGGAAAGATGCCAGTTACATCTGTGATCTGTTCAGCTAATGGGTGGGGGTGGGACAGATTATTTTCCTCTGTACTTGACAGGTTTTAGATATGTATGAAGAAGTAACTTATATTTAACATTTCTATTTGAGAAACTTTGATGTGTACTTCAATTTACTAGCTATCACCTTTAAAACTCCTTGACATGCAGAAATTATCCGCTTGATTTATCATTGTCTTTTGAAGGCTGACTCATTTGGAAATGACATGACATTTGCATTTGAAATCAGTACTGTATTTATTTCATTGTTCTGAGCCTTTCCAAATAAAACTATTTTTAAAAATAATTGTGAGAAAAATAATAATGTAACAACCATTTAGGAATTTATGGGTTATCCATAGTTCACAGCTCTTTCAACTTCAATCTTCACAAACTCCACTCAGAACAGCAAAGTGACCATGTTCCACCAGAGGGAAAATTATGTTCCGGCACTTTGGCTGGAGCTAGATTAATAACAGTAACAATAAAAATTTTAAAAACAAAGTAATTTTGTTCATGTTTCTTCACTCTTCACACCTTTAATAAAGAAAATAATAAAACTGATCTTAAATGTAGGGAAATAAAAATCCTCCTCATGAGGACAAAGATGTGAAGGTGAAGACAGGCTGACCTTGGTTGAAATCCTTTGTTTTGTGGCTTAGGCTAAGCATAAATATACCGACTGTGCTGTGATTTTTAGAAGATGCAATTAGTAATATTCTTTTAAAAATATATATGTTTTTATTGATTTTTTTAGAGAGAGAGGAAGGGAGAGAGAGAGAGAAACATTGATGTGAGAGAGAAACATCAATCGGCTGCCTCCTGCACGCCCCCTATTGGGGATTGAGCCCACAACCCCGGCATGTGCCCTGGCCAGAATCGAACCAGGACCTCTCAGTCCATGGGACGATGCTCAATCCACTGAGCCGCACCAGACGGCATAATATTCTCGATAAATAGGACGGATGCTGCATCTATGATTTTAAAAATTATCCGTATACCTGAGACCCAGTAGATTGCTATCTGTAGGATTTAGATCACCACTGATCAAAAAGAGAAAAGTTTGAAATGGAAAATACACTCAGATGATTATAGAGAACTTTTATTGAGTGCCTACTATTTATCACACACTTTTCTGATTCTCATCCCAGTAGCTCCCTGAGTTAGTACTACTATCATTCCCATTGTAAGGATAAGGAAACACGCTCAGCAAAGTTGAAGAGCTTGCCCCAAATCCCAGAGCTAGTTAGTGGGAGGGCTGGATACAAACCCAAGCAGTCTGGCTTGGAAGTCAGTGTTCTGAATCACTGCAGGATATCATTTGGATGTGAGATGTGCCTGAGAGGATAAAATTCAGTGGAGAAAAGAACCGGAGGTGGCAATGATCTCCTAACCGAGAGAAAGTGTCTTGTGGAGCCAGTCTTCATACAGCGAACACTTTATTTTACAATGAAGAGACTCTAGCCAAAGCGACTCAGATGACATGCTGGAGGTCACTACGACTTGTTTGTGGTAGAGGTGAGACTGGAGACCAGGTAGGCTTTCCCGACATTCATGAATTCAGCCAGTGTTTGTTGTACCAAGCACGCTTTCAGGTAGTGATGATACAGAGCAACATGACAGATGAGGTCCCCGACTGTAGGAAGATTATATCATGACCAGAACAATGATTTCACATTAGACTAGATTACCAAGGGAGACTGGGGAATACCCATGTTAAAATATTAGAAAAGTGGTGATAAACCAGAAGGAGAGAGTGGGCTTGATATTAGTTCTACCCCATTTTATAGATGAACTTACTAAGATTCCTGAATAAGCACATGTCCAAGTCATAGTGTTAGAGGCAAGCACAATTCAAACCCAGCCTGATTCTCCTTCGCAGTGGACAGTGTGTGTGTGCACGCATGTGTAAGAAAGACATTACTACCTACTGGTTAGGGAGTAGCTCTTTAAATGAGTCAGTAAAGCTGGTTGGAGCAAAATACCTAGTGAGTTTACCTGGAACCACAGAGACCCATTTTTCTGGCAGGGCCCACACAGTTTAACAAAGTCTCGCCTTTTCTTTTCTTTTCTTTTTTTTCTTCATGCTTAATTTCATTAGAAATTCACACTCACTATGCACATCTGGTTCGGCTTCTCTAGGCGGGGGAGCCTGGGATGTTAGGGAGCATCTGCCAGCCTGGTAGCTGCAGAAGAAATGGCTCACACACCAGAGCTGGGGCCAGTGTGTCACCTCCTCCCCAAATTAAGAAAATACAAAGTTACTCATGTTGGTGTGGGAAGGTCTACTTCACTCTGAAGGGCCAGGTCAGCTGTGCCACCTTGGAGGGAATTATCGAAAAGTGGCTCCTTTAGGTGGGGTTGTTAGAATACGGTCCCCGCCGCAGGCGTTTTTTGTAAAAGGCATTCCTTTCTACAGTCTCCTCTGTGAGCTCATCAGTTAGAAAAGGGAGCCCGGTCTGGATTCGAACAGGCCTGGGCCAGGGTGCTTGGCTGGGTGGGCCACAGCCTTGCTCCCAAGGGTCTTGGTGCCTTAGACCTGGAGGATCCCAGCAGGGAGTGAGAGCTAACAACTCACTCACTTGCTCAAGTTCTGCAAGAGGTAGGGATGGGGACTGGAGGGTGGGTGTGAATCACTTTGCCTGTGAGTAACTGTAGAGCCTGTGGAGGGTTCCTGGGCGTGGGAGACCCTATCTCTCTGGCCTCCCTGAACCCACAGCTCGTCCACCCCCTGTCAGAGCTAACGTGGCAGAGGTGCTGGGCAGTGTTGGGAGGTGGTTACTGGCTCAGGGCCCTGAAACACTGAGTAATTCCTAGGATGGCTGGGACTGAAGGCACCGTTCCAGACACTTCCACGTTGTCGAAAATATAAAAAAACCCACCACCACCCAGCCCAAAGTGTTGGAGGCAGATCCCTTGGCTCTGAAACAGGACCCATCCCTTTTATGGAAGGACATTGCCGCAAAGTTCCACCATCCAGGAAAGCCAGGCTTCGTTTTCTATTTTTTTACAGAGCAGGGAGGGACAAGTCAGGAGTGAGGGACGGAGGGGGATGGCTGAATGGAACCGCATAGCTTTTCCAAATCTTTTTTATTTTTTATCCTCACCCGAGGACATTTTTGCATTTATCTGCAGATAGAGCAGGAGGGAGAGAGAGGAAGAGAGAGAGAGAGAAACATCGATGTGAGAGAGACACATCAACTGGCTGCCACCCACACAACCCCAACCAGGGCCGGGGACAAACTGCAACCGAGGTGCGTGCCCTCAGCAGGAACCGAACCGGGACTCTCTGGTCCGCGGGCCGACGCTCTAACCGCTGAGCAAAACCGGCCAGGGCTCCAAATCTTTTTGAATCTGCAGTATCACTCTAGGCTTATAAAGAAAAAAATGTGAGCTTCCTTTCTACCCCCACCAGTGAAATCGTCGACCACTTTCACGCAGCCCCTGGTGCGGTGTTCGTGCTGTGGACTTACCAAAGAGTCAGAAAACATGGGGTTTAAGGTTTCCGAAGAAACAAGCAAGATACATTGCAGATCACATCTTCTAAACGGTAACCCAGCATGGCTGACGAAATCGGCCTCGGAAGCTGTGCTCTGGCCGAGTGCTTGCTCCCTGGAGAAGAGAGAGGTCCATCCAGGAAAAGGGGATCAGGATGCTAGTGGGGTCAAGCAGATGGACCGCCTGGAATGACATGCCTGACCCTGTCGAGCAGGGAGGCCGCAGCTGGGCCAGGGGCAGGAGAACCTTCGAGACATGGATTTAGAGCCCCATGTTGATTTTGAGTTGGATCCCAGGTTTCCGTGCCATTCAAAGCTACTGCGAAGTCTTGAGAGGAGAAATGGTATGATCAGATTATTAGAGCAGTAAGGTTTTTACTTTAATTAGGACAAACCACAGGCACCGGGGGATGAGAGGATCAGCAAGTGAGGTAATTCACTAAGCGAATCAGTTTAGGAGCTGACAAGGTCTTTCTGAAATCGACAAATTAAAGTTACAGGCGAGACACTATAGACCAGAGGGTTTTTTTCCCCTCTTTTAATTTTATCTGATTCAGTTACCTTGTTAGTTCTGACAGACTTGGATCGCCAGCTTCTTTCCCCTCTCTGTGTCCCCAAACCCCAAAATCATACCATTTCATCCACACATGTCTTTATGCGTGGTCACGGTTTGGGCAGAGTGAAGAGAAAAATATGTCCAGATTAAGCATGCCCCCAATTTTTCTCTATCCTATTTTGAAAAGAAAGAATTCATGTTTTTCTTACTTTTTCATTATCAGCCTATCCCTCTTGGAGGGTTTTAGTCTGAAATCTAAATGTGCTTACCAGCTGGGAAATATTTGACATTTACTTGATTTTGTCCCTTGGAAGTAAAAGAAATTGGCAGCCTTATTAAACAACAAGTCTGCTTATTTATTCCCTCAATCCCTCCCCAGGTTGCAGGTTCTTTTCAGAGCTCCGGTAGACCTCTAACCAGTTTTCTAAAGATAATTTTTCAAAGTGCTGCCTCTGGGCAGAGAAAATGCCACGTTGTGCTCTGGGTTTATAAAGGCTGAGAAAGCCATTTGGTTACATTTGCCGGGTTTTTTTTGTGTGTGGTTCTGGGTGGTAACACCCTATTGCCAACATTATTCTTTCCTTCTTCTGGGAAGAGCCATAATTGTACTTGGCTTGGTTAACGCAGAGGCTCTGAAAACTATGAAGCTGATCCCTCTAGTGTTCCTTTGTGAAGACTACAGCGCCACAGAATGCCGCACGGAGGAAAACAGCAGCGACACGCCACAAACAATAGCTCCCGGAGTCGATCTGTTTTTCAAATGCCATTAATAAAAGTGACTTACAATGACGATTCTGTGTGCGGCGTAGCACAGCGACAAAGGACAACGTTGGCAGTTTCCTGCAGTGCGTCCACATGTTGCCAGCGTGCAGTTGGTTAACATTATCGGAGGGTGTGTGGCATGGAGAATTATCTGAGCAAACAGCCAACGACTGAAATGACACTGGCCAGAGGTACCGGAGGTGCAGGGGCGCTGTAAACTTGCCTCGTTTTCAGAAATGAATTTACGACATTGGTTAGGATGGTCTGACTACATTCACGGGCCTTTTCTGATCGTTGGAAGAGAAGCGACGTGGCACATTTTTACATTCTTCTTCCGGTGCTCCCTGATGTACAATACAAAGAGTATGCTGTTTTCTTCATGTTTTTCTCTGACATTTTCTTCTACATTCAGACATCCATGAAACAGCTATTCTATTCTAAGCACTGAAGATTTAAAAAAAAAAAAAAAAAGATAGAGTCACTTTCCTCAATAAACTGCATAATCTCACTGGGAGGCAGATTCTTAAGCAACTACAGTAGAGATGTATACAACGTGCTTGGGACTCAGGGGAAATGATATTAATTATTAATATTAGTTAGGAAGGAGGGTGAGATATTTAAACTGGGTTTTGAAGAATGAGCAGGCTTTAGAGTCCTCCTATAGGAGACAGCTCATGGTTTGTCATCTTTGTCTGCTCCTGAATTTACCAGCCGTCTCCAGGGAAAGCTACCACAGGGTGGGCAGCTAATCTTGGAGCCATGTAACCTTGTTCTCATGCCCAGTGCCTCCGGGTTACACAGCTTATCTTCTGGTGGCTCCAGTCTTTATATTAAATACAAAGAACTACCCTGTAGAACGCCACTTTCAGTTTAATGGACACGAGGAAGATTTGGAAGCGTCAGAGGGGTAGGTATTGGACTGCTACTATAGCTCTGAATTCTGAGCAGGAAGAGGAACTGCACAGGCAGAAATAATGGGAGCAGAACCAGATCTTTGTGGGGCTAGAAGCAGGTCCTGATGAAGGAGTTGGGCCATATCAGATGATCTCCAAGAGCCATGAATACATTATCAGAGTTGTTATCAAAAGGGCACATTGTCCCCGAAAGAAGGCTAGGTAACTGCACAGCCATCTGAGACCCTACTAGAATGATATTTCCATCAGACATTGCCTAACACCTTCGTCTGCAAAAAGGCCCCCAACTGACACGATGACATTGACAGTGATGTTGATAAGGAAGTTCACTGGTTGGAAAACATTGAGATAGTTTCCAAAGGTTTCTGACAATCTTGGCTGTAGTTTAACACATTGAGATCATTGGGTCCATCATGTAAACCATATCCTCTGCAGTTCCTACAGTCACATTTTATCAGTACAGTCATAAAAGCTAAACGCATATCGAGGGGCTTAAGAGATTGTAGAATGTTGTGCTGTAATTCAGTGTGGATGTCACTATAGTAAGCCAATTGTACTTTACAGGCAGTTAGAGTGATATTATTTTGTAAGGACTGGTCTGTGGAGATTGGCCTTGTGTCTCCAGCCTTTTCTTCCTCTGTTAATCCCAATGCACATTGTTGCACTCATCCTGCCAGGGGCGCACGATCATTTTCATACATGTTCTCAGAAGAAATGGAGTCCTAAATTAATGTGGAAATCAAAGTGTAAATATTTAAAAGGAAATTTGCATTTTGTAGTAGGTATAGCCATTAATTATAGAAAGGGTAAGGGGAATGGAGGACACACATTATGAAATGGGACACAACTGTATTATGCCCTTGAAGTCTAAGAATATCTTTACACTTGAATTTCCCCAGGCTCTATTAGCCTTTGCAGAGGAGTGAGGTCATATCAATGCCCATGTCTCAAATTTCATTGGTTCATTTTATTTAGGACTGATGTTGAGCTTGAGCAGCTTCGAAATGCCCATCTTTCTACCCACTCTTTGGAAAAGTGCCTCCTGGAGATGTCCCCTCTGCGCTGGGATAAGCAGCTTGCCTTGAACCACTGCTACACTCCTGCGCACCAGGCTCTCGCCTTTGCCCCATCGCAGTTCCCAGCCAGTGATGCTCATGCTTGCACAGACACTTTAGCTACACGCTGGCACACTACGTTTTACTGGGCACACTCACTTTCTTTTGAATCCTAGAAATGCCAACTCTGGGTAAGGAAAGAAGGTAGAGAGGGGGGAAGGATGGGAGGGAAGATGGAAGGAAGAGAACATTTCCCCTCCTGATGTTGTTTCATGGTTAAAAGTACTGCTTATGCCCTGGCCAGTTTGGCTCAGTGGTTAGAGCATCAGCCCACGGACCAAAGAGTCGTGGGTTTGTTTCCGGTCAAGGACACCTGCCTCGGTTGCGGTTCGTTCCCGGCTCCGGTAGGGGTTGTGTGGGAGGTAACTAGTTGATGTGTCTCTCACATCGATGTTTCTCCCTCTCTCTCCCTCCCTCCCACTCTATCTGAAGATAAATAGAAAAATATCCTGGGGTGAGGATTAAAAACATAAAAATAAAAAATAAAAGTACTGCTTATGCCTTGGTTTGTTAACAGAGTAAAGTAGCCTTTGAAGGTTTTACTTATAGCTCTTTTTCTTTGAGATACAGGCATATATATCTACAGGCGTGGGCAAAAGTAGGTTTACAGTTGTGAGAACATGAAACAGTTTATTCTGTATTATTTATTAATTATTATATTATTTTCCATATGAACAAGTGTAAACCTACTTTTGCCAACCCTGTGTGTGTGTGTGTGTGTGTGTGTATGAAAAAGATCAAAAGGTAATAAGTCTGGGATTCTGAATTATTTTTATTTTATTTTCAATACTTGATATTTTCATACTTGATATTTATAAAAATAGGGTGGGTATTAATTTTACATACAAAAGAAAAAAACATCTATAACTCAAGGTTCTAGGCTGTAGCATTATGTCTAAAGGCTGCAACATAACAGGGGAAATAGTCAGTTTAAGATTCTGAGTTAACAATTTTAACAATTATTGATTGACTCATATGCCATTGATATATAAAGAAAATTCAGTGGTGTCTAAGGTAACTAGACAAAAGCCAAGGTTAAAAATGAAAGATGAAATCCAAAGAAAAGGAAAGCAGAGAGAGTGCTTGGGGAAGAAATGAAGGTAATTTACTCTGATAAAAAGAAATTCAGAAAGACTAATGGAAGAAGACCTTGTCACTGAGGAAAATGCGAAGCAAGGAGACATTGTTCCCATCCCTGGTCGCTCTCCGTCTTTCTATTCCCTGGCACTGTATTGTTAAATACTGGGAGCTCTTTGACAGCTCCCCTCCAGGGCTAAACTAAGAAATCCAATTACTTTTCTAGAAACTGTAGTGATGACCAACTAAACTGTGGCCCTTGGGGACAGTATTTGTATCCTTTGACAGCAATTAATGAAACCAATAAATCAATTAGTTAAATTAAATTAAGGTCCACCCAGCTGTTTCCACAGCCTATCAATGTATAACTAAATGTGATTGTAAGGGTGCCCTTGACGAGAAACGGATACAATTCCAGTGATCTTTACTGTCTTTATGTCCTTAACGTCTCCCCTTTACAAAATTAGAGCTATTCTACCTTTGTCTTGACTCAGTATTGGATGAACTTTGCTTGGGGGAGAGTTCTTGATAGAAGCAATGGAAATACTCTTTGTACTGCTAAGTGAAAACGGATAACGCTGGAGACCGCAGCTCTTTCTATTTATTCTTTTCTTGGATTTAAGATATCTCATTTTTCTTTCAAAATAACCATTATGTCTAAACCTATCTTCTTTTCCAAAGACGAGGCTTCTCTCTTTTCTGACAATGCTCACTCCTCTAACTTCTGCCTTCTCTAGGACTGTTCTGATGTCTCTTCTTGCCTCTCTGAACGGGACTGTCCCTCTGATTAACCTCATTTTATTTCCCTACTTCCCAACCATTTCTCTTCCTTCTGCCTCCTGCCCACCTCCACCCACACAGCATTCTAACTTCTCCAGAGACTCTTCTTCACATTATGAATATATCATAACACTTGCCTCCCCATCATCGGGTTCATTAAGCTTTCACCACCCTCGATCCTGTCTTTGACTTGTCTCCAGACTTGGACACCGTTGACCAATCCATCCTTCTTGAACTGCTTTGAAATTAGCCATGCTACATACCAGGTCCTCTCTGTACTTCTCCACACATGTCTTTTTTATTGCCTTCATTACTTATTACCTCCACCAATTTCTTCTGCATTTGCATTAAATATTTATCAAGTACCCACTTTTGGAAGGCATTGCTTCAGGTCCTAAATATAAAAATAAATAATACATGCTCTTGAGCAACTTACAGGATAGTGGGGTGCAAAGATGAGCAAATAGCTATAATATGTCAAACTGTAATAAAATCCCCTGCTACAAGAATACAAAGGACAAAGAGAATGATTTTGCCTGGATGATACAGGGAAAGACGGCGTAGGTGTCACCTATGTGAATGACCAGGGTAAAAAGAAGAGAAATGTCCCTTCAAACATAGGGAACAGTATGTGAACAGACCTGGAGCCCATGATCTGATCTGAAATGGAGTGGTGGCTTTGAGAGTATTCTCTGTGATTGATAGTGTTGAAAAAGTAGATTGTGACCAGACTTTGAAGAGCTTTGAATGCTGGGCTGGAGAGTTTAAACGTTTTCAGTAGAAATGTGTGGGCTAAGATTTGGGGGCTGACACTTATGATCTGACATGAGTCACAGAAGACACTTGTCAGCGGCATGGGGAAGGGATTGTAGCCTGGAGCTCAGGAGATGTTGCGAAGCTCATTTCAATGGTCTCAGAGAACACGGATTAGGACCTGAACCACCTGCAGTGGCAATGGGTCACAGATACCTTGTGAGGGCAAAGTGGATAAGCGACAGTGTTGATTTCATGTTGAGGATTGGGGATAGAGAAAACATTTAAAGATGACTCTAATGTTTCTGAAATAACTTTTAGATAATGTCATGCCTCCATGCAAACATTTCAGTACTTTCTCACTGCTTCATTTCAGCGTTTGAAATACAGTTTCTATATCAATTAATTTTTTTTGGGGGGGGGGTCATAAGTAAAAGAAATAAACTCTGGCTAGTCAGCCCCCCCACCCAAGGATATTGGAAGGTTAGTAGGGTTATCTTAAAAAAAAATGCAAGAAAGAGTTGCATAATCTAGCATCATGAAGGGCAGAAATGAAAGTAGGGACAGATATCTGAAAATAAGAAATGTATGAATATTTTCTCTAGAATGCTAATCCCCCCTCCCCCAGTCTCCAGGTTTCTCACTTCCCATCTGCTCCCCCTGGGATGTGACCCGCTGACCTGGGTCGGTTGTTTCCCCACATTCCTTCAGCTGTGACTGTTGTGGCAAAGTCGGACAGTACAGCCCTGGCTACTAGAAGCTATACCCCCCGCAAAGGGAAGCCTCTGTGAGCTGGGCAGACACCTTATCAGAGGTATCTTCTCTCTGTTTGAGTTATGGACTCACTTGAGAATCTGATGGAAACTGATGGCTCTCTTCCTAGAAAAAAAAAAAAAAAGCACAATCACAGAAATACATAAGGAGTGTAATAGGCCCCTCGAAAATTATGCACAAACCCAGATTCACAAACTTGTTTTCTAAATCCTCACTCGAGGATATTTTTCCATTGTTATTCAGATAGAGTGGGAGGGAGGAAGGGAAAGAGAGAGAGAAACATCAATGAGGGACACATTGATTTGTTGCCTCCCTCAAGACCCTGACTGGGTATTGAACCTGAAACCCAGGTACATGCCCTTGACCAGAATCAAACCCTAGACTCTGGTCCACGGGCTGACGCTCTCGCTCATTGTTGAGCCAAACCAGCCAGGGTGGATTCACAAACTTTTGCCTGAAGCGGAAAGCACCCATTTCTAGCCTGACTTTCCAAGGCCTGTATGATGTGGTTGCTAAGAGCCTCTCACCGGTGTCGCATCCCAGTCCTTCTCTCCTCCAACACTCAGAGTTAAAAAACAAATTATGTTCTCTGCTCTAAACCTTTAATCATGCCATTTCTTCTCTCTAGAAGGAATGCCCAAATCCTCTTATCGAAATCCGATTCATCCTTTAATGGTGGAACTGAAAACCTGTTCCTTTTATGAAGTCTTCTTTGACTCATCCATCAAGGCAGGAGCGCTCCCCTCTTCCTGTCAAATAGAATACTGCAGATCTATTTCTTTCACAACATTTATCACTTTCTTCTTTCTATATAATTCCTATACGGCTTGTCTCAGCTCTTAGATTCTCAGATCCCTGGGAATAGGACCTGGATGCCATTTAGCTCCGTGCCTGCATTTCCAGTGTTCTGTGCGAGCTTGGGACTCTCAGGAAATGCTTGTCAAATGAATGAAAGGCTACTTACTGGGAGAGAAAGGGTCCCTGTCTAATTTTTATCTTGCTTGTATTTTCACAAGCTCTTCTTTTCAAAGGAATGAGTCCTTTTCTTATTTTCCCTTTTTTATTAATACTCATTTTCTTGGGCATTGTTTTCTCTCTACTTCTCTCCTGGTAAATCCCATCTCCTGTTTTTTTTTTAAATTATTATTATTTTTAAATTTTCTCTTGGACATAAATTTTTCCCTTTCCGCATAAAAAATTATTGTTATTAATTTGAATGACTGCATGGTTTTCATTTGTTCTACAGCCACAGCCTTTTTTGGCCTCATTATTCACGGGAGGGACCATTCTGATCAATTCAAGGAGCACTCTCCCTTCATTGAAATGCGTTGTTTTCCGATCCATTAATGGGTGCTGAAAATTCACAGAAAATAGTGTCTGATATTTATACTTTAGGCAGCAGCATTTAGTTTATTCCCACTCCAGTATTTTCACTTCCTTAAAAAACAATAGACGTAGAAATAACCACTAAAATATGTAAAAGAACTTTAGCTGAGTGAAAGATTCCCTTCTCTTCTCTTTGTTTGAAGTGCAAAACCATGCTTACAAAATGGTCCAATAGGAATCCTTTCCTGATGCGGACTATTTTCCGGATGGAATTGGGATGGGTGGGGGGCTTACTATGCATGGAAGAACAGCATCCTCTACTGGTGAGAAGGCTATGAAGCTTGGGAAGCCTGAGTGTGGATAACCAACAAAGCTTTGGAAAAGTCTTGGCTAGCATATTCACAGACTGAGAATCAGTTCAAGATTTCTTAGGATGTTACTGAAACTTACTTAACTTCATACCATTGGAAATCAGCAATAAATATTCCTTTCTTTCTTTTCCTTCTCCACCAGTACTTTTCTGATTGTTAAAAATTAATCTTATTCTTCACTTGTTTGGAAATTCTCGTTATGCAAAGTTTTCATTATGGTTCCATAACATTGATGTCGTCATTATTGTCAAATATTTCATTAGAAACCGCTCTGATGGTGTTCTTGGGGTGTCTACGTGGCTGCTTTATTAGTGAGACCATCTCATATAATGATGTCTGCTTGGTATTTACAAGCCTTTGGCTGGGGTTCACAACCAACCATCATTAAATGAAATTTCCATCTGTAGCAAATATGTGTGAAAATGAGTATATCTTGTGTTTATCTTAAAAATGTGTTACTTGACATTTTCTTCTATCTAGTTGGCTCAGTTTGCCTTCTTCTACCCTGGATACCTAAAGGAGAACAAACTCACCCCAAATTACAAGCTTTCTCATGCTATTTAAAGAATTTTTACAAAGTGACATCTTTCTGGGACAAGATGGAAAGTTAGGTGAGATAGAGTTAAGGACAAATCATCAATGGGCAAGTAAACTGACATTTTAAAAATTTGTAAACTGATTTTTATGGTATTTATGAATGGCCAAACCTCACCTATTCATCTCTATAATTGTCAGGCACACATAGTTCTTTGTCATCATAAGATTGACTAGTTCCCCAGAGTGACCTTCTGTGGTATGAAGGGACACAAAAAGAGGAGAGAGCTCTTGGAGTCTCTTTAGTAGAAATGCCCCCAGGACGATCCATGTCTAGGTATTTTCATATGATTTTAATGGCTGGGTAGTTTCTTTCATTAGCGGACAGCAGGGAAAATGGCCCATGGAGTTACTTTCTAGCTCTGGCCCACTTAGAATGAAAGAATGTCCCAATAGCTTATCAGTATATGCCCTAAACTCCAAAATAGTTTCAATGAAAGACATTTAGTTTCAAGAATGATATCCATTTTTTTCCTCTCATGGGCCTAAAGCAGATCTGAACCAAGTTTGGGCTTACCAAAATTTTTCTTTGTTCTATTTTCATGGAAAAGGCTAATACCTACTGACTAATATCCATATATATTCATTTTTAAAAAAAAATATGCTTTTATTGATTTTAGAGAGAGAGGAAGGGAGAGGGAGAGAGAGAGAAACATCAATGAGAGAGAGAAACATAGATCGGCTGCCCCCTACTGGGGATTAAGCCTGCAACCTGGGCATGTGTCCTGATCTGTAATCGAACCTGTGACCTTTTGATGTATGGGATGATGTTCAATCAACTGAGCCGCATTGGCCAGGGCCACATATATTCTTTTGCATTGCAATCATCAGTATATCCACTTACAGTTCTATATTCTGATTTCTTTATGATGGAGCAATTAGCATTAAATCATCCTTGAGCTTATTATGATTACAATGGCTGCTATAATCATAGTTAGTGATAACTATAATTATCATCACAAATATAGTGGCTATTAAACTAAATTTTAATAACTCACTCTATCATTAATATAATTGTTATTGTTAACTTCATGCCCTCTTAGAGGCTGCGTTATAATGAATGACTGACAGAGAAGTGAAAATGAATCGCAGAGAAGAAGAAATCCTATTTCTTGTGTTAATGAACTAAGTACCAAAAGTTTACTCATAAATGTGTAGTTTGAAACTCAACACATTCTTCTTAGTGCTAATAATTTTATGAATGATGTTGAGTTTTCCCACTAGCTTCTGCCTCCAAATCTCTTCAAACGCAATATGGTTTAATATAAAACGAGCAGGACAGGCAAGAATTGGAGGTTCAGGGCAGAATCAACCCTTGTAGAGCAATAGATAGACAGAGAAAGAATTTTCTTTTCTTTCTTGGAAGCTAGGCTGATTGTAGGCGAAATTCAGTACTACTGACATTTTCCCTCACCTTCCACCTTTGGCAGGCCGTTTAGACCACCTCCAGCTAAGTCCTCTATGGTGGAATCCCACCTAACAGTGATGCCAGGAGAGTGGAAATCCTATTTGACTTCCACTTGGGATCACTATGCAGAGGAAATGAATGTAAACGTTGGGGCCAGGCTTTCACCAGCATGCCCAGAGCTTTTCCTTGACTACAGCTGGTCTTTCTTCCTCCTCTGGCTCTCTGAGAGTGCCGGAAGTTTGAGATGCACCTTCTTTGGTTGTTGTAAAAGATTTTGGGGTGCCAGGGAATCTAGAGGTTAGCAATCTTGCCATCAGCAATTATGTTTCACAGTCTCGCCTGTGACTGCTCTGTACTGGCCATTCTCACTACTGCAGTTTGGTGCCGGCCTTTCCACTCTTGCTAAACTGTGGCCATGGATTCCACCACTTCCACGCTCTGCTCTTGACATTCTCAATCTATCACCCAATCTTCTCCTGCCTTTGTTTCCATGGACACCTTTATTAATCATGTACTATCCTTTCAACACTGTGCTATCAGGTGTTATTCCTCTGTCTAAAAATCTTTCCAGTTCTCTTTTGCCTATCAAATAATTTCCAAGTTCCTTGACAAGACTCTCTAAAATCCAGCCTTAAACTACTATGCCAGAACTATCTCCCAGCGTGCTTTGTTGTTTGCCCTATAGCTTAGTGAGATGATTCCAGTTCTGTAAACAGAACACATATTTTTACATCTTGTTATATTTGCTCATGCTGTCCCCTCTGCTAGGAATGTTTCCCGATTATTTTCCTGTCAAATTCTTATTAGTTCTTTAAGACCACATTAAAACTTACTTTTCATCAAGTATTTTCCAATTGTTCCTCCTCCTCTTGCCTTAAATTTAGGATTAGTGATCATTTTCAATGTCCTTTACTTATAACTTTATAGTAGTACCACATTTTTTTCTTTTTATTTATTTATTTATTTATTTTTATTAATTTATTTTTGTTACAGATGTTTCTCCTTTTCCCCCCATTGTCACCCTCCTCCCCCTCTTTCCCTGCCCCGTCCTCAGTTTTGTTGTCCATGTCCATTGGTTATGAGTACATGCGTACAAGTTCTGTGGTTCATCGCTCCCCTCCCCCACCCCCTCTTCTGGCAATTGTCAGTCTGTACCCTACTTCCACGTCTCTGGGAAGTAGTACCACATTTAACATACATATTTTAGTTCCTTACTATGTGCCAGGCACTATTGTAGTTGTGAAAGATGAATTACACAAAGATCCTACCCCCAAAGAGCTTATATATATTAAATTTTTTTTTCTTTAATCCTCACCCAAGGATATTTTTTCATTTATCTTTAGATAGAGTGGGAGGGAGGGAGAGAGAGACACATGGATGTGAGAGGGACACATCGACTGGTTGCCTCCCACATGACCCTGACCAGGGCCAGGGACGAACCGCAACAGAGGTATGTGCCCTTGACCAGAATCGAACCTGTGAGTCATTGGTCCGCAGGCCAACGCTCTAACTGCTGAGCCAGACCGGCCAGGACAGGAGCTTATATTTTTATATATTGTCCAGAAAAACCAGAATAATAGATTTGCCATTTACTTGGGAAAAAATGGTGAGGGGAGCAGGTTCAAAGGTAAAATCAAGAGTTTGGTTTTGGACCTACTGAGTGTGAAATGCTATTGGATACACATGGGAGCTGTAGGTAAATAGATGTATGGTATCAGGGGAAAGGTATATATTTGGGCATCACAGTGTCTAGAAGGCACGTTAAAATCATTAGATTGAATGATAACGGAAAAGAGAAGAGATGTGAGAATTGAAACTTGGGGACTCTTGAAGGCTGCAAAGATGAGGAAAAGCTAGCACAGGAGACTGGGGGGAGCAGCTGGAGAGATGGAAGGAGACCCAAGAGACAGTGCTAAGTGAAGAAGGCGTTTCAGGAAGGAAGGTAGTGTCTGATTGTGTTGGTGTTGCTGACTTAAGAATTTCCCTTTGGATCAACAGTATATGGTCATCAGGGACTCCACCACTGATAGATGCATGAGGCCAAATCCTGACAGAAGTGTGTTGAATTAGAAGAGAGGGAGTAGGCCTTGGCCTATGTGGCTCAGTGGTTAGAGCATCAGCCTAACCACTGAAGGGTTCTAGGTTCAATTTCTGGTCAAGGGCAAGGACCTGGGTTGCAGGTTCAAGACCTGGCCCTGGTTAGGGAACACGAGGGAGGCAACCAATCAATGTGTCTCCCTCATATCGATGTCTCTCTCTTTCTCTTCCCTCCCTTCCACTCTCTCCAAAAGTCAATGGAAAAATATCCTCAGGTGAGGATAACAAAAAAAAAAAAAAAAAAAGAGGAAGTAGAGGCAGCAGATATAGACAATTTTTTCTAGTACTGAGTATAAAGGGAGGCGGGGAACTCAGGAAGAGGCCAAAGGATGTGTGAGTGGGAGAGCCTGCATTTATTTTCATGATAATGGACTGATCCAGTAGAGACGGGAAACTGGATGACACTTGGGAGGGCAAACACACTGCAGCAGTGTCCTTCAGCAGGTGAGAGAGGAAAGGGCTTGACCAGCACTGACCAGGTATCCACTGCAATGGGACGAGATTCAGCGTGGATGGGTCCAGAGGCTGGTATCTCAGTAGACGTGTTGGTAAAGACGGTAGGGGTAAAGATGATGGTGCGGGTGGTGCTAGAAGAAATGTGATTCTCATTGCTTTTTCCCCCTGAGTGAAATGAGAAGCCAACTCAGTTGAGAGTGAGAAGTAGGAAAGAGGCTTAAAGGTTGAGGCGAGAACAGAAAGAGGGAACTCGTGATCTAGGAAGAAGAAAGAATTCATCTTGCTTGCCTGCTTCTATTGGTTTTTGTTTATTTTTTCCAATTGAACTACCCCCGCCAACCTTCTGGGGGGTCTTCCCCAGAAAAGGGGCTTGGAAAATGTTGGCCACCCTAACTTATTGAAAGCTCTTCTTTTTGTAGACTGGGCAAAGGGGGTCATGGCTCAAAGCCATTTCAGAGGCTTCGACTAAGTAGACTACTCTCTCTTTTTAAATATACCCACAACCCCTTCCATCTTTTTGTATTTTAAACTGGGAATTCAACATACTTGCATCCGAGCCATGTTTTGCAAAAATACGTTTCTGTTGACATCAGATAAAAGTTGAGTTGTGAAACACATCTCTTTAGAGGATTAAGGAAGCTTCCAAAAAGGCTCTTTGTTGTGGGATATACTACCAGATGGGAAACTCTAGGCTCTGGATGTTAACAGTATTCCGGTGATTGCAGAAAAATAGCTTCATTTTGTGTAAGCAAAATGAACATGTATATGTAAAACAGGATGATATTGTAAGTAGATATGCAAATAAAAGTGGAAAACAGAGTTAAGTTGCTTATGGTTTAGAGAAATGGAAACGGAAAAAGATTGCTTGTTAATTAACCACAGCATACCTAGAAAATACCATCTCTACTCTTATATTCCCCCACATAGTTTTAGGCACTGGGTTGGCATGTAGGAGAGTATCTGATACAGTCCCGACCCTCAAAGATGTTAGCAATGAAGACAAGTGGTTCTTGTAAAGCTTTGGAAAACTGCTCAGTGATATAAGATGTGGCAGCGATTCTGAAAACAATAGAAATCTGGTTTGAACTGGATCAGTTAAGGAAAGCTTCCTGGTGGAGGGAAACCATGTACAGTGAACTCATTTCTCCGAGTGTGACTTCTGCTTGGAGGGCCTCGATAAAGTAGGGACTCTCTGGCTTTCAACTTCTTTTCTGAGTTTGCTCTCTTGTTGATTTTCTATGTGTGTAAATCATGTCCCCTTAACTAACGTGCTTGTTAGTCAACACAAATGTAGTGAGAACCTACTGGGTTCATCAGTGTTGTTGGTGCCCTGATGAACAATGACGGTGTCTGCCATTGAGAATCATACTGGTATGAAGTACTTATCCAAGAAGGTTCCTGAGCTGCTGTTCAGTGGGGAAAGTTGAGGGGTTGCATGGGGGCATCTGTGAGGTGTACCCTGGGGCACCTGTTTTAAGTTCAGTGTCTGAGCAAGAGGTGATTTTCCTTCTGGAATGAACTTTACCTCCACTGCCCACTGCAGAAGATGCTGACCAGTGATAGGTCTGCCTGCACCAGATTCTGGGCTCTCAGAAATTAAGGGACAAGGGACAACTGCTATACTTCACTCAGCACATATTTATCAGTCATCTACTATGTGCCAGACACTGTCTAACGTAGACATGGGGGATGGATGAATGAATGACATAGGCAAAGGCCCTGCTCTCCAGAAGCTTATATTCTTTTTTTTGATCCTTCAGTTTTATTTATTTTTTAAGTGTAATTTAGTGGGTTGACATTGGTTAATAGAATTATGCAGGTTTCAGGTGTACAATTCTACAATGCATCATCTGTGTACTGTATTGTGTGTTGACCACCCAAGTCAAGTCTCCTTCCTTCACCATTTATTTCCCCCCTCTTTACCAGAAGCTTATATTCTATTTTCAAGAGACAGACAATAAACAGAGAAATAGATAAATATATAATATGGCATGCAGTTATTGTTGTTATGAAGAAAAATAAGGTTCCATAAAGCAGAATAAAGGGGATTGAGAGAGAAAGAGGACAGGGGGTTTTGTTTTGGATTGGGTGATAGAGAAATCCACTGTGAAATCTGAGCAGATTCATGAGGAGAGCGAGGAAGCGTGGAGCATGTGGGTGTGTGGAGAAGGTCATTCAGGGTGTGTGGGGAAGGTCATTCAGGAGGCAAAGGAAAGCACCTTACTGTGGCCCAGAACTTCAGGACTGGACGGCGAGCAGAGGATGAGGGTCCGCAGAAGGCAGGTGTGGCAGGTGTGGGAAGCCCGAAATGTGAGACTCACAGAAGTAAAAAACAGTTGAACCCAGGACCCTCTCCTTAATTGCGTGGACTAAGAGTTTCCTCCTGCCTCATGGTGAGAAACTGATCTACAGCGTTCTGGCTCTGTCTCTTTCTCTGAAAGTCCTGTTGTCATTTTCATGAAGTCCTGCCTGCAGTTATCACTGCTCTCCTGCTATTAACCCTTGTACAGCCTGCTTTGGGGCACTTGGCATTGAATGTTATTCCTTCCCATGACCCTCAGAGTCCTGGAGAGTCTGGATCTCACCACCGTGCAAGCTCATCCCCTCCTCATGCTTGTCTACACTGGTCACACTTCCTCCATCATGGCAGTCTCTTCTCTGACTTGACTCCTTGCTCTCTGATGCCCCTTCTGGACCCTGATCACTGAGCAAACTCCATACTTGCCCCTGCTTCAGGTCTTAATGTCAATCAACTTTACCTTCTCATAAAGACCACCCCTCTTAACATCAGCTCACTTGTTTCCTTTACAGCTCTTAATGTTCACAGAGCCTTGACTTATCTTTCTTATTTGATTGTTTATGAAATTTCAGCTCTGTGGGAACAGAGTTATCTTTTCTATATATAAGCATACCCTGATGACCTGTCAGGATGCCTGCCATAAAGGAGTGTACTCTTACATTAACTATAAATATTGGTAACATGAGAGAATCAGTATGGATACCCTGAGTTTGATGGACCCTGAATAATGATTACGCTCAAGATTCTGGTGGGTAAAATTAAGTAAGCAGTATCCTTGAAGAATTCTACCTTAACAAGTCTTATTTTTGTCTGGGTGCTATATTACATCTTCCAGGTTTGATCCAGTGACCCCTTTTTATTCCGGTAGGGAGGACTAATCTGGTTGGGACTATTTTTATTTGAATGTCTAACTCTCCTGTGTCTGAGTGGATGAATGCAGGCTCTGTGGAACTAGTTGGGGAAAAGGAACTGGCATTTTGAAACTATGAGACTCAGATTTTGTTTAAATGAAGCATTGTCCAGGCATTCGTCAGATGACAATATGAGAAATGATTGCTTCATCCTCTGCTATCAGGTGGCCTGATTCCCAGTTCACTGAGATGTGGAGGGCATGGGGATGAGTCCCTCTATGGGGAGAGAATTGAAGGATGAATGCACTGGTTCCTCCAGAATCAGGTTAGAAGAAATCTGATTTTGTGTTTATTCAGTTGCTGAGAAAGAAGATGGCTGTAACAATAATCCATTCGAGACAGACATTTCACTTGAACACTTTCTCACTTCTGTGAGCTGTGACTTGAAGTAGGAACTTCTCCCTGGCCTGCCGCCTTGCCAGGCCCTTCTCCCTTTGGGGCAGGGTCAGTAGGCCAGTAGAGAATAAAACCCCGGGCTTCCTCCAGGGGAGGTGGGAGAGGAACGCAGCCCAGGAGAAGAGGGGAGCTGCTTGCAAAGAACGTGAGTGTGAGCAAACTGAGATCAGTCTTTCAATTATCCTATTGACAGAAAGAACATTGCTACATTAGAAAGTCACCTGTTTGTAAATAGCAAGATGAATGTAAAATAACGAATGAAGACAGATAGGGCTGCTGTTTCAGCGTGGGCAAACTGCTGTGCAGAGAACACAGAGATCCTCAACTCACACTCTCTCGTCTGCATATTGTGGAGATGAGATCAGCTCTGGGGAAACAACAACAAACGGTTATGGAAGCCACACTCGGTGCCTATTTCTTGTTTTTGAAGTGAAAAGCACTTCTGCTTCTCGTGAATCTGGCCAAATGGTGTTTAACTGAGAATGAAAGTGCTGTCATCATCACAGCTCAATGCGGTCAACCCTAGGGCCCTCCCTTCACCTGTTGTTGTAGATGACTGCCCTGTCTGATACGGTAGACATATGGTGATTTGCATTTGCATCAATTAAAATTTAATACAACTAAAATGTTATTTTCTTATAATACTACCCAGATGTTCAATAGTCACAAATGGCTACTGGCTACTATACTGAACAATGCAGGTGCGAAGTATTTCCATCACCACTGAGAATTTCATTAGAATAGCACTGTTAGAGAAACTAAAGGCGTACGTTGGAAGGCAGCATGGTACAGGAGAGGTTATTCATGTATTTTTCTTAGCTAGGGAAAGTTCTTGAATGAGATTGGCTATGGAAACTCAATATATGCTAATGAGCAATGTAGAGCTGCTCTTGCTGAAGTTGGAGTGGAAGCTTCTGGATTCCGACTCACTTGCCTCTTCCCTCCCCACCCCAGTGCCTTGCAGGTAACCACAGGACATGGGTTGAAAGTTCACGAGCACAGTTAGTAGAGCGTCGTTCTTGGGGGGAGCTGACCTGGGTTTTGAATTCTGGCTCTTTTCTTAGCAGCTTTGTGAACTTGGCTGTTCTGGGATCTTTCTGAGGATTCGTTTGCTGGTCTGTTAACATGCATCAACTGTCTCGGAAGGTGGTGAGCCAGGTTCTCATCTGTCAGGTCTTTCTTCACCAGGGGACCACCCTGCCAGGGGAGGCCAGACGCAGGACCAAACCCAGCCCCTCTCAGTGCTGTTCCACTGCACTGCTCTGTAGGTTCCTGTTCAAATGGAACATGTTTTGAGCCAAACTGCTGTTTTAAAACCAGCTGTCTAGATGGCACTTGCAATTAGTTTATTTCCTGGATCAACATAATGTATAACTACTTCTAAATGTATTTAAGCACGAGTAAACATTGTTTGAGTACATCACATCTTCTTTTCACACCCTTTATTCTTTTTTGATATGCTTCCTGTTCTTCTCCTTGCAGAGGGTAGAAAATAAAAGCAAATGGCAAACAAAGGTTTTCACAGTAAAAAGAGAAAGGCTATTTTTCAAAAATCATCCTTTTCGGCTGTGGAATTAGAAACCAACCTGAGTGTGGGTTTGGGGAACGTGTTCCTGTTTCATGAGGTTGAGCACAAACTCAGCTGACCTGTGACCTGAAGCACCCCTAATAACTGATGTCCATGAGGGAAAGCTTTGACAGACGTGGCAGAAAGTTTAGTGATTTTGAGTATTGAAAGGACTAGTAAATGATTTTAATGTAGGATAACCAGGAACTACTGGAATTTCATGATTATCAGAAACATCCTCACTGATACTGAGACACTGATGGACTGCCTCTTGGTACCCTCTTATTACTGCTTTCCTTATCTCCAGGTGGGACTCTGCTCTAGAGGGACCTTGGACACTTTGTCACTGGAAAAGCACAACTTGCTGGCAGGATGTTCTTGGTAGAGGCCTGACAATGACACTAGAGGGGAAGCCAGGAGATGGGGCTCAGTCTTCTTTTATTGTGGGACTGCTCATGCCTTTTCAGCATCTCAGTGACTCAGTGACCTCCTCTGTACTGTGAGGGCATTGGCTGAAATGATTGCTTAGGTCCGTCACTTTCCATGTTGTCCTTTTCATTTGTTGGAATCCAATGATGTTACTATTAGGAGAAAATAGTAAACAGTAGAAAAGGAGTCAACCCAGGGCTTCTCTGTTGGAGCTGGTACCTTCACGCTTCCTGTGTCTCTCTTTGACCTGCTCACAAGATCTTCTGAGGTTCTTATAACTATGTCTGAGGATGGACTGGGTAAAAATTTGCGAAAGAACACAAGATATGCACGGCCCAAGGAGTGTGAACTTCGGTATAGGAAATCCGGGTGGTTGTCCAAAAATGGTCTGTTTCCTTTGTGTTCACTGACTCTGGCTTGTCTCAAATGCTTCAAAGTTATCTTAATTTCATTTCAAAGGCAATTGAGGGAGCATCCATGGAGATAAATTATGCCTGCAGCCTGTTGCTGAATGCGTATTAAGTTCTATTCACAGATTTCCTAGCAACCAGAGCCCGATGACGCATGCAGTCTGTGAGCTTGCGTTATACTCATCTAAAGAAATTAAATCACTTGGATTTTATTATTAATATTTTTAGAAAGCCTCGCTAGATTAGCTGTTTAAAATGCATTGTTATCTGAGTTACTATCAGCAGCTGGCCCCAGTCACATCGGAAGTCACCGAGAACTTTCTAATTTTCACAAATGCTCCACTGAGAGATTATCTCCATTTAATATTTCTGACAGTTAAGGATTTAGTTGGGAAAGGAGGAAATTAAAAAGAGAAAGGTTGTTTTAGCAGCTTGTGATCTTGGCAAAGTTCTCAAACTTGAGACAAACATACTAGAAATAATAAGGAGGCATCCTGGTGAGGGAAAACAATGGGCTCATGTGCATCAAAGGGATGTTTTGAAACTGAAGGACACAATTTTATCAAACCCAGCTCCTCACAAGACACTCTATAATGGGAGGGGTAGAATATTTTTCATGTTAGGATTCATTAAATATGCTGTTTTACAGACTCACAAAACATCCAAGTTTGTTTTTCATAGTTCCAACCAGCCTAGAGTGGTGCATACTTCTCACAAATTTTTCTTGTTTTTTTTTTTTTTTAATCCTCACCTGAGGACATGCACATTGATTCTAGAGAGAGGAGAGAGAGAGAGAGAGAGAGAGAGAGAGAGAGAGAGAGAAACATTGATGTGTGAGAGAACATTGATTGGCTGCCTTCCATACCCGCCCTAACCAGAAACCAAACCCGAGAACTTCCGGTGCATGGGACAATGGTCTAGCAAACTGAGCCACACTGGCCAGGGCTCTCTCAAGTTTTAATTTGTGTTTTATTGACATACAAGTGAAACATGTTTGTGGTCTGATGTAGTGGTGTGGGCATGACATGCAGATGCATGGCCAACCATGCACACGTATGCACACAAGACTGACCATTTAGGAAGGTCAAAAAGTTAGCATCTTGTTTCTGACCTTTTGTTCTTTATAGGAAGTACCTCTAAGGCATTGAGACTTCTTAAATAAACACATTTGGATTAGCTATACAAATTAACAAATGGGCACTTAATCCAATGATTCTGCTTTGCTTGGAATATTTTTATTTTATTTTACTGAGACTTTATTTATTAGGACAGTTTTAAGTTCACAGTAAAATTGAGATTTCCCATGTACCCTTTGCCCCTACCCGTGCATAGCTTCTCTCAATATAAGCATCCCTCACCAGAGTGATACATTTATTACAGTTGATGAACCTATATAGGTACATTATAATCATCAAAGTCTGTAGTTTACATTACGGTTCACTCTTGGTGCTATACATCCTATAGCAGTGGTTCTCAACCTTCCTAATGCTGTGACCCTTTAATACAGTTCCTCATGTTGTGGTAACCCCCAACCATAAAATTATTTTCGTTGCTACTTCATAACTGTAATTTTGCTACTGTTATGAATCGCCACCGGAAATATGTGTTTTCTGATGGTCTTAGGCGACACCTGTGAAAGGGTCGTTCGACCCCCAAAGGGGTCGCGACCCATAGGTTGAGAACCACTGTTCTATAGGTTTGGACAAATGTATAATGACATCCATCCATCATCATGGTATCATACAGAGTATTGTTACTGCTCTGAAAATCTTTTGTCCTCAACCTATTCATCCCTCTCCACTCTTCAAATCCTAGCAACCACTGATCTTTTTATTGTCTCTATAGTTTTGCCTTTTCCAGAATGTCATATAGCTAGGATCACATGGCATGTAGCCTTTGTGAATGGCTTCTTTCATTTAGTAACACACATTTCAGCTCCCTCTATGTCTTTTCTTTTTTAAAAATCTTCACCCGAGGATATTTTTCCATTTATCTCCAGACAGAGTGGGAGGGAGGGAGAGAGAGAGAGAGAAAGAGAGAGAGAAACATCGATGTAAGAGAGACACATCAATTGGCTGCCTCCTGCACGACCCTGGCCGGGGCTGGGGACCTAACTGCAACCTACGTACATGCCCTTGACAGGAATCGAACCCGCGACTCTTTGTTCCTCAGGCTGATGCTCTACCGCTGAGCCAAACTGGCCAGGGCCCTCTATGTCTTTTCATTGCTTGATAACTCAGTTCTTTTTAGCTCTAAATAATATCTCACTGTCTAGATATACCACAGTTTATTTATCCAGTCACCTACTGAAATACATCTTGTTTGCTTCCAAGTTTTGACATTTATGAATAAAGCTGATATAAGCATCGTTGTGTAGGTTTTTGTGTAGATATGTTTTCAACTCCCGTGGATAATACCAAGAAGTGTAATTGCTGGATTTTATAAGACTATGTTCAGTTTTCTAAGAAACTGCCAAACTGTCTTTCAAGGTTTCTGTGCCATTTTGTATTCCTACCAGCGATGAAAGTTCCTGTTGCTTCACATCCTTGGCAGCATTTGGTGTCGTCAAGGTTCCAGATTCTAGCCATTCTAGTAGATATTAGTGGCATTTCATTGCTGTTTTCATTTGCATTTCTCTGGTGACAGATGATGTGGAGCATCTTTTCATATGCTTGTTTGCCACCTGTGTATCTTATTTGGTCAGGTGTCAAGGTCTTTGGGCATTTAAAGAATCCAGTTGTTTGTGTTCTTGTTGTTGGGCTTTAAGAGTTCTTTGTATATTTTGGATAGCAGTCCTTGATTGAAAGCACATAATTTTAAACCAGAATTCAGAAAAGGCATAGATCTAGGTTCTTCGGGATAACCCCTGGTTTTGACTTGTGCCTCAACCCATTTTGAGTTTGGATCCTGGCTGGTCGATGTGCCAGACAACTAATGTGTATGAGGGCTGAAGCCACAGTTCACCAAAGCGCGTCCCTCACGCTGAGTTGAGGGTGTGAGCTGTTCTCTGCCTAATTTCCTTTGCCACCACATTTAGAAACCCGCCGGGCACAAACGGTTTCCTGGGAACAGTGATTGATAAAATGTGTCCCATAGAGCACCCACGGGGGCCACCGTGGTTGTGGTGGGCGATCACAGTGCTTCCTCTGCTTTCAACCAGAAGGACTCCAGCTCTACACGTCGCTTTTCCAGTGATTGAATTTCTACAAATGCAAAACATTTGGAAACCACTTTTTCATAGCTGATAGCAGTGGCTCTTTTTCTCTTTTTGAAGAGTTTGGACTGAAGGCTTGTTTGTTGAGAGAAATGAGCAGTTTTCAGACTTTCAAACACTTCTGCACTCTCCAAAATTACTGATTATGCATGGATTTCATTTCAGTGTTAGTTTAACATTTCATATTAATGACCACCTGTTGCCAGATGGAAAAGCAATGATGGTGTCCAATGAAGTCTGCCCTCACCAATACAGCACATGGCTCACAGCGCTGCTTTGGGAAAACAGACCTCTGAGTGTTTTCAGCAAAGATTAATTATTTTGGAGTGAATCTGCCAGTTTTCCTCCAAGTGGCTAAATGTCAATAAACTTGAAATAACTTATCTTCCTACTGATTTTGATATTAGTGTAAATTCATTTGTGTGTGTGTGTGTCTATAAATATGCCAATTCAAAGGGACATCAAAAAAATCTCAGTGAGAGATCGATCCGTACATAAAATGCAATTTTGTAGTTGAGCCATCATAGCAGTTATCCTTACAGCTGTCCTTGTAGCTTTTCTCTGGCAGCATATGTGGGAATGAGTGAAATCATGATTCATTACTGAGAGAAGGGAGTCTAGGAGATGGAATCCAGGTGGTCTTGCTGATGGTAAGGGAAAATTGACCAGCATTTGCTAGCCAAGGCTGATGAAAGAAACTAGGGGGAAATGGTGAAATCCGGTGCTTATTTGACTTCTAAAATGTTCCCAGACTTTTGGTAAAATATTTCTACATTTCAAAACATTTTTTTAGAATTAACTCAGAACTTCAAATCTTAATCTTGACCATATAAAACTAAATAGTCTCTTTTGTTTTTATATGTAATCACACTATTCACTTGAATGTATTGGTTGTTTCTGTAATTTTCATCCTCTAAGCTTCACATCCTTTAAAATTTTTTTTTACTTATTGATTAGAGAGAAATTGATTTGTTGTTCCACTTATTTGCACATTCATTGGTTGCTTCTTGTATGTGCCCTGACTGGAGAATTGAGTCTGCAACCTTGGTGTATGCAGATGATGCTCTAACCACCTGACCACCTACCCAGCCAGAGCTCTTCATATTCTTGACATACAGAAATATTTCACTCCTGTCCTAGCTTGTAAATATCCAGAAACATTGGTTCTTAAAAAATTATAGAACAGATAAGCATCGCATACTCACACTGTTATTTTTTATATCACTAATCACTTTGACAATCTTGACATCTCTATTTTGAAGTTGTAATAATTATTGCTATTTTGTGTTCTGCCACTTTCACCTTATGTTAGCTTATATACCTCCGTAAGACATGATCCACACATGTATCATTTAAAACCTTATATAGTACATGCTCATGTTAATAAATCTTATTTGCTTAGTTATAATGTTTTCTTAGAATTAGCATTAAATGATAATATTCATAAAGAACTTAGTACTTTATCTCTCAAAGTAAGTGCTAAATACACATTTATTAAACAGCCTTATTGTTGATAATTTTTAATGTTTAATATTATTGCATTATAAATGGTACTTCAGTAACTGTCTTTCAATATTACCTTTTAAAATAAATGTTCTAGAATATTTCCTTGTAACATGATTTCCCAAAAAGAAATACTAGGCAATAGGCTCTGATGGTTTTAGTAGCTTCCGCTGTGCATCAGTCTGTTCTGCAGCAAATCCTTTGTGCGGTTAGCAATGTCCCTGTTCACAGTCCCACCAACTTTGGATTTTATAATTTTTACTTATCAGGTATGTGTTAGGACTCTCAAGTAATTTTTCTCAAAGCTTGGGACATGAAACTTCTGCATCAGAATCACTTGGGGTGCTTGTTAAAAAATTTCAGAAACCTAGCTTTCTTGTAAATCTAGTCAAAGCATCTCTTGAGATAGGATCTGAATATGCCCACGTTGAATGCCCGAAACAGCTAAATCAGATGCAACCTGTAGTTGTAGGCAATTGGCAGGTTTTTAGAGTAGTAGCACATTTCTCAAATCCTTCCTCCTCCTCCCCACACCATCCTGGACTTTTCTGATCTAAGAGCGTGTGGGTGATTATTTCCTCTAAACTAATTTGTTGGTTGTGATTTGACACATAGTTTTCAATAGGGCTGGATGTTAGAGAAGTTCAAATCTTAATATTTTTGGAAATACACAAATTGCTATTGCATCTGATTTAGCTGTTTCGGGCATCCCATTATTATTATTATAAAGCCACAGAAGCTAATGTTGAAAAATGAAATGGATGATGTGGTCATGAGGTCATCAGAAATGATTGGCTGTACTTTGGCAGAAGGAATAGTAATTTCCTGGGAGATAAATAGGAACATAATACCCTAGTTAAATAAAATAATGATGACAACCACATATAATTCTCATATTTTTATGGATGATGGCATATTGTAGCTCATTAAGTAAATTTCAGTTTTCCCATCTCTAAAATTTACTCTATCACTGAAACATCCCCTTTATTTTTTGTTAATTAGTGACTGGTTAACAAAAGAAACAAGGCATAGGACAGAAATAAGTGTGTGTTTGGGCAGGGGAGAAGTATCAGAAATGAAGTTCAGCAATAAGAAGTGATGATTCATGAAGAAATATTAATGAAGAAGTGGTAATAAAAATCAATGTATTATGCAACTCTATTGAAAGCATAACGAAAAAGTAGTACTTTGCTTTCACACCTCAAACAATCCTTCTCCCAAAATATATTCAGACCGTAAATGTGTAAAGTTAAGCCAACATGAAGAAAGACAGCAATGGAGTGATAAGTATTGTTTCCCAGCCCATAAAGGCAGGGACTCACTGTAAAATCAACAGAGACGAGGGTTTATTTAGGAAGATTCTTCAGGAGGTTGTTTTGATAACCAGGAATAAATTATGAAACAAGGATACAGGCTTACGATTTTTTATCCTTACTAAGTAGAGCCTTGCAGAGGGAGGGGAAGGGAACTAACATTTCTCCAATACCTTGTGCGTACACGCACTGGACTGGAGGCTTTATTATATGTTGTCTCATTGAATTTTTGCAAAAAATTGGTAGCCAAACCCTAGCATCCACGTTTATAAGTTCCAAACAAGGCACAGAATCAAAAGTATTACGGAACTGTGTGTGTGTAGGGAGACACAATTCAATCCTTCAGCCTGATCCGTTCAGTTCCTTACTGTCACCACCACCCAGGTGAGTCTTTATGTCTTTTCATCCTCAGAGACAGCTGATATTACTGACTAGTGTGTGTGTGTGGTGTGTGTGTACATATTAGGTATATATGTAATATGTTCATTTTGTAACATACTTTTTCTTTTTTTTTTATCCTCACCTGAGGACATTTTTTCATTTTTTCTTCAGATAGAGTGGGAGGGAGAGAGAGGAAAAGAGAGAGAGAGAGAGAGAGAGAGAGAGAGAGAGAGAGAGAGAAAGATTGAGAAAGACATCAGTGTGAGAGCTAAACATTGAAACTTTGATTGGCTATCCTCTGCACGAACCTGGCAACCCTTCTGTTCATGACACCCAACCAACTGAGCCACACTGGCCCGGGCTAACTAGGAGAATTTTAACTATAGAATTAATTGAAACTCAGTGGAAATGCATTTTCCTGAACTGGGTATAAACATCTCCTTTTTAGAATCTGTGTGCTCTGCCACGGACCTTGGCTGGACTGGAGACTCATCGCACAGCATTGCAGTTGGTCCATCTCTGAAATATCTGTCAACTACCCCTTTCCCTCCAAGACGTATGGTGATGCCTCATAGCCACATTACCAGGCAAGGCACAAAAATGAGGACCTAGGGATGACAGTGGTTTAGGCTAATATAATTTTAGTGGTGGAATGGATTTGAGAAATTATCTAGACTATACTCTTATTTTATGGAAAAGAGGACTGAGGCCCAGGAATATAAATGCCTTATCTAGGATTGTAAGCGTAGAACCAGGATTGGAACCTGATTCTCAAATCCTAGTTTGAGGCTTGTTCTTCTGTACACAACTGCTTTCCAAAGAGGTGACTTTTCTGAACAGTGAAATAATAGTAACCATGTCTGGCATTTCTACTGTTTTTTCAAACTCATTTTCTTCTCTGATTGAGTTTTCTTAACAACTTTCTAAGGTAAACCTCATGACCTCTTTTTTTCCCCCCACTAGAGAGACAAAAAATGTGCTGAGGTAACATCCATAGTTACAGAAGGGGGCAGCTCATGAGGGCAGCGTCTTCTGTGCCGGTCACTGGGCTACACCCTGTGTGTGCGGCGCCTTGTTTTATGCTCACTCCGTGAGCTGTGTCACTAGCACCATTTTAGAGATAAGGGAAATACATTTTATAAAAACTTTTTTTCCTTTATTGATTAAAAAAATTTTTTTTTCTTTATTGATTTTTAAAGAGAGAGGAAGTGAGAGGGAGAGAGAGATAGAAACATCGATGAGAGAGAACATCAATTGGCCGCCTCCTGCATGCCCCCCACTGGGGATCAGGCCCACAACCTGGGCATGTGCCCTGACCGGGAATTGAACCGGCGACCTCTTGGTGCATGGGTCAACACTGAACGACTGAGCCACACCGGCTGGATGAGGGAAATACATTTTAGTGATGTTGTGGCCACCCATCGAGGACACAGCGTAACTGGGATTTAAATCTACGTTGCCTGACTCCAAAGCCCATATTCTTCACTTTATCATGTTGCATTCATGTTAGTTCAAATTTGTCATTCAACTGTTTATTCACTCATCAAAAAATTGTGAAGATCTGTTTTATGCCAGGCTTTAAGACATGGTTCTGGGCACAGGAGAGAGCATTTGATATGTAACAATATAATACTATCCTACAGGAACTTTTTTTTTTAATCCTCACCCAAGGATATTTTTCTATTTTTCTCAGGTAGAGTGGGAGGGAAAGAGAGAGAAACATCGATGTGAGAGAGACACATCCACTGGTTGCCTCCCGCACAACCCTGACCAGGGCCGGGGACCAACCGCAACCAAGGTACGTGCCCTTGACCTGACTCCAGGCTCTTTGGTCCTCAGGCCAATGCTCTAACCGCTGAGCCAAACCGGCCAGGGTGGAACTTTGATAGAAGACTCTACAAAGTCAAGGAGGGGTGCAACTTAATTTGTACCACTGATGCCGTAGCACTGAATCTCCTTTCCAGAAATCTACGAGTAGTAAAGGGTGAGTTTGAATGTGCCTGAAGAAACAGGTGTTGACCCCTAAGTTGAAATCTGGTCTCTGTGGTGAGAATGCCATCCCTGGCCTGCAGATGGCAGCCTTCTCACTGTGTCCTTTCCTGGTGGAGAGACATCTCTCCGCCTCCTCTAATGCAGCCACTAATTTCATTATGACAGCCACCTTCATTGAACCCTAAATGCCTCCGCAAGCCTCCATCTTCAAACACCATTACATAGGGGGTTAGGGTTTTGACACAGGAATTTTGGGGGGGGGGATATAATTCAGTTCATAGCGACGGGTTTGTGCAATCAACAATAGCACGAACTGAGTAGTGTGATCACACATTTATTACTCTGGTTAAGCCTGAGGAAACCACATTATCTTCCATGTTTACATTTTGCACCTTTATGTATTTTTATTTTTACTCTGATGTCTCTGAGGGGTTTGAATGAAAAATTTAGTTATTTGTTTAGGAGCTAAAACGAGTGACATGGAGAAATTGGCAACAATAAAAAAGTAGGGAATCATGGCCCTCTGGTATGAGTTGCAAATGAGAAATGTCTGCCCAGAGCCTTGGAACCAAATTAAGAATTAGCATAAAAAGTTAAATACTGAAGTCATGCCTTAAAGCTGCTAGTAGCATACGACAATGTTGCCTAATTTGGGGGTAACTTTGCAGCAAGAGTTAAGATTTTATTACAGTAAGTGGAATGAGAAAAAAAAATCAGAATAAAAGACTGATGAAGAACTGAAATCAAATGTTAGCTGTGAACCACTATTTGGCGATAACAAATAGTGATATGGTAATTTTTTAGAAAATGCAATATATTTTATTTTCTAGGCAGAGCAAAAGCAGTTTTGAAAACAATGATAGATCCAAAGCCTTAATGTTTAAATTTCACCAGCCAAATATAGCTTGACAAATTACTAACGTCTCTGAACTTTCTCATATATTAAAAAAAAAACTCTTCTCTCTTTTTTTTCTTCTTTCCTTCCTCCCTTTCTTTTTTCTCCTTCCTTCCTTCCTTCCTTCCTTCCTTCCTTCCTTCCTTCCTTCCTTCCTTCCTTCCTTCCTTCCTTCCTTCCTTCCTTCCTTCCTTCCTTCCTTCCTTCCTTCCTTCCAGTAATTACTTATTAAAGGTCTGTTGCATGCCCATTGAAGATGCTTGTGCTAAGGGAAAAACTCTCAAGGCTGCAAAAAAATATTTCTCATAAGATAGATTTCAATAAGAATTTGTATGAGAAAGGGCTGCAAAAGTGTTCAACATTTTCAGTACTATATTAAGTACTTTCCCTTCGGAGTAGACTTCTGATTCAGGATTAATGAGCCAGAGGAGTTTTGTTCATGCCCTTATTAAAGGAAATAAGATTAGCGACTTAGATAAGTTGAAAACTGAGTTCGTTAAACCAGGCACTTTTGTACAGTTCCTCAAGTTCTCTACAGTTACAGAACAATTAAAATAAGCACAGTAAATACTCTGAATTTTAGAAAAAGTCCAAAATAGACCTCATTCAGCCTTATCATGTATTGTGAATGTTACCATAAAACTCAACTGAGCCACAGAGGGTTTGGTGATATGGCAGGGCAACAGCAAAATGATCAAAGTGACACATATTTTGCTCTCTCACTGACCACTAGTGCATCACATTAATTGCAACCCCCCAGGCTTTGCAATGCCTGTCATTAAACTTTGGAGTCCTGGGCACTGAGCTCTTAGGGAGGTTGTGATCATGGTGATGTGTGAACCCATGTCCTTCCCAAGCCTGCCTCTATGATTACTCTTTATCATCTGATTTAGTATATTGGATGAGAAGAGAGAGCGTGATGAGAAGAGAGAAGAGAGAAGAGAGAGTCTTCTGAGAAGACTGTTGGGAATTGGAGGGAGAGAGTGACTCTTTGCTTATTAATATGTCTTTTCCTTAAATGCCTCAGAAATAAATGCTGCTTTAGAATCAGTAAAGCCAATTACATCAATCTATCATAAAAAGTTCGAAAATAGTCTCTTTTCCAGAAATATAAAGGGACATAATCCCAAATGTGTACTATAGCAGCCTCTCTCTCATAGTAGAGTTGCTTAGAATGAAGAGTTGCATCATTTGGCCCTGGCCGGTTTGGCTTAGCGGTTAGAGCATTGGCCTGCGGACCAGGGAGTCCCGGGTTCGATTCCGGCCAACAGCATTGCACCTCTTGAGGTTCGTCCCCGGCCCCGGTTGAGGTCGTGCTGGTGGCAACCAATCAATGTGTCTTTCTCACATCAAAGTTTTTCTCTCTCTCTCCCTCCCACTCTGTCTGAAGATAAATGTAAAAATATCCTCAAGTGAGGATTACAAAAAAAAAAAGAGTCGCATCATTTGAATTTCAAATTGAACAGGCCTACTAGTAATTACTCAAAACAGGATTCCAGGTCTGAGGTTGGCAACATTGTGCCGTGTTTACAAGGTCTTGACATTTGACTACTGTTTTCTTTGACGCCATCCAAGGGCCCAAAACATGTTATATAAAGCCATATTTATTTCACACGGGTTTTAACAATTCAAGGGGAACGGACACTTCTAATATGATCGTTTTGTTCAGACTACTCAGCCCAACATTCAAAATTGTAAGGATGGCTAATTCACCAGTAAGAGTTTGGATCCTTCTTGGAACTTTGTGGGGAGAAGAGAGTCCTAAAAAGAACAAGTTCAGTTTAAATAGAAAATCTGAAAAAGTAGGGTTTTTTGTTTGTTTATTTATTAGAGTTCTACATCAACTTTTAAAAAAATAATTAATTAATGTTTTTATTACAGATGCCCCTCCTTTTCCCCCATTGACACCTTCTCCTCCCCACTGCCACCACCTCTACGTCAACTTTTGGATTGAAGCTGTGTGAAAGAATTACATGTAAACACACACCTTCATGATTCATAGCTGTCTCAGGAGAATGGACCAGTGCATTTCTCTGAGCAGTTTGTTTTTATCTCAGTGGATTCTGTGTACTTTATAACTAATGTTTCCCTCTGCATTTTATCTGCTAGAAAGATTAGAGTCCAAATTCATAGCTCACTTTTTGCAAATGTATCATACTTTACAGCAAGTACTTTGAATACAAACATCACTCCTAAGTCTATCTTTGCTTCCTTTACCCAATTCATCCCACTTATAACAAATACGTGTTATCTTGTTTCACTGTACCTTTTTTGAATTTTCCTTGGAATAAGGTAGAGTACAAATAGATAAAAATAATGTTTGCAGGGTCAGTGAAAGCATAGGAAATGACAAATATTAATATTTAAAAATGAAGTGCTATTAGGTAAACCTAGAATAAATGACTTCAAGCTGTCGTTTAGAAACATAAAGTCCTGCTAGTTTTTGATCGAATAATTCTAAGTACATGCAAATTCTGGCCATACAGGGCTGAGAGAAAGAATGGAGAATTCTTCTATTTATTTTTAAAAACCTCCACACGAAGGAGTGAGGATTCAATTCTCTACAGACTTTGCCTGGTGGCTGCTTATTTTTTCTGTTGCAATTGCTGCTTTTGAAGATTTGGGGGCCAGGCCCAGGCTGGTAATTATCTGTTTGCACCATTCTGGCCATACAAAAAATTCTTTCCTGTTGGTAGAGAGAAATCTTACCCTAAGCCCCCTGTCATTCCGGTTATTCTGACCATCCTCTTACATCCCTGGGCCTTGCCAGCAATTCATCAACTAAAGGGTTAATGCCCGATACAATAGGTGGCCTCCAGTACTCTGCTCCACTGTGATTGGTCAGTATCCCAACGCAATGATTTTAAATATTTTGAATATCATCCTTGGGCTAAGTCTATACCAGCAAACCAAGGTAGAATTTCGTACGGCTAACTGGTAAGTTAGAATGCCAAAATGGTAAAATAAAATAAATAGACAAATCCATATCTTCTCCCTTAAAAAGAAAAAAGGACTGCCCTGGCCGGTTTGGCTCAGTGGTAGAGCACTGGCCTGTGGACCAAGAGTCTCAGGTTTGATTCCGGCCAAGGGCACGTACCTTGGTTGTGGTTCGTCCTCGGCCCTGGTCAGGGTGGTGCAGGAGACAGCCACTCGATGTGTCTCTCTTACATGGATGTTTCTCTCTCTCTCCCTCCCACGCTATCTGAAGATAAATAAATATTAATAAATAAATAATTTCTTCAAAAAAAAGGACTGAAATTTGGAGGGAGTACTTAAAATGATTTTGGGTAAAAGCTTTAACCAATCGATTATCCAAACAGTAAGCATTTTTGAGTTTTTAACTATGTCTTTATCAGTGTTAGGCATTTTAGAGGCTATAAAGAAATGTAATACCTGGTTGGGAAGGTGACAACTGCCTGTGACAAGGTAACTGCCACCCCAGGCCAGCAATATTTGTCATAGACTTCAGAGGATGAAGAGAACACTGATTGAGTAGACTTAAGAAGGTTTATTGGGAGAGGTAGAACTGGAGCCGAGTCTTAAAGAAGGAGAAAGATTCACAAAAGGGAAGATAAGAAGTCCGTTCCATTCCACAGGATCCAAGCGAAGGGTGCTGTGCCACGGTCTTTGAATGTGGTGGAACCACAGAAGGGAAGACACGTGGGCAGATCTGAGTCCACATCCCAAACCTGCCGCTTGCTAGAGATAGAGTATTTGGAAGATGACTTAGTCCTTCTGAACCTCCCTTCAGCGTTATTGTGCGGACGGGATAATATTGTGAGTGATAATTTCATTAGTGATAATAAGCTTATCCACATAATTGTTTTCACCACATCTCTATCTGATCATTACTCCAATGCTTGCTTTTGGCTTTCTTCCTTGTTGATACCAGCTCTAGGTCCATAGACACGTGGGTCTCCACGTGTTGGCAAAAACTTTCAGGGGAAGCTATACTTGCCCTCCAGAAGGTCAATTTTAGCTTTGTTTTGAATTCATAGGCTAATCACATGATATTCCCTTTTTGCTTAAATGAAGAGATGTAACTAGCAACTCATCTTCTTAACAAATCTGTGAAGGTGTTGATTAAATTCCCTTATTGTGCATCTAGCTATGCTTCCATTTTAGTGTAGGCAGTCCTGACTTCTTGACTACAGGTCTCCAAAACCAGAATTTTGCACTCTCTGAGCAAGCTTCAGGGAAAGTCAAACTCATGCATTCATACCGGTTAAAATAAAACAGAATGTAATTAAACTGCGAAGACCCATCACATGTAATTATAATTACAGGGATGTAGAAGAATCTGTTTTCTAAAGGATGCAAACAAGCTGTGAGACCTTTTTGTAACACATAGTATGTTAGGAAACAGCTGTTCAGAGATGACATTATAATGCTGGTTC
Source organism: Tadarida brasiliensis (assembly GCA_030848825.1). Taxonomy (NCBI): domain Eukaryota; kingdom Metazoa; phylum Chordata; class Mammalia; order Chiroptera; family Molossidae; genus Tadarida; species Tadarida brasiliensis. The sequence continues at coordinate 70,539,084 of CM061267.1, read as the reverse complement.
TTTGGATAGGTCTTGTCATATTTGCATTTGTAAATATTTGTTGGGTAGAAAATATGGATAATATATCACAGAACTTGATCCTTACACTCTGGGGTTTGAGTTAAAGTTTAGGGCTTTTGCATGGAATTTGGTTTTCTTTTATCCCATTGGTTTCTGACTGTAGAAACTGAAACTTCCTAACAGGATTTAGAGAGTAGAACTATTTCTCAAAATGCAATTGAATCCTACATGGACATATATTCTGACTTCTTTGAGGGAATGAGAACACTTACAGAAAACTGTAAGAGGATGAGAGAAAGAGGGAATGAAAAGAAGGTGAGATGTATCCATTTTTTCCTTTCCCTTATGTTGATGTTGATTACCTACATTCAGAAAGTTTACTGAGAGACAAACATTTGAAATTCAGACAGCTTTTAAAACACTGAACATATGTGTTATTGGGTATTTTGTAACTAATTATTTTTGCTGCAGAGAGTTATTGTTATTTGGGCATTTCTTCTGGCTGAAATACTATGAGAATCTTCTTTTCTAAGAGAAAAAGGCCAACCAAACTTGTACTGTAAAATTTAAAAATTTAGATTCAGGACACCTGAATATAGTGTAAAGGCATGGATTTGGGGAGAAAACTTATTCTGGAGTGAGAGGAAAGAAAAGGGCAGCCTACAGAAACACCTGCTGATTCTAAGGTCTGAGTGTTTTCATTTTTATGTTTCTGTACTGTTATAAACCGGATCAGAGATTGAGTGTCCCTTGGCTCCCCTTGGGCATTGCTGACGAAATGTTTATATCAATGCAAGGACATCTCAGAGCAGCGTTAGAATGTCAGAAGACTTTATTTTCTGAGTTGTGCTTCCAGTTCCCAGAGTCTTTTATATCACGCATTAGCTAGTTCACCCCCCACCCCCGATGGAATTAAACTCTGATGAAGTGACTTGAGGAAAAAACATGTGTGCCTCAACTCCACATTATTTAGTTATTAAAAGGATCACCTGACTTTTCGCATTGCCTTTGATATACCTGACAGGAGGCCATATATATTATTCAGCAATAAACAAGAATGAAATCTCATTGTTCGCAACAACATGGATGGACCTGGAGGGTATTATGTTAAGTGAAATAAATCAGACAGAAAAAGACAAATACCAGATGATTTCACTTAAATGTGGAATGTAAAAAGCAAAACAAACAAAAAAAACAGAAACAGACTTATAGGTACAGAGAAAAGACCGGTGGTTGCCAGAGGGGAGGGGAATGGGAGGCTGGGTAAACAAGGAAAAAAAGAATAAGAGGTACAAACTTCCAATTATAAAATACATAGCCACGGAGATGTAGGGTACAGCACAGGGCATATGGTCAATAATAACTTTGCACAGTGACAGATGGACGCGGGACTTACTAGCTGATCACATAGTAAGGTCTATAAATGTCAAATCACTATGTTGTATACCTGGAACTAATATAATATTGTATGTCAACTCTGCTTTAATAAAAAATAAAAAAATAATAAAGTAAATGATAAATTCCTTCCCTCATTTTCTTGTGATACCCAAAATAATAGGCATGAACTTTATACTTCAGTGTTCGTTATTCCAACTGCTTCAGACTGCCAACTCCACCTATTCCTCCACACATTTTCTCATTGTTGCTTCTATATAAGGGTATAGTTCGGAAAACCAAAAACACACTAGATAATTTAATGTAGGGAACCGGTTAAACAGGAGGTAGAGGATTGAAAAAAGCAAAAAGCAAATACACAAAAAGTAATGCCTGCAGGATGCAGCTATAACTCTAGGGTTAGGGACACTCAGGGAACTGTAGTGTTTGGGGGAGAGGGTCTCATAGAATTCAAATTGAGGAGGGGGTGCTGTCTGGATTGCTCTGGCTTCTCAGGAGCCTGAGGAGGAGCTTGTGACTGAAGACTCTTGAGAAATGTGCTAGGCTGCTGCCACACCATAGTAGCTCAAGAAGGAGCCATGTGATTCTGGCCACCAGATAACTGGGAAGGAGATGGTACCCACTGGTGCTGGCACTCAGGAGCTTGGAGGAGGGTCTCTATTAAGCTGGGCTCTGCACTTGAGTTTGGAGCTCTGTAGGCCTAGTGGTCTTTTCCCTGCAGACAGGGTGATGAACCTAGTTCTGAGAAGGTCTAAGGAAGCCAGAGGCTGAACCCAACTGGAAGAGGAAATAACCTTCTCCCCTTCTGTAGTCTTTCAGGCTCCCTCCAGCGCCCCCTCTCTGCAGAACCTAACAGGAAGCTTACTGGCAAATAAGAAATACATTTTGCAGACTCCTAGCCCATTTCCCAAAACAGAGTAATAGAAGGGTGGATTTGGAACTGAGAGAAAATGGCCCGGGAAATTATTTTAAAAATTCATTTTTCTTAACTTTAGTTGGAAACTCAAATAAAAGTGGATCAATTTCAATTATATTTTCAAATGAGGATTAAATTTCTGATGTGAATGTTTGCTTATCTACTCATACGTAGCAGCACAGGAAGGGTTTTTCCAGTCATCACTATTTATTTTACTTTTGGTTTTTTGTTATTGTTGTTTACCTTTCTTGTAAATCAAATTTTCTCTAGCTTGAAGATTATACATTTCTTCTTTAGAGACTTCTTCATGTCTCACATGTATTCCCTCCAGTGTTTAATTTCATGGAATACAGAATATCAGAGAACTTAACTACAAAAACTCAAATTACTAAAATAGCAACTCTGCAGACTAACTTGCTGGGGAAGTTAACATTGAAGTAAAATTAATATCACTGACCTCATTCCAAACTTCCCTTGTCAGAATACTAATGATGAAAAGAAAATATATTGATGTCAAAATGCAGCCTTCTCTCTTTGAAGGAAAGTGACAGGACGTCTTTGCATATAATCGCCTTGATTTTCTCCTTTGTAGTGGAGGAAAGAACTCGCTGTAAATTCGTGTGTTGAGTATGCAAAGAAAGACAACTGCCAGTTCCCCAAAATGTCTAGGGTTTTCTGGATTGGGGACCATTAAGACAGGCAAAAGAAGAGGAATGCAATTTATTGATCCTGAAAATACTTTCTTTTGTCTCTTTTTGGTATACAAATGAAGAGCAGAAGTCTGGGAATTTCTATTGCCTATTTCTAGTCCTGGCTCTACCATTAAAGGTGGAGACCATTTATAAGTAGCTCTTTGAGCCTCAGGTTTCTGCTGTGTGAAGGAAGAATATGAGTGATGATCTGTAAGTGCTTTCCGTTTAAATAGTCTGAGCAGAATAAGCCATTCTAGAATGTTCTTGTTTTTTATTTTTCTCTTTTCTCTTTTAGAAGTAGAGGATTTGGCAGAAAGAAGAGGGAGGAAATGTAATGTCTGATTATTATGATTATTATTGTTTCAACGTTAGTCTTCCTCTTCTTTCTCAGTTTCAATGGACTACGGAGTTAAATCTTTGTGACATTTTAGAGTCAGGCTGTGGTTCAAATTCCAATTCTGTTGTATAAGTTGTGATCTTTGATATTACATGACATCTCTGAGCCAAAGTGTCTCATCTATGACAGAGGGATAATAAAATCCACCCCAAATCTTTTTAAAGAAAAAAATGAGATAATAAATGTAAGACCACCAACATAATTCTTCATACCAATAATATTAATAAATGGTTTATAGCAATTGCTAACTAACAGTCTTGCTTGTAATTCTGATATACTAGCAAGCAATGTAATCAAAACTATTCTTACCTATTCACTTACAGGCTGACGTTTGGTTGACTCAGGCAGAATACAACCCAAAGTGTGCGTAGGTGCTTCTACATTTGTATTAACCCAGCTTTCTGTTTGCATTGGTGTGTGTGCACGTGTGTGCACATGCACGTGCCCATAGTGGAGAGCTGGGAAGGTGAGTTTCCTACTCTGTTATCTCTCATCTCTTAGTATGTAAGTATTTGAGAAGACTGGCCTTTTTCTGCTTTAGAACAAAAGATAAACCCAAAGTTGTCTTAAAGTCAGACTAGCTATTCACATATAATGAAAAGATAAAGAAAATAAACCATTGACACTGTCATTGTAGGGACTGATGAGGCTGTGGAAGGAATCATGGGCATTTAGGAGTAAGAGGTTTGTTCTCTCTCTTCCCCACCACATCTTCAAACAACACAAAATTATATGATGATTTAGTGATCTACTGATGTAGCTTCATTATGACTTGACTTCCTTTTTATTTTACTTTTTAAACAATTAACCTCTAGTAATAGCATTACTTGAAAAGTTAGGAAACCAAGACTAAGAAAGTTTATATGTCCTATTCTAGGACATCAGTGAGCTTAGGTAACACTAAGAATGGAAAGTACCTCTGGATTTAGTTTTTGAATTCCAATGGTTGAACTTTTTTGAGGGGTGTGACGTCTGTCCCAGACAGCTTTGCTATGGGCCCCCAGGCTCACGGCACTTTGAGCTTCAGTGCAACAGGTGGCGTCATGCAACTTGTGCCTTCTCCGGAACCCCCCTTCCGGTGCTGGTGCCCAGCTCCAGGACAGCAGGTGCCAGTGTCAGAACCCGCTGTGCTGAGGCTCCTTGTCTTCTCACAGTGCCATGTCTCCTGTCCCCATCCCCATTTATTCTGAGCCCTTCTGTAGCTCAGCACAGCAAGCTTGACAGGACCTGTCTTCCTCCACTGTTAATTTCACAGCCGGATGAGTAGAAAGGTAATTTATATGGGTCAGTCAGATTTAAAATGCTGCTGCGTCTCCTGATGAGGTGGAATAAGAGGATTTAAAAGAATTATTAGTGTGGTCCGGAGCGGCAGTCTGTGGTCTCTTCGACACAGTCCTATACCTTTTCCATTTGGTAAACGCCCCACGTGGCCTCCACATGTTGACTATGGATTACAACCAAGATGAGAAGCAAGCCACTGGGGGAAGATTTTTGTTTTCATTTATTTTTAATTAATTGCAAACTTCCTCTTTCATTTGGCTTGCCACGCTCTGCAGATCCTGGTGACACAGGAGCTCTGCCAGCTTTAGGAGCTACTGTGCCCAACTGTGAGAGGCTTAAAAGTACCAGCCAGCTGCTTTGCTTGAAATCCTCAGGGAAAATTTGAAATAGATTTGCATGCTTGGAATTCACCTTTAAAAGATGATCCAACTGAGGTTGCTGAAATCAATGTTTTTCTTTCCTGAATTTGCTCCTTAAATTATAATATTTGTAATTATGAATGATCATTATTCAAAACACAGTTATTAATTTTTGTGAGTAGATAAGTGTCTGGAGAAATTTTAAGGTGAAAGTCTGCAGAGAGTTTTTTAAAACCCAGGATTTATTGAAATTCTGTGTGTGTGTGTGTGTGTGTGTGTGTGTGTGTGTGTGTGTTCAAACACTATATGGTGATAAATTTGAAAGATTTAATAAAAAACATGTTTAGAAAAATTACTAAATTTACCAAAATGACTACATAAAATATGAAGTTTTGTAATTGTTAAAGAAATGGAATTAGTAGTTAAAAATAAACCCAGATAAAATTAATCATACACAGGGAGTTTTACAAGCAAGTTCTACACATTTAATAAAGATATAATTATTTCTGATGCAAATTCTTCCAGAGAGTAGAAAAGAGATAATGCTCTACCACTTGTCCCATAAGGACAGTGACCACTGGAAACCCAGATTTGTCAGAACTGTAGTGTCACTGCTCATTAATTCATTTATGAAAAGATGCAAAATCATAACTAAAATATGTAAAAAACAAATCCAAAAATGTATTAAAATATTTTGAACGACCAAATAGAGCTCATTTTCAAACTACCGAGATGATTTAACATTAGACAAATCTATTCATTTTACTCACTGTATGAACAAATTGAAGATGAAAAACATAATTAACAGTTCAGAAGTACTATTGGATAAAATTTAGTATCCATTCAGGGAGAAAAATAAGGCAATCTGACTTATAATGACTATCATACTTAATGGGGAAACATTAAAAGCCCCATTTAAATCTCTTGAAAATTATGCCTGTTATCACCACTTCATTTTAATACTGTACAGGAGATTTTAGCTGGTCACTAAGAGAAATTAATTAGTTAAACAATTTTAAACGTGGAAAGATCAGAAAGAAAAAGCAAAATAATTATCATTCCTGATGATATGATTGTCTACATGGAAAAATATAAGGAAATCTACAAACTATTATTACCGATAATCATTCAGCTAGATTCTTGAGTGTAAGATCAGGGCACAAAATCAGGAGTGTACCTTCATATCCTTCATGAAATGTAGTAAATGTACCTAAAGTTCAGTCTAACAAAACAAATATAATATCTTTATGAAGAAGTTTATAAAATTCTCCTGAAGGACCTGAAAAAGAGTTAAATACATGGAGAGAAGACATGTGCAAGGATTGGAAGACAACTCAATTAATGATGGCCATTCTCTAAATAATTTATAAAGTAAATTTAGTTTCATAGGACTTTATAAAATGATCCCAAATGTGCTACAAAAGTAAAAAGCACTAAAAATGACCTAAAATAATCTTATAGAAGAGAGATAATGAGGTGCAGGAGGAGAAGAAAGGAAGAGACTCCACCAAGAGTAGAATTTACTATATAATCATATTAAATGAAGCAGTTTATTGACATGAGGAAAGACAAATAGCTCAATGGAACAGAACCGAGTGCCTGGAAACAAACCCATCTTTATATAGGAACTCTGTGTAGAACGGCCTTACAAATATGGGGGAAAGCTGGGCTGCTCAGTGAACAGTGCTAATAACTGGTTATCCATAGAGAAAAGGGTGGTAGACTCCTACTTCATACTATACACAAAAATAAACTGCAGAGGGATTAAACACTAAGTGTAAAACAGCAAGACTTTAAAATTTTCAAAACGCATATAGTACAATAATATTTTACAATATCTGGTAAGAGACATTTCTTTTTTTTTTTTTTATCCTCACCCGAGGACATTTTCCCATTTTTTGTCCAGATAGAGTGGGAGGGAGAGAGAGGAAGAAAGAGAGAGAGAGAGAGAGAGAGAGAGAGAGAGAGAGAGAGAAACATCGACATGAAAGGGACACATCGAGTGGCTGCCTTCCGCACGACCCAACCAGGGCCGGGGACAAACCGCAACCGAGATACATGCCCTCATACGTGCCCGGGTCTCTCTGGACCGCAGGCTGATGCTCTAACCACTGAGCCAAACCAGCCAGGGCAAGAAACATTTCTTAAGCAACAAATAAAAATTGCAAAATAAAATAGTAATAAATTTGACTTCATTAAATTAAAAACCTGTGCATAACAAAATATACCATAAACAAAGCAAAAAAGCAATTTACACTGAAAAAAAATATTTTCTATCTATATAAGTGACAAAAAATAGTACTCAGAATACATAAAGACTACTATAAGTCAATAAGAAAAAGAAAACAACCCATTAGGACATGGGAAAAGGATATGAAAAACAGTTCACAAAAGGAGAAACCGGAGTATTTCATACATATATGGAAATATACCCAGTTTTGCTGATGCATAGGCAATACAAATTAAAATAACACGAGATACCATTTTATCCCCAAGAGATAAGAAAGACAAGTCTGATATCACCAAATGTTGTAAGGATGTAGGGAAACAGGACTCAGGTAATCCGAGCAGGAGTACAAATTGGCCCAAGCACTTTGGAAAATCATATTTCATTATTATTATTCATGGAAATGTATGTATCCTAAAATTCTGAAATTCTATTTTTAGTGATACATCTTAGAAAAACTCTCACATGTGTGCACAAAGGGTCATACATCATGATTTCCCTGCAGCACTGTTTACAAAAATAAAAACAATATAACTTTCCCTTAGTAGAAGATTGGAGAGATACGCTCGCTTTATTTATACTATGAATATTGTACAGCAGTTAAAATGAATAAATGAATAAAATGAATAAAATATATATTATATCAATGAGAAAACAATCTCATGAGTAGTACGTTTAATGAAAAACCAAGGTGTGAAAAGGTACACACTGCCTGGCTGGTGTGACTCACTTGGTTGAGCATTGTCTCATGCACCAAGAAGTTGCTGGTTCAATTCCCAGTCAGGGCACGCCTAGGTTTGGGCTCAATCCCCAGTAGGGGTTGTGCAGGAAGCAGCTGATCGGATATTTCTATCTCTCTCTCCTTCTCCCTTCCTCTTCCTCTAAAAATTAATAAAAACATATTTTTTAAAAAAGATACATGCACTAATAATATCATTCATATAAACTTTAAAAACACATCAAACAATAGCATGCGTTATTTACGCATGTATACATATATGGTAAAATACAATAAATTAAAAGGCAAAGATATATACATACTTGATCAGGTACATTGCTGCTGGAGCTTTATCTATGCCTATATATTTTATTTCTTAAAAATATTTTCAGCAACAAAGAGACATATTAAAAAAATATGATAAAACAATTAATGTTTTGAATATGGTGAGTGGTATGTGATGATTATACTTTCTCTGTACTTTTCTATTTGTTTGAAATATTTTATTATTGGAACCAAAAATTATAAAAGATAGTCAAAATATTTTATATATTTCAGAGGAAGCTAAGAGCCTCACTCTTCCCATGGAGGTTTTGAGATGCCTCCATTCCCCAACATCATCAGTCTTTGAGAACCATCGGCATGCATAGGATGGAATTGTTACCTGCCAGTATTTTGTTCCAATTTACCACTTGTAGTTTTTGTTATCAAAACAATAGCATCTTCATTTTCCCAATTTGGAAGTATATTCTAATATTAATTATGCTTCTTAAATCTGACCACGCTGTTCGGAGATGCTTATATATGCTCTCTCCAACTCCATCTGTCGTTGCCCAGTTGCGAGTCACAGATAAAAGAATTAGGAGTGTCACATGTATTTTTCTGCAAAGCTCATTAACAGAGAGTCTACAAGATAAAGGGACAAGAGTCAGAACTGGAGCCAGGCACCCTGGCTTCTCTCTCTGTTCAGTAACTGTGGGACTGTTGTCTTTTCTGTGCTGTAAGGGTGTTTTTTTTGCTTTTTAATCTTTAAAATCAAGTGTTGACTTATCTCTAAATCCTTTCCAGCTCTCGGGTTTTGTAATTTTATGAAATGCGTGAGTGAAGTCAGTCATGAAAGTATGTGGTGATTGGAATCTATGAATTGAGGAGGAGCCAAAGGAGACACAGAACCTCTTCCTGTGTCTTTGCCAGAGTGTCACTGGTTGGGGTTCAGCTACTGAAGGCTGAAATCTAAAAGAAAATGTTTTCTGAGAAAGATATACCATTGTTGTTCATGAATGCCTAAGTAGAAATGGGTTTTTAAATAAGCATGTCAAATTGCTGGCTCCCTGAAAGATTCTGGGACATAGAGCAAGTAGTTTGGATTAAAAGGTGAGCTAGGAAAGGGTTAAATAAAGTGTGGGAAACATTGACTTAGAGGGGATCCTTGCCCGTCTGAAGGATGCCTGGGGCACAGTGTGCTTGGGCATAGTGAACCCTAAATAGGGGAAACGGATGGTGAGAGGAGGGTAGAGCAGAGCTAAGGACAAGCATTGTCACAGTTCATGAGGGGAGCTCCCAGGATCACCTCTTACATCTCGGCCAATGGAAAACTGCTTCTTGGAGGCAAAAGAAGTTCAGATTTTGTTCTCTTTTATATAATTAGAAATGGTGTTTGGAAATCTCTGGATCTGTGATGGGGGTGGTACTCCCATCTGAGGATGAGGTTGGAGAGGAACCAGTAGGAAAACCGCCAAAGGAAATGCCCCAGCAAATGTGCTCCATCACCAACTCAGCAACGAAGCTTACTGTTCTTAGAGTTACATTAGGGTTACATGACATTTAAATGAACACAGTAGAGAGAAAGTGGTTCAAAAACTTGAACAAAAAGCAATCTATTCTTTCATCATATAGAAACTTCTGAAAGATTCCACAGAAGTGATTTAGATGTAATTTCCTGTAGTCTTAATTGCTAATTATTTTAACTAGGAGCTCTAAATTAAACATTCTACTTTGAAGGCTTTAAGGAGTTTAAAGCAATTGCTGTCATTGGAAAGGTGTTTAGTATCTGTTCCCAGGAGTGGAATCTCATCAGCCATGTAAGGATGGTGACCTCAGAAAGACAGCCTGCCACCTCACCCCTAATTGTTTTAAGAACTCAGTGTCCACTTGAGTAAAATACCACCTTTGGTGGAAATTTTTGAAACTTAAAGTTCAGTGAATTCAAATATTGCTCTAATTTTTTTTTTTTTGACAGGCTTTCTTGCTCTGTTAATCAACTCTTAATTTAAAAAAAGTGAGATTGGTGATTTGGAGGCTGAGATGGCCACCCAAATCAATTTTTTCCCGCCAGATCACACCTCAAATGCCATTAAAAATTGTACTAAGAGATAAATTCTCTCAATTAGTTATGCTTCTTCTTTGTTGATCCCACCAAGGAAGCTCTGCATATATGTATATAGATAAATGAACCTATAAAAAATACTCACAGTAGTCACTCCCTACCAAGTGAGTAGGTATATACTTGAAAATATAATCATTTTAATACTTAAGAATACCCACCATGCCATTTAAAAAACGTCCTACTAAATTTTTATTTTGTTATAATCATTTAGAATAAAATGTTTGAGTTACTATAATAAGAGGTTTGAGCAGTATAGGAGAGGAAACATAATTTCCCCTCCATCATTCTAGGTTCTTGGTTGTAATAAAAGACAGATCATCAGGAGAAAAGCAAACAGAAATTTAATAACATGTATATCTCTTGTACACATGGGAGATACCAAGAAAAACTGAGTACCTTTCCAAAATGGTCCAAGCCACCACCTTAAATACCATCTCTAGCCAAAGATAAAAGATGTTGGGAGGCGGAGACTAGGTATGGGACTTTACCAGGAAAAGCACAGTAAACAAGAGTATAGATGTTTTGCAGATTTAAGTCCTTGCATTCTCTATTGATAAGAGTTTATAGAGTTTTAGGCATTCTTCTCTTACAGAAAGAGAGATGGTCTCACAAATGGATATTTCCCTTATAAATGTGAATGTTTCTTACAAAACAGTAATTTCTACTAGGTTTTCAGAGCTTCTCCTGTGTCTGCTGTTTCTTTTTTATTACACTTTGAAGTTTTTAAAAATTACAGTTTACATATAATTTTGTATTAGTTTCAGGTATACAACATAATGGTTAGATAATCATATTCTTTACAAAGTGTTTCCCCTGATAGTTCCAGTACCCATCTGCCACCATACATAGTTATTATAATATAGACTATATTTCCTATGCTGTACTTTACATCCCCTTGAACAACACAAAGATCAGGAGAACATATATGTCAATGATATATCTGATAAAGGGTTAATATCCAAAATGTATAAAGAACTCATACAACTCAAAACACACACACACACAAAATAAGCAATCTGATTTAAAAAGGATTAAGAACAGGAACAAGACAGGAATGTCCACTTTTGCCACTCGTATTTAACATAGTAGTAGAAGTCTTAGCCACAGCAATTAGACATGAAGAAAAAATAAAAGGGAGCCAAATTGGAAAGGAGGAAGTGAAACTGTCATTATTTGCAGATGACATGATATTGTACATAGAAAACCCTAAAGACTCCATCAAAAACCTACTAGATTTAATAAATGAATTTGGCAAAGAAGCAGAATACAAAATTATCATCAAGAAATTGACAGCATTCTTATGCACCAATAATTAACTTATAGAAAGAGAAACTAAAAAATAGTCCAATTTACATTGAAGCAAAAAAAAATTAAGATACCTAGGAATAAACTTAAGCAAAGAAGTATAGGACCTGTTTGCAGAAAGTTACAGGACATTGAAAAAAGAAATAGAGGAAGATATAAAAAAGTGGAAGCATATACCTTGTTCATGGATTGGAAGAATTAACATCATTAAAATGTCCATACTACTCAAAGCAATCTATAGATTCAATGTAATCCCCATGGAAATAACAACAATATATTTCATGGAACTAGAATAAATACTCCAAAAGTTTATATGGAACTTTAGCCATAGCAATCTTGAAAAAGAAGAACAAAGTAGGAGGGATCACAATACCAGATATCAGGTTATACTACAAAACCATTGTAATCAAAACAGCCTGGTACTGGCACAAAAACAGGCATATAGATCAATGGAACAGAACAGAGAACCCAGAAATTGACCCAAGACATTATGTTCAACTAATATTTGACAAAGGTGGCAAGAGCATATAATGGAGTAAAGACAACCTCTTTAATAAATGGTGTTGGTAAAATTGGACAGCTATATGCAAAAAAAAAAAAAAAAAATGAAGCTAGACCACCAACTTACACCATACACAAGAATAAACTCAAAATGGATAAAAGACTAAAATGAAACTCGTGAATCCATAAAAATTGTAGAAGTAAATGTAGATAAAATTTCAGACATCACATGCAGCAGAATTTCCACTGATTCAATGCCTATGGCAAGAGAAACAAAGGAAAAAGTTAATACATGGGAGTACATCAAACTATAAAGCTTCTGCACATCAAGAGAAAGAAGCATCAAAATGGAAAGGGAACCCAATATATGGGAGAGCATAATTGCCAATGATACATCAGATAAGAGGTTAATTTAAAAAATATATAGAATACTCATACAACTCAACAAAAGGAAGACAAAGAATCCAATTAAAAAATGGGCAGAGGGACTAAATAAACACCTCTCCAAACAGGACATACAAATGGCCAAGAGACATGTGAAAAAATGCTCAACATCACTAACCATCAGAGAGATGCAAACTAAAACGACTATGAGGTATCACTTCACACCTATCAGAATGGCTGCCATCAACAAATCATCAAACAGCAAGTGCTGCTGGGGGTGTGGAGAAAAGAGGACTTTAGTACACTGCTGGTGGGAATGCAGACTTGTGCGGCCATTATGGAAAACAATATGGTGTTTCCTCAAAAAATTAAAAATTGAACTGTCATTTAATCCAGTGATCCCACTTCTAGGAATATACCCTAAGAAGCCTGAAACACCAATCAGAAAGAATATATGTACCCCGATGTTCACAGCAGCACTATTTACAATTGCTAAGATCTGGAAACAGCCCAAGTGTCCATCAATAGGTGAGTGGATAAAAAAGCTGTGATACATTTACACAATGGAATACTATGCAGCTGTAAGAAAGAAAGATCTCTTATCCTTTGAGACGACATGGAAGGACCTGGAGAGTATTATGCTAAATGAAATAAGTCAATCAGAGAAAGACAAGTATCACATGATCTCACTTGTTTGTGGAATGTAATGAACAAAATAAGCTGATGAACAAAATAGACCCAGAGACGTAGAAGTAGGATATAGACTGACAAACCTTAGAAGATGGGTGTGGGGGGAAGGGAAGAGATAAACCAAAGAATTTATATGCATATATGCATAACCAATGGATATAGACAACAATGGGGGGGGGGCAGGATTGGGAAGAGGGTGTCAATGGGGAGAAAAGGAGAAACATCTGTAACAAAAATAAATTAATTAAAAAAAACTTAATAACAATAACAACAACAAAAAAAATGGTCAAAGGATCTGAATAGACAGTTCTCCAAAGAGCACATACGGATGGCCAATAGACATATGAAAAGATGCTCAAGGTCACTAATTATCAGAGAGATTCAAATTAAAACCACCAATGAGATATCACCTCATGCCTGTCAAAATGGCTATCATCAGTAAATCAACAAACAAGTGCTGGCCCTCAGGCCTGTCAAAATGTTTATCATCAATAAATCAACAAACAATTGCTGATGAGGATGTGGAAAAAGGGAACCCTTGTACACTGTAGGTGGGAATGCAGATTGGTGCAGCCACCATGGAAAATCGTATGAAAGTTCCTCAAAAAATAAAAAATGTGTTTGCTGTTTTTTTAAAAATGAACTAGCTTAAAACAATTTTAATGCCCCAAAAGCATATTTTGGGGTGGCAAATTATGCTCTTCTTTAGCAGGATTTTAATTTTTTTCTCTCTGAGTTGTAGCAAGTCCCAAATCTTTGTTGGAAAGGTACTAGGTACTTAGAATTCTAAAAACAGGGAAACCATAGTTGCTGGAACCAAACAACTTCAAAAGAACCCCTGTTCTTGCCACCAAATCAATAGAGGAGGACAGTCGGGGAGGGAGAAGAAGCTCCCTGTTGGGAAGGTCAGTGTTCCTGAGGATGGCTGCACTCCATTTGCAGGTTGTTTCCCAGTTGGAGGTTAGCTAGTACCCTTGCTGCCTGCCCCTGTTCTGCTGAAAAGGAAGAAAAGGCAGTTTAGGAGAGAGGTGATGGAATTTCCAGATGAAGGGAGAACTGGGGATGAGACATACACCCTATTTGTCCCAACCCAACATTTCCTGATTCCAAGAGTTGTTTAGGAAAAGTACATGGGATGGGGGTTGAAGACTTGCCAGACCTGCTGTGCCACAGAGGCCAGAGGTCCCAGATCACGGACAGTCTGTTGGGCGTGGGCTAAAAGTCACAGAGTTCTCATCCAAATATAATGGGAAGTGGCCACTGCTTAGGGAAATCTATCGGGAGTTCAGTGATCTTTAGCAATGGGGCCTGTGGGCACTCACCCACATCCTCATTGTACCCATCATAACTAGTAGAATGGTAGTCTTGGCTCTCCCAGACATGATACTCTCTCCTTTTCCTTGGCCACTGTCTATCCCCATCTCTGTCACCATGCCAACCCATTTCTTATTGGTTTCTGTGCATCTAGACTAGTTGTGCCACAAGTCATTCTCTGAACAGCTGCTAGAATGATCTTTAAAAAAGGCAAATCTAATCATGTTTTTACCATTGTAAGTAGCTAGTTAATATTAATAATAGGAAAGGAACTAAGAGGAAGTCAGACATTGTAAGCATGGTCATCTGGGCAGCTTCACCAGGAAGCTGCAACTTCATGCTCCACAGGGAACCACCAAACCATTCCCTGCAAATCACTGGGGAAGGGGAATGGACGCATGCACAAAGAAGTCAGGGTGACGTAGGGAAGGTGCTTTCCTGTCAGTCTAACCTGGGACCTAGACCATTGGCTAGGAGGGTGGACCCCAATGCAAGCCTGAAACAATTTGGGAATATATAATTCCCAGACAAAGGACTCCTCTCTCTCTTGTTCCTCTTGCTTTGCTCCTGCTTCCTTGTACTCGCTTACTTTGTGACCTGTGCTAGCCTACCATGTGGCCCTAGAAGCCACATGCAATGGACTGTAGCTGGGAACACAGGCTAAGCTAGCCAGATGCTGAACTGGACTGTGCAAATACAGAGCAGAATCTGTGGGCATTGGCTTTGATCTTTGCCCTGATGAAGACAAAATGGGACTTTTTCCATGGCAAGATGGAGGGAGATGGGACCTTGGACCCTCAGGGACTTAATTCCACAGAAATAAAGTTTTTCACAATACCCCATCCTCCCATAGACGACTCAGGAAATTCTTGTTCTTGTGGAACCCCAAGAAGCCCACTTCCGCCAGCAACAGGTAGGGACACGGAGAACACCCCACCAATAACAATTCCACTTCCTAGATTAAACTGATAAGAACAGATACTACACTTGATCTTAGCCAAAAGGCCGAGAAGCGATCACTTCCTAGATTAAAACTCTTCCATGATCCCCATGTTACCATTAAGATAATGTAGGCTCCTTAATTTAGCTTTCCTGGTTTCTCTGGCCTCATGTCTTGGCCATGGTGGGCTTCTTTCAGTGTCTTGACGTTGCCCAAGTGATCTCTTTCCCTTCTAGGCTTTCATGGTACCTTCTACTCCAACAGGAACACTCTTCCTTCAGACACTGTACTCAGTTTTGGACCAGCTGATTCTCACTTGACCTTCACTTAGCGGGTAAAATGTTACTTCCTCCACAACATCTCACCATTAATTCCCGTATTATTTGCTGCTCCCTGCAATGTGGTGGTGAAAACCTGCCTGTCTTATTCACCATATTATCCTGTCCCAGAGTATATACTTAATAGGTATTTGCTGAAAGAATAAGAGTTAATTAGGGGCCATTTAATCCTTGGGAACTAAAAAGGTAAACTTAGTTACCTTAGTCAGATCAAAGCTGGGCCTTCTGTCCATGCCATATTAACTTCTGACTCAGAGCAGGCACTAACATTGAATCAAGGAATCAGCTGGGGAATAGTGAATATCATCCATCATTTTTAGACAACAAGCGGAAGCAAAAACTTAGTGCGTAGACCAGAGAAACTTAATTCTGACAATCGTGCACCATACACATTTTCTCAGACTCAAACGGCTCAAATTGTGTTTTTATTTATTCCCAGCCTTTTATGTGCTAACTACAAAGTCATCTGCTTGCCCCCCCCTTTGGAATGTAGGGAAAACAGGCATTTTATGAAGAAGTCATATTTATATGTAGGGACCGGCCTATGAAATTCTATATGGACTTCCCTAGTTTAGCAACCCCTCTCCTAAGACTGTCACATCTTTCCTAACCAACAACTTTATGTGAATTTGTTCCCTTAAATTCCCCAGAAATATTTACCTTTAAAAAAAAAAATTCAGGTTGGATGTTTTGGTTACCGTATGAGTTTGCTAGGGCTACTGTAACAACATACCTCAAACTGGTGGCTTAAACAACAGAAATGTATGGTTTCACAGTTCTGGAAGCTGGAAGGCCAAGATCAAGGTGTTGGCAGATGTGGATCCTTCTGAGGGCTATGACGAAGGATGTGTCCCATGCCTCTCATCTAACTTCTGGTGATTTGCTGGAAATGTCTGGTGTTCCTTGGTGTATAGAGGCATCACCCTGACCTCTCCCTTCCTCTTCACTTGGAATTCTCCCTGTGTGCATGTCTGTGCCAACATTTCTCTATAAATACACCCATTGTATTGGATCAGGAGCCTACTCTACTCCAGTCGGACCTCCCCTTAACTAATGACATCTTCAATAACCATATTTCCAAAAAAGTTACATTCTGATGTTAGGGGACTAGGATTTAAACATATGAATGGGGGGGAGTGCATAATCCAACCCATAGCAATTACAAATAATATTACTTATACTTAAGTGAAAAATGGAATTCACTGAAAAGATGTAAGGCAATTTGGAATGGTCTCAGTGACTGAGACTGCCCAAAAGTCTCTCTCAGGCACTGCAGCTGGGAGGAGTGGACTCTTCCTTTCATCCTTGAACAACTTAACTCGATTCCAAATCCTGGAAGAGAGCATTCAGTTGGTCAAACTTGGGTCACATGTCCCCTCCATGGATCCAGGGGATGGTGGTGTGGCGATGAGAGGAAGTTTTAGCAGGAAAGGTCTCTGGTATCCTGGGGTGTGCGTGGGGGTGTGTGTGGGGGGGTGGTGTTGGGGGAGGCACTTGGATTTGCTGTTCTTCAAAGTCTTCCCACAAAGGAGGGGTGACAGTAATTTCTTGAAAGAAACCTGAGATCTGAGAATGTTGGAGAGGGGAAATGCATGCTAGGTAGCCTAAAAGAAAAAACGTTAGTATCCAAATTTTGTCTTTTTTTATTTTTTGGAAAAAGAGAAAGTAAACTCAAGAGGAATGGTTTCTTTCTGGCGTGAATGTCATACCCTGCAACAACCAAGTACAGAGAAATTTCTAGGCAGATATAAGTTGAAGCTTTAGGAAGCCTTTGATCATACTACATGACACTTTTTGTCTGATGACGTTCCCTTGGAATAGGTATTTTCTGTTAGAATAAGCCATCTTGAGGGAGCTCAGTGTATATCCATTTGTAGTGATAAGGATTTCCTGGGAGGAAAGAGACAGGCACTAGGCTTTTATAATTCTTTTGATTTTACTTTTCATATCAATCCTTGGACCTACAGGAGCCTTGGTATGCTTGCACCTAGGAAGCAGAATCAATCCTAGGTGAAATGCATCTGAATGCCTCCCAGCCATCCAGGGTGTTTATCTACTGTTCCTAAGTTACCTACCCGCTGCCCCTCAAAACGCAAGGCTCCAGCTCATCTTCTTAAAGCAGCAGTGCGGCCAGTGGCCAGGTGAGGACTTCAGACCCCCATGGTCCTGTGGGACGGACCAAGTTGAGTAACACAGTTCCTCTGAACCTCGGGACCCTTCAATGTGAAATGGCAGTGATGCCTCACGGGGGTAACACTCTATCATGGGGGTTAACACTCCCACAGGGTGTGTGTGAGGTTAAGGGCAGGCATATTTGCCCAGTGCAACTCAGACAACTCGAGAATGTGCAGCTCTGCGGTGACCAGCCAGGGTGCGTTAGCCTTTATACCCACGTTCTGCTTGCCAGTTACTTTGACCTTCAACAGCGAGGTACTCAACCCTGGCTTTCTCCACCCCTCCACTCTGAAACCCATTCAAGGATTTCTAGGGTTCCCAGGGCGGCCTCTCGTGCGCTCGCAGCTGCTGTGCCAGCTGCTTCCGCGCGGCCGCCGGGCTGTTGACATCGATCGGTCTGTCCGCTTCCCGAGGAAGACGCCTCTCCCTCTGCCACTTCTGCGCGTGCTGCTGCGAAGACGCTGCTCTGCCCTCGTCCTGGGCACTGTCAGCCTGGTCCTCGGGCCTTTGGGTTCCTGAGTCTGGCTGAAAGGATGAAGCACTCCCCAGGGGACGTCAGGGTCGGAAAGGGACATCAGATGTGTGAGTGACAGCCTCTGCTAGCTCCTCGCTGACCCCGTAATGCACACTTGGGGTTGGTGACAGATCGCTGGATTGGCACCATCGCCACCTGGAACTCCTCAGATGTGACTCGGCGAGATTGGGAGGCTTCATCGGATTAGCCCGAGGATCCGGAAATCTGCTTTTACTCGGGAGATTAATTCATCTGTCACTGTGACTGCTCTTACATTGCACTGGCGTCTTCTCTGATGCAACGTCTGCTGCAGGCAGTGCAAGCACGACCGGGTGACAGCTCTGAGCGTTTTGGAAATTGTTCGCCTCGGAAATGCACTATACACATCGAACTCAGAACTCTGTGAAACTGTGGGCGAGGGGTGACTTCGGGAGGCTGGGGACAGCGCCCGCCCCAAGGCTGTGCAGGACTGCCGCCTCGTGTTCCCCAAGGGGTTCGTGCTGGGCGCAGGCGTGGCTTTCAGGCTCCTCCGGTCACACTGCCACGCTCCTCCCTGTCACACTGCCACGCTCCTCCCTGTCACACTGCCACGCTCCTCCCTGTCACACTGCCATGCTCTTCCCTGTCACACTGCCACATGGCTCCTCCTGTCACACTACCACGCTCCTCCCTGTCACACTGCCACGCTCCTCACTGTCACACTGCTGTGGCTCCTCCCTGTCACACTGCCACATGGCTCCTCCCTGTCACATGACTCCTCCTTGTCACACTGCCCTGGCTCCTCCCTGTCACATGACTCCTCCCTGTCACACTGCCCTGGCTCCTCCCTGTCACATGACTCCTCCCTGTCACACTGCCACATGGGTCCTCCCTGTCACATGACTCCTCCCTGTCACACTGCTGTGGCTCTTCCCTGTCACATGACTCCTCCCTGTCACACTGCTGTGGCTCCCTCAGCTTATGAGGCCAAGCCCCTGTGTACATTCCTCTGGCCATCTGAAGTTCCCTCACTTTACAGCTTCCTCCTTCCCTCTTTTCCTTTTTCTTTCCTTCCTTGGTCCCCTATTAGACACTTTATCTGATCATCATTATGGCCTTCTGTAAGCTCTACTTATTCGTTTTTATTTTTATTTTAAAAATCTAACTCCCAGTCCCTGAAGTCTCCCTCATTCACTTACTCTCTTCACAATTCTGGCATCGCATAGTAACCCTTGTAGTGTACGTTTATTTGAACCAACTCTAATTTTAAGCTGAAATACATATTTCAGCTTGTATCCTTAGCAACAATACCCGTGGAACAATGGCTTTGGCCTGTAAATTATATCATTTCTAATACACATTAAAATAATAGTTACTTTAAAAAAGATCCTTTGTATGCCTCCTATAATTATCTTATGTGGTACCATTAGCCTGTGTTAGTGCCATTGAATGAAACTGTAATGATGGAAATGGTCCATATCTGCCCTGTTCAATATGGCAGCTCCTGGCTGCACGGGGGTATTGAACACTTGAACTGCAGCTAGTGCAAGTGAGGAGCTGAGTTTCCATTTAAATCAATCAATCAAGTTAAATGTAAATAACCACATGTGGCTAGTGGCTATTACACTGGAGAGAACAAGTCTGTATCATCTATGTCGTGAGGTGGTTGGACTAAATTATGTCTCAGGTTTCTTCCAGCTGTAAAAAAAAAATTTTTTTTAATGGGAGCTTCAGGGTAGCCACAAGTGGAATATCTGGATAGATAGAAGAATAGGGTATTTGAAATAAAATGTTGGGGCAGGAGGGACTTTGTCAATATGGCTAGCAAACAGCACAGTACTTGATATAAAACAAATATTTTTTTCAAGGGGTGGTAGCTTTCATCAACCCTCAAGTCACATCATGAGATGGTGTGGTGGCCTTCGCAACAGAAACATAATATTTAAGTAACCTTGATTAAAATTGGAGATTTTTATAAAAAAATATATGTTTTTATTGATTTTAGAGGGAGAGGAGAGAGAAACATCAATGCACGCTCCCTACTGGGGATAGAGCCTGCAACTCAGGCATGTGCCCAGACTGGGAATCAAACAGGTGACCTGTCCGTACATGGGACGACACTCAACCAACTGAGCCACACCAGCCAGGGCCAAAGTTGGAGATTTTAAAATTGCCTTATCACAACAATTTATCCAGGGTTTACTGTGTGCAAAGCAGTTTATTAGAAAGAAATACAGACCCTATCAGCATAATTCATGATACGTGGTCAGGGTCTACTGGTCAGGGACATACTTTAATAAAAATTATAGTTTGTACAGCTAAGAAAATTTTCAAGCACAGTTTCTTCTCCAACTTAGTTTCAACTTGAACAAACACAAAAGTACTTGGAGACAGAAATTCTTCTCCAAAGTGCACTCTTCTGGTGATTACCCGCAGGTCCACGGGCAGCAGCTAGGTCGCAGGTCTGAATCATCCTGGCTGATTACCTGACTCACCTGAATCACACACTCCCTTCTCCCCGGAATGGTCCCAACACGCAGAGTGGCAGAATGGTCACTCTCCGCTGAAAACGCCACGTTAGAACATCTGATGTGTTTCATGAAGAGCTTAGGATTGATGTTTTGGCAAGACAATTTCAAGGCTTTGCCAATCCTTTGCTAGTTCGTTAGCTGGTAATGAAGAGTTTTCCAAGAATGTCTTCGTGAGAATACACGGCGGGTCTTTGAGAGACTGCTGACGTCCTGAGGTGCGCTGCTCTCCCCTGACTGTCATTCACTGTTTCAAGCAGTCCGTGGGCCTTTTCCACCCTGTCCTTCAGTTTGAAGCCCCATCAATTCACGCAGATTTGGGAATAGGCTGTGGAGCTTGATACCCACTCCCAGAATAAGAAGCAGTGATTCAAATATTCCTCATTACGCGCATTTCTAAGTGGGTGACTTAATAGACATCCACTCCAGTGGGGTCAGACTACCTGAATATTCAAGGTAATGTGTCAGGCTTATTATTATTATTTCATGGTACATTCGTATATAAGAACATCCCTAACAAAACAAACTGGTACATTCATGCCAGTAACCACATCATTGGAATTTTATATCTTCTTATGATTGTAGTTGTATGGGTTGGAGCTTGTAATAACAGGAGTAAACCATCAGGGGCTGTTATTATTAACTAGCACTGCCTTTTAATAAAAGTCATCAGAGAACTAATGGTGCGAAGGTTACACTGTATTGTCTAAACAACTACATTTTGGATACGCATAGTTAATGTTCAATGATTGTTTATAATAAATGACCTCTTTACTGAAATAACAAGCATTAATATCAACTGATCTCTCATGACTAATATTCAGACAAATGTTAAAGAATGGTACACATTTTAGTTATAGCTAGGGCTGAATAACCATACTTACCAGAAAAATTAATTGCCCATAATGATTAAGAATGTTAATCTTGGGGTCAGGAAGACTTGGGTTTGAATCTGAGGTCTCACTTCCTTCTTCTGTGACCTTAGGTAAATTTCAGAACCTATCTTTTTCCAATTTCCTTGTCTAGAAAATGGGAATAATAATATATAACTCACTACATTTTCTGTGAGAATTAAGTAAATAAATATATGTAAAGTGATTTGGTAAAAAAACAAATAAATGATAACTCAGTAGCAATGGTATTATTATGCTTTTTAACAAGTCCTTGAGAACCTCTATTTTCAAAAGTGGGTTCTAGCCCAGCCTGTGTGTATCAGTGGTTGAGCGTCGGCCCATGCCCCAAGAGGCCGCTGGTTTGATTCCTGGTTAGGACACATGCCCAGGTTGTGAGCCAAATCCTCAGTGGGGGGCATGCAGGAGGCGGCCTATTGATGTTCTCTCTCATCGATGTTTCTATCTCTCTCTCCCTCTCCCTTCCCCTTTCTCTAAAATCAATAAAGAAAAAAATAAATAAAATGGGTTCTAATTTTGAATAATTATAGTGGGCATTTACGTAGCACTTACTATTAGTCTGTGGCTGCTCCGTGCCCTTCACGTACTTCACTCATTAAGTATCACACCAACCTGGTGGTGTGCTGTGATTATCTGAATTTTATAGACAAGGAAATGGAAGCATAGAGAAGACAAGTAACTTACTTAAGATTACCCAGATAATCATAGCAGAGCCAGACATGAACCAGACAACCAGGCTCCAGAATTAGTGCTTTTCCTCACTTAGCTATACTGTGTGTTTTAGGGTCAGAAACAGAGGCGATATTATAATTAGAACATCTAAATTATACATATGTTATATGTAAATTATATATACTATATAAACATAATTATAATAAATGTTATTTGCAAAACATGCTCATTGCAAAACATTAAAAACGATGTATAAGTAAATAACTATATCTTCAGTACTCTTTTAACCTGGATAACTACAGCATACTTTCCTCCTCCCACTCTCTGTGGATGAATATTCTTACTTAGTAAACCCTCTGCACTTGAGATTTTAAAATTCAACTTTCTCTAGAGCTTTTCTAGAGCAAATTAAAGTTTGCTTCTTATGAAGGATTTTTTTTCTTTTCAAGTCTCTTACTCTTAGGAAGTAAAAACAAAAACCCTCGGTTGGTTCATAAAAATCATCTTGAAAAGAAAACCAGCATCTAGTGCCAGGGCCACGAAGAGAGAATGGGAAGTATGAGAAAACAGTGCTTGTTCATTTGAAAATCAAAATTTTAGACCAATTAAAAATGAATCAAGGAACCAGGCAGTGACCTGACTCTGTTACAAAAATAGGTGTGAAAAACAAACACGATGCAGACAGCAGCGTAATGAGTTCTGGGCACAGTAAAACTGAATTTGGGGGGAAATCACATGCCACTGTCATATTTTAAAAAGTGGGGACTTCTTGGCTGGTGTGGCTCAGTGGTTGAACATGGACCCATGCACCAAGAGGTTGCCGGTTCAATTCCCGGTCAGGGCACATGCCCAGGTTGTGGGCGCAATCCCCAGTGGGGGGCATGCAGGAGGTGACCAATTGATATTCTCTCTCATTGATGTTTCTATCTCTCTCTCCCTCTCCTTTCCTCTCTCTCTAAAAATCAATAAAGAAAAATAAATAAATAAAAAAGTGGGGACTTCCAAAATATATATTTTTAAAGAAATAGATCCTGTAGGTAAATATATTTTAAAATAGACAATTATGGGGAGGAGGGGGTCAATGGGGAAACAAGAACAGCTATAATTCTTTCAACAATAAAAAATAAAAATAAAATAAAATAGACAATTAGAATTATAACTATATATACATATTTTAAATTTTATTTATTTATTTAAACAGTATATTGTATTTCCCTATTTCATTAAACCTTCTCCAAGCTCATTTTAACAATTTTCTTTATGAAAAACAGTTTCCATTTTTCATTATTATGAAGAATTCTGTGAGAATCACCCATGTGCATGTATCATTTTACATCACTCACTACCTATGATAGCATTCTAGTTGTTTAACTACTGACTTGAGAACTCTAAACTTCAGGGCGTATTACCAAATAATTTTTCACAAAAATTATACCCATTTATACTTTCACTAGATGTGAAATAGATTGCCTATATCACTGTACCTTTGCCAGTCTTAAATATTCTCATTAAATAATTGTACTTCATTTATTATTATTATTTTAAAAGTCTCACCTGAGGATATTTTTTTCATTGCTTTTTAGAAAGAGTGGAAGGGACAGAGGGAGGAGGAGAGAGAGAGAGATTGGTTGCCTCCTGCATGCTACTATACTGGGATCAAATTTGAACCCGAAACCCAGGTACGTGCCCTTAACGGAGAATTGAACCTGAGACCTTTCGGTACACAGGCTGATGCTCTAACCACTTAGCAAACTGGCCAGGGCTGATCTCATTTTTTTAATTTGCAAATTATTATAAAATGGAATAGAACACTACTCATAGGTAGTTTTTTTCTGAGTTAAATTATCTGCTTATGTCTATATGTCAATTAGGATGTTGATAATATTTCTTGTTGATTTGTATCAGCTCTTTCTATAATTAGAGTATATGTATTTATCCCTGGCCAGTTTGGCTCAGAGGTTAGAGCATCAGCCCGTGGACCAATGTGTCGCAGGTTCGATTCTGGTCAAGGGAACGTACCTCAGTTGTGATTCGTCCCCAGCTCTGGTAGGGGTCATGTGGGAGGCAACCAGTCGGTGTGTCCCTCTCAAGCCGATGTTTCTCTCTCTCTCCCTCTCTCTACCTTCCTCCCACTCTATCTGAAAATAAATAGAAAAATAGCCTCGGGTAAGGATTAAAAAGAAAAAAGAATATATGTATTTAAATTTTTGTAATATTTTTTTCAAGTTTGTCATTTGCAATTTAAGTTTGCTTATAACTTTGATGGAAGGGGACTTGACTTGGGGTGGTAAACACATGATACAGTATACATATGAATATAGAATTGTACATCTCAAACCTATATAATTAATTAACCAATGTAACCCCAATAAATTCAATTAAAAAAACACAAAAGTATGTTTTAAAATCAAAATGTTGCCTGGCCGGTGTGGCTCAGTGGTTGAGCATCGACCCATGTACCAAGAGGTTGCCGGTTTGATTCCTGGTCAGGGCACATGCCCAGGTTGTGGGCCAAATCCCCAGTGGGGGGCATGCAGGAGGCAGCCAATCAATGTTCTCTCTCATCTATGTTTCTAGCTCTCCCTCTCCCTTCCTCTCTCTCTAAAATCAATATGGAAAAAAAAAGTTTTTTTAAATGTATAATGGCTTATTCATCAATATCATAACCAAATATTACATTTGCTTTAATAAGGCTGATATTAATTATTAATATTATAGTTACTTTAATAATTTATTTATATAATACATTAAAATAAATTTAATTTAATATTTACTAATTATAGTGATAAGACAACAGGCATAGCAAAGTCTACCTTCTAGATTAACATTGCCAGTTATTAGCATTAAAGTATTAAGAAAAGAGCACACAAATGCTTAAAGCAGTCAGAAGTTATTGCGATGGAACAGCCTACTATACAAAAGACATAAGTACTTTTCTCCCCTTCACCATTCTTTTTTTTTTTTAATTATTTTTTTAAACTTTTTGTTAATCCTCCCTCAAGGATATTTTTTCCCATTGATCTTTAGAGAGAGTGGGAAGGAGGGGGGTCAGGGAGAGAAAGAAACATCGATGTGAGAGAGAGGCGTCAATTGGTTGCCTCCCCAATGTGGGGGGATCAAACCTGCAACCCAGGTACATGCCCTTGACTGGGAATCAAACCCAAGATCCTTTGGTCCAAGGGCTGATTCTCTAACCGCTGAACCACACTGGCTAGGGCTCCCCTTCATCATTCTTAATAATATCTTATTATTTTCTTCTTTTTCTGTTGCATCCATACTCAAACTGCCTTAAAAATCTTTTGTATATATACAATAGAAAATTATTATTCAGCCTGAAAAAAAGGAAACCCTATCATTTGCAACAACATGAATGGATCTTGAGGGCATTATGCTAAGTGCAATAAGCCAGACAGAAATACTAACTGCATGGTACCACCTATATGTGGAATCTTAAAAAAAAATATATGAAGAAAGAGTAAAACTCAGTTTAAAAAAGGGGGGGGGGTACTACAGTACTGGTTGCCAGGGGGTGGGGAAGACAGGGAGAGGTTTGTGAAAGGGTGCACACTTTCAATTATAAGATAAATAAGGTATGAGGATCTAATGTATAACACGATGATTATAGTTGATAACACTGTGTTTGTATAATTAAATTTTTCTAAGAAAGTAGAACTTAATGTTCTCACACAAAAAATAAAATAAAAGATAAATATGGGAGGTGATAGATGTGTTAATTGGCTTGATGGAGGAAATCCTTTCACAATGTACACACACAACAAATCACCACAATGTACCCTTTACATAGCTTATACTTGTGTATGCCAATTATACCTCGAGAAAGCTGAAGTTTAAAAAAATGATGAATAAGTTCAATACGTTCTGGGGATATAATATGCAGCATGATGATTATAGTTAACAATATTGCATTGTATACTAGAAAATTGCTAAGAGAATAGATCTTAATTGCTCTCACCACAAAAAAAGAAATTGTAATTCTGTGAGGTGATGGAGGTGTTAAATAACACTACTATGGTAATCATTTCGTAAAATAGACATCTTAAATTTACACAATGTCATATGTCAATTATATTTTAATAAAGCTGGGGGGGGGGGGAATCTCTTCTCCAAGGTGTCTACATGTATTGGAACTTCTATACCTGGCCTTCTCTCTCCTTTCTTCTGTACTGTTTGTGCTTTCTACCTATTGGTTTTCTTTTTTCAAAAGAAAACTCTTATTGAACGAAGAAAATTTGACGGGAAAAAATAACTTTCAATTTTTCCATTGCATTTGAAAACCAAATTATGTATCCCCAGAGCTCTCCATCGTGGGACAGGGTGGAGTGACTGTGAGCACCATGCCTGTCATTCTGTACATGAATCTTGCCTACCTAATTCCCCTTGTGCTTAGAGAACAAGAACTTTTGACACGGAAAGCTCTGCAGAGATGGCTCATTATTTTGTGTCTGTTTGAAAATTAAGTAAGGGTCCTGATCAAAAGAAGACAGTATTTTGAAAAGAGGAAACCGTTCAATTTTAGCAGGGCAACATCGGACCCAGCTGGAGAGAGGAAATGGTAATCTCGACAAACAGGATCTAGGAACAATCAGATGAGCCCCCTGTCCCACCAGAGGGGCCAGGAGGTGATAGATGCTGGAGAGAGTTGCTATCATCTTGCTTTCTGTTCTTCAAACTTTAAATCCCGAATCAAAACGGATACCCTTTTCTGTCCCCTCTCTGAGCTACTAGTGGTGCAGGCAGATCTGGGTGGTGGGCTCTTTAGGGGAAAATTCCAATGACACCGGGCTGTCCTTTTGTTTTCCATGAGTTCAAATGCCTCCTTCAGATTCCTTTGACTTGCTTTCATGAAGGCCCCAAACAGACATTTTGGTAGCTCTTCTGAGTGGGAAAAATTGGGCTGATTCAAACAATCCTGCCAGTTAAATCTTATTCTTTCAAGACACTTTGTTTCATGTTCCTTAAAACTTTTCCAGAAGCATTTTCAGTGTCCATTTGTTTGGTGCGCAGCCTCAGCATGGAGTAATGTTCATGTGCTCACCCAGACGTGTGTCCTGCGCAATCCTTCCGCAGTGGGATAACGAGGCACAGAGGTTCATCCTGAGTCAGCTACTTCGGGGGCTGTGTCAGCCTCCTTCCCAGCTCCAGGCGGTGGCTGTGCCTGCAGGGAGTCATTCTTCCACTTCTGCAGATTCCTTCCTCTTCTCAGGTGACATTCATTCCCTCAGAACAATGATCGTCAGGAACATACGTCTTTCTGGTAACACCATCCATTAGGTCCGCCACTAGCCTAATGTACTGTTGCCATTTGGAATCAAACCAGAGGAAAGTTGTTTAAAAATCAACTCATGAAAAACTCACTTCTTCCAAGAAGCCTCCCTCTCTGTCTCATGACATTGCCAGCTACAGGCTATTTCTTAACACATTTACCAAACTGCCAGATCATAACTGTCACAGTTGCAGGGGGATTGGAGAGGGGCCCGGGAATGTATGTTTTCAGGAGTCTCATAATGTATTAAACATGCAGTGTTTAAAAACCCATCCCAGATTGGGTCTCATGACGGCCAACCTTAGGAAACGATCTTAATGAATGGCTTTGCGTCCTTTGCATCCTCCGCTTCAACGACCTGATGATCTAATTTCATCTTACATCTCCTAGCTGAAGTGTGCCTTGCGGAGAAGTTTCAAAGGCACAAGAAGGGCAGTTGGATTATTTTTAAAAATGGTCATAGGGACCAGAGTGTGAAAAGATAATTAAGGAGAGAGACAGGAAAAGTGCTTCATGAAAGAAAGGAGGGACAGCGTGGGAGTGAGTGTGGACACGAGCACTCCATCGGTCCAGGACGGGCGATAATGACTTCCTTGCCAGGCTTCTGGCCCCAGCACGGCCCCTCACCCCCACAGCTGGCACAGTCTTCCTCCTCAAGCCTCTCTTTGATTGCATTATTCCCCCTCCCAGTGCTGAGCCGATGCCTGGTTACTTTGCTAAGTGAACTCCCTCTTTTTTTTTTTTTTTTAAAAAAAAATCTTTTTCTTTATTGATTTTAGAGAGAGAGGAAGGGAGAGGGAGAGAGAGACAGAAACATTGATGAGAGAGAACATCGATTGGCCGCCTCCTGCATGCCCCCCACTGGGGATTGGGCCCACAACCTGGGCATGTGCCCTGACCAGGAATCAAACTGGTTACCTCCTGGTGTCGACGCTCAACCGCTGAGCCACACCAGCCGGGGCGGCCCCTCCCAAATGAACTCTCTTAATCACAGTGTCAAGGCCCTTCACCCTCTGGTTTCCTGAAGGCCATCCTCAGCCCAGTTAGAGCTTTTGGGGTCAGATTCCACCCCCCACCCCCCGCTTTTTATTGCTGACCAAGATGAACTTAGAGTTCCCCTTAGCTTGACCAAGCTTTAGAGTCTTCCTGCCTCTAGGCTCCTAATCTCCCTCCCTTTTCTTCAAATGTTTACTTCAGAAAACTTGAAATTATAAATTTTTTCTCTGACCCCTTTGAAATGATGTCAATTATTTTTTCTTTATTAAATGTATTGGGGTGACATTGGTTAATAGGATCATATAGGTTTCAGGTATGGATTTCTATGTTACAAGATCTGTGTATTGCACTGTGTGCCCACCACCCAAAGTCAAATCGAGATGATGTCAATCTTTTTCCAGCCTCTTGCCAGTTTTACAACCCATGATTGTCTTTCTTAAGGACCAGGGAAGCATGTCTTTGAAATGTAAACATCAAAGGAGGTAGCACCCTGTCTCCCAGTCTCTGTGGGAGAGGAGGAACCTAACTTAGATGGGGGCCAACTAGTAAACCCAGACGGCCTAATCACAGAGAAAGCATCTGCAAAGTCAGGAACAACTGAATGTGCTCCATACATCACACTGATCAACCTTCCGCTAATGTCCTGTAGCTCAGCCCAGCACATACACTTTCTCCCTCCCAAGGTATCTTTCTTCAGAACTGAGTTCCCTCTCCCTCCCCTAGTGAAATAGCTTGAATAAAGCCTTCCTTGCAATTTTTGCTTGACATTACTTAACAACACAAAGATATAACTGGTTGTAAATATATTTCAATACAGTTCAGAAAAATTACTGTATGTTTTTATACCTATCACTGTGTCTGTATCTGTAACGTGCAAAGCTTTGGAAGTTGGTGACTTGCTGCTCTCTTAGTGTTAGATTCTGACTGGGAATCTGTTCGACCAAAGGAAAGGTTAATGAGGTCTCCATATGTAATTGGGCTGTCATTACATGGAATGATGACAAGTTTTCAAAAATTCTGAAGACATATTAGAACATTTTTCTAATAGAAGGAAAAAAAAGCCACTCTCTTTTCTAAGCTCTGGGAAAAGGTTTCCAAATCAGAA
Source organism: Tadarida brasiliensis (assembly GCA_030848825.1). NCBI lineage: Eukaryota > Metazoa > Chordata > Mammalia > Chiroptera > Molossidae > Tadarida > Tadarida brasiliensis. The sequence continues at coordinate 70,509,077 of CM061267.1, read as the reverse complement.
GATAAATTTTCTTCCAAGATTACACATTGTTTTGATTTTAAAAAGGGGAATTTTCCTCATGCGTGCTTTGGTACATAGCTGCTGCCCAACTGATGAAACCCCAGATCCAAGTGTCTTGTTAGTAGAAAGTATTAAATAGAAACAGTAAAATTTAAAAGAAAATTTAAAAATCAATAAAATATACATAAATATTTTATAGGCACACAAAATATAACTGTGAGATTATACTGATTTTATTGATTAATGAAAAGAAAAAAAATCAAATACTTCTTTGCTCCATAGTTTCTTCACATAAACTTGGAGGAATATTACTACATCAAGTGTGAAAAATGCATGTTAATTGGAGTTTGTAAGACTTTTTGTAAGACTGTGTCAAATTTTGAAATAGTTATCTATACTTTATCAATATAGTTTTTCTATTAACTGCGTGGAAAAGGAAGCTCCATTGTTAAATAATTTAAACAAGAACATGAAGATTTACATTTCTTTCTCCATATTCAGTTCCACCTGGACCATCTTTGTTTTCTCCCATGTTTACAATTGAGCTGCTCATTTGTTTGCAGGGCACAGAGATTTTTCTCTGCAGTGCTGATTGCCTTAAGAATTGCCTATGTTTTCCGTAGCCAAATGTGGGAAGAAACCTTATTCTCCAAAAATTCCAAAAGGATCCCTGTCCCCATCCTCCCTTTCCTGAGAATGTGAAGACTCAAATGCCACAAAAAATACAAGCAGTTAATTTACTTTTAACCTGAGAGCCCAATTTATTTATTTATTATTTCACAACACTCCCAGGGGTTCCGTAAGTATTATTTTGGCTTCTAGGTATTGAACTGAAATAAAAAGGTTGTCCTTCGAGGGGAAGAGAACCTGAGATATTAATATAGTTTGTTAATTTTCAGGGTATTGGTAAATCTTCAGACCCCGTTTTAAGCTAAAGAAAGAAAATGTTCCATTACAAAAAAAGCTGTTGACACCTAACATTTATTTGCAGATGGATGTGAAAGTACACATTTGAGAATCACTCCTAAAACTAGGAAATGCAGATGGAACATTTGAACCAAACTGCTAATCTCTTGCATCAGGCCAGTATTATACAATTTTCTGTTATTATGTAAAATAGTCCCTTACAATTTGCAGATACCCGTCTATGGCCAAGTTTATTATACCATTTTAAAAACAAATGACCTCTGGTTAAAACTATTTTGGTTCTTTCCATTTCCTACCTAGAAATGCAGATGGGAAATTGAGTTTGTGGATGCAACTCATATTTTAAAGCTTAGTAAAAATCGAGTGAATCGAAGTATTCATGAATGAGCTTAATATTAGACTTTCGTTTTTTCCTGCTCTTGTAGTCTATAGTAAATGCACAATCTGGGAAAAGCTGAAGGATATAGGAACCATCTTTGTAGATGGGAATAAGGAGACACAGAGAATCAGAAGTGAGAGAGTGTAGCCAAAATTTAATTTCTTTTGTTGAGGTCACTATCTTTTCTCTCCTTCCTGCTATAGAAAATTACATCTTCATTGTATTCATTTGGATCCTCTGCTGATCTCTCTGCCCTTCTACAATATCTGCATTACAATCTTATTGCCCATATCTTGGTTTGGACTAATGTTCTGCTTCTTACATTGACATCTTAGATTTTTGCTATTTTGGTATTTGATCTCTGACCAGTTTACCTCATTTTTCTTGCACTGTTAAGATGAAACCACCCTTCAGCTCTCCTGTTGCCCTGGAGGTGATTCTATGCTCATGTGTGATTTCCTATACTCCTGATCCCTGCCTTACTCTCCCAGAGCCTTTGTCAATGTCAACTCTCTTCCTCGGCCACAGTTGCCTATCAGGTTGGACCCCCACTAATATGATACTGTCCAATTTCTGAAATGCAGCTAAACTGTTATGTCACATGGTTTTTCTGAGATAGTCTGTGTGCCTGGGAAAGAAGAAAAGAAAACAAGCCCTTCAGGTCATTTTAGTAGCTCTCCTAAAGTTGAAGAGCTACTGCTGTAGGCACAGGTATACAAGACACAATCCTGCTTTCTTCTATCTCTGCTCCCTATCCCCCATACTAAATACAAGCTCACTTAGCTTCTTCCAGGTCATGACTTGCTTGTTTCCTTCCATACTTTTGTTGATTCATACTGATCACTCATATCACTTCAAATTAGAAGGTTGTGGGAGGTTGTTAGCCTAGCCTATGTAATTGTATTTACATAAAACTGTTCTACAGGTGTATATAGAATATCTGAGAAGCGTGATACTCTAACAATCTTGAACTATCAGCATGTGCTTTATTAATGGTTTCTCACTATCGGCTGTAGCCTTGGTAAGACAACCTGAGGATGTAGACAAGTTGGTAACACTCTAGCTATAACGCCACATAGTTCTCTTGAATTCAGGGAAATGGAATATACATGACTATCCTTATTATAAAGATATTCTTAAAGTCATTACTGTTTATATAAATTTAATAATTTATAAAATTTATTATGTCATTATTAGTAACAGACTGTGTACCTAAGAAATAATGACAGTCTAACCTGGCCTGACTTCAAGGTTGAGGAGCAGTCCTACAATGAATCCCTGTAGAGAATCGTATCGGTGGCATTTGTGGACCTGCAGTCAGTGATCTCTGGTTCTCATCTCCTTTCTGAAAGTCACTGCAACTTGCCACTGGTCTGGGGAGGTGAAAAGAGTAAGATCATGTCTTTTATCTATATTTTTGTCTGCGGTAGTAGCTCTCAAACTTTAGGGTGTACTAGAATGACCTTAAAGGCTGGTGGAAACACAGATTGTCTCCACCCTGAGTTTCTGATTTAGTAGGTCTGGGGTAGGACCTGAGAATTTGCATTCCCATCAAAGTTCCCAGGTGATGTTTCTGGAACCACCATCCTAAGATAGAGCAGAATCGTTTAAGCCTGAGAATCTCTTGGAACTGGTTCTCTTTTTAGATACTTCTGAAATATATTGCCAGTGACTCACCTTGGTTGACCTTTTGTGGCATTGCCAAAGTCACTTAATGCTTTTGTGTTTCTATATCACTGTCTGCAAGATGGAATATGTCATCTAAGGCTTAATGATGCTTAGGTTCACATGAATAGTGCTATGGATTTGCAAGTATTTATTTTGAAGTATTATTTCACAGACTTGGAAAATTCCCCAGAGAAGTTATGGTTAAGGCTCCGTATAGAAATTGAAATCCCTCTTTGGCTTCAAAATCATTTACTCTGGAGCACTGGCTTATTCAGGGAAAAAAATGTCAGCTTTTTTGTTATCTCAGTCTCCGTGAAGTTATAGCTCAAAATAATTTTTAAAGTAAAACTGTTACTAAGTCCTAATGCCTGTTGATGCATTTGGCCAAACTTTGGAACATTTGAGGAACTTTTAAATGGTAAGTTAGAGCACTTTTAAACAATTTTTAAATGTTGTAGGTATAAAAACAAAAAAATGTTAAAATGATATTATTAATTATTAATTTGAATAAAATTTATTTTATTTAAACAAAATATTGATTTGATAAGAATGTCACATTAAATTGACAGATTCTTTGGGTCAGAGTCCTCCAGTGCATAAATTCTGTTTTATCTCCAAAGTACCAGCCTTGACAAATGTTTACTCTTGGCATTCTGTGTCCTTAGAATAATAACTTACTTGAGACTCAACTTTCTCATCTGAAGTTGGTGATAATGCAGCACCACCCTTGACAAAATTGTTTTAAAGATTATATAGTGAAAATATTTTAGGACAATGTGGGTCATTAGATATTTGAAGTCTTACCCTTTAAAATATATTTATGTCCTGCAATAATTACACACACATAATTTTTAATGGATTATTTCTCTTCATAGACAGTGAGGGAAATTGATATGACAAATCAACACAACACAATGACAGTTAAAAATAAAAATAAAAAGAGGTAAAGTTTAGGGATGTTCAGGCAGAAATCAGGTTTGTGAATGGAGAAGAAGCCTTGGGGGAGGAACATGGTAGAATAGATAAACTGAAGATCCTCATATTAATTTAGAACTCTCAACGTGGGATAAGTGTCCTAGCTTAGTAGAAACTTCTGACTCTCAGCAGAGATAAGTACAAATCCTCTCTGGACATAAATATGCCCATATTGGAGATTTAGGAGTCCCACAGAAGTTCAACAAAATAAGTTCATAGTGAAAATGCCCAAGAAAACCTGAGTGAGAGTTGGAAGGACAGCAAGCAACAAATATATATTCCTAAGGACTTGAAATATTTGTGTTTGCAAATAAGGAATATATGACCATAAAAATTTTTAACAGTAAAATATGGAATAAAAAAATTGAGCAAGAAACAAGAATATATAAAACAGCAAGGCATATTTGAAAATTATCTAAATAAAACCTCTACATATAAAAAATATAAATGTTGAAATTAAAAACTAAGTGAATATTTTAACCACAGAATTAATACCACTGAAGAGAGAATGACTAAAATAAAATACAAATCTATATAAGCTCCTCAAAAAACAGCACAGAAAAAAGAGAAGATTAAAAATATTAAAGTTCCATTATTAAGGAAGTTAGAATGAAAAGCACGTACATTGAATCTGAGAAATCAGTTAAAAAGATAATGGCTAATTTTTTTTTCAGACTTGATAAAATATAGAAATCCACGAGCATGGGGATCTGATTATATTCTAGGAAGGATAAATAAAAATAAATCCATGTGGTGTAAAATGTTGGCGAAATTATAGACTATTAGTGACAAAGAAAAGATCTTGATAATAGCCAGAATAGAATACATATTATGCATAAAAAGTAACAAAAAGACTAACAGCAGACTCTTTGATAGTAATAATAGATAATAGTCAAATAATTAGACTAACAGCAGACTTTTTGATAACAAGAATAGATAATAATAGAATAATATCCTCAATATGCTGGGAAAAACTAGGTACTTATCAAAACTAGTTTTTAAAATATGGGTAAAATAAGATATTCAAAATTAATAAAAGCATGGCAGAACATACCATTAAAGGAACTTTACTTATAAAGGCTATATTTTATAAGGAAAAAAAAGGTGAAAGGCTCAAGTTCTGAGAAAGAATAGTAAGCAAGGAAAGAGGTGCTATTTAAAGAAATCTAAAAAAGACACAAAACTATCTAGACAAAAATAACTTGTATAAAATACAAATGTTAATAACATCTAATATGTGAGTTAAAAAAAGATATAACTGACTTACTAGAAAAAAATAGCATGTATGTTGGGAAGAAGTGATTGAAGTCAAATTATGCTGAAATTCCTGTGTTATTAAAAGAAAATATGCAATATTGACTTTAGACTTTGTTTAATATGCATAATAAAATTTCAAGAGTATCTATCAAAAAAATAGAAATAGAACATACAACTTCCAAACAGAGGAAGCAATTACAATGAGAAAGAAAACACAAATAAACAAACCAACAGAGATCTCAATTACGTCACCTTCCATAAAGGAAAAGAAGATAATAGTGGAACAAATAAGCACAAAATCAAAATAATATAAACAAAAAAGGTATATCAATAAACTTGTATCATTTAGCTATTGCCACAAAATTGCTTAGAAACAAATCATTCATGGATTAACATATAAGCAACTATGCTTGTGGGTCTTTAGATGGATTGAAGATTGGTGATTAAGATTGGCTGAGCTTGGTTTGGATTTGCTCCACAGGTCTCTCACCCTCCTCCTAGGCCCAGCTGGCTAACCTAGGGATGTTTCCTTATGACTATAGCAGAGAAACATACAAACATAATTCACTTCTATGCTGTATTACACCTGCTAACATTCTATTTGCCAAAGCAAGTCCTGTGGCCAATTAATTACAAGGATGATGGAATAGGCAGATATTCTCCTTCTATGATGTGAGGGTAAAGACATAAATATTTACAAGTTATAATCTGATGCAAAGAGCAATAAATGTAAATTATATTCAATTCACAAGTTATTTATATTATAAGTAGAAATGTAATGATTTCTCCAGTTACAACAATTTCACTACCATCAGTTAAAAGACAGAGGTTACCAGATTGAATTTAAGAGAAACATAGAAACATGCAGAGATTGATGATAAAAGAATGGAGGAAACAATAACTAGGAACATACTAAACAAGATAGAATAAGTTGTGACTGGTTACTTTTGGGAGCACAGTAGGGATAGTGATTGGTAGGGTTACCAAGGGGCTCCTGGGTAACTGGAAATAGTCTATTAAATGGTTTGGTAAATATAAAAATAGAAAAAGAAAGAAAGGAAAACAGCAAGGAAGCAAGCAAGCAAGTGCAGTAGTTGAATTAAAATTGAACAAAATAAAATTTAAAACACAAATTTTTGTTTTATTTTTTGTTAATCCTCACTGGAAGATATTTTTTTCCCATTGATTTTTAGAGAGTAGGAGGGAGTGGCGATGAGGAGAGGGAGAGAGAGAAACATCAATGTAAGAGAAACACATCAATTGGTTGCTTCCCAAATACGCCCAGACCAAGGCTGGGATAGAACCTGCATCCCAGGTATGCATGCCCTTGACCTGGAAATGAACCTGAGACCCTCCGGTGTGTGGGCTGACGCTGTAACCACTGAGCCACGCTGGCTAGGGCAAAACACAAACATTACTAAGGATAAAGTAGATACCTATAAAACAGTAGGAAGTTCAACTTACCAGAAACATATAACAATTCTAAACTTATATGGATCTAGCTAAATAGCACCAAAATGTATAAAGCAAAACATGATGGAACTACAAGGGACACGCACAAATTCACAAATCCACCTTATCTTTGGTTATTTTGAGGACAAGCAGAAGAAAAAAAATGTAACAATATGGAAGATTTGAATAACATAAAGCTTGATTTAATGGGCATGCATGGAACCATATTCCCAACCACTGGAGAACACACATTCTTCTCCATTACACATGAAGCGTTATATACTGGGCCTTTACACATTTCAAAGAATCATGTCATATAGATCTCAATACTATTAAGATAGAAACCATGCATTAAAGGGTAATGAAAATGAATTTGCTAATTATTAAACTTAAGGTTTTATTTTAAAATCCTCAAAATAACCCTGGCTCGTTTGGCTCAGTTAGAGCATTGGCCTGTGGACCAAAGAGTCAAGGGTTTGATTTTGGTCAAGGGCATGTACCTTTGTTGTGGTTCGATCCTGGCCCTGGTTAGGGTTGTGCAAGAAGCAACCAATTGATGTGTCTCTCGCACATCGATGTTTCTCTCTCTCTCCCTCTCTCCCACTTTATCTGAAAATCAATGGAAAAATATCCTTGGGTGAGGATTTAAAAAAAAATCCTCAAAATAAATCCAAGAAAAGTAGAGGAAAATAGATAAAAAATAACAAAAATTAATAAAACTTAAAGCAGAAATAATAAAGATGATCAACAAAAAAAAATTAGTTATTCTAAAAGAGTAGTAATATAGATAAACCTGTGGCAGAAATTATCAAGTCAGAGAGACAAGGCACAAGTAAGAGTATTAATTTTTGTAGAAAACTGTAACTTCTCAAAACTGACTCAATAAGAAATAGACATCATATTAATATTAATAGTTAAAAATCTCCATATATTGAAAATAGCAAGTGTAACTTTATCAATGTATTATTTAAATTTTTAAGGAAAACAGTTAAATCTAACAATCTCTTCCAGATAATAGGCAAACAGGAAACACTTCACAACTTATTTTCTAATACTAGTATAACCTTTGTACCAAAACACAGATAAGGACTCAATGTGAAAGGAAAATTGCAGACCAATCAGACTCATGAACATTAATGCCAAAAAGATAAACATAATATTAACAAACTAAATCCAGCAATGTACAATAATAATAATAATATCATATGATTAAATTGAGTTTATACCTGAATGGAAAAGTATTTTAATATTATAAAATCAATTGATATGTTTCGCCACATTTGCAGGTTAAGGGAGAAATATCATTTGATCATCTCATTTGAAACAGAAAATCATTCAATATAATTAAACATCCATTCATGATTATTCCCTTTCCAACCTACCAATATAAGTACATATCAGAAACTTACAGCAAATATTCTTAATGGTGAATTTTGGAAATATTACTTTAAAAATGGAAGACACATCAGGAATTCCTATTATCACTCTTTTTTTTCCCCCCCAACATTGTACCAAGTTTTCTGGCCAATGAAATATTAGAAAAACAAAGAAATGTAACTTTTAGCCCTAGCCAGTTTGGCTCAGTGGTTAGAGCATCGGCCCACGGACCAATGAGTAATAGATTTGGTTATGGTCAAGGGCACGTACTCCGGTTGTGGTTCGTCCCCAGCCCTGGTGGGGTGTTGCGGAGGCAACCAGTCAATGTGACCCTCTCACATCAATGTTTCTCTCTCTCCCTCCCTCCCACTCTATCTGAAGATAAATAGAAAAATATCCTTGGGTGAGGATTAAAAAACAAAAAGAAATGTAACTTTGGAAAGAAAGAGACAAATTTATTTACAAGTTACGTAATTGTGTAGAAAATATAAACAAATATAGATAGTTTATTAAAATTAATAAGAACAATTAGGAAAGTAACTGGACATGAGATCAAATACAAAAATCGGCTGCATTTCTTAATACCAACAACAGAGAAAGCAACTTTAAAAAAAAAAGACATTATTTTCAATATAAACAAAAATGATAAAGTTCTCAGGAATAAATATAATAATATACAGGGTGGGGCAAAAGTAGGTTTACAGTTGTGAGTATGTGAAACTCAGTTTATTCTTATATTATTATTTATTGTATTATCCTCCACGTGAACAACTATAAACCCACTTTTGCCCCACCCTGTTTGTGAAATGCTAGTATGGAGAAAATTATAAAACATTATTGAAAATAATTTTTAAAAATATAAATATGTAAACATTACCATATTCAGGATTAGGACGAATCAATATTGCTAAGATGTCAGTGTTCTCTAAATTAGATGAGAGCTTCAGGGCAAACCCAATCAAACTCCCGAAAGGGGTTTTTGAGGAACCTAACTAGCTTATGATAATATTTGAATAGAAGATCAAGGGGTCAAGAAGTGTCAGGATACCCCTGATGAATAAGAATATGGTTAAGAGAATTGCTGTACCAGCTACCAGAGCTATTAAGCTAAGCTAATTAAGAGAGAGTGATATTTGTGCAAGGGTAAAAATTGATCAGTGGGATAGGCAGCCTAGAAACAGACCTCCTAAAGGAAATAAAATGTATAATCAAAACGGTGTCTTATGCATAGAACATTGATAATTATTTATCAATAGAGGAAAAAAAGATAAACATTAGAATCCTCTTTCATAACATACACAAAAATAGTTTTTAAATAAATGAAATATATTAGGAAAGGGAAAGCTTCACAAATAAAAGAAAACATTTTAAGAGAAATCTTTATGATTTCAGGGTAGAAACTGTTTCTTAAAATACAAAAAGGATTAGCTACGTGAGAAAACCTTGATGAATTTAACTGTAGACATAAGCTCTTTTAACTGCAATTGCAAAGTCCATAAAGCCATGAAATATTAAAGTTTATTTTCATATGCAAACTCATTTGATGGCAAAAACAGACAAGAGGCTATTCGTAGTGATTCTTTATAACAGATGTGAATAGTCACCCATATTGCTTTGGGTATCTGAATGAGTTTGACTACAGAATTCACTCTAGATTCTGTTAGAAGTGTTCATAATACACAAGATATGACCTATATAATTTTTCTGGAAAAACAAATTCGAATCTGAAACATAAAGGATTGTGGTCCTGAACGTTAACATTTGGAATAAGAAACATATAATTCAGGATACCAGCTACTTCTGGGTGGTGGCACGGAGATAAGAGATGGGATATGAAAGAACCTTGCAGGTACTTTGAATGCTATCTAGGGATAGGTGATACTCAAGTAAATGGGTTAGGGGACCCATCATGGTTTTATTTGCTTTATAGTTTCCATGTATATTATGTATATTTAGTGTGCTATAGTAAATAATACATTTAAAATATGGGTTGACAATGTTTGCATTCTTCTCTCCTTTTTCATTTTTTAAAAGGGATAATTTTTCTCCTCAAAGAATGATTTCGTGACTCACTAAGAAGTCCTAAGTTATTTTTAAAAAGCTGTCCTAGAACAACTCTCACCCGCGTGCACAGGGAGTTATGCACAAGGTCCTCCGCAGTTCTAATTCCTAAACTCCGAAGGGGTTGACGCTTCACGGATGGGCTGTCTTCAGATTATGAAACAATTTGAATTGGACCTATCAGAAGTGAAAACATTCCTCCTCGTCGCTCCGAAGGTTTTGATTTATTTCTTTTCTCTCTTTTGGATACCGATTCGTTTCCCCTGTAACCGCAGGTCTTTCCTAGGGAGGCCTGACTGCTAAGTCCTGTTCGGTGCATGGAATGCGCTGCAGCTAACAGGCACTGCAAAGCGCACGGTAGCTGGAGCCCCAGGAAGGCAAGCCGTCAGGGCGGAACCTGTGCTCCGAGTTTGACAGCCTTGATTCCAGCCTTGGGCACTGTCCCTCAGGTTGGGCCACTTAGGCTGGAAGCCCAGAGGGTTTAAACATCTGCCACAGCAGCCAGCCCACCTGCCGACTCTCAGCAGGGAGGACATTCATCTCCCCTGCATCTCCTACGTATTAATTCAGCAAAAACAGTTTTCCTGCTGGGAAGCCCAAGCAATCAGAACACACTGGAGATGGGACTTCAGAAAGACGTTTGGAACCATTGGAACAACTCTGGGTTGAGACACTTTGGGGCACTTGCACTCAAAGGGTGTAGACATCCTTTAGGAACTTGGGGATTTGGGCCCAGATCATCTGGAGTTGTACTTAAGTGAGGAATCTCCAGCCTCCTGGCCAAAGAGCGGATGGAAATTTCCACTTGACAGGCCCTCAGGGCGTTGGAGATTCCACAAGATGGGGATATTCTCAAAGGAAAGTAGAGCAGCCCCCTCTTCAAGGGAAAACTGACATGTCCTTAACTGGCGGCAACTAGTATCATTGCCTTTCCTGCAAAGGAAGGAGATCCCAGGGCAGACGCTCTTGAACTTATTTATAGACTTTCTGTAGGAAAGAAAGCGTTATTAATATAACATCTAATACTTTGTCCAGTTTTTTATCAAAAGGGTCCAAATATTTTTTATAATTTGCTTTGTTAAAAAATTTACAGTTAAGCCCTGACCGGTTTGGCTCAGCAGTTGGAGCATCAGCCTGCGGACCAGAGAATCCCGGGTTCGGTTCCCCCTAGGGGCACGTACCAAAAAAAAAAAAAAAAAAAAAAAAATTAAAGTTAAATATTTAGTTTCTTTTTTAAAAATTGCTTTAACAAGCTGAATGGTAAAAGTAAAATAGAAATAAATATTAAATATCATGAAAGAACAACTAAGTTTTTTAACCTACTGATCACCAGCTAACAAATTCTCTACCCTCTATAGAATTTAGTGTATTTTATTTATATTTACATGATTTTACATTATTCGTGTGTGCCTCTATAAGGTTCTTCTCTTTTTATTTCTCAAAATTGTATAAGATCTTTGGAATATTTTAAAGGCCACGTTAGTATAGTTTCATATTCCCCAGGTTCAAATCCCAGTGGCTTTATTTACTGAACTATAGGACCTTGATCAAATTACTTAACATTTTTTACGTTTTCTCATTTGTAAAATAGGATATCATAAAAAGTATTTTATTTCATAGTATTGGGAATTAAACGGGCTAACCCATGTAAAATGCTTAGAACTATCTGGCTTGGTAAATAACTAGATCCTCAGTATTTATTAACTACTATTATTATTTCTCCATAATTACAGTACTTAAAAATGCTTTATCTCATTCCACAATGCCACACTCTTCATTTGTTGATGAAATAGGGTTTGTGGAAGAGTTTTGCAACAGGAAATTCAGACTTATTCCTTTAAGACCTAGTGATAAAATAAACAGTGGGAAAAAGCCAGTAAGCAAATAATACTATTAACATTTCCTTGTTGATGTATCACTTCATTTATCAGCAGTTGCCTTTGATCTTTATCTATATGGTTTTGAAAATCGTTAAGTTTGTATATAGTATCATAGAATACTAGCAGAAGTAACTTATCTTTTATTTTGGTGTAGTAGGGTAGACAAAGTTCTGCTCCTAACCCAAGCCCAACTTTAAACAGAGCATGTTCAATTTTATCTATTTTTAATAGTTGAGCTTCTGGGAAAGTTTTCACTTGAATGAATGGTAGCTCATTCACTAAAACAATAAAACATTTTGAAAAGTGCACACTTAGTCCACACATCTCATTTACTGGGTAAGAAAACTGAGGACTTGAAAGGTGACATGGCTTGTTGGTTGAAGAAGATGTGCTCTCCCTAGAAGGCATAGAACAGAAAACAACTGAAAATTATTTGTAGGTTTTGTTCCTTATCTTGAATATGTACGAAATTCTAAACAATAAGCACTTTTCCCTTAATGTTTCTATGACTCATAGCGAAGCAGAAATATATTGATTTTTAAATGAAATTGTTTTTCTCTATGTGATAATATTTAATATTTATTTTTTAAGTTCTGTCTTTATGTAGATTATTTTGTTTAACCTTTGAACAACCTTCCATGTAGAGTTTTTTTTAAGTTCTAATTTAGAGATGAGGAATATGAAGTTTAGGATTATCCAGCCTGACAGGCTGCAAATATATGCTTTTTATCAGTCTTGTACTAAGAGAAAGACCACATAGGTCTTACTGTCTGTCATTATTAATGAAATTATAACAAATCTTCTGGTGGTCCATTAATTACAACCCCAAATTATTAATATGTAATGAAGACAAAAATACAGTGGGATATAAGTAATTGAACAAAAGTATAATGTAAGATAAAAAACACTTCACTCATCAGAATGGTTAGTGATGGGAATTTCAGGCATTATATTGTCCTAGTGGGAAAAGCTCTTTTTGGTCCTCTTCACATTCTATCACATAAACTATTGCTCACTCCACCCCACTTCCTAGAGTACAACCAGCCAAATACCTTCTAAACCAGATGACTTCAGGAGAGCTGTGGTAAAATGCTCCTTTGTAGGGCTAAAGTTTCAAACACTAGCCATCCCATTAATGTTTGTTGTTCTTTTCTCTCCCTGGAAACAAATGGAATTAACAGATGGTAATGTCATCTATGGCTCTAGAATCAGTCACACTAAGATTATTGTGCATATTTCCCAGAAGATATATTTTACATATTGTAACAAGTGAATCATTTAATTCTTAAGGTTTTCCAGTGAGAATTCTCTCTCTCAGGCTGTAACTTAATGTTTAATGCTGTTATTAGAGAAAAGAGGCACCTAACTATTGCATCCATCCCATAAAAGAGAATAGAATTTTGTGGTTAATGGGTGATTCATTTCTGACCTGGGAATGGTTATAAAGTTAGGTCCAAACCCCCACCCTTCTAAAGGAGTCAAAAGGTGTAGGCAAAATATATTGTCTGCAACCATCTGTCCTCCAGCCCACTCCCCAAACAGGCACATGGGAGTTAAGACCTATTCAAGCTTTTATCCTCTTGAGTAATTCGTGATTGTGAAAAGACCTAATTCCTTTTCTCATCACTAATAAATGATAATCACTTTCACCATCACCCCCATCCTCTATGGTCTCCCAGCATGGAGAACATACCTTCTTTGCACAGATACATCTTTAATTTTTAAAAGTTAACTTGACTATACACAAAAATTAATATATTGATAGCACTTGCATTAAAAACAAAAGAGAGAACATTTCCATTACACAAAAAGGTAATGAATGCTCAAGGCACCTAGAGAGAGTTAGCAGAACAAATGACGTACTGACCATCAAACATACATCCAGAGTTAGGAGGCAATCCGGCTCCCGGAGCAGGGTCACAGTGTTTTGTGTTCTACCTTCTAAAGAAGGGATGAATAACTAGTGCAGATGATATTGGCAGTGAGACGGGGGACTATAGAATATAAAGAACTCAGAGTGCCTGTTCCAGAATCCTGTCTCAGGATTTTCCTCAATTCCCTGAAATCTCTTCTGAGTCTCCTCTTTGTCCAAAATACTAGAGCGCATAGGCTGCACTCATTGCACAAATTTCATTTGATGTGGCAAATGAGTCCCTCTGTCCTGTTAGGACTAGATTATAGTCAGTGAAATAACGTTTCTCCATAGTTGTGGTGTGTTTATTAAGTAATGAGCCTGACAGAGTTGGGGGGAAAATAATTTTTCTTCTACCTTCCTAAATTCTTCAGGCTGAACTACTAACAAAATTAATGTGAGACAGATTAACAAGAGAAGATAACCACATTTATTACATATGTACATATGGGGGTTGCATAAAAATATGGGGACCTGAGGACAAATGGGACAATAGAGGCTTCTATGTCACCTTGAGCTAAGGAGAAAGGGAGGGATTGTTGTTTGGGACTTCAAAGGGCAGGAAGGGGCAATTCACATGGACAAGGAAAAGCAAATATTTGGTGAGTAAATGTTTGCTGGGCCATCTTTAACAATGGACACAGAGAAGGCTGATAAGAAGGCCTTGGTAGGTTCCTCCCTGAGGATCACACACTCGGATCACACACTCGTTTATATTAAACTGTAGTCATTTATGATGATAGCTCTCTTTCAGGAGCCGGTCCTCTGTCTCAATTCTCTTAGGAAGTTAAGGGGAAGGCCAAAGGTTTTGTTTTTTTTCCCCTGAGTCTTTTGTTTCTTGAAAATAATCAGCTCAAAGTAATCAATATCCCTCAAAAGGCCTATTTTGAGGTGGCACCCTCTCTTCTGCCTCCCCAGTTATGTGAGTATTTAGACTATTAGGAGTAAGGATGCAACAGGTGATAGTAATTTTCATTAATACTAACTCTTGAGCGTCTTTGGGAAATGTTTAATTTTTCTAGCAAACAAATGTTTTGTTTTGTTTTAAACTTTAATACTCTTTATGTTTGGAAAGATAAATATAGTTTCAGTTTTTAAAGTTCAGTTAGAAATAGCCTATTCCAGAGATTTTCAAAAGGTTGTCAAACTCCATTTCCTCTAGGGAACACTGCTACAACTTCATCGATATTTAAACAGTAAGCAGATTAAAAAAACAAAGCAGTGGATAGATTTTAAAAATCTTTTTGTTAAGCATACAATTACTGCTCTATTTGGTATCCCCAGAGGGAAACTGCCATTCGGTAACCGCGAAGGGCAGTCTATCTGGCTTATTCATTTTAAGCACTGGAATCATAACTACAGTGATGATTGAAACCAGGTGCTTGAACTCCATCTACAGTAAGATCCAAGGCTTCTCCTATGAACTTCATCAAGATAACTAAGTGAGATCGGCTGGACTAGCGCTGAACAACGAACTCTATACAAGTCCGCCTTCAACGTGCAGCCTGCTGGCAGATAATACACAGTGGCGCTCCGATAGTAACTTCCAGTCATTTCTCAATAAGAATTCATGAAATCATAGCCAGATAAGGCCAGGGGACATATTGTCCTCATTTTGTCTTCATTCTAATTTATCTACTGTTTCTCTCTTACTTATATGCCTCAGCATCCTATATCAGGCAGTGCAATTGTACTTTAATGGACATGCACCTGCCTGTTTGGTTTACCATTGTATCCACAGCAGCCAGCGCAGAATCTGGTACTTGTTAAGCTTGTGATAGCCGGGTCTGAATGAATAAAACTGTGTCTCTTCCTTGACTCAGGGCCTTATCTTTTTTCTGACAGTGTCTCCCCATTGCTTGGCCTTGGGTTCCTCTCTGGTTATGCTGTGTGTTTCTTAGCTGATTCTGAGACTTGTTGGATTGCTGGAAAGATTTTTAAAAGTTAACTTTTCCTGTTTTTTAAAAAGTAATACTATTTAAAAGTAATACTGTTCACTGAAGGAAGTTTTGAAAATATACCAAAATATATTGAAGAAAAAATAAATATCCCCCAAAGATTCCACTGCCCACAAATAAACACAATATTTTGGGGATTTTTCCAGTTTGGTATCTTATGTGCTTAAATATTATAATGTACCTTTAGTTAATATCGTCATTATAATTTTAACACTTGATTTTTAAATTTAATATTACATAATATTTTCCTAGGTTGCTGAATATTCTTTAAATCAGTTTTAAAAAAAATAACTGGCTTTGGCATTATTTATTTTATCATATGCATTTTCAGAATTATTTTAACCATTCTCCACTTGTTCCAATTGTTTTCCTTGCTGTTATAAATTATTTTTTTACTAGACTCTCTGTACTTTTATCTCTATATTCCTCCTACAATGTTTTATTAGGACAAATTCCAAAAATGGAAATTCTGAGTTAAAGCAGAAGAATATTTTAAAGTCTCTAGATGCATACGGCTTAAATTCTTCCCAGAAAGACTGTACCAATTTACACTGGTTGGGGGCTTTTCTTTCATGTGAAGATTAACTGGAAGCTAGAATTTTAAATGAAGAAGGATTCCTCACAGCACAGATGCAGTGGAGCTTACCTGCCTTCCAGGCCCCTCTCTTTGCAGTAGCCTGGAGTTGTGTTACTTCACCATTTCATACCCTTTGTTACTTAAGCTTTACCCGTTTTCTTTTTTAATTAAAGTCTTTCCTATGAAATTTCTGCTAGAAATGGCTGCTTCCAAGACTAGAGTGTTGTAGCTTTAGCATTTTGTCTCTTTTTGGCTGCTTGAGACTTACTGTTCTACCAAAGTGCACAAGGCCGTATAATCAAATTTAGAGATAGGGTCATGGTTAAATTACCAGAGTCAACATTTGTGCCTAAAAAATGATTGGGACTGTAATCTATTGTGTGTGCTTAGAGAAAATGCACATTTACTTTTTTGGAATGTCATCCAATATAATGTGCTAAATAGACTAAAGCAGACCATACCCATCAATAATAGAGTCAAGTAGGAGTGATGACTGGCAAACTTTAAATTCATGCAATGTGAGTTTGCAAATATGTTAGATAAACAATTAAAGCTGAGAGTCCCACATCACATCATAAGGACAAATAGTGCCCAGTTGTTTCAAGCTTATTATTATTCACAGAATAATAGATGAAGTTATGTCATGCATAGATTTTCATTAAATTATCCACCAGGATGGAGAAACAGCTTGTCCAGAGCCAAATTTTGGCCCAGAGTCTCTGGTGTCCATTGGTATGCACTTGAGTCCAGTTTGAGTAGATGACTCTGAATCAGGCGTACAGTAAAATTAACTTTGATATTTTTAACAGAAGAGAAAGGGGCATGTCTTCTATTGATCTTTTCCTTTTTTCCCTTACTTATCTTCTCTCCTGGTGATGTTTCTCAGATGGGTAAGTGTAGAGAGAGGAAATGCCTGCTTCTGAGACGAGGGATAGAGCCACAGGGCATAGAGTCATGGAACTGAGAACTGGCTCTGGGATATTGGTTCATAAAATAATTCTCTGGGATAAAACAATGCTGTACCAGAGTTAGGGGAGCGTCAATCCTCTTCAGGCAATTCACTGATTCGACCAATATTTACTGACTGCTTGACATTTACTTAACCATTGTTCTAAGTTCAGGGATAAAACAATGAACAGAAAACAGATCTGTCTTTTTGCCCTTACATCATTTGTCATCTAACAGAGGGAGAGAGACATTAATCACATAATTTCACAAATAAGCTTATAAAATGCAACTGTGAAGAGGGCAAGATGGAGCAGGGGTGGGGAACCTTTTTTCTGCCAAGGGCCATTTGGATATTTATAACATCATTCACAGGCCATACAAAATTATCAGTTTAAAAATTAGCCTGCTATATTTGGTCAGGCTAATCTGGTAAGGCATGTGATGTTAGCTGGTATTGATTTCGCGGGCCTTATACGGCCCGTGGGCTGGATGTTTTCCACCCTTGTTAGAGGGACTTAACCAGCTAAGGTCAGGGAAGGCTTCCCTGAGAAAGTGACATTTGCAATTAGAACTGAGAGATATATAGGCATAACTAGGTTAAGGAAAGGGTAGATGAGGATTATTATTATTATTTTTAAAGATGAGGATGGAGAAACTGTGGGTTCAAAGATGGTGTTCAGCCTTAAGGGCTGCAAGAAGGTTAGTGTGACTGGAAAGAAACAGATAATGGTACATAATATGACATACAGCTAGAGGAATAAGTAGGAGCTAGACCACATATGGCCTCCTAGGTGATGTTGTATAATTTTATCTTAATTTTTTAAAAAAGCAAACTGTTTATTGGAGTGTTGTTATTTTTATATTAATTTTAAGAGTATCTGGGAGGCAATGAAAGATTCAAGCAGGGGAGTAATATTATCAATTTTTTAATTTGAAAAGATACTCTGGTTTTACCACGAGAGCAAATTAGAAGGAGTTAGGGTAAGTGGACACCAGCCAGTTAGAAGACCATTGTATTAATCTGGGAGAGTTCTTGATGGGCTATACTGGTAGTGGTGCTGATGGAGAACATGGACAATGTTAAGGGATATTTCAGACATAATACTAACCAAAACTGATGCAAATTGGGAATGTAGTGTGGAGGAAAGTGAGATGTCAATGAAAACACATAGGATTCTGGTTTGAGCGATTGCTTGGATGATAGTGTCATATCCTGAATTTAAAAATAAAGGAAAATGATCAATTTTGGGGGAATATTTTATTTTTGGGTTTGAACATTTGTCAAAACATTTTTGAAATATCCTGAATGAGATGTGTAGATAGTTGAATATAGTACTCTGAGCTTAGAGGGAAAGTATCCATTGGAAGTATAGGTTTTCTAGTCATATGGGTATTGGATAGTGAAGCTGTGGATGCAGATGATGTTAACAGGATGAAAGTTTAAGTGGATGAAAAGACAACAAGCCATAGGCCTAATCTGCTATATTCAAAATGTCATCTTTCTCTCTCAGGTCAATAGATAATGAAGCTCCTTGAGTTTAATTCCCAAGCCTCCCCCTCTTATCATCTATCAAGAGATAAAAGTAGTTCACAAAGGAGAAAGTGGTTAATGGTGACATGTTTTCTTGAAGAACCAAATAAGATGAAATTGTCAGTTAGGTAAAGCATTATTATGAACATCCTTTATTGAGAACCATTTCAAGGAACTCATTTGGCCAGATGATAGGTTGAATTAGGCTGAGGAGTAAAGCAATGAAACAGATAAAAAGTTCAGACAACTTGAGAAGTCTGACTGTGAAGGAAAGGAGAGATGGAAGCAATAGTTGAAGAGAAATAAAGAACAGATGAAAAATTTTCATTTAAAATATTTTTTTTTTTATTGATTTTAGAGAGCGAGGAAGGGAGAAGGAGAGAGAGATAGAAATATCAATGAGAGAGAACATCGATTGGCCACCTCCTGCATACCCCGCACTGGGGATCGGGCCCACAACCTGGGCATGTGTCCTGACTGGGAATCCAACCGGCGACCTCTTGGTGCATGGGTCGATGCTCAACCACTGAACCACACCAGCTGGGCAGGATTTTTCATTTTTAATGGCAGAAACTTAGACTGTAAAACTCAATAGGAAATTCAGTTGAGGGGGAGAAATGTTGAATACACAGGAGAGAAGAAAGATAATCAGTAGCAAAATATTTTTTATCATTCAGGAAAACACCTAGTCCAAAGCACAGTTGGTAAATAATTTACATTTAGCTGGAAAAAGAGACATGTCTTTAATTCTCTCAAGAAAGAAGAAAGGTACATGATTGAAAATGTAGATGAATGTTTGATATCTAAGAAATGAGGTAAATCCTTTCTGATGGTATGTATCCATGTTCTTTGTAAAGTTCCTATCTCTTTATGAAAAGGTGATTTGCTGAGTTTGAGAGATGAGGAGGGTGGTTTGAGAATTGAAAACTTATGACAATCACTGAAGTGAGCGTAAGAGTGAACAAGGGACGCCAGAGACAGGTGATGAGATTACTAGGCAGTGGTAAAAGTGTCATTTGAGACTGATGATTTCGGGTTTACAATGGAGCCAATATGGCCTATTGTGTGGTTTTTCTCAGATTGCACTCAGCTGCAGAGAAGCAGGCTTCAAGAAAGCACATAGTCACACACATTCAGTGGTGGATTTCCTTAGAGGGAAGTAATGAATAAAGCCAAAAGGCAGTGGAATGTATAACATTGTCAAGAGTATTATTGAAACAGTGGAGCATGTATTCTAAATGGTCTCAGAAGGGAAATAAAGAAGAAAGAGGGAGATAAACTGGGAGATCATGATGAAGTCAAAGAATTGTTATAACATGTAATTTAAAAAACCAAGCTGAGAGGAGAAAAGTTAGTGGTCAAAGAATATAAATACATTTCAATTTTTGTTTTGGACATAGAGAAGTCAGGGCAAGATCATGCTCATTGGTGATGCAGAGACTGAAGAACTGAGAAGCCAAAGCATTGGACCAGGTGATCCAAGAGCGACACAAAAAAATGGTGTCTTGGGAATGGTGGGGATGATTATAAGCCAGGAAATCAAAGTCTCTACTGATCTACAGACAGTGATCCTGACTTCAGAAGATGATAGCATTTAAAATGTGGAGAGTTTGATGTGATTGAATGATATAAGCCTCAGAGTATTTCCTTTCCTTTCCCTTCCCTTCCCTTCCCTTCCCTTCCCTTCCCTTCCCTTCCCTTACCTTACCTTCCCTGCCTTACCTTCCTTTCCCTACCTTCCTCCTCTCCTCTCCTCTCCTCTCCTCTCCTCTCCTCTCCTCTCCTCTCCTCTCCTCTCCTCTCCTCTCCTCTCCTCTCCTCTCCTCTCCTCTCCTCTCCTCTCCTCTCCTCTCCTCTCCTTCTCTCCCCTCACTTTTTCTCCCTTTCCTTTCCAAGAGGATGAGGAAATAATGATCTAAAAGCAATGAAGAACAAGAAAACATCTAGATTGAGGGAATATGAAGTGTAAGAAAATAATGTGATGTTATCTCTTGAGATAACATAACTTAAGATAAAAGCCAGGTTGCAGATATAGCAGAAGGTGGATGGACAATTCAGAGAAGAGGCCAAAGATATAGAGGAATTGGTGAATTCTGGAATAATAATTTGATAGGATCCACTGGAAAGGTATGGAAAGATGGAATGAGAGAGGCTGCATTAGGGCAATGAAGTACACAGTATCATGTCGATTATGATGTGCTAGAGGACTGAGAGTAGAGGTCTTACCTGTCAGGAATTTATTTAAAAGGTATTAGTCTGAAGAAAACCTGAGATGAATGTGAGTACTGGGCCCTGTGGCCAGGGGGGTTTTCATACTGGAAGGGTCAGTATAGGACGAGAAATTGTGTTCCATGTGCTTTTGTTGACTGATGACTGACTCAGAATTTCAGATTTCATATACAGCACAGGATCCAAGATTCATCTTTCATTTCTTTTCAAAAATCACTTCCTGTTAATTATGACGAGTCTTTACATGTGATGTTCTTCAAAAACCTTTGATTTTTATTGACTTTTTTTCGAATCTTTATTCTGGCTTATTCTCATTTGTTGGTGAGTGTGCATCTGTGTGTCTTCTGACTTTACTTTTGTCTTTACTGAATATTTAGTATGATTATGTTGGTTTTCATTAGCTCTACCCCTGGTGGGGCCTTCAAAATATGTATGCCACCCACTCATTGGAACTGAATTTATGGATATCTGTTGTGTGTGTGGAACCAAAAACTGAAGCTAATTTAAAGATCATATGCTATCAATGAAAATTATAATTAAAAGCTGAGAATGGATGATTAAGTCAAACTTGGGATGATAAAAAAAGCCAGATGGATAAAAGGGAGTTTCGAGTTATGCAGGCTAATCATGCATCTGTTTTTCTTTCTTTGGGGTCTCGCATACTTGAGGCATGAATTATTATGAGCTGACAGGATATTAGCTTGGTTCACAATGTAGAACCTTCCCAGATGGCTCAATGCACTCATTTCCTGCCATGGAATGGTCTGGGATTACTACACAGTTTTAATGCCCTCTTATTTTAGTGTATTATATCATTGTTATTTCTTCTAAAAGTTTTGAATATATTCAATAGTATATTATGTCACTGTTATATACATAAAAATACAGGATGGGGCAAAAGTAGGCTTATAGTTGTGAGTACGCAAAACAGAGTTTATTCTTGTATTATTACTTATTACTTATTATATTATTTTCCATATGAACAACTGTAAACCTACTTTTGCTCCACCCTATATGTTATGTATAACATAGAAATGTATCCACAATATATCATTGAATGAAAAAAGTGGATTATCAAATTGATATATGATACCATTTAGGTAAAATTGTGTGTGTGTGTGTGTGTGTGTGTGTGTGTGTGTGTGTGTGGCATAGAAGGGGTATGAAAATGTATGCCAAACTATTTATAGTAGTTATTGATTACAAGGTATGAGGATTGGAATTTAACTTTTTGCTATGATTTTCTCTTTTGTATCAACCAGATAATAGCGTATAATAAAATATTTACAAAATGCTATATGTTTATACACATATGTATCTTAAAATGAATTAATCCTATTATATTACTTTCACGTCCCTTTTTAGGATAAGAGACCCATATTTGAGATTGGGATAGGTGATTCAGATTCTGTGATTTGGTGTTATAATTTGAAAAACGAACAAAGTTTTTGTTTTGCTTCTACAGCTGACATACATATACATACTTATATGTAGTTTCCTTATCTTTAAGTTATGTTCTTTTCTGAGAGTTTCGAGCAAAACACTGTTTTGAGCCTGAAAAACATGTCGATCCTTGTACTTCTTTATGTGAAAGTATGTGATGTCACATATTTATTGGTTAAACTCTGAACCAACTTAAAAGAAAAATTATGAGCCTTGGCTGGTGTTGCTCAGTGGTTAGAACATCAGCCCATGCACCCAAGGGTCTCGGGTTTGATTCCTGGTCAAGGACACATACCTGGGTGAAGGTTTGATCCCCAGCCCCGGTCAGGGTCACAGGAGGCAACAAATTGATAACATATCGATGTCTCTCTCTCTCTCTCTCTCTCTCCCACACACACACTCTCTGTAAAAATCAATGGAAAAAATATCCTCAGGTGAGGATGAACAAAACGCACACACAAAAATAATTGTGAAATTGAAGTGCTTAAAGATCTCTTAACAACTAGGACAAATAAATAAAAATAATGAAACTTGCTAATTGTCAGGAAGGGAAAGCAAAGAGTTCTAGGAATTAAAGAATGTTAAAGTAATTAAGATTTTTTCCATACTAATGATTATTAAGTAGGGACTTTGCAACCTTTATTTAGAGGACAGTTTTCAGTAGCATAGTGTGGGTACAGCAAGGAGAAGCACAGGAGAGGAGTACCTACCTAAGTTTGGGAACACAGTAGGGATCAGAGAAGACTTAAAGGAATAGGGATTCTGGAGGTGAACTTGAAGGATAGATAGAGGTTAGCCAGACAAAAGATTCCAATATGAATAAATAGAACAAACGGGCTGTTTGGAAAGAATTAGACCAGTTGTGAAGCTTTTAGTAGTAAAGTATAATAAATACAATAAACAGAAAAACCTTGGGAGGGGTTAGAATCCTCAGCGTATACAGACAACAAGAATAACACAATGGCAAGAACAAAATCAACAGCAGCAGCTGCTTTACAACTTCAAAGCATTTGCAACCACATTCTTTTACCTAATCTTTAGAATAACCCAGCAAGATAAGGAACATAAACTCATTTTATGAAAGGAGAAACTAAGGCTTGGAGAAGTCCAGTAAATTTTCAGTTTCCATTGCACAGAAACCACGGAGCTAAACTCAACCCCGAATCTATGGACTCTTCTAGTACTAAAATCTCCTTTGGCGTGAAGTCATTTACATCATCAGATCCTGTCTGAACACTTCTAGTTCCCACCTCATTCACCACAGCTCCTTTCTTTGATGTCTCCTGCCCAGGGGAATCCCAGTCTTGAAAGCTCTAGTTCCATACAAACATGTTAGAAGGAATCTGGACTTGGTAACAGCTTTGGGATGAGCAATACTGGCAATGATATCGCTTTGATAACCCCATAATAATTTCCTAACTTTTTCTCAGTGAAAAAAAAAAGCATACAGGGGATTTCCAATGACATTGTAAGGGAATTCCAGACACCAAATTAATTTTGTACTAATAATGGGAAAAAATTAATTAGCATTAAAGGCCTAATCCTTTTCTTCCCTAAAAGATGCACATATATCGACTATCTATTAACTTCTGAACTCCAAGCTTTGAGAATAGGTGTACGGATGTTCTTATTGAGCAATTTCAATTCCCTGGGGCAACTTCTCAAAACAACAACTTTGCATTCCTCAATTAAGAATTTTTAAATATTAATTAAGGATTTAAGCATGTTTTCATTTGTGGTGTAAGGACATTTATAATAATTCCTTGTTTGGGAAAGCTCTCCAGTTTTTTACTTTTAGCTTCCCCCAGAATGCAAGCTTTTCTTTCTGAAGATGATTCTCATTCACTCTTTTTGTTTGTTTGCATTTACTGCATTTAATGTTTCTTTCTATGATTTTGCTCTTCTTTTATGTCTTGACAACACATTACTTTGTCCTTCTTTCCATGGGGTTTATCTACATAGAATAATGTCTGTCAATCTAATTGTGACTTTAAAAAACAATCTCTTACGCAATTCTCAAAGTTTCTGGAGGTCAAAGAGAGCACGTTCACAGTTCAATCACAGTGATACGCTATCACGGAGGTGGCACCTTTGAATGAGACATGCCCTAAAGGATTGGCTGCCAGACTTTATTTTTAGGCAAGACATTATTCAATGGCAGTTTTAACTTGGAACTAACATAGCTCCCAAGTGAAGTCTCTGATTAACCTGATTTGTTTTGTAGTGCATCCATCTAAGAAATAGAAAAATTGAGTCTATTTATCAGCTCCCAACTCCTCTTTATATTTTTGTCCAGCCTATTAGTCAAGGTCGCTAAACTCAGGGTTGTCAGCACCTGACTTAAGAGCTTAGAGGTGAATTGTGGAATGATACCATTTAGTTCACATTGTTGATATTCCTGCAGGAACTAAAGCTTGGTAAAGTAAAAAGGGAGCCTGCTATGATATCTATTTATCTCCTCAGTGCCCTTCCTGATACCTATTTATCTGGGTGCACTATCTAAGGAATGACTTGTACTGCAAATGTATTTTCTAGGTCATGGTATAACCAAGAGAGAAGATAGAATACTTCTACTTTGTCAAATGAAGACTTTTGCAAAGGCTTCTTTGCTTATTTATTCGACTTATTTTTTAAAATCCTCACCCAAGGATATTTTCCCATTGATTTTTTGATAGAGTCGAAGGGAAAGAGGGAGGGAGGAAGATAGAGAGAGAGAGAGAGAGAGAGAGAGAGAGAGAGAGAGAGAGAGAGAGAGAGAGAGAGAGAAACATTGATGTGAGAGATTTGGCTACATTCTGTTTGTTTTCAACCTTTAGGGGGCTTGGAGGGCAAGCTGAAGATACCTAAAGGAAACACAGCCCTACTGCCCACCAATAGCACATGTTCTTCTAAAGTTAGATTCTGAGTGAGAACTGGGCCAGGAAATGAGTTGTCTGCTTAGAAGGCAGGATGTTTGTGTGGAGATCAAAAGCTTTGAGCGGTCAGTCAGACCATCATTTCTGTTTACTAAGTAAACAAGTTGATCTGCTAAAACAAATTTCTTAAGACAAATAATATTAGGAGACATATTCATCATAGTGTAATGCTTGATAAAAATATTTGTCAGGATAGAAACCCTAGAGAATATATTTCTTTTTACTGTAACCCTATATCTGGCTAGAGATAAAGCATGATGGTTATTATTCATTTCAGGACGAGTCATGATCACCTTGCAATAAGATCCTTGAAAATTTTTGTGAGGATAAAAACTATTGTATGTATTTTAAGAAGTGGAAGTAAAGTAAGGCAAAAATTCTCCCATCTTGCAACATGTGTAAAATGCCATTGAATGAATGATGTTTTGTCATCATATCCAGATGCTGAAAGACAAGTTCCAATGCATAGTTCAAAGTATAATAGTAATAGAATAAGCGTATACTGCAGGTCCTTGGTGATGGTGAATACAGGACAGAAATGGGCAGTTAAATAACAACAAAAGGATTCTGTGAAAAATAATGACTGGGAAAAGGCATGTTTCCAGTATGGAAGGTTTAGAGATTGTTTTGGCTCAACCAAAGGTAATTACAAGTGGACCTGAAAACTACTTGAATATCTTCCAAAGATGCTCAGGTAAAGATGGAAAGCAACAGCAACAGAGACAAGAACATAAAGAAAATAATAAAACACATAAGAAACTGAAAATTTATGAAAAGACAAAAGTAAAGCTGAATATATTTCTCATAATAACAAATAAAAATGGGAAACATTAATTGAAAGAATGAGACTGCATTTGGAACAATTAAAATGGCCAATTTGATACATAAATTAATGAATATATATATCAAGGAAGTAGATAAGCATCTAGAAATAGAACCAGATATATATGGGAAATAAGTACATGGCAAAAGTGTCATTAAGATTTGTAGAAATAAAAATGGATTCTTTAATAAGCAGTTTTGGAATAATGACTAGTCAATTGAAAACATAAAGCTAGAACATTAATACAGTACTTTTAAAGATAAGGTCCAGATTGAACAAGGATTAAATATTAAAATAAAATTATGAAAGAATCAGAAGAAGATACAGTTTTATAATATAATCTTGTATGATGAAGACCTTTTTTAGCCTTAAATAAAAGCCAGAAAGGTATACAACTGAAGATTTAAAATGGTGAACACATAATATTAAAAACGTTTACACTACAAAAAACCCCACAAACAAGGCTAATGAACATGAACATGAAAAATCTTCAATCAATGTGAGAAATAAAAGATAGTATCTGTAGCATACAAAGCACTCTTACAATTTAAAAGGAAATTGGTGATCTCTGAAAAAATATATATAGGCAAAAAGAAGAAATAGAAATGGTCAGGAAATTATATAAATATTTCAGTCTTATTAGCAAGCTAATGAACACACAATAATGAGAAATTGTCACCTTTGTGACCAGCAAATGTAAAGAGACTGATAAAAATCAGATTGGCAAGAGAATGGAAATTGCTTTCCTTATGTATTGTTGGAGGGAGCATATAAACTGACACTTTTTTCCAGAACATAAATTAGAAACATGTGTCAAAACTTGAAATATGTAATTACACTTCTAAGCAATTATTCTAAGTAGATAAATATACAGGAGCACAAGGGGTTTATGAACAATGATGTTCACTGCTATTGTAGTTCTTCTTTCTTTAAAAAATATATTTCTTTATGAAAAAATTTATACATACAAGAGTAGAAAAAGAACAGTATAATTAACAATTAACTAAATCATCCAAATTCAACAATTACCTACATTTTGTTAATTTTGTTTCATCTCTTACCCCTTGTATTTTTATTTGGGAGACCTTGCACTTTTATTTGGGTGTGAAGACAGTATATCAAAGTAACTCTAAAACAATATAATACACTCCACAAACACTTTAGTATGTTTACCTGAGAAATAAAAACTTTGTAATAAAACATAACTAGAGCCCTGGCTGGTTTGGCTCAGTGGTTAGAGCGTTGGCCTGCGGACCAGAGAGGCCCGGGTTCAGTTCCCGCTAAGGGCACGTACTCGGTTGCACTTTGTCCCCGGCCCTGGTTGGGGTCGTGTGGGTGGCAACCACTTGATGTGTCTCTCTCACATTGATGTTTCTCTCTCTCTTCTTCCTTCTCTCCCTCCCACTCTATATCTCAAGATAAAGTGCAGAAATGTCCTTGAGTGAGGATTATATAAAAAAAACATAATTAAATAAGCTATTAATATCCAACCCATTTTAAATTTTCTCAAAAATATTTAGAATTGGTTTGAATTAAGATCTTCAGTTTCATATACTACATTTGGTTCATTATGTCTTTTAGTTTCTTCTTTTTATTTTATTTTATTATTATTATTTGTTTAATCTTCACCTGAGGACATTTTTTCCATTGATTTTCAGACAGAGGAGGAGGGAGGGAGGAAGGGAGAGAGAGAGAAAAACATCTATGTGAGAGAGACACATCGACTGGCTGCGTCCGCACGACCCGACCAGGGCCAGGGATCAAACCGCAACCGAGGTACGTGCCCTTGACTGGAATTGAACGCGAAACTCTGGTCAGCGGGCCGATGCTCTAACCGCTGAGAAAAACTGTCCAGGGCTAGTTTCTTCTTCTTTTTAAAAATCTGTACCACTTTTCCTGTTCCTCTTTTTTTACGCCATCTATGTATTTATTGAAGAAACTCAGTCATTTATATACTACAGAATTTCCTACAAACTGAACTTAACTTATTGCTTTCTGATATGCCATTTAACTTATTCTTAATTGCCTTATATTTACTACATAAGGGTAGATATATAGACCTGATGCAAATTTTTTGACAATAATGTTGCATAAGGAATGCTATGTACTTCCCATTACAAAATACCCAATTGTTCTGTTTAAGTGATATTCAGATCCAGGTGGGTCCAGATGATGTCAGCGTGATGCATCCATTATAAAGTTCTCCAACAACTTCTCACTAGTTGTTTTATATCCATGTGGATAGTTGCATAGATCCATTATTTCATTAGGGATTGCAACACACATTTTCTAATTATGTCATTCCATTTGCATTCATTAGCTGGAATACTTTAAAGTACTTTTCCTTAACTGACTACACAGAAATACATTTTGTACACCAAAGACTAGCTTGATGCTTTCCCTTTGTTATTTTTAGAATGAATTGGTTTCCAAGAAACCTCTAATGGTGAACATTGAATGTGTGTGGCATATATACCATGAATTTGTAGGTTTTCATGTTCTTAATGCCTTTCAATCTATTGTAGTGTTATTCTTTTGATGTACAAATTATCTCTGTTGGCCTAGTAGAAGCCCCTTCACATTTCAAATGGACTCTACTGTCCTTTTGACATAACTCCTGTTGTTTCTTGAGAAGTTTCTTGCTTTTTGGCATATCTGAAGGCCCTAAGCTCACTTTATACATTACTAACCCTTGACCTAGATTCACCCATTTTACCAAGGAGCTTGGCTATTTTTGTGGAGGTGGATGGGAAATAATATTTAAGGATCTGCCCTGGCTGGTGTGGCTCAGTTGGTTGAAGTGTCGTCCCTTGCACTAAAGAGTCCCAGGTTTGATTTCTGGTCAGGGCCCGTAGGAGAGGTAGCCGATTGCATCGAGGTAATGTCTCTCTCTCTCTCTCTCTCTCTCTCTCTCTCTCTCTCTCTCTCTCTCTCTCTCCTTCTTCCTTCTTCTCTCTCTCAAATTAGTTTTGTAATAAAGCACATCCTCTGGTGAGGATTAAAAAATATATATATATAGCTTGGCTGGTGTGGCTCTGTTGGTTGAGTGTCATCCCATGCACCAAGAGGTTGTGGGTTTGATTCTGGGTCAGGGCATATGTCCAGGTTGTGGGCTTGATCCTCAGTAGGGGGCATGCAGGAGGCAGCTGATTGATGTTTCTTTCTCTCTGTCTCCTTTCCTACTTCTCTAAAAAAAATCTATAAAAAAATATTATAAAGACTGACAAACTTCAGAGGAGGGGGGTGTGGGGGGGAGGGATGAGATAAACCAAAGAACTTATATGCATGTATGCATAGCCAATGGACATAGACAACAATGCTTATGGAGTTGGGGTGGGGGGTGGGATAGGGAGGAGGGTGTCTGGGGGGAAAAAAGGAGAAACATATGTAACATAAATAAATTAATTAATTAAAAATATTATAAAGATCAAAATCTCACCACTGAGGATGCTCAGTCCTACTGTATTATTGTTGTTATGGGTTTTCTGTGGACCTAGCTAGGAACTAGGCATTTAAAAAAAGGATAATGAAAATATTGATATTTTTAATTAGAGTTAAGCTTATAGGACTTAACTTCTTTGACTTAAGACTTGGATTTCTTTTTCACTGAAAATCACAGTTCCTAATGATATTAACATAATTATTTATTTGCTTTGTCCTATAGTATAATAGCTTCAAAATAACAAAAATATTATCATAACTCACTGAATGTAGTTTAAGATTACTTTGCAATTCATTTTGTCCTTAGACTATATCCAACTAAGAATTTATAGTCAAAATACTATGTTTTGGAGTCACTTGAAATAAT
Source organism: Tadarida brasiliensis (assembly GCA_030848825.1). Lineage (NCBI taxonomy): Eukaryota > Metazoa > Chordata > Mammalia > Chiroptera > Molossidae > Tadarida > Tadarida brasiliensis. The sequence goes on along the minus strand of CM061267.1, from coordinate 70,478,957 downwards.
TCTCAGCCATTGTCTTAGTCTGCTCAGGCTGCCATAACAAAACAGCATAGGCTGGGTGGCTTAAACAACAGCAATTTATTTCTCATGGGTCTGGAGATCAGAAGTCCAAGATTAAGAATTAGTCTCCGGTGAGGCTTCTCTTTCTAGCTTTTAGAAAGCTGTCTTCTTGCTGAGTGTCCACCTGGCCTCTCTTTGGTGTGTGCGGATGTGTAGAGAGTGCTCCTGCCTCCTCCTCTTCCTATTGGGCACTAATTCCATCACGAAGCATCTTCTCATGACCTCATCTAAGCTTAATCACTGCTCAAGGGCCCCACCTCCAAGTAACATCATGTTGGGGGTTAAAGTTTTAACATATGAATTTCGGAGGGACACAAATATTCGTTCATTCCATACTAGCTACCTCCACTGATATTTCCTATTCCCCACCTTTATTTTTTCCCCGAGCACTTGTTACTTTCTAAAATACAATATATTTTTATTGTTTAATGTGTGAATTGTTTATATTTCTGATTAGAATTGCACCTCCATCGAAACAAGGATTTCAGCCTTTTCATGTATTGATTCTTTGGAACCTCAAAAAATGTCCGACTCATAGTCGATGCTCAACAAATATGTGTTGAATAGATAAGTGTCCAGAAAGTCTTAGAGGTTCAAGTAGGTCATAAATATAAAAAGGAAGAGGTAGCCCTTGTGAGAAATAGTCTGCTCAACTCTGGAATAAACAATGTGTTATAGGAAATCATTGTGTTATATTCACATCCATAACTGTGAACCTCTTAACAGTCATTCAGTGAATTTATAAATTAAAATTCCTCTTTGGAAAAATATCTAGTTAATAGAGTTACAACACAAATTAGACTATCTAAAAAAGGAACAGCAAAGTAATTTAAATTCCAATGCTGATATGGGCTTTTGTTTATTATAAAATAAAGATTTTTCCCTTTACTTTAGAATAAACAACTGAGACAAACTGGCTTAATATTTCCTTTAGTTCTGCTCATAAGCTATTTCAAGCAACATAATTGGCTTATATTACCCATCTTGTTTTCAATATCCATATGGTGACCATTATGTAAATGTTCCCTGCAAATAAATGATGTGGGTTAGTAAACAATGTATGTTATTTGCTGCTGAAACCATGATTATGTGAAAGAAAAAAGTCATTGAATCATCCTAAAAAAAGGACTAAATTCTAGGAGAATTATAAATAGGAAATAGCCAATAAAATTAAATGAATGTCAGGAACACTTTACTGGAATCTGTCAAGGAGGCATAACTGGGAAGAGGCTTTAAGATGATAGAACACATTTTCTAAGTTTTTCAAGGAATACAGTTTATGAAGACTGAAAACTAGCCACTAGGAAACGGAAATTCTATGTAGGAAAATTATGACTGAGGTAATCCAGTGCTGGGGTGTTACTTTTTGCTCCTCAAAAACCCAAATGTGTGTAACAAGGAGAGGAGCCCTCGTGATTATTAATGGCTATTTTAGATATTTCAGAAAATGCAATGAAGACATGGGATTTAGTAGACATTGTACATTTCTTACTAATCCCAAGATTATGTTTTCTTTTGTGGATTCCAAACTTGAAGAATTTTGGATAATATTTGTAGCCTATTGGATGGAAAGAGCATCACAGGAGACGAAAAGTATATGGCATCAAGTCAAGCAGTTAGGGACCATATTCTAGTTAGACCAGCAGCTCAGGTAGATTCCTCTCAGAGACCTTCAAATACTTCATTTTGAGTTAAAGGTTTTCTGTCATATTCAGTTATAGACCCATAGATCTTAGCATTTAGTTTAACCTTTTTGTTACACATGAAACAGAGTGGACCCTGCAGGCTTCGGGAGCTTTCCATGGTCACATTAGACAAGTTATAGGAGGCCAAGACTGAAACACATTGTTTGCCAGTTGGTCTCCTTGCTGGCAGAAGGGATTCCCAGTTTGGTTTATTACTGGATGAGAACGGCCAAGTAAACACACACACACACACACACACACACACACACACACACAGATTCACATATACATATACATGTACTTTTATTTATGTACCTTAATTCTATTCATAAGTACCTAATGATATGTTCAGTCAGATGATCTTGGCTAGAATGTGATCTTGGTCTGTTTCCTAGGGCACCACATTTTCCTAGCAGCACCTTTAGCTTAGGACGTACAATAGTGATGTGTTTTTCTGTTTGTTTGTTTTAAGGCTGATGAAAATGGCACACAGTTCCTTTCATTTATTTTCTTTTTTGGTTGCTGGCATTCAGAAAAGATCAGAAGCATATAGCACCTCTGACTGAAAGCACAAGTACTTAAAATCGCCCTGTGACAATCGAAAACAAAAAATAGACTACGGAAAAATAACATATTGTCTTACTGCCTCCCTATGTAACAGCAGAGAGAGGGTGTGAGGGCATGCAGGATCTTGTCCTTAAATGACACAACTTTAAAAACCATCAGGTAAAAATTAACAGCTTAAAAAGTAAGAAGTAGAGAGGACATTGTTAAAAAGTATACTGTTTACCTTTTTACAGGTTTTTTTTTTTTTTTTTAAATGATGTGATATTCTTTCTAAATTGTAGGGACTATGCATAACCCTTCTATAGTTAACGTTTTCTATAGAATATCTTTTGGATTTTTTTTTTATAGTTTTTGAAGACATCCCATTAAAAATTTGAAAGTTCAGCCCTGGCCAGTTTGGCTCAGCAGTGAGAGCGTCGGCCTGTGGGCCGGAGAGTCGTAGGTTTGATTCCGATCAAGGGCAAGTACTTCGGTTGTGGTTAGATGCCCGGCCCTAGTCAGGGTCACTGGGGAGGCAACCAATTGATGTGTCTCTCTCACATTGGTTTTTCTCTCTCTCTCTCCCCCTCCCTCCCTCACTCCCACTCTATCTGAAAATCAATGGAAAAATATCCTCTAGTGAGAATTAAAAAAAAATTTTTTTTGAAAGTTCAGAATAAACTGTAGTAGTTCATCAAGATTTAATTTGAGCCCAGCCGGTGTGGCTCAGTGGTTGAGCATCGACCCATGCACCAAGAGGTCGCCGGTTCAATTCCTGGTCAGGACACATGCCCAGGTTGTGGGTCCGATCCCTGGGGGCGGGGGGGCATGCAGGAGGCGGCCAATCGATGTTCTCTCTCACCAATGTTTCCATGTCTCTCTCCCTCTCCCTTCCGCTCTGTCTAAAATCAACAAAGAAAAAAAAATTAAAAAAAAAAAGATTTAATTTGATTTGGGAGGATCTAGTCCTCTTTTGTGTGCACTATTGAAGTATTAATTCAGTAACTCCATAAAAATGGCTTCTCTTGGTGGTGCATCTACCTTTTGTAGGTTGGTACATTTTGCTACTTATCAGAAATGTGTGTTTGTGATCTAGGTCAAAGAAGTGAAATTATAAAGGACAAGAATATGGGCTGAGTAGTGAAGATCTTAATAGTATCTAGTGATTTCTAAGGTGGGGGCACTGATGATGAAATCTGTAACCCCACTGAGCCCAGGGCATTGCAATGGGGGTCTTCAGGATGGACGAGCCTGAAACTTGCTCCCGTTGTTTCTCCCCCAAAACCTAGAAACACAGGCAGCTTGCTAGATTCATATACAAATAACTCTATGGACAACATAGCAGCTTGTGAAAATTAAATTAGAAAATGCTTCCCCTTTCAAAAAATACTATAACTTCCAAGTTAAATTTAGAGGATGAACCACCAAATAAATATTTTCATTGAAATGTTTCTTTCTTGTTCATTATATGTTAAAAGAGAGAGAGACAAAACTGGAACTGTAAGGAGACCACGTGTTTAAAATGAAATGCATTTGGAAATGTGGGGAAATCCATCAGGAGTGGTGGAGGAAACCACGGGCACTTTTAAAATACTGGAATGAAATACTGATGAGGGCTGTGGAGTTAGCCCAGGAATTCTTTCTTGGTTTTAGTGGATTTGCTCTTTTAAGCATCTGTTTCAGCCTCCTTACAGTAAGCAGAGGCTACATAGAAAATGAAAATATCCCAGATGTGTTTGAAATTAGAATTCCAGATGTGATTTAGATCTTGCCAATGCTACTTGCATTCAGAACTGAGTTAAGCAAGGACCAAGGCCTAGTGTATGAGATCCTCATTTTTGTGGGTGCAGATTCAGCAAGATTTGCATGACTGTGGGCTAACAGTGGCCGTGGTGGACTTGGTCCCAGATCATTTCTAAGGCAAGGGTGATTGTGGAGTCATAGTTGGCTCCGAATTCCCTCCCAGAAGACACAGCTCCCTTGGCAGGCCAGTTCTGCTGTGTGGTTCTGGGAGCCATTCCTGGAGGCCTAGCCCCAGAGCCTGCTCCTACAGCTCTTGTAACAATTTTGTCAATACCTTATTCCCTGTATGAAATTATTTTTGAATTTCCTGTATTAAATTATTTTCTGCTTAAAACAGCTATTTTCTAATATCTGCAGCTGAACTTTTACACAATAGTAGACAACATCCTTCTCGCATGCTTCCAGTGCAGTCCTGCTGGAAGGGCTTATGAAAGAGAAGGACTAAATGTGTTGAAGTTTGACACCCTCCCCCCTATTCGTTCTCTTCCTATTGTGTTCTCTCTGGAATCAGAACCAGACCACCACGTTTTTCATCTTTGGCAACTTATCTGAACTCTCTGTGCCTGAGAATCATCATGTCTACTGCACATTTATGATTATTAAATTATGACAGCATGTAAAGCTTGCAGCACGATTCCTGGTACATAGTAAATGATCAATAAACAAGAGCTACTATTAACATTATTCCTCTGTATAACTTCTGTCATTCATAATGACAGCTACTTGATACATGGTTTGCATACCGTTGAGGGGAAGAACTAGGTTTCATCCATTCATCTTTCTATCTCAAGAGCGTATCACAAAGCTTGACACTTAGTAAATATTTAGTGCTTCTTGAACAACTGTTTCTAAATGAAGAGTCTATGAGTTTAGAAGATTCTCAACGTTCTCATAGTATCTTTATTCTTGTATTTTCTTTTGGGAAATTAGAATATGCCTAACCCTCTCTGGAGCCTTCCCCGTGAAGAAGAGGTAGATGAGAATAACAAATTTAGAAGAATGGTTGCCATTTCAGATCTTGCCCTTCGTGTGTAATGAAAGTAAGACCCTCAGTTACTGTTCTCTGCTCAAGTTCACAAACATACAGACCTACAACCAGTTCCCTATCATTCATCAGATTTTTCTGTGGCATCACGTTAAGAGATGGTCATTAATGTCTCATCCAGCCCTCAGAGTCTATGATTTGAATGTACCCCTTCAAACTATTATTGAAAACGTCCACACTTTTTTTTTTCTTTATTGATTTTTAGAGAGAAAGGGAGAAGGAGAGAGAGATAGAAACATTGATGAGAGAGAATATCGACTAGCCGTCTCCTACATTCCCCCCACTGGGGATTGGGCCCACAACCTGGGCATGTGCCTTGAACAGGAATCGAACTTGCGACCTCTCGGTGCATGGGTTGACGCTCAACCACTGAGCCACACTGGCCAGGCTTCACACTTTTCTTAATGGTATAATTGTATCTTTTAAAAAATTATTGAAGACTATAAATCTAAGCATCAATAATTGCACTCTGATACAATACAGTGACATATCAGAGTAATTACAGGTCTGTAGGAACTTATTTCCTGAAACTAAGTTTCCACGGTGTAGGGGCCTTAGGTCTTCTTTTATGCTCTTGTGTCCAGTGTTGTTGTTTTTTTTTCTCATTATGAGGCATGCAGATGTCTCTTCTTGCTCCAATCAACAATCTCCCCAGAAACTCTCACCAATTTCCTAATTTTCTTCTTCTAATCTTCAAGTGTTTAGGAAACCAGGAGAATAAGCAATTATAACTAGTACAAGCAAAAAGTAAATTGACTACGAATGAGAGCTTTGGGATTTTTCTACGGAAAAAATATGAATTTTAGTGGATAGACCATTGGTATTGCTTTGGCCCCTCAAAGAGTTTTTTACCCCCTTCTCTTCTATTTCCACTGGAGTTTTAATAATTGAGGTGACCAGACAAGTAGCTTTAAGATATGTTAAATTAAGTACCAATTCAGAACATTGAAGCAGCATCTAATGACAAATTGGGATAAACTAAATCTCTACATAAGGTAAAATGCTACAGCCACTTTGAAAACATTCTGATGATTTCTCAAAAAGTTAAATCAGAGTTATCATTCGATTCATTAATTCCACTCCTAGGTATATACCCAAAAGAAATAAAAACATGTCCACACAAAAACTTGTGCAAGAATGTGCATAGCAGTTATTATTCATTATAGCCAAAAGGTGGAAACAACCCAAGGGCCCACTAACTAATGAATGCATAAGTAAAATGTACAATATCCACACAATGGAATATTATTTGGCCATAAAAAGGAACAAAGTACTGATACATGCGACAGCATGAATAAACCTTGAAAACTTTATGCAAATGAAGACAGTCACAAGAGACTAAATATTATATTATTCTATTTATATGAAATGTCCAGAAGAGGCAAATTTATAGAGAAAAAAAGTAGATTAATGGTTGGCTAGGGCTGGGAACGGAGGTGTGTTGTTAGGCAATTTTTTGGAGTGAGAGCTAAAGGGTATAGGACTTTTAGGGGGTGGTGATGAAAATGTTCTAAAATTGACTGTGGGGATGGTAGCACAACTCTGAATATACTAAAACCATTGAATTGTACACTTTAAATGGGTGAATTGTATGGTATGTGAATTATATGTCAATAAAGCTGTTACCAAAATATGTCTCCATGTAACAAAATGGTCAGTCTCCAGTTGGAATGCCATCAATTTCAAACAATATTTTATTCAAGAAACTTAGAGATTTCTTTAAAGTTTATCGTTAAAAGATCCTGTGTGTAATAGCATTTTGATAGGAACAAACGCACTTCCAAAATTGTCTATTTCGATGGTAGGAAATTTAGCCAAATATCACCACTCCAAATATACAATGATACACAGTAAACTCCCACGTGAATGCCTCGTGTCCCATCTAATTTATTTGTTTCCTTATGGAAGACATCACTGTCTGGCCTCTCACTTACAGTGTGACGCAAACAGGATTTCTTAATTTAAAGACAGGAAGGTTCAAAAGCACAAAGATGATTAGTCAGCACAGAAGAATTTCTAAGGTCCTGGTTAACTTGGAATGGAGTCAAATTGCTTTCCTTTCTTTTTCATTGTTACTGTGGAGATCAGGGAATTGTAACCACATGTGGTTTGGACAGGAAGCTTCTTACACTTTATCAGAAACAAAAGGGCAGAGGGCAGCCGCCCTGAGGTGGGGCAGGACTGGCCAGCAGGGGCCTGAGATGCGTTCTTGGTTCCATCAGGGCTTGCTGGGTGATGCTGATGACTCATGGTGTCTCTCAGGCCTACTTCCCCTGTGTATTACAAGTTTTCAAATTAGGTCCTGGAAAAAGATGTATCAGCTTACTGACCTGCGGTAGTTTTCCGAAACTCGCCACAGCAGGATTCTCACCTTCTTGTGGTTATTTAATTTTTTTTTTTCAAAAGCAAGACAACAATATGGCATTTCCTTATCAACTAAGTTTAAATAGGAGAGAATAGGAATAAAATTGTTAATGATTCCATCTGAACTGCCCCGAGATAAATGTATTTTGGGCACAATTTTTAAGACTGAAAAAATTGTGCCATGGACTAATAAGAAAAATCTCAAAATAATTACTCCCCATATCTTACTTTTATATAAATTGGACATTTTTCTCCATATGACAAACTTCTGGATGAGGGAAATGGTATCACAAGAAACTATTTCTATGTGTGTGTGCTCATGGCCGTGTCTATCTGTGTATGTACAGGTGTTTATAACTTAGACATGTAGCATTTGTTTTGTTATTTTTGTTTTGTTTTTCATCCTCACCAGAGGACATTTTTGCATTTATCTTCAGATAGAGCGGGAGGGAGAGAGGGAGGAAGAGAGAGAGAGAAACATTGATGTGAGAGAGACACATTGACTGGTTGCCATCCACACGACCCCAAGCGGGGCTGGGGACAAACTGCAACCGAGGTACATGCCCTTAGCGGGAACCAAACCCGGGACTCTGGCCCGCGGGCCGATGCTCTAACTGCTGAGCCAAACCGGCCAGGGCGACATGTAGCATTTGTAAGAATTCAGTTACTGCAACAGGGCAAGAGATACAATTATCAACATTATCAAGTAGTTGAATGTTTTTTGGATGATAGTCTATTTAGAATTTTAAAAATTTGCCGGCTGGTGTGGCTCAGTGGTTGAGCATCGACCCATGCACCAAGAGGTCGCTGGTTCGATTCCTGGTCAGCGCACATGCCCAGGTTGTGGGCCAAATCCCCATTGGGGGGCATGCAGGAGGTGGCCAGTCCATGTTCTCTCTCATCGATGTTTCTATCTCTCTCCCCCTCTCCCTTCCTCTCTCTCTAAAATCAATAAAGAAAAAATAATTAAGGTAATTTTAAAAATAAGAGCTATCATTTGCTAACAAACTTAATATTTATGTTGATCATTGGCAAAAAGTTGTTTTAAGTGATTATTTAAATCGTATACCACTTTCTAGTCTTAAACTCTGTGAGACTGGGTGTGAAGCTGTTAGAAGATTCTGAGATAACCCTTCGATGGAAATGCCTAGTGGCATTGCAGCCTTTCCAGTGCAGTGGAGAGAATCCGTTTTCAGTTTTAATCCTAAGTAGAAAGTGAATAATTTCTGACAAAATGAATTTAAAACATGGTACAACTCCAAGAATTCTCATACAACAGGAAGCAGGCAGCCTTGACCCTACATCCCCATCCCAAGTGCCCTCTTTGCCCACAGGAAAAATGCATGTGCCCAAGTTCCATGTATCTGTTCTGTGAATGCACATAAAACATTCAGGATGGAGAGCAAGGGCATCACCACCCTGTCCGTTCCTGGGTTAGGAAACAAAAGGTGCACCTGTTACAGGTTGGTCAGCTCAGGTGACCTGTGACTCACAAAAAGAAGTCCCTTCTGTTAGGTCCACACTGGGGGAGCTGGCTGGCCACAAGGGTACGCGGGTTCACTGTGCATGAAGTTCCTCTTAGAGGATTCTGTTCTGGCAAGTGGATTTAGCAATATTGTAGCAAATTCTCATGTTGTCTTCAAAAATCCTAAATCTGTGAGCACAGATATTGTGTAGACAATTGATCTGATTAGGAGTGGTAGCAAAGTTCGCTATGATGCATATCCTGTAACTGCTAAATGGGCTGAGGTGAGAGACTAAAACGGATTAGACTACACTGTGAAAAGTCTGACATTTTCTAAAAATCTGCTTTTTTAATATTAAATCTCATATTAGTTTATGTTTGGACTAATTGTGTCACAAAAGTCCTATTTATTCATTTAAGTGCAAAACAGGTGGAACAACTGATTAATCCTAAGGGCTAAGTAACATGAATAAATTAATTTACGGGCCAACTGAAAATGAGATTAAGACAGGAACACAATATACAGAGGACGTATTGTAGAATTATACACCTGAACTCTATATAATTTATTAACCAATGTCACCCCAATACATTCAATAAAAAAGAAAAAAGTGAACTAATGTAAATTAAAGTGCTTTGAAACTTGTGGTACAGTTATTAAAGGTAAAATATTATTATAATAATTGAAGAATATTATGGGTCTTAGCATCATTACTAACTCTTCATGGTTTAATTTTAGGTGATTGCCAGTATGAATTATGATCAATACTTAATTTCACTATATGCAGCCTTTCTAAAGATTATGCAAGTTTCCTTTGCCAGGAAACTTTTCTTAAGTGTAGAGAAAAACATTTTTTTTTTGGTATCCACCTGAATACAATAAAGATGTCCTAATCAATAGACCTGCATCAATGTCACCAATCAACAAGTTTTATCATGCATTGATTATGAACCAACAATTTAAATCCTTCTGTCTCCTTTTCAAAAGGAAAATTCTGAAATACTGTGGAGAAACGAAACATCTTTGTTTTTCCCCTTGGACAGATCTGAAAACATCCCTCCACTCACGCGGCAGTCAAGGATGTGATAGGGCCACGCGCTGCGTGTGTTGTGCGTGTTCCCTCAGTGGATCCTCACACAAACCTGAGAGGCGACCACCAGCTCCAGTGTGTCGATGAGAAAGATGAACCCTCCAAATGACCTACCGTGGGCTCACACAGGCAATTCCCAACTCTGCACACTTCCAGTGGGATGACTTCTTTTTTCTGTCTGGATTTCTGCCTGATTTAAGAATACACTTGGCTCGAATATTGCCTTATAGTTTCATCTATGGGAGAAGAGTGGAGAAGAGGAACAGGGCACAGAGGCAAGAGGAAAACAGAGGAGAGATGTTCTGGCTTCAAGCTTCTACTTCAGGAATGCTCTCGGGCACCACCTGTCTTTGGCCTTCCTGGGATGGTGGACCTTCTTCTTCATGTATGATTCCTAAGAAAGTGTGGTAGGCAGAACAATGGCCTCCAATGACATTTCTGTCTTAATTCCCAGAACCCTGTCAATATTTCAGCCTACAGGGCAAAGGGGAATTAAGGTTGCAGATGGAATAAGATTACTAAACAACCAGCTTTACAACTGGGAGATTATTCTGGATTATCTTGGTAGGACCAACATAATCACAAAGGTTCCTAAAAGTGGAGAAGGGAGGCAGAACAGCCAACATCAGAGATTTAAAGGTAATGCCCTGCTGGCCTGATGGCTGGAGGAGGGAGTCATGAGCCAAGGAACCAGGGGCATCCTCCAGCAGCTGGGAACGGCGGGGAACAGAATCCTGCCCACAGCCACCAGGAGCCTGCCCTGCCGACATGCTCATTTTAGCCCAGTGACACCTGTGTTGAACTTCTAATCTAAAGAACTATAAGCTAATAAATTTGCAGTGTTTTAAGCTATTACATATGTGAAATTTGCTACAGCAGCAAATAGAACACTAAAACATTGAGCCAACCCTGTGTTCCTCTGAGTATAGGAGGGAAGCAGAACATGGTCAACCTCTCCTCCTAATGGCCAGATCTCGTTTCCTCATCGCAATTTTCCTTGCATTTGGTTCTAATCAAAGTTAATGATCAGTTACCATTTGTCCCTGGCATTGCTTTAAGCATTGTCACATATGACATGTAGTGCTCGACATAATCCTGTGTATTGGATGTGCCATTCCACATTTCATAGAAAAGAAAGCAGCTTCCTTCTCCTGGACTATCTTCCTCCAGTAGTTGCTATGAAACTACTCTTTCCTTATTCTTCACCTGGTTTGGGGGCTGATTTGCTCTGTCTCGTTTCTTGCCTCCTTTGCCTTTGCCCGTTCCGTCTCTTCTCCCCTCTGGCACACATTCTTTCTCAGATCTAAATCGATCCAACGTCCCTATCTGTGTTCCATCTCTGTGTTCCTGGTCATGCTTTCAACCACTTAAGTGATGTTTCTACCTTCAAACTCAAGAAACCAAAGCTAACTCATTATTATTCCAGTCACATTTTCAGTAAATATCTGTGGAATCTATATCACGTTTCAGGTGTTGTTTGCTGCCCTGGGAACATTTAGATGAGTAAAACACAGTTCTGTTCTTGAGGAGATGGACTTGTAAATGACTATAGTATAAAAAGTACACATTATAATAGAAGTATGAAAAGTAGATCAAGCAGCAAGAAAGGGGAGACTTTAGCAGTCTAATGGCTCAAAGAAAGTTTTCCAGAAGAGATGAAAACTTTTGATATGACTTTGAAGGAGATTTTTAAGCAGATGAGGAAAGAGAGACATTTAGTGCAAAAGGCCCAGTGTGTGCAAATGCACAGGGGTTCCGGAGAGAGAATGACACACTCAGAAAAGTCTATGGTTTGCTAGCTTCGATGCTTAGGGGTGGGCAATCTGTACTGAGGTTGACAGTACCACTATCTATTGAAATATTCACCTAGAAAATATCTGCCTTTCTCCTCTCCCAATAAATACAACCACAATCAGTATTGCTGATTCTATTTTCCATAGAACTTTTGATCCTGTTTTATCCTCCTTTCCCTCCAGTGGTCATTGCCCTAGTTTAGGTTCTTATCATAAATCATTGTGGATGGGTTATTGCTACAAGTTTGAGAAAAGAACTCTGCCTGCACTGTTATCAGCCCTTTACCCTGTTCAAAAATAAATATGCCCTATTATGCTTATGTAATATTATGCTGGTTTTGAATTTTGAAACACAAGTAAGCAATTTTAAAAACATCGGAATAACTTTTCTCAGTGTGAAATCAGTGCAAAGAGAGCCCCACCATTTTTTTTTTTAATTCATGGAGTTTATTCTTGTTCTCATACTTAGCAATATACGGAGTGATCAGTGTCAGAGACCAGGCAGGCACGAGTCTGTCATATGGAAGCGTGTTTAAAGGGATCCATGAGGATGGCTCTGAGAAGCATTTCAGGAGACAGATATGTCAGTGTGTCAGTGAAACGGTTTGGAATATGGCGCTTACCAAAGCTGTGGAAGGAGCCAGGAACGTGAGTTCTGTTCGATTAGGAGAGAGAGGGAGAAAAGGAAGTGGTGATGGGTGATGTATTTATGTAGTCAGGCTCCTGGCTGAGCCACACCCTCAGCCGAGGCGGCTTTAACTGACTTGTCATTGTCACCTTAAGAAATGGATCTGTAACTATAATGCCTTTCAAAAAGTTATTACATTTATAATAACTTTTTATAATAGCCCTGGCTGGTTTGGCCCAGCGGTTAGAGCGTTGGCCCACAGATCAAAGAGTTGCGGGTTCGATTCTGGTCAAGGGCACATACCTCGGTTGCGGTTCATCCCTGGCTCTGGTCGGGTCGTGTGGGAGGCAACTAATTGATATGTCTCTCTCACATCCCTGTTTCTCTCTCCCCCTCCCTCCCACTCTATCTAAAGATAAATAGAAAAATATCCTCGGGTGAGGACTAAAAATTAAAAAGTTAAAAAGTTTTCATAGATTTTGTTTGATTCGCACTCTAACTTTGTAGATACGGATTATTATCATGCATTTCACAAATGGAAGGAATTGGGGCAGAGTGTTTGAGAGGCTTCTTCAAGATGAAAGGAGCTAGTTAGCAAGCAATCTATCTAGAATCAGGTCGGTCACCTGGAGCTCTTGTTTTATGTGAGCCTGACTCGGCGCTTACAGAGAGAAATGAAATTATGAAACAAGATACAGCTTTGTTGAAGGCTGATCCTGAAACATTTTGGAAACCAATGTGAAATTCGCAAGCACATTCAGATACATTTTCTAGGAAATGTCTAAAAATTGTTTGTCCTGGTTTTTGATTATATAGTTTTATCCTCCGTGAATCTGTTTTTTTCAGGCACATTTCCAGTTTTATGCAATCAGCTTATTCTTTTCATATCGATCACATCACATATCCTGATTCGGTGTTTGGTAAATTTGGTCATCATATGATTTGAGATTTGATTATCATATAAATATCACATGTGTTAAAAGACTATTGTAGTGGCTACTTCCTATCAATAGATCTCTTTTCCTCTTCTAAGCATTTAAAAAATTTAATACTTTTCATTTCTCTCTCTCTTTTTCATCAGTTAGAATGAGTATTCAAAGGAGAAAATGTGTGTCTCTCACAGTGCTGGGTCCTTTTTCATGAGACAGACTAACGAAGTCCTGGCTAAGGGTTCCAATGCCCTGCTAGAATTTTTAGGCAACTTCAAAATATCCAAAATATATGGAAAAGAATAAGAAAAAGTTAACGTTAATCAGTTCTTTCACTGTACCTTGTGTAACTTATTATGACCTGAGATTCATGAGCGTACTTGGTGCAGTCTCTTGTGTGTGCTTTTTCAGGGCCGGGAACAGCTGTGGCAGAAGCAGGCAGTCTCACTAACCCTATTCTTCACCTGTGGTACAGGCAGGTGCCTACCCCCACTCTTGAGAGCAGTCCCCCAAATGTCACGTCATTCTGTAGTCTTCCGGGGAAGAAGTGCTATCCAAGGTCAATGAGAGGCCTTTTGAGTCTTCTGTCTGGGCTCCTAAAATGCTCTCTGCTGGGATGGGAAGTGAACCTACTAAGGTAGCCAACAGACAACAGGGACTCTCCTTGTATCTGTGTCTTCATTGAGTTTAGTTATCTCTTTCAACAATGCATAATTTTAGATAACACATATGTTACCTAGATTTTTTTTTTTAGACTATAATGCAGAGAGGGACATTTTTACTATTAAGAAAATTATACCAATTGAAACTGTAAAATAGTTTTTTTACTCCTAAAATGATAGTACTTGACCATAATATGTAAAATTGTACTTAGTGATAAGTAATCCCAAATTGGCTACAGTTAGCTTGTAACTTCATCCCTAATCCCTGGGAAGTAAAGAGTGAGAGGAACTTCAAAACTCAGTCAGCCACCAGGAAACACTGACATTTCTTACAAGGATTCAGAGATTTCAAAAAAGGTATTCTGATTGAAATATCTCCTGAAGTTGGCCCCACCAGTATAACATACTCCTTCACTGCACACAAACGTAAACACACACTTTGTCTAATACTGTAAGTACTCATTCTATGAAAATATATAAGATTATGATGGCCACATAGAACGGGATTTTCCCACAATATTTTATTTTATTTATTTATTTTTATCCTCACCTGAGGACATTTTTGCATTTATTTTCAGATAGAACGGGAGGGAGAGAGGGAGGAAGAGAGAGAGAGAGAAACATCGATGTGAGAGAGACACCTCAAGTGGCTGCCACCCACACGACCCCACCCACGGGGGCCAGAGACAAACTGCAACAGAGGTACGTGCCCTTAGCGAGAACCGAACCCAGGTCTCTCTGGTCTGTGGGTCGACCCTCTAACCGCTGAGCCAAACCGGCCAGGGCTCCCACAATATTTTAAATATTTTAAAAACAATAGGTATTACTGGCCATTATGTTGGGGAAGGAGCATTGAATGAAAATTCAGTACATTTTATAAAAATGAATGAATTAATTTTCAGAGAATACAGATAATCTGAGAATAATTCAGTTAACCTGCTGGGTTTGGAAGTACAGCAGAAGTTTTCTTAACCAACTTTGAATTAACCACTTTGCCACTTAACTTCCACTCTCCCTCCCTCTGTGAGTCACACCAGTTGATATCCACAGCACACAGGATGCTCGTGGCTGCTGGACTGCTCTCCACCCACATGCTTCTGCTACTTCCAACTGACTTGTACATTACTAGAGTAAGATTGTTACCAAACCCATTAGTGCCAAATGTGTGTGACCTTAAAATTATGATACTTAATTAGATACAAACACACCAATGAAATATAAATTTGAAGAGTTCTGATTTCTGTGGGTTGTAAATACTCAAAAGGAATTGTTTACATCGTTCTTGCCATATCAGGTATGGATAAGAACACTGTAGAAGATGGGTGTAGGTATGAGAATTTTCTTCATTAAGGTTGCTTCACAAGTATCTCTATGTGTTTTTGCTCCACATTAAAAAATGGGAAACTAAAATTTGAGGATGATACATTACTGGTTTGGTCAAGAAAGGTGATATGGAACTCTGATCATCTGATCCATGCTCAATGAAAAGGCTTTAGTGCTACATGAAAAGATTCCAGATGAACATATATTTTGTATTTTCCAACTTAGAATGTTTAAGATGTATGTGTTACTTGTATACCCACTCATTTTGAACTGGCTTTTTGATTAACTGAAAAACTACTGGTTTCAACCTTGTTAGATGAGCACCTACCCCACCTTGATTCAAATCAATGTTCTGTGAATAAGCAACTTTTATTTTGTGTTTGCAAAACTTCTTTCTGGGATTTGTAAGGTAAGTTAAGGGAATGATTATTTTCAGAATTTAATAAACAGGGCATGAAGATCACTTCAATAAAAATGACTATGGTAAATACTGAGATGGCTTGAAAAACTGGAAAAGAAAAAAACATAGGGAAAAATAATATTCTTCAAAACACAAAACACATGCTTATAGAAAAGAGAAAGGATGAGAGAGAGAGAGAGAGAGAGAGAGAGAGAGAGAGAGAGAGAAAGAGAGAGAGAGAGAGAATGAGAGAGGTAAAGAGATAGGGCAACAAAATGCATGTTCAGATATTGTTAAGGATCCTACTTGGTCCTCAATTTTTCTGTTTTTGTTTGTTCTGTTAGAAATCCGTCTATTTATTTAAGACTGGGTACATCAGCTATTGACCTTTTTCAGTTAAATTACTGTTAACAATTTTAATGGAGTTTTGAGCACACAAATTATAAACCATCTACTGATATAAGAAAATAGATGATTCTGTGAGCCATTCCTTATTCTCTCATCAATCTAAAAAACAAAAGGGTCTATCTTTGTCATAGGTCAGGTTCTTAGCGAAATAGTGGCTGAGATGGAAATACTGTGCTGACATTTTTTAGGTAATGTGAGGGTCAGCCATTATGAGAGAGAGGGAAGAGAAGAAAACAAGACTGGGCAGAAGAACCAGCTGGACTTGGGTTCAGTCACAAAAAGGCTTGCCCAGGGATCGGGGCTTTATACAACCTCAACGACTCCTTCAATGATCAGATGCAATTCCTGGAGATAACTGAGGGCTGAGAGATGTCAGCTGGCAAAATTCCCAACCACTGGCCACATAGAATTAGTGATAATTTTAATGTTCTATTTTGGGATAGTGTAGTCACTGGAGATAGACAGACCTGGGTTTCCACATTAACAATCACGAGTTATGTTGTCTTGGACAGGCTATTTCATTTCTCAAGATCTGTTTCCTCATTTTAAAATGCAGGTGACAATATCTACTACAGAGATTTTTGAGGTATGAGAAAAGGAATTAATGTTTATAAAAGACTGGCAAATAATAGGTGCTCAATAAATATTGGCTTCCTCCTGTCATTTCCCAATAGGCATAAGAGCTCTAAAGAGACAGTATATTGTTCACCCGGGCATTGTTCTCTTTACACACTCCCTATTTCACTTGCCATTTAGAAAAGAAAATTAACAATATTTTCCAAGCTGTATATTTGAACATGCTACCTTTTATGCTGCTAAGGAGAAAATTTATATGAAGTTTTTCCAACTAAAATAGATTTTATTTCTTTCAGGAAAGGAAAATGCTAAATAAAAAGAAATAACCCCTTACTCGCTGAAATCAGAGAGAGATAGAGATAGAAGTAGAGACAAGGATAGATAGATACATAGACAGATATATAGATAGTTACACAGATACATAGACAGAGTATTTCTGTTAACACCTAAGATGTTTTATGACCTCCTTCCTTATTCTTAAGGTTCTGGCATATTACCCCACTCAAGAAACATTTCTTCCTCAAATGTGTCTGTAATAGCAACCTGGTACTTCGTCTAGCCCAGTGGTGGCTAAGATCCGCTGAACTTGAAGCATAGAGTATTACAGTGGTTCTGAAAGCTTGGTCTTTCAGCATTACCTGGGAAATTGCTAGAAATGTAAATTCACGGGTCCCAATCCAGCCCTGAATCAGTAACTCCAGCAATCCGTGTTTTAACAAGTCAGCCAGCTGACTTAATGCACACTAAAGTTAGGGAACCACTGGGATAGTGTCATCAGTCAGCGTCCCAGCAGAAAACAGATGCCATGTTCAAATTAGGATAAATCAAGAAATGTTTAATAAAGGAATTATTTACAATAATTTGCCAAGGTTTCAGAAGAACTAGTGGAGTACCTTTGGGCTTTATGGCAAAGCTGTTAACCATCCTTAGGCTTGGAGGGATGAGGAGAGTCAGAGGTTACTGGAACCCCAAATGAGAGGGTCTTGTGGACACCATACCTTGAGAGGAGCTGAAATTTCTAGGACACAGGCAAGGTCATGTCCCACAAGAGGGAGCTTTCTTCTTCCTGTTTTCTGTTGGAGCTCTCCATTGGCTCAATCCAACCAGAAGCCAAAAGACAGTGGGTTCCATTGATGTCTTGCCCATATAGTTCAGCCTCCCCGAACCAAGAGCAGAATTGGGAATGGTGGAAGTCAGTCTAAATGGGCAATTGGAAGATATTCAATACAGGTAATAAATCCTAAATGTCAAAACTAATTTTTATTCATTTAAAATGTCTGCCTCCCTTTATTTTAGCTTTTCCAAGCAGTTATTTTTTACTTATTTTAGAATTAGTTGGCTTGCAGCTCCCAGAGGATTTCCTTTCTTTTTATTATTTTTTTTTAAATTATTTTATTGGCAAGAGTCTGAAAAATATGTGAAACTCTTGAGGTTAGTAATAAACTTTGGTTTAGAGTGCTTCATTCCCCCTACCCTAGAACTTATCATCATAGACAGTGCTTGTATTAAAAAAAAAAAAAACTGAAAGGATTAGTAAGGATGTAAGGTCATGGGAACTTTCCCCATTGCTGATATATAGTGGCACAGAAATTTTGAAAACCAGTTCGACGTTACCTAAAACTTGAACTGTAATGACTGACCTAGCAATTCCATTCTTAGATTTATCCTTGATTAATTCATACCCATACAATTAATAAAGTGGCATTGTTTGTCATAACTAGAAAATTAACACATTCCAAAAGTCATCAAGGGTAGATTGCTGATGAACAATCAACAATAATAAATTGGGGGTATATGGACTGCAACAAAAATAACTGAACTGCAGGTAAGCACATCACCATGGATGAACCTCTCAAATTTTTTTTTCAATGAAAAAAATTATACATATAATAGAATCCCATTTACATAAAGTTCAGAAGTGGACAAAACTAAGCAATACAGTGTATTACTTAGGGGTACATCTGTATACAGTAACATTACCAAGAAACGAGGTACTGTTTATTACAAAAGTCAGGGTTCTGTTTGTACATGGTTATAGAAGTGGCTGTCCAACGCAAAGTGGTTGAAACACCAATGGCATTTAAATTCAGATCGGCACAAATGCAAATTTGTACATTTGGGGTATTTTTGCCTCAATGAAGGTGTACACTTAGTGTGTTAGCTTCAGATTTTTCTGTTCTTGTGCAACACCTGAACCTGGAGTTGGGGTCATACCTAATCTTCTGCACTTCCTGGAAAGGGTCTGCCCCTTTGATTGACAGCTACTTCCATTTCATATTTTTTACCCTCTTTCCTGCTCTTATTTCCTTTGCAAATTGATTCCCAGAGAAAGAGCCACTCTGATTTCCTACCAGTAGTTAAATAATTGGTTCAAGTATATTTATATTTAAATAAGAGTTCTCACAATTATAACAAAAAATTTTATTATGTAAATTTTGAAACATACATAAAATTGAGAGACTATATAATGAATTCCCATGTACTCCTCACCCAGCTTCAACAATTATCAACACTTGTCAAAACATTTTATTCTTATAATGAAATTTAGATTTTAATGAACAGCATTGACTTTCCTAAGTGCCAGTTTGTGTGGAGAAGTAGAATGAACATACTTTGAAATTTAATGGATTTGAAATATGTTTCAGTTCATTGCTTACATCACTTCTATGATTTGAAGCATTTTTAGTTATTTTTTTATGTCGTAGAATAAATTGCATTTTTAATAGTATCTCAGATGGTTGCCTGAGGTAACACATTCTCACACGGAATTATAATTCAGTAAGAAAACATATTATTTTTTCCTAAAGACAAACACCAGTGTTCTGAAATTAGCATTTAAGGCCTAGAATTTAAAATTATTAGTTGGCTGATATTCAATAGTTTCTAATGGGTATTAGTTAAGTTATAATTAAACCATTAACAGAGATAAAATTTTTATTTTTTATTTTTTTAATATTTTTTCTTTACTGATTTTAGAGAGAGAGGAAAAGAAAGAGAGAGCTAGAAACATCTATAAGAGAGAACATCGATTGGCCACCTCCTGCATGCCCCCCCTGGAGATTGGGCCCACAACCTGGGCATGTGCCCTGACTAGGAATTGAACCGGCGACCTCTTGGTGCATGGGTTGACCCTCAACCAGTGAGCTACACTGGCTGGGCAACAGAGATGAAATTTTTAATTTAATTTTTCTCTAAGTGTGTACATTTTCACTTTTGTTATATTAATTTTATACCTTTGTATTATTAGATAACAGTTATCACATTTTCACATAATAGTATCAAAAAACCTTTTATTCCTTGAAGTTTAAATACTAGTAACTCATTTATAGTACAGGAGAGGAAATGCTCTACTCTCCCACTACAGAAGAACGAGGCAGACCAAATATGAATCTTTAAAAGAATTTTAAAGTTTTAATCACAACAGTGGATTAGTCATAGTAATTACTGAAGTCAGCCTATATTTTATATGATAATATTCAGAAAAATGGAGGGTCATTCTCTAAACTTCATCCAGGAGCAGATGACAAAGGGACCCCCACCCTCACCCCTTGAATACTTTTAAAGGTAAATAAAAATAAAGTTGCTTTTGATTGTCATACAATAAATTCTGCTTTGTATACATAGTGGTTGCACATGTAAATGATCAGAAAAACCTAGGCTCAGTTTATTGATGGCAGAAACCACCAACACCAAGTGGTCCTACTCATAGCTTCATCAGATACCAAAGGGATGTGAGAAGAGCGTGGACAGGGAGACATCCGAATGATTGCAGCCTCCCTGAATCCTTCTTTCGTTCCACCTGAGGATGCACCAGGGTGGTCCTGATGGGCTGTGATCTGTTCGTAGAGAGGGACATTGCTCATGTAAGGGGGCCAGAACAGAGGGCTACACTGGAGTCTACGCTTTATTCCTCCTAAAGGGACCACACTAATAACCATGTGATTAAGATTCCATGTAAGACAATAATTCTGTAATTCAGCAAAGTCATGGAACACAAGCTGCCCATATCCCAAGTTCTGACATCTTGCTAACTATTCCAATTCAAAGTCCCCTTTTCTGTGGGCATGCTGGATGTCACACAGATCAGTTAAAGTACTGCTGCCTGCTGTCACAAACAAACTCCAACAGGGAGAGTAGCTCAAACGTGACAGATGTTGAGTTCTTACAGAGCTCCCCAAATTGGTGGTCCTGATTGGTAGCAACTCTTGTCCATGTGGTGATTCAGGCTTCTGGGCTTGTTCCATTTTGTGACTCTTTCATTTTTAGCACACGGCTTTCCAAGATCCCTGTGCTTATTTCATCAAGCTGGCTTGGAGGGGTTTTTATGGGCCAGGACTGAAATTGGCACCCATCACTTCTATTTCTAGATTCCACTGGCTAGAATTCAGTCATGTGGCTTCATGGAGAGCACAGAAGGAAGAGGTGATGGATCTGTGGACAGCTGGCCATCTTCAGCTACATGTAAACACTTCCTTTTCTCTGTCTATAGGGTCCAGGTATTTTCCATTTATTTCCACCTAGGGGCTTTTTTTTTCTTTATTGATTTTAGAGAGAGAGAGAAAGTGAGAGGGAGAAAGAGATAGAAACATCGATGAGAGAGAACATCGATTGGCCGCCTCCTGCATGCTCCCCAAGGGGGATCAGGCCCACAGCCTGGGCATGTGCCCTGACCGGGAATCGAACTGGCAACCTCTTGGTGCATGGGTTGATGCTCAACCACTGAGCCACACCGGCCGGATGGGGCTTTTTTTATTAACAAGCCTGACCGTGACCTGCTACACAACAAAGTTAAGATATTCATTCAACTTTATATAATTAGTTCCCCAAGGGTTTTGATGTCAAGAACTAATACCATCGAATTCTTTTCACAGGAATTGTTACACTTAAGGAAGATACGGAAAGGGCACTAATTTTGGAGAACTAATAGAGCAGCTTAATATTTGCTCATTAGAGTATATCATTGCCAACAGATTTTGTTCTTTGAAATAATTTTCATAATTACTTGACTAAATTCCTCCATGAAAATAAACGGTGACAATTAACTCGAATTTTGCTTTAGGATGTAGATAATTAGTGAGTGTGTGTTTTCCAAATGTCTCTGTCATGAGGGCAGAGATGAGAATTCTAAATTCTTTCCTTGCAAAGGGCAGCCCTGAACTAACTATACACAGAGCCTGCTGTTCAGACTCACGGAATCTGAATGGCACCCAGACTCTGTGTCCGTGTGATTTCAGGACACACTTCACTGTTCCGCCTACCAGCGATCCTGTTTACAAACTGTCTCTTACAGATACGTCCGGAAGATCACATTGGGATGATATCAATACAAATATTTTGAAAATTTAAAGCTGCTGTCTGAGTTCTAGGTGATATTTCTTCACGTGTTTAAGTAGCCATTAAAGGTTGATAAAAGGAACAAAAATGATGATCTTATTCAACAGAGACCACCCACTCAGCCTCCAGCAGACCATATTTTTATGAGGAGGGAGGGTTATTTCTGGCTACTGACAAGAATGGATGCTGTTCGGCAATGCCTTGAATCTGCCTTGATGCACTGGAAGTGTTAGGGGTGGTCTCCTCTCTGCATTGTCCCTGGGCTTGACCCTCCTGGAAGTCTGGGATTGCTTTGTGATTGTGGGCAGAGGGATTAGCTCTTCTGAGTGACTACCCTTCTGTGAAGGTGCACAGAAACCCAGGCTCCACCCTGTGCTTTGAGAGACAGTCGCCGACAGGAAGGTGAGCACGTTAACTTAAACCTGGAGATACAGGCACATTAAAAAATAGGAATCATTTGTCTGGAGTTATTAATAAGAAATAAAACTTCTTCATGTCATATTGAGTAGAGCTCTATCTACCTCCCGGGAGGAAAATTTAATGATTTTCCTTCTCAAAACCACTTTTCTATTGATCCTTTACATAACCAAATATACCTTTTTTTGCCTCAGGGAAAAATAAGATGAGAAAAATGAAATGTCTTAATGGGCTATTCTTTGAAAAATGAATTAAAAATGTTAGAGTATAACAATTGCTTTTGATAGTTTATAAAATCCCCAAGTTTCCTTAAAAGTATCCCTGCTTAATCCCGTTAAAAATTTCCAAATCTATATTGTTGATTAGTTAGCTGAAACTTAGATAACTCTACTAACAAGATTTAGAATTTCTTTTTAAAAATAACATTTAATTTTCTCAAAGAATGAATACCTGGCTTGACTTAGGAATTTTGGAACTGTTCACAGCATTATAAGCAGAAACTCGATAAAGAAAATTAATGTAGTAAGAGGAATATTTTGTGTTGATTTGCCTTTGGCTTTTCCTTCCTAAAGCTGTATTACTAACTATAAACCCTAAGTTTGGATAAAGCACCTTCTCCAGCAAGCTACTTTAACCCTTTAGCAGCTGGTTCTTGAGCACGTCCTGTGTGCTGGGCACCATGTACATCACCAAGCACATGACTCTCTGGGCTCCTGCAGCAACCATTCGAACCTGAAGTTTCAAAATCTTACAATGCCCCCAAGGCAGTGCAATCCTTGAAGGTATTTAATATTGGGGGAAAAAATATTTTTCTAAGCAACAAAAAGCGTGAAGATGACAAACAATTGCCCTGACTTTTTCCTCAAAAAGAAGAAAAGAACAATTCAGAATTTAAGAAACTGCTATGAGGATTGTGTCCTGATATTTTTGAAGCCAATATTATTAACCAACGACAACATTGTCTGAAGAACTTTCATAGAAGTTAATAGTTTAGAGATAATAGCTGATGGTTAAATGTCATTATGTGAGTTGTAGAAGCAGAGCAGACTTCCGAATCTTCTCTTTCTCACACTGGCTGAAATTTTCCTATAGAAAGGAAAAGAAAAAAGGTACACTTCCAACTGGTACATCTTTTCCCTTTAGGCAAAATGTCTTATAAATCGAGATTCATTGAAATGTATACCTAGATTCTAGTTTCTCCATGAACTATAAAGGTCTAATACTATGCCTCAAAAAGGGAAAAATAATAGTTAATGTTGACCTTTTTAGCTATGACTTCAATTTTATATGATTTCTAATTTCATTATAGAGAATTATATTGAAAATCATCCCAATATCCATTTCATTACATATTTCAATATTCAGAAAATGTGTTACTTCTAACTTCAGATCAGTTGCTAATATATTTATCCTCTCCTTCTTGACATTGCTAATCAGTAGCCTTATGAGACTTATCAGCAATACTGACAATGAGTCAAGGTCATGTTTCCCCAGCCTCTGTCCCTGGAATCCAGTCCTGACTGAGACAAGAGATCCTTAGGAGACCTGAACCATCAACTGTTCCTCTCAGGAACTCCTGTTTTCCTTCCCATATTGGCTGCCCCTGGAGTTTAATAATTTGGATTCAGCCTCCTGCTATGCCCAGAGGCAAGAAGTGCTCTGTTCTCATTCAGAAGTATTTGTAAAGCACTTCTTGGGAACGTGTAATAATTAGTGCCTGTGGAGAGTGGGTTGTGACAAGATGATTCATTCATTAGCTTAACTCCCACCGGATTCCTTCATCATCACATTTCCAATGATCTTGTCCTCCACCCCCACTTAGTCACCCACCCTAGTGATCACGACCTTCCTGTCTTCTTGTCCTTGTCATTATCTTGTTATGGACAATGAACTCTCTGGCTTTTATTTAGAGCTCATCCTTCCACGAGTACCATTTTTACCTGCTCTAAAGCTGCTCTTACCATGACTATTTCTCTGTTCTGCATTATCAACTTTTTCCTCCCACACAGCATACACAAATGATGTAAAATTTCCAATAAAAAATTACAATGGAAAATAGATCCTTTTCAGTTGCCACATTTCTCTGCTGTCGTTGATGGTAAAACATCTTTAGAAAGCTATGATGTTCATTTCCTGGGTAACACCCTCTTATTCCACTCAAGTTCCAATCACTCTTCTGCCCTTTTCAAGTTACCAATGACTCTCATGTTAGCCAATGTTGTGGTCAATTCTCAGCTCTTATTGCACTTGGCCTCTCACTGTTATTTGGCATTATTAATCACCCCTCGTTCTTGGAACACCTCTGTACTGGTGTAGCAGGGCATTGCTCATTTTTCTTCTTACTTATTTGCTGCTTCTCATTGGTCTCCTTTTTTGTTCTTTTCCACCTCTTCCTACATCAAATGCTATAGAACCACAGGGCTCAGTGCTCAATTGTCTTTTATTTTTTATACTTATTCCCAGGGTGATCTCATTATTTCCCAATGAAGTTTAGATATAATGTATATGCTTAACACCTAAATTCATATCTCCAGCTCTAAACTTTTTCATTAATTTGACTTAAATCATATTCAAATTCTATTTGATCTTTATACACAAATGTCTAATAAACACCTTACACTTGGCACGTGCACACTGTACTCTGTATTTCCTCTACCCTTTTCCCTAAACTTACTTTTTTCCCCTCAGAGTTCCCCATGTTATTAATTAGAACCACAGTTCATGGGCCAAAGTTCTGTTACAAAGACCACTAGGGGCAGAGGGCTGTAAAGTGGTTGCATTCTCCAGTTTATTTACTCATATTCTATGAGGCACCAGCTTCTCAATTACCCTCCAGCCATATGTTGTGCTCCTAGATAATGGCTACATCTGTGGAAGAAAACAAACACTTCTCAACAATGTGGTAAACCCTAAATCGTCCTTGTTTTATACGTTATCAATAGTACATCATAGAACTAATTCCCATTGATCACCACTGTGTTCTGGTCTAGCCTGGGTTCTACCCAAAACATGTGACCAGGTGATAAATTGCAACCCAAATGATCAAGAGACAATTAATTTAAATACTGAGTTATACCAAGGAATTATAAATGGCTGCCGGGGCATGTTGTGAAGATTTTGTTTGTTTGTTTTTTTCTCTTTTTTAATGTTTCCTTTTTAGTTCTCTCTCAACCCCTCCTTTATCAAAGCTTTGTTTTTCTATTTCAACTTGCACATTTAGTGTAGATTTTAGCGTCAGAACCAAGGACGTCTTAGTTCCTCTCACTCCTACAGGGTATTCTCAGAATAAGTCAATTTGCCATTGTATTTAACAAAGTAGGTATTTATTTATCAGCCACCTTGTTTTTTAAAGGATTTGACAGATGTCAATCTAAAAGTCCCAAGGACCATATTGATTGTGAAGGCTTTTTGTGTGTATATTTTTTATTTTGTTTTGTTGACTTGTTCTGCCACTAGCTTTCAGCATGCTAAATAGCTTCTTGTCTCTTCAACTGCCACATCAAAGTAGTGACAGACTTGTACAACAATAGACCAAAAATTAAATGCTTGGAAAGCATTTGGAAAATATGCAACACTCTAGATATACAGATTTTAATCTTTTGATGAGATAGGAAGGGAAATAGTACTTTAGAAATTTTTCCTGTTTAATTCATTTTGATTTTTACACTGTGAAATTGAAGAACTAATTATACTTTATATGTAAGCCAAAGCGAAAATCCTAACATATTTATGGATATTGAAGTTTAGCTAATTTTCCTTTTACTTTGTTATATTTATTAAACAACATGTTGAATTTCACTTAACCATCTTTACACAGCAAGTTTCTATGCAGAATGAAGGATTCCAAAATGTAAAAAGAAGCAGTTTCTTCAAAGAGCTGAATCCAGAGAAAGGATTCACATAAGCAACTGTAGTATATTATATTTCTATTAAAAAAACCATATTCAGGCTGAACTGTTTCTCCAATTGGACTCTGTGTATTATCAGTGATCTTCTAACTACCGATGAGATATTTTAAATTTTATGTTGCAATTTTAAAATCATTTGGAAATGTAGAGTCCTACTCGAGAATGTCAGAATGACATTCCTATAATCAAGAACTGCTGTAGACTTAAAATACATGCTTGTCAAGGGTTTTTGTTGTTATTGTTGTTGTTTTGATGTGTTGATCAGCGTGGCTTATTGCTTGCTGTTAACTTCCTATCAAAGTGATAGCAACAGCCCCAAATCTGTTGAGTATTTTTTCTTATTTATAATACAAAATTTCTCTTCTAAAGTGAATATTAACAATGGAAAGATATATCCTAATTTGACTTTAGCGTTTAAATGTATTTGAAAATGTTACTTTAATTTGACACCACAGAAATGACTGTGGCAGAGCAATTTTTTAAAATATGAGCTAATAATATAGCCACAGTTAATCATAGATATACAAGTAGTGTGGTGTACCAAAGACTTGTCTAGAAATCTATGACTAGCATGGATTTGGAGAACTTCATTTGTAAGAAACCAGTTGGCTCATAGCCATATTGGTCCAATTGTTACAAATAGGATTGTACAGTTCCAAGTTTAAAAAAAGGGGGATCATTCTATCTTAGGCATTCTAATCTTTTTTTAAAGACCACTCCCAAATTCAAGCCAAGTAAATAAAATGTCTTTTAGTGTCCCGCCGATGTTCTGTAAAGATCTTGAGTTCTGTTAGCAATAGCCAACACTTTGTCTTCTCTGTCCTAGGCCTTTCACTTCCTGTACTTCAAGAAAAGACAAGGTGATAACATCAGACTTTAGAAAAACAAACAACGTGGTGTAAGTCACGTATCACAACAGGCATTTGTGTCACACTTCCTGCCATGTGGGTTGTTAGTTGCTGAGAGTGGTGATAAAGGGAGGTTGTGGACTTCTTCTTTATATGTCTTTGAAAATCAAGTGGTCCCAAATGTCTGGAATTGGAAATTCAGATAGCATTTGTTTGTTGTCCATTCAAATAGAATTTTGATTTTTTTTCCCTAAAAAATCTTGTGCATGTAGAAATGATTCTGAATGCAATAGAATGGTTTTTATGAACAATGAAAGTGCTGGAATTAGAAATTCATCTGATGATTTATAAAGGAAGGAAAGAATTATTGAAATTAAATCATTCAAATACATTGAAACTTTATGACTTTTGCAACATGATTATGATTTTAGAGTGCTCGAAATTTATCTTAGGAATAAAAATATGTGTTGTACATGGCAACATATTTTGTCTGTAAAATTTATACCTGAAATATCTGTTCAGTAAACTTATGTTTCACTTGAGTCATCCAAATGATATTAGTGAAGATTAAATTATTCTAAAATGCAAATTTATTTAGCATTTGGTAAGTGCATTCTGCTATCCTTCATATTAAATGATGACATATTGAATGAGGAACAGAGATTAATTTTTTTTCTGTTAAGAATGTACAATTTTTCCATTTTTGAGATGATCGCCTTTTTAATATTTACCGTCATCTTTTGTCAGAAAAGACAGGTATTAAATAAACTTCTTAGTAACCTTTAAAATAAATCTCCCTCTTCCACACAAATGTTTAAGTCTTGTTGATGTGAGATAATATGACAATACTCAAAATTTGGAACAGTACTGAATCAGTTATTCTTTAAAATATATATTAATAAAAATATAAAATCTATGATTCTCCAAGAGAAAAGAAAAAGAATGAACTATTTGGAAATAGCAGCAACTTATTCTCTTCTATTTGCTATTTACTAATGTTTGATGGCTTCAATTCATCTCAATGTGTGTTAGCAATTAGAAAAATTCTAGAATCTCTTAAGGCAGATGTTGCACAATTACTTATTGTTTTGTAGTATCCCCAGTTCAAACCACCTCCAGGTTCAGAAATATTGAGTGAATTATGGGATAGACCCAAATGAGTCTATGTGTATAAGGAACCAAGAGGACTTCCTGGAAAAAAATATCATTCTAAGAGAAGAAGGATTCAGACATGGAAAGATTGACGGAGCCTTAGTCACTGAAGGGAAGGGCAAGTCTGAATTCCACATGGTGTCCATGTCCCAATTCATATCCTGTAATGACATGAGGAATAATGTCTGAGAAAGTGAAATGGAAATCCACATGATAGAGAGTAACACAGAGCAGGGGAAGAGTCTTTCCTTGTTTTTAACTAACTGTAGAATTTTGGCAAAGGCAGGGCTCCAGTGCCTCAACAAAGGCACTGAGGAGAATCTGGAGAGACTGGCATGAGAGAACTTACACTCCTTGAGGCCTTACGGTAGGCCAGTGGTGCCTGCGGCAGACTGGTGTGGAAAACTCCTATAGAAGAAAAAGGGGCGGGGGTGCTCTGCATT
Source organism: Tadarida brasiliensis (assembly GCA_030848825.1). Lineage (NCBI taxonomy): Eukaryota > Metazoa > Chordata > Mammalia > Chiroptera > Molossidae > Tadarida > Tadarida brasiliensis. The sequence continues at coordinate 70,450,080 of CM061267.1, read as the reverse complement.
TGGGAGCCAGAGAAGAAGCCCCAACATGGCAGTTGACCCATGGATTTATGAGAACTCAAGAGAGCCGCTCCCAATAATGCATGAGGAGGAAAAGCCAGGGGCTAGGTCTTTCATTAGTAGATTAGATGGATTTTACTTATGCCCACTCTCTGTGCCTTCCTTATAATAGATTCTCAATAACTGTATATTGGATAAATGATGTAAAGGTGATCTGATAATATTCAACAGAAGTGAGAGAAAAAACTGGGAATATGAAAGGTCAATGGCAACTCTTATTCAATGTGATCCTCCATTGGCTTACCTAATCTGTCTTTAAGAATTGAACATTTGAAAAACAGAATTAAAATAATGTATTTTTCAAGGATCTGATGGTGGGACAAAACTACTTCGTTCTGTAGAATTTAAACATTAATTTTGCCATAGTAAAGTCAAATAATTTTAAAAACTAATGTCAATGTTGTGGAAAGTTTCTTGTTTTCCCATTTTATACCCAGGATGATGTTCTAAAAATTAGGAATATATTTTTCTTCTTAATCAAGAAACTTTCTTGATTATCAAGTTCTGAATATAAAGGTTTTACTTTGTAGTTCCTTTGCTCTAAGACAAAGTTTAATAAATTCTGATGTTTAAACAGTTTCCTAGAAAAGATGAATATGATGTCAATAATGAAAAAAATGACCCATTACTGAATAATAACAACACTACAAGTTTTTGCAGCTGCTATTCCAGCCTTTTCAGCCCTGTAGAATAACCCCTGATGACATAAATTAATTGATGTGCATTTTTGTTTAAAGCTTAGTTTTTGTATGTTCAGGAAAGTAAATGTTGAAGAAATATATATTTGATTTTGATGCTTTCTTGCTTAAGACCCCTTGATGACTTCCTACACCACCTGTTACAAGTGGGTTTCCTCAGTAAGCAGACTTGGAAACTATGTTACTGTGCATGAGTTTTATTCATTAGTTTTAGGATCAACACTGATGGTAGGGAAGAAAAAACAGTGGAATTAAACAGAGGAATGAGTGACACCAAAAGCTGTCTTAGTGGGGCCTCAGCTGAGAAGTTGTGAGGTTAAGATAACCCTTCTCACTTGCACTGAGTAGGGGTCAAGAAACCAGGCCTTATCCAACTATGTTAATCAATCATTGAATGTGGGCCATCATGGGAAGGAGGCATGACCTTGGAAGGGATGGCTTTCTCCAGCTGAGGCAAGAGGAAGTCTTAAATGCCATGGAGAGTTAAAGGTGGGCGGTAATAGTCTTAGATTTGCATTTGTGGGAGATTATTCTGGAAGAAGTGTAGAGGGGAGGGTGGTAAGGGTCATCAAGGTGACAGCAGGAAGACCAAGTGGCTAATAATGCCTGTGAAAGTGCACAGCAGCCTGGCCTAAGGTATTGGCAATGGAGATGGATAGAATTGAATGGTGGAAAATCCAAGGAACAGATGATTGGAAACTGATGAACTACAGGGAATGAGGAAAGAAGTGGAGCTGGGGGTACCTAGGACCCTCTAAGTTCCAATGAGGTATGCCTACAGTATGCCTCTCTCCTCACCTGATCCAGGCAGTGTGAAAGGGGCTTGATTCTATTCCTGTTCAGGTACCGGCCATGGTGCAGGAAGAGTCCCCGGGCAGGTGGCAAGGGAAGAAAGTGAGACACCTTAAGAAAAGCAGGGTGAAGGAACCGAGGGACTCTGACCCAATAGGAAGGAGGAGAGTCCTGGCCAATCCAGCACAGAAAAAATAAACAAGGAAGAAGAGGAAGAGGAGAAGGAGGAGGAGGGAAGGGGGAAGAGGAGGAAGAGGAGGAGGAGATGAAGAGGAAGAAGAAAATGAAGACGAGGAAGAAGAAGAAGAGGAGGAGGAGAAGAAGGAGGAAGAGGAGGAGGAAGAGTAGGAGGAAGAGGAGAAGAGTAGGATGAAGAAGAAGAGGAGGAGGAAGAAGAAAAAGAAGAGGAGGAGGTAGAGGGGGAGGGAGAGGGGGAGGAGGAGGAAGGAGAAGAAGGCTGTGGCCTCTCTTGACATTTGGAACTGATCTGATTTTCAAAGATGGATCTCAATGCTATTAGAAGCTGATCTGACATTCAGAGCCAGGTCATTTTATTCTCCCTTTGGACATAAACAATCTCTAACCTCAGACAAGATCAGCCTGAAACAATGATATAATGAAACAGAACAAGGCCACTTCATCATTCTGTCTAAGCACAGACAAAAAATATGGTTATTGTGCTATCTGCAAAACACTCAGGCACAGAAATGCCCTCTTTTTCTAACCGCATCCAATCTGGAGCAAAATCTGCTTGCTTAGATTCTCTCTCAGATCACCTGATCCAAGTCCAAGTCCTGGAACAGGTTCTTTCTAACTCCCTCTGAGACATCCCACAGTTCCCCATGTCATGTGTTCTCTCCCACTGCAGTGAGTAATGAATCCAACTCGTTCAACTACAAGGGGGGTCTTAGTGGTCTTTGGCTGAAGGCATTGACAGTAGGTTCGGGATTCATACAGTGGCTACTGCCTGCCTATACCTGATTCCCTGGCATTTGAGTGCTACCAAACAGCACACCATGGCCACACCATGAACATCTAGACAAACAAGCAAGCACTTCCAGGAATGAAGAAAAAAACAAAAAACAAGCAAACAAAAAAACATTGCAATAATCCGCCTGCTTGGTCTCTTGGTCTCGAATTTTTCTCTTATCCTACACTGAAAAAAAAAAAAACAGGGGGGAAAATTCAAACCAAAACAAAAGCACAACCCCCGGAAGATTTATGAGTAATGCTGCTTCAGTCACGACAGTCTTTAATTTTTTGTTACTTTGATTTTGCTCAGGGAACTTTTAGCTTTACTCATCTTTAATTACCTTAATTTCATGCTTAACTCAGGCACAGAAGAGATCTGTTTGTAATTTCAGATGAGAGAAAATGAAATTCCCCTCAGCAAAGTCAGATTTTAAAATTCAAGAGGAAGAACAGTGTGCCAGCTCACACACAAAAAAAAGTATTAACTTTATATTTCAAGGTAATTCAGTGGTAATGCAGTATTACAGAGCTCCAGTTTTGTTCTGGAAACCAAACAAAGCAAAACAAAATTAAACGGAGAGAGAGAGAGTGATTGTGTTATAAAACAAAATCTATTTGCCTCTCTTTTGCATTGTGGTGAGAATATTTGACAGGAGATCTGCCCTCTCAACAAATTTTTGTGTACCATATGATATGGTTAAACACTATAAACAGAATCTTTAAGACATTATCATCTTCCATAACTGGAACTTTATTCCTGTTGAACAGCAACTCCCCCATTTTCCCCACACCCCAACCTTTGGCCACCACGATTCTACCCTGCTTCTGTGAATTTGACTATTGTAGAATACTCATATAAGTGAGATCATGCAGTATTTGTCCTTCTGTGACTGACTTATTTCACTTAGCATAATTTCCTCCAGGTTCATCCATGTCATTGCAAATGGCAGGATTACCTTTTTTAAGGCTAAGTAATATTCCATAGTATGGATATACTGCATTTCTTTATCCATTCATCTGTCAATAAACACTTAGGTTGTTTCTACTTCAGGCTACTGTGAATAATGCTGCAGTGAACATAGGAGTACAAATATCTCTTTGAGATTCCATTTTCAGTTATTCTGGATATCCAGAAATGGCATTGCTGGGTCATATGGAATTTCTATTTTTAGTTTTTTGAAGAACCTCCATACTTGTTTTTCATAGCATCTACAACAATTTACATTCCCAACAACAGCGAACAATTTCTCTCACATCCTCTCCAATATTGTTATCTTTTTAAAACTTTTTTAATGATAGCCATCCTAATAGGTATGAGGTGATATCTCATTGTGGCTTTGATTTGCATTTCCCTATGATTAGTGATGTTGGACATCTTTCTCTATACCTGTTGGCCACGTGTATGCATTCTTGGGCTCAATGTCTATTCAATTCTTTTGTCCATTTTTAAATTAGGTCATTGGTTCTTTTGCTAATGAGTTTAAGGAGTTCCTTATATATTTTGGACAGTAACCCTTTATCAGCTCTATGGTTTGCAGATATTTTCTACCACTCCATGGGTTGCCTTTTCATTCTGTTAATGATTCCTTATGCTGGTACAGAAACTTTTTATTATCTCTCAAAGGTGGGATATTCAGAGAATGTTAATATTTTTTTTAGTTTCTTCTATTTTTCAAATGTTTAAAAAAGAACAAAGAATTATTTTATAATTCAAAAGAAAATAATAGTAATTCAAAAGCAATCAATAGCCAATTCATGAAGCTAAGTGGAATAGGAAATGTGGTCATTGTCTGAGTCTTGATAAAGGCTATTTGAGGGACAGGGGGAGATTTGGATTTACATGTATGATTGTTTACATTGATCAGATTCACCAAGGCCCTTCTCTTCTTCTACAGTTTATTTGATGCTGAGTAAGCCAATGGCTCAAAGACCAAGAAACCGCCTCCTGAAGCTTTTGATAAATTTCAGTTTGCCAACTTAATTTTCTGAGTTTGAGAAAAGGAAGTAATGAGAAGATGGAAATATGCATAAAGTGACTAACTCTTATGCATTATGGATGATAACATTTAGCAGTTTCTATGAGAGGCAAGTGCAGAGATCACAGTTTGCATTTTTAATACACTTCCTATATTTGTTGAAAAAAGTTAGTGTAAACAGATGCATCTTCTTAATGAGGATCCTCTTTACAGTGAAAAATCCAAAATTTTATGAAAAATACAGAAAACAGAGAAGGCAAAGACATGTTTTTGTTTGTTTTTTGTTTAAGAACCACAGTTAAGTTTCTCTTTCATTACTGAAATATGAGTCAGATTAGGACTGTGACGTTGATGAATAACATAAGTAAAAGAAGGACTAGCCCCCATGGGACAGAAGATGTGAGTGTAGGGCTTCAGGCTTCGTAATTCTGAACTGGGGAGAACGGGGCACAGTGATATCCATTTCAGAAGATTCGACACCAGAACAGTGACCTCCTAATTGGGATATTCTACCCTTGTGCTTTTCTATGCACCTTGTCAGTGACTTTCAACCATGGTTTTTAAAACTCCATATCAACTCAACCTCAAATTCTCCGAACTCCGTTTTATCTTTTAAAAATATTTAGGTAGCATTTAACATTTTGGAAAGCTATGTGTCTTTACGTCGAACAAATATAGGGTTGTAAGCTAAAAAGTCTGGGAACCACTGTCCAGAGGGATCAGTTGAGAATGTACTATGTCTTTATATAAATTGGAGAAGCAACAAGACTAACTCACTGTTGCAGGCCAAAGTGATGTTGGTCTCATACCATGAAAATCTTAAGGACGAAAGGGATTGGAGGGGCACAGATGCAGTGGATCAACCATATCTAAATGAGCTTCTAACTTGTGTATAACTAATACTTTTTGAGGGGGTGACAAGAGGCTTGGGGATTTTTTTTTTTTTTTGTAGATTCTACCCTTTCAACATTCTCTGCCACCATGTGCCATTAAGTGAGGACTAATTCTACTTGGAATGCCTATCACAACCCTATCTGAATTGTATCACATCAAAGTAAAAAGGAAAAATAATGACAAGAATTACTAAACAATCCAATGCCAGGACTGAAATAATGTTGAAAATGTTAGAAAGTTTCTACTCTAATACAAACAGTCAAAATCTAGACCTTCACGTTTTTCTTTCTAACAACAAAGGTGCTATGCTCGTAGTGGGTATTCCTGCGGGGCCCAAGCAGAGACTGGGTGGGTGAAACTTCCTCTCCAGGAGCTCTGTACATTGACTGAAATACTTGGGCGCTGAGGGATATTCTGGCCGAAGAAAGTGGGGATGGTGGTGGGGAGGGCAGAGCCTGTCAGTAGGAGAATCCATCCGAACAGGAGAAATCTGGAATAAGAAGCCAGATGCAAGATCTGAGGTTCTAAAATGAGTGTTGTTCCAGGTTCTGTGAGGTTATTGGTGTTTGAGTGGGTCACACCTTGGCACTCTGGCCATGTACGTGCTCTGGAAAAGAAGCTGAGTACGTGTAACATCAATGACGTGCAGCAGCTCTACATGGAGTCCAGCCCAGGAAGACTGCGTGCCTCAGCTGCTCTGCTGAGCACGGGAAAGCGAACCTGTTTCTCAGATGGTAATGAGGGCGAGCAGAGTGGGCTGGGAGGAAGCGTCTTCCCAGTTCCACGATCTGCCTCTACATGGGGAGAAGATAGCCTTTAACATAGGACTGTATAAAGACAGATTTAAAATCATCATGTCCATGCTATGAAGACATGTGAATTACAGTTTACCAATTGATTTACTTAGGCATGAGAAAATAAACCAACACACAAATCATTTATAATATTTACCTCACTTCCCCCCAAAGACTAGATATATCATGTAGGTGGTTTACAGAAGAATAATAAAACACCCCAGGTAATCATCACCTAGCTTAAGAAACAGAATATACCAAATGTAACATCTTCTTGATTTACTTTTGTTTTAGAGGATAAGTATGATTTCAAACTGGATATGTTCTCTCACCCATAGAGTATATTCCTAAGAGAGTTATTGATGCATCAAAGAGTTGTTAAAGGTGACTGAGGAATGGAAATGGTTTCCAAATTGGTGGTGCTCATTGCCACCCTCACCAATACACGAAGGGCATTCTCCTTGCCTCATGTATTTCTCCAACACTGGCTGTTGTCAACTATTACTTTGTTTCCCTGGTTTGTTGGTTAAACGATATTTTATAGTGATTTTATTTTGCTTCTCCTTGATCACTGATATATTTAAGCATATTTTAATTTGCTTATGAATCATTTATGTTTCTTCTTCCATGAACTGTCTTTTGGTTTTACTCTTGGTTTGACATTTTATGGTTGATTTGTGAAAATCTTTGCTAAGTTCTGGACAGTTGTGCATTTTGTAAATAGCTTCTCCCAATTGTTGCCCTGTGTTTTTATTCTCCTTGTGGTGTCTTTGATGATAATCAGTCCCAGATATACATTTTAACATCTGTTTCAATCTCTTCCTTTATATTCTGTGCTTGGTTTAAAGGTCTTAGTGAAATCTTTTTGTGAAATCGAGGGTTAGAGATATTCTTTTATATTGTCTTAGAAGCATTTTGAAATTTTGCTTTCTGCATGTAGGTCCATCTGGAACTGAGTTTTGCGTTTGGTGTCATGGTCCTAGGTCATTATTTCCCATCTGCAAAACCAATTTACTAAACAGTCCGTCTTCCCCGCACGGATCTGCCAAGGCAAATATCAAGCTACTCCATACAGGTTGGCCCATTTCTGGGCTCTCTTTCCTGTTTCATTGTCTCATCTACGTATTTATGTGCCAGTATGGCACTGTCTAAATTATTGTCTTTATAAGAATTCATGCCTCATCCCACAAGTTCCATCTTTCACAAGAAGCAGGTCTTTTCCCTCATATTTTTAAATCTACATTGAGATATTATTGTTATTATTATTATTTTTTAAACAGTTGATGTTGTTTAAGTTTTCCCTCAGCTTTACCAGCTTTTTGTTCACCATGACCTCGTGAGTTTCAGACTTTACTTCAAGGATTATTTTCCTTCTTCCAGAAGTATAATATTAGAAGGTTGCTGTTTTTGTTATTAGGTAAACAGTTTTTATTGTTGTTACTAACGTTTGAAAGCATTTTAATTTTGCCCTCATTTCAAATAAAAACAATCATTTTTCTGAGTATTCAGTGCTAGGATGGATGACAATTATTTTCTCTCAAGAAAGATTTTTTAAAATATTTTCCCAGTTTCTATCACTATTGATACCATGTCAGTTTAATTGTCATTCTTATAGGTAATTTGGGACTATTTAAAATTCATATTTACCTTGGGCTATTTGGTCATATAAATTATAATTAAATCCAGTTCCAAATTTGAATGGAGTTTACAGCTATGTGGTTAGGCATTGTCATTATCTATCTATCTATCTATCTATCTATCTATCTATCTATCTATCTATCTATCTATCTATGTCACCTGGAGCCAAAGCCAAGGTAAGTATTTTAGTTTCTCCCTCAGCTTTACCAGGTTTTGCTCAGTGATTTACACCGAGTACCACTTTATTGTTTTGGTCTCCAATCCAGTCTAAAGGTTTGACTCCTGTATTATGCATGCATAAACCTTCAAAACATAGCTTCTCAAACACAAGGGATTTTCAGATCTCCCCATAATGAACACTTGTTCCAGCACTTATCTTTGCAGATTCATGACTCCTTGCAGCTCTGCTCTCTGCTGATTTCTCCAACATTCCCAGCTGCTCAGCCATGTTTTGAAAAGATGGTAGTTCCACTTTATCATGCCTTTCAGGTACTCTATACAAGGAACGTTTCCTCAGATACCAGATCAAATGTGTTGTAGAAAGCAGAAAATGCCAATATTTTCAAACTCTTCTTCAATGTCCTTAAATGTTCTTTTAAGCTCTTAATGTCCTTTAAACTCTTCTCCATTAAAGAACTTGTAAGCTTCCCTTTCAGTTACAGGACCACAGGTATCTTCCTTCTGCCAACATCTTAATTCAATACCAATTCAATCTCCCAACGGCGAGTCTTCCCGATCTTTACAAATTCTTTACACTGTTGGCTCTTTGTTCGCTTACCTCTGCATCCTTCTGCCTTCTTTCCCTTAGATTTCTTCTCCTGTGCCCTTTATTGACTTTGAGTGTAAATGCTGGAATTATCGAATGAAGATCAAGCTATTGCCCTAACACAGCCTTGGCTCAGCAGAGGAGGAATGTTATCAAAAACTGTAACCAGAGCATGTGTCTGACATCTACTGGGAGAAGACAAAACACAAACATTTGGAGTCGGATAGGAAACATGCCTGTATTTCCTTTGTTTCTGTATCTTTTTGAAGTGTCACCACGTCTGGAGAATGCTCTCTCTAATTCTGCTACTTATTGGGACTGGCTGAGTGATGACAAAAAGAATAATAGCACAGGAGACAGACAGAACGTTGAGCTTCCAAGGGGAGGAGAGATGTGCTGGGTAAACAGTAGCCATGGATATGGTCGAATACACAAGCATGGGAGCTGTATTAAACACGGGCTGGACTGGCGCAGTATAAGTTCTACAAGGCAGAGATTTTTGACGGTTTTATTTCTCGTTCCTGGCACATAGTAGGTGAACAATAAATACTTATTGAAGAAATAAAAAAAGTGGTGAGTATTCAGTTTGGACTTCGGAGGTTGATATTTTTCATATGTCGCTCTAATAAGAATATATAATAATAATAGAACAATGAGAAAGAAATCAGTTTAGGTAATTTCATTTTTAAAGTTTATTTTGTACAAGAAATATCAAGAAGTTAATAATGTATTATATCCTTGTTTTTCTGCACGACATTACCCATGCCTGAAATGAGCATAGTCATTGAGGCTATGCTATCCAAAACAGACATTAATATTTATGTGGTAGCAGCTACCAGAAGAGCAGACACAGTGCCCTGGGGAAATAATTCATTTCTTTTGAATCAGCCTTGCAACCCAGATTCTCATCAGTGAAGAAATGCCCCAGAATATCTCATCTGTTGATCGCCACTCCAAACCCCTCACACTTTTCTTCTCCCTCTCATTTTTATGTTTGTTACTTTTTTCCCCAGGGTTGCCATTATGCTAACCTGTAAATAAGGCAGGTGCTAATGAATGTATTATTATTTTTTTAATCAGACAAAAATGTAGTCACGAAGTGCACATGGAACTTCCTTTATATGGTAGGTGTTTTCAGAGTGGGTTGTAATGGTAGGTTGCTAAGTATATGTAGGCTGAATAATAATGTGTGTTTTAAGTATGTTGGAGGGGTTGCTTTGTAAGAGAAATTCCATAGTGAATTTTGGTAAATTTAAAAATTTACCTACGGAAATATTTGGGACAGGGCAAATAATCACCTTGGGTTTTTAAAAATCTGGATTTTCATGCTTTGGAATGATCTAAAACAAGGGTATGTCTGTAAACTAACAGGATTTTGTTCATTTGTATTTAAGAATAGCATTCCTACATGTGTCTTTTAAACAAATGTTCAACCTTGTTAACAAATATTTTTAAGAGAAACCCAGATGAATCCTGGATTTCTAACCTGGTTCAGGTGGTTATAAGACAGGCTCCCCAATTCAGATGCCTCCAGGGGTAGCCACATAAATGAGGGAGGCAGGCTGGTTGTAATGCAACAAGGAGTATTTGAGACTGTGGCAAGCAGTTCCCATCAATTGCTGCCTTGTGAAAAGGTTGAGGACTACTGAAAAATCTTGTTTTAGAAGTAGAGCAAGAAACAGAATTTAATGTGATTTTTCCCATTTGTAAAGCATCAACAAACAAAATCACAAAATGGGCAAAGATATGATCAGGTCATTCATAGAAAAGGAAACCCGAAAGAACGATAAACATTTGAGGAGGTGAATTTATCTTCCCGGGTAATCAGGAGAAAGAACATTACAATAACAATGATCATTTGGTCCCCTCAGATTTCAGGCTTACCAAGGAGTCCGGCGAAGAGGACTCCCAGTCACTGCTGGTTGTACTGTAGATTGGCACAATCACTTTGAAAATAATTTGGTGATGTTCAGTAAACTGACAGATGCACATACCGGATGACCAGTAATTCCACTTCTGGATTTATACGATAGAGAAAACCACACACATCGGTACATCAAAGACAGTACGTGGATGCTTGCAGCATCATGATTAGAAACAGAAAAAATTGAAAACAGCCTAAATGTCCTGCATAAAATGTTTGGGAAAATATGCTGCAGCATCTTACAATGGATTGTGGCACAGCATTTTAAAAAATGACCTAAAACTACATATAACAAGTTACAAATATACTACTAAGCAAACATAAACCAAGAGGTGTAGACGGCAATGTACAGGTTGTACAAGAAATCTTAAAAACCTGGAAAACATTATGTTTTTGTGTGTGTGTGTGTGTGTGTGTGTGTATGCATATATATTATGTATATACACATGCATATTACAAAAGTTAGATGTTTACATATATTTAAAGAAAAACATGCATGAGAATGATAAACATCAACTTCAAAAGTGTGTGGATGACCTCTGGGGGAAGAGAGAACAGAGTGGAAGCAGAGCAGTACACAGAGGTGTCTACTTTATCTTGTAATGTTGTAGTGCATAAAAAAAGTAAAGACTCAATAAAGCACAAGGGTTATATAAATTTTCACTGTACATTCTTTATATTTAAAATTAATCTAATAAAACATTTTATTAAAACCCACACAGTGAGCTACCCCGCTCAAATATAGAAAAGCGTAATCTCAGATCCTCCAACTATACTGGCTACACATGTTTAGTCTGTGTTTCTGATTCTTCTTCAACACTTGGATCTGGCAGCATCTGTGTCCTTCTGAGTTTTGTCCCAGGATATCATCTTTATTATCTACACTAGTTTCCTACATGCTTCCATCCAGTCTGTTGGATTTAAAAGTCATGCCCTGGCCGGTTTGGCTCAGCGGTTAGAGCGTCGGCCTGCGGTCCAGAGAGACCCGGGTTCAGTTCCCGCTAAGGGCATGTACTTCGGTTGCAGTTTGTCTCCGGCCCTGGTTGGTCGTGCAGGTGGCAGCCACTCGATGTGTCACTCTCACATCAATGTTTCTCTCTCTCTCTCTCTCTTCCTCTCTCTCCCTCCCACTCTATCTGAACAACAACAAAAAAAAAATGATAAAAGTCATGTGCTCATGACTCTGAGGTTTTTATTTCTAGCCAGAATTTCTCTCCTTAAACTCTAGACTCACTTATTCAACTGTCTATTTAGCATCTCCACTTGTGTGTCTGTTAGACATCTCAAATATAAACACATCCATTACCCAACTCCTGCTTCCCACCCTCGAGCATAATTTCTGCAGTCTTACCCATCTCAGTAAACGGCAACTCCATCCTTTTGATTGCTCGGGCCCCAAAGAAGTCAACTAAGAAGTCTCTTTCTCTCATACCTCATAGCCAATCAGTCAGCAAGTTACATGATTCAACCTTCAAAATGTGTCTAGGGTCTGACCACTTCTCATCACTTCCATTGCTACCATCTGGTCCAAATCAATATCAACTTTTGCCTGGACTGTCACAATAGTTTGCAGATCTCATTACTTCTACTCTTGCTCCTCTTCAATCTATTCTCAGCACAGCAAACTTTTTAAAAATATAAGAGCTATTCATGTTCTTCCTCTTCCTCTTCCTCTCCCTCTACTATAACCCCGACCTCATTGCCATTCCTGCCCAAACCCAAAGCTCGTACTACGGCCTAGAGGCCTTTATATTTTCTCTCCCCTTTATTCTGCTTTATATGTCTCTACAGTTCATACCATCATTTGATGTACCATCTACTCTCTGTCTTCTTTTTCTTTTTCTTTTTTATTAATAATTCTCACCCAAAGACATTCCTCTATTGATTTTCAGATAGAGTGGGAGGGAGGGAGGGAGGAAAAGAGACACATTGACTGGTTGCCTCCCACACGACCCCAACCAGGGCTGGATCAGACCACAGTTGAGGTACACGCCCTTGACCAGAATTGAACCCATGACTCTTTGGTCCGCAGGCTGATGCTCTAACCACTGAGCAAAACGGGCCAGGGCTCTGTCTTCTTTTTATTGTATGTCTCCTCTTCTATAATTAATTTAAGCTGCATGAAGGCAGGCAACTTTATATCTTATTTATTGCTGTATCCTCAGCACCTAAAATACTTTCTAGCACATAGTATGCACTCAATAAATATTAATTGAATAATTTAATAAATGGTGATAAAAACAATCTTATAGGAAGAGTAGATAATTGACATAAGATCAAGGTTTAAAAATTAATCATGATAGATTTGAATTATATAGACCCAATTTCCATGAACATCGAAAGACCTGGATTTAGATAAAAAAGATCATTGTATAGCATAGGGAGGTATTTGTTTCCTTCTAAAGTAAAATAGCATATTTTAAAGCGTATTTTAATTGATCAAATATTTACTATCTGTTAATGTGGATGATATACAAATTTAATGTTAACAGACTATATTTAGAGTAGGGTATTTTTAAAAGGCTTATTGATGATACTTACACACAGGTCATATTTTTATTCTCTGGGAAGAATGATAAAATCATATCAGACTATCTTCTAATTTCACCATGGATCTAATTTATACTGAAATGAGGTACCAATTTAATTGTCTTTCTAAAAAGTATCCGTCTTTAGCATCCTTAGAGTATTCAATTATTTTTAGTAACTATCCACATGTCTCTCCTTTTGAAGCATTACCAGAATACTTTCATTTTATTGATATTTTAATTATAAATATAATAAATCTGGAGTAAATTACATAATATAAATATAGAGCTTAACCAGTTATTAAAGTCAAGGTCTGGTGATTCTCCCTAATACACTTTTCCTTTCCTATGTCTACTCCTTGTCTTTCAGACCATTATTCAGTCTTTTTTCCCTTTACATTAGTGTGCATCTTTCTTCATCGGGATGTCCTGAAAGTCAGTCCCCAACAGGAAAGGAGCTCCGTGCTCTTTAAAGGGGAGGGAAGCGGTCAAAGCTTCTTTTTCTTTCCCCCAAAGCCTTTCTCTAGGGACTTGAACTTTGAAAATGCTCAATAAATGTGTGTTGAATACAGGGACAAATAAAAATGAAGTTGTATTAATAGATGGTAAGGACACAGGGGTACATGAGCCCCTGCATGCCCCCCAGATAATGGCGTGAACTCATGGTAAGTGTTGAAATAGATGACAGATTGTATGACGATCAACCCTCCCTTTCCTATTTTTAATGCTTAATTTAAGAACGGAACATTTGATATGGAAATGTTAGACTTTATGAAGATGTAATCATTAAAATGAACAAGTTAATGAGGCAGAGAAAGAATGAAACAAGAACAAGGCTTTCACAGCATCTTTGCCTCAACAGCCAAGCCATGATGGGAAACGTTCCTATACCTCCGGAGACAAGGAACGCAATAGAGCGCCAAACCCTATTAAATGGCTGCAGCCTAATGTGATAATTAAGAGAACAACATAGGCTATTTGCCCTTTATTCTTCCCTTTCTGAATTGCCCATCCTGACTGTCATTTCATTTGTTTCTGTAGAAAGGGGAAACAAGCAGCCAGCGTTCAGCCACAGCAAGAGAATGACGTCCTCAACACCCCCTTAGCGGGCAGTGGCTCCCGATGCCAACACTTTACTGTTGCTTGTCACCCAGAGAAGAGGCAAAGAATTCAAAAGTGCTCACTGCTTTGCTGCATGGAGCTAATATTGGAATTTGGTGGATTTTGTCCCAAAGGAGAAACAATGTAAAAAAAAAAAAAGTGGCGTGTCCAGTCCTAAATTTTCACATTTGTAGAGTGTTCTCTTCTGAAGATTTCATGCCCAAGAAAGCAATCTCGATGCACATTCTAAAATGGATACTGTTGACCATAAAAAAAAAAAAAAATAAAGTGGTTCCTTGGTTGAAGATTTGAAGATTGGAGAAAATATAGCTCTATCCTGAATTTTACTAAGCAGAAGGACCCAGTCACCAAGTAAAAAAAGACATAGTTACCTTTAATACCTAGGCTTTTGAGTGAAGGTTCAAGAAAACTCAAAAGATATTATAATGTGTAAAATATAGGACAGGTAGGTAGCAACTATTTGAAACCACATAAATAATAACATAAGAATCTCTTGTTATGCAGTAATACCTCTAACAATTGTTTTGTGACTCAGAATGTCATCATCAAATTTATAAGATAAAGGCTAACCTTCCATTCTTCTCACTTTTGGATTATTTGCCCTTCTGTTTATGTGGTTTCTTTTTTTTCAATTTTCTTTTTTTTAATTTTTATTTATTTTTGTTACAGATGTTTCTCCTTTTTTCTCCATTGACACCCTTCTCCCCATCCCCCCCACCCAGTCCCCAGCTTTGTTGTCCATGTCCATCGTTATTTGTTTCTTTTACTTTCTAAATTCCTTTAGTAGAGGAATCATTTATTCTGTCTAAGTGGAAGTGAAACAGAGAGGACATCAAGTTAAGAATACAAAGAGACATGGTCCAAAAAGGAGGATGCTGATTAATAAGGAAAATAAACTTAGATCTGATTACAAATTAGAGAGCAATCCAAATATTCACTGGTGTAATTTCAATGTTATCATTTATTTAATAATTATGTTATAAGAAGTACCGAATGTTAGATACCATGCCAGGAGCAGAGGATACAGCTCACATTCAAGCAAGGATTATATCAGGGTGCATGTCAGAGTTTAGAACTGGAAATAAGCAAAGGGTTGTATGTGAGATACTGTCACGTAACAAACCACCCCAAAACTTAGTGGCTTAAAACAACTCTCATTCCCTCCTTCCCGCAAGAGTCATCAGGTTGGCTGGGTGGTTCTGCTAGTCATGTCACCTTCAGGTCAGCTGGGTGGCTTTGCTGATTTTGGGTAGACCCTCCCTGGGACCTTGGATGGGACAGCTGAGCTCACCTGGCTCTCTTCATGTGGTCTCTCATCTTCCAGCAGGCTAGCCGGTTCTTATTCCCATGATAAAGGCAGGGGAGCAGTAGAGAGAGCCAGTGCCCAGGGCCTCTTTGGACTAAGCTTAGAGTTGGCATTCTACACATTTACTTCTCATTCTGTTGCAAAAGCAGATCAAACGGGCAGTCAAGTCCAAGGTTGGGGAAAATGACTTCTGCTGGAAGGAAGGAACTGCAAAATCACAATGGTTTTACTTGGGGACAGGAAGGAACAAAAGGAAAGCCCAATTTGGTTTTAAAACCACTCAGCTAAGACAATGAAGTTTGCCAATTGAGAAAGGTGCAGGATATAAAGCACACAGAAATCTTACCCACCATTTAGACAACAGTATCTTTAGATCATAAAGAGAAGCCCTAGCTCAGGAATCACCAGCCTAGGTGATTAGCCACCAGCACTGTGGTACCCGAGAAGGTAGGCTGTGCTAACTCCTAGTTTCTGGCTTCTACCTTTAGAATGATTTATGACCAGCATGGAACTGGGCCTATTGGTGGAGAGTGGAGGTGCCAGTTCTCAATGAGTTATGTTTTATTATAGAAGTTTTGGCTTGCTTGGGGGACCATGAATACCTAGAATTGATCTCTTCTAGAAAACCCAGTAATTTCAAAACCACATTTATATTTGACTCTAACCAGTCTTGCTTGCCTTGTGACAAAAATCCCCTTGTTTTTCTCCACCACATATACAAGGATTCATTGTTGTGTTCTCCGCACAGGTACATCTGGCTGAGAGCAAATATTCAATAGCTAAAAGAAATGAGAGCCAGATTCAGCCAATCCTCCCTAATTACATTATGACTCAGGAGGACACCCACCAGTAGTTTTATTCATTATTGGATATTAAAATCAAAGGCCTTTAATATGCAGCCACAGAGTTGTCCAAATTGAAGCCCATCTGTGCATCCTTGTAGAAGTTTTCATAGCATAATACACAAGCAATTTTAATAAACTTATTATTTTTTCAGTCGGCCCCAAAGGATTGACCGAAACATTAGCCTTCTCCTGATGTCTCCTGGAGCATCGCTAGCTCTTTCCTCCATCCAGATCTTTTAAAACTAGATTGGGCTGATCATGGAGGACCGATTGCAAAGACCACCTGGTGCTCTAACACAGCCAAGAGTGTCCCCAGGACTCTGTCCTTTTTCTCTCTCTTACCTGCTTCAGCGGATTCCTGACAGCTCCATCAGCCTTTACACTCAAAAGATGCCAGTAACTTTTTTTTTTTTTGGTCTTTTAAATTCATCTTTCCATATCTTATCAGAAATATTAGTGAAAGGAAATTTATAAACAGGAAACAATCTGAGGGGATTTCCCATGTGTGGTTCAGACTCCTAAAGAAATTTTATGGGCAATAAAACTCTGCTGTTAGCCTTGCAGTTCAATTACTTCTTCTTCTCCTTCTCCTTCTCCTTCCCCTTCCCCTTCTCCTTCTCCTTCCCCTTCCCCTTCCCCTTCCCCTTCCCCTTCCCCTTTCTCTTCCTCCTTCTCCTCCTCCTCTTCTTCTTCTTCTTCTTCATCTTTTTTATTGTTGCTTTCTGAATGTTTTTTTAAATTTAATTAATTTATTTTTGTTACAGATGTTTCTCCTTTTTCCCCCATTGACACCCTCCTCCCGTTCCCTTCCCCCCTCCCTCCAGCATTGTTGTCTATGTCCATTGGTTATGCTTATATACATAAGTTCTTTAAGATTTAGAGAGCTGTTCAATTTCTTCCTCCACTCACTTACTATTTTTTCTTTTCCTTTTTAGTATCACATCCCATGTCAAGTGCCAGAATGTTCGCCATGACCTTCTTTTGTGGCTGAGGGAGGAAGCAAGAGATCATGGTAGAAGACAGTTCCCGAAGAGTCAGACACATCTGGGCTTGAGTCTCTGAGAGTTGCTGAAACATCTCTAAGCCTTGTTTTCTGATATTCAAATGACATTGAAAATCGTATCTACTTCATAAGATTGTTATGAGAATTAAGTGAGATAGGACGTCTCCTTTTCACATTAAGTGTTCAGTACATGTGAATTATTAGTATTATTATTGTTAGAATAGAGAAATGACTTAATCTTCACATCTGTCTTAGAAACAAACAGAAGGTGACACTAGCTAGAAGTGGCACTTGCTATAGCTCTTACAGTTATTCAGATACTGCGGTAAGCACTTTCTATATATGAATTCATTTAATACTTATAACGGTACTCCAAGGGAAATACTGTTATCATTTCCATCTTACACATAAGGACACTATGGCCCAAGAGGTTATGTGGCCCAGCTGAGGTCATGCGACTGGAAAGTTTCAAGGTCAGCGTCTTGTTCCAGAGGCCATCTTTTCAACCACAATACTATATGCTTCTGGAAAGATAATTGCCTTCAGGGAGGGAGGATGCTATAGTTGTCATATGCTTCTCCAGTAGTTACATAACTCTAATTAGGTGTATGGCTTATTGACTGAGTTGGGTGTTTCAAAATATTTGCCCTTCCTCCTTTAGAAAATAAGTTTTTCAGGGGAAGAAACAGTGTACATTGTTTTCTTTATGTTGTGGTACAACATTCTGTATGCTGTAGATTCACAGCAGGTCTTATTGTCTGGCTTACTCTAGCTCTCATTTCCCAACAGGTTTCTATGAACTATAAGTGGATTCCAAGAGCTGTGAGTTAAAAAGACTCCAAGGCTTGGCCTCCCCCACCCCCTTGCAAAATTCTCATGAGCCCTTCTCAAGGATCTAAGTATAATTCTTGTCCATGTAAAGGAATCCCAGCGTTCTGGAGAACAGCATTCATTTCTGGAAACTTCTGAAATGATGGTGTCCACAGCTGCCAGCCTCCTGCTGGTTGGTGAGCCCCACGGCCGGGGGCTCTATGAGCCACAGCCTATGGGGTCCTGAACCAGGGAAGGCTCAGCTGCCTCTGAGAGCTGACAGAAGAGAACCAACTCAAATGGGAGACAAAGAAAGTGAAGAGGAAAGAAAGTAGTGAGCAGTCTTTATTGATCACTAGAATACTTTTTATTTGAAGAGTTTTAGAAATGTTTAAAATTATAATGTGTAGGTGAGCAAAATGTCTTTCTAGGAGATCAGGAACACTGCAGGAGGCTGCATTGGGTGCACTAGTTTAGCAGTTGAAAGTTTTAATATGAAAACAAATACCCTGCCGTTTACTGTCCCAATAACTCTACATGAAAAAAAAGTCATGATATAAAGTGAATTTAATATATCAAGAGTCTAATCTTTCCCACTTTGGACTTTTTGCTCTAACACATAACATGTATGAAGTGGAATAGCTTCATGACCATGTAAGTTCCCACTCTGGTGTTTAAAGCCTGTTTGGACTGTTCTGCTTAGCAGTCGGGGGAATGTGGGTTCAAATCCAAGTCCCACTTCTTACTAGGTATGTGACACTGTGACAGCTATTGAGGTCTTGTTTAACCTCAATTTTTCCATCTATATAGTAGGGACAGTGATGTTCCAGCCTCTTAGGGTTTTTTTGAGGATTAAATCAGACTAACATTTAGTAGTTGCTCAGTTAATGCATACTACTATATTGTCTGACATTTAAATTCTGATCATTCACTAGAATAGAGACTTTGTTTCATTCATTGATATGTTAGCATTTAGAACGTCAGACACGTATTAATAGTTCAAAAATTTGAGTTTTTGAAATAATTTTAGAAAAACTGAGCTCTACAGTGCAGTTTATAGTTAGGACTGGATTCTATTCTATATTAGCTGAACAGATGCAAAGCTTCCATGTAGAGTTATTTTTCATGTCAACTTAGAACTTGTTTCTGGTTCACATCATGTGTTATTCTTGTCTTTCACCTCTTTTTCTTTTTCTCCCTTGCTCATTCTTTCTGGTTTTTCTTTGCATTTCATACTGATGCAATGTATATAACCTACCAGCCCTTATCCTCCGGTAGGGATGGTGATTCATTTTGTTTAAATCTCTTATCAGGAGATGGCCATGTCAGAAACCTCTGGATTTGAACCAAACTACCTCACTTTCCTCTATGTGGAAATTTTAGATTAGTGAGTCAGCGGGAAGGGTAAACTTTGTAGGATGTAATTCTTCCTTCTTCCTGCTGTGATCTTTGGGTCACAGGCTCACCAGAGGACAGTTAGAAATAGAATGTGGACCTCCTCAATGATGCAAAGCTCATGCTCCAAAAGGAATTGTATATGTTTCCCAATAATTTTAAAAATATTTTTACACATCAGTCTCAACTCAGTCATGCAATACAAAGATGGGCACATCAGGTTTTTCAGGAAAAAGGTAGAGATTGGTATCAATGAGGAATTTTTATAAACCCAAAAGACTGAATTCCATGGGTCTGTGGCCATATATTATTGAAAGTTAGCAATTATTCTAAAAAAAAAAAAAATCACACATCTGTCCCATTTAGAGAGGGTCTGGAGTAGCCCTCATGATCTGAACCTAAATCTGAGCCTGATCTATTAATTAATGGACATGAACTGAATCCTCAGGTTCACTGGCTGTCCCAGGCTCCACAAAAATCTTTTAATTCAGTGCTTCAGGTACCATGATACCCTTATTCATATTTATTTATGTGAATATTCCTACGCATTCTTCCCTCTAAGCTGGAACCTAAGGGGAAAGAGAGCCTAGAAGACCCAGGATTTACCCTCAAGGCACTGACATTCTGATTGTACCACAAGCCTAACACACATTGTGCAATTAGAGAACTAAGTGAGAATCGCTCTAAGGGTGAAACAATCACACAGAGAGCTTTGTGGGCTAAGCCGTTGGAGAAGAATTTATGAACAAAGGAGGACTTAATTGGGACTTAAGGCAGTGAGATTGAGAAGACAAAGGGAAAGAGGGAGCACATTCCTGGTAGCAAGAAGTCCATAAGGAAATAAGTCCCAGGAAGTAGGGAAGAGGGGTGGAAAACAAGACCAAGACCGAAGAAGAGTTTCAACGCAAATAGGATAGGCACGGGCTTGGGGTCTTTCAGCAAGGGAATAATATAGCATTCTTTATTCAGCAAACAGGAGTTGAACACCACTTTGGGCAAGCCATTTTGTCTGGTGCTGTGAGGAAGAGAAAGATGAATGACTCAAACTCTGCTCTAGAATAGCTTAGAATTCATCATAACCTGTTTATAAAGTCTGGTTTTAGAAAGATTCATTTGAATGCATATATATATTTTATTTATTTTTACTTTTATTTTTTTCATAATCCTCACCTGAGAATATTTTTCCATTGATTTTTTTTTTTTTTTTTTTTTTTTGTATAGAGTGGAAAGGAGAGAGGAAGAGAGAGAGTGAAAGAAACATCAATGTGAGAGAGACACATTGATTGGTTGCCTCCCGCATGGCCTGGGCCAGGGCTGGGGATGGAACCTGCAACCGAAGTACGTGCCCTTGACCAAGAATCGAACCCACAGCCCTTCAGTCCAAAGGCTGACACTCTAACCGCTGAGCCAAACTGGCCAGGGCATGTATATATTCCAAATAACCACTTCAGCAAGGGTTTGGAGAAAGTTTTGTTATTAAGTTAAATGTAAATCTCTTTAAAGCTGTCATTAAAAAATCATTCTTCTTCACTCTTGATTCAAATCCTCTTAAAACTCAATTGCAACATTGATCGGCCCCAAAATATCTATGGTTCAGAAAAATGTCTCCAAAGACTGGCATATAATTCTGTCCATTTTCAGAGGGTAGGTATAATTTTTGGATTTAGATCCTTTTAGCCTGGTAGCTCTTTTTTTTTTTTTTTTTTTTTTAAGGAAGTTTAAGATGCTCATTCTGATTCTGGCTATGACCTGCTGGGATCTCTTACCCGAAGCAGATACTAACATCTGTTGTTTTCACTTGGGATGTATCGCATTGCATGAGCCGTAGTACTTGTCAAGATTGGACAAGCAACTCACCGTGTTTATCCTTCTGCTAGCTTCCAAAGTGATGTTGTTGATATTGAAATGTCAGTCCCCTGACCTTTGGATGCACAGAGGAGCCTCAGAGGACATTTCCAGCATTGAAAGCAAGTTGTGAGAATGTGGTACTAGGCAGAAATTTTGCTTTCAGTTTACAATGTTTGGGGTTTGTGTGGTACTCTTTTAATTTTTTTTTTTCTTTATGATTTTAGAGAGAAAGGAGGGAGAGGGAGAAATAGAAACATCGATGAGAGAGAACATCGATTGGCCGCCTCCTACATGCCCTCCACTGGGGGTTGGGCCCACAACCTGGGCATGTGCCCTGACTGGAACTGAACCAACGACCTCTTGGTGCATGGGTCGATGTTCAACCACTGAGCCACACCGGCTGTGCAGTGAGCTACTGTTTTCAAGCAGCACTCTGTGTGTTTGGAGGTTAAGTTGAGCAAATTTAAAGCGTAATGCAGGTTAATGTAATTATGTCTTAGAATTACTAAATTTGCAGTGATAAGAGATTTGAAAATAAGTTATTTTTCTTGAGATTATACATTTCTGGACTCCTTAGGTGCGTGAATTTGGGAGCGTGCCCTTGGAAGTGCTCTTTAATCTTTAATGGAGAACCATTCTCAGGAATGCCTGCGTCTCTGGACAGTATTATTCTAGTAACACCTTGATGAATAAGAAAACATTTCACATGCTGCAAACTTGAACTAATTGAAATGAACACTGTTGTAGCTGAGTAAAAGGCAAATGCAGTTTTAAATAGTGATTAGCAAAATTTATATTCCAGGGTAAAAGTGAATACGGTCAAGGAAATGAAGCTTATCAGGTCTTTCCACTTGCCTAACAAATCTTCTCTAAATTAATAATCACTGACATTTTAATGAAACAATGTCATTTGCAGCACGGGCCTCTGCTTTCTGCATTATGACCACCTTTATAAAGGCTTACCTCAAAGTGAGAGGAATTAAAAAATGTCTTCACAGTACTCTTCAACAATCACCAGGGAAGCAGCAGCGGGAAATAAAGGCCCAACTTATTCTGCCCTGGAGAAGTCTGGCAAATGACATAAAAGTAATATGAGGACATTGAGAGGAGAATATAAATACCATGTAATTACGGAGAACCCAAACTAGATGAATTTATCAGGGAAGACTCTGCATTGGAGAAACAGGCTTTGTGACTTCCAAAGTCCCTTATTAAGCAAAAACAAACAAACAGACCAATAAACTTCATAGACCACAGTGTGGTGACTAGGAGAGGGAGAGGAAGGGGGTCTGTAGAAGAGGGTAAAGAGGGGATAAACGGTGATGAAAGGAGACCTGGCTTGGGGTGGTGAACACACAATACAATATATAGATGACGTGTTATAAAATTATACTCCTGAAACCTATATAATTTTATTAACCAATGTCACCCCAATAAATTCAATAAAAATAAATAAATAAAGTAAAATAAATATTAGATTAAGGTAACACAATTAGAGTTTTCTATATCCACTAAGGCCCAATAAAAAAGCCCATAAAAATAGAACAATGTAAAACTTATTTGTCCATTAGTGTAAAAGCAATTTGAAGCAACGGTATATCTCTGCTGTATTTTTTTCTTCAGAAAGAGTAATAACCTTGCATTTGACTTTTAGGTAGAAAGAAGACCCTTTCTATGGTCAAGGATCCTTTATTTATCACAGTGAATTATACATTCAACATTATCTTGAGACTCTTTCCAAATTACTTGAGCCTACTTAGAGAGCTTTTTAGGACTTCAGTGATAAAACAAACTCTTGAGGGCAAAAACATAGGGTTTTCCTTTAATGACTTCACTGCTGCATATATATGTAAGAGAAGTTCCATCTAGTACTCTTGGTTCCAAAAAGAGAAACTTGAAGATTAAAGCAAGTAAGCCCGGCCGGTGTGGCTCAGTGGTTAAGCATTGACCCATGCACCAAGAGGTCGCCGGTTTGATTCCCGGTCAGGGCACATGCCCAGGTTGTGGGCCCGATCCCCAGTGGGGGGCATGCAGGAGGCGGCCAACTGATGTTCTCTGTCATCGATGTTTCTCTCTCTCTCTCCCTCTCCCTTCCTCTCTCTATAAAATCAATAAAGGAAAAAAAAAAAATATATATATATATATATATATATATATATATATATATATATATATGGGGTGGATGAGAAAGCGAATATGCTAGGAATTTTCCAGAAGAATGACAAACTTACAATAAACACTGAAGTGGAAGAACTAAAGGGAACGTAGAGGGAATGATAGACATGAAGTGAGAAGGAACTCGGAAGCTGGGGAGGACAGATATGCTCCATAACACAAACCATTAACTTTGCAACTAGTGTTGGAGGATAAATGCTACATTTTCTATGAGGGAAAATCTTTTAAAATAACGGCAGGGCCAAGTGTTTCCAGTGCCTAGTTTAATGCCTGACATATACTAAATGTTTAATTGACCCCACATTTCCAACAGTTAAAACATAAGATGCTTAATAAATCTTTGTTCAATAAATGAATTGCTCTTTAAAGGTACATCACAGCCACATTTCTCCTAACTGCATTTTCAAAACGGTGTCATTTGCGGTGAGAAGGTGGCCTGTATCCAACCCTTCAGCCACGCACTGGTGAACCTTTAGAAGTTCTGGCTCGGGGGGCTGCCTGCACAATGGGTAGGATTCTTCAGAAACCATTTCCTGAAAAAATCCATTCAAAAGTAGTACTTTCGCCAAGCAGTCTTCCCTTATCTGATCATTAAATGATCATCGCTGAGCCCTGGCCTGTGTGGCTCAGTTGGTTGAGTGTCATCCCATGAACCAAAAGGTCACCAGTGCTATTCCTGGTCAGGGTACATGCCCGAGTTTCAAGCTCAATCCCCAATGTGGGGTGTGCAGGAGGCAGCTGATGGATGTTTCTCTCTCTCTCTAAAATTAAAAAAATATATATATTTTTTAAATGATCATAACCCTGGCTGAGAAGTTGAGCTACATAGATAAGGACACACAGCTAGGAAGGGTCAGAACCAAGATTCAGACCCAGAGAGGCTGGCATGATACCTAAAATCTTGACCATTAATCTACTTTTCTTTTTGATAGCACCACAACCACCTGCAACCCCAAATCTCTAACAGTTAAAGCATAAATAGGGAACATTTACACCTTTCAACACAAGAACGTCAAATGGGACCTGAAGGTCTCCACCAGGAGGGAGTCTGCTGTAGAAAATGGACACGGGCTCTGGAACCCGACGCATCTGGGTTTTGCCCCCTTGTTACCTGCCTGACCTTGTACCAGTCATTCATTTTATTAGTTTCCTCATCTGTCAAATTGGGCTACAATTTGTCAGACTGTAGTAAGAATTTAAGATAATGTACAGGGTGGGCCAAAAGTAGGTTTACAGTTATTCCTATGGAAACTAATACAAAAATTAATAAACAACAATACAAGAATAAAACTCTGTGCTGCATGTAATCACAACTGTAAACCTACCTTTACCCCACCCTGTATTCAGATTACTTTGAAAAGTATCTGGAAGCCAGTATGCTCTCAGTAAATGGTAGTTCTAAGGAAAAGGATCTGCAATTTTATGTTTGTTATAAATAGCTTGAAACATGTATTTGAACATCTTTTAGAAGAGTTCTAACGCCCTGAGCAAATATCCAAACAAAACCTATACTTAATTTCCCAATCATTTTAACTGGAAGACAAGCTATTTTTAAATTGTTAACAGCTTTGGTAATTATAAAGATTTAACTTAGTCATTTTGAAAGCACAATAAAGAAGTCGTCATTTCGAAGGGGTAGTCAAGCACAACCAAATTCCTATTGAATTAATTCCCCAAGAAGCTCCTGGAACTCTGGTTCAGTCACAAGATGGGCCCGATGAGCCTCGGGTTTTACCTCCTCTTCCTAGTAACACTTGACCAAGGATGGCTTAAGGGAATCACATTTTAGCCAGGTCCAGAATCATTCTGGGACATCACCAATATTAATTCCACACCCGAATGACAACTGGGAGCGAACACTCGCACCTGCACAGGAACTTGAGAGTGGCCGGCAGCAGAACAAATGTGTCTTCCCATTCCTTTTGGTCTCTGATTTCATCAGCAAAGACGTTCAATGTAGCCATTAAATTTTGAATTTTCAAATTTTCGTTATAAACCGTTTCCTTCTTTGTTCGTGGTGATTGTAATGGAAACAGTAATGCAGGGGTCGTATGGCAGATCACAGACCCACCTCTTCTCTGTCCTCTGTGGAGACTCATCTTTGTGCTGGGTACAGGGGCAGGGCAGAAAAGTAAGTTCTCAGGGCCTTCAGGAAGGAAACGTCAGTCCTTAATTCAGTTATCAAAGCCCCGGCAGCAAGCTAAGGTGACTGGCCCAGTTTACAGCATATAATCTATTTTTCTTTATTTCCCAACTGTTTCCCAGTACCATTAGGTTCTTACACCCAGGTTTTCTGAGAAATAAAGCAGTTATACTAATGCTGTCAATCACTGCTGCCAGGCTGATCAATAAAAACAGTGTTACTCTCACTAATTGATTGCTGGCCATCACCTAACTGACTCGAAGAAAAGTGACTAAGGAAATGCTCTGATGTGTATAATGTGCTATTTGAAAAACAGAAAATTTCTGCTCTGCTCTGAAATACAGCAGTTCAGCTTTAAGTGAAAAACGATTTGATTTTAGACGTGAATATAAGTGTTTATTGCAATTTATCATTGCTGACAGTAAATGAAGCAGAAATGTTCACAGACAGATGTGATGTGCTGTTTGTGAAGACAGAGTGTGGCAAAGGCAACCCCTTCTCGGGCCCCCGGTGATGGCTCGGTCACCGGGGTCATCCCGATTCCCGGGCTGCTAGTTTAACAAAAGCCAAATAAACTTCTTTGCTGGGGATTTTTGGGAAACAAAGAATCATTTAAATACTCCTTTCAAATTTTGGTGAATTATATTATTAAAAATTAAATTTTGCTCTACGCGCAAATATCATGAGCTTTTTCAGTCGGGCTGAGGCACTGCTTGGGAGGCAACTGTGGTTTCTGGACTGAAATTGTCAGTAAAGCTAGTTATGTTAGGAGCTCATTTTTCTGGGACTGTAGGCAATATGAAATTTACAAGGTATCTCTAACATGGCAAGTTTTTAAATTCAAAAACTTTTTGAGGAGTGATTTAAAAATGCTGGTTCCCTGGCGGACCCACTAGTTCAGTGGGTCAAGTGTTAGGTACAAGAGCCTGCATTTGACTGTGGTCCACACTCTGAGAATCATGACGACAAATGTGAATCCAGGACCCAGCCCCTCTGAACCGTATCCAGTCCTAAACTCCAAGTTCTGAGCTCCTTGGAACATGAGGCTCCAGGAGACTGAGGATGACATGGGGGTTGGCAGGTCCTTTAGGAGTTTGGGGTGTCATGCCGGGAGGGGAGTGGTAGTGGTCGCCAAAACCGTTTAAACATCAAGAGCCCCTAAATCAGTGTTTACTCGGCGAGGGCATGAACAGCAGGCCTCTGGCCTTTGTGGAATTCACATTTGTAGTTTCTGCAGTTTGCACATGATTTCATGGGTATCTCCAATATTCGTCTGCAACTTGGTGAAGATGGGAAATTGAACCCGTGTTCTGGACAGCTGGTGTAAGCTGGGAGGTGAGCGAAGCCCTCCCACCAGCATCCCCATCCTCACAGCTTTCTGCCGTTCTCTGTTCTCACGCATCACGTCTTCTAAAGGGATGAAATAAACTGTTGTTTTTCACTATCTACACCAGGGTGAAAGTGGCTCGTTTTGATTTTATTTTGTCTTCACTTCACGGCTCTGAAATGAAAGCCGATTCTTTGTGCAATGATGCTGTGCAGTAATCTAGATTGTATGAAGTTCTCGGGAACTGGTCCTGGTGGACTAGAAGCATTCTTACACTGTGTTTATCATTTCTGTGTTTGTATCGGGGTAACGGACGAGCACAACAGTGGCAAAGTGGCTGCTGAGTTTTAATGCTCCTGAGAGGGAATCGGATTAAGACGTAATGTTAAATCATGGAAAAGATGGATTTCTCAAATGCCTATTTTTTTTTTTCCTTTATTGATTTGAGAGAGAGAGGAAATGAGAGGGAGAGAGAGACAGAAACATCGATGAAAGAGAACATTGATTGGCCACCTCCTGCATGCCCCCCACTGGGGATTTGGCCCACAACCTGGGCATGTGCCCTGACTGGGAATTGAACTGGCGACCTCTTGGTGCATGGGTCGATGCTCAAGCACTGAGCCACACCAGCTGGACTAAATGGGTTCCGTATGATGACAGTGACAGAAAAGCAAAGTTTGAATAATTTTCTTTTCTTTTTTTCCTCCACAAATTAAAACCAAAGAACTCTGCTGGTTCTTTCCTCAAATTAAAAATGATGAGACTTTGAGTAGGCATCAGAGAGTAGACAGAAGAAAGAATGCCAGCAAGTGAACTGCATTTCTCTGCCAGTGCACCTTCTGCCTTCTCTGTGCCGTGGAAAATGTTGTGACCGAGTAGTTTTACCTGAGGACTCATTCAAAACCTATTGCCTCTGTTCAAGGCATTGAATGAGCTACCAAACCGAAACATCTACCTTTCCTCAAAGAGTTTACTGTAGGAGAAGAAGGCATGGATATCATTTACTATAATCCAGGGCAGAAGGCCGAGGTGGTATAAAAATGCAAGACAACCGGGAGGGCAGAGCCAAGAGTCCATGAGAATGGCCATCGCCCCAATCATACAGATGCCAGCTGTCGAGGGTTCCACCTGTACAAATGTGTATCAGCTGAATGTCGGTGCCAACAGGAGGTGATAAAGGCCATAGTAGAGGGACAGGCTGTGAACTCAGATAAGAAAATTTTCTTCCAGTTGAGGGGAATCGGGGAGAAATATTTTGATGATCGGATGGCATTTAAATAAAAACTAGATGTAGGAAACTGCTTGTAATAATAATAATAATAATAATAATAATAATAATTAATAATAATAATAAAGGCATGAATTCAGAAGTGGTCCCGAAATGTTCCAGGGCCAGCTGAGTATTTAAGGTTAGTTTCCTAATGAGGGGACACTGCAGATAGGCTGTGGGACAGAAGGCTTAATCAAGAACTTCGAGAAATCCTGGGAGGCTGCAGACGGAGCCAGCCCCTGGAGGGAAGGCCAGGAATTGTTTGGATCAAAGGAAGGGTACCTAGCATGCCAGTTTTGACCTGGTCTTGTCCCTGTGGGCTTCTGGGTGATCAGAGGGAGAGAAAACCTGGAAGGAAGATTAAACTGTAGAGGTTCTGATCCTCTATATATGAATGGACCATAAAACTTGCTGTGTTAAAAAGAGGAAAACAGTCAGAAATGAGGCAGGCTAGAAGCTCAACTCAGAGGTCTGACAATGACGGCAATAAAGACAATCACATTTCTTGCATGCTTGAATTTGGGATGTTGAAATTCATACCCATGATGCACCTAAAGCATTTAGCTCTACTAAAAGGTGGTGATTTTTAGTAGCTGGCAAACCTGTTAAGATCTTTAAGATGTCTAAATTAAAACTTCTGTTTGCCAGTTCAACTCTTCATCTGTTTCCACTGGAGACAGAACACAGATCCTTGCTCCATCCTTTGTGTCTGATTATTTTTCTTATTCAGGGCAATTCTTCTCTTCCTCTTCCAGCTCCTATTTATCAAAATCCATTTCAGCTTGTCTATACTGGATGATCTTCTAACTTAACTACAGAAGTAATAGCTCAAACTATGCCAAGGTGATGTTGAAAAACAAAACAAAACAAGGCCATGCCTGACTCATTTGGCCTTGAGACTTGAGTCAGTCCTGACCCATCTTGTAATTATGAAGTTTCCATATGATTTTTTATGGCTTCTAAGAGGTAAGATTTTCACTACGCCTTCTAGTCTGAATTGGTGCTTAAAACACCAAGTTAAATGTTCGCTTCCTGTTTGAAAGGGTCTCTGCATTCCAGGCCTCCGAGTCTTTGGTAAATCAGTAGGTGTATCTTCTGTGGCAGAAGTCTTGCAATTTGGGGAAATTCTGTGAAAATGCAACACAAGTATTGTGTTGTGGAATGATTTTATTTTTACTTTCTTCTGATGGGTCAAGAAGCAATCCAGCCAACCTTACATGATTTCTGGCTGGTACTTCCAAGTAAGAGTGAGGAGAGAGAGTCTTCTTTTTGTCTGGGGGCATGGAATATTCAACCAGGTGGTAACTTGACATGAGTTCACTTCCTGTAGCAAATTATTTTTTAATGATTAAATACATTTATTTAGCTAATAAATTGACTATCTCAGAGTAAAACATTTCACACTAAAATTTCAAATGCAACCCTGCATTAAAACAGCCCCCCCCAAGTCATGAATTAATTGACATTCAGTATAACAGGATATCCAGATAAAAGGCAGGAAATGTCAGCTTTTATTTTAATTGATTTAATGTAATTTTTTTTCTCAATTACAGCTGGTATTTAATATTATTTTATATTTGTTTCAGGTGTACAGCATAGTGGTTAGACATGTATATAATTTACAAAGGGATCCCCCCATAATTCTAAGGGAGGGGATTGAAGGGTGGGTGAAAAAGGTGAAGGAATTAAGATGAACAGAGTGATAGTTACAGACAGTCACGGGGATGTACAGTACAGCACAGGGAATGCAGTTGATAATATTGTAATAACTGTGTACAGTGCCCAGTGGGTACTAGAAAATGACAGCTTCTAAAACTCCACTTATACTGTGTCATTACAGACATTTAACAGAAATCCCTCCTCCCTTTTACTTTCTTAAGAAAAGGCACAGTGAACATTCTCAGTCTCTGAGGCTGCCAGCTTATGGCGTTGATGGAGCAAACCACTGGGTAAGTTCTCTGTCACTGTCATAGACTCTGAGGAACCCAGGGATACACACATTTGGCCTCAGAAACACTCTGAATGTGTAGAATCTAAAGAACAATATAAAGAAACAAACAAAACAGAAACAGACTCCTAGATACAGAGAATAGACAGAGGGGAGTGGAATTGGGGACTGGGTGAACAAGGTGGAGGGATTAAGAAATACAAATTGCTAGTTACAGAATAGTCACAGAGATGGTACAACATAGGGAATATAGTCAATAATATTGTAATAACTATTATGATGCCAAGTGAGTAGTGGAAATATCAGGGGGAACACTTTGCAAAGTGTATGATTGTTTAACCACTATGCTGTACACCTGAAACTAATACAAAATAATAGTGAATGTAAACTATTACTGAAAAACATTTGTTAATTAACAAATAAGAGAATGTACAGGACGGAAGTTCATTCCTTTGTGAGCACCTTAGTGATCCAGCTGCTGTTTTGAGTTTACAACACCATCTCTTGAAATCAAGCCAGATAATTGCTGCCATTTACCACTTAAGCAAGACAAGTCAACACTGTGTTTGTGTTGAGGTCTGTCATACTTTGTGGCTCATTTTTTCTACTTTGTGGATTAAAGGATTGGTTCCTGCAAATGAAAAGACACGCTGATCCCTGCTAATCAGAAATTCTGCAGGTGGTTACACGGCTGAATGCAACATTACCTGTTGTTGGGGATACTTTGTTAAAAGACCCCGGTGGAGAGATAAGAGAAAACAGGAGGTGGCCAGCATTTTTAATACGTTATGGTCATCGCCTTCATAGCTTTTATTTATTTCTTTAAATTGCCCTCTTAATTTCAGGAGCAAGCTTCTTCATTTCACTATCTATTAAAAAATGCCAGGACACAAGCCCGGTGCTCCAGAAGTGCCCTGCATACTGTAAGCAGTGAATTAGAATGTTACTCCATCCTGAGGCTCTGTATACTCTAGAATAAATATCCTTTTGAAAAAGGTACTTGACTAGGCTTTGCAAAAACATAGCTTTTGCTGCCTTTTCAATTTTCTCCGATTCTTCGAGGATGTAAAATTTACTTTTAATTTGGCCATTTCCTTTTAATGAAATCCTCTATATCTGGGTAGCTTATGTACTACGAATATTCCTGGATAACTTCTAAAACATGGCTGAATATACATCTAAATTTTCAATTTTAAAAGATTGTCTAGAGGAATTCAAACATATATTTTAACAAATAAAAAGAATGATTATGAATAATTTAAATTATAGTCTCAACAATGTTTGACTTATGTATTCAATTCAGTCCCATAATTTTAAATCAACTGTATTATTTATTTTGTTTTGTAAAAGCAGCAAATGATCACTTAAGAGAATTTGGAAAAGAAACAAAATTATTTATCATGTAGTCTCACAGTCAAAGATAAACACTGTTTACATTTAAGTATATATTCAATTTTGGTATATATTTATAAACTACTTTTCCACATACCAATATATTTAGAGTGTTTCTCCCATGTTATTTAATTTTTAAAAAAATTTTACTACTCAATAGCAGTCCATTAAACAAAAGTGGTTGAATCCTTTAATACTTTGTTCTTGCTCATTTTTTACTTTTACAATCACATTATGATGAACATTGTTATGCACATATATTTTGGTACATGTTTAATTATTTCTTAGAAATCAGAATTAGAAAAGTCCGGAGTGTTAAATTATTGAGTTAAAAAATATTTTAAAACAATACACACTGTCAAGTTACCCTTCCTAATTTTCCCTGCTAATTTACATTTCTTCAACAGTGACTAAAAATACATTTTTTAAAAATCAGAATATTTGTCCAATGGAGGAAGGTTTCAGTTTAAAGAAAAGGTGTTAAAGATTTCAGGGGCTACACTAGGTGACCCTGAGATGATAAAATAGAGAACCATGTAGGGTCTATTTCCAATTCCTGCCCCCTCAATAATTTCTCCCAATGTGGGTTGAATAGTTGATATTATTTCCTGCAACACTAACAGATGTTTTTTTTCTTCTTCTTCTTCTTCTTTTTCTTTGTTCATTTTATATTCCAGGGGGAGAATTGCTAATACTTTTGGAAGCTTTCTCTTATTATCAGTGTCTCAGGCCAAGAAAGTGTCACGGAACCTGAGAGCTGTGGTTTCTGAAGGAGAGTGGAATGAATGGCGGGAATGCTCAAGAACGCCTCTTCCCGGGGCCCATTGTTATCAGGGTCTGTTTCATTGTCTGCAGGAGCTCTCAAAAGCCTCCAAAACTATGGAAAGATCAAAATAATAGCCCCAGTGGCAGATTGCAAGGGACTCTGCCTATGCTTTCATCTATTGTCACACCCTGCCAAGCTTTCATTACATTTCTGCCGGAAGAGGCCCGGTACAATCTTCACACATCCTGCTCCCGTCCCTGCCTTGACCATGACACGTTCCTCCCTGGAACATCCTTTCTCAAACCAGAACCTCTGCAACTCTGAAACTCTGCTGAAAACTTTGTTTCTTTACAAAGTCTTCCAAATGCACTGTGCTCGTTTTAGTCTCTTCTTTAGGATCTTTTGTTATACACATTTTATGTTTCAAGATTGCAGGGGCAAAGAATTGATTTGATTAAATTCTCAGTCTACTGCAAAGTCCCCATTTCTGTTTTATTTTATTATTATTTCTTTCTTCTTCTTTAATTCCCCATACTCAGGCCTATTTCTTGCTTTCCCTTTGGCACCCACTCTTATTTATTTGATGAATGGCTTTGACAAATATATAGTGAGAACTGACATGGTTCAATAAATTTTATACTGTGCATTGCTTTTAAAAATTAACATTAAGTTATTGGGGTCTGTTCATGCTGCTATATTTAAATTAATTAATTATTTTTGACTGCTGCGTTGTATTCCACTAATGGCATAGACCGTATTTTAGTTTTTCACTCCTCTTGCAAGGATTTCCTAAGCTGCCCACATTTACTGCCATAAACAACTCTGCAATACATTTTTTAATATTTATTTCCTTATAGATATGTGGGGAAGTTGCTTTGAATGTATACCAAGACATAGGGTAGCTAAGTCCTTAAGGTGCTACAGTCAATGGAATTATCATCCCTGATTCTTTTCTCTTCCCTTGTAACTTGACAGTGCCTCCCATTTAAAGTGCAGTGTACTTCCTGCTACATGACTTGCTTTGGCCGAGGGAGTTTGGCAGAAGGGAGAGTGTACAGGACCCAAGCCTAGGCATGAAGATTCCTTCCACGTTTCCACTGCCTCTGGTGCCCCTGCCATTGCCACGATACGGTCATGCCCCAGCTGGTCTGCTGGTCCAAGAAGGATGAGAGAGATTTGGGAAAGACCTCTGCTCAGCCCACAGTGAGGGCCCAGCCTAGGGAAACCTGCAGCTTCCCACAGACTCCCAGCCCTGTCCTGGCTCACAGTGGCAGGTTCACGAAGAGCCCCGGGGAGATCAGCAGAGCTGCTCCAGCAGACACTCTATCATACAAACACACGTAGGCCCCTGAGGTTGTGCAGGGGACTACAAAGCCGCAACGGCTGATTGATGGGGAGAAGCACATCTGGATTGCTTTCCAGAACCACTGTGCCAGTGTATTCTTCCAGCAGGGTTGGAGAAGGGTCCTTGCTGCCTCACACCCTGATCGAAAGCCTTGCTCGTGTTATCAAGCTTCCTAGGGTTTTATCTTTTTTTTTTTTTTCTTTTAATGAGATGATCACGAAAGGTTAACATTTTGAATTTCTGTTAAGAGTTTGGAAATTTTATTGTACATGTATTAACCACCTGGATTTCCCCTTCTTCCAAGTGCTTAATCAAGTTTCGTTTGTTTATATCTATTGGGTTGACTGTTTTTTACTAGCAGATTTGAAGAAAGTCCTCACATATTCTAGATATGAAATCTTTGTAAGCTTTGGACATTAAAAATACCTTCTTTAGTTTGTCACCTGTTAACTTTATCTAAGTATCCATAAACATTTAATCAATATTAATGTAATGTTATCAATTCCCAACCTCTGTATGCTTGTGTGTGAGTTTAATTTAATCTTTTTTAAAGCAGTGATTCTGTAAACCAAGACCTCAAAGACTTTATTTTATTAGCTTTTACCTATATTTTCTTCTTTTAGCTTTTATTTTTCACACTTAAATTTGTAGTGCATTTAGAGTTCACTTTTAAATATACTGTGTACCTTTTTCTTGGTATTTGTTTATATATGTGATTTCTCAAAAAGTCATGTTGATAAAACAATATGACTGATTTTTAAAACAATCAGCTGGGCATATCTGTCTCCAAAGCTGTCATCCTGGGAGGTGCCTCTCACATCTACAAATGCTTAACCCCTTTGGAACTTGTCTGGAGTTTCCTCTACCAGTTACAAGGTTTCTTTCGGATTATGCTTAATGGTGATAAATAGGATCTGGATTTTGGAGACATCTGAAAACTATTTAAAATGAAGTGATTGATCAAGCTCAAAAATACCATTTTTAAATAGAAAAACTGTGTGACTGCTTTGCTCACATAGTTAAGTCTTTTGCTTGTTTTGTTTCGGTTACTCTCTCTCTCTCTCTCTCTCTCTCTTTTTTTAACCTATAGACCAGTGTACAAAGCATTAAAGAATATGAGTTTGCAAATCACATGACTATTTCAAATACCAGCTCCAAGTGACCTGGATCAATTCTATATACAGTATCTCAATTTCTGCATTGGTTAAACAGATGCTTTAAAAAACAACAACAACAACAAAACACAAAAAACAATGATGAGTACTAACTTACCAACAGAGTTATTTTCAAGGTGACATGAAGTAGTAGTGCCTGGCAGGGACTAAGCATTCAATAAGTAGCTGCTGACACCCTCAGAATCATCATTAGCTAAATCATCTCATATTACCCAATAGTACTGAGCCTATGTGAGAAGACCATTTCCTCAGTCTCACTTTCTGATTGTTTTGTTTTTTAAGACTGTTACTGGCAGTCAGACCCATCGTTCCTTCCAACACAATCTAGTACGCCTGGGGAAACAACATTTGCTACCTATTTTTCTTCTGTTCCCCTTTGGATTTTAATTTTCTTCATCATACACCTGTCAATCAAAAACACAAAATTACTTAGAGACAGTAGCATAACTCCACACATATTTATTCCATATACTTTTGAGGCAAACAGGTAATTACTTCTCTGTCTCTCAGATTTAAGGGTTTATCCTCAGCTCACTGCTCCCAGCAATCCCACAAGCAGGTAAGCAGAGTAAATACTTCTGTGATACTTAGTAACTACCAGGTTCAGTTAGTATGTGTTTAAAATGTGCAACAGATGCAGAAGAATCTTATCTTTAAATATTTGTCAGTCCCTAAAGAAATAAATTAGGCTGATATCCAATATACAGCTTGCAGACCCTGGCACACCACTAGGTAGCATTTTTCACCTTCATCAAAAAAGCACACATGCCCTCAAACTGAGGATATTGTGTCAGAATTAATTAATTAAATAGACAGCTTATATTGCCAAATTGTAGGGTGCAGTCATCACTCCACCAGTTTCTGGTTATCAGAGTCTTTTGCATATTTTCTGCAACTTAAATTTGGAACGTTCTCAATTACTAGCATAATTTTAATTGTTTTTTCTTTATTGATTTTAGAGAGAGAGAAAGGGAGAGGGAGAGAGAGAGAGAAACATCGATGAGCGAGAACATCGATTGGCTGCCTCCTGCATGCCCCCCACTGGGGATCAGGCCTACAACCCGGGCATGTGCCCTGACCAGGAATTGAACCGGCGACCTCTTGGTGCATGGGTCGACGCTCAATCACTGAGCCACACTGGCTGGGCAATTACCTGAACCATTTAAAGCTAAAAGAATAAGGAATGTGAAATTTGGGGAAACAATTTTAGGCCAGAGGGAGAGAGATCTTAAAAATTATATTTCTATGAAAAATTCTAACTTTTGTAGATCAAAAATAGAAGAGAGGAGAAGACAGGAGGGAGAGAGAACAATTTAACTTCACTAACTTTTCAGGACATGCTTGATTAGGATTAGCATAATACTTGGAGGCAATACTATCGAAATCATTCATCCCGATGCCCAACTATTGGAATATGCCCACTGGCCCTCGTATTCCTATCGGTTTTGTGTTGTAATACTGTCGTTATCTGATAGATAAAGTTTGTCAAGGTGGACCTAGATTCTGGTTAGATTTCTGGAAGCCGTGGTAGAGGCGATCAGATGTGTGGTGAGAGGCTAACGAATGAGCGAGTAAAAGCACCTTTCTGATATTTGGAGGTCTCCAGGTGGAGGAACAGGGCTGAAGGGCAGGAAGACGTATGAATGATAAGAAGATTCGAGCCTCTGGCTTATTACAATCATCATTCTACATAGTGAACACTAAAGATAACCATTTGCCAACAGAGAAGAAAACGAATGTGATAGTGACAGATACTGAGCTCGTTTTTATCGCATGCACGAAATAAGGTAGCAGGTTCAGAACGTAATAACTCATCAGCAGGATCTGGCCGGCAGTGCTGTGGAGGATTGGCAGTGACAAACGACTCAGGAGCAGTGCCATCAAAGCAAGCGGCTTCTGTCTCCATCGCTGGCTTTGCGCATCCTCGGGTGGCCCGGTTAGAGAGAATTCAACGCCCGGCACCCTAGGAGCTTTCCTGATGACAGGCAGGAAGATAAAGCATTTTAACATGGAGATTATGTTCCAAGCAGTAAAGGTTAGGGTCGTGAGAATTTTCCTTTAGATCGTTGTTCTGATTTTAGAGTGTGACGTCCTATCATCAAGTAAATTAAATATAGCTACTACCTGGCAAGGCATGAAACGACCTCCTTCCTGACACACACGTGGGCTTTCTCTCTCCCCGATGATTACATCTCCCCCAGGAATCAGCACCAACATTTATGATGCTGTTTATTTGCTGCAAGTCATTCAGCTCTTTAATAAAACTCATCCATATTCAATCCAGCCTGTATGAGTCACACCACATTGTCAGCCAGAATATTAAATATTTCAAGATAGAATCCGATATACAGAAGGCAGGATGAGGACAATTTACCAATTTTACACAGTTTCCTATTTATTCAGTGCAGGTCCATTTTACTAAGTAAAATGGATGCCTCATAATGTTTTCTTCAGATCAGAAATTATTGAAATCAACTGACCCTAAGTATTCAAGTCTAATAAGCTATATATAAAATCACGGTAATTCTGTAATATGAAATAAAGTATTAGTTTTTTGAACATGTACTTAATATATTTAACATATAAGGTAGATCTTTAATCTTTGTAGAAAACAGCAGGAAGGAAAGAAAAAAGAGGAAGAAGGGAGGCAAGAAGGCAGGAAGGCAGGTAGGAGGGAAGGAAGGAAGGAAAGAAGAAAGGAAGGAAGGAAGGAAGGAAGGAAGGAAGTTACTTTCCCCACCAGCCAGGAGAAATGGAGTTAAAATAAATATCAAAGGTCTAAAATGTAGTCAGAAGTGTGCGCTACTGGTACACAGCCGGTACCAAGTTAAATATGACAAGTTACACCCCCACCCCACTTTCTGCTTGCCTGAAAAAGTGCTTTCTCCCTACAAGACTCATAGCACAAGACTCAGAGGGGCAGCTGCAATATGCTATAGCAAAGATTGGCCTTCTCTTTGTGTGTGTGTGTGTGTGTGTGTGTGTGTGTGTGTGTGTATGCTTATGAACTTAAGTCCAGCTGCAATATGATTATTCCGCAGTCATTTTCTAAGTCTTGTGTTCACAGTTATATAATGTGCACATGTGCTAAATTCTTCCTTCCCTCTCTCCTCAAAAAGTAATCAAATAGGTATTGTGTTTCAGGAAAAGCCCTGTCCTCTGCCAGTGCACAGTCTATGAGGGACAGAAACATGGGAACAAGTAAAGAATGACTCCATAGTCCAGCGAGCTATATCAACGGAAAGGTTGAATGTATTCGCTGGTCTCTACATATTTTAGCCTAGTTACAAGGCTGCTATAAGGTCACAATTCAAGCATCATACAAACAGCTACTAGTGGCAAGATAATGATGTCACACAGAATTAAGATAATGAAACTATGTTGCCATCACAACTCTTATCTATATTCACAGTCTTCAATTGTTACTCTAACTAGTCTATGGTAGAAAAAACCAGGGTAAAATTATCTTGAAAAACATGTATCTTTATTACTGATGCACCTTCAAAACTAAAGATGAAATTATGCTGGAAAGTGAAATCAGGATCTCTGAGGGCTAGAATTCTGTTTCAACATTTTAGTGTTTGTTGCAACAATCATGGCAGTAATGAATCAGATATATGACCAATATCTCCGATTTATTAGAAAACAAAGATCACTAAAAACTGCAACCGTGAAACGTCCAAAGCCTATGCCCAAATCTGAAACACTGTTTTCAGAACAGTTTGTGATGGGAAATCTGTACAAAAGTATTTACATAACCAAGAGAAGCCTCCCGAGAAAGGAGGAATTTGCAGGTAAATTAATGCAATGGATTCACAGAAAAAAGGCAGAATTCTGAAAGGCCCAAAGGTGCACTTTACAATGAATAATTCCATCAGAATTATGTGTGCAAATTAGATCAATTAAAGTGGAAGATGCTCAGTCACACACTGGTCTAAGAGTTCAATGCTGTGGGAATAGAGCTAAAACCAATTCTAACTGCAAGTGTGGCGAAGAGCCCAGGTGGAAAACAAACAGTTCCTGAAGGAAAGAGGGTAAGCAAAAAAGTGCAAGTTGGATTTCTTTCCTTTTTTATTTTATTTTAAAGTTGACGCTTGAAAAAGCTCATGTATATTTTGTCTGGTTATTGGCTCACTTTTGCTCTCCTACACAACAAACAACAAAAACACACAAGAAAAAGGCGTCAGGCCAGCCCAAAGTCGGTCCCAAGTGATGGCCCTAGTTGTATCAGAATTTAGAGAATATCGTTTAATCTTCTATTGCGTTGGAGTTTTTTCTATACCCACTTAAATAAAATAGTTGTGGTTAACTGAGGAATTACAAGAGAAAGACATGGAAACCGAACATATTACTTCAAGGAAAAGCAAATGTGTGAAAGTCCAGAGCGTGTCACAGACAAGGTGAATTGGTTAGTTGTCACTGCAGAGCGAACTTGTTTATTATGGTGCCAGCACCACGGCAGCTACGATTTCACTCATCTGTGGAATCTAATGAATAAAATAAACTAACAGACAAACCGGAGATAGACTGGTAGATAAAGCAAAGACAGCGTCAGAGGGGAGAGGTTGTGGGCTGGGTGAAAGGTGAAGGACTGCAGCATGGTGACTACCAAAGGGAAAGGGAGGGTGGGGGGATGGAGAAGAGGGGATGGGGAGGCTTGACTTGGGGTGAACACACAATGCAGTCTATAGATGATGTATCATAGAATTGTACCCCCAAAACCTACATAATGTTAACCCATGTCACCCCAATAAATTCACTAAAAAAAGAGAAAAATGCTTCTCCCACCAATCTGTCTGCTCCCACTGCCTACCTCTTGCCCTAACTTGGCGCATGAGGGGTAGGATTCCTGGGATGAAGAAACGGGCTTCTTTCTCTGGGTTAAAATAGGGCAACCAAAGCTGCAGGAACAGCTGGCAGTTGTCCTGTGGAAAGTGTTGCCTGCGGGTCGAAGCAGCTCCGAGGACGTGGAGCCTGGAGATGGATCCTCATGACGCTGGAAACTGAAGCCACGCATGAAGCTGCCTTGAACTTGGACATTTTCAGTTTACTTGGGCTCACAACATTTTTCAAGAATAGTTTATTGATTTTTAGAGAGAGAGAAAGGGAGAGAGAGAGAGAAACATCCACGTGAGAGAGAAACATCAATCGGCTGCCTCCTGCCCACCCCCTACTGGGGATTGAGCCTGAAACCTGGGCATGTGCCCTTGACCAGGAATCGAACCAGCAACCTCTTGGCTGGTGTGGCTCAGTGGACTGAGTGTGTCCCATGGACTGAGAGGTCCCGGTTCGATTCCAGGTCAGGGCACATGCCCAGGTTTCGGGTTTGATCCCTGGTGGGGTGTGTGCAGGAGGCAGCCGATTGATGTTTCTCTTTCACATTGATGATTCTATCTCTCTCTCTCCCTTCCTCTCTCTCTAAAAAATCAATTAAAAAATAAATGTTAAATTAACTGCATGAGAGTATTACATACCTCATACCCTCATAAACACTTGATATCATTAAACTTTTTAATATTTGATAATCCAATAGATGAATATGTTGTTTGAATTTTTATTTCCCGGAGTATTAGTGAGGCTAAATAAATTTTTATACCTGCATTGATCACTTGTATTTTCTCTTCTATGACTTCACCATTCCTTTCTTTTGCTATTTTTTATTGCACTGTATGTCCTTTTCTTACTGATTTGTAAAAATTCTTTGTTTTATATATATATATATATGTTAATGCTCATCCGAGGACACTTTTCTATTGATTTTTAGATAGAGTGGAAGGAAGGGAGGGGGAGAGAGAGAAACGTCAATGTGACAGAGACACATTGATTGGTTGCCTCCTGCATGACCCCAAGTGGGGTTGGGGATTAAACCTGCAACCCAGGTATGTGCCCTTCCCAGGGAATCGGACCCAAGACCCTTCAGTCCTCTGACCGATGCTCTAACCGCTGAGCCAAACCGG
Source organism: Tadarida brasiliensis (assembly GCA_030848825.1). Lineage (NCBI taxonomy): Eukaryota > Metazoa > Chordata > Mammalia > Chiroptera > Molossidae > Tadarida > Tadarida brasiliensis. The sequence goes on along the minus strand of CM061267.1, from coordinate 70,409,214 downwards.
CTAGGGCCCATGTAAGTATTTTAATTATGAACCACTTCAAGTATTTGTGGAAGTAGAGTTGTAAATTACAAACACATTTGAAACAAAGCAGGTTACAACTTTATTAAAAATCCATCAATACGTTCATATTCAGAAACTGATCGAGCCCGCCTAGGTGTGGCTCAGTTGTTGAGCATCAACCCAGGCGCCAAGAGGTCACTGGTTCGATTCCTGGTCAGGGCTCTTGCCTGGGCTGCGAGCTCTGTCCCCAGTGGGGGGATGTGCAGGAGGCAGCCGATTCATCCATGTTTCTATCTCTCTCTCCCTCTCTTTTCCTCTCTCTGAAGTCAATAAAAACATTTTTTTTTTAAAGAAACTGATTGAGTCTTTATGTACTACATTTCTCAAAAAGATTCCAAAATAATTGAACAGGTCCTTCATGTCAATGTGACTTTTTCGAGATCTGTGAAATGACCTGCCACCCTGAGCTTGTTGTCTTCTTGCCTGACAATGCAGCTAGCACTATTTACCATTCTTCAAAGTGTATCATAGTTCTTCAGTGTCTGATAGCATGTGAAATCTATCCATGGACACTGGAGAAAGTAACAGATTATATAAAACTGGGCAAGTGAGGGGGAGATGAATGAAACCGTAGAGTTAATATTTGTCTTTCGTTGCACTTGTCTTTTCATCCACTGCTCAGGAAATGTAAGACAGTTTGTCATAGCTCTGTATTTGATGCTGGGTGCAGATAAGTATTGGTCCAAAAGAATACGTATTTATTTGTAATATTTAAGACCAAGTTAATCTTAGATTTCAGAGGTAGTTCTCATTAAAAACGCTAGCATTTCTATTTACACTTTCTCCTCTCTGTTGACATTTTGAAAATAAATATTTAGACACCAAGTGGCTGTATTTACAAGATTTCAAATGGGGATAAAAAGTGAAAATATCACCATCTAGCTATTGACTAATTTTGCATGTTTTGTTCTGTGTGGACAATACTAATTAAAACCAAGCAGGACAAACAGTAACGAGAGGCTCCGTTTTTGTTTGTTTGTTTATTTTTTCATATTCACATAAAAGAAGGCATGAGAAACTTAAGAGTCATTGAAGGACATCTTGTGCTTACATAAACTAGAAAATATGTATTCATCTAAATTTTGTTTTTTTATGTCTAAAAGATTTAAATTGCTAACAGAGATACACTGTTCTGTTACTCTTAGGATTCTGGTATCCATTATAGCTATACTGTTTTACATAATTAGAAGGCCACTGAACATAAAAGTAGTTTACTTTCATCCAATTAACACTAATTGAACGTATATATTACGCAGATGTTGTGCCAGGTGGTGGGGAAGGCTATGATGAATAATCATGGTCGCTGCCTTTGGGGGGTTCACAGTTCACAGGGGAAACGGATACAGTGGTGGCTAATGTAGCCTGAAGTGATAAGGGACACAGACCACGAACTGAGAAACCAGGAGGCTTTCCTGGAGTGCGGCTGAGGTCACAGTGCGCGGTGGGAGCACGTTAGAAATGATGGGCTGTAGCGGTGGTCTGCAGACTTCATTCCAGAGAAAGCAACGAAGTATTTTTCTTATAGTTACTTTCTGGAGTTAGACAAAAGCTGAGTTAGTACATTATTATTATTTTTTTTTGCAGCTTTATATTATAACAAAATAAATCAGTTTTTGTTTTTTTTAACTCTAGGTTGTTCAGTGATATACTTACCAATAAAAATACTCCAAGTCAAAGGTAATTATCCTAGCTCTTTGGTACTTTTGGTTTCAAATGCAAACTCCTTTCTCCTACTCTACACAGCTTTCATTAGTGTTCTGTAAGAACTTTAAAAAGCTTGAAGAAGCCCTGGCTGGTTTGGCTCAGCAGTTAGAGTGTCGGCCCGTGGACCAAAGAGTCGCGGGTTCGATTCCAGTCAAGGGCACATACCTCGGTTGTGGTTGGTCCTGGCCCTGGTTGGGGTCATGCGGGAGGCAACCGGTCGATGTTTCCCTCTCTCTCCCTCCCTCCTACTCTATCTGAACAAAAATAGAAGAATATCTTTGGGTGAGAATTAAAACTAAATAAATAAATAAAATAAAAAGCTTGACGTGATAAAACATGGGGCAGAATATTATAAACTCTATCAATTTGGATGTATTCCATTTTATTGGAGGTCATGGCAATCAGAGACTAAGTGGTCCATGTTTTAAGCCATTAAGGCCAACTGCTGTCATTTCTCCCTCCATACTAGAACGATGTCTAACGATTTGAGTTTTTCTTTAGATAAGTACATGTAATATAATACAAGTCAAGCCAAAATCAGTCACACCAGCCTATTGGGGTGCTCAGGAAATAACCGAATGCATCGAGTCAAGGGTATCAGCAGCAGCAACAGCCTCGGCTTCCTGGGTAGTTGTTCCTTTCTTCGCATGTCCTGCCTCCAGGTCAAGGTGTCCTGAGTCTCCTGATCTTGCTCTCCTTTCTCTTTGCCAAGCCCTACTCTCCGGAAAGGAGCTAGTATTTATATCTTAGTATACATTCAAGTCACTGCATTCTTTTTTCCTGTGTTACTTGCTTTTAAAGTCTTGCCTTTAATTATGTATGCAATACATTGTAGATATTTGTGAGTAGGAAAAGGAAATCCAGTGGAGTGAATTGCATTGATCCAACCCTGTCTCATTGTCAGTACAATATGGAAAGTAGGAGATACTCAGTAAACACTTAATGGCTGACTGTTGGATTGTTCATCAATTATTAACTGCTTTGGGGCATAGGAAAGCAAAGCAAAGTAATTGTATATCTTCAAATAATGTTAGAGGTGGAAGGGCATATTAGAGACCTTCTACTCTAGCCCCTGTATTTACAGGTTACAGGACTGATGGCCAGCAAGCGAAGAACCAGGAGCCTAGGGAAGCAGAGCTGAAGACAGAGCTCAGATCTCCTGACCTAAATCCATTTCACACCATACAACATGCATTTTGTGCAGAGCAGGTGACATAGGCTCCAGTGCAAAGGACGGAAGGTGGACAGAGTTTATGCCACATAAATGTTAGCTGTGCGGTTTGATTCTTATATAACAGTCTCTGGTAATCTTTTACCATAACACCACTCCGGCGGAGCCAGTGAGACACTCTTCAGCATTGCTATCGGTTAAGAATGTCAACCTTTACCTTTGTTTTCACAGACACTCATCATCCTAGTTTCTGTGTTCTGTCTGCCTTCCATCACGCATGCCTCTTTTTGGTATAGATGAGTGTATATAATGTTCTGTTTTCACTGAGAGCTTTAAGTACTTTCATCATTCTTTCCCCCCAGAATATGTTTTGTTTAAATTTGTAAACCAAATGTTCCCTGGCTTTAGCAGCCTATAACTTCAAAGTAAAATGACATTTCCTTTAACAACCTTACTGTAATGACTTAGGATTGGCATTCTATTCAACTACAGGTCGTCCAGTCTCTTACCTGGGGATGGTACACACTCTACAAATCCAGGCTGTCTTCTGGGCCTCATCAGCCTTCTGATCTCTACTCTGCCAAGTGCCGCTCTTGATAGTCTGAGAATGCAATGTCTCTCAAGCTATTACCCGTCCTCTGTAGCCCATGCATTCTCAGTGGGGGTGATAGCGCATCCAGGGATGAAAATTGGTTCTTGGCAGAGGGCAGGGGGTAAAAACATCTTACTCTTTTAATGTATAAAGTAGACAAATGCATACGGTACATAAACAGATATATAGTCTCTCTGTGCTATTAAATGTCAAGGGGAAGGACAGGATTGGGGGGAAAATACCTAACAAGTCTTCTTAGAGTTTAATTTTTAAAAAAGAAAAAAGTTTGAGAAACACAGTTCTAATCTTTCATCCCAAGGCTGGAAATAGCCCTTTCCCTTAACTGTTCATTGCCCAGCTGAGACTAACCTACAAGTGTTTATAAGATTTTACCAGCCCTGGCTGGTTTGGCTCAGCGGTTAGAGCGTTGGCCTGCGGTCCGGAGAGACCCGGGTTTGGTTCCCGCTAAGGGCATGTACCTCGGTTGCGGTTTGTCCCCGGCCCTGGTTGGTTGTGCGGGTGGCAGCCACTCGATGTGTCCCTTTCACGTCGATGTTTCTCTCTCTCCCTCCCACTCTATCTGAACAAAAAGTGAAAAAATGTCCTCGGGTGAGGATAAAAAAAAAAAAAAAAAAAAAAAAAGATTTTACCAAAGATTTGGGGGGTTACTTAAGATGAACATCCTGGGAAAGTGCTAAACCTGGTCCCACTCAGAACATATCCCCCCTTAGGGCACCCCGATGTGCCTCTCTGTCTACTTCCTGGTGTGCTTTCTTCTCATGGGTGTTGTGACTTTCTCTACTGGAGAGTTCTGGACATGTCTGTGATTTAGATTTCACATTTCCCTCTCCAATTTTTCTCTCCATCTTGGAGTGGCCACTTTCCAGGGTGCTTGACCATGGAAATTCCTGCTCCCTCCAGGGTACTCAGTACTCAGTATACTTGCCACATCCAGGTGGAAAATTCTATTGGAATATCCTGGCCTGATGCAATGCAGTTTTCAAGTCTGTGATATTTGGTTTTAAATTACTCTAAGATTATAACTTCGACAACTTAATCTAAGTCGAGATTAGTCAAACCCAACCCAATACCTTTCCGTTTCCCTTCCATCTGATGTGAGATCCTGTTGCCAAATCTTCCCAGTCATCTCAGAGACCATAGTCTCCAAACTTCAGTATACATATTTTTTTAAAAACAGTGAAGAAATTCTTTAACTTTTGGCCAAAGTATAATAGTTAATTTTGAAAAATCTACTATTACTTTGTTTCCGTTTAGATTCCACCACAAGAGTTCCCAGCAGAGTTTCCGTTGTTGGGTAGTTGCTCTCTTGTTTTACACTCTCTAAGACCAAAGTGCACACTGTGGGTAAGTGAAAAGATTCCAGTAGGTTAACCAAGTCATCCCTGTTTGCCTGGGACTTTCTTGATTTTAGCATCGGAAGTCCTGAGTCCTGGGAAACTACTCAGTGGTGGGAAAACTAGTTTCCAGCTCAGTTCGGTGACTACCTGGACAACGCTCTAGCAAAGGTAACATAAACCTCCGCAGCTATCATCACGATTTCCTTTAGAGCTGTGCTGGGTTTGTTTTCTTCCTGCTGCATTCTCTCTTACCCTATTCCTCCCTGTAAAAGGCAAAGCTATTCAGGAACACTTCCCCCCATATATAAGAAGTTAAACGTTTCATCTGATAATCAGTATGTGAACACACACATTTTTCAGAAACTGGACATGTAGCTAGTCAATTTGTAATAGGCCCCTAATAGGAGATGCTATTACTTCTGACATTTGGAAGTGGTGAATCATCCTATTTGGTAATCACAGTTTGCTGATTGTCAAGGAAAAAAAAAACACATTTTAAATATTGCATGATGCTGCTTAGCTCTCTGTCCCTCCTTGCTAATGCCACTGCTGTGTCTCCTGAGAGACCCAATATGTTAGGGCATGTCCACTGAAAATTGAAGCTGTATAATCTATTACAATGCAAAATAGAAATCAGCTTCACGCTGTGGGTAGCATTGAAACAGGCTTGTTACATGTACAAAGATCGTTCTGATGAGAGCATCCCCAGTTGACCAACATATGGGCACTGATGAAGCTGTGTCTCTCATTTAATTTATAGTTGGAGCTCCCACATTGGAGGTTTAACTAGCTTTTCAGTATACATTTTGCACCTGTTCGGTGTTACTAATTCCAGAGACTGTTTTCCTCTTTATCTTATGGAATTATCTAGAGAGGCCAAAGGGGGCGGGGGGGGGGGGGGCAATGCAGGGAAATAGAAATGTGCTATATCCCAGAGGTTACAAGATGGAGCACATGAAGGAAAATGAATTCATCTTTGAATTTGCTCCAGTAATTTTCAAAATAATGTCTCATATATATATAGACACCTCCTGCAGGAAGCTTTTAATGAGCTTTAAAAATCTCTATTAATTCCTAATGTACATAATTTAGATATTTGTGAAGTTCCTACTGTATAGATTAACAACTACAGAAAATTCTTCTTTCTTCACCAGAAAGAATAGAGTTCCATATCGCATTACTTCCCTGTCCTCTGGAGGAAAGTAGATGCCCTCCTTTCTATTTTACAAATGGAGAGATCGTAACACAAAGGCATTGTGACATCTCCAACAACCTCATAATTTGCAAGCATGCTTGAAATATGATCAAGCTGGGGCTCTCACAGCCTGGTGAGCTCTCTGGCAGGAAAATGGTTCCATTTTTTTCTCTTTGTTTTGTTCTGAAAAAAACATAGTTTATTAAGTTTTTAAAAGATTCATTTTCTGGTAATTTTTAAGGATAATGCTTAAGCACAGCCAGGAAAAAAACCAAAAAGGTATTCCAAGTTCTGTGCAACCTAAATGGGAAAGAGATTACATTTAAATATATAAAGTGGAATAAGTGGAGTATTTATTTTACACTGTGAGGTGTCGATTATAGGAATATATATATTTTGCTTTTGCTAGGCTAAGATTGTAAACTTTTATATTTACTGCTGTTCTGAAGTGCTTAAAAGGCAGTCAGTCACCTTGTCTATGTCCTTATTCAGTGATAGTAAATGTTGGTGCTGTGGAATTAAATCTGATCAATTATGGAAGATTTAATGTAATATAAATTCATATTAGAAAGATTTCATAGTACCCTAATTACTTAATCAGACTGCTCACATTTCATTAAGATAAAGTTATAGTATATTATTGAAATACTACTTATGAACAAGAGTTTTGGCTACATTACAAGGGGTCCAGACCAAATATATAAGTTGAACCATGAGATTGTTTCATTCAGTTCAATTTCATATTTTCAGATCCTAAAAGAATTGAGGCTATGCTATTTCAGTAATCCAATCCTGATGTAGGCTTTCCCCTCTTCATAAAGAGCTCAGTCGGTAAATTAATAAGCACTGCACTCAAAATTGTAGACTGATGGAGAGTTGAGAAAACTAAGGACATTTTTTAAATATCCAAACTTTTTGACGTTTTGATATATGCTTAATTATTTCTTTATCTCTTTTGTTGTTTTCCTTTGCTTAAAAGAAGCATTTGCGATATGGATAGGGGTTATAAATATTCTTTAAAATAAGCTTCATCATGAAGTGAAATTTATTTTGAGAATTTTGTAGTATTTTCCTTAAGATTCCATGAAAACAACTTAGTCTATTAGGATCCTGGGTTGATGATTGCTGGTTTATCCTCTAATGACTTGATTATTTAAACTCTGCTTATTCCCCAAAGAATTTGAGTTGGTTCACAAAAATGCACACAGTACAAAAGGATGATAAATTAGGAAATTGAGATAAGAAAACAAAAAACATTAATAAAGTAACCTAAACCACAGGAAAATGGGATTCAGGGATTTCATCATTAGCCCTTTCCTCTCTCACACTAGTGGAGGACAGCTCCCATGTGCTGGGAGTTCATGGCTCCGAGACCCTACTCACGAGGCATAAGGATAGAGGGTGGCTAAATAATTACATTCATAAGGAGTTCTCATGCTACATTTCTAAAAGATGTTTTCTTTCAAAGCTGGATGTGGCAGGAAGAAATTTCTCTTTTTATTACCCTGGAGTTAAAGAAAACAGATGGTAACCTGTGTATTTGGCAGGATAATTAATTGAACTACTACTTTGCCCTTCCCTCCCTAAGCTTTTCCAGTCTCCCTGTTTTGCAGCAAGTTGTGGTTCCTTGGAGTCCTTACAGTCGGAATTTGAGTAGGATCAAAGGCAGAGGAAGCCCAAAGCAGTCTATATTTGAAAAGCCTTAATCAATTGATAGTTTGCTAGAGCTCTAGAGGGTGAGTGAGGAGGAAGCTTTTAACAGGACAAAAGGCTATGAGACAGCGTTTAGTCACTCTAAGTCAGTGGGCATCTCAAAAACGGACTTTAACACAGGATTTCCAGCATTAGCTAAGATCATGTTACCTACATGAGTCGAGGTGAAGTAAGTCAGAGAACTTCGAGGAACCACAGCAGCAAAAACCATCAGAATTTAGTAGCAGCCAGGACATACTGCACACGAGCAGCCAATGCCCACTTCTAGCTACCACAATAAACCTTTGAGAGACTGGTACAACCAAGGGAGGGAGAAAAGGAGAGGCTGTAATAACTGGGATAAGATTCTCTACTGCCCTGTAGGATGATATAAGAAAATAATTCCTGCACACTCGAGGTTGTGGGCCCAAATCTGTACATGCTACATGTATGCAGAGTCTTGGCCGGAAAAGCAAATGGTGAGTACTTTAGGCTGAAGAGGGCAGGGAGAGTTTGAATCAGCTAGGTTTCTGCCTTTAGTTCTTGGATGAGCTTCTAGAACAGAATTAACATCTCTTACACACTAATTAAGTGCAAGGTATTTACTTACATCATCTCATTTTATTTTCATAGCAACCCTAGAAAGTACGAACTAATTTTATCTCCATTATATGGATGAGATCAGAGCGGTCAACTTGGTAAGGTCACTCAACAAGGATATGGAGAACCTGGATTCAACTTCAGACTGAGATCACATAAACCTCTTTCCTTAACTGAATTCCTATATCCCCTCCCTAGAATCTTTATTCTGTGCTGCTATTAGTAAAAAACCTATATGGGAATAAAACAATGGATGGGAGTGCTGTCAGTGGAGGACTTATTCTAGTATTTTCCTTCTTTGACAATATGAAAAACTCTGATAAAAAGGGCTGGACGAATTCAGATACCAATTACACCCGAGTTAACTGGAAGAGAAGAACCTCCACTGTCACCCAGTCTGCTCTTCTAGTGTATCTCTGCACGTTTCCCCTTTTCCTAGGGTTGCAGATTTTTCTCTGCCACTGACTACTTGTCATTTGTATTCATCGGACTCTGATAAAGGGCTGTCATAGCTATAAAGTAGGCAATTTCACCAAAATAACCTTCAGAGAGACCCCAAAATCAAATGCTTATAGATCTCTGTCTCACTACTCCTTATCTTAAATTGGAGATTTGAGAAGGAAATTCTTGCCCCACATATTTGTTGTGAAGGAAAATGGATTGCACTTTCCATATGTGAGGCAGTATTTTTGACACTTTGAGATATTCTGGTTCTTTATGTACCTGTCACTTTGTTCGGTCATTGTTCTTTTGTTTCCTGACAACTTGTTCGGTGGTATTGACGGAGTAGGCAGTTAGACTGGCATGAGCAGAGCAGAAACGATAGGCCAGATATGGAATATCACCCGGGTGGAAAGTCCCAGGTGCCTAGCAAGGGGCAAAACTAGAGAAAACAGCTCTTATAGGCTAGGACCTTAGCCCCAGCGTGACCTCTCCTTCCCAGCATGTCCTTAGGCAGGCAGTTTAGACCCCCCCCCCCCACAGGAAGAACAAGGGGGCCAGAGAACAGCCTCATAGGACTCCAGTACAAGCCCTTGCAAGACCACGCCATTAAGCATTAAGCCCTCAGGACAATGAGGTTCTGATCAGCATCAAATCATCTTAGGAACAAAACCTCAGATCTGTTGACCACAGAGACAGAGTTTTTGTCAAACTAGAGATAACATCTCGGCTTCAGTTGTGTTTCAGCTCCAGGCCCAGAAAAGCAGCAAAACCAGACGAAGTGATGCCATGGCTGACCTCAGGACCAGATGTGACTAATGACCTTCTACCCTAGCACAGACCAATCAGTAGAGACCACAACCCTAAGGGACACACCTGGAGAGCTGATGAATAGTCTACTGAGGTCCTCCCCTGAGACTTCCCCTAAAATCCCTGCCTTTATAAAACAGATAAACACTTTTTAAAAAAATATTTTTTCTTTATTGATTTTAGAGAGAGAGGAAGGGAGAGGGAAAGAGATAGAAACATCGATGAGAGAGAACATTGACTGGCCACCTCCTGCATTCTCCCCACCGGGGATTTGGCCCACAACCTGGGCATATGCCTTGACCAGGAATGGAACTGGCAACCTCTGGGCACATGGGTCAATGCTCAACCACTGAGACATGCTGGCCGGGCTAAAACAGATACACTTTTAAGGTAAGGGATCCAGTGTGCACTCTCTCTCTCTAGAGCATGCCCACACCTCCGCTCTCAGGCTCATACCTTTGCTTTCCCTCTCCCATGCTCCAAGGGCTCTTCTTTGGCCTCTGTAACTTGTGTCCTGAGTCCGTGCAGCCCAGTGGCTCACTTCTTCTACTTCTGTGACTTTCTAAATAAACTTCTTGCATTAGAGTTCTTGGCTCTGAATTCTTTCTTAGCTGAAAGCAAACTAAGGTCTAACTCTGCTGTTAGCAGTATCAAGAGTCCAGTGAGAAGTTGAGCTTACAGGGTAAGAAATTCCCAAATAATACTTGTGGTAAGGAGTGGTTTCTCCATAAACCTGCTTCATAGTGGAGAACTCAGGAGTAAAGGGGCCCTAAAACATTTCCCAGTGTCCAATCCTGTGTTCCTCTGTCTCAACGAGGTGCATTTTAGGAACTCTTTGTCAGAGACAGAGACTAGCTAGGTATGTTTGTTTTGGCACATTCAGAGAGAGAGACAGAGAGAGAGAGAGAGAGAGAGAGAGAGAGAGAGAGAGAGAGAGAGAGAATAAAGACCTCAAAGTATGATTACAGAAACATTAGTAGCTTCAACTCTGCATTCTAGGTGGTGAGATTTGGGTAAGTTTTATTTTTTTACTATATGTTATTATTCTTAAACATTCATCTTTTTCTAGAGTGGGCATTTATAATTTATAATAATAGCTTATAAACAAAATAATGACTAAGAGGCACAGAAATAGCATTACATGACATCTGAATAGAAAGGGAACGCCATATAACCATAGTTTGAAAATATCATTACACACCATTTCAAATGGTCTAAAACATTCTGTCAGCTCCAGGCAATGCCTCTGAGCATCTTAGACTGGAGTCTCAGTCAGTTACAGAGGAAACAGCTGGCAAAAGCCAGTGCCAGGGCAGAGCTGACTCTGAGTTAGTTCTTCAAGACACTGGAAATAACTGAACACAGCTTCTGGATTCCTCTAATCTAGGACCACCCTCTTTGGGGAAATAACACCCTAAAGGGACTACATGAATGAGTTTGGCTTTCACAGTTCTAGGCACAACAGGAGGCGTGGAGAGAGGTCACAGATTTTTTCTGTCCCCCATCTCCCCACTCCCAATCCAGAAAGTCCTTTAAAAAAGTAATAATAAAATATTTTTATAAGTTTGTGTTTTTCCTGATTAGAGAAAAGAGAATCTGGGGGATCGGATTTGAGATCAGGGCCAGAGAAGCATCCAGGTAACTCAGGATGTACGGACAAGCTGTTCCGGCTGTGCACCTGTCCCCACAGGGCACTGCCACCCATCCCTGCCGGTGAAAGAGGACAGCTCACACACAGCTTGGTTGTTGTGTTCCAAAGATGAATTACGGAGACTTTTCCCCCCTCTCTTTTTGTTGTTGTAAAATAGGACTGTCTTATCTGAAAATGTGTTCATTAAATTATCATGTATTGCCTTGTTTTTAGTCCCACACATCTGATTCAAGCAAGTTACTCTTGGGAAGACAGCTTCCCATACTTGGCATCACAGCTGGAGTCATTCTACCAGGAGCGCAGTCCAGAGGGTTGGACATAGGGGGTGGGCCTAGCGAGAGAAAGAGTCAAGGGATGATACCATCAAGCTCAAAGGCAGGTGAGATCCCTGCCTTGGCCCTTGGCTGATTCCACTTCCTTTTCTGTTTTGCTTCCTAATGAGACTTGATGTTATCTACCCACTGACGTCTGCTTCCATGACACTCCCAGCTGGTCCTCCTAATAAATCTCTGCTGGCTGACACTGGCCTTCCTCAGATTGGAGCCAGCCAGAAAAATGTTACTTCTATCTTAATAGCCAGGAGTGTGCCATTTAGGAATGGAAGTAACAGCCACCCTCAGCCAATAGGATATTCAACTCAGATAACCATTTAATAGGCATCTACCATGTTCAGTGGTTTTGGGGGGGTTAGTACAGGGAGAGGTACAAAAATTAAAGCATAGTCTCTGCCTTTGGGAACTTTGGGACCTATCTTGGGAACAAAGCAATTGTTTCCAAGAACAGTAGTAAGCACAGCAAGAGAGATGCCACAAGGTATTATGAAAGGGGGTGTTCAGAGAATGTCCCTCACTATTCCTCCCACCCACCACCCAGTGAGCTCCTAAGAAGTTGAGTTGTGACTTTATGCTCTCTTCCCAGTGCCTCGGGCAGGTCTGGAACCCAGTGCTTGCTACGCTGTTATTTAGGAGAAGGAATATGCATGGTTGTGAACCATGGTCATGTGACACGCTGCTAGAGAGACAGAGGTGAGGGTTGGAGGACATTCTAGTAGGAAAAGAGAGATGTGCAGCAGCTTGGAGACATCATCCTGCCCCTCTTCCTGTGCTCATTGACTCATCCGGGAACTCCGAGGAGGGACCTCCACGCAGGTAACTGAAAACAAAGCTTACCTGGTGAAAAGAACTTAGTTGATCTCTTAACTCTGATGTTGTCCCCTCACGAACACGTGTCAGCCTAGACTCCCATTCTTTCATTTCTAACCCTTCTACTTCACTGTGTCCTGTTCCCCTTTCCCTTGCTCCCAGCCCCCACACCATCCTTACGCCCTGCAGACCCCAGGGATCAGACGCAGGTGCATCACCAGTCACCACGCTCATCTGCGCTTTCACGCAACCAAGGCTGCAGAGCTGTTCTGCTGGGTGGCCCTCCCCACTCCCTCCGGCGTCATCTCTTTTCCGTGAGGCCGGAGCAGCAGTCTGAGGGTTGATGGGACTGCAGTTGTGACACAAGTGGGAGTCACCAACATTCACTTTCCACTTCTTTATTCTACCTCCTGACTCATGGTGCCTCTGCAAAGCTTAAACCTCGCCTCTCCTCCTCATTGAAAAACTGCAACAAGTTCCCACGCATCCTCAGCCCTCCGCGCTTCCACTCCCCAGGGGTCTGCGCAGTGCTTCGGCCCAGGAGGCCCGAGGATCCAGCCGTGGCCGAGGTCTTTTGACAGAAGGCTAGTGAAAAGTCTTGTTTTACCTCCACCTTCTTCACCGCATTGTCCAGTTTGTCTTTTCTATCAACTCTCGTATGTTTGGAAGATTTCCTTCCAGACACTTCTTCAAATGGCTTGACAACGGCACTGTTATCTTCTCAGAATCTCATACCACTCTGGCTGCTTTAGAAAAGTGTGTTTGTTTTTTCATCTCATTAAGAAGCATCTGAAATCTCTCCGAAAACACAGGCAAGTGGTACACAGAGGGCCTCCCAGAATCTGAACGTCCCATGGAAATTAAGGCCCCTTAGTGCTTTTAATAACATCAAAGAGTCGCCCATGCATTTAAACACGTGTTCTTTTGTTTTGGATATGCATAGCGTAGGATGTAAAAGCAGACTTGTTTGCTCCTTAGTTTATCATAGGAATCAAAGAAAAGAACTGGAGAGGAGAGAAAAGACAGCTCTTACTCTTTTCTTCTCAGGATATTTCTGAAATGACAAAATGATGACACCCCCAAATTCTCAGCGCTCTCTTCACGTCCCCACTATTGCACTGCTCTCAGGGGGCAGTGACTTCCCTAGGAAGGGATCCCTTTCGGTCTCTCTGGCTACTAAGCAGAGGCAGATACAGCCACAAGGTGTCACTGTTGCTAAAATACATCTCCACCTACAGGCTCAACTGTGATTACACATATGTAACTTCCCTCTCACTTTGTTTTAAGGAGGGTCTTGGGGAAAGGCACTTTTTCATTGGAGCATTAGCTGCCTCCTTCACTTCAGACAGATTGTGGCCTTGAGTGAGGCTCAGAGTTCAAATCTGAAAATTGGGTAGTAGAAAAACAATTCCCGGTTTTCAGGATAGTTGTTAGCTTTAAGTGAGAAAACCTTGGCACAGCTGGGTTTCCTGGGCAGCAGAATAAGCATTCAACGATGGTTAGTGCCCTTCACTTAAAAAGTGAGGAATGAGGGAGAGGGTGGGGCCTTTTTGAACTTTCTTTTTCTTTCTTTCTTTTCTTCTCTCTCTCTTTCTTTCTCTTCCTTCCTCCTCCCTCTCTCTCTTTCCCTTCTCCCTCCCTCCCTTCCTTATTTTCTTTTTGTAAGTTTTAGAGCTGCAAAAATCATCTAGTACAGAGTTCTGGTTATTGTTAACAGCTGTGCCATTAAACATATTTGGAAAAGCTAAATACAACAGCTCCCTCTGACAGTCACAATATTAAAGTCATATTAACATTTCTAACTGTAGTTCTGTTATAAGGAAACCTATATAATTTATTGATTTTGCTGAATCCAAACTTTCCCGTTTCTTTGAGCCAAGAACATATTTTTTTTTTGGTTCATTATCATCCACATTGGAAAACTTTAGTCTGGTTTAACTTCTTTGTTGTACAGATGAGAAACCAGAAAGTACGGTTTGGTTCACAAAGCACACGTCTTGGAAATGGCAGAGCTGGTCTAGAACCCCTGCTGTGTTAGAGCTGGTTTGTGCTCATCCGGTTGAAAGCTTGAAAGCAACTACGATGTGAATATTTACACCACAGAAATTGGCAAACACTGCGAACCAATTCCCTCCCAAGAGAGCAGGTTCACCAGCATATCGCTGTCAGAACCCAGGTGTCCAGATAACCGATCCTACATGTCAACAATTGTTCAGCCTCTAAGGCACTTTGAAGCAGATATTTTGGCAGAGGAATGATAAAAACTCAGAGTATCGCCCTGGCCAGTTTGGCTCAGCGGTAGAGCATCAGCCCACAGACCAAAGAGTTGCAGGTTCGATTCTGGTCAAGGGCATGTAACCTGGTTGCCGTTCATCTCCGGCCCTGGTCGGGGGTCATGTGGGAGTCAACCAATCAATGTGTCTCTCTCACATCAATGTTTCTCTCTCTCTCTCCTACTCTATTTGAAGATAAAATAGGAAAAAAGATATCCTCGGGTGAGGATTTAAAAAACAAACTCAGAACATCAGTACCACTAAATATGTATGTGTGTGTCTATGTTATATATCACCTATTGATGTCATTGGGGGGAGAAGCAGAACATACCCCTTACATGCTAGGAGGTTTTTCAGTTTCCATGTGGGTTTTAGCCTGCAAGGTCACAGCCATCCAAATTTCAAGATAGAGGAGGAATGTTTGCTGACTGGCAGTATCTCTTCCAGCCCAACCCTGTTCCTAGGGTAGCTGCAGGGGCCAGAACAAATGTGGCGCCTTCCTCCACCTCACTTCCAGCCCACGGTGGCTCATTTAATAGGTCCCTGGGATGCAGGATATGGAGCTTTCGTGACCCTCAGGTGCTGTCCAGTTACCCTAAAAAGTCTCTTTCACTAATATATAAATATAACAATGGCCCTGGAAGGTTTTTCTCAGTGGTTAGAGCATTGGCCTATGAACCAAAGAGTCGTGGGTTCGATTCCAGACAAGGGCACGTACCTCAGGTGCGGTTCGGTCCCCAGCCCTGGTCGGGTCCTATGGGAAGCAACCAGTCTATGTCTCTATCACATCAATGTTTCTCTCTCTCTCTCCCTCCCAACTCTGTCTGAAAAGAGATGGAAAAGGGTCCTTGGGTGAGGATTGGGAAACAAAACAAAGCATATATCTAAAACAGTGATGAGGCGGTTGACGGCCATCACTGGAATACCCGCTCCGTGCCACGCACTGCATTACATACTTCTCATACCCAGGCTAGTCTTACAGGGAAAAAAACTGAAATACAACCAAGTGTAACAGCATGCCCACAGTCACACAACTAATGCCCATCTACCAGACTTTACAGCATGAGTTTCCTTCAAGCCACGTCAGGCTTCCCCCAGGACAGGGAAAGAAGGGCAGAAATGACCTGCTTGGCGGGGGCATTGCTAAACAAGAGAATACACCAGAACCAGGGAAGGGGCTGCTTTTGCAGGAAGGCTCTGTTTACAGCTCACTCTTCCCGCGGACAGGAGGGTGGAAATGAAGTCGTCCCACGCCGGGTGGGGAGGGATCACATCGATACATTGGGAGGTGGCTGAGGTTGATGGTCGGCTTCTGGGCAGAGAAAATATGGAGAGAATTAGGAGATTAGAGTAGTTTTTACAAGTGACAGCTTGTAAAAGGGTGTTAAACCATGATGACACGCTGCTCTCCATGCTGCTCTGAAATGGTTTCAGATCATTCATCAGCTGTTACATTCACAACACCATTAGCATCAGCACAGGCTCTGAAATAAGAAGTGAGACTGTGGCGAGAAAGCAGGAGAGCACAGGGCCACGTGGGCTCCGACCTGGGCCCTGTGCTGTGCGCATGGCATGGAGGCCCTGTGCCCGGGCGGGAGAGAGCTGGGGACACTGTTCTCTCCTCTGCATGTGTCCCCAGTGCCTCTCCTGGCAGTGGTGGAGCTCGAGAACCCAGCGTTGCCATCAGAGTGGCTAAGGATCCCTGGAAGTGACGAAAAGGACCTGGTCACTCCAGAGACGGAGTGACTTGCTTACTCCCACGTTTTTTATTTAAGGGAGGAAGCACTGGAGCTGAGGAGTCACTGGGCACTCAGGCTTCGATATTCAATTTGTGCTCTCCGTGCTCTGCTGGTTGAGCTTCATCCACATTTCTCCTCCTGGAGGGTTTGTATATTTTGATGATAAATTTGAATTAGATACTGCAAAAATTTGAACCTGAAATCATTTCCAATACCACTATTTATGGTTCAAATCAGATGCATGCCACTTCTGGGCAATGGATTAGAGTTCAGTCACTCGTGGTCAGGCTTCCAAAACCCAGTCGTCATCCTTTGAGGATGGATGCAAGGTCACTTTTGCAGCAGGTGGTATGCCGCTTTTACACAGTGGGCTGCCTGCGTCATCGTGTGCTGAATATCGAATGCCCTGTGGTGGGGAGGCCACTAGTGCCACCTTTCATGTCTACAATTCCCTCTCATGGAGGTTGTGAACAGGTGATTGCTTATATAGGTAGCCATGTTCTGTGCCCATGACCCTGGACTGGTCTTCCACACTCAGCCCCGGACGTGTGCTCTTGCCTGCATTTGAACCAAACACGAGTCTCAGCCTGGTTGAGGGTTGTACCATGAACAGTGGTGGCAGTGGGGGATGCTGCAGCTGTGGGACACAGCTGGACACAGGAAGTGGCTGAGAAGCAAGAGTCGGCAGAGTGTGGCTGCAGGCTCCTTCCAGTGTGGCAGCCACAGGGGACATGTGGCCCAGCACAGTGCTCTGGCCTCCCACCGAGGACAGTCGACTGCAAGTTTAACCTCTGCATTCAGTGTTAGTAATCTGCACGCATCCCTCCATCAGGAGCTAAAGCCGTTAAAGATTGAAAAAAGAAACACAAAACAAAACATGAAAATGTAGGGTCTGATCGGATCAGAAATTTGAGTTAAAAAAATAATAAAATATTACATAGACTAGCGAGATCCACTATCCATTGGAGCTATTAAATACGATTGATGATCACACTCTCACTGCCTGCCATTTTATTTTAGACCCTGAAAGGCACAACAGATTCCAAAGTTAATTATAGAAAGGGAGGGTAACGACACCGCCGTCTCTGTGCGCTTATCTTCACCCAGCACAGCAACCGATTAGCGCCGCTTTATCAGAGGATGTCAGAATGCAGACACATCAACACAGCTCATTTATTAATTCTGTGAACAAAATTAGACCATCAGAACTTGTTCCTAAAATTTTGGATCAAAGCTGAATATTTGTAAGTAAACAGACAATTTAAAACGAAGCCTGGCACGCTCGACAGACAACGCTCCTCTCCCAGCGTCCCCCGGTGGAATCTGCTCCAGGATCGGTGACCCTGCCAAGTCCGCTCTGTTTGCCTAGGTCACATACCCAGGGGAGCCTCTGCAGCGTCTTGGCATGAGAAGAGGTGCTTTCCAGGGGGACAGCCGGTGACAGTCCAACTCCCCTGTGCTTTCTCATTCTTCTCTCCCTCCTCCCCTCCATCACACCTGTCTCCATAAAGCCTGTCTTCTCAGCAATTGATAACCGTCATTTGGTTTTCTGCCTCTGAATGCCCACCCACACCATTATTTCCAACCAGAATGCCCTTTCCTTTCAGTGTTAACTCTCAAGTCCTACATGTTCTTTAAAACTCAGCTACAAGTCGCCTAACCTGGCACCGAGAACAGGATATGACCTTGTCCGTCTCAGGATATGACCTTGTCCATCTGTAGTTATCTAAAAAGTTAGATTACTTTCTGTGTGTGTGTGTGTGTGTGTGTGTGTGTGTGTGTGTGAATCATATATAGAATATATACACATGTAGGTTCTCAGGCCTCACTCCCAGTGATTGTGATTAAGTGGGTCTGGGATGGGGTACCACAATCTTCATTTTTTTAAAAAAAATACCACCCGTTGCCCAGCTGGTGTGGCTCAGTGGACTGAGCACTGTCCCATGGACTGAGAGATCCCAGTCCGATTCCTGGTCAGGGCACATGCCCGGGTTTTGGGGTTGATCCCCAGTAGGGGGCGTGCAGGAGGCAGCTGATGGATGTTTCTCTCTCACATCAATGTTTCTATCTCTCACTCCCTCTCTCTAAAAAAATCAATAAAAACATATTTTAAAAAATATATCACCTGTTCATTCTGATGCATCAAGTTTGTGGACTGTTCCTGCTACAGACTGAACGATTGTGTCTCCTTATAATTCATATGTTAAAACCTAATCTCCCATGTTACGGAGTTAGGAGGTGGGGCCTTTGGGAGATGATTAGGTCACGAGAGTAACGTCCTCATGAATGGATCAGTGACCTCATGAAAGAGACTCCAACTCAACATTATTTTTGAAGCAGTTCTTTTTTATTCTCATTATAAAAATATAAAGCCTTGGTACCTATCTTTGGAACTGGAAGAAAACATGTCCGTCTTTGAAACTTTAATTCTTTGCACTCACGGCTCGTGGTTCAGACTTGATGCCAGCTCATCTACCAGCACCCTCAAAAGTGTCTGGGGAGTCCAGATATACTGTCTGAATTGTCTGACCAGCTACCTTTGTCTCAGTTGTTCGACCTATGAAAAAAAGTATGGTTTTCCATTATGCATACATCTAGCTATTGCTTTGCAGAGAAGCCTGCCCCCAATTTTACTTAATTTGCCTTGTATTAAAATAGTTCAATTAAACCTGGGAAGAAAAATAAGATGTCCCTCTAATGTCTATTATGTGAAAACCATTTTTCTAAATGTGTTCCTGTATGAATACACATAGTGTTTTATCAAAAATGAATAGTCTTGACCTGAAAAAAATCATAGCACTGTTTATTAATTATCCAAAGCAGTGGCTTTATTTGTGACCTCTTTGACACAGCCTTCACCCCAGTAGTTTCCCTCCCAGAACTATGAGGAAAACAGAAAAGGGACTGGATGTAAGTTTTCAACTGGAACGGTGGTTAATTACTTCTGTTCTACACTGTTGGTGCTGTGTGGTCAGTAACATGGTAATGAGTTTCAATTAAGTTACCTTTGCAAGATGGAGCAACTTGCAGAGTCCTGCCAAGAAACAGAAACTGGGTCATATAAAGTGGGATGTTGAATAAATATTGTCTTGTTATCAGTGAACATATACGCTGAACCCCTTTAATTTTCCATTATCTGTGATTCAGAATCATTGGTGTGTGTTATGGAGTTAAGGCCATGAAGGAATTAAGAAAATTAATAGGCTAAAGAAATGTAACTCTAATATGTTCTATTCAACCCGAAAGATGTGCTTTGACCTGTTGTACCCAGAGTCTTGTCAGCAGAATGCCGGGGTGGGACGGTGGCCGGCCTGGGAGAAGGTGCTGGAATTAGAATATTTGTCAGTGTGTCTTCACAGAACACTAATCCCTTAAGAAATAAGTGGAGTCCTGGCTGGTTTGGCTCAGCGGTTAGAACGTCGGCCCGCAGACCGGAGAGACCCGAGTTCGGTTCCTGCTAAGGGCACATACCTTGGTTACAGTTTGTCCCCGGTGTCTCTCTCACATCAATGTTTCTCTCTCTCTCTTCCTCCCTCTCTTCCTCCCACTCTATCTGAAGATGAATGCAAAAATGTCCTTGGGTGAGGATTAAAAAAAAAAGAAAAGAAAAGAAATAAGAGGAAAAAAAGTATTTCATGGTCAAAAAATTTGGAAAACATTATACACTCAATCTCCCCACACCATCATGGAGATTTAGAAAACTATGAAATTCCTGTAGTTAAAGGAAGACAAAAAAATATATATATTTAAATTTGTTAATCAATATCTCCTGATATTTCTCTGAACTAAACCCTTCTTTTGAAAGCCGTTCATGGAATTGGTGTCCTGGCCTCTGGGAACATCAGTTATGGGAGGGCTCCCTCATTCTCGAAACTGGTAAGAGGAGCTCATTGTCCCAAAACTATCTATACAAACAAGGTGGTTGATGCTGGACATCTGCTTTCCTCCTGGGAGTCTGGGATTTAGGTGTGGACTAGGCAGAGGAAACCTGTTACCAGTCCCCGATAAAAACCTTAGACACTAAGTATCTGATGAGTTTCTCTGGTTGGCGACATTTCACACACTGTGACAAGGCATTGCTGGTGAAATTAGGTGCATAGATGTGATTTGCTGGGCAATAGGCTTGTGCCTAGTTTTCCTCTGCTGATCATGCTTGATATCATTTCACTCTGACAAATGATAACTGTGAGTACACATGTCTGCTGAGTCTCGTGAGTCCTCCTAGCACATTATTGAAACTGCATGTGGTCTTGGGGACCCCAACACATGGGGTGAGCAAGAAAGACATGTCTCTGCCCTCACAGAACTTACCATCTAATGATGTAGATGATAAACCAATACATATAAAAACTTATAAACTGATTAATGTGATCAATGATTTTTTTAAAAG
Organism: Tadarida brasiliensis; assembly: GCA_030848825.1. Lineage (NCBI taxonomy): Eukaryota > Metazoa > Chordata > Mammalia > Chiroptera > Molossidae > Tadarida > Tadarida brasiliensis. The sequence continues at coordinate 70,388,396 of CM061267.1, read as the reverse complement.
GGAAAGTGCATATTTCTGTGAGAAGTAGCTGTGATCTGAATCTGGATTGGCGATAGCCATTTCTGTTATAAGGGAGCGAGAACTAGTCTGAGTCCTGAAGGATGGGTAGGAGTTACTGAAGACAAAGGGAGGCATGAGCAATTTGAACAGATAAAACAACAATTGCATAGGCTCTGAGACTCCACTGAAGATGACATACCTAAGAAGCAATATGCTAGCCCAGCAGGTATGGCTCAGTGGTTGAGCACTGACCCATGCATCAAGAGGTCGCCGGTTCGATTCCCGGTCAAGGCTCATGCCCAGGTTGTGGGCCAAATCCCCAGTGGGGGGCATGCAGGAGGCGGCCAATCGATGTTCTCTCTCATTGATGTTTCTATCTCTCTTTCCCTCTCCCTTCTTCTCTCTCTAAAATCAATAAAGGGGGGAAAAAAAGCAAAAAAAAGCAACAGGCCAGTGTTTGAAACTGGTTTTCAGGCTTTCTGCTGTATGCTCTTTCTCTGGTGCTTTTATTGCAATGGTGCTCAATACCAGTAGCATCTTTGGGCCCTTCACAGCCTGTTCACTCCCAGACCTTGCCATTCCATTGATATGTATATCAGAAGAAAGCTCAGTCATGCTGAGGATATTTATAAGTTGAGATTGATTTCAGAGTCAAAAGATTTGGTTTCTCTTATACAGGGTGGGGAAAAAGTAGGTTTATAGTTTTGAGTACATGAAACACAGTTTATTCTTGTATTATTATTTATTCATTATTGTATTATTTTCCACATGAACAACTGTAAACCTACTTTTGCCCAACCCTGTATATGCCTCATTAACCAACCATCATACTAGTTAGATACTCAACAGAAATGGTATGCCATATAAACACCCAAAGTAGAAGTACAATAATGTTCATAGGAGCCAAAACCTATAAACAACACAAATGTTTTCTATTAAAGAATGGATGAATAAGTTGCAGTGTAGCCCTGGCCAGTTTGTCTCTGTGGTTAGAGCACCGGCCTGTGGACCGAAGGGTCTCAGGTTCTATTCCCAGTCAAGGGCACCTACCTGGGTTGCAGGTTCGATCCCTGGCCCTGTTGTGGTTGTGCGGGAGGCAACCAATCAATGTGTCTCTCTCACATCGATCTTTCTTTCTCTCCCTCTCTTCCTTTCACTGTCTCTAAAAATCAATAAAAAAATATCCTCAGGTAAGGATTAACAAAAAAATAGAAAATAAGTTGCAGTATATTTATATAGTGGTATATTACATGTAGTGAATTTGAAGAAATTATTGGTACATGCAAGATAGTTGAATTTCAAAAACAATAATGAGAAGAAGAAACCAAACATAAAATAGAATAGTTATACCAATATGTGTCAAGTTTTAAGACATAAAACTAACCAATGGTGATAGAAGTGAGGGTATTGATTACCTTGAAGTGTAGTGAGTTGGCATAGCATAAGAGATCTCCTGGGTGCTAGTAATATTTTGTTTCTTGATCTGGGTAGTGGGTACATGAATTTGTTCAATTTATGAAAGTCAATTGCATGGTACACTTACAGTTTGTACACTTTTCTACAGATAAGTGTTAGCTCAAAAAAAGTTTACCAAAAAAATCTGAGTTCTTGTCCTATTATTACCTTGACTTATTATTAACAAGTCCTTTCATTTTGGAAAAATCATAGTCTCATTGAGCCTCAAATTTACCATCTATAAAATGAGAACATCTGCCCAACTTTTTCTCAAATTATAACAGAAATCAAATGCCTTAATGAATGATGATATTATGATCTGATTGGTAGATGTGATCTCAACCTGTGATGTCACTTAAAAAAAATTCATACTCATTTCAGTTGACTCTCAATATTTCACTGTCTAATTATCTAGTCTGTGAGTTTTCTGGCATTCAACTCTCTGTTCACCCATAGCAGAAGATGAGAAGATACAAGAAAAAACAATTGGTTTTTTTTCCAGGAGATTTTGAAAGTGAGTGAGCTTTTTCAAAATTAAATTTATTAAGGTGATATTTGTTAATAACATCATATAAGTTTCAAGTGTACAATTCTATAATACATCATCAGTATATTGCATTGTGCCCACCACCTAAGATCTAATCTCCTTCTGTGACCATATATTTGACCTTCTTTTCCCTCTTCATTCCCACCCTCCCCCATTGTTTTCCTTTTAACTTGGCACTTATAATGATAGAAAAAAGGATGGAATGTGTTTTAAAAGTTTATGTTGTAGTATAGGTTTTAAAGTTGTCCAAGTATTGCCATTGTGTATACTAACTTGAATCTCCAAAAATATATTTTGATTACTAAAAATAATTGCTACCGTTTATTGACTGTTTATTATAGATTACACATCATACATATGTTTATATATACATGCATATATATGTATGTATATGTATATACGTGTGTATGTCAATAATCATCTTATTGAATTTGTGTAAGGTTATGCAAGACGTGGCTGAATTAGGTTTGGTACTCGGGACTTTTCGCCTCCAAAGCCTCTGCTTTTCATCCATGCTATTCCCTCCTGTTAGGAGTGCCTCTAGAGACAGGTTTTTCATCCATGCCTCCTACATGGATCTACCATGGCACTGACCACTGGCAACAGCTCCTTTATTAAGCAAATACCAATGCCAAATAGATCTTTTGCACATGACAAAATCTACATCGTAAAAAGAAAACATATGCAATCTATTTATTTGGTTATTCACTACATCTCACTATTTGCCCCATACAAAATGCCTGATAGCAACTTGTGTGTGTATGTGTGTGTGGTGAAATCATAAATTCAAAGCATTTTAGATTTGCAGCACTGGAAAAAAATGTGTATAAAAGACCTTTTGTGACTTGATCTTGTTCACAGAAGGAAGTCTCAGTCTTTCAATCTCAGTCAACCTAGGTCCCAGTCTCTTACCCTGAGACCCCAGCTCGTTGTCCAAGATCACAGGAACTTTTGTCAAAAACAAAAGAAGTAACAAAAGAAATATGACCTTTGTCACTGAGAAAATGTATAGTTGAAAAGGTAGAGAAACAGAGGTGATGGGGAGTTGGGGTAGATGTTGAAAGCTTAGAAAGCCTTAAAAAAGACAGACAGTATTACATCACAGGTTAAAGTAGATAAGCCAAGGCATCCTGTGCTTGGATTAAGATAAGAAAACAAAGAGGAGACCTTTGCAGTTCTGCATAAGAGAAGAAAGGCATTGGTTTTGGGGATCTATGCACAAGTGATTAACAAAGAAGAGTCACAGTCAACACTCTGCATCTGTATTCTGGACCCAGCCAGCAACCACAGGGCCTTGCCCTCCTCCACATTATGTAAAAGATGGTGTGCAGAAGACCATAATAAACAAGGTAGCTACCCTGAGAGGCGTTCTGACGTAACACTTGGAGCCTTCACCGAGATATAGCTTACTGAGAGTCCTCAAGGTTGAGGGCAGGGGGCGGTCAAGTGGAAACCAGGCCTGAGAGGCGAAGCCCTGTTGAAGAAGAAAATGGGAGAAATCACTGCATATAAAAGAGCTCTTGCCTGGCTGGTGTGGCTCAGTGGTTGATCATCGACCCATGCACGAAGATGTCGCAGGTTCGATTCCCGGTCAGGGCACATGCCCAGATTGTGGGCCTGATCCCCAGTGGGGGGCATGCAGGAGGTGGCCGATTGATGTTCTCTCTCATCGATGTTTCTGTCTCTCTCTCCCTCTCCCTTCTCCTCTCTCTCTCTAATATCAATAAAGAAAAAAATAAATAAGTAGGCTGGTCACAACTTGTCTACCAACAAACTCAAGAACTTTGTATATCTAACTTTGGGTCTTTTTCTCTCCATTCTTCCCTGGAGCCTTTGTCTCATCTGTAAAAGAAAGACACAGAAACGGGTAATCTCCAAGGTCCTTGCGGACTCTGACAGCCTATGACTAAGCCTTACGTGGGAACGCAGCGCTCTGTGGTGTATGTAATACCACATTGCCTGCGGGGAGAAAACTAGACTGCAGTGTCGCGTTATGAATCTGACCTTTGAAATTTAAACTGTTTTGATTGTGTTTTTACTGTTTTCCTAAGGGAGCTGTCTTACGTTGCTTTAGTATTTGGAAACTAAACACAGTTCTTAAAACGAATTGGGGGAAAATGACGATTATCCATCATTCGACACTGAGGTCTATCTCAAGGGCTGGCTAGGAGGCGTGTGGCTGTTTGAGGTGGAGGGATGAATCAGGACAGGAACTATATTATGTCAAATACAGTGCCCAGGAGAAATCCTGCGACACCCAGCCTCCTGACTCAACGGGATTTCGAAACACTTGGTGTTTGAGATAATTCACTCTTGCCTAAAGGTACAAAAATATATCTTTCCAATTTTCCTCTTGAAATATCACCAGCTGTCCCAGACATTTTAAAAAATGGCAGTACTTGGGATGTATTGTAACTTTAAAAGAGTCAGCAAGATTTGGCTTACATTTGCTGTCAATTTGAAAAATAGGATGAGAGATATCTGTTCAACTTTAAACACAGTGAGACTTACCCATCTCCCTTTTTAAGACTACAGAATAATCCTGTATATTTCGATAAAGAGACAATAAATTGACCCCTCGGAAAGAGGCAAACCATATTCATGTTTCTAAATGCTTCTGGCAAGAGAGTTTGCTTTATTTTGGACACAAATTGAACCCAGCATCAGCTCCAAAATCCATCTGTTGGACAAACCTAAGAGAATTCTTAGTTCATAATGGCCTGGAGGAAATTCCTGAGTACTATATAAATCATGTGGGATCTACTCAGAGGATGGTTATTTTTATATTTTTGCTTAATATGTGACATTTGCTTTTATAACTCTGTGGGTTACAGATACGGACAGAGTTGTTTTATTTATTACATCAGCTTATGTAGCCAGTGGCACCACAATACATATGTGAGATAGACTTAACCCAGTATGTTGTGCCATATGGAAGTCGATCTATTTTTGTTTGTTTTTAAATAACTTTATGTGAAAGTACATTAAGGCCACTTTGGAGGATTTGTATGTCCTATTGTCTTAGGTCAAATTCCTGGGAAACAGATTCTGGGACAGATACTTGCTAGCAGGAAGTTTACTGGGGGGTACTTTTAGGAGCAATATCTTTGATGTTGAAAGAAGCAAGATTAAGCAGAAGGAGAAAGTGAACTGTGATGTAGTCATAACAAAGTCTTCAGCTATGGAGCTGGATGGCCTTTCATGTTTGTACTGAATTGATGGAAGGGAGCCAGGCTTTTATACTTCCTTACTCTCCAAATCGACAAGTCATTGATGAGGACTGCTTCTGGGTAGAGAACTCTTGCCAAGGTAAATTTCTGTTCAGTGACTCAGCTATGAGCTGACAGTAGGCAGTAGTCCTGATACATGAGGAAGTAAGAGTTCCAGCCTTGAAGGGAGCATACAGGATTCAGGGCACAGCATCTACTACAGTCCATCCCTTGTGCTGCTCAGATTCACATGTTTATCAGAAATTTCGCCCTATCAGGGAACATCTCCTCCAGGATTCTGGTTAGTCTCTTTTCCTAGGGAAAGTTCAAAGAGGATGATTACTGGGATAACATTTCGCTCTTGCTTATGCAGTTAGCCTAGGGAACTCAACTGATAATCATCACTCCCTACCTCTATCAACTCACCCTTGACTACCACCTTTGCTGATCTCAATGGCTCAATTATTGAAGCAACCCAGGCACTCATCCAGAAATGGTCTGAGTCCCTGGTCACTGTGCCTTTTCAGATAGTGACTGTTGCACTTACCCATTTACCATAAAAAATTAGACAGGGTAGTACCAAGAGATGCTCCAGTGGGTTACTGGGTTGTCAATGCATCTCCCTTGCCCCCATGTAGGGTTTCTTGTCCCAGGAGGAGGCCTACCTACACCTGATTACCAGGGTCAATTACTTCTTCCAGGTAACTCCTGTTTTTTAGCTTGCTGATCTTTTGGTATAAGGAGTCTGAAATGACCAAAAGCAGCCATGATTTAAAGTGTAACAGGAATCTTTTCAGCATCCCTGGAGGACACATTCTTTCACCTCTGTCAACATGGGTACTCTATTCATGCACCCATCGTGTCAGTACTAGGGTGACCTTGGCAGAGGCTGGCTATGTCAACTAGGTGAGGTACTCTCCTTAAAAAAAAAGTACTTATTGTTGACAGTGTTATCCATGCAGAAGGCCATCTAGTAGGCATTATCATGCACTACAAAGATATTAACACTTTGTGCGCACTCCTATACATCTCTCTAGGTCTGTTCTCCAGACTTCCTTGCCTTCAATCTTGTGGCATTCTGGCCATTGAAAAGATCACAGTGTTAATAATTCTTGATGAAATGCACTCTGTGGTATATTTTAGTGTTTGGATGCTTTTCAAGCAGTGGGAAATTTTCTCATTCAACTGAAAATAAATAAAATGTAGATCTGATTGAGTTTTCTTTTCCTCTGTTCACTGAATGAAAGACATCAGTGAACAGAGAATTGGTTGAGGACATTTGGAACGATTGAAATAATGTTTGAATAGTTTGACTTGAACTCTGGCTTCTCATTTGGGCATGCTGAGAACTCGAAAGGTGTTGTGCCACTCCGTAGCTTGGACTGTCAAGCAAGTAACCACGCAATAGGAAGAAAATTTCAAAGCAATTTTTTTTGAGAAATGAAATGTGAACGATATATTTATCGGTTCCCTTTGTCACTTTTTGATTGACAAAGAAGATCTCATTTCAATATCTGAATGAAATTTTCATTATAGATCATTTAAAAAGTACTATATATCACTTCTATTTTTAGAAATTTTTTTTTATTAAACAAACTTCCCCTCCTCCCTCTCTCTCCTTCAAAGGTTGTTTTCCCTCTAAAATATTTACGAGTAAGGTACGTACCACAAAATTTAGCACGTCATCATGTATTCCTCCACCCTGCGTATACAAAATAACAAAATGCCTTGGCAGCACTTTGACAATGTAAAGCCCAGTGTTCCTATGAAGTTACCATGGTACCATAGGATGGCTAAATGGTTTTCCCCTACTATGGTATAGACTGCTGGGAAATAAGGGTTTGTCTTTTACTCTCTTTGTATTCCTCCTGGTTCCCAGGACAGGCAGAGGCAAGCAGGAGGCACTTATTGACTTGACAATATTTTATCACCCTGTGTAAGTCCACACTTACTCTTTGCACTGCCTTCTCATTAAAATCTTATAAAATCAACTCCTACAAGGAAACCAGACACATCTGATAATGCCTGTAAGGAACGTGAGCGCTCTCTGGCCACATCTGAAACCAGTGTGGCATGGTATTGACTATAAACTGCAATTGAAAAATAAGTAAAAATAATAACAATATAAAATGTATAAAACATAAAATTGGGTGCTCCTACATCGGGCACAGGTGGCATCCGTGCCGACTGGTGGCTTACTCACCAACACAAACAGGTTTACCGGTAACTATGAGGGAGGACTGCGCACAGTAAGGAACATGAGAGCACTGTGTAAATTATTGAGCCAAAGAATGGTATTCTCTGTGAGAAAAGAAAACACACACACACACACACACACACACACACACACACACACACACACACACACATTGCCTGGCCAGTGTGGCTCAGTGGATTGAGCATCCCCCCATGCACTGAGAGGACCCGGTTCAATTCCAAATCAGGGCACGTGCCCAGGTTGTGGGCTCGATCCCCAGCAGAGGGTGTGCAGGAGGCAGCCGATGGATGTTTCTCTCTAACATGGATGTTTCTATCTCTCTCTCCCTTCCTCTCTCTCTAAAACTCAATAAAAACATTGAAAACAAAACAACACACACACACACATTGGATAAACATGACTGAAAATTGTTTGTGTCATGAAGACACATCCTGAGTGGTCAAATAGAAAGAAATGAGAGTGTTCAGAACTCTTTTATAATTTCTTGGTTAAAGTGCAGTGTATATCACAGAGTATTTGCCCCCCATGATTAGCTGAAGGAGACTCGGCGAGTGCTCACACTCTCTTTCTGTTGCTGTTTCTCCTTCCCTCCCTCTCTCTCCCTCCCTCCCTCCCTCCCTCCCTCCCTCCCTCCTCTCTCCCTCCCTCCCTCCTTCTCTCTTTCTCTCTCTCACACACACCCCTTTATAAGAACCTAAAGATTTATTTTGATCACCATGTTATCTCTGAGGACTTGAGACAGAGTCCAGTTTTCTACAGCTTTCCAAACTGTTTCCTTTACTGGGGTTTCTGACCTTAGAACCAAAAGAAAATCTATGACACACTGTGAGGTTGGCAAACACTCATGTGACAAAGCTCTTTCCCCTGTGTGCAGGTTTCACTAAGTCACACTTGCAACCCTGCTGTGTGTGGATAGAAAGCCAATTTAATGTGTATCTTACTGGATATTCATTTAATCATATTTTAATTAAGTGTGAACTGTATACAAATCTCACCAAGCAACTCAGAGACCTTACAATATGCCTGGAATTGTGTGTGGCATCTGAGAATTCAAGAAGTGTCCTCTCACATGGTACAGAGGGTTAAGGAGTATTAATTCTGCAGCAATCTAACACTATAAGAAAATTAGAGGGAAATATGAGGATGTGCAGGAAACCTATTAAATCTGTTTATCACCATACTTCTAGCTTTCTGAGTTTGAACAGGGATCTGACTTGTTTCCTGCAGGAAGGAACTCATGCTGCATTGACCAGTGGATGCAGAATGCCCCCCCCCCCAATTGCTTTGGAATAAATCTGCTCTATTCTACATTTTCCCAGGAAAATCAGTTTTAAAGTTCCTGTCTCCTTTCATTCTATATGATATGTAAATTTTAAACTACCGGGACATTTCAAAAAATGAATTCATATAAAGTATGGTTTCATGATAATGGAGTTTAAATGTCCTCTGACCTCATGTGTTAATTAATGTGGTTTGTCCTGGTGAGAAGAGGTTATTATAATCAGTAGAAATGATCAGATCTATAAATATCTGTGAAATTTTTTTCTTCGTGTCAAGGTAGCCTGAGCCCAAATCTTCTCTGCTGTCAACAGGACGCCCATCCAAAAAATCACTAGTACCTGGAATAATGCCTAGGATGTGGTAAGCTCTCCACCAATATTTATTCTTGAATGGAAAGTAAACATTTCAAATGGAAAGCAATATATCCTCTACATTATCCTGAAATGTTCTACATTATCCTGAAAGCCAAGTGGGGACACAGCTAGGAGAGGTCTTCAAATCACGATTTGCAGTCAGAAAGGGCACCAGAGAGGTCCAGGGGCCTCCTGCTGTGCCAGGTTGACCTTTTCATTTCTGGAAATGAAGCAGGCTTGGGAAGTCTGGGGCTGACACCCGGGCAGTGTGTGTTACTCAGAGCTCTGGGCAGCAGTTATTTCTAAACCATCGTAAGAGAATGTCAGTGTTTCCACAACCAGCAAGGTCATGCACACTGTGTCCAATCTGCCCTGGGACCTGTATAAGAGGGGAGTGGTCACAGAGCAGTGACACAGTCTTCATCCATTTGGGGGATAAAGCAAAGGTTAGAGAAAGTGCAAGTCTGAAGCTCCCTCATTCCCAGACCTCGGTATCCTGTTTTCTCCTTCCAGCCACGGAGAGAGGTGCTTGGAAGGTGCCCCTGGCTTGGTAGGGTTATGAAAGGCTGCCGACCTTGCCGGGCATGCTGACACTCTGTCTGTGCATGCTCAGGAACAATAGCCAGTGCTGATGAGAATGAATGACCACAGCGCTCGGCTTGGGAAAGCGACCAGGGTGACCAAACAGAAGTGCAGGTGTCTGAGCAGTTAGACTAATTCCTTCACAACTGCTGCCACATTTGATTTGGGAAAAGGAGCCAGGAACATATGGGCAAGCTAGACCCTGAATGTAAATGTTGGTCAGTAAGAGGGTCATCGTGCGACTGAAGACCATTGCTCCATTACTAAGCCACGTGGATAATAACATCTCACATGGACTTTCCAGTTTAAAAAATAGACGTTATCCTTACAACACGGCAAGTTTGATATGATTTTACATTGAATCTATTAGGATGTGGATGCTCAGAGAAGCCTTGTGGTCATGGAGCTGATCAAGGCTCTAGTCGTTCTAACCTGCTTTTTGCTATATACGTTCAATCTTTCTTCTTCCTGGGTTTGATGGCTTGTCACGTTCCAAAATAGAAATAGTAGCAGCTCCGAACCATTTGTAATTCTTCTTTTTTTTTTTTTTAATCCTCACCCAAGGACATTTTTGCATTTATCTTCAGATAGAGTGGGAGGGAGAGAGAGAAGAAGAGAGAGAGAGAAACATCGATGTGAGAGAGACACATCGACTGGCTGCCACCCACACGACCCCAACTGGGGCCGGGGACAAACTGCAACCGAGGTACGTGCCCTTAGCGGGAACCGAACCCGGGACTCTCTGGTCCTTGGGCCGACGCTCTAACCGCTGAGCCAAACCGGCCAGGGCACCATTTGTAAATCTTGAAATTCTCTTGGAAGAATGTTAAATCTAGATTACTTGTACTCTGAGGGAAATATGGTTATCTTTGGGTCTGGAGAAAGGAGAATATGATTATATTTTTACCTTTTTAAGAAAAGGTTAAGTGCCATTTATATAAGAAAGAAATTTCTAGATGAGACACATTTACAGTCACGTTTGGAGGACATGGTGGATATATCAAAAATAATTTGTTTATTCTTCTTCATCAGTAAAAATGCTAACTTGGCTGTCCTTTTTCTATACTCAATGAACTTGCAGCTACATTTGACAAGGAATTAAGAAGTTCAAACACTACTACCTAAGTTTTTACAGTGTGAGCTGAGTTTCCATGAATGAAAATGAATACACTGTAGGTTCTCTCTTAGGGAGGAGCGGAACTTGCTTGTTAGGCAGAAACAGTCAGTGGGGATTGGGGAACACAGCTGCAGGGTTAAGTCAGTAAAGGGATGGGTCTCGGTCTTTCCCACTAATTCCCCTCGGCCGCTGTCACTGGCATTTAGCTCTGTTCTGAACTGGGCCAGAGGCCACTCGTGAGGATGGGACCAAGTCACTGTGCTCAGGAAACCAGTCTCAGAAGTGGTTGCATCTCTCGTCTCACAGTGGTTCTCAGTCCAATGGCCTTGACCACTACCAAGTCTTAGTCCTGTCTAGCCTGTTTGCTGACTTCTATACTTCGTGCTAACAACCCGTGGTGCCCTCTGCCCCCCACAAGCTGCCTTATAAGCCTAGATATCAACTGGCATCAGAAAACCAGACACCCTGCAGAGTCCGTCTCTAGCACAGGGGTCTCGGAAGGCATGAAAGGGCACATTCATATTTATTTTGGTTCCACCGGGTTTCTGGCTGTCATCCCCATTCATCATTTTTTTTTTTTTTTCTGTACACAGGGTGAGAGGAGGCCTTTTTACTTGGTAAAGTCTATAATATTGAAAATTTGTCAGAGGACACAGCTCTGACAGCGAATCAATGGTGATTATGAAAGCACCTTGCCATCTTATCTGACTGTGTGTTTGGGAATAAGAGCACTTACTCCTTGGACACAGCAGTCACTGTGAGCAGATTCGCTCCAACTCTGAAACAGACACAAAGAACAACAAGGTTCTCCTGACACGTGAAACAGATCTGCCGAGTCTTCCTCCTGAATTTTTATTCAGTTTCAAAGTGATTTTGATGATCTCAGAGCACTGACTAAAATAGCCACTTAGAAAAATATTATAAATGACAGGTTATGAGAAAAATCATATGACATTTTTGAAAGATGTAAAAAAAAACCCAGAAAAACAAAGTCTAGTAAAAGTCCCTGAATGATCTGAGCACAGTCATGATATGCAAAATGAGTGGGGGAAAAGCAAGAAGGAACTTCGTCCTGGTGTCTGGGTGAAGAATGCAGAACCAGTTATCTGCATGCAGTGGGCTCAAAAATGACCACCCCCAAAGTCTCCACACCCTAATATCTGAAAACTGAATGTTGTGTGATTGGCAAGAAAAGACTTTGAAGATGTGGTTAAGGATCTTGAAATGAGGAGATTGTCCTGTGTTGTCTGGGTGGGACCTAAGGGCAGCCACATGTGTCCTTAGAGGGAGGCAGATCCCAGAGAAGAGGCGATGCCTCCACAGGGGAGAGGTTGGTGATGTGGACACCAGCCAGGGTACCAGCGGTCATCAAAAACTGAAAGAATAAGATTCTCCCTTAAAGCCTCTAGTTGGTGCTGCCAACATCTTGACTTCAGCCAAGAGATACTGATTTCAAATTTCTGGCCTCCAAAATGATAAGAGAATAAATTCCTGTTGCTTTAAGTCACCTAGTTTGTGATAATTTGTCATAGTAACTAATACTCTATCCACGAATCAGACAAAACATCTATTACTGATACATGTCCAATGGGTGTTCATTTCAAGTTGATGACACCCTCCCAAAAAGATGCAAGACTGCTGAAAAAATTTCAGAATGGCTTTCTGTCTTGGGTCTCTCTGTTTATCTAGTTCTCTTATTTTGAAAAAGCAGACTATTAACTTTGTTTAGCAGATGTGGCTGCTGACACGGAAGGTTTTCTCAGCAGCATAGAAGAGAGAGAACAAGAGTTATGGGTCCTGAGTCTGAAGGGAGTTCAAGTTAAACAAGGCCAGGTAAATGCCTGTATTGTGAATAAAGACAAAATAGTCTTCTCCTACACTGTGTATTAAGGATTAGGAGAGCTGAACTCTAATGTTGATTTCCAATGGTTATGTCTTCTTGATAAAATAATTTAGTTTCCCTAGATCTCAGTTTCCTCATTTATAAAATGAGAGAGTCAATTAGCTATACTCAGCAATTCCTTGAAGCCCTAACATTCTTTGGTTTTATCCAGTTCCGAATTGGAACTAAAATTTGTAACAAACTCAACCTTATGAACAGTTAGAGTTTGTGGTCACCTATATATGTACCAGACATTGCACAACCCTGATCACATATACCTGGAATTTCACCCTGAGAAGTGTGTGTGTGTGTGTGTGTGTGTGTGTGTGTGTGTGATATTCTTATGTTCATTCCAAAACTTCTGGATGAAATTATATAACATATTAGAGTAAATGAATGTATCAGTTTCACTATAACTCTTCTTATTTGGTTATTGTCTTAGACAATTATAGCTACTAGTTTATGTATCTGTCTTTAACACTAAACAAAAATCTTCCTGAGAGAAGAGACTGGATGTTATTCATCAGTGAATCCCCATGTCCTAGCGCTTAAGTGCCTGGTACAAAGTAGGTGCTCAATAAATATTTGTTGGATAGATTCATGTCTGGTTACTGGCCTTTCTCCCACGATAGGATATTAGAAGAGACATGTGCAATAGGAGAAGGTCTTAAAAAGGGAAATTAAAATACAAAATCAAACAAAAACATCTGTATCCCATAACTGTGGAGGACAGTACAGTCCACAGATCATCTACTCCAGGGTTTTTCTCATAGCTTGAAGCCTTTATCAGGTTGGTTTTGTTCGGGAGAAAATTGGGAGTGTTTTATCAGAGGTTTGGTTTCTTTTTAAAACATTCTTTCTTTCTAAAGCACAATTAATTGTTAATTGAAATAAAAGACTTAATTTGTAACTGGGACTTGATGAAGTGGTCATTGGAAATAAATACAATATTGCCTTTGAATGTTTTTCTTTTTTTATTAGCATGCCTATTGATTCTTTTTAACTTACTCTGTTCAGTTGAATTTCAGTAGGTAAATTTCAGGCATTTTCTCCACTGAAAAATGACAGGGAAGAAAATGACCAACAATGAGATACTGAGGAAAGAAATAAGTTGGGCTGCTTTCATGCTTTTTTTATGCTATCATTTTAAAGAATTAATCCAACTTATGAGGAAGAATATATGGTGAATTATACTCCACTCTACCAACAAAAATTCCTCTAGAAACACAATGTTATCAAGGGCAGGATTGAGCTTGATTTGTTAACAGCTTACTCTTCAAAACTCATAGGTTAGAAAATATCCATCATAGGGTGTTCAATTTATAGCTTCTTATGAGAAGTCACCGATACTAAATTAGCAATAGATTAACAATACTCCACTCAGGAGACCCTGTGTTTACTTTCAATCCTTTCCATTATTGCAAACTAAGATTTAAGATGTTTTGTTTCTTTTTGGGCCTGACCTTTACATAATTTAGCTGGACATACTTTCACTAAAAGAGGCAGGTTTCTTTCCTTCTAAACCAATGTTTATCTCTGTTAAATTGAGTCCCTAGGGAAGTTGATCTGTAGGTACAAACAGATCAAGCCTAAACCACACCTTCCTTCCCAGCCCAGGAGCCCCTGTTTTTGTTATTAGATGTCTTTAGTCAAGGTCCAGATCCTCCTCTATGCCTCCAGTCCCAATGTCCCTCTCTTTCTGAATTGCCTTCATCAGTTTCCTGTTCTTCACTCTGCAATTGCTTTTTTTTTTCTTTATTGGTTTTAGAGAGAGAGGAAGGGAAAAGGAGAGATAGAAATATTGACTGGCCGCTTCCTGCATGCCCCCCACTGGGGATTTGGCCCACAACCTGGGCATGTGCCCTGACCAGGAATCGAACTCTTGGTTCATGGGTCGCCGCTCAACCACTGAGCCACACCGGCCAGGCTGCAATTGCTTTTTAAATATCTCTCATTGTCTGCTTCTTAGGAAATGACTTCTCTGGCTCCACCAATTGCACACTAGAGTGTGTTTCTGTTAGTCAGGCTTGGGCTCGTTTTAGATGATTATTCCTCACTTTCTATACTATTATCATGAGATACGAATAGTGAAAAAGAATTCAAAACCCTTATAACGGGGCCAGGATTTTTTGACGATCGAATAGCTTTAGCAAATACGAATAGAGCTGCATCCAGGAGGGTTGCAAGCAATTCCTGAGTTCTCTTACTAAAGTCACCATCTGGGATGATATCTCAAGAGCTGAGAAATCCTGGAGCGAAGTGCCATGGGCAGTTTAAACCCCCTGAGAGGGTGCAAGATAATCAGTTACAATCACAGGATAATTTATGACATTATCATTCATTCATTCATTCATTCACCCCCTTACCATCCACCCTAGACTTCAAAACAAAACAAGAAATCACCAGCTTTGAGGCAATGTCTCCCCAAAGAGTGTAGCGATGTTCTGTGGCCCAAGTCTTAGTTTCATCAGAGGGAGAGTGATGCTGGACTTCCATTTCCTGGAGCAGACCACAGAAACTAGCGATGGAAGAATACAGTGGCATGGCTTTGGGAATTCAAAATCCTCCAAGATTCCTCATTTGCCTTCCTACGTCCCTACCATTCTGGGGTTTCAGTAGTCTTGCCTGGAGTAGAGAAGATTACCGATTAACGGCCACATCATGTTATCCCCTGACTTTAGTGTTAGGGAATGAGCCGCCAGACCTCTGGGCCCAGGGTCACTCACCAGTGACTTGGCCCCAGGATATTGGAACAAGGCTACAGGAAGTATCATGTATTCAATAGAATAAGACAAAAGTGGAATAAAGAAGAAGAGAGTGAATTGTGGCGGGGAGAGGATGCTGTTGAAAGGAAGCAGGCCGAGAGGGGCAGGCAGGATGGCTCTCTGACCTTGACAGATAGGATCCACGATGGGTCCAAAATGGGAGGGATTCTTCTTCCTCTAGAGCAGTGGCCCTCAACCTTCCTAATGCCGCGACCCTTTAATACAGGTCCTCATGTTGTGGTGACCCCCAACCATAAAATTATTTTTGTTGCTACTTCATAACTGTAATTTTGCTACTGCTATGTCTTAGGCGACCCCTGTGAAAGGGTCGTTCGACCCCCAAAGGGGTCGCGACCCACAGGTTGAGAACTGCTGCTCTAGAGAAAGCCAAGAAAAACCCAAATCACTCCGTCTCCCGTCAGCTCCCCCCATTCTTTGCATATTTGAAGTGCTTACCTGGCCTGCTTCTGAATTCCACAGGTGTTCCAGATTCACCTGGATGACTTAATTTCGGCTGCTACCAAAGCTCTCTCCCTTGATACAAACCAACAGTCTAAAAAGCAAAAGCACTGTTTTTAAAAAAAATGCAGAATAGACTAAATGAGACAGTGGGACTTGGGCAATTTAAAATCCAGGTGAAATCAAACTTATCTGACAAAAGGAACAGTAGTTTATTTTGTTGTACTCACTTCCAAATAGATTTTGATTATGTTAATTACCAGTGGCGAATGGCAAAACAACAGCAACCTGTAGTCAGTCCAAGCCCTAGGACCTCGTTCTGGGAGGGCTGCTACCAAGCTCTGAAAGCACAGGCAAATCATTTACCTCTCTGTGCTTTCTTTCTTTGTTTTCTTATCTGTAAAATATGGATAGTTCTTGTCTTATACTGATTTATACCACCAGCTTACATAAGCTCATATCACTGAATATATGAACTAAATAAACAATAAGATGTACCATAGTAAGTCATCCTAATCCAACCCTCTTTCCTGTTCCTCTATATCTAAAGTGAAGCCACAGAATATTTAGATAACGAATATGATATTATGAAACTCTTTCTAGAAAGCTGTCTCATTTAGGAAGAAGGCAGAATTTCAAAGACAAATAAAACGCTCTTCTCTCAGACATCACTTTTCTTGGGAGTGAAATGCACCCGGGACCCTGACACTGACGGATGTGGCTGTGGGGTTATTTAGGGAGGAGAGTGGGACTGTCACACAGGAAATAAAGAGAACGGTTATGATTTTAGCTGTTTGCAGAGTCAGTTCCTACATTGGGGCCAATAGTAGGGGCAGCAGGGAATGAAATATTATATTAATGTCTAGGTCCTTATTATTAGAAAGGGCTATCTATCTGACTAGCCACCATTTTAAAAAAAATAATTAATTTTTTATTAAATGTATTGGGGGTGACATTAGTTAATAAGATAATATAGCTTTCAAGTGTACATTTTTATGGTACACAATCAGTATATTGCGTTGTGTGCCCTCCACCCAACGTCAAATCATCTTCTGTCACCATGTATTTGGCCCCCACCACTATTCTTTTATGTTATACATTTACTTTCACTAGGCAAGCTGAAAATACTTACGTTTTTTTCTCTTTAGTATGTGCCAGATTTGCCAAAGGAAATGGCTGAATGTTCTCAACTTCTAAAGAGCTAAACAAAAGTGAAGATAGAGCTTGACCAGTAAAAGCTCACAGACAGGCTTGAGGTAGTGTCACCAGAAAGGGACCAGGGCTGCGGCAGGTCTGCCCTGGCACAGTCTGGAGTCCCGGTGATTTTGAGAGCATGTTTATTAAAGCCAGGACAGTGAAACACAGGAAGGGATTAAGACAGAAGAGGCAAGATCACAGCATCAGGAGTGAGCCTAGACCGGGCTGCCTAGACTCAGGAAAGGACGTTAAGGACAAAAGGAGGCCCCTTGGAGACAGAGTCAAGGGGTTGGCCTGGGACGAGCTGCTGCTACCTTCTGCTTCCCTGGTTGCAAGTCTCCTGGGAACCTTTAGAGCTTAGGAGAAAGAAAGCAAAGATACATGCCTGAGGAAGGAAGCAGGGGTACAGGCGTGCTCAAGGGAAAGCATGCACTGGCATCCTTTGTCTTAAGTGGTTTTTTGTTTTCTAAAATTGGGAATTCCAGGGGAAGTCTCAAAGGAAGATCTCAACAGACTATGCAACAGCTTTCCAGGTGTGTCTTTTAATATGCTGATGTATCAGAATGCGTATGTAGGGGAGTTTGGAATCATCCTCTGGTCAGCTTCACTGCTTCACTTTTATCTTGGATTTGTCTGGCTTTAATGGTGTTGCTGTTGTTTATTCCCCTGACTTCATCGTTCTGGGGTTTGGCTGGCACTAATGGCACTAACTGGGTCTCTGTTCTGTATCTCCTTGATCTATCTCCTCGACCAGGGTGATTTAAGCTACTCACTCTCTGGTTGGGGAGGAGAGGTGTAAACCATCTGCTCCTAAGTATCCTTGGTTAGAGAAGATAAGATCCTGGGATTTATTAGCAGGCTGTTAATTGCTCGGCCTTGTTTATCTGTCTCAGTTTCCCTCATCCCACTTGCCAAGGAATTTTCCCAGCTTCTTACTATCTCACTCCAGTAGCACTGCTCTCCTTTCCCCAATGAAAAAAATACAGCCCTGGCTGGTGTGCTCAGTGGTTAGAGCGTCGGCTGGTGCACCCAAGGGTCATGAGTTTGATTTCCAGTCAAGGGCACTTACCTGGGTTGCAGGTTGGATCCCCAGCCCCGGCTGGGTTGCGTTCAGGAGGCAACCAATCCACGTCTCTCTCTCTCTCACATCGATGTTTCTCTCTCCCCCCTCTGTCTCTCTGTCTCTCTGCCTCTCCCCTTCCTCCCTCCCGTCCTTCCACTCTCTCTAAAAATCAGTAGGAAAATTATCCTTGGGTGGGGATTAACAACAACAAAAATAAATGAGTGTCCCTGATCCCTGGGTGTTCCAGTTTCTGAACACACAACCTGTGTGCTGCTTTGACAAGTACGATTTGCTAAATTATTGAGTTGCATATAGGTGTGTATTTTAGGAGTCAGCCAAAGTGGCAAAGGTAGCAAAGGTTTCCCTTTTCAATTAAGAAAGTTTCAAGAACTTGTTTGTTATGTAGCTGGTAAGGATTGGGTCAGGATTTGCAGGCAGCTCAGTCAAACGTAAAGCTGGGATGTTTCCCACTTCTCCACCCAGAGGCAATCGCTCTGGTTCACATGTCCCGCACTCACTCTAGTCTGAGAGTGTTTGAAGCAGTTTAGAAGCGGCAGAGTACCTCATTTCGGATTGCATTCGTGAGCCTTCTAACTCACTATTGTGAAACCCTTGCTGTTGCCATTACTGACACTCATTTGCAGCATATGAGTTCACTTTGGCTTCCCCAGGCAAGGCTCTGTCTGCGTTTGTAGAATAAGTTAAAATATGTCATGGGGACTCTTGGAAAGTGAACATGGAAAATGTCAAGCAGTAAAATGTCCTCTGAGAAAGTTAAGCAATTATAGGGTATGAATGTGCTTTATTAGGAACTGAAGGATCTTAAATACGTTTTTAATACCTTTACTCAACAAAAATGTAGCCCTTACTGTGAGCTGATACTGTTATAATTATGAAGCCTTTACATTCTTTTTTTTTTTTTTTTTTTTTTTTTTTTTTGGTACGTGCCCCTAGCGGGAACCGAACCTGGGACTCTCTGGTCCACAGGCCGACGCTCCAACCGCTGAGCCAAACTGGCCAGGGCATGAAGCCTTTACATTCTTATGAGAACCTGGGAAGTAGATACGTTATTATCTCTATTTTGCAGGTGGGGAAGTTGAGGCACACAGAGATTAAGTGATTTTTTTGTTGTTGTTAATCCTCACCTGAGGATGTCTTTCTACTGATTTTTTTTTTTTAGATAGAGTGGAAAGGAGAGAGGGAGGGAGAGAGAGAGGGAGAGAGAGAGAGAGAGAGAGAGAGAGAGAGAGAGAGACAGATGTGAGAGAGACACATTGATTGGTTGCCTCCCGCACGACCCCGGCCAGGACTGGGGATAGAAGCTGCAACCCAGATATGTGCCCTTGACCGGGAATCGAACCCAAGATCTTTCAGTCCAAGGGCCAATGCTCTGACTGCTGAGCCAAACCCACTAGGGCAGAGGTTAAGTGACTTTTGTCCAAAGTCATGAATCCAATTAACGGCAAATCTAGGATTCAAACCTAGGTGGTCCTGTTCTGGAACGCATGCTCTAGAGTCTTCTGCTTTGCGGCTCCTAGGAGACAGCTCATGTAGACATGATGTAAACAAGCTTCAGAAGGTACCCAAGCATCAGGAACCTGAGTGTCTTCCCTTTTCATCTGTACCTTTTTATCAGCTACCATGTAAAAATATCTCTAAAGCATCCAAGTTAGTAGTTTGGCATGTAAAATGTTCTCATTTTAAAAAGAAATGGAAACAATGTTTAATTAGTGAGGATACGGGAGAGGATCGTGCCTCCCATGGGTATTTGTTGGGCCCATCCTTGCCTCATTCTGTGCACAGAGGACCAAAGACAGTCCACTGCTGACTGTTTGTCTCCAGGAGTAGCACGGACTTGGGCCATGGTGGGCCCTCGGGATTGAATGAGTAAATGTCATACCTTATGCTTCCACTCACAACGGGGAAGACAGCGTCATCCTGCCTCCAGTGGGTCCTGAGACACATTCTCCAGTCTCCTGGAGAGATTCCGTTCAATGTCAAGTCCGGCTACATTGTGCCTTTTCCTTCTTCTGGCTTTTACCAGCTCTACCTTCTGGTTTTGCCACACCTTTACTGTCCTCCACTTTCTAATCAATTACTTGACATACCTTATTGAACTTACATCTTTTGAACAACTACTATGAGCAGGTACTCCACTCACAGTTTCACTTACTCATGGAACAAATCCTAAGTCACCACAGTTGATGTCACGCACAGACAGCCGCCAGCCAACTGCTCCATGGACTTCTAGAGCTTCCTTCTGTGTTTGTTTCCTGGGACTGCTGAAACAAATGACCACCCACTGGGTGGCTGAAAACGACACACATTTATTCTCTCACAGTCCTGGAGGCCAGAAGTCTGAGGTCAGTTTCACCAGGCTAAGTCAAGGTGTCCGGGCAGGCCGGTTTCCTTCCAGAGGCCCTGAGGGGGAAATCCCTTTCCCTGGCTCGTCTTGCTTCCAGGAGTGACCTGCAGTCCTTACCTGGTGACCCTTTCCATGCATTCCTCCGATCTCTTGCTCCCCTCCTCACTTCCTTTTCTAGTGAAGTCTCCCTCTGCCTCCTTCTTTGAAGGAGACCCGTGATTACGCTTGAGGCCCATCGGGATAATCCAGGGTGGTAACTTCTCCATGGCACAATCCTTCGTCACATCTGCCGAGTTCCTGTGGCCGTATAAAATGTCATCCACGGGGTCCAGGATGCAGACGCCCTTGGGGCTGTGACTCAGCCTACCGTAGATGCCCAAATAAACTTACTTATATTTCTAAGAGTCAGATATCCATTGTTATGTTCAGTGGACAAACTAAAAACACAAAATATCAAGTGATTTTAAATCTACCCATTCAAAAGGAAAGGCAGTCAATAACATGCTTCCTCTTTTTAGTAAAATGGGCAGTCTGAATGCAGTAAGTACCATCATAGTTGAATCAGGTAAGGAGTCGTTTTTTTTTTCTTCAGTTCTATTACAAAGAAATTTTTTAAATGATGTTGTGACCACAATTCTCCATTTTCAACAAAAACGTTGGAATCATCCAAGTCATTATGAAACTTCCAATTTTCCTTCTGGGGAAAAAAAAACCTCTCTAGCCCTTTTGCCTATTTCTTAGAAACCATGGTGTTCTTAAACACACCCGTAAATTCTTTTTTTTTTTTTTTTATTATTAACTTATTTTTCTGTTACAGATGTTTCTCCTTTTTTCCCCATTGACACCCTCCTCCCCATCCCCCCACCCTGTCCCCAGCTTTGTTGTCCATGTCCATCACTTATGCATACATGTGCATAGGTTCTGTGGTTTATCTCTTCCCTCCCCCCCACCCCCTCTTCTGAGGGGTGTCAGTTTATACCCTACTTCCACATCTCTGGGTCTACCCTGTTCCTCAGACTGTTATGTTCATTATATTCCACAAATAAGTGAGATCATGTGATATTTGTCTTTCTCTGCTTGGCTTGTTTCGCTTAGGATAATACTCTCGAGGTCCCTCCACGTCGTCTCAACGGATAGGAGATCTTTCTTTCTTACAGCTGCATAGTACTCCATTGTGTATATGTACCACAGCTTTTTTATCCATTCATCCACTGATGGACACTTGGGCTGTTTCCAGATCTTAGCTATTGTAAATAGTGCTGCTATGAACATGGGGGTACATGTATTTTTTCTGATTGGTGTTTCAGGCTTCTTAGGGTATATTCCTAGAAGTGGGATCACTGGGTCAAATGGCAATTCAATTTTTAATTTTTTGAGGTAACACCATAGTGTTTTCCACAGTGGCTGCACCAGTCTGCATTCCCACCAGCAGTGTACTAGAGTCCCCTTTTCTCCACACCCTCGCCAACACTTGTTGTTTGATGATTTGTTGATGGTGGCCATTCTGACAGGTGTGAGGTGATACCTCACTGTTGTTTTAATTTGCATCTCTCTGATGATTAATGATGTTGAGCATTTCTTCATATGTCTCTTAGCCATTTGTATGTCCTGTTTGGAGAGGTGTCTATTTAGTTCCTCTGCCCATTTTTTAATTGGGTTCTTTGTCTTCCTTTTGTTGAGTTGTATGAGCACTCTGTATATTTTGGAAATTAACCCCTTATCTGATGTATCATTGGCAATTATGCTCTCCCATAGAGTGGGTTCCCTATCTGTTTTGATGGTTGTTTCTTTTGCTGTGCAGAAGCTTTTGAGTTTGATGTAGTCCCATGTGTTCATTTTTCCCTTTGTTTCTGTTGCCTTAGGTGATGTATCAGTGAAGATTCTACTGTGTATGATGTCCGAAATTTTGTTGCCTACATTTTCTTCTAGGATTTTTATGGATTCACGAGTCACATTTAAGTCTTTTATCCATTTTGAGTTTATTCTTGTGTGTGGTGTAAGTTGATGGTCTAGTTTCATTTTTTTGCATGTAGATGTCCAATTTTCCCAACACCATTTATTAAAGAGGCTGTCTTTACTCCATTGTATGCTCTTGCCACCTTTGTCAAATATTAATTGAGCATAATGTCTTGGGTCAATTTCCGGATTCTCTGTTCTGTTCCACTGGTCTATATGCCTGTTCTTGTGCCAGTACCAGGCTGTTTTGATTACAGTAGCTTTGTAGTATAAGCTGATATCCGGTATTGTGATCCCTCCTACTTTGTCCTTCTTTTTCAAGATTGCTGTGGCTATTCGGGGTCTTTTTTGGTTCCATATGAACTTTTGAAATATTTGTTCTAGTTCTGTGAAATATGTCACTGGTATTTTGATGGGGATTGCATTGAATCTATAGATTGCTTTGGGTAATATGGACATTTTAATGATGTTAATTCTTCCAATCCATGAACAAGGTATGTGCTTCCACTTTTTTATATCTTCCTCTATTTCTTTTTTCAATGTCCTGTAGTTTTCTGCAAATAGGTCCTTTACTTCTTTGGTTAAGTTTATTCCTAAGTATCTTAATTTTTTTGCCGCAATGGTAAATGGGATTGTTTTTTTAGTTTCTCTTTCCGTGAGTTCATCATTGGTGTATAAGAATGCCGTTGATTTCTTGACGTTGATTTTGTATCCTGCTACTTTGCCAAATTCATTTATTAAGTCTAGTAGATTTTTGATGGAGTCTTTAGGGTTTTCTATATATAATACCATATCGTCTGCGAATAATGACAGTTTCACTTCCTCCTTTCCAATTTGGATTCCTTTTATTTTTTCTTCACGTCTGATTGCTGTGGCTAGGACTTCCAGTACTATGTTAAATAAGAGTGGCGAAAGTGGGCATCCCTGTCTTGTTCCTGTTCTTAAGGGAAATGTTTTTAGTTTTTGCCCATTGAGCATGATGTTGGCTGTAGGTCTTTCATATATGGCCTTTATTATATCAAGATATGATCCCTCTACTCCCAAACTGCTGAGCGTTTTTATCAGAAATCACACCCGTAAATTCTTTACCATGCCAAAAAAAAATTACCAAGAGGCAAATTTCCCTTTCGCTCCCTCCTCTTGAACCTGGTGAACCTTTGTGACTACATCAGCAAACACAACTTGGCAGGTGTGGCACTGTGTGACTGTCAAGCCTAGGTTAGAAAAGCCATGAAGAGCCCGGCTGGAGTGGCTCAGTGGTTGAGTGTTGACCCATGCATCAAGAGGTCGCTGGTTCGATTCCCAGTCAGGCCACATGCCCAGGTTGTGGGCCAAATCCCCAGTGGGGAGCATGCAGGAGGCGGCCAATCGATGTTCTCTCTCACTGGGGCTTCTATCTCCCTCTCCCTTCCTCTCTCTCTAAAATCAATAAAGAAAAAAAAAAAAGAAGAAAAGGAAAGCCATGACAATTCTACCAGTTTTTCCCGGGACATTCACTTTCAAGCACGGAGCCAGAACCACCATTTACAAGTTGTAACTGACCTGAAGCTGCCTCTTGAGTGACCCTGTGGCATGGCCACACCGAGGAGCGGCCTCTGGAGCTGCCGCATTCCAGCCCGCTGTCAGGTCCCCAGAGTCTTCGTCTTCTCCGTGAGGCCTCAGACATGTTGGGCCAGGAGTCTGCAAACTAGGACCCATGGGCCAAGTCCAGGCCACCACCTGTTTTTGTAAGTAAGGTTTTATTGGAACACAACCACCCTCTCTCCTTTATGTATTATCTATGGCCATGTTCATGCCATGTAGAGCTGAGTACTTGTGACAGTGACCATTGGGTGTGCAAAGCCTAGAATGTTTGCTATTTGGCCTTTTACAGAAAAAAAAAAAAAAAAGGCCAACCCCTGTTGTATAGCACAGAACACTCTCCCGACTGTGCTCTATCCAAATTTCCAACCTACAAAAGCTTGGAGCATAATAAACGCTTGTTTTAAACTAGTACATTTTGGAGTAATTTGTCATGCAGTTTTAGATAACTGTTACAGAGTTAGGGTGATATCACTAAGATGTTTCTTGGAGTCTTTTTGTTTTTAAATTATACATAATCTCATTTAATATTACTTTTTTTTTTTTTAAGTTCCCTTTAACTCCTATCTCCTTCAGCTATCACCTTGCTTCTTTGCTCCCTTCACTGCACGCTTTATGAAGGGTGCCCCTGCCATTCTGCTCAGCTCGCTCCAACCAGGTGTCTGGTTTTGCGTCCTTGCCATTCTTCCACAGTGGTTATTATTAAGCTCAGAAAGAGTATCTTGCCAATGTCCACGTGTTCAGCTTACTCAACCTCTCAGAGTTTTTGTTTCTGTTCTTCTGCTTTGTTTTTTTAATCTTGGTTGAACACTCTTTCCTTTCTTCTCTCAGTTTCCAAGTTCATCCCGACCCCTGTCTCGTGTTCCACACGCGCTGGCAGGTGGTGCTATCTCCCTTTGACTCTTCTCTTCTGGCTGTCCTGTTATTCAGGGCTGCATCCTGGATCCTCACCTCTTCTTTGCCTGCTTTCACTACGTGCTCATTTCCCAGGTGATTTCATCCAGCTTTGTGCCTCCTGACTTGAATAGCTAAGTACTTATTTAAATTTCCACTGGGGTATCGAACGCACCTGAAACGTAACATGGCTCAAATGTAACTGTTGAGTTTTGCTATAAAGTCTGCCCCTCTCAAAGTCTTCCTCATCATCTTAACTGATATTACCACCTACTCAACGGCTCAAATAAAAATGTTTGGTCATTCTTGACTTCTCTTTTACTTACACACTTCACATTTAATCCATCAGTAAGTCCCATGGCACTATTTTAAAAAATATATATCCCAACTCATCACATCATCTTCAAGCCACCATCATTTTCCACCTTCAGCTAGTATTAAATTTGTGTTATTTTCTTATGTATGCATTATTTATCTCCATCACTAGGATATAAGCTCCATGGGATTCTAGAAGAATGCTCAGAACACAAGATATTCTTAATAAATCTTTTTTGACGAGCTGACTAGATTACAAAGAAATTCAGCTAAAAGAATTTTTTTTCCTGAAAAAATAAAAATAAAAATAAATGAATGAAGGCAATGTCCAAAGAGCCTATTCATTTTGGAAGTGGCACCTGAGGTGATTTTGAGGCACTGGTTATGACGTTCCACTTCTTGACTTAAATGGTGGTTATTATGGGAGTTCACTTCAAAATTATTATTTAAGCGTACACATATATCATATAGTTTTTTTATGCATAATGTTGTATACAATGAAATAATGCATTGCAGGAACAGGCAAACTAAGGCTATGGGCCAAATGCAGTCTGAAGCCTATTTTTGT
The DNA here is from genome assembly GCA_030848825.1 of Tadarida brasiliensis. NCBI lineage: Eukaryota > Metazoa > Chordata > Mammalia > Chiroptera > Molossidae > Tadarida > Tadarida brasiliensis. The sequence goes on along the minus strand of CM061267.1, from coordinate 70,362,589 downwards.
ACAGCCCCTTTGGCTAAGAATAGTTTTTACATTTTTTTAAAAGTTGTTTAAATAAAAAAGAATAGTGACAGAGACAGTCTGTGGCATGCAAAGCCTAAAGTCTTTGCTATTTGGTGCTTTACAGAATATGTTTGCCACTCACAGTGAAATACCGGGTTTAAGTGGATGTTTTATTTTATGAGAGACTATTTTAAAAATCCCAGTATATTAAGATGGTGACTTGATGAAGATGATGAATAAGCAAGTAGCCTGAAGCTCTACAGACCTGATAAAGACAATTCATAAAAAATCCATAAATAATAAAAGTGCTTCTAATTGACACAGCCAGGGTCAATTAAATTTAATGCCAGAGGATACTAAGGAGAGACATAATTGTTGAATATTAAAGATTTGAAAGGAGAAACACTTATGATTCAGTGTTCATTTAATATAAAATTTATGGCATACATTTTAGCATAATTTCCCATTTCCTAAGGGGCCTACATAGTTTTCATTTTTTCTTTAGCTTGTACATACAATTTCATATCTTAAACTTAAATTCCTGTTCCATCTTTACAAATTGAAGACCAATAAAAATACTAAGCATTAAAAATATTAAATTGATTATATGAGAGAAAAAGTGTTAGGTAAAATATTAATGCGAAAAATGATTAAAATGTTTGGGGCTGTATTAAATATTTACTAGCTATGGCCTTCAATAAATTAAAACACCCTGTCAATCAATTTCATCTTTTGCCCCTCCCCACATACACATCTGGTTAAGTTAACCTGAGTCACTTTCTTTTGTTTGCTCTACCCCAACTGAACAGATACATTTAGATTCACATGACATGGAACTACAGCCTGGGGATAAGTATGTTATAAACTTCATTTAGAACAGAAAAGCTGGTAAATATTGGCATGGATGATTTCACTGTATTCAAATATATATATTCTCCAGGTTTGTCTCATCTAAGCTGCAAATACATTTATCCCATGAATTGCAAGAGATGCAATTCAAATGGTTTCATGAGTGCTGATGTTAACCCAGTATTCCAACATGGCCTCCTTGGCTGGGGAAAAGTCTCTCCAGCCCTTGATATTTATTTGAACTGTGTATATTCTGTTACCTAATTCAGGTAAACACCACTGAACTAACAGTAAACACTAAGCGAACACACTTACTTTAACATAGAAGTGGAAACCATGTGATTTGCTAAGTGCACCTTCCTCTAATATCCAGTATATGCAGATCAATATATTTTCTCCAATTTTTCACAGAGGTTTTTCTTTTTAAACTATAAAATTAGTGGATTGAAGAGGGGGTAAAAGATTTGGGAAAAGATCGTCTTTAAGAAACAATAATAACTTTTATTTAGAATGCTTATCATTATATCATTTAAGTCAGCCCTTGCAACAACCCAAAAAGAAGGCATTATCTCTGCTACTTGGTGAAAAAAACCGAGGTTCAAAGAGGAAAAATTGACTTGTCTGAGGTCATCCGTATTTATTAAGGGAAAGAGCTGAAATTTGAACCGAGGTGTATCTGTCAGCACAGCCCATGTTTTCACCCACTACACGATTTAATTTCTATAACAGATTTTATACTCTGTTCATCAGTCCATGAAAGAATATCTACAGGGTGCAAGAAAAAAATGAGATACAATTTGTCACACAAAATAGCTTTTTAAAACCATCTCAGAAAATAGGTTTGAGTAGGTTGTACTTGAAGAAAATAAAATGATGGTATTGTAAGACCATATATATATACACATATATATATATTCTCCCCTCCCCCAATCTCTGCTTTCTTTCCCTGCTCAGAACCCTGGAACTCTCAAGTTCGATGTATAATACTTATGGCTGCTAAAGAGACAAGTTCAGAGTCCCTTTTAACAATAAAATTTGAAAAACAAACAAATTTAAAAAGCTTCAAACATTAAAAAGTAAAAGAAAAGCACCATAATTTTGTCTAGCGCTTATATGAAAAATTAGCATTAAAAATAGAAATTTCTGGAAACCAGCTTGCACAGTTGTGGTTAGTGGAGAATACGGAAGCTGGGTATGGGGGCCAGTGTTATAAAGTGAGACTATAAATGTATGCTCTACAAGAAAGGAATTTCCTCTACAATGAAGTGGAATGGAAATTCAAGCCGCCCAGCCCCAGGTTGTCCTCTTCAGGTGTGGTTTTCAGAGTGGAGTGCCTGGACCAGCAGGCAGCATCACCTGGGGACTTGTTAGAACTGAAAACTCTTTGCAACATTACGCTGACGGGATTTGAAACTGTGGGAGGGAGGAAAGCCAGCAACCCCTGTTTCAACAACCCTCCAGGTAATTCTGATGCCTGCTCAAATAGAACCACCGCTATGTAGAGGTACAACCTGGGTTCCACACCCCGCATTTCAGACAGAAGCACATAGATTCCTGGTGTCAGATGAGGCCCAGTGGAGCTTTTCATGGTGAAAGAAACCCTAAAGAGTGCAGCTTTTATTTTATGTTCACTATCTCCCTCTGATTTTAATATGGGATCTCAACAGCCATCTGATTAACATATGTAGCAAATAGGAATCTCACTGTATACTTGGATGTGCAAGGAATATAATATATCTTTTGTTCGTTCCACAGCTCACGAAGTTGGCAGGGATTCCAATTGAAAGCAATCTGAGGGCCTCTTCTCCCCACAGTTGTACAAGGGCCGTTTATTGCATTACGGGTAAGGATCAAGTCTACAAAGCCTGGAGGTATCAGAAAGTCATATTAGGTTTTCAGTTCACACTGGTTACCAAAGAGAAATCCACTGTACAGTAAGTTCTCACTTAACATCATCTATAGGTTCTGTGACTTTAAGAGAAATGACTATAATGAAACAAGTTTTACCATGGGCTAGTTGATATAAACAAGAGTTAAGTTCCCCAATGGCATCTCATCAATGTTATAAAGGAACCGTGTTGAACAAAACAGTGTTATGTGAGGACCTGCCAGAGGGACCATTTAGGTCTGGCAATACTGTTATTTTGTGGTAGGCTTGAAGTCCAGCACCATTGCTGAAACTAGAAACCTTTGTTCCAGTCTATCCCCTTGGGGAATACCATGCAGGCATACTTTCTGAGGCACTGTCAACACCCCTAGGAGATTTTGAGTCTGAGAACAAATTCCCACACTTTCGGGACCACAGCTTCCATTCCCTTCCCATTCTGAAGGAATTTCTTCCCCTCTGTAGGTACCCTCAAAACACTCTCTACCACGGCAGTATTGCATCAGTGACCCCAAGCTCTCAAAGAAAAATAGAAGAGAGGTTGTCTTTAGACACAGCCCCTGATTTCTAATTTCCCAAACCCTTGGCATTTATTGGTTCAGTGGGAACAAGAGTAATTACTGCCTCTCATGCCAGTTGTTTCTGTGTGCTGCTCCCTGACACACCAGCCTGACTAGAGTTCAGTCCTTCGTACCTCTCTCTGTGTCCGCTTCCCGTGCATAGGATCACACTATTGATCCTATCCAGGGTATCTAAAACATTATTGGTAGGTTGTCTTAATAGTAGGAGTGATCTTCATAATTCAGTTTTATTTATTGAGCCCCTGATATGTGGCAGACAGTGTACGAGGAGTTTTCTATAGCCATCCGTGTCTACTTTCTCAAAATATCCTTATGAGGTCCTTCTTCTTTAATACTTGAAGGAGCTTGCTCGGATCACACAGCTCTCGGGTGGAGGGAAAGGGATTGAGATTCGGCTCCAGCTCTGTCTCCTCTCAGTACCTGACAGAGATTCGTTCCTTCCCTGCGCCTCACTGCCTCTCACCCTGCTCTTCTGAGGGCAACCAACCAATGGAAGTCACATTTGGAACAACTGTCCAAAGGGCATCGTTCCAGCCAAAGCACTACTATGTGCCCCTTGGAAGTAATCAAAATGACTGACTAGAGTTGTTTCAAAGACAACCTCTACTTGGTGGTGCATGCTTGCTGGTCCTGCCCAGTGAAATGAGGTAGAATCACATACTGGGGAAAATACAGATGATCACCTCCTGGAACTGACTCGAGAAGCCCAGGGTCCTCTTCTGAAGTGTGAAGAGTGAGTACCATGTATGCATTCAGACAATGCATCCTAATGTATTGGCTGGTTCAAGGGTCCAGACCAAAGAGGCTGTGGATTCCAAAATAACTATTGGAGGGGCCTTAAAAAGGAAAAACAAGGCAAACACCATAAATTCACACTAATAGTAATCTTTATTTAGTGTTTATAAGTATCAAGCTCTGTGCTCAACTTTCCAAATATTATCATAGTCAGTACTCTCAAACAATCTATAAAGTTGTTTCCTGTTATATCACCTGTTAAGATAGGGATACTATTATCCTCTCCATTACAGTTATTGTGAAGGGCTAAATGAGGAAATACATGTCAGATGCTCAGGAGTAGACCCAATACATAATAGACACTCAATAAATGTTAGTTATTATTTCCTCCCCTTTACAAAAGAGAAAGCATGACTTAGCCACCCTAAACAAAGTTTCCCAAGATGTCCCGGGAAGTGTGAGAGCAGGCTTTGAGCCTCTCTGATTCTGGGAGGCATGTAAATGCTATCCAACTTCCCTTTATTTTTTTCAAAAGCCAAGGAAAAAGGCTCCCCCCCCCCCACTGCACCCTCCCTCCCCCCAAAAGTGCACTTGGTCCTCTTAGTATTTGATTACTTTTGCCTACTTAAAATTTTAGAAAGACCATTTATCAAAGAAGGTGTGATGTTTACTATCAACAGTGTTAACAGGAATCAAGATAAACTTTTCTGTGAAAGCCATTGACACTTTCATTAAGCACTGACCTGCCCATTGGAAAGTTCTCTGATGGATGTCTCCGGTGTGGCTCCCACAAGTCACCCAAGTGCCTGCTGCAGTGGTGTAATCAGGTAACCTTTGTCTGCCACAAGCCCGGGCTGGGGCATGTTAAAACACAAACAAAAGGAAATGACTTTTTGATTGACATGGCTGTTTTGTGGATGGGCCCCACTGATAAAATCAGTGGAAGCACATCAGTTTATGCACCAACACATACTTAGAAAGATTGTCTTGGAAATTTCACAGCAGATGGGATCTCTTGCGCTTTTGCTTTTAAAGTCCTTGGTGCCATCTATCTGATAATGGAGAACGTCAGAGAGAGTTGACTGGAGTTCTCAGTTTGTAATCACATAAGCTCACACTGAGCGTCTGCTGAGATCAGCTTTCTGGGCCTCAGAAGCAGAAATTCTGATTTAATAGGTTTAGAATCAAGCCAAAAACCATATATATAATATTATATACTATATATATGCATATGTGTGTGTGTGTGTGTGTGCATATAAATATATATATAAAATATTTTATATTTTTGAAAATACTGTCAGAGGTGTCCCTGGGCCTTTGAGAAATTGAGAGATAAAAAAAAAAGGATTGCTATAATGTTTTACATTAATAAAAATGAATTCTTAGAATATGAATTTCACATACACATATACTGTGATATATATGGTTTAAGATAGAATGTATATTCCTAGGGGCAAGTACTGGACTTTTCATTTTATACTCCCAGGCCTGGCACATGGTGAGGGCTAAATACTGCTGAAGGAGTGAAGAATGGATAAGTGGTCATCTTAGGGTCTTGCCTCATTTTGATGTCTTTGGCTTGCTTTGCATTTGGCTAATAATTATTAATAGAGGGATTTCATATTTGCACAAATAGTACAAATAGAGTTATCATTGAACAAACTACTCTTTAAATAGTCCCCAAACTACAAGCTCCCAGCTTGTGAACACCCTGATCTGTCACTGACCACCTGGGTGGAAGCTGGCCCATTGCCAGTGCTTAGAGATGGCTCCCCTGTCACCACCACTTGGTTCCACTTCACCCCCACCTGCGGCTACCTTCAGATGCCAGGTAGCCCCAGACAACAGAACAGCAACTAAGGCCCTGACCCCTAACTCTCTCTGTGCATTTCCAGAGCTTCTCCTGAGTCCTCGCACTTATGCTCCAGCCTTCTTCCCCGCACTTAGCCTGGACTCCCGGGAGCCCCTGGAGGGCCCTCCTCATGCACCCTCTTGTCCTACACCTTTAGACGTAAGTTAGCACTTCAGGACAGCCTCCTATCTAACATTGCTTTTATTCAGCCTCACCAAATTGAGCAAACAGAAGCATCTGAAGACTTTCCAAGCCTGGTGCCCTAGGCAGGAACCCGCACAGAACAGACTCTGTGTCCTCAGGATCCTCGTTCCCAGCCTTTACGACAGCACCGTGGAGAGGGAAAGACTGGAGGAATTCACTCCCGACAAGCAAACCTGAGTGCACGTCTGTGATAAAACACCACGATCTCCTAGTCTTCCTCCTTTTGACTTCTACCTAAATGGCTTCACACAATTTTAGGGGGTGGGAGTAGAGAGAAGACACCATCTTGCTAGACATGTACAAGGTTTTCTACCCCCTCTCTGTTTAATTGTGGCAACATGAGGTAAATATTAGTGTCTTCTTCGTAAATGTGAATAAACTAAATCTCAGAGTGTTTAGACGTTCCCCAAATGACACTGTTAGTGAGAAGCTGAGGTGAAATTGAATCCCAGACTGAGAGGACAGTATACGCTCTCCATTCTCCAACACATCCTCCCCAGGGGCAGCAAAGAATAAACACAGAGGCCTGTGAAATGTCAGGGGTACGCACCAAAGAGGCTCCCTTTCGTAAGTCTGGTTTTAAGTTCATGTATATTTTGCACATTGTATCTGTGTGAAATTAAAGCTAAAAGAAATGATTTTTTTTCCATAAAACTTCTGGTCAGATGACAATCCGTGAAGATGAACCACACGTACCCCTTGGTTTTAATGCCTATGGCAGATGAGGGGTGTGTGTCACTCAGGGGTCAAGCCTGAATCCAGTGCTGCTGACTGGGGCTTACTATCCCAACCTACAAGTGTCTCAAGTTGGAACTGAAAATTGGAGCCAATAAGGATCAGGAAAAAGAACTCCACCTCAGTATGTCAAACTAAAACCCTCTGTTTGGTAGACAAGCTCAGCACCAATTCAGCAGGTCAGTTCATCCGGTTATAACTCTTTGGATGTGTCTTGTCTACTATTATATTCAGATGTTGTCCCTTAACTTACTCGATTCAAAGTTCAGTGTGATAAATTCTTCTTAGAGATGGGAATTAAGAAAAAGGTTGATTTTTATTAGGTAATAATAGGTATATACCACAATGCTTTTACCCGCTCATCAGATCTAAACTTCCCGAAATCAAAGGTGGAAAGTGAAAGAGGAAAGGATTTAGTTTGTGAAGTGCTGGGTACGATATTAAACCACAACGAGGACCGCAAATGTTTCCGTTTGCTTGTGAGTTGTCAGGTCTCAGTTTCTACGTAGAACGTTATTTTTAAATGAAAGGCATTATTTTTTGTTCTTGTTTTTGTTGTTTTCTGCAAGGATCATAGGCATACAGATACCTTTGAGTTAGTGTTTTCATTTCCTTTGGATAAATACCTGGAAGTAAGAATTGCTGGATCATCTGGTAGCTGTCATTTTAATTTTTTGAGGAACCTCCATAGTATCTTCCGTTGTGGCTGCACCCACTGACATTCCCACCCACAGTGCTTCCTTGTTTCCCCTCCGCCTCCAACCGCTTCTTTTCTCTTGTCTTCTTGATAACAGCCATTCTCTCAGGTGCGAGGGGATATTTCGTTGTGGTTTTGCTTTTTAGTTCCCTGATGATTAATGATCTTGAGCACATTTTCATGAACCTATTGGCCATCTGTATGTCTTTGGAAAAGTATTCACATCCTCTGCACATTTAAAAATCAGCCTGGTTTGTTGTTTTTGTTTTGGTGGTTTTTGTTTTGTTTTTTATGTCTTGGGTTTGTTGTTGTTGTTTGTTTGCTATTGAGTTGTATGGGTTTTTAAAGGGCATATCTTTTTATAAAACATATTTTAAAAGGGTTTGGCCTTTTATATAACACTCACTGCTCGGGCTCCATCTTCCTGCACCAGAGGCTGAGAATCGTCCCCAGTAAAAAAGACAATGAGAATGGGACTCACCTGTGTGCCCCTCAACACACACACCAGGACTGAGGCTCTGCTCTGGCTCCAGGTCTATCACTGCAAACAGTTATTTTTATACGTTTTCTCCAGCTTTGGTAGTTATTTCAAGTGGGAGAGTGAGTGCAATACCAGCTTCCCATCATGGCTGAAACCATAAATTTGCTTATGTGGTCTTGGAGCAACACAAGGAAAAACTTGAGTTATTTTTAAGTTACCATTTATTGCTAGACTTTTGACAGAGGAAAAACCTCACGGGTAACTTTATAAGCGTTTCATAGATTTTTCTGAGGATTTTTCAATTTAATTAAAATCTTATTTGAGAACATTCAACCGACTTCAATCGTCACAGTGAATAATTTTACAAAATAAAGGCCAACAGACCAAAATAAGCCTAGGTGATCATTATTTCTTAAAGCTTCCATGTAATTGAGTTTTTTAAAATTCAGAGTCCATTTTTCTATATGAACAGTGTTGACCTTGGCAAGTTTATTTTACCAAAAGTTAACTTAGATTTAATAAACCACTTTTAGGATATAGTATCATCATTTCTTTGGGACAATATTGTCCAATGGACCAACTGGAAATTAAGAACATCCATAAAACATTTCTGATCACTACCCCCCAACTAGATTAGATTTCTGGAAGAAAATCTTCCCACGGTCTAATCCATATACCTTTCTACCCACCTAACATCAGAGGAAGTATCCCCTGATATTTACAGAGGAATCTTTCTCTCTTCTTCTGTATCTTGATGACTTCCCCAAACAATCTTAGGCATCCTGAAATAAAGGGAATCATCTAGATATAAATTAAATAGAAACTGCTTTTTAGAAACATGACTGGTAGAATATATTTATAAGGAAATGCAAACAACATTTTTGTAAATGACCCTGGCTTGTTCTTTTGAAGCACTAAGACGAGGAAGTTGCTCAGAAATATGGTAACAGGTAGCACGTCCATCATGGTGCTACTGACTGGGTTTAAAAGTTTCAAGACCCATAAGCTTTAGCTCCTGTAGACAGGGTGGGGCAAAAGTAGGTTTACCGTTGTTCATATGGTAAATAATACAAGAATAAACTGTTTTTCGTACTCTCAACGGCAAGCCTACTTTTGCCCCACCTTGCATTCCTTAACTTTAAATCCTCCCTCGTTGCGTGTGTTTGTGATCTGAAAAAAGAACCTACTACTTTTCTGTTCCTTTCAGAAAGCATTTTTGTGCATCTGTATCGATGTAGACATCACATCTGGATGCCATACTCTAGCTTAACTAAAATGATTGTGTTTTGGTGCTAACTCAAACAAGAAAAAAATTACAAGTTGAAAACAGCTTGTGCTGGGTCCTTGGCAAATGAAAGAACCTCTCTGTTGGGCACCTTCTCTCTTTATTACAGAAGCGTGGAGAGGGGAAAGAGACCCAGAATGAATGTTTCAGACCCATAATGACTATTTCTATTGTACCAGGAGTGATAATTCCTGTTATTATCAGTAGGGAGCATAGACAGTGGGAAATTATGTCCACATTGCTATTATGGGAGGGCAATACAAATGGAAAGTTACCGTAAGAATGCATGAATTGAAATCCCAAATTTAGGATGCATTCAATGTGGGTCAAACACATCCACTTCTTAGGCACATTTGGCCAGTGAGTTACAGGCCAACTGGGGACTTGAGGTCTTTGCTGCAGCCATCAGCAGAGGCGCTGTTGGTCCAGCCTGTGCCAGAATCTTCCTCTTCACCCTTTGCGTGTCTAAGTGTAGAGCAGCAGCTGCTTTGGATTGTTCTGTGAATGGCAAGAGAGTGGCTGAGGTTAATTAGGCAATAAAACATGACTGAGCATGCATCAGCAGTGATTAATCACATCTCAAAACTTGTGCTGGGAATCAAGAGGTGAGGCTGATGGGCTTGGTGTCCTGAAAGTGAGGTAACACCCGCTGAGACTTGAGGTCTAAAGTGCCTCCTCATGGCTGGTGGAACACCCAGAGAGTTGCCCTTTGGTGGCTATTTGATTTTATGTATGCTCATGCAGGAAGTGTTACATTCATGCTAGGACTTCTTGTAAGTAGAATGAGCTTGCAGATGATGTCACAATGCACCAGCTTTTATTATGCTTTCCCTGAACAGTAAGGAGGGGCAGGTATCTATTATTATGCACAATATACAGAGGAGAAAGCTGAGGGTAAGAGAAATTAAGTGACTCAACCAAACATCACAAGCCACACACACGCACACACACACGCAGAAGAAGAAGAAGAAGAAGAAGAAGAAGAAGAAGAAGAAGAAGAAGAAGAAGAAGAAGAAGAAGAAGAAGAAGAAGAAGAAGAAGAAGAAAAGTAAATGAAGAGACAATGAATATACATGGAGCAGGGGTTCACTTAGGTAGCAACATGGACCTTCAAGTTAGAAGTTAGGGAACATCCAAAGCCGAGCCAAATAATCGAGTTTATTTGGAAAGTAACTCTCTGAATGTAATGTGGTAAGGAAAGTGACATAGCAGTGTTTAATGGGGATTAGTCTTGTAGCAAAGAACAAGATTGACAGAGAAAAATTACAACACATATAATAACAAAAACTGGCAGGTAATACTTTTTGAAAAGTTAACTATGTTCCCAAACCTCCACTATAGACTTTACTTGTATCACCTCCAAGTAAGCTAAAAGGGAAGTGATATTATTAGCTCTGGCATATGAATAAAAAAATTATTGGCATAGTTATAGGTGACCATGCAAAGCCTTTCTAAGTAGAAAGGCCTGAACTCAAAGCCTCATCTACAGCTTTCCAGGGGTCATGTTCTCATCTCCATGGTGTATTCTTAGGAAGAGGATGTGAACTTGGCCTTGAGTAGCAACCACTGTAAATCAAGACATCATCATCGTCATCTGCCTGGACTACTAGTGCAGGAACTTACTACTATGTATTTTTACCTTCTGTATGAGCTATTTACTGCTACATAACAAACCATCCCAACTTTTAGCTGCTTCAAATGACAAATACTATCTTATGCAGTTTCTGAGAGTCAGGAGTCTGGGACAAATCAGGCTGGCTTGTCCTGGCTTTGAGTTGTCAGGGTGTTGGCTGGGGCTCTAATGATCTGAAGGCTCATGTGGGGCCAGAAGATTTGCTCCCAGTTTGGCTGCCCCCATGACTATTGGCAGGAGGTCCCAGTTTCTTGCCTGAGGTCCTAGTTACTCACAATATGGCAGTTGGCTTCCTCCAGAGTAAATTATTATTATTATTATTATTATTATTATTATTATTATTACTTAATCCTCACCTGAGGATTAGCAGATAGAGTGGAAGGCAGGGAGAGGGAGAGGGAAGGAGAGAGAGAAACGTCGATGTGAGAGAGACACATCGACTGGTTGCTTCCCAAACAACCGACCAGGGCCGGGGATGAACACAACCAAGGTACGTGCCCTTGACCAGAATCAAACCTACGACTCACTGGCCTGTGAGCCAATGCTCCAACCACTGAGCCAAACCTGCCAGGGCAGAGCAAATGATTAAAGAGAGTGTGGTGGTTACATTGTCTTCTTGGACCTAGCCTTAGAAGTTACACACTGTCACTTTATCATGTCCTATTCATAAGGAGTGAGTCACTAAACCCATCTCAGACTCAAGAGGAGGAGAATTAAGCTCCATTTCCGGAAGCAAAAAGTATCAAAGAATTTGTAGACATTCAAACCACTGCATCCCCGTCTTGAATAGATTTTCATACAATACAATCTTTTATAAACAGATCTGTTTACATCTCTATTCTTATTAACTTTTCAATGGTATTTCATTGATTTGAAGACAAAAACCCAACTTCTTTGGGTCCTACTTGATGTGGCCAGTGCCCCACCCTCTCTAATGTCATCTCTCATTTTTCCTCAGTTCTCTGCCCTCTGCTCACACTCTGGCTTTTAGTTCCTCAAATATGCTAACTTCCTTTTGGTTCAGGGCCTTTGCACATGCTGTTGCTATAGCCCAGAATGATCTTCCTCTTGCTTTCACTTATTCATCATTCAGTTCTCAGTCCAAAGGATACTTCCTTGGGAGAGCTTCTCTGACTCTTTAGCCTTCATAAGCTCCCCACCTACAAGTTCTTGTTGGAGCCTATACTTCCGTTTGTGGGGCTGATCACAACTTATGACTACTTATTCATCTGATTATTTGGCTATGGATCTAAGAGTCTGTGTCTGTTTGGTTCACCACTGAATCCTAGTGAATAATACAGGGTTTGGCTGGTGTTAGTGCACAGTAAACGTAACTGTACTGAATAGTTTACTAGGAAAAGAAGATGCATTGATAGAACAGATACTTCTTTTGCTTTGAGATCCAAGTTAAAAGAGGTAAGCAAGTACATCTTTCTCTCTGATTTTAAACAAAGACCAAATGAAAAACATATTGTAAATGTGCATAAAATGGAACATACCAATGACGGAGACACCAGCAGGGGAAGCACAATTAGGGGAAGACAAGGAAAGGGTGCCTGTAATCAGGATGCTACTACTGGGTCGTGGATCTGGCTAGGTCCTTGAAATACAGTTCTAGTCTTAATCACACTGACCTGGAACAGTCCTGGTTCTGAAACCTGCACATCAAGGCGCTGCTGCAGATGGGAGGCTCACTCTTCTTAGAAGTTGTATTGTAATGTTTTGCCCCATCATCTGCCTGTAACTCCGTCACCCACAGACTGATTTTAAAAAGTGCACATGTGGAGGTCTCAGAGCCGTAATCCATGGGCAAGAGCAGCATCTAAAAGGCATCCTTAATATGCCAAGGACGAGACTCCTGGGTTAGAACCATTCTCAGTTGGAGGGTGTCTTTTGCAATAGGAAGAAGGCTCTGGGTGAGGGTTGGAAATCATCCACTGCTACTCAGGATGCTGTCAAACCCTTTGCACTCTCAGGGACTGAGATGCCTGCATTTCAAAGAGTCTGCTCACAGAGGACTGCAAGTGAGACACAAAAATAGCTTGTCGGGAAATGAGTTCAGTCCCAGCAGCATAGCTCTGAGCCTAGACAGAAGACAAACAAAGCCACTGCTAAGAATAAAAGCAAGTTCAGAGTTTCTCTCATTATGGTTTCTCTTGCTCAAGCCCCTTGAAACCTCTTCCTTTGTGTCCAGGCCTGAAAGCGTCCAGTGATCTGGCTGAGCCTCTCTAATTGGGTGCTTGCAGTTCATCTTATTTTTCACTAAAAAAAATAAGCTCATCAGCACTATCGCCTCAGGGGTCCACGCGGATCATGTTTATAGAGAAAAAGTTGTTGTGTGTTTATTAGCATTGCACAAAGCCCATTACACAAAAACTTCAGAGGTTTGCCTGGACCTCAGCAAGCTGGGGTTCCAAACGTGCACCTTTGCTGTCAAGCCGTAAGTCCTTGGTAGTGACGGGGCCCACAAAGCCCTTTCCCTCAGCCCAGGTCATCTGAATCAGGGGACCTTTAAGAGGACATCTCTCCGAAAAGTCACAGAGCACCCAGCTGGTGTGGCTCAGTGGATTGAGCGTCATCCATGGACTGAGAGGTCCCCGTTCAATTCCTGGTCAGGGCACATGCCAGGGTTGTGGGCTCGATCCTCAGTAGGGGGCGTGCAGGAGGCAGCCGATCAATGTTTCTCTCTCATCGATGTTTCATCTCTCTTCTCCTCTCCCTTCCTCTCTGACTAAAAAAAATCAATAAAAATATATTTTTTAAAAAGTCACAGAGCCATTCATTTTGGGATGAGGCTGCAGGTAAGACATTCCCTTCAAAGTCAAAAATTTATGAAGTACCTACGAACCCACCATATGTCCAGCCAGCTGGGTGATGTAGATATGCGGGTGTGAGTGGATATTCTCTTAACGTACATAATCGTTTAGGAGGTAGATGTGAGTTTCAGTTTTACAGATGAAGTCACTGAGGCACGAAGAGATTGATGACTTGCTCCAGGTTCTATAAGCAAGAGGAGGAGTAAAAATTAAAAAAAAAAAAAAAAGTAAATCCAGGTCTATCTAATCTCAGAGCCTCTCTTCCTCCCACCAAAATGTATAGTCTCTGAATATAAATGACGATTTGTACAAAAGTCCCCTTGGGTGTCTCACCCCAAACTAGGCAGGTAGACTGGTGTCAGGAAGGCACAGGACCAGCAGACCTGGGGTTGAGTTCAGTCTGCTGCGCGGAAACACTGAGTTCCCTGCTGGGCCGGTTTCTTTATCGCTGATTAGGTTGACTGCTCTGAGGGAGAAAGACTTTGAGCACAAGTTATGCATCGAGCAACTGGTATGTCAAGAACTAAGAAGAAATAATGTTCCACAAGGGTAAGCACAGCAGAAAGAAAACCAGATTAATTTCAATTGCTGCCAGAGGAAAAAAAGGACATTTCAGCAATTGATACCAAATGCTGACTGTTATGAGACAGCATAAGAGCTAGGGATTTCAAGTTCGCCTGACCAGATTGATTAATAGAAGTCTTCAAGTAATTGCCTACTAATAGCAGCTGCCTGAAAGGCACCGGGATGTGTGTAATTCTACACACAATTCTACCCAGCCCTGAAAAGAACGAACAGATTTTGTGGCTATATTAAATATATATAACCACCATTTTTAATGACTGCATATGATTTACTTATGCTTCTTAGTCTTTTTCTCCTCCTCACACAATAGGTACATAATAAATGTTGAAGCAAGAAAATAACGAAATGCAAGTAAGCAAAGAATGCAACAGTTTCTCTCTATTCTGCTTCCTAAGGCAAACTGAAGTGCATTTTGCTAAGACAGGAGAGGTGTAAAATGAGATACAAATGGGTATCTGATTAATCAAAAATTCACCAAAAATTTGGTAAGATAGAAACCCATCCCTCAAATATTTCTTGCTAAATTGAGGCTTGACTTTTCACACTGTTTCTACGGGAATCATTATCATAAATCACCTGCATATAATTAAAATAATTGGTACAGGGTTACTATGTCAGCAGTCAAAATAAACTTTCCTTCCATATTCAGGATGCTAGCTGTAGGTTAAGGGGCCATCTGCAAATATCTGACCTGATCCCATTCTGAGTCTCAGACCCTAATTCGGAGCAAAGCAGCAGGCTCGGATTAGCATGGGTGTTGTTTTAAGGTGTCTAAACCCATAAACTTTGTTCCAAATGTGGGTTTGCCTTAGGAAAGACCCAGAAAATTTTGTGATTTTAAACCAAATCGGCCAACTCTGGTCCAAGGGCCAAATGTAGCCCCTTTCACCTGTTTGTTTGTTTTATAAATAAAGCTTTATTGGAACACAATAACATTCATTTGTTTATGTTGTATCTATGTCTGCTTTGAAGCCACAAGGGCAGAGTTGAGTAATTTTGAGAGAGACCTGAAGTATTGACTATATTTACTGTCTAGAAGTGTACAAAAATGGTTTGTCCACTCCTGCTCTAAACTATGTCCAATTCTCCTTCAAATCCTATCACATAAACCCAACAAAATCAATAATGCTCATCAAGATCCTGTGATTGGGTAAGCTGGGTTCTCACTTCTTACTGAGTAATCCCCAGCAGAATCCTTCCCAGGAACATCCACGACCAGGGTGGAAATAACGGGGCTGGGCTGCTTTCACAGATGAGTTCCAGGGTCATGGCCAACACCGTAACCTTTCACGCAGCAAATGCAGACGCATGGCCCCTCTCCCATGGCGCTCTTCTCAGTGTTTTGGGTGATATAGGATGTATGAGGCTCAGATCATGCTATGACACAGCTCACATTCTGCCTGGATAGACTTACAAGAAGCAAATGCTTACCACGAGATTTAAATTTTGGAATTGGCCCCAACAACCTATTCAAACATTCAAGTCTGTTTGGCTTAAAAAGAAGAAGAAGAAAAACAGCCACTGCTTTTTCTGGGCTGGCAGGGAGTCTTTGTTTACATTTACATGAAGGCATTCCTACTTAAATTCTTTTGATACTGTAGGCTATTAATAAAAATAGACTCAACACATAAATAACTAAGTGTATGTAATATCAACAGAGCATGCAGACATGTTTGTACTAGTTTATCAGTAAAGGTCCCAGAACTGGGAGGGGATGATGACAAAAAGCCCAGTCACGATGAGGTCAGTAGGGTGACCACTGGGCGCATTTCTTCCCTAGTGCTCTGTACTCATCAGTAGTTAGAGCCCTAGAATGATTTTTTTTCGAACGATATCTTCATTACTAGGAAACTGCTTACGCCTAAGCAGGATATGACCAATACTTCATCTGATGTTTGTCATTGTGCTATGAACACATTCCTTTATTTTGATTGCACGTTTATGAGAAGATAAGGATTCTTGTTAGTTCTCTCAGGAAAGAGAAACAGACGTTTTAAACTTGACAAGTTTTCTGGCAGTAAGTATTCTACAAGGGTTCATGCCATTTCCATGAAGCTGTCTATAACACATCACCTATCAACCTCTTTGACACTATCTACACCAAAACATCCCAAAGGCAGTCAGAGGTGAAGGCTCTGGAGTCTAATTAACCTAAAAGTGTCAAGTTTTCAAATTCACTCCAGTCTGAAGATTCTAGGAAATTTCATATGTATATTAACTCAACAAATATTTATTAAGTTTAAGACAATATTAAGGATACAAAAATGAGTAAGAACAGGTTTTTAATTCCAAGCACTTCAAAATATATCTGTGTCATAAGAGAGTGCTAGTTTGAGCTGTGAGCTGGAAAATCCCCAACAGAAATTATTCAGGGCTTTTGTATAGTAAATCAAGTCTAGCCTTTCAGAAAATCATTTCCTAAGTGAAAGGATTTGTTAGAAGGAAAGAGATTGTATACTGTCTTGAAATGGTTGTTGGTTTTTTTCCTAACCTCTCTTCCTGTTATACTCATTTGAAAATTTTACACAATAAATTTCTTATTGATTTGAAGCAATTCAGCCTAAGTTACAAGCATGTCAAGTGCAGCATAAGGAATATAATCAATAATATTGTGATAACTATATATGGTGCCAGGTGGGTACTGGAAATATCAGGACAACACTTATGAAGTATATGGTTGTCAAACCATTATGCTGTACACCTGAAACCAATACAAAATAACATTGAAAGTAAATTGTATTTGGAAAATAAAAAATGCAAAAAATATTCAGCCTATTTAATGCAAGAGTTTAACACTATTTTTGAAAAATATAGAGCTATGAATAACCATTAGCAGTTGTGGAAGATAAAGGCTCTTAAAAATAGTTATGTGGGTTTACTGTGTTTTTTAAAGATAAAAAGGAAAAAGCAAAAATCTATAGCTCCTAAATACAATAAATAGGATCCTGGAACAGAGAATGGTCATATGTGAAATAACTAGGGAAATCTGAATGAAGTCTGTGTTTAGTTAACAGTATTGTACCATTGTTAGTTTCTTTATTTTGATAAATGAACCATGATTATGTAAAATATTGATATTAGGCAAAGCTGGATGGCAGAGTATATGGAAACTCTTCTGTTCTATTTTTGCAACTCTTCTGAAAATCTAAATGTATTTAAAACAAAGCTAGTAAAGAATAATGCATATCTCAAGTTATTAAAGATGTGTGAGAAGTCAAACAGGAGCATCAGAAATTGGCCAGATAGATAAGGCATCATCAGGACGTATTTTTTCATAAGAGCATTGGAGATACAGGCTGCCCCTGGCTCATTCGATGTGAAATGTACCACAGTGCTACGGGATGTGGAGACAAAAGCATGTAACTCTCTGTGAAAGTAGGAGAGAGACCCTAAGGTTTATTCCAGTGCTTCTCAATGTATCCGTGGATATACCCCTCACGGCCAGAGGGTGTGGACGTTTGCCAGAGCTGATGCAATGTCTGGTAACACCCGGCTGGTGTGGCTCAGTGGACTGAGCATCTTCCCATGGACTGAGAGGTCCTGGCTCGATCCTTGGTCAGGGCACATGCCCGGGTTGCGGGCTAGATCACCATGGGGGGTGTGCGGGAGGTGGCCGATGGATGTGTCTCTCTCACATTGATATTTCTATCCCTCTCTCCCTTCCTCTCTCTCTAAAATAGCAATAAAATCATTATTTTTTAAAATCATGTAACACTTTTTTTTTTACTTTTTACTTATTTACCTGTTATCTTAAAGTTCTTATAAAATCGATGCACAAAAACCAACCAACCATAAAAACCTGATGACTCTTATTACTTAAAAAATATTAGCTAATTATACCATGTTGATTCAAGGGTGTCATTTAATCTTTGACACAACACTGTGAAATCTGGTGAGAGGTGGTGGGGGGAGGAATGGACTTCAATTTGAGAAGGATAGTGTTCCTGGTCTAGTTGATTTGATGAGATTTGGTCAAGATCTTTATCACCTGAGTGAAGACCCAGGACGACTGCTTGTGGGTGTGCCCGTGGGTCCTGGGCACGTGGAACCCACTCTCCCTTTTCCCACCACGGGATCCTGCAGTCAGGGAAGCTTTCGTCCCAGATAGCTCCTGAGGAACTTTTTTTTTTTTTTTTTTTTTAATGTTTCCAGCCTTTGTTGTTTGTTTTTTCTCATCCCCAGCTCTTTTCCCATATGGAAATGTGAAGAAGCTTTTCCAATATATCAAATTCAGTCAGTGTAGCAGCCCAGGGGCCTGGCGTGCATTTTAAGGTGCCTTTTCTCTCAGCGTGCTCCCCTGTTCAAACTGTCCTGATGGATGAGAATAGTGGTCCTCCAGAGTCCCACTTCTGTCAGGTCTTTTTAAAAAAATTATTGTTGAAAGTATTACAGATATTCCCCCTTTTTCCCCCATTGACCCCCTCCTCCCCACTCCCACTCCCCTCCTGCTTTTCCCAAACTAATGTCTGTGTAAGTTCTTTGGTTTATCTTTTCCTACCCCTCCCCCCCATCCCTCTGAGGTTTGTCAGTTTGTTCTCTGCTTCCATGATTGTGGATCTGTTTTGATTGACAGCATGTTTTGTTCATGATAAGCCATAAATAACTGAGATCATGTAGTACTTGTCTTTTTCTGACTGGCTTACTTCGCTTAGCATAATACTCTCCAGGTCCCTCCATGTTGTCTCAAAGGGTAAGAGATCTTTCTTTCTTACAGCTGCATAATATTCCATTGTGCATATGTACCACAGCTTTTTTATCCACTCATCTACTGATGGACACTCGGGCTGCTTCCAGATCTTAGCAATTGTAAATAGTGCTGCTGTGAACATAGGGGTGCATATATTCTTTCTGATTGGTGTTTCAGGATTCTTAGGATATATTCCTAGAAGTGAAATCACTAGGCCAAATGGCAGATCAATTTTTAATTTTTTGAGGAAGCACCATATTGGTTTCCATAGTGGCTGCACCAGTCTGCATTCCCACCAGCAGTGTACTAGAGTCCCCTTTTCTCCACACCCTCGCAGGGACTTGTTTGAGGATTTGTTGATGGCAGCCATTCTGGCAGGTATGAGGTGATATCTCATTGTCATTTTAATTTGCATCTCTCTGATGATTAGTGATGTTGAGCATTTTTTCATATCCATTTGTATGTCCTGTTTGGAGAGGTGTCTATTCAGTTCCTCTGCCATTTTTTTTTTTTTTTTTAATTCTCACCAGAGGATTTTTTTCCATTTATCTTCAGATAGAGTGGGAGGGAGGGGGAGAGGGACAGAGAGAGAAAGAGAGAGCGACGTGAGAGAGACAGATCAATTGGTTGCCTCCCACACGACCCCGACCAGGGCCGGGGATCAAATTGCAACTGAGGTACATGCCCTTCACTAGACTCGAACCCGTGACTCTTCATTCCACAGGCCGACACTCTAACTGCTGAGCCAAACTGGCCAGGGCCCTCTGCCCATTTTTTAATTGGATTGTTTGTCTTCCTTTTGTTGAGTTGTATGTTTAAAGAACAAGGTGAAGTTCATTCATTTGAATGACTTTGGGCAGTAAAGATCAGTGTGCAACCCTGATTTGAGAAATTTCACCCCCAATTCCACTTACATGAAAGGCAGACCTATTTGAGTTATTTTTATTCTCCTCCAATTTATAGATTATTTGGCTTAATTGTTTGACCTGACATTTATTACTCACATATCATTTCCATAATCGTTCAGAAACATCATTTGCTTGTTTTCCTCTTTAAATCCAATTGATGATCAAAATCAATATGGTAAAAACTGTTCTTCCTAGTACTTTATCCATTAATTAGAACTGCAATACAATGTACACTGTTGTAAATTATAATTTAAAATCATAAAATATAAAATTGCATGTCTATGTTTTAAAAATTGGAGCAGATCTAACACTCTGTTTCTGGTATGCGGGTATTCTGTAACCACAACTCCAAAAAGCATGGTTTTTGTTTGGCCTTTTTCTTTCTTTCTTTTCTCATTAGGGAGGCAATAAAAAAAATCAAGTCAGCCTATTTGGGAAAAACAAAACCAAACAAAAAACCTAAGAACTTAAGACAACTCTACCAGTTCCTGGATAATTCTAGGAATGACACCAAATCTGATTCTCAGCTTTCAAGCTCCCAAGAAACTTTTGGTAGGGCATGTTAATAAAAGTCATGAAAGAGGTTTTTGACAATGTGACACTGTGACATTTTAGAATTGTCATTTATCTCCTAGTTTGTCACAATGTAAGAGAGTTTCCTCTATTTTTTCACTGATGACCTTTAGAATTCGTTTCTAAACATTTTTTATAAATTGGAAAAATGTGTTTTCCAAGTTTTTAATTTACACATTTTCATGAGTTATAAATTTAAACCAGAATTGTCTTTTGTACATGATGTTATTTTAATCCTAGCACATAGTTGAAAGAAAATTGCTAGATTTACCTATCCCCAGTATTCATGGAATATTAATGCATTGGATTTTCTTCTCTACATTTCTTTTGTGTTCTTAGGAAAGCAATGTGAAGTTTAATCAGACCACATCGTATAGGAGATATAAATTTTTTCAACATTTTATGGTATTTGGTAGAGTTTCCCCCCTGCCTGTTATAATATCTAAGACTGCATTTAGAAAGCATAAACTTAAGACACAGATCTCTCATTTTGACTTTTAATAGTCACCCCACAAAAGGCAACAGTGCACCTTCTGAAATCTGAAGGTGGGAAAAAATATCCCAGTGACAGAAAATTGACTCTAAATCATAGGACATCAATATTGATTTCATAGTCCAGATATCTCTTCTCTCCTCTGCCACCCAAATATTCTCAATGGTATTAGTCAGGGTTCTCCAGGAAACGGTCTAAGAACTCAAAAGTTAATCTCCTCCAGAAACATTTTCACAGACAGATCCAGAATAATATTTAACCAAATATCTGGACACTCCATTGCCTAGTTGGAGTTGACAGAAAATTAACCATCATACCAATTAACTCATAATACAGTGTTGATCATCAGAGAGCTTCCAAGTTATCTTGGTATTTCAGCCTAAGAAGAGTTCTATTAGGAAGCAATTTATGAGTCAAACTGTAGCATCTGTAAATTCTACTGTGTAGCATACTTCCCTTTTTTTAAAAAATCCTCACCTGAGGATATTTTGTTATTGATTTTGAGAGAGAGAGAGAGAGAGAGAGAGAGAGAGAGAGAGAGAGAGAGAGAGAGACATTGATTGGTTGCCTCCCATATGCACCCCAATCGGGACCAAACCTGCAACCTAGGCATGTGTCCTGACTGGGAACTGAACCCACAGCCTTTTGGTGTATGGGACCATGCTCCAACTAATTGAGACACCTGACCAGGGCTATTTTCCTTCTTTTATCCTCTGATTTCTTGAAAAATACTTTCTCCATTCTATATGGGAAATAAATTATGCTTCCATCATGGTCAATCCCAGTATTCCATTCCTTTGGACACATTGAATAGAGTAAAAGATAAACACATGATGCCAGCAGGGCCAATGAGAGGCTTGCCTGAGATTGATATACAGCTGAAGGAAGAGCACTGCTCTCCTTCTTCGGGTTGTCAGACTAGGGTAGAGTGAAAATGGTCGAAAGAGGCCATTTTCTCTGGCCACGTGGAGGCAGCTGTCGGTAACAAGGAGTAAAGAGACCATTATGCAGAGGAGAGATGAGCAGAAACATAACATGGAGGGTAAGAGAAAAGAAAACATTTGAAACTCTAGATCTTGCTGTACCTGAAGGCATCTGTCCTAGACTTTCTGGTTTAGTGAGCTAATACATTTTGCTGTTGTTATGTTCATTTAAATTGAAACTAAGGGAGCCTGGACTAACACAAACTATGTTCCTATGTTAAATAAGCATTGTTTCTATTGATGATCCTACTTATCTACTAAAGAGTATCTGTTATATGGGTAGATCGTCCTTGTTGACCAAGTATACAGCTTTGGGGAGGGAGCACTTAGAGCCATGGAGAGGATAAGGATTCTTGACCTTCCAGGGGAACTTGTCCTAGAGAACAGTGGGATGGTAATGTTATGGCCAGATGACCTGTCTGAGAACAAGTCAATAAGATTATAGGAAGGGTAAGTCCAGAACGAACACCACCTTTTTGCAGACATTTAGAATTGCAGACATTTAGAAGTTGTAAGTCAGTGGATGCTACATTCAAACTATGAGGAGAATGACAGGATCATTCCATGCCAACTAGCAGTTTCAGAGCACAACATACTAACTAGATTTCCAGTAAGGGCCTTTATCGACGAGTTCTAAAAGAGCAACACAGATCCTCTGCAAAGTGTAAGGAAAGATAAAATGCGAAACATGATCAGGGCAAAAAACCTAGGGCACTGTTAAAACCTCCCACAATCTTAGAATTCTGCCAAGCTCTGAGAAATCCACCAACCTCTGATTTCATAGATGTACAGCACATGAGGGCAGAGGCTGCATGTTTCGTAAGCAAAGCTGTTATGATAGTTCTTTTGCTAATTAAGAAAGAAAATAGGGGTTCCAAAAGGCATAAAATGGTAACCGGGTCACAAGATTGGGCCATTGCCTCTTGCCTCCTACCCCATGTACATCGCATCACAGCGTGGCCTTCCGTTACAGCACACCTTTCCCAATGTCCTAATATAACATCGCACAACACAATGACCTGTGAATGGGGGATGGGTTGGATGGTACTTGCCAGAAATTTCATAGAAATGCAAACCAGAAAAGATATAGAAAATAGCTGTATAATCAATCTGAGGAGGAAAAGTCATATTTTGTTCTGCCATTGCATAAAAACTAAAAAAAGTTATCATGTTATATTAAAAATAAAGGAAAATAAGGAGCCTCCCTCATGAAGTGGCCAACCTCTCATTACAGATTGTGCTCCCTCTCATCCTTTTCAAGTTATTCCTTGTCTCTTCCCAGAAGGTCCCAGTGTATCCATACAAGAGAGGTCAAAGCTTGTCCACCCTCTAGCCAATACTAGTCAGTGTTATATACTGACATAAAAAAAAGACATTAGTAAAAGTCAGATTTGTGCCAAAAAAAAATGTTTTTTTTCTGTGACTTACATATTTTTCTGCATCCTCTGGATCCACAGGATAACGAACCAAAGCACTCTCAGTCATGTTTTTCAAAGGATCCTAGCAAAATGAGCACAATAATCCCACTCTCTATGTGTTTATAAGAGCTCAGCCCCTGTATACAGATAGATACCAGGTTGACCAACTGCCTTTTCTGAGCAGCTGTTAATACACAGTGCAGAGCTATGTCATTTACTCACTGAGGTCCCTCAGCAAAACCACAGGCCCTACCAACACATGTAAACTACCAGACTATGATTTTTGAAGGAATGCTTCTTTAGGGATATACTACAAGTGATTTTAGGAGACGTTGCTTCTGAAAACAGGAAAGTTTAGCTCCAAAAGACTGTCTTCCCTTTTGTGAACCTTCTCAAAATTTTTGTGTGGAAATAATCCAAACAGATTTAATGTTCTCAGCATTTATTCATGTTTGTGGCTTCCCTCCCAACTCCCACACACATTCCCCACATCCTGCTTTTCTTGAAAAGTAGACAGTATTCTAGGTGTGCTCAGTGTGGAGCATGATGGGATAATTCTTTCAGGGTTCCCACAAACTTTGCTTTCAAGTGGGTCCTGCAGACTCTGCCCCTCGGCCATGATCTTTGTGTTCTCCTGTAGTGCAATCAGACTCAGATTCTTCATGGCCTCCTCTCACACACCAGCTGCCCTCCCCGGACCTCACCATGCATGGCTCTACTTTCTCTTTCCTTGTACTTTCCAAGTGTTCCTTCCTTATACTGTGTGTTCTGATCATTTGCCAGCTCATCATGTTCACTTGGATTCTAATCCTCTCCAAAATGAAACTAATGAGCATGTTCACATCAAGTGTCTTAAATCAATAGCTACTTCAGAAACCCAAAAGGATAAAGGAAAAAAACCTAAGGAAAAACACACACAGAGAGAAACACTGTCACAAACAGTAATGCAAGGGTCAAAATTTTGACCCTCTCCTAACATCTCATCTTTCTCCCTATTTCCCCCCATATATTTGAACCTAATTTGTTTTCCCTCAAAATGTGGTAGAGCTTTTAACACAGTGGAACTGACTTCTGATGTATTAAAGTCATTGTTACCAAACATTATAAATCCTGATTTACAGTTTATATACATTATTTTATTTGATATTCATAACTACTAAGTAGACCCCAGACAAATATTTATTTATTCAACAAAATATGCATTGAAAACTCCTGATGAAGGGACAGTGATAAAAGACCAACAATTTGGGATGCTCTATGGAAAATGGATTATAGGCTACAAGAGGGGCTATGAGAAATAGTTAGAAAGTTGTTGTGGTGCAGATGTCACATGACTGTGGCGTGGACTAGAGTGGCCTGGTAGTGGTGGTGGAGGGAGAGAGAAGAGGCAGATTTGAGAGATACTTAGGATGTAAAATCAATAGTCTATGTTGATGAACTGGATTTGGGGTTGGGCAGGATACAGTTTCCAAGCATAAGCTGTTAAGGAACTCCTAGGTTTCTGGATGTGTTCACTGGGTGGATGAAAGTGCTGTTCATGAAACTAGGAAACAATGGAAGAGAACATTTAAGGGAAGTAGATCATGAGTTTGGTTTTAGACCGAGTTTGAGGTATGCCTGGATTATCCCGAAGGAGGTCTCAGAGAGGCAGTTAGATAGACAGATGTGGAATTGAGAGGAGTGGCCTGTACTGGAAATACAAACATGGGAGTCTTCCATGTATGGCTGTTAACACCATGAAAATAACTGTGGTCATCTGGCTAGAAGCTGTAGAATGATAAGAGTCCCTTGGGAAGTGCTTCCAGGAGGAGAAACAATAAAGAAAAGACTGAGAAGATATGACCATAGAGCTAGAAGGCATCAGAGGAGATGGCAATAAAATAGATGCTCTAAATGTAAAAGAAGGAATGAAAATGTGGCTAATGATACTGAGAAGTCACATAAGAGCTTCTCTATGTATGGACGTAGACTTAAAAGCTGTTTGTTTGTGATACAAGTTTCAGAAAAGTAGGAGGGACAGATGAGAGTGGAGCAGCTGAAGTACTAACATGCCAGGCAATTTAGGAACGCTTTCCAGGCATAACCTTATCTACGGTAACTCTTACAGATGAGGAAATTCAAGTTTGGGGAAGTAAGACAAGATGACCTGCCCAAGCTCGCACAGTTCTGTGAGGCAGCAGAGCTAGAATGAGTTCTAGCACCCAATGTCAAAGATATCTGATTTTAATTTTGTTGCTAGTTGTTTTTAAATTAAAGACAAAATGCTTCTAAAAGTGAAAGTGGGATCAATTTGCAAGTTACTTCTGAAATATTCAAAACAAAGAAAAAAAAACATAGTATGTATTTTAAGGTGTCCCCTTGCAGTTATCAGTACATGAACATAGTTAAAACGCGTTATTATATAAAAGCACCTGTACCCTAACCCATCCTCACCCTATTTCTACTCTGCAGAGCAATCACTTTGAACCCTTTCAGCTGTGTGTGTGTTCTTGGTTATGTTGTATTTATTTTCATATTTCTAAATAATATGCTTATGCTCCTGTTTCTGAATTAATCATTTTTGGATGCTAACTGTGCCCTTCGTGTTAGGATAGATACAGCCCAATTACACATGCCCACCCCTCTTCTCCCCCTAGCCAATGTAATTATATCATGATCTCAGTTATAGAAAATCATGTTATACATTAATGTAACTTTGTGAAAATTGCTCACTTGAGACAGAAGTATTATGTTTATTTTTCTCTTGAGTTCATAATTGCCTCATTTTAACTTGCATGCCTCGCCATAAGCCAGTCACTAGTGGTTCCAAAATACTCAAATTTGTCAGCTAAGCACTCCTGTTTCCCAGCATTTTCATGCCTCGTTATGTTTTTAGTCTCCCTCCATTTACTTTTTGTCTCCTGGCTTCCCTTGGAAGTGTGCTCTTCTCTTAGGCTCTCACCCCATCCTCTTTCAAATGACATATATTAACAGAGGATGGGAAGTAATCGACCTGTCCCAGGTCATTAACATTTGGAGGGTTGGCTCCCTCAACTATGAAAGGTAAGGACTTGTTCCCTGCAGAAGGCAGGTGAATAAAGGACAGAAGGATTCTATTTCCCCCCTGAAATCAGCCTACGATGTCCCCATGAATCACTGTGGATGTTGGAGCGCTGTCTCCAATTTCACAAACATTGGCATGTTGATTTAAGACAATAACCTAACCGTCCATGAGGACCCTCCCTCCACAGGACTGGTGCCATGGTCACTCTTAGCTACAGAACATTCAAGTGAAGGCTGACTTCAAAACAATCTATAAACTCTACATTATTAATCTTGCATTAAACAAAGTCATCCCTTAAAATGCAATTTATGTTCAGAAAGTGGTTAAAGCACATTATTAAATATTTTATAAGTAATTGCTGTCACTGTCAGAAATAAAATAACATCAGGGAATTTTACATTCATTTTTAGGAAAATAATTATGCAGTAAGTTGTAGAGCAAAGCAAACTGGTTTACAGTCACTATTCATTTATTTTTGCAAGGACTATTGCTGTTTTAGAACAATCAAGCAATTCTAAATATTACAGTTGAAAACTAGATTCTCTTAAATGTATTAGTTGGATTTTTCAACCTAATTACCACCTATAATATAGATCTAAGCTGGATTTTACAAAGGGCCATATTATCTTGCTCTAAAGACAATGGTAGCCCCTGGTTAAGGATGGCACATAGGCCACAAAGCAATAAGTGATAAAGATCTTTTAAAATGTGAGATCTCTGCTGGTCATATTTCACCAGACAAAACTTCCCTGCCCTATACCCATTGGCTAGGTCAGTTAGTCTCAAAGTGAGGTCCCAACAGCAGCAACATCAGAGTCACTTAATTAAGATTTGTTAGAAATGCAAATTCTTAGGTCCCACTTCAGATCTACTAAGTCAGAAATTCTGTGAATGGGGCCTAACCCAGTAGTTCCCAAACATTAGTGTGCTGCAGAATCACCTGGGCACCCAGGTCTGGGATCAACCCAAATTCAGTAGTTCCCAGGTGATGCTGATGCTACAGTCAGGGGATTACACTTCAGAACCAATGACCTGAAAATAAAACCACATGAGTTAAATGCATTACTAAATGGAATGTGACTGTCTTTGTTCTGTGATTTTGTTTGGGGGCAATGTATCTGATTTCCTTTAGATGTATATGTATGTAGGGAAGAGAAAGGGAGAGTCAATCCCTGAACACGTTTTTATTGACACCTATTGAGTGGCAGGCATGAGACAAACAAGGAACACATCTCTAGAGTTTACATACCATCAGGGGAAAACAACAATAAACCATAAATATTAAAGCAAAATGTTTTAGTTCTGGGTGTCTTACATGCTTTAAGGTACTAAAAAAAATAGTGCTGTGTTAATAAAGCATTGAAGTGGGGAACCTGAGTTGGAAAATTAGAAAGTGATTTTCAGCTTGCGCTCTGAAGGATGATGTATTAGTTTTCTACTGCTGCTGTAACAGATTACACAAATACAGTGGCTTAAACAACACCTGTTTTCCCTACAGTTCTGTAGGACAGAATTCTGACATGGATCTCATTGGATAAAATCAAGGTATCAGTAGGGCTCTATTCTTTCCAGGATGTGCTAAGAGAAAATGTTTCTTTGCCCTTGAGGCTGTTTTCAGCCTTGGCTCATGCTCCCCTTCCTCTATCATCAGTGCCACCAATATAGCACAATCTCTGCCTGTCTTCAGAGTCTCATCATCCTCTAATGAGCCAGTGGTTCTCAGCCTTCCTAATGCCGTGACCCTTTAATACAGTTCCTCATGCTGTGTGTGGGCGTATCTGCTTGTGGGCGGACCTGCCTGGAGACGGATAGAGGAGCGGTGTCTCGGTTCCTAAGACCATTGGAAATATGTGTTTTCCGATGGTCTTCGGCGACTCCTGTGAAAGGGTCATTCGACCCCCCCAAAGGGGTCGCGACCCACAGGTTGAGAACCACTGCATAATCTATTCCCCTCTCCTACCTCTCTTACATTTTTAAGGACCTTTCTAATTACATTGAGCCCACCGGGATAATCCAGGCTAATGGAGGTCAGCTGGTTTGTAACTGTAATTCCATCTGCAACTAATTACCCCTTAGCATGATGCATTCACAGGTTCTAGAGATCAAGATACTGACATTTGTCAGAAATAGCTTTCTGTTTACTATGGATGATAGGAATTTAACATAGTTAAAATTAGGGAAAGAACATTCCTAACACGTGTGGTTCCATAAACAACATATGTGAAGATCCAGGGAAGGACAGGAGCATGATATTCTAAAAAGTGAACAACCATAAGGTATATAAATTTATAATTATTACATTGTCTACCTGAAACTAACATAATGTTGTATGTTAACTGTGATTGAGGAATAAATTAATTTTTTTAAAAAAGTGAACAAATGTCAATGTGACCTGAATAAGAAAGTGAAGGAAAATATAGGAGAACTGGAGAACAGTGATTAGGAGGTAAGATCTTCAGAATAAATTAATTTGCAAGCTAATTAAGACTATAATTTTGGCAGAAGAGATAAACCAAAACAAAAATAAATCACCAGAAATATGCTAAAATCATATTAAAGCAAATATATGCCAAAACTTCATCCAAGCAATGTGCAGACATATCCAACTCTCGATTTCAAAGTGAATGTTTTGCTTTGTAATAATGATTCATGTATTTTTGGGAATGCTTTAGTTACTCAGGTTTCCTAGATTTCTCCTAGAAATATCAACAGGAAAAATGTCACTATTCTTGTAAACTACATAATAGATGGAGAGTTTTTAGTAAGAGAAGGAAGTTTCCATATTATCTTTCTTACCCAGGAAAACTAGTTTTTACATATTTGACATGATAATAATTTTTTTCTTTTGATTTTGGAGAGAGAGGAAGAAAGAGGGAAAGATAGAAACATCGATGAGAGAGAACATCGTCCAGCCTCCTCCTGCATGCACCCCATCGGGGATTGGGCCCACAACCTGGGCATGTGCCCTGACCAGGAATCGACCTCTTGGTGCTTAACCACTGAGCCACACCAGCTGGGCATGATAATAATTTTTAAAGGATAATTTATCATTGTCAGCAAATATTACATGGAAATGTCAATGTAGGAATATTTTTCTTCTGGTATATAAAATGACCTGAGAGGTACCCAGGAAGATCATTTGTACATAAGTATTCTATTCTGCCCTTGGGAAGACCCTAGAAGGCACTACTGCTCTGAGTCTAAATCCAATTCTCTGTTCTAGAGCAAGAGCTCTTACGCAGCCTGAAAGTCCTGCCATTACCTGCAAAGTTATCCAAGTAGGTCCATTTTCCATGTCCAATTTTTTTTTTTAGGGGTGGGGGGGGAGATGATTATGGCTTTAATCAAAGAATTATCTGATCTTTAAAAGCATAAGATTTTTAGGGCAGTGAAACTGTTTGTATGATACTATAGTGGTAGATACATATCATTATATATTTGTCCAAACCCATAGAATATACAACACCAAGAATGAACCCTAATGTAAATTATAAGCTTTGGGTGATAATGATGGATGTGTCAGTGTAGGTTCAAAGAAGTATAAACATAAAAGTAGCAACACCATCATGACTGATAATTACTGTTCACTTTTGGTAAACATCTTTCCAGGTTCTTTTCTGTCTCTTTCTAAACACACACATGTGCGCGCACACACGCGCGCACACACACACACAAATGTACGTATGTGTGTGTGTATAATGTATAATTTATATATGAATAAAAGTTTTTCATAAAAGTAATAAAGTAACAGCGGGGAATTGTAACCCACCTCGCCATCCTTTTGACATTGTTTCTGTAAATGTTGACTCTGACTAATATGTAGCTGTAGATAAACAGCATGTTTGTATAAGAATCCTAGGAACTAACTTCAGAAAATGCAGACTCTGACCTTCAGTCATCCCAGTTATGGGAGATTTGCTGACCTTCAGCTGTAGAACCAGGATGACAAAGACCAGGATGACAAAGACTAGGATGACAAACACCACACCATCACTTGACCACTTTCAAGATCCTTATCAGAATGGACTGTGCTGGTCTGCATGTAGAAAACTTTTCAATGCCCTCCCTTTGATTTCTTTGTTCTGCTTTCCCTCTCCCTCTTTGTAAAACCCCTGCCTGCACTGAGGGGGGAAGACAGACTTTAAATAAGAGTCCCCCATCTTCTGAGGTTACGGCACTTGAATAAACCTCTTCCCCTTTTCACCAGCACCTGTCTCAAGAGTTTGGTTTTCCTGTTGACAGGCAACTGAAACTTGGTTTTGGTTACAAAAATACTCAAAATACATTATAAACATAATTTTATGATATTAGCACAATTTATATAATGACTAATCTCACTGATGTTATTTTTCTTTTGATATTTTTTTATAACGATAGAGTGAACATTCTGGTGCTTACATTTTTTAACACTCGTTTTCTCCTTGGGAAAGTGTCAGGGTATTTTTTCTGCCTCAAAGTATATAACCATTTAAATTTTTGATACATATCACCAAAGTATTTTTTATACAGGTTTTATTGGTTTACATTTCCATCAACAGTACCTTTCTCTCATCAGTCAGCCTTACACACTTTCATGTAAAGTTTTTTTTGCTAATCTCATAGGCTATGTATCATACCCTATTGTTAATGCATAATATCAACATCAGTAGTTTGGACATCAGTAATTAATTTGAACATCATTGTTAACTTAATATCTTCTTTAGAGAATTGCTTTTATCCTAATATTTCTCCTTTATTTTTTGAATTTTAGATAATAATAATTTATATGTTTTTGCAATATATATATATTTTCAATTTAATGTATATTATCTAGTGTAGACTAAATTATTGTAACAACTAGACCCCTAAATTTATAATTGCTCAATTTAATGAAGTATTTTAGGGCCCAGATGCCATTGCTCTTATGACTTTACTGTCTGCTCCGGCCTAATCATTATATACATCCAGGTGGGAAGAAAATGTGGAGGAAACATACTTGTCTTTTATAAACATTGGCCCAGAAGTTAGCATGCATTACCTTCACTCATATTTCATTGGCTACACCTGAAGGCAAATGGAATGGGGATATTTAGCCCCTGGCTGGGCTCATACTTCCCATCTACAACTGGATACTATAGAAAGGATGAGCAAAATCTAGCAGACAGATACAATTTCTGATATAATTTGCTTGAGATGCTTTGGCAAGCAGAGTTTTTTTGTTTTTTGTTTTTTTTAAGTTTTATGAGGTTAAATCAATCCTTCCTTTTCCTTGCAAATTATTTTCTGATCACTATCTGGAGGCATAGAAGCTGAGCAGAAAGTAGTAGCCTGGAACTTGCAACAGTCTTCTTATTGGGCCAGGGAGACAGAAATTGGTGTTCAGAGCCTCTAAGATAACCAGGACTTGAAACACTAAGGTTTTAGAAAAAAAGGACCTGCAGAGAAGTGAGCTCAACTTTTTGTATGCACTCTGCCCTCAATGCACTTGCTGACCCCACCCAGTTCAAGTGTGGTGAGTGGCTCTGAGAAACCATGCCAAAGGTAGCTTCTAAAGGTAAATTTTTAAGCAGAGAATACAATGATTAGATGGTACCAGGAAGACAGAGTTTTTAGTTCACCGAGGAGAAATGGCCCAGGCACAGGAAGAATGAGAGCCTGAAGGGGCTATATTCTAGGACTAAGGGCAGATCAAAAATAGAATATTTCGCCCTGGCCTGTGAGGCTCACTTGGTTGGGCATTGTCCCATGCACCAAAAAGTTGCCGGTTCAATTCCAGGTCAGGGCACATGCCTGGGTTTGGGGCTTGTTTCCCAGAAGAGGGCATGCAGGAGGCAGCTGATTGATGTTTCTCTCTCTCTCTCTCCCTCTCCCTTCCCCTGTCTCTAAAATCAATAAAAACATATTTTTAAAAATAGAATAGTTCAACTGGATATAACTCCCTACTGTAATAAAATTTAAACTCTTGGGGAAAAAAAAATAACATATCTGGCAATTCCACTGAAAAGCTCTCTGTATCTATTTATGACTAGAGTGATAAATTAGTTACAGAAACCCCCAAATGATTCAGTTTTTCTCTTTTCCTTCACCTTTTGGTTTTCCTTGGAACACCAAAAGAATGCTGGCTAACTGCCTTGGATTAGTAGGTTGCTTTTAATTAATCTATTTGCGCCCACCCCTTCCCCAGATATGATTTGCTTGCACTACCACCATTGCTTAAGCAGCCTCTGTGGGATGTTAGAAAAATGTTTTTCTTTCTTTCTTTTTATCTTTTGTGGCTGTGGAAATCCTGAAATTCTGGAATAGTTGGTGGTTCAAGTTTGACTTGGCTTTGGTTACAAATTGGACTTTTTACAAATGAAAATTTTATTATTGTCATTTAAAAACAAACTGGAGAACATGCAATTGGTTTAGGTATGTAATATGAAAACATGGTCCCAATTCCTTTATTTAATGTGGTTGCACAACTGGGGGCAAAAATACATTCTACTTCTCAACTCTACATGCTCCATACTTGCTCTCTGTCTTTAACACTAAATGTGCCAATTTCCTTGTGTTGAAATCACATTATCATTTTCAAAAAACGTATTCTTGTTATTTTCTGTAAATACCTTACATTTACATTTTGTAGGGAAAAAACCTAAAGAGGGAAAAAGCCACAGAAGCTAAAACTTTTCATGCTTCTAACAAATACGAAGGAAATAAGCCTGCCTTGTAGAAGGTATTTGGTGGTGGTGGTGGGGGGGGGGGGGTAGTTGTTTCTAATTATATCTTAGTAAATATACTTTACTTCTTGAATGACATGGGTTTTAAAAAATATATAATGGGGGATTCTAGAAGCAAAGAGTGTAGCAAAAAAAAGCAGAAGAGCCTTTCTTTCATTATATTGCCATCCTGTTGTATTTCAGCTTGTGTGCAGCATATTATAATTAAATTGTGTGTGTATGTGTGATGTGTGTACAGAAAGGAAGGGTACAATTTAAAATTTAGGCTAATTAGTGGCATTGGAACAAGTTCCTTGGTCTGAAATGGAAACTACCCATATCCTTCCACATATATGAAATTAGAGTACCC
This sequence comes from Tadarida brasiliensis, assembly GCA_030848825.1. Lineage (NCBI taxonomy): Eukaryota > Metazoa > Chordata > Mammalia > Chiroptera > Molossidae > Tadarida > Tadarida brasiliensis. Next base: position 70,329,096 of record CM061267.1, on the reverse strand, counting down.
AGACATGTCAAATACAACTTAAAATAGCTGGGCATTTATATAAACATAAAAATATGCTCTATAAAAGTGGACTAAATCCTGTGGGGTATGTAGGGAGAAAATAACTTTTGTTTTATACTTTTGCCTTAAGGCTACTCATGAAAGTGTTATTTTATTGTGTAGTTATTTGAAATATTTTATTAGTTCCTAAAAGCACTGTTAGAGTCATCATAAAGCCAAGAAAGTAAATACACTTTTTTCAGTTAATCCTCACCCGAGGATATTTTTCCATTGATTTTTAGATAGAGTGGAAGAGGGGGAGGAGGAAGGGGGGGGAGAGAGAGAGAGAGAGAGAGAGAGAGAGAGAGAAAAGCATCAATGTGAGACTGACACATTGATGGGTTGCCTTCCGAAAAGTTGGGGATCAAACCTGCAGCCCAGGTATGTGCCCTTGACCAGGAATCGAACCTGTGACCCTTTAGTCTGAGGGCCAATACTCTAACTACTGAGCCAAACCGGCCAGGGCAATAAATACATTTTGTAAGCTCTGGATTTCTGTTGTATTTATTAAAAGTTTAAGCATAGCTTGCCAATTTCACTCCATTCTTTTTTTTTTTTTTTTGTAATAGAACCAGTTCTGAAACTTGTGGATCAGTTCCAGAATGGTTTAATTTCACCCGTACAGATTTCAACTTTATGGGTATTTTACTTTTCAAATGTATAGTAGATATACACTGTCTTTATACTAACTTGTTCCATTTTCATTTTAACCGAGACTCATCTGTTTATCTAAATCTTTGATGCTTCAGGACCATGCATATTTTAAAGAAGAGCTCATTTTATGTTTTAAAAGCATGGAATGAATCAGAAAATGCAACATAGTATATACCGAGATGGAAAATGCTGAATTTGTGTGCTTTTTTTTTTTTTTAATAGGAGAAAATTAAAGGTTAGCACATGCACATGGGAAATTCACATAGACATGATCATTCCATGGAAATTTCAAAGACAGTGAGGCAATATTGGGTATATAAGACGTTTTGGACACAGGAGAAAAGGGGGTAATGGGAGTATTAGATTTGTGACGTGAGAACGAGGGATTTACAGGTAATTGAAGAAGAGGGGAAGAGCAGAACACACATGGCTAGGTGGCTCAGAGACAATGGGACACGGGGCATCTAGCTAACTGGCTCCTGCCTGAAGCCCTCTTGTTTATCATTCAAATTAGGCCAAGCGGATATCCTAGAATCTCTTTCCTCAAGCAGGTTTTTCTGTCTGAAATATCTTGGGCAGAAATGGGGAGAAGGCCAAATGTTCTTTCTGAGTCTTTCTGTGTACTTTTTATTCAATAAAAACATTTCAAATTTTATAGAGTGACATTACATGTAATCTACAACTAAGAGTTGACAGAAATGCTAAGAAACAAGACCAATGACTGAAAACAAAGAGAAAAAAGACAATATAAATAGGCCCACAGGTGATTCAGATATTGAACCCATACATTAATAACCCATAATGAGTGTTTTCAAAGAACTAGATGAAAAATCATCAGGACTTGGTGGTGAAGCCATCAAGTTCTTCCAAATACATAAGATATTAGGCCAGCATGACCTTGATTCTAAAATCTGACAAGTCAATACAAGAAAGGAAAATTACTGGCAAATATCTCTAATGAATAAAGATTATATATATATATATCTTTAACAAATATCAAGTCAAAGTAAATAGTATATATAAAAAAGAAAACTATATCATGATCAAGTTGAGTTCATTCTGGGATGCAGAGCTGGTTTAACGTTTGAAAACAATTTAATTCACACTTTAAAGGGAGGTTTTAAAAGCTGATCATCTCAATAGATTCAGAAAAAGAATATGATAAAATCCTACAACCATTAATAATTTTTAAAAAACCCTCTTGGCAAACTTGAAATATAAACTTTATTAATCTGACAAAATATTTATTAAAAGTACCTAAGATAACATTATACTTAATTTATAATATTGAAAGTTTTCACCTTGAATTTGGAAATAAGTTCACACTGTTCAGCATTGTACTGGATTTTCTTGCAGTACAATAAAGAAAAAAATAAGAAAATAAATAAGAGTTCTAGGGATTATATGTGAAAAAATAAAAGTACTTTTTTATAGAAAGCTTGCTTGAATAAGTAGATAATCCATAAGAATTTATCTTTATTTTATTTTTATATACTGGCAACAGTTAGAGCCCTGGCCGGTTTGGTTCAACGGTTGGAGCGTCGGCCTATGGACCAGAGAGTCCCAGGTTTGGTTCCCGCTAGGGGCATATACCAAAAAAAAAAAAAAAAAACAGTTAGAAAATGAAATTCTTAATAAAGATACCACTTATAATAACATCAAAATATCAATACATAGGGATACATCTAGCAAAAACTTTGCAAGATCTCTACACAGAAAACTATAGAATATTACTGTGAACAATTGAGGAAACCCAACATAATTAGAAGAATCTGTAGTGTTTAAGAATTGGAAAATTCCATGTACTAGAGATATCATTGCTCCCCTAATGCAGTGCAGTCCAATAGGATTTTTAAAAGTGAAACGACAAATTGTTTTTGAAAAGTTATGTGGAAATGCAAAGGGGGCATAGTTAAGACATTCTTGGAGAAGAACATTGTAGGAGGACTTGTTCTGCTGAATATTGTCTTATTATAAAGCTATTTAAGATAGCGTTTTGCTGACGCAAGGATATAAAAATAGACCAATGTGCCCTGGCTGGTTTGGCTTAGTGGCTAGAGCGTTGGCCCTGGGACCAAAGAGTCGTGGGCTCGATTCTGGTCAAGGGCACGTACCTTGGTTGCAGTTGGGTCCCCAGCCCTGGTCTGGTCATGCAGAAGACAACCAGGCGATGTGTCTCTCTCACATCAATGTTTCGCTCTCTCTTTCCCACTCTATCTGAAGATAAATGGAAATAGTGTCCTCAGTCTGGCCAGTGTGGCTCAGTGGTTGAGCGTCGACCCATGCACCAAGAGGTCGCCAGTTTGATTCCCAGTCAGGGCACATGCCCAGGTTCTGGGCCTGATCCCCAGTGGGGGGCATGCAGGAGGCGGCCAATCGATGTTCTCTCTCATCGATGTTTCTCTCTCTCTCTCTCTCCCTCTCATTTCCTCTCTCTCTAAAATCAATAAAGAAAAAAAAAAGAAAATGTGTCCTCAGGTGAGTATTAAAAAAAAAGAATAGACCACCAATGCAATAAGTAGAATTTATTAAAAAGCTACAGGTATAGAGGTCCTTGGTTTATGAGGAAGGATTAGGGGAAAGGAGAAAGTAACGATAATGGGAAAATTAGATATTCATACACACATACACACAATGCAACTTAATTCTTACTTCATACCATACAAAAACTAATTAGAATTAAAATATAGACATAAATGTAAATGACAAAAACTACTAATTTAGAGTGCTGCGAAGATTCAAATGTCTACTATTTTTCCTCAGAAGTAAATAGTGAAGATCATACACAGCTTCCACCTTTGGGGTATCTCCAAATGACTTCAGGGAAACTAAAACATAACTCTTCATTAAATGAGATTAAATTGTGATCAGACAAGATTAGAGTTCTGGAGTGTTTGAGGGGAGTGAACCTAAAAGCAAGGAAGTTGAAGAAGCCCCAGCAAGATTTGAGGTTTGAAACTTATAACAATATTGTTAATGTGGGAATGGAAAGAAAGGGGCAAATCAATAAGACATGTCAATAGGGCTTAACAACTGGTTTGGTATTGTGGTCAAGGTGGGAAAAAGTCAGTGACCTAGAGGTTTTGAGCCTTAATAATATAGTTAACAAGGATAGAAAATCAGGAAGGCAAGCTGTTTGAGAGAGACAGTTATTGAGCTTGAAATGTTGTGGCATATCCAAACAGAAATGCCTCAAAGAAGGTAGAAATAACTAACTGGAAGTCAAGAAAGGGGACAGGACTATAGTGATGAATTAGGATGTCAGTAGTGTCTGAAAATAAATGACACATGGCTACTCACTGTCTGTCCCCATTCTCTGATATCCGTTGGTTGAGTTACAACTGTGGTGTCATCTGCATAAGCAGATCACCACCAGGCTGATTTTGAAATGGCAGAGAAAGGAGAAGTGCTGATGTGAGCGGAGAACTGACGTCTGCTGAGGGCTGCCTGTGAGTAACTCGTAAGTCACACAGCATACTGAGAAAACTTTGAACTAACCCTATCTTAAAGCCTTCTAGGTAAGGAGATGTTTCAATATACTTGGCAAGCCACTTCATTATTTCACTAGCAGTAGAATCTGTCAGGTACTTTCTTCCATCAGTTAAGCGAGCCCGCACCCAGTAGACTATTAGTAAGGTATGATGTCACACCTGAGGACCAAAGTCTGCTTCTTCAGTTGGGCTAAGGGAGGACAACAGTCATAAAATTCTCTTCCTAACTCTTCTTTCTCTATTCTCTCTAATACGGGATAAGGCACTAGCTAAAAATATCCGTGGCCATGGGTGATGAACGTCATTGGCCATCATCCCTCTAATGGATAGCACCTGGCTGAAAAAATTTTTTTTATTCTATAATGGATAAGATCCGGACTTCAGAGGAGTGCATAAGAATTAATATTTATGTAACACAGTATCATTTAAAAACATTGTTTTTCTAACTGAGCTATAAAAGTTTATGCTAGCCTAGAATTAGGCATCCATGCTAAGTGCTCAGAAGTGCCATATTAACACTTTGTTACAGTTTGAGGGGCTAGGGCTCTGGTGGCAAATTCTCTCTCCCCTACTCCTATGAAATCAACTTTATAATTCTTTCTGTAAGAATTCTTATTTCCACACATCTCCTTGCTAATCGTCAGTGATCAAACTACCTTTTTGACCTTGGGGTCCTATTTAAGAGAATTTTAGAGGGGGAAAAAGTACTTTGGCAAAAGAAGAAATAAAATTTGTAGTGTCTCCCATATAGCAATAAATAGTTTTTATAGGGGGGGTAAAAATGGCCCTGGCCGGTTTGGCTCAGTGGTTAGAGCGTCGGCCCGCGGACCAGAGAGTCCCGGGTTCGGTTCCCGCTAAGGACATGTACCTCTGTTGCAGTTTGTCCCCGGCCCTGGTTGGGGTCCTGTGGGTGGCAACCAGTTGATGTGTCTCTCTCACATCGATGTTTCTCTCTCTCTCTTCCTCTCACTCTCCCTCCTGCTCTATCTGAAAATATATGCAAAAATGTCTTTGGGTGAGGATTAAAAAAAAAAATGAAGCATTTTTTATTTATTATTATTTTTTTTAATCCTCACCTGAGGACATTTTTTCATTTTTTGCTCAGATAGAGTGGGAGGGAGAGAGAGGAAGAGAGAGAGAGAGAGAAACATCGACGTGAAAGGGACACATCGAGTGGCTGCCATCCGCACGACCAACCAGGGCCGGGGGACAAACTGCAACCGAGGTACATGCCCTTAGCGGGAACCGAACCCGGGTCTCTCTGTGCCGCAGGCCGACGCTCTAACCGCTGAACCAAACTGGCCAGGGCTGAAGCATTTTTTAAAGTAAAAGATGGCATTTACTTTATAACTGTAAAGTATAAATTATGACTCCACTTTTTATGCCAGAAATGGTCTTCCTATGGGAAAAGGGGAAAAAAAACTTGCTACAAAAGAAAATGCTCGATTTCATTAAAATGTGGGGATATGATTTGATTTCGGAATCCCTGTTAACAACCAATGGGCCACTGAAGAGATGTGAGGGAGTGTGGACTGCCTCTCAGGAAGGTCACAGCTTCAGACTCACTCTCCATGACCAGGAGTGTCAGGGAACTCAGTGTGCTTCAGTGACCGTCTTTATCCTCAGCTCCCAAGAAAAGATGTCCTTCGAACCCTAGTAAAGAAAATGCAATGAAATAAAATAAACAGGAGTGAAGGTACAGGGTCGAACTCACCTGAGTTAAAAACACAAATCATTGTCCTTGCTAACAAACCCTAACTTTTATGGTCAGTTTATGATAGTGATAAAGGCCCCAGTAATGTGAGTGAGCACCATAGCCTTTACTTTTCTAAGCTATTTCCAGAAATTTGTTCATGGCTCAGAACAGACCAGGAGCTTTTCTGCAAGTGCTCAAACCGTATACATGCTTTAATGTACTAATAAATAAAATTTTCCCTCCCCCTGCAACCACTTCTTAGAGAATCTGCTCTGCCCAGAGTTCTAGAATCCCTATCACTCAGCATCAACTGACTGGACCAACTAGGGACAGTCACTTTATTCACATTTGACCAATCAGATTTTCTCTTCCAGGAGGTTGCTAAAGAGAGCAAATTGGAGGATCAGAGAGACATGGGGCTATGGGCTTTAATTTTGGGACTGTTATGGGAATCTGGTCTTCAGAGAGAACAAAATGAAACAGGTGAGAGAGGCAGAGAGGAGAAACTAATCTTGTTCAGAGGGACAAAATTAGCTGCATTAGGGCTTTCTACAAAAAAGCCAGGCTTAAATTTTATGCAGTTAGACTTCATATTTCCCCCTTCCTTCCCTCCTTCCTTCCTTCCCTCCTTCCTTCCTTCCTTCCTTCCTTCCCTCCCTCCTTCCTTCCCTCCTTCCTTCCCTCCTTCCTTCCTTCCTTCCTTCCTTCCTTCCTTCCTTCCTTCCTTCCTTCCTTCCTTCCTTCCTTCCTTCCTTCCTTCCTTCCTTCTTTTGTTTCTTCTCCCTCTCTCCCTCCTTCTCTCTCTCCCTCCCTATCTATATCTACCTGTCTGCTCCAAAATGCAAAAAACTAAAATGTCCTGCAAAAAAATAACATTATGCCAATTTTACTCATTGTTAAATGTAGTGTTAATTTAAAAACTACCGTTTAAAGCAATTTGTAGGTTAGATACTCTGATTTCCAAAGTATTTTCTGTGCAGCGATTATCAATTCATCATAGTCAATAAGATGTATTACTCTTAGCCTGAGTAACTCATGTTAAAGTAAATTATAAAAACCCTTTGAAACTTTTATACATTTAGATTTTTTTATCTAATACATTTTTTTGGTCATTTTAATATTCGATTTTGCTATTTTGGGGTGGATGGAGTGTCCTAAAATAAGATTTTGGTGCCTATGATAGTCTTAAAACTTCCCTGAAGGTCTCAAGGACCACGCAGCTGGTGCGGTGTCACATAAAGAATGCTGGGCCTGAGAAAATATCTGGATGATAGCATCCATCCATTTCCACTACATCTCATCCATAGAATTGGAGTAAGTCATTTGCACCTATCATAGGTTTCCTCACCGACAACACAAGAGGCTCGGGTGAATTGATGTGGGAAGTCTCTTTCAGGTCTTCAGATACTGGATTCCACATGTTCACCAACTTGTTTATATATTCTGGGGAAATTTTGCTGATTTTTAAATTATTTGCCCCCAAAGCAGTGGATCCTAGACCCCACGTACAGAGTGATCACTCTCTCTTGGAGAACACTTTGACTCTTCTCAAGAGAAACAAATAAAATGTAGGCCTGTTTTACTGGATATGGTGATGATTAATGGGCTTTGCGGATTGCCATAGACCTGCATACCCAAATAAGCTCCCTTGACTATCTACACCTTACCAGTTGTACACCTTCATCCTCACACTTCAAAACAACCACAGGAAAATCTCCTATCTTACACCTACTTCCCTTTACAGCTTCTTTCTTTGTTAAATGCTTCTAGTTGTTTATTTTACATCTCTTGAGATCTTATGTTAATTATGTACTCACATCTCCAGGAGGAAACATTGTAATCTCCACCTGTGTCCCAGTTATGGAACCCTTAGTCTTCTTTCTCATTAAGACAAATAATTTCTTTGCATAAAGGTTGGGGGAAAAAACTTTTTAAATATGTCAGCATTGCCCGGCCGGTGTGGCTCAGTGGTTGACCCATGCACCAAGAGGTCACCGGTTCGATTCCCGGTCAGGGCACATGAGCAGGCTGTGGGCCCAATCCCTAGTGGGGGGCATACAGGAGGTGGCCAGTCGATGTTCTCTCTCAGCGATGTTACTATCTCTCTCCCTCTCCCTTCCTCTCTCTCTAAAAATCAATAAAGAAAAAAAAATGGGTCAGCATGAAAGGTTGAAGAAAGCAAGATGTCAATGTTACCCAGGTGGGTAAGGCCAAGGCCTCTCCTACCACTGTGCAGCACTGACTTGCTATGTGACCTTGGGAAAGTCACTTAACAATAATGTGCCTCAGTTTTCTTTCTGTTAAAATGGGGATAATAATACTGGCCTACCTCACAGGGCAGTTTTGAGGTGAGACTAATGTTTTTTATAAAGCATTTTGGGATCCTTCAGCACAGAAACTCTCAAGTCCTGAGTATTTTTATGGTAGCAGTACCCACCATGAATTTGTGTCCACCATGAACCATGTGTCCCAGATGCTATCATTAATCGATATGGTTTTCTCTGAAAAATTGAATAAATCCATTGGATAGCTGATGGACAACTAGCCAGACAAAATTTGAGAGTGCATAAACTCATTGCCCTGGAAACATACGCAGGCTACCTTTTCCTTGATTGGGTGGGATTTTTCCTTTTGTATGTGGGATAGTGTTTATTTGTGACCTAAGACTAATTTTGAAATAATTTCTATTAATAACTCTGAAGCTAATTGTACTTGTCTAAGATTGTGTTTGTTCATAATAAAAATGAAGTGAGTCTGAAAAAAGAAAGTAATTTTAATATTTTCTTCAGGGATAACAGTTCTTCAAGTTGAATTCGAGTGTCTCCAAAGACCCTGTGGGAAAGGCACAATGCTTTTGTCTCGAGGGGCTTACCTAGCCCACAGAGAGAAGACTGCTGACCCCCATGGGGGTGAGAACTGAAGGACTTACTCCCGCAACTGCTGGGAGTGCTGTCAGCCCTCCTAGGGAATTGTCTTCCTCCCGTATCCTACAGTAGTTGATCCTAACATCCCTCTCAAAGAACTTCCTGCATGCTAATCTCCATCGTGGACGTGCAGGGGGCTTCTCAGGGAACCTAGACGAGAGTGTGTTTGTTACAAACTGAAACATCATTTGACATCTGTTGTAGGGAAGATTGGAGAAAGCTGAAAAATAACATGGTTTTAATTATGAGAACGATATTGGGCAAAGCATGATCTTTCAATTTACAAAATTAAGATTGCCATTTCGTAGTGAACAGCACTACACATCGTTATCATTCAGCATTCCATCTCGTACAACTCTGCTAAACTTCCTTAAAAAGAGTTATGCGAATGTTATATTCCTAGTCTGATTTCAATGGTCCGAGGTGAGGCCCACACCTTGCTAATTTTCTTCTTCTCCCTTTTTTCATAACCTTTGCATTGTTTAGTATGTATTCCATATTGACATAAAAAGAAGTTTAATTCTGGATTCCTTTTTAGTAAACTTTTTATTGTTGTTATAGCACACATACAAAATGTACACAAATTATAAGTGCACAACTTAATGACTTTTCAGAAATTTAATACTCTATGTAATGCACCAAAAATAAATATGCAGTACATTACCTGTGCCCTAGAGCTACTTTTGCCACCTCTTAGTAATTCTAAAAGCTGTTTCGCCTGTCTTTGAACTTGATGTCAATGAAATCATACTTTCTAAATACACTTGCTTCACCTAGTTTCTTTCACTGGATAGTATATTTGTGAGCTTCATCTATGCTGTTGTATGTTGTATGAAGTTTTTCATTCTCATTCCATAAAATTCTAATGTATGCATTTACTACAGTTTATTCATTTCTTCTATGGAGGGACAACGGCACTGTTTCTGGTTTGTAGCTTTTATGCATAGTGCAATTATAACCATTCTTTCGCTGTATGTATGTACACCTTTCTGTTAGTATAGGCCTAGACAAAGAAGTGGTGGTTCACAGCTTTAGGAGACATTGTCAAACACTTATCCAAGTGGTTATACCAACTTACACGTTCATCTGTAGCATTCTGGTCACTCTACATCCACATCTCTATCAACACTTGGCCAGGTGTGTGTGTATATATATAACATATAATATATAATAGATATGCTATATATAATATAATATATAATATTCATATAGTCATTTTGGAGGCGGTGTGGTGTTATCTCATGGTTTTTATTTGCATTTTTCTGATGTCTGATGATGTTGAGCAATATTTCAATTGCATATGGGCCATTTGGATAGCCTCTTTTGTGAAGAGCTTTTCAAGTTATTTGCCCATTTTTCTATTGAATTGACTGTCATTTCCTTTATAATTTGCAGAAGTTCTTTATATAGTCTTCCTTTGAATCCTTTGCCAGACACATATATTGCAAATATTATATTTCATTCAGTAACTTGTATTTTCACTTTCTTAATGATATTGTTCAAGGAACAGGAGTTCTTAGTTATAATGTAGTAAAATTTATCAAATTTTCCCTTTTTAGTTAATGCTTTTTGTGTTCTGTTTAAAAGTTCTTTCCCAAAGATACGTATCTTTTTTTTCTTATAGCTCTATTTTACCTTTCATTTTAGATCTATAATGCATCTCAAATTAACTTAGTATAAGAAAGAGGTAGGGATAATTATTTTTATTAGGTGAATATTTATTGAATTAGTGCCATTCAATGAAAAGATTACCTTTGCTCCATTGTAGTACAAGTACCGCCTTTGCATAAGTCAAGTGATAGTAGATATTGTACAAAGTTGAAAACTGTTGATACAGCTGCACCATAAAGCAAATCAAGAAGAGGAAGTCAGTGCAATCAATAACAGGAAAAAAATGACTGAAAGCACAGATAAATTTCAAAAGAAATACCGGACTTGATCCTCCTGAAATATGGGTAGCAAACAACAATGATTCTTGGTACAAGGATTACATCATTTTAATACTCTCTTGTGCTTTGAAGCTGTTAAATTCAGTCTATAAAAACAAAAAATAAGAATAAATATTGAAGATATACAAATTTGATCGTCTCAGCTGACTGTAGGATTATGGTTAATAATAGACAAGGTGACAAACTGGATCTTTTGGGCTCTGGCTACAGAGTAGTTCTGTGTCAATAAACTAAGGCTAACTGAGTTGAAACAACTTGGGTGGTGACACAGTCTTGGCCCAGTTCTAGAAATCAAGGGTAATGATATCATTGTGTGCAATAAAACAGAAAAATTAGGGGAATATTTCCTACATAAAAAACTGATGGCGTATTTCAACCCCTGGACAACTTATTGAAATGTTGTGTCTCTCATATATAGATAAATAATCGGCACTAATGGGAAAAAAACAGTGAGTGGAGTAATAAAGTAACATGTCTGTCAAAGTGTCTAATGGCACTGTGCAAATAAAACTAAGTTGTGTGCTTTGAATGTATCAACATGATAATCCAATATACTTCTTGAATAATAAATGCTATTAAAATAAAATGACCATCAACTTGACTAAATTAGTCTCAAACCATAGGAAATGTAGAAACTTTTAAAACATGCAACACCAATATTTTCTAAGCAATGGAAATTACAAATATCATCTTTAATCTAAAATGATGTTTTAGAAATGTCAAAGATGTCTCTAAAATTGAAACATTAAAAGGGCAGCCTATGTAAAGTGCCCGTTTTGAAATTTAGCTCTACTGTGGGTCCAGATAGCTGGGGAAGGGTAGGGAGATGGGGGGAATCAAAGCTACTGATTAACTGACATCAAGGAAGGAATTATTTCTCAGAATGAGGTCTTAGTAACACATCAGAATTACTGGAAGATGAAACATCTTGGACTTAAACACAAGAAAGAGCTCCATGCCTGTAATCACACCTCATCATTCAGGTTTGCTAAGATCATGGCCATCTTGAGGAAATCTTTTCTACTGCCTGTATACGCCAAGTCACAATTTCATTCATCTTTGGCCCATTACCCACTTACTGATGACAGAAACCAATTTGGTGGCTGGCTTGGGAGAACTATGCAATTTATAACCTCTTTGCTTCCTTCTTCCCTTTTGGTTAGGGCATAATACACGTACTCTACTTTCTTGCTTCCCTGTAAACTCACCTTGATCAATTTGTTCATATGTCTGTCCTCTGTACTAACTCACTCTCTTTCTTTTTCTCTACCAATTATGGTCCCATGACCTTGGAAAATTTCTCCCTGAAGACCAGGGCCAGGTCCCTGGGTGCGCAACCTTGACCCATTGCTACAAGAGCTTCATGCTTGGTGTAATGCTCCTTGATCACTAACTTGAAATTCTTAATTTGTCTTGAACTTGTGTTTTGTAAATGAAGTCTAATGGAACAATGGAGCATGCATATCAACAGAGGAGATATGTACAGTATGCATGTTTGTTGTTCTTTGCCACCCCACTCACATGTAACATTTGCAATATCCCATTAGCACAGAATTCCAGTGGACTCATTCATGACGCATGGAAAGTTAGCAAAACTCAAAGTGAGTATAAGGTAAGTGTGTTAAGTCTGTGACTGAGGAAGTGTGGGCACTGACAGCCCCAAAGGCCACACGTTCTTCTTGAACCAGAACTCGTTCTGCAGAAAGAAGAAAACATCCAAGGAATCCTATTACTGTATATTCTTTCTTCCTCATCTTACTTTCTAGTTATATTGAAAATGATGACATAGAAGGAAAGGAAAAGATAGGAAAGCCCATAATTCCTTTTCTTTTTAGCCCCTCCTAACTCATCAGTAGTTGAAGATAGTGTTTGTAGAGTGTCAAGATAAAGTGCCTATCAAGACATGGAATAAAGACAGTCAAGTTAGTTTTGTGCTGTGTTTCTACAAAATACATATTCACATATGAACTATGAAGTACAAATTGTGTGATTTTGGTGATTTCACATATGAGTTAAATGATCTTATGTTTGTATTTAAAACTATGTCATTGCGTAATATAAAGATGAAAGGTAAAATTCATGCTAATCATTTAAATTTTTTATTTTTATTTTTTTACTTAGAAGACATTAAATAGCAAACAAAACACCATGACAAGTTTTTTTGTTTTTGCTTTCTGGGCAGGGGGGGATTGTGAAAAAAAAAAAAAAAAGTTTATTTTTTTAGTACCTTTAACTGCACTTTTCTCCTGCTTTTGAATGAGAGGTACTGAGTTTTCATTTTGCACTGGGTCCCACAATCATGCAGCTGGTTCTGTTGAAGACTTCAGTTGGAACTGTGTGCCTCATTTTTACTAATTAAGGCTAGAAGCATTACATCAGTGCTATAATAGTCCTGAATTATGGAAAACGAAGGTCAAATTGATGGCTCTTTGAAAACTCCTTGAAAATTTTTGAGTTCTCAAGAACTTTTCAGCAAAACTAATTCTCTAACAAGAATGTCAAAATATTTACAAAAGTCTGTTTCTTCTTTAATGATATTATTTTAACATGAAGATTAAAAAATTATTTTTTCCCCCTGTCCGGTGTGGCTCAGTGGTTGAGCACTGACCCATGCACTAAGAGGTTGCAGATTTGATTCCCCTCAGGGCACATGCCCAGGTTGTGGGCCAAATCCCCAGTGGGGGCATGTAGGAGGCAGCCAGTTGATGTTCTCTTTCATTGATGTTTCTAACTCTTCTTCTCCCTTCCTCTTTCTCTAAAATCAATAAAAAGAAAAAAAATATTTTTAATTATTTTTTTTCCTATTGGTCTTCACTGCAAACACATAGTACTTCAGCTGTACGATGGGTTACATAGACTTTGATTGGCCAACAGAGGAACCACAATAACCCTGAATTTTCTGGGCTAGGTTGGGAACCTTACCACCATTTTATTCTCCAGCATAAATGTGTTTTAAGTACAAAAAAAACTGAGTTCCAAATTAACTTTTGTTTCATAGCATGTTTGTAAGTCAAGTTCTATCTTATTTTAGTTTACATTTTCTTACAGTTTATATAAGATGCTTGATATACTGAATTCGTTTCATGATTAGAAAAATTGTTAATGTTTATTTAGCCAGTTTTGAGAGCTTTGTATGCTATTTACCCTTGAATTAGCTGTGAAATTTGGTCAGGAAGAGGCAGGACTAATGGTCAGCAAACAGACAAATGGGAAACAGGAAGTTTCATATTTTGTACCAAGATTCAGATAATTCATGCTCATATTCTTGCTTCTGTAATTACTACAAGAAATACTTGTTTTAAGTCATTAATTTTCTAAAGACCCCCCAAGATTAGATATTTTCTATGAAATTATCCTATGAGAATAGAGAAAATGTTCTAAATGCTATTATTGGTCTTCTTCCATCAGTAAGAAGAATTAGGAAGTTTAATTTTAAAAGGCAAAGAAAAATAGAAAATAATAAAAGTGAAAAGAATTTCCTTTGGTTGCTATATCTGCTATGACCACGTTTAATAATTATTCTTCTGTGTATTAAATTCATCATTTCTGCCTCATCTTTTGAACGCACAATCTTCTCAGATGAGATCATCCTAATTTGAGACTGGCAACAGTAGCAATAAACAACTATTTGGATTTTTAGGTCACAAACTCAATATAACCAGCTTTGAGTCTCTTGATTATATTCTTGATACACTTTATTTATTTATTTCATTTTAACTGTATTTTATCCTTATATCTCTCTACCATGTAAAGAAAATTGTTTATAAAGAGGATGAGTACATATGTAATTTAAATAGTCTGTTTGGGTAAATTTAACATTTGACTTTTAAAAATTATATTTATATGAAAAAAGCCTTCCTTAAATAAGATGATTTTTCTGACATGTTTTGATTATGGAACATGTGTATTTTCTGCAAAAGAAGAGCCTGTCACAAACTGTAAGGGGAAAAAAAACCTTTGCCATCATTTCTCTTACTGAACCTTCCATGTATATTTGCAGTAATTGTCTCTGATGCACTCTCCATTTAATTCCATTGCTTTTAGAGAACAGTGGTTTATTTTATTTTTATGAAGACTGTTTTTCTCTCAAAATGCTATCGGATTAAGCTTATTTCCCAGGTTAATAACTTTTATTAAAAATTGTTTTCGTGTGGCTTTTACAAAAACAGCCTGAAGGCAAAGAGTTATCTACCACTGCTATAGTCTATGTTTATATTGGGAAACTATGAGGGAAATGATCAGAGTGCATTTTCAGAAATCTCTAGCATGGAGATTTATTCCACGGTCACACAGCAGCAGCAAAACCGCAAAATACCCAGTGTTTTTTGAGCACTTACTGTATATCAGATTTTTTGCAAAAACAAAAAAGTAATTTCTTTAATCCTCATGGTAATCCTGAGATAAAACGAAATTCTAGGACTAGCTTCGATTTCAGCACCACCCCTACCCTCCAAGGGGCTTTTAAACCCTTACTTGAATCGGCACATGACTATGGGTACATAGTATGTCAGTTTCCTCTATGTGAGTTAAAAAGGTCAAAGGAGTTTAGGGGTCCTTAGGTCCCTTAACAACTAACACCATGGTTCTCTCTAGCAATGCAAACAATCCAGTAACCGGGAACTTTACTGGGTGACCCGACACAAATCGTGAACCTTCCTCCCTCCCCTCTGCGGTCTCATTGCGTGATCAGAAACTTGGATAGTTTCCTTCCACTGTCCCTGAACTGACTTTGGAGGGGAGAAGAAAAGAAAGGCGGAATCAGAAAAGATAAGTCAACCATCCTCTCAAGGCTGGGAAGGACCGATCTGTTCGGTTAAACTCGGGGGCTGACAGCTAAGAGCACGCTCCAGTGAAGGCGCGAGCCCAGAGGCGAAGATGCAGAGCCCGAGACCCGAAAGCCGGCGCCCGAGCCGCGAAGCGCTCATCTCTCTTCCGGAAGTCCGGAGCCTCGTTCACACCACGCCCTGCCCTGCTCCCTGCATCTGGGCCGAACTACATTTCCCAGAATGCCATTCAAGCTCCCTCGCAGGCGCCGATGAGCGCCTGGGTGACGCCATCAGCCCGCGCGATGTTTAGATCCAGTGATGTCGTGGCGCTATAGGGGGAGAAGTTGGTGATTCGCGGAGCCCTGGTCCTGAAGACGAGGTCCAGGTGACCCCTGGCCCCTTCCTAGCTACCCCTCCGCCCGCCTTTTCCCACCTCTTCTGGCAGGATGAGGCGTGCAGGCCTGGGTAAGGAGAGGGCTGAGGTTCGAAGTTCGGGGACCCTGGAACCGGCCGTGCTGGGCGCGGGACGCGGGAGGAAATCGGACCGCTCTTGTCACTGGAATCTGGGCCAGAAAGCGGGATGTATGGAGGGGTCGTTGGAGGCGGTGCCAAGTGGCAATACATCATTTGTCCCAGATCCTAGGGGTACCTTTAAGTTTGGGTCAGTCCCAGATTTGGATGGCAGGTTTAGACAGTGCAATGGAGGACTTGGGGGTGGAGTATGTACAGGTGCAGCCCAGCCGTCGTGTCTTTTAGTTTATTGCCCAACTGAACATGATTGTGAAAAGCGCTTATTCCCCGAAGTCTGGCTTCGGTTTCTCCTTCTCGGCTGGCCCTGGATGTTAGTTTCTTAAGAAGCGAAATTTCAGGAGTGTTGCACGCGAAGCACACTAATAATAATAGTAATCATGGTAGCCTGTAACAGCGAGTTACAAAGGTAAGTATACGTGTCATTACTGTTAAAGTTCGAGGCTAACATCGGGGTCAGAGGCCATTTTGCCCAGAACATTTCTTATCTGAGCCGTCTTCCACTGTTAAGGCAGTAAAATGTGGCAGTGCTTGGAGACTTAAGCATTTGTTCTTGACCTTTTGGCTTAGGAAGGCTGTTCACCAACCAGCAGGAATAAGTTAGGCACAGGGACTTTTACTGGGCCATTATAATGCACAGCGATTAAAACAGCATTTTCTGGTCCTGAATTTCTCTATTAAGAGACAATTAAAAAAAAAAAAAAAAGAAAGAAAAGAACCCTGCTAAATCAATATACATTATACCTGAGAAAAATGTATGAAATATTTGAAAAAAAAGATGTTACCTTTTCTCAGTTGTTATTGCAAAATGGAAAAAGAAAAATCAACATTTTCAAAAGTGTCAGGTATTTAAAGTTAGTGAAAGTTGCCAGTAACTCCAGACTTCTATGTTGATTAATAAATTTTAGTATGAGAAACAGCTTTTGAAAAACAATTTTTTATGATTACTTGGATCATAGAAAGAAAGTTGACCAGGTAAATCGTAGAGGAAAAAGAACTAATTTTGAGCACACTTAGTTTTATATGCCTAAATGTTTTTCCTTTGTACCATTACTGATGCCAGCAAACATGTATTGTTACTTGAGTCAGTACCAGGTATACAGTCGTTTGCGGCCCTGTTTGCGCTCCCCAAAGCTTCCAACCTAGTAAGGGAGTAGGAAAACCTTCAGAGATAAATTATAGTACAAGGTGGGAGCTAGTTATACATCCAAATGTCAGATAAGTTCTACAGATAGTGAATGTTTAGGCATTTTAGAGATAGAGTGCTGTGTACTTTGTGGAGACATAGGAACTTGAACTAGAACTAGAATATACAGGGTGGGAGAGGTAAGTTCCAGCTGGAAGGATGACACCACTGCCCCCAAAAGAATTGTAGGACTAGAATTATGAATGATGTGTTGAAGGGATTATGATCAAGCCAGTTTGATTGAAGTAGGAGTCACAGAACCAGAACTACCACATTGTGGAGATCTTTGAATGCCAGGCCAAGGAGCTTGGATCTTACCAATAGCCCTTTAACCCTTAGAATATTTTGTTCAGCAGTGTGTCATGATAAATTGCAGGAAAGGAACTTGATAAGAACTGATTCTCAGCCATGACTGTACTTTAGAATCACCTGGAGAGCTTTTAAGGCATTGCTACCTGGAACCTTATGCCCCCTGCCACGCAGACCAGCCTTTTTCTTTTAAGCTCCCCTGTAGTTGAGAGGAAAGGTGATGACTTAGGTGTCTGTTGCTATCCTTGACATTGGTATGATGTGAGGCGGGCTTTTTTTAAGCATCAATGTGTATTAACCTGGAATTTTAAACTTGGAATAAGTAGTGAGTCTGATAAATATTAATGTGAAGAAGCTGCCATGCTTCACATGAATCAGTAAATGATTTGGCTCAACTATTGATAGAAACTACCCAAAAGAAGTAGATTTGGTCTAAATGGACAAAGGGTGAGGATGGATGACTTTGGTGCTCATTAGGTTTCCTACAACTTTTTTAGTAGTGATCTACACAAAAAGAAGCAGCTAACTTTGGAATAGCAACTCCTAAACTTTTATTTGATATTTTTGTTGTTTTTATGTTGGAGGTGGGTAATAGTGTGAGGGAAGTTTAAAACTCTTTGACAGAAGAAATGTTCATTGACATATTGCTGGGTGGTGAAAATTTTGCTTTTAATAAATGGAACAATATAGAAGAACTCTAAAATTAAAATTAAGGTAGGCAGCCCTGGCCGGTTTGGCTCAGCTGTTAAGAGTGCCAGCCCGAGGACCAAAGAGTCTTGAGTTTGATTCCGGTCAAGGGCACGTGCCTCGGTTGCAGTTCGATCCCCAGGCCTGGTTGGGATCGTTTGAGAGGTAGCCAGTCAATGTGTCTCTCTCACATCAATGTTTCTCTTTCTCTCTCTCCTCCTTCCCCCCAACTCTATCTGAAAATCAATGGAAAAATATCCTTGGGTGAGGATTGAAAAAAAAAAAAATTAAGGTAGGCAAAGAAAATAAAGCAAATAGCCATTAATTTAGAAATGAATTCCTTAGTGAAGTTTTCAAGTGATTAAATTCAACCAGTCAGCAATGACTTTTTGGGCAAATGTTCTACATTCCGAATCTTAGTCATAAAAGAATACCTTTTCTTTAAGGATTTTGTTCCTTATTAAAATAGAGCTTGCATAGTGTATCATTAACTATGGAGTGAGAATGCGTTTTTAAATGATTATTTTAACTGAGTGGGGAAAATACTATGCCTAGTCACTTGAGTTCTTCACTTCTATAATAACATATTTGGAGAGCTTTATGGATAGTGTGCCAGCAGTTGAGGGAAAATTTGAGGAATGCAACTTTCTCCTCTGGAACACACTTGTTTGACATTTTGTTGTGTTTCTGTTTGTGGTGGTAGAAATTGTGTAAGTGTCTGCTACATATAAAGTGCTCATTAGGCACAGGGAATATAAAATTATGAAACACTGTTTCTGCCCTCAAAGAAACTTATTATTCTATTCTTGACAAAGGCAGGCACAGTGAAAGTTGAATAACAGTGAATAAAGATTCTATTCATTAATTCATTTACAAGTTTTATTGAGTGTGTGTGTGTGTGTGTGTGTGTGTGTGTGCGTGCATGCATTTGTGGGGGATATCTAGCCATGAGTGAAACAAATTTAGTTTCTGCCCTTGGAGTGTGGTCTAGAGTGTGATATTAGTGTTTTGTGCAATCAGAACTATAAGAATTCAAAGGAGTGAGGTTTGCTTTTTAGAGAAAATGAGATTTGTGCTGTGCGTCGAAAGAGCTTCCTATTCACACCTCAACCATCCTTCAGCCACCAGCTCTGGCCACTACTTCCTGTTCTTCCATCTACTCTTTGAGTTTACTAGACATCTGGTTTCTATATCATACCTTTTCCCCTTATTCTCAGGCCTCTGTTGAAATTACTTCAATCCTTTTTCAGTCTAGACCCCGTAATTCATATATTTAACCACTCTTTTGGTGAGCAATCTCAACCTCTTGAGGTTCTGCCCTGCAGCCCAACACCATAAACCTCCAACTCTTGAGCAGTCTGACCATCTAGCTTCTCATGGGCTGACTCAGGTTGATGAGCTCTTTTTGCATACATCCGAGAGGATTGGAACCACTACTATTAATATATATTGCCTCAGTGAGGCTTGTTTCATCCCCCTAGTCCCCATCAGTTTTCTCCATTCTCTTTACTGTTTTTCTCAAATGACCATCATTCTTCAGAGACCGCCTTTTCTTTTACCGGGAAAATTGGTAGTATCAATTTTTTTTTAATGTGGTTAAATAACACCCTAAACTGTGTTTTCCTCTCTCATTTTCCTAACACATTTATTGATGTATTCACTGTCCAAGGCTCACTCCAATCATTTGATTGCTGATGAATATCAAGTACTAATTAAACAGTGGCAGGGACTGCATTTCTGTATTCTCAGTGTTTGTTCCCTAGAAGATGAGCTCCAAAAAGTAGCACCTAGAAAGAACAGTGAATCTGACACATGGTAGTTTCTCAAAGATTTGTTGAAGAATGAATGATCCCCTCTCTCAGCTCTCAGTTATAGTCTCTATAAGTTATTCCAGCTCTCTTCTGTTTAAGAGAAATAGATGCCAATAAAGGACTCTTCCTCTGCCATGAGCTCCCTCCTGCTATATTATCGTCTTTCTCCCTTATTCTTCATAGCCAGGCTTCTTCAATGGGGAGTCGATGTTACTACTTTTAGATCATTTTCAAAATGTGTATTTCTATGGAGCAGGAAATGTGTCCTAAATATCCTTGTATATCAGTACTTATGTTAGTGTGTTGTGGAAAATCAATAAGCAATCAATAAATGTGTGTTGAAATGAATTGAATATTCTTTGCTTAAGAAAGGGCATTGAAGGAATTGTTCTACTCTATTTGCTTACTTTAAAAATTTACCTGAAATATGACTATTATTGATATACGTGGTCTGCAACGCCCTCCAGGGGTCTTTTTCGGTTCTTTCCTATCAAAGTTTCAAAGTGGCTTGTTTTTGCTGCAGCTATACTTGTGACTGATCCTTGCAGGTGAAGGAGGACCTCCTGGCAGCTATGGGAACTATGGCTATGCTAATAGTGGGTATAGTGCCTGTGAAGAAGAAAACGACAGACTCACTGAAAGTCTGAGACACAAAGTAACTGCTATAAAATCTGTAAGTATATAACATTTTAAGTACTTTTAAATTTGTATATTTATATGCATATATATTATACACTTACAAACTGTGTACTTTTATTGGCATCATACTAAGGAATTCAGTTGCCCAGATAGTGTAGTTCAGTGAGGCATGCTCAAAATTTAGACATGATTTGAGTAGAAGGTTTGAAAATGTGGCCAATTAAAACATATGGTACATTTGTTTATCTTTTTTAAACTTCGGCTGTTTTTTGTGGTTAAATCTGAAATACTGTATGTTGTCTGTAGTAATGTCTCCAAGCAGTCCATCTTCCACACCCAAGCAGCTCTTCTTCTGGCCTTTTCTTCTTCTAGTCTCTTAAGCTACAAATCTTAGTCTTTCACGTTTCTGCCTTTTACCTTACATCAGTCACTGAGGCTTATGCTTCCTTTCTACCGTCTGTTTCTGTTTCTGCTTTTCCGTATCTAATACTAACCTCCTGGTTTTCTATTGGGAAAGCCTTTTAACCTATCTGTTTCTAATTTTTTTACATGTTCTGATCTGAGTTACATACCGTCATCACAGTCATCTTTTTAGAGTGTTTTTTAAATTGCATCCTACACTCTCAGAAGAATTCACTGCCCTCCATGATGTAAGAAATGAAGTTCACACTCTGTAGGTTGATCTAGTGGGTCCTTTAAAGATTTTCCACAGCTTTTCAGACCTTATCTCCTACATTTTCAGAATGTGTATATGCTTTCTCCCGGACAAATCAGAGTGCTCTCTGTCCTATGCACGCCGGCACTTTCCAACTCCCATGTGTTTGATTGTGCTATCCCTTTGCCTTAGGTGTCCTTTCCTTCCTTACATTGGCTGAGCTCTGGTTCATCTGAAAGGCTCCACTCCATTGCACCCCTCACCCCCTCCAAACTTTACCTGGTTACCACATCAAAAGTAACTTTTTTTCTTATGAACATAAGACCATTTGCACAGTTTCTATAGCCCTTATTGTATAGCGATCTGCATTGGAATTATTTGTATGTAAAAGAAATTTACCAGAATGTAAGGTTTTCTGTTGTGCTCATTTTTATATTCTACACAGCACCTAGTATAATTCCTTATCAGTTGTATTGACTTAAATGTATTAAATAAAGGAATGAAAAAAGATGGTTTTAACAGTGTGTGTGATTGATTCTGCATTACAATAAACGTGCTATACGCTTACAGAGAGCATTGAGTAGAAGCTCGTATTGCCAAAACTTAATTGGTATCTTACTAGTCTTGGAAATAGAATTGTATTCAGCCTGGAGACTATTACATTCTGAAATGAGTATTGTTTTCAAAGTCATACTAAATCAAAGGGAGTTGATCTATGGACTAAGCAATATTGTATAATGTTAATACTTTACAAAACATAACATTTGGAGGAAATTAAGAATTAAATGATTTTTTAAAACCTCCAATGTTGATCATTTAGGCTCCTTGTTAGATGAAAGCTTTTTTCCCCTGGAAATCTTTTCTGTGGCATGACAGTTATGGACAGTAGTTGGGTGATTTGGGCTATCGAGCTTTATAGTTGCTGTGTTAGCTCATATTTGAATCTATAGAATTCTAGTATGGTTTTGTGTCAGTAATATCTCCTTACGTTGTTCACACAAAATCAGCTAAGAATAATATTTGCAGTGGTTTGCCAGGGTTTTTAGTAGTTGTGGTTATATTTATTCAAAATCTTGGAAGTGAAGGCTTTGATGACTTTGTTATATAAAGTATTAAATAGGTTTTGGTTTGACTAGCAGTCGTAATCCCTTACAGATTTCTCTAGGCTCAGCCTCTTTTCTGCATAGCCTTAGAATGTGGATAATACTAACTTGTATTTTTTTCAATTTGTTGTGTTTTAAACAAAAATACTTTTAGAATCTAAAGAAATGATCAATTTAGGCATATATTCAAAGTAATGTCACATTTCAGTAGGAAAATATTAAATACTTGTATCTGAATTTGAATTGATAATACAGGTACTTGTATATATCTTTAAAAACACAAAGAAGGAAATATACAGATAAATACTGTTGTATGAATAATATAAAGAAAGAAAAAAAGAATACAGGGCTAGGAGAATCAGAGAGAAGTATGCACCAAAATTAAAATATGAAGATGAAATCCAAATGAAGAGCAGGGAAGCTATGTCCTTGTTGGGAAGGAGTAGACATTCTAAAATTATTTTCCATTAATTTCAGTGAAAATGTATCAGAAGAAGAGATTTTTCTATTTCTAGAATGCAGTTTTATTTGAGAAAATGTGTTTTTTAAAATGGCATTATGTTTGCTTTATAACACGTAAATCCTTTTATATGAGTAGTAATATATATATGCTTTCTTTATAGCTTTCCATTGAGATAGGCCATGAAGTTAAAACTCAAAATAAATTATTAGCTGAAATGGTAAGTGGGATTTTAACTTTAAGAAATTTGATTTAATATTCTTAAAGTTAGTATGTTATTCAGGAATAACACTGTTTTAACTTTTATCCATTTTGGAATAGATCCTAGAGATCATAAGTCCTAGATTTTAATCCATTTATATCTAATTGGTTTGGAATAACTACAAAGTGTATCTTTGCTATATTTTTACATTTTTCATTTTGCCTAACACACATAAGTATGAAGAAGAAGTGGAAACCAATGTATCTTTAATCCTGTGTTTAGAAACACTGTTGAAGACTCAGGACAAATGACTATTTTGAATGTTCTTAGAGATCTCAATGGATATAGACTACCAAGTAATCAAAAAGCACCTTACATCCAATCAACCAAATGTCTTGCGCTTAAATGTAAGCCTGTTTCTTTTGCTTGATGTCCTAAGGATCACTTCTGAACAAATCAATAGGATTTGAATATAGTAACATCTAGAGCCTTTTATCTCTAGTTTTAACAGTCTCAGCAATATATACCTTTTCTTCTTCGAGCCTCTTTCCAATCTTTAATCTTTATTTTGGATGTCAGACATCTCTAGACCTTCCCCAGTTTTTCCACATGCTTCTAAAATTGTACTACCCAAAAAGGAATATGGCATTGAAAGCAATGTTCCTATGAAAGCTGTACATTAGAATCATGTGGGGTACTCTCTGAAAATACCGATGCCTGGTTCTCATTCTAAATATACTGATTCAGAATTTCAGGGGAAGGGACCAAGATATGTGTATTTTGAAAAATGATTCTGATACATAACCCTGCTGAAGACATATAGATGTAGAAAGTGCTTGAGCTACATAGCCAGAGCTATGCAAAAGCTGTCATTATGCCAGGGCCTTTACATTTCAGGGTATTAGGTTTTCAGTGAAAGTGCAATATTTCTAGTCCATACCTACTCCTTATCATAAGGACTTTTCCAGCTACGTTTTAATATGGTAGTTTTCCCCATCCATATTTGTAGTTTTTACTGTGTTTTACCACTTCTATATGATATTCTCTTAACTTTTAATAGACTATGCTATACTTCAAAGTCAGCTATATAAATGAAAGGATCTTAAAAGTAAAGGTACATTTAACTGCTAACCAGCTACTTTAAATTTGGGATGAATTGCTGTACTGGGAAGCACACCCATTTGACCTCGGAGAGCATGCCCCCACAAAAAGTGGTAAAAACAGCAAAACAGAAAAAATGCTTTTCCGGCAACTGTGAAGCTGGGGAGATCCTGGCCAGGCTGAGGATGTCAGATCTCATTGTCCTCCCAGCCCTTCGACCCTCCCCTGAGGCCCGCAGGAAAATGGTTTGATCTCCCTCTGCCCCCCAAAAGTGAGGAAAAACCTGTATGATAGACAAACTACCTTTATTGTTAATGTTTTTTAATCCACAAAATTGGAATAAGACCTAAATAGTTTGAGATTTTGAAATACTCTGTGGGTGAAAGAAATGTTTATTGAATAATGAAAGAGTTTTTTAGTCATTGAGAGAATTACTTAGTTTTGCATGGAGTAATCAGGCTGATTATCTGAGTTATAAACAGTTTTCTGAGTTAATTAAACACTAAAAATGCCGTTAAAAATGTATTCTAATAACAATATATCCAATTACTTAAATGTGCACATGTAGAGTATTAGAATCTAAGCATTATATTTTGTTTTTCTTTTCTCCTTATAGGATTCACAGTTTGATTCCACAACTGGATTTCTAGGTAGAACTGTGGAAAAACTAAAGATTTTATCCAGAGGAAGCCAAACAAAGCTGATGTTCTATATGCTGCTGTTTTCATTGTTTGTCTTTTTTGTCATTTATTGGATTATTAAACGGAGGTGATGCAATTAAGTGTGAGTTTGGAATTTGTTCCAACTTAAGTGGCTTGGGGTACCATTTTGGTAAAAAAAAAATCATCAAAACATTCCTAATTTTGAAATACTATGGCTTTTTCCATTGAAGATTACTGAATTTTATTTGTTTTATAAATCACAGATAATACAGTGCTCTTTGAATATTGTTTGTTAGTGACTCATTTTTGCCCCTATTTTCAGGGGCATGGAGACAGCCAAAAGTCAGTGCAGCCCTAACAATTGTTTTTCTGTTATCTTCTGTCAGAATAAATAGCAGTATACTATTGTTGTTACCATAAATGTAGGTGTATGTTCCATGTAAAGAAACCTAGTGGGAGAATACTAGAATGGAGAGCCTGATGCTCAGCTCTTGAGGTGATGAGCAAGTTTGTGATGAAATGATAAATGTATTTTCCTGAACTGACATCAACCCTAGCGATGTACTCCCCTTTCCTCCTTATTTGGTTAAATGGTAGGCAGATTTCTTTCTTTTCTTTTTTTTTCTTTATTGATTTTAGAGAGAGAGGAAGGGAGAGGGAGAGAGAGTTAGAGACATTGATGAGAGAGAAGATCGATTGGCCGCCTCCTGCAAGTCCCCTACTGGGGATTGGACCCACAACCTGGGCATGTGCCCTGACTGGAAATTGAACCAGTGACCTCTTGGTGCATGGGTCGGCACTCAACCACTGAGCCACACTGGCCGGGCAAGGCAGATTTCTTTTTACCCACAATTTTTTCTAATAATTTTTGATTATATGACTCCTCTTCCCCCTTTGCCCAAGGACCTCATTTTTTCATAAAGCTTGTTATTTTGACATATTTCTAGTAGGGTGCAAAAACAATGTGTAATGGTATGAATGTTTATTTTATGTTAGCTTTATACATACCATTAATTTGGCTTAAAATAGTTTTATGATTTTAGTTACTTAGGCCATTTGGTTATCATTTGTGACAGAATAATGTGAAGCTAAAGTAATTGCTAAGCTCTGAATGGAAATAACTTGTTCAAGAAAATTAATTGCATCTGCTTTATTATGTGCTCAAAATAGGTAATTGAAAGTACTCAGCATTAAATTTGGGAGTAAGAGCATTGTTGCTTTAATCCAGTATTTTTGTTTATAGAAAGCAAAACAAAGGTGGCATGTTGAGTAGAAAGAAATATTAAAATGTTCTTAAATACTCTGTATTGCTACTATTTTGGAATCTACTCATTTATGAGCTCTAAAAATAAATTTTTAATGAAACAAATCAATCAACTTTGTTGTTTCTTTAAGTTTGTTATATTTTTTACATTTTTATATAGAACCTGAGCAATGGTCCTGAAAACTCAGATTCCAAGAAAAATCAGGAAACATTGACTCATTTGTATTATTTCAGAACTTGCTTCAAACAAATGAGATAAATCATGACTGCATTTTCAAAAATAATTAATTTTTAAATTTTTTAGTTATAAATCTGTTATTGATTTTGCAATGCATTTTGCTCATTCCTCATTACCTAGCAATTCAGATCCTATGTTTTCTGGTTGGATTTGGTATTCAGGCCTCTGCTTGACAGGTTAAGACACTGCAGCTGAGAGGGGTTAAGTGACTGTGACAGACCTGAGGTGTGATATGAGACACACTGGTTTGTGTTAGATGACGTGGGTTCAAATCTCCATTCCTTCACTTGCTCTGTGTTTTGGGGCCTGTTTCTTCATTAAATCACCTATTTCATAGGATCGTTGTGAGAGACAGGTAATACATTAGAAAGTACCTTTTTTAGTCACTCAGTAAATATTAGTTCTTCCTATCATTACAGACACATCAAAAGGAGTTATTTTAAGAGCAAGACAATACATTGGTTTCAGGCTTTGATGATGACGTGACCTCTAGGTGGAAATTTCTATCAGACAATAAGAGATTGATTTTTTTTAAAAATAATTATTTAATTATGTACTCTGTGCCAATTGTGTGACATCCAGAGCTCCGGGAAGACTTAGAAATCATTGCAATAATTAAAACTGCAAAAAGAAAAGAACGAAAGGCCAAAGAAAAATGACTGGAAAATGGAGACAGAAGGGAATCAACAAGAAATGGGATCAAGGCCCTAGGAAAACCAGTGATGGCAAGACAAGGATGGCTTTCAAGATTAAGCATTGGCTGTTATATGAAAGTACTTTGTAAAATATTAAAACACGGTTTAAATTTTGGATATTATTATCATTAAGGAGGTGATGATAAGGGGTTTGGTGTAATGTCAGTGTATTTCTTATCACTGCACTCTCCAATATTTATTTTAGAATTCTTTGTAAGAACTGCCTAAAAACAGGTCCCTAACCACTATTTCATATCACCCCTCTCTCATCACTGCCTTTGCTGAGATTCCTGACAGGCAGCTCCTGAAAGGACCTGTCCCTGCCCCATCAGGGATCTGTCTGCCAGCACCCTTTTCTTCCTTCTGTTTGGGGACCCACAAAGAGAAAGTGCTCCCAGAATTGAAATTTGGGGAAAACATCAAATATATAAAAGTTCTAATTCTTGTCAAGCTCATCACTAACTCTGAAAAAGAAATTACTGCCATATGTATCTGGGCAGTTGATTTTAGTAATTAAACAGGCAAAATATTCACATTATAGTTTTTATTCAAACCACACAAGACTTGCAGATGTTTGGGTGGTAGGAACACACTGTAAAGTCTGTATTTTAAATGGTAAAGCAGAATCAGAAAGCAATTCATAAAAATCTATAAAAATCCCAGATATCCAAAATTTTCTGCAAAATATCTAGTCCATTTTACTAAGAGTTGGTCCTTGGAAGTGTGCCAACATATCTGTAAATAATAAAAAGTATAACATATCTGCACCATCCCCTACAGATATCAGGCATCGGTCTCCACAGTGAGGGAAGGGAGAAGTATACATATTATTGCTAGAATTTAAATTAGCATGCACATTAATTCTTGGATACTACTTGGGCAGCGAATAATTGTTCAATCTAAAACAAATATGTAACACTTTAAGCATTTGAATTCTGGAGCAGAAAACCCTGGTACCTGCACCCATAGAAAGCTCTGGTTCAAATACATTAGTTTTCCTAATTTTTCCATGCTCTTAAATTTCAGATTATATGTATTGAGTTTACTCTCTTGTAGAGAAAGTGGAAAAAGTGCATGATAATTTTGGTTCATTTAGTCAGTAAATAACTTCATCAGACCATACTGCTGAATTAACTAAGTATTTACTGGGAAGCAAGCGAGCATCGTAGCTATGACTGAAAGCAGTGAAGTCACAATGCCTGAACATAAATCCTGGCTCCACTACTCACATGATGACCTGGGACTAATGACCTCTCCACCTTCGTTCTTCTATTTGTAAAATGGGAATGAAAATTGTATATAGATAGCAGTAATGCACAATCAGAGTTCTTTACTTGTAAAGAACTTATATTGGTTCCTGGTACTCAATGATGCTGCCTTCAGGGTGGTTGCTCAGAGTTCTCTTTTTAAGTTTTAGTTTTCAAAATGTAAACTACAAAACCTCATAAAACAATAGCATTTTAATATTTAAATTTATTATGATTTTAATATACTTGTTTAAATTCTTTTTTTTTTTCTTTATTGATTTTAGAGAGAGAGGAAGGGAGAGGGAGAGAGAGAGAGAAACATCGATGAGAGAGAACATCGATTGGCCGCCTCCTGCATGCCCCGCACTAGGGATCGGGCCCACAAAGTGGGCATGTGTCCTGACCAGGAATCAAACCAGTGACCTCTTGGTGCATGGGTCAGCGCTCAACCACTGAGCCACCCCGGCTGGACTGTTTAAATTCTTTGTACCTTCATATGGCCTAGAATCAATCACCAGGAAGTTCTCATGTAATAAGGTTTAATATAAATTAACTATGTATGTAAGAAAGTGAAAAGGAAGAAAGAATATATATTCTCATATATATTTGTATATATATTCATATACTGAGAGAGGAAGAGAAACATTTCAATCACCTTTGCGTTTATATAGTCTGCAATTTAAATTACATTAAACTTTTTTGGAGGATGTGGGCATTCTAAAAACAGGCAGTATAAACTTTTATGTGAAGTAGTTTGCTTTTTAATTGAGTGTGCAAGTGTTTTATTCAATATATACTTTTGCTTTTGCTCTTAGTAATGGAATGATGTATATTTTCAGGAAACTTAATTTCTAATTATACAATTCCTACTGGTTCTAATCTATGCCAAGTTAATTAAAAATCGGTTATGTGTTCATATAACCAAGAGTATTTTCTCATGACTTAAATTTCTGTTCTAGTACTTAGATAGAACTATTATAAATATGTTTCTCTTGGAGCTGTACCATCGGGTATTTAAAACTCATTTCTTCCTTACCAGTGAGAAAATATTTAGGAACTGTTACATCTTCAGAAAATATCTGTGTGCTGTCTAATGACCACATATCCCATATACTTAGTTTTTCTATATATTTAGGGATATAAATTCCTAATAATAAAAGAACATGAAAATTATTCAAAGAAAAAATATTTTTAAATTTAACTTTATTGTTGAATGTATTACAGTTGTCCCCCCTTTTGCCCACTTGACCCCCTCCCCCTCACTCCTGTCCCCTTCCCCCAGGCCTTCACCACACTGTTGTCTGTGTCCAGGGGTTATGCAGTTCTTTGCTTAGTCTCTTCCTGCCCTGCCCCCCCTCTGAGATTCCTCAGTCTGTTCCCTGCTTCCATCGTCACTGGATCTATTTTGTTCATCAGTTTATTTTGTTTATTGGATTCCACATATAAGTGAGATTAGAAAAAATACCCCCAAAATTTATATAGAACCAAAAAATACCCCGAATAGCCACAGCAATCTTGAGAAAGAAGAACAAAGTTGGAGGATCACAATACCGGATATCAAGTTAGAGTGCAAAGCCACTATAATTGCCCAGCTGGTATGGCTCAATGGATTGAGCATCCCATGGACTGAGAGGTCCCAGTTTGATTCCTGGTGAGGGCACATGCCCAGGTTGTGGGTTCAATCCCCAGTAGGGGGCATGCCGGAGGCAGCTGATCAATGTTTCTCTTTCCCACTGATGTTTCTATCTCTCTCTCTAAATCAATAAAAACATTTTTTAAAAAGCCATTGTAGCCCTGGCTGGTTTGACTTAGTGGTTAGAGCGTCAGCCCGTGGACCAGAGAGTCCCGAGTTCGGTTCCCGCTAAGGGTATGTACCTCGGTTGCGGTTTGTCCCTGGCCCCAATTGGTGTCATGTGGGTGGCATCCAGTCGATGTGTCTCTCTCACATCGATGTCTCTCTCTCTCTCTTCGTCCCTCTCTCCCTCCCACTCTATCTGAGGATAAATGCAAAAATGTCCTCGGGTGAGGATAAAAAAATTTTTTAAAAGCCATTGTAATCAAAACAGCCTGGTACTGGCACAAGAACACAAGAACAAGTATATAGATCAATGGAACAGAACAGAGAACCCAGAAATCAACTCATGCCAATATGGTCAATTAATATTTGACAAAGGAGGCAAGAGCATATAATGGAGTAAAGACAGCCTCT
Source organism: Tadarida brasiliensis (assembly GCA_030848825.1). NCBI lineage: Eukaryota > Metazoa > Chordata > Mammalia > Chiroptera > Molossidae > Tadarida > Tadarida brasiliensis. The sequence goes on along the minus strand of CM061267.1, from coordinate 70,298,581 downwards.
TCAATAAATGGTGCTGGGAAAATTGGACAGGCACATGCAAATAAATCAAATAAATAAATAAATAAATAAATAAATAAATAATAAATAAAACTAGACCACCCACTTACACCATACACAAGAATAAACTCAAAATGGATAAAGGACTTGAATGTAAGTTGTGAAACCATAAAAATCCTAGGAGAAACCATAGGCAAAATCTGAGACATCTAATGTAGCAGAATTTTCATGGATACATTGCCTAGGGCAAGAGAAACAAAAAAATAAATGGGACTACATCAAAATAAAAAGCTTCTGCACAGCAACATCAACAAAATGAAAAGGGATCCCACTGTATGGGCGAACATATTTGCCAATGATACATCTGATAAGGGGTTAATTTCCAAAATATGTAGAGAACTCATACAACTTAAGAAAAGGAAGGAAAACAATCCAATTAAAAATGGGCAAAGGACCTAAATAGATAATTCTCCAAAGAGAACATACAGATGGCCAAGAGGCATATGAAAAAAATCCTCAAAGTCCCTAATCATCAGAGAGATGCAAATTAAAATGACAATGAGGTATCATCTCACACCTGCCAGAATGGGTGCCATCAACAAATCAACAAATGACAAGTGCTGGTGAGGTGGAGAAAAGGGGACTCTAGTACACTGCTGGTGAAAATGCAAGCTGTTGCAGCCACTATGAAAAACAGCATGGAGTTTCCTCAAAAAATTAAAAATTAAACTGCCATGTAACCCAGTGATCCCACTTCTAGGAGTATATCCTAAGAAGCCTGAAACACCAATTAGAAATAATATATGCACCCTATGTTCATAGATCTAGAGATAGCCCAAGTGCTCATCAATAGATGAGTGGATAAAAATACTGTGGTACACATACACAATGGAATGCTATACAGCTATAAAAAAGAAGGATCTCTTACTCTTTGAGACAGCATGGAGGGACCTGGAGAGTATTATGCTAAGTGAAATAAGCTAGTCAGAGAAAGACAAGTAGAAAAGAAAATTTTAACTATCACAAATAAAATATTTTTGTCTAACTCATTCAGGAAGAGAATATTTGATGTCTATCAATATGGGGCTGTATGTTAAATACCTGTGTTTTTCCTAGAGCACTCGGCATAATAGTAGATCCCAAGAAGTGATTGGTGAATAAATTAACAGTTCCTACTAGAGAACATGTCTTTTTTTTATTATCTTTCACTAAAATTTCAGTGCTGAGACCACAGAATGCCCTTAATAAAAATGTGTGTCTTGAGCCCAGCCGGTGTGGCTCAGTGGTTGAGTGTCAACCCATGCACCAAGAGGTCGCTGGTTCGATTCCCGGTCAGGGCACATGCCCAGGTTATGGGCTAAATCCCAAGTCAGGGGGCATGCAGGTGGCGGCCAATTGATGTTCTCTCTCATCGATGTTTCTATCTCTCTCCCTTCCTCTCTCTCTAAAATAAATAAAGAAAAAAAAATGTGTGGCTTGATTAATAACATACCTGTTCAGTTGCTAGCTGAGCATCTTTGAATATTGGAGGCATACTATTATAGCCATTGGGTTAATTAGGGACCAAAAATTGTTGCTAGTTTAAAATTCTTATGGTTTTTCCTTTTATAAAGCTGAGGGAAGAGGGGTTAAAATCGAATGCTCTGCCTACAGCGTCAAGAATGGATGCCACTTAATCAGACACGTGGCAGGAGAGTTGGGGAAAGCTGTTTAATAGTCCTCTTCCATGACCATTCAGATTTCAAAACCTAACAGGTTTACCAACATCTCTGACCTAAGTTGATCAGGTAAGTAGGGCATTCCATTCTAGAAAACCTAGGGGGGTTTTGTTTGGTTTTTAAGAATGTTATATTTGTTTCTGTTTCTAAGTAATTAGACTTGACTCCTGTCCTTAGCCAAGAAATCTGCATTTCACTCAACAAGATGTGTATCTCACTTAGGAATGTAAGTGGGGGCTTCTCCTTTATCGGGGAGTTTCACAGACACAAACATTAAGAACTTATTCAGGTCAGAGTGTGGGGCATTACATTTTGGGTGCTGTTAGGCCCATCCACTCAGCCTAGCCCACCTGGGTCGTCCACATTTTGCTGCCATTGACAACAGAGAACAGATGATATATAGATACAGGTATAGATGTTTTATTTTGTACCTGTCAGAACAGGCATTCCATTCTCATTCATGAAAGGCAAGTAATGAATATTAGCAACTGAGAAACTCAGCTCTTTATGTCTACTATGGAGTTTCAGAGCCAAAAGTTTCTGGTCTGTTCACAGGATTATAGAATTTTGAACTGGAAATGAGACACGATCTAATTCTAACACATTGTTTTTAAAATGCAAGGTTCTGGTTTGCACCTCTTCACAGGTATAATTGAGAGATGACGGAGGATTCGTTGGTCAAGAGGTACACGTAGGTGAAGTAACTGACAGATGAGTCTTTCTGGTCTGGCTACCTTCATCTCTCATTACCAACTTTCTGACGTTACCTTCAGAGCTGAGGAAATAGCAGCAGAATTGGTAAGAAAAGAAGACTGGTGTTGGGGGAACAGAAAAAGAAACATTTAACTCATTACATCACAGGAGGACCACTGTGGTCCACTGGGAACGGCACAGCCACCAGCTCTCAGACGGTCTAGGTCCTGGGTACACAGGGAGGGATGAACGCAGGGAAATCTCCAGGGGAACGAGTCCACTGAACAGACTATCAGGATGCGGCACAGAAAGACCAAGGGCAGAAAAACTGAAGGTGAATGAGAATTCCAACCTGTATCTGTCTTCCTAAAGGAAAGGGGGAGAAAATGAAACCAGGTGAGTTTTGAAGAGATAATGGATGACAGTGCTCCAGAATTGATGAACATTTTCCAGAACTGGAGAAATACATGAGTTCTCAAATTGATATGCTAAACTACAATGCAAGGAAGGTTATAAAGGAAAAAACTAAATTAGGCATAACATATTAAAAGTACAAACAAAACATCAAATATAGAAAAGAAAATCTTGCCCTGGCCAGTTTGGCTCAGCGGTTGGAGCGTTGGCCTGCGGACCAGAGAGTCTCGGGTTCGGTTCCCGCTAGGGGCACATACCAAAAAAAAAAAAAGAAAAGAAAATCTTAAAAATACTTCTTCAGTATGAAAAAATTGAATGTAGGAGGAAGAAGATGAATATAAGATCACACTCTAAAGGGGAAAAAAAAACACCTAATTTATCTGGCCATATTTTTGGCAAAATTTAACTGTTCCTAGCCTTACTTTCAGGGCTTACAGGCCAAGGAAAATGGGGTAAAGATGGTATATGAAATAAAACCATTTCAATCTATGGAACTCCAAAATAGAGGCTCAAGTAACAGCACTCCAGACCATAGGTGAGGATGAGTGGGAACAGGGGCCAGAGAGGAGCTGAGCCCACTTTTTTTTTTAATCCTCACCAGAGGATATTTTTCCATTTATTTTCAGATAGAGTGGGAGGGGGAGAGAGAGAGAGAGAAACATCGATGTGAGAGAGACACATCGACTGGTTGCCTCCCGCACGACCCCGACCAGGGCCAGGGACCGAACTGCAACCGAGGTATGTGCCCTTGACTGGAATTGAACCTGGGACTCTTTGGTCCACAGGCTGATGCTCTAACCACTGAGCCAAACCAGCCAGGGTGAGCTGAGCCCACATTTATGCCCCAACCTCATGTAATTATGTCACACCTGCTATTACACAAGCGACAGCGTGGCTGCAAGTGTCCTGCTCCTTTTTGCACAAGGAATAACATCCAGTAACAAACACAGTTGGAAAGTCAAATCTGGTAAAACACATAGGATTATGGGAGTTTAAGAAGACTCATTTCACTAACTTGTAACTTCAGAACCCACAGCAGTTCCGCTGATGCCCAGAGAAGCAGGGACTCTCCAGCAATAGAGGGAATAAGACGCTGCCGGGTGGGTTCCTCACTCCCATGCCTGGAGTTGAGGGGTCAAAGGAACACAGGATTAAAACTGGACAGAATTGTTGGCACAGGGAATGAGAACCAGGGCTGTTGGTTGCATGCCCTGGTCTATTCCTAGTGACCAGGTGCTTGATAAATATTTACTGAGTGAACAAATAAAGGGAATCTGAAACACAAAGGAAGATTTTACTTTAGTAGGCAATTTAAATCACTCTGAAATACATCACACTCTGTCAAGATAAATTTAAAAATAAACAGAATCTAGCTACTGATTCTCTGTGCAATCATATTGGAAAGAGGACATGGTTCTGAAAATTAAGAGAGATGTTACATTGAAGTTCACTAGTTTGTGACATGAAACTCAGGGAAAATTCCACTATTTTCAGGCAATAAGAGCATCTTTTTAAATAAAAATATTTATAAAGCATCTTTCAGTTGGCTGTATGTCCTTGCCATTGCAGTGAAAAGTGGCACAGCGAGGCTTGGGTGGTGGACGTTGATGATTTCTGTGTTCCCAGCACCAGGCAGCTCGGCCTATTACGGGGCATCCTCTGACTGTGTGAGTGTGGCTTCCTACCCCAGCATCCAGAGGGGCTAGAGACACTTTCTTCCTGCCATCCTGATAGCCTGGGTATAGGCTCGGAATCTAGGTCGACCAGTTGGGTATGTCCAGCCCAATGATGCAAGTAGCTGAGAAACGACCAATGGCAGAAGCCACAGCATCAATTGTTCAACAAACACGGGTGTGGAGTCCAGCGGCAGCAGCCTTGAGTGCCTCGAGTTGAGTCACCTGGCAGAGACAATAAAACAGTGGCCTTGGTGTCCACTAGCAGCAATGCTGGTGGCATCCCACCCAGAGTGCTCGTGAGATAGGACGGGCCGTGCTCCTTCTCTCTGGCCAATCTTCATTTGTTCATATGCATTTTCTGTTCTCCATCCCCCAGCTTCCAGAATGGTTACATGGACGACGTTCAGATGGATTCATTTCCAAGTGAGCCAAAGCATTGGCTTAACATAAAACTCCGACTGATAGTCCTTGCCATTCATGGCACAAGTTCAACTATTAAAGCAATTTTAATATTTCTAAGAGAAAACACTCAAAATGGACATATGGTGTTGTACCTTACGTATTTGCCACTTTAACTTGGAGAAGAAGAAAACATTCCGTGAGTTGTGGTGTGGATTAATTAATTTGTTAAGAAGTATTTCTCACTGGTCTTGGTACTACGTAACTGTCACCTATGCAGACAGCAATACAGACCATAGCAGCGGCAAAGACTATATTCAGCTCAAAATCTGACGATGCTGGATCATACACTTTGTCTTTCAGATAATGTATCCTTATTACAAAGGCATGTTTCATTTTTAACTAGGTACCTTACCTCTTAGGAGTATGATATTGATGATGTTTTTAGTCTCTACACGGCTGTTACTTTCCTGTGAGTGGTAAGTAGCAGCTGATTGGGGACATACCAGTGCTAATTCATCATTTGAACATCCTCTGGGTCATACATAAACATAAATTAGACTCGCATGTATATGCTACAGTAATCTAAAAGGCTTCATCACATTATCATAGTTCTAGAAGAAAACTGGATGCTATTCCCAATAGTCTCTGGTTGCTGCAGGAGAGAAAAAAATATATATACATAATGTATATATTCCATCTTATAAAATCTTCTGATTCTACAATTGCACTTAAATTTCCTTTCGTTGACTAAGTCAGGGACATCTTCACGTCAACAGAAATGTAAACTTTCATAATGAAAAAAGAATAAAACATTTCCAATCTTAAATGAAAGGAAGATGTAATTAAATAAATGTTTATTTTCCAAAGGACCCAAATGTAAACATATTGATCAATGGGATTTTTGTCAAATAGAGGACTTTTTGTTCCACAGAATGTTAGGTTCAATAGTTTATTCTTGTGGGACGGAAACACAGAGGTGCTACCCCTCAATAGCCTCCTACAAGCCTGGATATTGTAAAACAATGACTTGACTTCTGCTGTGTGTGTGTTTTCGTTTTTTTAAGAAAAAAAATGCTTTATTACTAGTGGATTCCAAGTCCATCTTTATGAACTGGTGATTCTGGGTACTGACAGAGAAGAACATACTTTATTTCCTTAAGGAAGAATGAATTAATCACTGGCACCAATACTCAATCTAAAGGACAAAAAAATGGGCTCTCCTCTGACTTAACCTGATCACTATTTAGCAACTTCTACACAATTCCTATCCATGCAACTGCCCACATCTACTTATTTGGAACTATTTTATATTATGTAGGTATAAGTATTTTACAATCACAATTTAAATAAATAATCTTTGGCACCCAGAAATAATGAGTATAGATCTGATTAGGAGAGAGGGGAAATATAGATTTTATTAAAATGTTTAAATGACTAGATAAATGTTTTCAAGTTCTGTAGTATCCAGTAAAGCTTATTATCTGGATAAATATTCTTAAAAGTTGAGAACTATAAATATATGGGAGATTGATATAAAATTCTTAACTCATATAATAAATACATTTAATAAGTGAAATATCAGCATTTAAAATTTCTTAAGTCTAAAACCACTAAACTGCAGAAAAGATGTCATTAAGAAAAATTAAAGCCACCATAGGTTTCTATTTCACAAGAAATAAAGTAGTCAATTTAAAATTATTATTGCTGATACTCATCTACTTCTATTATCACAAGAAACAGTAAAATAATATTTTTTAAAAAGTTAATGGTTATGAAAGAGATTTTAGGGGCATTATGATCCAAACCACCACTTAAAAAAAATGATAAAACCAAGAGAGCATCATAGAAATTGGATTGCCTAAGAACACAGAGATGGTTGGGCAGAAGTTGAAACTAGGTCTGGTTACCTTTTTTTTTTTTTTTATCCTCATCCGAGGACATTTTTTTTTTTTTTTTTTGCATTCATCTTCAGATAGAGTGGGAGGGAGAGAGGGAGGATGAGAGAGAGAGAGAAGCCACCCACATGACCCGGACCAGGGCCAGAGACAAACTGCAACCGAGGTATGTGCCCTTAGTGGGAATCGAACCCAGGTCTCTCTGGTCTGTGGGCCGATGCTCTAACCGCTGAGCCAAACCGACCAGGGCCTGGTTACCTTTTAATCACCTGCCTTTGTCCACATCACTGCCTATGCTCCACCTCAACCCTGCTTGCTTCTCAATCACGTTTGTCCTGTGAATGTTACTCAAAGGGAATACGGGTAACAGCACGTTGTTTGTTGTTTTAAAGTATCTAAGTATATACATCAGGCAAGAAAGGATTGGTTGTGCCCTGGCCAGGTAGCTCAGTTGGTTAGAGCGTCATCCTGACAGGCCATGGTTGTGGGTTCAGTCCCCAGTCAGGGCACTTACAGGAATCAACCGATGAATGCATAAATGAGTAGAACAGCAGAATAATGTTTCTCTCTCTCTCTCTCTCTCTCTCTGTCTCTGTCTCTCTCTCTCTCTCTCCCTTCCTTTCTTTCTCTAAAATCAATAAATTAAAGAAAAATATTTAAACAGAAAAAAGTATTGGTTATGCTATGGTCTTGGTGGTTTAGAACCCCAAAGTCTATTTCTTGCTCTTGCTGCACGCCCATTCCAGGTTGGCGAGGAGCCGTGTGATCCTCAACGCTCATGTGAGGGCGGTCCCATGTCAGGCTTCATAAGGACTGAAGGGAGGAAAATGGAAGCTGCAAACAGCACTTTAGGGATGTGCTCAGAAGTGACACGTGGCACCTTGTTCCTATTTCACCCCCAAAGCCCATCTCCTGGACACCCAAACTTTAGAAGGCAGGAAGACAAATCTTCCCATGTGCCTAGAAGGAAAGAGAAATATTTGGTGGGCAAGCATTAATGACTACACTATATATAAAATAGCTATTCTTTTGAGCTTTGCAGGGAAAATATTTACTTCATTATACATTCCATGTAAAATGAATATTCATGTATCTGTGAAAATGCTACCAGAAGACAGAGGCTAATAAAATTTGATATCTGATTATACCTGCCTGCTATTTTTTTCTTCATTGATTTTTCTTAGAGAGAGAGGGAGAGAGAGATGGAAACATCGATGAGCGAGAACATCGAATGGCCGCCTCCTGCATGCCCCCCACTGGGGATTGGGCCCACAACCTGGGCATGTGCCCTGACCGGGAATCGAACCAGTGACCTCTTGGTGCATGGGTGAGCGCTCAACCACTGAGCCACACTGGTTAGGCTAGACTTTTAAATGGATAACATGAGAGGCAAAAAATGAGGCTTTAAAACCAGGTTTTTAAATCCCATTGTAATTTGAAGCTTTAATTCCTTGAAAAATACACTTGTTTATTAAGTAATGCTATTCCCCCTCAACTCAATGAAGTCACTGCAGAAAATTATGCTATTGATAGTTTTTCTGTTTTATTGAAAAAAACCACATGGTTTGAGAGAAGCAACCAGAGAAAGATTGAAACTAGGTGTAGAGGTCTAAACATCTAAATAGGAATAAAAGACTGTCACTAAATACACTACATGCTTTTAGGCGAAAGAAAGTTAGAGGCCAAATAAATTGTACCTTCACTGTGTACAGTGTATTTGTTATGTTAGCTCATTTAAACATTTTTTTCAGTTGCTGTGCAGCTTATGCAAGCTTAATATATGACAACAATTGCCTGCACAAAGATTAATGATATTATGACCATTTTGAGAATGTAATGCACCCAAAGTTCTCAAATAGCCAATGAACGGGACGTTTTGGTGGAGCAGGAAAAACTTTGAGTCAGAAATGCATAGGTTTACATTTTAGCTTTTCAATTCTATCTGTATGGTAGGTCATGTCATCTCTCTGGCCCTGTTTCCTTTTCTCTGAACTGGGGATACTTTTATCGATGCCATAGAACTGTTGAGGGGATCATTCATTCACTCATTAAACAAAATGTTTAATTATCCTCTCCACGTGCCATGCACATTACTAGGCATTAGGGATACAATGAAGCACAAAGCAGGCAAGGGAGAAGCTAAACCCATAGATAAATAGGAGAAACATACTTTGATAAAGAAGTAAATAAGTTGGATAATCAGAGTTCGAGGCAGTGGGGAGAATGGTCAGAGAAGGCCTCTCTGAAGAGCTGAGATTGGGACAATGGCGACGAGCCAGCCAAGCAAAGGGCTTGGGGGGAAGCCAGCTGGACAGGGGAAATAGCCAAGTGCAATGATATGGAGGATGACTCAATGAGATGGCACAGAAAAAGCACCTGGCTGGTGGCTCAGTTGACTGGAGCATTGTCCTGTACACCAAAAGGTTGTGGGTTCGATTCCCGGTTAGGGAACATACCCAGGTTTCGGGTTCTATCCCCAGTCAGGGCGCTTATGGGAGGCAACCCATTGATGTTCCTCTCTCACATTAATGTTTCTCTCTCTTTCCCCCAATTCCTCTCTAAAAAATCAATAATAATGTATTCTCGGGTGAGGATTAAAACAACAACAATAATAAAAACACCCCAGAACATCCAGCTTCTCCCTCACCCTCTGCACACTCCCACCTACTCACTCAGATAGTCATCCTGCTTTGCAAACACTTCACTGAACATGTGATAAAAGTTGTGATGAGTTTCAATGGCATAAAATCTAGTGAGGAAATAGCGACCACCAAAAGCCTTTGGGGAAATTCATTATTAGTGTTAATACAGTCATTTAAGCCTAATTTGCCTGAGACAGTTTCAAAGAGAAAGGAAAAACATCATGTTGAATACAGTTACCTAGGAATGTGTAATCTTGGAATAGGTCATCAATTCTAAAACATTCAAATAAAAATGAGCCTGCTATTCCCCTTTCTACAATTTAATTAATAATTAACTAACTGTACTATATTAACTTTTCACCACAATAAGTAATTTAACAATATATTGAAATAATATCCAAGTTCAGTTACTTGATCTCAGAGTGGTAGCCAAAGTTGCTAAATCATCCAGGCTGAGCTGAACAAATATCTTGTAAAAGTTTTCAGCTTGATGTCACTGGAGGGGTTTGTCCATTTATGTGCCTTGTTAACTTTACTGAAAAATTGCTCTGAGGAAAATAGGGGACCACAGACCGTCCAAATAAAATCACCTTTAGAAGATGCAACAACAAAACTCTACCACTAAGCTCCATGTAACATTTTGATCAAGGATACCTGTCAAACACCAGGCAATAGTCCTGTTAAAGGACTATCCTTGGAAAACCAGGGGCCCAAAAATGCATCCCTTGTGCTAAAGCCCACTGTACTAAACCTAGGTTGAATACTTGACCTAATTACTATTTCGGCCTCTCCCTGAAATATAATCTTAATCAACCAGTCTGGAATTTCTGGTCAACACCAATGAGGCAATCTCTAGAAGCAATGTGCATGATAAAAAGCCTTGCCAGCCCTGGCTGGTTTGGCTCAGCTGTAGAACATTGGCCCGTGGACCAATGAGTTGCGGGTTCAATTCCGGCCAAGGGCATGTACTTCGGTTGCAGTTTGTCCCCGGCCCTGCTCAGGGTCGTGCGGGAAGTCACCAGTCGATGTGTCCCTCTCACGTCAATGTTTCTCTCTCCCTTTCTCTGCCTCTCTCTCCCTCCTACTCTATCTGAAGATAAATAGAAAAAACATTCTCGGTGAGGATTTTTTTTATATTAATTTATTTTTGTTACAGATGTTTCTCCTTTTTCCCCCATTGACTCCCTCCTCCCCCTCCCTCCCTGCCCTGTCCCCAGTTTTGTTGTCCATGTCCATTGGTTATGCATACATGTGTATAAGTTCTGTGGTTTATCGCTCCCCTCTCGCACTCCCTCTTCTGGCAATTGTCAGTCTGCACCCCACTTCCACGTCTCTGGGACTACCCTGTTCCTCAGACTGTTATGTTCATTATATTCCCGAAATAAGTGAGATCATATGATATTTGTCTTTCTCTGCTTGGCTTGTTTCGCTTAGGATAATAGTTTCCAGGTCCTCCCATGTCGTCTCAAAGGATAAGAGATCTTTCTTTCTTACAGCTGTATAGTACTCCATTGTGTATATGTACCACAGCTTTTTTATCCATTTGTCTACTGATGGACACTTGGGCTGTTTCCAGATCTTAGCTATTGTAAATAGCGCTGCTATGAACACGGGGGTACATATATTCTTTCTGATTGGTGTTTCAGGCTTCTTAGGGTATATTCCTAGGAGTGGGATCACTGGGTCAAATGGTAATTCAATTTTTAATTTTTTGAGGTAACACCATAGTGTTTTCCATAGTGGCTGCACCAGTCTCATTCCCACCAGCAGTGTACTAGAGTCCCCTTTTCTCCACACCCTCGCCAACACTTGTTGTTTGATGCTTTGTTGTTGGCGGCTATTCTGACAGATGTGAGGTGATACCTCATTGTTGTTTTAATTTGCATCTCTGATGATTAGTGATGTTGAGCATTTCTTCATATGTCTCTTAGCCATTTGTATGTCCTGATTGGAGAGGTGTCTATTTAGTTCCTCTGCCCACTTTTACTTGGATTTTAAAAAAGCCTTGCCATTCCCTTCCTCCTCCAAAACAGTTGTTCAGATCTAAAAATAATCCTTTCTTTTCTTTTGTTAATGGTTCTCTTGCCCCACCCTTCTTCTTACAAAAACCTTCCACTTTGTACAACACTTTAGAGCACCCTTTGACTTGCTAGCTGGGATGCTGCCCGATTCATGAATCACTTACTAAAGCCAGTTAAATCTTCAAATGGATTTAGTGAATTTTGTTCTTTAACAGCCTCCTGAGTCAACATATATAAAATTCATACTTAGGAAGACAGACGTATATTAAAGATAGGAAAGATTCCAAGCGCGATCCTAGTTTACACGTTGCAGCAGAGTCTGAGTCACTGTGAGAGGGAATTTTCCGCCTCCATTGAGTGAAAGCCTGTGAGCAGTGAACAAATCTGTACCTCCTTTACGATTCTCTGCCAGAGATGTCTACAGGAGGCCAGGCTGAAGTATCCAACTGCTCATCCTCAGACAAGGACATTTTTATTAACCACAAATTATCAAGATGAGATAAAATAGCAAACAAAAGAGCACTGCAATGCTAAGCTAATTCCTATTTTTAAAAATGTAATAAAATTAATTTTTTTTTTCTTTTACAGGTACCCAGAAAACTATTGTTTAGAGCTCCTGCCGAATTCAGCTTGACTAGTAGATAAGTAAAGCTGATAGCACCAAAGCATTCTTATTTTAGACTATTCAAATTGTCATTACACCACTTAATGTGACTATTATATATGGGTATATGTATATGTGTATATATATATATATATATATATATATATATATATGTTTACCATTGTAGGTACCTTTCAAATGCATCCTGTTTAGTAAAGCTCTCAAAATAATCTTGTCAGATTTTTTTTTGCTCTATTTTGGAAAGTAAAATTTTATCCTTCCTTCACAATGTGATAAATGGTTCTGGATATAAGAAGGATGAGGAGGAGCAAGGCTGAAAAAGTGATTTGGGTTTTCCACCACACCAGCCTTCCATGGTCCACTGATTACTTGCTTGGCTCTTCTGCATCTCTCCCGAGACTAGAGTTATTCAACTTGAAACAAAATTGTCAAATGAGTGAGAAACTGAAATGTAGGTTTTGTTTTGTTTTTTTCCACAGTGGATCCTTCAGGTTCCAAGTAATGACAACAGCGGAAGTCTGTTTCTGCTAATTTCAGTTCTGCCTTGGCATTTGTCCAGAAGCCTAAAAGGAAACAGGCTTCTTTTCAGTCCCATCTGTCACAGCCACAGAATTATATAATAAAATGTCAAAATAATGACTCTGAGGCACTGTGAAACCCTACAGTGCCTTCCAAAACTTCCAAGAACGACGCAAGTTTTTTCTTGAACAAGTACATTTTGTAGGCTCATACCGCTTTGAAAACTGAACATCAATATGTGGCGTTACGGTTGAGCATAATAGTAAAAGATAGTATCATGACACTCTTCAACTATTCAAGAGAAAGCAACATTTTCCACATATGCTCATTATATCTGGGATCATTGCAGCTTTCGAAAATGGTAGCTGTCTGCTTGTAATTAGATAATAAAGGATGACTCGGTGGCAATTGAAGTATCTATACAAAAACCACATTAACTGGGATGGCATTTCTCCTATCAAAAGCCGGATTTTTTTTTTTTTTCTGTTAAAGCTTTCAGATACTTTCTAACATGTGATATAAAAAGTTTGCATTATCTTATTAAAATAAAAACCAATGTGTTATTTTTTTCATAATCAAAGCCACATAAGGAAATTCCTGACCAAAAATAAAAATAATAACATATCTTGTCCTAAATACACATGCTCATTACTGAGATTTTAGAAAATGGAAAAGCATAAAGGATAAAATAAAAATCATCTATATTTTCACTTTTCAAAGATACCTACTCTTAATATCCTGGTACATTTTGTTCCAGTTTTTAAGCTTTTCGTTTTGAAAGAATTTTAGGCTGATAGAAAAGTTGCAAAAATAGCACAGAAGGTTACCTTACATCCTCCACACCTCTCCCCTGAATGCTAATACCTTGCGTAACCATAGTACTATTACCCAAACAAAGAAATCAACATTAGTACAATACTATTAATTAAACCACAGACTTCACTTAAATTTCTCCATGCCCTTTTCCTGTTCCCAGATTCTCTTCAGGATCCCATCCTGTATTTAGTTGTCATGACTCTGTGGTCTCTGACTTGTGACATGTGATGGTGTTGACACGCCTGAAGAGTGCTGGTCAGTTACATTGCAGAATGTTCATTCCTTTGGCTTTGTTCGATGTTTTCTCGTGATGAGATTGAAGCCAGGTGTTTTTGGCAAGAACAGCACAGAGGTCATGTGTCCCCCTCCGTGTGTCTTATCAGGGATCATGCGATGCCATCGTGTCATGGGTTATGTTAACCTCGATCACTTTGTGGAAGTGGTTCCTGCCAAGTTTCTTCACTCTAAAGTTATGATTTCCCCCTTCGTGATCAACACATGTTTTGGAAAGGATACTTTCAAATGCAAATAGTGTATTATTTCTCCTCAAACTTTCACTAATAATTTTAGTCTCCATCAGGGGATCTTGCCGACAATAATTTGCTGTAGTATTCTAATGGTGATCTTCTATTTCCCTCATTACTTCTTCATGTATTAGCTGGGGTCCTTTTCTAAGGAAGAGCTGTCTCTTCTCCTCCATTAATATATTTACTCAAATACTTACATCAGTATGGCCTCATGGATATTTATTTTATTCTATGGGTTATAATCCAATTCTTTTTTTTTTTTCTTTTGTAAATTGTTCTAGCTTTGACCTTTGGGAATCTTTTTGGTTTGGCTCCTTGCCCTTTCTACCTGCCCCTCTCCTTTTTAGAGCATCGTCTTACATTCTGCCACTGCAGGAAGTGAGTCTCATCTTGTACATTTTCAGTCCCAGGCCTACAACCAACCAAATCCCTGCAAAAGCTTGGTTCCTTTTATTAGATAATCATATTAGAAACCAAGATCTGTGTGGTAAGTGATGCTCATTGCTACTGGGGTGTCACTACTAGTCCCTCTCAATGGACAGAGCTTGAGAGTAGATATGTATACTAATATATATATATATATATATATATATATATATATATATATATAATACACACACACACACACACACACAGAGAGAGAGAGAGAGAGAGATCTAAATTTATTCTGTATCTAATATTTGTGTAGATATTAAAACCATAAGGTCATACTGATGCCTACAATTCCAATACACTACAGAACTTATGCTAGCCTTCTCCCTATCCTTATATTTCACTTTTTCTAGCATGGACAGTGAGAACACTGCCTCTCATTATCTACAATATATCTATTTATTTGTCTAACTCCAGTGTACACGGAAATAGTTTCTGAATTATGAATCCATGCCCATGGGCAAAACAAATTTACTATGTTAAGTACATTATTGGTGTTTAGTTCCTTTTGTCTTTAGCTTTACATTATTCCCTCAAAATAACATTTTGGAAAGTAACTTAGGTTAGTTCTTTCCTTTTCCACCTTCTTCAGTGTTATTTTACTCATTTGTAACACAGTTGGATTCATTTGCTACAGTTTGTATTCTGTTTAGGGTTCATTCACATCCTGGTGGATTTTATTTTTATTTATTTATTTTTTCATTCATCCAATTATTTTATTCATTTTTATTATGATTAATTTTTTATTAATTTATTTCTTTTTGTTACAGGTGTTTCTCCTTTTTCCCCCATTGACACCCTCCTCCCCATCCCACCCCCCAGCATTGTTGTCTATGTCCATTGGTTACCCATACATGCATATAAGTTCTTTGGTTTAATCTCATCCCTCCTCCCCGCTCCCCTCCTCTGAGGTTTGTCAGTCTGGACCGTATTCCGTTCTATGTCTCTGGGTCTATTTTGTTCATCAGCTTGTTTTGTTCATTATATTCCACAGCCAAGTGAGATCATGTGGTATTTGTCTTTCTCTGATTTGCTTATTTCGCTTAGCATAATACTCTCCAGGTCCCTCCATGTTGTCTCAAAGGATAAGAGATCTTTCTTTCTTACAGCTGCATAATATTCCATTGTGTATATGTAACAGCTTTTTTACCCACTCATCTATTGATGGACACTCGGGCTGCTTCCAGATCTTAGCAATTGTAAATAGTGCTGCTGTGAACATAGGGGTACATATATTCTTTCTGATTGGTGTTTCAGGCTTCTTAGGATATATTCCTAGAAGTGGGATCACTGGGTCAAATGGCAGATCAATTTTTAATTTTTTGAGGAAACACCATACTGTTTTCCATAGTGGCTGCACCAGTCTGCATTCCCACCAGCAGTGTACTAGAGTCCCCTTTTCTCCACACCCTCGCCAGGACTTGTTGCTTGATGATTTGTTGATGGCAGCCATTCTGGCAGGTGTGAGGTGATACCTCAGAGTCATTTTAATTTGCATCTCTCTGATGATTAGTGACTTTGAGCATTTTTTCATATGTCTCTTGGCCATTTGTATGTCCTGTTTGGAGAGGTGTTTATTTAGGTCCTCTGCCCATTTTTTAATTGGGTTCTTTGTCTTTCTTTTGTTGAGTTGTATGAGTACTCCATGTATTTTGGAGATTAACCCCCTATCTGATGTATCATTGGCAATTATGCTCTTCTATATAGTGGGTTCCCTTTCCATTTTGATGGTTGTTTCTTTTGCTGTGCAGAAGCTTTTTAGTTTGATGTAGTCCCATTTATTAATTTTGTCTTTTGTTTCTCTTGCCTTAGGCATTGTATCAGTGAAAATTCTGCTGCATGTGATGTCTGAAATTTTGTTGCCTATATTTTCTTCTTCCTGGTGGATTTTAAAAATAAGATTTTACATACTATATAATTCTTTCTTTGTGCTCTAGAGTTCTATGATTTTTGACAAGCGCATTGAGTCTTGAACCCACCACCACAGTCGAGATATAGAACACACACATACCCTCAACCACCAGTCTTCAAAGAGAGTTGAGAAGCCTGTGTCACAACCCAGAGAGGTCTTGATTAAAAAAAGATTCACCTCCCTTGTCTGTTGCTTTTCATGCCTTCCTCCCGGGGCTCAGAGGCCAGGTACTGAGGTGTGCATGGGAAGCCTGAAGACCTGCTTCATCTTCTGTGTCCTTACTGCTAGGTTCCCTGTGATCATAGTCACCATCTCTTTACAATGGAAGGGTGTATATGCATAGGAAATAATTCCCATCCCCCACCCCCTTCCACCCCACCCCCACCCACATTCCCTCATAGGTCAGTTCCAGTAATCAACCCTAAAAATATATTTTGTTAAAATGCCTTACCCAGTGTTTGCCCCGAGCTAGTCCTGGTGTGATGGGAAGGACACGCTTCTTTGTAGGTCAAACAGCTGCAGGGAACTGAAGCTCCCAAAACCTCCCTAGAGGCAACCAAATTCCTGAGCTTTAGTCATCAGGCAGCGCTGGGGACCCTCAGTGGATATGATCCAAGGACTACTCAAGCCTGTTGACCAGCGAGAGAGGCTTTCTGAAATGGCAGGCTTTCAGACACTGGTAAGACTCGTAAAGGGCCCTGGATTCTGTTGTTCCACAGTACGGGCAATCTTTCATCCTGCCATGTGAAGAAGTTTGGACATCTGTGGCCGCCATGATTGCAAGTAGCCCAGGACTTTTTTGATACCTGTTAACTATACTTCAAATGTCTCTATAACCAAATGACTCATTGATTCTTAAAAACGAAATGAAAAGAATCTCAAATTTTCCCACCCTTCTTTGGATTCCTGATACTCTTTAATTTTGGAGCCAACTTTTCAGTTTTGAAGTTGAAAAGACTGAAGAACTTCTCCAGTTTACAGCTTCCATAAAAATAAAAAAAATGAAATGGAGAAGATAAGGCTGTCTTGAGGCTACAATAAGAGAGAGTCTTCCACTGAAATGTACAATAGCCTTCATAAAATTGTTAAGGGCAGAGGGGAGATGAAAAAAAGATATGGATGATGCTGTCTGCCCACCTTTTCTCTAAGGCAGGCATTGAAGATTGTGCAAGAAAAATGGGAATATTGCATTTTACCTCCACGCAGGGATTCTTATTTCAGTCTAGAAAGAAATGGTTTTCTACCCATCTGAAAACTCTCTTCTCAGCCAGATATCAGACTGGAGCTAGAGCTGTAAGCAGAGGCGGGGCAGAAAGAACACACATGCTGAATCAATCAGCCTGAATTTGAATCAACCTTCTATCAATTACCAGTTAAGTGACTTTAAGGAAGTCACTTAATCTCTTTGGCTTTCTACTTTCCCATCAGCAAAATAACACATACCTCACAGGTTCTTATTAAGAACAAATAAAAAATGTGTGTTGAAATGTCTGGCACATAATAGGTTTTTCATAAATAACTGCATGAGAAAATAGCTGTGCTTATATGTGGTTCAACATATTTTGCCTTGAAGCCAACTCCAGTGATAGCATTTCGTGCATATTGTTTTTGTTGCCCGGCCACTTGGGCACTGCCGTGGACACTCACACAGGAGAAACACACTTTGTCCCTGATGGATGGCAGCTCACACTCTAGAGCCAGCACTGCACACTCAGCCACACAGGAGCAGAGCGACACACTAGTGTCTACAGCAGAACTGTGACCAAACACTTGATGGAGAGTGTCGTTTTCTGGGTAGAAGGGATCAATACCAGAGCCTGGTGCTGCAAATAAAGGCCAATGTTAAGAAAAACAAAACCTCTTACAGGAATTTTCTCTACTGCTTCCCCCTCCCCCTCAAATTTGACTTAAAAAAGTAATTGCAGCTGCTGGAAATAACGCAAAATAGAAAAAGGAATTTTTCTGCCCCTTTAAAAATCAGCGTATTGCATGGAAAATTGCTGTATTATTAAGATGCTCTTAGTTAAATCTCATTAGCAACGAACCCATATCATTAATAAAATTTCCTATTTGTTGCCTTAACCAAAAATAGGGTAACAGACTGAGACACTTTTGGGAGTGAAAGTGGGCTTCATTAGTGATTTCTGCTGGGACCACAAAGCATATCTAGGGATGCTGGTTAGAACTCCTGGACAGCCCTGGCCGTTTTGACTCAGCGGTTAGAGCATCGGCCTGCAGACCTGAGAGTCCTGGGTTCGGTTCCCTCTAAGGGCAGGTACCTCGGTTGCAGTTTGTCCCCGGCCCTAGGTTGGGGTTATGTGGGTGGCAGCCAGTCGATGTGTCTCTCTCACACCGATGTTTATCTCTCTCTCTTGCCCCCTCTTTCCCTCTCGCTCTATCTGAACAAAAAATGGAAAAATGTCCTCAGCTGAGCATAAAAATAAATAAATAAAAAAGAACACCTGGACAGACGGTAGCTCTAAGTTACCCAAAAGGTTAACATCCTGATCCCTGAAACCTGAGAGGACTGACACACAAGGGAACTGCAGAAGGAAATGAAGCCCTTTAGATTTTCATAATTTCATTTTAGCATTAACTATTATTGTAAGAAAAATTCTGTATTGTCACCAAATTTCAAAGCAGGAATAGACTTCCTGTATTGATGGCCTGGACTTGGATTTATTGTTTGCTAAGACATTAGAAACAGTCTGCCGATTTTGTGATTATTAGATTTGAACCTCATCAGGTGGCACCCCTCTCCCCTGTAAAGGGACAGCTTGTTTTCAACAGGTCTGAGACTATGTGATTAAACACAAATCTGGGCTTTCAGATAAAGTGTGAAGGGAAACAGGGGTGTCTTAGTATATATTATATTCTGTAGCTATTTCTGTTTAAATATTACAGTATATGTAATATATATTTCAGTCTTATCGGATTTATCAATTAGATGCAGTGGGAGTTGTCTTCATATTGGGCAATATTTTTTTCCACCAAGTTATTTGCTTAATAACATTATAGATACATCCTCATTGTTATTATAAGTAACTCACAGCTCTTTAAAATGTTTTGATAACGGCATCTTTCCTTTGCAGGGATCAGACAAGGCCTATGAGTGTATGTCCTATCTTTTTCAAGCGTTCTATGTTCACTTTGAAAACTCACCACTTAGCTGTACCTTCTAACTAGTATACAACAGGAGACACTAAAAGAAGTTTTTTGACAAGAATGATTGAATTTAAAAAACCCGATTAAATATTTTTTTGGTCAAAAGCCAGATACGATGTCATATTTAACCCCCCAGTTGCATTTGTAAATTGATTTTTCTCTCCTTGTTTATACAATTCATTTCTTTTCTAATCCAAGTGGTATCTTCAAACTATTTTCTATGTGCTTGTCACTATTCCCACTGTGAGCATACCCGAGTGAATAAGGTGTGCCCCCTCTCTCCAGGTGCTCGCTATCCCATTTTTGTTATTTAGAATGCAGTAACAGGGTAAGGATTATGACTATATATTTGTATATGTGCTCAGCGTTCAGAAAAAAATGTGCAAAATATGCAAATTCTAATGTTATTTTGAAGTCCAGCTATTTAAAAGGTCAAAAGAAGTGTTTTTCTCTCAACAGCTAATAGAAATGGAGGAAAATCTGCCAAGCAAAGAGATTCAATTTGGCCATGCATTCATTAGTTCCTTCATGCCCTGCCACTCTGCCCCGACAAGAGGAGGCACTCACTGAACGTTCAGAGGAATGCCAGGCATGAGTGCATCTCCCGAAGAGGAAACGCTATTTTCCAGTAATATTTCATTATTTCCTTTTTTCTCTATTATGCAAAGGTCTTTGCAAAACCCACTTATTTACCTCCTTCACAAATGTTAGATTGTACAAAATTTTATTTCAGAATAAAATGGCTTTAATGCAAACGCTCTTGTATAAGAGATTATGAATTTAGACATTTTACTTACAAAGAACCTTTGACTGAGAACGATTAATTTATACTCTTCTTGTGAAGACCAGAAAACTTGTAGATATTCATCAAATTAATATGTATTTGGGTAACTATGACTTTTTTCCAAGGTTGATTTAAAACAGTATGTTAAATTTCCTGCAGTTCAATGTTAAAATTCATAACTGAACTCAGTGAGGCTAAGGCATTCAAAATCATAAACCAAGTGGGAATAGAAAAGACTGTCATTTTCAACATTATGAAGAATCAAGATAAACAATATGAAAAATAAGCATATAAACATTAAAATAACCACAAAAATAAAATGTAAAATGATATTTTGCATGAGATTTCAGTAAGGGTTATAAACTGAAGGAAATAGAAAAATACCCACAGGAAGTTAGCATACCCTCAAGTGACTGTCTTAACTTTTATGACTCAGGGATTTTTTGCTTTCCAGACAAAAGCAGGTCCTAAACGAGTCTTTCCATCTATGGAAAAAAGTGGTCTAACATCTAGGTCTCCTTCCTGGTCACTCATATTCACCAACACTATAATAAACACATTAATGAGTCTACTTGTTATGTAGATAGCTGAAAAGAGATTACCAAATTACAATAATTTACAAGAGAGGGGACATTCCTTAGGGGAGCAAGGACTTTTTCCAGGAAAGTCAGACCCTTCCTAAAGCTGTTCACTGTTGGAGTCCCTGGTTACCAAATAATCACATATTTCTCCTGTCTGAGTTCTGAACAGATTGAGAAATGGACTCAAAATCAGAGAGTGATCAAACTATCTAGCATTTAAATTTCATTGAAGCTAGATTAGCGCGTCCCCTCGGATGCAGGAACGAAAACATGCCTCTAAGTCTTCCTCCGAGTAGTCACCCAGTCAAGGGCAAAGTCAGTGGGCAGCGAGGTAGTCTTTCCTCATCATCGGGACAGGCCACCCTACTGGGCTTTGCACTTGGAGGAAAGAAAAACACGTGTGGCTTCTAAGGGAAGCCAAAGAGTCTAAATACAGGGACAGAGGGACAGAAAGACAAGAGATGCACAAGCCCAGTATTTTACACCTTAATTTTGCCTAACAAGAACCAATAGTACTGTCTTTTGCTATCACATCAGTGAGATGTTATCCTCCTAGAGAAAAGGCACTTTTTCTACCTCATGCTTCACACAGGGCCGAAGTCACTGGTGAATGGATGGGGAAGAGAGTGAGAAGAAAAGATGGTCAACTTTATAGGGTTTAGAAAAAAGTGTAGGTCCTCTAAACCGAATACAGGAAGAGACAAAAACCTCTTCAATGACCTTTGCCTAGATTGTACTTACTTTCTCTGACTGCATACACACACACACACACACACACACACACACACACACACACACTGAACCGTTTATTCTGACGCAAAATCATATTTGGCTTTTTGCTTTTACTTAAATGTTTGCATGAGTCTTCTTTCCCTGATAAAAAAATTATAAATTTCATGAGGAAGACAGTCTAGTGCAGCAAAAACATATGGGCTTTAGTTTCCCAGAGAACTGGATAGAAATTCCAGTTCTGCAATTTACTAGGTGTGTGACCTTGGTTGAGTAATTTAACCCTGCTGAGGCTCAATCTCATCTATACAATGGGCCTAACTCCTGGGATTATTATGGGGCATACAAATCACAATTCATATAGACATCTATTGCACGTGCTTTAGACACACTGCCTCTCGTATTTTTCCCTACAGAAGACATTTGTTATCTCTTTTGAATTCTGCATGAGGCATGATTTTCTGTCCATTGTCAAGGATGTCAAATGACTTCATGGATATTGAGCTCCCACTGCCCCGCCGTGGAAGCCACTGCTGAACAGATTCTGCTTTTGTACGTAAGTTTTTGGACTATTTGTATATTTTTAGTGTTTGAATATTCTGTCCTGGTACATTAGGAGTAATCTGCTTTTCAAGTTAGAGACCTATTTTGTAAAACTATGCCAGCACATTCGCCGTCCATTGTTTCTATGAATAATTGAAGGCTTTTTACAAAGGGTATAAAGAATTGGTTTTGCAAGATGAATAAATTCAAGAAATCTGATGTGTAGTATGGTAACTATAGTCAACAATAATGTATTATATACTTGAAATTCACTAAGAGGGTAGATATTAAGTGTTACCACAGGAACACGTAGTACCACAGAAGGTGGGGAAACAATTGGCACCCAAAACAAACCTGAATAATTAAATAATTCTGAACCATCACAGGCAAATTCTTGAATAGAGTGTGTGACCCTGAGTCCATCTGGGACTATCTGGGAGTTCTCTGAATCTACTTTTGTGTAGAATAGAATGTTCATTAAAGGATAAATAATAAAACTATGCTCATTTAAAGTAAAATATATTATTGAAACTCAACAGTAACCAAAGCCATTTAGAAATCGGATCAATAAAAGAGTTTTTTCTAGTGGAAGTACTTTATCACCTACATTTTAAAAATTGCTTGTGAATGGTAATAACAAAAACAACTTAGATCTTTACTTGGTTTAATTATTGTTTTTATTTTATTTTATTTTTTTATAGACAGTGCCTAATCTTTTTAGCATTTATTTACCCTGGCTTGGTCTTGAAGCTTTGGGAACTGGCATTCACAAAGAATGCTTGGATGAGGGAAAATTTTATAAATACACACACATATACATGTATACATTCACTCTAAGGTTAAAAATCATTTTTTGGTGACGTTATCTTTCTGCAATAATTAGTGCGGTAGCCAGCCTCAGAGATGGCCCCCAACAATTCCCACCGCTTGATATTCACACCTTTGCGGCTGCCATTTGCAGGGTTCAGTTCAATATGAACATGAAGTGTCCCATGTTCCAAAAAAAAAAAAAATGCTATTAAAGGTACAAAATATAAAGTTTTTCCCTTTCTTCCATGGTCACTCCTCTCTCAACTTGTATTTTTTATCTGCTATTTAATTTCAACCATATTGCTTATGTGTGTATAAATATTTGTAAATGGTCCCATAAGACTTCACCTACAAAACACAAATTCAAATATAAAATTATTAAGATTTTCAAGATGGAGTAAGCAGAGCATTAAATCAAATGTGATGCCCTCTGAGCACTGGATTCTCTACAGCTCCATGAATTGCAAACCCAGGAAATAAGCACTTTCCTTATCACCTGGCGCCAGGGATAATCAGTGTGTGAATGAGAATTTAACAGAAGTGATGTTAAGTCCTTTTCACAATTACGTTATTAAAAGGCACTATGGCATCTATCTATCTATCTATCTATCTATCTATCGATCTATCTATCATCTATCATCTATCTATCATCTTACTGCAAGAGAAGTAAGCTTCCATGTCTGAGGACCCTCAGGCAGTCCCGTGGAGAGGTCTAGATGGTGAAGAGTGAGGTTTCAGCAAGCAAGACACGAGCCAATAACCATGTAAATGAGCCTTCTTAGAAATGGTGCCATCAATGATGTCACAGCTTCAGATGATGCAGTTCCTGAAAATTTGTGATTATAACCTCAGCCAGACCCTGAATCAGAACTATCCAGTTGAATTGTCTTAAATGTCTCATCCTCAGAAACTGTGAGATAATTGTTTGTTGTCTTAAACGACTGCCTTTTGGAATACATAATTTGTTATGCAGTGATATAAAACAAATACAGTTAAAATAGGATAACTGCTATACATAAAATGTATGACTTACCAAACACAATAAAAGTGTACTTTTTCGGTACATCACAGTTCCGGGCAGGAGAATCGGTAGTTGAAGCAGCTCATTTCCATGAAGTCGTTCATGCACCCAGTCTGACTGAGGGTTTGCTGGCCTCAACAAGTGGCTTCCAGGTCATTCTCACAATTAAGAGGATTTCTTTTTCCAACAGAAAAATGCAATATCATCCAGATTTTAAATGTATTTGTATAGGGTTGAGAAAAGCAGTTTCTTATTATTCTTCATATTTCCTCTAATTCTGTGGTTATTTCCCCCTGATTATTTGCTATTTTGAGTATCTACTTTTTTTCTCTTGCTTAGGTGAGCTAGCTTTATCTTTTTTATTAGTATTTTACAAAGAAACATTTTTGGATTTTTTTTTTTGCCAACTCAACTCCATTTTTATTTTATTAATGCCTTATGTCTGTTTATTTTATTTTCATTTTAACTTCTTTATTGGGATGTACAATTTATTATTTTATTTATTTTTTAAAAACTTATCTTTATTGTTGAATGTATTATAGATGTCCCCCCATTTTTCCCCCATTGACCCCCTCCTCCCCAATCCTGCCCCCCTCCTGCCTTCCCCAAACTATTGTCTGTGTCCATTGGTTATGCATATATGCATAGAAGTTCTTTGGTTTATCTCTTCCCACCCTCCCTTCCCTCTTCCCTTTGAGGTTCATCAGTCTAACAACCAATCTGTATTTCTTAATTCCTTCATCCTTTTCACCCATCCCCCCAACCTCCTCCCCATCTGGCAAGCAACAAAAAGTTCTCTGTATCTATGAGTCTGTTTCTGTTCTGCTTACTCATTTTGTTTGTAGATTCAATTGTTGATAGATATGTATTAATTGCCATTTTATTGTTCATATTTTTATTCTTCTTCTTCAAGAAGACCCTTCAACATTTCATATAATAGTGGTTTGGTAGTGATGAACTCCTTTAGCTTTTTCTTGTCTGGGAAAGTCTTTATATGGTCATCAATTCTAAATGATAGCTTTGCAGGATAGAGTAATCTTGGTTGTAGGTCGTTGCTTTTCATCACTTTGAATATCTCTTGCCACTCCTTTCTGGCCTGCAAAGTTTCTTTTGAGAAATCAGCTAACAGTCTTACAGGAGCTCCTTTGTAGGTAACAAACTGCTTTTCTCTTGCTGCTTTTAAGATTCTTTCTTTGTCTTTAACCTTTGGCATTTTCATGATGATGTGACTTGGTGTGGTCCTCTTCGGGTTCATCTTGTTTGGGACTCTCTGTGCTTCCTGGACTTGTATGTCTGTTTCCTTCACTAAGTTAGGGAAGTTTTCTGTCATTATTTTTTCAAATAGGTTTTCAATTTCTTGCTCTCTCTTTTCTCCTTCTGGCATCTGTATGATGCAAATGTTGGCATGCTTGAAGTTGTCCCAGAGGCTCCTTACACTATCCTCATTATTTTGGATTCTTTTTTCTTTATGCTTGGGTGTTTTTTATTTCCTTATATTCCAAATCAATGGTTTGTTTCTTGGCTTCACCTACTCTACTATTGATTCCCTGTAAATGATTATTTATTTCAGTTAGTGCATCCTTCATATCTAACTGGTCCTTTTTCATGTTGTTGATGTTCTCACTAAGTTCTTTGGAGTTCTCCTTAAGTTCCTTGAAGGTCTCACTAAGTTCTTTGAGCATCCTTATAAGCAGTGTTTTGAACTCTGCATCTGATTGATTGCTTATCTTCATTTTGTTTCATTCTGTTTTTATATTAAATGGTTGTAAATATTTAACATATTTATCTTGGAGCAATGCTTTAGTAGTATGCCACTAATTCTGACATATAATGGTTTCACTATTGTTATAGATATTCTGTCATTTTAGTTTGTATTTCCTCTTTGATCCAACAGTCATTTTAGGGATAATATAAATAAATGAAGTGACGTTCCATATTTTCTAGTACAGTGACTTTTTCTTATCCTCAGCCTGTGACACAGAACCCAAATCTTGAAACACATTAACAAGAAAAACTTGTCTTTTGCTGTCACTACTGCTATAGTGCTATTACTTACACTTCTGCACATGCATATGTCTTAAGTGGAAATGAAGCCACATGGTTTCATAGTATTTGGAATGGAAAGAAACAGCATGAAGCGTCAACTCCTGCTTCTGTCCTCACACCAGGATTGTCCCCTAAATAGCTCTTTTTCTCACTTTTGTGTGAAGTGAAGGGTGAACACACTTCTGGAAGCCCTACCCTATCCTCATGTTCAGAGAACATAAATGAAATTAGGTACCTGTCTAAATTAACCACATTTGTAATTTTTCAGGTAGAGTTTTCCTTACCTTTAAAAACACAGCATTTTTCTAAGGTGAATCCTGAATTAATTTATGAAACACATTATTTATTTTGTTTTAAAATAAAGCAATTGTATGCATTAAACTATCAAAAAGATGTTCAGATATATTCACTCTTATTATTTATCTTTGAAGAACTTTGGGGGGCACAACCTTCTTTGGGTGGCCCAGAGTCTTCACATTCTTCCCCCTTCATTTAGAGGGGTGCAAACCTGGCAGCCATATGTCTTAGCTGTAGCAGACCAGGACTGAAGAACTGCATTCTTTCTCCAGTGTGCTAAAATTAGTTCTCTCTCTCTCTCTCTCTCTCTCTCTCTCTCTCTCTCTCTCTCTCTCACTCACTTTCTCACACACACACATTCTCTGGCTGGGTTTGTTTTCCATACAACAGTTTCCCCCATGTAGGTAGAAAAGCAACAGAGAACTCTGACATGCAAGGTGGAGTGGGAAAACAAAACAAAAAACCAGCAGAATGTGGGGCGGAGGAATACTGGAGAGACAGCCTGAAGAACAACTTAGTTCCTGGTTTTTGTCCTTATCTGTATTTGGCATCCTAGAGCATTTCTGTTGAATGGTTTTCTTTTTTAGTTCAAGCTATTTCAAGTTCCATTCTTTCACTTATAATTAAAACAGTCCCAATTAATATAACCTCCCAGCCATTCCCACGGGCACAACAAAGAAGGGCCTGATCGCCAGTATTTTGCTCACGCTCTGAGAATGGTGGTAGAAACTGCAGTTTTCCGGAAGAGCCTGCGATTCGACCTGTGAGGGTAAATGAACCCCATGGGGCCTCGGCCTCTGCCTTCTGCTCCCGCCTTCTTCAGCTGCTGCGCTGACCGGGCCCAGGCCTGCTCCCTCCTGCAGCCGGCTCAGGCTTGGCTCATGGAGCACAGCTGTCTGGTTCTCAGTGCCAGCCCTGGCCCAAGTTATTTTTGCTGCTTTGACTGGAGGAAGGTGGGAAGGAACTAATGGGCAGCAAATTAGGAAAAGTTGAAAAAGTGGAGAATGAAAGTTGTAAGGAAAGGAAATGGTCAAAAGGCAGTAATGCCAAAGCAGAAACGGTGGGATTGGTCAGAAATAAAGGAAAATAGGTGGAAGTCATAAGGAAGGGAGTGAAATAAGTACGAAGAGAATCATGCAAAAGACTGTGTCTACCAGATAAATAATACATCGCATTTTCATTGTTCCTTCCTCTTCCAGTCCTACATTGTCCTGACTTTCCAGTCAAAAGATATTATTCCTTAATGGCTCGTTAATCTCAGCAGCTATTCAAACCTTCTCTGCCTCCTGTAATATGGGCACCCCAGGCTTCCTCACTAGCCCATGGTTCTCAACCCTGAACAATAGAACCGCCTGGGAAATATTTTAAACACTGACACCAGGGCGCCACATCAGACCACGCATATCGGAATCTCTGGAAGTGGAACTCAGCCTTGGTATTTTTAAAAGCTGCCCAGCTGGTTGAAGACTGCTCACTTCCCACTCCTTGTGAGCAGAAACATATGATAAAAACTCTCACAGTATTATTTCTTTTGCCTCAAATGTCTTCGGCTTTTGTCATTCATGTTTCCTTTCTTCCCTCTGATCTTGGAGGAAAACTGTCCTAGGACCTTTCCAAGGTCATGCCTCTCTGTGTGCTCCCGATGCCACTGCCTCCTCTCTGCTATGTTAACTTGCCTTTTTGGTCACTCCTCTTTCTCATTTCAATTCTCCCTTTTCTTCACCTAAAAATTGCCCCAAACAGAAATACAAGTGGGTTAGGTACTTTACTTGCCATTGCAACCCTGCATGGTAGATGCTATATACTTATTTTATGGATGAGAAAACTAACACTCCAAACTAAAACTCCAAGGAGAGAAGTAATCATGCAGTCTTACGTAGGAAATAAGGATTCAAACAGGAGTTTGTCTAATTCCAGATTCTACAGTTGTTCTGATATACCTTGGTGTTTATGTCACCAAAGAATAATTACATAACATGAGTAAATAGCAGCAAGAATTTGAAGGAATAAATTTTTGCAAAATCTGCTTGTATGTATGTATATATGTACATATGTATGTATATATGTATTGTCTCTTTAAACATCTCATGCTGTTTTTTAAATAGGCCTCTAAAAGCTAAAGCTTTAAAGAGGAATGATTTACTTATTCTGAAAATAGAAGTATATCCATCCATAAATGCTACAATTGTATAAACCTTACCTAAACAAAGAAATACATTAGATAGATAAAAAAGGGAGAGGGAAGGAAGGAAGGAAGGAAGGAAGGAGGGAAGAAAGGAAGGAAGGAAGGAAGGAAGGAAGGAAGGAAGGAAGGAAAGAAGGAAGGAAAGAAGAAAAGAAAGAAGAAAGGAGAAATTAATTTTTAGGCCATTTATAATGGATATACAATACAGGGGTGGGCAAAAGTAGGTTTATACTTGTTCTTATGGAAAATACAATAATTAATAATAATACATGAATAAACTCTGTGTTTCACATATTCACAATTGTAAACCTACTTTTGCTTGCCCTGTATATAGACTCACATATATACATACAGAAATGGATACATGTCAAGTTATGTTGCCATTTATCTAGGCCAAATAATTTGATCAGAAAATTTTTATTATATTTAGGTGTTAGCACATGTATGTCTCTGTAAATTCTTTCCCTGCAACTCATTTTCAGTATTTGTGATAAGGTGTTACATAAAACACAGAGAAATTCCTGAAAAAAAAAATATATATATCTATGATTTTCCACTATTATCTCATATCATGCCAGGAACCCCATCTACCCTTCTGCGCTCCATTGGGTGCACTCAATTTTGTCTTCTACAGAAGTTGTGTCATATACTCACTGTGCCATGCTGACAGTCCATAAAATAACTTGTTCTGATGAGATGCCCATCTTTCCACATCTTGCCACTTGTCTTTATCCTTAATGTAATTCTGACGAGCCGTTGTGAAGGAATCCAAGGGCAGGTCCCCGGTTCCACGTTTGTATGTGTGTAGGAGGGAGCGAACATGGAGGCACAGAATAAACTGCCCTTTTCCGTGTTTTTCAAACCAACAACAGGTCCAAGCCACTAAATCTCCATCGACGTTACTTTAACAAGAATGAGTGGGGGAGGATTTCTTCCTTATTATTATAAAAGTTCTAATCAAAGGAGTACTCCATTGAGAGTAGGTCTACATATTAGGGATATCTGGTTTTGCCCTTCTCCAATATGCATATTCTATTAGTAACAGAATAACAAAAACATATTTTAAAAGGGTAAAGTTACAATCCCTTGGGGAGAAAAATGACTTGTATAATCAAAATGCTACCAGGCACTTAACTGAAGCAGCTCTGGCGGGGATAATTATAATATAATTTATCACCAGAAAGCACACTAAGATGCAGAATACATAATCATCTTATCAGTAAGCTCAGAGCAGTGGCAAAACTCATTTGAATTAAGAGCCCAAAATGTAAGTCTCAAGGAAATTATAAGGTGTCAAGCAATCAGAAAAATTGAGATGAATGCTAACAGTCTTTCAAGAGGTAGACTGAAAATTGTTTGGACTAATGTCTGTAACTACAAAGGGTTAAAAATGTACCGCAAGGTTTATGAGTAAGAATGGCTTTTTAGGGATGTATAGAATTTTCTTCTTCTTTTTCTTCTAGAGAAATATATATATATATATATATATATATATATATATATATATGTATCACAACTATAAAAATGAAATTATTTCCATTTGCTGAGAGCCTAAAAGTGTGTCATACAGGGCTTAAGCTATGTTAAATGCACATTGTTTGGGTTTTCTCTGCTATAGTTCCCATTTTATTTTGTCTTTAAGGGACTCTGTGTTGTGTATAAACCACCATTATGCTCTTTTAGACAGAAGCTATCCACAGTCAACTGCACTAAAAATATAATATCTGGCACACTTAAATAGTAGTTTGTCCTTTTCAACCATTTTCACCTGTGGTTTTGCAAGAGCATTGCCCTGCCCCGGCCCTTGTCTCCTCAGCACAGACAAGCCGGGATATATTTCCAGAAGGAACTATTCTAATAAACAACAGAAAAATAAGCAAAGGAAATGCAAAAACATACAATACGTTATGAAGTGCAAGTGCCCAATCTAGGACACCTGAAGACTGCAGGAAAGACCGGGCGACGAGGAAGAAAAGAAAAATGAGACTTACGCGGCTCGACTTGATGTAGTCTTTGTTTTGCCTTAGACTGGATGGAAACATGTACTTGGATACAGTGGGCCCTCAATCCTGGGTTTAATTTGTTTGTTTTAATGTGTAAAAGGTGATTAGTAGCTCTTCCTTTACAAGGCTGTTTTAAGGGTTAAAGCTACCGATGTTAACTTTTCTGTAAACTCCTTGGTGAAACGTAAGGCACTTTTTCACCTGCAGAAGCAGTTCTGATCAGGAACACCCACTGTGTTCCACACTTACTGCCCTTCAGGGTTGTACAGCTCCCTTGTTCATTCAAATCTCATGAGTAGATTAAATCACAGGACTATCTGTGACCCCCCAGTGAGCGCTGCTTTGTGTCTGAGACCCTGGCCATGACCCACAGAAAGTTCGGCCTGATCCAACAGCCCTGTGCCTTTTAAAGACAGGCTCCGCGCTAAGCCCTTGCCCCGCCCCCTCTATCCACTGGTCAGTTTCTCTCCCGGGTGAGACTTCTGTGACTATTTCACTTGCGCAGCACTGACGTCAGGCTCTGTGCAGCCCTCCGAAGCCAGTCCCTCCCTGTTCGTGCTTCTCAGTTCTATAGACACTGGAACACTCTTCCCCTCTCCTCTTCTTCCTGCGGGGCTGGAGGAGGGGTGCTTGGCAAAGAAGTGTAGTTTCCCAGTATTGCAGTATCTTAAGTATTGAAAATAATCCTATGCATATATCCCCTCCTTCCTATTGCCTTTCTCCCCGTGAACAAAGCTAGGTACTTGAGTCTCCACCCAAACCACCACCAAGGCAGTGCAAAGCCTTATTAAGGGCATAAAGAAGGCCTGTTGAGAGAAACAGCCCCTCCCTCGCTGCTGGGGTGCAGGAGGGTTTGACTAGGGCTGTGGGCAGAGCAGGAGAACCAAGAAAACACTTCTTTGGGTTCGGGTCTGCACCACGTTCAAGGCAGCCACGGTCTGCCCCAGAGAGAGGGGCAGGAGCGTTGAGAGGGACCCACAATGAGGTGTAGGAAAATGAAGTCCTTTTGTGTCTGAGCCTGAAACTGACAGAAATTCTCCAGCACTCCATAACCTACATTAAATTGAGTTAGTCCCCCTCATGCGTGGTTTTATTTCCTGTGGTTTCAGTTACCAGCAGCAGTTCCAAAATATTAAATGGAAAAGCCCAGAGATAAACAATTCATAAGTGTAAAATTTTGTGCCATTCTGAGTAGTATTATGAAAGCTCGCGTTGTCCCATTCTGCCGCCCTCCCCAGGACACGAGTCATCCCTTTGTCCAGCGTGTCCTGGATGGGCATGCCATCACCCCCTTAGCCACTTAGTAACCGTGTAGGTTATCACATCAACTGTCTTTCGGTATTACAGTGCTTGTGTTCAAGGAACTCTTATTTTATTTAATATGGCCTCAAAGTGCAAGAGTAGTGATTCTGGCAATTAGGATATGCCAAAGAGAAGCTGGAAAATGCTTCCTTTATGTCAGCAATTTCAACCCTTTTCATCTCATGGCACACATAAACTGATTACTAAAATTCTGTGGCACACTAATGAATATATTTTGTGCCAACATGACCAAAACAAACAAAAAAAAGGTATGATTGTGATTCATTCACACCAGATGGCTATTGTTGTGGCTGTCATGTTTTTATTTGACACTAGAGGAAAAGAGGTCAGTGTCCCTGACTAAATAGTCAGGTATTGTGTGTTGTAAAAATGCTTGTGGCACGCCGGTTGGGAACTGCTGCTTTAAGTGGAAGAGTGAGCACAGGTCAATAGGATATTTTGAGAGAGAAAGAGAGACACACACACATTCACATAACTTTTTTCACAGTATATTGTTATAATTGTTCTATTTTATTATTAGTTATTATTGTTAATCTCTTACTGTGCCTCATTTATGAATGAAACTTTATCATAGTCATGTATCTCTAGGAAAAAACATAGGATTCAGTACTATCTGTGGTTTCAGGCGCCCACTGGGGGTCTTGGAATGTATCCCTTGAAGAAAAGAGGGGCCACTGTATGTTTTTTACACACAATGACCAGCATTCAATAAAAAAATAATAAGACACATGAAAAAGAAAGAAAAAAACACAATCAAGAATAAACAGTCACTAGAAGAAAATTCAGGTACGGGACAGACCATAAAAGTGTTCAGACTGGGACTCTAACGTAACTATTACTACAGACCAGCAGGAGCAGCATAATACCAATAGCCCTCTATCTATTCAAACAGCGGTTCTTCAAGTTTGCTTGGAAGACCATCACCAACAGCAGCGTTTCTGGGGAACCTTTTGGAAATGCAAATTTTGGGGCCTCACTTATACCTACAGAATCTTGGAAGGGAGCTCAGCAATCCGTTTCAAGAAGCCTGTCAGATAGATGATTGCAATGCATGCTAAATCTTAAGAACCACTATGCTCAAGAAATTGAATTCACCACCCTAAGAAAAGATAACACAAGGCCCAGATAGCTTCACTCATGAATTCTATTAAAATATTTGGATGAAATAATAGCAATGCAACACAAGCATTTTCAGAAAATAAAGGAAAATGGAACTATTTTGAACTCATTTCAGGGGACCAGCAGAACCTGGATAGCAACCTGATAAAGATAGTACAGAAAAAGAGTACTATAGACGAGTGATCCTCGTTAACTCATATCTTAAGAATTTTAACAAAACTATTAGATAATTTAATCTTATATCAAAAAAAGATAATATATCATGACCAATGAGATTTATCCCAGGAATGTCAAGTTGGATTGACAATAGAAATTCAACCATGTAATTCCTGGTGTTAACAAAACAAAACAGCCCTGGCTGGTTTGGCTCAGCGGTTAGAGCGTCAGCCTGCGGTCCAGAGAGTTCCGGGTTCGGTTCCCGCTAAGGGCGCGTACCTCGGTTGCAGTTTGTCCCCGGCCCCTGGTGGGTCGTGCAGGAGGCAGCCACTCGATGTGTCCCTCTCACGTTGATGTTTCTCTCTCTCTCTCTCTTCCTCTCTCTCCCTCCCACTCTATCTGAACAAAAAGTGGAAAAATGTCCTCGGGTGAGGATAAAAAATAAATAAATAAAAACAAAACAAAATATTATAAGATCCATTTAATAGATGCAGACAAAGCATTTGACAAAACTCAACACCCATTCATATTAAGAATTCCTATCAAAGTAGGAGTGGAAAAGATAATCCTACAAAGCCATCTACAAAAAACCAACAGCTAACTTCTCACTTAATTGTGTTACATGATGCATAAAGCTCTTAGAGCAGAGCCTGGTACAAAGCAAGTACTGCAAAAGAGTTTGTAATAAAGTGATTACACAAGTTTTTAATTTGTCTTGTCAGAAATACTACAAGTAACTTCACGCTGTGGAAATTTATAATATAATATTAACTTTTATCCTGACAAAAATTAGATGTTCAATAGATGTTTTTGTTTGTTTGTTTGTTTTTCTTGGATTACTACTTTCTTTATATTTGGTTTGGAATTTAATGATATTCTGAATACTTTAGTACAGGAAAAGAGAGATTTTGAGTTGTAAAATTATTTTTAAATGCTGTTTCTTCCTCCCTGAAGAACAGATAATGCCTTTCTTTTTTCATAGACTGAAAATCTTTGCAGCAAATATAATAGTTTTCAGATGGTATGACTGTGTGTGTTTCTGAGAGAGAGGGAGGGTTCCTGTGTCTGATCTGTTCTACACACCGGGGTCCCTCTACATCTTCTACTTCACTTGTCTGTAGGAGGCTTGGAGTTACTTCCAGCTTCAGATATCACTAAAGCACATACATTTAGGGGGTGGCTCAGTGGTTCCAAGTGGACCTCAGTGTCCCACTAATGTTTCCCAATACAGACCTTAAAAATCAAAAACCCATTTAGAGAAGTACTATATTTCTCTATTTCTCTTTAGGTTGTTGAAAGATAGAGCTTTTCTTCCTTTAAAATCTACCTTAAGGGTTATGAACTGCCCCTACAGCCTTATTTCAAACTCTCTGAACTTCAGTCCTTTCCATCAGAAAGAAAAGAAAAAAAAAAAAAAACCACCTTTATCCATAATAATTCACATCTTCACTACAATAATATGATATGGATGATATACTAATATTATCCCCATTTTCTAGGTAAAGAGACTGAGTCAAGGTGAGATAGGCAATGTAAAGTGCTGTAGCTAGGAAGTGGCAGAGCTAAGTTTTGAACCTGGGTAGACTGGCTCCAGACATCCTGCTCTTAAAGGGTGCCACTCAAATTACAATTGTTTGCCTGATGTCTTCATTAAACTGCAGCTTTCACAATGTCACCAACTATTTATCTTGCTTACAGGACCTAGCGCCTAGTAGATGTCTAAGAAAGAGATGTTGAATGAATGAACCATATCAGGTAGCTATTCTTATCCTTGATTTACAGATGAGGAAACTGAGATTGAAGAAGTCAAAATAATCCACTCAGAATCAAGCAAACAGACAGGATATCCAAGATTTGAACCTGGACCACTCTGACTCCAACTCTTTCCCTCATTCCTCTTACAGCACACCACACTAACTCTTCTTTACATAACTGGAAATCACCAAACAATTAATAGACAGCAAAGAAGCAATGGGGAGAATTGTTCTTTTGAGAGGTTTATATTAAATCATTTTTGTCAGGAGGCCTTTATAAAAGGAGGCACTCAACATCACCTGCTGGTAATGGCAGTGGCCTTGAGGTACCTGATGATGATGATGATGATGATGATGATCATGAAGAAGAAAAAGAAGGAGGAGGAGGAGGAGGAGGAGGAGGAGGAGGAGGAGGAGGAGGAGGAGGAGGAGGAGAAGAAGAAGAAGAAGAAGAAGAAGAAGAAGAAGAAGAAGAAGAAGAAGAAGAAGAAGAAGAAGAAGGAGAAGAAGGAGAAGAAGGAGAAGAAGGAGAAGAAGGAGAAGAAGGAGAAGAAGGAGAAGAAGGAGAAGAAGGAGAAGAAGAAGAAGAAGAAGAAGAAGAAGAAGAAGAAGAAGAAGAAGAAGAAGAAGAAGAAGAAGAAGAAGGGCCCATTTTAGTACCAGAAAAAGATAAAGGAGCCTGAAGCTATACTTTTAGGACATGTACCATTTATCTCAGTTATCCCATTAGGCATTGTGTATGCAAACTTGGATGTGTTCTGTGAAACTGACCTGCTGTTTCAATGGACAGACATTATCTGGGCAAATGAGAAATGAACTCAATTCAGTAATAAGATACCAGATATTGATCCAGTACTGTCATCAAAATATACTACAAAAGTTAGTTGTTTATTTAAAGTTTTTTTTAACTTTTTACTTTTTAACTGTATCTTTGACACTGTATAAAATATCCTTAAACCGGAAAAAGGTATGATAAATTTAAGATCAGACAATTGGACTGAAAGATAGCCCTATAATCCTAATAAAAAATAGAAAGAAAGTAAATCAAGTTTACTTGTATTCTTTACAGATTCAGAGGTAAAAATGGAAATATTTATATTTTGGCAGGTGGCTAATTATTACTCATAGGAACAGCATTCATGTCACCAGCATCAAAGTCAGAAAGCCATTATCTTACCAGTGATGTTTATTGTAGTTCTATCCTGCTTTATCTGTAAGAAGAAAACGAGCAATGCTTTGGAAAAGCAGCTATTGCTGCCAGTCAGGGTCAGCTGCAGGCCTAACCACAGGGTCTACCCATGTAAATAATGGTCTGCTGCTGTCCAGACAAGCCAGTGACTCATTCCCAGACTTGCCCTCTGGGTAAATTCGTCATTCTGGGAAAATTTCACAATTTCTGCCTCATGTTCTGAATAAGAAGAAAGTACAAATGTATGTTTAATGAACAGTTGTTTTGCTGGTTTGAGTGATCTAATTTAACACTTTCATCTTTTGATCAATACAAGACTAAGATACTTTCTACTAACTCTCAAAGTAGCAAGACAAGGAAATGGTGTCAGGAAGGCATGTGTTGACAACAACCTGAGAATAAAGGACAAAGAAAAGTATATTGTCCTTACTTTTATTTCCTCTTTCCTTCCTCGCTTCCCTTATTCATTCATTCAACACATGTTTTCTGAGCATCTATCATGAACAGGGTTAAGCGTGTGTCAGTGTCTACTGTGCTACCAGAACACTTCAGGAGGCTAGGACACAATGTTGAAATATGGAAGTATATAGTGGATAATAGCAAAAAGAACGATACGATAAGCAGTTCAAACCACTGTGATAAGTGAGGCCAGGTGAAGAGAACTTCTGGCTGGGGTAATCAGGCAAGGCATTGAAGACCCTTCTTGACTCTCATCAGAATCACAAACCCTTTTTAAAAAACACACTAGTCTTCTGTTTTTCTTCACTATTCTCTTAATCCGAATGGATATATTCCATTATCCAACACTTCAATAACACCTTGTCACACTCTAAATTTATCTATGTCCCGATACTTTGATCTCTTTGGTCTTGCAACATACTGGTCCTGGATAAACCCACCTACGAATTCTCTCCTTGCTTCTGTACTTTGTTGGCATTCCAATAATGTTTTTGTTTGTTTGTTTTTTGTTTTCCTTATTACGCTGAAGTCACATGACTCAGCAATGACTATTTTATTTTTTTTTCCTTTATTGATTTTAGAGAGAGAGGAAATGAGAAGGAGAGAGAGATAGAAGCATCGATGAGAGAGAACATCGATTGGCTGCCTCCTACATGCCCCCCACGAGGGATTGGGCCCACAACCTGAGCATGTGTCCTGACCAGGAATTGAACCGGCGACCTCTTGGTGCATGGGTCGACGCTCAACCACTGAGGACTGAGCCACACCGGCCGGACAGCAGTGACTATTTTAAATCTTGTACATTCTCCTGAAACTCCCATCCTCGCAACTTTTCACTTCTTCCTTGGGGTCAGCAGTTGACGTTATCTATATCCCAGAAGGAAATAGATTCCATAGGCTGGACATTTTCTAGATTTCTAAATTGCCAAACACATTCCTACTCTCCATCTATCGCCATCTTCTCTCATTTTACATTTCCTTGTAAAATTCAAAACCTCCCATCTGTGATTTAGAACCTACCCTTTCCCATCTTCCCAGATACTTCAATAGTTTTTAATTGTCTCTTTAAATCTCATTTTCCCCATTGCTGTTAAGCTCTCTCAAGCCTCTCTGAAAGAAAAAAACCCAAACCCTTACCAGATGGCTCATTCCCCTTCAGCTACAACAGACTTGTCAAAAGCATTGTACATATTTTACTGTTTCCAATTCCTTTTTCTTGATCACTAATCAACTCTCTAATCTGGTTTGAACCCCTGATATCTACCCAAACAGCTTTCATCGAGGTCCCTAGTGACTTCCATGTCACTAAACACAATGATCTTTTTTAAGTGTTTTTTGTACTTGATTTCTCAGTAGCATGTGACAATGTTGAACACTATCTCCTTCTTAAAACACTTTCTTCTTTTGATGTGTTGTATGACATTCTCCTGGCTTTTCTTCTATATTTGGCCATGACTTCTTGGTGCTCTCTGCATGCTCTTTCTCTTCTACCCAGGAGGTAACTGTCGGCCGTCCCTCAGGCCAGGCCTGTGCTCTTTTCTCTTTTAGGTCTCTCCCCAGGCAATTCCATGGTTTCAGTTACCATCCATATGTCCCTAATGGACACACATCTTATGCACCTCCGGAGATTTCTCTTGACTGCCTCCTCCTCCTTCTTCTTTTATTTAAATTTAAAGATATGCTTTTATTGATTTTTTTAGAGAGAGAGGAAGGGAGAGATAGAGACATCAATGTGAGAGAGAAACATCTATCAGCTGCCTCCTGCATACCCTATGGGACAATGCTCAATCCACTGAGCCACACTAGGTGGGTCCGACTGCCTCCTTCTTATTCTTTCTTGGTTAGCATTTCTCCCCCACCTGGCCACACCTCTACTTCAAGGTGAATACTTCGGCTTTCAATTTGGGTGTTAAAGGTTGAGTAGAATTTGACACAGTGGAGTATAGAAGTAGAGGAAATCATTCCAAATATTGAAAATGGCAAAACAAAGGCACAAATTCATAAGAAAAAAAGAGCAAGACAAATTTCAGAATCAGGAAATAATCAGCTGAACATGAGCACAAGCTTTAAAAATAGATTGAGCCTGGGTCATGGAGGCATTTGGCTGTCAGAGAAGGCAATCAGTCCCCACCCAATTAGTGATCCCAGGATGGTTTCAACAAGGGACATGTAGTATCAAAACAGGATTTCAGAAGACAAACCTTAGGGCCCTATGAAAGGTGGTTTTATGGAGAGGAACAAAAAAACTATAGAAGCTGGAACATGAAGTGGGAATACAACTATTTTAGGCTTTCTGTTTTGGTATGATAAAGGCCTTAATCAAGATGACAGTGAGCACCGGAAGAAAGACTGGGCCCAGAAAGTACACTGAAAGGTAGCAACTGAATTTGATTTGCAGGATATACAGCAGATGGAAACTCAGGCTGAAAAGTCTCTTGAAGGTTGAAAGTAGTTGGAAAAAGAGAATCACTATTTAATGTTCAGAAGGGGATTTGAAAATGTGAAACTAGCATCCAGAAAGAAACCTAAGTGCTCATATTAATTTAAAAGTCACCCTCAGACGAGATAATAGCTCAAATGTTCAAAGTTGAGTTTTCCAGAGAGAAATGTACAGAAAGAGAAGAAAGGCAAAGATAAATCCTTAGGAGGTATAGACAATGTTAAGAAAGCAAACAAACAAACAAAACAAAACAAAACAAAAATCAAGCAGAGACTTGATTTTAAATTTTAATTCAGCCAGAGAAGCCAAGGAAAAGAAGTTTGCTAAATAAGAATGCTTCTGAGAGGCAGAGGAGAGGGAAAGCATTAGGCACATTCTGAAGGTTTTTAAATCCTTGCAAGGAATTAAAAAGAGACTAATGAAGAGTTCAGTCCTTGAAGAAATATTGTGGTTAAAGGAAAAAAGAGTTGTAAGACTCTTTTATAGAGGAAGTAAAACTGGTGAACAGTTTATCTTTTTGCTTGCTTATTTTAGGCTAAGAAGATCCCGACAGCATATTTATATAGTGCATAGCAGCAACTACTGCAGAGAAGAGACACAATATGCTGAAGAAATAATTAAGTGATAAACATTTTGGAGGATGGAAGAAGCTAAAGGAATGTAAGGAATGGGGACAGATAAGTTACAGAAAAAAAAGGAAGGATTCCTTGTCCTCCCAAACTTTGCCAAAAATAGATCAGTTGTGAGGACTTGGGAAAGATGTGCTCAGAAGTCTCTTCAACATGGATGAGATAAAGTTTTAGTACACTTGGAAAAGAACGATCTGGGAGAAATTAGATCACCTGCAGGTATCATCTCTCGGAATGTTCGTGTATCAAATAGGGAGGAGGGGTTGCCAAGACACTTCTTCAGCATTCCTTTTGAAAGCTATTAATGATCAGCTTTGCCCAATGATTGTTGTATCCGTCATATTTAGAAAAGTCCAAACCTGAGAAGGGAAATAGGTATCGTCTTTCATGTCAACTCTAATTGATTACTAAACCTGCAGCACAATTGGAAAGGATTATGAGGTCTGGACTAGGGCACCACGAGAACACCCTGTGATTGATTAACAATGTCTACTTTGGGCCAAACATAGAGGGTTGATAGATTTGCTAAATCAGGAATCATAATTATAAGTCATTTGGTCCAATTTTCTGATATGCAGATCAGAAGGAAGGCATTGTTTAAATATTCATCACAGGTTTATATGAAAGTAGAAATGTCAGGTAAAGCCAACCTACTTTAAGATCCTTTAACTGAAAGATCTGGACTTCAAAACTGGGTTTTGAAACCCAGAGAGTTTTTCTAAACTGTTTTCAGATTTCATGTTCGCTCCTTCCTTCCAGGTTCATCTGAGACTGGCTTGTAAACACATTTGAACTCTGCATTAAAAAAGTATAAGCAGCCCTGGCCGATTTGGCTCAGCGGTTAGAGCATCGGCTTACTGACCACAGAGTCCTGGGTTCGGTTCCCGCTAAGGGCACGTGCCTTGGTTGCAGTTTGTCCCCGGCCACGGTTGGGGTTGTGTGGGTGGCAACCACTTGATGTGTCTCTCTCATGCCGATGTTTCTCTCTCTCTCTCTCTCCCTCCCTCTCTCCCTCCTACTCTATCTGAAGATAAATGCAAAAATATCCTCGGGTGAGGATAAAAAAAAAAAAGTATAAGCAAAATTTGCACAACTATTCAAGATTTGTTGCCTGATATTTTTCCAGTAGATATAAACACTATTCAGGATCAAAAAGCTTTCTTTCTTTTTTTATTGATATTTAGAGAGAGATAGATAGAAACATCAATGAGAGAGAACATCGATTGGCCGCCTCCTGCATGCCCCCCACTGGGGATCAGGCCCGCAGCCTGGGCATGTGCCCTGACCGAGAATCGAACCGGCAACCTTAGTGCATGGGTTGATGCTCAACCACTGAGCCACACTGGCTGGGCCAAAAAGCTTTCAAAATGTGCTCTTTGAGTGGATAAAGTGAGAGAAGATGGTAGAGAATGAGGAGAGTAATGGTAGCTCTATAGGTAGAGAAGTTTCTGCAGATGTGGCAGGGTAGGTGGGATTGCTGTGGCAAAACACCTTCTATGGTGTCAGCCCCGATCACTGACCGAAATATTGGTCAGTGGACCCAGGAAGAAGGCAGGGTGTGGTTGGGGCAGCCATCCTCTTCATTTGACTCAATGCCTCAGTGTAACCTGGAGGCAGAAATTAGCTATAGAAAATAAAATCAAAAGGTCCATCATTTTATTAAAGATATTGACAAAGAATAGAAATATTAATCTATTTCTTGAGTATGATTAACTCTTTGATTGACATTGCTGAAACTAATTTCTGTGTTCAATAGTTGCACTCTTGTTTTCTATACTTGTGTTATAAAATTCCTCTGCTATTATGTAGTGCATTGTTCATGTGAAGCTGTTTTTAAAGGAAACACAGTTCTGTCTTGATAACTATCAGGAAAGGACCAGATGTTTCCTACTGTCTAAGCCAAACCAGTCAACACTATGGTCATGCTTTCACTGACACAGTCATGAACTGTATACCTCCCAAGCCTCGCCTATAACACAAAATCCAATACTTCAGCGCACAGCAAAATGTGCTATTTAAGTAATTAGAAAAAAAAAAACAAAACAAACAAAAAAATGAGGAACAGCATTCTAATATTTTACCTTTCCTACTAAAAAAGCGTAGCAGTCCTATTCAAACTCTTAATACAAAAAAGGAAGAGACTTGCTTTCTAATATTATGTGATACTTCCATAAATAGAACCGTCTTTACATGTTTTCTCCTCTGAAAGGGGAGAATTAAGAGATTAGAGAGAAAATAAGTTAACTTGTTTTCTTAAGAATAATATATTAATATTTGTTGTTTCTACACAAATGGTTATTCTCTTTATTTAGTCAATTTACTAACCTTTCTTACCATTCTTTGCCTTTGGTGCTTATACTTAGAAATATCTTTCCCACCCCAAGAATATATGTGTGTGTGTGTGTGCGTGTGTGTGTGTGTGTGTGTATGTTTTATCTATATATAAAAGAATAACATTTTAAGAAAGGCTAATTGCTAAGCAAGTTTCTTATTTGAATGACCCAGAAGTAGTTGTAGTGCCCTAGCTCAGTGTGCATTCTAGCCTCTGGACCACCTGGACAGGGGGACGGGCGGGGAGGGGAGACAGGGCTCAGACAGAGCAAATGGCATATGTAATACAATGATTGGGAGGCTGAAAAGCTTAAGGCTTACTTAGCTATCAGCCAACAGTATCTTGGATGGGTATCTACAGAACAACAATGAGAGACAAATCTGACATGGTACATTCAAATGTGCAGTGTAGAACCTTGAAGCCGATCTGAGTAGTTTATACTTGGTATGTGTAAGGAGGCAACACAAGGCCATTGAAGTTTTCTGAAGGGGGAAGTGTATTATTGGATCAATAGTGAGATTCCTCACGTGAGGGGTAAAGAAAGATGTGTAAAGGGCAGGGGTCACGACAAGTCTGCGCACAGAGCCTGGAAAGAGTTGTTACCAAACAAGCTGGAAAAGCTCCAAAAGGCTGAGGCGGGCAGAGAAGCACGGTGAGTGAGGTTTCGAAGTCGAAGGAGCAAAGGGCTCCGAGTGGGAAGCAGCTTCCAGAGGTGGAGAAGGTCACCAGTGGAGGAGAATTTAAATGCACTACATTTGACAGGTGGAAAGTTGTGCCGAGAAAGTCAGTGAGAAGGGAAGGGGTGTGAGATTTCGAGATTTTAAAGAATGAGTCATTAGTAAGGAATGGAGTCGGGCAAATGATGCAGGCAGTGCTCTATGACGTTGGAACAAAACTGAATAAAAGCATGGAGGGTATTGCTCTCACAGGGAGTAGGAACAAAGGAAACTTTCTCCCTTTGTCTTATCATTATCATTGTTGTTATTATCGATTTTGGTAGAGAGTGCAAGTCATATTTTTAGGCAGAAAAGAGGAAACCAATCAGGGGCAAGAATTAGAAAATCTAAGCGATATAGCGTAACATGTAGACTTACGTCCCAGGAGATCCAGGGATGCAAGTGCTCAAGGCGATGGGCCTAGGAAAGGGGGAGGGAGAGAGAGAGAGAGAGAGAGAGAGAGAGAGGGAGAGGACAAAAAGGAAGTGTTTGCTTCTCCATCAAAGAAAGACCAAGAAAAGAAAAATGACATTGGACACACTCTCATGTAGGAAGGTGGAAAGGGAGAAAGTGTACATCTGATATTTCAAACTTTTGTACTGAGTAAAGGACATTTGCCAGCAAGGTGGCAAGCGAGGCTGAACTGTGAAGAGAAGAGAGGGAGTTGGTAACTGATGTGGGAGAATTCAAGAGGGATGTACAAGATTGGTCAAAGTGCAGCAGAGGGCCTAGAAAAGGTTGGGTGGGTTTCTCCATATCTCCTCAACATCCCGGAAGCAGATAAACTCCAGACTACCATGGCAGAAAGACTAATGTTTATTCAAAATCAAGTGGAATTTGGAGGTGAAATAGAAGAGAAAATAGAGGAAGGGGAGGAGGAACACTGAAGGAGGAGCGGAGAACAAGGCGGGGGCAGGAGGATGCCGGAACACAGCAGGAGAGACCACACACTCAGCTGGAGGCTGCTTCCTCTTTGACCTTGTGAACTCCTCTTCGTTCGAGTGAGTAGTATTTGCTACCTCCAGATGGGCCCTGTGAGAAGAGTTATGGGGAATGACAAGAGTGGCGGGAGGTGATGCGTGAGTGGCCTGGAAGGATAAGTTGTGTGGATTCAGAACCAGAGGTGACCTTGAGAAAGTAAGTCTCAGGAATTCACACGCAGGCCTCAGCTTCCCATGGGACATAGCAACAGGAGAGCTCAGTGGTTTTTGTCCAGCTGTCCAAGGATGCTGTGAAATGATCTGACATTGAACTGACACACGTATGATGTTAAAATGCTGACTACCTGGTCCAGGCTGGATAGAGGCAAAGAAAACCAGAATGTGGGGGGAAATTGGGGAAAGTGCAGGGGCTGTGAAGGAGGATGTGGACAACACCTCTGGATTTATACAGGGACAGGGAGAGACAAGGGCTTAGAAAACTCACAAGTGTGTGATTGAAGATGAAAGAATTTTAAAATAAAAGAGTGCTGACAAGTCAAGAGGAAGAGACACACAGTGGCAGCTGCAATGCTAAAGCAGATGGACAATACTGAGAGTGTGATATTTGAGGTGGCGATTTATCACCGAGCAGGACGTGGTTGTCATCGTATTCTGTATCCTGCCCCAGGGTGCTGCTCCCCCTGAAAGAGGGTCAGGGTC
The DNA here is from genome assembly GCA_030848825.1 of Tadarida brasiliensis. Classification (NCBI taxonomy): domain Eukaryota; kingdom Metazoa; phylum Chordata; class Mammalia; order Chiroptera; family Molossidae; genus Tadarida; species Tadarida brasiliensis. The sequence goes on along the minus strand of CM061267.1, from coordinate 70,254,371 downwards.
CAGGCCTGAAGTGCTTTTGACCTTCTGGCTCAGATGATCCAGGGAAAAAAGTCATGGTTTAAATAAATCATCTAAGAGCAGCAGGGGTCAGGCCCCTGACAATTTGTTAGACTTAGAATAAGAAGCGAAGGAGAGTAAAGTGCATCAGTAATCAGCCGGCAGAGATGGTCTGGGAATTGGGCAAGGTAATGACCTCTGACCTTTCATTACTGTCTTCTACTCACAATCCCCCTACCACACACTCTCCTATTCTCCACTGCCCCCCCAACACACACACACACACACACACACACACACACACGATTTTTAAGATCCTATCATGAACCTCGGAAAGTGCAGAACAAACTGGCCTTTGGGGAACTACAAATGTCTGAAACATAATATACTCAGCTCATTAATAACCTGGGGAATTAGAATTAAAAGAGAATAATATCATTAGATAGCTTTAAAGGGGATAAAGGAAGTCAGAATATCTTCTGTGTGGTAGCAAAAACTGTATCCATCATAAGAGTATACAGCACACAGAGTTTTCACAAAGCAAGCATAATTGTTTAATTATGGACCTCCCCTCCCCCACCAAAACATCACCGGCGGCCCAGAAGCCCCTTCTTACACCCTTTTGCACACCACACACCTAAGAGCAACCACAATCTTGACTTCTGACACCACAGATTTGTTTTGCATTAAAAATTTACTGTTTTGTTCACATTTTTAATACTCTCTGGACATAGCTCAAGATAGAAATTATTAATATCCCAAACTGGTAATATACCAACAAAAATACTAGTATTGTAACACTTTAAACAGCACCGCATAAAGCAGCAGGGTAGCAGCAAGATGAACAAAACTACTGTTGCAATCACCTGGGTTACGCAGCTTGGGAAACCTACTGTTGAAGTGTTGAAAGAGTCATCTCAGAAGTTGGCAGGAGATTAGGGAGAATGGTGGAGTCCAGCTCTCTGATGTCATCCAGGAAGAAACAAGGTTAGTAGGTGACTGCCTCCAAGTTTATCACTGAAAATCAGTATGAACTTGGGAAATTTACCTAACTATCCAAACCTCAGTTTTGTTGCAGTAAAATGGCAATGATTCTAGTCTAAATTGTATAGGGTCCTTGTGAAGATAAAATAATTGACATGTGCAAAGTCCATGGCACAAGTCGGATTAACATAACAAATATTAGTAGAAACAGGAATCAACACAGGAGTAGGAAGGAGCTTCTAAATAAGGAGACGACACACCTGATACTCGCTTGTGGCTTTGCCATTAATTTGCTGCACAACTTTTGTAAGTGCCACTGGCCCATGGTTTCTTCATCTTAGAAGTTAGAAGGCACAGTCTCCCAAATCTCCCGTACTTCTGCTACTTCTCCCTTACTTCTCCCTTACAATGACAAGTTCCGGGGTCCTCAAGACCACCCTTCGAGTCAATAATTGGTTAGAATGACTCACAGAACTCACCGAAAGCAGTTTTGGTCACCATGGCAGCTCATTACAGCTAAAAGACACATTCAACTCAGCCAGAGGAAGTGATGCACAGGGCAGAGTCCAGGAAAGTTCCAAGGATAGAGTTTTCAATAGCCCTCTCCCAGTGGTGTCACAGACAACACTACTCTCTTGGAAACAATGGGTTACAATATGCACGGAGTATTGTCAAGCAGGGAAACTCACTGAAGCCTTACATCCAAACTCTGTACTGTACTGGGACTCCATGATCAGCTGCCCACATGGCTGGCCTCAGTCTCCAGCCTCCGCAGAGGTCAAGCTGATATCACATGACCCAAAGACTCGCCCTATGTCACAATATAATACTTTCTGGCATGGCCCAAAGTCCTCAGGTAAACAAAGACACTCTTATCAAGCAGGGCATTCAAAGGACGTAGAGATGACTTCCCAGAGGTAGGTTGGGAAAGGCCAGACCTCTCTTTGGACAAGGTTAAATTCCTCACTATAGACTGTCGGAAGTTGGACTTCCAGCTCTAACTTTCTACACCAGCAGCCTTCAAACTTTTACTGACTGGAACTGACAAAAAATAAGTAAAAGAATTTTACATGTTGACTTGAACACATATATAAAACCAATGTCCTCTTGTATACTTTGTATGGAATATATGCTGATATCTTAGTTTATTTCATTTGATTAAAAATACTGCTAACATTCTAATAAACTGACCACGAATGGGTCCTAACATTCAGTTTGAAGACATTGGTCTAGAGAAGAACCCTGTGAGCTAAATCCAGCCTGCTGCTTATGTTTGTAAAAATGGTTTTATTGGAACACAGCTGCGCCCATTCGCGTTTGTATTTTATTGTCTGTGGCTGCTTTCATATTGGAGTAGTTGCCACGGAGGAAGCATAGCCTGCAGAGGTTAAAATATTTACTATTTAGCTCTTTACAGAAAAAGTTTGACACCCCCTGATTTAGTGTATCATTGTGATTTATGACCTCAGAAAAATACACTCATAAAATTGCCCATATTCCATTCAATTTATGACAAATGCATAACCTTACACCCATCTTTTTTTTTTTTTTTTTAGTTTATACAATTGCATGCTAATGATTTTGGAAATGTCCTTCTAAAAAGCATAAAAGAATCATATATTTCCAGGGTCAGCTACCAAGTCAATGGATGCACCGAGGCTGTGTAATACTTGAAGCTCATGATATGCATGCCCTCAGACTTGTGATTGTGTTACTCATTAATCAAAAAGTATTCGCTAATTCCTTCCTTTCCAGATAACCTGTTCCCTTTCAGCTATAGCAAAGTATAAAGAATTACGTGAGAAGCTTTGGGCATAGTAAAAGAAATCAGAAGCCTGAGAAATACTGATTAGGATTAAGGAGAAAGAGCAACGTACTGTACCAAGAAAAAATGTTCCAACACAGACATACACCCAAAGAAATATCAACAGGAGTCCCTCTGAAGTCCAAATTCAGACTGAATGCTCAAAGGAATGAAAACAAGAGCAAATTTGGGGTGAGGAATAAATTAAATAGCAAACTCAAATTCTCTGGACATCTCTCTTATCTAAGGCAGAATACTAGGAAAAGACTAGAAAAAAAAAAATGCAGACTTCCCCAGAGGGCAAGCTAGGAGTGGTACAATATTTTCAGTTTCTGAAATATTGACAGGATTGCTTATTATAGCCTTTACCCTCACCAGACTGACTGATCAGTGCTGGGAACAGAAACAGAAGCTCATGACTTCACGGAGTCTGGCTCCACTGAAAATGAGCCCTGCATGGAGAGGCGATCTAGCTCCAGGAATTCCCTCTACTGTATAACGTGAAAAGGACACAATCAGAATCTGCAGTCTTCTGCTTTCCAGAAATTGAGGTGTCTATAAACTGTGTTAGTCAAATTTTCAAGAGGCTGCTCCTTTTCTCTTAGGGGCCATTTGGCTTTGCCATACTAGTTGTGAGGGTGTTTCAGGTTATAGAAACTCTCACATTCACCTTGATGCTTCTCTTCTCACAGATTCTAATGCTCCCCCTCCCACCTTTGTGAATTACTGTCTGGATGTGTGTCCTGACCATCCCCACAGTTTGCCTTTAGCGTCAGAATTTTCTGCTTCATCCCAATGCAGCTTCTTTTCTCACATATCCCTAGCTTATTCCCATTGGCTTCCACTGCTTAAGCTTGAAACCAAAATCCTCAGCCAATGACCAGGATAGATTGTAAAATGTCCCCAACTTTCCACCCTTCTTTTATTGTTGCCCAGTGACTTGGCAGCTTCCTCATGCAAGGGGGGTAGGGGTGGCATCTATTTTCCTTCCCGTTGAATGTGGATTGGTCTTGTGTCTTGCTTTGTACAATGGAATGCAGTGGATGGGATGGTGTCCTGGTTATTTCTCTAGGCCTTAAGATACCTTTTGTCTTCCACTCTCTTCTTAGAACGCTGCCACACTATGAGAACAAGTCCAGGCAAGAGTGTTAAAGGATGAAAGACCTATCACCCAGTTACCAACTTTGCCTCAGCCAACTCCTAGCCAATACCCAGCTAGCCAATCAGTCTCCAGCAGATCCATCAGGGGACTGGAGATGAATCGTGAAACCAGCCAAGATCAACAGAGCCAGTCCCAGATATGCTGACTGGCAGACTCATGCGCAATAACAAGTGCATTGTTCCAAGTCATTGAATTTGGGGTAGTATCAGTCTGCTACCCACAATAGCTGAAAAAGCATTTCAAAGACTTTTTACCAAAGGCAGTAGACCCCATTATCCATAGGTTCCCCCTGCTCTGGATATAAATTTGCTAGATGCTTTCTTGGTTTGCCAAGCTGCTCTCAGTAAGTGAAATTTCTCCCTCTTACTTTAATATTTCACAAATTCTTTCTTTTCACTTAAGCTTCTATGTTCTCATAAAAAAGGTAGAAAATGTCATAGTCTTACTTGAATTGTTCACTTATTACTCCTTCTTTTCTCAACCACTTAATCCACTTATACTTTGTACATAAAATAGGTTTAATTAATTGGATATGATTAATGTCACTACCATTTGTTTTGATTGCCAGTTCCTAGAATAAGGAAAAATATTGGCTGAACTTGGCCATAGACTATCATGCTTACCGATTCTTAGTCCATTTGTTGAATCAAATGGTTTTTATTTTATTTTATTTTTTCTTTATTGGTTTTTTAGAGAGAGAGGAAAGGAGAGGGAGAGAGAGATAGAAACATCAATGAAAGAGAACATCGATTGGCCGCCTCCTGCATGCCCCCCACTGGGGATTGGGCCTACAACCTGGGCATGTGCCCTGACCGGGAATTGAACTGGCGACCTCTTGGTGCATGAGTTGACGCTCAGCCACTGAGCCACACCAGCCAGGCGAAAACAAATGGTTTTTAAATGTCTAAATGGCTCCCTGCCCCGAATTGAAAAAACACCAATATTAATAAATATTAATTTATTCTACTTTATATCTGTTTTTATATTAAAATAATATGTGCAAATAAGAATCAGCTGAAAACCCAATTGCATACAATCTTTCAAAGATTAATTATTAAAACAAAAAAAGAGAAAAGGTGAGTCTGGATATTGGCAGTTAAAGAGCATGCGCACCCACAGGATGTTCCTCATTAGCACTTAACTTCAGTTATAAAGAGGGATCATTTAGCAGCAAGGACCTTTGAATGTTTTAAGTAATCAGTGAACTATATCAGTATTAGAGTTTTTAGATTATGTTTTCAAATTGTTTAATCTAGGTTTAAATGTTTCTCTCCTCTCCTCTTCATTCTCTCTTAGATTGAGACACATAGACTTTTCAAATACTATTTCAAAACACTCAGTAAGGCAAGACCAACTCCCATTCCTTACTTCCCTGCACAGTACCAGACAGAACTGTGCGAGTCTGAGTGACTACACTGATTCTGTAGAATAGATGTATTTTTCCATGTATTTCTATTTAATCTGATTACTTCCAAAAGGGATTTAAAGGTGTTCATTGATAAATATTGATCAATGCCAATACTGGAGGACTTTTTAATGGGTTTAAGGAGCTCTACTCATTGCCTGGATAATCAGGCCCATTAATTCCCAGAACATCACATGCCTCAGGGTGACCACAGGAAAAGGCTGAGATGACACAAGCTGGAGCCTATGGCTATACTTGTTAGATAAAAACATTTAGGTTTTTACAGAGACTGAGTTTGATCCCTTATTAGAAAAGATTGGTTAGTATCTTTAGGCATTTCTCTAGGGCTGACTGTCACTTAGTCATTTTTATATTTGCAAGAAAGTCCTTACAAAGTCTGATTTATTTCTTCTAGGCATTCTACCATCATTCATGTAGCTTCTATCAGATAAAATTCTGGTACTAAACTGAGAGATTATATTATTCAGCAAATAAGCATAAGCTATTTGATATATAATTAAAGTTTATCACTGTTATAATAATTTAGAGTTGTGATATGATTTTTATTAAAGCAAAATTTACCTACTCGTTATCGGTTAAATGTTTTATTAGGTTGTGATTAAGGGAAATCAACCAACAACAAGTAAAAACAACTAAAATAAGCTACCATGAAGCTCTGTGTCATACACCAGAGCTAAAAATCCCTGAGGCTGTAGTAGCTGGCTTAGTTTACCTATGCCAAAAGCCATTTCTGAAGATTGCTGAGCTAATAGTTCTTTTAACTCTGCGATTGCTGGCTTCTGCAAGAGAGGTATATTGCTTAATGTTTAAGGCACAGTCTCTATTTTGCCAGTTACACTAGTTATATGACTGTGTAAATTATTTACCTGATACATAAGGTACTTGTGAGAATTTAAAAAACATAATTTATGTATAAAGCTTATACCAGTGCCAGACAAATATTAACCACTTCATATGTATAAGCTATCATCATCTCCCTCATCATCCTCAAAAAATACAAAAACACTTTCTTATTTATCCTAACTTATATATCATAATATACTGTATCTTCACTGATATACAATTAATTATAATTTCTATAAATTCCATGATGCCAAAGACTTTGTCTATCCACCACTATATCCTTTAATACTAAATGAGTGCCTAGTATGTACAAGGAGCTCCAAATATTTTTGTTGTTGAATGGTCTTCCAATTAGGACAGCCCAATGCACAGAATGGGGTATCAGGGCTCATCCTACAGGAGAGCACTTTTCTTCTGTCACCACCCCACTCCTCTCTATCCAACCAAAGACATCTCAGTAGTCGCTGCTCTTCTAGGCTGTTATAGTCAAAACAGGCCTCATTTCTCCTTGATTATCATCCTTCTAAGACTCAGTTCGAGGGGATAATGGTGAAATATAACTATTACTGATTCAATATCTTTGTCTTACTTGGTAGGATAAGTTTAACAGATCAAAATATACTACTAGTCAAATCATGTTGACTATACAAACTTATTTCTGATTCATAGGACATTAATACCAAAATATACTTACTCTACAAAGCCTAAACGTAGCACTATAAATTTTGCTTCTATTTTTTATTTTAAAATTAATTTTACTTTTAAAACCAGATAATATATTCCTAGGGTCCAAAAATTAAAATTTTATAGAAAAATATATAATGAGAAATCTCAATCTCATTCTTGAGATTGGTTCTAACATTGGCCCTAAAGGGTAGCAATTTTTATTAGTATCCTGAATGACCTTCCAATGTTTCTTTAAACAAATAAAAGCAGATGAAAATAGACACGTAAGAAGGTGCTTAAAAATTATCAGGGAAATGCAAAATGAGATATCACCCCACACTTGCTATAGCTATTACATTATTAGGTTATGTTCTTATGGTTGTTGTGGCTAGTATTAAAAAGACAAGAAATAACAACTGTTGATGAGGATTTGGAGGAAAGAGAATCCCTGTGCACTGTTGCTAGGAACGTAAATTGGTGCAGTTACTATGGCAAACAGCATAGAGTTTCCTCAAAAATTAAAAATAGAACTACTATATGATCCAGCAATTCCACTCTGAGAATTTATCAGAAGAAAATGAAAACATTAACTTGAAAAGATATATGCACCCCCATGTCCATTGCAGCATTATTTACAATAGCCAAGATATGGAAACAACCTAAATGTCCCTTGATTGATGAATGGATAAATAAAATATGATATATTAATATGTACACAATGGAATATTATTCAGCCATAACAAAAGAAGGAAATCTTGCCATTGCAACAACATGAATGGACCTTGAGGGCATTACACTAAGTCAAATAAGTCAGACAGAAAAAGACAAATACTGTGTGATTTGATTTATATGTGGAATCTAAAAAAAAAAAAAAAGAAAATTAAACTCATAGATGTAGAGTGGTGGTTACTACAGGCAGGGAGTTTGGGCTGCGTGAAAGTGATCAAAATGTACAAGAAAATTTGTAAAAATCACAGGAAATCAAGGAAATGTAAATTTAGACAATAATGAGATATCACTTTGCATGCAACATACAAAGTAAATTTCCTTAAAATACCAAGTATGGGTGAGTTTGTATTGTAGATTCTGCCCAGAAATAGAAAAGCCAATGTTGCTAATTTTATATGAGTTCATAGAATCTAAGTCTCAATACACAAAGCACAATAACTATCTTATCAGTTATCAAATGTTTGCAAACTACTGTGAATACTAGGAAGAAACTGAACACAGGATTTAAATTGTGCTTAACAAATTCCCACTTACTAAAAGTTACTTTTATAATATATCCAAATGTAGAGTTACCATTTTTTTCATTTTCTTCATAATGCAAGCTAATAACTTTTTAGCAGAAAATCAAAAGGATCTTATTACACTTCTATAGGTTTGCTGAGTTACTCTGATGAAACAGTAAGAAAAATAGAATAGAATTAGATTTAGTAGAAACATCTACAAGATTGGCTATTTGTTAAGGAAAATCCGGAAGTGGGCTGACTAATTTGTCACATGGTTGAAAGTACATGAAAAGCAAAAGCTAGGACTTGGAGGTGCGCATGAATGAAGTTGAATGTGACTAATAGAAATTCAGGGTATTTCATTGTAGTCCGCAACTCTCAAAAAGCTAGGGGATAAATGTATTGACCTGGCCCTCCGTGACGGAAACACATGATTTAATCTGCTTTACCAACAACCAGAATTGATGTTTGCTTTCTCATGCAACGGCAGAAAACTCTATGACTTGATAGAAATGGAACAGCTCATTCAAGTGAAACTCAATAAGTACTAAGCTACTAAAATCCCACGCCACCTCAATGTTAAATGACTAATAGTAGAAACACATCTCAAACGCTAATTGTTCTTTGGCCGTTGGAGAAAATATATCTACCTTTACTCTCTTGAACGTCACCTTGGAGTAGATCATGCTTTGGGCTAAAATTATCCTGGGACTCTCAGTAACTCCAATTGACGTCAGGACTTGGAAAAAGGCAGGAAACCGAAGGAAATAGTCGCTGCTCTCAGTTTGCTATAACCTGCTTTTTCAAATGCCGCAGGGGTATCCTGTTCTCTTGCAGAGAGGGGGAGGAAAGTAATTTCAGAGTGAGGGTGCTGATGCACTGTGGGAAGCTGCCTCGGTCACAGGCCCCTCTCTGGCTTGCTAAGGCACGCCTCCGCATCTAGGCAGGAGAACAGGCCTAATCAGGGAGAAACTTGGGCTTCTGGTTCCACATTTAAAATTGCTAAGTGAGTTAGTAACTCAGCCCATTTGAGCTGAAGCTAACTTGCAAAGGTTTTGCTTGCCTTTCTTCTGGTTCAAAACTGGAGCAATTAAACATCAGAGAAAGGGAGGGGGGGAATGCTCAAAGAAATGAAGAAAGGTCCCTTTCTTTGAGGTCCAACCTGCAGGTGCCTTCATAGAGGTAGAGGATTCATGCAGACCTTGTACTCTGTGAACAGTGAAGCCACAGACTGGGAAAAGGTATTTGCAACACCTATTATCAACAAAGGATGAATGATCAGAATAGATGAAAAATTCCTACAAGTCAATGAGGAAAAAGGCTAGCTAATTTTAGGAATGGGCAAAAGAGTAACTGGTCTCTTTGGAGGAGAAGGAGCAGAGGCGTGCTTGGCCCAGGCCTGCTGGAAGAGGCTGGCAGGAGTGGGTGCAGAGCCAAGCATCTGTGCCAATGCCACACAGCTGGAGGGTTGCTATGCCCAAGGCCTGGAGACCACGTGGGAGATGCAGCGCCCCGAGGGTGAACACATTGGCTCAGAGGGTGCTCCTCGTGATCCCCAACCCGCTCACTTTCCCAAGGCCACAAAGCAGCAACACGTTGAACAAGATCTGTGGGATGATAAACCAAGGAAGTGCTCATGTAGATGTGGTTTGGCCTAGTTCCTTCCTGACTCAGATCATCTGAGGCCTGTCAACATTAGGGATTCTACTCACTCAGTTCCCTAGTAGTTAATGTTAGAGCGAAAACATTGCAGAAGTCAGCTCAGCCATGTAACACTCGGAGAGGTCCAAAGCAGAGAGAACTGGATTGGAGACCTGATCTATCAAACCCCTTCATCTTTTGATACATGTCCCAAACACCCAAAACTGTATGCGGAGAAATATAAAAGTGAATGCAAAAAAAAAAAAAAAAAAAAAGCCTTCTTAAATTGCCAACACTCATTTTCCAGAGATAACACTTTATTAGAGGCATCAAGCAATATACTGAAAGAGGTGAGTCATGCCCAAGTAATGTCCTTATTTCCATAATTGTACATTTGATACTCTCTGCCCTCTTAAAAGGGGCGGGTAGTGAGCAAAGATGAGAAGCGCACAGCTTTTAGACAAAACCATATCTCTATAAGTGCTTGAAAAAATCCGCTTTAAATTTAGTTTTTTCTTCTTTAAAAGGCATGTCGGTTTTATTTCGGAAACACTAAAACAAGCTAGTACTTCCACTGAGGATCAGGTTTCTCCCCAGAGTTATTTAGGAAATAATGCAGCTGCCTTTTTCTTTAAAGGGATTCTTGTCTTCTGGAATCCCTTTCACCAGAGGGTCCTCTCCAGAACGTTCTTCAATGTAGTTTTTTATTTCTTCAGAACATTTAGACACCTTAAGAGAGAGAGAAAATCAATGAATTAGGTCAGGATTGTTCAAACTTGATCACCTCCTTTTAGTGAAATTAATATAATTGGGTATGGCCAGCATTCACAGCGAGACAAAAATATTACAGTACAGCATGGAGCATATATAATATAATAAATGACACAATCTGCGTATAATGTATTAATATTTCTAACTATGGTCAGGGTCAGAAAATTTGAAAGTCACTGTATTAAATATGTTATCCTCAGCAATTTCTATCCACTGTGCCTCACATGACTTCCTCTGCTAGCACACAGCTATGATGTGTCCACAATATTTTAGGAACTAAACCAAACTGTGCTTTCAATTTTCCATGCTAATGAACAGGTGCAGCAGTAAATTCCCAAATGTTTTGGGGTGTATCCTGCCAAAATTCTCACTTATTATGGGTGTGTGCCACCTTCTGCAATTTCACAGAATGATAGAAGCATTGGAGAAGGTTTGACTAGGGGAAAGGCGGAAGTCTCCCATTCTGTCAGCTCAGAATTCCTTCCTGGTTAGTTAGGTTGGTTAGTAGTTAGTTGCTTGAGGGCAATGATCATAATTAAAGGCGTATCTGAGGCTTATTATGCTAATTTGAGATTCCTGTGTATGTAATCATTTTAAACTTTATCTGAAATAGAGAAAAGATTAAATAGTTTCTTTAAAAAGTCTGTCCTTAAGAGACAGGTTGCAAGAGTGGGTAAAACTAAAAGTACTAAAAAGGAAAGGGAAAAAAAAGGATTCTTGTCTTAATGAAGGCCTTTATTACTAGTAAGAAATTAGAAGTGACAATGATAAAACTCAAGCAAATTTCAGGGGAGACCACTTAAAACTAGACAAAAATGTTCCCACTGAATTTGTAATCTAGATTACTAATCTTTAAACTGTTTTAATGGTGACCACTGAAACATGTGTGCATGTGTATCCCAAAATGTAAATAATTATTTACTTATAAATAAAGGCAGATACTACTGTGTCAATACATCATCCATAATATAAAACATAACCTGGAAATTATTTAAAAATAGAAATTTAAACCTAACCAAAAATAGAAAATTTAATATTTTACTCCCACATCCCAAAGACTCCTTGCACACCACTGATCTAAAATTTAAAACTAAGTGATGTATTTATCTGGTTAAAACGTGGCAAAATAAAGTCTTTTCAAGTACCACTCTCTCAGGTAACATGTGCTCTCCATAGCTACTGACATTCAGTGTGTGTGCACTTCAAGTGAATTCTCAGAATGCAAGTATCCCTAATGTGGGGTCTGTGGCCCCAGAGAAATTTATAGCTAAGATTCAAGTTCCCCTGAACTGTATCTGTTCTTAAGGAGGCTTCTTCATTAGGTTTTCAAAGAGATCTGTAACCTCCAAAGTACTCCGCTGATGCATTTCCTTCCATGATCAAGAGGATATGTTTGAACAACAATTGGCTGGAGCCAGAATCCAGCCTGTGAATTTCATGTCCTTGGCCTCAGCAGAGCCCAGGGCTCAGACATGAACAATTGACTGACAGAATAATGAGCGGGCATCAGAAGATTATTTTAGTAACTGCCCTATCATTAGTTCTGGGGCTTAAAATGAGGAGCTAGTTAGCCTCATTGGGATTCAGGGTGTTTTTTTTTGTTTGTTTATTTTTTTAATTCATAAGAGGGTTGAAGGATCTCTAAGACCCATAGTGTTCGTCTGGCACTAATACTTTATAATTCAAACTGCATTATAAAATGTTCGAATATTATTATTAGGACTTCAATGCCTCTCCCTCTATCCCCTCACGCTATCCTTGAAATAGTTTCTACCTTGGGCATGCAGTTGGAGTTTCTGAAGTTGGAAAGCTGACCTAGCAGGGTGTGTTCTAGACATGGATGATGGCGAACTGGCAGGGAGGACCCACTAATGAATGATATTTCCACAGTCAGTTGCATCCAGGCCCTGCCCAACTTCTAATTTGAAGCCTTATATAGCTAGAAGACATTTGTCTCTTTTTCCCCTATAACGTCTGCATAGTGATACTAGATATTAATATGTTACAACTTTGCAGACAAGGCTTTACTTCGGTATATACAACTCTGTTTAATATGCAACCTCTCAATTTCATTGTGTGAAAAACCGACAGGGCCAACACCTGCTCTGCTGCTGGGCTGTGCCACACACAAGATGGGTCCCTGAACGTTTCAAGAAACAAGCCTATTCATGGAGTCCTGTAACTTTGTTTCACCCACCCCTCTCAACACAGCAGTATTTTTATAGCTACAAAAACTTTCAACACAGATAGAAAGAACTTTGCACTTCAAAATCTAGAAAGAGTAGGGATTTGGAAGTGAAAGATTAAATTTGAGAAAAGAAATATGCAAAGAGTAAAACTCAGAAAAGCCCGAATCTTCCCAACATCACTCAGAAGGTACATCCTGACTGACAAGAGTCTTGCCATGAGCAGACCTACCGTAACTACAGCAGGAAGGTAAGTGAGCGCTTTTACCGTACCTGCTTCATGCCCATTGTTTTTTGTTTGTTTGTTTTTGTTTTGTTTTTTATCCTGACCAGAGGACATTTTTGCATTTATCCTCAGATAGAGCAGGAGGGAGAGAGGGAGGATGCCCATTGTTTTTCTTAATTTTTTTTCTAGTATTAAACCACAAAGAAATAAAATCAGTTCAAATTTTTCTTGCTGTGGAAAAAGAACTACATCTTTTCCCTTAAAAAACAAAAACAAACAGACAAAAAGCAATTTATTGCCGGACTACAGATTGCCTGATTGAGGAAAAAAGGAAGAAACAAAGGCCCTTATTATCAGTAAGAAATTGAAGTAAAAATTACAAAATCTCCAACAAATTTCAGTGGAGACTTCTGAACACTGGGGCATATGTTCTCACTGAATTTGTAATCTACTCTGGTGGTCTCTACAATTTTTCATCATGATCACTAAAAAGAATGATCATATGTACCTCCGTATATGTATAATTATTTATACATTCAAATAGATACTACTGTATTAGTTCATCACCTATAAAACATAAACTGGAAATTACAAAGGGATGAGAGTTACAAATAATGTAGGAATTGTACTGTTTTGCTTCCAAGCCCCCAGTGGACTGTTCATTGAACACCTCTGGAAAGCTCTGGTGAAATTCAAAACTTGGTAATTCAAGACTTTAAATTGTGATTTTAAAAAGCCTTTCAGACACCATTCTTCCCATGACGAAAAAGATCAAGGAACTAAGTAGCCATCTGCCTTTTTCCTACAGCTTGAGTTTTTTAAACCAACTGTCCAACAGCAGGCAACGTTGCCGGTGCCTCCCTCCCCCGTCTAGGCGCCTCTGACGGTCTGACATTTGGCTTTAAATTACTCATCAGATCCCTGTTCCCTCCTTGTCCTCCTATGATTTCCCACATCAACCGGCAGTTCCCAGGCGCCACCAAAGCCCCACTCCAAGAGAAGCTGCAAAAACAACAAAAACGACTTCTCTTGCTGCCACAACCCGGGAAAAGCCGGCCCCGGTTTATTTCAGAGACGTACATACTCTGGGACAGCCCATCTACCTGTTGTCTCTGCAACTTCACTTCTTTGCGAAGTTGCTCAACTTCCATCTTCAGCTTTTCCTTCTCTGGCAAATCTTCGATGTGCAGGGCCGGCATCTTCGCCCCAGAACTGGGCCCGGGGACAGCTCGGGAAGCGCCGCGGCTGGAAATGCTGGAAACCAGGGCGCGTCCCCAAATAACTGCGGTGCGCGCACCCCGCCCGCCGCGCGGCACGGCCCGCCTCCCGCGGTGGTCCCTGCGCCGTCCCCGCGCCCGCCCTGCCCGGCGTCCCGCGATCGCAACTGCTGATCTCTGCGCAGTCCCCGCCACCCGTCCCGGGATCGCAACTGCTGATCTCTGCGCAGTCCCCACCACCCGTCCCGGGATCGCAACTGCTGATCTCTGCGCAGTCCCCGCCACCCGTCCCGGGATCGCAACTGCTGATCTCTGCGCAGTCCCCACCACCCGGGAGGCCTGGCCCAGGGGGCCCGGGCCAGCTCCCACCCCGCCGCGCCCGCGGGGGACCGGCCTGGGCTGGAGCCCAAGGGTTGAGGTTGCGCTAGCCCACTTCCCTGGAGAAGCAACCCCAGTTTTACTTTTTGTTCCCCTTTTCCCCCCTTTCCCAAGTCATATCCGGGTTTTGTTTGTGAAGCAAGAAAGGAGGACACTACCAGGCAGGAAATAACAGCCCTTCACTTCTCCAAGAGTTTCAAAAATATACAGCACGTAACTTTCCCCCAGTGACATACGCATTTCTGTGGGAACTGTGGATGCTGAAGTCCCAGAGGGGAAATGGAACCGAGCTGCGTTCTCAGAAGCAGCCTCCACATCCGTCGATGCCCAGCCATCCAGTGTGTTAAAGGCTGGGAAGGGTTTACACATTTGGGGATAAAAGGCTGATCAGGGTATGGATATTATTTACAACTTGCAGAGGCCTCTTCTGACATTAAAGCATCGTCTGCACCCTCAACAGCATTTGGTCTCCTTTCTTCACTAGTGTTTTGTAATGTTGGGAGGATAAGCAGATGATACCAGAGAAGAGAGAGCAAGAATCTTAACGTTCTCCACCCCCCCACCCCAGAATTTCCTCCGCTCCATCTGCCAATGTTTGGATGACACTTGACACCACGGGTTCTGAATTCCTGATTCATGTAGTATTGGTTTCCCCACTTTCTGGAAAGCAATATCCATCTAGCTGCCACTTTGTAAAGCCGGGAAAAGTGTCTGATGTGAAAAATGTTTGCATGCAATGTAAACTTTCTCTTGGGCTATAAACTAAAACCTCGTTAGTGATGCTTAAAAGATTAGAACAAAAATAAAGCATGAATGTGAGAAATCTTCCCAAGCAGTCAGATATTTCCCTTTCTCTCCGGGGATTACCCACTGCTTATAGAGTCCAATTCAAATTAAGAGTGGAAGCATTAACTATTTCAGGGTACTTGGCCTTAGACACCCATAGCCACTCTCCATTTTGTAAGCAGAGGTTTTGTTTATGAAAAGAAGAAGAAGAAAAAACAAGAACAAAACAACCCAATGATTTTCTTGCTGAGTACTTTGGGGTTCTAGTCTCAGCTCTGACACTGGCCATCACTGGAAAAGTTACTTTTTATTTTGGATTTTGGTTTTCTAATTTGTAAAATATGTGACAGGGCAGAGGAGAGGTGAATTAGCTAAGGTATGTTTCCTTTCTAATTGTATTTATGTATCTACAACTAATACATCACTTTCACAAAGAAAAAATGTTAGGAGGTTCTTTTTCTGTACTAGAAATACCACACATTTCAGGGTCTCCCAGACTCAGAGGAGTTAGCTCAGCCCGTGGAGTTTTTCCTGGTAGCAAGCTGGAAGCCAAGACAAAAACTCACATTTTTCCAGACCCATGCATTTTTTTGGATTCCCCATTGTTTAAATGTAAAAGGTTGGTTAAAAATAGCTTAAATAAGTTAGTGAAAGTAGTTAATGTGGCTTAAATTAAATAAGTTCAACATTCAAATTAAATAAGTTGGCTAAGTAAATTAATGTCAGTATGTCTGTTCCAAATCATAAAAATTATTTTGGTCTGGAAATTTCTTTCCAGTGAAATCATCTAGTTGCATGGAGTGAAAAATACTTATAAATCCATGATGGTTCTTTAACTTCTTCTACAGTGTTATGAGACTTAAATTAGAGATGAAATACATATTAGTCTACTTTTTTTAGGTTCTATTCTTATCAAATAGTTCACATACTAACATCATATTTAAGTAAATAAATTGAACTAAAATAAATTGGGAAATGATAAAATCCCATGATCACACAGCATTCTGAAAAATGTTTTGTTGTTTGGTTAAATAGTAAAATGATGGAAATGCTTAAACACACACACACACACACACACACACACACACACACACACACACGGATATAGTCCCTATTCCTAAGCATGGAATTTACCTCCCCCAAAGTAACCATGGTAAGCAATTTCTCGTGTACTCTCACAGAAATATTCTATCAGTAAAATTTTTTGCATAAACAAATTTAAAACGCCATATCAGTTGTATCCAAATGTACTTTGAGCATTTTACATATACATTATATACTACCCCTAATAAAAGTTAGTGTGCAAAATAATATGTGTAGAAACCATTCTGCAGTGAAAATGATGGATGTAATCAGAAATAAACTTTTGTTATCCCACCATCTTTTGACAATATTTTAAAGAAATTGCCAGTTATTAAAAACAGTCACAGGGATGTAAAGTACAGCATAGGGAATACAGTCAATAAAATTGTAATAATTATATATGGTGTCAGATAGTTACTGGACTTACTGAGGTGATCAATTTTGTAAGTTATATAAATGTCTAATCACTATGTTGTACACCTGAAACATATAATATTGTATGTCAACTGTAATTGAAATTAAAAGAAATCATTGGTTCCAGAAAAATTTTTTAAAAAGAAGAAATCTGCTTAATAGAAATGATATTAACCATGTGCATATTTTTAATTTTAAAGTATGAAAGAGCAAAGACCATAAAATATGTACCTTGAAATGCAAAGGATGAAAAAACAATTATTTGACTGTTTTTCTATTAAGTATGTTGTTAAAAATTCATATAAAGAAAAATTTAAGGGTAGTTATATTAGAGGTGATTGTATACTAACTTGAACTAAAAAAAGACCAGGGTTCTTATTTTATTTTGTGATTTTTGCAAGATATAGATTCTCTATTTTGTTAGTGTAAATAAATTAGGTTACCTCCCAAATTATACTCCTCTAAAATTTATAAAGTAAATCGTGGCTATTTAGGCCATTAAAATGATGGTTTCTTTAAGGAAAGTATTTAACACACATCTCATGTACTCTTGGTTCATTTGACACTTGGTTCAATGTATTATAACTATCACATGGAAATTTTCATGAACTGGCCCATTCTATGTAACCAGGTGCATAACATTCCTTTTCCAGATGGAGATACTAGGAAGTCACAGGATGACAGGTACCTGATGATCCGGTTATCTTAACAACTAATAATTCATGATATCAAAATGATTTCTTTAATCAATTACATTCATACAAGACTTTAATTTTCATTGCATATAACTAGTCATTCTCATTACTCAGGTGATTGTTTCCCTCATGTGACTACATTCTTTTAGGAATTTAAGAAGTTTGATATTAGCCCGGTTTTAAAATGTTGCTAACCTCAATCAATCCAAATAAAAATAACAGTGAGGTTTTTTCTTACTAAAACTTAAACTCACCTATGTGTACAAAACACCCTGAAAGTGCAAGCATCTCAAATGATATAGTAAGTATGAACCCTTTACCCATTCTCACTAGTGATATCAGGAAGTTTCGTTGAACAGTCAAATGCTAAGGAATATTTTTTGTTTCCCTTTAGTTTTACCTCATTCCATTTAACCTACTAATTCATGAACTTGAAATAACAGCTTCTGGGGGAAAAGGGTCATTCACTGCCAATTGTAGCTGTGTGGGCTGTGGGACAGTCATGCTTTCATTTCCTTCTTCCTGGACCATCTTTCTCTATATTTCCTTCCTATGATTTTTATCTTATTCAAAATCCTGCTGACAATCTGTATCTTTAAGCAACAGGAATTTTACCCTACTATTGACTTAATTAACAATAAGAATTCTGAATTACCCAATATAAAAATACTGTTTTGCCTCCTTTTAATTAACTTAAACACTTATTCAGTCAATTAAATTGTAGAGACAATGTATTAGTTGGTACCATGGTTTCAAAGATGAACAGAACTTCTGGCTTGGGAAATTTACAGTTTACTATTGAAATTAAAACAACCATATAAATTATAATAAGAGAAAGCAAAGTAATGTTAAATGACCTAAGAGATACACAATATTCTTGGGATAGAGTGAGAGAGGAGATAATTTTTATTAAGCCTCAGAAGAAAACTAGGGTTTCAAAAGGCTGAAACGAGATGGAGCAGAGAATCATTTCAGGTGGAGAGATTAATATGACTAAATTGTAGAAGATGGGAAGATGAGGAGGCATGTCAGGGATTATTTAATATTTAAGTTTGTTGACAACAGGAAGTCTACAAGAGAACATTTATTAGGTTTTCTTCTATATGCTTATCTTTGATCTAATGATTTTAAATATTTATATAACAGTTCATCCTAATTCCTCATTTTATACATAAAAAAACAACAACAAAAAAACACCAGAGGTTCAAAGAGCTGAAGCTACTTGTCTGAAGCCCTCAACTAGAAAGTGGGAGAGCCAGGGTTTTAATTTAGAATTGTTGGCTCTAAAATGAAAGCTAGAGGTGTTGGTTAGGACTGTACATGCTACTAAATTCCATAGCTAAGACTTTGTATTTTTTTAATTAAAAAAAAAGATATGGAACACTTAATAAACACTAAATTGCACATGGAAAGCCCCTAGAGACAGACCACAATTTAACATATGGTGTGCTAGATGGTGATGGGTGCTATGGAGGAAAATAGGGGTGGGTGGGTGGAGAGGGTTTTTGTAATTTTCAACAGGGGGAAAAGAGCTTTTCCTAAGGAAAAAGAGAGGAGATGCCAGTACTATATCCTGGAAATCTTTAATACCCAAAGCGTGTTTGACATGTGGTAGAGTGTATTGCTAACCATTTAGCCAGAGATCCAGAGTCTGGACCTGAGAAATTCACCAGTTCACTTCTCTGAGCCTTGATTTTCTTCATTCCAAAATGAAGGGGTTGGACAAGAGTCAATAGGTCTTTGCTGAATATTGACTATGGCCAGAGTGGAAGCACACTGTACTAGGAGCCAGACTTGGGCCGCAGGACTTTTAGATTCCTTTCTAGACCAAATAATAGATAATTCTTATCTTTTAAAAAGGATGATAATCAGTTGGAATTGGTGATCACAGATATCCAAAAATAGCCCTGTAAATGTGAGCGAGCAACAAGGAAATACAACAAAAAGAGTTTCCCAGTTGGGGCCATTAACACTTGTCCTTTGTTCCAGAAGCAGAGGCCTTAGTCATCAGCACAAAGGTAGTGAAATCTGGCTTAGGCAAGCTCAATGCAATGCCAAGAGGAAACCGATGAGCAGGATGTTGCAGATGACAGCTACTTTTCTATCATCTTGTCTTTACACTGCTACAGAGAAAAGAACGGTACTGGTGAGAGCCATCACGGGGATGGGATGGGATTGCATGTGTCTTATTAAGGAATTCTGGATATCTTGTGTAGCTCCTTTCTAAGTAATGATACTAACACTTATTGGGTCTTACTATGTGCCGGGCAATATGCTAAGTGCTGCAGTCACTCTGGTGTAATAGTTAATCTCCTGTCCTACAGTAGAAGAAACAGATTCACAAAGATTAAGTAATTTATCCCAAGTCAGTTAGGTAGTAAAGTGCCAGAGCCAGAACTCTGTGGCTTCTCGTAATTTTTATTCTGGTGCTGGCTAAACTCTCTGTGCTCTCTGACCATAGACTGAACCCTCAAGCCAGTTGGCATTCTGGGAAAAAGTCACATCATTGGTGACAACTAGAACTGTAAGAATGTAGGAAGAGGTTATGTAAAAACCATCACTGCTGACTGGGGGTTGAGAGAGAGAGAGAGAGAGAGAGAGAGAGAGAGAGAGAGAGAGAAACAGAAAGCAAAACATCAACAACAAGCCCTGGCTGGTGTGGCTCAGATGGTTGGGTGTCTTCTTGTGCACCAAAATGTTGTGGGTTCGATTCCCAGTAGGGGGTGTGTAGGAGGTGGCCGATTGATGTTTTGCTCTCACATCGATGTTCCTCCCTCTCCCTTCCTCTCACTCTAAAAATCAATAAAAGTATTTTTAAAAAGAAAAGAAAACATCAACAGCAAAAATCTTCACAGCACACCTTCTACAAAGGTGTCTTATGAATCAAAAGAATATACTTCCTAATTCAGTAAGCAAGAGAAAGGTTGGGGAAAATATAAGTCTAACCATTAAATTTCCAGGTGGAATATTATGAGTGTTGAAAGGGAAGTGAAGAAACATAAAACATTAACTATATGCTGGCAACCAACATAATATAGACTCATTCATAAAACATAGTAATTATTGTTAAAGAAAGGGGTCCATCAATACTTATTTGCAATTATGCGTCAAACCCTCTGCTAAATAAATATGTTAAAAGCATAGATTTAACATTATCACATCACAAGTTTTATTAAAAGTTTATATGTATAAATTTAAAAATTATTGTACATGCTTCATGATATTATTATACATGACCAAAATTAATATTGTCATTAAAGCTCAAGATGTTCCAAGGATTTATTTATTTATTTATTGTTATTATTATTTTTTTATGAAATCACACAGCCTCCTTTGAGCTCCTTGAAGGGATTTTTGTCTTCTGGGATACCCTTCACCAGTGGGTCCTCCCCAGACCTTTCTTCAATATAATCCCTTACTTCTTCACAACATTTGGATACCTTAAAGGAAAGGAGAAAGAGATGACTCATTTAGTTTAATATACAGTATTGCAGAATCCAAGAATGTATTTATTATAACTTTTGTGTGTTCTATCTTTTTAATGTGATTCTGCTTTCTACCCATGCATATACACTTTTTAGGAGAAGAGGAAACAGCCTCTCCCTCCCGGTCCTCCTGGATCTCTCCAGGCAAAGGATCAACAGCTGGCCACACTCCAGCCAAGGGTTCCCAGCAGACGCTGCCTCCAGCTTCTTAAAAGTGGACAGGATCCGCGGGTCAGAACACAGCTGGCAGCACAAGTCAAGAATGTCACCAGAGGGAACATTAATTAAACATTTTCCTCCTTCCAAAAATGTGACCTGTAAAGGTGGGAGGGAATGAATAATCGCTAAATTCCTGGCTTATCACCACTGCTGGCATCTCAGAAGTGCACACATAGAATTTTATTTTAAGCCTTATCTACAGTGATTGATCATGACAGTGTACTTGAAGGTGAACTCAAAGGGTCAGAGACTTTTGGTTGATTTGTTTACATGTATCTTGGGCATGTAGAACAGCGTCTGCGTTTAGTTGGTGCTCAGTAACTAAATATTCACTGAACTGAACCATTTGTTTTGTTTATGAGCTTACTACTCACTTACCTGCACCATCATAGCAATAACTCCCCGAGGAGCCAGGCTGTAGTATTTTAAAGGACTCAGCCAGAGCCTGCTAACTTACCATTTAACATACCTTTTAGAGGGAGGCAATGTTCTATACATATTTAAATATAAGTGTATGTGTGTATGTGTGTGTATTGATAGGCACATATGGGAACAAAGTATTCATTTTTTAAACTTTCAACTTGCTTTGTTTTCACTTAATTTATCATTCATGACATTAACACGAAAAAACTTCATTTTGGGCAGTTCATTAAGTGGCCATTCCATAAGTTATGTAGCCAATTTATGATTTTGTTTTGAAATAAAACCTTTATGCCAATTTTATATGCAAAGTCCAAGCAACATTAGCCATAAGATTACAACTCTGCAAACTCATTATTTACATATTAGAACAAATCCCTTCTACCTGGGGCAAGGCATTAGTTAGGTGACTCCTTCATGGGATGAAACGTGGAGTTTGTAAACACTTTTGAAATATACAGTCATTGAGGTTCACTTTTTTCTTCCTCATAATTGAGATTGAAATTCACGTTTTTCCCTTCCTCCAAACACCGGCTCTTTGGCCCCAACCAGAAGTCAGGAACAGAGGTTTAAACTGCTGTCCTGATGCCGGAGTTCACAGCGTCTGGCTAGGATCTCAGGACACAAAGAGCAATCAATGACCTAAAGTCCTATGTGAATGTGTGTTTAAAATTATTATTAATTTTTTTTATCCTCACCTGAGGATATTTTTCTATTTATCTTCAAGTAGAGAAAGAGGGAGAGAAAGGGGGAGAGAGAGAAACATTGACGTGAGAGGGACACATCGACTGGTTGCCTCCCGCACACCCCGACCAGGGTCGGGGACCAACTGCAACCTAGGTACATGCCCTTGGCTGGAACTGAACCCGGGACTCATTGGTCTGCGGGCCGATGCTCTACCGCTGAGCCAACCCAGCCAGGGCACGTGTGTTTAAAATTATTTCAGTGAGGCTTCTTATAAGTATATATGGTTGAGTTCAGGGTTACATGGTACGGTGGAAAGCTTCAACACTGGATTCGGGCCACTCCAGGTTTGGATTTGGCTGTGGCTACTGGCCAGCAATGCCTCGTAGTTCAGGTTTAGTTACCTCATCTATTAAATAGCAAGAGCAACACTGGCTGCATTAAGTGCCTGGCATACAAAGATGCTCAGTCAAATGGTAGCTATTTTTAGCTATTACTCCAAAGATTATCTTTAGGCTGCTTATTACAACTTACAACCATGGCAAATCTGTCGTCTTTAGAAACTGGACGCAAAGAGCTGTCCATCGGTCTGACTCTGACAATACTGCAGCCTTGACAACAAGAAGGTTGAGGCACCTTATGAACCAGTCTGGTTCACAGATGTTAATAGTGACTTAAAAAATAACAACGGTAGAAAGTCCTTGCTATATACTAGGCATTGTACGCAGAGCTTTGTACATATTATCCCACTTATTCCTCCCAATGACCCTCTGCATTAGATGTCGTTACTATGCCCGTTTCACAGAAGAAACGGAGGCACAGGTAAGTTAGATAACAGGTGAGTGTTACATAGGGAGAAAGTTGTGGAGTCAGAATCTGAACCAGGGATATGGTTCCGGAGCCCGTCCACTGAGCCGTATTTAATGACACTATGTCACTCTGTGTCAGAGTTGTGGGATCAGGACCTGGAAGTTCCGTGGTGTGTGTGTGTGTGTGTGTGTGTGTGTGTGTGTGTGTGTGTGCATGCGTAGTTTTGGCAGTCTGGGATTAAATTAGTTTGACTTCTAAGAGCAAGGAGACATTAAATAATAGACAAAAGGAATCCAAAACCTGACACGTGATGATGTATGTACTGTTTACTCAAAGTAAAAATTCCTGGGTGAATCGCCATGAGTGAGTAATAAACACGAAGACAGCCAAATTGCTTGCAAAACCACAATCCCCAGCATATAAATAATAAACAGCTTTTGGATGCTTCAAGTAAAGAAGGAAAAATAACTCTCTTTTTCTCCAAAATTTATTTTCTATTCTCAAAATCATAAAGATAAAGATTTAAACATGTTTTGGGGTGTGTTCCAAGCTTTTCTGCTGTTTATAGATTTAATTTTATCTTTATAGCAAAAATATGTTTTGCCTATATGGAAAGAGTACGTTTGAGACAATTGTCAACATAAAGAAGCCAAAACTCCTATTTTTTACTGGGAGTAAGAGTTTTGAGCAAAGTATGAAGATAATATACTCCTTTTTTTTCCACTTTGGACTGATAAAATGAGTTTTTAAAAATATATATAAAATATACTTTTATCACTATCACTTGTGAAGGAGTTTTTGTTTCCACTAACTTTCCTAAAATGAACAAATCTAAAATACATAGCTACATTTTCCAAGCTTTAGTCACTGCTTGTTTGGTGGAAATTTTTAAACCTTTGCCATTTATTCTCCTATGATGGCAGAGAACTCTTGGTAACCATTTCCAAGACCTGTCAGGTGTTTTGGGGGAGGAACCAGTGAGTTCTTATGCTTGAACTCATTTATATTTCCAAAGAAGGAACAGAATGTATTCACTCATTACTGGCCACGGCAGTGCTAGAGGGGATGAGGGCTTGGCTGAAATGCATTGCTTTATCGCTTAGCTACAATATGGTCTCTGTCTCATATTCTTCTCTTTTTTTATTTTCTTTATAGCGACCCTAAAACTGTAAAAGCATTTGAAACTCAATGGTCATACAAAAACAGGTAAAGGCTGGATTTGGTCCATGGAAAATAGTTTGCCAATTCTTTGATTTAGAATCTAAATCAAGAGGTAACTGTGATTATTATTTTTTAAATTTCTGATAAATTTTTACCTGCACAATTTATTTTTGACTCCATTGAGCCTCTCCAATGAATGGTGTGGGGCTGGAAAAATAATTTTCCCTCTACCTTGCTAGCTTCTTGCTCAGAACCTCTTGTAATAAAAAAGCAGATTAACAGGGGGGGGGGAAAAAACCCAGAAGTTTAGTAACGCGTATAGCTTCTCTATTCATGGGAGGTACCTGGGAAAACTGAGTAACTCCCCAAAATGGCTCAAGACACTTCCTTAAATACCATCCCCATCTGAAGACAAAAGAAAGATGGGTGGGAGGGGTGGGGCCAAGGGCCATTTATGAGAGGTTCCCAGGCAAAGTATAGTGAACAAGGGTAAGATTGTTAAGGTCCTCACCTTCTCCCTTGATAATAGTTTCTAGGGATTTAGTCATGTTTTTCTTCCTGGTACAGAGAGGGAGACACCCTCACAAATGGGGATTTCCCTCATAAATGTAAGTCTCTTATAAAAGGGCAACTTCTACTATGTTTTCAGCTTCTCCTTGTGTCTGTTTTTTCTCAAACAATAATCAGACTAAAGTAATCCTTATGCCAAAGAGGCATATTTGGGGGTAGCAAATTCTGCACCCCTTCAGTGGTTTCTAATCTGGTCAATTCTACGGAAACTCCAGTTTAAGACAGAAGTAAAAAGAAAGCAGCAGTTTACCAGCATTCTTTCCAGTGTCACTTCTTTCTTGAGCTGGTCAACTTCCATCTTCAATTTGTCCTTCTCTGTCAGATCTTCTATATTGATCACTGGCATCTTTTGCCTGCGAAAACGTAAATGTTACTTCATACATGCGAATTGCTGAACTTGCTTCGTCAGTGTTAGCCAACCCTCCCCTCAGCTCTTAACTTACTGAGTGAACTGTCTCTTTCTTTGTGTGCTGGTTTTAAAATGCTCGCTGAACCATTCTAGCACTGAACACTAGCCTTGGGATTTTAAAGCTTCTTTATAATCTTCACTAATATGATTAAACTGAGCACTAGAATCTAAACACCTGCTGGTAGGTTTGTGAGGGGAGGTCAGTGTAGTCAGTAGGTAATCGTAAATACTCAAAGCTCCTTCTTCTTTTCCTCTTTTTTTTTCATAGTGTCAAAATATAGATTTGCAACCCTCATCTCCAGCTCCAAAGCCCTCCACTATATGATTTTGCCATTTAGATTAGTTTAAGGTCATTTTGAGGACTGCCTATTAATCCTTTAAATCGCTAGAGTATTTAATCTGGTATTAACAGAGAAGCATACAAAAAATGTCGTTATAAGTTTTTTTTTTATAAATACTGGATTGAAATATGCACCAATAATGTGGAAATAAAGCAAACAAACAACTTAGTGAATGAAAAATAATTAGCATATTACTTCAAAGTGTTTCTCCAAACAATACCTGGAATTTGTATACAATTGTCACAATGAATTGGACAGCAATGATGAGCTAATGTATGCACATAAAGGGGACCCAGTGAATCTGATCTACCAATATCATCATAAAAGAGTAGACTTTTTCTCTTGCACTCTCAGCAATCCCTTCTCCTTCATTAGATCAGTGGGCAATGGGAAAGATGGCACAGGAGCCTGGTACTCCTATGAAATTACCTGGAAAAAATGTCCTTATAGCCAAGTGGCATCATGCTTATAACCTCTAGATTTTTTCTCTTTTGTCTCTGTGGTCCAATTTTTATAAGAACATCATTTTATGAAAGTGGTCTTCTCTGGGAAGCAGGTAGTTTAGTATATTTTTAGGGATAAATGCCTACATAGGCCGGCACAGAAGCAGAAAAGAACACCCTGAGGGTAATCAAAGCCAGTGTTCCCCACACTTTTTATTTTCACTATTTTATTCTAATTTTAAGAAACAATGAGAGGACAAGAAGGTTATTTTTCCTGTGTAATTACTGTTTGGTTTTTGAGAGCTCATTCTCAATTTTGTTCTGACCTTCCTTCTCACTTCCTTCAAACTATCTACAAAAATTCACAAGTACATTTATTTCTGCTGATCATTTTTACCTGATATTGTCCTTTACATAACTTTTCTCCAACTTGGAAAATGCATTTCACCTGACAATGGCTCTGACACTTCGGTATAAGAATCACTTTAGGAACTTGTTAAACTGTAAAGCCCAAATTAAACCTTTGATTTGAAGTAGGACTTAGAATTTCATTTTCTCTGTTCCTGAGAAGCCCTACTATTTCATTGCCAATAAAATGATCATTCACTGGCATTCACTATGTGGCCCTGGCCTAGTTACTGAACCTCTCTGTGCCTTGGTAGGCTAGGGAATGGAAGCAATAATATCACTAATATTATAGATTTGTTGAGAGGAAGAAGGTTGCATAACAGTGTGTAGCACAGAGCAAGCATCCAATACACATTGGCTGGGTTACTCACTCTATACCTCTAGACATTCAGACTGTGCTGTCTTACATGTCACTTCCTGATAGGTAGCTTTGTAAGTGCTCTTAAAGGATAGTATGAGGACACGTGGCTCCTTTAATACCATGCATAGTAGATACTCTTGGTGCCCTACCCAGACTCTCGTTTCCAGGGTGCGTATTCATCCTCCCAGCAGCTGTGGGTTTTGACTGCTAAGAGCACACCTTCTGCATAGGTTTGTACTTGACTGCTGAGAACCACTTCATCTGGTGATGTCTGGGAGATTAGGTCCCTGACTGGCCTTTGTAGGTGACCTATAGCAAATGGCTGGCTGAAGTGGGATTCTAATAGCCCAGATCACTTGCCTCTAGGCTGAAGAACCTTGGCGTAATTGAGAACCTTCCAGAGTTCCCCATGGGTTCAGAATGAAGCTAGACTTCTGAAACCTCATGTTTGCCTAACTACTCCTGCTTCATCCTTCTTTCAGAAATTTGTCATGAGAGCTCACCGTCCATGAATCACTTGGACAAGGGTCCATCTTGGCTCTGCTTCTAAGATATCAAAGACATTATGGATTGTAGGGACCTCCTACATGTATTTCTTCCATAACTTTATGTCCTTACTATTGCCTATTGTTCTGTATATTGTTTGGTATACAGAAGAGAATCATGAAGTATTGATAAATCATTTGCAATGTCACATATTCACCTAGACATAGAGAAAAATTCAAGTTCTTTAACTTGACTTTATTAACAAATGATTTCTTTTTACAAATGATTTCTTAATTCTAAAGTACAGTGATTCACCATGTTTAATAATATTTTAAGTAAAACACACTTGGCTCTCTGATTCAAGAATGCTTTCCAAATTCAATGGCACAGGTCTTGTACAAAAAAGTTTAAAGAGTGAGGATCAAAACTCTCACCTTCCTCAAGGACACCCAGATACACAGAGAAGAGCAGTATATGTTGTCTGCATGGAGAGTTCAAATGCTCAAAATTGTGTTATATTCAAGGATTTGAAGAATTCATATATAACATCCTCTAATTTACTCTCTATCCCATTTTGCAGATGAGTCAAAAGTTGTCTAGAGAATTGAAATATCAAAATCACACAATCGGTGGCAGTAGGGCTGGCGCTATAACACAGGTGTTTGTTTTCTGGCCTGGGGTGCTTTCTACTCCAGCATACTTTTCTCAGTTACCTTTCTTCAAACTAGCATAAAAGCAATTTGTCTTTTTATACTACACAGTTACATAGAAAGAAAAAAAAAAGCAGATGTCACTACCTACACCCCTCCCCATTCCTACCCCGCTACCTGGGCAGCTCAAATTCTACGATTTCAGGTTGGGCCACTTCTCCATGGAAGTCCTAATTGGAGCCAGATCAGATTACTGGCATCCCCAACCCCACCTTAAACAGAATATAAGGGGAGAACTGAAGACTTACAGACCTACAAGCTAAGGTAGCAATTACAGCTAACCCAGAGGAGAAACATACCCCCATTAAGAAGAAGGTATTTCCTTTTACCTTTTCCTCCATCCTATCATGAGAGGGACTGATGTCCAAAGCAGAAGGGGAAGGGCTGGACTTATCTCACAGTCTTACCTTGTCCTTGGAGCAGTGGTTCTCAATGGGGGCAATACTGCCCCCTAGAGGGACTGTTGACAATATGTTAGGTAGTTGATGGTTTTCACTGGTTTTTGTGGATGTGGGTGAGGGGATGTTGGGAGAATAGAACTGTGTAAAGTAGCTTAAGTGTCTCACCAACATCTCTCGGAGTTTCCCTTTGGTTTCTTGCTTATTTATTTTAGAACGAAAATGGGCTAGTGTAAAGTTCAAAGGCTACCTGTTTTCTGTTTTTACACATTATAGATTAGCACACTTTGAAGTAAGAAAACTTGACATATATTTAACTTATAAGGTCTATATCAGGGGAAAATTATTCAAATTATTTTTTAAGTCCTTTGTTTTAAACAGAGATCAATAACAGATTCTTTGAAATAGAAATGTTGCTAGTATACTTTTAATATTTCAAGTTATAAACATTCACTTTGACACATATTTTTTCCAGATACAAATCCACTGTGTCATGTACAATAAATATGTAATCATGTGGGTATAAATTTTCTTATCTTGCATTATTCTTTTTCATCCCAACATTGTACTTGGGACTATAAAAAAAATAATAGCTCACATTTTATTCATTCATTCAACAAATATTCACTAAGTACAATTATGTGCCAGATACTATTCTAGATAGATGCCTGAGGGTAAAGCAGAGAAAAAAATTAGAAAACTTTGTCCCCAAGGAACTTACATTCTAATGAGGAAGACAAAAGAATGAACAAGATGAAATAATAAAACATACCATGTAGCAGATTATGATAAGTGCTAAGAAGAAAAATAAAACAGGGAAGAAATGGGAATAGGAAGTGTCAAGAGAAGTGCTTCGATTATTGGGAGTGGCCAGAGGAGGCTTCTCTGAGACAACCCTAACTGAGTGAAGACCCGAAGGAGAGGAAGGAGTGGGCCATGCCTGTAACTAACAGAAGACTGTTGCAGGAAGCAATACGTGCAAAGGGAGAGGTGAGCCAGTATGAATACGAGGAGTGAAGTGAATATTGGGGAAACAATATATGGTATTTGTGATCATGGAGGTCTTGCAGGCCGTTGTAAAGACTTTAGCTTTACTCTGAGTGGCTCAGGGACTGTTGGAGAGTTTTGAGTAATAGAGACACATTACCGCTATAAATAGACTCGTATATTTTACTGGCATTACTCTGGCAGCTATTTGGAGGGTAGACCATAGAGGGCAAGGATGGAAGCAGAGAAGAGGCAATTTTGATAATTAAGGTGAGACATGATGGTGGCCAACACCAGGGTAACAGGAGTGGAAGGGGGTGGAACAGGTGGCGAGATTCTAAATATATTTTGAAGGTAGAGATAATAGGCTCTAAGAGATAAGATGTAGAATGAAAAAGAAAGGGAAAGTCAAGATAATCCCAATGATTTGGGCCTTTACAAGTGGAAGAAGGAATATACTATTTATTGAGATTGGGAAGACTGAGAAGGGGGATCTCAAGTTTGAGATGCCGTTAAATATTCATTTGAATGTGTGTACTCTGGACTTTAGGGGACAGGGCAGAGCTTAGGAAAGAGCCACAAGAACAAATGAGAACAACCAGAGTAAATAGGAAGGAGAAGAGAACAAAGGATTAAATGCTGGAGCGTTCTAATGTTAGGAAGAGAGGAAGAAATTAACAAAGGCGAATGAGTTTGCTGTAATGAGGATTAAATGAGATGATATTAGGTAACAACTTTTGATCATGTACTGTGTGCTGTGCTAAACATGTATGCAATGCTTCTAACACCTTATGTTATGTATCTAGTCTATCCTTCTTTCTATGTGGGCCAATAAAGTGATGGCAGATAACAAGAATCCACTCATTCAGCAAATATTTATTGAGTAAATACCATGGGCCAGGCACTCTTGATTGCTAGGGGTTGCAGCAGCCAAAAAAAAAAAAAAAAATCAGCACTCTCATTTCTTACTGTTTATACTTTATCACTATATGTCAGTCTTTCCAGCTGAGTTTTTTTCTGTCACATAAAAGGTGGTTTGTATTTTTGTTTTGTTTTTTATTGAATCATATTGATCACACATTTGATCATATTTGGTTTTTGAAAGCCAGTTGCTTTTGTATTTGTTGCTATTATATTACATGAATACCATTCTCTCTTAACCTGTTAGCTTATTCTTAAGGCATAGACATTCAAATATATTCTTTTCTTTTAAATCCTTACCTGAGGACATTTTTCCATTTATTTTCAGACAGAGTGCCTCCCGCGTGACCCCGACCAGGGCTGGGGACCAAACCACAACCAAGGTGTGTGCCCTTGCCCGGAATTGAACCCACGACTCTTTGGTCCAAGGGGCAATGCTCTGACTGCTAAGCCAAACTGGCCAGAGCTCAAATATAATCTATAACTTACCTTCTTCCCTAGAGCAATTCTGTTCCTCTGTTCCTACTGAGCCAGGTAGGTTTTCAAGACATTTGAAAAGAAGAAGGATAGTGGTAATAATAAGTAATTTGTTACTTATTATTAAGACATATATGAGATCCTACTTCTCAGGTCTTGTTCTTAGCACTAGGACACAAAGGTGAATATGAAAAGTAAGTTCCCTGTTGTCAGAAAGCTTATATCATAGTGAGAGGATCAGACATTAAAATAACACTAAAACATGGTGATATCAAGTGACAAATACTATAAGATAGTTTGTGAAAACGTAAAGTCATAAGGAGCGACTGGGATGTGGAGCAATATCATACACACTGATTGGAGGTAGTGCCCGTGAAACCAAGACCAACTGCCAAAGAGACAGTGAAGACCAGGAGATGAGCATTTCATGCAGGGAGAAGGGAGAAGCAGAGGGAACAGCTCATGCAAAGGACCTGAGGTGGGAGCAAACTTTTTGTTCTAGGATAATCGAAAATACAGTACAACTTGAGTGTAGTAAGATAAGGGAGTGATGGAATCAGGTCAGTAAGGGAGACAGTGGTCAGATCACATAGAGACAGAGTGAGTGACATTGCATGATGAGGAATAGAATGAAGAGCTAATGAAGGGTTTTAGTTTTATTTTATAAGGAGTCAGGTGGTGTGATTTGGTCTGATGTGTAGAAAATACTTTGTTGTGTGGGGTTAAGTGGAGAACAAAAATGGAAAGAGAGTTTCTGTATGAATGTAATGTAACAGTCCTTTAAGAATAGATAGAGTTGAACTATATTGGTAGCCATGGATATAAAGAGATACAAGAAGATTAAAAATGTAATTTGGAGGTAGAATTGACAGGACTATTGATGGATTGGCCAATGAAAGAATGGGAGGTGTTAACAATGATTCCAAAGATTTTGGCTTGAGAATCTAAGTAGACATGTCATTTACAGAAAAGAGGAAGATTGGGGATCTATGACCAAGACTTCAAATTAGGACATATAATATTTGAGATGTCTCTTAGACATCCAAGTGGAAATGCTAAGCAGATATAAGTGTTTGGAATTCAGAAGTGAGATTAAGACCACATATAAATATAGGGATATGTGTATGGATGTGTGTGTGTGGTTTATATGTGTATATACTTGAAATTACATAAGAAGAGAGTACAGTTAGAGAGGAATTCTCAAGGTTGAGCCTTGAGTTACCTCAACCTTTAAAGGGCAGGCAGAGAAGGACAGATTAAGAGTTAGTAGTCAACTAAGTAGGGGAAAACCAGAAAAATGTGGTATAAAGATTAAAAGAAAAGTGTTTCAAGAATGAGGA
Organism: Tadarida brasiliensis; assembly: GCA_030848825.1. NCBI lineage: Eukaryota > Metazoa > Chordata > Mammalia > Chiroptera > Molossidae > Tadarida > Tadarida brasiliensis. Next base: position 70,222,230 of record CM061267.1, on the reverse strand, counting down.
AGTCTTTGAAATTGTTAAATACTGCTGAGAAGTTAAGCAAAATGTAGATGGTGACCTTAAAGAAAGCTGCTTTTGGTGTAATGTTTTTTTTCATAAGTCCTCATCTGAGGATATGATTTTTTATTGGTTTTTAGAGAGAGAGGAACATTGATGTGAGAGAAACATCCATCGGTTGCTTCCCATACGCCCCCACCACGGATTGAACCTGCAACCCAGGTATGTGCCTTGACCGGGAATCAAACCCACAACCTTTTTCATGTATGGGATGGGACTCCAACCAATTCAGCCACTCAGTCAGGGCTGATGTCATTTTTATGAAGAGGTCCAGTAATATCTGGCAACGTGATGAATTGCCCTTGACAAGAGCACTTCCTGTTCTTTCTTTTTCCAATATAGAAGTTTAATTGCAATGGAATGTGGAAAAAAAGGGAGATGAGGAAGGGGAGGCAGAGAAGATAACATTTCTGATAAGTTGTACTGGAAAAGGTAGCAGTGAAATGAGGTCCTAACAGGAAAGAGATATAGAGTTAATTTTTAACTTTAAGTCTGGGATGGAAAAAAACTCAGAAATAGATCACTCCAAATAGCAACTATTAAAACATGGGTGATGAAGAATAAGAGAGAGGCAGAGGTGGTGTTGCATAGGAGTGAGAGGAGTGAAGTCCTTGAGAAGGCAAGAGGAAAGGGGACCGGAAGGAATAGCCAAAGAGTTCATCTCTGATTGGAACAGGGCATGACTTCCATGGTAAGAGAAAGGAAGACAGAGAATACAGGAGATTCAGTTGGCCAGAAGGAACCAGCCTCCCTTTCCTGGCTTGGTTCAGTATATCTAGTCCAGGACAGTGTACTCAACTCTCTTCTAATACAGACCTTTCAGTTCAGCTGTTTTTTCCTCAGCTATTACTCAATAAGAGAAAAAGAAATAGTGAGAGTCCTAGGAGGTGAATGCCCCTTTCAAACTGCAGCTACTGCCTCTCCCTGTCCCCAGATGGCAGGTTGTCCCTCTCATGTGATTTTAGATATAAAACGTGCCCTGGCCGCTTTGGCTCAGTGGTTAGAGCATCGGTCCACGGACCAGGGAGTCCTGGGTTCGATTCCAGCCAAGGGCACATACCTCGGTTGTGGTTCGTCCCTAGACCAGGTTGGGGTCGTGTGGGTGGCAACCAATCGATGTGTCTCTTTCACATCGATGTTTCTCTCCCTCTCTCTCTCTCTCCCTCTCTCCCTCCCACTCTGTCTGAAGATAAATGTAAAAATATCCTTGGATGAGCATTAAAAAAAAAAGATATAAAACGTTTCCACGTGAAGCTAGAACAAATGAACATTTGGAGGGCTTATATTACTTCATTAGGTAATGCATAACTAACATGAGATTTGGGGTAGAGTATAAAAATGACAGTATTTTTGCAAGAAAGGGTGTTTTTATACCTGGAAAGGTCAAGGTCCATTGCTTTCTGCTAATTATAACCCTGAAAATAAAGACTTTAGTACTTAATTCTCTCAGTCCTCTAATCTGATTATCAACTTTGACAGATGTCTCTCTTAGAGCATTATATTAATAGCAATGTATTTAAATTGTAGCTACCTGTTTGTTCTCAATGATGAACTTTATGTTTGAGTGAAAAAGAAATCTGAGTTAGAGCTGTCCAGGACCTCAACTAGGATCATGAGAATATGTTGTATATAATAAGCCTGACTTTGGTCCCCACTAATATAGACAAAAAGGATGTGTGCGCAGTGAGTGAGACCAGAGGACCCAGATTCAGACCGCCTGTGCTAGCTGTATAGCTTTGGCAAGTCACATATCTATCTTGAACTTCAGCTTATTCACCGGCAGAGTGGGGAGAATAAAGTATCTCCCTCAAGGGGTTCTTGTGGGGGATTTAATGAGCTAACAAATGCAAAATATAATGCAAACTCTTAATAAACATTTTATCCATTATTATAGCACATGCTATTGAGGTTCCCCCGTGGTATTCAGGAATTAGGGGAAATTTTCTCTTCCTTTCCCCATTTTTGACATGCCACTGTCCAGTGGACTGGTAACTCAAGCTAGAATTCTGGTAAGTGGTGAGGCTGCACTGTGCAGGAAAGGTCTTGGATTAAATAATCCAAAATTTGTCCTGACCTTCTGGGTGCCCTACATAGTTAAATATGCAACAACCTGGACAAGAGAAAAGATGGCCAGCATCCTAAGTAAGCATGACATTTGAGGAAGCATACATCTAGGAAGAAGAGAAAGGGGGTTTCGAAGAGCCTGCCCTCCGGCAGAAGGCAATGCTTTGCATGTAGCACAACTCCTAAAAGAACCAACCAAAGCGACTAGCTGATGAAGGAATAAGTCTCTGAGTCCCATAGGTATTAATGATGGAAAGTTAGATATGTTTGTGTGGATTGGCTTCTATTTTGAATTAAGCTGTCACTTAAATTTTATTTATTTCCTCCTCTATGGTCCCATAGAGCCTGATACATATTTTAAATATTGTACTAAAAATACTATATTGTAACTGGGTTATATCATGAACATCTGTCTACCCTATTATGCTATGAGACTCTTAATGCATTTATTCACCCCAAATACCTAGCACAAAGTTTGGCATATTTTAACTATTTAATCTGCTTCTTTTTTTAAATAAGTGAATGAAGGAATGCCTATAGTAAGAGATACGTTATACATTCCGTTATCTCGGTCTTCCTAGGGAGAACAAGAATAGTAAAATCAGGCTTAGGGAATGTCTCTTCCTTTTATGTGGCACCAACTGATTATATAATAACACTTACAAATGCGCTCTGAGTCGGACAGAGGGCGCATTAGAGTAAACATTTCCAGTTGCCTAAACTTTAACAAAACCCTCATGACTCCTAATCTCTCAGAAAAGATTAACAGGCTTTCTTAGCAGATGTGTCAACTCCTTGTTGGTGCCAGCTGGACTCATTTCAGACTTTATTTTGACAGGACATAGACTAACAGGCAGCAAGAACTTTTTTTAAGGAGTTCTCATTGTAACTCCTTAAGTGATTATGTTTTATATAATATGGGTCCCCAGATCACTGGGCTCACTGACTTCTCTTCATTCACTCATGAGCTAGACACACCACCCTCCTCTATGGTGTCTGACAGAGAGGAAGACCATTTGCCTCAACCCCTTCCTTAAATTCATGGTTGCTTTCCAAGCCCATGGGACTCTCACAGGATAGAACAGCAAGTTCAAGACTTGGGGATTCCAGGAGTGAATGTGTTTCAAATCAACTTTATATTAATTTATTATGGGGCCCGGGGAGGGGGTTGGTGGGAAAGAACGAAGGCAGGGATCAGACAAGTGCTCCTGAACTCACTGTAGTGTTTGCTTGTTTTAATTCTTTTTTTTTTTTTCCTACTCAAATGTCTTGGTAGAGTAGAGCCCAGGTATAGGTATATTAGAAAGACTATAGGGCTGAGTTTCAAGAACTTGGGTTCTAGTCTCAGCCTGCCAACAACTAAGGTAGGTAAACGTGATCAGCTATTTCATCTTGCTAGGTCTCAATTTTGTAACTTGGTAAAATGAAAATACTGGAACAGATGGTATTTATAGTTCCTTTCGGCATTCTGATGATAGGAATTCCGTGCCTTATTTTACAGGATCCCAAACTATTTTGAGCCTCTGTGTTTAGCTGCAGCCACTTGAGCTGTCACTTGGCATTGCAGTGACAAATCAATCTGGGTGACTGTTCTTCCCAGTTCCCTCCAGCCTTGCATTTCCTGTTGACTCTGGATAAAGGAATTGCTTTCCTCAGCTATGTCATAACCTTTGGTTTAGACAGTGGTTTAAGGGAATAGAAGTACAATGACACCCCTGTGGAGGCTGATTGTAGTGGTTACATGGCTCCCTCCGCATGGTCCTAAGGATAATACATTCAATAATTTAAAGTAGTTCCAGGAAATTTAGATTTCCCCTAATATTAGAAGATATTTTTTCATGGATATTAAAGTACTCAAGAGCTTTCCAATAAGAAGACCAATTTCCTTTCTGATAACCTGGCTTGACAATCTCAAACTTCTAATGATCCCACTTGTTCAATTCTCCTTCTTCCCTGTCCCTGCTCTGTACTCACAGAGGTGTTAAAGATGCACCCTGTTTGGCGTAGAATAAGGGGAGGAAACTAACATTTCTAGACGACCTCTGGGCATGGGTTTCAACCTGTGTCTACGACTCTGCGTCACAGCAGGTTTTACACAGCAGGCCTGAGTAGACTGAGTGCTCTCCTCTGGCTGAGAACCCCGAAACTCATTTCTCCAGAAGAGGTAGTCACAGAGTGATGTCTGCATGTATGACTCCTTCTAGGCAGAGAGGTCATCTCTGAGCTCAGCTGAAGAGAAGAGCTCAGCCAAAGAGCTGACAGGAGCCAAGTGACAGATTTCAGGCCCACGAGGACCATTCGTATGGCTCTGTTTCCTGATTGGGGTTGATGCCAAGGCACCGTGGGAACTGGGCTGTGTGAGGATCTGGGTGGATGCTGTGCCTGTGTGTGACAAGCAGAAGCACCTCACTTTGAATGCCTAGGCACTTTCCCTTTAATCCTCACAACACACTTCTGAGGTACCGTTATTATCTATTTTACAAATAAGGAAACAGAGGTGTAGAGAGTTTATTCAACTGGTCCAAAGGAGCAAGGAATAAAATCCAGGTCTTCTCTAACTCCCAAGTCTATTTTCCTATTATGTCATACCATTTCCCAAAATAATCTGCCCTAATTCAAAAGATTCCTCATTTTACATGAAGCAAAAGATGATCAGCCAAGAACAAACAACAGAAGTGACAATAGTCAGTGCTGAATGACAAGTTTAACTCAGAATCAGTCCAATTAATTTTAGTCCATTTGGAAGATACATTTAATCATATACAGAAGAATGGAAATAGGTAAGTTTGAAGTTGAATTAACTTCTCCTCAACATGATCCCGGCTAAATGTCTGGTAAAATTGTCCCTTCTCTAGTAATATTTGGGAGGTACTGGAAGGGTCTAATCTGATTCTCCTATGGATGTCTCATTGGTTGGTGTGCTAAAGCCAGCGTACATGGACTCTGAGGAACTGACTGTTGAAACTGGCCATAGTGGGAGCATTTGCACCACGGAGATCAGTAAACTATACAAACCAGCCCCATTCTTCTTCCTAGAGAGCTGGTTGTTAAACATCTATCCTGGTATCTCTCTGATTCTTAACTACAGATATCTGGTCATCTGACAGCATAAGTGACACTATTTCCAGACCAGGCTAGTTTTCCTAGGAATATGATTCTATGCCATGATGTCAGGATAATTGAAAACTGGCACAAGAAGCTATGATGTGAAAAATATCCCAGACTATTAACTCACTGTGACCATAGGGATTCTTAGAATCTTGGGAAAGAAATCCTATAAATTACCTCCCATATCTTCAGGAGAAGCCAGGAATAATTATTCTCTTGAAAATATTGAATAGAACAAGAGGAAAAGGAGGAGGAAGGAAAGTCACATTCCTCAAGAGAACTCATGAAAATGTTCTCCAAAATATCTTTAATATTTCATGTAAAATTCCAGAGTAGATCATTTGATTTGTATAAATAAAAAGTTAGACTACCCTGGCCAGGTAACTCAGATGGTTGGAGGGTCATCTTATATACCAAAAAAGGTTGCAGTTTCAATGTCTGGTCAGGGCACAGACCTAGGTTTCAGGTTCGATTCCCAGTTAGGGCATGGACAGGAGGCAGTGGATCGATATTTCACATCAATGTCTCTCTTTCAAATCAATAAACATATCCTCAGGTGAAGGTTTAAAAAAAAAGTTAGATTCAGGCTAATATGCCAAAGGAGCAATGAACTTTAACAGATGTACTGACATTGTGTGGGAAGGGGCTGATCTGGTCAAAGCTTCAGGATCCCCAAGGCCACCTCTCTTTGGACTTTTTATGTTCCTGCTCAAAAAACATAGCTACAACTCTTACACATGCCTGATGGGGGTGTAAAATAGTAGTATTAATTTTGGAAAACTGTTTGGCAGTTTCTAATATTTCTAAATATTTTACCCAAGAATAATACAAGTTGTATGTACATACAAAGCAGCTTTATTTGTAATAATCCCAAGCTAGAGACACCACAAATGTCCAGTAACAGGATATTTGTGGTATATTAACAAATTGTAAGGCTCCTCAGCATTTAAAAGGAACAAACTACACAACAAAAGGGTGTGTCTTAAAAACATCAGTGGAGTGAATGAAGTACAAAACTACTTGCTTTATGATTTTGTTTGCATGAGATTCAAGAACAGGTAATACCAATGTATGGTGATCAGAAGGGTGGTTGCCTCTGGCCTGAGGGTCTGGAAAAGGGTATGCTTAAATATTCTGGGGTGATGGAAATGTTCTAATTCTTGATTGGAGTGGTGATTACAAGGGTATACATAGTTATGAAAAATTCTTGGAACTGTACACTTAAGATATATTAGGAGCCTTTTATTAAATGTAAAGTGGACCTCGATTGAAATGTGTATGTATAATGTAAATAAATACACATCTACTTAAATTTCTAATCTAATTAAAGGGTATATTACAATGAACCTCAGCCCAACGAATTTCATACTTTCCGCCTTTCATTTACGTGGACTTCATGCTTTCAAAGTGTAGATTCAGTCTTCAGGGTGATGTTACAAGTTGGAACCTTATGCAATTATTTCTCTCTCGTGTGTCCATTTCCCATCACTGACACAAAAGGCCCCCTTTGGTCATTCCTGCTGGCTTGGAGAGAAAGTTGTGGAGACAGGTTCAACTTGGAGGGGAATTCCTGTCCCGCCCCCCCCCCCCCCCCCCCACACACACACACTTTCCAGTGCCTGGACGGCAGCGGGATCACCGGCTGCGTGTGAATCAGCCTCCCCGCCCCTCCACTCACCAGGCCCCGCCCCGTCCGGGGTCGGGAGGACGGCACCCTACATAAAGCGGACACCCACCGCGGCACCCAGGCTGGATCTGCGCACCCTTCTGCGGCCTGAGCATTCTGGGGACCTCTCGTCCCACGGCCACTCGGACCTGGACGCCATGGACCCTGCGTGTACCCTCAGGCTGTTGCTTCTGCCTCTGCTCCTGGTGGGCACTGCACCGGGCGATGCTGCTCGGGAGCCTCTAGGTATCCGCCACCCAGGACCCCCTCCTCTGCTTCCTCCTGGCCCGGCTGCAGCCTGGGGGCGACCCCCGCCCACGCTCTCTGCCCGCTCTGCCGGGGTCCCTGGCGCCCCAGTTTGTACTTTCTCTCTCGGTAGAGGCCCCTCTGCACCAGGAAACCTCTCCCTCCCCGGGGAAGTGGCTGACCTCCTCCCCTCTCCCCGACTCTTCTGTCCCTCCCCCAGGAAACAACGCGGAGATCTGCCTCCTGCCCCCCGACGAAGGGCCCTGCCGCGCCCGGATCCCCTCTTTTTACTACAGCAGGTACACCCAGAGCTGCCGCCAGTTCATGTACGGGGGCTGCGAGGGCAACGCCAACAACTTCGAGACCCGGGAGGCCTGCGAGGAAGCTTGCTGGAGGATAGAGAGTACGTGGTGGCAGAGGGCTGGCTCACTTCGCGAACTTTCCCGGTCCGCTGGCTGCGGGAGTGGCAAGGGTTAACCCGACAGTAAGCCAGGGTCACTGGTTTGAAGTCATCACAAGTGTGCAACACGCTTCTGTCTCCTAAGTGGCATGGATCGTAATTCCGTGTCTGCGCAGACTCGGGGAAAGATGCCACCGTGGGGCAAAATAATGCGTGGGTATAATGTATTAGGTGCAACAGAAGTGCTTTTCTGTATTTATCGTTAGTTCTAAACCTATGGTTTCTACCCTTCTTGAGAACACCATTTCCTCCGGTCAATTACCCATCGATCTGAAATACTTGTAGGGGATTATATTATTTAACTGTGATTTAGCTAATGATAACCTTACTTTTGTCCCCTTATAACCAAACATGTCTTTGTGAGTATAAGGGGTATAGTTGAGGTTTGCCATACAGTTTTCTACTTGATGTTAATTATGCTTATCATACTTGTTAAGACCTGTAACAGAACATGGGGCATTGCCACTCAAGGAATTGAGCGGGGGGGGGGGGGGGGGGGGGGGGGGGGGGGGGGGGGGGGATGCATATTCCTGTGAATAAGTTATTTAACTTCATATGTAGGAACAATTAGAACACCCTGAGAGAACAGTCTTTCTATTGGATTTGAACAGGTCTGGAGACACTTAAAAAACACCGAAAAGCTCAATAACTGGATTAATGGGCAGTTTGGGGGGGATTTACCATCCCAGCACTAAATGTGATGCTGTTACCCTCCACCCAGTTGTTTCTGAAAATATAGTAACGTTTTGAAAGGAATACTAAGAAGGGTAATTTTTGAATTGCTTTTTGTCCTCCTTTTTCCTAGAAGTTCCTAAAATTTGCCGTTTGGAAGTCAGTGAGTGGCAGTGTGGGGAGTCCCGAGGAGCCTATTTCTTCAATCTAAGTTCCATGACATGTGAACACTTCATGTCTGGTGGGTGTCACCACGGTGGGAACCAGTTCCCGGATGAAGCTACTTGCAGAGACTTCTGTGCACCAAGGAAACGTAAATACTATTTTTATGGTGTTTCTATTTCATTGCGTTGTTGTAATTTCATATACAATATGATATCAATCTTCACACTTCTGCACTGTGAGGGAGTATTATTATTATTGCCATTTTTACCTATAAGAGTACAAACCAGAAGTTAATGACTTGCCAAGTTCTCAGCCACAAAGCCATGATTCAAGTTTTTGCTTCCTCCTCTGCATTGTTTGTTCAGAAATATATCTCATGTATTTGATTTACACATAGAATTACAGTATGTATTCATTAATGAATGTCATGACCTCAGATTTGCATGGACTAGGTTATATATACCAAATAGTAGAATGTATATAGACTTAAGATGGTGAAACTTGAAAATTTCTTTCTAACGTGTCCTTGTAATTGCAAATTGCAGAGCATAAAGAGATCTCTATCCCTCTTTGATCTCCTCCTGATTTTTAAAATTTTTATTTATTGATTGGTTTTAGAGAGAGAGGAAGAGTTGGAGAGGGGTAGAGAGAGAAAGGAAGAGAGAGAAAGAGAAAGAAACATCGATTTGTTGTTCCACTTATTGATGCATTCATTTGTTGCTTCTTGTATATGCTCTGACCCGGGATTGAACCCGAAACCTTGGCTTATCAAGATGATGCTCTAACCAACTAAGCCAGGACTCTCTCCTTCCCATTTCTTATCTACACCTCCCCCCAACACACATAGTCCCTAAAATGATGGTGACTTGGGCAGTATTTAATATTTGTAGAGAGCGACAGTATAGGCCTTTTCCTTAGACGCAGCAAAGATACATACAGGTAGATAAATAAATTAAACAAGGGAAATTTTGCCTTGGCAGAGACTTTGATAAAGCTCTACACCTATTATGCTGTGTCGAATTTGCAAAATCTTGAATTAATAAGGAGATGGTTGTTGCTGGTGTTTTCTTAAATTGTGTAAATGTAAATGTTCCAGTGGCTACCTGGGAATTAGATACATGTATTCTTGATTAATAATGAAAGGAGAGCTGATAAACACATTGAAAATAAAACTACCAACACAAGCGTGTCATATGTTATCACTTGAAAAGTAGCCCATTTTTACCTGATCATATCTGTTTTGGGGGTTTAATTTAGTTACACATTCAAATGATACAAGGACATAGCTTCAGAAAATTCTGTTCCGTTTATCAAAATTTAGAATTAACAAAATATGCCATGTAAAGCCGTCTTGAAATTTGAGGCACACTTTTTAAATGGTTTAAAATGATATTTTGGATTCAGCATGAAGCCTCTGTGGGATTATATTTTCTTCAGTGACTTCAGTAACCACCAGAGTTTATTAATTCTGGTATTACTGCATGTCTAATTTTATTGTCTTTTTCTTAAAGGTCCGTCATATTGCTACAGCCCGAGAGATGAGGGACTATGCTCTGCTAATGTGACTCGCTATTATTTTAATCCGAGACACAGTGCCTGTGAGACCTTCACCTATACTGGCTGTGGAGGGAATGACAATAACTTTCTTAGCATGAAGGATTGCAAACGCGTTTGCATAAAAGGAGGTGAATTTTTCTTATTCAGTTTTTAAACCAATTTTATAAATAATTCATAAGTGAAAGTATATTTTATGTATCCATTTTACCACTAGCCTATGGCCATTTCTAGACTACTTCTACATAAACGGCACCTTAGTACTGATCAGTTTTGTGAACATGCTTATTCTGGCTGCCTACAGTAGACGGTAGCTGCACCCGTGTGTTTAACGGCAGAATGGTATTAACTGAGTGGATACTGAGTAACACTGACTTTATAATCATTAAAAGTAAGATGAGGTCAGTTTGTAAGCATATTGGAAATGGTGATTTATAGTGATCCTACAGGCTGATATGATGTTTATTTTTATTTTGTTGACTTTAGCCTTGAAGAAGAAACTAAGAAAGACGATGCCAAGGCTTTTCTTTCCTGGTAGAAGACTGAAACTTCAGAAGAAGCGATTTTAACTGCTGGCTTTTTGTGGTGGTTGTTTTGTTTTTGTGTTTTGTTTTTTTCATCTTATGAATGCTATTATTGCCTTATGGTTATATCTGAAGGATACTATGGTAATATGAGTACATGAATCATTAGTGATTTATTCACCAGTTTTTATTGACCAAAGTTACTTTTTGTAAAAATGTGTCCATTTTTTATACATATGTAGCTGTGAATTCAAATTCAAATGTGAATCTGTTATTTTTAATTTACCATTTAACTATTTTTTATATGGTTGAATTTTGCTCTGCATTAGAAAGCAGATAGGACTCACCCAGTTCTTGGGGTTGCTCTTCTGATTTCAGACGATGATAGTAACTGAAAAACATAAGACAATATAATCTTTTTAACACATATGAACATAAAAAGGACCAGCAAATACATTTTATTTTGCATTTAAAAGCTGGATTATATTTTAGGCCCAAGGTGACAAACTTGTAGATTTACCAATTGTTTTAAAAATATTACAAGTGCGATTATGTAGACACCGCTAACTTCCATTTCTGTTGTATCATTCAACAATTAATAGAATAAATTTTTGACTGAATTAAAAGCTTGTAAACATATTAAAATCATAAATGTTCTCAGGGGAAAAATGTCTCTCTCTTTACCTATTCATCCATTTCCACTTGCATATATATGTTTGTAGATACATATAGATAGATGACTTGTAATAATAGTTTTCCTGTGATCACTTTATTTCCTATGCCTTAATGGATGGGAAACCACTGAAGTTAATTTTTTTTAACTGTTCAAGGTGTTTATTGACAGGACACCAGAGACTGTGCATGAATTTAATAATTTAAATTCCACTAATAAAATATTCTTGATAAATATGATACCAGTTGAACAGTTTTCTCTTTCATTGTAATAAAAATATTTTTTAAAAATTCTACGTTTTCCTGGCAAGAGTAATATGTTTAAAAGTATGCCCTTGGTGTAGTAAAATTATAAATGCATTTGTCCTTTGCTTGAGCAATCCCTCTTTAAAAAATCTATGCCAACAGTATTGTGACAAAAATATAAAATGGTATATGCCTGAGGACATTCACTGATGTATTTTTTGGGGTAACTGAAAACTGGAAATAAACCAGATGCTCATTAATAGGGGACTGGATGAAGAAATTATGGATGAGAAATGAACAAAATACCTATATAGAGATATCACTTGATCCTCAGAATACTTTAAGAAAAACAGGGTTTAGAATAATATGTATAAATACATACACACAAATCACAGAAGATATAAAGATAATAAAAATGGTTGCTTATGGGGGCAGGAGGAAACAGGATTAGATAGATATGGAGATAAAATTTATGTGGATGTACGTTGCTATATAGTTTTGATCTTAGACCATGTAAATATTTTACATAATTAAAAACCAAAATTAAACTAAAAAGAATAAAAAGCATGCCCTCTAAAATTGGAAACAAATCAAAATAAGTGAACCCAGTGAATATAGAACCACTAGTGGCATAACAACACAAAGGATATACAATTATTCTCAGTGACTTTTAAAACCAGTATTTTGGCCCTGGCCAGTTGGCTCAATGGTTAGAGCATTGGCCCGTGGACCAAAGAGACATGGATTCGATTCTGGTCAAGGGCACGTACCTCGGTTGCTGTTGGCCCTGGTTGGGGTTGAGCAGGAGGCAACCAATTGATGTGTCTTTCTCACATTGATGTTTCTCTCTCTCTCCCTCTCTCTCTCCCTCTCTGTCTAAAAATAAATGGAAAAATATCCTCGGGTGAGGATTTAAAAAAATAAATAAAACCAGTATTTTGACTATATATCTTTTGGGGGATATACTCCTAAGGGTCAAGTAAATTCTGAAGAAATCTGAAAATGCATTTAGTAGTCTTATTGTTGTTAGTAATACTGGTATTGTTATGTTGAAACTATCATATAGAATACTATATTATAATATATATATATATTTTTTTTCTTTATTGATTTTAGAGAGAGAGGAAGTGAGAGGGAGAGAGAGAGAGAAACATTGATGAGGGAGAACATCGATTGGCTGCCTCCTGCATGCCCCCCACTGGGGATTGGGCCCACAACCTGGGCATGTGCCCTGACCAGGAGTCGAACCAGCAACCTCTTGGTGCATGGGTCGATGCTCAACCACTGAGCCACACTGGCCAGACATAATATATATTCTGTTAGAAAATATAAGTATTTACATTTCTTTGGAAGTCACAATTTTCAGTGTTAAGAGAAAAAGAGACATAAGTATAAAATTAAGAAATTAAAGAAAAGAACATCAACTTTAAATTGAAATTACAATTAGTATGAACTCAAAATTTGTTTTTTCTTTCCAAAAGAATGTATTTCCACCCTTCCACTGAAAAGTCCTTGAAGCAATGACAACCCAGTAGCAATAAGTAGTCTCTAAATATTATTTCTCACTAAAAGAAACTGGGGCTGAGGTTCTTAGGCGAAATTGCTGAGTTCAGGTCTGCAACAGAGAATATGTAAGGTGAATCTGGGCAACCTAATTCCAGCAAGCAAAGAAGCTATCAAAGACTAATAAATCATGTCACACATACACTCAAAAACAGTAACATTAAGGGGGTCCCAATGGCCTAAAATGTGACACTCTGAGTATCAAAATATATAACCACCACCACATATATATGTATTTAAATATGAATATAAAATGAGTTCATAATTACACACACATACATCCTTGGTCATTTTTGGAGATTTCTAGGGCACTCTACTTTGAAAACTGAATCAACAAAAAAATAAATAAATCATTTTTCCTTTTAATCCTTTAAAAACTGTACCACAGCCCTGCCGGTGTGGGTCAGTGGTTGAGCATCGATCCATGCACCAGGTTACTGGTTCGATTCCAGATCAGGGCATATGCCCAGGTTGTGGGCCTGATCCCCAGTGGGGGGCATGCAGGAGGCAGCCAATTGATGTTCTCTTTCATTGATGTCTCTCTCTCTCTCTCTCTCTCTCTCTCTCTCCTTTCCTCTCTCTCTGAAATCAATAAAGAAAAAAAATTAAAAAAACAAAAACTGTACCACAAGGAAACTAAATAGTGTATGAGAGAATGTTACTCATATAAGAATCTTACCTAATACATACATTGCAATGTTAGAATATACCCCTAATGAATGTATGCATCTAGGTAACAATCATCTGTGGATGCCGAAATCAGGGCATGACTTGTTGATGGGGAACAGCGGCATGGAGGAATCAGAAGAATGTCTCGGAACCCATGAATAATGTTAACATCACTAGAAGTGTGCCAACAGACATTATTTGCTGCCTAATATGATGAAATAAGAAGTGCATTCCCCCCCTCCCCCATGAAGTAATCTTGTAGAAAGAAATAAAGAAACAATTGAACCTGAAGTTAATTAAGGCTCTAGGTCTTACTATCATGTTGTCAGATGATAAGGCAGTGTTGGGGATAAAGGAGCAGTTGGAAGAAATCAGAAAAAGTCAATCAGCCAAATCCATAATGTTGGACTCTCTGCAGGACAAATAGCTCAGTTTCTCCAACAAACACATGGAATTTTAAAAAGGAGGAGGAGGTGATAGTGCTTTTAGAGAACAAAAGTAGCACGTCATTAAAGGGTTTTTGATTGAATAAGGCCTGTAGTTATGACTGTTTTTTGAGAATGATTATGGCAGAAGGTTCTGTGTGTGCTCTGGGGTTGTCGGGTGAGTGATACAGAGCCTTTGGAGATTGGGGGGGGTTCCTAGTGATACCTGCTGCCTATAATCCCCCTGTAGCCAGAGCCTCTCTGGGATCATGGGCTACAACTCTCTCTTCAGCAAGGGCAGAAAGATCCTTTTGATACAACTGTTTTAATACCCCAAACTCTGACATTTTATTTGAATGAAGACTATTTCGTAAAGCTGTTGTAGGATATTCTGCTATCAAAGGGAAATTCCTTTTTGCTATGATCAGCTTGAAGATAATTCACCACTGTGGTGTCACCAGACAGCCTGATTAAAAGGAATGTCTCCTTCTGTGACACCAAAAGACAAAAAAAAAAAATCGAATGGGGTGCCTTTAAATAACACAATCTTTTATTGAAAAAAAAAATTCTCTAGACTACCTTTCATGCCTCCTTTATGCACACACATTGTCACATGTTCTATGGTTATAGAAACTGCAATGGAGACTTCAAGAGTGCCTGACTCACATACCTCCAAGAATACATGCTCTCTCCCCCAACAGTCTTGTGGACATTTAGCTAACATTGTTCTCCAGGGAGGGAATGTTTGTTCCTGCATTGTAATAGTGGCTGTAGAAATTGCAGCTGTAGTGCATCCAGAGATAAAGCTCTGGCATGTCTCCAAGGAGTGCAGCACAAAAGTCAACATCAGAAGGATGTCAATTGGTCCTCTTTGGGCTTCCTATGACCTTGTCGACTCCATCATAGTAGCAGGAACTTCTACAAGGTTCATGTTTCTAGCTAAATATTGGTCTTGTGATAAATAAAAGGAAAAGCAGAAAAGTGCAGAGTTGTAGCTTTAAAATATTCTTTGTCTATATATTCTGTTATAAGCTTAGTGATGGAGGCAAGCACATGTGAGAATCAGAACCATCCAAAATTATTTCTTCTCCCTTCATTTACCTGTTCAATTAGTCACCAGGTATATCAATTCAACTCAAGTCTATTTTAATCTTATCTTATTTTAGGAAAATTAAAATATTATCCCAAGTTTCCTTCCTGCTTATGTCTGCTCTATATCCAATCATCCGCACTGATGCCAGGGTAATATTTCTGGAAAAAAAAATCTTATCAGGTTATTCTTCTGCTTAAAACTCTTTAGTGGTTTCCTTTTGAATCTTCATGTTACTATCCAAGCCCCTAGTGCATCATTTAAGACTTCTTACAAATAGACCATGACATTCCTCTCCGGATTCATCTGTCTCATTTCACCATCACCTGTAACCTACAATTCAGTTATACTAAATTATATTCGAATTCCAAAGCATGTCATACTACTTGATTGTTCTATAATGTGTTTATCAAATTTTGTGCGTGAGAACCATCTGGGGAGCCAGGCACACTGCAGCTCCCATGCCCCATGCCCCATGCCCAGTGGTTTGATTGAGTAGGTTTGAGTTGGTACTCAAAGATGTACATTAAAAACAATGGCCATAGATGATTAGGATGTACGTTTGCATCACACTTTGAGGACCACTGTTTTTTTGTTGTTGTTTTTGTTACAGGTGACCCTTCTTTTTCCCCATTGACACCTTCCCGCCTGCTTCCGTCCCACCCCACCTTCACAGTATTTGTTGCCTGTGTCCATAGGTTATACATATATGCATATAAGTTGTTTGGTTTATCTCTTCTTGCTCTCCTACCCCCCATCCCTTTGAGGTTAGTAGTGTGTCCCCTACTTCCACGTCTCTGGGTCTGTTTTGCTCATCAGCTTATTTTGTTCATTATATTCCAAAAATGAGATCATGTGATGTTTGTCTTTCTCTGCTTGGCTTATTTTGTTTAGCATAATACTCTCCAGGTCCTTTTCTCCACATCCTCATCAGCATTTGTTGTTTAATGACTTGTTGATGGCAGCCATTCTGTCAGGTGTGAGGTGATAGCTCATAGTTGTTTTAATTTGCATCTCTCTGATGATTAGTGACATTGAGCATTTTTTCATATGTCTCTTGGGCATTTATTTGTATGTCCTGTTTGGAGAGTGTCTAGCCAGGTCTTCTGCCCATTTTGTAATTGGATTATTTGTCTTCCTTTTGTTGAGTTGTATGAGTACTCTATATATTTTAAAAATTAATCCCTTATCTGATGTATCATTGGCAATTATATTCTCCCATACAGTGGGTTCCCTTTTCATTTTGATACTATTAATAGTTTCTTTTGCTGTGCAGAAGCTTTTTAGTTTGATGTAGTTGCATGTATTAATTTTTCCCTTTGTTTCTCTTGCCCTACACGATGTATCCATGAAAGATTCTACTATCTGTGATGTCTGAGATTTTGCTGCCTACATTTTCTTCCAGGATTTTTATGGTTTCACGAGTGACATTTAAGTCTTTTATCCATTTTGAGTTTTTTCTTGTGTATGGTGTAAGTTGGTGGTCTAGTTTCTTTTTTTGGCATGTACTTGTCCAATTTTCCCAACACCATTTATTGAAGAGACTGTCTTTACTACATTGTATGCTCTTGCCACCTTTGTCAAATATTAATTGAGCATAACATCTTAGGTTGATTTCTGGGTTCTCTGTTATGTTCCACTGATCTATATGCCTGTTCTTGTGCCAGGCTGTTTTGATTATAATAGCTTTATTGTATAACCTGATATCTGGAATTGTGATCCCTCCAACTTTCAAGATTGCTGTGGCTATTTGGGCTCTTTTTTGGTTCCATATAAACTTTTGGAGTATTTGTTCTAGATCTGTGAAATATGTCATTGGTATTTTAATAGGGATTGCATTGAATCTATACATTGCTTTGGGTTATATGGACATTTTAATGATGCTAATTCTTCCAATCCATGAACATGGCATATGCTTCCACTTTTTAATATCCTTCTCTATTTCTTTTTTCAATGGAAGACCATTGTTCTATTCATTAGCATAGGTATGTGGGATTTTTTTTTTCTCACTGTAACCCTAAGCAATGCCTTCCCATGATTGCCATCTCTGGTTCTACAACTACCATGTCTCTTCTCCATCCCAATTCCCCCATAGGCTTTGATCCAGTTGGGGTAAAACCCTCTTTTTCTTGAGGTAACAACTGTAGGATCCTACTACACATGCCCATTTTTTGTTTGTTTGTTTGTTTTTTTTTTGGATAATCCTCACATTATTTCCTCAGTTATATAAAATTGAAATTTATGTGTTTCTTTTCTTTTAGTTTTGCCCTAGATGTAAATATGGGTGGTTTTATTAGATCTCCTTATTGTTCTGTACAGTCTTTGGAGGATGTGTGAAGAGATTACTATTTAAGTATCCAAATTATCCTATGGAAACTTGTAATCCCAAACATCATGTTAAAACTAAAATAATATTTTAAGTTTTAAAAACCATAGATCAAATTTTCTTTTTTCAGCCTACTTTGATTTTAATATTCATATTTCTTAATGCATACATAATACAAATTATATGTTGACACTACCTTCAGAGACTAAGCTCCTTAACTCAAGAATGTATTTTTAACCAATGTTACCTAGTATTTGATGCAAATAGAATCTTTAGCAAAAACACAAATTGATGTGGCCCTAAACTAGAGTTCTGTAGTTGAGGTCAGCTCTTCCCAGCTAAAATAGAGGTTAATCTTATGTCTTTTGCTTAGATTATTTTATTATTATTATTATAATTATTATTTTTTATATTTGATATTGAAGAGGTCTGCCCTCTGTTCTTAGCCACCCTCTCCTGGAAATTTTTCATCTGAATCACAGCACTATTATTGTCATGATAAATTAATATTCTACATTCTTTTTAATTAATCTTTTTGGATAACTTTTACTTATAAAATGAATTTTTTTTTTTTACATAGAGGATTTGTTTGGCTATACTTTTAAAGAATATATTCTCACTCTTTTTCTTTTCTTTTTAAAAATAAAAACATCACTTTTATTGACAAGTTTGGGACACAATGGACTTCACAGAGCAACAGAAATAAGATGATCTCAAGACACTGGAGTGTAACATTGCAGGAGGCAGATTAATACTCTTCACCCTCATCCTCTCCCTCAGTACTATCTGCTCCAACTTCCTCATAATCCTTCTCAAGGGCAGCCATGTCCTCACGGGCCTCAGAAAACTCTTCCTCCTCCATGCCCTCACCCATGTACCAGTGGACAAAGGCACGCTTGGCATACATCAGGTCAAATTTGTGGTCCAGGCGAGCCCAGGCCTCAGCAATAGCTGTGGTGTTGCTCAGCATGCACACAGCTCGCTGTACTCTGGCCAGGACTCCACCAGGTACCACAGTGGGAGGCTGGTAATTAATGCCAACTTTGAAGCCAGTGGGGCACCAGTCCACAAACTGGATGGTACGCTTGGTCTTGATGGTGGCAATGGCAGCATTGACATCTTTGGGAACTATATCACCACGGTAAAATAGGCAGCAAGCCATGTATTTACCGTGGCGAGGGTCACATTTCAACATCTGGTTGGCTGGCTCAAAGCATGCATTGGTGAGCTCTGCTACAGTAAGCTGTTCGTGGTAGGCTTTCTCAGCAGAGATGACAGGGGCATATGTGGCCAGAGGGAAATGGATGCGGGGATAGGGCACCAGGTTGGTCTGGAATTCGATCAGATCAACATTCAGGGCTCCATCAAACCTGAGAGAAGCAGTGATGGAGGACACAACCTGGCTAATAATGTGGTTAAGGTTAGTGTAGACTGGGCGCTCAATATCGAGGTTTCTACTACAGATGTCATAAATGGCCTCGTTGTCAACCATGAAAGCACAATCACAGTGCTCCAGGGTGGCATGGGTGGTGAGGATGGAGTTGTAGGGCTCGACTATAGCTGTGGAAACCTGGGGGGCTGGGTAAATGGAGAACTGCAACTTGGACTTCTTGCCATAATCGACAGAGAGATGTTCCATCAGCAGGGAGGTGAACCCCGAACCAGTCCCCCCACCAAAGCTATGGAAAATCAAGAAGCCCTGAAGACCTGTGCACTGGTCAGCCAATTTCCGAATTCTGTCCAGGACGAGGTCAATGATCTCCTTGCCAATGGTGTAGTGCCCACGGGCATAGTTATTGGCAGCATCTTCCTTGCCTGTGATGAGCTGCTCAGGGTGGAAGAGCTTGCGGTAGGTACCCATGCGAACTTCATCAATGACTGTGGGTTCCAGGTCTACAAACACTGTCCTAGGCACATGTTTGCCAGTGACTGTCTCACTGAAGAAGGTGTTGAAGGAATCATCTCTCATCCCAATGATCTTGTCACTTGGCATTTGGCCATCAGGCTGGATGCCATGTTCCAGGCAGTAGAGCTCCCAGCAGGCACTACCAATCTGGACACCAGCCTGGCCAACGTGGATGGAGATGCACTCACGCATAACTGAGACTTGTAGGGCTCGTGGGGTTGGAGGAGGCAAGGGGACAGACTACCAAGGAGACTGGGGAGAAGTCTCTCAGTCTTTTTCTATTTCTTGAGTATATTGCAGCTACTTGAATGATGGTATATCATCAGTTTAATTATTACCTGCCAAAAATAAACTTTTGTTTCAAATATAGTCTACAATTTAAGTGAACAAATAAAGCTATTTATAACTTTTTAACAAACATTCCTGTCTATAAAAAAATGTGGTAAATATTATCTAAATAAAAAAATCTTAAAAAGTAAACAAATGCTTATTTCTGGACTTTCTTTTCTAAGGAATTGTATTGATTTTTTATAATGATATCACAGTGTTTTATTTTTCTTTAAAAGTAATTTCTTTACTATTTGGATACATTTATTCTTCATATTAATTTTAGAATCTGTTTTTCAAATTAAAAACAATCCCACCCATTAATTGGATTTATATAACATATGCACTTTCGTTTGCAATAGAATTATCATCTGTAAAGTAAGAAATTAATCATGAACACAAAGAATACAGCAGGGTCGTATTTCTACCTTATTTTATCAAATCATTTTCTTTTTTTTCTAGATCCTACCATCACAACTTGTGGAAGTTCTAGTACCAATCTATCAGAGTTTGTTGGCTTCACTTGGATAGTTTAAGATTCTTGGAAGCTGGGAGTCTTCTTCAGTCACAAATGACAGCTCTAGACATTCAACTTTAGACTCAGGGAGAAGTCTGCTCCCTGTCCATGTTCTCTACTTATCCTTTTATGGAACAGGATGCACAATCCGCAATTATCTGCACCTCTGCTTTGCTTCTCTGTGCTGTTATAAGGTCATTTTTTTCAGTGACTTGTCCAAATCAACTGGTCCTACAAAAGAATGTAGGTGCACACGGAATCCATATTCTGTTTGCTAGTGCTGGAGCCAGGGATATTCCTTAGTCAGGCACACCCAGGCTTTATCAGCTCACTCACCGCTACCTTCTTCTGAAGGTGTTCCTAAGGAGTGCTGTGTCCGAAGGGAATCAGACATATTTTAACCAGGGTGTCGGAACCCTTGCCCTTTGGTCAGTAATTCCTCAGCAGACCATGTTTTATTTATTAAGCTCCAGGAAAATTAAATGCTGACAAAACAAAGTTAGGTCCAACATTCTTAGGACAGCTACTATAAATCCATGCATTTCACTCCTTTCTAGGGATGGAAACTCTAAAAACCTACCTATTTCCTTCAAAGATGAGCTATTTTTACTGTCTTAAAGATGAAGAAAGGAGTGAAACACACAGGGACCTCCCTGGTAGGGCATTATGTCAGGATAATGAAAAATCATTCCTTGATACATCATTATTTATTTAAATATTTTATATTTAAAGTTTACTTTTCAATTTTTGAAGTTTTGTTGTTTTTGTTAGTGAAACTTTTATAAATCATACATTCTAACTTATAACTACTGCTACATAGGAAAGCTATGACTTTTGGGCTAGTTATTTTTCAGTTAATCAAATAATAAACCTTTCTTATTTGTTATAATATTATTTCAGTTGATTTTTAAAGTTTTTCCACAGAGTCACAATGTTAGCAAATAATAGTTGTATCTCCTTGTTGCTAATGTCTAAATTCCTTGTTCTTTTTCTTGCCTCGTTGAATTGGCTGAAACTTACAGAAAAAAAAAAAGATATATAATAATGAAAAAAGTATGGTTTTTTAAATTTCTGAATTTTGCCAACATACATTTTGTGTCTGATAGTTAACAATGCCTTTGACAATAGGTTTGAAATTAATATAATTTATCAGATTAATGAAATATAATCATCTTCCTGATTTACTAGGAGGTTTTCCTTATATCAGAATACATCGCCCTGGCCAGTTTGGCTCAGCAGTTAGAGCATCGGCCCACGGTCCAGAGAGACCCAGGTTTGGTTCCCGCTAAAGGCATGTACCTTGGTTGCGGTTTGTCCCAGACCCTGGTTGGGTCATGCAGGAAGCAGCCACTCGATGTGTCCCTTTCACATTGATGTTTCTCTCTTTCTCTCTCTTCCTCTCTCTCCCTCCCACTCTATCAGAACAAAAAAATGGAAAAATGTCCTCAGGTGAGGATAAAAAAAAAAGAATACATCATGGATCTCGTTGGACAGATTTTCAGCATACAAATGTGATCGTATTTTTCTCCTTTGATATTTTGATATAATAAATGATCTATTTCTTAATTCATTGCAGTGTTATTTACAATAGCCAAGTTTTGGAAGCAGCCCAAGTGTCCATCAGTAAATGAGTGGATAAAAAAGCTGTGGTACACTTACACAATAGAATACTACTCAGCCATGACAAAAGAAGAGCACCTTACCTTTTGTGACAGTGTGGATGGACCTGGAGAGTATTATGCTAAGTGAAATAAACCAGTCAGAGAAAGACAAGTACCATAGGATTTCACTTATATGTGGAATCTAATGAACAAAATAAACTAACAAAGTGGAGACAGACTCATAGATACAGAGAAAGAGTAACATCTGTCAGAGGGAAAGGGGTTCAGGACTGTGTGAGAAAGGTAAAGGGATTAAGCAAAGAAAAAAAAGAAAGGCTCATGGACACAGACAACAGTATGGTGGTTGCCAGAGAGAAGGGGGTTGGGGGAAGTAGAAGAGGGTAAAGGGGGGATAAATGGTGATGGAAGGAGACTTGACTTGGGCAGATAAACACACAATACAATATACAGATAATGTATTGTAGAATTGTATACCTGAAACCTATATAATTTTATTAACCAATGTCACCACAATAAATTAAAAAAAAAACAATTAGGAATTAGTCACTTGTTCCCACACTTCTTTTAGGACTTGTCTACTTGCATATAGGAAGTACATTTGAGTATTAATTTAATTCTATATCTGCTTCTCAGCAGTCAGAATAAGTGAATTATTAAAAGAGTGAATTACAAAAAAAAAATGATCTAACAGATGTATCAATTTGAACTTATCTATACATTCTAAAAAACTAAACTTTGGCCCTAGCTGGTTTGACTCAGTGGTTAGAGCATTGGCCTAAGGACGGAAGGGTCTCGGGTTAGATCATGGTCAAGGGCATGCACCTCAGTTGCAGGTTCAATCCCCGGCCCCAGTTAGGGTCGTGTGGGAGGCAACCAATGGATGTGTCTTTCTCACATAGATGTTTCTTTCTCTCTCTCTCTCCTTCCCTTCCACTCTATCTAAAAAAAAAAAAAAAAAAAATCAATGAAAAAATATCTTTGGGCAAGAGTTAACTAACTTACTAACTAAGTAAATAAAATAAACCTTATTTGAACATTAAAACTTTTAATATACTGCTGAACTAAGTTGGATAATTTTTAAAGAAATTGGCCTAAAATCTGTAGTTTTTCTCTTTCTGATGCTCTGTCAAATTTTGGCAATGTTATGCTTGACAAATAAGTATATTCTAAAAGTCTATCTTTTCTACACTCTTGGATTTTAGAATATTATAAGATTTATTTAGTTAGTTTTTGGAGGGTTTTAATAGCTCACATTTTAAACTGTCTGACTTAGAACTCTTTTAGGGGTTGTTTTTTATTAACTATTTTATTTTATTTATGACTTTTCATTTATTCAGGCTTTCTTTATCTTCATGGGTTGATTTTAATAATCAATCTTTTTCTTTAAAGTAATTTGATGGAAGCTTTCAAATACTTTAGCATTGAATTTTACATCATATATTTTTAAGGAGAATTGTTTATTTTATCTGTGGTTATAGCTTTGTCTATTTTATTACACTTTTAAATAAACAAATATTTAATGAAACATGGTTCTACTCTTTATAATATGTCATAATAATTTTTGCTTTTATCTTTATTAATTCCAACATCTTGTTTTTATAAGTACATAAGTTTTCAGTTCTTTTCTTAGTTGATATGGCTTCATGTGGAAGGTCTGAAATGTAATAAGAAATTAGCTAAAAAAGTAGAAATCTGTGGTTAAATTTAAATATACCCATGCAAAAAACCAATAATACTAATTTTAGAGTGTGGTTAAAATATGATAGAATTGAAAAATTAAGCTTAAGTGGAAGGAAAATTGATGGCAATGAAAGTATTCTAGGAAAGTACATTTGATTTTATTAGGTTAAATATGATCACTAAAAAATAATGGTAGCATATGTGGTTTCCAAATTATTAAATAAAATTAGAAACAATAAATTCAAATGAGGGTGAAAAAGGAGAAAAAAAGACTCAAAATATACAAAAGCCAGGACAAATAGAAGTAAAATATAAGCCAGTAAAAACAAATTTAATAGCAACTACATTAAATGCCTTGGGAGAAGTTCTAAAGACAAAGATTATCTTCCTGGAATAAATAATAAATTTTAGCTCTTTGCTGTTCAACATAGACAAATAGAAAACATTAAAACACACACACACACACACACACAGAAAGATTGACCATAAAAGGATTGAAATACATACCAGGCAAACATCAACCAAAAAAAGTTATATCCCTATTAAAATAATGGCAAAATTTGACCCAATATTCAAATTTTAAAAAGCATAATTCACCAGGAAAATATAATTATTCTAAACTTCTGTACATGTAAAAGCAGATCATCTATCTTATCTATTTATAGCAAAACTGTGAAACTTACCAGAATTATAAAGAAAAACAAACAAATATAAGGTGTGGCAAAAGTAGGTTTGCAGTTGTTCCTATAGAAAACAATACAGAGGGAAAAAATGGTGGCAGAGTGAATGGAAGCTACACAGACGATCTTCCAGGACCAAACGGGAATTACAACTAAAATAAAGACAAATCATCAGAAAAAAGCAACAGAAAAGCAGTGGGAAAGGACCATATAACCAGGGACACTGAATCAATCCTGCTAGGATTGTGGAGGCATGAGAGGGCCTCGGGGTTAAAGTTCCAAGCCTGCTCCACAATGCAGAGGGCCAGAACAGAGCACTGAATTGGCTACAGCCACTCACCTTGGGCTCTGGCAGAGGGAGGGTGGACTAGACCAGAACTCTGTGGGGATACCCGGGATTTGGAGGGCGCTCAGAGTTTTTGCTGAGTCGCAGCTGCACAGGACGGGGGCCAGCTTGCTCCTTCCCAGAGCTGTGGGGAAAACTAGCAGCCCCTCCCTTGGAGATTCAGCCTCTTCCAGGTGAGTCAAAGAAATGCAAATTGAGGCTCATTAACAACTAGCATCTGTCCCACTCTCTGGAAATCCTCTTACACAGAATACCAGAGGGCTACATTCCAAGGCCCTGAGTAACTGAGACTAACAGCCTCCAGGCAAAAAGCTAGAGGATAACTGAACATTTCCTGGGCTTGCAAATCTACCCAGGAAAGTAAGATATATCTGAGAATATATCTGAAGAAAGAGTGACAGTGGTGTTTAACTTGGCCCCTCCCACACTCATCCAAACCCAGTAAAGGGAGCCACAAACAGCAGAACACCAACACCCACAGGGAAAATTTGGCAGGCTCCCAAATCCGCTGAGACAGCCAAAATGGTGAAACAAAGAAACAAATCCCAAATAAAAGAACAAGAGAACTCTACTGAAGATGAGATAAATGAAATGCAGTTAAGCAAGCTATCAGAGGTTGAGTTCAGAGCCATGATATTGAGGAAGCTCAACAGCATGAGTAAGGACATCAACACCATAAGTAAAGATATAGAAACATTGAAAATTAACCAATTGGAAATGAAAAACAACAAAGAAGAAATGAAGAATGACATAACAGAAATAAAGAACACTTTGGAAGGACTAAACGGCAGACTAGAGGAAGCTGCGGACCGGATCAGTGAATTAGAAGACAGGGTAGAAAAAAATCAACCGATCAGAAAACCAAAAGGAAAAAACAATTATAAAACAGGAAGACAGCTTAAGAGAACTGTGGGACAACTGCAAATGTAATAACATTGGCATCACAGGAGTCCCCGAAGAAGAAGAAAATGAGCAAGGGTTAGAGAATATATCTGAAGAAAGAGTGACAGAAAACTTTCCTAACTTGGTGAAGGAAGAAGGCATTCAAGTTCAAGAAGCACAGGGAGCCCCAAGTAAGAAGAATCCAAACAGGCCCACACCAAGACACATAGTAATTAAAATGCCAAAAATTAAAGACAAAGAGAAAATCCTAAAGGCAGCAAGAGATAAGCAACAGGTTACCTACAAAGGAACCCCCATAAGGCTATCATCTGACTTCTCAACAGAAACACTACAGGCCAGAAGGGAATGGCATGAATTAATCAAGATCATGAAAAACAGGGATCTGAATCCAAGACTACTCTATCCAGCAAGGCTATCATTCAAAATAGAAGGTCAAATAAAGAGCTTCCCAGACAAAAAAAGGATAAGGGAATATATTTGCACCAAATCAGCACTGCAAGAAATGTTAAAAGGACTGCTGTAATTAGTAGAAGAAATAGGAAGAAAAATATAACCACACTAAACAAAAATGGCAATAAATAAGTACATATCAATAATCACCTTAAATGTAAATGGTTTGAATACTCCGATAAAAAGACACAGAGTAGCTGACTGGATAAGAAAGCATGACTCACACATATGTTGTTTACAAGAGACCCACCTCACAACAAAAGACTCACATAGGTTGAAAGTGAAGGGATGGAAAAAAATCTTCCAAGCAAACGGAAAGGAAAAAAAAGCTGGGGTAGCAAAACTCATATCTGATAAATTAGACTTCAAAATGAAGGCCATAACTAGAGACAAAGAAGGCCACTACATAATATTGAAAGGATCTATCCACCAGGAAGATATAACCTTGGTAAATATATATGCACCCAATATAGGAGCACCAAAATATATTTAAAATCTTCTGGAGGACTTCAAAGGAGAAATCAACAGCAATACAATCATAACAAGGGACTTCAACACCCCACTGACATCACTGGATAGATCATCTAGACAAAAAATTAACAAGGAAACAGAGACTCTAAATGAAGCACTAGATCAAATGGATAAATAGATATCTACAGAGAATTAAACCCCAAAACTGCAGAATTCACATTCTTCTCAAGTGTACATGGGACATTCTCAAAGACAGACCACATATTAGGGCACAAACTAAGTCTCTACAAGTTCAAGAAGATTGAAATCATATCAAGCATCTTCTCAGATCACAATGGCATGAAACTAGAAATCAATTGCAACAAGAACATGCAAAGACATTTGAAAACATGGAGATTAAATAGCATGTTATTGAACAATGAATGGGTTACCATGGAGATCAAGGAAGAAATTTAAAACTTCCTGGAAACCAATGAAAATGAACACACAACAACACAAAATCTATGGGATACAGTGAAAGTAGTCCTGAGAGGGAAGTTCATAGCACTATAGGCCTACCTCAAGAAACAAGAAAAGTTTCTAATTGACTACCTAACCTCACAACTTAAACAACTAGAAAACAAACAAAAAGAAAACCCCAGAACAAGTAGAAGGAAGGAAATAGTAAAGATCAGAGCAGAAATAAATGACATGGAAACCAAAAAAACAATTCAAAGGATCAATGAAACAAAGAGCTGTTTCTTTGAAAAGATAAACAAGATTGATGGACCCTTAGCTAGACTCACCAAGAAACAAAGAGAGAGAACCCAAATACACAAAATCAGAAATGAAAGAGGAGAAGTAACAACTGACACCACAGAAATACAAAGGATTGTTAACAAATATTATGAACAATTATACGGTAACAAATTGGACAATCTAAGCAAAATGGATAAATTTCTAGAAACACATAGTCTCCCAAAACCGAACCAAGAAGAGATAGTAAACTTGAACAGACCAATGACAACTAAGGAAATTGAAGATGTAATCAAGACTCTCCCAGCAAACAAAAGCCCAGGCCCGGACAGCTTCACGGGGAAGTTTTACTGAGCATTCAAAGAACTAACACCCATTCTCCTCAAACTATTCCTAAAAATTCAAGACGAAGGAAGTCTTCCAAACTCGTTTTATGAGGCCAGCATAATTCTAATTCCAAAACCAGAAAAAGATGCTACAAAGAAAGAAAACTACAGGCCAATATCCCTGATGAACATAGATGCCAAAATCCTGAACAAAATACTAGCAAATCGGATCCAGCAATACATCAAAAAAATTATTCACCATGACCAAGTGGGATTCATCCCAGGGATGCAAGGATGGTACAATATTCGCAAATCAATAAATGTGATACACCACATAAACAAAATGAAAGATAAAAATCATATGATCATATCAATAGATGCTGAAAAACCATTCGACAAAATCCAGCACCCATTTCTGATAAAAATGTTCAGCAATTTGGGAATAGAGGAATCATATTTCAACATAATAAAGGCCATATATGAAAAACCTACAGCCAACATCATACTCAATGGACAAAAACTAAAAGCATTTCCCTTAAGAACAGGAACAAGACAAGGATGCCCACTTTCACCACTCTTATTTAACATAGTACTGGAAGTCTTAGCCACAGCAATCAGACATGAAGAAAAAACAAAGGGGATCCAAATTGGAGAAGGAGAAGTGAAACTGTCATTATTCGCAGATGACATGATATTATACATAGAAAACCCTAAAGACTCCATCAAAAATCTACTAGACTTAATAAATGAATTTGGCAAAGTAGCAGGATACAAAATTAACATCAAGAAATCGACGGCATTCTTATACACCAATGATGAACTCACAGAAAGAGAAACAAAAAAACAATCCCATTTACCATCACAGCAAAAAAAAATTAAGATACCTAGGAATAAACTTAACCAAAGAAGTAAAGGACCGATTTGCAGAAAACTACAGGACATTGAAAAAAGAAATAGAGGAAGATATAAAAAAGTGGAATCCCATACCTTGTTCATGGATTGGAAGAATTAACATCATTAAAATGTCCATACTACCAAAGGAAAAATTAATATCATTAAAACGTCCATACTATCAAAGCAATCTATAGATTTAATGCAATCCCCATCAAAATACCAACGACATACTTCACAGAACTAGAACAAATACTTCAAAAGTTCATATGGAACCAAAAAAGACCTCGAATAGCCACAGCAATCTTGAAAAAGAAGGACAAAGTAGGCCGGATCACAATACCGCATATCAGGTTATACTACAAAGCTACTGTAATCAAAACAGCCTGGTACTGGCACAAGAACAGGCACATAGATCAGTGGAATAGAACAAAAACCCAGAAATTGACCCAAAACATTATGCTCAATTAATATTTAACAAAGGTGGCAAGAGCATACAATGGAGTAAAGACAGCCTCTTTAATAAATGGTGTTGGGAAAATTGGACAGCTACATGCAAAAAAATGAAACTAGACCATCAACTTACACCATACACAAGAATAAACTCAAAATGGATAAAAGATTTAAATGTGACTTGTGAATCCATAAAAATCCTAGAAGAAAATGTAGGCAACAAAATTTCAGACATCATACACAGCAGAATTTTCACTGATACATCACCTAAGGCAACAGAAAGAAAGAAAAAAATGAACACATGGGACTACATCAAACTCAAAAGCTTCTGCACAGCAAAAAAAACAACCATCAAAATGGAAAGGCAACCCACTGTATGGGAGAGCATAATTGCCAATGATACATTAGATAAGGGGTTAATTTCCAAAATATATTGAGTGCTCATACAACTCAACAAAAAGAAGACAAGGAACCCAATTAAAAAATGGGCAGGACCTAAATAGACACCTCTCCAAACAGGACATACAAATGGCCAAGAGACATATAAAGAAATTCTCAACATCACTAATCATCAGAGAGATGCAAATTAAAACATCCATGTGGTATCACCTCACACCTGTCAGAATGGCCGCCATCAACAAATCATCAAACAACAAGTGTTGGCGAAGGTGTGGAGAAAAGGGGACTCTAGTACACTGCTAGTGGGAATGCAGACTGGTGCAGCCACTGTGGAAAACACTATGGTGTTACCTCAAAAAATTAAAAATTGAATTGCCATTTGACCCAGTGATCCCACTTCTAGGAATATACCCCAAGACGCCTGAAACACCAATCAGAAAAAATATATGTACCCCCATGTTCATAGCAGCACTATTTACAATAGCTAAGATCTGGAAACAGCCCAAATGTCCATCAGTAGATGAATGAATAAAAAAGCTGTGATACATATACACAATGGAGTACTATGCAGCTGTAAGAAAGAAAGATCTCTTATCCTTTGAGAAGACATGGAGGGACCTGGAAAATATTATCCTAAGCAAAACAAGCCAAGCAGAGAAACAAATATCATATGATCTCACTGATTTGTGGAATATAATGAACATAACAGTCTGAAGAACGGGGTAGTCCCAGAGACATGGAAGTAGGGTACAGACTGACAATCCCCAGAGGAGGGGGTGGGGGGGAGAAGAGATAAACTGCAGAACTTATATGCATGTATGCATAACCAATGGACATGGACAACAAAGTTGGGGACAGGGCGGGGAGAGAGGGGGAGGAGGGTGTCAATGGGGGAAAAAGGAGAAACATTTGTAACAAAAATAAATAAATAAATAAATAAATAAATAAATAAATAAATAAATAAATAATAAATAAATGCATGAACCAATAAAAAAAGAAAATAATACAATAATTAATAAATAATAATACAAGAATAAACTGTGTGTTTCACACATTCACAACTGTAAACCTACTTTTGCCCAACCCTGTATACCACCATAGTGGGAGATCTTGATACACTTCTCTCCATAATTGAAAGATCAAGACTGAAAAATATAACTAAGAATATGTAGACTATTTAAAACAACTCAAAGTCAATGCAATACTGTTGTAGTGTAAAAGCAGCCATAGACAATACATAAATAAATGGGTGCAGTTGTGTTCCATTAAAACTTTATTGACAGAAACAAGTGTCTGGCTGGATTTAGGCTGTGGGCCATAGTTTGTTTATCTTCATTCTGAAGCACACATTGAACATTAATGAAAATTACCACCTAACCATAAAATAAGACTCAGCCAATTTTAAGGTATTGGTACATAAGCCACATCCTTTGAAAACAATACAGTTAATTATCAGTAATAAAATATTAACTAAATCACTTTGGAAATTTAGTAAAAACCTCATGGGTCAAAAAGAAATAGCTGAAAATTAGAAAGTATTTTGAACTGAATAATAATAAAAATATTACCTATCAAAACTTTTAGAAGGCAGCTTAGAAGGTACTTAGAGAAAAACTGTTAGCATTTAATGCATATATTAGGATATATGAAAGGTATGTTAACGAGTTGAGCATTCAAGTTAAGAATTAAACTTTTAATAAAATGATTGGATTATTAAATAAGACTCATGAAAAAGGGATCAAGCTTTTTAATCATATCAAGGATGAAATAATCAAAGGGCATAGTCAAATCATGGAGAAGTTCAGTACTTCTAGCTGGGCATTATCAGGTCTTTTTTTTTTTTTTAACTGTATTGGAAATTCTATGGCCCAGAACATCTATACTGAAGGAGCCATTTAAGTCATAAACCATCTCTGCTCTATACTCAGATAGTTACATCTTATATGATTTTCCAGGCAATCATGTCCTATATATCTATAGATTCTGGGCTCTTTTCTTTAAGCAATTCTAAAGAACCAGGTACCCCTGCTAAGAGTCTTTCATAGATAAGGCCTCTTCTTTTGCAAAACCATTTAGCTTGTTTGTTATGGAGTTTGTCATTAGCATGTGTACAAGAGATTAGATGGAGATACTTGCATTCTTCCTCCAGCCAGGAGAGTAAATATATTGCAAATCTACTACTTTAATCATTTATTGCCCAAGAAAGAATCAGAACAATGGAATATAACTAAAAACAAAAAGCAGAAAAAAAAACCCACATAGAAGCATTAATCAAGTAGAAACAAAGATAAATGGACAGAATAAATAATCCCAAACAAACAAGCAAACCCTGGTTAATTGGCAATATTAGTAAACTGGATAAACTTCTGGCAAGATTAACAAAACAATAACAAAGAGACCAAAAATAATAAATATCAATAAATTCAGCTGTGAAAAGAGATGAAAAAGGTAATAAGAGCGTATTTGCCACAACATAACAGAAATCTTAAACCGAATGGACATAGCCCTGGCTGGGTCACTCAGTTGGTTGGAGCGTCATCCTGTGCACCAAAAGTTTTCGGGTTTGATTCCCCATCAGGGCACATACCTAGGTTTCAGGTTTGATCTCCTCTTCAGGGCGTATACGGAAGGCAACATATCGATGTGTTTCTCTCTCTCTCTAAAAATCCATAAAAACATATTCTAGGGAGAGGATTTAAAAAAAATTGAACGGAAACAATCCTAGAAAATAACCTGCAGCCAGGCTGGTCATGACAGAGAAACTCGAGGGAAAAGAATCGTTAGGAGCTACGCATGTTATTAACTGTAGAATTGAGACTAAAGAAAAGGTGGGCATAAGGATAACAGAATGGAATGATTTTGCTGTCTGCTCAAGATGGACTTGAAATAACTAATGAAAATCAGGAGGCAAAAGAAAGTGAAAAACAGAAGCAGCTGTGATAGGAGGGAGTCAAAGGATATCACTTAATAGCTGAGAAATCGAGTAGTTGGGATACGAACATTTTCACAAATACAAACACTAAGATCATACTATTGACTAAAATTATGCAATAACAATCAGTGGAGGGTAAACAGCATGAGTTAATTTTGTTGCAGCTCACAGTAGGGAACAGATAGTTTGGGACTACAGAAAGAGGGAAACAGAATTTTATTTCAGTAAATTTAAGTAAAATTACAAAGTAGCCAGTAAAAAGGACTGAAATATCACAGAAGCAGAATAAAAAGGAAAGAAAATAGAACACCTAGTAAAAGACATATATTTAGCCCTGGCCGGTTTGGCTCAGTGGTTGGAGTGTCGGCCTGCAGTCTAGAGAGACCCGGGTTCGGTTCCTGCTAAGGGCATGTACTTCGGTTGCAGTTTGTCCCCGGCCCTGGTTGGTTGTGCGGGTGGCAGCCACTCGATGTGTCCCTTTCACGTCGATGTTTCTCTCTCTCTCTCTTCCTCTCTCCCTCCCACTCTATCTGAACAAAAAATGAAAAAATGTCCTCGGGTGAGGATAAAAAAAAAAAAAAAAGACATATATTTATAAAAACAGAAGAGACTTCCCATTTTCAATCTGGCTTATAAAGAGCTTGGGAGTTGTCATTCTGTCTTCATGAGAAAAAAGCTGAACAAACTGAAAATCAACAACTCTTCATAGATATATCAGAAAATTGAAGCCACAGGATAAACTGCTTCTCCTCCTAACCCCCAAATTGAAAAGAAAGATGAAAACAGCTTACCAGGAGCAGAGACCCAAGAGCAGAAGCATAGAGGTTTAGCCAGCAAGGAGTAGAAATATTTAAATGGCAATTGACTAATTGCTGGAGCCTGTGCAGGGGCTAATTTGAGATAAAAAACTCCTGGGGCCCCAGCCTCATGAAGTTAAACATAATTTTACCATATGATCCAGCATTCACGCTCCTAGGTATTTTGCCCAATTAGTTGAAAATTTATGTCTGCACAAGAACCTGCACACAAATCTTTAGAGCAGCTTTATTTATATACTAAAATTTGGAAGCTACCACGATATCCTTCAATAGGTGAATGGATCAACTGTGGTTCCATTCTGTAGACTGGAATAATACAAGCAGTAAAAAGAAATGAGCTGTCAAGCCAATAAAAGACATGGAGGAAACAATGCATACGGCTAAAGTGAAAAAGCTAGTCTAACAAGGCTACATCCTGTATGATTCTTACTATATGACATTCTGGAAAAGATCAAACCATAGAGACAATAAAAGGATCAGTGGTTGCCAGGAATTTGAGATGTAGGGAGGAATAAGTCGGTAGAGTACAGGGAAGTTTTAGGGCAATGAAACTACTCTTTAGGCTACTCTAATGGTAGATACATGACCCTGTGTATTTGTCAAAACCACAGAACAGTTCAACACAATGGATCAATCCTAATGCAAACTATGTCACTTAGTTAATAGTGCATCAATATTTGTTCATCAGTTGTAACAAATACACCACATTAACGCAATATGTTAATAATAGGGGAAATTGTGTACAGGTCAAAGGGGATAAATGGGAAAACTCTGTACTGCCTGCTCAGTTTTTCTATAAAACTAAATCTGCTCTAAAAAAGTCTATTAATTAAAAAAAGAATAAATAATGTAACACACTATGAAAGGACTCAGACATACTTGTCATACCAATGAAGGTAACTTGATTTAAAATCACATGGAAAAAGAAAGATTAGATCATGAAGAAAAAGCTACCTCTGTACGATATACAAGAGACAAATCTAAAAGTAATCTGATTAAAAGTTAAAAATAAAAGCAGTAAAGGCAAATAAAAAGAAACCTGTTTATTCCTAGTGTGAATGGTAGAATAAAAGGTTACAATCTAGGAATAAATAAGACAAAGGACATAATATTTGTGAAGGGCTATGACTCACTATTAAGAGGTAGCAGTTATGAATACACCTGTAACACAGATCAACTCTCACAGAGCTGAAGTTTCAGAGATGGTGGAGTGGGTAGTACTTAATAAACCAGTCATCCATGTGAAGCCAGCAAGGTGTACAGAATAGCTCTTTACTTCAGTTCCAGTTCTTTCCCAGGGCTTCTTGAATGGTATCGGATTGAAAAACGAAATGACAGTAAAATATTGGAGCCTGGGAGATTAAATTTCCTTTTTTTCTGAGGTCTCTAGAAAACCTGTATGATATGCTTCCTAACTGCACCCTGGCTTCCTCTCCCGACAAAACACTCTATAACCCTCAACAACTCCTACTATCCATAGGGCCCAAGCAAGGAAAAACCCAATTCTTAGTCTTCTTAGCATCACAATAAACCTGCCTCTGTACCCTGACTATTGTTCCCCAGCACCTGTAAGTTCACAGGAAATATTCAGGAGTATCTCTGTTAGCCTACGTTTCTTCACCACCGCGGAGGTCTTCCTTCTTGACTTCAGGAAACCAGTTGTGGCCTCCCCTCTGCAGGTTTTCACTAAGAAAACCTTTTATTTTTGAGAACTCCTTCCCTCACAGTCCAGTTGCTTTAAAATCTTTGTTCCCCACACCAGTTCTTGTCTTCTAGCCTTGGCTTTCAGCTTCAGTTTGCAATCGTTCAGTTGCACAGGGCTGTGTTTCTGAAGGGATCAGGAGGTGGAGGTGGTCTTTGGGTGGTATAAGTTTATGGAGTTGATGAGGAAAATGGGTCTTAAGAATGAAGTAGTTATAAGATATGGGTCCCAGGCCTTTTGTTCTATTAAAATTTGACCTCCTCTTAATCTAGCTCTTGAACAGGGTGATACCTGACATTTTTTTCTGTCTACCTGGAATTGTGAAAAAAAATAAAAATAAAAATGCAAAACCTTGCCCTACCTTTATTATATGACAGGTTCCAGGAAGAGGAAAAATAACAGTCCTGACACTATTATGGTCTTTATTAATCTCATACCTTCAGAAGGTAGACTATATCTCAAATATATATATTTTCTCCAAGAAGGTTCCATCAATATTATATTTTCTGAAAAAATTTGAATGTCTTTCTTTGTCTTCATATATGAAGAAGAACATGGCTGGAATATCATTTCCCTCCCTTTCACAAAGACATTATCCAACTGTTTTTGTCATTGAGTGTCTCAGGGAAGAATTCTGCACATGTCCAGCTCTGTTCTTTAATGTTGTAGCTATCTCTGAGCCTTTCCCATCCACGTACTTAGGAAGATTTTCTGCCGTGGGAGTGTCTATAATTCTAAGGTGGTATTTCTCTTCTCGCTTGGTCTATTCACCACTCTTCTTCTCTTTTACTTTGGCATCCAGGAAAAGCTTACCTAGCTCAACTTCCTCTTCATTCATCTGTTGTCAGTTTCAGTTCCACTCTCTTCTGCTTCCAATTTTCACCAAAATTCTGATATTTCATTTGTAGTTCCCTTAATAAACTTATCTTGCCTCTTACCTCTCTCTCTTTTAATTGGGTTCTCCCCATCATCCTGTTTAGATTTCTTCTTTTTTAAGAAAGATTTCTTCTATTTTCTAAATGTTTTTTTCTGTAGGAAATAAGTTCCAGCTGTCTGATTTTACTTTGAATTTTAAAATATATGCTCATTTAACATGAATTTACAGGTGGTTTCACAGATCCCATGCTGGTTTTACACTTGATCTTTTCGGCTACAGAAGAAATCACTTCAGCCCATTAAGATCGCGTGTGTAGTCCTCCTTAGGTCCTATCACTGCCACTCTGTTTGGTGCCCAGATGGCCACCTCAGACGTGCAGCTAGAGATGGATCTGTGTACAGAGAGCAGTGATCAGAGTTTCGTAGATAATAATCTGACACAGATTTGCTAGATTGATATAAAGTATTCTTCCATTCCCACTTTAAGCTGCTTTCTGACATTCTGAAGTGGAAAAGAGAAAAAGAAAGACAAGACAGAAACCTTCCTGCTGTGTGGTTCTTCCATTCTCAGGCTTGCCTGAGTTACGCTCCCTTCTCTGTTTCCTTCAGCATTGTATGCCAGGAGTCACAGTGCTAAGTGGCTAATACAGGAAGAGTGCTACTGATGAGGGATTGTGATATCCTGCTTCTGAGATAGCTCCAATATTCCCCGCTTCTTGCTATTCAGCCCCTGGTCCCACAGTGGACCAGGATTGGTCTGACAGACCAATGGCATACAACAGAAATGATGGGATTCCAGAAGCCGCCACCCTGTGTGTCCTCTCCCTCTTTTCCTTGTTTCTCTTTTCTGGGTTCTTCATTCTGGGTGAGACCAGTTTCCACATTTTGCAGACACTCAGGTAGCCCACGGAGAGAACTACTTGGTGAGGAATAAAAGCCTGTCAACGACTGCATGAGTGAGCTTAAAAGTGGATTCTCTAGCGCCAGTCAACCCTTGGATGCCCTGGCTGCCACCTTGACTGTGATGTTATGAGAGATGCTGAGCCAGAAACACCCAGATGAGCTGTTCTCAGATTCCATGACACTCAAACCCGGTGAGATAAGAAATGATTGCTGTTTCAAGAGGCTCAGTTTTGACATAATTTGTTATGGAGCAATAGATAACATATAGAAATGAAGGAAAATATTTGGCTTATTTCAAAAATTAGCACTCACAGAGTATATGGATGGTTGACAAGTTTTGTGGTGGTTTAGCCAAAAAATGTTTTTCTCTACAGCAGGAAACAGAGTAAGCGAAGAATAAAGGACTTTGTGTTCTCTTTTCTAGCAGGGCCGCACAGGTGGGCAGGAGTATGTTTTTTAATCAAACTCCTTTAGTGCAAATGTTTTTCAGACCCTGATAACAGGTTTTCTAGCAATTTGTTTTCAGGGTTATTATGAGTTTATTTTTCTATATCTTTATGGATATTTTTGTGACCATTTGGGGAAAATCTGTAACAAGCTTTATTACACCAATTCAATTTTGAACCAGAATTTCTAGAGTAAAATTAAATACCTATGATTTCAACTATTTTAAATTTATTGATGTTCATTTTCATGGGTCAAGATCTAGTATCTTGGTGAATGTTCTCCACATATGATTGCCACTTTTTCTATTTCTTTTTTCGGTTCCATCAGTTTTTGCTTCATTTGTTTTGAGACATTTTTGTTTGGTGTGTACACTGCGGCATGTTATGTGTTTCTGGTAAAACGATCCTTCTATTCTTTTTCTTTCCAGCAATTTTCTTTGATGTCTATTTCATTAGACAATATATAACTATTTCTTTTTTTAACATTAATGTTTAAGTAGTAAACATTCCTTTCTATCTTTTTACTTCCAACTTACATATATTATTGAATTTGAAGTATGAGTTTCTTGTAAACAGTATATACTTGGGTCATTTAGAAAAATCAACTCTGTCTTTTGCTCATTTAGACCATTTGCATTTATGGCAATTATTGATATGTTAGAACCAATCTGTCATTTTATTTTTTTGTTTGTTTCTTCTTGTTTTTGTTTCTCTGTTTCTCTCTTCTTGCCTTCCTGTGGAATATTTCAACCTTTTTTAGGATTCCACCTTGATTTATTTAAGATGCTTTTGAGTGTATCTCTTTGTATACTTTTCATAATGGTTGCTTTGAGTTTACCATATACACATGTGACTTTATCATAGTCTTCCGGTATCAATATTTTACCCCTTCAAGCAAAGTGTGGAAAGCACATTTCCAATTAAGTCTTTTTACTTTCCCAACTTTTAAATATAATTGTCTTGAGTATCAGATGCTATTAAAATTTCTTTCTAAACATGATTTACAAAACTGGTGACGAAAAGGACAATCTATTATGTATACCCCTGTTTCTTCCTTTTCTGTCATTTATTTTTTCCTGGTACCCAAGATTCTTTCTTTTATAATTTTTTTTTTTTTTTATCCTCACCCGAGGACATTTTTTTCGTTTTTTGTTCAGATAGAGTGGGAGGGAGAGAGAGGAAGAGAGAGAGAGAGAAACATCGACGTGAAAGTGACACATTGAGTGGCTGCCACCCGCACGACCAACCAGGGCCGGGGACAAACTGCAACCGAAGTACATGCCCTTAGTGGGAACCGAACCCGGGTCTCTTTGGACCGCAGGCTGACGCTCTAACCGCTGAGCCAAACCGGCCAGGGCTCTTTCTTTTATAATTTCTTTTCTGTCTAAAGTACTTGCTTTAGCCAGTCTTTAAGGGTAGGTCTGTTAGCAAAAGATTCATTTAATGTTCCTTCATCTGAGATGTCTTTATTTCTCTTTAATTCTTAAAGAATAATTTTGCTGGATATAGAATTTACTATAGAAAGTTATTTTTTTTCAGCTTGAAAATGTCCCTATTCCTTCTGGCTTCCATGATTTTAGACAAGAAGTGCTCTGTCACACGAATTGATATTTCTTATGGCAATATGTTTTTTTCCTCTGATTGCTTTCAAGATGTTTTCTTTGTTTTGGACCTATGAGTCTCGGAGATAGCCTCTTCCTCCTCCTCCTTTTCTCCTTCATTTCTTCTTTGTTGATTTTCTCTGTGTTTCCTATTGTGTGAGTTCTATTTATCTGTCCTCAAGTTTACTGATTCTATGCTGTTATCTCCACTGTACTATTGAGTTCATTCAGTGAATTATTTGTGTCTGTTATTATATTTTTCAGTTATATAATTTTCTTAGAAGTCACCAGTTGGTGGATCTATTTTCTTTGTTGGTACTGTCAGGATAACTTGATGTCAAGGGGATTTCCATTAAATTCCACACAGGAATGAACCTACCTGGGCTGCCTGTGTTGCTAGGTTGGAGGTCAGGAATTAATGGTTCTGGTTTGTCTTCTTTGTTTGGTGGAAAGGACATAAGACTCTCTGTTGCTGTGTTATCCCTCTAGTCCTGGCTTCCTAAACCAGTTTGCCTTCTTACCACCTTTCAGAGTTTTCCGTTGGTTGCCTCTATGTTCTTTCCAGGGATTGTATTTGTGCTCATGGAGAGGAACATGAAGAAATGCATCCAGGCCATCTTATCTGGATGGTTAGCTTTGTTTATCTACTCTTGATTTCTTTACATGGCACATGATAAAATCACCCACTAGTCTATGTTTGACTCTTGGGCAGATTTCCAGAAGTTATGTTGCCACAGTCCTCAACATTTGTCTCCACAGTGGCCCAGATAGGATCATGGGAAGATAAATAGCCACCTGGCTCGGCAATGACACTCATAGATTCTGTTCACATTCTATTGGCCAAAAGCAATCACGTGATCCAAATTAGATGCAAAGAATCCAGGAAATTCTAGTCCCTGGCCGGGCAGCAGCTTTCCAACATCTCTACGCTATGGAAAGGGAGCAAAACTCTGGAGTGGTTCTGTTAGTGGGTTCTGCTACAACTAGGTTGTAAAGTGTGTTCATGTTCAGTTTTGCAAGATGATTACAATGTGTTTTCTAAGAGGTGACAACAATTTGCACCCCCACTGGCAGTGCAGGAGTTCCAGTTGCTCTGTACCTTTGTCTATACTTACATAGTGCAAGTCACTTCATCAAACGATTATACAGATTACCGATCTGTAAATTATTCTTTTGAAAATGTGAATTCCTAGACTTGTCTTAAATAAATCGGTTCACCACTTTTTATGATGAAGGAAATGAAGCATAGATTTAATAACCTATTAAGGTCAGGCCAGTAGTGTTCAGACTCTGTTCTCTACAGCCTAGCCCTCTTTTCTGAGGTTTTAGTAATTTTAGATGTATTCAGTGAAGGCTTTTTTATTGTTTCTTTTTTCTCCTGTAGATTTCAATGCTTACC
This sequence comes from Tadarida brasiliensis, assembly GCA_030848825.1. NCBI lineage: Eukaryota > Metazoa > Chordata > Mammalia > Chiroptera > Molossidae > Tadarida > Tadarida brasiliensis. The sequence goes on along the minus strand of CM061267.1, from coordinate 70,182,343 downwards.
ATAGTGTTTGTAAATTATTGGCAATTAATAACTATACTTTGAATGAATGAATAAATGAATTTCTAGGAAGCAATCACATTTCAGATCTTCATCATATTTCAGGTTAGACTCATCAGTTTGTAAAAAGGACTTGAATATCTCATTTTTTTTCTTTTTTTTTGGCAATTACCTGATGATATAAATGGCCAATTTTCTGTGCTTGGAAATAAAAAGCACAAGTTAATTTGTGCCAGACTGTGTTGCTTCTTGTTTAATCACCATAGTTATCTACTGAGAGCAAGAAATAACTTGTGTAACTTTCTGTACCTGCCATGTTTCCATTCTTACCTGAAAATTAATCACTACTTGGACCACAGAAACTTGTAAAACAGCATTCATTCCCTGTGAAACTTATAAATCAAATACTGCAGACATTCTTTCTTGGAGAAGTCAGGAGCAGGAAATGCTGAGTTCGTGGAAAAGTAACATGTCCTTCAACCACACAGAGTGAGAGAGTAGAAGATCTGTTTGAATTCTATGGGGTTTCAGGTCTATTACTTTTAGAATGAAGATGTATAGGAAGAAGGAAGTTAAGAAATACAAGTTAGCATGCAATAGTGGTTATTTTTTGCTTTTTCTTACTAAAGCTTTTCCTAGACTGTGAATAGCAGATGATTACAAATAGATCATTTGATTTTCTACAGAAATTGGACAACTATATTTGTTAGGGAAAAGAAATCATTCCTTCAGAATAATTCCACATTTCTTCTTATGTTAAAAAGGGGGGTGGTAATTTTTCCTTTCTTGTAATGCCAAGTGTAATAAAAGAAAGAGGTTTGGATTGCTCAATGCTGGGACATACTCCCTAGTCCATTAATCACATCTTGTAGAGCAGTGAGTTGTGCACTATTTAATGCTGAGATAGCATTATCTCCTCAGATCAGTTTGTTCAGCTTGCAAGGCCAAGGGTTCGCACATCATGAGGCAGTTTTAATCAGTTGCAAAACAAGCCTGAGGCCTGAGATGGATAGTACTGAAGGGGAGTGGCTGATGTATCCACTCTCCCAGGGCGAAGGGCAGAGAGAGGGCACCACAAGGGGGATTTTAAGGCAGAGCGAAGGGTTCTGCTTTAAGAAATTCTGGGAACAAGTCTCTCCAGCGTTCCAGGGTGGAAGATTTGAGCAATTCTGTAGGAATGAGTAGACACCCTCCTGTTGGCAGTACTTTAGAAATAAATGCAGGGACCACTTTGAGATGTGCTGGCATAGAGTCAGGAAGAGCTAAAGCTAAAGACATGAGGGTGTGAATAAACATAAATGAATTTCTCTCAGCCAATTCCTGGAGAAGGGATTGACTTGTGTCCTCATACAAGGGATGGGGGAGCCTTTAATACTTGCTCCACTACTTGGGTGAAGAGTCCACCATAGACAGTGCAGATACCATCCAACGATTCCTAAGCAAGGGAGTCCAAAAGGCACTCCACCTGGGCATCCTCCTACCTGTACCAGTGCAGAGACAGCCCTTAGGCAGATGCAGGTCCCAGTTTGGGTTGGATACAGAAGCATTGCAGAGGGAGAGTGGTGAAAGCAGTTACCAGTGGTGACGGAGAGTTTTAGGTAGTTATGCTTGAAGTAGACGAATGCCAAATAGAAAATTGCCCTAGGAAGTATTGTGAGTGTGAGAACAGGTCTGTCTATCAGGAGGGACCCCTTGTAAGTCTCAAGCTAGAGCGGCAAGACATGCTCTGCTCAGTTCAGACTGACCACTGGGGTGATGTGCACCTCTTGATCTAGAGCTTTCTCTGAGCAGTCGTAATCTACAGGGACTTGCATGTGCAACATGCTGGAATATCACTGCTGGCTGCCAGGAAGAGACCAGGCAGAATGGGAAGGGACGAGCCTACCGAGAATAACTTGGGGTAATCCATGGATTCCTTTTCCAATGTAGATTTACCAAGGTAGAAGGTCTGTGGTGTCAGTGTGACTGGAGAAGACAGGGACTGAACACCTGAGAGAAAAACTTCCCACTCTTCCAATTTTTCTTTGGGGACATGCCCCTAAGAATGATTGTTAGGAAAATGGATACTCAAGGTTAATGTCTCATAATTGGATAATTCCCGCACCTGCTCTACTCTTTCTGGAAAGGCCTGAATTGTTTCCTTATTTAAGAAGGCACAGGGTGAATGAGTGTAAGTAGGTACTTTGATAAGAGGTTTCATAAAACAGTTTTATTCAAACTCTTCACATCTACAAAGTAAATCCAAAGAGTGTCTTGAATCAATTATGTTGGTCAGATTACATCATTTTCTACTTCTGTCTAAATTGAGAAGTAGTACTCCTTGAATCCATGGGTGATGTGGTCACTGAATATTTTATCCTAAGTTACTGGTACCCATTTGCACAGCATCCTGACAGGTACTAGCTCCTCCACCATAGTTATACATTTATTATCTTCATGATATAAGACATACTCTTTTATTTTTTAAATTTTTGTTTACAGGTTTTTAAAGTTAAAATTTATATACAATAAAATGCACAAAACTTTAGAATATAATGAATTTTTCTAATTCCTCTCAACCATGTAATTCATGCCCCTATTAAAATAAAGAAAAATATTTCCATCATCCTAAAATGTTCCTTCACAGAACTTTCCAGTCACATCTTCCCCAGAGATACCTAATTTCTGATACTTTCCACTCCAGTTTACTTTGCCTAATATGGAACTTCATGAAATGTAGTGATCCAATATACACTCTTGTGTGTCCGGCTTCTTTACTTGACATAACATCTGTGAAATAGTGTGTATGCAGTAGACCTTTCTTTTTTCTTTTTTTAATTATTGATTGTTTATTAGAGACAGGAAGGGGGGGGAGAGAGAGAGAGAGATACACATTGACATGAGAAACATCAATCAGTTGCCTCCCACACACACCCGACCAGGGATCAAACCAGCAACCTGGGTGTGTGCCCTGACTGGGAATCGAACCCACCACCCTTTGGTGCACAGGACAACACTCCAACCAACTAGACCACACCGGCCAGGGCAGTCCTTTCTTTTTTATAGTAGTATTCCATCATATGAATATTCCACAATTTATTTAGATTTTTTTCCAGTGTTTGACTATGATGAGTAATGCAGATTTTATAAGGGTGTATTTTTATTTCTCTTGGGAAAACACAAAGAATGGAATTGCTGGGTCATTAGTGAATGTGTAACATTATCAAAAACTGCCGGACAGTTCTCAAACGTGGTTTTTATCATTTTACACACCCACTAGCAATGTACAGAAGTTCTAGTTTCTTCCCATTCTTAGGGCTTGTCACACTTTAATTCATACACTCTAATTCTTCACACTCAGGGTGGTCACCCTTTTAAATTTCAATCATTCTAGTCGTGATATCTCACTGTGCCTTTAATTGCCATTTCCCCAATGATTAATGCCACTGAGCTACCTTTCATGTGTTTTCTGCCAATCTTTTGTGTGAAGCGTTGGTTCTTTTGCCTGTTTCTTAATTGAGTAGTTAGACTTCTTATTGTTAGGTTTCAGGAATTCCTCACACGCTCCAGGTATAACTCCACTGCTGGATAAAAGTTGTGCAAGTATTTTGTCTGTGACTTACATTTCAGTTTCTTGATAGAATCGTCAGGACAGGGGAGAATTCCCCCTCTACCCTTCTTTAGCAAGACTAATAATAAGACAATAAAATTGACACAAGACTAGATTAACAGGAGAAAAACCAATTTACTATGTACGCATGGAAGAACCACAATATTATGCTCAGATCATAAAAATAAGGCTCAGAGAAATGATCAAACCAGGCACCTTTATACTTTCAGATAAAGAAACAATACATTTGTGAGAAACTGACAGGATAAAGAAAGTTAGTACTCACTGGAAAGGAATCTAAGCAAGGTTTGGATATTTGTCAGTGAGGAATCTATTGTAGTAAATTAGAAAAGAGGCAATAAGGTTTGATTATACGGACTTTTTGGCACTGAGTTGTTTAGTGATAAGGGGTGTCGTCCGGGGCAGAGAGGATACGTTTCATGTGGGCAATTTGTTTCCAGTGTCCAAGGAGGCAAGAGAGAATCAAGGTGCCCTTCTGGCATAGGCTGCTTGTCAAGTAACGTTAATTCAAAGTAATCAATTTGCCATTGTGAGATATACTGGGACAGACTGTCTTGGTCCCCAACAGTGTCTTCTGATGAGTAAAACTTTTAATATTAATTAAGTCCAATTTATCAATTTGTTAAATATTTTTTGATTTCTAATTCTGGACTGAAAAAAATCTTTGCATACCCTGGATGTCAATGATCATCTCTTATATTTTGTTGAGAATATTTCTGGCTATTCCTTCTTTAGTGAGTTTTGCTAAGGGGTGTTTTTCCAGAAATGTGTCTATTTTATATAAACTGTCAAATGTATCAGCAAGAAGTTGTTTATAATAATTTCTTATTATCCTCATAGTATCTGCAGGAGCTCCTCTCTCATTTCTGATATTGGCCGGTTGTGATTCTTGTCTGTCTTCTAAAATCAGTCTAACTGTGGATTTATCAATTTCATAAGTATTCTGAAAGAATTAATTTTTAGCTTTGTTAATTTTTTCCATTGTTTCTCTGTTTTCTACTCAAGTGATTTTTGTCCTTGTATTTATTATTTCCTTTTTTACTTACTTTGGCTTTACTTTGCTCACTTTTTTTTAGCTTCTCATTATGTAAATTTAAATAATTAATCTTACACCTTTCTGCTTTCCTAATGCAAGCATTCAAAGCTATACATTTATGTCCTACATTAGCTGTATTTCACCAATTTTGATTTTTTAAAATTTTTCATTCAGTTTAAAATATATTTTAGTTTTTCTTGAAATTACTTTGACTCATGGATTACTTAGAAGTGCATTGTTTAATTTTCAGATAATTAGACTTCCTAGAGATCGTATTATTGATTTCCAATTTAATTTTGTTTTATCTGAGAATATACTCTGATAATTCAATGTTTTATACTTATTAAGACTCATTTTATGACAGAGTATATAGTAAATGTTCCCAATATACTTAAAAGTAAGTGTTATTTCACAGTTGTTAAGTAGTGTTCCTTACATGTCAGGTGGGTCATGGTCCTGGGTAATGGTGTTGACGTCTGCATCCTTTGCAACTTTCTGTCTGCATCCTCCACCAATTACTGTGAAAGGGCCAGAGTGTCTGTGACTGTGGGTTTGCCTATTTCTCTCTTTACTTTTGTCCGTTTTTGTTTCATGCATTTGGAAACTCTCTTATATGATGCACATATATTTATAATTGTTTTCCTTAATGATCAGTTAATTCCTTCTCATTGTAAAATGGATATCTTAACTTGAAAAATTGTTTCTGATATTAATATAACCTCTCCAGCTTTCTTATATATGCTGATTGCTTTCATGATCTGTTTTCCTTTCATTTCCGTCTATCTGTGACTTTATTTACAGTATATGTCTTGGAGATTCCATATAGTGGGGTCTTGTTATTTTATCAGATCTAAAAATCTTTTCCTTTTAATGTAATTATTTTTTTCCAGGAAAATTCTTTTATTTTACAGACAAAATTAAAAAACTATTTATTTGTCAGAAAACTTTTGAATTTAATAAAGACATGGCAATAACTTATACATAGATTAATTCAAAATATTTATTGATATAGTTGGATTGAGGCCCACCACTCACTATTTGTTTTCTGTCTCCTGTCTTTATTATTCCTTTTCCCCTTTTTCCTGCTTTATTTTTGGGTTAACTAAATATATATTAGCATTTTATTCTTCTCTTAATTTTTATAGCTATTATCTTTAGGTTATTTTTCTATTGGCTGCCTTACATTATATATTATTAATTTATACTGCCTACTCAGAGTTAATTTTGCACTACTTCATATAAAATATAAAAATTGTGCAAAAAACATTTTTATTTCTGCAACCCATATAATTTATGTGATTATTATCATATATTGTATTTACATATATTTTAAACTGCACAATAACTTATCTGTGTTTTTTTTTAAATATAAGAGAAAAAGTGATCTTTTATGTTAGTCGTGTATTTATAATTTCTGTAGCTCTTCAATTCCTTGTAGGGATCTGATGACAGGTCACATCCTTTGCACCTGGAGAACTCCCCGTGGAGTGAGGCACCCTTTGTCCATAGGCAAGGAACCAATGCAGTGTGTCTAAATCGCAGGCAAGGGAAACATTTTAAATTGTCAACTTTTGGTAGAGAGTAAATGAAGAGTCGGAGCCTAAGTGAAATACCAAATGATATGCGAAAAGGAGGGAAACAATGTATAATATCAAAAAGAGGAATTGGAGCAATCTACATACATTTCTGATCTCCTAAATTTTTTTCATTTGTATTCTAACTTGATTCAAATGCAGCTTCTTATGCCACTCTGGTGACTGGCCTAATTCAGGCTATGTCAAAGGAAGAAAAGAGAAAAACAAATTTAGCTTCTACATAGTTATTTCTGTGTAGGAAATTCACACTCTTGATTATACAGTGGAATACAAATAATTGAGTGATCCACAAATTCTCAGTTTTCTTTGATGTATAACCAGAGACCTTTTTTGTCCAAGGACAGATATTTATCAGTTACTTGCACTCATAATAGTTAGAACATATTAATATATCCTTATTTTATATCTCCTTATCCTGCTTGCTATTGGGAGGAGAATAATAAATAACAATGAACAATTTGAAAATGTATACTTTGGCAATGTAATCTATGACCTTTTCAAAGTATTTCAGCCTACTGTTTCTTAATGCATATCCCACATCATTTTGTTTTGATGTGAGAATTCAGGAAAAGAAACTGACTGAATCTTGAGCTAATGCATTTTCCCCCATCAAATGTGGTATTTCATTTGATTTTAAACAACTTTAATTATTATGATCCCCATTTCCTGTAAAATGAACCTGAGACCATAGTTTAGTTAAGATTCTCTTTCCTTATCTTGATTTTCAATTTGGAAAAGAAATTTTATTGACCTTTATTGGGAACACAGATGTTAAATTGCCAAATGTCTTAAATCTAGATAGATGTAACTTAAATCACCTCTCCTGTTGGTTTGAACTTTGAATCTGTCAAGGTATTGATTTGGTTTTGTCAGCATGATTTTAAATAGCACCTCCTGCTGTTTTCCCAAATTTTCACCAAAGAAGCACCCTTTTCACCATTATTTTCTTTTTCCGTGAACTTGCATTTTAAAAAATATTTTTGATCCAACACACCAGGTTTGTTAGACAGTAGCTTATGTTGTCTTATAACAGATAACTGTATAATTTTTTGTTGGGACTATAATTCATAGAAAATAACTTGTATACACACACTTGTTTCTTTGAGTAAGTCAAATAACTCAGGGGCCTCAGTAAAAGAGCTAGAATACACTGGTTTCCTTGATAACAACCTCTGTCTTTTTAGAAACATCTTTAAGAGTGACTTTAGTAAAGAGGTCTCACTAACAGGGTCAGTAATTTCTGCTGATATCTAGAAAAGAAAACTGGCTACATGGCATAGTCACAAATAATATTATATGGGGACACTTTATTGAATATATTTTATTTTTATTTTTAAGGCAATCAGCAAGGTCAAAGTAAACGTCACAGAATATTAAATATTTAAATGTATCCAAATATTCTCAGCATCATTGTTTCCCCCAGTTTTCCCCTTCCTGTCATGTCAATTGTTCAGCTTTCATGGGTCTGTCTTGGCACAAAAAATCCTCCCTGTTTATAGGTGATAGGATGTCACTCTAAACATCCTAAGTGCTTTTATTTCTAGAGATTGCATTTATAGTCTATTCTAGTTAGGTGAAATGATGAAGTTTATATATTTTTTTCTAGTGCATTTTCTATTAAATGTGTTGGGGTGACTCTGGTCAGTAAGAGCACGTGGGTTTCAAATGGACAGTTCTCTGATACATCACTTGTATGCGGCACTGTGTGCCCACCACCCATAGTCACAGCGTTAGTTTATATCTTTTCTCCTTCATAAAATTTCCATATTGTCCCTGTGGGTTTCCAGATACCACTTCTCCTGGCCTTGTGGTCCCTTATCTGTACAAAGCCCCATGCTTATTTCTTCCTTTATTCCTCTTCCAGCCTCCATCAAAACTTAAACTTTTCATAATTGTCAACACAGCATTAAATCTACAGTGGCACAGGGCTAAGTCATATGAGAAATGCATTTACTTTTTTTTTAATCCTCACCTGAGGATATTTTTTTTCCATTTATCTTCAGACAGAGTAGGGTGGGGGGCGGGGGAGAGAAACACTGATGTGAGAGAGACACATCAACTGGTTGCCTCCCATACAACCCCAACCAGGGCCGGGGACGAACCCCAACCAAGGTACATGCCCTTGACCAGAATCGAACCCACCACTCTTTGGTTCACAGGCCAACACTCTAACCGCTGAGCCATACCGGCCAGGGCAGCATTTACACTTTATATTCCTAAGTAGAATATGAACTTTCTGATGGTGAAAGTTTTCTCTTTATCTTCAGTTTTGCTCAAGTAAGGAAATGTAGTTAGTATTTCCACCTTTTCACTTTCCTGAAACTGCTCTTGAGTAACACACTGCTGACCTCCTAACTGCCTTATGTAATTTCTAAGCTTTTATCTTACTTGCCATTTCTTCGGCATTGAGAGGTTAGACTGTCTACTTCATTCTAAATTGTGCTCTTCCCCTGGGTTTGGAAACACGGCTCTATCCAGATTCCTTTCTATCTCTCTGGTTTCTCTTTCTCCATCGGGGTCCTCTTCTCCGAAATAATGGTGCTTCCCAGGATTCTATCCTCACCAATGTTTTCTTCTTATGTTTTCCTCTCTCCCTGAATAACATGTTTCTGTTTATTTTTCACCTACGAGGCCTTCTTGCTTTTTTGTCCGTCAAACTCTTACAGGTCCTTGAAGATCCAGCTGGCTGTCAGTTTCTCTTAATGATGCTTAAAAGCTCAGCTCCAGCAAAGCCTCCTCTGTGAACTATTCTCTGGTCTTTCTCAGAGAGTAAATAGAATCTCCTAATCTGTAGGATTGCTGACTTAGGATTTATATATATACTTCCACAGTGGTTCTTTTTTATTGAATTTATTGGGGTGACATTGCTTAATAAATTATCTAGGTTTCAGGTGTACAGTTCTGTAATACATCATCTATATATTATATTGTGTGTTCACCACCCCAAGACAAGTATCCTCCCATCACCATTTATACCCCCTTTACCCTCTTCTACCTCCCCCTACCCCTTTCCCTCTGGCAATGACCGTACTGCTGTTGTCTGCTGACTGTGTCTGTGGTTTTGTTGTTTTGTTTTGTTTTTTCTTAATCCCTTCACCTTTTTCACCTAGCCATACTGTGAACATGTCACTTTTCTCTTGTGACTCTAGGAGCTACTCAGCGGCAAGGTCTGTGTCTTATTTTCCTTTGAACGTCTAGTGTGTGACGCAGCACACAGCACACGACACGTGCTCAAGAAGCACGTGTTGGATGAGTGGAGGAGCACGTGAACAGGTGAGCAAATGAAAAAGCAAGTGCTGTTTAACTGCATTGATTTAGCCACCACAGACAGGTAACACAACTACAGGAGCAGGAAGGAACTGGAAAGTTCCAGTCTCAGACTTACAGAATGAAATGGTAAGTTGGAGCTTAAAATTATTCTGTCCAAAAAGATATTGTTCTATCCTATCTGTTTCCACAGTATATAAATTCATGTAAACTTAGCAACGTCCTCCCTTTGTTTCTATCAACTTTAAATATTGCATTTTCTAATAGTCCTTAAAGAGGTTCCATTGACAAACCCACCATGTCCCCAATGTATAAACAAATCTTTATTTATACTTTGTTTATATGACATTTAAGTATTTTCAACTATTTGAATTCATTTGGTTAAAAATTTAATCTGCCTAGGAAGTAAGAAAGAAATACAAAAGGAGCTACTGCTTTATTTTCAGAAGTAAAATATGGCATTTTTTTTCACTTGTTAATATAATCAAGTTTTCAACATTCAGGGAAAAAGCAAGTGCATTTATAGCCAATGGTTAGAGACTTTATGATAAATAATTATTGTGTTTAATGCATTTGAGATAATTTCTTAATGAGTCCATTGGAAGTCTCTGGTGAAATTCAGGATTTTTATAAGATTTAATGAAATTGACTTGTCTTTTAATATTGTGCCAGTTATTTTAAAGAAATACATCTGACATAAAGTGGGGGATAAATGGTGATGGAAGGAGACTTGACCTGGGGTAGTGAACATACAATACAATATACAGATGATGTATTCTAGAATTTTACCCCTGAAACCTATATAATGTTATTAACCAATGTCACCCTAATAAATTTGATTAAATATAAATAAATAAATAAATAAATAAATAAATAAATAAATAAAAAGAAATATATAAAACCGGCAAAGTAAATTTGTGAATGGAAGAATAAACATTACAAGAAGGATTTAGCACTAACCAACCAGAGTTTCTTATTCTTGTTATTTACCATTATAAATAAATTCCACAACAATTAAAACAAGAAACACACTAACACCTTCTTTGAACCACCCTAAAAATACCAACCCTGACAAAAATTATTAATCCTTGGATTATACCATCTCATATATTCTTAGATCAACCATCGCCAGTTATTTAACTTTGAGGAAATAACAAATTTGAAGCAATGGAGTTTTCTCTCTTGACACCTTGGATTTTGAACATCTTGAAAAAAATATCTTACCCTCAGACTCTACAGTTATATAAATTTTTGGGGGGGATTATGTTCACTTAGCTAACCAAGACAAAGTAAAATAGTTTGCTTCTTACATCATTATCTTCAAAGTAAATTATGTGGATGCCAATAAACTCTCTAAATTCATTGAAAGCAAAAAGGATTAAATTGCAACATGCAAACAAATAATTTGCCATGATTGCTACTTATTTTCAAGCACATCTTTGTATATAATTGGTTTCTTTTCCTTAAAAATGGTCCAGTTTTGTGCTTCATAGTTTAACATCTAAGATGAAAATATAATTTCTAAAGTTGATTTATACAGCATATCAAGGAAACAATAGCAGCATTTTTATTTCATTGGATGAGAAAGACTTATTGGGCAAGAGGAAATTTCTCTCTATCTCCTTCTCTGAAATTGCTTTCAAGCCAAACTTGTAAAGGAAAGAAATAAAAGTCCAACTGCTCTATCTGGCAGTATTGGGAAAGCACAGGATGGCAACCACAGAAAAGAAAGAACAAAATTGCAATAGCTGTTATGGCTACCTTATGATAAAGTACAAGAGAGTCTCCTGAAACATTCCAAAGGAGTAATAACTTGTCTTTGAATGTACTCAAAGCACAGTCAACTCATCATAGAGATCTTCCTCTGGGATTTCTATAATGACAAATCTGGTACATTCATGTATGACTCTAAAATATAGCCATAGAGCTATGCTTTTATATTAGAGGGGAGCAGAATTTGCCATCCCAAATTATGCCTCTTTAGGATATTGATTATTTTAAGCTGGTTAATTTGTAAGGCCCAGAAGGCTCAGGAAGAACTTTTGACCTTACCTCTGTCTAAAAGAATTTAAGACAGAAGTCCTGTTCCAGGAAAAAAAAAACTATCACCATAGATAATTATAGAAATTCCCTGGGTGTGGTAGACAGAGAGAAGGTACCATCAAAGTCCTTTGTTTGATGCATCGTCTCTAGATGGCACAGCAAACATTGTTTACTAAATGTTAACTTTTTTCATCTACCTGTAAATTGATTTAACTTCCGTTTGAAGTCCCAGAAAACATATCATATTTGGCCTTATTCTTTTGAAATTCTTCATGCTTATGTGAATCCTTTGTGCATATGTATTAAAACTTTATTTTTCTCCTGTTAATTTACCTTATGTCATTTTAAATATTCAACCAGCCATGAGAACCAGGAGCAGAAGGTAGAATTGTCCCCTCCTTCACAGTAGCATATCCCCAAAAGACTCTGTGCTTAACCTAGTAAATGGAATTGGTTTTGCCATGTTGATGAATTCTTAAACTAAGTTCACTATAGATAGTTATGCCGAACCAAGTTAAAGGTTGAAGAAATATCTGGGAGAGCTAGAAATCTTCTTGCTATGCACTTTTTGTCTATCAAAGTCCAGGTCACTTGGAATTCTGTGAACCTGGATAGAAGACGAGGTCATCATTCAGCATACATAGCCCTCCTAACTCAACAATGCAAAATATTTTAAAGACCAAATCAAGTGCAAAATTTGGATGAACTCCAAGCTAAGAATAATGCTAAGAGATGGGGAAAAAAACCTAAAAGCATGAGTTCATTTATTCTCAAGGGTCAATAACTCCAAATTGTAGAAGAGAAATGCAAAATACAATAAGGAGGTCATTACGTTATCCTAAGGAGTTTTGATAATGATAGGAGTCAACTTAGCATCCACAAATCCTAAAAAAAAAAAAAAAAAAAAAAAAAAAAATTAGCATCCCCCAAACACAAAACCATATAAAAACCTCATTGTACATAAACCAAAATAGTCTAAGTAAATAAATTGTAAATGATAATTACAGTGGAAAGGACATGGTGGTACCAAAGAGAAGAGACAATTTGTTACTCAATATCAGAAGGGAGTTTACTATGAAAACCTCCAGGGATCACCATCCTTTATAGAGGCTGGTGGAGCTGCTTCTCATCCAACCTCCTACAAAGCAACTTAATGATATTTTATATTTTTTGATGAGACAATAAAACACACACACACACACACACACACACACACACACACACACACACACTAGAGTTATAATATATCTGCATCTCGCCTCCCAAAAATGATTAAAACTTTATTGAGTATGCTGACAAACTTTCATAATTTTCTAGGCAAAATCTGTCCTAGACACTAAAGATTCGTTTGCTCAGAAGTTTCATTGCTACATGTAGAAGCATAGTAAATCTCCCCACATATAGACTTAGAAATGAGGTGAATCTTGGGAACATGACCTTAGGTTGCTGGTGGGATTTTACATTTTAGTTTAATTAACATGAAATGAGGTCATGTATTTAGAAGTCCCAGAATACGTCTTGTGAATGGAGATCTTGAGATGTACATAATTGTTCATGTTAAATAAATTGCTTTGTGAGAGTATTAGGTCCCTTAATCAGACGTAGAGGAAATAGGCAAATTAATTATTTTTCAATCAGAAACTAGAGAAGAGATTACCCAAATTTCAACTATTCAATAGTTGAAATAATTAGGTATCTGGTTTTATTTATTCTCAATTTACCTTTGAAGGTACATATAAAACACATGTAAATCAATTAGTTCATAAATACTGTAAGTCAATTTCCTAGCAAACACATCAAATCTACGCTTACACTATTTCAAAACAAATTTCTTAATGGAAGTTTGACTTTTAGCTATTTTTAAACTGCTTAATCAGTTTGAATTACTTGGGTAAAATAAGCTCAATGGATGTTAGTAAATAATAAGAAATAAGTTCTGATTTGGTTGTTATACATGTAAATCCTTGATGGAATTACACTTATAAAATGGATTTTTGGCTTTGGGTGATTTCTTACTCCAGCAATTGTTACCAGTGAGTATTTGATGAGAACTGAGAAAGACTCATGAGCAGTAATGCAACAACCCTTCCTTCTAGAGTGGATTTGGGGAGATCAGAGCAAGCCTATTTCCCTGTGCACATATCTTGTCCGTGGCACCCTGGAAACTTTTCACTTGGTGTGTTAACTTTCCTGGCCCCATTTTTACAATGGCATCTTACCAAATATACAGTAGTCTAAGTTCCAGAAAAACAATATCAAAACTATATAAAGTAGATTTTTATAATACTAAAGAAAACTCTTGTACTTTATATGAAAAATTGAGGTATAAGGACAATCAAGTTGAATAATTTTGGACAAAAGTGCATTTGGGGAAAGAAATCACCCAAATCAATATTTTTTGGTCATTACGAAAACCAGATATTTGCCTTATTACTCCTTTAATTTGGGCGAAGACTCTCTACAAATTACAAGGGATAGTTTAGAGGAAAAGTTAATCCACTGCAATAGATTCGTATAGGTGAGGTAAATCTCAACTATAACCCTAGTAAGGCCCATTACAGTTTTTGGTGAACACTTTGAGTGACTTTTTGAGAGTTGCTATTTAAAAAGTATATTCCTATCTGAATGCCTCAGAGCCTGTCCTTTGCATAATTAGAGTCAGTATTGTAGGTTGAAAGGAGCTTACAACCTGGAAGAGAAAGACATTAAAATTTTTAAAGAATTAACTACTATAAGAAGGATGTCACCTAGTGCATACACTCAGGATTGTGAACGAAAAGGACAAGCAATGTTGAACATGGAGACAGAAAGAATCGAAACTTTAAGATGTCTAGAGAAGGGTTGGCCTAGAGAAAGACATCGAATGGATGTCTAGATTCACGTTGCCTACCTCATAAAGGAATCTGAATACATATGGGGAAGGAGAGATACAAGAGTGTGGGAGAAAAAGGATAAACTTTGAATCTTCGAATTTAAGTTTGGAGATAGTCGTTGAACAATCACAAGGGTTATGAAAAGTTTGACAGGAAAATAACAGTTGTTAGAATTTGTCATTAATAGAGCTGAGAGTGGGTTTCTGAAGATTCTCTGTAAACATACAATCACACGCAGTATTGGCAGATCCTGTTTCCAAATAAAGTCTGACAGGCAGAGTTTCACATCTGTCAGTCTGTGGAGGAGCAAGTTTCCTCCTACAAAGGACAAGAAGCATGCCAGGGTGAAAAAAGTGGGAATGGAAAGTGTCCATTAAAATGGATAATATTCTGTCACTAGGTTTTCTGCTTCATACTGACAACTATTTTTTAAAATATATTTTTTATTGATTCTTTTAGAGAGAGAGGAAGGGAGAGAGAGTTAGAAACATTGATATGAGAGAGATACATCAATCGGCTTCCTCCTGCACGCCCCCTACTAAAGATCGAGCCCACAACCCAGGCATGTGCCCTGACAGGGAATGGAACCGGGACCTCTCAGTCCATGGGACGACACTCAATCCACTGAGCCACACACCGGCCAGGCATACTGACAACTATTAATCAGGTGTTGCTTCTACCTGGACTGGGGCGTCAGGACCTCAGGCTTCCCTTCAATCTTGAAGAGAAGCATCATGGTGTTATCCTGGTTGGTCTGTTTAGTTTTCTGTGGGCTTTAACTTTTTCAATATTATTACAGTATTCATTTGCTTAAGTTCTCACGTTCCTGCAGATACTTTGCCACTGAAACAATGTTCCAGAGGGATGTGTGCAATAATATGGCTTTGGTAACATGAATCAGGAGCTGCTCATTCCAGAGGGTAATTTCCAGCTAGCAAACTGCTGGCCATCAGCAAGCCAGTCACCTCCTGGCAGAGGGCCTGAGGCTAGACCAGAGCCACTGAAGAGGACATGTATGTCTAACTTTTTGAAAAGTCTAGGAGATAATCATGGATATGTCACCATTATTCTGATAATCATTATGTTCTGCCCAGAGCACATTTTCCACTATAAAGAGTAACACGACAATAAACATTCTGCTTTTGTAATGCTTATATTATAGAATTTTATAGTGGAAAGAGACCGTGAAGACTACGCAATCCAGTGGTTCCCCAGCTGGAGTAGCTGAATTCCTTTGTCTCAGAGGAAACCTCACATGGAATTCCTTTGCCTCTGCGCTGCTTCCCTCTGACCTAGTGCCATGGTTGTTTAGAGAATGAAGAGAGATTTCTTATATGCTCCATCTCTCATTGAACTTTCTATGACATCTGGTACCTTTTCCTAAAGGAGTTCCTCTATTTTCCCTTTTATCTGGGAGATACCACTCACATTTCCTCACACTAAATCCTTTCTTTAAAATCCTGAGCACATGGATGGTGTCCTTCTAACAGATTTCTTTTGGCAGCTTTCAAATAGGGAGAGTGTTCTTGATGAGCGATCTCATCAGCAACTCCCACGAGCCTCCTTTCCCCAAGCCTAGATAAGTCATTCCTCAGATCTCAGGGGTTCCTATCTTATTTAAAGGGATACTTTCAACAAAAGGCCCCAAATTGGACATATAAATTAAGGGGGAAATTTCTAACACAGACTGTTTTTTATCATTATCGAACAGTATAGAATGATATGGACACAAATTGTGTTCTTCCTGAAATGACAGTTTAGAAAACTATTAACTCTCCAAAACAGCTAATAAGGCATCCACATACTTAGATACCCCAATTGGAACATTTAGCTAACAGTCTGAGCACTGTGTAAATGAGAAACTATTTCTTGTTGCTGGTGTATGTGTGTATGTTTTACTGACAAATGGTTATAGTTCTATCTCAATCCAAAATAGAAATTTATTTTGGAGGGGCACAGTGATGGAAATATAGATTTTGCAAAGGTGGCCACCTGAAACTAAAAGGAAGATTTTAAAATTTGAATATTTAACATTGTCCTTAAGTTAAATAATGACAAACTATGTGACAAAGATATTTTCCTTGTTTCTTTTTTCCTTTCTTTTCTCTCTCCTTCCTCTCTTTTCTTTGCCCCATAAACTAACTATGTTCCTTGCTTTGGTTTTTATACAGTCAGTGCTACCATTTAGCAATCTCTCTATATGGCTTCTGTGGCGCAAACACACAGAATGTTTTCTTGTTTTTTGTGACTGACAGGGGCAGGACAAGAAAATAATTCCAGCACAAATATTTGGTTGTCTAGGACAGTTGTCCACACAACAAAAACAAAATAGAAAACACTAAAATAAAAACCTTTACTCTCAGGGACAGCTGTCTGGTAAACTTTCTTGCATTTTCAAAGTCATCCCTGAAATGACAATCCTGGGAGAAGAGATTTCCCCGGCTCGCGAGGCTTCCCAGGTCAAAAGGGCATTCTCTCTCAGACTCGCTCGGATCTCTCCATCTATCAAGTAGTCACACCCCAATCAGTGTTCACTCTAATGGGCAGAGGCTTCAGTATCCAGGCGAGAGAAAGATAATCACACATCTCAGTTCTCAGTTTTTCTTCCCACATTTGACAAGCTAGGCTGGATGATGCTCAGAGCAAAATCCCCAGTGCTGACATTGGTATACAAACTTTGTCACCTCATGGTACTATTTCACTCAAGTACAGCAAATTAATTTTATGGTTGAAGCAATTCCATGCCCATACATTAATATAAAAAGGGGAAAACTAAGTGATCAAAATCAGTATTTCCAAGACTTATCTGAAAATTATGAAGAATTGAGTGAAGTCCAACAGGATAACAGGAGAAATAATACAACCTTGAGTTTAGTAAATACAGAAGGTGCTGATGAAACATTTGCCATGGTGTGATGGCAAAGAGAGATGTTTTCCTCCTCTTTGGCACACCCCTGCATCACAGGGGATGAACAGCACGTCTTGCTTGGGTGATGCTTGGTGTAGTTGGAATCTCAGAACCACTTGGGTGAATGTTCAAGCCAAAACAAACTGCATTGTTCTCCAAGCTCTTGGTTTTTTGGGATCATTAACTCAGTAGGGATGATGGAAAACTGCAAATCTCTGATCTGAACAGAAACCCATTTTGTTCTGAAACAAATCCCCACCAACCACAGTGTTCTCTGGGGTTTATTTCTCGCACGTGTCTTTGAGATAGATACCTGTCGTCCTTTCCTAAGCTGGAGTTGTTATGACTCTTTTTAGTTGTTTTAAAGCAAGTTACTTATTCACTTATTATCAAGCCTCAATTGGGCTGGTGTATGACTCCAAAGATAAAGGACTGGAACCCTTCCACATGTGGGCAATTTTACTCCCTAGGCTATCTTGAGCATCCAATGAGCTCTTAGAGCAACCTAACGAGAGAATTTTTAATATTAGCTTGATGTTAATTGGTCAATGTATTTGATTTTTCCAGGAATGTACTTCCTATTTGCACACTGGGATTTTCCTGCCATGCCTTCTCCCAGCGTGAGGTGCTGCCCACCTCTACTAGCGCTCAGTGCTTTATCTTGTGAACACACTGACCAGCCTTCTCCTCTGTCTCCTCAGCAAGTGGTCTCCACGACCGTTGTTTATCTCTAGTCATAGAGAACGTGCATCTCTGTCTTGGTCTCTGTCTCTCTCGTTCTCTTCCTCTCTTTCTCTTTCTTGTTCTCTCTGCTCTTGCTGAATAAAATTTAACCTTGGAGGAACTTCTATGACATGATCATGATAGCAGCAGTTTTTAAAATCTCCCTGAAACTCCTCCTTAAAATCAAACTGATTAGCCATAAGAATAAAAAGAAAAGAAAAAAAAACTAAAACAAAAAACTCAGATGACATTTTTCAACAAATTAAAAAAAATTTTTTTTTCTTTATTGATATTAGAGAGAGAGAGGAAGGGAGAGGGAGAGAGAGATAGAAACATCGATGGGAGAGAACATCGACTGGCTGCCTCCTGCATGCCCCACACTGGGCATTTGGCCCACAACCTGGGCATGTGCCCTGACCGGGTATCGATCCGGCGATCTCTTAGTGCATGGGTTGATGCTCAACCACTGAGCCACACTGGCCAGGCAACATTTTTCAACAAATTTTATATCACAATCCACAATCAATCATTTTACTTAAGGGGAAACATGAGAGGCTTTACAACAAAAGCCAGGGATAACACAAGGCACCCACTATCAGCGTCTCTGTTGACATGGCGTTGAAGATACCAGCCCATGCACCTCTAGGAAAACAGTTAGAGACCAAAGGGTAGAAAGCAAAATGTAAAATTAGCATAATTGGTGGGTGATATGACATTGTTGAATTTATGGAAAATCCAAAAGAATCCATGAAAAACGTGTTAAAAATCTTTGAAAAATTAGTAAAGGAGAAGGATATAAAATTAGCATATAGAAATTAATAGTCTTAATGCATACAAACAATAATCTGTTAGAAATAATAAGAAAAGGCCCGTTTATATTAGAAAAAATTTATTAAACTACCTAGGCAAGCCCATAACATAAAATGTTTTAACAAAGCCTTAACTTTAAAACATTACTAAAACTACAAATTATACTTTAACCAAAGACTGAATTATGTTTTTGACCACAAAGAATCAATATCATAAATGGATCTGGTCAATATTAATTTATAAGGTAATATAATTCTAATAAAATTCCCCAAATGTTTTAAACCCGATATGATTATTAAATTGATATGGAAAAAATAAACAAGCAAGAGTAGCCAAAAAAACAGCAATTCATGATAAAAATTCTCAGCAAATTAAGATGGAAACTTCCTTGAGGGAGGGAACCCTAAACATAACATCGTATTTAATGTTCAAATATTGAAAGTCTTCCAACTAATATGAAGAATAAGACAAGGATGCTTATCCGACAAATTCTACTCAACATTGTACTGGAAGTCCTAGCCATTGTAATAAGGCAGAGAAAGGAAATAAAAGGCATGCAGAATGAAAACAAAGACGTAAAAATGTTTCTATATTCTGAAGCAAGAGTGTTTATTTTAAAAAGTAGCCAGAGAAGCTTGGGAAAGAAATCACCAAGTCAGTGAAGTTGCTTCTATAATTTAAAATGTGTGTTGAAGCATGAAGAGACAGATCAATGGACTAGCATAGAAATTCCAATAATAGACCCAAGTATGCACAGAAATGTAATGTATGATATAAGCCGGCTTCTCCAAAGCCTAAGGGAAAGATGAATTTTTTATTTACAGGCACTTCTCACTTTGCATAGTAAAGTAACGCCTTGTGATATAATGACATAAAACCTAACTATGCCAGCTGACATCAGGTAAAGCAATCTTAATAGTTCATGAAAAAAATTATACTTGTTCTATGGTGTTTTAACATTTTTTGTCAAAGCACTGGACATTCCTTTGATGTGGGTTATGTATGTGTAGGGGAATTTAAAATAGTAAAATTAATATTTATATTGTACACTCTAATCTAAAACATTAGAAACACTGAGAATAAGTGTTTTATTTCTTCATAAAAATTTATCAAGCCCTGGCTGGTTTGGCTTAGTGGTTAGAGCATTGGCCCATGGATCAGAGAGTCCCGGATTCGGTTCCCGCTAACGGCACGTACCTCGGTTGCAGTTTGTCCCCGGCCCCGGTTGGAGTAGTGTGGGTGACAACCAGTCAATGTGTCTCTCTCACATTGATGTTTCTCTCTCTCTTCTTCCCTCTCTCCTTCCCGCTTTATCGGAAGATAAATGCAAAAAAATCTGAAGATAAATGCAAAAAAAAATGTCCTTGGGTGAGGATTAAAAAAAAAAAAGTATCAAGAGTAGTTTTAACAGTGCTAAGGTTCTTAGTGTCATAGAACTTATGAAAGAGGGAATGTGTCTTTTCGGGGTTTTGGATGATTGTCCAACTCCGTTCTAAGTTTGGATTAGCTTCCAAAATGTTATCCTTTGCACTTTCAATGTTATGAAATATCCTTGAGAGTTCCAATGGGATTTTTTTTTTTTTTTGCAGGCATCACTCCCGCTGGGACATCTTCATCTTTTCCATCGCAAGCACATTCCACATTTATGTCATTAAGTCCTTCAAATGGCAGGTCACCATTCCCACAGTCAGCTATTTTTTTTATAAGTCCATTTATGTTTGATTCAAATCTACTTACAGCATTACTGTTTTTATTTCTTTACCACATTTTTATCTTTGTTGAGAAATTCTTTCTCAATTATCTCTTTTTGTAAAATGTCACATGGATTTGTCACTGGGACAGAGAAGGCAGGACAACTACATGCTTCACTGTCTGCATGAACTGAAAAACGGATGTACAGTGACCAACTATCACCAGCTTGGGAAAGAAGTGACATGATTTGTCACTGATCAAGAGGTATAGCTGTTGTTTATGTAGTGATTTATAAACTGAACTACGAGCAGTAACGTTTGTACTGTATCTAATTGTTCACAGATGGTGTACTGTGGTCACTGAAATCTGAACTATGTTATTGAGAGACAATATTATTTAACTAAATCATGGTAACTGAAATTCCTGCATATATAAACCATGAACACTGGGATTGCTTGTAATTTTTGTTCATAAAACTGATTAGCCATTTCAGAAAAGATTAAATCATGTTTGTACCTCACTCCCAAACTAGGAGGACAAACTCCACAATAGAGCACAGGTCTAAACATAATAAAAACACACATAAACTAGCAGAAAGTATAGATGAATTCCTTTGTAGTCTGAGTATAGGAAATATTTTCTAATCATTATTCAATATATAACATGAAATGATTAATAAATTTGATTACATATGAAATATTTCAAAGGACAAATAAAAATTTAAAAAGGAAGATATTTCCATGTACATCATGTACCAAGAGCTTTTACAAATCACGGGGAAAAGACCAACAATTTCCTAAGAAAATGGGCAAAAGATATGAATAGAACCTACAAGAAGAAATATTTAAAAATTATCAGACATGAAAAACTGCCTAGGCTCCACATATAGTTTGTGGCAAAGGTAGGTTTACAGTTGTTTGTATAGAAATTAATACAATAATTAAGAAATAATAATACAAGAATAAACTCTGTTTCACCTACTCACAACTGTAAACCTACTTTTGCCCCACCCTGTATGATGGCCCCAAAGCCATGTTGATGATTCAGATATGCCAAAGAGAAGCCATCAACGGCTTTAAGTGAAAAGGTGAAAGTTCTCAACTTAATAATAAAAGAAAAATAATCATATGTTGAGGTTGCTGAAGTCTACAGTAAGAACAATTCTATTTGTGAAATATGAAGAAGAAAGAAGTCTGTGCTAGTCTTGCTGTTGTGCCTCAGATGTATCATCACAAGGTCAACAGTAGCCTAAGGCTAGATCACAACGCCTGCGTCATTCACCTCACTCCCCCTCATCATGCAGGCGATTTATATCTCATCATCACAAGAATGGGAGTAGAGTGCAACAGACTTTTGAGAGATAAAGAGACCACATTCACATAACTTTTATTATAGTACATTATTATAATTGTTACACTTTATTATTGTTATTAATCTCTTACTGCACCTAATTTATAAAGTAAATTTTATCATAGGTATGTATGTATAGAAAAAAACAGTATATGTAGGGTTCTGTATCATCCACAGTTTTAAGCACCCACTGGGGGTTTTGGAATGCATCCCCCGTGGGTAGGGGGGATTACATTAACAATGTTTCCAGACTACCTTAGAGCTAGACTTCTGTAGTGAACTAATATTGCAGTTAGGTGTCTTTGCATGAGAATTGTATGGAAGCAGTAATAATGAATCTATGTTCATTTTCCTGATATTTTGACTGGCTTTTTACTGTTAAGTAAAATTTTGGAGATATAAGGTTCATGTACAGTATTGTTTATTCTTTATCTTCTTTTCTTATTTTGTTAATTGTCACCTGAGGATATTTTTTCCACTGATTTTTAGAGAGAGTAGAAAAGAGGGAGGATGGGGTTGGGGGGGGAGAGAGAGAGAGAGAGAGAGAGAGAGAGAGAGAGAAAGAAAGAAAGAGAAAGAGAAACATCAATATGAGAGAGACACATTGATTGATTGCCTCCCACATGCACCCTGACCGGGGCTGGGGATCAAACCTACAACCCAGGTACATGCCCTTGACAGGGAATTGAACACTTTGGTCATGGTTCTTTGTATCCGTGATGAAAAGAGGCTGTTTTTGTGGAAAAGGCAGTGAGATTCTATTCTCCCATGCCCATTACCAACCTTGTGGATGGTGAGTGGCACTCGTGCTAGGAACAGCAGGTGAACTCTATGTCCCAGTGCTAACTCGTCAGCTTTGTATCTTCAAGAGTCCCGGCCTGCTGACTCCATCTCCCCTGAACTCCAGAGGCAGTGGTATGCCCTTGGCAGGTCAGTGGTGGCTTTGAAGGTAAAACTCCATCTGGTGAGACAATGCAAGAGTGTTCTTGGGGGTGATTCCTGGAGATTCGAGCCTCCAGCTCATTCCTTCACCTTCCACCAAAACCCTCAGTTTTGTCAATTTTGTTGATCTTTTCAAAAACTAATTTTTAGTTTTACTGATTTTTCTCTATTGTTTTTCTATTCTTTATGTAATTTAAATCCACTCTGATCTTTATTATTTCTTTCCTTTTGTTTGCTTTGGATTTAGTTTGCTTTTTAAAAAGTGTCTTAAAATGCCCTGCTGGTGTGGCTCGGTGGTTGAGCATCGACCCACACACCAAGAGGTCACTGGTTTGATTCCCAGTCAGGGCACATGCCCAGGTTGTGGGCCAAATCCCCAGTAGGGGCCATGCAGGAGGTGGCCAATCGATGTTCTCTCTCATTGATGTTTCTATCTCTCTCTCCCTCTTCCTTCCTCTCTCTCTCTAAAATCAATAAAGAAAAAAATACTTTCTTAAAATGGAAGTTTAGATCATTAGTTTAAAAACTTTCTTATTTTTTAATATAGTAATTTTTATACCTATGCCATAGTTAGCTCTTGCAATTAATCTAAAGCCTTCTCTTGAAATTCAAAGTTTGACAATCGTATTTTTTGTTAAAATAGTGACAACTGTTATTCCTTCTGGGCTAGGAGCTCTTTTCCTAGGTCATTTAATCCTATGAGTTGTGGATCATTATTACCTACTTTTTTACAGAAGATGAAATTTAGACTTACAGAAAAGAAATTATTTTCCCAGGGTCTTACAACTCCTATGAGCCAAAGGCAGTATTCAAATCCAGAGTTCCTGAGCCTATTTTTTAAATCTCCAAAGTCAGATTCTTCCTAACCATCCATCCCTCTGTGATCCGCTCACTGGCTGTTGTTTCTTGCTACATACAGATTAGGAGTTTCACTGAGAAGGGGGCAATAAAAACGGAGGGAGAATTCCTCCTCCAGTCATAGGAAAGAAGTAACATTATAGTGAAAAAAAAGTTCCAGGTTTTTATATTTTGTAAATTTTCATTTTTGCCAGCCAGAAAAACCTGATCAAAATATCTACTCATCCTATCAGTATTGCTTCATTTCATTGGGATGTAAAAAATGTCAGGTTTATA
Organism: Tadarida brasiliensis; assembly: GCA_030848825.1. Classification (NCBI taxonomy): domain Eukaryota; kingdom Metazoa; phylum Chordata; class Mammalia; order Chiroptera; family Molossidae; genus Tadarida; species Tadarida brasiliensis. The sequence continues at coordinate 70,158,363 of CM061267.1, read as the reverse complement.
ATTATCCCTTATTAACATCAAAACTGTGGTAAGAGAAACTAAGTTGTATCTATTAACATTTTCATTGACAAGAATTTATAAGCAAAATACTGGGGAAAGACATGGATACACAGTCATTTGGTTTTTCCCCCCCTCATGTTGCACTATAATAGGCTCATTTTCCTTATCCAATCTAGTCCCCTCGTATCCGACCCTCACTCAATTTCCTATTTATCTGAAATCAGTAATAGAAGTAAAAAAATCCATTTTCCCTAGAAACCGAGACGAAAGATGATTTGTTTCATGCAACAAATATTTATCGAACATCTAGTATATTTAGGGCAGTAGGGATATGCAGTTTTAAAAAAGAAAGTTTCCTATTCTTATGGAACTTGCAATTTAGAAAACACAAGGCGATCAAGTCGGAATCTTATGAGGTGGATTTCTCTATATTTTATTTGTGAAATTTAACTTCAGGAAAGGTGTGACCAGATTTCATCTCTTTGGTAATCAAATCTTTCCAGGGTTGAATTGATCACAATAGATTTCTGTGAGGCAAGCTTGGCTTTCATACCTTGGCTTAATAACTTATTGATAAATAATTTTAAAAACTGATAAACATTGGCCATTGTTTTCCTATTTAAGATAACAATTGAATGTAGCACAATTTAATAAAAGAGTCTTTGAGTTTACAACTAGATGATCGATCACTTATTTTGGAGTGTTATTGTCCAGATTATAGATAGATATTGCAGTTTAGGAACATGACCTGTCACATAATTTCATGGTGACACATTTTACTTGAACAGGGATGCTACCTGCTCTCCTCTAAAATTAGAGTGTTTAAATGAATCTCCAATACACAAAATTGTGATTCTAACTAATTAATACACAGGATAAGATATACAAAAAAAGCTCTGGCCGATGTGGCTCAGTGGATAGAGCGTTGGCCCGCACACCAAAGGGTCACAGGTTCAATTCCCGGTCAAGGGCATGTACCTGGGTTGCAGGTTTGATCCTTGGCCCCGGTCAGGGTACCTGCAGGCGGCAACCAATGGATGTCTCTTTTACATCAATGTTTCTCCTTCTCTCTCTCCCTCCCTCCCTTTCACTCTCTCCAAAAATCAATGCACAAAATATCTTTGGGTGAGGATTAACAACAATAAAAAAATATATATTAAAAAATACTGTGAGGCCTTTCAAACACCATCCAAATGTTAGTTTTCCTCGTGAAAGACCTTTTCAAGGTCACACAAAATTAATGGGGAGCCAGAATAAAATCCAGGTTTCAGTTTCCTAAACTGGGATTCTTTCTATTGTACAACCCTTGCTTATAAGCACATGAGCCTGAAAGATGCATAGGGCACAGTGGATAAGCTTTCTTAGCATAGAAACTTAATTTTTAAAATTTCATTTCCATTCAATGAGAGTGACTTAATTTGCCAATACATAGCTTCACCTAAGATTTTAAAGTTATAGAAAATAAATAATGGCTTTTAAAATATATCCTTCACATGGGCCAGACATGAGTTTGTGAAATGAAATGTCAAATATACTACATTTTCTAATAATTAATCACTAACCATTTGTCTCTATACTAAAACTTGGCTTTTAAGGAAAAAATGTAAAAAACTCTAATTATAGCTTACAGAAACAAAAAGGTTAAAAACAAAAGTGATGTTTAGCAGCTTAATGGGATTTCTTATTGATCCAATATAGCATTTTGAGAAGGTTGTTTTTCTCTTCATCAAAAGGCTACACACATAAACCTATACCACCAATTCCAAATTATCAATGCGTCACACTAACAGGCAACTTAAATCAATTGTCATGGTCTTAAGCACCTAAGTTATAGACAAAAGTCTAAAAGACAGATTTTCAAGGCGAGTAAATATATGGGATATTGGGCATGCATGAAAATCTCTCTTGAAACTGAGAAGTGGAAACACTAGAAACCATTTCCATTTCAATGAATCTACACTTAGTGATGCAAAATCACTACTTGGTTATAATGAAATGAAAGCAGAACTGATTTCTTCACTTCATCACTTGCATAAATCAACTTTGCAAAACATTTCTTTAGTACAAGTCAGGAAAAGTCAGTCCTTTAATTCCTTTAACAGAGTTACATAGCTTCTTTTTTTACATGCTGAATTCGTCTACTGATCTTATGTATCAAACACGTTACAGCTTTGTCATTGTTCCTAAGCTAAGGTGGAAAATGATGTGACCAGCATCCTCTGGAAAGTATGGTTCAACCCATGTGAGAGTTGTAGTTTAAGTCATAAGATGTAAGTACTGATGTTTTAAGTATCACTTTAGAGTCCAGAAGCTCTAGTTGCAGGGCTTTCTTTTTATTATTATTATTATTTTTTATTTTTTAGAGAGAGAGATAGAAACATCCATGTGAGATCAAGGGATCGAGCCCACAACCTGGGCATGTGCCCTGGCCGGGAATCAAACCAGGACCTCTCAATCCACTGAGCCACACTGTCCAGGCTAGTTGTATTTTCTATTGCTTTTCTCATATTATTCCATATTTTTATACCATTAGGTTACCTTTTCTAACCTTGTGTTAGAACAAGAAATGGAGAGCCAACTATGAAAACAAATACCGAATCTCAGTGGCTTAGCGTGACAAAAATCTGTTTCCTCCTCATTACTGTTGGCTACAAGTCAGCTAGTTACTCAAGAATATCTCAAGAATCTAGGCTCCTTCCATTTTATAACATTGCCATCTTACTCACATGGCCTCCGTGGCAACCACAGATGGGTGTAGACAAGCATGCAAGAGATTTTTATGGCAAGCTTCTAAATGAACACATTACTTCTGCCTACATATGACGCATCAGCCAGAATCCAGTCATGTGGCCATAATCTAACTTCATGGGAGGTTTAGAAATATAGTCTTCCTCTGTGTTCAGGAAAAGGAAAGAGGAATGGTGAACACAGTTATTTTATGTCATATTCCCTAAACAACAAATCTGCAACTTCCAAATGTTTCCGATTGTCATCAGAATGCCTGAAACCTGGTTATTAGTGGTAGAAGGGGAAGTCGTTAGGGAGAGATACATGTAGCAGGCAGGGCACATAAAGATGCTTAATAAACAAGAGTTGTCAATCCCTATCAGCCAAAGTATATTCTTCTCTCCCTTGTGTCCTCCCACCCAGCCATCCTCCTGAGAGCTCCAAAAGAGCCCCTTAGACTCACTGTGAAACAGCTTGATCTGGTCCATTGATTGCTAAGACTTTTCAAGGTTTCTAAATATCTTAATTTCTACTTCATGAAGAAACTAGATAGCTTTACTAGAGGCAGCAGGAGGCAAGAAAGAAAATCTGCCCAGAATGTAAACTGTTAATAGAAATAAATGTCTTTTTGTTGAGATGCTGACACGCACAGTTCTGAATCACTCTTATTCAGCTGCATGTTAAAATAAACTCGCAAACTACTGTGTGGTCATATTGAGTCCTGCTAATAATCTAGTGACCTGATAAGCGGATACCTCCAAGAAAGGAAAAATGAACATTAAATTAGATATAAAAATGAACAACAACCGGGGAAATTTCAAAAAATAAACTTCCATCTTATCAGTACCTTTCAAAGGCTCCAATGATGGGAATTGTTGTGAATGGAAGTAGTGATTTTCTTTTCAGAGTTTTTCATTCAATAAGATGACAAAGGTATCTGAAATGACAGAGCTGAACTCACCAAGAATCAATGCTCTTCCCGCTGGTAACTTGGCAGCGTTTGTAATTGATGTGACAGTTTCTGCCACAGGCAATCACCATGTTGCTCCATCTCTCCAGCAAGTCTTTTAAAAAAAAGATTTTCAGTTTCCCTTTTTCTGCAGATGTTAACATTCTCCGAACAAGATAGGGTCGCAGTGACAGACTATAGATTCTAGGCTTTGACAACATTCTGCTCCGGATGATACAAAACAAATTGTTGTCAGTGTGAACCTAATGATGGACTCAATAGGACAGCTTATAATTTAAACTTTCTCTAAGGGCCTTTAATAAAAGGATTCTCCTTAGCACAAGGTGGACATGAGCGCCGATAGGCATGTGCTCATGCCTCGACCGTCAGTGTCTCAGAATTATTTTTCTTGCTGTGAGAATAAAGTAGAAGACTTTTAACATGGCAATAAAAGACTGTTCACACCTTGTCCTGTATCACCTCATCTTTTTTCACTCATTTTTTTACCCACACATCCTGAACTCGAGCCCCTTGCAATTCACTCTTTCAGTGTTTCACTCAGATCTTTCACGCTTCTAGGTTTTTTTGCATCAGCTGTTCTTTCATCCTGGAATATATTGTATCTGTCAGAATTAGTTAGGTTATGTTACAGTAACAAATGACCTTTCCTATATCAGTGCCTTAAAACAATAGACATTTCTTTCTCACTCATGCATTGTGGACTGGTGAGGCTCATCTCATCATAGTCGCGCTGACACCAAGGTTGGTGGGAACTTCATCTCAAACTATGCTTCCACAATCACAGCAGAAGAGCAAAGGGACCCGCCAAACAGTGCACTGGCTCTTTAAGTTTTGTACCTTAAGTGTCCACCACTCATTCTACTCACATTTCCTCGGCCAAAGAAAAGCACATGGCTATTCTTAAATTGAGAGGGGATTTATAAGGGCAAGCCTTCCATGGAAGGGAAATGTCAGGTACTTTTGTTGAACAGTGCTAATGATTACCACATCAACCTTTTCAGCAGGTGAAGTTTTACTCACTTTTCAAGATGCAAACAAATGTCATCTCCTCTGGGAAGCCTTCCATGGCATCTCAAGATAATTAGTTGCTTCTTTATCTTTACCATTTAAATATTTTGTACAGACTTTCTTAGAATACTTACCATATTATGTTATAACAATCTATTACCATATCTGTATTACACTGAATTACTCTGTATTACACTGAAAATTCCTTATTCACATTGTTTCTGCCAAGTGTCTAGAATAGTTGCGACATACACTGGGTGCTTGCTAGATGTTCCTTGTTGAAGGTTTGTTTGTTCTTTTCCTCATTAGATCATAAGGTCACCAAGGACACAGACTATGTCTTTTTGCACCATCTTATCCTAGTGTCTTGCAACAGTACTTGGCAATTGTGGATGAATTTATCTACTCTATGTTGGATAAATTAAATGATTAATAGTTTTATTATTATAGATGTTTTATTAGTAGGGTAGGCTAGGTTATGCTTCAGCAACAAAACAGTTCCAAATAATAGGTAAGTTCAGCAAAATTTATGAATTGTTCATGCGATATATTCTACATGGGTGGGCAAGGAGCTCTGCTCCATCCACCCAGCTAGGGACACAGGCCAAGCTCCGCTCTGTGTCTACAGCCGAATCATCCGTAACTCTAGGCCTTTTCAGTTACCCTGGCAGAGGAATAAAAAACTGGAGAATCACAGATTTTTAATTCTTCAGTCTAGAAATCTCCTATCACACTCCCACACATATTTTCCTTTCACTTATCACATGGCCCCATAACTGCCGAGGGCTGGGAAGTATGGAGAAACAAATGGAGTTCTCGGTGTGATGACGACACTGTCACAGTAGAACCTGAAACGTTCTCAGTGTGGGAAACATAGTGTTGGCAAGTAGTATAATCACATTTCTCTAGCATTTTCTGAGTGAGGAGATGTCTGAAATCAATAGCTGCTGTAAAATGCCTACAGAGTTAAGAAAATAATCAAACTGCTGTTTTGGGGGAAACGTTTCTTTCACAGACACTTTTAAATGACTTTCACGTTAAAATGAATCTGTCTTCCAACGTCCCATTAAATATCTGTAACAATAAAAGCTATGCAATAACACTAAAAGCTAAGAATAATATTTAGCTATATGCTAAGACTGGGAGGAATTTGCAACACTGGAAATGTTGAAGGGGTTCCATAGACAAGCAAAGTAGGGGTCTTTGCATGTCTGGCCTCTGTGTCAGCACAGGGACTCAGGAGGAAACGCTTGCTCAGCTTCCACATGTTTCTCCATCTCAGGGACACTGAGATTTCACTAACCAGACAACTGGGAAGTTTTTTACTACTACATAGGTGTTATCTCATTAGACAATCACAATTATGTCCCAGTCTCTCCATTTTCTTTATGGTTACAAGTCTCAAACTCAGCTAAACCATAAACAGACAGGTAGGAACCTTTTCTCCTAGGATGCCCTCTGTCTGAGTGTGTTGTTTGTGAGTTCATCTGGACAATGGAATAGAGATGGCCTCAGACTCTCTCTTCTGTGTATGAAATACAAGACAGCGGCAAAGAAGTAAATTTTATCACACTCTAATGGAGTTATATTAGTTAGCATGTTGTACTCTTAAACCCGCTCTTTAGCTATCAAGATCACAGAAAGATATTCTACTGCAACACAGTGGACAATGGGAGCTGATTCAATGAACATGTCCACTGTGGCAATAGACAATTCTGACAAGAACATTTCACATTCAAGGTTGAGTAAACAAGAACAAAATGAAGCATATGAGAACTATAAAAAATATATTTTGATATATTTCAAAGCAATTGGAGTATCGAATATTTCTAGGTGTTTATGTCTTCTCCTCAATCACGTTTTTTTCTAAATATGTTTGTATTGATTTTTATTTTTATTTTTATTAATCTTCACCCAAAGATATTTTTCCATTGATTTTTTTAGAGAGAGTGGAAAGGAGGGAGGGAGAGAGAGAAAAAAAAAAACATCAATGTGAGAGAGACACATCAATTGGTTGCCTCCCACAAGCACCCCAACTGGGGCTGAGGATAGAACCTGCAACCCAGGTACATGTCCTTGACCAGAAATCAAACCCAAGACCCTTCATTCTGCGGGCCAACGCTCTAACAGCTAAGCCAAACCAGCCAGGGCTTTACTGATTTTTTAGAGAGAAAAAGATAGAAACATCAATGTGAGAGAGAAACATCAGCTGGTTTCCTTCTGCACACGCCCTGACCAGGGACTGAACCTGCAACCTGGGTATGTACCTTGACCGGGAATCGAACCAGCGACCTGTCAGTGCACAGGATGATGCTCAACCTACTGAGGGACACCAGTCAGGGCCCAACCACATATTTTAATAGCAACATTTCTATTTTCTAAGCTATTTTTAAAGCCTTTTTTGAGACTTCCCAAAGCTTTCATTTTGTTCTCATAGAAACAATTCTCATTCATCTCACATTCAAGCCTCAGGGGTTTACATAGTTGATTAAGTTACATGATTACTACAGTAAGAACTGACAAAAAACTTAGAGGCTTAGAACAACAATTTGATTTTTTTATACTTCCGCAATCTGATTGGAGTTCAACTGGGTGGTTCTTTCATCCTATCTGGTATCTCCTGGGGCTGGCAGGTCTGATGCCTCAGCTGCGATGGCTGGAATAGCTAGGGAGTGACGGGACATCTCTCTCCACCTGGCCTCTCCACAGGGCTATCTTGGGGTTCCTTACAGCATGGTGGCCTCAGAATAGTCAGATTTCTCATGGAGTGGCTGGTTTTCAAGAGAGAGGAAGCAGGTGCTACCAGTTCCCTTAAGGCTCAAGCCTGGAACTAGCAGAGCTACGTGTCTGCCACATTTTACTGGTCAAAGCAGGTCACGGGGCCAGCCCAGAGTCCTGTGGATCAGAGCGAGACTCCACTCCCGGGAGTGAGGAGCTGCACGCTCATGCAGGGAGGGGGAGATGATGACAGATTTAGAGTAAAAATCACTCAACTCTTCATAAATAGCCAGTTAACCTGGGACGAGAGATGTATGTACACTTAGGGGACAATAACCTATTAGCCATAAATTCAGTGGGCAACAACATAAATCTGAGCATTTTACAGAGGCATTGGTCAAGGCAGTGATTTGGCTTGGTGAAGTGGTTAAGGATGTTTTTCTATATAACCTGATAAGTAAAAAGAAAAACTGTTCATTGAAAAGATGATAAAAACAAACTGCAAGTATTTCTTGGGAAGGTAATAACCTTTGATAGAAAGGAATATATCCTATGATGAAGAGAAAAGAGAATTGCATGAAAAGAAGGTTTGGACCAGCTGAATTGAGTCAGAAGGGAATTGAGTGTCAGAAGAGAGTCTCCATGGACAAAAAGATGAAAGTCTGGGCATTCCCTATTTGACCAGATTGGTAAAGTTTACACCTAGCTCTCCAGGTCAGTTCAAAAGACGTGATGATCTTACATAAATCAGGCACCAAGAGCTGATTCCCAACGGTCTAAATGTATGAGTTCATTTTAATCATCACTGTTTTATCTAATGGAGTAAAACATGGCCTAATCCCAAGATTATGGACTAAAAAACAACCTCATTGTCAACATGTAACTTTTCAAAACGAACTGTATCTTAAAGTGTCTACAAAGTGTTGGATCATTTCTGTATGAATGAGTGGTGCAAGGAGCTTTCAGATATGTGTCTAGTTTACCATGACTCTAAATAAACTTTTATTTAATGTTTCTTCCCCAGATTGACCCCTAATTTTTTCCTCCTGGTTCAGCTGTGATCTGCTGATTTAATCAACTTTATTCTACTTTTGGCTTTTAATATGTGTTAAATATGTTTTAATATATGTGTCAGTGGAAGAAATGAGAATTACTCCAGACATAATGTTTGAACAACAGTTCGTGAATCACTGGCATTAAGTGCCATTAAAATCAAACGTGTCAGATTCTATTCACCATTCATTGGAACAGCCTTTAAACTATAGAGTTTTGAAGATCAGAAAAATGAAAGAACCAGAAAGTACTCTGAGAGGTGATCTTATTTATTTCCAAAGAGAGATCTACTATCTCTAACCCTAGCAGGAACAGTGTGATTTGGTAAGAAACACACAAGTCTTTTGGAACAACTGGGCTTGAACCCTGGCTATTCTGCTGTCTGAATTTGAGCAAAAGTATTATCTTCTCTGAACCATGTTTCCCTGGCCTGTAAAATAGTGTCTTTCTCAGGGAAGACATTTAAATATCGAATGAGATAAACTATGAGAAAGTAGTCTTTAAAGTCTAAGACTCCATAAAATTCATATATTCATTTAGTCAATGTTGGCATAGTACCCACCCTATGCCATGAATTGTACTAATCTATGTATGCTTCTCCAAATGGAATACAGGGGTGAATGTCGATTATATAAGTTATTGCCTTTTAAAGTTGGCTTGCTAAACTCCCACAATATCAGAGAAATAAAAGGCTTTGCTCTCATCCTTCTGTTTTCCCTTTGCAAGGTATTGCAAATGCCAGTTGTCTTGTGATGTGACCCAGGGATGTTATGGTGGATCACAGCACGCCATCTAAACTCCCCTGAGCGCATACAGTCTACAATTTTCCTTGGCAAGTCACTCCACTGTAAAGAGTTGTGTTCAAAATCCCTCTGGAATAGAGTCTGGCTCCATTTTTGACGTGTAGCTGCTAAGAGCTTATAAAACTCCCCTCTCCTCTTTCCTTCTGTCTTACAATTTGGCAAGCTGATAGAAAAGCCTCGGTGCTCCCTCCTTTGGAAAGAGGTCCAAACCACAAAAGCTTTTTCCTACCATTCTGTAATTATCATAAAGACCTCAAACCAGTCTCTTCTCTCTACCCTCTCAAGCCATTTTTGGACCTGGTTGGGAAGTCTGTCCTCTTCTCCCCAGGAGTCCTCCTTCTGTAAATAATAACCTTTTTTCATACCTTTTTGGTGTGTGCCTAGGGTATTCAGACTTGACATCCAAACTAAATTTTGGTGGGGGTCCACTCTGCGTCTGCGTACGGTCCCTGTCTCTGCAGAGTGGCCACAGTTGCCTGTGAGAGTGGAACGCCTCGACAACGCTGCCCATCACTGGGGGTCTTTCTCCTCGTTGTTTGGCTGGCTAACTGGCGCTGCTGCCTCATGGCCATCATGCAGCTGAGCTGCTGCCTGCTGGCTAGCCTGGCTTTGAGTTGTGCGCTCTGCGCTCCATTTGTTGAGTTTATAGGTTTAACCAACCTAAGTTAGACGTTTCAATAATTCATTAGCTTTTAGGGAAAGAAGTATGAGATTCAGGTCCTTATGAAAGCAGCCCTGGGTCATGTGTCTCAGCACAGACCTACCTGTGTGCCTTAGATTAAATCATGTGTCTCAATTCCACCATAAGCTGTGACTGACACCAGGGTCAGAGGATGATCCTTGCCCCGTGACCAACTGTGACCGGGTGTGTTTCATCCAAGTGTAGAGTCGTTCTGCAGAAAGTTCAGGTGAAAGACACATATGGGCTTGTGGAGTGGTAACTCACATGGAGGAGAAAGTTGAATAGCAGTCGTTATCTGAAACTTTGAATTGCTGAATCCCAGACTCCTAAAGGCAGATGGCTCTCTAGGATCCTACAGATGCCTCCGATGGTGCTGCTGCTGCTGCACTATGTCTCTGTTGCCAAAATAATACTTATCATCAGAAAAACACCCATGGCATGCCTGTAGCACGGTCAAGAATTAATTCAACGATTGCTGGAGGGGAGGTCCCCAACTCTGATGATCCTGATTTGAGGCTCTCTGGAGGAAGGAGCATATAACATGAGCAGGATAGAGAGAAACCTTCTGAAGTATGTCTACTAACCACACCAATAAAAAGGTAGAGGGAAGAAAAGAAAAAGCGAGACAGCAAGAGAGCAAGGAAGACAGCAAGCACGCTGGATATAGAGGAGGAAACACGCAAAAAAACTGAACGAAAAAAAGGTCCACAATGGGACTCAATTGACTAGTACACTGCTGGTGGGAATGCAGACTGGTGCAGCCACTGTGGAAAACACTATGGTGTTACCTCAAAAAATTAAAAATTGATCTGCCATTTGACCCAGTGATCCCACTCCTAGGAATATACCCTAAGAAGCCTGAAACACCAATCAGAAAGAATATATGTACCCCCATGTTCATAGCAGCACTATTTACAATAGCTAAGATCTGGAAGCAGCCTGAGTGTCCATCAATAGATGAGTGGATAAAAAAGCTGTGGTACATGTACACAATGGAGTACTATGCAGCTGTAAGAAAGAAAGATCTCTTATCCTTTGAGACGACATGGAGGGACCTGGAGAGTATTATCCTAAGCGAAACAAGCCAAGCAGAGAAAGACAAATATCATATGATCTCACTTATTTGTGGAATATAATGAGCATAACAGTCTGAGGAACAGGGTAGACCCAGAGATGTGGAGGTAGGGTACAGACTGACACCCCTCAGAAGAGGAGGTGGGGGAGAGGGAAGAGATAAACCACAGAACTTATATGCATGTACACATAACTGATGGACATGGACAACAAAGCTGGGGACGGTGTTGGGGGGAGGGAGAGGAGGGTGTCAATGGGGAAAAAAGGAGAAACATCTGTAACAAAAAATAAATTAATAGACTTAAAAAAAAGAAAATTAGTGGTCTATAAATGTGTAAGTCTATATCTGAACAATAAAAAAAAAGAAAAAGAAAACCCAAAAGTTACTAAAATAATTTACATAACAAAAGGGAAAATGGTATTGATTGGTTTTTGTGCTTCTACAGCATAGATTCTTAAATAACTTTAACATCTTCTGAGATGTACCTACGGCAAACTTTTGTGGCCTTAATCAATATTGGGGCTCAGATTACAGATGCACTGGGAAATCCCACTAAAATGAAGTAAGGTCCCACTGTAATCTGATGGGAGTTACTGAACGTAAAGTAGAGGATGTGCCTCACTTTAGCCATTGGAACTATTGCCTTGCCTGAATTCCCCATATTCACAGCACCCGTTGCCCCAAAATATGCTTTAAGATTCTTGTACCCAGTATTATTGAAGTTACTGAATCCATACAAACAGGAACAGGTAAATATTTTGCTACTGTAGATTACAACAAATGCTCTAGAATCTGTCCAAACTGTGTATAGCATGCGTTCTCATTAGTGTCGCCACAGACTCCTTTATCGTAGGGGCTTTAGTAACCTTTTCTCATGTCTGTTGGAACCTCTTGACCATCCATAATGGTCACAAGTTGCTCATAGGGTTCTGATGCAAAAACTACCCTCCTTGACCCCATGTTCTATGCCATTATAGTGTACTTTTTAAAAGATTATCTTTATTGTTGAAAGTATTACAAGTGTCCCCCCTTCTTTTCTTGCCACACACCAGGCATGTGACCCTCCATAGCCAGCTGTCTATCTTTTACTGGGTCATGGAAGCAGCAACCCTCAAGCTCATCATGACTACTGAGGCTCCTTGCTACAGGGTAGAGCCAAACCTGGGCCCTATAACATATCTCACCTGCAGGAGGAGTTGCCATCCTCTGTCCTTAGTCTTCTGTTATCTACCAGAGTGCTAGGGGAGATAAACCCTCTCCAAGTTCCTCTGGCTACCTGAGTTCTTGGGATCAACTGAATGAATAACAATAGTAGTGTGTAATCTTTAGGGATGGCATTATCACCATCCACACATGATGGAATTCACTGGAAAGCAGCAACTTTTGATCCCTTAACCTGAATGTCCCTGATAAAAGACAGGACACAAGAGTCAACACATTTGGTCAAACACCAGGCACTGGAGCACTGGATGGATGCCTTGGCCAACAATCAGCCCTCTCTGCACAATTCTAGTCTCCAGAGCCATTGCAAATGGTCTGGCTGCCTGATCCACTCGACAGCAGCAACAATTCCTTATCCATGATTGCCCTCTCAGGGGTAAAGAACGCTAGCGATTTCTTGCCTCCCAGGTACCCAAAACATAAATCAAGACCACACGTGTCTCTGCACATACTAAAGCTACATCCAAGACCTCGCCAACACCACTTTATCCTCCTCAGAGTCCCAGACATTATTAATAGTGACCAGGGCTCTCACTTTACTTTTCAGAATGTATAATACTGGGCTTTTGAAGAAGATATTCAAGTATCTTTTTTGCACTTGCCAGTCTCATTTCATGGGCCTCATGGAGTGCAACAATGGTCTACTTAAATGGGTTCGAATTCAGTGAAATGAACATGGTGCATTTCAGTCATCAGTAAGCTATCAGGGGATGGATTATAACGAAGAGATGGACTCCAGCTGTGCATGTTTGAGTGCTGAGAACTCCTGAACTTCACTACCACTTCTTCCCCTTTATCTCACATCTGGACCAGCTCATAAGAAAGCCCAGATGCTCCCTTCTTTGGCAGTGACAGGAAATTCAAACCAGGCATGCCCTTTCCCGCCAGGGAAGCCTTACTCCAGCCACCCCTTCCCCTCACCATAAAAATTGCAAGAGAGTCTCCTTTCCACACTCTTTTAAGCCATTTTGAACCAGCTTGAGAAGCCTGCCCTGCTCTCCCCAGAAAACCTGCGGTGTTGTCAGTCTCAGCATCCAAACCAAATTTTCAGTGGGTGTCCATTTTGTTTCTGCAGGTTGGTTATAATGCCTATCCTGTATCAAAAGTTTTCTTTAGCAATGCAAAATATAGGGCGGTGGGGGAGAGCAAGGGGACAAAGGGAGAACTCATTTGTGCATAGATCATAGAGGAAGCGAAATGATCAAGTGGAAATGAAATGAATTGCCAAGTGTCCATTTAGATGACAAGCAGCACAGTGTTATTGACTGTTCCCTTCCGTTTCTGATCTTTTCTTTCACACCACAGGTTGCCGTGACCCCTCATTTTGTAACATTCCATGATTGGAATTTTGCCACATGACATTTTACTAACCACATTTCATTAAACATACATCTTAACCCTTGACATTTGGCCACTGATGATATATTTGAACCTGTAATCAGAAACCCTGTCCTAAGAGGTAAGAAATGTTTGAGAGTCTATGGAAGGGATGGAGATGTCCTTTCTATATTTTAATAAGACATTTACCATTTCTCATATGTAAGATTTCCTATTAATATTCTTTAGAGGCAAGTTAAAATATTATTTTCCCCCTCTATTGATTTACTTAGCACATGTTTTATATTTTTAGTAGCTACTATAAAGCTGTTCAGAAGAAACAACTTTTCTTTGATGGCTTATAAGTAGTTTATAATGTTTTCATTGTTCTTTGCTCAGTGGAGTCTACTTGCCGAGTGGACCCCCCCAAGTTTATTGAGGTATAATTGATAATTAAAAATTGTATGCTTCTCACTGGTCAATGCAAAATGATGGGTTTTTAGCAACTTCCAGCTCCTCCCTGTTTCATGATGCACTATCATATCAGTTCATAGATGTTACTGCAAAGGTTGGGGGAATCAGCTGTCTTTAAAGCAAATGCTGTTCCCACTCGTGCAATTTAGCTTTACCAGAAACAACATGGGTATCTTGATCACGCGCTGACTTTTGTCCCTGTAGTTCAGTTGAATTGAGCTCCAAACAGGAGTTCACACTGAGCCAGACAGATGCCGTCTCCAGGGAATCTGTACTGGGACATGGAGACTCTAATTAGTCTCTTTTGAGCACCTGGATTTGAAAATCAAACCAAGCCACATGGGACAATCCCAGGTGAAATGGATTAGTTTTTAAATACAAGTCAATAAATAAACTGATATAGGACTACAGACACATAAAAAGTTAGGAATCATATAGCATAAATGTATTCAGAGAGATTCACTATAATAGACAAATCTTAATGAGAGGCAGAAAAGTATCTGCACCTGTTCAGAGAGACAAGGCTGAAGATTGAAGCAGAGACACTAGGGCACAGAAATGTAAAGGGTGATCATGATGAATAAGAGTCTAGTTTCTGTTCCAGTCACTTATTCGGCCCCGCTATGGCCCCTACAATCTGTATTATATCCATGTACCCATATAATAAATTTCCATATTGATTTTTTTTTTATCCTCACCTGAGGACCTTTTTGCATTTATCTTCAGATAGAACGGGAGGGAGAAAGGGAGGAAGAGAGAGAGAGAAATATTGATGTGAGAGAGACACATTGAGTGGTTGCCACCCACACAACCCCAACCGGGGCCGGCGACAAACTGCAACCGAGGTACGTGCCCTTGGCGGGAACCGAACCCGGGACTCTCTGGACCACGGGCCGATGCTCTAACCGCTGAGCCAAACTGGCCAGGGCTCCATATTGATTTTAAACAACTAGAAAAAAAATGCAGAGTTGGGGAATTGGTGAAGGTAGTCAAAAGGCACAAACTTCCAGTTATAAGATAAATAAGTCCTGGGGATGTAATGTACAACATGATGATTATAGTTAACAGTTCTCTGTGGAATATTTGAAAGTTGCTGAGTAAATCTTAAAAGTTCTCATCATAAGGGAAAAACTATTTTTTATAACTATATGAGGTGATGGATGTTAAGTAAACTTATTGTGGTAATCAATATGTACATAAGTCAAGTCATTATGCTGTACAACTTTAACTTGGTGTATGTCAATCATATATCAATCCAATGCTATTGATTTGAACCAGACTGTTCCTCAAAAAAAGAAATTTATGTGGTTTCTACAAATTACAACATCTTCTTCACACTTGGTAGTTGTATTAATTATCTATTTCTGCATAGTACAAATTACCCCTGGAATTTAGCTGCTTAAAACAACAAACATTATTATGTCAAGAATCCTGGCATGGCTTAGCTGGCGGCCTCAGGGTCTCTCATAAGGCTGCAACGAAGTTGCTGGCCAGGGTGACAGTCACCACAAGGCTTATTTCCAAGCTCACTCATGTGTCAGCTTAGATGGCTTCATTCCTTTGGGAAAGCTCGCAGCATGACAGGTGACTTCCTTCAGAGCGAGCCAGCAAGAGAATGCAGCTCAGATGACATATTTCAGGTGGTCCCAAAGGAGAAAACCATATGGCAAGAAACTACTGTCTCTGGCCAGCAATCTGTGAGGCCACATGAGGACTTCTTGGAAGCTAACGCCCCTACTAGAATCTGCTGATGACTGCAGCCCCAGCCAACATGTTGCTTGCAGCCTTTTGAGAGATGTAAAACTAAGAAATGCTCCAGAGAAACAATTTCATACAAACATCGACCAAAGAAAGCTTGTGTTGCTATATCAAATATCAAATTAAAAAGACTTGACAGCAAAATAATTGAACCATAGATAAAAAGAAGCCCATCGCACTAAAATAAAGGTTTAATTCTCCCAGAAGATAAAATAACACCAACTTTTATGCACCTAACTTATACAGCCTCATTAAATGTAAAGTAAAATTTAACAAAAGTAAAATGATAGACAAATGCATAGCCATAATGGGTCAAATTTCCATATCTTTGTTAGTAATTGATGAAGCAGACAAGAAATTAGTAAAGAATATAAAAATTTTAAGCATTGTTATTAGCGAAACTCACCTAGCAGAAATGTAGAGAATACCTCAGTGGACAATCATTCTTTCCAGGTACAGAAAGAACATTTTAAAAATTCACCATATATTGTACTATAAAGTTAGTCTGAATTGATATCAAGGATTGAAATAATAAAAAATGTATTAAAAATAAAAATATATAAAAATGTCTATTTCTACCTCAGCTCAATTACAGTATACATAAGGAAAGAAAAGAAAAACATCATGTACTCACCAACATGTATTTCACATTTTAGAATATTATACGATCATTTATTTATTATATACTTTGCTTATTTTACGTTTTTCCTCTATTAGGGAACAGAGTTTTAACATCGGCATTTCATTTACTGTTTGCTTGTGTTTTGTTTTCATGAGGCATCCATCCCCAAGCACTTACCACAGCATCTGGAAGATAGTGGTGTTCAAAGTGTATTTGCTTTTGTTGATGTTGTTGATTGCTAGGATCAAAACGAGAAGTTGTATGTCACCTAGAAGACTAGCCCCCAGCCAAATTTTCAGTTCTTTTTTTAGTTATGGCTGAGCACCTACTAACTGAGTGCTAAAGCAGGCTAGAGATGTATTGACTCTGTGGCTACAGTATTGAGAAAGGAGTATGGTGTTCCAGGGTTGGTTGTTGAAAGGGGAGAGGTTGACGAGATGGCCGCAGAATACTGATGGAAGCAAGTGCAAAATTACTGAGGTGCTGAGGGTAACAGTGACAACAACATTGTCCTAGTGAGGGCGGGGACCATTGTTGGACTATTGCTTAAGTAGTTAAAGAAGTGTTAGTAAAAATGGAGATTATAACCAATTGTATAATTGTACATGATGTTCTATTTGCACATATATTCTAATTTCTTTATTGTCTTTTTAGCTGTATTTAATATACTGTTAAATTTCTACAAAGTTTTTAAAATTATATTTGAAATTTTTTAATTTTTCACTTTTAGAATTGCCATTTGGTTCTTTTTTAGAATTTCCAATTTTGTACATAAATTCCCAGTATTGTGTTTTATTTCCTTAAATGTATTGAGCATAGTTACTTAGATAGTGTCTGATAACTATAACCTGGATCTCTCCAGATTCTGCTTTTATTGTCTTTTATTTATCATGTTTTTTTTTTAATTACCTTCTTATATGGTTGGTTAGTTTTTATTGAATGCCAGATAGAAATGAAAATAATTAAAGATAGTTTGAACCTGATATGATGTTATATTTCTTCACACAGATAGAAGTTTGCTTTGGGCAGATGTTTATGGACACTAGCTATCCTGGAAATCCTTAATCCAATTACAGATTTCATGATTTGTAGCTGCATTTCAGACTTAAGGGGAAGGTTTTATTTTGCTTTTACTCTTATTTCCAGGCTAAAGGTTTCAAGGTCCCCACCCAAACCTGGAGGTTTGATACACACACACCCTCAGTGATGCATGAATTCTCAATTTTTGCTTCGCCCAGTGAATCCTACTTAAAGTCCTGCCCAGCCTCTCTGCTTCCCTGGCTCTTCCACCGCAATTAATTGATGCTCCTTGGAGAAGAGTGTCCCCAGATGACAAGTTCACCTCTTTGGATTCCCTTCTTTGTTCTGATGTTTGCTCCATAATTCTCCCCTGCCTTAGTAGTGATTTGATACCTTCCAATAAGATGCTTTGTAATAATTTGTCCAGCTTTCTAAATTATTCTCAGTGGAAAGTCTGGTACAAATGACAATATATTACCAGAAGTAGAACCACATTTATTTGACCTTCTGGTACAATATCATTTCAGGGTTCTGGTGCAAACTCATGGAAATTATTGTGAATAAAATCACAATTGTTACTTGATATTAGATTCCCGTCCTTCCTGCTAGGTCATTACTCAGAGAAGACTTAATTTTAATTACACAAATAAAGCATAAGACCTCTGCACACAAGGAAGAATTTTTCAAACTATCAAAATTGACTATGTTATCTAGGGTATCCAGAGTGAAAATTTAGTATCAAAAGAAAAATAAGAGTCTAATGTGATCAAGTGTCTTCCATATATTCTTCTATTCTCTTGGTTCTGATATTCTTTCCTATTTATGCTTCAGAAGTGTAAAGTGCTAGTGATACATTTATATCATGTCCTCTCTCTCCACTTGCCACCTCCCACCTTTAATTTCTCTTCTTATTACCTGTGCCTGACTTGATACAAAAGTCCCATTTGAGATTACTGTAGGACTACCTGGCCAGTTACTCTTCAGCAACTAAGCATGCAGGGCCAGATAATATTCTATCTCATGCCTTCCAGAAATAGAAAATTGCTGATGTTGGCCAGTAGGTTCAGAAACTTGTCTGGGCATCAGTTTATATGTGGGTGTGTACCTGCCTATGAAAGTATATGACAGTGATTAAAACTTTTGACATTGACATTGATTATGGATACAGGAAAACTGGTAAAATAAAAGCAGGAAAATAAAAAAATTTAATTTGCATAAAATTAATGCTAATTACTGTCATTTCTGTGAACTACTTATCAATTATTCTTAGTTACAATGCAGCAAAATAATGATTTGTGTGATTAAATATTTACTATAGTAAATATTTAAAAAACCAAAAAACTGCATACCAGCATTAAAAATTTCCTGGATTTTAATAGCTGGTGACTAAAAATGCATTCAATTAAAAATGATAACTCAGCCCAGCTGGTGTGTCTCAGTAGTTGAGCATCGACCCATGCACCAAGAGGTCACTGGTTTGATTCCCGGTCAGGGCACAAGCCCAGACTGTGGGCCAAATCCCCAGTGGAGGGCATGCAGGAGGCGGCCAATCGATGTTCTCCCTTATCGATGTTTCTATCTCTCTCTCCCTTTCTCTTCCTCTCTCTCTAAAAATCAATAAAGAAAAAATAAATAAATAAAAATGATAACTCAGATTTACCACCTTGCTTTTTTCATATGCATGACATATCCTACAAGCTTGAGAGTGGACATTTCTTATCAGAAAGAAGTTTAGGAAGTCTGGACTTGGCTATCCCAACGTGCATGAGATGATTTAAGCTTCTTGCAAAGCCTCCCTCCCAGTTTCCCTGTATTTCTATAATTGTCTGAGAATGCTCGCCTGTGCTTATCAATAAGCATGATCAGTGCAGAACAGTCCTGGTAAGGGTCAACGTTGCTCTTCTGGGCACCCGTCTCTGTTCCTGAGTGCGGCTGCACTGGGGTGGTCTCTGGACTGTGCCAGTACTCTGATAAATCACCCTCCAGGTGTCAGATTCATCAAGGTAGGAGAATTCTGCTTGTACTCCAAATATTTTATGGAATATTAAGGGAAGAATTTGATCATGTTTTATTTATAGTTTCCTTTTTCTCCTTAAGAATCATACACAGAAGTATTGAGAAGTTGGACTGAAAGACAAGCCTGAGTGGTAGACTGCAGTATTCACAATCACCTCTTGTGCAGTGATGACTTCTCTGCTGCAGATCAACTTTTCTGAAGCAAATAAACATCATTGACCATTAGGCTGTCGTACCATTTCTTCAGATAGGCCCAGAAATGTCCGAGCCCCAATGGTGAATATGCAAAAACCTAAATTTAAGATGACATTGCTTCTATACTTAAATAATCAAATGTTATAGTATGTGGCAGCATGAAGTTGTTAGTACTGACAACCTAAATCATTTAGGAAAGCATTGCCTCTAAGTTTATATGAAGTACTCCGAGGAAAAGTTGCCAGAAGCAAGGTATATATTTGTCATATTGTGCTATAATCAGTATAGTATCTATAAGAACAAAGTGCTCTGGGTTGCATTTTTAAATGTATATACCAATAATAATTTGTGACATAACACATGTATGAAGTCAGAGACCACATTTGGGTGTTTTTATTGTTTATTTGTTTTTAACTTCTATCACCATGAGCCCAACATATGGTAAGCTTTAATAGATACTGGTTGAACAAATAAAATTAGAAAAAAGTTAACTTCCCATTTTGGATGCACTTTCCAGCTGTAGGCATATCTTCAGATGAGCATTTTAAAACTCTTAAATCAAAAAGCCTGAGGAATCTTTTTTGGTTAGGCCTGCCACTGATAGAGAATTTAGGATCTGTTCTATGGTGTACCTGGTTCAGTTATGGGGGTAATTCTTTCTTATGTAAGTTGACATAATGACAATTATTTCTGGAAGGGCTCTTTCTGTTCAAAGTTCTGGAATAAGTACATTTAAATAACATACATTTATCCTTGAATGAAATCCAACTTGTCCTTCAAAACTTACTTTAAATGTTCTTTTTAAGTTCCAATCTACTAAATATATAACACTTTTGAGAAACTGTGATGGCAGACTAAAGTCATAGCAAAATTTACTTGAGAAAATATATGAAAAAAGTGTTATACTATAACAATTGAATTTTCCCCAGCTTTATGAGGTATAACTGACAAATAAAAATTATACATATTTAAGGGGTACAATGTGGTGTTTTGAGATATGTATACATTGTGAAATGATTACCACAATCAGGCTAATTCACATTTACATTTTTCTCACACACCTTTTGTGTATGTGCATGGTG
The DNA here is from genome assembly GCA_030848825.1 of Tadarida brasiliensis. Taxonomy (NCBI): domain Eukaryota; kingdom Metazoa; phylum Chordata; class Mammalia; order Chiroptera; family Molossidae; genus Tadarida; species Tadarida brasiliensis. The sequence goes on along the minus strand of CM061267.1, from coordinate 70,137,622 downwards.
AGAACACAGAAGCTTTACTCTTAGCAAATTTCAAGTATACAATACAGTATTATGAACTGTGGTTGCCATGCTGTGCCTTAGATCCCCCAAATGCGTCCATCCTGGACAACTAAAACTTTACCCTTTGATAATCTCTTCCCATTTCCCCCACCCACCAGCTCCTGGGAACCACTGTTCTACACTCTTTCTGGGAGTTTTACTCTCTTAGATTCCACATATAAGTGAGATCATAAAATATTTTCTTCCTGTGTCTGGCTATTTCACTTAGCATAATGCCCTCTAGTTTCATCCATGTTGTTACAAACGACAGGATCTCCTTTTTAAAGGCTGAATACTATTATATATATATATCTATATATATATATATATAGATATATATATATATAGATAGATATAGATATAGATATAGATATATAGAGATATATAGATTAGATAGATAGATAGATAGATAGATAGATAGATAGATAGATAGATAGATGATAGATAGATAGATGATAGATAGATATCACATTTTCTTTTTTTAGGCTGAATTAATTCTATTAATATGCACATCAGTTATTGAAATGGTGACTTCATGTAGTTTTCTCCTTAAAGACAGCACTTGCAGGTACAAAGATGCAGAGATGTCTACAGCCTTAGGATGTTTCCTTGAAAAGATTCTTCAACAGCAGTTTGGTATTAGGTTTCCTCATTTGGCTGAAGATTCAGAAATTCTCTATAATCAGACTGATGTCTTTGAGTTAGATGACTAATGACATTTCTAGTAATCTGGTGAGGATCTCCCCAAGGAAGAGACACACAAATAGGGCATGTCACAGGAACTCTCTGAAATAGGTGATTACTGTTCCAGGGATCCAGTTCATACTGTCTGGTAAAATTGGATTCTTGTCACAAGGAACACTTAAGGTGAGATGTCCAGTAGAACCGGAATTCTCTTGATCAGTTTCTATGCTATCAGATATGGATGTTTCGCTGCTATTACTGTCCCCTGCTGAGTCTTGAGAGATCTGAAAGTATGGAATGATAGCAGAAACACCATAGTCATCTTGATACGTCCTAAAAGATTTGTAATGATGTCTCAAGTGATAGAATTGGATGTGTTTTGTACAACATCTTCTCTTTCTCTTCTAGTTACATTTCCATGACAGAGGGTGGACAATGTATTCTTTCTCTCATTGCAGTCAGGAAACATTTTCTACTAGAACAGTCACGATGTGGCTTCTTCTTTATATATCCTTAGTTGTAGGAGTTCTGTTCAGCTAGATTTCAAGTGGCTCTGAATGATGGTTGTTCTGTGGTTTAGTTGTAATTTTGATGTGGTTGTGGCAGGATTTTTGAGTACCACATTTACCTATGCTCTGCATCTTCACTGGAACTCACATTTTCTTTACCCACTCACCTGTTGATGTAGACTTAGGTTCATAATGATTGAACTTGGCATGCCCTTACCATTGCATGCACTGATAAGTTGATGATGAGGTGGGAGAACTCAGAAATAAAGGCAAATTTGCTGTATATTTAGGTCAGTGTCAGTCAGCTCCACGGAAAGAATTGATATACCTGTGATGTGGAAAAGTTACGAGATCAAAATTGGAGCTTACTTTTTTTCTATTTCTTCTTTGCAGAAAATTATAGCAGAATATCAGAAATTGGCATAAAACAAACAATTCATTTGCCCTAAACACTGCTGGTGGTAACCAAGGACACACCATAGTTCTATGAATTAGATTACTAAACTTTTTCTTGAACAAGATTAATTTAACATTTAATTGTTTGAAAGATGTGCAGTCCCTGATGATCTGCCAATTCTGTTAGTGAGATACTTGTAATTTTTTAGTATTTCTTCTCCAAAGTGGTGTCAACTTAGCTCCTGACAATACAGATAATATTAGGCAGGTATCTCTGCTTTTCTTTATTTGGGAAAATATTATAATTTCCTATCAAAAGTATATAATTTGATTATATTTATAAAAATACATATGTTGACACTTCTTTGATATAGTAATATCTCCAAATATACCCGGAAAATCAAGAAATACGTTTTTTCCTGAAAACGGAGTATTAGTCTACAGACATTTTTCTTCTATCCCTAAAGATATCATGAGGTTGGCTTTCTCCAGTTAATTGATACAGGTTACAAAAAAAACTGAAAATGTGATGATGCTTTGAATTACTTCCAAATGAAAACATTTGGCCAGACCTGGTTACCCTCAAGTTTGAAATAAGATGAGCATATATTATTAGTCCTACTTGCTCCAGTTCTTTTTTTTTTTTTTTAAATAATTTATTTTATTATTAATTTGCTTTTGTTACAGATGTTTTTCCTTTTTTTCCCCCCTTGACACCCTCCTCCCCCTCCCCTTCTCCTCTTCCCCATCCCTGTTGTCCATGACCATTGGTTATGCACCCATGCACATAGGCTCTGTGATTTATCTCTTTCCCCCGCCTCCCCCCCTCCTCTGGGGCCCCTCATCCCGTACTCCACCCTCCATGTCTCTGGGTCAATTTCGTTGTTCAGTTTGCTCAGTTCTCCTGTGTGTTGCCGGCTTCCTCCGTTGGTGGGGGGCGTCTTCCGGCTCCCCCGCTCCGCCTGGGTTCCCCTGTGGTGGGGGGGGTCGCCCGGCTCTGCTCCAGTTCTGAAGGAAGTGCAGACATCTGCAGTCACCCCTGCTCTGCAGAGAGGTGCTGAAAATGATCCTGCCCCATTCTGTGTTTCTATCCTGCTTCTATTTGTCAGGGGGAAGTTCTGTAGAAGAGACAGGCATGAGTATATCTGTTAAATCAATGTTCGTCAACCCCAGGCTAAACAGTAGAATCACCCACCACTGAAGAGTTTATAAAATAGCAATTCTTGAATCCCCTCTTAATCTAATTAAATCAGAATTGGTTAGAGGTAGAGCCTGGAGAATGGTAGTTTTTCATATCACCCTGAGTAATTCTCTGGTGGACTAGGAATGGGAACCGCTGCTTTGGGTGACATTAATGGGTGGGAAGGGATTATCCGTGTTCACTCAGGCCAGCTCTATGCTTATTTCTTGGCACTTCCCATTCCCTTGATCAAGTGAGGCCATATCACAAGCTTTGGCCAATGGACTGTAAGTGATAGCAAGTGGGACACTTACGAATTTAGTCAGCAAAAAGCTCTTGCTTGACTCTCTAGCTGTCTCATTTTTTATGGCAATTTTGGGTACTCCACTGAGATGGAAGAGTTGCAAAAATAGAAGCAACCTGAATCCCTGACTTACTGAATGAAGGAGAACTGCTCCGGAGAGTGTCCTAAAGTTTACATGAGAAGAAAGAAAATTTTGTTGTGTTAAACTACTAAAATGTCATTGTGTTGTTGTGTTGTTAATCCTGAAGCCTAAAACCTTGCTGTTTAATATGACCCTACAGACACAAAGTATTAACATTACCTAGGGACTTGTTAGAAATGCAGACTCTCGGGCCTCATCCTACTGAATCCCAAGAAAATTTGTGTTAAGGTTTAAGAAATGCTATTCTTGCATATTCTGAAGAATCCATTATCCTTTTGTGTAATATCCGGGAGGCAAATGCACAGCCAGAGGCAAAAGCCAGTCAGGAAAGTCTCTGGTGCAGTTATTTATCCGTTCACCTACCCATCTATCTATCCTTCTACCCAGGAACTGAGTGAATAAATGTCCTTCGTTGTTTTTTGAACATTAACCCACCACATACTTGTTGAGAACCTATAATCAAAAGCACTGTAAGTATAACAATGAACAAGTCAGGTAAGGCTGCACAGATGAAAGGCACAAACTAGTGCAGAATACAAGGAAGTAAACAGAAATGATACAGCGTGGGCAGTGCTATGCTGGTCAAGGTAGATGGTGACGGACACACATGAGAAACATAAGAAAGGTTTCCTAGAAGACATGATATTTAAGCTAAGATGTGAAGGTTGAGTTATTTGAATTGAGTTATGGGAATACTATTACATATGGTTGAAGCTCAGTGGGAAGTTGTGTAGGAGGATGAAGAGTGAGGACAGGTGAACAAGAACCTGGGTTATGTGCTCAAACATACAAAGAAGAGCAAGAATTGAAAAGAGGGTTAAAGCAATTTTTCAGTGGCATAAATGAAATTTGTATTCAGACCATTCAGGTCTTGGAAGAACTCAAGTTGGGTGGTCCACTGAAGATCAGTGAGTTCTGCAAGGATATAAATATTGTTTTGTGACCCTGCCTAATTTTTTTTTTTTTAATGTCAGGTGTCAGGCAGAGATTTGTATAGCTTTCCATTGACATCAAAACGTCTGACCCACTGCTTGTTGCTCTTGGATCTGGTAAATTGGAAGGTGAGCTCCCCTTTCTCCCAGTTATGGGAAGCTTTTCCCAAGGTGTATTGAAATGGCATGTTAATGTAGTGCATATTGAAATACAGTTGGAGCAATGTCTTATTAACCAAATTGGTCATGGCTTGTTTACTTGTAAGAATGAGACAGTAAGCTTTGAAACAATAATTTAAAAATATAGAAGTGTTTAAACTGGAAAGGTGAGTATTACCATAACCATGGAAACAAAAGGACAAAGACTCAGAATCTGATATGGTTTGTACAGAGATTAAAAGAGCCAGGAATTATGGGGAGGCAATAAGTGATTGAACAAAATGCTGTCTCTATTTCAATTGACATCTTTTCCATAATTTGCCTGTTCCAGGACTTCAGAAAGGAGAATAGGCTTGTCCATCTATCACAGGATCTTTTGTAGTAATGAATCTCATTCCTGACAACTATTTTCCAAGTAGCCTTTGGGGACAAAAGCCCCTGGGTACATGGAAAAAGCAAACTTATGGACTGTGAACTCTGAAAAACTGTATCAGAGCCTTCATTTCATTGTTGCCAGTGTAATTACATATATCTTATCTTGATAATAGATTTTGAAGTCAAAGTCCACTATTATGAAATCCAAGAGTCCTCCCCATTCTTCTATTGCTAGTATTTTATTAAACTGTTAACATTTCTAGTTATCAAGATTTGAAAATATGTTTGGTATATTTGAAGTTTTAGCTTCATCTAATAAATTTTGGTACTTTGCATTTTCATTACTATTTGGTAAAACTATTTTCTAGTGTCACTTGGTATTACTCACAGATTATTAAGAAGTATGTTGTTAATTTCAGATATTTGTAGTTTTTTAGGTGTTATATTGTTGTCGATTTCTAATTTAATTCCAATGTGGTCAGAGAACATACTCTATGATTTTAATCTTTCTCAATTTATTGAGGCTTGTTTTATTTCCCTGTATTGTCTAGCTTGGTGACTGTCCACGTATACTTGAAAAGAATATGTATTCTGCAATTTTGGATGTAGGACTCTATAAATATCAGTAAGTCAAGTTATTGCTGTCCAGATCATCTTTCTTCCCCAATATATTATTCAAATAATATTTTTAGACCATTAATTTTTAAGGTAATCATTGATGTGGTTGGATACAGAACTACCATTTTGTCACTTTTTTGGTCACCTCTGCTACTTTGTTGTTTTTCTTTCTCCTTTCTCATCCACTTTGTATTATTAAATACTTTCTAATTTTATTTTAACTATTATTTTAGCTATACCTTTTTGCACTATTTTAGTAGCTGCTCAGATTATAATTCACATACTTAATGTTTCACAGTCTACACAGAGTTCATATTTTATCATTTAACACAAATTTAGAACCTTTGCAACTTTGTATTAGTTCATTTACCATCTCTAATCCCCACCCTGGCACCATCCTTTATAGCAGTTTCCATATTATATCTACATATATTATAAACCTCACTTGAAAATGTTTTATTTTTGTTTTATATCATCACATGTATTTTAAATAAATTAAGAGAAACACATAGTCTTCTATATTTTACTTGACATTTATCATTTCAGATGTTCTTCATTTTTTCTGAGAGATTTGACTTTTCATGTTATAATTTTTTTAGACGGAAAAACTTTCTAATTCTTATAGTAAAGTTTTGCTTGCAATGTTTTCCTTTATCTGCAAAATTTAATTTCACCTTCATTCTTGAAGGATAATTTAGGGTGATTATTTTTCTTTCTCAACACTTTAAAGATGATGTTCTACCATCTTTCGGCTTCAAATTTTCTATTTGGAAATATGTAGTCATTCAAATAATTATTTCCTCGTATTACGTTTCTTGCTTTAATTTTACCTCTTTTTCTTTGATTTGCAGCATTGTGATATGCTTAGGCATGATTTTTTTGTATTTTTTTTCTGTTTAATTCTTAAATCTGTAAATTTATGTCTTTCACCAAATTTGGAACATTTTCATTATATCTTCAAACACTTTCTCTGCCTCATTCTCACCTCTTTGGGACTACAATTATCTGTACAATAGACCTCTGGCACAGACCTCCTGCTAATATTAATTTTTTCATAGCTCCTTATATGGCAAGCAAACTTGGATTGTATCTTAGACATAGTAAATATTATATTATGGAGCCCCTAAATGCTGTTACATTGCCCCAAAGCATGTTCATGTTTTAGACTTAGCAGGCAAATAACAGTCTCATCTTCCATCTCTGACTCAGGTAGGCAGCATTTTCTAGTCTCATCAGTTCCGTAAGTCTCCACTGCGCCGCTTTGCTTCTGCCTTATATATGTGTGATTCAAGCGTAAGGCAAAACTTTAGGCAGAGTTTGTAGACAGAAAGTGGGTTCTCTGGCTCAGGTTCTCTCCTCTTCAGGATTTTACCTCCTCACTCCCTGAGATCCGCTGTTGCCTGGGCTCTGTCTCCTGTTTCCTCATCCTATAAGGACGGAAGACTATGAATCACAGCTGCCTGCACTGCTCTGCGATTGTGGCTCACTTTCAGGCCGAAGTCCCAAAGTGAGAATCCAACATTTCATATCTCATAATCTCATAAAATGAGAAAACGGCAATTTCTCTCTCCAAATTTTAACTGCACTCCAATATCTACCTGTTCACTCTCTGGAGCCCTCGAGTAGTTATTTTGTATTTGTTCACAGTTTAATATTTATTTACTAGATACTCTGTGATGGGTTTTCTTTACCACTTCAGAAACAGGTTATTCATACTGTTTTATATAAAGAGTATATTTTAATATTTGGAGGGACTAGCTTTCCTCATCTCAACTCTGACTCTGGATTCACTTCTCTCTCCAGGTTTCAGGAACGCTGTTTGTCCTGTAACCTCAGTTTTCTAATGAGACCAAGAAAAGTCATAGTTGTTGATTTTTAGTTTGTTCATCTTTCACTTGTTGTAAGGACAGGGGTGATCACTTCCAAGTTCGTACATGCTGGGCCTGAAACTAGAAGTCCCATGATTTTTAAATTTTTTATTCAATTTATTATCTTCAATTTATGATGTTCTTTTATACCTCCAACTAGATAGTTTAATTCATGTTGGCTTTTTGTGCTACATTATATTCTCTGCCTCAAGCGTTTGTGTGTGGTACATGCACGTATGTGTGTGACACTGATTTTCTATTTTTTCTTAGGATGTGATTGAATGGATGGATTCTGGGTTCTTTATTCTGTTTGTGAGGATGTCTGAAAGTGTTGCTGAATAAACAATAGCAAGCGATCCTCAGTGGGTAGAGGGAATATTTGTGAGGTTTATAAAATTTCCTTCCGAAATTTACCAAATTCTTACTTCATAGTTTCTGTTTTCATAGTAAAGTGATTTTTAAAAAAAATAAATAAATAAAGCATGTGGGTTTTTTGTTTGTTTGTTTGTTTTCATTTTATCTTTTGAAAATATTTCATCTCCTTAGAGCCTTTCTTTCTGCCACTTTCATCTCCTTTTGCCATCCAAGGGAGAGCCTCCTTCCTGAGGTGCCCCTCTCCCCTAGAACAGTGGCTTCTCAGGACTGCTGCTTCCAGGCGGTCCCTTTCCCACCTCGTCATGTTCACTGGAAAGTAGCCACGAGCTCTGATCAGACCTTGGACCTGGTCTTGTTCTCAGCATTTCCTGAGTGGGGATGGAGACTATTTCCTCTGGACTTGAACCTAGCGCTCTATGTCCCATCACTCCTGTGCACGCTCCTTCCTTCTGCTCCTTTCCTGCCCGACCACCTGCTTTTATGTGAGCCCCTGAGACAATTCTGCTGTTTTCAGATTTTTACTTATCTACCTAAATGTAAACCTAAGATTGCATTATCACCAGTCTCCCAGTTGTACTGTGGGAATAAGCTATGGGTAGCTCTATTTGCTGCCAGTTTTGATCCCTATGGTTTTATTTTAGAAGACTTGTGGAGATATGTGAGATTTCAGTAGCCCACCTTGTTTACAAATGGAAAGAGAATGGCTCTTACTAATTCCCTTTATATTATTTTTTAAGCCTTACAACAAGCCTATGAAATAGATATTTTTACCCCCATTTTGCAGGAAGCTCTGAAAGGTTATTCTACCTGAAACACTGCTTTGGAAAATGACAAAGTCAATGTTAAACTCATATTTAGCTCTTAACTATAGTATTATACTGCTGGGGTAATAGTTTTAGGTCTAAGACTGTCAGGTGCTGAATCCAGATTGTCCGAGTTAAAGTCCTGACTCTCCCACAAGCTAGCTGTGACCTTCAGCAAGTTATAGAACCTAGAAAGCTTAGAGTTAGTAATTCTTCCATGAGATATAGAACCTATAGAGCTTAGAGTTATTCATCCATGAAATGAGGATGGTATAGTAACTTACAGAAATTATTTATTTATTTATTTTACTATTCATCCCAGAGTATGTTTATTGATTTCAGAGACAGAGAGAGAAACGAGAGAGAGAAACATCGATATGTTACTTCCTGTATGCACCCGGACCTGGTATTGAATTTGCAATCCAGGTATGTGCCCTGACTGGGAATCAAACCTGCAAGGATCTTAGTGTATGGGATGATGCTCTAACCAACTGAGCCACCTGGCCAGGATAGAAATATGTTAATATTAGATGAAATAATCTAATATGTATTATCGGTATTTATTCCTAAGGAATATTACATTAGTTGAGGTTTTTGGTGTTTTCAAGCATCTTCACAGCGTGATGGTTCTTAAATTTGAGCACATAAAAACAATATTATGTATTTGATTGCAGACTTATTGAGGCCAAATTCAAAACAAACTTCAATTTGCCCAGTGTCTACTCTGCACTTGAACCCGCAATAGCTCTTCTCAGTTTAGCCTTCCTCTGAGAGGTAACTCTTGCTAATGGCTTCTAGCACTGAAGGTCTAACTGCGCTCTAGCACAGTAGGGTGCTGCTGCTCTGTTCCTCTGTCCATGGAATAATTTCCCTAACGCATTCTCAAGCCATCAGATTAGATCCCTTTTTTTTTTGGTAGCACCGAAAGGTAGTTGAATTACAAAATTTGCCACTGAAAATGATCATGTAAAGAAAACAAACATATCCCATATTGATTGCACTAGAGGTATAGATTTGAAGCAAATATTCCTGAAGGAAGCTAAAAGAAGCATTTTAATGAAGTTGACCAATTGAAATCTTCCATGATACTGAAATAACTGCAGCTGAGAGAAAAGGACGAGGTTGTTTATTTGAATCGTTTATACCCTGATGTCTTCTAAAATAAATTTGAGAAACTAAAAAAATTATATATATCTCCAAAAATATTTCAAAGGGTAGGATTATTGCAGAGCCTGTCTGTCCTCCAGAACAGACTGTTTGATCATGAGTGGTCAGTGAAGAACCTTCCTTGAAATGATGTCTAACATTTCTTCTAATATAAAAAATGACATTTCTATCCATAGGCCAGCATATCGTGCTATCACAGGTACAAAAAAAAAGTTAGAATTTATTTAAAAAATGGTAAAATGCAACCTAGTACTCACTCTCTCTAGGATTCTATGCTTTAATAAAATCTTATGTCCACTTTAGAACTGTTGAAAACTTGGCCAGGCGGAAAGGATTTGATGTTCTATTATACTGTAAATCGGTCGTATTTGTGAGGTTGCCTAGTCTAAAATACCATAGGTACTTCAAATATAATAACTATTCAGAGTCCTAAGCAGTAATGTGGTTTTCAGACTCATTTCTTTCAGCAAAAATATGCCTCTTCAAGTGAAGTTGGAAATTCCACAGTGAATCAGAGAAAATGTTCTTACTTAGCTCTATAGCCGGTGTAGAAAATTAAATTATATAGTGCATCCTCCCATGCTTACCGCGCATTATAGGATCGTGGTTTACAGAGTTGTTGAGATTTCTGAACTATTAATAATTATAGGTTAGTGCAATGCTACTTTTACTTAAATATTTTCTGACCCCCCCCCCATCTCTCCATATCTAGGAATACATATATATTAAAATAATAACCACCTGCCAAGATATGTCACTCTAAGTAAAGAGTAGGGTGGAGGGGAGAATTGGGGGCTCATTTTGGTTAACCTTATATTTTCTGCCAATGGTAAGAAACAGCAAAGAGAGGAGAGATCAGGTAAAGCAGGAGGGCTGGGAGGTCACACAATGCATCCAAATTATCCTCCTCCTCTCTGCTGCGAGTGCCATAGCCGCTATCCTCTAGGCTTAGGTCCTCTTCAGTCATATACTCTCTAGCATCTTCAATCTATAAACGACTTGACTGATAATAGTTTAGAAATAAGGCATGAGTATGTAATGTACTCCACAGCCACACAGTTCTGTCATGTCACACACTGAGCGCCATCCATGCAGAGAGAAGGACTTGATGAACCCATTGATCTCTTACAACTCTGAGACGGGTGGATAGAATGGGAATTGTGCTCGACAGAGCTTCCAGAGACCACATGTAATTTCTTGACAATATGTAAAATTGGTTTAAAGTGAAGGACACTTCTGCATAGTAAATGTTTGAAGATGCACAGTGGGCAAATCAAGTCATTGAGAAGAGATGGACTCTTTAACCTTTTCCAAATTTTAGTTTAATGCTGGTGCTGTGAGGTTAAGTAGAAAAGACATATAGGAGGCCTGATTTGAGTTGCTTTGTATTGTTTGTAGCATACTGTGATCTATATAAATATTTTGATAGCATTTTTTAAAAATTTTAGTTATTATTTATTTATTTTTCAATCCTCACCTGAGGATATTTTCCCATTGATTTTCAGACAGAGTGTGAGGGAGGGAGTGAGGGAGAGAGAGAGAAACATCCATGTGAGAGAGATACATTGATTGGTTGCCTCCCACATGACCCCAACCAGGGCCAGGGATCAAACCAGCAACCCAGGTATGTGCCCCCAACTGGAATTGAACCTGAGACCCTTTTGGTCTGCGGGTCAACATTCTAACTGCTGAGCCAAACTGGCTAGGGCTTGATAGCATTTTTAATAACATTAATTCAGCACTAAACTATGTTTCTAAAAAAAATAATAACTAAATGGTGGCCAAATTTAAAATGTAGATGTAATTTAGTATTAAATTTGTTTATATATGTACACACATGCAACGATACATAGGATTATACTTGTATGTTTGAAGGCACCATTATCAGTTCAGCAATACAGTGCTAGTGGCGGGGGGGGGGGGGCCGTAAATGATATTAGAGAAACAAAAATGAATGAGATATGTTCCTTGTCATCAAGAAGTATGTATGTCATTTACCAGGAAGATTTAAAAAAGTAATCTAAATGATAATACACTTTATATACTGAAAGAACCAGCAAATGTAGGTGCTATTTCAGGATCCTGGAAGGAATACATTGACATGATCAAACTGAGTACTTCAATAAAGTGATTATTTACAAACTTCCATCAAGGTCTGGAAAGCTATATTGGATAATTAAAGATCCCACATCTGTACCAACTATGAGCTATTTCTACCCCCTAAGCTTGAAATGATGAAGGGAATTGGGAATTTCTAGAACCTGATGAGGGCTGCTTAACAGCTGTGACTTTTAAAAATTTATTGATTTGAGAGAGAGAGAGGAAGGGGTGGGGGAAGGAGGGAGGGAGGGGGAGAGAGAGAGAGAGAGAGAGAGAGAGAGACAGAGACACACACACACACACACACACACACACACACACACACACACACAGAAACATCGATTTTTTTGTTCCACTTATTTATGCATTCATTGGTTGCTTCTGGTATGTACCCTGACTGGAAATTGATCCTGCAATGTTGGTGTATTGGGATAATGCTCTAACCAACTGAGCTACCTGGCCAGGGCAGGAGCTGTGACTTTTAATGAGGGCCACAGCCAACTTGCAGTGACCTGGAATAAAGAGGATACTGGTGGAATAAATACCCTGAATTACTCCTTTCCACCCACTGATCTCTTGCTGTTAACTTTCCACTGGACACATCTAAATGAAAGCCAGCAGGTAAAAGAACTATTAAAACTACACTGGTCAGATTCCAGGTAGAGAAGGGTGGGGAATGGATTTGGAGGTGCAAAGAGAATATATTTAAAACAAAGATCATAGCTGGGAGCGAGTCCAATAGGGAGAAGATGAAAAGTTGATGATGGACATTAATAGCTCTATGAGTAGATGAAAGGAAATATAGAACTGAGGTTTGGGAAAGATCAAATGCTTTGGGGATCAACTGAATAATGTTGACAACGAATACATTTATTCCTGCTCTTCTCTACCTCTCTAGGATCTGGACTGGTTTTTATGGTATAATGTTTTTGCATCATTCTTTATTCTTTATTTGTAACTTCAATGATTACTATTTCAAATATTTTTGTGTGAATCCTTTGTATGTATGTGTGTAAATATGGGTGTATGTACGTATGTGAGTGTATGTCAAACAAGAGCACCTTCTAATAAGGAAGGTTTTAAAGACCTTATACTGAGAAAGAGTCAAAGATCATTCCTGCTCAAAATCTATTACTCAAAAAACCTCAAAGAACTGTAAATGAGAGCAACTTTAAAAGTTCCTATAAGCCTATAAGTCATAAGGATGAACTGTCTCTTGACAAATGCATTTCATTCTTGGAATTATTTTTTGGGTTTCAGTCCTCATATGATCAAAACTATTTTAATAAATAGGCTTTGCCTTTTTATCTTGTGCCTGGGTTTTTTAATTATTTACCTTTGTAACTATTTTGCCTACCTGTTCTTCATCCTTGCCCCCATTTATCATTTTCTCTTATGATTTCTAGCATTAGGTCTACCCCAGTGTTCCAGTTCAGAGACTGGAAACTTGTTAACATACATTAGACTTTTTTGAGCCAAAAATTTTGTTGGTAATGTTAAGTATCCCTTAGGTTTTGATCTATTTTTGATCTCCATTTCTTATTAGTACAGCCTGTTTTTAATGTAACTTCTCATTTCTCTCCTCCAGCAATCCACTCACTTGGATTATCATCTATTCTCTTCTGTTATTCCTATTTAAATTCTTGCACTTGTCAAAGTCTGGACTTTATCAACATCTGTAAATGAAACAGCTTTAGCTCTAGAATCCTTCTCCTCTCAGGTGCCAGTGTGCTACAATGACCCGAACCATATCTTCTTCCTCCACCACTTCCATGAAATAATGCTGGCAAAATACACCGTGAAGTACCTCAATGTCTGAGCCAATGCATACTTCTCTGTTCTTTTCCTATTTGTACATTAACTCTTTATAATATTGTTTCTTTCTTCTTCAAATATCTCCTTTCATTTCTGAGACACTCATCTCTGTCAGTTCTTCCTTAAATTTCTTTCCTTTTTCATCCTCACTTGAGGATATTTTTCCATTGATTTTTTAGATAGAGTGGAAGGGTGGGAGGGAGAGAGAGAAGGAGAAACATTGATGTGAGAGAGATACATTGATTGGTTTGGTTGCCTCCTGCATGACTGCAACTGGGGCCAGGGATTGAACCCAGGTATGTGTCTTTGACCAGGAATCAAACCCGAGACCCTTCTGTCCTTGGGCCAGCACTCTAACTGCTGAGCCAAACTGGCCAGGGCAGTTCTTCCCGAAATTTCTGACTCTTCCTTCTCCATCTCTTTTGCTGACTCCTCCTGCTCCACTATGGCAGAGTCTCCAAGCGGTTACCAATTACTCTTGACTTCTGGTATCTACAGTCTTAGGTTGTAAGTTCCACACTTCATAGGGCTGACCTTTGTAATCACCTCCACGGGATATTGCAGAAATGGCCATGTGTGAGTTTTGAGGCTTTCATTTCTATGACATTGTAGTTTAGACCTAATTTTCTAGGATCGCTTGCTTTAGGGAAGCTAGCTGCCATGTTTTCAGGACACTCTAAAAGCCCTTTGTAGACTTCCAATTGGCAAGGCATTGAGGTCTCCTGTCCATAGTCAGTACCAACTTGTCAGATAATGTGAATCATTTAGAAATAGATCCTTAAGCCATAGTGAAGACTGCAGATAACTGAAGCCCTGGCTGACTTCTTAACTATAAACTCATAAGATACCCTTACCAGAAACACCAAGCTAACCCCTTCCATATCTCTGACTCATAGAAACAGTTCGAGGTTATTAATATTTATTTTTAATTTAAGTTGCTAAATTTTTGTGTAGATGACTATTATATTTGCTTACCTGATAAGTATTGTTTTTAACCTTCTGGCTATGATGGGAAAGCTGGTATCCAATTAAATCCCTCACCTAAAAAAAAAAGAAAAAACTTTGCAAGGTAGGTAAAGAATGGCTGTTTGAAAGGATATGTAAGCAAAAGGGCAACCAGAACATGAAGGGCCAATATTCCAAACAGGAGGAAGCTCAGTGAGTTGAACCCTATATTTGCAGTGATCATCTCCTCAGGACATTTGCTGTTTCACTTTGCAGGCCATGGGAGGCTAGACAGAAAGCAGTAGCCTAGAGTATGGAGCAGTCTCATTGGGCTACAGAGACAAAAATTGTACTTCAGTGTTACCAAGATGGTCATAACTTGAGAGACCAAAGTTGTAGAGTAAAGGAAACTATAAACAATGAACCTAGCTTTCCCCTTAAAGCATTTGCTGACTTCTAGATTGAGTGTATGGAATGTGAGACTCCTACAAATATAAAACATCATGCAGTTATTAAAAGAACTAAAAAGCTGCCATGGCTGGTTTGGTTCAATAGTTAGAGCATCAGCCTGCGGATCAAAGGGTCACAGGTTTGATTCCTGGTCAAGGGCATGTACCTGGGTTGCAGGTTTGATACCTGGTCCAACCCAGAGGCACCCAATTGATGTGTCTCTCTCACATCAATGTTTCTCTCTCTTTCTCCCTCCCTCTCTCCCTTCCACTCTATCTAAAAATCAGTGGAAAAATATCCTCGGGTGAGGATTAACAAAAAAATTAGAATAAGAAAAATAAAAGAACTAAAAAGCTAAGTAGAGTTTTCACTAATCTCAAAGTCCTAAGAAAACAAAAATTGAACTCAATATGAATTAAAGAACAGAGACTCTTCAGATTTTTCTGAGATACCAGAGACGGTAAGCCCTTTGAATTAGGGCAAAGTGGGAATAGGTTAGGCTCAAATGCATCATGTTGATCTACCTGTACTCTGCTTACAGAAGAAAATTATATCCTCTCTGGAGAAAAATAGCACCAATGAGAGTCTCAACCATTTTTTCAGACATGGTATCTGGGATTCAACAAAAAATTAGTAGACATGCTAAGGAACATGATGACAATAAAAGCCAAGGGAGAAACAGGCAATATAAACAGATACTTAATTAAAATATTTTTTAAAAGGAAAGAAATGAAAACATAGAGTATCGCAATGGCAAACAGGACTTTATAAAAAAAAACAATCAAATAAAAATTGAAAAAATAAGTCACTACATGTCTTCTGAAACATATTAGAGACTGCAAAAAAGAGGATTAGCAAACTCAAAATTAGGTCAGTCAAAATTTAATAGAAAAATAGATGGGAAATAGTGAAAAGGGCATACAGACATGGGCATGGTGAGAAAGGTTAACATATATGTAATTACAATTCCAGGAGATGGAGGAGAAAATAGAACAGAAGCATTTTTTGAAGACCCAATGGTTGAGAAATTTTCAAAACTAAAATATCAAGCTACCAATACAAACATTGGTACAAACCTAAGGAAGGATAAATTAAAAACCAACCACATTTGGGCATGCACAGAAAACAAAGGAGAAAGAGAACATCATAAAAGTAGCCAGAGAAAATAACATATTATTTTTTAAACTGAGAATGATTAGCTCAATACTTAGGATGATAGAAGCCAGAAGACAAAAAGAAAATAGCTGCCCAGCCAAACATCGTTCAAAAATGAAGGAAAAATAAAGCTGTTTTCATAAAGCAAAAACCAAAAGATTCAATATCAGCAAATGGACACTAGTAGAAATATTAAGAACAATTCTTCAGTTAGAAGACAAATGGTCTTTTGGAGGAAGAATGGTAATGCTGGAAAGATAAGGCATATTAGAAAGTTTTATGTTTTTGATAACCCAGACACTTTTGAGGAATAATAACTAGGTATTTTGTAGACTATTCCTCAATTGAGATTTGTCTGATGTTTTCTTATGACTAGACTGGGGTTATTTTTTTTAGGGGAGGAAGACACAGAAGTAGAATGCCATTTCATCACGTTATATCAATGATACATACTATTCATTACTTATCAATGTTGTAAAACTTGATCACCTGGCTGAGATAGCTTTTGTTAGGTTTCTCCACTGTAAAGTTATTCTTTCTCTCCCCTTTCCATACTGAAATCTTTGGAAGGAAGTAAATATGGACAACATATACTGTATACTTAAGGAATAGGAATTTGTGTTCCAACTCCAAGAGAACAGAGTATCTACATAAATTATTTGGAATTTTTAAGCATGAGAGATTTGTCTCTTCTCCCCATCTAACTTATTCAAGCATTTATTTATATTAGGATAGATTTGATATATATTTATTTTATACTTTGTGTTATAATCTAATACCACTTGATTTTTTTTTTTTTCTCAAAGCATTCCAGCTTTGGCCATTGGGAACTTTTTAACTTGGCTCTATAGTTTTGTCTTTCCTGAATGTCATATAATTGGAATCACACAGTAAGTAGACGTCCTAGGCTAGTTTGTTTGTTGTTGGTTTTTTTTTTTTTTTTCACTTAGAAATATACATTTTAGGCTGCTCTGTGTCTCTTCATGGCTTGATAATAGTTCATTTTTTTTAAATTGCTGTATTATGCTCCATTGTATAGATATACCAGTTTGTTCATCCATTTACCTATTGAAGGAGATCTTGGTTGCTTCCAGGTCTTGGCAATTATAAATAAAGCTGCTACAAGCATTCCTATACAGGTCTTTGTGTGGGCATACATTTTCAAATCAAATAAGTAATACTTAAGAACACAATTGTTAGATTGTATGGTAGGACTATGGTTAGCTTTATAAGGCACCATCAAATTGTCTATATCAAAATGGCTATACAATTTTTCATTTCTACCAGAAGTGAATGAGTTTCTTTTGCTCTGCATTCTTATTGGCAATTTGTATTGTGAGTTTTGGGGACTTTAGCCAACCTAAGAGTTATAGTGGCATGTCACCATTGTATTATTATGCAATTTCCTAATAACAAATAATGTTGAGCTTATTTCTATATGCTTATTTGCCAACTGCATATTTTTTGGTTGTTTGTTAACTCAATAAGAAAATGTTGACTTTTTAGAATTCTTCATATATTTTAGATTCAAGTCCTTTATCAAATGTTTTACAAATATCTTCTCTCAGTCTATGGCTTATCTTTTCATAGTGCATTTCACAGAGTAGCTTTTAACAAAGTCTAATTTATCAATTTTTCTTTGATAAAAGACAAATGACAATGTTCTTGGTGTCACATCCACAAATTCATGGTCAAATCCAAGATCACATAGATTTTATCCTATTTTCTTCCAGATTTATAAGATTACAAAATTTTCTTTTTACTTTCTATTTAGTTCTATAATCTACTTTAATTTAATTTTTGAGAAAAAAGTTGATCCTTTCTATGTTGAATAGACTTACTCCCTTGTCAGAGATTAATTTACAGTATTGGTGTTGGCCTATTTCTAAACTTTGTATTTTATTCAATTGATCTACTGTCTATTCTTTTGCCTTTATTATGCTGTGTTGATTACTGTAGTTTCATATTAAACCTTGACGTCAGTTAATGTCAGACCCTCAACTTTGTTCTTATTCAATATTATATTGGCTATTCTGGTCTTTTGCCTTTCCATATAAACTTTAGAATTACTTTGTCAATATCCACAATATGGCTTGCTGGAATGTTTATTAGGATTGCACTGAATATATACTTCAAAATGGAAGTAAGTTGACATATTTACAATATTGGATCTTCCAATCTATAAACACAGACTATGTCTCCATTTATTTATATATATTTTGATTTCTTTCAAAATATTGACTTTTTAAACAATGACACTAAAAATTATTTCAAAATATGGCTCTTAGAAAACAACTAAAAGCAGAAAATATGCTTAATCTGATAAAATCCATCCTCCAAACATACAGGAATTATCATACTTAATGGTGAAATATTGATATTGAAATATATTATACTAAAATATAAAGATTATAAAGATTTCTTTTTGATATTGGGAAAGAAACAGAAATGTCCTCTATTACCACCTTTCTAAACGTTGTATTGGCTGTCCCAGCAAGTTCAATAAGGCAAGAAGAAAAGAAAGATATATGAATTAAAAACATATAAATACAACCATCATCATTCAAAGACAGTATAATTTTCCATACAAACCTAAAAGAATATAGAGTTACTATTAGAATTAATAAGAAAAGTTCATCAAGGTCACTGGATATAAGGCAAGTTTTAAGTTGGAAGAGTCAGTATTGTAAAGATGTCAATTTCCTCTTCCCAAAATGATATATAGTCAATGTAATATATAATCCAATAAAAATTCTAGAAATACTTCTTTTTGGAATTTGAGAAGTTGATTCTGAATATATACATCAAGTGAAGACCAGGCATAGCTAAGAAGAACAGAGTCAGAAGACTTATGTTACCAAGTATCAAGTTTATTATAAAAGTAGTATAGTTAGGGGAGAAATATAGACTATAGGATAGAGTAAAAAGTCCAGAAAAAGAGCTATATATATGTGGTATACATATATGTGATCACCTGATTTATGATAAAGAGGCCATGAAAATTCAATGGAAAAATGATGTTTTCAATAAATGGTGCTGGTTCCATTAGATATTCATATAGAAAAAAATACCTGATCCTTATCTTTTATTTATCCAAAAATGAATTTCAGATGATTAGTCTATCTAAATAAGTAACATATAATCTTTACAATTTTGCAGCACTCAAGAACATCATTAAAGAAGTCACAATAATTACTAACAATCAATAGATGGATACACAGATAAACGGATATCAGTGGATAGATAGAAAGGTGATAGGTTAATGACAGACAGTTAAGTGAATATGTAGAAATCTTAATATTTAGATAGATGATGGGGTAGGTGTGTGAGTGTGTGTGTGTTTGTATATTTTGGGAACACACAAAAACTGTTAACAACAATTAACTTTGGGGAGAGATTGGGAGTGAGTAAAAGTGGTAAGGGATAGAGAGAGGTTTTAATTTGTACATCTTGAATTGTTCCCATTTTCTAAGGGTACATTTTAAAATATCAATAGAATATCATAAAATTATGAACAAGTTCAATTTTTTGGTTTACATTTCATTGAATAAAAATCCCAATAAGTATTATTTTGTATGAATCAATACAAGTTTAACAAAGAAAATCTGGTTATGTCTCTTCCCGATTAAAACCCTCAATGACCCCCTACTCCAAAGATAAGATGTCCTAGGGCCATACAAAATAGGAAAGAGTCCTTGAAATGAAAGGCCCTCATTATCTGGACTTTGTCTACATATCCAGCCATGTTGCACACTTTTTCATCAACACCTTATGCTAGATTATGCTGAACTGTCTATGGCTCTCCCAAAATATCATGTTGTCTCATTGGCCTGTGACTTTCCAAGTACAGAGATTCCTCTGCAGGGAATGTCTATATCTTCTTGTCTGTCTGAATTTTTTTGTTTTTCCTTTAAAACTCAGCTCCGACATTAAGTCCTTCAGAAAAGTTAATTACTCCTTCCATGGTATTCCCTTTATATTCTGTATAAATTAGTTTTTTCCCCATATTTAATCATTTTTGAAATACTTGGTTTACTTTTTTATCTCCAACATTAGAATGTGAGCTCCCTATGGGTCAAGCTTTCTCTATTTATCTCTGTATTTGCAGTATACCTGACATGACATATAGCTAAGTAAGAGGGTTCAGTTAATTGATTGAATTAATAAGTTAAAAGTTTCTGGTCCAATAAATGAAAAATTGGACTGTGGTCACGTGTGCACATAAAGACTGTAGAGAGAAAAAAAAATACAGATGTGTAATTACACTTAAAGCTAGATACCTGTGGAAGGAGTTGTTCTTATCAGATGAGCTCTCTTTCAAAGAAATGGCATTTGATTGTTGAATTGATTGATGCACTTCTCTACAACTTGTGTTTGAGTGGAAGAAAGTTCTTAGGTGTACTGGATACTTCTGGGTTGCTTAGCAACAGAATTTAACCTTCAATATTGGCTGCTTCCCTTAGTGGTTATGGAAGAACATCTCATCAGTCTAGTCAAACTGTCACT
Organism: Tadarida brasiliensis; assembly: GCA_030848825.1. Classification (NCBI taxonomy): domain Eukaryota; kingdom Metazoa; phylum Chordata; class Mammalia; order Chiroptera; family Molossidae; genus Tadarida; species Tadarida brasiliensis. Next base: position 70,117,100 of record CM061267.1, on the reverse strand, counting down.
GACCAGCATTTTCAGAGTGTAATTTTTTAAAACTGTTAGAGAGAACTGAATGTACTATATCAGAGTAGTTTGAGACAGAATGATTTGAAAGATCTAGAAACAGGGTAGTCTGAAGTCCTAAGATTCCTATGAGCAGGAATATTCTCTACATAATTTTCGTGCTGCCATATTCAAGGGAAAACAGCTCTTGCTAACCAAGTGGTAGCACATTACAAAAAACAAACTAACTGAAAAACCTTAATAATAATAATAACAACAACAACAACCTCTTGGTCAAATTTGATGGGATTCTTCTAGTAATTCATTTCTCCCAAAATAAAATCAAACTGATTTATTAAATTAATTAAATTGTGATTGAAAATGAAACAATGCCAGGAAATGACTTGATGATTTTATGAAAATTAAGAAAAGTTATAGACATGTATTTTCTCCCCCCCACCCCCATAATATCTAACTTAGGAGATTTTGTAGCTCTGTTAAAGTTAAATCAATATATGATGCTTTGGATAAATAACACTTTCAGAGAAAGGAATAATGACCAATAATATATGGCATCATATTTATTTTACCAGTACATACGCCTGAATGGTTCATTACTTCAGTTTTCACTCATTCATTTAACAAATATTTAGTAAGCATTTACTGTATGCCAGGTATAGCACCAGATGCCAGGGACACAACGAGGAGAAAAACAGGCAAATTCATGTCCTTTTATAATCACTAGACACCCAGTGAATCTGCTTAATTATTTTATCTCTGCAGAACAGATTTCTCTGCTTCTTAGTCTACAACTTCTAAGTGACACTTCCTCTCTTCAAAGGCCAACCCATACTGTACTGTTTCGAACTTCAGTTCCAAAATCCAACCTGCTTAGGCTAGCTCAGCCATTTGCCCATTTTGGACAGTCACCGTGGCAGAGGCTATGGGTATGGTAGTAAAAGCACAGCCACTGAGGATATGCCCCATGTGTGAATGGGCCCATTGAGGTGCCTGATTTTGGAATGCACCTTAAAAATACCTCTACAAATATATAGAGCTAGAGGATTTTTTTTTATGGGTTGATACATTCCAAAGAATGTTTTTGGAAGAATAACTTAACAAAATGTCAGACCCAAGTTCTCCTTTTACCAATTGCTGTTCCATGAGTCTGGGCAGATAATTTGAAGAATGCAAATAATTTGCTCTAGGGATGGGTCATAGTCTCTCATGCATATATCATCCCCTCTGCTCTTATTATCATTACATAAATATTTAAAAGTGCTGAAGTATTTTGCATGTGGATAAAATACTCCTTTGACACCACATTCACGAGTTCCAAATTCTTCCCTCTACTTCACAGCTCATCTTGGTACTTAGTTCTTCACCTCTTGCTCCCTTTTCAACCCACTCCCATCTATCCTCTCTTCCTAAAACTGCCCTGAAACTACTTCACCAAGGACTTGACAACACACTTTGTGATAAATATTAAGAATTTTTTTTTGCCCTTATTCTACCTGATCTCTCAGAAAGATTTGGTGTCTTCGTTATTCCCTCCATAAAACAAGTATTTCCTTAACTTCTATGTCATCACATTCTCCTAGGTATCAAGAATAAGATTCTGATTGTGAAGAAGCACATTGGAGAGAAGGGGAGGGTCTCCTGACTCTTAGTGGGGGTGGAGGGTAGAAAAGGGGAGAGAAATGACTTACCTATAGACTCTATGTGGTGTAAGGAGAGTAAAATGATGGAAAGACTCTTCAGCATCAAGACCTGTGCTCCCTTGGGTTCATAAGGTGAAGTGGATAGATATCCTTTCCTCAGGTGCCCAGGAGCTCAGAGCAATCCCATGTTGTTCAAGCATTTTGCTCAAGACAACTAGCCTCTTCTGCTGGAGGAAGCAGGTAAGAATGATGAAGCCAGGATGGAGGAACAGCACATTCAATCTATTTTCACCCTCCTACCCTTCAATGCGGCATGTGGTAATTTGGAGATGCCAGTGCACTGGCTGAGATCTCTGCCTCCCACATGAGTATTCAAAGGCATATAGGATACCCAATAACTATGGGCCCTGATACAACATAGCATTTGATTTACTATTAGCTAGAGAGCTGCATGAGTTCTTAGGATATCTAAGACAAATAAAAAATACCACATAAAAGTGAATTGCTTTTGATCTTTCCTACAGATATGAATCAACAGGAATATATTAATAGCCTCAAACCACATACCTGTGTCTGTGTAGATCATTTTTAGTAAATAAGCCAAGGTATTTGTGATTGGAACTACCACCTGGTTACTGCAGTCTACTGTCATCTATCATGATCCATATTTTCCCCCTTTGGGCCAGTCTGGTGAATGAAATGGGAATAGACAGAGAACACCACCCAGCATGCTTCACTTCTTTACTGGTGCCATTAGCTTCTGATTTGCTACCTTTATTGGCAGGGAGACAAGTCTCAGGGGCTTCTACTTTGTCCTTCCTACCACAGTTGCCTTTACACCACATTTCAGAGAAACAATATGAGAGTTTGAACAGTGGCTAAGTATATCTAACCCTAGTATGCCTTTGAAGACAAGGGAACCTTACCTGTGGGCATATACAACAAAGCCTCATCTTATACCAATGCCACAGGGCCCTTGCATCCCAGTGGGGCTTTCCTGTTTGCACTTATATGTGAGATAGCACAGGATCCAGCTGGTACTCAGCTGTATGAAAAACCTAGGAGCGTGGCCGTGTATGCTTTGACCAATGGGAGATAAGATCAGATGAATACTTACTTTTCAAATTCTCCTCCTTGCAGTGTTTGGAGACACAGCAGTTTCACAGAGCTTCCTGAAGATAACTTACAAGATGTTTTGTTATAAAACTCATTAATATGCTCTCTTGTATTTACTCTCCCTCTTTCCTTCCTTATTCTTTTCATTAGCTCCTCCTTTCTTGCTTAAATTCCTTAATAAAATGTTAGTATATAAGTGTTTATTCCTATTTTGTTTTGTAAGTAACCAGGTTAAGGTGTTAATAAAATGAGGACAATAAAAGTCTCCACCTTATAGGACTGTTATTAGGATTAAATGGGAATATTCAGGAAAACTGCTTAGCCTAGTACTTGTCACATGGTACATGCTTGATGTTAAGCACTATTGTCATTATTTTTATTGTTGTCGTTTTTGTTAGTAGTAGTAGTAGTAGTAGTAGTAGTAGTAGTAGTAGTAGTATATTCTACTCCTTCAAAGGAACAATTTCAAAGTTCTTGTGTGCGCTATAAAGCATCTAGGCACAAAAGCAGCCTTGGTAACTTGATGTCTTGAGTCATCTAAAGTCATCTAAAAAAATAATATTGTAGCCTCTATGTTTTCTGTAACTGCTATATTTTAAAACTCAGGTTTTGAGTGGAACATGGGAAATGAAAACACATTGTATTCTGGGGCATTCATAACAGGCAGTATTTTGTAGCAGTGTGGTAAGTGTTCTTTTCAGCAATATATTTCCAGTAAGAAAAAAAATATGAAAATTAGAACTCCTTATAAGTTCTTGGTAATAACAAAACTAGAGTGAATGGCAAAAGCATTTCCAAGAGACCTAGTATGCACCTAGTCCTTGCTTATGCTTCCTAAACAAATAATTTTTATTCAGAAGGCTGCAGATACATATGAAACATAGAACACTATATTCCCTTCCTAATCCATTGATTAGTTTCTGTAATGAAAATAGTAAAGGCTGAACAAGTTGTTTTTTTTTCACCTGCAATGTTAGTATTGAGTGTACTCAGCATTAGAAATAAATATCTTCTGTACAATTATTCTTTTTAAATGTACCCCAAATATTTTAGGTCATACTATTTTGTGCCTACTAAAGAAAGTCCTTAAGTGCACGAGACCATATCAAATAAATAGAAGAAGTGATATTAAATGATTACTGATGGCTCCTGAAGCATATGTTTCACAAACCAGCCTGTGAGTGTCGACCTTTCTCTCTACTGCTTCCATTCCTGGTTGCTCCAGTTGTCTGCAGCATGTGAAGCCATTTGGGAAGTGTAGCCACAATAGTTTCTTGCTATGATGCCAGTGTTCATGCCAAGGTTGCTGGATCTCAGAATGCAGGGTAGGATTGGCTTCCGGGCAGAAACTGGCAGGAAAATGGGTTCCTTCTCAGATATACTTTGAATCAAAACACAAAACCCATCATTCCAAAAAGTCTCTCTCAAATGAACTCATCAGTCTTTGCTCATGCCTCTTGGCTCAGAATCTCATCAAATCTCTGAAACTCTGTTCCTTTTTGTAGTTCTTTTCTCTTTCTGCTCCTCAGAATGGGCAATCTCAATTAAGCTATCTTCAGATTCAGCTATTCTTTCTTCTGCCTGCTCAGATCTGATGCTGAACCATCTAGTGAACTTTTTATTTCAGTTATTATGATTTTAAACTGCACAATTCATTATGGTTCTATTTTATATAATTTTTTCTCTTTATTGATATTATCTATTTGGTGAGATAATGTATTTATACTTTCCTTTACTTCTTTTCACGTTTGTTTGTTTTTAGTTCTCTGATTATATTTTAAGTCGCTGATTTAAAGTCTTTGTCTAATAAGTAAGAATAATTACTGGGCTTCCTCAGAGACAGTTTCCATTTATTGCTTTTTTTTTTTTCTTGTTAGTTTTCATGTTTCATAATTTTTTGTTAAACCTGGACATTTTAAATGATTAACATGATAACTTTGGAACTTAGATTTTCCCCTCTCTAGAGCTTATTGTTGTTGATGTTAGTTGTTATTGTTGTTGTTGTTTATCTAGTGATATGTCTGAAATAATTCTATGAAGTCTGTATTTTTTGCCACGTATGTTCACTAAAATCTATACTTGGTTAGCTTAGTGCTTACCTGATGATTGGACAGAAATTTCCTTAAATGCCTGCAATAAATAGATCTCCCAGAGTTTGCTAAGGGACCCTGTATGTGTGTTTGGGTACACATTTAACACTCAACCAGGCAGCTGACAACTCTGCTTTAGCCTTCATTTCCTGTTTGTCCAGACCTGGGTTAGAATCTGAAGTGAAAGTCTGAAATAAGAATTTAGGGCCTTCTCAGTACTTTCCTAACCATGCACACTACCCTGGGCATGGGCATAGCCCTATGCATACACCCAGGAATATGCCTAGAGCCCAGGAATATGTAGGACCTTTACAAAGCCCTCTATATACATCACATTATCCAGATTTTCCTTTTAAATTTCTCCATTAGCCTATTGTTTTCCCCAACTATTTTTCACTGCCTCGGGCAGTCTTGATGTTTACTAATTGCCTCTAATCTTTTCTGATGAACAGCTCCAGATAAAGGACTGTTAGCCCTAGGCAAGCTCTGATTAGGTTCAAATAAAAGGCAAAGTTGAAAATGGGGTCTTCCAATGAACCATCAGACTTGCCAACTAATGATCATTCTCTGGGACTAAAGTTTTGAAGGGCCTTCAATTCCATTCAGCCCCTCCAGTGACTCCAGTTGATTCCTTTTCACTGTAATTGGATGTTGCTGGTTTTCAAGGCAACTGTTGAGTTAAAAAATAGAAGATGGAAATAATATAACAAAAATACCTCAAAGCTCACAGTTCTTATAGAGATTCAGCTATTTTTTATTGAATAAATACTTCTTGGAATGCTACAAGCCTTTGTTTAATTATCAGAGTTCTTATAAAGTTGATTCTAACAAGTTTTGCCAGTGTTCTTGTTACTTTAAGAGATGAAAGAATTTTTGAAGGTCCGCTATTTTCACTGACCTTTCACTTGCTTTTATTTTAGGCTCTCATTTGACTTTGCTTTACATTTTGTCAACTTCAGTATCAAAACCCTGTCCAAGTTTGATGTTAGAACTTTCCCTGAGAAAGCAAAGGTGAATGAAGACCTGCGTACAACTGCACTGTTTACTTCCCAACAAAGCTGTTTGAAGTATATTAGCCTTCTCTGTGCAGTCTGTCAGCCATTGTGCTAAAAACTTGGCCGATCATTTGATTCTCAGATTGTGGAAGTTGAACTGAATTATTCATAATGCATAAAACCATCTTTCAATAAAAGATTTAACTGTACTATTGATGCAGCTATAGGGCATATTTTAGTTCAGTAGTACAAAATTTGGCTTCTAATGATAATAATGCTATCTATAACCATGATAAAGTTAATAAACATAATTTTCCAAGGCAATTCATTATTATTATTATTATTTTGCTTGAATTGACTTACTCAGATTCCAAGAGAAAATTCAACTAAGCTTTGATTTTGAAATATATACTAGAGTGTACTATATGCAGAACAGAGTAGCAGTGAAGATCTTAAATTCTGAAGCCAGAGTGCCTAGGATTGAATATGGTCTAGGGTTGAATCCACCTCTTTCTTGTGGATGTCTTTGGGCAAGGTTTCTGAAAGTTGGGCATCTCTGTCTCCTCAGATTAGCATGTCTTCCATGCTCTTTGGGAGTTCCTTCTCTCTCTATCAAGACTTTAGCAGAAAGTCAAAGCAGTTGTAGGAATAACTTTATTTGTTACCTTTTCCTATGCTTCCTGTTGTCTAAAATCTGAAAACAGTAGTTTCATATATTCTGTCCGATATTTCAATTGCTTACATCAGGGCATGTTCTAAAACAGTTACTTTGGCATGGCTGGAAGTGGAAGTCCCTCATTATTATTATTTTTAAAATTATCAAATTCTCCCCAATTTTGCCAGTGAAAGTCTCATCAGATTCTTACATTGTCCCTTTGAATTTGCATTCATTATCATTTTTGGAAGTTTTTAAAATATATTTTTTGAAGTAATACGTACTCACAGTACATTGCGTAAATACAAGTATATGGCTTCATTGTTTTTGGTTTTGTCCATAATTATTGATTTTATTAAATTCTGATCAAAGCACGACAATATATTATTTCTAATTTAAACATTTTGTATCTCTCGAGGTCCATATATATGGCTGACTTTGTGAATGTTCAGTGTGCACTTGAAAAGCAGTATCATTCCCTATTTTGAGAAAAGTTTGATATATATCCATAAGATAAACATTATTAAAATTGTTGAGGTTTTTTTTTTTTAATCCTCACCTAAGGATATTTTCTTTATTGATTTTTAGAAAGAGTGGGAAGGAGGGAGGGAGGGAGGCGAGAGAGAGAGATAGAAACATAGATGTGAGAGAGACACATCAACCGGGGCAGGGATCAAACCTGCAATCCAGGTACGTGCCCCTGACTGGGAACCAAACCACAGATCTTTCGTCTGTGGGCCGGCATTCCAACCATTGAGCCAAACCAGTCAGGGCTGTTTAGTTCTTTTATAGTCTAACTTATTTTGCATCCACTTTATTTCTCTTTAGACTGAAAACTATGTTAGTATCTCCTATGTCTAGTGTATTAATGACTGTTGAGCCATGTATTATATAGTAGTTTCTGTTTTATCAATGTTACGCTGTGCTATTTGGAATATAATTATACATAATTGCTATAGTAATACTTGTGAATAGTAAACTTTAGCATTACAGAGTATCTTATTGTTTCTCACTTAGTACTTACTTTTATTTTAATTTAGTCTAATTTCTACCTGGTCAGTCATCAAGGTTTAACAAGCCCTTCATTATTTTTGTTTTCACTTGGTATAACTTTGCACTGTCTGCTGTTAATACAGTGAGATAAGTGTCTTAAATGAACAGCACTATTTCTACCTTCTAATTTTTTAATATATTTTGTTTTGGTTTGGCCCATTCTTACCTGCATCCATCTTTCTCATCATCATCTGGTCTCCCAAGGACACCTCCTTTTCTGAGATGTCCCCTTCTGCAGAGGTGGTGACTTCCCAAGACTGTCACATTTGGTCCCATTTATTTCCAAGCCTCTTCTTTTTGACTCCCAGTAGCCATGCTCTGACCTACCAGGTTTAAAGTTCATGTTCAGTATTTCCCATTTAAATGGTGATAGTTGATACGATCTGTTTTCCACCAATGCAGGTCCCAGGCACACTTTCCTCTTCTCTGGAGAGTATCCACCTGACTTTCGGCTCTAGAGTGGGTTCCAGACAGAACTCTTCTGGTTTCGGCTATTTATTACCCATGTCCATGAATATTGGAATTTTGCATCATCTACGTCCCCTAGTCATGCTCTAAATATGGTAATTGGGAGACATTTATTTTATTTTATTGTTTCTGTGTGCTTTGCACAAAGGTGTGAGAAAATATTTAAATTTAGCAGCTTCCATCATTTGTGGAAAATCAGAAGATACCGGCTATTTTTTCAGCTCCATTTTTGGGTTTACTTTGCTTTTTTTTTTTTTTTTTAACATTTCTAAGTCACTTAAGATATGTCTATTTTAGGTGAAGGGATTAAGAAGTATAAATTGGTAGTTACAAAATAGTCATGGGGATGTAAAGTACAGCATAGAGAATATAGTCAATATTATTGTAATAACTATGTATGGTGCCAGGGGGGTACTGGAAATACCAGTGGGACTAATTTGTAAAGCACATGATTATCTAACCACCATGCTGGTATGCCAGAAACCAGTGTAAAATAATATTGAAAGTAAACTTTAATTGAAAATAAAAATAAATAATAATAATAAAAGAGGAAAAAAAAAGATGTCTTTTTTATATAATGTAGAATTGGATTTTGCTTTAAAAGATCATTTAAAATATTGTTCTCCTAACTGAATTAAGCCCAATAACTTTTATTGGTATGAGAGTAAGTTTGGTTCCTGCTCTGCATTTTATCTAATGTTTTGTTTACTTTTCCATTACATGGACTCTTTTCTTTCCTTTTCTTAAAGTTGTTTTTGTCATAATTAGCTTGTCTTTATATAGCAAAGGTTTAACTTTATACTTTTACCTTCATACAAAGTGGAAAACTGTGTGATATGTAACTTCTTTTATCTCTCTGTCTCCATTTCTACTACCTTTCAGTCCTACTCAATAAAATTCTCTTCTTGTTTGCCTTTGTCCCCTTACATAGCTAAGCTTCTACCATTAATTTTCAGCTTTAAACAATATACTTCGACTTTCGATGTTGCACCTTTTCTCCCTGTCATGGAATTTTTGTTAGCTGTCATTTCTATGTTCAGAACATTTAACATTTACAGACCATTTTGCTACTTTTATTTCAATCCTTTTTCAGTCAAAATTCTACTGTTAAGGGCATTCATTTTTCATCACCACCCCTTTAATAAATTTTTATAACAACTTGGATGGATGAAAATTGTGCTCTAGTAGAATCTTCAGGAAGGTCTCATGAACACAATAATCTCCAATTTTCTGTATATTCAAAATTATTGGTAGCCTTTACACTTCACAGCTTGGGTGAGCAAATTATTCTTGGTTCACACTTTTCCCCCTATGTATTTTGAATTTTTTTTTCTGATGCAGATTTTTATTATGAAAAGACATCTAATGTGAAACTTTTTCTTTTGCTTACAAGAGATTCAGTATATTTGTTTGGATGTCCAAGGAATACTTTTTTTATCATTGCATTTCAATAATTTAATAGGCTATAGCTTAGTATTGACAACATATCCAGTGAGTTTTTTCATCTGCCAGAATGATATATTAATTTTTATCCTATTTCTTGTGGTGTCCTTAGATGAAGGATGATCAAATTTCTTTTCTATTATTCTATTCAAAATAGATAAATTCTCCTTAATTAGAATCAAGAGTTCTTCTGAAAATGATGATGAGAAGACCCAAGGCCCCCTTTTTAAGTTTCATGTGTCAAAAGTTCCTTTAGCCATTGCAAGGAGATTTTATAAATTTTTTTTTCTGTATTGATTTTAGAGAAAGAGGAAGTGAGAGGGAGAGAGAGAGAGAGAAAATTGCAAGCAGATGTTAAACCATGACTCCTCTGAGTCATGTGAATCTGACTGGCTGCTTTTGCCCTTACATGCTCCCTTGTTTCAGTAGAGCATCTATCTCCTGCCCTCCTTTGCAGATTTCTTCACAAACATCATCTTCAAATGTGGTGCCCATGCATGTAGATATTATGGTATGCTGGTATTTTCTGAAATCTACCACCTCTATACTTTTCTAAAATTTTCTATGCCGCTCTCTTTATTTTTTCCCAGCTCCTGTCCTAAGAACTTCAGGTCTCAGAATGAGAACTACTTTTTCTAGCAGAGAATATTTGTTACAGATGTATGAGCTCTCCCAGCCTCAAGACTTCATCTTCATTCCCTGTTCTCTGCAGCACCTTTACCACTTTCTGTATGGGTTTGCTAACCAACTCTACCTTTGTCAGAACTTACATAGGATTTGGAGTTTGCAAGTTTTCTCTCTTCTAGATTTGCTGACAGGTTATTTGTGTGTGAAATTTTTATTGCTTTGCTATTATTATTTACGGTAATCTTAGCTGCTCTAACAAAAACATTTCAATGGGGTAACAAAAAGAAAATGTGTTTCTTGCTCATGTAAAAGTCCGATGTGAGAGTTCTTGTCGACGAATGTGTTTCCTCCACGTGGTGATGTAGGGCGCTAGGCTGCTTCTGTGTTGTCGCTCCACTAGGCTGGGCCTCAGAGTTCCCCACATTCAGCTGGGAAATAGAGGGAGAGAAGAAAAAGAAGACTTGACTCACTTCTTAACCACCTTAGCCCAGAATCGACACACATCCACTTCTGCTCACAAGTTTAGCTGAGAACTATGCACATGGTTTCACCTAAGTGACCAGCTTGGTGCTTTGTCCATCGCGGGCACTCAATACATGTTTGGTGAATGGGAATGCTTTGTTGCTTTTTCATTATATGAATCATCTCTTACGCAGCCTCCAGTAAAGTGAGATTTTGAGCAGATTATGAAACATCGTCAGGAAACGGGTTGTTTTGACCTAGAAACAATGAGATTACTGTGGTGGTTCTGAGAAGGAAGAATGAGTGGTGTGTTTGGCCATGAATACGCTATCCCATGTGTGATCTCCATTCACATATGCGGAAATGTGCTGTGTGTGTGTTGATGATATCAGTGGGCTTCTTGCAAATACCTTAAACTGAATTATTATTTTTTAAACTACCTGTCTCCCGTTTTCCAACACAATAATCTGAGTTCCACTAGATTTTCTCTATTTCACCTTAGGTTTACTTGTGTTTTATAACTTCTGTTATTAGATGCTAGACAGATGAGGGGGTGGAGGATGGGTGGAAAGGGGAATCGAATATAGTCAACAACACTGTGATAAGTTTACACAGTGGCAGATGATTACTGGAATTAGTGGGGTGATCACATTGTAGGGCATAAAAATGTCAGATCACTATATTGTACACCTGAAACTAAACATAACCAATATAAGATTGCATGCCAACTATACTTAAATAAAAAATAAAATAAAATGAATTGAATGAACTTTTGAACACAAAAACAAACAAACATACAAAGGTTGGGCTCTCCAGACTTTGTAAGATGGGGAGTAGTTTCCCAGAAACAACTCTAAACAATGGAAAGAAGGCATACGTATTTGATCGGTAGCCTTGTTCTCTGTCACTGTTTCTCTTATTATTCTGTATGGTTTCCAAAAAAAGTGGGAAGATTCAGAACTAATTTGCTGGAAAAAAAAATTCCCAGAATAAATTTTAATGTAAGCAATTCAACTGCTTTCTAAATAGCCTTTGAAATGTTTGTGGTTTGTTGTTTCTGCTATTAATTGATTTTCTTTTTGTGTAGGACTCAACTGGTGCTTTGTTTTCGTTCCAAAGATGATATAATGATGCCACAGAGAATCCGAAGAGAACTCAATAATCACTGTAGTTTTCAACTGTAAGTCTAAAATTTTGTGCAAACAAGCTAAGTACTTACCACCAACTTGTAATGAAAGCTGCTTTTAGAAATAGTCACCTGAACTCTGTGTCCTAAGTAGCAGAGTGGGATCTGACTCTAATTTCATTCTATAAGCAATGAGGTTATGGATGGCATGTGATGTGTTTTATATCCATTTATACAGTTCCTACTCAGGTGAAATATTTATAGGGTCTTCTTGCAAATTAACTGTAAGACTTTGCTAATTTATATTGATCAAAACCTGGGAACATGACTGACAACTGGGAAGGTAATTTTTAATTTGAACCACAATTTGAGTCACATTTATTATTAGAAGTATAAGTATCTGAGATCTTGGATTTCACGTATTACCTCAGCAGCACAGACTATTTGCTCAGTTGAATAACTCAGTGAAGACATACACTATATAAAGTTCAAATGACAGACATTTCTTATAAATGCAGAAAAAAACTTAAAAATTTAGGAAGATACAGATATTGGAATGGAAGGGATTGCTTACTCACTCCTAACTATGCACCCCTGGAAGCCCCCCAAAATTTTCCTTAATTAAGTTGCAGCTTCTTAATTCACAGACATAATCCAGTTGCTAGCTGTGGAACTCATTGATTAAGAGGAATCACACTATGTGGATCCTTTTTCTAAGCCTTAGTGTGACCTGTCAATATTTTTCAATGTGACTATGTACTGGGAAAAGAGAAATACTTTGATATTCTGAAGATAATTAGATACTAACTCTAACCTAACACAAATATCCAGAATTCCAAAACACTTATATGATCAACCAATTAATGGTAAGGTTTATAATGGTCAGGTGATAGATACAATGATTTGATAGAAAAATATATTCACGAATCCAAAGTAATTCCATGGACCTTGAAATATTCAAGTGTTTCATCTAACTATGTTTCCAGTGGCAAATTAACATGTCCTTGGTACCTGATATGTAGTTATTGACTTAGACTATGTTTTTTCTTGTCCCAATAATTCAAAATAACACAAAATAGCAAGAAGAACAGCAGACTTTCACTGTCTTACCTCAAGGTTATGTCAATTCTCTTGTTCTCTAATATATAGTCCAGAGAGATATTGATCATTTTGATATCCTTCAGAACATCATGCCATCCATTACATTGATATGTGTATATTAGTTGGATCAGATGGGCATAAAATGCCTTGAAACACAGCTTGGGAGAGAACAGACAATAAATCCCATGAAAATTCAGAAGCTTGCCACATCAGTGAAACATCTAGGAATCCACTGGTCTGAGACATGCAAGGTATCCCATTTTTCTCTCACTTTACACTGTACAATAAAGAAGCACAATATTTATCAAGCCCTTTTGGATTTTAGAAGCAACATATATGATACTTGAATTCACTATCCCACCAATTTACTGGGAAAGCCATGAGGTTGCCAGATTTAAGTCATGTCCAAAGCAAAAGAAGGCTCTGCAGCAGGTCCAGACTATGGCATAACCTGTCCTACCACTCGAGCCTTATAACCAAGCAGTCTCAGGGTAATAAATGTGTGACACAGAGAAATATCATGTGGTGTCTCTTGCCAATCCCAAAGAGGAACCACAGTGCAGAACTTCCTCTAGGGCTTGGAGTAAAACCATGCCTTCTTCTAATGAGGACTAGTCTCAATTTGAAAAGCCAGACTCCTAGATACAAAGAATGGACTGGTGGTTGCCAGAGGGGAAAAGGATTGGGGGAATGGGTGAAAAAGGTGAAGAGATTAAGAAGTACAGATGGATAATTACAAAATAGTCATGGGCATGCTAAGGATAGCATAGGAAACATAGTCAATAATATATGATGCTGGGTGTGTACTGAAAATATTGGGGGTAACATTTTGTAAAGTAAATGATTGTCTAACCACTATACTGTACACCTGAAACAAATACAAAATAATATTGAATGTTAAGCTGCAATTGAAAAAAAAATAAAGATAAGTAGATTTAAAAAGAAAAGTCAGCTTCTGAATCACTACTGAACTTCAGTAAAGACTGAATGTATTCTGTAAAGACTATAGTCTTAAGACCCAGGAATACAAAGAGATTATGACACTTAAACTGCTCATTGTGAATGAAATTGTTTCATCCATTGAGTCAAGTGCAGAAGCATGTCATTGTCCAATGGGTGCTGAATATGGGCTGGGCCCTCGCAGACCAGAAAGGATGGATAGCTTGCATAAACAGGATCCTCAGGGTTCCTGTTTCTACCACTGTTTTGCCTTAGCCATAACTACACCTATAGTCTTTTAGGAATTTCCTTATGTCCAGTTACCTAAAGAGAAAAAAAACAATGGAGTCTATTTTATATTTTGCAGTGGGTTTTTTCCGCATGATATTTTGTCGCCAGCAAAAACTTGATAGTCACTACATAACAGAACTCCTCAGGGATGGCCCTGAGTGACAGCAATGAAAGAAGCCATTGCACTTGGTTGGCTTGTCCCTGGTCCATGGTAGGAGAGTTTGCCTGAAGTATTGATTTACACTAAAACTATTTCTTCAGCAACTCCGAAGTTATTGTAAGTCTTTAAATACCCAGTAATAAATCGATCTCTGCTCACACCTGCTCAAGAGCATTATAGTCTCTGCAAATGAACCCTGACCAAAGAAATTTAACTAACATTTTATGACTGGACTATATAATATATTATGCTCATGATCTTAAAAGCATTATAGTCAAATGACATATATAAAGAACAACTTTTGCTACTTTTGTTTGCGTTTAGCAGAAATCACTCCTATATATATGGTTGTGCTAAAACAAGCCCCATCTTCACAGAGTAGTGGAGCTGTGATAATATAGATTGAGAAAATGTGCTTTAAAAAAATAACTTCTCAGACCCTAAGAATACATAGAAGTGAATTTGACAAATAGGAATGCATTTGCCTGGTGAGAACCACAAGAGATTGAACACTATCTTTTGGTTAATAAGTCAACTGCCCTGAATGCTTGGGGTCATAAAATGTCTAAGCCATGGTGTATTGGGAATTTTTAAATGCAGCTTTATATGACCTAAGTGAATGATTGAAATATTGATGTAGGTATTACTCTAGAAAGAACATTAACATTTTTTCTTAATATTAAAAGTCAGTATTGAGTTCCATCTAGCTGGCCTGATAAATGAACCACCCTTGAGAAAGTAGTAGCGACTGATACGCACCTGATTTGACTAAAGGAGCGGAAAACTATAAAATCAATAATCTAAAGGTCTTGTTTTCTGGAAACCTTCAGGCCAAATATGCCTTCTTTGGAAATGTCAGTACAAAACATGTAAGTAGTGACATTTAATCTATTTCTTTACCAAAAAAAAAAAAAAAGAGCAAAATTTATGTTATAAAGGTTAAAGGACTTTTTCTTTCTAGAGTATATAGTGGCAATTCTGGAATTAATTCTTTGTTAAATTTATTTAGGGCTATGATGAATATAATAATATCCATTAGCATTTAGTTCCTGCCATTGACTGGCTCTGTGTTAAGTATTTCGGGTAATTTAAATAGCCTTGTGAAATTGCAGAGATAAAATCTGAACCTGGTTTTTCTGGCCACAAAACTTGCAATATTCCTCAGTGCCACCTGAAATAAATACATGTGTAAATACATTTGAAAGGATATTTCATAATAAAGGACTAAGTGATTTAGGTGTTGATTTAATGCAGGAAAGCTAAATGGCTTCACAATATTAGGATAATGAATATACAATAAGAACACAGTAGTTTTCTCACATTTAAGCTCATCTCTGAACTAAGTTGTCAGAGAGGTGAAGGTATTATGTCTTTTTGTAATTTTTATTACCTCCTGGCACAAAATTTCTCCAGTGGGGTCTTATGCCCTTCTCTGGCTGATCAGTGAGATGGAATACACACTGTTAGATGTTTGCATTGCCTCCAGTCTTGCCACCATGGCTTCCCATTCGTGTGCCCCTTGGGGAAAGCACTGGGATGAGAATCTACTTGTTTATTAAATTTCTTCAGGGTTTCATAAATGTCTTTGGTATTCCTACCTGCTCTACATTTTCCCCCCTTGATAATGCCCTGTGATCTAAAGGTTACACGTCACTTTCTTTCTCAACTTCTCAAGCATCAGAACTTTTCTAAAGAGAGTTCTTCTCAACTAATTGCCAGAGGGAAATGTAAGAAAAGTATGTGCTTCCTTGTATCTTATATCCATGCCCACCCAAGATCAGAGACACTGAGCGATCAGATGGATAACGTGGCATCTGGTGGGGACCAGCCAGCCTCCCTCTCAGTCGTCCCAGTGCTTTCCCAGTGGGCACATGAATGGGATGGCCATATTGGCCAGGATTGAGGCAACACATACATCTAACAGAATGTATTCTGTCTCACTAAGACTGATTCTTGCTCCTGAATGTCCAACCCAATAGCAGCAAAAATTGACATGAAATCCTCAACATGGTACCATCCCTTGATGAGCTCACCCAGCTCCTTGATGGTAAGTTGAATAAATCTGATCTCTTCTTCTCTAGAAGGCAGCAACTTGTCTTTACCTGGATTGATACATATTCCAGTTATGGATTTAATTTTTCTACCCACAGAGCTTTGACCATTTGAGCCCAAGGACTCACAGAACATCTGATACTGCATCACGTTGCTTCAGACCAAGGAACCCACTGGTCTTCCACACACTGTATCACCCATCAGCTGCTGGACTAACAGAATGTTGGCATGCCTCTCACAGGGGCAGCTCGAGCATTAGCATAGAGATGACTTGCAGGGTCGGGGCATGTTTATGGTGCTGCTGTAGGCAGAATACTGATTCCTGGAACCCAAAGGATATAAGAAAGCATGACTGCTCTCACCATCATTCCAAGTGATCAACGTGAAGAGTTTTTGTTTTCTATCAGTATAAGTTTGGGCTCTGCTTTACCTGAGGTCCTTGTTCTTTGGTGGGAGTGGGGGCTGGGGTTAGGAAGGAATCTTTCACCAGAGGATCCAGTAACCTGCGAATTGCCACCTGGTCATATAATGCTGTTCAAAGCACCAAAGAAAGAAGTTACTGTGCTAGCCACATTAATTGACTCTGATTAGCAGGAGGAAACAGATTTGCTGCTGCATAGGGGAGGCAGCTATGGCTGAAAATCAAGGGACTCACTGGGGTGCCTGTTTCACTTCCATGTTCAGTAATAACCATGAATGGGCATTTATAGCAACCATCACCTGAATAGGGCATAATAACCATGGGAGCTCAGACTTTTGGGTGATGAAGGTGTGTGTCTCACCACCAAGCCAGCAAAAGTACTGGCTGAGGTTGAGTGGAATCTGAGAGTAGTTGAATTGAGAGATGATGAAAATCCATTGTGGGTTTAAAAATAATTACAGCTAGTCCCACTAGTTTCCCTGTTTCATAAATTTTCACTGGCTACTCCTTCAGAGAAATAGTGAAAGGATAGAATTTAACATAGGGCATGTGTGAATTGGAATATTACAGTGTGGACCTTAATCGCTCGGCCAGTGTGGGTCAGTGGATTGAGCGTCATTCCGTGGACTGAGAGGTCCCAGTTCGATTCCTGGTCAGGGCACATGCCTGGGTTGGAGGTTTGATCCCCAGTAGGGAGCGTGCAGGAGGCAGCCGACATATGTTTCTCTCTCACATTGATGTTTCTGTCTCTCCCTTCCTTTCTCTCTAAAACATCAATTTAAAAACAAAAACCAAAAACATATTTTAAAAGTGTCGACCTTAACCAATATTGTCAATGCCTGGTTCATCTCTCCCTGGCTTTACCATTTCAGTAGACCCTAGCTGACTTCTAGTTCTTTTAATTGCTAGCAGTTGCGTCTCTTTGCCCCAAGGTGTTCTCCAGAGCTACAAAAGGTCACTTTTACCCCTGCATGTGGTAGTCTGGAATTGCCAGGAAATTATTTTCTCCTCCTCCCTACACCCTAGCAGGGACAGCTGTCCATCAATGACAAACCGGGGTTGGTGAATGAATAGCCCAGTTTCCTCACTCAGAATTGGCAAATATCCCCTTGGAAATTCTACTTGCCAAGATCATCTCTCATCTGTTCCCCTCTTTCTAGAATCTTAGCCCATCTAGTCTTAATTGTTCCAGTAATCTTTTCTCTAATGCCTTTACTTTGGTAATTTTTCTTTTTAAGTTTAGCAACTTTTCTAATCGATTGGTAGGATCGTTGGTGCAAGCTGCTCTATCCTAACCAGCAGTGGAAATCCTCAGGGAACCACTTCTGCCTTCCTAACATAATGCCCGGTTATTTTTTTAAAAATATGTTAACAATAGGTAGCATTTATTGAGAAATTACTATTTGACATGCTTTATAATGGTCAGCATGCATACATTATATATAATTATCCATCTACAGACATTATTCGTAATTTACATACAAAACTGAGCTAGACAGAGGCAAAATAACTTTCTAATGATTACAATTTAATTACTAAGTGATCTCGATTTGAAGCCAAGTCTGGTTCTAAGCTCTTTACTGCCTTACCTGCGACCCACCAGTTTCATATGTACAGCAAAATTAAGTGTATAAAGTGCAGATTCCCAGGCCTAACTCAGAGATATTCTGATTAATTTTGTCTCTAGGGAGCCTCAGAATCAACATTTTTGGCAAGGAGACCAAACAATTTGATGTATAAATTCTAAGACTATATTTTGAGAACCATTACCCTACATGAGATTACCTAACTATTTTATACATTATATAAGTATATAAGCTTTGAAAGATTGTAATTTATTTTATTGAATTCAGACGTGAAATATGATGCTTTGAATATGATTCTCATAGGATGTAATACAGCACATAGAAGAGCTTCAAGAAATATTTTATGCATAACAACAAATATTCTGCAAGAGGGACTGTATACATGATTTGATATTATTATGGTCTAGCAGGAATAAGAAAAACCAAAAAATGTTCTCATTTCAATAGTGCAAGAATCATAAGACATCTGTGCCTGCCTTGGATGAGAATGTAGTTTAAAAGAAAATTATCATTGTACTTATCCTGCTAGATATAATGGGTTATACATTTACTACTTTAAAACCTAAACAGAAAAATATTTTTAAGATATGGCTAATTTCATGTTAAATCAGTATCTTTTTTTCAATAATATTATTTATTTATTCTTTACACTCTTAAGAAAAGGAGCTCTCTTAGAGAAAAATTGAGCTCCAATATTTAAAATTTTCAGTAAATTTTACAGAAAAAAAAGCCAAACCCTGAGGAATATTCCAAAGTTTAAGATATCAGTAAGAATCATTTTAATGCAGCATGCATTTATTTAGCATAAATTTTCATTTATTTTATTACACATGTATTTGATAGACAAATCATTCTTTCCGATCTGTTCGCCCACCTTGGCTCCAGTAAGTGCAGAGGTGTCTCCAGCAGAGTCTCCTATCACCTGCTTTCCTTTGGGCATGAAATGATAGCTCAGCTAACGTTTACATCACTTCTGTGACACAAGAACAACTTAGACTTCAGCTTATTTGGTATAATGTGGGTTTGGGTAAAATTTGGGGCTAATATATGGTAAGGGAGCTCACCTTTCTATTTAAAAACAATTTATACTAACAAAAATGACCATTCAAATAAATACTTGAAGTAAGAATAACAGGTGAACAGGAAAGCAGTAAGAAATACAAAATTAGAGCACAAAGCCAGACTAATATTTCTGGCATGAGAATTACATTATGTCCCAAGGATGCTAATGGAATGCTATATCCCAATGAATGTCATCCTTCATGTGTATAAAAGCAGAAGAAAAAGCCAGTATTCTATATTGCCCCTAAGTATCAAAGAAAACATAGCTCAGATAATAAAAGATTTTTTAAAGGAAGTACAAAAAAAACATAAAAAACAAACAAAAAAAATTATGAAAGAATGAGTATCACAAAAGCGTTTGTCTTAAAATTCCCAAATAAAAAGCAAAATCTACTCTGAATGAGTAAAGAAATTTAAAAAGCCCGTATGGACCTTAAATAGGTAATGTTTAAACAAAGTGACAAAAGTTTTGAAATATTAAGAGGGAGTCCACTTCTGGGCAGGATGGATTAGGTTAAAGCAGGCCAATGATCCTCCTGCAATAACTAGATAAAGTGAGATAAATTTAAAATATCATGTTTATATAGACATTCGAGAGCTGTGGAAGCAATGAGAACTGAACAAAATGAAATGCCTCTAAAGAGCAGAGCAGAATTTTTCTAATATCAGGGTACTTAAACGATAAATGTTTGCTGGAGAGGGGAGAGGAATGTGGGGAACATAATGAACATGCACAACGAGCTCTTAGAAAATGGGAATAAGAAGGGATTTCCTCAGTCTCAAAGAGCATCTGCAGAAAGACCTACAGCCAACATCACACTGAATGGCGACAGCTTTGCCTGAGATGGGAAAGACACAAGGATATTCTCTGTCACCAGTTCTAATCAAAACTAGACCAGCAGTTCTACACAGTGCCACAAGGCAAAAAAAAAAAAAAAAAAAAAGACATTAATATTGAAAAGAAGGAATAAACTGCCATGTTTACAGGTGGTATAAACGTACATATAGAAAATCTGAAGGAATCTACAATTAATAGAAATGATAAGTGAATATAACAAGTCTAATATAGAGAACATTAATAAAATAATTTTTTATCTTTAAAAAAATTATTTTCTTTTATTGATTTTAGAGAGAGAGGAAGGGAGAGGGAGAGAGAGATAGGAACATTGATGAGAGAGAACATCGATTGGCTGCCTCCCCAGTGGGGATCGGGCCCACAACCTGGGCATGTGCCCTGACCGGGAATCAAACCAGCGACCTCTTGGTGCATGAGTTGACGCTCAACCACTGAGACACACTGGCTGGGCTAAAATAAGTTTTTTTAAATATTACCTTTATAATTTTAAAACAAATACAACACTTAGCAATAAATCTAGTGAGAAGACTGTGTATAACAACAACTTTTTGTGTGAAAAGTACACAATTAAAAGAGATCTATAGAGAGCTATACAATTTTCATAGATTGAAAGACTCAATACACTGAAGATGTCTGCTTAAATTAGTTCATAGGTTTAATGCAATTCCAACCAAAACTCCAGCTGATATATTTTTTGAAAATCAACCGCAATTCTAAAATGTGTGTGGAAAGTTAAGAAGGCCAAGCATAACTAAGGCAAACCTAGTTATGCCAAAACAGCACGGATGAAAGGGTTCACAGTCATCTGATATATGGTAAAGTTGACCTGTCAGTACATGGAGAGAGAATGGTCTTTTCAAAAATGGCGCTAAATCAATTGGATATCTAGATAGAAAAAATTATCTGACCCATTCTTCATATTGCATATAAAAATTAATTTGAGCATGGATTAGAGACCTAAACGTGAAAAAGTAAAGCTGTAATGCTTTTAGAAGAAAACATGTGAATCGATATTCATGATTTTGGGAGTTGGCAAAGATTTCTCCAATGGTACAAAAAAGCATTAACTAACCATAAAGAAAAAATGTGACAAACTGCACTAAATTAAAATTAAGAACTGCTGTTCATCTGAAGATACCATTAAGAGAGTATAACGAAGGTCAAAGGCTGAAGAGTTTTGAAGACTTATATTGGACAAAGAACTTACGTCCTGAATATATAAAGAACCCTTACAAGGCAGTTTTTAAAAGGTAGACAAGTTAGTAAAACTTTGGACAAAAGACTTGAACAGGTACCTCACAGAAAAATGATATACAAACGACCAGCGCAAACATGACAAGGTACTTAACTTCATTAATTATCAAAGAAGTGCTAAAGCCACAATTTTATATTATACATTTGCACCCAATGGCTAACCTGAAAATGACAGACAACAGCAAATACTGGCAAGGGTGAGGAGCAGTTAACATACTCATAGTCGGCTTGTGGTAGTAAAACTGATAAAGCTGCTTTGGAAGTCAGGTTGGTAATATCTACTAAAGTTAAATTTACGCAAAGCTAATGACCCAGCAAATCCACTCTAGGTATGAACACAACAGAAATGATTTCATATGTAAACCAAAGAATAGGTACAATAATTTTCATTGGACAATTATTAAAAAACAGAAAAGAAAAAAAAAACCTAGAAACAACTGAATGCCAATCAACTATAAAATTAACAAACTGTGATATATTTGTCTGATGAAATATTAAGCAATGTAAACAAACAGCTATAGCTACCAAAACAAACAAACAAACAAAACAAATCAGCATGGATGAAACTCACAAACGTAATGTTTAATGATAAAAGCCAGAACAAAGAATACCGAATATATAATTCCACTCAAAAATGTTTATTTTTTTTTTATTTTTTTCTCCTTTATTGATTTTACAGAGAGAGGAAATGAGAGGGAGAAAGAGATAGAAACATTGATGAGAGAGAACATCGATTGGCCGCCTCCTACATGCCCCCCACTGGGGACCTGGCCCACAACCTGGGCATGTGCCCTGACTAGGAATCGAACCAGCGACCTGTTGGTGTATGGGTCGATGCTCAACCACTGAGCCACACCGGCCGGACTCAAAAATGTTTTTTAAAATAGTAAAGAGTAATCTAAAGTATTAGAAAATAGAATGAAGTTTACCTTGGGGATTGGTAATGGCTTAAGTGAGTTCCTGGGTTACAGGTAATGTTCTGCTTCTTGATATGATTATACATGGGAATGTATTCACTTGGTGAGAATTCATTAAGCAATGCATTTATCATCATCTGTATGCTTTTCTATATAAATTATACATTTCAATAAAATTTTGCAAATTGTGTTTCATGAAGAAAATAAATATAATTTTGAGTGTATGAGCCAAAAATTAGGTAATATTAAGTCACTGCACATGTAGAACATATGGCAGGGCATATTTCATAAAACTGTAATCATATGTGTATCACTGGGAAATCAATGCCACTTAAAAACAGTGCCAGTGACTTTCTTAAATGAAGTTACTGAAATGAAAGCATTGTTTTAAGTAAAACTTTTAAAAAGCGGTATCATGTAGGGAACAGAAAAGGGACATTAGTGTCTAATTTGGAAAATTTCTTGTCTACCCTAGAATATTGCCTAATTTGATGCAAAATGTACACAACTATTCTTTATGCTGACATTCTATAGAAATATTCTGTCCACTATTTCAAAATGTCTTTCAAATACAACGTTATTGCAAAGATTGGACTGGAATGTTTTATTCATTTATTATCCAATTCTGAAATGGCACCAGACGTTTAAGGAAGCAGCTTTCATTTGTTTTCCCAAGGGTAATATAAAATTAACAAATAGCTTAGATATTCACCCCAATCCCTGTGAAATAGAATGCTATATGTGACACGCACCAAATAATCTGATAGAGGATGGGAAATGTTCTAATGAAAGGTTGAGAATACATATCTTTTCAAGAGTAAAATAAACTATTATAGCAATACACTCCTAAAAGGTACTATTTTATAAATAATATAAAAATGTAAGGATTAATTTAATTATCTACATAAATATAAAAACATATTTAATAAGTAATAATAAATAAATACTATAATTATTATAATTATGTAATGATAGGTTATTTTTGAAGTGATAAAGTTACAAGAATCAGTTCTACAGATTTTATAGTCAAAGAGGGCACACTGGCCTTCTTCTTTATGAAAAAAAAAAAAAATCTTGCTCTGATTTGACATATGAATTCTGTAGAATCCCAGTATTTTTGTTTTGTCATGTCCCCCTTTTGGAGCGCTTTTCATTTTGAAGTAATACAACCTAGTGATGAAGAGCTTCTGTGGGATGTAAACCTGACCTAAGTTTAGACTCAGTTTCTTTTCTTAAATGTGCTGTGGTCTTTGGTAAATTACTTAGCCTTGCTGATCCTCGACCTTCTCATCTGTAAACAGCTACAAAATATTTACGTTGAGCTTACACTTATAAAATACTTAGCACAATATCTGGCAATTAATATGCGTATCAGATTGTCTTACTTTCATTTTAAGAAACATTAAATATCACCTAATACTGCCAAGTTTAGTTCTCCAGGAATACACACACAGCTTTAAAATCATGGGTCCAGTCCTGGCTGGTTTGGCTCAGCGGTTAGAGCGTCAGCCTGCGGTCCAGAGAGACCCGGGTTCGGTTCCCGCTAAGGGCATGTACTTTGGCTGCAGTCTGTCCCCGGCCCTGGTTGGTCGTGCGGGTGGCAGCCACTCGGATGTGTCCCTTTCACGTCGATGTTTCTCTCTCTCTCTTTTCCTCTCTCTCCCTCCCACTCTATCTGGACAAAAAATGAAAAAATGTCCTCGGGTGAGGATAAAAAATAAATAAATAAATAAATAAATAAATAAATAAATAAATAAATAAAAAATAAAATAAATAAAATAAAATCAAGGGTCCAAATCCTTTTCCCTGTTTCCCTCAGCAGAGCTGAGAGGCTGACACTGTAAAAACAAAATCAAATCAAATTAGCAGGTGACAGTAGCAGTGTATTAGTCAACTATTGTCACAATAGTGCTGCCTAACAAACGGCCCCAAAACTTAATGGCTTAGAACACTAAGCTATTCAGTTTATGTAGGTGACGCTCAGCTGGGAAGCTTTGTTTTAGTATGCAAGTCAGCCAGACTTGGATTTAGGCTATGGAGACATGTGTTATCTAGCGTGTGTTCTTCTAATGACCAGAGCACAAAAGTACAAGCCTTACCTCTGAACACAATTCAAGTCTCTGCTCACTGCACATCTGCTAATATTCCACTGGCCAAATCAAAGCCAACTTCAAGTCATAAGAAAGTATGTGCCAGCAACCATGGAGTCATGGGCAGGGAAGGGCAGGGAAGAATCATTCTTTTACAACTGGGTGATGAATTAAGACTAACAATTCAATCTACCACAAAGAGATCTGACTTCCATGATTGCAGGAGGAGTGCAAGCTGATCTTAGGGCCACTGTGACCAGATATCAAGGCAAATGCTCAGATCTCAATGACACATAAAATAAATCCAGTACTCAGGATAATCCTTAATTATTTCATCTATAAAATGAGAATAACCGTAATCTTTAACTGATAAGTCTTATATTTAGAATTTTAAATAAAACAAGTTGCATAGAACAAATTTTAACATAATACTTGGCATAATGGTGAAGACGTATTAGTCAACACATATCTACCAAACAGAAGAGCTAGTTAACTACATTTCAGACACATGCCCGCGGGCGGCTATGAGAGTGAGTAAACAACAGAATGCATGTGTTTAGCTTATTTTGACTTGTTATTGTAGGAAAACATGTAACTCCAATGCTTTTGTTCTTGATCATATTGGGTTAATTTAAGAACATGATCTTTGTAAATGTTACATAACATATTTGAAATGAAATAAAACAAGACAGCAGGAATCTCTCAGCTATTCTTTGTCTCATTTAGGAGGCTGTCCTGCATTATGTTTTAAATTAATTTCAGTTGTAAAGCAAGGTGCTACTTTTTTTTTTTCCCTCTCACCTGAGGACATTTTTCCATTTTTTGTTCAGATAAAGTGGGAGGGAGAGAGAGGAAGAGAGAGAGAGAGAAACATCGACATGAAAGGGACACATCGAGTGGCTGCCTCCCACATGACCCAACCAGGGCCGAGGACAAACTGCAACCGAGATACATGCCCTTAGTGGGAACTGAACCCTGGTCTCTCTGGACTGCAGGCCAATGCTCTAACCACTGAGCCAAACCGGCCAGGGTGCAAGGTGCTACTTTTAGTACAAGCATCTGGTCTTTGCATTCTTGGAAAAAGAAGGAAGTGAAATTGCTCAAGAAATTCTCTGTAGTACCAGAGAGATACAATTTCAAATTCAGCAGTAAATAAAGAAAATAAACAATTAAAAAATGTCAGGATGGCAAAGTCAATATGGCTGATTAAAAATGGAGTCAAAGGAATATGATATTTCTATGCTAAATTTCAAACAATGACTTCAAAATAATTTTCCGAGATGAGTCAGAAACCAGGGAAGCAGCAATCGGTAGATGGAAGTTCTCTTAATGATCATGCTCAGTTATTGTTATTGACTATGTAGTTGGAATTAAAACTTTACCTAAATAGACATGTATATTTATATATTTTAAAAGACTTTCTAGCACACTTGTCCAATGCTCATTTTAATTCTCTATTTTACTTTCCAGTTCTTTTGCTCTTTAAATGATTTACTAATATTGAATAGAAAATATTCCTTATATACCATATATATACCTTATATACCATAATTCCTTAATTATGCCTAACCAAAGCTTTACTCTGTTATCAGCATTCTATTTGTAAAGGAATTCATCTATATGTCAAATCATAAGAATACATTAATAAATTATGCTTATTTTAGTATCTACTATACAAAAGAGAGGCCCAAAATATCTCTCTTTCTTAACATTTAAGACCTTGAAAATTTAACATAGTATAAATACAGCTTTCTCTATATAATGGCAACAAGAATAAAAAAAGGGACTTGATGAGAAATTCTTTTGAGACCAAAACACGAGCATTTTTTAATATAATCTATTTAAAAAGCATTTTCTTACAGGAACACAGAAGAGATTTGTAATGGTGGCTTTGTTTCTATTTTTAGCTTTCACCCTGGGACCTTGAGCAAGCCTTGACTTTTCCATACAAACCAAGTGAGACTAGTAGTAATAGTTAGTGTCAAGTATTTGCTTCCAATATCTCTCAAAACTTCCAAAATTTGAGTTGGTTGTCCTGGAAGCATGACTCTCTCCACATGGCAATGAGTTGTCAGGCTGGGGAAGGAGGCAATGGCCTTCTAAGGACAGAGAACATAGGGGAGTTGTGGGTTTGACTGCTGGGCCGGGGGCCCTGTCATACCCAAGTTTCTGAAACCTACTCACTGGGGAGACTCAGTCTTCATCCAAAACCTGCTCTGTAATTCCTCCAGTGAGTCTCAGACCTTCAGAATACATATTTTTTAATGACTTTTAGTTACTTTACAGAAAAATCTCACCTCCTTTTGGAAGTAGATTTGGGGAAAGAGATGATCATCACTGTCTGGTTTTACTGTTTCTTCCTTTCCCTTTAATTAGCAATATTGCAATTTTACTTGTTGTCTGTTTTTTCACCAGATTTTTCTTAATTGCTATTGCATATGAGATTTTTTTTTTGTCTCTTTTTCCAATACCAATGGGTCTTAGAGTCCTGGTTTCATACTTTGGCTGTCATTTGACCTTGTATTATTCTTGGTTATTGGGTCTTCTTTGGACAAAATTGTGATTTAAAACTAATTGTTTTCAGCACCATTCTTGTCCTACCCTTGACCCTTTGAAATTTTAGTAATCACTTACATCTCAGTGAGCAGGTGAGTCAGCACATGCCATCTCCTAAGTCATTAAAATCAAAGCCTTAGGTCTGTAGAAATAAAGTTATTAAGGCAAAGTTTGTCCAGGTTTATGAGTATTTTGTTTGGAGCAGGAATTTTCATGAATGCAACTGAAATTACATCATGTAGACAACTTCCCACTTTGCCTATTTCCCTTGGTTATCATTTATAAACTCCTCTCCAAAATTAAATTATGAACTCCAGTTCTGGGGATATTTGAAGATACCTCTTCAGAGCCTTTAAGACTAAGTATACCCTCACATACTTATTCATAGCATTAGATTCAGAAATTAGTGTGATATGCCAGTATTTAGAATTATTATCCAGATGATTGAAAAAATACAACTTTTTTTTTTTTTGTAAGCAAAAGAAAGTTTATTTGAAAGATACATTCCCTGCAGCAGGGAGGGGACCCAAGTAGGTTGCCCTAAATATGACGTTAGATCCAGATCTGATTCTGTGCATTCCGTCTATGGACAGATGATGCTTTATTGTGGGGACCAGGAAACCATAGTCACATCCTTTGTTATTAATGTCATTTGAAATTTCCGGTCATGTTTACAATTCTGAGCTAAGTCACTGAGAACCATCTTTATGAGCACTATTTAAAATCATCTGCCTAAACTGTACTTTGGGATCCTACACCACAAAGACCATTGAGATAAACTGTTTTGTATACATCATGCCACTGAGGTATTTTCTTTTGTTCTAATATAAAGATATTGCCTATCACTGGAAACAAAAAATAAAATATATTTAGGTTTAGATATATTTTGCAAAATAGCACATATGAAAAATAACATGGAAAGCACAATGAGAAAATTTGCCTGGAACTCTGGTAATTGTATTGAATTAGTCAGATATCTTTAAATTGGAAAAGACAGAAACACAAGTCAAACTAGATTTATTAAAACAATGGAATTTATTGAGTGATATAAGTAAAAAGTTCAAGGTTACTTTTGGACATGGTTGTATCCAGATTTTTACATGAGCACATTAAGATCCTGTCCCTTCCGTCTCTCTACTCTGCTTGCTATATAGTTAAATTCAATCTCAAGCAAAGATAATCACAAGAAGCCCCAGGTGTATAATGTCCTTACAACTTATGATCCCATAGAAAAGAGGCAATGTATCTGCACTAACATTCCCATCAATTCCTAAGAAGAATTTTGATGAGCCCTTGCTTGGGCTACACATTCACTCTTCTCATGAGTGAGCTGGGGCCATACGATTAACTGCTTCAAAAGAGGAGAGGCACCTCCCCGAAGAAAAGTGTTTAGGTAGCCATACAGAAACAGAAGTCTATGGAATCACTGAAGTCTTTATGTCCTTCAGTTTTATATTTGCATATAATCAATGATTTAAATGATCAATATCATGCATATGCAAAGAAAGCAGCCTATATACTGACACTTCCCTCAGTATATCGTCAGCTTCTAAATCATAAAACATTGTTACAGAGAAATCAGTATTATAACAATCCTTAAAAATTAGGTGTTCTTGGATTTAATGCATGGGAAAACTGTTCCATGTTAAAACTTTTATATGCTATGCAACTTGTATCTGGAATACGTTGAGTTTATATGAGGTTTGATAATGGGTTTATAATTTACTCTATTTCACGATGAGTTCTGAGTATAATAAAATATTTAACAAATAACAACCTCTCTATTCTCTCAGGTCTAGATAAACATTTTCTGTAAAAGTCTATATGGTAAATATTTTAGGTTTCTGAGTCATAAGGATTCAGGTGTAACCACAAACTCTACTGTTACGGCACAAAAGAAGCCACAGATAATTCATGAAAGAATGAGTGTGGCTGTGTTCCACTGTCGTTTGCCCACTTGTGAACTCGGTGAAACCTCAGTACTTATTATACAATATGTCTCAATGCACATAGAGAAGATCATGACCTGTATTGACAATGTTTTAATCATCAATAATTCTAACTTAAAGTCAATTCATTTACATTTCTTTCCACATTTTCCACTGTTAATTAAAACAATGGCTAACATTTTATTGCAATTTGTATTTACATAGTACTCCCATGAGAAATTGCATCATTGGTTCCTCAAAACAACCCTAGGTGATATTGCCTTTTTACCGTAAGTCCTTCCCACCCCTCCCCTCACCCAGCATGGCACAGACCCTTCACATCTCAAAGAGTTCACTAATAATCACTCTGGCAGCAACATCAACAAGGAATAACAAAAACCATAAATATGAACATTTTTCTAACCTCTCATACTGCTGATACATATATATAGGATTCCTGCCTTTAGTAGAAACATATGCTCATTGACAAAGCCTATCTAATTCCCCCAAATATTTCTGAAATGCACAAATACATCTCTATAACAATGTTTCACAGCATGTCTTGAGAATTCTAGGTCATACATCAAGGTCAAAAGGAATATAATTCCATGCAACAATTTTTAAGGGGATTTTGAGGTGATGATACAAAAAAAGTACCTATAAAGAGTCTAAAAGAAAAAAAAATTACAAAGGAACAAGAATTCAGCAGCAGGATTCTGACACAATTCAGCAAGTAATCTGTCTCTGTCATAGTCCCTGATATGTTTATAGAAAATCAATTAATAGGATTGATTTTACCAGGATCTATCAGTTTCCTGTGAGCACAGATAGGTAATATAAGTCATTTTCCCAAACAACTCTGGGTAAATGGCTCCATTTGATTTTCTGAATCAAGAAATTCATCTTTAGCCCTGGCCGGTTTGGCTGAGCGGTTGGAGCGTCGGCCCGTAGACCAGAGAGACCCAGGTTCAGTTCCCGCTAAGGGCACATACCTTGGTTGCAGATCATCCCTGGCCCCTGTTGGGGTTGTGTGGGTGGCAACCAGTCCATGTGTCTCTCTCACATTGATGTTTCTCTCTCTCTCTTCCTCCCTGTCTCCTTCTCACTCTATCTGAAAGATAAATGCAAAAATGTCCTCTGTGAGGATAAAAAAATAAAAAAAAAGAAAGTCATCTTTAAGACTCTACCACCTGTAAAATTCTCCCTGATATAGACAGGTATTTATTTTCTTAAGGAAAAAAAAATCTAATCAGATTTTATAGTATGTCATAGAAAATATACTGTGCTTTGTGTTGTGGATGTCTATGGCTTAAAAGGTACAGATTTTATTAAAGTTATGCATCCAATGTGAAATTAAAAATTCTACCAAAAGTTAGTCTCTCAAAAGACATTGTCTTGAGTATTAGTGTAAAAGAAAATAAATAGAACCCTTGGTCCATCTCAAAAACAGGTTTTCTGGAATGCAAATGTAGTAGGAATCCAAGTTCAACTGCTAACCCTACATGCAAGATTTTCTTCTCAGACTTGGCTATGCTCTGTTGTCCTCTGTTTGTGTTTGACCCCCAGCCGCTGGTAGTTGTCTTCTACAGAAGACAATAAAATAAAAGAAATAAAAAAAATCTCCCCTGATTACACATAACTGACCATGTAATTTCTCATAGAATACTTGTGAGAGTTAAACTGAGCACTATTTATAGACCAAAGAATCATGCTATGGCCACTCTAACTAGAAGGTTATGACAGGGCCAACTGAGAAGATGTGGGTGAAATTGCAAAACGCTGTACCACCTGCCTAAGAGATGACAGATTTTATGCTAAATGGGAAAAAGAAGAAAAGCCCAATTTTGCTTCCACCATCCTGATCTTATCATTTTTTTCAGTACCTAACTATGTTAGATTCAAAGTATTTAGAACTGAGGGGTTGTGGCTGAGTTGTGTCTTAATGTCTGTGCCCTAGATGACGTCAGTACCAAGGCATGGGAGTTCTATACCAAACTCATGCAAAATGGAAAACATCGGAAAATCAAAGCTATGTTTAGTAATAAGTGATTATGTACAAGGTGAAGGTATATATCTCTTCAAACAGGTTTATATTTCAATGATAAATTTTAAAATGTCCAAGCAAATGCACTTATAAAAATAATTTTTGTAATAACTTTATTAGGTGTTTTTCAGTTTTAAGCTCAATTTTCAATTTGTAACTTCAATGAATCAGTGCAAAGCATAACACTCCAACTACTATTCATCATTTTAAAATGGAATTTAAAAATTACCGCACTCTATTAGAATGCCTTTTGCAGCTAAGAGAATGTGAACTAGCACACCGAGTCAGTAGCCAGCCGTTGACCTTCATTGGAAGCTTAAATAGCTGTTTCAGGTGCAGTACCATAAATAGGGAAGTTCTAACTTGATAGAGCTGAGGAGGGATCCAGACTGAACAGATTTCAATAAAAGTTATGCAGAAAGATGACTGGCTGGAAGCATTGTTGTTCATGAAATTATGGCTGGGAAGAGACAGCATTCTCTCCAGCTATTGCAGTTGTTACAGGCAATTTTCAAAGAATTTTATTACCAGTGATTTTAAAAGAAAGGGCAGTAAAAGGTCGCTTCCTGTTTCTATTTAGCAGCTGGTACATAGCTGAAAGGGAAGAATCAATGGAGCATGAACCAGATACATACCCTGTGATTTCTATGTCTGCAGGTAGATTTTCCCATAACTAGCCATTCATTTCCTTCAATTCAACAATAATCCTGTCCACTTCATAACTAACTGGCACAGTTTATACGCTGGGGACATGCGGGTAAATGAAACACAACATTCTCTCTCCTCTTGGCATTGATACTTTAATGGAGGAAGAAAAGAAACAAGTAAATGATATAATCTATTAATGTGTGATAAATGAACTGGAGAAAAATAAAGCAGAGAAAGTGGTACGGGGGGTCAGTAGTGCAAATTTTAAATTGTGGTATGTGAAAGCCTCATTAACAACAGTCTTGTGAATAATGTAATACTTGCATAAAACTGGGTACTGTGTAAAAGTTAATGGCAAATTACCTCTCTGTAAGGTGGATACACACTAGGAATAAATTCAATGGTGGCTTAAAATGCGGCCAGTGCAGAAAGTAAAATAAAATGGACTCTTCAGGCTAGCATTTCTCAAAGTCCAGATCTGACCGGAGGCACCCAACGTGCATATTAAAATGCGGATTCTTCGCTCTCAACACACAGCTAGTGAAGCAAGCCACACAGCATGGTTCCCGGGAACCTGGCAGTCATCAAGATTTTTGGATGATTCTGAGGGACTAATATTTGAGGACTAAGACTGCCTAATGCAAACACAGTAAGACTCAAGTAAAAACCCACCCATTTACTTACTTAAATATTTTCTGAGTGTTCCCAACTGTGTAACTGTCAGGTCTAAGGTGATGGACCCATGCTTCAGGTTATTCTGATGAAATTGGAGCAACTAGATATTCAAATAAATTAATAAAAGTATATAGAAGAAGCTCGTTATGCTCTTATGAATTTAGTTGTGGGAGGTGCAGCTGAGAAAATTGCTATGTTTTTTTTTTTTCTCATATCTTATGCTTGCAAAAATAATCCATTCATGTAAAGGCCTTGGATTTGTGTATTCTGAACCCAAGTCAGCTGTTACTTTATGATCTTCATGGAGCTCTAACACTGTCCAATGATGTGTTTCATGTAAAAATATTTTTTATAGTTGCAGGAATTCCATGATGTTAACACAAAGATTTCTGTTTGGTTTACCATTCGTTTGATACACAGTAATTGAGGTCTACAATATACATGTGTTCAGAGTCTGGAGGAAGAGACGAACAGACCATAGATGGGCGCCATGCCATGTAACTGAGCTCTGTGAACTGTGTGCTTGAGGAGTGCAAGGATGAAGTCACTGACTGCCTGGACTTCTGCCGGTACTTTTCCACAAAGGAGATGACACTTGGATTGGGAGTTAAAGGATGAGTTAGACTTTGCCAAGCAGAGGAAAGGGAAGGATGTTCACAGCAGACACAACAGCATGCAAAGATGCACAAATGCAAAAGGGTAGAACCTTACCCACATTATAATAGAGCTATGCAGACTTCTAGTTTTATTTTCTGTAACTAGCTGATGGCCATCAGCATTGGACAATGGAAGTTGTCAAAAAATACTACCAATCACTAAAATCAGTGTCCTCTAATCTGGAAAGTTTCTTTTCAATTCAAAACAGTCCCTAATGGATACATAACCAACAGCTCCAAATGTAACTCCGTTAGAGCCCTTTCTCCCCTCCCAGGTGAGGGTGGAAGGGAATTCCGACGGGTAAGAAGACTAATAGATACAAGAAATCAGCTTCAGTCAGGACCAGAAGAGCATTACATGCCATGCTCAGTAATTCTGGTTTTCATTTAGCTGAAACAACAACACTATTTACATTTGTATATACATTTCACGTGTTAGAAAACAAGCTCTGCAGTATCAAGCGACTCTCCTATATCATCACCATTGTAATCGTCAGAGCTGGGATAAGAATTAGTTCTCCTTATTTGTAATCTATCATATTAAACAGGTTTTTAATCAATTAATTAATTAAATTTTGTAAATCCTCACTCGAGGATATTTTTCCATTTATTTTCAGACAGAGTGGGACGCAGGGAGGGAGAGAGAGAGACATCGATGTGAGAGAGACACATCAACTCGTTGCCTTCCACATGACCCTGACGAGGGCCAGGGACCAAACCACAACCAAGGTACATGCCCTGGACCGGAATTGAACCCGCGACTCTTTGGTCTGCAGACCGACGCTCTAACCACTGAGAAAAACTGCCAGGGCTGTTTTGGTTTTTGTTGTTTTAATGATAAGCAGCTTCCTTGGAGAACTTATAAACTGCCATTTTCACTTTTAAGATATATGAGATAAATCCAATAGAACAGTTAGTTAAATCTAAAGCATTTTATTGTTCTGAAATTCTTGTGCCTCTAGAGAAATGAAATCCCAAGGCTGTGATCAGTAAGATCCTGTGATACATGTATTGGCTGCCTATTACTCACTGTCTTATTTGCTTTCACAGCTGGCAAAGACTCAGTAAGTCTAACTATGAGGCTATCAACTTGTACTTATGTACAGTCTGGATGATGGTGTGTGTGTGTGTGTGTGTGTGTGTGTTTAGTCATACAATTCTCTGAAATTAAAACTGTATTTTCAAAAGTGTTTGCTCAATTAAACATAAACCTTTTATGGAGATCTCCATAAATATGTTTTTTTTATATCATGGTGTCATTTAACCAAGACCTAAGAGATAAAACAAGTTGCTCCAGTCACATTTTCTGGAACTAATATGAGCCTGTCTGAAATACCATTGAGAATCATCCTTAGATAACTCTATTTGCTAATGGAGCATAGGATAAAATACAGTTTTGCAATTAAATAATTACTTTTGACTATGCAAGCAGTCAGTACAATCAATTCATGACAGAAAGTAAATTCTTTATATAAATAATTTAGTTGCTGTTTTCATTGAGAATCCAAATACTTTGTTCATTTAAACAAATGTATACTGAGTATCTATTTTTTTTTTTTTTTTTTGCCACCGGGGATGTATAGGGATATGTAGATGAATTAGGCTGACACAGTCCTCGCCCCCCTGGAGCTTACAATGGTAACAAAGGTTACAAGGAAAAATACAGTGTCTAAGTTTCTAATGAGTAAACCTTAACTAAAAGGTGTATCAGGGAATCCTCCCACCGAGAAATGATCTTTAAGCAAAGACATGAAAACCAACTAGAATTTATCCAGGTGACTAGTCAGAGAGATTTATTCCCAGGAATAAGGAATGCAAAGCCCCCAGTTGGGAATAAGGAGAATTTAGGGAATTCAAGGAATGAAAAACTCTGTATGGCAGAAGCATAAAAATGAGGGAGACAGGGCCAGATCATGAAGGGATTTATATAGTTCAAGTAAATTATTTTAAAATTAAAGAGAAGGGGAAAGCCCCTGAAAAACTTAAGCAGAGTACTATCATGGTTAATTTTTATTTTTAGAAGATTACTTCAGGTCAGAGTCGTGGTGCATACTCCTCAGGGAGGCACCATTCACGTGCACTACTCACCATTCATTCAAATGAGTTCCTGCTCCAGGGAGTGGATCCGAGAGAGGTGATGAGAGTGGAAACAGAACTGTGATGGAAAGAGAGTGCATTCCGGCAAGAAATGACAGTGGCTTGGATTTAGGGAAAAGAAAAGTAGTGAAGGGAAGTGAAAACATTTGAAAGATATTAAGGAAGTAGAATTCATGTTATATAATGTGTGAATGTCTATGGGAGGTGATATAGAGAAAAATCAAGAATGATTCATTGCTTCCTGGTTGGTTGCTTGGTTGGATGGTTGGTTGGTTGTGGGCACCATTTTGGGGTATAGGAAGCACAGGAGGTAGGGGGGAATCATAATTTCAATTTGGGGCATGGTAGTTTTAAAGGACCCATGAAATACACCAGTGGAGATTTAGAATAGGAAGCAAAGATATGAGAATATCATGGAATCAAGGAAATCAAGTCTTTTAAGGCTGAATGAGCATTCAGCTATGTCTCAGGCTGCTGAGAGACCAGAAAGAATACCCGTTACATCCTATGACAGGGAGGACCTTTTCCACAGGTATGTCCAGGGCAGCAGTGCACTGAACTAAGGCGTGAATGGGGGATGAGGATGGAGGGAGGCCAAGAAATTTGATTGTGAAATGAGCAAGAAGGTAAAAACAAACTGGAGAAGAATATGGGGGTCCAAAGATTTAATCGTGGATGAGAAGTATCTAGTACAAAGGGGAGGTTTTGAAGAGACAGGAGTAGTATAAGATCACCAGGAGAGTGAGAAACAGGGAAGGAAGGAGATTCTGAGTACACCAGGGCATTTGGCTTTAGGAAGAAGGAGGAATCATTTCTTCACAGGGTTAGGTGGTGAGGAATACGAGAGGTACAAGGAAGTTGGTAGGTTTGGCTGGAGACGTATTGGTGGAGGTTGTGGGACCCCACCTGCTTTCTTTGCAAAATGTAAGCTTAAAAAACGCATCGGGAATTTAAAGACAGCAAAGAGTTGAGTGTCTTGCATGGCAATTGAAAGAAAGATGACTGGAGAAACATTGCTCTGCCAGGTAAAGTTCAGGGCCGAGTTTAAGTTGGGGATTTGGGGGATTAAGAGTCAAAATACTGTAGCTAGTATCTTTAAGAAAACAGAAGGGCAGAACTCCAAAATCCCGAAGAGCCGAAAGATTGTTTTTACTGATCAAGTACATAGGACCTGGTGCATATGTGTGGTAGGAAAAGATGTTTATGAATGTGTGTGTGTGTGTGTGTGTGTGTGTGTGCATTCAGTTCTGCGTACATACAGAAAGTATGCACACACGGAAAGTATAACCCTAACTCGATGTTGATCCAGATAACCTTAACTTTCTAAGTTGGAACAGTAATGATAACTAGCCAGTTACAGATCTCATCACATTAGAATGATCGGTGATTGTATCCTATCAGGGTCCAGGAATTGGATTCCAGGATAAAGAGTCCTAGGTTTTTCACAATGACGTAATTAGTTTCTTAAATATTTTTAAATGATCATTTCAAGATAGAATTATTATTTTAAGCCCAAGAAACTCAAGTTTGCCATTTGTTTATAACTGTGGGGTAAATTAATACTACAAAGTCTCTAAGAAATTACCATTTAGTAGTGTGGTGTGGTAAGCCATGTCTCAGCTCACAGCCCAGGGGAGATAAACCCCAACATTATCAGTCAATTGGCAATCATCCAAAAATGTAAGGGAAGTAGATGACAATCTTCCCTGAACCCAAGTTCATTGTAATTATTCATTCCTTCCTCTGAATATACCCAGCATATTATTTTTAACTCTGTTTAGGATATTATTTCATCTTCCCTGTAGTCTAATTGGTAATTTGTATGTGTTAGTCCTCTGCCACATTTTTCCTGGACTTGAAAGACAGTGTGTTGAATGACTGTTTCCATACGGTTTCTAAAACAGTGCCTATTCAATAATAACCTTTGCTTAATAATTCATTCAACGGTTATTATTGATTACCTTCTGTGCGCCAGATATGGTGCCACACACTCACTAGCCAGTTAGAGAAGCAAAATAGATGTTTCCTGTTCTCACAGAATTCATTCTAGTGGGGGAAACAGGCACGAAACAAACAGATGCAGAACTGAATACATAATTGAAAATTTAGTTGAGTCGCTGCGCAGAAGAAAAGCATGGTGTGAGAAAAATAAAGGGAATTAATATTATATTAAGTTCAAACTTTGAGGTAGTCACAAATAAACCAGGGTTTCTCCGCCCCAGCATCACTGACATTGTCGGCTGAATGAACTGCTGTAGAGGGCTGTCCTGTGCACTGTAGTTTACCAGCTTCCTAACCTCTCCCTACCAGATGCCAGCAGCTCCACCCCAAATGGAACAGCCAAAATGTCTCAAGATATTGCCAAGCCACCCCTGGTAGCGTGCCACTAATTTAAATTGAAACCAAATGTATAAGTAAGAATTATGAAGGAGAGAAAATGGTCAGAAGAACATTATTCTAGGAAGAAGAAACATCATGAGAAGTCCATGGGAGAAAAAAGAGGTCAGAGCATTTAAATGACTAAAGGAGGTTAGTGTGGCAGGAGTATACTGAATAAGGGGAAGAACTGTGTAAGGTACAGCAGGAGAGAAAGGCAGAGGGCAGGTTTAAGAAGGGTCTTGTAAGCTTTGTCAAGGAGTTCAGAATTTATCATAAAAGAAATGGGAAGCTACAGGAGAGTTTTCAGTAGGAAAGTGGCAAGATAAAAAGATGCAATTCATATTTAAACCATCTCTCTGGTTGCTCTGATAAGACTAAATGAGACATTGAGAGTGAAATAAGAAGGCCAGCTAAGGGCATTTGCCATTTTTTAGGATGGTAGCATGGTCTAGAATGGAAGATGTAGGGATGGTAAGGAGCAGGCACAGCAAAGGTATATTTTAGAAGAAGAAAAATAGCAGAACTTAGTGTATATATGATTGTTCACTGAAAGGAGCTATAAAAGAAAGAAAATTATTTGAGATGTCCATCAGTTTATAAATACATATATTGGATTTGTGTTATTTGCTTCAAATAAAAAATTTTTATTGGTCTTAGTCCTACGCTTTTATGATGTCAAAATTTTAAAATTCAAACTTTTTCCATGTGATCATCTTACAAATATAGCATTTATATCCTCTAGCCCACTACACTTTCCACCCCACCTAATCTTCTCTATCCCAGCTGAAAATCTGAAGGACTTCCATTGTTCAGTTCACGCCATAGCTTGCCATTCTCTTAACCTACTCCTGCGTGTTTATTAGATTATAGCACCTAAGACAGAATGGTTTACTCTAAGTAATGCTCTTAAAAAGTATCAAGGGGAGTAAAAATACGTCTAATAGACATAATGAACTATTCACTCATGTGGAAGTTTTATTAATGAAAGCTTCTGTCATTCAGACATGCTGCTATGTCATTTCTTTCTTGCCCTATACTTTTGCAATTGGGGTTATGCGTCTAAATGTAGGATTTCATGCGTACTGTCTTCAGGACTGTTGTATCTGTCGGAGTTCAGTCACCAAAATAGAAACTGCTCTCTGCATTTCATGTATAAATCATTATAAGAAAGGGAATTATATGGAATGGGAAGGATGAGGGTATAAAGGTCAGAAGTCATCACTAACAAGCTAGCCTGTAACCTGTGCTCTAAAGGACAGGGGAAAGATGTCATTATGTCCACCCAATTATTTAGAGCCTCCTCTGAATTGCATGACCGGTGAGCATGCACACGAAAAACAAATATCCTTCACACTCTACTCATTCTGAGAAGCCCACTCACATATTAGATATAATTATCTATCTATCTACCTACCTACTGTCAATCTGAATTTTCGAATCTCGCTCCTTCTAAACCATATCCTAAGAGTCGATGTAAAATCATACCTGTGGCACTTTCCCTTTCTTATACTCCTGTACACCAACCATACGATGCTATAATACTGCAAGTCTTAACTTTCAGGTGGTGCTACCATACCATATGGACTCTGTAAATCAGGCCTGGCTTTCTTTTCTTCTATATGTTTATAAACCTCACACTATGTTTTTTATTATTCTTGCTTAAACAATAATCTTTTACATAGATTTGAATAATATGAAAAATTCTGTTTATTCACACAGTTGCCATTTACTGTGTTCTGTGGTTTTTTTATAGATCCATATTTTCACCTGGTATTCTTTTCCATCTCACTGAAGGACTTCCTTTAATTTGTCTCATAGTGTTGGTCCTTGGTGATGAATTTTTGTGCTTTTGTGTGTCTGGAAATGTCTTTATTTTACTTTTGTGAAAGGTGTGTTTCCTGCATATTAGAATTCTTAGTTGATTCTTTTTTTATTACTTTAAACATGTTGCTTCATTGTATTCAAACTTGTATTGTTTCTGATGAAAAATCATGGTGCTCCTTGGACTTCTTACATTTCTTAGATCTGTTGATTTATAATTTTCACCAAATTAAAAATAATTTTACCACTATTTCTTCAAATACTTTTTCTACCCTTCTTTTTCTTAACTCTTCTTCAGACACTACAATTAAATGTATATTAAGCTTGTCCCATTGCTTACAGGTGCTTTGTTATTATTATTATTTTTTTTTAGTCTTTTTTCTACATGTTTTGCTTCAGATAGTTTCTATTACTGTGTTTTCAAGTTCACTAATATTTCCTTTTCAACATCTAATCAGCCTTTAAACTCATTGAGAATATTTTTCTTCTCAGACATTGTAGTTTTCATCTCTAGAAAGTTTGATTTGGGTCTTTGCATATCTTCCACATTTCCATTTAATATGTTCAATCTTTCCTTTAGCTTTTGAATATACAAAACACAGTTATTATAATAACTGTTGTAATACCCCTGTCTGCTATATCTAACATCTGTGTCAGTTCTGGGTTGATTGATGTTTATCCTCATTATGGATTATATTTTCCTGCCTTTGGACATGCCTGGTAGTTTTGACTGAATGTCAAACATTATGCATTTTGCCTTGTTGGATGCCAAATATATTTCTATTTCTATTCTTGAGTTTTTTCCTGGGATATAGTTTATTAGAAATAGTTTGGTTACTTTAGATTTTGCTTTTAAGATTTGCTAGATGGAATCTAGATTAGTCTACAGCTAATTATTCCCCATTACAAAGGCAAGATCATTCTGAATGCTATACCCAATGTTTAGTGACTTATGGGTTTCCCAGGCTGGCTGATGGAGAAAGGCACCATTCCTGGCTCCAGTGGTCTCTGGGTATTGTTCCTTCTAATCATTTTTGGTGGTTCCTTCCTAGCCTTGGGAAGAATTCTTATATAGATCTGGTTACCAGTAATCTAAATACTCTTCAGATATCTCCCTCTATTCTACTTTCTCCTCTCCAGTACTTTGCGTATGAACTCTAGCCAGCTAGGTCTCTATAGACTCTGAGATTCTCCTCCTTAATCAGTGAGACAGCTAAGCTCTACCAGGATTTTTCCTCCTTCAACCATGGCTTGTTAACTCTCAAGATGGCAGGTTGAATTAATCGTAGGGCTCACTCTGTTCATTCCTCATGTCTTAGGTGTTACCGTCCTTTGCAGTCTTATCTTTAAAGTTTTGAACAATGTTGTTTATTTTATTGTGTAAAACTTTTTAGTTGTTTCAAGTGGGAAGGTAAATATGCTCCCTGATACTCCATCTTGGTTCGAAGCAGACGAGACTGTGCCTCTTTTTCACTAATGTTGATTGCAAGATGTAGTAAATTGCCCCTTACTATTAAGAGAATGGTATCTGCATATTCATCTTCATCCAATTCATTCATAAAAATGTCGAAGACTGCAGAACCAGGGAATAGCTTTGTACCCTGTCAGTGAGCATACTCCAAAACTTACATTAACCTATTACTCAAAGTTTTTTATGTAATAAATTTACCTAATTGTCATATCAGCCTATACATTTGCACCTAGCCACCTGTTTTCATTAATTAACTTAAGCATTGTCTATTGCATTTTTAAATGACCAATCATAAGAAAAAACAGGTAACTATATTCTCCTATGTGGTGGGCATTAATTCAGTTCTCTGAATATTTCTGACTCTTCGCATCCTTGCCTGTGGTAGAATTGTACTTCCTGATCTACTTATGGATCCAATTACTGTGTGTAGAACTACTACCTGATACTTTTAGGTCTAACATTTAATTGCCAGAGTAAAACCCAATATAGAGTTTCCTTTATTCTCTAGCTTTTGAGATAGTGGCTGCTCTCTATGCTCAGTCCCTGAGTAAATTAAAACAATAGACACTTCTGTAAGCCCATGATAAACCAACAGCATGAGAATAAAATAAATCTTTGTTGTTTTAAACCACTGATATTGGGGGGATGGAATATCACAGTATATTTTAGACTTTTCTTACTGATACAGCTTATAAAAATTAAAGCATTGTAATAAAAATTTATTTGAATATCAAAAACAATCGCAGTTTTCTCCACTGTCCCTGGAAACATTTAATGATTATAACTCTATGAGTTTTCTTCTTCTTGGCATTCTTCCTACTTCTCTCTCAATGTGTAATGGTCAACTTGCTTATTCTCATAAAAATGTTTGAAATCTATTTATTTTGATACATGGAGAATTATTTCATAGCTTGTATCTGCTCGACAGTATCATGTCATATGAATATGCTACCTTTATCTATTCTATTTTGATTTCTCTGTATGTGCAGTGTCCATTTGTCTGTTAATAGACATTTGGGCCACTTTTTATTTCATATCACTATAATAACAGAACATCTTTCTAGATATATAGATATATACGCACTGTTGGTTTGGTTTCTCTGGAGAACCCTGACTAATACGGTTCACAGTACAGTATCTGAACCAGCAACTGGAAACATAATTTCTCACCATAGAACCCCAAGATAGCTCTTCATCTGCATTGTTGCCAAAACATGAAAGCTTCCCAAAGGTAGACACACGTTGAATCATTCAGTTACTTTACTTATTTTCACTGGTTGGACTTAAGTTCTCAGTTTGCTCCCAAAGCAAGTTTGTCTGTTTTTCCTGTTGAATTTTGGTGAGAGAGATGTCAGTATATTTCACTCTACTATTGGTTTTACTCAAAAGCAAAAGACTGGTTTGTTGACTTAAATTTGATAAAACATTATTGTGCCATACCCCTAGTGTTTCTGAATGAATCAGGAATCGGACATATCTTATTAGTAAAAGAGAGATATTTGCTAAAGGTGGAAAGAATATATTCTCAAAGAATATCTGGAAAAAGAAACAAAAATCTCCACTTATCAAAATGGATACCAAGATCTGCAATCTTTAAACAGGTGCTAACCTTGTTCATCTGTAGTCTAGATATCTCTCTCTAAAAATATTTTGTAGTGTTTTTTATTTATGCATTGTTAAGAGCAATGCTATCTACGCCGCCCACCTCACACCTGGAGAGAAACAGCTGGTGCTACAATAGATGACAGTATCCTCAGCTGCTGAATGGACATTCATTTCCAGGATGTAACTAAGAATATCTAAGGAATAGCTACATACACACACAATGGGTATTAAATTGAAGGAAAGTAATGGTCATCTGTTTTAACAAGATAATCTCTTTTGCCCCCCCAAATTCCAGAAAAGCCACTCCACAAGCAAAAAGTCAAAACCTTAGCAGAGATAGGTACCTTCCAACACTTCAAATGATTGCTTTTCCAAAAGTCCTTAATCACGGTCAAGGGCTAAAAGTACGCAAGCACAGAGAAGCACCATGTTTAAGTTACACCTATAGTTTCTAGTTCCCCACGAAAATGAAGTTCTTGCCCCTCTATCACAGCTTCTGAATTCACCAATGAAACAATACAGCACATGAAGCCCCTCTGCCTTAGGAAAGATTAAATGAACCCAAAAGCTGATCTACTCATAGTTTGATAAAACCAAAGAGACGGCAATTTTCCAAATCTAGATGCCAACTTAAAACATACAGAGGGATGAAACATACCTACATTCTTGCTGAGGGATCGTGTCAGGGTGGTCAGACGTACTGCATAGCCTGTGATGCCAACACAGCTTTTTGGTCTTCCCTTTTTTTATTTGTAGAGGTCAAGTAGCCGGTCTGCAACCAGAGATGGGGCAGTGGATGGGGGTGCGAAAAGACTTGTCTCTCCCACACATGGAACCCTGAGGAAGGATCAATAAGATTCACAGTAAGAAGTCCAAAGAAACAGAGAGAAAGAGAGGGGAGGATGCACACTGTTAATTGTGGTACCTGTATTGGATAAGCCATCCAGACTCATCATGCACTAGCAGGAAGTCTCAGGGCATCGATCTCTGTATAGAACTAGGGGGTAGTTCCTTTGTTTGCTAGAACATGCACCCCAGCCCCAGGCTCCACACCTTTCTCCCCAGATCTTGTCATCCTCAGTGTCCCACTCTTAATTTCTGCCATTCACTAAAAATGCTCCACCTCTCCTCCATTCCTAAACTGGGTTTGCTTCCTAGACTTACTTTTAGAACCCTGCTCATCTCTGCATTGCTGAGAAAGAAGAGGATAATCTTTAGTTCTGGAGGAAGGAGAGGTGGCAAAGGAACTGAGATGGTGTGGTCTCCTCCTGGCAGAGTTTTTCTTCCTCTTCTGATTAACTACAAATAGTCATGTAAAGAAAATAAAACACTGACTTTATTTTGAGAATAAATCTTCTGTACTGTTTGCATATTGTTAGTTCCTTATTATATAAAAAGAGTTTTTTATTTTGTTTTGTCCTACTGGGGAAGTTTATTATAAAATTCACCTTCCTGATTTGGGGAATCATTTGCTTATTTGCTTGTTTGTTTACTGCAATTTGTGGAAAATGTGCCATTCTATCACATGTAGATTAATTAAATATCCCTGTACGCCTGTATATTGTAGGAAACATTATTAAACAGTGCAAATACTAAAATGGCAGATCCTTGTAATATATGGTAATAATGGGTCATACTGATAATTCCTTTTCCATTAGGATAATTCAATTCATGACGATAGCATTATTTAGACAATGATTCAACATCAGAAAGTAAAATAATGAAGGTGATGACTGCAAATGTTCGCTGGGTGATGATTCACGATTCCTGGCCAGCACACACATTTCCTCATCAGTGTAATTCCCTGTCAGCATGGAAACTCTTTCAAGTTATTAGCACCTCTCGGTGAAACACAAATTGAGAAAAAAGGAAACTGGCCTGTTTGACAGCTACAGTGTATGACTGCAGGCCTAGACAGAGCATTAATCCAGAAATAGCAACTATTTGCCATTTTCCCTAAAAGTAACACTTAGAACAGGGCAACTCAGTTCTGAGACTCAGATCATGCATCTTACATCTAGTGATCATAATGACTGCTCAGTCTAAAACTTATTTTGTGGATTAAATAATAACCAGGAACGTAGAGGAACCCTAGAAATCTTGGAAATATTATAGTATTAGAAATTATTGATATTATTTTCTTACTTTCTGAAAAAATACCTCTGTACTTTA
Organism: Tadarida brasiliensis; assembly: GCA_030848825.1. Taxonomy (NCBI): domain Eukaryota; kingdom Metazoa; phylum Chordata; class Mammalia; order Chiroptera; family Molossidae; genus Tadarida; species Tadarida brasiliensis. Next base: position 70,072,644 of record CM061267.1, on the reverse strand, counting down.
TTTATGTTTATCCTATTTTTTGCCATAAAGTGGAGTTACTTTTATTCTATACAATGCCAGGGTATTTTCCTTTATAGTTTATGCTTTACTTATTATGCTTAAGAAGTCCTTTTCCTCCCCAAATATTGTATAATATTCATGCACATTTTATCTTAACTTTTTTCAGTCTCTACATTTTAATATTTAACCCAGCTAGAGTTTAATTTTGTTATAAGGTGTACAAATTAGTTATCTAAGATATTTTTTCCTGCAAATGATTAGCCAGTTAGTTATCTTTTGAAATGGCATGGCCAAAAATGCTATCCTTATTTTACAGATGAGTAACAAAAGCTCAGGGAGATAAAATGCTAGCCAGTGGTATGAGATCCAGCTCAAACCTGCTCTCAAGAGCCAACTGTAACCAGTATTTCCTAGCTCCACATTCAAAATATTGGACATGGTGGAAATATTTACACCAGGAAAATTGGCAAACACTACAAACCAGAGCTTCCTAGACCTACCTTCCTTCCTTCCTTCCTTCCTTCCTTCCTTCCTTCCTTCCTTCCTTCCTTCCTTCCTTCCTCCATCCTTCCTTCCTTCCTTCCTTCCTTCCTTCCTTCCTTCCTTCCTTCCTTCCCTCCCTCCCTCCCTCCCTCCCTCCCTCCCTCCTTCCCTCCTTCCTTCCTTCCTTCCTTCCTTCCTTCCTTCCTTCCTTCCTTCTTTCCTTCCTTCCTTCCTTCATTCCTTCCTTCCTTCCTCCCTTCCTTCCTTCAACAGCCAGTTTGTCAGCATGCCACTGGAAGAGTCCTCATTCTCAGTAGGCAGGAGCTGTGCTAAGGCATTAACAAGATGATAACATAAACATGGTCTATCTTCCTGGAGTATCATTTGATCTAGTAGTAACATATTTAAGTATAAGAAACACAAGTATATTACAAAGTATGATACAAAATTCACATAACTTTTTAAGACTTAGCTTGATATTACAAACAAAATACGTGTCCTTGTGCCAGTCAGATTTCATCCACACTCCCAACTCCCCGTACAGAGATGAAAGAGATGTGTTAACTCTCCTTGTCCTTTAGGATAGCTTCGGCAGAAACTTAAAAGCAGTGGAGTGGAGTGTTTATAAGGACTAGGGATTCCTCCTCCGACCCTGAGCTTGCATATCCTATAGTTTTAAGTGATGAAGCTGGAATAAAACTGCAGATCCTCTGGCAGCTCATTGGCCTTTCAAAGAGAGTTCACTAGTTCCTGTTAGCTCACTATCAGCATAGGCTTAATGTAAATAAAGCAGGAAATGTGTGCTACTTGCCAACATACTCTCAATATTTAGAGTACTAGTAATCATCGGTGTTGTAGGAAACCTCTAAGGTGACCCCCTAGGATCCCCACCTCCTGGTATTCATGACCTTGTGTGATACCCAACTCTTGAGTTTGGTCTAGACTTACTGATTCCATTTTCATGAATAAAGTATAGCAGAAGTAATGGGATGTCACTTCTGCAATTAGATTTTTGATAGTCGTTGGTTTGTTTTGGGCTCTCTCTTGACTTGCTGTCTCTGAGATAAGCCAGCTGCAGTGTTTTGAACTATAGAGAGATCCACATGGCAAGAAACTGATATCTCCAAATAATAGCCAGCAAGAATCTCAGGCTTGTCAACAGCCACATGATAGAGCTTAGAAGTAGATCCTCTGTGGGTTGGACTTTGAGATAACTGCAGCCCTGGTTGATGCCTTGATTGTAGCTTTGTGATAGACAGGAAGCCAGGCACTCAGTTAAGCCATGGCAGTATCCCTGACCCTCAGAATCTATGAGGTAATGGATGTTTGTTGTTTTAAGCCACTAAACTTTGGAATGATTTGTTTACAACAATAGATAACTAATACAATCCCTGAGAGACTCAACTCAAGGATGATATTGTTATGAGGTCTTAATGTGTTAACTGATGGACTAATGATCCATCTCCTAAATGCTCCATTTTTCTTCTTAGAGCCTCTTTTATTTACTGTTCTTGGGACCTAAAGACAACAATACTAACTCCTTGTTAGTGGTATCTAAATATCATGTATTTGGATTTTTTTTTTCTTCTGAGTAGCCCTATACCTTTCATCTCAGTTCTCTTCCTCCCACTGAAACACTTTTATTGGCAGCTTGCAGCTGAACTTTGTTAGCCTGGAGCTTTGGAACAGAATTATTCTAGGGACATCAGGAAGTAGCCACAGGAAGACCATATGTCTGATGCTAATCTTATCAGCACCAAACTTTGAAAATACTACCCCAGGTCAGGAAACTGGCTATGGTGCATCTGCTGAGGGCAGGGCAGTGGTCCCACCTTGCCTGAAAATGCATTGAGGGTTTTCCAGAAAAAGAAATAGCTGCTCACATAAGGGCCCGCTGTGTATGATTTTGTCACTATGCAGTGTCCCTACTCCCAGAGTTCTTACATTTTGAAATCACTTTTGTCCTCTCCTATGTTTAAGGGGCTTTGCAAGTGCTCCCTAGTGTGCCTGGCTCTCCCTGATTGTGTTGTTGGTTTCAGGTGTGGTTTTAAAAATGAACACTAGTATAACTTGTCAATGCTATTCTGATTTATTACTAAGACTTATTGGGACACTGGAGGGTTGGGGAGTGCTTAGGAGGAGATGCTGTCACTGTTTGTTAGAAGAGGAATCTGCTATCTGTAACTCATACCTTACAGGTCAGTGGCAAGGCCATGAATATGGCCTTGGATTTAATAGTTTCTGTCTCTCTTGCAATGGCAACAGCATGCTAAGCATTGCTTCCATTTTCTGATCCCTCACCAGATAGACTTCCATCAGAAGGCCATCCCTACCTCAACTGACAGTGATTGTTAAGTCCTTTAAAATTCTGATCAATTTTCTCTCTCTTGCCTGACACTATAGGATGCTTGCTTGGCCCTGCTCAGTCTGGTTAGTTGGCACTTTTATTGATGTTTATATTAAACAAAAGGGTTGTATTCACCAGTCCCCTTGCCTAATAGATTAAAAGTATTCTGAATCATTGTGGTTCATGATCACTCTGGTCAGGACTCCTGCGTGATCAACTTTTGCAAAGTGATCTTTAATTGTCACAACTTGACCTTTGATGTGTAAAGTTGAGTGAAAGGTGGGGAGGGAACACCTCTGACCATGTAGCTACTCCTCCAGCTGATTTGCTGTCTGCACTGTCCAGGACTAATGCCCTTTCTTTCTGTGATTTCACAAAACTTTTACCTGGGTGGATAAATATGCAGCCACCACATATTTGGAGATGAATTTAAGCTGGATAAATGTGTATTAATATCCATTTTTACATAGGAAAGCTGGATGGTGGTGGAGAGGACCCAAGTCCTCTCACTGGACACATCTTTCTCTACCTTTAAAGCCCTTGTTAAATATCAGCTCCCCATGAAACTGTACAAAATGTTTCTAGTTACAAGCAGTAGGAATTGCTTACCACTTGGTGATGTGACTCAGCACGAACCATAGGCAGCTTGCATTGAAGCTATTTGTGTGTATCGTTTCCTCCCCACTAAACCATTCATTCCTTGAAATCAATGAAATACTCATTTTGCTTTGTGTTGCTCCACAGTTTCCTGCACAAAGTCTTGCTACAAAGGAGTTAAATAAATATTTGTGGGTTGGATGAATGAAAAGAAGTCTGCACTTGACAAGGGAGGATGACACTGGGCAATGAGGACCATGGGACTAGCAGTAGGTCCAGGTGAATTTTTGAGGGGGAGAGACAGGAGGAGCTGAAAATTATGAGGGTGTTTGGTCCAAGTATAGGTAGAGACCAGAACCCAAAGTTACGCCTAACTTTGTCAATTTAAAAGGTCTGACCATTTAAAGTGGTATATTTTGATATTATTGTTTGTTTGTTTTCCTGTTTTTTACTACCAATGAAGTTGACTGTAACAGTTAATTCCTGGAGTTGTCTAAGCCAGAAAGTATTAATAACTATCACACTTTGAGTAAACGGCATTTATTCGACAGTGTTATGCATTCGAACTGAGCTGAGCTCTACATGTAAACACAAAGAAGCTATACTAGACATAGGATATATTTCCAATAATAGCATGCCATTATTATTATTATTATAATACTGGAGATCACTTTCAACAATTGAATCACTTTGGGTCTGCAATGCTGTGATGTCAGTTCTATGTACTGACTGTGCCTGGGTTTCTAACTGTGTAAAATGGTAGAAAAAGCACTGATGAGATCTGGAGTCTTATCCAGTTGTGTGTCTCACCAGCTGTGTAATTTCAGGTAAGTTCCTAATTTGAAAATGAGGACTTAGGTTGCAGAATTTATGAAGTCCCTTCCAGGTCTAACATTCTTGATCCTAGGATTTATGAATATACCACACAAATGTGAGCAAGCTTTTCCCTTTCTTTCTTCTCCCTCCACCTGGTAGGGGGTGCTGGGCTATGAAGCTTCCTGGACCACAGGAACCCCCTAGTGGCCACCTAGGGAACTTTCTCATTAGACACCTCTTTCTTCAGTTCCTAAACCTTGGGGAGATTGCAGACACTCTAGAGAAAACTTCTTTTCTTTGATGTTTTTACTTAGAATTCATTTGATACTACTTTGTATAATCTTATCTAATATATCCGTTTACTTTTACTTTCTCTTCCAACTCTTTTCCAATTACCTCAGGAAATATCTTTTTTCTTTTTCCTCCTTCTATATTTTATTTTATTTACCTCCTTGTTTTATTATATATAGCACCCTTTGTCAGCATTTCCGTCATCTCCAACTTCAAAATATACCCAGAATTAAACAACTTCTCTCCACTCTCTTACCACTTCCCTGGTATAAGGTGCTTCATTTTTCACTTGGATTACTCCAAAAACTTCACATCTGGTCTTCCTGCTTCTGACTTGCCTGTTCACAGTCTATTTTCAGCACAATAGCCAGAGATATTCTTTTAGAACCTAAGTGCTATTGAGTAGATTCCTTGGTTGAAACCTTCCAATTGCTTTCATTTCACTCAGAATAAGAGCCAAAGCCTCTTCGGGGTCTGCCTCTGTGTTCACTTCTTACTCCTTCATTCTCCTTGCTCAGTGGCTCTCTCATCCCCACCCCACACTGCCCTCTATTGTTCCTCAAGTGCACCACAGGGCATTTGTTCTTGTTCCCTTTGCATGGAATATTCTGCTGCAGGAGAGCCATGGGAATTATTTTTTACCTCTCTAAGGTTGTTTTGCAAATGTCACCATCTCAGCAAAACTTCCCCTTACTACCATTTTTAATTTGATATCCACAGACCTTGTGAAAGAATTCCTGCCATTGAGTTAATTAACATGTTTACCTTTTCAGGAGCCTCCTACGCTACCATCTTGGTTCCTCACTCCCTAACCATTTTTTTCAAATTCTCACCCGAAGATATGTTGAGAGAGAGGAAGAGAGAGACAGAGACAGAGACCAATGTGAGAGACATCAATAGGTTGCCTCCCTATGTGTCCCGACCTGGGATCAAATCAGAAACCTAGGTATGTGCCCTGACTGGGAATTGAACCCGCACAATTTTGGTGTACAGGAGGACACTCCAACCAACTGAGCCACCCGGCCAGGGCCACTCTAAACATTTTTTAAATTGCAAGTATTCTCTCAATTCCCCCTTGTTTAACTGACAACACCATTTCTCCTCCCTTAAGTTTTATTACTATATTAATAAATTAATGTTTGTTATATAGACATATAGTACGATTTTAGTCTTTGTTTTCTCCCTCTTCTGACTAGAACAGGCAAAGCATGTGTCCTATCGCTTATATGTCAAAAATTTTCTCTCACAAAGATTAGCTCAACATATATCTTCTAGATGTGTATGTTATTCTTTAGAAGTATTCATCCTTTAATGCATCTGGAACTTATTTAGCTATATGATATGAAGTAATTTTTTTCTTTCATACCATTTTATCGTTAATTTATCCCATCCACTTCAAGTTGTGATACTCACTTGCCATATACTAACATGTATCTTTCTATTACTCTCTCTGGCCAGAATTATGTAAAGTCCATATTATTCTATTGATTGCAGCTCTAAAAATGTTTGAATACATTATAAGGCAAGTTAACTCATTATCAACAGTGAGGTCACTTTCTCTTCAACACTTTCTCAGGTATTTTCAGCACTTTATTCCTACAAAGTTAATTTGGAATTATGTTGCCTACTTCCAAAATGGGACTTTGATTAGAATTTCATTAAAACTATAAATTACTGCCTGGCCAGAGTGGCTCAGTTGACTGAGCATCGTCCTGTGCACCAAAAGGTTGTCGGTTCGATGTACAGTATAATACCTGGGTTGCAGGTTTGATCCCAGTGGGGGAGCTTATGGAAGACAACTAATTGATTGATGTTTCTCTCTCTCTCTCTCTCTCTCTCTCTCTCTCTCTCTCTCTCTTTCTCCTCTTTCCTCTCTCTAAGCATGTCCTTAAGTGAGGATTTAAAAAAAACAAAACCCTTATAAATTATTTGGGAAGAATCAATACCTTCAGGCTATTCAGTGTTTTCTTTTTAATCAAAGAACATGCTATATTTTTTTTATTTATATCTATGATTTATTTCAAAAGGGCTTTAGGTTGTTTATATCAACTTATAAATTATAAAATCTTTAATAAGAGGATGAGGAAAATAGAACAAGGAGGAAAACAAAACATAAATGCAATTAGAAGTGGGCTCATTACACAAAATGCATTCCGAATGCTTCTGTACACTGAGTGAAGGGGATGCACCAATCTGTGTTTAAGCCATGGAGAAAATTATAATGTAAGCTGCAGGGTTTTTGTAGGTAGACTTTATCAAGTTGTAGAAGTTCCCCTCTCATACTATTTCTATTTCTAGTTAACTGAGAGCTTTCATCATGAATGATAGTTGAACTTTGTCAAATGCTTTCACTGCTTCTATTGATATCTCATTGTGATTTTGATTTGCATATCCCTAAAGATTATTTATGGTGAGCATCTTTTTATGTGCTTATTGGTCATTTGTATATCTTCTTCAGAAAAATATCTATTCAAGTCCTGTGCCCATTTTTCAATGGGGTATTTCTTTTGTTGTTGTTGTTGAGTTGTCAAAGTTCCTTATATATTCTGATATAACTCATATGAGATATACAATAGTCTGTTGTCTGTACCTATGAGTCCATTTCTGTTTTGTTTGTTTATATTGTTCCTTAGAGTCTACATATAAGTGAAATCATATAGTATTTGTCTTTCTCTGACTGACTTATCTCACTTAGCATAATACCCTCTAGGTCCATCCATGCTGTCACAAATGGTAAGATTTTGTTCTTTTTTATGGTCAAGTAATATTCCATTTTATATATGTACCACTGGCTTTTTATCCACTCATCTATTGGTGGGCACTTGGGTTGCTTCTATAGCTTGGCTATTGTAAATAATGCTGCAATGAACATCGGAGTGCATATATTCTTTCGAATTAGTGTTTTGGGTTTCTTTGGATATATACCGAAAGTAGAATGGCTGGATCATAGGCAGTTCCATTTCTAATTTTTTGAGAAACCCCCATACTGTTTTCCCAAGTGGCTACACTAATCTCTATTCCCACCAACAGTGCACAAGGGTTCCCTTTTCTCCACATCCTCATCAACACTTGTTTGTTGGTTTACTGATGATAGCCATTCTGACAGGTATGAGGTGATATCTCGTGGTTTTAATTTGCATTTCTCTGATGATTGGTGACATTGAGCATCTTTTTATATGTCTATTGGCCATTTCTGTGTCCTCTTTGGAGAAGTGTCTATTCAGATCTTTTGCCCAATTTTTAACTGGACTGTTCTTTTGGTGTTGACTTGTGTAAGTTCTTTACAAATTTTGGATATTAACCCTTAGCAGGTGTATCATTGATGAATATGTTCTCCCACTCAGTGGGTTGTCTTTCATTTTGTTGATGGTTTCCTTTCTGTGCTAAAACTTTTTAATTTGATATAGTTTCAGTTCTTGTTTTGTTTTGTTTTTTAATCTTCGCTTATTGATTTTTTTTAGAGAGAGAGAGAGAGAGAGGAAGGTGGAGGAGAGAGTGAGAGATTTGTTGTTCCACTTATTTATGAATTCCTTGCTTGCTTCTTGTATGTACCCAAAACCTGGGTGTATAGGGACAACACTCTAACCAACCAAGTGATCAAATGTGTGTGGTTTTGGGTCTTAAAAATTTGGTGATAATTTTGTGTCTAGAAATATGACATAGGAATTTAACTCTTATTTATATCAATTAGCCTATGAAAAAATTGGTTTTGTTTTCTGTCATTTTGCTTAAAGTCGCAGTTTCCAAGTATGTATATTTTAACCCCTAAAGAAATTATTTAAAATAGTACAAAGTGATATTAGCCAAATATCAATGTATGAATTAAAACTGCTTTAAAAATTCAAATATTCAATAGAAGATATGAAGGAGGAACAAAGAAACAAGTATCAGAAGAGAATAATAGAAAGTAATAAAATAGTTGGCTTAATCCAACTACATAAATCATTGAATTAATGTAAATGGTCCAAACATGCCCATTAAAAAACAAAGATTATCAGACCAGATGTTTAAAAAAGACTCAACTATAAGCTGCTTATAAAAACAAAATTTAAATAGAACACTATTGATTAATTAAAAGTAAAAGGATAAAAAACGATGTACCATATTTATAGAAATCAAAGGAACTAAGAATAACCAAACTTTAAAAATAAAATATAGTTAAAGGATTCATAGGACATAATTGAATCCATTATACAACTACAGTCATTAAGACAGTGTTGTTTTGGCAAAAGAATGGGCATGTAAATCAATAGAACAGAATAGAGAGTCTAAATACAGAAAGATACACAAAAAGTGCAACTGATTTTTGAGAAAAGTATAAAGCCAATTCCATAGTGGTGCTGGGACATTTTGTCATCCATATTCAAAAGAATAAACTTTAATATATACTGCACACCTTATATAAAAATTGACCCCAAATGAATCATAGACATAAATGTAAAATATAAAACTTTAAGAGAAAATTTTGAGAGCTAGATTAAGCAATGACTTCTTAGATATGACATTAAATGCATAATCTATAAAACAAAAGTAAGATTAATTGGCTTCATCAAAATTCAAAATGTTCAATCTGTGAAAGACATTCAGAGAATGAAAAGACAAGGCACAAACTCAGAGAAAATATTTTCAAATTACGTATCTGACAAAGGACTTGTATCCAGACTATATGAAGAAACCTCAAAACTCAGCAATAAGAAAACCCAACATCAATGGACAAAAGATTTGAACAAATACCTCACCCAAAAAATATACAGATGGCAAATAAGATGGAAAAGATAATCAATATCATTACTCCTTGATGATAGAAATGCATGTTAAAAATAGAATAAGATTCCACTACTCACCTATTAGAATGACCAAAAATCAAACAAACAACAAAAACACCTGGCAGTGCTAAGTTCTGGCATTGATGCAGAAGAGCAGCTAGGACTGTCATATATTACTGGTGGAAATGCCATATGGTACAGCCAGTAAGGAAAATATGTTGGCAGTTCCTTATAAAGTTAAGCATACAGTTAATTTTCTCCCCAGAAATCCCACTCATAGGTATTTATGCAAATTAAATAAAAACATGTATTCATACAAAAATCTGCTGACAAATGTTTACAGCAGCTTCATTTGCCAAAAGCTAGAAGCAACCCACATGTCCCTCATCTGGAGAAAAAAAAAAAATCAAATTGTGTTAAGTCTACTTAAAGTAAAAATACTTAAGAATAAAAAGGTATGAACTACTGACACCTACAACAACATGTGCATATTTCAAATATATTATGCTGGCTGAAAGAAGTTAGGGTCAAAAGGCTTACTATATGATTCCTTTTATTTGGCATTCTGAAAAATACAGCCCCAAATGGATAGAGAGCAGATCAGTGGTATCGAGGGTTAAAGAAATAGGTCTGACTATAAAGTGGCAGCCCAGGGACATTTTGTAAAGGGGGTATTGAAATGTTTCTGTATTTTGATTATGGAAGTAATTACATGACTCTGTGTGTTTATCAAATCTCATAGAACTATGCAACACAAAGACTGAAGTTTATAGTTTAGATATTTAAAATAGATTTGAAAAAGAATAAAATACCCCCAAATTTTCTATTGGAGTCAGAAAATTGAATATATATATATATATATATATATATATATATATATATATTCTTTCTTTTTCTTTTTCTTTTTTTGTATTAAGCGAGAGGGAGAGAGGGAGGAAGAGAGAGAGAGAAACATCAATGTGAGAGAGACACATCGACTGGCTGCCACCCACACAACCCCAACTGGGGCCAGGGATAAACTGCAACCGAGGTACGTGCCCTTAGCGGGAACCAAACCCGGGACTCTCTGGATCATGGGCCAACGCTCTTACTGCTGAGCCAAACCGGCCAGGGCTATATTGCTTTTTCTTAAAAGACAATGAAAAATTCACTATCTTTAATAAATAATAAATAACAAATTCTTTATTATTCCAACATTCTATCTTACCAAAAAAAAAAAAAAGTAATAGGATTTTTGTCTTTCTATTATAAAGACATCAATGTACTTAGCAATGTTGCTAAAGTACTCTGTCTTTGAAAAAAGGAGATTATGGGCTTTTTGATAAATCTTTGCTGCTACATGTGTGGTTGTTCTGTAAGCAGGAGAATCTGCTATCTTGGTAGTTTTCTGAATAGAGTAGTCTAACAGGAGGAATCAATGAAGCTATTGATTAATGAGCAGGAAAACACAGATGCTGCTATCTTTTTTAACAGTGAAAAAGTATAGACTTTAAGAAGAAAGAGAGCAAAGACATATTATGTGAAACATTTTCTCCCCTAGCTCATTATTCTCAAGAACAAACTTATATCTGCATGTTGATGAAAAATAAACCTGTATTAAATAACACTTTGAAGAGTGAGAAATTAGGTTGTAGTATTGTGGGATTAGATCAATTAAATCCTATAAACATCTGATATAATTAATGTTAGTTTTTTAACTTCTCAGTGTTTCTTTTCCCAAATCTTCATTATCTATTTATTCCCCATTTGCTTCTGTTTCTTTTGCTTAATAGAAGATAATAAAATACTTTCATTTTAGATATATTATGGATTTTGCTAATTCCTCCTAAAAGCCACCAGTCTTAGTGGAACAGTCAACTCCATCAGGGTCTCACCCAGCTTGAAAAATATTCCTAAAACTAGTTAGTCAAAAGTAAGATAATCAAAGTGATCAGATAGAGATCATACTCAACTGTTTCCCTACAATTAATCTTCTGTTCTCAATCCCTTACAGATTTTCTTTCTCCATGTTGATGTTACATTGTTTTTGTGGCCATGAAAATATTAGAAATAAGAGGAAGTGATAGAACAAAATTTAAAACATAGACTTTTTTATATAAGTATATATACAGGAGCTTAATTTCTTTACTTTGCATCAGACCATACTGTTGACACACTTTCTCTAAAAACAAATACAATATTAGATGGACAAATTTTCTAATTTGAATAATTTTCTGACTATTTAAATGTTGGACTCTAAATTAAGGGATAATGAATCAATATGATAATTTATTGAAAGTGAATAACATGCCCATTTCTGCTTCTGCCTGATTTACTGAGGAGTGCCTCAGGTATATTAAGACTCGCGTTTATGATGATTGTTAGTGTTTAGGATCCAGAGATCAAGAAAAGTAGATGTGTGGACCACACAGGAGAGAAACATGAGAGGTGAAGACCATGGAATGGGAGAACAGGCAATCCTTTAGGCCTAGGAAACAATGGGGGATTGAGTGCCAACTAGAACCCAATGTCCTCTACAATGTTACCCTAGTAGAAAACTCAAGTCTATGATTCCTCTGTCTCTCTATCTCTGGAATCCTATGCACAACCCTCTTTCCCCAGACCCCTCTTTATGACAGAGTCACTATCACCATCCCTCAACCCATAATCTTGTTCCAGCTCAAGTTCCTATATCAGAACACTTTCAATGATTTAGATGTCAGGGGTCTCTGCTTATACTACGCAGAAGATGGTATGTTAATGGAAAAAATAAAATATTTCTTTACTAGAGTGCAGTGTTTCTTTGATAGATAACTTTGAATACATCTTTCCCATAGAAATACAGTATTATTGTTGTAGTAATACAATACTATACCTCAAATATATTTAGAGATATAAATATCCTGTATAATATTGTTCTCCAAAGAAAAATGTCTTCCAACTTCTGAACAATAGATTTACAATCAAACTTTTGGAACCTTATCCATTGTTATAATAGGAATTTCAGGTGGATATATTTGTATCTATGTTGTTTCCTTCATTACTGTAAATTCTGGGCTCTAGGGATAAGGTTAAACCTTTTATTAGATTAGTAAGGAAGATAGAGTATCTACTTTGTGCCACAAGCCAGGCTTTAGAGGAGAAAGAATTAATCACCATCACTTGTTTATTATATGCAAATTTGGCTGTGATCTATGCTTGGCCATTTCAAAAGGAACTAAACAAATCTAGTCTCTTCCCTCTAGGAACTTAAAATCAAATATAGGCTATTCTAATAAAGCATTAGAGGTCCAAGAAATATTTAGATTAAATAAAAAGTATTTATCAGTCAAAAATAAATGGAATTAAATGAGAGCTGAGCTTCTGAAAGCGTTCTGAAAGGCTACAATGTATCCCTGTGCACCAGAATGAAGGACTGCATTGGTGATGCTCTCCCTGAGGTGCTTTGCTTTGCCCACCACCAAACTATGGAGCGCTTTCCCCCCAATCTAGAGCTTTGGGAACTTCAGGGGTCTTAACAGGAACTTCTCAGTCTTAACACTGCACCTGTGAGAATAGCATAACCCTACCTGAACCTCTCTTTATTCTCTATAGTCATTTCAAACTTGGAACTTTATCTTTCATTTTGAAAATAAGGAATTTCTTCTGTTGTGGCATGTTGGTTCAGTTGAAGGACATAAAGAAAATCTGGCCTCAGACATAATTGGAAAAGGGAGGAGTGTTTTAGTAGTATTTTTAAGATAATTTGATATCCACCAAAATTTGATACAGGGTCGTTTCTTAAAAGAAGTTGCAATATGGAATCTGAAACCATATCAATAAATTTTCCATACTCTGTCATATTAAGTTAATTTGTCTATATTGAAATTTTGAATGAATCTTTTACCCATGCAAGATTTGGTAACAAAATACATTGGTCGTTTGGAAAATATTGGATCACTGAGTTATGCATTGACACATTTCATTATACAATAAAAAATTAAATTTGTTAATATCTCTAACAATATTTTCAGAAAAGTCTTTATGTATTGGGAAGCTGTCAGGCTCATGTTGGTGTATACAAATTTTGTAAAATTCTATTTTTCACTTAGAATCTCTAATTTTATAATTGGCATTGTTTTCAATAGTGTGCTATTGTTGGTTTACAATGGTTTGTGAGACCCAACTATCTATTTTCAACTCTTTGTTCAGTGATGTCAGGTCAGTAATTTTAAATCAGCCATGCTAAGAATATTTACACCAAAGAAAATGGCTACTAATCTACAAATTAGGGTTTTCTTTTTCCCCCTGGTGCGCTAGTTGTTAAACATTTATCAGGATATAACTGATTGTTTTCCTTGAAGTGACAGATTTACAATTTGTTTAAGATACATTTTCTGCCAAATACTCTAAACTTGAATATTGATAGATTGTCTGAAAGTTGTTCTTTAAAAAACAAAGTATTCCATGACAAAGCAGGTCATTCACCTTATAATTCAAACTGTTGAACAAATGCTTTTCTTCCAGACCAACAATGTACTTTTTAGTATGCAATATACTTTATGCATATATCCTCTTCCTTGAAACACAATAATAAAAAAGACATAGTTAAGTGCCAAAATATAATAAAATTAGTAATTTTTACTGCTTCATCAAAACATTCCTAAGGAGCCAGCAATTTTACCCACCATTGGTTTTCAACACCTATGTAAATATCAACATGGTGAAAAATTAAAATAACATCTTAGTATTTTTATGTAAATAGTTTTATGAATCCTCTGAAAGCATCTCATGATCCCCAGAGTTCCATAGAAGAAAATATTAGCATCATATGATATCCGAAGAAAAATTTGAAATAACAAGTGCTGGTAATGGTGTGCAGAAAAGGGACCACTCGTACAATGTAGGTAAGATTGTAAATTAGTGCAGCCACTATGAGAAACAGTACAGCGATTGCTCAAAATATTAAAAATAGAGCTGCCATATGATCCAGCAATTCCACTTCTGGGTATTTATCTGAAGAAAACAAAAGTACTAAAATAATGTATGATACCTATGTTCATTGCAGCATTACTAGTAATATTTAAGATATAGAAGCAACCTAATATTCATCAGTAGGTGAATAGATAAAGAAGATGTGAGATATACACATATACACACACACACACACACACACACACACACACACAGAGGAATATTATTCAATAATAAAAAAGACTGAAATCTTGCCATTTGCAACAACATGGATGAACCTAGAGGGCATTATGCTCTGTTAAATAAGTCAGACAGAGAAAAACAAATACAGTCTGATCTCACTTACATGTGGAATCTAAAAAGATACAAAATTAATGAATAAACAAAACAAAACAGAAAAAAAGGAGACTTTGAGATGCAAGAAAGGATGATGAAAAATAAAATGACAAGCATGTGTTAAATGAAAATAAATATGAAATAATAATAATGTACATGTTGAGAGATTAAATAAGCAAGAGGGAAGTAAATGCAAACAATAAAATATTTAACTCAGAAAGAAAACAAATGGAAATAAGATATTTAAAATTCTTGATTTGTTTCAGGAGAGGATAAGATATCAACTTCAGACTATAGTAACTCAAATAGGAATGCTAAAATTTTATAGGGAATCACTAAAATATTTAAAATAGTCTATATAATCACATGCTCTCACTTATTTGTGGAATATAATGAACAAAATAAGGTGATGAACAAAATAGATGCAGAAACATAGAAGTAGGGCTCAGACTGAGAAACTTCAGAGGAGGGGGTAGGGGGGAGGGAAGAGATAAAACAAAGAACTTATGCATATAAGCATATCCAATGGACATAGACAACAATGCTGGGGGTGGGGGGTGGGAACAAGAGGAGGGTGTCAATGGGGGGAAAAGGAGAAACATCTGTAACAAAAATATATTAATTAAATAAAATAAATGTAAATAAAAATAGACTATCTTACATTATATTTTAAATATGTATTAATAGAAGAAAAAAGTCAAAAGACAGAGTAAATGGAGAAAAAAGGACTGAAAAAGATCATAGCAATGTACCTAAGTATATTTGTAATTAAAACTAATAAAAGTCAATTAGCTTATTTTATTAAAAGGGAAATACTAAGGATTTCCATTTCTGTCTATGATAGAGCAGTTTTTAAAAGACCAAACTTCCCATGTAGAATAACTTTTGGCTGTAATAAAAAATGAATAAACAACAAAACAACAGTTTGAACACATCAGAGAGCAAGCAGCATAGACACCCAGAACTTGAGCAGCCTAAATTACAGAGAATGAAAACACACTGAGGTGATCGTGAGATCACGTGGCCTTTTTCTTGAAATATTTGCCAATAAGTAATTGTTGTCAAACTACAGATCTAGCAGGAAGCAGCAGCTCTGAACCTTCAACATTTTCACAAGGCTGGCAAAATAAATAGAGTGCATAATGCTACCAAGACAATAAGAACTTGAGCGACCAGGATCCAGGAGTTAAAGAAACTACAGAGAATACGCCCAACATTCTGCATTGCTTTTTCTCTTGATACATTTTCCAAATCCTATGCTTTGTAAGATAAGAGATCTCAAAGCTCAACCAGTTCTCTTGTGAATTTCTCCATCGTGACATCTGTTTTCTTGAATATATTAATCACAATTATTTTAAAGTTCATGTATGATACATCCAAAATCTAGTTTACCTGTGAGTCTGTTTCTAATAACTGATTATTTTGTTGGTTTGTTTGTTTATTATCATTTGTGTCCCTTGGCTGGTCTCATACATTTTTATTTGAATGCTGAACACTGTGTATGCAGTATTGCATAGTATCGGCTTTTTGCTATTTTCCCCAGAGGGAACTTAATTTTCTTTTGTCAGACAGTTAATATAGAGCTACACCTTACTTTTTCCAGAAACGTTTGCATATTGATAAAAAGATTTAGCCAGCAAAAATATATATTTCTAAATTTGAAATATATAACAGCATAGTTTTAAAAGATATTGAGCAAAAAATAAACAAAACAACAACAAAAATAAGTGACCATTTTATACTAAGTATTTTTAGCTCAAGAAAACAATCTCTAGTAAAGACATATTGAACAATAGAATCCTTAAGATTGAACTAATGGAAATTACAAATGTGTGTAAAGACCCAGTAAAGGCTCCTAAAACTATTTTTTTTTAACTGAACCTAAAATGTTTTCTAAAATTGGCCAGGCATTAGGCCATTATCAAGTCTCAATTAATTTCAATCCAACAGACTACTTTCTTTTATCAAAATGCAGTTGACAGAGAAATCAATAACAAAATATATCTTTAAAAATCACATAGGCCTGGCCAGTGTGGCTCAATGGATTGAGCATCATCCCATGGACTGAGAGGTCCTGGTTCAGTGCCCTGCCTGGGTTGTGGGCTAGATCCTCAGTAGGGGGTGTGCAGGAGGCAGCGACCGATGTTCCTCTCTCACATCGATGTTTCAATCTCTCTCCCTTCTTCTCTCTCTAAAAAAATCAATAAAAAAATATTAAAAAAACAAATGTATTTGGAAATTTTAAAACCTTCATAAATAATTTATAAACAAATAATACAAAAATTAGAAAATATTCAAAGCTAAATAATGAAGAAAATAGAATATCTCAAAACTTGAGTGATGGTTAATTTTACATCAATTTGACTGGGGTAAGGGACAGCTAATAAAACTTTATATCAGGGTGTGTCTTTGAAGGTGTTTCTAGAAGAGATTAACCTTTGTATTGGTGACATGGATAAAGTAGATAGCCCTCCCCAGTGTGGATGAACATCAGCCAATTCGCTGAGGGCCTGAATAGAACTAAAAGACAGAGGAAAGGAGAATTTACTCTCCTGTTTGATCTGAGACATCCATCTTCTCCTGCTCTCAGGCATTGGTGCACCTGGTTCTATGGCTTGCAGACTCAGATTGGAACTTATACCGTCAGCTACACACACACACACAGACACACACACACACACACCATTCTCAGGTTTTCAGACTTGGTCTGACTTACACTGTTGACTATACTGGTTCTCCAGCTTGCAAGGGGCATGTTGTGGGATGTTTTAGCCTCCATAATCATGTAAGCCAATTCTTATAATAAATCTTTTCTCATATCTATTTATTCTGTTTCTCTAATACATTGTGGGATACACCCAAAGAAATAGAGAAAGAAATCAAATGCTCGTGTTAAGAAAAGAAAGACTAAAAGTGAATAAGCTAAGCTTCCACTTTAAGTTAGGAAAAGCATAACAGAACAGTAAACCAAATGAAAGTAGAAAGAGGAAAATTAAGACCTAATAACAAACTAATAAAATAGAAAATAAAATAAAATGAAAAAGATCAACAAGGCTAAAATATGGTTTAATGAAAGACCTGGCAAAATTTATAGATCTCAGGCAATATTGAAGATAAACAAAAGAAAACAAAAACAAAAAAATATTTAAAATGAAAAAGGGAATAAACTGTTCAGCAAAGATTTACAAAAGAAAGACATAAGAATACATTAGAAAACAGACCAAAATACACTTCTTGGAAAAACTTAACTAAAACTGAGCATAGAAAGAAGAGTCCTTAAATTGTTCTTGAAAATTGAATGAGTGGTTAATATATGCCCACAAATAAAATACCAAGTTCAGATGGGTTTAAGGTAAATCTACCAAAATTCAAATGTAGTTATTTCCATTGTTATACAAAGTCTACTAGAGGTTATAAAAGAAAGTACTCTCCAAAACCCATTTTATGAGGTTAGCATTAGCTTACCATCAGTACCAGATAAGAACCTTCTGAGAATAAAACATTATAGACTAATCTCAATTATGAAGATAGATTTGAAACCTATACATAAGTATTAAGAGACATAACCCAATCATTTATTTTTTAAAGCTTTACTTATTCTAGAAATACAGAATTAACCCAACTTTAGAAAATCTATTTTTTATTCTTCACATTGCATTATATGGCCATCTCAGTAGAGTCAGAAGAAAAAATCAGTACAATTAAACATTTGTGTTAAAAATTCTTATCAAACTGGGAATAAAATTCATTTCCTTAATCTGATTAAGGGTATCTTCAAAACCCCTAAAACAAGTTGCAATGTGAATTTATATATATTTTTTAATATATTTTTTATATTTTAAAAATCGGAAACAAGACGAGTATGTCCATTAACACCACATCAATCCCACATTTATTGGAGGTACTAGACAGGTCAAAATACAAGAACAGGCAGGCACATAAAAAGAATAGGATGCAAACAAAACTAAATTATTTGTAGTTGGTATGAATTACCTATACAGAAAACCCCAAAGAATGCATAGACAAACTATTAGATTTAATAGGAGAGCACAGTAGGAGTACTAATACAAGATTTATATGCAAAAACCAATTGCATATCTATACCAATAACAAGGTATTAGAAAATATAATTTAAACAAAAAAATACCATTTTCAGTTGCAACAAAGGCCATAAGGTATATATAGTACCTAGGAATAAACTTAACAAAAGTTATTATTAAAAAATTGTTTGGGGCTTGGCTGGGAGCTCAGTTTGTTGGAGCATCATCCCATACCCCAACAGGTGGCAGGTTTGATTCCCTATCAGGGCACATACCTAGGTTGCGGGTTCAATCCCCCGTCAGAGCACATATGGGAGGCAATAGATCAATGTTTCCCTCTCTCTCTCTCTCTCTCTTTTTCCCTCCCTCCCTTCATCTCTCTCTAAAATAAATAAGAACACATCCTCAAGTGAAGATTTAAAACAAAAACAAAAAACAAAAATAACTTTGGGGTGATATTAAAGACCTAAATAAAAGAATGACCAGAACATGGAGATGGAACTAGGAGCTGACTGAAGATGAGGCTGGAGATGTAGTCAGGATCAGATCATGATGGGACTTGGGGTCTTATTAAGTGGTTGAAAATTATTCTGAGAGCAATGGGGAGCCATTGAAGAGGTTTAAGCAGAGATAAATATGAAATACATTAGACTGTGATCATTCTGGCAATAATATGGTGAATAGATTGAACAGGGGTGATATTTAGGATCAGGAAACAAACTAGGAGGCTTTTTGAGCTGTCTTGGTAAAATTGAGGATGACCTGAACTAGGGTGCCCATAAGGTCCTTCATGGTGTGGTCCTTGACTACCTCTCCAGCTTTA
The DNA here is from genome assembly GCA_030848825.1 of Tadarida brasiliensis. Lineage (NCBI taxonomy): Eukaryota > Metazoa > Chordata > Mammalia > Chiroptera > Molossidae > Tadarida > Tadarida brasiliensis. Next base: position 70,053,213 of record CM061267.1, on the reverse strand, counting down.
CCCTTTATCAATCCCATCTTGTACTCTGAACGCTGGGTATTCTTGCAGTTCAATGAATTCCACATAGTTTCTCATAACTCCAGACCTGTTATGAAACCCTGCCTGTGGGGACACTTTCCAGACTACCTTTCCCTGACATGGGCCTGGCCAATAGTCATCTTTTACATCTAAGCTTAGCTTTTTCATCAAGTTGAAAAACTGTTACTGTTCCTCCAAAGCTTAGGCTGTTTATTCACATGATATTCTTTTCCTACTTCGATTGTAATATCTAAAACACTGTATTGAAATGGTCTTTTTATTCTTCTTACTCTCCTATTGACTGAAACCATCTCTAATTCAGAAAGCTAGGTCTTATTCATCATTGTGTCTTTAGCATCTAACTTCCACTTGGGCTTCAAGGGAGAATGGAAGGGAGGAAGGGAGGGAGGCAAAAAGAAATCCCATCCATTGTTTGATATTTCAAAGGTCTTTTTCAGATCCCAAATAGAAGACTGGTGATAATTTGTTCAGTGCCACTGAAAAACAGTCCCATCTGCCAAATGTCGCTCTTGTGGGATTTGCACCTGCACAATCTTCACCTTGGGTGGAGGAAGTGGTCAACTTTGGCCTGAGAGAAGGTACAAAGCAGAAGCTGGCAAACTGCGGCCTGTAAGCCATGCAAGGCCTTCCGTTGGTTTTGTAAATAAAGTTATAATGGAACATAGTCACGTTTGTCTATATTTTGTTTATGGCCACTTTCATTTTATAACATCGCAGCTAAATAGTTGTGACATAGACCATATGACCCACAATGTCTAAATTATTTACTCTCTGGCCTTTTCCAGGAAAACTTTGACAAGTCCTGGTGTAGAGTCAGAGCTTGCACGGTCAACTGGGAGTTTTACAATTACGACTATCTCCTTCTGGCAGAATAGCACAACAGAACCTCCGCTTTCTTTCAAGTGTAGGCCTTGGTGTAATGGATTGGGTTGAACAACATGACAAGGCACCTTGGGGCAATAGATTAGGGCCCAGAAAATTTTTTAAATGGGAGACAGAGAGAACCACTGACAAGTGTTAACGACTGAGTATCTTCTTTATGGAGGAAAAGAAATTCATTCCACTGATACGGAATAAAGTGTCAAATCTAGTCACTATACCGAGCCCGTGATTTTTGCTTGTCATTTTAGAATATTTCTCATGTTTATAAAAAATATAAGACTGACAGTCCTGCAGGCTGCCTTATTTTTTTAATTAAATTTACTGGGATGACACTGGTTAATAAGAATATATAGGTTTCAAGTGTACATTTCTATGATACATGATCTATATATTGCATTGTGTACACACACTCAAAGTCAAATAATCTTCCGTCACTATATATTTGGCCTCCTTTACCCTTTACTACCTCCCACCCCCCTTCCCTCTGGTAACCACCACACTCTTGTCTGTGTCTATGAGTTTGTTTTATGTCACATACATGAATGAAATCATATGGTTCTTAGCTTTTTCTGACTGATTTATTTCACTCAGTATGATATTCTCAAGGTCTATCCATGTTGTCACAAATGGCAGTATTTCATCTTTTTCTTATGGCTGAATAGTATTCCATTGTGTATATGTACCACATCTTCTTTATCCAATCATCTATCAAAGGACACAGTTGTTTCCATGTCTTGGCCACTGTGAACATAGGGGTACATATATCTTTGCAAATAAATGTTTTCAAATTTGGGGGGTAGATACCCAAAAGAGGGGTTGCTGGGTCAAATGGTAACTCTAGTCTTAATTTTTTGAGGAACCTCCATGCTGTTGTTGTTTTATATCTAACAACAAACGAAAGTTTATTACAATAAACAAAAGTTTATTGTGGCTACAAGTTGCAATTTTTAACAATTCATATAGAATCCTAGGACCATTTTAAGATTAGAAAAGCCACAATTAGTACTATTTATCAAAAGTTTGAAAATGATGACACTAGAAATATCATACTGATTAGTTTTGCTTGGATTCTTCAAAAATAATTAAGCAAACCATCAATTAATGATGCAGTTATATAAAAAAGCGCTCTGGGATAAAAATTATCATAGTTTTGTGACAAACTATTTCTTTCAGCTGTCCTTATAGAGCTACAAAATTACATCTTTTAATATTTCAAGAAAATTATTAGTACATTTGCTCATTATTGGGCAGTTTACTTCATGTATACATTATTTTTTTATATATCGTAAGGTCTTCCTAAAAAGTTGTGTATAAACAAAACTTCAAGTTACATGTGTTTCAGAATATACCCTTTTAAAAAAAAATCTTATAAATTCAGATTAAAATCCTGGCTCTTGCATTGTATTTAAAGTGATCCTGCGGATTAATTAATCTCTCTGAAGTTCAGTTTCTCATCTATAAAATGGGATAACAATAGTACTCATTCCATAGGGTATTGTGAGAATTAAATGAGTTAATAAATGTAAAGCTATATCACATTGTCTGGAATATGGAAGATGCTAAAAAAACAATGTTAATATTATTATGCTCCCTGTATTGGGGGAGATAACTATGGTGTTCCATCACAAGTAAAAGCACCTTGGTAAAATCAGTTGTTATACCAATAAGCTTTCTCCTATTTGATTGAGTTTTACTTTTTGTCTTTGATATTTGAGTTTTGTTTGCTTTGTTTTCAGTGAATTTGTGTTCCTTCAGTGGCTCTTGTTAAAGTGGCTAGATTTACTCTATATTCTTGGCAGATCAATACTTGGACCATAATTACTTGACAATACTTTTTAGTAGACGTTGCAAACCTATAGCACACATGCATCACTTCACCCTTCCACTCCAGGAAAAAGGACATCACTAGTCAATGGAAATATTTCTTTTCTACCTGAGTTCTAATGCAGCTCAGAATCCTTTTCTATACACCATTCTTGAAAGACAAGGACAGTAGATCAAAGATAATGGATAAGCTGAAATCTGGTTGGCATCCCTGATTTAGGAGATGGTGTCTGTTAAATTCACATTATCTGTATCTTTTGTCCTCCAAAACCTTCCATTCATTTTAGTTCTTCTCTTCCATGTCTATCTTTTTTTACTTGCCTAAGTCTTGGGTCTACCAGTGATTGCCACTCACTCATATCTAAGATCTACTGCTAACATCGATACTAAGATGCTGTTTATTGAATTTCTGTACTACAAGGAGCTGCCTAGAAAATCATCTCTGCCCCTATGGAATTTATACACCAGTTGATTACATGAACATTAACAAATAGTCACCTTTAAAATTTTAAATTACAGTTGAAAGGTATATAATAGGAGTCCTAACTAAATCTGGTGAGTCAGAAAAGGCTTCCCTAAGGTAGTGACATTTGCACTGAGATGCAAAAGATGAACAGGACTTAAATAGAAAGAGGAGTTGGTAAGAGGTAAAAATACTCCAGGCAGACAGGTCAGTATGAGTGAAAGTATAGGGATATGAGGATTTGGTGTGTTTAGAGAACTGAGAAGGCCAGCCCTCACAAACCCCAAAGGGAAGAGCTTGGAAAATAAGCATCCCGACCTCACCTTCTTCCATGCCTCTTCTGCCTCCTTACAACCTGCTGAGGCTACAGACTGGCAAAATCCAGTGCCTCGACACGAGTGCACGGGACAAGGGCAGAGCACGTTGCAGAATGGGGACTAATGAATCTGGAGGGGCATGGAAAGATACCCAACACCATCACCCACTAAGTTGGGGGAATGGACGTGACTCTAGTCATGAAGGGTCAGTGAAGAAACAACATAACAAGGCCAAAATGATAATGCTCAAAGCGTCTCAGAGCACTGGCAGTCAATACTGCCAGGCCACATGGAACCACACATGACCTGCTTATGCTTTCTCCATAAGAAAAACTCAGGAAAACTGAGGTCTCCCTTCCTTTTGCTTTTGCCAAATGACCCCTTCAAATGGTACTGGTCACCCAGCACACATTAGTGACAGGGCACTCATCACTCCACATACATTAGTGACAGGTGTTGGATGGTACTTGGTTATAAGAGGAATATCTTAGGGAGTTGATTTCTTCACATTGATGACAGAAAAAAAAATCGGGTGGAAACTGTGTAACTTTGTGACTATGAACAGTGACATATAGTCTAACTTCTTTGTTTTTGACATTCTTTTTCACCTATCAAGACATTGTTTTTGACTACTAATCGGTTTCACAACTTTACTCTTACATGAATGTTCAGTTATCTAATTTTTCGATGCTTGTTATTTTCAAGACAGTTTCTCTTTCTTTTATTCTTTGTCTCCTATACCTCTAGTGTTTTTGTAAAGAAAAAAAAATGTTCCCTCAATTTCAGTCTTCAGAGAAAATAGTGAGGGATGGGGCTGCCTGACTTTGGAAATTCTCAGAGCTTTCCTTTTCCATCTCATAACACCTTTCCTGCTAATGTCTCCGAGTTCTTGGAAAATAATGACATAATATGTGAGGAAGCAATTTTTTTTAATGTTTAGCTTTACTCTTGTGCTTCTTTTTTATAGGTTTATGTATTTTCTTACTATTACTTTAAGGGAGCTGGCATTCCTATTTTATTTTTATTCGTATGTGAGAAACTAATTTTTTAAAATCTTATCTATTTTCATTGTAATGAGAAGAAAGGCCCACATACATAAGCATAAGTGTGTGCTCACACATACATACATTCACAGAGAAACAATATTCAGACAATTTTATTCTTTCTGAATGTTCAGGCCTTAGGGTTACTGGAAACAAGGTCACTGGATTCACATCTAGAAGCGATGGTAAGAAATATGGCCACTGACACCTTTAAGAGGAAAAAATTATGTAACTTTGCAGTGAGTTCTCCTTAGGAAAATGGTGTTTTCTTTGCATCATTGTATTCATTTTCTCTTCATGAAGGATCTAAGACGGAAGTACTTTGCTAAATATTGCTTTCCTTGTGACGATAAAAAGTATCATCATTTTAGAGGATTTGAAGGTTAATTTTGTATAATGCCCTTTTAAAGTATAAATGACTTTCAAATGTATACTTTTACTGTGAATGTACTCTGTACAGTAATAGAAGAGAGTAGGATACATTGAGTTCACACTAATGATTGTAAATTATAGTATTGTCTGTCACATGGTTCACCCAAACAAATTAATGTTCATTAAAGAGTAATATTTATATGTTTTATGCCTAAAGTGAGCACCTGAATCTTGACCACAATGGCAAAATACATCTTCCAGGTTCAGAACTAATTGGAGAGGCTCCTTAACTGGAACTCTTGTAGTCTACAGCATCACCAAACCCACACTCTGGAAAAGAACTGTATTTACTGCTCTCCACATTTAACTCAGGCATAATTTTTAATGTAAAGTGATGTTTTGATGCAAATGTCCAATTCCTTCTCACCCTCGATTGGTAAAACCCCTTGACTGCTATGTCTAAGGGTACAGCTACTTTTCTGAGCAAATTAGGATTCCCATTGATGTAGGCAGTGCTGGTCCCTTCCTCGTCTCCGCTGAGTCTGCCGTAGGATACTCTTTTCACATCAGATAGCACTACCCTATGGAATAAATTTTTAATCTTTGCTTATACACTTCCTCTAAGCTCCCTTTCAGCACAGAAACTATATAACTATTATTAAGGAGGTATTACTTTCTTCTGTTACATTAAAAACTGGTGCTTCTTATCACTCATTAAGCTGAGAATGACCAGACTCCGTGATGCACAGGTGCTGTCTTTCTCTTTTCTTCTCTCAGTGCTTTGTGTCCTCACTTATTTGAAAATTCAAATGTTCTGTTGTAGTATCTAATTAAAAACTGATCTCCATCTTACTTTCATTTTTACCCAATTGATCCAAATTTTAGATAGAGAAGTATGTGCCACATTTGATACACAAACTCTTGCTATAGTATCTCATGGAGGTGTTAAGTGTTTAAATATGTACATCTAATAGTATATAAGTGAAATTTAAAAATATGCAGAATAATTGTCTTCATTTCCTCTTCTGCACACAAGGCACAAATGTCCAATTGATCGTGATATATTTTCTGTTAAACCCAAATATCAGGTGATCAGAGTTATGGGATGATGCCAACCTCCCTCCTTAAGAATATTGCATTTGTGGCAAAATGATAATCCAAAAAAGATAATATTACTGTAAATAGGGTCATGCAGGAAACAATTAATTTGAAATAAAAATATTGAAAAGGGTAATGGGAAGAAAAAACATTCACTTCTATCACCCCAGTGGAGCTGAGCTGTTAGTAAATAAGACCATTTACTTCAGGCTAAAAGTGAATAGTAATTCACCTTAGTGAATTACTAATTTGGTCTAAAAATTGCTATAATTTAATGTAACTAAGGAAATTTATGGCTCATAACTCTATGTCCAGCATTTAAAATAGTACCTCAGAGTGTACTTTTCAATCATGATTTATCACTTCTGAGGTCACCAGTATTCCTGTGTCCCTGATGACCATACGTTGTAACCATAAACCTCTTCTATCCAGGGCCAGTTCTGATTAAACCACTACTTCCTCGGAGTTCAGAAACTCATTAAATTCAGGAGATGGGCCGGAAACTTGCTGTGTCACAGTTTACTCTTTGGAAGCCTTTAGAAGATAAAGTAGAAATAAATTTTTCTTTTTAAAATTGTATTTACTGATTCATTTAATGAATAAACTATGAAGTTTTATGCTACCTTTTATGCCACTTTAAAAAAGTAGCTTATGATAGAGTAATGATATTCCTAAAACAGCTCAAAGAAAAGATAAAATGCAACACTTATCTATATGAAGCTGCCAGTGACCTGCCAGAACTAGAGAAATCTAGACTCAGGGTAGAAAAAAGTTTCAAAAACGTAAATTGATACCAAGATCTACTTTTCTACTTGCTCATAAAAGTAAGACCCAAAATGATGAAACAGCTCACTGCATCCTAGAAAACAATTTTAATATTTATAGAGCATAAAAAAAATCTAACATCCATCATAGTAAAATACAAACTGTCTGGCATTTAAATAAATAATTATAAACCCACAGATCCAAGTAGCTCAACAAACTCCAAACCCAATAAGCATAAAGGAAAGGTATAACGATAACAATAAGCTACATCAAAGCACATCATAAATAATTTGCTCAAAACTAGTGGCAACAAAGAAAACTTTAAAAAGCTATAGGGGGGAAAAGACAGTAAAGAGAAACAGGATGAAGATAACAATAGACTTTTTATTGGTAACAATACAAGCAAGAAGTCAATAGAGCAAAGAATTGAAAGAAACAATACTGTCAACCTAGAATTCTCTAACCAGTTAACATGATTTTCAAAAATAAGAATTTTTCAGACATGTGAAAGCTAAAAGAATTTATTACCAGCAGCCCTGCACTACAACGAATATTAAAGGTATTCTTTTAGGGAGAAAAAATTTAAATAATAATATGAAATTACAAAAAGGGGAAAAGAGTACCAGAAATGGCATCCAAAAAAGTAAATGTATAATTTCTAATTTTTAAAATCACACTGAAAGATAATTTACTGTTTAAATAGAAATGATAACAATAGGTTATAGAGTTTATGACATATGTATGTAAAATAGATAATATTAATAGTATAAAGTCTGAAAGGAAATACACAGAAGTATACTATAATAAAATTCCTATACTATGCAGAAAGAGGTGCCTATCATTTGAAGGTAAACTGCGATAGGTTAAAGATGTGCACTATAAATCTTAAAGCCACCATTAAAATAAGAAAAATAATCTTTGTTAATAAACCAACAGAGAAAAATGAAATTCAAAAAACTACTCACTTAATTTCACAAGGAGGAAAGGGGGAACAAAGAAGAATTTGGACAAATAGAAAAGAAATAAAAAATGATAGAATTAAACCTAACCATATCAAATAATTACATCAAATGAACAAACTTCTAGTAAAAGAGATAGTCAGATTGGATTTAAAAAGTATGACCCAGCCCAGCCAGTGTGGCTCAGTGGTTGAGCATTGACCCATGAACCAAGAGGTCACCAGTTTAATTCCTGGTCAGGGCACATGCCCAGGTTGCAGGCTCCATCCCCAGTAGGGAGCATGCAGGAGGCAACCAATCTATGTTTCTCTCTCATTGATGTTTCTATCTCTCTCTCCCTCTCCCTTCCTCTCTCTCTATAAGTCAATAAAAACATATTTTTAAAAAATAGCATGACTCAATTATATTGTGCCTACAAAAAATATATTTTACATATAAAAACACCAATAGCTTAAAAGTAAAATAATGCAAAAAATATGCCACATTAACATTAATCACAAGAAAACTGGGTTGGCTATATTACTATCAGGCAAAGTGAATTAGAGATCAAGAAATGCTACCAGAAATAGAAGAGGAGGTCATTTCATAATAATAAAGGGGCAAATTCAATAAGAGAATATAATAATTCTGTACACCTCATAACAATGCATTAAAGTATATAAAGCAAAAAAGTAATAGAGTTGCAAGGATGAAAAACAAATCCACAAATACAATTACAGGTATCAATATCCCTCTCTTAATAATTAATATAACAAGGTGACTTAAATCAATATAATACACAAGAGTTGAACAATTCTATCACCCAACTTGATCTAATTGACAGAGAACACTTTACCCAACAACAGCTTTAAGCACATATTTTCAAGTGCACATGGAACATATAACAAATAGTCCATGTTCTAGGCCATAAAACATGTTACAAAAATTTTAAAGGACTTATGTAAGTTTTATAACTACAATGAAATTTAACTGAAAATTAATAATAGAAAGAATAATGAAAAATCTCCAAATATTTGGAAACAAAATAATATACTTTAAAATGTCTCATCAATAAACGAGAAAGTATATTTGAACTGAATGCAAATGAAAACACAATATATCAAAATGTATAGAGTTGCCACTAAAACAGTACTTAAGGAATATAGGGAAATGTTTCCAAAAAATGACCACAACTTGTACTATAGGAATTTAGAAAAAGATGAGCAAATAAAATACAAAGTTAGCAGAAAAAAAGGAAATAATAAGATAAAAGTGAAAATATTAACATATAAATAATAGATAAAAGCAAAATATGGTCCTTTAAGAATATAAAGTTTAAACACCTCTAGAAAAAATAGAAAAGGCACAGTGAATGAGTAGGTGATATCATTACAAATTCTACTGGTACTAAAAGGATAGGAAAATACTAAATACAACTTTATATCAATAAATTCACCAAATTAGATTAAATGGACAAGTGTCTTGAAAGACACAAACTACCAAAGCTTATTCATGAAGAAATTAATAACCTAAATAGCCTATACTTATCAAAGAAATGGAATTTTTAGTTTGAAATCTTCCTATAAATGAAAATCCAGGTCCAGATGACTTGTTAGTGAATTTTAACAAATATTTAACAAATAAACAATATCTATTATACTCAAACCATTTTATCAATTCCAAGAGAAGAAATATTTCCTTACTCATTCTTAAAGGCCAGAATTACTCTGATAACAAAAGCAGACAAAGACTATACAAGAAAGAAAACTACAAACTAATAACCTGGATGAATACAGATGCAAAATCTAAACAAAAAATTATTAAATTGAATCAAATAATAAATGAAAATGACAATATCAGACCAAGTGTTATTTACATGTGGAATGCAGTTGATTTGACATTTGAAAATCATGTAATTCATCATATTAACTAATTTAAAAAATAAAAATCATAAATTATTTCAGATTAAAATATTCACCTTATAGTCATAATAAAAACCTTAAGCAAGCTAGGAATAAAAGGGTATTTATTCAATCTGATAAGGGGCATCTAAGAAAAACTTACATTTAACATCAGCTGTACTTGAGAGTCTGTTCAGAACAATAATTAGGAAATAGAAATAAAGGGGATCACACTGGAAAAGAAAATGTAAGGTGGTATTAATTCACAAGTGATATGATCATCTACGGTGAAAATCTGTCATACTCCTAAGTACCCATATTCATTTTTAACCAATAACTATGTTGACCTAAACTTCCTAATATTTCCTATCTTAGTAATTTATCATTCTTAATAAGTTTAGATATCCACTTTCAATTTAATTTCTCTCTTCAATTATAAATGAGCCAAATGACTGGTTTTCGTGCATGTCCACATTTCAAGAATCTTATTCAATACACTATGAGATTACTGAGGGCATTCAATGCACTGTGCCAGTGCTGAGGGAATGGAAGGAAAAAAGGTGCTTTTCATATTGCTTTCAAGTGTCCTTCTTACTGTTATTTTAGCCATTGATAATTATTTCCTTATAGAATTATGACATGCCTTAAACTATTTTATAAGGTTTTTTTCATAAAGAAAATATAAACAGGGACATTCCAAAATGGCAGCAGAGTGAATGGAAGCTACACAGACCATCTCCCAGGACCAAACTGGAATTACAACTAAAATAAAGACAAATCATCAGGAAAAAAAAAAAAAAGAAAAGCAGCTATAGAGGACCCATATAACCATGGTCAGAAAGAGGACACCAAATTGAGCCTGGTAAGAACTGCAGAGACACGAGGAGGCAGGCTGGGAGCCCACGGACAGCAGCTGTTTTAGCTGTGAGCAGCTCCCTCGGGGTTAAAATCCCAAGCTGGCTCCACAGTGTAGAGCTACAGCCACTCACCTTGGGCTCCAGCAGAGGGAGGGCAGACTGGACTGGAACTGTGTGCAGAGACTCAGGAGCTTGGAGAGCTGGGATAGCAACGGGAGTTTTGTGCTGACTCACTCCCTCACAGGACAGTAACCATCTTACTCAAAGAGCCCCTTCCCAGAGCCCCTGAGAGAAGCAACAGCCCCTCCCTCAAAAATTTAACACCACCTGACCAGGCCAAATTGAGGCTCATTAAAAGCCAGCAAGCATCTGCCCCACCCAGTGGAAATCCTCTTACCCTGAACACCTGAGGGATTTTTTTCATTCAGTTGAGAGCTACAACCCAAAGCATATCAAGTAACTGAGACTAATAACCTCCAGGCAAAAAAGCTAGAGGGTAACTGAACCTTTCCTGGGCTTGCAAAACTACCGAGGAAAGTAAGACTTGACATTGGTGTTTAATGTGGGTCCTCCCACACTCATCCAAACCCAGTAGAGACAAATACAACCAGCGGAACACCAACACCCACAGGGAAAATTTGGCAGGCTCCCAAACCCACTGAGACAGCCAAAATGGTGAAACAAAGAAATCCCAAATGAAAGCACAAGATAATTCAACAGAAGATGAAATAAATGAAAGGGAATTGAGCAAGATATCAGAGGGAGAGTTCAGAGTAATAATCACGAGGAAGCTCAACAGCATGAGTAAAGATATACAAGCATTAAAAACCAACCAATTGGAAATGAAGAATGACATAGCAGAAATAAAGAACACATTGGAAGGAATAACCAGCTGAGTAGAGGATGCCGAGGATCAGATCACTGAATTAGAAGGAAAAGTAGAAAAAATTGCCCAATCAGAAAACCACAAAGAAAAAAAAACATTAAAAAACAAGAAGAGAGCCTAAGTGAACTGAGGGATAATGTAAAACTCAACAACATTCATATCATAGGAGTTCCAGAAGAAGAAGAAAATGAGAAAGTGTTAGAGAATATATTTGAAGAAATAGTGACAAAAAAATTCCCTAACTTGGTGAAGGAAAAAGACATACAAGTATAAGAAGCACAGAGAGCCCCAAGTAAGAAGAACCCAAACAGGCCCACACCAAGACACATAATAATTAAAATGCAAAAAATTAAAGACAAGAAGAGAATCCTGAAGGTAGCAAGAGATAAGCAACAGGTTACCTACAAAGGAACCCTCATAAGGCCACCAGCTGACTTCTCAACAAAAACACTATAGGCCAGAAGGGAATGGCATGAAGTAATCAAGGTAATGAAAGACAAGGGTCTGAATCCAAGACTACTCTATCCAGCAAGGCTATCGTTCAAAATAGAAGGTCAAATAAAGAGCTTCCCAGATCAAAAAAAAAAAGGCTAAGGGAATATATTAGCACCAAACCAGCACTTCAAGAAATGTTCAAAGGACCGCTGTAATTAGTAGAAGAAATAGGAAGAAAAATAGAACCACACTAAACAAAAATGGCAATAAATAAGTACATATCAATAATAACCTTAAATGTAAATGGATTGAATGCTCTGATCAAAAGACACAGAGTAGCAAATTGGATAAGAAAGCATGACTCATCTACAAGTTGTTCAAAAGAGACCCACCTGCCCTGGTCGGTTTGGCTCAGCGGTTAGAGCGTTGGCCTGCGGTCCAGAGAGACCTGGGTTCGGTTCCCGCTAAGGGCATGTACCTTGGTTGCAGTTGGTCCCCGGCCCTGGTTGGTCGAGCAGGTGGCAGCCACTCGATGTGTCCCTTTCACGTCGATGTTTCTCTCTCTCTCTCTCCCTACCACTCTATCTGAACAGAAAATGAAAAAATGTCCTCAGGTGAGGATAAAAAATAAATAAATAAATAAAAATAAATAAAAGAGACCCACCTCACAACAAAAGACTCACATAGGCTGAAAGTGAAGGGATGGAAAATATCTTCCAAGCAGACAGAAAAGAAAAATGAGCTGGAATAGCAATACTCATATCTGATAAAATAGACTTCAAAGTGAAGGCCATAACTAGAAACAAAGGCCACTATGTCATATTGAAAGGATCTATCCAACAGGAAGATATAACCTTGGTAAAGATATATGCACCCAACATAGGAGCACCAAAATATATTTAAAAACTTCTGGAGGACTTCAAAGGAGAAATCGACAGCAATACAATCATAGCAGGGATTTCAACACCCCACTGACATCACTGGACAGATCCTCTAGACAAAAAATTAACAAGGATACAGAGACTCTAAATGATACACTAAATCAAATTGATTTAATAGATACCTACAGAGAATCACACCCCAAAACTGTAGAATTCACATTCTTCTCAAGTGCACATGGGACATGATCAAAGATAGACCACATGTTAGGACACAAACTAAGTCTCTACAAGTTCAAGAATACTGAAATCATCTCAAGCATCTTCTCAGATCACAATGGCATGAAACTAGAAATCAATTACAACAAAAACATTTAAACACATGGAGGCTAAATAGCATGTTATTAAACATGTTATGAATGGGTTACCAAGGAAATCAAAGAAGAAATTAAAAACTTCCTGGAAACCAATGACAATGAACATACAACAACACAAAATCTATGGGGTACAATGACAGCAGTTCTGAGAGGGAAGTTCATAGCACTACAGGCCTACCTCAGGAAACAAGAGAAATTTCTAATTGACTAATTTCACAACTTAAAGAACTAGAAAGCAAACAAAAAGAAAAACCCAGAGCAAGTAGAAGGAAAGAAATAGTAAAGATCAGAGCAGAAATAAATGACACAGAGACTAAAAAAACAATTCAGAAGATCAATGACAAAAAGAGCTGGTTCTTTGAAAAGATAAACAAGATTGATGGACCTTAGCTAGACTCACCAAGAAACAAAGAGCGAGAACCCAAATAAACAAAATCAGAAACAAAAGAGGAAAAGTAACAATTGACACCACAGAAATACAAAGGATCATTAACAAATACTATGAACAATTATACGCCAACAAATTGGACAATCTAGGTGAAATGGACAAATTTCTAGAAACACATAGTCTCCCAAAACTGAACAGCGAAGAGATAGAAAACTTGAACAGACCAATAACAACTAAGGAAATGGAAGATGTAATCAAGAATCTCCCAACAAACAAAAGCCTGGGCCTGGAAGTCTTCACGGAGGAGTTTTACCGAACATTCAAAGAAGAACTAACACCCATTCTCCTCAAGGTATTCCAAAAAATTCAAGAAGAAGGAAAACTTCCTAACTCGTTTTATGAGGCAGCATAATTCTAATTCCAAAACCAGATAAAGACACCACAAAGAAAGAAAACTACAGACCAATATCCCTGATGAACATAGATGCCAAAATCCTAAACAAAATATTAGCAAATTGAATCCAGCAATACATTAAAAAAATTATTCACCATGACCAAGTGGGATTCACCCCAGGGATGCAAGGATAGTACAATATTCACAAATCAATAAATGTGATACACCACATAAACAAAATGAAAGATAAAAACCATATGATCACATCAATAGAAGTTGAAAAAGCATTCGACAAAATCCAGCACTCATTTCTGATAAAAACGCTCAGCAATGTGGGACTAGAGGGATCATATTTCGACATAATAAAGGCCATATATGAAAAACCTACAACCGACATCATACTCAATAGGCAAAAACTTAAAGCATTTCCCTTAAGAACAGGAACAAGACAGGGATGCCCACTTTCGCCACTCTTATTTAACATAGTACTGGACGTCTTAGTCACAGCAATTAGACATGAAGAAAAAACAAAAGGGGTCCAAATTGGAAAGGAGGAAGTGAAACTGTCATTATTTTCAGATGACATGGTATTGTACATAGAAAACCCTAAAGACTTCATCAAATATCTACTAGATTTAATAAACAAATTAGGCAAAGTAGCAGAATACAAGATTAACATCAAGAAATCGATGGCATTCTTATACACCAATAATGAACTCACAGAAAGAGAAACTGAAAAAACAATCTTATTTACCATTGCAGCAAAAAATTAAGATACCTAGGAATAAACTTAACCAAAGAAGTAAAGGACCTATTTGAAGAAAACTATAAGATATTGAAAAAAGAATTAGAGGAAGATATAAAAAAGTGGAAGCATATACCTTGTCCATGGATTGGAAGAATTAACATCATTAAAATGTCCATACTACCCAAAGCAATCTATAAATTCTATTCAATCCCCATTAAAATAGCAATGACATATTTCACAGAACTAGAACAAATACTTCAAAAGTTCGTATGGAACCAAAAAAGACCCCGAATAGCCACAACAATCTTGAAAAAGAAGAACAAAGTAGGAGGAATCACAATACCAGATATCAGGTTATACTATTATACAAAGCCATTGTAATCAAAACAGCCTGATATTGGGACAAGAACAGGCATATAGATCAATGGAACAGAACAGAGAACCCAGAAATTGACCCAAGACAATATGCTCAATTAATATTTGACAAGGGTGGCAAGAGCATACAATGGAGTAAAGACAGCCTCTTTAATAAATGGTGGTGGGAAAATGGACAGCTACATGCAAAAAAAAATGAAACTAGACCACCAACTCACACCATACACAAGAATAAACTCAAAATGGATAAAAGACTTAAATGTGACTCATGAATCCATAAAAATCCTAGAAGAAAATGTAGGCAATAAAATTTCAGACATGACGCGCAGCAGAATTTTCACTGATAACAACGCCTAATGCAAGAGAAACAAAGGGAAAAATTAATACATGGGACTACATCAAACTAAAAAGCTTCTGCACAGCAAAAGAAACAACCACCAAAATGGAAAGGTAATGCACTATATGGAAGAGCATAATTGCCAACGATACATCAGATAAGGGGTTAATTTCCAAAATATATAGAGTACTCATACAACTCAACAAAAGGAAGACAAAGAACCCAATTAAAAAATGGGCAGAGGACCTAAAGAGACACCTCTCCAAAAAGGATATGCAAATGGCCAAGAGACATATGAAGCAATGCTCACCATCACTAATCATCAGAAAGATGCAAATTAAAACAACTATGAGGTATCACCTCACACTTGCCAGAATGGCTGCCATCAACAAATCATGAAACAAGTCCTGGCAAGGGTGTGGAGAAAAGCAGACTCTAGTACACTGCTGGTAGGAATGCAGACTGGTGCAGCCATGCAGCCACTATGGAAAACAATACGATGTTTCCTCAAAAAATTAAAAATTGAACTGCCATTTGGCCCAGTGATCCCATTTGTAGGAATATATCCTAAGAAGTCCGAAACACCAATCAGAAAGAATACATGTACCCCTATGTTCACAGCAGCACTATTTACAATAGCTAAGATCTGGAAACAGCCCAAGTGTCCATGAGTAGATGAGTGTATAAAAAAGCTGTGGTACATTTACACAATGGAATATTATGCAGCTGTAAGAGAAAAAGATCTCTTATCCTTTGAGATGACATGGAGGGACCTGGAGAATATTATGCTAAGCGAAATAAGCCAATCAGAGAAAGACAAATACCACATGATCTCACTTGGCTGTGGAATATAATGAACAAAACAAGCTGATGAACAAAACAGACCCAGAGACATAGAAAGGAATATGGTTCAGACTGACAAACCTCAAACCTCAGAGGAAGGGGGCCAGGGGGAGGGATGAGATAAACCACAGAACTTATATGCATGTATGCGTAACCAATGGACATAGACAGCAATGCTTGATGGGGGAGGGGGAGGATAAGGAGGAGGGTGTCTATGGGGGGAAAAGGAGACATCTGTAACAAAAATAAATTAATTTAAAAAAAAAAAAGGAAATCTAAACACTTGAATTTAATCCCATTTTCCCAGCTACTGCACTGGAAGGTCCTGTGAAAAAGTGGCTGGTTTCTCTCTCAGTTGTGCCAATGACATGTACTGTGATCTTGAACTAGTAGTAATCTAACTTTCCTTTATCTGAATCATCTCCTAGATTAGGACCACAATTCTTTGATCTTTCTCCCCTTGCCTTGGTGATTGAATCCCAATCACTTTTTTTCTGGAGATATAACATTCATATCCAGGCTAAGTATCACCTCCTTTGTGAAGTCCTCTGCGTATATTTTCTGCAATTAAAATTATTCATATCTTCTGAGTTTTAATATCACTGATTATATGACTTGTATTTATCATAGTATGACTTGTATTTCAGGAAGATGATATCTTACCCGTCTCTCCAGTGAGGATAGAAACGGTTTCAAATATATTACTTTTTGCCAAACCACATTCTTTTAATTTTTGAGTCTCAGAATTCAGTGTAGAGATGTCTCAAAATGTTTACTGAATTGAATTGATTTAGAGCTCAACTTGTCTAATGTCTGCGTTTTACAGATAAACTCAAGCCTAGACTGGACAGTATTTCCTTACTTGTTTCACATCATGACACATACAAAATTATTAACACTAAGGTAATTAAATGAGACTTTCCAAGGAAGAAGCTACGTCCCTGGAAGCTCCAAGTGGCCCAGGCACCCCATCCCCACCTACCCTGCTCCTCTCTGGACACCTGAAAGGCTAAGCAGTTCATTATATCAACCTGGTTATAACCCTGCACAGCATACCCCTATGCCAAGGCAAAGGACAGAGTGGGGCTCTGGTTGTGTCTGCCTCAAGTTCATCCAGCTTTCGAGTTTCAAGTACTTTCCATGTCCAGTTGAAATTAAATGTGTATAACAATAAATTTATTACTGAATAAAGCATATCCTTTTTCATTTGGATGGCGGACAACTCTTCCTGGCTTTTTTTCTATTTAACACTGTGAATAAAATCATCTTAAGCTATGCTCTCCAAAACATGAGTGGAATGTTTTGAATAAATATTGGATTTTATTTTCTATATTCCCAGATGCAATGGTTCTGTCCATCCTAAGTTTCAGGTCACGGACCTTTTCCTTCATTAAAAAAATAAGTAAATAAAAATAGACTTTTATGGCTGCACTACATAAAGATGAATATAATCCAAGCTGCATTCATTATTATATATTCATTATTATATTTTTTCTTACTTTAAAAGAAATTATAAATAAAATATTTTCTTGGGTCCTTGGCACTGATTTCTGGCTGTGAAGTTCACACGCACTGGGGTTCTTTAGTTAACCATCCCATGGGCTAAATTTCTGGATGTCTCCAGCAGTGGAACAATTGGCCCTGGCTATGATTGGACAGAGAGGCAGCAGAGTTGAATACATAAGCAGGACTGAAAACAGTATATTCCAATTTCTACTCCAGGGCACATTTATGTACTCTTGGGCAAGTCCATTGAATTTAGCAATAATTATCTTTTTTTGTTCACTTAAAAATAACTCATGGGAAGTGCTGTTGGAACACTTTGAATCATTATATAAGACATCATACTGTGAAAAAAGTTGCCTGCCTGACCATTGTTGGGTAACAGAAGCCAAATACAAAGACTAAATTCGTAGGCTGCGAAGAATCTGATCTCTCGCGCTTCCGAGAATTATTTTCGACAAGACAAGGTTCCCATTTTTCCCAGAGAGCAAGTGGCCCTGAATGAGTGCAAGGCATAGAGTAAGTCCTTCTCTTGGTTCAATGGTGAAGTCAGACTGCCCTTCCTTGCTTTCTCCTTTCTATGCGTTTAATTCAGAACTCTTTCTCACTAGTGTACCCAAGTAAAAACTGATGTGAGGTGGGGAGTTTCTTACCTTCAGTCAAATTCCATTCTAAAACGTACCATTTCCAAGTGGGCTCAGATCTGACCCAACACTGAAAGTCTAGGCTCCCGCTAGCTCCTGTCTGCATTCTGTTGATGTGTATAGTAGGGCCAAGGCTACTGCTGCTAGTTTCATTCTGCTGACTGCTGACTTCGGTGCCAGAAAGACGGAAACATTTTACGACAGCATTTATCTCATTTATTTCAAGGAACTGCTTTCCTTGGAGAACTTAGCACCTCTTCACTGTCCAGGCCTCGGATTGGGTGCTGACTACTAGTGAGGGCTCCCTCCCTCAGACTAAGAACTTTGTGTTGACTGCCTTTACTATGGCTCTGCATTCTGACACTCACTGGGACTGCAATTCCCTCTCAGTCTGAGCACCTGGGGGTGGGAGTGTGGGGTGGAATTGGTATTAAGAGAAGCAGCTATTGTATTTGTGGGCTTTAATTTATTCATTCAAAATATATTTATTAAATGCTTGCTAAATACCAAGTCCTAGATTCCAATACATAAAGAGGAAAGACAGTTTTTGTTCTAAAAGAGTTCACATAATCCGAGGAAAGAGGCAATAATAAACAACCCTGATATTGGGGAGAGAGAAAGGCAATGATTGAAATAATCAGAAAAAGATTTGTGTGTGCTCTACAATAGAATAATATCAAGATGGTGACAACTTATGGTTAACACCAGATAAACTCAGATTTCTTTATTTGGGGTTAATGTGGTTTTCCTACTAGGTACTGTTCTGTGAGTCCTGCTATTTCAATCTTGTTTAAAATGACCTGGTGTCCTGAATTCTGTTTATATTTAAACTCATCTTTCCCCAACACTATTTTCTTATATACTTCCCAGATTTTCCACAAAGGAAGTAAAGTGTTCACTTTAAAAGTTAAATAGAAAAAAAAGTACTTTAAAAATATAGAAGCAAGGTACTGTAATAGCTTCCCATGACTGCTGTAAGAAATCACCACAAACTTGCCCAGCCAGTGTGGCTCAGTTGAGAGTCATCTGGTGCACCAAGAGGCACGCGGTTCGATTCCCAGTCAGGGCACAGGCCAGGGCTGTGGATTTGATCCCTAGTAGGCGGCATGCAGGAGGCAGCTAATCATTGATGTTTCTATCTCCCTCTTCTCTCTCTAAAATCAATAAAAACATAATTTAGAAAAAAAGAAATTACCAAAAACTTGGTGGCTTAAAACAACACAAATTTATTCTCTTAAAGTTCTAGAGGCCAAAAATTCGAAATCAGTTTCACTGCACTAACGTGAAAGTGTCAACAGGTTTCAATTACTTCTGGATGAACTTGTTTTCTTGCCTTTTCCAGCCACTAAAGGTCACTCATATTCCTTGACTTGGGGCCTCTTTAAACTCATCAATCCGACCTCTATTTCTAATATCCCAAGGCCTTCTCTCTGATTGTGTTCTTCCTACATTACTCTTATAAGAACACTTGTGACTACATGGAATCACTCAGATAATCCATAATAACCTCAAGATCTTTCATTGAATCTGCAAATTTTCTTTTGCTTTATAAGGCAATATTTATGGGTTCCAGGAATTAGGCACTGGACATATTTGAGGAAACATTATTCAGCCTACCATAAGTATTTTGAACCCAGAGAATTCATGAAATACATTCAGGATGTATGTTTCTGAGTGGTGCATTCTATACTACCACCATACATTCCCCAGTCCTCAGTCCACTCCTGGACCTTGATTATATGTCAAAAGTAGACAACCCAGCTAAAGGGGTTATTCTTATTGTTTCTCAATGTAAATGTTTCACAGTATTTCCCTATTTTTTGTTTAAAATGTATATGAAAGTGGGTCATATGTATAATGGGTGGGTCCAATTTCTCCACCACTAGAGGGAGTGGGGTATCTTGGGGAACCTGGAATAGCATTCTGGGAGGCCCCCAAAGGAGGATGAGATGTGGTAAAAAGCCTTTATTTTCATGGAGTTACATTCCTCAGGTTCTAAAGTCCCAGTTTCCTTAGTCCAGTCATGGAAAAGGGGTAGCTGGGGGTTTAGCAGAGCTAGAAGACGGCCAGTATCCAAAGTTTCCACTGCATAGTGAAGCTGGGTTTGATGTAGCATCAGGCAGCATGGTCCATCCGTCCTTTGTGTGGAGTCCACGTGGCTGTGAGCCATGTGGGTGAATGAAAGCCTGAGAGCTCCACAAGCCAGGAGTAGAGGTGAGCAGCAAAAGAGAGAGAGAGTTTTCTTTGTTTAGGAGATTAAAATTTCAGATTTCAGGTCCTTGCAGTGGCCATACCTATTCTGGCCCCTGACTTGTTCTCAGGTGTGACTGACAGGCAAGCACCTTCCCACATCACTGAGACCTCACTGGGCATGCGTCTAAACCGACTTTGTCCTATCCTTTTCCCCACTGGTCTGCGGGGAACAGACTTGGAGAGTGTTAACTGCAGCTTCCTGGCAAAGCTGTATAAATGGCATGCCGGTATTGTCTAGTCTTCCCTTTATTCCTTTCCTGTTAATAATAACCAGGGTTTTGATGGTACCAAATGTATTTTAAAAATGTAATTGGAGTAATTCTGGTTCACTGACATTTAACTCATCTAAACATTTCATTTGGGAAAATGCTCATATCAAATTGATGTTTCTCCCTCAATTCATGGTCTTAAAATGTAAAGAGGATAATTATTAAGTCAGAGTTGAGAACCATGGAGAAACATATAGTTTTCAGTGTTTTGTTTCTAGTAAGACTGACTTTTGCTCTAAGTTTACATTTAGTTAGTTCTTAGTGAGAAATTATTTTTTTCTAAATTAAAATCATGAGTCAATAAAAGAACTGTGTGTGTGTGTGTTTCAAATAATAAAAATGCCCCTTAAATTTTCACTGAGCAATTGCCCATGAGAATATGAATTTAACCTTCATTTGATAAAACCAATAGTGCTAAATCTATTTATACTTCCTTCCTCAAGCATCTGACTAGCTTTGCAATGGAGAGATCAAGTTATGCAAAATAGTTCAGGTCTTAGGCATGTACTTTATTCTCATTGCAATATCATTTCTTGTTTAGTTATAAGAAGTATCAATAAAAGTGCTATGTACTGTTGGAAACCAAAATGTTTATTTCACACTACTGCTGATAGAGAAACTTTAATGATTTTTTATAAGCAGGACATTTGTCTAAGATTGGGATGATAAGATGTAGACAAAGACAGAGTTAAAAATGACATGCACATTCATATTCCTTTGGAAATATCTGTTGCTTACAGTGTACACACTTAGCATTTTCAGATAGGAGACTCACCAGTAACCAAAGTTTACTGTACATTGATAGTTTTGGAAATGTTTGAACTTCAATCAAAATTGACTATTGCTATGAATATCTTAATTTTTGTCATTTTCTTTCTTACATTTCAATTCCAGTCTTTAGGTAGGCAACAGTGGGAGGTAGCCACAGCAAAAATGGCAGGCTGGATGCTTTCCTTGGCTTACCTTACACCATTAGGCAAGTTATTCAGAATAAACACTACAAAACATTTTTGCTTCCAACATCAAAATGCCTGATGAAATATTACTCCCAGAGGGTTTTGAACATCTGGAAGTAAAGGCCCTACATAAATGCAAATTTTCTGCATTTATATTAAGACTAAATTATCATATTTTATCATTTAATATTTATTCTATTTTATTCTCATATACACTTTAATGAGTTATTTTTATAGGCCTCATAGTACTTAAAAAGGTATTTAGCAAAAAGATGCTGTATGGTTCAAATTTGGCTTTGTATTTGACTCATGAAGTCCCAAATTTAATTGATACCAGGCTCTACTCTTTTTAGGTAATTAATTTTAGATAAGAAACAGTGATAAAACCATCTTGGTCTCAGATGTGAAGCCATAATTACCATTTCCACCCTCAGTACAATTTCACTATGGCTATCTATACACTAAAAAAAAAAGTCAGCACAGCATCAAATATTATGAAATAGAATATGAAGAATGTAGGAAAAAATATATACTTTTTTTCATTGTTTTCTATCTTCTTGGTTAACCCTAGCTTTAACATAGATTATGCAATTTATCAGCGTTAAGGTGTTTAAACAAACACACGACTAAGACTTCTTTCTCTTATGGCGCTTTCCCTCAATTCCTTCCTTTAGCAATTATTTTTACGTTGTTGATATAGACACTTATATGTGCTAAGATGGAAGTGCGGTGAGTATAATAATGGAAAAACTCATCATCAGAGAATAGAAGAGATAATGTGGCAAGTTGCTTAAATTCTGAGATCTGGTTTTTCAGATGTAATATGGGATTGATATTTACTTTGTAGAATTACTGTGATGATGAGATAAAACATATTTAAATGTCTTATTACAGTACTTGGAACAGGATCAAGCCCTCAAAAATAGTAGCTCTGATTATAATTATTAGTTGCATTATCAAAATCATTATTATTTCAGAGTCCTTCTTAGGTAAATGAGTGAAATGAATCCTGAAAGCGATTAAAATGTGCCACTACCTGGCAAGTCTTCAGAACCTAATTATGATTTGGTTGCAATAAAATTTGTTGAAGCCAAGACTCTTTATAACTACATGTAACATCCCTCTTTACTTGTGTGAAAATCAGATATTTTCCCCAGGATTCTGGGTACAAGGAACCGGAAATTGAATATCATGGTTTTTAAATAAAGTGATATCTGTCTTATGATATCTTTCGGACTTCTACTAAGGAAGCTGTGCAAGCAAGCATGTCACCTTGTCTTCTGTGCTTATTGTGACTCTTATTTTTCATAAGGTGCCTAGAGAAAGGCACTTTCAATTTTAGTCACTTATTACTCTGCGGTCATTTCTGAAACACTCATAGGAACATGTTTAAGGAACTGAATATAAGTGTGACTGAAGTAAGCAAATAAGGTCATAAGGACTCTTGGCTACAAGACACAGAACCTCAAACAAGCTTTTTGCAAAAAAGGAAAATATAATTTATTGGCTCTCTTAACTGGAAAATTTAAGAGCTCTGTTTTGAAGTTGAGATTGTTATGGAAGAGAGATAATTCTTATGGTGATTAAAAATGAGTGTGAGAACCTGCATTAATATTAGAAAATAATTACAAGCCCGTGAAAGTTTCTGCTAAAGCAAGTAAGATGATCAAATTTGAAGGTATTTTTTTCAGTAGGGAAACAATGCAGCTATTCAATAAATTTTGATAATGCACATGGCTGGACCATATCTGGTTGCCCGCCACACAGACTTTCTACCTTCTCTACCCTACTATATGCTTCAGTACTGATTCATATAAATCAGGCTCCCTTATCCTCTATTTTTGACCTGTTCAGCCAATATGAGACACAGCCTGAAAGTTTAAAGTTAGGAAGAGAGAATTCGGGGTATTTATTCCTACAGTTCATCCCTGCTCTGTCATGAGTTGGCTAAGGCTATGTTCTTTGACCACAACTTTAGCTTCTTTAAGGTGGGTCTCCATAGCTGGAGGTCTTAAAAGGTTCTAGTACATATTCTCCCCTTTTGTCCTTTCAAGTGTGCAGGTGATGGCAGCTATCTGCTTTGCTAGCTCCTGGGTATTTTACCATTCTTTATTAGTATTGTTTAAACCTGGCCACATATTTGTAAAAAAAAAAAAAAAAAAAAAAAGTTTATTAAACTACTTTTAATATGTTTTTATTGATATTTTTTAGAGAGAGAGAGGAAAGGAGAGAAAGAAACATCGATGTGAGAGATAAACATCAAGCCTGCACGCCCCCTACTGGGGATCAAGCCTGAAACCTGGGCATGTGCCCTGACCAAGAATCAAACCAGGACCTCTCAGTCCATGGGATGATGCTCAACCCACTGAGCCACACTGACCGAGCTTATTAAACTATTTTCGATAACCCCTTAGGACATTGCTTTTTCCTGCTAATTTCATGTCTGATACAGAATTTATATCAGGTCTGGCCCCTGGAAAAAATCTTCAAACTGTAATTCTGTAATTGAGTTGTTCTCATATTGGATGGATATACTAACCTTACCGTGAAGATGGAAGGATGGGCCTATTGTTCCCAATTCTTCACTTATCTGTAGTGGAATCTTGCATGGACTCACGGTGGGCAGAGAAACATTCCCCACCCCTTTATTAAAGTAGATGATGTTTCAAAAGCATGGGCCAAATGCCACTGCGGCCACAGTGGTTTTGTGGATGATATGTTCATGATCCTAAATCAAAGTAAGCAGTATCAGAATGGTTTTAATCTCTATGAGTCTTTAGCCAACAGAATAATTCCTCTTAAATGTCAATTCCACAAAGCAAAATTTTTCTAAACAAAATCTGCCTTTGCTCTGTGTGGACATTGTCTAAGTACTCAAAGCAAGTTGAAATTTTCCAATCATCAATTAGGTAGAAAATGTGAGTAAATTATTTGAGTTAGAAAGTGCTTGATGAAATATTTTTACCTTCTCTGGAAATGAGAGGACAGTGATGTGAAGTGGGAAAAGCTTGAAATCAGGCATAAATGTCAACTTTGTTAAATCTTCACCTTTATATTTAGTATAATTTTTATTGAGCAGATCACTTAATCTGTGTCATATCAATTTATCTTTTTAAAATGAGAGTTTAAGGGACCTCTAATTTTGCTTCAACCTTTTATATTTCAAATGTCCAAGACAGTTTTTAATTCTTTTTGAAATTTCTGGCTTCCAAGAGGTCTTCCAAAGCCTCAGCAACTTGGTGAAGTCAATCAGGACTTTAAACACAATGTTCCAAGTAGAAAATGGAATATAAACACAGGCTGAGTGTCTCAGTGACCTTTCAAATAGTGGCACCATGATGGTTACAAAGTAATATCATATCATAGCACTGTCAAAACCATGAAACAAAGCATTTAAACTAAATGCCAACAAAGTCAAAAGAGTCGCTGAATAATCTTCTATGTTGCATTCCATTCAGAATCCAAATAGAAATTTTGGGTAGTTACAAACCTCTCATAAGCAATTTCAACCTTATGCACAAGGGAAGTATGAACAGTCTATTGGCAGGACTGGAGAAAAGCAAAACATTTCCTCCAGCATCGAGTAGTTCCCAACATTGTTAGGAAACTCTCTCCCGGCTAACAGAAAAAAGGCTGCAAAAACACTGGAAAGGCTAATAGAGATGAGTCAGGGCAGCTGGTGCTGGCCTTCATTAGCTGGAGGATGTGCCAACCTCTCATTTCAGGGCAAGGTTTGGTTAGGGCACGTGTGGTGACCATCTGGGATCCCGCAAAGCTGGTGCTGGGGTGGGTGCTTTCTTCCTCAAAATTAAAATGCACTAAGTTATAACAGGTTATAACAGGAAAGTTGGTCTGCAGTGAGCACTGGGTACCAAGATATAGACAAAAACAGGTCCAGAGAACCAGAAATACAAGAATGAAGAGCAGTAAGTTAAATGGAGAAAAGAGGTGGGTTTGGAGGGATGTGAACAAATACTGGAGCTAGAGGGTCATTGCTTGTGAGAGAACTTTTAGACAATGACAACATATGTGTGTAAGTTTCTGGGGTAAAAGAAAGGGATAAAGCAATAAATATCACATGACTTCACTGTCCACGTTGTGAACAAGTTGAGGAAAAAAATAAACAGTCATTATGGAGAGCAAATTATCACTTTTCTTAATCAGCTCCTAGCTTAGAGGATCTAAAGTAGGATACTGAAGTGGATTGCCATTGTTGGACCTCTGAATTCAATCGGCACCCCATAGCAAGTAGTGCTGGACCAGCGCAGGCCTCCCTGCATTGTGGAGATTTGCCCAAGTAGGACTCACAGTGTGAAGAAGCAGAGGGAAATCTATCTTGTAAGCAGGCTTGGTCCCTGAGAAAGACAAGTGGAGCTGAGCCAAGCCTGTTCGTTACCCTACCCAGGTTTACCCATGCAGTGGAGAGAGATCTAGGTTATATTGACTGATTTCCATTCATAGGAAAAAATCATTAGGAATGGAGGGTCACCTTCCCCACTCATACGAAGTGGCTGAGTTTGGATGGAGTTGCTGGGGTGGTGGGAAGAGCTCAGAATGATATGGAACTATTAGCCCCGGGAGGGAGAAGTCACAGCACTGTGCTCCAGGACCTGGAAGGAAGCCGTGCTCATCAAAACCCAACCTCATGCCATTAAAATGTTTTTAAGAGCCCTGAAAACTGATCCAAGGGTAAAAGGTATTAATCAACCCCAAAACTGCCATCATCACATTCCTGTATTTGTCTGTATTCTCTGTAGTTGCTTAGCACTGTATACATTTCAAAATACTTCCATGTTTACACTCAGAATTATCCTTTTAGGGGAGGCAAGACTATCATCATTGTATCTATTTTATAGAAAAGTACAGAAGGCTAAGATGTCATTTTCTTGAAAGATATTTAGTAGAAGAACTAAAACAAGAACATGGGTTTTCTAAAATTTTTATGTCTAGACTATGAAACTTGATTTACTTGATGTAAGTAAGAAAGCTAAGATACGTTTTTTAACATATTGGCCTTATTCTCAGAATATGAAAATTCAAATATCTGGAGAGTTTCAGGCTGTGCCCAGTTATCATTAACCATCTTGTGTAGAAATCATTGACCATTCAATCCATGAGCTAAAAGGTTACATAGTACCATATAAAGGAAAATCAGTTGTGTGGGGTTTTAATAGATTTATTAAAGGCGGGTTTATAGATATTGTATTTTGGAAAAAAAATTTTTATAAACTCATGGCAATATATAAAAAACCTTTCTAACCATTCTTTTTAGGTGTAAGGACATTTGTGTGTAAGCCAGTCACTTATTTACTTATGCTGAGTGCAAAAGAAGTGCTAGACTTTAGGTGCTTGTTTAGACAAATAAGAAAAATATTTGTCTTTAGCTGAGTATATTCAAGTCAGGGAAACAGACAAATAGATGAACATAATAAATTACTGTAACTGAAATGACAGGGGGATATAAAGCTTGTAATGGAAGCATGAATGATAAAATAGAGAAATAAATGATAATATATAATACAATATATAAATTCTTTTCTACCAGAATTTCACTTCACAAATTGTATGGGAGTTGGATTTACCCTACTCAGTTTTTAAATACAAATGATTTATCTTTATGGTCTATAAAAAATTTTTGTAAAAGTGTAAATGATTGATATTAATTATCACTGCATAAATAATCACTTTGGCATTTCCCTGGTTATCACCAATCATGAGAGTAGGGATTAGGAGAGAAAAACACTTGGATCCCAGAACAGTCAGAATAATATAAGAACTGAATGATATATTTCTGAAAGACAACATGTTCCATTATACCAGCTGAGAACAGTGACATGTCCCTATAGAATCTCTGCACTGACCTGGCAATAAGCTAATAATGTAATGAATCCACAGAAAAAAAACCTACTTTCATGATTTTCTCTGTACCTATTGGGATATTTTCAATGAAACACAGTATATCCCTAATCACATAGAGTCTATGGCATGACTGAAATATTGAGCTATCTTTCAAAAAGAGAAAATATTTCTAGTAGCATCCAACTTGCAAGGGTCTTCATCTTTTTAGAAAGGCAAATTCTGGGTAGGAAAGTGAGCCTGTGTTAGTTTGCCTGATATAGCATTCTAAATCTCCCTTGTCAATTGAATACTTCATTCTATTCAAGTAGAGAAGATCTCATGGGGTCTTGTTTATCTTGTGATGAGAACATAAGCCATAGTTATGATACAACTGCCCAGTGTGAAGCACTCAGCTCTACAACATTCACTTGCGTCAATACGGGACTCATCTTAGAGGACACACCTGACACAATCATGGGCAGTTCCATAAGTAACTTCTTTGTCCAAAAGGGTTTGTACACCACCTTTTCCTTTTTGAAGTGAATAACTTACCCATTTGTATGTTTCTTAGCGACAACTGAGATATAAACAGCAAATAATTCATCTATTTGATTTCCTAATTTTGGTAAGATTCTAAGACAATCACTGGCCTTGGTGCTAACAAATGTACCACAATAGAGGACATGAGATTAGAGCAAGCTCCAGTGAAGTCATGGGTGGCCCCACAAAGCCTGGTAGGGAAATATCTGTGATACAATGTCACTAGGCAGCATTTATACAAATGATAGGCCATTTGTCATATACTGAGCAGTAAACAGCATCAGGCCATAGGTGTGAAACTGATAGCAGATATGTAGAAGCCCCAGAGAGGGCAGATAAGGAGGTAGGAAGGAATTATGTCACAGGCTTGATTTTGGGCATTCACTAAGAGTCAGTCTCATAAGGTCAAGCTTCATAGTGCCCCAGTACAGGAACTGATAGCAGATATGTAGAAGCCCCAGAGAGGGCAGATAAGGAGGTAGGAAGGAATTATGTCACAGGCTTGATTTTGGGCATTCACTAAGAGTCAGTCTCATAAGGTCAAGCTTCATAGTGCCCCAGTACAGGAACTTAATAAGTAGACACTTAATCAGTGTTAGTTGGTGATAATAAGCGTTGAGTCCAGAATCATCCAAGAGTCTGAGCTAGGTAGTACCGGTAAAAGTACTGTTCTATAGGTAGTATTGAAGTTAGTACTGGGGGTCCAAAGAATGGAATCTCTGAGTCAGGAGGAGGGTGAGGAACTAGGACGTCAGTAAGCGTTAAAGACTGAATATTTGTGTCCTCCCATCTCAAATATTCATATATTGAAGCCCTAACCACCAATGTGGATGTATGTGCAATAAGGAAGTAATTAAGGTTAAATGAGGTCATAGGGTAGAGTCCTGACCCAACAGGACCAGTGGACTTATAAGAAGGGACAACAGAGCGCTCTCTCGTCATAGACACACTGAGGAAAAGCAATGTGAGCACACAGCAAGAAGGCAGTTGTCTGTAACCCACGGAGAGAGCACTCCCCAAACATCAGTTCTGCTGGCACATTGATCTTGGACTTCCAGTCTCCCGAATTGCAAGAAAATAAATGTCTGTTGTTTAAGCCACCTGGTCTGTGACACTTTGTTATGGCAGCCCAAGCAGACTAATGCATCAAGCACTGTCAGGCAAAGAACTCTGAAAAGGGAATGACATAATTTTCAGTTTTAGTGAAAGCTGTTGAGTTGAGGCATCTGATATCACAGCATTAGATTTTATATTTCTCAATAGGATGTAAGCTGTAGGAAAGCAGAAGTTTAGTCATTCATTGTAATATCCATAGTCCTAGAACACAACAGGTATTCAATAAATATTGGTTGAATGAATTTCATCTTGCCAAAATTGGCCAGAGACTTGCAGTAAAGGCAATTGGAAACAATAGCAGAGAGTAAAATAGCTCTCAGCACAGCATTTTGCACACAGTAGACACTGGACTAATGTTATACTCAAAACAGAGACAGTTGCAGAAACCAGCACTATACCTTCTCCAAAGTGTCAGAGTAAAAGTCATTCTCTAGACTACTAAAACTCCTCTGGGTCAATTTTGTTGTCTTTGGAAAGGCAAGAGGTAGAAAACACTTGAAAGGCAGCACTTTCAAAATAACATAATGGACTTCCTCATTTTTCTAAGAAAATAGTCAATGAGCCATCATGACCCAACACTGAAAACAAACTTGGAAACAATATACAGAGGCCAAAAGTGTGTGTGTGTGTGTGTGTGTGTGTGTGTGTGTGTGTGTGTGTGTGTGTGTGTGTTTGAGTGTATGAAACATTTAGTAATTTACAGATTGTTCACTGATAAAGCAAATTCAAATGAAGTACAGATTACTAATATTGTGGATGCCATATGCTATATGTACTTGCATGGGAATTTTATAGGGAAATGCTAGAGAGTTTAAGAGCAAGCCCCACAGTGTAAGCCCAGTTAAAGCCATTGTTCATGTCACACATATTTACCCACTAGTCAAAGCAAATCATAAATAATATAACAAGCCCAAAGTCAAGGAATGAGGACATTCATTTTACACAAGAAACCACGGCAAGGACGCACGTGTGTAATTGCATTACAGAAGAATGAAGTGTAAGAACCAATAATTCAATATGACACAATTAGTATTTTCTGATTTTTAAATTTTTTGAAAACCTTTATGATTAGTAGTGTTTTGCTATTATAGTATTATTTTGCTTATCCTTAATTATTAAAGAGATTAAACACATTTTCATGGGTTTCTTTTTGTCCAAGTGTATTTCATTTTTTACGAAATGTAGGAAATGTTATGTATATATTCCCAAATCAAGTTAATTGTCTATTATATGTTATGTGAGAATCTTCTCGCACGTCTCCTAAAGTGGCTTGTCTTCTCTCTTTTCTAAAACTTGGATGACCAAAATATTTTTATTTTAATGTAACTGAATTTATCACTTTTATGGTGGATGCTTTTCTATTTTTTTAAAAGAAATTCTTCCCTATTCAAAAATCTCAAAATATTATTTTATATTAATTTTTTTAAATAGCAGTTTTGTCTTTAACAATTAGATCTTGAATTCACCTGGGAATTTGGGGGAGATATAGTGTGAGATAATAGTAGTTTAATTTCATTTTTTTCCCCATATGGATTCCAACTGTTCCAGCACCTTTTTTGAAAAGTCTATGTTTCTCCTCTGATCAGTTATGCCACCTCTCTCATATATTAAGTGACTATTTACATATGATGTTTTTCAAGTCCGTTATTGAATCATGTTGTTTTACATATTAGAAATTAATAATAATCTTGATACTAGTAATAAAAGTCTACCTACTTTGGGAATAAGGGAAGTTAAAATGTATCAAAGTTGCCCTGCTTGTGTGGCTCAGTGGACTGAGCGTCGTCCCATGGACTGAGAGGTCCCCGTTCGATTCCCAGTCAGGGCACATGCCTGTGTTGCGGGCTCGGTCCCCAGTAGGGGGCGTGCAGGAGGCAGCCAATCATTTCTCCCTCACATCAATGTTTCTATCTCTCTCTAAAAAATCAATAAAAACATATTTTTTAAAATGTCACAAAATTCAATTATCTTACTGAAATTCATCGGCTTTTCTTGAATAAATGCTTCCCAGATTGCTGCAAGCTATTGGTTAATTTCCAGAATTCTGATAAGTTTAATTAGCAGAATTTTTGCTAGTGCTCTATTGTTTTTATGGACAAAGGATTTCTGGGGGTCCTTACTCTGCGATTTCTGCTGACATCACTCTGATAATGTTTAAAAAACTGATTTTCTATCCAATAACTTTTAACAACTTACCTAGTAATTCTCAAAATTTATCACTCAATATATTTAAAATGCAAGCTTTCCTGTCTTATTAATAATCTCAAAGCAAAACTTTGTTTTTGCTATTAAGATTAGTATTGTTATAAATATCATTATATAACCTATACCAGATTAAGAAACTTTGGTTTTCCCCTCAATTTTCTAAGATTTCTACCTTATATGAATGTTGGATTTTTCTGCATGTATTGAAATAGAAGTATTCTCCTTTAAACTCTTAATGCCTGAATTACATTAACTGATTTTTAATATTAAACCAAACTGATTTCTTAGATAAATTCCATTCTTTTTAATTCTTTTATTTTTTCTGGAGTTTAGTTGCTAATATTTTGTTTAGGATTTTTTCATTTCTATTCATGATTGAAATTGGCCTGCAATTTTCCTTCTTCATTCTATCCTTTTCAAGTCATGGTGGCATCAATATTATAACAGACTCAAAAAAAAAAAAAAAAAAAGCTGGAGAAGTTTTTTCACATTATCTGGAAAATTTTGTGTAAAATTGGAATACTTTCTTCCCTGAGAATTTATTTGGTAATACTCACCTGTGAAGTCACTGAAACTCAGATTCCACTTGTGAAAAATTTTTTGACTTCTAGTCTAATTCTTCAGTTCAAATTCAACTTTTTTTCCTTGGTTATGCTAGCTTATACTTTTCTAGAAATCTATTCACTCAGCCTAAAATTTCAAAAGTATTGTATTAAGTTTTCCGTAGTACATTGTTATAAGTTTTAATGTCTATATCATTTATAATGATGTCACTTTTTATTCCTGATATTTGTGCCTCATTGTTTTAAATCAATATCACTGAAATTTTGCCAGTTATGTTTGTTTTTCTCAAAGAACCAACTTCTGTCCTCACTGATCTATTCAATTGCATGTTTGTTTTCTATTTTATTAATTTCTTCTCTTAAGTTAATGTACTTCCTTATAATATTTTTTAGTTCTTACTCTAACATCTTGGAAAAGACCTTAATTCTTTAATTTTCAGCTCTTTTTTAATATTATATATATCAAAGGATATTTATCCCTTTAAATACTACTCCTCAATGCATTTTTAAAATATATTTACATTTTATACCATATTTTAGTCATCTTCAAGCAGAGATTTAATATGAATAACTTGGTCCAACGTTTGCCAGAAGTTGAAGTCAATACTCCTCTTCTGTGGGTGAGACCACCGCCTGCTCCAAGCTTGTCTTATTCTTAAAATTCTTAAAAATATAGCATTCTAAATCTTTCTCCAACTTGTCTTTATGTTTCTTAATTCCTCCTTGATTTCAATAACTTACTATATTCTATCTCTGCTAAGTGAGCCTATTTTATTTCTCTCGTCTTATATAGTAAACTTCCCTCCTGATCAATTCTATCCAGCAGCATGATCTTTTGGGATCATTGCATAAAGTTTAGAGGATACGTATAGATTTCCTTGTACATTTAAATATCTTTAACATATACATATATTTCCAAATCCTTACATCTTGAGTTTCATTCATTCATATCATCTTTACTGTGATATTTAATTTAATTAGAAATATAGAGCTTCCTAGTTTCTTCTGGTTCAGATTTTTCAAGTCACAAGAGACCATCATGCTTACCTTAAAAATCCAAAACAAAACAATCTGGGCAACATTCAAAGAATGCTGAGCTAAAGACATAAAGAAACACAAATGAGCTAAACTACATAAAGTGACAAGACATTCATATTCTTATAATGCTAATGAGAGGGAAAAGAATATGCCATAGAAATCAGGAGTAATAACTGAACTTTTAACAGCTGCATGAAGATTAATGTGACATATTAATATCTTAAGGAGCTTCTGCCCTGGCCGGTTTGGCTCAGCGGTTAGAGCGTCGGCCTGCGGTCCAGAGAGACCCGGGTTCGGTTACCGCTAAGGGCACGTACCTCGGTTGCAGTTTGTCCCCGGCCCTGGTTGGGTCATGTGGGAGGCAGCCACTCGATGTGTCCCTTTCACGTCAATGTTTCTCTCTCTCTCTCTCTCTTCCCTCTCTCCCTTCCACTCTATCTGAACAAAGAATGGAAAAATGTCCTTAGGTGAGGATTAAAATATATATATATATATCTTAAGAAGCTTCAGCTCAGATTGAATTCATTACCACCTACCAATTATTTACCTTATATCTTCACTAAATAGTTAACAAGAGTATACCAAAACCTGGGGACAGGAAGGAGAACTCAGAGAAATCCTCCCTAAAGTGTACAGGGCTTCCTACATATTCCAGCTGAAAACTTTCTGGAGGTAAATATTATGTGCTTATGTCTCTACTTATATTTTTATACAAAATTATCAGTATTTTATTTAAAAATATGACACAAGAAAAAGGAAGAAAATGAGATCCCTCTTGAAGAAAAAACAAAAGTTAATAAATGCAGACCCAGTGACTTCCATAGTGGTGGAATTAACTGACTTTAATATCATTGTGACTGCAATGCTAGAGGATCTAGTAGAAATGGTGGAGATGATGTTTAAAGAAGTAGTAAATTCATCAGAGGCATGAAAGTTATGATAAGAACTATATGGAAATATTTATAATGAAATTACCATGTAAAACAAAAAATATGTTTAATGGACTTAGCAGATGGGATCAGAAAACTCGAGGATATGTTAAATAGAAAGAGTAGTCCATAGGTCAAAGAAGATACTGGACAAATAAATTGAAGTCTGTATTGGAATAGTACTAAGAAAACCAAAGCACAAAAAGATCTAGTGAGATCTAGTTAAGACAATGGTAAAAGGGGGAAGTATAGCTGGAAATAAAATGTATTAAAAAGAATAAATGTTTTAAATCAATAACCTAGGATTACACTTAAAGTAGCTAGGAAAAAGCAAATTATATGCAAAGTAGAAGAAAAATAAATGGAAACCATTGAAATAAAAAATAAACAAAATATAGAAAAATCATAAAGGTGAAAAGTTGGTTTTCTGAAAAGATTAATTGATGAAGAATTATTTTAAAATATAGGAAATACAGTCCTGGCCGGTTTGGCTCAGCAGTTAGAGCATCAGCTCACAGATCAGAGCGTCCCAGGTTCGGTTCCTGCTAAGGGCACATACCTCAGTTGCAGTTTGTGCCCGGCCCCGGTTGGGGTCTTGTGGGTGGCAACCACTCGATGTGTTTCTTTCGCATCGATGTTTCTCTCTCTCTCTTCTTCCCTCTCTCCCTCCTGCTCTAACTGAAGATAAATGCAAAAATGTCCTCGGGTGAGGATAAAAAATATATATATATAGGAAATACAAATTAACATCAGGAAGAAAAACATTAAAATGATGATAAGAAAATATTATAAACAATAAAATAAAACGTGGATAAATATGATACAATATACAGCAAATGGTTGGATTTCAAAAACATCATGTTAAATTAAAGAAATAAGGCATGGAAGAATACTTTGCAATAATTGCATTTATATGTATTCCAAAAAAGATAAAATTCGTTAATAGTGACAAAATATTAGAAAGTCATGGAAGAGGGTGAGGGGAGGGAGAAATGATTGAAAAGATGCATGAGAGAAATTTCTGATGTGCTGGGAATGGTCTGTTTCTTGTGTTGTTTGTTGTTTACACAGATGTATACAATAGTTAAAACTGAGCAATTATGATCTGTGTACTTTATTCCATGATAACTGTATCTTAATTTTTTAAAAACACATTAAAAGTAGACCTTTGCTTTGGTCCTGTGTTTAGAAGAGTGGTTGAACCCTATCATTATCTTACTTTTGACATCTTCAACGACCTGATAGTCCTCCTTTGCTTAGCTTTCTCCCACTCCAGTAGCACTACGTATCTCTTCCCAAATATGTTTTTCCCTCTCTGTAAGCCTTTCCCAGAGCTATTGGTGCTTTTTGAAATACTGCCCTCCTTGACCTATCCAAATTCTGATCATTCAAAGCCCAGTTCTAATCACCCTTACGTCTTGCCATGATTGTTATTATTATTATTACTATTATTATTATTATTTACAAATTATTGAGCATTTTACATGCTGTATTCTGGGCTGTTTTACTTGTCTAGTCACTTCTCATAACAATCACATGAGATAGGTAATATTATCCCTACCCTTATACAGAAAACTAGGCTCAAAAGCAATTTACAAAATATTAGAAAACTAGAAAAAAGCAGAGCCAAGATTGTCCAACTATGAAGACTGTGCTCTTAAGCCAGTCTACATTCAATATTACATTCAATCACACGCTTTCTTTTGGTCAGTGTAAGTAAGCACTTTAATACAGTGCTTTTGTTATCACTGTCTCTTTAAGAATAGAAACCAGGGCTGTCATTTCTCTTATTCCTAAAATACTTAACATATTGTAGTCACATAGACAACTAAGAAAAGCATTACTGACTGACTGAAAATAAAGTTATTATCTCCAAGTCTCTGGGGCTAGGTCTTTCCCTAAGTGAATAAAAGAAGCAGTCACAATAATTATGGCTAAAACAATGAGAGTTTTGTTGACTTTTGTCTAAATTGTTGCCAGAGCTATCACTTGTCAGACATATCCTGCATAGGTTATACAATGGTAATGATTAAAGCCAATGTCTTGAACATTAACATGAATATAGGGACATAGTTATTATCTGTACAAATATTTGGTATTCATTAGAGCTAAGATGACAGCAAAGCTGTCTGTCATTTGGGAAAAGAGCTTTTAACACAAAATTAAAGCTGGGGTGTTTTATTCTATTTCCTTGTATTTCTAAGACTAAGTGACAAATGTTGCTTGTTGTTATTCAAGTTGTCTCTTATTAAATTAGTTAAGTGGAAATTTCCTGACATCCTTTGTTTCTTTGCTTAAAACACAAGCATTGCTTTTCTGCATATTTCTGGGTGTTCTTATTTTATATCTCAGTGAATAGTTCTGCAAATTTTCTCTACCCCCAGCACTCTTGATCTCAGGATCACAGGGTACTACATTTATTTGTCTTTATTTGTCATTTATCTGACTTCCAAGAAGGCATGGCCACCATTAGGAGGAATAGCAAAAGATTGGAAAATAAGAGCAGGGCAGAATCTAGAGTATTTCTATTCTTTTCTCTCTACTTCTGCTGACATCTCAGGCAGGGGTCACATATCCCACTGGCTTCAACTTCCATCACACAGCCTTCCATCTGCCCCGTGATTCTAACTACATGGAAAGATGTAGCTTCTGAGGCTCTGATCAGGTAGCTCAGTTGGTTAGAATCTTGTCCTGATACCCCAGGGTTGTGGGTTCAATCCCCCGTCAGGGCACATATAAGAATCAACCAACAAATGCATAAATGTGTGGAACAACAAATCTCTCTCAAAGAAAATTATTTTTAAAAAAAGAAATATCTAGCTTCCGGACTCTGGTAATATCACCTCCGCATTTGTTCCACCCAGCTCGAGGGTGCAGTGCAATCCTGCTGTCGCAAACCTCTGGATTGCTTCACCTTCTGCTTTTTGGTGTCTCAGCTATTCTTTCTATTAAAACAAAATAGATAACCAAGTTCCAGTAATAGTTCTCTACATTAACTCTCCCCTTTTACAAAGACATGGAGAGGTGTCTAGGCTTTTTATTTTTTAAA
Source organism: Tadarida brasiliensis (assembly GCA_030848825.1). NCBI lineage: Eukaryota > Metazoa > Chordata > Mammalia > Chiroptera > Molossidae > Tadarida > Tadarida brasiliensis. Next base: position 70,016,150 of record CM061267.1, on the reverse strand, counting down.
ATTTGAACCTTGACTAATACACTAACCATCTTTAATCAGTTAGTATGACCTACTGCCTGTGTGTTACAGTAATATGCTTTCAAAAACTTCAAGTGAAATAGGAAAACCTTCTCAGAAAACAAGTACACAATTTATGGAAATCCTTTTATTTCCTGTCTTGCTCATTCAAGATGGGATGACAGCAATCGGTAGCACTATGGAAGCCTCACTGTCCCTATTTTTATTGATAACATAGAGCTAAAAGTCACACTGATGAGCATAACACTAATTTCTCTGTTTTGGTCACTGTTTCTTCATTATTTGAATTTGTTAGGTATATATTTCAATTTCTGATTGGCTTTGTCAGGAACTTTCATTGGTATGTTTAGCATAATAAATTACCAAGTAATTAGTAGCCAGTAAATAAAATGAAATAGACATATTTTCTTACCAAGAGATGAAACCAAACAGTGCTTCACAAAAGAAGTAGCCATATTATTGAAAGAGGAGTCGGTCTAATGCAACATCTTTTTTCCTATGGATTTATTAATAAATTAGCAATTTCTGCTAATTTTCTAAAGTTTTACATCACAAATGAATATTATTAAAAAATAGTGACTTTCTAAAATAATATATCATTGCTCTGTCTTGAGATAAATCAGAACATATATTGTTAAATCAACTGAAATTCAGGACTCAATAAATAGCTCTACTGCAGAGACTCACACCGAGGTGAGCTCACAAGACAGATATCTGGAGCTACGTTGAGTGATGTTGTCCACTGTGCCTTAGATACACATCCAGGAAACTCAGATTTGAAACTTCCTACATCAGCAACAGCAAACTAAAAAGTGTTCTTTGTTTCTGCCATTCTGGTGTGAACAGATGAGACAGCTACATGCCTCAGCAAGGCCAGCACATTCTTTGATAACCTTCCTGATGCATAATAGTGTTCTTAACCCAATAGCAAGTCAAAAGTCTACAAAGTGGGTCAGTAGAAAAAAAAAAAAGGCCTGAAATCACAGCTGCTATCACTTTCTTGAATAATTCCATCAATGATCTCCATTGACAACACAAAAAAGAAAGATAGCCTAACAGACATATGTGATGATTAGGAAAGTAGATTTAATGTCGCTTAAGTAAGATGTGATCTTGGAAAACGTAACTTCATCCATTAGATCTCAGTGTACTCATCTATAAAGCGAAAAGTCTGTAGCAGCTGATCTCCAAGTCCCTTTTACTTCATAGTCCTTGTTCTGGAATCTCTCATCTCCCTTTGTTTGACAATATTCTCTCTTTAATAACTGACTAGACATGTGCAAAGGAAAATGGGAAGTAGGACTGCCATCAAGCTGTGATACAGACAAAATTATGCATATTATATAAAAAAAAAAACAGAACTAATATGAGTGGAAAATCTAAAAGAAAAAAATGCTAAACCATGCAAAAAGGAAAAAATTAATATCTACTATCAGGAAGTCAGTCTGAATGGGGTGAACGTCGAAGTTGGGTAGCTCAATTATAACAGAAGCAAGAAGAAAAGCACCAAAAAGAGAACAATCAGAAAAATAAAATATAAAGCTAACAAAGTAATAACGATTTTCTTGTGTTCTCCCTTAAGTATAAGGGGCAGTAAAGCCACACACTTCATGTTCAGTCTTCTGAGATAAATTACAAAGAAATGCACAGAATATAACGATCTTTTAAACTACAATTTACCGTAGCCCCAACAATGCGGAAAAGCTCTTTTTCCTATTTAATAAGTATATACCTCCAGCTAGGAAGCATTTTTTTTTCCTTTTCAGCTTAGTAGAAAGAATTTGCTTGAGCATCTGACAGAGTCAATTTCTAAAATATTTCCAACTTCCTTTCCCTGCAATTTTCATTTTTTTCTGATTCCCAAATAACTGGATGTTAACCAGGAGGAAAATCCAATCTCTTGTGTAGTTTCATTTAAAAACAGAAAACAGGCCCTGGCCGGTTTGGCTCAGCAGTTAAAGCGTCCATGGGCGGACCAAAGAGTAGTGGGTTCGATTCGGTCACGGGGATGTACTTCGGTTGTGTTTCCGTCAGTCGCTGGCCCTGGTCGGGTGGTGTGGGAGGCAACCAATCATCGATGTCTCTCTCCCCCTCACACTCTATCTGAAGATAAATGTAAAAATATCCTCGGGTGAGGATTTAAAAAAAAATAAAATACTTTCAACAATAAAAATAAATAAATAAACTCTTGAATGAATAAAATCTAAAAATAAATAAATAAAAATGAAAACAGAAAACAATTTATCAAGTTGATAAAGTTCCTTGTTCATTTTTACTCAACAATTTATTCTTGAAGAGCAATTAAGAAGTAAATTGGGGGTGAGAATGTCACGCAATAGAGACATATCTCCGTATTTGGAGAGGAATCCCTTCTGCAGTAGTGCAGGAAACCTGAGCTGTATATATTGTGGTCAAGGCATAACTTACAAGGGGTGTTACGAAAAAAACTAATAGCTTCTGCATCCCCCAATAGCAACTCACTGTTTAATCTGCAATGTCTTTTGTGTATCCTCAGAACTGGTTGCCACAGAGTCTGGGGTTTTTATCTTCTCATCATAGGATGGGGCATGACATCCAGTTATTTTACACATAAATGGAGAACTCAAGACTTTGAAAATAAAGTGGAGCTCCAAGATCTGAGTGGTAAAATGTGACTCTCACGGCATGTGACCGACCACACAGACCGTAGGAGCATTCTACAGAATAATCCGTTACTCTGGCCCACACCTCCCCCAGCTTTTGACCAATCTACCAATCCTGAAGGGAAAGTATCTGACCCTTTGAATTCCATTCCAGGAGGTTTAGAGTATTCAATAGTTCTGTAAAGTCAGAGATTGTCAATTCCAGACATGATCACCAAAATAACAATATAAATAAACACATACACACATACAAAAAAGCAATAATAATAATTATGGTTATAATATCAAACACTTGTTTGTGGACTTATGTGCATTATCTATTTTAATTTTCACAATTCTCTGAAGTAAAATTCCGATGCACATTTTATAAATAAGGAAGACAAGACTTGGAGAAGTCATATCAAACAGCTAATGGGCATGGTTTACTCCTTTCAGGTCACATCACTGGTATTGATAAGATATTTTATCAATTATATTATACTTAAATTATTTTATATGTTTTTTTAACTTAATATGGTCTTTCAGAAGAAAATTTCTGAGACTACGGAGCAAATTTTTGATCATTTTTTGAATGATTCACAAAAGTTTCTATAGGTGTTTATGATGTTAAGCAAAATAATGCAGTACTTCCATTTCTATTTGTTCAGTATATGTAAAAAGTATTCAAATTTTGTTTTAAAAGAGTGAGTTTTATTGGATATGTATGAATGGAGATATTCATCACTTACATGATGAATATATTCATGATTTAGTCATTAATTGATTTATAACTCAACAGAAAGATACCAGCCACCACAGTGATTGCTTTTAAAACAGCTGCGATTTATAGTTCACATACCACACAACTCACCTACTTAAGATGTACAGTTCAACATTTTTATTATATTCACAGGGTGGTGCAATGATTGTCTCAATCTATTTTAAAACATTTTGTCCTCCCTAAAAGAAATCCCATGCTCATTAACAATAAATATCCACTCCTCTCCAGCCCTCTCCCAACTCCACCAGCTCTCCACCAACTCCACTAATTTACTTTATGGCTCTATAAATTTTTCTATCCTGGATATTTCTATATAAATGTTAATATATGATCCATGGTTCTTTTTGTGACTGGCTTTTTTTCCCTGAGAATATTGCTTTAAAGATTTATCTTTTTGTAATATGTATCAGTTCTTAATTTATTTTTATTGTATAATAATATTCCATTGAATAGATATCCAACATTATATTTACCCATTCATCAGTTCATAAATATGGGCATTGTTTCCACTTTTTGACTCTTATGAATTATGCTACTATGAACATTGTGTACAAGTGGACATAGGTTTTTATTTCTCTTGGGTATACATCTAGGAGCAGAATTGCTAGACCATATGGTAACTCTATTTTTCACTTTTCGAGGGACTGCTAAACTAATTTCCACAGCAACTGCACCATTTTACATTCCCATAAGCAATGTATTAAAATTTCAAATTGTTTACATACTTGCCAATAGTTGTCATTATCCATCTTTTTTATTATAACTATCCCACTGGGTGTGAAGTGGTACAACACTGTGGTTTTGATTTGCATTCTCCTAGTGACTACTGATGTTGCAATTTTGTTCATATGCTTAATAGCCAGTTACATGTTTTTGTTTTTTGAGAAATGTCTATTCAAATCCTTTGCACATTTTGAAAAATGCTATTGGTGTTTTTATTGAGGTAAAACTCATGCAACATAAAATTAATCATTTAAAAGTGTATCATTCAGTAGCATTTAGTATATTCACAATGGAGTGAAACCATTATTTCTAATTAAAAAAAACATATATCAGGTGTTCAACATAAATCATATTATTTGTATAAATTATGCAGACAAACTGTTATGGTATGACTCAAGGCCTTAAGCATGTAAAATACTCTTACCAGTCAGAGCATTCCATGAGCTCAATTCCCAAGAGCTAGTCAAAGGCCATCAATGAAAACAGTCCCTTCTTGGAAATATGGAGGGTTTGAGCAACTCAGGCCTACTGGATTAACCCTTTTCCACATAATTTGTATCCAGAATATATTAATATATTAATACGGCAAACAAACCAACAGAAATGGTAAAAATAAATAAATATTTACTAAAGATGACATATACATGACCAGTAAGCACCTAGAAAAGATTCTTAATATCTTTACTCATCATGGAAATGTAAATTAAGTCACAAATGAGATATCACTAGACATGACTAAAATCACAGTTAAAACAACTGACATTACCAAGTGTTAGCTTGAATGTAGTATAACCTGAAATCTCATATATTGTTGGTGGTGTTATAAAATGGTACAGCCACTTTGGAAATAGTTAAACGTACACTTATAAAATTCAGCAACTCCTTCTTTAGTATTTATCCAAATAAACTGAAAATATAAGCCAACACAAAGACTTAAACTCAATTGTTCATAACAACTTTATTCATAATAGGCCCCAGTTGGCAACAATCCAAGTGTCAATCAACAGGTGAATGGATTTACAAATCGTGGTATATTTTTACAATGTAATACCACTCTGAAGTTAAAAAGCATCAACTTTGGATACATACAACACTGATACAAACAACAAAATGAATCTCAAAAGAATTATGCTGAGCAAAAGAAGCCAGCCGTGATTGATTGTTTATAAAATGCTACAACAGGCAAAGTAGTCTCTAATGTTAGAAATAAGATCAGTGGCTACCTAGGGCTTGAGATGGGGAGAGTAATTAACTGCAAAAGCCATTGAAGAATTTCGGGGAGTAAGTAAAGAGAATGTTCTATCTTGATTAGGATTGTGGTTGTACGTAGTTTGTCAAAACTCATCAAAGAGAACCTTAAAATGGTTGCATTTATTGTATGCAAATATATATATAAATCCCCAACAAAAGTAGATTTGTAAAAAAGTGAAGTTGGAGTCACTGGATCAATACCTAATTGCATTTTACTTGTCTTCTAGTTATGTGAGTAATTAAATCTCCTTGCTTTTAAACCAATTTGAATTGATTTGCTGTTACTTGCTTCCAAAAGCATCTTACTGATACATCTCATCAATCATAAACAATATAGAAAATACAGACAGAAAATCCACTCACTAATGTAATGTGTAAAACTCATACATATCAAACAATTATACTATAAAATATTTTTCATATTTTCACAGTTCAACTACAATTATACTTCAATCTACATTTTAACATATATTCAATTCCTAACTAAAAATAATAAATAAAATTTTAATTTATTTGTTACCAATATTTTCCTCCAAAATATAGAACAAACTAAATTAAACTAAAATCCTTAATTGTTAAGTGGTACATATGTGAAATTTGCCTTTAAGTAAATATTATTAATTATTTAATTCAAATATATATACATAAACAGGTACAGCATGAATTTCATGACATTCTGATCTGAAATTATGTAATATATTTTAGACTTAAATATAAATATTCAAAATATTAATTTTTTAAATTTTCCAACAAAAAAAATTATTTTAGATATATAATGATGGATAGATAGCCATATGGGATAAACTTCTTGAAATTTGAGAATGCTGATTTATGGTATTAGACAATCTAAGTATTATAGGAAAAGTCACATTCACAGGTTACTAAACATTATTATAGTCAGTTTTTCTTTTCAGTAAGTGACAAAAAGTAATGAGTGGAGCTCTCTCCTCTTCATTCTTTCATGTAGTGTTCTTTGCTATCAAGAAAGAAAGAAAATGACTCATAAAATATACATTACATCAGCCCAGGAATGATTCACATATACAAAGTTTCCATTTACTCCTAAACGGTACTCTTTATCTTTGTATCTTTCTTCTCTGTATGTTTTCCTTAAAAACAGCACAAGGGAGCCTGGCCAGTTTGGCCCAGCAGTTGGAGCACGGGCCCGCAGGCCGAAGAGTCTCGGCTTTGATTCCGGTCAAGGGCATGTACCCTGCCCTGGTCAGGGTCATGGAGGAGGCAACCAATCAATGTGTCTCTCTCACATCGATGTTTCTCTCTCTCTCTCCCTCCCTCTATCTGAAAATCAATGGAAAAATATCCTCAGGTGATGATTAAAAAAAAAAAAAAGCACAGTGGAGAATAGCAAAAAGGCTGCCATTTGTCATTAATTTCAATTGGGTAACTGCTTGAATTTCCACAGTGCATTAAGCCACTTTCCAAATTAATTTTAGAATCTGAGGTGATTCGATTTTTGTCTCAGTAACTAACTATAGGATCATTTTATGCCCTGGAATGAACACTTTGTTTTTGTTTTCCTTCATGAATAAGCTAAGCAGATACTTATGCCTGACCCAACTAAGTTGCTTTGTATTTTTTTTTTTTTGTATGATGCAGTAATGGTGATATTAAATTCTAGTAATTCATTTGGTTGGTGATACTGATTAAATGTGTTCCCCGAAAATTCATATGTTGAAAACCTAATGTCAAGGTGATAGTAGTAGAAGGTGGGGACTTGGGAGGAGACTAAATCAGGAGTGCAGAGCCCAGTGAACAGAATTACAGCCCTTATAAAAGGGGCCTGAAAGCGCTCCCTTGCCCTTGCATGTGAGGACACAACTAGAAGTCAGCAGTCTGCAGCCCCGAAGAGGGCTTTCACTAGAAACTGACAATATCTTGGAAGTCCCAGCCTCCAGAACTGTGAGAAATAAATTTTTGTTATTTATAAGATACCCATGCTGTGCTATTTTGTTATAGCAGCCCGAGCAAACTAAGACAATTGAAACAGTCCCACATCAATGTTCCTTTGCATCTTTGCTCTGTCACATTCTGTTTTCAATAGGTTAAGGAAGAAAAAAAATTAAATATTCAGTAAAAACATCTTCCAAAATAGGAGAATCTTACTGATTAAATAGCTAATAAATACCATAGAAGGCAGTGGTAAAAGCATGGGATTCTGAATTAGGCAGATCTGGGCTTCAAAGAGTTTTCCAATTAGTAGCAGTATCACCATGGAGACACCGCCTCTCTAAGCTTTACTTTCCTAATCTATTCAATAGACAAATTAGGGTGGTTGTAAGGACAAATTTAATTATAAATAAGAAAATGAAAATGTACTTAGCAAAGTCAATGAAGTGACAACAGGTAGTGTTGGATAAAGGTTAACTTTTATTCTTAAAAATTACTATTATTTTTTGCAGGCCCTAATAATATATTTATTTTTATTATTTGATAAATTGTTGGAGTACAAATGTAAGTGAAGACACCTGAAATGGTCTTGTGTCATTCACAGCCCATTGGAAAAAACACGTTAACAGATGTTTATAATACAGTGAAATTACCTCTATCATAATATGAACAATACACCACAGTATTTCAGGGAAGAAGATATTATAGATTAGTTTTACCTCAGAGTGAGAGAAGATAAAGGGTAACAGCTGCTGGAAAGATGAAAGGAAAATCTCCATTAATGGTATGACATTTAAGCTTCCTCATAAACTACCTGTGTGAGTCTGTTCCTTTGAGTCCCCGTTTCTTCACAATGACTATTTTAGACTTTAACCTCTCCTCCTCACACTTATAATGCCTCCTTTCCTCCCCACATTCTCAACAGATGACAATGCTTCATAGTTTGGGAGAAAAGAGAAGCTATTCGGCTGGAACTCCATTAATTTCCTTTTTCCTAATGCAGACCTGTCAATCTGAAAACCTATCAATACCCCTTCATTCCTGTTACACTAAAGGATCTTAAACTCTATATGTACTTTGGACGTCATCTCCTCCACCTTCTCAGGAAACTACATTACCTATTCCTACTTCTCTCTTGTATGTTTAACAACTCCTTTCAACTGGATCCTTCTAATTGGCTTTTAAATATGTTAAGTGTTTCCTATATTAAAAAATAAAACAAAAACCTCCAGCCACTGCCTGATCCTCTCCTATTCACAAGCCAACTTCTTTAGAGTTTTCTGTACCTAATGTTTTCTTTTCCTCACCTTCAGTTTTCCTCACACTCTAGTCATCTCATGTTAACAGCTCTTTTTAAGGTAACAAATAACCTCATTTAACTAACCCCAAGAGAAATATTTCTTACTGAATATCTTAGGAGCATCTGTCACACTGACTATGCTCTTTTCCTTGAAAGACTTGTTTTCTTGGCTTCATGACACAATGTTTCTTTTACTTCCACAGAGATTGCCTCTGTCTCCCATGTGGGTTTCCTGACCTCTACATGCAATGTTAAGATTCTTGCAGTTTCATCCCCTTCTCATGCCATACTCTCAACAGGTGATGTAATCCACGCCCATGACTTTACTTATCACCAATAATCAGTGACTCATATCCAACTGCCTACTTGGCATCTCCTATTAATTGCCTCAAAGGCACATCAAACTCTACACATGTAAAGCCCAATTCATGTTCTTCATCTCCCACAACTACCTCATAATCCACTTAGCATGGTGGTCTTCTGATATGTGACAAACCATAAATGATGACAAACCAGACACCTGCTTTAACTAACCCATCTCCCTTGTCCCCCAATCTGTCACTAAGTCATATCAATTTTAGCTTCTGAATATATTTTACTTCTGCCTATTTTTCCTCTATGTCCACTGCCACCACCATGGTCCAAGCAGCTATTATCTCTCACTCCAATAACTGCAATATCTTCTGTATTCATTTCTGTTACCAAGTAACAAGTTACCACAAACTGAATGTCTTAAAACAACACCAATGTATTAACTCACAGTTTTGTAAGTCAAAAGCTCAGTATGAGGCAGCCATAGCTAGACTGTCTACTCAGGGCATCAAAATGCTGAAACCAAGGTGTCAGGTAGGCTGAGTTCTTATCTGTAGGCTTTGAGAGAAAATCTACTTCTAAGTCCATGCTTGTTATTGGCAGAATTAAGTTCTTTGTAGTTGTAGGACTGAGGTCCCCATTTCCTTGCTGTCTGTCATCCAGGAACTGCTCTCAGATCCTAGAGGCTTCCTTCATTTCTCTCCATCTTTGAGCAATCAATGGCATACTAAATCTTCCTTGTGCTTTGAATCTCTGACTTCCTACTCTGTAATCTGCTAAAGAAAATTCTGTTTTTAAGTAATTGTAAGGTCAGGTCAGAGCCACACAAATAATCTGCCTATCTTAAATTGAACAGATTTGGGATCTTAATCCATCTGTAAGATATCATCACAGGAGTACCAACATTAGTATTTAATTGAACAATTGGTAGAAGGTATGTATACACCAGGAGAACAGAAATCTTGGGGTCCATCCTAAAAATCCTGCCTATCATAGTCTCCATACTATTCTTGTCCCTCCTACAGTTAATTCATGATTCAGCCAAATTAATCCCATCCTTGACATTGAATACATTCCATGGCTTTTTTTGTTGGCATCTACATAAGATAAAATGGAAATTAAATTATCTGACTCTTTGAATAATTTTGATCAAAGAAGCATATTATAGAATTGGATGATAATCATGTAGTATAAAGATTATCAGCAAGGAAGAACTGCATGGCACCAAAAAAAAAGACCCCAAAAAAAGAGCCTCAAATATTACAAAACTCTTTATTTTAGGGGGATAATTTTTATAGGCAACCCAATGAAAGCTGAATGAAAACCTGGTATGATAAATATATATATACCAAATAAAGAGAGGCTTGGAGTTCTGCATAAGTATGAAAATCCAAACATACATATTTAGAACTCTGTAATACCATAGACCTATTTCTTCTCCCACTGACACAGTTGCCTATGTCAGGGTAAATATCATATTTTCATGGTTAAACAATCACCCAATTGATATGCTTACAAAGACAGCTTTTTAGATGAGGAAAATACAGAGTTTGGTTCCTTGGAAGGACAATGAATTGAAATGGGATTTTAGTGTTGTAGATAGCCAATAGCTAATGGAACAGCTCTGTTTAATTGTTATGGTGACCAAGGACGGTAGGACCGCCTGGAAAATGGGCTAGAAAAGATACTGTCAACAGAAGTAATGAAGATATGAATGTGTAGAATATGGGAGAAATAGCAAACAGCTTGGGATGAAATAGGGGGGAAATTGGGAGGCTAGAGAGACACATTTGAAGTTTCCTCCAAGAAAGATTTGTGTCTGTAGCTCATTGAGCATCCTAGATCAGAATAATTATGCAGAAGAAATATTAGACAATTCAGGGATTGACACTTCATTTCTATTCCTACAATAATTACTTGGCTTCATTTCCTAAAGTCTTAGATGAGGAACTAATTTCCTTTCTGTTGTTCTGACTATAAATGAGATAATCATTTGCTTCTATTTAACTCTGCTTAAAAGTAATAACCACTTATGTATGACTATTTAATCTAGTTTTGATCAAAACCACCTGTCACCACCAATAATAGAATTTAAAACATGTGTTATATATTTATCCAGAATTCTACTTGTCACTCAAACAAGGAAACAGTCCTGCATTGCATCTCTTTAAAGAGCACTCAGGTTCTTTTACAGAGTGGACTAATGCTGAGTTTTGTCACCGACAGGCGTATACCTCAAAGTCCAGGAAGGAACAAGGCTTTTGCATCATGTAAAGAAGGAAGTTGGAACTAAGGGTCCTGCATAAAGATGAGTCACTTGTCACAACAACAGGGGATGAGACCCTCCCTCCAAAGCCATCAGACATTGTAACTATTGAATCAAGATGACAAAAATAAGTATGTAAATTAAATTAAAGATATAAAATAAGAATTTAAAACAGGAAAATAGAAAAATGTAACAAAATGTAAAACATAAAAAGTTAAACCACAAATAGATACAGCTAAAGTTTTAAGACTTAATAAATTGAAAGCTAGATATTGAATTAGTCAGGAACAGAAAATATTAAAATTAGGAAATATAGAATGTGTAAAAACAAAATCTATTATAAATTAGAAGAAGAGAAATAAGAAAATGGCAGTAGAAAAAAGAAAGCACAAGTTTACCAAGTAAAAGTTCCACAAATCAGAGTTCAGACCTGGGAAAGAAGCTGGAAGTATAAAGGGAAAATCATGCCAGTCTAAGAACCAAAGAAAAGTGAAACCAAAATTCAGAGTATAAACTGATCAAATCACTGCCAACAACTACACTATGCACAATGGGATATATCCTGGGGACACAGAGTAAATGCTAACAGAGACCACAATGAAATCCAATCTTGAAAGGTAGAGTAATATGGAGCTAGACCTGTGAGTCTGATGATTTTCTTGACTGAGTGCAAGATCCAAGAATCTCAACCAACTCCAACCAAAATTAAAAGATAAAAATCAAAGCTCTTCTAGACACATCATACTCATCTAGACTTCATCAAACTGCTGAAAGGCAAAAATAAAGAGAAAACGATGAAAACGACCAGAGAAAAATGACACATTACATATAGAATAACAATGATTAAATAAAAGATGACTTAGAAACTCTTCAAGCCAGAAGTCATTGAAATGACATGTTCATGGGGCTGAAGGAAAGCTGTTATCAGCTAAGAATTCTATATCCAGTGAACATAAACTCCAAATATGAAAGTGAAATGAATAAATTTTCATATGAACAAAAACGAATTGAATTTATACCTCACAGACCTGCACTATAAGAAATACTATGGCCCTGGCCGGTTTGGCTCAGCGATTAGAGCGTCGGCCTGTGGTCCAGAGAGACCCGGGTTCGGTTCCCACTAGGGGCATGTACCTCAGTTGCAGTTTGTCCCTGGCCCTGGTTGGTCATATGGGTGGCAGCCACTCGATGTGTCCCTTTCACGTCGATGTTTCTCTCTCTCTCTCTCTTCCTCTCTCTCCCTCCCACTCTATCTGAACAAAAAATGAAAAAATGTCCTCAGGTGAGGATAAAAAAAAAAAAGGAAGAAATGCTATGGGAAGATCCTTCTTTCTAGAGGGCAACTTGAATCTACAGAAAGAAATTTTTTAAAACCTAAAATGGCAAAGATGTGAGTATATATCAGTGAGACACAGCAAATCAAATGAGACTAATAACCTCATTAACCTAAATGGTAACTATGTAAGTTGATGAATATGTTAACTAACCTTATTGTGGTAATCATTTTGTAATATATACAAATATCAAATTATCACATTGTACACCTTAAATTATACAATATTATATGCCAATTATATCTCAATTAAGCTAGAAAAAAATAACCACATTAACCTTTGCCAATGATAAAGCACTATACCCAACAAGTGAAGATGCAAATTCTTTTTAAACACTTACAAAATGTACATGAAGGTAGACTATATGATGGACAATAAAATAAAACTTAAAAATATTTGAAAAGATTGAAATTTTACATAATATGTTTCCTGACCAAAATGGAATTAAATTACAAATCACCAAAATAATACATCCAGAAGAGTCCCAGATATCTGGAAATCAAACAACTTACATTTAAACAACTCATATGTCAAAGAGGAAATCACAAAGAAAATTAGAAAACATGTTTAACCATTGAGAATCAAAAACACAACATCAGTATTTTTGGATGCAACTAAAGCAGTACTGTGAAGGAAATTTCAGTCATTAAATACTTACATAAGAAGGTCTCAAATCGAAGATCTAATCTTTTCCACTAGAAACCAGAAAAAGAATAGCCAACTACACTCAAAGCAAGAAAAAGGAAAGCAATAAGAAATACAAAAGTAGAAAGCAATAAAGTTGAAAACATAAACCCAGTATAGAAAACCAATAAAATCAATGTTGATTCTTTAAAAAGAACAATAATAATTGAAGACATCTCTTAAGGCTGGTGAGGAAAAATGTACACAGATTATCAGTACCAGGCATGAGAGAAAGGGACACACTACAGACCTTATAGACAAATAGCTTTATACCAATAAACTGGAAAACTTAAATGAACAAATCCCTTGAAAAACACAAATTACTAAAGCTCACCTGAGGAAAAAAATACGTAACCTGAATAAATCTATACTTATAAAGTAAATGGAAACTATATTTGAAAACCTTATCACAAAGTAAACTTCAGGCCCAAATAGCTACACTGATGAATCCGCAAAATATCTAAAGAAATACCAACTTTATATACTGTCTTTCAGAAAATTAAAGAGGAAGAAAGATGTTTCAACTTATTTTATGGAGTGAGCCTTATCATGATATCAAAAAAAAATACAAAGATATCACAAAAAAAGAAAACTGTGGAACAATATCTCTAAAAAATATAAATGCAAAAATATAAATATGAGATATAAAGATTCTTGAAAAAATTATAAAGGAACAGAGAAAATACAAAATGAAAGGAGGCTGTTGGTTGCCTGAAATTCTACTGGAAGGAAGTAGGTTGATACAAATACTCAGCTGCATGCACATGTTACCTTTCACTGAAAAAAGAACATATGACTAAGAGAGCGAAACCAAGTGCAGAGAGCACAGCCAGGACTCTCCAATGGCACAAATAAGAGCTCAAAGGGCAGGGCAGAGAGCCACGAGGGATTATCCCAAAGTCTTAAAACTCAAACATGGAACTCTGGCTAGAGTTTGCCTGGCTAAATTTTAGAACTGCTTTGGTCCATTTAATCCTTTTACCACCATTTTTGAATTGGAATGACTAAAACTGTCAGCCTATACTTGTCCCAGAATTGTATGTAGGGAGTGTTAGGGTCCTATAAGTTGTCTCTTTAGTTTCTCAGGTCCCCACATGAAGATTAATTGTGCCCCAGGAGTTACACTTATTGGATTGTACCTAGGAGCCTCATCTGCATGTGCTTTAGATTATTTAAATATTGAGAGTCTGAACTTTTGAGCTAATAAAATTTAGATGAAACTCTGGATTTCACCAATTCTGTAATGGGCTGAGACCTTTGGATTCTTTGGGAGTAGATGAATGAGTTGTGCATTTGGCAGGAACTTAAATCTTTGGGGGCAAGATGGCAAACTGAGGTAGGCAGAATTATGAGATAGCTACCAAGAATTATAATTCTCCTGAAATTTCTGGGACCTTGAATATGTTTTCTGATTAGGTCATGATATAGGCAGAGGTAACCTTAAGACAGAAAGATTATCCAGGTGGGTTTCAAATGTGACCAAATCACATAAGCCTTTAAAAGTAGAGAATTTTCGCCCTGGCCGGTTTGGCTCAGCGGTTAGAGCGTCGGCCTGCGGTCCAGAGAGACCCGGGTTCGGTACCCTGGTTGCAGTTTGTCCCCGGCCCTGGTTGGTCATGTGGGTGGCAGCCACTTGATGTGTCCCTTTCACGTCGATGCTTCTCTCTCTCTCTCTTCCTCTCTCTCCCTCCCACTCTATCTGGACAAAAAATGAAAAAATGTCCTCAGGTGAGGATAAAAAAATAAATAAATAAAAGTAGAGAATTTTCTTCAACTGGTCACAGAAGAGATATTCAAAGCATAGAACTTGACATATCGTTGCTACCTTGAAGGTCTAGGTTATTAACATGCCTTACCTGGAGCAATTGAAGATAATGGGGGTGATAAAAAAGGAAGAGGAAGAGGAAAGTTATATGATCCAATGATATGTAAAAGCATGTGTCTGGGAGCGTAGGTGAATGCACAAAAGATGGATTAAAAGATGAATTAAAATGTTGGTGGTAGTTATTCAGGGATGGGGAGATTTCAGGAGATCTTAACTTTCTTATGTTTGTGTGTATCATTTTAATACTTTAACTTAGAGATATACTATTTATTTAATACTGAAGAAAATGTAACTTACTGTGGGCAAAACAAAATTTAAATATAATTGTTTTTTAAAAGAACATAAAAAGTAAATGTGATATATTACAAATAAAATAATACTAGAAGATAGGGGGATAGTAAGGATTAAGGTGGGAGAGAAAAATTCTGTAAATCTATAAGAACAAAGTCAAACAACCAAAGAGAAAAAATATAAACAAACAATCAAACAATTTTTCAGAAAAGCAAAACCTAGTAGCAAATAAACATAGAACAAAATGTTGGTGATCATATAAATGTAAAATAAAATCATAATATGATACAATTTCATACCCCTAAATTGGTAAAAAAAAAACGAACAAACAAAAAACACACACACACATAAAGTTTAATAATACCAAGTGTTGGTGACTTTGTGGGATAATAAAAACTCTCTTATGCATAGCTGGAGAAAGTGTGAATTGGAGAACAATTTGGGAATATCTGATAAATCTAAAGGTGCATTTTCTATGAGCTAGCAATTCCCTGTTAGAGACCCTCTCACACAGGTACACAAGGAGACATATACACAAATGCTCACTGCAGCACTGTTTGTAATAGAGACAAATTATAAGCAACCTGAATGCCCTTCAGTTGAAGGATGGATGAATAAATTGCATCCATGTAAGAGTTGCATCAATATGGATAAATCTCAGAAAATGTCATTTGAATAAAACAAACAAGTTGCTAGAGGAAACACTGAGTATGCGACCATTTATTATAAAACAGTCAGAAAAACAACATACGAAGTAAAAAACTTAATATGGAAAGATAAACACAAAATTCTGAAGTATGGCTGGAGAAGGATAAATAAGACTGAGATCAGGATGGTACATGTAGGGATTTTCAGCAATAGTTTCTTTTTAAAAATAAAAAAGTGAATATAACAAAATGATATGACTAGCAAACCTGAAAGAAGGATAAATGATGATGCTGATGAAGATAGAAATAGAAAGATAGAGAAATAAAATGTATCATAATGTAAAAAGTATTGAAATATTATAAAAATGTATTTTCCAAACTTCTGCTAAGAATAATTTAAAAATGGGAATATGTATAAAATGATCTGACACACATTAGTTAATAAATAAAGTCTTACTTTATTTTACTGAGTATACTCTTTTATTACTAATGCGTCAAAGTTCTATTAGGGTCATTTGTTCGATTATAATTTCATGAGGAACACAACTCTAACGCTGGATCTATGCCTAACAATTGATCAAACCAAGGCACAGTTGAATCAGTCATTTCAACATTCTTCAAGTTCAATACCAATCACTACGATATTGATTGAAATACAAGGCCAGATATAGATTGTGAAGCTGGAGAAAATGATTGGCTTACCCTGATTTTGTCACCAGTGGAGAGTGGCTCAGGGGAAATGAAATAGCAAAATCCCTTCAGTGTGTCAGACTACATTCTTTTTGAGGACTTCCTGTACCCATTTTCCAAAGAGCAAGTCTGATCCATTTTGACAACGCGGTAATAGGGATCTAGTTTCCCCTGTGCCTAATTAAGAATCAGGATGAAAAATCCAGAGGAGGAAAATTTGGTAGACTCAGACTGTTATATGAGATGGGATGAGATTTTAATAAACTGAAAGTTATATCAGATAATATTATTATCTAATATACATATTCCTGAAATTTGAAAGCTCTTATAATGAATGGATACTACTGAATACCCAGTGTCATATGAAAATGTTAGTTTATTGCCATGATTATGATCATTACTAGAATTATACATCAACACTAGAGTTATACATCACATATGACTGTGATATACGAGCAGAGGAGACAGTGTGCTTTTGTGGGCATTTAAAGTGCAGTACGTAAAGACATTATTCAGGTTTCTTTTATTACCTTCTGAAGCCAATCCCCATAATGACACATTGGAATTATGGAATGCCATAATTGTGGTCAGCTATGAAGAGTGAAATAATATAATCTGGGTACTCAAAGTAGCAGAATTCTGGATATCCAGCAAAGCACATACCTCTAATACGTCTGCTTACAAGTAATTCTTTCCTACTCATATAGTAGAGTTATACATAATAGCTGCTGCGAGATATAACATGCAGCAACTCTTCAGAATAAGGGAAAATTCTATTTCAAACTTTTTTTCTTCCCAAGTTAGGGGAAAGATGTAGAAAAAAAAATCCCTATAGAACGCTCAGCATGTAAGCCTCCGCACAGCAGTGTGGGAGAGATCATCTAATGATGCCTGCAAAGGAAAAGATGTAGATCAAATTATTCATGGATACCACCTGCTGGTAGACACGCAGCGTTGCTACACAGAGAAGGGCACAGAGGGGAAATATGTACACAAAGAATTGAAAAGACCAGACTATACGGAATAGAAAAACGTGACATTTACAAAAGGGTGATGAAATTGACTACGCTTTATAGCAGCTGGTGACAATGCCTCATTCTTTCAAGAACTTTTCTAACAAATGTCTGAGTTTTGACTATGAAATGTCTGTACTAGTAGTGACAAGTAGCAATTGACTCCACTTTATAACTTTGTAATTACTAATAATTGTACATAAATCCAAGATTTCTAGGCTATTAATTCTGATATCTAGAGCAATGATTCTCGATGGGAACAATTTTGCCACAGCCCCCAGCCCCACTGGGAAATTTGTCAATGTCTGGAGACTAGTTTAGTTGTCACTATGGGGGGTGCTACTGACATCTAGTGGGTAGAGGCCAAGGGTGCTGCCAAACATCCTACAATACACAGAACATCCCCACAACAAAGTACAAAATCCAGCCCACAATGAAAATAGTGTCAAACTTGAGGAACTCTGACCTAGAGGGACTCATTCGAAGATTAAAATACACAAAACTGACATTAAACCATGACACTTATACCTTCTGGCTTTTGTTTTATTTAATAAACACTTATGTAGTAGTACTTACTATGTCCACTGCTCTTCTAAGACTTTTACAAACATAAAAGACTTTCACAACAACTCTAGAAGGTATATATTATTAATAGCCCCATTTCAAAAAGTTTATTCATGAAACTATGCTCATCATCTTTCTTTTTTTCCCCATCACCATCTTTCAGTGGACATATTCTTTTAATCTAAGAATATATCCAAAAGTAGGATTACATTTCAATCATTTTTCTGTACATCTTAGCGTCTTCTGCTAGAACCTAATGAAGTCAATGTAGTGTCAGTCACTACACTCTTTGGTGTCCCTGTATCAAGATAGTAAGCTGGTATAGTGGGGGGGGGGGAAACACTGGGTTTTGAAATTCAAAAGATATGAGTTCAAAGGCAACCAGCCAAATGGAGTAAGATATTTGCAAGCAATACCTCTGATAAGGGGCTAATATCCAAAATGTATGAAGAACTCATATAACTGAACAACAAAAATACCAACAATCGAATTTAAAAAATGGGCAGAGGACCTGAATAGACACTTTCCCAAGGAAGACATATAGATAGACAACAGATATATGAAAAGATGCTCAACATCATTAGTTATAAAGGCAATGCAAGTCAAAACTACATGAGATACCACCTCACTTGTTAGAATGGCTAGTATCAACAAGACAAGAAATAATAAGCGTTGGAGATGATATGAAGAAAAGGGGAATTTTCCACACTGCTAGTGGGAATGTAATTGGTATAGCCACCATGGAAAACAGTATGGAGTTTCCACAAAAAATTAAGAATAGAGCTATCATATGACTCAGCAATCCCTCTTATGTGTAATTACCCTCAAAATTTGAAAACTCTTATTCATAAAGATATATGTATCCCTGTGTTCATTGTGCCTTTATTCACAATCACCAACACATGAAAACAACCTAAGTGTCCTTTAATCGATGACTGGATAAAGAAGACGTGTTACAGATATGCAATGGAATACTATTCAGCCATAAAAAAGATGAAATATCGCCATTTGCGACAACATGGTTGGATCTTGAGAGTGTTATGCTAAGTGAAATAAGTCAGACAGAAAAGGACAAGAACTGTATGATTTCACTCATATATGGGATATTAAAAAACCAAATAAACCAACAAAACAAACATCAGGAAAAAAAACAGCTCACACATACAGACAACAGAATGGTGATTATCAGAAGGGAAAAAGGAGGGAAGGACAAAGAGGGTAAAGGGGATCAAATATATGGTGATGAAAGGAGACGACAGGTAGTAAGCACACAATAAAATACACATATGTTGCATCGTAAAGTTGTATACCTGAAACTTATATAATATTATAATCAATGTTACCACATACATTTAATTTTAAAATTTTTGAAAAATGATAAAGAAAAAAATTTTAAAGGTATGAGTTCAAACTCTATCTCTATTCCTTAATTCTGTCGCCTTCAACTTTCTAAGTCTCAGTTCCCTTCTTATGAAACAGAGGTACTAATACTTGCAGACTGGTTGTAAGCAATAAACTGTGCATAGCATACAGAGGACATTGAAAGTCATAGTAGCCAATAAAAATGGTCATTTTTTTTCCTATTTAACAGTCTGGAATTTCTTACCAATATCCAACTGGTTTCATATTCCTTCTTCCTTGTACTTCTCTAACTCCCTTCCCATTAATGTCTGAATATTTAGTTCTAGAACAATTCTGACTTTCCCAGTTGGCTCCAATAAAATGTTAGTTATTTTATTTCCCAAGCTATGTAATAAGTAAAATCCCAAGGATAATGAATATAGATATACATTTTTATGTGATTATAGTTCAAATGTCTTGAAAAACTATTTTTTTAATGTTTTTATTGATTTTTTTAGA
The DNA here is from genome assembly GCA_030848825.1 of Tadarida brasiliensis. NCBI lineage: Eukaryota > Metazoa > Chordata > Mammalia > Chiroptera > Molossidae > Tadarida > Tadarida brasiliensis. Next base: position 69,996,062 of record CM061267.1, on the reverse strand, counting down.
GAGAGGAAGGGAGAGAGATATAGAAACATCAATGTGAGAGAGAAACATCGATCGGCTGCCTCCTGCACACTCCCTGCTGGGGATTGAGCCCACAACCCAGACATGTGCCCTGACCAGGAATTGAACCGGGACCTCTCAGTCCATGGGAGGACACTCAATCCACTGAGCCACACCAGCCAGGGGAAGAAGTATTTCTTTATTCATCTCTTGCTATGTTGACTTCTTTGTCTTATCCAGTTCAGATATTAATAGATGTCTCCTATATTACTCCTTTATCTGAAGCAAGACAACTCTTTGGTCTCAGATAGAAAATAACATTATAAATGGTTCAATTTGTGTTTACAGTGTCAAATTTGACTGTTTAGATTGCCTGCAGTAGAAGACCACTCAAGCTTCAGAACAAAAGGAGTTCATGTGTGAATTCACACCACTGAGAAGTTTGGAAGTGTTGCTAGGTCCTGAGGTTTCAAGGATGGCTAGACAGAAGATACTGCCTCTTTGGCCGTGTGTTTTCATTGTTGTTTTGTTTTGTTTTTACAGCCTTCCCTAACATCTCTGGCAGAAAATCCCTAGAGGCTCTGACTAGACTGAATAGGTCACATGCTCATCAATGAATAATCAAAGTGACCAGTGACATAGGTTACACTGACTTCTCTGGCCTATGCCATGTTCCCTGTCCCTCAGTGACCAGAAAGGGGAGAGCTATGCTCACTTACTCACACAAAAAGAGTTTCCAACAAGAAATAAAAGTTTTATCACCAGAAGAGATTGCAGACATGTGCTATCCACTATAGTCACCAAAGAGTTCAAGCTTTATCAGGAAACAAGTTTTGATTCTGTATTTGCATGTACTAGGTGCCTAAATCAAGGTTATTTTTAAGGTTCTCAGTCTCTTGTCTTGAGAATTTATCTTGCTCCAAAAGATGAAATGTTGTAGAAGTACCTGAAGAATCATTACTGAGGAAAATATATTCAACAGTAGGACAGGGCTAAAACTAACGGCAGGGATGGGAATCATAGGAACCTAGTCACAGGGAAGGGAAGCCCAGCCAAGTACAGCAAAGAATTTGGGAAATATGATAACAGGTAAAAAGTTGTTCTTAGATAAGCTGTTGCCTTCTGAGAAGTTTCGTTAGAGTCAAGCAAACTAAAATATGTGCATCAGTAGGCACCAGTAATGAAATTAAACAAGTCCAAATACCAATTCCAGCCCTACTCAATTGTTTTTTATAGCCTGGAACCCACCCAACCATGGCTAGAGTAATAGAGGAAAACCTATAGTACATAGATCAAGGTTATAAAAGTTGGTTATAGAAGGGGCCTTTTGTAATGAAACCCAGTGTGGACTAGAAGACATCGTTTTAATGTATAAAGACATAAGAGAAGAGCTCCCTAAGGGAAGATATATTTTTAATGTTGTACCATCAGCTCTTTTATTTATCAATATAATAAAGAAATGAATGACAATCCTTACTTGCAATAGTAAAGGAATAACAGTCCTTCAGATTCCCCACTTTGAGACAATGCCATCATGAGGTTTTTGCGTCTCGTCCTTCTACTTTCAAGATCTGAAAACCCTCTCCCACCTCCTATCTAATGACAGAATAAGAAGTGACTGAGGGTGACTAACAACCCAGGCTACAAGATAGACTTTTCAGAAGGAACCAAAAAGCTAAAAAGCACAGAGCAGCTCTAAGGGCTGAGAGAAAGAAAAGTTGGTAACAAGAGTGTAGAACTAAGAATTAGAGCCAGAAGACAAAAGCATGGGATGAGTTGAATGTGTGAGGGACACCAGTTTTGAATATCCATCACACTCTAGATGTGTTGGAATATGACGTTTTAACTTGAAGTAGAAGACTACTTAGACACTCTTCAGGATCCTGTGCATGTACTTAGCTAAGAAAAGCGTGGGAGTTTTATCATTAGTTTGACTAGCTTTGTATTCTACATTAAGGGAGCATAGATCTAAGATGACACATTCATTTAAAAAGTGTATTGAAAACCTGATATATATATATATGCTATAATCTGTGTCAGCACCAGGAATGTACAATTAGTACAGTATATTCCTGACAGAAGATAGTGATAGGTTCTCTAACAGTGGAATGAACAAAATTTCATGGAAACAAAGAAAGAGGGGATGAAATGGTAGAGAGAAAGAGTCTGGAGACAGGTAATTGGAAAGCAATACATGGACCTTATCTTTTCAGAGCTGGGAAGACTTTAAATAAAGGACTCGGGCAATTAAAAATAAAATAAGAATATGCTTAAAATCTAAGAACAAAACAGAAACCCAGGTATAGAACGAAGGAGCCAGGGTCTGACAATAAAAATTGATTTGATATTTTGTGCCCAGGCACAGATCTGTATTCCTGAAATCTCCTCTCTGATAAGATGGCACAGATCATAGAACTTAGAGATGCAGAATGGACCCATATGCAGGAGAAATAAAGTTGTAGAGACAGTTACTAAGTAGTCTATTATGACTAGAGTGTGAATAGATACCTACTTATTTGGGTTCTTCTTTTTTGATACTTTGTATTTAGGATATGAACAATTTTTAAATATTAGCCTTGATGATCATGGGGGTGAAACTGCTCAAACTCTTCATCAAATTCCTATTTTTCTTAGAATGTCATTTCAGTGGGATTAACACAAATGGCAGAGAATATGAATATATACATGAATGGTCCAGCCCAGAGTGGCTTACCTGAGAAATGAAATTTTGTATTCCAATTAGTATTTATCCATATTTATATTTTTGTGTTGTTATGAAAATGTTTACTCCAAAACACTTTAGTAACAGATATTACAAGAAGATGTACACTGTTTATCAAACAGCTATGGGTGCTACAGGAATCCTGCCATATGTCACCAAGGAAACAGACTCAATTTGAAAAGCTGTTTTAGAGCAAAAGAAAAATGTTTGGATCTTCAGGGGAAATGGTGCAATGGTTAAATTTGGATAAAATTACTCCACGATGCTCCCTCCTCCCCTTCCCCCACCACATATATAAATGTTCCTAATATTCTTTGAAAATCCATGTCATGTATAGTTGTGCTGGACATTGATTGATTCCACTGGGTTGAACAAGCTCCTCCTCAAGAGGCTTTACATCTATCCTGATAATAAGAATACTCTTTCCTGTTAGTCATTCTGCACATTTAAAGCATAACCCAGTAAAACAAACAAAACTATCATTTAATCTTGAAGGACACATGATCTTATGGAAACAACTTTTATGAGAAACACTTTGAGAAAAAAATGTCAAATGTGTTGTCAATTACTAAGTTACAGAACTGACTTCCAGCCTGTGTGCCAAACTGTTGAAAGAAGACTAACTGACACTGTGTAATCTCGAGGCACTTTGCCTCCAGCATCTAAATATACCATAATGCTTGGCTTTCGATGTTACGTTCGTCATCGTGATTCCTACAAGCCAAGAGATGAGAACCATTTTGACAGATGCTGGGCTTTGTTGTAACAAATGTCCAAGGGAATGTTCTCTCAAGGTGGTCCCACTGCTTGCAACATTTGCCCTTCACTTTCTTTACTGTTCAAGTTGAAGTCCAAAAGATAACAACAGATCTCTTGAATAATTCCCACAAATGGAAGCTTTGAAAAACTGTAAACATATATTATGCATGTAGCCATACTCTCATCAGCTTATTGATTTTACCTATGAAACTTATATCTCAGAGTAAAGGTTCATGGATAGACTCCCTTAACAATACAATCACTTTATTATGAGTCCTGGTCATGAAGGTTAGGACATGGAACCCATAATCTGACGAATGTTTCCTCACAAATTGTAACAGCTCTTCCCTTCCCCTGTTTGCTTCAGGAATGAAGATCCTTCTCTCATCAATTCCCAAGAAGCAAAGATTGAAATTATAGTTTTCACCAATATATGCTCAATCTTCAGTAGAATGCCTTCAATTGAGAGATTTGTGAGCTTCCAGAGCAAGATGGGGACAGGGGAGGATTCTAACCTCCCCCTCCTCCCATGAACACATCGAATCTCTAGCTACGTGGAGAAAAACTTCCTAAGACAAAACCACACCTAAAACAGGCTGAGCCACTTCCAGCATCCGCCACACAGGAGACGGTCCACATCCACGTGGGCGAGGCAGGCTGGGGCACAATCTCGCCACAAATCCCGCCGCACATCACCGTGGGAAGGCCTTCAGTGGGGAGAAAACTCAAACCTGGAGCTTCTCACTACGGAGGGAAGAGTGTGAACCCCACATCGGGCACCCCCCCACTTTTAAGACCTGCCCTGAGAGACAAGCCCCCCAACCAGCTAGCTTTTAAAACCAACAGGGTCCACGTGAACAAAACCCACAAGGCTCTAACCATCTGGGCTCTTAAAGGGCTCGTCCTCGCCCTCGACTCACCAGCCCCAGGGCCAGCGCCCATCAGCAGACAGAGGGGCCCATCTGAGTGTGGGAGCGCTCCCTGGCTTGTGCTGGCCTGTGGGCCCGAGGGGCAGGCATCTGGTGACACTTCCGGAGGTTGGCCTGCTGCCCCCGGGGAAACATCTCTGGCAGGCTGACACCCCCCAGTCTTTCTGTGAAAGAGGACCGTTTACTTGTCCTGGGGCAGTCTTCTGGTTTGGCACTTCCAGCGCCCTTGGGAAGGGCTCTCAGGGAAGGTACCTGGCAGGGATGCCAGTGCCCTGCTCCAGCTCCCCAGGGATCTCCCAGACAGCAGCTTATGTCCTCTGCAGCCCTGATTTTTAGGACTGCTGCCCAGCAGACACATTGAAATCACCTGAGCTGGTGGTCAGCCAGGCATGTACTTGTGGTCCCATAAGACCATATATACTTGCATACTTTATTTTATTTTATTTTTTTATCTTTATTGTTGAAAGTACGACAGATGTCCCTCCTTTCCCCCCATTGACCCCCTCCTCCCCGCTCCTGCCACGCTCCTGCTTTCCCCTCACTAGTGTCTGTGTCCACTGATACTTGCATATTGAAAAGCTGCTGCGCGCGAGTGTGGCTTCTGAGTATGTGTCACAATACAGCACATTAGAGCACTCTAAGTAAGACAAATAATGTTCCACAGTCTCATCAGTAATCCTTGACTTCTTCATTGATGCCATGCTCCAGTCCCTGTCCACTTCATTTTCAGAATATGCATGGATTTTTATCGTCTAGTATTGTAATGTTAAAGTACATTTCTTTTTAACAGATCACTCTTTAAGAGCTATGCATAAGCCCTCCAGACACAGCATCAGATTCTGTGTGTCTGTATGTGAACGGACTTTGCTAATCAATGATTGTCAAAATAAATATTTTACATTCATTTTTTCAATTCATGATTATTAAACTTCACAGATACAATCAGTGCTTACCCATGATATCTTATTAACACCAAACAATTAACTTGTCAAATTATTTTAAAAACCAAATGTCTAACTTCAAAATCTCTATGTGCATTTACCATAACCATTTGAGGATCTTTTTAAAGCTCCTTTTTAATCTTTTGAGGTTTTCCCCTCTAATTTTGCCAAAAATTGTATTAATAAACCTCTCGATATTTAAATTTAAACAAATTGGGTTAAATTTTAAAACAAGTTTGCAATGTTTTATTTATTTAAGCACTTTGGAAATGTAAAATGATATTGGGCATTCTTTTTTTTTTTAAATCCTCACCCGAGAATATTTTTCTATGTATCTTCAGATAGAGTGGGAGGGAGAGAAAGAGAGAGACAAACATCGATATGAGAGAGACACATCTACTGGTTGCCTCCCGCAAACCCCGACCAGGGCCGGGACGGAACCGCAACCTACGTACATGCCCTTGACCCAAATCGAACTCGAGACTCTGGTCCACAGGCTGACGCTCTAACCGCTGAGCCAAACCGGCCAGGGCAATATTTTTCTGTTGAAAGTAAATTTTTTAAAAACTGACCTAATAAATTCTCTGGTGCATGAACTTTGTATTGATACTTGTATAAATGCATACCACTATCTCTTCCATTACTGTAAAGCTTAATGATTATGGTCTTAGGGTAACATTAAAGATTTTCTTTAAGTAGTACCCATATCTTCTTATGAATTTTTTTTTTAATTTGGAGGTAGGGTGAGGAATTGGTTACTCTGTGATCATTTACATCAGGTGAATTTAATGTGTATCCTTCCTTAAAGTAAATCAATTAACCTTATCATTAAGTCTCATTTTATTTTAAATGCACTTTGTGGTCTTGACTATTTGAATTACACATACCACATTATAGCGCATTAGAAACCTCAAAAGAACAGAAATAACCTTCTACACGCTCACCAGCCATCTTTAATGTTTTCGTTTATGCCAGCCTCCAGTCCTGTCCAGATTCATTGCAAGTAGTTGTAGAATCGTGAACATTTCCGACTCTATGGCAGAAATGTAAGGAAGTTTTTTTCATCAGACATCTTTGTATCATTCTGTCTGAAGTTTATGAGTACATCTTTTAATTACCTCTTTTTATGATCTTGTTTTTACTTAAAAAAAAAAAAATCTATTCCAATTACTGAAGCTTACTCAGCACAGGTCTTCACTGTTGGTTAACATCTATCTTCCCATCCAATGGTGTCCTATTTTTCCTGGCCCCTCATTTGACATTTAGATTTGACCAAATTCCACTAAAAATCATATTACTGAAGAAAACGTCCCCACAAAATTGTTCTGACAAGATATAATCCTAAGAGTTGGTCACTAAAATACTTTCTTGGCATCTTGTCTCCATTTCTGAGGAATGGAAAGTTCAACCAGATGGGAAACAAAACATAATACAATAGTAGGTACTATTCTAATTGTTTTTCACATATTTAAACTTTTCTAATAGTCACAACAATCCAATGATGTAGATACTCTGGCTCCAACTCTGGGGGTTTAATCATTGACATATTGCCTCTTAATATGATTAACATTATCTACCTTGCTCTCACTTTCTAACTTATGCATCCACTGGACTTGGTTGTATTTGAGAGTAGCCAAATATACATAAGCAATTCCAACTCAGAATTTTCTAACAATCTTGAGCTAAAAAAAAATCCAAGATTACATTCTCAATATTTTCGATTTTAAAAAGAATCCCAGGCAATCGTGATTCAACTTCAGAAGTATTTGAGAAAATATCAAGGCTGCTGTTGAAGTATAGAATAGTAATTTTCATTCAATTGTAGACGTATATAATACGGTACAGTAGACAAGGAATTAAACTCGAATTTAGAAGACCCAGCTCTGGTCGTGGCACTGCCACCAGATATTTGTTAGTTTAGATAAGTTACTTCTTTTCAAATTAGTTTTTTCATTTGATAAAAAAACCTTAACAAAAATATATATTTTTGCCTCATCTCACTTATTTATGTTAAATACAAAGAAGACAATGTTTTTGGAGCACTCTATAAATTGTACAGTGTCACATACAATGCTACAAAATGGGGGTTACTGTGGAATGTGGCTTAGTGCAGACTCCAGTGTCTTTTTATATATACTTTCTAGCTAGATCACCTTGGCCAAGTTCTTTAACCTTTCTAATATTCCATTTCCTTAACTGTGTACAGTGTTTATAAAGTTACAATAGTAGGGCCCTGGCTGGTTTGGCTCAGCAGTTAGAGCATCGGCCCGCAGACCAGAGAGACCCGGGTTCGGTTCCCGCTAAGGGCATGTGCCTCAGTTGCAGTTTGTCCCCGGCCCCGGTTGGGGTCATGTGGGTGGCAACCACTCGATGTGTCTCTCTCACATCGATGTTTCTCTCTCTCTCTTCCCCCCTCTCTCCCTCCCGATCTATCTGAAGATAAATGCAAAAAAATTAAAATTAAAATTAAATTACAATAGTGACAGTTGTTTCTGGGGCCTTCACATTCACTCACTGGCTCATCCAGAGCAACTTCCAGTCCTGCAAGTTCCGTTCTTGGTAGTGCTTCACACAGGTGCACCATTTGTTATCTTTTATGCCGTATTTTTAACTATACCTTTTCTATGTTTAGATTACGTTTAGGTACACAAATACTCACCATTGTGTTACGGTCGCCTACAGTATTCAGCACGGTGCAGTACACGTTTGTAGCCTAAGAGCAACAGGCTGTGCCACGTGGCCCAGGTGTGCAGACCCAGATGGCGTGGCCAGCTGGAGAGTTAATAACCGCAAATCAAAGTCCTGTGGGGCTGGTCCTGAGGGAAAGGGGGTGATAGGTACAAACTTAGGCATCACAGGAAAACCTGGGGGTTTTCCTGTCCCTCTGTCACCTTTACCAGTGAGTCAGAGAAGGTCCCATTCAACATCTACAGATTATTATCATCCTAGCACTCACTACATTTCCCATATGATTGGCCACATTATTTATTCATACCACTAAGGTGTAGGCCCTTTCTCCACAGCTGCTTTTACTTTGCCTACAGAGGAAGCAATGCCTGAGACTCTGCCCAGCCTCTTCTGAACTCCCCATGAGTATACCACTTGCTAAAACCAAGGGTGTGTTCTTGATACCTATAGAGCAGCGGTTCTCAACCTGTGAGTCGCGACCCCTTTGGCGGTCGAACGACCCTTTCACAGGGGTCGCCTAAGGCCATCGGAAAACACATATTTCCGATGGTCTTAGGAACTGAGACACCACTCCTCTCTCCATCTCCAGGCGGGTCCGCCCACATGCAGATACGCCCACATACAACATGAGGAACTGTATTAAAGGGTCGGGCATTAGGAAGGCTGAGAACCACTGCTTATAGAGGCAATGATAGTAAGAAAAGAAGTTCCCAGCCATTGTAGTTGGGAAGCACCAGTGATGAAAGCCATCTCTGTTATTCGCTCCCTTTCTGCTAACCGATATAACCAGTTAATGAAATTCTCCAGTTCCCACACCATGCTTGTATTCTATTGAGGAAATTAGTGTGTTAAACTTCTGAAACTCCCATTCATTTCCACCACTACTGGTAGAGTATCCTTCAAATGAAACGTGAAGATTCAGACTTTCTGTGATTATTACAGCTTTCATCACACTTTCTGTGAGAATGACATTGCTAACCCCAGTGCCTTGCTCAATTCAAATGAAAGTAATTATATCTTGTCTCAGTCACTTTTTTGAATTTGTAATCTCAGAGTAAGAATTATTTCTCTTTTCTACACATTGGGCTATGATTTTGTGCATTTTTAAAGAGTTCCTAAGTTTGTCAGTTACTTCAAATTTCATATAGAAGTCGTGACTTAACCAAGAAAAAAAAAAGAAAAAAGATGGGGAACGTTTCTTTAATGTCAGTGTTGCCAAATTACATCAACATATTCAGCTCTGCGTTTTTGTGTGAATAGATGGATGTTACTGGCCTCCACATTACCATAGAAATAATCATCAAATACAGTAAAAGACAGCACATTTCTCTGATATGGCATTTCCAGGGTAGATTATCCTCCAGTCAAAACAAAATTAAATCTTTGAAACAAAGTAACGTGGCAGGCAGAAGACAGATAATTTTTAACCGACTACTTCGTGACTTACCTTAGTTTGTAGTCTCTTCCTCTACTGAGAGGAAACTTCTTTCTGAGGAAGCAAAAGTCACCGCAGTCCCAGCTGCCCTTCAGTTATTTTTCACACTATTATTTCACTTTTCAATATTACTCATCAGATGATTTCTAGTTTTCTAGTTTATGACATACGGGACACAAAAAAGAGACGAGGAAAGTATGGAGATTGGATATAAACCACAGAAAGTTTGCTTTCATATGTCATTAAATGTACTTTTAATTTATATTATATTGCTAGGTTCTCTCCTTTTTCTGTGTTTCCTGAAAACCTTCCTGAGAGCAGAACAGTTTAGAAATATCAATGGGTGATGTTTTTCTAAAATTGGCTCTAGAGCCCTAGTAGATTTTCTAAATATGAGTCAACTTATTTTTCAAAAAGTTTGTGATGAGAATGGTAGCACAGTCGAGGGGGATATTGAAAACGTGTGATGAGCAACACAGCTTGGGCTCTGACCAATCAGAATGCATGTTATGCCTTACAAGAACACTGGGCACAAACAATTATTCGTCTGTATCTGCACCTACTGCATGACTCTATAATCTGAAGATAGGGCTCACCAGGATAAATTGCTAGGATGTAGGAATAATAATGAACCATGTGTATATTTTTTCATATCTCAGCAAAGCTGATATATGTAGGACAAAAAGGTATAGTAAGAGATATTATAATCCTCATTCTCTTGCCAAAAAGAAAAAACAAAACAGTAAAGAAATTTTAAGACAATAAGATCCCTGACTGATTGGAATGTAGAAAAATTTTTTGTAATTATTAATATAGAATATGGTCACCATTTCTAGTTCCCTAAATTTATGCTAAAAGATTTTATTGTGTATGTAATGCATACTCCAAATGAATCTATGTCCCATCAGTAATTATTTCTCTGTCAGATAATGGGATTTACTTAGAAATGAATTACAGGTGAAAACTGATTTTGGTATATCGCTAGCAATAGAGAATCTGGTGAAGTCTCCAACTGTGCAAAGGGGCCCCCCATGATGAAAAAGACTCATTAATGCGCCCTGAACAGAGCATGAGATGCTTAGTAACTCCAAGAAACTACCCAAATGTCAAAACGGGAGAACAAGATATATTTTAAGGTTATTTCAGTAGAGTAAATGCCCTGAGCTTTCTTTTGTGTACTCAAAATAAAAATAAAAAAATCTAAAGAATTGTTTAAGCTTTACTTCATATAAAAACAGGCCATGAGACTTCAAATCAAAATTGAACAAGAAATCAAAATGGTCACCCAATGAACCCTCAGCAGTTCAAATCCTTGTTTGAGAAAGTAACCACAATTTCTCATTTGACCTTCCATCACTCCCAGTAACTCTCTTGACACCTACAAGGAGAGAATGTGTTTTGTCTAAAAGAGAATTTCTCTTTGTGAGATCCTGAGAAACCCATACTGTATTTAATAGGCCTGTAGAAGACTGTATATTCTGAGATAATGGTGTATTTCATTTTGTTCCTTTCTTGTTAACTTTGACAGCACCCTTTGGTGAATCAAACTCTTTAAAAATGGGAAACTAATATTTACAACTCTCTTGCCATTAGGTGTGTGTCTAGCCAGTTAAGATGACAGTTTTCTTGACTTGAATCATCAAACCTTTCTAAAGCATAACATTTATAGAAACCTATTTTCATAAATTACTGTTTTTCAAGACTTTTTTCACCACAATTCAGTAAAAACTATATTTTTCATCATGATCCAGTAAACATATTTATATGCTTGCATACATAAGTAATTGAAGCAAAGACCTTTATTATACAGTGGAAGTTAATAGTCTCTATTCTGTTGTAGTGGGGTCATTCTTAAGCTGCTATAAAGTATGTTTTTATTGTAATTGCTTGTCTAGACCTACTAAATCGATATCACAATCCTTCTGTAGCTTGTGTTCTTCAGTTTGGGAAACAGTGCTGTAAAGATCTCAAAATATGGTCTAAACCTTTGTTCCAAATGGGAGGAAATCAAGAAAAGGGGCTCTGTCCTAGAGATGATGAGTTCTCTAGAAAAAAAGGCACTCTCCTCTGAGATAACCTACAAAGCCAAGTGAGTAGGGATCCGCTTCAGGCACAAGGACTCGTCTGGCTCAGTGCCTTTAAATAATCTCTAAAGCTCCATGGCAAAAGTCCAGAACCTCACAACAAGGTGGAAACTCTGTAGCACTGCACCTGAATTCACCACGCATGTCCCCTTCCAGAGATAAAGTTACACATTGAATGTAGAAGGACCAACAGAACATGTGCATTGTACTATCAATGGCAAGGTAAAACAGGACGGGTGTTGCTATAGTTGGCTGATGGAGACAGGAGCCACTCAAAACTATCTCATGATTGTATAAGCTTATCAGGGCATACTTAATACTATCCTTCTGATATGACAAAAAGTACTTGGAACATTTCCTAGTGTTGAAAATTGTTTAGCATTTATTTCATTTAAATTTCCCTTTGCTTTTTTCTAATGTTCCACTCTTCTTATACCACAAGTTCCTAGGCATGCTTCCTCTGTTTTAATGAATAGTATTGTGTTTTACTGGCCGGTGTGGCTCAGCAGTTGAGCATTGACCCATGCACCAAGGGGTCGCTGGTTCGATTCCCAGTCAGGGCACATGCCCAGGTTGGGGACCCGATCTCCAGTGGGGGGCGTGCTGGAGGTGGCCAATCGATGTTCACTCTCATCGATGTTTCTATCTCTCTCTCTCTCTCCCTTCCTCTCTCTCTAAAATCAATAAAGAAAAAAAATTTTTTTTAAATACTATTGTGTTTTAATGAATATATATATTCTTGTTAGTTAAAAATTAAAATTTTATGCCCCTTGAAGCCCTTGAAAAGAAAAAACATACACAGCAAAGTTTTCCTTCTTTCCTAAAGAAAAGACAACAAAATAGCATGACTAAAATATTTTCCACATTTAATTTTTTTTTTTCTGAGAAAAGAGACTATTTGAAGGGTCTGCATAAGGGTTCAGTGGCACGGGTTACTCACTATGGCCCATTATCTGGCATTATGCATTATCTGACTATGGGTTATATTCTAGTAAAAAGAGAGTAAAGGGATCACTTTTTAGAACCACATTATCTTATTCAGGCTATTGAAGTGTTCACGCATATTAAAGAGAGAGCTTTTTGGATCCCCAAAGTTTTAATGCACCCATATTAAATAAAGAAGAGAGTCTCTTCCTAGTAGGCTTAATGTGGAGAGAAGAAAGACCAGGAGACAAGAAAATTCAATAATACAAGCTATACTGAATTTAATACGAACACGTTCAGTCATTCCAAACAAATACATTTTGATACACTTTAACATTATAATCAACTGAAAATAACTATGCAAACACCAGGATCATTTTGTTGCACAAAGACTTATGTTCACTTTGACATAAACTAGAAAAGTATAAAAAAGAAGGCATGTATAGAGATATGAATGTATCCTCATCTCTCAGCAAGATGCAGAAACAAATAGATCATTTTGCTGGGTCTTTTTTAAAAAGTATTTTAGTAGATTATCTCAGAAATATGATTGATTTGTGATTAAATTTTTATATTTAATGGGGTATAATTTGTTCAGATCAACCCAAAGCACATTTTAAATAATTACTGATTCAATAAGTAACTTGCTCTCTATCTTATATCCTTTCACATCCAAATTTTTATTATACATTTCAATAAAAGCTACTTGTTATTATAATAATATTGGGATTTTTAGATCCATAATTACTGCTTCTAGAAACAAAGACTTAAGTAAAATTAACCTGGATAATAAAAATATGTATTTGATGTTCATTTATACTTTAAATGTATATCCCATGGTAGTGTGTGTGTGTGTGTGTGGGTGGGTGGGTGGGTGTGTGCTTACAGCGGCATTATTACTTTTCTTTTTAGCATAAAATAAGCAATCTCTAGTTAAAGATAGCATTAGCAATGGCAATATTGCTGAAGTTAAATCTTCCCAATGATAATATTGAGAGTCATAGAGTTAACTGGATATTGAAAACAAACTTAATTACTTCCGTCTTAAAAGAGACCCTGCATCATTTCTCATAAAGACATTTCAAGTCATGTGTGACTTGGTTCCAAACACTATAGGTCTATATTATTAATCTTTGAATGCCAGAGCAAGAATTAGAATTAAAAACCTCCCAACTGCAAAACTTTACCTTTAATCTTTAGCAAATATTTATGATATAAGCTTGCTAGAATACCTGAGTTTGCTACTTGTTAAAATGGCTGTTTTTAATTTTATAAGTTTTGCTCATTTTCCTAGTATCATGTAAAGGCATCCATTGAGTGGGCAGGAGGCATTAATATACATGTGCACTTTGCCACAAATGACTCACACCTGAACTCTAAGAAGGACTGTTTGAATCTAGGAAAGCCCAAGTCATTAGGTATTAGAGTAAACTCTAAAATTCTATTTTACCTGATTTATCTTCCTTTGGGGCAGTGAGAGTGGCAATTCAGTACCTTAGAGTGGAAATTTTGGGGAAGATGGAGGAAATGACCAAAACAGGCCTCTTAGCTGGCTTTAGCTTGAAGCTATTTGAGCCAACAGGGTTAGGGAAAAGGACTCTCACACAGCCCAGCCTAGAATTCTTGGATTTTGAGACAAAACCCCAGTTAATATAAAATATTGCATAGCCTAGTTTGTCTCCTTTGTGCATAGATTTATCTGGGGGAGTCAAATGCAGAGTAGGGGTGTTTGAACTACACACGATGTTTGGCATTCAGCCCAGACGTTGTGCATCTCCCCTTGGTTCAGTAAGCCAGCGAGTGGAGCCTGGGAACGGACATTTGGAGAACAGGCTACAATCTGGACAGATTTCTGTATCAAAAGTGGCTTTGTCCTTTTAAACCTCAAAATGAAAGTGTACTTTGCTAATATTAATGGGACTGGGGTCCAGAAAATTCTGGGATTTTAAGGTATAGGACTCTTTAAAAACCCACTGAATGAGAATCACTTGAAGGGAACACACATCTGGCCACGGCCAGAACTAAGATTTGTTTAGGTGAATGTAGGAGACTTACTCTTAAGCCTCAGACCAAAGGGAAAGCTGCTGTTCTTGTGGCCTGAATCTCACAAGGAGTCAGCAGAGCTCTTGCTAAACCTTCAGTGGATATCAGTGTTTCTAAGAGAGAGGGAGCCTCAATCCTAAATAGAGACATGGCCATTGGTTTTCCCTATTCATTCTTTTTTTTTTTAACAAATCAGTACTGAGAACGTTAATATCTCTGAATGGGAAGTCAGGTTGTGTTCCAATTAGGAAAAAAAAAGATGTAGAAAAAAGAGTATTGTCTTTTAATAAAAATGATTTCTTTTCATTTACTCAATAAATATTTATTGAGCACCTAGTATGCGGTAAAGTAGTTAAGTTCACTCACAGCCCAAGAGGGTTGAGGTGAGCTCAGGAGATGATAAGATAGGAAGGAGTTCAGGAGATGAGAAAGAGTAGGGTTACAGCATGAGACCTGGGCAAAGGATATACTGCTGCTGATTTGGCCCCAAGGAACCAGTCTCCTGAGGACAGCATCTGAGAGCATAACTTTTGGCAACTGACACTTGACAAGATCCTTTAGGGTTCCAAAAGATGGTAGGGAAGGGAAGACCACAGCACAATTAAACTGTTACTGTGAGATTTCTCTCCAATGTCTCTTAAAATCTAGAAGATTGAGTGATAGTCTGGAAAAGCTGAAACCAAGAGACTTCACATCTCTCTCTATATATATATATTTTTTCCTCTATATTGCTCTTGTCTACTTGTTTCCTCAAATAATGTTAATGCTCTTTAGCTATCAACTTCAGTCTGGACCTAGATTTTAATAAGAACTGGTTTGGAGACATTGCTTTGTTTGGGAATTATTATTGTATAAGAGAATCAGCATTTTGAGTATAAATTGCTACTTTTAGATTTGGGGGTCTTGTTGGATTCTGGGGCTGTTTATAGTTAAGTCACACAGGTATGTTTCCAATTCTATAGTCCTGTGTTGTGTTGAAATTCTGGAAGCTCGAAAAGAATATATGGGAAACTGGTCATATTAGTTAACTATTGCTGCACAACCAACAACCTCCAAACAACTTTTATTTGCCAATGACTCTGTGGTTTGGCAATTCTGTTCCATGAAGTGGCAGCTGGGTTCATTCATGGGTTCATAGTCAGTTGGCAGGTGGGCAAAAGTCTCTAGATGGTCCTGGGTGGCCTCACTCATGTGTATAGCAGTTGACCTGAGATTCAAGTAGATGCTCTTCAGTTCTTTCCCACGTGGCCTTTTCTTATAGCTAATTCATTTGGTTTCACCCAGCGTCTGGATTTTAAGATGTCATGGCCCAATGCACAAATGCTCATCAAGCCTCTGCCTTCAGCACATATGCTGATATTTAATGGACACAATAAGTCCCAAAGACAATCCCAGAATCAATATGGAGAACACACAAGGAAGTGGTTGGTTAGAGGCATGACTCACTGGGGACCATTAACATAACAGTATGCCTCCTTTCTTGGAGAATAATCCCTCTTGTGTGAAGAAAGCATTTTAGTAGTTTTGTGCAAAAAATGACTTGGGCTAAACACACACGCATGTGCATACACACACACACACACACACATTCACTTCAATGAGACTCTTTTAGGTAGGGCCAAATAGAATAAGAATTGTTAAAGGGTAAACGTTTGAATTATCATTCTGTTGTGAGAAGAAGAATAATCCATTTGTGAGAAAATAATTTCTCCTTAGCAGAAAAAAGTAAGAAAGTTAATTTGTCCTTCTCTGTGGAAATAGGCATTTTCTTGATCATTAAAGAAATTTATTGCATTATTTGGCCTATAGTCTTCATATCACAATGTATAACATGGTATAACGGTGAGTGTGACTGAACAAGAAGAATTATTCAAGACAGGAAATAGAAGAGATGGCAAATTCTTGACTTGATGTGACCTTAGTGTTAACCTAATATTTTATTTTAACTGACTGCAGAAACTTCTAGAGGGATAATAAAAGATTGAGAGTACAGTGGTTTTAGAATATATCCAAAAATTCTTTGATAGACCTTCCTTCAGGTGGCAGAGTTTCATTTCCCTCCTCTTAAGTATGGTCTGGATTTAGTGACTCACTTCTGACGGGTAGTGTGTGGCTGTGTGACGTACTAGATCAGGACATAAAAGGCAATTTGGCTTCCTCTAGGGTCACACAGTCTAAGGAAGCAGCTGCCATGTCATAAGTATACTCAAGGAACTCTCTAGAAAGGTCCATGTGGTGAGAGATTGGGGCATTCAGCCAACAACCATGTGAGTGACCAGCATGGAAGCAGGGTCTCCAGCCCCAGCCACGCCTCCAAATGACCATAGTGTCACCTGATACCTTGAGTGCGACCCTGTGAGAAACTGAACAAGAACCACCCAGCTTAGCCATTCCTAGATTCCTATCGCTCAGAAACTGTGTGAGATAATAAAGGTTTGTTGTTTCACGATGCTAAATTTTGGGGTAATCTGCTACACAACAGAATACAGAGTTGCTGAACTATCTCTGTCATTAATCCCGGGTGCACAAAATAGTCTGAAAAGTGCTCCAGAATATCACCAGAGTGACACAGGTAGGGTTACTGGTGTTTGCTGTGATCTTTCCCCTCACTCTCAGTTGATCATAGGTGTGACCTTTAACCCCACGGGATTAACAGAAGAACTAATACAAAGACAACAGTTTGGGCTTTTGGAGAAAGAAATTAAAACGTCTCCTCAATCCCTCTCCTCCTTACTCTGCCTCAAGGATAGATCAGAATCAGATGAAACTACGAGCAAGAATGAGCATGTACTACAATACAATGCATTTGGGGTAGGAACCACTGGTTAACACATCTGGTGCAGAAAGTTGGAGCTCCGTTCAGACAGTTCCCACGATGCCTAGGTGACTGAGTAAGTCCACACACACTTCACTCCTTCCACTCTTTTCCTCTTCTGTCCACACCTGTGAGAGAAGCCCACAACTTGTTTTCCCTCAAAACAAAAAACCAAAAATGCTAGCTTTCTCTTTCTCTCTCCTCCCTTTCTTCTCCTTCCTGGAAATTAGCAAAGGCGTTGCCATCAGAGGTAAGACACTAGATTCTGACGGGCGTCTTGAGGAGAAATAGCCTATTATGTATGGGGAAAAAGAGCGTTTTCCATTGCCTTCTGGAGCAAAAACCCCAGCTAAGAATGAAATAACATTTTGCCTTCTTTTTCTTCTTTGTGCATATATATGTCTTTGGAGCTTTCAGGGAAGGACGCAGCAGAAGGGTTCAGTTATGAGTTGGTTCTAATTGACCACAAATTTTTTAATTTTTTAATGTACAATTACTAAGTAAAATGTGGGAATTGTTTGCTTGCATTAACTGGGAGATCAAGTTGAGAAGTGAACACAATGACATCAGCCTAGATTATCTGATTGTCAAATTGTCAGTCAGGCTAAATTTCTCAGGAATGTGAGGAAATGCAGGATTAGTCTGAGCAGGAATTGGTCACTGTCATCGCAGGCAAAATTCCACTGTGTCAAGTTCAAAGTAAGGCATATTGGAAATAGTAATTTAGCACTCTTTGTCCTGATTTTGTAGTTTCTGTACCCAACTCCCATTTTTCCAGGATGCAGTTTTGTCTGAGCATGAACTGTGGAACTGGATCACAGCTGATAAGCTCTGAAATAATTTAACCACTTGCAGAAGGAAGTATTTAAAAAGGCCCACGAGTTATCACTGTTGTGACAGTTTAACGGAATCTTCTGTTTGGTGTGAAAAGAACTTTAAAAAGCAAAATCTCTAGTCAGTTTAAAGAAGTGAATATTATATGTTAAAAGTATGAGTGTCTGGTATATGCCACATTCATTATATGATTATCTCATTTAATTTTCATTAAAAATGCCTGTGAGGGCAGCACTATTATCATTCCTCTTTTATAGATAAGAAAACTGAGGCTTAACGAATTTAAATGTGTGGGTGATGATCACACAGTATGTGAGGAGGCAAGTGTGGGTAGGCTAACCCCAAAACGTTCAATCCTAACCACCTCACTCTGGTATCTCTAACAGAAAAGAATCCTGAGAATACTTAAGTATTATTAAGTACCACCAGCAAATCCTTTAGACTTGATGATTTCAAGGGAGAGAAATGAAGAATATTTATGTATTGTTTTTTCTTGGCTACCAACCTGGTAACATTATAGTCAGTCTGTCTGTCTGTCTACCTGTGTCTCTTCCGGTCTCTTATTCTAACATTATGGATTACAAGAACATCAATCCTTTCTCTCTGACGCAAAGCTAGGTGAGAGTCTTCATGTAGTTCAAAACTGCCACTTTCTTGCACATTCAAAACACAGTCTCAGGACCCCGTGGTCATTGCTCCCACCAACAGTTCCCAGCATCCTAGGGGAAATCTGCGTGCTGCACCCACCGTTGTTGCCCAGGGAGACTATTATAAAATGCTCTACTCTTACCTGCATCACTGAACAGATGAGTTTCCCATTCACTTCAACTGTTCTGGTCCTGAAGTCACAAGATAATATTGTTCCAAGCCCTCAGCTTTGCACAGGAATATCAGCGACATCTGCTGTTTGAGTGTCTCCATTATCTCCTCCTTCCTTTGGAACGCTGGCATTGAGCCTGAGGGAGCTAGCTAGCTAGACAATCTGAGTATCGCTTCACCATGACCAAATGAAAGGGTGCTTTCCTCACGTCATAAAAAAAAAAATGGTGTGAAAATATTTCTTTCCCAGGCCTTATGATAATCAGGGAGCACTGATCAGGGCTGGCTGTCAGCCCCCAGAACGGGTACTTGTTTTATCTCCACCAGGCTCCTTGGTTCCTCATGAAAATATCCCTTGGCTGGTCCGCTAACCAACCCTGAGAACATGTCCAGATAAAATATGAAGCTGCAAGAAACAGAGCTCGTGTGTTATTCCAGCATCCTGGACATGTCAGAAACCCAGCAACAGTCAGCCACAGGGTGGCCAGTGTATTGTAACCTATTCGAGTGTCCTTTTACAAGGGCAAGCTCTAACCTGGGGACAAAGAGTGTGTGATAATGCTGTTAAGTATTTTATTGCTGATTAAAATAAAAGCATAACAATTCTGTATAAATTGTAATTTTTATGTTTAGGAAACCTTCCAGTTAAGAAAGATCTCTTACCCTTTGAGACGACATGGAGGGACCTGGAGAGTATTATGCTAATCGAAATAAGCCAGTCAGAGAAAGACCAGTATCACGTGATCTCACTTACATGTGGAATCTAATGAACAAATTAAACTAATGAACAAAATAGATCCAGAGACATGGAAATAGGAAACAGACTGACAAACCTCAGAGGGAAGGGAAGTAGGGAGTGGGAAAAGATGCACCAAAGAATTTCTATGCATATATGCATAACCAGTGGACACAGACAACAGTGTGGTGAAGGCAGGGGGGTCGGGAGTGGGAAGGAGGGTGTCAATGGGATAAAAAGGAGGGACATTTGCAATACTTTCAACAATAAAGATAAATTTTTAAAAAATGAGTGCTTAGAAAACTATACCTGTTTTATTAAAAATAGTATAGAAAATTCTAATACTATTATCAATGTATTTGCGTGTCAATGAAAATCCAGAGAATAAAGGGACAAGTCGTCATGCAAGTCAACTGAGGTGGGTCAAGTACTGGTTATTAAAAAGGCAGGGGCAGGGTCTGCGCGAGAGCTGGTGGGGCTGCAATTAGAAGATGAAGGTGGGCAGGTTTGGCAGAGGATTTCATACGTGGGTGATGGGGTCTGAAAGAGGAATTATTTTTCTTGATGGCAGAGTAATAACTTCCTAAAGAGCTAGAGATTTCTTGCCATTTTACATTTAATCAATGCCTTTTTTCTGAATTGAATAATCTTATAGATTATACTGCAGAATTTCTGCCATTGGCAAATAAGAATCTATATTATCTTATAAACTGAAATATAAAAACATTAAGTTGGCGAACAAGATACTATAAATACCTGTCATTAGGTTGGAAATTAACAGTGATTTTCTTACATTTTATATCAAAATAACAGTGTGATGGTATACGATGACAGCATTGCTAATTGTCTTCCTCAAAACCCATTCTGTTCATTTACCCTTAGTAACAGAACCCAGTTTCATTTGGGTGACAAGGTTGCTAACCAAAAGACTACATTCTGCATATTTTCTTGTGAAAAGGTATAGCTCAAGTCAATGAGATGTATGCAGAAGACATGTGAGACTTCTGAGAAAGTATAGTTTGTCTCTGAAGACTCTAAGGATGGCCGAGCAGCACAATAAGGGAGTCTGGATCCCTGATGATCCTGGAGTCACCACAATGCCAGCAGCTGCCTACCCCTAGACTCCTTAATGAGTATGTTAAGACTTCCCTTATATTTTAACCTCCTATGACTTTGGGTTTTCCCATTTTATATGGCTGTATCTGCGCATAACCAATGTAGGACTAATTAGATTAAATCATCATTGACTTAGGTTGTTGTTAAATGCTAGATCATCTTTTATTTATTTATTTATTTTGTTAATCCTCACTTGAGGATATTTTTCCATTGAATTTTTTAGAGAGAGTGGAAAGGAGGGAGGGAGAGAACGATAGAAACTTCAATGTGAGAAACACACATCGACTGGTTGCCTCCTGCACGACCCTGACCTGGGCCAGGGATCGAACCTAAAACCTAGGTGCCTGCCCTTGACTGGGAATCGAACCTGGGAGCCTGCAGTCTGCAGGCCAATGCTCTAAGCGCTGAGCCAAACTGGCCAGGGCGTAGATCATCTTAAAGTAAATGATAAGTAGATAACTTGAATAATTAAAATTTATAAATGGAGTTTGCAGCTGAGTTTGGTTCATCACCATCAAATATAATGATTTGAAAGCTGATCTAAGAGAAATGAGTCAAAGTTAGGTGATGATAGATAAAAATTATCTTGAATGTCTTCCACATTTCCAGTATTTCACACACAGAGCATAAGCAACAAAGACAATAAAGTGTTTGGACTATTTCTACACATAATTAATGTTCTTACAATAAAAGTAAAATGATCAAATCAACAGAAATGCAGGAATTCATTTTAATCTTCAATACTCACTGAAGTATCTTTACTTTTCTATTAAATTATATTGTTGAAGAAATTGTGCTATTTTGAAAGGTAATATATAATAATTCTTAAAAATAAATCTATGATAATTTTATGTGCATTAAATTAATAATAAAAGAAATAGCAGATTGTGGAAGAGTCATAAATATGCTTGCTAAAATCTCTTCCCAAATTTTCACTAAAATTCGGCTATCATTTTCCTGTTTCTTCATCTTTGTAGGGTTCTTCACCTGAATGAGTAATTCCAGACATCAGGAGATATTGACCCCAGGATAGGGTACTTCCAGAAGGCAGGAGAGGAGGGTAAGGAGGGCCATGGAATAATACTAATTGGGACACTATATATACTTAATGAGAGAGGATGTAGATAATCAAGCCCAGTTTCTGTCAGGGAGTGGAGACAGGAACTGCAAAAGGAACAGATCCATGCAAAGAGTCACACTAATCAGAAAGTGTCACTAGCATCCTCCTTTTACCTTGTTTTACATCTTATCACATGGTAATTTCTCTAACTCCACAACCTCCATCATCGCTGATTTATAGATGAATCCCCAGTGTCCATCTCTAGGTCTCACATTTGTCCTGAATTCTAGATCTAAATACTGTTTTTCTCATATGGACGTCAAATAGGTATCAGTGACGCAAAGACATTAAAAATTAAAAATAACTATTTTCCCCTGCCCTGTTCCCAACTCACATGTTCTCTACCTGGGTTAAGGTCATCCCCTTTACTACCCATTTTTACCTGCACTCTCTCACCCCCAAATGGACTCACCTCTGCAAATTTCCTTTTATATATCTCCTCATTGTCTCTGCTAATGATCTACATTAGCTACCACTACCCCCATCTTCCACTAGGACCGCTGGACATCCTTATAACTGGTCTCCATCCTTCCTGTCCCTTTCCCCTTTAATTAAAGATTACTTATTTTCTGAAATCCATATCTGACCATACTTAACCTCTCCTTAAAAGCCTAACCATCTTTACAGTTTCCCCTCCTGTCATTTATTTCCCATGAGCTTAGACTCCAGCAACATGAAACAATTCACATTTCTTCGAACAAGATATGCACTTGGAGCCTTTATGACTTGCCTGGTGCTCTTTCCTCTGCATGAGATGCTCGCTTTACCTCTCTTCTCTGCCTGTGCATGTTACCTGGATGTGTACATCTGTGGCAACTTCCTTCTGCTTCCCTGTCAAAATAAATTGCTCTCTCTTCTTTGCCTCTGAAAGCATTTAGTACCCACTTCTATTAAAACACATATTTGTGTGGTACTTCATTCTTCTACTTCCCTTTCCACCACTAGGCTTTGAGTTCTCTGAGAACAGAGATGGTAATTTATCCATTTGAAAATATATATTTTGGTGAATTTTCTGTCTTTTTTTAAATTGATCTTAGAAAGAGGAAAGGAAGGAGGGAGAGAAAGAGAGGTGGGGGGGATCAAACCTGCCACCTTTTTGGTGTATAGGCTGAGCTCCAACCACCTGAGCCACAACGGCCAGGGCAGTTGATCTATTTTTATATCCTTAATATATAACACTCTATCTTAGACATAGCAGGTGTTTGGTTTTTCTTCTTTAGCTCTAAAAAAAATCCATTAGTTTTATTCCCAAAAGGTTATGAATGACTTGAAATGATCAGGGAATCAAGCCAGGGAGCTACTCGTATTCTATTGCTTTTACACAGCACATTTTAAGTGCACCATAGTGCTTAATAATCACCCTAATTATTTATTAAAATTTAACTATTTTCCAGTTAGTTAAACTTGCCTTCAGTAAAGCTATTCAATTTTGACAGATAAGCAGCTTTTTCTATGTGTATGTATATGTGGTAAAGGCTGACCAGATATAAATTTTATGGCAGCAGAAGTTTTCAAATTTCTCTCCCTCCTTAAATACAAGGCTGAGCCTCATGTCTTTAACACAGAAAGGCTCTCCCAAAGAAATGAGACTATTGCCTCTCAAGGGGTAAATCTTAAATAATTTAGAGTTATTTTTCCTTTATATATCTACATGTTTATAGATTAAAAGTAACTTTAAAAAAAACATAAATATTGAGTCTATAGCATGGTTTTTGGTCTCCCTAAAAAATGTATCCTACTATGAGTAAATGATCTGCGTTTTATGCCAACAAATAAATGCAGAGCCCTTTTTACATCAGACATTCTCATGTCAAAAGCGGACCCGTTCCAACGCAGCATGTTCCTTTTCTAGGAGACATTGGCCATCCTCTGTTTTTGGATGCAGGTGCTATTTTTGGAGTACACAAGCAGAGGCAGGCACATTTTACAGATGTGCACAAGCTCTGGAACTGCTGATATGGTTCAGGAGTTTCAGTCGCAAAAAGGTCACACTGCAGTGGGAGTCGAGCTGCTCCTGGCTCCGTTCTGTAAGGGGCTTCCTCTGGACATCCGATTGGAGTGGCACCAAAGCTCGACTACAAGTTCTTTTTTTAAAGGGAGGGCTATAATTATGTTTCATTTTTAAAACATTTTTAAATTATTTAACCATAGAATATTTTAAACATACCAAAGAAATACAGAAAATAATTTAATAGCCTTCCATATACCCATCACCTAGATTTGACAAGTGTGAATATTTTGTCACAATTTACTCTGATTTTTTTAAAGAAATAAAGTCGTATCAATATTTCCTATGTCCCACTCCCATCTTTTCTCCCACTCTCTCTTCTAAATGATAATACAAACAATAGCAGTGTATTTGATTTATGGATGCACCTAAATGTACTAAAAATATAAAGGGTTTCTTTTAACTAGGGACTTGACAATTACCAAAAAAAAAAAAAAAAAAAAAAAAATGGATTCATTCAAAATTTGTGAAACCATACTCTTGAGTCTAGAGCAGAAATTGGCAAATTTTTAGAAAAAGCAAGATAGTAAATAGTTGGGGTCTCTGTTGCAGCTCTTCAACTCTGCTTTTGTAGTGCAAAATCCACACTACCCCAATGAATGCGCATGGCTGTATTCCCATAACTGTATTGACAAAAACAAATGGCATGCCAGATTTGGCCCGCGGGTTGTTTGTTGACCCCAACCCTAGACAATCTAGATTGAACTATTTATTTTATTAGAGTTACCTGAAACACAATTGCATATAGAATAAGCTACAAAAATATTCACTGTGGTTCTTGTAATAACGTGTCTAAAAAAGATCAAAATTGTCCACCCCTCCTTCTTTTATATTGATATAATTTTTAGCACATGGTGGTCTGTAATAAAAATTGATTTTTCCATATTATTTTCCCATACTCATTGTGCCAATGAGCTATAAGTCTAAGAGTCACTTGGCAGCTTCTGTAAACTTTCCTTAAAAGAAAGCTGGCATACACCCTTTGATGCTTTATCCCTGGTTTCCTGCACCCTGCTGCTTGAAATGTGGTTTCAGTCACTGGAACTCTGTCTTAGCTCACAAGGACATGAGTCTCACTCTAGGAATGGAAGAGCGACAATTTGGAAGGGGCCCAGGTCTTTGGGGACTTGGTAGGAACAGATCCTATTAGTGATATTATCCCTCCAATGCCCATCTCAATATACTTTTTGAAGAGAAATACATTTTAATATTATGAATCCATAGTTATTTGGGGTTCTTGCGGCCATACCTAATTCTTACTAATATAACTTGCAGGCCTACTCAGTAAGCAATCGGCAAAACCCTCAGGCCCACTTAGCATCAAGATCCTTGTCTAACAGAGTCTCCTCCCTCATTCAGATTCTGCACTGCTCACTTCTCTTCATCATGGAACCTGCTGGGGACTGAACATCTTTATGCACCTACATCAGGAAGTGATACAATATGTAAAGAAGTATCAATCTCCTCTCTACATAGACTTAAAATGTTGTACACAGACTTTATCCTTTTTATTTACCTAATTTGAATTTATACTAATACCTATAGCAGGTTCATGCAGATGCTGAAAATTTCAATGTGATTTGTTCTAAATGTTTGTACCTCTTACGCTGGATAACAGACCCTGGAGAGCTGTACTGACAAGCAGTGTTTCTACACAGGCACCACTACACCGGGGGTTGGTGTTGTTATTTGTGCTGCCATTGTTGTGCCTGGAAGAAAACAGACTCCAGACCGGGTAAAACCTACAAAGAGTCTTCCTGGTGCATGAAAACCATGTAATCTGTACTTTGAAATTCCTATCACATGCCCCCTACGTGTGTGTGCAACTACGTCCTCCAGATCTTAGATGATGAGAGAGGTGAGTTGCAAAGAAAATTACGATCTCAATTTAAATGTAATTTAAAATAAGAGAAAGATAAGAAGATACAATTAATATTTCTAACATGGCAAAAACTGGGGAGGAAAGAACCAGAATGTTAATGTTGCTTATCTCTGACTGCTGAAGTTATAGGTGATTTATTTCTTCCTTTTTATTTTCTAAATATCCTACAACAAACTTTACTTTTGAAAACAGAAAAAAATATATAATTCATGTTCCTGCAAAACTCAGTTAAATAAAGAAAATACACGGAATGGAAAATCTGAAGGAAATAAACATGGCACAGAAATCAAAAGCAAATAATAGATCAACAGTTTTCATTTATCTGAATTAAAAGAAGGTAACAAAGATATAGCTGCCCAAAACGCAAATGAGCCAGTGTTCAGTTTTGCTTTGGTTGGTTTTGCAACACCTGTGCAATTCACCTTCTCGTCTCTTCTCTGAGCCTCTGAACCTCAGTTTCGTCCTCTGTGAAACTGTACCCATCCCGCATGCAGAGCTGCTGAGAGAACTGAAAATTGATGGGAAAGCACCTGGATTTCAATTTCCAGCAGATGAATAATCAATTCCTATCATTGTAATAGCAGATGTTCAATCAATTCGTGAAATGCTCTGTGAGTGTACATGGTGAGTTCAGTGTTGTGTGGGAAGCAAAGATGGATGGGGGAGCCTCCCTGCATCCAAAGATGTCACAGTTGAGGTGGAGGTGAAAGACAAACACCCAGTAGTTGGAGAGCAGTGTTCCCCGTGAGACAGAAACAAAGCACGGCAAAGGTCAAGGGCAAGTTAAGGAAGGTTTTATAGGGCGGAGTATTCCGATGTAAACGTGTAAGGAAACATTCTGATAAAAGAAGTGAAAATCCTGAATTCTGCAGTTGGCTAGCCCAGCAACCGTGTGACACAGGACAGGGTTACAAACCCATACGGGTTTTGGATTCATCATTTTCCAGTTAGGAGGATTTTCCCGGATGATCTCTAAGGTAACTTCTGCTTTTGCAGCAAACACTGATACAGTGTTTTGTGCAAGAACTGATCTAACTTCTTCATAGCGACAAATATAAAGATTGTGTGTGTGTGTGTGTGTGTGTGTGTGATATAGTATAAATGTATACACATGTTTAATCCTCACAGAAACCTTAGGATACAAATACAGTTATTATCACTCCCATTTTTCAGCCGAGGAACTGAAGTACAGAAAAAGAAAGTAAATTGCCTAACACCACACACGTCAGAATGCAAATTCAGGCAATCCCCAGTCAGTAAAGCCTTGAAAGATTTTAGGATTTTATAAGACATAATAATATTCAAAAAGAGAACTTTCCAGAATGGAAACTCACAGAGAACAAAAGCAGAGAAGCAGGTGAGCAAAAAAGTTTTAGGGAGGCTACACACCATCCTGCTAACAGCAGGTCTCTGAATAGAAATACAAGAGTTGGAGTATTTATTCATTTTGTGACAGTGATAAAAATTACTCTAAGCTTTCATTATCTATAAATTAAGGATAATAACACGTTTCTTGTAGGATTGAAGTGAAGATTAAATAAATAATGCATGTAAGCCCTGGCCAGTTTGGCGCAGCAGTAGAGCATCGGCCTGCGGACCAATGAGTTGCGGGTTCGATTCCAGCCAAGGGCACATACCTCGGTTGCGGTGTCCCTGGCCCTGGTCGGGTCGTGTGGGGGGCAACCAATCGATGTGGCCCTATCACATCAATGTTTCTCTCTGTCTCTCTCTCTCTCCCTCCCTCCCACTCTATCTGATGATGGATAGAAAAGTATCGTCGGGTGAGGAATAAATAATAATAATAATAATAATAATAATAATACATGTAAAAGGCTAAACACAGTGTCTGGCACACAGTGGCTACCTAATAAATTGAAGTTATTACTACCTTTGGCCAAAACATGTCAGGGTAAGGTGATGATAACTGGACAATAACTGGCTATAAAGGTAGTTAAGATACAAGTTGGGAAGATCTTGAATACCTGGCCAGGAAGTTTGGATTTGATTTTATTTTTTTACAGAGTCACTTCAAGTTTTCAAAGAGGGAATTCTGTATGCCTATAGCCAATATTAAACTTGTTCGAGTTTTCTGAGCACTTACTTGGTGGACAGGAGGAAGCTGATACCAAGGGAGGATCCTGGGTTAAAATATTAAAAAGTATGGAAAATAATACACATCCATTTATTAGAACACAGGCTCTAACCTCCAGGTTATGGGATTTTTAAGGTTTCTGAAGAGAAAGATATATTCTTCTATTCTAGAGGTGTCCATTTCTAAAAAGCTAAAATTGAAGAGAAGAATTTTTAAATCGGAAATGACTGAACCGCCTTTATTCACTTATCATCCACAGTTCAGTGTTAAATCTATGACTTTTCATTCTGAGCAAATAAGGACCGGTCCAGGGAAAAAAGACAGAAAGAAAATATAAACTAAATTAAAAAGTCTGAATACAACCTAGCTGGACACTTACAAGTTAAGAATGAATGTGAAGTCAATTTTACCAGTAAATAGTCAACATATTTATTAAATAGCAGCTATGTGCCTTCCACTTTGTTAAGGGCTTCACATACTTTATTTTGATTAATCCCCAAAGCATACCCATAGCTACATATCTTCTTATCAGCATTTTTCCAAAGAGAAAACTGAGACTAAGAGACATGAAGTAATTTGCCCAAGTACACAGAGATGTTAAATGGCTTGAACCAGGATTGAAAACCAGTCTTGGCTGCTCTATTATTTAGTGCAAATTGCTAAAATTGCCACTTCTGCCTGCATGCTGACCACCACTGGGCCCCACCATAACAACTGGTACAACCACTGTCTCCATTATGATGACCACAACCACTCCCTCCAACACTGTCACCACCACCAAATCACCACAAGTACCAACACTGCAGTCATCAGCATCACCATTACCACTGCCACCACCACCACTAGCAACATCAGTGCAACAATCACACCGTTACCACAACCCTCTCCATCACCGCAACCATCTCCACTGCCACCATCACACCACCATCACCCCTATTAACACCACCACCATCCCCACCATCACAACCACCATCTCCACCATCCCCACCATCACAACCACCATCACAACCACCATCCCCACCATCACAACCACCATCCCCACCATCACAACCACCATCCGCACCATCACAACCACCATCCCCACCATCACCATCAACAGCACCACTAACAACAAGCACCTCCACAGCCAACGCTCCCTTTTGCCTCTAAGGAA
The DNA here is from genome assembly GCA_030848825.1 of Tadarida brasiliensis. Taxonomy (NCBI): domain Eukaryota; kingdom Metazoa; phylum Chordata; class Mammalia; order Chiroptera; family Molossidae; genus Tadarida; species Tadarida brasiliensis. Next base: position 69,966,965 of record CM061267.1, on the reverse strand, counting down.
GACTAGTTTCCTTCAACAAAATATCCTCCCAGGAAAAATAATTGATATCCATAAAATCCAAGAAAAAATTTCTTTCCCAACTTCCTCCTACACAAAGGGCATGTCTTCATCAACAGCATTCCCCTTCCAGGACAACTGTCCTCAATATTTCTACCCCAGATTATTGCTAAGATATTTTTGAGATCAAAAGGACCAGAATGAGTCCTATTTCCCATGGCCACGCAGTAATGCATTTTATAGATGAAGACTGTTTCTAAATTTTAAAAGAATAATGTTTATAAGGTAAGTACATATTTGAGGGGGATGATTCTAAAGCCTTGCTACATTAAGGATAATCCATAAACCAGCAACACGGACATAGACACTCATTAGAAATGCAGAGTCTCAGGCCTCACCCCCGATCTGATAAATCAGAATCCACATTTTAACTAGATACCCAAGTGATCTGCGGCACTTTAAAATCTGAGAAGCACTGCCCTAAATCCTTTAATCCAATCTATCATTCTGCATATCACAGTGGGTGATTTTTTTTTGTGTGTCCACTTTTTTGAAAAGCTGGTCTCAGATGCATAAGAAACATAACATTTCCTTTTAAATAATCACATAGCGCTGTTTTCAAAAAGCTGAGAATCTAGCTGGTTGATCACTGAGCGATAAAAATGAAAACAGGTATTCTTTCTGAGAAAGGAGAAGACAGGCAGCAATTGAAGGAGGAGAAAATTTGAGTTGATGGGAAAGAATTTCCGAAAAGGGTTAAAAAGGAGGTGGCATGTGAACAGACATTTGAAAGAAACAATAACAGAGTGAAAACATCCTTTAAATAGAAAAGGAATAAAGAGGACACGGGAAAATGCTGCCCCCCTTTGAAGTAAAGGAGGGAGCGCGGGTAAAAGCTGACGCTAAGTGGCAGAGGCTGTTCGTGGGGTTCCAAACATGTGTGTTTCATATAGTAATCTGTCATCGAGTGAGTGCCCTGTAGTCCATTTTTAAGGACCACGGTGACAAGAGTAGTTTAAGAATCACCCCGGGGATGAAACACCAATCTCTCGCAGTCCCCTCCTCTCTTTCCATCCTGCTCCCTGCTCATGCTCCTTCTCTTTATGCAGAAAGTCTCTGTCTCTTTTCAGTTCCACCTCAGAAACACACGTGCATCCTCGTCATCTTCCTCTCTGGTGAACGTATGCAATGAAAATCCATTTCTAAAGTACTTACAGATGCCCACCATGGGTCTGTTCTATCATTTAGAATCACAGGATTTTAAGGAAGTAAAGAAGCCTACCTGAAGTAAAGCGATCCATCTGACTTGGCATTCCTTATAGACGGGGATCTCTGTTCTCTCCTTCTGTCTCCTCCTGCCAGCCAAGATTGGTGCTGGTTGATTCCAAATTCTACAAAAATGTTTTCATACATGTAAGGCCTCGGTTTTAGCCATTGGGTCAATTGTTTCTCTTCCTTTTTTAGTTTGCCTTTAAAATATTTTTAATGTGTGTTTTCTACCTATTCTATTTTATTTTCTGCCTTTTAAATGTCCTTTGCAAGAAATGTGACCATCCAAATAACACTTTTTTCTTAAACTAGGAACTGGAAACAGTGTTATAAATGTTTAAACACAATATTCAAAGAAAAGTTGTGTGGAAAATATATTCTACTGTTATGGATTTCATTCGTGGTATATTTACCATGTAATTGAAAATGTCACCTCTTATTTTATGCTAAAAAAGGATAATTCTATTTCTGGGGCACGTAAAGCTCTGTGTTTCTAACACTCGCCCACCCACACCAGGGTCTGTTAGTGCCAAAGTATTAGATTTCAGAGAGACGATAACTAGTAAAAACAAATCTCTTCCCAGGCAGAATTAATCCCCTCTCTTCTGAGCTCCCAGGGCACTGCAACACACTTCTGCTGCAGTTCTTTGAATTGTTATTAATTGTTTAAATGGTTTGACTCCTCCATTAGACTATACTATGCCTGGAAGGCAACAACTCACTGTAATTCAGATGGCAAGATGTTCAGTTATTGGTCGGCTGAAACAGAAATTATTTTTTGAAATTTTTTTTTTGGTTGTCATTTAAAAACATGTGAATATGTATAGAATTGCCCATGAAAATAATCTTATGCCTCACTATTTTTTTCTATAAAATATATATACTTGTGCCGAGTAATTACTGAATCAAGGTTCATCTCATACACACACACACACACACACACACACACACACACACAGAGCGAGGGAGAGAGAGAGAGAGATTCTAAGAGGTAGTCTAATAATCTGGACTCGTTTTCAAATCATTTAACTCATTGAGCGTCAGTCTCTGCATCTTTACAATGGGGATAATAATTGCATCTTTACAATGAGATAATGCATTAAAGTGCTTAGTATAATGCATAGCATAGAGCAGGTGGTAGGAGTTCAATAAAGCTATTGATTTTTAATCAGAAAAAGGAAAACTAAGAGTCCTGGGTATTAAAGACAAGTTTTACATTCGTTCTGAGCAATGTTGTCAATTGTCTTGCATTTCAGCGCTCGGCCAACATATTCTGAGACAACCCAAGCCGAAAAGTTAGCGCCATGGGAGAGTTCTCTCCTAATTTAACTTCATATGGACCAGCTCCCAGAGTACTTAAAATGACCACTACCTGTCTCAATTACTGCAAGTCAAATACCTCCCATCTCCCAGATTCCTGAGCACAGACAAAATACGAGTAAATTACAGAAAGTTTTTCACAAATACACACACACACACACACACACACACACACACATGCCATCACAAAAAAGTCGATTCCTGAACCAAGTGACGTTGGTTTTCATGTAATGGGGGTGAGGTGGCACTGGATGAGATTTTTACTAGGGAGCTTAGGGTGGCTGGCTCCTTCTCATTCACCTCTCGGCTGCAGGAGAGCCTTCCCTGAGCGTCCTAGGGCAGCACTACCCACGCCTGCCTCTCCGTCCTCTGACCATGGTTGCATATCATTGTCAGTATCTGAAATTAACAACTTATTTCTCATTGTATTATTTATTTCCATCCTCCCACTAGAATATAAACTTTTAAAACTCAGTCAGCCATTGTTTATTAAATGAATTCATAAATGAATGCATGCATCAATTTGCTTCTGCAGTTTTTCTCCTGGCTCCTGGATTTCCCTCTAGAATTCTCTCCAGGAACTTAGGAAATATCTGGATATTTCCCAACTTTATCAGAGAGGGAGCAATTAGTTTCCACTGCTACTTACTGGTATATGCCCCCACCATCCCCTCCTACCCTGAGTTATTTATTTATTAAGTTAACAGTTAACCCAAGTGTCGTTTATGGGAGTACAATCTGGAAAGACGCTTGCTACTTTAAGTGGAATTTGTTTTTTCCCTGCTAGGAGACATTCTGTAGAGAAACACAACTGTGTTACACCCTTTGAAAAATGACAAGAGAAGGGAGACTTTCAAGTGCATCAGCTCCTAATTCTGTAAAAAATGTGGAAAATCGAAGCAGGGGACTACCCTCGAGAGAGCTTGATCTATCAGGTGGAAGTTCAAATTGTTTCAAAATGAAAATATTCATTTTTCACCACGGTGGATTATTATTCTCTCTGTCATAATGAGGTCTGTAAATCTGTGAAGGATAATTATATACAGGATAATCACCAGCTGTTGTCTATTTGGAAGGAGGTTACAAGAGGAAAAAACAAATGTCCTCTAATAGATTGTGGGTTTCTTGAGGGTACGGGCTGCATATTACATTTTTGGGTCCCCCTCAGGTGTCTAGGACTGTGTATTGTGACATAAGGTAATGTTAAATATCCATTAATTTGCCAACACACACGTATGAAAAATTGGGCTGAATTTCAATGTAAGGAAAACTTGGCTGGTTAAGGAGTAACTAAAGGTAGGTATTGGGTTCCTGAGAGAGCCTAGAAATTTTTTCTCTAAAATTGTTTTCAGAAGAAAAACGAATTCATTTAACCTGATAAATGATTTTTTCCAAATAGAACTGATGTTTTTAAGTCCCTCCAAAAAGTGACCTTCCTTTACATGATCCTATATAACACATTTTAGTAGAGTTCATTTTTAATAACAGGCAATTTTCCTTTCGCTCACCGCAATGCAAAAAGTCACTGGATTCTAGGATCATAAATGGCTTTAAAGTGATATGGTCCAAATCCTGGTTTTGCAGATGAGTAAACCTTGCTCTGGAGAGACAGAGCCGAGTGCTCACTCAGCCTTCCTGCTGTTAGTGGCAAAACTTCAAATTCACTTCCTCGGCCGGCCGTGAGAATGGAGGGTTTGAGGACTGAAAGTGCAGTTGGCATCGAAAGGCTGTTTTTTAGTAGCCAAATGTGGAAGACAAGATCTACAATAGAATTCTTGCTAATTTAATATCTGCCCAAAGGCAATATTTTTTAAAGATGAAAATGGGCAAAGTCTCATAAAGCCGGAGAATTTTAGTCATAAGTACTCTGAAAATATCAGAAAGACGGGCTTGCCACATTTTAAGATGCTTATTTTCTTTTTTTTAAATTTTTTATTAATTTATTTTTGTTACAGATGTTTCTCCTTTTCCCCCCATTGTCACCCTCCCCCCCTCCCTCCCTGCCCCGTCCCCAGTTTTGTTGTCCATGTCCATTGGCTATGAGTTAAGATGCTTATTTTCTAAGTGGCCCTTTGACGGACAAATTTCATATAAAGATTTATTTGCAAATGCAAGGTATTCTATTTGAAGCGTGGCTTATTATAACCAAGTTGTCTTAAGATACTTTTGATTGAATCACAGAAAGAAATATACTGTACTTTTTATCTCAGTGCACACCTGTATATATATATAGAAGGAACACAAGTTTCAAGAAACAGTCTGACACTTGTCACAAAGAATGAACTTAACTATTTTCTATTCTATTCCACTTCATGCTTTTAAATGTAGCTCGTGTCCACTAAATTGATTTCAGAACCCATGACTGTGTCTTCTGGGCTTCCAAAAACACTGCCAATCCCTCTTACCAGACCATCCCCAGGTGAATACCAACCCTCCAAGGATCTATAACACTGTTTCTATGTAGAAAATATTTTGATAGTGTTCAGACAGCAAGAGTTAAATTTCTGTAAATGCCAAGTGTTTCTAACAGGTGCAAACCCCTTTGGTGTTCAGTGAATGTCGGTTGCTGATGAAGTTAATGTTATCCTCTTGAGAGACCAGAGAGCCTCATCCTTGATCCCACTTCTACTATGTTACCTTCCCTGAAGTCTTCTGCCTGCAGAGATTTCCCTCCAATGTCTCTAACTCAAAGGACACTTTAATCAGTCTGGGTCTCTTGTGCTTCTACCACACACAGCTTAAGGTTTATAATATACCCATGCTGTTTTGGTCACTAATTTTGAGGCTTTGTTTTATCTCTCTAAGCTAAGGTTAAGGGCTGTGTCCTCTATGTCTTTAGCAGTCTTATGGAACAAGCCCATCCTGCTCTCAGATCACTGGTTGTCAGTCCAGGATGCAGGACGCCCTAGGACTAACCTCCAACAGAAAAATCTCCTTGTACGAGCTCTATCGCACAGTGCACAGAACAGCACACCTTCCTCTCAGTAAAAATCTCCTGATTCAATGTTATTTCCATGATTTGGGCTACAACAGGGAAATTCTCAATGTTTGGCACCCAGCAGTTGACTATAGAAGGTATTCAAAGAACTTTAATAATTCTCTGCTTGTTTGCCTCTCCCACCCCCCCAAAAAAGGGTAATTAATGTTCTGAAAGAGTATTCTTAACAGAGGGCATGGTTAGGTGTTGGCTGGTCAGCAGCTCTGAGAAGCAGGGAGCTATTGAACTCAGGACAGATGTCAAAGCACAGAGTGAATATTCACACCTAAATCCTGAATTCAGAAGGTTTCTCCTACAGGGTGTGTGTGTGTGTGTGTGTGTGTGTGTGTGTGTGTGTGTGTTCTTTTGTAAGACTCCTCTCCTCATTGCCCAGATTCCTTTCCTAGTCACAATTTTTACTGCTAACAACAACAGTCCCACTGAGATCCCTGGAATAAGGGACTGGAGGATATTCCCCTGCAGTGGGGTGGTGCTGTAGGGTTTGAGTGCATGGTGAGTCACAGGCAGCCCTCTAAGTCACCAGACTGCAGGTGGCAGGGAAGGGGGAGGGGGCTATGGAGGGGAGACAGAGCCTGGAAAAAACGAAACCCCTGGAAGCTGTTCTGCCCTTGACTCTGCCTTCTATTGAGTCCCCTAAAAGCCCCCAGTCACACAAGTCAGGGGTCCCTGAGTCCTCCTGGGGCAGAGAGTGGGAGCTTCCCTTGGGGCAGATACACATGCAACCTTTTGCCTATACTAGTAATTTATCTCTCCAGGGAAGAATCAGAGACCTGATGGGTGCAGGTTGCTGTCCCATCATGGGGCACCTCGGTCTCCTGAGTGCTTAGGAGAAACTCCGACTGCCTGGGAAGTGTGCTGTGCTGCCTTCTGCCTTTCTTCTCGTACTATTATGTTGTTGTTATTCCTTTTGCTGAGCACACGGTGTTGGTAACCTGGGCAGCGCATGGCCGCCGTGCAGTCCCGGGACGCTCGGGATGCTGCATTCTTAGCCCAACATCCCTTGTACAGAGTTAGGAAAAAAGTGTCCGCTGCTGCCTTGCTCTACCCAGTGGTGGGCTAAAGGATGCTAAGGGCTGCTGCGTGTCCTTGGAACCCACTTGCCCTCCTCCCAAGGTGCCGTCAGCCCGGGTTGCTCTTTGTCTGGACTCGGGTTGTCCCGGGATCCACCTGTCATCAAGGGTTTTAGGAGAGAATAGGGAGGTGTCGAAGTCCCCAGCACCAAGTCTGGCACTCCGACCCCCGTTTTCCCACGCCATCCTCACTGAACTCACTCACGTTAGGCTACTGTGCCCACCACCAGACCCCTACGTGGAGGGCGCTGTCATCCCAAATCCAGCCTGCGCCCGCAGCTCAGGACAGCTTGCCTAACTCCGGACCTCTCCCAAGGTTTGCTGGAGCCCCGGGGCCCCTCTTCTTACCTCCTGCCTCCTGGCTCTTTTTCTTGCCTCCTCTCAGCACCCAGCTCCTAGCCAGCCGTTCTCCCACCCGTCCCCATCCCGCTTCCACTGCCTCGCCCACCACCGACGCGCTCCAGAGGCTCCCAGGTGGTGCTGTCCCCCGCGCACTGGCTGAAGAAGCCAGGGTGACACGGTCTCCCTGGTGAGTTCTTCTGGAAACTCACCTCCCTCCAGAATTTGCATCCTCGGGGGAGGGGACAGGGCTTCCAGAAAGCTGTCTCCAGGGGTGGTACGAAATCTCCTAGACCTGACTATCGCCCCCTGCCCACCCATCCCTCCCTACCCAAGCTCTAACTCAGGTCCCTCTCCTGCTTCCCGTGTTTACGCCGCGCCTGGGTCTCCGGGACTGGTGGGGTGAGTCCCAGCCGGGACTGGAGCAGGGCAGCCGCGGGCGCAGCCCCACGCGGGCCGGGGCAAGGGGGCGGGCGGAGGCGCACGGAGCTCTCCTGCTCGCCTCTCCCTCTCCAGGGACCGGAAAGGGCTGCCAGGGCGGAGGGGCAGGGGGCGGGGGGTGGCGCTCATCAATTCCGCAGCCACCTCCTCTGCAGCGGGGGAAGGGGGGAGGAGGGAGGCGGGAGGGGTGGGGCGGGAGTGCGGGCGAGGATTAAGACTCGAAGTCAGGAGAAGTTTGCGCACTGCTCACAGCTGGGCGAGGGAAGGAAGGAGCCAGGAAGGTGAGCCTCCTGGACTTCGGGGAGGTGGAAATAAAGCCTGGGGAAAAGGCAGTTGTCTTTAAGCCTGTAATACAAACTGGGACTAGGTTTAAAGCATCACTTAAGGCAGAATTAAAGTATTAGGAAATCGGGAGAGGGGCAGGAGAAGGAAGGCTCAGGACTAACGCAGTTTGTTCTCATGTCAAACTAGGAAAGGCAGCCCCCCAGAGTCCGGGTGGGCTGGCAGACCTTCCTGGTTTGGAGCGGTGCGCGCCGTCTGCACCTCGCCCTGCACCTGACATCTCCTGCTCAGCAGATGGGCGCTGTAGCTTGAGTTCCTGCGTCTGGAGTCACCACCTGAGAATTTCCTTCGCTTCCACTGAGCTGTGCCCAGTCGCCCAGTGAAAGTATGCGAGGTAAGGAGGTCTGGGAATGAGCTTTGGGATGTTCTCAGGGATGGTTAACAGTGGCGGTGTCCTAGGTACCTTGTTTTTTTGTATGTGTATGTTGTTGTTTTTTTTAATTGCAAAACTGCTGTTTGATTGTGGTGTTTGAGGTTCTGATGTAGAGGTCAGGTGAGTCTCAGTCACTTTACCCTTGGTTAAAGAAAAGATAGTAGTCCTGGGAAGGTGCTACAACTTACAGTTTCCTATTGAAAAGTCCTCTGATTTTTGTGACTTTTATTATGTAGTTAATGTGATTTTTCCCTCAAAAGTTTTATTCTCCAACTTATTGGGTATGAAAATTATGGAGCTGAAAATTGTGAGTTTTTCCCAAAAGGTGTTTATTAACTAACAAACAGATAATGTCGGCATCTATGTGATGTGTCATGGTTGTTCTGGATATTGGGAATGAGTACAGTGGTGAATGGAGTTGCTTGTTAAGTCATGTTTTACAGGGAATTATTTTCCAACAATCATTTATGCATAGCAGCCATTCTTCACACCTATTAGGAAAAATATGTTGTGTGCATAGTTTCCAAAAGGGTACTCTTTTTTCATGATGCTCTTTCCAAGCCTGGGTGAAAGACATCAAGGAAAGCACTAAAAATTAATTCTTCACAAAACACACATTTTTCTTGAGGTCCGAGAAAATCCAACCAAAGTCAAAAATCAACAGTCCAATTAGATGTTTAACCTATTATTCAGGCTTGATTTTGAAAATCTATTACATTCTATCTAAAAGCTTTAACCTAATATGATATGGTATATGCAAGAGTGGAAGGCAGGGGTCCACTTACGGATCTTTAGGAGCCCCTCACAGATCGTGGTTGTAGTTAACCTGAACCAAGTCATCTATTCAAGGCTATTTGTTGAAATGATTGGGTGATTGAAAGTGAAATGTTCAAAATAACCCAAAGTGTGACCATGTCATTCCTGAAACTAATTTTTAAATAGCAGAATGTCCAAGTTTGAGTGTGTCTTAAATGATAAGAGAAAGCAAATATTTTATACACTTGGACCACTTTGGCTTACCATTAAAGACAAAGTAGGATTTGAATGCATTTAGTGGTGTGGAATTTATCAAGTATAATTTGTAACAGCATTTTGCTAGCCTACTATGTGTTCAGTTAAAGAACTCAGCTTTAATAATTCAAAATTGCTGATTTTTCTAAACTAGCATTATGAGAGGAACCAAGGTGATCAGATTTGGAAAGCATCTCTGCAGTGCAGTTTAAGTCATTATTTTCAGGGGACATTCATTTCTACTCAATATTTTAACATAGCTCAAAACATTTCTCAGCCGGGATTTGTTTGGGTTCTATGCCTCTGATCTACAGTTAATTTTAGGAACTCTAGCTACAAGAATAATATTCAGTTATATTGTAAAATGCTCTAAGATTATTTATTGACCACATCAGCATACTGAGCATAGTAAACGTGAAATCCTTATTATAACTTACAAGAACACATAAATAATCTTAAGGTTGTATTGTTTTATGATGCTTGGAGTTGAAGAAAATTAGCTGATATAGATTCAACTTCTGTTTCCCATTTTCTTGTGTTTTTGGAACACCCGATAATGAATGATGATGGAAAGATAAAGATAAAATTTGCTTTGATCAGTTAAAGAAATTGAGCTAAATCTTAGCATAGGAGTGCTGTGGCAATTCTGTTCTTGATGAACTTCTCAGACTCGTTCTATGTTGACATGAATGAAGCTATTATCTATTGTTGGTTTTTACTAGAGTAAAAACAAAATGGAAATAGGAGACCGGTGGTATTTTCAATGATAACCTAAACCAGTGTTCTCAACTCGGGCTGCAAATTGGAATCAGTAGAACTTAAAAGAAATACATGGATGCCCAGATCCTACCCGAAACCAATTAAATCTGAATATCTGAGGAAGGGGTCTCTATTTTGATATTTTTAAAATATGGTTATAATGGGCAGTCATGATTGGGAACCACTGGCTGAGATGGTTCCCATTGGATTTGATAGAACCTGTTAATGTCGGAGGGACTTAGTGAAAATAAATGCTGTATGTTCTATTGTCAGTCTAATCTTTTTTTCTTTAGAAAAGTGTATAACTTGATTTCCCAATTAGAAGAAATATATTTTTTTTTCATTTTTGGTAGAAGTTTAAATCATAACAGCTTCCAGGAAAAGAAATTTTTTTCTCCAGAAAACAATCTATTGAGTTTGAAGCTTGTTTGACTGTCTAGAAAATGCTTTAGTAAATCAAGTCTACCTGTAGGAGATGTTGGAAATAATGCTTTATGAAACGTGGAACCTGACCTCGTTTTGCTAAGACCTACATGGTGTGTAATGTGTAAATATGTACCCTTTTGAAAGGGGAGAAGGAGAAAAACAGGACCATTCTCCTTGACACATCAACTAACAGATCCCGGGTGCTGGCTATGTTCTAGAATTTTCACATAAATTATTTATTTAAAGCTTACAATAGCTTTGTGAGGTTCCAACTATTACTATGATTTACATATGAGGAAATTAAGGACCCATTAGGTTAATGGACTTGCTCAAAGCCACAAACCAAGTAAATTTAATATGTGTTTGAACCCAGGTCTTCCTGTTCTAAGTTCAGTACTGTAATAAAATATATATTTATATACATATTTTATATATTTAAATTTAAAGACTGAATTTTTTTAAGCAAGCAGTATTTGCTAAGAGCACAGATTCTGACATGGCTCTGTTTGGGTTTCATGTCCGGCTCCATCACTTTCTAAGAAGCTGTGGGATTTGGGGCAAATAGTCTAACCTCTCCATGCCTTAAGTTCCTTTGTAAAATGAGGATAGTCTAATGAGAATGAAATGAGTTAATATTTGTAAATCACTTTGGGTAGGTGCCTGGTGCATTGTAGGTTCTATGTAAGTGTTATATTTTTTAAATGTCATTTATTCAAAATATTTTTGATTGTTTATTAAATGCCAAGAATTGCATTATGCTTAATGTTACATAGAAAAATAAGACATGTCCCAATCTTCAAGGATTTGTATCTAATAAAGAATGACCAATACATAAATAATCATTCCACTCAGGAATGAGATTTTCCTCCATTTTAATTATAATGAAAAGCATTATTTTGTGTGACAACTGTGTGCTTTTCAATATTAATATGATCTTCCAGAGGTCTGTATAATGAGGATTATAAAACCAATTGATAATAACATGTTCTCACAATGGTATTAACTTGTTTTCAATTCCACTATCAAAATACACAAAATAGTATTCAAATAATGTTTCTGGCTTTACTTGATGAGTTTATAAAACTAGTGGAAAGGTTTCAGGTTTTTAAATTTTTATTTTCGAGGTAAAGAATTTAGGGGGGAAGAATTGGGAGAAAATGTCATCGGAATCTATTCCTAAATGCAATTTTCTTGAATTGTTTTCTGAAAAAAAGTGTTGTCTGGAATATATATATATATATATATATATATATATATATATATATATATATATTTTTTTTTTTTTTTTTTAAATAAAAAGCAAAATAATTTAGGGTAGGAAGTGTCCATCAAGGAGTGCAATTAAGGGTCTCTAATTTGGATTGGCTCGGCAAAGCTCCCTCTCATAGGAGCTGGCTAGGCTTCTTCCACTGGGTCCCTGCCCTGTACTGCATGATTCCTCCAGGGTACCTGCGACACCTGAGGTATAAGATTCTGTCTTTGTTCAAATCAAAAGCCTCTCGTTATTAAAAATAGCATAGGAATCGTTATTCTTTGTAAAAGAATAACACAGATACTCTAAAGCTGTGGAGTTGTTTTCCAGCGAAATAAAGTACTTGGCTTGGTGAAACATGTTCTGTTTTGTAATCAATATTTAACCATTTAATTTCATTAACATTTTTGTGTGCAAACATATGTCTGTCTTTTCTCTTATCAAGTCTCAGGCTACTCCCAATTTTTCCCGTGGATGCTGCATTTTTCTTCCTGGTAGTTTCACTGGCACCCCTCTAGTTTAAGCTTTTATTACCTTTTACAAAATACTTAAATATTCTCCTAATATGTGGTCACCTTCCGACTCTGTGCTGCATTCAGTGTTATACAACATGGTCAGACTTGTTTTCCACGCTCCCACTTCGTCACCCTCTGTCCACCATCATTCGGTGACTGCGGGGGGACCGAAGACTCAGAACTACTCTTCAGCCTGGCGTTTAAAATGTTTCATGATCTAATTCCCATTTTATCTTTCTTATCTAAGCCAAATAGAAACCTCCAGATACCTAATTCCAGTTCTGAAGCCTTAATGATGCCACAGAAATTGACTCCAGGTTCGAAGTCCATCCTTCACTTTCGACCTTTACGCCCTTGTCTGTCCACCTCGGTTTGTATTCTGTGGCCTCAAAATTGGGGTGTGTGACAGAGGAGAGGGCTTTCCCTAAGCTGCAGGGCTGCTTTGCTTCAGTGTTGGTTTCTTCCAGAAACCCTAACCCCAGCGCCTGCCTTTTATTTGTCTGGTAGTTCAGAACTCAGCGTTCCAAGCCTTACCTTCCTCTGTCCTCCAGAATGTATTCATCAGTCACCCACAACACATCCAACAGATTTCCTTTCTTATAGCTTTGCTCATATTTTAAAACTCAATGAGTATTTACTAAATGCCTGTTATGTCCTAGTCAGGGGATACTGTGACAAGTTACAGCTCTTGGCTTTATGAGGGCCAGAGGAAACAAAGCAATAGACAGTTCCACACCCGGGTGGTGAGTGCCGCAGTGGAGAAATGCCACCGGTGTCCTGGAAGCAGGAACAGCACCGAGCTGGGCATCGGGAAAGCCCTTCGATGAAGGTGACCCTAAAGGGGACAGGATTCAATACTGACCCATTAAACAAGACAGAATGAGGAGGCGAAGAGACAGGACACCAGTCTATAAAAAGCCCTGGAGGCTTGAAACAACATGCTGATTTGGGGAAATTGATAGTTTAGTTGACCCTGAGGCCTGCAAGGCATGGGTTACAAAGGGGAAGAGTTCATATTTTATCATGAAGACAATGGGGTCTTTGAAGGAGTTAAACTAGGGCACTGAAATAATCAGATCTGCCGTTCTGGTAGATCCCTCTGGAGGAAAAGTAGGAGAAATAATGGTCTGGAAAAAGGATGGGTACAGATGAACCGGAAGCCAAGAGCCTTTTGTAGTAACGGGGGAAATAACTAGAATCACCTTGTTGGAGATCGAAAAGGAAATAAAACATTATTTTTGGGAACTGGCTGATGGAATGATCAATTCCATGTTTCTTTCACGGATAATAGGAGAGATGGATATCATTCAGATAGTCCAGACAGGAATATTTTAGGGAGGGGAGACAGAGAATTTAATTTGGAACAGGATGCATTTGGCTTATTCATGTGAGGATGCCCAGTAGAATTTGATACAGAAATTTGTGGCTCAAGAAAGAATTCTGTACTAGAGGTACAGATTTTGGAGACTTAAGCATGTAGGAACGGAGAATTTCACCTTTGAAGAAGTAAAAAGAAAAAGAAAAAGAAAAAGGTGGGGGGAAACACACAGAAAATTAAAAAGAAAAACATCTAAGACAGACCCTGGGAACACCAATTTTTTTATAGGAACAATTTAAAAACAAACCTGAAAAAAGGGCAGTGATAGAAGGCTGGATGACAGGAAGAAACACAGGAGAAGGCAGTTTAATGGAAGCCTGGGAGAACAAAGTAGACCCCGAAACAGGATTTTACAAGTAAATCAAGTAGGATAAGGAATGAGAGATCACAGTTGGATTTAACCAAGAACAACTTCAGTAATGGGTTGAGGAATAAATACGTGAAGTGGAGACACTGAGTGTGCACAATAATTTCGATCAGTTTGGTGCGCACCCCTTCCGGTATCTCCTATTTTTGAAGTCTTACGATTCCCTCAAGTTTAACTCATATGTTGCTTCCTTCTTTTCGCCTTACCTGCATAGCCAATGACCGACCCCCAAGCGAGATATAATATCACATTCTAATATCTAATATAAAGTGTTCGTCCACTTTCTCATTCATTCATTGAAATAAACTCTTAATCTCTTTATTATAATGGTGTATTGGGGGAAAACATGTGTTTTATTAACCCCTACCTTCAAGGATTGTGATCTAGAAACCACAGTATTACAGCCACCAAATATTTCCCAAAATGTTTGTGCCTTCAGAAGTGGCACGGCTGAATTTTTCAGGAAAACATACCAAGTTTGGATCATAAATTATACCACTGTATGCCTCTCTTATGGCACGTTATTCTCTTCTTTTTGTTGTGGATATCTGTTTTTATTTCCCTACTAGAATAAAAAGGACAAAGTCATCCTTTTATTCTGTTTTCCCCAGCACACACAGGAGACCTTCTCTTAGTGAATTGAGTTAAACTTCCCTAAATGTGGCCATATGTATCATGCTCTTTTTTTCCTTAAATCATTTTTGTCACAATGAGGCTTGCATTTTTCCTCTTTTAAGATATCAACTAGCCGCTGCCCCAGAGATTTCAGCCCTTTCTCTCTGCTACTTCCTCTAAATCAATAATTCATTCACATTTCTTACACCCAGACTCTTATTTCCAGTTTGAGCCGGTGGTGGCTTGAGGAGCCAACTCTGTTTTATTTAGCAAGCATTTAAAACCTAGCTTACATATTCAGAACGTAGCATTCAGTTTAAGTACGCAGAATAATTTTCCATCAGCCCCTTGACACTCTCTTAATCACGAAGTAAAGACCTTTACTCCCCCCCGCCCCTTGCACTAGGCTGAAGCTACCTAGGTAGTATTCATAGGTATTATAGGCAGGAAAAAACAAACAAACGGGACTTTCCTTCTCATATTCTCAATATGGACCAGAGCCCTAAAAGCAGTTAATCCTAAATTGTTTGAATTACAGACCATCAGCAGCAAGTTAATACTTCCTAGACTTTAAGAAATAAATACAAACTGAAATAATAACAAAAGCAGCTACAATTTGCCCTGGCCAGGTGGCTCCGTTGGTTGGAGCATTGTCCTATACACCAAAAGGTTGTGGGTTCGATCCCTGGTCAGGGCACCTACCTAGGTTCTGGGTTCAGTCCCCAGTCAGGGCACATACCTAGGTTGTGGGTTTGATTCCTGGTCCAGGTGCATATAGGAGGCAACCGATGGATGTTTCTCTCTCACATTAATGTTTCCCTCATCCTCTCTCTCTCTCTTCCTCTCTCTAAAAAGTAATAAACATATCCTCAGGTAAGGATTTAAAGAAAAAAAAAAAAACAGCTACAATTCGTTGAGTCCCTACTGTGTGCTGGATACAACAAAGCTCAGTCACTTCTCATAACAGTCCTCTGGGATGTTATCAAGCCCATTCCACAGATGAAGAAACCGAGGCTCAGAAAGCTTCCATTACTCTCCAAGGTTCACATTATTTCTGAAGCAATGAGCAAGAACTCAGATTTAAATTTGCCTGACGCCAAAAGCCTATGCTCATTCCACTACTACAGTCAAATGACATTTCAATGGGGACTTAGAGAAAATTTTATTATAACTGATATATATTGTCTTGAATATATATCATGATGAGAGCCTTTACTAACAGATGGAATTAGGAGCCCTTTCCATGGACTTTTAAGTCAATATTTCTGGAGGCTTTGAGCTCAGCTTTTCATTTCAACAGGGTTACAGGAGCTGTGTCTATGCGGACAGTCGAAGCACAGCCTTTGGAACAGCCTGAAATAGTCCAGGCTCATGCTATATGTCAAGTGGACATTCTAGGGACATAAGCAGGAACTTTCTGCAGAGCAATAAAAAGGTAAAATGTGATCTAGTTACTCTAGGCTTTCACATCTGACCCAAATCTATTTCTGTTAAGTAGATGTGAAATGAATGTATTGTAAACAGGTAAGAATTTGGTGTCAGCCTAATATGAAAGCTATATTTATTCTTCCCTGGGACCTAAAAGCAACAGCACTTATCCCAGGACTATACTATGAAAAAAAAAAAAATCTCTCTTTGATAAGAATAATTTTCCAAGGGAAGCTCTGCCGTTTGAGGAAGTTTTCTCTCTTGCGGGGTGCTCACGAGTGAACTTGGGCAACAGGGGAAAAGGAAAAGCAAATTGCACAAAGCCAAATTTGAATTTCAAATTGACTTGGCTCATACATTAATTAACCCAAACTTCTGCATCATTATTTGTTTCCAACCTTCCGCCTTACAGACAGAAGCATTGCAAGCGTGAAGGCATATTGCAGAAAATGTAGGTGTCTACAGACACTGAGATGGAATCGAATCTCTTTAGCCCGAGATTCAGAGAGGTTCATGGCACAGAGGCCGCGATAATGCAAATTGCTTTAGCACCCGGCTCCTTGGACCTACCACAGGGCTAAAAGGTCAGGACAATATTGGAGCACTTTTTCATTCCTAACATCATGTAGACTGCAGAGATCGCATCAGACAAAACCCCAGCAAAGTGGAGAGTGATAGTTGTTGCCCCAGGGCCAATTCAGGAAAGACAAGAATGTACTGAGTTGCTTTGTTTCCCACTCAAATGGAAAATAATTGCATTGCCTCCAATGAGGAAAATATATATTCTTGAAAATTAGATATACTATTTTAGTGAATAGGAAGTTAATGAAAAGCTTGGATTTTTTTTTTTTTTTTTTTTTTTTTTAGCTCCTAAAATTCTAATAATCTGGGCAAATGTGTGAGGTAGCAACTTGGAGTCAGCAGATATCAAAACCTGTATGTATAGTCTTATTGAGCTGCGCTTGAACTTGTTAAAGAGGCATTCCTAGTATTTGAGACGATGCCATACATTTTCTCGGTAACTAGTATTTTGCCCCCATTGCTGATCGGGAGGCCAATGCTCTCGGTAAAGAGGAGACTGAAGCAGAGGCGACGAATTTCCCCACTCGCAGGTGACAGTGCTGCCGGGGAATTCCAGGCTGACTCCACATCCAGCGCTCTCCCTTCAGCATGCACAAAGTTGCAGGGAACCACGAGCATCTGCAGAAAATATCTGCGTGAATGTACCTATAGATGGCCATGAGGAGAGTTAAACACGTAAATAAAAGTGGCCCTGGCCTACACTGCCTAAGAGGCAGAGCCTGTCTCTGGTGTCTCTTCTTGTTTCCCAAGCACCTGCCACTCGTAGTATTCCCACGTATTCCAGAATCCTGCCTTCCCGGGGAAAAGCCCCATTGCTTGAGTCTTTCCACAATCTCCACTTCAACTACCTTTGTCCACCAAAACCAACTGCTTTTTTTTCTTAACCCTATTACTACAAACCCTGCTGTCTTCAAATAATGTAGTAGGGGAATGAGCCTTTATTCCCACCAGGAAAAAAATGTTTGCGTTATCAATGATTCAGAAGGTAATTCTTGAACTTATGTTTCCTGACATGTGTTCTTTGATCAAATCACTTTAGATGTTCATTCCCAAACTCAAAGCTCTCTGCCACACGTGCGCACATTAAAAGCTGGGAGGAGTCTGCTTAGCTGCAGATCCACCGCCGGTAACGGAGCCCGACCACCGTCCTCTCTCGTGCGGACCACTGCCAGCTCACCTCCTCACTAGCCTTTCCACGCTTCCTGGACACACTCTCTGCTAGCACCTGAAGTGAGCTCCTAAAATGTAAATCAGATCAGGTTTCCCCTCTGTCCGCAACTTTTGAAGGACTCTGACCATGCTCACACACTTCTCACCGTAGCCCCAAGTCCCTCTGTGACCTCATCTGCCTGGACCACACTGATGTCCAATCACTGAGCACACCAGGTTCTCTCCTCCTCCCGCCCTTCGCACATGCTTGTCCCTCCGGCTACGATGCTCTCTCGTTCATTTCCATGTCTAGCTGCTTCTGGCCGTGGCTTACAAGCCACTACCTCACAGTCAATCGCATTTCTGAAGTATTTATTGCCCTGTTAATCTCTGTCTCAGCTCTTTTTTATTTCCTTCATTGTAATTAATACAGTTTGAAATCATTTTTATGTGTGTGTATCTGTTTCTTTTCCTTTTAATCACCCGCACTGGGATATAAATTCCATGAGGTCTGTCTTACTGACTCTTTCCATTCCT
Source organism: Tadarida brasiliensis (assembly GCA_030848825.1). Lineage (NCBI taxonomy): Eukaryota > Metazoa > Chordata > Mammalia > Chiroptera > Molossidae > Tadarida > Tadarida brasiliensis. The sequence goes on along the minus strand of CM061267.1, from coordinate 69,948,797 downwards.
AGCACTCAATAAATATCTATTTAATGAATGAAGAAATAGAACCATGTAGTCTTGTCCTATCCACAGCATTTTGCAATGTGTGTGGCCGTAAGACCTTTTTGTGGTACATCAACTCTTAATATTCTGCTGAAAATCTTTGGGAACTCTGCCTTTTCTGAAATAAAGTTAAGTAATAACGGGAATTTTCAGTACTGGTGCAGGTGTGCCTCGCTGATGATTTAAATCTTCCCTTAGACGTACTTCGAGGTGGGATTGACCTTCTGGTGTCATGTCCACGAGTCTAAATAGGTCTAGTGCCTTCTAAGGCAAAACCGCAACCAAGTTTGCAACAGGTGATTTTAGTCTACATGGTCCTTGAAGGATATGGGGTTTAAAAAAGTATCTAATTACTTCCATAAGTTATCATAACTGTATGCACTGTTCATGGCCTCTGTTGGATCTGTGATGTTTACCCCTACAGTTGTGTCCCAGCTGCCTTCTGGCCTATGAATAGAGGCAGGCATTTCTAAGTAAAATGCTAAAGAACTTTTCCACAAACTACTTTGCTCAAATGGGATTTTTAATAAGTATTTCAAGTTGCAATATGCAAAATTAGTTGAAATAAGAAGCACACCCACCCTTATAACCGACTCATTGCACATGGTAGGTCCTTAGAAATTAAGTTTTGGTGTTGGAAGTGACAGGACCATTACCTAAACAGAGCCAAATGTGAAACTTTAATCAATATCTGTTCCCCAGCAAAACGTAATGTCCAATTTTTAAGAGAAAACCTTTTTAAAAACTTTTAAGGAACCTTGAATTAAAACAGATTTAATTAAATATTTCAATAATGCTATAATGAAAATAGTAGCTAACACTTACATAGCACTTACTATGAACCAGTAATGTTCTAAGCCTTTTATAGATTTTAATATATTTAATCCTCATAGCAGCCCTCTCAGGTAGGTACTATTATTATCCCCTTTACACAGTGAGGAAACTGAAGCACAGAGAGGTAAGTGACCCACAGAAGAACACACAGCTAATCCACAACAGATTTGGAAATGAAACCAAGAAGGGCTGGCTCCAGAGAGTAAGTAAATTCTAAAAGGGAAATGTGCTTACTATAAATGTGTTTAAAACCCAACGGCATCTTTATTCATTATGATGCAAAATATTTTTCAGTTTTGCATTTTTGCAGGTCTCTCAACAGCGGATCCATGGAGTTCTCTCTTTTTCTTAGAAAATAAGAGGAATTAACCAGTGGCTTTCCTTATTTGTTCTAAACGTTCATCTCTGCAGCTGTCACGGGATGCGTCCGTGCTAATAGTATTCCACTCTGCTCTGCGGTTTACAAGAAGGGAAATTGTGCTCTACCAAGTTGACACCTCATTCATAAAAAGCAGAGTCAAATAGAAAACTTAGTCTGTTTTATTATTTTACAGTGTACTTTCTACTTAAAAAATAAATAAATAAATAAATAAACATGCAAACACAACCTCTTTATCCAATGTGGTTTTAAATAGAATTTTAAAACTATATTTTGATAACTTACATGGAAATTAGTCAGAAACCCGTGATATATATGGTTTTAATGACTCGGAAGAAAAAAAAAAGTGGTCTAAAAATGGCAAGTACAAATACTTTGAATTTTAATTAGGCTAAAAATGGTCAAGTTTCCTATTTACTCACTTGGAGATGATCAACTTTCCAAGATCTATTTTGGAGCATGGCCACTCTTTTCCATGTGTTCCACAAGGTCTCATTCCCCTGTGCTGACTCCGTGGGCACTCTGTGTACTGGTGCAATGGGAGGGACCTGTTCAGATGCCCCGAGGAAAGTCTGTGTGTACTTCCACATTCAAGCGCCTCAGCCATTTGCAAGTGGTTTTTATTGGCCATTTCTGATACGTTTTGAATTTATTTACCATTTCTCTGGTTATTTCCTTTTCTGATATTAATTCTAGAACTTTTATTTACAGTGTTAAGTGTTTCGTGCATTCTATTGTGTAATATGTTTTTATCTAAAGCTCTTTTTTCCCTCCTCCACTATTACAGCTCACTTTAAGAATAATGAAAAAAGAAATGGAAAATGTGTTTCAGGGACATGTCACAGAATATTGATCTAGAACCTGACTGTTTTGCATTAGATTATCCCATTTCCCGGTGAATCAGGTTGTCTTTCCAGCTGCAGGTTATCATTTTAGAGCCAAGGAAACAGGTGCACCAAGAAGTGAGAGGATTTTATCTTCCAAAGTTGTATGAAAGTGTAATCAAATTCATGGAGAAAAAGGATGCAGGGAAGAAATGTGTACGCAGCACAAGGAAAAACTGTTTTATTTCAATCTAGCTGAAAAAGAAAATCTACTCTTAACATTTCTTTCGTCCATTCGATATGACACTATATTTTAAGTACTCAAGAAAAAAATAGTTCAGGGTCTTCTTTGCCCTTTGTCAATCTCAAAATATTACAGAATCATAACTATATTACCCTCAATAATGCAAAATATCCTCTTAGGACAGAAAAATACAAAGCACTTGATCTTTAACACAGAAACTCATCCCGAATGCTTTTGGAGATGGAGCTGTGTCATTAATAGAAAAGGAGCAGTCATCATTCTATTCAGTTTAGGTAACCATTGAATAGGTGAATTAGTCAAATCAATTTAGCAGAAGCCCAAAGTTTTATAAACACTGCATTATAGAATTCATTGAGACCCTGCCTAAGTTTTTCCCTGCCAGAAAGCCAAAGAACAGTCAGTTGACTAACTTAGGAAGGTGAGGATCGAGAGCAGACTGGCTCTGGCGATAGCATGTTGAACCCTGAAAGATGATATGGAGCCTATTTTCTTTGATACTTCTGTGTTGGTTTAACAAAAGGGGGGGGGGGGGATTTCTAAGCCCGTTTTTGTTATTTGATATGTACCACCTCTCAGAGTAACAAGAAAAACACATTGGAGCTTTTCTTCATATTTGTTATAAATCCCCACCTGAATGATTCAGGATAAAAACCCTAGTTTTAATACACCAGGTTTTGTCAACAAAAGTTCTCTCTCACCATCAATTTTACATATGGATATCCACTCCCAGCCTCCACTCAGATTCTTAAATCCTAATGTCAGTTTATGTTAGTCCATGATCTACTTGTATATTTGAGGTATTTTCAAAAGAATGTCACATGTCCTTATCATGTTCCCTCTCTTCTCAGTCCCTTGTACATCTTCTAAAACAGCCATTTACCTTTCCCCACCGCTGAGTACACTCGCTCTCACAGATCATTAGAGCAGATCTTAGGGGCTCTAACCCCCTCCTTCATCACACAGGTGAGAAATAAAAGAGATATGACTTCGTCAGTGTCATAGATGCTCTCTCCTTTCCCCTCACTCACATATTTTTGGGAGGAATAAGGGAAATCTATTGCAGTTCCTCCCCATGGTGCATCAGACACTTACATTTGGATTCAGAGGTGAACACTAGAAAAATATAGCACATTCTCCATCAAGGAGACAAGATTATAGTAATATAGGCTGTTTATTTCTCCTTTTGACTCCATCACTGTCCAGAATCTTCCAGCTGGCCAGACTCCACTCCACATTAAATTCTAAAAGGGACCCTGGCCAATTTGGTTCAGCGGTTAGAGCACTGGACCGAGGACTGAAGTGTCTCAAGTTTGATTCCTGGTCCTGGTTGGGGGTCGTCAGGAGGTGACCAATCAATGTGTTTCTCTCACGTCGATGTCTCTCTCTCTGTCTCTCTCCCCGCCCCCCCCCCCACCCTATCTAAAAATCAATGGAAAAATATCCTCGAGTGAGGATTAACAAACAAAAAAGGGAGTTGGGATCCAGACATAATCACCATAGCGACTAGTGAGCAGTAGGTGTAGAGAGAAATGGCACCTTGGGTGACCCCCTGAGTTGTCCAGGCTGATGGACACCTGAAAATATCGACTTAGGCAGGAGACAAAGCAGGGTTATCTGGTCTTACCATTACTCGTTGTATCCAAGCTGGAATTTTGTTGTTGTTGTAAAGTCTTCATCTTTTTTTCTTTCCTCTTCACAACACTTTTAAGCAAAGCTCCAAAATAGATATTGCTGAGTTTTTACGTGGTAAACATGCATGTGTTTTGCTGCTAAGATTTCTCAGTGTGCTTGATGAAATAGCATTCAATACCTTCTCAAGGCAATTTGTTGATGGAATTGCTTTCAGATGTATTCAGAACCTTAAGGGACATTTACACGGGACAGGTGAGTTAGGGACATTTACACGGGACAGGTGAGTTTTCAGGCACATTACAGGGATTGGCTGGAGCCTGGGACAGAGTTCCAAGTAGAGCAGCAAATGAGATCATGTTCTTCCTTTTCTGGTTTGGGGAAGCCAAGGGTAGTCTGCCAACTGTGAATGCACTAGGGGAGTGGGGACGGAAAATGTCACAAAAAAATAATGATGACTATTATTAATTGGGCTTCTTATTTCTTAAAAATGCCAAATTATGTACAAACATGCATTATTTCATTTATGCTCCTCAACAACCCTGCAAGTTAGGTATTTTTACCTTCATTTTACAGATGGGAAAACTGAAAATCAAGGAAGCTAAAGAAATTAAGAAGAAGAAGAAATAGGAATAAAATAATTATAGTTAATAATATGTTTTTTAAATTTAAAAACTAACATTTTTGAGGGCTTATGTCGGTTCTTGGACAAAATATTATTCCTTTTAATTCTCATATAACCACAGACATTATTATTATACCCATTTTAGCTCCAAGGAATGGCAAGGCCTAGAGACTTAAAGAAAGATGATATAACCAACAGCAGAGGCAGGATTTCAACTTAAACAGCCTAACTACAGAGCCCATGGTTTGAACTGCTATCCTGTCCTCCTAAGAGCAGAGCATGCATTCTCACCCAGGGCTGTTTGCTGCTCAGTTCATGATTTTTAAAGTAGTAGTCCCACGTGAACTTGAAACAGTAGTTGTCAGATTTGGTCTGATGACCCACGCCCATGCTCAGTCGTCATCATCGTCTAGAATACACACACCAAATGATGGAGGCTCGTTCAAATGGAGTTGAGCTGTCAGCAAAGATCAAAGACAACATCAGGAGTTTCTCCTGCCATTGAAATGTCTATTTAAAAGATTGCACTTTGCATTCTTAAATATTTAAAAATTATAAGTTTGTCAACCCGAGGCCCCTACCTCACACTGTAGACAATGAAAGAAGAATTGTATTTATTGATAATGTTTTTAAAATCTGGGTTCTTTTTAAAAAGGAAAAGAATGTTTTTAGGGAATGAGGGGTGGTACACAGGGCAAACTCTGCAAAGTGCCCAAGATTAACCCTTATGCCAGCAAGTACCACTTTACAGTTCCTAAAGAATTTGCAAGGAAGCAGGTTCCACTTGAAAGAAAATGTTATCAGTGTATACACATATTTGTACAGAGTAGCACTTTCCATATACGAAACACCTAAGCTGTGTAGACTGTGTGCACACAGTCTAGAAAGTTCTTCCACATTCAGTGTCTCATTTGACCTGCACCCGACACTCCCGGGTGCCCTGCTGCTGTAACAGGAAGGGCGTCTTTCAGGACACACTACATGTCAGCATCGTTTGGCCACTCTTCACCTCAGTTTCCTTTAAGGAAGGAATTAAATCTTGAAAGATTTTTTCAATTTTATTTTTCAATTAACGTTTGCATTCAGTATTGTTCTGCATTAGTTTCAGGTGTACAGCAGGGTGGTCAGACAACCATATTCTTCAGAGTGCTCCCCCCGATATTTTCAGTACCCACCTGGCACCATACATCGTTACCACAATATTATTGTCTATATTCCCTGTGCTGTATTTTACATCCTCATGACTATTTTGTACTTCTGAATCCCTTCACCTTTTTCACGCAGCCCCCAACCACGTTCCCCTCTGGCAACCATCAGTCTGTTCTCTGTATCTATGAGCCTGTTTTAAATAAAGGAAGAGAAGTGCCGAGCATGGTACAAGGCCTGTAGCAGTCAATAACTGCTGTTATTATAATTATTAGAATCTTCATTTTACAGATTATAAAACTATAACTCAGATTCAATCATGAACTAAAATAGCTCACCTAGTTAAGTGATGGAGTTGGGGGTTGAACCCAACTCTGTCCACATCCCAAAGCTGCTTTTGGTTACCCGTCACCCACAACTCTATGTGAAGCCCAGACATCCTTTTTCACTGTCTCACACCACAGTTACATATGGGCACAGCACTTGAACCTCTCAGTAGGAAAATCAGATGAGATTTTAAGTGACTTATTGTATATATCACCCCAACAAAAATAACACTGAAACAAATGCAAGTAGGAATGGAAATCATAAAGATCACCCAATGACATGAAGAGTAAGATTCTCCAGGGCTTAAAGGAGGCAGTAGCTGAAGGTCATCAGTTTAATGGGAAAATAAAATTTGAAAGTGGACTCTTAATTTTTATATCTATGAAAGAGACCTCACTGAGTGACTAGTGAATGCTAGCAGATATATTTTCCTAAATTGAAGACATTGGTTCTGTGTTCTTTGATTTTTATTTAAATGTCCTGAAGAGTGGCTTCGTCTCCCTAGGACGGAGGGAGACTTTGATTGTAAGTGGAAGATTAGAAAAAGTAGGTATCGCCTTGATTCCTTAGTCAAAACTTTGTTTTCATCATAATGCGAAAGAAAAAGAAGTTTCTGTCTTTTTAAAGAGAAAGGAGAAGTATGACTGTATTAGGCCTTACAGCGAGCAAATGAGGAAGGAAAGCCCATTTTGTTCTTTCAGAGAGGTTTTCTCTTCATACCGGCACACTCTAATTTGAAGCTCAGTCTCTAGTTCATCAGAGATCTGGAGCTTAAATGGCTGCTTTTAACATATTCAGAGACAAGTGTATATTCAATATACACTGTGCTGTGAGAATGAATACCTTGAACCTCAGGAATTTAACAGTTAAGTTTCATATCTTCCTGTGATTTTGGGTGCAAGAGCCTGTCACGTGGTGTGCCAGCCACCGTACGGGGAAGATAACACGGCTGGATCTCCCCAGGAAGTTAAGATTCATGAAGTTAAGTTATATAAGTTAATAGTTAGTCAGAGACACCAGTGAGAGTACGAGAGAGTGGGAGATAATGTTTGAGAATCTCACTTGCTGCATCGATTTATGAAAATGGCTTGAAAATATTTATATCCAAAGACCAACATATTTCTTCAAACATTGATTTTGCTCTATTAAAAGTATTGAATAGAAATTTTCCAAAAGGTTTTTGTCAAGTACCTAAGTGTGTTGCCAGCAACTCACCACCGCTCCTGAAAGCTAGGAGGGGCGAGAGGCACAGCAGTTAGCTCTGGGTCTATTTCAGCTCGTGGAAATGCTAGGTGAAATCCTCAACTGGACTTAGAATACCAATAAATCATTTTGTTAAGCCATAAAAGGGCAAAGGCCTTGGTACAGACCTCATGAGAGTGTGGAAGCTACTTCGGGGTTGTTTTGTTTTGTTAACTCTATGCTCATCACTTTTTTGAACTATATCTTTTGTAGTGAGAATGCTGGAGTTCCATTTTCTTGGCAAATTTCAAGGATACAATACAGTATTTCTAACTATGGTCACAATGCTGTATGTTGGCAGGCTATAGAACACCAGATCTGCCCAGCTTTGCTGGACAGCAATCATGGGAACTGAGGGTGGAGAGCAGAAAAGTCTAGGCTTACTGGTACCCAGTTCATCAGGTCTGCCCTGTGGACTGTGTGTGAATCTTGCTAAGAAAGAGATAAGCCAAAGAACTTATATGCATATATGCACAACCAATCTACACAAACACTAGGCTGGGGAAGGCAGGAGGGGGTGGGAGCGGGAAGGAGGGGGTCAATGGGGAAAAAGGGGGGCAACTGTAAGACTCAACAATAAAAATAAATAAATAAAGTAAGTAAAAATAAAAAAGAAAGAGGTGCTGCAGAAACTTGCCTAACTTGCCAAGCAGTTTGTAAAGTTGCCATTCTTTCCATATTTTCTCAGAATAATTGTCTCGACTTCTCTTCTATCCCTGTGACATGCAAGTTGATAGGGAGAAGGGGTTTATCAGATGTCCGATTTTTTAACCTCCTACCTCCTCTCCTCACTACACTGAAGCAGTTCTCACATCTCAGCCAGCAACAGGATCATTTGGAGGGCTTGTTAGCACATACTGCTGGCCCACCCCGGAGTTTCTGATTCAGTCTATGGTGGGACCACCCAAATTTGCGTGTTTAGTGAGTTCGCAGATGATGCTGACGCTTTTGGTCAAGCTCACAAATACTTCCCAGGTATCCCTTTCAACACGCTCTCTGCCCCATCCCTTCCACAGCTCAGGGGCTTTTCGTCTGAGGGCTGCGTGCCCGCTGCTCCAGCCCCGCACCAGCCCTGGCTCCTCGCTGCCGGGTCAGGATGTCCACAAAGCACCAACAATAGTTCAATTGTGTTTTGAGTGAAGCATTTCAGATGCTTTACTTCTTCACTGTCCTCGTCTCTAATATTTTCTTTTCTTTCCATATTTCCAGTACTGTCTTTCTGATATTTTCAAATTCACATCAAAAATAGCCAGGTAAATGCAAAGAACAGGTTGTTTTCTCCCTTATTTTTCTTCATTCTAGTTAAATGTTGATTAATATAATAAAAGGAATCACCTTTATCGAAAGGATTATCAAAAACAGCGAAACATGAAATCTGCCCTCCTCTCTCAACCTCTACAGAGTCTTTGACAGATTTAAAAAAAAAAAAAACACAAAAATAAACCCAAAGACTGCCACTCTCTTTATTTCATATGGCTTTCTTCTAGCTCATTAAAGGTGAAGATTCCAAGACATGGCTACTTTTCCTCCCTAAAACAAATGGCAGAGTGAATAATGTCCTTTTAAAAAGTACAAATAAATTTCGTATTACTTGTCAAAATTGCAAATGTTCATATGCTTTGGCCCAGCATTTCTATTTATTATCTACCCTAAAGAAATGAGGGCCTTGCCCTGGCCGATTTGGCTCAGAGGTTAGAGCATCGACCCACAAACCAGAGAGGCCAGGGTTCGGTTCCCGCTAAGGGCACGTACCTCGGTTGCAGTTTGTCTCCACCCCGGTTGAGGTCGTGTGGGTGGCAACCACTCGATGTGTCTCTCTCACATCAATGTTTCTCTCTCTCTCTTCTCCCCTCTCCCTCCCGCTCTATCTGAAGATAAATGCAAGAATGTCCTCGGGTGAGGATAAAAAAAAAAAGAAAAAAAGAAATGAGGGCCTTTTTGTACTTGGCAATATTATTTGTAATACTGAAAAGATGGATATTCCCTAAACACCAATCCCCAGGGGGATATGTAAATGTAGTATGGCACACCCACAGTGTGCAGTACTATGTGGCCAGGGAAAAAGAATGAAATATATGTACAGGCATGGGAAAATGTTCATTGCATATTAAGAAAAAGAAAGTTTCAGGTGAATATATCTAGATAGATCAATAGATCCTGTTTTGTAAAATTATACATTCTATGAACATCTATATATGCACAGAAAAAATACAGAGAATGGTAAACCTCAAATTGGTAATGGTTTCTACTGAGCAACTATGTTGAAGAAGTAAGATGGATATGAGGGAGAATTTTAATTTTGATAATATAAAATAAATTATAAAATAAAATCAAAGTTCTCACCTGTTTAGATTTTATCATTTAAAAATATGTATTTTGTTAAAGGCAATAAGAAAATGGAAAATATTTTTAAAACAAATTTTAATTAATAAGTAAAGAACATATTAAAAACATTTCAAATAAGACAGCATAGACCATTTCTTCTTGAAAGGATCTCTGAGTGCAAGAAAAAATACTTCCCATTTATATCTGATTCAAGGATATCAATGCCCTAGAGTGCCAAGCTTTGCTTTCAGACTTTTCCAGGCCACTGATAATAAAAGCCATCCAAATTCCATTTCCGTTTTCATCCTCCATCCCTACTCTGCCATTTTAAAGCAAGAACTTTCCCTGGAAAAACAAATTCAAGTATCCCCAAATATCTTGATAACTTAAGGATAACCTTAATGGATTCAGAAGGGATTAGATACCCATGTCCATTTTTGAACTCTTTGCAGGATGTAGTATATGGTTAAGTTAAGCCACGCAGTGTGAAATATCTGCTCCATTATTTGGCCATCTGAGTTACTCAGCTCTGTATTACGGATTAATTTCAACCTTTTTATAGTGGGTGAAAAGGACCTCAGTGGATATGAGTTGTTTTAATATGATTAAAAATTAAGCAGAAATGAGTGTTCATTCATGTGAATGTATGAATCTGTTCACCAATCAGCCTCTAGTCCATCTCTTTGCTTTCAAGTTCTTATTTATCAAGACCTGTTTTTAAAGCTATGTTTCAGATTAAATGTTAGTTTGATGTTTTTACCTGTTCTAATAAACCTATGATCAACTCAGTGCTATGCTTAATCCAAGTCATTCCGATACAGTCATTAACCTGCATTAATAAACGATTTAACAATTTTGAGATTCAATGTCTGCCCTTTGATAAACGTCTATCCATCCCCTCAAAACAACTTGAAGGGAGGCATCATTCCAAATGCTTGCATTTCATCTGCTCCATAAGTATCTTTTTGCTGTTTAAACCATTATCAAATGTATTTGGGGCTACCAGCCCTAGTCCCGTCCAGCTGTTCCCAATGACCCCGGGAGCATGCAGGCTTGCCATTTTCGTAGCCAGTTTGAGGATAATGAGTCCGTCTTTCTCTAGCCCACCCACAGTCCTGAGGGCTCTGAGGTCACTGCGCCTGCGCTGCTTTGGAGCTCGGCTAGGGTCCTGCTGGAGCCTGCTCCAATCAAAATCCCCTCTATCAAGCTCCGATCTTCCATTCATCCAGAACTTTCTCCAGCCCCATGCAGAGTATTGACACGACAGTAGTAGTTCTGTTTGAAATTCTCTGTCACTTGGCTGGGACCTGTCTGCATAGAAGTCCCCACGAGCCCTTAGGCCCTAGGGAGATGGCACCTGACAGTAATCCCATAACCACAAGGCCCCTCAGTGTAGTAGTTAATTGCGGCCTCTGCAGTCAGAGATTCTAAGATCAAGTCTTGACCTTGCCAGTTACTGGCAACTTGACCTGGGGTGAACAATTTAATCTTCCTGTGCCTCAGTTTTCTCATCTACTCAATAAAGATTTTAGTTGCTACGTCTCAGAGTTATTGTCAATAAAGATTGAATGAGTAAGGCTCTTAGCACAGTGTCTGGCGCAGAGTAAGTGCCCAAATGTTAATGATATTATGTCAAATTTAAATGGCATGTGCTGTTCTGTTATTATATTATCATAATCTATTCTATTCTATATAGCCTGGCAGTTGGATGAGTCCTATCTCTGCCTTTAGAATTCGGCACTTGTCCTATCCCTGAAGCTAAGAATTCTCTTTGAAACACAGTGTTTAGCTTAGACTAAACAACCTGTTGCTACTTGGCCTTCGACTTTCTGGTCTTCCCAATGAACTATTGCTGGGCTCTGTATCCTTATAGTTCTCTTACATCCCTTATTTAAAAGGTTGAGGATGAGTATCAGCCCTTTGGGGAAAGAAGTTATAACTGGGTCATCTTTAATAACTTAGGTCGCTTCTATCTCCTGTGATCTCTTTGCATATAGATGTCCTTTCTTTGAGGATAGTTTGCATTGTAAGATGGTTCCTAACCTATAAAGTATAGGAAGTGTTGACAACTTTTCTTTCCAATTTCTAAAAAAAAAATAGAATAACATGAGAAATAAATATACTGTCAAATGCAAACTAATAAAAATGGTTCCTCGAAGCACAAAAACACATTTTTATATGTCAGTTTTCATAATGGTTTATTAAAAATGCACATCTCCCCATGAAAAAAATAAACAGATAGAACCAGAATCCTGAGGCAGCATACCGAAGGTGCCATGGAAATGTCACACCACAACTAAAAGTGGAATAGACGTGGCAGCCTGAAGCTTACCTTTTGATCCTGACAGGTTTCACAACTAAAGTTTCAATCCAAACATCTGAAACAAATTCACAAAAAAAGAAATGGCCATCAGGTCTCTTCTCATTTGTCCACTCTAGAGCTCTGTGTTGAGAAGTATGCTGAGGTCACATCTAGGCATGCTAGTGCCATGTATGGGATTAATATGTATCATGGTGACAGCAGTGGGAGGTGATGGGATTTGTTCCTCATGGTTACCAGCCCTGTTTGTGTATACCAGCCCACGTATACATTTCCTTTATGTAGCATGGTGCGCATTGTGTAGAAAGGGGGCGTGCACTGGCGTTTGGGGGGTGGGGCAAGCATTATTCTGAACCAAGCACGATTCAGAACACTTCACATGTGTTCATTCATTGAATAACAAAGCAACCCTAAAAAAATACATGCTATTATCAACTCCATTTTACAAATGGGGAGAGTGAGGCGCAGAAAAACATCAGCCACTTGCCCAAGGTGATATAGCTAATAATGAGCAAAGTTCATTGGCAGAGCCGTCACGAACTCTGGTTACACACAGTGTCCTCATCACTGCCTCCAGAGTTTTTGTGGGGGGAAAAACTCACAATAGAGAGTAAATTTGCATGAGTACCTTTCTGCAGCATACATTTTGTAAACCTAGCACGATAGCACCTTTGTGTGGGTAGGGATCTTGCTGGTTATCCGGACCAAGCTTTCACCTGTTAAAGGATCCAATCCCTAGTACCCAGTCCCAGCTCAACGTCTCCAGGTTCTTCCCTTACTGAACAGCTCTCAAAAATCTCCTTCCCTGTGAGCCACTCCTCTGGTCCTCCCTGTGTCCCCTGCGGAGCAAACACTAACCTGCACCCTCTTCCGAGGGATGGCAATCCACATCTTGTCAGTGAAGTCTCTCCACCCTGAGTGAAACTTGATACGCAAAGAGACAGCACATTTTTAACACAATCCATCATTGAGTGAAAGACCATTTATTTTAAAGTGTCCTCCCTCTAAAACCAACATTATACATTTCAAAATAAAAAGAAGGTAATTAGGGTTCACATTTCCATTCAGCAGTTTAAAAGGATGGATACTTTCGCCATTACCATAGAAACAAATTATCTGTTTATCCCACCCAATGAGTAAGAACTTGCCAAGGGTTGTCGGGCGTAGTCCACTGATTGTGGTCCACCATGTGCGACGGGACAGAGGAAGGGGGTGCTACACAGGGAGGAAGGGAGCTCTACTGGAGCAGTGTTCTTATGATGGCCCTCAATTCCTTGTTGTTTGAAGTTCACAAATAACAATGTATTAGCATTCTATTCTTCATGTATGAAGATAATGCTAATTATCAAAGATTAACTCTGAAATTAACCTAGTTATGTCCTCCAGAGAGGATGGAAATGGGCCAAAGGGAGATCATTACAGAGATATGATTTAATATAAAGTTTTCATATCAAACCTGATTCACCCAAACATCAGGCCGTGGAATTGACTTTCTAAAGGTGGGGCTGAATAAAATATGGCCAATCAATTGATTCACCAAGGTCACGCCTTGACTTAGTTGTAGTTGAAGTCTACGCATATGCTCACTCATGTGCATGCCAATGGAGCTGAGCCTTAGTTTTTAAATTACTACTTAAACGTAAGCCTTGAAACAACGCTGCCTTGCAAAGGGCATCACATGAATAGCTAGGACACCAGGGTTCCAGTTCAGCTCTGCTAACAGGTTCTGTGACTTTGAGTGAGATCCTAATATTTATTGAGCACCTGTTAGGCTTTGAGAAACTGAGCTGAGTATTTTATCTTATCTAAGTTTCATAGCCACTTTTTAAGTTATATAATACATTTACCTCATACAAATGAGGAAAGTAAATTTCTGAGAAGCTAATTAACAATGGCCAAGATCACTCCGCTGGTAAATGACAAAGCTGGGGTTTGACACAAACTTTTTTTCTGCATTAAAATATTTCCATCACTTAACCTCATGAGTCTTACTTTACTTCTTTATAGAAGTGAGGTCTACATTCTCGCTTTATCCTTTGTAACTTTGACATTCTCTAATTTCAGTGTAAATATTTAAATTTAATGTCCTGTTCTATTATTATTATTATTATTATTATCCATTATCCACTTCACTGAATCCTGGCAGACCTTTTCTCTCAATTTGTGTTATCTGTATCAATCATTTATCTCTGTCCCATTTACCATATAATGAAATCTACTTGGGTTGTCTTAACATACCACATCATTGTGATTTAATTTTACATTCGGTATATATGTAAAATAAAGTTAAATATTGCATAATTTGGCTCCTGCAATCCAAAGCTATAGGTTCCCTTTGCTAAAAGTTGAGGTGCTGGCACCTCTTGTCCCCTCTGTCCAGCCGTTGCCACACAGGATGGTCCCTATATTTGTTTTTCCAAAGAGCAGGGGAAAGAAATCCCTACGACCTTTTCATTTTTGTGTCACTTTTGGCCTGGTGCCTACAAATAAAGTTGTTATTGCATATGTGCAAATGAATTCTAAAACATCTGGCACTAAAAAAACCCTCTGAAGGACATTGTTGCTGTTGTTTTGTTGTTACTGTTTGAGCATTATAGGTTTGATTCTAAGAATCTGAAGCAAAAAGCCTTCCATAATAAATGGGGAAATAGCTTGTTGTCAAATAAGTTGGAAAAGTTCACTTGCATATATCTCAGAGCTTTATTCAAACTACCAAATGCTCTTAGAAGCCTCTCTGTTGAAATGCACATTTTAAGTTCTTGAGCGCATTTCTTGGTAGTTGACAAGTTGTCCAGTAGGTGGCAGAGCGTTAACACTCTGTTAATGGCTTTTCCTGTTAAAAGGAGTATTCTTAAACTTGGTTTGGAAAACAATCTAAGGAATAACTTACTTTGTATGTACAGTGTTGAAACATACATGCAGCATATTTATTTCATTTTCAGAAGTATATTTTGAGATTAAATAATTTCTGAGCTTTTATATCTCATTTGGGATTTAACTTTATACTCCTTCGTTATGCCTCCTTCCTCCACATAGTTCTGTTACACGTTTCTAATCATTTTTTTTCTTAGAAATAAGTAGAAGCAGATATAGAATGGAAGTGGGTTTTTCAGAATTACAATTATTTATTGGCAAACTTCTTGGAAGTGAAAATTTGCAGAATCAAGATGACTGGTTTGGGAATTGCCGAAACCCATATTGCTGTCCTGCACTTTGCCACTGAACTGTCGTAGTGGCTGAGCAAAAAAACAGGAGGATCACGTCTACAAACTATGCAGATAATTCAGACAAAATCATCAATGCATTCCAGTTATTTGAATATATCAGGTAGGTATTCTGTCATCTTTAATCTATCCAGATATTGTACTTGCCTAATAGCCTTTTCCAATTGTCCCAGTTCCCACATGTCATTTTCTCGTGTGTGTGTGCGTGTGTGTGTGTGTGTGTGTGTGTCCTAAGTGGAAATTCTTAGTTACAATAAATTAAATTCTAAAGGTACTAAAATCTGCCAAGCTTGATCAAATTGACAAATTTCTCCACTAATTTGCCTTTAAGGGGGAAATAAAACCACCTAGCACAGTACGTAGTAAACGCTGTCTCACCAAGTCATAGTTTGGAGAAGCAAAACTGCTTAAATGTTCTGTGCTGGGGAAAATAGAAAGGATTCCACCTCACATTATGACATATAGTTTTATTTAACTAAAGTCCAATAAATGATGAACTCCATCACTGTGTTCTGAAGCAAATCATTGCATTTCATCATATTGCCAGCCTGATCTCTCCAGAAGATAAGATTTTTAGTGATTTAAACTGAATTGCCTGTTTGCACTGTTTAAACCACTGTTCCATCAGCAGCACATGGTAGTTTGGGACAGATAAGCTCCTGGATAGCCTCCCCCACCCCACCCCCAATGAATGCACTGGTCATTGTAACAATATTTAAACACTGCTGTGGTCTTTACATCTCAGTTGAGTTGTGAAGATGCAGAACTGCATTCGCTTGGCATTCCCATTAGCTCTTACTTAACAGGGTCTTCGGCAAACCTTCCATCTGCAGAGGGTTTATCCAATCAGATGGTCTAAATGAATTCTAAGGCCAACCTCTTCATTTTTTTTTTTTTTTTTACTTTAATCTTTTCATCTTGATACCCTATCCACAAATCTTAACTTAAAATTATTTTCCTGGGAAACTTTGTTTGAAAAATAATAACTTCAGCCTCCAGAGTAATTGTTTTTATATTACCTAATGTCAGCTTCCGAAGCTGGGTATTGTAAGTGGTTCACAAGCTGAGAATGCACAGGAAACAAACTGGGAAATTCAGTAGCTGAGAAGACCTCATTCTATCCTTTCTACAGACTTTTCCCTTTTCCCTCTCCACCTTCCCTAAATGAAAGGGGCATAGAACTGAGAATTCTGAGAAGCACTCGGAAAATGTTATTGCACTTAAATATAAAATTAAAAAAAAAAAAAACAGGAGGTCTAAGAGTACTTTATTATCATCTGTCTGTAACACTGACATAAACCTCCAGGCAAATCGTAGGGCCCACGTGGTGTGTGGTCTTGTCTTGCTGTTCACTGGAGACAGAGCACATGCCCAGCCTGCTGCCTGGCACCTTATTAGAGTGAGCTATTAATATCCTCTTAATATTTCCTGAGGAATTCTGCTCAAACATTTTTTCTGAAAATATGGCATTCTCTTTCGTTTTAGTAGTTTCAGAGTTTGTAAATTTGCAGCGGGTTTTTTTGTTTTGTTTTTTAAACAAGGGGAGAGAATGTGTGCTTAAATGCTTCACTTATTTAGCCCTTTTATGCAAGAGAAACACCAGCGTGGAGTGTAGCAAGGAGGCTCTTGTGTTGATTCCAACCCCACCCCCTCTGATGATGAAAGCAGGGTGATATGAGGTCAGTCCCACAGTAGCAGAGGGACTAAAGTTTAACTTCAGGAAGTTGACAGTTATTTTTATTTAGATTTTTTTTTTAATTAAAAACACTGTGTCAAAAATCCAGCAAAAATAATTGGCAATAGAAGCAAAGAAATTCCAGACTCAGAAGTCCCATGAAGTCATCGCTATACCTCTTGCCAGCATAGGGTCTTTTAAAAACATGTTCTCAGGGTCCTGGCCAGCCTAGCATCAGCTGCCCCAAAGATGGGGCTTCCGTCATTTCTTTGGCAAAACATCACCGAAGTCCAGCAGGCAAGGTCTTCTGACCTGCATTTCCCAGCTCAGTGTAACCCCCGTACTCAGAGATACTGCATTAACTTTCTGTTAAATGCAACTTGTTGACCCACATTTGCTTCCTTTGAGCCTTTGCATCTAGAAGCAAAATTTACATTGTGAAGTTCAAATTCTTTTGATATTTACCATCAAAATGACCTTGCCTTTCTAAATCTAAATTTAACAAAACCAGCACTCTACACTTGGGGATAGGACAAGATTTTTAATGTATGTGACATGAAAAGCAACAGCATCCATGAAGGCCACAATGTATTGAAGAGGCGAATAGGTTTTCCTTTTTTCCTGTTAATAATATCAACAGGAATAGCATGTGTATGGGGCCTCCCACTTTGCAAAGTAAGCCAAGATACATTATCTCATGGGTGTTTTATTCTTTCGGTTCCACCAATTTAACACCAGTCTCGTGCACGAAGCAGCCTGGGGAGAGAGCCCAGGCAAGAGTAGCAGGCAGCGTGTTTTGGGCCCTTCCCCGGCACCCAGGGGAAGTGGGGGACAGCTCGTGAAAAGATGAGTTCATGTTCAGCCTGGGAAAGCCACACAGCAGCCTTTCCTGCTGCTCGGCATGAAATGAGCCATGAGCAGCATGAAATCACTGACCACAGGTGTAGAGATTCGCAGTGACATAAATATCTTTGCTGCTTAGCAGTTGGAGGAAGGCTGTGGGAAGATTTGCCGCAAGCTCCTCCCGGCCAAGTCTGCCTTTATAAAGAAATGGTCGTTTAGGACACACTGTTTCCAGGGAGCTTGATGCGTCTCATCCCAACTTCCAACGAAAGGACTCACGAAGAAGAACTAGAGAAAGATGTGGGTATCTCAGGCCATTCTAAGGAAAAGTCTAAAAGAAAAAATCGTAAAGTACACAACTGGTAGGTATGTTTGACCACAAACTTAAAATCTTCTGTGTGTTAAATTAAAAAAAAACAAAACCACTCATAAACAAAATTTACAAGGACACATAAAGGCAAAATTGTAATCTATATGACAAAGTATTAACAATACAACTATATAAAATATTTTTAAATTCTTTTTAAAAATGGGTTTAACTGATATGCGAATATGCAAAGAAAATGAAAAGCAAATCACCAAAGGAGGGGTAAAGTCATAAAATATATTAAAAGTATTCAAATTCACTAATAATGAGATATATGTAAATTAATGTAATAAATATACTGTTTGACTATGAAACGAAGACTTTTTAAAATTGTAACTTTCAGCCTTAGCTGGGATGTGGAAAGGGGAGACTACACCATCTGATTTCTATTTTAAACTTGTCTTCTATTTTACTTAGTATCAGACCAAATGTTACCTATATATTTTATTTATTCATTTCTGCATTATTTTGTGGGGGGGAGGGGTTATCAATGGAAGCAGGATACAGTTGGATTTTTAACCAAATTAAAAGTTATAATCTTTTAAAGGAAAATATATTCCAACTATGTTTATTGTCATATTGGCATGATTGATCTTAAGTTCTGCTGTACTTTTCTAGTTTCCCTTCATTCTGCATTTTTTATGTAGTCTATGCTTTGTTTCTTTTCATTTCTACTTAAATTTAAAATGTGGAAGTCCTATAGTAATTATTATCACATATAAATATAACCTAATTACTAATCATAATCATTATAAACAGGTCATTAGGTTGATAATGACCCAAAATATTTGGGCATGGAAAAAATGTCTTACAATATAAGAAAAACTTGACAAACAACTAGCACAGAGTGATCCCATGTATATATTATTATATAATATTCACATACATATACACATAAGAGTCATAGAAAAAGACTGAGAAGGAAATATATCAAAATGGCAACATTGATTGTCAGCTATTTCTCAGTTATGGGTAATTCTTTTCTCTGCTGTATATTTTTTTAATTTTCCAAATTTTATGTAATGAGTTTGTACTTTTTTATAATCCAAAAACAACCACTAAAGTGAATTGTAACTTCATGCTTATTAATGAATTTCTCAGAATGCAGAAACATCAGAAACTCTTCTAATGCCTTGCAGCAGATTACAGGGATTACCTAGAAGTCCAAAAACCAAGTTTGCAGTGGATGGTCACTTGAAGAAGGGTGGCTAGTTCCAGCCACACACGCTCTGTATCTGTCAATGGACAAATGAGTGGAATGGAACTTGACTTGGACTCTTCCAAACTGTTTACATATGTTAGCACACAAGTCACAGCCTTGAGATGCCTTCCAGGCCATAGATTGTTTGACATATAACGAAAGAACATAAAGCGTTAACACTCCAGCCCCTGTTTTTTTTTTAATTTTTTTTTTTATCCTCACCTGAGGACATTTTTTGCATTTATCTTCAGATAGAGTGGGAGGGAGAGACGGAGGAAGAGAGAGAGAAACATCGATTCGAGAGAGACACATCAAGTGGTTGCCATCCACATGACCCCAACCAGGGCCAGGGACAAACTGCAACCGAGGTACATGCCTTTAGCAGGAACTGAACCAGGGACTCTCCTGGTCCGAGGGCCAACGCTCTAACCGCTGAGTCAAACCGACCAGGGCCAGCCTCTGATTTTTTAATAATAAAAGTATCTGGCCCTGGCCGGTTTGACTCAGCAGGTAGAGTGTCAGCCCATGGACCAGAGAGTCGCGGGTTCCTCCGGGGCCCTGGTCGGATTGTGCGGGAGGCAACCAGTTGATGTGGCTCTATCACATCGATGTTTCTCTCTGTCTCTCTCTCTCTCCCTCCTTTCCACTCTATCTGATGATAAATAGAAAAATATCCTTGGGTGAGGAATAAAAAAATAAAAAATAATTTAAAAACAGTATCTGAGGTATTGTTCTGAAGTCAAGACTTAATGCAAATGAAACAGCAATGTATCTTCCCCCAGTTTCTATCACTTAATTTCTTTTCTGTTGCTCTTGGTCTTAAAAAGAATTCAGTACTCAGTTTCATGGTCGTTTACAAAGCCTATGATTTTGTTACTTTGGAGTTTATAATCCAAATTGTATCTATTATTCAACCCAGTGGAGGAAATTTGCATGGCAATCATAGGTTACAAATTATAAACTCAAAACACAACTGAAAGTGTGCCATCTTTACAAGGCACTGTGAGTTTTAATGCCAAATCATTTGTCATTTTTCTTAATCAAATTTAATTTTTTGCTACCAAATATTTTCTGTTGAATCCTTCCCAATTGATTGTAAATGGGGAAGGAGAGAGGTTGAATTAGGTTGATTTATAGAGCAGTGCTAATGTTAATATATTCCCATTCTCTATTATACCACTTAAATATAATAAAGATGTATATCCTGTCTTTAAAGGTGTCTTAACGTTTGAGCATATTTTAGAAATAGCACAATTGTGAATAAAAGAATAAAACAATGCAAATTGTTTAAAAGGAACAAGAAAAAGCAGAGTTCACTACACATTTAAAATAAATTGATTACTACTGGGCACTAAATTTGTCTTCAATTTTTCTGTAAGTAAATGCAAATAAAGAAACCCTGCATTGCATGAAGATTTAAAAAAAAAAAAAGCTAGAAAATGTATCAGCAAAGATCAACTTTTTGTTGGATCTCAAGTCACATGAAATTTTATCACATGGTTCCATTTATTTAACAGTATCGAGCATCAGCACAAAATCCTTTCCACCACGGTTTTACTGAAGATAAGGTGCCCGTATGTAAGTGGACAGTGTGTGTTGTTCACCTGCCCTCCATACAAGCACCTGTATTCTAACCATTGACTTGTCTTCCTACTTAATGTACTGAGGCAGCTTTCAGAGGTACTGAAAACTCGCCAAGTTCAAAACTGAACTACCTGCCTCTCGAATCCTGCTGAATTAATCAGTGTTTTTGATTGCACACAACAGAAACTAATTTGTAGTTGCCTTAGCAACTGGTATTTTGTTGGAAGGCTCCTAGGGCAGCTTACAGAAACTGAAAGCAGCTACTCTCTACCCCTCTAGGGCATGGAACTAGACATTGAAAGCCTGCAAAAAGCCTGGCAGTACTTTCTTCCTAGCTGTTATCTCTGCTGCTCTCTGATTAGTGGCTTCATTCCACTGCAGACCCATGCCATCCATGTCAGAGGACAGTTGCCCCACAGATTCTTCTTTGACATGGGTCCTCCGGTTCAGGCCATACAAAGACATGGGCTGCCTCTTTCTCTTACTCTCTAGAAATTGCCATAGGAATGCTTTTTTCAGTTCCCAGAACACAACATGCTCTCTTCCCATCACAGTCTTTGCCATGGAATGCTCCCCCCTTTACCCACCAGCACACCTTTGCCTAACTAGGTATCCTTAGGTACTCAACTTAAAAGTCGTTTCCTCCAGGAGACCTTCCCTTAATTCTTAGATCATTTATTCATTCCTTCATTCCACTCAACAAATATTTACTGAGCACCTACTAGGCATCAGTCACATGCAAAGCTATTGAATGAACACTGGTCCCTGTCTTCATAGAACTTTTAATCTATGATAAATACACACAGCTAAAGCACCGTTATAGAAGTGCTTTCAGAAATATGATCCATTCTGAAAATGGTGAAAACATTAAATACACCAAAAAAAATGCTTCAAATTGTATTATTCTATGCCACAGAGAAAGATGACCATAAATTATTTCCTAATTGAGCACTGTTGTGTACAATGAATGATTAACATATATATACTTGGTTAAAGTATAGACCAGCTTGTAATGCCAAATCAAAAATAGAAATCTTAAAGAAAGCACACAGAAACAGAAAGTGGTCCATTTACCTACTTCTTTCTCTTTTTGGAAGTAATCTTTTTTTAATTTCCAGATTTGAAAACTTAAGGTATAATTAGAGTTTATCCCGTTTCAATCAGCATTCACAAGCAATGTGTTTGTTTTCTATTGCTGCTATGAGAACTCTGCTCAGGGCCTCCCACAGTTGAAATTGTGGCATCAGTCCTGCTCTTATCTCATCAGAGTTGGGGGGTCTTCTTCCAGGGATGTTTCAAGGTTATTGGCAGAATTTAGTAATTTAGTTTTTTGCAGTTGAAGGATAGAGGTTCCTGTTTCCTTGTGAGTGTAGGACTGAAGTTCCCACTTTCTTGCTAGTTACTGGCCAGGGACTGCTCTTAGCTCCTAGGGATGCCAGTAGTTTCTTGCCATGTGTCACCCACCACAAGTCATTTTATTCTTTCAATTTTTAATTTCTGGAAGTGCCCAGTTTCTTTAAAGACTCACCTGATTAACTCAGGCCTACCCAGCAAAATCTCCCATTTGAGCAACTCAAAGTCAATAGATTTAGGACTTTAATTATATTTGCAAAAGTCCTTCCCTTTGTCATATAACATAGTCTAAGCATGGAAATGAATTAAAATATATTCAGTCCTGCCCACACTAAAGGACAATGGATTGATTAAACCTGGACAGCACACCAGGGGCCAGGAATCATGGAGATCATTTTAGAATTTTGCCTAACATATATTATAACATCACCAAGAAATCAAATAACTAAGTCTTACTGAGTGCTTGCTATCTGTCGGCACTGTGCTAAGCACCTTGCTTCTATTAAATCATTTTGATGCTCAACAACAATCCCATGATAGAAATGTTCTTATTATGTTTGCTTTATGTATGAGAAAACTGAGCCTTTTAAAGGCATTCAGCAACTTGCCCAAGAACACACAACAAGCAAGGATCACACCTGGAATGTAATCTTAGATCAGATACGTCTGATTCCAGAGACCTGTGCCGTGTGGAGATGACTTGTTGGATGTCATTGACCAAAGAGGACATTGTCATAGACTCTTAAGGAGAATTATTGATTTCAAAGGAACATTTCTTCCTTGAATCATACATTTATCAACCAGAAAGATTGGTGAAGTTCCTCATTTCTCCGGGAACAATGGGCTGAGCAATCTGATCATGCAGATCTGTACCAGATCTGTGTCTGCAAAAGCTTGTGATCAAAATGGGAGATAAACATGTGCCTCCCCTGAATAGAAACTAAGATCTTAAATACATAAAATACGATACATTTACCAAACAAGTGATACAATCAATAAATATAGACCACTATGAGCTTTAACGTTTACAGAAAACCTCAGAGAGGAACTGGGGCTTTGACATAAGTGACTGAGATTCCATAAATCCTGAACCTTGGGGATTTGGAAAAACCTTTAATATATAGAAGAAAATTATCCGGGGAGTTTTTGCAGGATACTAAGTAACGCTTATAGGGTCTCTAAGTTCAGATTCTTCTAGGAGCTAAGAAACACAAAACCTGGAGAGGATGCATGTGTAGGCTTTGGGGTAGAGCCTATCCTGGAACAGTGCACAGACCTCTAACTGTGTGTGCCTCTCGGGCTGCATGGCTCCCAAAAGGGTCTGCAGACCAAAAAAAGGTTAGGAATCATTAGAATGCAAAAGAGAAGGCTAAGGTACTTTAAAGACAGAGAAACAGAATGTTTTCCATGTTGAGGGGATCAGAACTGTCTAGTCCAGGGTAGATACACTAGCCTGAGGGTGGCCTGCGCACTCACTGACATTAAATGGATGGGAGTGCTGACCAAGCGTTGGCCTCCTCGGTGGAAGGTGGAAGAAGAATAACTACCCTAAAGCTGTAGCAGAAGGCATTGAGACAGGAAATAAACACGTCTTCATACTAACAATGCTGGGAAAGCCCCAGAGGGCGAGAACAAACTAGATAATCACCTACCTGGAAAGTCAGACATACCAAAAGATAGAGTACCTGAGTCTGTCTGTTTCTTTAGGAGAAAATATAATTACACATTCTTGGTTGTTTTTGTTGTGATAACCAGAATTGTCCTAATAAAGGAAGAAACTTTATGAGATTTAAGGTATTTTAATGTTTAGGTTAACTAAAAATTAAATTTAACTTAGTTTCTTACTGTGATTTCTATGTCCTTCATTAATTACCCGTTATCACAGCAAAATGATCACTGCTACAATTTAGTAGATCAGTTTGTGATTTTATTTTTATTTATTTATTTATTTATTTATTTATTTATTTATTTTAATCCTCACCTGAGGATATGTTTTTCATTGCTTCTAGAGAGAGGGGAAGGGCCTTGGCTGGTTTGGCCCAGCGGTTAGAGCGTCGGCCTACAGACCAAAGAGTCACCGGTTCGATTCCGGTCCAGGGCACGTATCTCAGTTGCAGTTTGTCCCGGGCCCCGGTTGGGGTCGTGTGAGTGGCAACCAGCCGATGTATCTCTCTCATGTCGATGTTTTTCTCTCTCTCTCTCTCTCTCTCTCTCCCTCCCTCCCACTCTGTCTGAAGAGAAATGTAAAAATATCCTCGGGTGAGGATTAAATAAATAAATAAATAAATAAAGAGAGAGAGAGGAAGGGGGAGGGAGAGAAAGAAACATCAATGTGAGAGAGAAACATGGATGCTCTAGCTGGAGTTTGAACCCACGAGCTGGGTATGTGCCCTGACCAGGACTCAAACCTATAAGCACTGAGAACACCGGCCAGGGCAGTGATTTATTTTAAAAGCACATGTTGAGAACATACTACCTGGCTAATTTTTTACTGGCAAAAGGTGTGAGAAGTTTTTATAATTAATAGTACATGGTCTAAATAAAATAAATTCACATTTATAAATGGAATAGTATAAAGCAGTGGTTCTCAACCTTCCTAATGCCCGACCCTTTAACACAGTTCCTCATGTTGTATGTGGGCGTATCTGCATGTGGTCGGACCCGCCTGGACACGGATAGAGGAGCAGTGTCTCGGTTCCTAAGACCATCAGAAATATGTGTTTTCCGATGGTCTTAGGCAACCCCTGTGAAAGGGTCGTTCGACCCCCAAAGGGGTTGCGACCCACAGGTTGAGAACCGCTGGTAAACCATATTGGACCCTGGCTAAAACAGTCCCATAACAATAGTCAAACTCATCAATCTAGTTAAGTGGAAAAAATAACTATAAAACATGTTGTTTGACTTATGTAAGAGAATAAAATCATTAAATTTTCATCCAAATGGTTTGAATATTATGTATTAAATATATGAATAGTGAAACAATGGTTTAAAATAGCTCAGGAGTATAGATAGGATATGAAGTTTGTAGAAAGTGATTCAGGGGAAGAATTGTAATAAGTTGGTTCTATGATTTATATGAGAATTACTTTTGCTAATTTTTAAAATAAAATTACCAAAATTGATCCAGGTATATAGACCAAACTTAAACTAATAATAACAGGAAAAACTGAAGAAAATATGTTCACTAAGCTGGAGAGCTATGCAGTCCTACAAAGTTAAGGGATAGAAGACATACCTTTATATCTATAAGTATTTATTTATGTTTTGGGGATGAAAATCATTGAATTAATATCAAAGAGAAAAGTTGAAAAGTGGGAAATGTATGACGTGGAGCTAGAGTGATGTACCCCTAAAGGAAGATGTTGTCCACAAACCTCGGGACACCGTCCGATGCAGCTAAGCGCCTAGAGGGGCAACAGCGTGTTCAGAAACACGGGCTTCATTCCCACTGCCAGCACCAGCTTTTGTCTCAGTCTGTCCAGATCCACTGTGGTTCCAAACCAGCGCTTTCTCATTCAAGGTGCTAAATTCTCTTCTTCTCCTCTAAAGCACTACCCCTGTTAGAAAATGGTGTCAGTGAGGGAATTTCACTTTAGCCTGGAACCTGGAACCGAGTTTGAGAAAAAGATATTTTCATTAGCACACTAAACTTTTGATTACTTCACACTTTAATAAATGTCTTCTGTCATTTAAAATGAAGAGAACTGTTTCACTTTTTTCTTGATACTAGTTTCTTTCCTTTGCTTACTTTTGTAGAATTTTAAACTTACGGAAAAAGTCACAAGGAATTCCTATATATCCCTTACCCAAATATACCAATTAATGTGCTTTATCATTTTTCATAATTTTGGACCATTTAAGAGTAAATTGGAACATTGCCACCCTTTACCCTGAAATACTTCAGTAGGTATATTCTAAGAATATCCTCTTGCATAACCGTGACTGAGTTCTCAAATTCAAGACATTTAACAATGATACAATACTATTATTTAATCCACAGTTCATAGTTAAATTCCATCACTAATTTCTTATATCAAGAAAGACCCAAAAGAAACTTCATGAAAAAAAAAAATACAAGAAATTAATAAGCCACTAAACATATAGAAGAAACAAAAAACTTTCCTCTTGGGGAAAATAAATGAATAAAAGATGACGCTCGCTGCTATTCTCTATAATTTTTGGAGACTTCGTTTTTTCCATAATGTCAGAAGCACTCAGTTTTCTGCAAGGTCTCTAGTTATTCTTTCCAAAAGCAGTTAACGGGAAACATTAACATTTCTTAAATAGAAGTGCCTGGCACAGTAAGGCAGATCTCTTTAAGCTGATCAGTAGAGCAGGAACAAAATTAATGCCCAGGATTGGTGACAAAGTGTGCCATTTACTTCCATGAAATAGCACGTGTCGGTCTGGGGGCAAAAAGCATTTAGCATAGAAAATAGCTACCAGGATTTATTTTGCACTTTAAAAATGCTCTTTACTTCCTCCATGCACTCTCAGCTTCAAATCAATGACTAGAAGCGAGAAATAACTTCCGGAGAGCTTCACCGGTTAAAAATTCCTTCTCCTGAGACAGAATAGCAAAATATTAACCTGAATGGATTTTCTATCTTGGTACATGCACAAAAACACATGTGCTATTAGATAAATAGGTAAAATTATTCATTGCAACAAAGTGTAAGAAGGCCCCTTGAAAGATTTGAGAGGACCCAAACAACTATGTCCACATTAAAAAATATATTTAAATTCTGTTTCTAATCAAAGAATGATAAATAATCATGGTGTGTTAGCTGACAGAGTTCAGTCTGGTTTCATAGTTCTCTAAGTCACACACTGTGGTTCAGTCTGCATCTAACTTCATAATTAAGTCAGAAAATGATCAATCTGCTTCTTAGGCCAAGGGAAAGTACTCAAAGTGTACATACACTTTGTAGATGAACCAAGACTATTTATTTCTGGTTTTCAGTATGAAATTCTTTCCATTGTGAAATTTTTTGACAATTTTCTAACTATCTCAAGTGAAAACTACTGAGTCAAGGAGAGAGATACCTTTTGGTCTCTTCGCACATTCACTCATTCATTCCTGCATTCACTGTGAACTTGAGTTTACTGATAGAAGAACAGCACAATAATCATCATTATCTATAAATTGGTTTTCAGCTTATGAAAGACTTTAGCATGCACAATGTCATGTAATCCTCGTACCTACTTCTGTAAGATAGAGGTTCTCAAGGGGTCCATTTTCCATGAAACTGTGCATAAGTACTAAAGAGAATAAAATGCTAAGACAGGTCCAGGCACCTAAGTAATTTAGGCTTATGTGGTGAATTACCCAGCTAGGTGGGATTGTTTTTTAAATATAAAAAATAAAATTTTCATTTCAGCTTGCTTGTTATAAATTATCCAATAGATTTCAGGGTCTCCTAGAAGCCACGTCTTATGATTAGAAGAAATGCTGATTGCATTTGGATAAGCACAGAACTGAAAATCACAGGTCAACAAGATTCAATGACAGTGAAATTTACACTCATTTTTGCATTTTTCATGAAGAATTATTATAAGAATTGTCATGAATATCCCTAAAATAATTGGTAAATAATGTTGAGAGGAAATACAGTTTACTGAGTTAGGGAAGTTTGTATCACAGCTTGATCACTGACTGGTTTTGTGTTATGGGGTAAGTTTTTAATTCTCCGAATTATAGTTTCCTCGTGTACAAGGTGAAGGTAGTAATACGTCTCTTGGTTTTTATATAGATCGAGGCATTATACATAAAGTACCTAGTATAACTCAGTAAGTGTTATCTCTTTTATATGAAAATTTGAATAGTTCTATATGGGTTTTTATATATTTCTAAACACTGTAGGCTTTCTAGACTGTGTCAGGGTAAATACTTCTTACAGTATCTGTCTCTCTTCAGTAAAACCTTGTGATCCAATGATTTTTACTGCAAAATGGAGGAATAGAAAATGTAATGAAGTGTTTCACAAAAATATGATCCTCAGTTCTGCAACCAGTATTACACGTGAGTCTAATAATCATTATCCCTATAAGAAATGCAAACTCTTCACAGGAATGGTTTCGTTTGACACCATAATTAGTAAGACTTTGGAACTTTGTTGGAAGGGGTGCTAACATGGACACAAACAGAAATAATGCCTGCCTGCATTTACATCTTATTCAAAACAATGGCAATTATTTCTTAATGAGTCAGGTTTGTACTCTCTGAGCAAATCCATGCATCTGTGACCAGAGGCCACATCTTTTTATTTTTAATATGTTTTTATTGATTTTTTAGAGAGAGAGGAAGGGAGAGAGAAAGAGAAACAGGGATGTGAGGGAGAAACACCTATTGGCTGCCTCCTGCACACCCCCTACTGGGGATCGAGCTGAAACCGGGGCATGTGCCCTGACCAGAGCCACACCAGCCAGGCCAGAGGCCAATCTTAAGAGGCAGCATGGTATAGTGGGAAGCGAATGGGCTTTGAAGCAGATTCTCCTAGTTTGCAAGTCCCAGCTCACCCATTTACCCTGTGTGGTTTGGGGCATGCTTCTTAATCCTGCTCAGCTTTACTTTGAACCCTTTCAACAGGATTTGCCAATTCCTGCTTTCAGGGCTGTTGAACATATTAGCGATAATATGTAATACTTGCCGAGTATTTGATAGGTGTGTAGTAAATCATGTTTCTTGGTCATATATTCAGCTACTTTGATACAGAACCTTATGACATTGACCCAGTGTTCCTAGTCAGCTTCCTCCTTTAGATCATTCTTTTTAAGGTGGCACCTGCAAAATCATCCCGATGTTAGATAAAGGGACCTTTTGCTGACCACTGCTGCTTGATTTGTTTTCAACTTGGAAAATGTGGGATAAAGAGCTGTTCTCTAGGGTGGTGACAGTGTCTATACAAACTGCTAAATAAACATCGGGAAAGTAAAAGCAGGCTGCTACCAAGCTCATGAGCAATGACCCCCAGATTTACTCCCAAAGACATAACATTCGTGGCAGGAAAAAAACTGAATTTACCGGGCAAGGGGGAAAAAGACTCTAAAATGTTGATAGCTTATCTCTATAAATTTTAGATCTACTTAGCTACTAGCCCTCATGAGCAAAGGTCCCTACTCTCCTTCAACCAGAGTGAACCCAGAGTAGAACGATGGAGTGAACAGACTTTTACTGCAGTGTGTTTGCCCACCCTAATTTCCCAGTTGATGTCGAAACATCCAACAGTGCCGAGTCTTTTTTATCTTTCCTTAATATCCTCCCCCACTGAAACTTCATCTCTGCTGTTTCATTAAGCCCAAAACTAATAACAGCTTTATCCTTCCCATCGGTCTTTCTTTGCATTTCAACAGAGGTCAAAGGCCAATATTTCAATTGCAAACATGAAGCATAATTTGTTTTAAAATATCAGCTTCTGGAGGAAAGGGTGACAGATTAGAATATCCTGCAAATGTGAAGTCATCCCGGATCATTGCTGCCCATCTCTCGGGCATTTTAGTTAATACAGGAAAACTGAAGGTGTCCATCAGACAAATTTGGGCTTATTCAAAAAGAAAATTATGTAACTGAGTCCCATGGGAAAAGGAGTTATCTTCAATTTAGAGTAACAATTTTATTAAATAAAACAAGTTTAACAATGAGAAAATTGGCACCACTATTATCCGCTAAAATATTAGTCTCCGGGTAACTTTTAAAGAAGTATCTTTAATCTCTCAGATTTCAGAAAAGTATTTTAATCCTGTATGTGACTAGATATTGTCCCTCTTAATACGTATCAGAGTCCTGGCAGGTAAGCACCATTATTATCCTTGTTTGGTGAACGCTCAGAAGAGAGAAGTAGCTGGGGTTGAATGGGTATCCGCAGAGCTGAGGCTAGAATTACTTTGTCCTGTTCAGTGGACTGTTTACTGAGTGCCTACTGGGAGCCAGGTCCCCTACCACCCAGTGCTCCTAGGCTTTCCTCTTTGGTACAGCAGGATTGCGTCTGTGCCTGGCCTTGGTGTGGCAGAGCAAAGGGGCCACGCAACCCTTTATTGCGCTAATGCCACGAGCTGACCAAGGAGGGAGAGGGCTTTGTCTCCTACAACGGGGGTGCACCACAAAGCCCAGATGCCCTGCCTGTGTCCCCAGGGTTAGGCTGCCTGTGCCTAAGAGGGAAAAAATCAAAGCTCTTCTCTTTGATCTAGAACTGTCATTCCTCTGGAGGCTTTTATCTCCCGATCTTTCTTTGAGCAGAAAAGTAGTATTCAAAATAGGCAAAACAAACTAACGAAGTTGATAGTCAACCAACTGCAATTTATGATCACTTACTCTTTACATTCAAGGCCAGCCTTAATTTTAACCATGATTTAAAGAAGTCTTGGTTCTCTGTGGCTCCTGTGTATACCAGAGTCGATGAAGGAAAGCCGGAGCACTGTTTTTCTCATTGGTGTGGCAGTGCGTTAACCTTTTGTAAAGCCTATCAACCAAATGAATTGATACCACAGCTAGTGTGCCCAGCATTTCTGCACTGACCAGGAAATGAGACGTTATCTTTCACACCAATGACATTGAATACTCGTGTTGTTTTGAGGGGGGTGGCAGGGGGATTAGATCTTTCTGCTCTAGACATGAGCAATCAAAGCTTTCTGATGGAGATATGTACTGAATTCTTGCAAAGTCCGCTGGGCCTTTTGGCAAAGGAGCACCCCCTGCCATTTTTACGCTAAAGAATTGCATCGGTAGGCCACAGTCTGTCCACTCGTCCATATCCTAGCCAGATGGACTGTTCACGGGTCTGTTCCAATTGGGGAACCGTTTCAGTTCTGAAGGAGAGTACTTTAATAGTGTTGTTCCGTGTGAACCAGCCACTGACTGAAGTTTTGGCCCACCACTAGGAGCTTTCCCATTCCTGTCCTCACCCATCGGTAAAGTGTCGTGTCAACAAACTACATTCTCTGCTGCTTGGGTCATTTTTTAACGTAGCCTCCCGAATCTGATTCTACTCTGCCTAAGGTCCCAGGACATGTGGCAAATAGCACACACGACAGAAGGGCTAGTGAAGATAGACTAGTGACTAGTACGTGGCAGAGGCGACTGTGCACGGTCCCACTCATGGAGCCAAACCCTCCTCCCAGGACCGAATAGAACCTCTTTGGAGCTTGTGGGTGTCACTGTTTATTACAGAGCCTGCACTTGCCTTTAGATAGACTTCATTATGCAGTACCTTCCCTGAAACTGAGGAGGACAGTTTTGGAGTAATGAGAACTTTGATTATTTTACCACCACTTTCTTTTATTCATATCACACCATTAGGACAATTATTTCTGCATGGCTATCTATAGATAGTATTTGAGAGTCCTCAATAGTGTTCATACTAACAAAACTCATATTCTTTTTACAGTTTGTATAATTTTTTTTTAAATCCGAGAAAGAATGATGTTTTTAACTTGGTCTGAATGTTACCTGCAATGGGAGCTTTGTTGATTTGTTTATTCGGCATCGGTGTTCTCCAACTATCATTTAAAAACAACTTCTGGGATAAATCCTTGATGATGAGTTCATCGTGTTAAGATTTTAGCTACACATTGAATTTTGATTCAGACTTTGGCCACCAAATCTTTGGGTTGTTTCAATGACCCTAAAGCTTCTGTTAGCGGTGGCTTTCACTGATAAAGTCACTGCTGACGTGGACACCAGGGTAGAGAATGACCAGAATGAAAGAAATAAGGATTAAAAATGTACATGTAATTGTATGACCACATATATTCAGATGTCCATGAAATTCTGAAATTGCTTTGAAGAGTATATAAAATCCATGCAAGAAAAGGGAACGTTTTTCATATTCTCTCCCTAGATTGGTAATTTGCTCATTTCTCCATCATGCAAGATGGTTTATGATTTTCAGCTCTATTTTGTGATATGTAAAGGCAATGTGTGATTGAGGGAGGTATTTCTGACGTCATACGGCATGCAGGATGGACATACGGCACCCCAAAGGTGATAATTTAGCATCTCAGTTCCCTGCCAGTGTACAAAGACTTTAACAGCAACTCAGCCTAGGTTCCCATCCTCCGTAATTTCCATTCCACCGTTGCCTAAAGCAGGTTTTTCTTCACAGAGCAAAGTCCCATTTGGCATCCATATAGTGTTATGTCAATGAGTTATTGATTCAAACACACTAATTCTAATCAACTCAAAATGAAGAAATTAACGATAAGAATTGAACATTCTATCCATGATATAATTTATAGTTTAGATATAATATAAAGTATGGCAATGCTTTGACCTCTACATTCCACTGTGTTCTCTCTAGAGAGCTTTTTTTCCAGGCACCTCCAAGAGCTTACAGCAGAGGTTCTCAAATTTTAGCTTTTGTGGGAATCCTCTGGGCTGTTTGTAGTAACACTGATTCCTGGGATCACCACCAGAGTTTCTGGCTCACTAGGTCTATGGCGAGGCCAAAGAGTTTGCATTTCTAACAAGCTCCCAAGTGATGCCAATGCTGCTGGTCCAGGCACCACACTTAAAGGACCATCTATCCCGCTAGCATGGGATTTTCCATCAATGAGCCATTTTGAAAGCTCTAAAATGAGCAAAGAATTTCTTTTTCCTCGTCTTTATGGAGATATATTTGACCTATAACATTTGTAAGTTTAAGGTGTACAAAGTGTTGATCAATGAGCAAAGAATTTACATAAGGATCTAAGAAAGCTGGAGTATTGATAGGGAGATGCTTTGAATACCATCTAATAGTACTGTTTGTTCCTGGAAATTCAGATCCTTTTCATAGATGGTGCTGCTGTCCTTGGTCAGAGAAGTTAATCACATCGACACCTGTGTGACTAATTGCCATCTGTGCTCTCCGGGACCTTGCTAATAGGAGAGCATGTCAAAGATCTTTAATGAATTTTAAAAGTTCCACTTATAGATGATCATAGGCACTTTCTATGTAAAGGAAATTATAGTTCCTGTCTAATATATTACATTAACCCAAATAAATGAAATTGAGCCAACACTTTTGTGTGATGTGACATTAAAGTCCAATTAAAATGTGAAAATAAAGTCTGTAGTTACATAATCTATATAGCTTCATAAAATGAAAAAACAAAACAAAACTGGGCCACCAGCTGAGTCCCCACATAGATCTAGCTGTCAGGAAAGGACTAAGGACTATTCTCCACTATCAGGAGTGCACATATATATCTACTATTCTTAAAAATAACAGAATTGGTACAGCTTAGACTAAGCAAAAGGAATATTTTCACTTATAAATTTACAACCTCTGCCACTGACTTCCCGTGAGGATCACTTATTCTCTCACTGCATTTTCTCGGTTCCACAATAAGGGACAATTATGTTGACCTGCCCCATCATTGTGTAAGAGCACTATTAATGGAAAGAGCTCTTTTGAGAACTTAACTTTCTAAAATATCAATAATGGTCAAAGTACTCATTAGAATATCTTTGCTCAATTTGGTTAACCAATTTACTTGAGAGTTCATGCTGGAGAATATGGGTACTAAAGAGAGCAGTGCAAAAAAAAAGAAAAGGAAAAAAGAAAGAAACGAACTCTGTTTTACATATAGAAATGTAGAAATGGTGCAGTTGGTGAGATTTTTGCTATTATGATGCAGAGGACAATTTTGCCTTCACATATATTAACATTAATTTTATTGTACTACCTTTCCAATGACTACTGTGTTTTAGATTAGTAATAATTGACTTTGCTCAAACCTCAGTCATTTATCTGTTCATTCATTCATTGAACAAATACTACCGCCTAGTGTTCTATCTGAACTGCGGCTGGAACTGTGCCTCGGCCCTACATTTTAATAAAAGATATGTAAGTCTCAGATTCGAGACATTCAAATATGAAATTAAAGGAAATAAAAACAACACATGAAAAGATACCTGGCCTTTAAGGAATAAGTGGTTTCAAAATTAATGAAAAATCATAGTATCAAATATGCAGGCTTTTTTGTTCTTCAAGCTGTTTCTTTACTTTGAAACTATATGAAATGCATACTTATATTTCTATCATATGTTCACTTGTCAAATTTCATTCATTAATCGATTCATCCATGCATGCCACAGGCATTAAAATAATCTTTCAATAATCATATTTCAGGACATTGCTTACAGCTATAGAACACAGCATTACTCCGAGAGAAATCGAAGGCCACGGTTTCCTATGGAGATAAAGCCAAACATTCCTCTTTCCCAAAATCTCCAATTCAACTGGTTAAATACTATACATATAGCACTTTCAGGCTAAATTAGCAACTTGAGTGATGGTAAATCAGAAGCCTTATTCAAGTATTTTGGGACAGAAGAGAACATTAGCATTATGGAACTCTGACTTTATGGAACTCTGACTAGGAAATGTCACTGTGGCTTTTCCTTTGTGTTGAATTTATTCCTTAAAAGCTAAATATGAGTGAAATATATTTCTAATTATTTTAAAGCTTTTAAAAATGATATTACCTTTTCAAATAAAATCATCGATTTTGGTATATTTAAGTGGAGAATCATGTTTTAGAGCTTATTTATATTATATCATAAAAATCTGAATTTCATAGCAATGTTCCAAACACTATTGAGGGCGTAGTTTGGACCGAACACTGTGCAAGTCTCCGGTGGTGCAGAAACGAGCAGTCCAGAGGTGGACCTGAGGTTGCTGCGGGCAGTGTTAATCTTTGTTATAGTGTACAGGATCTATGTAAACAGAGACTTAACTTTTGGACTAATCAGAGGTATCAGAGCATTTACGGAGCAGTTTTAGACTCTGATGAAAAAAGACTAATATTTCAGAGCAGTAGACAATGGTATCTTATATTCTGGAACCCCAAATAAGCCATTCGATTAATATGCTCTTTAATAAGCTTACTAAATTAAATTTTAAATGTTCACACTCTGAGACAATGAATAACAAAAAACTTCATCTCTGTAATGAAAACTGAGCAGGTCTGTTTTCTCCAAAAGCGCTTCAGCTTTCATTGCTTTAACCCCAAGAGAGCATTTCTTCTGCCACTACATCAAACCTACGCGAAGTAGCACAGATTTCTGCCCTCAAGAAATGGGCTTCGATGTAGCGAACTGCTTCTATTGCTTGTATTTCTCTTTTATAATAGCTCTGGGTCATTGTTTTGTCTCAGAAGCTTATCTGTAAAGCTGTTCCTAGACAATATTTTGAAGTGAGCAAAGTTTGTTTTGGATGCTTTGTTATTCAAAAATTACAAAAGTAAATAAGTATAAAATAAATTTAAGTAATTATAAATTTAAGTAATTAAATTACCAAATGATATTTTATACATTTATAGCATTTATTGTTTGGAAGTGATTAAAGTTCAAAACTCTATGAAGATTTTGAGGACACCCTATAAATAGAGAAATAGATAGACAATATTTAGATATAACGTTTAAATATATTTTTAATGAACAATATATAATACATATTAATTTATAGTTATATGTCATACATGTAAATTTGTATATTTGTAAATTTGTATGAATGTTTATTTGCAAGCTTGTAACTTGGCCATTTACTGCCCTTGGGAACAAACAAGTTCCTTTGTGTCACACACCACAGCATCACATGGCCGTGGAATGCTGAGCTGTGCCTCCCTCTCCCTGGCTCCGTCTTCTGTCCCCTGTTTTCTGATGCGTGAGGAGGGCGAATTCCATCTGGTGGGTGTTCGTCACTGGGTACCCCCTCTCTGCTAGGTACTTCACACAGTTATAGCTCAGTGAATCTCACACGCACGTGAAGGCAGTAACATCACACGTGGGTTACATATGACAAAGTAACCTCAGAGAACATTTTGCCTCCATAGTCTGTTTATTTTGTTTTGGGTTTTTTTTTTCTTTGCTCTATATCCTCTACACTTTTTTTATTTTTATTTATTGTTGACAGTATTACAAATGTCCCCCATTTTCTCCCCTTTGCCCCTCTCCACCCTGCCCCTACCACACCCCAGGCCTTCCTCACACTACTGTTTGTGTCCATGAGTTATGCATACATGCATATATGTCCTTTGGTTTATCTCTTCCTGTCCTCTCCACCCCCCTCCCCACTGAGATCTGTCATTCTGTTCCATGCATCCATGCCTCTGGCCTATTTGTTCGTTTTCAAGCGCAATAAATGGCTGTTACAAGCTTGCAAATAAAAGCTGAAGCATTCTTTAAAAAAATGTGTATATGGATATTTATTTTAGTATATATAAATGCCAAAGGAGGCGGTGTCTCTGCCATGTTCTGCTGCTTTTTAGCAGTGTCATCTTGGGGAACATGGTTTCATCACTCAGGATCCAAGTTTCCTCACCTAAACAAACAAAAACTATCCAGTTTACATAGATGGACGCTAAAGGCTCTTTCTGTATTTTACTGCCAACTAATCTTTTTGGAATAGTGGTTTCTCATCTGTGCATTGACTCCTTATCGGATAGCTCATTGATACATATCCATTGATTCTAATCACATTTCAACTGTCCTTGTTTATTTCCTGTGTCTAGAAGTGACAATAAAAGCAAAAATGTGAATTACAAATTTGCTCACATGTTTCACTGGAATTACACACTGACTTTTCCCCACATACAACTATTCTTTTCCAAAGAGCACTCAGTTCCTTTTAAACTCACCTAATATAAAACAAGACTCTAAACCACACAAGGAATATTAACCAAAAGGAAATATTTGAAGCCATTACTGAAATATTCTCTAGCCAAAAATATAATTAGTGACTGGAAGTTATACACATTCTGCAATGCCTGTAGAGAAGTGGTTAAGAACACTTGTAATAAAGATGTTTCTAAGAACATTAAAAAGAAAGACAAGAAAGGAAAGAAGGAAGGGAGGGAGGGAGGAAAAGAGGGAGAGAGGGAAGAAGGAAGGAAGGAAGGAAGGAAGGAAGGAAGGAAGGAAGGAAGGAAGGAAGGAAGGAAGGAAGGAAGGAAGGAAGGAAGGAAAGGAGGGAGGGAGGGAGGGAGGGAGGGAGGGAGGGAGGAAGGAAGGAAGGAAGGAAGGAAGAAAAGTTGTTTGATTGATTTAAAGGTTGACACTGATTGACTATTGTCAATCTAACTCCTAACTGGCCATTAAACTTCCACATTGACAAACTTACTGGCTTAAATCCCTAGACCAGTTGTTCTCAACCTTCCTAATGCCACGACACTTTAATACAGTTCTTCATGTTGTGGTGATCCCCAACCATAAAATTATTTTCGTTGCTACTTCATAACTGTAATTTTGCTACTGTTATTTCTTAGACGACCCCTGTGAAAGGGTCGTTCAACCCCCAAAGGGGTCGCGACCCACAGGTTGAGAACTGCTGCCCTAGACTAAAATCTCTAGCCTTGATCCCGATGAGTATACTGTACTACAGTACTGACATCCCTAAAGGATAGACTGCAGTCTGGCACAGCAGACCCAAATTGAGTTCTTGGCTCCTGGCTCCTTTTGCTCTGTGTTTAGCAGACACACCATGACCTGCTCTGCATCATCTTCTGCTCTAAATCTTAATTTAAAAGCCTTTCTGCCTGTAATGGGATAATTATTTCATTAATGAGTTTGAACATAGTTCTGAGAAATCCAAACAAGTAGTTTCTGAGATAGCTTGCAAGTCCCTAGTAGCCTAGAACTTCTGTTATAAATCCAGATTTATAAAAAGTCAAATCACTGGAGAAAAGTACAGCAAGGAATCAGTGCTAAAAGGTCATCTTTTTAAATATATATTTTGAATGAGTCAAACGGGAAGATAGGAATGTGTAGAACAGAGGAAAGGTAGGAATGCTTAAGCAATTTCTAAAAGATTATTATTACAAAATAATTTCAGCCTCGAGACATGAGATTATCATTTCACAGCAAGACTTTCCAGTAATAATGATTATAATCGACATTTATGAAACACTTTGTGTGTGTTCAGGCACTTCTCCAAGTATGGATTAATTCCTTTAATTCTCCAAACAACCCTATAAGGCAAATATTTATATTAGCTTTTTGTTTTTACAGATGAAGAGACTGATACTTGAAGAGGTGACATGACTCACCCTAAACATTTCAATTTATACAGTAGAAACTAATAGGGAAACAACCTTCCTTTAAAGCATACTTTATTCTGAGTGTGTTTGGAATGACTTTTCTGAAAAAGGTTGTAGGTCTCATTACCTATTTAGAGACAAAGGGTTAAAGATACAGATATTTATAAAATTTATGCACACACATACATTATTTTCATTTTTATTCATATTGTTTCTAAATCTAATATTTTGATAATTCTCTGAGATCAATTGTATATGTGAGCTCCTTGTGAAGGAATGCAAGTAACACAATCAGTAAGGTTATGGGACAACTTGAAATCAAATTTGCTTAGTTGGTACTAGAAAGCATTTTTCTCCTTGAGCAGAAATAAATAAAATCCATGAGATATAAGTTTATAATTTGATTGTAATTTGGAAGATAAAATTATGTATAAAAGTACAAAATATTGGAAAAAATAGACCAAAATATTGGAGGTGGTTGTGTTGGGGTCGTGGGATTGTAGCCAATGTCCTTCTTCCTTCTACATAAACTTTTCATTTTATTTAATGGGTGGTTGCTACCTATATGATGAGAAATATTTAAGTATGGAAATAGGAAATGTAATTATAGAGTACTGTAATCAGAGAATCTTAGAGTTATAAATATATTATCTGGAATAAATTTCTATAAATGATGGGCATCCATTATTAAAAATTTTTAAGCAGTAATATGCATATTTGTTATAGTTGAGATCTTAGAAACTTACTACTTCAAAAGGAAACCTACCTAATTATCAAATTTTTATATATCAGAATAGATATTGGATTTTTAATATCTACTTATTGGAAACTTCTTTATATTGACCTAAATTTTATTTCACTTTTGTGGCTTAGACTTAAAAATACAGGAACAATCTCTAGGTTTAAAAAAGCAATTAAAGGGGATGTTTTGCTCATCTGCTAGTAGTTTTGAAGTGCTGTTTTATTCAAGGCACTCTGCTCAGCAGTGATTGAAGTTTACCAAGACTAATAGGACATGAGTCCTGTCCCCAAGAGCTCCCAGTCTGGTTGAAGACATGAGACTTTTACTCAAATAATAGTTGGGTACGATAATTGAAGACATTGGAGGGATAGATTGTAAACTGGGGGTGAAAATTAAATGAGCCAACATATATAAAGCACTTTAAACGTTGCAAGTACACAGCAAATGCTAATAATATTTGATATTAACATCATTGTTATCATTGTTACTTGCTAATTTTTTTCTTCAGACAATTTCAATGAGATACCATTTTTTAAGGTGGTAAGGCTATTCCCAGGGCACATGGAAAAATAGCCTCAGTATATTATTTGAGATTATTTTAAAAGGCTAGTTTAAAAGCAGAATAATTTTATCATCCCAATGAAGATTATCCTTTATAATTAAAATGACAGAAGATGGTCTGGAAGATAGCTTGTGTATGAACAGAACTTTTTGTTAATGTGTAAAATTTTAAATTTGGTTAGGAAAGGAAAAAGCTTGCCCAGAATGCACAAAAACTATCCCAAAAATGTGTGAATCTCTTCTAATAATCTTATTGCACAAAGAGGTAAAGGTTATTATCTTAATTCTATAAAGTGTATAAGGATTTTCTACTCCCTGACTGTATCCGAGCCCTTTCCCTGACCTATTAGGCTGTCTAAGACCACAGTCTTAAATTATAGTTTATTTTCAAAGAGAAACAGAACATACCCAGGTCACAATAAAGTGTCTACATACGGAATGCTCACTGCATGTCAAATGCTGTATGACTCCAACCTCGTTAAAGTTCACATTAACACTGCAAGACAGGCATTGTGATCCCTATTTTTCAAATGAGAAAATGGAGCCTCGGAGACATTGGTTGACTTTCCCAAGGTCACATAGCTCATAAATGCCATAGCAGGGATTCAAACCTTGCTTGGTCACTTCACGATGCCATGTGGAAAGTTTAAGAGGTTTTACTAAAACACACACACACACACACACACACACACAACAAAAACACAATATTCTAGAAAATATTACCTTTTAAAACATATATAGAAATTTTAAGAATAAAACATGAGAACTTCAATGAATGAAAATATAAAAACAGAAGAAATACCCTTTTAAATCCGCTATTCTGTGAGAAACCAGTGGTTCTATACTGTATTCAAAGGTGTGGCCTAACAAATAAAAACATATATACTTTTACTCTGAGGAGTAGATATTGTTAAAAAGATTTTTTTTCATTCTAACATTT
The DNA here is from genome assembly GCA_030848825.1 of Tadarida brasiliensis. NCBI lineage: Eukaryota > Metazoa > Chordata > Mammalia > Chiroptera > Molossidae > Tadarida > Tadarida brasiliensis. Next base: position 69,908,338 of record CM061267.1, on the reverse strand, counting down.
TTTAACGTAAATAATTAGCTTGATCATCCTTGAAAATCCTTTTTTTTTTCTTTTTTCGCATCCTCTGTGGCGCATTTGAGACTTCCAATTGGGGATTGCTTGTATCCCAGTTGTCCTGAGGCCAGTGTCACTCGGAGACCACCTAGCAGCACAGGGTCAGGGGGGAGCCAGGGTCCACGCAGGGGAAGGCCCGCCTCTGGCCTTGCAGGGAGCGCAGAGCACTGTGGGAGCAGCAGCCCTGCAGCCCTGCGTCTGGATCTGGAACCGGAACCGGACCTGTGTGTACTGAGCGAGTGTCAATGGTCGCCCCTGGCCTTCATGGGGCCTCTGGTTTGCCTTAAATATTTTGTTTCGTACATAGCGGGCTCTACAGCATATTAATTTGATGCCAGTTCCTACGGATAATAATCATACGTTAGAAGGAAAGTGGCTTTTCATAAATTATGTCAGTGTCTCCACTTCTCAAGGAAAAAACTTGGATGAGTGCTATGTAGAAGCAGGTGATTTCCAGGGACTCACCGGATGCTCTCGCTGGTGTGAAGGCAGATGCCGCCAGGCCCCACGCAGCCCTGAAGAACCCAACAGCCCCTTGCTGTCTGCACTACAGCTGCCTTGAAATTAGACTTTTCAGATGGTCGGTGTAAGTCCCAGTAATGCATACTACCAAAAATATAATTTTCCTAAGTATTTTAGGGTCTCCAGCTGGACTTCATTAAGCAGACGTTAAGCCGAAGGCTTCCTCCACGTTTATACTCACCAAATGGTCGTCGATTCCATGTAAATTTAGAAAGTCCAGCGTTACCTATATTTTTAAGGTTCTGAATAACTTTTTTTTCTTACAAATTCTGGTATCATAAAATAAAAGAAATGCTTTTCTAAAATGAGGAAACCACCATGTGGTAGTGGGAAAGTGAAAGCTTGGTGGTAGACTCAGAAAAACTTAGGTTTAAATTTAGATTCTGGTCCGGCTGGTGTGGCTCAGTGGTTGAGCATCGAGCCATGCACCAAGAGGTCGCTGGTTCGATTCCTGGTCAGCGCACATGCCCAGGTTGTGGACCCGATCCCCATTGGGGGGCATGCAGGAGGCGGCCAATCATGTTCTCTCTCATCATTGTTTCTATCTCTCACTTCCTCTCTCTGTAAAATCAATTTTTAAAAAAATTTTTTAATAAAAAAATAAATTTAGATTCTGCCTCTTTCTAAACGGAAGACTGAATAAGTCTCTTAATCTCTCTGAGATGCAGTTTCTTCCTTAATAGAATGAAGATGCCATGTACCACAGAAGGTTGTTGGGAAGGTAGATAGCATGATGCAAAGCCATACCATGTCTCCAACAACGTTAAGTTTAAAATTGTTAATAGTACTCCACGGATGCTTTCCCAGTCGCACTCCATTCCCGTCCTGATGGGAGGCAACTCTTATTTGTCACTCTAAAATTTCTAGTTATTAATTACATGATTTTTAAAATTACATCTGTGTATGTTCCTAAGCAATATACACATATTTTTTTTTCACCTTGCATATTTTTACAGTTTCTGTTCTTGGCTCCAGGTCACCTCCTCCATGAAGTCTTCCCCAATCCCCCAGGCTCCAGCTCCTTGACTGTCCCTGACTCTAGGACTGCTCTTCTCCAACCCTTTCTCCAAAAAGAATCCTGTCATGCTCCCACATAACACTCTGGAGGCTCCCCAGTTCTCTTGGTCTGGGCTTAGAGATGAAGACTTTGATGCAATGTATGCAAACTACAGTGTTATTCCTAGCTTTTCTCAAGCTCCTTGGGAACGCCTTGCCTGGTGAATGCCTTCCTGGCCCATTAGGGTAGGGTGGAATCTCCACAGAGCTATCCCAGGAGTCCTGGAGGTTTTCTGGCCATGAAAGATGAGCCTCACTTTAATACTTCCTAGAGACTTCCCCCGTGGCCATTGGACAGGTTCTTCAGTTCCTCATGTTACTCTGAACCAGGAAAACATGCAGCAGAGAAATGCTGACCTACCTTGACTTCAAAACACTGTCGTTTTCAAGGGAAGACACATTTTATATCATCAGTGTAAATAATTACAGAGTATTCATTACTCTATTCCGACTTTCACTCTGATCAGTGAAATATAAACAAATGCCTTTGCTCACAACAGGGAAATTTATAGGGAGAGAAAAAAAATCTCAAAAGCCTGTAGAAAAGATTTTCTAAGATATAGGTCATTCCAAATCATCTCTGAAAATCCCTTCTATGCCAAAATTAACAAAAGTGTTATAAATATAATGTCTAACTAGTATGATTATAGAGAAGCTTTAGGATGATGAAGGCAAAATGTATTTTTATGTATTTGGCCTATAAATATCCTCATTTTGGAATTAGAATGAACTATTATTAATTTTATCATACAGATTTTTCTATTCTGTATTTACACTTTCATGATATACTGATGTCATACATATAATTTACTTGATGCTGTCCCTTAGTGAAGAACATAATCTTCAAACGCAACAGTGTTCCTGGAACAATTAAAACTCACTTGATAGAATGATTTTCACTGAGAAAATAAATAAGGAACTTCTGTATTTGGCAGAAGCTTCATTTCCAAATGTGAGCATTCCAAAGGTTGCTTTGGCCAAAGTCTTTAGAAAGAAAATAAAGCTAGTTTCTATAGTTGACCTCCAAAGTTTTAGATTGATTTAATATTGGAATTTTTTGCTGAGTTGTCTTGAAAGTTTTTTCATTTTGTTTTGTTTTTGTCACAAGCACTAAAAGGTTCAAAAGGACCTAGGGCATCTGTTTATTTATATGATATGAGATTAGGAAGCCTGTTAGTTTTTAGACAGCCTATAAGGGTCTTCTCTTTCCAAGGTAGCAATATCATATTTCTAATAACTTGAGTCTCAGAGTTGCCAGCAATTCTTGAGAGAATAGCTCGGAAAATTAGATTTTCAATAATGTGCAAGATAAGACTTCATCACCTCCTGTCTAAAAACCAATATTGTTGAGGACAATCCAAGAGAGTTGAGGAAAAGGATTTTGCTTGGGAATCTTATGGGATCTGTCTCCACCATGCTTTTATCTGAACCAAGATGGTACTGTCTTCCTTTGCCCTTAGCTCAGTCACAGATCTTGCAAAGCCTGAGTCCAACACCAATCCCTAGAGACACAACTTCATTCTCTCTCACTAAAACCAAGTCATTTTTCAAGTGATAATATTCAACCTAATTTGCCAATGGTCACCTTCATGTTTCCTGGGCAGATAGGCTGGTGGTTCTGAGAATGATAAATATTATCCCACTTACCTGGCATAATATTTTTTATGGATCAGTTGGGTCCCAGCCTCACAGCCTGATGTTTTCCTTTATGTCCACTGTTCATTTCTGCCACACAGGATTTTTAACATAAAAGTTGGATTTTTCTATGATCAAGAAAAAGGAATCATATAATTTCCTTCCCTTAAAATAACTGTTTTTCTCAATTCAGTTAAGAAGAATCATTTTGTTTCTAAAAATAATAAAGCATACCAAATGCCTCCTAACAGAAAAGTTCCCCTTTCCTCTCTTCTCTGTTTCCCTTCAAGTAGAGAGTTCAGAGAAAGTGAAAGGCAAGAGTAAAATGAGGAGCTAACAGTTCATTTTAGATCCAGCCAGACTTCTGCCCAGAAACTGAAAGGGATGTTTCCTTACCAACACCTGGGCCACGCCCAGTGCATCAGAATCTTGACTGAGAGGCCAGGGAGCCATTGTGCCTTTTAAGTCTTCCAGGTGGTTCTAATAAGCATCCAGGCTTGAGAGCCCCTCAAGTTTCCAATCATAAAACAACATTGAATATCGCTGGTGTCCCCAGGTTATAGTTGCCACTTCATATTATCTGTGTGACTTTTAATATCATCTGAACTGTTTTTGTGTCTGTGAAGTGGAGGTGGTGAGTGGTGGCAACTGCTCTATTGTTTTTTTCATTATGCAAACCACAAGCGAAAATATTTACTTTCCATATGTTATAAATGTGCATCAATGTGATTAGGATGATCGATATATGATTTCCACTCCATTCACTGTCACAATGAAAGCTCCTAAGGTATTTAGTTAATGGCTACTATATTATTTCCTTTGTAAATTATTCATTCAACAAATACCCCTTGGGCACACCTCATGATATTCCTTTATTTGAAATTCCCCATCACGGAATCATGGATCCCAGGGCTGGAAGGAACCTAGTCCAATTATCCCAATTAGAAGATGGAAAAACTGAGATCCAGAGAGTATTATGACTTATTCAAGATGACTTACATTAGACTAACACATCGAGGCAGTCATGAAGCTAAAAATAGAGCCAAATACTCTTTTTTAATCTTTTACCTTAAGCACTTGAGCCATATTTTACTCTAGTTATCTATCTTTGCATTAATATTTACTAGCTTTAAACAATAATAATGTATTAATCTTTCACCATTTCTGTGGGTCCGGAATTCAGACAGGGCATCAGCGGGAACAACCGGACCTTGCTCCTTGAAGCCTGGGGCTTCGGCTGGAAGACATGTACCGGGGGCTCGAGTCCTCCGAAGGCTCGTTCACCACATACATGGCAGCTGATGTTCCGATTATTGCTCCAATGCCATGCCTGGCTTTCTTACAACATGGTGGCTGGGTTCCCAGAGGAAGTTATCTAGAAAAAGGGAGAGGAGGAGAAACCATCAGACTTTTATAGCTGAGCCTAGATCATGAGGCATCATTTCTGCCACACTCTGAAGGTCAAATCAGTGATTCAGGTATGCTCAGCTTCAAGAGGAGGGAACACAGGAGTGTCCACATCACATAGTTAGGACAGCATGTGGGATGAGATATATAACGGAGCTGCTCTCTTTGGAAGAATATAATCTGCCACAGGTTGAAAACCATGTCCATCCCCTTTTTTAAATATATAAATGGGGCACGACAACACAACTTCTTCAAGAGTACATCCTAGAAACGCCTAAAGCCATTTATGCTTTATCAGTCTATCCCCTAAAAAATAAAAAATCCACGCATAATATATTCCCTCCACATTTAATGTTCTGCGTGCGTGCTCTACCTTCATGCTCTGGCTTATTAATGCTATATAAATGATGGTTGTAAGAGCTTTGAAAAAGAAACAACAGCCTTGGCTGGTTTGGCTCAGCAGTTAGAGCGTCGGCCTGCGGTCCAGAGAGACCCGGGTTCGGTTCCCGCTAAGGGCATGTACCGCGGTTGCAGTTTGTCCCCGGCCCTGGTTGGGTCATGCGGGAAGCAGCCACTTGATGTGTCCCTTTCACATTGATGTTTCTCTTCCTCTCTCTCCCTCCCACTCTATCTGAAAAAAATATAAAAAAAAGAAAATGATTTTTATTTATTAATATCTGTCTGCAGTGTTAAGAAAGTGAGAGAAACTTTAGTCCCATCATATGGACCCTCAAGAAGTAAAAAAAAAAATCAAAATTATAATATAGCTAAGCAACTGAGTGGAATAAAGCAACGGAATGCCTCCTGGAACCTAGAACTTTCCCCTGCCAAGCACATGTTTTACATCTTCCTCCTTTCTTCTCCATCTCTCTCTACAGAATGTAGCTCTGAGAGGAAATCGCTTCTGCCTTTCTCACTGACAATGGCATTTCTAGTACCAGCTCAGCACTTGGCACCAAATGCACAAATGTTGATATACGCATGATATGTGTGTGGTATGTGTTATATAGAGAGATATGTCCTATATACTGTATGTATCATTTTACCTCCTCTCAGAAACACTGTATGGCATATGTGCATATGCTGAAAATATCAAAAGTCTTTTTATTATCATTGTAATTTTTTTCTTCTGTTTATTTATACATGAGAAGTAGAATTTAATTGGCTTTTTTTCAATATGAATAAGCAGGTTCATGTTCAAACCCACTAGATATTTATTGTATAAAGTCATATTAGAAAATGTATCATTATTTTAGAATACTAAAGAATATGTATCCAAGTGTTGAGAGACAGGAATCATTGACAAATTTTAAACCCAATAGGATATTATTTTCTGTTGTGATTAATGCAAAATAACCACAAAAATCAAAACATTTAAAATCATCTAACTAGTTTGATTTCATGATGGAAAACCTTAGTTTTACTTTTTATTTTTAAAACTTACTACATTAACATCTTGTTTTGGAAAATAGTCCTTGAATTAAAAATGTAGCTAGATCAGAGTCCTTGATTCAAGCATCATTAGTTGAATCACCCTTAAGTCAAACCAAAACTGAAGAGTCCTTTAAAACTATCTTGAATTCCAAAATACATTCCTAAAGAAGTGCATGCATAAATCTGTTGTTGTTGATCCTCACCTGAGGACATTTTTTCCATTGATTTTTAGAGAGAGTGGGAGGAAGGAAGGGAGGGAGAGAGAGAGAGAGAGAGAGAGAGAGAGAGAGAGAGAGAAACATCCATGTGAGAGAGACACATAGGTTGGTTGCCTCCCGGACACACCCGGACCAGGGCCAGGGCTCGCACCTGCAACCCAGGTACGTGCCCTTGACTGGGAATCGAACCTGAGACCCGTCAGTGTTCGGGCCGACACTGTAACCACGGAGCCACACAGGCCAGGGCAAATGTACAAATTCTGTTGATGTTACATTACTAAAAGCAATGTTGAAAGATGTATACATCACTCAAACATGACAATTATATATTATAGCCTATAACAATGAAAAATTGGATCACATCATTTGTTTCTTACCATCCGTCAGAGTGCCCCACTCTAGAATTATGGCATATCTCAACTTAAACACCTGTATGGAAAAATATCTAGTGTTCTTAATCAATAAATGAAGGTCACAAGGTTTTTTAGATAGTTCACAATTTTTTTTCTTGTAGCATCAATGTTTGTGATCTGTTTGTCTATAATCACTATCTACACTTATAGTCTTAGCATGATCTAATAACATATTTTTGTCAGTTCCAAAAAAGCATAGCTATAAAATGAGCATACATTTGTGTGCACACACATGCAGTGGAGGGCATGAATGGGCAGGACAAGTGAGTCTTGAATTCCTTTGCCACTCAAAATACCCATAAACTGAAAATGTGAGAACCACAGATCTAGATAATTTCTAATTCCTAGTTTGCCTGAAATTTTCAATTCATCAATTGATTCTCTCTCTTCTGGCACCTATTTGTCATAAGTTTTGTCTGTTTGAAATTAATTCCCAAAATATTCCTGACTGGTATGTTAGTCACTTGGTGGTTAGTGAGAGGTCAAAAAGTCTTAGCCAGCCCTGGCCGGTTTGGCTCAGCGGTTAGAGCGTCGGCCCGCGGACCAGAGTCCGGGGTTTGGTTCCTGCTAAGGGCACGTACCTCAGTTGCAGTTTGTCCCCAGTCCTGGTTGGGGTCGTGTGGGTGGCAACCACTCGATGTGTCTCTCTCATATCGATGTTTCTCTCTCTCTCTTCCTCCCTCTCTCCCTCCCACTCTATCTGAAGATAGGTGCAAAAATGTCCTCAGGTGAGGATAAAAAAAAAAAAGTCTTAGCCAGTGTTTGTTTTCTTAATATACTGAGTAGGTAGTTTGTTTAATTTTTAGCAAAAAAGTAGGAAAAAGGAACCCATATTCCTAATTTTTAACCCAGCTCTATGAAATTATTATCAAGGAGACATTATTGCATAGTCACTAAGTACATGGACTATTAGATCTTAAAGAGCTTGTATTGCATCCCAGCTCTGCCACTTCCCCACCTGCAAGTCTTCCCTCCTGTGGTTGTTAAGAGAATTAATACAGGTGATGAGAGTCGAGGCCTTGAGCGCATTCTAGGCCACAGCTATAGTCACACAAATAGCTCGCTACAAGAGCAGCACTCTACAGTGATGCCCTTGACTGGACTTCCATTTCAAACAGGGTTAATTCAAAATATTTCTGTGACCCTACTCACCTTTCATTTTGTTCATTGCTACATGAGAACTGAATGCCAATAGAAGCAGAATTAAAGTTTAAATTCAATTTTTAAAAATTGGATTTAATGTGTTGAAAAAGCCCACCCTCCTTTATGAGTACACATGCCCTCTGATAGCCACCCTCCTGAGAGTGTAGTAAATCCAACTGGATAATATATTACATTTTGTTTTGACTCTTTCCTCCCTTCTGTTGACTAAATACATTGTATTTGTTTTGGTAAAATACCCAATATATATTAGAATTCTCTTCTGTTGATATTTATGTGGTAAATCTACACTTATCTTTCTTTGGGTATATGTCAAGTGGCAATAGAAGTTTTAATAGTATTTAATATCTATATTTCCGTAAGATTCTCTGAGAATACCCTATGGCACATTGTAGACTTGAGCCTGGAACTCCTAAGTTAATCAGAGATCACAGTTTTGTATATTTGGGAGCGTTGATTCTGATAGATGGAAATGGAGAAGAGGTCGCTTCCTCATCTTGTCGGTGTGAACAGCTTGCCCAAGGGGATGTCATCAGCCTGACTGCAGCCCTGCACAGACAATGGTGTAATGGATGGTTTCTTGTTTCCTCTGCTTTTCTTTCTCAATCATGCTTCTTTTCTTGAGGGCCTGATTCAACTTCAGCTTGTCTCAAGAACCCGATGCGGCCCGGTATGGACCCGCCTTACCTGGCCGTGCCCCTGTCCCTTTCAGTCCTGGCTCACTGCCCTCCCTGCTGTCATTGTCCTGCCAGCTAGCTGGCTGTCCCTTTGAAATGCTGCTGTTACACTAATGTTTTCTCAGTCAGTTGTCCACTGACTTCTCACAGCTTAAATGCCTCATTTCTACCACTTTCTCACCCCATTATAGTGTGTGTGTGTGTGTGTGTGTGTGTGTGTGTGTGTTCAATAAGGTAATATTTTGGTTCTTTGGGACTTGATTCTTTTCTGAAAGTAAGCTAGGAACCTGAGACTCTCCAGATCTTCTGCCCCAATCACCAACTAAAGTGGGAAAAACAAACAAACAAACAAACAAAAAACAACTTATCACCATAGACAGCTGTCTGCCACATGATTCAACACACAGCCGAGCCATGTAGATTTCTGGTAACAACAGCAGAGTCCTGTTTGTTTTCTACAGGGCCATCTAGCATTTTCTTCTGTAGTATAAAAATCATTGTTCGTTTTCTGTTTTTTGGGGACATTAAGAAAACACGTTAAAGGACAGTAAATACCACCTTTGTGACTGCTCTTAAAGTTGCTATGAGTTGGTGTGTAGCCTTAAGTGTGCCCAAGAAACACATGTCTCTAGGAGAATATAGGTAAGAAACGGAGAAATTGGTCTTTAGTGAAAACTACTTCATGTCCTAAACTAGAGTTGTAAGCCTCCTTTCACAACCTGACCTCCTCCAGGGTACCCTCTGTTAGCAAATCACGTCCCCATCAGTCATGTTTTAAAATTCAGAAACCTAGGAGATCTCCTGCACACAGGCCTCACCCTCACAGTCCCAAATTTAATCCATGATCAGGTCCTGCCAATTTACCTCCTAAATCACTTCCAAACAGGCCCTGTCCCTCCCCTAGACAATCGAAATCACTCCCTAACTGGTCTTTTTCTTCTGTTCCTGCCCTCTTCCAAATTCCCCTTCAACTGTTATGTCACCACCCTTCCCTCTGTCCCTTTAAAACACTTTAAAGGCTTCGCCATGGATCTTGGGTTACAGTCAAAGCCTTCGTGGGGCACGTGTTGTATATCAGTTTGCTGGGACTGCCCTAACAAAGTGCATCAGACGGGGTGGCTTGAACAACAGAAATTTGCTCACAGTTCTGGAGGTCAGAAGTCCAAGATCAAAGTGTTGACAGGGTTTACTTCCTTCTGAGGCCTCTCCCCTTGGCTTGTCGATGGCCGCCTTCTCCCTTTGCCTTCACCTGGTCTTCTTTCTGTGTCCTAATCCTGTCTTACAAGGAGACCAGTCATTTTACATTCGGGCCCACCTTAATGACCTCATGTAATTTTAATTACCTTTTGCAAGGGCCTAGATCCAAATACAGTCATGTCCTGGGGTACTAGGAATTAGAACTTCAACATATGCATTTTGGGGGAACACAAATCAGCCCATAACATATGGGTTTTGTGTCGTCTGACCCCAATTCCCTTTCCAGCCCCCTGTCTCACCTTAGCTCACAGGAACCTCAAATTCATCATATTTCCCCACACCATAGGATTTTATGTCTTGTTTCCACCACCCAGAGCTCTCCGCCCGTCTGCTAAATAAACTCCGGCTCTACCATCGCAGCTCATTCAATCTGTACAGCTCAGGAATCTTCCCGGTCCAGCCTCGCTAGGTCAAGTTCCCTTTTAGAGAATCTCAGAACGCCAAGTTCCCCCACCTATTCTTCTGACTAAACTATTTTATTTATTTTTCTTTTTTTCCCTTAATTTTATTTTTCAATTAGTTTCAAATTCTCTTTCATAGCACTTATCATGATTATGATTTAGCATTTATTCTGCTTTTCTTTTCCTTTTTACTGTCTCCTCAACATCACTTTAATGCCATGTTGGTGAAAATCTCAAAGACTTTTGTTTACTGTTATATTTCCAGGGTCTAGCATATTATCTGGTACAAAAATAGAAGCCCAACAAATAATTGTTTTTGAATAAGTGATAGGACTCCAAAAGTTAACTGTGTTCACTAACACATATAACCAAGCAAATAAATTTAGCATAAAGAAATGATGTTCATTTTGGAGTTTCTATATTGAGTAAGAGTAGAAACACACATTGACATAGAAATCTTTACTTGTTACTAAAATCTAGTATTTGTCCCATATGATAATCTTTTCACCATTATTTGGCTCCCACACAAGCAATACATCTGTAATAATTGTTAGCAGTTCATTCATGACCTCTGGCCACCTAAGTCATTTCTGTTCAAAATCTTATTATCTGTTTGTCTGACTCTCATTTCCCTCATGGTTAGTGACGTTGAGCAGCTCTTCGTGTGCTTATTGGCCATTTGTGTATCTTCTTGGGAGACATTTCCATTCAAGTCATTTACCCATTTTTTAATCTAGTTTTGTTGTTGCTAAGGGTGTTTATATTGTTTTTTGATAGTTTATATAATACCTGTCTCTTCCTGAGAAATATCATGCCTTGAAAAAAATACCATTTCAAGATATGACATGGGTGTAATTTACATAGAGTTGCCAATCTGGCATTTTTTGTCAAAGACGTATCAGAGTGCTAGTCATTGAATATTTTAAATATTTATCTCTTTTAGGTCTTAAAATCTTAAGGATTGTTGTAGACATGGAGGCCTGTCTTATTTACAAATACTATTTGAGTATCTGCCCAAGGTGGCAGATCACAGATTTCATATACAGTGAGAGAAAGTAAAAACATTGCTGAACAGGGGAAATAATACAGTTAAAGGATTTCTGCGGGCATTCTTTGAGTACCGGTACTGCTAAGGTTAGATATGTAACTATCGTGTGGTCTGTTATTTTTCAGTCAGGGGTTACCTTTATTTCAAGCACAGATGTTGTAAAACTTAACTATTTTTAGCTACATTGAAATAATGTTACAATCATAGTATATATTAGGGAAGGCAAATGTGAGACACAACAGAATTTGTTTTTTCCCTGCTGGTGGGAATTTCCAAAGAAGCAAAACAGTGATAAGAAGTAAAATGGAGCCCGGCAGGTGTGGCTCAGTGGATTGAGGGTCATTCCTTGGACTGAGAGGTCCCAATTGTCCTCATTCCCAGTCAGGACACGTGCCTGGGTAGCAGGCTCGATCCCCAGTGGGGCCATGCAGTAGGCCGCTGATCGTCAATGTTGCTATTTCTCTCTCCCTTCCTCTCGCTAAAAAATCAATAAAAACATATTTTTAAATTTTTTTGAAAAAAAAAGTAAAATGGAAACTTGGGCAATTATCTGTACTCTCACTGAATGTATTCTGCCTTTGAGTGTTGTTGGGAATTGTTTTTATGGGTGTGTTATTACTATTCTTCATTGGCCACTGAGATTCATTTCCCTTTATGGTTTAGTAATTACATTTGTGAAATATATTTTTAACACCTAATCACTATCAGGGCACTCTTAAGAGATGTAATTAGAATAGTCATCAGACATTCTGTCTAAAATATATTGCTAACTCATTTTTTTATTACAACTTGCTATTGGTATCATGAATGAATTTTAATCATAGAGAATAGTCCTCACTGAAATGGCATTCCCACTGGTTTAAGTGCCTTCTTTTAATTTGTGGGGGATTCCTTACTGGGGATTGTTGTCAAACATTTATTTTTTATTTTTTTAATTAAATGTATTGGGGTTCCATCGGTTAATAAAATTATCTAGTTTTCAGGTGTGTGGTTCTATAATACATCATCTGTCTATTTTTTAAAGTATGCTTCCAGTTACTGGGAGGCAGATTGAAAGCAGGCCCCAACAATTAAGGTGAGATGAATATAACTTTCTCTCCCCACCCCCCACAGCTTTCCTCTGCACTCCAAGGACACCACAGGGAACCTTCCTATTAGCGACACTAAATAAAACCCAGGATAAAAGTGACTTAATGTTTCTCTTTTTATTCCGTTTCTTTTCTATATTTCAAAAGCAATTCCTATATATGGTAAAAATTGGAAAATGCAGGTAATCAAAAGAAAATCACCAGCAGTAACATCTATGGGCTGCCTCCTGCACGCCCCTTACTGAGGATTGAGCCTGCAACCCGGGCATGTGCCCTGACCGAGAATGGAACGGGGACCTCTCAGTCCATGGGACAACGATCCACTGAGCCACACCGGCTGGGCTGTATTATATACTCTTTAAAGCACAGACCAATTAAAAAGAAAAATCACTGGTAACTTATTATCAAACTATCATTACCTAATATTGATTTTAAATGTGCATATTTTAGAATCAGTGTGAAATTTGGAAAGAACATAGTTTTGAAGAAATGTTTTTAAATTTTGTCTCTGCCCCTCATTGACTGTGAGAACTTAGTAAAGTCACTTAACATCTGTGAACCTCTATTTCCTTATACAGTGGGGATAACGCTATTTGCATTTGATGTGGAGATAATGTAATATATTGAATTACCTGGCTCTAAGTATGAACTCAATTAGTTTCCTTTCCCACTGTTTCTCCTTAAAATAAAAATGTCCATTTTAATGATACATTTTAATGTGGCTAAAGACTACCATATATTCTTGGATGTCAATCAACCAAGATAATACATAGGTTTTCTGGATAAACATTAGGTTCCACCTATCTTTCCAGAGAATATCAGAACTTTCCTGCGCCTACAGCCTGAGGTTGAAGGGGTATGTGTTTCACTCCTGCAGCTGAGAACAGGGGTGAGGGGAGAGCTCTGTTACCTGTCACCTCCCTGCCAGCAGTCAGTTCAGGTCCCAGGAAGGCCTGCCCCTTAACAACTGGGCACATTAACAACAGCGGAGAAGCAGTGAACGCATGTGAGAGTCAACTTGTATTGGAGAAGCTATTGCCAGTCAAGGTAGAGAAGAGCCACAGGTCCTGTTTGAGTAAGCTCTTGGTCAGTTCTGTTATTCCAATTCAGTTCATTGGCTTTGCATAAATTCTAGCTCTTACTTCTTCAGTGCTCCTTTTAGCTACTATCACTGAATGCAAACCAACAGAGCAGCAGGGGAAATACAAAAAAAATGTCATTAGGAATTTGGTCAGATATTGGGAAAAAATGAATGGGGATTACTTACGGATCTGGGTTACCTGGATGCCCACACACACATCCTGAATTCACTGAACTTGAGCTGTGTGCTTCTCGGTTATTATCCCATCTACATCCCCAAACCAAATCACATTTATTAAGATGACTTCTTTGGTGTTCCTAATTAAATGTATGATTGGCTAAGTCTTGTTTTATGCACCATAACTTCTTTATATATTTGATTTTTAAAAAGTGAACTGGCAAAGTGAGTGATGCAAGTTCGTCACAAGGACCAAGATTTGATTTTAATAAAACAGGCTGCAAAATGTTCGCTTCGCCTGAAATACTAATTTGCCACATTGCATGGACTTTGACACCACTGTTTCAGATAACTACCTTAGGTCAGTGCACTGAATATCAGCTGTTTGGGTTACGGCAGAAAACAACTGCGAGGATGAAAGCTGTTTGTGTCGTCATGGCTGACATACAGGGTTCAAGTGCCATTGGCCATTCCTGATGGCATTAATCCTGCTTAATCTCTGTTTTACAAAGGAATCCAGCTAACTGATAGAACCTCAAAAAGATACTTTTCAAGACACTCAAATTTCAGGGAAATGGGTCCTTTTTTAAAAATTCATTGATTTTTTAGAGAGAGAGAGAGAAACATCTATTTGTTGTTCCACCCATCCATGCATTCATTGGTTGTTTCTTTATATGTGCCCTGACCAGGGATTGAACCCGAAACCCTGTTGGATGTGGACGACGCTCTAACCAACTGAGCTACCTGGCCAGGGCCAGGAAATCGGTCGTTAAGTAATTTAATAGGAAGAAACAAAAACTTTATAATGATTACATTACATTTGCTGACCATTTACTATATTCCAGACTCTTTACTAGGTTCTAGGGTTACAAGATCGAACAAGGTCCTTGCTGAAGAGAAGCAATAGGGAAAGTACCGAGAAGCAGATAAATAAACCAATGTCGAAGTTAAGCTTTGTTCTGGTTTTCTCTGAGTCATCTTCCAGGTGTACCAGATGATAGTCTGATCACAGGTTATCTGTCTCACCTGTTCCCACTCCAATTGAAAACTTCCAAGTTGTATTTTTATCTACATCACCTGCTGTTTGCCTGATTTTGTCCTTTTCTACCTGGGTCCAGGTTTAATTCTCTGAGCCTTAGATCAGTGGTTCTCAACCTTCCTAATGCCGCCACCCTTTAATACAGTTCCTCATGTTGTGGTGACCCCCAACCATAAATTATTTTCGTTGCTACTTCATAACTGTAATTTTGCTACTGTTATGTCTTAGGCGACCCCTGTGAAAGGGTCGTTCGACCCTCAAAGGGGTCACGACCCACAGGTTGAGAACCGCTGCCTTAGATCAAAATTATTCTCTTCAAGGCCACTGAATTCTGAACCCTGCTTCTCAAAAACTACACATTAGTCTCCCTAGATTCCATTCTGAAATCTATCCATCCTTATTATCAATTCAACTAAGCTATAGGTCTCTGTTAGTTTATCTTGGGTTTTCCATGTCTGTTGCTCTTATTAACTCTCTTCATTCTTTTTTCTCTTTCCTTGAAGAAGGTGAATTACTTCATTCTCCATTCTGCTTCTGTCTTCTTGGCCTTGTTTTTCTCCTTCAATTCATAAAGCCTTGTCTTTCTTTACAACTCTACCTATATGTTCTTTCTTGCCTCATCACTAATCGCCTTGAAATAATCTCAAAGAGAGTCACGACTATGAGGTATTGTTTAGCCCTGGACAATTACAGCTGAAATTTTCTGACTAGACACAGGTTCAGTACAACCCAGATCTACTATAAAGTGTGCATGAAGAATTTGTTTTACCCCTTTATTATCTTTCCTTACATAAAACTATCTGCAGTCATGAAAAACTGTTGATGTCTGCTTCTGACTCTCATGGTCTTGAGTAAGAATGGTGACCTTTTAGGTGACATAATCATTGCAGGGGAAGAAATTTATTCTTACACATTGTTGACCGCTCACGAGTTAACTCGTGTTTGCACTTGCATTAGCTATTTCAATTTTTGAAACTCAGGGTAATATAAGATTCTTGTATTTGTGATTCTTCACCCCGAAGTTCGAAAAACAGCACACCGTTCTGTTATTAGACCACCAAAACGACAAAAAAGAAATGTACTAAGATCTGATAGTGAAAGTGATTTTGAAGAAGAGTGGATTGAAAATGATATTACACCAACTTTGGGGGATTATTCATATATTTCGGGTGTAACTGCCAACCTTAGTGATCCATGGAGCATTAGGGACACAGAATTACTTTTTAGTGATGATTTTTTTTTATTTAGTTGTTTCTCAAACCAATTTATACCACCACCAAATGGAACAATTTTACAAAAAAATCTACTAAAACTGTAAAAATTACTAAAATATATATGTATAAAATATAATATATAGCAGATATGTACAAAGTTTCATTTAAATTCATTATGTATAAGTAAAGTATACTGAAGTTTATTTAGATTGTTTCACTTTCATACTCAATTACGAAAAAATAGCCAGTGACATAACTTCTGCGAAAAATTGCCAGTCAACAATGTGTTAATAGCAACTTGAAGCTTGAAGAAATAATTGTAAGAAAGGAAAATACTCCAGGTTCTAAATAAGACCCCTTACGTAAAAGTTGGCCTTTTAATTACCTGGAAGGCATGACTATGAATCCTTTACAAGCCACAGATTTTATTTGTTCATGCCCAATCAGATGGCTTCTTTCTGGATGTTTCCATTGAAATTTTCAGCAGTTCTATTGATGCCACATGTTCATTGAAGTCCACATTAATTGCTCTTGATGCCTCTGAATTCTTCATTTTGGTCTTGATGTGTCAAGGTGACTCCAGATTACCTTAAGGAGGACTTTCGACAACAACCAGACGACACTCTTTCCTGGCAGACAGGAGGGCAGTGGGACATCCAGCTCCAAGCATGCTGTTCTTACTTACACGGATTTTACTTAGGGTGTCTCGGGACCTCGATCCTCTACAAGTCACATAGAAAGACCCAAAAGAAGACTATACTCAATATTAAAGCTATATTAATTTAGTCTTTGTTATTTTTCTATTTTTCTAGGAATGAAAAAGTCAAACTCAACAGCAACAATGCAGGTCCCATTTACTCGCTGGTGCTTCATACTCCTCATCTTTATGAACGTAAGTGAAACAAAGTCATTCCAAGCTTTGTCACTCAAGAATGCTGACATATGGAGGAATATTTCTGGTATGAGTGAATGGACATCAGTAAGAATAAACATTGTTCTCCAGAAGCCAAAACTAAGTTCCTCAAAACTATCATTTTCTTAATATTTTAAGAAATGTCCCCTCAGAACTTACACTGAATTGGTTTAGTGTTAGGTTTACCCAGAAATCTGAGCCTTGTTGGTTTACAAAAATTTAGCATTAATTTGAGACATCTCCTTATTATCTTGGAAATTAACATTGAAGGTTAATAATGTTTTTGTATAAAATGTTTTTCATGTTAGACTCTGAATCATAGTTTTTGGATTGCTGTTGTTTTAAAACATCTAAACTCTTCCGGTCTGTTTATTGATTCTCAAATGTATTTCTTATCAAAAACTGACTAAGAGTTTTAAGTATTAAATACCACTGTCATTCCATAACTCCAGCCTTTGACATCATGTCCACTTTCATAATTCTATATTGTTTTATTCCTAAATGATTAAGCAAGTAGTCAGAACTAGAATTGTCTTAGAAAGCCCTATCAATGCCCATTTTTTTGGTCAACTTTTTAAGCCACCATCACATCATTTTAATAGCAAATGAAAGGGAAATGAGTAAATTTTATATGAATGAATTTCGAGTTGTCTTGATCTGTATCCTCTCCACCACATCAGAACAACACTGGCCAATGAATTGTAGCTGACAGTAAAGATCACATATCTGATACTCTTATACTTACCCAAAGATTGCATAGGGTTTTATGATTTCCATTGTTTCTTTAATGTGTAGTCACAAGCTTACAAGTTTGCATAAACTTTACATTATTCAAGGAAAAATATTACTAACATTCTACAAACAATTTAATTTTTAAAGAGAATTTTTATTTTGTAATGTTATACATTAAATAAATGATTTATGGGAATAACTGTTAATGTAGCCCTTTTGTACCTATTTGGATAATGAGTATAGTTTATTTTATTATGTAAGATTATCATATTATTTTAATCTTTAGATAAAGTACAGTGTAATATGCTAAACGTAATCCAGTATTTAGAAATGCAGGTAACTTTATGCCATTGGAAATATAATAAAAACATTTAAACAAGAATATTGTAGAAACTATTAGAATATTTTATTTTGTTTGTAAATGCCCGAGCCTTATTGCTATTCTCTAGATGCAGAAATATTGGTATAGTCTATCTATATATTGATATTGTTATTTTTCATAGCTCAAATGAAATCTTATCTGATCAACTATATGTGAATATTTCTAAGTAATTTCATTTCATAAAGCATATAATTATATTAGACATTGACAAAAGAAAAGGTAAAGTAACTACTAGATAATAACAAGACAGTTTATTATCTTGTCACCTTTTTTATTACAAAGGCTACAGTAATTTTTGGTGTCTTAAAAACTAAAGTAGGTCACTTTCATTCAAAACTTTTACCTGATATATTGTAAAATTGAAAGATGGAAAGAATTTCTTGTATTTGCATGAGCCATGGACAGCAATGTTCTGTGGTTTGTGGGCATCTCTTTCCTAGCAAACATAACTGCACAGGGCAAGGGCACTCCAATAGTTTTGTGCTGTTTGTATACAGAAATGTGTTTCTCTGTCAGAATTTGTATTATGTATTTGATTTGAAGGAATTGTCCATAAAACATTTTTGATACATCAATTTCCATTCACAACACTCATTACGTTCCGCATTGATACTCCTCAGAGAAAAGTACTTTTTTTTTAACAAAATGACATTGATTTTAGTTACTCCAAAATGTCACTACTTAGATACATTATTGTGAAAAAGCACTAGCAGTATATTTATTGAATTCTATCAAGCTGATTTCCAAATGGACTTTGAAGTATCAGTTTGAGTCACAACATTCCATTAGCCTCATCTACATCAATCAAAGCCACCCCCTCACTTCCTCTCCCTTACCTGCAGTAATGCAATAATAGGCTTAGAACAGTGCTTAGCACATAGGAGCTCTCCAAGAATGCTAGTGGTGGTGGTGGTGATGATGATGATGATGATGATGATGATGACAACGATGATGATGATGATGATGATGATGATGATGATGACAACGATGATGATGATGATGATGACAACCACAACAACGATGACAACAGTGACGAGAAGCATGTTGTGTTGTTTCCTTAGCTGTATCCCCTATTTGCTTTGAGTCTGTCGCATATGCAGCAGTTTTGGTGTTTACTGCTTCAGTAGAAAGTATGTAGGACATCAACCAAGCATCTGATCCCACCTCAAAGAACCAGGACTAACACTTTACAAAGTTCGATTTTATCCTTTGTTACTTTGAAAAGTATAAGTGACTGAAAACTGCAAATAATTCTTACATATACATTATTGTTAGTAAGGATGGTGATGTGGAAATCCTGTTGGTTATATCCGTTTGTGGATTCTGGATTCAAATCCCTCTGAGAGCAGTTCAGTCTGTGGCAGTCAATGGGGGTCTCTCCCTTCAGCATAGTCGCCGGGGTCCCACATCCCTGAGGTTCACACTGTTGCAGAGATGGACCATTTCTCCAAGTTCTACACAGAGCAGCTCTGTCATTGTTCTGTCTCTGTACTTCTAGAAACCACCTATAACACAGAAGTAGGCTCATTGTCTTACATCAATGTGCATGACCTTGTAAATCAGATTGCCTTCCCTCTGGACTCCATGATTAGCGTGGAAGAAACCTCCTAGACTGTAAGCTCCATGAGGGCAGGAACCTTGCCAGTTTGTCCACTGCTGAGTCTTCAGGACCTAAAACAGTGTCTGGCATTTGGGAGGCAGAGTGTTTACTAACTGGAAGAACCAGCGATGTCTCAGCTGCGGACTACAGCTGCCGGTGGCAGCTTGGTGGTCGTATGTGTGGCGCCATTTACTTGAGCCCTGAGGAGTGACGTCACGTATATGGCCGCTAAACTGCCACATAGGACAACAGTTAAGAGGTTGGCTTTTGTTTTGTTTTGGAAGATTCATGTGGTACGGCTTGTATGCAAAACACTGAGCACCGATCTTCATTCAAAACAACTATGTGCCCTTCATGTCTCATTTCTACCTTCCTGTGAGCATAAAATCATATATTTATTTACATCTCCCAAATACCTAGTATAAATATAACACATGACAAGTAGAATATTTTTTAAACCTTTTACTTTGCTTGGTAGTTTTATCTGTCACTACTGCCTCTAATGTGCTGCATTATTGCTGAAAATTATATCACCTCACTAGCGATTTTTATTTGTATGAAATCATCAGCAAAATTTTCAGTGTTTAATGAACTTTATAAAATTTGTTTATATATGTGTTATTTTTAAGCAGTAGTAATTCCATGATTGGAATTATATATTATAATTTTATATATAAATAATCATGTATATAATTATGTATTTTATACATATTTATATATAAATAATTATATATTTATGTCTATATCAACATATATGTTATATATAGATACAAGGTGGGGCAAAAGTAGGTTAACAGTTGTTCATATGGAAAATAATACAATAGTTAATAAATAAAAATACAAGAATAAACTCTGTTTCACATACTCACAACTGTAAACCTATTTTTGCCCCACCCTGTATATAAGAGAATGCCTTGATGTATATGTTATTTTCAGAAGAAAGTCACTAAAACATTCTGCTACCACTGGAAAAATTCATTATCAAAAATTCCATGCTCAAATATGAACCAGACCAGAAGCAAACTCAGATTATTATGGCTCATTTTACAAGAAGGTTCTAATTCCTCATTCCTTCGGTGTGGAAACAATTTCTACTGAACTGGCTCCAAACCAAGTTCACTGGAGATTGTTTCGATATTGCAAGAATGATAAGATTGAAGCTACTGTCATCTGCCTGAAATGCACCTAGTCTTTCAGAGGCTCCTGTATCCACTATTACTGATGTTAAAACTGCATTAAACCAAATAATGTTGTAACTGAAAATACAAGCACAGGCTTTTCCCCTTGGTGTCTTTGCATGTACTGCCTCCCCATGGCTCCCATGGATTTCCAGATAGTGCAGGAACATTTCTTAATTGGTTGTCCAGTCCATTTAAGGATAGAATTCAGAATGTTACTTCTGGAAAGAATGCCAAACTTAAGCAAAATAGTCCCTAGTGTCTAAAATATCTAATAGAAGTGACAGAAAAGATTTACATATCACATAGTCCATCTTCTAATTTGATTTGAAGATGGTGAGAAAGTGGCCCAGAAATAAATCATATATCAAACGAGAATTCTCATATCAACTAAAGATTCTAACAATAGAGCCACAGAGAATCTAAAATAGATAAATAAGGTGAACCAATCATTAATATCTTTTATTGTGAGGACACCGTGATTTATTAAACATCACGGTTACATGATCTTTAGTAGAATTATTAATACACACACATACACACACATTCATAGAAATGTTAGGCTAGTAAAATCCAAAAAGAAGCCTTCGCATTAAATCTCTTTAAAATAATTTTCTTACTCCCAAACCACGTTCCACTTCATGATGGAATATCTGAGCATTTAATGGCTGATAGTTCTTTACCTTTCACAGTTTCTGGTGTCAGGGAATGTTTTATAGTGTTGATCTCTCTTGCTAAACTGTGAGCTCTTTGAGGGCAGGCTCTGTGCTTGTTTCATTGAGCGCTGTATCCTCAGCATCTAGTGCAGTGCTCAGCTCATCCAGTTCAATGACTATTTGCTGACTGATTGATCTTAAAACCAGTGGGAAAAGGGTCACATGACAACAGAATGGTGTTCATCTACATTGGTAAAGGGTTTGCACATTTGAAATCATTTGGCTCATTAATTTCTCCTTACTCTCCAATAAATTCAAGAGGCATTAAATTTAGAAATAATCCTAATATTTGAAGAGTAGTGTCAACTATAGTCACAATAAGTGTCCATCTAGAGTTACAACACTAGTGTTATAACAATAATAATTATTTCCCCTCTTCTGTTGGCAAGTGATTTCCAATCAGATGGCTTGCTGGCCCCTCCAAAACAAGTCTAAGAGGGAACTTACCTTCTTCCCCGTAGTAAGACTTTTCTTTCCTAACTTGTCCCCTTTCTCAGAGCCCTACCAGTTTTTTCCAGTAATATGGGCTAAAATATCTGGGCTATTTTACTAATACTATTCTCCATTCCTTATATTCAAATCTGCCTTCATGTTATTATTTGAGAAAGTGCTGAGAGTTGCTCTTTCTTGTTCCTTGACGAGATCATCTAGTCCATTACTGCAGCTTCTTGGCTGGTCTCTCCAACTAATCATTGGACATCTGATGCCTACCACAGGAATTTTACTAACACTCTCCATTCACAACCTTTACTGATCAAAACGCTACAAAATATCTTTATTTCATTATCATGTTTAATAACATTTGCTAAAATGCATTGAGCCTTTCACATCCCAGCACTTGGTATTTGTTTCCCCAGCTTCCGTATTATCTGATTTTTCTTGACTCCATTTCTTACTAACCCTCAAGTATGCTCCCCTCCAGCCGGAGGGTTTCCTTACGGTGTCTCACACATGCCATTTCCTACTGGAGGCTTACAAGCATTTCAAAGTCTTCCCTCCCCTCTCTGCCTATGCAGACACTACATATACTCAAGGTCCTGTTCCGATTCTACCATGTGTCTGTAGCAGTCCCTCACGACTCTTGCTCCATGCCTTCTCTCCACTCTAAATTTGTATTGTATTATACACTGCACAGTTTAGCACTTAGTGGCATGCTGCCTCATAGGACAGGATGCCCTGTCTACACCATGACAGACACTAGAAAAAAAGTGAGGCTGTACCATTCATGGCCTGGGGTAGATAGGATAATTTAATGAGGATGATTTTGTTTTAGAGACCGTGGGGAATAGAGAAGAGTATATAACGCTATTTCTGCCATCAATGCATTTGGGGAAACTTCAATGTTAGAATAATTTATTGACAGAGTAAAGCTAAATAAAAGTGTGTTTCAACAGATATATATAGAGCGAGCGAGGAGTATTCCTAACTTCTGAAGAAGAAAAGTCAGTGCAGGCTGAAGCTTGCAAGTCTTCTCCAAAAAAGTCTCTGTGCAGAACCTGGATGTTAAAAAAACAAAACAAAACAAAACATAGATTCAAACACCACTAAAACATCATAGCCACAAAACAAACTGAACACAATTCAGGACAATATATTAGACAGTGATCTTTTTAGACACACACACACACACACGCATCAACTTTGATAAACAAGACCTATGATGGTGATAAGGATTAACTGAGACTGACAAAACTAATGTCAGCATGTACCAAAAATGCAAAATATCTAAAAGAAATATTCAAGATGTACATGGATTTTTACCAATGAAAATGAATGACCCTGTATAGGTCACTGCTGATTAGACCAATGAAAGAGATTAAGGCTAATTATTCAAGGCAGAACATCTCAGAACAGATTTGTTTGTTCTATGGAATAAATGGGGTAAATTTTTGGCAGTATGCACAACCTAAGCACAAATAAAAATCAGCGGAAGAAATCCAATAAAAAAGCTTATTTAGTACACTACTATATCTATTTTTAATACCACAATTAATTATTCTTGAGTTAAATTGATTTAATATTAGTATTTTTTTGGAAATTGGGTTATTTTCTATGTATACATCTAAATTTTATAGCGATAATAAAATTAAAACAGTCATATGACAAAGAGGCGCATGAGTTTGTATGGCTGCTATACGTTTTCAATAGTGAATGGAATGAATGGTATAAAGCAAAAATATTCTACATAGAGATCATGCATAATTGTTGCTTATAGGAGGGAAAATAAATGTTTTTGAATTTTTTATTGTTTCATTTATTTATGTACACACCCATCTGTACTCTCTTATAAGTAACTGATTTTTGTTTTTAATACAGTATCCAACCCTGGCCCTGCCAACCATGGCAAATGTCACCAGTGCTCCAACAGAGCCCGAGCCATTTCTGTACATCGTAGGACGACAGAAACTGATGGATGCACAGACCAGATGCTACAGACGGATGCAGCAGTTACCCCCATACCAAGGAGAAGGTAAAAAGAAAGATGTATGTAAAACATGTGCTTCAAATATCATTGAAGCTTCATTTTCTTCCGTGAGTCAATATGTATTGACTGAGTTTAATTTCATACGCCAGCAGTTTTAACAGTGGTTTTCATATCATGGTATGTTTGTGTATTTCACACAGCAGACATGCCTCGTTCCTTTGCTCAACTTCATGCAAAGACTTTCTGGCTAACATCTGCACTTAGGACAAAATGACTACAATAACTCAGTATTCACACCTGGCAAGCAGGAACAATGCAGGAGTGAGAGGGAAAGGAATTGGAAAATGACAAGAAGGGAATTGGACAGTGGTGGACAGAGAATTTGCCTGAGGTGGAACCTGTTAAAACTTGATCTTATTTGGGTTAATTAGGCTGTATCTTCCCTTCCCTGTCAGTTGGTGGGTAACTCATGCTATTCCTTCTCCTTTTCTACCTCCAGTTCCCAGATGAATTAGAAAAAGAGATCTCCTAGGCAGAACTGTTTATCTATCATCTCCTCTAGAATGCTTGATGTGATGGCCCAAATATTCTCAGGGCCAAGCATATTTGATTAGCTATAGAAGGCCCACAGGAAAACAAAAGGTAGGATATGCACTGGCCAAGCGTTGCTACGTCCATTTACATTCCCTCCCCTGTCCCCTGTAAATCATTTGAAAAGACCCAACAAGATCTTACACTCTTCTATAGTCTAAGACAACACGCCTTGTATAGTCTAAGGCAGGGGGAGGAGGAGAATGGTTAAATATACTCTATTACTACATGTACTTTGCCTTCAAATAGTTAACATTTTAATTTGTAGTTCCCATTTTTGTTTAAACAAAAATCAAGTCAATTGGAAGACAATAGTGCAGTGAAGGCAGGGGGTGGGGGGGCAGGAGCAGGGAGGAGAGGGTCAGTGTGGGGGAAAAGGAGGGACATTTGTAATACTTTCAACAATAAAGATGAATTTTTTTTCAAAGATAGATAGATGTTATTTTTCTGTCTGCAGTAGTTTGTGGTTTTTTTAAAAGAATCTGAAAAGGCATTAGATGCAAGTCAACACCAAAATGAAACCATTTCTCTGAAGTAAATGAAACAATAGAAACACAAAACTGCTCTTTTCAGAGACCAAGTGATACAGTCATCTTCTTTTGGTCTTAGTTACATTGGGAGGTTGAACTTTTGTGTTACTGATCATTTTTTAAGAACTGCCTTCAAAGCCTGAGGTTTATTCTTTTGAATATCTTTATAGAGATAAACCTTCAAGTTTTGGGGTAGACTTAATTTTTGAAAGCAGTGAGAAACCACTTGGAGCCAATGTCGATGAATACACAAAGTGATCAAACTGAGCATTATTTTAGCCATTAATAAAGTGTGATCCTAAAGTAATGAGACTGTTTATATACGATCCAACTGGCTACAAAAGCATCTTCCGTAGGAATTTTGAACAATTGCATCACCTTTGAATTAAGAATAGAACCGCCGAAGGCAGCCACTTTGAAGGTGGTGGTTAGTAGGATATATATGTTCCAAAACCATATAGTTTTTTTCAAGGTAAGCTTTATCTAAGGGTGATTTTGCATACACTTTCACGAGAGTTCTCTTATAACATTTCCAGAGATATTTTAAAGGAAAGAGTTTGGATTGAAAGATTCCATACAGAAGACACGTGTCTTTTGAGGAACAAATGGAGAAAACGCTACAAAAATGTTAATTCCATTAGTAGTCTGTAAAGTTAATACCTTTATTTTGTTGCTACTGCTGCTACTGTTGTTTTTTAAACATATTTCCATGGGGATAGCCCCGGAATAACTGTCTATGCACTATTAAATCCCGCTAAGGCCTCTGCAGTTTTTGACAACAGCAATGTTCATTTCTTTCTAAATGGCCAGGTCCGTTCTGCAACCGCACCTGGGACGGATGGCTGTGCTGGGATGACACACCGGCCGGAGTGACGTCCCATCAGCCCTGCCCAGATTACTTTCCCGACTTTGATACAGCAGGTAGAATATTTATTTTTATTTTCTATTTTGCTATAAAGCTTTTAGAGTTTTCCTGGTCCTGAAAAGAAAATCAGATAAAAAATACACCTACCTAGTCATACTCTACACATTTTAGCATGTTCTGAAGCGTTTTCATAAATAAAATATTACCTGATTACACAAATAGTATAAACCGTCCTTTATTTATTTATTTATTTTAGATGTTTTATTTATTTTTAGAGAGAGAGGAAGGAAGAGGGAGAGAGAGAGAAACATCGATGTGAAAGAGAAACATCAATCGGCTGCCTCCTGTACACCCCCTACCGGGGATCAAGCCCAAAACCTGGGCATGTGTCCTGACCAGGAATCGAACCAGCAACCTTTCGGTGCCCAGGACAACACCCAGCCAGCTGAGCCACACCGGCCAGGGAAACAAGCTGTCTTTATTTTTTAAGTCACATTACTGGTCAGTTGCGCACACTGGTCATAAATTCCATTACATTTTGAATAAAAATTAACTATTTACTTATTTTAAATACTAAATATTAAATTTTAATTTAAAAAAATTAATTTTTCTAAAACTGTGAACAGTTTTTTGTAATGTCTTGTTTTTTAACATTTTTTAACTGTCTCACATTTTGGTAACTTATGCTGATGCTTGATCTAGAGTTTGCAAGTACCAGGTTGGTATAACATGCACAATAGAAATTTTATATAATGTTGAAAATTACATAAAACAACGATATGTGAGGGAAAATAAATCAAAAGGTGTTAACTGTAGATACCAGATTTCTGTCCCAACAGATGATTAAAATATGCTCAGAAAGTAAAACAGATGCTGTGAAAATGGATTCCAGTACCACACAACACGAGCGCCCACAGACCTGTGTCAGGTGGACTGGTGACACCACACTCACTTTAGTTATGAGAGTAACATAGGAATACTTTTCACTGAATATCATTTTCTTGCTTTTCAAAACATTTTCATAAACATTACTGTCATCCCCCCTTATCCGCAGTTTTGCTTCCCATGGTTTCAGTTACCCCTGGTCAACCATAGTCCAAAAATATTAAATGGAAGTTCCAGAAATAAACAATTCATTCGTTTTCAATTGTGCAGCACTGTTCTGCCCAGGAAGTGAATTATCTCTTTGTCCGGCATGTCCACTCTGTATACCCTACCCACACTTTAAGTCACTTAGTAGCTGTCTCGGTTACCAATCAGCTGTCCTGGTATCCCAGTGCCTGACCTCAAGTGATCCTTATTTTACTTAGTGATGATCCCAGAGCACAAGAGTAGGATGCTGGCCGATCAGGCCTGCCCCAGACAAGCCGTACAGGGCTTCCTGTAAGTGAAAAGGTGACTACAGTGCCGTGTTACCTTTTGAGAGAGATCACGTTCACATGTTTACAGGATATTATTTTAATTGGTATAATTTATGATTAGTTATTGTGGTTCATCTCTTACTGTGTCTAATTTATAAGTTGAATTATCTGGTCTGGACCAGAAATAGCCTTTTGACAGAAGGAATCCATGTTTGTTTCACACTTGAGAAAATCAGCTTTGACTTTAGAGTTGTCTGGTCAGTTTCCACCGCATTTCAGGGTCCACCAGCCCATCTACTTGGTCTCACTCGTTGACTGTGAATGACAACGGGTTATGGCCCATAGATGGAAAGTGAAGACATCAGTTAAGACAGAAAACAGCACTCAGATGGTAAATACAGGCAAGAACGTTTCTGGAATCCAGATTAGAGCAGAGAGATTCGTCTATCCCCAAGGCAATGTGTGGGAGATGCTTTTTGTGTTTTCTTCAAGGATGAGATCCTAACTTTACCCCAGTAAGACAGACAGAGATCATGGAAATGGGATTACAGGAGGCCACTTTTTAAACCAGTTCAGGCCAGCCCCTTCTGGGAATCCTCATTCTGATAGAAAAGGCTGGGCTCCGCTCAGCCTTGCATTCCTGTAAACCCTAACTAAACGCTGTTTGATGGTAATCCTTCCGGTCTTTACTGACTCCTCCCAATAAATGAATCTTGGTTGACGACTACATTAGAGGTAACGTGACTGGCACAGAGAGCTGTTCTGCCACTGAGGCTCCAAGGCCAGTTCCAAAGGGGCTGTAATTACTGACTAAAAGGCAAGTTTGGGGTCAGCAAAACAGGGATTTCCAGGCATAGATGCATCTTTTCAGCCTGGTGCTTTTGGATATAACTTCCTCAGCTGGAGGACAAGTCCACTTCAAAAGAAAAGCACATCTTAAAAATACCTATATTCAACCAACTTCAACTCTTTAGGATTTTAACATCAACCCAAAACTGTATCTTGATGGTACACAAAACAGTTTAATGAACTGACAGGGATTTCATTTTAGACAAAGTACTCGGGAAAAGACAGGTAGATCATGAAAGAGTGAATAACAGTATTGAAATTCAAAAGAGGCTAATAGTCTGAAGGAATATGCTACAATGTAAAAAGCAAATTTAACAAGGAGGTGTTTAAGGCCCCGCCCTGGGAGTCAAGCATTTAATCAACATTAATGGCACAGAGCTAAGATGGTTTAGGACAATGATTCTCAACCTGATACCCTTTGGAATTAATGAACTTTTTAAAAATGCTGCTGCCTGGTACCTCTCCAGACCAATCAAATTTGAATCTCTGAAGATTGGGC
Organism: Tadarida brasiliensis; assembly: GCA_030848825.1. Lineage (NCBI taxonomy): Eukaryota > Metazoa > Chordata > Mammalia > Chiroptera > Molossidae > Tadarida > Tadarida brasiliensis. The sequence continues at coordinate 69,879,815 of CM061267.1, read as the reverse complement.
CTAAAAATCTTTAAAAAGCGCATACATGTGAATCTAGAGCAGTGGTTCTCAACCTTCCTAATGCCGCGACCCTTTAATACAGTCCCTCATGTTGTGGTGACCCCCCAACCATAAAATTATTTTCGTTGCTACTTCATAACTGTAATTTTACTACTGTTATTAATCGTAACGTAAATATCTGATATGCAGGATGTATACAAAGGGGTCGCGACCCACAGGTTGAGAACCGCTGAATTCTAGATGAAAAGCATGCTTTTCTCTTTGTGGGGAGGTCCTGCAAACTTAGAATATTTTAAAGGGAAATACCAATATTTGAGCACATGCAGAGAGGCTCCAGGCTCTGAGGGCACAGCAAGCAACGTGGTGTGAGTCAATGGTGATGTTTAGCTTGGAAAGGGAAATCAGAATAGACACATTCTTTCTTCAAATACTGAAAATTTGCCAGGTGGAGGAGGAGAAATTCTTCATGGCTGCAACAGTTCAAACAGAAAATGCCTACATCCAGACTTTAGTTCAATCAAAACAAAGCAATAATATTTCCTATAGTCCTGTCCATGATTGGAAGTTCTTCAGAATGAATACCTCTCCTCCATATAATATATTTTGCCATGCATAGCTACATCATTTTGTTAAAACCAAATTATGTTTATTTTAATAAAACTACTTTCTGACAAACCACTTTTTTACATTGCAAGTACGCTTGGAATTGTCATCATTGAGAAAGAGCATTAGCAAAACCATTGACAAATTTCCAATGTCAATTTTTCTGTGCTAGCTAGTGCTAAACCTTTTTCAAATATTTTTGGTATCCACTTCTTTACATAGTTTTTGTCCAATGGCTATCTCAGCAAACACACAATTCAAAGTTTTATATTTAACTTTGTAACAGATTTACATTAAGCAATGCTGATTCTAATGTGTTGCTTGAAAATCTGTTTTTGCATCATTTTAAATAATTGTTAGAGTAGACATAGAAACAAATCTACAATTTGCAGATTAAATTTTGTGTTTCGTCTGGTAGTATCTCTTTCAGTAATACAAAGAAAAATTATAAATTTAATCTAAAAACTGCCAAAGATGAAAAGATTTTTATACTAGCTTTTAGTATATTGATTGACTTACCAAAACTATTGATAGGAAACTTTTATTTTTTTAACATGTTTTTATTGATTTTTTTTTTTAAGAGAGAGAGATAGAAACATCCATGTGAGAGAGAAACATGAATTGGCTGCCTCCTGCACACCCCCTACTGGGGATCGAGCCTGCAACCCAGGCATGTGCCCTGACCGGGAGTCGAACCAGGACCTCTCAGTCCATGGGATGACACTCAATCCACTGTGCCACACGGGCCGGGCAAGAAACTATTTTAAATATTCAGTGTCCTCCAAATATTAGTATGTGTTTCTAACTTCCACATCCCTCTGCTGAAAAAGAAAGCCAAAGCCATGTGTAGAGTTTCGTTATCATAGGTGGATCAGGTCTTTGCCCTTGTCAATGAAGAAAAGTGCTTCAAAAATATTTTCCCTAAGAAATTATCAAAAATCAAAACTTGTCCAGTGTTCCAAATACACATTAAAATCTCTTCGCGTATTATACCAATTCACGGTTGTTACAGGACCTCTCAAGCAATAGATACATTGCAGAGGTACTATGGAGAACTAAAGAAAGTCTGAATAACTCCTATTAAATTTGGCACGTGCATTCATTTTAAATTTACTTGTTCATTATTTTTTATTTAATTCAACATAATTTTTTTTCTTTCCATTGTGTAGCCAATTAGGTTGGAATTTAACTACTATCTTGTAGTCAACAAAATTATTTATGATTCTTTGGGTCACTGCAATGGAGTATAAATAACCTTGCCACAGGACTAGAAGGTTAAATGCAGAGCCTACTAGCCCTGCCATAGCTTTGGAATCAAGTAGACCTAGATTTGATCCCTGGCCTTACTACTTGATAGGGAAGGGGAAGTTACTTAACTGCTCTGAGCCTCAGTTTCCTCACCTGTACAATGGGGAGGCCAATACCCACTTTAAATAGTCATGGTTAACATTTAGAAGATAATTCTGCAAAGTGCTTGTGAGCACAGTGCCTGCCCATTGCAAGGGAGAGATCTTTAATATGCCAATCCAGCTGAGTCAGCGAATTTCACTGTCACGTAGGAGATGATAAAAGAAGTAAATAGTGAAAGCTAAATCTATGAATCCCTAATATATTCTATGTGGGATGAAGAGAGATGATTTTTTTGAGAGGCATAATGATGACTTCGTGATACATCCCTTAGTTTTGGACTTATTTGTTCTACTGAATTTAACCATATGAAATTGCCAATATTTGATCATTTGACCAACAAAAACAGAAATTTCAAAAGTCAACTTAACATATGAATATTGGGTATAAATGAAAAAAAATATGTCTTGCTCTCTTACATAGTTCTATCTAAAATCATAAGTTTAACATCTGTAAAAAACAGGAGATACAGTGTAGGTAGCACGTTAGAGTCTGAAAGACCTGGTATTCAATCCTAGCTCACCCACTATGTACTAACTTTAAATTCCATAACCTCTCTCGCTGTATCCATACTGTTTGTAGACTGGAAGTAGTAATGTCTGTGTTACGGGGCTCTGCCGAAGCTAAAATGAGACAATGCATATCACAACGTTTTGTGTGATTAAAACATCTCTGTAATCAAGTAGAATCATGGTAGTCTCTATGTACTGATACATTCAACTTCTATAAAGTGATGAACATTTTGGAATGATTTTAAGCCTTAGTTTATTATTTTTCCTTCTTGTTTTTTTTAAATGGTAAGGTAATAATTGTTATGTTTCATTAACAGAAATGGTTTCAAAATACTGTGATGAAAAGGGGGTTTGGTTTAAACATCCTGAGAAGAATGAAACCTGGACTAACTATAGTATGTGTTATGCTTTCTCTCCTGATAAAATGAAGGTAAGCTCTATTTCAAATTTCAGTTTTTGGTGAGAGTGCCATTGTCTATACATAAAAACGTAACTGCAAAGTACTTACTGCCAAGAAGCTAACTTATATTATAGAAAGAAATCAGATAATGACCTGTATGTTTAATTCTCTTCAGTTTAGAACATGCATTTTAGTTCATTGAAGACTTAAGTTCATGTGAAGACTTAAGCATCAATTATCTTTTTTTTCCATATTGATGTTTAACGTTTATCTGTATTCCATTCTGTGGATAAACCACATTCACTGGTTGATGGACACTGGAGTTGTTTCCACTGTTTGGCTATTATGAATAATGCTGTTCCAGACCTTTGTGTTTACATATATTTTTATTTCTCTTGGGGTTTTTCTCTTTGATCACTCTTTCCAGGGGATATTGAAATTAATTTTTTTAAGAACCAAGTTTTGTTTCTGTTGTTCCACTCAATTGTATATTCAAGTTCTCTTTGTCATATAATTTCTTTTACACTCTTTGAGTTTAATTTAATTCTTGTATAACTCCTATAGCTGGACATTTAGATCATTGGTTTTCAACCTTTTTCATTTTCGCATACGCCTGTTAGTCTTTAAACTTCCTTCTGTGTACAGCTTCATCTGTACCTAAAAAGTTTCGGTATGTCACTGTGAGTTCTTCTTTGATCCAATGGTTATTTAGAAATGTGTTGCTTAATTCTAAACAATATGAGTGGGTTTTTTTATTTTTTTTATTAATGATTTCTAAGCTGCTGTGGTCAGTGAAGATGGTCTTTAAGATTTCAGTTATTTGAAATATGTTGAGATTTGCTTTACTGACTAGTATATGTCATTTTGGATAAATAGTCTTGGAATGCTGAGTCAGCACTTGGAAAGAATGGGTATTCTGCAGAGGCGGGTGCAGTGTGTGTATGTGAATTGTAAAATTTGTTAATCATGTTGTTCAAATCTTCTATAGCTTGATTTTTGTCTGTGTGTTCTATTGATTAACTAGGCATGTCAATCTTTGCTTTGTGCTTTATATAGTTTGAGTTTATATTACTAGGGGCATAGAAATTTTAAATTGGTATATCTTCCTGACTTAACATCTGCACCTTTATATTACACCCACTTTCTTATGGTTAGTGTTAACCGGGGTCATCTTTTCCCACCCTTTTACAGTCAGTATTTCTGAATCCCAGCATTTAATGATGTTTCTTAGAAACAGCATAGAAATGCTTTAAAAAGCATCTAGTCCAACCAAATTATTTTACAGGTGAGGACTGCTGAGGTCTAGAGAGGGGAAGCGACTGACTTTATGAAAGTCACAGAAATGCTTAACAATAATAGTCTGAGTAAGGAGAGCTCTGGTAGATCCAGCCCTGTGTCCCCCACAACATCATGCACGTTGTTAATCTTATAATATTCAGTGTGTTCATCCAGTTTATTATAATTCAATATAACGTAATTCTCTGAATTTTTTAAAGGAGGGAAACAGTTGTTGATTTACACTGGTATTTAAAAATAGAAACCGTTCCCCTCTTCTATAATGATTGATTCACCTGTTTGTTTCTGTCACTGTGTTTGTGGCTGCGCCTGTCATTCCAGAACGCGTACTTCCTGTACTACGTGGCTATCGTGGGGCACTCGGTTTCTATTCTCACCTTGACGGTTTCGCTGGGCATTTTCATGTATTTCAAGTAAGTACTCTCACAGCATCCACTTTCTTCTTCTTCTTCAAGATACTGAAATAAATGGAAAACTGTAAAAGTCTTCTGCAAATCAGAAGAGATATATGGAAGTCATGAAAAAATTATATTAATGAAAATACGCCTTTAACTCTGCCTTTGAGGAAAATAAGATAGATTCATATCATCTTTAAAGGCAGAATGCTCCCTGCACAAAGCAGACGAGTCCTGTGAGCCCTTGGTACACTGGGTTAACGTGGTCAAGGTTCCGTGTGCATGCTCAGGTGCCATGAAGTGTTGAGGAGAGGGTCCCCCTCCTTCCTTCCTCCCACTCTGAAATGTGGGGCCATGGCCGCAGGTTCAGACACACCTGCCTAATAGGACTTGTGTCACGGGTGGATTTGGCCAGAAGAGAAGTGGGCCTGGTGAGGCCACCATAGTGTTTGTCCAGAGAAGGAAGGTGTCTCCCTTCTGGCTTTGACGCACCCAGCCAGGGTCTCAGAGACTCTCTGGGAGAAGATGGCTGTTGTCAGGTGTTAATTTTATGCCCTTTCGAACCTAGCATTGTTCACTGCAAACATCTTTTAAGACAGTGTGAGGAATAAAATTTCAATGAGGGTTTCGATTCCGACGCTGTGTCTCCACACTTGATTGTGTTGTCCATGGCAACATGGTTAAGTTGATATAGATACTGATTTCACAATAATGGAGAATTTAAAACATTGGTTCTGCTTCTGTGTTTTCAGGAAAGGCTTTATAATGTTTGTGAGAAAGTAATATATGTTAAATTTGGTCCTAAAAACATATCCTAAATTTAGTGTAATTTCTTTAACTCAAAGGCAGAAGGCACCGCATTATCCTTTCATGAGAGTTCTGACTTCTGCGTGACCGTGGGGTCTCCTTCCACTGACTTACTCATGGTGGAATTATACAAGTGATAAAGAAAAGCTCCTTCATAGCCCAAACTACAAATGACCCTCCATACTTTAGAGATGTTATACGTACTTAATATTCAGTGATTCATAAGTAGAATAATAGAATCTTACTTTGATTTTTGTTAAAATATTATGATAATACTAAAGAAAATTAAACCAAGGGGAGAAGCACCTGTAAACCCACCCTTGACATGACTATTATTATTTTTCACTCTTTTAAAATTGTTGCCTATATTTCATATCATAATTATATATTATATTATATCTGTATCTTATGTAGTCAAGATCCTTATATTGACCTAGCAACAATACTGAATAGCAAGTTTTTGTTAACTGAATAGCAAATAATAACAGAGAATGAGCTCCTTCTATACATAGTGAGTTTAACAGGAGAAATACATAAACAAAGCAACGATACATGAGGGATTAATTACTAGAATTATAATAAGAGTATTTTCAATCACAATGATCAGAATACAGCAAAGTAAACACATAGCATGATTAATCGTGGACTGTCTGCTCATTTTTCAATTGCACTTGCCCATGGTGAATAAATACATCATCATGACTGCCATACAACTTTGATTAAAACGCCTGTCACTAAAAGTTTATTGTTTAAACATTTTTAATATAATCAAATGTAAACTGAAAGAAAAAGCCCCCAAAGTTGTAATAGTGCAACTAATGAATGTATTCAGGACTTTAAAGATTTAAAATGTCCAGGGGGCATTTCTTAGTTCTTTATTTCTCCAGCCACTTAAATAAGTGATAAGGTGTGAGAGCCGGGCAGGGCGCGTGCAGGAGGCAACCAATTGATGTGTCTCTCTCACATCGATGTCTCTCTGTCTCTCTCCCTCCCTTCTTCCCTTCCACTCTATCTAAAAAAATAAATAACCTTGGGTGATGAATAACAAATAATAATAATATAATAATAATAATAATAATAATAATAAAAGTGCAGCACATAGGCAAAGTAAAAAAATTCTCAACTCCAGTTAGACCCAAAACGAAATCAATCTGGTCAAACCCTTGAGAGCAAGTGTGGGGACAGATTGTCTAGGAACGACCTGATTTTTGTCCTATTGTCTCAATTCCAAGAACCTACCAAATAACAACTTAATCTTGGGAGGAAAAACAAGCTTACTGATTTAAAATCCGAATATAATAATGGGAAGACATAAAATAGTAGGCTCTCCAGAGCACACACAACAAGAAACCAATAGGATATGAACACACACATGCTAAATATACGAATCCAAAGAAGTCATCTGATTTTTGTACATGTTCTTGGTCTTATCTTAAACCTACCCAAACTAACAATATCCGGGGCACCGTTTTCTTAAAATTTGATTCTTCATATGTTTTCTTCTTTTTCCTACATTTTTTCCTTTACATTTGCATTTCAGAAATATTGAAAGTGATTTTGAAAAATTAAAGGTAATTCTGATCTATCACTGGATTTTATCTTTTAATTAGCATTTTCCCCAAAATTTCATACTCAACATCACCCTTATGGTCTTCACCTCACATTACACTGGAAAGTTTTATGATTTATAGACTTAAATGGCATCAACTATGTGAAACCTCAGCAAAAAATTATCATCACTCCCTTGCATAATTCTACATTCCCAGGGTTGAGTTACTTTGCAAAATCCAAACAATCAAGTTGTAAAACTTTCATGAAACAAAGTGAGAAATTACACCCAGCTCCACTTCTGATACCTAATGCCCATTCATAACCATCCCATCGCTATCTCACTCCAAACTCACCAAATGTGCCTCAGAGAATCTATCAAAAGGAACAGCACTGCAAGAGTCCTCAAACCAGCAGGCTAAGAAGGACTGCAGAGGAATTTAAAGTTCTAAATATATAGGAGGCTGTGGACTCTCACTATTTTGCTGCTAAAAATCCTCAGGAATGGGATATTACTCAGAATGAGATCAAGACATACCTCTGATCTTACTGTGATTTTATTCTGAGCATGCCAGGAAAAGCAACAGGCGGGGCTGTGAACCCTGAAACAAATAAGAATCAAGCTCTCTGTGCTATCAGAAAATAAATGTGGAGATGTATATAAAGTCTTTGCTATTTTAAAGAAGAAAATTGAGCTTCTATGCCCTCTACAAGATAGAGAAAATTTTTCTCAGTTATTTATTTTATTTTTATTTTTATTTTTTGTTAATCCTCCCTCAAGGATATTTTTTCCATTGATATTTAGAGAGAGCAGAGGGAGGGAGACAGAGAGAGAGAGAGAGAGAGAGAGAGAGAGAGAGAGAGAGAGAGAGAGAAACATTGATGTGAGAGAGACACATCAATTGGCTGCCTCCCACACACGCCCAGACTGGGGCCAGAGATGGAACCTGCAACCTAGATGCATGCCCTTGACCGGGAATCGAACCAGGACACGTCAGTGCGTGGGCTGATGCTCTAACCACAGAGTCACACAGGCCAGGGCTTTCAGTGGTTTAAATTATAGAAAAGGCAATACTAATGATCTTAACTGTACAAAAGTGGCAGAGTTAAAATAATGTTCACAATGATATACAGGTTACTTCTGGTCCACTGGTTTAGGGTTGAAGAACGGTACTTGGTTTAGGACCTTTTCAGGGAAAATAGGAGCAATCACATGGAGAGGGGGTAAATAGAAAACCTCAGATTAGTTCAGCAAGACTCCTCACTACTGGTGTCAAAAGGAAATGTCCACAAGAGAGTTAAGATGAGTCTCCTTAGGGAACACTGGCTTGAGAAGTCCCATGAGTGGACACTTATCTGTGCTTGTTTCCTGACCATTTTAAGCAAGTTTGCAATAAATATACTTATTCCATCACTTCCACTTACAATTTATCATTTTACATTTCTGTATAATAATCCTAAATACTGATTTTTCTCAAGAAAGCTCAATAATTGCTCATTAACATCTATTTTGACTGCTTGATATCCATGCTTTACTGATTGTTAAATATTTCAAATATTAATTACTCTTGCCTGAATGTCAATAAAGATCTATGTTAGAAGGCAGGGAGTATCTTCATTGCATTACATTGTCTATATTACATTATATTGGCCACATCAGCAAGAAAGAGGGTCTCCCCTGGGACCTCCAGAAGGAATGGAGATTCCTCTGCTACTCACTCAGTACTCCTTGTTATTCTTTGTCACAGCTGCAGTGGATCGATAGATAACTCTTTCTCTTGTATAGTATCCACTATTATATATTTCTGGCTACCTTCTTATTCCTCCAGAGAAACTATTAAATCAATGGCACCAAAGATACCCTCCTTTCTCCCAACCCCCCCTTGACATGACAAGACACCAGAGATAACTATTGGTCATATCTTGACTCACTGTTCACTAATAGAACAGTAGTTATATGATTGAACAGGAATTCCTTAAGAATAAAAAATGTGTGCTAAGTCCAAAGGTCTAAACTCCCTCATCAGATGGAAAAGATGCATAATATATTGTTTGAGTTTTTCTAGGAGTTTTAATGCAATCCACTCCACATTCCCTCTCTTTCCCCTCACTTCTCTTGTCCATTGTGAACAAGGTATGATACTTAGGTAAAGGGAAACCCGGAGTCCCACTGGAAGATATGACTTTGCTTGTACCGTTCGCAACAATTATTCCAAATGCATATTTTTCCACGCACCAGTAAATTTGTAACAACTTTTACTTGTTTCTTTATTTGATACTTTCCTTATTTGCTTTGAATGTGACTATAATTACAGTTTTATAAAGAAGTGAATATTCTTCCTTGTCCTATGATATCAAATTGATTTATGCAATCTGTAAAACTTAAGGCAAAAATTAGATGCTTTCGATGCAACTAAAAGCTCTCAAAAAGCATACACCTATAGTGTACTAATAACTTAAAACAAAATTTTTAGCATGAAAGATTTGCACCAAACAGGTCAACTGAAACCATGAAATTGACATTTCACTTTAGCCTTAAAATATGAGCCCTGGCTCAGCTGGTTGGATCATCGTCCTGTACACCAAAATGGTTACAGGTTTCATTCCCGATTCCTGGGCAGGCATATACCTAGGCTGCGGGTTAGATCCCCAACTGGGGTGTATACAGGAGGAAACCAATCATATTTCTCTCTTACATTGATATTTCTCTCTCTCTCTCTCTCTCAAAACCAATAAAAACATGAGAATTAAAAAATATATACAACATCTTGAGATTCATACTCAAGTAGATCATTTTCTCTTCTTCACATCTGAGTGACACCTCAACTGGCCAAGACAGAAGTAGACCATGTTGTTTTATCCTCCCACTGTTGGAAGATCTATAGTACTTATGGTTCCCCGTCACTCAAAGAGGGAGTCATGTTCTGACCACCTAAATACCTACTTTTTAAATCAAGATAATAAATCACAGCTCACACCAGGTTTGTGCTGTTTCTACTTAAGTCCCTTCCCCTCTGACAGGAAATGTCACCTTTTCACATATTCATTCAAGCAGCAAGAAATTACACTGAGAACAATTAAACACAGGATGACTTATGTTCAGTTCACTTAATCCTCTTTAGCATCCCATACCTCTCCTTCAGAATGATTAGCATACCAAGAGTAAATTAACAGTTCCATAATCCATAAGGTCCCTGAATGCAGAAGCTGTCTGTTTTGTTCACCTATATATACCTAGAATCTACCAGAAGTTCTGAATTATAGTAGGTACACGGGCATGTGTTGGATTTTGAATGAATTTTAACAAATTTAAAGTACCTTTAACTCATTTCAAAAAGCTCAGTGTAAATGTCATCAAGTAAGTGTAATAAAATTCTTAACAATGAACAGAAATTATATAGAATACTTCAAGAAACAGCAACTCGTGTTATATATTAGTCATAGTGTTCCTTGTCCAGCTTTAAGTGATCAGTTCCTCATTGTGTACATAATACAGTACTGTGTGTAGGTTTTAGTAATAGGATAATGTCCACTATTAGTTAGTTAATACCTACATTAAGAAATTGGCAAATGGTCAGTATGATATAAAGTGTAAGATATGGGATCATCTACCTTTCAATATAATGTTCTGATGTACTGGAAAACTGTTTAGTGGTCAGAGTTCAAAGAAGAAAATTGTTCTTACATATTTTTAATTCAAAAAAATGAATAGTAAGCCCTCCAGTGTATCAGAGGCTCTTCCACACGCACAAAGCAAACTGCTGTAGCACTTTAATTCTAGTGAGAGGAACGGAGAAAATTACAGGCAATAAACAAAGGGGAGAGGAGAAGGAAAATAAGGCAGGGCTACAAGGGCCTGACAGCAAGCTGGAGGTGGGGGAAGCATGTTCTATTCGGGGTGCTCCCCGTTGACCCAGGACAGGGACCGTGAACCAGTCCTTCGAGTCAGTGTCCTACTGCGGATTGTTGAACTGCCCGATCAGAGAGAACCGGGCCGGAGAGCAGCGCTGTGTGACGCATCCATCCACACGCCTTCGTTCTGGATAATGCCCACCGTCCCTGGTTTAAGCCAGGCTGAATCCAATAATGAGACCACAGATATTTGCCTCCCAGGGAGAAGAATTGGAAAATGCTATTATGACTGTATGGAAAATGGCAGGTCATAGTCTTAGCCGTGCAGTACGATGTTTCACATAACTGAATTTTTTTCTCTTTAAATCCTTAAATGTGCAGCCTACTTTTATAGCACTCTTATGAAATCAATTAGGTTCAGTTTATTTAACAGACTTTTCTGCTGCTGAATAAAGTAGCACGTGTGTGTGCGTGTGTGTGTGAAAGAGAGAGAGAGACAGAGAGAGAGATTTCTCTAAACCCATTCTGCATTCTACCCCTGATCAAGTGGCGAATTGTAAAATATTCTGTATTAGCTATTTGCCAATGCGTGTGCTCCCTGAAAAGTTGAAAAATGTAGCTGCAATAATCAAAATGTGCTTTAACACATGCCCTCACTACTTAAACTTACTTTTTACTACAGATAATTGACAACTCATTTTCCTTTGATTTAGAAATATAGGGAAAGCATTGTAAGTAATCCTAGACCGTCCTCATATTTCATCTTTCCTCAGAATTTTCTTTCCAAAATTCCTGGGACTCTAACTTTATTCCGTGAAGATGTTTTAGGATAGTTACTATTATTAATCTTTAGCATCATTAATGTGAATGCCTTAAGTTTTCACATGATGCTAAACATTTTTAACAGGATCAAATATGGTAAATGCAAGATTTATATTTCTCTAAGATAATGGTTCCAATTTTGTTATAGCCATTCTACAGGCTCTCTTTATTTGCATCGGAAAGTGAAATAGGATATTTAATTTAATGTTTATTCGTGTGAACATTCACACAAATACATATTACAGCTTAACGAAGGGGAGGACAGAGGAATTTTAAAAATCCAACACATTGCTTAGCACCAGAAGGTGGGAAATGGCCATACCAAGGAGGAAGGTATGGTCAGATCCAAACCACAGAATGCCTCCTAATGAGATCGATGGGAGCCTAGTTACAAGTCTTTGCCTGTGTCTGAGCTCCACCATCAGGACGACGTGGAAAGTAGGAACCACAAGGCTGATTCCAGTTGGAATACGAGAAATAAAAAGATGTTAGAAGGAATGTCAAAAGAGGAGGATGCCAGGAGACTTAATAAAGTCTTTGTATGTAATGGGTCAAGGACATGGACCTGGTACTTTGTCGCAGGCCACCTTGTCCTGACTCCATGCTCTGGTATCCTATTGGCCACACAACTTCTGCCTGGTTACATCAATAAATAGTCGGCTTTTCATCCGAAGCACACTCCAAACTGCAGTGGTTTCTCTTGTAAGAGTTCTTCTCTCAATTAATTTCATGACATTTGTTATAATCAAAAGTGATTTTATCACACACTCTTTCACTTGTACAAAGTCACCTGAGGACTGAAAACTATGAGCTACCGTGACTGGAAAACTTTCTGAAAATCAGACAGAAAAGTATGAGTCTCATATATGGGACCAAGTCTCACTTCTTTCAGTAAGTTCTCTCAACTCTTGCTGCAGGGAATAGTAAAAATATTACCAAAACAGTTTCCCCAGGTACTTGAACACTGTGGCACTGGTTAATGCTGTTACTTTGTCTTCCAGGAATCTTGGCTGCCAAAGGGTAACTATGCATAAGCACATGTTTCTGACTTATATTCTGAATTCTATTACTATCCTCATCCACCTAATCCAAGTGGTCCCAAACGGAGAGCTCGTGAGCACGGACCCGGTGAGCACTGCCTTCTTTGTTTATGATTTTATTTTTAAAGATGTAGTATTTGTAACTAGCGAACATGGTCTGATTGTTTGGCTTAAGTACCTCTTTGTATGTGTAATCATATTTAGTTTCACAGTTGAGTTTTGCATTAAGCAAGGCATATCATGTCTATGTAGTTACTGGGAGTAATGGTTTTATGCTATCGTAAAGGGCTGGGAATAATTCAGTCATAACCAAATAAGAATTATACAACAGATTGTGGATTTTTACTACAAATCAGAAATGCATGGACATCTATGGGAAGTGGACTGAGCACACCTTGTTAACATAAACAACACTAGGTATTCCCACTGGCCCAGTGCATCACTAATGGGTTATAAGTGTGCCTAAATATTAATCCCCTCAGCATTCTGGCATCAGGCTGGGCTTGGACCAGGCACTCAGCTATGAATAGCTATGCATTGACTTGAGTAAGCCATCTACATATTACCCTGTTCTCTGTCTGCATGATAATTACCCCTAGTTCACGCACTCGGCTCCCAATCTCTGCTGATGGGCCCCATGAACTGAGCTCAACCAGAAGCCAGAGGGCAAGGAAGGCCTGAGACATACAGATCCATCTCTCTGGTCCAGGGCAGAGGGAGCAGGGCGGAGAGAACATTGGAAAGCACACACAGAAGCTATCTAGCACAAAATGAATGGCCAAGGGATATTTTCATTTCTGTTTCTCTGCTTAACTGTGTTATGCAAGCGTCTGCAGATAGCCTCATCTTTCAAAACTTGCGTTTGACAACTCTGCCAACCCAATGACAAACATGCGTGAAATCCGCCCAGAGCGTGCATCCTGTGTGAGTGGCATGGCATGGGAAAGCAGCTTGATTACTTCTAATGGAGCCACAGTGGGACTGTACCCAAAAAGGAATTAAGATCCATCTTCTAAAACCATGTCAACTGTCATCTGAGACCAAGTCCTGTCCTACCTGCAGAATGAGAGCCCGTGGGTTTACCTTGATGAGTTTTCTTTTTTAACGTCAACTAATTTTAATACAAGTAGTCTCATTTCATTTATTTCTCATAAGACCCCAGTGAAGGGTGGATAATAATTAGCTGAGTAAAGCGAGGCACAGTAGAGGCTCATGTCCTCTGTACTGTAGGTAGAGTTGGGATTCGCACCCAGACCGGTCACGCAGAAGCCCATCCGCTCTCCTCTCCACTGCGTGGTGCTCTGATTGTCTTGTTTACTTCCTCAGGGAGATATCTTCTCAAAGAAAGGGCTCAGCCATTCCCAAGTGAAGACTGTCCATAACTGGACATGGACACTACATTTAATTAGGGAAGTTGACCCCCACTAAGTTTAAAACAGATGTAGAAGCAATTAACCAAGCATCTCTCAACAGTGAAGACTCCAATTTCCAGCTTCCCGTTTCTCATTAAGTGTGGCAACCCTGAGAAAGTTATTGTCTGTACAAAGTAGGCAAGGAAATGGCAGTTTCCTCATTAAAGAATCAGCCCTGGGAGCAGCGCTCAAACAAATTATGAAGTATTGTAAATTCCCGAATAGACGCTCGTCTCTCCGGTGGGGGTCTCACAGCCACCTGCCATACCACCAGCCCACTCTCCGGCTCTTAGGGTGAAGGGGGCTTCTCGTGCATTGTGGAATTGTACTAAACCTGTTATCTTCCTGAAATTGTCTAAATTCGAGATTTTTCTGAGTTCGCTGTTGAATTGCAGAGGTCATTGAACCTTATCCATCAAATGAAAATAATAAATTCTCTCCCACTTATTCCCAAGAGATTGTCTTGGAGTTCCAAAAGACACATAAGCTTTAAAAAATTCCCAAGGGCATCAAATTGCAAGGGATTTTTATAAATCGCTTATCTGTATAACATGACTAGCACTTGATTCTCTCACGTCAATATATTGCTAAACCAAAAGACCTGTCATTTTTAGTTATGCAAAAGCAAACTCCCTAGAAAAAAATCTGTATAGCACTTGAAAGGTAGAATTTAATCCAATTAATCAACTGGTTTTTTTTTTTTGAGTGCCCAACACTTAAATTTTACTCTTCAGGATGTACTGAATTCATATCATTTTGTGAAAATATCTATGACAGTTCCCTTCACAGTCCCTAGGAATGTGCCATGTAACCATGTGTGTGGGGTTCAGTCATTTGTCTACCTCTTTCAAAGTGTGTGTGTGTGTTTAATGGAAAATGAAGGAGCAGAAAGTCTATATGCCTGACAGAGAAGTCTCCTTCCCTCTGAGGATAGATAGAATGAGAATAAGCCACTGATAACAGGCCACTTGCAATGGCAAATGGGGAATGTCAGCATGTGAACACACTGTGCCCTCGTTCACATCCCTAATGTCTGTTTCCTCCGTAAGGCAACATGGCCTCTCAACAAATACATGTACATAGTATAGGCTAGAAGCAAACAACTACAGTGACAAAAATTAATTCATGTTTGTACACTGTGAAGCATACACTTAACCCAAAGGAAAAAAAATAGGTTATTTGTTTTTAATACTTTCTCTCTTTGAATATAGTTATGGTTTTCCAGTGAGATTCTGTTAAATCGCTCATCTAACCCTCCAGATACAAAATACACACGACTCCTCTCTCTAGGCAAACAAAATTAGTTCAAGAAAGATCGGGAAAGAACCCTCAAGTACATATGCCTTATATGTTATTCATTCTTGAAACTCCTTATTTATTATTTCCAAGAGGGACACAGGCCTTGAAATTTATGTGTAATCTTTTAAAATGAATACTCTGCCATAGGTGCGTTCAGAGAAGCCCAATTTGTTGAGCATCTTTTCCCATTCAAAAGATTGTTAGTGAATGGCAGTTGAAACTATAAATTCAGGCATCAAGGAAGAAGAATTTTTTCCTGTTGTAATATATTTTAATATACAGGGGATAAACAAGAAATAAGAAAGCCTCAACTAGGAAAAGTCTACCTTTCCTAGGACTAAAGTTCTCTACCTCCAAAAAGACAGACAAAATAGCATCCAAACAGTGAGAATTATGTCATCAATATATTACTAAGTCACATGCAAAATTACATATTTAAAATTTGTACTTTAAATGAATTGATTGAAATATTGAATTTTTCTTGAAAAACAGACATTTCAGAAAACATTAGATTAAGGTTCTCCATAGCCAAGAAGAGGGGTGACAGCAAAGAAAACCCCAAGAAGAGACACAAAGAAAACACAAGCATTGTTTAGAAAAGGAAGTTACTGGAGATCACCAGTCTACAAACATTCATCAAAATTGCAGCTAATATGAAAAGCATAACCACAGTCATAATTAAAGAAAAGCACAATCCATCAGAAGTTCATATATCTGTGATTCAGGCATATGTCTGCTGAAAAAAAACAAAAAACAGAATATATAATTTTTATAGACATTTTCTCTCCTAAGCAAATTAAAGACAGAGTTATTGGTTATTTTTTCATTTTGACCCAATTCTCGGGTCACTGAATCAGCACTTAAGAGGCAAAAAGATGTTCCTTCCCAGTGCCCATGGGAATATATATATATAAAAGAAAGTTATTATAAAAGAAAGTTATTTCTTGTAAGAGGGTGTCTTCATCATCCCAAATGTTGTCGCATTACTTCTATTAGAGTTTATTTTGTTGGGGGCAAAATAAAACAGTGTTCTCATTCCTCAGTGAGGAATCCCTGTGGGTTTGTGGTCCCTGTCCCATCAAAGTAGTTTCTTCCCTTGCAAGTTTTTTGGTTAAATAGATTCTCTCCTGTAAAACGAAGCGTGAGAATCTTATTCCTTCGCATTCTTTTTCTTTTTCTTTTTTTAAGTTAAACTCAAAATAACTCGTGGCATAAATAAGGGCTGAATAGATGCTCAGTTTATTGAGTGATGTGAAAATTGCCCATTGTCATTTGTGTCATTGGAGCACTTCATTTCCATAATATCTAAAATTTCATTTTCTTGATCTCTCTGCTTATTTCTTCACGTGGAGAGTCAGGAGGCAGAATTAAATGTATTGTTCCTGCCTCATCTAAAGAAAGCTGGTGGCATACTTGTCATTTTCCGGAAAGAAACGTCTCTCTGAACGTTTTATCTGGGTCTGAAAGGGGCAATGCAGGGAGACGGTTGGTTTCACTGGGAACCTGAGCACTCTGCACCTCAGAAACCAAAACAATCACCCTGGCCGGTTTGGCTCAGCGGTTAGAGCGTCGGCCTGCGGTCCAGAGAGACCTGGGTTCGGTTCCCGCTAAGGGCATGTACTTCGGTTGCAGTTTGTCCCCGGCCCTGGTTGGTCGTGCGGGTGGCAGCCTCGGGTGAGGATAAAAAAAAAAAAAAAATCAAATCACATTTTCTATAACCTTCTGTATAAGGAAAGTCAAATGAGTGTCAACTTTGGAAAAACAAAGTGAATTTCTTCGAATTCTCATTTGTTCAGGACACTTGAGCCACCAAACTATGTCAGAACTTCATCCTGGGCACAGGACGATCAGCTCAGAAGGGTGCTCAGGGCTGAGGCATGGGAGACCCATGAAACCCAGGGCAGAGTGGACTCCTCCTGCCCAACCCAAGGCATAGTATAGGAATGTGAGGAAGGGGGCAGGGACAACAGAAGGGAGAGTGAAATGTGAGGGAGGGGACAAGGACAGCAGAGTTTTTGAGGTGAGAGATCAATGGTAGATAAAGCTAGATTGGAATTATCCATTTGTTAGCCTATGGAAGAAATTAAACTGGACGTGAAAATGTATAACGGATTTGAGCAACAATGCAGAGAGAATAATGCCAAAATGTGGTCATGGGATGGTGTATCCCACTCTGGTCATTGATGCTACTTTACATTAGTTACATGTCAAAACCAATAAATGGTATTTCAACCAAGATCCTATTGGTGCAGAAAAATATAGAGGACTTCTTTACTCTTTTTAAATTTTATTACTTAAAATTGACCACTTTTGCATACGGATTTGAAGAATTTATTTCTAAAATGTCTACAGGCATCAGCCCAATTTCCATTTTCTCGTATCCAGTCTATCTGGGTGGTACCTCTGCACAGGAAAGCAGTAGTATTTTGTGATCTGGTTTCCATAGCGAGTCTTCATCTCAACATTTGCTGCGAGATTCCCCGCTTCGCAAAGGCTATCCCGAATTTGATGCAGAACTTCTTATAGATTTGTTTTCATTCTCAAAAAGCTTCCAGTTGAGGTTCAGGGAGTTTCGTACACTCCTTTGGGGCACATCGGTTCCTTGCTGGAACCAGCTACAGAGCAATGGTCAAGCTGATCCTCGCTGTGCTTCGCTGGATTGCTCCCAGTACTGCAGCATTGTTCTTGCTGGACTCAGGATCTCAGCTCCCAGCTCTTCTACTTCCTTGTAGTTTATTCTGTAATGTTGAGCAAGTTCCTTAACCTCCTTGTGCCTCACTTTCCCAGTGTGTAAAGTGGAGATAATAGCACCTTCCTCAAAGAGTTGTTTGGGAGGATTAAATAAACCGATACACCTGAAATCCACAAAACAGGGTCTGGCACATAACAACTCTCAACTCTTAACTATTATTATGTATATTATAGTTGTTACCATTGTCATGAGGCCTGAAGCCCTTGTCATTTTCTTTTTTATAATTTTTTCTTTATTGATTTTAGAGAGAGAGAGAACATCAATTGGCTGCCTCCTGCATGCCCCCCACTGGGCATTTGGCCCACAACCTGGGCATGTGCCCTGACTGGGAATCTAACTGGCCACCTCTTGCTGCATGGGTCAATGCTCAACCACTGAGCCACACCGGCCAGGCAAGCCCTTGTCATTTTCTGTGGCACTCGGTTTCATGTCTGTGTCACACGGCACAGGAGATGTGGAAACTCAGAGCATTTGTAAAATAACTGCCTCGATCCAAAAGGGACTAAGTGTAACAACAGCATGCAGCGAATTCTCAGAGGTTTGTAAATCCCAAATAATCAAAAGGGCTGAGACTATAAAACTAAATCAGTCACGGCTTGAGACTCCCCAGAGAAGCGTGATATGATATGCTCATTACACCATATAGACAAAGACCCTTGAGCATAGCGAGCTGTTAATTGTTATTCCCTTGCCTCATTGTTAACAGGCTTTATTTTCCATCGTGCGTGTGTCCTGTTGACTGGAGTTTTGTTTGCTGACCATTTCCAGAGTGCTTCCTTTGCCCATTTCTGGATCATCTTCCAATGTACTTATCTCACACGGGACGTTGTTCGTCAGTGCCCCGCCCCCTCGCCCCAAACACACCGAATCATGCCTGCAGTTCCACAGATTCAAGTTCATTTTCTCTAAGGCTTTATCAGAAATCAGCTCAGGATTGCATGACAGACTCACATTTAATTGAAAATAGTATGCCTTTAGATTCCTCCGGAGAAACTTCAGTACTTCCCCACAAAGTTAGTTAATGCTGACTTTCTGGCTGGCAGATTTTCTCCTTCATTCAGCTAGCTTTAAAGAATGAACAAGTTGACAGTTTTCAAGTTGATAGGAGAGCCTTTTTGCCCCTTAGTTTATCGACTGTACTAACATCTTGACACAAAGTTCTGTACTTCCTCCTCATGAGGTTTTAGTCCACGCGTGAATCCAGGTCAGGACTGGACTGTGACTCCCCGGAACAGGAATGTAGCTCTCTGATGGTTAGGATTATCAGCGCTAGAAGGCCAGCAAGCAATTCAAATAGGAGTCATCAGTTGGGTTCAGCATAGCTCTTGGATCACATATGACAAATTAATCACGTGGTTATCTCCTCTTTGTGACTAAAGAGGTATCACCAACATATCAAGAACTTCAGCAGTAGCATTGACAATTTCTGGGTTATTCACCTCAATGGCCATCGAAAAGGGGCTAGAAAAGTCATGTGACAAATCCTTGGCTGCTCTCAAAAATTATGGTTATCAGACTCATTCCAAAAAAATAAATTTGTCTAGTCTACAGAAGTCACCAGAATGTACCAGTAAAAGAGCATTTTAGGGAGCAGGCTTCCGTTTCCCTAGATGGCTGTTTATATGCAGTACTAAGGACCTATGCACAATGACTCTGATTTGCGGATACAGAGGGTGGTGCGTGTTAACAGGTGCTTGGGGAAGCTGAACACAGACAGAATGCAGATGCTTTGGCTCATTTTCACATTTACCCCCTGTTCACTGTCGGATCCTTGCCCGTGTCTTCCATTGAGTGTCTCCATTTCTTTCTGACAGCTGAGCTGCAAGATTTTGAATTTTATCAACCAGTACATGATGGCGTGCAACTATTTCTGGATGCTCTGTGAAGGGATCTATCTTCACACACTCATCGTGGTGGCCGTGTTCACTGAGAAGCAACACATGAAGTGGTATTATCTCTTGGGCTGGGGTATGTATTTCCTCCAACTGAGTTTTGAGCCCCCTTCTCTTCTGTCTGTGTTTATAATCTTCCTCCAGTCTTGGTCTCAGAGAACAATCAGGGGCTTGGGTCCTTTAAGGGATGAGGAGACACACATGCTAGAAGAAGTTCAGTCTCCCAGAGAGCTTGGTAGAAGCCCTTCAGCACGTTTATACGGACTGTGATGAACACGGGGGTCAGTGCAGAGATGGAGGGGTGTGATTATGAGTATCTTCAGGTGACCCAACTAATGAATGGACAAAAAACATGCCCTGATTGAGAGAAGATCTGATTAGGCCCCCTTCAGTTTTATGTATCACCTGTTTGTAGAGCACAGGAGAATTCCACATTTTGAATCCTGTGTGTCCTCCACCCTGGCCCCACATCCCTTCCTCAGGAACATTCCTTCCTGTCAATCCATCAACAGGATTCCTGCAATCAAAGGACAAGAAGTGGAGTCTAGATGAGCAATAGGTATAACCACATGGCCTCCAAATAGAGCCTATCTGACTTCAGAGCACATGGCAATGGTTTTGAAAAACCTATGGCTGGATTGCTTAAGCTGTGCTAAGGTCCGTGAGGACTCTTTAGAATTGCTCCCTTTGTCCCAGGGCCGCTAACAGTCTAGCTCACTCTGGTGGAAAGAGAGCAGATAGATAGTGAGATAGTGAGAGGGAAAAGGCTCTGGGACAAAGACACATGCTGCTTTATTAAAAAATAAAAATCCCATGAAACTCCCAAACCCGAGGAGGACTCTTAGAGAAAGGCTGCCCTTGCTCTGCACTGACTGGAGGGCTGTGACTCCTGGAGCAGAGGCTGTGGCGTTTCTCCAACGAAGCCTGCCCTTTAATGCAGCGTTTGGGGAAGCTCTTAAAAATATTGATCAGAGAGAAAGGATTTACTGAGGATGGAGGACAATCCAAAAGATGTCTGAGAACATCAACCTTTGTATTTAAACCCCTGCCCAACAGGCATTATTACCAATCGTATAGAAATACGTCTGGGAAGTCATAGGCGCTCAAAGCTTTCCCACAATGTATCCCAGGGCTAGCCCTGGGCAATATTTGTTTTCATAACTCCCCTCCCTAACAGAAATACAAGGATTTTAACCAAACACATGACCCAAACCCAGTGAGATAATCCTATAATGGTGCGTCGATGGGGCAGATATTTGGGGTGTAACATTCTGCAGAGATGAGGGCACCCTGGAAGGAACAATTTATACTGCTCTTTCCATACTGTTACATTGTAAATTAGTTACAGAACTGCAGCATCATTGCAGACAGGTCAATGAAGACATCTGCTTAACATGCAGAAACAATTCAAACGAAACAAGGAACAAGCTCTTTGGCTGTATCAGAAAGAATGTAATGAGCCCCGGCTGGGTGGCCCAGTTGGTTGGAGCATCGTGTCATACACCAAAAGGTTGTGGGTTCGATTCCTAATCAGGAAACATACCTAGTTTGCAGGTCTGATCCCCAGTCAGACACACACAGGAGGTAACTGATTGATGTTTCTCTCTCACATTGATTTTTCTCTCTTTGTCTCTCTCTTCCTTCCTCTCTCTCTCTCTCTCAAATCAATAAACATATCCTTGGGTGAGGATTTAAAAAAAAAAAAGTGTAGAAAAAGAGGTATCCTGTCTAGAGGAAGGCCGAGAGCCTTAGGAATTAGAAGATACAGGGTCTGTACTCCTCTCCATATTATGTAAGAAACACATTTTCCTTTCCACAAAAGGATGAGATGGGAGTGAGATAGATCTCCATATGCCTCTGTGGTTGTCTAATTAAAAGTACAGATTTCAGAATAAACCCAGAGAATGAATTTCTCTAAACCCAAGTGGGAAAACAGTGTGTTAGAACTGCTGTGGATACAACACAAATATGTTTTGTGTAAATAGTCAAACTCAAAATTCTTTCAGGTCAAACATTGAATCGATGGTTGTATTGAATTATATGCTTCGTGGGTTCAGAAGGCGAGGTTGTTCTCCGGTGAAAACAATACTTTCAGGCATTCTCTTTTTGCATATAATTCACAAAAATCAAAGCGTGTAGGTCTAATTCACTTCTGAGACACATTTCTTAATCTGATAATAATTTAAAAACTCATTCTACAAATTTCTCAACCAAATTAAATAATAATCTATTATACACGGGTACATCTGAGGGAAAAAAAGAGATTTTTTTTCTTACGAAAATCACAACTTTAGGTTACTTGCATAGAATGAAAATGTGTTTTTTAAAAGCTGCAACCTGACAGGATGCACTGCCAGCAACGATCTCCATCATTCTGTTTATAAATTCAAAGTTATTTTCGCTAGCACTTCGAGGTCAGTCAGGGAAGTCGATACTAAGCTGCCTTAACCAAGGTTCTGCAGCCAGAACTGGCCTCTGAAGTGTTCATCCTGAAAGGGAACAGGGTCAGTGCACATGATGTAAACAGAAAAATAAAAGGCCAAGAAGAAACTGCAAACATCAACAAGGCTTTCCCAGCAGTCGGACTAGCACTTCCATGCGCTGTCCCAGATCCTGTCCCTCCAGGGTGACCCAGCTCCTCTCCTTCAGAGAGCCCAGTTCACACACAAGGAAAGGCTTTCTAGTCTACAACCATCATCATCACCCTCAACAAGACGTAACGATGGTGTAATAGTCCGAGTGAGAGTGATAATACCCCTACCGTATTGGGTAAGTGGCAAAAGGCTTTAACTTATTTGGGCACTCCTAACCAAACTTCTGGACATTTTTACCTGGTTTGACCAAAGATCATTTGTGCAAAAACATCAGGGAAATAACTTGACAGAGATGTTAAATTTGCCACTTTTTTTTTTTAAGTAAACTACTGTTTTCCAAGCAACTGCAGTTACAGCTTATGACCAAGAAACCAGGTGTAATTAGTACTTTTTCACATTTTCAGGGTTCCCATTGGTGCCAACTATTATCCATGCTATTACCAGGGTGATGTACTTCAATGACAAGTAAGTATTGTGGTGGTTTTTAGTTAACATTTGTAAGTAAAATGCATCTGTGTTGATGTATTGTCCCTGTTTTTTCCAGCTGCTGGCTGAGTGCGGAAACTCATTTGCTTTACATCATCCACGGCCCCGTCATGGCGGCATTAGTGGTGAGAACTGCTTTTTGAGTCTGTTATTAACCGTGCTACCTCTCTGGGGATTTCTTTGAAGATGGTGCTATATAGCATGTATATTATGACTTGTAAATGAAGCTCATTTCATGGTAATATATAAGAAAAAGAACAATTTGATTTGAAAGTCTTCCATTGAAAAAAATCATTCTTATTTAATAAAATGGGAGGGTGTGCATAAGTTCATTTCTATATACCCTATGACAACGCTGGAGTTTTTTGTTTGTTTGTTTTTAACGATACGATCATTAAATTCTCCTAAAGGTAAAGGGCAAGGGCTGAGGAATGATAAAGGTGTTGCTGATAAGAAAGTGGGAGACCACAAAGTCCCCCTGCACTTTTTTCCCAGGGCTCTGCCAGACAAAGCTATCTTCCACTTTACCTATGATACACGAGCCATCATCCTAGCTACCAGTGATCTGCACCTAGATTTCATGCACTCCCCACACATCGCCATAATGTTTCAAAGAGCAGCCCTTCAAAGTAGGTCCATCATCAGGACATTTTGCTCGTTAGGAAGACTCAACCCAAGACTCAGGTGAACTCATCCCCAATCATATGACTAGTAAGAAGTTGGGTTGGGGGAGAATATGACCGTCTTAATCTATACTCAACTTCTTTATTTCTACCCTTGGTTTACTATGTGTTAGTCAGCATCAAAACCATCAAATTGAATATTTCGATATTATTTTTCTCATTAACCACAAAGTTTAGTTCAAATAAGAATGAGAAAAATAAAAACCGTCTGAGTCATAGACCATGTTCTACTCCTGCACTGAAGAAGCATCCATTTGTAACTGATCAAACTGGAGTATCATCCAGACGATCTTCTAACTTTCCCGGCCTTTCCAATGCAAATTCTCTCTCTTTTGCCCATTTTCCATGTAGTGACATACCTACTAGCCCAACTATCCTCACAAGGACCCACTGACATGGGTCTTGATTATTTATAATTCCCCATAGAAATGCAATTGTTACTAAAGGTCTCTTTTCTTGAAATGTTGGGGCAATGACATTTATTTATATTTCAGGTAGTGGAAATCATTCCAATTATTTTAAAATAAATTATTAATTATATTCTAAAAAAAAACATTTTGGTTCAAAACTATCCCCACAGCCAAAAACAGTTGTGCCCCCCCCCCGCCTCCCCGACCCGAATGGCTAATGTGAAAAAAGTGACCACACCAAGGGCTGGCAAGGCGCAGAGCAACCGGAACTCTCCTTGAGTGCTGGAACACAAACTCACGCCACCCCTTTGGAAAAGAGTTTGGCAGTTTCTTAGAAAGGTGAACATACACTTACCATAGGAACAGGCAATGCCACTCCTCGGTACTTATTTAAGAGAAATGAAAACACATGTCTCCACAGACTCGTATACAAATATCCATCATGTTTATTCACAATAGTGAAATAGTGGAAACCATTCTATGTCCGTCCGCAGGAAAATGAATGAACAAATAAGATGTCTTATTCATATAACGGAGTACTACTCAACAACAAACACAAATGAATGCCAATGTACACAGCACGGAGGGCTCTCACAGGCAGTGTTAACCCAGAGAAGCCAGGCACACAGAAAGCACCTTGGGGGGGGGGGGGGATGTAAAGTGGCAGGAGGGAACTCCCTGAGGTTCGGAAACGCTCTTTCTTGTTTCCAGTGGGTGTTACACGGGCGTACATTTGTCTAAACGTCTTGAATGTAAACGTAAAGTCTCCTTTTTATTGAACATACATTATACCTCGAGGAAGTTCTTTTCTTTTCAAAGTGTTCTTTAAAACCAGAAGGCTGGGTCAGCTGTCTCCACCACATAAACTTTGCGAATAACACTGTCAGTCCTCCTACTCCCAGTTAGGTAGTCCTGGCTGTGGGGAGATCTTCATAATGAAAAGACAGGAAAGCAAGAGCTAACATGTTACCCCTTTGTGAAAGTAAAAATCAAAGTAAAGAATAAACACCCTCACCCTGCCGGTTTGGCTTCGCAGTTAGAGTGTTGGCCCATGGACTAAATGGTCTTGGGTTCAATTCCTGGTCAAGGGCACGTACCTGGGTTGCAGGTTTGATCCCCGGCCCTGGCTGGGGTTGTGTGGGAGGCAGCCAATCAATGTGTCCCCCTCACATCGACATTTCTCTGATGTTTCTCTCTCTCCCCCTCCCTCCCTTCCACTCTATCTAAAAATCAATGGAAAAATATCCTCAGGTGAGGATTAACAAAAAAAGAAGGAAAGAAAAGAATAAATACCCTCATTAGAGTTGAACCTAATATATTTACCTGTACAGGAAAAGATTTACTCATTTAAGGGAAAAAAAGGAAATTTTAATTCAGGTCTGGAAGGCTGTTGGGTATACGGATGCTCCGTGTCCCAGCAATGCTGAGCCAATTGAGCGACCTTTCGGGCAGTCTCACGTCCTGTGTAGGTGGCATCTGCTCCCCACACTGGATAAAGAGTTGAGGGAATTGAGTGTCCTTCTGTGGTACTGACCTGGACGGTCTGCTTGTCCATAACGTCGTCTCTTTGCAGATCAACTTCTTCTTTCTGCTCAACATCGTCCGTGTGCTCGTGAAGAAGATGAGGGAGACCCAGCAGGCGGACTCGCACATGTACCTGAAGGCGGTGAGGGCCACTCTGTTCCTGGTGCCCCTGCTGGGAGTCCAATTCGTCGTCTTTCCCTGGAGACCTAACGGCAAGATTCTTGGCCAAATCTATGACTACGTGATGCATTTCCTGATTCACTTCCAGGTGAGGAAGCTGCGGTGTGTTCATTCCACGGCTCGCTCGGCTGGTTACGCAGGGTGATCAGTTTCCTGGGGCTCACTGTGCTGGAAGGACCCTTTCGACCAACTGTCACCTGGAAAGGATTCTCACTGCCTGCTTTCCTGTTTTTCTAATCTTAAAATTGAAGAAGGGAACAGGGAAGTCTGGGCTTTGAGAAACATCTTTCTGAGGACAGACACTTGTGCGGGGACTGAGCCATGACACAGTGCCTCCACAGTTTTCGACCTCCCCTTCCCCTCCCCAGGATTTTGGAGGCCAGACTTGTTTCTGTTTCACTGAAGTGAGTTCTGAAGAACAACATACCCACGCCCATCCGTTTCCCGACCTAGGTTACTATCACCACGCTCGCTCGTGTCATGCACGCAGGGCAGAGAGGCAGGTGTTTCCACCAGCGTGAGAGCTCCCTCCGGACACCGAGCTGGAAGCTACCTGCTGCTTCAGCTGGAATCCAGTTTTCAGTCACTGCATTTGACTGCCCTGACCATGGTCCGAGGGCTCAGAACCCCGGAATTCCTGCAGCGTTAGGCACACCCCAGGAATGGGCGTGGCGGGCAGCCTCACACGGTCTGATCCACACTGAACAATTACAGTTCCCATGTGTTAAGTGCTGAATGTGCGAGGGAGGTATTATCATGCCTCTCTTACAGATAAGAAAGTTGAATTTGCTGGTTAGAGGCAAAGTCAGGAGATCTAACGCTAAGGCCTATGCTCTAAAATCTCATCATTTACAGCCTCCAAGGCAATAAGCCCGGGCAAATGGTGAAGAGAATGGGTTTTGGGAAGCACCTTGTTGCTTTTGCTTGCTCGTTAATCCCAGGGCCCTCCCTGGCCCCACTCAGGCATCTCCTCCCTGCTCAGCAATTTTCGGAACCTCCTTTCCCAAGTAAACATAGACTCGGTTTTGCCAGGAGGTGCCATGAATCCGCACAGAGCCGTTCCTGCCTTCTGCTCTGTCCCCCTCCGCTGGTCAGAGGGGTTTCAGGAATCCACCTGTCACAGCTCGGTGACCACAAAGGGATGTGTACCCAGATCTCTCCTCACGTGGGAGAGGACAGAGTGGGCTCTCAGGGGCTCACCCACACCTGCCACACAGGAGTGCCAAACGGATGGCCTGTTTCCATTCACTCTGCCCCAGATCCAAAGCCCCACAGAAGGCACAGTGCTGGGTATTTTTTTTTTTTTTTTAATCCTCATCTGAGGACATTTTTGCATTTATCTTGAGATAGAGCGGGAGGGAGAGAGGGAGGACGAGAGAGAAACATCGATGTGAGAGAGACACATCAAGTGGTCGTCACCCACACAACCCCAACCAGGGCCGGGGACAAACTGCAACCGAGGTACGTGCCCTTAGCAAGAACCGAACCCGGGACTCTCTGGTCCGCCGGCTGACGCTCCAACCGCTGAGCCAAACCGGCCAGGGCGTGTGCTGGGTATTTTAAAGGAGGTTGGGGCCTGGGAGGTCCTCAGGCAGAGGTGAGCCGGCTGCAGGCTCTTGGGCCACCGTGTTGCTGTCTCAATGATACATTTCAAGGTAATTATATTTTCTACTCCTGGGGGGTCAAAATAAATAGGGCTAAAAAGAAAGTTTAGGGATTGTTTTGATAATTTAATCATTGCTTTGGCCATGTCTATAGATAATTAAAGCTTAAAGGTAAGAGAGCTTCTGAGTAGTGACCAGGACCCCAGAGTTCACTGCGTGCGTGTCCTTATTTGAGAGACTCACTTGGCTGTGGGCACAGCCTGCACTAGTTCACCACGAGGGCACAGGGCACAGGCAGCCCCACGGCCGGGCACCGCGACACGCGTGCTTGCAAACGTTTTCTCTGCTAAACTGTATAAGGTCTGTTTTTTAAAATTTTAAGGACAAAATGTTCCTTTCAAATCCACTCTAATCAGCATATTCTGCCGTAAATCTCCATGTTAAAGGCAGCAATATCATTAACCGAATGGACTAGAGCTGTCCTTCCAGCCAAACGATAGAATTCCAACAAGAAAAACAGAATTCGAATGGAAATCCTTTAGGGACGCACCGGCCTTTACTTGCTATGGCAAGAGTAAAACGTTCTTCTGCAGGTGTCTGTTCGTATGGATGGCTAAACCATGTCATGCACACAAAAGTAACTCAACTCCACCCTCCTCTTTCCAGGGATTCTTCGTTGCCGTGATTTACTGCTTCTACAACAGCAACGTAAGCACGCCCTTCCACGCCACACTCGCGTCCGCGCAGCCAGCACGCGGTTTCCGGAGGGCCTCTGTCCTCTGCTCTGCGGGTCTCCTGACAGGGTCCCATGGCTAGCGGGGTTGGGTTCCCACCGCTGCCAACTGAGGCTTCCCTGTGCTCCTGGGGTTCAGTTGCAGGTGTTATTCGGGCAGGCAGCTAAGCCGTGATGTGCTCGGACCGCACCCTGAGCAGCCTTCGTGGAAGCCAGAGAACGGCCTGGAGTCTAGATGATGAGGGAGATACTCCACTCTCCCAAATTCAGCCACATTGACTGGCAAACCTTTGGGGGTCAGAGAGCAGAGAAGACAGGAGAAAAAGAAGGGGATTGCGGCTGATACGCACCAGCACCACTCTCCGTGATTTAAATGACCTCAGTGAATCTAACCAGTAGCTCTGTAAATGCAGTGTACGAGCCCCTCTTTGTGCAGGAGAATGCTCTAAGTTAAAGACAACTAAAAACATGCAGCAAAGAAACCGGGACTCAGACCCAAAGAGCAGTCTTTGGAACACGTGTTCAAACGCTCGGTGCTGTCCTGCCTGTGCCATGACCACCAGGAACAGCCCTGTTTTCACTCCGGTTGCCAACAGGACGTCCGCTCTCTGGGGTGGACACTGAGGCTGGGAGGCACGGTCGGGCAGAAGCATGGGCGTCACCGGGGACGGTGGCTCTGCCACATTCCGGCTGTCCGACCACAGACCCGTGACCAGTGCCACACCCTCTTGACTTGCTTTTCAATGAATCCTTTGTCCATTTTTCCTTTTCCTGAGGAAAATATTTAAAATTATATGACAAATACTAATAATTACATGGGGAGAGTGTGACTCTACTATCTGTAGGGAAGATGCATTTGCCACAGAAACATTTAGCCTTCTTCATCAGGCCGCCAGTTTTACGTCAGTAGACTGTGCTATTGTTTCTGTCTCCTTTCAGATGCACACTTGTGGAGGAGATGAAATGGCTCTCCACAGTCAACTCCTCACATGCTTCTCCTGATGGCACACCATTTCCAGACCCCCTGTGTGCCCCGTACTGTTCAAGGGGTATATTCAAATTTGGCAGCAAAACACAGGCTGTGTTAATAAATGGATGCACATATTTTGAATATTTTGTCTTATATACTGAGCAATAGAATTTCTCAGAAATATAGAACAGATAGTGTAGCCATAATCTCTTATGTTTTAGTTGTGTTCAGCGATAGAGAAGAGCGAGACGTTTAGGAGACAAGAAGGATGAACTTAACTACTAAATCGAATCGGGTTCTGTAAAAATCAAGCCAATGTATTGCCTATGGCGGTGTTTTTTGCGGTGGTTACTGTAGTTTTCATATTTAGAACTTCTCCCCTTCTTGAGTTTTATATCCAGTTTATCACATTTATAAAGCAAGTTTGGTAAGTTTGTTTACGTGTTAGAAGTCTTCCCATAGAAAGAGATCGTTTTATTCTGAAGAGAGTGTCACTCCGTTAACTGGAGGTTTATCCAGCACACCCCATTTCCAGCCATGTGGGCTAAAAGAAAATCAACAGAATCATCATAAAATCCAGAACTCTGCTATGGTTTACAGACATATTTTCATGGCCAATAATGCAGAAATTTAGATAGAAGCTTCTTTCTGCCTTATCAGAGGTGGCAGCAGATAAATGTTTTCCAACTCTTTCTCCCTAATATCATGGGTATGCCATATGGTGAGTGTGAAACCAAATCAAATTTCATTCATTGGACTCAAGAGCTAAAGGAGAAACCTCTGCACGGGAGCAAGTAACCTTGCCCACGGTAGCTTAGGCCGGAACTCGGGGCTCCGGTTTGCAAACCCCTCTCCGCCAGCCAGCCGAGCAGACGCCAGCAGCCCTTTAGACCAGAATTAGCATTCAACCGACCACATTCAGCCTCCGATAACTTCAGGAGTTGTGCTCTAAGCTTGTCTCGGGTCATTTCTGACAATTATATGAAAACAAGACTCCCTTCTCCCTTCCAGGTCCAAGCCACCCTGAAGCGCCAGTGGAACCTCCTTAAAATCCAGTGGAGCCAGCGCTACGGGCGCCCCAGCCGCAGCCGCAGGCGCCCCGATTACAACGCGGTGCTGGCGGCCGCGGCCGCTGCCGCTGCGGCCCAGGCGGACGCCGGCGGCCTCCCCGTGTACATCTGCCACCAGGAGCCCAGGAACAACGACGCCGCCATCAACCTGGGCGAGGAGGTCCCCGAGGCCATCCCCATGGAAGTCATAGAGCAGGAGTCATGCGCTTAAATGTGAAGTACACACAGCATCATGATCTCTGAGCCTTCATGTCCTGGGAGAAAATCCAACCATGCTTTTAAAGTGATTCCCATCCTCCCAGGAGCCAGACATATCATTCGTGAAGAATTAAGTGATTTTGTCCATAGTGAAACTACAGAATGTTCTTCTTGGTACTATTGCTACGGGAGACGGTCTAAGGAATGGAGTCTCCCACTACAACACTTGTGAATTCCATCTTTCATCCAGTGCTGAAATGCAGGTGTCACGCGAGCAAAGTATCCAAGAAAAACACAATTAAATTGGACTTAGTTCAGATACAGGGTGCTCCTTGTTAATCTTGAGCCATTTATACCTTAAAAAATTAAAATCACTGTCAATATTTTAATGTTTAACTCTAAAATTTGAATTAGAATATTGCTGTATTTGGCTATGGATCTAATTTTTAATTTTTTTATTTCAATCGATTCTGAGGTTACTCAGATGTTTTACCATCCACACAGTGTAAACCACACAGATTACAATGTGACCTCTACAAGACACAGCGGCTTTCTGGTACAGAGGTGACTAGGAATGTCGGGGACGTCCTGCGCTTGGCAGGAAGACACAATGTTTTGAATGAAAACAAAACAAAAAAAAAAAAAACTGAGTCAATTTGCTCAAAACACTAGACGGGCCAATTTGTGAATTGGTTTATTAATATTGTATATTCAGCCTGGTTTTGGATAATCTTGTCCACTGGGCAACCCTAACTTTTGTAAGGAATTGACCTTCATCTTGAATGTGATTTGGTCACTGACATTTGCAAAGTGGGAGGTCACAAAGAATCCTTTGCTAAATTTTTCATAAAACTGCCAAAAATAGAATACCTAGTGGAAGAGAATATTCTCTTTAAAGAGAGTTTTCTACTTTCCTAAGCTCCAGGATTTATAAAGCAAACCACTCCAAAGTTTATAAAGCCAATTACCTCTTGCCCTTGGGTGCTATCTAGCAGTAAAAGATAAATTTAAGACTGGTCATTAAAGGACTCATCATATAAATCCATTAACTGCCTTCACCCAGCTTCATAGCTTAACAAGATCTCAGTCTTTTCTAGGAAGATTCAGGATGGCTGATTAGAAATCAGTTTGTACTTTACCTCTGTTTGCTATAATTAGCAAAACCAGAGGAGGAAAAAAATATGTAACCACTACAAGTTTAACTATATACCAATTTATTTAAAATAAAAGTAGTTTCTTGTTGAAGCCCCAAATTATATTCCCATGTCTCTACTTCCTCAATCTAAAATCACCAAAAATCCCTGAATAAACCAGTATCATTACTGGCACCTGAAATTAATTTATGAATTTGCAACAGTGATCAGAGTTATCATTGTTTAATTTGTATGCTAAATGAGGAGATACATTGAAACCTTCCAAATCTTAAGTCTCACCTATGATAGCTTATGCAACTGCCTTTAGAAGTGATTAAGTTGTGGAAAGACAAAAAACTAATTTGTTCTGGTTACATATATATAGTGTACCCCTAAAAAAATTATATTCTTTCAGAAAATATTTTGGATACTAAAGTAGTTTAAGTCTCCTTTACTGAAGGTAACGGAGGAGTTAAAGAGAAGGTATTTTTTCAATCACAGTGTTTATGTAATAGTGTTTCTATTTTTGTTTACAAACATGGAAAACAGTGTATTTCAGGCAGCTCTAGTACAAATGTGATAATATATTGCTAAACTATTCTAGATGTTATTGAGCTAAAATAGTAGGGGCTGAAGAAAATGAAATAGCTTATTATAGAATTGCACACAGTGCCAAAATTATGTGAAATGCTTATGCTATGTATATGTATACATTAATACAACATATGTGATAAGCAAAAAGGTGTATATTTGCATATTTTTTTAAAGAAATATATTCATCTTTTCATTCATTCATCTTGTCTCCCGCTCATTCCATGCTCTTTTTCATTTCAGTCACGGGCTAACATCTCATCTGGCTAGTACTGCAGGAGTGGGGAAGATAAATATAGGTTAGATGACCATGTGCAAAAACATTAAGGTCATTGCCTTTGTCAGATTAACCCTCTGTAGTCTTCAATCTCACTATAAACTCTGTGGCATATTGCTCATATCCTTGATAATACAAAAACCACATACAACTGCCATTCTATATCGTATGAGTGTGGGAAGTACAACAAAGAAATCTAGGGCAAGAAAGTATCATAGCTTCTTATTTATTTATGTATTTTCATTATTCTGAGACCAGACTTGAACAATCCAACATCACATCAGATCATTAGAATTGTTACAATCATTGATTTTTCATATAGTTAGAGAGAGAGACTAAGGCTGGATAAAAAGTAACTAATTAAATATCATTAGAATACATAAAGACCATTATTGGAAAGATTTTCAGATCTCGAAAGCATGAAATGGAAAAACAAGGTTAAAGGAGAACTGTGAAGGACCAATACCGGGAACAGGAGCAATTTGTAGGTTCTTCACATTATGCGACAGGATCCAAAACTGTTGGCCTCGTGAGATCTGGAGAACTTTTTCAAAAAGCATACATATGGGCAACATCTTCCCCTTGATGTTTCCGTGGCAATACGCCCTTGTGATTTTGAAGAACAAAAGTAATTTCCCATCATACCATATAATCTGACTCTTCAAGGGTGACTTGAACTCAAATGGTCAGCTGCCCACCTGCTTCGATCCCTACTACACAGTGACCTAAAAAAGGCCTTTGGGTACACATGGATATCATGGGGTTCTGGGAAAGGAAAGATGTTCAAAATGACACGACAGAGATGCCATCATCACGGAGCTCCACCCTGTCTCATTCACGCCTTCATTTGTTGTCATTGATTGCCACACACCTTTCATTCAGCTATACAACACATATTATTAATAGTAGTTACGGCAAAGTTTCTTTGCAGTGGTAGCTGCTTCTTTCCTGTGTCAACGGTAAAAATCAAAACCACTATACTAAAACCATAACTGCTGATATGGGGGTGGGAGGGGGACCGAGTGACATGTGTGGTTGGATGAGGTAGCCCAGTGGGCTCCTTCCTCATCAGTGCCGGGTGGGACAGCTCAAGGTGTAAGAAACATCCTCAGAACAAGATCTCTGCAGAAAGGCTTAGCCAAGACTCATTTTCTTGAGGAGCTCTAAAATAGTGATTCTGCCACTGGCTACATTGCAGTTCAACTGCTAATCAGAGGAGCTAACACTTCAGAGCTTAAAATAAGATTATTCGTGAAGAGGGGAGATCAGAAGCCACATTTAGAAAAGCAATCAGGTCAACTCAGAGCAAACTTCTTTGGTTATTTTGAGTGAGGAGACAAGCTATCTCATTCTTAACTTAAGCTTAGTAAAATTGATTTTGCGTTGTGAAGTATGGAGATTGGGGAAACAATAGTGAAAGCAGAAAGAAAAAGGATAATAATAAGTGCATATGAGGACAAAGAAAGATAGAAATGCCACATTTGAAAAGCAAGAACTGTCCAGCTGGTGTGGCTCAGTGGTTGAGCGTCGACCCATGTACACATGCCCAGGTTGTGGGCATTCCCGTTCAGGACACATGCCCAGGTTGTGGGCCCGATCCCCAGTGGGGGGCATGCAGGAGGCGGCCAGTAGATGTTCTCTCTCATCGAAGTTTCTAGCTCTCTCCCCCTCTCCCTTCCTCTCTCTAAAAAACCAATAAAGAAAAAATAAATAAATAAAACTCTTTAAAAAAAGAACTATATTTCTGATGATTTTTATTCCCCTAGACATAGAATTAACCTCTGTTTAATACCTGAATAATATGAAACACTGAAGGACAGATAACACAGCCATTGAAACTGGAAACTAACTTAGGTCAAGATTTTCTAATATCACATCTTCCTCCACTTGGATTAGTAAGCATCTCTGAAAGATTTCAAAGATGTTTTCATTACCCTAAGCATTGACCATCCAGTCGCTTAGGTCACTGGATAGTGTTCATCTCACATTTATAGAAATGCAATGCCTTCCATCTACCTTCCCCAGAAACCCTCCCACCGAGAGTCAAACTGTCCTTGCCCTTCCACGACTGACCAGCAATGCCACTGCATGGCACCGCCGCCTCCTTTCCTTAGAAGCTTATTATCTCATTTTAACTGGGAGAAATTGCCTCCAAATAAAATGTCAGAGTATTACTAATGAAGTGCTGAATAGAAATGCAATAAAACCAGTTGAGATGTCTTTAAAGGAAAAAAAAATACAGAATATATCAGGAAATCTGTCTCGCTCTAACCTTACCAGACTGGCTGATCAAAGCTGGCACACCAGTCTCTCTCTCACACGGAGACCCTCCACCTAAACACACCCCACTGCAAACTCTCTTAAGCTTTGCACAGCAGGGTAGGAGGTTAGCCACGGGCAGCAAACCCCTCTCTGGATAGAGTAACCCTCCACTGCACCTATGCATTACAGCTCCTGTACATTGTCATCACAAGAGGAATATCATGGGGCTGAAAGTTACAGACAACATTCCTTAAATAGAGATAATTTGAGAACAAAGAAAAGAAGAAGAAGAAAGGGAACACCAATCATTGAAACACTGCAGTCAGCATAAACCTAGAGACATTAGCTTAGTTACTCTATAACAACACAAACTAGTTTTATTCCCATTTTAGTGATGAGGAAACTAAGTGGAAGAGAAGTGGAATAACGTGTCCACCACGGTCCCACAGTAAGCGGCTGAGGTAGGATCAAGAGTGCCTGAGACCTCTTGGGCAAATGGGAAAATGCTTTATTATTACACAGGGGGCCTCCTTGGCACCTGGGTCATCAGGGCACTTTCAAGAAGGGCTCATGGGAGACGTCAAACAGCTTGCGGTTCAGGTCTTCTGGGGCCCCAGGCCAGGGCACAAGGCTGGGTCTTCCTGCGGTGCAGCTACGAGCTGGCCAGCGACCCAGAAGCCGTCAGGAGGGTCTGACTATTCGTCTTGTTGTCTTGTTGACTTCAGGGCGGTAAGGCATTCAGTCAGTCACCTGGGAGACAAAGTCTCACTGCAGCTTCTCCATCAGATCTGCTGCTTCTGCTCATAGGTCTGCTCCCAGTACCGCCTGGCCTCTGGCCTCTTCCGGGCTCCAGGCAGGGACCAGGCAGCCGGGCACCAGGCACACCTTAGCCGGCTGCTCCAGGGGCCCAATCACACCTCGGCCGGCTGCTCGGGGGGCAGGATGCTCACCTTAGCCGGCTGCTCGGGGGCAGGATGCACACCTCGGCCGGTTGCTCGGGGGCAGGATCACACCTCGGCCGGCTGCTCCGGGGCAGCATGCACACCTTAGCCGGCTGCTCTGGGGCAGGATGCACACCTCGGCCGGCTGCTCCGGGGCCTGCTGCAGATCTTTCCCGTCCACCTGGATGAGCAGCACCTGCAGGACGGGGTTTCCCAGGCTCTGCGACACTGGTGGATGTAGTCTGGGTGGAGGCTAAGGAAGGGGGCACAGGTGTTCTGGCCCAGCACGTAGTCAGGAACCATGTCCCCAAATTTCCAGAGCAGCCCTGGCTGGTGTGGCTCAGTGGTTGGAGCCTCAGCTGCCCACCGAA
Source organism: Tadarida brasiliensis (assembly GCA_030848825.1). Taxonomy (NCBI): domain Eukaryota; kingdom Metazoa; phylum Chordata; class Mammalia; order Chiroptera; family Molossidae; genus Tadarida; species Tadarida brasiliensis. The sequence goes on along the minus strand of CM061267.1, from coordinate 69,843,751 downwards.
GGGTCACGGGTTTGATTCCCAGTCAAGCTCAAGTACCTGGGTTGCAGGTTCCATCCCGGCTCCGGTGGGGGTGCATGCGGGAGGCAACCAATCCATGTGTCTCTCTCACATCAATGTTTCTCTCCCTTACTCTCTCCATCCCTCCCTCCATCCCTCCCTTCCACTCTCTTTAAAAATCCATGGGAAAAACAATATCCTCTGATGAGGATTGACAACAACAAAAGAATGTCCTCCTCTTCTGCCTGGGGTTCTGGCTCCGTGGGCTGTGTGGCTCCAGCGACTCCTGCCGGTCCCGAGATGGCATAGTTCCGAGAGGCTGCCTGGGCTGAGGTCTCCCTGGTGGGATGGCTCCATGTGCATCTGAATAAGGGCCTGACCCCAGCAGGAGGGACCTCACCCTAGGCCAGGAAATTCCTCATCCTAGTACGAGGAATTCTTCCTTGTGGGTGGCCCTAACCCTAACCCTCTTCACCCATCACAAGGAGGTTATTCTGGGGCCTCCTCGCCCCCAAACCAAGGGGAAAAGACCAGAGGGGGATCAAGGCGTCCCCTCACCAACAGGGCCCTAATGCCTCTGCCTTTTAAATTGTCATCTTGATTGGCCCTATAAATTATCCTACCTCTCGAAGCAAAACTGTTCCCCTTCTTAACTCTAAAGGAAACCAGACAGTTGTCTCCTCGTGGTTGAGAGCACAGGGATTGTTGCAAATATGTATCTTTTCATTCCAAAACTGAGTTCATTCACGGCCCACATGTTCCTTCAACTGTGCGGGTCTTCAGACGAGACCGATCTTTCCGCGGTTGGAAAGGGTTTCTTTCTGCAGCAATGCTCTCTCTCCACAGCCAGAGAGCTTCTCTGCACCATGTTGGCTGCAGCTGCTCCACTTCCAAGGTGGTCCCTGGGCAGCTATTTGGGAGACAAAACCTGTGCTGGGAAACATTTCATGGTCTCTCTGTGGACACACCTGGCCTCATCTGAGGCTTGCTGAGGAGCTGGGTACGAGTAGGCAGGGCTGCTCTGACACTGTTTGTAGTAAGACTTACGGGTTTTCAAGAATTGAATCCTAACGAGACAGGATGGTGAGGAGCACAGATGCTCATTCACCCCTTCGCCTGTGCACCAGGTGGTGCAGAGAGGTGGACAACAGAGAAAGAAGCACTGAGAACTGCAGGGCCAGCCAAGACGGCAAACTAGCTGGGGCTGCTGGCTCCCTCTTCAGATATCAACCCTGCAGGAGTATAGAAGCAGAGGGAAATCAGTAATTAATGAAAAAAGAAATAAAAATGAAAAAGTCTAGGCTTCTTCAACCAGTCTGTATTTTGAGGAGGGGATGGGGGCCTAGAGAACAGTTATTAGCTACAAGCAATAAAGAATAGGGAAGCCTTGCCCTGGCCGGTTTGGCTCAGCGGTTAGAGCATCGGCCTGCGGTCCAGAGAGACCTGGGTTCAGTTCCCGCTAGGGGCATATACCTCGGTTGTAGTTTGTCCCCGGCCCTGGTTGGTCGTGCAGGAGGCAGCCACTCGATGTGTCCCTTTCACGTTGATGTTTCTCTCTCTCTCTCTCTCTCTCTCTTCCTCTCTCTCCCTCCCACTCTATCTGAACAAAAAATGGAAAAATGTCCCCAGGTGAGGATAAAAAAAAAAAAAAAAAAAGAATAGGGAAGCCTGGCCGGTGTGGCTCAGTGGTTGAGCTTCGACCCATGCACCAAGAGGTCGCTGGTTCGATTCCCGGTCAGGGCACATGCCCAGGTTGTGGGCCCGATCCCCAGTGGGGGGCATGCAGGAGGCGGCCAATCGATGTTCTCTCTCATCGGTGTTTCCATATCTCTCTCTCTCTCTCCTTTTCTCTTGTTGTAACGTGACAGCGAGATAACCAGAGACGCACAGCCAAATTGTAATTCGCTGGGCTGCGGAGGACATAGTCTCCCCTCAGATCAACAGCCCCGATTCTTCTTACTCGTCCCATTTTAAAGACAGAATCCCTCTCCTCCTTTTGCCCCCCCTCCCCTCAGGGAACCAGTACAATAGTGGGAGTGACAGAGATTACAGAAGTCAAAATTAGCATTATTCACCAATAGCACTCAAGTACTTGCAAATACCTATACTCAGGAAACTGCAAATGCCTCCCAATACATGGGGTAACTATAACCTTAGGCAAAATTCCTTATGTCTAGGGGTGATTAACCTATTATTGAAAGAATATCAAGGAAGGTCTATTGATGATAAAAATGGAGTCATTTCGTCGCCTTCACCAAGGGGCCTACATCAAATGGAATCTAGTTGCCTTAGCCTTGGGGCCCAGATCACTCTCTCTCTAAAATCAATAAAGAAAAATAAAATTAAAAAACAAAAACAGAAGAGGGCGGCGGGAACAGTTTTATTGTGTCTGCTCTTCACCTCTCCATGGCTTTGGGACCTCACCCGCAGCAGCAGGCTTCTTGCTGGTGGCAGTGCCCACAGGATGACCTCAGGGAGGCACAAAGGCCCTACAGGAGTAAGTTCACAAAGACAGACAAGTACGAATTTAGCAGTGACCTTAGGCATTCACCCTTCCCCTTCCTTCTTCTCCAGTCTCACAGACGGATGAATCACAACTGGGGAGTTTGCCTCATCCCAAAGCTTTTACTCAGCAGGATTTATTAGGGGCCAGGTTTAAGTGTTCCTGGACCAGTAGTAGCAGAGGGAGAGATCAGGGGACTTCTGTGGTGACTAGATCTTTACCCTGGGACTTATTCCCTCCATTCTCCTTAAATTCACCAGGATCCACAAAACCATGGCCTGGGCTTTGGCCAGTCCTCAATAGATATTAGAGACCAATTACTCCAGAAACAGGAACCCACAGGCCAAGGTAATGAGACATCTCAGGAATACAACTGTTCCAAAGGACAGCCAACGAACTAAACCAAGCCCACTCTCTGCCAGAGTGATAGGGAAATGCTGATGAAGAATTCCAAATGACCTTGAATATGTACTTTGAAGGATATAAATACAATTCTTTGCAATATAAAAAGGAACAAGAAATAATGCAGAAAAACCCAATGGGAACATTGGTTATGAAAAATGCAGTAGTTGAAATAAATAATTTTATATGCAATACTTGAAATAAATAACAGCTAATTAGTAAGATGGATACAGCTTTAAAATCAATTAGTGAGATAAAAGATCAGGTTGGAAATCTGATCTGCCCAGAGGAAGCAGGAAAAAAATAAAGAGATAAAAACCAGAAAAGAAAAACTGAGAGATTCATGGGTGCAAATGCCAATATCTGGACAACAGGAGTTCAGAAAGAGACAGAAGATGGAAAGGGGAAAGTATTTGAAGAAATGTGTTTAAAATACTCTAGGACTAAAGAAAGATAAAAGACCTCAAATGAGAAAAACTCAAATATTGCTAAATAAGTATCCTAAACTAAAATTCTTATTAATATTGGCAAGATTGGGGCAAGATCAATATGAAAAAAATCAGATCAAAGCTTTCCTCTTTTAGGGGAGGAGATAGAGATTAGCATAATTAAGAAGGCAATAAGCATGATTCCTGGTCTTAACATAGGACATCTGTAATAATTTTTTAAAAAAAGATTTTTTAAAAAGATATATGAAATAAGTCTTAATATAAGATTAGTTATAATAAATTTGTCATGGTCACCAATGAAAAACAGAATTTGATATTGGATTAAAATATTAAAGCCCCATAATGTATAGGCAACAAGAGACATAAAGGAAACAAAAAAGAAAAAAAAAGAAAAAATGGAAAATGGAAAAAGTTCTGCTTAGGAAATATGAACCCAAAAAAGTGAAGTTATCTCTTAATATCTAACCAAATAGAATTAAAGACAAAGAGTCATAAAGGAGAAAAAGGAAATTGTGTACTAATAAAAGGAATAATTGAACAAGAAGATTATAACCATCATAAACTCATAAGCACCTTAAAATACAGCTTCAAATACCATCAAGTTTCAAGAGTAATATAAAAGTCTAATCACTGTGTTGTGTACCTGAAATGAATGCAATATTGTATATCAACTGTAATTGAAAAAGAAAAAGAAAAAATTTTTTTAAAGAAATAAAAGTACATCAAGCATCACAGAAAACTTCAGGAAGAAAGAGATGATTTATCCATTTTACTTAAGGATTTTAACATACTGTCTCAGAATTTGATAGATCGCATAAGTAAAATATTAGAAGTGTTATAAATATCTGGAAAATACAGCTATCAAACTCAAGCTATTAAAAACATATCAAACTCTATGCTCAACAAGCAGGAAACATACATTCTTTTTGAGTACACACAGAATGCTTACAAAAACAGCCATACTTAAGACCATAAAGAAAACCTCCATTAATTCCAAAGGATTAATATCATTGAGAAGATCTCTGACCATAATGCAATAAAATTATAAATTAATAACAAAATTGTAGCTTCAATAATTTGTTGTTGGAAACAATATATATTTCTAAGTAACCCTTACTTTTAAAAAGATTAAAAATTATAGAATAGTGATTGTTTTATATTATGTCGTATTAGTCTTTATTCATTCCAGTTAGATAAAGAAAGTGGCACATCTTTAAATTTATGGGACACACCTAAAGTAATTTTTTGAAGGACACTTAAACTTTGGGTATATTTATCTAAGAAGACACAAGAAGGTGAGCAATAAAGTAAAAGCAAAAAAAAAAAAAAAAAAAAAAGGAAAAATCTTATGTTAGAAATTACCCTGATACAACCGTGATACAATGGTACCCTCCAAATATACTATCAGGCAAGATATCTCAGAGGTGATAGCCCAGGAAGTCTCATAGACTAAATTAAGTTGCTCAAATCATTCAACTTAATGTTTACAGTTTATTTAATCAACTGCAAACACTCAGTGAGAAGATTGGGGAAGAAGATGGGGTAGGTTAGCGCACTCCGGATAGAGTACTAGCTGTGTAGACCAACCACACTACCTGAATCCTTAGGTACAGTGTTTATATGTCCTCTGTAGGCCACATATTCCTGCTAAAGGTGTGGTTGTGGGGACCCAAGTTGAGGTTTGAGCAATGGACACAGAAGGTGGAAGATGCCTATAGCCAACATATGGCACTTGCTCTTATCAGAGAGCCACAAGGCTAAGTAGTTGTGGCTTGAGTGGTAGCTTGCCAATTATCATAATTAACAGCTATGAGTTTTTCTGCATTTCTTGGGCAGAGCACACAGGAGCTAGAATATATGTCACCATGGATGGCATATTTAAGGTCTTATCACTATTGAGTGTCTTAGAAGTCCCATGTATCAAGAATATTAGGGGATACAACACCTAAGGCAAGAGAAACAAAGGAAAAAATGAACACATGGGACTACATCAAACTAAAATATTCTACACAGCGAAAGAAACAATCATCAAAATGCAAAGGGAACCCACTATATGGGAGACCATAATTGCCAATGATGCATCAGATAAGGGATTAATTTCCAAAATATATAGAGTACTCATACAACTCAACAAAAGGAAGACAAAGAATCCAATTAAAAAATGGGCAGAGGACTAAATAGACACCTCACCAAACAGGACATACAAATGGCCAAGAGACATATGAAAAAATGCTCAATGTCACTAATCATCAGAGAGATGCAAATTAAAACAACTATGAGGTATCACTTCACACCTGTCAGAATGGCCGCCATCAACAAATTATCAAACAAGTGTTGGCTAGGGTGTGGAGAAAAGGGGACTCTAGCACACTGCTAGTGGGAATGCAGACTGGTGCAGCCACTATGGAAAACACTATGGTGTTACCTCAAAAAGTTAAAAATTGAACTGCCATTTGACCCAGTGATCCCACTTCTAGGACTATACCCTAAGAAGCCTGAAACACCAATCAGAAAGGATATATGTACCCCTATGTTCATAGCAGCACTATTTACAATAGCTAAGATCTGGAAACAACCCAAGTGTCCATGAGTAGATGAGTGGATAAAAAAGCTGTGGTACATATACACAATGGAATACTATGCAGCTGTAAGAATGAAAGATCTCTTATCCTTTGAGATGACATGGAGGGACCTGGAGAGTATTATGCTAAGCAAAACAAGCCAAGCAGAGAAAGACAAATATCACATGATCTCACTTATTTGTGGAATATAATGAACTAAACAAACTGATGAACAAAATAGACCCAGAGACATAGAAGTAGGGTACAGACTGACAAACTTCAGAAGAGGGGGTGTTGGAGAGGACGAGATAAACCACAGAACTTACATGCATGTATGCATGACCAATGGACATAGATAACAAAGCTGGGGATGGGGTGGGGGGGATGGGGAGGAGGGTGTCAATGGGGGAAAAAGGAGAAACATCTGTAACAAAAACAAATTAATAAAAAATAATTTTAAAAAAAGAATATTAGGGGATCCTATGCCTTGGTATCTTTAGGGTGTCATAAATTAAATATGCTTTATTCAATTTATTCTGTGTCCAATAGATCTCACAGGTTACCAACCTACTTATTGTTCGTACTTTTCATTTACTTTCCTTGTCTTTATAGCAGAATTGAATGTTTTAAGGAACTGATCAAACATGTATGGCAGAGGCCCACGAGTTTCAGAGCAGAAATCAGTAAAATAAAGAATTCTAAAAAAGACCAACGTAACTAAATATTTGGTTCTTTGAAAAAAATTTAAAAGAAAAAGTCCTCTACCTCTAGTGAGACTGATCAAGGAAAAGAGAGGGATGCTTCTTTTTAAAATACATAATAAAACGGTGAATCATTAAGACACCCAGAGATTTAGAAAACAAGATTATTATGATGTCCACATGTCTATATTCTATGTACAATTATTCACTAGTAAATTTGAAAACAAATGAAAAAACTAAATTTCTAGAAAAATATACAGTTTGTAAAATGGACAAATTGGGCCAAAAAAAGAGAACTTGCATAAACGATTTAGTCAAAAACCACAGTCTTGGATGGTATTATAGGCAAGTTCTATCAAATTTATTGAGGAATAGTTAATTCATACCTTAAAATATTTTCCAGCTATTCCCAGATATACAGGATTTTCCAGAATATATAACAAAGGTGGCACCACAACTTGGGGGAGAACACTCAGTTGCTAAGAGATGGTGCTGGAAAAACTGGCTCAAAACATGTAGAAAAGTAAAACTGGATCTCTTACTAATCCCACATGAAAAGGTAGGTGCCAGCGAAATGAAGATCTAATTATAAAAGGTAAATATATGCATTTACAAAAAGAACATGTAAGCAGATAGTTTTAGGGCAGGGAAAGATTTCTTAAATTGCATAAACTAAAAGGCGAAGAAAATATGAATTCGATTACATTAAAAAAGAGATAAGTGGTCAACAATGAATAATGTCACTTGTTAAATAGATATCTTTTATATTTTTTATATGTATTTATTGATTTTTTTTTTTTTTTAGAGAGATTGGAAAGGAGAGAGAGATATAAATATTCATGTGAGAGAGAAACATTGATCGGCTGCCTCCTGTATGCCCCCTACTGGGGATCGAGCCTGAAACCCAGGCATGTGCCCTGACCGGGAATCGAACTGGGACCTCTCAGTCCATGGGCCAACGCTCAATCCACTGAGCCACACCAGCCGGGCTAAATAGATATCTTTTAATTGACAAATGAGAGAATGGAAAATAAAACTGACAGTGACTTAACATCTAGAACATAAAAAGAACTCCAGCAAATCAACAAGAAAAACAATGGCATGGGTTATGCACAGGCAGGTAATAGTAGATAGAGGTCATTCAAAGGTTAAAAAGCATATGAAGATACACACAGACTCATTCATTAGCAGGGGAGTGCTTACTAGAACAATAATGCTGCTACGAGACATGGGAACACAACAATTTCCAGGGGCAACCACTAAGATCCATGCCTCATCTTTGGGAGAAGGAAACCTGCAAAGTGGGCATTAGGTTTGTCTGATTCAAAAGTTTTACAGGTGACCTGTATTTTAGGAACAAGCAGGTATCTCTGTTTGGGGGGAAAGCAACTCTCCTCCATTTCACTAGAAGACTAGAAAAAATAGAAGAAAATATTCTGAAAGTTCAGAAAGAAAGAAAGCGAAGCCCATGTTTGGGACTTAATGACTAGAAAAGCACACAGAGGAGAGATCTGACTTGTATGACAGCTATGTGGTCAAGGAAGGTGAAACGGAAGCATTTAATCAACAACAATGACACCGACCCCAAACCCCATCAATATGTGTCAATTAATAACAAGAAATAACCTGCCTACACTGCAACTTAGTATATGTGTTGGAATAATTGAATCAAAGAAGGCATTTCACACAACTAAAAAGTGGACAACTCTCTCCCCATTCTAGAACAGTGAGCATGTTGATGTACTGATAAATCAATGGCAACATCTCCATTCATACCACCATCTAAGAGAATCTTTCTCCTATGTTTGGAGCAGATGACCTCACTGTCTTTGCCACAGCACGTTAGACCGTGGGCAGACTCCTAATCTGCATTGAGCTAATCGTAGTCTCTCTCAGAAATTTTAACTAAGAGACATGGAAATAATTAATTATAAACTTTGAAGATATAAAGTCCATAAAGATTCTGAGTTTGCAACAATTTTTAACCATATAGATACTGATAAATATGACAGTGAATCAGAACAATATAGACACAGCAAGAGAATAGAGTCATGGAACTATGATGAGATAGAGAGGAAACGAGAGAGCGATGGAAAGATTAGCTGCCTGATTACTTTCTATCTCTCAAGAGACCTATCTGTATTTCCAACAACTGGATTCTATAATATTGTCATATATTCTTACAATTAATCCCTCTTTCCCTTGAAAAAATTTCAATGGATTTCTGTCCTTATATTACTATGTGCCCTAAGATAATTGGCTTCTTGGAGTGTATGTCTAAGCCCTGAACAAAAGCTTGCCAAGGCTCATCAAATGCACCAGACACTCTCTCCTTACTCCCATAGGAATAAACAGCAATGTCATAAAAAATGTTCCCTGTCAGAGGGCTTTATGTAAAAAGTTGAGAATCATGAAAGCACAGATGATTTTCATCTCTTCTTCCAAATAAAGGTAGTCGCTTTGTCAGAGAAAGAAAATAGAATGAGAAGCGTTCAATCTGAGGATATCAGCGAAAAATAGAATTTGGCCTTCTGAATCTTATTACAACATTACATTGAACCCCTGCTGAGGACTTGTCTGCCCATCCTAAAGGCTGAGGGGATTCTATGGGGCAGAAAACTGACTGGTAAAATCAAGAAATTTTTGAACTGAAGAATGAGAAAGAGAGGGATAATAGTACCCAGACACAGTTCTCAAAGCTTCTCTGGAGGGCCTCAGCGTGACAGGCGGAGTAGAACCGTAGGAGAAGAACAGGATATGTTTCATGGGAAATTATCCGGTAAGAAAGACAGAAAGTAATTCTTACAGCCTGCAAAGATCACACAGCCACGTGACGCGGTGTGAGAGTAACAGCGAATCAGAGATCCTAGCGCACACAGAGAAGTACTGTCGCATGGATGTCACAGGAAGTTGGAGAGACTACGGCTGTGCAGAGAGCGATGCCTTCCAAATATTTTTAAAAGCTCAGCTACTCAAGGAGTGGAAGACTAGAATAGTATACTGAGAATGTATGGAAAAACCATTGATTTGCCTATAAAATCAATAGTGGACCCGATGAAGACAGGGAATGGAGCATCTAAAGAAACCAGCCTGGGACCCACGAAGCTCTCTGACAAGACACAGCACCTGTGGAGAGGTACGCACAGCTGCAATTCCCAGTCCTGTTAGTAGTTGATTAGGTCATTTGGATTAATTCTCTCTCAGGAAACAACTAGAAACCTTGGAAAAATATTAAAATCATCATGTTAAAAACATATGAAAACAAGAGACAGAGCACAAAATCAAACATGAAGGGAAAATAATAACCCAGAAAGATAAGTGCGTCCAATCGGCGACTGCACACTGAGGGCATTTGCAAATGTGAGCCTTAATTCTGAGTCAGAGAACAGACAACTAACAGACCAAAAAAAAAAAAAAAAAAAAAAAAGTCCTCCTCACCATGAGCTAGCACCCCCAAAAGGTTACACTATCGGAATTCAGCATAAGGGTGAATTACAGTGCAATTACTTGTATGAAATTGCATCCCATTCCACTCTTCCAGATAAATTAGAAACTTTCAACTTTGCACCATCCACCCCTCTGATAGGGTCACATCTTCAGCAGGGCTGGCTCCCTTACAGAAGGCGCACTTTGGGTCCCTGGAGACGATGCGCCTTTGTCACACTAGAAGTGCAAGTGCAGAGACCTTTTCTACACTGCCATCATAGGTTTGCAGACTTTAAAAAACAGATTGGGGTGGTGGCAGACACTGTCTCTTGGATCACCCTTTAAGAAAAGATTGGCTGGTTCAGCCGGTGTGGTTCAGTGGTTGAGCGCTGACCTATGCACCAAGAGGTCACCGGTTGGATTCCTGGTCAGGGCACATGCCCAGGTTGTGGGCCAAATCCCCAGCGGGGGGCATGCAGGAGGCGGGCAATCGATGTTCTCTCTCATCAATGTTTCTACCTCTCTCTCCCTCTCACTTCATCTCTCTGTAAAATCAATAAAGGAAAAAAAATTTTTTTTAAAGAAAAGATTGGCTGCGCATGCCCTGGCCAGTGTGGCTCAGTGGTCAGAGCACCGGCCCTCACACTGAACTGTCTTGGGTTTGATTCCTGGTCAAGGGCACGCGTACCTGAGCTGCAGGTTTGGTCCCCGCCCCGGTCAGGGTCCTGGGGGAGGCAACCAATCGATGTGTCTCTCTCACATCAATGTTTCTCCCCCCCTTATGCCCCCCTCCCTTCCACTCTCTCTAAAAATCAATGGGAAAAAGTCCTCAAGTGGGGATTAACAAACAAAACGACTTGCTGCTCAGATGTGTGTTTAGCTTGCAGTCACCAGCTGTTAATTCTAAGTCCCCCTCATTTTTTGAGCTGAGCACACACTGTTTTCAGGGTGGCTCCCTGCCAAGGACTAGATGGCATTACATTTCTTCAAAGTGAAGTCTAAGAAGCTAAAACATGCAAGAGAAGGACTCGAAGCTCAATCTTTATAGTTTCTCACCCACACTTCCTTGAACAGCAATTTTTATAACTCATTCATCATTATTGTTGCAAAGCATTTAACTTCGTTTTCTTAAAAACAACTTGCTTTTCACTCCCTTATTTAGCTTAATGTGATACCTAGTTAAATTATGTAATCACAAAAGCAACAGCAACTGGTATCAAATGATTTGGGACCAAACAAGTATTAAGCATGTATACTTGTCATAGTGCCTCTTAAATTTGAACGTGCTTACAAATCACCTGGGGACTGTTAATAGACAGCAGGTCTGGGGTTGAGACCTAAAATTCTGCATGTCTAACAAGGTGAGAATGTTACCACTTGGGGTCTGGGCCCCGGGCGGGATGGCAGCCTGTAGGTTCTTAGGACAGATTTCACAACCTGTGTCCAGGTGGCTTTTGAAAGTATATTTATTAAAGCTGGGGACAGTGAAGCAAAGGGAGGGCTGAAGGTAGGAGAAGAAACAGGAGAGGAAGAGCCAGAGAAAAGGGGGCCTTGGAGGCAGGTTCAGTTAGCCCAGGTCGAGCGGCTCCTGTCCACTGCCCCCCTGGCTGCAAGTCTCCTGGGCTCCCCTAGAGATTCGGAGATGCCGGCCTGTGGGGGAAGAAGTCAGGGGAGGCAAAGGTGTGGGAGTGTTCCCTGGATCCTTTGTTTTGAGGCTTTTTAATCTTTCCTTGGCCAGCAGAATCCTAGGGGACGGCTCTGGGGAGGGTCTTTACAGAATATTCACTAACTTTTCAAATGTGTCCTTCAATACATCGATTCATCAAAATGTGTGTATAAAGGGGTCAGGGTTATTTTCTGGTTAGTTTTATTTTTAAAGAACATTATTGAAGAGGGACGGGACCAAGGCCTGTCTGCCCCAGGACAGTGTGGAATGTGTAAGCCATTCGCTCCTAAGTGTCCTTGGTTAGGGAAGATAAAACCTTGTGATTTATTAGCTGGCTATAAATTGCTCAAATTGTTTGGCCTTATCTAATTATTTTGTCTCAGTTTCCTTTATTCAACATGTCAAGACATTTCCCTAGCTTCTTCCTGTCTTGTCTCAATAGCAGGTGGTGACCCAGGTGATGCCAGCGCTGCTGGTCCTCGGCCACACCTTCCGAGCAGGTCTTGCCAGGCGCTCAGCAGGCCCCGGCGCCCCTGACGTGCTTTACGGATGGAAGGACACACATGGCTTCTCTGGACAATCAGGAGAGTTTCTCCAATAATGGAAAATGAGGTTTTACTTTTGGTCACACAGTATGCTAAGTGCTTTACATACCCTACTTCATTTTATCCCCTGAAACACTGTATCAAGGGAGATACTATTCTCATTCAATGGATCACAAAAGTAAGGCTCAGCCAGCTAACTTGCTCATGTCACACAGCCAGGACGTGGCAAGACACACTCAGCCTAGGAGGGAGCAGCTCTTATTTCCTGTTAAGATTGCTAAAATCACCCTGGCCAGGGGGCTCAGTTGGTTGCAGGTTAGCTCCCAGGTCAGGAGGCAACGATCCATGTCTCTCTTTCTCTCCTTTCCAGTCTCTAAAAAAAAAAATAAATGGAAAAATAACCTTGGGTGAGGATTAACAATAAATAAATAAATAAATAAATAAATACCCTTGGGTCAGGATTAAAAATAAAAAATAAAAGACTTCGAGAATCAACTAAATGGAAGGAGTTGCATCCAGTCTGAGGAGATCAGCCCACCTCTCAATTTATTTAGATTATAGTTCAAAGAATTTCCCCAAACTGTTGTAATGTGACAGTGAGAAAACCAGAGACGCACAGCAGAATTGTAAAGGAGCACTTTATTTTGCCGGCGGGCTGCGGAGGGCATAGTCTCCCCTCAGATCAGCAGCCCCGATTCTTCTTGCTTGTCCCATTTTAAAGACAGAAGCCCCATCCCCCTTTTGCCCCTGCCTCAGGGGACCAGTATAGTAGTGCGAACGACAGAGATTACAGAAGTCAAAATTAGCATTATTCACTGAGGACGGCACAAGTACTTGCAAATACCTGCAAATACCTATACTCAGGAAACTGCAAATGCCTCCCAATTCATGGGGCAACTATAATCTTAGGCAAAATTCTTTTATGTCTAGGGGTAATTAACCAATTATTGGCAGAATATCGAGGAAGGTCCTTTGATGATAAAAATGGAGTCATTTAGTTGCTTTAGCTACGGGGCCTACATGAAAATGGAATCTGGTCGCCTTAGCCTTGGGGCCCAGATCTAAACGAATGTGAAGCAAAAGAGAGAATGACAAAAGTATTCAAATTCTGCGACTTCCCACAAGATTCTAGAGGAGGTAAGCCCATGCCATGCTTCATTTACCGTAGGCAAATTCTTATCCTTTTCATGTTTGAAATTCTGTCTCATTTATTCTTATAATGTTTGCGGAGTTTTAAGTGCTCAAGAATCACACATATACATTACATTTGCCCTGAAAGAAATGCAGTGTCAAAAATTATAAATACAAATATGCAACCAAACCCAAAGCGAGGTTTACTGAATCCTAAATATTTACTAAATTGCTGAATAATCCATCCCTTTAAAAATGTAGGAGAGATTCCGTTCTTTATTAGTAAGGACCTAAAAAGAAGACATTTACATTTTATCCTTTTAATTTGAATCACTATCTTACCACCTACAAGAGGAAAAGAGCAACACAATTAAACTAGGACCATAAGCCAAGAAAGCAGAACACAGCTGTTTTAAATTGTGCTTCCTGAACAACAAACAGTACAACTAAAAGTAATTTTCGATTGCACAAAAATTTTGTACTTTAGTTACATTCATTACTAGTTGATAGAGTTTTAAAGAATAGTTTTAACTCCATAATCGCTTTAACAGGAACAATATTTTGCAGATGGTAATTTCAGTCTGGTAGGTATTTATGGCAAGTCTTATTCAATTTGGCAAATATTTGAGGGCCCACTAGTGGTTAAAGAATAGTACTACCGCCCGGCCAGTGTGGCTCAGTGGTTGAGCATCGACCCATGCACCAAGAGGTCGGTCGCTAGTTTGATTCCCCGTCAGGGCACATGCCCAGGTTGTGGGCCTGATCCCCAGCAGGGTGGGGCATGCAGGAGGCAGGCAATCGATGTTTTCTCTCATCGACGTTTCTATCTCTCTCTCCCTCTCCCTTCCTCTCTCTAAAATCAATAAGGGGAAAAAAAATAGTACTACCATGTGGGCTCATGAAATGGAGGGTCCTTCCTGCTTGATCCAGAGTTTGCAATAGAAAATTATTGCAGAAATAATTTTAGAAAATACAGTTTACAAACAACATTTTCATTTTCTTGAAAAACCAAGGTGTTTTTTGGTTTTTGTGGGGTTTGTTGTTGTTGTTTTTCAGCAGAAAACAGTGACAGACAAAAGTGAGGCGAAGTGGAGCCTGTGGAAAGGTCATGGACGTGGAGTCCGAATACCAGTCTTCTCATCCCAGCCCCGTTACCCACCACGTCTCACGCTGCGGGTCTGAAAGGAAGCTCCTCCTGGCTGAAGTTCTGCAGCTGTGTGAAGAATTCGCTTAGCAATGATAAAACTCCACAGAACATAAATGCAGTGATTGCACTGCACTTAACCTTTAAGAGGTTATGTTATAAATCAAAGAAGAATGTCCACAATTATCCAAAAGAGCTATTAAAAGTACTCTTCCTTTTTCTAGTACATATCTATGTGAGGCTAGATTTTCTTTTATACTGCAAACAAAAACAACGTATTTCAACAGATTGAATGCAGAAGCAGATATAAAAACCCAGTCATCTTCATTAAGCAGTCACTAAAGAGATATGTAAAATAATGCCATTTTTCGCGTTAACTGTTTTTTTCGGTGGGGGAGAGTAAGATTTTTGGAAAATATATTTATTTTATAATCATATGTCATTTATTTACTTTGCAATGGGTTTGTTTTATTTTAAATAAATATTTAATTAAAAATAAATAAATGCAGTGGTTGCTTTCATTTTATAGCATGCCATACTAAAATGATAGTTACTAAAACTCAATAGAGATGACCCCTGTTTGATGGACTAGACTACTTAGGGATTTTTATTTTCTTCTTTAAATACTTTTGTTTTTTTCCTGAATTTTCACAGTGAGCATATATTACTCTTACTTCATAAAATGCCATTTAAATTTTGAAGAAAAAATAAAGTTAACCACAGTTCTTTCACCACAGGGTCTGTTCACTTCAAGCAATAAAGTGCATATACTATCAATAGTCAATTGGGCCGCCAACGAGAGAGAGATGTCGCGTTTTTAATGAGGTTGATTGATATTTCTTTTAATAAAACAAATTAAAATGAGAAAAAATAATGGCTTCTCTAATCCCCACAGACTCCCCCAAGAATCCCAACTCTTCTGCTTCCCAGCTGTGGATTTGGGCGAGTTAGCCAACATTTCTGACGGTGTGCGGCTTCGGTTCAGGTGGCTGGCCCACTGCCTCTGGGTGCTAACCAGCGCTCTCCTCTGTTTTCTTCCCTACAAGGCCGAGCCTGGGACTCTGGAAACTACATACCCGATTCCCTTGCCAGCCAAATTCCAATTAAGATTTGTCAGTGGGAGTCACAGGCTGGTGACTGGAAGGTTTCTAGATTCTCTGAGCATCTCCCCACCCTTGTTGCAAATGGCCCTCCAGCTTCCAGCCTCAGCTCCTCTCAGCATCCCAGCTGGGCTACACGAAGCCCGCAGCACGGTAGCCAGCGGCTCTGCATCGGTGACCGGAGCTCTAGGCAGTGTGAGCCCGAGCATCAGCACCAGCCACACTGCATGCCTCCTGCTGGGGCCCCTGGAAGATCCAAGCACCTTTGGCTTGTGCCCTCAGCTCAGAGGTTCGAGAACCAGCTCTGGCGGGGGAGGGGGATCTTTGAGCCCCTGGGTTCTAATAACTGAACTCTGCCTTCTTTTCCCCAACCTGCACGTCTGTTAATCTACCTGTATAGTCATCCTTCCAGTGGAAAATCACTCAAATTTGTGCCTCAGCAAAACTACACATTTTTTATCCTTGGGGTTGCTTGTAAGCGGTACAAATAGGACATTTTATTTATTTATTTTAATATGTTTTTATTGATTTTTTTTAGAGACAGAGGAAGGGAGAGAGAGATAGAAACATCCATGTGAGAGAGAAACACCCATCGGCTGCCTCCTGCATGCCCCCTACTGGGGATGGAGCCCACAACCTGGCCATGTGCCCTGACCAGGAATGGAACCGGGACCTCTCAGTCCATGGGATGACATTCAATTCACTGAGCCACATTGGCCAGGCCAAATGGGACATTTTAAAGTCTACCATGTCAAAGGTCTATTGTGATTCTGAAAAAGGCATAAGAGATGAGACAATGAACCTGTTGCATTTGCACATCTGCACGAATGCTCTGGAGTCTGCCACTTCCTGCATCCCCTGTAAGGATGGCTTTACAGCAGGATGGTCCCCTTCCTAAGAAACATGCTCCCAGTTACTCAGAACTTATTCCCCCGCATAAAGTGCCACTCCTTCCCCAAAGCACTAACTGCTCATCCCTCATACTTTCATCCCACTTTTACCTTGGAGGGAGGGGGCGAAGAAACTATAGTAAGACAAATTATGTTACTTAAAAGACCTCTACTTTAATATTTTCTAGAGAGCTCCTTAAAGATTGTCCAATTGGTAGGAAATCCCTTAAGCTGCAGATCAAAATACTAAGTTTTCTGTCCATACGGTCAGCTTTTAGTTGTGGCATGACATTGTCACTAAAGTGATATATGCCGGACAGATACAATTTCTCTCTCTAGGTAAGGAAAAGAATGCACTGTATTTTGAGCATTTTCTAACAGATCCAGTCATCAATAAGTGAAAAGAAATTGCATCGAGCCCAGAGTCTATTAGTTGGTATATACTTCTGATGAATGAAGTTATTTTCTGAAATCTCCTAAAGGGAAGATGACTCTATTGTCCTCTCTGTCCCATGCTTCTCTGGACCAATTTATAGAGAACTAAGAACATGAGCGTCTTTCTGCACTTTAATAACTGTAAGTCAAAGCTGCGTTGTTTGGAGTGAGGAGAGACGGGATGATCTGAAAGATCCTAGGTCTGTCTGGAAATGATTTCTGAGGTGTGAATTCTGCAGTTTAATGGCTCTCCTGTCTTTACAATGGAGCGGGTTTTTCTACGCGTCCTGAGTGGTCTTGGCGGGCCGCGAAGGAAACGCAGCCCTTTCAGGGTGTGGAGAACCAAGTGCTATTTCTGGGGCAACACTCCAGAGTCTAATTGTGGGGGTTGATTTATTTCCTGGAAACCGGGAGTGGGCTGAAAGGGCAATGCATCTGGTCCTGTACCAGCCAGTTTTTTTAGTCTCTAAGAGGAGGTAGTTTTCAAGTAGAAAATCAAAAACTATTTTCACAAGTGACTTTTTGAAACTCAGAGCACAAAAAGCAACACTCAGGTTCAGGCCTAAAGTGAAGTTCAAAATCAGAAGAAGATAACCAACCCCACACAGACCACAGCGTGGCCCAGGTGCAGCGAGGATTACAGGCGACACAGCATGGTTTTGTACCTTAGGGTTTTGTCCTTTTAGCAGCTGAGGGTGGTGACACTTTGGGCTGTTTCAGAAGACAACATCCAGGAGGGTCCCCCGTGAGGACACGGCCAGATGCAGGAGATGTCCGCAAAGCCAGGCTGATGACCAGAAGACAAGGTGACTGGTTCAGTGCTGAGAGCAGCCACGCCCTGCACAGGTGGTGGGTCACTTCTTGGGGACAGCAGTGCTGGGAACTGGCGATTTACATTACACACAAGGAAGCTACCAAATGGTGAGACTGGGAAATTATGTTAACTGTCTTCATAAACCCACAAACTGATAAAAAGTGTTTATTTTCCAGTTATACATACTTGACCGTATATTTGACTTCATGTTAAGTGAACCTGAAGTGAAGTTCCCAAATATTTGATTTGCAAAACATTTTTCTATCTGAGGCCATAGTTCTTAAGGTGTCTACTTAAAATGTCTTTAATTCAGTCTTCTCATCTCTGTGGTTTTCCAATGCCACCAAACTAAGACTCTGGGTAGAAACCATTCTCCTTTGCCATGACTCAAACCAAACACCTTAAGATTTACTCTGACGTCTCTATCACATTCCAGTTCTGGGTATTTCTGAAATTAAAAATAAAAATGTTTCCTACATCACAAGAAACCACATCTGAATGGAAACTTACAAAAAGCTACGCACAAATAGTCTCTGTTTCTATACTTAGTAAAAGGAATCAGCAGATGTAGGAAGAAAGATCTGTAAGGAAACAGCTTGGTGTTTTTTATCTCGGTGGATTCTGCATTTGCTCCCACTGGCGCTAGGTGGCTCCACCGGGTTTAGCTCCATGACTTCTGATGGCAAAATCTGAAAATGTCACTGTGGCACTCATGTGGACGCTGTCAAGCAGCCGGACCTTTACAGTGGAAAGTCTCTGGGCTAGTAGACAGGATCACCTTTTCAAATTTACCTTTAAGACCCTGTCTTGGTCATTTCCCAGCAAAATGTATCCTCAAATTTCCTACTGCTTTCAAAGGAAAGCCTGACAAATAAATTTTAGCAGTTTTAATGAATGAATGAAAACAAATAAGGTAATTGGGTTGTTGGGTTCTATTTGTATTTCAGCTGCCCACAGGAAATAGATGTTTTGGCAAAGGTACAAACCTCAGCAGAACTCGACAGCCCACCAAAGGAAAGCAACTCTTTGTCCAGGGACCGGACCTCTCCGACATGCAGACTGGAAAAGGAGAGGGGAAATCGGTCCTGACAGTGACCTGAGGACAGACCCGAATGCAAAGGCATTCAGACAAACTGTCCCTCACGTTCTTGAAGTGCTCAGGTTTCCTCCGTCTTGGGACACAACCCTACCACCCCCCGTCTGACCACGGTGTCCTCTATTCCTGCCCTGCTGGGCTCAGCGTTCACCGACCTTCCTCTCCCTGTTGGGTGTGGAGCACTTTCTGTGGGGTTCAGAAAGGTAGGTGTCAGAACAGTGGGCATGTGGCCCTGGAGGAATGTGAGGTGACACTGTACAGTAAGATCAGAAACCCAAGCCCAACAACATGGTCATTTAAATGCAATCACAGCCACTTCAGGGGAAAGAACGTGTCCCTGTGGTCTGTGAGGAAATCCATCAAGCTTCAGGGACAAAAGGATATTTCTGTCCCAAAAAGGATGACATCTAAGTCGTCCCAGTAGAGAAGAACCAAACCCCTCATTAGAAGACCACAATAGAAGACAAGTCCATGTGCCCCAAAGACTGACCCCTAACCCCCAATTCTGGTACCCAAGAAATACACCACTCCCTGTCAGTGACGATGGCACCCCTGAGTATTTATTTCCTGTCTTTCTAGCCAAACCACTCGTAAGCTCACTTTACCATTGTTGATATTTCCAGGGCCTGGCACACAGTAGAAAATTTCAAGTTGCAGAATATTCTATTCCAGGAGCAGGCAAACCGTGAACTGCTCATACACGCAATCAGTACTTTCCAAAATTTTATCAACTGTTTCCCTTAGTTTGGACTGGTAATCGGCTACATTCTTTCCCTCAAACATTAGAAAATAAAACACAGTTTTGTAAAACTACTGGGATTACTTTACCTCTCAATTGTTTAAACTGAAACATGGCCTCAGCACTAAGATTCTCTCCACTACTAGTTGCCATTTGATTTTGCATCTTCTTTTTATAATCACACACCTGCTTTAAGGAGATCAGTTGGAGACGCTAATCTTTTAGGAAATGTTTCCACAGCACCGCTGAGAGACATTCAGCAAAGTTAGCAGTCGCTTTATATTACCCATAGGTAGCCAGAAGGGAAAAATGGTGATGAGGGCTACAGACTAGCTCATCTGCCTTTATCTTTCAAAATTAAGTAGAAACAAATTTTCACTCCAAACTAGTGGAGTCCCTTGTTTCAGTCACCTAAAAAGCCCTCGTGGACTAACCCCGCCCTGGCCCTCATGAGGGGAATGATATGCTCTCCACTCTGCTAGGTGTGTATGCCAGCATTTCAATGATAGTCATCTCAGAATGCGTGCTGGAGTCTGGCCGGTGTGGCCCAGCGGTTGAGCGTGGACCCATGCACTAAGAGGTCGCTGGTTCGATTCCCAGTCGGGGCACATGCCCAGGTTGTGGGCCTGATCCCCGATGGGGGGCATGCAGGAGGCGGCCAGTAGATGTTCTCTCTCATCAATGTTTCTCTCTCTCGCTCACTCTCACTTCCTCTCTCTGTAAAATCAATAAAGGGGAAAAAATAAAAAAGAATGTGTGCTCGAACCACAGCGCAGATGTCCAGTCCTAAAACACCCCCTTTCCACTCACTCTGAGAAAATGAAAAAGTTCAAAATAACTAAAGACAAAGAGAAGAATTCCACTGAAAACATACTGTGAAATCCCTGGTCACTGGTAGGTAGCCCAGACACGGGTGATAGATATCACCCGTGATTATTTCCATCCAACACCCTATTCAGATGCACCCATTTAGACTCTAGCAAGAACACTGAGTAATTTCTAAATAATTCTTTCATCGCTTAAACCAACTTTGTATTATATCTAAATGGGGTGGTCATTTTGGAGGTCTGTCAATGGTAAGAACTATACACGTAGAAATTAAAGTTAAATAGTTATTTTCCCAGAACTAAAGAAGAAAGCTTAGGCAGATTACATTTTCTTTCTGAAGGTGTTAAGAGTTAAAGGATGAATGCACTCCTGATTCATCCACATTTGCATCATTGTTAATCTATAGAAAGAAAACCTAAATTGCCAAATGTTTAGCCCATTTCCACTTTCACAAGGTGCTGGCTTCCACCACTTGATGTGCTGTCCTTGATCCTAGTGGTCAATCACGCTCTGTCAACACGAACTCCTTTCCTCTTCCAGGTGTCCATTTGGCCACCTCTTGCTCTTGTTCTAATTAAAGTGTGTCCAGATTGACTTCGCAGTGGCTCACAGCCGGCCACTTAATATTTGTGAGCTGTGACTTCTCATTTTTTTTTAGCCTTACCCGAGGATATGTTTTATTGACTTTAGAGAGAAGAAGAGAGAGAGAGAGAGACATTGATATGAGAGAGAAATATCGATCAGTTACTTACCATATTTGTCCCAACCAGGGATCAAACCTGCAAGTTAGGTATGTGCCGTGACCAGGAATCAGACCCACCACCTTTCGGTGTAAGGGACGACACTTCCAACCAACTGAGCCACCTGGCCAGGGCAAGGCTTTTCATTTTGGTAAAAACCTATCCCCGCTAGCGGATCTACTGTGTGAGCAGTCTCCTGCGCTTGCGTGTGGGGCTTCTCCTCGACCCACGGCTTCCACGTGGCCAGCTGGCTTCCTTCGTGGCCAGCGGGCTTCCTTCGTGGCTTCCACGTGGCCAGCTGGCTTCCTTCGTGGCTTGCATGTGTTCACAGCGGAAGACTCTGGTGCTAACTGCTGACACCCAGGAACCTCATCGAACTCTGACTCAGTGGTCCAAATGTCTCCATTTCAGTCTAGAGTCTGGGTCACACATCTTCTCAACAGGGACTGTCTGTCTGCCCTCAGCGAGCAGGCAAGAATACATGAGTCAGCAGCCTGTGGGCCAGTGGGGGGCTGCCTGTCTCCCCCTTGCATTCGCTTTTGCAAAGCAATGGGAAGTGGATGCGTTATAGGCAGTGGGGGAGAATTCCTGACCCAGTCGCCCATCCTTCCCTTATTCCTACTGCACACAGTCAGAGAGACGGTTCAGGAAAAGAGTACCAGGAATAGACTTCAGAAGCATATCCACTTGACATATGCACAGTGCCCTAACATCTGTGCTCCTTCTGCTCGATGATGACCACTTCAGCCAATCATTTTTGCTCTATAACGAATGGGCCATCACGCAGACACATGGTTGTTTAAATCCGCCATCACCTGTTCACACAGCGGAGGACTGAGGTGCCAATGGAATGGTGCACATTGTCTCCATATTTAGAAACTGGTCAGCAACGAAGTTGGATTAAATAAATGAATAACTGGGCTGGGTCAATACCAAGTCTATGATTCCACATGTTCTCCGAGGAATGCCTCAGACCTTGCGTTCATGCAAAAGCTGCATGTTTATTGAAATTTAGCTTTTCTCTTTTTCTTCAGCTCTCCACTGTATCCTCCCAACAAACCCTGACCCAGGTCAGGAAGCCGGTGTGCAGGGGCACTCAGGAGGTGTTGAAGGGAAAGCAGAAAGACAAGCCTGGGGAGTCTGAAGAAGGGAAAAGGAGGGGTCTAAAGGGAAAAAAAGAAGGATGAGTCTTACGTGGAAGCTCTCCAAGGTTGCTTCTGATTTGGGTCCAAGGGTTGAGACCTATTTTGCCATTTCCAGCATCAACCAAGCAGAGCCCTGAAAATGGCTCCTCCCTTGGGGAGCAGTGGGCGGCTGTGGCTGAACTGGAGGTCAGTAAAAGAGACTCAAGTGTCGTGCAGAGACTTTCACAGCACTTAAGACAGGATGGATGGAAAGTGGCAAATATCAGAAACATACACTCAAGTTGGACAGAGGATTGTACTAATTCAAGCAAGAGATACAGAAAACCTGGATTCAGCCAATCCTGTGCTATTGAAAAGAAAATGGCAGGTATGAGAGGAACTCTGTGGGCAGAACCAAACAGAATTAGTATTTCAAAGGATGGAGATGATGAAGGAAAACGAGGAGTTGAAATGACCTTAAGATTTCCGGCCAGGTGACCGGAAGGGTGTTTATGGCATTAACCAAGAGAAAGGATTTCGGGAAAGAGGTTTGGAGACAGGATGAGGGCGAATGAAATCTTGTGATGGATTCATGATGTTTCAAATAAAAATGAAAGCATGAAAACCGCAATTCAAGTTAAGAATTTTAAGAACTTTAAATTTAAGAACGGTTAAGAACTTTAAATTCTAACATTTTCATTTTTTCTTGCTGTAATTTATACAGTTTTAAAGCCCAGTCCTCATTGGGACATTGGTGATTAAATACATATTAATCCTGCTCTCCCCAAGACTGTCTTCCCCTCCAAAAAGATAATAACCAACCAATTATAATTATGAATCAAGACACCTGGAGTCAAGGCAGACTATATATTCACACGTCTCTAACAGCCTCTAGTGATATGTAAACAGTGAGCATATGAAATATCCTGTTATTAAATAAACTTGTAATGATAAACCACTCGTATAGTAAGTGTGTTCACCATTTTCACAACAACCAGAAAAAGTTCACCTTTTTGTTTCTAAAGATTAGTCGCAGACACAGCTGGGGGAGGAGGAATATTACTTATATTCATGTGTAGACTTCCTTTAAAAACATTCCTGATGCATCCAACATATATATACATTTTACAATCCAGAGTAGTATTTTAAAGTATAATCTAGCATGTTATACTGATCTGAGACCATAGTCCATTTCAGACTTTTGCAGCAATAAAGATTATCCTGCTTTCTGATAAAGTGAGCAAATGCTGTGCTGATAAATTATTCTCCCTTTTACGCTTCATGTTCAAATTCCCATAAAAGGTCTCTGGATGGTCCCTCCCTATAAAACCAATTGTGTAATATTTAAATTTCAATTGTATAATAAGTTATACTCGTTTAACCTTTCATGCAATGATTCTGCTCTCTAACTTAAAGTTTTTCTGCTTCCAAATGGTAATCATTTTCTTGTAGGTTTAAATGAGAAAGACACTATCTACCCAAAACCTAATGAGAGAAAAATAAAAAGCCTTGTAAAAGGCCTTGTTTGTTCTTAACCTAGGTCTATCAGTCATTTAGCCATGCAACAAACATTTATCGAGACTTCCATTACAATTGCTGTCACAGACGCGTGGGGTTACCAAGTTCACCGAGGTGGGGCCCTTCTTCAAGTTCTGTAAGGGAGACAGGGAAGTGGACCAATGGCCACAGCACTGCATGATGAGAGCCACGGCCCGTGACCACCGGGTACTGAAGCACAGGGGATCCAGGACAACTACCAGGATGGGGAAGTCAGAGAAAACTTTCAACAAAGTTAAGCCTCAGGTGAGTCTTGAAGAATGAATGGGGTCCATGTTTTTATAACTACCATGAATAAAACACACCCATGCCAACATGCTGTGATTGAGAGGGCCTCAAGGGTCCTTGCTCATACGCATAATTCCTGCCAGTACGCCGCATTGCTCGAAAGTTTCACCTTGTAAGTCATTCTAAGACTCTCTCAGGGAAGACTATGGTCAAACGCAAATTCCTTAACTAAAAAGGTTAACACAATAATAAACAACAATACATATATTTACATATACAGTTGATCAATTTCTGAGCAATGGACTAGATAAGAAATGGGAGTTTAAACAGAAATCTGGCAGGAAAGAGCAAGAGCAGCCAAGACCCTGTACGAATTCTGTGAAGGGCTGGACCCAGGGGGTGTCACCGCAGGACTCACCATATACTAGTGATCGGGGCCGCAAGGCTAAGGCAACTAGATTCCATTTTATGTAGGCCCCTTGGTTAAGGCGACTAAAACACTCCATTTTATCACCAATAGACATTCCTCGATATTCTTCCAATAACAGGTTAATTACCCCTAGACGGAAAGGAATTTTGCCTAAGATTATAGTTGCCCCAGGAGTTGGGAGGCATTTGCAGTTTCCTGAGTATAGGTATTTGCAAGTATTTGCAAGTACTTGTGCTGTCTGTGAAAATGCTAATTTTGACTTTTGTAATCTCTGTCACTCCCACTATTGTACTGGTTCCCTGAGGGGAGGGGGGCAAAAGGAGGAGGGAGTTTTTGTCTTTAAAATGGGACGAGTAAGAAGAATCCAGTAAGAAGCATCGGGGCTGTTGATCTGAGGGGAAACTATGCCCTCCGCAGCCCACCTGCGAAATAAAGTGCTCCTTTACAATTCGGCTGTGCGTCTCTGGTTATCTCGCTGTCAGGTTATAACACTAGTTTCTTGGCAAGGCTGTGGCTGCATATAGAAGACGGAGTAGGCTTCAAAAGAAGGAGGAGGAAAAGAGACCTAACTCATAATTTCATGCCATGTTAACTCAAGTCTTCCGCTTCCCAGAGAAGGAGTAGAAAACTGTCGATATTTTAGATCTCCCCAAGTTGGAAGAAAGCCAATCAGGTGAGAGGAGGCGAGAGACAAAGCTTGGGTTTCACTTCTGTGTTCCAATTTGGAAGGCGCCCAGCAAGAGCCACTGAGCTATCAACAAGAATTTTGAACTCAGAATCACATTCAATCATGTTAACAGAGATCGAATGGACAGAGTTGACTCCAAGCTGGCTGAGAAGACAGGAAATTGACAATTATTTAACCCATCAACCTTGGATATTAAACAACAGGTAGTCTTCCTATAACAAGACATTGTGGAGAATCCCACATATTTATTTACGTACTTATTTATCTTTTATGTGTGGATTTTTAAATTTAATTTTTCATCACCATTTATCCCCTCTATGCCCTCTTCCACCTCCACCCATCTCCCTCTACCCCAACAATCACCACACCGTTGTCCATGTCCGTGAGTTCTCTTTCTTCTTCGTCTTCTTTTTTTTTTAATCCTCACTGGAGGATATTTTTCCATTTATCTTCAGATAGGGTGGGAGGGCAAGAGAGAGAGAGAGAGAAATATCGATGTGAGAGAGACACATTGACTGGTTGCCGCCCGCACGACCCCAACCAGGGCCGGGGACTGAACCGCAACCAAGATACGTGCCCTTGACCGCAATTGAACCCAAGACTCTTTGGTCCTCGGGCCGACGCTCCAACCACGGAGCCAAATTGGCCAGGGCTCTTTTTTCTTTTTTGCTCAATCCCTCCAAGAATCTGATGTTTTTAAAAACCATGCTGTGAACTTCACTTCCTGGAAGATGGGGTACCTGTACATTTCGTAGGGTGGCTCTAATGCCATGGTGAGCAAACCAAAATCTAAGCTTGCGGATGCCTCAAAGTTACAAAATCAACATGCTGAGGACAAGCAATCTCAAAGGGCCAACTAGGCGTTAAGCTACAGCCAATCAAGTCATTTCCTTTCTTTGCTTCTGTCTTTCCCGACTCCTTTCAAAAAGTGCTACTAACCATTTGTGGTTTGGGAGCTGCCTGATTGGAATTCATTTGTGTTCCAATAAATGCATAAAATTTTTAAGGTGCCTCAGTTTATCTTTTAGCAATCCTTGTCATGTGCTTGTGAGTTCATTTATCCAGTTTTAATGTTTCGGTCTTGTGCTTTCCACAGCCCCAGCGAGTCCCCCTCCTGAGATGCAGCGGGCTCCACCGCTCTCGGTGTTTCCTGAGCGTGCTGCGGCCTCCGTGACCCTGATTAGCCCCCAAGTGCCTGCTCACACAGCTTGTCCTGTCTTTCCAAGCAGGCTGTCAGCCTTTCAATGTATCTTCCCCAGTGAATTAGATTTTCAAGGCCTTTGGTCATGTCTGCTACTTATCTCTGAACTCCTTTCATTTTGCCCACGTTTCTCATGAAATGAGATGGTCAGGACTGAATACATTACTCACCAGCATCGAACTAAAGGAACATACTGCCTCCCAAAACTAGGATGGGATTCCTTGGGCTATGCTTTTTTAATAAGTCTTTAAAACCTATCTCCCATGTAAGATTTGAATATAATTTTTGGTCTACTAATAATATCAATTGCATTTGTGTTCCCTGAGTTTTTCCTTCTCGTTCAAAAATTCTTTGTGGAAAGATATCTCTGGATGGACTAGCTTCAATTTTTAATATTTGTATCATTTAAATATTCTTAATTTTTAAACGTTCAAATTTTAAAAAGTATTTTTCAATCTGAACACGACCGATACTTTGCGTAAGTGGACATTAAAGAGTGCTTTTTAAAAAGTAACATCTTTCAGGAATAGTCTATTTGAAATGGTCTTATTGAGAGAATGCCACATTAAATCTATTTATATGAATTCCTACAGATTGCTTTTTAAAAACAGGATGAAAGGCATTAGAATTAACCTTTTGCTTTGACACAGCATCAAAATAACCAAGTGCTTTGCAATTGCACAGTCTTCCATTTCTTTGCCAGGGGAAACACGTTCTCAAGTGTACCAGAGCTAAGTGATTATTCTATTCCTGACTATTTGAATTATGCAGTTCATCTAGTTTTAGAATCTTTAGGCAGTGTGAAGTAATCAATAAAAATAATTTTTAAACAATATTGAGTTCAATAGGGATATGGTCTTGGTGATTTCTTTAAGAATAAGAAAACACTCCATATGCAGTAGTAAATATGAAAATAATTTCATTGGTTCTAGCAAGAAAAACAAACAAGAAACAAGCAAATAAAGAAAGACCTTCTTCCCCATCCAGGCAGCAGAGGAAGGCTGGGTAATGTCAGTCCACCAGACAGCACGTTTCACCAAAAGTAAGGCAACATACTTTCATTAAGAAAGGTCTTGTAACCACAAGAAAGAACTACCAAAAACGAGAAGCTGTGATGTGACAAAGAAAATTGTAATTGCTGGGCCTTAAAAATTCTGTCAATTGTGCCTTTTGGATACTGAACATAATATTGATCAAAAGTGAACGAGGATCTCAAAATAATTACACAGAGAGAAAGAAGCCAGGCAAAAGAGAGTACACACCGTATGCTTTATTTGTATCAAAGTCCAGAAAATGAGAACTAATCTATAGCGATAAATATAGATCAGTGATTTCCTGGGAAAACCACAGGAGGGGAAGATGGATTACCAAGGGGCAATGAGGAAACTATGCAGTGATAAACATGTTTATTATCTTGTTTGTGGTGATGGTTTCACAGGTGTACACACATGTCTAAATTCATCAAAGTGTACACTTCAAGTATGTGCACCTCTAATGTACCTTAATAAAGCTGCTAAATTATACCTCAAAAAACAAAACAGTGAATGAGGACAAAAATGTGTTAATAAAAGAGAGATTATATCAAATATCTGTCTAAATGGATCTTGCAGGGAATATTTCCCTCTTAAAAAAAAAAAAAAAAATCACCTGGCCGGTGGTGACCGATCGATGTTCTCTCTCATTGATGTTTCTATCTCTCTCGCCTCTCCCCTTCTCTCTCTATAATCAATAAAGGAAAAAAAAATTTTTTTTTAAATCACAGGTCAGTCCCTGACAAACAGCAACAGTGGTGGATTTCACTTAACTTTAGATTTTATTCATTTTCACCTAAAAGATTTCAGAATATACTATGTTCATTCCAAATGGTAGATCAAGTATAATAAAAATGAATTAACACTAATCATCCTCCTAGGAAAGGACTCAGTAGAAAGTAATGTAACTCCTGTGCCTTTGACACAAAAGACATAGATGGAAATTAGTTTGTTCTTCTCATGGATGGTGCAATAACACGATCTAATTTTAACTGGCTCATTATTGTCACTCTATCTAAGGAAGTTACAGAGTATTTTTGAAAAATGCAATCAATAAAATTCTATGTTGATAGATTACAATCTATTGAAATCTGGCTTTCCACCTTTTGGTGACTCATTTTGATTTAAGACCTAACCAGCATAAGAAAGTTCCTAAATTTGTGTATGGGGTAAAGGTACTTGGAGGCTTTCCTCCTCAGTAACCTAATGCTCAATTAACGTAAGGCCAATTTCAGACATTGTGATTAACTGGAGATCTTAGTTGCAAGTGACAGAAAGCCAACTCAAACCAGTATAAGGGGGGAAAGGGAAACATTGGTTCATATAGCCGAAAAGGCCTAAGTTGAACTGGATTTGGGAATAGTAAGGCCCAGAAGGTAGGGTATTATCTGGATTTGGTCTCCCTTTCTCCTCTCTGAGTTCCGCTCTCCTCTTGTTAGCTTTGTTCACTGACAGGCCCTTTCCCTGGTATTCCCAGCTTCTCTTTCCTGCTAGCTCCATTTAAAACCCAGAAAATAAGTCTCATTGGCCATGCCTGGGTCATGTTTTCATGCTTGCAACCAGAAGGGTCTGTGTGACCTCACCTACAAGGACGAAGAAGGAGGAGGCGTGGCTCCCCAAAGGAAAATCAAAGTACTCTTACTGGAAATAGAGGAAACTGCAGCTGGGCAAGCAACACCCTCAGAACCCCCTGGCTACGTGGAACAACCCCAACTCTAATGCAGACAACAAAGACGAGAGATACAATTCCCAAAAGGAGAGAGAGAAGGCAGGGCAAACTGAACAGCAGGTATCCACGTTTATAAATGGCACACTGTGAGGTTTTATTTTATCGTGGCCCCTATAAATATACCTTCCACATCTCTGAAAAGAGACGCAGGAAATGAATACACATATAAATAAGCAAACAAACGTCACCCACCGTGGTCACTGTATGCTAATGAAGAAACTCGTACAGTTTCTCCAGGTCCTGTCCTGTGTGCCCTACCTGTAGGAAATAGGAAGGCAAGGTGCTTGTGCAGGGTAGCTGCAGAGCTCCGAGATGCTGTGCAGGTCCCTGGGTTTAAGTCTTTGATTTGTAAAGCAGAACAGTGAGTAGGTTTTCTCTGGGGCGAACCCAAGTGTGAGGGCCCCAGAACATGGAAAGGCTAGACTGGCACAGCACCTGCAGTGACAAAGGTCACCTGGCTCTCACCCATTTTCTAAAGCCGTGGAAGTCCCTGTAGTTCTTTTTTCTTAATGGTCAGTCTTCATTGACAAAGACAAGCTACTGCAGTGCTGACACTGCACGGTAATGTCAGCACCATAATTCTTACATGGCCTTAGTAGAGAGAAGGGCCCCTGAAACATAACTGAAATTGAACGTCTTAATATCTTGACAAGTGGGAACATAAACATTTGACGTTTTTTTTTTTTTGTTTGTTTGTTTGTTTTATCCTCACCCAAGGACATTTTTCCATTTTTTGTTCAGACAGAGTGGGAGGAAGAGAGAGGAAGAGAGAGAGAGAGAGAAACATCGACGTGGAAGGGACACATCGAGTGGTTGCCTCCCGCACGACCCAACCAGGGGCCAGGGACAAACTGCAACCGAGGTACGTGCCCTTAGCGGGAACCGAACCCGGGTCTCTCTGGACCGCAGGCCGATGCTCCAACCGCTGAGCCAAACCGGCCAGGGCAACATTTGACGTTTTTACAGCTTTTCTGGGGCAAAATTGACATAATAAACTGCATTTGCAATTCCTTGGTAACCAGCAAGGTTAAACATCCTTCCATGTGCTTATTGGAAATCAATATATCTTTTTTGGTGAAGTGTATGTTCACATATTTTGTTGATTTTTTTAAAGGTTTTTGTTAAGTTGATTTTTAGAGAGAGAGAGTGAGAAGGAGAGAGGGAGAGAAACATTGATGTGAGAGTAAAACACTGATTGGCTTCCTCCTGCATGTGCCCTGACCAGGAATTGAACCAGCAACCTTTTGGTACACAAGACAACACCCAGCCGGCCAGGCTATTTTGTTGTTCTTTTTTTTTTTAAGTTGGTATTATAAAATTATTATTACTTTTTATTGTTGAAAGTATTACAGATGTCCCCCTTTTTTCAACCCTGTTTTGTTCATTTTTTAAATTGGGTTTTTGGTCCCCAATTATTGAGTTTTAAAGCTTCCTTACATATTCTAGATACAATTCCTTAATCAGATATGTGATATGCAAATATTTTCTCTCAGTCTGTGGCTTGTCTCTTCTTCTCTTAACAATGTCTTTCAAGGAGTATATAAGCTCTTAATTTGTATTCAATCCCATTTAAAAATTTATTTTATGGATCATGCTTTTGGTTTTGAATCTAGGAAATCTTGCCCTGATCCAAAGTCACAAACACTCTTCTATATGTTTGTTTAGAAGTTCTAAGATTTTAGGTTTTATATTTAGATCTAGGATCCATTTTGAGTGAGTTCATTTTTATATATGACGTAAGCTATGAATAAATTATTTTTGTTTTGATTTGCATATGGATATCCAATGGTTCTAGCACCATTTGTGGAAAAGATTCTTTCTCCAATAAATTGCCTTTGTGCTTTGCTGAAAATCAAACAGAACTACATATATGTGGGTCTATTTCTGTAATTTCCGTTACGTCCCATTGTCTATCTCTATCTTGACAGCACTACCAAATCATCTTGGTTACTGCAGCTTTATAATAAGTCTTGAAGTAAAAGTGATAGACTGTTGAAAGCAAACATCCTTGCTTTGTTCCCTGTCTTAGGGAGAAAGAATTCAGTCTGTCATTGTTAACTGTAATATTACTTGTAGCATTTTTGTAGATACTCTTTATCAAGCTGAGTAAGTTCCCCTCTATTCACTTCTCTGAGCATTTTTATCATGAATGGATTATGAATTTCAGCAAATGCTTTTTCTGCATTATCCTTTCTCCACTGAATTGACTCCAATGGAATCAACAGCAGAAAGATAAGAAGAACATCTCCAAACATTTGGAAATGCAGTTCTAAATCAACACACTTCTAAATAATCTATAGGTCAAAGAAGAAGCCTCAAGGAAAATCAAAAGATAAATCAAACTGAATGAAAAGATATAGTATCAAAACTCGTGGGAAAAAGCTAAATCAGTGCTGAGAGTGAAACTTGTAGCACTAAATGTTTATATTAGAAAAAAGGAGTGGTCTCAAATCAATCATCTAAGTGCCCACCACAAACGAAGAACAAAAGAACCCCAAACAAGCAGGAAGAAGAAATAAAATAAGAGCAAAATCAATGAAACTGAAAACATAAAAATAATAGACGAAGTCAATAAAATAAAGAGCTGGCTCTTTGCAAGAATCAATAAGATGGACAAACTTCTAACAAGACTTAAAAGTGAAGACAGAGAAGACACAAATGATCAATAGCAGGAATGAAACAGTAGGTATCACTACAGACCCTGCAGACACCAAAGGGATAAAGAAAATATTACAAGGCATTCTATACAAATAAATTTGACAGCTTACATGAAACAAAACAAATACCGAAAAGAAACACCCACTATCACAACTCACCCATTATGAAATAGATCATTTGAATAGCCCTATATCTATTAAGGATATAGCATTTGTAATTTAAAATCTCCGAAAAAAGAAATCTCCAGGCCCAGACTGTTTCACTCAAGAATCAACATGAAGCCCTGGCCGGTTTGGCTCAGCGGTGAGAGCGTCGGCCCGCGGACTGGAGGGTCCTGGGTTTGGTTCCTGCTAAGGGCACGTACCTCGGTTGCGGTTTGTCCCCAACCTCGGTTGGGGTCGTGTGGGTGGCAACCAGTTGATGTGTCTCTCTCATATTGATGTTTCTCTCTCTCTTCCCCCCTCTCCCTCCCGCTCTATCTGAAGATAAATGCAAAAATGTCCTCAAGTGAGGTTAAAAAAAAAAAGAATCAACACCAAGGATAATCAATCTTTTCCAGAAAGTAAAAGAGGAGGAAACACTTCCCAATTCATTCTATGATGTTATTACCCTGATATCAAAACTTTACAATGACAGTTCAAGAAGAAAATTACAGATCAATATTCCTCATGAATACAAACAAAAAATCCTTAAAATATTAACAAATAGAACTCAGTAATCCTTAAAAATCCCACCATGACCAAGTGGGATTTATCTCAGGGATGCAAGGCTGGTTCAATACTTAAAGAAACAGTCAACATAATCCACACATCAACAAGCTAAAGAAGAAATTACACGTGAATTACATTTCCCTGGCTGGCCAGAGGTACAACTATGTTACAAACCTGAATAGGCTCTCCCAACAAAAAGGCACTTTAGGGATGGTAATAATACCAATTCATTAGCTGCTAAGGCTTGCTTTCAATACAAATCTTAAAGCACCATTTTTATCAAATTGCATAGTTAATGACAGTTGTAGAGTAAATACGGTGAGTTCTTCCAATCTGTCATCTCTTTGAACTGGTGCATGGCAGAATATCAAGAACACCTTGTCCTAGGTGGAACCTAGGGCATGCAGCATCTCTTTAGTCTCCCATTGCATAGCCTGAGTGTGAAAGGTTGAGGTGACCAAGACTGGTAATTAAGCACACATGGGGAGCAAGCAACTTGTGCAAGGAAGGTGAAGTATCTAAATCCAACTCTTGGTGCCATTTATACATGTCATTCACCACATCCCAATTCATGAACCAACTCCCCACATCCCTTCTTCCTTCCCTCCCTCAGGAACTCTAATTTGGCTTCTGCTTTCTCCAATGAAACTAGACTATAGAATTGGACCTTAAATCTCAAGATCTCTTCTCTAAGGCTTACTCTGCTAAAGGCTGGGGCACCTGAAGAATTCTTGCTTTGCCTTGCTGATGGTTTTATCATCCAGGAAGTAGTGGAAGGAACAGGACCAATGTGCATGCCCTGCACAACTGCAGGAGGCGCTATTCCCACTACAGTCTCTGTGACTGCTGCCCTCTGCCCTTGTGTAGTGCCCAACACACAGCCCTGGAGGCAGCTTTTTAACACTATGTTCTTCAGATAGGGAAACTGATTAATACGGTGAAGATGATGAGAATGTTGGAAGAATAAAACCAAATTCCTAGGATTCATAGTAGCTTAATAAAAAATGGTCACTAGCGCCCTGGCCGGTTTGGCTCAGCGGTTAGAGTGTCGGCCTGCGGTCCAGAGAGACCTGGGTTCGGTTCCCGCTAAGGGCATGTGCCTCGGTTGCGGTTTGTCCCCGGCCCTGGTTGGTTGTGCGGGTGGCAGCCACTCGATGTGGCCCTTTCACGTCGATGTTTCTCTCTCTCTCTCCCTCCTACTCTGTCTGAACAAAAAATGAAAGAATGTCCTCAGGTGAGGATAAAAAAAAAAAAAATGGTCACTAGCCCACAACTGATATGTATTGTCTTGTGACTGGCACTTTACTAAGAATTTTATGTATTTTATCACATTTAATCCAGTATGACACATTCTATGATTCCAATTATCTAGATAAGGAAACTGAGGCACAAGGAGGTTAAGTAGTTTGCCCAAGTCCACGCAGCACATTAGGCTCTGAAGCTGAGTCACTTAACCACCATGCTACATACTACCTCTCTCAAGAGAGATCAGATTTTAGGAAATGGTCAATAAAAGAAATCATAGTATGTGTCCAGAGACTGAAAGGGAATTTAACTCTAGAAGAACATTTAAAGAGAAAGAGAGAAGAAAAAAAAGAAGAAGAAATTCTGGCGGTGGAGTTCTAAGACAACATTCCAATGACGTTTCGAGAAAAGAGCCGTCTGAAGAGTGTGCCTGCCCACAGGAGTATTCTGCTCATCTCACTGCAAAAGGTACAAAACATGAAAAGAGAGGTGGGTGCATTATCAGAGTGACAAGGGACCTTTCGGGAGGTTAAAGCACAGTATGGCATGAGATATATGTAGAGGGTTTTTACATGTGTCCCAGGCAGGAAGGAGGAAAACACCTCACTCACTGCTTGAGGCAGGTGGAGTAATAGTAATTGGGCTTTCCAAAAAGAATGTTCATTACACTTAGAAAGAGAAGAACAAACACGATTAAGATAAATGGAAGTCAGAGATAGATAACACTCTAGGAAGTGAATGCACACCCTTACATGAGTACAAATTGTCTTCCTGTGGTTATACAGGAAGTGAGAACTAGCAGAAATTCCTGTACATGTGCATGGAGGAGAGGTGTCTGAAGTCTGGAATTAGGTGAAATCTGGAATTAATTTATTGGGAGGGATTAAGTTTACCACACAACCATCTTGGTGAGCTTATCATGGACTTAGCAGATTAAAAAATATATATATTTTAAAAGTTTCTGAACACTTAGAAAAATAAAAGGTCACAGTGAAAAGCCAGCACAGATCCAAGTGAGGAAAGAAAACAAATGTTTCCACTTTCCATTTTGAGGGTGTTGCTAGTATTTTATTCTCAGCAAAGAATTTCACAAAATTTCATATTACCTTTATAGTCAAACTAGAAAAACAAGGGGAAAGTGAGAAAATAGAGTGCATTCACAGCTCTTATGCACCTATTCAGAGTTCTGATTACGGGGGTTGCCTTGTGCTGGGCCTGCGAGCTCT
This sequence comes from Tadarida brasiliensis, assembly GCA_030848825.1. Classification (NCBI taxonomy): domain Eukaryota; kingdom Metazoa; phylum Chordata; class Mammalia; order Chiroptera; family Molossidae; genus Tadarida; species Tadarida brasiliensis. The sequence continues at coordinate 69,808,757 of CM061267.1, read as the reverse complement.
CTCCTTGGTTCTGTCCCACTTACATTTTTATCCACATGACTGAGGACATACAAGACATACTTCTTTATCACTAGGGCAGCAGAGTAGTACATGCTTCCTATTCTGAATGACAGCAAATGCTAGACACTCTGCAACAAGGCCAAAAGTAAAACAATAATTAGATGAAAATTATGTAAGATCTTGAATTGACACTTAAAACTGTACAAATGGATCGAGTTTAACAATACTGAATAAGCTTAAGAGCTTTAGTTGACTACAAGCTCAAAATGAGTCAACATTCTGCATCTGATCTGGTTATCATCAGTCGATGCAGCTGCACGTAGCATCAACAAAAGGGAGCTAGACAGGTGTCCACATGCGCCTGATCTGAGGGTAGAACACAGGACAAGGAATGCAGGCCCCATGGAATGCAGGTTCAGATCCAGGAAGATCTCTGATGATCAGAGCTTGTGAGGAAGCGAGTTTCCTGTGGCTGATAATCCTCAGGAAGTAGCCAGGACTGACCTGGTGGGAATGCTATGAAGGATATCCTGACTTGTGGATGCGAGGTTAGATACCCACAATGTACCTGGTGGAAGCTTGCACTGGGTGACCTCTAAGTCTCCTACCAGCTTCAAACAGTTAGATTTCACTCTGAAAGCTTCTTAGCACCTTGTCATGTTGTCCCCTGGGCTACATCCATACTATGAGATCCCTGCTGCCAGGCCCATACACTGCCTCCCGGGCAGATTGACGGGATCTTGGATGAACAGGATGTTCCTGGACTTTGGGTTCACAAGACTCGACACTACCTGCCTACTCGTCCCTCTCCTGCCTCCAAGCAGATCTACTGTGGACTCCCCCAAATCATGGGAAGAGATAATTGCTTTTTTGTTACCTGTTTTTACTAAAATACTTTTTACCCTCCAACTCTGCCTTGCCAGATGGACAAGTCTAGCATGATGCTGTCATTGCTAAGTCTTCCCATTTCAAATGCTACAATTATGTTATTTATATATTGTCCCTGAAGCTTTGGGAACAGTAGCTCACAGCATCAATACCTGCCACCCGACTCCTGCACAGTCCACTGCCACCATCATTTTTATTAAATCATCATCTCTTCCCAAATTTCCTCTTCATAGTCTCCTGAAAATGAAATCTAACAGCGAAAGAGCAAAAAGAATAGTCAAAGGAAAAAGAGGAGGAGCTTGACCTTTAATAAGACAAAAATCTATTTTGGCTTTAAAACAAACAAGCAAACAAAACCCAAGATGCCTGAAACCATGAGCCAAGTTCCCATGATAATGGTCAAACACCAGCCAAGCAACGCTTCAAACTGCCAATGTGTTGAAAATTCCTCTATTATGCTTAACGAGACCAATGGAACTTCAATTATAAATATCATCTTGCTTTTTCTATAAAAGATGGTTAGAAAAGCATTTATTTTTTTTATTTTTTATCCTCACCTGAGGACATTTTTTTTCATTTTTTGTTCAGATAGAGTGGGAGGGAGAGAGAGGAAGAGAGAGAGAAACATCGACGTGAAAGGAACACAACGAGTGGCTGCCACCCGCACAACCAACCAGAGCCGGGGACAAACCGCAACCGAGGCACATGCCCTTAGCGGGAACCAAACCCGGGTCTCTCTGTACCGCAGGCCGACGCTCTAACCGTTGAGCCAAACCGGCCATGGCTAGAAAAGCATTTAAACCAGCTTCCAACAAGCGAGCTTTTAAAGATGAAGACAAAATACTTACTGAAAAAAGTTTATCAGGTACTTCCAAATCTCAGTCCCTGGGTGTGCACTAACTGTAATCTCATTTATAATGTTATTACTGACACACACTTAAACCTCAGGGACAAAACTGCAGTTAGTTTGCTTGCAACAAGCCTTGCCTCAAAGATTAATGACTCAGAAGAGGTAACTGATGGACCTCAGCCCCCCAAAATTTTAAAATACCCATCCCATTATCTGAAGAAACAGACACCAGGCAGTACTATTATTCAGTCAGTGAAATTGGGGGTGCAAGGAGATGTGTGAACATATGGGGGCAGGAGAGGAGAATATCAGGTCCTTGTATTTATAAATTTATAAACTACAAAGAATTCTACTAAAAGAATTGACAGTATTCTCCTGACAACCTGAAGATATTGATAAATGGCAGGGTTCTATCTCCATTAATGCCTCTGTTGGTTTTCTGTCTAAGTCCCTTTTCTTTGCTTCTCACTAGCATCGAAGTGCCATCTTCCCCCTTCAACCCTCAAAGAAGTTGAAATGAGTCTAAGAAACTGCTGACCTAAGTGTGGAAAAAAAGAAAAACATGCCCACTTGCAGAACTTCTGTTCCCAAAACCTAAGACTGGGGCTAGAAAAAGGGGCTGTAGTGAGTAACTAAGATAAGAGAGGAAGTTATGGAGAGAGCAAAGCAGAGAACAACAAAATGTAATTCCATCACATGAGCAAACGAACAGACTAGAAGAAACTCAGTGCCCCAGGTGTGGACATTCCTATTACCTGTCAGCCACCCATGACTCAGCAGCCGCAGACTCAAGCCCCCTGAATGGAGATTGGGAGGGTAGGACATCTTTGTTACGGAGAAGCTGGTTCAGAGAAACCTTCTCCACTGCTGAGGTGGAGCTGAACAATGGCATAAACAGATTCTCACTTCCCCAAATCAGGACTCGTCACTCTCCTGCAACACACTCTGCTGTCCAATCTGGAGGTGCTCAGAACGGAAGGAGTCCCACTGGGGAGCAGCACGCTTTCTGCAGTGTGCCAACCAACCCTTGGGAAGGAGGCAGGTGTACAGCCAAGGCATTGATACTGGGTGCAGAACTGACCAGTGTTCTGAAGGAATGTAATGAGGTCCATCAGTGGCCAATACACGGATCCCAGCAGCAATGGGAAGAGCCCTGGATTCAAGCTCTGGTTCCATCCCTGGCAGTGCGTTCTTGGCAAAACTGCTTCAGCTTCCTGGGCCCCCGTCACCATCTCCACAAAACAAGGTTAATATAATGACCGCTTATAGGCCCTGATCTAAGAACTTTCTTCACGTATTTTCAAATTCTTACAATAGCCCTATGAAGTAGGTACTATAATTATTCCCATCTTAGAGAAACAGAAAATGCTCTTTAAAATTATGGCACAGAAGGGTAACTAGAGACTAGGCAAGGATGAAAGAGTATGCACTCATGAGAACCCCAGGCACCAACACACATCCAGCTCATACTAAGTCTTACTTAGGACTAAATAGGGGGGCAAAGGCCCCCATCAAATCTGTATAGAATAAGATACACTTTTCCTAAATTATTCAAGCAAAAAGTATTGCTTGGGCTGGCTTAGAGAGTATAGCTAAATGTATGGGCTATGGAATCAGAGTGGATGCCTGGATATCTGAGTCAAATCCACCTCCTCCATTTATTGGCTGAGTAACACTGACTTACATAATGTTACTAACCAATGTTACCCCAATAAATTTAATTTTTTAAAAATACCTCCCCCAGTATAGTCTCTGTACTCTGCCCTGTCTCATCTCTCATGGTGACAATATCAAAGGGGTGGGGGACAATGTCTTCTCTTTTGTTGTTGTCTCAGGCTTGTACATTTCCCCAAGAAAGACTATCCCTCTACCCACCCTGTGTGATGTGGAAATTGTCCCGAGCCCAACTGCAAGGCAGATGGCAATTCTGAAGAGACCGAACCTGCATGACCAATGCTGCTTAATAGTCATAGGCCAAGTGTGATTCTTCTACCCCCTTAAGCAAGCCCTGGCTTCATGCCATGCACTGATGACTGTCACATTTCTATCTATAGCCTGACCTCTTCTCCAGACTCAGCTGCCCCCTCCATTCCTCCAATGGTAGATCTCAAGGTGCCTCAAACTCACCTCTCCAAAACTGTTCTCTTGATTTTCACAAATCCAGTGCTCCCAAAAACTACTTCCTCAAGCAAAAGACTTAGAATCATCTTTAATTCCTCTTTTCTAAAACATCACATTGACCAGTCAACAAATCCTATCCTCTCTATGAAATGTCCAGAATCTGACCACTTCTCACCGTATCCATCAATACTACTGTAATCCAACCAACCGCCATGCCTCTCTTGGCTTACTGAATCAGCTTCTTACTTTGTTTCCTTGCTTCAGTCCCTGTCCCCCTATGTCCTTTTCTCAAATACACGGGTAGAGTGATTTTGCTAAAACCTAAGTCAGGAATCAGGTGTCTGCTCTGTTCACAACTCTCCAAATGCTTCCCGTCTGAAAGTAAAATCCAAAGACCTGTCCATGGTTCATAGGCCTTCAGCTGTATGACCCCTCCTGCCATGTCCTTGCTGCTCTCTCCCACTGACTGTGCCAGCACATGCTCCTTACGGTTCTCAGATCAGCAGTCTTCGCACCAGGGCCTTCGCACCTACCATTCCCTCAGCCTGCAACACCCCACCCCAGATAAGCACACAGCCAGCCTCATCATTTCCTTTCAAATGAGGCTTTTTGCCATCTGCCTTGTTAAAACTGTATTATCAACAAAACCGCCACCATTCCATAGCACCTACTCTTGAGAAGAATAAGTTTCATGACAAGGATATCATCTTCACTGGGTTCTGAAAGGTAGAATTGTGATTAGAACATTGCAATAACAGAAGATAAAAGCAGACAGCAGGTAGTCAGCAAAAACTGTCTTCCAGTGGTTACCTGAGGGTGTAATCACACTTTAGTGTGGGCTCCAGCGTGACCTCTGCTGAAGTGGAAAACGTGACTGAAATGTCTGTTTACAGCAGAGGTTGGTATGCTATTTACAGCTGCTGGACAAAAATGCCCTCAGTATGGAAATGTTTTTTCTTTAAAACATAAATCCTGTTGGGACTGGGAAGAAACCGAATAAAATAGAGGTTGTTTGTGAAAAGATACCAACTTCACTAGCTACTAGGGAAATGCAAATAACACTACAATGAGATACCACCTCACACCTGTAACAATGGCTATTATCAACAAGACAGATAATAACAAGTGCTGGAGAGGTTGTGGAGAAAAAGGAACCCTCATCCACTGCTGGTGGGAATGGAAACTGTACAGCCACTATGGAAAACAGTATGGCAGTTCCTCAAAAAATCAAGAATAGTTACCAGGTGACCCAGCAACCCCTTTTCTGGGTATCTACCTCAAAAATTTGAAAACATTTATTCGCAAAAATGTATGCACCCCTATGTTCATTGCAGCATTATTCACAGTGGCCAAGACATGGAAACAACCAGTGTCCTTCGATGGATGCTTGGATAAAGAAGATGTGGTACATATGCACAATGGAATACTACTCAGCCATAAGAAAGAATGGAATACTACCATTTGCAACAACACGGACCTTAAGAATATCATGCTAAGCGAAATAAGTCAGAAAAAGCTAACAGCCCATATAACATGTGGGATACATGTGGGATATAAAAACAAAACTCATAGACACAGACAACAGGATAGTGTTAACCAGAGGAAAGGAGGGGTAGATGGGAGGTTAGTAAAGGGTTGGGGGAGCCAAATATATGGTGACGGAAAATGATTTGCATTTGGGTGGTGGGCACACAATGCAATAAACAAATCCCATATCACAGAAATGTATACTTGAAACTTATATGATCTTATTAACAAAGAGCATTCCAATAAATTTAATTTAAAAAACAATAAAATATAGGTTGTGATCAAGAAAATCCCTGTTGTGAATTAAACAGCTCAGCTCTGTGTGAAAAAACTCCTTCAAGGGCAAATTTGGAAATCCTCAGTAGGGCAGAGTCTTCTTGGTTCTGAGATCAAGAAGTAATTGCTAAAGTAACTTACAAAAATGGTTCTTCATCAAAAACAAAAAAACTGAGTCCTGGCCAGTTTGGCTCAACAGTTAGAGCGTCGGCCTGCGGTCCAGAGAGACCTGGGTTCGGTTCCCGCTAGGGGCGTGTACCTCAGTTGCGATTTGTCCCTGGCCCTGGTTGGTCGTGCGGGAGGGAGGCAGCCACTCGATGTGTCCCTTTCACATCGATGTTTTTCTCTCTCTCTCTTCCTCTCTCTCCCTCCCACTCTATCTGAATAAAAAATGGAAAAATGTCCTCAAGTGAGGATAAAACAAACAAACAGAAAAACTGAGAACGAAACTAAACAAAAAAACATGTTCTAAATAAGTCATATCTTTAAAGCACAAAAATCCCAGAGGGAGACTAGTTATCCTTCTTCCCCAAGTTCCCGACCCAACATCCCTACCAACTGAAGGAGAATATTTAGCTGTGGTTTTGTTTTCAAATTTTTAAAAAACAATGCAAGTATACTTAGTGATATTCACAAAAGGATGTGCTGATCAAGAAAAGTCTTATCGGGGCTAATGAACTACTTTCCTCTGTTCATTTGGAACAAGTAAAGAATTCCCATGTATGAAATCTGACATAGTTTTGTTCTTGGGAGAGTTGGGCAGCTTAAACTTTTTCATGGTCTTTAAAATTTTGTGGGTGAAAAAGAGCAAATATTTTTTATAATTATAAAAAAATATGTAAAAAGCTGTACACGTCTTAACATTTATAAAGGTTACATCAGAATATTAGTAGTTCTCTTGTCATTAATCATTGCCAAAAGTTAAAAATAACATTTTGTTATTTTAAGTCTGTATTAAAAGTATTCCAAAGAATAAATATCAAATATAAATATTTTTCCCCTGGACCACTTCTTTTTGCTCCGAGTACAAGTTATATTTTATCTCTAGGTCCAATTTTTCAAAAGATAACTATGCTTTCAAACTAAACTGAATTAAAACTTTTTTATAACTACATTCTAGTGAGTGGGTCATAAAAAAACTAATCCAAGGTTTTGCGTACTCACAACTGTAAACCTACTTTTGCCCCACCCTGTATGTTGGTAGAAAATTCCTGACTTCAAAGCAAAATTTAGAGGAATAGTACAGAGTTGCTAACTGAGTTCCAAAGTTTATCAATAGCCAACGCACATTATTTTACATCTGTAAAAGCAGTTATTTAAGAAAGGCGAACATATGACCCTATACTTATGCTTGACTAACAGTCAACTAAGCCAGGGTTCGCTGTCCTAAGACCCAAGTTGAATTCAAAGAGAACAAAGCTGATATAAAAAATGTCACACACACACACTCTCTCACTTAAAAAAAAAAAATCCCACAATCACCATTCTGTGTGCTATTCAGATACTAAGAGGTATACCTAATAAAATTACTTTTCACCATTGGTTTCAGGATATAAGATGACTAAAATTAGAACATGCAAAGAAAATCTATTATACTTTCATGAAATCTGCCTGTTGTGGAAAAATATCAATACAGTCTCACATAGGCTGGTCATGTTGGAGTACAGCATTTATTAGATTTCATCATTTATGATCACTGTATTAAAACCAATTTAAACCTGAAAAACTTTCACATTCGAAAACATACAGAACATATTGATTTTTCAACTATTTTGCTTACATGTACTTCTCAATTCTCATGCAGTGCTCATAATTAAGAGATACTTACTGCGCATTGACCCTCTAGTATTACGCTTATTAAGAACCGAGTCAGGGGGTAGAAAAATGTCAACATAAATACATTCTCCAAAAACTGCCTATGGATATATTGTCACAGCCCCCTATAATTATATACTTACAGTCCATTCTTCTGTAAAATGTATAGTGGTAATCATATAACAACAGTTATGACCAGGCAATAATATCATTTCAGGAAAGGAACACAACAGATGAGACTAAATGTTGAAGAGCAGAGATCAGAGCATATAAAGTCATGTCAGAACACCACACAGACTTCAGTGTTTTCCACTTTCCAGTTGGGAAGAACATGCACGAAGTTTCTTAGCAGACCGTCGTCAGGAGGGCATGAAAAATTGGCTTTCATGCCATATGTGTTGAGAGAAGATCAATGGCATTGAGGAAAAATAACTGTGTTCATTATCTTTTGGGTCTGTCTATATCATCTATAGCTGCTAGAAGTTTCTGTCTTGCTTTTTTATTGATATGGGATCCCAGGCAAACATTAACCAGATTGGTCAGCTGCTTCATTGAATACTCCTGCTCAAAGAAAGAAGACCCACATTTAGTACCCTGAAAGAATGTATCTGATCAAGGAAAGGACAGGCGGACATTCGGGTCTCAGTGGGTAGTCACTGAGCACTCCAAGCCAGTGCAAAGTATAGTTGAGACATGAAAGCCAAGGGTTTACTGAGCTGGAATAACAGGGAATAAGCGTACCACAGCATACATAGGAAGGACTAGAATCTTTTTAATATGGCAGATAATCTGACGTGCCTATGCTTTTTATTATGTTTAAGATCACACACTTTATGCTCGTTTCTGTGCCAGTCTTTGTTATTATCAAAATACACTGACATTTCAAATATTTAAAATGCTACTGAGTAAGTATTTTCCAGCCAGCACTCCATATTTTGCAAACATTGTATGTAAAAGATAAAAATCTCCAATCACAGAACAACAACTCTTCTCACATAGAATAAATGAATAAGATAACAAAGATTAGGAAGTTACTGGTTTTTAAACCCTCATGTTGTAATTGGTAGCTAGCAAGTAAAATTAAGACTGTAAGTATTATCTGCTGTACAAGTCTATCTGGTTTCTGAATTTCAGATAATGAGTTGCTAGGTTGAGAAAGAACAGGACTCATCAGAAAGTTTTACATCTGATGTGGTCCTGGAGGCTGAACAGCAGGAGTTCAGACAGGGAGAGAGGGTTGCGTCTATCATCTACTAAGAAAAGAACATGTCTTCACTGGAGGGAACTATTAAACATAGTGCAATTTCAAAATATGAGAAAGTTCATTTTAAAAACTCAGCAAACTGCTCAGTCTGTGTGATCTGGCCTCCGAGAGCACCTGTAAACACCTGGCAAATTCCCTTAAGCAATCAGTCAACTTAGCAAGTACAACTGTCATCAAGCCCTGGTAGACATTGTGGAACTGGAGCTCCCTTGAGACAGGACAGTCCCTACTGCTGGGAAATTTTCACTGAATTACAAATATAAGTTTCATTAAGGCTCTTACAAAATACTAAACTAAAAATTTTAGTCCACTATACTAAAAGAGGAAAACGTAAAATGGCCATCATTCTTGCATCAAATAATGGATATCTAAGAGATGTGCTTTTTCACCTCAGCTACTTGTACTCTTTCTCTGACCTCCTGCCTCAGTACCAACCCCAAAGTGTTTACAGCTTCCTTTACTAAATGGATCCTAGCAACATTCAGCAGTCCATCTGCACCTGGGTTAGCATTTTGGTTTGCAAATACCAGAGGTCAGTGGGACTAAAAGTGGTGACTTTTCTCAATTCCAAAATCATTGTAAATAGCATGTACATTTCTACTTTGCTCCAAGAGATCTGAAACTGACCTACAAGTGGGCACATGCATAAAAAACTCAGTCTAATGGTCCAGGCTAACAGGCATTTCATTTTTCTAGAACGTTGAAACCAGAAAGGATAAGCCTGAAAAAGTAAATATAAGTAATTCTTTATGTTCTTACCCAGTCAAATGAAATAAAAATTTACCTAGTCTTTACTGATGATGTTTATAGCATAAATAAATGTGAACACTAGATTTACTGAAGAAATAAGATTTGGTGATAATTTTAACACTTCCTATACTTTCATTAAATTTGTCTTCACAAATTGTCTAGCTAGACAAATGCTATAACAATCATACAGAAAAGCTCCCGTATTAAGCATGCTATAGTGATATGTTGATTTAAACTGTCAAAAATTCAGCATCCTAAATAACACTTCATAAATTGTATTTTTCTCTACTTATTTATGTAACCACACACACACAAAAATAATCTCATCTACACGTAAGGTAAAATCTAATGGAGGATGAAGTTACATTAGCCATTTAATATTAACACATTCAATCATCACTATTATATGTCAGTGCGTTCAGGATGTCACTGATTCATTCATTGTTGAGGGCTACAAGAAGGTTTACGTTATATAATAGACTTGAGCTTGTGAATCATTTCAATGTTGTTGTATTCAATTTGTCTTGATGTTAACCAACTTCAGCCTTTTCCTACAACGCAGCTGCAGAATAATATAACTAATGTTCAGACTCTTGCTATCTTTCTAGATAATTACTGTTACAATTCACAAAGATCTCAAAAAGATCTGATCAGGCTAAGGGCACTGCACAGACACTGTGTGAATATGGTAAAGAAATGGCCTAAGTAGCTCATGCTAAAAAAGCAAATTTTTCTTTATATTTCGCTCTCATGACTGAATTATATAATAAATCAGACAAGAAGAAAATAAAGGAAAAGGAATGAAAACTCAATTAACTGTTTTCCAGCTCTCACCCTGTGCTCTTTGATCCAGCGTTCCATGTCATTCTCAGTTAGGTAGTAGGCTTTAATATAGGTTTCCACAAATTCTTTATCAGGAATGGGTCTAATATCTGTTAGTTTTTCAAGTTTCATTAAAAACTGCTGAAAATCCAATTGCATCAAGGCACGACCCTCATTACTACACTTCTTGACGTTGGCATATCTAAGATACACAATAATAAAAACACATAAATGATGGGATGGTTAGAAAATGAAACCTTTAGGTATTGAAACTCTTCTCTAATCCAAACTGGACACATTCTCCATTTACAGGGGAAAAAGCACATGAGCCTTGAGTTAGAAGAACTGGCTTGTGGTCAGGCCCTGACACTCAGCAGTCAAGTTTTACCTATCTGGGCCTCAGTTTCCTCATTGGCAAAGCAGAGATCGATCAGCGTCTAAGATTCTTTGCTGCACATGCTGTTCTCTATGCTCAATTAACATATCACCTACCTGAAAGTTAAACTGGTAGTCCAGGTAATCTGGCTGCCAGGAATTATTTCTAAAACAAAGCTATGAATACTCCAAAGTAATCTTAGTTTCACAAAACTGTTCAATAGTGTAACTATTTGATACAGAGAAAACAAATGAAATATTTCTCCCATGAACGTTCAGCAAACCTGAAAAATGAGTGAGCACAGAAAGTATATACATATTTTTTATAATAAAACAATTAACAGACTTATTCTAACACCCCACATTACTGAAAAACTGTGTGTGCTAAGGTTGAATAGTAGTAAGAATGAATTAATCCTCATATACATTTTATTTATAAGTCAGTGTCTCATTCTGTCAATCATACAAAATGTAGAGATTCCAACCCTAGGGAATGAGGTACTTCCCCTAAGGAAATTTGCAAGAAAACTAAAACTTACATTATTTAAAGTGACCAAGTGTTTGTTTTTTAATTAAAGTGTTTATACAGAAATATAATATTTATTATTGTTTTCTACTTTATTAAACAAATTTATTAAAAACACTTTTCAGCCCTAGCCAATTTGGCTCAGCAGTTACAGCATCGGCCCACTGACTGAATGGTCGTAGGTTCCATTCCCCGTCAAGGGCACGTACCTGGATTGCAGGTTCAATCCCCAGCCCCAGTCAGGGTTGTGCAGGGGGCAGCCAATTAATGTGTCTCTCTCACATCTATGTTTCTCTCTCTCTCCCTCCCTTCCACTCTATCTAAAAAAATCAATGGAAAAATATCCTCAAGTGAGGATTAACAACAATAAAAGAATACTTTTCAGTCAGGATTGTTGACACAGAGCCATTTTGTGATATAAAGCACTGCTGTTTTCAAAACAGAGTGCCAAGACTATTGTCAGCTTGCCATTGATACCTTCCCACGTTCTAATACATTTTGTTTTATAACTAATAAGAACTGAAGAGGAATCAGATAAATGATAGAGTGAAAATTCAACTAATGTGCAATTCTAGATCACCCTGAATGGGTTTTGAAATAGCGGTTTGCTTGCAGGGATACTTAAAATGTATTACTGACTCTTATTTGTGTTCTAGATGTTATGGGCAGAGTAAGCATGGTCCCTGAGTAAGCAGAAAATTACAATTGATAGATCTTTAAAAGCAACATGTGAAAGAGTTATACAGTTTACAATGACATAATAATGATATTATTCATAGGGATACAGTGGCTATGAGGACAGACTTTGCCATTAGAAAATCAGTTCATAAGCCTTCTCTGTATTTAAAAACTGTGAACTTGTCAGGGGGATCATGTCAGTTTGTAAATTATATAAATGCCTAACCACTATGCCATGCACCTGAAACTAAAATAATATTGACTATAAACTGTAACTGAAAAAATAAAATAAAATGGGAATAATCAAAATAAATAAATAAATATTAAAACTATGAACTTGGATAAGTTATTTAACCTCTTTAAGCCTCGATTTTGAGGTTAGGTTTTCTCATTCACATAACAGAGAGAATAATAGTACAATCAAAGAGAGGTTAGGATTTGATGATATGATCCTGTGAAGTACTTGGTTCAGTAAATGTCACAGTGCTCAATAAATGTTATGAATAATCATAATCATCATAAGTATATTATTAGGTAATAATAACTACTAGTAGTTTAACTTTCAGAGAACCATTAGCTGCTGCATTCCTCACCCTTCTGTGAGCTGGTTCTAGGTCACCAGCCGGAAAGGAAACCGTAGACAGAGGCAGCACAGTGAGGTTTAAGGTTTCTTCTCTAACTATATTCCAAAGTCAAACCTATTATTATTGGATTATCTGCTATTTGTCACTATCTCTACCTCTATCTCCATCCAATAGTGATAACAAATAATGTTACTCATATATTATGCTTTATCATTGAAGAATCAGATAATGCTTTCATGAAAAACTTACCCTTCCACAATAGTTCTATTAGCCAGTCGTATACAATGCTCCCAAAGTATATTAGACACGGGCAAGGGTATCCGAACTCTCTTAGAAACCTCGTTTAACCTTCTGTTAAACTGCTCAAATTCCTAAGAAAACAAAAGTCATGGCTGTACGTGAATACAATTATAATGCCACATTTTCTTCCCATCTTAGTGGCAAAAAGATTTAGCAAGACTCAAAATCAAACTAAGTAAAACCAAAAGAGATGATGCCAAATTTATTCAATTTGATATACTTTAAAAAACCCTTCATACTGTTTAAATTATGTCATAATACAGAGTACATACATTACATTTCATCTCAAAGGTATTAAGTGTCACCAACTGATTAAACAATGCCAACCATGTTCAAATGTTTTCACATTTCAATTTTTTTATGACTGCCAATATGGATTAAAGGAGCTTAATAACCTATGTTTTTAAAATACCTTTAAGAGACGCAGTTGAAAAATGTTTTAATAAGCTTTAAATTCAGAGTGAACTATTTGTAATTTGTGGCCATCTATATTCCTTAGAGAGCATTCTGAAAAATTATTCTCTTTCCTAAATATTTTTTAAAGTAAGTAATTCTATAGCAAATATTTAGAAAATCATGTAATAGCTTCAAATCTTTAGTAAGACAGACAAAATAAAACATAAAATATTTTCTATTACCTACAAAAACTGAACATCTTATTACTTATTAATAACTCTTATAATGCCTCTACTAAAAATAAAAATATATGTAACTAATTTGGAGAATTGCAGCAATTACACAAAAGCAGCAGATGGTTCACCCTTCACTAGATGTATTTCTGCCCAGCCAGTGTGGCTCAGTGGATTGAGCATCATCCCACGGACTGAGAGGTCCCGGTGGATTCCTGGTCAGGGCATATGCCAGGGTTCTGGGCTCCATCCCCAGTAGGGGGCGTGCAGGAGGCAGCTGATCGATGTTTTTCACATTAATGTTTCTATCTCTCCCTCTCTCTCTAAAAAAAATCAATAAAAACATAAAAATAAATAAATAAAAATGTTAAAAAAAATAAGTGTATTTCTGGTTTCTTTGGACTATTATCATCTAAATATGTTCATTTATAAAAGTAAATGCTGATGATCCTTCCTTGACAATATATTTCAAATAAATTTATGAAGGCTTAAAATGTCATTTTTCTTCAGTTTCTTCAATAAAGAAGTTACACAATGCTTCACAAGTCAAGACTGACCTGTGTTCAAATTTTCTAATAACACACAGGAAGAATAAAATCTAATTTGATCATCACTAGTTGAGCTCTTAACACATAATTATTATTGTGTTATCCTTTGCTACTTCCTAAATCATAATTTTTTTATTATTTATTTTTGACAGTTAATTGCTTTTAATTATTTATGAAAAAGTGCATCTTCAATCCACTAAGCTTGCTTTTCAAAATAAAAATTAAATAAATAATTGACCTTCGACTTTTTCATTTCATGAATCTAGTAGAGCAGTAGTATTTGCTACTTTTTTTATGCTTCATTACAATAAACTCTTTGGGTTTCAAGAATTTTCATTAATACTTTAAAGATAAAATTATATGCTTACTGTATAAATGTCATTCTACTCATTGCTAAATTCACATGCAAGAATGCTTGTTGTTAAATGAGTAATAAAACCTTTTTTTTAACTTGGGATTCTTTTGAGGGAACAATGCATAGAGTTAGCTAACAGTTTGGACTTGGAAAAGTAATAGAACAAAATTTATCACAAAAGTTTAGAAAAAGTTTTAAGTTGCTAAAAACTGGGTTCAGGTTAATAATTTGAATAGCACTGGTTCTTTCTTTTAACAGTCTTTCTCATAATATAATATTAATGTTTCTTGGAATTAAGAATAACTGAAGCAAGTAGCCTCCTTGTGGTAAGAACAGTCACTGGGTGTGCAAGTCTCTTTTTTTATTGTCTCCCTATGAGTACCATGGTTAGCATGTCATAAAAAATAGAATCAACTAAAGAGAGGGTGTGGTTATTTATAAATTACATTTATCTTTTACATTGCATATTAAAAGTCCCAACTGAAATCCCCTGGGTGCTCTAGAAAGCAAAGGTCTTCCAGGGTGGCAATTAATAGGCACCCTTGTTGTCACTCACCCCTTAGATCTCCCATTAACTCCTAGACACTGCTAGCTGATCTTGGCACCCTGAGTTCTCTGAGTCTGGGGACTGACTCTCAATCTCCAACCCAGCCCCAGGAAGGGAACCACACACTGCTGGCTGGAGCTGGCACACTGGATGAACTCCACTGCTATCTCTGTTTTGATCTTTGGCTTTGTTTATTGGTTCTCAAGTGTCCCAGGCTGTTATTTATTGCCTTGGAAGCAGATAAAAATGTTTGTGTAAATAAATTAGATAAAGGTTGGGATCTTAAGAAGGGCCAATTTTCTTTTCACTGACAAATAGGAAAAACAAACTTTTTCTGAAAGCTGGTTTTCATTTTCTCAGAAGCCCTTTCCTTAAATCAGACATCCACATGGCTCATTTCCTCACTTCCTTCAGACTTCTCCTTAATTCTCACCATTATCAGAGTCCTTCTTTGACCACAAATAAATGAATGGTATTTCTCCACCCCCCCCCACACCCTGCCACTCTCTATCCCTTTTTCACAGGACTATTCTTCAGCTGACATGTCATACCTTAATTTATTTCTTTACTACCGTCACTTCACTGGCATGTAAATTCCTTGAGGGCATGTAAGTTCCTTAATTCACAACTGTATTGCCAGCACCTAAATCAGTGCATGGCACATGTTAGGTGATCCATAAATATCTCATGATGCATAAATTTAAAAAAAATGACTACAATTCTTTCCAGGAAACTTATAAATGTAAATCATTAAATGCAAAGGTATTTGTATGACATACTGCAAAGACAATGTGATTTCTATAAAAAACAACTTAAAATAATCAGGTGGATGGTCTCTTGCTAATGAATATATACAACTGTAGAAATATCTTCCACAGTCATGGCTACTGAGATTACATAATATGAGAGTCAGCCAAGACATGCCAATCAAACTCTAACTTAAGTGGAAAATCAGTGAGCAAAACAAAACAAAAAAAATCTACCAAGTATTCTTGGGTCTAAAAGTACAAAAAATTCAGAAAATAAGCCTAATGCAATTCTGGGACTTTAATATCACGATACTAGAAATGTGGTAATACTATAACTATAATCTCACTACTTTAGAGCGATTTCAATGATAGGAACAGTCCTCTTAGCAGAATCATCCTTAACAAAGATGTTTCCTCGAGTACTTGCCTTCAACAGTGCATCTACATATATGTTGTGCTGTGACATAATCTCCTTTACATCCCATTTCACGTTAGCCATCAGGAGCAGCATCTGTTCGTAATCAATGGCTTTACCAGCTACAATCCAGTAGATTGGTTTGCGTAGTTCACTGGCAGTTGAGACTGTCTGAAATAAATTTCACAGAAATGAAAACAAATGTTTTCTAAAAGTATCAAATGTATTAAGAATATTTTGCTCCTATTTCTAGTATACATCAATCTGAAAATAAAACATTATTCATTTGGAGATTTATATTATGAAAATATTTAATTCATGGGCAAAGGTCTTACTCAAAACATAATTTTGAAACATTCAATAAACTGGAGGACATAGTCAGTAGACTCTAAAAGAACTATAGATTTTCATGGAGATGGCAAATACTTCTCAAATTCTCTCACGTCTCTCCATTTCGACTCCCACTACCCCATGATGATTCCATCATCTCTTAATTGTACTTCTGTAAAAGCCCTCAAGTCGGTCTTCATGCCTCTAGGCTTGCCATCTAAAGCCCATTCTTCACACTGTCTAAAACACACACTTGACCATGCCACTCACCTGGTTCAAATCCTCCCGTAGCTTCCTAGTACCCTTGGAATAAAGTCCAACTCCTGGCTGAGAGCACTGTACATCGTGTGGCTCCTCGTACCTCTCCGCCATCCTTCTCATCCCAGCCCTCTGCCCTGCTCTGACAACTGGAGGTACTCTCTGCTGCTCATATGCACCACTCTCTCTCTCACCTGTTGCTCTTTGCATAAGTCATTCCCTGCATTTGGAATATACTCCCCACTTGCCTGTCTGGCTGGTCAAGTTTAAACATCACTTCCTCCAGACAGCCTTGCTAGACCACCTGCTTCCAACCACACCCCTTTCCTCCACCAGTCAAGGTTAAATACCCTGCCACTGTTTCTTTTCCCTTTTTATACTTTAAATACGTTGGCTTTCTCTCTCAGTAGACTAAAAATTCTATGCAGTGGTCAATAAGTATTTAATACAGGAATTCAGGTGTGAATAATTAAATATTCTAATCCAGCTCTCCTGGGATTTGGAGACTGATCACTGGTTTAAAAAAAACACAAAAAAACCCCGCCTAAATAAGGTGTGACAGTCTTATCTTGCCCACAGTGGAAATGATACACAAGAAGACCATCTCTGACCTGAGAATAAAACTGCTGAAGAAAGGGCTTTTTGGCTGCAGGCATCACAGCATCCAGATGCGGCTGAAGGAACTCAAACTGTTCAGCTAAGAATACCCTAAAGGGAATAAACAACCCACCTTGTAAACAAAGCACGGGATCGAGAGCCTGCCAGTGTTTCTGTATACGATCTCTAAGCTAAAGTTTAATTAAAATTATTTTCCACTTTAGTGAACTACCTCTTGACACGCTCATTTACATTCTACACAAAAATTAAAGCTGAGCTTCTCGCTTCCTGTGAGCCGAGTGAAGAAGGGTGACCCACAGGGGCCAACCCTGGATACAAAGGGTAGAGTCATGTCGCTTCGCACGTTCAGATGTGAGCACAGATAACACAAAACACTGAAGAAAACTTTTAAAGGGTTTCTTTTAAAGATCCCATTTAATTCTATAAAACACGTGAATTCACAGATTTAACATCTGACACTTTTCAGAAGTTACCCAACATTCACAACGTGCCATAAGCTAACTTGGCTGAGACACACATGGGCACTCTAGGTCGAGGCTGGCGTGTAGGAGTCAGAGTCATTCAGCTGAAAGACCGGCAGCCACACGGTTTTTCTCTATTTTTTGTTATGCACACAAAAATTCTGAAGTCATAACTGACTACATTTTATAGAAGTTATATGCTTCAGCTGTATGAAATACTGGGGGATTTATAAAAGTCAGTGTGCACTCTTGCTCACGTCAAGGTCAACTACATTTAACACTGAACTGACAATGCAGCTACAGTTTCTCCAGAATCACAATTCAATAGGAAAATAGAAAGTACACTAGAACATAATTTTTTAAAGTTTTACTTAAAGCAAGGATCGCGTTGCTAAAGATTGAAACTTAACAGATTTCCCTCCTTCCATTTATGCAACTGAAAACCAACTATGCAGTTTTAAAAATCCACTGGTGATCTATTTTAGGCTATGCTTTTCAGAAATACATAAGTGATATTTAGAAGTGGAAGACGTATACAGCTAGAAGCATAATTATACAATGCTTACTTTAATAACCTTTCTTAAATATTCAATGGCAAAGCAACTGTTTTGAACAACTTACAAGGATTCTGTGGCTACCACTCTTTCCGCCAACCCATACAATGTATCCCCAGAGGTCAGAACCACGAGGTGACTGAGGTGTGGGCTGGGTACCTTCTCCTTTCTCTCTTCTGCTGCTGTGAGCGTGGCAGTAGGATCAACTGAAACTTCCTGAAAATACAACACACATACATATGCAGTCTGAAATAGCAAATCTAATAGCAATAAAACATGTGGTTTTACCAAATTGGAGCTATAATTAAGATATTCTTAGGCATGCATTAATTACATTTACTTCCTGTTTTTTTTCCCCCCCTCCTTTTGTTTTCTAACTGCTGGAATGTTCCTTTTTATACTAAGTGAAAATGATCCAACTCTATATGATATTTTCTGTGCATGACCTAAGTTGGCCAACACAAGGAATCTTTATGAATTGAGAGATGTTTCATAGAGACAACAGTGAAATTCTCTTCAAGAACTTGTAAATGAGAGAAAGGAAATTGCCACTTGTGAACTAAGCTGATACCAAATTATGGTTTGATTAATCATTTCACATCCAAACCTAAGCAAGGTAACTTTGGTATAATCTCAAGAGAGTAAGACTAGAATGTAGTTATAACCTGAAACAGAACCAACTGTACTGCATCTGTCTGGGACAGACTATTGATGAGAAGGACGATGGCTAATGAGAATAAAAGAAAGGGACACCCCCAAACCAGGTGTATTAGGCTTTAAAAGATCCTCAAAGAAAATTATAGCACAAAAATTAGACACACAAAAAATTCTTACGTGCAAATGTAAATCTAGATTACTTTTTAAATCAATTGTATAGTCATAGGCATTTTCCTTATGAATAAAAGAGACTCTGGGAGTATAACTTCAGTTTTTTAATTTAGCAAAATGAAAATAAAACATAAAAACTTTCAAGTTAGAAAATGGTTTTATTCTTTGTTAGTTCATTTTTATATCCTATCTTCTACTAAAGACATTGTCTTTCTTCAATTTCAAACTGCTCAATTAGCATTTAAGTTATGTGAGGAACAACTGTGCTTTGTCTAGGGAGAGTCAGGACAAGGATACTATGCCAGTTAATCAATGTTGCATTCCATTACTAATTTCCTTCTACTAGAAAGGAAAACAATCACCCCATTCCTGGAAAAAAAGATCACAAAATTACATACTGTTTGATAACACCTGGTTGCTTATGTTATTTAATTCTGGTGGATGATTACTCATCACTTTCCAGACTGCCCGAGTGAGGAACCCTGGAATCATCATGACCCCCTTTCTCCTCACCTCCACCATACCTAAACAGACATTTCCCTTTTTTGTTCTTCCTCATGTCACTACTCCATCAGGACAAACACCACGGCATTCTTAACTGAACTATTCTGAAAGTCCCCTAACAGACACCTCTCCCTCTAGCTTATCCTGTTTCTACTCAACTTCCCATAGGTTTAACTGGCTTATTTTTATACAACACACAGGTAATCTTTCTAAAATGAAGGCAGGATCACATCACTCCCTAGTTTGAAAGTCCCAAATGACTATCCATTCCGTACACCAAAAAGCCTAATCTTGCCCTGGCCAGTTTGGCTCAGCGGTTGGAGCGTCAGCCTGCGGTCCAGAGAGACCCGGGTTAGGTTCCCACTAAGGGCGCGTACCTCGGTTGCAGTTTGTCCCTGGCCCTGGTTGGGTCGTGTGGGTGGCAGCCACTCGATGTATCCCTTTCACGTCGATGTTTCTCTCTCTCTCTCTTCCACTCTCTCCCTCCCACTCTATCTAAACAAAAAATGGAAAAATGTCCTCTAGTGAGGATAAAAAAAAAAAAAAAAAAAGCCTAATCTTGTACCATGATATTACTTCTTTACAAATGACACCAGCTACCTTGCCAGCTTCATTTCAAGGAATCTTCTACGTTTCTGTCTAGCCACACTGGCCTATTTGCCATACCTGTCCTACTGACACTCCTGTCTTACCGGCTCTTTCCCCCTTGTCTGCCTAGCTCTCTCCTCCTCATTTTTTAAAATTCTGAGCTCATATTCACCTCCTTTCTATAAATATTCTCAGTCTCCCAAGAAAAACGAGTTTCTTGCCTGTGTTAATATTATCAAAACATATACATCTCTCTGTATGTGGCATGAAGTACACTTTATCAGTTATCTCTGCTTCACTGTGAGTTCTCAGAGGGTAGGGACAAATTTCATCATCTTTGTAACTCAAGGCCCTGGCATGCCTCCTGGCATTAGCGGGCCCTGAGTAGTTTAGTTGACAGAGATGACAATAACAATGGGGATGAGCCCATTCCAATCAGGTTTTCATCTGCCCCATCCAAAGAAACAGTTATCAAGGTTACCAATGGCCTCCTTGCGGCCAAATCCAACAGTCTATTCTGAATACCCATGTTCTTTAACTGATCTGCAGCATTTTAGACGGCTGACTTGAAAAACTCTCTTCACTTAGTCCCCAGAACACCACAACCTCCTGTTGTCCTATACCACTGGCCACTTTTCAGACTTCTTTGCTAGTCTCCTCCTTTCCCTGACCTTCAAATACCGAACAGCCTTACAGTTCAGTCCTTAGACTTCTCTCATTTACATTCTACTCCCTAGCTGATTTCATCCAGTCCCATAGTTTTAAATGTCATCCTCATACCAATAGCCCCACATTTACATACTGGCCCTGAATTCACTCTTACCTTTAGTGTATTTAACACTTATCTGAAAATGAACTCTTGATGTTCTCCTCAAATGTGTCCCTTCTAAAAGTCTTATCCATTTCTAGGAATGGCATCTCCATTCTCCAGAATTTAGATGCCATCCTTGACTCCTCTCAGTATCATACTCATCAACAAATCCATCAACAAATCGTGATGGGCCCAGAATCTGACCATGTCTCACTATTTCCTCCACTAACTCTTTGGTACAAGCTACCTCATCTCTCTCTTCAGCTGTTACACACTGCAGCCAAAGTAATTCTCTTTCAATAATTAAGTCAGATCATGTCAATTCTGCGTAAAGCTCTTCAATGGCTTCCTGCCATCCTTAGAGTAAAATCCAAAGGCTCTACAATGTAGAGTCTACATGATCTAGGCTCTGGCTAAATCTCTGGTTTCATCTATCACCAACCCTCTTGCTTACTTCATTCCAAATATACTGGCTTCTTTGCTGTTCCTGCAATAGGCCAAGTAAGATCCCACCTCAGGGTCTTTGCACGTCCCCTCAACTAGAACATTTTCCCCAAAAACACCCTTTCCATATTAGAAAATAAGTTGCACATGGGTAAGTTTTGTCTGGTGCCCCCTTCCCCACCAAAGTTATATCCTTAACTCCCAGAACAGTGCCTAGCATCATGTTCAATAAACAGGCACTAAATAAATGCTTGTTGAATAAGTGAATTCTCATCCAGGTGGCTCACTTCCCTATTTCCTTCAGGGATCTACTTCAATGTTACCTTCTCAGAGGGGCCTTCTCTGAAAAATCACATGCTTTTTCTCCTCGTTCTACCCTTTCCTAGTTCTTCGTAACTCTCAACACAATCTGACATTAAATGAGATAGTCATCTATTCTTTTTTTTTTTTATCATCCTCACCTGAGGACATTTTTCCATTTTTTGTTCAGACAGAGTGGGAAGGAGAGAGAGGGAGAGAGAGGGGGAGAGAGGGGGAGAGAGGGGGAGAGAGGGGGAGAGAGGGGGAGAGAGAGAGGGAGAGGGAGAGGGAGAGGGAGAGGGAGAGGGGAGAGGGAGAGGGAGAGGGAGAGGGAGAGAGAAACATCAACGTGAAAGGTACACATCGAGTGGCTGCCTCCTGCACAACCCAACCAGGGCCGGGGACAAACTGCAACCGAGATACGTGCCCTTAGCGGGAACTGAACCCGGGTCTCTCTGGACCGCAGGCCGATGCTCTAACTGCTGAGCCAAACCAGCCAGGGTGATATTCATCTATTCTTTATCTGCCTCCTCCACTAGAGGTACCATTGTCTTCCACAAAGTACTTAGAAACTGAACATGAACAAATAAAAATACCCAACCAAACAAAAACTCACAGACACAGACAACAGCATGGTGGTTACCAGAGGGAAGGGGTTGGTGTGGGGGTAATAAAGGGTAAAGTGGGCCAAATATATGGTGATAGAAGGAGATCTGACTTTGGGTGGTAAACACACAATGCAATATACAGATGATGTATCATAGCATTGTAAAAAAAAGAATAAAATATGAAAGAGAAAAAAACCAATCAAGATAAGCTCTCCAACTATTGTGCATCTCCTTTTTGTCCACTCATCACGGAGCTCTTTCCCTTCTGTCTATCCAACACCTCCTATAGCACTCTGTATTTTTCCTTAATTCAGAGTTGTGAATATCCATCTCAGAGTAAATCAGAATGGCGAGGAGACCTAAAATCTTGGGGGGAAAAATACACAATAAAGGAATTGAAGGAAGAGAAAACTCACTTGGGCCTTATGGCTAGGCAAGCCAAAGTGGCCCCAATGGGGTAAAAACAGGCCTAACAGAAGACAGTCCCTGAAAGATAGATCTAGCTGCATCACAACAAAGCGCATGCTCTTGGGCAGGTGTAAGGCAGGAAGGGCTGATTTGGGTGGTTATGAGTTCCCATGGAAGGAGAGGTTCAGTCAGAAGTGACAGCTACTCAGTATGTATGAATACTCTACAGGTTAAATGAGCACAGACAGGCTTCCTTCTATGATTTTATGAGTAGAAGTCTGGAGCGTTGTACTCTTCAAGTACAACAAAGTCTCCTTCTAAGCATCAAACATGCACTGTTTTAAAATATTTTGTAATTAAACTAACAAAAAGATATGAACTTTCTGTCAATACTGTACCACCTCAAGCTCAAAATAGCTCCAGGGTAAACATGAGTATCACACATTTATCATAGCAGAGTGACTTCTGAATTTCATTCTTTTATGATCAGATATCACCACCTATACAACATATTTATACAATCAAAAGCTTCTTTGACTTTAGATACTACCTGTTTACTTTATGATAGAAGAGGGAGATGGAACTAGAAGGTAACAGAAAGCTAAGAGGGGGCATCATCTGTAGCCTGAGGGAAGTGTAGTTTATATTTGGGTGACACAGGAGACACCAAAAGCACTTGCCTACCTACCTCTGGACTGACCTCTAAATCAAATGTGTTGAGTTCCCCCTTTACTCCCACAGCTTTTTCATAAAAACACTCTTGCAGAGATCACTGAATTGTTGCCCTCACTTCACTTAACACTGGTGTTTTAGGCATCAAAATTATGGTAATTATCTGCTTGAAGGCTAAAGCTCTGTGTTTACATTTAGGGAAAGAATGCTTGAAGAGAGCAGGAGAGTCACAAAAATGTCAAGCTGACAGAAATAAATGGTATGTGCCTATTGCTCACTTAAACAGATCAGTGTTTCAGTTATACAGTAAAATCAGGAAAGGATATAAAACCTTTTAAAGACAATGAGAAATAAAACCTTAATCAATCACTATTCTCACAGTGAAAGTCATATGTTTTTTAGCCTTTCCTGCCACCAATTATTACTATTAAGAGAATTCATATTTATGGACTTTTCTGGACCAATTTAAAATAAACTTTTATTACCAAAGATTTAGTTAGCCAAAGGTCTTAAGCAGAATAATTTAGCATCACCAAGTAGATAGCAAAAAATTCACATTTCTGGTTCCATTATCACCTATATCAGCTTACTTTCCTACTCTTGCCCTATCAGACCCCTTTTCTTAGACTTTTATTTGATGTGTCAAGCACATTTTCTTAGTTTACATTGAATTCATATGATAAATGGTTTCAGGTGGCCCCTTTAAGACCATAATGGTTCCATTAGTTTTTTACAATTAAGCAAAAGTTAGAGGACAACTATGGAGAAAATAAAATTACTAAAAAAGTGCTTATTAAAATTTTGACTAACACATATGAAAAATATAAGAGAAAATACTTCAGTCTAGTGGTTCCAGATGGATTAGGCTATATTTTAATAGAAAATGAATGTATTGAATAACAAGAAATCAATTAATGTTCTCTGCCAATCTAGATGCATCTTAATGAAATGAAGAAAAAGAATACACCAGCTTATGAAACCTGAGATCAAGGTCTAGTAAATGACAAATAAATTTTCTAAAATAATAAACCAATACTTATCAGTATGAGTAATAATTTAATATATAAGACATTGGAAACTCATGGAAAATTTCAGAAAAACTTCTAATATATTGCTGTGGGGCAGCAATTTTCAACAAGGTGCCACAAAAAATTTTAAGATATGCAATATCTGACTATTTAGTCAGGGAGCACTGACGTGTTTTCCATTAAGAGTGTCAAATAAGCCAGGCTGGTGTGGCTCGGTGGCTGAGCGTTGACCCATGCACCAAGAGGCTGCTGGTTTGATTCCTGGGCAGGGCACATGCCCAGGTTATGGGCCCAATCCCCAGTGGGGGGCATGCAGGAGACGGCTAATCGATGTTCTCTCTCATCGATGTTTCCATCTCTCTCTTCCTCTCTCTCTAAAAATCAATGAAGAAAAAAAATTATATATAAAAAAAATGTCAAATAAATAAATGACAATAGCCAACACAAACAACAACAGCTGTCCAATGTGAATGAATCAAAACTATACCCATCTTTTTGTCAGATTGGCAAAAAATATATTTTTGGGGGTGCCACAGAATTTTAGTAATTAGTTTATGTGTGTCATTAGATAAAAAGTTTGAAAATCACTGCTGTAGAGGCTATCCTCCAAAGGAGTAAGGACCATGGAGGGGCCCTGTCAAAGTAAGCACACCTTACAACCTGGAATCATCACACAGTCTTCTGATCCAAGGTGCTGTTTTTAAGAGATGGGAAGAATAAGGACGTAAAGAAAAGATATCTTTAAAAGACAAGGTGCCAAAGAGAAAAACAGGCATATTTATTTATTGGGAAGGGAAGTCTAGTTGGTTTTCAAAAACACATTTCTAACTCTACTACTACACCAGTTCAGGAAAAAACTCATCCAATGAACACAGAAGGGGTCAGACAGATACTATGGATACATTGTTATCAGCAGATGGGTGGCAGCTTGTCTCAAAGTACCCCTAGTGTGGTTCCATTGTTTACTTGTTAATGCTATTTCTTTATACATTGGATGGCAAAATCAGAAGCATTAAATCCATGCCTTAAGGATCAAATCTGGAACTGTGGTTTGACTATCATAAGCTAGTAACTAGTAGAGATGACAGACAAACATCAGAGAGAAAGACTAACAAGAAAAACGTCAGCAACAGACTAAGATCCAATGGTAAAGGTAATACTATCAAACAAGAAGCAAAATCGAAACATAGATAACTGGCCATGAGGTTGAAACCCAATGGACTTTCAAAGACAAAAAAAAAAAAAGATGGTTGGGTCAAGGAGCTTCAACTCTGAAAATGAAGATCAGGATTAAATGGTTAAAGCCACGAAAAGAAGCCAGGAGACACTAAACTCACAGATTAGAGCTTATTCATTTATTCTACAAACATTTACTGAAGAAATGCTGTGTGTCAAAGTAAGTGCTATGCAAAAACAAAATTATACACACACACACATATTTCCACATATATATATATTTGCAAATATGTGCAAGGCAAAAAGATGTCCAAATGGTAAGGGAGATGGTGAGATACAGATTATTTCCTGCACTCACCTGAGATAACGGTACATGCCTCTCACTTTACTCACCCCTCTGCTCAAAGATCATCATCCTATCACCCTGTTTCATTTTCTTCTTAGCACTTATTATTATCTGACACTATATTATATATTTGTTTATCTGTCTCTATGCCCCAATAAAATACACATTCCAAGAAGACAGGAATTACCTCTTTTGTGCACTGATGAATTCCCAGCACTACAAAAATGCCTGGCATATAATAATTATTTCAATAAGTATTTCTTGAAAGACTGAATGATTGCATTGTTTTATAAAAAGTCATAACAGAAGTATGCACATAATATAGAGCTTATAAGAAAAGAGGAAATTGATTGCTTACTTAGGTAGATGAAGGAACAAAGGAAACTTTGGAAAATCCTGGGGTTAATTAATGTAGGTGCAGAGAAACATACTGAACAATAAAATTATCTGGCTAGACACCAACCACAAGAAAAAAAAGTTATTTTAAATGCTTATGTTAGCCTAAACACTAGAGTCAGCCCTGTTTTTTTTTTTACCTAAACTATCTTCTTAAAACATGCGTTTCATTATGTGACACAGTCAAGAACCCAGACTTCCCACTGCATAGCCAACTAAACACACACTTGACTGTCAAAGCCATTTACAAAGTGGTCCTAAGCACTTCAACACAACTCTTCCACATATACCAGTGCCCTATCACAAAGCCCTGCCAAACTCTGGGCCAGGCTTGCGTCCACCTCAAGGCCCTTGCTCGGCCTCTGAATCTCAATCTAAATGCCCGTCTGCCTTCTTTTTCCCATGCAGCCCATGCCTGTTCATCAAAGTCTGGTCCAAGTCTCGCTTCCCCCTTGAGTTGTTCTCTGACATGAAATGTGCACATACACCTTTCCTCCCTTGGAACATGTACTGGATGCACAGCCAATATCATCTTCTCCCATTGCACTAGTTTTCTTTCTCCAATCAGGCTATAGGAAACCTCCATTTTACTTCCTCTGAGCACTTCATGTAATACTGAGACTCAGGCACTCAGTATACACATACACATACATTATATGTAGTTGATTAGATGGCTAATCTCTATTTTATAATAACTGATTCCAATGATTACTTACCAAGTCAATAAGGCTCTCTTGTATTCTGTTTAGAGTTGTTCTTAGTCTGCTACTACTAAGGCCTAGTCCTGTTGATTCCAACTGAAAAAGAAAAGAAAGGCGTGATAAATCGCTGTGGAGACAATCTTGCAAATGTTATAACTTCAAATTGACCCAAGCAAAGCATCTGATGAGTTTTCACTCAGTTTAGAAACACAAAACATCAAGCAAAGACCTCAAACCTCAGCCCTCAAGGGAACAAGAGAACTATTTACACGTGTGCATTTACAGGTCACACAGACATCTATCTATCTATCGAATGCATTTATCAGGAGAGAGTTCACCAGAATTTTTTCCCCAAAGTCATCATTTTTGGTTAAAAAAAACTTTAGATTTTAGATACTTAAAGATAGCATACTGTGTTGTATTTATGAAGAAGCATACTAATGTGTTACTAATTTATTTTTAACACAAATTAGAGACAGCCTAAACCCTTCATTCGAAATTTAATGAAATTTCTGTTATGCTTGGTAAACATTTCACAGTATAGAATTCTCTTCACTACAACAAAGCCAAAGCAGTTATAAAAATCTTCACACAAGAACATAAGTGAGAAATGAGACTTGACTGTTAAGACACGAAAAGTTGGCTCCTTGAGTGACAATTCTATTGCTGAATATGAATTTAATTTAAAGGTAATCATAGATACATACAGACATCTGGGGAAATGTTAAAATAGTCTGTATGAGCCAATAAATTATTAATAGCAAACTATAAAATATATCATCTCACTGACTGATTCATAGAAATTATATGTGTTTATACATACACAAGCATACACACACATTATTGTTCCTCATTCCTTCCTAAGATACAAGAATGAGAAATTACTTACACAACATGTGTTAGGAAGCCTCAAGCCAAAATAGTTGTGTGATGGCATAGTGTAGTAAAACATGAACTAATTTTACATGGTAACTTTACAATATTTTATTTTTGCTAGATTTTATAACTTCATCAATTCATTTTCTTTTTTCATGAAGGCATTATATGTTATTAAATTCAGCCATTTTAAGTATACAGTTTGATGAATTTTGGTAATTGTAACCAGTACCACAATCAAGATATAGAAGAGTTCCCTCGCCTGATGTCCTCAAGCCTTTTGTACCTCCTCTACCCTTACTTAACCCCTGAACTGCTCTCTGTCTTTGTAGGTGAACCACACAATAATTGCCAAATATCAGGTCAGTTACCTGCCCAATACTGTGTTGTTCTCCTTAGGAGCAGAAAAAGATAAACTCAGTAAGAGCTTTAGAAACACAAAAAGGAGGAGCAGAAACATTAATTCTGTGGCAGGCAGATGGTTTAGTTCAAAGACTTTCAATTATTTTAATAAATATTTGCCATTACGTTCTGAATATAATAGCGCCTGCTAAGGTTGTTAGCCAATATTTCAAATGTCTCATTTGCTATGTGGTGATTATACACTGGGCCAGATTTAAACAAGGCAACCTGCAGATTTTTCATTGCCAAAGTATGTCAAGGTTAGAAACAGATGCTGTATTTTTTCTGCCAAAAATTTGAATAACATACAATATGTTTATCATATCAAAGCTTAACATTAACCCATAAATAAGGCAATTAGGCAGGCAGAAAGCTGATATCAATAATTTTGTTGGACTTTTGATGGCTAATTTTCAAAATAATGCTATTTGTGTATTTTATACATAGGGAATGAACTGAACTTTATATTTAAAAAAATAAATAAATAGACTATAAAAGAAACACTTTCCCCGCAAAGGTTGACTTACTGAATCATTCCGACCAAAAAAGGTATATATCGCATATAAGTAATAATCAAACAGCTGAGACATGAAATGGATGACATCAAAGGCAATTGGCTTCAGAATGTTCATCATCTGCATATATTTACCTGAAAAGAAAAAATTAAGTAGAACAAAATTAAAATCCGTAAGTCTATAACTATAAAGTGACAATAAAAATTCTTTACCAAAACATTTTTTTAAATGAAATGTTACATTCTTTAGTCACACTAGCCACATTTCAAGTGCTCGATAGTCATTTGTGGCTAGTGGCTACTTTTTGGGCAGCAAAATACAAAACTGTTATATCAGCACTGATATAAATAATACTGATGAAGATTATTTACATCGCTATTTTACTGTTTGTCTAATATTCATGGAAATGCTACACTGGTCTACAAATGACACTGTACAAACACACAACACAGTTCCTTATTTCTTGGAGATTCCACTTAAAATAGTTTCTTCAAAAATGTTTAGGTATAATAAAACAGAAGACAATGTACTTGAGAAAAAGTGGGGTTTTTTTTCATAAGCGCGTGCGTGCACCCACACACACACACACACACACAGGAAAAGTAAAAAGGCAAAAAGAAAAAGGCCACATAAAAGGCACTTCCCCTTCCGCTGAATCCCAGCCCTGTGAAATCTTATGTCAGAGGCCAAGAACACTTCTTTATCACTACATCACTCAAGAGCTCGATACCCTCAAAATACCAAGAGCATATCCTCCTCATTCCTTCTTTTGGAAGATGCCAGTATTCCATTCTCCTTCCTCTAAACATATGATACAGTTACAGAAAAAAATTAAAAAGCAAAATTTATGCATTTATGAGCTTGCTAATATATCTGAAGGGTGCATGGAAGATGGGCTGAATCAAAGGACAAATAATAACAGGTCCCTGTATTTCTCTTTTATGAAAAATAACAGGGAAAGAAGCATATCTATTTTTAAAAATTCTCTTCTACAGAAGATGTTAAAATTGGCCATTTGCTTAATTTCCAAATGATCAAATAATTCAGGCGCTGACTCTACCTCATGTAACTGCTGTAAATTTTAACTGGTACTATTGAAAACACCATGACTCAAGAGAAAACACATTAATGGCAGTAGAAAAAAATGACAAATTTACTCTAATAGAAATTTCTACTATCAAAACCATGTCTCTATTACCTAAGAACTCAGTACATCTGTCTTAATTTACATGAGATGATAAATAATAGTCAGTTTATTAGGAAGAGAGACACAAACCACACACACATCAAAAAGTAGAAACCATTCAACTCAGATTTTATTCTTCCTCCTACTTGTAAGTCTTTTGTTTCAAATCATCTTTTGCAATTATTTCATACAGACATTCTATTTTTAATCACAATTTTAAAATATTTGAAAAATATGCTCCTAGAACATTCTGGATCACTATACAGATATTTCATCAATTATAAACATACAGTTTGTTTGTTTGTTTATTTATTTTCAGATAGAGCGGGCGGGAGAGAGAAACATCAATGTGAGAGAGACACATCGAGTGGCTGCCACCCACACAACCCCAACCGGAGCGGGGGACAAACTGCAACCGAGGTACATGCCCTTAGCGGGAACCAAACCCGGGACTCTCTGGTCTATGGGCCGACGCTCTAACTGCTGAACCAAACCGGCCAGGGCAACATACAGTTTATTAAACTGTAACAATTTACACATAAAATTATAAGACACTGTGAAGAAAAAAAAAAGGAAAAGTATTATGTTACATTACTTTAACCTGTAAAAGAAAAAGAAAGGTGAATAGGCAGAATGAGAGAGAATGCAGATATCTGGGTTGAGACATTCCACAATACAAAGCTCCTCTCCATTCCTAATAATAAGATTAGGCATTGTTCACATAATTAATCTTAAGGAAAGACACAGAAATAATTATTAATAGGTAAAACCTATTTTAAATGTGCATTCAGAAAAAAACAAACAACTAGATGTTCCCTATCACTCTGAAAAAAAAATTTAAACAACTGTATTCATTCATTCAATCAACTCATGTAGCCAACACTTTTTGAAGGCTTACTATGTACTTGGCCTTGTGTTAAGACACAAGGAATTACAGTCCCTGCTCTCAGACCTTAAATGATCATACATGGAAGGCAGCCATTGATAAGCAGCCTGCCAGTATATTAAAAGGTCCTTCCAGTTCAAGAGAGCCGAGCAGCCTCTGGAGGCCTGAAGAACCTTATGTACCTCCTCAGATTACTGAATTAAAGGAGAATTTTACAATGAGTTAAGCCTGTATCTATGAAGAGAAGAGACTGAGGAGATAAAGGCAGGTAGGTATGATCACCAGAAAATGGAGAAAATCAGAAAAATTTCTATACCAGGGGTTGGCAAGCCTTTCCTTTAAAGACCAAAGAGTGGAACGTTTAGGCTCTGCATGCCACGCAGTCTCTGTGGTGACCACTCACCTCCGCTGGTCTCTTTCCAACTACTCGACTCTGCCTTTGTAGCACAAAAGCAGCCATGGGCAAAATGCAACAACTGAACTGGATGCATTCCGACAAAACTTTATTTACAAATACAGGCAGCCAGACGATCTGGCCTGCGGGCTCTCGTTTCCGAAACCGCTTTACTAGATGACGGACGGTGAATGGGGGCATGTTGATGGAAAACGCAAAGACATTAATAAAGCATAAAAGGACCACAAAGGAGGTGGGAGATATTAGCTAGGATGGTGACTGCTTAGAATCAGCAGGTAGAGGAAGAGAGGAGTGAGAAACAGGGCTAAAAAATGAAAGGTTAACTGAAGGTCCACATGGGGGATGAACTGCACCAGTCTGCATGTCCCCCTCTAACACTGTCCCTCATCAGCAGTTACACTACAGGTTGCCAGAATTTTCCCACAGACAAAAACAAAAGAAAAAACTCTTAGGATTCCTTTCTAAAAGAATTAAGCAAACTAAACAAAAAAAAAAAAATTAGGCAAACTTAAAAAATAATAAATTAGAAAAGCGAAGTCTTCTAGAGTGAATGTGGGCACCACATATTAAACCTACCTCATTCTGGGAATTTGGAGATCTGTCCCCATAATGTAAAGGCTGCTGGCAAATCCACTCAGCCCTGCCCTACTCTATACAAAGTTCCCAGTCAGGATTCTTACTAAGGAGAAAGAGCCAGCTTGAACAGTTTTAATTACTCAGAAAGGGACACCCACAATAGCTGTATAGGTCTTCTATTTAAGATATGAATAACCAAACATCATCAAGCCCATAAGGGAAACTCAGAAAGTAAAAGTAAAAAGAAAAACTAACCCCAGAGGAAATAGAGTAATTCAAGCTAAAGAAGAGAAATATAATAATTATGTAAAACCCTGTAACAGAAGAATATGGAGGGTAAAACCAAAACAGGGAATACAGAAGGGCTCTTAAAGATTAAAAATATAATTTTTAAAATAAAAAGTTAAATAGGAGAAATGGGAAAAAGAAAGAATTTCAGATAGTACAGCAAAAAAGACAAGGATAGAGTCCGGCCGGTGTGGCTCAGTGGTTGAGCGTCAACCCATGCACTAAGAGGTCGCTGGTTCAATTCCTGGTCAGGGCACATGCCCAGGTTGTGGGCCTGATCCCCAGTGGGGGGCATGCAGGAGGCGGCCAATCGATGTTCTCTCTCATCAATGCTTCTCTCTCTCTCTTCCTCTCTCTGTCTAATATCAATCAAGAAAATATAAGTAATTAAAAAAAAGAGAGAAGGACATAGAAAACATTAGAGAAACAATGAGACATAAAGGGCCAACCTAAGAGGCTAAAGACCTGAGTAATGGGAAAGTAAAGAAAAAGAGAACAGAGAAAATGGGAAGGTGAAATTATCAAAGAAATGGCAATACCAGTCACAGCTGAGAAATACAGAAACCTTCAGACTGAAAGGCTCACAAGCTACCCAACACACAATGAAAAAGAACTCACGCCTAGATACCTCAATAGAGAATTCTGAAACATCTAGAAAAAAATGCTAAAAGCTTTCAGAGAAAGAAAAGCAATTCACCTACAATAAAATGAGTAGAACATTAGAGGTTTCAACTCTCTGAGGAGAATTTTCAAAATCTAATTCTATACACAACTAAACTGTGTTTCAGTAAAAGGCCTGAATAAAAGACATATTCAGACTGACTGGAATTCAAAAAACTTACCTCTCATCACCCTTTTCTGGGCAATTACATCTAAAAGAAAGACAAACAGAAAGAGGCCAAAAAATTGCCTCCATTCTGGTGGCAGGGAGTGGTGGGGTGGGAGAATGCCACTTTTCATTACAAGCCCTTCTTTATTATTGAATGTGTTACTTTGAGATGTACTGCCTTGATAAAAAATATAAAAGCATGGCTCTGAAATTAGCCTTCCCAGTTTCAAAACTGTGGCCAGTGGCCCAAGTGGTGCAGATGCACGCTGCCCTCCCTTTCCTCCCTTCTGGAGTTCCTTACAGGCCACAGAGAGAGCAGTGGACACAGCATGCTTTGGGAACACTGAAGAAGGCTATCTATTATACAGCCCAGATGACCAAGAAGGCCATCTCCTGCCAAATTATCAACTGCAAGAGGTTCCTGTTCCTGCCTCCAACACATACTACAACCCCTCTGAACTCTGTCCAGGGATAAGAATTAATGCTCCTTTGTTCCTCCACTGGCTGTGAAGCATGCAAGTTAAGAGCTTACTGGTGCTAGGATCAGACAACCTGGACTCTACCACTTATCAGCTGTGTGACCTAAGGCAAGTTATTTATCTCTGGGCTTCAATAATTTGATGCATAAAAAGGGTATTATGAAGAATTCATCAGAAAATGCATGTGAAGTGTTTACACAGCGTATAATAAGGGAGCAAGAAATCTTAGCTATTGATATTATTTTAAAATAGTTATAATTATAATGAACTCAATAAGGGATAAGCATAGGGTGTTATTTGAAGAGAATCTAACCCAGTCTGGAGATGAGGAAAAGCTTCCCAGGGAAAGCACTGTTTAAACTCTCTTACCCTAGCCCAGCCAGTGTGGCTCAGTGGCTGAGCGTCAACCCACGCACCAAGAGGTCACCAGTTCGATTCCCGGTCAGGACACATGCCCAGGTTGTGGGTCCGATCCCCAGGGGGACATGCAGGAGGCGGCCAATTGATGTTCTCTCTCATCAATGTTTCTCTCTCCCCCTCTCCCTTCCTCTCTCTCTAAAATCAATAAAGAAAAAAAATTTTAAAAAAAACAAACAAAAAAACTCTCTCACCCAAAATCTAGACCATGAGCCCTGCATACTCATGGGGAGGAGACACACAGAGGGACTGGTAAAGAAACCAACCAGCAGCAGCATGGACAAGGATCACAACCAGGAGGAGGAACAGTGGGTCTGCCTTAACCAGTTCATCAGTAAGGGGCACAGAGAAGGTATTTGACTACCCCAAGAAAGGTGGCCCAGGAAAATTCAATCAGTGAGCCATGAATGCTATGCAGAGGAGGGAATACAAGGGTAAGGAGAAGGCACTGGAAGTGTGTGTGTGTGTGTGTGGGGGGGGGGGACTTCTTCCACCCTCAGTGCATTATGACAAGACAGGAGGAAAAGTATTTCTGCAATATTCAAGATTTTTTAAATTATGGTTTGTCACTCCAACATATATATATATTGGGCACCTACAAAAGCAAAAGGCACTTGGCTGGGTGCTCTATATGCTGCAAAGATGATGCAAACTCTCTTCATCTCTAGGAGCTCACAATCTGATGGGGTAAGAGCAAGAACAGACTCTGAGTTGGAAGGATGCTCATTATTCTTACTGTAGTTGCACTAAGTTGAAAGATCAGCAAAGGATATAAATAGCACATAAAGGCACAGTGGATATGCTACAAGTGAGGCACCGAGGAAAGGAAGGAAAGGTTACTTTAGCGCAAGCAATTTAGAAAAAATGTATTGAACAATGAAATGAAGAGCAGAGTGAAAAATGAACAGGTATGTTACTAAGTCCCTGGCTACCAGTTTTTATTCTGTTGTTTGAATATTATATCTTAGCCCCCCAAATATCCAATATCATTTTCTTGTAACATGTACTGAGGGATGACACTTCTTGGATCATCCTTTCAAAATACCATGTTGTAGATCAATTCAGAAAGTGTTTTAAGTCTGTTTAAAACTATAATATAAATAATATAAATAAAATATAAGTACTTTTAAAGAAACAAATATTGAAATATAATCTAAATTAAGCAATGATAAAATTTCCCTTAAACCTCACATGTAAAAATATTAAGTTTCTTGAAAAAAACAACTTTTAATTTAAACATGAAGCAAGATTTTAAAGTTTTAAAACAAAAAATTTATTGTGGTACTTCTTTATAAGATTGTACTTATAATTTCAATGACCCTATAACTTGATCCCTAGTATTTAAAATAAGTATTTTGAAAACAATTGATATGATTTAAATAGACTATTATACAATAAAAACTGTTCCTGTTATTTAAACACACATCATTTACATTTCAAATGGAACAGCACACAAAGGAACCAATGGTTCTCAAAGTTTGGTTCTTGGATCAGCAGCATTAACATCATCTAGAAATTTTTTAAAGATGCACATTCTCAGGTTACATCCCAGACCTACTGGATTAGATATTCTGGGGTGAAGTCCAACAATCTGTGTTTTGATGCATGTTAAAATTCAAGAGTCACTGGCTTAGATCATCATAAAAGACCGATAAAGCATGGTCTTCTTGATAAGCTTTTATCTCTTGGTTTTCCAGATCTCCTCTTAACTTCCTTTTCTCCTGCCCCTACCATTCATTCACAGCCTCCTTCATGGGCTTCTGCCCACTGAGTTTATCCACTGCCAAGATAAACTCATCCACTACCACGGTTTAACTCATTTTATACCAATGACTCCAAATATGTATCCTGACCATGTTTATTCTCCTGATCTCCAAATCTATTTATCCAAATGCCTATAGGCTATTTCTATTTAAATATCCCAGAGGTACTTACAGATGTCCAAACCTGAACCTATCACCAGCCCCCAAACTTGGTCTTCCTCTTATCTTTCCTATTTTAGTTGTGATAGTATAACTGTCACACAAATCTAAAATTTAAGAATGATCTGCCGTACATATTCACCAATTTCGTCCACTGTATTTCCAAAATCTCTCAAATCTGTCTCCACTGTTCTATTACAAGGGCACTGCTTTAAGCAGACAAAAGTCCTCATCATCTCTTACCTGGGAGACTTCAACAGCCTCCCATCTAGCCTT
Organism: Tadarida brasiliensis; assembly: GCA_030848825.1. Lineage (NCBI taxonomy): Eukaryota > Metazoa > Chordata > Mammalia > Chiroptera > Molossidae > Tadarida > Tadarida brasiliensis. The sequence continues at coordinate 69,772,640 of CM061267.1, read as the reverse complement.
TGACCTCCCCCAGCTTCTCCTTTAACCCAGGTCAATCCAGTATTTAAATTGTGGCCAGAGTAATCTTTTTTTTAAAAAAAGAAGGAAAAGCAATCTGCTTGTGTTTCTCCCCTGTTAAAACCCTTAGTAAGTCCATGTCCAGGGAACATCACAGAAGCTTCACAGGCCAGGATCTAAGACCTCTGAAACCCAGTTCCTGCCCACCTTTCTTGCCTCATCCCCCCTGCCTCTATCTCCCACCTCCCATCGTGCTTCTCACATGCAGCAAACGAAACTGCTGCATTCTGTGAACATACCACGTGTTGCACATGTTGTTCTCTGCACTCTGGCGAGAATGCTTTACCAAGGTAATAGAGTCTATTCATCTGTCAAAGGCAGCTGCTGTGTCAGCTATCCAGTGAGTCGGCCCTTTTATTCTGTATGTTATTTCCCATGTTGGGCTCCTTAACTATATAGATTATGTCCTGTGCGTGACTATATTTCGAAAAGCTAGCAGAGTGCCTGGAACAAAGTAGTAGCTCAAAAAAAAAAAAAAAAAATCTGTTGGATTGAAAAATTAGTGAATCAATACACATGGCAGAAAAAGACTAATTTCCTTAATGTAGAAACTGAAACAATTACCTTATTACTTAAAATGGGCAATTAATATGAATAAGTAGCTCACAAATAGAAATGTTTAAGCATATTCAAAGATGCTTAAACTCACTCAACTTAAATGCATTTGGAATGAAATGCCCTTTTTTTAATCCATCAGACTGGCAAGCATCTGAAGTTGGATGGTACACAGTGCTGCTGAGAGACTGGGAAAAGATACTCTCACACACTGTTGGATAAACTAACAGAACCTCTTTAGTAAGTTCTTTAGTAACTTCTTTGTAAATCGAAATGTCCATCAACACTGAAAATGTATAAACTCTTTGATCTAGCATGAGGAAACATTTTTAGGAATCTGTCCTACAGCTGTATCTGTATGGACAAAGATATATCAAGTATATTTTCTGTGATGGGCATTGTTTGAAGCATCAAATGACTTGAAACAAATGTTAAAAGATAAAAGACTTATAAATGGTACATCTGTACAATAGGATCATAAAAAAGAATGGGCTTTATGCATACTAAGTTAAGCAATATCTTAAGATATTTTAACTGTAACTTTCAGAAAGTTGAAGGAAAAAAATGCCAGATGAAGAACACTATATATAGCGTGATCCAATATTTTAAACAAGCAAAAAAACACACACACACACACACACACAAAACAAGGAGAGGAGACTCACATATTAAATATGCTTATAAAGCATATTAATATTTCCAAAAGAAATCAGGAGAAACTGGGTAGCTTTCTCTAAGGATAAAGACTTGGAGGTCAGGGGCTCTGTTTATATCCTGGGGTATTTTCATTTTTAAATATTTTCATGTATTGCCTTTTCAATTTAAAACACTTTGTGATAAAATAACTAATATTAATGCTCCACTTAAAAGAATATACTAATGAACCCTGGCCAGTTTGGCTCAGCAGTTGGGAGTATCGGCCCGTGGACCAAAGAGTTGCGGGTTCAATTCCGGTCAAGGGCACGTACCTCGGTTGTGGTTCATCCCCAGCCCTGGTCCGGGTCATGTGGGCGGGAGGCAACCAATCAATGTGTCTCACATCGATGCTTCTCTCTCTCTCTCTCCCCTTCCCACTCTACCTGAAGATAAATGGAAAAATATCCTCGGGTGAGGGGGAAAAAAAAAGGAAGCAGGTGGTGGATCTCTTCCCTCCTCTTTCTGTGTTCTCTCCACCATACACACTGCACCTCAGCCACACTATGCCTCAAAATCCCTTAGATGTACATATTCTGTTTAAATCCTGGTGCATGTGCTGGTGTGTATTTCTTCCAGCTACTAAAGTAATAATTTTGTTGTAAGATCTGTAGTTTTTACAACTATGGATTTTGGCAGCCTATTTCCTGCCCCTCAGCCCTATCGTAGCACTGCAGTGAGAGCTGCCTCCAGGACACAGACCTGGAACACCCAGGCTATATCAGAGGTGCCAGATTCCCTAAACTTTTTCATCCTCTATCGACAAAACTGTCAGGCTTTTGGATTTGTCCTCTGCACTTGGAAAACACTCCCTGAGCTTTTCTAACAGATTTAAGTGCCACCTGAGGCTGGGAAGCCCCATTAACACTCTAGTTTAATCTCTCCTAATTATCTGTCAAATATACATGCACTGAAAACAACATTTTGAACATGCCTTTAATGTTCTAAAATGTGTCTCCCAACTACTGAATAATTAGTTCCTTCATCTTCCCAGCACCCAAAATTAACCTATCTTATTTATACAACTGTACTTCTGACTTTTTAAAAGAGATATTACCTTTGCCAGTTTATAATCTTTAAGCACTGTATGCAATAACTACAGGGAATGGAATAGTGCATTTACTAGTCAGAGACCCCTTAGTGAGTGGTTCCCTTAAAGTTTTATTTTATAAATAGTACAAACTGAAGATAAAGAACATCCCAGGGACAGAGAAAGTGGTGGACTTAGAAATCTACTGGGGAAATAATGGCAGCACCTAACCCCAGCCCTAAATGGGAAGACATGAAAGGTAAATGACCATACTAGGCATTGTTTCCTAATTGCAACTACAGTAAAAGTTCTGGTGGTGGTGAAGGCTGAAAGTACAATGGTCAGACTCTCAGTTCACTGAGTCAAGTTTTATCCAGGATTGCTCTGCTTTACAGGGCTGACATATCAAAGGCCCAGAAGAACGCAGTTTTTCTCAGTTTCTATAAATCCACTGTTAAAAAAAACAATGTCCACTGTGTCAACCAGTAATCCTTACATAAAAACGGGCTGTCACTGTCTTCTGAATTTAACCTCTGCAGCACATTTCTATCATTATTTTATCCCTTTCTTAGATAATGAGGATAGGAGAATGTACTCCTTCATCTCCTTATGCCTACCAAGAACTGAGGATTTGCAGTTGTTGTTTGCATTTAACTGAATGAAACATGATTTCTCCCATCCTCAATTTTGTTTTAGCCTTATATTTTATTTGATTCTACTGAATATATGTCTTTTAGAGTAAAATGCATCATGATACCCTCTAGTCATTTTTGAACTGGGTAAGTTAAAAAAATATAAACAGACACTTAAATGTATTTAATTGTATTATTTTCCCCATAACATGGTTCAGCTCTTGCTCTTCTCTCCATGTTCAGATTGGTGCTATACTTTCAGCCCGCAATCTCAGGATAAAGACACACAAGGAACAGAACAAAGATGATTAGGAGTCAATACGCAATGATAAACCTTTGTGGTTGAAAGCCACTGGTGTTAGGGTGGTCAGTTACTTCAACATAACTAAGCAAAAGCTGACTTCATTATACTGCATCTCAAGCAGCATATTCAGACACTGAAAACTGGTGAGTCCAGGAGGCTGAGGAAGATGACAAGAATTTTGGAATATCTGTATCAGTGAGGACTATATAAGGGAAGTGAGCACACTGATCCTGAAGAATGGATTGGGGAGGAGGATATAAAAAAAGGAAAAACAGTATAACCACCACAAATCTGAAAAGTGACCACATGGAAAAATAGGAGAAAAAAAAATATAGACGTACTCTTTTTGCTTTTAAGGACAGAACTAAGACAACAAAATTACAGAGGAAGAGATTGGTTTACCATAAGGAAGAGATTTCTACCAATTAAACCAATCTAATGCTAGAATGACTAGTCTTGCAAAATAAAAGGCTTCCAGCGACTGTAAGAAATACAACAAAGGCTAGCTGGCCTCTACATATTAGGGGCATTATAGGGGGAAAAAAATCCTTATTTTATGGGAATTTATACCAGATGACCTCTTAGAACCCTTCCAATTCTAATTCTATAAATTCTAGAGAGGAACTCATGACTCTGTATTTAGTTAACTCTCTTTGATAAAGAAGAAAAGCTAATTTCCCTGGCAATAATCAGCCATAAAATAGCTTTGTAGAATCTGTCATTTTCTTTGTCATGAAAATATATACCTTTTCTTTTCCTCTCAATTCATTATTACTTCTCCACTATTTTCCCTAAAGAAAGTGGGACTCCTAAAAACCATTTTGTCTACTTTATCCTACTCATTAATGAAATGCAAAAATTATCTTCAAGAACACAGACCATTGTAGCAGAGCTAAGTATAATCAAACTAGGCAATAGGAAGTCATCATCTTCATAAAAAGAATACAGTGACTTTTATAGAAAACCACTATACTCCTTACTAGTATAGATGACTCAATTTGAGAGACACCTCTATAATTTTGAGATTTGAAGGCTGAGATAGCATATAAAATGTTGAAATGCTGACATTAAAAAAATCCACATCAGTCCCTCTCACATCTCTCACCTCTCTCTCTCTCTCCCCACCTTCCTTCTCTCCCTTCCTCCCTCCTTCCTTCCCTTCCACTCTATCTAAAAATAAATTCCTCAGGTAAGGATTTAAAAAAAAAAGAAAAGAAAAGAAAAAAAAGAATCAACCTATTTTAAAACAAAAGAAAAATAAAATCCACATCATCTTCAAGCCTAAATATTTTAAATGTGGCATTTCTTCATGGTTTTGCCTTCCACACAATCATCAACAAAGGTCTTATCTGTAATAAGAATTACACTTCCTACAGTGTGAATGTTCAGCTCGCAGAACACCTGTGCCTAAAAATGCCAGAGAATCACAATTCACTTTGCTGAACTAACAGGAAGATGGTAAAAATCCATGGAGTAATTAACTAAAAAATAATGTATGAAAGTAAAACTGGTATTATCATCATCTTACATGTACCTCTACCTCACACAGAGAATTTTTCATTACATTTCAATTAACTGGAATATTTTAGAAAATGTGGAAGACACAAATACTTACTAAGTAGGTAACTGAAAAAGACAACCGACATTAATTTTAATATTATACTATTTGGAACAATTAAGATGTGAAAACATTGACATATGACGATCTTAAATCCTTCACTGCGGTGGGCACTGGATATATGCATAACCCATGCACAAAGACAATAGTGTGGTAAAGGCCTAGAGTGGGGCGGGGCTGGGTGGAGGTGGGCAAAGGCAGAATTGGGGGACATCTGTAATAGTGTCAACAAAAATAAATAAACAATTCAAACTTTTAAAAATGCAAGTAAAAATCACTTGGTAACAAAAGCAGACTAATTGAACTGCTATAATGATTTTCTTAAAAAAGGTGTAGCTACTTACCAACAAGTCTTATTACATTCAGTGTTGTATTTGTTAAGATGGGTGCATTTACTTTATTTAGACTGTAGTCTGATTTCTTCCTGCTCTTTAGGGTTTCTCGAGAAATGCTTAATATAGAGAAACAAAAGAGTTGTAATTAGGGTTGTCAAGTAGTAAATCAGTACGTTATCCAGCTTAGGGTCTATCCTTCATTCATTAACTAGTTATTGAAAATCTTACCATGTATCAGGTGGCAATATCGATATTATTATCCTCCTGTCCTTACAGAGCTTACAATCCAGAGGGAAAAAGAAATTAGTAAGCAAAAAAATAAAGTACTATAATGTATTTCTTTGATTCCAAGACATTAATAATCAACCATTAATAGAAACTATGTCACTTTAAAAAAAAACAAACAGATGTTCTAGGGAAATTACAAATCAAATGTACCAAGCATCCTGATTTCAGATCTATAAATATGAAAAAATACCCTCTTTAGAATCTGAGGTAAGTATAAGATATGATGGTCGAGGCTGGAGTTGGGAGGTGGGGTCTAGATTCAAAGGAAAAGTAGAAGTGATATGGTAAGTACAGAAAAAAAGGGGTCATGTCCTAAGGTCAAAGGTAAGAGAAAACAGAGCTCAGAGACACCCACAGAATTCACAAGGCTAGCATGGAGGAGTGGGGCAGACTAGTGACAAGAAAGGAGGTAAGCAAAGGCCAGATGACCAAAAGCAATCACACCTAATGAGTATGAACCTTATATTGCATGAAGTGGTGAGCCATTAAAATTTTAAACAGGTGAAGGACATGATCAAATTAGTACATAAGAAAAAAATATAAATTTGTATCCAAGAATGGATTAGGTGGCAAGATCGGAGACAGGAAGCCAAGACAAGGGGGCTGATTCAATAATCTAGCACAGAAATGATTTTTGCATGAACTAGGATGGCACAGTGAAACACAAGGAATTCTGATACATTTAAGAGACACTTAGAAGTTGGAATTGATGATAACTGTTAACTGATTGACTGTAGTTAGTAGTTCATATTATTCATACTTCTCAGGAGTAAGTTAGGACAGTGTAGGAGGCTACATGACCCTACCAGAAATGCAAGTATATACACATATACTGGCAGACACTATTTTACTCATTCATTTCAATTTAATTAGAGCTTTCCTTCTGGATACAATATACCCAAAACATGCAACAGATTCATTATATTTGGTTCATAATGGATCATAGATGTAGATATTTAAATATTATACATATGTGAAAACCAATGGAAATAAATTTTCCCAATTAAAATAACCACAACTACACAAGTTGTTCACTTTTGAGGGGAGAGATTTCAAAGCAATTAAATATAACTAGGTACTTTGGGGGTAAAATATAGAGAAGAGTATGCTTAAACTTGTCATTAATAATAAAGTATATGTGTGGTTATTAAATGCCTGACTGTCATAAAATTAATTCACTTACACATCAGAATTAGGCCCACTTAACTGGGAGAAAGTGACAAAAAAAAAACAACCTTATTTAATTCTCCAAGTTTTGTCTGGCTGCTGTGGCTCAGTGGTTGAGCATTGACCTTCCCGGTCAGGGCACATGCCCAGGTTCTGGGCCCGATCCCCAGTGGGGGGCATGCAGGAGGCGGCCAATCAGTGTTCTCTCTCATCGATGTTTCTATCTCTCCTTCTCACTTCCTCTCTATCTAAAATCAATAAAAAGAAAAAATAATAATTCTCCAAGTTTTTAAAGAGAACAGTTTATCACAAAGCAAAACTCAAGTACAAAAAGGGAGCCTAACAGAAGGCTCAAATAGTGAACATAAAGGACATGGGAGAATAAGTGAAGACTTTCTATATTTACTAGATTGAGGAAGAAACTCCACATACAAAAAAATGACTACTTTCCTCCTGGAGGTTTTCCGATCTATGTGAAGCACAAATTGCCTCCAAAGGCAACACTGATCATATAAATCAAAAGTTTTGTTTGTTTCTTGCAGAAACTATTGATCTCTAAATTAAGAACTCTTTGCTTATGTCCATTATCAAGAAAACTACATTTTTAGCATTTCAAGAATCATTTTTTAAAACATGTTAACTTCTGCCACATGATGTTATAACAGAAAATTTTAATTTGATTTTTGTTTTTTCTTACCCTTCAAAGGCAATCCTATATGTGAAGTGTGAACATAAAAAGCGAAGTGCCACCTGATCTGTGTAATTTTACCTTTTCACAGGGGCATCGCCTGTCTGCTCGTCCACGTAATCGCGTTTTAGTTCCTCTGGGACATCGCTGTCACTGTCATACTCCTGATAGGCGCTTTTTTCCTGTTCATCAGACTCATACTGAAGAAAACACAGAATATTCAGCAATGCATATGAAAAGCCAACCTTCGCTGGAGTCCTTCAACATAAAAGTATCCAATTTATAAAAAGTAGTTACAGAAAAAATTTCTTAAAAACTTAGCTTTCATTTTGCCATCAAGAATCATATTATCCTTCCATTTTCTTCTTCATCATCCTATCTACCTTAACCAGCTCAAAAAAAAAAAAAAAAAAAAACAGAAAGAAAGAAAAAGAAAATACAAACATTATACCTAAAAAGCTTGTAAATATCCAAAAAAAAAAAAAAAATCAAACATGTACATAAGGAAAATAAATATCCTGCTAGGCCTTAGGAGAAAAAAAAAGTGTTCATGTGATTTTAAAAAATATAATCTCTTCTTGCCCTGACTGGTGTTGCCCAGTGGTTAGTGTCAGCCCATGCACCAAAGGGTCACGGGTTTGATTTCCAGTCAACAACACGTATGTTGCAGGTTCGATCCCCAGCCCTAGTCATGGTGTGTGCAGAAGGCAATCAATTGCTATGTCTCTCTCACACTAGTGTTTCTCTCTCTCTCCTCCCCTCTTTCTCCCATTCTCTCTAAAATTCAATGGAAAAAAATATCCTCAGGTGAGGAGTAATAAAAATAAAAATAAAAATCTCTTCTTCCAAGTAGTTTCAGCACAAGTTCCAACTTGTCAACTCATTGTAAAGAGGTTGAGTATACATTCTGGCACACTGGAATTGTTAATGCAGCTTAATAAACACATGCAACACGCATGCATCCCATTCATTATGATGAATTAGATTTAATTCCAAAAGAGACTTAAAAAATTATGCTTAACAACTAGGGGCTACTGAGACCAAAGCCAAAAATGGTGGGGTTTTTTAAAGGAAGGGTACCTTCCTAACATTTTCATCATCTTTACGGCATCATTGCCCAGTGCCAGCATGGGAGAGGAGTGGAGTCCATGCACAGCAAAGGAAGCAGTGGCATCATCATCAAATATTATAAATTAATATGATTAAATAATGGCTAACATTTATTAAGTTTTAACCAAACACTGTGCTAAGTGCTTTCATGAATTATCTCACTGAATTTTAAAAACAATTCTATTAGGAAGTTTTATCTTCATGTGCCAGTTCAGGAGACCAATATAGTGATGACACAGAAAGAAGTTAACCTGATTCAGTAACTACTTTTTGAGACTCCAGAGCATTATGACAGGCCATATTAAGATGTGGACCCTGACTCTCAAGGACTTATGCTGGACCTGGAAAGATTAGATCACACATCAATAACTGCAGACGAGCATTGCAGGTATGCTCCCCCACTTGTACATAAGTAGTCCTGATGACATGCAGAAAGGTGTTCTACACAAACTCGGGTCTGCTAGTTATAACAACAGGGCTTCATGATTCTACAGTATAATAGATCCTCATTTTCAAGGATTCTGTATTTGCAAATTTTCCTACTCACTAAAATTTATTTGTAACCCCAACAATAATACTTCATGATACTTTCATGGTCATTCACAGATATGGGTGGAGTGGCGACATTTTGGGGTCACCCAACATGCATGTTCCCAGCTGAGGGCAAACAAGGTGACACTCTTTTTTCTTTTATCAGCTCTCCTACTGTAAACAAGTGTCCTTTTTACAGTCAATTTAGTGCTACATTTTTTAATAGCCCCTAAACATAATACTAAGTGTTGTCTGGTGTTCCTAAGTGCAAGAGGACTATAATGTGCCTACTGCAAAACCACATGTGTCACAAAACCTTCATTCAGGCGTGAGTTTATAGTGCTGTTGGCCATGAGTTCACTGTTAACAAATCAACAGCATACGTTAAATTAGATGTCTTTAAACAAAAACACACATAAAACAAAAATACATATATTGATCAGTGACTAGAGGCTCACAAGTACCTAATTACATATTTCCCCTAGGTTCTATATTTGCTAATTCAGGGTTCATGGCAACTTTAAAGAACACAATGCCACAAACAATGAGAATCAAATGCTATGTGAAATTTAAATTGAAAAAAATCACCAGTACAGAGGGCTATTATTTCAAAAATATTGAAATGACTTCTAATTCTTTTCAGTGTAGTCTACTTTACCAAGGCAAAGTTTCACAAACAATCAATAAATTGTCATTTTAAACATGATTTACTATAAAATAACTTCTACTTCATGATAAAAAGTGATAATGGTATATTTTCATGGCAATTTAAAAAAATTACATCTTCACTAAACGAAAAAGAAAATGCCAAAACTAAAATACACAAATTCAACAGATTTTTATCAAATCTGAACAGTTTTCAATTTCAGCTTCATCAAACCTAAAACAAAAATCATACTGGGTCCCTCTGGAAATTATTAAGATCAAAAAGACCCATCCAAATTAAATATTGTGAAAACATCTCATAGGTAACTTTGAAGTAAGCATTCCCTCATTGCAATTATGGGGAAACTGAGGGTCACAAAGTTAAAATAATTTGTGAAGGACCACAGAGCTAATAGAAAGTTTGCCTTCAAACACTTATCATTAACTCACACTACCTCTATTTTATATTGTCTTTTGAGCTGCTCACAGTGTTATTAAAACATCATACTTCTAAATCCAAAAAGAATCCTGCCAGGTCACTAATCAAGACATTATCCTCTCTTAGTAAAAGGACATAGAACAAAATGACACTCTTAGTTGCCCAAGAGTGGAATGCAGAAAAAAGTGCAGATGATCTATTCCCTCAAACATCCATGTATCCAACAAATCAGATAAATATGCAATAAAGAACCTATATTCCTATTCCATTAATAATCTGGTAAGAACATAAAGTAGTCTAATAAGAACACTAAGTAAATATATAGGCAAAATTTATCATTCAAAAGGACAATGTCAATAAAGCATATTGTAAAACCATTATCTGTACAAACAGTATCACAGGAACATATGTATATAGGTAGGAAGATGGGTGGTGATGGATAAATAAATCTAGCCAATTACCTTACTCAATAGGTAGAATACTTTTCAATAAGAAAACCTCACTTAATGTTCCACAATAGGTTTTAAAAACAACACATACCCCGTTAGAAGCCAGGACATCTTCTGTTTCTTCATCTTTGTGATTGGTCTGAATTTCAAATGGATTCCCACCACTACAGTACTGCTCAAACAAGGTCACTGTTTTTGAGGAAGCTGAAGCTGGCTGCTTACTAGGTGAAACTGATGGGGAACGAGACTGTTCCATGAATTTAAATTCCTAGACATTAGAAAAGGACCAGAAACCTTTTAGAAACAACAATAAAATTCAAGTACGTAGACATTCCATCAGTGTAAATGTAGAGTTAGTGGAGAAAAAATTAATTCCGATTCTCTGGGTTGTTAACTTTTAAATTGTGCAAGTTGTGTGAAAGCACAAACTCAGAAATACATATTCAAAGGTTTCCTAACAATAAAATTCTGTATCATCAGTGTTATCTGCATCAAGCCACTTTTGGCTTACTTTATGTAACTGTACAGAAAATTTTTGAAAATAATTTAAATTTGAATGGTAATTCTAAAAATGCTAACATAACAGCAAAAGCACTAGTAGGATATGGTTTTAATTAACAGTCATTTTGAAACTATTATTGTTAGGTGAAACACCTTGCATACTTACATGCTTGAACCATTTAAGATATTCTATACAAAATCATCAGAAACAAAGTATGAAGGATATATCTTTGTTATAATGTTGTCTATAAACTTTCATTTATTTTTCTTCATATACCAAGAAGCAGACAGCACAAACACACAGGCTAAGGTCAGATGACACATCTACGGTCCTGGCTTGTCATTAATCCATTATATTTCATTAACTTGCTATATAATGTTGGGAGTGTCACCTGGCTTCTGTGTGCCTCAATTCCCTCAACTGTAAAATAAGAGGGTCATCTAGGATGAGAGAATCATAAATGCTGAAGCAAAGGAATTGTAGCACCCAGTCCAAATCATGCATTTCCCAGATGAGGAAACTGAGGCAGTCAGTCTGGAGGGATTCAGTGCAAAGCTGAACATCATACAGCTAGTTAGAGGAAGAGATGAAATAATTTCTAAAGTTACTTTGAATTATAAAATGATTGATTTGATGATTTTTAATAAAAATGTATTATACATTTTTCTTATACCTTTTCATTTTTAATATTAATCACAAATAAAATTTTTTCATATTCAATGATAATCTTAAAAATTACATTGGCTTGATAAGTTTCAAATGATGTTTACTGTCTTTTTAAATTGCAACTACGCATTAAATCAGATCAATCATACTGCTTAAAAATCATGCCACTATTTTTATAATTCTAAACAAGAGGTGACTATAAATTAATGAGACAATTTAAAAAAATCTACAGGAATACATGTGTCAAGTGAACACTATCTCATTTGTGAATAGTTTTTCACAGTAACTACATTTTTTTTGTAGTTAGAACACAACATGAGTATTCATCTTGCATAACTGAAACTTCAAGGTAACTACCTTAAAGGAGATAATGCTCACTTGGATGGAAATGTCTCAATGCACCTGGTAAAGTAAGTTGTCTTATAATTATACCAAGTATATATGCACACACAATTGGATGGTTAAACACAAATTTAAACAAAATTATTTAAATAGAGATTCTAAAATCAATGTTAGAATTTTACATAATGTTAAAGAATTATCTTAATATATGAATTCCAAAATAATTTTTAAATTAATGTAAATTTTCCTGAATTTCTTTTTTAATCCTCACTCGAGGATATTTTTCTATTTATCTTCAGATAGAGTGGGAGGGAGGGAGGGAGAGAGAGAGAGAGAGAGGGAAAAGAGAGAGAAACATCAACGTGAGAGGGACACATCGACTGGTTGCCTCCCACCTGATCAGAGCCACGGACAAACCACAACCTAGGTACATACCCCCTTGACCAGAATAGAACCCGAGACTCATCGGTCTGCAGGCCGATGCTCTAACCACTGAGCCAAACTGGCCAGGGCAATTTTCGTGAATTTTATAGCAGTTATTAATCAATATGTTTCATTTATTTAATACTTCCACTTTAGGAAAGCAATATGATAGAACTGAATAACTAAGCTATTATACAATATGAGCAAAAAGCCTATCCCTATTAAAAAAACTCTTAAGCATGTATTCTTTACATTTATGCAGAATAAGAAAATTGGTTCTAGAATGCCATTCCTTCCAAAGGCAAAAACTAAATACACTGGACCTTTTAAACAGAGATCTAAGTTTATACACTGTACCTTAATATTTGGTATTTGTAGAACACAATCTATCACACAAGAAATATTTATCTACAACTTGTTTCAACCAAGGAAAAATCAAATCAATTAAAGATATTCTCACAGATTACAAATTCTATAAAGATTCAAGGAATAAGTGTTTTTTTATAAGCACCTCTTTTATTTCTGAGGCATTTCCTCATTACAGGAAAATTTATCAGTTGCGGCATAAATTAAGAACCTATTAATCCTTTTAAGAAATGACAAAGATTCTGCAAATATAACCATTTTCATTCAAGACCATCAAAATATAACTATTTTTCTGTAAATTTTAAATAAAGCAGTAGACTCTCTTCTGAAATCTTAATAAAAAATTTATTTTAATTGTGACTCTTCTTAAGCAAACAAGTTTTCCTGACATTTGTAAACTGAACTTATAAAAATAGACAGAGTTTGACATCCAAAAAGATCACTCTTATAAATGAGGCTTGCTATTAATCACTTTCATGGAAGGAAAGGCACTATTCTTTAATTACTTTTGCATCTGCTCTCACATATATGTATTTTAAAGATGATTAAATAAAAGACAGGTTTATTTGTTCTTAAGAAACACTTACATGAAGTTGCAAGATGCTGAAATTTGATTTAACAGGACAAAGTTCCCAGGTCTCATTCTCTAGAAACATTCTCAGTTCATCAAGCCGTGTTCTAAGAAAAAAAACAAAAACAAAAAACACTCCATAAAGTAAGAAGTACGCTGTACACAAGAATTAAGACTCTAAATACAATATAAACAATTATAGGAGATCATCCTGATCATAATCAACTTTGAGAACCCATTCAGACCAACACAATGAACACAAACATTGACTTTTATTACTATCTTATAATCCTTAAAAGAAAAAACTCAAATATTTACTTAATTTTTATCATATTGCAAAATAATAAATACATAGAAAATTACATTTTTATTAAGGGACTAAACCAAAAGCTACTCAGCAAATCATGTACTTAAAATATCCTCAGCTAATCATATATCATTGCCAATAAATACAGGGAAATAATTGACAGAACTTATGAAATCATGAATACTAATAAATGTTTTACACTAAACAGCATAGATCTTAATCATGCTTACTCAATCACAATATCAAGATGATTACCACTCTCCAAATATATTTAGTTCAGTGCCTGTCAACATACAGCATTTATAGATTATATGAGCAAGTACGACACTTATGTACCTGACACTGCACTAATCACTTAGCCATACTGATTTCTTCTTTCTTTAATTCTATTGCTCTTCTGTCTATCTTGCATGATCAGTACATTACATGGGCAACTGCAAAAAGACATACCCTTCCAGTTCACCCAGGAAACAAAGGGCAGAAAAAGCTAAAATAATAGACAAAAGTGAAAACATTAAATGTTCAATGCCTGCCCAACTCTTCCCCTTCATGCTAAAAACAAATTCTAGATTTTGTTTTGTTTTTTTAATCTACAGGTTCTAAAATAGAGACAATAAATGGGTAAACCTGTGAAAAGCAGATATTGCTCCAAATACTAGAATTAGCAGACAAGGATTTTTTTTTTATCCTCACTCGAGGGCATTTTTTTCATTTTTTGTTCAGATAGAGTGGGAGGGAGAGAGAGAGAAACATCGACGTGAAAGGAACACATCGAGTGGCTGCCACCCGCACAACCAACCAGGGCCGGGGACAAACTGCAACCACGGTACATGCCCTTAGCGGGAACCGAACCCGGGTCTCTCTGGACCGCAGGCCAACGCTCTAACCGCTGAGCCAAACCGGCCAGGGCCAGACAAGGATTTTTAAATAACTATAATTAAGTTAAATAAAGTAGAGGCAAAGATGTACAAAATGGACAGAAAGGAGAATTTCAAAGAATGGCAATAATAAAAAAATCAAACAGATATTCTATAACTGAACAATACAATATCTCAAATTAAAAATTGATTTGGATAAGTAAAACTGCAGAAAACAAGATTAGTAAACCTGTCATATCAATAGAAAATATCCAAACTGAAGCACAAATTTTACAAAATGGAAGAAACAGAAAAGATCATAAGAGATATGTGAGACATCTAGTGTGCATGCAATTGGATGGAGAGAACAGAGTAAGCAGAAGCAATATTTGAAGAGGGAATGGCCAAAAATTTCCCAAAAGTAATTGTGCCTATACCTCACACCATATACAGAAATTAACTAAAATGGACCATACACCTAATGGAAGAACTAAAACTACAGAAGTTTACAAGTCTTACAATTCAACAATAAAAAGACAACGCCATTGCCCTGGCCGGTTTGGCTCAGCGGTTAGAGCGACAGCCCACAGACCAGAGAGGCCCGGGTTCAGTTCCCGCTAAGGGCGCGTACCTCGGTTGCAGTTTGTCCCCAGTTCCGGTTGGGGTCGTGTGGGTGGCAACCACTCGATGTGTCTCTCTCACATCGATGTTTCTCTCTCTCTCTTCCTCCCCCTCTCCCTCCTGCTCTATCTGACGATAAATGCAAAAAATGTCCTTGGGTGAGGATTAAAAAAAAAAAAGACAACGCCATTAAAACTGGGCAAAGATTTTGAAGCCACTTTAGCAAAGAAAATATACAAATGATCAATAAGTACATAAAAAGATGCTGAACACTGTCATTCACTGGGGAAATGTAAATCCAAACCATAATGAGATACCACTTCACACCCACTAGGATACCTATCATCAAAGAGGCAGTAGCAAGGATTTTGAGAAATTAGAATCCTTATAGTTGTGGTGGAAATGTAAAACAGTGCAGCCGCTTTGGGAAAGTTTGGCAGTTCCTCAAAATGTTAAACATAGAGTTACCATGTGACCCAGCAATTTCACTCTGTATTGATCTGCTGTAACAAATGACCACAAATGAGGTGACTTAAAACAACAGAAACTTACTTTCTCAGAGTTCTGGAGGCCAGAGGTTTGAGATCACCAGGTTGAAATAAAGGTGTTAGCAGGGCTACACAATCTCCAGAACTCCAGGGGAGATCTGCTCCCCTTGCCCCTTTCAGTTTATGGTGATCGCCCCCATTCCTTGGTTTATGTCCAGAGCACTACCGTCTCTGCCTGTCTTCACATTACTTTCTCCTGTGTGTGTGTTTTTCTTCTTTTGTGTCTGTGTCAAACTCCTCTCTCTCTCTCTTAACTGTGATGAGATTTAGGACCCACACAGATGATCCAAGATAATTTCATCACAAGATCATTAATTTATTCACATCTTGGACTCTTTTTCCAAATTAATATTTACAGTTTCCAGATACTGGAACCTGATTTTTTGGGGGGCAGAGGGGTAGAAAATCTCTTTTCAGCCTACCATACACTCCTCAGTGTATGACCAAAGAACTGAAAACATGTCTATACAAAACCTTTACATGAATGTTCACAGCAAAATTATTCATAAAAACCCCAAAGCAAAAACAACCTAAATGTCCATTAACTGATGAATGGAGTTCTGTTACATGCTACAACATGGATAAACTTTAAAAACAGTATGCCAAGTGAAAGCCAAATGCAAAAGGGCCACATAGGGTATGACCCCATTTATATGAAATGTCCAGAATAGGCAAATACATAGAGACAAAAACTAGATTAGTAATTGTCAGGGGCTGCAAGAGGGGAAGAGTGACTATTAATGGGTACAAAAGGGTTGTTGTTTTTTTTTGGAGTGATAAAAATATTCCGAAATTAGATGGTGGTAATGGTTGTTGTGAAATTATACACTTTAAAGGGGTAAATTTTTGTTATTTTGGGTATGTTACTTATATCTCAATAAAGCTATTATTTAAAAAATCACTGAGGTAGGCAGGACTCTAAAATGCCCCATCCTCAAGACTGTCTGCCCTCAAAAAAAGGCTAAGGGAATACATTAGCACCAAACCAGCACTGCAAGAAATGTTAAAAGGACTGCTGTAATTAGTAGAAGAAACAAAAAGGAAAATAGAACCACACTAAACAAACATGGCAATAAATAAGTACATATCAATAATCACCTTAAATGTAAATGGATTGAATGCTCCGATAAAGAGACACAAAGTAGCGGATTGGATAAGAAAGCATGACCCATATATATGTTGTTTACAAGAGACCCACCTCACAACAAAAGACTCACATAGGTTGAAAGTGAAGGGATGGAAAAAAATCTTCCAAGCAAACAGAAAGGAAAAAAAAGCTGGGGTAGCAATACTCATATCTGATAAAATAGATTTTAAAATGAAGGCCATAACTAGAGACAAAGAAGGTCACTACATAATATTGAAAGGATCTATCCAACAGGAAGATATAACCTTGGTAAATATATATGCACCCAATATAGGAGCACCAAAATGTATTAAAAATCTTCTGGAGGACTTCAAAGGAGAAATCGACAGCAATACAATCATAGCAGGGGACTTCAACACCCCGCTGACATCACTGGATAGATCCTCTATACAAAAAATCAACAAGGAAACAGAGACTCTAAATGAAGCACTACACCAAATGGATTTAATAGATATTTACAGAGAATTACACCTCAAAACTACAGAATTCACATTCTTCTCAAGTGCACATGGGACATTCTCAAAGATAGACCACATGTTAGGACACAAACAAAGTCTCTACAAGTTCAAGAAGATTGAAATCATATCAAGCATCTTCTCAGATCACAATGGCATGAAACTAGAAATCAATTGCAACAAGAACATGCAAAGACATTTGAATACATGGAGGTTAAATAGCATGTTATTAAACAATGAATGGGTTACCGAGGAGATCAAGTAGGAAATTAAAAACTTCCTGGAAACCAATGCAAATGAACACACGACAACACAAAATCTATGGGATGCAGCGAAAGCAGTTCTGAGAGGGAAGTTCATAGCACTACAGGCCTACATCAAGAAACAAGAAAAATTTCTAATAGACTTTCTAACCTCACAACTTAAAGAACTAGAAAGCAAACAAAAAGAAAACCTCAGAGCAAGTAGAAGGAAGGAAATAGTAAAGATCAGAGCAGAAATAAATGACATAGAGACCAGAAAAACAATTCAAAGGATCAATGAAACAAAGAGCTGTTTTTTTGAAAAGATAAACAAGATTGATGGACCCTTAGCTAGACTCACCAAGAAACAAAGAGAGAGAACCCAAATACACAAAATCAGAAACGAAAGAGGAGAAGTAACAACTGACACCACAGAAATACAAAGGATCGTTAACAAATACTATGAACATTTATATGGCAACAAATTCGACAATCTAAGCAAAATGGACAAATTTCTAGAAACACATAGTTTCCCAAAACTGGACAGGGAAGAGATAGAAAACTTGAACACACCAATAACAACAAAGGAAATTGAAGATGTAATCAAGACTCTCCCAGCAAACAAAAGCCCAGGCCCAGACGGCTTCACGGGGGAGTTTTACCGAACATTCAAAGAAGAACTAACACCCATTCTCCTCAAACTATTTCAAAAAATTCAAGAAGAAGGAAGACTTCCAAACTCGTTTTATGAGGCCAGCATAATTCTAATTCCAAAACCAGAAAAAGACACTACAAAGAAAGAAAACTACAGGCCAATATCCCTGATGAACATAGATGCCAAAATCCTGAACAAAATACTAGCAAATCGGATCCAGCAATACATCAAAAAAAGTATTCACCATGACCAAGTGGGATTCATCCCAGGGATGCAAGGCTGGTTCAATATTCGCAAATCAATAAATGTGATGCACCACATAAACAAAATGAAAGATAAAAACCACATGATCATATCAATAGACGCTGAAAAAGCATTCGACAAAATCCAGCACCCATTTCTGATAAAAATGCTCAGCAATTTGGGAATAGAGGGATCATATCTTGATATAATAAAGGCCATATATGAAAGACCTACCGCCAACATCATACCCAATGGCCAAAAATTAAAAACATTTCCCTTAAGAATGGGAACAAGACAGGGATGCCCACTTTCGCCACTCTTATTTAACATAGTTAGTACTGGAAGTCTTAGCCACAGCAATCAGACATGAAGAAAAAATAAAAGGAATCCAAATTGGAAAGGAGGAAGTGAAACTGTCATTATTCACAGATGACATGATATTATACATAGAAAACCCTAAAGACTCCATCAAAAATCTACTAGACCTAATAAATGAATTTGGCAAAGTAGCGGGATACAAAATTAACACCAAGAAATCGACGGCATTCTTATACACCAATGATGAACTCACAGAAAGAGAAACTAAAAAAAAACCAATCCCATTTACCATCGTGGCAAAAAAATTAAGATACCTAGGAATAAACTTAACCAAAGAAGTAAAGGATCTATTTGCAGAAAACTACAGGACATTGAAAAAAGAAATAGAGGAAGATATAAAAAAGTGGAAGCACATACCTTGTTCATGGATTGGAAGAATTAACATCATTAAAATGTCCATATTACCCAAAGCAATCTATAGATTCAATGCAATCCCCATCAAAATACCAGTGACATATTTCACAGAACTAGAACAAATACTCCAAAAGTTCATATGGAACCAAAAAAGACCCCGAATAGCCACAGCAATCTTGAAAAAGAAGGACAAAGTAGGTGGGATCACAATACCGGATATCAGGTTATACTACAAAGCTACTATAATCAAAACAGCCTGGTACTGCCACAAGAACAGGCATATAGACCAGTGGAACAGAAAAGAGAATCCGGAAATTGACCCAAGACATTATGCTCAATTAATATTTGACAAAGGTGGCAAGAGCATACAATGGAGCAAAGACAGCCTCTTTAATAAATTGTGTTGGGAAAATTGGACAGCTACATGCAAAACAAATGAAACTAGACCATCAACTTACACCATACACAAGAATAAACTCAAAATGGGTAAAAGACCTAAATGTGACTCGTGAATCCATAAAAATCCTAGAAGAAAATGTAGGCAACAAAATTTCGGACATCATATGCAGCAGAATCTTCACTGATACATCACTTAAGACAACAGAAACAAAGGAAAAAATGAACACATGGGACTACATCAAACTAAAAAGCTTCTGCATAGCAAAAGAAACAACCATCAAAATGGAAAGGGAACCCACTGTATGGGAGAGCATAATTGCCAATGATACATCAGATAAGGGGTTAATCTCCAAAATATATAGAGTGCTCATACAATTCAACAAAAGGAAGACAAAGAACCCAATTAAAAAATGGGCAGAGGAACTAAATAGACGCCTCTCCAAACAGGACATACAAATGGCTAAGAGACATATGAAGAAATGCTCAACATCACTAATCATCAGAGAGATGCAAATTAAAACAACAATGAGGTACCTCACACCTATCAGATTGGCCGCCATCAACAAATCATCAAACAACAAGTGTTGGAGAGGGTGTGGAGAAAAGGGGACTCTAGTACACTGCTGGTGGGAATGCAGACTGGTGCAGCCACTGTGGAAAACACTATGGTGTTAACTCAAAAAATTAAAAATTGAATTGCCATTTGACCCAGTGATCCCACTTCTAGAATATACCCTAAGAAACCTGAAACACCAATCAGAAAGAATATATGTACCCCCGTGTTCATAGCAGCACTATTTACAATAGCTAAGATCTGGAAACAGCCCAAGTGTCCATCAGTGGATGAATGGATAAAAAAGCTGTGGCACATATACACAATGGAGTACTATGCAGCTCTAAGAAAGAAAGATCTCTTATCCTTTGAGACGACATGGAGGGACCTTGAGAATATTATCCTAAGCGAAACAAGCCAAGCAGAGAAAGACAATTATCACATGATCTCACTCATTTGTGGAATATAATAAACATAACAGTCTGGGGAACAGTGTAGACCCAGAGATGTGAAAGTAGGGTACAGACTGACAACCCTCAGAAGAGGGGGGGGAAGGGAAGAGATAAACCACAGAACTTATACGCATGTATGCGTAACTGATGGACATGGACAACAAAGCTGGGGACGAGGTGGGGGTTTGGGGAGGAGGGTGTCAATGGGGAAAAAAGGAGAAACATCTGTAACAAAAATAAATTAATAAAAAAAATAAAAAAATAAAAATAATAATAAAATAAAATAAATAAAAAGACTGTCTGCCCTAATCCCCAGGACTGAATATGATGAGGATCACACCCATGATTACCTTACCATATATGGCAAAAAGGAATTTTGCAGATGTAATTAAGATTACTAATCAGCTGACTTTGAGTTAATCAAAATGGAGATTATTCAAGTGCAACTAATCTAATTGAATGAGCCATTCTAAAGCAGATTTTTTTCCTCTTCCTGATGGCAGAAGGGGAACCAGAGATTCTAAGCATGGGTGAGAAAAAGTCAACGTGCCATTGCTGGCTTTTAAAATGGAAGGGGTCAGAGGCTGACAGCTTGCAAGAAAATAAGAACTCCAGTCCTAAAACTACAAAAAAATGAATGCTGCCATTATCCTGACTGTGCTTAAATGTTGGTTGTTCCTCAAAGTCTTCAGATAAGAGACCAGCCCAGCTGACACCTTGATTTTGGCTCTGTGAAACTCTAAGCTGACAACCTAGGCAAGCTTATCCAAATGTCTAACCTATAGATCTGAGCGATAATAAATGGGTGTTGTTTTAAGCTGCTAAATTCATGGTAATCTATTACACAATAATATAATTATTATAGTGATAGAAGATACCAACTCACAGACTGAAGGAGCTTAGTTCACCCTACACATTAAAAAGTATTTAAAAATCTGAAATTGAAAGTATATGACAAAAACACTAAGAGGGTAAGAGAAGGTAAATGTCGTTACAAAGTTAGTTCTCACACTACTTTGGAAGTATACATACTAACCTAGGGTTGACTATCATCGAACAGGAATGTATAATGAAATGTTGATGGTAACCACCAGAGGAATATATTTTTAAAAGCTGAGAAAAAATAATATAATTAAAAATATACATGATCAATCCACAAGAGAGCAGAAGAGAAAAAATAAATGAAAACAAGTATCTACACTTTAGAAATCAAACAGCAATATGATGGATTTCAATCCAACTATGCCTATAAATACGTTAAATGGAAATGGAAAGAACAGTTCAATCAAAAAACAAAAATTGTCAGACTGGATTTAAAAACAAGAAGAAAACAAAACAAGGCCAACCTATATACTGTTTAAAAGAGGAATGCTTTAAATATAAGCTTAAAAGGAAAAATATCAATAAATTAGAACTTGTGTGAAACTCAGATCTTTATTTAACCTGATAAAAGACTTGAGGCAATAAAAGGTAGGTTCCAAAAACGAGTTGAAAGAAGGCAGAGTATCCAATATAAGCCTTTCACACTTTTTAAGAGAAGGAACTTGATGCTTGAAGTAAAAACAGTGGTTAAAATCACATAGGGAGCAAAGCTAGTGAGCAGCACAGCACAGCAGACATAGGAACCCAAGGCCACTGATAACTCCACTCTGCCCCAAACTCTTTACCAGCAGGAAAATAACTGAAAATCAGTAACACAATATTAACTAATGAACTTAATATTGGTCTACCCACTATTATTGTGTTTATGTACAGAAGGACTGCAGGACTTCTGGGCCTACTTCAGAAAAGGCCATGCAGTCTCTTTTTGGTTCTCTTGGAGAGCTAGTTCTATTGGAAGTCATCTGCCATATAAGAAGTCCAACCACCCCGAGATCACCATACACAGGGGAGGCCACATGCAGATACTCTAGCTAACAAACCCAGCTCTGCACATCCCTCTAGCCATCTCCTCCAAGGTGCAAGTGAAGCGTCTTGGACCCTCTACCAGGGGTGGGGAATGTCCGGCCCAGGGGCCATATAAGGCCCTCGAAATCAATACCAGCTAACATCACATGCCTTACCAAATTAGCCTGACCAAATATAGCAGGCTAATTTTTAAGTTGATAATTTTGTATGGCATGTGAATGATATTATAAATATCCAAATGGCCCTTGGCAGTAAAAAGGTTCCCCACCCTTGCAGACAAATCCTCCCACCAGCTAAGGACCACTTAATGCTGTGAGGAGCAGAAGAAATCACTGAGTTGAACCCTGCCTCAATTCTTAACTCACAGAGGCAATGTGAGTTAAAGCTAAAATGATGGTTGTTTTAAACCTGAAAGTTTCAGGAACCTTGTTATGTAACAATGATATCTAAAACATATGCTTGAGAGCATACAATGGAGTTAAGACAGCCTCTTTAATAAATGGTGTTGGGAAAATTGGACAACTACATGCAAAAAAATGAAACTAGACCATCAACTTACACCATACACAAGAATAAACTCAAAATGGATAAAAGACTTAAATGTGACTCGTGAATCCATAAAAATCCTAGAAGAAAATGTAGGCAACAAAATTTCGGACATCATACCCAGTAGAATCTTCACTGATACATCACCTAAGGCAACAGAAACAAAGGGAAAAATGAACACATGGGACTACATCAAACTAAAAAGCTTCTGCACAGCAAAAGAAACAACCATCAAAACAGATAGGGAACCCACTCTATGGGAGAGCATAATTGCCAATGATACATCAGATAAGGGGTTAATTTCCAAAATATACAGAGTGCTCATACAACTCAACAAAAGGAAGACAAAGAACCCAATTAAAAAATGGGCAGAGGAACTAAATAGACACCTCTCCAAACAGGACATACAAATGGCTAAGAGACATATGAAGAAATGCTCAACATCACTAATCATCAGAGAGATGCAAATTAAAACAACAATGAGGTATCACCTCACACCTGTCAGAATGGCCGCCATCAACAAATCATCAAACAACAAGTGTTGGCGAGGGTGTGGAGAAAAGGGGACTCTAGTACACTGCTGGTGGGAATGCAGACTGGTGCAGCCACTGTGGAAAACACTATGGTGTTACCTCAAAAAATTAAAAATTGAATTGCCATTTGACCCAGTGATCCCACTTCTAGGAATATACCCTAAGAAGCCTGAAACACCAATCAGAAAAAATACATGTACCTCCATGTTCATAGCAGCACTATTTACAATAGCTAAGATCTGGAAACAACCCAAGTGTACATCAGTGGATGAATGGATAAAAAAGCTATGGTACATATACACAATGGAGTACTATGCAGCTAAGAAAGAAAGATCTCTTATCCTTTGAGACAACATGGAGGGACCTCGAGAGTATTATCCTAAGCGAAACAAGCCAAGCAGAGAAAGACAAATACCACATGATCTCACTTATTTTTGGAATATAATGAACATAACAGTCTGAGGAACAGGGTAGACCCAGAGATGTGGAAGTAGGGTATAAACTGATACCCCTCAGAAGAGGGGGTGGGGGGGGAGGGAAGAGATAAACCACAGAACTTATGCATAAGTGATGGACATGGACAACATAGCTGGGGACAGGGTGGGGGGATGGGGAGGAGGATGTCAATGGGGAAAAAAGGAGAAACATCTGTAACAAAAATAAATTAATTAAAAAATAAATAAATAAATAAATAAATAAATAAATAAATAAATAAATAAAAATAAAACATATGCTTGGACACTTGTAAATTGAAGCTATTATTTTTGCTGGGTTGTTTCTGTTTCCTTAAAAAAAAAAAACTCTTTCTGAGATCTAATATTAAAAGAAATAAAAAATATTTGTTGCTAATTTATTTATGACTCTCTGAAGCCTTAACCAAAACAATTATTTGGCAGAGAATACATGGGGGAAAAAAGCAGATGAGTTCTAGAAGATATCAGGCCTAACATTAAAAAAGAAGAGATGATCAAATCACTTGGTCCAGACAGAAAACAAAGATAAGTATATAGATAATAAACTTGATCCTAGAAACACACATTTTAAAGATACTTAGAGAATAAACCTCTCCTACTCAGACAAGGGGAGAATTTTTCCTCCCTAAAAAAGGATAGGTGACCTATCCCCTCTTTTGACATCAATCAATGTATAATACCTTTAGGATCCTTGAAAACATTTTATGAGCTTTGATTATTAAAGTAATTACAAAATAAAATGTACTTGTTAAATAGAATGTGTTGGCAATTATATATTGCTATATAATTTCTGCCACTACTGTTTAGATTGTGTTTTGTGGAATTCTGCAACATAGCAGAATGATAGCTTTGGATATACACAAACTTAGAACTTGAACATAAAGGAATAAAACTTATCCTTTTAAAAGATAAGAATTCACACTGATGGAGACAGTTGTTCCCTCAAATGCTCACACAATCGTGTCCTAGAAAAAGATAATGGCATGGAAACTTTAATACAACTACAAGCAACATGAGCACACTTTACAACAGATGTTTCAGCAAAGAGCAAAATGCTTCCATTTTTACCTTTTTATTATAACTACATCTTCAAACCAATAGCCTAAATGGACTCCAAGTCAGAATAACTCGATTCAAGAATTTCTTCATTCTCAAGAGCTCTAATAGACAGTAGAGGACCGTGAAACAATTGTAAGCAGATTTAAACACTCTTATTAACAAAATTAAAACACGTGATCTATATTTTACCACGTTTCATACTTTTTTAGTATTTATGTATTATGATTTGGAATTTAGTAGATTTAAATTCACTACTAGCTGATGTAATGACTTTTGTTAATTCAACAGATGCACACGGGTATCACTTCTAAACTGCCTGTCAAATTTATCTTGCTTCATTTAAAAAACATATGTACTTCAGAAGATGATGGTTGGGAAAATACTGAAGAAGGAGAATACTAAAAAAAAGAAAAGAAAATCTTTACTTTTAGTCTATTCCAATTTTTACAATATATAATGCGGCAAGAAGAAAGGGCAAGATCCACAGGCAACATGTAAGGAGACCTTTTAGTCCAGCCCCCTCACTTTACAGTTGATGGAAACATAGCCCAGAGGGGTTAAATGACTTGTCCAATGATGGAGAGCTGGCAAGCAGCAAAAATGGAACTGCGAACCCAAGTCTACAACTTCCCAGTCCAGCTCTCCCAACAATACAGCACAGCCTCTTCAATGGGAAACAAGTTTCACAAATGTTTCTAAGATAAGTCCATTGCAATATTCTCTAATTTCATCAAAATGAACATTTGTGAGGAATCTCTATCATGGTCAGAGTCTAGAAATGCCCATGCCTGCTTGCCACAGATGTCAGACACCTCTGACAATAAGTAAAGCAGAATGTGAATGGAGACCATTAAATAAGTCCATTTTTGCATTGCATGCATCTTGCAGTCAGTTACCAGGAACACCAAAAGGTTTCCAGTTGTCCTGTGGGATACAAAGCAATCTCTGGGAAACAGACATCTGGCACGCCCCTGTTCTAACAGAGTCAGTAGGCTTCTGGCTCCTTCAGAGTTCTTTATCCTCTCCTGTGCAAGATTAAAAAGCCCCTCTTCGTTTACACAGCAATGTACAATGTGTACAAAAGCCAGGCCTCTGTTTTAGCAGGGCTTAAGTTTCAACAAAAAAGGAAGTTATAAGTAAAGGCAGGGTTAAGGTTTCATGTTGTTCCCTTATCACTGTTTTTTTAAGGTTTAACCAATTAAAAGATTATTTTTAATTTTTAAACATTCTCTTCATTAAATTATGAAACTCAAAGTCTCTGCTTTGGTACAGGATTGATTTAAATTTTCTTTCAAAATAAATATTTAAGGTTCCAATTAACAGAGAAAACTTGTACTTAAACATACTTAATAATTAATATATCGATAGTCTGATGTCCCATAATCTCTCTTCTGACATGGCAAATATCACTATGACCAGCTATTGACTTCAAACAAAGAGAGAAATCAGAATTTCAAATCCTGACTCTCCCTGGCACCAAATAACAACAACAAAATCAAAACTGAATTTTAGAAAGTAAAAATACAGAATAAAAAATAAGACAGAACTCAAATGAAACAATAAAATGTATGTAAGGGACACAGCACAGAGTCCAGCTGCTACCAAGGTCTAATATATGTTAGCTCTCTTGTTTAATACTGTTTTAAGCATATAATCAAATTGCTATATGAACATTATTTCTCACCTTCCTCCCTCCCCAAAACCTTGCCTAGTCACCCTTTTTCAAGCTGTAGTGATTGTTTTGCAAAGCAATGTAGTAATCTTCACTTTGTAGCTACATTCTGAATTATCATGCCTCCTACTCTAGAAGCCTTCTTATTCCTAAAAGGCAGATGCTTCCAAGCACCCCTCACTGAGTTATGCCTCTAGGGATTAACTTTCTTGCCCAGCTCACACATAGAGAACAGTGGCCAAATCCTTTTGGTGAGCCCTAATGTAATAATCATCTTTCACCTATAAAGAAAACAGTTCAAAAATTTGCTCAATATTTTGAGACCTTCAAGACAAAGAATATATTAAAATTGACAATGATAAGTAATGAGAATACTTTATAAGATTTTTGGTTAAAAAAATCCTGAACCATCCTAAAAAGAGCTACAAAACACATATACTTTCAAATTCAAAAGTAATTGTTTTAAACCAATTAATGCTTAAAGGTTAATAAGCATTAGACAAAAGTATCCTCAACACCCAAATAAGTCTGTTCATATTTATTGAAGTTCTTACCTGTGGTAGTTCTTAAAATAATTGACACTTTGCTTTCTAATAGACTCTTGCAAAACTTCAGATTTGCTACCACAAAATTCTTCTCCAACTTGCATCAACCTAGTTGGATAAAAATATTTATATAAATTTCAGCAACATCTTTATTATAGTAAAAAAAAAAAAGTCCAGATCATCATTTTCAAAGATAACAAGTTATGAAATTTAGATGTTTGAAGAAATTCTAAAGATCACAAATCCATTATGGTTTATAAACATCCGAAAGGCAGAAATATTTAAAGAGATTCACATACAAACCCAGCAGAAAATAAATTATGAAAGCACAATTATCTTCATTTCCCTGAAGAAGTTATACATGATTACTCACTGAAATCATGATTTCTTTGATTATCATGGTTGAATGAAACAAATTAAAGAATAAGACAAGATCTCAAACACTACCTGCTGATTATATCCAAAACAAAGATGAAATCATCGTATTTGAATATAGACAAATCAGTTCCAAGCAAGTAGGTTTTTACTTTTAGCTGAACATCCTATAAAAAAAAAAAAATTCAAATAAACACAAAATATAGAAAGTTCTTAGAACCATTTATTCTATGGTTACACATTAAAATGAGACAGAAATATATAATTGATAAAGAATATCTATTTAGGCCAATAGCCAATGTCCTTAAGGTGATATCACAGAGATAATTCCAAGAACATCAGGTATAATACACACACCCGCACAAGATAAGAATTATATCCTCATACAGAATACAAAGATAAAAATCACCATTACTTATGCATAGCTTGGTAGGTGAGAAGCCCCAAAATAATCTATTCAAAAATTATTAGAACTAATAAGACAACTACTGAAGTGATTATATATAATACATAAAAATTGATAGTTTTCATGTATACCTGCTGTAGTACCTTAAAATGGGGAGATTCCATTTAAAATAGATATTAGAAATATACTTAGAAATTAATAAGAAATATCAGACCTATAAAAAAAACTAACAACTCTAATAGGAAATAAAAGAAATTTCAATAAATTGCAAGTCAAGGAACAGGATGGTGACTAAATAATGTAAAGATGTCAATTTGTTCAAATTAATGTAGAGGTTCAGTGAAATTCTAACTAAAATCAATACAATACCAAAACTTTTCTTCAGAATAACTATTCTAAAATTCACTGGAAATAATAAGCAGACTATAAATGCTTTTTAAAAAATAAAGCTTTGAAAATATGGAATAAAAGTTATGAGCAATGTTGGAGGACTTGCACTATCTGTATTCCTGTATTAAATATATTAAAAACTTTTTTAAAAGAATGTTAGCAATATACAGAGAAATCAATGTAATAGAACAAATAGCTCAGAAATAGTGCTAATACACTAGAGCTTAAAAAATAGCAGTAAAATGCACTGTTTCTGATATTTACTTTGTTTCAGTCATTACAATAGGAATTTTACATCTGTACAACTATTCACCCTGTTGAGCAAGCATGTATCATCCCCTAAGAGAAGAAACCTGAGTGAATGACAAAGCCAAGACTTGAATCCAGGTCTATCTATCTTCTAACTCTTCATTTTTCACTGCATCTTGCTACAAAGAAGAGTCACAAAAAAAGAGAGAAGAAAAAGATAATCCAGCAAGTGTGAAGGAAAAACTAACTAGAGTGAGGGGAGGGGGAGACACACGTCCTCTCTTTATATCATATATCAAAAGGAATACGAAATGTATTGAATAAATATGTTTTTGTATTTCAAAGGATTTAAAATTAATTCAATAAAGCAAAAATATTATCTGAGTATCTGTTAAGTGTTTTAGGCAGTACTCTAGGTATTAGAGATATAGCAATTAATCCAAAGCTTAAATAAATATATTTATAATTATCAGATAAATATTTATCTGAGCTTCACAAAGGAAAGAATATTTTAAGAATAAATGTAACATAAGTCACAAATAACAATGGTCAAGAGTTTGACCTCATAAAAATCTTAACCATGTATATACTGAAACTATAAGTGAAAATAGACAAATTATATACAAAGGATTACTCCTTTCTGGCATAATTTATTTAGAACCTATGAACAAAAAACATAAGCAAATAATTCATCAATCAATAATTAATAGATATTTAAATATTTAACTTCTCTAATAATTAGAGAAGTATGAATTATAACACAAATAAATATAAACATTCAATTGCCATATTAAAAGATAAAGAATTTCTCTTGAAAAAAGTTTTCTACATTTATAGGAGACACAAGTAAAACCTGATCCAAAAACATTTAAAATAAAGAGATGGTCAAAGATTTACCAGGGAAATATGAACAAAATAAAATAGCAATAGATAATAATAAAATAAATTAGAATTCATATCAAAATGCCTTAGAACAAAAGAGCTATTTTTTTAAATTAATGATGGGAACTATGTACAAAGAAGGTTAAGTGGTGATTAGCACTGCAGCATCAATCAACATAGTAATCAATCAAGTGTAAAAAAGCAAAAGCTATTAGACATAAAAGAAAAACCTGACAAAACTACAGTAATGCTAGAAGATTAAAACTCCTCCCTCAGAATTGCACAGACCAAGAAAACAAAACAAAACAATCAGGATGTAGATTACAATGATAATAAATAATAAGCTTTCTTTAAATACATATAGAACCTAGTTACTACCAAAAAGAAGAAATACAGTTATTTTTCAAATGCTCAAAGAATTTAAAAAGTGGGTGGCATACTAGGATGTAAAGAAAATCTCAAATCTATAAAATGTAGAAATATTGTAACCCTAATTCTCTATAGTAAAAAGAAATTAATAATACGCATTTTAAAATGTCATTTCTCACATATCAAATATTTAAAGATGAAAAAGAAAATCTGGAAAGACCAGAACTTTCATATGTTTAGGTTTGTTTGCTCCATGAGGTCAAGGACCACGGGTTCACCACCATGTTCTCAAATCCACGAATAGTGTCTTCAACATAGTATAATTGATACAGCTTTTTTTTTTTTTTTAAAGTCAAAATGCGTGAGAAATTTGCCACAAAATTCTAAAAACTTTTCATATCAAAAATCAAAATGATTATGATTTTGAGCTTAGTTTTATATCAGAAATGTTAAATATCTTACGCTTTTCAATCATCCTTTATCATTATCTCTATAGCTAATATACTAACGATAAATGTCTACATGATCACTTGTGCTTTGCACTTTGTGATTTCAGATATGTAATTTCAGAATTGTATTACGGTATGTATAGCATATGTTATATAACACCCTCAGTGGGGTCTGGAGCAGTATCTCAAAATAAAACACATTAATATTGCTGCAACATATGAATATTCACTCTAATAGGATAAATATATACTATAAAAAGCCTAATGATAATATTGGTCAGGTTCTGCCAAACAAGTTCAATTCAGGTCAGGTTTTGTCTGCTTAATGTGTTATCAAAAAATTTTGTTTTTCAGAGGTTTTATATTTTTCAATTGCACTGAGCCTTATGATTTCAATTGCATCAAGACTTGTGATTCCAGTTTAACAAATACTCAGTGAGTTCCTAAAGTATGCAAAGTCCTGTTCTTGAACTTGTTGAGAATGGTGGACTTTGGAGTGGTGGAGATGAAGATATTCTAAACCCTGAAACCTACAACACAATAACTATACTCAAAAGCATGATGACTTTTATTAAACTGGCCAAATATTTAAGTAAGAATAGCTTCACCAAACTGTTTATTAATAGATTTTCCTGTATCAGGAATGACATCAGGTTGCCTGACTGAATGGAAACTAGTTATGTTAAATGCCAGGTCAATATTTCAAAGTACAATGAATTACCAGAAAATTTATAAATTCCATAATTTCAACTAAGTACAATTAGAGTCTATTAGGAGACAATCAGAAATAACTCATATGTGACTGGGAAAATATAGAAGTTGAAGCTCTTACAACTATCACATGAACATCTTTTAAATATTAAATTAAAAATTCAAAGAGCATATCCAATGTAAAGTTATCAAAAGTTAGAAAAGCACTAAATTATAACTGCTATGTGATTCTTGAGAAAATTTATGTTTCAGTGTATACAGGGTGGGGCAAAGTAGGTTTACAGTTGTTTGTATGGAAAATATTACAATAATAAATAATAATACAAGAATAAACTCTGTTTCATGCAATCACAGCTGGAAACCTACTTTTGCCCCACCTTGTACTTAACCTAAATAATTTTTCAAAAGAAATCCTATAAAAGATTTTCAGACTAAAAATCAGCCTATTAGACAACTAAAAAAATACATTTTAAGAGACCATAACATGGTCAAAGGGTCTATAGTCTTCTAAGCTTCAAAGAAAAAAAAAAGTTATTACAATTTTATCTAGGAAGTAACAAATTTTAACAAATTAATAAATTTTATATCTGATAACAATAATTGAGCTACTAAACTGCAAAAGAAAAGCTGAAGAAGGTATAGATTTAGCCAATAAACATGTAAGATTCTCTCAAGGCATAAAAGTCACTGACTTAGAAAAAAATTCTTCATTCTATATTAGATTTCAAACCAAGCATGTCACCTATGTTATCCTTTTAATTTGGTTTAAAATTAATAGAAAAGAAAACACAAATAAATAAAATAAAAATAAACAGTATCTCAATAAGAAAGCAATTTCTTTAGGAAAGCATACATTTGCTAGGACACTAAAAGCAAAAATGTAAATAAGGAAAACAGAAATATTTCCAATGGAGACTTTCAAATTAAAAAACTTTTTCTACTGCCAGGTGTAATCAAACAGAATTGTCAACCAAATTATAGATATTAAATTAAATGATAAGCATATTCCAAAGAAAAACTAAATATGACTAAATATGCAAGAAACACAAATAAATGCAGAAAATTTGAACACTTAATTTCTAAAACAACTTTGCCACGAAAATTTCTATTGTTTTTGTAGAAAAAAATTAAAAGAAAACCAAACCTGCCATATTCGTGTAAGCCCATGTTCCAATTTCTTTTTAATGTAGCCAAGATCAAAATTAGTTTCTTCAGTACTCATCATATTACTCCCTTCTGAAAATAAAAAATGATATATATTTTTTATTTGCTTCATAACATTTTCATTTTCAAAAATATCTCATTTGGATTTTCATATTGTAAGCCTATGTAAATGTAGAAAATATGTTCATTATTTATACATCAAAGCAATGGCAAAAAATAGGTATTGGTATTAAATCCATTTGTTAAAATAGATAAACTTAGAACCTGAAATGTTAAGTACTCTACAGCTAAGACCACTTAGTTCATGTGTGACTGAAGTTGAGAACACAAGTTGGGTAGTATGATCCCAGAGACTAGGTTCTCAATGGCCAATATACTCCCTACTACCAAGACACTGCAGGACCAATTAACTCCATTATCAATTAATCTGCATGTTAACAAGATTACAGATTGCAGAACTGCTCATACAGTGAGGTAATGATACACACATTTATATTCTTCAGAATATTTTTACCCGTTCCAGATAAATAATCTACCAACGTCCAGTTGAACAAGTAAGATCAATGACCTGCTTTAAAATAAATTTTCCTCTGTGCTTGCTTCGGCAGCACATATTCTAAAATAAATTTTTCTCTAAAAGCAACTGAAAATACACATTTATATAAAAAAAAGAGTCTGCCTTTGTGAGAATGAACAGTGCAGAACAACAAAACTGTGAGGATACTGTCTCATCTTAGGCTAGCAGAGTGTCCACTGGTGACCAACAAAAGGCCCTTGCATAAGCCAGGCCCCAGATGCATGCCTAATGCACCTCTGATCACTCCAACAGCTTAAGCCTTATTATCTGTGTGGTCTGGCTATTAGGGACTCAGCAACTCCGGGCACTGCATCTGGACTACAGTTTTATTTTAGAATGTTCAAGGGTTCGGGTACCAGTGGTGTCACTAGGGCTACAGCAGATGAAATCTAGAGACCCTTTCAGCTTTATGGGTGAAAAAGGTGAAGGGATTAAGTAGTACAGATTGGTTGTTAGACTGACAGACCTCAAAGGGAAGGGGGGTTAGGGGGTGGGAAGAAATAAACCAAAGAACTTATATGTATATATGCATAACCAATGGACACAGACAACAGTGTGGGGAAAGGCAGGAGGGGGGCAGGAATGGGGAGGAGGGAGGCAATGGGGGAAAAATGAGGAACATCTGTAATACATTCAACAATAAAGATAAGTTAAAAAATAAATTAATTAATTAAAACAAAAAAACTCATGTGTTCAAGAGTCAACTGTACGTGTAAACTATTAGCCTGAAGCAAAACACAGGCTTCACCATGATGAATACATATATTGTCCCCTAAACTCTTATCTTATATCTAAGTATGTGTTACTTTTGCTCCAAACTTCTCCTTTGGTTTCTCCTTAGTAATGTACTAGTAAAACGAAAAGAGGTGCTGAAATGTCTTAACAGTTTCCACATCTAGAAAACAATAAAGGTTGCCAAAACAAGATATACTTTGGGGAAAACTGGAATCCCAGTAAGCCCAGGAATTCCCTAAGGAAACTCATATATATTTTTAAAGGCCTATGTACATTTCATCATCATTACTATTATTATTATTTCTTGATCCATTTCCTTTGATGGTATTAACAAAAACCAGTGTAAGCACTTTACATTTTCTCTATATTTTACAGCATGCCCTGGCTGGGTAGCTCAGTTGTTTGAAGCATCCTCCCTAATACAGCAAGGCTGCACGTTTACTCCCTGGTCAGGGGACATACAAGAATCAACCAATGAATGCACGAAGAAGCGGAACAACAAACCAATGTTTCTCTCTCTCATATCAATAAATAAAAAAAATTTTACAGTAACCCTATGGGACTTTTTGTTTTGTTTTGTTTTTTTAACCTACCATTTTAAGGAACAAACTGAGACCTGGAGAAGATAAAGTAACTTCCTCATGCTCTCACCTTTAGGAAATGGAAGTCAAAATTTGAAACCAAGTATCTCATTACAAAGCTCATTGCTCCAAGACAGCACAGGGATGAGAGTATAGGAACTGGCTAAAACTAGACTGATGTAGAACCCTGGTTCAGTACCCACTCCTTTTCTCTGTTTTCTTTCTCTCCCTTCCTTCATCCCCCATCTCCAACAATATTTCTAAAAGGATGAAAATCCTTCCATAGTATCTAATCCTTATTTTTTTGCTATCTATATTTATAAGCTTCTTATGAGTCAAGACAAACATGAAAGTTACATTTTCTGTACTACCAAAACCATGTATTTAATCAAGCAATAAGATTTGGTGTCCCTCTACCCACCTAACAACAGAAATCAAGCACCTCAGAAATGAGAAATTCCTAAAATAACTTGACTGGCTACCTACATTAAATTGTATATATACAATTTATGTTATGTTATAACATAAAAAAACTAGTGCACTATAATTTGTCCATATTAAAAATGCCGATAAAATCATTTATTAATTTTTAAAGTTTTTTGAATACTTAATCTTAGTTATTGTTCAAGGGCAATCATTTAAGCTATACAACTATACAAATAAAGTAATTTAAATATAATACTTAATATAATTTCTCAAAGATTTATTCTTTATTTAGCTCACTATAGCACAGTCATTTAAAGTTGTATTTTCCACCCGGCCGGTGTGGCTCAGTGGACTGAGCATCATCCCATGCACCAAGAGGTCACCAGTTCGATTCCCAGTCAGGGCATATGCCCAGGTTTGCGGGCTTAACCCCCAGTAGGAGGCATGCAGGAGGCAGCCGATCTATGTTTCTACCTCTCTCCCCCTCTCCCTTCCTCTCTAAAAAAATCAATAAAAACATTTTTTAAAAATATATAAAGTTGTATTTTTCCATTTAAAGTCAAGCATTTTAAACATTTTTTATGAAAAATTTAAGTCCTGCTATATTTTCAGGAAGAAAAGTATCAGTATAATATTTAATTCTTAGAATATAGTTTTCTTAGTACAACTTGAAAATCAGCCAAATAGATTTAAAATTGAACATTTAGCATTAATTTTATAGTAAATTCAGACAGATCAATGTCTTACCTAGTTTACAACTATATATATAATATACACACACATATATATGTATATATATACACACATATGTACATACATGTATGTATATGTGTATATACATATATATGTGTGTATGTGTGGTGTGTGTGTGTACATATATATATTTTTTAAAAAGCCCTTTAGCCCTGGCCAGTTTGGCTCAGCGGTAGAGTGTCGGCCTGTGGATCAGAGTCACAAGTTCGATTCCAGCCAAGGGCATGTAGCTCGGCTGCAGTTCATACCCGACCCTGGTCAGGGCCTTGAGGGAGGCAACCAGTCGATGTGGCCCTCTCATGTCAATGTTTCTCTCTCTCTCCTTTTCTCTCCCTCTCTCCCCCTCCCACTCTATCTGAAGATAAATAGAAAAATATCCTCGGGTGAGGATTAAAAAAAAAAGCCCTTTAAAGTCCTTTCTTAATAATTTAGTCCTATAGTTATCACTACATATTCCTGGAAACTGGTGCTATCTGTCACTTAAGAAGTCCTTTGGCCCAAAGGTAATGGAGTTTTATAGTAGCTGAATCACTTTCTTTGGTAAACATCTAACTTAAGGTCACTATAGTCACTGAAATTCTGAAAGAATGCTGTTCCTTTCTTTCACCTTACTACAGAAATATGGCATATTTACAATACAATTTCTTAAAAATCAAAGTAATTTCCTACCAGAAGCAGAAGTGGTATCCTCATTGTCATGTTTTTCATGCCATTCCATAGTCCTATAATAGCTGAGCATAACTTCCCACAGTGCTTTGCACAGGTCAGCAAGGCATGGAATATAGCTGTCTGGTGTAATGTGCTGAAGAAAATGAGAAGAATCAACTTTCCAATTATTACATTTACGTTAACAAAAAGTTAATCAAAATAAAATGTTATGTTATTAATCAAATTCATTCAAGAATTAGAGATAAGAAAATTTCTTCCACTGACATATCTGAAGAGAAAGTTCAGGACAAGAAAATGTTCAAGTAATTCTCATATCAACATGGCTGTTAGTATTCGTTAGGGATATCAGTTCATATACTATTTATCATATTATAGTCAGAGAATCAAAGAGTCTACAAAAATTATTGAATTGACAAGTGTTCTCAAAAGTGGTCGTATAAACTTTCCAAAATGTATTTTTTCAAAGACATGCTTCTGAGCATGCAAACACAGCTTTATACTCATCCTTAGAGCTGAGTCACAACTTAAAAAAAGAGGTCAGATTTATAATTCAATCATTTCATTTGTATAAATTAAGCAAACATCTTTGACTATCTCTAAATTCTTTAAATAACATATAGATATTCCATATCCGACAATAACATTTTAAAATAATTTTCATAGAGCATGCCTATGAAACAATACATGGTCCCAAATCTTCTCCCTAATGAAAATACATGAGTTTTTTCTCCCTCTATGCTTTGTAAAAGCTATCAGCTATCATTCTGCCTTTTTCCCCTGCATGTAGAATGATGTCTCCATTCTATTTTACAGGCTTCCTATTTGTTATAATGCAATATTTGCTTCATCATTTGAGATTTTCTAGCATTTCTTCAGTTTGTAATCAATCCACCACCACTAATCATGCTGACAGAACACCAAAAGGATAAGACTCTGGTATATACCCCTCAAGGCAAATGGCGAGGAGTAGTAAGCTATATAGCAAGTGTAGGTATAGTGTGATTGACCCTCAGGATATCACAGCTGGTAGCGATCCTCTCCCTCTCAAAAGTTTTTTTTAATCTCTATAATGACTTCTCCCTCTTCTAAACTCATTAATGAAAATATTCATCTAGCAATTAATAAAAATACTAACATATGACTCAGTATACTTTTGTGTAAGCATAGCAAATCTCTGAAACTCAACTAGGAAGTAGTAAAATAAAGGAATTGTTAAGCTCTGGAGTCAGACTGCCCAAGTGGGGTTTAGGCCAAGAATGATGGTATAATTCAATCTTATAAAATCTATTAATATAATTTGCCATATTAATCGGTCTAAGAAGAAAAACCAAATGATTATCCTAGTAGATTCTAGAGAAAACTTCTGACAAAAGTCAACAGCCATTCCTAATAGTAACTCATCAGAAAATAAAAATGATAGTTATTTCCTTAAATGAGGAAACTCAATAAGGCATACTTATTGTGGTCAGGAACAAGACAAGGATGCCCTCTATCTCCACTAATATTTAACAAGGTATTGAAGGTACTAGCCAGTGCAATTAGACTAAAGAAAACAATTAGAAGGAAAAGAAGAAATACAACTATTTCTATCTGCAAATGACATAATAATAATAATAATAATATACTTGAAAATCCCTAGAAAATCAATGATAAAGCTAACTCAAACAAAAATATTCAGCAAGGTAGTAGGTTATAAAGTTAACATGCAAAAAACAATAGCATTCATAAACACAAATGCTAACCACTTAGAAGATACACGGAATGAGAAACCTCCATTTACAATAACAACAAAAATATATAATGTTTAGGAACAAACTTAAGAAATGATCCAAAATTCTATAAAGAAAACTGAAAGACATAGAGTAGACTTGAAAATAGAAAAATATTCCTTATTCTTGGTTGTGATATCTCAATGTCATCAAGATGTCAGCTCTGTCTAAGATAATTTATGAATTTACTGAGATACCAATAAAAAAGTTCAGAAATAGCCCTGGCCGGTTTGGCTCAGCGGTTAGAGCGTCAGCCTGCAGTCCAGAGAGTTCCGGGTTCGGTTCCTGCTGAGGGCACGTACCTCGGTTGCAGTTTGTCCCCGGCCCTGGTTGGTCGTGCGGGAGGCAGCCACTTGATATGTCCCTTTCACGTCGATGTTTCTCTCTCTCTCTCTTCCTCTCTCTCCCTCCCACTCTATCTGAACAAAAAATGGAAAAATGTCCTCGGGTGAGGATAAAAAAAAAAAAAGTCCAGAAATAGATCCAGCCTCATATAAAAATATAGTATATAATAAAGATAGCACCTCACTTCACTTAGGTGAAGATAGTCTTTTCATAAATAGTGCTGGGACAACTGGATGGTCAGCAAGAGAAAAACAAAATTATACTCACTCGTCACATCATATACAAGAATAAACTGGAAATAGATAAGAGATCTAAATGTAAAAAAAAACTATACTAGCCCAAGAAGAAAACACAGAGGGAAAGGCTAATTATGACTCAAAATCCAGAGGTAATAAAAGTAAAATTTGATAAATTTTACTACACAAAAATAAATAATTTGCATGGCAAAAAAATACCATAAGCAAGGGCAAAAGACAGATGACAAACTTGAAAAGATATTCACAACATATATCACAATAAAGAGATAACATTCCACATTTATAAAGAACCCTTAAAAGTTTGAGGGGAAAGACCAGAAATCACAGAAAAATGGGAAGAAGGTACAAATACACCACAAATAGAGACATTTAAATGGCTCTTAAACATATGAAAACATGTTCAACTTTGCTGCAATTAGACAAATGTAAATTAAAACTATAATGATAGTAATTCTCATCCATCCATCAGATTGGTAAAAATTTTAAAGCTGACCACTGACAAAGATTCTGATCTTGATCAAGCTCTAGCCAGAATCTTCTGAGCCCTCTTCTTAACTAGGCCTCAACCATGGCCTATAAAGATCTGAAAAAAATACTAATATAGTTTTCTAACACCTCAAGGCAGCATCCTAGGATGACTCTATTCCCCTTAAACTGCCTGCCTGGGAAAACTCAAGGCTGCCAAAAGAATTTACTATTTGTTGCAGCTAACACGAGAAGATGGGGCCCTGTCTTCCAGTCTCTAGGGAGGATTAACTTCAATAAGCCCCAGTCCCAGTTGGGTTTCACAAGGACCAACCATCCCACTTCTAGCTTTTTGTAATTTTTCACTTCCTTGACTCTACTGAACCCCCACTCACCCTTCCCTATTCCCTCATTCTCCCTTTAAAATGCCCAGTCACCTCTGTACAAATGGAACTTGAGTTCTGCTAGACTCTTCCCTACTTTAAGTAACCTAAAATATATATTTTAAAATCTATAACCTCTACACAGATACCATACATGCCTAGTAACTGGTGATTATAAAAGGTTAGGAACTATCCTATGGGACAGTATTTTAAAAAGGTTCAACAAATCTGGATATTATAAAGCAATAAAAACTCAACACAACAATGCTTCACTATTCAAACATCAAAATAGGTACCTTACTCAAATCTTAATGAACACTTTCACAAAATACAAAGATCTGAGTTCCCATCTCATCACTATCAGCTAAGAGCAATATCCTACACCTTCCATTTCTATTAACCATCTCAACCAACCTATCTAGATAAAATAAAAATGATGAAATTTAGCTTATTATAATCAGCAACATCTCAGCCTCAGTTATAAATAAGTTTAATAAGAATCTAGAGGCCATTTTCAAAGAACAGGATAAATCCAGAAATGAACATAAGCAGCCTTTACAAATTAGAAACACAAAATGAAAAAAAAATGTCATCGTTTTGAAGGTTGCTTAAGTGCAGAGTTAAGTGGTAAATGAAAAAAAGGAGGCTGTTGGATTTAGTCTTTTAGTTCTTATTAATTTACTCTTATACCCATCAGAAATCTCTACTACCAAATACCTTCAAAAATTTCAAGATGATTTTTATTTTTATTTTTTTTCATCCTCACCTGAGGACATTTTTACATGTATCTTCAGATAGAGCAGGAGGGAGAGAGGGAGGAAGAGAGAGAGAGAAACATCGACGTGAGAGAGACACATCAAGTGGCTGCCAACCACACGCCCCAACCGGGGCCGGGGACAAACTGCAACCAAGGTACGTGCCCCTAGCGGGAACCGAACCCGGGACTCTCAGGTCCGCAGGCCGACACTCTAACCACTGAGCCAAACCGGCCAGGGCTCAAGATGATTTTTATATTAAAATATCAAAATAAAAATTCTTGGGAGTATATTTAAAGTATTATTTTGTTCTTGTTTCACTTTGATTTAGTACTCTAATCACATCCTGACAAACATGAAGGGAACAGATGTTTTGACATCCTCACAGAAATCCAAAACTCCCAGTGTTGCCTTCCACCTCCCTCCACCCAACCAGATACTCGCACTGATAGATGGACTGCAAAAAACAACAAACAGTTATTAGCATCTCTAGATGAATGCTGTTAATACTGCTGTCTCACATCTCCAGAAACTGCTGGGAGGGCTACCTCTTATGTGGGCAGCTTCTGGAAATGCTGCAGGTCAAAACAGCACTAGGCCCAAGGAGCTGAAAACATCTCTAGGGAGGCTGAACTCTGGACCTAAATAAATGTCTGGGCCAAGCAATTACAAGATCTTTCCAACCTGTATTACTTCTATATGGGACATAATTTACTTCTGTAAAATATGAATATCTTAAGTACTTTCTAACCAGTGGAAACCAGAGAGGTGAGTGGTATAG
Source organism: Tadarida brasiliensis (assembly GCA_030848825.1). Lineage (NCBI taxonomy): Eukaryota > Metazoa > Chordata > Mammalia > Chiroptera > Molossidae > Tadarida > Tadarida brasiliensis. Next base: position 69,731,791 of record CM061267.1, on the reverse strand, counting down.
TGGACTGGAAGGCCCACATTTGGGCTTGGGGCCCAGCTTTGTGACTTACTTGGTCATGATTCCAGAATATTACTTCATGTATCTAAACTCCAAGGGATAAAGCAAATAACCTAGAGTCTCTCTGAAATTTTAAAAACTATGATTCTCCATAGATAAATATATGCACATGCTGTAGCAAAACATTCCTTGTACCAAACTAGATTCATTCATGATTTAAAAACACCATGGTGAAAAAAGCCATTCTCAACTTCCAGGAATTTTATCATTAATACTAAATATGTATATATACATGAAGGCATATGTAATATGTCTAGTAAAAATGATGCCAACTTGGTTAACTAAGTAAATCGTGAACTAGACAGAAGGGTTTCCTTTAGTATCATTCTCAGGTTTTTCTAATTGCTATTAAATGGCCTTAATCACATGGACAGCTTAATACTGTACTATAAAACAAGCCAAGCATGTATAATCCGAATATATAATTCACCTTTCAAAGTTTCAAGTGATAAAATGCTATGAACACCTGTGCTGAGATTATCACCAAAAAGAAGGCAGTATTTAAGTGTAAAAACACTCTCAAATTAAGAGTAGGGATTCTTAGAAAGTTTCAAAAAAAAAAAAAAATTTTTTTTTTTTTAACCAGCAAATTGTTTGTTTCTGCTGGAAGCTGTATGCCACATTCTAAACATTGGTTGGCTCTTTCACATCTACCAAATCCCGCCCCCCCCAAAAAAAGTTACGCAGCTATCTAAATTACATTGATAGTTTGAAGGGTTCTTAGATTTGGGTCTTGCGTATGGCCCCAACTGAGTCAGTTTCAAAAGACTAGAAAACCCCTCTACTTCCAGCCAAGAGAAGGAATGCTGGTTACCCAGATAACTACGGTCCAACGCATGCACTCCACAGGCATGCATTAGTTCCAGAATGCAATAGAAACATCCAAACTTCCACAGTGAAATCCAGTTAAAATCTACTGCTGGACAACCTACTGTTCCTTTCTCCTGCCCTATGTTGTCTTCCTCTCAAGCCACTGTTCATGGTATTTTCTCTCTACCCAGTCAGTCACATACATTGTGCTTGTTGAAATCCAAAACCAAACTCAAAAGTTGCAGCCTCCTGTTAACAGTAAGTTTTGACTTACTTAGATTCCTTAAAGAACTGTGTTGATACCACTGACACTTTATGTTGTTTGACCAGTTCTTATTCTACCTCTGATCATAATTAATGTGATCTTACTAGGTTATAAACTCTTTAAAGCCTTATTTATCTTTGCTGAGTTGAACTGATTACTGACTAACAAAAGCTGAGTATGACAAAATAGCAAGTCAGAGTGCTAAGAAAATGGAGTCTTGTGTCTTCTACCAGCATTCATGAAATGGTAACAGACTAACTTATTAGTTTGCAAGTAGGATAAAATTTCAGACCCTTCAAGTTCTTCACAATCCAGAGAGTAAATGGCAGGAAAAAATGAAGAGATGGATAAACGTCCCTTACTTATCTTTTGATCATTAAGTTTTGAATAGTAAAAATTACCAAAACCTACTTTTAATGTTCCTTAAATATCTAGAAATCAATACATAATTCATATATAAGAAAATTACCTGGGTGCTACATATATGTGGTAATAAATCAGACAGCTGAATTCTTAAAGAGTATTCTGAAACTGACCTGGTAAAGCACTCAAGTAAATAATATTATCCTTTTAATTAAAAAGGTTTCTCTCTTTGCCCAAATGTTCAAATTTGTAACTTCCACTAAGAAAGGAAAAGTCCATTCACCTATCCAACCAAATTAACCTCAACAATTGATGAAATGTCCCAGTTTAATTGCCTTCACATCCTAAATATGCCTGAATGATATACAAATTATTCTTTGTTTTTTATTAATTTATTTTTATTACAGATTTTTCTCCTTTTTCCCCCATAGACACCTTCCTCCCGATCCAACCCCCTCCCCAAACAGCATTGTTGTCTGTGTCTATTGGTTACAAATTATTCTTGATATGCTATTTTCTGGTATCTGATAATAAAGATATTAAATACAAAATAATCATCATTCATGTGTACAGGGAAAGGGATAACAGCAGACGCTGTTGATGAGTGTAAATTAAAACACACTTTCTAGAGGGTAATTTTGGAACTATGAACCAAAGCCTTAAAAATGTAAAGCCTTTGACAATGCAATTTTATTTCCTGTTATTTACCCTAAAGAAATAATTAAAAGATGTATGCAAACATTTAGCTTTAAGAATACTAACTACAGTGTTGTTCATAATGACAAAAGCTGGAAATAACATAAACATCTATGAATAGGAAATCAGTTAATCCACAGAATCTCTTACACTGAAATACTGTCAAGCCATTAAAAGTTATGTGGGTAGCATACTTACTGAAATGGAAAATTGTTTATAATATAGCAAGTGGAGAAAATGTTGTAACACTGTATGTACAGCATAATCCTACTTTTAAAGGCTATCTGCTTATATACACATGAAAAGAACCAGCATTGCATGCAAAAATCTTAATTTTCTTTTCTTTTTGATTATCTGTACTTTCCTACATTTAATGTTTTAGCTGTATAATTTAAAATATGTATATTTTTAAGAGTAAATATATTAATTAATGATTGCTTAATTTGAGCAACTACTTTTATAATCTATATTCTAATTCTATACAGACTGTGAGTGATGAAAAAAACATAAGTAACAGACTAGTTTAAGAAGTTAGAAAACAGTTAGAAAAAGGACAAAGAGGCAGATAATACTATGGAGAACCCAAAACAAGACGGTTACTACACATGAACATTAAATTTAACTCTGAACTCCCTGGCAGCTTGTCATCTATAGTAAAGAGAATCTATACTACCACACTATTTGATAAGAGAAAATACATTAATTCTTCAAAACAGAAAGTGCCCTGAGAATTTAGAAACAGAAACATGTTGTTGACTATAAAGAGGAATTTGTCTTTAATTTTCAATATGAACATCAAAATAAATGATATCGTCAACAGAGATCTTACTAAAAATATTTATTAACCTTCAAGAACTGACACTGAATTACAATTCGGTATTAAGAGACATTATTTATAAAAATGAAAATTTAAAAGCCTAGAAGAATGGAACACTAGACTAGCCTTTAGTTTGTCTTTCTATGATGTATGCATACAAAGCACCTGTAAAAGTTCATGACACAGAGAAGGTGCTCCACATTGGTTTCTTTCCCTCCCACTTAAATTTGAAATGTGTCAACACCATACCAGTTAGAAACAAAGAGGACAATCCAACTTACTACTCAAGAAACATTTAATAAACACCTCCAATGTACTGGACTCTGAGAAAACAAATATTGAAATGATTTCTGAAAGTTTTTTCAAAAGAAGTACTACATTTCCCCCAAAATATTATAACATCATCAAGTTTATTTCAAAAATAGAATTCAAAGCTCATTAAGATCATTTGGAAATGAACAACTGAAAAATGGCTAGGAAAAATTCAGCCAGCTTAGCCAGCTCTGTCCTCACACAATCAATCAATAACATCCTAATTACCATCTTGAAATAAGCTCCCTAGGAAACCCATCAGGGTGTCAAAAAACTTTAAAAAAAAATTTTTTTTTAACTTGGTTTCTTTACGAGATTACTACTTGGTATCTTTAAATCTCTCCATAAACTAGGATAAACATGTAAGGTACATGGAAATGGAAAAGCAATCTCAAACAAGACTAAAAATGTTAAGTACATAAAATGACAGCTATGCCTCTTTTCAATGGCCCTTTCCAGAAATGAATGAAGCTTAATTCTCATTTGAAAATTTTGCTGTTAAGTATTAGTCATTTATTTGTGCTTCAAAATAATGTATTCAGCCCTGGCCAGTGTGGCTCCATGGTTAGAGCATCAGCCCACACATCCAAGGGTAGTGGGTTCGATTCTCAGTCAGTCCGAGCACATGTGGGAGGCAATCAATCAATATGTCTCTCTCACATGATACATCTGATAAGGGGCTAATTTCCAAAATATATAAAGTATCATACAATTCAACAAAAGGAAGATAAACAATCCAATTAAGAATGTAAATTATACTACAATAAAGATAAAAATGCATTTTAAAAAAAATGGGCAGAGGACCTGAATAGACACTTCTCCAAATAGGACATACAAATGGCCAAAGACATATGAAAAAATGCTCATCATCACTAATCATCAGAGAGATGCAAATTAAAAGAACTATAAGGTATCACTTCACACCTGCCAGAATGGCTGCCATCAAAAAATCATCAAACAACAAGTGCTGGTGAGGATGTAGAGAAAAGGGGACTCTAGTACACTGCTGGTGGGAATGCAGACTGGTATAGCCACTATGGAAAACAATATGATGTTTCCTCAAAAAATTGAAAATTGAACTGCCATTTGACCCAGGGATCCCACTTCTAGGAATATATCCTAAGAAGCCTGAAACACCAATCAGAAAGAATATATGGACCCCTATGTTCATAGCAGCGTTATTTATGCCAGCTAAGATCTGGTACAGCCCAAGTGTCCATCAGTAGATGACTGATTAAAAAAGCTGTGGTACCTATACACAATGGAATACTATGCAGCTGTAAGAAAGAAAGATCTCTTACCCTTTGAGATGGCATGGGGGGACCTGAAAAGCATTATGTTGAGTGAAATAAGTTAGTCAGAGAAAGACAAAGTATCACATGATCTCACTTATTTGCAGAATATCACGAGCAATATAAGCTGACGAACAAAATAGATCCAGAGACGTGGAAGTAGGGAACAGACTGACAAACTTCAGAGGGATAGGGGGTGGGGGACAGGAAGAGATAAACCAAAGAACTTATATGCATATATTCATAACCAATGGACACAGATAAGTGTGATGAAGGCAGGGGGTGACAGGAACAGGGAGGAGGGTGTCAATGAAGGAAAAAAGGAGGACATCTGTAATAATTTAAACAATAAAGATAAATTTTTAAAAAAAGATTAGCACTGTAATACTCTGGGTTAAAAATACACCACAAACAAAAGTAAGTCTATAACCAAAGTATTTATACAAATTAAAATGCATGTGCACACAAAAAAGCATACCTCTTTTTTTGTCAGACTGGCAAAAAACATTTTTTGGTGTGCCACAGAATTTTAGGAATTAGTTTATGTGTACGATGAGATGAAAAGTTGAAAATCACTGACCTGTACAAATTTCCTGCAGGCTCTGTGGCTTCTTTCTTCCCTGGCACTCCACTGCAACATACATTCTCACACTAGTACATTCTCAATAACTGTTATCAGTTACTTCTAATCAGGACTTAAAATGACTCCCATTTGCCACATGTTGAAAAACTAAGAACCTTACATTCTAATACAGGCTCCTTCATGAATCATCTCCTTGGCCTGAGTTGTGCCATTGTAGATCCTGGATATGTGCTCTCATCAGGAAAACATTTTTAAATTTCCTTTTATCAGCTCATTTATTAAAGTTTTAAATGTTCCCTCCACTTTTCTTCTCCTGAGGTAACTACCTTCATTTATAGAACCCAGTTACTAAAAGCTCACAACTTTTCATCAAACTAAATAAATAAACAAATACAATGTGAAGTAATTTCTTCCTAATCTTACCTGGTTTAAACATGTCAAATACGACTCAATATTATAAAATAACTTAAAACTTAATTAGGCTTCAAAGAGATGTCCCCATCCCTGTCTACCTGTAGCAGCACTGACTTAAATACTTATAAGAAGCCTGGGGCAATTTCTGAGCTTCCTTAAATTTTTATGAAGACAGTGCCAAAGAAAATGGGCCACCTTAAAATGCATCACATTCTTCACCTCATTATTCAGCTCCTCTAAGTCTATTCTTTCAACATAAAGAACCTGCCATAGCTAATTCCATTAAATCCTTTCCTCAAAAGAAATTCCTCCATGAAGCCATCATTAACATTTGCTACTATTCTCACCACTTCAAATTAAAGCATCTTCAATAGCTTGAATATAAACCAGACTACAACTCTGTTGGATGAATAATAATATATGTACCTGCTGTGGGGTTTTTTGGGGGAGGAGGGGTGTTTTCTATGACTAAGCTCTAGCACAACAATGTATCACCTGTTTCCTTAATTTAATTACATAATTATATATACTTCACCTACTACATCACACATATATGGACAATTTTATAAAGAAGTACTAGGTGTTTCTTAGGAGTAATTTAACAAGCATTTACTCAAGATGAAATCAAGAAAGATAAGATCTCTTATCCGGTAATTTAAATACATACAGCTACTTACAAAGGTTATTTTATAGGAAGCTTTAAGAAAAAAGTGAAAGGAATTCCAAAAAATTAACAACAGTGCCATGATAAACACCTTAAGCACAATTTTATTCATAAAATTTATGAGGTAAGTACAACTTTCAGCTTTATATTATATAAATTCACAGAGGACTTTCTCAGGAAGCATGAACAAAAATATCTCTTTGACTTTTTTTTTTAAAATATGTTTTTATTGATTTTTTAGAGAGAGAGGAAAGGAGAGCTAGAAACACCAATGTGACAGAGAAACATCTATCAGCTGCTTCTTGCACCCCCCAAACTGGGCATCAAGCCCACAACCCGGGCATGTGCCCTGCCTGGGAATTGAACCAAGACCTCTCAGTCCATGTGGCGACGCTCAATCCACTGAGCCACACTGGCTGAGCTGACTTTTAAAAGTATATAAAAGTTTAATGGTAGCAAAATACACTATACACATATACAAACACACACCATATTTAACCAAAGTCAAAAATATTGAAGGACAAAAGGTTAATTTGTTTAAAATGCTTATTTTAATATTAAAAGTTATTTTTACTTTAATAGAAAAGTCACTAACTTGAATTAAATTGCTTTATCATTTAAATCATTTATTAGTGACAGTATAATCTATTAATGATAACAATACCAACAGAATAAAAAATAAAATTATTTGAATATTTATTTTTAAAATATCAACCTAAGAAAATATATGAATAAGAAAATAACACATTTTGCCTGTCCAGTGTGGCTCAGTGGATTGAGCACCATCCCATGGACTGAGAGGTCCCAGTTCGATTCCCAGTCAGGGCACATGCCTGGGTTGCCAGCTCGATCCCAGTGGGGGGCGTGCAGGAGGCAGCCTGTCGATGTTTCTCTCTCTCTCTCCCTTCCTTTCGCTCTAAAAAAATCAATAAAAACATATTTTTTTTAAAGAAAATAACACATTTCAAAATCACCAAAATTTATCAAGTGATGACTATACTTAAAACTGGATATTTAAAGAATGTAATTATGCAACTATATCACACTTAAAGTTAATAATAATAAATTTGTAAAATAGTCCTCCTGATTTATAAAGTGATTTTAAAGAGACATTTTTTTAGCTATATTAACAGCCATTCATTGTCATTATTAACTTAATCCTTAATCTATCACATTCTTCTGAAATATCTGTTGTAGCTCAAGTAAGAATACTTCTCCAGTTCCCAAAGGACATAACCTGAACTTCTGACAAATAATTCACTCAAGAATATAAATTAGCTTAACTTCACATTAATTCCTGGACATAATTACAGTAGAGAATGGATATCTACTTCCTAGAGCTATTATTTTCTGAGTTGACATTAGAGAAAACTTATGAAAGTCTCCAGTGAGAGACCGGGGTCTAGAATTAGAGACCAACATCAACAATGACTTCCATATTGTCAAATCAAGTGGTCAAGTCTGTAACACGACCTTATTCAGACTCTCAGAAGAATCTGAGATAGGTTTCAGTTGATTCTTTATTTTTTGTTAATCTTTACCCAAGGATATTTTTTTCCATTGAATTTAGAGAGTGGAAGGGAGGATGGGGAAGGGAGAGAGAGAGAGAGAGAGAAACATCATTTTGAAAGAGACATATCAACTGGTTGCCTCCTGCATGTGGGCCAAGGATCGAACCTGCAACCCAGGTACGTGCCCTTGACCAGGAATTGAACCTTCCAACTGAAGGATCAATGCTCTAACCACTTAGCCACACTGGTCAGGGCTACAGTCGATTCTTCTTGAAACACTTCCTTCTGTATGTAGGCTGTTGTGACACCAACATCTCCTACTTTTTCCTACTCAGCTAGCTGCTCTTTCTCAGACTCTTCAACTGGTCTCTTCTCCCCTGAATGTCACAAGGCCCACGGACATAGTGTCTTCTTTATCTACACCCTTCCCCCATCTTCTCATCCAGTATCATAGTTTTAAACACAATTCTATGCGAATGACTCCCAAATCTGTAACTTCAACTCTGATCTCTTTAGGTTCTTTTATCCAACTGCCTCTTCAACAGGTCCACTTGAATGTTAATAGATATCAAACAGAATTCACGCATTTCCAATACAGACCATTCTTCCTTGTAAAAGCAAACACTACCACCATTCGCCCAGTGTTCATCATTCTCTTTTCCTCACACTCTACATCAACCTACAGTAGGACCAAGTCTAAAACAAAGCCCAAGTCACTCCACGTCTCAACTATAGACCTATATCTTTCTTTAAGAATTACAAAAACCAAAAAACTGGTAACAGATGCTGACAGAAACAGACAGCATTATTCACCCGAAAAGACTGAATCAAGGTGTGTATGACAAACCAGCAAAGATTGCTTAGAAGCAGTTCAGGTGCAATCACAGAAGAAAATTAGGAGCCTGAAAAAGAAGGGTAAAAGAAGCTATGAGAGGGTAAAAAGTCCATTTAGAAGCAACTGCACTCCACAAATCTGTACTATTTCATCGATCTTTACCACTTGTGTGACTATGACAGAATCTTCCAGTTATTCTATGAGGAAAAGAATATAGGAGAAAAAAATATTTAGGCAAACATACTTGTTTCTTTTTTAGTAGCATCCTCAAATAATAAGTGCTAAGAAAAATGGGGTGTGAATTTAAAAACTGAGAAAGACATATAAAAACAAGTTACTACATACTGTACAGAGATCCTTATATTGCAGCTTTTGAAACTTTGTATCTGTGTTTCCTGCACATAGTTCCACATAACCAAGAACAACTTGAAAAACAGTATTATGAATGGCTTGAGTGAAGTGCATATGAAGTTGATCCATTGCGGTCTATGGAAAGAAAACGTACAACATAATTTCATGTTATTAAAATGAATAAATTTCAACAGATTTGAAAAATACAGGAAAAAAAATCTTTACTAATTATAGCCATATCACAAAGATCACTATTATATACAGAATTATAACTGTAATGTTGATTATTTGCAAATAGCCCATTAAATAACCACAACATCATACAACTAAAGATAAATCTGAATCGTGAACACTGCTCTATTGGTCTATATTTATGATTGGTACCCATTTGTTCTTTCTCAAACATGTGCATTATCACACCCTTGAATCCCCTCTGCCATCATCCCTTACAGTAATCAGGATGCTTCTCAATGGTCACCTTCTCAGAGAAGCCTTTCCTGACCATCTTAAATAAATCAGTACTTTATATCACCCTATCCACTTACTCTGATATATATTTCTGCATAGCACTTGTTATCACCTGATATCATATTCATTTATTTATTTTATGTCTGTCTCCCTCACTAGAAGGTAAAATACATGAGGGCCTATATCTAGGTGCTTGGAGCAACGAACAAAGTAGGTATCAATAGGTATTTAATGAGTGAATAAATTTCTCTAATGGGAAAAATTAGAAATTATATTTATATTTTCAAAGGTCTTTCAATATGTCCCTTAAAATTACCAAATGCCTCCTTTCTTACATTTTTGTAGGTATAGCTTAAGACATGAAAATTAATAAAGTGCATTTAAAAAAAACAAATTCCTTTACTCAGATTTTAAAATGTAAATGCAGTTTAAATGATTTGGTAAAGTCTTACATTTCCTTCTAAGACAAGAGACCATTTAATGGAAGAAAACATTTACATCTATTGTCTTTAGATACTGTATAATCCTATACACACTGAAGGCACAATTAACTTTCAAACCATAGTCCCTATTTCAAGTTGTTCAAGGAAGCCACTGAGCAGCAAAAGTATGTAGAGCCAAGCATCGAGGGAGGACTGAGGACATTCTGGGGATAAGAGAATCCTTTGAAAAACCTGATAATTGTAATTTACCTGTTTTACAGACAAATGTACACAACGCACAAAAGTTTACATACCACTCTGGAGGGAGCCATGCAGGCCCATCTAGGAACCATGAAGCTCCAAATTAAGAAGCTCTCATTCAGGACCAAAAGGGGAAGTAAACGGGACTACATAATCCTCTCCCATTAAATTACCTTATATTTTTAAAAACCTACATAAAATTGTGGCAATATTAAACCTGACAAACACTTCACAGCTCAGAAAAAACTTCTGTAATGTTTTAATCACACTACATATACTCTGAGCCTACATGAACAACCATGTTACTACTATAAATACAGCTAAAAAATTTACTTTGTTAAGTGAAACATTAATAATATTCAGACATAAGCAATCATGAATATCAGCATATTCTTGATTTTAAAAAAAGCAAACCTTTCAAAACTAACCTGTGTTTTTCCAAGAAGTCGATAAGCTTGTTGAACCTTGGTATAATGATTAATGTCAAAATTCTTGCAGATTTTAGAAAGAGCTACATCCAACTGTTCCTATGTAATTAAAAGAGGAGGCAAGAAGTGGTTAAAGAATTATGTTTATAAGGCAATGAAAAAATATTAAGGTTAATTTCTCACTTTTAATGTCTAAACCCATAATGTCACACTTAATAGTAAAAAAATTTAAATAAAAATATAATTCTCATTTGTTACCAACTATAATCAAGTTTTGCTGAGATGTTATTGACATGTTCCTAAAAACCCATGTCTAGTGTTTCAAGAGACACAAAATCAGTATAATAGCTACCAAAGAAATTTTAGTTTTTTTATTTTTATTTAACTCTGTTTCCTCAAATACCTACTAAAATCTACAAATAAACTGAATTTGTAGATCTATTAAAAAATAATAAAACAAACCTATTGTAATCACTGAAAAGTAGTTCTCAACAAAACTACATGGACCTTAAAATACATACCATACCTTTTATATCTAAATGTAACAACTTTGTTTGTGGATTTCCATTTCAATGATTTCATTTTAAAACAATGGCTTTTCTACATACATACAGAAACTATTGCATATTAAGAGTGAACAAATACAGAGCTTTCAAAAGAAAGTCCTCATTAAAATATTCAGGTAATTATTTAAAGGATTTTCAAAGTAGTTATCTTTATGTTTATCAAATAGTCATTCTTACAATTAGTAAATAAATGCATTTATGATCAAAAACTACTTTCACAAAATGTCATTTGAAAGTGCAGCCTCAATTTTTATAACTACTCTTATCAGAAAAGCAATAAAAGTAAATACAAGAAGAAACCAAATAAGTCTTATTAAATTTACAAAAATGAATACCCTGCTTTGCAAAGACTGCCAAAGAAAGAGATGAACTCTGAATAAATGTACAAGGAAAAGCAAGATTTCATGCTAACAATGACATATCTTTTCCATTCTGATTAACTGTATGAAATATTATGAGGTTAGGAATTTAGGAGTGTTTTTATCAGCCAATAATTATTCTTAAAAAAATTAACACACTAAACTAAAAAGTAGTAGTTGATAATCAAAAAATAATTAACATGGTTAGTATTTTGGCTGTAATTTACATGGTAACATACCTATAACTAAAATATGGGGATCTTTCTCGATATTGTGATATTTTCAAATACTGTTCTCAGATCCCGTAATTCCAAAAGTGTTACTGCATTTACAAGTAGATTAATATTAGCTTGACCATGCACAGATTTTCCAAATGAAAAACAACAAATATAACATAGTGATCTAGAAACACTGGTAATAACACAAAAGTCAAAACATAAGATGCATCTGTGCTATTCAAAAACCTTTGAAAAGAAAAAGCCAATTAACTTCTAATGTAATCCTTCTTACCTCAATTTGTTCTAAAGTATCTTGCAGCTTTGAATTCAGTTCACTATTAAATAAAACAGAGAGTTAGATGTACCTATCTTCAAAACAGACATATGAAGTGCTAAATAAATACATGCTAGCTGAATAAATAATAAATTCAGAGATCAATAGTATGAGCAGTAAGTTATGCTACAGATTCTACAATAAGGCAAGAAAAAAATAAAAGAAAAAGAATTAGGAAGAAATAAAAGTCATTACTAACAGCAACAGAATTGTGTAGGTAGAAAATACTAAAGAATTTATAGATAAAACCAAGAATTTAAGAATTGAAAATTGATACCAAGCTTAAAGATAAGGAGTATAATACAGATAAAAAGCAAAATTTCAAAAATAAAATTAAGAACAAGGAATTAGACAACAAAATTTTTAAAATTCCATTTCAATAAAACAAATAAATAGGAAGGAAGAATCTAATAAAAATATAAAATACAAAACTGAGTTAAAATAGAGACTTAAATACATCAAGGTATATACCATGAAAAAGACTAAAACCTTCAATATAGTTATGATACCAGTTCTCACAAAATGATTTCTTAGAATAAGTGAAATTCTGATCAAAATCCCAGCAGCATTTTTTAAATTTATTGAATCTGACAAACTGCTTCTGAAATGTATGTGGAAATTCAAAGGGCTACGAATAGTCAAGAATATCTTGAAGAGCAATGCTGGAGGAGGAATATTAAAATAGGTAAAAGCTCATAAAGTTACAGCAATAAGATAGTGTCAACATAAGGAAACACAGATCAGCAGAACAGAAAAAAAATAAAGGCCAAAATATTTCAACAGATCCTTGACAAAGGAGATATCCAATTGGCCAATAAATAGAAATAGGCACTCCACTCAGGCATTCAGGAAATGCAAATTAAAACTATAATACAACACCATAACAAACCATCAGAATGGCTAAAAATATTTTTTTAATTAAAAATTACATCAACAAATATTAGCAAAAATGTAGAGCAAATGAAACAATTCTGTATTGGAGGAAGGGGAAATTGATACAACCTCTTTGGAAAATTGTAGCACCTACTGAAACTAAACACACACTCTATATCCCATAAGTTGAATATACGTTCTAACAGAAATGCATACACAATCCTTGCAGCTTTATTTGTAATAGGAAAAAATACTGAAGCAACACAATTATCTATGAACAAAGAAATGGATAAAGTGTGACATAATTATATAATGAAATACTACAGCAATGAAAACGTATCAGTGAATTTCAAAAGCATGATATTGGACCCAAAAAAAGTCAGTTAAAAAAATTACATACCATATGTATGATTCCATTTATGTAAAGTTCAAAACAGGTAAAACTAAATTTAGTGACAAAAGCCAGAACAGTGATTACCTTGGGAGAATAATGACTGGGATGGGCATGAAGGAAGTTTCTGGAGTATTAGAAATTTTTCAGGAGGTAATTACACAACTATGTTCACTTTGTAAAAATTCATTAAGTTATTCACTTGGGATATGTGACTGAATCTGATTTTGTTCCCTTTAATTCTCCCTAAGTCAGTTTAAAATAAAAAAGAGAACTGTTATTATTTGAATTATAATATCTCATTACTAAAAAAGATCTGTGATGTCTAACAAAATAAATATAATCACAGAGAAAAACATTTTAATAAAAAGATTAAGGCAGAAGTAAAATAAAATAGTAAGAACATTGTGAAAGATGTACTTTGGTACACCAAAATTATACAAGGTTTGTTACAACTGTTATCTGATTATAAATCCGATTATCTGAGTCCAGCAACAAAAGCAAATAGGGCCACAGTATACAATCAGTGTTCATAATATCAAAACATACCAATATCTCAAAGAGGGGGCACAAAGAATCAAATATCCCTTTTTCTAGCATTAAGTTCTGAGAGAACATTTTGCCAGTCTTGATAAGGAGACAATGACCTTTATCTCCTAAGGCAAAACCTTACAGAAAATACAATAATGGATTTATGGATTCCATTTGCTTCTTATAGAGACTTTTAATGCCAGCTGAGGAGATAATACCAGAGTGATGTGGTATATATAGATACAGACAGATATAAAGCAATTTGTCAGAAAAGTAAAACCAATAATATATAGAGATTATATTCTCCAGTAAAAACTGAAAGTGAGCAAAACAATATCCTTTGACAACCAACAGTGTAGGATTGATACCTTATTAGAAAAATTAAGGTCTCTAAACAGGATTTATGCCTGAAAAATAGCCACAGTCACAGATATGGATAGGTTAAGGGAATTCTTGTAGACAGAACTGAAATTTTCCTTTAAAATATGATTGTAGGACAATTTCTGTCCCCTCCCCCCCAAAAATGAATAAAGGAACGAATCAATAAAAATAAGAATGACAGCTAAAGGCCCCAAAATAATACTCCTAAATGGATAGTCATGACAGTGCGTTAGCATTCGAAAGAATTAAATAATTCCTCATCCCACCCACCCCAAAAATCAGTACCTTTTCCCAGAGTTGTTCCTTGTCCTATCCCATGTTCTCTTTCTCTTGATTTATATCATCACTACCCATTCAATCGAAGCTGGAAACTTCAAAGTCACCTTTAATTCTTCCCTCTCTTGATATGTACCTAGTAATCAAATCTTGATGATTCTACCATTTCAGTATTTCTCATATCTACCTATTCTTATCCTTTCTCAATTTTGTGTCCTAACTCAAGCATTATCACCTTTTGTTGGAATTATCTTTTCTCTCTCTTTTTCTTTTTAAGGTAGAGTGGGAGGGAGGGAGAGAGAGAGGAACATCGATGTGATAGACACACTGATTGGTTGCCTCCCGCACAACACAACCAAGGCTGGGGATCGAACTTGCAGCCCAGGTAAGTGCCCCTGACCAGGAATCGAACCTGCAACCCTTCAGTCCACAGGCCGATACTCTAACTGCAGAGGCAAACTGGCCAGGGCTGCTTGAATCATCTTAATAGCCTCCTGATGAATATCTGTACACAACACACATACCCTTCCCCCTTCAATCCATCCATGTGTTCATTTGACCAACACCAATGACCTACTATATACCAAACATTGTACAACATCCTCCAAAAATCTTTTAGGGATAGTTCTGAACAAAGGTCTAACTTCAGACTGAATTTCATCAATATTTTGTTTGATTTGGCAGATACAGTGTTTCCAAATAGCCTGTGTATGAAAGGCTTTAGGCAAGGCCTGACCAGTCCTGTGGGCCTGACCATTTTGGGATTCACATATAGTAGAACCTCAGTTCTCAAACTTAATTCATTCCAGAAGGCTATTCAAAAACTGAATCATTTTTCCCATTAGAAATAATGTAAATTGAATTAATTCATTCCAGACCTCCAAATGAGTCCGTTTTAACCTTTCTTAGATAGCCCGGCCTGTGTGGCTCAGTAGTTTAGCATTGACCCATGCACCAAGAGGTCACCGGTTTGATTCCTGGTTGGGGCACATGCCCAGGTTGTGAACCCGATCCCCAGTGGGGGGCATGCAGGGGGTATACAGTACATGTCTAATAGACTATTTAATCTATAAATACTTTAGAAACAAAAAGGACATGAAATATAAATGAAAATTTAACCCAAAAATTAAATGTACAGTAAAAAATGAATATTTATTAATAATAAGCAGCAAAAAAACACAGTAATATTCACAGCACAATTTCCTGAAATGTTAACCACGTGAGGTTTAGCAGTAAAGTGACTCATATTCGAGCATTCTCTCCTTTGTCGCTTAAGAGACGAGTGACTGATGATTAGAGGTATTAGCATGAAAGGGTTGTCTGGTTGAGAAGTGAATTGTTTGGGATGGGAGATGTTCAAGAACCGAGGTTAGACTGTATATGTTACCTGCCTGGTCCCTAAAGATATCTAAGTTTTCACTTCCTAAGTAAAGCAGAAATAAAAACACATTAACCTATTGCTTTAAAACCTTTGGTGGTTCCCCATTAAATCAAGGATAACGCCACAAGTTAGTACGGTATGTAAGATTCTTTTTTTTTTATCCTCACCCGAGGACATTTTTTCTTTTTTTGTTCAGATAGAGTGAGAGGGAGAGAGAGGAAGAGAGAGAGAGAGAGAGAAACATCGATGTGAAAGTGACACATCGAGTGGCTGCCACCTGCACGACCAACCAGGGCTGAGGACAAACTGCAACCGAAGTACATACCCTTAGCAGGAACCGAACCCGGGTCTCTCTGGACCGTAGGCCGATGCTCTAACCGCTGAGCCAAACCGGGCAGGGCAAGATTCTTAACAACGCATGTGAAAAAATAACTTCCCGTTCACTTTCCAGTGCCTATGTTAGTCATATGGACGTGTGTGCAATTCCCCAAACAAACCCCAGACTTTCACACCCTCTGTTCTTACATACAATGTTCACAACAACTAGAACATACCTTCTCCTTGTCTCACTCACAAAAGTCCATCTATCTTTCCAGGCCCAATCCAAATGTCATCTTTTCTGGGAAGTCTTTGTTTACAGCACCATGTATTAAGGTAAGGAATATCTGTGATTGTCTCTCTAAACAGAGACCGTGGTTTATTGCCAAGTGACCTCCCAGGACTAAATAAACTCACACCTGACTCAAAGCTGATAATAAATATCTGCTGAGTCAATTTGCAATTTAAACAAAAATGGCAAAATTTAGTTATCATTCCATTAGCCCCTATTTTCTACCTCAATAAAGAACACTATAGAGATGGATAAAAAAGGAAAATGGCTGTAGACAGACACAGGTATGGAGAAGCAAGAATACCTGGAATAGTAAGTAGGTCAGAACTTGTAAGCATATTCTTTCAGGGAATAATTTGAGCTTGAAAAAAATAGATATATCTAAATTCATTAATAGGTGAGAGTAATAATTTCTTTAGCTTATCAGTTGAAAAAAATGGGATTTAGTGTTTATAAAATTATTATAAAACTCAATGTTTTTATTGCTTCTATTATTTATGG
The DNA here is from genome assembly GCA_030848825.1 of Tadarida brasiliensis. Taxonomy (NCBI): domain Eukaryota; kingdom Metazoa; phylum Chordata; class Mammalia; order Chiroptera; family Molossidae; genus Tadarida; species Tadarida brasiliensis. The sequence goes on along the minus strand of CM061267.1, from coordinate 69,714,821 downwards.
TTACAATGATTCTATAGACTATGTATTAAGAGTTAATGCAAGCAAGCCCTAGCCAGGTAGCTCATCAGGTTAAAGCATCATCCCAATACGCCAAGGTTGCAGGTTTGATTGCTGGTCAGGGCACGTACAAGAATCAACCAGTGAGCCCTGGCTGGTTTGGCTCAGCTGTCAGAGCACTGGCCCATGGACTGAAGGGGTAACGGGTTTGATTCTCGGTCTAGGGCACATACTTGGGGTTGCAGGTTCGATACCTGGCCCCAGTCAGGGTTTTGCAAGAGGCAACCAGTCCATGTGTCTCTCTCACATAGGTGTTTCTCTCTCTCTCTCTTTCTCCCTCCCTCCCTCCCTCCTTTCTACCCTATCTAAAAATCAATGGAAAAATATCCTCAGGTGAGGATTAACAACAACAACAAAAATCTACCAATGAATGCATAAATAAGTGGAACAACAAATTGATGTTTCTCTCTCCCCCTTCCTCTCTCTCTAAAACAGTGGTTCTCAACCTTCCTAATGCCGCGACCCTTTAATACAGTTCCCTGTGTTGTGGTGACCCCCAACCATAAAATTATTTTCGTTGCTACTTCATAACTGTAATTTTGCTACTGTTATGTCTTAGGTGACCCCTGTGAAAAGGTCGCTTGACCCCCAAAGGGGTCACGACCCACAGGTTGAGAACTGCTGCTCTAAAACCAATCAATCAATAAAATTTTTTAAAAGTTAATGCAAACATGGTAATGAAAATAGTATATACAAGATTTTAAATATAAAATCTATAAATTAAACATTTTAGTTTTATTTAAAATGCTTTCAAAAGTTACAACTCCAGTTTGACCACAAGTTACTACTAATTAAAAATACATACATAAAAATTATGTGCTTAAGAAGTGGACATATTAACTGTACAGCCTTTAGAGAAACCCTTCACCATCATTTAGAAACATAAATTCAAGTCATTTCAGTCAATTAATCAAAGTATGTTAAAAAGGATCTATTCAGAAACTTCTGGGTAAATAAAAGCTACACTATTGTCAAAAAATTAGTAGTTCTAAGACAGAAGATTAAAAGCTATTAAAGGCTATTTATAAACTTAATGTAATGAATCAAACAAGTTTGGGGGGCATTTTTACCATCACTACAGAAAATATTAAAGATAACATAACCATAAATATCTAATTGTGTTCCTTTAAATAGCTGACCTAGGACACACACTTGCAAAATGAGTCCCAAAAAGGTTGCATATAAATCCAAATTTTGTACAAGTTTCACCATGCAAAACACAAGATGGTATGAAGGTAATTAGCTTCTTAATGATCTCTCCCTGCTTCGCTATTAATGAGCCATGTGGTTTAAGTCTAGTCTCCTAACATCTCTGAACATCATTTTCCTATACAAAAGTGGGCTAGATCTAAAAGTTGCTATCAAGTTTCAAGATTCTCAGGTCCCTCCATGTCGTCTCAAAGGATAAGAGATCTTTCTTTCTTACAGCTGCATAGGACCTGGAAAGTATCCTAAGCGAAACAAGCCAAGCAGAGAAAGACAAATATCACATGATCTTATTTGTGGAATATAATGAACAAAACAAATTGATGAACAAAATAGACCCAGAGACATAGAAGTAGGGTACAGACTGACAATCCTCAGAAGAGGGGGTTGGGGGGAAGGAAGAGATAAACCACAGAACTTATATGCATGTATGCATAACCAATGGACATAGACAACAAAGCTGGGGACGTGGTGGGGGGGGGGATGGGGAGGAGGGTGTCAATGGGGGAAAAAGTAGAAACATCTGTAACAAAAATAAATTTAAAAAAAATTCTCTTACATTGTGAGCACTAGTTACCCAATTATCACATCTTTGTATATGATTAAGTAGGGTGCTAAAACTGCTAGAATAAACTTAAGTAAAATTTATACTTCTAAGTTCATAGGGAAAATTCCAGTCTATTTAGATCAGAGATATATTCCAGTGGTTTCAATCTATTCATAGCTGGCAGTTTGTCAACAGACCTTAGAGAAAATTTGATTTTCAAACACTCTGAAGCCAGACCAACAACCCTGAGGTACCATGACGTGTCCACATGATCCTTCTAGCCATAAGCAGACTAAAAAAACTCCTAAGATCACTATGAATCTAGTCAGCAGATCTCTGTCCTCACTCTATTCAGAAATCTCTGACCTAACCCAGAACGCAATCATTCACCACAGAGTCCATTAGTAAGGGTACTAAAGATGTTCAAAACATCTCCAAACTTGATGAATTGTAATTCTAGAGTAGAGGTCAGGCCCAGGAGCCAAATCTAGCCAACAGCCTATGTTCCTAAACAAAGTTTTATTGGCGCACAGCCACATGACTTAGTTTACATATTGTCTATGGCTGCCTTCCAGCTACAAGGGCAGGACTGAATAGTTGCAACCAAGATTTGATGGCCTGCAGAGCTTAAAATATTATTATATTTCCCTTTAAAGACAAAATGTGCCCAACCAGTGCTAGAGTTCAGTGGAAGACTTTTTAGTTGGTCAACTGATCAAAGTTAAAACAGAAATATTTATATGTGTATTTACATGTATATATTGTCATTTTAACTAAAACTGTATAAATGTATTTCATTTAGTCATTTTTTCTTTAAAGCCAATGTCTTTTCACTTGATTGGAGTTTTAACTTCTTAGTCTCCTATGAGCCAAATCACAAATAAATTGTATGTAATTTCAAGTTTCAGTTTCTTTAAGGTGAAATAGAAACTTAAAAGACAAACGAAAAACAATCCGAATGCCAAATCCCCTTTAGTTACTTTATATCCCCCAATTTTTATAAGTTGTCTCATTTTCAACAAAAAAGGAAATTTATTTTCCACAATATGTTTTGTTTTTCCAACACATTCAACTTCACTTTCAAAAACTTGTTTCATTAGTTTACTTACTTAACATAAATAACAGTAACAAACACAACAGGTAGAAACAGGTTTAGGAAAATAATACAACTAATTCTAGAAGTATATAAGAAAAACTGGCTTACTAGCCATGAGCTTCCCATTGTATATAATAGCAATACATTAGTAGACAGTACAGTGTAGTAGTGGTTAAAAGCAGTAAGCTCTGCATTCCAACAGATCTAAGTTTAAATCCTGGCTTTGCCACTTATTTTACAAAGCATCAATTCCTCACCTATAAAACAGACACAATAATAACAACTCTGGAGGAATATTTTATCAATACTAAATATGAAAAGGTAAGGAAAATGATTAGTACAGTGCTTAACACATAGTAAAGGCCAAACAACTTCAAATATTATTATCCTAACCATCATCACTATCACCAGCATCATGATTCAACTTCAAAAGCTAAAAAATAAAGCCCTAGTGAGGAAACATTATCAAAACCTATTATACAGTCAGTGCTGCCTTAGCTAACGGTGCCTAGCTTCTGCTGCCGCTCCTATAAATGTCAATATTTTCCATGCCTGCAGGGGTATAAGAAGTGAGCCATTCACAGCATGAACATCTCTGATGCTCTTTTGTTTGTATATTCTGTGCTCTTAACTGGCATATTATCCCACAGTCCTGCCTTTTAACTGCCTGTTATTTTAAACTCCTAGAGAACAAATACATTTCAAAAGCTCTTGGCACAACAAGTAACACAGCATCTCATGCAGATAATCACTAAATAATACTTTATTCTTGTCTCATTATCTAGGAGTAAAGAGTTTGACATAGATGACTTTTCAAGGCAACTGGGGAAATTCAGAACATCAAGCAGAAAGAGAAAAATCCAAGAGGCTAGAAGATAACTGAGTAATGCCTTCCATTTGCGTACAAAATAATTTTTCTTTCAATCATGTGTGGGGACAAAATTAAGATCATTTCAAAAATCTAAAAATGTACCTGTCATGTATCCTATATAAAAATAAAAAAAATTCTCAGAGGTAACTGTAACAAGACAATATACAAAAAAATAAAACTATAAAAACTGAATAATAGCAGCTGAGTAGGACCTAAAAAAAGTAAAAAATGTTCAACAGAAAAAAAACAATACTGGATTTTGATTTTCATTTAGAGACAAAGAATTACTTCTTCTTGTTTATAAGTCCAATCTCTCTACTTAGTTCTGCAGATAATAATATTGATATAATCATAATACAGTAAACATGATTTATATTAGTTTTTTTTTAGAAGTAACCTATTGAAAAAGCACAGAAGATTTCATTATAGTCACAAAAAGAATATAAACTTGACCAAGTAAAAATAACAGTTTCACTAACAAAACCTGGAAGATGGAGAATGAAAGAGAAGTAAAATTCCTATCTATTACTGATATTTTATTACAGGGAGTAAACAACTATTTACAATGATAAACCAGAAAAAATGATATCTTAATGTATTATTTTAAATTATAATTAAATCTACGAGGAAAAAATTAATCAGCTATAAAAGTAATTAATAAGCTGTGGTTTATCCAGGAAGTAGGAAAGGTAATAAATGGGGCAGAAAGAAAAAAGGGTCTTTTGTTTAAAACCCTTTTGTTTAAAACAGTATGTTTTTGCCATGTGATTTTACTTTACATTATTTTTTAAATGGTGTGGCATGGGGGAAATAGGCAGAGTAAAACAACTTAAAATAGAAAGGCGTGCAGGCAGGGTCAGAATAGCACAATATCAATAACTCGGCCCAAGCAGACCGAGCTACAAGGACTCCAGATCTACACAGGGGCCCAGCTTAGCAGACCTAGTGACCTCAACAGAAACACTCGCTGCTTGAACAGAGTTCCTAGGTTGCCCTTGCCTGAGACTAGAAGAAGAAAGGGCAGGCACATCTTGCTAGGAAGAAAGCAAGGGCAACAGGGGAAGAATAGTCCTTAGTACTGCTATATTTGTATCTAAAAGCTGTGTTCATTATTCTATAATTTAAAGAAGTTCCACAAGCTACAATTTTCATTCAACTCCCAAGATCATATTGGGGGGGGGGAGGAAGTAAAAGGATATTTTAATGATTAGGAGAAATTAAATACAGTCATCCCTTGGTACCCATGAGGTTTTGGTTCTGGTTCCAGGACCCCTGCAGACAACAAAACCTGGGGATGCTCAAGACTCTTTTGTAAAATGGTGCAGTATTTGCACATAACTCATACTGACATTACAGGTTATAGCAGGAGTACGCCTACACTTCACTTCACTTGGGTGAATTTAGCGTAATACTCAGTGTGTGACAAACATAAATTGTGCCTTTTGGAACTTTCTGGGGGTTTTTCCCTGAATATTTTTGACCCGTGGTTGGTGGAATCCACAGATGCAGAACCCACGGATATGGAGGGCTGACTGTACATCTGTCTATGTTAAAGTACAGTACTCAACAAATTATTTCTGATGGTATGCAAACTTTTCAGTGCATAATACAGAATACTCTCAGGTTCACTCAAGTAGTTTCTTTCTAATGAAATTTAAAATAATAAAGAAATTCTGACTTTTAAGAATAACTTTTCTTGCCCTGGCCGGTTTGGCTCAGCGGTTAGAGCGTTGGCCTGCGGACCAGAGAGTCCTAGATTCAGTTCCCGCTGAGGGCACGTACCTCGGTTGCAGTCTGTCCCCGCCCTGGTTGGGGTCGTGTGGGTGGCAACCAGTCAACGATGTTTCTCTCTCTCTCCCCCCCTCTCTCCCTCCCGCTCTATCTGAAGATATACGCAAAAAATATCCTCGGGTGAGGATAAAAATAATAACTTTTCTTGAAACTATTTAGATAAATTTCAAAAAAGAAATTATATGCTTCATTCAGATATACTTTAACATAAACACACTCTGATTCTTATTTACAGCAAATCCCAACTATATGACTTTCTGTCAACCAACTCAAAAAATGTCAAATAATATGAAAATGTTCCCTGTCGGTTATAAAAGTGAAGAAAACTGGTCTTACAGTATCTTTTATTAAATATGATGAAACAAAAAATAAATATACTGAAACACAGCACATCTCAAGGAAGATACAAGGTACTAAGTAGGTACTCGTTTTCTTTCATTTTTCAATCAATTGATTACATCATTATCACTATTATTTCGTGTATTAAACTATATAGTCATATAACCTGAGACTTACTAGGTTTACAGTCAATGGCCCCTTGTGTGGCAGCAAACATGTGAGTTTTTTTTTTCCTACTTTCAGATCCTGACAGTCAGCCCTCAGTTGTTCCATGTCATCTACTCCTAAGACTGCAGGATCTCTGCCTTCTACCAAAATTTGTATTTCTAGTAAAGGAGCAATGTGACTAGGACAGAAACGAGGAACATAGAATCTACCAAGGAAAATTAAGAAACAGACAAGCAGGTACACTGTACATATGAACTTGCCAGCAATATTAAAAGAAAAAATAACACCAGAATCTAAAAATGCTCTGAATCATGGTTTTCTTAATGGACATTTCTAAAGGGAATATATTTAATGATTCCCTAGTCATTGACAGGAATGAAAATAAACATAAATGTTAAAGAAAATGAGAATGTAAATTCAGTTGGAAATTACTATTCCCATGATTGCCAGAGTGTCAAATGATTTTTCACTCTGATTCACTCAGGTCCAAGTAAAAACTAAATCTTGCCTTTGGCTAAATTCCACAGCTCCAGGTAAATTAAAGCAATAAAGCTTTGATGAATCATGCCTGAAGGGACCCAGCTAGAGAACTCAAGAACATGTTGAATACTGGATTTAGAAGACCAGAAAGAAAAAAAAGGAGCAAAAGAAGAATAAATGTATAGAATAAAAAAAGGTCTATCTAATTAATAAAGGCAAAAATAAAAAGAAGTTGTAATAAAATTCTTGTCATTTTCATGGACTCAACCTGTCAACATATTAAATTACTCTATCTATATATCCCATGTCACATTATCTACAAGAAGTGAACAAACTTCTCATGTTCTCCCAACTAGGAACAAAAGGATAAAATAAGAGGTGAAGGGGAACGTGGACTGGGTTAGGCAGGATGAATGGTGGTCAGCAAAGAAAACAGTGCTGGTATGTGGGGGAGAAGACTTGCTGATGATGGAAAAGCTGTCATCTCCACCAAACAATTCCGACTAGTACCTCTGCTCCCTGAGCCACTCTGACGTTGTCACTAACTCATCAAGTTACAAACACAACTCTAACAGTTTTCCGAGGAAACTCCATTACAATGAATTCCTTAGCCATCAATGTATTTGTGCATGTATTTTTACCTATTTTCAGAGAATAAGACAAACTATTCTTATTACTTAGATGATTCACATATGTAAACATAGCATCATTCTTACATATTGTATTATCTCAAATAAAACAATGATTAATTTAAATCATTACAGATCTTTTCAGCTTTAAAACTTGACCAGGTTAAGTCACACCTCCTCCACATATCACTATGTACATTAATTAAAAAGTACTTGGAAGCTACTAGCTACTTCATGATAACTTTAAAAAGCCCAAATGAAAATTTATTTCAAAAACATTTTTTATAGTTAACTCTCATCCAGTAAGATATTTACTTTAGCATAGCCAAATAAAATTTCTATTTAATGGAAAAAATAAAGTGTCAATACATGTCACCAACGCCCTCAATTTCCTGCCACCAAGTTTTCACACCCATTCCTGCCTACTGTAACCCCTGCAAAGTCTTAATATATTATATTCTCTATTTCATTTTCAACCTCTCACTCTTTCCCATCGATGTTCAGTTATTCAGGTTTCTCCCTCTCAATTGCACCTCTCTCTTTATAAAATTTCCTCATTGTACACTTATACATCAACCAAATCTGTCTCCAACAAGGTCAACTCTGACTTCTTTGTTGCGATAAAGCCAACAGATAGATATTTTCAGTCCTCACTTTGCTTGACATCTCTGCAATGAAGACTTCATCATGACACCTGTGATCTCATATCCACAAACCCTCAGCTCTTGGCTTAGCTACCTTCACCTGCTCCTCCTTCAGGTCTTCCTTCATCTTGACCCCCTAAGGAAAGTGAGATCCCATACTTCCACTGTATGTCCAACTTCCTTCTAAGGCCTCATCCCACTTGTGTTTTCTTCAATCCAAGTCCTTCTTGATAGATTTTGTTCTCTAGAGATAATATTGGTTACATTATGTATGGTTGACCACTACACAGTCAATTCCAAAGCAAAGCACCTGGCATATAATAAACACTCAATAAATACATAACTGCCTGAATTATGTTCACTCATTCATAAATAAGCTGTTCTCACTATAACAAATTTATCACCACAAAATTAAATGTGTTACCCTTTTCCAGGACTCAGAAGGCCTTTTTAAAATTTTCAAATGAATAAAAGCAAAATGTCACCGGTACTATCCAACTATGTATTTCCTAATCCAATAAATAGCATGTTGTTTCAATATGCATGATCCTAAAGGAAAAAATAGCATAAATATTTAAAAAGCATCTCTCTAGGGAGGAAGTATCCAGCCCTTATCTCACACTCAGCAGAGACCTATGATGTCAGAGTATATTAAAAGAAAAATTTAATTCAAAGGTATAATAATGTTTAGGTCTACCATAATCTTTTTATTTTTCAAATACTTGCAATCAACATCTATAACACCAGTGAGCCATGCCCACTGACTGCCAGAATTTCTATACAGGAGAGACTAAGGGGCTATAGTCTATGATAGGTATGAATTTAATTTGAAACTGGGTTTGCTTGGCAAGAATACTATTATACTTAGAGTGTTTATTTGTGATGGTTTTAGAGGAATGATGGGAATTACACCTGAGGATTAGAACCTCCCCAAGGTAATGTCTTCAATAATACAAAACTTTTTTTTTAAGCCAACAAAAAATCCATTAATAAAGTTAGGATAACAAAGGATGTAGCAGCCATTTTTACATTGTACATTTTATAAATAACTAAACAAAAGATGTAACACATTAAATAAATAGTCACTTAAATATTACAAGCATAAAGTGAGTTTCCACTTAACTTTCCCAAAAAAATTCTTATCAGGATAAGCCAAACATTAGAATCATCTGGATCTAAAAAACAAACTACAAGAACACTCTCAATATTTATAAGCTTGGCAAAGTTAAGGAGGAAGAATTCCCAAGAGATGCAATGGAGACCGTGAACAGATAAATGTATTCTTCTCTACTACTCTATAAAAATGAAATCAATCAGATTGGAAAGAATGAGTTTCAGTGAGGCGAAAAGGGTAGGATTAAAAAGTATCTGATCTTTCACACCTTAATAATTATTATTTATAATAATTATTGTACTGCTCATTTATAAATAGGAATGCTAAAAGGACAGAGCACTTAATATTTATTTTTAATGTTTATTAACATTGTTTGAAACACGATTCCTACATTATAAACAGGCAAGAGAGTCAATTTTAAAATTTTTGTATTACCTTACCTTATGCAACTGTAATGTTTAAAAGTGCTGGCAGCTTTCTGACATTCCAGGCACAACTGAATAGCTCCTGGATAGTCTTCCTCCTTAAGATAAAAAGAGAAGTCATTAGACTAGAAACATTTTTCTTAAAGCCCCTGAAGAAAGTAAATCTCTGTTCATACTCTATCCAAAAGTTACAGAACCAGAAAACTTTAATTTCTTTTATAACAGGATTAGAATACCAACAACAGACAAATAATAAAATAGAAAGAGGCAACTAAGTCCAGACCTAAAATGCATGCATAGAAAAAATATTCTGTTCCCTCAACTACACAGTAACAGCTCTCTGTGACCATGACATGTGGATAAAGCCTATACAGGGTTATAAACTGCTTCACAGGGAAGGTGTTTTTTAACTATTAACATGTCTTCTTTGAGTAATGTTTGTATAAAATGTTCTAAAACAATATGCATCCTACTTGTAATCAGCATTCAACAGTTCTACCACCAAGAAATCAACAAATATTTTTAAACAAATAAATTTGGAAAACAGTAAATTATTCATTAATAGACTCAGAATATTTTTATCACCTAAACAGTAATTTAATGCCAAAATAATTTTTCATATGGATATCTCAAACCCCAGTTTAGTGGTAACAGTTTAGAAGTAATTCAGTGATTACACAGAAAACCCTCAACATTTTTTTTTTAAACTCATATCTAAGTCCAACAACGCAATTCAAACCACTGGGGATGCTCAGATGATGACAAAGTACCTACCCGAAGGAGCTCTAGTGGTAACAGGGAAACACACATGTAATGTTAGGTTTTTGTGAACCTTATAAAAGAAGTAGACTGAGAATGCTAAGAAACCAACAAAGAGAAAACACATAGCTCACTCAGAAAACCAATTGATATATGAGACACCAAGTGTAACTAATATGTGAAATATACCTTAAATCACTACTATATGTCAGATGAAAACGATAATTTTATTGCTATTTGAGTGCAAATACAATCAAAAGATACTGAAGTTAACATTCCGATGTTGCTACAAACTAAATATTTCTTCAAATAATAAATGAAGTGCATTATGTCAATAGAAAAATGCTCTAGAGCAAGTACCTTTACATGTCTAAAAAGGCTCTTTATACCATATATCAATTTGAGAAAAATGCTCATCTGAATTTTTTCACTATAATTTTTCTATTTGATATTATCAAGATCACCAAATTTCCAAGCCTTGTTAACTTACCTCTAGCATTTCACTTAAGCGCACGTCTGTTCTTTGCTGGGAAAAAAAAATAAATAAATCAAAGGTAAAACCTGTTTCAACTATAAAATTAAGTTTTAATTTTTAAAAAAGTAACCTGTATATACCAATGTTTTTATAGTTCTCAGAGATTTCAGAAGTCCAATCAGCAACTGACGTTTCCTTTGATTTGCAAGAAGGCCTAAACTAGCTTGAGTAAAACCTTCTTTTGCAATATTCAAGTGTCTGCAAAAGTGAACAATAAATAGTTAAATTTTTCTAGTATAAAAAGAATACTATCCACACAGAACAATAGGCAACTAATAAGGTCGTATCCTCGATTACTCTTAAAACCGGGGGTTATGATTACTATCACAGATTTATTTGACAAATTTAGATCCAACAGCTCAATCTAAGTCAGCATTACTCAAAGTGTGGTGGGTGGACTAGTGTCAATCCTCAAACTGTTGCTGGCCCATCAGAAGAAAGTACAGAAATTAAGACTAAGCATTTAAAAATATTTAGACATAATAATTTTTTGTTTCATGAATGAATAATTAAAAAATTGGGACTGTGTTTTGTATGTCTTTGGCTGTTTTTTTGTCGTTTTTTCCATTTCCCTAGTATTTGTTTTATTGCAGTTTACAAAAATAACAGTCTGTTACAAATTAGAAATTTAAAAAGAAAAAAAAAACTGGTCCTTCACCATAGATAGTTTGATAAGCACTACTCTAAGCAATACAAAAACCGCAATGTTTTTAAGCCATAACTAGATGTACAGACATTTCCCACATACCTTCTTAATGTAGTTTTTAGATTATATATGTTGTTACTAAATGGTATTGTAGAAATCACAGTTATAATAAAAAAAATCAATTATCATTGTTTCACAGTTTTTCTTGAAATGTTTTCCAGTTTAAAGAACAAAATATCATCAAATGCAATACCTCCTCCCATTTGTGCAGATAACAGCAGCTAACTGAAGACCTGTCTGTAACGAGGTAACTCTTTCAAGTTCCTATGGAAAGATTAAGTATAGGTTATTGTTTGAAGCATTTTATTTTTCTTTCCTATTCATATGGTACTCTAACAAAAACTTTAGTGAGTTTCTAAGAAAAGCCTGCTTGGAATACAAAGTAGCAAAAAAATACCTGAATTTGAAAACTGTTGGTATATTTTTCAACAAAATTATTTAAAATGACAATATTCAATTGATTTTCACAACAACATATGACAAAATATTTAGTTAGTATTGCTTGTAAGGAAATCTAGACCCAACCTGCTTTGTGCAGGCATAAACAAAGACTAATATATCCATTTAAATGTTTCTACCCAACAGAATTTCACAAGGTAATCAAGAATATGACAAATACGATTTCTGTTTGCTAAGATGCTTTGACAACAAATGTCCTCATTTGAACACTAGTAGATATTTCAATGGATTATGAAGTCTCTGATTTTGTTTGCTGTTGTTAATCCTCACCCAAGGATATTTTTCCATTGATTTTTAGATAGAATGAAAGGGAGAGAGGGAGAGAGGGAGAGAGGGAGAGAGGGGGAGAGAGAGGGAGAGAGAGGGAGAGAGGGAGAGAGACATCAATATGAGAGAGACACATCAATTGGTTGCCTCCCACACAACCCTCACCAGGACCAGGGATCAAACCTGCAACCCAGGTACGTGCCCTTGGCTGGGAATTGAACCCTTCAGTCCTCGACCAATGCTCTAACCACTGAGCCAAACCGGCCAGGGCAAGTCTCTGATTTTCTAATGAAAAGACAGATTCTGCTACACAATTCCAATTTTATCATATTTTAAAGACAGATTGTTACACTTCCATTGAGCATTCATTATTAATAATCTACATGTTACAGAGAACATAAAAGCAATTTTCGCTGGCTATTCTACAGTTTGGAAAACCTAAGAGATTACTTCAGAATGTTATAAAAACTTTCATTTCTTCAGTTTGGCAAATTCCCCCAAATGAGACAGACACACACACACACACACACACACCAAAAGGAGTCAATATGCTGCTACACAACTATAAATAAAAGAATAAATTAAAATACTTCAGTTTCAGGATTAAGTCACTCAAACATTTTTAAAATTTCACTATTGAAAATAACAAATATTATTTTACCTTTACATAAGCAGGTTGCTTCTCAAGGATTAAATCTGCTACTTTTCTAGAGACCTATAAGAACATGTAATCAAACAAAGTAAGAAAAAAAAACTCCTATTATATCTTATATTTAAATTTTTTCCAAGAATATTCCATAGGCCTTCCCTATAAATTCTACAGCATGCTATGACCACACCTATTTCTCTGGGCTATAACATTAGTAAAAGAAGTACAACACAGAGCACAGTACTTGGTCCTTAATAGAAACTCAACAAATGGTCATTATGACTATTAATATGAGTATCATTATATGATTTAATTAACAGGCACAAAAGTTTATTAATCTTTAAGGGTTCAGGATTTGCATTAAAAGATGAACTTGTTAAGATAAATAAATGTTTAATCAATTGAATTTATGAAGATTATATCTGAAAAACTGAGACTGTCCTTGTACCCTTTAAATCCTTTTGTAGTAAGAAGACAAACAGTAATTTGGTCCTCTCCTCCTGAAAAATTGAGAACACATGTTTTTTGGAATGCTATGAAGATATCTCAGGTTTTCTTAGCCAATTCCATGAATAATGTTATCGCATGCAAGTTAGAATTATAATGATTTTGAACATGAGGCTCATATTTCACAATTTCAGGAGCCTTTACCAGACTGCACTATGAGATACCAAGTCTAGCACAAAGCATGGTACACCAAAGTTATTTAGTTAACGTCTGCTCAAGAAATACAATGGGTTCCCCTTCCCCAGGCTAACTGAGAATAAAACATTACACACACATTTATTAATTACATTAATCCTTTCATGGTTTCTTAATCTGCTTTGATTTTGTACATATATATATAGATATGTACAGGTAGGAATTTGTAAAGATGTACCCAGACACAACCCACCTAATTTTACCAAATTGGGTTTATTAAAAAAAAATAGGCAATGTGTCAAGCAGTGTGATAAGTGCTTTACCTATGTTATCTCAATTAGCACTCATGACAATCTATAGAAATGGGTTACACACTTCCTCATTTTCCAGATGAGTAATCTTAAACATAGTGTAACTCACCCACAGTCCCACAGTTAGTAATTACAAGGCCAGGATTCAAGCCCAGGTTTATAAAATTCCAAAGGTCACTATGTGAAGGGGCTGATTCGCAAAAGAATATACCACATAAAGCACACAGGTGGAGGGGAACGTATTTAAACATGTTGAAACCAAGAGAAGGCAAAATGATGTCACCATCCACTGAAATCTAATTCTCCAAAAGTACAACATATTTTTACTACACAATCCTCTAGTGCTTCCCCACATCACTGCTGCTGCCCCCAGGGAGATCCCAGCACACAGTGAGACCTCTGGTTGCAATACAAAAAAAAGAGAAGTAAACAGTAATTCACTGCTTAAGGATGAAGTTCTGAGATTTGTGTTGTTAGGCAATACTGTTGTTGTGTGAACATCATGGAGTGCGCTTAAACAAACCTAGATGGTATAGTCTACCACACACCTAGGCTATATGATGTAGCCTATTGTTCCTAGGCTACAAATCTGTACAGCATGTTACTGTACTGAATACTGTAGGCAGTTCTAACACAATGGTACTTGTGTACATAAACATATTTAAACATAGAAAAGGTACAGTAAAAATACAGTAGAAAGACAAAGTGTGTGTGCAGCATGCACGCTGTGGAGGTAGATGTGAGAAGGACAGTGTATGTCAGGAGGAGGAAGGGAGGAAGAGAAAAAAAAGAAGGGGAGAGAAGGGAGAGCAGAGATCGAAAGAGACCAAGAGAGACAAAGCTTGACAGGAGAAATAATAAAAAGGAGAGGGAGAGGGAGAGAAAGAGGGAGAGAGGAATAAGTAATGGGACTGGGGAAGAAACAGACGGAAGGAAGTGAGCTTGTGTGCAGGATGGGGCAGGTTCCCAGTCTCCCCTCCACCCCCTTGCTCCCAACTCCTGGCCCCAGCCTCTAGCAAGCACATAACAGGGGACAGCATGCTTAGCCTCCTCCTCTATTTAAACCACCCAGAGACAGAAGTAAATTCAACATCTTAGATGGGTCCAGTCTTTTCTTTCAACACAAAATTTTTGCTTATGATACAGCATAATCTTATGGGACAACCATTGTACATGTGGTCAGTCATTGTTACATAGTGTATGACTGCATCTTCCTTTATTTGTCAGATGTATTATTAAAACATCTTAAATTCAAACAGATAAGTTTATTACTATTGCTCCTTTAGTATTAAAAAAATTAACAACTCCACATACTACCACTATTTAATCTTCTACAGTACAGTATGAATTTCATAAAAGGAATTCAGCCTAATGTGAGGAAATTACAGACTCACAGAATTTTACAGTATTAGAGAAAACGCAGGCCTATTCCCTCATTTCACAGATAAAAACAAGAGATTTACCAAGGCTAAGTGACTTCTCCAAAGTCACACACTGAAAATAGTGACTACAATTCAGACTTTCTGAAGCCTGTCCTTGTATTGTCTTTGGTCATAGTTCAACTAGAAGTAGGGTCCTTTATTCTGAGGGTAAAATAACAAAACAAAACAAAAAAAGTCCATCACAAAACTAGGGGTAGTTTTGCATGACAAGGAGACTAAGGGTACTTAGTAATCAAAAAAATATTTAAAAATCCTTTGATCACATTTAGGATTCCAGAGAAAGAACTGCAAGTTCTGAATTTTAATATAAATGTATCATTTGAGTCAGTCATGTTAAATAAGATTTTTTTTAGTGTATTACTATTTTAGTTAAACCATAAGATCTGAAAACATTACACCTTTTTGCTGTGTTTCATTTACAGTTTTGTCACAAAGAAATGTGTTTTTTACTTACTGCAGCTTGTTGCTGTTTCAATTTGTCTCTGTACTCCTCTAATTCTTGCAAATTGAGAACAGGAGGGAGCTTCTAAAAAACAAATCCAATGGAGAAAAGTAAAATAAATTGTTTAGTTTGGTGTCATTTACCTGTACACCTCTGACTTATGAACTGTGCATACAAAGCAGTGTCCCTTCTTTGCTGTCTTTGCGTCCCTTCCTCCTGTCCTCCCCACTAGACTCCAGACACAAAAGCCTACCATCTTTGTCGCCCAACCCTCTGGTGCTCCTCGCCCAGCCCACCATCTCCACCACTGCTGCCTCCAACCCCCAGGAGAGCTCACTACCACTGGGACCCCTGAGCCCTGGGCTAGGAGATACTGCTCCCATGACCTGTGACAAGAGAAAGTGAGGAAGTCCCTAACCCTAATCCCCCACTCCACCAGCACAGGTATATCCCTACTCCTCTATGACAGAATTCAAAACATATTTCCCCTCTGAAATACTACGAGCAGTAACTAAGCACTACAGTGTGATAGTGACAGTTGTTGGAGTACATTCTAGATTATACATTGGCCTTCAAAGGGCAGCATGGGACACTAACAAAAGTGTATACCACTGTGTAGATGCGAAACTCCAAGTTAGACTCCAAGTCTCAGTCAAATGATTGATGAAACCTCAGAATGAGCTGGGGAATGACTTTGTATGCACTGCATATAAAGTATTTATATGCACACTGTGTTTGGTTGTGTCTAAGAGCAAATTTTACTATTCTGACTTTTTTTTAAGGTTCCTATAAATTTAAAATGCCAATGTTGTAAACATTATGGCATAGGGATATTTAACATGACTAAACAATTATGTAAATATATATCATGATTAAAAGTACTAGAGCTTTTCTAAACATATTTAGCCAATATAAAATAAAACAGACACAGCATACTAACACACTGTAATGTTAACAGTTAAAACCAATAATACTGAAATGTTTCCTAGACCAATATTCTACACCTAGACTTAATTTTACATTTTTAAAAATAATTCATCTTTAAACAATGCTGACAGTTCATTTAATCACAATATGGTCATTATAGACTAATCCTGGTATCAAAAAAATGTAACATTCTTAAAAGCATTCAAATCTCACAAATTCAGTCACTGGTTTAAAAAAAAAAAAAAAAGGCTTTAGATAAGTGTTAATGAATTTTTTTTTTTTTACCTCCAGCTCATATTTAACAATATCAAATGAGTCTGTAGAAAAATATATTTGTTCAATACTATTGATTAGTTCTTGTTCAGCTTGAGGGTCACTAGGCTGTTCTCGAAGTTCTCGGAATTCCTCCTTTAAGAAAAAAAAATCACAATTACAGTACTTGTAGCTGTTATAATTCTATATGCATGGAAATAAATAATCGCCTGTCTTAACAGTCACAAATCTCTGAGAAATCATTCTGACCAAAGAGTCAAACTGATAGAAAACAGGAAAGTTCATGAAAAATTAGGAAATAGCCAAACACTAAAAACTAATCATCTATTAAAGAAAAAAAAGCCAGTTTGATCATTCAGATTTTATTTTCAATTCTTTGTGTGCCAACTAGTAGTTGAGGGAACTTAGATGTTTAATGAAAGGAAAAAAACCATCCAGTATTTGTCATACATACATACATATCACATATATACATGTTTTCATCATTTAACAACATTCTAAAATCTGTCTCCCTACAGACACACAGGGAACAACATCTCAGTGCCCTCTGGGTCACAATCAGCACTGGAACCATGAACAGCGGACATCCTTTCTTCTGCTGAAAATCTCACTGCTCAGTTAAGAAACAATGGCTCCAGAAAAACTTCCCAAGTTTAGCCCTGGCCGGTTTGGCTCAGCGGTTAGAGCGTTGGCCCAGACCAGAGAGGCCCGGGTTTGGTTCCAGCTAGGGGCACATACCTCGGTTGCTGTTTGTCCCTGGCCCGGTTGGAGTCGTGTGGGTGGCAACCACTCAATGTGTCTCTCTCACATCGATGTTTCTCTCTCTCTTTTTCTCCCTCTCTCCCTCCTGCTCTATCTCAAGATAAATGCAAAAAAAAAAAAAAAAAAAAGTCCTTGGGTGAGGATAAAAAAAAACAAAAAAAAACTTCCCAAGTTTAGCTCTGTAAGTCTATGAGACTTCCTTCAAAGCGTATAATTAAAAAGAGCTTGACAGACAAATCCCTACCCCTGTCAGCATCCTTATCCTATGCAATTTCACTGCATAACTGGACAAACCTTCATTTAACTGGGAAATTTCAGTAACCCCAATACCCTCTCTCAACTACACTAATTAAGAAAGACATTATTACAGACATATAATAATGTTTAGTAATTTGATTTATACATTTAAGTACACAAAAAGAAACTAGTATTTAAATCATTTTACAGTCATTAAAATAATACTTAACAAAAATTCTTAATGAATTCTCACTAATTAAATACACTAAATACACAAAAATTATATGGTCAAGTAGAGGACATTATTTTCCAAACAGAAGTATTCTAGATTATTTTATTGCAGGGCATAGTTTTCAATAAGAAGAAAGCTTCATATTTTTTTAAAAAAATAGCCTTATAGATTATATATTGGTTAGACTTTAATTTATATTTTAAATTTGTAAACCTATTAACCATAAAACTATCTCCTCTTAGTAGATCTAAGCTAGAATATTAGAGCAACAAATCTGAAACTCGAGAATATTTAACTATTTAAATTTAATATTACAGTAAATTTAAAAAAGGCAAAGCCACATAAAAATCAAACCTGTATAATTAAAAGTGCATGAAAAAGAAAATGCCTCTCAGTACCAAAACTCAATTTATAAAATACACTAACAAAAAAAAGGTCAAAGACACAGCCATCACCAATTCAGTATGCAATTAAATATTAATACTATGAGTACAGTAAGAAATCAGTGGGGGCTGTATTGGGGTGGTATATCTACAACACACTAATCTGTGTAGCACCCTGGACAGCAGCACTGAAGAACAGACTTGGTTAAACCACACCATTTGCAAAAGGGTTCTCAGCTAGCTTATCCACAAGCAGCAACCTCCCTGCATCCAATGCAAATGTAAAATGACACTGAGAAATGAAATGGGAAAAGAGATAAAAAAAATCCTGGTAATCTCCCTCCCTAAAGTCCACAAGCATTTGAAATACCAGCTTCATTCAAATACTGCAAGTTAAGGATTGGAATAAGGTCCAAGTAAGCATATGGCAATGTTGCCTCCCTAGGAATTCCACAGCACCAACAGCAAATAAATGTACTTGGTACCACTCAAAAACAACAACAACAACAAAAAGACCTGAAGATTACAAAAACTGCTAAGACTGAAAAACATCAGGTATGGAGCTAAGCCAAATATTAAAATAGACTATATGAATGAGCACTTTACCTTAAACGTGTAAATGCCAATGACATATAACTACACACTGAGGTTATCCACATATCACCTAAATGATTGATCTAAAGGTAAAGACATGGGTTTTACTTGCAACTCTGCTATTAACCTTGGGCAACTTACTTAGTCTCTCCATGCCTAGTTTTTGTCACCTATAAAGGACACACACACTCAAAATGACAGTGAAACAAATATCCAACGTTATAAGAGTGTCAAAGGGAAAACATGATTTCATTTATAAATATCTCATAAGTGTACATTTCACAAATGTGATGAATCTGTAAAAAGAGTACAATCTGTATATGTATATAAAAGGTCAAATGCCATTTCTTCCTAGAGAACTAAGCAATTATATCACAGAAAGCAAGCAAACTCGTATAATTTCAAAGAACTGACAGACACTCTAACTTGCAATAAGGAAAGGGATAAAACCAAGAAAGACAGAAAAAGAAACACAGCACATAAAGTAGGATTCAATCCAAAACAAATGCCCTCCACTATATTCCTATAAAATACTCTCTCCTTTCACATAACTTAGTGGCTCCTGTGTGAAAACATTCAAACCCCATTCTGTTTAGAATCCCAACCACCCCCGTATCCCACTGCACTTGAATAAGCTGTAAGACTGTTTCTTATAATCGTTCTCCAAAGGTTTTGTTGCCAATAGTGCTGCTTGCTCGATCGAATTACACACTACTTGAGAACTGAGATTTCTCCTTATTACTCCATCACTATGCCCTGCAGTGCCAAGGCACATTGTAGATAATCATTACTGATCAAATGAAAATTAAAAGCACAGTGAGTTATATTTTTTTTAAAAGGAATACAAGAACAAAAGAAAGGAAAAGTAACATTCTTGTTTTGATGGTCAACTTTTTCCACAAACTCTGAATAAAATGTTTATTTCTTCTAACTAGAAATAACAATAAACATTAAATAATTTTAGGGATATTTTATGCATGAAAATTAGAAAAAAACACACAAGCATCTAGATTGCATATTTTTACCACAATTGCTCCATAAATTTGCCATTATATAAATTGGTTTCCTAGGACTGGAGATGTACATAAAAGCCTAATTCTTCACCTAAATCAAAACCAAATTTGCAAACCAATATATATTTATGAAGCAAAATTTTATGTAAACAAAAAGAACAAAAGATTTCCTACAAAAAAATTAAAAGGCAAAATCAGGAGAACAGAATAACAAATGAAGCTCCTTATACCATATTAAAATATGTCACTTTTTTTTAAGGTACAGTAATATCAGATACTTAAGTTGGAATAAAATGTTTATTCTGCTATTATATTATTTCTAAACTTTTTAAAGGATTTTATTTTTATAGTAAATTTCGTCACATAGTAACTAAAAGATACATATTATCATTAACAGTGGTTCTGTAAAGCTTGAAAATTCAAAAATAATTTATCAACAACTACAGACCATGAAATATGCCACAATTTGCCTGCCAATGGTAATCAACTATACCTAAAATAAAGAAAAAAGTACATTAACGTCACCCCAGAATTAAAGCTAAAGTAAAACTACAATTAAAGTAATAAAGTAAACTGTAAAGGAATAAAAACAAAAGTTCTTTTGGCCAAAAAAATCAAATCTCTCTCCCATACAATCAAGAAGAAATAACCTGCCTACTTTCAAAGCTCTATTACCTTACCTTTCCCAGTCAAACCATATATTTCAATTTAACATTTTTTAAATTCCCACTATGTAAAAATCCTCAACACTAGGCCATACAGAAACAAAGATGAGTAAAATACAGCTTTCCTCTCAAATACCTGCTAAAGTAATAGGAGGGAGATGAATAAACAATAACAATGCAAGGCAGAACATAAGGGAGATAGAGACAAAACAAAGGTCATCAAGGGATAGTGAGTTCATATCTGATGGAAGAGATGTGAACTCTTAGAGAATATGAGAATAGGTATAATCTCAAATTTGTAAATCGGGGGAATAAGGTTACAAATATAAAGCAAAGGATGTGTAAAAACAATGTAGTGAGAAAGCATACAAGTTAAGCAACAGAGGGTGCTTTCAGCAGGGTAAAAAAATGTCATAGGGAGGGTGTGCATGTACACCAAGAGGCAATAAAATGCAACAATGGAGATTTAAAAAAAAATACAATATATTTTTATACATACTAGAAGCATATTTTTCCCTTAATAAAAATAAAATATATTCAACACATATATCACTGTGCCAGGTGCTATATCAAAAAAGCATAAATATTCAACATTTTCTTTACATAATAAACCAAGCAGGATTATTTTAGTAAAGTGATAGACAACAAAGAAGTTATTCAATATTTTAGAGTCTGTCTTTTGCAGCAGTTACAATACACTATAAGGTTGCATATAATATTACCTAGCCTATTTTTCTATTTAGATGATCTCTGAGATAAAGCTACATGAATATAGATATAAAAATGCACATCACAAATATAACTTTTTGAAAAATAAAGAAAAACAATCAGAAATTTAAGTCAACATTTTAGCCAAGCCTTTATTCCTCTCAACATAACACAAAAGATTTTATAAGAACTGAGGATTCAGGTCTACAAAACAACTGGAGCCCTCAAGTGTAAAGTGTTATAAAACATTTCCAATATATTTATGGTTTCTAAGAAGTAGGCTATAACTTTACAAAGCAATTTCTCACTTAAGAACTCATCTCTTAAGGGAATGTATTCAAGTTTAGGAGGGAAAAAGAAAAGAGTACAAATTTTGCATTTAACCACTACTTTCAAATTATACAAAATACCACACTAATTAAAAATACCAACCCAAGTTCAGGATTTTCAATTCTATCCACTTTTATAAGTGTAAAAAGTTAGTTATAAACAACTTAACGGTTCTCCTTACCTTATTAAATAAAATACTCTCTTTAATTTTGAAAAGTAATTTAATCTAATTCTTAAACCCACAGAACAGCTTGGAAGCTTATAATCTTCAGCAGTAGGTGTTTTTCACACAAAAAGATGAATGCAAAATCAAGATCAGGTTTTAAAACCCCACAGAAAATGTATGAAATAAAATATGAAA
Source organism: Tadarida brasiliensis (assembly GCA_030848825.1). Classification (NCBI taxonomy): domain Eukaryota; kingdom Metazoa; phylum Chordata; class Mammalia; order Chiroptera; family Molossidae; genus Tadarida; species Tadarida brasiliensis. The sequence goes on along the minus strand of CM061267.1, from coordinate 69,692,757 downwards.
TGCAAACCAACTTCCATTTCTGCACTTAGCTTATTAGACCACAGTTCACATTACATACCTGAATGGCAGAATGCACTGTGTTGAGAGGGAGTAGGGGAGAAAAGGAAGAAATTTTTCACTTGGATAGTGTGAATTTGGGTTTCCCAAGATATGTCTTATCAAAGGCTTTTTTTTTTTCACTGTTTCCATTTCTTCATAAGTCAACATAAGAAAGTTATTCTTGTTATAATAAATTATAAAAATGGAAATTATAGTCTTATCAAAGTTAACACCACATTAGAGCTCTGAGAGAGAGAAAAAAAAAAGTTTAGCTACCAAAATCCATATAGACCTAAAAGAAGGAACAAAAGCATACATTTTCAACACTCAGTCAGCATTATAAAAATCATAAATCACTGAACAAAAACAAGTTTTCTGTTTCCAAATGAAATAGGATTCAAGATCACAGATACCCTAAAACCATACATATACCATATAAATTTGTAATGAATTGCCAGATGTCTTGTTATGTGGGGAAATGGCATATTTTCTTTAAATCCCACTAGAACGACAATAATAATCCATCAAAGCAGCGGTTCATCAGTTTGTATTTGTGTGTTTTAAATAAAACATAGCTTTTAAAGTCTAGCCTGTTTTTCTTCAGTCTTCCAGTGCCATCTAGTGGAATACTGGTGAGGTTACAATTTGAAAGGAGGTTTCAGCAAAATGACTTACAGATTTTTTAAAATGTTATAAAAATAATGTATTTTAATCACTTTCTATATAATAATAGCATTCTAAATATACACAAATTTGTTTTTTTAAGATATTTCTTTAAAATATCTAAGATATTGATATATAAATCATGAAATAAAGTTGATTTTATTCATAGGATTGTACTGAGTTATTAACATGTACTAAAACACAAAACTAGGAAGCATACTAGTATTTGATACTCTGACAAATATTTTTATTTACTTCTCTTATTCAATAATTATATTTTAACAAGTATTTCCTAAATTTATTTCTATGAAAAGAAAAACATTAAAGATAATAGCTTTAGAGATAGTAATTTTTTAAAGCTATATGTAAAATTTCTCAGCTTCAGTGAACAACACCAAGCTATTTGCCACATGCCTGTCCATCTGGAAGTTAATGCTGAAGAAAAAACACATTACAAATTAGAGAAAAATCCACTGTGTACCTCTAAATTTTGTTTTTCTTTCACATTTCAAACATCTTATCCGAGCCTCTCTCTAAAAGAACTACTGTCTATTCTAAGAAAAGACATCACAGCACCTTCAATCACAATGTCTAAAAAAAGCCTCAGTATTTCCAATTCCTTCACATTCCAAATCCAATAAAATCCTCAGTCCTAAATTCTGCTTTTTAAATGTCTCTCAAATTTAACCCTGTTTTCCTAAACCTCATGTTCTTACCTTCTTTTTAATCAGAATCCTAGTGTTCAGGATTTCCACTCAAAAATCCACCTGTACACTAGTTATCCTTCTAAAACAAATTAATTGCCAACTCTAGAAGACTCTGTACTCACTTCTACTTACTCCCAATCCTCTCCTAGCTGTCCTCCCACTGTGCATACTCTATTGTACTTTCACTATTCTGCAGTTATCTACTTTTCCTTGTCTCTCCCACATAGACTGAAGTAGGAACATTCTTTTTTTTTTTTTTTTTTTTTTTTTTTTAATCCTCACCCGAGGACATTTTTTCATTTTTTGTTCAGATAGAGTAGGAGGGAGAGAGAGGAAGAGAGAGAGAGAGAAACATCGACGTGAAAGGGACACATCGAGTGGCTGCCACCCGCACAACCAACCAGGGCCGGGGACAAACTGCAACCGAGGTACATGCCCTTAGCGGGAACCGAACCCAGGTCTCTGTGGACCACAGGCCGACGCTCTAACCGCTGAGCCAAACCGGCCAGGGCTGAAGTAGGAACACTCTTATACCTCTTTGCATCTTCAAAACTTAGAAACTGTGGCTCAATAAATGATTGCCAAATGTACTGTGTGAAGATCTTTTATGATTTGCTATGAAAGAAGGGTTAAAATACCAAGCATCTGAAGGCAAGAGGAGCCTAATCTCATTAATGGTTAAAAACAACACAGCTAAACATTGTTAGCCATAAGTGCCTAAGAAAAACTCGAAATGATTTTGCAGATGGTTAGAGTCGCTCTTAGTACCACCTGCAAAAGACCTGTTTTAAATGATATATAATCCTAAATTAAACATTCTTATCCCAATCACTAAAGCTAAAAAAGTCTCCTAGTCATAAACTTCAATACTAATCCTGTCTAATACAGATACCAATATACTCATCTTCCAAAAAACTACTCAGTACATTCTTTTGAATATGTATTTCAGAGCTAAAAAGGGCTCCTGAAAATCATCTAGCCTAATCTCATCTTTTCACAGATGAGAAACTGAGTCAGGAAGCAATTAAAATAACTTCTCTTCAATAAGTTGAATATTTAACTCACTATTTGAATCTAGCTCTCTTGACTCTTAATCCAGCATAATTTATTCATATCATGGTAAAGTTCTGAAAACAAAGCTCTGTAATTAGTGTGGTTTTAGGATTCTTTTTATAGATGCTAAGAAGTCAAGTCAAAAATCCATTTATCTTACTTCACAGAAGTATTTTAAATGCTAGGAAACATTCTGCCCAAACTCCCAGAATGCTATAAAAGAAATACTACAGAGTAGGCAGGTACTAAATAAATATTTGTGGGAAGGATTAAGTATACAAACAAAAGCATTTTCTTACACTTAGACAAATATATTTTCAAGTTTTAACTGCAACAGATATTTCTTTTGTCCCCTTGCCCTATATTTTTCTTCAATGAAAAAAATCAACGGCATAGCTAAACCAATCAGGTAACAGTAAACATAGCTGAGTTCTTTTTGTATTTATAAGTTAGTGAAATCAAAGCCTTATAAAGCTTTTCCTTTAAAAAAAAATAGTATCAGAAAGCAGTATTTCAGTAAAAATGTATAAAATAATATTAATACTACTCTTTTTCACATTTATGATGTTATTATGGAAGTACTATAAAGAGTATTTAAAGTCTAGATATAGATTTAAAAGGTTCTGAATAGTGATATTTTATTTTTAAATCAGGATTTAACAAATGCTTTAAAACACAGCCCTACTGCAGTCCAGAGAGACCCGGGTTCGGTTCCTACTAAGGGCACGTTCCTCGGTTGCAGTTTGTCCCCAGCCCTGGTTGGGTCATGCAGAGGCAGCCACTCAATGTGTCCCTTTCACGTCGATGTTTCTCTCTCTCTCTCTCTCTCTCTTACTCTCTCTCCCTCCCACTCTATCTGAACAAAAAATGGAAAAATGTCTTCGGGTGAGGATTAAAAAAACAACAAAACAACATAGACCTAATAAATTCTATAACTACTAACCACGGAGCTATTGTGATTATTATATACTATAATAAATTTTGTTCATAATTCTTGTAACCAATTAAGTAAAAACCTTTCACATAATTCAAAAAGTATAAATTTCTTTAAATGATTAACAAATTTAGTCAGTAAATACTATATCAGTTCTTTTTTCTTTTGTTAATCCTCACCCAAGAATATTTTTTTCATTTATTTATTTATTTTTTTTTGAGAGAGAGTGGAAGGGAGGGAAGAGGAGGGAGAGGGAGAGCGAGAGAAAAATACATCAATGTGAGAGAGACACATCGATTGGCTACCTCCTACACGCGCCCTGACTGGGGCCAGAGATCGAACCTGTAACCCAGGTACACACCCTTGACCGGTAATCGAACCCATGACCCTTCAACACAGGGGCCAACACTCTAACATTGAGCCACACTGGCCAGAGCCATCAATTAATTTCTTATAACCTTACCGCTGCATGAAAAGCCCATTATTTTGAAATATAACAGAATCCATTTCCCAGGAATGAAATTTCAGGCCTTCACTAACTCTTCATGCTACTTTTTCCCACAAAAATTATCTGTAAAACTTCCAAATTTTTTTTAGAATAGTTTCTGTTCTTCCCCTTCCTCCATTCTCACCTCATTATCAAAACTTCAACTTGGTCAATGGTTCCTAAACTTGGCTCCACATCTGAATCACCAGGGATCCTGAACCAGTACCGACACCTGGCTCCACCCCAGACACTGAATTCATAAGAATGGGGCATGGCCTGGGAGCTGGTAATTCTAATGTGCAGCAAATTTGGGCACCACTGACCTTGGCTCTGAGCTATTTTTTTTTTTTTTTAATCCTCACCCGAGGATATTTTTTCCATTTATGTTTAGATAGAGTGAAGGGGACAGAGGGGGAGAGAGAGAAAGAGACACATTGATGTGAGAGAAACACCTCAACCAGTCGCCTCCCGTACGACTCCAACCAGGACAGGGGACAAACCGCAAACGAGGTACATCCCTTGGCTGGAATCAAACCCGCGACTCTTTGGTCCGCAGGCCAACGCTCCAACTACTGACCCAAACTGGCCAGTGCGGCTGGCTCTGAGCTATTTAAGTTAAAATATTTGAGGTCTGTCACAAAGTTTCTTTTCCTATAGCAAGTTCTATAAACAATCCTAATATATACATTTATTTTACTTTTCTATATCATTCTCTCCACCAAAATCCCAAATTTCCAGTAAATGGATTATTTGACTCACATCTCCTCTTAAAATGGGATACAGTGTCATTTTGTCTATAAAATGAAGAAACTCTACCAGATGATTTCTAAGGTTTCTTCCCACTTAGAATTTATATAATTATCAAAAACAAACAAACAAAACAAATCAACAGTACTTTCTGGATTACCAAGCACACTTAATGCCCTTCTACAGTGTTCCTTCTACCCTCCTTTTTCTAGTGAGTTGAACCATATGAAATTTGCCAATATTAGACCATTTTAAACCTAAACAAACAACTATTTCATATGATCCATCCTAATACTTTCCTCCTACTTATCCTTTATACTAGAACCTTTTAATATAACACAACCCAAGCTAAACTATTTCTTTCTAGAAAACCCCACTGAAATCACAATTACTAGTTACAACTTAGACATTATGACAAGAAAAGGAAAAGAGAAATGGATCCAGTCCTAAAGACTAAGAATGCCTTGTTTTATGCTCTACCTATACTTGAGTGAGGTAGAGCTATTAAAAGAAGTTAATGTTTAAAAGTTTCTCTAGCCCCGGCCCTGTAGCTCAGCTGGTCAGAACATCATACCCATATGTCAAGGTTGTGGGTTTGATCCCCTGTCAGGACACAATCAACCAATGAATGAATGCACAAAAAAGTGGAACAACAAAACTTTCTCTTTCTCTCTCTCTCCCCCTTCCTATCTCTCTCTAAAAATAATAACTAACAAATATTAAAAGTTTCTCTATACAAGTTATTTACACATTGACTATGTTCTATTTTTTTATTGAGGTATAATCAATATACATTATATTCATTTTCAGGTATACAACATAACTTGATACTTGTATATAATGTGAAATGATCACCACAATAAATCTAGTTAACATCTATCACCACACATAGTTACAGAATATTTTTCTTGTGATGAGAATTTTTAAGATCTACTCTCTTAGCAAATTTCAAATATGCAATACAGTATTATTAACTATAGGTACCATGCTGTACATTACATCCCCTTAATTTATTTATTTTATAACTGGAAGTTTGTAACTTTTGACTCCCTTCACCCATATCCAATTTCACCCACCCTCTGCTCCCCACCTCTGGCAACCACCAATCTGTTCTCTGTATCTATGAGCTTGGGTTTTTTGGTTTTTGTTGTTGTTATTGTTATATTCCACATATAAGTAAGATCATACATATTTGTCTCTCTCTGTTTGACTTATATTTTACTTAGCACAATGCCCTCGAGGTCTATCCATGTTGTCCCAAATGTCAAGATTTCATTCTTTTCTTATGGCTGAATAGTATACTGTCGTGTATATATACCACATTTTTAATTCATTCATCCATCAATGGACACTTAGGTTGTTTCCATATCTTGGCTATTGTAAATCTACAATGAACATGGGGATGTAGTGTTTTCATTTTCTTCAGATAAATATCCAGAAGTGGAATTGCTGGATAATATGGCAGTTCTATTTTTAATTTTCTGAGGAACCTCCATAGTGCCTGCACCAAGTTACATTCCAACCGACAGTGCATAGGGTTTCCTTTTTTCCACATCCCCGCCAACACTTGCTATTTCTTGTCATTCTAACAGGTATACATTATTATTAAGTTCAAAAAATATCTACCTAAGCCTCATTATTGGGTAGCTTGCTTTTTAAACCTATATATACTATAATATACTGTAAGCATGTTCTGTGCAATACATTTTGTTTAAAACTCAAGCTTCAAAATATTGTATAATACCATTTTTGTAGAAGAAAAAAAAAGGAGAGAGGAACCTACAATGACTACTTCATGCAAAATAACCCCAGCTGCATGAAGTTTATCTCATCACCCTAGTTTCTTCATAGTATTTGTCATAATTTCCAATCACCTTGTTTACTGTCTGTCTTCCAACTCTACTTGAACCTAAGAGTAAGCTCTCTGACAACAGAGGAGTTTTGTTTTTTGGAAAAGACCTTTGTCTTTTCCACTGCTGTATCATTGCCAGCCCCTAGAGAATATAGCACATAGTAGATGCTCAACAAATTTACTGAATATGCAAAGGGAAAAGACTAGAACACAATGTTAACCTTGACAGTATGGGTGATTTTTGTGACTTTCTTTTTGGTACTTTTTTGATTATCATGTTCTCTGTTCACAGTATATAACTTTTTATTAAATAAAAATGTTATTTTAAAATAATCATTTTAAATTAATATTTTATATTTTGTTGAAGTGTTTTTAATAATTTGAAAACCTTAAAGATCTTTTTTAAGCCATTAAAGTTCAGCTCATCAAGAACTAGCTGCAACATTAATTTTAAAGCAATTATATCAAATAAATCATTTAATATATATATCATCACTAATCATCAGAGGAAAGCAAATCAAAACCACAAATAAACAGCACCTCACACCTCACACCTGTTTGAATGGCTATTATCAAAAACAGAAGAGATAAATAAGAAGAAAGACCCCTGTCCACTGTTTGTGGGATTGCAAACTGGTGCAAAACAGTTATGGAGGTTCTTCAAAAAATTAGAAATAGAATACCATACAACCCAGCAATGCCATTTCTGGATATATAATCAAAAAACTAAAAACAGGATCTTGAAAAGATACCTGCATTCCCATTTTCACTGCAGCATTATTCATAATAGTTAAGATATGGAAATGACCTAAATGTAAGTCAATGAATGAATGGATAAAAAATGTTACACACACACACACACACACACACACACACACACACACAGAGAAATCGAATTCAGCCATAAGAAGGAAATCCTGACATTTGCAACAACATGGATGGAGAATGCATTATGCTAAGTGAAATAAGTCAGACAGAGAAAGGCAAATACTGTATGATATCATTATATATGGCATGTAAAAAAGCAAAACTCATAAAAACAGAGACCAGAATGGTGGGTGCCAGGGGTTTGGGGGTGGGGGAAATGAGGAGATGCTGGTCAAAGAATACAAACTTTCCATTATAAGATAAATAAGTTCAGGGGATTAATTAAAATGTTTTTAAATAAAAAAATATATATGTATGACCTAACTATAAGGTAATATATAAGTTATGAAAAATATTTAACATTCAAGTTATATCACGCTATTGAGGGGGAGAAGAGTTTGCCCCCCTAAAACGTGCGTTTTGGGGATACTGATTATTTTAAACTGGTTATTTTTAAGAAATGAAAAGAGTCAGAAAGAAACTTTGACCTTCCTCCTAACTGCCTAAAAGAATGTAAGCAAAGGACCTACTTAAGGTAGGGAGCTATCATTACAAATGACAAAGTTTAATATGAACTAAGTGTGATACACAGGGAGGAACTTAGCAAGATCCATTAAATCAAAGTCCTCTCTGTATCCCATTGTTAAAGATGGCCCAGCAAATATCTGTTTATCAAACATTTTCTTTTCTATCCCAATGTGAATTACCTTCCTGCCCTCTGAAGTCCCAAACCACTATTCCCCCTTTCTCCTCAGCTCAAGATGGTATGTAAGCTTCAACTGCCCCATTTGTCCTCTAGTCCCATATTTTTATGGAACACCATCTCATGTCCATTTGATTATTAGACCAGCCAGCAGAATTAAAAGGGAAAAGGGGAACTTTTCCCCTAGCCCACACTATGCTGTGTAGGACATTTCTGAACATGAGTCCTCTTAACTCTTAATTTCAGGACTGACTGCAAACTGCACCCACATCAAACTTAGTCTGGTAACTACAGCTTTGCCACTCAGCAACTTGACATTCTCAAAACTACCCAGAGTAGAAGGCAGCAGCCTGGCTCACCCCACTGAAGCACTTGTGATGTTTCAGGAGAGAACAAGTAGGCAAGAGAAGCTTATAAGGCTTTCTTAAGTGTAAGGCTAAATGTAAGCTTAGAGCATTAATACTGATTTTACTATTACCTTTGACAATTTAACTAAATTAGCTTCTTCTTATGTCAATGCGACCAATGCCCAGGCTTAACCTTCACCTACCCATTTACATTTGTTGACTTGTGATCACAGACTTGTCTCTACCCAGCACCAGTCATCTGAAAAGTACACACCACTGGTCACTGGTGGGACTAGGGTGGGAACTCAGTAAGAAGACCATGTAATGAGAGCATCATAAATTCACTTTCTACCACTACTGGAAAAACATCATGGCTCATGGTTTAAAAACAACAGAAAGTTCTTATGCAATACATTCATGTATTTTTTAAAGAGGTTCAATTATCAATTTTACATTAATTTTGAAATATCTAAGGCAATCTAATTCAAGTTATGTTCATAATACATGATAATCTTTTTTTCTTAAGTCAAAGAAATAAAGAGAATTATTTGTCAATTAGGATCTCCAGTTATCTCTTAGTTCCCAATTTTATCACATTATATAAAACTATTCAAAACGCCTCTTTAAGGTTTTGTCTGAGCCATTTAATGCAAAAAGGTTCGCTAGAATGTTATCATATTTGGTGAGTATGTTTGGGTCTGACCTAAAACATAGACTAAATACAAAATTCACTTTGGGGGGTAAGGCACCCCAAAGAGGTGGGAAATTATCCTCCTCAGCAGCTGACACTGAGGTGTGATGAAACGCCTTCTGATTGCCAATGCCAGCCAAGAAAACAAGCAGTAGTTTCAAATATGATCCTGGAATTGAAAATCACAAGAGCATATATTCAGAAGAACAAGTTTTAATCTGTGATGGCTCTGCTATTCAAGGAGGCAGCTCCAAGTGGCAAAGATCCAGAGTGAGACCAGCAGGGATTTATTTATTTAACAATGGTTAATAATTCTCCTGAGGGGAAGCCAGCTAGCTTTCAAATAACACCTTCTAAATTTGTAAACTGAGAAGCTCACATGAATATCAGGGGATTAAAATCTAAGATATCTACAATTCAGTATAAGCTATGCTTTAGCTACTTATTCAAAAATCTCTGCTCCATAACAAAAGCATAATTAACTATGATTTTTGGTTCAGAGCGTTACAGCATAAAAGTATATTATTTCATTTTATTTCTCCAAATTACGGCAGATAAATCAATGTTTCATATATAACTGCTTTCAGGCTAAGAATTTGATAAAATAGCAAACTCTAAATATATCAATTTCGCATTTTCTGCTGAACTATAATGAATTATACTTCATCCCAATGAATAATGAAAGCAAAAACAAGCCCCAATCCTTCTGTACTATAAAAATTTACCTAGCTTATCATAACAATCATCTGACTGTGGGAAGGAAAAGCAGTGTGAATCAATTTTTATCCAAAGACAATAATATTTTCTTAAGGAAGAGAAAAGTCATGCTCACACATGTAGATCAATACCTTTCCAGGGACCCGGAGACTCTCAATGGCACCAAGATCACTGAGGCTTTCTGGAGGGCTTTTCAGACCCTTTAAAAAAAAGATAAAAAGAACTTTAATTGCACTGCAAAATAATAATATAATAGAACATAACTATTAAAATAAAAGTCACCATTTTAAAAATAGAAAAATTCCTGCTTTAAAATATATAGAACATATGTTCTAAAAACAATTGTCATTTAATACATATAGTACTATTATTAAATCAAGTAAAGATGTACTTCTAGTAGTCTAAAATAAAAGTATCATATGGCACATCAAAACTAGTGGTTGAAATCTAACTTAACCATGACATTAAAATAACCAAAAGGAAAAAAAAAACTTGAGTGACAAAAGCCATTCTAAAAAAGCACTTATTAATTACATATTACCAAACTCACCTGGTAAAATAATCAACATATTATGATTCACAGATTTAATATCCCAACCGAGCAAGTCAATGATTTTAAAATAATACTAATTGCTTAATTAATATGTAAGTAATCCCTTGATTTTACCTATTTCTCACCAATGCACCCAATTTATTTATACTGCATACTTGAGACTTAAATCTCACGTCTCACTACTTTCTACCAATTCTTTACCTCTTTGATACCTGGTGCTTTCTGTATTCACATCAACTGAGTGATTCTGAAAGTCTCATTTGTGCCAGGAAAAATTATCAAGACAGAAAGATGTTAGCAATTTAAATGTTCTTTAAGCCTCTCTTTAAAAATAGACTATTTAAAGCAGACATCTAAAGTCCCTATAATATTAGTCCATAAGCAAAATTAGCTGGTACATGAATTTGAGGAGAGATTTTTGCTACAGTCAAGTTTTCGTCCTTTAGGTGCCTTATATTGGCCCTCTGATGTCCTCAGTAATCAAAATATACGATACATTTAGGCTGAATATTTGAGACAGAGCAGAACTTGCTTATTTTTAAATTTTAGAGGTGTGTAGTATATCTTCCCCATTGTAAAATACTACCAGTTACGTGTACAATTTTTATGGTATGACAAGGCGCTCTGCCTCACCCCCAAGTCTTCAATTACCCCCCAGAATACTCCATCCAGCATTCTCTCTCTCATTCTCTCATGCTCTCTCTCTCTCTTCTTTCTCTCTCTCTCTCTCTCTCTCTCTCTCTCTCTCTCTCTCTCACACACACACACACACACACACACACACACACACACACACCACCTTCTAAAGAAACCAATACCCCCTTTCAGAATTAACTCCTCTATGCAGTCTTCCTAAATCCCTATGCTTCAAAGAACACATTATTTCTGGGTATTGTCTATGGATCACCTCCATCAACACCACCCGGGGAATTTTTTAAACAAACGATTCCTGGGCCCCACCACGGATCTAATGAATAGGTATGAATAGGTATTTCTGGATTAGGACCAGGAACTGCACTTTAACAAGCAACCCAGGTGATTCATATAATCGCTAGTTTTAGAAACCCCACTAGACATTTTCCAATACAACACTTCTGCCAAAGTAGTAAAGTTTTAAATATTAAATATCTCCTTCTCTCCCAGACTGAAGTCCCAAGAGAAGGGAGACACCAAGTGTTATTTGCTTCTATAGCCCGGTGGCTAGCAAAAGTCCAGGAACAGAGTAAACACCAAAGGAATGAGTAAATTATTCAGTACAAGCTCTTGGTCAGGCTCCACTCTCCAACTAATTAGAACATTGTTCCCATGGGAACATGCAGTTGACTTTAAAATGAAGTTTCCAGGGAAGTCTGCTGGAATGAGAGATGCATACTGAGGTTTACTGTCTTCCAGTGAGTGAGGAAATAAAAATATGTAACTACTCTTGTGTATCTGTTCTCCTTGTCCCAATTTCTCACCAAGAGTCATCATGAGGGCAAGGCATCAAAAGTGGTAGAGAAGGCAAGGTTGGATTTAGAACTAAACTTCTATATACATTATACACATGCACATATATACATAACATACATACCTACACATGTAGGAGAATAAAATTTTCTAATTTGATTCAAAATCACAACCACCCTTAAAATATATTTTTAAAAATATAATTGTCATGCCTTTTAAACTAACATTTTAAAATGTATAGATTTGTTTAACCAATCTAACAGAAATCCTTGGAGGAATATATCACATGCAATTTTCTCTTTCCCCAGAGCTATTCAGTAAAGAAACCAGTACCTAAAATATAAACACGTGTTTATACTCAGTCCGCAGTTTCTCTCAAACCCACCCTAACCAGACTTGCCTCCCCACCACTTCACAGTAAGTGTTGTTGTCGAGTAACCGATGACCTTCATGCTAGTCAATCCAAAGGCTGATTCTCATTTTCGACTCAGGTGGCCCATCTGCAGCATTTAACCCAGCTGATCACTCTCTCTTTTAAATTCTTTACTTGGCCTCCAGAACCCACTCTACTGGTTTGCCCTCTTTATATAACATTCATCCAATAAATATTTATTAAGCATCTGTATGGGACAAGTGCTGGTTAGGATGCTGCAGACTTCTTACCTCCCTGGCTGCTCCTTTGAAATCCGACTTGCTAGCTCCACCTCCCCCCTGACCTTGTAACACTGAATTCGCAAAAGCTCCAACTGTGGACTCTAGTTTTACATCTACACTCACTCTGTTGGTGATCTTGGCCAGTTTATAGTCCCTCTATATAAAACTCGTAACTCCCAAGTTTTTATCTATACCCTGGATTTCTCCTCAGAAGTTGACTCTTTTAGCCAATCACATACTTTACCTCTCCACTTAAATATCGAAGAGGCTTTCATCAAATGAATGAGTATAAAAACCTTCTCCCTTCCCTTAATCCTCTCCTCCCTCGGCCTTACACACTCATTAAATGGCAATTCCATTCTTCCAGTTGCTGGGACCAAACCATTTGGGGTCACCTTGATGCTTCTCTTTCCCTCACAGCCAAATCCAATCTGTCAAAAAGTCCTGTCAACTCTACACTTACAACATATCCACAGTCCAACCTTTTCTCAACATTTCCACCTCTAGCACTGGGTCTAGGCCACCTGGATTACTACAATAACATCCTTACTTGTCTCCCTGTTTTTTACTCTTTTGCCCATTTCAATCTATAGGCATATCTCAGAGATATTGTGGGTTCGGCTCCAGACCACCAAAATAAAACGAGAATCACAGTAAAGCAAGTTATAATCTTTTTGCTGGTGGAGGGTCTCACCTTCAATTTGTAAAAAACACAACATCTTAGCAATAAAGCAAAGCATAAAATGAGGAATGCCTGTATTCTCAAAACATAGGCCAGAAAAATCTTTCTGAAGAATATATAAAATTACAATCCTCCTCTGCTTGCTATTTCAATCAGAATGGAAGTTATGAGTGAGGAGAAACGTAGGAGGAGATGAAGTCAGGATGAGGTTCTATGTGATCTGGATTCCTGCCCTCAGTTCTCTGACCTCATCTCCTGCTACTTTTCTCCTCACTCTCTTAACTCCACCCACACTAGCCTCTTGCTGTTCCTCAAATATGCTCCTGACTCAGGGCCCCTGCATTTGCTTTTCCTTCCCCCCAGAATGCTCCTTTCTACACATCCACATGGTTTACTTCCTCACCTCCTTCAGGTGTTCACTCAAACGTGGCCTTCTCAGGGAGGCCTTTCATAGCACCTTATCTAAAACTATAAATGACCCAAATTGCCAACAACTCCCAGGACCCCCTATCCTCTATCGTTCCAGAGCAGTTATCACTATGTCTGCCTTAACCCTTGTCTGTTTTGTTCACTGCTGCATCCTCCAAACTTAGAACAGTGCCTGGCACAAAGTGCTCAATAAACATTTGTTGAATGAAATGAAAGAACAGAGGCCAGCATAATGAAGAATCTGAACAGCAGATTTGTCTAAATAAAGAGATCAAACAAAGACCGCTCTCCCCCTCTATTCCACACCAAGGTCCTAGGAGATCTGAAATACCAAAAAACCCAAGTTTCATAGATCTTAATTTCACCTCTCTTCCCATTAACAATATATTACTATCATGTTCTGCAGCTTCACAAAAAAGAAACAGCTCTGTGTATATTTATTTGTAATATTACTCCATTTAACTCAATAATAAACAGTACTAAGTAAAATCCCCAGTGTAACTCTAGGTAGGCCCTACTTTTTTAATACCTCATAGGTTCATGAACTGTGTATTAATAATGATTAAATATGTGGAAGCCAACCTTTGAACATACACAATTAGGATGACTTTCAAATTCTGTGTAAAACTCCTAATTTTACCTCACTTTTTACATAGGATAGTTGTAGCTTTTCATATGTGTTCTCTAGCTTGTTTTTCATTCTAAGCACAGATTTCACCTGGTTATGTCTAATAAGCAACTGAATGAGGCTATAGTTACCATTTTCAGCACAATTTCACTACATTTAGGAGACACAAACTTACTATTACTGGTACCTGGACTTCCGTATTTTCTCTCCCACTTAGTACTACAAAACATGGTTAAAAAACAATAAACAACCAAAGTTGCTGTATAACAATGACAATGTTGACTACACTGAACTGTATGGCAAGCAACATGAGAGCACTGAACTTAGCTGATGCACAAAAGGTCAAATTCAGCATTCCAAGGCATTTTAGGAGTATTAATGTATGAATGTGTGTATTGTTTTAAAAATCAGATACCAAAGTCAGCCTGAAATCATCTGTTGTTTGAATTACTACAATAGCCTGCTTCCAGTTTCCCTGCTTTCCCACCAACAGTGCAGTCACCCTACCAAGCACTTCCTTGATAAGGCCCAGAAAGTTCGTTAACTCCTTTATCTCTTTACCTTCATCATATCATAGAAACATCACCACCAGGCTAACCCCATGAGGTACACGTTATTACTCCTACTTTAAAGATGTGGAAACAGATGATGAAAAGGGTTAGGTGACTGGCTCAAGGTCATACAGCTACTACAGAATGGAGCAGGACCCGAACCCATTCTCAAGTAAGAAATGGTATGAAGCATGACACCAGTACTCAACAAATGTGAAGGATTACCAAATGTTACTGCCTGCTTACTTAAATCTTTTGTTAGTCATAGAACTTTTTATTCTATGCTCATGACATTAACAATATTATTTGACAGGAGTAAGCAAATCATGTGGGGTTCATGTATTATTCACCAGAAATCTACAAATTGTAACCTGTTCAGATGTCTCTCAAATTCTAAATTCTCAAATAAGAATTTAATCTGGAGTTTGTATTCTTTTTTTAGCCAACACAACAGCAACAAAAAACACACACAAATGAACCTTTCATTAAATGATTATCTTCTACATTGTCCAAAGTTATCAAAACCACATTGATTGAAAACTAATCTGAATCATCCTTCTCTCATATTAAAATAATAAAGAATGGCCCTGGCCAGTTTAGCTCAGAGGTTAGAGCGTCATATGCAGACTGAGGGGTTCGATTCCAATCAAGGGCAAGTACCTGGGTTGCAGGTTCTATCTATGCCCCACACAAGTGGGGTCCTGCAGGAAGCAACAGATGGATGTGTCTTTCTTACATCGATGTTTCTCTTTCTTTCTCTCTCTCTCTCTCCCCCCCCAACTCTCTCTAAAAAAAGCAATGGAAAAATATTCTCCAGTGAAGATTAATAGAAAAAATAAATAAATAAAATAATAAAGAATGACCAGTTGTAGTGAAATATTAGAGTTAAAATAAATAAAGTTATCTAAAACCCAGTCCTGGTCAATAAGAAAGGGAAATTTCTAACCCTTCTTGCTTGAAGGAAGCTGAGGCATTATTAGGAAGTCCCTAACATTTATGAGATGGGATAGAAAATAACCAGTTTTTATTCATTAATTATTCTGGCAAAAAAATAAGACTATTATTTTGCCAGGACAATGATAAAAAGTAGCATTTCACAAAGATTTTTCACATACATTAGTTTACTGATGACCCTCATAACAGAAACGTGAGATGGAATTAACAACAATGAAAATAATCCTCATTTTCAGAAACTTAAGCTACAGGCTTTGGGGACACTTGCCAGAAGTCATAAAGCTATCAATTTAAGTCATCAAATTATCCACTGTTTTCACTCTTCCCAGGTTATCCCTACTGCACAGACCTCACCTCCCTGAGCAGGCCACCTGCTCCAAGACGACAGCCAGCTTGGATAGGGGAACCGCGGAAGGCAGCTGGGGCTGTCAGCGGGAAAATGGGGGACAAGATAGCGCTGGTTCCCTCGCTGACCTCTTCTAAAGAAATGTTCCTGGGATGCCGCTACCCGCTCGAGCAGGGCTCTGAACTGGAGGGCTCAGGTGAGTTTTTCAGGGTGTGCACCGCTTCCGGTACCCCGACACCTGCCACCACCTCTAACTTAGGTGTCCACACGCCGCGGCCCAGAGAGAGAACAACTCAGCTCCTCTCCCGGCGGAGACGAAGGAGGCCTTTGCTTCCGCCTCCGTGACTTACCTGTCGGGTCATAAGAGATTTGATTTTTTGCATGTCGGAACCGTGAGAGAGACACCCTGCCGCAAGGAGCTAACAAATCACTCCGACCCACCAGCCGGCTGGCCCCGACACAGAGAAGCCATAGTGAGCGGTCACGTGAGGCCGTCGAGCTTTCCTTTCCCTGGGCATGCTGGGAACTGTAGTTTTCCGCCGGCGCCGCTCCCCCTGCGGGGCGGAGAGGGCAGCACGGCCCCGCACGGAACGGCTGGCGCTTCCGTTAACCCTGCATAGCACCCTCTGAGCGACCCTGGCGGTAGCCAGGTTTACCTCGGTAGCTCTGCTTGGACGAGGCGACAGCCTAACAGGTGACCAGACGTCGAGCGACAGGAACAAACACTGTCGGACCTATATAAATCGGACCGACACGACGCCCGCAGGAGTGTGCCGGGGAGCAGTCCCCACCTGGTCTAGCGGGGCATGGGACTCGCGGGAAGGCACTCTCCGGGAGGTGGCCTGAGATCGTGGGGCTCCGCAGGTGGCGCTGGGCTTGGAAAGGAAAGGTGTGGCCACGTTGTTCAGTAGGCGGCTGGCCAGGTTAGGGCTGTCGCTCCTCTGTCCTGGTTTCCAGTGCAAAAAGCCCTAAAACGGAATGATTTAACCCCCACTTATCGTTTTACTAATAGCACAACCTAAGCCAAGTCAAGAAGGAAAATATAAATACAAACGTCACTTTAAAGTCCTCTTTTTTACTTTTAGCAGTTTAATTGGAGAAAGTGATAG
This sequence comes from Tadarida brasiliensis, assembly GCA_030848825.1. Lineage (NCBI taxonomy): Eukaryota > Metazoa > Chordata > Mammalia > Chiroptera > Molossidae > Tadarida > Tadarida brasiliensis. The sequence goes on along the minus strand of CM061267.1, from coordinate 69,675,598 downwards.
GGAAGTCGCTTGAGGCTTAATTTCAGGAAAAAACGTTCCAGTTATGAGAATACCACCAGAGAGAGGAAAAAAAAGCAGCCCAGAACTAACAGTTAATAATTGCTAACATTTATTGAAAGCTTTCTACATGTCAAGAACTCTGCTAATAGCTTTACATGTGTTATATGATTTATCCACACCAGCATCCTAAGGGGTTGGTAACTACGATCCCATTTTGAAGGTGAGGACAATGAGGTGTGGAGAAGTTAAGTAACTTGTTCACATCACAGCAGATGTGCCTGCAGAAACTGAGGTCTGGTTAGCCAGATGTTTTAGGTAAAGGTTTTATGTATAGGGTTGGGGAGTGAGTCCTAAAGCATGTGTGGACGGGAAAGAGACCGCATACTAAACCGGACAAGCTCAAGGGAGGCCTGCATGACAGGCCCTACAAACTCAGAGACCAAAAGTAACCACATAGGATGGTCTGGACATAAAAGTTCCTGACTAAAAATAGATCATGGGGGATAGTCACATCCTAGGCCTGTAGCTTCCTTGACAAAGGTCAGCCTTAACCTTAACTGAACCTGTCTATTGTCTTTCTGCATCTAAGATAGCATACCTTTGGAATGTCAGAGTGAACCCCTTTTCCAGACCCCTCAGGGCACACCCATCACACCAGAGCATGAGACCATAGAACCCCCTCATTGTTCTCTTGTTCCCCAAATACCATGTCTATGTGCTATAAATGTTCGTTGTTAACTGTCCTGTAGCCACCAACTAAAAGTATGTCTCTCTCCATTTTACTCTATATCAATTCTCAGAGATTTCCCTGCTCTGCTTTCTCCCATCCCCTTAATCTACCACTAGTGGATTTCATATAACTTCCCTTAGGTCTCCTCTTTTGATTCTAATATGTCAAGCTATTCAACTGCCATCCTCTGAAGCATTTTCTCAAGCCTTTGAGATTTTGCTTCTTGGCAACTGTCGTCAGTTTGACTCGAATAAACTTCTAAACATTCTCTATATGTTTAGATGTTTCTTTAGATGGCACATGGTACCAATAATTTTTTTTTATTTCATTTATTTATATTTAGTGTTTATTAGGGGGAAAAAAACCAGACCCATGATTTCAAAAATATTTCTTAAGACATCTTAAGAAAATGTTAAAATGGGACACACAAATGAAAAATATTAGATAAACAATAGTATGAGTGGTAGTGATTTATGGCAAAAATAAATGTAGTCTGGAAATGACTGACGGTTGACCTCTCAGAGTCTTGTCTTATTAATTTTTACTAATGAAATTGTAATATTTGACCTAGGGTTTTTGTAAGGATAAAGGAGATGAGGCAAGTAAGTGCAATTTATTAATTGTAAAGTATCTTACAATTATGAGGAATTATAGTCATAATTCTGCCTGGTTCTCTGACCCAACAGAATAACCCTGTGCTTAAAAATTCCCTTTAAAATTTTATGTTGACCTATATGCTTCTCTGACTCTGTTATTGCCAACAGTATAAAGAAATTCCAGTCATTTTAGGGCAGTGCTAGTTTCATCTTTTTACCTGCTCTAATCTCAATTGCCGGACAGTTCTCACTGTGTGGAAGTCTTTAAGATTTAGAAGTTCCTCAAAGCATCAAAAGAAACAGAAACTGCTCATCATATTAGCACATAAACTAAAACCCAGTTCAGTAAACATTTGTTGATGGGCACAAGGCAGAAGGATATGAAGCACTTTAATAAGATACAGTTGCGGTACTCGAGGAGTTTACCATTTTGTTGAAAAGCATATATTAGGGGTGATCCAAATCCAGCAGTTTTCAAGCCTAAATGTTTATATTCACCTGAGGAATGTGCTGTTGTTCTTATTGTTCTCTTTTGGGTTCTGTGTTTTAAAAATTCAGTGATTCTTATAGGCAGCCAGCTCTCCCCTTTCAAATCCATTCTTTATGAAATGGGAAAATTTATCTACCAAAGCTGTTGAGGTCACACGTTTTATTAGAAATTGATCCAGAACTAGAATGCAGATCCAAACCCAGATCCATTTTTTAATGTTTTTTTATTCAGCGTATTTGGTATTTTTCTTACCAGCCAAATTTGGGGAAATGGTATTTTCTCTATCTATTTTGACCCTGAAAAGGCAAGAAATCTTTAAAACTTTGTTTTACTCTAATACTGTGCATTTTGTTTCTTATAAACTAAAAAGAAACGGACAACTCTGGCTTCTGAAAGTTCAAAGGCTGTGACTGTAATATCAAAGACACATAAAGTAAATCAGTGTTGTTATCTAAATAAACTGTTTTCTAATTCAACATACCCTAACACAGTGGTTCTCAACCTGTGGGTCATGACCCCTTTGGGGGTCGAATGACCCTTTCACAGGGGTCGCCTAAGACCATCGGAAAACACGTATTTCCGATGGCAATTCATAACAGTAGCAAAATTACAGTTATGAAGTAGCAACGAAAATAATTTTATGGTTGGGGGTCACTACAACATGAGGAACTGTATTAAAGGGTCGCGGCATTAGAAAGGTTGAGAACCACTGCCCTAACACTATATAGAAAGTAATTGAGCCATACATGATGCATTTTTAACTGCCTGAAAACAAAACTACAGCCTTAAAGGGCACTTTTTTTTTAAAGGTGAAGCATGTTATTTCATTTCCACTTTTCAAAAATATGTATATAAGATTTATTTAGGACATGCACAAATGTCTGAAGGCTGTTAGTGGTAGGCCAGAGCATAGTAGTGGAAAGTATGGGTGACTTGCTAACAAGTCTTGAGGAAACTTTGCTGGACGATAGTGCTGCCCCCTTTTTACAGATTGGAACATCAGGTCTAAGAGCCAAGTTGATCTGATTTGGGACATATTTCTGATAGTCCAAACGGGAGGAGCCTCTAGAAGCTTCAATAAAAGTTGTGATCTTGGTTTGATGAAGAAGATACATTTCTAAGCATCCTATAAATATCAGAGCAGTGGAAAGATGTGACCTCTCTAAGATGATATAACTACACTCCCTGAGTGAACAGTAGCAGAAAACAGAACACCTGCTGAAGATAAAACAGTGACCTGGAGAGGGACCCAGGAAGGAAGACGTTGCTGCATAGTCATTTAGCAGCCATATATCGGTAGACCTAGGTTTCTGGGAGGCAGCATTGTAGACATAACTGTAGAATTGAACACCAGCATAGGCATAGGTGGTTTCGATGGCCTCCTCTAGCAGCCAACGCTTCCCTGTAAACTGTAATCTTTCCTAGGATCTATCTAATTACAACATAAGACAGTGCTTCCTTTCCCAGTTCTTAGTCTCCACTGTTCTACTTACCTTTGTCATTTCACCACCTCACCTTCCCAGTTGTTCCCATTAGAAAATACTCATATGCTATTAGTAAATAAAGAATGTGTATGTTTGGAATGAATGTAGCAGACTGCTTTATAAAGCAAGACCAGGCTTACAATTTATTAAAACCTTCCAACCAACCACCTTCACACACACACACACACACACACACACACACCTCCCAGTGGCTCCTTGTATTGCTTGAAATTTAATCATCATGGATATAATTTGCTTTAGATTCATCAGCTTTTTTGTTGTAAATGCAAATATAACTAAGATCAATAAACAGGCTCCTGAAAAGAAAGGCAGAGCAGAACTCCCCAGTGGGTTACAAGTGAAGTGTGAGGTATTGATGGTGGGAAATTTCTTATAATCATAAGACACTTTAAACCATTTTTAACAATCATGTAGAAATTACAATAGTTAAAGTTATATTTTAACATTACCTTTAAGGCTTCCTTTGTAAGCATCCTGAATTCAGAAATTATTCTAGCTGGTAAGATTTTATACCTACATCTGCTGCTAGAGGGCGCTTTGTCATAGTTATGCCAAGTAGCACTTTATGAAGCTGTTATACAGATATTGTTATTTTTAATATCTGCCATGATGTGAAAAAATAATGATTATGATTAGTTTTGGCATTTATTTACCAATTATTTATTTATTGTAATATTATTTATTTATAATTTATTTAAATAGCATCTATTATCACCTATGTCAGAAAAGAAAGGATATTTTTAAATACAACACAAAAGAAATGAAAAAAACACAATAAAAATTACTCCTTTCGCCCTGGCCAGTTTGGCTCAGCAGTTAGAGCGTCGGCCTGTAGACCAAAGAGTCACGGGTTCCATTCCGGTCAAGTGCACATACCTAGGTTGCAGTTCAGTCCCTGGCCCTGGTCGGGGTTGTGCGGGAGGCAACCAATCCATGTGTCTCTCTCATATTGATGTTTCTCTCTCTCTTCCTCCCTCCCTCCCTCCCACGCTATCTAAACATAAATGGAAAAATATCCTCGGGTGAGGATTTAAAAAAAAAAAATTACTCCTTTAAATTGAGTAAATTTAACATTAGGAAAAACTCACTACATTGTCTTTATTTTGCTCATTTTTATAGGGCTCAAAAAACATCATCATGAGCCAGCACTGGAATTGAAACTGGAAAGAGCTTATTTAATAAAGGCAATTGCAGATTAATACTGATTTAAAAGATATAAGGGGTAGTCCATGTGAAATCTATAGAATTTCCATATTACTTTCCAAATTGTATTTTGTGCAATGCAATATTAACATTTATATACATTTATTAAGCATGAACCGAGAATCAGAAGACATGGACTATAGAGCATTTGAGGTTTATTTCTGGGGGAACAAGTTAACAAAAATACTAGTTAAGCACTATGCTAGATGCTAAGGATTCATAAGTAAAATAAACTGGTGTGTATTCAAGGAGCCCAGAAGGAAAACAAACATGCAATAAAAGTAATCGAGGTTAATGAGGTAAGTGCTGCAATAGACATATGTACAAGCACAGAGAAAGTTGTGGTATAGTAATTACCTGGGGGAAAGCTCTTGCCATTTTTCTGAAGAATGGAGAGATCACAAAGTGACCTCCAAAGAGGCTTCAGGTTTTCCAACAGTCACTCACTTCAGAAGCACTTCTGGAAGAGTTGGGAGCCTTAATGCAAAAAGTGTTTCAAACTTGGATTCCAAAATAAGTATAATTTCTTTCATTCTTTTTTTTTTTTTACCTTTAATTAATGCTTGAGGAATATTCTCTCTTCCCTATTATCACTGAACTTCTTCAGTGAGCCCTTACTGTGAAAAATAATTTATGCAAGGAATTTTGCTCAATTTGATGCAGATTTAATAATACGCTTTTTATCTTACATAGTGCAAAGCTTGGGCTAGAGCTTTCTTGCAAGAAATGAAATGTAACGAGGGTTAACTTATAACTTAGTAAATTGAGCGGAAATGTTCAGACTGCCTGCTGCCATGGCAGTGAAGAGGCCGGGCTGAAAAGCTGTGGCCCAGACAACCACAGCAGTGGTAAGATCTCCGGGCCATTGGTTCACTTCCTCTGTGCTTCAGCTGTGAAAATGTGGCCTCAGATATGATCAGTTGGCATAGGCTTTTCCCTATAACCACATCAGCCCATAATTCAGTGTTACTTGGAAACACACCTGTGGTTTGTTTTAAAAAATAACATGAATCCATAGATTCAATAAAATCATAGCAGAAACTTGTAATAGGAAATACTACATAGAAAAATACACTTCTAAAGACACTCGGGTGCTCTGTTTTGATTCTTTAGTATAACTTTTACATGTTACTTAGTGACTTCATGATGATTTATGGCTGTTTAGCAGATCTATGAAATACTTCATTTTTCATAGAAAAGAATTTATTTTCAAAATAATGGCATAGTTTTGCATGATAGGAAAACAGCTTTTGTTTTCAAGCCATTTCACAATATGCTCTCATTATGAAAGCATACTGTTTTTTAATAAAGTCACCAAAGAAGATGTTTTCCTTCATATGATTATTAATAACTAAGAATAATTCATGAAATATATTGACAATTACTGATAATTGCTAAAAAGCTGTTCTGAAAGTCATAAGCCCGTAGTCTTGCAGAACATATAACAGGTGTTCCCACTCCCTGTGTCCTTTGTATACACATTCATTCTGTATTCAAATCACAGAAGCAAGAGGCAGGATAGGGTCTGTTACCTCACTGCTAATTTCCCTAGCAAATAAACCGGCAGCTGCTGGTCCATGAACCAAGTTGCCACTTCGAACAGGGCACCGTATACATGGGGCAGGATGCTTTCATGGAGCCCTTCAGCAGTACTGTTGGGGTCTTTCAGTGCAAAATATACCTCCTTCTCTTAGGTAAGCCACTGCATGATTTGTGTTTTAGCTGTTGTTTTTTTATTGTGGGCTTAAGGTAAATATTTGCTTTAGGCTGTAGATTCACTCAGATCATTGAAGAACAGCTCAGAACCTTTTAAACAATAACACACTTTGTTCCAACAAAGAAGCAGGAACATTTAGTAGAAATAAGGTTCAATAAATAGTTATTGTTTTCTTAGAACAATAATTATTGTCAATAGCACTCATTAAGAAAATTAAGACATTCTAAAAACCTAATGAATTTCTTCTTTTTAGAGAGTTCATATATAGGTTCAATAGCATTTAATACATTTCATTTTGGCAAATATTCTTATAGGCCATGAGTTTGTGACTGCTTATAGTAACCTCAAAACAATTTATGAAAATGATTTTTTTTGCTGTTTTTATTCAAGATAATGTGGCAAACCATTAGCTTTACTTCATTTTAAATTACCTATCTTATGAAATACGAAAAAACACGAAGTTCCAAACTGACAAAAAAATATTTTACACGGAATAAGGAGAAATGTGTTTTAAAAAGTATTGTGTCTCCAAAATGCCTTTAGCCTTTCTTTTTGCCCAATGGCTATTCCTATTAAAAATTTTTTTTCTCTACCTGAATATTTTTTCCTCAATCTCTTTATCCTTAGCGTTTAAAGAAGTCTTTCTCCAACATTCCCACTGTTTCTGTCATCATCATTTTCACCAGATGTTCTCTATTTTATTCTTCCTCTTTTATCAGTTTTAAAAGTCAAGGTTAGTTCCTTGTTTACATTCAACAAATAGGAATTTTAAAAGCATTTTTATTTCTTAAATGTTAAGAAAACTTAGCTAAATGAGCAATTTAAGTTTTAGCCTTCTTCAGTAGTTTAGAGCCGTGCTTTCACTGGTATATTTCATTGTAGTTTTCATTGTAAATGAGATTGTTATTCAAATTTATACCTAATGGTGCACATATCCCACATATTTGAAATGTACAATTTATAAATTTTTTATAAGTGTTTGAGTTTTTCATAGTTGTGATTGTTCCAAGTGTGTATGTTGTCAAATTCAAACTTATATTGATTTTTAGTTTTTTTAATTGTTTAAAAAATCAAACAATTGTATCTTTGTGCATTTTTCTGTGATTTGAAAGTATCCTGTGTATCAATGCCCCACTTATTTTTAATTTTATAACAACAGGACTGCTGTCATTTCACAACTAATGCTTTTGTAATTGACTGGAAGAAGAACTCAGAGACAATTCACTTGAGGAATTCAACTAAAATAAATTAAGATATACTTTAGAGAAATAGCATGTTCATAAGTAGTTAAAGCAGTTATTATCCCTTAAGACTTTCTTACACAAATTTACTTTTTTCCATTACTAGTGTGTCATAAAGACCATAGGTAATGTGGAAATCTTTTTGTTTTTGAAATACTGAATTAAATGTTTGGTCATTTTCTTAAAAAAAAAAACAAAAAAACTTAAAATATTGAAGCCCAAAATGTAGTTTGTAAAAGCTATTCGAAGTAAAACTTTATAATTTCTATTTTCTCTAAATACGCAAGAGTTTATTTTCAGTCAACAATAGTTGTGTTATGCTTGCTAATATCATACATGATAATGGGGAAGTAAATGCCAACTATTTTGAGCTACAGCAGAGGTCACTTTGTGAAGGTTTGATGTTTATATTCAACACAGTGAAACTGGCCTAAGGAGTCTTTTGTTACTGGAATATAAATAAATTTTACAATATGACTTTAGGTGTTCCTTAACACTGGACATTCATTTAAAATGCTATTGCTACACTATTTAAGGGAGTCTCTATTGGGGAGATTATTGCTATAATTTTGATGTCAGATTATTAGTGGTATTAGCAATGTTTATCCAGATTAGTATGCCTTATATGCAAAAAGTGTAAGAGTTCTCTTTTTTTATACTCAAAAGGTATTAGTTAATTTAATAATAAAATGAATTTTATTTAAGTAAAAATATTTAGAATATCAAAGGCAAGTTAAAATTTTATCAATTTTATATATATTTTTTGAAATTTATTTGTTCATACAGAGGTTGACTTTCTAAAAGCAATAGTTTTAGTCCTTTAGGTTTTCTCATAAAACTAGAAAAGAGTGCTTAAAAAATACTCAAAATGAAGCAAAATTTTTTAAAGTTAATAAACTGCTGTTTGAGAGCATAAATTCATCACATCTGTAATGGGAAATACAGCAATGGCAAGAGAGTATGTGTTCCTTAAAATGTAGAGAAAGCATTCAATCATCTGTTTATTCCCCAAAGTTCAATACAAGTATGGACTGCGTCATATCAATAGATTCACGTCTTTCCTGCAAAATCAAAAGATTTAAGGTGGCTGAAATAAAGAACATTTTATTCCTTGATGACATTCTTATAAATTGTTACCTATAATTTGTCTGATAAAAAATGATGTAGGCAACCTAAGCAAACAGCTATTATAACAGCTGTGCTATCTCTCACTGTCATACATATATTTGGAAAAAATTCAAATGACATGACTACATATCATTTGATGTGATAAGCATTGAATATATGCAGAGATATTAATGGCAATCAATATATTATTTAAGGTATTATTATGTGATACAGTTTTTAAAATGGCCCAAAGAACTGGTTCACAATATTGTGTTATAAAATAACAATGTTATAAAATGTTATTTTCTGCTAGTTTCATTATTACCTGGGCTGCAATATTTGTATTTTACTAAATAAAACTTGCTTCCCATAACTGCAGTCATAGACTCCCTAATCAGTCTTTACATACTTAAGATTCAACATTCTGATTCAGGATCCAAAAGTCACCAACATTTCTGTTCTAGTCAAGCTGGCACTCCACAGTAATAAACTATTTCCCAACCATTTTCAGAATATTACAATCTCAGTTAATCTTTTTCTACTTCAACCACACACACACGCACACAAAAGTAGATAAGAAAGGGTTCTTATCCTTTTCAAAAAAAAGTGAACAAGGACTTTTGCAGTGACTTCCCCAAATGACAAGAACAGACTGGCCAGAATTGCATTCAGGCCACTTAGATCTACATCTCAGTATAGCCATGGTTTCTAGGTTGAGCTGTGTAATCTATTAAAGGGACCAATCTATCAATGACCAAACTGCTCACTAACAGAGGCAACTACTGAGTTTTATGTCAGTGGCCATGCGGCTTTTCCCACTGCATTCTCAAGGCAATGATATGGATTCCCACCATCCCCAAACACAGAATTGCCACTTTATTAAAGGATATCCAGGGATTGGCAATGTTTTAAGTGGACTAAAACCTGAGACTCGATACCTGAAAATACTGTGTGCCCTCTCTCAACTAAATGTGGACCCTTCACCTTCAAATGTAGGGTACCTGCTACCCTAAGAAAAGCACCTCAGAATGTCAAGAACATAAACATAAAGAGTAAGAGAGGCCTTAGACCTCATCGAATATTACCCCCTTTTGCACAGGAGAAAACTAAAGTCAAGAGAATAAAAAAGACATTAAGAGTTAAGGTCATTTAACTGACCAATTCCCATTTTTATCCAAAGTGTGTGTCCTTCACTAAGGCATCACATTCAGTGGATTTTTAACTTTATTAAAGTATCAAATACAGTCATCTCTCTCCAAATTTAGAGAATAGATTCCTGAAATACCTATTTCAAGGCAGTCAGCAAGTGATGGTTATGACTATATGGTGGAAATGGTATAAGGGAGTCCAAGATGAGGCGTGAGTGATGAAACCATAAATATTTTTTATGTGCATTCCAGTAAAAAGGAATACAGCAACACACAATAAAAATGGTGGAGCCCTGGCCGGTTTAGCTCAGCGGTTAGAGAGTCGGCCTGCGGTCCAGAGAGACCCGGGTTCGGTTTCCGCTAAGGGCATGTACCTCAGTTGCAGTTTGTCCCCAGCCCTGGTTGGTCGTGTGGGTGGCAGCCACTCGATGTGTCCCTTTCACGTCGATGTTTCTCTCTCTCTCTCTTCCTCTCTCTCCCTCCCCCTCTATCTGAACAAAAAATGAAAGAAAATGTCCTCGGGTGAGGATTAAAAAAAAAAAAAAATGTTGGAAAATACATTTTTATATAAGTTAATACTAAAAGCTAGTTTTTATTTATTGCTTACCAGGAACATGTCAGGAGCTTCTTAGCACCAAATTCAGTGAAAGGCATATAAACACATGTTGTTTTGTGCAGATAACACATATACTGAAATGAATTGTTTCCTGTACTCGTCCCCCATCCAAACGCCAGTGTCTTTCTAAATCTATGACTCCAAGAGCCTCGTTCCCTTCTGTCAGCCTCTGCTTCGCATATCTCGGGCATCGCTGGGTTTAAGTCCTAGATATACTCTCTCATCTTCCTTTCCCTCTCATGATTTCCTCGCAGAAACCATTACTCCTTTCCTGCAATCCACTTTACCTCTGTAGAATTCCCAGCAACCAGTTCCTTCTTTTTCTAATGATTCAAATTGGGAACAACTACAAATTTAACATCCGTGCACTCTCTAGAAAAGAAAACAGGAGCAAATCCTCACACCTTGGTAACTCTTTTGTCATGCACCAAATCACTAAAATGAATGTGCAGGCACAGCCCATTATGAGAGAAAAAATTACAAGTCAACCACAAATACACACAGAGCCCAAGGAGACTGGCACATGTTTATTTTTCCCACAGTCACCTAACTTTCAGTCCATATAGTCAGTTTCAGTTGAGCACCGAGGAGTCACTTCTTTCTCTAGCCTCCTCTGATCTTCCTCTTTCTCCTCCTGAGTTTTTTGCTCTAACTTCCCTGTTCGGCCCCAGGGTCTTACTCTCTGCTACCAGCTAGCCAAGGACCCAAACCATGGAAATCTTTGCCCCCACCTCTACCCTGGGAAGGAAAGGGAGAAATTTACTGTCGGTAGAACTTGATACGTCCTAGGAGCAGGCCTATATCTTTCACGTTCTCCAAAAAAAATCATTGTATAACAGGCCTTTATACCTTTCCCTTCCCAATATTGATGGCTTTTCATAACAAGACTTAGATATAGCTTAAAGACCCCCTTCCTCGTAGGCATGAAAAAGGGGTGTAATCAAAGAAGATAAACATTTTGTATATGAGGAAATTAAAATTGTGAAACCTGATTTAATACATAATTTTGAATTCATATGGAGCCCACCACTATGCAGTTTCTTCACAGGAGGCCCTGTAAGCCTTAGCCCTTTCCTTACAAGTCGTTACCTGCCTGAGGCAGCCAGAAACAATGGCCACATCTTGACTGAGGGTCACAAGGTATGTTAAGCTAAAGATAATATCTTGACCTAAATTATGTTTCAGTTCCTGAGCCCTAAGGTGGAACAACCCCCTGGCTCCTTTTCCATGAAACTAGACAGAGGGATCCAGAGCAGACCTCGGAGCTGTCCTCAAGACCTGAGGAAATGATGTAGTATCCATCAGTTCCCAACACATCCCTGAACCTCTAACCCACTGTGTCTTGTGATTTTAGAATCTGTAACCTACACGCCATCAGGGAACTCGGGCTTTTGAGCATTAGCTTCCTGCTCTCCTGCATGGAGCTATTCATAGTAAACTAGCCAATCTTCTTTCTCCACTGCAATTCTTGATATTTAGTGTTTGGCTCTGCTAACACCAGCTGGATGAACTCTTTCTTTTCAATAACAAGTGTAACATATTTATTTGTGCCCAAATTCCCATCTCTTCTCACCTTGGATTTTACTCCATCTTCACCCATATATATTCTGCTTCATCAAGATTTCTCTTTCTAGTACATCATTCCAATAACCACAAACATGCTGTTCAGCATCCGTCCTAAGGAAACAGGAAGAAATGTTTTTCTGCTGCCCTTCACAGCAAAGCTCCCCAGAAGTGTGTCTATACTCACTGTTTCTAATTTCCTTTCCTTTCCTTTTTTTCCCTTACTGTTCAAAGTATTTCACATTTAAATTCCTCCCGTTCTCTCCCCCACTATTTCAAATGTTCACATGATATAGGTACCATATTGCTACTTCTAAAAATGAAGATTTTGAAGCAAAAAGATTTTAATTAGGACTTCAGAAACATGATAGTCTAAATTAAGGAAGGCTCTCTGCTCAATTGCAAATATATAGAAATGCTAGATAAATAAAACAATGTATTGTGGCTCAAGGTAAAGATGGGGAAATCTCTAACCACCAGAAACTAGAAAGACACCTGCAGACATAGCAGTGAGTACATGGGCCAAACAACCCAGGCAAATAGAAGGCCAGGAGCCAGGGCTATGCAGTAGGCAGAGTTCCATGCCCCAAGGCCCTCTAGGACTCTCATTCCTTCTTAAACCCACTTTAACCCAGTTTTCATGCCTAGTATATCCTTTCAGTATTCCCTCTTGGATGTCTAATGGGCATCTAAAATGAACATGTCCAAAACGAACTCCAGATCTTCCCCCCAGAAAAGCTATTCTCCCCACAGTCCTCTCCATGATTCATTTATTAGTTGTCCATTTAATAAATGACAACTCCATTCTTCCAGTTGATCGGGTTAACAACCTTGGAATCATTCTTGACTCTTCTTGGTTTCTTATATCCCACTCCCAATGTGTCATCAAATTCTGTTACCACCACCAGCCTTTCATCACAGTATCTTTTACTATTACCCTGGTCTACAGTACAATCATCTCTTGCCTACTTTATTGTAGTCACCTCCTATGTGCTCTCCTACTCCTTCTCTTGCCCATATTTCTATCTATTCTCACAGCTGATAGCGAGAGAGAGAGAGAGAGAGAGAGAGAGAGAGAGAGAGAGAAAAGAAAGAAAGAAAGAAAGAAAGAAAGAAAGAAAGAAAGAAAGAAAGAAAGAAAGAAAGAAAGAAAGAGCGAGCATATCCCTCTCTGCTCACAAATCTATTTTAGTTGCATCCCTATCTCAGAGAATAGTTGCCAAAGTGTTTTTCATGACCCTAAGATCTGGCCCTGGCCACCTTGCTGACCTCATGTCTTACTATGCTCCTCCTCCTCCTCTCTGCTCCATCTACTCCTGCCTCTTGCTGTTTCTTAAACACAACAGCAAGATTCCTGCCTCTGGGCAGGAATAACTGATCATGACTGACAATGACTAATGTCACTCTCCTTGGGATATTTGCATTTGGCAAGGCTTTGGCTAAAAGGAAAAAGTTTCAATAATGGACTATTAAGCCATTTTAGAAGACTTTGGAGGAAGATTCTTGGGAGGAAGTAGCCCCTCAGTGTTTCTTGAATCACATAGTTTGATTATATGATATGATTCAGGCATTAATATAGTCACAATTTCAAATTTTTTAAAAGTTTCATGGACTTTAGAACTAATAATCTTTCCCAGTTCTCCTTTTCCCATTATTCTTTAACAGTCATAGATAATAACTTCTGCTTTTCCTTAGAGAAGTCATGCAATCAACACAGTCTTGGGGTGGAGTTTTTTAAATGCAGAAGGTTTCAGAGACAAATATTTACCTCTACAGGTAACCAGAACTAGAATGGTCAGTGCCTAGAAGCCTCTCTTCTTTGAAAGGGATTATCGCCTGATCAGGTTCTCTCTGCACTCCTCTTTAGATTGTGAAATGTGGCTCAGGATGTTTGCTGCTTTCCTTTCCTTTGTAACAGGTGCTTGTTCGGGGCTGAAGGTGGTGGTGCCATCACACACTGTCCATGGCATCAGGGGTCAAGCCCTCTACCTCCCTGTGCACTATGAATTCCACACTCCAGCATCAGACATCCAGATCATATGGCTGTTTGAGAGACACCATACGATGCCCAAATACTTACTGGGCTCTGTGAACAAGTCTGTGGTTCCCGACTTGGAATACCAACACAAGTTCACCATGATGCCACCCAATGCATCTCTGCTCATCAACCCACTGCAGTTCATTGATGAAGGCAATTACATCGTGAAAGTCAACATTCAGGGAAATGGAACTCTCTCAGCTAGTCAGAAGATACAAGTCACTGTTGATGGTGAGTCCACTGTAAGTGACATGGGCAGCTGGGCAGCATGGCAGTTAGCAGTGACTCGGATTAGACTACCTGGGTTTTAGGTCCTGACTTTCCAACTTTAGGCAAATTAACCCGCAGTGCCTCAGTGTCTCATAGCACGAATGCTATCTTCTACCTCATGAGGCTTTCTGAGAATTAAATCAGACATACAGGTAAAGGCTATGCACAGTGCCCAGCTAAAGGTAGTCAAGCAATAAGTAGAACTTATTATTTGTTTACCTGGGAACTATCAAGTATAAAGTTGATAACATAATGAGATGGAGAAAATTGTATTTTCTCAGCAGCAGAATACACCCTGGGAAGAGCCCTAATTGTTTCACATGAAGGTTTTTATTTTGGCGCATTGTGTGGGGGAGAATGAGACCTGCTCAAGGACCATACTCAAGGAACAATAGAAGTTGTATGAAATGTCCTGTGAGGGACAGTGGGGTCAGCTAACTTTCAGACATTTATTTTCCTTATTGAAGTATTTCAGTGGCCTACCTTAAATATACTATGTCCAAAGCTCAACTTCACATTTCCCCCTCTACACCCATTTTATAACAATGTTTCTCCTACATTTTCATAAATACCAACTCCATTCCATCAATTATTTAGGCCAAAACCTTGCCATCACCATTGACATACCTCTTTCTCTCACATCTCACATCCTGTCCATGAGTTAATCCTGTCAGCTTCACCTTCAAAACGTGCAGAGAGTTCCATCACCTCTCACCACCCCCCACTACTGCCCTGCTCCACCCCACCCCTGCCACCTGGCCTCCCTGCTTCTGCTCCTGCCTCCTGTAGCTTAAAATCCTCCCATAGCCTTCTCTCTAACTCAGAATAAAAGTCAAAGTACTAATAATGTCCTACAAGGGCCACCATGATCTCCCCAACATACCCAACATCTATGTGACCCCATTTCCTACTTCCCCTCCCCTCTCTCTGTTGTGGCCATGCTGGCCTCTTTGTTCTCCCTAGAACAAGCCAAAGACAGTCACATCTCAGGCGCTTTGTGCTTTCTGTTCCCTCTGCCTAGATTGTTTTTGTCCTACATAAAAGCATGGTTCTCTCCCCAATTTCCTTTAGGTCTTAGCTGAAATGTCACTCTATCTGTGAAGCCTTTCTTGACCACTTATACTCCCAAATACAGGAGGTGGCGGAGGGGCAGGCAAATCTCTACCTTGAGTTCCTTTCACAGCACTTATTTCCACTCAACATATTATATATTTGTATTTGTTTAGTGTTTCTCTTCCCCACAACTAATATAAGGTCTGAGGGAGCAGGAACTTTGTATTATTTTCTACTTTGTCCCCAGTGCCCAAACCTGTTGCTGGTCATTAGTAGGTCCTCAGTGTCTGTCTGTGGAGCAAATGAGCGGAGACTGGAGAACAAATTTGCAGGGCAACAAATACACAGGATGTGGAAACAGATGCCTAGAGAGCAAATTGGGGGAACAAAAAAGAGAAAATTATAAAGGGACTTTTCATGAACTTCTCCTATGTAGCATCCTGTCTCTCCCCAAAACTTTTAACAGAACATCCATCACTTGTTAATGTGTAGTAAAATTGGATCGGTTTAGAGAAATGCAACCAAAAAGCCTTAATAAGGGTTTAGGGCCCACACAAAATGTCTTCTCGGGAAACTTCCACATCTGAGTTACACTATTTTAGGCAAATGTGTGATTACAATACTAATGTCTATTCTCATGATTGATTCTCTCCATACGAGACTTTTAACATGTTACCTATTAGACTTATTTCATACCACGTATATTTCCACACATAGACATATTTGAAACATATGCTCTTTTTATGTACTAAATGTACACAACTCATTTTTCTTTTAAAATCATAATAATGTAAACAAAGCTATTCCAAATCCTTTGTTCTTGCCAGAAAAGATAAAGGATTAAATTACATGGACAAGACAGTTGATTGCACCCATCTTGGGAAAGGCTGGAGGCTTCAGAACCGCTCAGTTGCCCTGCAGGCTGCCCTTTCAACTCCCTTTCTCCTTATCTTTCCTGTTTTCCTAGCTCCCCTGGGCTGAAGGCTTGGGTCTGTTTGTTCCATAGCAAACATTTTCCAGTGTAGGAAATTGCATGAGTCGAGACAGATTTACTTAAGATACATCAACCCCAGTTAAAAGCTTGATAGGAAATTGAAATCTTAATATTGGAGCCAATCATCTGTCACGTGTATCACTGCACTCTCTGTGTCCTGTAGTCATACACAGGAGATTATTAAACGCCCATCTCTCCAAAATGCTGGAAAGAAACACTGCCCGATTTAAAGTCCTCTTCATTTTACCACTGACTGCTGTGCAGCTCTGGGCAAGTCTCCATCTTTTATTAAACAAAGTCAAGAACCTCAAAAATTAATGAAGATTGATGAAAATGGTTATGGATACTTAGGTAATTTTCAGCCTTATCCAACAATTTTAGAGTTAAAACTCAGGGAAGAAATATATACTCATTCTTGGAAACTTAGTTATTTGACACATATTATATGACTAGTGTATCAGGCTCATGACATCTCAAAGTTCCAACAGGAATCTCTGTTGGATTTATCTTTCATATCCCTAATTGGATGTAACCCCAGTAACATATTTTGTCCTATTTTTAGATTAAGTCAGCTTTGAAATGTAGGCATTCGTTTGAGTAATAAATGTCATGTTGCAACACAAATGCACAGCAATTAAAACATATAATTAGTTTGCTTACATAAAAGGAAAAATAATTGGTACATATATGATTCTCTAAAACTTTCCCTCAATTCCCCACAAGTACAATATATGTGAGCTTTATATTTTGTGAATGGTAGATAGAAATCTGGGTTTACCACATCCAAACCACCAGCAGCTCTTGGACTTAGACAAATCAAGAAGGGGGACTAACCACATTAGTTATGTCTGTGAGAGTCTACCTTTATAGTGTTGGCAGCACACAAACAGGAAAGAAGGCAGCTGATGTTCTCTACCACTAACTTCGTTCTCTATAAAGGTTTTCATGAGAAAATCCTTGAAGAGAAAGTTCTAGAATGTGTTTTTTCCTGTTATAAATGATATTTTTATATTTTGCATTTTCCATAACTTTTTTATTCTTTAATTATTGCCTGAACTGTCTACATTTACAAAGTGTAAAACTGTAAAATCATTTCCCCAGGATTTAATATTTTAGAGATCTCCTAGTTTTTATTACAGTATCGTGGTGGTAAAAATCATCTCTCTCTCTCGATATTGCAGACCCTGTCACAAAACCCATGGTACAGATTCAGCCTTCCTCGGGGGCTGTGGAGTATGTAGGGAACATGACCCTGACATGCCTCGTGGAGGAAGGCACCCGGATGGCTTACCAGTGGCTCAAAAATGGGAGACCTGTCCATACCAGCTCCACTAACTCCTTTTCTCCCCAAAACAACATTCTTCATATTGCTCCAGTGACCAAAGAAGACATTGGGAATTACAGTTGCCTGGTGACGAACCCTGTCAGTGAGATAGAAAGTGACAGCATTATGCCCACCATATATTGTAAGTGACAAAAATAAAAAGCATGAGTTTACTTCTGAGAAGTTTTCACAGGGGTAGGTAGTCACAGAGCCTATCAGCACTAGATGTCATTTGGTTTTTGCTGTTATTGTAGTGCAGTTGTAATCACACTTCCTAGGCACTGTCTTATCATTAAATATATTTACTGATACAACCCTATTTCTTGAAGTTCAAGTTGAGATACTGGTCAGGGGCCTTTCAGGATCATTTGTGACTTAATGCATTGTGTGACCTTATTTCTAGTGGAAAATAGAAACCATAATTTTAAGAACCCAGAACTACGCACAAGGCACTAAGTTACTCATCCCCAAGGAGGAAAAGTTGGTCATGTTAAACTAGGAGAGGAATGTGCTCTGCAGCTGACCAAAGGGGAAAGGAATGCCTGGGCTGGCAGTTCTCCCCGACCACTTACTCAGCTCCATTTTAGAATCAGGATTTAGGGAGGATCATAGTCAGAGAAGACTTAATTATTCCTGAGTAAGGTATTCAGTTTCCCAGGGAACAGTAATTATTTCAGATTTCAATGTTCTTTGGTTCTTTTTGTTGTTGTTGTTTAACCTCATGTACAGAGTTAAGTTCATCAAACTCTTCAGTTCATGTCATAACATTGTCACCAACCCAAACAAGTTCCCTCTCTTTATTTATTGTATTTTTAACCCAGTCTTCTCTGCTCCATAGCACCACCTCCAGCATGTTTAATATTGCATTCTAATTTTAGCTTTGCACAGAGTTCCTCGAACTCCACACTAGTGACATTTTGGGCTGAACAATTCATTGTTATGGGATGTTTATAGGATGTTTAACAGCATCCCTGGCTTCTATCCACTACATACCAGTTGTGACAACTAAAAATGTCTCTGGACGCCCTGGCTGGTTTGGCTCAGCGGTTAGAGCGTCGGTCCGCAGACTGAAGAGTCACGGGTTTGAGTCCAGTCAAGGTTCGGTCCTGGCCCTGGTCAGGATCATGCAGGAGGCGGCCAGTTGGTGTGTCTCTCTAACATCAATGTTTCTCTCTCTCTCTCTCTCTCTCTCTCTCTCTCTCTCTCTCTCTCTTTCTCCCCTTCCCTCCCACTCTGTCTGAAAATAAATGGAAAAATATCCTTGGGTGAAGATTTTAAAAAATAAATAAATAAAAATGTCTCTGGACATTGCTGTATGTTCCCTGGAGTGGGAGACAGGGGGCAGAATCTCCCCTAGTTGAGAACCAATGGCTTATCCCACTGGGAAGTCGTCTTATCAGTGACCACGAAGCTTAGAGCACAGCTACAACAGCAAAGGAAAACTGCTCACCGCTGTGGCGTGAGGGTGGAGGTTTCGGCTGGTTGGACCACTAGATTAGAATTAAGCCTGGTAATCTCAGAATTAGGTGTCTTAAAGATGAACCAGTTCCTTCTGTCAGAAACAGAAGAAATTTTATTAAAGAATGACAAAGAAATTATCATTTCTCACAGAGAAATACCAAAACACCACATACCACAAGCAAATTATGTAAGATTTGTTACAATCATTAGTTGTAATAATATCATTAACAATGGTACTACTTTTATAGCTGAACTTTTAGTTTTATTTTTATAGTAGTTTTACGTAAATTTATATTCAGATAATATTATGAAAATACTCTGCTGAGAAACAGAGAAAATAGAAACTGTAACTATATGCACAACTAGCATTGAATTGGAGTAAAAATCAGATTTGGTACCGTCTATTTATTATGTGGTCATATTCTTGACTGATATGAGTTAAAACTTCAACTCAACTCCAAGTAGCACAGACCTTAGCATTCAAGTTACTTAATGAAGGTGCAAGAAAATGTGAGCAAAGTGAATCAAATCTAGGGCTGTGTGGACACATCCTTACATTATTCCTTATTGTTTGGTCTAAATGGTTCACATTCACATAGAAAAGGTAAAAATGCAAAACAAGATATTAAACCAATCTACTGAATATTAATCCTAAGGAACCATCATCATTCAATGTAGAGACAGACAACAGGAAGTGAGATTGTGTGGGAGCATTCCTTGTTAACTGTAGAAAACCTGATCATGTTTTATTTTGACCACCTTCTCTAATTAACATCACGTCATTTGGAGAGTTCAGTGGATAGACAGCACAATGGTTCTGAGCCTCAGCTGTGAATTCAGACTGTCTGGGTTAAAGAGCTGGTTCTGCTCCTTTCTGTGCATCAGTTTCCTGGTCTCCTCATCTACCCTCTCCCCAATGTAAGAGGGATGGAGAGAATTAAGTGAAATTCTATGTATAAAGAAGTCAGTGAGTGGCACATAGGAAGACCTCAATAATGTTAGCTCTTTTTTATCCCTTTTATTTCCTTTGAGCCAAAACTATGCTGACATAATTGGCAACATGGCAGCAAGAAGTTATGGAAAACCTGGATAATTTAGAAGATAACCTGCAAAGAGAAAACTGAAAGAATAACTTTAGAAGAACTTTTTTTCTTTCCTAAACATTACCATTTTTTAAATTTAGCATGCTTTAGTTTTCTATATGAAAAGATTTTCTTTACATCAATCCTTTCTTATATCTCTCTCTTCATCTATTTACATATCTTTAAACTCTGGCCAAAGATTTAAATAAAATATTCCTGGGGGAAATTGCATAAACAATTACAGGCACATGAAAATATCATTTGCATTTCTACACTTTTGTTTTGCTATATAGTTTATTTTAATCTTAAAAAGTGAAAATGAGACTTTTCTTTCAACATGTTCAAGTTTATGCCCCAATCTCTTTATCTTCATAGAGTATGCTGATACACAGTATGAAAAGTATAAAAATGGGGCTAATACCCATAATCATACCTGTAAATTTTAAATTTTATACTTTAAATGCTATAACTTTTTTCCTTCCCTGTGTAATTTGAAACAATTAAAATATCCCAATTTGAATGAATTCAGATTTTCAAATATATCTTCTTTTACAGACTGAACTTTCTTCTTCACATTCTTTTAGACATAATCTATGGAAATCACACAGAGAAATGTCTATCATGAGTATAGACTAATGACAGTAGAAAGAAGAACATTGAGAAAATTTACAAATGTGGGTTCTATTTACACACTGTAAAGACGAATACCTGCATGATTTAAGGTTTTTACTCTTATTAAGGGGTAATTGTAAATATAGTATTATTATAATTAATTTTCTTGGTTTTGGGTTATAAGAATTAAATAAAATATATAATCTGAAGATTTTTCATTTATTCTTTCTATCTATGTTGCATCAACCTGTCTGCAATCTCTATCATTCCATGCAAACTGGGAATGCATGCCTTAGTTGATGTTGTACCCTCTTCCCTTTCTTCACCTGCTTTCATGTTCCTGGTTATATCCTCTCTAGAACAGTTCACCTGCCCCCACTTTGTCTGACCTCTTCTATGCCCCTAAGAGGTTCTCTGTGCTCCTGCAGTACCAACGCACATATCTCCCCTGGTACTCATTGCATTATATTTTCCTGAGTCTCTTCCCCTCATCAGTGCCCCATCCCAAATAGGAGCTCAACATTATTTTCATCTTTGTATCCCTAGGGCAATACCTGACACAGATTAAGAACTCAATCAAGGTTTCTTGAACTTGACTAAAATGGAACAGATTATCTTTCTTCATATCCCTTTCAGATTCCAGTGTTACTTAATGATGTTGTAGGGAAGCTAAATTCCCATTATAAGATAACAACTTCTTCAAGTGCTTGTGCCTTTCATGTTGTTGTTTTTCTGACCTTTAGCAAAGTTCCTCAATAATCTAGTAAATGTCATATTCCAATATTGCCCCAAAGAGGTCCACATCATAATTTAGAATTTCAGCATGGGTCACTATTCTGTTTTCTTAAAAGGCACTGTTTCTATGACTGCTTCTTTCATGAAAGCAGGAATTACTTTGTATTCTGGCAGAAAAAGTGTAACAAAATCTATCAAGATTGACCATATATTTATGAAGATATGATATCATAATCTGGTATTGGTCCTGGTAGAATACAATGTCAAGCCGGTAATTCAGACAAATATCTACTTGAAGTTCATGAAATGTATATGCCTTCCAGCTCCAGTTGTAAATAATAACCCAGTAACTACTGCATTTTGTGTGTAGCATATGGCTCCGCTGCAGGGAAGTACTCTAAGTGATAAAAATTAAAGGGAGAGAAAAAAAAAGGTCATTCACAGTAAATACTTACCATCTGTTCCCAAGCAGGGTGGCAAACAGCATCATGATGAAAATTTAGGTAGTGTTCCCGCCTAGCCATAAATTGTTAAAGAGAACAGATGATATGTGATTTTACAAGTCATTTAGTAAACAGCCATTCCTGAGGCAAAGGGTCCACTTCTACTGGGAGTTCTCTGCCAAAGGCAAGAAACTGAACCACAATCCAAAGTCAAAATAGAATTATCCTTCTGCTTTCATCTTCAATGTCAGAGGACACACTGGTAGAATCACTCCAAATGTCTTCCATTGGATTTCTCATTCCCATCAATAATGTACTAGGCTGAACCTCAAAGTAAAGGGATGGTCAGCTTGACATGCTCATGAAAAAGGAAATAGCATCATAGTGTATTGAGAAGAAAAGAGATTGATTATACGCAGTGTGTAGAGTGTGAAAGATAGAAAAATGGATAGATCTATACATGAGGGAGAGAGGGAGAATAGAAGAAAGACTTGAAGATCATATAGTAAATATGTATATTCATTCTCTGAGTGGTGAAATTACAAATAAGTTTTCATCTTTGTGCTACTCTGAATTTTAGGATTTTCTGCAATGAACATACATTTCTGATATAATCAATAAAACAGGTTACATTTTAAGAAATCGTATCAGAAGCAAGAAACTAAAATGCTTCGGGTGTAAGGTTCTAAGAATTGTAAGAAATTCTTGTGGGGGGCTGGGGGAGTTGGGGTAATTGAGGCTGACTATGAAGAGCCAGAAATAGCATATAATTAAGACAGAGGACAAAAGATTATGCCAATCACAAAACCCAACAAATGGAGAAGTAGCAAAATCAAAATAAACATGAGTGTAGGGAAAATAAGGTAAGATCATCAGATTCCTTTATATAGAAGCATGTTTTATTTAAACTAGGGTGATGTTATTAGATAATCAACCTTATTCACCAGCCTTCTCTCTAAATAACTGTGGGCTTTCTCTACAAATCAAACCCACTCTCCTAAATGGAAGAATTACTATTTTTGAGAATATCCCATTATGTTGCAAGGTCCTAATGAGCGGTTTCCAAAATAAAAGCCTTGAGTAATGTCGGCACACATTGAACAAAAGTTCACTCATTTTTATGTATGTTAAATTATCAGGCCATTTGTTTTTGTAGTCACAATCTATAAACTCTGCAAACCAGTGGGAAGGCAGAGGCTCATACTGAATGGCTGATTTTTTTTGTTTTTTGTTTTGGTTAATCTTCACCTGAGGATATTTTTCCATTGATTTTTAGAGTGTGGAAGGGAAGGAAGGAGAGAGAGAAACATCGATGTGAGAGAGACACAACCCTGACCAGGGCCAGGGATCAAACCTGCAACCCAGGTACATGTCCTTGACCGGGAATCAAACCTGTGACCCATTTGACCACGGGCCAACACTAACTGCTGAGCCAAACCGGGCAGGGTGGAATGGCTATATTTTTATGACCACACTTCTCTCTTTATCAGCCATGCTCTGATCTCAGAAAGGCTCTCAGACTTTCGTTTTTGTGCACAGACTTGGGTCCCTTGTTGTTCCAAACCCTGGTTGATCCCTCCCACTACTTTTCTACTATGTGAACCATAACCAGAGCCCACCGGTTGGTGGCCTTTGCTTCCCTAATGTTCTATCCATGATGACAATATGAAGGGACCCTGCTGCTCCACTGGCCCTAAGATAACCAGACAAGAGAGTTCCATTTTAGAACCACAGTTCTAGAACAGTGGTTTTCCTGAGACCATATCACAGCCTGAAATGAGGGGACAGTATGACAGGGTTCTAGTGCAGTCACAGGAAAGGGACATTCATTTCTCTTCACTTTAATGCTCCATCTCCAGTTCCTGGTTACTTCAAACATCTTTTGCTTTCTGAAAGCAGGATCATCTCATGTATACACATTAATCTACAGGTTTCCTTCAGATGTCTATGTGTCTTTAGGACGCAAATATGTATAAAGTGTATGTTCCCTAGCTAAATATAATTCTTTTTGTGCATCTTCTGCTTCCATTATATCTTAGGAAATTTGTTTCCCCAATGGTAGATTGGTCAGAAAATGCTGACATAATAGAGAACTACTCTGGGAATCCAAAATAGCTTTAGTACGGCATAAATCATGGTGTTTCCAGGGTAAAAGAAACTTAGTCAACCTTTTTAGAGTAAAGGTGAGGAAAATGAGATCCAAAAAGTTTAAATGACTTCTGAAGAACACTTAAATAATCATTGAAAAAAATCAGGAATTAACCTACTTATCTGTCCTACGTTTAGTCACTACATTATTCCACATTATGAGATGAAATAGCTGGTACATTTTAAAGAAATCAGAACCTTTAAGATTAGGTTATTACTGAGCAAACCATCCACAGCTTTACCCAGTTTGTAAATTTCTTGAGAGTAGGAACTGTCTTACACATTTTTTATCTCTCATATACTATATTATCTAACACTTAGTATCTTTCAAACAAGTATTTGTTGATTACTTGATTAAATAAGTACAGAATTAATATCTAATTAGATAGTAATTTATTGTAGAACTAATAATTAGACAAAAAGAAACTATTTTGAAAATTATATCACTTACATTTTTAGAGAGGTAATATGAATAATTAAATGCATGTATTTTAGAGTCCCAGCTACACTATGTAATAGCTATATGACCAAGGCAAAATTAATTTGTAAATATCTCTTCCTTCATCTTATAAGGGGAATAATAACATCTACTTCATATGACTACTTTAAATATAAATGTGGTTGTCTACATTAATAAAGTGCCTTCAGATGGCAAATATCCAATAAATGTTGGTTATGATCAGCTGAAAAATGAGCACAATCATGCCTAAACCTTGAAGTTTTTGGAACAAAGCCAGGACTTAAACTGAATGAGAAAAGCCTGTCTAGCTGGGGAATATATTTTTAATCTCTCTATTGTATACAGAAAATAATGGGAAATGTGTCTTCATCTGCAGGAAATCTGATGCTATAGAAATAGTAAGATGTTATAGGAATATTGTAGTGTGAGAAAAACACCATGAGCTATCCATGATTAAGTAATTTATTGATGGTCGATGAATATTTTTAATGATAATAAAGATGTATTTTTTCCAATTGGAATTCTAGGCTTAGCTTGTGGAGAGGAATTTTAAAATTTTGTTCACTGTTAAAATGTCATGAAAATATGCACATATTGAACACTCCTTATATCTATTTGCACAAATTTATCTTCCATGTGAAACTATGTACCTGTATTTTATAAATATTTACATGATATATCCTAGCACTGAGAAAAAAAATAATACTCTATGACTGTCAAAGAGAAAATAATGGTCATAATCTATTTTTAAATGCTTTCAAATACAATTACTCTTTCAGAAAGATTAAATTTGTGTAACAAGATCTCATATTTATCAATACATTGATCAAAAGCTTAGCACCATGATTATGACAACAGTGCCTGTAAAATTATATAAACCAAGTTTCAAAGCTTTCACTATTTCAAACAAGTTCAATCACATCTCAAATAATTACTATTTCTATGAATATCAGAATAAAACATGTCTAGGTTCTTATCATTTATTGGGAGTCTAAATGAGGACTATTGGCCCAGGTTTAACATGAAGACTTTCAAAGAAAATAAAACGCTAAGGTCTCCCAAACTTATAAACTATGTCATGATTATTTATGTTATCCCTTTATTTTTTTCAATTAATGCAGATGGACCTTATGGACTTCGAGTTAATTCTGATAAAGGACTAAAAGTAGGGGAAGTATTTACTGTTGACATTGGAGAAGCCATCTTGTTCGATTGTTCTGCTGATTCGTATCCTCCCAACACCTACTCCTGGATCCAGAGAACTGACAATACAACATATGTCATTAAGCATGGGCCTCTCTTAGAAGTTGCGTCTGAGAAAGTAGCCCAGAAGACAGCTGACTATGTGTGCTGTGCTTACAACAACGTAACTGGAAGGCAAGATGAAACTCGTTTCACAGTCATCATCACTTCTGTAGGTAAGTGTGACATCAAAGGCAGGAATCCCAGTGAAACACAAACGCATCTGGCTTACTCTACCCCTATTTGATAACTATGTGGAACAGAGTATCATTGTGGGATTGCTGATATACTCTAAGAAACTCTAGTTAACTAAGCCATGGCTTCTATGAGTCAAAGAAAGAAAACCCTAAACAGAATAGAGAACAAATTCAGTTGCTAACTCTGAAGGACTGAGAAGAAAAAGACAATTCAATAAATTATGTACTTCTAAATATGCTTTATTGCTTTCCTGATTTTACAAACAGGAATATAATAGAAGCAGGCTACTCATTTAAAAGGCTTATATCTAATGTTGCATTAGGTCAGATGAACAAATTTCCAAGAGTTGGAAATCTGTTTTTCCTACCTACTATTTAACTCCCCTTCTCACTGTCTTTCATGGTCTTTCCTTCCTCTTTCATAATTTAAACACCAGAAATTTGGAAGTTCTCAAAAGGGGTCCTGGAAACTTTTGAAAACCTGTGATATTTTACAATCTCTAGAAATCATCTGATTTTTTCAAAAAATTCATGGAACCACAAAAAGTTGAGAAGCACTGCTTAAAATATTTATGCCCACCAAATTCCTATCCTTCTGAGCCTCCTCTTTTCTTTCTATAGTATGATTTTATTCTTTTCTATGATTTCATTCACCCCCATGGTTTCATGTAACACTGGTGCATCTCAAATCTCCATCTTTAAAGCTCTAAAACTGTATACCTAGTTCCCTTCCAGAAATCTTCCCTTTTAAGAACCAAAGGCAGCATACAAGTCCAATATATCAAAACTAAACCATCTTTTCCCCCTCCAAATCACTGTTCTTTCTATATTCCATGTTTAAATGAATGGCCCTATTATCTACCAACCTGAACTAAAATTATAAATGCCATCTCAGACCCTTTTCTTGCTTATTGCCCTGCCCAACATCCAATCACCAAGTTTGTACATTCGTCTTCCATCCTATCTCTCAGACCCAGTCTTTTCTCTCCTTCTTCCTTCTTGTTTCTTTCTTTTCTTCTCCCTCCCTCTCCTGCTCCTCTTCCACCACCTCTTCTCTTTTTACTTCTTCCTCTACTACCACTACTTCTATTCCTACTATCAAATCCTTCATTGACTCACCTTTGCATACCAAGAAGCCAGATTCCACTTGGGAAACACCTAGGAGAGGGTTTGGACAGGAAGCAGTGTTCAGGGTACCTATGATTGGAGGAACAAGTTTGCAAAAGAAACCACCATTAATACCCTCTCCACTGATGTCTTCTCTTTCCCTGTCTTTATAACTCTGGTACCTAGAATAATGCCATAACATAGAAAGATACATTTTGTTGAATAAATGAAACAAGAATAGAATCCTTATCATTCATAGGCTACATTTTTCAGTATGTGGCCCTTGGGCCATGTGAATGAAAATCACCTGTCGTGGTCTAATAATGTATTTTCATTAAGACATATCAAACCTATTGGATCAGGATCTTACAGCTAGGATCTGAGAATCTGAATATTTAGCAAGCATATGTGTGACAACCACTTGTTTAAGGTCTCTCTCTCTCTCTCTCTCTCTCTCTCTCTACTGCCTTTTGAATTTATTAAAAATTTCTTAAAGAGCTATTAATTATTATAAGACTATCACAAACCTACAGGTTAATAAAGAAATATATAGTGGATGGGGTCCTCCCCGGACTCTTTAAAGTTGAGAGTATTCATAATTGCAAAACCATCTGAGTATATTGGAACTTATATACTGTCATGGTGGGATCTGGGAGTTTTTATATAAAGAAAATACCACCCTCTCTAGAAGAGTGCTATCCAGTAGAACTTTCTGCAATGAAGGAAATGTTCAATGTCTACACTAACCAATGTAGCAGCCACTAGCTTCATTTGGCTTTTAGACACTTAAAATATGGTTATGCAACTGAAGAACTAAAGTTTTATTGCATGTTTTGTTTTTGCTTTTATATTTTTATTGATTTCAGAGAGAGGGAGAGGGAGAGACAGATAGAAACATCAATGAGAGAGAAACATCAATTGGCTGCCTCCTGCACGCCCCCTACTGGGGATTGAGCATGCAACCCGGCATGTGCCCTGACCAGGAATTGAACCGGCAACCTCCTGGTACATGGGACAATGCTCAACCAACTGAGCCACACCAGCTGAGCATATCTTACTGCATCTTTATTCATTTTAATTTAAATGTACATAGCCACATGTGTCTAGTGACTACCATATTGGACAATGCAGCTCTAGAATTTTTACCTGAATGATGTTCCATTTGGGTAGTAGATAATATATTTCCCTTATAGATCCCAAAGCATATTGTAAATAGGGTGATATAAATCATTCATTACTTAGCACCTATTATGGGCCAAATACGGGGGTAGGCACTGAGAATGCCAGTTAAAGAAATAATTCCTGCTAACAAGGTGCTCACAACCTCATTTTGGTAGCAAGCATGTACGCAACTAAAGTGCATCCTTTGCTTTCTGATTTACTCGATTTTTTTTCTTTTTTTTTACTTTTTTTTTTTTTTTTTTAAATCCTCACCTGAGGACATTTTTTCATTCTTTGCTCAGAGTGGGAGGGAGAGAGAGGAAGAGAGAGAGAGAGAAACATCGACGTGAAAGGGACACATCGAGTGGCTGCCACCCACACGACCAACCAGGGCCGGGGACAAACTGCAACCGAGGCACATGCCCCCCAGCGGGAACCGAACCCGGGTCTCTCTGTACCGCAGCGCCGACGCTCTAACCGCTGAACCAAACCGGCCAGGGCGATTTACTCGATTTTTAATCGGCTTAACCAGCTTTTTACCTTGGGGGTAACCAAAACCTGATTTTGAAGCAAGCCATAATTAAGCATATAAAATACTAGTTTATCGGTAATCTGGATGTCATCTTAGACTTGTTCTTCATGCTTATTGCAAGTGAAAACATGGTTATAACATGTAGATGTATACTGCCTTGTCCACCGCCTAAACTTTCTCCATTAATATTTATCCAAGGTATTTTCATAAGATCAGAAGCCCCCAATTTGTGATTAAGGTCTTATTACTAAAGTTCAAGGACAGCTATGGTCCACCAAATAATTGCCTTTTGCAAATTCTAAAACACCTGTTTGACCTGTACAAAGACCAGGCATTTGTTATTATAGTAAATAAGAGGAGCAGGTGCTTATTTTTTCAGAGGGATTCAGGGTTGTCAACATTAGTGACCTCTTTGTGGTTTTTAGAACTATATTTCAACCCCCAAACATCCATAGAACTTTAAAACAGTGGCAAATGGCAAATAAAAAATAAAATGAGTAGTAGTAATGTGTTTTGTTAAGTATTTGATTTTTAAAAGTTTTCCAAATGAATGAATCTCTGCAATGCAGATGAAGTGTATACCAACCTATAGCAAGAAAAATGAACATCACTTGTAACTATCAAACACTTACTGACCGTCCACTCTGATGAGCAATCTGTATTAAGATCTGTGGAGAATTTGAAATAACGTTGGGGAATAACATACCTTCCTTGGAGATATTTTCAGAACCAAGCTGTGTTTGGTATAATCAGAATCAGGTTATAAGAAACAGATGAACCTCTTTATTTTTAATGAGGCAAAGAATGTGGCCAACCAAAAAGTCTCAGCAAAGATGTAGAGGGCAAAGGAAAAAGGAGTCAAAGATGACTCTGAGGTCACCAATATGGAAAGAAAATAACAAGGTCAGGAAATAATCAAAAGTTCTATTGGGGACTTTTAGCTGGGGAAAGGAAGGCTGGAGAATATCACAATGAGCTCTATGTTTTCCTGCCTGTGTAAGATGGTGCCTTCCACTGTGGACTATGAGTCACATCTAATTTGAGATATTAATTGACCTTTCTGTATCTCAGTGGAGATATCCCAAAGAAAACAGGGCAATGGTTAAGGTCACATAGCTAATAAGTAATAAAATAATGTCTGAATTCAAAGCCCTTGTTTTTAACCACTATGTAAATTGGTTTTGACTGAGAATATCAATAAGACTATATGGTCTTTCTAAAAGATATGTCACATATACAAGATAGTGTGTATTTTCTCATCACCTTAACTAATTTTTATGCTATATGCAAAGAGACACTCTGGTTTGTCCATGACATGTATACATTCATGTTAATGAGAAATTATGAAATAGCTATAACTAAAAATAATAACTAGAATATAAGTTTCAAGGAAAGAATAGAAATTAAGATAGTAAATGAGC
This sequence comes from Tadarida brasiliensis, assembly GCA_030848825.1. Classification (NCBI taxonomy): domain Eukaryota; kingdom Metazoa; phylum Chordata; class Mammalia; order Chiroptera; family Molossidae; genus Tadarida; species Tadarida brasiliensis. The sequence goes on along the minus strand of CM061267.1, from coordinate 69,645,402 downwards.
ATCTGTATCTTGAAAAAAACACAATAATTTTATTACCCTAATTAAAGACTTACTTGAATGCAGGTTTTCCTACTTATAAATTTTATTAGGTTCTAAATCATTATTGTACCATGCCATATATATATATGATGTATGATTAGAATTTGAGTGTTCCTGTTTTATGAAGACATTCAAATTATTAGAGTTTCCAAAGTCCACATGGCTGTAGTTTGAGATTTAGACATAATAGAAATGTTTTTAATTTGTATGTGATCCTGAGAAGGGAATAGGAAAATGACCAAGGCAGGATAATGAATTTACTAAATTCTTCTATCTACCTAGAAATTTTTCAGGTTAAGATGTCCAGGAGGTGTTTTTCACTTTGGGCCAAGGGAGAAAACAACCGAGATAGAACCACATCCCTGACAGAGAATGAGAACTTAGGTGACATCCCCCTGAGCATCTAGCAGAGAATAACTGAATCTGTCAGATGGGCCACGGTGGAGTGTGAAAACAGCACACCCTTCAGTATGGCACCTACACCTCTGTAGGGACATGAATCAGCTGCCATAGTCAGGGAACATATTGGATGGGAGAGATCTCAGACTCCATTCTGATCTAGAAATAGGCATGCTGACTGGGAGCATATGGCTGTCCTGTTTTGGGCGCAGTCTCTTAAGCAGCCGGGTTGCGATACCATGGATACCACACCTCTTGCCCATATTTACACTTAATATGTTATTTCATTTTATTTGTTTGCCTAAGGAGGGGGCAAACAGCATTTGCACTAAGACTTTGGTAAATGAGTCAATCATGTTTAAATAATGGGGAGAATGGCATGCTATGTCCTGAAGAGTAGAAACCTTTCTGAAAGGAGAAAGACTGTGGCTCCTGGAAGGGTCCAAAAGTACATTCGGGATCCCTGTACATTCTCTGTGGCAGTTGGGTCAGAATGTCCCTGCTGTCTTATTTTCAAGTCATGCTTCTGGAAGTACATCTTTCCTAAAGACACTTGCCTAAAGCTGAGACCACTAGAAACATAGAGCAAAACTATGCCCCTTGATTTGATCCTTGACATGTTTGGCACATTTTATTTTGTGAAAGGGAGCACATTTCAAATGCTGGACCCGGTAAGTCTCGTATGTTCTGAGATAGAACGAAGACAAGGATTTGGGCTGACAGGCGCTGGTCACTACAGGGTGGTTCTCTGATACAGGGCAAACAGAGGCCATGGGGAAGAGAGGCAAGAAGGCAATAAGGAAAGAGTCTAAAAAATAAGGAAGTAATGGAACAGGGAATGAGAGAGATCCTCTGCAGGACAGAAGGTGTAAATGTGGTCATTTTAGGACATACCTATGAAAGGTGAGAGAAAGTTAAAAGTGGAGGGGGGATATGTGTCTTATCTGGTGGAAGACATCCATTCACTGTGTTAAACCTACTGCCAGGCCTCGGAATCCTGGAAGTGCCTGCCAAAGAGCCGACATATGCTGGAGTGCAACTTCACCATTACAATGAGAAGTACTCTGACATAATAACTATTAGCATATTTTCAAGTTTACAAGGGGAAAAAAGCTGAGACTGTACTAAAATGTTTTTCCACAGTTTTCCTCAGGGTAAAGCACACTGCAGAAATTTGACCAGAATAAATTAACATTGAATACTTTTTTAAGGGCAAAGGGGTTATTAAATTTTGGTAAATCTTGTATGAAGTTAGTCTGGCCATCAAGAAGACAGAGGTAAAGCACACCAAGTCCAGTGTTAGAAAAGGTTAAAGAAACAGCAGAATATATAGAAGTCTACCTGCCAATTGTAGAACGATTCTTTAACCACAGATTAACAGAAAAAAACTGAACTTGCCATCAGAAAAAAGAACAAAAAACTATGTTCCAGTCTCAGTTCTAGGACTTACTGATTGTGGCAAATAGTTTAGTTTCTCTGAGACTATTTCTTTATATGTACCTAGAAATGGTGCTTTAATTTTTCTTACTATTTTCATTATTATTGATATCATACTTCTATACCAAATAAATGGGAAAAAATATACATTGGTTTTACATATACATAATGCTCAACAAAAGCATCCCATGAGGCCCTGGCCGGTTTGGCTCAGCAGTTGGAGCATCGGCCTGTGGACCAGAGAGTCCCGGGTTCAGTTCCCGCTAAGGGCATGTACCAAAAAAATGAGAATCAGTTAGCTATATGGTGAATTAAAAATTGAGTATTGAGTGTTTTATTATTATTTCTAAATTATGTGCTACACATCCTTTATATCAGTAAAAATTGTAACTTTTGTGTGTATGTGTATATATATATGCACACATATTTTTGAGACTCAGTTACTAGTATGCCAATGGATATAGTGTCATATATACACAATAAACTTCATGTAAAACTCTCTGGCTGCCTCAAATCATATAATATAGCAGAGCAACAGAGAACTTAAAAATCACTCTAACTTCCTCATTTTACTACTGTGAAAATCCAGGCCTTCAGAGTCAAGTGGCTTCATCCAAAGTTGCCCAGCTCTTTAGACTCTAAAGAGTTAAACTCTGCCCTAGCCGGTTTAGCTCAGTGGTTAGAGCGTTGGCCTGCGGTCCAGAGAGACCCGGGTTCGGTTCCCGCTAAGGGCACGTACCTCGGTTGCAGTTTGTCCCCGGCCCTGGTTGGGTCATGCAGGTGGCAGCCACTCAATGTGTACCTTTCACATCGATGTTTCTCTCTCTCTCTCTCTATTCCTCTCTCTCCCTCCCACTTTATCTGAACAAAAAATGGAAAAATGTCCTCTGGTGAGGATAAAAAAAAAAAAGTTAAAAAAGTTAAACGCTAAAGTTTAGAGAGAACTCACCTGGTGAAGTAGGAGCACACTGTCTGAAGAAAGGCTGAGACTCCACACAGAGATCACCCAAGTGCTGAAGTAGTTCCAAACAAAATGCTCAGCTTTCTGACAGTGGGAGAATATAAATTGTTCTACAAATTATTAACAAGAAGAAAAGGAGAAAAAAACAATCCTAATACGTTTTGTGATATTCTAGACCAGATCTAGAACCAATGAATTGCCATTCTGTTCATTTTTTAAAAAAATGTATTTACTGATTTGAAAGAGAGAGAGGAATGGAGAGAGAAAGAGAGAAGAAGAAAAAAATGATTTGTTGTTCCACTTATTTATGCATTCATTAGTTCATTCTTGTATGTGCCATGACCAGGGATAGAACCCACAACCTTGGCATCTCGGGACGACACTCTAACCTAAATCATCTTGCATTTATTTCTTCCACCCAGAGTTAAAAAGAGTTTAATTTAAAATCTGTTTAAGGCAAAAATGTTACACAGTTATTATAATCCCATAAAAAGAACATTTTAAAAACACAGTACTCTGAATGCATATCAAAAATTTATAAACTTCTCATCTGAGATGGTAAAAACTTCTAATAATGAAAAACAAACTGCTTAACTCTTAAAGACTTAAAGAGAATATGTGAACAACACTGTATGGGAAAATTGAAAGAGAGAGAATGATGTCCATGACTTTTTTTTTCTCTTTTCTGTACTGTTTTGTATTTTTTTAAAAACTCATCTTTATTGTTAAATGTATTACAGATGTTGCTCCCTTTTTTCTCCATTTACCTCCTCCTCCTCAATCCCGCCCCCCTCCTGCCTTCCCTACATTGTTGTCAGTGTCCATTGATTATGCATGTATGCATAGAAGTTCTTTGGTTTATCTCACCCCGCCCTCCCTCTCCCCTTCCCTTTGAGGTTCATCAGTCTAAAAACCAATTTGTAATTCTTAATTTCTTTATCTTTTTCACCCATCTGGCAAGCAACCAAAAGTTCTCTCTATCTATGAGTCTGTTTCTGTTCTGCTTGCTCATTTTGTTGGTAGATTCAATTGTTGACAGATATGTATTAATTGCCATTTTATTGTTCATATTTTTGTTCTTCTTCTCATTCAAGAAGACCCTTCAACATTTCATATAATACTGGTTTGGTGCTGATGAACTCCTTTAGTTTTTTCTTGTCTGGGAAACTCTTGATATGTCCATCGATTCTAAGTGATAGCTTTGCAGGATAGAGTAATCCTGGTTGTAGGTCATTGCTTTTCATCACCTTGAATATCTCTTGCCACTCCTTGCTGGCCTGCAAAGTTTCTTTTGAGAAATCAGCTGACAGTCTTATGGGAGCTCCTTTGTAGGTAACAAACTGCTTTTCTCTTGCTGCTTTTAAGATTCTCTCTTTGTCTTTAACCTTTGGCATTTTGATGATGATGTGTCTTGGTGTGGACCTCTTTGGGTTCACCTTGTTTGGGACTCTCTGTGCTTCCTGGACTTGTATGTCTGTTTCCTTCACCAAGTTAGGGAAGTTTTCTGTCATTATTTCTTCAAATAGGTTTTCAATTTCTTGTTCTCTCTCTTCTCCTTCTGGCACCCCTATGATGCAAATGTTGGCATGCTTGAAGTTGTCCCAGAGGCTCCTTACACTATTCTCATTTTTTTGGATTCTTTTTCATTTTTGCTGTTCTGATTGGGTGTTTTTTGGTTCCTTATATTCCAAATCAATGGTTTGTTTCTTGGCTTTACCTACTCTGCTATTGATTTCCTGTAAATTATTCTTTATTTCAGTTAGTGCATCCTTCATTTCTGACTGGTCCTTTTTATGTTGTTGATGTTCTCATTAAGTTTTTTGGAGGTCTCCTTAAATTCCTTGAATGTCTCACCAAGTTCCTTGAGCAACCTGATAACCGGTGTTTTTTTTGTTTGTTGTTTTTTCCATCCTCACCCGAGGACATTTTTTTCATTTTTTGTTCAGATAGAGTGGGAGGGAGAGAGAGGAAGAGAGAGAGAGAGAGAAACAGCGACGTGAAAGGGACACATCGAGTGGCTGCCACCCACACGACCAACCAGGGCTGGGGACAAACTGCAACCGAAGTACATGCCCTTAGCGGAAACCAATCCCGGGTCTCTCTGGACCGCAGGCCGACGCTCTAACTGCTGAGCCAAACCGGCCAGGGCATAACCGGTGTTTTGAACTCTGCATCTGATTGCTTATCTCCATTTCGTTTAATTCTTTTCCTGGAGTTTTGTTCTTTTCTTTCATTTGGGACATGTTTCTTTTTCTCCTCATTTTGGCTGCTTCCCTGTGATTGTTTCTATGTATTAGGTAGAGCTGCTATGTCTCCTAGGCTTCTTAGGGTGGCGTATTGTTGTAGGTGTCCTGTAGGGTCCAGTGGCACAGCCTTCCTGATCATACCAGCTGGGCCCTCAAGGTGCACCCCTCGTGTAGACGGTACACCCTTCTGTTGTAACTGAGTCTTGATTGAGTGTTGGCACATCAATGGGAGGGAATTACTCAGGTTTATCAGCTGCAAGGACTGGCTGTGCCCACTGACCACTGGCCTCTGACTACCTTGGAGGATCAGCTATGTAAGGGCCTACCACACAGAGCAAGACTTACTTCAGCAGGGCTCTGGTACCCACTGACTCCACTCATTGAGTGTGTCATTTGTGGAGGTGGTTGGGTGGTGGTGTATCAGTTTGGTCTGAAGCTGTCCACTGGGTGTGCTGGCTCTGGGACAAGGTCAGCCACTGCCTGTGTTCTATCCGGAGCCACCCAGCATAAGCTACAAAGTGATCTGCAGATGGCTGCTGCTTGTGCTGGGCTTGGAGGTGCCCAGGAAAAGCCAAGTTGTGAACCAAGGCTGGCTGCTTCTAGTGTCAGGCCTGGGGCCACATAATGAGAGGTATGGGGCTCGCTGAGACCAGATGCTGCTTGTTTGACAGATTTTAGGAAACTCTGAAGCAGTACCCAAGACAGGCCAATCCAATGGTAAAGCCTTTGGAAACAGCTTGGGTGGGCCTGAAAGTTGGGTGGGGCGGGGCCTCAGGGAATCACCAGGGAGGGGCAAACAGTGTGAGCCAGGTTGCTGGAGTCCCAGATATGGTGGCCATCTGCCACCCCAGGGAACATCACCAAAGGAACATCAGCCTCCCCCAGCACCTCTGTCCAGGAGATAGCTGCCCCTCCAGCCCTCATCCCAAGGCCAAACAGGTCAGTTCTTCCCTGTATGTCTCTGGCACCCCTCAAGCTGCCTCCCCTCCAAGCTTAGAGGGAGCAAGTCTGAGTAAGTCCGTGTGCGGGCCCTTTAAGAGAAGCTGCCGGGGGCTCCAGCCGCCTCAGCCTCAGTTCCCGCTGGTTTTTCCAGCCAGAAGTTATGGGGATTTCTCTTCTTGGCACTGGAACCCTGAGCTGGGCACCTGGTGTGGGACGGGGACCCCTCACTCCTCACTCCTCAGGGATGACCTTCACAGCCCAGGTTTCCCTCCTGAATTTTATCCGCCACACGTGGGTGTGGGACCAGCCCGTCCGTCCGCACCTCCGCCCCTACTACCAGTCTTGGTGTGGCTATTTCTTTAATTTCGTAGTTGTAGGACTTCCGTTCAGCTCGATTTCAGGCAGTTCTGAATGATGGTTGTTCTGTAGTTTAGTTGTCATTTTGATGTGGTTGTAGGAGGTGGCGATGCCGCGTTTACCTACGCCGCCATCTTGACCAGAAGTCTTTTCGTCCATGACTCTTTAACTGGAGTTTGACATATACAATCTCTACCACATTAGAAAAAGATTCTGGGAAAATGAAAGTGTTTAAGTGAAAAGCCAAGACAGTGTATACAGGTCCACAGGAAAGAAGGGAAAGATTAAGGCTTCCCCCTTGTCTGGGCTGCTGGAGACCTCAGCAGAGGTTTTATGGTGACAGATGACAGAGTGCAGGCTGGATATTTATTGCTGAGCCAAGTGGCCACCATGTCTTCATCACATTCACATTCTCCAGACTGTTATCACTGTAGAATAGAAGTGACATTCCATAACTTTCACTCACCATTAAGCTGGACAGAGAAAGGCAACTTCCATAATTCATTTCCATGTCAATATCTGATTCACATGGTAAAATGAAAAGATACCTGTTACTCCCATTTGTTGGAGGTCACAACTATGTCCCACTTTATAGATTAACCCTCTGACTAAACATATTATAGTCTGGAACTATGTTAACACTGCCCTGTTAATAAGTTGTGTTAAAATAACATCAAAGTGAGACAGCACCGAGTGTCAAGAGCCTAGGGTCCCCTCTGGACTCGGCCACTTACTACCTGAGTCACTTTGGGCAAGCCCCAGCTTCCTCATCTGTAAGAAGGGCTAATAATAATAATAATATCCCCCAATAAGATTATTATAAGCATTCAGTGGGTCAGTATGTTTCATGTATTCTTATAACAGAGCCTGACATAGTGTGAGCACTCAGTAGATGTTAGCTATCAGCACCATATTTTATATAGGAATGCTAATAAAAGGAATGACTTGCACCCTGGCCGGTTTGGCTCAGCGGTTAGAGCGTCGGCCTGCGGACTAGAGAGTCCCGGGTTCGGTTCCTGCTAGGGGCACGTACCTCGGTTGCAGTTTGTCCCCGGCCCTGGTTGGGGTCGTGTGGGTGGCAACCACTCAATGTATCTCTCTCATATCGATGTTTCTCTCTCTCTCTTCCTCCCTCTCTCCCTCCCACTCTATCTGAAGATAAATGCAAAAATGTCCTCGGGTGAGGATTAAAAAAAAAAAAAAAAAAAGGAATGACTTGCAAAACAATGTGAATTTTAGTCACAAGGTGGGACTTTAAATATTTTAACAATCATACACACATTCTATTTTAGGAATGAAATTTATTGGTCAAAAATTAGTAAAGCATATTTAAAATAAACACCTCCCTTTTCACACCTTTAATTAGATACCACCTCCCTAGAAAATTCACATACCTGAACTACACTGAGTGAGATGGATGGAGAGAGAACAACCTAGCATCTGGGATGTTGTCTACAACGAGATCAAACAAATCTAAGTTAAATGGTGGCAAACGCTATTGAAAAGGATGACACGAAAAAAAAGAAAGTATGACATGAGCTATTTGCTATATCTACTACAACATTTCAGTATTATCCTGGGCAGCTCACCACATTTCCAATCACAGATGTCCTCAGAGAGTTTACTGTGTGTTCTAAAATAAGTGCATTCCTTTCATTTAGTCTCCCATTCATGTTTTCTCGCATATATATATTTGTGATAGTGTCTCATTTAAGACAAAGCATGAGCAAGTAAAACTTATAGCAATTTATTATTGCTCTTCAATAAAAATATTAAAACTGTATTTGTCCTTTCACTTAGGACTGGAGAAGCTTGCACAAAAAGGGAAATCACTGTCCCCTTTAGCAAGTATAACTGGAATATCACTCTTTTTGATTATATCCATGTGTCTTCTTCTCCTATGGAAAAAATATCAACCCTACAAAGGTAGGTTCAAATTAGAAAAAAATTATAAATGGTTTTATATATGTACTGAAAAGTATTTTACTGTGTTTCTTCTCTCTTGGTTTTAGTTATAAAACAGAAGCTAGAAGGCAGGTAATGCATATGTTTCTATGAAAATACCTTTGTTTCTTGAATGCTTTTTCCTCAGTTGTTAAGATTGACAGAAATGCTAATTTGTCTTTTCAGGCCAGAAACAGAATACAGAAAAGCACGAACATTTTCAGGTAATGGCCAAGCTGAATGAGGCTATTATCAGTGTAATGTATATTAATGAAAATTGTTGGTATTAATTATTATATATAAAGTACTAATGACACAATAGAGTTCACATAAGCTAATAAACGAATATTGATGTAATATTAGCAATCCCTTACCTTTGAATAGTGCCTTCACTTTACAAAGTGCTATCCCTCATATTGTTTTTATGCAAGTCGCCCAAGTCTGTAAGACAATCTGAAGAGTTAAAGGGCCCTGGCTGGTGGGGCTCCCTTGGTTGGGCATCATCCCATGCACCAAAAAGTTGTGGTTTGATTCCTGGTCAGGAGAACTAAGGCTCAGAGAGATTAAGTCAGTTGCCCACCATCACTGAGTTCTGCTGAATCCTATTCCATTAATCCTATTATTATTTTGAAAATGCTCAGGGTTCCTTCACTTTGTCGATTCCCAAGGCAGACACAATGCTAGCAGCTCCAGAAAGGGAGGCTTGACAGGTTTGCTGCTTCTCAGTCCCCAGCAGGCTCCTCATTGCCATCACTACTGACTCCCTGCTGAGTTGTTGTAAGTGAACAATGGGACTTGGAGTCATGCAGAGCTGGGTTTTAGTGCATTTATGCCACTTTCCCCCAGTGTTACCTTGGGAAAATTATTTTTCCTGACCTCAACTTCCTCATCTACACAGCAAAAATAATAACCCCCCAGGGTTGCTATGAGAATTGAATACTGTGATGTGGGTGGAGTGCCTAATTTGATGCCTGGACTCTTAGGAAATATGGGTCTTCTGCCTCTTATCTAGTCCTGTCTCACAAATGATAGAATGTTGGGGCTGGGACCAGAGAGACTGTCTGGTTCCTCCTAACCACCCCACTGCTGTCATTTTTCAGATGATAGTTTAGCGATCTTAACTTTGTATTGTATTCTATTTTGTACGTATGGGCAGCTATAGTTGTTTATTTATTCTTATTAGTCCTGCTGGTCTCTGTTAGATCCAGCAGGGTGCAGTAGATATTACAAGTGGATTAGAGCTGCTGTGACTGCCAGGCCGAAGCCTTGGTGGCTGTAAGTCTCTGGTAACTGAGAGTTACAAAGGACAAGCCAGCCTATATTTGTTTATTTGACTGTGTAATACACTGTTCCCACATCAGGCTTTAAGAATACCTGTCCCGCCCTGGCCAGTGCTGCTTAGTGGTTAGAGTGTCCGCCTATGCACCAAAGGGTCTTGGGTTTGATTCCTGGTCAAGGGCACATACCTGGGTTGCAGGTTTCGATCCCCAGGCCCCAGTTGGGGTGGGTATGGGAGGCAACCAATCACGTGAATCTCTCACAATGATGTTTCTCTCTCTCTCTCTCCCCCTCCCTCCCTTCCACTCTCTCTAAAAAGAAAAAAAATGGGGGAAAAAAATCCTCTGGTGAGGATTAACCAAAAAAATATATATATTTTTAAAGAATACTTGCTCCAATTCAGTTTCAGTTCTAGCTTCAGGAGTGATTTCCAACACTGCTTATAGGGGATTGGGAAATGTTAAATTAGTTGTATACACATACCACTTGAAGCAAACAATAAAGATAAGTTTTACAAAGGCTTAAAAACAACAATAGCAAGTTGAAGCATTTGGTTTGTAAGTAGTATTTGTTTTCCATTTCAGGCCATGAAGATGCTCTGGATGACTTCGGAATATATGAATTTGTTGCTTTTCCAGATGCTTCTGGTGTTCCCAGGGTTGGTTTCCCTAGTGGCTGATTAGCAAAGAAGCAGAATCTGCTTCTCCAGAGGTGTAAGCAGCACTGGTTTGTCAAAGGGCTGCATACCGGCAGCGGTGCAGACTCACTGGCTGACGCTGCTAGATCTGCGGAGCTAAAGCATCTTCCTTAGGCTTTATAAATAAGGCTAACACAAATAAGGAAGTGATACCCATTCTTACACATTCTTTGCCTGGTAAGCTCAGTGAAGAGAGAACTAACTAGGTAGAAGGTCAAGAGAACTGGATAAATAGGGAGACCCTTTAAATCACTCTGCATTACTTCTGTGACTACAGCCTGTCACCTCACTGAACTCTCTCTGCTCCTCAGCTTCCCCTTCATTCCCTCCCTCCATATCTCTTGAGGACATTGCAAAGACAACTGATCATACCCCTGAAGGCACCTTATGCTCTTTAGAAGAAAGATCCCATATAAACCCAAAGTATGCAGGCACACATCTCTATTTTTTTCCTAAAGATGCATGAGATGTGAGAGGGGGAGCTTTTACACAGTTGAAGCCATTTTTTTCAGTCTGCAAAAACAAGGTCTTTTAAAGCAGTCAGAGTTGTTTCATAGACAGGCAGAATGTTTCTCTGAGCTATTCAGCTCATTAACATCTTTATAGATTTTTGGAGGACCAATCTTTTCTCAGCTTCCTTATTGCTCCTATGATAGTTCACTTAAGGAAGGGGCCATAAGCAGACTACTTGCTTCTGGGAATTGTTGTTAGGGATGGTTACCTCACTTGTTCAGAGAATTCTGTCAATGTAAGGGTCATGCAGTAAGTTTCCTGGCCACAGACTTGATTTCACAAACGCCATGTGAGTAATGGAGGAGGGCTGATTGGATTTTGTCCTCCTAAGGGTAGGTCAATAGCACCAGCACCCACATCATCATAGATGAAGGGCAGTACTGCACTGCAAAAGCTTTGCAATGCCCTAGTCAGTCTCAGATAGGATTGGCTCACCCTTTATCTGCAACCAAAAAGGTAAAACCAAATATTTGGTGGATCAGTTATTTCAAACAGCTTCCCACCATGGCAGAAAGCACCCCTCTCAGGTATGGCCTTTAAACGGGAAAGCAGAAAACCAAAGAACAAATAAGACTTGGAACTGAATTTTTAAAGTTAGGAGTTTCTTTATTATAAATCAGGTACAGCTTTTATTCCTAGTAATTCATTAGAAAAGAGTGAGATCTGTATAAGAAACTTTACAGTTAGCCTTGTGATGAATCACTACTCAGTTTGCAGATTTTATCGGGAGGACCTGGATCTGCTGGCAATGCTACAGTCAGCGAGAACTTGAGGCAGAGAGATGAGTGCTTTCATTACCTATCAGAAGCCCCTCTTATTTCTGTCATAAGTAGAATACCTTAATTTGAAGCTATGCCTATCTTCAAGACTGAAAACTCCTAAGGAGTCAGCTGAGGCTCTTCACTGGTGCTGGGTGCTTTGGGAATAAGTGAGAAATCACCACCAACAACAGACGAGACTGAGAAGGTTGATGACCAGAACATATGCAGGAGGCGGAAGAAACCAGAATGGCAATTATGCATGAAGATTAGCAGCAAAATGCAATGGCTTGGAGAAGAAAAGGAGAAATAATAATAAAACCAAGATCTGAACACTGAAGTTAAGAAGGGAAATAAATTGAATTACTAACTTTTTGAGTTTTAAAAAGTCAGAATCATCTCCTACCTGGTTGTGGTACGTGTACGGATGGAGTACTCCTCTTCTCTCTACTTGCTCCCCTGTCCATGTAGCACCTCTTTCAGAAGTTGGACAGAAAGCAGTGGCATGAAATCAACAAATTTATTATATGTTAACAGCTCTAATATTAGGTTAGGTAAGTTAGTTATTATCTATAGACTGCTTTTATCATAACCCTGAATACCTCCATACCAAAGAAAATCAAAAGTTGATCTGAAGTGCAAACTGTAAACCAAAATCTCCTTGACACACACACAAAATAGGACAAACCACAGATTCTTGGGCTGCCCATGACAGCTTTAGCAAGTGGAACGGAAAAACATGCAGCTAAGATGTTCCGGTATAACCTAGTAAGCCAAACTGGGATGAGATTGAAAGATGATTTATCAAGGGCAAAGAGTCCTCTAGGTGGAGCTCCATAAAGGACAAGAAGTGATCAGAAATATGATGGATAGGAGGAGTTTGAGATAAGGAGGGGAACCAGACTTTAGCTAAATAATTGAAAGGCGGTATTTTTAAAATTTAATAAAAAATTATTATATACAAGGAATAGGAGTTAATAAAACATGAATTGCAGTTTCAATAAAACACATGTTGGTTTTTAACAGACAGAAATATACTACTATATTTTCCACATTCATCCAAGCCTTTAGCTTTTAGAGCCCATTACTACATTCAAATTTAAACATCTCCCTTTGTGTGTTCTATATTTCTTGGTACTGTCTTTACTAACTTGCAATGTGATGAGGGCTTTTGTCTTTCTTTTCAACCATCCTTTCAGAAATAATTGGCAGATGGTACAAAAAGGTACTCCAGATGTAATATAAAAGATAGTATGTGCTCTCTGATTCTAAGCTGTCCTGATATCTTCTCTTTTGCCATTTTTTTCTTTCTATTATATTTCCTTTACAGTACTGCAAGCTTTTTTCTTAAATGAAGAAAAAACTGATAGCTTTGTCAAGCTATTCCTCATAGCTATGCTGCTACACTAAATACCATAGGGTAAGTCAAGGAACTGCAGCAAGGAGGAAATAAGCATTGTAGGGAAGGTACATGGTTCTAATTCCCTACCTATCACTACTTCCAGTGGTTTGCAACTGTGCAGGATAGTGGAAATACTATTTACTAGTCTGCTAATTTTTGTTTTAATGTACTACATTTTCTAGATGCCCAGTAGGTCTGTTCCAGCCTCTGATGGGGTACCAGGGCAAGATTTACACAATACAATTTATGAAGTTATTCAGCACATCCCTGCCCAACAGCAAGACCATCTAGAGTAAGTATGAGCCTGCCTTTGGTGATGCTACCTGGGAGCAGCTTGGCATTCAGCCCCCCTTTCCCCAGAATGTATTGTAAGGCTCAGAAGAAAAAATATAAAAATGGGAAATTATAGCTTCTGTACATAGTTCCCCACCTGAAAATAATCTTAAGAAACAAAACAGGCAAACACACTAGTATCTGCTGGGGCCATGCACTTTGGGCCAGTGGAAGAAATGGTAAACTCTAGAATCTAGCATTTCCCCCAATGAATTCACAGCTGGGTATGAAAGTGATCTTCAGGCCAGTGCCCAAGCCACCCTGGTTATCTTGATGATTTTCCAGTGGCTATGGTGGTTTTAGAACCAATGATCTGTCACTATAAATAGGATCAGGAAAACAGCAGCAGCAAAATAACCTACAAAATATGCTCAACACTGTCACCACCCAAATGCCCAACCTCTTAGACTCAAAGCAGTCTACTTCCATGTGAATAGGACCTCAGTGAGGACTGGTCTCCCACAGAGAGGATAAACCTTAGCTGAGGCCAGGAAACTGCTTACCTAGTTGACCTCAGCACTAACACTGAGGAGTCCCCAACCTTCCCAGCCTCAGAGAAACTAAACCTACAGCCTTTTGAAATAATGAAATGAACTTCCCTTTTTTTGTGGGCTTTAGCTGCCTTGAGGCATAACTGCCACAAATCATCTTCCATCATTTCTTTATTTGTCATTTATTGACTTTGAAAAGAGCGTCAATAACCACACACAGGAACTTCCCTCCTGGCAAAAGAAACAGTTCTAGCAAAGTAATTCATGCACACCTCTGGGTAAATACCAAAAATAACCACTAGCAGTGGATGACCACATGGGAAATCACCTTGCAGAGAGGAGACCCAGTCCTGGGAGCTATGCGGGTTATTTAAGGGCTCAAGAAGTGTCGAGAGCACCTCCGAGGACCCTATCCGTGCATTCCTCCTTGTCCCAGGGAGCCTGAAGAAGAGGGGGTCAGGTAAATTAGCAGCAGAACCCTGATGGAGCTAGGAACTTCTGGTTTAAAAAGAAAATGGTTTTAAAGCATATTTTAAATCTAGTAAAACACAAGAGTGGAATATTATTCCATGACAATTTAAAAAAACACACACAACCCCGCCACCACGGGGGAACCCAGGCGGGGCGGGGGAGCCGGGCGACCCCCCCCCCCACCATGGGGGAACCCAGGCGGGGCGGGGGAGCCGGGCGACCCCCCCCCACCATGGAGGAGCCCAGGCGGGCGGGGGAGCTGGGCGACCCCACACCAACGGGGGAGCCCAGGCGGGGCGAGGGAGCCCAGCGACCCCCACACCAACGGAGGAAGCCGGCAACACACAGGAGAACTGAGTAAACTGAACAACCAAATTGACCCAGAGACATGGAGGTGGAGTACGGGATGACGGGCCTCAGAGGAGGGGGGGAGGCGGGGGAAAGAGATAAATCACAGAGCCTATGTGCATGGGTGCATAACCAATGGACATGGACAACAGGCATGGGGAAGAGGAGAAGGGGAGGGGGAGGAGGGTGTCAATGGGGGAAAAAAAGGAAAAACATCTGTAACAAAAACAAATTAATAATAAAATAAATTATTAAAAAAATAATAATAATAAAATAAAAATAATAAAAAAACACACACAATTCTCTAAAATGATACCTAATCCTCTTTATTTCTGGAATGAAAAATAAGGGATACTTTCCTTTGCTTAAAATAAGGAATAGAAAGAATTTTGAGAGTATGTCTGCTTCCTCATTTTAAGATTGTATCTAGTTAAAAACTTTATCCTATTTAAATTCATTTGTTTTTCTACATCTCCTTTATTCTACATGTCTATTTTTCCAATTAGAATGCGAACAAACCAAATGAAAACTTGAGATGTATCTTTTAAGTCTCCCCATAATGAAATAAATGCTCATTTTAAACTGTGGGATATGGCAGCAGCAATTTCAGAACACAAAATGATTAGGTTGGTTTTGCATGCGGGAAAAACAAAAACAAAAAAAGAATCTCCACATCAAAAAAAAAATCACCCTCTGAAACTAGAATGTTTTCAGACATGAGCAGTATCTTTACAGCTTTTTGGAAATATAAAATTTCAGAAATTAACTTCGAAGGATGAAAATAAAGCAGACATGCTCTTTCTCAAGCACATAAAGGATTGGAAACTGCTGTTGAGGATGAGCTTCCTCCAGGGACAGTCAGTCCAAGCACACCCACTCACACTCCCAGCCTTGGTGCCCTCCCCTCCTCCATGCCTCTCTCGTCAACAACCTCTTCTCCACTGTGTCTTGGTCTTCCAGTGACTCTTCCTTTACCTCCGTCCTTTGATATCATCCCTCTCTGATTCTGCCCTTCCCTTTTCTTCTTTCTCTGTAAGACTGTCTCCCTTCTCTCTAATATCTCTTTTAAAATGTTCCTCCTCTGTCTCTCTTCCAACACATCCTAAAGGGGCCAACATTTTTTACGCTACTATTTTCCTTGAATACAGATTTATGTTACCTATTCTAAATTTTAAAAACAAGTAGAATATTTTCTTTTTATTTCATCAGAAACCGTTTTGTACCTATTTTATTTACAGTCAATCCACAAACATTTCCAGGACATTAACTATGTGCTAGGGATAGAGATTAAGTGAGACTCAGTCTTTTAAGGATTTCATACTTTAGTGGATTCCTATTTGCTTATTTTAACTAGAGACTAGTGGTCCTTAGTAGAATAAATATTCCTCAGTAGAATAAACATGGCCTAAACATACAGAGACCACTTTTCTCTCTGATTGCCTGTGGTTTTATGCTCTAGGTCCAATTAAATTCAAAGATCAATTTCATGAATAATACAGTATTACATGGGGTTAGTGAATCTCTCCCATCCCCCATCCCCAAGGTGAATGTGCCAGCTCTGGGTAGAGTGGTAACTTACTACTTTCTTTGACCTCTATTTGACAGTTGCTTCTGAGATAGGAAAGACAACCAAAAAGTTTTGTTCTTTGGCTACTCTAGCAGTCTTGTTTTCATACTACATGTGTTTATTACCTAATTGGACTATAACAAATTCGTAAGTTGACTTGTGTTCATATTCTAGTAGTACTCAGCCCAGTTATTTGTTCATTGAAATTTTGGCTACATTTATTTAAATGCTGTCTGTTGACCTCATTAATTGCCCTTGGTACTGTTTGTTTTGACCCCAAGACTGGCTGCTAGGACATTTAAGTAAGTAAACTTTTAGTTTCAAAAGGAAATTATCTACAGAATTTAGTGATTGCTTTTTTTTTTTTTCTTTAATCCTCACCTGAGGATATTTTTCCATTTCTCTTCAGATTGAGTGGGAGGGAGGGAAGGAGGGAAGGAAGAAGAGAAATGAGAAACATCGATATGAGAGAGACACATCGATTGGTCGCCACCCACATGACCCCAACTAGGGGCGGGGATGAACTGCAACCAGGGTATGTGCCCTTGACCGGAATCAAATGGTCCGCAGGCCGACACTCTAACCGCTGAGCAAAACCGGCCAGGGCGTGCTCGCTTATTCTTCATACTTTTTAGTTTTTAAATGTAATTTTCTTGAACTAGTTCAAAGCACTCATAATATTTGCAGCTATGGAAGGGATAAAAGGATACAAGGGTCTTCTACCTTTAGAATTGGAAATCTATATGTCACATATTTTAACATCTCTTTGCCAGGTGAGCACTCATGGGCCAGCAGTGCACTGGAGTGAAACAAGGAAGGAACATTTTGAGGAAAAACAGTGGAAATATATATTCATGTGCAATCAGTGAAGAAATCAAGGCAAATATATCTTGCTCCTTACAGATCCTTTTTAAAAATCGGACTTCGGGTTTCCCACCACACACAGAACGCATTGGGCTACAGAGGAACGTGGCTGGGAAATGTCCTTAGTGGAGTCTTTATCGTGCTGACAGAAAGAAAAGGCTGGGACTTTCCAATGTGTCTTTTTGTATCAAGTTTCTCTAAAAAGCTCAATTAGTACTAACCTATGCGTTCACTTTCCATCAACATTGATACTATCGCATCTAACCTGCACATGTGGAAACTTTATATTTGTAAAAATTTCAGCAGGCTTTGTTCTATTAAATTCTCATTACTGTTAAGATTGCTATATTTATTTATTTTTTATTTCATTCCCAAATTTCCTTCTTGCTTTGTACCACAGAGTAATGATGGTTGTCACAAAAGCAAGACTGTGCCTTCTCCTGCGTTGTCAATCACCAATGGTGTTTTTGAAAAGACATAAAATGCTGAAGGAAATGATTCATTAAAGTTTTAATTTTATTTTTGTTCAAGAAAAGATGGATTCAAATAAATTATTTTGTTTTTTGCTTTTATATAGTTTTGATTCTTTGTCTTGTAGAGTAAAACTTTTACCTAAAAGTCAGATTGCAGAATTAGATTTCTTTTCCTTATTTTTCAATGTGCAACTAAGTGTAGATTATAGAGAACTACTCATGTAAGAACATTGCTCTCTCATAGCTACCTTTTTTTCAGACTTGAAAAGTTTACTGTATTGAATTGTTGACTCTGGGAAAGGTCTCCCTCCTTGTATGTTGCTGTATTTTTAAAAAATCAGTTCGAAGCCAAATGGAAAAAATTAGATAACACCCTTTCTCAACCCCCAAATGAAATAACTGACTCAGGTAAAAATCATCATTAGGCGAGACTGCTAGATCAAAGTTGCCAGATAAAACAACTAGATAACCTAGGGGCAAGTGGCAGAGACTGTGAGAGGACGGTGGTCTGAGGCCTAAGAGGAGCAGGTATACAAAGGGCAACAGCAGTGAGGCCCACGGAGTGGGGCAGAACAGTCATCTGAGTCCTACAGGTCTTGAAGATGAAACACGAATATTTATGTTTAATCACATTGACTGCAAACACTCTGACCTGGCAATGCCACCCTTTAGGATTTTATTCCAGCCAAATAAAGGTAGAAACAACCCAAATAGCCAATCATAGGGAATTTTAAAATGGCATTAATGACATTATGTCCATACAATAGTTCATACTGCAATTATTGAAAAAAGAAAAAGATTTACAACTATATTTAAACAGACTTTATTTTTTTTTTAATTTTTTTTTTATCCTCACCCGAGGACATTTTTTCATTTTTTATTCAGATAGAGTGGGAGGGAGAGAGAGGAAGAGAGAGAGAGAGAGAAACATCGATGTGAAAGTGACACATCGAGTGACTGCCTCCCGCACGGCCAACCAGGGCCGGGGACAAACTGCAACTGAAGTACATGCCCCCAGCAGGAACCGAACCCGGGTCTCTCTGGACCGCAGGCCAACACTCCAACCGCTGAGCCAAACCGGCCAGGGCTATATTTAAACAGACTTTAAACGATGTCTCATGGCCTATTAGTTTATACAGAAGAAAGAATTGAAAAGAATAGCATTTCTCTGTTAGAGTGTCTCAAGGGAACCACTATGTTTATACTCCACCGCCCATATTTCCACAGAAGCACATGGTAAAGAGAAATGAAGACTCAGTTCCACAACCCCCTTCTAGTCTTCTTTCTCTACCACCCTTATATAATTTTCTGCTGAAAAAGTCTATCAGTCCTACCACAGATATTTTCTTCTCCAATTAGTAAAAAAAAAAAAATTTTATCTGATTACAAAAAGAATTCATGCCCATTGTAAAAAAATATATAGATACTTGGAAATGCTGAAGGCTAACCACAAGACAACTAAAATGACCAGTAGAGAGTAGGTCTTAAATGTTCTCAGGACCAAAAAGAATTGTAATTATGTGTAATGGATGTGCTAACTAACCTTATTGCGGTACATACTTTACAATATATAAATATACCAAATCATTATACCTTACACAATGTTATATGTCAATTATATCTCAAAAATAACATAATATCACTTGTAATCTCACTCAGAAATAATCTGCTAGCATTTTCCTAGATTAGTTATGCATATGTTTATTCATATTTATTCCAGTTCCAGAAAGGATTTATGGTAAATGCATAGTATCACAAGATAAAATACACCCCAAAATATTAAGTTGACAAAGAAAGCAGGATGAAGGAACAATGAGAGTTTACAAAGGCAAGGTGAAAGCAGAAATTATATTAATAGGCAGGCCTGTGAATTCTCCTTTACCTTTGAGTATGGTTGTATCCCACTGAGATCATGCAGCATATACAGGTACGTCTAAGTTGAATGCAATGTGCAATTATCAGAGCCAAAGAAGTGTTGCAATTCTACTGCAGGGCTAGGAGAGAGAGCAGGTCAGCTTTCCCAGTCACCCACTTACCCAGGTCCATCCACCTCTCCCCTCCTTTCTCAATCCTGAATCCCCCCCCCCCCCAGAGGCCCTTACCTCTCATACTTGGAGGTCAGATACTCACTATAAAGAGCTACCCTGCTTCTCCATGTCCTCCTTTCAAGACCTAACCCTGGAACACTTTAAACCATTGACAATCTCCAGCAGCATTTTCTTGAGTAGGCAATAATACAGTCAGTCATATGATTCACAAATTGAAATCCTATATAAAGTATGCAACAAGATAGCTGTTTTTATAAGTTTTTGGTTTGGGTTTTTGGTTTGGCTACTTTTGTGTATCCCTCCAGAGTTTCTTACCACAAGCCAAAGGACGTTCAAACACATATTCTTATTTTTTTCAAATTTACTTTCAATCACTTGTAATTCCTCTCATTTCTGTATTTCTCTCACACACAAAAAATACACAGACTCTCTTGGTGCGTGGTTCCACTCAGGCAGCGAGGAACTGCTGAAGGGAAAAATGTGAAAGGATCTGGAATCCAATTAACTTTGCTGTCATTGGTGTGTAACGCCGGATGACTCACTGCTTTTTTAGTAAATGGGGATGAAAATCTCATAAATTAATCAAGGTTTCCAAGGGAAGGGATGAACCAAACACAGATGTTCACCTAATTAACAAATTAATCTTTAAAAACCAGCCGAAAGTTCTTTCCTTATTACTAAAAATAATCTTAGCTGTTGTTAAAGTTGCTAAGTTTATAATACTGCTTCTAACTTGGAATAGAATTATATTCCCAGTGAATATTATTTTTAAAGAGTATATACTACTTATAGACTTTTTAAGCAAAGAAAAAAAAAGTACTTACAAATAAAATCATTTTCCTTGTTTTCCTGACATTTGTACATTTCCGTGTTAATAAGACAATTTCAGTGAAACTTCACACATACACTCAAAGAAGGTCCATGTGATCCCTCAGTTCTACAAGATCACATACCTTATAAAGTTTTATTAAAGTAATAAAATTAAGTGATAAAGTACATGGCATATAGTTAGCTATGTTACTGTACATTATTAAATATTTATTTTTATAAAGTTTTTATTTTCTACTTCTCTATTGCTATGTATCCCTGTGACTCTCCATGTCATTCTTACATATTCCTCTAAAATTCATGTTCAAATATACAGGGTGGGACACAAGTAGGTTTTACAGTTGTTTGTATGGAAAATAATACAATAATAAATAATAATACAAGAATAAACTCTGTGTTTCGTGTACTCACAACCGTAGACCTACTTTTGCCCCACCCTGTACATGAATGTGTATGTTTTAGTTGAAAGCAAATGTTTCTTTCTCATAAGCAGACATGGAAATCAAATACAGTGCTTGGATTTAACACTGTTACTATCCTTTCTCATCTCCTAGACACATTGTTTATTGGAATTACTGTGTTAACCTTGAAGTTTATAAACACTTCACACCCATTATCTCCTCTGATCTTCACAAGAACCTTGTGGGCTTCGAGAGTGCTCCCACTTAATAGATGAAAAAACAAAGACTCAGAAAGTTCAAAGACTTCCCTAAAGTCACCAAACCAGTGAGAGGCAGGGCTGATCCTTAAACAGCAGCCCTGGCTCCAAGTCCAGGGTCAGTTCCAAGGCACACGATTTCTCTGGACATGCAGTGCATGCCAGTTTTTCTTCTCTCAGCCTTACCTTGAGGACTTCACTAGTTTCGATTACCATTGGCCTCCCAGAAAACGTTTGTTTATTTGCCTTTTGTTTGTGTCTCAGAGCTGTCTCATTTGAACACGCTCCCCAAGAAGACGATAGCTCCATTGCTCATCACACAATGAGACCTACTCTCAGAGTGCTTCTTCCCTGCAGCAGAATCTCACTTTAGGGTTATGACAGAGGCTTTCTGAAGTCCCAGACAAGTAGGACCTTAAGTTCTACAATAAAACAAACACAGCTGTCCCAGGAAGTAAGGACTTCAGGGACCCTCCATGATAGCCAGCTCTTCTGAGTGGCCCAAATGGTGTCCACCCCATTGTATGCACTTTGGAACACAGACAATAAGTGTTTTTTGAAGTGTACTACATTGGATTGCTTGCCCTCCACATATTTAATGAAGACACCATCTGTAGGAGGCAGATAAATCACTGTTTCCAATAACCAACTTCCTTTGAGATTGACTCTCAGGGGCACTCGATAACTTTGAGTGCTATTTTTCCATGCACTTCAGTGAGACCCTATAAAACTGTCCTTCAGAAAGTAGAGTTGTGACAGAATGATTGTATCTATAAAATTTTATCCTCATTACTTATAAAATAACTGATATGTTATGACCTGCAGATCACTTGTCAGCATTTATTTAGGATTCCAAATAGAAATGACTGATAGGCCCTGGCTGGTTTGGTTCAGCAGTTGGAGTGTCAGGCCGTGAACCAAGGAGTCTCAGGTTCGATTCCTGGTCAAGGGCACATACCTTGGTTGTGGGTTCGATCCCTGCCCCCAGTCAGGGTCGTGCAGGAGGCAACTAATCTATGTGTCTCTCTCTCACGCATCAATGTTTCTCTCTCTCTCTCCCTCCCTCCTTCCCATTCTATACAAAAAGCAATGGAAGAATATCCTCGGGTGAGGATAAAAAGAAATGACTCATAGGCAGTTTATATCTAAAATGAGAACTTCAGTGAAAGATCTGGGTTTACCCTGGCCGGGTGGCTCAGTTGCAGCAGCATCCCGTACATCGGAAGGTTGCAGAATTGATCCCCAGTTGGGGTGCCTGCAGGAGGCAACTGGTCGATGTCTCTCTCTCTTTTCTCTCTTTCTTCCTCCCTTCTTCTCTCTAAAATCAATAAACATATCCTCAGGTAAGGATTAAAAAACTACATATCTGGGTTTAAGAAATACATTTGAATCATGTTATTACTTACAATGCCTTTGACAGCAAGTAACAGAAAGCTCTGATTAAAACTGACTAAAAGAATAATTTATTGCCCTGGCCGGTCTGGCTCAGCGGTTAGAGAGTCGGCCTGCGGTCTGGAGAGACCCGGGTTCGGTTTCCGCTAGGGGCATATACCTCGGTTGCAATTTGTCCCTGGCCCTGGTTGGTCGTGTGGGAGGCAGCCACTCGATGCATCCCTTTCACATCGATGTTTCTCTCTCTCTCTCTTCCTCTCTCTCCCTCCCACTCTATCTGAACAAAAAATGGAAAAGTGTCCTCGGGTGAGGATAAAAAAAAAAAAAGAAGAATTTATTATTTCAATTAACAGGAGGTTCAAATGCAAGCTGGACTCCAGAATTGGTTGATTCAATGACTTAACAATATCATCAAGAACCCAAGTCCTTTTCTATCTCTCTACTCTGCCCTCATGGTACAGGATGGCTGCAGCAATACCAGAAATTACATCCAGACACCACAAAATCCAGAATATGGAAAAAGCCATCTTTCTTATGTTATTTTCTTAGGTGTAAGGAAACCTTTCCCAGCAGCGTCTACTAAAATTCCAATAGTGTTTGCTTGGCCATACTACGTGGTCTTTCCTAAGGAATTACTGGCAAGAGGAATGGGATTACCTCGATTGATAGATATTCAGAATTTACTCCTCTGGAGATGGAGATAAAGCCAACATCCCCAGAAACACATGATTGAGTGGAGGAATGGTGGATATCTGAGTAAAACCACAGTTTTTATGGAAATGAGGAACAAATGGAAATGAATGCAAGAGGATGTGATTGAAAGCAAATAAAGAGCGAAACACCAATCAGGATATTAAAGAGAAGCCAGGGGAGGTTAAGAGGCAGTAAAGGGTCTGGCTGGTGTAGCTCAGTGGTTGAGTGTTGACCCATGCACCAAGAGGTCGCTGGATCGATTCCCGGTCAGGACACACGCCCAGGTGGTGGGCCCGATCCCCAGTGGGGGGCATGCAGGAGGCGGCCAATTGATGTTCTCTCTCATCGATATTTCTCTCTCTCTCTCCCTCTCCCTTCCTCTCTCTCTAAAATCAATAAAGGAAAAAAAAAGAGGCAGTAAAGGGAGTAAGAGAACTTGGAAAGAAATGTTAAGGATGTTGTGTGTAGGTTTAAGAGAGAGAGAGAGAGAAACATCAATGTGAGAGAAACACACAGATTGGTGGCCTCCCGCAAGATCACAACCAGGGCCAGCATTAGAACTTGCTACCAAGGTACGTGCCCTTGACCAGGAATTGAACCCACGACTCTTTGGTCCATGAGCTGATGCTCTAACCACTGAACCAAACTGGCCAGGGCAGTTTAATATGATTTTGACCCACTTGCTTACGATTTCAGTGAAGTTGTTTTAAGCCACTTGTTTATGACAAAGATAAATTTAAAAGTTGCTTTTACATAATTATGAAGTCCTGCCAGGATATCATCATTCTACATCTGTTGTTGTTGATAAGCAACCAAGCAGCCCAGCTGCTGGGGGACCACACTGGGAGCTTACTGATAAAAAAGTGTAGTGAAGCAGCTATAGCAAGGGCATATTTAGACTATAAACACTGAGTTTGTGAGGACTATTTGAGTGTTTTGGTTTAGGGGCAGTGAGTTCCCAAACCCAAAAATTCTCTGAAGACCCTTGGGGCTTTCACTCTTGTCTTGTGGGGATACTCCATAGGCACTGGTGACAAAGATCAGCCCACCTACCAACACACTGGCATCTTTGTTCCCTAGTAACATAGGACTTTTACTTTTGCACTGGCAACTGGAAATCAGCACTTGGTCACAGACTCTTAAGGTGCCATCTGTTATAAAAAGGTCTACCTCATATTAAATTTGGGTTTTGTTCCTTCACTTCCCCTTGCCTGGAACAGTAATGTGATTAATCTGTCATTTGTTTGGGGCATTTTATTTCTTTATTTGACTTATTAAGAGATATTATCCTGTATGCTATTGGCTTGTTGTTAGAATTCCCACAGTAAACCTGCTCTAAATAAATTGCTGGCAAAGATAAAATCAGTGTCTAAACATAACTTTTGCTGCCTCCTCAAGACAAAACAAAAACAAAAGATAACCTGGGCACACCGAAAAAAGGCAGGGAGAGAGAGAAACTGAACAGGAATTTTATTGTTGTGTATCCCTAAATACTAAGAGGGAGGGTGATCCTATATAGTCTGATTCCTGATGGGGGAGGGGCCTGTGTTTACAATGACCACCACCCAAAACCACATTTTCTCAGAGAGTTCTATTTCAGTGAAATTTTATTAGTCTGCTTAGCATATACTTAATATATCATTAAGTTAAGCTTAAATTTTAACTTTACTCCTTTTTTTATATATTAAGAAATTTACCAACTGGGAGTCCTGATTCTTAGTGGCAAGCCCTCTATAGAAAATGACCTGCCAAGCAATCATGATTGGATGTTACTAGAAAAACAGATTTGCTTGATTCCACATCCATCAAAGAACCTCTGACTTTGATTTCGTTTCCCATATCATGAAGGAAATTGCTCACCATTTCCCCACTGTTCCAACACATATACTTAAAATGCATTCATTTCATGCCTTCTGCTCTCAAAAAATGTCCCAATTTGAACGATAAATTATATCTTGATCATACATGGAAACCTCTGATCGGCCTCCTTGTCCTTCTAGAAAATTCCACTTTATTCTTCAAAACTATTAAAGTCAGTATCACCTCCACTATGCAGCCACCCCAGTAACATCCAAGGCTGACATGGTGCCATAGTGCTGCCCGCAACGCTTTGTTGGAGCCCTGGTCATTACTACTTTCCCCTACAAGACAATGGATGAAATAATTTTAAGTAAATAAAATAACTTTAGTTACTAGGTTAGAAACATAGAAATGATATGAGCAAAATACTAGTGCGTCTTTTGCAATATACATGCAAAACCGAACACTGATTTAGTGCCAGTCCTGGTTGTCTAATCTGTAAAATGAGAGGAAAGGACCAAAGCTCTCTCTCTGCTTAAAGGAAAGAACAAGAAATTCCTAGACAATACAGATAATGCCAGAGAAAACCTGGATAACCTCAGGTATAACAATGACTTTTTAGATACAATGCCAAAAGCAGAATCCATGCAAAAAAATAATAGATAAGCTGGACTTCATTAAAATAAAAACATTTGCTCTGAAGAAAACAACATCAAGAGAATAAGACCAGCCACAGACAGAGAAAATATTTTCAAAAGACCCATCTGATAAAGGACTGTTATCCAAAATATACAAAGAACCCTTAAAACTCAACAAGAGAACAAATAACCTGCCTTCCCCACACTGTTGTCTGTGTCCATTTGTTATGCATATATAAATATAAGTTCTTTGCTTTATCTGTTCCCACCCCCCACCACCGCCTTCCCTCTGAGGTTTGCCAGTCTGTTCCCTACTTTCATGTCTCTGGATATAGTTTGTTCGTCAGCTTATTTTGTTTATTATATTCCACAAATAAGTAAGATCATGTGATATTTGTTTTTCTCTGCTTGGCTTATTTCACTTAGCATAATACTTTCCAGGTCCCTCCATGTCATCTCAAAGAGTAAGAGGTCTTTCTTTCTAACAGCTGCATAGTATTCCATTGTGTTTATGTACCACAGCTTTTTTATTCACTCATCTACCGATGGACACTTGGGCTGTTTCCAGATCTTAGCAATTGTAAATAGTATTGCTGTGAACATAGGAGTGCATAAATTCTTTCTGATTGGTGTTTCAGGCTTCTTAGGATATATTCCTAGAAATGGGACCACTCGGTCAAATGGCAGTTCCATTTTTAATTTTTTGAGAAACTCCATATTTTCCACAGTGGATGCACCAGTCTGCATTCCCACCAGCAGTGTACTAGAGTCCCCTTTCTCCACACCCTTGCCAGCACTTGTTGTTTGATGATTTGTTGATGGCGGCCATTCTAGCAGCTATGAAGTGATACCTCATAGAAGTTTTCATTTGCATCTCTTTGATGATGAGTGACATGGAGCATTGTTTCATATGCCTCTTGACCATTTGTATGTCCTCCTTGGAGAAATGTCTATTTAGGTCATCTGCCCATTTTTTAATTGGATTGTTTGTCTTCCTTTTGTTCAGTTGTATGAGCATTTTATATATTTTGGAAATTAACCCGTTATCCAATGTATTACTGGCAAATATGTACTCCCACAGGGTGGGTTACCTTTTCGTTATGATGCTTGTTTCTTTTGCTGTGCAGAAGCTTTTTAGTCTGATGTAGTCCCACTTATTAATTTTTTTCTTTGTTTCTCTTGCCCTAGGCAATGTATCAGTGATGTTTGAGATTTCGCTGCCTACCTTTTCTACTAGTATTTTTATGGTTTCATGAATTACATGGAAGTCTTTCATCCATTTTTATTTTATTCTTGTGTATGATGTAAGTTGGTGGTCTAGTTTCATTTTTTTTGCATGTACCTGTCCAACTTTCCCAACATAATTTATTGAAGAGACTGTCTTTACTCCATTGTATGATCTTTCCTCCTTTGTCAAATATTAATTGAGCATAATGTCTTGGGTCAATTTCTGGGTTCTCTGTTCTGTTCTGTTCAATTGATTTATATGCCTGTTCTTGTGCTAGTACCAGACTGTTTTGATTATGATGGCTTTGTAGTACAACTTCATATCTGGTATTGTGATCCCTCCAACTTTGTTATTCTTTTTCAAGATTGCTGTGGCCATTCGGGATCTTTTTTTATTCCATATAAACTTTTGGAGTATTCATTCTAGATCTGTGATATATGCCATTGGTATTTTAATAGGGATTGCATTGAATCTATAGATTTCTTTGGGTAGTATGGACATTTTAATTATGTTGAGTCTTCCAATCCATGAAAGTGGCATATGCTTCCACTTTTTTATATCTTCATCTATTTCTTTTTTCAATGTCCTGTAGTTTTCTGAGAACAGGTCTTTTACCCCCTTGGTTAAGTTTTTTCCTAGGTATCTAAATGTTTTTTGCAATGGTAAATGAGATTTTTTTTTTTTTTTTTAGTTTCTCTTTCTGAGTGTTCATTATTGGTGTATAAAAATGCCATAAATTTCTGTATGTTAATATTGTATCCTGCTACTTTGCCAAATTCATTTATTAAATTTAGAAGATTTTTTGGTGGAGTCTTTAGGATTTTCTATGTATAATAGAATAATGACAGTTTCAATTTCTCCTTTTCAATCATGTGCCTTTTATTTTTTCCTTCTATCTGATCACTATGGCTAAGGCTTCCATTAATATGTTCAATAAGAGAGGTGAAAGCGGACATCCCTGTCTTGTTTCAGTTCTTAAGGGAAATTATTTTAGTGTTTTTCCCATTGAGTATGATGTTGGCTGTAGGTTTCTCATATATAACCTTTATTATTTCTTACAATGCTTGTTTGGTGGTAATAAATTCCTTTATTTATTTTTTTCAGTGAAGCCCTTTATTTTACCTTCAATTTTGAATGACAACCTTGCTGGATAGAGTAGTCTTGAATTCAGTCCCTTGCTTTTTATTACTTTGTATACTTCATGTGACTCCCTTCTGACCTACAGTGTTTCTATTGAGAAATCATCTGACAGTCTAGTAAGAGCTCCCTTGTAAGTAACGTTCTGCCTCTTTTACTGATTTAAGATTTTCTTCGTCTTTAATGTTTGCCTTTTTAATTATGATATGTCTAGCTGTGGGTCTTTCTGGGTTCATCTTGATTGGAACTCTCTGTGTTGCCTGGACTTGTATGACTTGTTCCTTCACCAGGTTAGGGACATTTTCTGTCATTTCTTCAAACAGGTTCTCTATTCTTTTCTCCAATTCTTCTGCTTTGGTACCCCTATGATGTGAATGTTAAGTTTCATGTTGTCTAAGAGTTCCCTTAAACTCTCCTCCTGCTTTCTAATTTCTTTTCCATTTGCTGCATTAATTGAGTGTTTTGTTCTACCTTGTCTTCTCACTTGCTGATTTGGTCTTCAGCTTCTAAGGTGCTACTGAATCCTTCCAGGGTATTCTTTATTTCAGCTATATAATTCTTCATTTCTGCTTGATTCTTATTCATAGTTTCTACCTCTTTTTTCATGCTGATGTAGTTCCCACTGAGTTCTTCATAATTCTCATTAAATTGTTTTAATTCTCACTAAGTTTTTTGAACAACCTTAAAACCATTACTTTGAATTCTTCATCTGACAGCTTGCCTCCATTTCTTTTAGTTCCTTTCTAGTGATTCCTCCTTTTCTTTCATTTGGGGGTTGTTTCTTTGTCTCATCATTTTAGCATTCTGGTAGTTGGGGCCAGGTGAGGTGCAACAAATTGCATCAACAAGTCAGTGCTTTCAGGGTTGTTGGGTCATGGCAGGACCAGATCTCAGATCCAGGGTTGTCTTGGCAGCAGTGGCAGTGGGGAGGTGGCTCTCAGTGGCAGCAGCGGCTCTCAGCAGCAGTGGCATTAGGGGCTAGTGGCTTTAGCTGTGGCAGAGCCTGTGAGGTCAACAGCTCTAGGCTGTTGCGGTACTGTCAGGGCCAGTGCCTCTCATCTGCCATGGGTCCAGGAGAACTGACAGCTGGTGGCTCGTGTCCATGTGTCATTAGAGGTGTTGCTGGGGTGCACAGGTCTGGCAGGAACGTGGCTGGAATGTATGGGTCCAGCAGGGGCAGGGTTGGTATGTCTGGGTCCCAGGTGGGGTGGGGATGGCTTGCATGGCTCACTAGGCAGCACAGCTGCTGGACATGGATTGGCTCCCCAGCAGTGCTGCTGCCAGGTGCAGTTGCCTTGGCAGCACAGCTACTGTGTGTGGGCAGGAGGTGGCACAACAGAGGCCACTGTACCACAGGTCTACAGTGCTAATCTTTATGATGAGATCATGCAAGAGTTCTTTACCTTTCCTATGTTTCCTTCTTAAAAAAACACATAAAAAGTTACAGAACAGGCCTGGCTGGTGTGGCTCAGTGGACTGAGTGTCCTCCCATGGACTGAGAGGTCCTGGTTCGATTCCCGGTCAGGGCACATGCCTGGGTTGCAGGCTCAATCCCCAGTAGGGGACATGCAGAAAGCAGCCGACCGATGTGTCTCTCTCATATTGATGTTTCTATCTCTCTCTAAAAAATCAATAAAAACATATTTTTTTAAATTAATAAAAATAACATTTAAAAAAGTTATAGAACAGAGTGGAAGGTTCTGCATAAGACAACTGCTGTGAAAGAACAATTTGCAAATGATGTGATGATGTATATTCTACAGCCTAGAGGACAAGATACATGCAAATAGGTTTGCATTGTTACAGAATCTCAAGTGTGACAGACAGCACTAAAAGTACAAGATTATAATGTGCAACTAAGGTGACTTACAGATATTGTTAGGAATAGAAAGAATTATTTTTCTAGAATTGTTTATAGCTTGTCTGCCATAGAAGTAGGTGGCTGAGATGTTCATTCAAAATCCCTTCCAACCAAGGAGTCTGGTTCCATTCCTTCATCCTTTAGTGCCACCTATGGTTCCAAGTCAGGAAGTGTCAGTCTAAAATATAAGTTCTAGATACTGTAAACAGTATCCTGGTTTTAAATATTAGCATATTTATCACTCAATTATATTTTGCCTATGGGGTTTGACTAAATGAACGAAATATCGTTCTAGAGGGCATTTGACAATAGGAATTAAGAGATTTTAAAATGTTTAGACTCTTTAACCCAGTAATCTGTTTTAGGAAATGAAGAAAGGGAGACACATGCATAAGAATATTTATTACAGTACTATTTTTAAGAACCTAATGTTTAATTATTACAACACACCTATTAGGATGGAATATGATGCATCCAATTAAAATATGACAAAAACAGAAAATTATCTTTAGTCAATTTCTATAATTTTTCTCTTTATAGAAAGATTTTTATATCTTTTTAACTGTCAAAACCCTAGAGACATATAACTCTATATTGTGCAATAGCACACCAAAATAATATAGTTCATAACCCATAAAACTAAATGGCTATGTACCTAGAACACAGAATGTATAAACATGCTGGAAGAGATTATTGTCTTTCGCATATATACTAGTTAAGACAAACAAGATAAAGTTCCTAATTTGCAGGAAAAAATCTTAAGTCACTAGGTGGAAGCTCCATCTTTCTAAAATAAAATATAAACACTGCCCTTGGGCTTTTATCCTAGTCTCTCTAATTGTCATAAAGGGGCCTAATCTCTTCACCTCTGCTTTGGGACCTACCCCTTGTTACCTAATCAAGAACTTACACCATCCATTATCTCTTTTCTTCTCTTTTGTATATTCAACCTTTCCATTCAATGTGGTCCACCAGCTTTAAACCATACTCAAGTGTCTATTACCTTAAATAATAATAATAATGAAAAATCCCTCACTCAAACCTATCTTCACTTCTGGCAAACTATAGTCCTGTCTCTAAGCTCTCACATCACAGTCAATCTTAATTTTTATATTTGTTATCACAATTTTCACACCTCCTGCTTAATCCCAAACTCACTCAAGTCAGTTACATGACCCCCCCATTACTTCATTAAAACAGCTCTCTGTAAAATCTCTAATGACCTCCACATTACTAAATTCATGAATTTTTTTCAGTATTCATTGCAGTGTCTCAGCAGTAGTCAGCATTATTGACCTGTGCTTCCTTCCTGACACACCCACTGCTCTTGGTTTGCCCTTCTTGTCTAGCCACTTCTCTCTTTTCCTTCTCATCCTTCTCTTCTTTTCCATTAAATATGATAGCTCAGTCTTTGGCCCTCTTCTCACTCCTTAATCTCTTCCTAGGCAATTTCTTTTCTTTTTTTTTTTAATCCTCACCTGAGGACATTTTTTTCACTTTTTGTCCAGATAGAGTGGGAGGGAGAGAGAGGAAGAGAGAGAGAAACATCGATGTGAAAGGGACACATCGAGTGGCTGCCACCCGCACAACCAACCAGGGCCGGGGACAAACTGCAACCGAAGTACATGCCCTTAGTGGGAACCGAACCCGGGTCTCTCTGGACCGCAGGCTGACGCTCTAACCGCTGAGCCAAACCGGCCAGGGCCTTAGGCAATTTCTTTGTAGCTATGATTTCTATTACCACCTATACACAAATGATTCACAAACCTAATTTCTAACTGAGTGCTTTCCCCTGAGCTCCAGGAATACATGTTTAGATAGATAGATAGATAGATAGATAGATAGATAGATAGATAGATAGATAGATAGATAAATAGATTTCTTCACTTCTTAGAGGTCTCTAATGCATCTCAATCTCTATTTGACTAAAACTTAACTCATGAATTTCCTTCTAAATTTACACTTTTAGTCCCCTATTTCAGTTCTATAAATGGCCCATCACCAATCTAGTTATGCAAACTAAAATTCTACCAATCATTCCTAACACTTCTCTCTCCTTCACCATGCACATTTAATCCATCTCCAACCTCCGTTACTTCTAATTCCTACTTCTTAAATCCATCTTCTCTCCATTTCCACCACCATACTGAGTCAGGTCATCATTATCTCTTACCTACCTATAGTAGTAGTCTTAATAGTTTATTTCTTTTTCCCCCAGTCTGTATACCATTTATTTACTCTTTTCTCTAAATACACTAGCTGGGACTTCCATACAATGTCGAGTAGGAGTGATGAGAGAAGGCAACTTTGCCTTGCTTGTTTACTTAAATGAAAATCTTTATATCTTTACATATAATTCATATATTTCAATAGTCAAGAAGAAGAACTGATTATATGTCATTTTTACATGTGAACAAATGGCAAGATTAGAAAACAAATTATGGTTGATAAAAAGTAGTAATTAGCTTTGGCCGGTTTGGCTCAGTGATTAGAGCGTCAACCTGTAGACCAAAGAGTCACGGGTTCAATTCCGGTCAAGGGCACGTACCTCAGTTGTGGTTCAGTCCCCGGCCCTGGTCAGGGTCCTGTGAGAGGCAACCAATCGATGTGTCCCTCTCACGTCGATCTCTCCCCCGCGCCCCAATCCCACTCTATCTGAAGATAAGTGGAAAAATATCCTTGGGTGAGGATTTTTTTTTTTTTAATTTTATTGTTGAATGTATTACAGATGTTCCTCATTTTTCCCCCATTGCCCCCCTCCTCCCCATTTCCGTCCCCCTCTTGCTTTTCCCCACACTGTTGTCTGTGTCCATTAGTTATGCATATATACATATAAGTTCTTTGGTTTATTTCTTCCCACCCTTCAACACCCCTTCCCTTTGAGGTTTGTCAGTCTAACAACCAATTTATACTTCTTAATCAGTCTAACAACCAATTTATACTTCTTAATCCCTTCACCTTTTTCACCCCTCCCCCCAGCCCCTACCCATCTGGTAACCAACAAAAGTTCTCTGTATCTATGAGAATGTTTCTGTTCTTCTTGTTCATTTTGTTT
Organism: Tadarida brasiliensis; assembly: GCA_030848825.1. NCBI lineage: Eukaryota > Metazoa > Chordata > Mammalia > Chiroptera > Molossidae > Tadarida > Tadarida brasiliensis. Next base: position 69,612,544 of record CM061267.1, on the reverse strand, counting down.
GTAGATTCAATTGTTGATAGATATGTATTTATTGCCATTTTGTTTGTTCATATTTTTTTATCTTTTTCTTCAAGAAGACCCTTCAACATTTCATATAAGAATGGTTTGGTGGTGATGAACTCCTTTAGCTTTTCCTTGTTTGGGAAACTCTTTATATGGCCATCGATTCTAAATGACAGCTTTGCAGGATAGAGTAATCTTGGTTGTAGGTTCTTGCTTTTCATCACTGTGAATATTTCTTGCCACTCCCTTCTGGCCTGCAAAGTTTCTTTTGAGAAATCTGCTGACAGTCTTATGGGAACTCCCTTGTAGGTAACAAACTGCTTTTCTCTTGCTGCTTTTAAGATTCTCTCTTTGTCTTGAACCTTTTGCATTTTGATGATGATGTGTCTTGGTGCGGGCCTCTTGGGGTTCATCTTGTTTGGGACTCTCTGTGCTTCCTGGACTTGTATGTCTGTTTCCTTCACCAAGTTAGGGAAGTTTTCTGCCATTATTGTTTCAAATAGGTTTTCGATTTCTTGTTCTCTCTCTTCTCCTTCTGGCACCCCCAAGATGCGAATGTTGGCACGCTTGAAGTTGTCCCAGAGGCTCCTTACACTATCCTCATTTCTTTGGATTCTTTTTTCTTTCTGCTGTTCTGCTTGGGTGTTTTTTGCTTCCTTATATTCCAAATCGATGGTTTGCTTCTTGGATTTACCTACTCTACTATTGAATCTGTGTAAACTATTCTTTATTTCAGTTAGTGCCTCCTTCATATCTGACTGGTCCTTTTTTATGCTCTTGAGGCCCTCACTAAGTTCACTGAGGTTCTCACTAAGTCCATTGAGCATCCTTATAAGCAGTATTTTGAACTCAGCATCTGTTAGGTTGCTTAACTCCATTTCACTTAGTTCTTTTCCTGGAGTTTTGTTCTGTTCTTTCATTTGGGACCTGTTTCTTTGTCTCCTCATTTTGGCTGCCTCCCTCTGTTTGTTCCTATGTATTACTTAGCAAGAGGTATAAGGCTAGCTGAGACCAGATGCTGCTTGTTTGAATGATTTTAGGAAAAGCTGAAGCAGGCTCCAAGACAGGCCAATCCTATGGTGAAGCAACTGGCAACAGCTTGGGTGGGCCTGGAAGTTGGGTGGGGCGGGGCCTCAGGGAATCACCAGGGCGGGGCAAACAGTGTGAGCCAGGTTGCTGGAGTCCCAGATATGGCGGCGTCTGCCGGCTCAGGAAGGGCTCACCAAAGGAACAAAAGCCTCTGTTAGCACGTCTGTCCAGGAGAAAGCTGCCTCTCCAGCCCTCGCTCCAATGCCAAACAGCTCAGTTCTTCCCCATATGACTCTGGTGCCTTTCAGGCTGCCTCCCCCACGCTGGAGCCTGGAGGGAGCGAGTCCAAGTAAGTCCGTGCGCGGGCCCTTTAAGAGGAGCTGCCGGGGGCTCCAGCCGCCTCAGCCTCAGTTCCCGCTGGTTTTTCCAGCCAGAAGTGATGGGGACTTCTCTTCCTGGCACTGGGACCCTGAGCTGGGCACCTGGTGTGGGATGGGGACCACTCAGCCCTCTGGGAGGACCTTCCCAGCCGAGGTATCCCAATTTTTATCCGCCACACGTGGGTGTGGGACCAGCCCGTCGTGCCTCCGCCCCTCCTACCAGTCTCGATGCGGCTTCTTCTTTAATTTCGTAGTTGTAGGACTTCCATTCAGCTTGATTTCAGGCGGTTTTGAATGATGGTTGTTCTGTAGTTTAGTTGTAACTTTGATGTGGTTGTGGGAGGACGCGATACCACGTTTACCTACACCGCCATCTTGACCGGAAGTCGAGGATTTTTTTTTAAGTAGTAATTAAATGACTTCAACAGATATCAGTAGGTTTAAAATTACTCCCTGCTTCACCTATTTTTCAAAATAACATTAAGAGAGACTCATGCCCTAAAGATATTGCTACTGATAGTTACAAAAACAGTATGTATCATTTGACAAATCTTTCGTTCTAAAATTATTGAGTCTATGTTTTAGTTTTAGTTGAATGGTGGGTGACAAAATGAACCAAAAGGATAAGAAATCACACAATCAAGATTTGCCAATCCTCGCCCTAGGTTACTGCCCCAGTGCCTTTCACAAAAGCTGCTTCTTTCTCCTGTTTCACTTCTCACATGTATAGAGGAGGTTGGCACTTCCCAGTTGGTGATATAGCCAGTGGTGAACAAATATTTTTTAAAGAAATTCTTTCCTCTTTTAGGGGAAGTACATCTTAATGGAAAATCTCTTTATTCCTTCTAAAGTCATATTGACATTCCTTAGAAATTCTCAACAAAAATGTGATATGGATGAAAGCTGTGTGTCTATTTAATATTGATCCCACTTTACTTTCCAAATGAACACCAAGATTCCAAAGGAAGCAAATCAATTTGATTCAAATTAATGTATAATATTCTTTTGTGAAAAAGAAGAGATCTACATTGTTACTTCAAATTCTGATCACTTAGATGTATTCTATCCTGATCTTCAAATCATCTTCAAACATATAAAGCTGGAAAACAGCCCTGGCTGGTTTGGCTCAGCGGTTAGAGCGTCGGCCCGCGGACCGGAGAGTCCCGGGTTCGGGTCCCACTAAGGGCACGTTCCTCAGTTGCAGTTTGTCCCTGGCCCCGGTTGGGGTTGTGTGGGTGGCAACCACTCGATGTGTCTCTCTCACATCGATGTGTCTCTCTCTTCCTCCCTCTCTCCCTCCAGCTCTAACTGAAGATAAATGCAAAAATGTTCTCCGGTGAGGATAATAAATAAATAAATAGCTGGACAACAATTTAGAAACTTTCTTATGTGTAACTAATTGTGGCTAGTCCATCAGCTCTAAAATTTATGGTAGTTTCTCTTAATTCATTAAGTCTATTCTTATTTTGCAGTTGCTCAGTTGTTACTTTATCACTTACATTTGGTTGTTTATGTTTGTTTATTTTTTCACAAAATTCAGTAAAGTGCAACACAATCTCCAATTAGTTTGTACAAAAAAAAAAATAGTTTCTATGTTTATTGAAAGACTTGTTCTTGACTTTAGGGGAAAAGTATCCAGTTTTTCACCATTAGTATGATGTTAACTGTAGCACTGGAGTTTTTTGTATTAATATATGTTCTTCATCAAGCACAGAAATTTCTCCTCTACTCCTAGTGTGCTGAGAGTTTTTATAATGAATGAGTTGAAATTTTCCAGAAGCTTTTACTGTATCCATTGATAAGACCTTATGATTTTTCTTCTCTAGCCCATTGATGTGGTGGATCCCATTAATTAATTTTCCAATGTTGGAACAGCTTTCCACACCTGGAATAAATCCCACTTGATTGTAATGTATTATTCTTTTAAAATATTGTTGGCTTCTATTTCCCTGAATTGAGGAATTTTGCATTTATGTAAATGAAGATGTTGGTCTGTAGTTTTCCTTTCTCATGATGTTTTTGTCTGGCGTTGGTATTAAGGTAATATTAGCCTCAAAGAATGAATTAGGGCCCTGGCCAGTTTGGCTCAGCGGTTAGAGCGTCAGCCTGCAGTCCAGAGAGACCCGGGTTTGGTTCCCGCTAGGGCTAGGGGCGCGTACCTCGGTTGCAGTTTGTCCCCAGCCCCTGGTTGGGTCGTGCGGGAGGCAGCCACTCGATGTGTCCCTTTCATGTCGATGTTTCTCTCTCTCTCTCTTCCTCTCCCTTCCTCTCTAAAAATCAATAAAGAGAAAAAAAAGAATGAATTAGGATGCATTCCCTTGGCTTCTATTTTCTGCAAAAGATTGTACATAACCAGTACTGTTGCTTTTTAAAGGTCTGGTATAAGTCACTAGTGAAACCATGTAGGGCCTGTGCTTTCTTTTTTGGTAAGTTATTAATTATTAATGTGATATATTAAAAAATATAAGCCTATTCAGAATATCTATTTTTCCTTTTGTGAGTTTTAATAGTTTATGTCTTGCAAGGAATTGATCTACTTCATAAAAGATTCCAAATTTGTTAAGCAAAGAGTTGTTCATGGTATTCCTCTATTATCTTTTTAATGTCAGTGAGAAAAATAGTGATGACCTCTCTTTCCTTTCTGATATTATCACTTATGTTTTGTTTGTTAATCTGTATTATGTGTTGAATTGTACACCCACCCCCCCACCCCCGCACACACACACCTGCCAATTCATATGTTGAAGTCCTAACCACTGGTGATGCCTCGTACCTACCTAGAAAAGTGACCTTATATGGAGATATAGTCACTGTAGATGTATTTGGTTGAAATAAGGTCATACCAGAGCAGGGTGGGCCTCTAATTCAACGTGACTGCTGTCCTTTTAAAAAGAACACCCTGTGAAGAGACAGACACACACACAGGGAAGACTCTGTGCCCTAAGGAAAACGGCAACAATGAATCCCCTTTTTTCCACAGATCATGATTTGGGATAATGCAAGGAATAAAATACAACAGATAATTTTATTTTTCCATTATTTGTTTCTGCATAGTTGTTCTCTGCCATTTGAATAAAATGTGCACAGAAGCTCACGTGAAAAGTTTAATACATGCCTAAACAAACACTTTTCTGCTCAATATGTTCGAGGATAATTCAGGAAGAATGATGCCATGTGAATAATATTTAAAGAGCTGCGAACTGAGAAATATGGCCACTCAGAAGCCTCTGGTGCACACTGTCCTATGGAAGACCTTCAGATCTCCCATGAGTCCCACTTGCTGTGCATCCTTATCCTCAAGGGCTCATGACTTAGCCAATCAATTTCAAGCTCCAAAATGCTTGAATCTCTGGAGAAGGTTATATTTGTAACAGAAAGAGACAGCATCCAAGATAGTTCTTTTGCAGGAAACTGGAGACAGTCCAGGTGTTCAGAGAAAACAAAAGGAGCACCACCCACTTGCAATGATTACAATACATGGAACCTGCCTGAGAAATGAAAGCAAAAAGCTGCCTCCATCTGGCATCTGCTCCCAAACACTTAAAGAAACCCCAGGGTCTCAGGACTATCAGAGCTGCTGCAGCCACAGTTCCTTCCCTTATCGGATGGGAAACCCTGTAACATATAACACCTTTTCTCTCACATGCTATGCCTACAAACCACAGTTCCACATCCAGAATTCATTCCTAACATTCCTGATGGTATCTGAAGAGCTTTTTTACACATCATCTCATCTTATATGCTCTTAACAAGATCCCTGTCATCTTCACCTTAGTAGATGGAGAACCCAAGACAAAAAGAGGTGAAACGACATAGCCAAGGTAACAAGACTGGTATATTATTAAGTGGGGACTTCCCAGATCCTTCCAAAACAATAAATCTTCCTTTGCTTTAAAATGGATCTCTTGAGCCCTGGCTGGTTTGGCTCAGCAGTTAAGAGTGTCAGCCCATGGGCCAAAAAGTCTCGGGTTCGATTCCAGCCATGGCCACGTACCTTGGTTGTGGTTCCGTCCCCGGCCCTGGTTGAGATCATGCGGGTGGCAACCAATCGATGTGTCTCTCTCACATTGATGTTTCTGTCTCTCTCTCTTCCTCCCTCTCTCCCTTCTGCTCTGTCTAAAGATAAATGTAAAAATATCCTCAGGTAAGGATTAAAAAAAGTGGATCTCATGAGTCTGGTGCACTTCTGTGTGCAATCCCATGACAGAAAATCACACGTTCTGTAATCACAGATGCTATACACTCCAGAGGCACTCCAGGTGGGAAGACAAACACATATGCAGAGTTGGTGTCAGTTACAGTAAGGAGAAATTAGTCCAGGCTGGAAGAGGTCTGATATAATAAACCTATCACTAAGTGCCTGGCTAGTATCCTTGAAGGATGGTGTCATGCGGAGGGCTCAGCATTAGTCTATGTTATGTGTAGGTGGATTAATAAGCAGGAGCAGGAGCTACATCCAGCTTTGTGACAGGAACTCCATGCTATTGGGTACATGAATAGCCTCCAAACCTATCTTATGGCTGCTCCATAGAAAGGTTGACTGTGCAAGCACTGAGGTGGTTGAGAACAGAGTGGTTGATAACTACACGCTGAATTAATTACCCTGTTTGGAATACAGGTTGGTTGTTTAGTGCCTTCTCTTCAGTAGATGCTTTCTGGTAGGCGCAGCATAAGGCAAAAAGATCTACAGAGTTTTCAGTCACTCCCAAAGATCTTTCCATATTCCTCTTTCTCAAACTCCCTTGTTTCCAAGATTCCATTTTGCTTTTTCCAGGCTCCTAAACAGCCAGCTAAACCATCTGCCACTACTCGGGGATCCACGTATATCCATACTTCATAATTTCCTCCTTCATACAAAGGAATGACCAACTGCACTGCTTATAACTCTGCCCCCTGGAAAGATTTCCTTCAGTATTTTTTGTCAAGGTTACTGTTGAGTGTTGCTGGGGAGGGGCAACAGTCCATTTTTGGTTACCACAAATATATTGGGCTGACCCATCTGTGAATCAAGCCTTACTTTCTACCTGTTCTCTCTGATAGTTATGAAAAATCCCCATAATGCCATTAGGATAATATGAGATAAATGATGTGGCACTCTGAGTCACCTCTTTCTGTAGTTGCTTATGACCTCTGGACTTGCTCAGATATGGTCTGATTGCAACTTTCCACCTGTTGCACTGACTTCACTATATGATTCATTGACTCTTATAATATATAGCTTGTGATGTGAAACTCAAGTCACATTAACTCTAATTACCATGATACACCAAGGTCAGACATTCAGTCACTTCCAAGGCTCCTTTTCTCTCTCTCTCTCTCTCTCTCTCTCTCTCTCTCTTTTTTTATCCTCACCTGAGGAAATTTTTGCATTTATATTCAGATAGAGCAGGAGGGAGAGAGGGAGGAAAAGAGAGAGAGAAACATCGATGTGAGAGAGACACATCAAGTGGCTGCCACCCACACGACCCCAACCCAGGCCGGGGACAAACTGCAACCGAGTTACATTCCCTTAGTGGGAACTGAACCCAGGATTCTCTGGTCCGTGGGCCAACGCTTTAACCACTGAGCCAAACCGGCCAAGACTAAGGCTCCTTTTCAAACATTAGGTAGTTCTTCGCTGCAGAAATCCTACCATTGCTCCAGAATCCTGGAGAATCTGCAATGTGTCTCTCATCTTATGCCTTTCTAGGGACTCCATGAAGCATTTTTTATCCATGATGGATACCTGGGATCTGCCAGGCCACGTGGCCTGAAGAGCAGAACAGCGTGTACCACAGATTGGATCACTGCAGAGCTGCTTCTTCCTCTAGACTCCAAAGACCATGAGATCCCTAAAAACTTCATTAATCACAGACCCCTGAATTGGTGTGGTGTATCTTCCACTCTCTGCTATGTGTTTGTCTTACTAAGGAATCCAGAGTACTTGCCATTTCCTGTACACTAAGTCCAATTAGCAAGATGTCATCAACACAGTGGACAAATATGATGTTCTGTGGAATATCAACATGATCCAGGTCCTTGCAGACTACATTAAGAGACTTACTGTAGTAGCCCTGGAGCAAAGACATGAATATGTACTGCTCTCATTTCCCTATAAAAGCAAACTGTTTTTGATTATCATACTAATAGAGATAGAAAGGAATACAGTAACCATGTCAGCAGGTGCATATCAAGTCCCAGAAGTTGTGTTGGTCAGCAGCAGAAAAGATACCATATCTGGCAGAGCAGCTATGTTTGGGACAATAGCATAAGCAGCTATAGTTAAGCTTATGGTAGTCCACCATTGTATGCTTGGTTCACTTACTCTTGCAGGGGCCATACAGGTGATTTGAATGAAGAGATTAAGAGAATCACAACTCATTCTTTCTTTAAATTTTTGATGGGAGTGCTAATCTTTGAAATTCCCCTCGGGTTGAAGAATTGCTTCTGATTCACTGCCCTGGCAGTGGGATGTATGGGTAATTTTCTTCTGCTTGGCCCTTTCTACTGTAATGGCCCTTGTTCCACAGGTCATGAAAACAATGTGACAGTTTTGCCAGATGGTAAGAATATTTATCACAATATGTACTCTGGGACTAGAGAAATATCCTGTGTTGGTTTACGAATGCATTGGTACCACCTGCGAGATGGATTTGCACCAGGACTCTATTAATCTTCTTCCTTCATGAGCCTGCACTCTAACCTGAGGATCACATGGCATTTTGGATCCTTGGCATCAGTATAACCTCAACAAATCTAGGTAATCCCATTTCCTCACTGCACACTCAGCCAAATGAATGCAGGTCCCTGTGGGGAAGGACCGGGGAAATGTTTATCATTTTATCTGCTATGATATTGCAGGGCCTTCATCAAGAGAATGGGCTCTATGTTTCTAAATGGGCTTAGATCTCGTAACTGGTGATAGGAACATAATTTTCTAAGGTGGTGACTGACATCTGCTCTCCAGCTCTTGATGTTTTTGATATGCAAGTTTGGTTATACTTGTCCTACTTAGCATAGTTATTGACTTCCCATGCATTTGATTCCTAGGAACACACTGAGATCTCAGACAAACCACAAGCCCCTGGTTTGCCATCCTTGTCTTGCTCCTCCCTATTTTAATTTTTTCCACCTTGCTTCTCTATATAAGTGTTTCCCCTGGGACACTGCTGTGCCAGAATTCCATCATCCTTCCTGAGCCCAGTTCTATGGCCATATCTCCTACTGTCAATGCTGGCCCTCAGCAGACAGCCATCCCTGAGCTTCTCAAAGATGATGGTGCTGCTTGTCGCAGTGCTTTCCATATTGACTTAAGCAAAGGAGTGCCCTCTGGTTGGTTGCCAGGGAAAATACGCAAATAGTGGGTTCTCGGGGGTCATATAGGAAATGTATTCTAATTTTCTCTCCTCCCTGAATCTTGTGATCTCTTTTTCAACAAATCTTCTATGATAATTCCAGCATTTCTACCTAGTTTACTACAAGACATTATATCATGCCCAGGACATTAAATTCAAAGTGAGGAAAGAGTATTCCCTTGGCAATAAATGTCCCCATTCAGGCTTATATTCTGCCATTTTCACACCACCATGCAATGGCCTTTAGATCTACTATCATGTGTTAACCTGCTTTCTGATGGTAAATAGGACAGAGCTTGTACTTGTGGCATCTGTAATCTCAGGCTCTAATTTTCCTGCTCAATCTTTACTGAGACCTGACCCCGTTTGATTTGGTCTGAGTTTGCCTCATGATAATGTCAAACACAGAAACATCCTGTCAAAACTTCTCTCTCACAGAAGCCATGAACACATTTATTCTCTTACATCTTCCCATATTTTGAAAGGCTTCATTGTACAAACTTCAACTTCTCTTCCCACTTTTTACAATGCCAGAAAAACATATTGGACCTGAAAACTCTGTTATGCATAAGTTATTTTTCATAAATCCTAGTTTCGCTTAAGGGAATATATCTTTTTAGGAGTCAGAATTGAGAATAGACATCGGTGGAAGACATGGCTAATCATCTCCCAATAGCTGTTCTCCCTTGATAGATAGCAATCGAATATTTAGCTGCACTGCTAGTTATGACCCTGTCTTTGTACCTCTGAGTTATGCTCTCGGAATTAAGGAGTGTCTGCTATTTCCCTGTCCCATCTCCCAGGGTGTTGGGAGCGGTGCCGCTGGAATGAAGACCTCCATGGTTTGACACAGTCCCTGGAGGAGTGAATTCACTGCACAGCAGCAATCATGAAGAACAGTGGTTGAAGACAAAGGCTAATAAGAAAAATAAAATTATAGGATGGCAACTGAAGGAGACTAATCTTTGCTTTCTCTATCTGTTATCTGTCTGTTAGGAATCATTATAGAAGTAACATGTAGATGATTAATGATGTAGATGGTAGAAAAGATTGCAGGAAGAAAAAGCAAGAATGTAATAAAGATTTAGGATAGGAATGTGGAAGCTTGGAAGGATCTTAGATAGGAGGAAAGGTCAGGAGTCTAAGAGGATGTCTGGGCGAAGGATAAAAATAGTTGGTAATTAACATGTAGTATACCTAAGAGTTGGGTAAACAACAAAAGAATGTCTGTACTTATTTGCCTAAAAGGTTTAGGGGAAACAATGTAACCTGCAGATATAAAATAAAGATTCTGCTAGCCTTAAGCAGCAGAGGTGATTAAGACTACTGACTGATGTGCCTTTCTCTCCACGACTCCATCCACACCTTTGGGAAACCCTGGACCTGCTGAGGCTGGACCTCGGCACCAGGGCTGTAGCACAGACATTATAGCATCAGCTAGAGTGGCCACCTGGGGACAGCAGACGGAAGCTGTGTTGAAGATGACACAGTAACAAGACAGAAGAAGCTTGGGACATGATGCTTTTTTTTGGCGGAGTTTTCACACCAGCCTTGGTCCATCTACCTGGACCTTTACATGAAATAATAATAAACTGCTATCATTATTAATCTCCTACTACTTTGGGTCATTGTTAGAGCAAATAAACTAATATTCTATCTGATATAACAGCACTAATATACACTATTATTAATATTAAATTCTATACTTTTTGTCACAAGTGTAGTGGGCAAAAAGTTCCTTGATTTATTTTCCTGATACTACTGCTGTGAAAAGATGAGCTCAAGGATGGATTTTTTTTCATCAAGGAACATTATATATAAAAGAAGCAGTTTAAATAATTTCCCTAGAATTGTGTTAACAGTCAATTTAGTGGATAAATGAAAGGTCCTGGCTTTAGCAACACAGTGGACAATTGACATAGGCTTAGAATAGTCTTGAAACTTAACTCATAATCTTCTTTTTACTTCTCAACTGTATTTCCACCATTCAAACTATTTCTCCCATTCAAAAATTTTAGAACAATCCAAGACTTCTCCCTCTTCCTCACACATCTATATCTACTTCACACATCCTAACAAGTACAAATTTTTCATGAACACATAATATGTAAATAAAAGTAATACATGGACATGAGAAAAATCAAACAGAACAGAAAGAAATATTATTAAAAGTGTATCTCTCTTCTTACCCTTAAGCCCTCGTCTCTTTCCTCAGATGTAACCATGTTGGTTTCCTGCTACCTATCAAAAACATGTTTATGTATATATCAGCTTGTGTGTGTAAGTGTGTATGCAGAGTCTACGTTTATGTACATTTGTATAATTTTTAAAATTTTACACAAGTAGGATTATACAATATGACTGGTTTCACCCCTGGATTATTTCCCTTGGACTGTGGAAATCATTGCATTTCAATAGGGATGTATTAAAGTGATTTTTAATGGCTATATTTCAGTTGTCTGCATATACTACCAATTCCTATTTATGGTCAGTGAGGTTACTGCCAGATTCTTTGGCATTAGCAAGATGCTTCAGTCAATATCTTTGTATAAATATCTTGGTGTGTTTTTTGAAATTTTTCATAACATAAAGTCTTGGCAGGAAAATCACTGGACATTTTCTATATGAATTTAGTATTTTTAAGTAAGCCTTTAATAGATATATATGACATATACAAAATGTGCACTTATAAAAAGTGTACGACTTGATGAATTTTCACCAAGTGACACAGCTACGGAGCCATCACACAGACTGGTACACAGAATACCACCTCTATCCCAGAATGTATCCTTGTCCCCCCTCCATGCCCCTACTCATCTCTCAAGGTAACCACTATTGTGAATTCTCCTGCCATAGATTCACTTTGTCTGCTTTTGACATTTATGTAAACAGTAAATAATACCATATATATTCCCTGTATGACACCTTTCACTCAACATTATGCTGCTTCAGGTGACAAGGATTCACTCAGCCTAATCACAATATAGTATTTCATCATATAACTCTACCACTATTTCTCCATTCTACTATTGAAGGATACATCATGAATAAAGCTCCTATGAACATTCCTCTACATGTCTTTTGGTGAACAATTACATTCCTCTTTCCTGGAAAAACCTAGAATGTTCAGCTTGAGTAGATGATGCCAAAAAGTTTTCCAGCGTGGGTGTATATGCATTTACATGCCACAGTCAGTGTATGAGAGCTCCAGTTGCTTGATCTTAATATATATATATATTTTTTTAATTCAATGTTTGCCTTTATTGTTAGCACTTTTTTTTCCTGTTTTAAATTTCCTTTCAAGATTATTCTCATGTACATCTCTGCTTACAGTGTATGACTTAGTTGTTTCCCCTGCCTTCCCCAACACCAGGTATTATTAAAAGTTTTTAATTTTGGCAACATGATATGATAAAATGATATTTTATAGCATTTGCTCTTCTAAAATTTTTTTATTGCTTTAGAGATGGAGGAAGAGAGAGGAGGAGGAGGGGAGAGAGAGAGAGAGAGAGAGAGAGAGAGAAATATCAAAGTGAGAGAGAAACATCATCAGCTGCCTCCTGCACGCCCCCTGCCGAGGATCAAGCCCACAACCCAGGCATGTGCCCTGACCAGAATCAAACTGGGGAACTTTTGGTGCATGGGATTGATTCTCAACCAACTGAGCCACACCATCCAGGCCAATAGTGTTTTACTTTAAAACATCTGATTATGAATGAAGCTGAAATTATTATGTTTATAGGTGGGGTTTTTTACTTGTAAATCCTCTTCATATATTTTTTTAAATTGAGCTCCTGGGTTTTTCTTACTGATTTGCACAGATCCTTTATAAATTAAGAAAATTGGTTCTTCATACTTTTCCTGGTCGATCAGTGCTCTTTGTGGCTTATTTTATGATGTACTTTGCAAAGTGATTTATATGTTTATACAACTCAAATTTATTGGCTTTTTCTCTGTATGTCTTTTGTGGTTTATATTATGCCTTCCTTCCACACTTTAATATTTTCAAAACTTGCTCATGTTTTCTAAGAGAGTATTAATGAATTTATCACATTTAAATCATTGAGTCATCTGGTATATAATGTAAGGAGATTTAACTTGTCTAATTTTTCTTGGTCCTGTATCAGGGAGCATGCTATAGAACTGAGACCATGTAGAAACGGTACCATTAACATCATTCTCCCAGTCAGGTTAAACCCCAGAACTTAGATTTCAAGAGAGAACACAAGCCCCCACCTCCCTGAGTTAGATCCAGTAGTTATTGTATTTCAAGTATATATGCATTTCTTTCCCCTCCCCTTCCCCACCCTCCCTCTCCCCCTCCTTCTTCTCTTTCTTCTCCTTCTCCCCCTCCTCCTTTTCAGAAATTTTGATCACTTTTAAAGTGCCTTTCATTTTTCCACTTGCCTCTCCAGCAACTGTTCCCATTCCTTCCTCAGACAGAGAGGGAAAAAGAAGTGAAACCTTTAAGTTTTAATACTGGTCTGAACTAGTGTGAAACGACAGAATTAACCAGAAGCTCTCCATGTCCCACACTCTCTAGCCTGTCTTCCCCTCCATGGATCTTTTCTATTTGCTTCTCTTTTGGCCTTCATTGCTGGAGATATTTTACTTTACAAAATCTCATTTTTCTACCATCTCTCTACTACATTCCTCTGATAAGGATGGGATGGAGACACTGAGATGACCGGAAAAGGTTTCTAGTCTCAAGGGGGTTTTGCCATCTCTCCTTTTTGTTGCTGACTGACCCATCTGGCTGGTTTCTCCATAGGCCAAGAGTATTAAACATTTCCAGGATTTCGTTTATTCTTCTTAACCATAGGCACTGAACTAAAGGCCTCCTTTTTCTTTAGAAAATTTGTAATTGCAAATTATTTCTCTGCTGCTTTAAAATGTATGTAAACATTCTCCCAGCCTGCTGCCAGTTTTACAACTCAGGATTGTCTTTCTTAAGAACCTGAGAACCATGTCTTTAAAATGTTAACACCAAAGGAGGCAGCACCCCTGTCTCCCAGTCTCCTGGGATGGTGCAAGCCTTACTTAGATGGGTGCCAACTAGCAAACCCAGAGTGCCTAACCACAGAGAAAACATTTGCAAACTCCGGAGTTACTCAATGTGCTCCACACATCCCCCTTCCCAACCTTCCCCCTGGTAGTTCACTCTTTTTCCATTAGCTCACCCAGAGCTGAAATACCTTCCCACCTTTTGCTTCAGAACAACTGAGTTCAGTCTCTCTTGCCCCTATTGCCACAGTCTTGAATAAAGTCTTCCTTGCCTCATTAAGTTTGTCCAGCGAAATTTTTGTATTGACACGCTTCATTCAGACTGATACTATTACAATAACCTGGTTATTACTCAACAGGAAAGGAGGAAAAGGGGGAGACTAGACAATACAGGCATGCCATTATACAGCTTTGTCAGGAAGCTGCAGTGAACACTCCCCAGGTCTGTTCCCCACAACTCGACGCGGGAAGGGACGGGACAGAGGGAATTTAGATGCATGCCCAGTAAGGTGTGGGTGACATGGGAAAGTACCTGCTTGTAAATCACACCTACAAACAGGTAATTGGCCAGAACAAGGGTGGCTACTGCAAGGGCAGCAACTCTGAATATTTAAGCCCCTGAACAAAGAAAGTTCACTCTCTTGACCCTCTCCCTTGCTGCCAGTGAGGGACTCCTGGCTTGCAGGGTTCCCACGACCTTCATTCTCCCATGTGGCTTACACCCAGGTGAGACCCACAAAATGGACTGATGGACTAAAGCTGTTCCGGACCCAGCTTCACCATGGAAAGGAAACCCTGGACACTGGCCCTGCTCTGCTGAATCCACAGCTGTCCCTTTTCCAGGATTGGGTTAAGGGAACGGATCTTTGCGACCCAAGGAATGCACCTCCACACAAATAAAATTCACTCATTCTCCTGTGCGAGTCCTGGAAAATTCCTTTTCTAAAGATATTGCAAGAGCCACCCCACTCCCACTAGTGTTGGGAAATCTAGCACACTGATTTCTCCTGCAACAAGATACTCTCCCAGAAGGGTACCTTCTTATTCTGCGTGGGCTCTGATATCCCATGCTAGACCAGCCCTCATGGTGCTTGAGTTCTGATCCCCCACACTGGGCTGCCTCTTTGCATGTACACCCTCCTCACCTCTCTGAGGCTCTGATTCCCCTCTGGGTCATTCCTGCAGGTAGATACTATTTTCACACTGTCCAGCTTCCGACTCCCCACTTGAGATCACCCCTCTGGAGGGCCATTATCCTGGGCCCTGATTTACTATTCTGGGCCACCTAGACACCCCTTCCCTTCCACGAGACACCTACCCTTCTCTACCCATATAATGATTTCAGGACTGAATTGTTTGAAATGAAAGAGAAGGAAAGAGCAAGTAAGGGTACAACAGGCCACCCTAGGAAGCGCAGGAGACACAGCAACCCTACTTAATACAAATAATGACAGAAAACTTCCCTAACTTGATGAAGGAAACAGACATACAAGTCCAGGAAGCACAGACAGTCCCAAACAAGATGAACTCCAAGAGGCCCACACCAAGACACATCATTATGAAAATGCAAAAGGTTCAAGACAAATAGAGAATCTTAAAAGCAGCACGAGAAAAGCAGTTAGTTACCTACAAAGGAGTTCCATAAGACTGTCAGCTGATTTCTCAAAAGAAACTTTGCAGGCCAGAAGGGAGTGGCAAGAAATATTCAGGGTGATGAAATGCAATGACCTACAACCAAGATTACTCTATCCTGCAAAGCTGTCATTTAGAATCGATGGCCATATAAAGAGTTTCCCAGACAAGAAAAATCTAAAGGAGTTCATCACCACCAAACCATTATTATAGGAAATGTTGAAGGGTCTTTCTTGAAGAAAAAGATAAAAAATATGAACAAACAAAATGGCAATATATACATATCCATCAACAATTGAATCTACAAACAAAATGAGCAAGCAGAACAGAAACATTCTCATAGATACAGAGAACATTTTGTTGGTTGCCAGATGGGAGGGGGGTTGGGGAAATGGGTGAAAAAGGTGAAGGGATTAAGAAGCACAAATTGGTTGTTAGACTGACAAACCTCAAAGGGAAGGGGGATGGGGGGTGGGAAGAAATAAACCAAAGAATTTATATGCATATATGTATAACCAATGGACACAGACAACAGTGTGGGGGAAGGGAGGAGGGGGGTGGGAGCGGGGAGGATGGGTCAATAGGGGGAAAAGGAGGAACATCTGTAATTCATTCAACAATAAAGATAAATTAAAGAAAAAGAGAGAAAGTAAGGGGAAGAAAGGGGAAGAGGAAGAGTTCATTTATTTTATTCCAGATGTTCTTACCCTGGTTGTACATTAGAACTGCTTAGGGAGCTTTTAAAAATGACTGATGCTTGGTCCTTTTCCTAGAAATCTATGCTTATCCAGTAGAGGTCCTACACATGTGCTTCTTTAAAACTTCCCCAGGTGACAAGTGGAGTCTGGGTTGAGAGCCACTGCTCATTAGGAACAAACAGGAGTGGAATGTAGGAGTGCAGGTGAGTTTGAAGATCTCGAGAATGGACCTGGTGAAAAAGCCTATCTGATGGTTTCCATTTGGTCTTATAGGTAGACAGAAATGTCATCAGATGAGTGATGGCGGTCAAAGCTGTTTAGGGGTTGTTTAGCAGAGAATTATGAATATGCTTATTCATAGAGGGAGACAAAACGTAACCAAGAACTGTAGATTACTGGACAGTGTAGATTGTCTATTTGAAGTTATAAGCGTTCAGTGCCTGATAACAATTCTAAATATTAAATTCATATATATTTTAAAAGTATGTACAGAAAAAAAATGAAAGAATTTAAACAATGAAAAATAGAGATTGTTTATTTGGATACTATGGTGTGTTTTTTTCACCCTTTCTTTGTATATTCTTTTTCTTTTCCTTATTATTTTTTAATAATTAATTTATAAATTTTTTTTTTATTACAGATGTCCCTCCTTTTACCCCTTTGACACACACACACACACCTTGCCTTCACCATACTATTGTCTGTGTTCACTGGTTATGCATATATGGATATAAGTTCTTTGGTTTATCTCTTCCTGCTCCCCCCACCCCCTTTCCCTCTGAGGTTTGTAAATCTGAAAATGAACTATTATTATATTCGTAATAGAAAAAATAATATTTTTCTTTTTTGAAATAATGAAATAAATGATGACCCAGCACACAGAAGAAGTTGGGGTATTATACTAGTTTGTTAGGGTTAACTAGTATCACAGACTGGATGGCTTAAAAATCAGAGATTTATTTCCTCACAAGTCAAGAGGCTAGAAGTCTGTGTGTGGCAGGGTTGTTTCTTCGGAGGCCTGTCTCCTTGGCTTATAGATGGCCTGTTTGCCCTGTGTCCTCACCTGGTCTCTGTGTGTGTCTGTGTTCTGATCTCCTCTTCTTACAGACACCAATCATATTGGATTAGGGTCCGCCCTAATGAGCTCACTTACCTTAATTACCTTTTGAAAGACCTTGTCTCCAAATACAGTCACATGCTGAGATACTGAGGATTCAACATGTGAGTTTTGAGGGACACATTTCAGCCCACAAAATGTGCTTAGATCACACTGAGATTTGAATTTTTTCTGTTTTCCTTTTTCTGCAGTTTCTCCTCACCCTCACCCCCACACCCGCTGGTTTCTTATTCTTGTGGCTTAAATTCTGTCTGGTGAATAGTTTCCAAGCAATTATTCAAATTCATTGGAAATTTTTAAATACTTAACATTCTTCCAAATCCAAACAAGTGTGATCCCAAGCAAGACTGAAACTTCCGGCAGTCCTAACTTCCGGCAGTCCTACTTCCTCCTTCTGCCCCTACCGGCTGCTCTCACACAGACTCAGGTAGAAGCAGAGCATCGGGGGACCAGAAAACTTCACAACCAAATGGCTTAAGTTTTCAAAAAGGATCCTCACAATTATATGTCTCCCAGCCATCAGAAGAGGAGTAAAAAAACAAAGGTTGAAAGCAACTGTTACAAGTTTTTGATATAAAAAGAGAAAGTTTTCAGGAAAATCCTGGTAAGTTGCTGAATCAAACTTTATTTTTATGCTTATGAGGGAAAACTTATTTTTTTTAAAACTCCAGCTGTACTTTGTATATAAATACATATGTTCATACTTGTAAAAATACTGAAATTGATTAGAAATATGAATGGACAAAATACATATCAATATATTTAACTGATGCTAACTTTTTAAGTGTATTTAGGGTGACGAGAGTGTTCCTGGTTGTGTAGGGAGTGGGAAAGACGATTAAAGAAACATCGTAAACAAGTTCAGGAATTTAAGCATAAAATATTGTAAAGGAACCAAGGGTCATGTGAAATTATGCCAAATTCTGTCTTCCATAACTTAAATGTTCTTAAACGATTTACATTTCCATCAATGATACAACTGCAGAGGCTATTTTTCTATGTGTTTCCTTTAAATCCAGCCCATATAGTAATCTGGGTAAAAACTGAACTGAAAACTACTTGAGGAAATGAAACTTAACTTGTTCGTGGTAGTTTCAGTTTGTCAGACCATTAGAGAAGAGTGTGTGTGTAAATATGGAATGTGGAAGAAGAAAAAGAAAGAAAGGATCCCTGCAACATTTTTGTGGTTGCTCATTTATTTTATTAAAAATATTTAAATAGAGAAGAGATGTGCTAGGTGAAGGATGTTCCTTTCACTATTCTTTCAAATCTTCTAAAAATTTCCATAGTAGAAAGTTTGGAGGAAAATATGTCCCATAAACAGTTCCTAAGTCCAATCGATTTCATTTTAATTTCCTGTGACATGATTTTTTGATGTAACAGATTCTCAACAAATACGTTGCTGTAAGACTAGGAAAGGACTGGGTCTCTTCTGCCTACATCTCTACTTCCTTGTAGACATTTTCCGGAACATGACTCTTGCAAACTCAGAAAAGGCAACTAATCTAACAGCTCCTGATCCAAGAAACTCTTGAAGAATTATGTCAAGTTGCTGATACAAAAAGCGGAAGTTCTCAGTAAAGCCCTGGTAAATTTCTAATCATTAAAGATATGTTTCATCAACTTTCTTTAAAAGCTATCTTTTAAAACTAATTCTAAAAACTAATCCAAACTATGGAAATGAATATACTTTCAAGTGTATGTAAGCTATTTCTAAGAAAATGATTCTAAAAGGAATGAAAACCTCACTACTTTCATATACATATTGCTGCATGTAACTTACTGACTGCAGAATTCTTTTAAAAAGAAACCTTCCCACAAGCGTGGTGTAGAATGTTCCTGGAGGTGGAAGGCTCTGGGGATGAGGCTGAAGAGCTAAGTAAAATATAGATCAGAAGATCGGGAATTGAAACATACCAGACTGTGCAGAAAATTGTAGCCAAGTGCAGCTATGCCAAACATTGCCCTCTATAACGCAAGATGATATCAGAAGTTTGTATCTAGTTAAAGATTAAACACTCCAAAGTTTAATTATTTTACTTAAGGATTTCCTTCATAACTAGCTTGCAGAGAGACTGTGCAAAGAAATACATAATTTTCATGTGCACTTTGTAAAACGAAACTAACTTGCTTTACAGTTTTGTTTCTCAAAAACATCAGAGCAGGGCGTGGGCCCCTTGGTCTCCAGCCAAGATTGCAACAATTCCTTCCTGGAGGTAAGAACATCTGTGGGGTGCTGAGGCCCAGCCTCCTAGAGACAGGGCAGGGCACGGGTGCTTGCCTTGCTGGTTTGACACTTCCTGATCGCCCCACCCCCTGCCAACTGAGAAAATATAAGTCCCTAGGAAATAGATCCTGGAATTAAGTACATAAGGAAAACTCTGGGGTTCAGAATGTTCCCAGAACAGAATAAAGGAGATAAGGTGGAGGTCTTCTCCCCAGCTCCAACCAGAGCAACACCTTCACCCATTTCAAGAAGCAGAACAGAAACAACAACCAAGACAACTCTGCTTCTGGTGCAATTCCCCTGCACCGTGAATGGGAAACAGGTTGGCTGAAAGCAGACAATTTAATCATGATGTTATTTTCCTGATCACAACTGCTCCCGCTTTATTTACACTAGGTAGCTTCTTGACAGATATAAAGGACCCCTGTGCTTAAACAGTATGCCAACATTTCAGGATGTAAATTCAATCAGGTAATGTTCACAAAAGGACTTTGTAAGCCTCAGGACAGTGAAGTAGACTACAGTTCTATATAAATATGAACAAGTCATCACCTTAAACTAGGTTGAAGATGCTGATTATGCCAAGGAATTACGTCAAAGCATTATTAAAACCTTCTTGCCCAAATCATTGCCACTTTGAATTAAATACATGACTTCACCAAATATGGATCTTAGACCATATAAGATGCTCATAACTGACAGAGTGAAAAATTCATGTGAAAGCATTACCAAATATATAATAACTTCAAACCATTATGTATCTTCTCAGCTTCCATCACAGGGATGGGCAGCTGAGAAATGTTCTGATGTTATAAAAGGTCTTCATCTTTGAACAATGGGGGATCTGTAAGACAAGGTAAAAGGACCAGTGTGGGCAGGACAGACATCATTCACCCTATCTGAGACAAGTGCTTCCATCTCCCTGCTGGGTCCCCATAGAACTCTAATAATAAAGGAGAAAATGAGGAAGCTGTCTCCCTATAAGAGCACAAAGGCAAGCCCTTCCACCATCCCCATCTCTCTCTTTTTCTCTCTCTCTCCCTCCCTCTCTCTCTCTCCCTCCCTCCCTCTCTCTCTCTCTCTCTCTCTCTCTCTCTCTCTCTCTCTCTCTCTCTCACACACACACACACACACACACACACAGGCTGTCTCTGGGCATGTAGTGGCCAATAGCAGGAAACCCTTCATGTGCAACTTCTTGTAGAATGCTGGACTACTCTGGCTAAGGGAAGATACTACCTCAGATGTGAACAGAATAACTCTGTACAGTGATAAGTCCATCTCCAGAAGAGAGTCCCATTTGCCCAGAGTAGCAAGTGCAATCAACATAGCAGAGGGTGATGCTGAGACCCCCGGAGGTCCTGCTCACTGAGGACCTAGGATAGAAAACCCTGTATGAGAAACGTGCTCCTTCAGGGAGGTAAGTGAGACAGCAAAGGTTAAAAAGGGGTGTCTGGAAACTGGGGCTCAGGTTGCCATAATGCGCCTGTGGATGAAAAACATATATGTACTAACTTTTCTTTTTTAAAAAAAATTCAACTCCTTTCTGGCTCATTATGACCATCTAACTTGGAAGCTGCACTAGAATCTGGCTCAATGGAAGACAAAATGAAGGAATTTCACAACCACAATGAGATCTCACCTCATACCTGTGAGAATGGCTATGATCAAAAAGACAAAAAATAACAAGTATTGGTGAGAATATAGAGAAAAGGGAACCCTGAGGCACTGTGGGCAGGAATGCAAATTCGTGCAGCCACAGTGGAAAACAGGAGGGAGGTTCCAAAAAATTAAAAATAAAACCACTATATGACCCAGCAATTTACTTCTGGGTATTTATCCAAAGAAAATAAAAACACTATCTCAAAAAGATATCTGCACCCCTATGTTCACTGCAGTATTATTTACAACAGCCAAGACATGGAAACAATCTAAGTGTCCACTGAGGAATGAATGGATAAAGAAAATTCGGTGTATACATAAAATGTAGTATTATTAAATCAAAAGAAAGAAAGAAATCCAGCCCTGGCCAGTTTTGCTCAGCGGTTAGAGCGTTGGCCTATGGTCCAGAGAGACCTGGGTTCAGTTCCCGCTAAGGGCACATACCTCGGTTACAGTTCGTCCCTGGCCCCGGTTTGGGTCATGTGGGTGGCAGCCAGTCGATGTGTCTCTCTGACACAGATGTTCCTCCTTCTCTCTTCCTCCCTCTCTCCCTCTCACTCTATCTGAAGATGAATGCAAAAATGTCTTTGGGTGAGGATAAAAAACAGAAAGAAAGAAATCTAGCCATTTGTGACAACATGGATAGACCTGGAAGGCATTACACCAAGTGAAATAAGTCAGACACAGAAAGACAAATACTGTATGATTTCACTTCTATGTGGAATCTTAAAAAAGAACAAAGACAAAGAACAGATTGGTAATCAAAGGCAGGGGACCGGGGTGGGTGAAATGGGGAAAGGTAGGAAAAAAGAAATTTCCCAAGTCCTTTATTCCATAGGCAGTGCTAACATGGATTTCCAAAAATACAGTTCAAGCATTCCACTACTCTAAAAATATTAATTTCTTCATTCAAAAAACATTCACTGAGTAGTTTATGTCAGGCCCTAGGGGTTCACCAGTGAACAGAGGACAAAAATGTCTGCTCTGGTGGATGTTACATTCGAGTTGCTGAGACAGAGAATGAGAGAAATGATTAAGTAAAATACAGTATGTAAATTCTTTTTAAAAAAGAGCCCTGGCCTGTGGTGTTCAGTGGTTAGAGCATCGGCCCCTGCACCTGAAGAGTTGCAGTTTCAAAGCTAGATCAAGGGCACGTACCTAGGTGGTAGGTTCGATCCCTAGCCCCAGTCAGGACAAGTGCTGGAAGCAACCAATCAATGTGTCTCTCTCACATCCAGGTCTCTCTGTCTCTTTCTCTCCCCTTCCTTCCTCCCTTCCACTCTCTCTAAAAATCAATGGAAACAATATCTTCTGATGAGGATTAAAAAAAGAAAAGCAGCAGCAGGGTAGGGTGATGGAAAGTGCTAGAGGAAGGACTGAAATTTCAGAAGGGTAGCCCAAAAAGGCCTTACTGAATTTGAACAAAGGGCTGAAGTAAGTGAGAGCCGAGCTCTGTGTCTGGAGGAACAGCATTCCCAGCAAAGCAATGGCTGCTACAAAGACCTGATGCAGCAGCATGCCTGGCGTGTTTGGGCAAGTCAACCTTGGTGGCTGGAGTGCAGTGAATGGAGTAGGTGGAGGTGATGAAGGTAAAAAAAAAAAAAAAATTGGAGCCCAGCTGGTGTAGCTCAGTGGATTGAGCATTGTCCCATGGACTGAGAGGTCCCAGATCCATTCCGGTCAGGGCACATGCCTGGGTTGTGGGCTCGATTCCCAGTAGGGGGCGTGCAGGAGGCAGCTGATTGATGTCTCACACATCGATGTTTCTCTCTCTAAAAAAAAAATAATAATAATCAACAAAAAATGTATTTTTTAAAAAGTGGAATGGGCCCGACTGGTGTGACTCAGTGGTTGAGCGTCGACCCATGCACCAAGAGGTTGCTGGTTCCATTCCCAGTCAGGACACATGCTCAGGTTGTGGGCCAAATCCCCAGTGGGGGGCATGCAGGACGCAGCCAATCAATATTCTCTATCATCGATGTTTCTATTTCT
This sequence comes from Tadarida brasiliensis, assembly GCA_030848825.1. NCBI lineage: Eukaryota > Metazoa > Chordata > Mammalia > Chiroptera > Molossidae > Tadarida > Tadarida brasiliensis. Next base: position 69,589,466 of record CM061267.1, on the reverse strand, counting down.
CTCCCTCTCCCTTCCTCTCTCTCTAAAATCATTAAAGAAAAAAAAAATTTTTTTTAAAGTGGAATGGACATATCATGTAGGATCTTATGTAAGGACTTTGGCTTTTACTCTGGGTGAGATGAGAAGTCATTGGAGGGTCTTGAGAACAATGATATGATTACATGTGAATTTAAAAACGATAATGTTGGCTGCTGTGTTGAGGACAGAGTCATTGGTGGTGGGGTGAGGACATGATAGGGGTGAGGAAAGTGAGAAAGTAACAGGATCAATGGATTAAAGGTCTTGGTGTTAAAGAAATATGCAATTTTGAGCACTAAAGGTAGTGAGTCTTAGGGGCAGGAGATGGTGGTGAACTGTTTGAATCTGAGATGATGGAGGACTTGGAGATACGGATGATTCTATTAGTTTCCTAGGGCTGCTGTAACCAAGTACCACAAACGGAGTGGCTTAAATATATTGTTTCACAGTTCTGGAGGCTGGGTGTCTTCAAGATCGTGGAATTGGTTCCTTCTGAGGGCTCTGAGGAAGAATGTGGTCCATGCATCTCCCCTAGATTCTGGTGGTTTGTTGGCAATCTCTGGCACTCCTCAGTTTATAGGGGCACCACCCTGGTCTCTGCCTTTATCTTCAGGTGGTGTTATCCCTATGCATGTACCTCTGTGTTCAGATTTTTCCTTCTTATAAAGATACCAGTCATATTGAATTAGGGCCCACGCTAGTGACCTCAGGTTAACTAGTTACATCTGCAACCACTCCACCTCCAAACAAGCTCACATTCTGAGGTACTGAGGCTAGGACTTTAACACATGAGTTTTGGGGGTTCACAATTAAACTCATAACAATTATGATAAGGTCAACAGTGTGACCATGAGAGTGGAGATGGGTGGAGGTCTAGATCATTAGACAAGAAGCAGTCAAGAGGGTGAAAGGCTAATGTATTGAAATGATCATCTACCTGCCTATTGAGCCACCAAAAATTATGACAGGATAGTGTCTGAGGGCATGAGTGTCTCTTCCCTTCAGATGTCTACAGAATGGAGGTCAAAATATATTAAAATGCATAAAAAGGAAATATTCAGCAAATTCAGCAAAGTATGAAATATTTTAAGACTGAAGTTTAAAATAACATAAAAATCATTTTTTTATTCTGCCTTTTCTCCAAGTGACTTCAGAAAAATCTTTCATTAGGAACATGTTTACTAATAACTGTGTATACCACTGGCTCCATACAGTGCTTATTCACAGGTATGGCAGAGCCCCTCCCGTCAGCCTTACCTGAGTTAACAGTTAGGGCCACTGCAGAGAAGACAGGAGGATCAGGGATGAGCCTCCCAGGATCCCAGGTTCAAGGAGACATCTACTGGCCTGTAGTGGCCTCTGCCCAGAATTCTCTTTGGCAGGACCATACCTGGCTCTGGGTCCAGGAGCAGATGCTGCCTGCTGTTGGAGACCACCACACCGATACTCCTGGGACCCACTAGATCAGCGATTTGCAACCAGTGTGCCACAGGAATTTTTAATATTTGCAATGCCTGACTATTTAGTCAGGGGCACTAACTTCTATTCCCTTAGACTGTCAAACAAAACAATGACAACACAACAATAGCCCAATAGCCATCCATGTGAATGGATCAAAATTATAACTAATTTTTTTGTCAGATCAGCAGAAAATATAGTACATTTTTTTGGTGTACCATAGAATTTTAGTAAATAGTTTATGTGTGTCATGGGATAAAAAAGGTTAAAAAGCGCTGCACTAGATAGACCTTTGGCAGTCTACCAGTGTACTATTCCTATCCCTTTAACTCTGTCCCCCAGACTTCCCCCCTCCACCTGCCTCCCACCTTACTCTAGTAGCCCTTCTTTCACTTTACCTGCCCAGGGCCCTCTCACTCCTCCTAGTAGTGCTCCCCTCCTCCTCTCAGGTCCCAGTCCTATGCCCCTTATTCTGTCTTACACAAAACACTTTCCACAATTTTTCATTTGTGATAAATATTTTGAGTGTGTGTGTGTGTGTATCTTTTTTTTTTTTTAATCCTCACCCGAGGACATCTTTTCATTTTCTTCAGATAGAGTGGGAGGGAGAGAGAGGAAGAGAGAGAGAGAGAAACATCGACGTGAAAGGGACACATCGAGTGGCTGCCACCGACACGACCAACCAGGGCCGGGGACAAACTGCAACCGAAGTACATGCCCCTAGCGGGAACCGAACCCAGGTCTCTCTGGACCGCAGGCCGACGCTCCAACCGCTGAGCCAAACCAGCCAGGGCTGTGTGTGTATCTTTAAAAAAAATTTTTTTTCCTCGCCCTGGCCAGTTTGGCTCACTGGTTGGAGCATCGGCCCACGAATCAATGAGTCCCAGGTTCAATTCCAGTCAAGGGCATGTACCTCAGTTGCACTTCGTCTCCAGCCCTGGTTGAGTCATGTGGGAGTCGATGTGTCTCCCTCACATCAATGTTTCTCTCTCTCCCTCCCTCCCACTCTATCTGATGATAAATAGAAAAATTTCCTAAGGTGAGGATTAAAACAAATTTTTTTCCCTCCACTGGACTATAAGTACTATGAAAGAACCTCACATCTCTTTTGGGTACCACTCTTTTTCTTGCACATGATGCCTAATAGGTGCTCAATAAATATTTCATATAATAGGTGCTCAATACATATTTGGTATATAATAGGTACTTAATAAGCATTTTGTTGAATGAATGAACAAATAACACAACTGAAGGTAAAATAACACCTAACTCTGGCTACAATAAGTGTACTAATTCTTGTAGAACCTCTAAGACCTCTGCCAACTACATTGTAAGTAAACAGGATTGATCATCTGAAATATGTTTATAATGTTCATTATTCCAGTTGCTCAAACTTCAGCTAATTTGCTCAGAGCTAGGTGTGTCCTGCAGACTGCAGTCAGAGTGACTAAGAGGACTGAAGTCACTTAGGCACCAAGAAAGTTTCATCAAAGCAAGTAGAAGTTTCTATGCCCAGTCGTTGCACCTATAGACAGAGTAAGGGTTTTGGAATGCTCATGGTAATCACACCATTAATAACGAGCATGAGCTTCTTCTCTGGCCAGTCATAGGGCTGCAGTCCGAGGCCTCAGTTTAGCTCATCCTTCACATTTGACCTCAAGGAGATCTTACTGGGAAGATTTTGCAAACAAACCCAAACACAGATGGGTCAAATTTTCAGTTTGGCTAGGCTTTGAGACTGTTATACACTATATTTTTTAAAACTTAGTCCCTTAAATCTTTCATTTAAAAAATTAAAAATCTTGCCCGTGCCAGTTTGGCTCAGCACTTAGAGTATTAGCCAGTGGACCGAAGGGTCATGGGTTAAATTCCCACTCAAGGGCATGTACCTGGGTTGCAGGTTCAATTCCTGATCCTGATCTGGGTCGTGTGGGGGGCAACCAATCAATGTGTCTCTCTCACATCCATGTTTCCCTTTCTCTCTTTCTCTTTCTCTTTCTCTCTCTCTCTCTCCCCCCCCCCCGCCCTCTCTCCACCACCCCCCTCCCCCCACCCCCCGCTTCCCTACTCCCTCCCATCCACTCTATCTAAAATCAATGGGAAAATATCCTGGAGTGAGGATTAACACCACCACCACCACCAAAAAACACATTAAAATCTTTTTGTATGTTTGTATTTTCTCTCTTTATAATTTAATATTTTGTTCTGTATGATCCTCAATTCTTTTAGTCTATTTATCCTTTACTAGCTTTAATTTCTTATTTTTCCTTATTTAAACAACATATTGATTCATCTTTTTTATTCTGATTCAGTAGATTTGGATTAAGGCCTGAAATTTTACATTTCTGGCAAGCTTCCAAGTGATGTTGATGCTGCTGATCTAAGAGACAACATTTTGAGAACTGCTTTCAAACTTATCAGTACAGTAGAATATTCCAGACAAAATTTTAAAGGTACTAGTGCCTGAACTCCACTCCACTTCCCCAACCAATTAAATCAGAGTCTCAGAATGTGGAGTCCCAGTGACACTAATGTGAACCACGGTTGAGAACCCCTGATCCAGGGAGTTCCAGGATATTCAGCTCTTGCAATTCAACAAAGTATATAATTCTAGGACCTTCATTAGTCTTATATCAATAAGTTAGGCTAAAATGGTTTTAACAAAGTTAAAAATTCATAGTATTATTTTAATCTAATTAATTTGAGGCAAGACAGACCAGTGTGACTACAGCTAACTCTGTAGTATCTCTGAGGGCCACAAGACTTAGCCTACCATTATCCAACATTTTGCTACCACATCCCCCAAAGCTCCAGCCTTGGTGGTCTAACAGTATGAGTTCCTAAAGACAATGGGTGATGAATCAACAACCTGCCTTGTTACTGTATAACAAAAATGGCCAGCTTCCTAGCTGCAGATGAAGTTTCCTATTCTCCAACCCACCTCCACTTATCCAGTTTAGTATTTTAAAGTTTATTTGCAATATCCAGCTATGAGAACCAATTTCTGTATTACTTAAGATTCTGGTTTTGACGTACAGAAAACAAAAAACTTCCACCAAGTTAAACTTAAGAGGGAAAAGTATTATAAGCATAAAGGGGCGTGCCACCCAACTTAGCAGCTACTGCTTATTTCATAATCACAGTTATAATCATCTAGGAAACAAGGGCACTAATTGGAACTATAAAACAGTTAAAATAAGTACCAAGTAGTTTTAAGAACCAACCTTGAACACTACTTTATATATGCTTTTGATATGAATGTATATACATAATTTACTCTGTGACTTCAATAATAAGTAACTACTGATAAACTTATTGTATTACTTTTTCCAAGGAAGAAAGTTGCAGCCGTATAATGAGTGAACAAGTAAATCTACCTGAAAGGATTAAAGACTGGAACAAAGAGCATGTGAAACAATGGGTAACCAAAGACCTTAACATTGATGAGAAATATGGGCAGATTCTGTCCAAAGAAGAAGTGACAGGATTAGTCCTGCAGGAATTAACTGAAAAGGACCTGAGAGACATGGGGCTACCACGGGGTCCAGCAGTTTTGATAAAACGTACATATGACAGATTGAATAAGAGTTCCCCTGAAAATCACAATGAGGGTTCTGGACAATCAGATCATACAAAACCCTCCAAAAAAGAACACCAAAAAAAGCCACAAAAGACAAAAAAAGAGGAACAACCAATGTTATCCAGAGACACCAAAGAACAAGAATCAATTCTCATGAAAGAAAATGCATTAAGTGAAGTAGCGACCACTGAAGACAAAACAAAGAATGAGGTGAAAACTGAGCAGTTGACTTGTATGCCATATCCTTTTGATCAGTTCCATAGCAGCCATTACTACATAGAACATTATCTTCTACAACCTGAAACAGGACCACTCAATCTCATAGACCCAATACATGAGTTCAAAGCCCTCACAAATACAGAAACAGCCACAGAAAAGGACATTCAGATGAAATTCAGCAATGAAGTCTTCCGATTTGCATCTGCTTGTCTGAATTCACGCACCAATGGCACCATCCATTTTGGAGTCCTGGACAAACCTCATGGAGAAATTGTAGGTGTGAAAGTCACCAGTAAAAATGTCTTCATTGACCACTTCAATCAAATGATCATAAAGTATTTTGAAGACAGTGAGATCAATGTAGCCAAGAAGTGCATTCGGGAGCCAAGGTTTGTGGAAGTCTTACTGCAGAACAATACACCATCTGACAGATTTGTTATTGAAGTAGATGTTATCCCAAAACACTCTGTGTGTAAAGAAAAATGTTTCTACACCAATATGCAAAACTGTAAAACTGGAACATGGAAACAAAACGAAGAACATTCACTGTTTGTGAGAGATGGGGCTAGCTCTAAGGATATCCTGGCCAATGCCAAGCAACGGGATGTGGAATTCAAAACATTTTTTGAAAAACTAAAGTCACTAGCAGAATCCCGAAAAGAGGCTGAAGAACATGAGATGAAGGCAAATAAGGAGGAGAGTGAAGGACAAAAGCTGGTTAAACTTCTCATAGGAAACCGAGAGTCACTGGATAATTCATACTACAATTGGTATGTTCTTGTAACAAATAAATGCCATCCAAACCAAACAAAGAACTTAGATTTTGTAAAGGAAATTAAGTGGTTTGCTGTGTTGGAGTTTGATCCTGAATCAGAGAGCAAGGGGGTGGCCAAAGCTTACAGAAAATGCCGGGTAGCAAACCTTCACTTTCCAAGTCAATATGAGGAAAAGACAACTACCTTAAGGGAGAAAATTTCTAGTCTGAACCTTTACGATCAGCCCAGCTGGATCTTCTGCAATGGCAGATCAGATTTGAAAGATGAGAGGTACAAGCCTCTAGAACCACATGTATGGCAGAGAGAAAGAGCTTCTGAAGTTAAGAAACTGATTTTATTTCTCACTGATGAAAATGTAATGACCAGAGGGAAATTTTTGGTAGTGTTTCTATTACTCTCTCCAGTGGAAAACCCAGGAGATCCACTCATTGAAACCTTCTCTAATTTCTACCAAGAACTCAATGGAATGGAAAATATAATGTGTATCTGTGTAAACTCACAGATTTATCGAAAATGGCAAGATCTACTACGAACAAGATTGACAATTGGAAAGGAATTGACAAAGAATAGTATTTCCACTTTAAATTTAGAATTGATAAACAGTACTATCCTTAAACTAAAACCAGTCACTCAGTCACCAAGAAGGTTTTTGCCTGCCCGAGGATCAACTTCGGTTATCCTAGAGAAGAAGGAGGAAGAGATCTTGACTGCACTGGAAATTCTCTGTGAAAATCAGTGTAAAGACACAGATATTGAAAAAAATGAATCCAAATTCCAAGAATTTAAGAAAACACAAGAAGAGCACTTTTATCGAGGTGGCAAAGTATCCTGGTGGAACTTCTATTTTTCTTCTGAACACTATTCTTCAGCTTTTGTCAAAAGAGACAACTATGATAAACTTAGACTTCTGATACAGAATTGTTCAGACTCTCCTAAACAAATATTTGTAAGAATTATCGATCTTTATCATCATCCAGGCTGTGGGGGTACTACATTGGCTATGAATGTTCTCTGGGACCTAAGGAAAAACTTCAGGTGTGCTGTGCTAAAAAACAAAGCCGCTGACTTTGCAGAAATTGGAGAACAAGTAACCAAGTTGATTACTTATAAGGCAACCAGCCATCAGGATTACATTCCTGTCCTTCTCCTAGTGGATGATTTTGAAGAACAGGAAAATGTCTATGTTCTACAGAATACCATCCATTCCATTTTAGCAGAGAAGGGTTTGAGATATGAAAAAACACTGGTAATTATCTTAAACTGCATGCGATCTCAGAACCCTGATCAAAGTGCAAAACCAGCAGACAGCATTGCACTACAATACCAACTTTCTTCCAAGGAACAAAGAGCTTTTGGGGCCAAACTGGAGGAAATGGAGAAGCAACACAAGAACTGTGAAAACTTTTATTCATTCATGATCATGAAAGAAAATTTTGATAAAACGTATATAAAAAATGTAGTCAAGAATATCCTAAAAGGACAGAATACTAACAGCAAGGAAGCACAGCTCATTTCTTTCCTGGCTCTATTCAACTCATATGTTACTGATTTTACAATTTCAGTGTCACAATGTGAAATATTTTTGGGAATCGCAAGCACTCGTACGCCCTGGAAACCTGAAAGCCTAGAAGAGAAGATGGGAACCTATTCTACACTTCTGATAACCAGTGAAGTCGCAGAATATGGAGGAAATGAAGGAGTGCGCATCATTCACCCTCTGATTGCCACTTGCTGTCTAGAGGAACTGGAAAGAAGCTGTCACTTGGATAAGTGTCAAATTGCATTAAAGATATTAAAAGAGAATTTATTCTATGTTTCTGGAATAGGAAGAGACAAATTTCAACATGATGTGCAAACTCTTCTGCTTACAAGGCAGCGCAAAGAGTATGGAGATGAAACAGACACTTTGTTTTCTCCGTTAATTGAAGCTTTACAGAATGATGAAGTTGAAAGGGTCTTGATCGAAGGAAGTACTCGATTCCCACAAAATGCATTCATTTGTCAGGCCTTAGCAAGACATTTCTACTATAAAGAGAAGGACTTTCACAGGGCTCTGGATTGGGCAAATAAGGCCAAAATGAGAGCACCTAAAAATTCCTATATCTCAGATACACTTGGTCAGGTCTACAAAAGTAAAATCAAATGGTGGTTGGATGAAAACAAAAACCATACGAATATCACTGTTAATGATCTAAAACATTACCTAGAAGCCGCAGAAAATGCATCAAGGGCGTTCAAAAAATCCCAAGAAGAAACTGATAGGAAAGACTATGAAACAGAGACCTGGTCACTACAGAAGTCCAAAAGAAAATATGACATGTATAATACAGCTGGTTTCTTGGGTGAAATAGAAGTTGGTCTTTACACTATTCAGATTCTTCAGCTTACTCCCTGTTTCCACAAAGAAAATGAATCATCTAAAAAAACTATGGCAGAATTTTTATCAGGAAAGTGGGATATTCCTACAAAATCAAAAAATGAATATTTTTTGGCTCTTAGTAACTTCACATCCTACTTACAAAATTTACAATCAGATATGAAAAAGTGCTTTGACTTTTTTGCTGATTACATGGTTCTTTTGAAAACAAGGAATGTCCGAAAGGAAACAGCGGAATACAATTTAAGCAAGAAGGTCAGTCATTTTTTCAGTAAGTACAGGGAATATTTCTGCCATGTGGACTTGGGTCCATTACAAAGCAAAGAGAGTCTGTTACTCCAAGAGGAGAATTGCAGGAAAAGTCTAGAAGCTTGGAAAGCAGATGGATTTTCTGGACTTCTAGAATATCTTAATCCAAATCACAAAGAGGCCACAACCATCATGGAAAGTATAGTGGACAAATATGCTCTCCTCTTGAAGCAAAATCCAAATACACGGCTGGCAAAGGACAAACAAAATTTCATTTTAGCCAACATTATTCTCAGTTGTCTAAAACCCAACTCCAAGTCCATTCAGCCACTTACCACACTTAAAAAGCTGCTCCGAGAAGTGTTACAATTCGTAGGACTAAGTCACCAATATCCAGACCCTTATTTCTTGGCCTGCCTCCTGTTCTGGCCAGAAAATGAAGAGCTAGATGAAGATGCCAAACTATTGGAAAACTATGTTTCATCCTTAAATAGAGCCTTCAAGAGACAGTACAGGAGCATGTGCAGGTCCAAGCAGGCAAGCACACTTTTCTACCTGGGGAAGAGGAGAGGCCTCAACCGTCTTGTTCACAAGGCCGAGATAGAGCAGCACTTCAGTCAAGTACCAAATATAAATTTCTTCTGGCAGAGCGGAGATGTGTGGAAAAAAAAGGAAGTCAAAAATCTCCTGTGTCGTCTCACTGGTCTGGCTGAGGGCAAGAAACTTTCTATCGAATATGGAACAGAGAAAAAAATAAAAATACCAGTGACATCTGTTTATTCAGGTCCACTCAGAGGAGGTGGCAACATAGAAAGAGTGTCCTTCTACCTAGGGTTTTCCATTGAAGGCCCTCTAGCATATGATATAGAAGTTATTTAAGACGATGTATTAGCTCAAATATGTTTATTCATATTTCTCTCTGATCTTATTCCCTCTATCCCCATGGCATTTTGATGGCATCATTAACTTACCTCTAATCACAGATTTTGATTTGACTCCGCAAATAAATTATAAGCCTTTGTAGGGCACCAAACATGTCTACACACAGAGCTTGGCACACAGTAGAATCCACTGTTCCTTGCCAGCACCAGGAACGATTTATATATGTGCTCTCAACTGACACATTTCATTAAGAAATTTCAATTGATATCCACTGGTCACATCATTACTGGTTATATGGCAATAAAATCTGTTTTAATTCTATCACTCTTATGAATTTTCTGAATTATGAACTATTTATTCACTGTGAAAGCAGAGACTTAAATAAAATGAATATGGAAGGAAAAGCCCCTCTTCAGTTTACTGAACTCAAACACAGAGATCCACACCAGAGTGCCACCTACTTCATCTTGGTAGCAATAAAAATGTATGTGGAAGGTAAACATTTCATTCCCATCCTCCATCTACCCTTACACACACACACACACACACACACGCGCGCGCGCGCGCACACACACACACACACACACACACAATTCCTTGTTCCCCTTGCCCTTCTCTCATCCATTGCTTTGGAAAGGGGATGAGAGAAGACAACCGAGTAGCCACAAGCTTGAACTCTGTCCATCCTCTTGCTCCATTTCCAGATGAAACTGTTTCTTTGTCCAGTCTTGCCTCCTGTCAACACAGCATCTCCATCTGTTCTTTACATCCCATCTCCCAGGCTTCTGTTTTCATTTACTTTCCTCTTTACTTCTCAACCTGTGCCATATGAATGCTGTTCTCTCTGTCAAATATTCTCTTATTTTTATCCAACATTATCAGAATATGGCTATTCTGATTTCTCTACCACATGTGAGTTCAAGTACCCAACCACCAGGAAGTCTTCCCTGCCCAATGCAACCCCAGCCTGATTAGATGACTTCCTCCTGGTTATATGTGCTCTCAACTTGCCAGCACCAGGAATGCCGTCCGTGTTATTGGAGAAATGCATGGACTGTCTTTCCCCGTTGTTAGTGGGAGTGGGGTTCATGGCGTGCCACTGGAATAAGCATTTCTGGAGGCCCCCACGACAAGATGATATGTGCTAGACAGCTTTATTTGCGTGGAATTACATCCCTCAGTTTCCAAAGTCCCAGTTCCCTTAATTCAGTGCTAGAAGAGGTGCAGCTGGAGATTCAGCAGAGCTAGAACCAAAGCCACGTTCCAAAGTTTCCATTCCATAGTGGAGCTGGGTTCAGTACAGAATTAGCCTAGTGACAGTCTGTCAGTTCACTGTGTGTGTGGGGTCCACATGGCCATGGGCTCTCTGGCCATGACCTGTTCCCAGGTTTGATTGACAGGGAAGCACCTTCCCTATTTCACCCAGACATCACTGGGTATGCATCTGTTTGGCCTTCCGATTCCACCTTTCGTGTTCATTAATAACAGGGTTTGTTACAATGATATCGCCAAAAGCTTGCTCCTACAATTACACCAGCTGAACAGCCTCCAACAGCATTCTAGAGCTTGGATTTTAAGAGATATCTATTAAAATGAAGAGAAACATCTGCTGATATAGATTAAATTGAATACTTAACAAATATATATTTATTTATCCATTACTTTATACCTCCTTATAATGTAACTTAGAAATTGCTGGCTTCAGCCCTGGCTGGTTTGGCTCAGCGGTTAGAGCGTCGGCCTGCGGTCCAGAGAGACCCGGGTTCGGTTCCTGCTAAGGGCATGTACTTCGGTTGCAGTTTGTCCCCGGCCCTGGTTGGTCGTGCGGGTGGCAGCCACTCGATGTGTCCCTTTCACGTCGATGTTTCTCTCTCTCTTCCTCTCTCTCCCTCCCATTCTTTATCTGAACAAAAAATGAAAAAAATGTCCTCAGGTGAGGATAATAAATAAATAGAAAGAAATTGCTGGCTTCAAACCCAATTCCTCTTGTCATCATGATGTCTGTTTCCTAACAGGGTTCTTTCCACCAGTTTCTATGAGTCTCTGGGGAATACTCCCATGCTCCATGGACACGTCTCTGCTGCTAGAAGCCATACCTGCTGACGATCCTGCTCCAAACAGCTGCTTCCCTCTTTTGCAGTCCACCTGCCCCTCTGGTTAGCAGATTCTTCCAAGTGGCTGCACTCCCCGAAGGGCTCATAGGCCAGTCCCTTAATCCTTTCCAACTCAGCTAAGACTGGGCTATAGTATTTAGCTACACTTAACTAAAGGCTTGACAAGAGGGAAAAAAATTGTAATAGAAGTAATAAAAACGATTGCATGTTCCTGTCATCCATGACTACCCTCAGAGTTTGCAGGCCCAGATCCTATACAAAGTTTTTCAAGGGGATTCTCTCACCTCTGCACCCCTTTCAACAGCCATGTTGTAGGGTGGCCCTTGCTCAACTCTCCCAGATGAGAAGACCCCTAAACATGAATCCTTGACTCAGAGGTTAGGCTATAAACCCTTTAGGGTCACCAGAAAGAATTGTTTTTTCTGAAAAGAAATATACAATGCAGAGATGACACCCTACCCACTATGAGGACAAGGTTTCACATGATTACGCAGATAAGTTCAAGTCCTCATTTCAGAAGAGATTCTGGGCTTTCTTCTTCTAGAATCAAGAGCCAATTATAATGCTTTACCCAAAACAAATGCCTAGTCTTTCTTCAAAGGTGAATCCATGTTCTACCTACAGGAAAACAGGGAAACGTAGCCTTAAATTCCAGTTTACCCCTTTCCACCATCTATATTTCAAATATATTGGGATCCAATTTCTGCTCAGGGAAGTCCACTGAAAATAAAAACAATAATTTTCAACTGATTCGTTTCTGCAAACTCCTTCCCTTTTCTTTCTTTTCTGAATTTCCATTGGGGAAAACAAAGTGAAAAAAGAAATTGCTGGATGGAGTATTTGTTTGTGATACTGCGCATTAATTCTACCACTCCTTTCCTCAACTCCTGGCTCAGGAGGACTCAGTGCCCTCAGGTTATCTGCAGCCTACACCATAAATCACCAGCTCTACCTGCACAGGTAAATTAACTCACCACTGATAACAGCACAACAAATGGTTACCCTAACAGGTCTTATAATTTGGAAACATGGTGGACCAACATAGCCAGTGGAAAAGTTCATACTTGTAAAACAGACAGGCTTACCATGCAAGCCTAACTGTGACAGTCATTCATCGAGTTAGTATACAGAGGTAAGTCACAACTCTGGTGTTCTCATTTGTAAGATGAGGAAGAGAAACTTGGTTTGCAAGCATCCGATGAGGATTAAACTGGATAGCATAAGTTACATGTCTGCCACTCAGTAGGCAATCTTATTAGGAGGCAAATTTAAATATATTTATTGAGATAATTCACATACCATAAAATTCTCCCATTTAAAGTATACAACTCAATATCAATATGTGTTCGTATATCATCAGCACTATCAGCAGAGACAATTTGAGAACACATTCATCACCCCAGAAGAAACCTTGCACCCATTGGCAGTCAATCATCATTTATCCCTTCCCCAACCCCTGGCAACAATTCTTCTGTCTCTGGGGATTTGCTTACTCTGGACATTTCATATAATTGGAGTCATACAATATGTAGTCTTTTGTGAATGGCTTTTTTCACTTTGCATACTGTTTTCAAGGTCCATCTATGTGGTATCATGTATCAATATTCCATTCCTTTTTATTGTCAAATAAAATTTCTTTGTATGGATAGACTACATTTTGTTTATCCTGTAATTAAAGGCAATTTACTTTTATAAAGCACTAAATGAATATTGTTTTATGCATCTCAGAAGGGTGTTATTTTATCAATTTTGCTTAGGCCTTCTTCAATTTAAAAACTAGCTATCTATGTTGCTCCATTTCAGTCTTTGGTTAAAGGGACTTATTCACTGAGACTCTAAGTCAAGCCCCTTCCCCTAACCACACAACCTTTGTTTTCTCACACTATATTGTTTACCTGTTTCCCAACACTCATCCTCCTACGTAGGTATGCTGCATTACATCAATATATATGATTTTAAATAAAAACAATATTTCTACAAGAGTTACAAATCTAATGATCACATTGGTAACAGGGAATAGAACTGTTTGATAAAAACAAAACAAAACAAAACAAACCCACAGTGTTTTCAGTTCATGCTCACGCCCAAATTAAGTATGAACTGGAAAAAGAAAAATTATACTCTGGATGATTCTTCAACAATTTGAAATGTGTTTTTTTTTTTTCCATTATTATTTAAGAGAGAAAATATTATTCCTGAGTACCAAATATGCATGAGTGACCTAAGTGCAGAATATCTGAAACATGGTTGGCTTCTACTGAGCACGATGAAGCCACCTTGCAATATCTCATCAGACGTAGATAAATACAGATCCTTCACATCACCAAATCCCTTGGAGAACTATCATTCTATTTCCCATATTAACAATGCTTTCAATATTTCCTCAAAACATATGACTCAATAAACAAAGAGAATGGGTTAGAGAAAACTAAACTAACGTTAAGCTTGGTATTCCTCTGAAGGGTAACAGGTATATTAGTTTGGAAATACTGACGATATGAACTACACACCCAATGTGGGATTTATAATCACGTGAATAGTACTTAGTGACCAAATAGATGCTTAACTAAGAGAATTGTAATAATAAGGAAGAAAGTTTTAAAGAGAAGTCAAAGGTCAAAGGTCTGCTTACCTGAATAACCCTTGAGTGTATAAAGCATACCCACACTCTCAGAGTCTAACCAATCTTTTCTTTTTTTGAACACATTGTGGAATAGACACTCTGCTGTCCAAGCATGCCTAGTCCCTGTGGGAAGCTGGGCCTTCCAGGGTAGACAGTTGACAAGGTTGTATCTGATGCTCACAGGGCACAAGCCAGTTCCTGAAGGGAGTGTGCTCTTCAAGGAGCCTCATGTGCTCCAAAAATGAAGATGTGTATTGAGTATAAATAGCTACAGGAAGATTCAACTTGTTCTTACAGTTCTTATATTAGAAAAATGAAAAACATCATTCACAGTGAGTCATGGCATACGATTTATAGGTCCATCCAGAAAGAAAAATTGGTAATAGCTGCAGAGTTAACAAGAAATATCCATGTGGTCTGCTGTTATTTAAAAAGTACCTCAATTGTGTGCAAAGAAGGAAGATCTCCCTGGTAGAATACTATATCCACACGTTACCCTCATCATGTCACTTTACCTTGTTCTTTCAACCAAATGTATAAAGTTTCTAACTGCCCACTCAAAGTGTACGAAGCAGATTTGTTTTGCTAGCTCATCTTGGGAGTTATGAAATCATGGTCATTACAGATATTGTAAAAATATCAACATTGGCCAATGGGTGCCACATCTGACCACTCCTAAGATAGTGAGAACACACTAGACATTCTAACATCGGGCCAGGTATTATTGGCAGTGTACCAATTATACTAAATCACCTGTTACTCACAGATGAGGGTGTGCAAAATTGTGATGCCTGGCAGCCTCAGACCCTTGATACTGGTGTGATGAACATCATTATTTCCTTATTCCTAAACTAGGAGGCGAGATGACATCAGTTTCTTATCTCATTTTGACTTATACAGTGGCCTGTCACACAGACTGACCACACCTTAAAGAGGATTGTTTCTGGTACAAATTTTGACAAAGCCTTCACAGTTTTTCATAAAGTTAAACACACATCTGTTTGATCAAGCGATTCCATGTCAAGGTTTTTACCAAAGAGAAATGAAAACATATGCCCACATAAAGACTTGTTTAAAAATAGTCATAGCAGCTTTACTCATGACTTCCAAAACCTGAAATAACTCAATATCTATTTAAAGGAAAATGGGTGAATAAATTGTGTTACATTGACAAAACAGAATACTATTCAACAATAAAAAAAAAAAAAAGAACAAACTACTGATCTATGCGACACTAGGAACAATCTCAATTATGTTATGTTGAAAAAAAGAAGCCAGTCACAGAAGAGTATATACCATATGATTCCATGTATATGAACACCTGGAGCACGAAAAACTAATCGACGGTGAAAATAAATCCAAGGGTGGTTTCCCCTGGAGGATGTTAGGAGTGAGTGGGGAGAGACATGCCATACAGAAATGTTCTGTATCTTGAATGGGGTGTGGGTTATTCTGGTCTGTCAAACCATTTGTGCCCTGGGCGTATTAGTCACGATTCTCCAGAGAAACAGAACCAACAAGTTATAAATAAATGCAGACATACATGTGTATGTGTGTGTGTGTGTGTGTGTGTGTTTAAATTGATATATAACTATTCAAACTATATATACATAGAGTGAGTCACATTATTTAACATCTCTGTTGCTCAGTTTTTTCAGCCATAAAATGGACATAAACATAGTATCTACCTCAGAGGACTTTTGCGAAGAGTAAATAAGTCAACAGTGCATGGTACATAGCAAAGAGCCCAGTAAATGTTTAAAACCCACATAAAACCTGTGTGCATCAACAGTGGAATGTCGAAACCGAAAGCTAATTGAGCACACAAAATAAGTGTTAGCACTTGCTGTTAATTTTTTTATTAATTATTTTGTTACAGATGTTTCTCCTTTTTTACCCCCAGACACTCTCCTCCCAATCCCCCACCCCCCACCCCAAGCATTGTTGTCTATGTCCAATGGTTACGCATATATGCATATAAGTTCTTTGGTTTATCTCATCCTTGCCCACCCCACCTCCCTCAAATCCCCCTACGCCCCTGAGGTTTGTCAGTCTGAACCGTACTCCTTTCTATGTCTCTGGGTCTATTTTGTTCATCGCCTTATTTCGTTCTTTATATTCCACAGATAAGTGAGATCATGTGGTATTTGACTTGCTCTGACTGGCTTATTTCACTTAGCATAATACTCTCCAGGTCCCTCCATGTCATCTCATAGGATAAGGAATCTTTCTTTCTTACAGCTGCTGTTAATTTTTTTGTTATTTTGGTGTGTGTGGCTCTTAGGCAGTTCTCTACCTGGCCCTGAGACTGACCTTAAAAAGATAAATCCCTACAAAGTGGCCATGGGAGGTCCCAAGCCTGGTCAGCCCTCAAAGGAGTCTCTGAAAGCCATTCCTTTACACTTTGGAACACACATGGATGGTGAACCCACCTTGGAAGGCTAGGGAAAGACCAACCTAAGCTGTTTCCACCCTGGAGCTTCACAAGGCTCCCAACAACAATGAAAACTGGTATTCCCAGGGGATCCACTCAGATGTCCCAGGGTTTGTCTGCACCCAAGACAAGGCTCTCAGCAGTCCTCAAAACTCAAGCAAAAAACAGATTTGAAACCTTTGGATTTTAAGCAAACAGACCAGAAGGTGGCAGAGTTAAGAACTTATTAAAAAAAAAAAAAAAAAAAAGAGCATTTCACAGAGCAGAGTCACTTCTAGAAACTCAGATCTAGGAAAATGAAACCAAAAGCAGACCACAGGCTTCCTTCCCCCTATCTGCCTGCCAGTTTCGACTGGCCCATTTCTGAGACACACCCTTTTTTTTCCTGAGCCAGTTAGACCTCGGACCGAGGTAAAAGCAGAGTAGAAATAAACGCTCATGAAAACTGAAGGAAGAAATGTCTCTCTGACATTGTAGGAGGAAGAAAACACAGGCCTTAGATGTTTTCTGCTCTAAAATACATGGTGTTCCTCTCATTTATGAGAAGACATTTGCAAGACAATCAGGGTAAGTACAATCTCTCTTATTAATATTATTATCACTATCTATAGCAGCATTTTATTGAATAGGAAGAAATCTACTTTTCATTTAGAAAACTGAAATATACATCAAACCAAAACTAATATTTAAGCCTAGATAGTCTAGACTTCATTGCTGGGACAGGGGTCAGCTTTATATTACTTGAAAAATGAGTCATAACATTCCACAAAAGATGCAATTGTAAAATAAAGGCACTTTTATTGATGAAATCCTCTAAGACATTAGCATCTTCAGAAAGAACATATGAAAATTGAAAGATATGCTTCACATTAATCAAAGATTTACTCTAAGAAGCAGGAAGTTGCCAGAAAATCAAACTCCTCAAAGACTGTCAGATATTTAGTGTCAGGTGATAGATATAGAGAGACAAACCATAGACAGAGAGACAAAGAGAGAGAGACAAACGGCTAGAGGAAATCCTTGAAATTATGGGAGCTATATGTTCCTGTTCAAGATCCAAGGTTTTTATGTCTGATTTCCTCCAAAGCAAGGAACAAGGGGGTGGGGGGTGGGGGGTGTCACATTTCTAAATAAAGGCCTGAAATTCAATTATCTTTAGAAAATGGCAAACCCCAGAGCTAACCCTTCAGTTAATACATGTGTGTGGATTCAATCATGTAACAGATTGTTCCCTTTTATGTACTGGTCGCTGAGAAGCTCAGAACTAAAATTTCAGACCCCTTCTAATAAAGTCTATAGAATTGAAAAGTTATTTTAGGCACTAACTTTACTCCATGGCTTCATTTTTTCCACCTTTCATCTTCCCCAATTAGCCTTCCCCCTGACTTCTCTACCCAGGGGTTTTCACATATGTTTGATCCTGAATGACTTTCTGAATCACCTAAAAACCATTTAGGGCCCTGGCTGGTTTGACTCAGCGGTTAGAGCGTTGGCCTGCGGTCCAGAGAGACCCGGGTTCGGTTCCCGCTAAGGGCATGTACCTCAGTTGCAATTTGTTCCCGGCCCTGGTTGGTCGTGCGGGAGGCAGCCCCTCGATGTGTCTCTTTCACGTCGATGTTTCTCTCTCTCTCTCTCTTCCTCTCTCTCCCTCCCATTCTATCTGAACAAAAAATGGAAAAATGTCCTCGGGTGAGGATAAAAAAAAAAAAAAACATTTAGGAACAAGGGAGGATATAAAGGAATCCTTAATATGTGAAACATCTCTGAACAGTAATGTAAATGTGGAAAACGTAGAAGTTAGCAATCATTCCTCTAATGCGGTGATTTTCACCCTTTTTCATCTCTTGGTACACATGAACTAATTACTAAAATTCTGCAGTACACCAAAATATACATATTTTGTCAATCTGGCAAAAAAAATAGGTGTGATTTTGATTCATTCACATTGGACGGCTATTGTGTTGGCTGTTTTCATTTTTTTATCTGCCAATCTAAGGGAAAAGAGGTCAGTGCCTCTGACTAAATAATCAGTTATTGCATGTTGTAAAAATTCATGCAGCACACCAGTTGAAAATCGCTGCTCTAGTTAATATTCTCCCAGAGTGGCATCTTCAACAATTTTTTTTTTTTAAGTAAGTTCTTAAAAGGCACAGCTATCAAGACTCCATAAAAGGCTTTAGAGGAAGCAGTGTGAAAGAGCAAGCTGTCAATCATGATGTAAAGAACACGGACACAGACAACAGTATGGTGCTTACCAGAGGAGAAGGGGGTGTGGGAGGATGATGGGGGTACAGGGGGTCAAATACATGGTGACGAAAGGAGCCTAGGCTTTGGGTGGTGAGCATACAATGCAATATACAGATGATGTTTCATAGAATTGTACACTTGTAAACTTATGTTATTAATTAATGTCATTCCAGTGAATTTAATTTAAATAAAAACAGAAAATATCCATAATGTGGTAGAGAAAATAGTTAAAAGCCATTTCTTTTTTATTTGCTCACATTCCCAACCAAACATTCAGGCCCAGCTCCCCATTCACCTGGCTTTATGTTTTCTCAGGTACATGGTATGCAGCTCATGCACGAATCAAATAATCCATCCAATTCAACACTCAGTCTCATAATCTGATTTTTGAGGTATCGCAGAGCAGACTAGGGCTGAGTTTGTAAAACTGTTACTGGAAATCCGGGAAACCCCTGTAGTATATTGGTAGGATGCTGGAAGATGTGGTGCCTGAGAACGCCAGGTATGAAGATTCAGGAGTCTGAACACAGCCAGCAACAGAACGTTCAGGTGCCCCCTGCTTTAGACATTACAACAGGGTGCAACAGGGTGGAGTAGATGAGATTAGCAGATGGACACATGAAAATGACACATGGGAAGTTCCTAGAGGAGGATGGGATCGGGTTTTAGACAATATAAAACCGGTAGGAATCAACAGAAGTATGTACAACTAAAAGCTAATCCCGGGATCTGAGGCTGCAATAATAAATCTCTAGTAATAACTTTCAGATTCAGATGCCCAGAACTGAGTTCATCATTATCCTTGATTGGTAACATACCATTATCTTTTACTATGCAAGTACCTCTTTTATTTTATTCATCAGTTTATTTTACCATGAATTTTGGAGGCGTCATTGGCTTTTTACATGAAGTACAATGTATAGGAAATGAACAAATCTTGCCCTGGTTGGTTTGGCTCAATGGTTAGAGTGTCAGCATGCCCACTGAAGGGTCTCTGGTTTGATTCCAGTCAAGGGCAAGTACCTGGTTTGCAGGTCAGGGTCATTCAGGAGATAACCAATCAATGTGCCTCTCTGACATTGATGTTTTTCTCTCTCTCTCCCTCACTCCCTCCCTTCCTTGCGCTCTCTGTCTAAAAAATAAATAAATAAATGGAGAAATATCCTCGGGTGAGGATTAACAAACAAACAAAAAGAACAAATCTTAAGGTTACAGGTGTATGAAATTTTTTGTATATTTATCAGTGTAACCACTAACCAGATCAAGATATAAAATTATCAATCTTAAAAATTAAACAACAAAGGTTATCAAACAGTAAATGATTTTATTTGGGAATAGAAGAGGAACTGTAATTTGGGACATGCAAACTATGGCAGACCAAAGGCAAGTACAGAGCAGAAGGGAGGTCTGTTTGGGAGGGGGTTCTTGGGGGATATTGGGGAGGGCTGTTTTAACAGGAGCACATTGCCGGGGTGGAGAGTTGTACAAGGTTGTGGCGGTTTCTTATGGGCAGCAAGGGACAGGCAGTTGCTATTACTGAGACAAGCACAGAAAAGGAGAGCTCTCCCTTCATGGCTTCCCAGCTCCATGTTGAATAAGGTTTCCTTTATTCATTTTCACAAAATATTTTTTGTGCCACTCCCCAGAAAATACTGCCCTGTCAGAAGGTAACCACTGAATGCTGCTGCAATAGATTAATTTGCCTGTTCTTGAACTTCATAAAAATGGAATCCTACATTATGTTTTCTATCATAATGAGCACATTTAACTTTATCAAAACTGCCAAATAGTTTCCCAAAGTGGCTTAAATAATTTATATTTCCACCAGTAATGTATGAGTGTCCCATTGATTCTACCTCATCACTGACATTTGCTACTGCCAGGCTTTATTTTTAGCCATACAGCTAGGTATGTAGTAGTATTTCATCGTAGTTTTACTTTGCTTTACAATGATGGTTAAAGATTTTGGAACACTTTTAGATTCCGGTTCATCATATCCACCCATGTGACAGTATAAAGCCCCACTGGTTTCTCTTCCTCCCAGCAGCCCAGGTCCTCAAGCCCAGCCCAAAGCTTACCTAGGAAGGGATCTTCCCTCTCTGGAATTTCAGTTCAACCAGTCCTTGTCATCTACAACTCTGTGATGACTTCAAAAATATGTTTTGTAATTTATCTGACTTTTTTTTTAATCTAGTTGTTAAAGTGGGAGTGTTGTTGGCCTGCTGGAATCTACTACATCACACTGGGAAGTGGGACTCCTTCCACTTCTTAAGTCAGTTTTGGTAAGTATATTCTCAAGAAATTTGTTCAGTTCACTTCAGTCTTCAAATTTATAGCGTGTGATATTAACTGTGCCATCTCTTTAATTTCTTGGTCACTCTTTCCATAGGTGTGTCAATTTTATTACTCTATCAAAAACAACTTTTAGGCTTCTTTGATTCTCTCTATTGTAACTTTCTTTTCCATTAAATAGATTCTTGCTCTTTATTTTTTCCTTCATTTTTCTACTTAATTCTGCTTTATACTGTTGTTCTTCTTTGAACTTATCAAATTTACACTTAGTTTATACTTTTCAATAATTCTTCTAGTTTTATAAAAGCATTTAGGCTATAAATATCCTCTCTAAGTATTGTTGACACTGTATCTTACAAATTTTTTATTTTTATTTTTATTGTTGAAAGTATTACAGATGCATATTAGTTTTTGGTTTATCTGTTCCCGCCCTCCACATCCCTTCCCTCTGAGGTTTGTCAGTCTGTTCCCTACTACCATGTCCCCAGATCTATTTTATTTGTCAGCTTATTTTGTTCATTAGATTCCAAAGATAAATAAGATAATATGATACTTGTCTTTCTCTGACTGGCTTTGTTTACTTAGCATAATACTCTCCAGGTCCCTCCACGGCATCTCTAAGGGTATGAGATCTTTCTTTCTTACAGCTGAATAGTATTCTTCTTAGTAAATGTACCACAGTGTTTTTATCTACTCATCTACTGATGGACACTTGGGCTATTTCCAGATCTTAGCTATTGCAAATAGCGCTGCTATGAACATAGGGATGTATATACACTTTCTGATTGGTGTTTCAGGCTTCTTCGGATATATTCCTAGAAGTGGAATCACTGGGTCAAATGGCAGTTCAATTTTTAATTTTTTGAGGAAATACCATATTGTTTTCCATAATGGCTGCACCAGTGTGCATTCCCACCAGCAATGTACTAGGGTACCCTTTTCTCCACATCATCACCAGCACTTGTTGTTTGATGATTTTTTGATGGCAGCCATTCTGGCAGCTTTCTGGTGATACCTCATAGTTGTTTTAATTTGCATCTCTCTGATGATTAGTGACATTGAGCATTTTTCATATGTCTCTTGGCCATGAGTAAGTCCTGTTTGGAGAAGTGTCTATTCAGGTGTCTCTCTCCATTTTTTATTTGCATTGTTTATCTTCCTTTTGTTGAGTTGTATGAGTACTCTATGTATTTTGGAAATTAACCCCTTATCTGATGTATCATGGGCAAATATGTTCTCCCATACAGTGGATTCCCTTTTCATTCTCATGCTGGTTTCTTTGCTGTGCAGAAACTTAGTAGTTTGATATAATCCTATTTATCAATTTTTTTCTTTGTTTCTCTTGCCCTAAGCAATGTATCAGTGAAAATTCTGCTACATGTAATGTCTGAGATTTTGCTGCCTACATTTTCTTCTAGGATTTTTATGGTTTCACGAGTTACATTTAAGTCTTTTATCCATTTTTATTTTATTCTTGTGTATGGTGTAAGTTGGTGGTCTAGTTTCATTTTTTTACATGTACCTGTCAATTTTCCCAACACCATTTATTGAAGAGGCTGTCTTTACTCCATTGTATGCTCTTGCTTCCTTTGTCAAATATTAATTGAGTATGTCTTGGGTCGATTTCTGGGTTCTTTTTCCTTCACCAAGTTAGGGAAGTTTTCTGCCACTATTTCTTCAAATAGATTCTCTAACCCTTGCTAACTGTCTTCTTCTTCTGGTACTCCTATGGTGTGGATGTTGTTACATTTCATACTGTCCCACAGCTCTCTTAAACTGTCCTCCTGTTTTTTAATAGTTTTTTATTTTTGGTTCTCTAATTGAGTGATTTTTTTTCTACCCTGTCTTCTAATTTGCTGATCCAGTCCTCAGCTTCCTCAAATCTGCTGTTTATTCCTTCCAATGTGTTCTTTATTTTTGCTATGTCACTCTTGATTTCCGATTGGTCGTTTTTCATTGTTTCTCTATCTTTTCTCATGTTGTTGAGCATCCTTATAATCATTACTCTGAACTCTATATCTGATAGCTTGCCTATCTCTATTTTATTTAGCCCTTCTTCTGGAGAATTCTCTTGTTCTTTCATTTGGGACTTGTTTCTTGTTTCACCATTTTGGCTGCTTTTTTCAATTTGTTTCTATGTATTAGGTAGATCTGCTATGATTCCCAATCTGGGTAGGATGATCTTATGCCATAGGTGACCTGTGGGACTCAGTGGCTCAGTCTCCCTGATCACCAAACCTGGATGCTCTAATAATATCCTTTGTGCACTTTGTATGGGTCCACCTGTTGTAATGGAGTCTTGATTGCTATTGGCCCATTCATGCATAGGCTCAACCTTCTGACTGGCTGACAGTGATGCTCAACCCCTAAACACAGAAAGCAGACTGCTGTGCAGTTGCTTATCATGTGAAGTGCAATTCACATCATAAATATAAATATAAATATACATATAAATATACATATAAATGTAAATATATATATATTCACCTCATATATATATTTCACATACAAATGATATGATACAATAACTGTCCTTCTCTTTCTGACTTATTTCACTTAGCATAATATCCTCAAGTTTCATCCATACTGTCACCAATGGCAGGATTTCCTTCTTTCTCATGGCTGAATAATATTCCATTGTGTATATATACACACTACATCTTCTTTATCTATTCATCTTTTGATAGACACTTAGGTTATTTGCATATATTGGCTATTGTGAAAATACTACAATAAACATGTGAATACAGATTATCTCTTTGAGATGCTGATTTCATTCCCTTCTGATATATACCCAGAAATGGAATAGCTGAATCATATATAGTAGTTCTACTTTTAATTTTGGGGAGAATCTCCATACTCTTTTCCATAATGGCTGTATGGCTGTACCAATTTACATTCCCACCAACAGTGTACAAGGGTTCCCTTTTCTCCATATGCTGGCCAACACTTGTTATTAATATTATTATTATTATTATTGTTGTTGTTGTTGTTATTATCATCATCATCATCATCATCCAGCCTGGTCCTGGGCCAGGCCATGTGCCTAGGTCCACAAAAGCCAGCCTGAAGGTTGGGGCAGACTGGGAGCTTTGGTCCATGGGAGCTAATCTGGAGTCTGGTTCCATGGGACCCAGCCCAGCAATGGAGCAAACAGAGTGCCTGGGTCTGTAGGAGCTGGCCTGGCCATGAGGTAAGACAGATCATGGGTCCATAGGAGCCCACCTGGAGGTTGGGTCTGCAAGGGCTTTTCTATCAGGGTAATACTAGCTTCATAAAATGAATTGGTGAGTATTCCCTCTTTTCCTGTTTTTTTAGAAGAGATTGTATAGAATTAAGTGTTAATTCTTTCAATGTCTAGTAGTATTCACCAGTGACTCTGGGCCTAGAGATTTGAGGGGAGATTTTTTTTTTAATTAAAAAAAATACAGTTTTCTTTGAAGTTCTGGGACTATTCATATGATCTATTTCATATTGAGTGAGTTGTAGAAGTTTGTGTTTTTTGAGGAATTGGTCCATTTCATTTGAGTTGTCAAATGTATGTGTGTGAAGCTGCCCATGTTACTCCTCTATTAACCTTTTGATGTCTAAAACGTTTAAAATGATATCCACTGTTTCACTTCTGATATTGGTAAATGTGTTATCCCTTTTTTATTCTTTTGCAGTCTTGTTAGAGGTTTGTCAATTTTCTTATCTTTTCAGGTAAGCACATCTTTGCATCACTGACTTTCTCCATTATATTTCTGTTTTCAATTTAATTTATGTCTGTCATTTATTATTTCCTTTCTTCTGCTTGCTTATGTTTTATTTTGCTCTTCTTTTTCAAAGTTGTCTAGGTTTCTGGGTTAAGAGCTTAGATTATTGTTTTGAGGATTTTCTTCTTTCCAAAATATGCATTTATTGCTATAAGTCTTCTTTTAACACTGCTTTAATGGTGTTCCCAAATTTTGATATGTTATATAATTATTTCCATTCATTGCAATGTATTGCTTTTATTTTTCTTGAGACTTTTTTATGGTCCATGAATTATTTAGGAATATGTAGTTTTAGTGTTTAGTAATTTTCCTCGTAACTTTCTATTATCAATTTCTTATAAGATTTCATTGCAGTTGGCAAACATATTCTGTATGATTTCAATTCTTTTAAATTTGTTGAACTTTGTTTTATCATTTAGGATATGGTCTATCTTGGACACTTAAAAAGAGAATGATATTCTGCTATTGCTGGATGGAGTGGTCTGTGATTTAAAACCTGTTGCCCAATGGTGTTGAATTTTTCTGTATCCTCACTAATATTCTGTCTAGTTTTACTATCAATTGTTAGCATAAAGATGTGGAAATACCCAACTATAACTGTGGAATTGCCTAAAACTGGAAAGTTCTATCAGTATTTGCTTCAAACGTTTTGCAACTTTCTTGTTTGGTGCAAACACTTTAGTACTGCTCTGGAGTCTTGTTGGATTAACTTTTTTATCATTACATCATATTCCTCTTCCTGGGATAATGTCTTTGTTCTGAAATCTACTTTATTTGGCATTAATATAGCTACTCCTGTGTTTATTAATTGTTTGTATTACATATTTTATTCATACTTTTACTTACAACCTACCTATATTGTTTTTTTTCAAGTGAGTGCCTAATAGACAGGATACCTTGGGTCATGTTTTTAATCCAGTATACCAATTCTGTCTTTTAATTTCTATATTTAGGCTACTTATATTTAATGTAGTTATTTATATGTTAATACTTATGTCTACCTTTTTTTTGTTTCTGTTTGTTCTCTGTTTTTCATTTCTCTATCTTATTTTCTTAACTTCCTGTGTATTATTTGAAAAATTTTTACAATTCTACTTTTATCTACAGTGTTTTTTAGTATATCACTTTGCATAGGTTTAGTGGTTGCTCTAGATGTTGCATTATATAATTTATGACAGTCTACTAGTGCTATTTTACTAGTTTGAGTGAAGGGTAGAAATCTTAGTTCCTGTATATCCCTTTAACCTATCCACTTATAATATAATTATCTTAACTATTTCCACTACATACATTTAGAACCATATCAGACAGTGCTTCAACAATCAAACAGTTCAGAAAAACAAATGGGAGAAACTCCATCATATTCACCAATAGTTTTGCTTACCATGTTCTTTTTTTCCTTCCCAAGGTTCCTTCGCTTATCATTTCCTTTCTGTTTAGAAAACTTGCTTTAACCATTCTTTTAGGGTAGGTCATGTAGGTTGCACCATTTTATATTCCCACCAACAATACACAAGAGTTCCCTCTAATTTCTCCACATCCCCACCAATACTTGTTATTTTTAGGGTTGCTTTTTTTTTTTCCAGTAGTTATGAAATGATATCTCAATGTGGTTTTGGTTTGGTTTTCTTTAATGATTACTGACGTTGAGCATCTTTTTATATGCAAACCCACTGCTCATTTTTTAATTAGGTTGTTTTGTTGTTGAGTTGTAAGAGTTTTTACTATATTCTGGATATTATCATATCAGTTACATGATTTACAAGTATTTTCTCCCATTCCATAACTTGCTTTTTCATTTGATATAGTCCTACAAAAGGGGTTACTTTGAAGATCAGTACACCTAAAGTAATTTTCCCTTCCACTCTTGTTTTTTTCCCAGATCATTTAAAATTTGAACTTCTTAATCTCTATAGGCCAAATTGCTGAAGGAAACTTGATCTAATTCACTTTTTTTTAGAAGGCACTAAATCTTCTAGGTTTTTCACTGTCATAGTGTTATAAGGGGGTAAAAATTTCCATCAATTTTGCATATTTTTGCCTATTTTGTATTACTATTGCTGTGAGATATGTGGGGGTTTTTTAAATGATTTTTTAGACAGAGCAAAGGAGAAGGCAGGAGAGAGAGAAAGAGAAACATTGATGTGAGAGAGAAATATCAATTGGTTGCCTCCCGTACACACCCAACTGGGGACAGGGCATAAGACGTGTTTTTTATTCACTTTGTATGCATACAGGAATTACTAACTTAAAATAATAGCTTTAACTTTGGACCACTGTTCTGGAATCTTTATGTCTGAAAGGGAAGGTAAATCCTAATCTTGAATTTATATCTACCACTGGGAAGCAATATTCCTGTGTATTACCTCATGGAAGTGGGTCTATATAATCTATTTGCCACAATTCCCCAAGCTTGTCTCCTCTGTTAATTTGATTTCTCCCATGATTCATTCATTGGCATAGCTCACATTTTGGAGCCATTTTTGGATTGTATTAATACTTAAAGCTGACTATTGTTATTTGGATTTTGTTTTTTCTAATCATTGCTATATTTCTGCCACCCAGATTGCCATGAATTTTCTAGATACTAGTCTGCCAATTTGCAGATCAAATAGTAATGCCATTTGTTACTGCTCAGGAATCAGCTATTATCAATTATTTATGAAAATTAATGTAATAGTAGCCTCCAAGTTCACTACCCAGCAAGCTATCCCAGCAGTCATGGAACAGAATGGCTCAACACCAAATTAAGATGCTTAAGGCACATGCCTTATTAAATCAATTTAAATACTGTACACAACAAAAAGCAAGAAGATATGGGTAACACACTTTGGGTAAGTTACAAGAGGGGTAGAAGGATCTTATTACCAGAGTTACACAGGATCATACATCCTCTCTCCCTCTCTGCTGTATCAGCATTCTTCACTAACTGTGTAATTTTGAGAACCAGATTTGAGGTCTGTCCATGGCAGGATCAACATACAGAAGACACACTGGGCCAATGTCATGCACTTGCTCTAGCCAGAGAGATGCAGAGGGACACGTGTGCCTGATCAGAGCTGTAACTTACCAATTAGCCTGATAAGCTATTCTGGATTTTATTTGTTTCTTGAGTAGAGGACCTAAAAGATAAAGTGGGTGTCACCCAATTAAGACCCATTTAAGACCACAACAATATCCAGTGCTTCATTTGTGTCTTAATAATAAATAATATTTAATATCTATTTGGCCCTTCTATTCCTTCCTATGTTTAACACTCATATGCTCTATATACTTTATCTACACTCTCTTAATGTTTTACAACTACTTGCTTCTATACTTAGTTTCATATATCCTCCTTTGTTTCTCTTATTTTCTGTAGCAGAATTGGGTGTTTTAAAATAATACAGCTAACACACATTATAGCAAACAGCATTAATGAGGATGAAACATCTATATATACTGACTGAAGTGGCTCCAAGACACAGTTAGTGAATAAAGCAAGGTGGCGAGAATTGTATATACTATGTTGTCACTCGGGGGGGGGGGGGGGAGGTGCTTGTATTTGGTAGCATTTTTCTGATAGGATACAAAAGAAACCAGTAATGATAATTTCCTCTCAGAAGGATAGCCAGATGGCATGCACATTCTTATGAACTTTTAAAATTGCATCAGACATACATATTACCTGTTGAAAAATTCATTGATGAGTTAAAAACTTACTTATAAAAATACTAAATTATTTTTCTTTTTCTATATACAGATATCAGAATGGCAGCACAAGTAAACCTGCCAGAAAATACAGATGACTGGACAAAAGAGGATGTAAATCGGTGGTTAGAAAGTCATAAAATTGATCAAAAACACAGGCAAATCTTGACTGCACAAGATGTGAATGGAGCAGTCCTGAAGTGGTTAACTAAAAGTCATCTCATTGATATGGGCATAACACATGGACCAGCTATCCAGATAGAACATCTATTCAAAGAATTGCAGGAAACATCTGCTGAAAATCCTATTAAGAAATGTCAGAGGAAAAGGGGCAGTAAAAATGTTCCTAAAACACAAACTTTGATGCAAGAGGAAAATGAAATTTCAAAGCAAAAACAAAACGATAAAGAGAAATCAGACATGGCTACTGCCTCTACAATGAGTGCGGTTAGTCAAGTTTCTAAGTCACTAAAAAATAAGTTCATAGATGAAACAGATGACACAAAGGAAAAGCAGCCATCCATAGAACTGACATGTGTATCATACCCTTTCGATGAATTCAGTGACCCATATCGTTACAAATTGAATTACTGTCTACAGCCTGAAACAGGACCTCTCAATCTCATTGATCCAATACATGAATTCAAAGACTTCACAAATACAAAAACAGCCACAGAAGAGGATGTTAAAATGAAATTTAGCAATGAAGTTTTCCGATTTGCTTCAGCTTGTATGAATTCACGGACCAATGGCACCATTCATTTTGGAGTCAAAGACAAACCCCATGGAAAAATTGTTGGCGTGAATGTCACTGATATCACCAAGGAGGCCTTTATTGACCACTTCAATCTGATGATCCACCAGTATTTTGAAGACCATCAGGTGCAAAAAGCAAAGAAGTGCATTCGAGAGCCAAGATTTGTAGAAGTTTTACTGCCAAACAGTACTCCCTCTGACAGATTTGTGATTGAAGTAGATGTCATTCCAAATTATTCTGAATGTGAACATGATTATTTCCAGATTAAAATGCAAAATTACAACAACAAAATATGGGAACAAAGAACAAAATTCTCACTGTTTGTGCGAGATGGGGCCAGCTCTAAAGATATCATGAAAAATAATACAGATTTAAGAACATTTAAATTAGATTTACAAACACTGGCACAGAGTAGAAAAGAAGCAGAAGAAAAATGCAGAGTAAAAACTAATATAAAAAACAGTGAGGGACCAAAGCTTATTAAATTGTTGACAGGAAATCAGGATTTGTTAGACAATTCATACTATGAATGGTACATTCTTGTAACAAATAAATGTCATCCTAATCAAATAAAACACTTAGATTTCCTAAAGGAAATAAAATGGTTTGCTGTGTTGGACTTTGATCCTGAATCTGTGAGCAAGGGAGTAGTCAATGCTTATAAAGAAAGCCAAGTAGTAAACCTTCACTTGCCAAGTCTGTATATAGAGGGGAAAACCACACCAAACGAGAAGATTTCTAGTCTGAATCTTTACCAACAACCCAGCTGGATTTTCTGCAATGGCAGGTTAGACCTTGACAGTGAAAAATACGAACCCTTAGATCCATGTTCCTGGCAAAGAGAAAAAGCATCTGAAGTCAGGAAATTGGTATCATTTCTTACACATGAAGACATACTGCCAAGAGGGAAGTTTTTGGTGGTATTTCTATTACTCTCCTCCGTGGATGACCCAAGAGACCCCCTCATTGAGACCTTCTGTGCTTTCTACCAAGATCTCAAAGGAATGGAAAATATATTGTGTATTTGTGTACACTCATGCATATATCAGAGATGGAAAGATCTACTTGAAGCAAGATTAACAAAACAACAAGATGAATTTTCAAGCCAATGTATTTCTTCTTTAAGTCTTGAAGAGATCAATGGTACTATTCTTAAACTAAAATCTGTGACTAAATCTTTAAAGAGATTGTTGCCATCTATTGGTTCATCTACTGTCCTTCTGAAAAAGGAAGAGGATATTGTGACCGCTCTAGAAATTCTCTGTGAAAATGAATGTGAAGGTACACTTTTAGAAAATGACAAAAATAAATTTCTTGAATTCAAGGCTTCAAAGGAGGAAGATTTCTATCGAGGTGGTAAAGTATCATGGTGGAACTTCTACTTTTCTTCTGCACATTATTCTTCACCTTTTGTCAAAAGGGAAAAATATGAAAGACTTGAAGAAATGATACAAAACTGTGCAGATTCTTCAAAGTCAACATCTGTCAAAATTATTCATCTGTATCATCATCCAGGCTGTGGTGGGACTACCTTGGCTATGCATATTCTCTGGGAACTAAGGAAGAAATTCAGATGTGCTGTGTTGAAAAACAAGACAGAGGATTTTTCTGAAATTGGAAAACAAGTGACTAATTTAATTACCTATGGAACAGCAAACCGTCAGGAATATTTACCTGTACTGCTTCTTGTTGATGATTTTGAAGAACAAGGTGATATCTATCTTCTACAGACCTCTATTCAAACAGCTATAGCTAATAAGCACATTCGATATGAGAAACCTCTAGTAATCATCCTACATTGCGTAAGATCACAGAATCCTGAAAAGTGTGCAAAGGTCTCAGACAGTGTTGCCCTAATACAACAACTATCTCCCAAGGAACAGAGAGCATTTGAGCTTAAATTGAAAGAAATTGAAGCACAACATAAAAACTTTAAAGATTTTTATTCCTTCATGATCATGAAAACCAATTTTAATAAAAAGTACATAGAAAATGTGGTCAGGAATATCCTGAAAGGACAAAATATTTCCACCAAGGAAGCAAAGCTCTTTTCTTTTCTGGCTCTTCTTAATTCATATGTGCCTGATACCACCATTTCACTTTCACAGTGTGAAAAGTTCTTAGGAATCACACCTAAGAAGGCTTTCTGGGGAACAGAAAAACTTGAAGACAAGATGGGCACCTACTCTACAATTCTGATAAAAACAGAGGTGGTGGAATGTGGAAAATACTGTGGAGTGCGTATTATTCACCCTTTGATTGCTACTCGCTCACTGGAAGAACTGAAGATAAGTTATGATTTGGATAAAAGTCAAATTGTGCTGGATATGCTAACAGAAAATTTGTTCTATGATACCGGTATAGGACGGAGCAAATATTTACAAGATATGCAAATACTGCTGCTCACAAGACAGCGCAATGAACATGAAGGTGAAACAGGAACTTGGTTTTCCCCATTCATTGAAGCATTACATAAAGATGAAGGGAACCCAGCAGTTGAAAAAGTATTGCTGGAAGGTATTCATCGGTTCAACCCAAATGCATTCATTTGCCAAGCCTTGGCAAGACATTTCTACATTAAAGAGAGGGATTTTACAAATGCCCTTAATTGGGCAATGCAAGCAAAAAAGATAGAACCTAGCAATTCTTATATCTCAGATACACTGGGTCAAGTCTACAAAAGTAAAATAAGATGGTGGATAGAGATTAATGAAAGAAACAGGAACATTTCAGTTGCTGATCTAACTGAACTTTTGAATCTAGCAGTACATGCCTCAAATGCATTCAAGGAATCTCAACAGCAAAGCGAAGATAGAGAGGATGAGGCAACGGAAAGGTATTACCAGAAGTCAAAGAGGCGGTATGATACTTACAATATTGCTGGTTATCAAGGGGAGATAGAAGTTGGGCTCTACACAATCCAGATTCTCCAGTTCATTCCTTTTTTTGACAATAAAAATGAACTATCTAAAAGAGACATGATCAATTTTATATCAGGAATTAGTGATATTCCTGGGGACCCAAACAATGAATTTAAATTAGCCCTCAAGAACTTTATTCCCTATCTAACTAATTTGCGATGTCGTTTGAAAAAGTCCTTTGATTTTTTTGATGATTATTTTGTCCTTCTAAAACCCAGGAACAACGTTAAGCAAAATGAACAGTCCAAAACTCGGAGAAAGGTGGCTGGACATTTTAAGAAGTATGCAGATATATTTGGTCCCTTAGAGGAGTCACAAAACAATGGTCTCGGATCAAAGCTTAGTTTGCCGCTTCAAGTAGAGCTGTCTCGGAGAAGCCTAGAAGTTTTAAAAGCAGACAAGTTTTCTGGGCTCTTGGAATACCTTATCAAAAGCCAAGAAGATGCTATTAACATCATGGAAGATACAGTGAAAAAATACACTTTTCTCTTTGAACAATGCGCTGTCAGAATCCAGACAAGGGAAAAACAAAATTTCATCTTGGCCAATATCATTCTCTACTGTATTAAACCTACCTCCAAAATTGTGAAGCCAACTAAAAAACTGAAAGATCAGCTTCGAGAAGTCTTGCAACAAATAGGATTCACTTACCGATTTCCAGAACCTTATTTCTTAGCTTCCCTGTTATTCTGGCCAGAAAACCAAAAACTAGATCAAGATTCCAAACAAATGGAAAAGTATGCTCGGTCACTGCAAAATTCTTTCAGGGGGCATTATAAACACATGTATCGTACAAAGCAACCAATTGCATATTTCTTTCTTGGGAAAGGTAACAATATGAACAGATTTGTCCACAAAGGGAAAATTGATCAATGCTTTGGAAAGACACCTGATATTAATTTCGTGTGGCAGAGTGGAGAAGTATGGAAGGAGAAAAAAGTTCAAGAACTTTTGCTTCGTTTAAAGGGACGAGCTGAAAATAATTGTTTATACATTGAATATGGAACCAATGAAAAAGTCACAATACCAATCACACCTGCTTTCTTGGGTCAACTAAGAAGTGGTAGAAGCATAGAAAAAGTGTCTTTTTACCTGGGATTTTCCATTGGAGGCCCACTTGCTTATGACATTGAGATTATTTAAGAACCCGATCTTCTCCCTCCAGGAATGTGATCTCAGTACTACTTTTTCTTTAGACCCAAGACTTATATGTCTCTGAAGATTGTTATGACTCCTACACAGACTGTGATGAAAAAGAAAAAAAGTGAGAAATGTGAAAAGTATCAAATATCTTCCTTGGTTTGGTATGGATAACTCCATCAAAGACAAGATAAGAAGGAACTAGCGATGGAATTAAGAGAGGTGAATGTAATAAGTCAGCCACACAGAGCCCCAACCCTTACCCAATTACCCAACCAAGGCATGAATTGAGGTAGAGTGCCTCCTTTCTTCTTAACTCTAAACATTTTTCAGAATAGGAAAAAATAGTCATGATTCCAAGACATCACAATATTGGGAAACCATTTCATAGAAAAGTGAAATCCTCTCAAGCTGAGGAGCAACATTTATTCTTACCAAGTACACTAGCACTCAAGGATCTTTCAAAGCAGCGGAGCAACCAATTCTCTGAAGGTCATACCCACAGAAGTCAGCAGATCTTACCAAAGCAGGATGGAGAATTAGATTGACCTTTAACATCATGAGCAAAAGTGGGGTGGGGGGGTGAGTTTACAGACCTCTATGCAAACAAACAAACAAAATTACACCTGAAACCCACAGCTAATTAATGAAAAGGACTCTGGTGGAAAAAAAGACTAATTCATCTCACATCCAGAGGGTCCTACCATACTGGCAAGATATACATATAACCTATGCATTGAATAAGCACAATCAGTGAGAGGTAATCAAAATGCAATTTTCCTCTAATACAATTATGGACATAGACAATCACCAGTGGTTCCAAAACTGGTAAAAAGCTGAATCAGACTTTCCTAAATCCTGATCAATATTAACATTCCAGAGAGAGAGCCAGACGTTATCGGACTACAGGAGTGCATACATCACCCATGACATAGTCTTGCCAAATAATTGAACCTGAATCTGATCAAGCCTCTGGATCTTCCTTCCAACTGAAAGGAAATACAGATGTTGGATATGCTTCAAAGTAATTCCACGTGTAAGGTATGGAGATGGTGAAAGGACAGTAGATAAGCAGTAAAGCAGCAACAAGATTGGACCTGAGTTAACAATTGCTGCATGGTGCATATATGGGAGTTATTTATACTCTTGCCTTTTCTTTGTACTGTGCTTTTGAAATTTTCCGTTATAAAAAATTTCTAAAACAAAAAAATGCAATTTGTTTTTGCCTTCACAATTCCATTCGGCTTTTTTATTGGGTGGGGGGAGGGTTCTCTTGCTCCTGAATGAAATTTCAGCTCCCTAAATTCTCAGTCAGTCTTGGTTTAAAAAAAAAAAATCCTCTGGTCAAACACACTCACAATTTTTAAAATGCGAATGCCCAGTCACAGTTTTCTCTGGGGCAACTTCCTACTTTGCCCCAGGTTGCAGTCCACACAGAACTGTCTCTGTTGGAGTCCTCTTGCCTTACCAGATGATTCTGTTGAACTCAAATTAAACTAGCTTAGACAGGTGCTCTCTCTCCCATGACCTACTTTGGGTGCACGAGAGACATTTATGGATGTTATTTCTACCACTGGTAGGGAGTAGAGCTAATTTACAGTCTTGGGAACAATATGTCCTATAAAGTCAGGAAGACACAGGTCATGCACTCCACAGAGACCTCTTGAAGTTCCCTATTGTCTAGGCTGGAGAATAAAATTCTCATGGTGTTTGGGTGAACTTTTTCCAGAAGAAACTCTTCATAAATGCCTCTTTCCCTGAATGCCAGTAGCAGGCAAACTACAGTCTACAGGCCAAATCCATCCTGTCTTTTAAATAAAGTTTTATTGACACACAGCCACACTCATTTGTTTAAGTATTGGCCATGGCTGCTTTTGCATTGTAACAACAGAGTTGAGTAGTTGCAATGGAAATCATAAAGTCCACAAACCTAAAACATTTACTACCTGGCTCTTTATAGAAAAGTTTTCCAACCCCTGCTCTATGCTACTGATTTTTGTCTTTTTTTGCAGGTCAGCTGTCTAATTGATTCTTAGACATTTATTTTGAACATATGCATTTTGGTTTATCACCTAATTTGATATGATTTCTATAATTTTAGTGCTAAAGATAAAACTTAACCTTTTAACACAAAATTTATTTTTCACATTATAATAATCCAGGCCTACTTTTCCAAGGAATAACAGAGTAATAAACGTATGTGGGTTTTCCTTTTGCAAATAAAAATAAAGCTGACTGTGCTGGATAAATTTGACAAGCTCATTGATCTAACATAATCCTTTTTACCCATTTAGCTTTATATTTTCCTTAGGTCCATGGAATTTAGTCTTAAAAAACAGAAATTTGGAAGGTGAGATTTAAATATTAATAATTTACTCTTCCATAGGCCAGAAGTTCTCAATTGAACAGAACCCATCTAGAGGTCTTTGCAAGTTGCATATTCTATCTCCCAATTCAGATAAAACCTAGAATGAGAAGGTATCAGAATTTTTTCAAACTGTCCCCTTAAAAATCAGTGATTAGGTCATTATAATAAAGCAGTTTCCCCAACTCAGTATTCAAAAGAAAATGTTTATTAATACTCCCAGAACAAATGGTGGCATGAACAAATGAGCTTCGTAAAATATTAAACTATAAAATTCTGCTTCTGGCTATTTGGAATGTGAAATAGCAAAAGGCTCTCAGAAAGTAATATCAATGGGAAGATTATTTATTAAACAGACTAACATTTCTCTTAAAAATTTTCTCACATTAAAGATGTTTTTATTGATTTTAGAAAGAGAGGACGGGAGAGAGAGAGAAAAACATCAATGTGAGAGAGAAACATCAATTGCTACCTCCTGCACACCCCCTACTGGGGATTAAGCCCACAACCTGGGCATGTGCCTTGACATGGAATCAGAATGGCAACCTTTTGGCGCATGGGATGATGCTCAATCAACTAAGTCACACTGGCCAGGGCTCTCACTTATTTTTATAACCCTTGCTCTTCCAATGGTATTCCTGCTGCACAATTTGGAACGTACTAAAAAAGACTTCATATGCACTGAAATATTTATAATTTTTTAACCTTATCGGTAGAAAGCACAGCTTCAATTAAAATATGTATACTATTATTCTGTATTCTTTTCTGTATTTTTAAAACTTATATATGTATGTATACCACCATTATAATATTATAGCCAATTTTCCAATTCTAAGGCAGCCTTTATAGCCTAACAGTCCTATATCTCCACTCAAAACCTTCGATATAAGTAAAAAAGTGCATTTTCTTTCATTAGTGGAAGAAGGAAAGTGTTCAGTTTTAAATCCAGAAATCTACCCTTTAATGAGACGCTATCATCCACCTCTTCGTAGCTGCAGGAAATAGAGTTTAAGCCCATATTCTAGTGTTTCACTTAAGATGATGATTTACAAGTATAAGTCCTGGCACAAAGCTAATGGTACATTCAGAGGGGTCATTTGATGAGAATTTAATAAAAAAAACTATTTAGAAAAGTGTAGGTAGGTAGGGTTTATACCAGGAATACAAGGATGATTGAATACTCAAAAATTAATCAACTACAAAAAAATTAATCAACTGCCATATTAATAGGCTAAAGTAGAAAAATCACAGGATTATATCAACTGATGGGGGGAAAAAAGCATGTGACAATATTCAACATTCATTTGTGATAAAATATCATAGAACACTAGGAATAGAGTAGGACTTCCTCAACTCAATAAAGAGCATCTACAAAAAAAAAAAAAAAAATCCTACAATTAACAACATACTTAATGGTAAAAGACTAAATGTTTTTCCCCTAAGATTGAGAACAGATAATGATGTTTGATCCTACCACTCTTATTCAACATTTCTTCCTAACAGCTGCATAGTATTCCACTGTGTAAATGTACCACAGCTTTTTTTATCCACTCATCTACTGATGGACACTTGAGCTGTTTACAGATCTTACCTATTGTAAATAGCGCTGCTATGAATATAGCAACATTGTACTGGAAGTTCAAGCTAATGCAATAAGGCAAGAAAGGAAATAACAACAAACAGAAAGAAGAAATAAAACTTTTCATTTCAAAATGACATAATTTTCTAAGTATAAAATCAAATGGTATCTAACAACAACAAAAATCCACCTAGAACTAACAAGTGAGTTCAGCAAGGTAACATGATACAAAGTAAACATACAAAAGTCAATTTTCTTTCTACATATGAACAATGACTACATGGACACTAAAATATCAATACATAATCACCGAAAAATTAAATATTTAGATGTTAACTCCAACAAAACATGTTTATAACTCTTATGCTGACAATTATAAAATGCTAATGAAATAAAGATCTAAATAAATTGGGAGACATATCATGTTCTTGGATTAAAAGACTCAATACGGGAGGAAAAATGGCGGTGGAGTGAATGGAAGCTACACAGACGATCTCCCAGGATCAAACGGGAATTACAACTAAAATAAAAACAAATCGTCGGAAAAAGCAACAGAAAAGCAGTGGGAGAGGACCACACAACCAGGGACACTGACTGAGCCTGGTAGGATCTGCGGAGACGCGTGAGGGTGGCGGCTAGGAGCCCACGGACAGCAGCGACCTTGGCTGTGAGCCCCGGCCCCGGCTGGGAGCTCTGCCCGCGGCTGTGGGAGTCGCCACCGGCTCTGAGCTGCGTTCTCGACTGGGAGCCGCGGCCCCGGCTGGGAGCCACGCCCTCAGCGGGGAAATCACGCCCGTGGCGGGGAAGAGCGGCCCGGCTGGGAACTCGCGCCCGCGGCGGGGAAGTGCGGCCCCGGCTGGGAACTCGCGCCCGCGGCGGGGAAGTGCGGCCCCGGCTGGGAACTCGCGCCCGCGGCGGGGAAGTGCGGCCCCGGCTGGGAACTCGCGCCCGCGGCGGGGAAGTGCGGCCCGGCTGGGAACACGCGCCCGCGGCGGGAAACCGCGGCCCCAGCTGTGACAGACGCCCTCGGTGGGGAGCTACGGCCCCGGCTAGGAGCCGCGGCCCCGGTTGGGAGCGGCAGCCCCGGCTAGGAGCGACAGCCCCGGCTAGGAGCAGCGGCCCCAGCGCGGCGACCTTAGCCGGGAGCGGCGGTGGCGGTGCCCGCCCTCGGGGTTAAGAGCCCCAGCTACTCCAAAGCGCAGAGAGCCGGGACAGACCGCTAAATAGCCACAGCCTCTCACCTGGGGCTCCGACAGAGGGAGGGCGGACTGGACTGGAACTCTGAGGGGACACCTGGGATTTGGAGGGCGCTCAGAGTTTGGGCTGAGCTGTGGCCACAAAGGACAGTGGTGGCCAGCCCCTCCTCCCCAATTGCACAGACCTGCAGTGAAGTTCGCTCCTTCCTGGAGCTGTGGAAGCCCCTCCCTCAGAGATTCCCAGGTGAGGTAAAGAGGTAAAGAAATGCAAATTGAGGCTCATTAACAACCAGCATTGGCCCCACCCTCGGAAACCCTCTTACACTGCAAACATCTGAGGGAGGTCCTCATTCAACTGAGATCCTAAGGCTTTTCAAGTAACTGAGGCTAATAGCCTCCAGGCAAAAAGCCAGAGCATAACTAAACCTTTCCTGAGCCTGCATATCTACCCAGGAAAGTGAGACTTGATAGAGGTGTTGAAGGAGGGCCCTCCACGCTCATTCAAACCCAGTAGAGGGAGCCACAAATACCAGAACACCAACACCCACAGGGAAAATTTGGCAGGCCTCAAAACCCACTGGGATAGCAAAAATGGTGAAACAAAGAAACAGATCCCAAATGAAAGAACAAGAGAACTCCACCGAAGATGAGATAAATGAAGTGCAGCTAAGCAAATTATCAGAGGGAGAGTTCCGAGCCATGATCTTGAGGAAACTAAACAGCATGAGTAAGGACATCAACACCATGAGTAAAGATATAGAAACACTGAAAACCAACCAAGTGGAAATAAAGAATGACATAGCAGAAATAAAGAACACATTGGAAGGATTGACCAGCAGAGTAGAGGAAGCAGAGGACCGGATCAGTGAATTAGAAGACAGAGTAGAAAAAATCAATCAATCAGAAAACCAAAAGGAAAAAACAATGAAAAAACAGGAAGATAGCTTAAGAGAACTGTGGGACAACTGGAAACGGAATAACATTCGCATTATTGGAGTCCCTGAAGAAGAAGAAAATGAGAAAGGGTTAGAGAATATATTTGAAGAAAGAGTGACAGAAAACTTTCCTAACCTGGTGAAGGAAGAAAGCATTCAAGTTCAAGAAGCACAGAGAGCCCCAAGTAAGAAGAATCCAAACAGGCCCACACCAAGACACATAATAATTAAAATGCCAAAAATCAAAGACAAAGAGAGAATCCTAAAGGCAGCAAGAGATAAACAACAGATTACCTACAAAGGAAACCCCATTAGGCTATCATCTGACTTCTCAACAGAAACACTACAGGCCAGAAGGGAATGGCATGAAGTAATCAAGGTCATGAAAAACAAGGATCTGAATCCAA
The DNA here is from genome assembly GCA_030848825.1 of Tadarida brasiliensis. Taxonomy (NCBI): domain Eukaryota; kingdom Metazoa; phylum Chordata; class Mammalia; order Chiroptera; family Molossidae; genus Tadarida; species Tadarida brasiliensis. The sequence continues at coordinate 69,549,452 of CM061267.1, read as the reverse complement.
GACTACTCTATCCAGCAAGATTATCATTCAAAATAGAAGGTCAAATAAAGAGCTTCCCAGACAAAAAAAGGCTAAGGGAATATATTAGCACCAAACCAGCACTGCAAGACATGTTAAAAGGACTGCTATAATTATTAGAAGAAATAGAAAGATAATTAGAACCACACTGTACAAAAATGGCAATAAATAAGTACATATCAATAATCACCTTAAATGTAAATGGACTGAATGCTCCAATAAAAAGACACAGAGTAGCCGATTGGATAAGAAAGCATGATTCACACATATGTTGCTTACAAGAGACCCACCTCACAACAAAAGACGCACATAGGTTGAAAGTAAAGGGATGGAAAAAAATCTTCCAAGCAAACAGAAAGGAAAAAAAAGCTGGGGTAGCAATACTCATATCTGATAAATTAGATTTCAAATTGAAGACCATAACTAGAGACAAAGAAGGCCACTACATAATATTGAAAGGGTCTATCCAACAGGAAGATATAACCTTGGTAAACATATATGCACCCAATATAGGAGCACCAAAATATATTAAAAATCTTCTGGAAGACTTCAAAGGAGAAATCGACCACAATACAATCATAGCAGGAGACTTCAACACCCCACTGACATCACTGGATAGATCATCTAGACAAAAAATCAACAAGGAAACAGAGACTCTAAATGAAGCACTAGATCAAATGGATTTAATAGATATATACAGAGAACTACACCCCAAAACTGCAGAATTCACATTCTTCTCAAATGCACATGGGACATTCTCAAAGATAGACCATATGTTAGGGCACAAACTAAGTCTCTACAAGTTCAAGAAGATTGAAATCATATCAAGCATCTTCTCAGACCACAATGGCATGAAACTAGAAATCAACTGCAACAAGAACATGCAAAAACATATGAACACATGGAGGCTAAATAACATGTTACTGAACAATGAATGGGTTACCATGGAGATCAAGGAAGAATTTAAAAAATTTCTGGAAACCAATGAAAATGAACACACAACAACGCAAAACCTATGGGATACTGCGAAAGCAGTTCTGAGAGGGAAGTTCATAGCACTACAGGCCCACCTTAAGAAAGAAGAAAAATTTCTAATTGACTACCTAACCTCACAACTTAAAGAACTGGAAAGCAAACAAAAAGAAAACCCTAGAGCAAGTAGAAGGAAGGAAATAATAAAGATCAGAGCAGAAATAAATGACATGGAGACCAAAAAAGCAATTCAAAGGATCAATAAAACAAAAAGCTGGTTCTTTGAAAAGATAAACAAGATTGATGGACCCTTAGCTAGACTCACCAAGAAACAAAGAGAGAGAACCCAAATACACAAAATCAGAAATGAAAGAGGAGAAGTAACAACCGACACCACAGAAATACAAAGGATCGTTAGCAAATACTATGAACATTTGTATGGCAACAAATTCGACAATCTAAGCGAAATGGACACATTTCTAGAAACACATAGTCTCCCAAAACTGAATCGGAAAGAGATAGAAAACTTGAACAGGCCAATAACAACGAAGGAAATTGAAGATGTAATCAAGACTCTCCCAGCAAACAAAAGCCCAGGCCCTGACGGCTTCACGGGGGAGTTTTACCGGACATTCAAAGAAGAACTAACACCCATTCTCCTCAAACTATTCCAAAAAATTCAAGAAGAAGGAAGACTTCCAAACTCGTTTTATGAGGCCAGCATAATTCTCATCCCAAAACCAGAAAAAGACACTACAAAGAAAGAAAACTACAGGCCAATATCCCTGATGAACATAGATGCCAAAATCCTGAACAAAATACTAGCAAATCGGATCCAGCAATACATCAAGAAAATTATTCACCATGACCAAGTGGGATTCATCCCAGGGATGCAAGGCTGGTACAACATACGCAAATCAATAAATGTGATACATCACATAAACAAAATGAAAGATAAAAACCACATGATCATATCAATAGATGCTGAAAAAGCATTTGACAAAATCCAGCACCCATTTCTGCTAAAAACGCTCAGCAATTTAGGAATAGAGGGATCATATCTCAACATTATAAAGGCCATATATGAAAGACCTACAGCCAACATCATACTCAATGGACAAAAACTAAAAGCATTTCCCTTAAGAACAGGAACAAGACAAGGATGCCCACTTTCACCACTCTTATTTAACATAGTACTGGAAGTCTTAGCCACAGCAATCAGACGTGAAGAAAAAATAAAAGGGATCCAAATTGGAAAGGAGGAAGTGAAACTGTCATTATTCGCAGATGACATGATATTATACATAGAAAACCCTAAAGACTCCATCAAAAATCTACTAGCCTTAATAAATGAATTTGGCAAAGTAGCAGGATACAAAATTAACGTCAAGAAATCGACGGCATTCTTATACACCAATGATGAACTCACAGATAGAGAAACTAAAAAAACAATCCCATTTACCATCGCGGCAAAGAAATTAAGATACCTAGGAATAAACTTAACCAAAGAAGTAAAGGACCTATTTACAGAAAACTACAGGACATTGAAAAGAGAAATAGAGGAAGATATAAAAAAGTGGAAGCACATACCTTGTTCATGGATTGGAAGAATTAACATCATTAAAATGTCCATACTACCCAAAGCAATCTACAGATTTAATGCAATCCCCATCAAAATACCAACGACATATTTCACAGAACTAGAACAAATACTTCAGAAGTTCATATGGAACCAAAAAAGACCCCGAATAGCTACAGCAATCTTGAAAAAGAAGGACAAAGTAGGAGGGATCACAATACCGGACATCAGGTTATACTACAAAGCTACTGTAATCAAAACAGCCTGGTACTGGCACAAGAACAGGCACATAGACCAGTGGAACAGATCAGAGAATCCGGAAATTGACCCAAGACAGTATGCTCAATTAATATTTGACAAAGGTGGTAAGAGCATACAATGGAGTAAAGACAGCCTCTTCAATAAATGGTGTTGGGAAAATTGGACAGCTACATGCAAAAAAATGAAACTAGATCATCAACTTACACCATACACAAGAATAAACTCAAAATGGATAAAAGACTTAAATGTGACTCATGACTCCATAAGAATCCTAGAAGAAAATGTAGGCAACAAAATTTCAGACATCATACGCAGCAAAATTTTCACTGATATATCACCTAAGGCAACAGAAATAAAGGAAAAAATAAACACATGGGACTACATCAAACTCAAAAGCTTCTGCACAGCAAAAGAAACAACCATCAAAGTGGAAAGGCAACCTACTGTATGGGAGAGCATAATTGCCTACGATATATCAGATAAGGGACTAATTTCCAAAATATATAGAGTGCTCATACATCTCAACAAAAGGAAGACAAAGAACCCAATTAAAAAATGGGCAGAGGAACTAAATAGATACCTCTCCAAACAGGACATACAAACGGCCAAGAGACATATGAAGAAATGCTCAACTTCACTAATCATCAGAGAGATGCAAATTAAAACAACAATGAGATATCACCTCACACCTGTCAGAATAGCCGCCATCAACAAAGCAGCAAACAACAAGTGTTGGCGAGGATGTGGAGAAAAGGGGACTCTAGTACACTGCTGGTGGGAGTGCAGACTGGTGCAGCCACTATGGAAAACACTATGGCGTTACCTCAAAAAATTAAAAATTGAATTACCATTTGACCCAGTGATCCCACTCCTAGGAATATACCCGAAGAAACCTGAAACACCAATCAGAAAGAATACATGTACCCCCATGTTCATAGCAGCGCTATTTACAATAGCGAAGATCTGGAAACAGCCCAAATGTCCATCAGTAGACGAATGGATAAAAAAGCTGTGGTACATATACACAATGGAGTACTATGCAGCGTTAAGAAAGGACGATCTCTTATCCTTTGCGTCGACATGGGAGGACCTGGAAACTATTATCCTAAGTGAAACAAGCCAAGCAGAGAAAGACAAACATCATATGATCTCACTTATTTCTGGAATATAATGAACATAACAGTGGGAGGAGCAGGGTAGTCCAGGGGACGTGGAAGTGGGGTACAGGCTGACATCTGCCAGAAGAGGGGGCGGGGGAGGGGAGAGATGAACACAGAACTTGTACGTATGTACTCATAACCAATGGACATGGACAACAAAACGGGGACGGGACAGGGAGGGAAGGGGAGGGGGGTGTCAATGGGGGAAAAAAGGAGAACCATCTGTAACATAAGTAAATTAATAAAAAAAAAAAAAAAAAAAAAAAAAAAAAAAAGACTCAATACAGTCAGGTATCTATTTTGCCGAACTTGATATATAGACTTAATGCAATTTCTATGCAGAATCCAGCAAGAGTCTTCGTAGACATAGATCAAAATATTGTAAAATTTATATGGAAAGGCAAAGGAAATAGAATAGCTAAAACAATTTTTAAAAAGAAGAATACGTGAAACCATAAAAATTCTAGAAGAAAATGTAGGCAGCAAAATTGCAGACATCACACAGCAGAATTTTCATCAATCATCACCTAGGGCAAGAGAAACAAAGGAAAAAAATAATAAATGGGAGTACATCAAACTAAAAAGCTTCTATACAGCAAAAGAAACCAGCATCAAAATGAAAAGGGAACCCACTGAATGGGAGAACATATTTGCCAATGATACAATGGATAGGGGTTAATTTCCAAAATATATAAAGTACTCATACAACTCAACAAAGGAAGACAAACAATCCAATTTAAAAAATGGGAAGAGGACCTGAATATATACTTCTCTAATCAGGATACACAAAGGCTAATAGACATGAATAAATGCTCAATGTCACTAATCATCATAGTGATGCAAATTAAAATGACTTTGAGGTATCACCTCACACCTGCCAGAATGGCTGCCATCAACAAATTACCAAACAAGTACTGGCCAGGATGTGGAGAAAAGGGTACTCTAGTACACTGTTGGTGGGAATGCAGACCTGTGCAGCCACTATGGAAAACCATATGGAGTTTCCTCAAAAAATGAAAAATGGAACTGCCATTTGACCAAGTGTTCTCATTTCTAGGAATATATCCTAAGAAGGTTGAAACACCTATCAGAAAGAATTTATGCATTCCTATGTTTACAGCAATACTATTTACAATTGCTAAATCTGGAAACAGCCCAAGTGTCCATCAATAGATGAGTGAATAAAAAAGCTGTGGTACATATATACAATGGAATACTATGCAGTTGTTAGAAAGAAAGATCTCTTACTCTTTGAGATGACATGGAGAAACCTAGAAAGTATTATGCTAACTGAAATAGGCCAATCAGAGAAAGACAAATACCACATGATCTGACTTATTTGTAAAATATAATGAACAAAATAAGCTGATGAACAAAATAGATTCAGAGATATGGAAGTAGGGAACAAAACCTCAGGGGAAGAGGTGGTAGTGGGGAGGGAAGAGATAAACCAAAGAACTTCTATGCATATATGCATAACCAGTGAACACAGACAACAGTGTGGTAGTGGGGATGGTGGGAGCAGGGAGGAGGGTGTCAATGGGGAAAGAAGGGAGGGACATCTGTAATACTTTTAACAATGAAGACAAATTTTAAAAAATAGAATCTAAAATACATATACTTAAAAGACTAGGCTTCTGATTCATTTAATAATCACGATTTAAAAAGCCACAAAGCCAAGATTTCCGGTTGGCGTAGGTCAGCGGTTCTCAACCTGTGGGTCGTGACCCCTTTGGGGGTCGAACTACCCTTTCATAGGGGTCACCTAAGACCATCGGAAAACACATATTTCCGATGGTCTTAGGAACCGAGACACTGCTCCTCTATCCATCTCCAGGTGGGTCCGCCCACATGCAGATACGCCCACATACAACATGAGGAACTGTATTAAAGGGTCACCGCAGCATTAGGAAGGTTGAGAACCACTGGCGTAGGTAAATGCAGTATCGCCTCCTCCCATAACCACATCAAAATTACAACTAAACTACAACACAACCATCATTCAGAACCGCCTGAAATCGAGCTGAATGGAACTCCTACAACTATGAAATTAAAGAAACAGCCACATCAACACTGGTAGGAGGGGAGGAGGTGCAGAGGGCTGGTCCCACACCCACGTGTGGCAGATAAAATTCAGGAGGCTACTTCAGCTGGGAAGGTCCTCCCTGAGGAGTGAGGGGACCCCATCCCACACCAGGTGCTCAGCTCAGGGTTCCAGTGCCAGGAAGAGAAGTCCCCATAACTTCTGACTGTAAAAACCAGTGGGAACTGAGGCTGAGGGAGGCTGTGGCTGCTGGATCCCCAGGCAGTTCCTCTTAAAGGGTCCATACACGGACTTACTCGGACTTGCTCCCTCTAAGCTCAGAGGGGAAGTAGCTTGAGGGGCACCAGAGACATACAGGGAAGAACTGAGCTGTTTGGCCTCAGGAAGAGGGCTGGAGCGGCGGCTTTCTCCTGAACAGACATGCTGGCAGAGGCTGATGTTCTTTTGGTGAGCCCTTCCCTGGGGTGGCAGACGGCTGCCATATCTGGGACTCCAGAAAACTGGCTCACTCACCACTGTTTGCACCGCCCTGGTGATTCCCTGAGGCCCCACCCCACCCAAGTTTCAGGCCCACCTAAGCTTTTTCCAAAGGTTTTACCATAGGATTGGCCTGTCTTGGATCCTGCTTCAAAGTTTCCCAAAATCTCTCAAACAAGCAGAATCTGGTCTCAGTGAGCCCCATACCTCTCCGTAAGTGGCCCTAGGCCTGGCACTAGAAGCAGCCAGCCTTGGTTCACAACTTAGCTTTTCCTGGGCACCTCCAAGCCCAGCACAAGAAGCAGCCATCTGCAGATCACTTTGTAGCTTATGCCGGGTGGCCCTGGATAGAACACAGGCAGTGGCTGACCTAGCCTCAGAGCCAGCACACCCAGTGGACAGCTTCAGACCACATCAAAACACCACCACCCAACCACCTGCAAAAGTGACACACTCAATGAGTGGACTCAGTGGGTACCAGAGCCCTGCTGAAGTAAGTCTTGCTCTGTGTGGTGGGACCCTACACAGCTAATCCTCCAAGGTAGTCAGAGGCCAGCGGTCAGTGGGCAAAGCAAGTCCTTGCAGCTGATCAGCCTGAGTATATCCCTCTCATTGACATGCCAACAGCAATCAAGACTCAATTACAACAGAAGGGTGTACAGTCCACACTAGGGGTGTACCTCAAGGGCCCAGCTGGGGTGATCAGTGAGGCTGTGCTACTGGATCCTACAGGACACCTGCAACAATGGGCCACCTTACGAAGCCTAGGAGACATAGCAACTCTATGTAATACATAGAAACAATCACAGGGAAGAAGCCAAAATGAGGAGAAAAAGAAACATGTCCCAAATGAAAGAAAAGAAAAGAACTCCAGGAAAAGAATTAAACAAAATGGAGATAAGCAATCAATCAGATGCAGAGTTCAAAACACCGGTTATAAGGTTGCTCAAGGAACTTGGTAAGACATTCAAGGAATTTAAGGAGACCTCCAAAAAACTTAGTGAGAACATAAACAACATAAAAAAGGACCAGTCAGAAATGAAGGATGTACTAACTGAAATAAAGAATAATTTACAGGGAATCAATAGTAGAGTAGGTAAAGCCAAGAAGCAAACCATCGATTTGGAATATAAGGAAGCAAAAAACACCCAATCAGAACAGCAAAAAGAAAAAAGAATCCAAAAAAAGGAGGACAGTGTAAGGAGCCTCTGTGACAACTTCAAGCATGCCAACATTCGCATCATAGGGGTGCCAGAAGGAGAAGAGAGAGAACAAGAAATTGAAAACCTATTTGAAACAATAATGAAAGAAAACTTCCCTAATTTGGTGAAGGAGACATATAAGTCCAGGAAGCACAGAGAGTCCCAAACAAGGTGAACCCAAAGAGGACCACACAAAGACACATCATCATCAAAATGCCAAAGGTTAAATACAAATAGAGAATCTTTTTTTTTTTTTATCCTCATCTGAGGACATTTTTTCATTTTTTGTTCAGATAGAGTGGGAGGGAGAGAGGGGAAGAGAGAGAGAAACATCGACGTGAAAGGGACACATCGAGTGGCTGCCACCCGCAGGACCAACCAGGGCCAGGGACAAACTGCAACCGACATACATGCCCTTAGCGGGAACCAAACCCGGGTCTCTCTGGACCACAGTCCGACGCTCTAACCGCTGAGCCAAACCAGCCAGGGCCAAATAGAGAATCTTAAAAGCAGCAAGAGAAAAGCAGTTTGTTACCTACAAAGGAGCTCCCATAAGACTGTCAGCTGATTTCTCAAAAGAAACTTTGCAGGCCAGAAAGGAGTGGCAAGAGATATTCAAGGTGATGAAGAACAACGACCTACAACCAAGATTACTCTGTCCTGCAAAGCTATCATCTAGAATCAATGGACATATCAAGAGTTTCCCAGATAAGATAAAGCTAAAGGAGTTCATCACCACCAAACCAGTACTATATGAAATGTTGAAGAGTCTTCTTGAAGGAGAAGAAGAACAAAAATATGAACAATAAACTGGCAATTAATACATATCCATCAACAATTGAATCTACAAACAAAATGAGCAAGCAGAACAGAAACAGACTCATAGATACAGAGAACTTTTTTTTGCTTGCCAGATGGGTGGGGGCTGGGGGGATGGATGAAAAAGATGAAGGAATTAAGAAGTACAAATTGGTTGTTGGACTGATGAACCTCAAAGGGAAGGGGGGAGGGTGGGTGGGATGAGATAAACCAAAGAACTTCTATGCATATATGTATAACCAATGGACATTGACAATAGTGTGGGGAAGGCAGGAGGGGGGCAGACAGATTATTATTAATGGAGAACAGATTATTGGTTGCCAGGAGTTAAGTTTTAGTGTGGGAAAAGTAGAAAGAAAGATGGGTATAGTTATAAAAGGGCAAAAGAAGTGATCCCTGCAGGGATGTAACTATCTGTATCTTGACTGCATCAATGTCAACATCCACCTTGTGGTTTCTTACTTAGCTTTCCAACATGGTACCACTGGGGTAAACTAGCCAAAATATACATTCGATCCGTCTACATTATTTCTTACAACTGCTTGTGAATCTACACTCTGCCCCTCCAAAATTTTTTAATTTAAAAAAGTTAATCCCAGAAAATCAACCAATTGGAAATGAAAACCACCAAGTAGAAATGAAGAATGATAGCAGAAATGAAGTACACATTGGAAGGAATAACCAGCAGAGTAGAGGAAGCCGAGGATCTGGTTAGTGAATTAGAAGACGGTGTAGCCCTGGCTGGTTTGGTTCAGTGGTTAGAGTGTCGGCCCATGGACCAGACAGACCCAGGTTCAGTTCCCACTAAGGGCACATACCTTGGCTGCAGTTTGTCCCTGGCCCTGGTTGGGGTTGTGTGGGTGGCAACCAGTCAATGTGTCTTTCTCGCATCGATGGTTATCTCTCTCTTCTTCCCCCTCTCCCTCCTGCACTATCTGAAGATAAATGCAAAAATGTCTTTGGGTGAAGATAAAAAAAAAAAGTATTTTAGAAGATGGGGTAGAAAAAAATCATCGAATCAGAGAACCAAAAGAAAAAAATAATTAAAAAACAGGAACACACACTAAGTGAACTGCAGTACACCATGAAACAACAACATCTGCATCATAGGAGTGCCAGAAGAAGAAGAAAATGAGCAAGGGTTAGAGAATATATCTGAAAAAATAGTGACAGAAAACATCCCTAACTTGATCAAGGAAAAAGGCATACAAGTTCAAGAAGCACAGCGAACCCTAAGTAAGAAGAACCCAAAGAGGTCCACACCAAGACACATAATAATTCAAAGGCCAAAAATTAAAGACAAAGAGAGAATCCTAAAGGCAGCAAGAGATAAGCAACAGGTTACCTTCAAAGGAACCCCCATAAGGCTATCAGCTGACTTCTCAACAGAAACACTACAGGCCAGAAGGGAATGCATGAAGTAATCAAGGTAATGAAAAACAACTATCTGAATCCAAGACTACTCTATCCAGCAAGGCTTTCATTCAAAATAGAAGGTGAAATAAAGAGCTTTCCAGACAAAAAAAAAAGGGGGGGGGGGGGCAAGGGAATATATTAACACCAAACCAGCACTGCAAGAAGTATTAAAAGGACTGCTATAATAAGCAGAAGAAATAGGAAGAGAAGCATAACCATAATAAACAAAAATGGCAATAAATAAGTACATATCAGTAATAACCTTAAATATAAATGGATTAAATACTCTGATCAAAAGACACAGAGTAGCTGACTGGATTAGAAAGCATGACTCATATATATGTTGTTTACAAGACACCCACCTCACAACAAAAGACTCACATATGTTGAAAGTGAAGGGATGGAAAAAAAATCTTCCAAGCAAATGGAAAGGAAAAAAAGCTGGGGTAGCAATACTCATGTCCAATAATATACACTTCAAAATGAAGGCCAAACTAGAAACAAAGAAGGCCACTACATAATATTGAAAGGATCTATCCAACAAGAGGATATAACCTTGGTAAACATATATGCACCCAATGTAGGAGTTACAAAATACATTTAAAAACTTCTGGAGGACTTCAAAGGAGAAATTGACAGCAATACAATCATAGCAGGGAACTTCAACACCCCATAGACATCATTGGACAGATCCTCTAGACAAAAAATTAACAAGTATACAAGACTCTAAATGATGTACTATATCAAATGGATTTAATAAATATCTACAGAGAATTACACCCCAAAACTGCAGAATTCACATTCTTCTCAAGTGCACATGGGACATTCTCAAAGACAGACCACATGTTAGGACACAAACTAAGTCTCTACAAGTTCAAGAACACTGAAAATATATCAAACATCTTCTCAGATCACAATGGCATAGAACTAGAAATCAACTACAATAAAAACACTCAACACTCAAGCACATGAAGGCTAAATAGCATGTTATTAACAATGAATGCGTTACCAAGAGGATCAAGGAAGAAATGAAAGACTTCCTGGAAACCAATAAAAATGAACACACAACAACACAAAATCTATGGGACACAACAAAAGCAGTCCTGAGAGGGAAGTACATAGCACTACAGGCCTACCTCAAGAAACAAGAAAAATTCCTAACTTACTATCTAACCCTACAACTTAAAGAACTAGAAAGTAAACAAAATGAAAAACCCAGAACAAGTAGAACGAAAGAAACAGTAAAGGTAGAGCAGAAATAAACGACAGAGAGACTAAAAACAATTTAAAAGATAAATGAAACAAAAAAAAATGGTTCTTTGAAAAGATAAACAAGATTGATGGACCTTTAGCCAGACTCACCAAGAAACAAAAAGAGAGGACCCAAATAAACAAAATCAGAAATGAAAGAAGAGAAGTAACAACTGACACCACAGAAATACAAAGGATCGTTAACAAATACTATGAACAATTGACAGCCAACAAATTGGACAATCTAGGTGAAATGGACAATTTCTAGAATCACACCGTCTCCCAAAACTGAACTGGGAAGAGACAGAAAACTTGAACAGACCAATAACAACTAAGTAAATTGAAGATGTAATCAAGAAACTCCGAGCAAACAAGAGCCCGGGCCCAGATGACTTCAAGGGGGAGTTTTACCAAACATTCAAAGAAGAACTAACACCCATTCTCCTCAAACTATTCAAAAAAATCCAAGAAGAAGACTTCCAAACTCGTTTTATGAGGCCAGCATAATTCTAATTCCAAAACCAGATAAAGACACTACAAAGAAAGATAACTACAGGCCAATATCTCTGATGAATATAGATGCCAAAATCCTTAACAAAATACTAGCAAATCAGATCCAGCAATACATTAAAAAAATTATTCACCATGACCAAGTGGGATTCATCCCAGGGATGCAAGGCTGGTACAATATTTATAAATCAATAAATGTGATACACCACATAAACAAAATGAAAGATAAAAACCATATGATCATATCAATAGATGCTGAAAAAACATTCAACAAAATCCAGCACCCATTTCTGATAAAAATGCTCAGCAATGTGGGGATAGAGGGATCATAGCTCGACATAATAAAGGCCAAATATGAAAAACCTACAGCCAACATCATACTCAATGGGCAAAAACTAAAAGTATTTCCCTTAAGAACGGGAACAAGACAGGGATGCCCACATTCGCCACTCTTATTTAACATAGTACTGGAAGTCTTAGCCACAGCAATTAGACAAGAAGTAAAAATAAAAGGGATCCAAATTGGAAAGGAGGAAGTGAAACTGTCATTATTTGCAGATGACATGATATTGTACACAGAAAATCCTAAAGACTCCATCAAAAATCTACTAGGTTTAACAAATGAATTTGGCAAAATAGCAGAATACAAAATTAACATCAAGAAATCAACGCCATCTTTATACACCAATAATGAACTCACAGAAAGAGAAACTAAAAACACAATCCCATTTACCACAGCAGCAAAAAAATTAAGATACCTAGGAATAAACTTAACCAAAGAAGTAAAGGACTTATTTGCAGAAAACTATAGGACAGTGAAAAACGAAAGAGAGGAAGATATAAAAAAAAGTGGAAGCATATACCTTGTTCATGGATTGGAAGAATTAACATCATTAAAATGTCCATACTACCCAAAGCAATCTATGGATTCAATGTAATCCTCATTAAACTACCAACACCATATTTCAGAGAAGTAGAACAAATACTCCAAAAATTTATATGGAACCAAAAAAGACCCCGAATAGCCACAGCAATCAAAACAGCCTGGTACTGGCACAAGAACAGGCATATAGATCAAAGGAATAGAACAGAGAACCCAGAAATTGACCCAAGACATTATGCTCAATTAACATTTGACAAAGGTGGCAAGAGCATACAACGGAGTAAAGACATCCTCTTTAATAATGGTGTTGGTGTTGGGAAAATTGTACAGCTACATGCAAAAAAAATGAAACTAGACCACCAATTTACACCATACACAAGAGTAAACTCAAAATGGATAAAAGACTTAAATGTGACATGTGAATCCATAAAAATCCTAGAAGAAAATGTAGGCAATAAAATCTCAGACATCACACGCAGCAGAATTTTCACTGATACAACCCCTAAGGCAAGAGAAACAAAGGAAAAAATAATAAATCGGACTACATCAAACTAAAAAGCTTCTGAATAGCAAAAGAAACAACCATCAAAATGGAATGAAAACCCACTATATGGGAGAGCATAATTGCCAATGATACATCAGATAAGGGGTTAATTTCCAAAATATATAGAGTATTCATACTACTCAACAAAAGAAAGACAAAAAATCCAATATAAAATGGGCAGAGGACCTACATAGACACGTGTCCAAATGGAGATACAAATGGCCAAGAGACATATGAAAAAATGTTCAATGTCACTAATCATCAGAGAGATGCAACTTAAAATGACTATGAGGTATCACCTCACACCTGCCAGAATGGCTGCCATCAACAAATGATCAAACAAGTGCTGGCGAGGGTGTGGAGAAAAGGGGACTCTAGTACACTGCTGGTGGGAATACAGACTGGTGCAGCCACTATGGAACACAATATGGTGTTTCCTCAAAAATTAAAAATTGAACTGCCACCCGGCAGGTTTGGCTCAGTAGTTAGAGCGTTGGCCTGTGTACCAAGGAGTCGCATGTCTGATTCTGGTCAAGAGCATGCACCTCAGTTGTGGTTCAGTCCCCAGCCTTGGTCAGGGTCGTGCGGGAGGCAACCAATCGATATGTCTCTCTCACATTGATGTCTCTCTCTCTCTCTCTCTCTCTCTCTCTCTCTCTCTCTCTCTCTCTCTCTCTCCCTCCCTCCCTCCCCCCTCCCAAGTTAAGAAAAAAAATTGAACTGCCATTTGACCCAGTGATCCCACTTCTAGGAATATATCCTAAGAAGTCTGAAACATCAATCATAAAGAATATATGTACCTCTATGTTCAGAGCAGCACTATTTACAATTGCTAAGATCTAGAAACAGCCCAAGTGCCCTGGCCGGTTTGGCTCAGCGGTTAGGCCTGCGGATCAGACAGTCCCAGGTTCGGTTCCCACTGGGGACATGTGCCTTGGTTGTAGTTTGTCCCCGGCCCCAGTTGGGGTCATGTGGGTGGCAACCACTCGATGTGTCTCTCTCACATCGATGTTTCTCTCTCTCTCTTCCCCCCTCTCTCCCTCCCACTCTATCTGAAGATAAATGCAAAAATGTCCTCAGGTGACAATAAAAAAAAATATATAGAAAAAGCCCAAGTGTCCATCAATAGATGAGTAGATAAAAAAGCTGTAGTACGTATACACAGTGGAATACTATGCAGCTGTAAGAAAGAAAGATCTCTTATTCTTTGATACAACATGGAAGGACCTGGAGAGTATTATGCTAAGCAAAATAAGCCAATCAGAGAAAGACAAATATCACTTGATCTCACTTATTTGTGGAATATGATGAACAAAATAAGCAGATGAACAAAATAGACCCAGAGACATAGAGGTAGGGTTCAAACTGACAAACCTCAGAGGAGGTGGGCAGGGGGAGGGGGAGAGATAAAACAAAGAACTTAATATGCATATATGCATAACCAATGGAAATAGACAACAATGCTGTGAGGGGGTGGCAGGATCAGGAGGGAGGTGTCAATGGGGGGAAAAGGAGGAACATCTGTAACAAAATAAATAAATTTTAAAAAATAAAATAAAAAAGTTAAGCCCAGCTGGTGTGGCTCAGTGGCTGAGCACGACCCATGCACCAGAAAGGGACCGGTTCATTTCCCGGTCAGTGCACATGCCTGGGTTGCAGGCCTGATCCCCAGTTGGGGGTGTGCAGGAGATGGCCAATCCGTGTTCTCTCTCTTCAATGTTTCTATCTCTCTCCCTCTCCCTTCCTCTCTAAAATCAATAAAGAAAAATTATTTAAAAAATAAATGAATAAAATAAAAATGTTAAGCCTGGCCAGCATGGCTCAGTGGATTAAGCATCATCCCGTGGACTGAGAGGTCCCAGTTTGACTCCTGGTCAGGGCACATGCACGGATTGTGGACTCGATCCCCAGTACGGAGTATGCGGGAGGCAGCTGACTGATGTTTCTCTCTCACATTGGTGTTTCTATCTCTCTCTCCCTTCCTCTCTCTCTAAAAAATCAATAAAAACATATTTTTAAAAAAGAAATAAATAAATTTAAAGGAGAGACTTCCAGTCAAGATGGCGGCGTAGGTGAATTTGGTACTCACCTTCTCCCATAAGTACATCAAAGGTACAACTAAACTACAAAACAACCATCATTCAGAATGCCTGAAATTGAGCTGAATGGAACTCCTACAACTACAAGATTAAAAAAGCCACATCAAGACTGGTAGGAGGGGCAGAGGTACAATCGGGCTTGTCCCACACCCACGTGTGGCAGATAAAATTCAGGAGGGATACCTCAGTTGTCAAGGTCCTCCCTGAGGAGCAAGGGGTCCCAGTACCACACCAGACCCCCCAGCTCAGGGTTCCATTTCCAGGAAGAGAAGTCCCCATAACTTCTGGCTATAAAAACCAGCGGGGATTGGGGCTGAAGGAGGCTGAGGCTTCTAGAGTTCCAGGCAATTCCTCTTAAAGAGCCCACACACAGATTTACTCAGATTGACACCCTCCAGGCCCCAGCATTGAGGAGGCAGCTTCAAAGGCACCAGGGACATATGGGGAAGATCTGAGTTGTTTGGTATTGGGGCAAGAGCTGGAGAGGCAGTTTTCCCCCAGACAGATGTACTGGTAGAGGCCATTGTTCCTTTGGTGAGCCCTTCCCCCATGGTGCTGGCAGATGGGCATCATATCTGGGACTCCAGCAACCAGGCTCACACTGTTTGCCCTGCCCTGGTGATTCCCTGAGGCCCTACCCCACCCAACATTTGGGCCCACCCAAGCTGTTTCCAGTGGCTTTACCATAGGAATGGCCTGTCTGGGCTCATGCTTCAGATTTTCCTAAAATCTCTCAAACAAGCAGCATCTGGCCTCAGTGAGCTCCATTCCTCTTGCTAAGTGGCCCCAGGCCCAGTACTAGCAGCAGCCAGCCTTGGTTCACAGCTTGGTTTCGTCTGGGCACCTCTAAGCCCAGCACAAGAAGCAGCCATCTGCAAATAGCTTTGTAGCTTATGCCTGGTGGCCCTGGGTAGAACATAGGCAGTGGTTCACCTTTGCCTATGCCTCCCAGGAGGCCCCAGATCCAACAAACCTAGTTGACAGCTTCAGACCACATCAAAGCACCACCACCCAACCATCTCCATGAGCAACACACTCAAGGGGTGGGCTCAGTGAG
The DNA here is from genome assembly GCA_030848825.1 of Tadarida brasiliensis. Classification (NCBI taxonomy): domain Eukaryota; kingdom Metazoa; phylum Chordata; class Mammalia; order Chiroptera; family Molossidae; genus Tadarida; species Tadarida brasiliensis. Next base: position 69,533,160 of record CM061267.1, on the reverse strand, counting down.
TACCAGAGCCCTGCTGAAGTAAGTCTTGCTCTATGTGGTGGGCCCCTGCACAGGTGATTCTCCAAGATGGTTAGAGGTTCGTGGTCAGTGGTTACAGCCAGTCCCTGCAGCTGATCAGCCTGAGTAAATCCCTCCCACTCATGTGCCAACAGCAATCAAGACTCAATTACAACAGAAAGGTGTACAGTCCACACAGGAGGGGTGGGTATACTTTAAATGCCTAGCTGAGGTGATCAGGGAGGCTGTGCCCAATCAGAACAGCAAAAAGAAAAAAGAATCCAAAAAAAGGAGGATGGTATAAGGAGCCTCTGGGACAACTTCAAGTGTACCAACATTTGCATCATGGGGGTGCCAGAAGGTGAAGAGAGAGCAAGAAATTGAAAACCTATTTGAAATAATAATGACAGAAAACTTCCCTAACTTGGTGAAGGAAACAGACATACAAGTCCAGGAAGCACAGAGGGTCCCAAACAAGAAGAACCTCAAGAGGCCCACACCAAGACACATCATAATTAAAATACAAAAGGTTAAAGACAGAGAATGTTAAAAGCAGCAAGAGAAAAACAGTTAGTTACCTACAAGGGAGCTCCCATAAGACTGTCAGCTGATTTCCCAAAAGAAACTTTGCAGGCCAGAAGGGAGTGGCAAGAAATATTCAAAGTGATGAAAAGCAAGGACCTACAACCAAGATTACTCTATCCTGCAAAGCTATCATTTAGAATTGATGGACATATAAAGAGCTTCCTAGACAAGAAAAAGCTGAAAGAGTTCATCACCACCAAATCAGTATTATATGAAATGTTGAACGGTCTTCTTGAAGAAAAAGATAAAAAATATGAACAATAAAATGGCTATAAATACATATCTATCAACAATTGAATCTACAAACAAAATGAACAAGCAGAACAGAAATAGACTCAGAGACACAGAGAACTTTTAGTTCTCTGGTTGCCAGATGGGAGGGGAGTTGCAGGGATGGGTGGAAAAGGGGAAGGGATTAAGAAGTACAAATTGGTTGTTAGACTGATGAACCTCAGCGAGAAGGGGGGAGGAGGGGCGGGAAGATATAAACCAAAGAATTTATATGCATATATGCATAACCAATGGACACAGACAATAGTGTTGGGAAGGCAGGAGGGCGATGGGAGCGGAGAGGAGTGGGTCAGTGGGGGGAAAAAGGGGGACATCTTTAATGTTGGGAGCAGTGTCACTGGAACAGCAACCACCACGGTTTGACATAGTCCCGGGTGAGCTCCATGGTTTGACATAGTCCCTGGAGAAGTGGATTCACTGCGTGGCAGGAATCACGAAGAACAGTGACTGAAGATATAAAGTAAATGGGAAAATAAAAATGCAGGATGGCAACTGAAGGAGACTAATCTTTGCTTTCTCTGTCTATCTGTTAGCTGTCTGTTAGAAATTATTATAGAAGTAACACGTAGATGACTAATGATGTAGATGGTAGAAAAGATTGCAGGAAGAAAAGCAAGAAAATAGGTATATATAGATGGAACCCTGCAAAAAAACAAAAAACAAAACAAAACTGAAAGCACTGTAGTCCCCCACCACTTATCCACAGGGGATACATTCCAAGGACCCCCCGCCCCCCACACTGGACGCCTGAAATTGTGGATAGGAGCAAATCCTATATATACTATTTTTTTTCTTACACATACACACCTATAATAAAGTTTAATTTAAAAACTGGGCACAGTAAGAAGTTAACAAAAACAGCTAATAATAAAATAAAACAATTATATGTAATATAAGTCATGTGAATATGGTCTTCCTTCTATCTCACTCACTCTCCAAACACCTTATTGAACTCACTTTCTGACTTCTCTTAGGCATAACTCTTTGGGGCCATTAGTAAGTAAAATAAGGGTTATTTGTACACAAGCACTGTGATACCACAACAGTCAATCTAATAACACAGGTGGCTAGTAAGTGGCTAATGGGCGGAGAGTGTATACAACATGGAGTCTCTGGACAAATGGATGATTCACCTCCCAGGCTGCATGGAGCAGGCAGGCGTGAGACTATACCATGCTACTCATGTACAATTTAAAATTTATGAATTGTATATTTCTGGAATTTTCCACTTAATATTTTTGACCACAGTTGACCACGAGTAACTGAAATGGTGGAATGTGAAACTGCGAATAGGAGAGATTCCTGTATATGGTTCTTTCAAGTATCCACAGAACAATGACAAAAAGCTAAAACAGGTTAGCTTTCAAAAGTCTCAACAGATTCCAAGTCATCATCACACACTTCACACTCCATTACCACAATAAAAATGAATTAGAAAACAATAAAATTATAATTTAAAATTTTTGCTGTAATGAACTCTTAAAATAAGAAGGAACTCTCAGGTCCTGTCCAGTCCAATTGATAAAATATGTACCAGAATTAGATCGGAGTTTAAGTGCCACCTCAAACAGTGGCAGTAACACATGAAATCCACTAGATGTCAGGATTACTTTGTATTTACTCTCATTTGTGCACATGGTGCAGTTCATGGATTTCAGACCCAATCCTAAACCCTTTTCCAGTTGATTCAAATATCTAATAATAACAAAATAATAACATTTATAGTGAATAATTTTAATGTGCTACACAAATGTAAATTTTTATCACACAATAGTTCCCTAAATCTCTTTCCATATATTTTTGTGAATTATTGATTACCTTACTAAAGCAGTTTTATAAGATTTTAAAGGCCTTTTAAGAGGCAAAGGCAATACAAATGTCTGTCTTGGCTCATGCTTCAGACTTTCCTAATATCCCTCAAACAAGCAGCATCTGTGCCCCATATCTCTCACTAACATGGCCTCAGGACTGGGCACTAGTGGTAGCTGGCCTTGGTTCGCAGCTTAGCCTCTCCTAGGCATCTCCAAGCCCAGCACAAGTAGCAGACATCTGCAGATCACTTTGTAGCTCATGCCTGGTGGCCCTGGGCAGAACACAGGCAACAGCTGACCTTGGCCTGCATCTCACAGGAGGCCCCAGAGCCAGCACACCAAGTAGACAGCTTCAGACCACGTCAAAGTACCACCCAACCACATCCACAAGTAACATACTCAAGGGGTAGACGCAGCAGACACCAGAGCCCAGATAAAGTAAGTCCTATTCCAAAGGGTTGGCCCCTGCACAGTAGCTCCTCTGCTGTAGTCACTGCCAGTCCTCACAGACCGGGGGAAATCTCTCCCATTGATGTGTCAACAACAAAAAAGGCCCAACTACAACAGAAGGGTGTATACAGCCCACATGGGGGTACACTTGGAGTGCCCAGCAAAGGTGAATGGGGAGGCTGTGCCACTGGACCCTATAGGACACCTACTATATAAGGCCACTCTACCAAGCTCAGGAGATGTAGCAGCCCTACCTAATACATAGAAACAAACACAGGGAGGCTGCCAAAATGAGGAGGCAGAGAAACATGTCACAAATATAACAACAGAACAAACCTCCAGGAAAAAAACTAGACAAAATGGAGACAAGCAATCTACCAAATGTAGAGTTCAAAATACTGGTTATAAGGAACCTCAATGAACTTAAGGAAGAGTAGAGGAACTTAGTGAGAACTTCAACAAAGAGATAAGAAACATAAAAATAGAGAGAGAAAACAAAAAAGAACCAGTCAGAAATGAAGAATACATTACAGGGAATCAACAGTGCAGTAGATGAAGCAGAGGATCAAGTCAGAGATTTGGAGGATAAGGAAGCAGAAAACACCATCAGAAAAAAAAAAATACAAAAAAATGAGGACAGCATAAGGAGCCTCTGGGACAACTTCAAGTGTACCAACATTTGCATCATGGGGGTGCCAAAAGGAGAAGAGAGAGCAAGAAATTAAAAACCTATGTGAAAAATGACAGAATACTTCCCTAACTTGGTGAAGGAAACAGACATACAAGTCCAGGAAGCACAGAGAGTCCCAAACAAGATGAACCCAAAGAGGCCCACACCAAGACACATCATAATTAAAATGCAAAAGGTTAAATACAAAGAGAGACTCTTAAAAGCACCAAGAGAAAAGCAGTTAGTTACCTACAAGGGAGCTCCCATTAGACTGTCAGCTGATTTCCCAAAAGAAATTTTGCAGGCCAGAAGGGAGTGGCAAGAAATATTCAAAGTGATGAAAAGCAAGGACCTACAACCAAGATTACTCTATCCTGCAAAGCTATCATTTAGAATTGATGGACATATAAAGAGCTTCCTAGACAAGAAAAAGCTGAAAGAGTTCATCACCACCAAATCAGTATTATATGAAATATTAAAAGGTCTTCTTTAAGAAGAAGAAAAAAAGATAAAAAATATAAATACTAAAATGACAATAAATATGCCCTGGCTGGTTTTGCTCAGTGGTTAGAGCCCTGGCCCACAGACCAGAGAAACCCGGGTTCGGTTCCTGCTAAGGGCACGTACCTTGTTTGCAGTTTGTCCCCGTCCTGGTTGGGGTTGTGTGGGTGGCAACCACTCGATGTGTCTCTCTCACATCAATGTTTCTCTCTCTCTCTCTTCCTCCCTCTCTCCCTCTGGCTGCATCTGAAGATAAATGCAAAAATGTCCTCGAGTGAGGATAAAAAAAAACAAAACAATAAATACATATCTATCAACAATTTAATTTAAAAATCAAAATAAATGAACAAGAAGAACAGAAACAGACTCATAGATACAGAGAACTTTTTGTTGGTTGCCAGATGGGAGGGGGATTGGGGGACTGGTGGAAAAGGTGAAGGGATTAAGAAGTACAATTTGGCAGTTACAGAATAGTCACGGGGATGTGAAGTACAGCATAGGGAATATAATCAATAATGTTGTAATAATTGCCCTGGCTGGGTGACTCAGTTGGTTGGAGCATTATCCTGTACACCAAAAGGTTGTGGGCCTGTTTCCCAGTCAGGGCACACACCTCGGTTGTGGGTTTCATTCCCAGTCGGGGTGCATATAGGAGGCAACCAATCGATATTTCTCTCTCACATGCATGTTTTTCTCTCTCTCCCCCTCCCTCCCCCACCGTCTTCTTTCTCTAAAAATCAATAAACATACCCTCAGATGAGGATTAAATATATATATATATGGTAATAAATATGTATGGTGTTAAATGGGTATGAGATTTATCGGGATGATCACTTAGTAAGTTACATAAATGTCTAATCATTGGGTTATACACCTGAAACTAACATAATATTGTGTGTCAATTGTAATTGAAAAACAAAAAATTATTTAAAGTCAAAAAATAATAAAAAATATTATTTTAAAAAGACAAAGGCAAAACTAACTAATTCCCTATTGCTTTTAGGAGGGAAATTCCTCTAAGTTGTCTTCAACTCACATATGTATGTAAATTGAGTTCCTCTTAGAAATACAGCCCTGTGACAAAGTAATATTAATATTAAAAAAGATCTTGAGAAACCATCTACATATTCTAACTGCCTGCACCTTAAAAACTGACAAATTGGGAACCCTTCTATTTTTAAAGACTGCAGGAAAGGAAATCATCAGTCAGGAAGTTCTTCCTGTCTAATCTAAATCCCTCCTGGTGAAGTTTAATGCCATTTCCTCTAGCATGAACATTTCCAGTGAGGATGAAGGAATAAACTGCCCACCATCCTCATGTACAGAATAACCCTTTACATTCTGGAGTATGTGTACATAATAAGGCTCTCATGAGCAACAGAGTGAATCTCAACAAGAGAGGCAGCAATGAGCAACTGTCAGATAAAGTAATAATGGCCCAAAAGTTAATGGGTTCAAAGGTCCAAACAGACTTTCTAACAAAAGTTTTTTGCAATGTAAAGACCTGTTCTTGAAGTAGAGATATGGGTTCTTTTTTGTTGTTTTGTTTATTTTTTATTGTTGACATTATTACAGATGTCCCCTACTTCCCCCCCTTTTCCTCTCCACCCAGCCCCCGCTCCACCCCAAGCCTTCACCACACTATTGTCTGTGTCCATGGGCTATGCATATATGCATATAAGAGATATGGATTCTTATCTCTACTCTACTCCACTAGCATTCTGGGTTACCTTAGACAGTGGTTCTCAACCTTCCTAATGCCGTGACCCTTTAATACAGTTCCTCGTGTTGTGGTGACCCCCAACCATGAAATTATTTCATTGCTACTTCATAACTGTAATTTTGCTACAGTTATGAATCACAATTGGAAATATGTGTTTTCCGATGGTCTTAGGTGACCCCTAAGGGTCATTGGACCCCCAAAGGGGTCGCAACCCACAGGTTGAGAACCGCTGCCTTAGAGGGTTGAATTAAATATTGAGCACCTACTATGAGCAAGGTGCTTTAATTCTTATAATTCTTACAACTGGCCTGCAAAGTAGAAGGGATCATTATTATTATTGTTATCATTATTATTATAACCACTTCCAAAGAAGGAAACAGAGTCTCAGGAAGGTTAATTATTTTTGCCCAAAGGCACACAGCTGGTAGGAGACAGAGCTGGGCTCTCAGTTCTGTCAGGATTCCAAGGCTGGGCTGGTATATAGTACACTTCTGTTCTTTAAGTTCTTCAAGCTTCACAGAGATGGGCTCTTAAAAAGGAAACATAAAAATGGGAGGCAGGGAGGGTATCCTCATCCAAGTCACTGCTCCTCCCTTACCTTAACACAGGTAATCGAAAGTTAACACTCTGTGAACTAGCATCCGATACAGTTGTTCTGTTTCTACACTAGGGACAGAAATACTCAAGTATAAGAAAGTAGTACTTCATAGTAGAGATCATTACACATGAAAATGCTTACTAAGGGAAGTGTGGAATCTAATTCTCTGTCTTTAAAATTTTTTAAAAAATTCACAATCATCTGGGGTGGTTAAATTTAGCCCTACCTAAAATCAGAGCACGGACTAGAATCATTCATCCAAGCCCTGACCAATCTTAAACACTGATGATTAGGTTGTGCTTTGGCTCTGCAGTACAAATACCTGTTGTCTCCTTTCCCTTTCCCTTTCCTTTCTCTTTGTCTTTCTTTGTCTCCTCTTCCTTTCTTTTTAAAACCACCAGAGGTGGGGGTTACAGCGAAGGTGATGGAGAAATGGGAGAAAGGTACAGACTTCCAGTTATAAAATAAATAAGTCTGGCGATATAATGTACAGTATGGTGACTCTAGTTAATACTGTATTGCATATCTGAAAGTTGCTAAGTGATCTTAATGTTCTCATCACAAGAAAAAACATTGTAACTATGTGAGCTGATGGATGTTAACTAAACTTATTGTGATAATCATTTTGCAATATATACAAAATCAAAGCATTATGTTGTACATTCTTAAACTAACACAATGTTATATGTCAATTACATTTCCATAAAACTGGAAAAAAATTAATTACAAAAGAACTATACATTCATTGGGAGTAAAAATTAAAGAGTACAGGCATATAGAAAGTAAAGAAAGACTAAATTTCTCATTTGTGATCTCTCCACCCCTCTCTCCAGGTGGTAACCACTGATAACAGTTTGATGCATATCCTTCAGGGCATTTTCTATTCATTTACAAAGAAAAAGGGAGCAAGCAGATAGAAGGAAGAGAGAGGGGAGGGAGTTATTTCTACAGCACTAGGATAATATTGTTCGGTAGCCTGTTTCTTCCATGCAAAACTATCTCATAGACTTCTAATGTCTATACTTCCTTTTAACAGCTGCACAGTATTTGTTAACATAGACGTGCCATAATTTGTTCACCATTGCAAACTCTCTCCGATTTGTTACCATTCCAAGCATGAATGTGGTGAAGTCCATCCTTGCCCATACATCTTTTTGCATTTAATGTGAATATTTCTAGGGACAGGTTTCTACAAGGGAGATTGCTGGGTCAAAGGTATGGTAATTAGAGTTTTGATAGGCCGTGTGAAATTGTCCTTCAAAAGTTTCTAGGAAATTACAGTTTAGTTTGTTTTTGTTTTTTTGTTTTTTAACTCTTTATGTGAGTTAGAAACCATTCTTACTTCCACAAAACAGGCAAATAGGAATGGTGAATAGAAAATATACAAAGGTTTAAGGATCGTAATTTAAGGATACTTTTTACATCCTTCTATCAATATTTTGTGCAATTGTTGCTTTATCTCATAGGGGGAAAGTGGCAAGCATGAGGTTGGTTGGTTTCTTGGCTTTTTTTTTTAAGACTTTTTTTTTAGAGCAGTTTTGGTTCACAGCAAAATTAAGATGGTTCACAGACTTCTCATATACTCCCTGCCCCCACATATGCATAGCCTCTCCCATTATCATCATCCCCCATCAGAGTGGTATATTGGTTATAACTGATGAATTTTCATTGACATACCATAATCATACAAAGTCCATAGCTTACGTTAGGGTTCTCTCTTGCTGTTATACATTCTATGGCTTTGGACAAATGTATACTGACATGTCCATCATTGTATCATACAGAGTACTTCACTGCCCTGAAACTCCTCTGTGTTCCACCAATTCATCCCCCACCCCACAAGCCCTGGCAATCACTGAACTTTTTACTATCACCACAGTTTTGTTTTGTTTTTTAATGTCATATGGTTGAACCATACAGTATGTGGCCCTTTCAGATTGGCTTCTTTCACTTAGTAAATTTCCTTCATGTATTTTCACAACTTAACATTTCTTCTTAGCACTAAATAATATCCCATTGTCTGGATGCACTACAGTTTATTTATCCATTCACCTACCAAGAGACATCATAGTTGCTTCCAAGTTTTGGCACTTAAGAATAAGGCTGCCAGAAATATCTGTGTGAGGGTTTTTGTGTAGACATAAGTTTTCAACACCTTTGGGCAAATACCAAGGAGTGTGATTGCTATATTAATATGGTAAGAGTATGTTAAGTTTTCTAAGGCACCACTACATCTTCCAAAGTGGCAGTACTACTTTAAATTCCCATGAGCAATGATTGAGAATTTCTGTTGCTCCACATCCTTGCCAGCTTTTGGTGCTGTCGGTATTCTGGATTTTGGCCATTCTACTGGGTATCTATCTCATTGTTGTTTTAATTTGCATTTCCCTGATGGCATTTGTTGTGGAGAAGTTTTTCAAATGCATATTTGCCATCTATATATCTTCATTGGTGAAGTGTTTGCTGCAGTTTTTGGCCCATTTTGTAATCAAGTTTGTAGTTTTCTTATTGTTGAGTCTTAAGAGTTCTTTTGGGTAACAGTCCTTTATCATTTGTGTCTTTTGAAAATATTTTCTCCCATTCTGTGGCTGGTCTTATTCTCTTGACATTGTTTTCTCAGGGTAAAAGATTTTAATGTTAATGAAGTCCAGCTTATCCATTCTTTTTTTCATAGATTGTGTTTTTGATGTTGTATCTAAAAAGTCATTCCTTTAAGACATGGAAGTAGGGAAAAGATTGACAAATCTCAGAGGGAAGGGGGATTGGGGGGAGGGTGGGAAAAGATACACCAAAGAATTTATATGCATATATGCATAACCAATGGACACAGACAACAGTATGGGGAAGGCAGGGGAGTGGAGTGGGGAGGAGGGGGTCAATTGGGGAAAAAGGGGGGAACATCTGTAATACTTTCAACAATAAGATTTTTAAAAAATCAACTCATTGCTTTATATGATGGAGGTCTTGTGATCCTATTACAAGAGGGAATTTCCTTATTCACTCTTCATTTGCTGCTGTTTCAGTTGACAACTTACACCTCCTACCTTTGTAGTTCTGGTATTCACTTTACTATATAATAGAAGTACATGGTGCTGCCAGAATACAAGCATGGCTTTTGGCAAATCAAAGTACATGTCATTTCTTAGTACACTAAAAAGGGAAAATAAATTAAAGTACAAAAGTCCAAGTTTAAAACTTTAGTATTTTTCCATGTAGATTTGTGCACATTTCCAGTTTGTCTGGTGATTGTTATTTAGAGAGTTGCACCACTATTGTGTGTTGCTGATCATTGACTGTAGTCCCAAAAAAGCCTCATGAAAATGTTATGCCCTATATAACAGCAAAGTAATAGAAAATAAAATTACAATATTTCAAACCATGAAAAATAATTTTTTTTAAGTCACTGCTACACTCAAGTTCATTCTGGTATTATCTTCTAAGAGTGTTATAGTTTTCCAATTTTACATTTAGGTCTATAATCTATTTTGAGTTGATTTTTGTGAAGGGTGTAATGGTCAGTGTCTACACTTTTTTTTTTTTTTTTTTGTATGTGGAGGTCAAACTGTTCCAGCACAATTTGTTGAAGAGACTGTCTTTTCTCCATTATGTATTGCCTTTGTTCCTTTACCAAAGATTAGTTCACTCTATTTATGTAGGTCTACTCTGGGCTCTCTATTCTGTTCCAATGATCTCTGTATCTATTCTTTTGCTAGTACCACACTGTTTTGATTATTGTAACTTTAAAGTAAGTCTTGAAGTTAGGTAGCATCCATCCTCTGATTTTGTCCTTCTTCAATACTGGGTTTGCTATTCTGGGTCTTTTGCCTCTTCATATAAACTTTAGAATCAGTTTGTCAATATCTACAAAATAACTTGCTAGAATTTTGAATGGTGTTGTATCGAATCATAGATCAAGTTAGGAAGAACTGACACCTTGACAATATTGTCAGCTCTTTTTTTTAGTTAAAATTTATATATACAGTGAAGCTCACATATCTAAAGTGTACAATTCAATGAGTTTGGGTAAGTATAATAGAGACTATTTATTTCACCTCAAAAAGTTCTCTTATACCCACATCCAGTAAATCCCAAATTCCATAAATATTCCCACACACATCTTTTTTATGGACATGTTTTCAGTTTCTTTGGGTAAGTAGCTAGGGGTAGACTTACTGAGTGATAGGGTAGTTTTATATTTAACTTCATAAAAAATTACCATATAGATAGCACAATTTTATATTCCCACTAATACCGTATGAAAGTTTTGGGTATTTCACAGTCTTGCCAAGATTTGGTATGAAATGATATATTATTAAGGTTTTAATTTGCAATTTTCTGACAATTAATGGTGTTTGGGCATTTCTTCTTTTTTTTAATCCTCATTCAAGGACATTTTTCCATTTATTTTCAGATAGAGAGAGAGAGGAAGAAAGAGAGAGAGAAACATTGATGTGAGAGAGACACATCGACTGGTTGCCTCCCGCACGACCCCAGCCAGGGCTGGAGACCAAATGCAACCGAGGTACGTACCCTTGACAGGAATCAAACCGGCAACTCTTTGGTCCACAGGCTGACACTCCAACTGCTGAGCCAAACTGGCCAGGGCTGGGCATTTATTCTTATACATATGTTTTCTTTTATGAAGTATCTGTTCAATTTTCTATTTTTAAATTCTTATTTGGTTTTTATTTGTTGATGTAGTAGTTCTTTGAGTATACTCTATATAAGTCCTTTCTCAGATATGTGTTATATTTTCTCACAGTCTATGGCTTATTATTTTATTTTATTAATGGGTCCTTTAGATAAGCAGAAACTTTTAAATTTTGATGAAGTCCAAATTATAAATTTTTCTTTTATATTTAGTGTTTTTGTCCGCTAAGAAATGTTTGCCAACCCATGATCTCAAAGCTATTCTCCTTTGCTTTCTTCTAAAAACTTCCTAGTTTTAGTTTTTAGGTTCAGATATAAAATTTATCTCAATTTCTGTATATGGTATGAGGTAGGAGCTAAGGCTCATATTTTTCTTTATGTTTATCCAGTTGTTCTAATACTATTCATTGGCATAAAGGTATAATGCTTCCTTTTTTTTTTTTAATTGTTGAAAATATTATAGATGTCTCCCTTTTTCCCCCATTGAACCCCCTGCTCCCACCCTCCTCCTGCTTTCCCCAACCTAATGTCTGTGTCCATTGGTTATGCATATTTTATTCTTGATATAGGTAATCTGTGCTTCTCCTTTTCCTTGATTAACCTTACTAGTAGTTTGTCAATTTTATTAATCTTTTCAAAGAAACAACTTTTGGCTTTTGTTAATTTTCTCTGTTGACTTCTATTTTACTTATATCTACCCTTTTCTATATCCTTCCATATATATTTAATTTAGTAATTTAATTAAATTGTATATATGTATATATGATTTAATTTCTTCTTTTTATAGTAATTTAAAGTAAAAACTTACATCATTAATTTTGTCTTTTATTAAAATATAAGCATTTAAAGTTTATTCTCTCTATGCACTGATGTAGCTATATTTCACAAATTTTGATATATATTCATTCATTTTGAAGTAGTTTCTAATTTCCCTTTTCTATGTCTTCTTTGACACACAGTGCATTTAGCAGTCTTCAAGATACGTTACTGACCCTGGCTGGTTTGGCTCAGTGGTTAGAGTGTTGGCCTGCAGACCAAAGAGTCACGGGTTCGATTCCACTCAAGGGCATGTACCTCAGTTGCGGTTCGTCCCCGGCCCTGGTCGGGGTTGTGCAGGAGGCAACTAATTGATGTGTGTCTCTCACATCGATGTTTCTCTCTCTCTCTCTCTCTCTCTCTCTCTCTCTCTCTCGATATCTCGCTCTCACTCCTTCTCACTCTACCTGAAGATAAATGGAAAAATATCCTCTGGTGAGGATTAAAAAAAAAGGATATGTTATTGTTGTTAAGTTCTAATTTAACTCTTCTGTGTAAGACTATAACTTTGTAAAAATTCAACCCTTTGAAATTCAAGACTTATTGTATGGTCCAGCATATGGTCTATCTTGACATATACTCTGTGCCCTTGAAAAGAAAAAAATTCGGAAGTTGTTTGGCATACCATTCTATAAGTGCCAATTAGGTCCAGGTGGTTGATAATGTTCAAATATTCTATATTCTTCATTTTTCATCTAGTTTTTCTATCAATTACTGAGAGAGTGATGTTAAAGTCTCTAAGTGTGATTGGGGATTTATTTCTCTCCTTAGTTCTGTCAGTTTTTACTTCGTGTATTTTGTTCTGTTTGTTTTTTATTACTTTTTAAAAAATTATTTTTATTAATTTATTTTTGTTACAGATGTTTCTCCTTTTTCCCCCATTGACACCCTCCTCCCAATCCCCCCACCCCGCCTAGTCCCCAGCTTTGTTGTCTATGTCCATTGGTTACGCATACACGCATATAAGTTCTGTAGTTTATCTCTTCCCTCCCCCCGACCCCCTCTTCTGAGGGTTGTCAGTCTGTACTCTACTTCTATGTCTCTGGGTCTATTTTGTTCATCAGTTTGTTTTGTTCATTATATCCCACAAATAAGTGAGATCATGTGATATTTGTCTTTCTTTGCTTGGCTTGTTTTGCTTAGCATAATACTCTCCAGGTCCCTCCATATTATCTCAAAGGATAACAGATCTTTCTTACAGCTGCATAACATTCCATTGTGTATATGCACCACAGCTTTTTTATCCACTCATCTACTGATGGACACTTGGGTTGTTTCTGGATCTTAGCTATTGTAAATAGTGCTGCTATGAACATAGGGGTACATATATTCCTTCTGATTGGTGTTTCAGGCTTCTTAGGATATATTCCTAGAAGTGGGACCACTGGGTCAAATGGCAGTTCAATTTTTAACTTTTTGAGGTAACACCATAGTGTTTTCCATAGTGGCTACACCAGTCTGCATTCCCACCAACAGTGTACTAGAGTCCCCTTTTCTCCACACCCTTGCCAACACTTGTTGTTTGATAATGTGTTGATGGTGGCCATTCTGACAGGTGTGAGGTGATACCTCATAGCGGTTTTAATTTGCATCTCTCTGATGATTAGTGACGTTGAGCATTTCTTCATATGTCTCTTGGCTATTTGTATGTCCTGTTTGGAGAGGTGTCTCTTTAGATCCTCTGCCCATTTTTTAATTGGGTTCTTTGTCTTCCTTTTGTTGAGTTGTATGAGCACTCTATATATTTTGGAAATTAACCCCTTATCTGATATATTACTGGCAATTATGCTCTCCCATATAGCGGGTTCCCTTTCCATTTTGATGGTTGTTTCTTTTGCTGTGCAGAAGCTTTTTAGTTTGATGTAGTCCCATGTGTTCATTTTTTCCTTCCTTTCTCTTGCCTTAGGCGTTGTATCAGTGAAAATTCTGCTGTGTACGATGTCTGAAATTTTGTTGCCTACATTTTCTTCTAGTATTTTTATGGATTCACGAGTCACATTTAAGTCTTTTATCCATTTTGAGTTTATTCTTGTGTATGGTGTGAGTTGGTGGTCTAGTTTCATTTTTTTAAATATGTTTTTATTGATTTTTTAGAGAGAAAGGAAGGGAGAGAGAGAGAGATGAAGGGAGCGAGAGATAAAACATCGATGTGAGAGATATATCGACTGGCTAACTTCTGCACGCCCCTTACTGGATATTGAGCCCATAACCCTGCATTTGCCCTGACCAGGAATTGAAGCAGGACCTTGCAGTCCATGAGGCAATGCTCAATCCACTGAGCCACACCAGCTGGCTAGTTTCATTCTTTTGCATGTAGCTGTCTAATTTTCCCAACACCATTTATTGAAGATACTGTCTTTACTCCATCGTATGCTCTTGCCACCTTTGTCACATATTAATTGAGCATGTCTTGGGTCGATTTCTGGGTTCTGTTCTTACGCCAGTACCAGGCTGCTTTTATTATAATGTCTTTGTAGTATAACCTGATATCTGGTATTGTGACCCATCCAATTTTGTTCTTTTTCAAGATTGCTGTGGCTATTTGGGGTCTTTTTTGGTTCCATATAAACTTTTGGAGTATTTGTTCTAGATCTGTGAAATATGTCACTGGTATTTTAATAGGGATTGCATTGAATCTATAGATTGCTTTGGGTAGTATGGACATTTTAATGATGTTGATTCTTCCAATCCATGAACACGGTATTGCTTCTACTTTTTAATATCTTCCTCTATTTCTTTTTTCAATGTCCTGTAGTTTTCTGTGAATCTTACTTTTTAATGCCATTTATCAATAGCTGTCTTTTTATTAGTGTTCAGTTTATTTACATGTAATATTGATATAGTGAATTTAGGTTTGCCATTTTGGTTTGCCATTTTGCTATTTGTTTTCTATTTGTCCCATCTTTTTCTCTGTTTCTCCTTTCCTAGTTATTTTGGTTTAATCACATTTTAAAATATTCATTTTAATTTCACTGTGAATTTAACTCTATTTTTTTTTTTTTGTATTTTAAGTGATTGCTCTAGGTATTATAATATTCATTCTGAACACAGCCTACTTTAAGTGAATATATTACTCCTTCATGTAAAATGTAAAAATGCAGCAGTAGTAAAATTTCATTAATGCCTAATCACATATTATATAGCCACGATATTTTAAGTATCAAAATACAATGTTATAAATTTTGCTTTAAATAGTTATTTGTTTTAAAATAGACCCAGAAACATCGAAAGGAGTATGGTTCAGACTGACAGACCTCAGAGGAGGGGGATGGGGGTGATGGATGAGATGAACCAAAGAACTTATATGCATGTATGCATGACCAATGGACATAGACAACAATGTGGGGGAGGGGGGAGGAGGATGTCTAGGGGGAAAAAAGGAGAAACATCTGTAACAAAAATAAATTAATAACTACTGGAAAAAAAGTTATTTGTTTTAATTGGAAGAAAAATATATTTTATATTTACCACTTCTAAAAAAAAACTATTTCTGATGTTCTTTATTCTTTCTGTTGATCTGAGTTTATACCTGCTATAATTTTCTTCCAGCCTGAAATGTTTCCTTTAACATATCATTAGCAAGTCAGCCTTTACTGCAATGTGTGAAGGATATTTTTGCTGGATGTAGAATTCTGGATTGACTGAATTTATTATTCAGTATTTTAAAGATGTTGTTATATTGTCTCTATCTGTTGAAAAGTCTACTTTATCCCCTTATGTGATATCTTTTCCCTCTGACAACTTTTTAGGACTTTCTCTTTATCCTTGGTTTTCAGAAAGTTGGCTAAACTGTGCCTAGATGTAGTATTTTTTGTTTTGTTTTGTGTTTGGTTGGTTGTTGTTGTTTTTGTACTTATCTTACAAGGGGTTTGCTGGGCTGGTTGGATCTGTAACTTTATATATTCCATCAAATCTGCGAAATTTTCATTTATTTATTTTTTCTAATCGATGTTTTCTCTCTTTCTTCTAGGAACCTAATTACATATATGTTAGACTGTTTGATATTTTCCCACAGGACACAAAGTTCTTTTCACATACTTGTAAAACTTATTTTTTCTCTCTACTCTTCTGATTGAATATTTCCTATTAATGTCTTCAAATTTACTGCTCTTAAGACTATCTGGGAATTTTATTTCAAACATTATCCTTTTCAGTTCTAGAATTTCCATTTGGTTTGTTTTTATAGACTCTCTTTACTGTAATTTCCTATCTGTCTGCTCATTTTGATTATCCTATCCTTTAAACAAATATATTATAAATATATTAAATAATATATCTAAACAAATATAGCTGCATTAGTCTTTGTAACATCTGGGTTATCTTGGGTCATTCACAATTTGGTCTCATATTTTTTCTTCATTATGTCTGGTAATTTTTATTGTATACTAGACATTATAGAGAATGCATTATAGAGTCTGGTTTCTATTATTTTATCTGTGAACTGCACTGAATTTTTTTCTAGCTGGCAGTTAAATTAATGTCAGATCACTCTGAACTTGCAGAGGCTTGGTTTGATGCTTTGATGGGTTCTGTTTCAATTTTGTCAGTAGTTCTATGGCAAATCCTTTAATTATGATATCTAGTCTTTATACCACTGGCATGACTTTTCTAGAGTTTAAGTGGAAGCCTCTCAAACTTGGCAGGACTCAAACTCTAAATCCTGTCTCCATTCAGTGAACAGAAGCTGAAATCTCTGTTCTGCTCTTTCAGACTCTCAGATGTAGTTTTCCACTGAGCTCCTTGGAATCTCTCCTGCACATGTGCTGTTCAGAGGTCAGCCAAGGATTTGAGAGGATGATATAAGCAGATTTTGGGCCTACTTCCTCTGTGACCCCTCTTTCTGGGATTTTTACCCCTCAATTTCCAGTTGCTGTAATAGCCCCCAAACGCCCTTCTCCAAATCCTCATGCCAATAAGACTATAGCTTTCTGCTTGAGTTCTGGCTGTACTGAACCAGGTGGACTACAGAGTACCCCTGGGAAAATCCATAAACATATTGATATTATTCAGTGTGGTTCCTTATTTTGCAGATAAAATTCCTTCTAGTTTCTGCTGCTTTTGTCTCTCTCCAATACATTTAGATATTTAATATCTTTTAATATTTTGTAGTTAATAATTGCTATCTGTAGGGAGGACAGCCTGATACAGG
This sequence comes from Tadarida brasiliensis, assembly GCA_030848825.1. Lineage (NCBI taxonomy): Eukaryota > Metazoa > Chordata > Mammalia > Chiroptera > Molossidae > Tadarida > Tadarida brasiliensis. Next base: position 69,515,919 of record CM061267.1, on the reverse strand, counting down.
CTACTCCAACATGACCAGAACCAGAACATATACAGGTAACTTTTTTAGTTCATTTCATCTAAGTGAGAGCTGCTTTCTTCACTTACAGCAAATACTGCAACAGTCTGAAATTTGGAGACCAGCCTTTCATTTATGAATCATTGGTTTCCACCTCTAGATTATCGTTGCTTTATGAAAAGGCAGATGGCTCCCAAGAGAGAAACAAATGTTGCCTTCCCTAAGACAATCTCAAATATGATGTCCGCTTTTGTTTAATTTTGTATTTGTAATAGAGAGAGACTTAGGACCTCAGCCTTCTAAAATTCTTCAGCCTGAAAGATGTGAGTGAGTTTACTGTCCATGGGGCCTTGTGGTTTTACAAATAATCCCTTGAAAACATCCCATGACTGACCATATATGTAAATAAGAAAAACCTTTGTTTTAATGAGTTTTACTGGGTATACTGGACAAATTAAGGGAAGAAAAGCCAGGTAAAATAATTTAGTGAGCTGGGAAATATGGGGTGTCTGTTTTGTTAGGATGTGGTTTAGAGATTCCTGGTTGGAATGGCCCATACCATAAGTGTTCCGGGTGGGTGCCATGCCACACAGGAAACAATTGTAGCCCATCCCTGGGAGTAAGGCAGAGAGCTAACAGATTCAGTGTGCATTGAAATGCTTCATCAACATGCCTTCTGCAGGGCCTGCCCTCTCTGCTGGGTCACTGACCTTTATAAGTGCACAGTCATGGCCACCGCCTGACAGGCATGAAAGGAAGACAGACAATGGACGAGAAAGAGACACTCACAGAGGGGGAAATGCACTCATTCAGCAGATTTACTGGTCAGGGATGTCCTGTCCGATGTCCAAGTCCAGAATGCAAGTGATGGTGTTTAAACCATGTATACCAGGCTGAATAAACAGAAGGAATAATTATTATCAACACAAAATATCCCTGAAAATAATGATCCGTTTTGTGGCAGCACAAAACAATGTAGAAAGTTGCTCTTTGTTGTAAAATTTTTCACCAAAGTTCTAAAAGCTTTAGATTAAAATTGATTAGAGTGTCATACAGCCTGATTTCAAAGGCATTCCAGACTCCAGAGAAAGTATCATATAGTAGCTTACAAGTGGGGAAAAGAAAATTGAATTTGGGTCCTGAGTTTGTCACAAAGTAGCTGTGCAACCTTTGGTCACTTGCTGCAAACCAGCATTTTCTGTCTGTATATCAAGTAGGTACTCTCAAAGTACAATCATTTCATTTACCTGATATTTTAGAACATCTGTGTTTGTTACTGTCCCTATGCATTTTGAGATTATCTATACAACTTCTTGTTCAGGAAGTTTAAAAACCATGTTAATACAGTCATATTGAAAATGAGCTCTTAGAACTACAAATGTTCTCTCCGTACAATAAGATGTCCTAGTATTTTTTTTTTTTTACATATTGTAATTCCATGTTGGCTTTTATTAAGTTTTATTTTATTTATTTATTTTAATGTTTTTATTGATTTTTGAGAGACAAAGGAAGGGAGAGAGAGATAGAAACATCAATGTGAGAGAGATACATCAATCAGCTGCCTCCTGCACACCCTCCACCCTCCACCCCACCCTCCACTGGAGATCAAGCCTGCAACCCCGGCATGTGCCCTGACCGGGAATCAAACCGGCACCTCTCAGTCTACGGGACAACATTCAATCCACTGAACCACACTGGCCGGGCAAGTTTTATTTCATTTTTTAAAGGAATCCATTACTAGAGGGAAAAAGCATTTGAAAACCCATTCTCAAGGATGGTCTTTCTACCTCTGAAGGTCTATAATTCTCTCTTTTGCTTTTAATTTAAAAAAAATTTTTTTACTGATTGATTTTAGAGAGAAAAGAAGGGAAGGGAGAGAGAGAGAGAGAGAGAGAGAGAGAGAGAGAGAGAGAGAGATTTGTTGTTCCACTTATGCTTTCACTGGTTGTTTCTTGTGTGTGCCCTGAGCAGGGACCAAACCTGCCTTGGTGTATCAGGACAATGCTCTAACCAATTGAGCTACCCAGCCAGGGCCAGGTCTATAATTCTTGTAGTGAAAAAGGAATGCATAAATGATACTTTTTATTGATCAACATTTTCAGAGGTTCCTATCAGTGATATTAAGTTACATATCTCTCCTATTGATTCTTGATCAAAATACTATTCTGATAGAAAAATCACGTACTACAGATGCGATGCATATGGAAAGACACATATGTCCTGCAAAGCCTGGTCTGAAGTGGAGCACTGTCCTAGACTGCATATACACCATAGCGATAGGCCCACAGAGGGTGCTGTCACCTGATTCTGTTCACAGTTCATGGTCTCTAAGTCTTAGCACCCTCATCTGATTACACCTGCCTAAGGACATCCCCAAAATGGAACCTCTCCTGATTATCAGTTGTTCAGGGAAAGTAACCTGATTTTAACAAGAACTGAACCCGAACATAATTACCTGCATAGAGCTATGGAAAGAATAACCGTATGCATTTCTAAGTCAAATACAAGTAATTTCTATTATTGATCATTGAGAAGGAATCTTTGTCACTACTCTCTTCTATAAATACAAGGTAACTAAAGAAGTAATGTGTGTGAACATTCTGTAAATGGGTTCCTAAATTCACAGCATATATCTGATAGTTATAGTAGCTTTCACTCAAGAACCTATTCCCATATGTGTTAATAATTATTGTTATCCCCACTTTGCAAAAGTATAGAAATTTAATCCTGGAGAGGATGACATCACAATTCATCTTATGATGTAGGCAATTGTCCTTCACTGCTAAAGAGACTGAGCCCTCTATGAGAGGACAGAAGTGTCTAAGCCTTGTCCATCTTCTACAGGGGATGATACTTCCCTGTCAGTCCCTAAGCCTGTGCGACTGGAATAAATGTTCCAGGGGCTTCATGGGAAACACTGGAAGAGCACTCATTGTATTTAATGTATTTACTCCCCAGATACAAAGGTACTGGACTACCCTCTAGGAGTTTTATTCCGTTGCATAAAAACTCAAGTATCATTCATATAGCCTAAAATATCACATAATCATATGCTGAACAGTTTATACAGTTAGGTTTTTTAGATATATTTTCAGGTTTTCTTGATCTCTCTGATCCTTTTTAAAGTTTTTTTCTTGCCAGGGGAGTCACATCTAGTGTAACAGAGACGACTGTTAGGATTCTGAGGGAAGTGTACTCACCCCACCACTTCATCAGAAGCTTCCTGTGTGAGGTGGGATTTGAGTCATATTAATTTGTCCCAGACCACACCAAAATTAAGCTGTTCAAGTCTGAAACATTCCATGAATTCAGTTGCGAGGAGGAATTTGTTCAGCCATGTTAGGGATTCATATTTCTTTCCTCTCCCAAGAAGGTCTGAGTGTCCTTATAAGGGAGAACGCCTCTGTTTCCCACAGTGTAGAGAGCTAAATAAATATTCTCTCACAGTCAATGCAGAGGTAACTTTTTTTTAATGGATTAAAAAAAAAAAAAAAGCAGTTCTAAGAGTCCATCACTGTTTCAGCATCCCCATTCAGAGAGGGGGGCTTTTGTCTCTCTCTCAGTGGGAGCTGCCATTTTAATGGGGCCTCCAGCGGGGCCTAGTTTGATGATGTGAAGAAGGCCTGGAAGAATTGAGGAATTTTTTTTTTTTAATTTAGGTTTTGGTTACTTTAACCATACTGGCTCTCAAGTGAATGAAATTTAAAAAATGAATCCAAGGTAAATGTCCTTCAGAAACTGCGACTGGATAATTTCAGCAATTTCTGAAGCTCTTTTATGTGAAAACCATCCCTTGATGTTCTAATAGGCATCCCCACCCCCCTCCTCCCCACCCCGATATATTTGCAAAGATGAGAATCTGGAGAATTCATTCGTAAAAATATGCCTAGATATACACACATATTTGTATACAAATATGATAGATGGAGCACCCTCCAAAAATTGCTTTTAGCTGACTGGTGATACCAAGTCAGGATTGGGACAGCTTTGTGGTAATTCTGGGGTTTCCCTTTGACCTGAGTCAGGAGCACAAAGGTACATGGAATACTCCCCACACCCCATAGCCTCAGGAGTGCCCCACAGAGGCAGTCCAGCCTCCTTAAGCACACTTTCTAGATATAACTGTTGTTGCTCTCAGTAACCAGGCCAGAGCTCTCACTAACAAAACTGGTCCTCGGGCGGCTTTCTGCAGACCTTGGTGCTGGACCTGCCCCACTCCACCCTGCAGACCCCACAGTCCTACAGCCAAACGCCAACCGCTGGAATGTGTTTCATGTTCCTGCGGCTCTGCCTGGCCAGCCTCGCTTCCCTGGCGTGGCCAGCTGTGGCGCTGGGCTGCGGCCCAGGGAAACTGGCATGCGAGCAGTTTACAGAGGAGCTGTTCACCCTTCCAGGAACTGTACGCCTGCACTAATCCTGCGCAGGGTGCACACACTGAGCTCTTTGTAGGGATACTGGACCATGGTTATCTTCAGCCTAGATTTGTTTAGTAAATGGCTGACTGCATGGGCCTGCCCTACCACCTGAGTAGCTGGGTCTTCTTCAGTGAAAATGCGTGTGTGTGTGTGTGTGTGTGTGTGTGTGTGCGCGCGCGCACGTGCGTGCATGCTCCTGTGCGGCGTGGGCCTGTGTGGGTGTCTGAGCTCATGCTCAGACATAAAGGCGCTAACTCTGTGCACAACTGAACGAACGAACGAATGAATGAATGAATGAATGAATGAATTCTTAAAAAAATGGTGGAAGAACTACTGCATTTCTAAAAAAGGCAAATATCAGGAAAAGTATGTGTTGCTGCAACATATCTATTCATGATTCCATTATTGGAAGATTTACATGAAGATAACTTACAGCCAGGCAACCAGCTAGCAAGAAAGCACTCCTTAATTGAGTTGAAAGTGGGGAGGGGAAAAAAAGAAAAATTGTCCCTGTAAAATAATTTGAAATGCAGCTTTGCATTTTCCCAATAGCTATGTTGTCTGGGGGATGAGAGCGTGAGTGGAAAAAGTCAGGTCATTCTTAGAGCTGCACTTCTCAGAAGTGACTGTGAAGTCTTACAGGCAGTCTGTGATTTGCGCTTGTTTCAGACATGAAGTTTTAACTCATCATATGTAATAAAATATGGTATCACTTCATTGGTGACTAATCAAAATATGAATTCTCACTTGTTGGTTTGTTGGGGCACTGGGTCGTTTGGGGGGAGTTATCCTTGTTTCTTGTTTCAATGTCAAGTTGGTGCAAAGGGTCTCCTCCCTATCAATGTAGCCCCTGGAATATAGAAGTATGAGACCTTCCACCACAAGAGCTTAGAAGATGATTTAAAAAATCATTTTAGCCCTCCCCAGTTTGGCTCAGCGGTTAGAGTGACAGCCTGTGGACCAATGAGTCACAGGTTCGATTCCGGTCAAGGGCACGTACCTCAGTTGCAGTTTGTCCCCACCCTGGTTGGGGTTGTGTGGGTGGCAACCACTCAATGTGTCTCTCTGACATCGATGTTTCTCTTTCTCTTTACCCTTCTCTCCCTCCCGCTCTATCTGAAGATAAATGCAAAAAATGTCCTCAGGTGAGGATAAAAAAAAAAAAATAGAAAAAAACGTATCCTCGTGTGAGGATTAAAAAGATAATAAAATAAATAAATAATCATTTTACCTCTCTTTGTCTTTTCTATGCTTCAAATAGAAAATGACAATAGCAGAGTCAAGAACCTAAGAAACATATACTTGAGCCAGGGATGAAAAATCAGGTACTGCAGACCCAGTTTTAAACACAATTCATTTTTGGAGAAGACATGAAAAAGTGAACATCCACTTATAAAGTAAAATCTTGAAAGCAGATATGCTCTAACTTTTTTTTTTTTTTTAATCCTCACCCAAGGATATTTTTCCATTTATTTTCAGACAGAGTGGGAGGGAGAGAGAGAGAAACATCGACGCAAGAGAGACACATGGACTGGTTGCCTCCCGCGCAACCCCAACCAGGGTCGGGACAGAACTGTAACTGAGGTACGTGCCCTTGACCGGAATCGAACCCGCAACTCTTTGGTCCGCAGGCTGATGCTCTAACCACTAAGTAAAACCGGCCAGGGCCGCTCTAACTTTTTAAAAAATTAAATTATAAATGTACTACCTTCTTGTAAAAAAAAAATACCAATACAGAAATGTTTAAAATAAAAAATGAACATTACCTCAGTCCCACTCCTCAGAAATAAGCACTTCTAAACCTACGCATATTCTTTCATGCACATACATGAAATATATATTTAATATATCTAGATATAGAGGATTTATTCTTTTTGATGGGATCTTTTAAATATATTGTTCTGCCTCGTGCACTGTTGGTAGGAATGTATTGCTGCAGCCACTGAGGAAAGCAGTATGGAGTTACCTCAAAAAATTACAAATGGAACTGCCTTATGATCTAGCGATTCCAACGAAATCCAAAACACTAATTCAAAAGAATATATGTACCCCTATGCTCACTGCAGCTTTATTTAAAATAGCCAAGCTATGGAAGCAGCCCAAGTGTCCATCAACAGACGAGTGGAGACAAGTGGATAGAAAAGCTGTGGTAATATATACAATAGAATATTACTTGGTCATAAAAAAAATAACAAAATCTGCCCTGGCAGGTTTGGCTCAGCGGTTAGAGCGTTGGCCCGTGGACCGGAGAGTCCCAGGTTCGGTTCCCACTAAGGGCACGTACCTTGGCTGCAGTTTGTCCCTGGCCCTGGTTGGGGTTGTGTGGGTGGCAATCACTCGATGTGTCTCTCTCACATTGATGTTTCTCTCTTTCTCTTCCCCCCTCTCTCCCTCCCGCTCTCTATCTGAAGATAGATACAAAATGTCCTCAGGTGAGAATAAAAAAACAAAACAAAACAAAAATAACAAAATCTTACCATTTGCAACTAGAGGGTCTTATGGTAACTGAAATAAGTCAGAGAAAGACAAATATTATATTATTTCACTTATATGTGGAATATAAAGAACAATATAAATGAACAGACAAAAGAGAAACAGACTCATATAGAGGACAGACTGGTGGTTGCCACAGGGGAGGGTGGTTGGCAGACTGGCTGAAAAAGGTGAAGGGATTGAGACATACAGATTGGTAGTTACAAAACAGTCATGAGGATATATATAGTACAGCATAGGAAATATAGTCAATAATATTGTAATAACTATGTATGGTGCCAGGTGTACTGAAAATATCAGGGGGAACACTTTGTAAAGTATGTGGTTGTCTAACTACTATGCCATACCCCTGAAACTAATACATATAATATTGAATGTAAACTGTAATTTAAAAAAAATTTTTTTTTTTTTAATCCTCACCCGAGGACATTTTTTCATTTTTTGTTCAGATAGAGTGGGAGGGAGAGAGAGGAAAAGAGAGAGAGAGAAACATCAATGTGAAAGGGACACATCGAGTGGCTGCCACCCGCACGACCAACCAGGGCCGGGGACAAACTGCAACCGAAGTACATGCCCTTAGCGGGAACCGAACCCGGGTCTCTCAGGACCACAGGCCGACGCTCTAACCGCTGAGCCAAACCGGCCAGGGCTAAAAATTTTTTTAATTTAAAAAATTTTAAATAAATATATTGTTCTATAGTTCCTTCTTTTTACTCAAAAATATATATCATGGACAATATATATTACTTTTTAATGGTTCTTTAATATCCCAGAGTATCAATGTATGGTGGTTTATTTAGTTCTTCATATATTTATGGTCATTTAAATTATCCCCCAAATTTTAGTAATACAAATAATACTGCCATAAACATCCTTTCACATACATCATAAATTTTAAACCTACTGTATTTAGATACAGTTGCCTCTGTGGAAACTGAAACTATCACTTGAGCAGACAGAGGCAAAAGAAGTGACGTACTTGCATAGAGCATTGCATAGAGTATAAAGCTGCAAGTTGCAAAGCAGCTAGTTGCAACTGGCTTAGAGACACAGAAATTGGACTCATTAAAAGTTGCATTTGGGTGTGCAATGCATTATTTTTCACAGTCACGAGACTGTTTTCAGAAAGAGTACGGTCTTTCAGATAACGTACTTGTCTGTATACAAAGCTCTGTCCCCAACTTTGTAATGAAACTGCAGGTGGAATTGGATCCACCATGTAACTTTGAAATACTGACAAGAAGGGTAGGAACAGTCATAGAGTTCTCTGCAACTAAACAGCCTTCGGTGATTCCTACAACCTGTAGCCATATTTGTCTCTATTTCTAAAATTGAAAATTTAAATTTATTTTTCCTTCAGTTTGATCTCCTCACTATTTTAACTTTTTTTATTGTATATTCCTTTTTAAGATCTCTTGCATTTTTATTAATTGGGTCTAGATTCATTCTTTTATCCATTCAATTATGGATATACATTGGGATATAATAGAACTCAATAATCTTCAGTAAGCCAGGAAAAAGTCTTCACTATTTATCATCTGGGCTAATGAAGCCTTTTTATTCTATATATATATATATCTTTAAGACATCTTATAAATAATCTGTAGAAATAAAGGGATAGTAATAAAACAATTTTGTGCCCTGGCTGGTTTGGTTCAGCAGTTAGAGCATTAGCTCGCGGACCAAAGAGTCTTGGATTCAATTCCTGTAAAGGGCACATACCTCCATTACAGTTTGATCCCTGACACTATTTGGGGTTATGTGGGGGGTGAAGGGGGAGGCAACCAGTTGATGTGTGTCTCTCACATCAATGTTTCCTTCTCTCTCACTCTCTCTCTCCCCCCTCCCCCTTTCCCTCCCTCCCTCCCTCCCACTCTATCTGAAAATCAGTGGAAAAATATCCTCGGGTGAGGATTTAAAAAAAAAAAAAATGTGGCCCTGGCCGGTTTGGCTCAGCGGTTAGAGCGTCGGCCTGTGGTCCAGAGAGACCCGGGTTCGGTTCCCACTAAGGGCATGTGTCTCAGTTGCAGTTTGTCCCCGGCCCCAGTTGGGTCATGCAGGAGGCAGCCACTCAATGTGTCCCTTTCACGTCGATGTTTCTCTTTCTCTCTCTTCCTCTCTCTCCCTTCCACTCTATCTGAGCAAAAAAATGGAAAAATGTCCTCAGGTGAGGATAAAAACAAAAATAAATAAATAAATAAATAAATAAATAAACTGTCCATTTAATTCTCTCTCTTTTAATCTATTACTCACCATCATTCCTCCTAATAGCCTAATCCTCCCAAAACTCTTTCATCATCCCCACCAGACCCTACCAAAAATAAAGTGTACTGATTTGTAAGAGAATGCCCAAAGTTTACTTCCCTCCCTACATAGTCACCAGTATCTTATATCTCACTATTATAATTTTTTTTTTCAGTTTGTTAGATTCAAGGTTCCACAAGTACAGAGACATTATCAACTTCTACTACTATAGGACATAGAGCAAGTACTTAGCACAGTGCTTGACACATAGTAGGTGCTCAACATTTCATTTGTTAAATGTAAGAAACACTTTTAGGATTCGTACCATGATTTAATAATGCAAATACCTTCAGTAATAATGCAGTCTTCGGATCCATCACTAGAACCTTTATTGACTCAGTCAAAGTATTTAAATGTCCACAATATGCCACAACCGTATTAGTCCCCTCCTCACAATGCATTTAGAGCTCCGGGGTCCACTTCCCCATGCAAACATTGGTTGACATGGTTTAAAGACTCAGAATCTGGGTAGACAGCATCAAACACCTTGCACTCACTGCCCTACACACATGCACTTTCAAGACTGACAGCTTGAAAGGCACTGAGGGACCTCTGTTCCAGGTGAAGGCACCAGTGCCCACATGTCAGCAGTGGCTGAAACCAACAGAGAAGCTGAAGCAAAATCACACAAGGATATTAGGTGTAAGTTCCTTTTAGATGCCTCCAACATCTTCTGTGAATACAGAGATGAGATCCCAAAATTGCCATAGATCCTGTGTTTGGAGTTAGTTAAAAGAGCTAGATGTCTAGAATGATTACTTAAAATGAGATCCACAAAGGCTTGTATTGTCTGGGAAATGAAATTTTATGATACTAAAATGGGTTTTGAGACTCCCAGACCCACTCATGGAAAAATGGCCTCATTTCTTTCCCACCTTTCTGATCAGCTCCTGCCCCTTCTTATCCTGGCCTTTCTTATTCTTCTTGTTCTTGGCTATCCACACCCCACTTTTCCTAGATGATGAATGCATGTGCTTCTCCTCATTTGGCGTTTCTCTTTCTTGGACACTGTTTACTATGGATTACACCCCCATTCAGTGTAGGCCTCTCTCAAAACGAAGCCCATTCCTCTGCCCAGCTTTGCTCTGTTTCTCACAAGTGAAGTCAAACATATAGAGAAAAACTCTTTGCACACTAAGGTTTAGTGAAAGCAGACAGCAAGTAATTGAGACCCTCCACATAAAGGCAAAAAAAGACATCTGTAGTTTACATGATACATGCTTCTAGGTTAAAGGACAATATATTACAAATATAAATGACACTTTAGGAGAAGCATATTGTATATATTATAATTCTTAACATTGTAAAACAAGAATGTCAGAAGTCTGCTACAGAAAGAAGAGACCATCTGTAGGTTTATGACATGAAGCAGATGGAATAGCATCAGAGTGGTGCTTAAAAGTTTCTCTTCCTGATGGTGTCATCAATTCAATCATCACTTGAATTGTCTGAGAAGGGTGTTTTCAAATCCTAAATGACACAATGTTTAGGAGGCACCATAGAAATGCCGGGGTACATCAGAATTCACCCCAATAACTAAGCACCAAGTATGTTCCCAACATACACATCATCTCAAATGTTGTAAAATGTAACCCTATATCCTTCCCAGGGCAAAGCGCTATGAGAACTAAACTTTTCCCTCCTGGTTTCTCTTTGATGTCACTATTCCCAATGCTGTTTAGCAGAGATTGTTTTAAAATTTTTTACATGGCATTCCAAAGTCTTCAAATGGAAAGAATCAAATAATCTCACCTTTTAATCAAAGGAGTCTTTGGGCTCTATAATGCAAACTGTGGCCTGTTTAAAACACAACAGCTACCAACTAACAAACTGTGGGCCCCCTGAATGTAAGTCCTGAGAGGCCTTGGAATCTACATTTTAGTGTGTTCCACAGGTATTCTTTTGCATACTGAAATTTAAGAACAACTGGCCCAAAATATTCTAGTTTGCTATAGAAATGTGAGAAAATGTTCCACTACATTATGTTCCTCATGTAATCTTAAAGGTTGAAATTAATAGAATCAGGATATTTGTTGTCAGATTGTGTGTGTGTGTGTGTGTGTGTGTGTGTGTGTGTGTGTTTAAAGGAGTGAAAGATAAGCAAATAGTTCAAGGGGAAAGCATGCATGATAAAGATCTAAAGAAATTAAACACGTCCTCCAAAGGGAGATAAATACTGTAGGACCTACACATTTTCACAAGTTGGATTAAGCCTGTTCTATAGTGTCACATAATTACAATTTTGTGAGAGAAAGATTACTTTGCTGGGAAATCAAAGTAAAACAGCTTCCAAAATATCATATGTCTTTTCCCACAGACATAACACACAAAAAATGATTTAGGCAAATTCACCCAATGGACACTGTTTATTACAACATACTTTCAGGAAAGCCTCTCTGGACTAGATCAGCTCATGGCAGCTTGAAATGGAATGCCCAAACATTGGAACAGCTGCTCTATAAGTAAAATATCTTGTTACATTTTCGTTAACCAACCAACTATTCAGGATGTCTTGTCAGTGTGTTGCACAAACATCCAAAGTCCTGTAAAACTAATCAAAATCTACTAAAATCTAATGAATAGGAATGGATACTTCTCCAAAAATGGTTCACATTTGGCCACAAAACCCTTCCCAACATGCTTTGCTCAGGTTTGCAGATTGAATCAGCCATTCATTCATTCATTCACTTATTTATTTATTTTACCTTGGGCTACAGCTAGCCCCTGTGATGGCCTGTCTTGTCCCTGGGTCCTGGGGGCCTACCAGGCCTCAGTGGCATCTGATTCTTTCCACATCAAATGGTCTCATCAGCCAATTCCACATCCAAAAGTTTTAGGTTGCTTTCCTAGAAGGCCCTGGAAAGATGTATGACCACCCAGGTCACCCAATCTATTCCTGAGCTTCACTGAGAAAAAGACTCTGAATGCACAGACCATTCGCCAAGCCAGATCTAGTCCCTTCTTTTCTAACTTTTAAAGTAATTTTAATCTAATGCAGAAATTATTTCATATATATATATATATATATATATATATATAGTTGACAGTATTACAGATAGCCCCATTCCCCCCACCTTAATCCCCTCTGCCCAGCCCCTACCCGCCCCCACCTGCCCCCCAGCCTTCACCACACACTACACTATTGTCTGTGTCCATGGGCTATGCATGTAAGTATGTAAGTTGCAGAAATTCTTGATAAGGACTCTGTGGACAAGCTTCACTGATTCCATAAAATTGCTGTGACTGTGTGTGAAGATTTTCTGCATCAATATGTATATGCATTTCTCTAAGGAGACTGTTGACAGCTTCCTACCGTTTTTCCAAAGGGTCTGTGACACTAAAGTTATTACATTCACATCTAAAGGTTAACTGTATAGAGTTGGGTTAGAATCTACCCCTTCTGTTTACTGACTTACTTTATAATTTGAGCATCCACTTCTTTGTGTCATGTGTACTGTCCACATACTGAGAAAAAAAAGTAAGCTGCTTGCCTTCTGTATCAGTCAGGAACTGGCTTTGCCTGCTAGTAACACAGACCCTGTCACAGCGGCTTGAACACATTAGAGATTTTTTTCTTTCTTGCAAAAGAAATCTCGGAAAGGAAATCCAGAATCTTGACAGGCCAACAAGACACGGCCATTAGAGACACAGGCTACTTCTATCTTTCTGCTCTCCCAGCCTCAGCACCTACTTGCACTTTGCAATGACGAGAGCTGCCATCTATCTTGTTTTTTTTTTTTAAGAAACCAGATTTACCTTACATCCTATTGACCAGAACTTCACAGCAAGGGAGGTTGAGAAATAAAAGCTTTCGATGGCAACTTACCTCTCCCTCACCCCAAAAATCAAGTTTGTGCTACTAAGGAGCAAAGGGAAAACCAGTTCAGCAGGCCACTAGCAGTCTTCCCTCTTATCAAAACAGATGAATGGAGTTCTCTTCTACTTACGGGTCCGTGGGAAGTTCTTTGTAGCACCGAGTCACTCAAGAAAGCAGAAGCACGTCTCTGTGAAATAACACGACTGCATATTCGCGAATCTTTCTCTCTTGGTCGCCCTGCCTCTTGGTCTCTCTCACCCACGCACACGCACACGCACACGCACGCACACGCACGCACGTACACGCACATGCAACACTGCCAAGGCACTTGAACCTATGAAAGAGCTGATAGACCGCAGCGTGGCGTCCACGCTCGCCTGTCCCGAGCCCACCTCCCTTCACGCGGCAGCCAGCCTGAGTGAAGAAGGGGACTCTGCCCACCGCTCTGTTTCTCAGTCTTTTCAACCAGTGAGCAAAGAACCTGTCTCTGCCATCGTAGAATTCCTTTGCTTTTCTCCCCAGGCCCTGGCTGCACTCAGCCCTTCCTTGGATCTCTCTACCTGCGCCTTCCTGGTGAGTTGAATTCATTTTATTCAAGCCCAGTTCAGCCTGTTTGTAGGGTGGGGTAGGACCCCAAACTCTGGATGTCTTTCCATATTCTGCCTCACTTGCTATGATTTACATGGTGGACCAGATGGACTGCTTTCCTGTCTTTTGCGAGAAAACACCCAGAACTCCATTTATCTTTCTTCCCCTTGAAGGATGCTGATTTATTACCCAGAATGAGTTCTCAAGATGACATCAGCCAGTCCAGGGAGAGAGGTGCATGTGTGCTCCAGTGGTCAGATGGGATGGGAGTGTTCTAGGGCCAAATATCTCTGCGTCCTTGAGCAGATCACTTTCTGCTCACCAAGGCCCTGTTTCCTCATAAGTAAAATGCAGTAATCCTGTCTGCTTCAAACATGGAGAGATGAAGTTCTTTCACCTGAAGGCAGTATTTTCCACGAGGCTTCACCCTCGTGACTCCTTCAGCAGCAAGAGAGCATCCCCATTTGAGTGCAGGCCCGCTGCTGTGGTATTTGCACTGCAGAGTTCCACCGCAAGTCCCTGGAAGTTAGAGGGGCTTTGGGTCCTGCAGGAGGAACTGGGGAGAGGCCAGGCTCCCATCCACTGGGTAAAGGACAGACACCGTTCCAACCTCCATGGATGGTCTCTCACATCCTCTCAGCCAAGAAGCTAATGGCTGCAGGATGAACCCTGAGCTACATGAGAGGTGCACTTAGGGGAGGAAATGGTACTCCCGGATATAGATGTGGTCATCCTTAGGACAAGCTAGGGACTGGCTTTCATCCAGAATGTTTTCTCTGTTTGCCTTGAGAACTATATGTATAGGGGTCACAAATGCTTTCTGGAAGGGGGCTCTTTAAAAGCAATTAAACTGAAAGTCCCTAGATGCTGCCGGCTGAGCAGCCTCTCCCCTCTGCCTGCCAGAGAATACAAGCCCTGCCTGACTTCCTGTGAAGCTAGTCAGGGCAGAACATCTTTTCTCCGGATCCTCTTCTCAGCAGCAGCCATAGTAGTAAATCTTCAGAGAGTCCTCATTAGGCAAGTTCCTTTTTGAACTCCCTCCACCCTCCAGACCTCTTGAAACCACCACCGCCATTCTAGCATGTTATTATTTTTTCCTCCTAAGCTTGCATTTTCCTCAGTCCTGGCACCTAGGCCTCCCTACACTGCTCTTGCTTTCCTTAACGGACTCTTCTCTAGCTGGAATCCCTCCAAAGGGTGTGTTCGTGCATTCAAAAACTTCCCTTTTTGTTTTATCACATCACTGAACATACCAGATAAGGTCCAGCTAAGGGAGGGAGGAAGAGAGGGAGGGTCTGGGCTGGGTGGGCTGGTGGGGAGTAGGGGGGTATGTGAAGGAGACACAGGAGGGAGGCAGAAGAAATCTTTACATCAGCTCCTAGGACCACATAGGGACAGCAAACAGACACATGGGTATCTGGTGTGGCCTTTCCATATCCGACCCCCACCACTTATCAGGAAGCTGCACATTCTCATTCAAACGTAGCACCGACTGTCCACGGCTTGCAAAGAGCATATAGAACAAACCAGGCACACAAGCTACAGTGAGACATGGACACCAGGGCATTAAATAGTTAATTTTTAGCAAACCCAAATTGCATTTCCATCATGTGCAAGCAGTCAGCTGCTATTGTAGGTCACCAAGATACAACGCATTATTTCTACAGTTTGTGGAAAACATTAGGCAGCTGTAATAAAGTCAATGGTATTTCCTTCCTTACTGAAACATGACTTCAGTAAATCCCCGTTTAAAATTTTTTTCCCTTTCTAAACATTTCTCTCCATCTGCACTATAAGTCAATAAAAGAAATTAAAAGTTAAAATGCCTAATGAAATTTTATCAGGCATGAAATGGCATTTAAACCAGAGTTGCCACCCGGGCTTAGATGCATGAAAACTGACCCGAACTTGAGGAGTTATAAAAAGCAGGGGGAGGGTAACAGCAAGTTTCAGTGGCCTTTATGTATTGCAGCCACTGAAAAAAAAAAAAAATCATTCCAAAGAGGCATTCCATGAAACTGAGACTCTCTGAGCAGTTAAGATTTTTACAGGAGGTACATCAATTCTGGAAACCTCCACATTCTTTGAGGCCGCCATTCTTTTTTCCTTTATTCACTTCTTTGCACTGACATGCTTATTTTGAAATCAGTCCTCATCTGCGTACCTCTGTCATGATCCCAGGCAAAGTGACAGGAAGAAAGCCTGAGAACATTTTTAAGAAGAAGAAACGATGGGAAGGGTAGGGAACTTAATTCTTCATCTTTCTTAGAGAAGAACATCAGGGTGTTCCATAGAGGCACAGAAGAGTTTTAAATAAGCAGACATTAAAAAAAAAAAATCATTCCTCCTTGTGTAAAACTATTTATTTTAATACTTACTGCCCCATCTTTGGGTAATAGACATCTCATTTCATAGGAGCCCAAAAAAAAAAGGAGCTATTCAGTGGGTGTGTGGCTAGTTCCCAGCTTTAACAATTTAAAAGATTAAATTCCTTTAAAAGCAAATCCCAGAGTCCTCCCTCATGCAGGACATCCACTGAAGTCAAGGGGTACTGTGTCTAAGCAGGGGGACAGCAGAGTCAGACTCTTTAATTGGAGAGCATATTCAGAACTTTCCAGAAACATCCTATAGTTTGTAACCAGAGGTCTCTATTTGTAAGTGGTTGGCCTTACCGATAGCCTTGGTGAGAAGAAAACTGTTGTCCAGCCTGCTGAGCAGGGAGAGAGACTGTTTATTTCTAGTGGCTCTGAAAATTAGCATGGGATAGTGGTTTTCCCACAGTGTGTTCCATTCAGCTGCACTTGAAAAGCCAGCAGTGGGAGTGCTGGGCCCAAGCAATGTGGAAGCAAGTCCTTTCCTCCATCCAGAAACTGCCCCTCAGGCAGGTAGGAAAGTGCTTCTACACTGCCAGCAACTTCACAGCACTGCGATCATGAACAGATCTTACCAGCGCCTGCACACCCAACCTGAGAGAATTAAAATTCCCTTAATTCAGACAAGGTGATACTTTTTCAAATATCTGTACAGCTATCAGTGCCCACCCCACCCCACCCCCAGCTTTTTAAAATCATCAAAGAAAGCTGTGCTTGCAAGTCCAGGAAAGGAATGTTCACTTTTATTTTTTATAATTGGCCCTAACTTTTCAAACTTTTTTCTTCCCAGTTTAACCCCAGAAATCTTGTAGTATTGAAGATTCTATGACACTCAAACACACAAATGTTTCCAACAATGCACTTGATAATGTGTGTAAGGACATTTGACTAGAGTGAAAAATACTTGCAAATCTGTGCAATAGGTACATGTAACTCCAAGGATGAGAAGCACTTGAGATTTACAGATAGACATGTTTAACAACCCATCAACCAAATGCCAAGCAAGGCTGACTATTGCCCACCTGCACCAGACCAGATGTGTGCAGAATGCCTGAGTGGTTGTTGTCTGCTGTGTTGTTGAAGGAGGGATTCATGGCTTTCCCTGAAATATTTGAGGTGGATAGACCAGCTTGACATAGGGAAATTTGAACTAGGGAAATGGTTTTTGGACAAACACATCATGCAAACTATGAGGCAACACATAGAATTAGAAACAAAACCAACTTGGATAATCAGAGGAAACAAAGGATAATGTTTAGATGTGTGCGGGATAGAAAAGACCTCTGCTCACCTGTTCCCATCACATCATCCACAGGTAGACTTCCCATTAGTAAGCTGGGCAAAGGCAGGTCTTGTGGACCAGAGGCTTCTATAATATTGGGCCTTCTTTAACACAAAAATCTTTAAAAATAACAAATAATAGTTTAAGCTCCATTAGCTCCCTGACCACCATTGGTAACAATAGCTTTCCCTACAAAATGAATGCTGCATGAATACAGTTTGGGTCCATTGTACAGACTAAAAGAAGGGCTATGTCTCTGCAGTGAGCCAGTCTGTTACAGCTCTACAAAGATTCATGTGTGCTAATATTTCCATATCATAAGGTTAACTATTCATCATGTTTGTCCAAATGACAGGGTGGGTACTTAATCTTGAATTTGAGCTCCAGCAGATATCATAACCTCAGGATTATCTCGATTAGAAGGACATGCAGCGTTAGGCTATTGAATGCTAGACCAGACTCCCTAAGTTCACAAAGACATCGTCAGAGGTTTTGCTCTGGAGTCTTTCATGAGATTCTGTATTCTCTTGTGTTCTCCCTACCTGTAATCTTGACATCAGGGATTACAATATGATCTAAGGGTTCACTTGCTGCTCATATGACTTGTCAATGTAGGTAAAGTAAGTCCACTCAAAATTAAAGTCAACTTCAAGCAATTTGGAGATCTAAATTAGTCTTAAATATTTTAAGTATCAATGTACACTAGTATCATTTAAAAGAGGATGGGAATGCAAAGCTAATCTGATAAGCATTAAAAAGAGAAATATGACAGATACCATTAGAAATAACTGGTCCTTCATGGATGAAGACTCCAAACATCATTTAAAAATAATTTAAAAAGTTAATAAAAACAATTTTTAAGCAAGACTTTGTCAAATCAAATATCTATTTCACAGACAATCCAATTTTGTTAGTCCTATTTTTTTATTCATCTCAGACGAAATATGTTGAATGTTGGGTCCAGTAACCCTTTCTCCAATCTCAGATCAACTGTGTTTTACTGGTTGTTTCTAGTAGGGTAATATAGTTAATTGCTTCTAAACTATTACATTCTGCTTTATTTTCTTGACTCTCAATAGCATTAGCAGTTAAAGAATGCACTCCCTTCAGTCTACTAGCAGTATGAAAGTCTTGATGTTGCAACTGCCTTTTGATATCAATATTTTAGATAGCATTTTATTAACTAGAAAGTGGCCAATATTTTAATTTTTGAGGAAGATTAGACTGAAGGTGCCCCTAGAGAAGAGTTTTAAGCTGGGTAGGTGCGTGTGGAAGAGTTAAACCCTTCTACACAAAGCTGGTTGCCTGGAAGTTTAGCCCCAAAAGCTGGTGTGGCCAGCAGTCGTAACAATGCTATTAGTATCAGTATTTCTCTTCCAAAAGAAATTGAGGCATCATACCAGGGTGGACACAATACATTTCCCACACTACAGCAGGAATTAGAAAATGTTGAAGTTGCTATAGCTATCCCTTATCAATAAATGCAAAGTCTCCATACTTGTTCATTTATTCAACACACATTTGTTGAGGTCTTAGTTTATACCAGACATGGGTATATAGAGAAGCTCTTGAGTATCTTAAAATACATATTATATGTACATATCCATGTATTCACCTCTCACATATTTAGTATATAGACACCACACCATATCTCCTCCCCCACACATGTACACACACAATTGGTTATTTACAGCAATTTTAACTATATATTACAAAGCCAAGAATCTCTGAGTCACTGAGGAGACAAAACATGTCATAAAGTTTAATGAAAAAAACATCATGAACTCATAGGAGAAGTCTTTGGGCCCTACACAGAACTCACATCCTATTACTTTTCTCATAATTCCAGCATGCTGAATTATCTCATTCTCTAATATAGTGGGTCAGTAATCTCAACATCTCATTGCAAAAGGGCATGCTGATAGGAGGGGAGAGAAGCTATTAAGTGAACACAGGAAGTAAAAAGTACAATAATTTAGGACCATTTCATAGAGAGGCAAACAACACTATGTCCTTAATAGTCCCTGAGTTACCAGGTAAGATTAAACTTGTTCAGCATATTCCATTATGAAGACAAGGAAGTGTACAATTCACTTTTGAAAAAAATGTTTAGTTTTAAACTGGTACTTGGTTATATTTCTTCAATAATATTGCTAAACAAATGAGCTGCTAATATGAAAAGACAACTGTCACTCACTATTAAACTCACGTTAATCAAATCCCTCACTAGTCTGGACAAAATTCAAATGGGAAAATGGTTATAGAATGGTAAGTGTGATATAATACACACTTCTTCACTGTGAAAATACTCTGGCAAATGAAATGTTCCTGTCCGAAACCCTTTTGGTGACAGAGGTAGGGTCCCTGTATCCAAAAGACAAGGCTAGGGCTCTGTGTTCAGCATGAATCCCCTTGATTTGTGACATAATAGTATGCCATGACTAATGTTTTTGATTCCTCACTTCCATGGACTGAATTGGTGAAAGTGATTCTACTTTCTCTGGAATTCCCAAGACTTAAAAGTGAGCTCTTTGCTATTTTAAATGTGACCTGCACAACCTGGTTTCAAAGCCTCTGAAGTGAGGGGCAGGGCTCCCAAGCATCAGGAAACCACGGGGGAACAAGATACCTTGACAGGCTGAAAAGTGCAATTGTTCAGGAGGGCTGCCCACTTGCCTCCCACGGTGCTAGAGACCTGCTATTAGTGACCTGCATGACAAGTTACACACATCCTGGACGTGAAGGGGTCATTTAAGGGGTTCATTTGCAAGAGGACATGAAAGTAGTAACTTATAATGAACACTTGGAATACTTAAAGCTTTAGTGGCAAGTGATATAAAATTTTACAAGAAGCAAAGAGATGCTTCCAGGATATGTACAACTGCTCAGAGTACTTATGTGAGAAAAAAATATCCCCTCCCAGTATTTCCAAATTTTATCACTCTATAAAGAGGGTAGTGAAAGTTGGAGGTCGTCCGCCATCTGATTTCAAAACTTAGTATAAAACTACAGTAATTAAGGTTATGTGGTATTTACGTAATTATAAACATAGACTCAAAAATAGATCCACACATATATAGCTGATTAATTTTTTATAAACATGCCAAGGTTATATCAATAAATGATACTGGAAAAATGGATGTCCATATGCAAAATTTTTGAACCTTGGTCTTTCCCACCACATACAAAAATTAACTCAAAGTGGTCTGTAATATTAAGCATAAATGCTAAAACTATAAAACTTCTAGAAAAAAAGAATAGGAGAAAGTCTTCATTACCTTGGGTTAGGCAAATAATTCTTAGGACATAGGAATCATGAACCATAAAAGAAAAATTTGGTAAATTGGACTTTATAAATTAAAAATACCTGCTCTTTGAAGGGTGATGTTAAGAAAATTAGAAAGCAGCCCTGGCCGGTTTGGCTCAGCGGTTGGAGCATCGGCCTGCAGTCCGGCGAGACCCGGGTTCGGTTCCCGCTAGGGGCATGTACCTCGGTTGCAGTTTGTCCCCAGCCCTGGTTGGTTGTGCGGGTGGCGGCCACTCAGTGTGTCCCTTTCACGTCGATGTTTCTCTCTCTCTCTCTTCCTCTCTCTCCCTCCCACTCTATCTGAACAAAAAATGAAAAAATGTCCTCGAGTGAGAATTAAAAAAAATAATAAAAAATAAAAAAAAAAGAAAATTAAAAAGCAAAACACAAGCCCGGCCAGTGTGGCTCAGTGATTGAGCGTCAACCCATGCACCAAGAGGTCACCGGTTCATTTCCCAGTCAGGGCACATGCCCAGGTTGTGGGCCAAATCCCCAGTGGGGGGCATGCAGGAGGCAGGCAGCCAGTCAATGTTCTCTCTCACCGATGTCTCTCTCTCTCTCTCTCTCTCTCTCTCTCTCTCTCTCTCTCTCTCTCTCCCCCTCCCTCCCTCCCTCTCTCTCTCCCCCTCCCTCCCTCCCTCCCTCCCTCCCTCCCAAATCAGTAAAGAAAACAAAAATAAAAGCAAAACACAGACTGGGAAAAATAGTTCAAAACTACATATCTGATAAAGGACTTGCATCTAGGATATATAAAAGAACTCTCCAAACTCATAAGGAAGCAAATTACCTAATAGACAAAAGATTTGAATAGACAAGTCATTAATAATATACATATGGCAAATGAGCACACAAAAAGATGCTCAAAATTATTAGTTATTGGAGAAATACAGATTGAAACCAAGATATAATACTGTTACCCATCAAAGTGGCTAAAATTTTAAAATAGCAAGTGTTGAGGTTGTGGAGTACCTGAATTTCTCATACATTGCTGGTAGAAATGTAAAATGTCACAACCACATTTGAAAGAGTTTAGCACTTAAACATTAAATTTAAACATACACTTAGCATACAATTTGTACCAGTTTCACTTCTAGGAATTTACCCAAGAGAAATCAAAAGAATACCTTCACACAAAAACCTATATGCAAATGTTTATAACAGCTTTGTTCTTAGTCACCAAAACCTAGAAACAACCCAGATGACCAATAGCTGGTGAATGAATAAACACATTGTAGTACATCCATGCAATAGAATATTACTCAGTAACAAAGTACTGATATGCACAATGGTGTAGGTGAATCTCAAGAGTGTTGTGCTGAGCAAAGAAAGCCAGATTCAGAAGGCTTCCTACTACATGATTTTATTTCCTGAACGTAGCCTCTAATTCAGTTAGGATCACAGCACAACATGGAGACATATTGCAGAATACAAGGTTATTGAGTGTATTTTCTATTTGGTTAAAGTCACAGTTTTTCCCCCCTTACCTGAATCTTCCCCTTATCAATGGAAGTGAAAGAGCTTCTCTTTAGTTAAAGTCAGTCAGATGTTAGACTCAGCCAAAAGCTTTCTACCATCAGACAGTCAGTGCTGGAAAGACAGTTGTTGGGAACACTTGACAAATTCAAAAAGCCTGTCCACGCTTTGAAATTGCTCTGAATTCTACCTTATTTATGTGTCCAATCCCAGTGAAAAAGCTGACTGCGGTCAATATGATTGGTAAGGGTTTGAAAGAAAGGAACTTGAGAATTGAAAGAAAAGATGGTAGCTGCTGCCAGATTGGATCTGGTGTGATAGTGATACTTCTCACTTCACCAAAATGAGTAGCTGCCCGTTTCTCATTAATATGTTGTGCAATTTAACCCATGTCTACACCCAATCAGAACAGCAAAAAGAAAAAATAATCCAAAAAAAGGAGGATAGTATAAGGAGCCTCTGGGACAAATTCAGGCGTACCAACATTTGCATCATAGGGGTGACAGAAGGAGAAGAGAGAGAACAAGAAATTGAAAACCTGTTTGAAACAATGACAGAAAACTTCACTAACTTGGTGAAGGAAACAGACATACAAGTCCAGGAAGTACAGAGAGTCCCAAACAAGATGAACCCAAAGAGGACCACACCAAAACACATCATCATCAAAATGCCAAAGGTTAAATACAAAGAGAGAATCTTAAAAGCAGCGAAAGAAAAGCAGTTTGTTACCTACAAAGGAGCTCCCATAAGACTATCAGCTGATTTCTCAAAAGAAACTTTGCAGGCCAGAAAGGAGTGGCAAGAGATATTCAAGGTGATGAAAACCAACGACCTACAACCAAGACTACTCTATCCTGCAAAGCTATCATTTAGAATCAATGGACATATCAAGAGTTTCCCAGATAAGAAAAAGCTAAAGGAGTTCATCACCACCAAACCAATATTATATGAAATGTTGAAGAGTCTTCTTGAAGGAGAAGAAGAACAAAAATATGAACAATAAAATGGCAATTAATACATATCTATCAACAATTGAATCTACAAACAAAATGAGCAAGCAGAACAGAAACAGACTCATAGATACTGAGAACTTTTTGTTGCTTGCCAGATGGATGGGGGTTGGGATGGGTGAAAAAGATGAAGGAACTAAATACTTAGGCTTTTTTCAAAGTGAGATTAGAGGAAAAAGAAGGTTACCACTAAGAAGCAGCCATGTATTCATGACAAGAATAATATGATTTGCTTCTTTAAATTATTTTAAGAATTAAATAAGATATAATATTAAAGTATCTTGCACAATACTAGGCACTGAATATATATTCACCAAATTATGATTTTCTTTTACTTCCTTTATGAAAATGAGAATATTTTTAGAACTGGAAAGACCTCAAAGGTTATCTTGTCCAATGTTTTAATTTTACAAATGAGAAAACTAGGTTTCATGAGGTTAAATGTATTGCTCAAGCTCACATAATAGGTTAGAAGTCCAATGTCCATTTCACACAAATCTTTTTCCTAAAGTACCTGCTTCAACTGTAATGCCCCAAATACCAGAGCCTGAGGGAGAGCTGCGGAAGAGGAGAGTTTTGCTCTATGTATTTAGGGATCATGGACTGTTTTGCTTCTGGTACTGTGTTTGCTTTGGCTATTTTCATATATTTTTTTATTTCAATATTGGGAAGCAATAGGAAGCCTTTGTCTTCAGAGACTATGATTACCAGAGTTAGCAAATAAAACACAGGGCACACAGTTAGATTTGGATTTCATGTCAACAGTGCATAATTTTTTAGTTCCATTTTGGCAGCTTATCTGTCAACCCTATCAGGGACCAAACAATATGTGGTTCCCAACTATGGAGATTTTTTTCCCCCCTAAAGCAAACAAGCAATAGAAAGAAGGTCATCCCCCACCCCCATGCATAAATCTTGGCTTCCTACCATTTCTTCTCCATGACCATTTTCTTCACCTGGGATCAGGACAACTATAATGAACAGCCTCTATGGTTAAGGCTGAGTCTGATAAGGGCGGTGATAAAGCAGGGAAAAGATGATGACCTGCCTAAGCAGCACTGTAGGGATATTCTTTGCCAAATAAGAAGT
This sequence comes from Tadarida brasiliensis, assembly GCA_030848825.1. NCBI lineage: Eukaryota > Metazoa > Chordata > Mammalia > Chiroptera > Molossidae > Tadarida > Tadarida brasiliensis. The sequence goes on along the minus strand of CM061267.1, from coordinate 69,491,772 downwards.
ACACAACTCTATTTTCAGACAGATGGAAATTCAAATTCTTCTCTCTTATTAGCTGTGTGACTGTAAGACTTTGAGCAAGTTACTTAAATTCCCCCACACCCACCCACCCTCAGAATCTGCTTTGTTTTTCATAAAATAAGGTTACCATGCCTGGCCAGTGTGGCTCAGTGGTTGAGCGATGACCCATGCACTAAGAGGTCACCAGTTCAATTCCCGGTCAGGGCACATGCCCAGGTTGTGGGCCTGATCCCCAGTGGGGAGCATGCAGGAGGTGGCCAGTCGATGTTCTCTCTCATCGATGTCTTAGCTCTCTTTCCCTCTCCCTGCCTGTCTCTCTCTAATATCAATAAAGAAAAAAAATTTTTTAATAAAATAAGGTTACCTTAAGTTTTTGTGAAGATCAAATATGATAATAGAAAGAAAGTACTGATTACTGTGCCTAGAATATAAGAGCTACTCTTATAAATGATCATTTCTTAAACTGTCTGTACATGTTTTATGTACTTTTCTATGTATTTTATATACTTCACACTAAAATTGTTTACGCAGAATTGCTAGATTGGAGGCAGAATGGTGAGGGTCTTGAATGCCAGGATTTAGAGTTTGGATACCAAGTTTTATCCTGTAGTTATAAGGGAACTGTTGCTATCTGTACAACATTTGGGGTCTAGAGTCAGGCGACCTCTTTTTAAGTTTTCTTAAAAACAACTTGGGAAATTTTATAGCATATCATTTCTTGTACGTTCAAGCACACATTAACCAGCACTGGATGAACTGACCTGCTCCCTTAAGCATCTTCTTCAGCTCCCTCAGCTCCAATTTTGACAGAGAAGAAAATGACAAGTTATAACACTTCCCATCAATCTACTTTGTGGTGTATGAGAAATAGACAGGCATCAGACAAAACCAGGAATAATTCCTGCTCCATCACCTCTTCATGGAATGGCCTCATCCAAGTTAATCAATCCTTTCTATACAATAGGGATGATAGCACCTAAGCTGGTAGGGTCTTAGAATTTAGACTCTACAGAATGGTTATAGGAGATGCTCAAAATCTGTATTTTCATTTTTCATTTTGTTAGAACACTACACTCAAGTTTCATGAATCATAGGTCCCCACAGTGCTTTTTCTCACACCTATCAAGAAAGTTTGTGACTCAGTTTCAGAACACTATCTAAAACTCAGAACCAGTCGCTCAGACCAACTTCATTTAGAAAATATTTTTACCAAAATATCTTAGACAGTTGACACCTGAGTGAGTCAGATTCTTACTCAGCCTTCTCCTTGATGCTGTGTAGGCTGCAGTCCTAAGGTTCACCAGTTCCCTCACTCACCCTTTTAGAACCTGCAGATGTGTGTTATCTGCTCCTTCTGTTTGGTCAACTTCAAGTGCTTCTAATCTTTTTATAACCAGTTCTGTTGGCTGTTATCTGGATTTCTTGTAGTGCCTTGTCTATTGTACAGTTTTAACAGATCTCCACCCTCTTCTTAGCAATAAGAAGGGCAATATAATCGTTTAACAATGTGCTACAGTCTTCTATCCGATAAGGTCCTTAATTGGACTGTTTCATCTTTTGCCAGTTGTGTGTGTGTGTGAAAAATATCACCTGAAGGTTTTATTAAAGTTGGATTCTTACATAGTTTCCTAAGCTAAATACCAAATGAAGGTCCAAAGCACCCTTCTGCCAATAACATCTCCCAAGCTTGATGAATAGTGATGTTATTTCCTACAACCTGAAAAGATTAATTAAACCTATTATTTTAGTTTTGCAGCTCTATTTTTGTTATTTTCTTATATAATCTTACCTGTGTCCTTATCTGTGTGGCTCCATAGTCATTGAAATCTCCAACTTCATAGTTAGTCACAGGGTAACATGGGACACTGGAAAAAGTAATAGACTTTGGGTCAAGAGAGGTAAATTTTCATCTAGGCTCTGCCGCTGACTAGCTGTGTGACCTTGCCAAGACAGTTAACTGCTTTGGGTTTCAGATTCTTTATCTATAAAATAGAGAGAGAACACATACTCCCTTTTGGGTCTGTGATCTGTTAACCTTCACCTCTGCTTTTTCTTTTTTTTCTTTCTTTATTGATTTTAGAGAGAAAGGGAGAGGGAGAGAGAGATAGAAACATCAATGAGAGAGAACACCGATTGGTCGCCTCCTGCATGCCCCCCACTGGGGATTTGGCCCACAACTTGGGCATGTGCCCTGACCTGGAATCGAACTAGCGACCTCCTGGAGCATGGGTCGGTGCTCAACCACTGAGCCACACCGGCCAGGCAAACTTCACCTCTGAAATGCCCATCCTTACATCGATGGACTTTTCCATCCATTCCCTACCACCCAGCAGAGAAGTGCTTTTAGTTTATTTCAATTTTTGACTTTTAATTTTTGCCAAATGATTACTCATATGCTCTCTTACTAGCTCCAAGGGGCTCAGCTTAAACCCAACATAAAGCATCTCAGTCCTTTCTGAATATTTGATATAGACCCACTAACCTAACTATAGTTAGATCTACTAATTATTCTCTGTAATTTAAAAATAATTACTCATAAAAATGTTCCTAAACAATAAAAATACAATTTATAATTTAAATATGGAATTGTACATTCATGATTTACTTGTGAAATTGTGTACAATATTTTTTCTTTTCTTTTTTTTTTTTAATTTTTTTTTATCCTCACCCGAGGACATTTTTGCAAGGACATTTTTGCATTTTTATCTTGAGATAGAGCGGGAGGGAGAGAGAGAGAAACATCTATGTGAGAGAGACTCATCAAGTGGTTGCCACCCACATGACTCCAACCGGGTCCAGGGACAAACTGCAACCGAGGTACATGCCCTTAGCGGGAACTGAACCCGGGCCTTTCTGGTCCGCGGGCTGACACTCTAACCACTGAGCCAAACCGGCCAGGGCACAGTATTTTTTCTTAAAATAAAAAATGAAACTATGGAGGAGTGTTAGCTATAAACTGTTTACAGAATGAATCAGGAGGGCAGTAACCAGATGTATTATGTTCATGGTAAGGCAAAAAAAGAAATTCCAAATGAGAATTTGAAGATCCTCTCAGTCTTTCTTGAGATCTATAGGGTTCTTCTCTCTTCAGAGCCCAAGTCTCTCCCTGGCTGCCATTTCGAGTAGAGCTGATTAGAGTATAGCAATAGCACTTAGGGTTCCAGGAAACTCCTCTAGGGTCTGAGCAAGAGCCTTAAGATAGGAGGTACCTACAACTTGGGTCCAAATCCTTACATTATCAGATACCTCCAGCCAGGGTGAGGACCAGCTAACCACAGTGACACGCAAAACGAAGCCCACAAATTTTACTGACCTCAAGCTACGCCCAGCTCTGGAATAACAGCCTCCTGCGCCCCCCCCCCCCCGCCAGTGCCACCAGTGGAAACAAAAAGGAAGAGGCATTTTAACTTTGAAGGTGAACCTATGTTAAAATTGAAAAGAGGCTACATGTGTCTGTCCTTGATGGTGTTTCCCTTTGAATGTAAGTGTATGTCACCAGTTAAACCTATAAGCTCAGGGAGGGGTGCTACAGAACCTCCTTGTTGCTCTTTTACTCCCTTCCTCAACCCTTCTTCCTTGGCTAGGTTCATGCTCTCCCATCTCACTAGACCACCTATCGTGTTTGAGTAGTCAGCCTGTCTTCAGCCTCACCCTGCTTGCAGGGTCAAAGTATTTTTCCTAAAACTCTAATCCAACTGGGATTTTCCCTATAGAAAATCTTTTACTCATTCCTGATCATGCTCTGGATATAGTCAAAGGTCTTCACTATTATCTATCTAATGTCCTCCATGATCTTGACCCTTCCTACTTACCTTGCCTCACTCTACACTCTTCTCCTCCCTCTTGTACTGTACACTTTAGCAGTACTGAACTTTTCACATATCTCTGAACATAAAGTACTACTTCAGATCTCTAGAATGTGCTCCTCTCAGATCCTCGCCCTGTTGTCCTCTTGATGAATTCGTGTCCTCAGCTCGTCTGATGGATAGGTGATAGATAAAACTCTATGCAACCTGCAAAACTCAATTAATAAGATGTTAACAGGAAAAATAGTATTTTGTTGTCATTTATAGTTACAAAAATTTTTATTACTGATAACATTCAAGTTTTTACATGTTTATCAGCCACATATACTTCTTTTTGAATAATTTAATTCATCTGTTTTTCTACTTTTATAGTATTTTAGTCATAATGCATAAGGATATTTCTCTGTAAAGAAGACCCATTTGTTTGTCGTATATGAGAGCAAAACTTTTTTTCCAAGTTATTGTCTTTCATTATCCTATTTTAGTGAATAGGTTTACTTAACTGTGAAGAATTTACCTGTAGTTTAACTTCACTAAATTTCTATTCTTGATGTTGGCTGCTTTGAATTCTTGATTGTAACAGTTATTAAGAATTATTTTCTAATTTTTAATAAATTTATATACTGCACTTAACAAGAACAATAACAAAGCCCAGTTCATAAGCCACAGCCCCCAATATAGAGTAGATGTTTAATAAACCATTGCTGAGTGGAATAGTGCACAGAAAGCCAGAATCCAAGTGATAAAGTTACAACCCTTCTATTTTTCTTTCTTTATTTATTTTTTTATCCTTACCCAAGGACATTTTTCCATTTTTTTGTTCAGATAGAGTGGGAGGGAGAGAGAGGAAGAGAGAGAGAGAGAAACATCGACGTGAAAGGGACACATCGAGTGGCTTCCACCCACACGACCCAACCAGGGCCGGGGACAAACCGCAACCAAGGTACGTGCCCTTAGCGGGAACCGAACCCGGGTCTCTCTGGACCACAGGCTGATGCTCTAACCACTGAGCCAAACTGGCCAGGGCGCAACCCTTCTATTTTTCTTAAAACACCATCTTCCTTCAGACTTTAATGGATTGAGAGGTATCAGATACAAAATACCAAAAAAGCATCTAAGCATATACCATGTTATCTCCAGCTCCTAGTCTCTCTCAGAAGAAGCCTGCTCCATCTTGAGGTGATCTGAGAAAACCAACCAAACCCCAAGTCTTCTCCATACCAGAAGAACACAGTAAAGAACTATTTCAAACCTTATCTGGGCGAATCAGTCAAATTATATGGACACTTTACTTGCTCTTTTGATTACACTTGGTCCAGAACTCCTAAAGCCATCACCTACTAACACATATCTCCAGACCTTCTGTAATAGTAATGGCCTCTTGAGTATTACCATGGTTAATTTTTGGCTAACTTGGCTAGAAATTTTAGATCTATTTTCATCCCAATCACTATCAGGACCTTAGTCCTGCATTAGATCATAACCAGTGTCCAGACCAGGGTGGAAAGGAGGTTCATTACTGGCCTCTGGAATGAGGTTTCCTCACTGATTGCTTGAGTTCCTGAATCATAGTTTCCCAATACCTTTCATATAATGTGAGAAATTAGCTTCTTTAGGGAAATTTAAGACAAGATATTCACGAACCATACCAAACAATATGGAGGACATTTTAGATTATATTTTAAAGAGAACACAAAGACAGACTAGTCACGCAATCCCCAATTATGTGTTGAGCGCTTCCCTGGGCTAAAAACCAGAGACAGAGTTGATCTGGAGATACATAAAGTATAGATACTTATAATAAATAATAGTAAATTGGTATTAAAAATTAAATTAAAACAGCCCAAAATTTTAAAGTGTAATAGCTTAAGAGTCAACTCAAAAGGACATAACATAAAAGTCACCCTTTTATAAGCAATCCCTTTGAAAGTATTCTACAGAAACATAATAATGCCACAGTGTTTGGTTCTAATCCAAATTCTTATCTCCGGCCCCAGCCTCTCCGCTGATCTTCAGACTCCCTGAAGAGTCCATTCTGTCCTCCACCGAACACTACCTTCTTCATTTGGAAGTTTAATAGGCTTCTCAAACGTAACACATCCAAAAAGAAACCCCAAATCTGCCTCCTAAAACCTGCTCCTCTAGCAAGCTCCCTCCTTCAGTTAATGGCTACTAATGTTTTGGCTGTTCCAAAGCCAAAACCTAATACTCTCAGCTCCTTCGTCTCAAACATTCAATCCATAATCAAATACTGCTGCCTCTACATTTAAAAATATATCTTTTGGGCGGGATCAGGAGGAGAGTGTTTAAGGGAGAAAAAAGAGAAACATCTGTAACAAAAATAAATTAATAAAAATTGAAAAAAATATATATATATATATATTTATTTCTAACCCTACCATTATCATCTGGGTCCAAGTTATATCAACTCTACTAGACTGTTGCAGTCTTCTCCTAACTGATCTTACTGCTTCTGTCCTTGCCTCCTACAGTCTATCCTTAGCCCAGTAATTACGGTGATTGCTTTAAAATAGAAGCCAGGTTATATCACTCCTCTATTCCACACCCTCCAGTGCCTTCCCGTATCAATCAAGGTAATAGCCAATGTTTTAGCCACCACCTACCATGACACCCCACTACCTCTCTAACCTGTGTTGCTCCCATTATTTTGCTTTGTGAAGAACCATTAAGATCTTGATACTTTACTACTTACTAGAATATAAAGTTCACCTTTCAACTAAGACTAACTATGTAACAGAGTTGCATGTCAGAACAAGCAGTACTTGTCAACTACAAGTAATACTCCTGGCATAGGAGGATAGATGAAGTTGTAGCTTATGTTATGCAATAGTGTTGAGGAGTTCACTCTCGTGCACATTCTGCCACTTACAGTGAAGGTTGTAGTCCTGATACACTAACCTTTAAAAATAAAAAAGAAGCACACTATTGAAAAGATTTACATTTGCAACTCATTGTAAATCCTATCCTATAACAATTCCATATGTAAGACAACTTTATGTGTCCTTTTGTTGTTGTTGTTGTTGTTGTTGTTGTTGTTGTTGTTGTTGTTAAGAGAAGGGAAGGAAGGAATGGAGGAAGGAAAGGAACTGTAAAAACCATGTTTCCTTTTATGCCTTAACTTTCAAGTCCATTGCCCAGATGAAGTAAGCAACTCATCCCAGGTTTCTGGTAACATTCTTTCCCTTTAAATTCTATCAGATAGCCTAGGTTCTGTTTTCAATGCTAACTGTACTGTTTTCCACCATAGTACACCTTATATACTACCATAGATCTTTTCTAAAGTAGGCAGGAAAATACATCTCCAAAACATTTTTAAACTTCATTGTGCATCATATTTTTTAAAGTCCTTTACCAAAAGGTATTTCTGAATTTCAGAATAATTCAAGGTTTCCTCTTTTCTATTCATGTTCTTAGGATCTAAACCTTGCCTTCAGGTTTGGGTTATGAGCTGCTGGGTGTTCTTTTTTAATCTGTTTACTTTTTTTGAGATATAATTTATGCATAACATTGTGTAACTTTAGGTGTACAACCTCTTGATTTGATTCTTTTTTTTTTTTTTATCCTCACCCGAGGACATTTTTTCATTTTTTGCTCAGATAGAGTAGGAGGGAGAGAGAGGAAGAGAGAGAGAGAGAGAAACATCGACGTGAAAGGGCCACATCGAGTGGCTGCCACCCGCACAACCAACCAGGGCCGGGGACAAACCACAACCGAGGCACATGCCCTTAGCGGAAACTGAACCCAGGTCTCTCTGGACCGCAGGCCGACGCTCTAACCGCTGAGCCAAACCGGCCAGGGCTTGATTTGATTCTTTATAAATTGCAATATGATTACCAATATAGCTTCAGCTAACAACATCACATAATTATCATTTCTTTTTTGTGGTGACAACATTTACCATCTAGTGTCTTAGCAATTTGAAATATGTAATACAAGTATTGTTGTCTGTAACCACTATGCTATGCATTAGATCTCCAGAATTTCTTCATCTTAAAGGGTTGCAAGTTTATACCCCTTAACAACATCTCCTCAATTCCCCCACCCCCAGGTCCCTGCTAACCTCCATCCTACTTTGTTTCTAGGAGTTTGGCTTTTTTAGATTGTACATATGAGTAATACCCTACAATATCTATCTTTCTCTGACTGGTTTATCTCACTAAACATAATCCCTCAAGGTCCATTAGATTGTTGCTAATGGCAGAATTTCCTTCTCTCTCATGGCTGAGTAACATTCCATTGTGCATATATATACCTCATCTTCTTTATCCATTCATCCATTGACAGATATATCTTGGCTATTTGGATAATGCTGCAGTAAACATGGAATGCAGATGTCTTTTCAATATCCTGATTTAGATACCCTGTTTTTATTTCCTTTGGATATATACTAAGATGTGGGATTGCTGGATTATATGGTAGTTCTATTTTTATTTTTTTGAGGAACCTCCATACTGTTTTCCATAGTGACTGTACCAATTTTCACGCTTACCAACAGTATACAAGGGTTTCCTTTTCTCCACATCATCTCCAACACTTGTTATCTCTTGTCTTTTTAATGACGTTATTCTAACAGGTGTGATGTGATATTTCATTAGGATTTTGATTTTCATTTCCCTTATGATTAGTGATGTTGAGCACCTTTTCATGTACCTGTTGGCCATTTAGATAGCTTCTTTTTAAAACTGTCTATTCAGGACCTCTGTACATTTCTTAAATTGAATTATTTAGTGTTTTTAGCTATTGAGTTGTATGAGTTCTTTATGTATTTTGAGTTTGCAAATATTTTCTCCGTTCCATAGGTTGCTGTTTCATTTTGTTGATTGTTTCTTTTGCTGTGCAGAAGCTTTTTAGTTTGACGTAGTCTCCTTGTTGATTTTTGCTTTTGTTGTTTATGTTTTTGGTATGAAACCCAAAAAATTATTGCCAAGACCAATTTTAAAGAGCTTGTTCCCTCTGTTTTTCCCCCCAGGAGTTTTATGGTATCAGATCATGTGTTTAAGTCTTTAATCCATTTCAAGTTAAATTTTGTGAATAGTATAAGAGTCCATTTTTTAAATTTATTTTTCTATCTTCCCTGCTTCCTTCCTTCCTTCTTGCATCCTTTTCTCCTTCCTTCCATTCCTCTCTCCCATTCTTGTTCTTCTTTTATTTATAGATTTTTCTTTTTGTTTTTAAATCAAAACTGTGTGCATGTGTCTATGTGAGAGAGAGGGAATTGCTCTTTAAAGGGGTTTTCCAGTATTTACAAAAAACAAAAACTTTAAGTTTTTCTTAACTTTTAATGAAAGCCAAGTGTTAGAAATAGTAATTAAAATGTTTACATTGAAGGTTGAAGTAGATGGTTAGATCTGCAGTATAGCCAAGACTGGCAGCTCTTGATAAATTAGAATGAGCCACACAGGCTGGTCTTTTTTTACAAAAACACCATAGTGTCCAGAAAGCAAATCCACTCCACACACCACCCTGTTCCAGATTGGATAAACTGAGCAATGCAAATGCCTCCAACATAGCAAAATGCCCACTATATCAAAAGGACCTGAAGTTGTTGGCAATGGCAGAGGATGGTTTTGAACATGAAGGTCAGGATTTTTATGTAAAGTTTGATATTTGGGCCTCTACCAAACTGCCCTTCATTTGGGGAAACATCATAATAGGTTATTCATGTGACTATTACTATTCCTTGAGCAGTCCAGGTACCACCAACACATTTCCAAAAATAAAAATGAAAGGGAGAAGAGGAAGCTTTTCTAGCTCATTGTCCCTAAATGACATTATGTAAAAAAAAAACAAAAAAACTCCCAGCCCTGGCTGGTGTGGTTCAGTAGTTAGAGTGTTGACCTGTACACCAAAGGGTCGCAGGTTCGATTCCCGGTCAAAGGCACGTACCTGGGTTGCAGGTCCAATCCCTGGCCCTGGTGGGAAGCAACCTATTGATGTGTCTCTCTCACATCAATGCTTCTCTCTCTTCCCCTCCCCCATCTCTAAAAATCAATGGAAAAAATATCCTCGGGTGAGGATTAACAACAACAAAAATCAACTCTCTCAAACCCCCAAAAGCACTGTTTCACACTGTTCAGAATGAATAAACCTTCTGCAGTCTCGTAACGTATCATTTTGAAAAGTTTCCATGCACTTTCAGGCCACAGATGTCTGGCAAAGTATTTCTGGAGCCTCCACATGATGCCCCCCATGAAGCATTGTCTTCCAAATGAAATGAAGGGACTGCCAGTGAGCAGAACTTGCTGATTGCCTTCCCTATTTAAATCAGACCTTCTGATCAAGGACTAAATTATTCCACATTTCCCCAGAATTTGCAGTGTAGCTGGAAATTATCCTGTAGAGCAGTGGTTCTCAACAGTGGCTGCACATAAAGATTATTGGGGAGCTTTAAAAAATACTGATTGATGCCTTCAACCCATACCTAGAGACCTGGGACGGCACTGGGTATCCGTATTTATTGAAAGCGTTTGCACACACTCCCTCCTGGTTATTAAGAACCACTGGCTGTTGAGGGATGGCTGCTTTTTAGAACTCGGTGTTTTAATGGTTATGTAGCCAACTAACTTAAGCATCTCACCTGGCCAAATAAGTTATTTTGTATGGTAGGGTCAGAATCCTGGAATTCTCGTTTTTAATTATCTTTAGGTACACCTATCATTACTGTGTCTGTGGAGTGCTTGGAGTTTCTCTAATAGTAGCCAGGTTCTTCAAAAGAAAGATATTTAGCTTGATTGCTTTGGAAATATTCAGTAAGTCCAGATGTTAATATACAAATAGTTTTCAAGGTCATGTTTAGCACCTTAAAAAGCTATCATTAGACACATTTTAAAAAAACAACAAAGCCAAAGACTCATTCCCAGCTATTAGAGGGCTTTTTCTGTCTTGAAGAAATTCAACAAGAAAAGCACAGATTTTTGTTTAGTTTGTGTGTGTGGTGAGAGATTTGAATTCTATTAGCAATACCCATACTTTTATAAACATAAAGAGTATAGGCTTATGAAAGTAATATTCATATATATATAATGTGTTAATGTTTCTTCAGCTGCGTTTGTGGCAAATGAGTTAAATAAATCTTGCCAAAACATTAATACTTAAGCAAATTAGAAAACAATTTTCCCCACACCCAAAAAAAAAAAAAAATCATGATCCTTTTAAAATTCTACCTGAAAGCAATAAGAGAGAAATTTGAAAGGCAATTTTTTAAAATGAAATACAAGTTTTTATTTCTTGTAAGATTGCCACTAAAGAAATTGGCCAAGTTCTTATCCCCTTGTCTATGCCATGTTTATTCCCATACAGTAAATAAGCTAGACTGTGAACATTTCCAAAATAAAAAACTCCCAACATCAAGTAGCATTTCTCTAGGTGAGGATTAGGTACATGAAGAACAATTTACTAATAAAATGAGTGTGTTCTTTTAGTCTGATCTTGTTTACTGTCTCCTACATGTCCAAATGCAAAGAGTTCTGAGATTGAATGCAACATGGGGTCAATTCTCCCTTTAAGTCAATTCTGGTTCTTTATCAATACCTCACAGTCCAGAAGAAAAGTCATTTTCCATTGATTTCCAAGAAATCAGCAGTGCGTTATCAACATCAAACCTTTGTTACTGGGAAGAGTAATCATGATGATGAGAGAGATAGAAAGAGAAGGAGAGAAATGTAGGAAACCAGGAGGAGGGAATTGACTAAGGCAGCTAAAGGCTTTTTTCTCATTCGGGGTGTCTATTTTTAAAACTTGTTAGGTATGCTAAAACACAAAAACCAAAAACCACACAAATTTATAGCTTAATGAATTATTATAAGGTGAGCACCCTGTAACCACCACCCAGGTCGTGAAATAGAACTTTGCTAGCATCCCTGAAGCACCTCCATTCTAATCACAACACCTTTCCTCTTTCCAGAAGTAAGCACCAACCATTCCTTCTGTTTCTTCATAGTTTTGTCACCCAAGGGTGTGCTTTAGACACTCTGGTTAGGACTCACTTTTAATATTATGCTAAGTGAAATAAGTCTGTCAGAGAAAGACAAATACCATATGATTTCACTTATATGTGGAATCTAAAGAACAAAATAAACAAAAAATATTGAAACAGACTCATAAATACAGAGAACAACAGAATGGTGGTTGCCAGAGGGGAAAGGGGTTGGGAGGACTGGGTGAAAAAAGTGAAGGGATTAAGAAGTACAGATTGATAGTTACAAATGTCATGGGAGTGTAAAGTACAGCATAAGGAATATAATAAATAATATTATAATAACTGTGTATGGTGCCAGGTGGAAATATTGAGGGGAGCACTTTGTCAGGTATATGATTGTCCACCCACTATGCTACACACCTGAAACTAATTCAAAATAATATTGACTATAAACTGTAATTGAAAAATAAAATTTAATAAAAAAGATTTGTCCTTAAAAATTGTTATAACTTTTAAGTAGTTTTTATTCTAGAGATTTCCTCTTTATCCCTTTATTTTCTTTGCAATTTACCTATTGGAACACCCAGGGCGTTTGACCTATAGAGATTCCCATAGTCTGGATTTTGCTGATTGCGTGTTCATGATGCAGTTCAGTATTTCCTCTATCACTTGTATTTCCTACAAATTGGCACCTGGATCGAGGCTTGATCAGACTTAGGTTCGATGCCTTTGGCAAGTTTGTAGGTGGTGGTGTGTTCTTTCATCAGGCAAATCTTAACTGGAGTGTCTAAAGTACACGTTTGGGTGATAAAACTATGAAGAAACAGAAGGAATTGTTGGTGCTTACTTCTGGAAAGAAGAAAGGTGCTGAGATTAGAATGGAGGTGCTTCAGGGATATTAGCAAAGTTCTGTTTCTCGTGACCTGGATGGTGGTTACAGGTTGCTCACCCTATAACAATTCATTAAGCTATGAATTTATGTGATGTTAGTAACCTTTGATGCCTGATGCCTAGATACATTAATTGATTAGGGATTGCAGAATCCGAATTATATCATTTCTTTTACATTTATTGGCTGGAATATTTATATGAAGAAATACTTGCATATGTTTTCGATTACTCGGTAATATAATTCACACAGGAAAGACAGGATAATTGCTTGATTTTTTTTCCTTTTATTTACCAGTGTTCAAAATAATGAATTGATTCTTTACCATCATTTAAAGGTAACTGATTAGGGTTTTATTCATATTAGTATGAACCCATGAATTTAAACATATTAAATGTTCTGGCTGCTTTTATCAGATTGCTCCCATGTGCACTGAGCCACCCCTCCAGGGCTTTAAAGGCAATGATTGATACCTGATGCCAGATAAGTACTTATTTCTTACGTCTTTATTTGTTGGTGCCATTGGAAAATTGGAGTTTGATTTGCTAATCCTTGATAACACCACCTTGATAAAACCTTGTCTTATGAACCTGGCATTTACATTTGTGCTAAATGAAATGGCAACTCTTCCAAATACTGGAAAACATACAATATCACAAATTTATCCCAAGTTGGTCACTCTCCAAAAAATACACATAATTTTCAGCTTTTTTGAAAATAAATAAGTTCATTATTAATTAATTAATTAATCTTAGAACCTGGGAGTCATGGAAAAAGAAATACAAGCCATCCAACCAGCAGAGGGAGTACAAGTTAACTGACAAATCTAAACTCCCAAACTCTGCTTTCCTATTGGTGAAATCACTGATAATGTTTTGGAGAGAAGGTAGATACCGGGAACAAGACAGGACATGTCCGTGTTACTCTGTTATCTGTTGGGTGCAAATGAACTACACTGATTCTTAAGAAAGAGAAACTGCAAACTGAGGGGAAAAAGTATTCTGAGTTTCATCAGAGCCTTCTTTGCTCAGAATTCAACACATCATTGTCCACAGCCTGACTGATAACTGTCTTGGAGGATTAGGAGGGAGAAAAATATGATTAGTTCACTTTTTGTAAATTTAAAAAATAAATCCAGAAGTGATATGAAATCCTTAAAGTCACATCAACTCAGAGGCAGAGGCAAAACTTAATATAAATCGTCCAAGTTTCATACCAGCTTTGCCCATGAGACCTTAGTCAATGACAACTTTTTTAAAGCTTACAAAAATATTTTGCAATTTTTCTACTTTTCTTTGCTAATAATGATCCAGCCAAGACAAGCAGAAGAGCTCGAGAATACAGAGCACCCGAGCACTCCCTGATTCCTTTGCAAATTTTCCTCTGGGGTTGGTGCTTTAATTTCCAATCAGTCTGAGTCAATAACGTATGGTTGTCAGTGCCATTGTTGATTCTCACAATTTCTTGTCACAATCCCATAGTGCCTAGAGCTTGGGGCTTAGGGTCAATGGCAGGGGTTTTGATTTGGGGCTTTCTGTGTTTACACAATAGGGCAAGTCAATATCTCCCGTATCAGTGAATTCTGGACTAAACGGATCTATCACGCGTTGTAGACAAATGGAGACCTTAAAGAAGGCTCTGTGGAAGCCTCCACTGCTTTTACATTTCACAGAACCCACAGATTCTCATTTGCTCCCCACAGAGATCTGAGTACAGCTGAATAAGAAAGAAAGAAAAGTCACATGAGAAGAATGGAATGCTCTTACAATATTTTTAGTCTGCAATGTATACTGAATTCCATTCACACAGTCCTGCAGGAGGTTTGGCCCATCTTCACAGAGCATGCCACAACTCCTGCTTATTGCAACAGATATGTACATTTCTCAAGGACTGACAATAATTAAAGAAAAAACAAACTGGGAGGCTTACATAGGGTTGTCGAGGCAGGCTTTCCCTTTTGCTTTTGTTGATAACCATTTTATAAAAAGTGTTGGAAAGTTCAAATCTCTCTCCAATTTGGTGAACTCAAATTGTGCACCTAATTCAAACCAGTTTTGGAGCTCACAGGGCTAATAAAACAACCAGGAAAAGTTTTTGAATAGTCTACCATCATTTTCAAAGAAAATAAAATTAATATAGAAATGAAGTTTGAAAAAATGAAAATTTTTCCTTGGAGACACAGGGTGAATACATGAGGACTTCTTGGTGGTGGCCATAAATGAATGTGTTTAGTTCTTGCATTCCTTGAACTTAAAGGGTGCAGGTTTTTACTTGCATGTTCATTTGCCTTTATTTTGTGAATCTAATCTGTCTATCCCACACCAACAGATAGCATGGTCTCCTAAAGCCTGTTTGTTCCCAGCTCAGGAGCCTTCAACCCAGAGGCAAGGCTTTTAATCACTTCCAAGTGTTCCGAAACACCCAAGTCTGTGCTAAGCTCATTTAGCTGAGTGGAGTACCGAGTTAATGAAGTAAGGTCATTGATTCAGTCATACTTAAGATGATCCTGCTAATCTTGCCCTCCTCTGTGTCAAGAAACACATTACCACAGAACATGTCCTCATTGTAAATCCATTAGTCACTAAGAGGAAAGGGAGGTGGATATGGATGGAGACAGACTGCACTAAAACTTGTCTGAGCCATTTTATAGCTGTGTGAGTTTAGGTAGATTACCTGATGCTTGCCATCAAACAGGGATAATAATAACCACCTCATAGGATTGTTGTAAGGATTTAATGAGATTATCCATGCTATGTGTTTAACATAATGGTAGGTATATAGAAAATGCTCAATAAATGTTATTTTAAATTTCAATTTATTGTTGCTGGTGTTGGTGGTATTGTTATTGTAATTACTATTTGAACAACATTTCAATGTGCATGAGCTCCATGGTGCTAATTTACAAAATTATATGTTGTAGCTTAAATTATTTTAGCATTGATAAATATTGGCTTTAAAACTCAGATCCACAAGATATATAGAATCAGAGAAGCCAACACACCTTCATGGAAGTGTAAGGGAGGCAGTAAACCTCCATTCTTAGAGCCACTGCCCACATCACACACTAAAATCAGCCAGCACCGCTGACTTGTGACCAGCAGGTAACTACTCACTGGTGCTCACTGTGACTTTTCAGTCTGCTGAGGATGACTTCTTTTCAAGTGATGAGTTTAGTAATGAGGAGTGTGGGTATAATTCAAGACATGAAAAAGATAGTCCCTTTTAACAAATCCAGACTGCAGCCATTTATCCATTTTTTCCTTTTGGGAGGAAAAGAGTTGAATTAGAAGAGTTTCGTGTTTTATTTTTATTTTTGCTTTCTTTTAAAAATAAAACATATTGGTTTCACACTGCAAAAGTCAAAAGGGTGAATAATTTCCTGATAGTTTAGAGGAGTATCAATTTCAGACCATCCCCATACTGATTTCAAGTGCATATCTACACAACTAAAATGCAATCAATAATTGTTCATGCCTGTTTAACTTTGGTGTGTAACCTAGCTGAGAAGTATATCTTAAGATGGATGGAAAAGAGAATATTCCAAGTACTTCTTTACATTTTAGCAGAAACAATAGCTAAAGTGGAGTACACATTAATTCTATTAAAATGCATCAATTCTGCCCTGGCCAGGTGGCTCAGTTGGTTGGAGAGTCTTCCCTTACACCAAAAAGGTTGTGGGTTTGATTCCCAGTCAGGACACATACTTAGGTTGCCAGTTTGATCCCAGATCAGGGTGTGTACAGGAGGCAACTGATGTTTCTCTCTCTCCCTCCCTCCCTTCCACTCTATCTAAAATCAATGGAAAAATATCCTAGGGTAAGGATTAACTAACAAATAAATAAAATAAAAATAGGTTTATCTTCCTCCTCTCTAATATAAAGATGGGTTTTCTTAAGAAAGATTAGTCTAGATAGTCTTTACCCTCATTTGCAGTACAGTGTATAAAATTTTGAACCCACTACAATAGCAATATCAAATAATACCACTACACTGGTAGTGCATAACTTTTAAATAATCATCGATGCAATTTATGTGTATTTTGCACTGCAAACTTTCAAATAATCTGGAGATCCAGGTAGGCAAGAATCAGGTGAATACACACTTGTTTAAGAAACTCTTTCAGAATAGAACTTATAGTAACTCTATCTCTCCTCACCCATTACATTTTCAATTTCTAAAACTATTTTCCCTTCAGTGCTTAATATATTTAATCTCAGACTGGCATCAATATATGCCTAAGAGGAAGTGAGATTTTACAGATGAAATTTTGGTTTAGAAATTAAACTATGTCTGGACAGTCTTCCTTCCTGTCCAAACTTTGAGCTGAAATCTTGACAATTAAAAGCATTTCTAGACTCCATGAATGCCCCAATCCTAAATCCTCCCTGAATTGTGAAGTGGAAAATTAAATCATTTTTGTTGGAAAACTCCCTGTTCATTGGGTCTAGGTCAGCACTCAGATGATGTCAGCAAATGTTACATTTTTTTCCAATTATGAAATGAATTATGGGGCGCTAGCTAACCACAGTCAGTCATTAAATAAAGCTATTTTGGCTGACACATTGTTGTCCTGCCAGAAAACACAGGTGTTTTGTTTTTAAAGAATTTTTAAAACATTGCTTTAAGAAAAGATTGCATTAACAATCCTTGAACACATGCAATATAGGAGCATAAATAAGAAGGTGCTATTTGTGGAGAATTTGTGTGGCAAAGGTAGAGATTGTATTTTCACATATGAAATAAAGAGTGGCTTTATGTACAAGGAATTGAAACATTTGAACTATGATGTATGATGACAGTGATATATGACCATGTATATTTAAACATCTATACAGAGTGTTAAGAGTTGAATAAAAAGCACCTTGTAAACATGAATTATTATTATCAAGAACAAACTTTCTTGGACTGGGATTTTCAGTGAATGTTAGTTCATTCTTTCTATGATGATTCCCAAGAGTTTCAAATGCATAGTCTCAAAATGATGGCATGTCCATCTGTCAATATTAAGCATATTCTTGCTAATAGTACAACTTGAACTGTACTTTCATTTGGGCATAGTTCCTTGAAAGATGAATGAGCATAGAATTTTTTCCTTGGCCCAATAGTCATAATGACAATTTTTAATCATTTTGCATTTTTAGTAATATCCTTATACTTATCAATTTGTCTCCCTTTCAATCTACTGTCTTTAATTTACATGTCTCTAAGTCATTCCTAAACAAAGCATCTGCTTTCAGTTGATTCATCTAAGGAATTTGATTATCTCGTCCAAACTATGACATCTTGAATCATGTATTAATGGCATGCTTACGGAATGAAGCAGTTTTCTGTTTCAAAATGACTTTTTTCCCCTCTGTGTGTGCAAGAGAGTATAAATGTCACATATCTATAATCCTCAGAACTCAAAAACTAATGTAACAAATAACTTCTCATCTGGGTTAAAACTATGTTTAAAAAGAACAATGGCCCTGGGTGGTTTGGCTCAGTGGTTGGAGTGCCGGCCCCTGGACCAAAGAGTTGTGGGCTCGATTCTGGTCAAGGACATGTACCTACCTCCTTTGCAGTTCAATCCCCGGCCCTGGTTGGGGTCCTGTGGGAGGCAACCAATCGATGGGTCTCTCTCATATTGATGTTTCTCTCTCTCTCCCTCTCTCCCTCCCTCCCACTCTATCGGAAAATCAATGGAAAAATATCCTCAGGTGAGGATTAAAAAAATAAAAATAAAAATAAAAATAAACAATGATCTATTGACAAGCGTGCCTTAATAAACTCTTGCTAGAAATAAGTCTTAGGGTTTAAATGTTGAAAATGGCATTTTAAATGTATTCTAAAATTGACTCCCCAAACCTAAATTGCCCAGGTTTTATTTCATAGTTTATAAATGCATTTATTTAGACTTTAGAAAGAGCCCCTCTTCAAATTAATTATGGATATCTCATTTTTGAATGCTGGTTTATACCAAAATCATTCTTAGTATAAATTCTCAAGAGTGTCTTGAAAACATACTTTAATCAACAACACATTGAGGATTTCAATAATTATTTGTATATTATATAGGTCATATAATAGAGTTACAGCTTATTGGTCACGTTTTATAATAAGGTTGCGTCTGATTGCTTAATCCTTTCTCTCTTTTTTTGCAATTTTTATTAATTTATTTTTGTTACAAATGTTTCTGCTTTTTCCCCCCTAGACACCCTCCTCCCAATACCCCCCCCCCCCCGCCCCAGCCACAGCATTGTTGTCTATGTCCTATGGTTACGCATACGTGCATGTAAGTCCTTTGGTTTATCTCATCCTTCCCCACCCCCCTTCTCTGAGGTTTGTCACTCTGAACTGTACTCCTTTCTATGTCTCTGGGTCTATTTTGTTCATCAGCTTATTTTGTTCATTATATTCCACAAATAAGTGAGATCATGTGGCATTTGTCTTTGTCTGATTGGCTTATTTCACTTAACATAATGCTCTCGAGGTCTCTCCTTATCATCTCAAAGGATAAGAGATCTCACAGCTGCATAGTGTTCCATTGTATATATGTACCACAGCTTTTTTTTTTATCAACTCATCTATTGATAGATACTTGGGCTGTTTCCAGATCTTAGCAATTGTAAATAGTGCTGCTGTGAACATAGGGGTACATATATTCTTTCTGATTGGTGTTTCAGGCTTCTTAGGATATATTCCTAGAAGTGGAATCACTGGGTCAAATGGTAGTTCAATTTTTAATTTTTTGAAGAAACACCATAGTGTTTTCCATAGTGGCTGCACCAGTCTGCATTTCCACCAGCAGTGTACTGGAGTCCCCTTTTCTCCACACCCTCACCAGCACTTGTTGTTTGATGATTTGTTGATGGCAGCCATTCTGGCAGGTGTGAAGTGATTCCTCATAGTTGTTTTAATTTGCATCTCTCTGATGATTAGTGACATTGAGCATTTTTTCATATGTCTCTTAGACATTTGTATGTCCTGTTTGGAGAGGTGTCTATTTAGGTCCTCTGCCCATTTTTTAATTGGGTTCTTTGTCTTCCTTTTGTTGAGTTGTATAAGTACTCTCTATATTTTGGAAATTAGCCCCTTATCTGACGTATCGTTGACAATTATGGTCTCCCATATAGTGGCTTCCCTTTCCATTTTGATGGTTGTTTCTTTTGCTGTGCAGAAGCTTTTTCTTTATTAATTTTTTTTTTATCCTCACCCAAGGACATTCTTTCATTTTTTGTTCAGATAGAGTGGGAGGGAGAGAGGGGAAGAGAGAGAGAGAGAGAGAAAAACATCGACGTGAAAGGGACACATCGAGTGGCTGCCACCGCACAACTAACCAGGGCCAGGGACAAACCGCTACCGAGGTACATGCCCTTAGCGGGAACCGAACCCGGGTCTCTCTCGACCGCAGTCCGACGCTCTAACTGCTGAGCCAAACAGGCCAGGGCTTCTTTATTAATTTTAAAGAGAGAGGAAGGGAGAGGGAGAGAGAAAGATAGAAACATCAATGAGAGAGAACATTGATTGGCTACCTCCTGCATGAACCCCACTGGGGATTGGGCACACAACCTGGGCATGTGCCCTGACCTGAAATAAAACTGACGACCTCTTGTTGCATGGGTCAACGCTCAACCACTGAGCAACACCAGCAGGGCCCAACACCATTTATTAAAGAGTCTGTCTTTACTTTGTTGTATGCTCTTGCCACCTTTGTCAAATATTAATTGAGCATAATGTCTTGGGTCAATTTCTGGGTTCTCTGTTCTATTCCTTTGATCTATATGCCTGTTCTTGTGCCAGTACCAGGCTGTTTTGATTACAGTGGCTTTGCAGTATAGCCTGATATCCGGTATTGTGATCCCTTCTACTTTGTTCCTCTTTTTCAAGATTGCTGTGGCTATTTGGGGTCTTTTTTGGTTCCATATAAACTTTTGAAGTATTGGTTCTAGTTCTGTGAAATATGTCCTTGATATTTTAATGGGGATTGCATTGAATCTATAGTTGCTTTGGGTAGTATGGACATTTTAATGATGTTAATTCTTCCAATCCATGAACAAGGTATATGCTTCCACTTTTTTATGTCTTCCTGTATTTCTTTTTTCAATGTCCTGTAGTTCTCTGCAAATAAGTCCTTTACTTCTTTGGTTAAATTTTTTCCTTGGTATGTTAATTTTTTTGCTGTGATGGTAAATGGGATTGTATTTTTTAGTGCCTCTTACTGTGAGTTCATTATGGGTGTATAAGAATGCCATCGATTCCCTGATGTTAATTTTGCATCCTGCTACCTTGCCAAATATGTTTACTAAATCTAGTAGATTTTTGATGGAGTCTTTAAGGCTTTCTATGTACAAAATCATGTCATTGGAAAATAATGACAGTTTCACTTCCTTCTTTCCAATTTGGATTTCTTTTATTTTTTTCTTCATGTCTGATTTCTGTGGCTAAGACTTCCAGTGCTCTGTTAAATAAGAGTGGTGAAAGTGGCATCCCTGTCTTGTTCCTGTTCTTAAGGGAAATGCTTTAAGTTTTTGCCCATTGAGTATAATGTTGGCTGTAGGTTTGTCATATATGGCCTTTATCATATTGAGATATGATCCCTCTATACCCATATTGTTGAGCATTTTTATCAGAAATGGGTGCTGAATTTTGTTGAATGCTTTTTCAGTGTCTATTGATATGATCATATGGTTTTTATCTTTCATTTTGTTTATGTGGTATATCACATTTATTGATTTGCTAATATTATACCAGTCTTGCATCCCTGGGATGAATCCCACTTGGTCATGGTGAATAATTTTTTTAATGTGTTGCTGGATCCGATTTGCTAATATTTTGTTAAGGATTTTGGCATCAATGTTCATCAGGGATATTGGCCTGTAGTTTTCTTTCTTTGTACTGTCTTTATCGGTTTTGGATTTAGAATTTTGCTGGTCTCATAAAACAAGTTTGTAAGTCTTCCTTCTCCTTGAATTTTTTTGAAATAGTTTGAGGAGAATGGGTGTTAGTTCTTCTTTGAATGTTCGGTAAAACTCCCCCATGAAGCCTCAGGCCTGGGCTTTTGTTTGCTGGGAGAGTCTAGATTACATCTTCAATTTCCTTAGTTGTTATTGGTCTGTTCAAGTTTTCTTTCTCTTCCCAGTTCAGTTTTGGGAGACTATGTGTTTCTAGAAATTTGTCCATTTCGCCTAAATTGTCTGATTTGTTGGCATATAATTGTTCATAGTATTTGTTAATGATCCTTTGTATTTCTGTGGTGTCCATTGTTACTTCTCCTCTTTTGTTTCTGATTTTGTTTATTTGGGTCCTCTCTCTTTGTTTCTTGGTGAGTCTAGCTAAGGGTCCATCAATCTTGTTTATCTTTTCAAAGAAACAGTTTTTTCTTTCATTGACCTTTTGAATTGTTTTTTTAGTCTCTATGTCATTTATTTCTGCTCTGATCTTTACTATTTCTTTCCTTCTACTTGCTCTGGGTTTTTCTTTTTGTTTGCTTTCTAGTTCTTTAAGTTGTGGGGTTAGTCAATTAGAAATTTTTCTTGTTTCTTGAGGTAGGCCTGTAGTGCTATGTACTTCCCTCTCAGGACTGCTTTTGCTGCATCCCAAAGATTTTGTGTTGTGTGTTCATTTTCATTAGTTTCCAGGAAGTTTTTAATTTCTTCCTTGATCTCCTTGCTAAGCCATTCATTATTTAATAACATGCTATTTAGCCTCCATGTGTTTGAATGTTTTTGTTTGTTTTTGTTGTAATTGATTTCTAGTTTCATGCCATTGTGATCTGAGAAGATGCTTGATATGTTTTCAGTGTTCTTGAACTTGTAGAGACTTAGTTTGTATCCTAAAATGTGGTCTGTCTTTGAGAATGTCCCATGTGCACTTGAGAAAAATGTGAATTCTGAAGTTTTGGGGTGTAATTCTCTGTAGATATCTATTAAATCCATTTGATCTAGTACATCATTTAGAGCAGTGGTTCTCAACATTTCTAATGCCGTGACCCTTTAATACAGTTCCTCATGTTGTGGTGACCCTCCAACCATAAAATTATTTTTGTTGCTACTTCATAACTGTAACTTTGCTACAGTTATGTCTTAGGTGACCCACAGGTTGAGAACCACTGATTTAGAGTCTCGTTTCCTTGTTAATTTTTTGTCCAGAGGATCTATCCAGTGATGTCAGTGGGGTGTTGAAGTTCCCTGCTATGATTGTATTGCTGACAATTTCTTATTTGTAGTCCTCCCAAAGTTTTTAAATATATTTTGGTGCTCCTGTATTGGGTGCATATATGTTTACCAATGTTATATCTTCCTCTTGGATAGATCCTTTCAATATTATGTAGTGTCCTTCTTTGTCTCTAGTTATGGCCTTCATTTTGAAGTCTATTTTATTGGATATAAGTATTGCTATCCTAGCTCTTTTTTCCTTTCCATTTGCTTGGAAGATTTTTTTTAATTCCTTCACTTTCAACCTATGTGAGTCTTTTGCTGTGAGGTTGCTCTCTTATAAACAACATATATATGAGTCATGCTCTCTTATCCAATCAGCTACTCTGTGTCTTTTGATCAGAGCTTTTAATCCATTTACATTTAAGGTTATTATTGATGTATACTTATTTATTGCCATTTTTGTTTATTGTGGTTATATTTTTCTTCCTATTTCTTCTACTAGTTACAGCAGTCCTTTTAACATATCTTGCAGTGCTAGTTTGGTGCTAATGTATTCCCTTAGCCTTTTTTTTTGTCTGGGAAGCTCTGTATTTCACCTTGTATTTTGAATGATAGCTTTGCTGGATAGAGTAGTCTTGGATTCAGATCCTTGTTTTTCATGACCTTGATTACTTCATGCCATTCCCTTCTGGCCTATAGTGTTTCTGTTGAGAAGTCAGCTGATAGCCTTATGGGGGTTCCTTTGTACCTGTTGCTTATCTCTTGCTGCCTTTTGGATTCTCGTTTTGTCTTTAATTTTTGGCATTTTAATTATGTACCTTGGTGTGGGCCTTTTTGGATTCTTCTTACTTGGGGCTCTCTGTGCTTCTTGAACTTGTATGCCTTTTTTCTTGACCAAGTTAGGAGAGTTTTTTGCCACTATTTCTTCAAATATATTCTCTAACCCTTGCTCATTTTCTTCTTCTTCTGGAACTCCTATGATGCAGATGTTGTTAAGTTTCATATTATCCCACAGTTCTCTTAAGCTGTTTTCCTGTTTTCTAATTGTTTTTTCTTTTTGGTTTTCTTACTGGTTGATTTTTTCTACCCTGTCTTCTAATTCACTGATCCAGTCCTCGGCTCCCTCTCCTCTGCTGGTTATTCCTTCCAATGTGTTCTTTATTTCTTCATTTCTGCTTGGTCGTTTTTCATTTTCAATTGGTTGATTTTTCAGTGTTTCTATATCTTTACTCATACTGTTGAGCTCTTTACTCATGCTGTTTAGTTTCCTCAAGATCATGGCTCGGAACTCTACCTCTGATAACTTGCATTAACTGCATTTCATTTATTTCTTCTTTGGTGGAGTTTTCTTGTTCTTTCATTTGGGATTTGATTCTTTTTTCACCATTTTGGGTATCTCAGTGCATTTTAGAGCCTGCCAAATTTTTCCTGTGGGTGTTCCACTGGTTGTGGCTCCCTCTAATTCAGTGGTTCTCAACCTTCCTAATGCCGCAACCCTTTAGTATAGTTCCTCATGTTGTATGTGGGCGTATCTGCATGTGAGCAGACCTGCCTGGAGATGGATAGAGGAGCGGTGTCCCGGTTCCTAAGACCATCGGAAATATGTGTTTTCTGATGGTCTTAGGCAACCCCTGTGAAAGGGTCATTCGACCCCCAAAGGAGTCGTGACCCACAGGTTGAGAACCGCTGCTCTAATTGGTTTGGATGAGTGTGGGAGGACCCACTTTAAACACCACTGTCAAGTCTTACTCTCTTGGGCAGATTTGCAAGCCAAGGAAAGGTTCAGTTATCCTCCTGCTTTTTGCCTGGAGGCTATTAGTCTTAGTTACTTGATGAGCCTTGGGTTGTAGCCCTCAACTGAATGAAAAAAATCCCTCATGTGTTCAAGGTAAGAGGATTTCCAACAGGTGGCGCAGATGCTTGCTGGCTGTTAATGAGCCTCAGTTTGCATTTCCCTGGTCTGGATGTGTGATATTACATTCCTGAGGGAGGGGCTGTTGCTTCTCCCCTGGGCTCTGGGGCTCTTTGAGTAAGATGGCTACTGTATTGTGAGGGAGTGGTATAGTACAAAGTTCCCATTGCCCTCCCAGCTCTCCAGCCTCCCATGTCTCTCCACACAGTTCCAGTCCTGTCCACCCTCCCTCTGCTGGAGCCCAAGGTGCATGGCTGTAGCTAATTTAGTGCTCTGTCCCAGCCCTCTGTGCTATGGAGCTGGCTTGGGATTTTCACCCTGATGGAGCTGATCACAGCTAAAACAGCTGCTGTGGGCTCCCAGCCCAACCTCTCGTTCCTCCACAGTTCCTACCAGGCTCGACTTAGTGTCCTCTTTCATCCCTGTTTATACAGGTCCTCTCCAGCTGCTTTTCTGTTGCTTTTTCCTGACAATTTGTCTTTATTTTAGTTGTAATTCCAGTTTGGTCCTCGAGATGGTCTGTGTAGCTTCCATTCACTCTGCTGCCATTTTGGAATTGTTCTCCCTTAATTCTTTCTTAGTACCAGAATTCCTTATATACAAGTATAGGCACCAGTTTTTTTAAGTTACTTTGGAGCAAAAAGGGTAGGTAATTACTAGTATTACTTTTTTGTTGTAAATCGATCAAAATTATACCTATTTCTTGTGTTCTGCAGAATTTTAGCAATTAATTTATGTGTGCCGTGAGATGTAAAAGGTTGAAACTTACTGATCTACGTGTATAACAACATTTCTAAGGAAGAAAGCATATATAATTCTTGCCAGTGATGCCTAAAACTTTGTTCCTAGGTAGAGAACTCTCCATACTCCCTGTTCCACTTACCGCCCCTGATCCTAGCCAGGCAGTAGGGACTGGTTTCCTACAGTTTTTACCCAATGATGCTAGACTCTCTGGCCTGATGATCCAGTTGAGGAGGTGTAGAGGCTGAGGGTAAATCCAGAAGCTGAAGAGTTATGATGGAGTGACCAGAGGTCCAACTCAAAATTCTAGGGAAAACTGAGGGAAGTGGAGCAAGGAGATGGACAGAACACTGAAGATAAGTATCTGAAGATAAATTTGCAAACTGATAAATTAAAGGGTGAGATTGTTCACAGAGCAATGGATCCCAAAGATATTTGAAGAAACACATTTTCTGGCATTTGCTTATAACTTTTTAAAATAATTAACAAAGGAAGAAAATAAAGGCTAAAATGTTTTAAGCTACTAATGATTTTCAAAAGTGGAAGCTTACATATCCATTTTATTTTTTTGATATAAAAATATTTATTGACCACACTTCATCAGTATTTACAATTAAGTAAACAATATATAACATTCTGAGTACTACAGAGTTACTATTTTTCCAGGCTTCTACTAAACCAGAGTAACCCAAATATTGAAAAGATTGAGCCTATATATAAGGAATGAGTTTGGAGTAAAGAAAAATCATGCAAATCAATAGTTTAGATAACAAAAGCTTGTTCACCCATTTATTACAGCAGGTCTTCTTAAATTGCCAACATCTCTAACCATCTGATTAGGTTTTCATGAGCAAAGTCATAGACGTTGACCCTTTAGTCAATATAACAGAGGGATTTCAACTTGTAAAGGAAAGTTTTACAAGAAAGAACCTTTAAGTATCCAACTAAGTCTTGCTTAGCTAATTAAAACACACCAGGATTTGTCTAGTTTTCTCATCTGGGAGGTGTGTATGTGGTGGGGGTTGGGGGGCAGCGGATTGTTGATAGTGATACATTTTTTTCTCTCAGAGGTTTTGCAAATCAATTTGTATTAATATGACTATAGTTATTGATGTGGATTATGACATGGCTGCCTTTAAATTGTCTGATTTAATTTGTTTACATTACATTTAAATTGTCTAATTAATTACAGAAGTCTCTATTTAATTTGAAGGAGTAAAGCCTCAGAAAAATTTTCAATTTAACGTGAACTGACTTATTTCTTAGGTTGTTCAGAATGATGATATCCCATAAACATGGGCTTATCCATGATTGTGAAACGGTGGGAGAGGAAGGAAGGAAGAGGAGGAAAGGAAAACTATTTACATATGTATTTTATATACATACACACAAAACAACAAATAAACAAAAAACCCAGAATGGTCCTTAGGCTTATATGAGTTAAACATAAATTCTGATTAAAGAGTGACTATGAAAATATTCTCCCACATATAGAAAAGCTGTTTTCTAATACAGAAGAAAAAATATACCATGATATCAAAATTTTTTCTGATAAAGGAAGCAACTAAGAAAGCTTTATTTGTTCAACGTAACCAGTGCTATGGATGAAAAAAAAAACAACAACTCCCCAATACTACTTTAAAATGAATATATCAAACTTGATTTTCATTAGAATATAGTTATTTCTTCACACTAATAAATCAAAAGATCAAGACCCAAATTTTATATGTATGTAATCTGATCTATATCTATCAATCATCTATCTATCTATAGCAATGCAACCAATTATTGAACTTCATTTTCTGGACAAGAATGCCAAATTAGTCTCTCCTCACAAAAAAAGCCATTACAGTTTGAGAACACTTTATATTTGCCTCTTTTGCCAGCACCAACTTGACCTCGTTTGAATCTTTCCATATCATGAGAAGCATTGATTCTCCGCTGCTGCCTGTGGCACCAATGATTCGTTCAGGATCAAGACCTCTGGCAAAACCTCTGTTTGTCAGCAACATTTCTTTTCTTCTTTAATGTGCTATCATCAGATTCCCTGTCAGAGAGAGATTTTCTTTTTGTACCATCTTTTTCTTTACCAGCTTTTTGAGAATTAAGAAATGTTTTAATAAACTCTGGACGATCTAAACTTCCTTCAGCTTCCCAATACTGTCAACAGCTGTATTGCCTTCCACGTCAGGAGAGACTCCACCTTCTCATTCACTACATGTTGGTCTTGTGCTTTGTCCACCACAAATTCTTCAGGCTCTGCCTCTTCAACTTTTGTACTTTTCCATTCTGCTTCTTCCCCATTTCTTGCAATGGAGTTTTATCAGAGACCTTTTTTTATTGCAAACTTGAAGAGCTATTACAGTTGTCTCCCCTTAGCCATGGGGTTTATGTTCCAAGACCCCCAGAGGGTGCCTGAATCATGGATAGAACCAATCCCTATATATACAGGGGTGGGGCAAAGTAGGTTTACAGTTGTTAATATGGAAAATAATACAGTAATTAATAAATAGTAATACAAGAATAAATACTGTTTCACATACTCACAACTGTAAACCTACTTTTGCCCACCCCATACTATGTTTTTTCCTATTCATACATACCTATGATAAAGTTTAATCTATATATTCAGCACAGTAAGAGATTAGCTACAATAAGTAATAATAAAATAGAACAATTGTAACAATATACTGTTGTAAAAGTTACGTGAATGCTCTCTCTCCGTCTCTGTCTCAAACTGTCCTATTGTACGGCACTCACCTTTTCACTTACAGAGGCACTTTACGGCTTCTCTTTGGCATATCCAAATTGCCAGCATCACTACTCTTGTGCTTGGGGGCATTATTAAGTAAAATAAGGGTTACTTGAACACAATCACTGTAATGCCACGACAGTCAATCTAATAACCCAGATGGCTACTCTGGGAGCGTATACAGTGTGGATACACTGGACAATAGGATGACTCATGTCCCAGGTGGGACTGAGCAGGATGGCAGGAGCTTTCATCTTGCTACTCAGAATGACACGCAATTTTAAAGTTATGAATTGTTTATTTCTGGAATTTTCCATTTAATCTTCTCGGACTGCAGTTGACCTTGAGAAACCATGGAAAGGAAACCTGGGGTAAGGGGCTACTCTATTTTCTACCTCCAAGCTGACCCCCAGCTCCACCACATCTCCGGCCCTGCTCACCTCAAGCTCAAGCTCCATTTTATTTTTAATTTCCATCATATTGGACAGGAATCGATCAGGCTTTAATGTACAATCCTAACGTCCTGGCAAAGCGGGGTATGAGGTCTACCTTGGGTCTCACCAGTATTTCTCCCTCAAGTCCCAGCTTCACCTCCACACCCCCACCAAATCACACCTCATTGCAGAGCTAGTTGTTGTCTTTCTCCACACAGATTGGAAGTCTCACAAGACACAAGACAAATGCCCATCGTATTTTGGGGGACAGTAATGAAGGCACGTCTGTGTGCCTGAGAGCTCTCCCAACTGCTTGGTGCCTTGACCCTCCCTTTTACAAGCCTTTCTCCTTTGCCCTCACCCCACAGGCTTAGATCTACCCTGGTTTTCTTTTTGACTCAAAGAGGAAAGAAGTCAAAGGTGTGTAAAGCTCACTATTGATTGGACAAAAGACTGAGGAATTATCTACTTTCACAGGAACACCCACACACAGCTGCTCTTCTTTTCTCATTAGGACATCTTTGATGAACAATTCCTGACAGAGCTGTGCTGGGAGCCGCCCAGGGAATTTATTCTCCTTGTCTTTAACTTTGTTTGATCAAGGGACTGCTGGTGGCGAAGTAACAAAGGTAAGCAAATTCCTGAAGCTACATAAAACTTATTGGAGGAGCTGCAGGCTAGAGCTGGTTTAACAGCCTTTCTTCGGGCACAGCCACCATTCCACTCCAGCATCCCCCAGCACGGGAGCGCGGCACTGTGCACCAGGTCCGGGGAGGTGCTCGGCGCCTCACTGAGATGGATGCATTTTCTAAAATATTCGCACCATTGAGTTCCCTGTGGAGGAAAGAATCTTTTAAAAGAGCACTTACTGGGTTTTTGTCTCCTTGTGACAGTAATGAAAGCTCAATTTTAGAAAAGCCTCAAAAAGCATAAGAAGGAAAATAAAAATCAAACATCATTCTACCTCACAGAGAGAACAATGGTAATATTTTAAGGTGTTTCCTTTCAATTATGAGAGACAAAAGAGAGGGTTCATGCTGGAATCACATTAAATTATATATGCATTTTTTGCCCTGGCTGGTTTGACTCAGCAGTTAGAGCATCGGCCCTAGGACCAAAGAGTCCTGGGTTTGATTCTGGTCAAGGGCACGTACTTTGGTTGCAGTTCCATCCTGGCCTGGTTGGGGTCCTGTGGGAGGCAACCAATCAATGTGTCTCTCTCACATCGATGTCTCTCTCTCTCTCTCTGTCACCCCCTCCCACTCTATCTTAAGATAAATGGAAAAATATCCTTGGGTGAAGATTGACTGATTGATTAATTAATTTAATTATATATGCATTTTTAATTTCCTGCTTTTTAAATTGACACTACATTATTCATTTAACATTTGAAAAATATTAATAAACCATTATAAAACAGAACTGCATTTGTCTCTGAATATTATGAGCATTTCCAATGATATTAAATGCTCTTCAAAGACATGATTTTTATTTTATTTTTATTTTTCTTTCTTTTTATTTTTTTTTTAATTTTTATTAATTTATTTTTGTTACATATGTTTCTCCTCCCCCCCCAGAACCCCTCCTCCCCATCCTGCCCCCCCACCCCCCTCGCATTGTTGTCTATGTCCATTGGTTATGCATAAATGCATGTAAATTCTTTGGTTCTTTTAAATAACAGATTAAATCACTCTTCAATTTTTGAACATACACGTTATTTCTTTTTGTAATAGCTTTATTAAATTACAATAAACTGCACATATTTAAAGTGTTCCGTTTGCTAAGTTGTGACCTATGAATGTACCTGTAAAACCACCATCACAATGAGGATAATGAATGTATGCATCACCTGAAAGAATTTTCTTGTTCTCTTTTGTAATCCCTTCCTCCTGCACTTCCCCTTCTCCACCCTTATCTCCAGGCAACTCTGATCTGTTTTCTGTCACTGTAGATTAGTTTGGATTTTCTAGACTATTTTATAGATGGGATAATATACTGTGTACTCTCTTTTGTCTGACTTCTTTCACTCATCATAATTATTTTGAGATTCATTTAAGTTGCTGTGCAATTAGCAGTTATTTCCTCCCATTGCTGAGTAGTATTCCTTTGTATGGATATACTGCAATTTATTAATCCATTCACTTGTTGATGGACATTTTTTTTTTTTTTATCCTCACCCAAGGACTTTTTTGCATTTATCTTCAGATAGAGCAGGAGGGAGAGAGGAAGGAAGGAAGAGAGAGAGAGAAACATCGTGGTGAGAGAGACACATCGACCGGTTGCCACCCACACGATCCCAACGGGGGCTGGGGACAAACTGCAACCGCGGTACTAGCCCTTAGCGGGAACAGGACTCTCTGGTTCGCAGGCGACGCTCTAACCGTTGAGCCAAACCAGCCAGGGCGTTGATGGACATTTTTGTTGTTTCCATTTTTTGGTTATTACAAATAAAACTGCCGTGAAGATTATGTGTACCTTTGTATAGCCATATCGTTTTCTCTTGTGTCATCTATACAAAGATTTACACACAAATGTTTATAGCATCTGAGGATGCAATGTCTTGGTCATGATGTACATGTGTGTTTCTAAGAAACTGTCAAACTGGTTTCCAAAGTGTTTGAACTATTTTCATTTCCACCAGCTATCGATGAGAGTTCTAGTTGCTCTACGTCCTTGCCAACACCTGGTATGGTCCGTCTTTTTTGTTTTAGATATTCTAACAGGTGTATGGTAGTATCTCACTGTGGTTTTATTTTGCATACCCCTGATGACTAATAATGTTGAGCATCTTTTTGTTTTTACTCAATCTGTTGGGTAGATTTCTCAAATCTTCAATCAGGTTTAACCTAAAGTAGCCACTTTCAGTCACAGGAGAATACTACAAAATGTAAGTTCTTATGAAATTCTTTCTTTAATGATACACTTCTGCCATTTCTTATTGCCTATGCAAAGCATTCAATGTTGCAGTAGAAATAAAAGATTAATCTTATTAATAGATGATTAATAGGTGATGATGGTGATGATGACAGTGATGATTTAAGAGTCTTACCTAATCATCAAATAGATGGCTCCAAAACAAATATATTTTAAAGAGGAACGCCAAGCCTGACCGGTGTGGCTCACTGGTTGAGCATTGACACATGCACCAGGAGGTCGCCGGTTCGATTCCTGGTCAGGGCACATGACCAGGGTTGTGGGCCTGATCCCCAGTGGGGGGCATGCAGGAAGCGGCCAGTCGATGTTCTCTCTCATCAATGTTTCTATCTCTCTCTCCCTTTCCCTTCCTCTCTCTCTAAAATCAATAAAAGAAAAAATATATTTTTAAATAAATAAGTAAGAAGGAACGCCATCATTTTAAGCACTTACCACCACTCTCTAAAAGACCAAAGATCCCAAGGTCATAACAGTGATGATATTACATTACATCTTTCCTCAGAAATCTCCCTACTTCTTCAAGGTAAATCCTGCTTAGCAATTCTGAGACAGGTCTTTGATCACTTCTGACTCACTTCTCCCAACCCATTTCTTCCTCAAATCTCTTACCCTACTCTGTTTCACCCCCAGTACATTCTCCCCTCTCACAGGAAATAATCTGCTTCTTATATCATCAAGAAAATAATCTAGCCCTGGCCGGTTTGGTTTAGTGGTTAGTGCGTCGGCCTGTGGACCAGAGAGTCCCTGGTTCGGTTCCCGCTAAGGGCACGTACCTCTTTGCAGTTTGTCCCCGGCCCCGGTTGGGGTCGTGTGGATGGCAACCACTCGATGTGTCTCTCTCACATCGACGATGTGTCTCTCTCTCTTCCTCCCTCTCTCCCTCCCGCTCTATCTGAAGATAAATGCAGAAATGTCCTCGGGTAAGGATTAAAAAAAAAAAAAGAAAAATAATCGATTAGGTATGATTTGTACTTCCTTCTTTTCTCCAATTTACTAACATATCTGCCTTTCCACCCATGCTTCCTCCCTCTGCCCTGTGTAAAAAAACACACATACTCCTCTTATCTAAGGCCAGCACTGACTCCTAGACTCTGGATCTTTCTTCTCCAAATCTGTAGGCATCTAGCACCTAGTATTCATTTCTTTCCTCTATCTTCAGTTCTTACCTAACCATTGACTCCTTTTCTTCTGCATCCAAACCTGTTTACATTTCTTGCAGTTTAAGATCAAAACTCTCCCTCCATTTTATGTTCTTCAGATAAAGCTTTCCTTCAGAGCCAAGCTCCCAGATACCCCACTTCCTCTTCCACATCTCCCACTCATACCTTAATCGCCACAGGGTGGCCCGGTTCACCTCTCAGCCTATTTTTACTAACGACATCAAAGTTCTCCTCATGGTCAGAGCCGCTGGACACTCTTCAGCCTGGATCTTACTTGACATTATGTATGTTTGAGCTCCTTGAATAACTCTTTCTTCATTTGGTTTCTGTTCCACATTTCTCCACAACTTTGTTCCACAGTTCTCTTAAAATTCTTAAAGTGGTTTCTGTTACCTACACCTGAATTGGGAATGGTCTAGCTTCCTCCTACACTTTATAGTCCAAAAGGGTTAAACAAGCTCCTTTCACTGCCATGGTATCTTATACTTCTCAGTCTTTGTCCATGGTGTCACTTCTACCTGGGAAGCCTTTCCCTCCTTATTTGCCCAGGTTACTTTAGTGAGATGGAAAATTCTGCACATAATAAAGGAGCTGTCAAGGAACTATGGTAACTTTGTCACATTTGTCCTAAATCTTTCTCCTGTTCCTGATTTACTAAAGTCTAAATATATCACCTCAAATCATCAGTTCTTTATATCTCCACAAAACCTTGACTGGTTTCTGATAACTAACTACCATCTGCTACTGTCTCTTCTTTTTTTTAAAGTTTTTCCATTTCTTTCCTATTTGTATATCTCAAGCAACCCAGAAATAAAACTGAGAAATACCCACTCTTTTCTCCCAGGAATTCATTTTCTATGGTATTTATAGAAAACTTCTAAACCACAAAGAGAAAAATTAGAGGTGATTAGAGGCTTTTTTGGAAAGTACAAGATCAGTTCTTTCATCCAATTTCCTGTGGCCGTGAACTTAAAGGTTGTATTCCTGTGAAGAGCTAGATCTCTCAAGATTGTGACATGGTTTCTGTTGTATGTGGAATTAAAGTTGATTTTTCATATAGTAGTAGAGCATTAGTGCTAGAAAGAATATTAGCAGTCACTCCCTTCTGTCACAGAGGAGACAGAGACTGAAAAAAGAAATGCCATACCAACAATAGTCTAACATACTTATGGTTGAGTAGAGTTGTGTCCCCTAATGCCAATTAAAGTATCATTTTCAATATTTTTCAATACCTTTATTTTTCAACATTCACAACACTGATTAATGGTCTGTAAGATCCATTTTTTTAATTTGTTAATTTTGGAGCAACTGGGGAAAAGCAAAAAACAACATATTCGAAACTTGGAAACCAGATTAATCTTTTCAAATAATTACTCATTTTATCCTAGGCTAGCAGGGATCAGGCCCTGAAGAATTAGTACATGATACAGGACAATTCAATTCAATCTTTTCTTATACTTCGGCTGAGCTTGAATGGACAGACTTTTGTTACTGCTTAGGTTCAAAGCTGTCCTTCATATGTACTAAAACATAAGTCTATGGCTTCTCTCATTTCAAGGATATTTTGGGCTTCCCACAGGGATTTCCAGGTATGTATTATTTCTCAAATGAGTTAACATAGCCATCAGTACATGAAGCCTCTTGCTTAACCAAGTGGAAAATAAGTCTGTTTCAACCAAATCTGTTTTAGTACCATTCTCACTACCTTATTTTGGAGCTTTCTAACTATCCAGATATCAAGACAAGATCTGTAATAATTTGTGAACCTCCACAAATTAAGAAACTGGTACAGCACCAGGGACAATAACTAGACACTGTCCCAGAGACTTGTGTGCAAACTCATACATATCAGTCCCATTGAGGTCAAGCAGAATTGCCATCCTGATGCTCATGAGTAGATCACCATCAGATTCCAAGTCAGATAGCAGTTTTTACAGATCTAACTACTGTTGCTCAACTGGGTGTCCATGGAAACTGAAAAGTTGGTTTGTTGCCTAGAGAAGTGGAAAGAAAACCAAGTCATTTGGTTTCTATGTGGTTTTTATGAAGCTAAGAAAAATTTTTTGGCAAATGATAAAAACAAGGATGGCTGAAGCTATGATTCCCTTGGTCAATTCTTGATCTTATCAAGAAACATTCTCTATGTATGTTACTTAAGAATATAAAAATATTCTAAAAGAAGGAGTACCAGATTCCAGCGTTATTTGATTCTTGGTTAGATTTAAAAGAGTGACCAACATATGCAACAAAATCTAATAGGTTAAAAAGTCCCTGGATTCATTACGTATGGAAAATGTTTCTCATCCACAAATTCAACAGAGTTCCAAGTATGAAAGAAAAGGCTAGTATTTAATAAGGGCAGAGGAGACTGAAACACCTATTCATTAATCCTATGGAAATATTTGTCACTCATGTGGTTTAGAGAATTGGGTAAAAATAGCATTTTCCTAAGAATTTGTTCATCTGGGTATGAATCTTTATCTATCTGAGCAACTAAATATGACATAATGGTAGGCAGGGGACTTATACAATGAACTCCCTGATAGACAGGGATGCAGAAGTGACAACTTGGCATATGTTGACATGATTTCACAGCATCTGTTGGCCTGCCATCAGCTAGAAAACAACTCCTGGCAGATCCCCTCTCTCAATAATTGCACAAAATTAGCCAGGCCAAGAAAGGTGGCATACATGAGTTACAACCAAGAGTTGGCCTGATCTCAGCTGTTCAGTATTTAGGATAATTAATGCTGCTTTTTAGCTTGTCTTAGAATACTTAGAAGAAATACCTATAAAAATTGAACTTCAACAGGAAAAATCAAATTGGTTTTATCCATGAGTCACAGCTAAAATGCCCATAGAAGCCAAGTAGGGAATGAAAATCAATGTATGGAACTGAGCAGGAACAACACAATAGCACTAGTGTGATGATGAGCACCACTGATACACACAGACTAATGACAAGTGTAGCAAAGTGTGGAATACATTGCTTCTTGAAAGGGAACAATCACTGCTCTAGTCCAGCCATTTGATGCCATATCTTCAGATATTTCAGAGGCTAGGTTTGGTTTGCCTATATCTTGCTGGAATCCCCACAATTATTTATCTAAAGAAAGAATAATAAAAGGAATGTGGACACAACCAACTATTATAAATCACTAAAAATGCTGTGTAATCACAAATCTGTATAAAAAATGTAATGCAAATTCACACACACTCAGGGTACAGTGCCTAGAGATGTGTGTTTTGGCTTTGTGTTTGGAGTTTGAGTCATCAAGTGAAGGAGCACATGGGGTTATTGCTCACTTCCCCTCTGCCTATAGAAGAGTTATTTCCTTGTAATCCATCCCACATCAGTCATATTATTTTCTAATCCAAAAGCTTTCCTGATTTCCCAATACTTGGAAAACCAAGTCCCAACTTTATTTTTTTATTTTATTTTTGGTTAATCCTCAACTGAGGATATTTTCCCATTGATTTTTTTTTAGATATAGTGGAAGGGAAGGAGAGAATGAGGGGGGGGGGAGAGAGAGAGAGAGAGAGAGAGAGAGAAACATCGATGTGAGAGAGACATTGATTGGTTGCCTCCCGCATGATCCCAACCAGGGCTGGGGATCTAACCTGCAACCCAGGTACATGCCCTTGAACCTGTGACCCTTTGGTCCAAGGGATGACGTTCTAACCGCTCTGCCAAACTGGCCAGGGCCCAAATCCCAAGTTTAGTTCAGGCCCAGTGAGCTTCCCACATGTGCTCTGCTGCCACACACTCCTCGGCTTTCACCTGGCCTCCTCCTCACAACCCCTTGTAGCCCACTGCCATATTGTTGTGCCTGTAAATTATGCTTGTTTCTGTGTTCCTCTCCATCAAATACCTATGTATCCTTTAAGATCCACTTAAAATCCCATCTTCTATATGAATCCCTCCAAGACCAAACCAGTCCAGGGTGATTTCATACTCCTCTAAATTTCACATGAAATCATAATAATGATGATGATGATCATAGCCAACACTTATCTCATTTACTCCTAGCCACTGATTCTCTAGGAAACAGATATTATTATTAACCCGTTTTACAGGTGAGAACTTGCGGAATCAGAAACATGAAAAGAAAAGATCTCTTTGCTGATAGAAAAATAACGAGGGATCTCATTGGACAACTTTGATTATTTGCTTATCCCTGAACCAATTACTGTGGTCAGACCTTGTATTACATACTGATGCTATGGGGGTCAGATGAGCCAAACCTCAAGTCATATTGATGGATGTCAGGGGGGAAGCGAGGTTCCCCAAAGAAAGCTGGGGTTACCTAATGTAAGAAAGAATGCTGGGAAGACGAAAACAAAATATTCACTCTCCTTCTCGTGGAGAACTGTTAACTCTCTAGCTTCTGCTGCAAGATTACTGCAGCCCCCAGCTTTCCTTCTGTGAGTAAAGCAAGACTTCTAGTCAAAATGATGCAGGGAGACCACACTTCAACACACCCTCTCTTCTCCAACCA
The DNA here is from genome assembly GCA_030848825.1 of Tadarida brasiliensis. Lineage (NCBI taxonomy): Eukaryota > Metazoa > Chordata > Mammalia > Chiroptera > Molossidae > Tadarida > Tadarida brasiliensis. The sequence goes on along the minus strand of CM061267.1, from coordinate 69,454,549 downwards.
CATAAAAAGGAAAGATAAAATAGAAAAAATTTTAAAGAAATAGGTAAAAAATAGCCCTGGCTGGTTTGGCTCAGCGGTTAGAGCATCGGCCCACAGACCAGAGAGTCCCGGGTTTGGTTCCCGCTAAGGGCACGTACCTCGGTTGCAGTTTGTCCCCAGCCCCGGTTGGGGTCGTGTGGGTGGCAACCCCTTGATGGGTCTCTCTCACATTGATGTTTCTCTCTCTCTCTTCCTCCTTCTCTCCCTCCCACTCTATATCTCAAGATAAAATGCAAAAATGTCCTCGGGTGAGGATAAAAAAAATAAATAAAATCAAATAAACATCTTTGTAGACCATAAACAACCAAAGAAATATAAAGCTCTAAAGAGAGCTGTAGTTGGTAGACATATGACAATTTCAATATTTAAAGTTAAGAGCAAGTTGGACTCTCCCCATTTCCAACTCAGTTCTCAATCCTCTCTATTATCAACCCCTCTCACCATGTGACATGATGTGAAAGAAGACTGGAAAAAATATATTACTGACCAACAACTAGGTCTGTCTTTAACAGGGTGAAAGTCTACAGATCAAATACAGCTTTTTGATAAAGTTTCCCTCTGGGTCACAAACTAGGTCTGTGATAGCCCCAGTATTAAGGTAAGTTCTCAAAATGTTATTATAGCCCGGCTGGTGTGGCTCAGTGGACTGAACGTCATCCCATGGACTGAGAGGTTCCAGTTCAATTCCCGATCAGGGCACATGCCCAGGTTGCAGGCTCAATCCCCAGTAGGGGGTATGCAGGAGGCGGCTTATCAGTGTTTCTCTCTCTCCCTTCCTCTCTCTCTCTCAAAAAAAAAAAAAAAAAAATCAATTAAACAATGCCATTATAAATTCTGATTCTGAATAGAGGTATACATGGTGAGCCAGGTAAGGCCACCACCAAACTGTTGGACAGGGAGATGTGAATACAGTGTGGGGAGAGTCTTAATCAAAATATCTCCAACTGAAAATGAGCCTACACACTGAAACATTCGAGGAACTATAACACTGAGAAAGACTAAATAATGAGAACATGAATTTCCACCAGATGAAATTGTCTGGTGAAGACTTTAAAATAAGTAAGTTTGAAATTTTCAAGTAAAACACAAAGAATGATTTCCTTTAAAAAAAAAAAAAAAAGAGCAGGAAATAATGAAACAAAAATAGGCAAACAGCCCTGGCCAATTTGGCTCAGCAGTTAGAGCGTCAGCCTGTGGACCAGAGAGTCCTGGGTTCGGTTCCCTCTAGGGACACATACCTTGGTTGCACTTTGTCCTCGGCCCCAGTTGGGGTCGTGTGGGTGGCAACCACTCGATGTGTCTCTCTTGCATCGATGTTTCTCTCCCCACCCCCCCTCCCTCCCGCTCTATCTGAAGATAAATGCAAAAATGTCCTCGGGTGAGGATTCAAAAAAAAAAAATAGGCAAACAAAATTAGTACTGACCACAATTTAAAAGAGAATTAGAACCACACCCACTAGGACGACTAAAATAAAAAAGTCAGATAATAACAAGTGTTGACGAGGGAGGACATGGAGAAATCAGAGCCTTCCTGTACTGCTCATGGTAATGTAAAATGGTGCAACACTTTGGAAAATAATATGGCATGGCCTAAAACAATTAAACATAGAGTTACCATTTTACCCAGTAATTCTACCCCTAGGTATATCCCTACAAGAAATGAAAACATATGTACATATGGAAACTTGTACATAAGTGTTTATAGCAGTATTATTCATCACCAAAAGATGGAAACGACCCAGATGCCCATCAGTTGATGAGCAGATAAACAAACTGTGGAATATTCATATGATAGACTATGACTCAGCCATAAAAGGAAATGAAGTACTAATACATGCTACATCATGAATGAATCTTGAAAACTTTATACTAAGAAAAAAATGCTAGTTACAAAAGAACCATATGTAATATAATTTTGTTCCTATTAGAGTCTAGAATAAAGAAATCTATAGAGACAGAAAGTAAATTAGTGTTTAGGGTTGGTGTGGGAGGCAGTGGGGGAAAGGAAGATTAGGGTGGTGATAGCTAAAGGGTACCAGATTTCTTTTTGAAGTAATTAAAATGTCCTAAAATTGATGGTGGTGATAGGTGCACATATCTGTGTCAAGCCCTGTAAAATTGTCTACAAATTTTTTAATTTGGAATTTTCCCTCCAACAAAAAATTTTAAAGTATAATATAGACATTTGTTGAGACTGTCTGGATGAATTTCCTATAACCACCACCAGATAATATAAGTGCCCATGCCTACTTGTGTTTATAATACCATTCTCACCACATGAAAAGCCAAAGGGCTTCTAAGCAAGTAACACAGATTAGAAGTTCAGAGTCATTCATATTCAGATTCTGTCATTAGAGATTCAGTCATTAAGAAAATGGTGGGGAAACCCAGCCATCACAGTGTAGGAAAGAGAAACCAGATGCAAAGAACCCACCCACAGCAGTCAGGAACACCTTCACCCTGGGAGTGGATATACTGTGAGTCCTGTATTTCCATCTCGCATGGTATTAGCAGTAAGAGTAATAGCAAACCCACAGTGAAGGATTTGTTATAAGACAACTTTTTAAAACTTTTTAGAATTGTTTTTAGGGTGCAGTATTCAAGTGATTGGGTCAATGTTAAAAGTCAGATCATTGATTAAGAGGAAAACTAATGATACTGATAATGATTCAAACCATGGCCCATAATGCTCAAAATCAAAAGAAGCAAGTTCATGTAAATATTTCTTTCTTATATTGAACCCAGAGTTCAAACCAGACCATCCATCAAGCATATAATTGTTCATCTGAATTACATTGTTTTGCAATTTTAGATTCTTAAACTTATCTTTGTTTTGTTATTTTAATAAGAGTGTTAGGTATTATGAGTTTAAATCTAGTTTTATGACTGCACATAAGTATGAGATTAAAAATAACTGACCTCAGCATTAGAAGACCATGTTAATTGTTTTTCTCCGAAAAGGTTCTGTTCATTTCTTTGTCGTGAGGATTCAGTGAGACAGTTTGTAAAGTGCTTAGGCAAGAAATGAAGATTTTAGACTTGGGCAAATAACTAAATGATCAAAATGCTTATGGTCTGAAATTGCAGTGAAGCTAGCTAGACATTAGAGAAGAGAGAACATAGGTAACCTCGATGAACTAGAATGGGTTGAGACAGATGTGTCTTTGAATAACCAGAAATGTATTTTTAAGTTTCAAAGCCTTCCTGAAATTATTTTTTAAATGAATTGGTATGCTTTTCTCATTAAAGAAGATAATTTAATCTTTATTTTATGACCTAGAAACTGTCAGTGCCTCAGTTTCAGTTTTCAAAAATAGTTTTACTATAGATCCATCATTGCAAGAAGTATGCAAAAAAGAAATTACTCTTTAAAAAATATAGGGTATAAGGATTTTCCATGCAATTTTCCTCCTTTTTCAGCTAGGGAATGCATAACATGAGGCTTCTCTTGTTGGAGTCCAGTCAATTGACATTTTATTGTGCAAGTATTGTTACTTTGATGTAGGAGTGATAGGCCTAATGGTTGGGGGTGGGAGAGGGGATGAATCGTTTGTTCCTATATGCAAAGCAGCTGGAAATTTCATATTACTTTTAGACACTTTAATTGAGTGACTGCTATGGAAAAGAGTATGGGGGAGGGGTGAGGAGAAACATAAAGAGGTGAGTGAGATATTATCATCAACTTCTTAGAAGTTTATAACCAAAGGAGAAATCGAAACTCTGTAATCCTTTTTCTTCCGTGGTGGCAATGATCAACTATAAGGCTGAGAACATTTGAATACTAGAATTCCAACATCATCCACAGTGGTGCTGACAGCTCTCTGTTTACTAATAAGTAATCCTGTAAACCCATATAATTAATGGATTGATGTCAAGACAGGGCCAGTTCCTGCCTGGCCGGTGTGGCTCAGTGGTTGAGCATCGGCCCATGCACCAAGAGGTCACTGGTTCTATTCCTGGTCAGGGTACATGCCCAGGTTATGAGCCAAATCCCCAGTAGGGAGCATGCAGGAGGCGGCCAATGGATGTTCTCTCTCATCGATGTTTCTCTCTCTCTCTCTCTCTCTCTCTCTCCCTCTCTAAAATCAATAAAGAAAAAGAAATTTTTTTTAAAAGACAGGGCCAGTTCCTGAGAGAGTTCCACAGGCTCTGGGCAGAGCCCTGTCCTGCTAATACTACTTTGAAAAATGAGAATAAAAAGATATTTTGCGAATTTATCAGATTAGCAGTTAAAAACAAACCAGAAAAGACAGCAAACACAAGATGAGAGAATCAAGATCCAAAAAGCTAAAATATTTGGCTGAATGTTTAACAAGATGATTACAAAGGGAAAATGTAAGTTCCTGCACTCTGGCCCATAAAAAAACACTGTGTACAAATACAGGATGGGAGAGGCATGGAACAGTGTGTGTGTGTGTGTGTGTGTGTGTGTGTGTGTGTGTCAAAGAATCAGACTTGAACTGGCTTGAACTGAAAACCAAAGAAGAAATGTAAATTATTGATAAATAAAATGTTTATTCTCATTTTAATCAAATAAATTAAAATTAAAACAGTAATCCCTCAATCTACCAAATTGATAGAGATAGGAAGAATGGCAGTTCTCATTCTGGAGGAGAGGGATGTGAAGAAATGAGCATTCTCATATACTTCATATCAAAGTGTGACCTGGTAAGTTCTCCAAAAATTTGGTGATATGTATTGGAAATCATAAAACCATGAAGCCCTTTTATCCAAATAATTACACATCTGTGAATTATTTTAATTAAATAATTAAGGATGCATGTAAGTATTTAGCCTCTGGAGTGTTAACCACAGCATTTATTTTTCTCAGCTGTACTGAAATATAATTGACAACATATGGAAGTTTAAGGTATAAAATGTGATTTTATATATACATGGAGAGAGAGAAAGATGATTACCACAATAAGGATAATTAATACATTATTTGCCTTGCATAATTGCTCTTTTTTCTTTTTGTGGTGATAAAATGTAAGATCTACTCTCTTAAGAACTTTCAAGTATATAATACAGTATTGTTAACTATAGTCACCATGATGTACATTTGATTCCCCAGAACTTATTCATCTTACAACTAGAAGTTTTACCCTTTGACCAAGATCTCCCTACTTTCCCCAAGCCCCCAGCTCCCGGCCACCACCATTGTGCAGTCATCCCTCAATATGGGCTGGGGATTGGTTCCAGAACTCCACCCCCTCTTCCACTCCTTCACATCCAAAAAATCCACAGATGCTCAAGTCCCTTATATAAAATGGTGCAGCGTTTGCCTATAACCTATATTTGTATATAGGCTACAGCAGAGTACATCTACCCATCACTTCACATGGATGCAACATAGTGCTTGGCATGTGGCAAATTCAAGTTTTGCTCTTTGGAACTTTCTGGGATTTTTTTCCCCAAATAGTTTCAATCTTCAGATTCAAAACCTGACTATACAGAAGGCCAAGTGTACTCTCTCTTTCTTTCTTTCTTTTTTATTATTATTTTTTTATTAATTTGTTTTTGTTACAGATGTTTCTCCTTTTTCCCCCACTGACACCCTCCTCCCCTTCCTCCCCACCCCATTTCCAGCATTGTTGTCCATGTCCATCAGTTATGCGTTCATGCATATAAGTTCTGTGGTTTATCTCTTCCCTCCCCCCCCATCCCCTACTCTCTCTTTCTATATTTTTGTGAATAATGCTGCAACGAACACAGGGGTGCTGATATCTCTTCAAGATCCCAATTTCATTTTCTTCAGATATATACCCAGAAGTAGGAATTGCTGGATCATCTGGTAGTTCTATTTTTAATATTTTGAAGAACCTTCATACTGTTTTCCATAGTGGCAGAACCAATTTACATTCCCACCAACAGTACACAAAGTCTTCCTTTTCTACACATCCTTGTCAATACTTATTCTTGTCTTTTTAATAATAGACACCTTAACAGATGTGAGGTAATATCTCATTGTGGTTTTAATTTGCATTTTCTTGATGCTAAGTGGATGATGAACATCTTTTCATGTACCTGTTGGCTATTTGTCTATCTTCTTTGGAGAAATGTTTATTTACATCCTTTGTCCAACTTCCAGTGAAGTAGTTTTGTGGTGGTTGTTGTTGAGTTGTAGGATTCTCTATGTATTTTGGATGTCATCCCTTATCAGATAGATGGCTTGCCAATACTTTCTCCCATTCTGTAGGTTGCTGTTTCATTTTTTGATTGTTTCCTTTGTTGTGCAGAAACTTTTTAGTTTGATGTAGTCCCACTTGTTTGTTTTTGCTTTAGTGGCTTGCACTTTTGGCATTATTGTTCTCTTTTTGCCTATTGAAACTGTCTCATTTGTGTAATTAAAATAATATTTATTTTAACATACTTCAGTGTTTTAGTTGAAAGCAAGGTCAGTGTGAGTCCACAGGATGAAATGTCTGTCAAAATACCTAAGTTTGGCTACAGTGACAGAGAATAGTGTTTTTTTCTTAAGAGCCCATAGTAGTGTCCCACAGTACACAGAACAGTTGTGATCTGGAATATAGAGCTCCTTGGGGAGCCACACTTTGGTAGGGACACTGACGTAGAGACCTTTAAAAGTATTTAGAGAAAAGCAATCAGAATGGTGAGAGAATCCAAAATCACTTCATAATAGGGATGGTGGAGAGAACTGTGGACATCCAGCCTAGAAAGAAACAGACTTAGAGGGAGCATAATAACTGTCTTAAATTTTTAAAGGGTTATCACTTAAAATAATAATCATAAGCAATGTCTATTTATTGAGTGCTCATTAATCCTCACCACAACGTCATAAGGGAGATACTAATATTATTCTTCCTTTACAGATGAGGGAACTGAAGGTCAGAAAGGTCAGATAACTTGCCCAAAGTCATGCATGCATTGATGATAGAGCCAACATTCACACAGGAATCTATCTCACCTCCCAACAAAGGAAAGGGGACTGGGCTCATTTGTGCGGCTCCTAATGAATATAATTTGGACCACAGAAAATATCTCTATACTCAGAAGACTTACCTCAGAAAAATCAAAATTGTCCAACTATGGAATGGGTTGCCATGGAAGATAGTGAATGTCCCTCTATACATTTATCTTTTTTTCTTGTTTAATCAAATAATTTTAATCAAGTTAACAGTAAGCAGTAAAAGTGCAATTACATGAAAAGCCCCATATTTTACATGTTTAAATAGTTTTTCATTGTTTTTACGTGTAAGGTATTGATGGTGAGGCCCACTCTTGAATCCTCCTTCTAGCGGTGGAATAAGGTACATATTGTTCTGGAGTGCCACTCACATTGAATTTACAGCTTGTCCAAATGAAGTTACAAGCAGTAGATGGTTTTGTTGTTGGAGGATCATCAGTTACACAGTGAGGCCAATCATGCCGTTCAGGGGGCACCATGCTTCCATCCACATGAGAGAATGTGTATCAACCTTCACATCATTTGCCCTGAAGAGAATTCATAGATAGCCTCAGAGGCTACCATGGCCACTGGCCTGCTGCAGCCCACGCCTCAAGACCTGCAGGTTCTTCATCTTGTGCAGCGGCCCAGCCTTCCAGGTACACCGTTCCTGTCCCTCTGTACATTTAATGTAGGGTCAATAGCACTCAGGAGCGATGTCACAGAGATCTCAGACTTCAGCACGCACGAGCATCACCTGGGAGAGCTTTTTAAAACAAGATTTCTATGCTCCACCCCCATAAATTCTGATTCAGACATCCTGGGGTGGTGAGATCCAAGAATCTGTAATTAGGTCAGGCTCCCAGGTAATAACAATAATTCTGATCCAGGATTACACATTGAGATTTTTTTCAAACACTAAAATTCTATTACTTCCTGAAAATCAAACTCTATGGCAGTGGTTCTCAACCTTCCTAATACCGAGACCCTTTAATACAGTTCCTCATGCTGTATGTGGGCGTATCTGCATGTGGGTGGACCCACCTGGAGACAGATAGAGGAGTGGTGTCTCTGTTCCTAAGACAATCGGAAATATGTGTTTTCCGATGGTCTTAGGCGACCCCTGTGAAAGGGTCACTCGACACCCAAAGAAGTCGTGACCCACAGGTTGAGAACCGCTGCTCTATGGATTGGACAAATGTTGTGTCACTCACAACCTTATTCACAGAGTTGCAGCCATCATTCCCCTAAACCATACAAGTCTTGTTTGTTGCTTCTTTTTTCTTATTTCAGTTACTAGTCAATAGGGTGTCCTGCATGCTTTTATTGTAGACTTTTGTTGTTGTTGTTAATCCTCACTCGAGGATATTTTTCCATTGATTTTTAGATAGAATGGAAGGGAGGGACAGAGAGAGAAAGAGAAACATCGATATGAGAGAGACACATTGATTGGTTGCCCTCCTGCACGGTATACAGGGATGGAACCTGCAACCCAGGTACATGCCCTTGACTGGGAATTGAACCCTTGACCCTTTGGTCTGTGGGCTGGCGCTTCAACCACTGAGTCAAACCAGCCAGGGCTTAATGTAGCTGCGCGTGTTTTTTAATTCCCAGAGATTGCTCATACAGTAGAGATAGGTCTTTTTTTTTTTTTTTTAGAAATCCATCTATATTTCTGATAAAGAATGAAAAAAAGCCAACCTCATTAAATTATGAGACAAGGAACTGATAAATCTTAACATTTCTAATTATCCAAGAAGAAATGTACTTTTCTAGTGTGATTCATTCTTCAGCTGTCTAGCTCAGTTTGGAATGGGAAATGAAAATGCTATTGTTTGCCAAGAAATAAGGACGATGACCATATGTTCTAAACCATGGTTTGTTATTTTCAACAGTGGCAAACTGAGCATTAAATCGTGTTAATTTTTCAGAGCTTCCAAACTCTACTCATATTTACCTTAAGGGCAGCTTTATTTGTTTTTATCTACTTTTTGATGGGGTAAAAATTGCCCAGTGTCTTTAAAATTGGTAAAAAACAATCCAAAATCAAATATGAAGGAGAAAACAAGAGCTCTCCATAACTGCACCATTGGCCCTCTGCTTCCTGGAGAGCAGCTGATACAGTGCCCACAGCTGCTCTTTACACACAGATTGTCTCCCGCCAACCTGAACAGCCAACATCCCCATATAAGAACCACAAGTGGCTTTTAAGTTGATAAGATAGAGTTCAGCTGCCGTATTTTATGACATAATTTAGCCGGTATTCCTTTACAGAGTGCCACTGGCTGGACGACTTTTAACAGTCATAAACATTTGATTGTGGAGTAATTTAATTTAATGATTTGTTTAATCTTCAAATCACAAGAGGCTGTTTTCAAAACACTTTGTTGCCATGTTGATCCTCTTTTAACCTACAGGATTAATAACTGATGTGGAAATTCGGTAGGAAAAAAAAATTGACAATGAACTTCTTTCTAAAAGAAACAGCACCTGAACAGAATATCAGATTTATGCAGTGACTCTCCAGATAATGATTTCTTTAACAGACCAAATCTTTAAAATCACAAGCATTTTGGATTAAAATCTTTCTTCTCTTTTTTTTTAATCCTCACCTGAGGATATTTTTCTATTTATCTTCAGATAAAGTGGGAGGGAGGGAGAGAGAGAGAAACATGGATGTGAGAGAGACTGGTTGACTCCTGCACAACCATGACCAGAGCCGGGATGAACCGCAACCGAGGTACGTGCCCTTGACCAGAATCAAACCTGCAACTCATTGGTCTGCGGGCCAGTGCTCTAACCACTGAGCCAGACCAGCCAGGGCATGGCTTGAAATCTTTCTAGAATATCTCATAAGGCTCTGGCTGGCTTGGCTCAGTGGTTAGAGTGTCAGGCTGGCAGAGCGAAGGGTCTCGGGTTCAATTCCTGGTCCTGGTCGGGGTTGTGGGGGAGGCAACCAATTGATGTGTCTCTCTCATATCGATGTTTCTCTCTCTCTCTCTCTCTCCCTCCCTTTCTCTCTCTCTCTCTCTCTCTCTCTCTCTCTCCCTCTTTCTCTCCCTTCCTCCCTCCCTCCTTCCTTTTCACTCTATCCAGAAATCAATGGGAAAATATCCTCAGTGAGGATTAACAACAACAACAACAATAATAATAAAAATAAATGTCTTATAGGCTTCCTTAGTATCTTAAACAGAGCAATGGAACACACCTTAACACCCTTTGAATGAATCAAAATAATCCTTATAAATAAGTGGGATTCTGTTGTAGAACCGATTGGTATCCTCGGAGGGTGCAGTTGAGATTTGGTTGACTTTTTGCCCCTCAAATACCTTCAGAACCCTACACTATGTTAGTCCCTTCATTGAATTTTTACAGTATTACACTTTTCCTTTTCACTTAAATGTGCCGACCACTGTTAATTTTTCCTTCCCTTTTAATTTGCTGTTAAATTTATTGTGTGCTAGAAATGTGGGTTACTAAATTTACTGGAAGTGTGTGCAAATGAGTAAAGGGAGTTGTTCTGAGAATTCTGTGACTCCTTAGTATGTATAGAGTTTGAGCCATAAATGTTAGCCTCTCGCGGAGTTTATTTTTGAACTATTCGTGCTTCTTATCTATTGTCCTATAATCAGGTTGCCAGATACATGACCTCTAACTATGAAAAGTGCGACTGTGGTCATGTAATGATGGTCATTGATGTTTGTTTTATTGTCACATTGCTCTAGCCAGGTGAACTCTTGGTATTCAATTCTACATGTTAGAATGTAGCACCCACAATAGCAAACTGAATTTAACTGAGCTTTCTATTCAAAATCTGGCATCCCTCCATCCCTAAAGAGGAATTTAGACCTCACAAAAGAAACCATAATAAGGAAAGAAGACATGACTTCAGATAGGAGTTTTATTACTCAGCCATTAATAACTCATGAATGGAAGACAGTCCCTAAAGTGAAGTTTTTCACCTCCTCTAATCTGAGAGATTAAGGAAGGAACAGGAATAGGAAAACAAGGAAAATACACCATATTACCCTCCTGAGAGTCACGATTCTTTGAAATTCTTTTCAAGTTATAGGTTCACATTCTGTTTGCTGTGGTGAGAAGTGGCTTTCATCAAGTAGAAGTTTTCAATCTGGCCCTCAAAGCCTCTAGGATATGGCTCAACCCCCTTCTGAGTCCCAGTTTCTACTGTTCTCTCTATGCCAAACCAATCTCCCCTGACTCCCACATCTTTCACTTCTCTGCCTTTCCAGCACTTATTAGGCGCTAATATGTGCCCCTCAGAGGGGAACAGAAAACCAAGGTGGGGGTTCCATGGTCAAATAAATCTGGGAAATGCTGCATTAATCAGTATAAAACAGGCTTTTTTATTTTTTTAAGTAGAATACTCAGAACTTTTAAAAATCCTAACATTCATTTAAATCCCCAAAAGGGGAATATAGCGTAGAATGAGGGTAAGCACTCGTCCCAGTTACCTGAGACAGCCCCAATTTACACCTGTTGTCCCAGCATAATTAATAGTGTCTTTTTTAGTTTTTAAAATGCCTCATGTTGAACAATATGGTTTTCCTGTATATAGTACTTTCTAAATTAATTTGACCATCATACCCATTTCTCGTGGAATACCTAAGTAGCCTGTGAACACAATTTGGGAAACATGACCTTTGCCCCACTTTGCCAGCTGTCTACCTAGAGTTCAAATAGTTTACACTCTGGTGAAGTCTTCCCTTATTACTGGTTCTCTTCCATGCTGGAAGTACTTTCTCCCTCTGAAAGTCATACCTTCTCTGTATCTTTGCCTTGTGACATTTAGCATTTTCTGCCCTATTTTTAGTTTGGGGTGCAGGCCTTGCTTCCAATATTGTTAACATTCATAGTAAAATCCAGGTAGGGTTTCACTTTTTATTTCCCCGAAATGCCAAACACCTTTGAATGATTAAACTTAGTTGCACCTTTCTCTCAGTACGCAGAGGCAGCTCCTCAATGCAGGTCCGGGCAGCTCCCACCACTACCCTCTCCTGCCTTCTTGCAGTCCTCTGCTCACTGTCGGTCCCACCCCCTTTCCTGTCCGCCATGTAAACATGCTCAAGACTTTCCCATCTGAACAAAGCCTGTCCTCCACGTTGCCCCTCTAGCTACTGCCTTACCTTGCTCCCACCTTCACAGTCTACATTCTCAAGGGTTGAACAAATGGCTCTCTCGACTTACTTCCTATTCACTTGTCGATCCACTCCCATCTGGCTTCTGTCTAAACCCTCCACCCAAACTGCTCACATCAGAGTCACCAATCACTTTTTTTTAATCCTCACCTGAGGATATTTTTCCATTGAATTTTTTTTTTTTTTTTTTAGATAAAGTGGGAGGGAGGGAGAGAAACATCCCATCAATTGGTTGCCTCCCACATGCCCCCAACTGGGGCCGGGGATCGAACCCAGAACTAAGGGACGTGCCCTTGACTGGGAATCAAACCCAAGACTCTGGTCCTTGGGCTGACACTCTAACTGCTGAGCCAAACTGGCCAGAGCATACTTTTTTTTTCTTTTTTTCTAAATCCAGTTGACACTTCTCATTTGGGCTTGAAAAGCTCAGATCCTGAAAAAGTTTGCTTCTGTGGTTTATAATGTCTTTAAAAGTGCCCAAAGTCTCTCCAAATCTTAAATGTAGAATTACCATATGATCCAGCAATTCCACTTCTAAGTATATACCCAAAGAAATTGAAAGCAAAAAACTCATACAGATAGATGCTTGCACACTGATGATGTTCATGGCAGCATTATTCAAGGATCAAAAGGTGCAAAGAACCAATCTCCATCATGGAGATGAATGGATAACCCAAATGTGGTATATGCAATCAATGGAATATTATTCAGTATTAAAAAGTAATGAAATTCTGGCCCTGGCTTCATTTGGCTCAGCGGTTAGAGTGTCGGCATGCAGACGGAAGGGTCTCAGGTTTGATTCTGGTCAAGGGCACATACCTGGGTTGCTGGTTCAATCCCCAGCCCCAGTCAGGATGATGCGGTAGGCAACCAATCGATGTGTCTCTCTCTCTCTCTCTCTCCCCTCCTCCCCCCTCCTCCCTCCCTTCCTTCCTCCCACTCTATCTAAAAATAAATTAAATAAATAAATAAATAAAATGGTTACTTAAAAAAAAAGGAATGGAATTCTGTTACTGGCCACAACCTGGATGAACCTAGAGTACGTTATGCTAAGTGAAGTAGGCCAGACACAAAAGGACAAATATTATATGATTCCACTTACATGAAATATCTAGAATAAGCAGATCCATAGAGACAGAAAGTAGAACAGAGGTTACCAGGGGCTGGGAAAGGGGGAAATGAGGAGTTATTGTTTATTGGATTCCGAGTTTCTGTCTGAGATGATGAAAAGGTTCTGGAAATGGATAGTAGTGACGGTTGCACAACGCTGTGAATGCACTGAGTGCCGCTGAATCGTGCGCTTGAAACGTGGTTAAACGATAAATTTTATGTTATGTCTATTGCACCATAATTTTTTAAAAGAAAGTGCCCAAAATATTAAAGTCCTTGAAGTTAAAACTTTCATAGTAAATAGAGGAAAGTCCATTTTATAACTCCCTTCTGTTCAACAAGAATCTCATTCTGGGGAAAACCTGAACTGGGGAATTCCCAACCAAGGTAGGCGTCCTGAGCAAGCGCCTTGCGAGGAGCTTTCCACGTAAACGTATCTGTAGCCTTTCTAGTCACTGAGCCACACTTTGTTTCCTGGTACCCATGTTTCTGTCAAGTTAGAAACCAGATCATATTTTCCCAATAACTTGGATTATGTAAACAGAGAGCTTTTATCTCATTTTAAATTGCTCTTCTGGTGGCATTGCTCCAAAAGTTTTCCCTTCGGGTTTCTTCAGTCTTCTCCTACCCTAACCCAACATCTTCCTCTCTAAGAGGACAGAGATTTGTTTTAAAAAAAAAAAAAAAAAAAGTAGACAAGGGGAGAACCAGCCACTTGTAAAGTATGTGTGATGTGCATTGTCACGGGTGGTTGGGGAAGGACATCCTAGTCCACTCCTGCAATACCCGATTAAATCTTATATTGAGCATTAAGTTATCAATGCTCCAGTTTCCTACCCATGTTGTATTTCATTCTTGTGAATTATTCTCTGTCAGTGATGAATGGTCTGCTCCCCATGCCCAGATTTTCTCTAACAGCGGGGAGCCAAATAAATCAAAGTGATTTCTCTGACTTTTCAAAGGTAACACATGACTTGTTAGCATTTGTTGACAATGTACCCATTGCCTGACATGAAAGTCCTTATCCCAAAGCCTCAGAATTCCCAGACCCAACTACAGCGTCTTCTCTTTCTTCCTCGAGTTGGCTCTATCACAGTGGAAGGCCCCTAGTGTTTCAAAGTGCGAGCTTTCATTGTGAATTCAGTGGATTTGAGGGAGGATAGATAAAGGCATTTAGGTTTTTTAGTTCACCAAGTTATTAAGGCCTGAACGTGGGCTGTGGTAGTGGAAAAGGAATGATTCCAAAAATATTAAAAACATGAGAAAGGAGGGCACGTGGTATCTGAAAAATTTGTTTCTCTGAGCGTCTTTTCCCTAGCTTCTGTGAGCTACTTGACCACATGGGAGAAAGTTCCCTATGAGAATAAAGTCATAGGAAGCCTCTTTCTTACTTCTTTTCCCCTTAAAAGAATTGCCACAAGGACTCTGTACTCGCATGGAATTTCGAGGAGATCCCATGAAACTGTGCGAGAATTGTGCCTCCTCCAAGAACACTCCCTCATGTACACGACGCTGGCCGGATTTTGTAACTGCGTTTATGACTGATTTACGGAACTTTTACTTGGCAGGCCCTGCTGTTACTGTTAGCTGGTTACTATGGATCTTTCAACATGCCACTCTGGCATGTTGCATTAAAAATAACCTCCCAAGACTGTACAGAATACATAGAACAACGTGAGTACAGTCATAGCTGCAGACTCCAGGCTCGGCTTTGGTGCCTATGTATTCACGTGTGCTCCGATATGAAGCGCACTGCAGGGGGGAAAATTCAGACACCTTCCGAAATATCTGGTTGCATTAATTTTTCTAAGCTTCCCCAAAACAGAAGTTCTCAGAGATCAACAACGTCCCAAACAACTATAGACCAAAATAATCTAAAAAACACAAGTTATAATTATTTGTTAAGGGCATAGATCCAAAGACAGACTGTCTGGGTTTGAATCCTGCCTCAGGTACTTACCTAGCTCTGGGATCTTACCAAGTGATACCATGACTACAGCTATCTCATTCTCAAAACAGGGTGATAACAATGTCAATCTCAAAGGGTCCTTCCGAAGACTAAGGGAGATATTCATGTTAAAGTTCTTGGTTCGGTACTTGCACATAGAAGGTGACTCAATAATAAGATGATTATCCTTTGAAAGCTGTTTTTAGGCATGTAGACTCATAGCATTTATCGACATGCAACTTATGTTACAGTGCCTGGCATTGATTATATGCTTAATAAGTATTCATTTACTGAAAGAGTGATGTCCAGTTGCTTAGGCACATGGCTGATACTCTTTTCTAGATTATATACTTCTCAAGATCAAAGCTATAGTTCATTCATCTTTGTATTCTCCACAGCTTTACAGTGGGTGTTGAGTAAATATTTGTTGAATTACTTGGAAAGAGAAAGACTATCACAATATAATAAGCATCAGTTAGTGTGTAAACTGGTAGAAAAAAAATCACAGGCTTTAAGTGCAAATAGAATCCAGTGCCAAGAAAACACTGAAGTCCCCTGAAACTAAATGAATATATCAAGCTACATATGAATACAATATTTGTAATGCTGGGCCTGGTTCAGTGAGTCTGGTTCTAGCTGGGTACTGCAGAGGGGAGAAACGCTTTTATCTCTATCCCACCCCTGGCCTCAGCCCATGAGCTAGGCTTGCCCATGTCTCAAGAGAAGAATTGCTCTCCCAGAGCCAGACACCACAGTCACCACAAGCAAAGTGGTTTCCTTATACCACTTCAAGAGTCATTGGATTCGGTGGCAGCAGCACAAGCAAAAGACTTAACACTGGGACATGGGGCCAGGATAGTATAGACTGTGCCCCAGTTTTCATCACTAGTGTTTGAAATGAGCCAGCATGAACAGAACCGTGCCCATGCAGAGGGGAGAAAAGCTTATCTCCCCCTGATGGGAAAGCCAGTGCACCATTCTGGATCCTTAGCAGGGAAAATGGTAACAGGGTTCTGTGACTGTGGACTCGTGTCTGACCCCGAGGGAAAAAATGAAAATAATAAATCTGGTACGTGTGTATGTGAACACCGTTTCCTTCTTTCCTGATGGTGTGTCAACACTCTCCAACCAAAGGCCAGCAAGAACATACCCGTAATTGACTAAGTTTGGTTTATTACTTGTTCCAGTAAGGGATAGCACTTACTATGGGGAAACCATGAGGCCTTTCAGCAAGAGAGTGTTAGAAAGAACCTACTATAGGATTTGGGCTTTGGTTGAGTGATTTGAGGGAGGCTCTAGGAAAGGAGTTTATTCTAGATTGGGTGCTGTCAGAAAGCAGGGATAATTCTATGATTGGGTATCTCAATAAATCTTATCTTTAGGAAGGACAGACTAGAGTGAGGATAAAGCTGTCATTGCCAAAGAAGCAGTAGTCACATTAGCCAGAAGAGGGGGATTTTTGGTAATTTGTGGCTTGGACAATTTTCATGATTTGTCTGTGTTCAGGCATGATTACAGAGTCATTGTTCTGATCCATCATGGTCAGACAGTGGCCTTGTCTGATGTTGATGCTCAGTGAAATTGTTTATGTTCCGTAGGCAAACACCAAGACCTAGCTGAGTGCCAAGCCAGTTGGCAACACCTAGGTCTAGCTGATTGTGCCTGACATGGGGTAGGATGTCAGTTACTAACATAGAAAAAGATAAAAAACAGTAAACCCTTTGGAAGTATATTTCAACAGGTCTTCTGATAAAGTGTCTTAAAGCTTGGTACAACTATATCAACTGATTGATGATGGAACCCAACGAGAATTGATTGAGTATCAGGTTGAGATCAACCTGCACTATCTACCGGTATGCCACAGGGCACCACTGCCCTTGGTTCTGTCTTGTCAATTTGCTTATCATTGAAGACATGTGATCAAAATCTAAGCAGATAGTAAACATATTAGGTAGCAAATTCTTATTTTAAAAAAAAAGTCTCTACAGGCCTTAATGATGAAGTTTAATAACAACCAAAAAGCACCTAATTTGGGTTCAAAAAAATCAGTACAAAAGACAAGATAATGGAGATCTGGCTGAGAAGCCACAGAAGGAGAAAAAAAAACAACTAATGGTTTAACTAAGTTTTAGTGCAGTCAACAGTGGCCACTAAAAAAAAGTAATGCAATTTTATACTACATTAGTGGAAGGGTAGAATCTTTAATGAAGGAATTGACAATCCTCCCCATTCTGCACTGGTCTGACAATACCTACAATACTGTGTTCACATCTGGGCATCACATTTTTGATGGATGTAATACCTCAGTCAGAGAAAGTGACTAAGATGCTCCCTCTTCTCGTAGAAACTAAACATGGGCCATACCAAAACAAAAACACAGTCATAGGAGAGGTGATTGCTGAAGTAGTATACATTTAGCCTGGAGCACAGGGCGTCCAGGTGAAACATGAAAACTGCCTTCAGGTATTTTAAGAATTGTCATGTAGAAGAGGAATTAGACTGTTTTTGTCTGCTTTAAGGACCTAGGATCAGTTAAAGTTAAAGGGAAGCAGATTTTGCTTTTAAAACACATACACATACACTCACACACAATGACATCAGAAATCATCTTTCTATTGAGGAAGCAAATTCTCCATGATTAGAACTCTGCAAACAGAAGCTGAAGGACCAATGGTGAGGATATTGTGGGAGGGATTCAGGCATAGAAGATTGAATTTCTAACTCCTTGATTAGAGCTTTTATATGATAAATACTTATAGTATGATTCTCTTAATATTTTTCCAGATTTTTAATTGGTTTGACTTGTTTCCAGTAGAAGTTATTTTTTTCTAGATGCATATCCCATTCAGAACATTATAGAACAATTTGCATATTTATCAAAGTTAGTATATCGCAACAAGAATCTTAACAGGAACTTCACTTTGTTCTCAAACAATTCAGTGGTTTGAACTTGGTTAACTGCTTTGGCTCTGTTTCACCTGCCTTCTTGTATCTATTTGTATCTTAAACTATTTGCTTTATATGTAAATATTCTTCATTAAAAATTCTGGTTTTTGTTTTCATAGCTACATTGATCTGTGCCACCTTCTACTTTTGTATAATAACTAGATTTAGCTTCACAACAATATGGTTCTCGTTTTGTAGAACTTGAGAGTTATAAAATTTTATTATGATCTCCAAGTTTCTTAAATTCTACATCTTCCCCTGACTTAGTGAAAAATTGGTGAGTTTCCACCAACCTGGCTAACACTCTTCACAGCACCCTAGTGATTCCCTGAGACCCTACCCCACCCAACTTTCAGGCCCACCCAACCCATTTCCAGTGGCTTTTCTATACAAACAGACTGCCTTGGCTCATGCTTTGGACTTTCCTAAAATCTCTCAAATGTTCACAAACCTCAAACAAGCAGCACCTGGCCCCAGAGTGCCCTACATCTTGCTAAGTGGCCCTAGGCCCAGGACTAGTAGCAGTCAGCCACAGTTCACAGTCTGGCCTCTTTCAGGCACCTCCAAGCCTAGCACAAGTAGCAGCCATCTACAGATAGCTCTGCAGCATGGGTTGGGTGGCTCCAGGCAGGGCACAGGTGGCTGATGACCTTGGCCTGCATTTCCTGGGAAGCTCACCCAGTGGACAGTTTCAGACTTTGAAGCACCACCCAACCACCCCCACAAGCAACATTCAAGAGGCAAACTCAGCGGGCACCAGAACCCAGCTAAAGCAAGTCCTGCTCCAAGGAATCAGCCCCTGTACAGCAGTTCCTCCACTGCAGTCACAGCAGATCCTCACAGCTGATTGGACTGGGGTAAATCCCTCCCATTGACATGCCAACAGCAATCAAGATTCAACTACAACCAGAAGGTGCACACAGCCTATACAGGGGATGCACCTGGAACACCCAGCTCAGGTGACTGGGGAAGCTGCACCACCGGGCTCTACGGGACACCTGCTGCATAAGACCACTCTGCCAAGAACAGGAGATGTAGCAGCCCTACCTAATACATAGAAACAAACACAGGGAGGCTGCCAAAATGAGGAGACAAAAAAACATGTCCCAAATGTAAGGACAGAACAAAACTCCAGAAAAATAACAAAACAAAATGGAGACAAGCAATCTACTGGATGCAGAGTTCAAAAAGCACAGGTTATAAGGATGCTCAATGAACTTAGGGGAAGAGTAGAGGAACTTAGTGAGAATTTCAACAAAGAGATAGGAAACATAAAAATGGAGAGAGAAACATAGAAAAGAACCAGTCAGAAATGAAGACTACAACAACTGAATGAAGAATACATTACAGGGAATCAGTAGTAAAGTAGATGAAGCAGAGGATCAAATCAGAGATTTAGAAGATTAGGAAGCAGAAAACACCCAATCAGAACAGCAAAAATAATTTTTAAAAAATGAAGATAGTTTAAAGAACCTCTGAGACAACTTCAGGTGAAGCAATATTCGCGTCATGGGAGTGCCAGAAGAAGAGAGAGCAAAGAATTGAAAATCTATTTGAAAAAAATAACGATGGAAAACTTTCCTAACCTGGTGAAAGAAATAGATACAAGTCTGGGAAGCACAGAGTTCCAAACAAGATGAACCCAAAGAGGCCTACACCAAGACACATCATAATTAAAATACCAAAGGTTAAAGACAAAGGGAGAATCTTAAAAGCAGCAAGAGAAAAGCAGTTAGTTATCTACAAGGGAGCTCCCATAAGACTGTGAGCTGATCTCTCAACAGAAACTTTACAGGCCAGAAAGAAATATTCAAAGTGATGAAAAGTGAGGACTTAAAATCAAAACTATTTTACCCAGTAAAGCTGTCATTTAGAATTAAAGGACAGATGAGGAGCTTCCCAGACAAGAAAAAACTAAAGTTGTTCATCACCATCAAACCAGAATTATAAGAAATGCTAAAGGATCTTCTTTAAGATTAGAAAGGGGGGAAAAAAGATAAAAAATAAACAATAGCCCCAGCTGGTGTGAGTCAGTTGGTTGAGCATTTTCCCATGCACCAAAAGGTCTCCAGTTCAACTCCCAGTCAGGGCGCATACCGAGGTTGATTTAATCCCTGGTCAAGGTATGTGCAGGAGGCAACCAATCAATTTCCCTCTCACATCAGTCACATCAATGTTTTTCTCTCTCTCTCCCTCTTTCACACCCTCCCTTCCACTCTAAAAACCAATGGAAAAAAATCCTTGGGTGAGCATTAACAACAACAACAAAAAACAATTACTTTAACTGCAAATGGATTCAATGCTCCAATTAAACACATACAGTGGCTGAATGGATAGATAATAAAACAAGGTCCTTAGATATGCTGTCTACAAGAAACTCACTTCAAATCAAAAGACACACATAGACTGAAAGTAATGGGATGGAAAAAGCTGTTTCATGAAAATGGAAACAAACAAGCTGATGTAGAAATACTTATACCAGACAAAATAGACTTGAAAACAAAGGCTATAATAAGGGAAAAGCAGGACCCAGCAATTCTGCTTCTGGGAATTTATTTGAAGAAACCTAAAACACTAAAAGACATATACATTCATATGTTCATTGCAACTTATTTACAATAGCCAAGATGGAGCAAACTAAGTGTCCATCAATAGATAAATGAATAAAGAAGTGATGCATATACACAATGGAATATGACTTAACCATAAAAAAGAATGAAATCTTGCCATTGCAACAACATGGATAGGCCTAGAGAGTATTGTGCTGAGAGAAATAAGTCAGACAGAGAAAGACAAATACCATGTAATTTCATCTATATGTGGAATCTAAAAAAATAAACGAACAAGCAGAACAGAAACAGATTCATAGATACAGAGAACAGGCTGATGGTTGCCAGATGGGAGGAGATTAGGGGAGGAATGGGTGGAAAAGGTGAAGGGATTAAGAAGTACAAATTGATAGTTACAGAATAGTCATGGGGATGTAAAGTACAGCATAGGGAATATAGTCAATAATATTGTATTAACTATGTATGCTGTCAGATGGGTACTAGATTTATTGGGATGATCACTTCATAAATTATTTAAATGTCTAATCACTGGGTTGTACACCTGAAACTAAGTTGTATGTCAACTGTAATTGAAAAATAAAAATAAAATTTTTTAAATGCAAAAAATATATATAGGATGATAAGTGACTTGCTATTTTAACTTTGGGGAAAAAAACAACAGGGAAAGACTGGTAAATATGAATAAGTATCTCTGAATATACACAATTACCTCTCCATTTATAATTACCTAAACTGTTATTCTTTGAGTTTTTTTAATATAAATCAAACATATAATTTGTATTTTTAAACCTTTAATGTACTGTATAATATTAGTTTTGCATGAAGCCTTCTTTTAGTCTGGGTTGTCTGGAAAGCAGAGCCAGAGTCAGGAATACCTGATGTGTTAATGATTGTGATATTGTGATATAATAAGAAATACATATATATATGTATTGGTCTTCATCCCTGGCTCCCGGCCAGAGCTCCTAAGACCTCTGCAATTTCCTAATCAATAAAGTTGCTAGGAATATCTTTTGGTCTTTGAACCCAGTTCCTGACTCAAAGTTCCTAAATCCATTGAAATTTCCTGAGTGATAAGAGAATCTTTTTTTTTTAATGAGGTGACTCTTGGTGGGCTCCTGGATAGCTTCAGGATGGGTGTTAGTCACCAGGATGACCAAGCCATGATTGGAAGCTTGGAATTTTTAGCCCAATCCCCCATCTGCTGGAGAGCAGAGAGGGTTTGGAGATTGAGTTAATAATCAATTATGCCTATGTGAGGAAACATCCATTAAAAACCCCTACACTGTGGAGTGCAGAGAGCTTCTTGGTTGGTGAACACATCCACACGCTGGAAGCATGACATCCCAGCTCCATGGGGATAGCAGCCCCTGCCCTCAGGACACTCCCAGACCTCACCCAATGTATCTCATCATCTGGCTATTTATCTGTACCCTTTATCATGTCCCTTATTATATAATAAACCTGTAAATATAAGTGCTTCCCTGATTTCCATGAGCTGTTCTAGCAAATTATTGAACTTGAAAGGGGGTTATGGGAACCCTGAATTATTGCTAGTTGGCCAGAAGTACAGATGACAACCTGGGATTTTCAGTTGGCCTCAGGTGGGGATAGTCACATGGGAATGAGCCCTCAACTTGTGGTATCTGACAATAACTTGAGATAGATGGTGTCAGAACTGAATTGAATTGTAGATGTCCGCTGAGAATCGGAGACATGTTTAATGTGCAGGGGAAAACCCCACACATTTGGGGGCCAGAAGTGTGAGTGTGGTCATAGCAGAGAGGCAAGCAACAGAGGAGGAAACTGCAGTTTTCCTCACAATGTTTTATTTGGGAAAACAATCCCAAGCCAGCAAGAATAAGGGGAAAAGAAAGTAAAAGCAGAAAAGAAGGTAAGCCATACACGGTGAAAGCCGCACACGCTGGAAGATCCACGCTGGGCAGTGTTTTACAATGGGCAAGACATAGCAGGTCTGGCTGACCTATGGAGAAACTGTGCATTCAGGGAAGGCAGAAGAACATGGAATGTATCTGCCTACTTACCTCATGACTCCTGTTTTCCATTTAGTCAAAGTTGAACCCACAGGCAATTAGCTTCCCAGCCTTCCAGGTTGCCACATTCAGCCACTTTGGCATCTTCTTGGAAAGCCAGATTTCACAGCCTGCTGTGCAGCATTTCATTCAAGTCTAGAAAAGACAGGAGAAGCTACACAGCCCAGCCCTCCCAGTGACTGGTCGGCACCAGGCACTAGAACCACTTGGACAATGCAGCTGAGACGGAGGCAGACCCAGTGGCTGAGGGTCCAGAGTAACTCTGAAGAAGCACTCAAGCTGTTTTGGATATACCTTCTCTGACTCTCTAAGTCTCTATCACTTTCCACCTTTAGTGAACTTTAAGCACTTAGTCTGTATTCTTTATGGCACAGACTTCTAGTGTCTACCATACGTGAATCTCCTCTCCCTCCTAGACACACAGGAAGATGACACCTCCTGCCTCCTTGCAGTCAGGTGGGGTCATATGACTTGTTCTGGCTAGTGGTCATGAGAGGAAGTGCCATGTGTGCTTCTGGGCCAAAGCATGTAAGAGCAAGTGTAAGTTCTCACGTTCTTTTTCTTCTGCAGCAAATGTGGAAGCCATGCTGAAATAGTGGAGCCACAAGAGGGAGGCAGACTGAACCCCTGAGACAGCAGGGGTAGAAAGGAGCTGTACTTATATTTCATTAGTCAGACTTAGCTGAGAAGCAGCAGAAGTCTTATCTAACTCAGGCAAAATACGAAGAGGCTGGAGGGGCAGATTCAGAAAATAGGCAGGAACCTACTGAGCAGTAAGAATCACAGTCAAGTTCAGGCCACAGGAACGATCTGGCTAAGAGGCTGCTGCTGGCCACACCACCCCTGCCTTGACGGACACCACTGCTGCTGGACTCTTTTTGCTACCATAAATAATTTCTAAATGACCCCTGTGTTTTTGTATCGCTGCTTTCAGAATAAAAGCACCAAGGGGAGAATTCTCTCAGCCTGCATCGTATGTCCATATTCTAGCTACAAGAGGCATAGGAAAAAGGGACATCTGCCCCATTCTCTTTCCATCCCACCAATACCACACACTGGGGCGTTCCTGCAAATAGGAAGGAGCTTGAACACCGAGCAGCCAAAAAAAAAATCCAAATATCCTATGAATGTCCACTGCAGTCATATGCTACTTTATTTGTGCTACAATGCCTGGCAACAGTGCTTTCTCTCAGTAGTCAATGAAGAGATCTTTGTGAAGGATGACGAGCTGCGTAGTTTAACTATATAGGGAATCAGTGGGAAGCACCTAAATGCTGACTCAGTATCAGATGAGCGCACATCAGGATTCAAAAAGACATTGAAACTTGGGAACAGAAAGTTCTAAGTTAATGGTGCCACTTAACATAGTTATTACTGTCCTTCCTCCTAAGCAGAGCTTTGTCATGTGTTTTCTGTGTGGGCCTAGATATCCCCTTGCATTTTGCTTCTGAAGTTCCACTTTCTGGGAGAAGCAGAAACCACCAGATCAGAGCATTTTTCTCTCCACTTTGTTGAAATAAACACATGATCCCAATTATCACCACAGTTTAAACACCTCTAGCTTACATACCTTGGTGACTGTTTCCCATTCTCTGCAGAAATCTTGAGATTAAACTAAAAAAGGACCCATATCCTTTCTCCTTTGGGTCTCTCTCTACCATACAGTATGTCATTATATCAAGAAACATATCCTGGGGAAACAAAGAAATTCCAGATATATAGATAATAGGTTATTAGGAAGTTGTTAAAAATAACTGAAGTATTTTCATAACCTTTTGAGACGCCATATAAAATTTTCCTTGGTTTAGAAACAAAATACTGATATGGAGGGACCCATAATCTGACAGCACATCTTCTCTCTTAAATTTTTGAAAGGGATAATTAAACACTGAACTCGGAGTTTGAGAAAGATTGTCCTGGTCACTTGTACAGAAAGAATTGGAACAAGGTGAGTGAAGGCAGGTGATAAAGACCAGTATGCAGACTGTGGAGATTAAAAAAGGACAGCATAAATCTAAGAAAATTGTAGTGTCTGCTCCAGCAGGATTTGTATGATAGATGCCAGCGAAAAATAGTACCACTGGAAGCAAGAGGACTTCAGATAGGCAAAAAATTCCAGCTTCCATGTTGCAACATATGGCAGCATCCTGAGAGTGAGCGCTAAAATAGTGATTGTTTTGGCAACAATCGGCCAGGCAACAGCCAAAGACAACATGCCCCAGGAGAACAATCTCAAGGGTGTTCACTCCTAAAATATATGGAATATAATATATGCCCTAAAATATATGGAATGCTTTCAAGTGTCCTAATTAAGGCCAACTAGGGGATGATCGAATTTTTATCCTTAATAATAACCATCGTTGATTGAGTAGCTACTATATGACGGCCACTATATTTTGTACTGATGTATACTGTCTAATATACTGTTTAGTTTTTACAACTGAGGAACTGAATTTTTTACAGCTGAGGTTCTAGAATTTTTCCGGGATCTCATAGCAAATAAGTGGCAGAACTAGGAACTGAACCCAGGGACACCTTTTTCAAAGTATATCTTCTTTTACTGAACCACACAGTGTCTCAAAACAAATACAGGGGTGGGCAAAAGTAGGTTTACAGTTGTTCATATGGACAATAATACAATAATTAATAAATAATAACAGAACAAACTCAATTTTGTGTGCTCACAACTATAAACCTACTTTTGCCCATGCCTGTATGCTGAAAGGGCACTTGACATATGATTTTAAAATAATGCCCTTGTGAATTACATTGATGATTGATTGGAATGATATTTTACCAACAACAAAGCAAAATGTATTTTCATGGTAGTATTGTCACATTTTAAAAATAAATTTAGCCCTGGCCGGTGTGGCTCAGTTAGTTGAACATCATCCCATGCACCAAGAGGTCACCAATTCGATTCCGAGTCAGGGCACATGCCTGGGTTGGAAGCTCTATCCCCAGTGGAAGAGGTATTTGTGTGGGGGTGGGGAACAGGGGGGAGGCAACCAATCGATGTTTCTCTCTCATCGATGTGTCTCTTTCTCTCTCCCTCTCCCTTCCTCTCTCTCTCTCTAAACTCAATAAAAACATATTTTAAAAAGAAAAGAAAAAATAAATCTAGGGATCTTTTGTAAGAGGTACTGGGAAATTCTGGTTATAGCTCTTTGACAACCAGGTCATCATTTGTAGATACATATTCTTCTTTTCATATAAAACTTCTGCTTGGAAAAATCAATTTATACAATATTACTTAAATTCTTTCAACCAAAAGTTAATTAGAAATGCAGGAAGTCCTCACTTAATGTCATGGATAAGTTCTTGGAAACTTCAAATTTAATTTAAAGGATGTATTTTCACTAAAAGGAAACCAATTTCACCATAAGCTAATGGAGAGTTAAACAAGAGTTTTAAGTTCCTGTGGCATATTTCTGGTCACAAAAATATCGCCAAACTTCAAATACCCAAATATTTCTAATATTAAACATTGAAATAAATGTGAACTATACATACTTTGAAGAAAGATTAATTAAAATAAGTAAAATAGTTATTTTCCAACTGCTTATTCTACTTCAGGGTCACAGGTGGCCAGAGCCTCTCCTGGCAGCTCAGGGTGTCAGGAGGGACACACCTGGGCAGGAGGCCCTTCTGTTGCAGGGCCTCTCACCCCCACACCCACGCTCACTCATCCTGGGACCGTGTAGGCATGCCAGATCACCTCACATGCACATCCTTGGGGTGTGGGGGGAAACCAGAGTCCCTGGAGAAAACAGTGTAACATGGGGAGAACGTCCAAACTCCATAGACAGTTGCCCTAATGGGAATTGATTTTTTTTTCATCATCATCATTATAACGAAATGATAACGAACAAAACAATGTTATTCAAGGACAGTCATCCCCGCTTTTTCGCAATTTCACTTTCATGGGTTCAGTTACCCTCTGAAACTATTCGATGGGAAATTCCAGAAATAAACAATTCGTAAGTTTTAAAGTGGGTGCTGTCCTGAGTAGCGTGATGAAATCTCAGTGCCATCCTGCTCCGTCCCCGCCAGGACCTGAATGAAGCATCCCTCTGTCCAGTGTCTCCATCCTGTACACACTCCCAGCCGTTAGGCTCTTCGCAGCCGTCTTGGTTATCAGATCCACGGTCGCAGTATTGCAACACCTGTGTTCAAGTCACCCTTATTTTGCTCACTAATGGCCCCAAAGCTCGAGAGTAGTGAGACTGGCAGTTCAGGTATGAGAAGCCATGCAATGCTGCCTTAAGTGGAAAGGTGAATTTCTTGACTTAATAAGGGAAGAAAAAAGTGGTATGCTGAGGTTGCTGAGCTCTGTGGTAAGAATGAATCTCCTATCCATGAAGTAGCGAAGAGCAAAAAGAAATGTGTGCTAATGTTGATGTTCCTCTGCCGCAGCACCTGCAAGTCGACAGCAGCCTAACGCTCTGCTACCACGCCCATGTCATTCCCTCACTTCGTCTCCTCACATGGGCATCTCATCATCTCACAGCATCACAAGGGAAGGATGAGTATAGTGCAGTAAGATATTTTGAGAGAGAGAGAATGCACATCCACATAACTTTTATTACAGTTCTATTTTTTTTTATCATTGTTGTTAATCTCTTACTGTGCCTAATTTACAAATTAAACTTCATCATGGATGTGTATGTATAGGAGAAAGCAGAGTATATGTAGGGTTCAGTGATATCTGTGGTTTCAGGCATCCACTGGGAGTCTTGGAACATATCCCCTGCAGATAAGGGGGGAGTCGTGTAATTAGGTATAAATTACAGGCTTCCCTGAGAAGGTTTGCCTTTTCCTTTTGGTAATGATAATGTGATTTTCTGTGTTTCTTTTTTTGCCTTAGTTTCCAGAACCAAATCTGATGCTCAACAATTAATATATATATATATATATTAATCTATATGTTTAGAAGACTTGCTTTTCTCTTTTTTCCCTCGATTATAATTTTTTGTTGTTGTTAATCCTCACCCGAGGGTATTTTTCTATTGATTTTTAGAGAGAGTGGAAGGGAGGGAGGGGGAGAGAGAGAAAGAGAAACATCAATATGAGAGAGACACATAGATTCCAGGGTAGTATCAAACCTGCAACCCAGGTATGTGACCTTGACCAAAATCGGACCCAAGACCCTTTGGGCTGAGGGCTGAAGCGCTAACCACTGAGGCAAACCAGCCAGGGCAATTCTGATATTTATTTTATCATTTACTTATTCAATAACTATTTGTGTACCTAATCCATGTCAGACACTTTGCCAAATACTGTGGGTACAAAGATGAACACAACTTGGTTCCCACCTTCAAGGACCTCATAAAAGGTTACAGGTCCACAGGAGCCACCTTTACAAGGATCAAGTGCCACTGCCACTGTAGTAAAAGCTTCCTGTGGTAGTGTGGTCCGCCCATCCCTGCCCTTCGGAAATATTTTCAGGTTGTAATGATGTAAAGCCCAACCACCCACTCCAAATCCAAGCTTCATCACAAAGTCACAACAGTGTGACCATGGGTGTGATATTTAATTTACCCGTGCCTCGGTTTCCTCTTCTGTAAAACTAGGATAATGATAGCATCTCCTTCAAGAGAATGAAAAAGGGAGAAAAGAATCTTACCCAAAGTGAGCACTCAGTCTATGACCACAGTTGTTATTGGGGTAGATATTTAGGAAGAGGGTCTGAGCATCTTTGACTTCACTAAGTGTTGCCAAATTGATTTCCTATTGGTTGTACCAATTTACACCCTCACCAGCACTATATGAGTTTTTGCCCCCCACATCTTCATCAAAACTTGACATCCTTTTGACTGCAAGAATATTGAAGAATGAGTTGAGAGAATGGGAGGAAATAGAAGTGTGCTGGTAATGAGTAATCAGAAAGATCAGATGACCAGCAGGAGGAAAAGGAATCAGTGGGAGATTTGGAAGAGTGGGGGAAAGTGAGTTCTTTTAGGTAGGAAATAAAAAATCATTTAGAGACAGACTCAGTAGAAACTCTGGAGACTTACAGAAAATAAGAAGGCATGGTACTAAGACAGTGTTAACAGAAGGAGTGTGTAAGGTGAATAGAAGAGAAATAGCAGACGCAGGCCTTTTGGGAAACTGTTGGTGACTTCTCAGAGGGTCTGAGCTCTCTTGGGTGGAGTAAGCAGGAACAGAAGAACTCTTTCTGAAAAGGAACAAGGAAGGGGAGAGAGAGCAGCAAGATGTCAGGGTTCATAGAGTAGCCGAGGAGAGGAGACGGAGTTTTAGGAAAAGAAGTCACTTGGAAGTATTATTTTATCTGGAGACCAGTGGACCGGAGTCAGCTATTTGATACGGTGTCCGTGTCTGCAGCATTCTGTGATTTGTTTCCTCCACTCAATTTCCGCAGCCGCTGCTGCCCTCCATATCCTGATTCCAGCACACCTGTGTAGCTACAGTGGCTGTCAGTGGTGTGCTGAACCAGACTGGCAAGGCAAGTATTATCATTCCTGTTTTATGAATGTAAGAACTAAGGCACAGACAGAGTCACTAACTAGCTCAAGATTGCAGGTCTTGAAAATAGTGAAAATGAGACCGAAGCCTGGGTGTTCTGATTCCCCAAGTCTAGAGCCCTTTGCATCAAAAAGAACTGATAGTTCTCTTAAATCTTACATTCCCAACTCAAAACCTTAAGGGAGTCCCATTTTTTCACAAGACAATCATAACTCCCCTGTTTGATATTTAAGGCCTTCTAATAGTTGGCTCTGGTCTCTCTCTTAGTCCTATTTCCCGACACACTTAACCACACTCTCATCTGTCTGCCCAAAGCATGCCTTGGCTGATTTTGTGAGTTCACCAAGTTCATTCTCACCTCTGTGCCTTTGTTTGTGCCATTCCCCTCTCTCAGAGAGACTTCCCTCCTTTCTCCACCATCCCTCTAGGTCCTGTTCAATTCCTATACCTTCTGTGATCACTTCGGTGCACACCTCCTGAACTGCCATATTGGCTGTTTCATCGTGAAATATGCCTCAGTTTGCTTGCTTTGTTTTTTTTAATCAACTACTTCTTGTTATATAGGGATTTTCCAATTACCCTGAGCCTAACACTGAACCTATATCAGGCACTCCGTAAATACTTGATAACTAATGAAATATGGAAGAATCAAAACTGATAGGAAATGCAAAGTATGAAGACTTGGAAATTATGATGAAATCGATAGTCAAGATGAAAGTCTATTAGTCATGATAGAAAATTTAAATTGCAAAGTTTTAAGGCAAACTGGTTAAAAAGATGCAGACAGAGATCAGCACCAGACTGAACCATGGCTTTTTCTGTTCCTTCTATGATGGCTCTGGCTTTTTGGCACTCTGCAAAACAAGGGAAGTGACTTCTAATCACTGCTTGATAGACATACTTGCCCATGCCCAGAAATAAGCAGTATTATCTGCAAATGATTATCACATTGTGTGTTCATGCAGCCAAAGTTCTACTTAGCATTTTATGAAATGATACAAAAGATTGCGTGCATATTCAATTTTCCAAAGTTAATGAGGATCTTGTTGGTGGAGAGATATCAAGAGGGTCCTGCCCCCTGCCGTGTGTGTGGTTAGGAGAAAGTCTATGCACAAGGAAACAGATACTTTGCAGAGCAGCATGTGAACAAATGCAAGTTCATATGACAGTCTATGTTATTCCATGTTGAGGTGATACTGATAAAAAGAAACAAAAAGAATTAGGTGGAAAATTTCCAAAACAAAGTTGGTAAAAAAGATGAACTTAATTTCATAGAGAAGAAAGGGGAAAACAATCTAGTGTGTGCAAGGTCATGGAAGTGGACGCAATACCTGTTAGAGTATATTATTATTATGATTATTATTGTTGTTGGTATTAATATTCCCATTTGATAACAGGAGATGGTTGGGCATTTAAATTAACTTTCTCTACATCATCATACAGTGAGTTTCTGGCACAGCTAAAACAAGTGATATTTTGAGAACAGTTTACATTATGAAACTCTGAAGCTGTATATTTGTTTAATACATGCAAGTACTCCTAGGTACTTCTTGGATAACAATGAGTAAAAACTAAAATATATTCTTAAAATGCTTGCTTCACAAATATTGCAAATGACAGGACAAGGAGCCTTCTTATTCCCCTGGAGCAGAAAACCAGAAAGTTGTTTTTTTTTTATCATTAACAGTATTTCCTGAGGGAGAATATAAACTTCCAGCCTGTGCCAGAATTCCACATTACTACCCGAATTCAAAGATTAAGGGTGTGTTTTACCCACACCCTACATTTTTGGGAATGCAAGCCCTGCCATTATGTAAGGTCTACTGAGAACGATAACATGACTCTTCTCTTCATGGAAGAGCCCGCATTCTGATTATATATATATATATATATATATGGTATTTTGTCCATTAGCCAAACTGACAGATTATCACTTAGGTTAATACATGTCTAGCTCGATACCTGCTCCTCCTGTGAATGGTAGCACTTACACAAGGCAGAAAAATCTCTTGGAATGACCAGTATATTTGTTTCAATAATCTACAGAGCCATAAAATGGGAAGGATCCAGAAAAGAGGAGTAGCTGATTTTAAATACGGTATCATTTCACTGGGAGCCTAGCACACTGCTGTATAGTATGGGCCTTTGTTGA
Source organism: Tadarida brasiliensis (assembly GCA_030848825.1). Classification (NCBI taxonomy): domain Eukaryota; kingdom Metazoa; phylum Chordata; class Mammalia; order Chiroptera; family Molossidae; genus Tadarida; species Tadarida brasiliensis. The sequence continues at coordinate 69,423,181 of CM061267.1, read as the reverse complement.
GGCTTAGATTTCCCACCTGTATTTCTTTTTCTTTTTCTAGCAACAGTCTGTCTTTGTGCCAACTCCTAAATAACCATAAATTTTGTTCTTATAAACCTTAATGAATGCTTGGCCAAGATGCTGTAACTATTGGCTTCTACATTGGAGCATAAATGGAAAGGGGGGTGGGGGGAGTGTGCACTGTGAAAAACTGGATAAAATGGAAAAAAGATCACAGCAAACCCAAAGTCGCAATTTGCCTTTAATGTGAAGGAGGCCTTGTTTTCACGGTGTGGCAGCTTTCAGGGGTTTTAATCTCAAAGTGGCTGATCAATTTAAGGTAAGTGGCAGGCATTTGGCCTGGTTCCCAGGCTTTGCTTTGCTGCTCTGAGAAAAGAAAGGATTCAGTCAGACACACAGACAACAGGCATCATCAGCGGCTCCCACATTCCAGGCATTTTAGCACAGATTAGGTTGGCATGATTCTACTGTTTACTGAAATCTCCTAGGTGTTGCATTTTTCCTTCTCCTCGCTGTGGTTATCCAAGATGGTTTTCTCAGGTCAGGACCTTCATATGCCAAATAGCTTGCAGGCTGAGAAGGGAAAGAGAAGAGCATGGGTCAAGACTTCTGATTAAAATGCTATTTTACTTGCTCATTGAAAAATAGGAGACTTCAGAGTGCAGGTAATTGAGTACTGAACTTTTTGCCTGAGGCATACATTGAGACAGGAACTGTTTTACATGCATTCCTGAGAGGGGGAAACAAAGATAATTTCTTTAACAAGGACAAACTTAACTCAGCTAGCAATGCCCAATGGATTAACAGGGTGATTGGTGGTTATTTTCTCTTCAGATGTTATAAGCATGAACCTTACAGATATGTTGAGCAATATTGTAACCGATATAGTCCATTTTTAATTAACATTTTCACGTTAAATATTCTTTATTTTTTCAAAACAATTAATATTAAACAGGCTCCACAGGTCCTTGACCACTTTTTCATTTTCTTAGCAAAAGTGAATTTTCTTAATCCATTTGACCTATAACCTAAGTTGGTAAAAGATACATTCAGTTGATCAGACCAAAAAATAAAAATAAAAGGAGAAACATCTGTAACAAAAATAAACTAATAAAAATTAGAGAGAAAAAAATGTGTAAGTTGGCTCTCATGTGTTTGGGTTGTATCATGCTTTATAGAAATTTTGTGTTTTTAAATACATTTTCACGGTTTTTAAAGATAATTTGTCTTACTTTAATATAGTCAAGTCAATCCTTTAATCATCCTCATGGAAGATTTACCCATTCTTTTCTCTCTCAAAAATTTTATCAAAATAAATAACAGTATGGATTTTTTAAAATAATTTTTCAGCTATTAAACTTTTCAAAAGCAATGTCAAATTATTTTTTAATTTATTTTATTACTTTTTAAAATTACAGATGTCTTTTCTTTTTTCCCCATTGTTACCCTCCTCCATGTTCCAGTCACCAACCCCTGCCTTCACCTCACTGTTGTCTGTGTCCATTGGTTATACATACATGCATATAAGTTCCTTGGTTTATCTCTCCCCACTCCCCCACCCCCTTCCCTCTGAGGTTTGTCGGTCTGTTCCCTACTTCCATGTCTCTGGATAAATTTTGTTCATCATCTTATTTTCTTCATTATATTCCACATAAAGTAAGATCATATGATACTTGTCTTTCTCTGACTGGCTTATTTCACTTAAGTATAATACTCTCTAGGTCCCTACACGTAGGCTCAGAGGGTAAGAGATCTTTTTTTCTTACAGCTGCATAGTATTCCATTGTGTAAATGTACCACAGCTTTTTAATCCACTCATCTATTGATGGACTTTGGGCTGTTTCCAGATCTTAGCTATTGTAAATAGTGCTGCTATGAACATAGGGATGCATATATTCTTTCTCATTGGTGTTTCAGGCTTTTTAGGATATATTCCAGAAGTAGAATCACTGGGTCAAATGGCAGATCAATTTTTACTTTTTTGAGGAAACACCATATTGTTTTCCATAGGGGCTGCACCAGTCTGCATTCCCACCAGCAGTGTACTAGAGTCCCCTTTTCTCCACATCTTCGCCAGCACTTGTTTAATGATTTGTTGATGGCAACCGTTCTGGCAGGTGTGAGGTCATTTTAATTTGCATCTTTCTGATGGTTAGTGAGCATGTTTTCATATGTCTCTTGGCCATTTGTATGTCCTGTTTGGAGAAGTGTCTATTAAGGTCCTCTACCCATTTTTTAACTGGATTGTTTGTCTTCCTTTTGTTGAGTTGTATGAGCACTCTATATATTTTGGAAATTAACCCCTTATTTGATGTACCATTGGCAAATATGTTCTCCCATACAGTGGGTTCCCTTTTCATTTTGATGCTGGTTTCTTTTGCTCTACAGAAGCTTTTTAGTTTGATGTAGTCCCATTTATTAATTTTTCCCTTTGTTTCTCTTGCCCTAGGTGATGTATCAGTGAAAATTCTGCTTCATGTGATGTCTGAGATTTTGCTGCCTACCTTATTTTCTGGGGTTTTTATGGTTTCACGAGTTACATTTAAGCCTTTTATCCATTTTGAATTTATTCTTGTGTATGGTGTAACTTGGTGGTCTAGTTTCATTTTCTTTGCATGTATCTATCCAATTTTCCCAACACCATTTATTGAGGAGACTTGTTTATTCCATTGTATGCTCTTGCTTCCTTTGTCAAATATTAGGCCCTGGCCGGTTTGGCTCAGCAATTGGAGCGTCGGCCTGTGGTCCAGAGAGACCCGGGTTTGGTTCCTGCTGGGGGCATGTACCTTGGTTGCAGTTTGTCCCCAGCCCTGGTTGGTCATGCGGGTGGCAGCCACTCGATGTGTCCCTTTCATGTCGATGTTTCTCTCTCTTTCTCTCTTCCTCTCTCTCCCTCCCACTCTATCTGAACAAAAAATGAAGAAATGTCCTGGGGTGAGGATTAAAAAAAAAAAAAATTTTAGTTGAGCATAATGTCTTCAGTCAATTTCTGGGCTCTCTGCTCTGTTTCATTGATCTATATGCCTGTTCTTATGCCAGTACCAGGCTGTTTTGATTACAGTAGCTTTGTAGTATAACCTGATATCTGGAATTGTGATTCCCTCCAACTTTGTTCTTCTTTTTCAAGATATCTGTGGGTATTCGGGGTTTTTTTTGGTTCTATATAAACTTTTGAAGTATTTGTTCTAGATCTGTAAAATATGCCATTGGTATTATAATGGGGGTTGCATTGAATCTATAGATTGCTTTGGGTAGTATGGACATTTTAATGATGTTAATTCTTGCAATCCATGAACATGGTATATGCTTCCACTTTTTCATATCTTCCTCTATTTCTTTTTTCAATGTCCTGTAGTTTTCTGAGAACAAGTCTTTTATCTCCTTGGCTAAGTTTATTCCCAGGTATCTTAATCTTTTTTGTTGCAATGGTAAATGGGATTGTTGTTGTTTTTTTTAGTTTCTCTTTCTATGCATTCATTATCGATGTATAAAAATGCTGACAATTTCTAGATGTTGATTTTGTATACTACTACTTTGCCAAATTCATTTATTAAATCTAGTAGTTTTTTGGTGGAGTTTTTAGGGTTTTCTATGTAAAATATCATGTCATCCCCGAATAATGTGCTGGGGATGATTACTGTTTCTATTTCCTTAGTTGTTATTGGTGTGTTCAGGTTTTCTGACTCTTCTCTGTTGAATTTTGGAAGACTGTAAGATTCTAGGAACTTGTCCATTTCACTGAGATTAAGTTGTCACATTTGTTGGCAAATAATTGTTCATAGTATTTTCTTACAATTCTTTGTATTTCTGTGGTGTCAGTTGTTACTGCATCTCATTTGTTTCTGATTCTATTAATTTGGGTCTTCTCTCTTTGTTTCTTGGTGAGTCCAGCTCAAGGTTGATCAATTTAGTTTATCTTTTCAAAGAACCTGCTCTTGGTTTCATTGATCTTTTGTATTGTTTTTTTTAGTCTCTATGTCATTTATATCTGCTCTGATCTTTATTATTTCCTTCCTTCTATGAGTTCTGGGTTATTCTTTTGTTCCCTTTATAGTTTTTTAAATCGTAGGTTTAGATAGTTTATTAGAAATTTTTCTTGTTTCTTGAAGTAGGCTATGAACTTCCCTCTCAGGACTGCTTTTGCTGTGTCCCATAGATTTGGTTGTGTGTTCATTTTCATTAGTTTCCAGGAAGTTTATTATTTCTTTCGTGATCTCATTGGAAACCCATTCATTGTTTTATAACATGCTATTTAGCATCCATGTATTTGAATGCTTTTGAATGTTTAATTGTAATTGATTACTAGTTTCACACCATTGTGATCTGAGAAGATGCTTGATATGATTTCAGTCTTCTTAAAGTTGTAGAGACAAGTTTGTGTGCTAACATATGGTTTATCTTTGAGAATGTCCTGTGTGCACTTGAGAACAATGTATATTCTACAGCTTTGGGGTGAAATGTTCTGTAAATATAAATTAAATTTAGCTGATCTAGTATAGGGTCTCTATTTTCTTAACTTTTTGTCTAAGTCTATCCAGTTATGTCAGTGGAGTGTTGAAGTCCCCTACCATGATTGTATTGCTGTCAGTCTCTTCCTTGAAGTCCTTCAGAAGTTTTCAAATATATTTTGGTGCTCCTGTATTCAGTACATATATGTTTACCAGGGTTATATCCTCTTGTTGGATCAAACCTTTTAATATTATGTAGTGACCTTCTTTGTCTCTTATTCTTGCCTTCATTTTGAAGTCTATCTTATCAGATATGAGTATTGCTACATCAGCTTTTCTGTTTGTTTGTTTGTTTACATTTGTATGGAAAATATTTTTCCATCCCTTCACTTTCATCCCATGTGAGTCTTTTGTTCTAAGGTGGATCTCTTGTAGACAGCATATATATGGGTCATGTTTTCTTATTCATTCAGCTACCCTATGTGTTTTGTTTCAAGCATGTAAGCCATTTACATTTAAGGTTATTATTGATAGGTACTTATTTGTTGTCATTTTTATTCTTTATGCCTGTGTTCCTCTCTCTATATATATATTTCTTCGTCTTCTTACAAGAGTACTTTTTGCAGTAAATTCCTTTAGCCTTTTTTTGTCTGCGAAGCTCTTTATTTCACCTTCAATTTTGAATAATAGCCTTGCTGGATAGTGTAGTCTTGGATTCAGACCCTTGCTTTTTTTTTTAATCCTCACCCGAGGACATTTTTTTCATTTTTTGCTCAGATAGAGTAGGAGGGAGAGAGAGGAAGAGAGAGAGAGAGAAACATCAACGTGAAAGGGCCACATCGAGTGGCTGCCGCCTGCACAACCAACCAGGGCCGGGAACAAACTGCAGCCGAGGTACATGCCCTTAGCGGGAACCGAACCCGGGTCTCTCCGGACCGCAGGCCGATGCTCTAACCGCTGAGCCAAACCGGCCAGGGCTCAGACCCTTGCTTTGTATTATTTTGTATACTTCATGCCACTCCCTTCTGGCCTGCAGTGTTTCTATTGAGAACTCAGCTGACAATATAATGGGAGTTCCCTTGTAGGTACCTTTCTGTCTCTCTCTTGCTGCCTTTAAGATTCTTTCTTTATCTTTAATATTTACCATTTTAATTATGATGTGTCTAGGTGCTGGGTCTTTTTGTGTTCCTCTTGATTGGGACTCTCTGTGTCTCCTCAACTTGTGTGACTTTTTCCTTCACCAGGTTAGGGACGTTTTCTGTCATTATTTCTTCAAACAGGTTCTCTATTCCTTTCTTCAATTCTTCTCCTTCTGGTACCCCTATGATGTGAATGTTGTTACATTTCATATTGTCCCAAAGGTCTCTTAAACTCACCTCCTACTTTTAAATTTTTTTCCATTTGCTGCTCTAATTGGCTGGTTTTTTTCTACCTTGTCTTCTAACTCACTGATTCAGTCTTCAGCTTCTTATAATGTACTATTAAATCCTTCCAAGGTATTTTTTTTTTTTTGCATTTATCTTCAGATAGAGTGGGAGGGAGAGAAGGGGGAAGAGACAGAGAGAAACATCGATGTGAGAGAAACACATCAACTGGTTGCCACCGACACAACCCCAACTGGGCCGGGGACAAACTACAACCGAGGTACGTGTCCTTAGCGGGAACCAAACCCAAGACTCTCTGGTCTGCGGACCAACACTCTAACTGCTGAGCCAAACTGGCCCGGGCAGTTCCAAGGTATTTTTTATATCAGCTATGTCATTCTTCATTTTCACTTGATTTTTATTTATAGCCTCTATCTCTTTTTTTTAATGCTGGTGTAGTTCTTATTAAGTTGCTTATAATTCTCACCAATTTGTTTGAGCACCCTTAACACCATTGCTTTGAATTCTTTATCTGATAAACTGCTTGCCTCTATTTCATGTAGTTCCTTTTCTAAAGATTCCTCCTTTTCTTTCATTTGGGCATTGTCTCATTGTCTCATCATTTTAGCAGTCTGGGAGTTTGGGGGCAGGTGAGGCATATTGAGACACATAGGCCAGTCACTATGTATTAGATAAGACTGCTGTGTGACCTTCTTGTGGGACCCATTGGAGTAGTCTCCTTGATCTTCTAAGCTGGGTGCTCTAGGAATGACCCTTGTGTGGGTTATGTGTGCTCTCCTATTAAATCTGAATCTTCATTGCTGTTGTCCGTTTATGGGTGGGCTCAGCCCTCAGGGTTGTTTATTGTGAGTCGCAACCCCTTCCCTGTCAACCCTTTCATGCCAACTGTTACATTGGCATTGACAGATCAAAACAAAGCAATACCAGACCAAACAAAAAGATCGTCCTGCCAAAAAAATCAGCATCAATAATAATAAAAGCAATTGCCTCAATGAAAAGATTAAATGACACACAAACAAACAAAAAGCACACTCTCTCACACACACAAGAACACCAGGAGATGTGAAACCAAACAAATTAGAAGAGAGAGAAAAGAGAAAAAGAAAAAGGAATGAAGTCAAGGCAACACCAGACCAAACCAAAAAGAACCTGAGAAAAATATGTATCAGCATCAACAATGATAAAAGCACCAGCCTCAACAAAAAGATTAAAAGACAAACAAACTGAAAACATACATACAGACCTACCCACATACATACACTAAGAAGAATACTAGAAGACGTGAGACCAAAAACTTGGAAGAGGGAGAAAAAATATATGTATATGAAAGTAAAGAAGTCAAGGCAAAAACCAGACCAAATTAAAAAGCAACTGAAAATATATCAGCATAGACAATGATAAAAGCACCAGCCTCAATAAAAAGATTAAAGACAAACAGAAAACACACACACACACACACACACACACACACACAGAATACTAGAAATCATGAGACTCAAAGAGTTAGGAGAGGGAGAAAAAAGGAAGAAAAATATGAAAGCAAAGAAGACAGATACCAGAAATACGGTAAGTATAAAAAGATAAATAAAAATAAAGAATAAGAGGTAGAAAATAATGACTGAAATAATAATAGTAATTTTAGAAAGTAATAATGCTAAGTTGAATGCAATATAGAATAGGAAAGTAAAAAAAAAAAAAATGGGGAAAGAAAAGAAGAAAAAAAATTTAATTAAAAATAAAAATTAGCCTTGGCCCATTTGGCCCATTAGAGCGTCAGCCCATGGACCAGAGAGTCCCAGGTTCGGTTCCCGCTAAGGGCATGTACCTTGGTTGCAGTTTGTCCCCAGCCCTGGTTAGGGTCGTGTGGGTGGCAGCCAGTCGATGTGTCTCTCTCACATCGATGTTTCTCTCTCTCTCTTCCTCCCTCTCTCCTTCCTGCACTATCTGAAGATAAATGCAAAAATGTCCTCAGATGAGGATAAAAAAAAAAGTTTAAAAAAATAAAATTAAAATTAAAAACACATACACACCTAAACAACCACCAATACAACAACAAAATAAACCTTGGATCTGCTATTTATGGAACTCACTGGTTTTTGCTGCGATGTTGTTGGGTCTGGCCCCTTGGATGTGGATCCCTGTCCTCTTGGGCAATTCTCTGGTGCAGGCCAGTGAGAATTGCTGTCCTGGCCTGGCCCTGGGCCTCCTGGCTGAAGCCCTGCAGGGCAGGATCCCATGCAGTCCAGTGGACAGGGTTTCCCTAGCCCAGAGGCTGGGTTGCCTTTGGGCCTGGCCACTTGTATGTATTTGTTCTGGGCTGCTTTCCCTTCCCCCATGGCATTGGGCTCTGTGGGGTATCAGGACCAGTCAGGGTGGTTTAAACAGATTTGTGTTGAGGGTGGTGCCTATAGCTTCTAGGAGGGGTAGCAGTTTCTTCCTCTCCTTCTAATGCCTCAGCTTTGCCTGGGTTGCTGGCAACTCCTGGTTGCCCCCGCCAAGCAGGGGAGAGAATATCTTTAAAAAGGAGAGAAAAGAAAAAGCAATGCCCTGATTGGCTCTTTAATCTTTCAGCACTGCTGGCTCTCACTGGGCGGGACCTCTCACTGGGCGGGACTTCTGCCCAGACTCCCACCTGGCCAGACATCTGAATTCCCAGCGCAGCCAGGCCCTGCTGCTGGGGTGCCCAGTGCTATGCCCTTGGCCGGGGTGGGGGAAAGGGGGCAGACATGCCTCCTCTTCGCTTAAAGTGGGGAGGAATGTGCCCTTTCCCCAGGCACTCTGGCTAGCCCCTGTCAAAGTTCTTTCAGTGAATACCTGGCCCCTCAGATTCACTGCTTTATTTTCCACTCAGACCCCTTCTCAGGTGTGCTGTTCTGCTTTGTGGGCTCTCTGGCTCCCATAGTCAGGGGAGCTTTCCAGGCTGGTGTTGTAACCATGCATTGGCTTTCAGCCTGGGATAGTGCTGAGTCCCTCTGGTGGGCCAAATCACCTCTAATTCCCACCGTCTGATGCTACGTGGGCTCCCCTTCCCTTCTCTGTTGCTCTTGTTTGGGGATCTCTGTGTGGGCTGAGTCCCCCCACTCCCAGGAGGCAGGAGCTGCGCCTCCACACCGTCCCTCCGGCTTCCCACCCGGGCTCACAGTTGTGAGTTCACTCACCCACTTCACATCTTCTCCTCTCTCCTCTCCATGCTCCTTGCTCGCAGTATTTCCAGTCAGCTGTTCTCAGGTGGTTTTTCAAGTTGAATGTTCTGCAGTTTAGCCTCAAGTCCAGTCCTGTGCTTAGAGCAAGCGGACGGAACTTCCTTGGGCTTCAGCCACCTTGTCTCCCTCTCTTGCGCTGTCAAATTATTATCCTCACTATACCCGGAAACGCCTTCTTAACATTTCATAAATTTACTGACATATTTCTTACAAGTCTAACATTGTTGTAATTTATATTTAGAATGTGTATTCTTGTCTGTAAGGATTAGCTTGGAAACTAATGCAATTATATGAATTTATTTTCATTTCAATTGCTTTATATGCAAGTGTGGTTTTTGTTTGTTTGTTTCTTCCAGATAGAGTGGGAGAGGTGAATGGAGGGAGAGAGAGAAACATCCATGTGAGAGAGACACATTGATTGGTTGCCTCCAGCACAACCCCAACCAGGGCCGGGGGTCCAACCACAACCCTGGTACGTGCCCTTGATCAGAATCGAACCCGCAACTCTTTGGTCTGTGGGCTGACACTCTAACCGCTGAGCCAAACTGGCCAGGGCACAAGTGTGGTTTTTTAAAAAAAATAATAATAGTATACAACTCCTCACTGATTAAGGAAAAACAGGCAATAAATGAGAGGCAGATAGTACGTCCTGCTGCTGCTGCTGGATGTCTTGTTGACAGGTGATGCACGTGATGCCTGGAACTGCAGCAGCCACCTTGCAACCGAGAACAGACCTAGCCTAGGAGAACAAGTTAGCATGCTAAGGGTGGCAGGCTGGCAGTGTGAAGAGGACATGGTTGTCGCTGAGCCACAGAACCAACAATCCTCACCACCCCAGTCACGGTATCTCTTGTGACACAATAAATTCCCTTTTATTCACTCAACAATATTTATAGAACACTTACCATGTGGGGTGCTCTAGGTGCCCTGTTCCAGGTTCCTGGAATATCTCAGTGAACAAGATATACAAGAGCTCTGCCCTTGTGGAACTAACATTCTAACTGAGAGAGATAATAAACCAAAAACATAAATAAGAAGCGTTTATAGTATGTAAGGAAGTAGTAAGTGGGAAAATGTAAAAGTGGAGCATCGTAAAATGGATCAGGAGTGCTGGGATCAAGGGGAGAGATTTTGGTGTTGAATAAAGTAAGGGTTGGTCTACCTCACTGAGGAAGTGAGATTTGAACAAACTCTCAAAGGAAATGAAGGAGTTATTTTATAAGCCAGTAGGAGGCGGGGCCAGGGGCCGGGGAGGGTTTAGTATTTTTCTTATTGTTGAAATCCTCTAAATGAGAGGGGGTGGGGGAGGGGGGAGCACACGAGTGCTTTGGTATCTGATGCCAGTTCCACTTTGGTTCTTCCTAGTTCCCAGAATGGCTAAAATGAAAAGGTTGACAATATCAAATGTTGTGAGGATATAGAGCTGCCAGAAACTCATACAATGTTGTGAGAGTTTAAATTGGTGTAACTATTTTGTTGCCTGTAAAGTTAAGCATATGTCTAACCTATGACTTAGCAATTCAACCCCTAGGTCTAAATCCAAAAGAAATGCAAACATAGGTGCACACAAATATAGTCACAAGAATATTCATAGTACATTATTCTTAATAACACCAAACTAGAAGCTACCCAAGTGTCCATTAATGATGGCATGGGTAAATAAAGTGTGGTAGATATGCATAACAGAATACTGTACCACGATGAAGAAAACTAATTCTACGTGTAACAACATGGATGACTCTAAAAAACATTTAGCAGCAAAAAGGATACATACTATATAATCTTATTTAGTTAAAGTTCAAGAACAGGCAACACTTATTTATGGTAAGAGAAATCTGTGCAGTGGTTGCCTTTGGAGGACCAAAGCGAAAGTAGGCCTCGGTAGTGTTGGCGTTGTTCAGTATCTCGCTTTATGTGATAATCTAGCTATAAACTTAAGAGTTGTGCCCTTTTCAATCCATCTGTTAAATTTAAATTAAGTAACACAAAAGATAGGTGGTTTCATAATCAACCAACCATAAATTAAAGACATGAGCCATAAAAATTCCTAGGTTACTTTTAATTCTATCTTTATAATAAAAAGGGAAATATTTCTCCTGCATAACCATTCAGATGGAGTCACTATACTTAAATCTTGAAACTAACAAAATGATCTCTAATTGCTAAGACTCCAAGCTATCATTCCTAACTTTAAGATACATGGTGACGACTTCCTCACACCAACATTCACTCCTACTACAGGCAGTCCAGTGTTCTTCCTGTGTCTGACAAATTGTTCATATTTTAGCCAATATTTTAGGGACTCTTACTATATGCCAACACCATCCTGAGTGCTGGCATTCATTAACATATTTCCATTTCCCACCAACCCTAAAAGATAGATATTACTACCTACTTTACATATGAGAAAATAAGTTGAGAAAACTTAATAAATGTTCCTGAGGTCATTGTATCAGTCAATATCCTTCATTACATTTAAAACAAACCAAAAGTTTGGTGTAAGCAAAAAAGAATTTATTAAAAGGTCTTTGTATGACTCCCAGAATTGCCAGCATGACCAGTGAGGACTCTGCAGTCATGAACAATACCCCAAATCAAGTCAGAGAAAGGTAATGGCCAGCACTGGACAATGTTACCATCTCTGCCACTCTGCGCGCTCTGGGAGTCAGACACAGCCACCAGCAGAACTACCACTGCCTGCTGGAGCTGGCTGCAACCTCTGTCCCTGTTGTACTTGCAAATCTGACTCTCAGTTCCCACTGCACCAATCATGAAGAGCACACAATTTGTGACATGGGGCAAAAAACAATGATATGTGCACATTTTCTAAAAATCACAGGTCTGGAGGTGACAGGCAGGGATTTGAACCCAGTCAGGTTGGCCCCAACACCCAGGGGGCTCAACTACTATGCCAGACTGAATCCAAATGCATGATGTTACTTTGCCATTTTAAGGACCAGGTAAGGCAAGCAAGTATTAAAATGCCCAACCACACTTCATGCCACCATATCATGTAAATCAGAAAGCTTCAACGATTTGTTGCTTGACTGATTTAGAAAACAGAATACAACTAATCATATGCACATTGGGCTTCTGAAATTGCCAAGTGCGTTAATGAAAGCAAGAGAGAGGACCTGGTCTGACAGCTCACCTAGAGCCATTGCTGCACCATGTGGGGCCATGTGGCTGCATGCTGACTCAGATTGGTGGTGGAGAAGGGGGGACAAGTCTGAGTCATCAAGACCACATCCTGCCCCTCCCTCATTTTTCCCCCTGGAAGCTGACCATCACTGTGCTCGTTGAGATCTTCACCCCGAAGCATGGAGCTCAGGTATTTGCAGCAAATGTCTGTGAACCTAAGAAGGCCCATTTTCCAGGCACATTTGGCCCTGGTTCTTTCAGTGGCACCTATGTGTGAAGTTGACAATGACTAAGTGTGAAACTGATAGTCTGTGCATGAAGTCTCAGCTCAGTTTGGATCATTTATTTATTTTTTACTATATTTTGTGGGCACAAACTAACATCTAACATCACATATACTTACCTTTAACAAACTTTTTTAGCTCTTATAAACAAAGAAAATTCTTAACTTAAACACATCTTAGCACAATGTCAGCTAGATAATAAGTTGGGAGAAATGTGTTCTTTCTTGAGCATTGTCTCATGGACACATACTCACTATAGCCAAAGCCTAAGCAGGCATTTTGTCCTGCTCTGATTCATCTGAGAAAAACGTGTGGTAGGCAGTTCAAAGTCCTCCCCCATTTACTTTCAAATAAAGAGTAAGAAGAAAAGTCTTTTTTTATTTTATTTGTTTGTTAAAGGCAATTTGGTAAAATTAGTATCCGTTGGGGCTTTGTTTTGTTTGGTTTGGTTTGGTTTGGGGTTTTTATGGTTTCCACTGAAGGCAGTAGTGGGAGTTAGGATTACAAAGCCTGAGGTAGTCAGTATATGGAGGAATCTGAAAGTTCGGGCTAAGGAGTCTGAACATTATTCTGTAGGCAGAGAGTAATTCATAAAGGTTTTAAACATCTAATTTACTTTTTATAATTTTTAAGTCAAACACAACAAACAGAAAAATATAGAAATCAATGGAAATTTAATTTACAAAATGATAAAGCAAAATTTGTGCAAGCATCCCATGAGATGGCATAAAGGTAGTAGCTGATACTATGGTGGTAATCACTTTGCAATTTATAAATGTGTGAACATTAATACACAGAAATCTCATTTAAAATGGAGTCAGGAGGCTAGAAGAGAAAACTCATGCACATGTCACTCAGTGCACATAACTGACCCCAACAGGAAGAGATACTACATTACTCTCTCGGCAAGAGGAAGAAGAGATTCATCCTTGCCTACTAACAGCTCAGCAGATGGGAGACTGCCATAACTCTGCCAATGAACAGTCACTACAAACTTTTAGTTTCCTCCAATGATCTCTTGGTTTAGAACAGCTCCTCCCAAGGCCATAAAAGTGTTCCTCTCCTATGTTTCTCTGGATTTGCATGTGGTTCGCCATTAGAGCACATGTCCCAAAGTGCAATTCCTTTTTGTTCCCAAATAAACCCATTTTGCTGGAGAAATACCTGATAGTCTCTTTGTTAAAGGTCAATAAATGTATCAACTCAACATGTTGTACACTTTAAACTTACACAATGTTATATGTCAATTATATCTCAACAAAGCTAGGGGGAAAAGAGAAAAAGAAGACTCCCAGCACTTCAGAAAGTTCCCTAGTGGCGTTTTTTGGTTTGTTTTTTTAAAATATGAGAATAGAGACAAAGCATAAAAACGTATGTTTACTTTCACATGTCATTACTGTCTAAGATCAATAGCTTCCCAGGAGTTTCCTGAATTCACCTCCCCAAACACAATAACCTTCATCTCCCACCCAGGGTAATCAGTACCCTAATATTTAAAATAATCATTTATTTTCTTGCTTTTCTTTATGGTTTTACCACCTAGGTATGTGTCCCTAAATAAGGTAGTTTAGTTTTGCCTTTTTTGAACTTTGTTTAAATAGAATCATACTTTGTCTTCTTTGGATTTTGCTTCTCATGCCCAACAATATTTTCTGAGAGTCATCTATGTTGACATTTGTAATTAATAGTCCCTTTTAAGAGAAGGGCAGCAACATGGCCAGGATTCGGCACTGACATAACATTTGTCAAGATACAAGTCTGAGTCGCACATGTACAAGAATGGAAAACAGCCTGAGAATGGAAGGTTGGTTTAATACCCCAAAATAAATTAATGTAATATATCATATCAATAAAGGACAAACGCTCAAATAATCATCTCAATAGATGCAGAAAAAGCATTTCACAAAATCCAACACCCTTTCATGATTAAAAACAAAAACACACTAAAAAACTAAGAACAGAAGCGCATCTATGAAAAACACACAGTGAATATCTAATACCTAATGGTGAGAGATTTAATGTTTTCCCCTGAGGTCAGGACGAAGACCAGGGTGTCTACTATTGGAGTTTCTAGCTGAACCAATTTGGGATGTGTTTTGGGGGGGAAGAATGAAAACAATGGCTCCAGATTTGAAAGGAAGAAGTAAAACTATCTCTATTTACAGATGGCATGATTTTGTATACAGAAAATCCTAAGAAATCCACTGAAAAAGCTACTAAAACTAATAAATGAGTTCAGCAAAGCTGTAGGGTACAAAAATCAATATACAAAAATCAATTGTGTTTCTATACCCTTATAGTGTATCCAAAATAAAATTAAGAAAACAATATCCAAAATTTTAATCCAAAATAAAATTAAGAAAACAATTCCATCTACTGTAGCATAAAAAAAAAAAATGCAATACTCAGAAAGAAATTTAACAAAGGAAGTACAAAATTTGTATTCTGGAAACCATGAAACATTGTTGAAAGAAATGAAAGACAACCGAAATAAATGGAAAGATGTCTCATTTTCATGAATTAGATACTATGGTTACACCCATGTTCATGGGTCGTACTCCCCAAATTGATTTACAGATTCAACTCAATTCCTATAAAAATCCCCAAGTGGCTTCTTTGAAAAAATTTACAAACTGATTCTAAAATTCATATGGAAATCCTAGGGACCCAGAATAGAAAAACAGTAACAACAACAATAAACTTGAAATAGAAGAACAAAATTAGAGGACTCACACTTGCCAATTTCAAAACTTACTACAAAGCTACAATAATGAAATGAGAACAGAACTGGCATAAAGATAGATATATAGATCAATGAAATAGAATTCAGAGTCCAGAAATAAAACCTGTATTTACAGTCAATTAATTTTCAACAAAAGAATGAAGACAGTTCAGTGGGGAAATAATAATCTTCTCAGCGAATGGCGGGTCAACTGGATATCCACATGTAAAATAATGAGGTTGGACTTTTGTCTCACAGCATATAAAAATTTTAATTCAAAATGGATCAAAGACCTAAATGTAAAAGCTGAAACTATAAAACTCTTTTTTTAAAAAGCCTAAAATTTTATGGCCTTAGATAAGGCAGTGGTTTCTTAGATATGACACCAAAAACATAGGAAACAAAAGATAAAATTAATAGATTAAATTACATCAAAATAAAAACTTTTGTGCTATAAAAAAAATGAAAAGAAAACCCACAAAATAGGAAGAAATACCTGATAAGCTACCTAAAATATATGAGAACCCTTACAACTCAATAATTAAAAGATAAATAACTTAGTTTTTAAATGGGCAACAGATTTGAATAGACATTTCTCCAAAGAAGGTATACAAATGGCCAATAAGCACATAAAAAAATGTTCAGTATCATTAGCCATGATAAATAAAAACCAAAACCATAATGAGCTACCACTTTACACCTACTAGGTTGGCTATAATATAAGACAAAGACTAATTGGTAAGGACATGGAAAAATTGGAAGTCTCATACACCGCTGGTGGCAATGTTAAACAGTGTAGTCATTTTGGAAAGCAGAATGGCAGTTCCTCAAAAAGTTAAACATAAGAGTTACCATGCAATTCAAAATGCCACTCCTAGGCATATACCAAGAGAAATGAAAACATATATCCACACAAAAACTTGTACAGGAATGTATATAGCATCAGTATTCATAATAGCCAACAAATGGAAACAACCCAAATGTCCATCAGTTAATGAATGGATAAATAAAATGTGATATATCCACACAATGGAATATTATTCAGCGATAAAAAGGAATAAAGTACTGATTCATATACAATATAAATGACCTTTGAAAACATTCTAAATGAAAGAAGTCTGTCACAGAAGACCACAATACTGTATGATTACATTTATATCAAATGTCCAAAATAGGCAAATTTATAGAAGCAGAAAGTAAATTTGTGATTGCCTAGGGCTGGGCAGGGGTATGGGTTAGGGAGAAATAGGAAATAACTACTAATGGATACAAAGTTTTCGGGGGAGTGTTGAAAATGTTCTGGAATTAGGAGTGTTGGTTGCACACCTCTATGAATATAGTACTGAAAACCATTGAATTGTACACTTTAAATAGGTCAAGTATATAGATATGAATTATATCTCAGTAAAGATGTTATTTTTTAAAACACAACAAAATTAAGTTAAATTAAAGGCTGGATGGCAGCAAGACTGCCCAGCCTTCGCCCTACAGTGGGCAGAACGGGGTAACTATAAAAATACACTATTGTTGGATATATAAAAACTAGTTAATTCTTATATCAAACCTTTATATAGAACCCAACAATTTCTGAATTATTCTCCTACAGCATCTTAACCTCAAACTGAATTCAGTATAATACAGTTCAGTATAACCAAAGCTTTGGACCATCCTCCGGGAGTTTTGGCAGACTAGAAGACTGAACAAGATGATGTGTTAAAGTCAGGGATGGGCTGACCTTTTGGACGGAGGTAGTAGACAAGCTAAAGGGCAAAATGAAGTCTCAAACAGTTTCATCCTCTGAATTGCAGCTGTAATCTACAAGCCAAACATAGTTTCTATATTCACTACCCACTGAAAAGATTGTTGGC
The DNA here is from genome assembly GCA_030848825.1 of Tadarida brasiliensis. NCBI lineage: Eukaryota > Metazoa > Chordata > Mammalia > Chiroptera > Molossidae > Tadarida > Tadarida brasiliensis. The sequence goes on along the minus strand of CM061267.1, from coordinate 69,406,130 downwards.
CAACAGTGGTGATTGTGTGCCTACCGCATGCCACACACTGTGATAGGGGCTGGAGACATAGCCATGTGTAAGGCAAGTTCTCTGCTTCTGAGAGGATCTCAACTTGAAGGGAAGCAAATGATTACAGTAAAGTAATAGATAAATGCCATAGCGGAGGTCCAGACTAAGTGTTGTAGGAGCAGAGAGGAGGGAACAATTGACTTGACATGAGCAAAGCTGAGACAGCTTCCTGTGAAGGTGACCTTCCAGCTGGGTCTTGGAGAATGAACCGAGAATGCCTGCAATGCCCTCTAGGCATTTTTGCCATGCATATAAAATTCTTGTTATGCTATGAAGCCAGTGTTTATATTCTACCCTTATCTAAAAACCAAACAGAATTAAATAAATACCAAAAAAGACACTGAATATGCTATAAAGCTATTCAGAGGATAATAGACATGAGTATGTGGCTTGTGACATTTCTAGGCTTTCCTTATCCTGTATTTTTTTATAAGAACACGGATAATTAAGAAAATAAACACCCTGGCCAGTTTGGCTCAGCGGTTGGAGCGTCGGCCTGCAGACCAGAGAGTCCCGGGTTCGGTTCCCGCTAGGGGCACGTACCAAATAATAATAATAATAATAATAATAATACCAAATAATAATAATAATAATAATAATCTATTGTTGACCCTAATTTATCTGCAGATAGTTAAGATTTTTTTCTGTTTTATATTGCTCTATCAAACAACAGACTCATTTCTATATGAAAGATTGAGCTAGGCCACAAAATGATTTAATTATTGGAACAGAAGCAACTCCATTGTGTGCTCTGTGCATCTCGACTTTAAGCCTGGAAGGGTTTAATTACTCCTGGTTCAATTTTTTTCTTAAAATAGTTTAGAAGGATTTTCTACAACTTCTCTTGATGATCTGTCTTTTGTCACCTATGGTCTTAGATTAAACAACGTGTAGTTTTAATGTGCAATTACTCAGAAAAACAAACTGGCAGCCCAAAAGAATACTAGGATGGGATTTCTCAAAAGGCTGAATTCCTCTGAAATAGGAGCTTATCAGCAAATGGCCAGTAAACCAGTTTTGGTCCCCAAATATTTTACTCTATCTCTGAATGAGCAAAGTGCTTTTATCTCAGTATGATCTGTCAAGCAATTACAAAGACACCGTACCATTTGATTTCCAGACTGACCATGTCCTGTTGTGACAAAACTGAAATTTCTTTTGTCAATTTGGCAGAAAAGGAGCAAAACCATGATAACTGGAAGAAAACTTTTATTTTAGAAAAAAATAAGAAACTACCCCATCACTAAAGAGAGCTCTCTTCTCTTCCACCCTTGGACTTTATTGCTAACATCCTAGGAACAAACAAATGCCCTTTCTCACCTCCTATGCCTGGTTACACTCCAAATTAGCCAAACAGATTTCCTAATTCTTTTAAATTAAATGTTTCGGTCTTCCCCCACCCCACTCTCCCAGAGAATTGGCTTTGGTGTGCTAAAAACAAACAACAAAAACCCCTACATATTGTTGAAAGGCAGGATGAACTTTGAAGGTATCCAGAGGTTCTTAGAAGTGTTTTTCCAAATATAATTTTCCAACAAAATGGGAGCAGAACAATCTTGGACTTAAATTAGTACTGAAAGTTTACAGGCCTTCTACTAGTGACATATAGTCATTTTTTCACTAGAGGCCAACTGAGGCATTGGTTTTATATGAACAGTTTCTTAGCGGGCATGATAGCAGATGTTATTTCTTCTCAAATGAAAGGTTAGTTGTATATCACCGCCTAAGAATTGAACAGAGAATTGGGGTGGAGGCCCAATGAGGGATCAGCAAGCCTCTGCCTCCCTCCACTAGTTCTGTCCCCACCAGCCTCAGATACTAGCCACTCTAGTCTAACCCCTAATCCCAGGAGCCTTTGAAACCTGAGCCTCTCCCAGAGTAAATACAGATCAAGAAGTTAGTCCATCCTGGCCAAATCCCTCCAGAGGCCAGAGGTAGACTCTTCCTCTGAGTCCGTGGCTCCTTAGACGTGTAGTCAGCCCATACCTTGATGACTGCTTTCAAAGAGGGTTTATCCCAGCTGCTACTCATTCCAAAGTCTGTGGAAAATTCATAAAGTCTTGTGGGACCATACTTGAGAAGTGGTCATCCAGATCAGGTGTGCCCTTCCTGAACAGTTTCAGAGTCCTTCGATACATCATTCATTTTTTTTTCAGCAGGCTGACTGGTTAGAAGCCCCTCCTCTTGCTCTCGTGGTGTGCTAGCCTTTCCCTGTTGTAGAATTCCCTACAAAAACAACGATTGTGTTTATTTGTTTACCTTCCCCACCAGGCTGTAAGCTCATGAAGATGTGGACCATGTTGTTTTGATTAACCACCATATCTCTTGAGCCCAGCACTTAGCCAGCTCATAGGCACTCAATGGAATCGTGAATAAATGAATTAATGTATTTGATCATTGTTTTTTATTTGAAATGTTCTTATCAGTGGATGTGTCACTTAGGTCCCAAGAAGAAACAGCACACTCAAAATAGGACAATTCAAGGGCAGGCGATTTACAAAGAGATTATGTACAAGTATAGGGTATAGAAAAACCATTAGTAAGATATAGTAACTTAGAATGTTATCACCTTTAGGCCAGAAGCAGCTACCAAACAGGAAGGAGAGAGTCATATAGAGTCGGCCACTTGAGAGGAGCAATGGGCATTTGATTAAGAGACACCGTTAGCTCAAGCCTACTGTATCGGTCAGGGTTCAGTCAGAGAAACAGAACTAGTAGGAAATGATCGTTAAAAGATTAAGTGCATGGAATTGGCTTATATGATTGTGGGGACTGGCAAGGCCAGGCCAACATCTGTATGGCAAGCCAGCAGGAAGGGCAGGAAGAACTCTCGGGCACAGGATCAAGCTCCTGTCCACAGACAGAATTTGTTCTTCTTCCAAGAAGCCTCGGTTCTGCTGCGAAGGCCTTTCAACTGATTGAGTCAGGCCCACTCAGGTTACCTAGGATAATCCCTTACTTACAGTCAATTAATTGTGGACTTGAATCACATCTATGAGTTCTTTCACAGCAACACCTGGATTCGTGTTTGAGTGAATAACTGGGAACTACAGTTTAGCCAAGTTGATACCTAGAACTGAGCATATCAGCTGACTTGGAGGACGAGAACCAGGGAATGCACATCCTGACCTCACTCTCTAGGAATCTCCACTGACAGAAGCTGCTGATGGTCCTCACAGGGTACTGGATTCCACACATTGCCTGGAGCGTGAGGGAGGGAGATAGAACCCCACTCCAGACCACACTCTGTGGGTTGGATGTGAGATTTCTCAAAAAGGTGAATAAAGATTCAGACTCAGAGAGAAGCTCCTTGAAGAGGAGAGGAGCCTCAAAATTAGGAACAAAGATTTGAAACAGCAGTGTTTCTACTGAGGACTCCTGTGTAAAAAGTTTGGTTTTTGTGTGTGTGCTTTTCCTTTGGGCTATGGGGACAGACCCATACAGTGTGCAGTTCCACACACGGCTCCTTACGTCAGGAATCCCACTGCGCACACTTCTGCAGGGTCGTGTGGTGTGCTGTGAGGAGTCACGAGCCAGGGCAGTCCTGTGGCTATCCACACGGGGAAGCTGCAGCCTGTGGACGAGGGCCTCCCAGTCCTGGGGGCAGAGGAGCGCTGGCAGGTGGACTCCTCAGCTACTGCAAGGGAAACCCACCTGCCAGTCGTTCCCAACTGCAGATGGGTAAACTGTCTCCTGGGTGATACTTACTTTTCACGGTAAAAAATTCAGGCTCTGAAGTTAAACCATTAAGGTGCAAATCCCTGCTTCACAATTTGCCGAGTGTATGAAATTTTAGACCTATAGAAAGAAAATTAGTATGGAGATTAAATGAATTAATAAAGATGTCAAAACAGTACCTGGCACATAGTAAGTGTCCAATGAAAGCTAGCGATTACTATTATCCTTCAAAGCAAACTGATGTTTTCAATTTTCTGAATACAATAAACTTTAAGAATTTTCTATGAATTTAGAGCAGTGATCAGCAAACAAAGCCAAGTCTAGTCTGTCACTTGTTTTTGTAAATAAAGTTTTATTGGAACACAGCCATGCCCATTCATTTACACATTATCTATGGCTACATTCACTCTGCAGAGTTGAATAGTGGCCACAGAGATGGTATGACCCACAAAAACGAAAATATTTACTCTCTGGACCAAGAATACCAACCCCTGATTTAGAAAATAAAAGTGATAACTTGAAAGAGATTAAATGAAACTGCTCTATAGTCACAAGAACAAATACCCTGTAAATATAAGGTACACAATTTGATTGTTCCCAAGGAAATCTTCTCACTCATTACTCACTATTAAGAAACCAGTGTGAAGGATGTTCTCCTTTATCCACATCTCCCCACCCCTCCTTTTTTATTTTTGCCATGACTAAAAATAGAAGCCCTAACTAACATAATATTTCAAATATGAATTTTAAAAATGAAGTGCCAGAAAATTCCCTTTCACTTGGTTCTGTATGCATAACTTTGAGCACAGTCTGTCTAACGGCAAGTTAGTTCAGTGGGTTAGAGAAGGGTGCTTCTGAAGCTAGAATGAAGACTTTGACTTTGACCCTTAACTGGTTGCTGACATTTCGTTCTCCAATAACCTTGAATACAGACAAATGGCTAATTCCGGTCAGCTCTTCCACCAAGGCATGAAGGTGATCACAAAGCTATGCCAAGTGGCACTTTGGCTCTCCAAAATTCATCATCACTACTGATACAGTCTTTCAAGAAATACACCCTTATATGGTGGTTCAGAAACACTCTGTTTACCTGTGGTAGATGACTTGTTTGCGTGGCTATGTATATTCAGAGAAACACAGGGGTTGACAAAATAGGGGCTTATCTGATTGATGAGGTCAGATGGGAGATAGAAGAATTATTATACTACTTAACACCCTCTCTACCAGCACTCTGCCTATCCTTTGTTGCAATGTTTCCCCGACCTTTTCTTACTTTACCAAATACCACATGCTCCTGACCTTGACTTGGCAAACTTGGCTTTGTTTTCTAAGTCCTGATTTAAACATGGCCACCTGCTTCTGCTCTCCATCTTTCCTAGATTCTCCCCTTCATATCTTTATCCAAACCTGGTAACTGGACCCTGAATCTCTGTTACTTCCTTTGTTACTTGATTTAAGAGAGAGGGACGAGCCCCTTCACACACATAAAAGTCTTCCAATGAAAAGAGCTCATCAGTGCCAAAAGGATCAAACATGGAGAAGGTCAAATACTAAGTATTGTATTTCCTCACTTTGTATTGTAGTAGTATCACATTCGTGATCAATCTGCAATAAAATCTTCACATGGATTACATGTATGGAAAGTAGGCATTGGGGGAAATGCTTGCTTTCTAAAACACAATGTCCTGTCTCTTAGTTCAGCACACTTATTTTAAAGAGTTGGTATGCAATTAATGTATTTGGAACACATGACTGATTAAAAATAGCAGCACTGTTAAGTTCTACCTTTGTTCTTTTGCCAGTTTTGAAGTTCCATGAGAGCAAAGGATTTAACGATCATAGTAACAAGATAAAACCAAAGCTTATGTATGTTTGCCTGCTTTGTTTCATTGAACATGTCCGAATCTGCATATGTAATCCAAATCAGGAACTGCTACAGGCATCATTCTCAGTTCCATAGATCATTTACAACATTTACATCACTTCACGTTTTCTAATATATTTTACATCTTAGCTTACTTTATTAGGCGCACTTGTTTTCAATGGAACTGGACTTGATAATAACATAAAGCATAATTTAGAGGGTGACTCAATAAAAGAAATCTTTTTCAAGCTTGCCATACCCTAAACCTTATGCTTCTGAAACTTCGTTTTGACTTTTATTCTCTAGAACAAGTTTCTTTTCACAAAAAGGGGGGGAAATACTTGATCTATTAAATTTTATTGCTTTGGGTTTTTTATTGTTTTGTTTTGATCTGTTTTGTTTTGTTTTGTTCAGTCCTTAAAAGCCATTTCTGCCTTGCTGATTCATGAAACCAAGTGTACCAAAATCTTTCTTTCCTTTGCTTTGCACTCTGAGAAAAATTGAATAACTGTATTAATGGGTTCAATTAAAAATTTGGGGAGGGACATCACACTTCACCTAAATATGATTCCATCGTCTTTAGTTGGCTCCATGGCTTCTCTCTTTGACTGATGGAAAAATACTTTTCCCTGTCTCCAATCCACTCGAGACTCCAACCTATTAGTTACTCTCTCTTCTCCAAATTCTCCCCCTTGGTTCTCTCCCTTCAGGCTATAAACAGGCTTAAGGTTCTCTGATTCTAAAACTTTAAAAATAAATACATAGAAATAAAACAAAAAGTAAATGCTGTTTCTTCTATGCACTCTCCCAATTTATAATCCTCTCATTTTTAACTGACTCACTTCTTAAAATGGTAAACTATACAGATGGTCTCTGCTGACCTGCTTGCAGTGAATTCTTCAAGTTTGACTTCTTCCTCACCACTCGGCGCACATGAGTTTGGTCCTTTTCCTCATTAATCCATCTATGGTATTTGACCTAGCTGAACACTCCCTAGTGTTGGGAGGATCCCTCCATTTTTTTTCTGGCTTCATGTTTTTATGTGAAGCAAGGCCACTAGGGTAACACTTTCTTTGCCCTGTACAGGGAAGGAGTGAATTTTCTGTTTTATGTGTTTGGGAGAAGGAGCAGAGTTTGCTTCCTCAATAATAAGAAATGGTTTATTTATCAATATTTTTCCTTTCTTGATTTTAGAGCGAGAGGAAGGGAGAGGGCGAGAGAGATAGAAACATCGATGAGAGAGAACATCGATTGGCCGCCTCCTGCATGCCCCCCACTGGGGATCGGGCCCACAACCTGGGCATGTGCCCTGACCGGGAATCGAACTGGAGACCTCTTGGTGCATGGGTCGACGCTCAACCCACGGGGTGGAAATGGTTTAAATAAATCACAATCAAAGCACATGGCGGAATAGCCCTCCTCGGCCTCTCCCTTGCGTGAGAACGCATCTTCCTTGCTATCCTGCTGTTAGAGGCGGCCACTGACTGCCGAGTCAGACCTTACAGTTCTGTTAGCAAACCTGCTTCACTAACAGACCTGAAGGCACATCCTCTAACTGTTATTAGTAATAAAAGTGATTGTTTTGATCTCCATTTGCCTCTCTCAGTTGGTGCCAAAGTCCGTGGGGTCAGTAGGTCTTTTCTCTTGGCCCCTCTCCCGACACTCCCAAACCCGCCCCTTCGGCCTCTTGTGCTTTCCTGTCTGTCTTCTCCCTTCCTACATACTGCAAATGCTATATTGTAGCACAAATTACATGCATTTTGTAATGTTTTTCTAGTTACAGAAGTCATTCTTGTTATAGAAAAGGTTTTAAGTAAAAAAGTACAAAGATAAATGTAAAAATTTATCAACTTAAAACCCAGAGATATCCTCCTTTAACATTTTGGAAGCTTTCCGTCTTGTCTTTTTTTTTTTTCTAAGAGTATAATAAATAATAGATATAATTTTTTTCAACATTAGAATCAAACATTATATACTCTTGTATCCTGCTTTTTAAAAAAAATTATAGTGAACATTTTTTCATATCATTAAACATTCTTCTAAAATATGATTTTTAATCCTATCTTTAAAAAAAATTTTTTTTTTTAATTTTTAGAGAGAGAGGAAGGGAGAGGAAGAGAGGGAGAGAAACACTGATGAGAGAGAACATCGATTGGCTGCGTCCTGCATGCCCCCCAATGGGGATTTGGCCCACAACCTGGGCATGTGCCCTGACTGGGAATCAAACCGGCATCCTCTTGGTGCATGGGTTGACCCTCAACCACTGAGCCACACCGGCCAGGCTAAAATATGATTTTTAGTGTCTACATAATATTCCACTATATATATTTATAATTTATTTAAACAATTTCCTATTATTGAACAGTATTCTTCTTTTTCACAGTTAAATATTCTAGCTATTATTTATTCATGTTACATGCCAAGAACTATCTTGTATCTTTTTACAAATGTTGTCTAATTATTTATCACAACAATACAATGAAGAGGTGATGTTATCACCGTTTTACAAGGAAGGGAACTGAGGCTTGGAGACTTGCTCAGGGCAGACAGCTAACTGGCAGCAGGTCCCTGGTCCACCTGACTCCAGTTGTCTGAATCACTTCTCTATACTCGATCTCTAAACAGTGATGTGATCAACATCCCAGCACATAAAATTTATGTCATAAATGATTGTAATGTCAGTCTTTCAGAACACATTTTAATCACACAAATCCATCCTTTTTCAATATAAAAATCATATAATCAGATAAGCACACATTTTTAAAGATTCAATCCTTACATTCTTTAAAATAAAGATGAATTAAGAGCTAAATATTTTAAATATATAAAATCGGGAAGATATATGAGAAAATATATTTGTAAATTTCACATTGTGAGGCACAAACTGCAGAAGCAATAAAGGAAAGGATAGACACATATAACTACAGAAAAAAATTTAAACTCTAATAAAACACACCGATCAGTGGACACTGGGTGGCTTAGGCTGCCCAGAATCTAATTACCCTCCTTTAAGCACAGCTGATTCCTATTTGGCCATTCACCCCTCCCCCACTCTCAGTGTGGTTCCAGTGTCATGGATTCCACCTCTGGTTTCCAGGAAGGTCAGGTCATCAGTGCCCAGGTAATAAAAGCAACACACTACCTGACAGTGATTGTTTCAGAAATGAACAGAACATTCGAGTCAGGAATAATCAGTCAAATTCAGTTGCTGGCTGTGTTTGACTTGTCGACATGCATTTTCCTTCTTCCACTGGTCTTGGTGTTGGAATGATGTGAGCTGGGCACTGTGAAGTCAAAGCTGAGAGTGAAGCTACCCCAGTTAAAGGCAAAATGCAAACTCCGTAAAGATAGGAATCTGTGTCTGTTTGGTTCACTTACTGATGAATTTTTAGTTCCTACAACATTGCTTGGTATATAGTAGGCACTTACATATTTGTTGAATGAATGAACTGAGAGAGAAAGAAGCTAAGTCTTAGATGACAAAATCTGAACCCTGATTCCAGTTGCACTTGCCACTGGTCCATCCCTGGGCTTTTTAGATATATAAACCAATATATTTACATTTTTATTTAAACCAATTTGAATAAACTTTTCTGTCATTTGAAACTTGCTATGTTGTATATATTTGTTTCCCTAAAATGCATATGTTGAAATCCTGACACCCCAAGGTGATAGTGTTAGTTAAGTGAGGTCTTTGGGAGGTGATGAGGTCAGGAGGGTGGAGCCTTCGGGAATGGGATTAGTGCTTTTATAAAGAGATTTTGTTTATCATTGCTGTTTCATACAGCCAATATTAATTTTGATCTCCTCTTGTATTTACTCTTCCCATTGTTCTTTTTTGTTTCTTTCTGCAACTTCTCCTCCATCTGTTATTATTTTTTCTCTCTCTAGTGTAGGGCAGCTGGTGGCAAATTCTCTCAATTTTTATTTGTCAGAAAATGATTTATTTCACTTTTATTTTTAAAGGATATTTTCACTAGCATAAAATTTGAGATGAGTATTTTCTCCCCAACACTTTAAAGACATCATTCCATATTTTTTCTGTAATCCACTCTTTCTGTTGAGAATTTTAATTTTTGTTCTTTTAGAGGTAATACATACTTTCCCCACCTCTGACTGCTAACATGTTTTTACTTGTATTTTATTTTCAGCCGTTTTACTGAGACATACCCAGGTATAATTTTCTACCCATTTATCCTGCTGTCATTCTGAGAGCTTCTTGAATAACTTTCAATGGTTTTGAACATTTTCAGCCATTTTGTCTTTCTTATTGCTTCGCCCTATTCTCTTCCTAGTCTCCTTCAGAAGTTAAGACATTTTCACTCTGCCTCCTACATTTCTTATTCCATTATGTTTCTATTCCATTCTTTTTACTCCATGTTCTATTTTGGACCCCCCCCCTCCCACCTACCTTCTTGTTCTTTATTATTTACTTCAACTGTGTGTAATCTGAGATTACTAATAAAAATTAGTAATAAAATAATTGATTAATTAAAAGAGATCCCACAGAGCTCCCTGGCCCCTTCAACTCACATGGTGTATCCTCACATAGAATGCAACAAAGATGTTTGGGACCCAGAAAAGAGCCCTCACCTGACCACGCTGGCACCCTGATCTCAGACGTCAGCCTTCAGAACAGTGAGAAACGGATTTCTGTTGTTTATAAGCACTCAGTCTATGGTATTTGTTACAGCAGCCCAAACAGACTGAGACAGAAAATTGGTACCAAGAGTAGATTTCCCGATGTATCAAATACCTAAAAACGTGGACGCGGTTTTGGGACTGGACAGTGGGTGGAGGCTGGAAGAGTTTGAAGTGCACACTAGAAAAAGCCTACATTGCTGTGATGGGACCAGAAAGGGCAGCTCTGGTGAGAGCTTCGCGGAGGGGAGCTGTAGCTAAAGCCTCGGTCATCTTCTGGAATACCTAAGTGGCTGTTAACAGAATGTTGGCAGAAATGTGGATGATAAAGGTCCTTCTGCTGAGGTCTCAGGTGGAAATGAGGAATATGTTTTTGGAAACTGGGGGAAAGGCCGTCCTTGTTATAAAGTGGCAAAGAGCTTCACGGAATTGTGTTGCTGTCCCAGTGTTTTGTGGGAGGTCGAACTTGTAAGCCATGAAAAGTGGGCATTTGGCTTTGAAGAAATTTCTAAGCGAAGTGTTGAAGGAGAGGCGTGATTTCTCCTGATTGCTTATAGTAAAATTTGAAAAGAGAGGAATGATTTAAAGTTAGAATTGTTAATCGAACAGAAAGCAGAATTTTAAAATTTGGAGAATTCCCAGCCTAGCCATTCTGAAAGAAAAATGAAAGTTTGTTTGGGAGAGAGCACACAGTGTGGCCAAATTTGTCAAGATTAATGTGAATTGACCATCTCAACGGAACACAGGAACGGTGCTCAACGTAATAGACAAAAGGGTTGGCCATCTAAACAAGAAGCCAGGACCTATTGTTCAAGACAATGGGAAAATGGCCTTGAAGGCATTTCGGAGTGGCCCTACCATCACTGGTTCAGAGTTCAAGGACCTGGGAAGCAGATGGATTTCAAAAGAGGGGCTTTTGGCTGCCTCCCATTGCAGGCTTTGCTCCCAAATGCCCACACTGCACTCCTCAGCTCCAGGTGCTGCGGAAGGCGGCCAAGGTGGTTGTCCCTCTGGAGGGCACAGGCAGTAAACCTTGGTGGAATCCCCGCAGAACTGAGTGCCTGAGCCCTGAGGGCATGGCTATCTCCACTTCCTCTTGGAAAGATGAGCCTCCCAGAGCTGCAAGTTCAGGAGGGAGCGGGACCACTGCGGAGAGTCCCCATTAAGACAACGACCAGAGGAACTGTGAGGGCAGAGCCACTCTGAGATCCGGGACTCCAAAATGTGAGAGCTTGCTGCCTGGGCTGTACCCAGCAACGCTGTGGGGGTGGTGTCACCAGCCTTGGGACCCAACTCCCACCCCAGTGTGTCCAGCAGGTGGTATCTCTGCCCCAGTGGGTCTTAAGGTTTTGAACTTGCTTCAAAAATATTACCCCTTTCTTCTCTTCTGTTTCTCCCTTTGGAATAGGAATGTTTATCCCATGCCTGTCCCTCCACTGTATTTTGGAAGCATGTAACGTGTTTGATTTCATAGGTTCACAACTGGAGAACAATTTGCCTAAGGATCAATGCCTCACCCATATCCGATTTAGATGAGACTTTGGACTTGGACTTTTGAATTGATGCTGAAACAAGTTAAGACTTTTGGGGTTGTTGAGATGGAATGAATATATTCTGCATGTGAGAGGACATGATTTTGGGGGGCCAGGGTTGGAATGCTGTGATCTGCTTGTTTGCTCCCTCTCCCAAATTCATATGTGGAAATCCTAACCCCCCAAATGATAGTATTAGGAGTTGGAACCTTTGAGATGTGATCAGATCATGAAGTCAGAGCCCTCATGAATGTGATTAATGCCCTTACAAAAGAGGCTCCAGAGAGATCCTTTGCTCCTTCCTCCACGTAGGACACAGTGCAAAGGTGCCAGGAATGAACCAGGAAGAGGGCCCTGACCTGACCATGCTGGCACCTTGACCTTGGACTTTCCAGCTTCCAGAACCGTGAAAAATCTATTTCTGTTGTTTATAAGCAACCCAGTCTGTATTATTTTGTTACAGCAGCTGTGCGAACTAAAACACAACTAAGAGTCTTAATAGATACAACCAAGTTCAAAGTTAAATAGCAAACAGAAAATACTTGCTATATCCATAACAGATAAAAGAACATAGAGTACTTCTTCAAATTAATTAAAACAACTATCTAGTAGAAAAATGGGCGAAGGAAATAAACAGGCAGTTTGTAGAAGTAATACACATGAAGCCTATGAGAGAGTTCAATATCACTAGCAATAGGAAATGTAAGTTGAAACAACAATGTGATGTAATTTTAAAATATAATTGGCAAAATTTATAAGATCTGATAAGATCCAATGTTGGTAAGAATGTAAGCAGTCTCTTTCTGTACTGCTGGCAAGGTAGTAAACTAATAAAGCCTTTTCTAGAAGACAATGGGCAGTAGCCATCAAAACTTTAGATGTGCATACCTTTCCATCCAGGATTTCTACGTCTAGGTGTTAGTCCTTGAGAAGCACCCACATACATGCCCAGAGACAAGTACAGAGGTATTTACCATAGCATTGTCTGTAATAGCCCCAAATCAGGAATGGTCAAATGAATTATGGTAGACTTCTATGCAGCATTTAAAAAGACTGAAGTAGGTCTTTATATATTAACTTGAAAATATCCCCGAAATATATATTTAAAATAAAACCATATAATTACAAAACAATATATATATATATATGTAGAATTATCCTATCTATATAATAAAAAATTATTTATATTGGTAAATATATGCACCTATATGAAAAAATGATCACAGCATATACACATCAACTCTCAACAGAGTTGATTAACATTTATTACCATCAAAAGATGGGCTAAGGGAGACATCAACTTCTTACCCTGAACTCCTAGAGAAAACCTCCGCTAATATCTTTCTGTTCTTCAAGACCTTTCTAAGCATGTATTACCCCAATATCACCAGGCTTCACAGTACTATGGCTTCTGTTAGCTTGTTAGGACCATGTGAGAAAATGTGAGAATGTGGGAAAGAATTGCCCTTGTGCCACCCTTTGCCCCAGGGTCCACCCGCACCGCTGGGGTCACTCATCTTTGGCGTTCCACTCCAGCCTCAGCAGCCCACAGCACAATCATGGCTTCACACTGGAACCAGAGGCTCGTGCTTCCCTCAGGCCACTCTCTCCACTCCATTGTTGCCTCTTCACTTTTAAGACCCATACTCGTCCTTCCTCCGAAAGTGGACAGAAATAGGGCTCTTCTTCCTGGGTTGGGCTCTCTAAGGTGGTTCCCATAACAGGGGCTTGTTGCTAAGGGGTTCTAGCTCTCTTTAGCTTTATACATATACATCTTTTCTCCTAGCAGGGTGCATTTCCATAGAGAGGATCGCTAGGTGTTCACTTTCAAATAAAAGCCACTAAAGAAAATAACTTATGGAGAAATTTACTATGCAGCTATTCATGCACAGGTAAGAAATGATTTTTAAGCAAAGGTGTTTCACTGTAGCATTGTTTGTAACAGCCAAAAATTAGAAACAACCCAAACGTCCATCAAAAGAAACTGGTTAAATAAATGATGATATATCTATACCATAAAACATCAGGCAACTGTGAAAAAGAATGAGGAAGTCTTCTTTATACCAATTGAGAAAGATAAAAATCAAACAAAAAAGCACAGTGCAGAATGGTATGTAAAATATGCTACCTTTGTAAACAAATGAAGGTAAATAAGAATCTGTATTTGTTTTTGCTTGTATATGAAAAATACTATGGAAATTTACAAAAGAAATTCAGGACAGTGTTACCAGTAGGAGCGACTGGGTGAGAATTTGTCAGATGGAGGACAAGGATGGTAGGGAAACTTTTCATTGAATATCATTTTATATTATTTGGTTTTTAAACCATATTTATGTTATATGTATTCAGATCTTCAGATTTTCTTCTCTTAAGGTTAAGTTCTTCCCATGGCGTCACGCAGGTAAAATCCTTGCAAGTTAGCTTCCTGGCCCCATGGAGTTTTCCCCACCCCCTGGGAGTTTTCTCTGGAGATTTGTATATCAGTCAGTGTAAATGGGTATGGGACAGACAGAGCACGTGCCTTCCTCCCGGATCTCCCCTTGCCCAGGATAAACTGTTTTACACACCTACAAAGACACACACAAACATAATAAATGTATCATGCTTACATAAATAAATATTCCTTGGGTTACAGATACTGAAATTCAACTCAAACTATTGTAATCATGCTGAGATTTCCCGTGAACACCAAGGGCAATAAGGCACTTCATAAAATTCCTAACTTCTAGGGTTGATGGAAAGATGAAATAAATTAATGCACATAAAAATACGTAGGCACCTACTTCATAGTAAATAGAAAATAAACATTAGTTATTATCAGTTGTGGATGTTTTAAAACATAATATTTGTTTCTGTACAACATGTCTGAATACTATTTATAAATGTGCACAATCTATTATACAAATTATGAAGTAAGTCTTAGGTGTTTTTTTGTTTTGTTTTGTTTTATCCTCATCCAAGGACATTTTTGCATTTATCTTCAGATAGAGCAGGAGGGAGAGAGGGGGGAAGAGAGAGAGAGAAACATTGACGCACACACGACCACAACCGGGGCCAGGGACAAACTGCAACCGAGGCACGTGCCCTTAGTGGGAACCGAACCCGGGACTCTCTGGTCCGAGGGCCAATGCTCTAACCGCTAAGCCAAACCGGCCAGGGCAGTCTTAGGTGTTTTTGTTTTGTTTTTTTCCCAGAGTTGGCTGACGTTAATTTAGAAATAGCTTCTGGCTATCACCATTCAGGTTTAAGGCACATTCTCAACTACAAGAAGCCCTGTCACTATCAGGGAGCTGGCTTTGTTTTCGTGCTTTTACAGGGAAGAAGGAACAGATGACTTTCTGGCCCTTTTTTTTCTTTTCTAAAAAGCTGTGAATTTGGCAATAACAAAGCTCATGACACGTTCTCATCAGATTCAAAGATTACCCTTCAAGGTATTCTCTTTTACTCCTCGGTGAGGACATGGCGTTCCCCCACCTGACCTCTCTCACCAGAAATGTGTGTGGCAGCAGAGAGACTTGTATGCACCTGTCTGGCAATGACTATAGAAAAATGCCTCCAAATAAATATTAAAATTACGTGACTAAAACGAATCTGAGTGTCTCAGCTTCAAGCAAAGGGGAATGACTGCATGAGTCAGGAAACAAAACATCTACTTAAGCAGCAAGAGGCTGTGAGGGGCGGGAAGGAAAGGCATCGTGAGAGAGTTCCAGACCAACCCAGGCCCTTCAGCAGGAGCACAGCGTACCGTCAGGACGGGCGAGTGGAGGACAGCAGGGCCAAGGCTCTGTGGACTGTCAGCACTGGGATACCTGGGGGCTTATTTTGTGGGTTTGACAGAAACAGACTGACATCCTTTTGGCCTTTTCCTGGCACCACTGTTGCTGGCAGGTGGACAGAAGTGAGTCACCAGTCACCGCTCAGTCAATGCCACCACAGATCTTCAGCAGAATCTTCCAGTAATCCCCCAAGGTGTCTCCCGTGATGTCGTCGTACAACAACTTGCCACACGGCCGCTTACACTCCATTCAGATGTCCAGGAGGTCTGTCTCACTGAGAGACACCATGATGCCAATCAGGGTCCGGTCCTTCGCTCCTGCTCCCTCATGGCCTTGTTGAGCCTTTCGGCAAAGAAGGCAGGGGTATTTTTGACACATTTCACCATAGCCAGCATGCCCTGCTTCAGGTCCCCGGACATCTCCCAGAAGATGCTCTTCTTAATGTCTCGACCTGTCATTCGCTGATACTTGTTGAAAACTGCCACCAGGTGGGCCCAGCTCCAGGAGCCCAGGATTGCATTGAACTTGGACTCTTCTGTTCCCAGACGGTTCTCCCCAGCTGTGTACAGCTCCTGGACATCTCCCTGGAGCAAGCAATATGTCCACATTTGTGCTTTCATCCCAGTTTCCCTGAGAGAGAGAGATGAGGAGCCCTGATGTGTCACTTCGAATGGCCTCCTCCAGGGTCATGCTGATTCTCTTTGGTAGCCTGGGCTCAGCTCCCAGGGGTGCTCGTTGCTGCGGGGGGCGGGATCTCCATCAGGCAGGCTTCATCGTGCCAGCCCCCTGATGGCTTCCTTTATCTCATGAACATCAAAGAGGATGGGGGTCTTCATCATAGCCAAGATGGTCTTCTCAAAGTTTCCTGACAGTTCAGATTTCAGATCTTTGATCAAATCCTTCCTGTAAGCTGTCTTGAAGGGCAGGAGGACCTGCTGCCGCTGCTCGTTGGAGCGACTCCCCAGACAGTCGATAATGGTCTGCTTGTCAGTCCCAAAGCCTTTCATAGCCCTTTGCAGGACCTCTGCCTCTCCCGAGAGGTCAAAGCCAGGAGCATCTGTGATGGTGCCTCACTTTCCAACAGGGTTGGTAGCATGGCAGGGGTGACAGTCCTGGACCCTTGGTATCCTGGGTAACAGCTGCTGCTGCTGTTACTGCTGCCTAAGAGGTGCCATTGGCCCAACGTAAGTCATTGGCAGATGCCCAGGGTAGGCCCCTGGAGACTGCTGTCCAGGAGGTGGCATGGACTGGCTTGGCACAGGGCTCCTGGGTATGGCCGGTATGAAGGCATCTCAGATGGCGGGATTCCTCCAGGGGCCAGTACATTCCATATGCAGGAACAGGCTGCTGGGTGGAAGGGGGCTGCCCCAAACCCCCAGGGGGATAGGAGAGTAACAGCCCCTGGAGCCCCAGCGGTATAGGTTTGGCACACTGGCTCCTCCAAACATTGGGACTTGTTGGCCGCTGTTCCCAAAGGGGTAGTCCTGGTTGAAGTGCCCTGTGTGTGTAGTTGGCCATGTTATCCAGCCCAATAGGGGACATGTTGGGTGGGGAATAACCAGCATCTCCCCAGGCACCACCACCTGGTACAGCTGAGGGGTAGCCACCTGCGGGCGGGGGTATCATGGTCAGATCTGGCCACTGGCCACTGGGGGAGGAGCCTCGAGGGGCTAAAGCGGACACAAGCAGCAGCAGCTCACCCCGCGGGGGGCCCCGGGTGTGGGGCTTTGGGTCGGTCTGGAGCTCTGTCCCACAGTATGCCTTAGATTTTAAGGTTAGTCTTTTATTTACACACAAAAATCTGTTTAGGACAAGACAAAAAGAAAAAGTTCACAATGAATTTTGAACTCAGACTTTTTAAATGGTTAAAGAAACACGAACTTCCAAGCATACTTGAGACCAAGAGTCCGAAAATGCCGAACGAGAGAAAATAGGGGATTCTAAATGGTGCTTGAGAAACACTCATTCAATATTGCAAATACTTATACAGGGGACGAGATTAATGATTTGATTGGGCAGCAGTTATTGTTAAGGGAAAATAAAGTGGAAGAAACTGAAATATTTAGGTACCGATCACGCAGTGATGAAAGCCAGCTGTGGGAAGAGAGTCTGTAAGGGCGAGTTTCCGTATCACAAAGGAAGTAGCTGTGCATTGTCAAGGGGGAATCGGGAGGTGGAAAGCCAGGAAACCCACCGCAGTAAGATGCCCTATTCACAAAAGCTTTGTTCACACGTAAACTCAACGTTTCCTTCTTACTGTGCCATGGTAGGAAATTTTGCTTCATCACTCTTATAACTGAGCATGAAACTTTCGGGGCTGTTTTAATATTTGTATTTTAAAATACCTCCTGGGATCCCAAGAATGTATTGCGGTATGTCTATCACTCCACGGACTGCATTTATTAGCTGAGATTGGGATGGCGGGGATGTCTATGGCAATTTTCAGAGGATAATACTTCAGTCCTAAAAGCTGAATGTCTAGACTCGTACACATTTGTGACAACAAATAAATAAGTGACTGAATTATTCCTAGCATATACAGGGGTGGGCAAAAGTAGGTATACATCTGTGAGTACGTGAAATAGAGTTTATTCTTGTATTATTATTTATTAATTAGTGTATTATTTATTTGTATTTAGCTATAAACCTATTTTTGCCCACCCCTGTATTTCAACATTGAATATTATTTATATACTGTCAGGTAGATCTGCTGGCATCACGTTTCTTGTAATAAATATAATAATGGTGATGGTTGATGACAGCTACTGGCTGTTATTACCCAAATTTTTCTGGTTTTTAAAAAATTGAATTTATTGGGGTGACACTGGTTCATAAAACCATGTAGGTTTCAGGTGTACAACTCAATAAGACATCTGCACACTGCATCGTGGGCCCATTGCCCCAAGCAGAATCTCTTTCCATCCCATTGCCCCTCTGTCCACCTCACCAGCCTCCCACCCCTCCTCACCTCTGGCTGTCATCACACTGTTGTCTGTGTCTGTGTTATGCATATGTTTTTCTGGTTAATCCCTTCACCTTCTTTCATCCAGTGCCCCAACTCCCCTCCCCTGTCACAGCTGTCAGTCTATTCCATGTATCCATGCCTGTTTCTATTTTGTTCAACTTGTTCATCAGTTTATATTGTTCATTAGCTTCCACATATAAGTGAGATAATATGGTATTTGTCTTTCTCTGACTGGCTTATTTCACTTAGCATAATAATCTCTAGGTGCATCCATGATGTCGCAAAAGGTAAGATTTCTGTTGTGTGTTTGTTTTTTTTATGGCCAAGTAGTATTCCATTGTATAAATGTACCACAGCTTTTGTATCCACTCATCTACTGATGGGCACTTGGGCTCTTTCCAGATCTTGGAGGTTTAGCTGTAAATAGTCCTTTAAAATATTTTACTGTAGCCCTGGCCAGTTTGGCTCAGCGATTAGAGTGTAGGCCTGTGAACAAAAGAGTCACGGGTTTGATTCCGGTCAAAGGCACGTACCCTCGTCCTGGTTGGGGTCGTTCGGGAGGCAACCGATTGATGTGTCTCTCTCTCTCATATTGGTGTTTCTCTGTCTCTCTCTCTCTCTCTCTACCACTCTCTCCCACTCTATCTGAAAATAAATGGAAAAAATCCTCAGGTGAGGATTTAAAAAAAAATTGTACTGTGACAACTAGAATATGAAACTGACTATACGCACAACCATAGTTAAGTTTGTGCTCCTTGGAACATCATGTGTTTTGAAGCAGCGCTATAGACTGGAAACCCAATGGTAAGCAAACTAAAAGCAGCTCATTTCAGATGTTCATTAATAACATTGTGATGGTTAAGGTCCTCTGTCTCCTTGACAGGACCACAGGGTGCCCAGATATTAAATAAAACATTATTTCCGAGTATGTCTGTGAAGGTGTTTCTGGGTGAGATTAACATTTGAATCAGTAGACTGAGTAAAATAGATTGCCCTCCCCATTGTGAGTGGGCCTGATCCAATCCATTGAAGATCTGAAGAATAAAAGTCTGAGTAAGAAAGAATGATTTCTCTCTGCCTGACTGTCTTTGAGCTGAAACATGGTTTTTTTTACTGCCTTTGGATTCAGACTTAGAATGAAACTTACACCACTGGCTTCCCTGGTTCTCAGACTCGGAGTGGAACTATCCCATAGGATCTCCTGGGTCCAGACTTTTCAGCCTCCATAACTATATGAGCCAATTCCTTATAATAAATCTCTTTGGAGACAGATAGATGATAGATAGATAGATAGATAGATAGATAGATAGATAGATAGATAGATGATAGGTAGGTAGGTAGGTAGGTAGATAGATAGATAGATAGATAGATAGATAGATAGATAGATAGATAGACCAGCTGGTTCTGTTTCTCTGGAGAACCCTGACTAATACAAACATTAAGTACTCTGGGGTCCTGAAACCAGGCTAGACATCATGAAGAAACAGACAGTCTTGCAAGATTTCCAGGACTTCCTGTGTTCAGTGAAGGCAGCAATGCCACGAGATGAGCCTTTCTGGGTTTTTTTGTACTTCCACTTCCTGTCAAGTGCTGTTAACCAGCAAATTCAGAGGTGCATGAACATTTAAATAAACTCAAAGCATGCATAATTATGTGTTTAATACCCCTCCCCCAACAAATTTAATTTCTTAGACATTTTTGTGATTTTCATTGTAGTCGATCTACTGGCTGAATTTTTACTTTAATTCACAGGTGATCACCATTGCCCCTCTCATTTCTCTAAGGACATATGTATGTAAAGGTCGTGTTCTTTCTTGGAGAATAACAACAACAGCACCTGTCAGTGGCTCATACCAGTGTTTCTCAGATTCCGGCCCCTAGATGAGCAGCAGCAGCTTCCCAACAGAATTTATTAGAAATATGAAGTAAAATCTCAAGCTCCACTCCAGACCTTCTGAATCAAAAACGCTCTAAAGTTTGAGAACCACCAGCTTACATAATCACTTCATAAGCATTATCTCATCATTAAATCCTCGAAACATGAGTACTTTTACCCCCATTTTACAGGAGAAAATAAGGCTCAGAAAAGCTAACATGGCTTCCGATGATCACACCAGTAAAAGACAGAGCTGAGGCTTGAACCAGGTTCTCATGACCCAAATCCCTCTTTCCACGACATTGTCGTTCTCTCCTCAAGTAACTCAAGTATATTCCTAACATGTATCCCCACTGCCATATAGGACTTAGGATACTTTACATATGACTCCACATAGTAGAAATGCCTAACCTAATAGGGGGACAGCAGTAAGCAGCCCTCTCAGAGAACTCTTGTGTTTTCCCCCACTTATGCGTGACAGTGAGACACACAGAGAACTGGAACCTCAAAATATGTGGTTCATAGGAGAGTAACAGTTCATTCTGGCCAACCCTGCCTCCAACTCTCCCATCAGGAGGTTTTCATGTTGTTCTTCCTGCTCAGTCATAATGCAGTATAGTTCTGTAACAGCAGAAGAGTGTAAACAACCCCGATGTCCATCAGAGGGGCATTGCAGTGGTTGTAAAGCACAGGGCAGCTCCATATGGATTCATCAGGAAAGATCGCTAAGGCACACTGAAAGAGGAAAAGGTAAGGTGCAGACCATGTATATAGTATGTGGTGAAAAAAATAACACAAATATGTTCGTAAATTCATAGAATTCTTATGGGATAAATAACAACTAGGTAACTGGTTTCGTACCAGGAGAGGAACTGGGCCTGAGGGGAAGGGAGGGAGATAGAAAGAGAGACTGTGAACAAGGAAGGGAAGCAGGAGGACTTACTTTTCATTGTTTGAATTTTTAAAGCCATAATTAAAATGACCTATTTAAAAAAATCTTGGCCGCCCTGGCCAGTTTGGCTCAGCGGTTAGAGCGCTGCCCCCTGGACCAGAGAGTCCCGGGTTCGGTTCCCGCTAAGGGCATGTACCTCAGTTGCAGTTTGTCCCCGGCCCAGTTGGGGTCGTGTGGGTGGCAACCACTCGATGTGTCTCTCTCATGTCAGTGTTTCTCTCTGTCTCTCTCTTCCTCCTTCTCTCCCTCTTGTTCTATCTGACGATAAATGCAAAAAAAAAAAAAAATCTTGGCCTGGCTGAGCAGCTCAGTTGGTCATCCAACTGATAAGCCAAAGTTGCAGGCTTGACCCCCAGTCAGGGCACATGCAAGAATCAACCAATGAATGTATAAATAAGTGGGACAACAAATCTATGTTTCTCTCTCTCTCTCTCTCTCTCTCAAAATCAATCAAATAAAAAAATTAAATATATGTTTATTACACATACATATTTATTTATACTTATTATATCTTGAAAAGGACAATTATGAACCAAACATCCCATCTGCCCTCAATAAACAATTATGTTTTCATTCCTAGGAATATCTTACAATTTAAGCTAAAACTACCTCTTTATGGAAATTTCCCAAATTTTATCTCATTGTGTAAAGCTGAAATTATTCCTTTTAAACTTGAAGCACTGCTTCTTTTTTTCCCCAATTATTTTTATCAATTTATTTTTGTTACAGATGTTTCTCCTTTTTCCCCCATTGACACCCTCCTCCCGAAGCACTGCTTCTTCATGCTGGTGTAACAAGAGTGCTTTCTTCATCCTTTAAGTTAAAAACTCCCAAATCCAGAATGCTCCAGCAGGCCTGGGTCCTGTCTCTGAGCCTGGGGCTCTCCGTATCGAGTATTTTCTAATGCAAACAAATTGCATTCCCCCTGGTTCCTCCCATCTCAGACCCTAACCAGCCTAATGCTCCTTTTTTTTTTTTTTTTTTTTATCCTCACTTGAGGATATTCTATTTATCCTCAGACAGAGTGGGAGGGAGAGAGAGAGCAACATCGACGTAAGAGGGACACATCAACTGGTTGCCTCCCATATGACCCTACTGGAGCCAGGGACCAAACCAAAACCGAGGCACATGCCCCTGGCCGGAATCGAACCTGCGACTCATTTGTCCGTGGGCCGACGCTCTACCACTGAGTCAAACCGGCCAGGGCCCTAACACTCTTTAAATGAGCCAATGCCCAATAGATAGTTAATGTTAAATAAAAGTGCCTTCTCCTAGTGAGAAAATTGCCCTGAACTCCCCCACCCTCTACAAAAAATAAAAAACATGAGCAAGGGAAAAAGAAAAAAAAAAAAGTGATAATTACTCACAAGAGCCAACTATAATTATGCAAATCAGCATGATCAATGGTGAGTTCATTTAGGAGGAATGCTAAAAATATTCCAAATAAGGGAGGACGAGTGGCTATTATATACTGAAAAGTAAGTGTGTAATTTCTGAAATAGGTAAAATGTTGAGTGATTCATAAATAAAGATTAGAGGAGTGTAGGAAGCAGGATATGGGCTAAGTGAAAATGTATGTACATGGGTTTGTATTACTGGGAAATACCCATAATACAGCACACCATGACTTAAGGGAAAGAAAGAAAAAAGTAAAAGGAAAAATGCAGTGATATTTGCTGTGTTGGGTTGGCACAAACAGCCCTATTTTGCGAGAACTCATCATGCTACAAGAAAATGTGGAGTTATTTAATATAATTATTACTTTGTATCACTGGTGATTTAAGTCACCTATAGTAAATGGGTAATGGAGAGTTCACAGAAATCTTCACCGTGTTAGCACATAGAAGATGGGGACTCAAACCAGACTCACTCAGGTCAGTCTTCCAATTTATAGCACAGGGAGCTTATCCATGTTGACTGCTCTTTATACAGCAGATGTGTATTATCTGTGCAAATCTGTAAGGCAGGAAATGTGGGAGAAGAGAGCTGGTTCCTCTGATCTTCACTTCCTCATAACTTTCCCCAGTTCACCCGTAAGCCCACCTCAGCTGATCAAAAATATGATTATGTTTTCTTCTGCCCCATAACTGGGCGATTATGAGGAACACACCAGTAGAAAGACACTCTATAGAGACGCTTGGAACTAACAGGATTTTCGTGCAGTTTTGCCTTGGTTTTTAGCACAAACTTGTTAAGTAACTTCAGTTACTTCTTTTTGATTCTCACTTTTCTAATAGATGGGATTAATACTTATTTAAAAAAATAACTCCAGGGTGTGGGATGTTACACATTTATTGGCATTCCAGTGCCATGAGTAAGCACTATATATCACTTTAAGTGTTCACTCCTTTCCTTTTAATTCAGTACTCTCTCAAGGCTCAGTTTCCACAAATCAAGATTGTTTTCTACCAGTTTAATGTGATCCTTCTCTGGCAATTGAGATTTTCCAATTATCTATGCAGGTGGTGGTCATGTATGTAAAATGTTCATAGTAAATGAATAAGCATTTAATAAGCTGTATCCTGTATAGCTGTTCAGAACGAAAGCACCAATATCTCGCCCTGGCCGGTTTGGCTCAGCGGTTAGAGCATCAGCCCACGGACCAGAGTCCTGGGTTCGGTTCCCGCTAAGGGCACGTACCTCGGTTGCAGTTTGTCCTCAGCCCCGGTTGGGGTCGTGTGGGTGGCAGCCACTCGATGTGTCTCTCTCATGTAGATGTTTCTCTCTCTCCTCCTCCTCCCTCTCTCCCTCCCACTCTATCTGAAGATAAATGCAAAAATGTCCTCAGGTGAGGATAAACAACAACAACAATAAAAACAAAAACAGAAGCACCATTTGACATCAAAAAACAACTCAAATACAAATAATAAAGGCTGAGGGGTTGACAGTTTATTTACCAAACATTTATTTGGTACCTATTGTATTTTGGGCACTGTGTTAACCACATGGCTGGCAATGATGAATAAAATGAGGTCCCTACTCTTGAGATACTCTCACTCTAGTGGGAAGAGATGGAAAAGTAAACATGTAACTTCAATAAAATAATTGCTTTAACAGAGAACATGAATAGACAATTTCAGGCGGACAAAGGACTATTAATACTGCCTGAGGAGGTCAGCTAAGGCTCTCTATTTCATCTTGAAGACACAGTCAGAGCTTGGGAAGCATCTCTGGCACAGGGGAAAAGGTGAGCATGGTTATGGAGGAGTTTGTAGTCTGCTGGCAGACAGATCAGCAGACAAATACCTACAAGGCAATGAAACGGGGACTTTAAGTGGAAGTATGCACAAAATGCTCTGGGAACACCAAAGCAGAACACTTAATTTTGTGAAAGTTGTGAGAATGGGGTGAGGGCTGTGGTCAGTGAAGACTAGTGCAATAGCAAGGAGGTAAGACTGGAGCTCCATATAAAAGGAAAAATCAAGATTTTCCAGGCAGAGAAGAGGAGAGAAGAAAAATGAACATACCGGGAGAAAGGAGCACCTTGCTCCTACTCTGCAGGCACGGGTGGGGAACAGTCGGGCGTGTGTAAAGGCATATGAGGGTGGGAGACCAGAAAGTAATTAGAAAGCTAGGCTTAAACATATTCTGAAGAGGATCCTATGCCACCCTAAGGAGTTTGGACTCAAGTATATCCTGAAGGCAGTTGGAAATCGAAGAAAGTCTTTACTCCTGACTGTGACATGTAGAAATATGACTAAGGAAAAGCCTGGATGTAACCTTGCAGGTGTGAGATGATGAGCTGTGATCTAGACTGAAGCAGAGGAATGAAGAACAAAGGCGCAGAAGAAGGCTTCTCAGGAGGTAGGACTGAGAGGAAGTAAGCAGGTAAGATAGAGTCATGATTCACTCTTGGGCACCTGGAATATAATGGGGTCCTGACTGAGTTGGAGAGAATGGGAAGAGAAATTTGTGTGAACAGCCTATATGGAGGGTGCCTTGTCAATCCTTTACTGTGTGTTGAATTTTGAGATGACTCAAGGAGAATTCCTCTGAGTAGTTGGACATTCAGACCTATGGCTGGAGGAGAAGTCATGAGATTGCCTAGGAGTGGGGAAAAATTGAGGGGGAAGAGGAAAGAAGGATAAAAAAGGAAATCCTAGGGAACCCCAGCTTCAAAGGAATGGGCAGAAAGGTATCACCTCACACCTGTCAGAATGGCTGCCATCAACAAATCATCAAACAAGTGCTGGCGAGGGTGTGGAGAAAAGGGAACTCTAGTACACTGCTGGTGGGAATGCAGACTGCTGCAGCCACTATGGAAAACACTATGGTGTTACCTCAAAAAGTTAAAAATTGAACTTCCATTTGACCCAGTGATCCCACTTCTAGGAATATACCCCAAGAAGCCTGAAACACCAATCAGAAAGAATATATGTACCCCTATGTTCATAGCAGCACTATTTACAATCGCTAAGATCTGGAAACAGCCCAAGTGTCCATCAGTAGATGAATGGATTAAAAAGCTGTGGTACATATACACAATGGAATACTATGCAGCTGTAAGAAAGAAAGATCTCTTATCCTTTGAGACGACATGGAGGGACCTGGAGAGTATTATCCTAAGCGAAACAAGCCAATCAGAGAAAGACAAATATCACATGATCTCACTTATTTGTGGAACATAATGAATAAAACAAACTGATGAACAAAATAGACCCAGAGACATAGAAGTAGGGTACAGATTGACAACCCTCAGAAGAGGGGGTGGAGGGGGAGGGAAGAGCTAAACCACAGAACTTATATGCATGTATGCGTAACCAATGGGACATAGACAACAATACTGGGGACAAGGTGGTGGGGGGGAATCGGGAGGAGGGTGTCAATGGGGGAAAAAGGAGAAATATCTATAACAAAAATAAATTAATTAAAAAAAATTTTTTTAAATAAAGTTTTGTAAAATGGCAAAAAAACAACAACAAAGGGATGGGCAGAGGGACAGAAAATAAGGGAAGAGGCAGAACACTAGAAGGATATATGAGGGAGACCGATAGAAGCAAATGAGACTGAACTCAGAGAGGAAGATGCTTTCCGCTGGAGAGACCAATGGTTAGTGGCAAATGGAGAAGACAGGCAGGTAGGAGAACTGCACAGTGTCCATTGATTGGTAAGTGAGTGTTCTTACCTACCTTGGTCAGAGCAGTGGGGTGCGGACAGAAATCAGGTGGTAGTGGATTAATTAGAGAATAGGAGCTAATGAACAGAGTAAGTCATGTAGTCTTCTTTGTTAAGAATTTAATGATGAAGAAAAGGTGAATGTAAGGCATTAGCCCAGAAAAAAAGGGAAGTTGAGCTACAGTTGTTTTTGTCGCTGTTTTATTTCTTTAACGTCCGGTGGAGTCTTGAGCACGTGTACCCAGAAGAGAAAGGATGGGTCAAAAACAGAGGAGTGTGAGGGGAAATACTGAGGAAGCCAGATCTTTGGGGCACAGGTTGAAGCCTGAGTCTTAGAAAGGGGTAGAAATTTTTCTTCAGGGATAAGAGGGAAGAAGGAAAGAATCAGATGAAGCCTAGAGAAGTCTGAAGATGACAAGGAAGGAAAACTGCGAGTCTATGCCTGACAACCTCTTTTTTCTTGACAAAGCAGCTGGCTAAGAAATCTCTCAGAATGAAGTGAGACTGAATATACTGAGAGAGAATGTTGTTAATAAATACCAGTGTCTTGTTTACTCATTTAAAAACATTGCTTCACTGTCTCTAGGGAGATCATGAAAATCTTATCTCAAGAAACGTGGTTAAATATGACTATGGAAAATACAGACTATAAACTTCTAGATACAGAAGAGCCTACATTATTGCAGGACTAATACCAGCCTTACATAGCTTTGCTTGGGGCTCAACAAATGCTTAAAAAAAAAAAAAAGAATTTTTTTCATTTCTAGAGAGGGAGGAAGGAAGAGAGAGAGAGACACGTTGATGTGAGGGCGGAACGTGGATCTGCTGCCTCCTGCACGCCCCACACCGGCACGAGCCCTGACGGGGAATTGAACCAGCAACCTTTCACTGCACTGCACAGGATGACGCCCAGCCACCTGAGCCACACCGGCCAGGGCTCAACAGATGCTTTTGGTAATGCTTCCTTTAAGCAACTTTGGGGTAAATTCTGGATACAGGATTTAGATCTTATTTGGAGTAAAATATTCTGGTACTTGGTATATTCTAAAAAAAAAAAAAAAAAAAAGTCAAAGAAACAACAAAAGAGCTGGGCCTTTCCTTAGCATGGGAAACATGTTAACCCTAAGAGAGAATCCATGTGTCTCTCCAGCCTTTTTAGAAACTCAAACTACTGATTATCAGGACTGCGTGGTTGCCCTGAACAAATAAGCCAGTGTCACAGTCATAAAAGAAAGACATCAGACTAGACAAACTATCATTTAGAAAGAATTGAGACAGCCATATTGGCCCTGGCCGGTTTGGCTCAGCGGTTGGAGCGTCGGCCCGCGGACCAGAGAGGCCCGGGTTCAGTTCTGCTAAGGGCACGTACCTCAGTTGCAGTTTGTCCCCAGCCCCGGGTCGTGTGGGTGGCAACCACTCGATATCTCTCACATAGATGTTTCTCTCTCTCCCTCCCTCTTCTCCCTCCCACTCTATCTGAAGATAAATGCAAAGATGTCCTCTGGTAAGGATTAAAAAAAAAAAAAAAAAAAGACAGCCATATTGTATGCTAACCATCAATCCATAGACCCCTGCTCTGGTGCCACTTAATCTCATTGAGACAAGACAGTCAGCCCCATTGATATAGAAAACAAAAGCCCTCTGACCTCATATCATACAGAGTCAGACTAAGAGAAGGATTCAGCTGACGAGATGACCATCTTCCAAAGGAGAATTAACATTGCAGGAAGGAAAGTAGGAAAGTGGTGATATCTTACTTTGGAATTCCATGAACTTGGCATACTTAAATAAGGATTGAAGGGAAATAAATTCATCCCAATGAATGAATAGAGTTTATTTGCTCTTATTGATAAAGCACAAACAGGATTTATTGTATTGTGATTTAAATAGCATTCACTATGCTGTGTAAATAAATTAGGTAGATATTTCTGTAAGAAACTGGCTTTGCAAAAATTAGAATATTGCCCTGACCTGTGTGGCTTAGTGGATACAGCGTCGGCCCTCGAACCAAAGGGTCTCGGGTTTGATTCCCGGTAAAGGGTATGTATCTGGGTTGCGGGTTCGATCCCCAGCACCTGGTCAGGGTGCATTCGGGAGGCAACCAATCAATGTGTCTTTCTCACATTGATGTTTTTCTCTCTCTCCCCCTTCCTCCCTTTCACTCTCTCTAAAAAAGTCAGTGGAAAAAAATCCCCCTGTGAGGATTAACAACAACAACAAAAATAATAATATCTACATATATACTAGTGTACTTGTAAATCAGACCATTATTCATATGTCAGAAAATTCATAAAAATTTGTGTTCTCTCTTCTAATGCAAAAGGTATACATTTCGAGAATCCTATCAGTTATCTTTTACATATAAAATATAATGGTGGTTTCAAAAACTAGTCCAAGACTATGAATATATAAGTAAGGTTAAATAAATTATGGGACTAGTGGAACAAAATTAGAAATAATACATTGTCTCCCTTTTAGATACGGAGGATTACTTGGAAAAATAACATGCTCTCTAGGTTCAGTGGTTCTACCCATTGGATCTAATTCTTAACATATGTAAAAAGCCTAGGGTATCTGATATTTGGGAAAGTGTATCTTCCCACCATTTTTTATTTTTTATTTTTATTTTTTCTATTGATGAGAGAGAGAAAAGCATCAATTTGTTGTTCCACTTATTTATGCATTCATTGGTTGATTCTTGTATGTGTCCTGACCGGGGATCAAACCTGCAACCTTGGTGTATCAGAAAGACGCTATAACCAACTGAGCTACCTTGTCCAGGGCCAGTATTTGACAATTTTTAAAGCTGGGAAACAGTATCCATAATGATGAAGAATCAAATCAACACCAACAAATTAACATTTATTTGAATGAATCTAGAAAAAATGTAGTTGTATGATTATACATAGTATAAGAATATCTTCAAAATAAATTCTGGTTCTCTTGTAATTTTTTCCCCCAGCAACCTACAAGTCCAGACTTTAAACTTGTGGACTACTCAACTATCCACTTCTTTTTCCTTGTCATTTAAAATTGACAACAATTCTCTGTTCCACTATCTTAAAGACACCACAGGTATTATTTACTAAACTCCTGTGAGATCCAATTCCACTTTTCTAAATGAATACAATACCTGGCTTATAACTTTTTTCCACATTCTCATTCCTCATTATCACTTCTGACAATTTCAAAATTCATGCTAGGGACCCATAGGTTACCTCAACTGTAGGGTCCCATGATCTTGTTAACTGCAGCCCTCCAATTCCACCCTACTTCAGCCATGTACTGGCAAGATCACAACCTGATTTTAACCATTACTGTTATTTGGAATGTTTGTTTTTTAATACACAGCCCCCATATCTACCAGGCACCTTTCCCCTTTCGATGCCCCTCCCAGCTTTCTGCTCACCAAGTTCAATAACACAAAATCCTTCATAGTTTCATTTATTCATGAACTCTTCTCAGCCATTATTGCCTCTTGAACACCGAGGCTCCCATCATGTTCTTGTGATCCACCATGGCAGTGAGCAAACCCACCACATACACACTGTCCGATTTTTTTGTTTATGCCCAAAGAGTATTACTGGAGAAAACCTGAGAGTGCTCTGGCTCACCATAACATACTCACGCTCGCTCCCACCGTGCTGGGACTGCCAACAGCATTCATCGCTGGGAATATTCTCCCCAACAGCTCTACACACATAATCCTCACCTGTGTACCTCAAAGCTCTTGAATCTTTCCTGTATCGTTCACGGCAAAGACTTCCTGAAGCAATCAAATATAACTGGTCTCATATCCCCTTTACATCTCGACATGACACCTGTCTCTCCACTTAACTTCCCTCAATTTCCACTTGCTTCAAAGGCACTTTTACCACCATTTGTGACTTTCAATTCTTTTTTTTTTTTTTTTTAAATTTGAGATCTCTCCAGAAGTCACAATAACACATTAACAACTTCTTATAATATGTCCCCATGCTTAATACTAAGCTTGTAGGCACTCAATAGATATTTATTGAATGAATGAGTAAATGAATGAATCTACACCTGGATGTCCGACTTTCAATTCAACTCTAGATAAATAATGTTAGTGAAAAAGAAAGAAAAGAACCCTCAAAGAGGGAGACTGCTCTCTGCTCCTTCCACTCCAGATATTGATATTACCTTCAATTCTAGCGTTTGGGTGTTCCATTGATGTTTCAGCATAGGCTTTAACTATTTTTGGTGGTAATCAAAACATGGAACCGGGCTCACATATGATTACTCCAAATAAAATAAAACAACTTGATTGCACACACAGTGTTTTAAAGGACAGTAGTTAAACGTATAAAAGCACACAGTACACATAAAGTAACATATTTAGAAAATCAAAGGAACATAAAATCACCCCCAAACCATCCTGATCATGAGCATTCTGTTTGCTACACTCAAGTTCTTATAGCCTGACTAATGTGCTTTTCTTTGTTCTTCAAATGCATAGGATCTTTATGATAGTGTAGAAAATAGTCATCTACCATGTCATTCTACATGCTTTGCCACATGCTGTTTCTATTATGTATACTATTTTAAATTTCTTACGATCTTGTTTAAAATGTGTTTATAAATTGTAAATTCTGTTTTCTTCATCTATGATTTTTTTCCTCTGATGGGGATGGATTCCAGGAAATCCAGAAACGATATCTAACAAGATCTGAGCAGAGGAAAGAGAGGAATGGCAAATAAACATTTCCCAGTGTCGGGTTAGGAAGATATTCGATCTTTCAATGTGTTCAACAAATGGGTTTAATAATGCACATTTCGGTATAAAACAGTTCACAACAGAAATATTTGCTATTCAGCCCATTTATCCTGGGAATTACACAACATGGACCATTTTCAATAACTCTTTTCATTATAATGATTTCCTCCTGCTCAAGATGCAAATGTATTAAAGAAAAATTAAAATACATACTTTTAATCACATTGGTTCAGTGTTGTATTGTCTTTTGAGGTACTTTAGCCTTCTTAAATCTTTCCAACCAAAATATAAAATTGCCTTTATTCAGAATCCATACAACTAGACAACTTGAAAAGCCATATTTCTTTTAAAGGCATGGTGAAGTACTGGTAGACAAAAACAAAAGATGAAGATAGGTATTTTTAGGAGACCAGTTGGTTTCTCCTAATTTTGTAACTTAAAGATCTTGAAGGGCCTTTTGTTTTGTTTTTCCATAAAATATGCAATTTTTATTTGTCAGTTATACCTCAATAAAGTAACTCCACCATCTTGACCGGACCTCATAAAAATAACATCATGTGTAATTTAATTTTGACTTAAATGTCAATCCATGTAGATCATATAAATAGGAACTTTTATTTATAAGACCATTCAATTCTGTAAAATCTTTTCCAACATGCTGAGCGAATGGAAATATAGTGTCATCCATTTAATAATCATTCATTCTTTATTCAGCGGACTGGTATTGAGTGTATACGATGTGTATGTTACAATAGTTAAGAACTAGTTCCCCAAGGAGTTTTACAAGTAATAGAGAGAATTAAGATACATTTCCATATCACTATAATTTATAGTAATAATTGCCACAGAAGAGATGCTATAAAAATTCATAGGACTATAGAGATTTGTGGTATTCTTTTTTTACCAGTATGACAATTTAGTGCTTAGAATTTTATGTTTTACAAAGCTACCCGGATGACAATCACATAAAGCACTTTCCTTATTCATGATTTTATTTTTTTAGTCTCCGTGTATTCAGAATCTTTTTGACCACATTGATCTGATTCTTAGAAAGCAAAAATTCAGGGAATATTTATTTGTTGATCACGCATTGTGAGTAAGGCACTAAGCTGAACACTGGTCATTACATTGAAAATGAATACAGCCAAAGTGGTCCCTTCACTCAGGGAGTTCCTAATCTAATAGGAGAAAGAAAAAAAATATTTCCGCTGAACGCACCTCCATTCCTTCCTACATTCTCATCATTACTGGAAGTGAACTTTATTAGGCACCTAAGCAACCACACTGTTTCATCGATGCCCCCTAAGAGTGACACACAATACAAGACGATCTGGTCGATTTTTTGGTTAGCTCACAATTGTTGATAAGACAAGTCTGTTTTCTAAAGCACTGGAGGCTGCTGGTATAACCTACACAGGGGTTAAAAGTGCTGACACGGCATTCCTGATGAACTTGAGTAAAGGGCCTCTGAGCTCTAAAGCAGAGACTGCTTGAAGGAGAAAATTCTACCCAGGAAGCGAGAGCTCTGAAAGATTTGCTTCGGGGAACTCTTCCTGGTGACATGACAGGTCCTTTGCCTTCAGAAATCTTACTCTGTGGACGAGAGAAGAAAGAGACAGCAGAAGAACGGAGGAGAGGACAGAGAGCTACGCAGAACAGACTGTGCAGTGTATGAGAGAGGAAACAGAAGAAAGTAAGGAAAGGCAGAATTTATGAAAAGTTGAAAAGGAAGGAAATGTGGGAGAAAAAGAAGACTGAGCATATAACAGAGATGTACAAACCACTTTGGTCTAGAAATGTAATATGTGAAGATACAAATGTATTAAAGGAAAATTAAAATACAATAAGTTTAATTGCTTTGGTTCAGTGTTGCATTGTCTTTTTGAGGTACTTAAGCTTTCTTAAATCAGGGAATGATTTAAGTAACAAGGGCTCCGAGGGCGTGGCGGTTATGCCGATTGGACACAGCACTGCAGGAAATCCTGGGCCAGGTGCCCAGTAACAAGGACAGTGAAACGCTAAGAAGTGACAGCTGTTTTATCAGGAGGAATATTAGTAATAATCATCACTCACATGTACTTTCTATGTGCCAATCCTTTGCTTTACATGGATTAACTTATTAAATCTTCAGGACAACCCTAGAGACAGAGAGTCTCAGCCCAGACAGAAAAACTGAGACTCACAGAAGTTAAGTAACGTACCAAGAACACAAGCTAACATGTGGCAAGGCCTGGATTTGAACCAGCACAACCTGGCTCCAGAGCCCCTACTCCTAAGCACTGTGCTCCCTCCAGCAGCAAGAACCTGGCTCTCATCAGGCATGCAAAAACCTGGAGTCATACTATGGTAGGAAAGAAAAGTGGTGGATTAAAATATGAATCTGGCCACCTCTGACTTCCAGCCTGCTTCCCACTCTTTATGTGAGGGGAAATGACTATTTTAAACAAAACTCACACTTGTTACACACACATTCAAGTGTAAAAGATAATTTTTTTTTTATCCTCACCTGAGGACACTTCTGCATTCATCCTCAGATAGAGCGGGAGGAAGAGAGGGAGGAAGAGAGAGAGAAACATCGATGTGAGAGAGACACATCGAGTGGCTGCCACCCACATGACCCCAACTGGGGCCAGAGACAAACTGCAACCGAGTTACGTGCCCCCAGCGGGAACCAAACCCGGGACTCTCTGGTCCGTGGGCCGACGCTCTAACTGCTGAGCCAAACTGGCCAGGGCATAAGAGATAATTTCAATTAATTGAATATACTGACTTATAGTCATTTTTATATATACCTTTATCTGTGATATGTAAATCTAGTTATCCTTAAGTAACACCTTTGTGAACAATCCCAGCTGAAGCCTCTAGAAGACTATTGGTTGGATGTAAAATACCTAAATTAGAAGGATTGCACAAAGGTACATATTATAGATAGTTATTCTTAGTTAATAAACTGTCACTCAGCCAAAGACTGGCTAGTGGTAAGCCTGGGAGGTAATAAGAGGAGAGCTCATTTATTCATTCATTCCACAAATATTTACGTGGTGCCCACGATGTACCAAGTGGCTGTTTTAGTAATACAAGAGAATATCAATCAAATGTCCTGATCTCCTGTAAATTATATTCGGGAGGTGGGGTGGAAACTGACACTAAACAGATAAACAAACCTATAATGTGTCACATGGCGATGAGTGCTAAGAAAGAAAAATAAAGTGAAGTAAGATGAATGCAGACTGGAGTGGATGTATCTCTAATGACTTTTGAGTGAGACCTGAAGGAAGTGAGGAAGGCGGCCGTGCAGGTGAGTGGGTGAAAAGCATTTTAGCCAGAGGGAACAGCAGTGCAAAGGCTCAGAGGTGTGAACGTGCTTGGTCGGTCTGAGGAACAGCAAGGAGGCCGTTGTGGCTGCAGCAGAGGAAGCAAGGAGCGTGAGAAGAATCAGAGTAGTGGCAAAGTAGGGCAAGACTATGAAAGGCCTTGTAAACCACGTAAGTGACTTTGATTTTACTCTGCAGGAAATGGAAAGACATTGGAGAGTCTTGACTCTGCGGAGTTGTGATATGATCTAACTTAAATTTTAAAAGAATCACTTTGGCCCTGGCCAGTTTGGTTCAGCGGTTAGAGCATCCGCCTGCAGACTGAAGGTTTGCAGGTTTGATTCCCGGTCAAGGGCACGTACCTGGGTTGCAGGTTCAATCCCTGGCTCTGGTTGGGGTCATGTGGAAGGCAACCAACCAAGTCTCTCTCTCTCTCTCTCTCTCTCTCTCTCTTTCTCCTTCCCTCCCTCCCTTCCACTCTATCTAAAAAAAAAAAAAAAAAAAATCAGTCCAGCTGGTGTGGCTCAGTGGTTGAGTGTTGACCCATGCACCAAAGGTCGCCGCTTCCATTCCCGGTTGGGGCACATGCCCAGGTTGTGGGCTCGATCCCCAGTGGGGGGCATGCAGGAGGTGGCCAATCAATGTTCTCTCTCATCAATGTTTCTATCTCTCTCTCCCTCTCGCTTCCTCTCTCTCTAAAATCAATAAAAAAGGAAAAAAATTAAAACAACAACAACAATGGAAAGATAGCCTCAGGTGAGAATTAACACCCCCCAAAAAATAAGAAAGAAAGAATCACTTTGACTGCTGTGTGGAGAAGGCAGAAGGGCAAGGATAGAAGCAAGGAGTTAAGGTAGGAGGCTACTGCAATAGACCAGGTGACAGGTGAAGGTGGCTACACTAGTGGTCCAGGTGTGACTTGGAGGGCTGGCAGGATTTGTTGATGGAGTGCAAATAGAGTGTGAAAAAGAAACAGGAGGCAAACTTGATTGCTAGATTTTGGACTAAACAACCAAAAAAAAAAAGTTTTTTTTTTTTTTAAATTTACTAAGATGGAGAAAACTGTGGGAGAACAGGTTTGGGAAGAAAATGAAGACTTCAGTTTTGTATGTGTTAAATTTGAGATGCCTATTAGACATCTATGCAGAAATATTATGTGGGCAGTTAGATATATATGTCTGAAATTCAAAAAGGATACCTAAATGGAGATATACATTTTTGAGTAGTAGCATGCAAATGATATTTAAAGGCTGGTACTAGATGAGGTTACTGAGAGTGTGAGTAAAGAGAGGGAAGATCTGGTCTAAGGACTGTTCCTCAGAACACAGTTACAGACTCCATGTTTGTGTTGGAACCCCAATCCTTAGTGTGATGGCATTTGGAGATTGGGGTCTTGGGAAGGTAATTAGATCATAAAGGTGGAACCCTCATGAAGGGATTAGCACCCTTATAAGAAGAGACACGAGAGAGTTTGCTTATCTCTCTGCTCTTTACCATGTGAGAATACAACCAGGCTGACTATAAACCAGGAAAACGGTCTTCACCAAGAACCTGACCATGAGGGAACCCTGATCTTGGACTTTCCAGACCCCAGAACTATGAGAAATAAATATTTGTTGTTTAAGTCACCTGATCTGTGGTATTTTTGTTATAGCAGCCAGAACTGACTGACACACACCAACTGAGAGGTTGGGGAGAAAAAAGTACCCAGCAAAGAGAGTGAATAGGAGTGGCTGTGAGGGAAAAACGCAACAAGAGAGTGGAGTCCTGGAGACAGTGAAAAAAGCAGCTCAAGAAGGGTAAGCAACGGAACTGTGTGGAATTTCTCCCTTGGTTTCTTCTATTTTCTCGGTGAAATAAAAAGCAAGGGCATCATGACAAAGAGGATGGGAAGAAAGTGCTGGAGATTTGAGAAGACAGAAGAAGGTAGGAAATGATCTTCTGGAAAGCAGCACAGAGAACTGAGTAGGGAAATACAGTAGCGCTATCTAAAGGCAGTTTAAGGAAGCTACTTGTTTGGCAAACATGGACAGGAGCAAGGTGGGTGGGGTGGCTCCGAGTTGCAAAATTCGATCTGGGGCTTGTTCAGCTTCAGTGTTAGACAGACGATTGGCAGAGGTCGGGAGAGGACACTGCAAAGTTAAGGTGAACTTGGTAGGAACATCAGCCTCTTCTATCTGTTCAAGATGAAAGACCAGGGAACAGGGTTAGATTAGGCAAAGTATTTCCCAGGGTGGTCTAAAACAATTAGAATCAGGAAATGCCTTACAACGGACTGTTGGTTGAGTAGAGAAGTCAAAGCTGAAGGCCAACAGAGTGAGAAGAAGCCATACATTTGAAGAGTTATGAAGTTAACAAGTGGAAACATTAAAAACTGGTAAGGAAAAGGAGAGTGAAACAGGTCAGGTTTGTGGTTAGGTTTGAGACAGTGGACACTACAAGGAGGATGGAACTCCATTTTTATGATCATAACACAGGGAAGTCTGAGAGCTGGTAGGGGGGTGAAGGAGCAGAAGAACAATTCAACCACTGATTGTTCAGTCTTGGAAGGTACCTCTAGATGAGGGGCAGGACCAAGAGGAAAAGCTGGCAACGTAAGACCAAAAAAGCCCCATCAAATCAAGAAGTGGCAGAAACCATGTGTCATGACAGCGAAGAGAGGAGATCACTTCAAGAGAAGATTGAAAATCAGCAGTAGAAGTGCAGAGCTTAACTAAGAAGAGAAACTGCGTTTGATGGCATCAACCATGACATTGGAAAGAACAGTTTCATGGAAGCAGTGGAAGGAGCAATCATTTCTAGAAGATGACGTTGGCCTGAACTGTGGAATGTCAATCACAGACATTCCATCAGGAAGGCAAAACCCCATACATAATTTGCAGGGCCCAGACTAAAATGAAAATGTGAGCACTTTGTTAAAAATTACAAAGTTGGCAACAGCCAAGCATTATACCAAGCACAGGGCCCTTCTGTGCAACCCATGAAACTCGCCCTGCGGGTAAGAAAGAAGACAAGCAGAATGTCATTTAAAGCAGCAGTGGGTTTCACCAGGATGGTAGATCTGGGTATATTTTAGGGCAGCATTAGGCAAAAGAGAAAAGCTCTCCACTCCTTGTGACGACTGGATATTTTCATTTGGTTGCCATCTCAAATTCAGAAGTGGAACCCCTAAACCTTCACCAAGCCATCTTCTTTTGCCACCTTTCTTTTATCTGTTATTAACTACATTATTATTATTATCATTATTTTGATACCTTGGACCCAAAACCTGGTTACAAGTTTGGTCCTATGCCTCAGTTTCATTGTCTGCAAAATGGAGATAAGTAGGAGGTTGAAATAACTTAACTTATATAAAGTGCTTGGAGCTATCCTGGCAGGCTATGTATATGCTAACTCTTCTTATTATTCTGTCTACCTTGTTACTTACCAAATCCTGTCAAGTGTTTCCTTTTAATTCTTTCCTGTAGCCATTCTTTTCCTTCTCATTCTGAGCCATCACCTTGGGTTTTTTTTTTTTGGTTTTTTTTTTACTACTTGCAGGAGCCTGTAAACTGGCCTTCCTCACTCCAGTCTTGGGTCTGCTGCTACCAGTCATCTTTGCACACCACTTTGTCCTATCACTGCTCCTACAGCTACCTTCCCTGCTCAGGAATCTTTAACCAGTTTTGTGTTTTGCCTAATAATCAAGTTTAAACTTCCCTGCCTGGATTTCATGGCTCTTCCCAATGAAGCACGAATCCAGGTTGGTCAGATCAACTCAGTTTCATGAGCTTTCTGTTAACTATTCTGTGTGTTTTTGTCGAGGGAGGCCACGATGGGGCCACCCAAAGGTGGAGACAGGGGGTGTTGAAACAAATGAAACGGAGACCATTACCGACCCTGCCTAAAGGTTCATCCTTTATTGAGACAGCAGGGAGGAAATAGGTGAGTCTGGTAGAGTGCCAGGTCATTGCTCAGATGGAAAATCATCTGGTGGTACCTATGCTTCTTGTATCATCTCTTTTATTCAACCAACATTTCTTGTTCACTAACTCTGGGTTAGGACTTAAAGGTGAACAAATAAAAGTCACAGACCCCACTTTGAAGGAGTTGATCAACATTTTGGGGATGTCGGTGAGAGAGAGTGGAGGACACGCATCCAAGAGCTATGTGGTCCAAGTATCTGATGGCCCATGGGTAGGGATAAGAGAGCTGTAAGGAAAATGACTGACGAGGCAGCATTTGAGTATCAAAGGATAAGAAGCTGAGGAATGGTAGAAATATTCCTGGTAAGTTAAAAAAAGAAAAAGAAAAAAGGGTAAGGGAGGCAGGGTTTCTAGGGAGAGAGTATGGGATAGGAAGCACAATGGCATCTAAGGACAAGGAAACTTCTGCTAAGCCAAGAAGACTGGGTCCGAGGGTAGGGAAGAGACTGATAGGATGACAAACAGGGCGACACTCAGCGCTTCCAGCAAGAGGCGTGAGAGGTAGCCAGGGACTGTGGGAACGTGATCAATGGCGGAGCTCTTTTGGGAAGGCAGCAGCCAAGCCAAAGGATTTAAAGACAAGTGTAAACAATGAAGGGTACAGATTTAAGGGGCAGAATTGGGTGGCCCTAGGGTCACACCAAAGCAGTGGAGAAAGGAAGAACAGAGCCACTTGGAGGGAAGAAAGTGAGGAAGACAGTGAAGAACAGACTAAGGAGACTGAGCAGTTCTGGGATAAGATCTGGACAGGGAAGAGAGAGCTCAGGTGAGGCAACCCACTCGCCTGTCCGTTCCTCACATACCCAGAGACAGCCCAAGATTATTTTAAGTGTGGTCTGTTTTAGGGTTGGTCCTCCTATAATGGGTGGATATATTGTGTCCAGTTAAAAAGGACATGTCAGTCAAAGGATTAGCTGTCCCTAAAAAGAGAAAGACTAGGAAATGTGATTTCATGAAAGGGATATTGATTGTGTACTAATATTTATTAAGTGTCCGCTAAGTGCAAAATGCATAGTAGGTGCTTATTTAATTCTTGCACCAACCTGGCCTGATAACAGTATCCCTACTTTATGGGTAAGAGAAATTGGGGATCTGAAAGTTTAAGAACTGAGTCCAAGGTCACATGGTGGGGCCAGGTTTGTCATCCAGGACCATCTGGTTCCAATTGCCTAAATGTCCTGTCCCTACACATCCAGGAAGAACCTTAAAACCATGTACTTGGGCCAATGTGGTGGACAATAGGGATACAGAGGCAACAGTCTGTTCTCTACACCCGTTTTTATAATGGCTGTGGCTGGGCAGCTCTCAGGATTTTGAATATTGCTGGAGCTCCTCAGATTCACAGCCTACTGCCTTTGACCCCCCATTTCCCACTGCCTCACAGAAGGCTGGCTACCACTGATGCTTTCAGTGGTTTAGAGTCAAGTCACATCTCCCAAAGTTATGCTTCATATCTTTAAAGAATTTCTGTGATCACCCAACATTTCTAATCTTGAGTATCCTGGTTCTTTGCGTACTATTGTAATTTATTTATCACATTTTATTCATGAGGATTGATTAATTTAATTCATCACACTTTCAGCCAAAAAATTAAAATCTGGGTCCTCTCTCCCTAGTTCTAATGAAAACACTAGTGAATTTCCCCAGTATCTTTCTAGAAGTCCTCATTTCTGTTCAGTCTTGAAAATCCAGAGGGTTAAGTTAAAGAGACCCCAATAATAATTCACATTTGAAATAGACCCCTGTCTGGGTTGCTGACATCAAAGTCCCATCCTCTGGCACTACTCTTGTTCAGGGGATTTATAAAAACAGCTGTGTAGTGATGGTGCTAGGCATAGAAAGCTGGACTGGACTATAGCATTTTTAAGCTGCAGCAGCTATACAAATCATCCAGTCGAGTCATCTCTCTTACTGACAAGGACCTTAAGGCCCAGGGGCTTAAGTGTGTTGTCCAAGGTCATATAGGTAGTTTGTGGCCAACTACAGGTTAAATTTCAGGTCCCCTGACACACAGACCAGCAACTTCCAGTATACCTGCCTATCTTGCGGAGGTAAAACTCTTTGTTGCCTCTCTCTACATTATTTTCATAGCATCTTTCTGAATGATTAGCAAACCCATTTAATAGGCAGAAACACTGAAGATCAGAATGGTTAAATGACTGGTCCTCGAGCATACTATGAGCATTACTGAGAGACAAAGAACTAGGAACAAAATACAAGGCTCCAGACTTAGAAATCAAGAATTCTGCCCTTTTAGGATATGCTCACATAGATACTGAGGATATTGACAAATAAAATTATCAATCTTTCCAGGTTCTGGGCTATATAGTATCTAATTTACCTCAGAGTTTAGTATTTGCTCTTACTATAAAAAAATAATTTAATTGACATTTCCAGTAATAGGGAATGGAGAAAATTATCTAAATACATTTTCTTTTAGATAAGATTTGAGAATTTGTCTTTCCAACAAATTCGGAAATTCATCTAAATACTTTTTTTTTTTTAGACAACAGTGTTTTAAAGAACTAATAGATGCCACACAGAAGAAGACATAAATCCACACAAAGTAGTAGGTGACCTGTTTTTCCCCCCGTTTAAGCAAGGTGGAACATTGTCCTCAACTTTTCAAATGTTATTCTAGTTATGTCACACTATTCTAGTCTGTTCTGTGCTTGCTTGACTTAGTCATACTCATGGAGAGAGACAAGACCATGCAGCATTGATTTACCACCTACCATGGCCAGAGGGCACAGCCAGGTCTGGAGCATTGCCAAGGGGAACAAAGCGTGGCAGTCACTCTTGGGGAGCTCAGGGTGGTACATAGCAGAGCATCACGCTTTTAGGAAGGTAGAAAGCAAATGTTCTCAAGGAGTTAGAGCAAAGAGGAAATGCTGTTCAGCTAAGGGAATCTTCTAGGTTTTAAGAAGGAGCTGGGCCTTGAAAGGATGGTAGAATTTAGAGAAGAGGGCTAAAAGGAAATGAGCTGCAGGTAGAGATGACACATTTCTGAGGTCCTGAAATCAGCACACTGATCAGTAAACTTTGCTAGGATTATATAGAAAAATTATTCTACTATATCCCCCTTAAGGAAATGTAAAGAAATTGTCCCAAAGAAGACAGACTAAAAGATATAAAGCCAATTTTCCCTTTGACAAAACATTTATTGGACGTAAAAT
Organism: Tadarida brasiliensis; assembly: GCA_030848825.1. NCBI lineage: Eukaryota > Metazoa > Chordata > Mammalia > Chiroptera > Molossidae > Tadarida > Tadarida brasiliensis. The sequence goes on along the minus strand of CM061267.1, from coordinate 69,364,478 downwards.
ACTTGCCAGTTACTGTGCTAGGTATTGGGAATAAGAAGCTATGAATAACTTTGAACAAATTGATAGAAGAGTTTAAAAATTAGACCCTCTCTTCAATTTATGGTAAAATGTCTGATCCACAGAGCTATGTTATTATATACATTTTTCTAGGCATTCAAAGAATTCTGCAAAGAATTCTATTGTATATTCAGGGAAAATTCATAATGAGACAACAAAGAATAGTTACATGTATATGGACACATACATTATACAATCTCATTCAGTAAGACAGATTTTATTACACAATAGTATAGACACAGAATGCTATTCATTCTGAAGGAATCAGGTTGCCTGGGTATGTCATACCTAAAGCACTGAGGAACATCTCTTGGCCCCAGGACCTCAACCTGTGCTTTCTTCACCTTGCACCTGCTGCCAGGCCATTCATAGAATTTTTCCCAGGTCCTTCCTCCTATCTCCCAGATCCCACTTTTTCATCATTGCCCCCACCACTGTGCTGTACCTTTATTGCTTCATCTGAATGGTCTACCTAAAGCATGTACACACCTTTTAGCTCAACCAAAGGCAACTATGGCAACATAGTTTTTAGGCCATCTATGCAGTTGAGATGCAAGTATTTATTCTTAAAAAAAGAAAGAAAGAAATGTTAGAAGTCAGTGAAAAGTAAAGGACACTATAAATGGAGAGGAAATGTAGGTATTTCCATGTGATTATCACCAACTTTTATAAGTGTATTTCCATAGTTATTTTTCTGGTTACTCAAAATTCTAATGTAGTTGATAAAAGGATCTTAAGAACACGTTTCAAACATGTCACAATATGCCAAGAACATACAAGTATTCACACACACACACACACACACAAAGGAAAAAGAAGATATGAGTGTCCATCAAAGGGGAAAAAAATAAGAAAGATGATGACAATTATACAAATATGAACATAGTACTGACATGTTGCCCAGGGATAATTATAGAGCAGTAGAATCCATGAAAACGGAATGTTCCAATAGATAATAATGTCTGTTATTTTTCTCCTGAAATTTATAAGCTACAACTCCATATATTTTTTGCCCACAGCAAATACCAAAATCTTTTCAAGTTTCACTGCTTAAATGCAATACACTAGATTATATACAAAAACAAAACAAAACAAAAAAACCCAAGTCATTTCCAAATTGATGGGAAATAATTTATTGAGAAGATTGAACTGTAAAAATCATTCAAAGTTCATAATTTTACAACTGAAAAAGTTGGTAGTACAAACGATTTTTCCTAGGATATTTAGAAAATATTCAATATTATATTTTAAGGGAAGACCAAGAAAATGCCTTGGAAATGCCTGGGGATGGGGGAAGAAGGCATTAAAATGCACTGCATTTTATGCTATTTCTGTTAAAATGATAGTTTTTTCATGGTAATTACTCAACAAAGATAACATTTACATACACATATAAATCAAGTTTAAAATAAGTGTAACTGATTCCACAGTTATCAAATCAATACACAGGAGAGGTTTACAGACAAAAAGTATACATTTACATGGACCTCTAATTAAAATTATTGTGTGGTAGATAATAGCAAACCTCATTTCTGAGTTTCTGGAAAATATTTTATAAATTCAAATAGGTAATATAGTTCAGAGATAATTTAGAATTAGATATATATTATATAATTGCTAATTTTGAATAAATTACTGATTTCTTAAACAAGGTTATAAATTATAAACCAGAATTAAAAATTTTATTTTTACCTTAGTGAAAACCAAAATTTACAGATATTTGTTATAAAATATTCCCATCTCTTCTGTGACATTAAGAAAATTTTTAGTGTAAGCTACAACATCATTTTGGAGACAGATTCATGAGTTCTAATTTTTAAAAGCTTGTAAATTTGCAGTTTTAGACTCATCTGATATGCAGTGTGAAAATATTGGTGCAAATAATTATTTATTCTTGAGTGCTATGTTTTCATTCACTGAAGTTTCCTAAACAAAAGAGTCGGAATTTAGTTCACAGTTTATAAACTTTGCACAAATTTTGTTATGATAACCTGTTACCTACAGAGGAAGTTATCCATAAACAAAAACAATCTGGTATTTGCTAATTTTATAAAATCCATTGTAAAACTTCCTGGTCTGAATCTTTAAGCAACCAGATGTTAATGTGAACCATAACCAGGGAGAGGGAACAATTAACAATATCAGAGAAAGTAGATGACATAAAGAGAGTTAACACTCAGTATTAACATATGTAATTAAATAAAGTTTCATTTTTTTACATTGACCAACTAATCTAGTAACCTAAATTTTGGAATTTCTAATCCATCTAAGGTTGTTGTCAAATTCAGTAATTGAAAATGCAATGCAGTGTAGAAAATACATTTTTCTGTTAATTTTAAAGATATTTACAGCTTAATATTTTTTGAAACAAATAATTTACTCAAATAAATTCTCACAATCATTTGCTGGTTCCTATGGCCATCTATTAACAATTATTTCTGAATTACATAAATGTGTTGATCACCAGCAAGTAAATCTTGTTTTAAAAAACATTGATAAATGGGAACAATGATCAAACTGGAGGATTCCCACTCATGTCTCTGGTGTAGTCTAACTTGTGATTTGTAGTGATCCAATATTTTATATAAATATTTTATGTAAATATTTTATATAAATACAAAATTCAACAATTTGCTTTCTTAAGTCTAGAGGGTATATGAGATTATAGATATCTTTACAAATACAAATTTTGTTCAGAAATTGGATTTTATTTTAGGAGATACACTCCTAAACACAAAATGTATTTTATGAATTATCTTAAGCATAAGGAAACACACTTATTCATTTTTATTATTTAAGAAAAAATTCTTATAATACATTGCAAAATATTTGCTAATGTAAATGCAACAATTTTTATTTACCTAACCTGTTACTTCACACTGTAGTTAGAATCAATTTTATAAAGGTAAAATTTTGATCTAGTGTGAAATTAGCAATCTAGTTTAATTCAAAAAGTCAAAAGATTTATAGAGGTAATATTTCTAATTCAAACAGAATTTTGCTGGGTTTTAATTTTTCCACAGAATACTGAAATAAATAATTTTTAAAGCTTTGTTTTAAGATGTTTTAAAGGTTTCAAGTATTCTACATAAAGATTTTAGACAACACTGAATTCTTTTTTTTTTTTAAGTTATTTTAAGTTTTGTTTTACTCCATGGTAGAAGTATTGAATACTTTTTCCCCCCTCCAAAATCTCATTTTCACCTGAAATAATTGTATTCAGGTTTTCTCAGCAGGTAAAGTATACATTCTTACAAGGTTTCAAATTTCAGAATTCCAATAGTGCATTTAAACCGAGCACCCACTGAATCACGTTCTCTATTCTGTGTGTGTGTGTGAGTGTGTGTGTGTGTGTGTGTGTGTGATCTTGTAGTTCTGTTATTTACATTGAATTTTAGTCTTTTAGCTCCTCAGAAATACCTTAGTAAACCCTCAGCATTTGCTAACCACTTAATAATTGTGAACCGGCCAGTCCCTTCAAGTAGATCGTTAACCACAAGGGTGCCTGACAATTTCCAAATCATACCCTCTGTCCAAAAGGAAAAGATAGGGCTTTGTGAGGCCGAAAGGAAGCGAAGGAAAACAAAACAAATGTAGCTCATGCTGAAAGTGAAAAGTGCTTGGACAGATTAGTATTTTCTTTTCTGCAAGGCGTTCTGCCAACTTTTTTTTTTTTTTTTTTTTTTTAAATAGAGAAGAATTATTTTTCGGTCTGATTTTTCAGTTTCTTGGAAAGTGTGGGTATTTCCCAACCCCACCGGCCCCTCATAATTATTGTTGGTTGTTTTGTTTTTTCCCCCATCAGCCTACATCTCAAACTGCTGATACCCCCGCCTCACTGTGTTAAAACCCCAACTCTGGGCGACCCTGGGTTTGGAAACTCCGCCGACTCCCGACGACACATCCTTCTCTCCCTCTCACGCTTCTTATTTTAGTCGCAAGATTCTCCCACTCCAGTTGCAGGGAAAGCCGGAAATTTTCATTTAACTCCCCCCACCCCACCCCGCTCTCTCCTCCTCGCCCCCCACTTGGAGCCGAGAGCCGGGGAGCCGGGAGGCTCAGAGCACAGCCGGTCCCGGCCGCCGCCTCTTCTCTCCGGAAGGCTTTAATTTGCACACTTGCTCGCCACTGCGCCGCGAGCCCCCAACCCAGCCGCCCTGCGGGTCTCGGGCAGAGCTGGCCTCCCGAGCCTCCGCCCCCGCCCCTGCTGCCTCCCCGGCTCGGGCCCCGAGCCCCGGCCGGAGCCCCGCGGCCCCGTCCGCCCCCAGCGAGCCGCGCGGGCGGCGCCCTCCTCCGTCCCTCCGCCCTCCGCCGCTGTGCCCACCCCCTAGCCGGAGAGAGTGCTGGTGACTCCTTCCTCCGAGCTTGGTTACCTGCTCCGCGCCGCCGTGGACACGTGCGGAGGTCGGGCTGACACTCGCAGCCCCCTTGGGAGGCCAGATGCGGCTGGGTCCCTCAGGTGAGGATCTGGGCGTTCGGGTGGGTGGGCTGCGGTGTGGGGGAGGGGATCCCCGGGGGGGATTTGGGGGCTTGACTAGGGTCGGAAGCGAGGGTGTGGGTATGGGTGATTGTTGGGGTGGGGGGGTACGTCTTCTGAATCCACTTTGATTAACCCCTTACGAACCGAGGAGGTATTTACGGGGGCCAGTTTGGGGGAGCTAAAGGAGCTTCTCCTAATCTGGCTAGAGAAGGACATCACACACTAGGGACACCCCCCAACACTGAGATCCTGTGCCTGCTCCCACATAGCCGTGCGCAAAAACACCCACACAAACACTCCTTATCCAGTTTCTTCAAACGGAATTTAACTCCACTGGGACAGTCATACAATAATCCACATTTAGGGTTGAAAACGCACTGTCTCTGGGGACTCCGTGCGGGAGAATGTGTTTCCGTGCCCCATATTGATTTCCCCACGAGAGCTCCCTCTCCAGCTCGCAGAGGTGTGGATGTGGGCTCCACCTTCCCACCACGAGGTAAATGTTAAAGCAGGCGTCTTGCTGGCAACCCCTGAGGGCGTGTTATGCACACTTGGAGGAGTGTACGCAGGCTGCCAGTGCCCAGGCTTGAAGCCCCGCAAGGACTCACGTTTGCTCCAGTTTTCCAGTTTACTTTTAGAATTTCAAATATCGGAGTTCAAACGCACACCCCGCAGTGAGCAGCTCCAGCCCTGCAACGCGCCGGTCAGTGTGCACTTGGGCGCATCTGTGTGTGCGCACACGCGGGAGCCGTGGTCCCCGGTGCGGCCTCTTGTCGCAGCGCTGGTGGCGACCCTTGCGGTGCTTGGAAGGCTTCGAGAGAGGCACATGAAGGATTTCATTGAGTGTGAAGACAGAGAGCAGAGACAGAAAGCAGAAGGAGGCGGCTGCAGCCTTTGTAGTCGCGGAGGAATGCGGAAATGTTGAAGCACTATGTCAAACTTTTTGAAATGGGGTCAAGTCACATTCAGCCAGCGTGGGAAAGCAACAACAACAACAAAAAAAAAGTGGAGGAGAGGGGGGAAAAGGCACTGCTGCTCCCGTTTCTCTCCGCCGGAGCCGACGGTCCGGGGAGCGAGGAGGGGGGAGAGCCAGGGCGGGTGGTGCGGAGCGGGGCGGGGGCAGCGGGCGCAGTTCCCTGCGGGGGTGGGACGTCCGCGACGCTTCCTTCGCTGCAGAGCCTAGGACTGGAGGGGCGGGGATGGGGGGGTGGGACACGAGAGGGCGGGCTGCGCAGCCGGCGGCGGCTCCTCCGCTACCTGTGTGGCCCTCGGCCTGGCTCAGATCCCCCGGCAAACTCAGGGTGCTCGTTCCTCGGCTCCCCCAGGATTCTCCTCCCCCTTTAAGGAGAGTTTTGAATGGATTGAGTGTGAAAGGCTCCATTCTCGCTGCGGTCCCCTCGGCCCACACGCCGTGGGGGTCATGCCATTTATTTCTTTAATTCCTGGAAGAAGGCGAGCAGGCCAGCGGTGCGGGGCAGGTAATTCCGAGGTGGCCCGGGAATTCCGGACACGCGGCCGGTGCGGCGAACATCCTGCCGAGGCCGCGGTAGCCATAGGTTGGAGGTTGCCTGGGCACTGCATTGCAAATGAATGGGGAGGGAAGGTGACCGCCCCCCCCCCACCACCCCGCACTTTGTTGTGCGGAGGGCTCCGGGGAGAGACTGGCTGCAGAAGGCAGCAGGCCTTAAGCCGAAAGGGGAATGGAAACCTCTGTTTGCTACCTACATCGGAGATGATCCTGGGAGTAGGGAAAAGTTCTCGAGTCCGGGCCGCGAGAGTGGAGCCTCTTCTCTCTTACCCCTGGAGGCTCAGCATTAACTCCCCCCACACCCACCCTTTTTCATGGGGAGATTGAATTTTACTCAGGTGGGAATCGGTTGGACATTTCAGGGCGGGTCACAGTTGTTACCTTCCTCCTGAAGTTATTCTTTAAAGAAACAAGCTAAAATGTGGGGAACACCCCTTCCCCCACACTTAGGGTCCCGTGGGTGACTCCCTCAATCCAGGACCCCCAACGTTCACCAACCCCCGAGTAGCGGGAACCTCAGCTCTCCTGGACCTAATGGGTTTCCACCAGGGAGGTCCTCCGCGTCGGCGAAGGAAGAATGCCGTTTCCAACCCAGACTCCTTTACCCCAAAAAAGATCATTTGTGATGCAAGTCATTTTTAAATGTCTCCTAGTAGAAAAAATGAAAGTAGAAAGAAAGGAAGCAATTTTCGAGCAGATGTCTGACCACCCCTTCTCGCACACTCCCAAGCATCGGGTTACAGGGTCCTGGGAGCCCCCACCCACACTCTGCGGCCCCACACGGGTGGACTCACAGTCCCTCCAAAGCAGCTTATGCGCGACCCCTGAACGTCCCACGGCACCCTGGCGCCCCTCTCCCTGCGCGTCCAGGCAGGAAGGATAGCAACGCAACACAATGATCTAGGGATAAATATTAAGCCGTGACATTGACGTGCCCGGCGCCTCCCCTCCCCCGCACTCCCGGCACACTCTGGGCTGCTCGGCACGCCCCCTCCTGTTCCACTGCGTCCCGCGCCGCGCGCCGCGCTCATCCCCGAGGGGCCCCTGCAACCTCTCCGGTCGAAGACAGTTCCAGCCCTACAGGGAAAGAAAAGTAACTTCGCTTTTCTCGGAGGAACCAGGAAGGATTAATCGGCCTGGGAAAAGGCAGGAGCGCGTGGAGGGTAGCGACGGGGGCTTCGTGAAGGAGGAGGAGGGGAGTCTGCAGGAACTCCCAGGAAGGCGCCTGGGATGTCTGATTGCATTTTCTTCTTGTCCTCCCATCTCCTCTTTTAGGTGGAATGATTGTGGACTGAGACGCGCTCGGGCAGAGACTATGTAATCGGCTCGGTGTCTGTGCAGAGGACTGCGCTTAGGGGAGGGAAGAGGAGGGATCGGCTCTCTCTGCGACTCGGCAGGCGGAGTTTAGCGGCGGTTCCAGAGTTGCGCCCGCCCGCGGGGAGGTCGCTCCATCCAGCCCCGGCAGCCGCGAGAGCCCGAGCGCCGGAGCGCGGTAGTCGGCGTGGGTGAGGGAGAGCTAGACCCAGCCCCGGGGCGCGAGGGAGCGGGCAGAGGAGTCCCGGAGGAGGCGAACGGCGGCCGCGAGCGAGCCGAGCGCGCCCCCAGCCCGCTCCAGCAGCGCCGCGCCGGGCAGCGTCCGGGCGGTATGGAGAAGGACGGCCTGAGCCGCGCGGACCAGCAGTACGAGTGCGTGGCGGAGATCGGGGAGGGCGCCTATGGGAAGGTGTTCAAGGCCCGGGACCTGAAGAACGGAGGCCGTTTCGTGGCGCTGAAACGCGTGCGGGTGCAGACAGGCGAAGAGGGCATGCCGCTCTCCACCATCCGCGAGGTGGCGGTGCTGAGGCACCTGGAGACCTTCGAGCACCCCAACGTGGTCAGGTGAGCCGGGGAACTGTGCCCGTGCCGTCGGGGGCCGCGCGCCTGGAATGTGCCGGGCCGGGGGATCCACTGGCCCAGAAAAGTGCCGGGGAGGAGGGCGGCTGGGGATACATGGCGCGACCCATTGATCTTACAAAGTGAGAGAAAGTTTTGTCGACTGAGCCACAAGCCAGAACCGGTGACCTTGCCAGACAGCGAGCAGAAAGACAAATCAGAAAATGTGACCTGCGCAGGCTTCCCTCCCTGCCGGCCCTGAAAGGGGGTTCGAGAAGTTAATTGTGTTTTAGGCACAGAACAAGCCAACCTATGACACGCCCTGCCGGTCCCTACATAGTTCCCTGGCCATTGGGGGATTTTTGAGAGACTGAGTATAAGTGAGAGGTTGCAGGACACAGTGATAATTAGAAGGAAGATAACTTTACTGGTATAAATAAGGTTTAAAAATGCAGAAACAATATTCCAGTCACACCCACAGTTTCTTTTTATGAAATAGTGATAAGCAGGATTCCTGATGGTCTAAGGACCAAAGTACTGATACCCATTCTCCAACAGTGTGGTTTGAAATATTTATTCCAAAAATATTGCCCATCTGTATGTATTAGTTTATGCCTGTGGGCCAGCGTAGTCTTTGGACTACTGCTCCAAAGGGGTAGATAGGTATCCAAAATATGGAATCTTTAGATTCTAAATTCTAAATTCTGCCTTTGCCTTTTCTGGAGGGTTGTGCAAGTGGATGGGAAGACAGCAGTTCTTGAAGCCTCTCCTGTGTGGTAACCAGGAGAAAAGTGTGTGTGACTTAGGGTAATGGTGTTTTCTTAGTGATCCTGGAATTTCCCCATTGTGTGTTTGACATTGTGTGGTGTTTTCTCCTTTTATTTTCTAAACAGATGCATAGTTGTAAGTCAGAAAGGAATGCACAGAAACTTCTACAAATTAGAGTGATTTTACCTTTCTCAACTCTTAAGATAATGTGTTGGAAAAAGGTCTTGGGGTCTTCTTCCTGTCTTCTCATCCATCTAGGGATTCAGCTCAACAAATACGTGCCTACTGTGTACACTGTGGCTGAAAATATGTAAATAAGGACAGCTAAATATTTTTGTAACAAGTCAAACAATTTAACATTAGTCATCAAAGTGGAGAGACCCAAGACTGACCTTTGAAATACCAAGCTCTCTACAGACTCAGGGAGCCCAAGTGTCTCAAATCGTCCTGGGAGGTTTTAACTTGTCTCCTCTTATCCCAAGCCGGGTGATTTGTGTGGCACTTTGTTCCCAACACAGTTAGACTCTGGCTAGAAGGCAGCAAAGAATCATAAATACATAAATAAAGTAATAAATGGCTATAAAGATAAGGACCCCATTATATCTCCACTTTAACCAGTGAAGCAGAGAGGCACAAAAGATAATGAGACTGGGAGAATAGTGTTTTAGGAAGATGGGATCATATATAAAAGCAATAGGTTACCTTTTGTGTGTGTGTTTTCTTTGTTGAAAAACCACAAAAATTCTTTTTTTGGGGGGTGGAGTCTTTGAGATATTGGAGGGAAAGGGGAGGATACATTTTGTCCCCTGTAGCTTAGTTATCTTCCTAGAGGAATGAATCACCTAGTTGTTACCCAAAGGATGAATTCCATTACAATTTTAGGACAAAAATTCTTGTTTTATTTTTTGTCTTACCTATGGAGAGTGTCCAATCAAGGATGATCATCATGTGTATAAATAAGATGCCACCCTTGCAATGTAGAGGTGTTAGACAGGCACCACTGTGTAACACTATTTTTTACAAAGCAGAATCTATTCTTGTAACAGAGGAAGGTTGTTTTTGCCATTGTGCTAGTCGATTTTGGCTCATCTATCTTAATCTCTTGATTTATCCTCCTGAGGTTGGTGTATCTTCAGAGATTTTTAACTGACCCATGACAGATTTTGTACTGAGAACTTTCAGAAAGCTATACTTATGAACTGAAGACTTGGGTCGTTTTCTAAAATTATCTTTACATGGTAAGTGTTGATAATGACACCTACCTCTTACAAGTTGTACGGAGAAACTGATATAGTATATATGAGAGCACTTTGTCAATTTAAAAGTGTTTCAAATATCCAAGAAGTATTTGCGTTCAAGCAGATTAGTGGGGCCCTTGTCTTGGAGCAGGTTCCCAGTGAGGATCAGGTCACCTGACCTATGCTATAGAATAAATCATACTCAAACCCAGACATTATAGGCTCTGAAACCAAGAAGCTACTTGAGTATAATGAGTCTGTAGTTTGTCAGAAAAGCCCATCAGTCATATGCCATGAAATTCAGTGACACTTGAGAAAATTATTGATGATGTCATCCTCACAAGCTATACATCTCCTTTCCAGTTTGTTTCCTTCCCCTTTCTTCTCTTCTGCCTCTGCTGTGGAGCAATCATTGGCCCCCATGACTTGCTTGGCTAGACTAGGATTCTGGACTTTAGAGATTGCTGATATTTGCTCAGCCAGGGTCAGGAAATCAAGGACAGGTGACAACAATTCTATTCCTTCCAGGGGAGAGTTGTCAAAGTTGAGCCCCCAAACTTGTGATTTATTGTTGCCCCCACAGGATTGTTGCCTGGTTCTTTAAAGTTTTCTTAAAAGGGCAGATGCCTTTCTAAGTGCCTTCAAGTCATAAGTCATTGATCATAATTATAGGCCCTTCCCACAGATAGTTAAGCCTCTAAGCTTGAAGGAGCATAATAAACATATTAGTTGTTTTCAAAAGTTTAAGGTTTAATTTTGATGGATTTGCCAGAAAAGCTGACTTGTTATTGCTGGCACTGGCACTGCCTTGCCTACATGCACAGGGATAATGACTTGAAATTCTTTCTTAACTGCAGGTGATGTATCCCAGGCTTGATCAGTGTCTGGGATGTAAATTTACTCTTACTTTACAGTTGCCAATCCCAAATCCTAGAGCCTTTGCCAGAATCAGACTTCAGGATGAACGTATATTGCAGCTTTGCACTCTGCAAATGAATTCTGTTTTACATTCTGAACTAAATATATATATAGGCAGATAAAATAACATGTTTTATCAGCAATCTATTCATTCATCAAATTAAAAAAATTTTTTTTTCTTTATTGATTTTAGAGAGAGGAAGGGAGAGGGAGAGAGAGATAGAAACATCTATGAGAAAGAACATCAATTGGCCTCCTCCTGCATGCCCCCCACTGAGGATTGGGCCCACAACCTGGGCATGTGCCCTGACTGGGAATCGAACCAGAGACCTCTTGGTGCATGGGTCAACGCTCAACCACTGGGCCACACTGGCCTGGCCATTCATCAAATATTTATTGAGGGCCTACTATGTGCCAGACTCTGCTTGAAGCTGGGGATACAGCAGTGAACAAGTCAGAAAAAGTCTACACTTCTAGAACTTACCTTGTAATGGGATGAGAAGTTCTTTTTTCTTTTTAAAAAATCATTTATCTTTATTTCCATTGGCTTACTTTGCTATATTTAACCTATACAGTTTTATAGAGCAACTAATTTTTGCGATAATTTGGTTACCAAGAGTTTGCTGATTAAATGGATAAGACAACCAAAACATTAATCAGAATCAGATGCTTTTTGAAAATTAAATTTCACCTTAGAGACATACAAATAGATCTGTTTAAGAAGACATTGACACATAACTAATATATATGATGAACATTTGAGCTCTATTTATTCAAAAAGGATTTAGGAAAAACCTACTGTTTAAAAACCATGGGGCTCAGTGCTGGGAAAGATAATGAGTAAATCATACCTGGCTCCTTTCCTCCAGTAATTTCCCTGTGTTGGAAGGAATAAGGTGATCACCATAATCCTGATACATGATAGTATTGTGTCATTTTAGAGATCCTGGTAAGTGCTACTAGTGTTGTTCTTAGGGATCAAATTTGTTAGTGTAGCAGTAAAAGTAATTCAAATTCAAGTACGGGTTCCAGAAACTAAAACTCATGGCGCTTCAGTGAATAAACTTGTGATGTCTAAATATGTTCAATTATTTTTATTAGCATATTTAATCATTGCTTAAAAAAAAAGCCAACAGAGGAATTTCTCTTGCATGTGAGTTTTTGACTCGTGTGTGGAGTTCCCATACATATGTATGTATTAAATTTGATTATTTCTCTCTTGTTAAAAAGAAATAAATAAGCAAGCAAGCCAACAGAAAAATCCACACAGCTCAATGATTATTATTCAAGGGAAGTTTTCCAACTTTCTCTTTTTTTTAATCCTCACCTGAGGACATTTTTTTGCATTTATCTTCAGATAGAGAACGAGGGAGAGAGAGAGGAAGAGAGAGAGAGAGAGAGACATCGATGTGAGAGAGACATTGAGTGGCCCCATCCACATGACCCCAACCTGGGCCGTGGACAAACTGCAACCAAGGTACATGCCCTTAGTGGGAACTGAACCCTGGACTCTGGTCCATGGGCCGGTGCTCTAACCGCTGAGCCAAACCAGCCAGGGCCTGAGGATACTTTTTTTCATCTGTCTTCAGATGGGGTAGGAGTGAGGAAGGGAGAGAGAGAGAAACACTGATGTGAGAGAGACACATCGATTGGTTGCCTCCCGCAAGACCTCAACTATGGCTGGGGACCAAACCACAACCGAAGTATGTGCCCTTGACTGGAATTGAACCCACAACTCTTTGGTCTGCAGGCCGATGCTTTAATTGCTTAGCCAAACTGACCAGGGCCTAACTTTTTCTTTTTAAAGATCTCAGTAATATCCTGGCTGGTTTGGCTCAGCTGTTAGACTCAACATCAGCCCATGGACCAAAGGGTCAAGGGTTCGATTCTGGTCAAGGACATGTAACTGGGTTGCAGGTTAGATCCCAGGCCCTGGTCAGTGTTGTGCAGGAGGCATCCAGCTGTGTCTCTCTCACATCAATGTTTCTCTCTCTCTCTCTCTCCCTCCCTTCCACTCTCTCTAAAAGATCAATGGAAAAATATCCTCAGGTGAGGATTAACAACAACAAAAAAGATCTCAGTAATATATATCATAAAAAGAGAATTAAGAATGTGATATTCTCCAGGAAACCTAATTATTAACAGGGTAGAAGAAACATGGCATATTATTTGATGCAGCATAAAGCTGAATCTTCTGGAAATCCTTCTGAATAAAAGTGTTTCATCCGAAAAACACATTTATTAGGGCTTGTTTCAGTGAAAGGAAAAGCAAGAGTTTAATTCTCTTTTTAAGTTTCAGTATGTTAAAAGTATGTTTGGTCCCTCATTCTCTGAGTTCCTTGAGAAGTTTCCAATTTATCAGGGTTATTTAGTCAATAAACATGTTCGCAGTAATATTCTGCTCATGCTTTGTTTCTGCAGAAGAACTTGACAATGCTGAGTTGTTGACATTGCACTTGTATTCTTTTTTGCATAACTATTATCACCATGGAATTATTAGACTTTCTCTATCAAGAAGAAAATGGCATATAAGAGGGAAACTTGTATAAACTTGAATGTCTAGTGGTGTATTTTCCTATGTTTAAGACATGGGTAAATCAATATCTATGAAAACAGACTCCTTGTTAAAAGTAAATTATCTTTAAAAAACAATATGCCTCACTATAAATGATTCCCTAGGGTTTTTTTTTTTTTAAGAATGAAACATCCAGTACTTGTACTATGTCATTGTAAACTCATGGATATTAAGGTTGGAAGACACTCTGGAAGTCTTTCAGCCCTTTTATGTTACAAAGAAACTAAAGCCCAAGTTAAGCAACTTATCATGCCGTGTTGTAGTTGTTGACTTGTTCTAAGAGCTGAGTAGCAATTTAAAAAAAATTCTTTTTAATAGTGTGTGATGGAAGAAGTTAAATAAGTACATTTCTAGTTTGAAAAAATGAATATGTGTAGACAAAGGTGATGGTTTGCCAGGAATAAATGACATACCAATTCAGGAAATACCTGAATTCTGCAGCCTGTCCTATTGAAGTATATCTGTAAAAAGTATGATGATTATCCATTAAATTCTGCTTTTAAAGAATTTGGGCAGGTCCTGTCCTGGCTGTGTAGCTCATTTGGTTGGAGCATCATCCCGATAGGCCAAGGTTGTGGGTCTGATCCCTGGTCAGGGCACATACAAGAATCAACCATTGAATGCATAAATAAGTGGAACAACAAATCAATCTCTCTTTCTCTCAAATGTCAATAAATAAAATTTAAAAAAAGAATTTGGGTACTAACTATGATCATTTAAATAGCTATAGTTAGTAATACAAGTAAATAATGCAGTTAAATAAGTAATAATATTGAGTTCATTTTAGACAAAGAACAATAGGAAAAATAAATGCTTGGTACTTGTCTGATGAGTGAACTATTGTATAATGTGGCTCTGGTATCTACTACTCATTTAATGAAATAAACACCATAATACTTTAAAATTAGGCAGCATAACAACCTCCAGACATATAAACAAATATGTTACCCATGCTTCTGGAAGAACTAATTGCACTGTTACTGCTATTTCTCATGACGTTCAGATGAGCTTTTCTGTCTTCTTAGGAAGGACATTAATTGTGAGCTTCTTGGTGTGGTGGATCATAGCGGAGATGAAATCTGGATGCAGGAGGATTGGTGATGGGAGAAGGTAGTGTGTATAGTGTTGGGCTTTGTCAGAGGGCCAGGAGGCAGCACTGAAAATGAGCGCTGGTGGTTGGTAACAAACATGCCTATGTAAAGGTCACCATTTGAGTGATGATCTGTAAATGCTAAGTCTGCTGGGCAGGCGGGGCAGCAGTCAGAGGGAGGAGTTTGATAAGACTCACTGGGCGGTTGTTTTGAATATCACCAGTTGGCTGCCATACTTTTACCAGCTGCACCTGTAGCTGATCTCCACTGAGAGGTGACGTAAAGGCACCTTAAGGCATGTGACAGGAATCTGTGAATGTGCAGTAGTAGCCTGGAAGTCCATTTGGGATAGGATAATTATTAAACATTTAGAAGTTTGCCTAAATTTGGGCAACTACAGGCTTCGTCATTTATGTAGCCATTTTAATGATCTATTCTTAATTGTCTGGCCTTCCTAAAGGATTTTAGTTCAGTAGAATTAGAATCACAGTATAAGAACTTTGGAATTGGATGGGGTCTTAGCTTTAACTTAGTCCCACCTGCTTTGGTCTATGTAGGAATTGTTTTGTAAGTGCATAAAAGAATAGTCATATTTTTAGTCATCTGTTTTATTCCACATTTATACACATTGTAGGTACAAATTGAGAATAGCTAATGTTAAAACACAGGATTATATCCATTGTCAGCAGGAAAGAATGACTAATGGTCATTGCATATCTGAAAACACTCCCTTAGGATGTAAAAGTATTTTCAGTTTAATGATTTTATGTTTTCTGATGTGAGGATAAGGATTGCATCTTTTATATTCATAGATAACACAGTGTCCATAACTGTTAGTTGTCCAGTATATGTGTCCTGAATGAATGAAGTAAAATAAGTTAAATTATTCTTGTCCTTCTGGAGTTGCCTGCAGTGTTAGCAAGTATCTCAGGCTAAACACTGGGAGATCATTGGGCATTAACTGTAATGCATCTGCACACCAAGGCTATTTAGTTAGAGCCTTCAAATACTTATTGATGTTTTAAACTTCTCCTGTGACTGTCTTCAGCACTGGCTTCTGCTTTGATAGGATTTTCTTGTGTTCTTTGTGTGCATTTGTTACATGTATCCTACAGACGAGCAGTCTACTCTATTTCCCCATGTGCTCCTTGCCATCCACCTCTGTGACTTTAACTGGGGCTGAGCCCAGAAGGTGCATGTAGTGCCCCTCCCTGTACCACTGTTTCCACCTGTTGAAGTGCTACCCATTCTTCAGAGCCAAGCTCTAATGCCACCTTTGTTTTTGTTTTTGTAGTATACTGCTTTAATACCTCCATTTGATAAAACTTCTGCTTCCTGTGAACCCTGGCAACTCTGGACCTCCTTTATGGCACTTAATGTATGTCTGCCCCTTTATATTATTATGTCTGTTATATAAGATAAAATGTTCATCTTCTCCCTACCCACCCTCTTCTGATCCTCTGCCCTTTCACACCCCAATTGTAAGCCCTTGAGACAGGACCTGTCTTGTGGTCATGGCTATTTACATTATACATCTAGTGGAAATAAAATGAAAATAAGAACAAATGAATAATGGAAAGGAGGTCCAGTTGTTAAGGAGGGAACCATATGTAGTATTTCCATCACATGAATGTTAACACTAAGGAATGTCACATAAAGAGGGAAAATGAATCTGTATATTGGTTTATACTTATTTGGTTCTTGGGAAAAATAAAGAATACTGAAAAGAGAAAATTTCATTTTGTTTTTACTCCAATATGCATAGTTTATATTAAAGTAAGTTTTAAATTTAAGTCATTCCCATAGTTAATTAACTATACAGACTTGCACTTAATTCCATACACTGTAAAGAAGACGTTAACATTAGGAAACATGCACAACATTTGGTAAAAGTTGAAAATGATTTGAACATTTTAAAATGTACGAATGTAAGGAATCCGTTTTAATCAATTGCTTGAATTATTTTACTTTTATTTTTTCGCAATAATTTTAATATCATTGGCTTTCTATACTGGAAAAACTCTTAGATGGAGCAGAATTAAGTAAAACTTTACTAATAATTTCTAAAAGAATATCAAGATACTGAATTCCATTATAATTTTGTCTTCTACTTCTTTTCATAATTTATATACAGAGAATTTGGATTCCACCTTGAAAAACATACATTTAGTTCAGACGTATTCGTCCAGGCTGAACTAATTCTAGAGTCTCAAGACACATGTGGTAGGGGTATGTGTACATGTGTGTACATGTGTATAGGTGCACACAGTCAGTGCATACCCAAAACAGTTGAATGCAAGGTCCCTAAAAGAAGGGAGTGTTTTCTTGTGTTTTTAAAACAAAATTAAAAAATTTTTCATTTACAGTTGACGTTCAATATTAGGTGTACAACATAGGGATTAGACATTTATTTAAGTTAGAAAGTGATCGCCCCAGTAAGTCTGGTACTCATCTGACACCATACATAGTTATTACAATATTATTGACTATATTCCCTGTGCTGTACTTTACATCCCCATGACTGTTTTTATCACTGGCAATTTGCACATCTTAACCCCTTCCCCTTTTTTACCCCCTTCCAATCTCACTCCTATCTGGCAACCATCAAAATGTTCTTTGTATCTATGAGTTTGTTTCTGTTTTGTTTGTTTGTTTTGTTTTTTAGATTCCACATATAAGTTAAACCATGTGGTGTTTGTCTTTCTCTGTTTGACTTCTCTTAGCGTAATGCCCTCTAGGTCCATCGATGATGTGACAGATGGCAAGATTTCATTCTTTTTTATGGCTGAGTCATATTCCATTGTACATATGTACCATTTCTTCTTTATCCATTCATCTATTGATGGACACTTAGATTGCTTCCATATGAGCCGGTTTGGCTCATTGGTTAGAGCGTCGGCCTGCGGACCAGAGAGTCCCGGGTTTGATTCTCGCTAAGGGCACGTACCTTGGTTGCAGTTTGTCCCCGGCCCGGTTGGGGTGGTGTGGGTGGCAACCACTCGATGTGTCTCTCTCACATTGATGTTTCTCTCTTTCTCTTCCTCCCTGTCTCCCTCCCGCTCTATCTGAAGATAAATGCAAAAATGTCCTCGGGTGAGGATTAAAAAAAAAAACCGTGATAGAGTGAAGCCCCGAAAGTCAAAGCGCCAAGTGGCGAGGGACGACTGTATTGGTAATCTGGGTGTCACATTTACCCAATCTGTATGTTATTCATCAATGGATTTATTGTGGGAGGGTCTGAAGCTGCAGTGTTCCTGAGAACATTGTCAAAATGGATGGGAGCTTGATGATTTCTGTATTTCACTGTCACATTAACTCACAGAGGAGTTGACTTCTTTGCTTGTTCTTTCTTTTTAAATTTTAGAATCTCAAACAGAATTATTCCTTTTTTATGTCACACATTGGAATTTCTGCTTGTGAATTTTCTCAGGCTCTTCTTGTGACATGATTACCATATAACTTCTGAAATGTTATGTCACACTCTGCTGAAGTCACTCAAAGTTTCTGTCCACAGAAAAGAAGCAGTTTTCTTTTGGGGGCACTAATCAGTAGTAAAATACAGTAGTCCCCCCTTATCCGCAGTTTTGTCTTCAGTGGTTTCAGTTACCCACAGTCAACCACCATCTGAAAATACTAAATGGAAAATTCCAAGAATAAAAAATTCATAACTTTTCAATCCTGCGCAGTTCCGAGTAGTGGGATGAAATCTCGCGCCCTCCCACCAGGGATATGAATAATCCCTTTGTTCAGTGTCTCCACGCAGTATACGCAGTATAGGCAGTATATGCTCCCCACCCTTTGGTCACTTAGTAGCCATCTTGGTTATCAGATCGACTTGTCAGATCCACTGTCACGGTATCGCAATGCATGAGTAACCCTAATTTTACTTACTAATGGCCCCAAAGCACAAGAGTCGTGATGCTGGCAATTCCGATATGCCAAAGAGAAGCTATAACATACTTTAAGTGAAAAGGTGAACATTCTCAATAAGGGAGAGGGGGGATCGTATGCTGAGGTTGCTACATCATTCACTGCATCTCATCATGTGGGCATTTTATCATCTTACATTATCACAAGAGGAAGAAGAATGAGTATAGTACAATAAGATATTTTGAGAGACCATATTCACATAATACTTATTTACAGTGCATTGTAATAATTGTTCTGTTTTATTATTGTTGTTAATCTCTTGCTGTGCCTAATTTATAAATTTAATTTTAGCCTATGTATGGATATATAACAAAAAATATAGTATATAGTATATATAGGGTTTGATACTATCCGAGGCTTCAGACATCCACTGGGGGGTCTTGGAATCTAGCCCCTATGGATAAGGGTGGGGACTACTGTATCTTTTTTCTTTGCTTCCTTTTATTGCTAAGTAATGTCATAATTTGTGTGTTAGGTATTCCTAATGATTAGTATAAAACATTTACTTTTCCTAAAGTACCTTATTTTTAGAACATATAAAGTATAAAGTTAGGAACATTAATACTTAACCTCTATTCTGCAACAGAACAGGAAAAACAACCAACATCTTTGCATTTTAAGGGCAGACTTTCATACTTTAGGTTATTGGCTCTGACCAATACATTTTAAAACTTTTTAGTGGAAGCCAAGAAACTGAGTGGTTTCAAGTTGGGAGATTTAGATGATGTCTACATTCCAACCCTGTAGAATCACTTAAAGAAGTTATTAAATAGCCTTGGGTAAAAATGGGATATTTTCTTGTTGAACCATGAGAGACCAAGAAACAGATTTAGAGATTGGCCAAGAATGGACTTCCAGAGCTAATCATCAATGAAGTGTATTAAAATATGAGAGTCCCCTCAAAGAAAGGGTAAAGAATCTCTTCTCTGAATTAACATTAAGAAACAAAAGAAAAGTTGTGATATCCTGCTAGTCATCACACATTATTTTAAGCCCATGGGATTTAATCAGTGGTTATTTAGCTGTTAGTCATTAGACTAGAACTTAGGGTTGATGATGCCAGTTGGGTTCTCAACTAAACCGATTAGTTTTGCAAAGGGAAATGGCTATTTCAGAGGCATTACTTGCTACCCCTTAAATGTTGGCAGACGAATAGTGATGACATTGATCTTGAAGAGAACTATGTAAGAGCATGGTTGACTCATTGGTACCAATTACTAATCCTAGAAAAATATGATTTTTGGGAGGAATCAAGAGTAGGATCTTTGTTTTTGAAAAATGGTATAGTTCTCCCCTCCCCCCCAGTTTAGTTGATAAAATAAAATTAAGAGGTGAATTCATTATTAGGCAAATAGAGAATGGTCTGGAGATGTATTTTGTGATCTGAAGGGACCACATACTCATTAGAAGGAGGGAATAAGGTTGCAGAAGATGAGCTAAGTTGATGTAGAGGTAAGAAATGCAATATGGTGCCGATATAACACTGACAGAACAGGGACCGCTTCTGTACTGGGTGGGGCAAAAGTAGGTTTACAGTTGTGAGTATGCAAAACACAGAGTTTATTCTTGTATTATTATGTATTAATGATTGTATTTTTTTCCATACGAACAACTGTAGACCTACTTTTGCCCCACCCTGTATGTCTGAAAACTGGTGATATGAAAGTAGATGAAGGGCGGGGTTGGGGGAGGGATGAGATAAACCAAAGAACTTATATGCATGTATGCATAACCAATGGCTATAGACAATAATGCTTGGCGGGGGGCGGGATAGGGAGGAGGGTGTCTGCGGAGAAAAAAGAGAAACAGCTGTAACAAAAATAAATAAATTAAAAAAAAGAAAGTAGATGAAAATTCTGGCATATTTAGAAAGTCCTTAACCAGTGCAATTCTTTTAATTCCATAGTAATAAAATGATAAGTTTGATTTCTTGTTACTGGGGACTTTATTTTAACACATCTTTACATTGTGTATTTTGCCTACCACCCAAATATTTGTTGAAGTAATCATGAATTAATATACAATGTAGGCTTCTCATTAGAACATAGTCTCCATGAGGGCAGGAATTTTTATCTGTTTTTCTCACTGCTTTATCCTTAAAATCTACAACAGTGCCTGACACATAGTTCAATAAATATCTGTTGAGTGACGAATTAGTTAAACTGTGACTAAAGATTACTCCTATTGACTAAAGTAATTTTATTGACAGTAAAAATGTGTTATTTTTTTATTCACTCCTTGCTATTGTATTTAAAACTCTTTAGAAAATCATATAGTCTCGCCCTGGCCAGTTTGGCTCAGCGGTTAGAGCGTCGGCCTGCGCTCCACAGGGACCTGGGTTCGGTTCCCGCTAAGGGCATGTGCCTCGGTTGCAGTTTGTCCCCGGCCCTGGTTGGTCGTGCGGGAGGCAACCACTCGATGTGTCCCTTTCACGTCGATATTTCTCTCTCTCTCTCTCTTCCTCTCTCTCCCTCCCACTCTATCTGAACAAAAAATGGAAGAATGTCCTCGGGTGAGGATAAAAAAAAAAAAGAAAGAAAATCTTATAGTCTCTAATATAGTAAATTGGGTTCTGACATAGGAAGTAGGAGCTATTTAATAATTTAATGATTAGCAAGTAGATTGGACACTAAGATATATTCCTTCTAAGCTAATTCTTCCACTGATGTTTCATTAAATTACGAATATAATTTTAAACAGTATTAAGTGATATTTTAGATGGGCCTATCCATATCGTTTGTGACAGAATTAATTTAGATATTTTGGTGGAAATTTTAAGACATGGTTTCCGATTTTCTGGGTTATGAAATTCTGTAAGGAGGAGTGACTGACATATTTCCTAAAGCAGTGATTTTTCAACCTTTTTCATCTCATGGCAAACATAAACTAATTACTAAAATTCTGCTTCATATCAAAAAAAGGGTATTATATTTTTTGCCAATCTGACAAAAAAAAAAAAAATGGGTATAATTTTGATTCATTCACACCAGATGGCTATTGTTGGTTGTTGTCATTTTTTTTATTTGACAGTCTGAGGGAAAAGAGGTCAGTGTCCCCTGACTAAATAGTCAGGTGTTGCATGTTTAAAACTTTATTGAAGCACACTGGTTGAAAATCTCTGTCCTAAAGAATTTGACATAGATGTAAAGCCCTATATAAATGACTTCATTTGTCCTTACAAGTCGTGAGGCACCAGTGGCCAGTCCCACCATGACTCTTGTCCCAATACTACTGTTTGATGCTACCATTCCAGTCACCTTCATTCTCTGCTTAGATTGGCTGATTGTAATTATCTAAGGGGTCTAACATTACTTAGTCATGACCAGTTATAAAGAACAACAATAATAGCTCTGGCCGGTTTGGCTCAGCGGTTAGAGCGTCAGCCTGCGGTCCAGAGAGACCCGGGTTCGGTTCCTGCTAAGGGCATGTACTTCGGTTGCAGTTTGTCCCCAGCCCTGGTTGGTCGTGCGGGTGGCAGCCACTCGATGTGTCCCTTTCACGTCGATGTTTCTCTCTCTCTCTCTCTTCCTCTCTCTCCCTCCCACTCTATCTGAACAAAAAATGAAAAAATGTCCTCAGATGAGGATAGATTAAAAAAAAAAAAAAAAAAGAACAACAATAATAAATAAGGAAGGAGCCCTGGCCGGTTTGGCTCAGCGGTTAGAGCGTTGGCCTGCAGACCAGAGAGTCCCAGGTTCGGTTCCCGCTAAGGGCACGTACCTTGATTGCTTGGTGGTGCAGTTTGTCCCTGGCCCCGGTTGGAGTCATGTGAGTGGCAACCACTCGATGTGTCTCTCTCACATTGATGTTTCTCTCTCTCTCTTCCCCTCTTCCTTCTGCTCTGTCTGAAGATAAATGCAAAAAATGTCCTCGGGTGAGGATTAAAAAAAAAAAAGAAAGGAAAGAAAAAAAAGGGAAAAAAAGGAAAGGAGGAAAGAAAAAAGAGGAATAGAATAGAATGAAAATATGTGGTGCTCAGTCAATTGTCTGCTATATTGCAAGGAGTTATTAGAGTACCAAGAGAGTTGATTGTATTTTTTAAATTTAAAGTAATTATAGTTTTCTGTTACAGTTCTCGTTCTAGTGAGTGTTGCTGTGTAGTAAATTATTCCAAAATTTAGGGGCTTAAGGCAACCATTTTCTTTTTTTTAATTTTTTTTTTCTTTATTGATTTTAGAGAGGAAGGGAGAGGGAAAGAGAGATAGAAACATCGATGAGAGAAAATATTGATTGGCCGCCTCCAGCATGGGGATTGGGCCCACAACCTGGGCATGTGCCCTGACCGGGAATCAAACCGGCGACCTCTTGGTGCACGGGTCGACGCTCAACCACTGAGCCACACTGGCCTGGTGGCAACCGTTTTCTTATGCTCAGGATTCATTGGGTGGGGAATTCAGACAAAGCATAGTGAAAATGTACAGTATTTTTCTGCTCCATGATGTCTGAGGCTTCAGCTGGAAATGACACAGCAGGTGAGGGTTTGATTCATCTTGAAACCAGAGTTGTATGTGGGCTGGTTGATGAAGGCTGGTACCTGAGCTGGGGCTGTGGACCAAAACACCTATACCTGCCTCTCTGTATCAAGGCTTCGAAGTAGTTGGACTTACACGCGCTGGCTCATGGCTCCAAAAGCCAGTCTGTGTCCCTAGGAACAGGTAATGTTACTTCTGCCACATTCTGTTGGTTACAAGTGAGTTCAAGGATTCAGGTAGGGGACATACAGTATCTCTTACTGGAAATAGTGTTGAAGGAATTTGCTCCTTCCCAACCACTCCCTGCCCCCCTTTTTTTGATTTGTTTGTTAATCATGACATTAATATTTAGTGACTAGTACAGAGTGGTTTATGATTAAAAAACAAGGCTCTTGCCCCAACTATTCCCAGTACTCAGATACAAACATCTTTTAACTGGTTTTGGTGCTTCTGGTAGTTCCCTTCATAAATCTAGATAACATGCTATGCTCTATTTCTTGATATTTAAACCTCACATATTATCTATTGACTTCCTACTCTGAAAGATGGGGATTTAGCTCATCAATACTACTCCCTATTCATCTCCTTCAGCTTTTGTTAGATAGGGATATTTTTATTTCATATAATAATTTTAAATGTAACATAATATAAATACAATTTTTTTATTTAAACATCATATTTTTGTTCTTTCACTTTTGGCAGATTTCTTGATTCTCCATTTATTAAGAGAAGAATATTTTATCCCCCTAACCTTTCTTCCACCTCTGTACTCCCTTTAACATCATAACCTCTATCAGCTACTTTGCTAAAGTTGTTAAACATTTGTCTCTGTTCTACAACCACAACTACAGGTCCAGTGTTACAATGCTATGAGGCCATAGGAAGCCTTCTTTCTTAAATACAGACATCTGGATTCTTTTTTCTTATTCTGCATCACTTTTTAAAAATTACACCCTGTTTTGCGTGGCCAGAGTGGCTCAGTGGATTGAGCGTCCTTCCATGGACTGAGAGGTCCCAGTTCGATTCCCAGCCTGGGTGTGTGCCTGGGTTGCAGGCCCGATCCCCCATAGGGAGCATGCAGGAGGCAGCCGATCCATGTTTCTCCCTCGCATCGATGTTTCTATCTCTCCCTTCCTCTCTAAAAAAAATCAATGGAAACATATTTTTAAAAAATACTAAAGAAAAGTATGCCCTATTTTACATACGTCTTATTCGGACCATGGCTTTCTTGTAGTTTTGTTTTTCCTGGAGTCTATAATTGCCTTTGTATTTTTTTGTTGTGTTGCACTGTCTTTTTAAATATTTTTTTCTTTATTGATTTTAGCAAGAGAGGAAGGGAGAGGGAGAGAGAGACAGAAACATCAATGAGAGAGACAGAAACATCGATGAGAGAGAACATCGACTGGCCGCCTCCTGCACACCCCCACTGGGGACCAGGCCCACCACCTGCGCATGTGCACTGGCCAGGAACTGAACAGGTGACTCCTTGGTGCATGGGTCAATGCTCAAGCACCGAGCCACACCCGCTGGGCTATTTTTTTTTTTTTTTAAGGGAGAGAGAGAGAGAAACATCCATATGAGAATAAAACATCAGTCGGCTGCCTTCCGCATACCCCTTAATAGGGATTGAGCCCTCAACCCCAGGATGTGCCCTGACTGGGAATTGAACCGGGACCTCTCAGTCCGTGAGACTACACTCAGTCCACTGAGCCACACCGGCCGGGTGCACTGTTTTTCTTTATCATAGCCTAAACTTTTTTTCCCAAACCCTTCTTTATACTTTCTGTTTCTATAGACTTGTCCTATTTCCTGAAGTTTCTTTGTAGTTTTGGTTTACTCTGGACCACCATCACAATCAAGATATAAAACACTTCTCTTGCCCAGGCCAGTTTGGCTCAGTGATTAGATCATCAGCCCTTGGACTGAAGGGTCTCGGGTTCAATTCCCGGTCAAGGGCATGTACCTGGGTTGCAGATTCAGTCCCTGGCCCCAGTCAGGGTTGTGTGGGAGGCAACCAATCGATGTGTCCCTCTAACATCGTTGTCTCTCTCCCTCTCTCTCTTTCTCCCTCCCTCCCTTCTACTCTATCTAAAAAAATCAATTGAAAAATATCCTTGGGTGAGGATTAACAACAACAAAAAAACCCTTCTCTTACCCAGAAGTTCCCTCAGGCTCCTTTGCAGTCAGTATTCTCTCCTTAACCTGGACACCTGGCAACCACTAATGTTCTTTCTGACATTATAGATTATATTTGCCCTTTCTAGAATTTCATGTACATGGGATCAAACAATATTGTGTTCTTTTGTGTCTGGCTTTGAGATTCATTCATTGTGTTGACTATTCAATAGTTCATTCTTTCCCATTATATGGATTTGCCACAATATGTTTATCTGTTCACCTGTTGATGTTATTTGTGTTGTGTCCAATTTGAGGTTGTTATGAATAAAACTGCTGTGAACATTCATTCATGTACAGGTCTTTGTGTTGATATGACATGCTTTCATTTCATTTGGGTAAATACCTAGAAGTGGTTTGTTGGCTAATATATGGCAGATGTGTGTTTAATTTTTAAAGAAACTGCCAGTCTTTTCCAAAATGGTCTTACTATTTTATATCTCCACCAGCAATGTACAAAGTTTTCATTTGATTTGTATTGTATTCAATACTTTGGGTATTGTCAGCCTTTTTCATTTTAATCATTGTATTTTAGGTGTGAACTGATATCACATTGTGATTTTAATTTGCATTTACCTGATGGCTAATGTTGAACTTTTCATTTGCTTATTGGTCATTCTCTTACCTTCTTTGGGGAAGTTAAGAATTTTAAAACTGTATTAGCCTGTTGCATTGTAAGAGTTATTTATGTATTCTGAAATAGTCTTTTGTCAGGTATAATATGTGTTGCAAATATTGCCTTTTTATTTTCTTAAGTGTCTCTCAAAGAGAAGATTTTATTTATTTATTTGTTTATTTTTTTTATCCTCACCTGAGGACATTTTTTCATTTTTTGTTCAGATAGAGTGGGAGGGAGAGAGAGGAAGAGAGAGAGAGAAACATTGACGTGAAAGGGACACATTGAGTGGCTGCCACCCGCATGACCAACCAGGGCCGGGGACAAACTGCAACCGAGGTACATGCCCTTAGCGGGAACCGAACCCGGGTTTCTCTGTACCGCAGGCCGGCGCTCCGGCGCTCTAACCGCTGAGCCAAACCGGCCAGGGCTCAAAGAGAAGATTTTAATTATTCGAAAATCTAGTTTATCATTTTTTTCTTTGATGGTGTGTGCTTTTTTTTTTTTTTTTTTTTTAGTATCCTATCTAAGAAATCCTTGCTTACCTCAAGGCACATGGATCCTTGTACATGTTTTGTTCTAGAATTTTATAGTTTTTGCTTTTATGTTTATTCCATGATACATTCAAGTTAAATCTTTGCATGTGTCTTAAGGTAAGAGTCAAGCTTCACTTTTTTCCTATATAGATATCCAACTGTTCTAGCCCAATTTGTTGGAAAAACTATGCTTTCTTCATTTCCTTGGCACCTTTGCCAAACATTGATAGACCATATAAATTTGGGTCTATTTCTGGACTCTCTGTTCTGTTCCGTTGGTTTATTTATCTGTCCTTTTGCCAAAGCCATGATACTCTGATTACCATAGATTTTTAGTACAGCTTGAAATCAGGTAGTGTTAAGTTTTCCAACTCTTGTTCTTTTTCAAAATTGTTTTTGCAATTTTGCCTGCTGAAGTTTTTTGCTCAGAATTTTTCCATATATGTTTATGAAGGATATTGTTCTGTAATTGTATTTTTTTATAATGTCTCAGCTTTTGGCTTTGAGGTAATATTGACCTCATAAAATGAGTTGATAAGTGTTTCTAGCTCCTGAAAGATTTTCTGAAAGATTTCGTGTAGCTTTAGTATTATTTCCTTCTTACACATTAATAGAATTTACCAATGTAGTCATCTGGGCTTAGTATTTTCTTTACGGGAAGGTTTTAAACTACATATTCTATTTCCTTAAGGGTCATGGAGCCATAGAGGTTGAATCACTTTTTGTATGTGTTTTTCAAGGAATTTGTATGTTACATCTATGTTTTTTAATTTATTAGTATAAAATCTTTATCTTTATTCTCTTATCTTTTTTAATGTCTGTAGAATCTGTAGTAATGTCTCCTTCTGTTCCTGATCTTAGTAATCTGTATGTTCTGCATTTTTTTTCTTGACAATACAGGTAACACTTTTATCAGTTTTATTGATGGTAAACTAGTTGTTGGTTTTATTAATTTCCTCTATCATTTGTCTATTGTCTATTCCATTGATATTTATTTTTATTTTTATTTCCTTTTCCTACTTACTTTGGGCTTAAGTTTTTAGCTTCTTAAAAAGAAGCTTAGCTCATTGATTCTGGAATTTTCTTCTAATACAAGCATTTATATTGCTTTTTTGCTTTCCACAAATTTTTATATATTTTGTTTCTATTTTCACTGGATTCAAAACATTTTAACCTTATTTTGATTATTTCTTCTTTGACCCTAAGTTATTTAGATTTGGGTTTTTTAATTTCCAAACATGTATGGGATTTTTCAAATACCTTTCTGTCAAATTAAATTCTATTGTGATCCAAGAACAGCTTTATTTGATTTTAATCCTTTTAAAATTACTAAGTCTTGTTTTGGTCCATGTAATCTATTCTTGGTATATGTTTCCTTTGATGCATTTTTAATGTTTCTCATTTCCCCCTCATTATGTTCATGTTTTCCTTTAAGTCTTTGAGCATATTCATAGTGTTTATAATAGTTGCTCTAATGTCTTCGTCTGCTAGTCCATAATCTTTGTTATTTCTGCATCTATATCTATTGGCTTATTTTTCTCCTGGTTATGGGCTACATTTTTCTGTATTTCTGCATATCTAATACTTTTTTATTGGATACCAAACATTGTGAATGTTATATTGTTGACTGCTGGATTTTTTTCCTCTATCTTTAAAGATGTTGGACTTTGTTCTGATAGGAAGTGAAATTACTTGTGGTTCAGTTTGATTCTTTCAATGCTTTTATTTCTTTGTTTATTTTTATGGAGAAGTGTATAGTGTAGATTTTACTTTAGGGCTAGTTTAGGCCCACTACTAAGGCATTAATCTTTTATGGTCTCTCTTCTTTGGAATGTGGGAAATAGATTTCTTGCCCTGAGAGAACTCTAGGAATCCTTCAGTTTACAACTACCTGGTAATTGTTTTTTCCTCAGAAGCAGTTTTTTTCCTGGCCTTCTATAGTTCCATGTGTGCAAGTTGATACTCAGGCAAGGACTCAGTAGACCCTGTGTGATTTCTGAAGCACTTTTTCTGGGTAGCTCTTTCTTCAGCACTGTGTCTCACAAATTTTAGTTACCTCAGCTTCCTTGTCTCCTCAACTCTATCTGCTCAACTCAGTGAAATGGTAGACCTCACAGGGGGTTCCTTCTCCCTGTGCCTGTAGTCTAGGAATTGCTTCCAAGCAGAAATACTGGGCAATTTATTTCTCTATTTCTTTCCCTTCTCTCAGGGATCACAGTCTTATACTACCTATAGTCCAGTATCTGAAAACAGTTGTTTCATATATTTGTCCAGTTCCGAGTTGTTGATAGCAGGTAGGTAAGTCTGAACCCTCATGCTCTCTTACTGCCTTGTATATCCATTTGTTTTTATAAAAACTGAGTAGCTGGTATGGCTATTAAATAGGACTTTTTTTCCCCTGCTAGATCTCATTAGTCAGTAAAGTTTTGGGGAGGCTTATTTGGAGTAGGGAGTCTTGGGGTAAGAGCATTCTGTATTAGCCTTTACTTTTGAGTGAATGATTAACTGGTTATCATGATATGAAGGAAGCCCCAAATGCTGTCAGAAGAAAGATTTTACCCCAAGATCCTAGGTATGGGGATTGCAGGGAGATGCTAACTGGTGCAATGACCTGGTGCAGACCTTCAGCTGACTCCCCTGCTTGGGCTGCTTTCCTCGCTTTCTTTCTCCATTGCACCTGCTGACTCAGTGCGGCTCCTGCTTCCTCCAGTTTGTTCTTCATAGCTTGTTCTAGGGCATTGGCCTCCCTTCCATTAAAATATTTGAGCGCATGACAGTCATATTCACTAACATAAAAGAGATAATATGTATACAGATATATATATATTAAGATGCACAAAAGAATGCTTCTGAAATGAAGAGATTAAAAAATACCTATAAATAAAAGGTATTTTCTTAACATATTTCCTGGATTCTATGTTCTCCACTTTGGAGACCACTGCCACTTTGGTGACTTTTTCTATCAATTTCCTCCATCAACTTGCTTCTATTTATTTTTGATCATACAGAAAAATCACTAAACTCTCATTTTTGAGGGTGATAGCCTCTGTCCTTATGGGTTTATTTCTTTTACTTCAGTATCTGAGAGAGACTGCAGGCAAATGTTTGTGACGAGTCTGCCATTTTGAACTGAAAGTCCATCTGCTATAGTTCTTAAAATAAGTTTTTGAATAATTAAAATGTCATTATTTCTTGCAGTTCAATTTGCTTTTCTGAGTGGAAGTAGAGGGTAGAGCCCAAGGTAGTGGCCTCAGAATTGCTTATAACCTGTAGGAGGTTTTTGTTTTTGTTCGTTTTTAATGCAGCAGTCTTTAAATTTGGGTATGTTAAAGGGACTATGACCCAAGGAAGTAGTCTGCAAATCACTAGGAGCAAAAAGTTAAGAACCAGCTGCTCTGGAGAAATATGGGGATCATGTAAGATAGACTTCTCCCCTATTTATGCTACATTCCTTAATTTGGGGGAGGTATAAATATAGGAAGAATGCTATCTCATTCTTCATTGCTTGTTGTGCCTAGCCATCTAAATTCATTCTTATCTAGGTTTTCATACTGTTAATATACCATCCCCAAAGCCAACAGCTGATACAAACCCATAACATGCAGTAATGTGACATATTGGGAGTGTTACCCTATTGATTTTTCTTAGGAGAAACAAACTGAAAAAAATAAGCCCACTATTAATTCTTTGCAGGAATTTCCCTTGTCTGATGATTTAAAAGAATAAATTCTGCATGTAAATGAATCATTGCAAGCTTAATTGAAGCTTGTTGGATATTCAAGATTACTCAGCGTGGTATGTTTTTGATGGAGACAGGAAGTAAAAAAGCAAGGTCTATGAGATTTTTGTGTGTGTCACCTCTCAGCCAGTCATTTAATGTTTCTCATTGAGGCTCCTCAAGGTATCTATTGCTTCTTAGTTGTTTTTAGGGGGAAATTTGCCCCCACGTTCCTCCCCTCCCCAGAATAGCTAATTATATACTGGAAGTTTCAGTACATTGTTCTCAGTTTGTGAAGTCAGCATATTTCTGGAAGCTCACTGTGAATGTACTTCTTAGCTGTACTGATGCTTTTGTTTCTCCATCTCTGCAGCCAGCACTGTACTGTAAGGACACAGTTCTATCGCTATTTTTCCCTCACATTTGATGTGGTAGTTTGCATACAGCTGCAGAGTAGACAGTTACCTTTGAAAGGAACATTTGGCTGCTCTAATTTGATTAAAGAAAACCACCTCAATCATTTATAAACTGAGAACGTTTTCATTTTAACTTGGCAGTAGGAGTTGGGAATGTACTCACTGCACTTAGATATGTGGGAGAGCAAACAGGGAACAAAACCAGCTCGAATGAAGAAAGCTTTGGTGCAAATTTTTTTTTTTTTTTTTTTTTTTTGAGGCAAGCAGTGTTATGTATGTAGGATTGATTCTCTTTCTCTTTCCCTTGCAAATTTTCTACAACCTTGATTTTCACCTCCATCTTCTTTTCACAGTTATTTTCTTAGTAATTCCAATGAACCTATTTTGGCAAGGGTAGATTGGTAGCCTAATATGATTTGAAGGACTTTGAGGTTCCTAAAAATTATCCCATTTTTACATAGAAATTAGAACCTCAAATCATAAATGACTGTGAATTAATTGCATGTGCTTTCTTGGCTATTGTTTGGAATGGCTTAAGGTTTTTAGACCATGGGTAGGAAGAGCAAGGTTGGGAATTTAGTTGTAGCTTGCATAGAAGAAAGTTGCTCCCCGTCAGAAGCCAGTAGCCCTAGTTCTGGGCATTTATTTCTCATAAGTGTACTCGCTTCTGAGATAGAAGTTCTCATTGCTCAGTTGGTATGACAGTTGAAAATATATTCTCTTGATTGTGGGGTGGCATCAACTTCATACAAAAGTTACTGAAAATGACTGATCAGAGGCTTAATGTCTGTAGGGTAGACCATGGACAAATTCACAAACCCTAGTTCAGTAATTTAACATATGGTGTCATGGGAAAGGCGGCACCATCCTGGCATCTCAGATTTAAAAATTTGAGCATGAAAATTTAAATAAAAAGTTTGAGGGCACACATGGGGCCTTGGAAAAAACCCCACATTATTATTTATTATTATTGATAACCTAAGAGTGGAGGTCAAATGTGGGTTCATATTCTCATTCTACGATGGAACAGTAAAGACTTGGCCATAGTATGCTTCTTACCACTAAGCCTCAGTTACTTCTTATGTAAAATTAGGACACATATTAAATGATGTTTCTGTTATGTGCTTGACACTTGGCAAATATTTAGTTACCTCACTGCCTCTTTCTCTCCTCCTTGGTACAACCACTCAGCGACTTCGAATGTTTTGAAGGAGAATGATTTTCTTCATGGAATGGGTGGTTGAACTCGATGAAGTCCTCTTCTAGTCTAGTGTTACATGCATCTTTTATTCTCTTGAATGAAATGATTAAATCCAGCAGGAGTCTCTCAGGTCTGCCAAGTGTTCCTATGGATTACAAGCCCTAGGCAGACATCATCAGGTAGTATATAGTTGCAGGACATGGAACTAACTGTTCAATAAATGTTCGCTGTTGGATAGACTTAAGAAGTCATCTTGAATTCTTTTCCATCTTCAGATGCTAGAATCATTTCCACATTCAGTCATAAGACTAATGCACTTGGAGTCATCCTCGTCTGTTCTTTTGAGAGTCAGGGGCCAAGAGCAGTCTTCCTGTTTTGTTTTTATGCACGGTAAGAAGAATGTAAATCTTTTCAGTCACATTTATGTCATCTAAGTGTACAAAGATTACAGGGACTACAAAGATGATGACCCAAAGGCCTCTCGATCTGGGAACTCAAGGTTTTTCTAGTAGATAAAACTTGGTAAATGTTACTGAATCCCTGGCTAGCTCACAGTGCTTATTTGTTCCATAATACTACTGAACAATTTACTGCAGTGCAATAAAATACTGCAAAAAGTAATACTTGCTGGTTTTGTTTTGTTCAGTTACCACAATTATTACATTAAATAGGATTTTAAAAATTGATAGCTGGTGATTAAAGAAAAGTTGATTTTATTTATATAAGGTATTTGGAGACCTGTGAGGATTCTGCAGGAAAATGCTGCATACTGATTTTTTGGTATCACTTCAGACTTTCTTTTTCCTTGATAAAGTATCATTGTGATATTTCTCATACATAATTGCCTTTAATAAAAGTTAACTTTTAAATAGCCCAGCGCTGTTGAATACTGTCCATGTACCACTGTTAGTGTTCCCAGGTTTATTGTCTTTTATGGACTCTAATCTGGATGACAACATACACGTTTAAGTTCAATGAACTTATTGAACGTTTCTAATGTAATGCTTACGTAGAAGCTAGCCAGGTTTTGTTTATAGATAATGAGTGTCATTTACATGACTGCAGCACACTTTTTATGCGCTAGTAATAAGTTACTCTCACAGCAGGAGTAAGGGAAGCTGGGGGAAGGTTGCTATTCCCATTTTAAAGATAAACTGACACAGACTTTAAACGACCTTGTAAAGGTCACCTGACTCCTAGTGTTATTTCCCCTATTTTAGAGTTTTCTATCTAGTATTACAAGTATTTTAGTTATGCAAAGATCATTTGAATATGCCTCTTTCGGTAAGTCCTGTTTGGGAATTAAATGCACATTAACTGAATGCTGAAAAAGGTATGCAGATTATCTGAGGAGGAAACTCTTCTGTTACCAGAAACTAGAGGTATAATCACTTAATTCTGACAGATATTAAATTCCATATATGTGTGTGTTTTCATTTTTTTAACTGCTTGTTGTAATAGCCATAAACAGAGACAAATGCACACGGAATGGGGACTGTTACATGGTGTTATTTGTTGTTCATGTTGCTCCTCAACTTGGTGGCAGCCAGCTTTCCATTACCTACCCTAGGCCAGTGAGAAAAGGAAGGAAGAGTGACAGGTCAGAGGAAGTATGCTCACCTCTGAATCTGGCACCAGAAGTGCTGACAGCAGTGTCACTTAGGTTCACGATGACTCAGCACTTCCTGATTTCTCTTTGCAGTCCTGCTCAGGCTAATAATATCGAATGACCTTGGTCCAAACTGAAGGTTTCAGGGAGCCTTGGGTTTCCTCATCTTCAAAAATTTGAAATCAGAAATTTTTTTCTTTCTTTCAGTTTGTAATTAATTAGTGGGATTAAGTATACACCATTAGACTCCTCCCTGGATTGGATGCTTTTTGTTCTTTTTTTTTTTTTTTTCCTTTTCTTTATGGAAGTCTTTTATCTTTTTTGTTTCTTACTGAATTTATTGGGATGACATTGGTTAATAAAATTATATAGGTTTCAGGCATATAATTCTATAATACATCATCTGTATATTGTATTGTGTGTTCACCACCTCAAATCAAGTCTCCTTCCATCACCATTTATCCCCCTTTACCCTCTTCTGCCTCCCCCCAGCCCCTTACCCTCTGGTAATCACCATACTTACTGTTATCTGTGTCTATGAGTTTTTTGTTTTTTTCTTAATCTCTTCGCCTTTTTCACCCAGCCCTGCAACCCCCCTCCCCTCTCACAGCTGGAGTCTCTTTCTGTTTTGTGTGTTAGTTTTATTTTGTTCATTAGATTCTACATATAAGTGAAATCATATGGTATTTGTCTTTCTCTGACTGGCTTATTTCACTTAGCATAATGCTTTTCCAGGTCCATCCATGCTGTCCCAAAGGGTAAAATTTCCTTCTTTTTTATGGCCAAGTAGTATTCCATCGTGTAAATGTACCACAGCTTTTTTATCCATTCATCTACTGATGGGCACTTGAACTGCTTCCAAGTCTTGCCTATTGTAAATAATGCTGCAGTGAATATAAGGGTACATATATTCTTTCAAATCAGTGCTTCAGTTTTCTTCAGATATATTCCCAGATGTGGAATTACTTGGTCATAAAGCAGTTCTATTTTTACTTTTTTGAGGTAACTCCATACTGCTTTCCACAGTGGCTGCACCAATCTGCATTCCCACCGACAGTGCAGGAAGCTTCCTTTTTCTCCACATCCTTACCAACGCTTCTTGTTTGTTGATTTATTGGTGATAGCCATTCTGGCAGGTGTGAGGTGATGATATCTTATTGTGGTATTCATTTGCATCCTCTGATGATTAG
Organism: Tadarida brasiliensis; assembly: GCA_030848825.1. Lineage (NCBI taxonomy): Eukaryota > Metazoa > Chordata > Mammalia > Chiroptera > Molossidae > Tadarida > Tadarida brasiliensis. The sequence goes on along the minus strand of CM061267.1, from coordinate 69,330,088 downwards.
TGACATGGAACAGTTTTTTGTTCTTAAGATGTTCACAATCTAAGTAAGTAGCTTTGGCCTTGAACTATAAATAAGTATATCCTTACCTCTCAATTTACAGCAGCCCTATTGTAACTCATTTGGTCTTTGTATTGTTTCTGTGCAACCTAATACCTGGAGCAGGAATGGAAGGAAATGAAATTCAAACTATAGTTGCAGTGTATTTGCTATTTAATTTTAGGAAAGGCTTAGTGACCAAAGAAGGAAATTATGGATCTGTTCAGTGGACCCCCTCATCTATATGGCCACTTTGTGAGTAAAAGCAGTGTTTTTTTGTTTGTTTGTTTGTTTTTAATATGTTTTTATTGATTTTTTTAGAGAGAGAGGAAGGGAGAGATAAAAACATCAATGTGAGAGAGCTACATCGATCGGCTGGCTCCAGCACGCCCCCTACTGGGGATTGAGCACACAGCTCGGGCATGAATCGAACTGGGACCTCTCAGTCCATGGGACAATGCTCAGTCCACTGAGCCCCATTAGCTAGGTTTTTATTAATTAGTTTTATATTTAGAATTAGCTAAAATGTTAGACTCTACAGTTATTAATATTGAGACATCTGGACATGAAATATTTCAGAAAACCTTGAAATTTTTAGTTTACAGTGAAGAAATACATACCTATTTTATAGCAAGAATATTGATATATTTAAAACAGATATTCATTATTAAATGTTTCTTTATGTGTTTTCATCTTTACAGAGGTCTCTGAATAGCAAGAATTTCTGGGCCTTTAACTGCTTTCACATAAGCAAAAGTGAAAATTCCTTCAGAAAACATAGCCCTGACCATTTTTGCACATGTAATCCAAATGAAAAGTTCGCTTTGAAGTGGTGTCTTGTTACATAATCATACTGACAATATGCAGTAATGTGTATTCCTCTGAATGTCTTTCATTCAGAAACATATTTTCCTGATTTGACTATCCTACCAGCTGAAAATGGATTATGTTCTGGATATTCATATAACCACTCAACCTCAAATTACTTGAGAAATTACATGAGGAGCTTCATTCCAAAGTATACGATTTTCAGAAAGGTTCAGACCGTTGGAAAATAGAACGTGGAATCCCACTCCGTTGCTTATTAAAATAAAAAGCAAATAATGGGAGAAGACAAACAGAATTTACCAGCCCACTTTTTGCCAGGCAGAACATCTGTCCAATCAATAGTAAATTAAATAGCATTTATTTTCTAGAAGGCGCTTAATGTGTGAATCATTTGTTTTAGACATGTCTGTAAACATTTCTACCAGACTATTGGCCAACTCGACAGAGAGAGTGAAGAACAATGACCAATATAAGCAAAAGCAGACAAAACCCCTTCTTTTTCTTGTGTGTTCTCTGAGATACTGCTATAGAAATCTGAGAATTTGTAGCATATGCTCACAACTCCAAGTTTCTGGTGTTGCCCACAATACAAAAACTGACATTTTGATTCCTTTTGCATTTTCTGATCTGACTTAGTGAGCATTCTGCATATTGAACCATAGCAGGAAATTCTACTTAATTATCACTAAAAAAGAAAAATTACATATGAGATTTCTAATTGAAAGTATTTTTGACATTTAGAGGGAAGCCTTTTTGTTAACTTTCATAATTGAGGAATTGAGCAGTCCAGTTAATAAAGCCTGGTTAATAGAAAGTTAGCATCTCTTCTGTGCATTAAGTCCCATTTTCAAAGAATTAGAATATGACAAAATACATTGCACACTAAAACTCATAATTTAATACTCTGTTAATTGAGAAAATATTTCCAGATTCATCCTTTATTGTAATCTTTATGACCAGTTATGATGAACACTGACTATGCCTGCTATTAGAGAAGTACAGTTAGTAAAATGTTTACTTCTTTATATGGTTTGGCTATTTGTAAGGTAAGAGAAGACCTTATGTCATGTGTACAGTATTGAAAAAACAAAATCAATTGTGTTATGTTTTGGTTAGATACAAAATTTCACTCTTAAATTTACAGATTATGGAGGGAAAGGTGGAGAGGTTTAGATAGTAGTAGTAAAGGGCAAGCAGAAGTTTAGGTGAAGAATGAAATAATGGCAAAGAAAAAATATATATAGGAAGAGGAAAATTCTGAAGGTATAGAGATAAATGGAATAGAAAAAGACCGACAAATTAGAAGAGATCAAATTAAAGAAATAAATTACTTCTTAGTTTTGAAATATCATTAAAATATCGACATTAGTAGGGCAGAAAACTTCTGGTCTGAGAGAGTATCTGTAAATGACAGAAAGAAGAAATGAAGTTAAAGGGGAAAAGAGAAGGAAAAAACACACCTCACAGTGCAAAGGAGTAATATAAATTAAAATGAGTTTGGCTCTAAAATTGGTAAAAGCTACAACTTCATGATGCTTTATCTTACATTGTTGACCTGTTGCCCAAAGCCTAAAGAAACATACATTTGTTTGTTCTCTTCATAATCTGTCTCTTATGGTAAATGTAAGGTAAATCCATCTTGTATTCATCCAGCTTTTGGTTTTATAGCAGAAAAATACGGATAAAAGAGTTGTTATACTTGACAAGATTTTTTGGTCTGTTCCACATGTTGTAAGATTCCTGTTGGTTTTTATTGTTGGCTTTATTGTACATGGTGTATCCTGTGCCCATTGTCTGGTTACAGAGAAACTCTTTGTTTTTTTCAATTATAGTTGACATTCAGTATTATATTAGTTTCAGGTGTACAAGGTTATAGAGAAACGTTGGTCCTGTTGTGTTAAAACATGAACTGACTTCTTTAAACATATGGATAAGTAGTAATCAATTTAGGGCATTGTGTTTTTCATTTCTCCCTCACATTCCCCACCCTTCCTCTCCAGGTTCTTCTTCATGTGGGTTCATGTGCATATCCATTTGCATTTAATTGCATTTGTTGATAAAGATGCTAATAAAGGGGTAAGTAGTGATGAAAATAAAGGCATGGTGGTGGTGAGGACTCACTGAAAAACAAAGTCACTTCAGAGTCTACAGTTGTTTTCCCCTTTTTCTGTTAATCCTCACCTGAGGATAATTTTTCCATTGATTTTTAGAGAGAGTGGAAGGGAGGGAGGGAGGGGGAGATAGATAGATAGATAGATAGATAGATAGATAGATAGATAGATAGATAGATAGGCAGACAGACAGACAGATGATAGGTAGATAGAGAAACATCCATTCGTTGCCTCCTGCACCCACCCTGACTGGAGCCGGGGATCAAACCTGCATTCCAGGTACGTGCCCTTGACTGGGAATTGAACCCAAGATCCTTTGGTCCACAGGCCGATGCTCTGACCACAGAGCAACACTGGCCAGGGCATACCATTGTTTACTTTTTAAAAGGGACATTTTAAACAGTCCAAGATGCATTCTCAAAATATATTGCTGAATTTGGAGGTTGTCAGGAACTTACTTTTCTATTGTATTCTATGAGAGGAAAATCTTCATCTAGTTTTGCTTAATGTTCAGGATTAGGAGACAGGATATTTCAATCATACTTTTTCAAGAAGGTAGATGGTTATATTTTTACTTTTTTTTAATGGTAAAATGCACATAACATAAAATATACCATTTTAATCATTTTCAAGTGTGCAATTCAGTGACATATATTATATACATCCACACTGTTGCACAACCATCACCACCATCCATCTCAAGAACTTTTTTGTCATAAAAAATGGAAACTACCCTTGTCAGTTTGCTCAGTGGTTAGAGCATCAACCTTTGGACTGAAGGGTCACCAGTTTGATTCCTGGTCAAGGGCGTGTGCCTGGGTTGCAGGTTTGATCCCCGGCCCCAGTCAGGGTCATGCCGGAGGCAACCAATCTGTGTCTCTCTCACATTGATGTCTCTCTCTCCCTGAGGTGAAATACATCCTCAGGTGAGGACTAATAAAACAAAACAAAACAAAAAAGAAAACTGTACTCATTAAATAATAACCACCCATTCCCCCCTCAGAAGAAGATAGATTTTTAAATGACATGTTATGACCAGAAGGTGAGAACCAGGGGGTAGTTCATGCCATAGCCTCCAGGCTTAGTGTTAGGATTAGAAGTAATAGAGACCCACTGAAGCTAGCTTAGGAAAAAGGGGTTTTGTCATCAGGGAACAGGACTCTTAGGAGAATCTTGATACATCTGGCCTACTGGGACAGGGGTTCGGGACTCCAGGAGTCTATAAGGAGTGCAGGTCTGTCCTGTACCAAGGAATTGCCTCCGAGTGTCTGTTCTCACTGCTTTCTGTGTCTTCATACCCAGGCTTCCGTCACCGCCTTCATTTTCATAGGCCCGTCACGGTCCTCATACACCTGGCTCTGCGTGAGGTTTCTGGTGTGTCGACCCCAGTGTGCAACCACTGGTTCTTAGTTCATATTCCAGAGAGGGAGGCAGGCTGTGGGGGAAAGCTCTGGTCCAGGAGAGACTGGGATTTTGGTCCTGGTTTCCCATGGTTAAGAACGTTGTTTGACATTTGATTCTTTGTTGTTCTAGCAAAGGTCTGAGTCTTCCAGAAGCAAAATATAATGTTTGTCAGGAAAAGGCATCTTCAGGATAATTTCTAAATCATTTTGAAGTTTGACTAAGCATCTCAAAGCAACATATGTGTTACTAGACCGGTTTAAAATTGGATGCCAAGAGTAACAGTAGTTTTTAGTCATAAAAACTTGGAGAAATTTTAACTGTCGCCTGTTTTGAGAACACTGAAGGAGTTCGTGGATGAGCATAATCAGTTCCTGGCCACAGTGATGTCTTGAGCTCACTCATTTTGGTGGGAAAATCATGCTCTTCAGATTGAAACATTGGGCCATCATTACAGAAAATAGATTTTTATTTTAAACCATTGAACAGAAATGCTGCTTGGCTTCATGGTGGCCAGAAAACATCTTAAGTATAATTGACTGTCACTAGATGATGCTTTTATCAGCAAACCCCGAAGCAGCATCTCTTTGATTCTGAATGACTTGAGCACCAGGAAGTGGCAACATGGTGGTGGGTGGTGGTGGTGGTGGTGATGGTGGTGGAGGAGGAGGAAGAGGAAGGGTGGGCAGCTACATGATTTAGCTTTCAACTTTTCCCAGTTCCATTTGTGCCACTCTGTGTGTTCCTACTTTGAGGGCACAGGTTTTGTGTCCAGTTTTCTTTCACTGGGGGTTGATCCAAGCTCTCTTGAATCAAGAGAAAGGGCAATATGTTCTTAAGGGTTGAAGAAATCATAGACTTTCAGAGCTGCTCCTATCTATTCCAATTACTCATTTGTTCAGTCTTGCAACCTGGGTTATACAAGCACTGCTTGCCAGTATTGGTCTCCCACGATCACCTGCAGCAGTAGTCTTGATGTGGGGACCACTGGTCTTTTATCTCCTAGGGGATATTTGGCAATCCCTGGACACATTTTCTTTGTCACAGCTGGGGAGGGGTGTTGCTACTGGCATCTAATAGGTAGAGGCCACGGATGCTGTTAAATATCTTACAATACACAGGACAGCTCCCCACAACAAAGAAAATTCAAAATATCAATAGTGCTTCATAAAAGCATTTCTGGAAACTTGAGTGCTACCATTGATCACTTCTGCCTCGAGTTTATTTCATCTGGTTTAGCTCTGCGTTCTGCCTTGTTCTGCAGTGCCCATGGTTATTTTGCATATACACATCTTCTTTCCTCAACTAAAATGAAAGTGTCCTGTGAGTAGAGCCCACGACTTTCTTCTTTGGTTGTTAGCATATTGCTGACCATACTGCAAGTGCTTAATAAATGCTTGTTGTTCGATTGATTGTGTGAGATAGTTCATTTCTTTAAAATTTACATTGAAATGATATGCACAAATGTAGTAACAATTATAGTGTATTAGAAAACTTGAAAAGAGTAATCACTACTGATCATACTAACATTGGGGTTCCATGGGAAGGGTGTGATTTAAAATTGTGTCAGAACATCAGGAAAGTGAACTCTCCTCCCTCAATAGCAGTAGTTCTCAGATGAGGGTGAATTTGCCCTGAGGGGACATTTGGCAATGTCTGCGGGGGGTGGGGGGTTGTTGCTGTTGTTGACAACATACATCTACTGGTTTCTAGTGGGTAGAGGCTAAGGATGCTGCTAAACACCTTAAATGTCCAGGACAGCCCCCCACAACAAAGAGTTATCTGGCCTCAAATGTGAACAGTGCCAAGGTTGAGAAACCCCAAGCTACAGCACTGTGTGGACACTACCGTCAACATTCTTTACCGCTAGCAGCGGTTCTCAACCTGTGGGTTGTGACCCCTTTGGAGGTCGAACAACCCTTTCACAGGGGTTGCCTAAGACCATCGGATGGAACCGAGACACCGCTCCTCTCTCCGTCTCCAGGTGGGTCTGCCCACATGCAGATACGCCCACATACAACATGAGGAACTGTATTAAAGGGTTGGGCATTAGGAAGGCTGAGAACCACTGGCTTAAAGGAATGAGAACATGCAAAAAGTAGTGCTTTTTTTTTTTTTTAAATATAGAGGGAATGATCATACATTACAGACTCCTAAGCAGTGGGAACTGTAGCTATGTACATTAACCAGAATAGTCTGACAGTTAAAAGACATGTGATCGTGCTTGTGTAATAAACGGGCACTTTACAGCATTATGCCTATGGGAGGAGAGGACAGTAAGTAGAGTGAATTCTCTTAAGGCTGACTGTGCATAGCCCACGACTTGAAATGACAGACATTTGCTAACCCAGAAGGATGTATTGGAATATAAGGTTACATTTTTAATAAGCTGGAATTCCTCCAAAAGGATTGATAGTTATATTAGAATATTGAAGCATACATTCTTCTCTTTTTCCAAATATTTTTAAAGCTTCCCTGAAGAATACTTGATCATTTTAGGGTATAAGAATATTGTGCTTTCCCCCTGAAATTAGTTTAGCTGTATTCAGTGGCAGAATGGTATAGTGGAGAGGACTGTTCCCAGGGAGAACCTGAGCAGGTCATCTTTACCATTCCTTGCCTCAATTTTCTCATTTTCAAAAGGCAGGATTAGTCCTGGCTGGTTTGGCTCAGCAGTTAGAGCATCATTCCACAGACCAAAGGGTTTCGGGTTCGATTCCTAGTGAAGGGCACGTGCCTGGGTTGAGGTTCGATCCCTGGCCCCAGGTGGGGTCATGTGGGAGGCAGCCAATCGATGTGTCTCTCTTACATTGATGTTTCTCTCTCCGTCTTTCCCTTCCACTCTATCTAAAAATCAATGGAAAAATATCCTCAGGTGAGGATAAAACAAACAAACAAATAAGGCAGGAGTAAGGCTTGATGACCTCTAGCTTTAAAGCTGTATGTTTCTGTAATTTTTGTTTCAAATAATAACTTTTTAAAAGGTTGTTTATACAAAGTCTTTTATGAGAGAAACTTTGAAGGCATTAATTATTTCAGTTTGTTTCTTCGAAACTTCAGAAATACCCCTTTCTACAAAGGCTTACTTACCTCCAGTGTTTAAAGAAAGAAAGGAATTCCTGTGATAAGTAGAAGTTGTCCCCCACCTCCAAACAAAATAAAGAGCCAAATGAAATATTCAACTGATTTAAAAATATCATTGTTAGCTAATTTTGAAAAGTTTTCCCACTTTCTTTGATATGTTTGTACTTCAGTATAAAGAAAATATTTTAATAGTACTAATAATACTGCATTTTCCACACAATTTATGTTAAGCTAGCTGCTGCCAGATCTTAGAAATTTTGTTTGCAAAGGTGAAACAAATTTGGAAGCTTTATTAAGGTTTTCAGTCTACCGTTTAGTAAGTTACTGGGCTCTGAATGAAATGATGATACTTTCCTGTTTACTGGATGAAAAATTAAATGGAACTTTGATAATTTTCTCCTTTTTCTGTTCTAAAGTTGGCAGTTCAGATACATTGGGGATATTACAGTATCCTAAGACATGAAGCTTGCTTTTGTGGTGTCTCTATTCTGAAGAGACTGGGAGGTTGGTTCTGGCATATTCTCATTTCCCCAGGCCCTATTCTAGAACCTGGCTGATGGGATTGCCTGAATTGAAGGTGCTTTTAAGATGAACTCAAAGAGGCTAAGGGCATCCAGCTACAGTTTGGATCTCACTCCCAGAGTGTATTTTGCTTACAGGGGATAGCACAGTATATGACATGGGATACGTGCATAAAATAGTGTCTTAGATGACTTTCCATTTATTAGAGGTTAACTGAGCACCTCCTGAGTGCAAGGCACCTACTACAGGCAATATGCACAGTGAAGAATCAAAATGTGTATTGCTCAGTCCCTGCCTTATCTAAGTGGGGTAATAGGTGAGCTTAAAACTTACTGGGAGAAGAGAGAGGACCTATGCAAACTACTATAAGGCAAAGAATAAAGTATAAGGACCATTCATAGGTACAGATACAATTCTCCAGAAGAAGAGATTGTTTAACTCACGGAGCAGGGAAAATAGGTGCCACAGAAGAGGTGAACAATATGAGCAGAATCACAGAAGTAGAGATGGATGACATATGATACACGACAGGCACTGAGGTGCTGAGTTGACCAGAGCATGCGGGGAAGGGGAGTAGGAGAGATGTGTTCAAGTGGGGGGGTCAGGATAATAGCAGAGGGTAAACCTGGTTGAAATAGAATCTGGAGACAAGCAAACTAGTTAGGAGATGGGCCATTTCCTGGGCAAAGAGAAAAAAAAAAATGATGGCCTAAATTGGGGGTAGTTCCTTTGAAATGAAGGGAGAGGTTAAATATGAGAGAGCCCTGGCCAGGTTGGCTCAGTGGTTAGAGCGTCGGCCCACGGACCAATGAGTCGCGGGTTCGATTCCGGTCAAGGGCATGTACCTCGGTTGCAATTCGTCCCCGTCCCTGGTTGGGGTCTTGTGGGAGGCAGCCACTCGATGTGTCCCTTTCACGTTGATGTTTTTCTCTCTCTTTTCCTCTGTCTCCCTCCCACTTTCTGAACAGAAAATGGAAATATGTCCTTGGATGAGGATAGATAGATAGATAGATAGATAGATAGATAGATAGATAGATAGATATGAGAGATAGTTGAGTGTAAGAATTGGCCAATCTGGGTAATGGGTTGGGTATATGGGTAAATAGGGTTATAGAATTAAAAGATGAATTGCAGTTTTGAGCTGGAGGGAGAGGATGGTGGTGCCGCTGTTAAAAATAGGATTCACAGGAGAAGGAGTGGGTTTGATGGGACACTGATAAGTTCCAGTTTGAACATGTTGAATTATAGGTGTTCTCAGGAAATAACCAAGACAGAGTTATAGCTGAAGTATAGGAAATCAAGAGCTCCAGAGAGGAGTCCAGAAAACCTGTAACATCCTTAAAGGAGACATAGATCTTTTTGAGTCCGATCCTTGGAATACGTATTCATTGTTGCGCATCATGGGTCCCATAGAAGCAACCCACACATGCCCCATGTGAAAACTGAGCATGTGACTAAGCTTTTGTCACCAGCTAAGTGACTTGTTCACTCACACCAGCCTTCACACAGAGGTGGTTCAGATCGTGCCTTGGACACAGTTGCCATCTGATGCAGAGCTTCAAGGTCACTGGCAAATCAGGCCCTAATGGTACATCAGTGAATGAGCTAGAACTCCCATAAGGGGGAAATAAGGCTGAAAATGGAAACTTGGAGATTGCCAGCATTTAGGATTGAAGGAGAAAAAAAGGACAGAGAGGAAGGCAGAGACCAGAGCAGTAAAGGGAGAAACAGAAGAAAACTTAGAGAAGCCATGGGAGAGGAGAAGTTTAAGGAAAAGGAGGCATTTCATTCAGGTATCTCAGGTGCTGCCAAGAGGTTGAAGAGACGGAAGACTGCATTAAGTAGGAAGTTATCAGTATCCATTTGAGAAAGAGAGATTTTGCTGGAAGAGAGAGGGGAGATGCCAGTTAACAGATAGCAAAGGAGCAAGAAAGTGTAGCACAAAGTATAGACCATCGTTAAACTAATGGGGGAAATAGAATGTTGCTGGTAGAATGACAACCAGGTTGAAGTAAGAGTGGCGTAATATTTTTGTTGTTATATAAAGGAAATATGAGTATGTTTGCAGGTGTATAAGAAGGAGCCGGTAGAGGAGAGATGGAGGAGGAGTGATAGGGAGTAAAACTTGATGAAAGGAGGACTTAGCAGAGGGTGGGGGGCACAGTTGGTGAGGGGCCACCTGTCCCTGGAGAGGAGGTCATTCCTATGAAACATGAGGGACAGAAGATCCATAGACGAGGAGAACAGCTTTGATTTTCTTCTATTACAAGACAGGTGAGGTTTTGGAAGCCTTAAGTGAGGGCTGAAAGAAGTGTCTAGAACTAGGCAGAGAGGGTGGGAGAATGAAGAGCCACATGTTGAGGACCAGGAAGTGGAGTAGTTGGCTGTCCTAAGAAGAACTTGAATGAGTAGAAGAATCTGAAGTGGTCAACACCCCTGGAGTCCCATAGCCACAGAGAGACCATCCCTCACTCATCAGTAACTGAATGCTTTGTAATGCGCTAAAGGCATGCATCAAAAGAAGCCTTATGCTTTAAAAAATAGCTCTAATGAACTAAAAACTAAAATTTTTAAGAATAAGTTGTCATCATCATCTTCATCTCACAACTAATCTTTAATTGAACACTTTACATGGTCCCAAGCTCTAGTATGCCTGTAATAAATGGTTTTATCTTCACAGCAACCCTACTGTATAGGTGAGTTTACCTTAAAGTAATTTTCTTGTTTTTCATTCTCTGTTCATTGTGTAAAAGCTCTCTGTATACATACAGACAGTTTTTTGGTATATGCAATGAGTGGATTAGTTAACCTATGTGTAGACACTTAAAAATCATTAGGGTGACATTTTATAAAAAGTAAGAACTCTTTTATTTAACCAATCTGTCAAAATTATTGTGCTTAACTGGGCTTAGTAAAACTTGGGCAAGCCTTCCATAAAACACAGTTACTATTTGTTGAATTCATTTTTCATCAAAATATTAATTTAGAGTTGAAATGCAAAAGGAGAGATTTGATACAGCATTTTGACATTTGACATTTTAAAGTAATTTTATTAGATCATCAAGCTATGAATTATTGAAGATTGTTCTACTGTAAATAGTTTTTTTCATTATCTTTCTTTGAATTAGAAACAAGTTGCATGCCATTTGCCTGGAAGAAGATAAATGTATCGTGCACTAAAATATACAAAGATTTTGGCACTACACTTTCTCTGCTTTTTATTAATGAATGCTTTTGTTTAGTCTTACATCAGATGAATAGGACAAATTTGTGTTTTGAATAGCTAAAGCCAGGAACAAAATTCTCTGTAACACTGTTGATAAAATTCCCTTGAAAAGTCTAATCTTACTCAGGGTGAGTCATTTTCAATATGTTTGTACCCCAGCACACCCGAGATAGGAAGTAGACTCATCAGCTATAGTGGCTCCCCAGGACAGTGATTCCAGTAACTTCCTGAGGGGACAGTTTTGTGAACTGCCATATCTCCAGTGTTAGCACATCGAAGGTGTCCAAGAACCCACTGTTGATTAATTGGCTAATTCTCAGTGGAGGGTAAGGAAAATCATTTGACAAGGCCCTAGAGGGATTTTATATTATCAGGTGCTCACCCTCCAGCATTTCTCACCCCGTGAGGCAATTCATAATAAAACCAATTCAGTACTGTATACACTAAGTCTAAGAATTTTCAAAAGTGCTCATCTGTGCTGCCCAAAGAGATGGTTTCTTTAGAAGTTCTTCTAGCAAACCTGGGTAAATATGTCCTGAGATGTTGCTTTTATTCTTACAGTTTAAAAGTTGCATGAACTAAAAGTAAAAATGCAGAAACATTCTGTTACTGTGTGAAGAAAAGGTATGACTCAAGGTCAAGGTAACCACTGTTGCCTTTTCACGAGGCAGTCAGAATGATGGCTGGCTGCCCACACACTGGGAGCCAGTTCTGTGGTGTGGTTGCCATGTTCCAGGATCCGCCTGGCATTAAAGGCTGGAAGCCCGATTTTATTAGTATACCTAAAGGGATTGAGAGTCCAGGGATGGTGGACACATGCCAACTTCACAAGAAACCGAGGTTTGAACCAAAATGGTCATTTACTCTTTTCCAATAAAAGCTGTACTTTTCAAGTGTACTGGGATTTGCCAACTAAGGCATTGCCTTCCTTGCGTGCTTATCTATGGGAACGCCAGATTATAGTGGGACAGTTGATTAGTGAGTGTGGAATCCATGAAGGGAGTTGGCTGATGATCTCACTGTCTGATGGCTTCAAGCCCTGTGCCTGATGCATCCATCTAGACTGCAGAGAAGGAAGTTCTGTTTGTCACACAAACTCCCTCACCTATGACAGGGTCCAGACCACACTGCCAAATTGTGTCTTTCCAGACTTTGCTTTTATATAGATAGAGTAAAGGCTTTTTGTAAAGGTAAATTCATTTGATTATATTGCTCTCTGTTGGTAGCTATCACGGCCTCGTCTCGTAGATTTGGGGTGCTCATAGTCTCTTCGGCCTTTTCCGCTGGTAGCTCACCATCCTCGTCACCTACATTTTGATTTCCTCTACTTCAGCCTTGGAGTTTTTCCCTTCAGTTTGGTTCAGGGGCTAACATGTTTCCTGCCTCATGTCCTACTTATGGATACTTTTGTGTCTGCTCACTGAAATAACTTCCCTAAAATTAACCTCCTAGAGATAACTTTTTGGCATATCATTTGGTACTGGTATTTGAAAAAAATTTTACTGGTATTTAGTATTTTATAGTTTCCTATTTTATTTAATGCTATCATTAAGTACTAAACTATAAATTGTATACTTTGTGGTTTTAAATTTTTTATAGTCAATTTTTTTTATCTAAAGAATAATAGGTATATATTTAAGGGGGAAACTGTCCCCCTCTTACCAACTTGTTTTTTTCCTTTAAGAAACTGCTGTTCTAATTCTAAATATACCGTATGTCTAAAAACAAAGAAAAGAGAAGTGAAATATCAAAGGAGGTCAAAACCAGTATAATGTTTATAATAAACAAACAATATTTATACATTTAGCAACTTGTAAAATATATTTTTTCCTCAAATTAGTCTATGAGAATGATTAAAAAGGCTAAACTATTGAGTTTAATATCATTAAAAATTTTTTTTTTCTTTATTGATTTTAGAGAGAGGGAGAGAGAGAAACATCGATGAGAGAGAACATTGATTGGCCGCCTCCTGCATGCCCCCCACTGGGGATTTGGCCCACAACCTGGACATATGCCCTGACCAGGAATCAAACTGGCGACCTCTTGGTGCATGAGTCGATGCTCAACCACTGAGCCACACCAGCTGGGCGAGGATAGGATTTCTTTTTCCAATTAATTTCAGCAGCTGGTGATGTTGCCTTTGTTCTGTATTTGATATCATTGCTCTGTCTACTATTTCCCATCTTAGTTCCAGTGGATATTCTGCAGACAGTGATCTTATACTCAAGTAACTGATGTCGGATAATGAGAGGGTGGCTTTGCCCTGGCTGGTTTGGCTCAGCGGTTAGTGCGTCAGCCCGCAGGCCAGTGAGTCAAGGGTTGGGTTCTGGTCAAGGGCATATACCTCGGTTGCGCTTTGTCCCTGGCCCTGATTGGCGTCGTGCAGGAGGCAACCAGTCGATGTGTCCCTCTCACGTCAATGTTTCTCTCTCTCTCCCTCTCTTCCTCTCTCTCCCTCCCACTCTATCTGAACAAAAATGGAAAAATATGCTCAGATGAGGATTTAAAAAAAGAAGAAGAAAAAAATAAGAGGGTGGCTTTAAGTAGAGAGAAATCCTATTAACAGCTAAGAAACACTAGTAACTGATAGCAGAGATATGCTTGTTAGGCTAATGCTTAGATCTAACCTTCATATGTACTAGTTCAAAATGTGTAATGTAAAGATCTGTAAAATTCTGATCAAAGAAAAACAGTTTAATTGAACTATATGGATAGTCGTACTTTGAGAATTGGAAAAAATCTTTGAAGAACAGTTCAAACGATGGGCTTATTGATGTGTCAAAATTTAGACTTGGAAGAAACAGCGAGATCAAAGGTGTGCTGTGGCACACATTTGTTCTCTTCCATTTTGATAAGTGACCTGAATCTGAATTGGGGCAGGGCTTATCTAGGATGTGATTTAGGGTATGAGCTTGTTTCTCCCAGGAAGCTTTCTTTCTGTAGTTCCTTGGAAAGTTCTCAAAATGTTGGAAGAGTAAAACATGGTGTTGTGTTAAAACATTTTGTGACCTAGTTTTGGGCTGAGTATACTTTTGTACTGGCAAGATATATGGGAGATTTAGGCTTTGCTTGAACAGCTAAATGAACTCAAATGTATACCGAACATAAATTGCTTTGAAAGCTGTGCATCACACGTTAATAGGTTCTGGACTTTTTCCTTCCATGAGCCAGACATTCCTGGGATTTAAGGTTAGGTTTAAATAAAAGAGTAGCAAATTGCAAGCAAAATCACTCTCTGATAATAAAATATTTCTTTAACGTGTCAAGACACTTACTGAGGAAAGACAACAGGAGGGGGAAATGGGGATAACTTCTTTAGTGGCTTGTTCTTTAGGAAACGGAATATGTTTAATAAAAGTGTAATTGCCTCATTATACTGTGTGACTTGAAAATAATGAGACAAAGAAAGAAATGAAAACCGCCATACCAGAACTTATGTGAACAAATAAATCTTGTCCCATGGGAGGCAGTCCAGTTTTTCTAGCTCTCCTCTAATTGAACAGAGCATTTTCAGACTCTTTTGGAATTGTCTTCAGAACTGTTTTATGAGCCAAACCCCCAAATCAACATCTTTACTTTATTATCACACCTCTTTTTGGACCCAAAAGAATATCATTGAGCCTAATCCCCCACTTAATTTATCAGACTTGGCTCAGGCTATTTCTAAAAATATAGTGTACTCTCTTATAGGACAGTTGAATTTTTTTTATTTATTTATTGACTCAACGATCATGGCTGAGTGCCTCCAATGAGTCAGGTATGTTGTGATAACACTTAGGAGTCTTGGCTCTGGAAGTGGGAGGATAGAAAGGAGGTAAGTAAGGATCATGGACGATGTTCACCCCTGAACAGTCTTTGTGGATGAGTAGGGGAGGTCACCAGGTAGAGAAAAAGGGAGTTTCTAGGCAGAGGTAGCAGCTTTTGTCAAGGCATAGCACAAAAACTATGCACATTTCAGGAACTGCAAATATTCCAGGATGGATAGAATCTAGTTAAACGAAAAGAGTGGAGTGGTAATTAGGGTCAAGATCAGGAGGGTCCTAGTAAGCTGTGGAATGGAGAGTATAGTAGTTATGAGTTGGGGTTCTCATGCTTGATTATCTGAGCTCAAATCCTGGCTCCTTCATTTATAAGCTTTCTGATGCTGGGCATTCTACTCATCTTCAGTGCCTTAGTTTTTTCATCTGTAAAAGAGATGATGATACCTACCTAACTTATATGGTTAAGAGGTTGAAATACAGAAGCACAGATAAAGTTCTTTTTATTTTTTATTTTTAATCCTCACCCAAGGATATTTTTCTATTTATCTTCAGACAGAGTGGGAGAGAGAAAGAGGGAGAGAGAGAGAGAAACATCCACGTGGGAAGGGCACATCAACTGGTTGCCTCCCACATGACCCTGACCAGGGCCGGGGACGAACCGCAATCGAGGTACGTGCCCTTGACCAGAATCGAACCTGTGACTCATTGGTCTGCGGGCCAATGCTCTACCGCTGAGTCAGACTGGCCAGGGCACAGATAAAGTTCTTAACACCATGCCTGGCACATAGTAAACACTCAATAAGTGTTAGCTTTTTATACTGCTACCTTGTCCTATGTTTTGATGTTATTGGTGCCATTAAAATGGAATCGTTCTCTGTATTCACTTGTATTATTCTGACATCATTTTCTTCAGCTGTTTTCTTGCCCACCTTTCTGATTCATTCATGGGTACTATTCTTCTTGTTGCGTGTTAGAGCCCCCAAGATTCTGTCTTATTTGTATTCTGATAGCTTCCCAAACTGTTACTTGACCTGTGTCCAAAGCTCCAAGTATGTGTCTACAACTGTTCACTGGACATTATTACTACCTGAATGTCACAGACATCTCAAATTCATCTCTTCTGGAGTGAACTCATTAATTACTCATCAAATCTTCTTTTCTTCTTCTTTTCTACTGTTTGGAAATAGCACTGTTTTCTACCTTGTTACCTAAACCAGAACTTGAAAGTCATTCTAACTTTTCTTTCCTTCCTTCAACTTTTATATCCTGGTTGGTCACCAAATCCTATGGATTCCACGGTCTAGATTTCAACCATGGGGGTATCAATTGATACAGTCATCTTTAAGGCCATTTGGATCAAGAACTTTAAAAAAGTGTATATATTTTTATCCAGAAAAAGTGTATACCTTTTGATTTCTGCAATGCCACTTATAGGAATTTATTATAAATTAAGTGATCTAGTGTTACAAGAATAGGGAAATGGTGTAATAAATTACATGTATAACATAATTTAGTGCAATTTAAAAATGGTCATATATATATATATATATATATATAGAGAGAGAGAGAGAGAGAGAGAGAGAGAGAGAGACTTGTGAAAGCATTTGATACATTGTTAAATTTTCTAAATTGCAAAACATTATATAATATAGATTATCTTTTTGTTTAACAAAAATAGAAAAGAAGCTCTAAGAGAGTAGGAATCTTGGCTCATTGGCCTTAATATCCCTTGAAGACTGTAGGAGCTCAGTAAATATTTGTTGGTTGTATTGGTCTTTCTCTGCTGCTCCTGTTACTCTAATCTATTCGTATTTCTTACCTGGGCGTTTACAGACACTTCTTACCCATTTTCCTCACCTCCAACATTATTCCCCTACAGTCCAACTTCTAGTCTGCAGTCAGAGTGGTATTTTCAAGTGTTAAAACTGCAAAGTCCTTTGGTTCTTCCCCAATGCCTATAAGATAATTTTCAGACTTCTTAGCCTGGATTACCAAACTCTTCTCAGTTTTGCCTCTGTGTACTTTTCCAGCTCTTCTCTTGCCATTTTCCAAGATAATCACCAAGTCATGCCAAACTATCCACAGTTCCCTAAATATGAATTTTCTGCATACCTACATACCTTTAGCCATGCTGTTCCTTCTGCCCGGACCATGCTAAACTTCCTTTATTTATCTGGCAAATTCCAGATCATCCTTTGAGCCTCATCCCCCTAGCCATTTCCACTCTAGGCACATTTCAATGTCTCTTCTTCAGGGCTTCCATAACCTCTTGTACTCTTTTACAATCCTTAATGTATGTGAGGTAGATAATTCTATTGGGCTAGAGAGTTAGTAAGGGTAGGGACTATATATTTTGTCTTTAACTCATCATCTTACAGCCAAATGGACTTTTTCTCCTATATCTCCATCTCAGAGCTTCCCAGTGTTGTTCTGAGGCATGGTACCAATTTTCCATCATCTATGATGAAATTAGAAAAATAAGGGCCTGTGGTGAATTTTTCAGAAAGCTAAATCTATTTACATTTTGGGTGTTAAAATGTGTTTTCTTTATTAAATGATACTTGATAGTAGATGGTAGGGTGTATTTGTATCTTTAGTTGGCAGTGTTCTCTCAGAGCCCTACATTTGTTGGAAATTTTACAGGTCTCTGCAAACCAAAGGTCTGGGAACACTGCTGTATCTCATGGGGTGGCACCAAGTCCCCAAAGTCAAAAGCCTATGAGTCATCCTTGGCTTCTCTTCCTTCCTCATCCCTCCACCCCACCACATTCAGACACTTAGCAAGTCCTGCCAATTCAACCTCCTAAATATTTCTGGAATCTGTACTCTCCTCTCCGTCCTTGCTGCCAATTCCTGAGGACAGGCCCTCTTTATTTTCCTGTAGTAACAGTCTCCTTACTAGTCTTCTTGCCACTATTCTCCTCTTATCCATGCCCATCAGAGTGAGCTATGTAAAAATCAAAAGTACGTCCCCATTTCCCACAGGATAAAATTTCCTTATGGCATACAAGGTTTCTCGCCAGTAGGATTTCTTGCTGTCCCTTGTTCACACTTTCTCTTGGTTTTGAGTGCCCTTTCTTTCTCACTTTCTTCAGTAACCCCTGATGCTCTAAAACAGTTCAGTTGTCACTTCCTCTATAAATCTTTTCCTACAGTTTTGGGTTAGGAGCCCCTCTTTATTACTCTTAAAATACCCTATATATAGCTCTATCTTAGCATTTCTAGATTAGTTGATATTATTTTTATGTCTGCCTTTCCCCTGGACTCTGAACAACTTGAGACAATGTATTGTATCCTTTGGTCATTCTATTTCTAGGACGCATTACAGTGTGAGGGAATAACAAATATTTAATAAGTAATTTGTTGGCTAAATACATTTGTTCAGTGTTATGATCAGATATACCCTGTAGAAGGTTCACTGACCAGAGTAAGAGGTGAGGACAGGGAGTCTCTGTGAGGCAGGGAGACAGGATAAAGGCCCTCTGTAGAAGTATAGGCAAAAATGATGAGTACCTGAACTCAGGAAATGGAAGTAGATGGAGAAACACTTTGGTGATGGATTGGTGATTGGTTGGAGGTATGGGGAAATTAAGAATCTAGGATTACTTGAAGGTTTCTGGACTTAGAAAATTGGTTGGATGATGGTGTGGTTTACCAAGGAGATGAGCTGTGTTCTAGACATTTGAAATTGATGTGTTCAGAATATTGGTTGAAGTTATCAAAGAGGTAACTGGGTGTAGGGAGAGATCTGGTTTGGAGAGGCAGATTAGCAATTCACTGACTTTAGGTATATCTGGAGCCATGGTCATGAAGGAGACAATTATCAATTGTTTTTTGTTATGTTGTGGTGGTGATGGTGGTGGCAAGAAGAGAATAGGTACATTGGGTGGTAAGAGAATAGGACCATAAGACTAAATGTAGAAGGTCCAGATGAAGGTGACAGAGAGCCCGTGAAGGTTTCTAATTGAAGTCCTAGTTCTGCATTATATGAGCTCTGTCACTCTGGACAAATTACTCTCTGAATCTCAGCTTTTTCATCTGTAAAATGAGAATAAATAGTTCCTACTTTATAGGGATATTGAAAGAATTCAGTAAGTTTGCATATGTAAAGTCCCTGGTGCAATCCCAGGCTCACTCTAATGCTCATAAATGATAGATTAGAGTGGAGATTCAAGAAAATATTTCTTAGGACATGAAGATAGTTTCAAAACAAATAATTTCTTAATGATTACACTGGAGATGATAATTAATATCTTAAACTTATAACCAATCTAGTGTGAAATAATAGGGTATAAAAACTTTTTTCCCATACAGCTCTGCCTCTCTCCTTTTATGTTGCTATTGTCACAAAATACACATCGTGTGGCCATTAACGTAGATTTATTACTGTCATGTGCGTTTTTCTTTTTAATTATATCAGGAAAAAAAGAGTTCTAAACCAAAATACAGCAATATTATTTTATATATTTACCTAAGTAGTTACCTTTGCCAGTGTTTTTTATTTCTTCATATGGCTTTGAGTTACTGTCTGGTGTCCTTTTATTTCAACCTGAAGCACTTCCCTTTCATATCTCCCTTTAGTCAGGTGTACTGGCAACAAACTCCCTCCACTTTTGTTTACCTGGGAATATCTTAATTACACCTCTGTTTTTGAAAAATCGTTTTTCTGGATGTAGGATTCTCAGTTAACAGTTTTTCCATTCAGCATTTTAAATATGTCATCCCACTGCCTTTGACCTCCATAGTTTCTAGTGAGAAGTCGGCTGTTAACCTTATTGAGTGTCCTTTGTAGGTGATGAGTTGCTTATCTCTTGCTGCTTTCAAGTTTCTTTGCTTTTTAACAGTTTGATTTATAATCTGTCTGGATGTGGATCTCCTTGCCTTATATTCCTGTGTCGAGAAAGTGCTCGTGAAGGATCACATGAGTCATCCATCAGTAGAACATAATCAGTATATTGTGGTTAAAAAAATCAAGAAAATATTTAATGCATGCTACAAAGAATTCCATTAAAATTTTTATTATTTTTTCTTTTTTAAATTAAATGTATTGGGGTAACATTGGTTAATAACATTATATAATTTTCATGTGTACAAGATTATAGTTTGAGCCCAGTTGTTGTGGCTCAGTGGATTGAGTGTCGTCCCATGGATTGAGAGGTCCTGGTTCGATTCCTGGTCAGGGCACATGCCTGGGTTGTGGGCTTGATCTCCAGTAGGGGGTGTGCAAGACGCAGCCAATCATTGTTTCTCTCTCTCACATCGATGTTTCTATCTATCTCTCCCTCTCTTTCTCTCTAAAAGAAAAAAAAATCAATAGAAACATTTTTTGAAAAAATATTCTAATTTGATGCCTGTGACATCTGCATGCTCCCTCCCAAAGTCTAGTTTCCTATTATTACCATATATTTGACCCTCTTTACCTACTTCACCCTCCCCCCACCCTCTTTCCCCTCTGGTAACTACCATTCTGTTGTTGATATTTGTGAGTTCTTATTTTAAAAACTTTAATTTTAAAAAATAGTTTGTGGGCTTAAGATGGGTAAGAATGTGGTATCTAAAATATTCACTTTTGTGGAATACCTAGTTGCCTAATAGATTCCCAGTATGAGTTGTTCCTATGGTTTCTTTGCAAAATAAAAATTCTGCCTTCGAGGAGTTATAGTTACAGCCACATTTATAAATTCTTATCTGTGTTAGTTTTTAATCGCTCTTAATAGCATGAAATATTTACCTTGTTATCTGAAATATTCCTCCACCAAACATCACATTCTAAAATGAAATTGACACATTAAAAACAATAACTTATACACTTTTACATCTTAACAAAACAACCTGATTTCAGATCCTTACATTTAGCAGTTGATAGAGATACCAGTTCTTTTAACTTTTCCCATTGTGTTCTGCTTTCTTATCTTTTAATAGTTTCCTGCTGGTGTTTTTAACACAATAGCTCCTGGAAATTTTACTGGACTAAATCTCATTTTAAAATGTAAGATGTTAGATGTTAGTTTTTATAGTGACTTAAAAAAACATGCTTTGGTTGTTTTGGTTGCTTTTACCTTGTTATATTAGAAAGGGCACAGAATTTTTAGTCATGAGACCTTTATTTAGCTTTGCCATTGTGCACTCTCTTGGCCTGTGTTTCCTCATTTTTAAAACAGCTGTATAGAAACAGATAATCTCTAAAGCTCTCTCCATACTTATAAAATTCCATAATTATACCATGCAGGATTTTTCTTTCGCTCGTATGATGCCCGTTAGAGTAATTTGAAGACTTTGTGAGCCATCATTTTTTCTCTTGTGTTCCATAGTAATTTTGTTACTTTTGACCTGACAATTAGCCAGATATTAGAAAAATAATTTTATTTTTCCCACATTCTATGGAGTTACCCCCAATTTGGGGAGCATCAAAAATTGCATACCTTTAATGAGGCAGTAATGCGTGCATATTATTTTTTTCTCCTAAAACAAAATTAAACACTTAAGTTGTTAACATGTTTAATTTAAAAAGCATCTTTTCAGGGTTGTTGGTCAGGATTTTCTCAATAACCTGGAGGAGCAGATTGAAGAAAAGTGTATGAGTAATGAAAGGAAGAAAAGTTCAATGAGAAAATAAGCTTTTATAATACTTGTTTTTTAGATGGTGATTTCTTTTTCTTATTAAAAATAAATTCTCTCTGTAGAAAGTTCAAATAAGCAAATATCAGAAAACACAATTCCATAATCTCATTACCTAGAAATAAGCAGTATTAGCATCTTGATTTATCTTTCTAACATTTTGTATGTGGGATTATTCTGTACATACTCTTTTGAACCAGACATTTTCTTTTTATAATATATTACGAATGCCTTTCCATGTTTCCATGTTCAGTAAATGTGAATCTATATCATCACTTTAAGAACTACATGGCGTGTGTGTATGTGATATATAGATATATAATTTATATATATATATTTTTGGCCAGGGTCTGTTTGTTTTTTACCAATTTATATTCCCACAGTGATATGGGCTCATTTTCACAACCCTTCACAAATACTGTGCAATGACATCATTTAAAAACTTTTGTTACCCACTTTGAGGGGCTTAAATAGTATATTCCTGATTTTTCCATTTATGTTTCTTTGAGTTATTACTATAATTTAACATTTTCTTATATGTTTATGTTTCCTTAAAAGAAACCAATTTCAGTGGTTATTTTTTTAGATAAGAACCTAAGCACAAGGACCTGAGTGAATTAGTGCTGGGGATAAATTTAGTCACCTAGTAAGGATGTGATTATGAAAGATTTTTGGCTTATGGTGTAGGTAAAGCTTGCTTGGTTTTTTATTTTATGACCCAGCAGACAGTCTTCATCACAGACAGTTGCCTAGTTTGGGCTGATTCATCATTTTTCCTTAAGGAGAGGCTCAGAGCTGGAGAGCAGGGACATTACAGGTCAGAAATGGAGACAGAATTGAATGTTGAAAGTTCTCCAGAATGCTCACGTACTCTTTTTGACTCAAGTCAGAGCTATTCATTTTGCTTTCATAAATATCATTTAACTCACATATTTTTGAGATCAGAATATCTTTTTAAGCTCTGTTGAGTGAATTGGAACATGTCATTTTTCTAACTAGTCATATAAGCAGGTTTAAGAGAGCAACAGTCTTCAGCTTAATTTTTCCTGTGAATTTTCTGAACACCTGTTTTTTTCCAGCCCAGCACATAAAGCATACACTGGAATATCCAAGCTCACCAAAGACATTTGGGAATTCCCACAATGCGTGTCAGCAGTGTGTGTCATTTGCCACCGAGAGGTCTCTGCCCCCAAATGCTGTGTTACATACAAAGGGGTTAGGAAATTAGGCTTTGGAACCAGATAGCCTGACTTCACATCTCCACTACTTAACTGTCCTTGTGACTTAGGCAAAGTACTAAACCTCTTTATGGCTATTTCTTTCCTTTCTTTTTGTTTTTAAATGTATTTATTGAAATATACTTTACATAACATCAGATTCATCTGTGTAAGTATATAGTTCAGTGGTTTTTAGTATATTCACCGAGTCGTGTAATCATCACCAGGATCCAATTTTAGAACGTTTTATCACCCTATAAAGAAACCCAGTACCTATTAGCAGTCACTCTCCATTCCTCCAGTTCCTCTCCTTGCCCACTGCCTCCAGCCCTAGGCAATCACTGTCTTTGTGGATCTGCCTATTCAGGACATTTTTATAAAAGAAATCATGCAATATGTGGCCTTCTGTGACTAGTTCCTTTTACTTAGCATCATTTCTCAAGGCTTATCCATATTGTAGCATGTATCTGTACTTCATTCTTTATTTTGTTTTTTTCTGTTAATCCTCACCCGAGGACATTTTTCCATTGATTTAAAAAAAAATTTTTTTTTTAAGATAGAGGGGAAGGGCGAGAAGTGGGGGGAGAGAGAAAAAATATCAATGTGAGAGAGACACATGGATTGGTTGCCTCCTACACGTCCCGACAGGGGCTAGGAATCAAACCCTCGACTCTTTGGTCCCTAGGCCGATGTTCTAACTGCTGAGCCAAACTGGCCAAGGCATGTACTTCATTCCTTTTAATTACCAAATAGTATTCCATTATATGAATATGCCACATTCTATTTATTTATCATCAGTTGATGGACATTTAGTTCGTTTCTACTTTTTGGCTATCGTGAATGATGCTGCAATGAACATTTGTTTACATATATTTGTTTCTTTGTCTGTAAAATGAATAACATCCCATAGAGTTGTGAGGACTCAAAATGTCAAAATACGGAGAAGTAGCTAGTAGACAGGGAGCTAACTAACAAGTGTTAGTTAATAAATGCAATATAGCCCTGGCTGGTTTGGCTCAGCGGTTAGAGCATTGGCCCATGGACCAAAGGGTCTCGGGTTTGAATCCGGTCAAGGGCACGTACCTCAGTTGCGGTTCGGTCCCCGGCCCTGGTTGGGGTCATGTGGGAGGCAACCAATCGATGTGTCTTTCTTACATCAGTGTTTCCTTCTCTCCCCATTTCTCCCACTCTATCTGAAAATCAGTGGAAAAGTGTCCTCGGGTGAGGATTAAAAGAATAAATAAATAAATAAATAAATAAATAAATAAATAAAATGTGATATATTAGTGTGTGAGTCCTCATTAAACATCAGTTATAGCATTTGACTTAGAGTACCATGCTTTCCTAATGACCTAAAGGTTGTCTCTTTTACTTTGCTTCTGACTTTTCCCTGAGTTATAATTTTGAAAAATTTCATTCATTCAATAAATATTGAATACTTAGTGTGTGTTAGACACTCTGCTGGGTACTGTGGAGAATTAAAAGAAAAGAGTAAGCAAAGTTGTGGATACATACTTTTACTTATTTATTATTTGCTGCAAAAAACTTTATTGCAGGGACAGAGATGCTCAGGCAAAAGCCAGACACCAGGGGCATGCAGAGGGGCCCCTCAAAGACCTCTGGGCTCTAAAGGCCCCTAATCGTGCTTGAGGGTGAGCCTTTCAAGGAGATACTCGCCCAGCCCAGCCTGGGGACCAGCCAGCCTGTGGAGGTGAGTCAGGTGTTGCCCATCTCCTTGATGAGTTTCACCTCCTCACCCAGGAAGTGGTTCTCCAGGAAGTCACAGAGATGAGGGTCTGCTCAGGTAGAACCCAGGGCATGCGGATCCCAAAGGGCCTAGTGAAAGTTCTTCTCCAAGGCCGTGGCGGCTTCCATGGCGTCCTGAGTTTTGCCCTACGTGTCTTGGGAAGACTTCAGCACATCCTGGAAGAGAATGTGGCCACCGCGCTGGGTTTGCATCTTTAAGAGATGCTCAGCGTGCTCGCTCTTCTCCACCAACTCCAGGAAGTGGCCATGCCCTCCAGAGCCACATCGCCTCGGTGGAAATAGAAGCCCAGAGACAGGTAGGTGTAGGAGACCTGCAGAGGCAGGTTGGCCAGGCAGTTGATGACAGCCTCCACCTCGGTGGAATTAATTCTGACAAATTTGGAAGCTCATGGTTGTTCAGCAATAGGAGTTCAGATAAAAATCAAAACAAAAACAAAACAGTGCTGGCTGGTCTCAGAGGCTGAGGATGGCTGAGGTAGTTTCGACTGGGAAAGAGGTCTGAGGGTGGTCGGAGGCTGGAAGAAGGGGCGCCTCTGGGTCTGTTCCGTCCAAACATGGTTGAAGCAAGAGACAGATCTGAGGACCAGCGAAGGTATTGCCTATAAGACACACTTTTAGTTTGTGGCTACCTTGTTTTCTAATCTGTAATCTCTGAGCTGCCAGTAGGTTTTAGGACATGGGGACCCCCAAACCCTTCCTGACACCAAATGTCACAGGTTTTTTGTCTCTTTAATTCATTCACTCTTGTCAGGCTTTTATTTTGACCAACATGTCTATGTTTGTGAAGTGGCTGATTGAAGCTAACTGTTGTGTAAGGAAAAGCCTAAAACTAAGGTAATCATGTCTAGGTAGAGACCTCAACAGGTAAAAGTACTTTCTCATTCCTGGCTGTAGCTGGAGATGGTAAATGGTGTTTTTTTCTAATCGAGATGTAAACATGCCTAATTTTCTCAATTGCCATGTTTCTTTTTGTCGAGATGACTTTATGTTTTTTGAATTTACAAAACTACTTTGTATTGGAAGTGGACTCAGCAAAAGTATCAACTCATCATCATCTAGCCCTTTCTTCTCTTGACCTTAGGGACATAGATATCCGCATAGTGACTCAGAATTCAGTTGTTGAATATTTTGCCCCAGCTACCATTCTCTTCCCTATAAAAGAAAATATATATATTTTTATGATTTCCTCATTTGATTTTGCTCTGATATTTTCTTCTTGCCGTAATAATGCATAGTTAGCATAACAGTGATACCACTCATTCTCTCTGCCTTTCACGCAGATAAAATGCATTAGCATTTCATAATTTAAGAGTGACTCTAATGCTTGCTGTAGGACTGTGAAAGAAGTTTGATTTCTATTATTTAATGTCCAATTCAGGAATTCACCTGAATGTGAGCAGAACAGTACACAGGCAGCTCATATGCCCATGAAGACATCCTAAATAACTAATCGTACACCAGTTTTGTGCTAATCAGTAGCAGTGCGTTTCTATATACACAAGTTTTAGTGTTTGCTCAATTTTAAATATTTACTGTAGTGCAAGTCACATCATGTAAACTTGCCCAGCTTTGGGGATTCCCATTTAATTTGTAAAAGGTTTTTTGGTTAATGGATATGAAAGTATTAATCATAGATCCACATTGCCAGGTGTATGTCGATAGAAGCTAAAACTAGATTAGTGGAATCTTTAAAGATGAACTGGAAGAAAACAAACTATGAAACTTTCTTATAACACTCTCTTTAAGGCTATAAGGAATACAATGATTTAGTAAGTAAAAGATGTTGATTGTATTCCCCTGTCAGGTTATGGTAGCTTTGTGTAACTGTAAGGAGCAAAAGGGTGTCCCCGCTTTAGAGTTACTGTGGATACGCCTTCTTGTGCATTGCCACTTCTGAGCAGCAGCCAGCAGGACGGGGGTTGTTTAATTGAGGGTTTCAGAAGAACATATGTCGGAGCATTGGACTCAGCCTTTAAATTAATTAAATTCTGTATCTTTGTATTATTTTAAAGTACTTCTCGCCTCCTCGCTTCCTCTTACCATTGAGTCCTTTCTTATTCTAGGTTCCATATTTCTTTTTGCAGTGAGCTTATCTATCTGTCTGTCTTCTTCCTTTCTCTACTTTTCCTCCATAAAATGTTCCTCAGGCCAGGAACCTCCAGTAAGAATCCTGGGAAGACACCTCATGGCTCCTTGGGAAAGATGAATTAGTCTGCTCTGCTGCTGTCAGTTATTTTTGCCCGTGGACATGCTCGTGGAGGAACCATTTCAGGGGAATAGTCGTCTTTCAGCAAGTCAGAACTGGAGGAAATTACCACTGCTTATGTGTTGAGCTTAATTCATTTGTCTAATATATAAGATGTATTTGAAGTCAGACATTGATGTTTCAGAGTCATTTAACCATTTCAAAATGTTGATACATGCTTTGTTGTAAGAAATAGAAACCCAACTCAAACTGGGTAATCATGAAAGTGACATTCCTGGCTCACGTAACTAGTAAATCCAGGGAGGGGAAGGTCGGGCACAGGCAGGTCCAGGTGCTTAAACGGTGTCATCCGGAATCTCTTGCCTGTCACCTCTCTGCTCTGGCTCTGTTCAGTGTTGGCTGAGTGTTTACTGTGGTAGGCTCACTGAAGTGATGGCAAAGATGGCCATCAGCAGCTGCAGGCTTATATGTTGCAAGTTGGGTAATCCCAGAATAAAGAGAGCTTTACTGTCCCAGAAGTTTTAGTAAAATTCCTGGGACTGATTCTCATGGTCCTGTCCATCCCTGAATCAATCATTGTCACTCTGTTTGTCTAGGGTAGGTTATATGCCATCCTGTACCCGTGCCCCCCAATGCCATATTACTTGAGTATGGAATAGAGTAGTTCCTCAACACAAAATGAGAGTATGGTTTCCAGAAGAGGTGATGGATGTGGAAAGGCAGACACCACAGATGTATATTATAATAGGATGTGAAATGAATTTACTTTCATGTGATATATAGATTTTCATGTACTGTTTATAGAATTTATTTGGAATTAATACATACCCGTATATCATTACTTTTAGTTTTACATATCAATCTTCTCTCCCACATCTAGATAGTAAAGCTCTCAAAGACAATACCCATCTTTAGATCTGTTGGAATCTCTAAAACCAAACACTGTGTCTGCACATAGTAGGTACTGATAACTGTTCTATAGGTGCTGCTGAAAAGGTGATTTCCTTCTGGCAGCATGCTTATTATTATTGGTGGCAAATACTTTTGGAGTTACACCATCCAGTGTTGGTTGAGAATAAATGCATGCCCAGTCCATATTTAATGAGCAAAATGAGAGCCCCCGGCCAGTATCCAGTAGTGTAGGGCTAGTGGAATGTGTGATCATAAATTTGGTGCATGCAAGCTATAGTCACAGAATGTACTTCATGGACTATAAAGAAAGAGATTAGAGATTTTTAAAAATTATTCTCAATTCCAAAGACAGGCTGTAGTTCAAATAAAATTTTGTTTAGCACGCTTAGTCACCTGTGCCAGACATTTTACTATTTGATATCCAAATATTTAATAGGGTGGGGGAAAAAACGACAGGAAAAAAAAATCCTCATAGAACTTCCTGTGACAGGTCAAAGTTTAATCACGGCAAATAATGCAGATTTCCCTTTTATTATAAGCACAATAGAAAGGTAGGGCTTGTGTTTCCAAACTATGTTGTTTGGGAGACCTTTGGAAATCATAATCTTTGGAAATCCCAAACTTACTGGATGTAATCCCATCCATTCGATGAAGACAACTTGCCTATGCAATAGATCCAGAATAGCAAGTTAAATAGAGAACATGGACAGGAAGCAGTCATTAAGAATTACAATGGGTAGGATGCAGAGTTAATTCACAGAGATATTTTGTTATGAGATAATTACATCATTGGGACAGCTGGAAAGCTGAGTGCTGTGCTGGACCACAGTGCTTGCTGTCTGCCCTGCAGCTGGGGGTCAGGACAGTAGAGACAGCGAGAGAATTATTTTACGGGATAGCGAGGGGCTTGGCTGACTTAATTGTGAAATGATAACCTATCTGCCTCTTTTGGATTGCGTTTTCACAGCTAAACTGCACTTATATACTCAATAAGTGCTGAGAACCCCTTTTCACTTCTACTTTTTTGAACATTCACTTGGGTCACATTAAGCTAAGCGCTAATGGATAAATATTGAATGGTAGTTTTCATTTCCTCTAAAAGTAATCTGAGATATTGTTCGTATTCAACACTGTGATTGTATTCCTCTTATGGAACTGCAGTCATGCAATAATCGAAATGGTATTTTTGTCAGTTTACTGAATAGCAAAAAAAAAGTTTGAAAAGTCTTGAGATGTTGGTCAATGCAAGGAATCATACAGTCAAAGTTATTTTCCAGTGTTTATGTTCAAATGTTCAGACCTGTCTGGCTCTTTTGTTTTGCAAGTGTAGGGGTTCTAGGCAGCCTAGCCACATTCCTCATTGATATATATAAATATATTACAGATTGTTAACCTCTTGCCAAATATCAGGGATTTCAGTTCTTGTTTAGCTCAGTTACTTTCTGTGAGATTTGCATTTTATCTTTTCTTTAGTTCCCACCAAAGTGACTATTATTGATTTGGGGTAATTCTAGAGGGAGTCATTGTAGATGAAAAAGTATCATATATATTATGTTCTAAAATTCTTAAGATTCATATTTATAACTGTTTATTCAAAATGCATTTTCTACCCATTATGACTAATATAACTTAATTTCTCTTCTGATAATGTTTACTAAACAATTAAATCAAACTAAATTTCTTATTTTAGTGTAGAGCAATATTTCCCAAAATGTCTTCTGTAGAGTACTGGGCCTGTAGGATGTTGATACCCAGCATTGGAACCAAAAAAGGGGTATCCTGCAGGTCCTCCTAGGACTTTTACTTCCTTTGATGTCACTTGTGAATTTTGGAAGAGAATGTAGTATGTTCCATTTCCCAAGTGAAATTCATAATGCCACCTTTAAAAAAAAGGATCGTCTCTTGTCCTAGCCAGTGTGGCTCGGTTAAGCATCTTCCCATGCACCAAAAGGTTGTGAATTTGATTCCCAGTCAGGGCACATGCCTGGGTTTCGGGCTCAATCCCCAATAAGGGGGTGTGCAGGAGGCAGCCGATGGATATTTCTCTCTCTCCTTCTCCCTTCTTCTCTCTCTAAAATCAATAAAAACATATATTTTTTTAATTTTTTTCTTTATTGACTTAAGAGAGAGGAAGATAGAGGGGGAGAGAGAGATAGAAACATCAATGAGTGAGAACATCGATTGGCCGCCTCCTGCATGCCCCCCACTGGGGGATTTGGCCCACAACCTGGGCATGTGCCCTGACTGGGAATCAAACCGGTGACCTCTTGGTGCATGGGTCAACGCTCAACCACTGAGCCACACCAGCTGGGCTAAAAAACTATTTTTTTTAAAAAAAGGATTATCACCCTGGCCGGTTTGGCTCAGTGTTTAGAGCATTGGCCCACAAACCAGAGAGTCCGAGGTTTGGGTCCTGCTAAGGGCACGTGCTTCGGTTGCAGTTTGTCCCTGGCCCTGGTTGGGGTCGTGTGGGTGGCAGCCACTCGATGTGTCTCTCTCACATCAATGTTTCTCTCTCTCTCTTCCTCCCTCTCTCCCTCCCGCTCTATCTGAAGATAAATGCAAAAAATGTCCTCGGGTGAGGATAAAAAATGAAATAAAATAAAAAAAGGATTATCTCCTTGAACCAGCATAAGCCACTTCTACCTCACACCATTCTTTCTGTAGCCTAGAATTATAATTACGTACATTAAAATCCATATAAGGAGGTTCTACTCTGCACTTTGCCACAACTCTTTAAAAACTCCACTTTTAAAAAATTGCCAATTAAAATTAGGGCCTTTCAAATTGGTAGTTACAAGATAGTCATGAGGATGAAAAGTACAACATAGCGAATAGAGTCAATAATATTATAATAACTACGTATAGTGCTAGGTGGGTATTTGAAATATCAAGGGGAACATTTTGTAAAGTATCTGGTTGTCTAATCATGTGTACTGTACAGCTGAAACTAATACAGAATAATATTGAACGTAAATTGTAGTTGAAAAATAAAAATTTAAAAATAAATAAAACTAAATTAAGGCCTTTCTCAAAATGGTGAGTCTTAATATTTTGAAGAAAATCATATAACTTGGAGGAAAATAACTTGGGTGGGTTAGATGTTATTCTTGAATTGTGTCACACTCAGAATGTTTGAAACGGTTTCGGGAGATGAAGCAACAGCCCACGGCCACGGCCGTTAGGTAACTGCACGACGGTTTGAGAGCAGGTGACTGGCTCGGCAGTGTTCTGTGGTCACTTCATCCTCCAGTTACGCCTCAGTCCAACTTGTGTTTGCCTTTTGGAAATTCCTAAAATAGCTCATATTTTAAAACTGTAAGTGCAATAAGGACTAGAGTTACTAAAATCACTGCTGACCCGAGGCCGTGATAAACACGATGTCCTCATTGGGGAAATGTATTAAATATAATGGAAAACATGTCTAATGTCACATTTAAGAAGCACAGCTGCAGTGGTGCAGTCCCCGTGTTTTTGCTGGATTTTAGTACATATACCGTCTTTGGCTCATTGCTGTTTCTTTTATTACAAAAGCAGAAGCAACAGATAGGAAGAAGCTTGGTGATTATGGAACTCCTTTTTCGTCAAAAGGAAGCAAAAAGTGTATGGGTGTAATGGGAAGAAGATGTTCACAGGAGACTATGAATAAATGGTAGTTGCCTGAAATTACCAAATTGAAAGAGTTGTTTTGATAAACATCTCAGGTGTCAGACCCATGCTTAATAGCAATCATATTTTTCATAGTATGGCACTTGGGTGACCTATGGTACTATCTTTAATACATTTCTAACTAGGAGTTTTTACTTTATCAGAACAATATTCCAGAATAAGTCCCATTAGCGACATTGGAAGACTTTAGAATTTAGAAAAAAATAACTTTAGAAATAGATGATTAAAACTTTAGCAATCAGAATATTTGGAAGTAGATAAATATGAGAAAGAAATTCAGGCGATCTTAGATTTTAATGGAGTTGTAGAACTCACCCCAAACTGCCCATAGTTAAAAAGTAGTTAAATCTGGCTGTGAAGTGTATGTGGTTGGTGGTGATATTATTCACCCCACCAGATTTAACTTAATTATAGTGTTCTTTCGTTTCTGTTAAAGTTTAGTTTAGATTCACAGAGAGGTATCAATATTGTGGGATCCATATAAGCCTAGAAATGCAGTCAGGTGGTAAGGTGAACTAACCAGGCATTGAAGTTCTAACATAGGTAATATATAAAGTATAACTGAGAGTCAACCCTACATTTTAGTAATTGGGTTATGTCCACATTTTATAGCTAGTCTCTGAAGGGTGTTATTAAATTTTTAAAATGAAAGAAAATAATAGCATTTTATTAGCTTTTTCTTAGTGTTTCTATTACATTCCTGTCAAGAAATTTACTTACAGCTTGTTTATGAGTGTTTTGTTTAATTCTTCAAATATTTGGTGAACATCTCATGTACCAGATAGTGTGCTATGTATGGTTGGAATTGAAGGAAAATTTGTCCTTTGACTTGAAAATTGTTTTTGCTATTGAAAACTTTGTTTTTGAAATTTAAATTTTGAATTGTTTATAGGATTTTATGAAAGAAGAATTCACCTATCTGAACTTGATTGTAAAGTTAAATTAGTCTGTCTTTACCATTTAAGGGTGACATAGTTTACCAACTCATTTTCTTCCCCCTTCCTTAAAAATAAAGTTTGAATTTCACAGTTTTGATTAGCATGATATTTGGAATTTTAAAACTAAGAGTGTATGCCCTTTCTAGGGAAATCGTTTAATTCACCAGGATGAGAAGGCTCTCTTAGAAATAAGCCAAATTTCTCCGTAATTCCATCTTACTTATTTTCACAGGCATGATTATTAACACCTTAAATTCCAGGAAAAACTTCATTGCAGAGTACAGCATCTCCAAAGAATGATCAGTCAGTCTTTTTAATAATTCTCAAACTGTGAGTTAAGAAGAACCATACTTTTCCTAGTCTGCAGTTTTTGAAACTATCTTCATCAGCAAATTCTACCTAAGGTCTTAAATAAGGAAACACTCCACGCAGATATTCTCATGCTCCGGTCGTGGTCCTCTCTCTTTGCTGCCATGCATTCTGTCACCACTTAGCCAAGTGCTCCTCTCCTGAACTTCCATTATTGATATTCGAGTGTCAGGTCCCGTTAGATATCTTTACATATGATCACAAGGAACGGTCAACATTTCTATTTTATCAAATGGAGGGACATGTGTAGGACATACTGCTTATTGCCACCTACTTAATATCTCTTTCTTTCTTTTTTTTTAGGTTATTCGATGTGTGCACGGTGTCACGAACAGACAGAGAAACTAAACTAACATTAGTGTTTGAACATGTTGATCAAGACTTGACCACTTATTTGGATAAAGTTCCAGAGCCTGGAGTGCCCACTGAAACCATAAAGGTACCGGGAGTCATCCTTCTGCCTGGTCAAACAGTCACACTGTTACAGTCTGTTAAGCACTGGCATTCTTTCCTTATGAAATTTGCCAGAATTAGAGCTGTTGGAACTCAGTGTATAGATAAATATATCTAATATAGCTAAGTGGGATATTTACAAAATGGGATGTTTTGTAGTTCATTAATTTTAGGACTTGGTGAAAAATCCTTTAGTTCTAATACATTTATTGAAAAATATCTATTTGTACACTATCTAGCTCTAACCTTGGAAAGTATAGTGTAATAATTATAGCTCAGTCTTTTTCTGATGGTTCATGGACTCTGAGAGATAGAATTTGAAATGTCATTTAGGAGCACATTGAATATTATACTGGTATACTGGCTCCAGGACATACTCATGCTATGTAAATCTGAAATACTAGTGTTAGGCCCTTCTTTCTCCGTTTTTTTCTTATTAATGAAACATTTATAGGAAGCCAAGTGCCAGGTACCATCCCAAACTCGGGATTCAAAGATGACTTTAGACTTTTTAGAAGCCAGCAAGCTAAATGCATTGTGCTGACTAGAAATTCTTTCTTCCTTTAAGTCTAATGGAAAAGGCTACTTATAAAGTTTGGTTGGTCTGTCCTAATTCTGCTTATTTGAACTTCCCAGTAGATCTTTTAGATCTATGTACATCATGTGCAGGTCTTCATGAAAACCCTTTTGTTTTCGTGAATTGCGTGACTTAATTAAACAAACTCCTCACCTTATCATTCGTCATTTAGAAATGAGTTAAATCATTTTTATAGGGATAAATAGATGAAAATAGTTTATCTTTTAAACAGAGTAAGAAATGTCTTTTAATGATAGCTGGTGGTATTCCCAGATACCAACAGGTAGAATTTGATTTATTCCTTTGGTTTGAGGCTAATACAGAGTTTATTTTCTCCCATCTGCCTTTCATAAGATAATAGGGTGCTCAGCAATGGTCTCATTTCTTTCTGACCAGTTTCAAGGACATTAGATCCCTTTAAATGTAGGTATTTCTAACTACCTGTTCTTGGTTCTCTTCTACCTTTGCACCCATCTTCTTCTCAAATTCTATTCCAATGGCTTTAGTTCTCTTCTCTTTGAGTTTGTCCAAAACCCTACGTTCCAGCATGCAGGACAGAGCGGAGCCCCTTTTCACGTACTCTGTTTTCTGGCCACATAATCCCCTTTCTCTCAGTGTGGCTCATAATTTCCTGCCTCCGTGGCCTGCCTTCTGATGGCCATTTCTTTGCGCTCCCCACCAATAATCACAGCTTAACATTTTCAAGGTCCACCCTAGAGCCCATTTGATCAACTTTTATAGCTGGATATAATCTCATTTGTTTTACAGCCCTTGTTCTATATATCTCTCCCTTTTTATCATATTTTCTGCCTAATTGTGATTACTTACCCATATCTTTCTTACCTATTCACTCATTTTTGTATTCTGATGGTCCCTACACAATGATTTATACATATAGATAGATGCTCAATAAACAGCTTAAGCATAGACTGATAAAAAAAAATCATCGGCTTCTTCTGATTTATTTCTAAGTTCAAAATTTTCATTTGGGGAGGTCATATTTTTTAAGCAGCAAGAGAAGGTAACCATATATTTATACCATGCATTGCCACCTACATAGAACTTGTGAGCTGCACATTAAATTCCTCTAGGATGTTAGAGGCTGCTGAGTTTTGGAATTGTTTGCAAAAGTCTCTGTAGTTAAAATGATTGATAAGCCAGAATGGAACTTAAACTAAGGCTTCATCTGGCAGGAATAGAAATGCAGTGAGGTGGGGGGAATTCTCGAGGGAGGGAGAGTCAAGCAGGATAAAATGAGGAACAGGCAGAAAGGTGCTCACTACAGTGAGGTAAAGGAGAGGAGAGGTGTGGCGGAGCGGCTGAACAAGGGTTGACTAGGGGGCAAAGGGGCAGGGGATGGTACTTGTCACTAGAAACTTTGGACAAAGTGACTTGTTCAAGGTATTCCTGAGTTTTTCATCTCTCTCCGGGGAAAGGGAATGCCACTTCGTTCTGTGTTGAACAGGAGATTTGCCCAGAGACTGTTACGTTTCTTCAGCCATCAGGCCAGCACGCCCACTGATTATAGGGACCATTTTAGCTGATAGGGGTGGAGGTGGAGAGAGGGGGTGGTCATTTAAGGTTTGTGGTTAATGGTGTATTGAAGTTTTCATAGTAAAATAAAGCAATGGTCAACTGAAATATTTCAGGCAATTAACTTGTATCTTAACGGCTAATTGAACATTGTTTGCAAACTTAAAGACTAAACACAATATCTGTTTTGTCTTCATCCTTAATTTTTCAAATTTTCTAAACTAAGCTAATATACTTTTCTTCCTTATAAAATATAGGGTTTTTTTGTAATTGGAGCATTTGTGATCCATTAAGGTCATTATTGAAAACATGAATAATTGTTTTAAAACTAGAATATCATCATATAAATAGTTTTAAGCTGAATTGATACAAATTTTTTTTAAATCCTCACGTGAGGATATTTTTCCATTTATCTTCAGATAGAGTGGGAGAAAGAGAGAGAGGGAGAGAGAGAGAAACATCGACTGGTTGCCTCCTGCACGACCCTGACCAGGGCTGGGGACCGAATCACAACCAAGGTACATGCCCTTTACTGAAATCGAACCCACCACTCTTTGGTTCGTGGGCTGTTGCTCCAACCGCTGAGCCAAACCGGCCAGGGTGCTACAAATGTATTTTTAATAAATAGTTGTATCGTTTGTTTCTGTAATTGGCTTTTTAAACAATTGGAATGCAGGATAATCATCTGCTAATTAGGAGGTTCTGGCTAGTTGACATTCTGGTTCATTGAATTTTTCCAGCACATAACCAGACAACAGAAATATTTCATTGTATAGGCTCATTTGTGAGACGTCTTAATAACTATATCAAGAGAATATTGTTATTATGAACAACCTATTGGGAACACAGATTGGATTCTTTATATAGAATGCTTTGTTCTAGTAAGAGCACTTTTCTGAGTATACTTGTACAAATATTAATTGAATATTTACAGGGAGAGTTCTGTGCTAGGTACTTTGAGGACACAAATCTGAATTATCATCAGCCTACGCTCAAGGACCTTGGAGTGTAAGGGAAGAGATAAAGTGCACACAGAAGCGTGTGGTACACATTGTATATGGTTATTTAAATACTTTATGGTGTATTTTCAAGTTAAAAAAACTTATTTATCTATATGTACAATCTATAGCTGATTCTTTGCATATGGTACCAAAATATTTTCTAAAATATTCTTCAGAGTCATAGATACTGCTGTTGACATTGTCTGGCATAGATCAGAACATATCATGTTGCAAAATAATTATTAAAAATGTAAAATATTTTAACATAAGATAGAATAAAACAACATATCAGACCATTTAGGCTAAGGGAATTTTCCTCAACCACCTGTCTCCTACCATGTTTTCTGTGGCACTGTTACCCTATTAGCCCACTTAAGTCCAAGATATTCTTATTCTATTGCATGTTCAGGACATAAATTGCATTGCAGGGCAGTAGCTGAATAAAACTGGGATGCTCCATGGTCTCTGGCTAGATATTTAGGGGTAAAATCTTTGTGTTCAATACCATTTTCATCAACCTGTTTGTTAGAAAAGAGCCCGTAATGGGCTTATTTTCTGTTTACATGTATCATATGACAACTTTTCAAGTTCTTTTAAATACCTTTTGGTTTTTTTTAAAGGCAGAAAATCACCCTAAGTATTTGTGAAGGTTGGTAGTTGGGCAAACTCATTGGGGAAATGGGGAGACCTTGTAATTATTAATTATTGCATAGTGCTTATGTCAGACTTTGATAAAGTAATTTAAGGGTATAGTTCTGAACTGAAAATTGTCATTGAGAGGTTTGTGAGAATAAAATAAAATCTTAGGTGGTTCTTTCCAACATTTTGAAATACACCTTATTCTAAAAAAATAAACACACACGTATATACATCTTAGTCGTACTTCATCTTGAGGTTTTCGTCACATTCTTGACTCTCTTCTTGATGTCCCAAGGTTATCCATTCATGTTGACGGTGACCTTGGCATAAAGAAGCTTCATGCCTGCTGTACTGTGCAGTCAGCAAATAGCACATTTTGCCTCATAGGTTTATCATTGCCATATCTTGTTTTCCTTTCTCTAATTCCGAGGTTATCTTTTTTTATCGACTTCATTTTGGAGGAATTCATTGCTCTTTCTTTCATTTTTATTTGATCATTTGAAATTTGATATCATCTCCTTGTACTTTCATATTTAATTAAACTTATGAGGCAGAAATTGACACCTTATTTTTTTCTTTTGGGTGTTCATGATAAATTTTCAGTATCTTTGTTTATATAGCACCTTCCATTTATGAGGACTTGATGAGAAAAAAGAGGGGCTTTCAGATTGTTATTTTTTTCTCTTTCATGCCTTTATCTGCCACCCTATGAGAAAGGATCAGAAAGAACTGTACATAAATTCCTTCACCTTGTTCTTTAGTCATTTGTAACTGCTACCCAGAAAAAGAACTACTGAATGGCAGGATATATATGGGGGGAGACTGCTGTGTAAAATCATAATGCTTTACGTGTTTTCAAAAGGTAATGCCCTCTTTTACTGAACCGTCACTTGGTACTTAGGCCTCCCTTTATGTACGACATTATCTTTCCTAGTATATGACCTGGCTTGTCGACTATCTAAACTTTTTGAGAACCTAATATTCTTTGGACATTCTGTGAATGTAACATGGTTGGATGAAATTGGCAATATAATTTCACAAGTAGGAATTTGAAGACCCTGAAAAAGCACACAAAAGATCAGCTACCTCTCCAAAATAGGACAGGGCTCTTTTAGCTCAAGACCATATGTATGGCCTCTTTGGATGACTCAGTCTTGGAATAGACATTATATTTTATTTATGCATCTTTGACAAATGAATTGTATGGGGCTTGAGAAAGCCAAAAAGGTTTGTGTGTCTGTGTGGGTCATTTTCTTCATGAATTATATTTCATTTTATCTTCAGTTGAATGTTTCTTGGAGATTTCTGTTGGTTGTAATAGTTTCAGGAGGAGATAAAATGTACTATTAGGTTTCTTTTACAAAACCCAGACTCCAGAGGCTGACACACACTCTTAATAGCACCTGTTTTCTGCCTCTGGGAAATATCTGTTTTAATGAATAATATCTGCTTGCAGTAAACAGTGGCTCTGGTGTCAATATGGGATGCCTGGGGCTGATTCATCTTTTTCGAGCTGACATAATGCAAAGTGACTGACCAGTCCCCTGCACTGCAGATGAGGAAAGTCTCCCAGAGCCTTCTCTCCTCTCATCCTAAAGGAATCAGGCCATGGCCCCTCTCTGCTCCTGGTGGTCTCCGTTTTGCCTGAATTATGAGCAGGTGATTTGTCTCATCTTTGCAGGACACAGAGCAAATTAACATGAAAATATCGCTTCTCAGAAAACAAGGCAGGCTTGAATGCCCTGTCGCTGCTGGTCATTAGCCATCTGCCACTGAGACTCATACTCTGTTTATCACATTTGAAATTCAGAGCAGATGTTGCATAATAAGGTGATCTTAAAAACAAGGCAAGAAATTCAAAGAACAATAATGATGAGGATCCTGGAAGGAAATTCTTTTCAATTTAATATCATGACTGGAGTAATTGAAGAGACCATGTTTTTTTAAACACACGTGCACACATCTCTCCTGATAGTCAATGTGAACTGCTTTGTGTAGTAACATGAAATAATTTGAAAAGAAAGTACCTATGTCAAAGATGCCCGAGAAGACCTTAATAAAATTAATTTTAATAAGCAAAGTGGGATGTAATAACAGTAGTTTTGGTGCAAAAGACCTCATGGATCAGTCTTTTATGCTAAGATGGGCCTCAACTTAGAGCAATTAGACTTGCAATACTTCGCTCCTGTAGTACAGTTGGCTGTCTTCACACACACACACACACACACACACACACACACACACACAGTGCTTTCCTAGGCTCTGTTGCAGTTTCCTCTTCAGTCTCTGGCTTTCAGTCTCTCTCCAGCCTGAGTCCTAAGAGTCTTTCATTTTAGTTCCATTCCTCTTCCACATCAACCTAGCATTTTATCAAATTGATTACTGTGATGTTTTACCCAACTGATTTATACACATTCTAGACCCTTATTATACCTTATAGAAAGCACATTATTGGTAGTATATGAACTATTGTGCTTAGAGGCATTCTGTGTTTTTAAAAACAGGCATCTGAACTTTTATCAGAAATGTGACCTATATTACAATTTTCCTCGGTGGAAAGTTAGCTTCAAATATAGTCTTTTGACTCAAAGGAAACGTTTTCTCCACACAAACCAGACCCTCATGCACACCCTTACCTATGTATGTCCTGCCCCCCCCCCACACACACACACTCAGAATTTGGGGGGATTTTTAGAAAGATGAACATCATATATATTGCTAAGCAAAAGTTAAGCAGCCAGTCTGAGAGTAGCGAGAGGGTTAAATCAAAGGAGAGAGAATTGGAAGTGAGTCAGTCCTGAGTTCACTCCAGGTTTAGGGGGAAATGTAGGACGATTGAGCTGCAGCGGTGGTAACTTTCAATAATTCAAGAAGCTTCTTCAGGGAGAACATTTTTAGATCATCTAGATATTGAGGTTTCTCCAAGAAACAAATCATTAAGCAATTCCCCAGGCCCTTGTAGTAGCTCAATTCATATCAGGAGACAAAGGACAGAATTATGCAAATACATTTATCTAAAAGTATGTTATAACAAACTATAACAATTATTTAGTGGTTTGGGTGTTGGCTTTTTTTTTCTAAAAGGAAATATGGGTTAAAAAATAAAAGCTAGTGTTATTCTAAAGGTACTGGGGCTCACTAAAATAAATAATGAGTAACTAAAATAAGCAAATGACACTTTGATCAAGCTAAGTTGGAATCTCTTTAGAAAATACTTTTTCACCCTGGCCAGTTTGGCTCAGGGGTTAGAGTGTCCATCCACCTGAGGACCAAAGAGTCATGGGTTTGATTCCCAGTCCATGTGTCTCTCTCACATTGATGTTTCTCTCTCTCTCTCTCTCTCTCCCCCCCCCCCTCCCTTCCTCCCACTGTATTTGAAAATCAATGGAAAACTGTCCTCGGATGAGGATTAACAAAAGAAAATACTTTCTCACCTTAGGTATTGACTCTGTTTATAGAGCCCATGAAAAATGTTTCCGGCACTATATACCCAGCCTATATCACCATGGTGCCAGACTCGGCACAGAAGAGGGATCTCATCTAAGTTTAGCACGTGCCTAGACTTCCTGGCTCTTTTCCTCTAAATGTTGGAACATTCAGGGCTTCACCCGTAGCTCCCTCCTCTTGCCTGTCTACACTTTCTGGCAAGTGATGTCGTTTAGCCCCAAATTTTCATATACCATTTCTTTGCCAGCCTGACGTCTCCCCCATGCTCTAGACGCATTATAGTCAACCAAGCATTTGATAGCAGATATTTTCATCAAAACATTGTCCAAGAAATATCTCTCTAACTCAAGCCTTCCCCCATCTGCCCAGTTGTTTAAGCTCCAAACCTAGGCATCATTTTTGGTTTCTTGCTTTCCTTAACTGTCTTTATTTAATCCATTAGTAAGTACTTTTGGTTTTATCCTTCAAAGATACCCCCAATCTGACCTCGAGAGTATTATGCTAAGTGAAATAAGCCAATCAGAGGAAGACAAATACCACATGGTCTCACTTATTTGCGGAATATAATGAACAAGGTGGGCTGATGAACGAAATAGACCCAGAGACATAGAAAAGAGTATGGTTCAGACTGACAAACCTCAGAGTAGGGGGGTGGGGGGGGATGGATGAGATGAACCAAAGAACTTATATGCATGTATGCATAGCCAATGGACATAGACAACAGTGCTGGGGGGGGGGGGGTGGCGGGATGGGGAGGAGGGGGTCTAGGGGGAGAAAAGGCGAAACATCTGTAACAAAAATAAATTAATAGAAATTGGAAGAAAAAAAAAAAGATATCCCCAATCTAACTACTTCTCAATATCTTCATGGCTAAAGCTGCAAACCAGCTTCCTAACTCAACATGCTGCCTCTACTTCTGCCCCTTTATAGATCACCCTCTGTATAACAACCTTATTAAAACACAAATACAAGTGTTACTTGCCTACTGAAAACTTTTCTCCAGGGTTTCCCATGACCTCTAGAGTAAAATCAGAAGTGCTACCTGATCTGATGCTCTTTCTTCCTACACCCCCCACACTGTCGTCTCCTCCATCCTTCTCCTGGCTCACTGCTCTTCGGCCACACCTGTTTTCTTTTTCTTCTTCCAGCATGCTTCCAGCCCAGTGTGTGCTTCCTGCTCATCCTCTTTGGGGTATTCCACGCCTTTCTCTCCCAAGCCCCACAAGTCCGATGTCTACTTCTTAGCATCCTAGTCCCAACTCCTATCATCTTTTCATGATTCCTCCTCTGACCACCTCAGCTAAAGCTCTACGTTTAGTGATGGCTTACCACATTATACCACCTTGTCCTGTTTTATCTTCTTCATAAGACTGAGCTGACATTATCTCATTAATTCTTTATGTGTTGTTCCATTGATCTATATGCCTGTTCTTGTGCCAGTACCAGGCTGTTTTGATTACAATGGCTTTGTAGTACAACTTCATATCTGGTATTGTGATCCCTCCAACTTTATTCTTCTTTTTCAATATTGGAGTGTTTGTAAGAGAAAGCATGTGCATATGAGCATAGAGGTAATCATAACTATATATTCAAAGACACACCCACAGTAGAACAGAGAACCCAGAAATTGACCCAAGACATTAGTTATATACTTTTAAAAATTTAAACATAAGATTCCAATAATTCACCATGGTGTGCCAAGTTCTTCCCAGTCCTCACTATCAGAAGTTGCAGCTTCAAAGAGTCAAGTTACTTTCTGAAATCTAAGGGAACATACTCTCCTATATTTATTCATTTGGGTTTTTATCATTCTCATCCAGAAATTTCAGATACCCATATGAATTTTGAAGTCTGAAAGTTAAGAAGGCACCCTTCTTCTAGAGCAATTGCTAACAATTTGCAATAACTAAATTTTAAATTAGTTAAAGCCATGTAGGAGGGTCTCCATCAGTTATCTAAGATAGTATCTTATTCCTCATTCCTCAGAAAGGTGGAAGGATTAATCAGTCCTTTCATTGCAGTTAAGAAAATCATTACTGGTTCTAGTAAATATTTGTTGAATGAACAAGTGCTTTCTCAAACAGTGGCCAATCCCATAATGGCAGTCATAAGAATCAAACATCTCCAGTATATGAAATATTGTTGAGATTACTGTCATTCTGCTCTTCCTCTTCCTTATCGTCACTCTAAAAGAGCAAAATTCTCCTAAAAGATTGACTCCAGTGGGTAATCAAACGAGGAGTGTTTGACCTGAATTTGGACTCATGTATATAAATCATAACCTCGTTGCCAAGAATCTGGACAATGTAACACTTGAAGTCCTAGAGTAAAAGAGAATCCTTCGAATATTAGAAATAATCAAGTATAAATCTAATCTCTGAAAACTCTGGCTACTATCCTACAACAGTAAGCTTAGTTAGAAAATAGACTAAATCCAACAAATTTTGCAAAAATTAGCTACTGTCTAATAAAAGGTTAATGAAGCTAGGTAAATGTGATGACCTGTTTCTTCAAGTGTGGTAAGTGAATCACCTACTTAACCACAGCCCAGGGTGCTCATTTAACATAGCCTTGCCCTAACCCATTCCCTGGTTCCAAACATAATCTCAGAAGAGAGTTTCTGATAAGTTCATATGACATGACTGGGAAATGGGAAATATCTCCCTTATATTCTAAGACAACTCAGACCTGTGGAATATTTGCTTGCCTGTGCATAGGTAACCTCAGCCATTCAGAAGTCTCTCACCTATGACCAGGTGAATTCAGATGTGGCATTTTAGCTGAAGTCACCCACACATATGGTAACTTGTTTAAAAGCACTGAAGTTTCAATACTTAAGATGTTCTATTGGAAAACGCTAACTCATTAATATGAATGAAGAGAAGACACTTAGGAATGTGAGAATTGTAACTAGAAATTCTTAAGCCACCCAGAAGTCTCTTCTTTAAAAAAAAAAAAAAAAAGTTCATTATTTGACCTTTGAAAGATGTTTTTTGTTTCATTTCACTTATGTTTTCATAGTTCTCTATGATCTTACTAATGTAAGCCATTACCAGACTTGCAAGTGTAACTGGTCAGAATTCCTAAGCATGTTTTATAGATGAGGAACCAAAACCATATGAACCTTAAGTGGATGATAGTCATAGATTTTTAGCATTGACACCAATGTGGCCAAACATAGTATTCGTGTCCTCCCTTTGAGGGTCATGTATTAGAAGCTTTGATTGTTCACATTTCTTCCAGTTGTGGTTCTAAGCCTTTAACAAATATAAACTAGTAGCTTTGTTGATTTTTATATTTACCATTGCTCTCTGTTGTCCCTGACCATACTTGTTCATTTTTCCTTTCTTGGACGAAACCAAAGAAATTTTTATCATTTTATTCCAGTATAGTCACATCACTTTTAGCTGAAATAGAACATAGCAGGGAATTGGGGACCACAGGGCATAGGAGGTGTCACCATGAATTAAGTTTGGGAACGTCAACACTAAAGGTTAATTAAGTCTACATTCAGCAATCAGATATTGATTGATCGGGAACCAGTTATCCTCAATTGAAGATGGTCTGAGGATATGGTCAGCATGAAACGAACATTAGAATTGTTCCTTGTCGACATTTTAATTTCACCAATCTATCACATTTTAATGTTCAAATCTGGAGTTGAGAAATTCATCGTCACCTGTAACTGAAGACCTGAAGTGTCAGTTCAGACTAAGATGGTGTAAAAACTGCAGGTGAGGGCCCTGCTTCCCTCTGCCCCCTCCTTCTATGAAAATGTATTCTGGGTCAGAGGGCTGGGATACAAGAAGAGGGAAGAAATATGTTGGTGGTAACAAAGAGAATGGATTGAATGGGTCCCAGGAAAAAAGAAGAGTTTTATGTACCTGCAATAAACCCCCAAAAGTAGCTTGTTTAAAAGCACGCGATTATGTTGAGTGTCAGTATCAGAAACATTACATTACTACCTCTTGTTCCCTCTAATCATAGCAATTTAGTATAATCCTGAATTTATTTACTATTTAAACCAGGTATTAAAGATGGGTTGATTTATATCTCCAGTGCAAAACTATATGAATGCAGATAAATGACATACAAGGACAAAAATACTGATCGAGTTTTGTCTTTGACATCATCGGTTCTAAATGTGGCTACTATACTAACAGCCCTTGATATGCCTCTCATCCTTGCTGTCAGATCTTGATAAAAAACACTTAGGAACTGGGAAGAAAGTGAAATATAAATTACATGAGAATGAATTAAGAGAAGAGCTGCGTGTTGGTACCCTACCAAGAGGAGAGATTTATGAAAGCATCACACACCAAGAGAAAGGACTCCTTTCCTTTTCTGTTTCAACTTCGCCATCACTTTCACCACTACGATTTCACAGGACTTCTTACTTTATTTATCACCAAGTTCCATAATTAACATATGGTTCATGTTATTGATTTCTCAGGTTTCAAAGTAAAATAAATTGAGCTTTCTTCCACATTTAGAATATACACTTTTTTAAAGGAACTCTAAACAAAGACACACATTATTTGTAAGTTAGAGAGCAGCTGCCAGAAAACAGAAAATTAGGAATGGAGTCATGGGTGAAATAATGGAGATACTGTTCAGAGGTAACCCTTTGTACAGCAGGAAATTTTCCTTAGAAAAGAGACAGC
Organism: Tadarida brasiliensis; assembly: GCA_030848825.1. Taxonomy (NCBI): domain Eukaryota; kingdom Metazoa; phylum Chordata; class Mammalia; order Chiroptera; family Molossidae; genus Tadarida; species Tadarida brasiliensis. The sequence goes on along the minus strand of CM061267.1, from coordinate 69,285,109 downwards.
TGAGTTTGCTTGTAAATTTTGCTAGAAACAGGCCTGATTTAGTAACATTTAGTGCTGGTTAGGAGGCTGAAGACAGCACTTTTCAGCTTTGGATACCAAGCCAAGTGTTCTCTTGTATGGTCTGAACACTTTATAGTTTCAAAAAGTTTGTGTGTGAGTAGGGCTGCTACTGATTTTTTAATGACTAGAATAATATATAAGCAAATCTTTGATTTGAGAGTGAACATGAATTTTCTAAGCAAAAACTGTAGGTGTTATAAAATAAATAAGTCATAGATTATATTATAAAAATTTTAAACTTAAAAATTTTAAGTAAAACTAAATGGCAAATAAAATATTTGCAAAAATTATGTCAGGGGTTTAATATCCTTAACATATAAAAAGCTCTTACAAACCAATAAGAAAAAAATAGTACCCAGTTTATAAGGATAAGGAACATAAACAGACAGATTCACAAAGAAATACATGTATATCCAATGGCTGGTAGATAAATGGGAGAAGTATTCAGCCTCAGAAGTAACCAGAGAATTGTACATTAAAAATCAGAATGTACCATGATAGGAGATGATTAAATAAATTATGAAAATTCATTTAACAGAATGATTTTTCCAAAAGCCTAATATTTGAAGAATAATTGCCAAAAGAATGAGATCCAAACTGTATATATAATATCCCAATTTTGAAATATAGTTCACATACATGTGTAGAAAACTAAAAGGAAATGCACTAAAATACTAATAGTATCTATATCTGTTTATATGTATGGTCTAAAATAAGCATGAACTATTATTACTATATTAAGGCATATGAATTGCCAGTAGCTGACTGATTTTGCCCTACAAAAATGGGATTTTCATAAGATTTAACCTAATATATTTATAATCTGATGTGGTTTTTTTAACATTTGTTTTTATGGAGAAAGCATTCTATTACAGAGAAGTTGAAGTTCTTATATCTACATACATATTTTCTGCTTAGCCCATCGTAAGAAATAGCAACACAGAATCATTTTCTTTGCTGTTAGGCAACACGATAGGACATATTTTATAAAAGAGTGTATGTACATTTAAAACATACAGTACATTTTTATTGATGCTGATATTGATAAAATGGCAAACATTAAAAGACTGGAAAGAAATAATGTGGTAGGTTTTCTAATAAGACTGACTAATACCATTGTTTTTACCTGTAATCTTATTGGCATTTGACCAATAAGATTATTGGGCTGTGGAGAAATTTCATTAGATTATAAATGGAAGCAATTGCTGGTGAGTAGTGAACTTTTAAATTAATGTTCACATATAGAATAAAGTGAAGTTATGAGCCTATATTTACTACAGTGGCAGGCACTGGAGTGGGTTTCTTTAATAATCTTTAGCTTTTCAATATTTTTTACTTGAAATCAACTTTCAGTCTTCTTGTTAAAAATGAGCTCAACAATTACATAATATAGTTAAGCAAAGGCTTTTTAGGACATATATATTGTTCTGTGTTTGCTAAAAAGGAACCTTTCTTTTCAAACCTTTATTGGCCTCTATAGGGAGATTGCCCACAAATAGATAAGATATTGTGAATGCAGAATTAGTTTAATGAAGGAATGTCTGATGTCTTACCAGTTTTTCCTGAAGTAATAAAATATCTGAGACTCAGAAGGCTAACAGCAATCTTCATAACATGCATTTGCCCTTACAATAATACAAATAACTCCGCCATCCACCCAAAGGCAGCCTACGTTTCTTCAAAATTAAATGAGGGAAAAGGAGGAGGAAAGTGATGCCAAACAAAGGACATTTGAACGTATGTTTATTGTTTTTCAAGCTTTTTTTCCTGTCTTCCTTTAAAGTCTGTTGGCCCTTCCCATTAAGGCCCTTTGAACACATGAAGGAGAACACAGTGTGGACAGTAGTCAACGAAAACTGCTGCGGACACGCTGTTTACAGAAGTTACATCCCGCAGCTTTGGTAGTCCCCGTGTGGGGTTTAGAAAATTGGCATCACCAAACGCATTCAAAATAGCTTTTGTCCCAGACTGAACCATCTGTACACTAGGTAAAATTGCTGTGTTCCAGCTTAGCCCTGTGAGCCCTACGCTGTCAAAGGTGAAGGCAACATTGGGTGGGAGACGGTCCCATTTAACTCAGACAGAAACCACTGAGCTTTCTTTCCTCCAGTCAGAATAACAAAGTCCTAGCCTCTGGTGATTGATGAGCGTGTTGCCAGGGGAAATGGACTGGAAAATCATCGCCTTGTCTTTTCCTTGCCACAGGAAAGCCATAACAGAGATCTCTATTCTTCTTGTTCTGATAAGAGGCCTAAGGAAGCATCAGGGAGGACCGTGAAGCCTGTAAATGTGTTATAACCAGCTGCTTGCTGGATTGCCTTTTAAAATACGACTTATAGTTCTCTGACTCTCAAGTCGAACATGTGTGCTGTTGGATAGCCTTTGACAAGTCATGCAGCTTTGACTATGACAATGACTTGTGAGCTGAGAAAGGCTGTTTTAATAACGACATGTACCCCTGTTTAACCTAAAAATATACGCATTTCTAAATTGTATCTATGACATGAAATTCCATGTGCAGAATTCTTGTACTCCTTCTGGCATTGTTAAATTGGATATTTATAGTCTGGAAAAAAGTTGGGAGCTCAGAAATGTGAGCTGGAGCTAAATTCATAAATGCAAATAGCATTTTAACTAATGAGAAATGACGTAAGAAGCACCCCCACAGCACACCTCTTGCCGGAGCCCTTGGTGGTAGGCTGTAGAGCTGCTGGAGAAGCTGTAGGCATCACACTTCAAGCTCAGGATTGCACATGCACATACATGTCTTTGGAAATATTTGAAGAATCAATTTTGAGAGATTCTAATTCACACCTCTAGTTGTCACATAAGCAGGAATGTCTGAAGTTGAATGAGACACCATTTATTAATGTTTCCATGTTGATCTTGGCAAGAAGGATCTATTACTTAACACAATATGTTCTGAGCACCCTATAGATTTGGAGTATTTAAATTTTTGTTAAAATATTGCTTTGTGATCAGAAAGCAGGGATCCTTAAAGACTCTGTTGACACTGGACATAAAAAAAAAAGGCTCAGGGATAATGTCACGACAAAGAAAGGAAGCTATAGGCCAATATCTCTGATGAACATAGATCATCAAGTCCTGAACAAAATATTAGCAAACCAAATCCAGCAATACATTAAAAAGATCATACACCATGATCAAGTGGGATTTATTCCAGGGATGCAAGGTTGGTACAACATCTGCAAAACCATAAACATGATGCATATACCACATAAACAAATTAAAGGATAAAAACCACATGATCATATCACTAGGTGCAGAAAAAGCATTTGATAAAATCCAGCACCATTTATGATAAAAGCTCTCAGCAAAGTGGCAATAGAGGGAACAAACCTCAACGTAATAAAGGCCATATATGACAAACCCACAGCCAACATCATACTTAATGGGCAAAAACTACAAGCATTCCCCTTAAGATCAGGAACAAGACAGGGATGTCCACTTTCACCACTCTTATTCAACATAGTTGAATGGAAGGTCTAGCCACGCAGTCAGACAAGAAGTAAAAATAAAAGGCATCCAAATTGGAAAGGAAGAAGTAAAACTCATTATTTGCAGATGACATGATATTGTATTAGAGAACCCTAAAGATTCCACCAAAAAACTACTAGGTCTGATAAATGAGTTCAGTAAAGTAGCAAGATACAAAACAAATATTGAGAAATTGGTTGCATTTTTATTTTTTATTAATTTATTTTTGTTACAGATGTTTCTCCCTTTTCCCTCCTAGACATTGCATTTTTATACACCAATAATAAACTATCAGAAAGGGAAACTAAAAAACTATCCCATTCACAATTGCTTCAAAAATAATAAAATACCTAGGAATAAATTTAACTAAGGATGTAAAAGACCTGTACTTGGAAAATTATATAAGACATTGAAGAAAGAAGTTGATACAAATAAGTGGAAGCATATACTGTGTTTGTGGATAGGAAGAATTAACATCATTAAAATGCCCATACTACCCAAAGCAATCTACAGATTCAGTGCAGTTCCTATCAAGATACCAATGGAGTATTTCATAAAACTAAAACAAATGGCCCTGGCCGGTTTGGCTCAGCGGTTGGAGCGCCGGCCCGCAGACCAGAGAGTCCAGGGTTCGGTTCCCGCTACGGGCACGCACCTCGGTTGTAGTTTGTCCCCAGCCCCAGTGGGGTCATGTGGGTGGCAACTACTCGATATGTCCCTCTGACATCGATGTTTCTCTCTCTTTTCCTCCCTCTCTCCCTCCCACTCTATCTGAAGATAAATGCAAAAATGTTCTTGGGTGAGGATAAAAAAAACTAAAACAAATGTTTCAAAAATTTGTATGGAACAACAAAAGACCCCGAATAGCAACAGCAGTCTTGAGAAAGAACAAAGTTGGAGGAATCACCCTACCTGATATCAAACTACACTGCAAGGCCATAGTAATCAAAGTAGCATGGTACTGGCATAAAAACAGACATAGAGATCAATGGAACAAATAGAGAGCACAGAAATAAACCTATGCCTTTATAGTCAATTAGTATTCGACAAAGGAGGCAAAAACATACAGTGGACTAAAGATAGTCTATTCAATAGTGTTGGGAAAATTGGACAGATATGTGCAAAAAAATGAAACTAGATCACTGCACACAAGAATAAACTCAAAATGGATTACATACTTAAATGTTAGACTTGAAACCATAAAAATTCTAGAAGAAAACATAACCAGTAAAATCTCGGACATTTCTCATAGCAATATTGTTTTCCGATACATCTCCTCTGGCAAGGGAAACAAAAGAAAAAAACAAATGAGACTACATCAAAATAAAGAGTTTTTGCCCAGCAAAGGAAATCATCAACAAAATGAAAAGACAAATCATTGAATGGAAGAATGTATTCACCAATGATACATCTGATAAGGGGTTAATATCCAAAATTTATAAAGATCTTATAAAACTCAACACCAAAAAAAACAACAAAACAATCCAATTTAAAAAGGGGCAAAAGACCTGAATAGACACTTCTCCAAAGAAGACAAAAAAATGGCCAATAGACATATGAAAATATGTTCAACATCACTAAATCGTCAGAGAAATACAAATTAAAAGCACAATGAGATATCACCAAACAAACAAGTGTTGGCAAGGATGTGGAGAGAGGGAACCCTCATACACTGTTGGTGGTAATGCAAATTGGTTCAGCCACTGTGGAAAGAAGTATGGAGTTACCTCAAAAAATTAAAAATGAAACTGCCTTATGACCCAGTGATTTCTCTTTTGGGAATTCATCCAAAGAAACCCAAAACACTAATTCAAAAGAACACATGTACCCCTATGTTCAATGCAGCATTATTTACAGTAGCTAAGATCTGGAAACAGCTCAAGTGTCCATCAGTAGATGAGTGGATAAAAGAGCTATGGTACATTTACACAATGGAATACTACTCTGCTATAAAAAGGAAGAAAAATGTGCCCTTTGCAATAGCATGGATGGACCTGGAGAACGTTATGTTAAGTGAAATAAGCCTGTCAAAGAAAGACAAGTACCGTATGATTTCACTGTGGAATTTAATGAACAAACTGAGCCCTGGCCAGTTTGGCTCAGTGGTTAGAATGTTGGTCCTCGGACCAAAGAGTTGTGGGTTCGATTCCGGTCAAGGGCACGTACCTCGGTTGTGGTTCGGTCCAGACCCTGGTTCCTGGTTGAGGTCATTTGGCAGGCAACCAATCAATGTGTGAGACACATCAGTGTCTCTCTCTCTCTCTCTCTCTCTCTCTCTCTCTCTCTCTCTCTCTCTCTCTCTCTTTCTCTCTTTCTCTCTTGCTCTGTCCCTCCTCCCTCCCACTCTATCTGAAGATAAATGGAAAAATATCCTCAGGTGCGAATTTTTTAAAAATTAAATATATAAAATAATGAACAAACTGAACTACCAAGCAAAATAGAGACAAACTCATAGAGAGTAGCTCGGGGAGGGGGGATTAAGCAAAAAAGAGAAATCTCATGGACGTTGACAACAGTGTGGTGATGGGGGGTAGAGGGGGATGGGTGGAGGTGGGAGAGGGCATAGAGGAGATAAAGGGTGATGGAAAATTTTTAATTAAATTAAATTTTAAAACTGAAAAACAGAAAGGCTCAGGTTGCACTATATACTAGTATATTTGGGAAATGTGTTTAAGAAATTAGCGTTTCCACTTCCATGATTTCTCGTTTTGTGTCTTTTCCAGGCCTACATTCCAGTTCTGAGTTAGGAACATTTTAAACCTTTCCTAAATTCAGTAGATCTCCCACAGATTATATTTACAGGAATAATAGCCCACCCACTGAAGTTATTTGCAGAGCCTTTATCTGGGGGAAGTGGTCATGCACACGATTTTATTCTCTCTCCGATCTTGTGCTTCTTGCCACCAGTGTGAATTGGAGAATTTTGTTATTCCATTTGTTGGTGGAAAGACAGGCGGCCAGTCCCTGTAACTAACTCTTTGTGGCCAAAGAAGGACCGTTCTGAGGCCACCACTCAAATGTTGGCTTTGAAAGCCCTCTTGGAAATGGAAACACATGTCCTCTTTCTCCCCAGGGTCAACCTGGTAACACTGCAGGTTATTGCATTCTCTTCCCCTATTATTCCCCCCCCCCTCCAAAACAACAAGAGGACTTTCTAACTTTGACCAACACCTTCACATTGTTCATTTGCTTAATTCCTCGGTTGCTGGGAGCATTTATTTTCTCAGAAACTGGCCACTTTTTCACATCATCTAGTACACTTTAAAACTTTGGAGGGGAAAAAAAAAAGTGAATTGAATAGATTCTTGGTTTTAGGAGACTGTCCACTACTTCAGAGCCACCAGAATTTCCTCCATGCCCAGGCACAAAACTGAGGAGCGTCTTGGGTGTATCTTTGAAATGCCCTTAGAGCGTCACATTTTTACAAAATGCTCAACAGTGTGATTTTCCCACTGCAACTTTACATTTTTTTTTCTCCTTAAACTTGACTTTTGAGTCGTACACAAGATTGTGGTTAGGTGGTCCTCTGCTGTGCCCTTTTTTTTTTTAATGCCTTCATTTGTTCATCTGCGCTGAAATCAGCAAGGCCTCATCTATAACAGAGCCACCGTTTTTAGCGACCACCAGCAGAGTCTGATCCCTGGTGATATCAGGAGAGAGTGGGTCTTGCCAAGGTTGGGGCAGATTCCCCAATCTTGCAAAACGTTGCCGGCAATTAGTGGGCTTGAACTCGAAATTCTTTTGTGTGTGTGCTTGTATGCGGGAGAAAGAGTGAAAGAGATACCTCATGCATAGAATTTTTAAACTGGGCAGGCCTGTGGTCGTTAGCTGGAGGCAGGAGATACCCTGTTGGCTCCTGGGCCTTCCTGGAAGCCGCCTGCTAGAAGACTCCTTGGAGATGAATCTCACGTGGCTTCTTTTTGCCTGAGGGATGTTGCTCTCCTCCCTTACACCTTAGAAGGCCTCGGAAGGGGAATGCTCCTTATATCTGAAGTACTTTGGAGATTGGAGTCCTGCAGATTGCCACTCAGGAAAATAAACCAGCATATTAACTCCCAGCAAATGCTACCTCCTTGGTTTGACGCAGTTTGTAAAGCCTTTTCTTCCTGGTTTGTGCGCCCCGCATTGTTTCGGATCCTCTCATCACTGACCAGCTGGCTTGTTGGTGAATAGAGCCGTGGGCCCCTCGCCATGTTTCATGTGAGGTCTTGGCTGGGTGGCAAGCAGGCAGCCTGTAGCCAGTGTCAGCAATTCAGGAGGAATTGGCACAGCAGTGTCCCCATTAATTTCTGCTTGTCACATACTGTCATGCAAGTTACACCAGAGAGGAAATGACCGTTAAAAAAAAAAGGTACCCTTGTGGCAGTGGGTCCCCTCCAGACGTTCCCCGAGGTTAAACAAGTGGATACAATTAGCTCTACACAGACAGCTGCGGGGAAGGAAAAGCCTAGAAGTGGGCCCCAGAGCAATGTGTCTTTCCTGTTAGCAAGGAGTGTCAGCTATCAACATCTGCCATATTTTAACCCTTCAAAGGGCCCGGTAAATTAAGGGGAGCTATTATCCCACGCTCTGCTGATCATTATCAATCATAATGCCTTGGGAAATTACCACAGTGCTGCTGCTGTGGTGGCGGGTTTTTGTCCTTTGGGGAGCGTTTTTTTTTTTTTTTTTTTTTCCTGTCTTTGCTGGGAGCAGAGAAGAGTGGGGGGGCAACGAGGGTGAGGGGGAACGGGCTCTTTAATCATTGGTAATTTACTGCCACAGGGAAGGGGACTAGAGAGGCAATAAACTCCTCCTCTTCAGTTCAAACTGAAGTCGTTAAAATTGGTGGGCTCCAGACGGCTTCCATTTCCAAAGAGATGGATCTTGCTGGCGGACTTTTGTCAAGCCAGCTTCTCCAAGAGCTGGAGTGGTTTTTAGAGCACAAACAAGAGCTTTGGAAAATGAGAACCAGTTTTAGAGGAGGAGGGCCATCCAAGATGAGAAAAGAAAATCAAAATAAATTAGAGGCTTCCAAAAAACTTTTATTTTTTAAAGACTGAAATGATTAAGCTGTTGTTATCCAAATAGAGTCCTCACTAACCTTGGTAAGCACATACTTTGTTTGGGGGTAGATTTGTCTAGTGAAAATCTGATTGCCAGCGTGGAGGGGATGACCGAATGAGACAGTCCCAGGTGAAATCACGTTTATTGAAATTTATTTGTCTGAACTAATCATTAAAACTGTTTAGAGAAAAACAGAGAATGGTAAACTACAGTGTTTTAACACTAATGGCTATTGGGTTCATATTTGTGAACTTGGAACTTTCTCTTCTGAAAAGATGCCATTTTGCTTGGGGCAGGAGTATTTCTTTATCAGACAGGTGCTCTGAAATGATCAATGATGATGACTGTAGGAGACATGAGCTAATGTTCATCTATGTGACTGCACTAAGAACTCAACATTGGAAGAAATAATCATACTTGGATTTCACTGAGTTCTTAATGTTACTGAGGACAATTCTGGCATCATTTAAAATAACTTAAAGTGAGGATGAGGACCAACCATTAGAATAATTGTAACACTGTGTCATAGAATCTAGATTTAATCTCTTCCTCTGTGGAAGAAGAGGCATGATCACCAAGGAGAGCTTGGAGAGATTGTCAGTGATGAATGTTAGAGCTATTGCAATCCTCTAATTGCATTATCTAGTCTGAGTCCATCATTTTTAGGAATCAGAAGCTCAGGGAGGTCCAATCTAAGATCTCACAGTGAAGCAGGGGCAGAACTCAATCAGATCTTCCTTCCCAGGTGAACTGTTTATATCATTCCACGGGCCGACTTAGTACAGTGGCAACAACAGGGTCCCCTTGCCCTGTTGACTGAATAGAGTAGGAAGGAACCATACATCTGGGGTAGAGGTGACTTTTTTAGTAAGGGGCATAGTCAACTTCTGCCATGATGTCCAGCTATAAATTAGATGCACCAGTTTTAGTTGGCCCTTTTAGGGCAAGAAATGCCGATTTTAAAAGATTATCTTGTCCAATTTTAAGTATATCTAGTAATACATAAAAGTATTTGTTGCCCTGGCTGGTTTGGCTCAGCGGTTAGAGCATCGGCCCGTGGACCAATGAGTCTGGCCAAGGGCATGTGCCTCGCTTGCAGTTCATCCCCAGCCCTGGTTGGAGTCGAGCAGGAGGCAACCAGTTGATGTGTCTCTCATGTCGATGTTTCTCCCTCTCTCCCTCCCATTCTATCTGAAGATAAATAGAAAAATACCCTTGGATGAGGATTTTTTTAAAAAGTATTTGTTAATTTTAATGTCAAAATAATATATAGTTTGGAGAAATTTACCTCTTTAGGTATTTATAATCTTTTTTTTTTATCCTCACCCGAGGACATTTTTTGCATTTATCTTTAGATAGAGCAGGAGGGAGAGAGGGAGGAAGAGAGAGAGAGAGAGAAACATCTATGTGAGAGAGACACATCAACTGGTTGCCATCCACACGACCCCAACCAGGGCCAGGGACAAACTGCAACCAAGGTACGTGCCCTTAGTGGGAACCGAACCCGCGCCTCTCTGGTCTGCAGGCCGACGCTTTAACCACTGAGCCAAACTGGCCAGGGTGGTATTTATAATCTTCTAAATATTAGATCGCAAAGAAGGATCAGTAAAGTATACATGAATGTGAGTCCACATAAATAATGTGCTCAGACCCTAACTGTGGGATCTCATTTTGTCTGATAGATGGGTAGACTGTATATGAGTTTTTCTATTACTCATGTTACTGAGCTCTGATTTTAGGGGATAATCAGGCATTGGCTTCTGTTTGAGTTTAGGCAAATATTGAAGCATATAATTAAATTAAGTTAAATGTCAGTTTAATGTTCAGAAGTGGATTTATTCATCATAAAGTAGATTCTAATTTCATTAAAAATGAAAACATAGAAACTTTATTATACTTATTCCTGTTTAAATGCCATTGTGTTCTCAGAGTTGTTTCTGAGGCCTGATTTCAGGATCTGTCATGGAGCATCAGGCTCTGCTGAAGCAGATACCTGGAGACAGTGTAGGCTCCAGATGATGGGAAACAGGATAGCAGAGAGAATACCAATTTAGTGAACAATGATGAGCCAATTAGACAGAAAACATTGGCTTGAACTTCATGGGACGGCACCGAATCATTACTAACTCCTGTGGTATTCAGAATCATAACATCAATCGTGTTGCGCTGCTTTGGTAGCCATGTGTCCATAATATGTAATTCCATAAAAATTCTCTTGGTTTTGGCATTAATAGTGACTATATTTTATAAAATGGCATATTTCATTGGAAACACTTGTGTTTAAACATGTCAACTAAGAACTTGAAAATCTGTCCTAGCATTCATTAAAATTGTAATTGCTGAGTTCTCATGGGAAAAAGTAGTTTCTCATTTTAAGTCCTGAAGTTTCAATAGGATTTGGTATAGCATTTCATTTCACTTCTAGTTCTAATGACTCACTGCATTCTTTTCCCTAGAACTTATCCCCTGTTTACCCTCAGAGTTCTCTCTCATGTAGACACAAGCCTAGTGAATCAATAGGCATGACTATTTTCATGAACAGTTGAATAATTCAACTTCTGTAACTTCATTGGAAAACATTGTCTACTCCACAAGTTTAAGGAAAATTAACATTTCCTATACATTTCTATCTTGATTAAATTTGGCTTTAATCTTTTTAAAATTAAATTCCGGGGGAAACTTTCAAAGCTGACCTGGGACATTCCGTGCATTTGGGAAGTCGCCCTGTCCTCATTTTACAGATGGAGGCAGCTAGCATAACCAGCTTAGTTAATGACTTGCCCACATTCACACGAGTAAAAAGCCAGAAGCTAGATTTGTGACTGTTGCACAATATATTAGACTTTCCATCTAAGTCACCATAGTAGGATTAAATATAATTTATATATCTTTGTCAGTGCTATTTAATGAGTAAGTCCTATATACATAAATGCTTTAGCATTTCCATGCCCTCTGGGCCATTAAGGCAATTTATTTTTATAATTTTAATTATTATAAGCCTCTGCATGTATAAAATAAATTCAGAAACAAAATGAAGAGAGATCCACTTAATTTTATTATGATTAAATCCCATGGCATCAGTGATAGGATTCAGAAATAAAAGCTTTTCATTAGATATTGGCTATTTGTTAACATATATTGTGTTTTGTTTTAAACACCTGTAAAGTTGTATTCAGAGTTTAGGAGACTATACCCTTATTTCTGCAGATTTACTTTTCAACCATTAAGGAATACATCGTGTGTTTTCACAGACACAGCCTGTTTCTTTAGCATAACAATCCTATACGAAGTTAACAGAACTGCCTGTGTGATTGCTAGTTTTATATTTCCGCACAGATCTATGAATTGTCACCTGTTTGTGCCTGCTGTTGCCATCTTGTCACTGAGGAAAGAGCCCACGTTAGCACAGTCTCTAGTTAAATTCTCTTATCTCTAAGGAAAAGATCCTGCCCTTTTAGTTCTTTTAAATTTTGGGAGAATGACACACAAACCTCAACACAGTTGTGAATCTGAGCCCAACTTATTTCAAGACAAACAATCCTTTCTCCTTAAAATATCAGCACTAATCTGGCAGCTGAAATAGGAGATTTATCACCACCTTAAAGCTTCTTAGCAGTTTTTCTTGTGTGACTTAGTATTTTATGCTTGTATTTGAGAACAAATGAAGATTGTAAAAGACCAGTGGAAAGAGAATTTTAGTATTTTGAAAGAATGATTGTATTACATTGTTCCTCTATGCAGTTCAGAAACCACTCCTGGAATTTCTTTCTTTATTTAGTGCTTTATAGATATTAGAATCTGTGTCTACTTCTTTTGTTAAAAATATAAAGTCTTCCCAGGCTGTAAATCTCCTGTCGACTTTTATAATGATCAAATATGACATCCCTGTAGAAAATATACCTTATAGTTGTTTAGCTGGTAATCCACACTCTGCCTCAGAACCTAGGGATGGTTTTAATAAGCCATTATAAACTCTATCATTAAATCCTTTTTTAAAAACCTCATTTACGCCAGGTACATTTTTATATTGTGAGAGCTGCATTACAGCAAAGCAAGCAGGACTTGTAAAAACATACTGCAATGCACTTGAAATTTACGTTGCAAATGTAACAGGACAGATTTTCAAAGCCAGTGTTCTTTCTAGTTGTTCCACCAGGTCCCAAAGATGACTGGGATGTTGAAAAAGGCTCACCTTCCACAGGGTGACATAAATCCACTTCTTTGTTTTACTTTTCTTCAGAAATGGCTTGTTGAAATAAGATTTTGTCATTGTGACTCAATATTATTCTTCATCTATCGTGTCCATCTATCCCATTTCCACTTTACTGTTTCTTGTAATTTCCTAAATATGTCAGTATGGTGCCAACTCAACTTGAAATCTTGAGAAGTTGACAAGGTTTATGTAGTAGTATCTATAAATTGAAAGTGTAAACAAAACTGGAAGGATCATTTTTAACCTATTCAGGAGGGCATTTTTAAAGGCTAAAATTTTTTAAATTGGAAAATACCTTGGAATTTATATAGTCCAGCCTTTCCACATTACATTTAAGAAAGTGAATCCCTGTCCTGGCCGGTTTGGCTCAGCAGTTGGAGCGTCAGCCTAAGGTCCAGAGACACCCGGGTTCAGTTCCCGCTAAGGGCACGTACCTCGGTTGCAGTTTGTCCCCGGCCCTGGTTGGGGTCGTGTGGGTGGCAGCCAGTCGATGTGTCTCTCTCACATCGATGTTTCTCTCTCTCTCTTCCTCTCTCTCTCTCGCTCTATCTGAGGATAAATGCAAAAAGTGTCCTCGGGTGAGGATAAAAAAAAAAAGAAAGTGAACCCCAGAGAAGTCAGGTGAGTTGCCCAGAATTATGCAGTTAGGACTAGTGCTAGAACTGTAACCCAGGGCCTCTTGTTCCGTCCAGAAGACTTTCCAAAAGTCACGTAAATGTGGTTTTATTCTCATTTATATAGAATGGCTTCTTATTCTATAGACTTATACTTAAAGCTTTTTGTTATGGTTTGAATGAGTTACCTGCACATTCCTCTAAAAATAACGTTAGTTCGAGCTTTGCCCACATTTTTACTAACCTAACCCCAGGATCCATATTGCTTTCTTTGCTATAACTTTCATTCTTAACATTTTATTCTCTTCAATTAGAGCCTGATTCTAAGTGTTTCTTTTTCTCCGTGAAGAGTTGAGTTATAAAGATTTCTGCCTTCCTATTTCATTTCAGTAATGCTCATGCACTATCCACGTTCTTACTCCTCTTCTATTTCCCTGGTAGCATCTGGCTCAGTTACTTGCATATTTGTCAGATAGGGGTAGATGCTGAATAAATACGTGGCTTTTGTTTGACACAATAAACATTATTTTGTGTCTTCTATATGCGATGCTATCACAAGACTAGGGATGGCTGAAATAAGCACATTTTATTTTTTACTTTTGGGTGCCTTCAAACGCTTGCAGGATGCACAGGCTGGTGCTTCAAAGCTGTCAGACATTCCCTGGGAGATATGGAAAGGAGGTGCAGCAGAGGCTCAGGATCAAAAATACTCACGTAGTTAAAGGAACAAAAATGTAGCACGCCCACCCTGAAGAATTTGAGGTTTGCTTTTGGACACTGGCATGTATTTTATTTTCTCAGTTGACATTAAGTTACAAAATCACCTTGTACAGTTTGCATTAAAATGCATGAATTCATCCCGCCAGTGTGGCTCAGTGGTTGAGCATCGACCCATACACCAAGAGGTCGCCAGTTCGATTCCCGGTCAGGGCACATGCCCAGGTTGTGGGCCCAATCCCCAGTGCGGAGCATGCAGGAGGCGGCCAGTCGATGTTGTCTCTCATCGATGTTTCTCTCTCTTTCTCTCCTTCTTACTTCCTCTCTCTCTAAAATCAGTAAAGGGGGAAAAAATTTTTTTTTTTAAATGCATGAATTCCATGAGTGTGGATGGGGAAGTGGGGGAGGGGAATATGAGTAGTTACACATTTGCCTTCTGTGGGGCCTCAGGAAGCAGCACCTCAACTAGGTTTGGGGAAACACTAGCACTACTTAAAGGTCTTCAAGCCCAGAAGACACTGTCCGCTTATTTCATTTTATTTATTGGTGTGGAGAAAGAAGGTTCATGGCAACCAGACACCTGGATACTGGCCATGTGACCTGGGCAAGTCACTTAACTTACCTGAGCCTCAGTTTCCTTAACTGTAAAACAAGGATTAAAATGTGCAAATCAAATGAGTTAAAATGTATAAAATATTTTATAAACAGCCGGCATCCTGATGGTATAAAGGATGATGATTGTTCTCCTGTGTACTTTCTAGTTACTCTCATGTACTTTTCAAAAGTAGGGACCCTGACTGGTCACAGTGCTATGCCAGAGTCTGACAGGTGATGACAGTGGCTTATCAAAATTGTCTACAGTGATACCAAGTAGATAATGCGTGGAGGCCTGACCCACCAAAGTCACTTGATCTAATTGGTATTCTTAAAGTCCTTTCTTCCTTCTGGTTTGGGCCTTTGTTGACTATAAAATGCCTTTTTGCATTTCCTTCCATTTATTTTTTATGATAATATAACAGTTATCTCCTGAATTAGTGTAAAAACTTGAGTCTCAGGAAAGTCAAGTCCTATAAACTTTTATCTCTGAAATTTCTAAGTATAGAACACACAATATGCCCTCATAAGTTTAGGTAATTGATTTTAAGAATTTTCCATTGTGTACTGGAACACCTCAAAAGTGAAAGCCCTGAGAATAATATATTTAACATCTGTGCATTTTCCCTCGATTTTTTAGTCATATTTTCCTGGTGGCGGCTGATCAAATTGAAATGCTGAGTTTTAAAATATTCTAATATTAGATGTACTTCAAATGCACCGACTTTTATTGGCATGCTTTAAATGGGAACAAGAAAGCCTGTCTAGCAAAGAGATACATGCTACTTTTGAATCTAATTTATCCTATAGGTCCTTGTGCAGCAGAATGTTCAAGCCACTGTGCTAAAGAACATGAACATATTCTGTGAACACAGTTTCTGTGTATTTTAAAATCTAGAAAGGGAAACTAAAATATAGAGCAGTAGCCACCACTTAAGGCAGTATGTGATAAATGCCATGTAAGTGTTAAAATAAAAGTGTTAAGAAATTCAGAGGAGGGAAGACTAAGGACTGGCTTCATGGAGACAGTGGCAGTTGTGTACCTCGGAGATGTTACTGTGAGACCTGAGCAACACAAACCAGAAGCAGCCGGATTTGGAAGTCTTGCCCAAGAGTTGTCAGTTTCTTCCCGGCCGGTGTGGCTCAGTGGATTGAGCGTCGTCCCATGGACTGAGAGGTCCCTGTTTGATTCCCGATCAGGGCACATGCCCGGGTTGTGGGCTCCATCATCAATGTTTCTGTCTCTCCCTCTCCCTTCCTGTCTCTCTAAAAAAATAAAATAAAAAATAAAAAGAACATATTTTTTTAAAAAAAGGAGTTGTCAGTTTCCACTTGGGGAAAGACAGCATTCATCTGGGCACATCAGAGGGATGAGGACAAGAAGTTAAACAGCAGAGAAATGAACTTGATCATGTCAGTACTCGGAAATAATGGCAGGCTTTGAGTGGGTGGCTGACATCATTGTAGTGTTTTAAGACAATTAATCTGGTAGGAGAACTTACAACAGGTCAGAGGTTGCTCCAGTGGTTTGGAAATGAGCTAAGCGGGGTTTCTGCTAGAAGGGTAGCAGCGGTGATTGAACAGAAAGACATGAGAAATTGTGCAGCAAGACTTGACGGGACTTGGTTACTTGTTGTCCCAAGTAAGGAAGAAGCAGAAACAGGTAAGTTGAGAGCAGTTGTTGGTTTGGAGAAGAAGGTGATTATTTACTTTAGCCTTGTTGAATTTGTTCTGGAGAGGGAGATTATATCTGAGAGCATTGCAAGAACTTGTGGCTGCAACCGCTGAGTGCCAAAATGCTGGAAATGGAAAGCGGTTCCTTTTTTTAAGGTAGGAAAAAAAATGGACTCTGTGAAACACAATCCAACAAGGTTGATACTGGATGAGTTGTGAGCATATGGAAAAATAACTGGTAAATGAATATAAAAAGCTACCCAACTTCAGTGTAATCAGCGAAATAAAAATTAAAACAATAGTGAAATATTTCGTCCATCAAATTGAGGCAAGCAAAAACGTTTGATAATGTTAGACTGTTAAGAACTGGATAGTCTCATGTACTGCTGATGGGAATATAAATTGGAACATCATTTTTGAGGCAATCTGATAGTATCTATTAAAACTAAAACTGCGTATATTCAGTAACCAAGCAGTTTTACTTCTGGCACTAATGCAAGAGGAGGTATGAATAAGAAAGTTGCTGTAACATTAATTATGATGGGGGTAGAAAGAGGGGATGGCTGAGCAGACTGTGATACTGTATGAATTCTATGTGCCAATTAAAAAGAATGGTGTAGATCTATAAGAATTACCTTTAAAGCAAAGTGTTGAGTGAGGAAGAGGCAGTTTTAGAACTGTGAGGAGAGTGTGGTTCCCTTTATCTGAAGTATGTGGATATCTCATATAATTCACAGAACCAAGTCTGGAAGAATTATACAACAAAGTAATTTAAGTGGCTAACTCTTTAGAAGACACCCTAAGGTTAGGCTAGGTGGAAAGTTTGCCAGATTTAGTAAATAAAAATATAGGATGTTTCCATGTTAATTTCCATTTCAAATAAACAACAAATTAGTTTAGTATAAGTATGTTTCATACAATATTTGGGGCATGCTAACACTAAAAAATTATTCATTGCCCGGCCAGTGTGGTTCAGTGGTTGAGCGTCGACCCATGCACCAAGAGGTACCCGGTTCGATTCCCGGTCAGGACACATGCCCAGATTGTGGGCCAAATCCCCAGTGGAAGGCATGCAGGAGGCGGCCAGTCGATGTTCCCTCTTATCGGTGTTTCCATCTCCCTTTCCTTTCCTCTCTCTTTCAAATCAGTAAAGAAAACGAAAAAAAACATTTTTTTATAATAAATAAAAAATTATTCATTATTTATCTGAAATTCAAATTTAACTGAACACCCTCTATTTTATCTGGCAGTCCTAGTAGGTGGTCAAATAGAACGTCAACTCTTTGTTTGTGTTACATCTTTCATAACACAAATGTATTCATATATTCTTCGTGTGGAAAAAATAAGATTTAAATGTATATATATATAATAATCACTAGGAGTTAGCCTAGTTTTATTAAGAGATTGTCCTTCGAATCTAGTCTCATCAGGTCAGATAGGATTGCTAAACTGGTAGCTTAAAGAATATTATCGCTGTGCAAGATTTTCATTGAGAAAGACTCCAACTTAGGATCCCCAGCATTTGGCTGAGTGCCCACCATATTCTTTTGCTATGTACTAGTCACTGAATGTTTAATGGAGAGCTGAATGAATAAATAAATTATAGTGTGAAGCATATTTTCAACCCAAAGTGAAAAAGCAACATACTTATAAGCAACATGGGTTCCTAGAAATAATGAAGCCACATTTTAAACTTTCTCATGGAAAATGATTTTCAAACTATAATATGCTAGCTTGGAATATTACCTAATTTAATCTTTATAACAATCCTGTAAGGATAAATATTGTTTTATTAAAACAGAATCTGAAAGTCTAAAGAGCCCTTTTAATATCTATAACCAAAACATCTATATGACAGGATAAAATTGTCCTAGTTTTTTTTTTGGTTTTTATCTTCAGATAGAGCAGGAAGGAGAGAGAGAGAGAGAAACATCGACGTGAGAGAGACACATCGGCTGGTTGCCACCCACACGACCCCAACAGGGGCCCGGGACAAACTCCAACCGAGGTACGTGCCCCCAGCAGGAACCAAACCCAAGACTCTCTGGTCCTCAGGTAGACGCTCTAACCGCTGGGCCAAACTGGCTAGGGCAAAGTTGTCCTAGTTTAATTGGCAGTTGATTTTGTTCCTTGGTGGTACATTAAAATAACAGTAAATCTTAAAATAGATGATATTTTAGATTCTACGAGACACACAAACATACCCAAGGTCATCCAGCAGGAAAGGCACCCTGAGTCACTGCAGTGAACTACAAAGTGAAAGGAAGTAGATTGGATACTTTTAATCTAACTCATAATGAACTTTTGACGTTTTGTGCTTCAAGAAATTGAGAAGTGTCAGGGAATTGGCTGTGATAAAAAAATATTATATCTTTAACATTATATTTAGAGAAACTTTGATTCTTTCAGATGCTGGGTAAATAATGATAATATGTACATACATATAACACTTAATTTTTTTAAAATATGTTTTTACTGATTTTTTTAGTTAGAGAGAAAGGGAGAGATAGAAATATCAGTGTGAGAGAGACACATCAATAGGCTGCCTCCTGCACACCCCCTACTGGGGGTTGAGTCTGCAACCCCGGGCATGTACCCTGACTGGGAATTGAACTGGGACCTCTCAGTCCATGGGATGACACTCAATCCACTGAGCTACACCAGCTGGGCTAACACTTAATATTTTCAAAGCACTTATATACATGCATATTACCTAATATTATAATAGGATATGAGAAAAACATGTGTCATCCCCCCATATACTAGTGTGGAAACTAGTACAGGTGGAAATTAGGCAAAGTGATTATACCACTTAGAAGTAAGAAGCAGCAGATCCCAAAGGAAAACTGAGATCTATCTCTCTCCTGATCTATGAAGCCTTTAATGATGAGCCTACCAGAGAGGTCCTGAAAAGCATGCCTGAACTGGAGTACCTTTCCAGATTTGGATGAATATTGAAAAGACAGATTTTTTTTCTGATTGAGGTATGAGAGACATATAATAAACTAAGTGCATTAATCTCAGGATTTTTTTGGCTGATATAACCACCACCCAGATCAAGAAGCCTTTTCCAAAGACTTCTTTCTTCATGCCCCTTCCCAATCTATAACTCCCTCCCTAGAGGTAATCATATAAAAGTGTACTGTTGTATGTATAGTTTCTATTACTCCATCAGTGCTATGGAAGGTCAATTGCTCCATATCTTTGTCAACACTTGATGTTGTCAACTTAAACCATTGTGGTGGTGTCTTGTTATACTTTTAATTTTCATGTTTGTGATGACTGGTAAGCATCTTTTCATAAGCTCCTGGGCATTTATATTTCCTCTTTGTGAAGTGCCTGTTTAACTTTCACCATTTTTAAACGATGGGTGTGTGTTTCTTTCCAACTGATTTATATATTATGGGCATGTCATTTGTCAGATATATGCAGTGCTAAAATCTCCTCCCAATGTGTAGGAATGTGAATGGGTTCCTGCCCCTCTCTTCACTCGGATGGAGCATCAAACATGATTTTATCGTCACGTGGACCTCTCTTATGTACAAGCACTTTAAAAATACATAGGAATACATAGAGGCAAAACGTTTCCCTAATGCCTTTTTAGCCTATTTGACAACTCAAGACATGGAATTGTACTGGTACATTTTAAGTCTTTAGTAAAATATTTTTAACTACAAGCTAAATGTATGTGACAGATAGTGAAACCTCGTAGCTAGGCTTTTAAATGTTAAAAACTTTCCATTTCCATTGTGCATTTTGTCTACCAAAAAAATACATAAAATACAATGCCAGAAGAGACAAGGAGCTTTAGCTGTCTTTTAACTTCATAAATACAGAGAGTCTAATATGGACGTGGGTGCAGGTATAAATACCATATTCCTCTTAGATGTCCTACAAAAATATATTTTAAAACGCAAACTGCATTCACGTATAAGCTATGAAGGAAACACCAGCACTGGCAGACCTGGTATCTCCTGCCAAACCAGCAAGTGTCATGTCATGTGCGACAGAGTCTGAGATGTCCCTAAAATCTGTGCTAAGTAGTTGCCTGCTCATAGCCAGATGAAACACGTTCCAGAAACCGTTTTAAAAGACTACGTATGCTGATTCCAACAAACAGGAGGAAAGAAGCAGGGATTGGAAATAGCCAGGGCAAGATAATGTTTTGTGATGGGTGCAACTCAGGTTTTTACACTGGTCAGTTTGCCTGCAAACGTTTATGCTTTGGACTCCCAGCCTAAGGAAAGTTTGGGATTATTCTGAGAGGGCATGGCTGATTTAGCTTTCATTCTAAAATATTTCAACAGTTAAGCTAAGTAAGAGTCTAAAAACAACCCAAAGTTGTTTATATCATCGCCCCATCCTTAAAATAGACTGTTGTATTGTCTTTCAGAACTACCTCTCTAGCTGTTACTTTAAATAGTAAAAGCATAAAATTTATTGAGCCACCTATTCTTCTGTAGGATCTGTGCCAGGAAGCAGAAGTTAAAAACAAAACCTGAATAAGTTGTACTTGTAATATTTAAGAAGCAGTATAATCCATTGAGGGCATAAACAGCAGTGTTAATGCAATTTTGAAAATGATGTATCATTTCTTAGAAAATTCTGAAACTTCTTTCTGTTTCTATGGAGTATTTTTTAAATGATCGTTGTAGGTTTTTCTCATTTCACAAACTTTATCAGAGACTTATTAAATTTTATATTTTCAAAAGATTGCTGGCTACTCAGTCAGAGAAAGACAAGTATCACATGATCTCACTTATATGTGGAATCTAATGAACAAAATAAACTGACCAACAAAATAGATCCAGAGACATGGAAACAGGGAACAGACTGAGGAATCTCAGAGGAAAGGGGCAGGAAGAGATAAATCAAAGAACTTATATGCATATAAGCATAACCAATAAACACAGACAATAGTGTGGTGAAGATGGGGGGGGCCAGCAAGGGGGTCAGGAGTGGGGAGGAGGGGTCAATGGGGAAATGGGGGGGCAGGGAGGGACATCTGTAATACTTTCAACAATAAAGATAAATTTAATTTAAAAAGATTGCTGGCTACTAACTAGTGGTTGGTAAAAGGGATATGTATATAATTTTAACTGGCTACTTCAGGAGAGCACAAAAAGGAAAAATCACCCACAGTGCTACCACTTAAAGCACTGGACATAAAAAAAAAAGCAGAAATCTCCTTTGTTCCTCCCTCCTACCCCACATCCAGAGGTAAGTAACAACCTTTAACTGTAGCTAATCTCCTTGCACACATTTTTATATGTATTCAGATAGGGTTGTCAGACTTAGCAGATAAAATGAAGACAGTTAAATTTGAATTTCAGGTAAACAACAAATACTTTTTTAGTTTAAATATGTCCCATGCAATATATGGGACATGTTCATATGAAAAAAATAGTTTGTTGTTTACCTGAAATTCAAATTTAACTGAGTGTCCTATATTTTACCTGGCCACCCCGATGCAGACATGTCCACACATATGTACATAAACACATACACTTTTTTTTTTATCAAGCTGTATGTATGCCTCTAAGGCTTACCCTGTCACTATATATTTATCTTGGTTACATGTGAGAATTACTCAGGTTCTTCCTAATAGGTACCTGATACTGTTGTAACGTGTCCTCGAGATGAGACGCACAGCCGAATTGTAAAGGAGCTCTTTATTCTTACCAGCGTGGAGGGCATGGTCTCCCCTCAGAGCAGCAGCCCCAATTCTTCTTGCTCATCCACTTTTAGGGACAGAAGCCCCATCCCCCTTTTGCCCCCCCCCCCCTTCAGGGGACTGGTACAATAGTGGGTGTGACAGTGATTACAGAAGTCAAAATTAGTATTAATCACTGGGTTCATGATTTGCAGTTTCCAATCCTGGGAAACTGCAAATACCTCCCAACAAGTGGGGCAACTATAACCTTAGGCAAAATTCCTTTACTTCTGGGGGTAATTAACCTATTACTGGAAAAATATCGAGGAAGGTCCATTGATGATAAAAATGGAGTCATTTAGTCGCCTAAGCCAAGGGGCCTACATAAGAATGAAATCTAGTCACCTTAGCCTCGGGGCCCAGGTCATTCCTCACTGGTTTTCCTGACAAGTCAAATCGTTGACTGGACTTAGTTTTTATGAGGCCGTTTATTAGACATGGCCCAAAGGCTAGGAGTAAACATAATATAGCGAGAGGGCCAGCAATGGCGGATAACAGAGTTGTAAACCAATTTTCATATTGTTGTCTTTTTCTTTTTTGTTCCTTGATATTTTTCCTAACTAGTGATAAACTTTCTTGAAAATCCCTGAATTATTTGCTTAAAAACAGCATTTTTCTCCCAGTGCAACACATTTTGAGGAACCATTTCGGCTAAAGAGTTTTCTAAGTAGCTGAGATCTGTATCTATCTGGAGGCTGAGGTCCCTTAGATTCTGGTCGTTCTTGATTAGGGCAGTAATGTCCACAGCTGTAGATAGTTGGGGTTGGTCAGCCTTTTAAAATTTATATGTGGATCTCTACTTCCTAGGTAGCCTGTAATAGTAGATATTGTTTCACAATCCCAAGAGGGACAGAAATATTCATTAGCATTTAATCTTGCCACCTCCTGGGCAAATATAAATTCCTATCCCTTGCAATCCCCATTCTGCAGCAGATGTTCCACAGCTCCATGCTGGGATGTCTTCTAATTGGGGGCTAACCCCTCCATATGCGACCCAGACATCAGGGACCTTTGTGACCCCAACAGTCCCCCTTAAGAGGTCACATAGATCAAGGTTGAAGACAGGTTTTTCTATTCCCTTTGTAGTAACATTTCTTAAGACCTCCCCCGATACTCCATTTCTAAGTTCCCAGTTCCACTGGGGCCCAGGTCTATAAGGATTCCCCTGAACAGTCATAACCAGAAAAATCAAAGTCCCGATAAATGCAAGAGTCTTATCTGGAGAGACCTGAACAGTCCATTTTGCTTTTTCCCCCTCAGCTGGGAATAGTGCTGCCAGATCGGGACGCCGTTGACCTTGATAGCCATTGGTGCAGGCAGGATGACAGTGTATAGTCCCCTCCAGTAAGTCCCTGGGTGGTGAACTTCTTTACCCATATCGAGTCCCCAGACTGGAAAGGGTGCACAGGGTCCAAGGTGGGCACAGGCAGGGCGTCACAGACATGTTTATGGACAGCTTTCTGGGCAGACTGCAGGGCCTGCAAGAACTGTAAGAGGGCGAGGGGGACCAGAGTGGTCCAGTTTTCACTGGTTTCTAAAGTAAATTTGTTAAGGTTTCCTTTAAGGTCCTGTTCATGCACTCTGCCTGCCCAGAACTCTGTGGGTGGTAAGCACAATTGAGCTTTCAGTTTATATCTAACCCTTTGGAGATATCCTGTGATATCTTTGCTCTAAAGGCGAGGCCATTGTCTGATCCAAGGGTCAGGAGTAGCCTAAAACCTGTTACTCCCTTTACTACATCCCAGACTGTTGTTCCATTACCATGGGCAAGCTCTCCCTCTCTCACTCAGTGTCCTATTTTCTTCCCTTCTTGAGTATTCCTCCAATGTCCTGTCTTCCTGTAATATGTATGTCCCTTTCTTTTATCCTTTCTTATCTTTTTATTTCCTCTGCATAATCCTCCTTTTATTTCTTCCCTCTACACAATCATTCTTTAACTTGCATAGACCCTCTGCGACTTTCTTAGTCCTTCCCCTGACATTAACCTGAGAGCTTGCTTAATCTATCTGCAGTCTGCACATTCCCCAGTTTTTTTTCTCCTTTTCCCTACGCAAACCCACACATTCCTGCTTCCTTCCACCTTCTCCCTTTCCCTGTGACCTTACTGGACATTACCTGCCTCTCAGGAGTTCAGTAAGTTTGGTGTAACCTAAGTGGGTAGTCTGGTGCAGCTGGTTGACTAAAGTCTGACCTAGAGCCTCTGGGACTAACAACCTCCCATCAGGCAGTGTCTACCATCCATTGATTTCTTTTGTGGCTTGTTTCTGCTTGGCTAAGTCATTCTCTGACCTAGTGTATCTGAAGAGGCCCCACTGGTTTTAGGGCTGCCTCCTAAGCTTTCTGATCTGCAGCAGATTTTTCTTGTCCCATCGGAGAGCCTAGATTAGGGCTATGAGTTCAGCCCGTTGGGCTGAAGTTCCCCTATTCAATGACTGTGACCAGACGACACGGTCCAGAGTTACTGCTGCTGCTCCAGCATACCTGATTTCTTCCTGGACATAGCTGTCCCGTCCGTGAACAATACCTCATCTGATGATGGCAATGGGACATCCTCGAGGTCTGGGCAGGCCGTCTGCACTATGTTGATTACCTCCAGGCAGTCATGTAGAGGTTTCTCCGGGTCATCATCTGGAGGCAGGTTGGCAGGATTGATGGCTGACGTCTTGTGGAACTTGATGGGGGGCTGGCCTGGAGTGGCAGTGGCCAGTAATTGAACAGTCACTGGAGAAGATCACGTCCAAGTAGGGGGTATGGGCACTCTGGCATGACCAGAAACGAATGAGTTACAGTATTTTTCCCAAGGTCTGTAGTCCTCTTTGAAGTCCAGGGGTAGGTTAGGGGCCCATTGGCTCAGTCAGGATGAGTCTGCTGCACCAGTATCTACCAGGAAACTAACTAGTTTGTCCCCTATTGTCTTGTTATTCTTGGCTCCCGAGGGCTCAGTTGGAAGGAGCCCTGACCCTGTCATTTTTCTATCCCTAATTGGGACCGAGGCCTGCCATCCTGACCCTTCCTAGGGTGATCTTTCTCCATGGGTCCTGTTTCCCTTAAGGCTGCTATTATTACCTTTGCTATTCTTTTATCTTGTTTTTCCCAGAGGTGTCACTATTATTATATACCTTTTGAGCTATTTCAATCAATTGGGCCTTTAGGCCTAACAGGAGAACACGGTGAAAAGTGTCCAAGGAAGCCCTCCCCCCAGCAGTATTTGGGTCCCACCGTGGGCAGAGGGATGGGAAAATTTCCTCTTACCCCAGGTTTTCAAAAGGATGCAGGAAAGGGGAGCGTCATCCTAGCGTGCGTGTTTACGCGGGGCAGAGTGTTTTTCAACTCTCCAGGAGTACTTCACGCCCGCGCCTGGGATCCCTATTTTTAACTCCCCAAAGTTCAGAGAAGCCTGTTGGAAACTTGCTGCCACCGGGGCTGGCACCGAAGGAACACGCCCCTTCCGTGGCCTGACTGCTCTCCCTGGGGAACCCTGCAGCCCCTGTGGCCCCTGGGTGAGTGCCTGTGGGCCTGCCTGCTGCCCCCATTTCCCAGGACAAGGGCTCTCTGCACCGGACCCCGGTCTGGGTCCTGATGTCTGGGTCCTGATGCGCGGCGCCATGCAGGACGCACACAGCGGCCCACCAGCAGGGATGGCCCCTTCCCGGCCGCCCGTGTATTGGGGCCTGGGCACGCTGGGGAGATTCGCCTCCTCTGACCGAGGGCGGATGGACGGGGATCCTGTCCCCATAGATTAACAGGCAAATGATCTAAAATATAGGATTTAAAAAACCCAGAGTTGCCCTCAGAATCTTTCCATTTAATAAACTGTGCACTTTGTTGGGGTCTAGAAACCTGTCCTATTCCTTGTGAATCGGCTATAGAAACGTCTGCTCCTGTATCTAAAATGCCTTTAAATTTCTTTCCATTCAAACTGAGCTCTGTTCCAGGGAGACCTTGGGTGATTATCTGTGCCCAATAGGCTCCGTCTGTGGAGCCAGATCCTCCCTCTCCCCACGTTTCCTTTCATAACAACGCTTTCCCAGCCGCCTAATTTGTGCTATCCTAGTTTCAGGTAAAACTTGTACAATGGTTTTAGTGGTTTGGGCCATAACTTTATTTCCCCCAAAAAATCAGAATGAATAACTCCAGGCAACACTTGGAACCCTTTCACAGTGAGACCACTCCTTCCCAAGATTAAACCCACTGTCCCATTAGGTAGTGGCCCATAGACCCCTGTTGGAAGAGCTTGCGGCCCCATCTCTGGTGTTAACACATATGGGGTGGTGGGGCAGAGGTCCAGTCCTGCACTCCCTGAGGTGGCGTGGTAGAGATCCCGGCTTGTAGTCCCGGACTCCACCCTGGTTGGAACACCTGAGCAGGGGTGACAGACATTTCCCCTACTGTTTGACGAGGTCAGGGCTGGCCCCTGAATCACTTATTACTCTGTTAACTGCCTGTAGCAACCGAGCTACAAAATCTTGATACGGCTCTTCAGGTCCTTGTCTGATGGATGTAAGATCTAGTGAATTTTCCCCTGTTGTTGGGAGCTCTTTGCAGGCCTTCAAAGCACAAATATTACTCACAGCTGTAGCGGAAGACGGTGGGGGAGTCTTTAAGGACTCATAGCCTTTCTTGGCTTTCCTCAAGTCTTTCACTACACCTTGCTTCCCCACTTATTAGCCTCAAGATCAAGGCAATCTCTAATTAGGGCCCAAAGAGTAAATGTTTGCACCAGAAACTTGTTCGGGCCTTTTGCTGTATCTCTGCCTCGCAGGCACTTCCCTACCTTTACCCAGGTTTCTCTTGGGCCCAGTTTGGGGCCCACTACCAGTATTTGTGCCCTGATCAGAACCTTCCTCCAGTCCTCCTCTAAGAATGTTTCAATATGCAACCCAGTGAGGTCTTCTGAGCACTAGGGCTGCTGTCCGTGATTAGACTAACCGTAACAAAGTTGAGGGAGACACAGTAGGGAGGCAGACGAGAACAAAAACAAGGGAAGACACACAAGACGGAAACTTTCGCTTCGTCCGCCTGGCCGCTCCCCGCGAAGGTGAGGACTCACACAGGCTCCGTAACAAGCGTCGTGGAGCACGGTCACTCACACACAATTACATTCACACAGTCACACTCACACGCAGTTTGAATTTCCTTCCAGAAATTCCTTATCCTGAGCGGCGCCTATGCCGCTTGGGAGGTGATCAGTTCTCCCCTTCCGTCCCAGTGGCGGGTCTGAATGAACAGAATTTGCCAGATTTGAACCAGAATTTGCCAGATTTGAACCCTACCTAACGTCTTAGGGGGATTCCCAGGAGAGGAGAGGCTGCGCCGCGTCCGGCCCTCTCACTCTCATCCAGATAGACTGGTCACCCAGAACTCACCTCCGGAGGCTTTTACCAGGTCTCCTTTCATCTTTTTGGGGACGTCTTGGCATCTCCCGGCTGATCGTCAGAAACCCAAGTAGGATCTTCAGGGCCTGGAACTCAGGGGGCACCTCCCCTCAGATCTATAGGGGTCCGGTGGCCGGATCGGGAGAGGCTGCCCGTCCTAGGCGTCTAGCCCCTGGTGTAGCAAGACACCAGGGACTCTTGCTGGGGCCTCCAAATGTAACGTGTCCGTGAGATGAGACGCACAGCCGAATTGTAAAGGAGCTCTTTATTCTTACCAGCGGGCTATGGAGGGCACAGTCTCCCCTCAGAGCAACAGCCCCAATTCTTCTTGCTCATCCACTTTTAGGAACAGAAGCCCCATCCCCCTTTTGCGCCCCCCCCCCCCCCCAGCTTCAGGGGACTGGTACAATAGTGGGTGTGACAGTGATTACAGAAGTCAAAATTAGCATTAATCACTGGGTTCATGATTTGCAGTTTTTGATCCTGGGAAACTGCAAATACCTCCCAACAAGTGGGGCAACTATAACCTTAGGCAAAATTCCTTTACTTCTGGGGGTAATTAACCTATTATTGGAAAAATATCGAGGAAGGTCCATTGATGATAAAAATGGAGTCATTTAGTCTCCTTAGCCAAGGGGCCTACATAAGAATGGAATCTAGTCACCTTAGCCTCGGGGCCCAGGTCAATACTACATTGTAGACTCATCATAATTTAACTGTTCCTCTATCGGTAGACATTTCAGCCTGGATCCTCTTTGTATTGACTTATAAACTTGTGCTGATGGTCCTGTAGGATGAATTCCTAGAAGAGGAATTGCTATGTCACAGCATATTTTTAAAACATTGTTTGTCC
The DNA here is from genome assembly GCA_030848825.1 of Tadarida brasiliensis. Lineage (NCBI taxonomy): Eukaryota > Metazoa > Chordata > Mammalia > Chiroptera > Molossidae > Tadarida > Tadarida brasiliensis. The sequence continues at coordinate 69,256,752 of CM061267.1, read as the reverse complement.
ATTTCCTTTATACTTATTCACTGAGGCCCGAGGCATGAGCAGCTGAAGCACTGGCCAGGTGAAGCTGATTTGCGTGACAGACACCTTGCTTGACCTCACAGGGCCAGCCGCTCCCCCCCCCCAACCCCTTGTCAGCTCCAGGAGACCAGGCACCCGTGTTCTCCAGCCCAGCACAGCACCTGCCACAGAGTCGGCCTGTCACACAAATTCAGAATGAATGAGTATGAATTTACTCGAGGGGTTGCTCTGAGAAATAAAATAATGTATGCAAGTAGCTGGGGTAATAACAATGTCTATAAAATGACTGGGTTGCTTCTTTATTTTTCTTTCCCCATCCCCACTTCCAGTTTCTTCCTTCAGGGTGAAGGGGCTGTAACCTGGTGAGGGAGACAGCACAGTTACAGTAAAGTAGGGTAAGTTCTGTAACAGAACTGTTCCTCAGAGTGCTGTGAGACATGGAAGGGGAATGCCTAGCGTAGCCTGTGGGTGTGACGAGAACTGCCTGGAACTTGGCCAAAGTCTGCTTAAAGTAAATCCTGAAAGACAAATTGGAAAGAGCCAGAGAGACGAGGTGTATATGTTGGTGGGTAGAGCAATGGAGGGAGCATTCTAGGCATGGGGGACAGCATTGCAAAGGGACAAAGGTATAATACAGTGTAGAGCACGTCACCTTCAGAGCATGGAAACAGCCAGAAATGAAACCAGATCGACTTGGGTAATCAGATATTCACATGTTTAAGTAGCCAGCTGAGTTCTCCCTTTGTCTTGTAGGGAACGGGAGGGGACTTCTCCATGATTCATATTTACATTTTAGGAATATCATTTAGCCAATATTGTGGAGCAAAGATGAAAGATACTTAAGTCTAGAGGCAGGAGCTTACTGTATTGGAATATGATAGCAGCCATCCAGGGAAGAGATACTGGTGACTTGAGATAAGAGAGAAGGGATGATTCGAAAGGTCATTTAGAACCCGATTAGCTCTGTGGTTGAGAGGAGAGAAGGAATCTAAAATACCTGTCAGATTTCTGGCATGATCATTTGTGTGCATACCGTCATACAAGGTAAGAAATACAGGTTGAGGAAGAGATTTTGTTGGGGGTGAAGAAACTGTGTTGTTATTTGGGGACGTATTGAGATCGCAGTTTGCTGTGGAGTAGTCTAGGAAGCATGTGCAGGAAGCATTGACGTTTGCATGTTTGAAACCCAAGAGAGCGGTCCCGGCGCCACTGTGACTTGGGATGCCTCAGATCGTGATGAAAACATGGTTGGAGCCATGAGTGAAGGAGGAGGAGGTGAAGGTGACATGTAGAATGTAAGACCTTTATGCGACACGTGATTGGGAACAAACACATGGTGAATGTTTGCAGTAACCATTGTCAACAGCAGAAAAGGGAGCTTCCCAGGGACCCACAGAAAGTAACACTGAAAGCCCAGATGAAATCGGCGACTGTGATATGTAACCACGCTTTTGTGTGACGATTTTCCCTCAGCAGTTTTAATTGTATGTGTAGGGAGGGGCAGGTAGCTACTAAGGTCAGGCCTTGGAAGATCAGGGTAAGGCGAAATGGAGGATGATTTTTGTGGTACCTGGAAAGAGAATGATCCGAAAAGCGGACTGGGAGCATTAGGTGAGCCAGGAAAAGATTTGAAGGCAAGAGGAACATGTTTGAGACAACAGCCAGTCCAAGGAGTGACTGGATATTCTTAAGACTAAGAGTTCCCTAGCCATAGTGGTGCCCATCTTTCCCTGGGCAATTCCTACTGTAATGCCTGTTTTAATGTCACCTTACTGAATTGTTCTCTGTGAGACGGTCATTTGATTCGTAACCTAGTCCTCATTTTTGCCCTGGTAAATAGCTTTTCAGTTCCACTTGGCCTAAAGATCTCCTTTTCTCTTGGCCTCCATGCTTTTCCTGACTAGATATGACCACCCAGAGCCTCTTCTTCCTGTAGATTGAAGAAGTTATTAGTGAGGAGCATATGGTCCTCCTCCCCCTGGAGATACATTTGCTGCCTCTGCCCTAACAGGCTTCAGCTTAAAATTTCAGTCCTTGCAACAACACGCAAGAAAAAATGTTGAAGTGCCGCCTCTTCTAAGGCCCCCATAAACAGCTGCGCATGCAGCTGTACCCAAAACAGATAGTGCGCACAGATGTGTTTATGGGAAGGAGGCACGAATACTCTCTGTGTTGTTTTCAGCTTCTCACCACTGCAAGGATTTCTTTTCTCCTTCAAGGAAGAGGTACGTTGTGGTAAGCAGTGTTTTATGACCTGTAATAAAAAACCCTTGTAAAGACCATTTTTTGACCAAATGAAGCTAAGTGTTCTTTTCAGAGTCCTCGTCTGTTCCTCTCCCCCTTTCTGCATTGGAATGCACACAGTTCAGCATTAATGGATAACATGAGGAAATAATATCACAAATTCGAGTTCCTATTTGTTAAGCTGGGAAAGCAACCAAACTTAATTATGTAAGAGAGTTTATTAGTAATGTTTTTCCCTACTCAGTAGTAGCTTCTGAATATGTATGTTGATTAAATAAAAATTAATATTGCATTTTTTATCGTGCACAGTTGTTATCCCATGAAAGCACCCGTTGGACAGTTGGAGGGAACCGCAACGGTTGGAGGTCCCGTAGAGAAATCAGTTTAAGAATAGGTAAAAAGTAACTTAAAGCTACCTTAGAAAGTTGGGTTATTTATAGAAAGAGACATAATACATTCAGTGAATAATAATATGATTTCTAAGGATCTTCTGTACCTCAAGTCTTTACCTTCTATATATACCTAGCAATCTGTAGATGTTCAAAATTAGGAACAGGTAATATAACACTCGAGTTAATTAAAGTAATAAATATATAAAGATTCTATCCACTAATATGCACACAATTGTGTTTGTTGATCTTACTAATGATTGCTCAGGACGATGGGAGGCTGTCTGTGTACTAACTGGAGGAAACCAGGTAGATTTGAACCTGCTGGAGGGTTGCCGGATGCCATGGCTAATGGTGGGTCCTCTTGACGTAGTGGCACCAATTCCAAACCTGTTACCCAAACTGGGAGGTTCACACATCGTTTTTAGTTCTTATAACCACCCTGCAAGAGAATGTTGTCTGACCCATTTTACAGATGAGAAAACTAAGGCTAGATGCTAGGGGAGGGGAGGTTAAATAACAGGCCCAGAGTCCCCTAGTGTGTAACCTGGCAATGTAGTAGAGCCCTCAAAAGTTGTCCCATTAAAGTTGGCCTGTGAAAATGAACAGTAACATATTACATTTGTCTCTTAAATTGCCTTTCCCCTTGCTTTCTCCTTCTAACATTTCTAGTTCAGACCCTTACTGTCTTATGTCCAGAGCAGAACAATAGCCCCTGACAGCACCTCCCATCCATTCTGTATGCTAACGTATCAGTAATAACATGCCATTCTTTCACACATTTTCACTAGTTTCCCGTTGACTACAAGGCAAGGCACTATACACATCCTACACCAGCCCAGCAATAAAGCCCTTTGCAGTGTGCTCCCGTTTAGCAGTGCACCCTCTCCAGGGTCTGTTTCTGGTCTCCAAAGACCTAAGCACTTGGTCTCCTCCAAGCCTCTGCTTGTGTGGTCTTCTAGGCAGACACTTCCCCAACCAAACCTAGCAGTAGCCCACCTCCAAGATCAGCTTAGATTCGGCCTCCTCCATGCTTAGTCAGTGCCGTATGCCATTACTCTGTGTCATTTGTCATCCTCGCCGCATCCTGATTTGAAGTGTGTAGGTGCATTTATGTCTTCTCTCCCCATGCAAATAGGAGCTTCCTGGGTCCCTGTCTTCAGGTGTTTGTGTGTAACATCACCTTGCACATAGTAGGGGCTTCATGTTTCTTTTGTATAAATGGTAGCAATTCATTATGTGCATGTACTTTACACTATATAAAATAGTTAAATATTTAATGTCCTGCTTAATATAATATATATTATTAAAATATGTAACAATTATTAACTATCTGCTTTTTGAGGTTATGTCCATTTTTATACCTATGAAAATAGAGGCCCACAAAGGTTGCAAGTGACCTGCCTTAGTTTATATAATTAGTAAGCAGAAATTCAGATCTAGTGCTTTTAGCTCTAAGTTCAGTACTCTTTCTTTTAAATCATACTGCTCTCAGAAATGGAAATTCATATCTCATGTGCAGGTGGCTCGCTTAGGTTATGTACATGTCCAAGAGGAATTTCTTTTGTATGTGTCTTGTGCCTCCACTTGGCAAGCACTCAATAAATTCTTAGAGAATAACCAATAAACCACAATGAAAGATTGTGGCCTTTTTCACTAACAACGCAGGAATCAGCTTAATTAGTGAGGATGTTCATATAAGTCCTGTGCACAGAGCCAAGAGCAGAAGTCATTATACATCATCTTAATGCTTTTCTACACACTACTGAGTGATTCATCAAATCAAGTAAAATCAACAGATATGTCTGTTAAGGTGCCTTGTTGGATTCTGTGGAGAATATACAAATTCCCCTCATTCCTGTTCCTCAGGGAATTCACAGTCTAGCTTAATTGCACCTGACAGTTTAAAAGAACAGATCAAATATATAATATACAATAATCAGATATCTTGGTTCTCTCTGTAATCTTACAGTAGAGGCAGGGCAGGATGTATCCTGATTTTTATCAATGAAAAACTGAAGTTCAGAAAAGTAGGGACTTGGTAAGTCGATTGGTGGTTAAGATGAAATGGAACTTAGTCAATAGCACTAGCTTAAAAGACCACTCTTTGAAAAATAGTGATGTGACAAGATGAAATGAAAGTATTATTAGGAGCCCTAGCCGGTGTGGGACAGTGCTTAGAGCCTCAGCCCTCACACTGAAGGGTGGAGGATTCGATTCCCAGTCAAGGCCTGGGTTGCAGATGTGTCTCTCTCACATTGACATTTCTCTCCCTCTCTCTCTTTCTCTCTTGCCCCCCCCCCTCCCTTCCACTCTCTCTAAAAAAAATTTTTTTTAATCAATGGAAAAATAATTCTATGGTGAGGATTAACAACAACAAAAGTAGTATTAGGAGATATAGCCAGTGGTCCAATTCTTCATCTAAGTAATGACTCAGGCAAAGTGGTTTGATCCATAGAATGCTTCTCTTAGGATGAAAGAAGCTAAGTGACTTGCTTATAGTCATAACCCTAGCTGTGAAACATCAGGCCAAAATCCATGTCTTTTGATGGGCATGTTGCTAAGAGAATTCTTAATGGTGTGGGAAGGTAGGAAAAAACCTCCTTCACCGTTTTTATTCCATACTTCAGTGTTCATTATAGGCATAGGATGTTATATTTCTGAAATAATGAACCCAAAGTTTTAACACACATATGAAGATGTTCTAGTGGCTAATAGGCAGGAATACTGATTTATACACCAGCCTCTTTGGTCCGTATTTCCTAATCCAAACCTACTTTTTCTGATTCCCCTGGAGTTTTATCACCCACTGAAGTTTTCCTCCTTGGGAGGAGTCAGTGAGTTCTTTTTAAGCTCACGGCCTTTATAGATTTTATGGTCATTTTCCAATTTAGTTTGGTACTCACTTCACTATGAAAAGCCATTGAACACTTATTGACACCTGTTCATACAGTGTGCTACAAGTCTGGTGTATCTGGAGGAAGGGTGATGAGACCAGACCCCACTCTCAGAAGGTGGGGCCATCGGGCAGTAAGTGGGTAAAGGTGGCAGAAGTCAGAAATCCACAGAAGTCCCAGGAGGCAAGGCCAGAGAGTTAGGTGGGCTTTGTCTGAAGGCGCTTAGGCATGAGAATGATCTGATAGGAGCAGGTTTGCATGTTAAACAGATCAGACTAGCCAGATTGTTAAGGATGGATTTGAGGAATGGTATCAGTAGGAATACATGTAAGGAAAGGTAAGGACCATACCCACTATAGTGGGCTTCAGAGGTGTAGGAAGTATATGGGGAAAAAATGACAAAACTTTACTGAGGGGTGTAAAAGAAGACTTGAGTAAGTAAAGAACCACAGCATGTTGTGAAAAGGAAACAGTATTATAAAAGTATTCAGTTCTTCCCAAATTAATCTTTAATTTCTTGAAAATCAATGAAACTACTAAAGGGATTTGGGGGAGGATGTGGAAACTCAATAAAATGAACTTAAAATCAGTCTGGAATAATAACATGTAAGAATATCCCGGAATGTTTTATAAAGAATGGAAAGAGGAAACTTGCCCTAGCATATATTAAAGCATATTCTAAATATTTGATTACTAAAGGAAAGAGGTACTCTAAACAGCCAGACAAGTCAAAGTCCAGAAACAAATTCAAGTAATTTAGAACATACTTAAAGTGGCATTTAAAAAGTGGGTGATTTACCAACATTTCTTTTGAAATGTCTTGCTTAAACATACATATAATTGTATTTTCTCTGTTGTCAGACTTAGTATACTGTTCTCAGCCTTGAATCTCAGAGTATTAGAATTATTTAACACTAATAAAAGTATCTAAATTGCATGTATTAATTTCTACACCTTATTTATACATGACATTTTCACATGAGGCTTTGGATAATATATTATTGTTTATATGATAAAAAATATTTTCTCTAAATAAAGTGGATAATTTAATAAATGCATAAAACCTTCGGCTAAAGATAGTGTATAAATAATAATAGCACACATCCATTAAAAATTGAGCAATAGATCTATATTGACATGCAAATGATCTAGTATACATTATGATGTGAAAAAGACAATTATAAAGTCATATACACTGGCATTCCATTTATAAAAGGGAATAACTATCTGTATGAGTGTATATGTACAGAAAAATTATGGAAGGATACACCAATACCTTAATTGTGGTTACCTCTGGATGGAAGAACTGTGGGTGGTATTTGTTTTCTTCCTTTTCCTTGTATTTTGATTTTCTAAAAATTTAACAGTATATATGCATTACCTTCCTAATGAGAACCGTAGATCTTTTCCTTGGAGAACAGTGAAGAGGAGGAAGGGATCCAGTGTGAAATATCATGGCAAGGTTAAGTTAGGAGTGAAATGTCCGTTGGTTTAGTCAAGCAAGTGGTTATTGGTGATGCTGCAGGAGCTGCTGCATCAGTGCTGTGATGTGAATGAGGAATGAGAAAATGTGCACTGCTGTGTAAAGACCATTGGCTGAGAAGGGAAGGGGGTTGCTTGGGTGGTTTATTGGTCAAGAAACTATAGAGAGGGACCAAATCCCAGATACAGTAGAGAAGAGGAATAGTTAGAAGAGCATGATTGGTTGAAAAAGTGGAGTGAATGTAATCTAGAGCATAGGAGGAAGAAGAATACTGCCTGTCCTTTCCCACCGAGAGGTAAGGGAGGGGGTAAATGCTAGTGGAGCACAGGGAGTTGATAGCTTTCCCTTGAGGGTCTTTCTCTCTGAAGTGTAGTGCACGCTCATGTGCTAAGAGAAGGAAGAGAGGGGAGATAAGGTAGGGAAAAGCAGTAAAATTTAGACTGGCCTACAAGGAGAGCAAGGGGGTTGACTAGGGACCTGTAGGATTACCTGGTGCTGCTAAGGTAGTCAGGGTCGGAGACTCACTTCATATTGACAGTGAACAGGTATGTGATTACTTTCTCTCATAACAGCTCTGTGCAACACAGGTGTAACAGTGGCGAAAGAGAGCAGTGGGGCTAACTGAGGAAGAAGCTATGCATAAAGGATAAGGTAGAGTGACCATGGAACAAGAGAGGCGAGGGGATGGGCAGAGCTAGCCAATGATGCGTGAATAAGTTGCTCTCCAGATGTAATTAATTATGCTGTCTAATAAGCTTATGTAAATTTGAGTGGTATTTTGATATTCAAATAAACGTTACTGAAGTAACTTTAATATAAAAAATAGATCTGAGGTGAGTAATAACACATTCCTGGTCTTAGCCATGGGAATAGATGACAAAAAACGGAATAGGGTTAAAGAAATCCAAGTTCTCTGAAGCTAAGGTGTAGCTTGGGCATCCTAGGGATGTTGAGGTCACGCAGGAAGATGGGGAGGGTGGGCTGGAGAGGATGAGCCAGAGAGGAGGATTGACAGCAAATGATAGTGATGAAGAAAGGGATGTTGTGAACACTCTTGGAAGGAGGTATAAATCTCAAAGAGAAAAAGATAACCACCTGGCAGGGATCATTGGCAACAACAAAGGAATGCTGGTCCATTCCCCTGGGGGGGAGGGGGACGAGGGCTGTACATGAAAGGTAGTGGCCTTAACAGGTGTTACTTAGTATAATTTTAGTTAAGTTAGATTTGTTAGAATAAATTTCAACTGCAAGTTACAGAACACTCAATGAACAACAAAACAGCTTTACATAAGGGCCTTATTGTTGATGTAGCTACTAGGCCAGAGGTGGGCAGCCCCAAAGTTGATTAGCTATTCACTGATGTCATCAGAGATCCAGACTCTTTTTCTCATTACGTTCGGGTATTTTAAGTGTGTGGATGCTGTCTCCCTTTCTGATTTAAGATGGTTGCTACAGCTGCAAGTTCATGCCCTCAAGTGGTAGCGTGTAGTATAAGATTCACAGAGGTGAGGAGGAAGTACACTGGGGAGGTCTGTACTTGATCCTCTGTGAAAGAAAAAGTTCCGTTCCAGAACTCTATAGCAAACTTGCCCATGCGTCTCATTGGCCAGGACTGGGTCTCATGCCCATCCCTACATCAGTCCCTAGCAAATGGGAATGTGATTGCCTCAGCCAACCCTTCATGGCTGACAACAATGTCTGTCTGCTGTAGTGGGAAAATGATAGTATGTTCCACTCTATGGAAAACCAACTTCTCTAATACATTACCTCATTTGGAGAGGAGGGAAGTACGTAGTGAGGGGAACATTCTCAAAAGAGGGAATTGAGAGGGAGAATGGGGAAAGATGAGAAGATATTTCGCCCAAATGCAGCCATTATAAAGCGTAATGTTTTTAAAAATTTATATTATAAAGAATATGCGTTGATGTGGGGAAATATGCATGGTATGTTATTAAATGCTTTTTTAAAGGACTATAAAACAGTGTTTATAGAACAAAAACTATTTGGATCAGTAGCCAACAACCTAGGCAACTTATACATTGTATTTTCTTGTTTGTGCAATGCTGATTGTTATATCTTGCTCTGAAGAAGTTATAGTTAACCTTGCATATTTGTAGTTTCAATTCCCGATGACTTTCCATGGTGGGTTAGTAATAGCCATCGTAATGAGGTAATGATTCCTTCTTTCAGACTGTCCATTTAGTCATTACATTGTTCCTCAAACACCAGCAACGTTTCCAGGATTGGTGAAAAACAATTGTTCTTACTTCTAGTTAGTTGAGATTGATTCTTTACTTATTCAGCATTATCATTCCTTCCAGGAATGAATTCTTTTCATTCTCTCTTCAGAATACATATTTCATTAATAAAATCTACATATACAAAGCCACTTTTATTATGCTTTTATCTAGTTGCCTAGGAGCCGTAAAATAGAAAGCCAGAGCTTGCGACTAGAGGCTTTGCGTGTGTTTCTGCTGAGGAGCCCCAAGGCAGTGTCACCTGGCCCAGTTATCTCCTTCCCCGCCTTCACCTTCCTCCCACGTCACCCCCATGTGCACGGTGCTGCGATAACTGCTTACAGGCACAGCCTGGCTGCTCTTTAGGACAGAGCTCACAAGTGTCTCTTGTAGCTTGTCTCCAGGTCCTTCCATTTATTGCTGGCTTTGAAGTCACCGAAAAGTACAACTTTCCAAGTGATTCGAAGTTTCAGAGAACCTGCTTTAACCCTCCTTTTGCTTTGTCAGAATTTTGTTTTGCCCTTTGTGCTGTTGGATGAAGCATTCTTTGGGTACTCCTCAGGACCAAAGTGGGAAGGAAGGAGGGAAATGTGCTTATACAGCAGTTTTTGCAACCACTGTTGTCATTGGTGAATTGATCAGTGAAAGCAGGAGTCCCGGGCAAGTTCTGACCTAGAGTAAAAGGTGCTCATGGTGCAGTCCAGCTTGCTGCAGTCTCGCTGAGCACAGGTGGAAAGAGTGAGCGTAAGAACCTGCCTCACTGACTGGCCAGCACCTAATCACGTCTCTGTTATTCACTACTTCATGGCTTATGTAGTGATACTCGACCACATTTTACAGGAGCACTGTGATTTTAAAAGATCCTGGGACTAGATCTACCAGTTCCACTTGTGGGTTTATATAGGCAAAAGAATTGAAAGCAGGGTCACAAAGACATACTTAGACACCCATGTTCATAGCAGCATTATTTCGAATAGCCAAAAGGTAGAAGCAACCCAAGTGTCCCATCAACAGATGAGTGGATAAGCAAACTGTGATCTATATGTAGAGCCGAATATTATTCAGCCTTTAAAAGGAAGGAAATTCTGCCCAGGCTGGTTTGGCTCAGTGGTTAGAGTGTCAGCCTGTGGACTGTAAGGGTCTCATGTTTGATTTCCGGTCAAGGGTACGTGCCTGGGTTGTAGATTCACTCCCCAACCCTAGTCCGGGCACGTGCGGGAGGCAACCAATCGATGTCTTTCTCTCACATCGATAATTCTCTCTCTCTCTATCCCCCTCTTCCTTCCTCCCTTCAACTCTCTCTAAAAAAAATCAATGGGAAAAAAATATATATTCAGGTTAGAATTAACCAAAAAAAAGGAAGGAAATTCTGGCACGCTACCAGAATTGGATGGACTTTGAGGGCATTAGGTTAAGTATAGTAAGCCAGTCACAAAAACACAAATACAGTATGATTGCACTTATATGAAGTATCTAGAGTAGTCAAATTCATAATGAGTGAGAGCAGAAGGATGGTTGCCAGGGTCTGGGCAGGGAAGGAAAATGGGGAGATGTTTAATGGGTATAGAATTTCAGTTCTGCAAGATGGAAAAGTTCTAGAGATTGGATTGGTTGCACAACAGTGTGAATATACTTAACGCTAAACTATGCACTTAAAGTGGTTAAGATGGAAAATTTTATGTGTGTTTGATTGCAGCTAAAAATAAAATATATGTATTAATTATCAACAAAAATACAAAAGATGAAAACATGCTGGGACTAGCCCTCATTATTGTCAGTAGTCCGCTGCTTTCTATATGACTTTATCATCACCCTTTATATATAGGCTTTTACTTCTGTTCCTATAATCATAACCCCTACCAGAAGTCAGCATGTCATCAGTTCAATGTAAAAAAAAAACCTTCATTATACGTGATCTATTTTATTTTATTTTTATTTTTATTTTTTTATCCTCATCGGAGGACATTTTTCCATCTTTTGTTCAGATACAGTGGGAGGGAGAGAGAGGAAGAGAGAGAGAGAGAGAGAAACATCGACGTGAAAGGGACACATCGAGTGGCTGCCTCCCGCACGACCAACCAGGGCCGGGGACAAATTGCAACTGAGGTACATGCCCCTAGCAGGAACCGAACCCGGGTCTCTCTGGACCGCAGGCCGACGCTCTAACCGCTGAGCCAAACCGGCCAGGGCAATTATACGTGATCTGTTTTAAACTGCAGACTCCTGATACCCTTCATAGGAAACAAACTAAATTGGAAACCTTCATAGGAAACAATAAATCATTGTGAGGATAATTCTGTCGAAACTTGGACATAAATTTGAGAAGACTGTAGTTTACACCTTATAAGGAGGGGGAAAAATGATTATCTTTGTATGTTGTATATATGTCTTACTTTAAAATTTTTAATAGAGAAACTACTGATGTACATTTTCATTGCTAAAACTTTTAAGCATGTGAATATATCATTTTGATTAAGTAGATATATCTCCAAATTCAGAATTGTGTGTTGAAAGCTATCATTTCTTTGATTTACTGTGTGGAATAAATTGGGTGTTCTTTAGTATCTTTTGGACCTACTTAAACTATTTGTAGTTGGAAAAAGACCCAGTGATAAAATTTTTTCCCATTAGAAAAGTTTTCAGTTTGTTTTGTTTTTAAAGAAATAAGAGGATTAAGAGTTCTAGAACACTTAAAAGAAACAATTGTAAGGCTTTAAGGATTTCTGGTTTTCAAACTGAAGTCCAGAGTCTTTTTAGGGAAGTTACCAAGGACAAAAACCCACCTAAAGTCACTGTAAGTCAAACTTCATTCCACAATGGTGTCCTGTTGAAACATGCTTTAACGTCATGTGTTTCAGAAAGATACAGAGTGAGGCCCCAAGCGCCTGTTTATCATCAGTATGGCTAAGTGTTCCAACCTTTTATTCTAGGACTGTGCATTGTAACATAAAAAGGATTAACCTGTGTTTAACTTAAAGAGCCTTAATTGCAGTATCTTTGCATTGCGTCACTAAGATTACTGTGAAATATTTGAGTCTTGTATAAGGCAGATTAATTTAGATTAAAATCTTGAGGAGCTAATTTAAAAGTATGTCTCATGATACTATAAATTGCGATAGAACAGATAATAAACTTTAAGCAGAGAATCCTTTGAAATGTCTTTGATCGGAGTACTACTTGTGATTCTGTAGGAAAGGTGTTTTTTCCTATTGACTTATTCATTCATATGATTCTCAAGAATTGGAACCGTGTCTTAATTTTGTTGTTTCATACCTTGTGCTTTTTTGTACCTTGTGTAGTGTTACAACTTATTCATTCATATCATTCTCAAGAATTGGGACCATGTCTTAATTGTGACCAGAGTTCCTGAGATAGTTGAGTGTATTTTTCCTTTGAGATTGGGTGTTCCAATGAATGAAGGTTAAAGTTGGGGGGGATCCCCAAATCATATTTAACACAGATCCACTGTGTTCATCAACCTACCTCACAATTGAATTACTGAAGGGAACAAGATTTTTGGCAAGATTTTAAAAAAATTATTAATTCAAAGCTCACTAGTTCAAAAGTCTAACTGTGGCTAGATATTATAGGTTTCAAAGAAACCAAAAAATACTTTAAAGTAGCCTAACAAAATCTGAAGAATGATCATTCTTATGTAGAACGGACTTTTCCTACGTTAATAGGCGTCATTTACACGGAATCAGTGTTAGTGCAGTTATGTGGGTTTGCACTGTTTACCCCGTGCTTAGATGTGATGTTAAGTCATTTTCGTCTACTCTCGCCTTTCAACAAAGGAGAACTAGACTCTTAGTATGAGTTCCAAAATAACACAACTAAAACCAAATAATGATTATGGCATATTGCAGGGAGGAAAGCCATGCAGCCATTAAAAATTTGAAGAAGTTTTGTTGTAGTGGCAAACTATTTACAATGAATCATTACATGTTTTTTTTTAAAAACAACAAAGTAATATGTACAGAATAATAACCTTTTTTGTTGTTGTTGTTGATCCTCATCTGAGGATATTTTTTCCATTGATTTTTAGAGAGAGTGGAAGGGAGGGCTAAATGGAGAGAGAGCAAAACATTAATGTGAGAGAGACACATCGATTGGTTGCCTCCTACATGTGTTGACCGGGGCCAGGGATCGAACCTGCACCCCAGATACATGTCTTTGACCAGGAATCAAACCTGCAACCCTTCAGTGTGCAGGCTGACACTGTAACCACTGAGCTACACCAGCCAGGGCAATAAACATTTTTATTTATCAATATTTTTAATATACTATGGCTCAGATAGATAATATTTATATAAATTATATAATGATTATAATATTTATGTAAGTTATAATAATATAAATATACATTATATTTATACCTACAAATATTAGCAGTACATGTAGTTTTTGAAACAGACAAGAAAGACACAAAAATTATTTAATAGTGAAGGTTTTCTCTGTTCTCTAAAGGGTAGGATTTTGAGTAATTTTTGTCCTTCCTATGGAATTTTAATTTTATAATTTTCTGCATTAAGCATGCATCAATTTTATAATTAAGAAAAATAAAGTATGTGCTATATAAATAAATGCACAAATAAAAACATTGCACATTTGCCCTGACCAGTTTGGCTCAGCAATTAGAGCATCAGCCCAAGGACCAAAGGGACTCAGGTTCAATTTCCAGTCAAGGGCATGTGCCTGGGATGCAAGTTAGATCCCTGGCCCCAGTCAGGAAGCAACTAATTGATGTGTCTCTCTCACATCGATGTTTCTCTTTCTCTCTCTCTCTCTCCCTCCCTCCCTTCCACTCTGTCTAAAACTCAGTGGGAAGATATCCTCGGGTGAGGATTAACAACAACAACAACAAAAATGCATCACACATTTATTTCCTCTGTAGTTTAGGCTTTTTATAAAGTTAGATGAGCCTTATTATTAATTAATTAGTTAAAATTTTAAATTTTTTTCTGCAAATTTGCTGCTTATTGTTTGAACCAAGCAGATTTATTCTTTGAAATATGAACCTAGCAGATTTATTCATTGTACAGTTTTAAATGGTTGGTACTTAGTGTACAAGAAGCTAAAAATGATGAGCCTGCATGACATTACTTTAGGTTAGTCATGCTATTTAAAATTTAGTGCTTACAAGTGTGTGCATATGTTTCCAATAAAGACTCATTGGCCACAGCAGAAGAATACTTTCCTTAACATTCTGTGCTTCATTTTCACACTCATGTTCATTCATTGTTGTTTGACCTGTTGTGGTTCTTGTCTTGAAGGACTGACTATCCATCAACAGTACAGTCTTCTCCGGAGTTTTCACCTTTGGAAATTTAGAAGGCAACTTCTGCCAATTCAGAAGATAGTGGTCCCCCCTTATCCGCAGGGTAGAGTGTGTGTTCCAGGAGCCCCAGTGGATGCCTGACACCACTATAGGACCGAACTCAATGTATACTGTGTTTTTTCCTATACTTACATACCTGTGATAAAGTTTAATCTATAAATTAGGCCCTGTAAGAGATTAACAACAACAATAATAAAGTAGAACAATTATAACAGTTTACTGTAATAAAAGTTACATGAATGTGCTCGCTCTCTCTCTTCCCCTATCCCTCCCCCCCAGCAAAACATCTGATAACTAACCTAATGACTGAGAGCGCTACTCAGTGACTGACGACCAGGTAGTATATACAACGAGGACAAGCTAGACAAAGGGATGATCCATGTTCCAGGTGGGACTGAGCCAGACGGCACAAGGTTTTATCACACTACTCAGAAGTGCATTTAAAACTTATGAATTGTTTATTTCTGGAAATTTCTATTTAATATTTTTGGACTGTAGTTGACCGTGGGTAACTGAAATTGTGGAGAGTGAAAGTGCAGATAAGGGGGGACTGCTGTGTCCATGTAGGTGGATCTCCAGAAGGATCCCAGTTCACCTGTCAGTGCAGACCCACCCTCAGCACTTTGTTCGCCGACCTGTGGCACTGACCACATTTTCCTGTAGTTGTTTGTGACTCTGTCTCGCCCAGGAAACGAGACACTTTAATAATTATCATTTGTTAAATGATGCCATGTGCCAGAACTGCACGGCCCCTTTGCATACATTACTTCATTTAAATCTCATAATACTCTGAAAAGGAAGCACCATTTCCTCTATTATATAAATAAAAGCTAAGGCTTTGGTTTTAAACAAGCTGGGATATGAAGAGAGAACTAGTACCTTAAACCAATAACCAAATGTGCTGTTTTCCGGGGGAGGGTTAGTGGTCCAGGTGCTGAACAAGTGTGTCCCCACAGCCCTGCCCCCCAGCTGTAAAGCCCATGATGCTGCCTAATCATTTTTCTAACAATCTGAACTAGATCATTCTATCCTCCCTTGTACACGCCATTCTCACAGTATTTTGAGGAGTAGCTCAATCTTATTAACCCCAGATTTCAGAGGATCATATCAGGGTCAAATTTTAAATTTCTACTTTCAGACACTGTTCCTGAGTTTTAAATCTTGTATCTAATTTTATCAGTTCTAAAATGAGAGATGTGATGACAATGGTTTATTTTCTGAATGCCCCCCTGCTTTATGCTAGTTAATAAGTGTGGCAATAATAGCTGCCATTTATTGAATGTTTGTTACTGTGCTTAGTGCTGTACAAACATTGATCCTACAAAATAGGTTTTGGTACTTTGCCATTTTACAAGCAGGAAAACTGAGGCTCAGGGAGCGAGGTTAGATGGTTTACCTGGTTTTACATTCTCATTCGATCATTGATGTAATAAAGGAGTGCACTGGGGATTTGCATCCAGTTTTTCTGGACTCTGAATCAAGACTCTCTCTGACTTTGGGCCAATTACATACACCCACTGTGTATCACTTTCTTGAGCTGTAAAATGGGGTGATGATATATTTACCTTAATGTTGTGGTATAGATCAAGTGAGTTACTAAACAGAAAGAAGGTACTTAGATCAGTGCTTGACACAGTGTCTGCTTAATATTTAGTGCTATAAAATAATAATTACATTAATATTATTAATATTCACTGGATTGTAATTACTGAGATCAAATACTAAACCGTATAGAAGTATATGAAGTAAAAAATATCCCCCTCTCACCACCTCCCACTTCCTCTCCCCAGCATTAACCACCGACACCAGTTTGGTATATATTCTTCTAGAATGTTTCGTATGGCATCTGAAACTTTTTTATTTTTATTTTTTTTAATATGTTTTTATTGTTTTTTTTTTTTTTTTTTTAGAGAAAGAGGAAGGGAGAGAGAGAGAAACATTGATGTGAGAGAGAAACATCAATCAGCTGCCTCCTGCACGCCCCCCACTGGGGATTGAGCCCACAATCCAGGCATGCGCCCTGACCAGGAATCAAACTGGGACTTTTCAGTTCATGGGACGACACTCAACCACTGAGCCACACTGGCCAGGCTGAAACTATTTTTAAATTGTCCTTTCATTAATAAAATACAGGTCTAGAGTAAAATGTTTTGTAATGATCTTGAGAATGGGAGGGTAGAGAAGTAGGAAGGGAGACATTCATTAATTCAACAAATATTTATCAAATGCTTTCTGTGTGCCAAGTACTCCTAAACGTGGAGGATTTGGCATGTTGAATTTCTGTTTTGACTGTATATTGATTTTTTTTTTTTTTTTTTTTGGTCTTATTTAGGACATGATGTTTCAGCTTCTCCGAGGTCTGGACTTTCTTCATTCTCACCGAGTAGTGCATCGCGATCTAAAACCACAGAACATTCTGGTGACCAGCAGTGGACAAATAAAACTGGCTGACTTCGGCCTTGCCCGCATCTACAGTTTTCAGATGGCTCTTACCTCAGTGGTGAGTGAGAAAGGGCTATTCTTTCATTAAACTTATTCTTCCTCTTTTGAATGACAAACTGCCCCCATT
Organism: Tadarida brasiliensis; assembly: GCA_030848825.1. NCBI lineage: Eukaryota > Metazoa > Chordata > Mammalia > Chiroptera > Molossidae > Tadarida > Tadarida brasiliensis. The sequence continues at coordinate 69,239,577 of CM061267.1, read as the reverse complement.
CCGTGCCCCTAATGTTATTACTGCCGGTGGTCAACTGGTGGGCAAAACTTCTGCACTTTTTTTATAGCAGTGGGTAGGAGGAAAGCATTCTGCGTACAACTACATCTGGGCTGGGCCTGCTGTGGACAGGACCCATTGCAGAAACAGCCTGTTGCAGCTTAGCCACTAGAAAGGAATCAGTGACACATTTCTAAATGCTTTTTGCCATAACACTGTTTTCAGAGCTGCATATATAATGTCTGGGGAAACATAGCTCAAGGTTGGGGACAAGAGCACAAGAACCTTGACCTGTCTGCAGCATCCTGGTTTGAGGAGCAGCCAGGATGTCTGCACAGGTGTGTGGAGCACTCCTCTGAAGCTCTGGTGCGAACTGTGAAGAAGAAATGAAAATTCACACTGACCTTGGATGACCCGGAAACAAGTAGCACCACCCTGCCGGGCAAAGGCTCATCCAGGCCAAAAGAGAAAGGGCTCTGTTTTGGCAAAGGACAGTTATGGTATCCTGTTCTATGTCTCATTCAGACCTAAAAAACCATAATAGCTATTGAGTTTGGTTAGCTTTTATTTCTCCTAGTTCATTGTTTCTGAGAGGAATTTTTGTGAACTTCTGCACCCAAAAGATAAAAAGAGGAGCCTGGAAGTAGGCACTGATAACCCTTCTCTTTGAAAGGCGTGTTTTACATATCGTGAATTCAAGCATAGATTTTTTTTAATAGCCAAGTAATGTCCCTTTGCTGTGCTACTGATCTCTGGAGCATGAGGTTGAGGTGGAGAATCCCTTTCATTCTATGATGACTATAGAAATGGCCCTCAAAGCATTAGATTAAGCCATAGGAAAAAGAATCCTCTTGGGTAAATATATCATTTTTCACATATAACTCATCCTTTTTATGTTCTGTTTTCATTGGTTTCTGCCTTTAAATTATTCAATTACATTTGACAAGCAATATTAGTTTCAGGTGTATAGCACAGTGATTGGACATTTATATAACTTACGAAGCAATCACCTTGATAAGTCTAGTACCCACCTGACACCATCCAGTTTGGGAGGGATGGGTGATAAAGGAGAATAGATTAATAAGTACAAGTTGCCAGTTATAAAAAGTCACGGGTGTAGGGGTATAGGGCACATACGGTCCACCTTTAGCCTTGAAGTGGTTCTCAGTGAGGGGCAGCACCCCCCCCCCCCACGACATGAAGTGTTGTTGAGAAATGTATGACCGTGTCTGTGGCAATCACAGTGACCTGGGGGTGGAAATGGCTGCAAGGAGGCTAATATTCTACACAACAAAAATTGTTTCCCCACATTCCAGGAAAGCCTTAGCTGAGAAGTAGAAAATTGGGAGGGGAGTTGGAAATTCTCTGAGAGAGATAACTTGCCTTAGAAAAAACATTGAATTTACAAAAGTGTTCTGCTTCCCCAGCCCTGAAATGTAGGTACTACAACCTGGACATGTGCAGTTACATACTTTCCCAACACGGCATACTTTACCTACGGCATCAGAATTTTTACAGGGGATTCCTTGGCATGCGTCCCCATTGTTGAAGGATAAATTTGTCCAGCGTGCACCACCGTTTTTGAGAAGACAAAGCACAAGATGGTGTTTAAAGGATACGCCTCAGCTTTGGGCTGGGTCAGGCAAGCCCTTGTATTCTTATATAATCATACCAGAAAGGGCTGCGTCTGTGTGTTTCCCCAGTGGGAAGGGTGAGGTAGGCTGCAGGCTTCCCCAGGAAGTAGTTTCTCGTGTTGTTGCAGGGCCTTGGGGAGAAACTTGAATAGGCTTTATGATCTGGACAGTCATCCTAAGAGCAGATGCGAGGAACTGGTCTCCTTGGGGACATTAATTGAGGGAAGAATGAGCCATCACTGAGACAGACACTTTATTTTGATCCCCCCAAACGGGCACTAAAAACCATAAATAAAAACAGGAAACCCAGTTGGTTTTGATTTTTTTTTTTTTTTTTGCTTATTAAATTTGAGGAATGATAGCCCAGCTTATGCGTAACATCAATTAACATTCCATTCTTGCTGAAAGTTGATAGGTTCAGACAGGAAAATGCAGGCAAATTATTTCATAGAGAAAAGGGGAAAGGCAGTCATAAATACCTGATGTTGCAGTATCTAGTTTGTACTACTCACTCTGTATTAAGACATAAAGTAAAAAATAGCAACTGGAAAAGACACTGGAACAAATGCAGACTTTACTTGAAACTAATGTTTGGAATTGAATGGTAATAATAAAGGGTGTATGATTCCTAGAGTACTGCATTTAAATTGTTTCCCTTGTTTTGTGTGTTTTTTATTTAGAGGGAAAAGTCCATGTAGTACAGTGATACACTGTTTCACATACACACGGTGACATATAAAGACTTGGAATCGTTGCCCTGGCCTGTTGGGCTCAGCGGTTAGAGCATCAACCTGCGGACCAAAGAGTCTCGGGTTTGATTCCAGGCAAGGGCACGTCCCCCAGTTGTGGTTCAGTCCCCAGCCCTGGTTGGGGTCATGCGGGGGGCAACCAATTGATGTATCATCTCTCTCACATTAATGTTTTCTCTCTCTCTCTCTCCTCCCTCCTACTCCCTCCCTCCCACTCTGTCTGAAAATCAATGGAAAGATATCCTTAGGTGAAGTTTTTTTTTTTTTAAAAAATTAATTTAATTTAAAAAAAGACTTGGAATCACAATTTTCCAGACTAAACTGGTATTTATTTTTCCACTTCCTGAAAATACACATTTTTTGTGGGTTATGTCATATAGGAACTGGGAATCGACTTAATCTGTGGAATGTTAAAGGAATTGTAAATTAACTGATTCGAAACTGACATCTTACCGCATAAAGAATGCTGATATTTACTTATTTTCCAAAGCCTGACTCAGATGTTCCCTTCTGGCACCCACTGCAGAACTTAATCCATTCTTTCTCCCTCACTGATTTCAGAGTAACATCTATTACTGTCTTTCATAATACTGCTTTCTGTCTTGTTTGTAATTATTTGGGGGTTTTTATTTATCAGGCTGTAAGATCCTTGAAGGAGTTGGCCTTCTGGGTAGATATTAATTTAGGACGATCACTGTGAGTCTGGACTGTGGTTGTCACTGTAGGTGTGTAATAACATCCGTCCACATGATTTAACTTGCCTCCATCTGGTGAGGGGGGTTAAGTGCCCTTTAGAGACGCCTAACTTTACTGGGCTGCCTCCAGCATGACACTCAGGTGTCGTTAGGGAGTATTGGGTTCTTGCTGCTCAGTACACAGCCAGGCATGCACAACCTGTACAGAGTGGTGTTTATTTCTATTTCTTTAAAGGTTGTAGAATTAAGATGTGGATAGCTACAATGTATACCTTAGACTTGACAAGAGGGCCCCCTGGTCTGGGCCTCATGCTTTGGAGGAGGCTACACTGGCCCTGCTTCAGCCGTGCTTCCCTTCATGGGGCGTGAAACTCAGGATGCCAAGGAGATATGCCACCGAGACCCTGAGACACCCCCACCCCCACCCAACACACTCGGGGCATTGGAATTCCCCGACTCTCTGGGAACTGCACAAGCAATTCTCAGGTTCGTCCTCCTAACAGCAGACTGTGCCCCCTGTGTGCTCCCCTCCGTGGGTTGCAGGGCGGGGCAGAGTGGGCACATGGGCGGGAGTGTCTGCAAGCACCGGACGCCCCGTGATACAAGGTGCTGGGAATGTGAAGGGAAGTAGGGACCAGTATAGTTAGCATGGGTTATTTTTACCAGAAGAGTTTCTCGGAAACCATGAAAATCAATTTTTGTGAACTGCACTGAAATATTCCTTTGTGGAAAACCAAGGAGAACCGGTTACAGGGAGGTCCTTTCCATTGCACATAAGTGATACATACAAATCGTGACCGGTGCAATTATATAATCTTGGTAGCAGAAATGTTTCAAAAATATATGCTTATTCAATTGAATGACTATGAGACTAGCTAAAATTATATTTAGAGTCATTCTAATGCCAACGTTTCTAAGTACTTGCCATGTCAAATGTGGTGGATAGTGCAACTTATTTTTGTCTGTCAAGACAAAAGGGAAATAGAGAACAACTCCTCAGCCAGAAGCATTGGTCATACCTGCCAGGGAGACTCAGAGCACAGCCTGGACATCGTGACCCATCCCATGATGACTCTGATCGTGCTGAAGCGCTTTGAACAGAGCTAAGGGAGAAAGTAGTCTTTTCTGTGTATGATGCAGAATCTTTATTATGTTCGTCCTAAACTGAATCATAGCACACAGGGCAATTCTGTTGCCATTGGGTTTGGTGCTTTGGGAACTCCTTATGCACCACCTCAGTGTGCAAGTGGGGAAACTGAGACGCCAACAGGCACTGTGACCGGATTAAGTCTGAATTCACCAAACAAATTGTCAGTGGCTTGGAGAACAACCCCCATCCTTTCCTCTTCTCCTCACCATAGGCTCTGATACTTCACAGCATATCAAACTATGTTCTTTGGAACTCTGTGGTTCTACAAAGGGTGTCCAGAGGTTCCACGGATGTTCAACAGTCGTGAAAATATACATTGTAAGTCTTGCTGAAATTATAATTAAAAAAAAAAAAACTAGCTCATGCCACATTTTGACACGGTGGCGAACACCGAGGCATGCGTTTGCGCCTCCTGGTTGACTAATTGTTTACATAGACCTCAGCATGAAACTTCTGCCATCCTTGTGCACAGCTGCATGTCTTATAAATGTGTCATTGCTTAGGAAAAAGCAGGCGTTCTCTTCATTCGCTCCTGTGTCGGCTCCCTGAAAATCCCCTAAGTGCCTCTTCGAGACAGCACACGCGTGGGGCTGAACTCACTGTACATGAGACCACTTTGAGGGCCATCCAGAGCAACGCCAGCACCAACATTTCTGTATGTAGATGTGATGGCCAATGCCCAGGCATTTAGAGCCACTCACTCCCCAGGACAGTCACCTGATAAAGCCACCTATGGGTAGAAGTCTACACCTGAAAATGAGATTTTCCTTTTGGTGCCTCAATAACTTACCATCCTGGGATGAAGCCCAGGAATGGCCTGATTGAACTAATTTCTACTCTACAGTGAACAGTGTTACAGTGACTTTCCAGTATATTTGGAGGGCTTTTATGTAATCACTAGACAAAAGGTAGAATTCGCATTTTTCCTTCAAATGCCTGTGCCTGACACATATGGTTTGGAGAAAAATTGCACTTTGTTCAATAATGGAAGAGTGAGAATGTTCCCCTCTTTTTAGTGATTTAGTAAAATTCTCAGTGAATTACATTCCCCTTCTCCAAAGGTCTTCCTTTGCAAATCATATTCCCTATTAAAAGACATATATGTTCCAAAAACATCTTCCACTCTAGAAATCATCAGAAGACAACAAATAAATAGTAAACTTGGGAAGACTTTTATTAGCCAGCCCTACAAAGTACAAAAATTCACTTGGAGATTTTTCTAATATGGAACTGAGAAGATTCCCAAAGTTGCCTTATTTGAGATCATCTATTTAATGCCATGAGTATTACAAAAATTGAATTGCTTGCATTCCCTTTTTATCCTTCTAGCAATAGATGGTTTCCAACTCTAACCCCAGGGTTGGTAGCATTTAGTGAACACTACTAAAGGAACCTTTCAGATTCAGAAACTTTTTCATTTCCTAAGGAAGGAAATTAGTGAAATGGAGTTGTAGCATTCAGTCAACAAATAATTATTGATCACTTTCCATGTGTCAGGGAACCTCAGAGACGATGGTGAATGAACAGAAATGGGTGAGGTCTTTGCTCTCATAGAACTTACAGTCAGAACGGGGAGACAGATCTTAATCAAATGGTCACACAAAGAAACAGAGATAACTATAAAAGGATGCAGTCTGTGGGGCCATGGGACTCAGGAACCCTTATTGGCTGGGGGTCAGGGAAGCCCTCCCTGCTCACCCTGCCAGGATATGGGATGATCAGAGAGGTCTACAGCCTCCTCCTCAGAACCCACCTGGACACAGCCCCATGGATGTATGCATCACACAATCCCTGCTTATTTTCTGTGTCTGTGTTTGGAATCGCTCATTGTACGGCACCCAGTTGGCACCACCAAGTTGACAAAGTGAAACAGGACCAGAGATCGGAGAACAATGTCATCTTTTACATGAGAAAATAAATTGTTTATGCTTGTTTCCTCTCCGTGCGTGTTGTATTTACTATGGAGACCTGGCAGGGTTTGCGCCTCTGCTTGGGCAGCCGAGTTGCTCCCACAGAAGCCTGCAAACGCTGCCAGTGCATACTGAGTAAATCAAACCAAGAGCATTACATGAGTATAATGGAAAAAACCCAAAGCCCTGTCGCCTCAGCACCTCAGGGAAAGGGCAAGACACACCTCTGAAGCCGGAAAGGCTCCTGTAACTCCCTCCCTGCTCAACATCTCCTTGCCATGACACAACCAGGTCTGTTTTGCGAAAACTTCCAGTTGCCAGTACATATTTCACAGTTAACAATGGGGTGTTTGTGCCGGTTTCGTTTTCACTTTCACCAGTGAGGGAAGTGGAACACAATGGGGCAGTGCACAGAGCTGGGAACAGGACACGTTTTCTTCAGGATTCCCAAGGCTGGGTACGTGGAAAATGCCAGAGCCAAGACAAACATGGAAACCCATCCAGATCCTCCGTTACGCATTCTCAGTGGTAATAAAACACATTTTCAGTTACCATCTGATAGGTTAACTCTGCCTCCGCAGTGAAAGCAAACATTGATGACCACTGCGAGAATGAATGTCTCCCGTGTGGAAAGATAATGTGTGCCGTACTGTACAGAAGGCTGCTGCGGGGGGGAGTGTGCATGCATGTGGGGATTTAATTGCACCAAGTATACTTGTGAAGTTAATCAAATGACTGCTTTCCTTGTTTATAAAAGATAGTTATTCGTTGGACTCGCCTAACTCGAGCTCCTTCATAAGTGGTCAGTGTTGCGAATTAGCTCTGGATGAAAAGAGTTGCACTGTAATGCTACTGCCTGGAGGATATTTTACCCAGAGAAAGGGCAGGATGTTCTTTGCTTCCTCCATAGATCTGCTCAGCCAGCAGGTCCCATCAAGGTGCGATATAGACAGGGTCTGGTCGTCACCTGCTTTTCATATTCTGTTATAGACACACCTTGTATGATGCCATTCAAATCTGAGAAGTTTGAGGCCACATTTGAGTGTAAAGACCAAGCGTTGTCTTAAGGTTGACAACACCAAGTGCGTTAGAGAGGACTTGCAAGCAAAGGGTTTCTCAGGGATCCAGAAGGTGGGGAAAAAATTGTTTCCTTCAATTTCACATTCTTATGGGAACATGCCTCCCATGCTTGGTGAGGGGTAGTCTAACAAACTATATTTAATGAGATAATTCCATATCCTCTAAATTTGCTTAACTCAAGTATTGTATTATGTTCATTCAAAGGAGTATGAGACACGGTCATTGGAATTGAATATAAAACAATATTTCTATAACTTGGATTTTGATGTCGTCCTTCTCAGTTTTTTGTTTGTTTTTTGTTTTTTACTCCTCACCCAAGGACATTTTTGCATTTATCTTCAGATAGAGTGGGAGGGAGAGAGGGAGGAAGAGAGAGAGAGAGAAACATTGATGCGAAAGAGACACATTGACCAGCTGCCACCCACACGACCCCAAGCAGGGCCGGGGGCAAACTGCAACCAAGGCACATGCCCTTAGCGGGAACCGAACCCAGGACTCTCTGGTCCACGGGCCAACACTCTAACCGCTGAGCCAAACCAGCCAGGGCAAGCTTCTCCATTTTGCAGATAATACTACTTACTTCCTTGTAAGGAAGGAGAAGGTGGCAGTATCTTCATTTTGCTTGGGATTTGATAGTCTCATAGTGTAAGTTCCCAAGTCAAGATACGTTATTGAAATTCTGTTACATTGGACACACTACATTGCACATATCTATTTTTAATCACGCAATCCAAACCTTATACTATTTTGCTGGTTCTCACATTGCCTTCCTGGCACATGATAGGTACTTGATAAATACATGGTTGAATGAATGAAATAAATCCTCATGATTCTCCATTGCCTGAAGAATGAATTTCAAACTCTGTAGCTAGGTAGGCCTGCAGCATTTTTTGCAGTGTAGCCCCAGCCTACCCCTCTGTGCTCCCATTCCCACGCCCACCCAAAGACCACCCCGTAGACATAAACGCATATTCCTTATCATGTAGCACTATCACATTTCTCACTACTCTGAACTCAATTTGGTGCTTTCCCAACTCCCTGCTTTCATAAATGAATCAATGAATGAATCTCCAACTCTGCATTTTCCATGTTGCTGTTGAGGCCATTGCATCATCAATTATAAGCATCTAAAGTTTTTTTCTATTTGTTTTAGACGCAACTTTTAGCTAATCTTCCCAATTACCTGCGTCACTCTCTGATAGTAACTTGAGCTTTGAGGGAGTAACATTTACACTTCCAATGTCTGCCTGGACAGCCATTCCTAACCTTCAGATAGTTACTGTGCTTCATCCCTCCTTATCCAAGGTCACAAACCTTCCTACACCTCCCCAACTTGTGCACTTAACACTTTATGTATGGTGTGTTTCTTTTTTCTTTTAAAAGATCTTTGGGAATCTTGGGAGGAACCATAGTGTCACAGGAAAAGGTTGAAAATGTCTGCGTTGCAATTTCTTTTAGTCATTTCATTTAGTCCATGGGTCCTTGAGAAGATTAGGTACATGTCTCTGTTAATCTAAGCTCAAACTTTTTATGATTGCTTTGTAATATTGGATTTTTTTCATATTTTATGGCTAATATTCCAAGTTTGTTTCTACATGATACTCTCGGGGCTGCTGAGCTATTCCTCTTGTTGCTCCTGTGTTTTCCTTTTCTGTAGGGATCGAAACACAGGGTGAGTGACATCGTTGCACCCAGCGTCTGTAAGGATACTGATGATTTTTAAATCCCTCATAAATTTCAATGTTAAACTTTACAGTTGGCTGTGGAGGAATAATCTACCTTCAAGTCTCAGGGAAACATCCAAAAGAGAGAAGGGGAAAGCGTAGGAGAATTTACTTTAGCACTGCTCATATATTTATTTTGAAGGCTGGCAGAATCTAAAAGTGGGGCTGTAAATTTAACAACTCAACCATAAAAACCCCAAAATAAGGGACAGAAATCTCTACTACTTCTAGGTTTGGGTACTCATATGAAGTTACAAGATTTCTATTCTTCTACTGTCTTAAATTCTTTTTTTTTTTTTCCCCTAAAGCTATCCTTGCTTTTCTTTCTTCCTACTTTTATTTTGGTTAATTAGTTTTTAAAGTGTATGATGTTTTGTAATGTATGGAAGTTTTCTGAATAGTTGCTGGCATACTGCAGTTAATAGATTTCACAGTGACGTTGAATGCTCTCTGCACCTTATGTAACTGGCTGATTTCGGTGAGGTGGGGACTGCACATGGTATCAGTTCTTGTGGGAAAATATGCTTCAGTGGCTTACTGGCACTGCTCTTGGAATGTGGCATTTAAAAGTACCTTTTTACAGTGGGAAAGAATTCTGTCAAGAATAAACAGTCTGACCTTGTTAAATGGGCCAAAGTCTGTCTGTAACCTAGTTCCAGAAAACTAGCTTTTACTAGTTCCAAAAAAAAAAAAAGCAGATTCGAAAAATTACAACTAAAACTTTCTAAAGAATGGGGAAAGTTACTATCAAGAATGTGAAATGAATTCCAAAAATGACGGTCTTCACATATATTCATGAGCATTTCTTTGCTTGACTATAAAGTCCCCCTCTTCCAGAGTGGATGAAAGATCAGGAGGACAGTTAGTCAGAAAAGCAGATTTTCTTTTTCCTGGAAAGACAAGACCAGCTTATAGAAAGGAGCTGTGGGAGGGGCTACACAGCATGGACCAACCGTGGGAAACCAGCGGGCCTTGGGAGCTGTAGGAGTACAAATTGCCCATTGCCCACAGGTCTGTATATTCTGAGCTCTGGAATGCAGCAGTCTGTTCTTAACCTTTTTCTCCCCTTTTTCTTTCCCACCCACCCTAAATGCATCTGCACACCCTGTGATCTTGCCACTCCAGACCTGTTTCCTCCTGTTTGAAACAACCTGCCATTAGATGTTGTGCCTCCATGCACAACATCTTCTTTTCTGTTTAGATTGCCTTCCCCTTCTTAGCCTAGCAAACTCCTGCTCATTCTTCAGGACTCAGTGCAAATGCCACCTCCGCCCTGAGGTGGGCCTGACTCTCTCGGATGAAGTTCAGCACTTCCTCCTCTGTGTACTTTTGATTTGCCTCTAATATAGTAGCTATCAAATAATACATAATGAGGGGCTGAATGAAGGCAGGGAAGGGAAGGGATAGAAACTGGAGAAAGTTAAATGTAGATCCAAAGGAAAGTGGGGAAAACACATTCATGTCACAGTCTGATACGAAATTAACCTTATAAAAAAGAAATAATATTCCTTTAGTCAAATAAGTGTCTGTGGTCATAACTGTTGTTAATAATGTAGGCCCATGCTCAGGACATAGTAACTACTATTGAGGTAATTATTGCTATTTTTTTTTTTTTTATCCTCACCCGAGGACACTTTTCCACTTTTTGTTCAGACAGAGTGGGAGGGAGAGAGAGGAAGAGAGAGAGAGAGAAACATCAACGTGAAAGGGACACATCGAGTGGCTGCCTCCCGCACGACCAACCAGGGCCGGGGACAAATTGCAACCGAGGTACATGACCCTAGCGAGAACCGAACCCGGGTCTCTCTGGACCGCAGGCTGACGCTCTAACTGCTGAGCCAAACCGGCCAGGGCAATTATCGCTATTTTTATTGCCAGTTGTATAAATATATATAATAATTTCTTTTAATATGATGAACATTTCTATTCAAAATGGAATAGAGTCTGCGTAAGACCTCTCACTAGTAATTGTGTGAATCAGAAATTTTCTAATGGTTTAATGTGCATGTTATTAAGATGCATCTATCATACAATGGTGTTTTTTTCATTTATAGACAGAGTTTCTCTCTAAAAATATGTCTTTTATCAGGACTTACATGACAGATGCTGTAGCCTATTGGGCCTAAAAACCTAGTAACACAGTTGTGTTCTATCTAATTAGCCACCTGTCTTTCTGTTTCTCCTTTTTCATCCCCATAATCCAGCTTTTGCTAAAGTTGGCAAATTACATACCTTACATGTGGTCATTATATGACTAAACCCTAATGAGGGTTATGTAGTCAACAGCCACAAAATACCATAATTTTCTCTTTTCATTAGACAACAAGCACCTTCAGGGAAGAAAGTGGGCATCATATATATTATGCTCACTAAAAATAGTAATTGGTAATGCTGATGTACTTTTAAGATGTTTATGTCCATTATAAAAGTAATATATACTCATTATAGGCAAATTTGTGTGGTCTTAGTTTATCTCCCTTCTCCATTCTCTTGGTTTGGCTTGTCCATTGCTTTTTTTTAAGGGGGCATCATGCCCTGGCCCATGTGGCTCAGTAGATAGGACATTGACCTGCGGACCAAAGGGTCCCAGGTTCAATTCCCGGTCAAGGATACATACCTGGGTTGCAGGTTTGATCCCCTGCCTAGTCGGGGTCCGTATGGGAGGCAACCGGTGGATGTGTCTCTCTCACATCTTTCTCTCTCTCTCTCTCTCTCTCTCCCTCCCTCCCTCCCTCCCTCCCTCCCTCCCTTCCACACTTTCTGAAAAATCAATGGAAAAAAATATCCTCGGGTGAGGATTTAAAAAAAAAAAATGGCATCATGGATTTGTTTTTCAATTTCCAAAGTCAGACAGTCAAAGTGGGGTTTGAAAGGAAGATATAAATACATAAAGGTGTGGGATGTTTTTTCCACCTTTTATTAGATTATTCTTTTCCTGGGGCTGCTCACTTTCACCTTTCTGCCCTCACTGCTCTTAAGGAATAACAAGTATAGAAATTAGGTATGGATGTAATTGCAATAAGAGTCTCTTGAGTTGGAGGATTTTTTTAAAAAATAAAAATAAAAAATTCACCAGCACCAAATGTCATACACTAGATAATGGCCATTTCTCTTAAAAGAACACTGTCACTTTCTTGAGGCTAGATGTTGTTAAGTTGGAAGCATTTGGGAAGATAACAGAATTTAAAACAGTATGTTACTGGTATTCTTTCTAATACTGTGTTTGTTTATCGTGTGTGTATGTGTGTGTATGTGTGTGTTTCTGTATCTCATCAGGTATTGGTGAATAAATAGTTCACACCCTCCCAAGAGAATACATCCTTTATTTTCTTTAAACAGTGGCTCCATTGATTCTGTTTTAAAATGTCTTCCCTTGATTCTGTCTTTCTTCTTGGCAACACTGTTTTTGAAGTCTTCAATTCATTCAAGTGTTCCTGGAATATTCCTTTTTTTCTTCTGTCATTTTCAGCTAAAGGCAAAGAGATTTTTTCCCCCCCAATAATCTTCATTCAAGAGGCACTTCAGCACAGCTCATTGGTTAGGAGGACACCTGCTGGACCCAGAACTTTTGTTGGAAGTTTATCTTGCTATTTAACCAGCTCTGTGACCTTACATAAATTCTTTAGCCAGTGTTCTGGGTTTCTTACTTGTTAAAATGGATAAAATAACCAAACCTACGTTATAGAATTGTTGTGGGAATTAACTGAATATATAAAAAGAGTATGTACTCAGTACAGTCCTATAATTGAGTTACATACTAATATTCATCTTTGCACCTGAACATGAAGACAGGTACAGAAATGAGCATAACCAATTAAACCATTTTCCTACTGCTAACCAGTTACCTAAGGACCAGTCGTATTAGAGTTTAGGTTACTGATATCTCAGGAAGACCATTCTCTCCTTTTTTTATTATTATTTGTTTCTCAAAAGGGAGAAGGTGTCTGGTATTCCTGAAATGAGTATGTTGAGGAAATCTTTCCACTGTCACTATTTTTTAAACAATGCCGAAGTTTGGAAAATTCTTTCCAAGACTATACACATACCTGATCTTTGAATGCAGGAAATGGAATATGCAAACCCGAAGTGTTGCAGAATTTTCACTGAGGGACTGCGAAGGGTGGGGACAGTTACTGTGGATGAACTGAATGGACTGTACAATCTGTCTAGCTTTCAGGCACTATCTCAGGGTGCAGTCTCAGAGTCCCAGAAATCCGGTGCTATTTTTTTCAGTCCTTGTTCCCTGCTTATTTTTATGTGCCAGGCAAGTAGTTCAGGGTGGGAGAAGAGAAACTGAGTTTTGACCCCGCAACACAAACCTTCCCGATTGTACTTTTTGTCTTTACCACCTACAGGACAAACTCTAGAAAGAAAAGAAAAAAATGTTTTCAGAATGGATATGTTCTGCACTTAATCCCTGTAAAGAGGAGAGTAGATGACTGAAAAGTTACAATTCCTAAATTATGAAAGCAAATTCCTTTCCTCAATGTAGTCAAAATGGGTCTTTTAATCTTATTTCTAGGCTGAACCATTTTGTATTCCAGTTATCACTTTCTCTTGGGGGTAGGTGCTCAGTAGTTAATATTCAGAAAGTTTCATTTCCCAAATAGGTTAGATTTTTCCCTGGTCAATAAGTGACTCATTGTACCGTGGATTAGGAATTAATGTCACAAATAATATACACTTCTTTCCCATAGTCTGCTTAAGATGTGTCACAGAACCCTTCCAGCTATTCACCTTTCAAAGAAATTAGTTGAAAGAAATTCCTGAGGCTTTCAGCCCAGCCCTTGTATAGCCTGCACTGTCTTGTCTTGTTTTACAAAGCCATGCCGGAATGCCCCCATTCACAGAGAAGTTGGTACCCATCAATGGCATGTTCAATCTGCCATTCAGGGAATTTGTGTGTGGCATTTCATGTATTTGCCGACTCTCTCATTTCGTTTTGGACAACAGTTGTCTTAGTATTGCTCTTATCAACCTCATGCCTGATTCAGGATTCAGATGAAACCATGGTACTGTCTCTGTAGAAAATGTACTCTGGCTTCTCTTAGATTCAAGGTAAAGGTGTGGTTTGGCCACCTAAGCAGTGTTGTGTGGAAATGTAAGTCGGGAGCTTCTGCAACATGACCTGACTAGGATCCAGCTCTCTTTAGACACTTCCTGCTCTGAACTCCCACAGCACTTCTTAAGCCTCCCAATTCTGCCTTTACATGAAGCCTTTTATTCTCTACTTAGGTTTAATGTGACTTCCTTTTTTGTTTAATGCTGCTCATAGCTCCTTGAGATTAGAGATGATGACTTGTGTTTGTTAAGCACACCTAGCATCATTAGTGCGGGCCAGGAACCTGGGATTTGGGTCATGCTTGGTGCATTACTAGTTCTATGCTCTTCTTCTCTTGGTGCCTATAGGTCATTGTAGTGGAAATACCACTACTATTACAGGTATTTCATTACTATTAATGTGTACATGTAGAATTCTGAGTACAGAGTATACTCATGAGACAAAGACATTTTCAGATAAACAAAAACCAAGAGAGTAAACTCCCACCAACTTTTCAATAAAGAAACTTCTAAAGCACATACTTCTAAGAGAAGGAAAATAAACCTGAAAGGAATGTCTGCAATGCAAGGAAGAATGGAGAGTACATAAATTGGTGAATATGTCCAAATAAGTCATTAATCACAGTAAATATAAATGTACAAAACTCACCATTTAAAAGATAGAGAATGTTAGGTTGCATTTTTAAAATATTTATCAAATACCAACTCTGCGCTTTTTTTCAAGAAATACATAAAACTTTGATCCTCTGCTGGTAGGAACATAAAATGATGCACTACTTTGGAAAGTAACTTGACATGAACTATGTAGTTTAACATGGTCATGCCATGAAACCCTGCAATTCCATACCTTAGAGAAATTTGCACATGTGCACCAAGAGTTATATTCAGGATTATTCACAGCAACATTGTTTACTATAGCAAAAATCTGAAACAACTCAAATGTTCACAGACAAAAGAATGATTAGATCGACCCTGGTGTATTCATACAATAGAATCACACAGCAGTGAAAATGAAAATGAATGAACTGTATAGCTATAGGCAATACCGTGGATGAATCTTAGAAATAGTATTGAGTGAAAAAAACAAATGAAAGAAAGTTATCAAGTATATGAAATATTTATAAGCTTCAGAAACAATACTAAATATTATATTATTTAGGTATATTTATATGATAAAAGTAACATTTTTTAAAGTAAGAAAATGAAAAACACGAGACTTAGAATGGTGTGGCCAGTGTGATTCAGTGGTTAGAGTGTTGGCCCTCAGACCAAAGGGTTGCGAGTTCAGTTCCCGGTCACAGCCACATACTGGGTTGCAGGTTCGATCCCCGGCCCTAGTCAAGGTACATGTGGGAGGCAAACAATCGATGTGTGTCTCTCTCACATCAGTGTTTCTCTCTCTCCCTCTCCCTCCCTTTTACTCTCTCTAAAAATCAGTGAAAAAGGAGAGAGGAGTCTGAACACCCGAGTCGCTAGAACATCATTAAAGCCTTACACTTTCCTCCTTGGGTTCTCTTTAGACTTGTGCTGTCAGTTAACATGATTTCTTCAAGTTTTGCTATATGGTTTCTGCTGGCCAGGCACTGAATTGGGAGTGTAGACACTGATGAAACAGAAAAAAATCTCCCCTCTTGTGGGGAAGATGCATGGTAAGTAGGTAAACAAATTAATGTGTTAGGTAATTTCAGGTAGTGGTAATTCCTAGGAAGCACTGTGAGGGGATACAGTGTGACAGACCAGGAATATTTTAGGGAGAGAGGGTGGTCAGGGAGGAAGTTCGTGATCCTGTTCGGGTGGTGCCTAGTGAAAGTGTTGAATTCATTTTTAGGTATAAATAGGAAGCCATCTAAGGGCTTTAAATAAGGGACCTAGTCCATATTAGAAGCAGAAACTAGGAAAGGAGTTAGACTGCTAAACAAACAGTGTAGCAGCAGGGAAAAAGGCAATTGATAATAGTACACAAGCAAGAAAAAATGTAAATGATTAAAGCAATACTCTTGCAGAGCTTGAAGAGAGAAACTTAATCTGGGAGATTTGTTATAGCTGCGTCTTCATTCATCGTCCCAGATAAATGAGATATGAAAATATCAGTTACTTGCATACACACACACACAACACAGACACACACACCATGTATTCTTTCCATGACACATTCGTGAAATAAAAATGTGCCATTTCTGTTCAGAGTATTGAGAAGACTGACTTTGTGCTTTAGTCACTTACCTGTAATGGCGAATGAGGTCATTTGAAATGTGTGTTTGCCCATCCCGAGATTTGCAATTTTGTGTGTGAAATGAGTAGTAGTATCATTAATTATTATGCAGTATAGAAAGAGAATTAAAAAACAAAACAAAAACCTGTCGTTACTCATTACAAAATTAAGTTCATCAGGGGTTATTCACCAGCACAAATGGATTTACTGTGCCTGATGGGTTTTAAGCATAGAGCCCCTCACTTGCAGCCCCCAAACCCCAAGGCCATGGCAAAGCCCAGCAGTGTGTTCACGTGTTTTGTTTTGTTTTGTTTTGTTTTGTTTTAATTGCAGAAGTAGGCTGTTTCGAATGCAGTGAGTTAAGGCTCCGCACCTCCACCCCATCACACATTCCCCCGTGTCTGGTGGCCCCACAGTGGCCTTCACTCTGGGTGCTGTTCACCCTCCAGTTTGGGGCTGACAGCCTTCTGCTCCCACCGTTTTCCTGTCATAGATGTTCTAAAGCCCTCGTCTTGTTTAGCATCTTCTGGTACATGTTTACTTCTCTCTCCTTTATTTCTTATAAATACCCACCTCGGCTTCTGTGACACCACAGCCTCCTGCTCCTCATCCTCCCTGTCTCCCTCCTCTTTGAGGCCTGCCCTCCTCTGTCTTCCCCCTAGATCTGACCTATGTGTGCCCTCTCCCCCACGGTCTCCTCTACTTCCTGGAGACCACCCTGAAGGAAGAGAACTCATCTTCTGTCCAACTCGATCCACTCCCTTGAGCCCCCAGTCCACGTATCCAACTGGACATCGTCACAAGTAGCAAGCCTGCCTGTCATTCCCCTTCTGGGATTCCCCTTCTAGGACTCCCCCTTCAGGTTGATGGCCCTACCATCCACCCTGTCACCCAGGCCAGGGACTTGTCCTAGATTTTTCCCTCTCTTTCTGCCTCTTTCTGCATCTCCTCTCCTCGCTGCTGTAAGACTGCAGGTCCTCCTGCCAGTGTACCCGGATTGCACTCCCTGCCTCAGAGATCATCTCCAGTTTCATCTCCACAGTTACCAGAATATTCGTTCTGAAATGCAAATCTGACATGCAACCCCTGCATAAAACCCTTCAGTTGCTCCCCCTCCTCTCGGGATAAAGTCTAGGCTTTATCACCTGGCCCTCAAGGTCCTTTGTCAGCTGGTCCATGCAGCGTCCTGCTCCTCAGCTTTCCTACCCAAGCTCTTCCCTCTGCCAGTCATGCCTGTGCACCTCCTCTGCGAAGCCTCCAACACTGCGTACCCCTGGTCCACACCCTGCCCTACCCTTGCGGGCTTGATGTCTGTTTAACATTTGCTGAGAGCCAAAATGTATAGAGCCAGGAACCTGCAAAGTACTATATGGACCTTACATCTCGTAATTCTCAGTTGTCCCCATTTTTCAGATGAGGAAACAAAGGCATGCAAAAGCTAATATATTCCGCCACGGTGTAATACAGCTCATAAACGAGGAGTCAGGATTTGAACCCAGGCTCTTCAATTATATGTCTCTACCTGGCACAAAAGCTTACACAGTTGGTAGTTAGTCTGCCTCCCCTGCTCAATGCAGATACTGTGTCTTCAGTCACCTTCATGTCACCTTAATAACTGGGGTCCAGCTTGTCACGTAGTAGGCACATTAGTGTGAATCATTGAAGTGATGTAACTGTGTCATAAACGGCATGAGAAGTGGTGCAGGGCATATGTGGGGCAGTGCAGATCTGTTTGTACTTCACCCACCATGCATTTTGTCCGTGAGGACCTAACACAAATAAAACTGTTGGTACTGCCCTTGAGAAGAATTTGGTTTAAATGAGAAACTTAAATAGTTGAAAGAACTTCAATATTGAGCTTTTTAGAAGTTATTCTTATTCCTGTTCCCAGTGGGCATTATTAATATTTATAGGAAGTAAGTTATCTTTGTAAGGCTTTGGTATGTGCTAATAACTAACAGCAGCCGCCGTTTAATTATTGACTTCATCAAGATCTAGAGCAGACAGACTTCCTAATACTTTGAGAACTGCAGGCCACTTTTCATGTCAGCCTTGCTTGCGAGGGATCCTGAACAGGAATCAGCTTTCCATCTTCCGGTGGCAAGTAGTTGATCAGTTAAAATGGAAGGGCGGCTTCCCAGCCCAGTTGAGTTGGCAAGAGGATTCATCTTGCATATATCAAATTTATACGCAAGAAAGATTTCAGTTACTATTTTCCATGCAAAAATAATATGCTTCAAATATAGGTATGGGTAGCCTGTGGTTTGTGGAACTGTCCTTATGGGAATCATTGAAACGTGGTCTCCGATGGTTTTTGTAATAGTAACATGCTTATTTCATAAACCAGACCCATATAGAAAAAAAAGCAGCTTTCTTTTTTTCTCCCCATGCAAATACAACTGAATGAGAAAAAAATTAATTAATTACATGAATATTAAGAGGTTACTTATCTATTATAACACGGGGCCACAAGTTGACTAATTAAAAGGAATGCAGGTTGGAAAGCCGCCACAAATCTGCTCCTTTCATTTGGAGGGCCACAGGCTGAAGCCAGTGATTGTGCGTGACAGACTCTGGGAACAATGGTGCAGCGCAGACCGTCCAGACGAAGCATGCTCGTCTGAATTACGCCGACGACAGGGTGGCCTACAGGCAAACAAAATGGTTAAACAATACATAATCAAGTTTTTATTTGGTATTTCCTGCGAGGCTGTACCAGTTGCCAGGGAGTGTACTGTATTTTTTTCTTCAGCTGTATTAATTGTTGACCATAGCTGGCAGAGCCCCAAACAGGGACAGATAAGGGGGAAAATGGCATCTGGACATTAAAGCCCCAAGTGTACTGGGGGGAAGAAAAGCACAAAAAATTACAGCATATATCAGGAATTTTCCAACTAACGATGTGCGGATGTGGTAGCGCGAGGGAAAAAGAGCCAAACTGAGCTTGCTTTGTTCACTAAGAGAGGCCCCCCTGTAACATTCCTTTTAGCTGTGCATATTTTGGCTTCATTTGTACAGTTTTAACTTTATACTGTGTGTGGAGAAGCTCAGTTGTGACTGGTTGTTCCTAATAATTATATTGCAATGATTAAAGTTCATAGATAGCTGTTATGTTCTTAGTTATTTAGAAGCTGTTTGCAACACCAACTGTAAGCTGAAAACTTCTTTTAAGTGACATGTCATGACTGTATAAAAGATGGCAACAATTATGATCATTGATTTCACAACAGTTTTTTTAAAGACAACATTCATTTATGGAGACAAACCAGAAACAGTGTCTTAAAAACCTGGGGTAGGAGTGGGATGTCCAGACTGGGAGTGACTAGATCTCGTAGCCTGCAAATAAAATACTCCCCAACTGGTTTGTAAAACACGAACATTTGTGATAGGATAATCCCCTTTGCTACTTTTAGATTCCATTTAAAATGCAAGAGTAATATATAAATGTTAGTAAATCAGTTACAGAAACAAAGTATTGCAGTTTCATGACCTCAGTTGGAAGTCACATGTTACTGTTTTAATTCAGCAATAAAATGAAAAATCTCCAACTGAACACAGCTCCCTTCTTGAAAGATTGATAAGCCTTGGCGTCCCCGGTAATAATAATTATAATGTATACCAAACCGCTAGAGCTGTGTAATATGTTTGCCAGGGGCTTCTTCTGCAGTGCTATAGTGATCTGTCTGCATGGATGCCTCTCAGACCCAGTGCTTACACCTGCAGTCTGGGTTACATTGGGTTTGAACTTGAGCTCTGACACATGGCTAGCTGTGGGACTTGACTGTAGTCATTAACATAATTCTGAACACCAGTCTCTTACTTAGAAGATGAGTAAAAAAGTGCCTGCCTCACAAGCTCTTACAGGATGTAAATGACATAAAATCCGTCAAGTCCTTAGTGAAGTACCAGGCATATGGAAAACCCACAAGAAACTTTGGCTGTTGTTATTATATCTTCTCTTTTGTGAAGCTCTGGGGTTTCTTTTAGCTTCTCAAAACGTTATTTCTGGTCAGTGTCTGCATTAGAGTTGAAGATATTTACTGAGTCACCATTGACTTCTGCAATAGATAGCAAGGAACAGGTTGTTTGGTCTGCATGAAAGCTGGGACAGTGGTTTTGATTACTCTTAAACATTCTTTGAGAAGCTGAAATTTAATAACTGTTTTCAGAAGCGCTTATTAAAACCTCATTATCAGCTGAGAAAAACTAAAAAACAGTATTCTCAAATAGCATCATTCTTCTAGAGATGGACTTCTAGTTACAGGATATGCATACTTTATGACGTTATAGACAACTGCCTGGTAACACAAAGGCCATTACTGTCTCATATTTGATTGAATGATATTCATAAGATTTATTTTAATGACTTTTGTACATATTAATTACATTTTCTGGTGTTTGTTGTTCTTCATTTTTGTCTCCAGAAGTCTGAACCCTTAACCTTAAACATGTGTAAAGGGTTCGTATGCACTGAATATTAAAATTACACAATTCATTTCAACACCCCAAGAATTCAATGTGATCTTTGAATAAAGGGAAAACAGTATTATTAATGATGATCAATCTATAGGTCCCAGACATTTTTAAGTCCACAACATTTCTCATAGGCCAAAGCATTTCTTAAAATAAATGCAAGTCCTTGACCTCAGACCAGTTTTTCTCAAAGTAACTCTCTTACGTCTTGAAAACATTTTGAGGCCTTAAATAATGTTACTGTTGAATAACATCTTTTGAATCATTGAGTAAAGACTAATAAAACATACATGGATGTGGTAAGTTATTTTTTTATGGGATCTTCTTTGCATTAGGAATAAAAGATTACTCATTCTCCCCCCACTGAAACAATAACAACTATAATAATATTCTGAATGTGGTCAGCTTTAACTTAAAACTGGAAAACTCCCTTTTCATTTCTACAATTGGCTTTTTCTCTTCAGCTGCTTTTTAAGTTGGGCTGTTAGCAATTTAGCCTGTCTTTAATTTTAAGCACCATTCTTCCAGTCCGGAGATCCCTATAGGAAGCCCCACTCTCGGAGCCTCGCCTCTCATTGGCTAGCTGGGAAAAGAGCATTTCTGCATAAATTGGATGCTTCCTTCTCCCCTGGAGACCAAATATGCTCATGTTTCACAATCCCCTGGTTTGTAAGCTTGAGTCCATTGCCTGGAGCTGGAAACTTTCACTTTGTAGAACACAGCACACATCGAAATCCAGATTCAATACCCCTGATGTGCCCGTGGGTCCGCCAGCAGATTAAATACATGCTTCTTAATCCAGTGTTTCTGAGCTGCTCCGACTGAAATCAGAAACCGATGTGCATGAGAGAGGTGTCCTTCAAAGAAAGGTATTTCCTTTGTGCAGCGCCAGTGCACGCAGAATCCAAGGGGTTAACCTGAGAGCTGCTTTGAAAACAGAGGCGAAGGTCACTGGCGGCAACAGCAAAGACTTTTAAAGCCTGCCGTCCTGAGCCTTTCACCCTGCCTTTCCCACCCAGGGGATTGTAAACATTGGCTCCCGGCCACCACGTCCCACTGCACAAAACTTCTCTGTGCTTTCAGCATATACATTTATGTTTTTTTATGAAGCTGGAGCAAAGGCGCATTATTGCTGTGAGCACAGAGAACATGTTTCTGTTCAATGAAAGGGGAGGAATCCTGTCCTGCTGGAATGTGAAAGCCTGCAGACACACTTATTTAGCGGAGCTTCACATGTAACTTAGCTGCTGCTCTCAGTCTGACTTTCTCAAGTCAAAAGAATGTGTAGAATGCTGTCACTTAATCAGAACCCAAAAGAGCTCTTTTATCTGCCATTTGTTAGTAACTAGCAATATTGCCCTTATCTCTTTGTCCTTTAGCTCCATCCAGTGCCCTCGGATAGGAGGACTGGTAACATGAAAGCACTTATTACCTTGAGCCTTGCTTCTTGTTTTTCTTTTTTAAAACTCATAGTTCTTTTATCACCAACAAAGAACTTGTGGGGTTTTCTTTCATTTAAATAAAGTTGTCTTAGTCCCATAATCATAGTCGTTTGATAATGTTTAAAAGAAACCAAGGTGATGCATATGTTTATGTTGCCATTTATACCTGATTCTTCAAAAGTCTGTAACTTATCCATATAGCTTATCAGAATAACCTTCATTGATTCAGTTGCAGAAAGACAGAATGGCATTTCCAGAGGTATTACAGACAGCCTTAATTTCTCCCTCCTGAACTTTTCAATATATTACACAGGGGTTAGTATCATTCCATCTACCAGTAATTTCATGTAATTTTAGTCATGATATAATGATTTTTCTCTGTGGTGGTTTCTAAAGATGTGAATGAGGAATTCATTTTGATAGCTCCATATGTTACAGTAGGTAGGGGCAGAAAGAATATAACCCACACCATTCCTCTTTGCTATGGTCCTGTTTCAGAAGGGACTGTGTTTCTCAGGCAGACATATACAATCTTACCCCTTTCTTCTGAAATGGCTGTTATGAGTGTATTTTGTAATAAATTTGGATGCTTGCCTACAGAAAGTACAACCAGTCACTGTACATTCCTGTTTGAATAATGATACTTATTATGATTATGAAAAGAATACGAGACCGACAACAGTCCCTGTGCCTTTGCACAGACATGCAGACAGGACGGCTCTCTGGCCTGTAGCTGCACTTGATAAAAGATACGCGGCTTTGCTGTTTGTCTCTCTGTCTAAATGACTTTGTAAGGTTCTTCGCAATCTCTTCTGGAAGTCCAGTTTTGCTTTATAGAATCACAAATTCTATTGGATACTAAATATTCTTTAAATTTCCCTTCTTATCAAAGTTCCATTTCTTTAAATGTGAAATCTCTGTGGACAATGTCCCTGACCTAGATGTAGACCTGCCTGTAGAACTGACTCATTCTTGACGATAGAACTCTAGGGTTGAAAGGACTTCAGAAATTGTCTAATGTGACCTCTTGGTTTTATAGCTGAGTGATAAAATTTCCTTTTTTTTTTTTTGCAAGGTTATTTAGTGATTTACCTGAGACTAAAAACCCAGGTGTCCAAATCTCAATACAGGATTCTTTCCCTTCCTCCATTTAGTCTGGTGCCCCGTGTATTGTATGATGAGTTTACTGGTGACCAAAGGCGAGATGAATAGGTGGCTGGTATTTGCATCGTGGCTGTACCTCAGCGTGTAGAAGTCCACACAAGTGATTATGAGCAGATATTTTGTACATTGGGTGGGAGGTAACATGAAGTCTTGGTCTTCATTTGTCCCCAAGGCACCTGGGAGGGACTGGCATGTCAGCCGGTCACCTCATCAGTGTGTCGTGCCTCGAGTTCAGTATGATGAGTTTCTCACAATTTCTGTAAAATCCTCTTTTTCCTATCGCCTCGTCCAGTGAGAGTGACTTCACATTCCAGCAGTGAACTCTACATAAAGGCTGACAACATAACCACAGGTATGCACAGAGGGTAACTGAGAGCACTAAATGCTTTTATGACTAGATAGGAAAGACTGAATATAAAGGTAAGAGCCTTCTATCCAAGGACCATAACACAAAATGAATTCTCTTCAACAAGCACCCATTGAATTTATTGTTTTTAAAAGACAAAAGTTATATATACTTATTATGAAAAATAGAAACATTGTACAAAATAACTTAATCAGAAAATGCCTATATAAATCAAGAGACAGGAGTGTAAATGTATGGATGTACCAGAAATAAAAATGGATAAAATGCCTGGTTTCATAAATAAAACTTATTTCTCACAGTATTTCCCATGAGGAAAATCACAGAAAGCTTTAGTCCTGTGTAGCTCTGTTAAAAATGAATTCGTTATAACAGTCACAAAGGATTTGGGAATCCCAAGAAAAAAGCCTCCATTCTCTTCATAGGTAACAGCTTCTTAGTCTTGGAAACTGAGGCAGAAATCTATTGTGATTGGTGCATATGGACTTATCTTTGGAGTGAAACTGGCACTCGGAAGACAATGGCTGTTGCTAATTAGCAAATGCACTATTAAAGTTCCTTCCTATTAATGCCGGTTACTCCGATTGGGCTGCGAGATGTATTCTACAGAAATTTCTGATTGCCATGGCTTTCAGATGGGAGAGTTCGTGCTTTCAGCCCTGGCTCATTGGGCAGTAAGATGACATCGTGTACTCAATGATTGCTCGTTACTCTCCTGTATTATACAGTATTTCAGGAATTTTTAAAATATAATTAAATTACTTCCCTGTATTTGAACTATGTGTCTCTGCTCCCAGGTTTTCTTTTATATCAAAGACTTTCTTTACATCTGAAGTCTTACATTTCTCCATATGTACTGAAGGGTTTTTAGAAGAAGTTTACTCCCTCTGCTGGCTCCACGAAATGCAAGCATGTAGTAAGTATAGATTAAGTCCTCACTTAACGTCATTGATAGGTACCTGAAAGCTGTGACTTGAAGCACAACTATGTATAACAAAACCAATTTTACCATAAGCTAGTTGACATAGATAAGAGTTAAGTTCCTATGGCATATTCTGGTCACAAAAATGTCACCAAACTTCTAAGTCAAGACCCAAAACACGTCTAATATTAAATATTGAAGTAAATGTGAGCTATCCATACATTTAAGAAGGATGAATTAAAACAAATAAGATAATTATCTGCCAACCCGCTTATTTCCGTTCAAGGTCATGGGTGGCCAGAGCATGTCCCAGCAGCTCAGGGAGCCAGGCAGTACCCACCCTGGACAGGATGCCCTTCCGTTGCAGGGCCACCCATACCCACACTCACTCCCTCCTTCTGGGACAGTGTAGACACTCCAGTGCACCTCACACACACATCTGTGGAAGGAAACTGGAGAAAACCCACCCAACATGCGGAGAGGAGCAAACTCCACAGGAATCTTTTTTTTTTTTTTTTTATCCTCATCAACATTGTAAGGAAATGATGTTATTCGAGGACCTGCTATATTTCTGGTTACAAATCCTAGGAATTGCTTGCATATGATCTTTGCCTTAGACTTTTTCCAAAGTGTAAAATTAAACTTTAGTTCAGTTCCCTCTAATTTGGGATGTAAAATCACCCATGAATCCGAGATATTTTACATTCCTTTTGAGAACAATATGAAATTCTATGAGACTAGGAGTAATTTGACATTTAAGAAGGTCTGGCATGCAGATTTATAGAATAAAATAGGTGCTCAATAAATATTTATTAATTTCTTGATTGCAGTCATATTTTTATTGTACACAGATTGTGTATACTTTATTGTAGGAGCAGTAAATCACCTATTCTCTTTAATGAAATCATCTGTGTTCCCATAGCACTTTCTCCATGCCTTATTATAATTCCAACCACACTGTATTACTGTTACTTCTTTTTATAGTTGCCTCACAAGACTACAGACTCCTCCAGAACAGTTATTATCTCATCTGTCTTTAGAATCTCGATCTCTGTCATGTTAGGTTGCCCAGTAAATGTTGGTGAACTTCAACATTACACTACAATAAACTTCTTCCCAAATGGTGTACAAACAGCCAGAAAGTTTAAATAGCCAGAATATTTTCTGCATTCTACTTTTACCATAAAGAGGTCATTGAAAGTAAATAAAGTATTTATTCAGAACAGTCACTTCCAGCCCTGGCCAGCGTGGCCCAGTGGTTAGAGCGTTGGCCCACGCACCAAAGGGTTGCAGGTTTGATTCCCGGTCAAGGGCATGTATCTGGGTTGCAGGTTCAATCCCTGGCCCTGAGCGTGTGGGAGGCATCTAATTGACGTGTCTCTTTCACATACATGGATGTTTCTATCTCTCTCTCTCTCCCCCTCCTTCCTTCCTCCTTCTCCCTCCCTCCTTCCCTCTCTCTCCTCTTTCCCCCTCCCTTCCACTCTCTCTAAAAATCAATGGAAAAAATATATATCCTCAGGTGAGGATTTAAAAAAAAAAAGAACAGTCACTTCCTAAATGTGAGGATATCTGTATTGACAGAAATCAGATAGTTAATACAGACACCAAAACTTCCTCACTACCTGTACCTGTGAGTGGTAATCAATGTTATATGCTTACAGTCGTCCCTCGCCACTTCGCGCTTCGACTTTCACGGCGTCACTCTATTGCGGTTTTTTCAAATATATTCATTAAAAAGTTGATCAAGACAGTGAAAATGATACAGCACGCACCTGGTTGTCTGAGTCAATTATACACCCCTGTATTACACTTAAAATTAAAATTACTGTACATATGGACTGTAGGCCTCTGTATTCGGGCACCCCCACAAATCCTTCAACATCAGGTGCAACCGCTCGACCACTCCTTGTGTGTGGGCGATAACTTTTTTCCAAAAAATTGGGTGTGGTGAAACCAAGCCAATCAGAGCGTGCTGTTCACTGATTGGCTGTCCTATCCTCTTCCTATCCTGGCCACTGATTGGCTCAGCCTCATGCGAGTTTGTTTCTCTCATACACGCTTCTACATCGCTAAGCATCGGAAGCATCTTTGCTCTTGTAAAGCCCCACGATGGCTCCTAAACGTGCTGCTTCTTCTAAGCCTTCTGACGATGAAACTAAGCACTGGAGGAAGATGCTTACCATCCAGGAGAAGGTGAAACTCTTGGATATGATCAAAGATGGCAAGAAAATCGTGGAAGTTGCCCGCCATTACGACTTGAATGAGTCTACCGTTCGCTCCGTCTGTAAAGATGAAAAGAATGTCTGTGCAACAGCTACTGTCTCTTTCAACAAGGAAGCAAAGCGCATCATGACAAGTCGTAATAAGTTCATAGTGAACTTAACTGACGAGGATCTGGTGGAGATAAGTCTGCGAGTGAGGAGGAGGAAGAGCAGCCAGAGGTTCCTGGGGGTCAGGAGGAGGAAGTTGTCCTTACACTTGAGCGTCTCTCGCAAGTCGTGAGAACTATTAAGGTAGTACAGGACATGATTGGTGAATGGGACCCACAAATGATGCGTGTATTGCAGTTCCGGAATGCACTTGATGGAGCGATAGAACCTCCTCACGCATATGAAAGGACAGCGCCAGCAACTGCCTATCACCATGTCCTTCAGCCACGCACCCAGACACCCACAGCCTACTCCTAGTGCTCCTTCAGCAGAAGAAGACGACGCACCTGCTGAAGATACTGCACCACCTGAAGGCTCTCCTCCTGAGGTTGTGCCGTCAGAGGAGCAGTAACCTTGCTCTTCTTTGCTGTGCAGTACATCTCTTCATCTTCATCGCTTCATCATCGAACAAGTTTCACTGTTTTCATAGGTTAGTGGTTGTGTGTAAGAACTGTGTGTGTATAATTAAATGTGCAATAATAATATGATATTTGTAACATCTAATATGTCTTATTTTCTCTTATTTTGTCTAATATATTGGGTAATACGAGTGTAATGGTGACTAAAGGGTGTTATTTCATGTCTAGAGGGCTCTATTAATGTTAAAAAACATATTTAGAAGGTCATAAACAGGTTTTCTATGCTCTAACTGCAAAAGTATTCGATTTATAAATAAAGAATCCTACTTCACGGAAATTCATGTATCGCGGTAGAGTCTGGAACTGATTAACCGCGATAAACGAGGGTCGACTGTACACCGAAGCCCTGAAGGGTACTTCTGCGACTTTAATTTTCACTTTGTACTTTCATTTTCAATGCAAAACCCGATTTTTATATATGTTGCTTGCTTAAAGCAAGTGATATCAGCTCTCGTTTTTCAGGATGACACGAGTTAAGATGTTAAGCTGCATGTATGCAGACATTTCAGATCTCGGTTTGGATTACTTGTGCATTGTTATATACTATTGCTTTACAAAGCATTTTCCAATGAACCCTAATTCCTTGGGATGATAGTAGGTGTTATGTAAGGGGGAAATCATTCCATGGACAATACTTGGTAAATGTTGAATTGAAAGGTTTCTTCTTAAACTGTAGAGCTTCTCAGAGCCTTTCATATGGTAAATAGAGTTTAAAAAAAAAGAAAAAAGAAAAGAAGAAAAAAGTGGCCAAAGGTATAGCCAAATGGGTTCCTTCTACATCTTCTCCAAGATGCTTTTTTCAGTCATTCAGGCTGTAAGCCCCATAAGGGTAGGAAGTGTGCTTCATTCATTAGCACCAAGTGCCAGCACCAAGCAGCACTCTGCAAATGCTTATCCACTAAATGAAGAAATAATTTCTACAGTTTTTCAGAGTTTCTAAACAAGGGTGAATGCTGCCACGTGTACACTGATGACTGTCCTGTAGCCCAACCCCAAAACGGTTGCCATGTGTCCCATGTTGAATGTCATGCCTGGGAACCTGGCTGCAGGGCTCTCCTGAAGGAAATGTGGCAGCATTTGGGTTTGCCCCTTAACCAAGCTCAACGACTATACCCACAGGTATGGTTCTGTGCTTCAGCTGATAATCATGTTTCAGGGTTATTTTCTTAGAGGAAGGCTAGTAAAAACCATTATCCAACAACTTCTAAAACTTTTACATTATTAATATTTTAACTTAGAATCTTGGCACAAACATTTCAAACTATTTTTCAGTTTCGTTTCCCTATTTAATGCCCAAATTGCCTTAGAACTCTGTATATAGTTTATATACCTTCAGAGAAAGACAAACAAATGCTTAAAAGAGCTGGAAATCTTCGGAGTCCCTTGTAACAGGGCAAACGTGAAGAGAGGAGCCTAACATGTTAATAATTATCTTAAACTGTTGAGTCTCACATCTATGCACAAATGATAAGTATAATTATTTATTCTATCTTTAGTGCTTTATTAAATCCAAATTATATTACCATTTTTAGAGCCATATATTCTTTTGTGTTTTTTTTTAATCCTCCCCCGAGGATATTTTTCTATTTATCTTCAGATAGAGTAGGTGGGAGGGAAAGAGAGGCAGAGAGAGGGAGAGAGAGAGAAACATTGACGCGAGAGGGACACATTGACTGGTTGCCTCCTACACGACCCAACCAGGACCGGGGACGAACCGCAACCAAGCTATGTGCCCTTGACCAGAATTGAACCCACGACTCATTAGTCCACAGGCCATCGCTCTAACCCCTGAGTCAAACCAGCCAGGGCTAGAGCCATATATTCTTATAAATTAGTTAGTCAAAAGTATAGGCGGTACCACCATACACTAACTTGAATGGTTGAAAATATCAAGTGGTAGCAAAGATATGGAGAAACTGGAAACTCTCATACATTCCTAGTGGGAGTATAAAATTGTTCAACTACTTGGGAAAACTATTTTGTAGCATCTACTAAACATATGTCTTCTCTGTCTCTCTCTGAACAATGAGTGAGTACCATGTCCAACAAGAGACATACACAGAACTGTTCACAGAAGAATGTTCATTCACCATAGCCAAGAACTAGAAACACCCATCAACAGAAAAAATAATAATAAAGGCTGAATCAATGCTGGCATGTTGACACAATGAAATACTAAACAACAATGAAAGGCATTAAGTGACTGATAGGCACAACAACATGGACGATTTACATAGTAGGTTGAGCAAAAGAAGCCAGACACAAAAACTGCATGTTTCTTTTATATGAGGTTCAAGAAGCAGCAACATTAATCCATGGTAATGAAAGTCAGAATGGTGGGGCAGTTAGGATATTGACTAGGAAAGGCACAAGAGGGCCTTCTGTGGTGATGTCAGTATTCTATGTCTTAGTCTGAGTGGTGGTTACATAGGTGCATACATGTGTAAAAATGCATTACATTTTAAGATCTGTGTATACTTTATATAAACAAATAAATGAATGCCTTAAAACTATCTACCTACCTACCTGTCAGTAGGTGCCAATAGGTAGCAAAAACTGATTTGCTCTTTACAAGAAATTTCCTCTAATGTATAATGTATAAATTTTATTCTATTGCCATATTTATGAATCTGGAACATCATTTGTACCTTCAGAGTAATCCAAAGGCAGATTGATTTCTTTCCTCCCTGGTTTGGTTTGGATTTTGTAGTTTGGGAGCACATCTGCAAGAACTTCTTGGTCATACATTTACCCGATAGTAGTGAATGTCTGACGTCTGCCAGACAGTGTGTGGGGCTCTGCAGACCCCAGGATCATTAAGACCCAGGCCCTGCTGTTCGGCCTCGTAGGGGTGACAGATGGAAGCAGATTCTTGTGGTAACACCACACATCAGCAGAGATACCAGACGTGTGCTGTGTAATGCACAGAGCCACTCCCCTCTCAGAATGTTCTGGAAGGCCTTCACAGATAGCATCACTAGGCCCTGTGTCTTGTGGTTGCCATATATCAGGGTCCTCTTTATATTAAACCTCCACAGTGGTTAAGACTACCCCTCAGTTACCGAAGAATAGCTTGAAATACTGTGTGTGGTTTGCGAGTTTTCTTAGATATCATTGCAATCACTTCTCAGGTCATTTTTCAAAGCCCTAGCAATTTCAAGGATGAAAGAAGCTACCTGCCACAGATTTCTAGAAAGTAGCAGCATTCTTTGAAATGTTTCTAAAGGGAAAAGCAGTGTTTCTTTG
The DNA here is from genome assembly GCA_030848825.1 of Tadarida brasiliensis. Taxonomy (NCBI): domain Eukaryota; kingdom Metazoa; phylum Chordata; class Mammalia; order Chiroptera; family Molossidae; genus Tadarida; species Tadarida brasiliensis. The sequence goes on along the minus strand of CM061267.1, from coordinate 69,208,903 downwards.
AATTCGTTCTGAGGTAAAAGCCAAGTTGTAGCCAAACTGCAGCGTTACTTTTCCTTTCAAGTCGAGTGTGCGAGCAGCGACCGCACGCCTGCAGCAGGAGCGCCGGGCTCGGTGCGGGGCCTTCCGCTGGTGGCTGTTCACACTGCCGCTCCCGACAGCGGTTGTACCCAGAAATAAATGCTCTGCCAAGTGCTCGGTAGGGGTGTGGTTCTTCTCAGAAACAGACAGCTTTAAGAGAAGCACTGTGGCTCATGAAGAACAAATGAATTCATATGCTTTATAATTATTTAATTAATGGAACTATATTCCCTTTAGTGAGCCTTTCCTTCCCCTTCCCTCATGGAAGATACAAAGATATTAAAAATTCTTTAATATAGAATTTCAATATAGAATTAAGTCTAGAAACATATTTTGGAAAGGAAAGATGGGGAAAAGCAAAAGAAGAAGAAAGAGAAGAATTAAGATGAGGATAAAATTTATAAAAGAGGGGAACACAAAGGGCTAGGAGGACACGTGTTTCACATCAGGCTTCTTTTGTACTGTTTTTTTTTAGTAACTTTGAAATCAGTAAAATCCAGGGTGATGTCATCACATGTAGACCGTCACACTGAGTCTTCAAACCCGAGCCTTTCTCTGTCCAGCGATGTGACTGTTTCACTCTGGAGCCGTGCTGGACGACATGGGTGAGACCAGTCAGGGTCTCCAAACTGTCTCCCATTCTCCTGTTTCCACGGCGCTGGTCCTCTGCGTGTTGCTCTTTTGTAAAGATGAGCAGGCACCCTCTTCACACTGTGCAAAGCTGGGTGGGGGCTGAGTGTGAGGAGGTCTGACTTGGAGAACTGGTTGGTGGTGATTTGGTTTGTAGAGATGGGGAACACGTTTGGGAAGGAAGGAGCTTGAAACATCTGTCAGCAGCAACATGCTGTGCACAGAGCACCAGACTCCAGGTCCCCATGCAGAGCATTGTGGGTAGGGAGGCTTCTCCTACCCTCTGCCTGGACCCAGCCATCGGCACATCCACGCCCTGATCCCCCAACTGGTGGCCATCTTGGTGAAATCCTTTGGGATGCCATTATTCTAGAAAAATAATTTCTCTTATTCTTGTCAGCTTTTCTGTTAAACCTTAGATTGCTATGGGAATGATTGTTTTGAAAACACAGACTTTTTAAAAATTATAATTAGGCTTTAGGCAAAAAAAAAAAAAAAAAGACCTGAGGTCATTCAGTATGCACAGTGAGGAGAATGAACCTTACTCAGATAAGCCCTGCTTCAAAGCCTGGTTCTGCCATCCACTAGATGATTGGTCCTGGACAAGTTACTTAACTTCTGTGATTATCAGCTTCCTGTCTTTAAAAATAGCATCATTGATACCTCATACCATTAAACTGAAGATTATAAAGAAGTCAGTCCAGCCAAGTACTTTACATGTTCCATGCAGGATTACAAATGCTTTCTTTCCCTCCTTCCCTAGCCCATCTCTTTGTCCCAGATAGGATAAAAATGCAAAGTTTTTCGAGAAAAGATCAGAAAAATCCCAGAAGAATCCATCAGACATTTCACAGTTCTTCTTGTCAGAAAGTACTTCCTTTTTACCTAACCCAAATTCCTGATGCTGCCATCTGAGTTCTTTTCTCAGTCCTGTCCTTTTCTGTTTGCAGTTTTGATCTTGTTCAATGAACAACGTGAAACGGCCTCATCTTCAGGAGCATATTTTCTTAGTTCTTGCCTTTAAAGCTGAAAGCACAATATATGGTGGTAGCTCCAGGACCCTCTGTAACTTTAAATTCATTTCTGAGAGCCCAGGTTAGTTTGAAATTGCACAGTTGGTTTTCCTTTCTTGCATGTATCTCCGTGAACCTTTCTAGATGGAGATGCGATGCAGAAACGATGGGGGTGGGTGGCGTAGGCATTGCAGAGTGGACTGTACCTTGGTAGCTCCTTCCCACTGAGGATCTCCAAATCCTTCCCATTTAAGGAAGGCAGTGCCCACAGAATTTTAAGATGTTGAATGTTTCAGCCTGAACTTAGATTTTAAAACCAAGCTTCCATTTCACTCGTCACTTGTACTACCCATATATCTTGCAAGTGCTCATTTAGTAGGTTTACATGCAGCCTGTATAAAAATGAACATAGTAATCAAGGAGAAAGAAGTCATGGACTTTTTAGAGACATGTGACTATTTTCCTAATACAAAGTCCATTTTTAAATTCTCTTACAAATCTGAGTGATTATGTGGCCTCCCAAAGCATATAGGTTTTCTTAAGAGTTCAAACAACTTTTAAAAGGAAACAAGCTCTGTAGCCTGCCATATCCTGTATTCAGAATAATTTTCATTTCTACTTATCTGTTGAAGGTTGAAGGAATGTCTACAAATATTTGCTTGGTTTCTATGGTGAAGGCAGAGAGAGATCAAGTGTGTGATTGTTTAGTGTCAAAATCAAAACTATACTATATTTCTAAAAAGAGAATGAGTTTATTACTTGAAACATAATAGTCATTTAGCAAGTGGTAACTATTTTAAGTTTCACAAGTTCGAGATGAAATTTAAACAATACAGCCTGAAGGAAAGCCTGGGCCTTTCAGGCATTTTAAAACTTCACGTTACAAAAATAAAATGGTTATCACACTTTATTAAAAAGTCATCTGTTCATTAAAGATAATGTAGGTGGACTCTCAGAATGCCCGGTGTGGGTGTGAGGACATGACCATGGTCTGTAAATGTATGCTACAATAGAAACTTTTCCCTGTGTCCTGCCCTAGCTTGTCCATCCTAATGCTGAAACCCTCCATTCTGCTGTCTTCTAGCTACCCATGCATTTATTAGAACATACATGTATTTTATGCCTGCTGTGCACAGCGCTCTGTGAGGTGCTGGGGATGAAAAGTCCACAGGGAATGGTCTCTGTCCTCAAAGGACAGGCTTTGGGTCGAGTAGGCAGGAAGTGCACGGTGAATGGGATACAGTGTGGTAAGTGCTGTGATACTTGTAATTGGAGAGGACTAGGCAGGGCAAGGTTCACGAGAATTAAGAATGGTGTTGTGAGAGGACATTCCAGAGAACGGTCTCAGCATGTGGGAAGGCCACGAGACATGACATAGCATGCATATTTGAACAACCATAAAGCCTCTGAGCGCTTTTGGTGTGAAGGAGGAATAGGTGATAAAACCAGAGAGAGGGTGGGAGCCAGATCATAAGGGCATTGTGAGTAAATTGGACTTGAACTTGACCTTCACATCTCTGGAGAGTGGATGAAGGATTAAGCAAGAGTGTGGTGAGCACAGCTTCAGATGCAGTAGAAAGGACAGAGAGGAAGGAGACGGACTGGTAGGAACAGACCCCGAAGGAAGCTGTTGTGACTGTCAGGAGAGGACAGAGTTCACATAGGAGTTGTCAGTATCTAGCGACTTCTTTGATAGTGGAGATGAGTGGGGAGCCTGGGTGGGTGGTGATTTTGCTTGCAGAGAGAGAATCTAAGAAAAGCAAGTTTCAGAGGGAAGACAGCCCATTTTGAAATTCAAGTACCAACAGGAGTACTAAGTAGTGATATGAGGAGACGGTTGGAAATGTGGGTCAGATAACTCTGCAGAGTGTGGACTTGGGGGGCACCCACGTATGATGCTCCCCAGGGATTGTACATCACATAAGAAAAGTAACTGCCTAAGGATCTAGCCTTAGGGAAAACAATTATTTAAGGGACTGATGGGAGAAGAGACTTCCAGGGAGATACATGAAAAGTAGGAGGAACACTAGCATTTTGCACTTACCTCACTGCACAGATGCCCCTACCCCCACCCCCAGGAGTCCTTCAGCCAACTCATTTGACCTGCTGCTTTCCTGATTGGTGACCACCCTTTCCAGGATAAACAGGGTACCTCTCAGTATGGGCACTCACACGATGAATTGAATTGAAGCTTATTTAAGGCTTGATTGATGTCTGGAGTAAAACCTTTTTTAGGTAGATCTGCTTAGACACTAACCAAATGACAGAGAGGTATAAGGCTCAGAAAGAGATGGTCAGTGCTGCTGGTATCATGAAGGGTCAGAAGCCTGGATCCCTGACCTCCACTTCCATTCATTCTTCAGTGGGTCATTATCACCTCCCCTCAGATACTTACACAAGCTCTGTCTACTGAGTGACTCTTCCCCAAAGATTCCCTTCACCTGTACTTGGAGGGAACACCCACTTTAGCTCATCTTTCCCATGTCGTTGTTGCCCTTCCGATCTCCGTATACATCCTCTGAATCAAATCGTTTAGCACCACCTCCCTCCACAGCTCCAGTTCCTTTTTTAAAGATGCACAATTATAGTCATCCCTTGGTATCCAGAGGGGATGGGTTCCAGGACACCTTAGAAAGCCTTCACTGTCTTAGACAATATAAAGATTTTGAGTTATTCTAAGGATTGCATCTATATTCCTCAGAAATCATTATCTAAATTTGCATTTGAGACTTGTTGAAGGGGGTCCCCCAGCAGAAGACTGTCCCCACACTGGTACACTCCATGAATAATTACCAAACCAAGGACAGGCAAGGATATGCAAAGATAACATAGTTCTTGGATCTGGGTCTGTACAGTATATGGATTTTTAAAATCTGTATTACCATTGCCCCACCATTTAGGGACTCTGAGAATGCTAACAGAGGTCACCTGACGTCCAGTCCAAATGTCCTCTTTGACAGATGAAAAGACTGAGGCTCAAAGAACTTGCCACCCACGCAGCTTTCATCTACAGACTGAATGTATGAGTTGGGATCCCAACACTCAGAATAACATCAAGGAAGATTTGCTTACAGAGACAAGATTTACAAAGAAATGGGTTTAGGGGAAGTGCAGGGCACGGTGCTGTAACTTGAGTCCTAGCTGCAGCCAGGCTATGACCCTTTCCAGGCTGGAAGGGAATCAGAGGAGCGAGCTGCCTGGAATGGACATTGGCTTGGCCACGGCAGCATGGCCAACGCTAGACAACCTTTCTGGGAGGAAACCAAGGCATTCAAGACTCTGCCTCACCCTTCTCCCTCTCTCTGAACTCCTGCCTAGTCTTCCCATTGGCCAAACCCAGTGAGAAGCTGGAAGCACGTGGCAGACACAGACGCACCTCCCAGGGCAGAGACCATTGGGAGAGGCGAAAGGAAGACAGGCAGCGCAGTGTTCATGACTCGCCTCTGCTCTTCAAGCATGTCGCCATTGTAATAGGGATGAGTCAGATAACATCTACAACGTTGTTTTAGGCTCTTGGTCGAAAGGGGACATGAATTTTAAAAAAACTGTTGAACTGAATATTAAGTAGGAGTGGTTTCCTCTGACATGTATTTTGAGTCAGAGTTGGCCTTGGCTGTACTTTATCTTATAGTGTTATTGATTTGGTCCCAAAAATTGTGAATAGAGATCAAAGCACTTTAAACAGATACATCCACTTGTGTAAATATCCTTGAATGGCCCCTTCCCCAGGCTTCCGCTCCTCCTCCAGTTGCCAAGTCCATTCAGCACCTCTAGAGGCCGTTAATACATGTAATGGTTGTAATAAACATCTTATTTGCTTCGGATCCAGCTGGCTCCAGCCACCAAACTCTGTCCATAGTTCCTATTGTTATCTTTGCTTATTAGATAACTGCATTGTTATCGTTAGAAGGCACCTTTGTCATAGATTTCTAAATGTTGATCTTTATACATTGCAATCATTGTTTCCCTCAACTCAACACGTTTTTAAATTTACCCTTATATTTTGTTTTTAAGGATATTTAGAAATATAAAATGTAGAGAACTTTTAGGTGACAGTTAATTACATTGTTGAGAACTTCCTTATTTCATGCACGAAAATCTAGAAATATTTCTATTGGTTTTGTCCATTCTTTATAAAGCTTTCAAACAAAAATTAATGAATTTGCAGATGTGTGACTTACACTGGTTTTAAGTTAAGCAGTCTTCCATTTTAGAGGCTCAGAAGTGTGATAATTTCTAAGCAAACAGAATTTATATTTTACTGTCAGGGAAAATTGTTACAATTTGTCCTCAAAAACTTGGAAACTATATGTTTTAAATCCCCAGAAATTGTCATCATTTGAGATATTTTATATTACAGTGGCTTAAAGTGAAGGTTAAAGGACACTAGGTTAGAGATTGTGGAGCAGCCAGATAAATTAAGGAATTGAAACTGAGGACGCTCTCTCTTGACTTATGAGATAATATTACATAAACTAAGGAACAACTATTAGATTTATGTCTATTGCAAAAGGTAGTAATTTCTTATTTTTAAATGTAGGCCTTGGATGTTGTTGGAGTTATCTTCTTAGAGAATTAACCAGAAATGTTAAGTCTTGTACGATTTGTACTTTGTTTTGGAATTTAAGCGTGTCAGATTCCACAAGGATTAAACCAAAAAGATGTCCCATTAGACACATACTAATAGTTCAAATAGAGTGTAAACATAAACCTAATTAATGAATCTAATTCCTCTCACTTTGTTACAGTGATTTACATACACAGAGACCAAGCAAATATTTGGGGAATTCCAAAGAGATTTTTAAATCTTAGCTTTCAGTGAAGTTATTAAATGGTAATGGTGAATAAATGTCATATCTTACAGAGCACTGTTGTGAGTCAGAACTGAGTCATAGAAACCTTTTCTTAAACCTTTCTCTTTTTAAATGGAATCTTATTAACTCCAAAAGATAGCTGAAGTTGTTGAGATTTGCAGACTCTTTTAAAAGCTCACATTAAATATTTCAAAGTAAATTTACAGTCTTTCCCTGTTGGTTATTTCATTACAACCTGTATGTTTGCCTGTTGATCTGTGGATGTTTGGAATGCTGAATTCAAGGTACTCTGCGGGATGTTGCGGGAGGAGCACAGGGTTGAAGTCACACAGTTCTGATGAGACGCCAGCCCTTTCACACCTCAACTTCGTGACTGGTGGTATTACTCAACCTCTCTGAAATCCCGTTTTCTTGGCTATAAAATGTGCTTGCTGACAGCACTGGACTGGTCTTGCACCTCTGAAATTGTCATGCAGCCCCTCTTTTCCTTCCAGCTTCCTACCTCCTGCACTGCAATGTTTTTGTATCCACTCTCCTTTTAAAGCTTGATGTCTGACATTTTTGTATGCATATATGATTACTGTATTTGCACCCACATGTGACCCACTAATAAAAATTAGGATGGCCCTGGACAGTTTGGGTCATGGTTAGAGCGTCGGCCCTTGGACCAAAGGGTCTCGAGTTCAATTCTGGTCAAGAGCACATACTTCAGTTGCAGGTTCGATCCCTGGCCCTGGTCGGCACGTGTGGGAGGCAACTAGTCAATGTATCTCTCTCACATCAATGTTTCTCTGGCTCTCTTCCCCCTTCTCTCCCTTTGACTCTCTAAAAAAAAATCAATGGAAAAAAATATCCTCGAGTGAGGATAAACAAAAGAAAAAAATTAGGATGTATTTCATACCGTTTCAAAACTTATTTATTCACTTAACAGTATATCCTGGACATCTTTGTATGTGAGCAGGAATGAGCAAGATGAAAAACACATTCATCTTTTTTTGATGGCTGAATAACATTCCCCTGTTGGAAATTATTGTGGAGTAAACATCCCTGTGAATACTTCTTTGTAGACCAGTAGACTAGTATGAATATTTCTGTAGGATAAATTTCCACAAGTGGAACTCTGGGTCAGGGACACGGACACTATTAATTTTATACATAATGTCAGATTGTCCGCTAAAAAGGTTGTGCCCATTCGCAATTTAAAAGTTTTCCATTCCATGGCCAATCCTGAACAGTGTCATTCTGTTCATTTCTGCCAGTCTGGCCCTTTATTGCAATGGCTTTCTTCCTTTCTTTCTTTCCTCTTTTTAATGAGATTGAGTGTCTTTGATAGTTTTTTCTTCTTGTAAATTATCTTTCATATTTTTATCTATTTTTCTATGGTACTATTTTATTCATATAATTTGTTTTAGATGTTTTCTCCCAGTTTGTCCATTGCTTTTATTTATAGTGTTTGCTGAAGAGGAGTTCTGTTTTAAATAGCTGGATGTATAAATATTCTCACCACAGGCTTCTAGATTTCCCATCATGCTAAAATAAGCATCCACATCCCAAGGTCCTCTTCTGTTTTCTCCCAGTACATTTTTCTAGAGTCACTTCTTAGGTCTTTCATCTGTATACAGTTTCTTATAGATTCTTATAGATGGTGTAAAGTAGGGATCAAACTTATTTTCTTCTAAATGGATGGCTATTGAAGTACATTTTCTCTCTCACTAAGAAAAAATGCAGCCACCTATTAGAACTTTAAACCCATTAACATATCAATCTTTCTGGACTTTTACTCTTTTTTGAATCTGTTAGCACCACCATTTTATCTGCTGTACCTTAGAGTACATTTTGGTAACAAAGAGCAAATGCCCTTCATCCTCATTTCTCAAACTATTAAGCATTATTCAGCCAGAGGTACCTTATTTACAAAATTAAATTCCTCAACAAAATCATTGGATTGTCTTAAATTTTTGTTGTTGTTAATATAGGAGTGACTGTTATCTTTATAATATGGCTTTTCCCCATCTTAATCATGGTCTCTCTTCCTATCTGGTTTTTTTTATGTTCTTTAACAATAATATATCATTTTATTTATATAGATAGCACTTTTTTCAATTCCTTGATGTTTTACATTTTTGTTTCAATTATGAATGGGATCTTTTTCTCATTATGTTTTGTAACCTAACTTACTAGGATTTGTGTATTTGTTTTATATTTTATGTCTATCATTATCTAAATTCTTCTTATCATAATAATATTTTTCTTGTCATAAATTTTATTTACCAAAAACATAGGCTGATGTGTATAAAGCAGAAACCCTTAGAAACATCAGGAGATTCTGGGAGAAGGAAAACAAAAACTCAAATTTTCTTTTAGAGTTTGACAAACTATAGAAAAATATAAGTAAGGATCTTGTTCATAAAGAGCTTTATATTTAAAAGAGGATACTCCCCTTATACCCTGCAGAACAAAAATCAAGTATGTGCCTAGTTATAAAGGAAACAATAATAAATTCTACCAAGTGGAAATTGTAAACGTTACATTATCTGACTGATGCAATAAAATTAGAAATCCAGCAATTAAAAGATAACCATAAATAATGATGAATTTTGTGAAAATTCTATGACCATATGGAAATGTTAAAACACTTTTCAATAATTTATTCTTCAAATTAGTTTACTTTTATTTTAAGAGAAAATTACATATTATTTAAAGATTTCAAGTCTTTAAATTATATATTATTCAAAGATTAACAGAAATTAGAAAAGTTTATTTAGAGATTAGCAAAAATGAGAAAAGTTGAAATCAACAAATTATAAAATAAAACAATAATCCTCCCAAAATGGAAAGAAGAGTCCATGTCAGTTTTTTAAAATAAATTATACAGCTAAGCTGACCAATGTGACCGATATAATGTGAAAACAAAAATATACAACATTAAGAAAGAAAAATCAGATTTTCTCAGAAAACCAAGGAAACAGATGATATTAAAATAATTATAAGAAATACCATGTACAAAATTAAACCACTACATTTTAAAATCTAAATTAAATATTTTCAGAGAAATTTGTTATCGTTATTAGCAAAATTTATTCAAAAAGAGATTGAAGCTAATTACCAAGAAGACATTCACAAAATGGTTAAAGACACATTGCTAAGAAAGATCCAGACCCAAATGGTTTTACAAGAAAGTCTCTTTAAGGGACTGATTATGCTGATGTTGTTTATAATATTTCAGAATATAGAAAAGGATGCAAAGTTTGCTTATCCCTAATATCAAAACATGAAAAATTAACACACAAAAGAAAACGATCACTCTCACTTATGAATATGCTAATATCCCAAATAAATATAATCTAATAGAATCCAAGAGACTATTAAAAGAATAAAAACCATGATTAGGAATGATTTCTTCTAAGAAGGCAAGGATGGTACAATATTAGGAAATCTATTAATGTAATGCATATATATTATTAAGAGAATGATCCATATGGTCATTATCAATAAACGTAAGACATTGGGTTTATTATCCACTTTGAGTAGTAACTAAATTTTAAATGGAATGAAAGCACCCTGGCAGGTGTGGCTCAGTGGATTGGGACATTGTCCCATGCACCAAAGGGTCAAGGGTTCGACTGCCAGTCAGGGCACATACCCAGGTTGCAGGTTCGATTCCTGGTTGGGGCACGTATAGGAGGCAGCTGATCAGTGTTTCTCTCTCACATCAGTGTTTCTCTCTCTCCCTCACCCTTCCTCTCACTAAGAAAAAAAGAAAAAATAAATAAGAGGAATGGAAGGGAACTTCCTAAACATATCAATATTGTTCTTATTTTAAGCTCTCTAAACATTTATTTGATGACTGTAATAAGTAGCACTGATTAAAGTACTGAAGATAGTTCTACTAAAGTGATTTTGGACAGGTAATCAATCAGAAATTGCAGCCTCTTTAGAACAGCCTAAAATAATGCTATATTCAAACTAAACTTTTCATCTCATATGATGCCAGACTTTATTTCAAATTGAGGTAAGAAGATAAGTGTGTGCCCTCACAATGTCTGTGTACGTCTATAGACCACTCGAGTGGAACTTGATGGGAGTTTGCACCTGCACTTGTTTACAGTGTAGCAGAGAAGTAAGGAAATAAGGGTTCCTCTAGCTAAAAATATCAGTAAAGCAGAAATCAATTATAACTAAAAACTAGTGCTCAGAATTGGACACTCTACCCAGCAAAAGTAGTAAGTACCTCCTTTTTGGGGAATGACTGGTAATTGAATTTTGCCCAGCTATCTTGTAGGAATGATTACCTTGAAATGGTTAATTTGATATTTGTGAAACCTCAATCGTAATGTGTACAGTATTGTGGTGGACATTTACAGACCTAACAATGGATGAAATTGGATCCATACCCTCTAGAACAAACCATATTTCTTATGAACTATAACAAATTATATTTCTTATGAACTATGTTACAAGGTAGGATTTTCAGGGGGCGGTGGCTTCAGGGAGGTAATGGCATCAAAGCTGGGCTTTGCAGGCTAAGTAGAGTTTCCGCGTGTGAAGAGGAGAAAGGAGAGCTTTCCAGTCCAGGAGAACAGTGTCTACAAAAGGATGGAGGCATGACTGGAGGATGTGTGTGTGTGAGTGAATGGTGCTCAAACTTAACCAAGGGTTACAGTTATCTGAAGAATTAAAAAAAAAAGAAGAAGAGGAAGAAGAGATACTAAGGCCAGGCACCTATGTTTTCCTAAAAGCCCCATGGATGATTCTGATGTGCTGTCAGGGTTGAGAGCCGGTAGTGTGGTCTCAGATGTAACTCAACTGTAAGGAACATGGACATACTGTGGGAAATGATGCTAGAAAGAGATGTTGGAGCCAAATGATAACTGAGTAACATTGTTTTGGTATTGTGAGTTTATTTGTTTTCTTTTTTAATATCTATTACATCACCATGTCTCCACTAAATGTCAACCAGCTGTTGACATTTAAATAAAACTTGAACCCTAGCATGAATTTGAAGCAAAACATGCTCATAAATGAGATAAAGAACAGGAACCAGTCAAGAATCTTGTTAGATACTTCTATATTATCCCCCCAAAACTTAAAACAACAACTATTTTATTATCACTTACAGTTCTGTGGGTTGAATGGACTCAGCTGGGTCGTTCTTCTGTTCCAAGTGATGTTGGCAGGGGCCAGTCTTCTGGAGGACCAGATGGGCTTGAACATCAGGATGGTCCACTCATACGGCTTTCAGTTGAGAGCTCAATTGAAGCTGTCGACCAGAACATGTTTGTGGGCTTCTCACTGCATGGCAGCTGGGTTCCAAAAGGAAGCGTCTTAAGAGCAATTCTTAAGAATTCTACTAGCATTCTTGTGACCTAGCTTTCTTTGGTAGTCTCAGACATCACTTCCACCATCTAATGCCAACGCAGATGCAATGGAAGGTGAACGCGACTCCATCCCTTGATGGGAGAAGCAGCGTGTGCATGCAAGGAGAGAAGGAAATTGACGGCAGCCAGTTTTGGAGACTGACTACTGCGATCTGAATGTGCCAGGTCCTCTACCATCAAAATACATAAAGTAGAACATCAGGAAATTTAGATAGCCATCAACAAAAATACAATTAGACAAAAGAATAAGTAAGGATAAAAGGACTCTGAATGATATAAAAAGCTTTTGTAAGGGATATATGTATGGAATTTCTTATCTGACAATAAAGGATACACCTTCATTTCAAGCATCCATATAAAATCTCTGTTCCACCCTCCCCCCTAAAAAGAAGCCCTTGTACTCTTATAAATCTGAAGCCTTAACGATGTGCCTTCCTCACCTCTCAGCCTGGCAGAAATAATTACAGTTGTGTTTTGTCTGTTATTACGTATATAGTGCTCTGTATTAAGTGGGGTTCTTCCCGTTTTGGAATCCCTTCCACGGGATGACTGTTTTGCATGTGGTATAAACAATTGGGTTACACATGTCTCTTAAGTTGTTCATTTTTTAATTTGTTTTCTGCAAAGATCAGCTTTGAAGGAGGCTTTGTTTTAATTCCCCACAGTCTCATGATAAGAGTGGTTTCGACTTCCCCTAGGTGCTCTGTAGACTAAAGAGCCACCATCCAGCAGCCACTGGAATCATCTTCTCATTTCCCAATAATGCTGACCTGGAAACTGAGCTGCAGTCGTTGCCAATAAATGTTTTCCATGTATTGTTTCTGTAAGCCCCGTAAGAAAAAAAGCAATCATCTTTAAGATTTTTTTTTTTTTAGTCTTTGCTTTCTGAAACGCAGATATTTTACCCTCGTAGACACACAGTCTGAAATAGGAACCCAGGTTGTGGTGATGATGTTATTTCCTGGCCTGTCAGCGATGAGTCCTAGTTACCTATTGCTTCTATCTCAGTGACCCCATCTGACCTTTCCTAACCGAACCTTGGCTCTGAACCCCCGGGATGAGGAGTGAAGCAGACCGTCTTCCTCGGTAACGCCCAGGTCCTTTGCCGTTGCAGGTCGTCACGCTGTGGTACCGCGCTCCCGAAGTCCTGCTGCAGTCCAGCTACGCCACCCCCGTGGACCTCTGGAGTGTTGGCTGCATATTTGCAGAAATGTTTCGTAGAAAGTAAGAAACCCCTTTGTTTCCCTGTCTCCCTTGGAAAGAAACTTGCTGGGTCTCCGGTGGTTTAAGTGGCAGCACAGCGTTTCTGCTTCACGTAGGGTCACAATTTGCAGATCCGCCTGCGGGCTGCCTCGGCCGGGCCGCCCGAAACCGCCCTCCAGTGCTCACAGCGTCCTTCCCGCTGACTGTAACTCCCCGCTCTTGGGAACTCTCTTGGAAAGGAGCACTCCACTGTTCTTGCCATTTATTTTGTTTCTGTGGGTGATAGTAAGACATAGTGAACATGAAGCATGTTACGGTATTTTTCAGTGAGGAAATAGCCTCAAGGTGGACTTTGTCCACAAGAGGAGGGCCAGGGCTGTGAAGTATATGGAAATTTTGATGGTGAGAATAGTTGGGGGGGGGACAGAATGTTTAGGCTGAAAGGGAACAGGCAGGGAAGATGTTGGTGCTATTTCAGAATACTTTAAATGCTGTCAGGTGGAGGGGAGGGTCGGCATATTCGGGCAGTAGAGTGAGCAGAACTAGGACCAAAGATATTACAATTACAGGTATAAAGATTTTTGCCCAGAAGAGAAGGGGAAAAAAATCTAATGATTAGGCAGTTATCCGAAGAAGAGGTTGGGATTCGTGAAAATAGTGCATTCTCAGTAGGTATCCAAGAAGAGACAGGACCACCACCCTGAGGTGCTTTCAGCGGCATTCATAGAGTGGGTGGCTGGGGTAGATGACGTCAGGGTTCCTCTGACTCTGAGAGTCTTCGATTTGTTTGATTTTTCAGGTCATAAGAAACAGCTAAACAATATAATGAAGATCTGCCAGGAAAATAATCCATACCTGGGTACTAAATTCAGCCTGGTCAAAATTAAACAGAGTGCCTAATTGTAATCTAATCTCTCCTTGTTTTCTATTATTACTTCCATGGGAAAAAGTGAGTTGGGAGGCTGAGTATATTCCCATTGGACATGTTATGTTCAAAACGAAGCTCCATGATTGCTCATAAGGAGAAGTGGTCAGCCATTGCTTGTTTGTTTGTTTGAACCAAATGCAGTTTTGTGCATATAATAAATTTTGAGACCTATTTCTAGAACTCGACAGATTTTTCTGTAGCTCACAAGAGGGGATCATGGCAAGGAGATCAAAGTACACAGATGTTTAATGCAGGCCTACTGTGTGCCAAGTACAGGACCAAAGCTCTTCCATTATGTTATCTTTTGATTCTTCATAATAAGAGATAAGTGAAGTGTTATGGTAAATTTATTTGTCTAATGTCTAGCAGCTTAAAAAATAAAGTAGCAGGGGCATCATGCCAAAGGAACGCTTGTGAGTTCTAATCCAATGTTGTTTTTCTTCCAAGGAGGGAAGGAAAAAAGTAATATTGAATTCAGCTGCAGTGTTTGCCAAACCAGCTACATACAGACGTACCTCCTTTTATTGCACTTCACAGATGTTGCTTTTTGTTTGCAAATTGAAGGCAAGACCCTCCCACCAGCAAAAAGATTACGACTCATTTTACTGGCCACACTCTGTTTATTGCATTTATCTGAAACTGAACCTGCAGTATCTCCGAGGTTTGCCTGTGAGTGGTTTTGGAAGCGTGGTCCTTGGACCAGCAGCATCAGCATCACTGGAGACCTTGTTGGAAATGAATTCTGAGGCCCCACCCCAGGCCAATTGGATTAGAAGCTCTGGGGCTAGGGCCCCCCAGGTGATCCTCCTTCCCCCTCCAGGACAAGAACCACTGTGTTGGATGACAGGCTCACCAGGAATGGGCATTCTTTAAATGTTCAGCTATCAGGCTCTCCCTTGAAATTCTAACTCATTACTGGGCTGAGGCCAAGCATTCTTGTTTTTAAAGGTGCCTCGTATAATTCTTTTCATCAGACAGGTGTGGAAAACATTGGGTTAAAGGCTTACGGTCAGAACAAGGAATAATTTACTGTCTGTATTGCAGGGTTCAAGTTAGGAGTGTCGTTTCAGTTAATTCCAGGAATAACTTGGTTTAGCTGGGGGTTGATTTGGGAAATGTTTATTAGGGAAATGTCCTCAAATGTAAAGATTGAGTCCTTTTGTTATGGTGGGAGCGTGATTAGTTATTTTTCAACAATACAAGACTTGAACACCACCTATAGTTGATAACAAAACCATGTTTTTTTGAAAGATGTGAAAAGAAAGAAACAATTTAAGATATATAATGTTGCCCTGGCCAGTTTGGCTCAGCGGTTAGAGCATCGGCCCGGGGACCAAAGAGTCGCCGGTTCAATTCCAGTCAAGGGCACGTACCTTGGTTGCAGTTCAGTCCCCAACCCTGGTAGGAGTTGTGTGGGAAGCAACCAATCAATGTGTCTCCCTTGCACTGATGTTTTTCTCTCTCTCCCTCCCTCCCACTCTATCTGAACATAAATGGAAAAATATCCTCAGATGAGGATTAAAAAAAAAAGATATATAGTGTTAAACATTCACTAGTGAAGAAATTGCTGTGTTCGTAAGTGTAGGTAGTCACCCACTATGGAAAAATTGCAACCCAGATTTTCATTTTATAGTATTAAAACATTTTTCTAGGGAAATGATAGTATGATTGGTAATCTGGTTCCCAGTCTAGCTTGCAGAATCCTGTATAACCTGGAACATATATGAAACATGATTTATACTAATTCATCAAAACCTATTTTCTTTTTATTACATTTTTTCCTTTGGGAAAATTCATTGTATGTTCTAATCCAAAATGACAGGATTGTCTCTTCACCCTAGCATTGGGTCTGGGAAGGGGGCTCAATGTTGGAGGCCCAGAGGAAGTCTCCTTTGATGATAGCAGCAACGGTCTGCTTCAGTTTGCTGGGAAATTGAGTTGGGTAGAGACCCACTGGCCCTTCAGATACGCACAAAAGAAAGCCTCGCACAGAGGTAGTAAACTGAGAAATAATTGCCTCTAGGAGGAAACAATATCAGAATCCAGGCTCGTATGCCTTTAAGCTGAGGGGGGATGAATCAGGCCTACCACACACCCTTCCTGGGGAGGCTGCCTTGTCTCCTCGGTAGTTCCTGCCAGTCTGGCTGTGACCTTAAATATGGCCACAGGATCTGACCCATTCCTGCTCAGTTCACATTTGGCATTTCCTATGATAACACCCAGATATCTGAATGTGCATGCTTCTTACTTATGCCAGATGTGTCCTGGGATCCATCTCTCAGCTTGACCTGGTCCTCTGACTTGACTCTTTTTTTATTCTTTTTAAATCCTCACCCGAGGATATTTTTCCATTTATCTTCAGATAGAGTGTGAGGGAGGGAGAAAGAGAGAAACATTGATGTGAGAGAGACACATCGATTGGTTGCCTCCCGCATGACCCTGACCCAGGGCTGGGGACCGAACTGCAACCGAGGTACATGCCCTTAACTGGAATCAGACCTGAGACTCTTTGGTCCGAGGGCCTATGCTCTAACCGCTGAGCCAAACCGGCCAGGGCCTGACTTGATTCTTGATTCAGTGCTGACCCACCTGTTGCGATGTCCAGCTGAAAAGTCATAAGTGTGGATTCTGAAAGAGACTTCCCTAATTTTGTCATCTCTTTTACACCCTCATGGTTTTTGCCATATTCTTATGACTACTATGCTTACTTCATTTCTCATTACCCTAAATCAATTAATTTTTTTATTTCGCTTCATCTAAGCAAAAATACATAAAATCACAGATTTGATGAGCCAGTTATTTATTTGTCTACTATACACTAAAGTATACAACCATTGAAAGTATTAAGAAATTTAGTCCATGTTCAACCCCTGAAATCATTTCATACCATCAGTGGTTTATGTCACATGTCAGAAACCCTGTAACCGGAGTTTTTCGTTTAGTCTACAAATGACTTATTGAGTGGTTACTATATGCAAGGCCCTTCTCTAGAGATTTAATTTAAATCCTAGTGGGGAAGAGAGGCATTATATGTATGACTAGTTAATTAACCAGAGCTGGGGTAAAAGCACTGAAGAGCCCTGGCAGGTGTGGTTCAGGATTAGAGCGTCAGCCTACACACCGAAAGAGTCTCAGGTTCCATTCCCAGTCAAGGGAATGTACCTAGGTTGTAGGTTTGATCCCTGGGCCTGGTCGAGGTGAGTGCAGGAGGCAACCAATAATGTGTCTCTCTCACAATGATCTCTCTCTCTCTCCCCCTCTCCCTTCCACTCTCTCTAAAAATCAATGGAAAAAATATCCTCAGGTGAAGATTAACCACCACCACAACAAAAAAGCTCTGAAGAAGTGTAGGGTTCTATAAATGGGTATAATGAGAAGACTAGAGAGGTAAAAAGATTTCTCAGTGGAAGGCCAGAAGTCAGTATTAACCTTCTTTCAAGGTCACATCTTAGTTGTTTATATAAAATCCCTGAGGAATAAGCATTCATGCATCAGCAAGGCTCACCATCCTCCATAACCTAGGGAGAAAAAGAAGCGGAGGGAGCAACACTGGTCTGCCATGTGCCTTTCCCCAGGAGGATAAGGAATCCAGTCCATGGGCACACAGCTCTTAAATAGCTGAACCACATTTGAACCCAGGTCTGCCTGACTCTAACCTTTGACTTTCCCATTCTGCCATGTTTCTGCCCTTCCTTTTGTTTTACCTACTATGCCAATTTTTTTTTCTGGAATGTTCTGTATGTTATTACAATGTAGCAGCAATGACACTTTAGAGAGGTCAAGAAGCAAATCACTTGCCCTGGCCGGTTTGCCTCAGTGGTTAGAGCCTCGGCCCACGGACCAGAGAGTCCCAGGTTCGGTTCCCACTAAGGGCACGTACCTCAGTTGCAGTTTGTCCCCAGCCCCGGCTGGGGTCGTGTGGGTGGCAACCACTTGATGTGTCTCTCTCACGTCGATGTTTCTCTCTCTCTCTTCCTCCCTCTCTCCCTCCTGCTCTATCTGAAGATAAAAGCAAAAAAAAAAAAAGCAAATCACACATTTTATAGCTTTGATTTCTAGTCTCTCCTATATTGCAAAGGTTGGTGATATTAAAAGGGATGCATGCCTTCTATTCTAAAATGGAATACCTAGGAAATAGTCTTAGCACAGATGGTTGACAAAGAGCCAGAGAGTTCAAATACCATCTGCCATTATTATCTGGGTTTAATAATTGCCCACACTGACCCACAGTAGCATTCTACAGAATGGAGAAGAGCTGGATTTTTTTATCTTCCTCCTTTATTTCTTTGATCATGGATAACCCAGCTTTACTCCACATTGAATTATATTTTAATACTAAAAAAAAACCCAAAACATTGCTACAAATGTGGTCAGTAGATAACTAGTCAGCTTGAAGGATGGGATAGGTGGGATGGGATGGATGGATGGATAGACAGATGGACAGATGGACGGTTGGGTGAAATAGATTGACTTTTTTTTTTAACTTCATGGCAAATTAATTTCACAGTTGTTAATTCTGCAGGTATCTAGTGATCCTGGTCAGAACTGTTGTCTGTGGTTTGAAAGCTATGGGGTTTTCCAGGTTAGAGCAAAATCATTAAAAGAAAATACACATTTAAAAAATAAAACATGCTACTAATTCTTTGAATGTGGAGATTGTGGTAAACAGATAGTAATTCTTAGAAGTTCTGAGTTGCCAGCTCTACTGATTCCTAGCTAAGAAATGCCAAATGCCACCAGGAAGAATATAATAAATACAGTCACTGTTAGAAAGAGAGAAACAAGGCTTCATGGTTATATTACCCCATGTATGGTGGCCTGTCTAGGCTTGTCGTCATTGGTTTCTATGAATTAAACACCAGTAGCTGAGAAATTGACAGCAAAACTGTCCTTTGTGGCTGAGTGGTCTGTGAGCAAATGTCTTTAAAATGTTGCTGAGTGCCTTGCCAATTTTCTCATTGGTTATGGCGCTGCTGTTTCCCCATATTCGAGCGTTCTCCTTAATGACCCGAAGCAAAGGAGGTCCTGAACCGGCTGACCCGAACACCAAGACACCAGAAGGAAGCCCCAGTCTGTGAGGAAACCCATCACTCAGGTTAGGTCAGAACACGTGTGTGGAAACCAGGGCACTCAGCTGGACCTCGAGATTTCTTATCTCTTCTTGGATATTTGCCTCAACCTTTCTCTCTCTCTCTCTCCCCCTCCCCCCACTGTCCTCCTGCCCCATCCCCCTCAAGAACCAGCCAAATGGGAAAAACTCCAAAGAAGCATTTTCTTGAGTAAGGATATACCCAAGATGGAACCCAGGAAAAGAACTAATGTTGGTTGAATAATGCATACAGGGAAAAGAACAAATGAGTGCCTTTTAGTGTGATTAACATTGATTTCTCTTATTCTTAATGTGTATCTTACTTGAGCATGGACTTGAAAAATATGCTTGTTCTCATGACTTACACTGAGACGCTACCATTCGGCCTGGCATTGCCCTATTGGGACAGGTCTGCCGCCGTCCAGCTCCCCAACCCCACGCCTCTCCAGTCTGGTGCTCTGGGTCTGCCTGTTTCCTGGTCTTCTAAAACTAGATTTTATCTTTTTAGTATTCTTCATACTGTTTTTCCATCATATCCTTCCCTCCAACTTCCCAAGTCATTGCTTCCCTTCTACTGACAATGACTGTCCATGACTACTTCCCAAGGTCCTCTTCCTGTCTGAGCAACCCTGTTCTTTCTCTGGCTCCCAACTTGAATCCTTTCCACTCTGTCTCTTGTCCTCCCTGTTCTGTGGTACAGGTTGCCCTCCTTCCCTGAACTTTTCCTCACAGCTGCCTTCTTCAGGGTGACTAAAACCAGGCCTTTTCCCTCGATGCTTTATCCCCTGAGAAGAGAATTGGGATATTCTAATCCATCTAAGCCATCTGCTGCTTGGGGGCGTTATTCTGCAAAGCCTCTCCACTTCTGTTTGGCATCCTCCTTTATTCCCTCTCCCCGGTCTTAATTTCATCACCTGTCACATTCAGAACCAGTGATTTTTTTTTTTTTTGGAACTACTACATATAGGGTTAGAAGCAATGTTACTGATGGAAGTGCTTTGCACATAGGAGGAGACCTCAGTGAGAGGGTACTAATTGACTCAACCTGTACTCTCCCTGTCCCCCAGCCCATACTTTAGCTTTCAGTGACCTTCTGATAAACTCATGTCCTCTGTTCTCAGGGCTACTGCATCTCAGAGGTCATCATCATCCCAATTCTCCGCCATTAAAAAGAAAGCTCTGCTTACAGACAGAAGTAAGGGCCACTCTGCACACATGCTTGTTCAGCATTGCCAGCTGGGCCTGTGGTGGGCACGTCTCCTCTCCTCCGCTCCCCTCCCTTAGTCTCAGACCTGGTCCCATGCTACGATTCCTTCCCTATCCATCCCCCATAGTCCTTAAACCCTGACCTGTTCCCACACGCCCAAGCCAACATTTAGCCTCATCTCCAGTTGAGATGAGTGAGGCTATCCAAAGTGAGCTCCTCTGTGCTCCTGCTTTCAACTCAGAAATCTCTATGTATCTTCACCCTGTCTCCTATTTCTGAGAAGGATGCCTTCTCCCTCCTTCCCAGGTAGATTCCTCAGCCTGTGCTCTTGATTCTACCCTGCTTCTAGACTCTCCCGCCATCCATCATCTCTTTCCGATCTGCCTCTTCAGAATCTCCCCGTGTAGTAGCTCGTATCTCTCCATCCTGGAAAAGACCTCACTCCTCCTTCCATGCCCTCAGTCTTTCTCCTTCCTTCCATGGCCAAACCGCTTGAGAGGAGTGTCTCTCCATGCAGCCTCCACTTCTTCATTCCTTAAATCCTTCCAGTGGTACAAATAATGCATACTACTTATTGGGCACTTGCTGTGAGCTAAGCCCTGTATTCAGTGCCTTGAAATATATCATTTTATTTAAATCTCAGAATAGGGTACTGAGATTTATAGGGTACTGTTTTCCCCATTTGACAGGTAAGAAAAGTGAAGCCTGAAGAGGTTTAGTTGTGCAGAGAAATGATGAGGAGAGGCTCGAACTCAGGTCTGTCTAACTGCACAGTCCTCCTGGCACTCAGGCTGCTGCTTGACAGGTTGATGGGGCCCATCTCTCCATTCGTATCTCACTTGGTGTCTCCAGCATTTGTGGCCACTCATTCCATGACCCCTCCCTGCCCTTGCTGTTGGCAAAGAACACACTCCTGGGTGTCTCTGCCTCTATTGCTCTACAGCTCTTCTTCACCTCCCTTCCTCCAAACCTGGATGTTTCCACAGAGTTCTGTCTAGGTAAGAGGCAGATGACCCTCAGATGGGATCCGGAACCACATTCCAGGTCCCTGATGGACTGACTCTCCACCAGTCATCTCACAGACGCCTTCCCTTCACCAGACCCCTCGAACCAGCTCTTCCTGACACCTTCTCTTTTCCTGTTAATGGAACCCACATCCCCACAATTACCTGTCTGGGTCCTTGAAGTCATCTCGGAATCCTCCTCACCCTTCTCATATACTGTATCCAGTCCTGTGGATTCTGTCTCTGCAGGGTCTCTCCCATCTTGCCCCTTATGTCACGACTTCCATCACCCCAGTTGGGCCTTCTTTACAGTCACCCAGCCGAGAGCAGTAACCCAACAGCCTGCTTTTCTGTTTCCTGCCCATTCGCGGACTTAGGATAAACTCATCTTCCTGTTGTCACCCTTTTCAAAAACTTGTGAAAACTGGTGTAGGGTCCTTGGCCCTCAAGACCTTCTAAAGAAGCTCTGGCTTTATTCTGTCCTTAGTACATATTATTCACCAAGATGTTGGTGGAAGTGACCTACCCTTTGGCCCCAAATGATGCTTCCACATTTTCCTCTTTAGAATCCACGCACTTCTATTGTCCTGGATGCCCCCTGCCCGCTATCATCTTCCAAAGCTAAACCTAGAAACTGCGTCCTCAGGCGAGAGACCTGCTGCACTCCGAGCTCCAGCCTCAGGGCCCCTCCGCGTTCTGTACGTGCGTCATGGCGCTTTTCTCAGCCGCGTCTTCCTGCGCGCGGGTTTGTCCACTGAAGCTGCAGTAACTGTTCTTTCTCGGGACCGGCACCTGAGGCTCTGTCCCAGCCCTGCCTCTGCCAGCTCTTGGCAGAAGGCATCAGCCTCTGGAGCTTAGTGTCTGTCTCTGTAAAATGGAGAGGCCAGGATAGGATACCACATCCAAGGTGTTCAGACTGCTTCACAGAGCCCCCCAGGTCCCCGCCTCTGTGTAGCCCGCGGGTTCCCAGCCCTTCGTGCACTTCACGCAGCTTTATTCCAAGCAGCTTGATTTCATCTTTACTATGTTGGAGATTTCAAAGGGTTTTAAAACATGGGAGTGAATAACGTCCAAGATTCATGCTAACACTGATACTCTTTGCTTCTGGGTCATTTCTGGGACTGCTACCATGTCTAGCACAGCTAACAACGTGTGTAGTCCTGAGCACTTGCCATACATTATTCAGTTTAGCAGCCCCCCTCCCCCCAAGTGACTTGCCCCCAGGAGCCTACATCTGGTCATTGGCAGAGCTGGAACTCAGAGCTGTATGACCTATAACAAACAGACCACTGAACTGTAATAAGCAAAACTGCACGTACCTCGGTTGCAGTTTGTCCCCGGCCCTGGTTGGGGTCGTGTGGGTGGCAACCACTCGATGTGTCTCTCTCACGTCGATGTTTCTCTCTCTGTCTCTTCCCACCTCTCTCCCTCCCGCTCTATCTGAAGATAAATGCAAAAAAAAAAAAAAAAAAAAAAAAACTGTCCTCAGGTGAGGATTTAAAAAAAAATAAGAGAAAGAAAATCTTACCTTTTGCAACAGCATAGATAGAGAGTATTATGCTAAGTGAAATAAGCCAGTCAGAGAAGGACAAATAACACATGATCTCACTTATATGTGGAATTTAATGAACAAAATTAACTAACAAAATAGAAACAGACTCAGATACAGAGAACAGATTGACAGCTGTTAGAGGGGAGGGGAGTTGGGGGAGCTGGATAAAAAGGTGAAGGGATTAAGAAAGAAATTCATAAACAGACAACAGTATGATGATGACTAGAGAGAAAGGGGGGATGGGGGTAGAAGAAGACAAAGGTGGGTAAATGGTGATGGAAGGAGACTTGACTTCGGGTGGAAAACACCAGTACAATATACAGATGATGTATTCTAGAAGTGTACTCCTGAAACCTGTATAATTTTATTAACCAATGTCACCCCAATAAATTCAATAAAAGTTTTTTTAGAATATGGGGCAGCAGTATCACAGTTGGAATGAGTGTACATTGCCTTCCTCTCCACCTTGCTAATTCTTTTTTAAAACATTTAAATATATAGATATTCCATGTGGAGTGTCTATAATGGTCTAAACCTTTATATAATGTGTGCCACCATGTAATATTAAATTTTCTAGTAGCCACATTAAAATGGTAAAAAGAAACTGGTAAAATTAGTTTTAAGAGTATGTTTTATTTAACACACTATGTCCAAAATATTCTTATTTCAATATGCAGTAAGTATTAAAAGTTGAACAATGAAATATTTTACATTCTTTTTTTATACTAAGTCCTCGAACGCTAATGCCAGTCTACCTTTGCATCCCATCTCAGTTCGGACCAGCCACATCTCGGTGCTCAGTAGCCACGTGTGTCCAGTGCTGGACAGCGCAGGTCTACACCATCCAAATGAAAGGATGAGTTAAAGAAGAAACAGCCCTGGCCAGTTTGGCTCAGCGGTTAGAGTGTCAGCCCGCGGACTGGAGAGTCCCGGGTTCGGTTCCCGCTAAGGGCACGTACCTCGGTTGCAGTTTGTCCCCAGCCCCGGTTGGGGTCGTGTGGGTCGCAACCAGTTGATGTGTCTCTCACACATCGATGTTTCTCTCTCTTCCCCTGTCTCTCCCTCCCACTCTATCTGAAGATAAATGCAATAATGTCCTCGGGTGAGGATAAAAAAAAAAAAAAAAACGGGCAACTTGTCATTTATTGGGAAAGGGAGAGAAAACAGGTCAGTGCCCTTCTACCCAAGGCCCATTGATTTTCCACCTCTGTCTCCTGCATTGGCATCTCTTCCAGTTCGGGTGGGGTCTTTGTCTGTAAGACCAAGAGAGCTGAGGTTGAGGCAGCTGCTTGGCCTTTGTCCCCTGAATTAGTGGCACTTGGGTGCCAACCTGTGAGTGTATTTATCATCACTGGCGGATCTTTCCCAGTCTGTCCTCTTTAAGAAATGCTTGCACCTGGGAGCCTCTCAGTGTCTTCGGTCCATCACTCCACTTGCCACTTTCAGAAACAAGAATTCCTGAGCGAAGGAACAAGTTAGGAGATCTACATGCCCGTTGGCTTTATTCAAAAACAAAATTGTTGCCCTGGCCGGTTTGGGTCAGCGGTTAGAGCGTCGGCCTGCAGTCCAGAGAGACCCGGGTTCGGTTCCCGCTAAGGGCATGTACCTCGGTTGCAGTTTGTCCCCGGCCCCTGGTTGGGTCGTGCGGGAGGCAGCCACTCGATGTGTCCCTTTCACGTCGATGTTTCTCTCTCTGTCTCTCTTCCTCTCTCTTCCTCCCACTCTATCTGAACAAAAAATGGAAAAATGTCCTCGGGTGAGGATAAAAAAAAAAAAAAGAAAAAAAAAATTGTTACCAGAAAGTAAAATAGTGTGGTTGCAAAAGTGTCAAATAGTACAGAAGTATAAAAAGTGAATATTGTCACCCTGGCCTGTTTGGCTCAGCGGGAGAGCGTTGGCCTGCAGACCAAAGAGTAGCTGGTTCGATTCCGGTCAAGGGCATGTACCTCGGTTGCAGTTCGGTCTCTGGCCCTGGTCAGGGTCCTGCGGGAGGCAACAAGTCGATGTGTCTCTCTCAGGTCAATGTTTCTCTCTCCCTCCCTCCCTCCCACTGTATCTGAAGATAAATGGAAAAAAATATCCTTGGGTGAGGATGAAAGAAAGAGAGAGAGAGAGAGAGAGAGAGAGAGAGAGAGAGAGAGAGAGAAAAGGTGAATATTGTCTTGACTGTACACCCATCCAAAATCCACTTCCTAAAGATCACCCCCTGGATTTACTTCAAGATCTTAATTGCAAATTCAAAGGCATGTGTTTTTGTAAGTACATGTATACATGTGAACACACACACATTTGTACATTTCTCTCACAGAGATGGACTTATACTGTACACCATTCTCTTCTGTACATTGCCTTATTCACTTTTATTTTATTATAATATAATATTTCAGTTCATAGAAATCTAGCTTATTTTTGAACTGCTGAAAAATTGTTCATTCATTTATTTCATAATTGAATGTCCCTTTGATGGACATTTAGAGGTTGTTTGTGCTTTCATTGCAACCAATGTTGCAGTAAAATCCTTGTGCTTATTTGTGGAACGTTTGTCCAAGTATTTCTGTATGGCAGATTCCAGAAGCAAAATTACAGGGTCAGATAACATACATGTTTAAAATTCTGCTTAGCTAAACCAAACTGACCTCCAAAAAGCTTCAAGTAAACTCTGTTTTTAGCTTAAGGTGGGAGATAGGATTGAGACTCTCAAAGATTAAGAACGGTTGTCAACAGTAAAATAAGAGAAGGACTCTTATGTAAGCCATGACCACCCCTTTACCCCTATTTAAAAATAATACCAAGAGGGAAATGTGAATGAATATGGTAATTTTATAAAAGCTGCAGTTAAGCTTGAGTTGAAGCACCTTCCAACTGTAAAATTCAGTGTGGGTTTCCTTTTTATCCGTTGTGTAGCAATAGGGGCCGAGACAACCTCATTTTGTCAGTTAAAAAATTATCTTAAGATAAAGTTCCAAGCAGTTTTTCAAACTAGTTTTTCCAGTGCACAGACAGCATGAAGATCTTTCTGCAGAGTTCCCAAGTGCCTGGGCTTGGAGAATAAATGTCACTGAGTTCTGATCTTCCTTTGCCTGCAGGACACGGAGCATGGCCCTCTCCTTCTAAGTCTTTTTTCTTTTTGTTTTTTTGTTAATCCTCACCTGAGGATTTTTTCCCCCCATTGATTTAGAGAGTGGAAGGGGGAGGGAGAGAGAGAGGAAGAGGAAGAGGAACATTGATGTGAGAGAGACACATTGATTGGTTGCCCCCCGCACTTTCTCTCCAACTGGGGCCGGGATCAAACCTCCAACGGAGGTATGTGCCCTTGACTGGGAATCAAACCTGCGACCCTTTGGTGCATGGGCTGACGCTCTAACCACTGAGCACACTGGCCAGGGCTAAGTCTTTTTTTTTTTTTTTTTAATTGATTGATTTTTTTTTAGAGAGAGAGAAACCGATTTGTTGTTCCACTTATTTGTACATTCGTTGGTTCATTCTTATATGTGCTCTGACCTGATATCGAACCTGCAACTTTGGCATATCAGGAGGACACTCCAACCAACTGAGCTACCTAGCCAGGGCCCTTCTAATCTTCTTTGTCACCAAACCTCATGCATCTTTACTTCAGACTTTTACTTCTGGGTTCATTCATTGGACTAACTCTGGAAGCCCTTACTTTAGCCCCTTCCTCTAAATAGGAAAAGAATCAGACTAATAGTCTCAGTTCTACCTGGGTCATAAAGTCTCGGGTATTTCTGGTCCCACTGGTCAACCATTGATCTGGATTTTTAAAAAATATTTAGTTTGAGGCCAGAAACCACCATTTTTTATTATAAAGCACTGGCAGAGAAAGAAGCTATTTTAATCACAGAAAGCCATTTCTAACCAGTGTAATCTTTAGTTGGTGGCAAACGTCTTTTCATTGTCTCCTGACTTTCAGGAGCCAGAGGTGCTTCCCAGCCCTACAAAATAAGAAGTGCCAGGGCCACATGGAGTCATTGTAGCTGGAGCTGAGACCTCTGACCTGAGGAGTCTGGCCTTGGGAACGCCTTCAAAGCATGATGTTACATTTGTTGCTTTATAACATTCATGCAAATTTACTAGAAAAGACAATAAATACAGTGAACAGTACACAGTATTTCAGATAAATGTAAATGTATGAGATTTTGTTGTGTACCTAAGCAATTTTCCACAGAACAGCCCTAAGGCGCTAAATTATAACAAATGGTAAAATATGACAAAAGATTCCACTTGATCTTGTCCTCAGATGGTGGGCTGTAGTGACAGGTTGTTGGTAACTCCGTGTGGCCCACTGCTGTGGGGTGGTCTGCGTCTGATACCCGTGCTCCATTGTTTTGCACTGAGTTTCTGCCTCCCGGCTGGCCTCTCGTGGTGGCTGGAGGGGCTGCTGTCTGATAAGACCCAGTACTTAGCTTAACTGAGAAAAACTGGGCATTTTTCTTATAAAAATAAAAGATATTACCCAGTTTGCTTTCTTTCTCTCCCTTTACCTCTTTTTCTCCTCTTCCCTTTCTCCAAACTTCTGTTCTCTTTTGTCCCTCTTGCCCTTTCTCTCTGCTCTGCCTCTGTCATTCTGTCCCTTCATTTCCTGCCAGTTTAACCATGGGAAACAGTGCAGAGCATTCCACGTGGCCTTATGCGTATATCTTCTCTGATAACGCGTAGTAGTATTGGGTTTCTGATTTATTGTTCCAGTTTTGCTGGCTACGTTCAGTGTACAGGTAGGTGTGAGAATTTACTCAGAGACAGGCTTACGAGCTGTTGGCTGCTGAGGGGGTGGGTGTGTGTGCACATGCTCATGTACTTTTATAGAACCAGGAGCATGGTAAATGTACTTCTGAATCTTATTCTTGTTTTTCTTATAACATTTAGGAAAGTCTTAATATGAAAAAGAAAGGTATGACAGGCAACTACAGACACGGGGGCTGTATTATTGGCAAATTGAAATATTCAGAAGGGCAGGTTTCCAGTGGAAACTGGATTTTACTATGAGCTGAATTGGATACTACCAGCTCTTCTCTTATCACTGGCACAGTTAGAGTGTGCTGGGCAGTCTCGGTCTAAAACCTGGGAGAAGATCCAAAACTTTGGAAGTGAGGCATCGGGAGCCTGCCAAATGTGTTTGTGCTATGTTGCCCAATCATTTAATTGTTAATAATTTGACATACTAATGTATATTCAGAAGTAATTTGGAAGCCAATTGCTATATCTTTTTTTCTGGTCAGAGTCATATTGACTTCTCCAGGTATCAGCATGCAATAAAGTTTATTTCAAAGGCACTCAGTTAAGTGGTATACAGCCCCGATTTAAAATAGCAAAATTATTTGGAAGAATTCCCATTTTGGCAGAACTAGATTTAAAAACCCGTTTGATGACTTGAGTTTATGTGCACCTGGCCATAGTTAAATAGACCGTTCCCCTCCCTCTTTCCGTTGTTTCAGAAACACAAGGTTGGTTTCAATTCAAAAGATGGGCAGCTATTCCCAAGACCTGTCTTATCAATATCTCCACAGCATAGTTGACTCCCCTCTGCCCTCAGAAGTGTATGTCTCTCTCTCAGGTAGGAGTATAAGTACCAGAAAAACATGTGTAAAATGGGATCAGGAGTTCGAGAGGTGAGAAGAATGGGATATCTAATAGGTAGAGACATACATGAAAGCAATATTAGATGAAACATGCTAGATATTAAAATTGATCTAAGAACTACTCAGAGAGCGTTTAGTGACTACAAAATAAGTTCAAAGTGATGTCTGCACTGTGTTGAATACAAATTATCTAGGTAGGTTGTCCCTCTGAGAAGAATGAGCAAACAAACTAGAATAAAATTCTTGTGACTTTTGAAAAAAATGATGGAACAAGGCAAGTAACATTATCCAGAAGCCTAAAAAAAGACTTTTTTAAAACTCTGAAAATGATTAACTAGCAGTCAGAAGAAAAAAATTTTTAAATCAGTAGACTAACTCAAAAGAATGCTAGAAGACATACTCTCTAAAACAGAAACAGAAGGTCACAAGAATTGAACGTTTGAAATGTAAAAACAGCACGTGAGATGGAAAGGGAGATGAATGAGATGTGGAATTGTAAGGAAATCAAGTACAGTGGCACAATTAAAATCTGATAGGAGGGAGTAAAAATCAAAATACTGTAGGAAATAGAATCAGAATGCTGAGGGAAAGAGTAAAATGGCAAGAAAATGACAAATATGAAGGATAAAGAATAGAAATCTGGCCTAAGAAATTGATGGTCTTGCCCTGGCCGGTTTTGCTGAGTGGTTAGAGCGTCGGCCCGTAGACCGAAGGGTCACAGGTTGGATTCCCAGTCAAGGGCATGTACCTGGGTTGCAAGGTGGATCCCTGGCCCGGTCAGGGTCGAGCAGGAGGCAACCAATCCATGTGTCTCTTTCACACCAATGTTTCTCTCTCTCCCTCCCATTCTATCTAAAAAAAAAAAATCAATGGAAGTCTGGCTGGTGTGGCTCAGTGGTTGAGCGTCGACCCATGCACCAAGAGGTCACGGTTCGATTCCCAGTCAAGACACATGCCCAGGTTGTAGGCCCAATCCCCAGTGGGGGGCATGCAGGAGGCAGCCAATCGTTGTTTCTGGCGCTCTCTCCCTCTCCCTTCCTCCCTCTCTAAAATCAATAAAGAAAAAAAAATTTTTTTTAATCAATGGAAACGTATCCTCGGGTGAGGATTAACAAAACATATATACATAAAAAAAAAGAATTGTTCTTAAAATGCAGTGATCAAAAACGTAATGCAAGAAACCTGTTCCTAAACTGAGCTGAAACTTGAGTATGTGAATTAAAAGGTCTCACAATATTTGGGGGGAAATCGTTGGGAAAAGGTATTGGGATGCTCAGGACAGTGAGTATAGCAAACTCAATTTGGATTGGCTAGAGAAGAAAGAATTTGTTGACTCACATAAACAGTGATTCCAGAGAGAGATGAGCTTCAGGTTGGCTTAATCCAGAAGCTGCAGCCCCATTGCTTTAAGAGTCCACTTTCCATGCCTTGGCATCTTCCAAGACCCTTTCCTCATGGCAACGTGATTACAGTACAGGTTTCTCAGACAGGGACACTCAAGACACCCACCAGGACTCTCAGACAAAGACTACATTCCTCTGTATCCAGGGTCCAGACAGGAGTGCCGAATTCGCCCTTGGGACTGCGTATGACAGAGGCCTACAGTGGAAGCAGGGGCTGCGACCAGAGCAATGGAATTTGCTCATCAGATAGATGGTAGTCAGAAGAACACCAGGTTCTGTTATGAAGTGAGAGGGAAGACATGGGTACTAGGGAGGCAACCCATGGAATCCACTGGCACAAAGCACATGCTGGCACATGTTTGAATTGCATGGAGAAAGAAAAAAGCCTAGAAGGACCAACTAATTTTATTTGAAAACTATACAAAAAGAGAAGGAAAATCAGGCTGGCCTCAGACTTCTCTTTTATTTAACTCAAGCCAGAGGGAAATAGACAAATATCTGTAGCTTTGGGAGGAAAATACTGTGACCCAAGAGCTTTGTTCTCAGGTAAGTTGTCCTAAATGTGTGAAGGCAAAGACAGGTTCCGATATGCAAGGATTCAGTCCTTTTTTGTTTGTTTAATACCAATTGAATTGGACATACTTGAGCTGACTGAGAGGAGTATCAAAATTAGCACATCAGGAAGGGTAGGCCACAGTGTGGAAGCACTGGTAAGATTTCTCTGAGCATTGTCTACAGATCCAACACCCAACTCTTCACAAAATTCTGAAGAGAACTCTGATTTCAGCAGACCTCACCTGTTTGTACTGGCCGTACTAATGACCCTATAGGAATGTAGTTGGGTTAGTATGTTTTTTACCACAGCATCTGGACGAAGCTTAAAGCAAATAATTTCATTATGAATTAATAGTCCTTATTATGAGAATAGCCCTATAATTGGACTTCAGAAATTCCCCTGAAAAGGCTTCAGGCGAGTGTACCATCAGATTTAAAAGTCTAATTAAGTATGACTAAAATTATGTTTCATTTTAGCCCACCTATGGCCAGAAAGAAATGGTCTCTAAAGACCTTAAAAAAAAAATAGAGAAGATTAGGTCAAAGTGGAAAACTAAAGATGACATGGAAAGGGAGGTGAATGGGAAAAGAAACAATTATAAAGACATGAAGTGGAGCAGCCGAATCCCAGCCCTCCGGAGGCACAGAGCAGAACGGACACATGGGAACGCTGAGGGAGGGATGCGAAGAGCAAGTGGGGTGAAACTTCCAGGTGGGTGATTTGTCCCTTCAGATACTATCATTTCTGGCATTTTCCCATTCTGCTTTAACATTGACTTTCTCTATTTAAAGATTATATGAATACTAAAAGTGAAACCAAAATGTTCAACAGTAGTGGAATTGCTTACTAAATAACAGTGTATTGATACAGTGTATGAGGAGTATTGAAATATGGACGTGTGTGCTGTAGCATTCCTCCCTAGAAGTGAGTGCTAATTCTCATGTTGTTCATGCTATTGGATGTCTTAGTGTCGCTCATATGACTGCACCCCTTACCCATTGTTAGAATATTGACATACTTCCACCCTGACTGGTGTTCCTCAGTGGTTAGAGTGTCGGCCTGGGCACTGAAGGGTTGAGGGTTCAATTCCTGGTCAAGGGCATGTACCTGGGTTGCAGGTTGAATTCCCAGCCCGGGTCAGGGTGCCTTCAGAGGCAACCAATGGATGTGTCTATTTCATGTCTGTTTCATATCATGTTTCTCTCCCTCCCCACCCCCACTCCCCTCTCTCCCTTCCACTTTCTCTAAAAAATCAACAGAAAAAATACCCTTGGGTGAGGATTAACCAAAAAAAGAGAGAGAGAGAATATTCACATGGGAATATTCTCATGAGGGAGGGAATATCCATACCCATTGGTACAAAAGTGTACTGCCCAGAGTACCTCAGCTCCCTAGATGCCCCTGTCTGTCGCACAAGATTTCCAGGGCCTCCGTGGGATCCAACTAAAGAGTTGCTAGCTGGCATATCCAAGAATTCTGCTTCTGCCCTTCCATGTTGGAAAAAATGTTTTTTAGTATTATCTCAGGCTATGGAGATGCATTCCTAGAAACACATATTTGCAGTAATTCCTTTGAGTCCCCTGAAGTCGTCCTGTGTTTCTGGCTGTTGTTTCTTCCAGCTACCATTTGAACAATTGCTGATCTCAGGCAATTCATTATGTTTTTTATGTCAAAGACCGTCTACCAGTCCCTAGCTGGCTGCTGATCTTTACAATGTTTACTGGACCCAAATGCTTCTGGAAATAGGGTAAAACGTGGACTTCAACATCAAGCTACGAAAGTCTTTCTTTGTTTTGTTTGGGTCTGTTTGTTTGTTTTGAGGCAGTGTTGGCATTATCATTTGCCACCATTAGCCATCTTTGCACAGAAATGTTCACCAAAAGCTATACCTAGAATGAACCTTAAATATGTCTGTACCCAAATCCCTGTAAATTTCTTAGTTTTAATAGCCAAAG
The DNA here is from genome assembly GCA_030848825.1 of Tadarida brasiliensis. Lineage (NCBI taxonomy): Eukaryota > Metazoa > Chordata > Mammalia > Chiroptera > Molossidae > Tadarida > Tadarida brasiliensis. The sequence continues at coordinate 69,176,499 of CM061267.1, read as the reverse complement.
GGATTTTATAGATGTAATTAAGGTTATGAACCTTAAAATAGGGAGATTATTCTGGATTATCTGGGTGGGCCTAATCTAATCACACAAGCCCCTTTAAAGAGAGAAGCTTCTCAGGCTAGAGGCAGAAGAGATGGGCAGGAGGGGCAGTCAGAGAGATCCAGGTGTGAGAAGGACCGGGCCTTCTGCTGCCTCTGAGATGTAGGGGCCACCTTAAGAACTGGAGAAAGTCTTCTAGGAGGTAAGGGCGGCCCCCAGTTTACAGCCAGCAAGAAAACAGGGACCTCAGCATAACAACCCCATGGAACTGCATTGGCTAACACCATGAGTGAGGTGGGAATTTATTCATCCCCAGAACCTCCAGAATGAGCTGGAGCCCTACCAACACCACGGTTTCAGCTTTGTAAGACTAAGCAGAGAACCAGCTGAGCCGAGCCGTAGCTGGACTTGTGATCCACAGAACTGTGAGGTGAATCATGGGTGTTGTTGTAAGCCCCCACATTTGTTACAGCAGCAATAGAAAATTAACACACCAGCCTATCAAATAATGGCAGCATGACCAAACAAAACAAGAGGACATGATGGAATTAACAGTAAGCTTTGCAGAACACACACTTCAGAACAGCTGTTGAAGTGTTCTCTGGCCGAGAAGGTCCGTGCCGTGAGGAGCACCGGTTCCAAAGGCCAAAAGGACCCAGCAGGATCCTGCCTAAGAGTTTACAAAATATTGGGTACTTGGTGGGGGGGGACCCAAATAGGTATGCACATGTATATCAGCTTTATGAAAGAAAAATATTTTGGAGATGAACCGTTTTAACTAAGTGGCCTTGTGCGGTGCTGTGAGTAAATGAGGGTGTGTGTATTCGTAGTTTCTTGTTTGTTTACCTAAAGGTTAATGTTGTGTACAGTCACAAATTGGTGAAAAGAAGGAATTATGCAAAGGGAAGATTGTTTTGACAATGGGTACATGCTGTCCCATTTCTATTTTATTTCTTTTGGTACAACCGTAAAACTTGGACAACTTTTTAAGATGTGTTAGCACAAGTTCTGGGTGTTATTTTATGTCCCTAAGTTCTGAAAGCTACTTACATAAGGCATGGACCCAGCTTGAAGCTACAGTGAATTGCTTTGTAATACAAATAACACTGGTAATGTGGAAGTTTGCTAATATGTGCTGTAGTCCCAACTGTAGCAGAGTATAAGGATTGACTCTGGAGCCAGGCTGCCTAGGTTTAAATCCTCCCTTCATCACTTACCAGCTGTGTAGCCTTGGACCAGTTACTTAACCTCCCTGTGTCTCAGTTTCCTTGTCTGTGAAAACAGATAATGAGTCAGTCTTTCATAGTTTATTGTGCGAATTTAATGTAAAGTGCTCCAAAGTAGCACCCAGTACATTGATTGGCAGCAATAGATGTTAGCTATGATTGTTAACTTCCCTGAAATCAGGACTTTCTGACTTCTTGGACCCAGGAAACAATTGATCCCAAGGATTCCCCAAGTGGAAATGACCTACCCATCTTCGACCAGCCAGGCAAACCAGGAAATCCTTTCTGTCCCTGGCTACTGCTGTTTTTCACTTCAAATTAGTGCGTCTTTGTAGATCAAGTTGGCATTGTAGCAGTGCATACCTTATCATATATTTCTTCATTTTTTTAACACGTTAGAAGAACATTTCTCTATTTACTGTATTATGGAAGACTGTTTCATAAAATGAGTTAATAGTCATGCTGTGAAATGGTAGGATGACACACATAATTTGGGAAATGCTGGGTTAAAAGAAGCTTTCTTACTCAGGACTTACTAGAGCCCTTACTATTCATGTAAGTTTTGAAATTCCAAAGATATATAGTGCATTGCTCCCCAAACATATTTAACCACAGAACATTTTTTTCAAGATATGCCTAATAAAATTTCCTGGAAGTGTTCTGCACATCCAGTTTGGGAAACAACTGCCCTATCATATGAGTGTATTTTACCACGTCACACATATGAATTGAGAGTCTTATGAATTATAGCTTGTTCTAAAGGAAATTTTATAGTTATAGATCCAAAATATATGTGTCTGTGTATGTGTATCCAAATTAGACTTAGATAAAGCAATGAAGAGTGTAATTCTTGTGTGTGTGTATTTTTTTTATTGATTTTTTTATAGAGAGAGGAAGGGAGAGGGAGAGAGAGATAGAAACATCAATGAGAGAGAAACATCTGTCGGCTGCCTGCTGCACATCTCATACTGGGAATCGAGCCCGCAACCTGGGCATGGGTGCCCTGACCGGGAATCGAACCTGCAACCTCTTGGTGCATGGGGCAATGCTCAATCCACAGAGCCACACTGGCCGGGCAAGAGTCTAATTCTTACTTTATAGATTAAAAATGATCCTGGCCTGGTCAGAGTAATGGTCTTTCCCGGTAGCCCTCTGACAGAGATAATGAGGACCATGTTGTAGAGGACATGATTCTCCACTTGGTAAAGACTGAGTCATTCAATACATGTTGAATTGGGCATTCTAGGTCTGTCATCCATAAATTTAGTGAGACCTTTATAAAACAATTTGTATTTATAGTCAGCACCATTTATTAAGATGGATATGGTTAGTATTCTCCATGTGAAGAAATTCCTTTCTTTTGTCCTAAACTTACCTCTCAAGGATTGACCCCTTGATTTGATAGTCAGCATTGGTGAACACAGCCACCGTTTCCTCTTACTGGTTTTATGGACTTCAGCCTTATCCCCCTCTTGGGTTTTATCTTTCTAAACTAAAAATTTTCCATTCTTCCCTATGTCAGTTGACTGATACCAAGAACTGTGAAGGATCTGAGATTTTACCCTAACAAATTAGCTTGCCACAGTTTCATGGACGCAGGCAGAAAACACAAGACCACCTGGGTTAGAGACAAAAGATCATTTATGACTCATGGCAATAGTAGTAGAGTGTCAGCATTTGCTCCAGTTTCTAGATCCCCAGTTGCCATAGAGAAATGAGAAGAGGGCCAAGTGACACCTATATACACAACAGGTGTGTGGCAGAAAGCAAATCCCAAGCTTAGGGAGCCTGACTTTCATAATGAGCAGTGTGGTCACCTAACCTTTGCCCCAGCAGGAGACATTATTATGTTGAAGAGTAAACAGATATGCTGGTACTTTAGAGGGAGACACTATCTCTATCATCCAAGGCTGTTCACTTGAAAAACTAGTCCAGGACCAAAGCAGTCAGTGCCTCTACTCACATGTGCAAAAACACAAGGTACCCATGCAAAATTGTTACAGCTGTCTCCTGCATCCTTCACGCCTCTGTTACTTGCTCAAGGTTCATCATATACATACCAAGGTCTGTGGCCAGACCTGCAATATTTGGATGAATATAATTTAATGCTTTTATGTCTTGTCACAGAACATAAACTCTACAGAGACAGGGACATTTGCTTTGTTTACTTGGATATCCCAAGGGCATAGAACTGTATTTGGCATATAGTCTGCATTCAATATATATTTGTTGAATGAGCAAATGAACTTCCTATGTCCTTTTTATTGGGATTTATAAGTGTATTGGTTTTGACGTACAGACACAGCAATTTTATCAGTACCACCAAGAGACTTCCCACGGTGATTCCTGGAGTCCTCTGCCTGAAACATGCCCCCCCCCCCCCCAGTTCACCTCCTGGCTCAGCTCATCCTTCAAATATCATCTTACATGTATTTCCTCAAAGGGGCCTTCTCTAACCCCAAATAAAATCAGGACCCTCTGGTATTCACTGCAATAGCACCTTGTTCTTTTCTTTCATGGCACTTACCACCATGTGCAATTACATATTTATTACTATAGTGTTCTCTATTTTAAAACCTGTTTGTCCCATTACTCATGAAGCTATGGACCATCTCTATTTTGCTCACCACTGTATACCTGATATCTAACAGAGCATAACCTAAGTAGGCACTGAGTAAATAAGTAATGAATGAATGAACATGTTGCAGCCCGTAGCTCTGAGCCTATCATTCTGAGGAGCTTTGGCTTAAAATGGGCCAAATGCATTATTTGTCCCTTGCCTTCCTCAAAACAGTTTTGACATATTTCTCCCTATTAACACAATCTCAGAAGTTTTTCTTCAGTGAAGTTTAATTGTTTTTTATTTTATAGTCCCAGAAAGCACTTAATTTTCAGTTCAGAGATGTTACATCAGTTTACTAATCAAAATGATGTATACATATTAAATAGATACTGATCCTAGCATTATTTCTTCCTATAGTTCACACTAATGTTTACATTTAGATGTTCAACACACATCATAGGAAATAAAACTTACTGCAACCAGGAACTCCTATGGTTTTTCAAAGAATATTTGAAAAACCTACCATTTGGTTAAGATTATTCTGGGTACTGGAGGAGACAGCAAAGAAATGAAGGACTGCTCTTCACTTCTCAGTAAGGTCTGTGGCCAGACCTCAGGAGGTTTTAACCTACATGAGCAAATAAGAAAACTAAACGTGATGTGTTTGTGGGTAATAATTTGCAGGTATTAGACTCTGTGCATATGGACGTGCTAAGCTGTGTGGTACAGATTTAAATACTGTAAGAGCTTAGAAAAATTCAGTATTACGCCTGGCCAGTGTGGCTCAGTGGTTGAGAGTCGAGGTCACCAGTTTGATTCCCGGTCAGGGCACATGCCCAGGTTGTGGGCCTGATCCCCAGTGGGGGGCATGCAGGAGGCAGCCAGTGGATGTTCTGTCTCATCGATGTTTCTCTCTCTCCCTCCCTCTCCCTTCCTTTCTCCCTAAAAATCAATAAAGAAAAAAATTTAAAAAGAAAAAGTCAGTATTACTCCAAAGTAGGCTAGAATAACAGAAAATCATGAAGTTAGTCCTGAGCTGGATTTTGGAGGTACTTGATTGGATCTTTTTTTTTTTTTAATCCTCACCCGAGGACATTTTTGCATCCATCTTCAGATAGAACGAGAAAGAGAGAGAGAGAGAGAAAGAAACATCCATGTGAGAGAGACACATCAAGTGGTTGCCACCCACACGACCCCAGCTGGGGCCAGGGACAAACCTAGGTACGTGCCCTCAGCGGGAACCGAACCCGGGACTCTCTGGTCCGAGGGCCGACGCTCTTAACTGCTGAGCCAAACCGGCCAGGGCACTTGATTGGATTGTTAACAAGAACTTCATTAGGCAAGCCATAGAAATAGCAATGTATTCTTGAAAAAGCAATACCTGGCTGGAGTGGAAGCTGTAAACTGGGAAATAGTCTTTTATGCACAATCGCTGTTGGACTATGAGAACTGCACACAAGTCTTTACGACTTTTTTCCCATCCAACTTAACAGTGTAGAGTGACGATGCCACGCCTTTGGGCAAACACAGCTGGGACGAGGGAGGCCAAAAGATGGAGCCCTGCTAAGGAGTACCCACGAAGTAAACAGACTCTGAAGCAATGACTTGGAAGTTCATCCAATGTTCCCATAAATTCCAGCTATTACCAGAGATGAAAGGGAAGTGAGAGACCTGAGGAACAATAGGAAGGAGTGTTCCCCAGTCGCCTCCAACTGCCTGTTTACAGTAGGGGAGGAGCAGCAGGGCTGCCCAGATGGCAGAGCCAAAGTTAGAGCGAAGTTTCCTTGCCCTAAGACCTCTTTAGGAAATCCTGTTTGTGACGGTGGCTTCACTGCAAAGTAATCAGGAGCCCTCCCTGGGCTGTGGAAGCACACTTCTGGATCAAGCCGTGGTTTCTAATGAGTTTGAAATCTTATTATCGTGTGTGCTCAGCAAGACACAAACTGCCTATCGGGTGAGCCCTGGGTCAGACCTTATTTTGCAAGCATGTACTTATCGTTGAAATGCTAGTAACACAGTAGCTTAAAAACAAGATAAGCCTCATCTTTTTTTCCTGCGTGACTATGTTGAGGAATGATGGTTTTGATGGCCTTTAAAAAGCAGGAAAGGGCAAAGCCCTGTGATGCCATTGCTTTGGCATGGCATTACTTCATGAAGAGAATTATCGTAAAAGCCTGAGAAATACAGTTTATGACTGATGAAAGCTGGGTGAAGACACCATAGAATCCAAACCAAATTAACCCAGAAGGTTCATCCCCGAAGAAATCCACTTTTCCACCCACGTTTGGGGTCTGCCCTTTTCTCCTCCCTTCCTTCTGCCACTCAAGTGCTTTTGGATACAGGGTTGGACGGTTTGCTTACTGTGCCAAACCTCATGAAACGGGATTTGTCTTCCCTCGCGGACAGGTGGCCAAGCTATTACAGAGAGGGCTCTGCCTGGCTGCTGGCCTCTTTGGAAACTCCGCACTGTGACGGCCCAGCGCCAGGCCACATACCTGACCCTGTGGCCTCTCGATCTGGAGGCCCACGTTGGCAGCCCCGGGTGGTGACAGCTTCGGTCAGTTGGTGTGGAGTTCCACTGGCAGACAGTGGGGAGCAGGGGGGCGTGCGGTTCCCTGTCGCTTGTGGGTGCAAAGAAGAAGCCTCTGAGCCTGGGTGGTTGCGAAACAATAAAATGGCTGCGTTGATCATTAGACTAGTGGCTTCCTCCCTATTTTCAGGGTGGACCAGGCCTCGGGAAAGGAACTTTGGCCTTCTCAGACTGTACACATTACTTCATGGGTCCTTCTGCACTTATTATATGCATCAGGAGGAGATTTCACAAGCCTTTTTCCTATGAGACTAGTCATTAGGGTTAATTATTCAGTAGTTAGAGGAAATGTTACGATGCAGAAAAATTGGCCTCTGGAAGCCAGGGAGTAGAGGGTCTCAGAACATCCAATTGCTCCATGAAGAGAGTACACAAGCATTTTATTCCAGTCTTTGGACACAAGGAAATATCATGATTTGAGTTCTCTTACACATAAAAAATATTCTCTTCTTAGCTATAAATGGTCTCCGGTCCCAAGTCCAAGTATTCTTAGGGAGCTTGTCTTCTAAAGAAAATGCAGTTGGAATCCAGTAAAGAAGACCCCTAGGTCTTTTGTGCTGTTGGCCTACAGCAGACTCCAACATCTCTACCTGTGAGGTACTGAAATTACCATTTTCAGAAATACAGAGAAGGTGGGTCAGGACTCGCCAGTGCTGGTTTAGAAAGCCCTTTGGTATTGAGTGCTGTGTCTGACCACTGTGCAGACGGCATTCATAGAAAGAATTGGACCCGGTTCGTTGCTTTTGCCTCTCACTCTCCCCGCTGAGGGCCCATGCGAATTTGCTGGTTTGGCCTTGTTTCCTTAGGATCCTCTGGGCCCATTTCTTTCATCATCTTCACTAAAGCTGATATGACAGTTCTGCAGGGAAGAAACAAATAGTACACTTGGATGACCTCTGCAAAGCACAGAGAGTTTTTCCCTCTTATCCCTGATTCTGAAGTGATTTTCTGTATTTTATTTTTGATTAGGGCAGTCCTAGACTAAATAGTAAATCTGGTTTATATCCTATTTGGGATGTTGCACTGGGTGGAGAGAGCATTCGTGATAAAGCACATGGACTGTAAAGTGGTGGTTGATCTGCTAAAAGAACCCAAGCAGTAAAGCACCCTTGGAAAGTACTTAGACTCCAGCTGTTACCAAAGATAAAAAAGAAGTGAATAGACCTCATCAGCTCTGCCTCTCCTGTGTCATCCTTTAGGTTAAATGTTACCTTCTTAGAGGAGCCTTTTCTGACCACTCCATTCTTATTCTTCACCAGAGCATCTTATTTTCTGCATAGCACTCACACTTATTTTTTTATATATATTTTTTTCTTTATTGATGTTAGAGAGAAAGGAAGGAAGAGAAAGAGAGATAGAAACATCAACGAGAGAGAACATCAATTGGCTGCCTCCTGCATGCCCCCCACTGGGGATCAAACCTACAACCTGGTCACGTGCCCTGACCAGGCATCGAACCAGCGGCCTCTTGGTGCATGGGTCTATACACTCAGCCACTGAGCCACACCTGCCACACACTCACACTTATTTAACAATTGTTCTTCTTTCTCCCTTCCTAAACTGGAGGCCCTACAAGGTCAGGGACCACATCAGTCCTGTCCTTTCTGTGTTCCCTGCACTCTGCACAGTGAGGAGTAGGTCACAGACTCCCAAGTGTGCTAAAGGAATGAATGAACTCCTGAGGTGCTGAATGGCAGACTTGTTCTGTGTTCTGGTAGGTTCACAGTTCCTTGGGACCACCTCTTTCTTTTCTTAGATTCAGCTAAAGAACATTACTTGGTCTCAGCATCAGCTTACCAGGGTGGTTTCCATCCATTAATTTTTTTTTTTTTGAACTGGAAATTTTGTTCAGTCAGAGTCTCACGTCCATTAACAGTTCCACAGTCATATCTGAAAGATGCCACATAGTGAAGTGGTTGCTAGAACTGGCTTTGGGGCGTCTGGTTCTGGCTTTCTCACATCTTGGGTGGGTAATAGTGACTCATTATTAACCATCTCTCAACTTCAGTTTGCTGAACTGTAAAGTGAGGACACTAATATTAGATCTCCCACCTTGGGTTCATGTGAGGTTAGAGAAAACAGCATATATGAAGCACTGAGCTTTGTATTTGCGTTGCATATGCCGAGTAAAACTTAGCCACTGTTACTGTTCATGTTGTTAAAGTACCTTGGTGTATCGTCTTTCTAGAACAGGATAAGGGGTGGCTTCTCATTAGAGGTAACATCAGACATTAAGAGAATTCAGAGTCAAAAAGCCTGTGACCTGGAGTACTGGGATTGTAGGCAGAATTATATGCCTAGAGCACAAGTTATGAACTTAGGTCATAGTCGACTGGGCGGTATGGCCAAATGACTCAATACTTAAGTAATGACTAATCGTTGCAGGGCTCCTATGTCTCTTCCTCTCCACCCCACCACAGTCGCCACAAAGGCTAGGACTGATCCTAGAGTCTGGCCAGAGGCTGAGCATACAGTGAGCTTCAGTAAAGTCACTAATAAAGCTTAGAGAAACCAGGCAGGGCACGATGTGGTGAGGGGTTGACTAGCTCCTTGACAGGGACAAATGAAGGGCTCCTGTTTTGTTTTCCTTAGTACCTTACAGAATCAGGAGTACAGTCCCTAGCGTACATTGACTCTCACAGAGTCTCGTTCTGAACCACAGGAAGAAGTGCCTCATACCAGCTCATAGGGAAACTCCAAACAGTCAGCAGGAAGAAACTCAATCACAGATGAAAATGATTTTGTCTCACCATTCGTCTATGCAGTTCTGAGAGGGGAAACAGGAGACATTTGGCTATGCAACATTAATTGAACAGAATGTACTTTTAACTGTTCCCTTTCGTATCTGGGGTTGTGTGGCTGGCTCACTGGTTTCAATCAAGGAGAGAGCAATGACTTATGCATTTAATGATCTCACTGGACGTAGCCTGTCGTACGGATTTGTACGACGGACACGCCCCTCTCCCATCGCAGGTGGAGCTCAAAGAGGACCTCCATTTGTTTTCATATTTCTGAAACATGCAGGGTCAGCAAGCTGGATTTTTAAAATGAATCTTACACTTTATATAAGATTTACTTTAAAATAGTAGGTATGGGGATAAATGGTGATGGAAAAAATAAAATAAAATAGCAGGTATTGTGTTCTTTCACTTAAAAGTGTTGTAGAACACTTTTTAAAATACGAGTAAAGAGTATAAGACAAGCCTAGAGCAAGTAAGAAAATGCTAACAAATATATAATGGAACAATTAAATGGGCACAGAATTTATGCCCAGCCAGTGTGGCTTAGTGGATTGAGCGTCATCCCATGGACTGAGAGATTACCAGTGAGGGCACATGCCCAGGTTGCTGGCTCGATCCCCAGTAAGGGAGCGTGCAGGAGACAACCAATCAATGTTTCTCACATTGATGTTTCTAGTTCTCTCTCCCTTTCTCTCTCTCTCTAAAAAAATCAATAAAAACATATTTTAAAAATATATATATATATATATATATCATGATCTTATTTATTTGTATTTACATGTGCCCCGGGCCCAGCCAGTGTGGCTCAGTGGTTGAGCATCAACTCATGCACCAAGAGGTCGCAGGTTCGATTCCCAGTCAGGGCACATGCCCAGGTTGTGGGCCCGATCCCCAGTGGGGGGCATGCAGGAGGCGGCCAGTTTCTATCTCTCTCTACCTCTCCCTTCCTCTCTCTCTAAAAATCAATAAAGAAAAAAAAATTTTTTTTAATAATAATCAAATAAAAATAAATGTGCCCTGGCGCATAGTAGGCATAGTGAATACTTACTGAATGAATGAAATTTGCAGCGATCTTTAAAGAACGATTGTGGTGCACATTCTTAGAACTAAAGTTCTGCTTTCCCACAACTAATCCCTGGAAGTGGAATAGATGGGTAAAGAATATTCAAACTTCTAGGGCCTTTGATAGATGGAACTAAATTCCCACCTAGAAAGATTACTTTATTTTCCCACGCATGACTTTCACTACAGTCTTAAGGAGGAGGATTGAGATTAATGTCTGTGAAACACCCAGAGTAGGACCCCACAGTCGTCAGTCAGAAAAATAACAGCCATTCAAGTGCTCTTCTCTCTATATGTAGGTTAGCTTCTGTCAAGACCAAAAGATGGGATCACTAACAGTTTTCCAAAGCCTTCAGTCTTATATGATGGAGTGTTTGTCAATGCAGAAAGCTCGAAGTTGGGACAGAGTCTGATTTTAGTTGAGCCAGTCATATATCATACCATATACCCTGCTCTTCTAGTATCTGTTGGAAAGCCCTATCGCCTGTCCTAGGCCTGGAGTCTGCTATGTCGAGGTAGATGATGAAGAGGAAAACCTGGTTCCTGTTTGAGATTGGCTAGCATTGAGCACCACTGTGATCAACACAGAACCTGAAACGCCTCCGTCATTTGGACTTTGGTGCTGGGTTCTTAACACACTTCAACACCAGCATCCAGCGCAGTTTCCGAAGGGGGCCAGGTCAAGGTGCAGGCTGTATACACGCTCCGCGGGCAGCTGAGCAGTTTGCCCTCTTCTGCTGACTGGTGCCCAGGGCAACCCTCACCAGCTGACTTCAGCCTCCAGCTAGTTGAAGCAGGGGAATATTATCGCCTGTCCGTACATTATACAAATTATTAAGGAAAACCAAGAAGAGGCTATTCAGAGAGGTCCATTTGGATTCCAAAGATGAGAACTCAGAGAGTTGTACCATGATTTGGATGTGCTTATGTTTTCCCCTTTGGCTTTCACTGGCTCGTGTGTCCGCGAGTGATGACAGTTGGGCTGATTGAGAGCCGTTAGTCAAATCCAGTAATAGTATTAATCTGTGGTTGGAAATGACTGTTAAAGCAAGTGCCAGGCTATTCAGTTGTGGTTTCTCTTCCAGCTTCCAATCGTGCCAGGCTTCCAGCAGCAGGAATAGAGGCTGTGGTAAAGGAAACCGTTGGTAAACGAAAGAAACCAGAAACTGTCACTACCCATAACAACGAGACAACAACAAAAAATTACAGAAAAGGAGGGGGAGACAAAGGAAATTGTACAGAGCCGTTTAAGCCTGCACAGTCTGATGTGATCATGAGGGTTGAGGCCAGTGTGGTGGTGCCTTGGGCACTGACTCCAATTTTCCAGGGAGAACAGGAAGGCTTTAAGTACCAAACCCGAGCTCTCCAGTAATACTGCTGAGCAAGAAAGCTTTTCTTGAGGGAAGAGGATGACTGGAGTTTAACCGAAGCTGTTTTTGTCAGCTTCTCAGACCATTACTCCACAAAGGAGGCCAGGGGTCTGTCTGGTCACCAGATTATGTCAAAAGACTTTACCCCATAATCCTCTTTGCTGAATTTTCCAGAACAGATGCTCAATAATGTTGCTACTACCATTCATCAGTTATCAAGAAATGCAAGTTGTAACTGAGAAGCGCTTGGCAATCAAGGTCTCCAATTTGCTGTTTTTATTTCAAGAACTTGAGACTGGCAGCTCTCCACGTGTGTTCACCAAAGCCCGGAGGTGTTTGTTTTATACTGTCAAAAGAAAACATCTTTAAGTAAATCTGTATTCAGTGAACTGAAAAATTAAATGTATCTATAAAGGAACAGAGGACATAAGAGTAACAGTAACATCCGAGAGACTCTGAGCACAGTACACCCGAAGTATTTTACTACCTCTCAACCAGAAAGTAGCTCTTTTTACCAGCTCTTCTACCATATTTCAGTGTTTCTAAGATGTCCCTCATTTCAGAGTTGATTATTTCTAGAATCAGGATGTAAGTTACAATCGATTGTGGTTGCATCTTAGATTGGATGAAATACAGTGGTTCTGCTTAAAAAGCAAAAGTTAGTAATTTTCTGCATATCATTGGTTTCCAATAGCTGGTTAAGTCTAGGGGTCATAAGACATTTTCAAGCACTGGCAGAGAAAACGTATTTAATTTGTGGACATTTTTATTATAATTTAGTATGCAAGTGATATTCCTTGGGGCCTAAAAGGAATAGACTAAAGAAACTGAGGCTCAGAGTTAGCAAAGCCCTCACGGGTCTCAACTGATTGATGGCAGAGCAGGACTGGGGTCCGTGCCCAGCCTGGAGGGTCCACACAGGGTGTGTTGTCCTGCCGCGTGTTTGAGCCCAAGCCTTACAAAGCAGGACTCAGTGAGGCAAACCCCACATTTGCTCTGAGGCGTCCTTCTATCTGAGCATTGGCAGAACTCCCAAACAAGTGGGGAAAGGTACCAGGAAAGTTCAGCCTCAAATGAGTGGATCAGTTAAACATGAGACAGTGAAACGTTGTTCCGTGATGGCCGCGGGATTGGTGTGGCCGTGTTACTCAGCTGCTCCAGACTCAGCCTGCAGACTCTTCCCTGGTATCAAGGCCTTCCCACTTTCAGGTGCCAGGTCCAAGGATCTGAGTTCCATTTTCAAGGAAAATGTGTCCCTCAGTTACCATGTCAAGCCTGCCAGTGATGATCGTGAGGTATAGATGGTCAGGAAGTCATTATCCTTTCCATTAGAAAGTAAATATTGATTTTTTTCATCTCTAAAATATGACCAGAGTAGTTTCGGAATCCAGAAGCCGTTTTTGAGTAAAATGTTCAGTTGCAATTTAAATCTTCAATTTAGTTAAGTGTGTGAAACCTCTTACAACCTGACAGACAGCCTCCTGCAGCCACATAGTCTTAAGTATATAAGAAATACCCCCAGGGAAGGGCTGGGCAGGGAGGAGGAAGGGGAGGAAACCGGGCGACAACTGTAATACTGTCAACAATAAAAATGCATAAGAAAAAGAAATACCCCCAAAGCTTTTTATTAATATCTCTATAGTCATCTTTTTTCTAAGACCATACATTTATAGAGATGGCAGCATATAACTGGATTTTTATTTTCATTCTTAACAAGTTGTATTGCATTTTTCATATTAAAAGTAATACATTAGCAAAATTTTAGAAAGTTTGATTTAGAAAACTTCAGAAAAGCAAAAAAAAAAAAAAAAGGGTTGGGGGATGAAAATTACCTATACCCTGTAGATAAATAACATATCTTACCATTTTCTTCATATCCTTTTCTCTAGTATTTTTGATACATATTTTATATAATATTTTGTATTATGTAAACACACATTTAAAATATATATTTCCAATCTTTTTAATATATATTTACCAAGCATAATTATTGCTGTATATATTTTTTTGCCAAATATTTTGCTTGTATGACTGACAAAACCTTTTGCCCTTGATGTCTTTCTCTTATAGTTGTTAAGCCAAATACATGCAGACAAGTTGTTCCTCTCTAGAGGAACAAACAGATTATAAATAGAATCATACACCCTCAACCTCCTAATTCTTATAAATTCATTTGTTTCATAAATAAATTAAGTACTTTGTACTGAGGCCAAAGATGGACCTTAATGTTTATTTTGTAACATGTATATTTAAATGTGCTGTGGTTGTTTGCACTGAAATATATGATAGATTGCATTTATATATATATTAATATATATATGAATGATAAAATAGTATCAATAAGACATCATGATTAACAATATTGATTCCAGCTCCTACACTTACCACATACATGACTCTGTCTGTTTAAGTTACACAACTCTCCTAAGCCCCAGCTTCCTCATCTGTAAAATGAGGAGAGCGATGCCTATGTTTCAGGATTGTTTGTAAGGATTAGAAAAAATATGTCTTACCTATAGTTCTTATCTCATTTCATTCAGCAAAATTACCTGGCTGTGTTAGAAATTCAGAAGTAGAAATTCACAGAAGTATTACCAATAGTAAATAAGCAAAAGAATAAATGTTCAAACTCAACACTCAATCAGGGAAATGCACATTCTAACAGCAATGTATTAATGCATTTAGAAAGAAGTATATTTCATTTATTACAATAGTCTGGCATCCAGAACAGCATCTGACACAGTAAATATTCTCTGAAGGAAGGAAAGAATGAACGAATGCACAAAATACACATGAAGCCCTGGCCGGTTTGGCTCAGTGGTTGGAGCGTCGGCCTGCAGACCAGAGAGTCCCGGGTTCGGTTCCCGCTAGGGGCACGTACCAAAAAACAAAAAAAAATTACAGATCAAGCCTTGAGCAAGTCATTTAATCTCTCAGGACCTCCGTTTCTTCATCAATATAAGGAAAAGACCATAGTCAAGCTCAGTTGAAGGGGGAGAGGGATGCTCTAATTAGCTTTGCTACCATGAGTACTGAATAAGGAAATACATTTCCCCCCATACAGGGTGGGGCAAAAGTAGGTTTACAGCTGTTTGTATAGAAAATAATACAACAGTTAATAAATAATAATACAAGAATAAAATGTGTTTCGAGTACTCACAACTATAAACCTACTTTTGCCCCACTTTGTATTTGTCGTTTTCCTGACTACATCATTTTTTTTTAGAGAGAGAAAGGAAGGGAGAGAGAAACCTCGATTTGTTGTTCCACTTATTTATGTATTCATGAGTGGCTTCTTGCATGTGCCCTGACCAGAGATCAAACCCAGAACCTTGGCGTATGGGGACGACGCTCTAACCAACGGAGCTACCCAGCCAGGGCCTTACTACGTCATTCTCAAAGTTTTTGAGCCATCAATCTTTGAAAATAGCACAGCAGAATATCATGGGCAAGTTAAATTCAAGAGATTTGGTCCAGAGATAGGACCAAAACAACAGCATTAAACTTTTATTTTTTCTATTTTGCTTATTTAGCCATAAGGAACCAAGGAAAAGAAATCAAGGGAAGTCAGAAGGGATAGAAAGTAATATAGTATTAAGCAAAAATGAATAACTTTAGAATGAGTGAGAGTTCATATTTGATATTGATTAATGGCATTACCTTTACTGAGCAGCTAATTTTACTTCTCAGCAGTTCTGCTTCATCCCCATAGTGTATTATTTTTGTAGCACATCTGTGGAACAGCAGCTGTGGTATCTGTTCTTTAACAGATGAGCAGAGGTTACGTGACGTGTGTGGTGTGCAGTGGGGCAGAAGCTGCGATATCTGTTCTTTAACAGATGAGCAGAGGCTGCATGGCCTGCCTGCACCCAGTAATTTGTTAATCAGTTACAGAGCCAGCATTAGGAGCTGGATCTTCTGTCTCCTGGTTTATCCTTCTTTCCATTACATGTGGCTAAGTGCTTCTGTCTTGTTTTAAAGGAGTCTTTCCAGGGGACACACCCCTCCGCTGTTCTAGGAATAATGTTGTTACCTGACAGACTGGTCTGCCAGGATGACCATTTTCATGTGTTTTAGGAAGCTAGAGTTTAACCTTTTTTTTTTTTCTTCCCAAGAGGAAGTAGCAATAAATCGTGTACCAAAAATAACGCCTTAACAGCTAAATTCTGCTTAGTAGGTAGTTTCCCAAGGATGATCCAATGCAATGAGTCATCACTGTAAGTGCTTATTAGCACATTATTTCTCTTTATTACTAACCCCCAGTGCTTTTGGGTACATGTTTTTTATTTAACCTTTAGAGCTTTTCTAGGAGGTTCACAGTCTTCACACTATGAATATAAACCATCCCCCATATGTTCCTTTTTTTTTTTTTTTTTCTGCTTCTACTTTTCAAATCTAGCATAACCCATGATTTAAGGGAACAGACAGGATTATGACCTCAGACAAGAGCGACAGTTTCTCCAATTGGTAGCAGCTCCATCTTATCCCCAGTAAAAATATAAAAAATGTAGAGTAATATGAACAAATGTGTGGGATCTATACTATTAAGAAAACTAGCCTGGCCAGTGTGGCTCAGTGGTTGAGCGTCAACCCATGCACCAAGAGGTCACCAGTTCAATTCCTGGTCAGGGCACATGCCCAGGTTGTGGGCCAAATCTCTAGTGGGGGGCATGCAGGAGGCGGCCAATCGACGTTCTCTCTCATCGATGTTTCTATCTCTCTCTCCTTCTCCCTTCCTCTCTAAGATCAATAAAGGAAAAAGAAAACTATAACACTTGATTGAGAGATATAAAAGACTTACATAGACGTAGAGAATTTGAATATTAGAAAGATATTACATTTTCCTGAATGAGGAAATTGATTATTGAAATACGATCTTTGCAAATTCATTTATAGGTTATGAAACTGCCATCAGAATCCCAGTAGGATTTTCTAAAATGCATTTGGGAAGAGTTAAATTAGTGAAAATAGCCAAGTATTTTTTTGTTAAAAAAGAAAAAGAAAAAGCTACGAAGGGATACTCCCACTACCAAGCACTAGGCGTTATGCTGCTTCGATAATAACAACAGATTGGTTCCAGCAGAAGAAATGACAGACATTAATGAAACAGAATAGGGAGCCCAGAAAAAGGCCCCAATGTAGTAAGTGATATAATTTATCATAAATCACAAACCCTGGAGGACAAACCCTGAATGGCTTGCTCCACAAAAGAGGTAGGGTAACTGGTCAACTCGTTTGGGAGGCGGAGGAGGGATGGTAATCTGATTAGATTAGATTTCTTACCACAGAGCGCGTAACAAATGGCTTAAAAAGTTAAATATTAAAAATGAAACCAAAAAAGGATAAAGAAACTGTGGAAAATACTGATGACCCAAGAATGGAAATAGACTTTCAAAGCATTAAAAAGTCACAAAGGAAAATATGAATATATTTGACTATATAAAAATTGAAAACTTTAGTTCATCAAAAAATTTAAATGCTACAAAGCTTAAAAACATATGGTGATCTTGGAGAAAATGTTTGCAATGAATATGAAAAAGGCGTAATATCTCTAATGAATAAAGAGCTTTTAAAATTAATTGGGAAACCACTGGCATACCCCAGTGGAGTAGGACCACTTTCCTGCCGTGTTGTGTATGTGTCACTGTGCTGAACGGGCTTTGTAAGGAGGACACAGTTCAGATGACACAAGAGAGCAAAATAAATGCACATCTTATTTTCCATTCACATATTCTTTGTTCAAAGGCAGTTTAAGGAAAGTACACATTATGCTATAAATACTTCAGGACAGTTTGTCCACATTGACACTTCCATTTCCTAAAATGAAACCCTCATTGGCCCACAGGGAGAAAAAAGGCTGGCTTTGTTAACCAGCTTTATTTCAACAAGCACGTCCATATGGTAAGAACTTCCTCTGATGAGTCATCCACAATTGTCAAACACCAACTTTCCTTTGTTTGACTTGTGCTTAGAAGTAAGGTCTGTGGAAGCACACTGCAAGACTGAATCATTTACTTGTGTGTTTTCATATCTGAATTTGCGTCTGTCGTAAAACCAATGTGGTCGCCAGGAAAAACTGCATTCTTCAAATATCACTGAAAAAAATCCCATTCAAATGGGTCTGTTCTGTCTAGATAGTCTGTGAAATTTCTAAAGAATGTTGTGGGCTTTGCTTCCTGTGCTAAATCGTTGAGTTATCACACATTATTGGATTTCACCCAAAATGTGCTGGATAGGAATGTTACATTCATACAGGATACCAGTTGCCTTTACCATTTAGAAAGGGGAAAAAAGGAAAAGTTTACTACTGCTCCTTGTCATAAAATATAAACTCTTAAGAGGGTAGGTGGAAATGTGTGTGTGCAAATCATTTTTTAAAATACAGGGTGGTGCAAATATAGGTTTACAGATGTTCATATAGAAAATAATATAGTCATTGATAAATAATAATACAAGAATAAACTCTTTTTCACGTACTCACAACTGCAAATCTAGTTTTGCCTACTTCTGTCCTTGATTTTCTTCTTTATAGAGACTCGAGTTGTATTCAGTCTCATCTTTGTTTTGACTGATTGTTTCTTTGTTCTTGTTCAACCAAGGACCATATAGCCAGGATTCAGATTCTGCCCTTGGGTATGGTGCCATCCTTAGTTTGTTTGAAGGAGATCTTTAGAGATACCACCTTATCCACGTTCCATAAAAGAGAGAAAAGGATTGATGTTGTATGATTTCTTTTATGCTGTTTACTTTTCTCTGTTTTGCAAATTTTCTACATGCATATATATTTTTTAATCAGCAAAATAATTTATTTTTTGAAGTACGTGCCCATCACTAAAAATATAAATGCAATAAATAAGTCTCTTAAAAAATTAAGCTGGCTCTTGGGCCAGTAAAATTTTATTCTGAGAAAATAAATGCTGGCTTTTGGTTGATTGATCACTGCACTAATCTCTCAATACTAGAGTCATATGTAGAAAACATCACTGATAGTCAAAGGCCAGCACCCATATTTGTATGCTAAGCAGATGTGTGTTTTTTTAAGATTAGTTTCTTGATTTTTAGAGAGGGAGGGAAAGAAACATCAATATGAGAGTAAAACATCAACCAGCTGCCTCCTGCACTCCCCCCAGGATCAGGCCCAAAACCTGGGCATGTGCCCTGACTGGGAATTGAACTAGCAACCTTTCGGTGCACTGGACTAAGAAGATTGTTTTCTTAAAGGAAAAAATGAGATATTCGGTGTTCCACTGTTTAGAGTATTTTTAACCAGTGATTGAATCCAATTTGAGAATATTTTTGATCATTTGTAATACTCTAATATGAGTGAAACTTTGGTTCCCTTTAGAGCAGAGCTGCTTTTTTAAAATAATTAGGCACTCCAACCAACAGACACTTCTGTTTCAGAAAATTTCTAGTGATTATTTTTCCCCCAAAAATCAACATTAAAACCTTCAGCCTTAGATTCTGTCATTTCACTGACAGATGGCTCTTGTCAATATTGGAGTGTTTGTAAGAGAAAGCATGTGCGTATGGGCATAGAGGTGATCATAATTATCTAGTCAAAGACACACCCACAGTAGAGCCCGTAAGACTCCCTTTGGCAAAAATGTTGTGTCAAAGACAAGACTAGTGGATTCTTAAATGAAAAGTAAGAAGTGGCTTTGAATGCCACATTTTTGTTATAATGTATATAATATTAGCTCTTAGGAGTGTGTCACCATTAAATAGGCTTTTACATTTTCTAACTTATTCTTTGTGTATTGATGTCAGGCTATCAGAGAGAGAAAACTTGAGTCAGTTGGATCACCTTGGTTCACATAGTTCGGTTGTTTTCTGTGGTCTGTGTTGCTGATTAATTTCAGCACTTTCCTGCTATACCTAGATAGCACTTCAGAATCATTCTCATCCCAGCTTGCAGCTTATTACCTGCTACCAATCAATCATGTTGGACACCATGAATTCTCCTTGTTATTCTAGATATGTAGGTAGCTCCACCCCAATCTCTGTTGGTGGCCACCTCTTTTGATCATGCACTTCCCACAGACTCTTACTTTAGCTGTGTGCACTAAGTCATAGGCAATGCTCTTTCCCTGGGCAAGATGTGTGTATAAAGTTTCACAAGGCCTTTTACTAGAAGAGAGTAATAACATCTTGAATTACAGTATGAAGAGGGAGCTACCAGTGATCTAATCCCTTATTACATAGTAGCAGTGAGTTATTAGGAAGAAAGAAAATGAAATTTTCTGTCTGGACTACCTTTTTTTTTAAATCTTCACCCGAGGATAGTTTTCCATTAATTTTTTTAGCTACCGTGGAAGGGAGGGAGGGAGGGAGAGAGAGAGAGAGAAACATTAATGTGAGAGAGACACATCGATTGGTTGACTCCTACAGGACCCCGACCGGGCCAGGATCAAACCTGCAACCCAGGTACGTGCCCTTGACCGGGAATCAAACCCTCGACCCTTTGGTCCTCTGGCAGTGCTCTAACTGCTGAACTAAACCAGCCAGGGCTGGACCACCTTTTGTTCTCACTGTTTTGAGAGATGCTCATCTGATTTTTCAAAACATCCGTTTGAAATAACAGGTAATTTTTTAAAGATTATTCTTTTTAATTTTCTTTTCTATAACCTCTTGTCCTGGGTATCGTGGATAGGTTGAGCAGCCATCCCAGTTTGCCTGGGACAGAGAGGCTTCCCAGGATACAGGATTTTCAGTGTTAAAACTGGAACCATCCTGGGCAGACTGGACTGGCTGGTCACCTTATTCATGGGTGCCCTACCCCCAAATGGGCAGGTCTTGAGGAACATGAGTTCTGAGATTCTCACTCACAGATCACCTCCCTGTTACAGCTTTTCTTTCTATCCCTGGAAAGCACAGTAGGAAGAAAAGCTAGGAGCAGGGAGACAATTATGGGGTATGGTGAGGTTCACATTTCTTCTGTAGAATGAAAATAATTGATAAGCCCTGAGCCCAGTTAGTGATTAAAGCCTGACAAATTAATCTACGGCACTGATTTTGCCAGGTGTCCCTGGAAATCTCTGATAATCTGTTCTGTCTTCACACACCACCATCACCCTTATCCCAAATGCTCTTCCAGCATGTTGTCGTTGAAGTTACTCAATACCAAGCCCAACTTAAAATACAGTAAGTATTACAGCTGGAATTTTCATAAGGGAGGAGGTCCATCATCCAAGCTCTGTGGTTGTATGAAGAGAGAAAAGACAGCCTTCACCAGGGCGTTGAGCCTGAGATATCTGTCTGTGAAAGAAGCGTATTGCCCATGGTGAGATGGATGATTCCATGGGGGTCATAGACCCTGGACTTGCCTCCAGTTTCCTAGTAATTGGTAATACTAATATAAATGTTTCACCCTGACAAGGTTGCTTCTTAGGTTTGACTCAGATTTCTTTTCCTGGTTTTAGAACTTTCTTTGAAATGCAGAGTTGCTTAGTACTTGCTAGTGGTCTGACTGTAGGGTTAGAATGAGAATGACAATGCAATAATGTCTGTAGGTTCCTAGTCCTTAGAAAGTGCTTAATACATAGTCATTTCTTTCCTACCTGAAGAACTCCCACTAGACAGTATATAAAATGAACGCTTGGATCTCAGATGCAGAATGAGACAATCATTTATTGCTCCTATTGGACAAGAATGTGCCAGCCCGGCTTTCTGATTTCAAAGTTTCTGAAAGGTACTGATTTAGTAACATGAGGAAGGAAGTATTATGGACTGAATGTTTGTGTGCCTCCCAAAAATTCAGATGTTGAAGCCCTAACCCTAATTTGATAGTATTTGGAGATGGGGCCTTTGGGACATAATTAGGGTTAGATAAGGTCATGAGGATGGGTCCCACAAGATGGGGTTAAGGCCCTTACAAGAAGAGACACCAGAGAACTTCCTCTTTCAGCTGCATGAGTACACAGCAAGCAGGTGGTTATATGCGAGCCAGAAAGAGTCCTCACCTTACACCTTCATCTAGGATTTCCCAGCCTCCAGAACTGTGGGAAATAGATCCCTTGTCTTAGTCACTGAATCTATGGTATTTTGTTCGGGCAGCTCAGGCTAAGACAGGAGGAGACAGCACTGGAAGAAAAGGCAGTTCTTTAAGTATTTAAGAGAAATGATTATTGCTGGCAAATAGTAGATAGTAATTGTTGAAGTGATAAGAAATGTTTGTGTGTTGTTGTTTTTTTATCTCAACGATCACTTAGGTTTCTTTAGTCATAGATAAAATTGACTAGGTCAGTTAATATATTAATTTGTAAGTTTTGTAATGTTTCAGAAATCTCAAGTGGTTTCGTGGGTTCTGGTTTAATTTGAATTCTGTCTTGCAAAGTGGGATCTCTCTTTCTCTCTCTCAGAAGTTACTCATAATCCAGTAAATGCAAGCCCTCTGTGGAGAAATAAATTATTCACATCTGGTAACAAGGAAAAGTTAATTCAGCTATTTATTTTGAAGGAAATCCCAGACTCAGAGTCCCCCGCTATAGAGATGTGGCAGCACACTCTCCAGCTTAGATTCATCCGCTCTTAACTGTGAGTGGCACCTCCTTCCCTGGTAGAGGTGTTTCTTCTGTTGATCTCTGTCTCAGTGACAGAACTTCATCCCAGATCCTTCTTGTTGTCCCAGTCCTTCCCAGGTGTTACTGGGGCTTTTAAATTTTTGCCCCCTGCTCTGTCCCACCAGCCCCTCTTCCTTTCTGGACTGGTTTCCTTCCAGTGCCTCTTTCCCTCCACACCCTCTCTAATCCCTCACTCTGTTTTGCCTTTGCTACACTTTTTCTCAACTCTTGTCTTTCTTTGTCTTCTAAGGAGCCCATCCCTGCCCTGCATGCCTGGGTGAAGTCAGCACCTAAGGGCAAAGTTCCCATCTTCTGTGCTTCTTGCTGCTTCCCTGATGGTTTTGGCAAGATTTTAGATTCATGGGACTAATTGTCAGCCAGCCCCACTTTTTAAATACCCATTATTTGCAGGCTGATATTGTCCAGTGCCACAGACCACTTAAGCATAAATGGACACAGCAATATAAATCCAATCCAGTTGGGCGCTAAGTGTGTATATGTCTATTCAAATGTACATATCTGTGCAAATACACATGCTCACACGCTACGCTGAAATGAACCAAGCAAGCGAATTTTGAGACGGGAGGGATTGAAGTTGATGGAAAGAAGGGAGAGAAAGCCTTCTTGGTAGGAGGACCAGTAATCATTCTTATGTATTAAATGAGTGCCAGTTATGGGCAGAGTGGGTGGTAAATTATGTGTCCTGGAGTTGGCCTTGTCCTCAGAGAGCTTCCCCTTTGGCTTTAGAGACCAACAAGTAAAGGAGTAATAGAAGTGGATTAGCTTAGGAGTAGGAAGAGGTGAGGTGAACAGGTCACATACATGTGATGTATGGCAAGTAGCTGTGTTGGAATTTTTTTTCTTCTAATTTTCAAAGTAATTAGTGCTCATAAAACGCTAAGTACAGAATAATAGAAAAATGCAGAAAACAAACAAATCCCCCATAATCTCACCATCCAGAGGAAAGCATAAGAGCAGTTGTTTTTATAAGAATGCCCTTTTTGTACGTAGACATCTGTTGGTTTATTATTTCATCCTAATCTGATTAATCGGGTGTTTGGGGAAAGTCAGATCATATTCGTAAATTATTCAGAACTTTCAGAGCGCATGTCTTCAAATGGGTACTTCATTGAATATGTGATAAAATAAATGTCTGTCACTGTACGTTAAACCATGTACTTAAGCCTTTCATATATTTTGGCCTAAAGCAGTTGTCTTAGCAGCTTTTTACTATCCTTTTGAAAAAAAAGTAGTTAAGAAACAGCTTTATTAACATATAATTCACTTACCACACAATTCACCAATGTAAATTGTGCAGTCCAATGGTTTTTAGTTTAGTATATACACAGAGTTGTGCAACCATCACCACAATCCATTTTAGAACATTTTCATCAACCTAAAAAGAAACCCATGACTATTAGCAGTCACTCCTCTATCTTCCCCAGGGCCCCCCATCCTAGGCAACCACTCATCTACTTTCTGGCTCCAGAGATTTGCCTCTTCTATAAGAGAAACGGAACCATACCATTAAGATGTGCTCTTTTGTGATTGGCTTCCTTTATCTAGCATAGCGCCTCTACCGGTCATCCATGGGTAGCGTCGTCAGTGCTCCGTTCCTTTCTGTGCTGAGTGCCAGGCTCCGCATTCTATGGCTCGGCTGCATCCTGTGTCTCCCTCCACCCGCTGGTGGGCCTTTGGGTCGTTTCCACTTTTTGGTGTTATGAATAGCGCTGCTGTGTACATTCATGTACAAGTTTTTGTGTGGACATACGTTTTCAATACTCTCGGGTATGATTACCTTTTTTGCATGTTCTTCATTCTCAAATTTCATAAGTATCTTTTTTTTTTTTTTAATCCTCACCTGAGGACACTTTGTTGCATTTATCTTCAGACAGAGCAGGAGGGAGAGAGGAAGGAAGAGAGAGACACATCGAGTGGTTGCCACCCACATGACCCCACCCGGGGCCAGTGACAAACTGCAACCGAGGTACGTGCCCCCAGCAGAACCGAACCCGGGACTCTCTGGTCCACGGGCCGACGCTCTAACCGCTGAGCCAAACCGGCCAGGGCCATAAGTATCATTTTATACATTATTTGTTATTATAAAGGAACAGGTTCAAAGGTAAGTTGATTATCTTCCAGTCTTCTCTCTCCCCCTGCCTCTGCTACCCTCTCCCACCTTTCTCATTCAGCCTGGCTTTACTAATAATGCAAATTTAAAATCATGCTTCTTCCTCCAAGTCATGTTCAGTCTTTCACCAAGTTCTGATCCTCTTCCCTTAAATGTCTTTGCGTCCTTCCCCATTTTCCTGTCCACCTAGTTTGGGTTCTTGTCATCTCACTTGTCCACTGACCTTGCCCATTGGCCTCCCTGGCTCCGTCTCCATCCCCTCCGATAAGCTCGGTAAACCTCTGCCATAGTAATCTTTCTAAAACACTGCTGTTTGCTGCTCATTGGAGTCAAACCAGCTCAGCCACTTACTGAGCTGTGTTTTCTTGGATGGGTTAGTTTACTTCTTACCTATTTTTTAAAAACTTAATCAGACTGCTTCTCAACATCCTACTAAAAATTAAATGATTGTCCTGGGCTTCTGTTTCCCACCAGCAAAATAAGATGAACTTCTGCCCTGGCCAGTTTGGCTCAGCAGTTAGAGCATCAGCCTGCGGTCCAGAGACACCCGGGTTCGGTTCCCGCTAAGAGCATGTACCTCGGTTGCAGTTTGTCCCCGGCCCCTGGTTGGGTCGTGCGGGAGGCAGCCACTTGATGTGTCCCTTTCACATCGATGTTTCTCTCTCTCTCTCTCTCTCTCTCTCTCTCTCTCTCCCTCTCTCTCCTTCCCACTCTGAACAAAAAATGGAAAAATGTCCTCAGGTGAGGATAAAAAAAAAAAAATGAGGTGAGCTTCTCTGTTTCATGGTCCTGTGTTTGTATATCTTGTCTCCTACAGGGGCAAGGATTATTATGGTAGTATGTAGTATATATGTGTATATTTATTTATAGATATTTATTAATTTATATTTTAATATATTTGTATTAAAATGTGTAATATAATTTAGATACATGTATATTATGTATTAAGGCCATATGCTATTTAATATATTTTTTGGAGAGAGGTTATCTCCCAGCACCTAATGCAGCCCCAGGTGCTTAATGAGTGGTACTTAGTGTTTTCGAAGTAAATCAATCCGTTGATTTTCTGCTTAATCTGGTTATTTGCATAGGTGGTAATTGTAAGGTGATAAACATTTATAACTCAACAGATACTAGCTCTAGAACTGAACATGGGAGCAAGTATAAAATAAGTGACGTTCCCGGGGTAATATTTTTCTAAAGGTCATTTTATGAACATGGAAAATTCCTTTTCTAATCAAGAAAGATAACAGCTAAAGCATAGCTGCAAGTCAAATGCAGGTACAGAGGTGTTCTATAGGGTGATCTATGACTTCCTCCTCTTTTCAGTACAGTGTTAGTATTGTAACTAAATGAAATCTTTCATCTTCCATTCTGCATGAATCATTTCCTTTTTAAAACAGACACATCAGCATACACTTCTCGTCTTCTAGAAAACATATCCTACTTTTTTTTTTCTTTATTGATTTTAGAGAAAGGAAGGGACGGAGAGAGAGATAGAAACATTGATGAGAAAGAACATCGATTGGCCGTCTCCTGCATGCCCCCCACTGGGGATCAGGCCCACAATCTGAGCGTGTGCCCTGACCGGCACTTGAACCAGCGACCTCTAGGTCGACACTCAACCCCTGAGCCACACCAGCCGGGCCATACCCTACTTCTAAATGTTGTTTTCCACTGTTCATTGAGATTATGAGGGATATTTATATGTTCTCTTAGTTGATTGTTTAAAAAGGCATGTAATCTGAAATGTCCTTTGTAATTTCACCCAAGAAAATTCTCTTCACTGATAAGAGTTTTTACCTGAAACTACATACAGAAGAAGAAGGTAGATTGCCAATTCAAAATTAATTAATGCTTATTGGAAAATTTGACATTTAGTCTTTCTGTTCTTGGTGATAAAGGTGTAAGAGTTGTAACAGGTGCATAGAATATATAGTGACCTCAGAGGAAGGACTATTAGGCTCAAATATGATTTAGACACCTAGACACCCACCCCATGGTGACTAATGTCCCCTTCCTTTCTTGTTCACTGCATGAATACTTTGTTATCATCTGTGGATAACAGTAGCCAGGAACAATAGAAGTATCTACCGTGTATGAGTGTGAGAAAGTGTGTGGGTATTTAGTTGCCACTTACTATAGGTCTGCTATAAACTTGGCATTTACAGATGAAGCAGACAGGTTCAAAGAGGCTGTGTGACTTTCCTAACATCACTCAGGGAGAGCTGGCTAGTGAGGGTTCACATGCAGGACAGCCCATCACCGAAGTGTATGCCCTTTCCCAAGTCAACAGCTATCCTGAAAAATCAACCTGTCAGAGGCAGGGAAAACATTAAGGCTTAAACTCTCACACATTCAAAAAAGGCTTGGGGAAAATCCTTGCTAAAAAACCCCCAGAACCATACTTGTTTTGGCATGACTGTGCCTAAGGTGATATGAGAAGAGAATTGACTTGGCTATGATTTGAAATGAGTGCATTTTTGTCATTATATTTGGCTATAATCCCCTTTGCGTTAGAAAAAAACACGTATATGTATAAATGAAAAATGTATTTCTTTCATAAAGAGTATCTGATCAACATTAACTAATATCAAATATAATGGTGAAGGGAAATGTTTGAAGAAAATACTTGGAAATAACCTAAAATTCCCTTTCGTAAAAACTCAGCAATGTTCAATTTCAGATATCTTCACCCTAATATTGTTTATCTTGTCAAATAGATTGCTTTCAAAGGGTAGCATGGCAAAGACCTTCCAGTAGAGTCCTCTGAAGTTTATGTGGGAATTTCAAACAGAAAGAGACGCAGGGCCATGAAAGACAGAGGGGGGTTTATGCAAGAGAATGTGAGTGTGGAGAAAATCTTCCAAAGAAAAAGGAGGATCCTAAGTGAGGTGAAGAGAAAAAAAATGTAGGTATAAAATTAGAAATGGGATTCATCCGGTCAAGGGCACGTACCTCGGTTGCGATTAGTCCCGGCCCTGGTTGGTCGTGCGGGAGGCAGCCACTCGATGTGTCCCTCTCACATTGTTTCTGTCTCTCTCCCTCTCTCCCTCCCACTCTATCTGAACAAAAATGGAAAAATGTCCTCAAGTGAGGATAAAAAAAAAGAAATGGGATTCATGAAATTTAGGTCCAACAAAGGTCTTTAGCTGATAATGTTTGTGTACCATTACCCAAGCACTTGGTTAAACTACTGGAAAGCCATCTAAAATACGTAATTGTAGTTTTTGATATGGCAAAATGCACAGAAGTTCCTGACTTGAAGTCTTGTGCTGTATAATAAAAGGATTTTTTAAGGTGTTTCCCCAGTCAAAGCAATTGCATTGTCTTTATTTGGGAATGTTTTTTGGTAGGTGTAATCTACAAAAAAAAAAAAAAAACCCACCCCCTAAAAAAAAAGTGTGTATATAAGGAAGAAATATTTTTAAAACTATAAAAATAGGCTTCAGATTTACTACTCTTGGGGGAATATCTCTATTGCTTATTTTATCTTTAAATAATTAGTTAAAAAGAATTAGTAAGTATGTCACCTGTGAGGGGGTTTATGCCTAAAAGCAGACAAGATGGGATAGCTTAGTGGATTCTCTCCCTGCAATGATTTGGAAAAAATGCATGGCTTTTTATCTTTTATGAGCCTCTGTCTCGTGGTATGTGATTGAACATTCCTCTCCGTCTTCAGCCTTCATGCACAGCCTCTATGAAGATTTCCAGGAGGGGTACATTTTTACACAGTGGGAAGAAATAGTTCAGAGTTATTTTGGAGCTCCTCAGCTTGTCCCTCTATCTCAGTCTCAGTCTTTCAGTGTCTTTTATTCCCCCCCCCTCCCCCACCCCCAACCCTCTACTTCCTTCCAGCTCAGCTCTATGTCATGGTAATAAAGAACCAGCCAAGGCCGACTCATGCATGTGTGTGTTTTAGCTGAATCATTGTTACAATTAAAAAAGTATTCAAGGCAGTAGAATTAAACTGTCCCTCACCACTAACCCAAATAATATAATCAAAGATTCTGTTCATCTTTGTCCACCTGAAATATACCATAAATTATATGAATTAAGGGATGTTTAACTCAGCTAATCTGAGGAAAGGAGAGTTATTCAAAATAATCTCAGTGAAAATACAGTCCTGTGTGTTTCTTCTTTACGTGGTGCACACAGCTCAGAGACCTGATACAGCCAAGACTTTTCCCATAGAGCCTTATTTCAGAATAGATTGTATCACACAAGGTCCCTGGAGCAGTCTTATTCTTACATCTTTGTACTGCACCATAGCACACCCAAGAGTTCATCATGTTGAAAGGTTTCATCCTTCTTCTGAATCCAGTAATCCTTTCCATGCTCCTTATCCTCTATCATAAAACTAGCTCAGACAAAATATTCTGAATTTTCAGCCAGAAAGTCAGTAGTTTGATCACTCACATTTGTGTCCAACCACTTGGTCAGCTGAGAGTCCTGGTTCCAATTTGGCCTCTTCCCTCTTTTTCATGCCCCATTTCCATTGTCTTGTGACTATGTATTTACATGCGAAGATCCATTTTTTAGGAATTAATTGCAGTTGGAGTTCTGTGGTTTTGTGTAATTCAAGCCAACCCACATCTGCTACAAAGCCAAGTTAATAAACCACAGAGTCCTACACCGCATCTTCCTACAGTGGCAAAAGTCGTTGTGATCTGTACACTGAATTGCTGCCTCCGAGTTTCTTGTATTCCTGTAGCAGGTTTTGCTGAGTATTCACAGAAGAGTGATTATGATTCAGACCCTTACTTGCCACACTCTTCATTAAAGGAGACCAAACTGACGGGCCAGCTCTCACTCGAGGATGGCAAGCACTTCTGGCTCTGGCAGGATGGTGGACTACATGACTTGCAAGTCCTCTGCTAAAACATCTAGCAGATGTTTAAAACTGTAGTAAGCATTTATTTAATGCATAATGAAATGAGCAAAAATGTGAGAAATAGCCCTGGCTGGTTTGACTCAGCAGTTAGGACATC
Source organism: Tadarida brasiliensis (assembly GCA_030848825.1). Lineage (NCBI taxonomy): Eukaryota > Metazoa > Chordata > Mammalia > Chiroptera > Molossidae > Tadarida > Tadarida brasiliensis. The sequence continues at coordinate 69,147,227 of CM061267.1, read as the reverse complement.
AGCCCACAGACCTAAGGGTCGTGGGTTTGATTCCTGGTCAAGGGCACGTACCTGGGTTGCAGGTTCAATCCCCAGCCATGGTCAGGGTCATGTGGGAGGCAGCCAATTGATGTGTCTCTCTCACATCGATGTTTCTCTCTCTCTCTTCCTCCCTCCCCTCCACTCTTTCTAAATATCAATGGAAAAATACCCTTGGGTGAGGATTAACAATGAAAAAAAAAAAAAATGTGAGGAATAATGCCAAGGGACAAAAACAAAAAGGCAACTGAAAACCAAAACAGTAAGGGCATGAGCCACTGCTGCTGCTGCTGCTGAGCTTCAGGCTTGGGCTTTAGTGCCCCTCCAGGTAAGAGCTGGTCTTATGCCTTTCCCAAGAACAACATCCATTCAAGTTAGTCTGCCTGGTTTGCTTCCCAATAGCCATGGCCAACATATTTATTTTACTTCATTATTATTTTTCCTTTGTTAATCCTCACCTGAGGATATTTTTCCATTGATTTTTTTTTTTTTTAGATAGAGTAGAAGAGAGGGAGAGAGAGAGAGAAACGTTGATGTGAGAGAGATACATTGATTGGTTGCCTCCCACATGACGCCAACCAGAGCCGGGGATCTAACCTGCAACCCAGGTACGTGCCCTTGACCAGGAATTGTGAACCCTCCACCCTTCGGTCCAAGGGCTGATGCTCTAACCGCTGAGCCAAACCAGCCAGGGCCAACATATTTATTTTAAACTGCTCCATGATGCTCGAAGGTAATTTCACCCATGCCTCTGTGGATATCAGTCTGGGGGACTTAGCATATTGACAGCTACTTTACCAGCTCATCAGCTTAAACTCATGCTCTCTGTTCTCTCTGTGCTTGCTGACCAGCCACACCCACCACTCCAGCCATTTGAGATCTATGCTTAGCAAGGAAGGGTCATTTGTGTTTGCTCCCAAACCTCATAAGACTGGCTGTACTTAGTTTTGTGATTAAGGAAACAGAGGAGTGTGGCAAGAAAGAGAATTGTTTTTATGCAACCCAAGTTCTGTGCTTTGGAAAGAAAGAAAAATGGCATATCAATTAAGATGTGAGCCAAAAAGGGAAGTGTAAAAGATTGGCTGGGGAAGAATTTAAAAATCTAGAAGGGTCATCAGTCAAGTAAGTGTCTGGAGAGGATGGAGGGCCTCAGTCAATCTGGTGAATTGATTTGTTCTTATTAAAGCAGAGCAAGAATGTGAAGACACTTAGACAAGTGCAAAGCAATTTGAGTACAGAATCCCGCAGGCACCGGCTTGTGAGACCCAGGTTCTCTAGCAAGTGCTCTTCAAGCAGTCCCTGTGCAGTGTCACCCCTACCCCCCGAGGCTTAGCTGCTGTGACCGACTGTGATGCAGAGAACATAATAACCAAAACAAAAGCATTACAGCACAGTCATGAAGCATTCAGGCTTTGGGGCTAGACCAACCTGGTTTGAATTTCAAGGCTGCAGTTTGTTGTGTGTCCTTAGCGGAAGTCATGAAACATCTCAGTTTCCTCACCTGAGAATAGGGATGGTGACAATCCTACCGTGCTCCTGGAGTGACTGAGAATTAGATGAGATCGCGTTTGGGGAGCACGAGGCCACGTACATCAGTGCTCTATAAACAGTAGCTGTGAAGATTCCACTGTGTGGCCGTTCTAAAACTTACACCTCTCACCTGGATATCTTTAAGACCCGTCTGGATGTCTTTTGGAACCCAACTCCATGATTCTTTGTGAATTTGGCTGCATGGGTGGTGGGCAAGTGGCCTGCGGCAGTTTGCTAGGGCTGCCAGAACAGAACACCACAGACGAGGGGGCTTCAACAACAGAAATATATTTGCTCAGTTTTGGAGGCTGGAAGTTCAAGACCAAGGTGTCAGCAGGTTTGGTTTCTTAAGGCCTCTCTCCTTGGCTCGTCTTCCTGCTGTGTCCTCACATGGTGATTTCTTTGTGTGCACACGTGCCCCCGGTGTCTCCTTGTGTGCCCAAATTTCCTCTTCTTAGGAGGACACCAGAAAGATGGGATGCAGGTCCGCCTGAAAGCCTCATCTTAACTCTTTAAAGGCCCTGTCTGTAAATACAGTCACATTCTGAGTTGCTAGGTGGGCTTCAACATACTAATTGAGGGGGGACGCGACTCAGCCATTGCCACAAACAAATTATTTTCCACTGTGTTTGAAAATAACCATTTTAGGAATAATAATAAATAGAAAGTATGGTTGAAGAATTTTAAGGTCTCTTCTAACCACTGAAATGCTATGACTTTGCAGGAGTCTTTGTAGATGACCTAGATAGTGAGTTTATTTATTGTGCGTGGAAAATATTCAAGGGGTCAGGTTTAAAGATTTATAAATTGAAATAGATTATTTTTAAAATACGATCTCTGTTAATAGGCTACAAATATTTTTTAAACACATTATTGCTAAAAAACAAAACAAAACCAAAAAAAACCTGTTTATGTCACTCACTGAGCAAGGAGTTAGGGAACATTTACATGCATACCATAGGTGCATATAAAATCGAATAAAATATTTATTAACCCAACACCTATTTAGGCAAAGCACTAAGCCAAAGGTTAGGGGCAGACCTAGAGCAGTCCCTGCTCTCAAGGGTTATCGATATATTGGGGAAATATGCCAGAGGTGTCGCCAAGTGAGCTGCTTTAACCGCCACTCAAATGCTCAGTGTAGGTGATGGGGGCTGTGTGTTCACGAGTGCCTCCCAAGTCCAGAGTTAGGATTTTGAACTTGAATGCTTATCTGCCATAATACTGGGAGAAAGGGCAGTGGTATAATCAGAAAAATAGACCCAGAGGTATCTCACTGCAGCATTCAGGACACGTGGAAGGAGAGAGACTCGTGAGGAAGTACTGTGATTGCCTAGTGTGAGGAGAGGGTGTTCTAGAAGGATCTGACCAAAAACAGTTTGAAAGAACAGCACATACCCCTGGTTGGAGACTAGGACAGTGATGTGTTCCACCTGTCATGAAGTTAAGTAGAACTTCGAAGCCAGGGCCTGTGTGTGATGGGGGCACTGCTACAATGACCGAGGTGAATAGGATCATCGTGATTATAAAACACAGGCATCAGGTACCACCGGTTATTCACGAGAGGCCCTTACCATGAGTGACATTCAAGAAAAGCTTTCATTTACCAAAGGGAAGATGTCTCGATTCCTTACTTCTTCCCCAACCTTAAGGAATATTTTGCTTGCTCTGGCTGGTTTGGTTCAGCAGTTAGAGCGTCAGCCTGTGGACCAAAGAGTCTCGGACTCAGTTCCGGACAAGGGCACGTACTTCGGTCGTGGTTGGGTCCCCAGCCCTAGTCGGGGTCATGTGGGAGGCAACCAATTGATGTGTTTCTCCGGCATCAATGTTTCTCTCTCTCTCCCCTCCACTCTATCTGAAGATGAATGGAAAAATATCCTCGGGTAAGGATTAACAAAAAAAAAAAGAGTATTTTACTTCCTGTTAAACAATGATAATGACAAATATGATTGAAACGTAACCTGAGAAGATTCACTGTTTAATATGTATCTTTATTCTTTTAGGCCTCTTTTTCGTGGAAGTTCAGATGTGGATCAACTAGGAAAAATCTTGGAGTAAGTAATAACTAATTTTACATCCGTGCCTGTAGCATTAAAACAATTACAGTGACTTTCCTCTGACGTTCATATAATACGTTTATCTCTTGTCTTTCCTACCCCAAGCTGCTGCTGCAGACAGGGTTACTGTTTGTGTGGTGAGTGGGGACATGGTAGACGTGCTGTTCTATGCACAGCCCATCATGACGTGTGGCCTGACCGCTCTGCTCGGGAGGCTTGTGTGTTTGTTGCTCGTGTGGATCTTTGCGCTGCTCCTCTTTCTTTGCTTGGCTGAGCTCCTGTTCTTTAGTTCAGATGTGTTGTCTGCCTGGGGTCATTTCATATGCATCCACCATCAGAAGTGGGGTGCTAGTGGCCTGGTAACCCATCCTTGCCCCCTGGGCTTCCTGTCCCCATGGAGTATCCGTTAGTCATCAGGTTGGTCTTGCATTGTTTTCCTGGACAAAGAATGGTACGCTCCACAATCCAGTTTTCTTTGGAGCACTGAAATGGGAAATGAGAATCCTAGGTTCCAATGCTATGTCTTTGGCTAAATAACTATGCAATCTTGAATAAGTCACTTACCATACCCTAAAAAGAGCTTATACCGTGCCTGATACATAGTAAATGCTTTTTAAATGTTAGCTATCATTATAATTCATTATTAATTGTTTAACCATTTTGTTCCTCAATGTCTTCACCTGAGAAATGAAACTTTAAATTCCTTCCTTGTGCTCAAATTCTTTGGCTCCAGTTGTCTGTTACATAGCTCCTCACTGGTCCCCAGAGTTCCATCATGCCTGCACGGGTGCATGTGGGGGTATGGATGCTTTCGTGTTTCTAGAATGTGAAAACGGGGCTTTTCTCCTCACAGAGCATGCCGTATGACATCCTTCTGGGATCCGTGCATTTGCCAAGTCCCATCAGAATTGGGGTGGAGTAGGAAGAAAATGGGAGTTGCAGAACCCAGCATAGCCCTGATTGTTGGTCTGTGACATTTTATAGGAATCCCAGTGGGTTTTTTGTGTTTTTTTTATTCCTCACCTGAGGACATTTTTCTATTTTATCATCAGATAGAGTGGGAGGGAGGGAAAGAGAGAGACAGAGAGAAACATCGACGTGATAGAGCCACATTGACTGGTTGCCTCCCACATGACCCGACCAGGGCTAGAGATGAACCACAACCGAGGTACGTGCCCTTGACCAGAACCGAACCTGCGACTCATTGGTCTGCAGGCCGACGCTCCAGCCGCTGAGCCAAACCAGCCAGGGCAGAATCCCAGTGGTTTTTATGATATTTGCAGTCTGTAAAACTGGGGAGAAGTACCCTTAAAGAAAAGAATTCTATTTTAAACCCATCTACTCAAGCATGACTGCTTAAAACTATTGGAATACAACAGGAACCTGACTTTATTCTTTTGGCGATTGGAAGCCCCAATAGACATCTGTTAGTGCCGTACCACTGCCGAGTCAGAAGCTGGTAGCTTTCAGGTGTGAAAACATTTGCTAGTTTGATTGTCTGGGGGCTGCCTGGGTCCAGGACAACTGCCACAGCTGCTGCTCCTACTGCTGCCACCAACCACTCTGTATGATAGGTGGGTGCAGGGCAGAACTGGCTTCTGCATGTCAAGTTCTTTGCCATTCGGTGATGAGCTCCTGTCACTCTTCCCCATCACGGTTGAATATATTTTGTGTGTATGTGATTTTGAAGAGGGAACTGGGAAAGTGAGACATATACCAGTGACCCTCTGTTGAAAGGAAAGCAGCTTGCCAGGCATTGACATCCTTCACCTGCTTTCCCTTACTGACACCACCTGGGCGTCTGGTCCACCTCCAGCCCTGGCCTCTGCAATCTTGTTAACACTCTTGGTACCTCTGAGTATGCGAAGCCAGTGAGATGGACCAGAAGGAACCTTTGACGAGCATGTTTGACTTGCTTCCAAGGGGAAGCCAGTTCCACTTTTGGCAAAGGCCTGAGGTCCTAGGTTGCCAGCGGAAAGAAGCCATAAGATTCTACATGTTTTGTGCCTTTAGATTTTACTTCTTGGTTTCTGGCATTGTTTCATTGAAATTATGTTCTGTTTCCTCTGAATGCAGTTATTACTTTGGAGTCGAGAAAAGGGACAATGCTGCACCCTAGTGTCACTTCTCAAGTACTTGAAAAATGATTTCTGTCCCCATCACTGCTATTTATAGGTTTTTGTGCTCTGTCAGTCTTTCCAGTACAAATGTCAGCGTTTAAGGCTTCTATTCAGCTGTCCAAATACTGAAATTTGATGCAGGCACTTTTTAATGGACCTATCAGCATCTCACCACACTCGCATATGGGCCATAAAAGCTCATACTGTATTAAACTGAATTTTTTTTTTTTAAAGAAAGTTATATTCACGTTCTCCTAAGGGGGGGAAAATGTTTATGTTTAGGAAGATTTATACTTTCAAAGAACGGCAAGTACTTTGAAAGTGAAACTGAATGCTTTTAGCCTGTGGCATTTTAGAGCATTTTTAAGACCAGAGGCATAGTTAAACAGAAAGAAAATATTGGATTTGGAATAAGGAGAACTGGGTTCATACAGGCTCTGTGGCTAACTCGCTGTGTGTGACTTTAGCAGTTTGTTTCATTTCTCTAACTCAGTTTCCCCATCTACAAAACAGAAATAGTAATACCTGACTTACATGTGGTGGGAGGTTGTTACGGGGATCAGGGGAGGTGATAGATTGACAAAAACTTTTGAAAGCTGTTTATATAAACATGTATATAATTATACACCACACATACATATGCATACAGGGACACTTTTTCAGAGGGCTTTGGCACTCAGCTGCCCATATTGCCAGATTTAACTCATTATCAATATATTAAAAGCTGCAAATAAAACGATTTTAAATTATTACTAAGAGTTGTGGTAACCAATTTCTAGGTAACTGATGATGATATGCAAGTATATCGATATAAAAAAATGGCTAAAAAACTACAAATGAATGAAAGAAAATTTTAAAGTTCTTTAATAAGCATTCTTCTTTTGTTCCTCTGCCAGTCTCATTCTATCCAACCACATACACATTTATTTTCTTGAATAATTCATAGTGAGGTTTTTTTTCTTCTTTTTACTCTTATTCTAGATCTTGCCATGAAACGAGTTTGCATATTGCTCAGTTTGCCATTTCCATTCAGTAAATGTGTTCCAGCAAATATGTCCCTGAGTCTGTGTTTATCTGCCTCAATAACATGGCTCTCCCAGCATGTCCTGCAGAGGGAGGGTGCCCTTCCTCAGCATCCCGCGAGGGGTGCAGCTATGACACGGTGTCTGGTCTCCCAGGTGAGGTGTAGAACCTGGGCTCTGTGGACAGAAGGGAAATGGAACAAAGCCCTACAGAGATCCTGTGACATTTACCACCACATCTTCCTGAAACCTGGAAGTCCGTTCACAGAACACCCCTCCTGGGCCTTGGTCCCAGTGAGTGCAGGCCAAGAAGACCCTAATGCAGGCAGGCCAGCAGCATTTCTAACTAGTTTAAATCAGTTGGCCAGTATTTGAATAGTCATAGGTCCTGTTCACTAAACTACAATTTTTTAGTTCAGAATTAATTAGTCTATGTGAGACCTAAGTTCTTGCATCCCTTGATTTCCTTTGTTCAGACCTACTTACCATAAGCAAATAATAGCTACATAATGTATATTATGTTGTGTAAGGCCACTGACCTGTTAATATTTTGAAGAACCTTAAGTTACACATTAATAGAACTCAAGCAGTTCATATTTTAGGGTGGTAGTGATGCATTGCCTACACATTTTAGATTAATAACATTTTTTTTCCTCTTATGGTAATATACTATTATATTACTGTGTGTCAGGTACTGTGCTGTGCACTTTATATAAGTTATCTCTGGTCCTCGTTAACAAGTGTAAATTATTACCATTGTTGTATAAAAAAGATCCTGAAGTCATAGAAGGTTAAGGAATTTGTCCTTACCTACCATAAGTGGCAGCTGCAGAAGTGTTAAACCGAGGTCTACCTATTTCCAAAGCCTGTACTGGTTTTATATTATTTGATGCTCTGTCCACATTTCTGATCCCAGAATGATTTTCAGGGAACACATAAATGATATTGTTTTGATTTATTTGCTCACTTTGGAATACCCTAAAATAGTTATGTAATAAAAACATATAAATTAAATTTGATGTTAAATTATAAAATAGTGTATACATAACACAGAACTAACATGCCTTTTAGCCTCTTTTTTTTTTTTGTCTGATTCTAATGTATGTAATTACTGTTTGGGGAATTATTCTTTAACCAAGAGTGCAACCAAATTTATGTGTTAAGAAATCATGTTGCATGAGCATCATAAAAGCATGTCAATACGGAATTGTTTGATCAGAACACAAAAAAGCACTCTTGGGCATAAAGGAAAATATTATATGCCCATGTGGGTCTACTTTGAATATGTAGGGCCTGCTCTGTCAGTATGTCAGGGCTTATTGGTAATATAATATTTTTCATTTCCTCATTATCTTTTCCATTTACTATCTGCTTCCAGAGTGACCTCTTATCTCTTCCCAGTGAATTTTACAATTCTGTGAGATTACCCTCTACCCTGTGATCACCATATCGCAGCTGAGCAGAGGGAAATGAGAATCCTGCCTTTGTACAAGTGAGGGGCTCGTGGAGCTCTGTGTCCCCCATGCCTGCCCCTTAGACCTTTACCTTCACCTGGAATTTGGTGGGAAAGTAGCTTCTGCAAAGCAGCTAATGCTCATGTTCACATGTGGTTCTTTTGTAGTGTAATTGGACTCCCAGGAGAAGAAGACTGGCCTAGAGATGTTGCCCTTCCCAGGCAGGCTTTTCACTCAAAATCTCCTCAACCTATTGAAAACTTTGTAACAGACATTGATGAGCAAGGCAAAGACCTGCTTCTGGTAAGTTCAGGCGATGCAGTTGTCTGCACTGTGCTGATGAGGCCTGCCCTGTCCACTCCGGGGTAGGGACAGCATCCGCTCAGCTTCACGTGCTGCAGCCGCACGAGGCATAGGCCACAGGCTCCCTGCAGCCATCACTGCCACACCGGCAGCAGCTGGCGGCTTTGGATCCTGGAATGTCTTCAGTTCCAGAAGAAAGAGACTGTGATACACCTCCTTTCAGTTCTCCAGCTTCGAACGTTCATTTGAATGTAGCTTTTGAAGCCTCTCCGTTTATCTAGACATCCGCTTCTAATAAGTATTGAATGTGTCATGCACATATAAAACACATCACTGAATATAAGGACTTTGGTGTCTTGTTTGAGGCTCAAATCGTAATACTTGGCCTTTTACATGATTCCCTGTACTCGGCGACCAGAACAATAGGTAGGTGAGTGTATCTACTGGGCTACTCTTGGTGTTCGGAACCCAATGAGTAAGGAGGGTAACTTCTACCACTAAATTAACAAGCTTTGCTGTCTGGCCAAGAAAGTGCTCCTAGGCCGGGGGGAGCCAGGGCTCCATCCTGTCAGTGTATTCTGAATTTCAAATATAGACGTTGGCATCTATAGGTCTTAGAAATGTTATGCTTTAGCTCTGCTTGGACACAGCCCGTGATTAGCATGTTTGCAGAGCCATGGATTTTCCCAGTGAAACCTCATTCCATCTTCCCCTGATGGTGGCTTATTTCCTGATGCTTAGGCAATGGTTCCCTCCACTGCCAAGTTATGAATAAGGACAGCTATATTTCCTCCCCTCTGTTTACTTCTAAGACACTCACAAAGTCCTACATCCTTTGAAATTAATATTTACTTAGACAAAGGCTCACAATATATACACAGTTGCTGACTTACCTTCTATTTAGGAACATTTTTCCTCAGTATCAATTTTTTAAATATGATTTTATTGATTTTTTTAGAGAGAGGAAGGGAGAGGGAGAGAGAAATAGAAACATCGATGAGAGAGGAACATTGATTGGCTGCCTCCCGCAGGCCACCCCCTATCCCCCACTGGGGAACCAGCAACCCAGGCATGTGCCCCAACTGGGAATCGAACTGGTGACCTCTTAGTCCGTGGGTCGACTCTCAACCGCTGAGCCATATTGGCCGGGCTCTCCTTGGTTTCAAATAACACAGACATGTGCTTGCATTACCTTAAGAAAAGGGGTTGATGGAATGTTTCATGTGGCCTGGAAATGAAAAGCCATTCAGAGCCTAGGTGCTCTCTCTGTCCTGTGCATCACCTGCTCTTAGCAACTCTGCTCTTTTCTGCCCAAATGCCTTTTCTTCACCTCATTGCTGCTTCTCGGTTGTTCTGTCTGCTCCCCTTAACTTTTACTGGTCCCTTGACTATCAGAACTTCAACTAACTGATGGATTCTTTCAGCTCTAACCCCCACTGCTAACATTTGCCCTGGCAGTATTTCCTACATCAGATTCTTAAAAGGAAGAATCTAGCTGGCACATCTTACCTTTCCGCCAAGCTGCTGGTCCAGTCGGCTGTGCTGGGAAGGGGTAGGGATCGTATGGAATAAAATATGGCCGCCATAGGCTTTCCTTTTCAGCAGGAACTTTGAATGAAATGTTCCTCTTAGAAGAAAATTCTGGACAGGCAGTTACAGTGATGAACTTTACTAATGAAGTATTTAACCCCCTCAGCTATCGGATTATCCCAAGACAACCCAAAATATCTAGTTCCAACATCAGTAGGGATCACCGCAAAGAACTTAAAATGTAGAGATAATAGACAATGTCATGTGCTCATTTAGGGTGTCCCACTAGCAGTGTGGCTTTCAAAGTCAGACAGCACACTAGTGCTAGACTGTAAAAGTAGCAGGAGACAAACGAAGGGGAAAAGGAACAAAGAAACGTACCAAAGAGAGAAGGAAGAAGTGAGTTGAAGAATAAGAAGCAGAGCCAGCCCTGGCCGGTTTGGCTCAATAGTTAGAGCATTGGCCCTTGGACTGAAGGTTCTTGGGTTCAATTCCCAGTCACGGGCATGTACCTGGGATGCAGGTTTGATCTCCAGCCCTGGTCGGGGTCATGTGAGAAGCAACCAATTGATATATTTCCTCTCTCTCTCTCTCTCTCTCTCTCTCTCTCTCTCTCTCACCCTTCCCCTCCCCCTTTCCCTCCCCCTCCCTCCTACCCTTCCACTCTATCTAAAAAAATCAATGGAAAAATTTCCTTGGGTAAGAATTAACAAAAAAAAAAAAGAAGCAGCAGCAGAGCCAATGACATCAGGACTAGGGGAAACTTAAGCATGAAGCATAATACCCGCAGGCGTTCAGAGAAAGGACAGCCCCAAACTGCACAGCTCTGGACCCTCGGCCTGCTGGAGGGCCCCAAGCTAGGCCTGTGAAGCAGAAGATGGGCCACTTGGTGCAAGATAGGCAGCGGTTTCTGTTGCCTCTATTGAAAAGTATTTACTGAGGAAGAAAAGCAAAGACTGTTTTTGAAAATTTGTGTTAAGGAAGAGTTAACATTTGAAAGTGTAGCACGTTAAGAGTTACTCTTCATTTTTAACTGGAAAAAAAGGTTGACTCCATATAATGCCTCAGTCATCATGTATGTATGTCCATATATACATCAACAGTTATAAATGCTCTTACATACATACAGGAGTGGGCCAAAATAGGTTTACAACTGTGACGACATTATTTTGAGTTAGTAAAGCTATTGTAATGATCATAACCTGCATGTCTTTTGCATACAAACTACTGTAAACCTACTTTTGCCCATCCTTGTATATAAGACAATTCAGGGGAAGAATTATTTTTAACAACTAAAACCTACAAATCTTGCCCTGGCCGGTGTGGTTCGGTGGTTAGAGCATCATCCCGCACACCAAAGGGTCACGGATTCAATTCCCTGTCAAGGGCACTTACCTGGGTTGCAGGTTCTATCCCTGGCCCCGGTCAGGGTCGTGAGGGAGGCAACCAATTGATAAGTCTCTCTGACATCAATGTTTCTGTCTCTCTCCCCCACCCCTTTCTCTCTCTTTGTTTCCACCTCTCTTCCTCCATCCCTTCCACTCTCTCTAAAAGTCATTGGGTAAAAAATATCCTCAGGTGAGGATTAACACAAAAATAACTACACATCTTTTGAGTTTTGTCCCCTTGGTCATGGTTAACTTGGAAGGCTGAATACTTATTCCAGATACGCTTTTGCTGAGAAAAGTTCTAGAGTTGCTGCTATCTAACTGTTTTCACAGCCTGAGCCTTAGGTGCTTTTTTTTTGTCCTTGTATTTAGTCTGCTTCTGCTGCATAACAAATAAGAAAAAACAAAAAATCTCACTAGCATATCACAGTGTGCATTGTTTTCTTGCTCATGGGTCTGCAGATTGGCAGACACAGGTGTCCTCCAGCCTTCAGGTCAAGTACAGGTCTTTTCCGTGTATCTTATTCTGGGCCCCAGGCCAGGGAGGCTTCGGCTCCCTGGAGCATGTTTTTCTCACGGTAGAAGGAGGATGCTCCCCAAAGGGCAAGCAGAAACATGTGATGCCCCTGAAGGCGTAGGCTTGGAAGAGCCACCCTGCTACTTCTGTCCACATTCCACTGGCTGCACAAGTTACATGGCCAAGGCCAACCTGAGTAGAGGAAAGAATTACTCCCACCATGGAGGGAGGGAAGGGAAGAAAGGGAATGTATGCTGAAAAATGTTCAGATCCACTGTAGTATTCAAGTCTTGAGTAAGTAATAATTCCAGAAGCTTGTTTTATAAGTCAGTAATTTGGGGAAGTAAATTAAATTCTCTTGCAGAAACAATATTATTACACAAGATTGTTTTAATTCTCCAGCCAGCCAGTTGCTCTATTGGAGTAGAGCAGTAACAGATCTTAGCCACCTTTTCTAACAATATTTCTTTAGGACATAATGTATTAAAACTTCCAACTTGAGATTCTCACATGCACCCATATTAGGCTAAGGATTTCTCCTCCTCTCTACCCTCTTTCCAGCTCTAAGCCGTCAGTATAACTGTGGGGACAGGGCTTCCTCCCAGGTAATCCTCTAGGGACATGTCTCTGTGTCTTGAACATATTCCCATAACATTTTTTCTTCTTTCCTGTGTTCTGGGGATTAAACTAACTGCGTCCTTTTCTAATGCCGCTACCTAATGTTCTCCTTCTTAGACTCTGGGAAGAGAGAGCTCAGACTTGAGAATTTCGCCCCTGCTTTCCTGTCCTTTGGAAATTTAGCCTTTCCTTGTAAAGCTTTTCTCAGGATGTTTATTGCTACTAGAGACAGTAGAACCACTCAGTGAACAAGCTCCTTCCTCTGCTTATCTTTTTGCTCCTTGATTTTCAGAAGACACTATGAGGAGGCTAGCATCCATGGACTGGTAGGGAGCTCAGAATAAATAAGATTTCAGGGGACCCTAAAAGGCACCTGAAATTATATGTAGAATTTTCTATTTGTACATGTTTTCCTAGGTCTATAGCATTCAACTGATCTCCTTAAGAGAAGAACCCCAGATTAAATGGAAGTGGTCTGCATAGCCATGATAATGTTAAGTCCTTAGATTACATAGAAGACTCAAATTCATAGACATGTTAGATACCCAGCTCACTTCAGTGGACCCTCTATCACAAGGGTGGAAAAGCTAGTACAGCTTCCCTGCTACTTGGGAACTCCTGGGCAATGCTTGCCACCTGTCAGGCACTCCGGAGGTATTGGTGGAAGGAGAGGAGGGAGATTTGAACAATAAGATTGTCTGGGGTTGGATTGGAAATGGAGCTGAGATTAAGGGAACTTTCTGACTAACTGATTATGAATCAACAGTTTTGGAAGGGAGATTGCTGCTCCAGAGGTTCACCTTTTCCTCCTTTCACCTCTACCTGCATTTGGAGCTTAGTGACTTGACTTGAATCTAATGGATTCCTCAGAGGGATGCTGCTAGCCCATGTGGCCCCTTGATGTGGATTAGAAGGAAGGCATCCCTTCTCGTGGTGCAGCCCTGGGGCAGGGTGGGTGGCTTGCTAGAAGACTGGGATAATTAGGATCTAGGTTTTAGCCCTCACTTGCCTCCTCAATAGAGAAAGCCTTTATTTCCTGGCTAGAAATGTGTTTGTTTTTTGTTATTTTGTTTCATTTTTTATTTTAGGAATTTTTCAGAAATTGTTTTGGTTTGGAGAGTAGTTTGATAATTGCTCTTTACACCTGAACAAAACCCTGCCATTCCCTGATCATTGACAAACCTTGGAGAGAAGTTAAAAGTTAGGGTGAAGTCTCTAACTATAACCCTGAGTTTGCGAGCATTAAAAAAATCACTACCTAAATAAAGTTATATGCATACTACAATAATAATAATAATAATATCTTTTAAAGGACCTGGAGTGTGTTGCAGAGAAATTCTGGGTAGTAACAGTCCACAAGCAACCCAAAGGGTGTTGCCTTTTCCTGAGAGGCAGTGTATAGATTAAGGACATATATAAGATGGGTACTGTCTTATAATAGATGCACATAATTCATAGCAGTGAAGATGTATAACTATATGGGCACATTTTTTAAATGGACATGTTTTATGTCAACCAATTATTTTTTCTTTATCACAGAAGTGCTTGACATTTAACCCAGCCAAAAGAATATCTGCCTACGGTGCCCTGTCTCACCCATACTTCCATGACCTGGAGAGGCGCAAGGAGAACCTGGATTCCCACCTGCCGCCCAGCCAGAATAGCTCGGAGATGAATACAGCCTGAGCTGCAGCCGCTGCCTTGAGCGGATCCCCTGGAGAACACCGTTGGTGGCTGGTGGGCCCCTGAGTAAGCCCTGCAGAGCTGTTGACGATCACTGGCTGGAGACCTTCTTGCTGCCGTCTTCTGGATAGGCTCTGCTTCTCCAAGGAAACCGCCTCGTTTACTGTTTAAAATCAATGCAAGAATGATTGCAGCTTTATGTTCATTCGTTGTGTGTTTGTCTGTCTGTCTGTCTGTTTCAAAAAACCTGGAAAAATTCCAGAAGAAGAGAAGCTGCTGACCATTGTGCTGCCATTTCATTTTTCTAACCTTGAATGCTGCCAGTGTCAAGTGAGCAATCCAGGCACAGCTGAGTTCTGATGTAATCTCTCTGCAGCTGCCGGAGCCTGATTTGGTACTTTTGAATGAGTGTGTGTAAGTCTGTATGTGTGTGTGATTCTTGATCTCTTAAAGTATTACTTTCTGTAAACGACAAGGATAATTGAATTTTAGAGACTCAAAGTGACCCATAAATAACAGGCATCTGTTCACTGAAGGGCTTCTCAGATTATAAAGTTGAGCCTTTGTCCTCAGAATTTCTCTTTTGGCCCAAAGTAGTAAATTTGTTTAGTAGTAAAAGGTTCACTATCTAGATGAAGTTTTATACACACAGCAGACAGGGGGAAAAACTCTACTATCTTTTAAGACACCTATTTTTTAAAGCACACATTCCATTTACTCTTCAAAAAGCTGAGTTGACTCATTCTAAGTCCATTTTAATATTGTTTCTTTTGAAAAAAATAACTTGTAAACTCTTTCTTACTTGCTATAGATATAAGAAATGTACCTCAAATAGGTAAAATTGTCAAAAAAAAAATAGAGAAAGCCTTTATTTCTTGGTTTGAAATGTATTTCCTTTTTGTTTTTGTTGTTATTGTGTTGTTTTTTATTTTAGGAGTCTGTCAGAAACTGTTTCCTGGTTTGGTTTGGAGAGGAGTTCTCTGGCTAGAGGCAGGAATGCCAGTTAAATTTTCCCCACCTATTACACTGTACTTTTTCTACAATGCACTGCCTTGTTTGCGAAGTATCCGTCTTATCTATCCCCCAGTGCCTCTAATATATATATATATATATATTACTACCACTGCATGACTAACAACAGATTGCTTAAGCTGTTTGCATGCACTTTCTTTCTTTCAATGAACCTTCCATAAATAGATTCAGATTATGGTTTACGGCTCGAATTCCACAGTCCTAACAGGGTCCCCTGTGCTCTCGCTCTCATGCGATCTCCCTACCTGGCATTCACTGTTGCTGCCAGGCAATGAGTGGAAGACTGGTTCTTCTCTATCACCAGCACATAGATTGCTTTAAACTGTTACTTAGTGTTTTACGTTTGTATTGAGTATATTGTCAGCGTAGTATCTAAGGGCCTATCTGTAAGTATTTTTTAGAAGGGAATATTTAGTCTATCAAGCAATCTTTTCTCCATCCCCCAGGCTGTGCTCCTTTCCAGTGCCTCGTGCACACTCCTGCTCTCGACAGAGCCAGCCTGATCCGGGCATTGCGAACAGCTTTACTTTTTCTCTTGCGTTTTCCCTGTAGTACTTTATATGTTTCGTACCATCTCTTGCCTTATTTGTGGCTAGTGCTCACTTGGCTCTAATGACCAGAAGACACAGATTGTAAGTATATTTGGGGAATGTAGCTACCTTTGCCTTCTGACTCACGTTTTGAGTTCATGCAACAGTTAGACCATGTTTAGAGTTAGAGTTTTCAAAGAATGGATATTGCTTCACTTCGTAGCAAATGTTCCGGGTGATGTTTATGCATAGAGAAGCCTTACTGCATCCCTCACAGCTTGCTATTGTAGAGGACGGCCTTGAACAGAGAAAAATTAGGAGAGTTTTCTCCTTGAAAGCTCTTCAGATCAGGAGCCATTCTCTTTTAATACAGATATTGTTTAACATTGTTCTGATTTAGTAACTTGAAGAGCAGGAAAATTTTTCTAAAGCAAGATACGGATGAGAAGATGGGCCATAAGAATGTTTTACACTTCCTTCGTTGTGACAGCATTTTGTTTGGTCATCACTGTAAATGCTTGAGATATATAGTGAGTGGATCCAGAGCATTTAGGGCACGGGTACTCGCAGTCTCCCCTGGAGACGTGCGTTCTGCCTTTGCTTTGATTGGGGCAACATCCAAAGACATGTTTGCTGGGGCCTACAAATTGAATTTTAAAACTCACTGCACTGATTGATCATGAGCTTTCCAGTTAGTATCCATGGTTAGAGAGAACATAACTTGAGTTTTTGCTTTTGCAAAAGTTTTCATTAAGTTTGCTCAAGAAAAATGCAGCTGTTCTAAACTGGAATTTTGTCAGCATTCTTTAGAATTTGAAACAAGTAAACGCTCAACTTTTATTTCTAGCATGTGTTTTGGGTTCATTTCACAGTAGTGTTTATAAAGAAAACTTAAAGTACAAACATTAGTGTTAGATACTTGGCAGGTTACCCTCTGAGAGGGCATCTCAGCCTCTCTGAACTTGTTACGAGTCTGTCCCCAGCTCTTCTATGGTTGTGGTGGTGACACTTGAGTGATTACTCTCTTGTTTTATGTCATTTCCATCAGGCTCACTGCTTCTGAAATCCAGATCCCACACAAGCACACTTGCCAGTAGGGCTCTTTGAAGCATATTGCAGAATGCAAACTTACTGAATATAGCTGATTCATCTGTAACATGTGTTTTCAAACATCCTAGCCTTGAGGCAGTGGTCAGCTGAAAAGGTCAGACTGCCCCAGAGTTATACTGAAGCAGCTTACAGCAGTAAAAAAATATGGTGAGAGATTTGAAATCACATTTGAATTTCTTTCTAGGTCTGGTCCAAGAATGTGCATGATCGTTTCTATGTGATATTGCACCCTGGTGGCCCAGGCATTGTGGGAACTGTTATACAGGGTGGAGTTGTAAAAAACTACATTTAAAAAGAGTAAAGGAGAAACTTGCCTCTTTAATCATCATAGCTATTGCATGGCAAAGGGTAATAAAGACCTAGCCTCATAACCTTCAAAACACAGTTTGTAAAAGCTGTAAGAATCCAGTGCATTGGAGCCTCCCACTCCATCTCTCCTGTGAAGGGGATGGGAACTCAAGGAGCAAAGAACCAGTTACGGAAGAAAGCTCCGGCCATTTCAGCCCCCCTGTATTCTCATGATTTTCTCTCAGGAAACACACACTGTGAATGGCAGACTTTTCGTCTAACCCCAGGTGACTTACTAAAAATAGTTTAAAATAGTCACCCAAGAATAGAATCTTGGCCTTTTAGTTTTAGTCAAAATGAAAATTTCAGAATGTACAGGATGTTAATATCTTAAGGAAAACATGTACCTTTTAATAGAGAAACTTATAGTTTGACTCCAGGATATGATACTATCCATAATGATGAGAAAAAAACTTAAATTGTACCAAACATTTTGAATCTTAAATTACATATTTAAAATGAGCTTTTAACTAACTATAGCTGCTTCTCTTCAAAGTAGTGCCTATAAAAGTCAGTAACGGCAATTCTCATTTCATTATGGAAATTAAATCCATAATACCTAATCCATTCCTAATACCATAAACATTAAAATTCTTCTCTCCAAAGAACTCCTTTTCTTTTAAGTGACAGCTTGATAAGCACATGAGAGTGTTGCACATTTTCCAAAAGCAGGCTTCTGTTGCATAGTTGGGTCTAAGAAAGAATAATGTTAAAAGTTTAATAAACCCCAATAATTACTTAATTGTGTTAGTATACAGACTATAGAATATTGACTTTGGAAAGAAAATATTGAAATATTATAAATTCATAGATATTGATAGAATTCAAAAGAATGCATGTTTTACACTGTGACACATAAAAATAATGTCTTTTATAAAAATAAAGATGTTAAATTATTTCTAAATCTTTAAAAATTATAAAACAGCAAGCAGTCGATAGAGGAAATTCTAGAGAAAATGAAGGTATTCAAGGAAGGATATTTCAAAGTGAAATGCACTTTGAGGGATATATATTTTAACAAATACATTGTAAGAATTGATGTTGAACTTGGAGAGGCCATTCCAAACAATTATCATTTCAAAAGTTGAGCTGAGCAAACTGAACCATCTGTATTCCTTTATCATTTCATGAAAAGCAGCAGCCATATGAAGCTACACTTGTTATGCAAGCCTAAGAGTGTTTTGGTTTTTTTTTTAAGTAAATTTTAAAAAGGCATGCGTTTCCTATGTCTTTTGAAAAATTGCGAAACCCAAACCATTTATTACGTGCACATGCATTCAGTGCATTCAGATGTATGATTAGGAAGAGTCATATATTCCTTCCCTACAGCAGAAAAACTTGCTGAGGCTACCAGAAGCCTGTCAAGCAATGTCAGTCCTCAGATATTAGTAATGGTGTTTTCCTCAAACATGTAAGAA
Organism: Tadarida brasiliensis; assembly: GCA_030848825.1. Taxonomy (NCBI): domain Eukaryota; kingdom Metazoa; phylum Chordata; class Mammalia; order Chiroptera; family Molossidae; genus Tadarida; species Tadarida brasiliensis. Next base: position 69,128,549 of record CM061267.1, on the reverse strand, counting down.
AATAGCATTTTAATTTCTTATCAATGCAATTTTCAACCTAGTTTTGTTACAAACCTATATCTCAAGCATTTCTAACATGTACTTTTTCAGAAAATAAACTGAAAATATTCTTTGGCCTTTCCTATCTTCTAACCTTTTTGTAAACAACAAAAAAACCATTTTAAATCTTTTTTCTCAATTAGTTGTTTGTGTGTGTGTATGTGTGTTGTGTTGTTTTTTGAAGTACGAATGGGCTTTTCAAAATGGTGTCTATTTCTCAGCAGTCCCAGGGAGTTAATTTAGATAAATAAATAGACTGGTGCTCTGGCCTTCAAGAAGAAAACAAGAGCCACCTGAAAATAAATACTGGATTTTTTCAAGCATTCTTTTAAATTCTGTTACAGCAATAGGAAATTAATGTGGTAGGAAAAAGAGGTGCAAAGGTGTGTTTTAAAATTCTCTGTCCTAAGAGATGAGCTTTCTTGTTTTATTCCAGTATATTCCACAAGGTGGCACTTTCAGGGTCCTGGGTGGGGAGGGGTAGGTGGGAATCTGAGCAAGTCTAAAGAGGTATTTCTGTTAACTTCATTATAATTTTATTTTTCTGCATATACTTAACTCTTGCCTAGCACTTGGTTTTCAGGATGGCAAATAGTCCTCATACTACTATGTAACTTAGATATTTTAGTGGTTAGCTAGGTTCTGAAGGATTGTCTGCAATTAAATTATTCTGGAGGATGGATACTACACTCATTTTGATCATTTAAGTGCGTAAAGAAAGCCTAGGCACTCATTTATTTAAGAGACATTTTTTGAGGTACTTAATTACCTCATTTTTCTAAGTGCAGAAGTTTTAAAGGTGGACAGGCTTATTACTAAAAAGGCAACACTCAGTTTTGTTAGGAGTGTAAAACTCCAGTACCCCCAGCCCAAGTACCAAACCCCCATCTGCTGCTCTTCCATTCCCTACGTTCCCTACCACGGTGGCCTTTAGACATTCATTAAATGTTTAATCAATTTAAAAATCAAATGAACAAAATAAGTAACATCAGTTATTAAATAGCAAAACTAGTTTTTCTAAAGAATCGGCTATGCTGAAACAGCCCTGAAATACTAAAAGACGTTGTAATTTTTACATTTGTATAATCACAAGTGTAAATTCACAAGAAATTACAATTTTTAAAAAATTTTGTCTAAACATATGAACATGATAGTTTAGGAGTATATTCTATACAAGTCTTTAATTTCTCCATTTGTGAAGTTCTTGGCAACTTGATTATAGATATAAATATAGATACCCATATACTCCTGTTTTAATTCACAGGTCTGCCCAGAGACCCATTAACCCCCAGATTTTAGTTAATTTTAAAAGTCAGTTTCCCCACTAGTGTCACTGAAATTTAGGAGGAAGGAAATTACAGTATTTTCTCAGTTTCCTTAACACAGCATAACAGAAGGCAGTTTATTCCTAATGAGTGACAGAAATTCCATAGTGCCTGCTTAACTTTTCTAAAGCGTAGCCAGGAGGCAAGTCTCAGTAATTCAGACTGAATCCAAATAACGCACACCCTAGGGGCTTTCAAAAAACTTTGGGAAATCGTCCGCCTCATCCCTGTGCATAACATCCCACTGAAGCAGGTTACGATTTAAGGCCGAATTCAAACCACGCGTTTGGTATCCCTTGGGCCAGTCCGAATTCTATTTGCTCCTATTCAAAACGTCGCTCCTGCCCGAAAACCAGGGGCGCTGCGCGGTCACCCGCCCCTTTGGCAGTAGAGCCGCAGTGGGCGGAGCTGGCTGGGTCCCGCCCGCCGCTCACCTGTTAGTGCTGAAAGGATGTACCGACCCGGCGGGAAACTGTCCGTGGTCCACGTGCCTGCTGCTGTCTCAGAGGCATCTGTTTTGCAATCTTAGGACGTAAAATGTCCCGAGAAGCAAACGGGTGTCTTCTGTGCATAAATAAGTACAACACAATTCTCCGAAAGTTCAGGTAATAAAGAGATGCTGCTCTGTATGAAGCTATCGGGCATCTCTCAAGCTCTAAGCTCAGTTGCTTTTATTTTTTTTTTTTTTTTTAAGAGAAGATGTATAATTACAGGAAAGATTTTTTTATTTTTTTATTTTCTATCATTCTACATATATGATGGCAAAAGATATGCGTGCAAAAGTTTTGTTGTGAAAACTTGTTTATTTCCTGCTTCATCCTTGGTTGGCAAAAGCTCCTAACTCTTTGTTCCTAATTTTTTCTTTCTCTTTTTTCTTTGTCAAGTAATGAAAGATACTTAAGCAAATTATCTCGTGTAGTAGGGGATTTTCCTGTTTAGAGGAACTTTTGTGTGAATTGTTTCATTAAGCAAATAATCAACCCTTCTATATTTTAGGAGTTTGGATCATCACTTATAGGTTTTCTTAAAGGGGGCACATAACTGTACTTACTACCAAGAACTATGACTGTAGCACTAATCAGCAAGCATAGAGCCACACAGTTATTTTATCTCTAAGTCTCTGTGGTTTCTAACCAAATTCTATTCATGTGCTTAGATTACAGTCCTGAAAGATACCCTTTATACCTTCACCTGAAAGTTTCTAATTTTAAGTTTTATAATATACAATAATATGTACTAGTTAGCAATAGTTCTATGCTCACCAGCAACTCCGAATTTGACCTTAAAGTCTCTGAATAATGAAAGTAGGTTCCAGCAATAATACATTTCTTGAACTCCCCCACCCCAAGTACAATATGTATCTTCTTATTTTGGTCCTGTGTTTGCAACAATGTATACATGACTATTATAGTTCCTCACTTACTTTGCATTCATTTATTTTGCTATGACAAGTAATAAATACATAGTTAGTACATGGAGTGAATAGTATCAACTACCCCTAGGATCAGCACTTAACAAGGTGAGGAATATCTATTTCAAGTTTTTCTACATTTGCATAAATTATTTCTATTATTATTCATTTATATTATTTATTTCTGTATCACACTAGTCCTGTGAAAGTACAACTGAAAGCAAACCATATTAAGATTTGCATTTAAGGTTCATTATCATGGTCTTGATGGAATTAAGAAGATAAAAATTAGACTAAGCCCCCAAATAAGGTGCATGCATTTTAACATGATGGTAGCGTTTAAGTCTATAGATATAGTGTTTGTGTGTCTAGATGTTTTAATTATCATTATGTAAAGGAATTAAAGTAAAGGACTTTGTAGTTGTTGTTTTGTCAAATATGAATATAATATAGTGTGAAAATACAGCAAAAATAAAAATTACAGATAGAAAAGTATCAGATACTGCCTTAATTTAGGAACACTGCCAGATGGCCATCGGAGTAGATGCCAGGCAGAGATAGTAGATGCCTGGGCAGTGCCTCTTGTCTGGCCTTGAGAAGAAGCTTTCCTCGTGCGATCTAGCGCCCTCATAGGTGTCGTGTGCAGTAGTAGGAACAGTAGTACTGTTGAAAAGAGAGCCGTGTAAGAGTTTTCTGTAGAAGCAGAACTGTCAGCTTGTGCCTTGAAGCTTCCAGAGCGTGTTAGATGGAGAAGTCCAAGTTTCTGTGCCCTCATGCAACTTGCTTTTGTACAGAAGCAATACGTCTGGTAATAAAAACAAGGACTGTGTGCACAATAGTCATCAGTGGGACCTTAACAACCAACAGTTCCCAACAACTTCAAAAGCTTGTTGCATTTCTGGTATTTTAGGTTTTGATCTGAAAGTTTAATGGCAAGTGTTTGGTCTAGCAGAGCAGTATGTGTTAAGAAAAGCACAATATCAGTGCCTGGAGAGTGCAGATTAGAGCTAGAGGGTCTTACAGGATTATCATTTCTGAGATATGGGAAACCTATTAGTGTTTCTGCATTCCCATAGGGCCTAGTTAAAACTTTCTTCTAGGTTTCAGCAAGGATATCACACCCAGTGAGCTTTTCTTTTTTTGACTTAGAATAGAAAATGTTCTAAAAGTAGAAAAAAGCCCGGCCGGTGTGGCTCAGTGGTTGAGCGTCAACCCATACACCAAGAGGTTGCCGGTTCAATTCCCGGTCAGGGCATATGCCCAGGTTGTGGGCCAAATCCCCAATGGGGGGCATGCAGGAGGTAGCCAATCAATGTTCTCTCTCATCGGTGTTTCTAGCTCTCTCTCTCCCTCTCCCTTCCTCTCTCTAAAATCAATAAAGAAAAAAAATTGTAATAAAAGGAAAAAAATCTTAATTTGGACATTTGGTTTGTTGGTTACTGTGTTTGAAATCACAGTTCTGGAGATGTAGAGATTGTGCATGTGCATGTCAGATACTAATCCAGACTGTAAACCAGCCCAGGATAACCGATACTCACCCATCCCCTGCATCTCTTGCTCCTTCCTTCTGAGGTGCTCCCTGCCCCCATCCTGGCCAGTCCATGTGATGCTCTCCATCCTCCTCTGCTGCACTTTTGGCATCAGGGACATGATGAGAGAGACTTTCAGCATCACGGGTGTGCTCAGGCTTGGCCACCATCCTTACTTGACCTTCCGCTGGCCATAGTCATCAAGAGAAGGTTCGTGGTGCTGGGCACAGAGTATGCTCACAACATCAATTACAAATGCCCTCTAGCATCTTTGTATATATCTTGATTTTTAAACCAAGTCAAACTAACTAAGAATACAAACCACATTTCAGGCTGCTGTTTTCTATCCATTTACAGGCTATCCTTTTACTGTATTTCTTCATACTTGAAACTCATTTTGCTATTTATATATCAGGGTACAGACTTGTAAAGGTGCATGTTCTTAAGGTGCAAAATTACTCTCATTCCGTGTGCTCATATTGCTACAGAATGCTCTGTTTTGGTGCTTTGAGTTCAGCAGGTCAAAGAAGCAGTGTGGAAATGTACTGTCTGGAACACAGTCTTACAAGAATGTTGGCAGTTGGTTTGATGTTAGATAAGGCTTCTGCTCTTTTCTCTGTACACAAGATTGAGAGTTACCACACTGGCCTGGCAGGTCCACCTGGGTAATCTTCCTCACCTGAGATATGGTTAGGGTTTTAGGGCGCATAAACCCTAAAAGGGGGTGCGGTGCAGCTCTCTGAAAGCAGGGAATCTTTCTACATATCCGGATCATTTACCCTTAAAGAAAAATGGCCTCGGGTGTAGACAGCACGGAATAGGGAGGCCCGTCTCGCTCTAGTGACCATCCCTCCTGAGGCCAAAAAAAAAAGGAAATAAAGCTTATCTGTAAAGTTATCCTCTTCAGAGCGCCCTGAGCTGAATGATCTTGCTTCTTTCCCTATAGGTAGATAAAAATACATATCAATTTATCTAGACTTTTCCTACCTGAAGAAGAAAATTTAAAAAGTAGGTGTTTGTGTAGTGTAAACTGTATAAGCAACGACCACCAAAACTTACATTAAATACCCCATCACTAGCCGTCTGTTTTTAAAAGTAGCTCAAGTAAATGCTGCTTTATGACCCCGGGTGTCTGAGGTCAGAGGTAGCCATTCTAGCATGCGCCTTACTCTAAGATGTACTTGGAGAGAGAACTGCCAACAGTGAACGCTGCAGTGGCAAAGGTAACATGTCAGAAAATTCAGAGGGTTACAGATCAATAATCCTTTGGAAACTGGATGTCTTACTGGGTGCTAGAATGCGAATTTAGCTATTTATTGTCAGATAATGGGAAATTTATTGTTTTTTAAGAATTGGTGTTGACATATTACTGTCCATTTCATTGTTTTCACTTATACACCGGCTAAATCGAAGCAAAAAGAAAAAATGTTTGTACATTTATCTTGCTTTTTGTATTTCTTACCATAAGAATATTGGTAGCAAATAAAAATAATAAAAACAGCATTTAAACTGCTTTCTTGGAGATGGACTACTATCTTAGCTATTTTTCTTTTTGCTACAATGTAAAATGAATATAATCACAGTAAGTAAAGGAACGTATAATAAAATAAGTTTTAACAGAATATGTTTTAAACTTTTAAGAGACTCGTTTTCAGGCTTCAGATGTTTTTAAAAAGTAAATAGCAGCTCATTGAGCTTAGAGCTTCAGTAACAAATATTTAATAAGCTCTTAAGAGTTGACTGCTGAACACTGAAGACCCAAGAATGAGTAAGGCCTGGGAGTTCTTTCTGAAGCTCACAGACTGTGTCTGTGAAAAAGGTTTGTGTAACCAATTTCTGATAGCCTGGATATGAGCAGAGTTCACGTTGGAAGTGATGCTTGAATAGACTCAAAAACACGTCAATGTTTGCCAGACCTACAAGGAAAAATACTTGGCGTGTGCAGAGGCATGAAGTTCTGAAAGAGCAGGCAGGAGGATGGGAGAGGCCGCACCTGGAGCAGTAGCTTTCAGACATTTGGATATTAACCTACAGAAAAAAATAGAATCTAACAGCATAATCTGGTACATATACGTAACTGGACACCCATGTACATATATCAGAAACCAGTATTTTGCGAAATGATGCTGTGTGTCCCACACATGTTCTCTTTTCTATTTAATTATCCCCCACTCTGAAAATACTGGTGGCAACCCACCAGACTGATTTCACAACCCCACTAACAGGCCATGACTTCATGTTTGAAAACAATTTGCAAAGGGGCGGAGGGGGGGGGTCAGGAAGTGATGTCATGGAGTGCTCAATGTGCCATGCAAAGGAGTTTGGAACCACTGAAGGATTTTAGGAGGGAGATTATTTCTGTTCATGTTGGCCCGTTTCTGTTTGGCCACTTATATACTAGATGCAGAGTGACAGACCAAGCATTTCCTGGGATACTATACAACAAACCAAAAGTGGGGCCATAGTTGCTGTCTCATACATGTGCCCTCTTTGTGTACAATATCAGGTATTTTTAAATTAGCCCTCCAGAAGTCCCTGGGAGTTCTCTCATTAGGATTTGCCCCAGTTATTTTTAACAAGCCCTAAATTGCATCTAAATTTTAAAAACTACATGAAATATTCAGGAGGGATAATGAAGTCAAGAATTCAATCTTTTTGTTGTTGTTAATCCTCACCCGAGGATATTTTTTCCATTGACTTTATAGAGCGAGTGGAAGGGAGGGGGAGAGAGAGACACAGAGAGAGAGAGAAACATCAAAGAGAGACACATCAATCAGTTGCCTCCCGCACATGCCCCATCCGTAGCCGGGAATCAAACCTGCAATCCAGGTACGTGTCCTTGACAGGAAATCAAACCTGAGACTACTGTTCGTGGGCCGAAGATCAACCATGTTGGCCAGGGCTAGAATTTGATCTTTATTACAAAATATAGTTTGTAATTTATTAAGTCAGTCGTAGTTATACATGTTTACAAACCATAGACACCTACAACCAGATTTGATTGGACCAGTTTTTCAAAGCAGTGTACAAAAAGATCCTCCAATTGATTATCTCTAGTTATCTCTGCTCTACTCACATAGAACCTCATTTCATTAACAGCCTTTGCCACTGATTTTGCCCGTTGCCCTGTCAGCCCAATTTACACTTCCTTGTTATCTAGGTAAGAAAAATGTTTCTTATTAAAGATGCTGCCCAGCTGGTGTAGCTCAGTGGATTGAGTTTTGTCCCATGGACTGAGGTCACAGTTCGATTCCCGGTCAGGGCACATGCCCAGGTTGTGGGCTCAATCCCCAGTAGGGGGCGTGCAGGAGGCAACCAATCAATGTATCTATCTCACATCAATGTTTCTATCTCTCCCTTTCAGTCTAAAAAATCAATAAAACATATTTTTTTAAAAAGAAAGTTGTGCCCTGGCCGGTTTGCTCAGTGGTTAGAGCGTCGGCCTGCGGTCCAGAGAGACCTGGGTTCGGTTCCTGCTAGGGGCACCTACCTCGCTTGCAGTTTGTCCCCGGCCCCGGTTAGGTCATACAAGAGGTGGCCACTCGATGTGTCCCTTTCACGTCGATGTTTCTTTCTCTCTTCCTCTCTCTCCCTCCCACTCTATCTGAACAAAAAAAATGGGAAAATGTCCTCAAGTGAGGATAAAAAAAAAAAAAAGTTGCTATTTTTAAAATACATAGCAAAGATGTGGAATAGAATGGAAATTCAAATTTTTTAAATAATATAGCCAACTTCACAGACATTTTATGACTTTAATAACTGCACAGGACTGTACCACCAGTTCCCCCTTGGCACAATGCACTCTCTTGTGGAAATTTTTCAGAAGCACTATATCAGCCAAGAGGAGACATTACCACTTGGAATGGGGCCCATTGTTCTGAATACTGTACCTCCTGTGGTCTCCAGGATTCCTCACTGGAAAATGAAATCTGTTCTGACAGTATATTCAGAAAGCTGCTAAGGAAAGTCAGTTTACTCATATTCACTGAGCATCGACCACTGGCCTCGACTCTCAGAGGGCATCTGATAGGCACAAGTACAAGAGACATCGGTTCAATGGTGATGGTTGATGATAATAGACCCTTGTTGGATTTCATTGTAATACAGTTATTTAACCGTGGGTGCACCAAAAATGGCACTCTCAAGAGGAGAACAGGGTTCAGTGAACCCCCAAGGGCCAGGCATTCTGGAATACTCCATGCAAACTGCGTCTTATTTCATCAAGTCATTCTTATTATCTCCAAGTGAGAAGTAAATGATGTGTTCAGCTCCAAACAGTTCTAGAGTAAGATTGCATATAACATGTGAGAAAGAAATACAATTGCACACTCTAGGGTCTAGAGGTACCTGGAACAGAGTAGAAGTTCAATTTGTGTTGAATGGATGAGTGGATGAGTTTCCAGTGATCAGACAATTTATATGTTAACTGTCATTATAAAATGATTATATGGTCACCGTAAAGCACTTAAAGAATATAAAAACTACAAAGAAAAAATTATTTCTTGAAAATCCCATCATGCAGATAAAATCACTGCTAACATTTTGATAAGTTTTAGATACCTAGCTTTATATAGATACATGCAAGATATGTGAATATAATTTTACCCTTGGAAATGAGCTGTACTCCCCATTCAATAAATTGTGCTTTGGCGATTATTTGTTTGTAACATAGTATCCTGGATAACTTGTCATTTCAATAAATACAAATCTACATCACCATCTGTTATGACTGGATAGTGTGCCATTGTATAAATGTACTATAATTTACATAGCCAATCCTCAATTAATAGGTATTTCTCCCCACCCTAGTCCGAATTTTCACTCTATGAAACAATGCCTCACAGAGCAGTACAGTACATGCATCTATTTGTATGTGTCGGCAGTTTGATTTAAGTCATGTAGTCATTGGAAACGTATTTGTTCATTCATTCAACCACAAGTCAAAGAATGCCTGGAGCCACAGAGAGCCAAAAGAAACAAGGAGAGATTCTTCCCTAGAGACTTCATGGGGATCGTGGCCCTGCTGACACCTTGATCTTGGACTTGTAGCCTCCAGAACTGTGAGAAAATAAATCTCTGTTGCTTAAGCCACCCAGTGTGTGGTACTTTGTTGTGGCAGCTCTAGCAAAATAATATAGTAATTCAATGGGGAAAGGACAATCTTTTCAACAAATGCTTCTGAAGAAATTGGATATCCATATGGAGGAAAAAATTAACCTTGATCCTTATCTCACATCATAAGAAGAAAACATAAGAGGAAATCTTTGTGACTTTGGGTTAGGCAAAAAATTCTAGACACACATAGAGGATACTGATAAATGGCACTTCATCAAAATTTAAAACTTTGGCTCTTTGAAAGACATTGTTAAGAAAATAAAAAGGCAAACCACAGATTGGGAGAAAAAGATCAAAAAATATTCTTGCAAAGGATTGGTACTCAGACAAATAATGCACTTATTTAAATAAGAAAAATATTTGAAATGACACTTCACCAAAGAAAAAAGCAAACAAACAAAAATAAAAAACAATCCAGCCGGTGTGGCTCAGTGGTTGACCCATGCACCAAGAGGCCACCAGTTTGATTCCTGGTCAGGGCACATGCCCAGGTTATGGGCCCGATCCCCAGTAGGGGCATGCAGAAGGTGGCCAATTGATGTTCTCTTTTTTCTTTTTCTTTTTTTAATTTTATTATTATTATTTTTTATTTTATTAATTTATTTTTGTTACAGATGTTTCTCCTTTTTCCCCCATTGTCACCCTCCTCCCCCTGATGTTCTCTTTGATCAGTGTTTCCATCTCTCTCTCCCTCTCCCTTCTTCTCTCTCTAAAAAAAGATAAATAAATAAATAAATAAATAAATAAATAAAGGCATTCTTTTTCGATGCTAACAAAAGCCAACCTGAAATAATTGGCCAAAAACATTTATAGCTTGTGAGTCACCTCAGTGGGGATGGAACAAGGGGAGAATTATAGTGAAACTATTATGCATTGATTCAGATGAAGCTCTCATGAATATTAGGAATTTTCCTTTCTGAGTCATTTTACTTGGTAACTTCCACTGCTTCGGTCCATTAATAGTCCTGAACCAGGGGTTTATTAAAGTGAATCACTAATTGGTTTTCATAATTCAGATTCTGTTTTTAAAAAACTCCGTTGTGTCTTTTACAGTGAGAAATATACCTATCAAGAGCACAAGATAATCATGTTTACTGGTCATTGTTTTTTTCTCTATGTACACAAAATTACATCCAGAAATCACATGGTGAGTGTGGAATCAGAGAACAGGGAGTTGATTAGCTGAGTAATCTTTCATAAAATAAAATAAATCAGAAAAAAGGGGAGACAGTGAAAAATAAAAATTCCTATGCACCCCCACCCCCACCCCAATCCACTAGTACTATTATGAAGTAACCAACACTAAGGGTTTTTGTGTAAACTTTTCAGAAAATTTTCTGGACATTTTCAAGCATATATATGTAATAACTTAAACTATGTGAAATTGCCATTCTTATAGGTTAGAGATTGCTGAATATCAACAATTTCATATAGTTCAACCAATGTATTCTTTTGTTGATGCACATGCTCTCGTATTCTGTATAGTGTTCTGCAATTATCTCTCTTAGTAATCTGAATGGCCATTTTTCCATATCAACACATACAGCTGTACATCACTTTCTAAATGTCTGGATGATTTGTCATTGCATGGTGGCACCATATTTATTTACCTAGTTCCTTTGTGATGGAAATATAATGTATTTCCTGTCTTTTGCTCTCTTAGTTAGTATAGTTGGATGGTAAAGATGGCTATTGTCTTCGAACATGAAAACACTGTGCTTCTATCTCCAGTCTAGGGATGTGCCCACCCAAAGGACAGACACTGGGTTTGTGGATTGGGTTTCTGTATCTCGCTATTGTTAAAATTTTGTTTTAATTTATATTTATTGTTGAAAGTATTACATATGTCCCTCCTCTTGTTAAAATTTTTAAATACCCACATAACAATAATGAAAAGTATGTGAAATTCAGTCAACTATATTATGAAATTTGGATACAGACTCAATTTCATCTTTAATGTTAAAGATGCCATTTGAGTTAAAATCTTTGAATGTTCTTCAGGTTGAAAATCCCTGCCCCAGTAAATTATTATTATTATTATTATTATTATTATTGTCACTATTTAAAACTTTGTCTTTTATCAGTGCTCATGTTACTCCCTTGTTTAAAAAAGCTTTGCCTGCAGAATAAATTAAAACTTCTTCCCCTGGGAGTATGTGTGGCTGGGGAATTCTTGTGGAGGTCAGAGTAGAAGCAGGTGTGAGTGGGTCCAGCAGAAGGAGACATGGCTGCCAAAGTGTTTGAATCCATTGGCAAGTTTGGCCTGGCCTTAGCTGTTGCGGGAGGCGTGGTGAACTCTGCCTTGTATAATGTGGATGCTGGGCACAGAGCTGTCATCTTTGACCGGTTCCGTGGAGTGCAGGACATCGTGGTAGGGGAAGGGACTCACTTTCTCATTCCTTGGGTACAGAAACCAATTATCTTTGACTGCCGCTCTCGTAACGTGCCAGTGATCACTGGTAGCAAAGATTTACAGAATGTCAACATCACCCTGCGTATCCCTTTCCGTCCGGTTGCTAGCCAGCTTCCCCGCGTCTTCACCAGCATCGGAGAGGACTACGACGAGCGCGTGCTGCCGTCCATCACTACAGAGATCCTCAAGTCAGCGGTGGCTCGCTTTGATGCTGGAGAACTCATCATCCAGAGAGAGCTGCTCTCTAGACAGGTGAGCGACGACCTTACGGAGCGAGCCGCAACCTTCGGGCTCATCCTGGATGACGTGTCCTTGGCGCATCTGACCTTCGGGAAGGAGTTCACAGAAGCGGTAGAAGCCGAACAGGTGGCCCAGCAGGAAGCGGAGAGGGCCCGATTTGTGGTGGAAAAGGCCGAGCAACAGAAGAAGGCAGCCATCATCTCTGCTGAGGGCGACTCCAAAGCCGCCGAGCTGATCGCCAACTCGCTTGCTACTGCGGGCGATGGCCTGATTGAGCTGCGCAAACTGGAAGCCGCCGAGGACATCGCGCACCAGCTCTCCCGCTCTCGGAACATCACCTACCTGCCGGCTGGGCAGTCGGTGCTTCTCCAGCTGCCCAGTGAGGCCTGCCCTGCCTGCACCTCCGCGGGCCATCCGGGCCACAGCCCTGAGGATTAACATCGCCTTCCTCTGCCCCCACCCCAGAATCACTGTGACATTTCATGATTGGCTTAACGTGAAGGAAATAAAAGTAAAATCACTTCAGATCTCTAAAAAAAAAAAAAAAATTCTTCCCTTGGAATTCAAGGCCCTTGACCTCCAGCTCCAATGTACTTTCCAGCCTTGCTTCCCCTCTACCACATGTGGTCTATGCCGCCACATCACACCCCATCACCTTCCCTTTTACTCAGGCTATTCCCTCTGTTTGAAATGTCTGTCCCCCTCAGCTCCTCTGTGGGAATTCTGCCCACCTTCATAGTTCACTTACAATGCCACTTCTCAATGCTTCACCCCTCCAAAGCCAATGTGATGTTGTAAGAAAAGCACATGCTTTCAATTTTGTCACATCTGCATTTGAATCTCCAGCTTCTCCGCTTTCTAGCTGTGGGACCTGGGGCAAATTATTTGGTTTCTCTAAGTGCGGGTTTTTCCTATCTGAAAAATGGAATGTAATCACTTGGTTATACCTAGGACATTTGGGAGGGCATGTAGGTCCACAGCTAGAAGGAAAATGTGTTCGCATATGTATAGAGCATGTGTAAAGCATTTCTTTATTCTTCTCGTTGAGTCACTGTGAGTTATATCCTGAGAAGGCTAGAACTGATCCAGTCTTTATGGAGTCCACTTTGATGAGCTCCCAATAGCTTTAGCATTCTTCATTATTTCTACATGCTCCTCAGTCATTTTCCCGTTTTTTTGTCCTCCCCTGGGATCCATGCTCCATCTGGGAGGATGTGTACATTGCCAGAGGGGGAGACATCTACAGAAAACCCTTTTGTAGACTTACAGCATTAGTATATATTTTAAAACTTCTGTATTCTGTATAATCAGCCAAAGGAAGTGAAAGGTAAGAAAGGGCTAAAGAGAAAAACACCTGCCCTGGCTGGTTTGGCTTAGCGGTTTGAGTGTCAGCCGAGGACCAAAGAATCTCGAGTTTGATTCCGGTCAAGGGCACGTAGCTCGGTTTCGGTTCAGTCCCTGGCCCTGGTTGGGGTCGTGCAGGGGACAGCCAGTCTATGTGTCTCTCTCACGTCAGTATTTCTCTGTCTCTCTCTCTCTCCCTCCCATTCTGTCTGAAGATAAATGGGAAAAATATTTTCAGGTGAGGATTTTTTTTTTAATTTGTTTTTAAGAGGAAAAACACTATATTTTCCCACAGGTATTATCAAGCTTATGTTGAAGTGTTGGAAATAGTATTTGTAAAGTTCCTGGAATGTTAAAAAGAAAACTATGAGCCATGAAAAAAATGTAATAGTTACAGATTCTCCTCTTCTTCTTGTGCATACAGAGAAAACTGTCTTTGGTCAGAGAGTTCCCAGCTTAAGTCATGGAAGAGGAGGAGAAATGAAGGACTGGAGAGGTCTAATTAACAGTAAAAAGCAAAGTGGGTTACTCAGGAGAATGAATGCTTAGTGGGGAGTAGAACCACTAACAGCTGCATTTGAGAATTTGGGAAAGTTTTCTAAAATATTTTTATTGATTTTGTTTTAGAGAGAGAAAGGGACAGGGAGAGAGAAAAAAACATTGATGTGAGAGGGAAACATCAATCCAGCCTGCAACCCAGGCATGTGCCCTGACCCAGGATCAAATCAGCAACCTTCTGGTGCGTGGAATGATGCCCAACCAGCTGAGCCACACCAGCCAGGGCGAGTTTGGGAAAGTTCTGAAACAGAAAATAGGAGCTGGGAGCATCTGTTGTGTAATGTAGTATGAGAAAGGGTGGGAGGGAGAAAACTGGGAAAGACGATTTTAAGAACTTTTCTTCTATGTGTGAGTGTGAGCCCATTTTGCCATTTTCCAAGAGTCCAGAAAAGAGCCAAATTAATTTTCAATTACGTTCTAATGACACTGTGCTGAGATGGGCCCAGAAGGCCTACTTTTATCCAGGTCTATAGATACTTAATAAATGTAACTCCTTTGGATCCCCCTTCACCTCCCTTTACGGTTTAGTTCTGCACTGACAATATTATGCCAGGCCATGCAGCAATGTACCAAGTTATAAACAGGCCCCCTGAAGGTAGGGATTGTGTCTTAATCATCCTGTGTCCTGCCCCAGATCCAGCTTCCAGTCACCTAGCTAGTGAATTACACCAAGTAGATGTTAAGAAATTAGCGTGAAATGAACGTGTGGGTGATGGATGAATGGAATTGAACTTAAAGGGCGATTTCATTAGCAACATCTGTCTTCTTCCTCACAACCTGATGGACTCCGTGAAGGACCACATCTGTCCTGATCATCACTTTATCCCCAGCACTTGCATTATGTTAAGCACACAATAAGCGATGGAATAATTTTTTAATCCCCTAGAATGAGTATTGCAGTACATCAGAAATGGAAGAGAGCAAAACAATCCAAGGCCAAATGGAAGTGAGCTGTCTTGGGGAGGGCTGCTGTACGTAAGAGGGGTGCCCGCCAGTCCCTGGTGGGTGGTAAAGAACTGGAATTCTCTGGGCAAATCCTGAGAACCACGGGTGATCGCGGGCGCTGGCCTCTCCGCCGAGGCGATAGGTGGCGCTGTGGCCAGACGCGGCCGCCCGGTCCGCGCGGCGCCGCTCTCTGGGCGAGGTGGGGGAGTCGTCCGAAGGACCTGTGCGGGCCCGCTTCGGCCGCTCCACTGACTTGGTCTCCCTCGGCGTCTGACTCTGCACTCAGTCCAGCACCATGGGCAAGCGGGACAACCGGGTGGTGAGTACCTGGCGGGGGAAACAACAGGGCGACATGGGGCCCGCGGCAGAAGAGCGGGACCCCTCACTCTTCCCGGCCGGGCCCGAGGGTCGGTTGCGGCGCTGAGACCTGGAGCCCGGAGCCCCAGCTCCCCCCGCCCCCACGCAGGCTCCAGAGGCGCGTGCGCCGCGCACGCAGTTGGCGCCTTCGGGGGGCCCCCTCATTCTTCCCTCCCTCTTTCCTCTTCCCCCTTGTCCCCCTCTTTGCTCTGCCACCCGCCGCCACGTCGCGCCCTTTGGCAGTGCTCCCGGGCTCCCTTTCCTGCCGTACTGGGGCCAGCGGTGCCCCCGCCCCCCTTTTTAGAGCTGCAAGAGCTCAGGGAGACCTGTCCTCTCCAGTATGTTAGTCGAAAGTCTGAGGTCCATGAAGGCCCCGGGACTCGCCCCCCTTCTAAGGGTCTCGCACCCCACCTCTGCGCCCTTCTAGTGCGCACCCAGGCGGGATGGAGGCGCGGAGGCCTCCTACGCGGCCCTTGCACCCCCGGCCTGCAGCGCTTCCCGGTACTTGCGCAGGCGTGCTCCTGTTTGAAAAGCAGGATGGAAGTATTTAGCTTGGTGTCCGCAGCGCCCAGCACTGCCTGACACCCAGGAGGCCCCGTGAAAGAATGAATGGCATGAAAATAGTTGACTTTGGAATCAACTTAGAATGTTAGCTGTTTGGAATGTCAGTTTTTGGTCGCTCAGGAGTTGAGTGACTTAGGATAAGTTGCTTTTCTCTGAGCCTCAATTTCTTCTGTAAAAGGAGATCAATGTTACCTTCAGCCTAGTTGAGACCACAGAAAGGAAGATGGCCAAGCAAGTGCTTGGCATGAAAGTTATTAGTCTAGTAAAAGAGATACATAAATAATAGAGTAAGAAACAATGTTTGATAGAGATTTGAGGTTCTGAGGGCATTTAAAAGAGAAGGTACTGGTGACAGGTGGAGATGGGAAGAAGGCATTGTAGATGGCTACTCCATTGGTTGTTTGGAAAACCCAGGTTATGCATCAGATTGGGTGGGCCATAAACATAAAAGGTTAGCAATAAACTTAGGTGGTAGCCTTACAGTTCCTGGGCTTGCCTATGACAGAGTTTTGACCACTGCGCACCAAAATGAAAAATAAGTGCAAACTAAAGCTAATGTACTAAATTGAATGAATTGACTTTCTCAGCGATTATTTCCTTTGTGTGTAAATGATCTTTGCTTTTAAGAAATGATGATATTTGCCATCTTCAAAACGTTTGTTTTAATTTTACGTATTATTCATAAATCAAAGATGTCTTAGAAACAACCATAGTGAATGTTGATTAAAAGGTTGAGGAATGTTCTTTTCTCCTGCTTCCCAGGCTGTAGATCAGAGCTTTTAGTATCCTAATTCTCAAAGCATTGAAATGGTGTTCTGCATTGAAATGGTGTTCTGCTGGTACATTCTTTAGGCTTGAAGTGTTCAGTGTTTTGGCTCTTTAATGTGCTTGGGCCTTGAATGTTTTGAAAATTATCAGGCTTTGGGTGCAGTTGCATACAGAGGTCTAAGATGTTTTGTTTTACTGGGGAGATGTGTGGTTTAAAGCATCCCTTTAAAGCATTTGAAAAACTTTTCAAGTGAGCTTCATTTACCCTAGAGCATTTTGATAACTGGGCTTGGCTTATTACTCTGTATGGTGTCTTGGCACCAAGTGTTCTGGTGACATTTTGTTTGCATTTCAAAGGTTGTGGGAATGAAAACATGAAATTAAGAGGTAGAAGACACAGATGGTCAAATTCAGTGTTCCATTGTATGGAGGAAGAGATGAAATTGTTTAAACTGGGAACAAAACTTAGGTCGTCTGACACTTAGCTCAGTACATCATAACTATTCATTTTAAATAACGAAATGAAAATGTTGACATATTTTCTTCTTACATTGATAAAATTATAGTTTTAAAGATGACAGAATTGCTTTTTAAAAAGCTATTAAATTTCAGGTTGAAAGCTTTTTTTAAAATCCTCACCTGAGACATTTTTGCATTTATCTTCAGATAGAGCAGGAGGAAGAGAGAGAGAGAGAAACATCGATGTGCGAGAGACACATCGAGTGGTTGCCACCCACACAACCCCAACCGGGGCCAGGGACAAACTGCAACCGAGGTACATGCCCTTAGCAGGAACCGAACCTGGGACTCTCTGGTCCGCGGGCTGACGCCCTAACCGCTGAGCCAAACCAGCCAGGGCTCAGGTTAAAAGCTTTTTAAAAAATAGACTAAATTTTAGCCCAGCTGGTGTGGCTCAGTGGTTGAGCGTAGACCCATGCACCAAGAGGTCGCCGGTTCAATTCCCGGTCAGGGCACACGCCCAGGTTGTGGGCCCGATCCCCAGTTGGGGGCATGCAGGAGGCGGCTGATTGATGTTTTCTCTCATGGATGTTTCTCTCTCTCCCCCTCGTTCCTTCCCCTCTCTCTAAAAATCAATAAAGAAATTTTTTTTAATAGACTATATTTTAGAGCAGTTTTAGGTTCACAGCAAGATTGAGCAGAAAGTAGAGTTCCCATATACTCCCTGCCCCCCATGTACACAGCCTCCCCCATTATCAAAGTCCTGCTCCAGAGTGGTACGTCTGTTGCAGTTGATGAGCTGACAGTTGACATGCCATTTTCACTTGAAGTCCATAGTTACATTAGGGTTCACTTTGGTATAGAGCATTCTTGAACAGGTTTTTTTGTTTGTTTATTTTTTAATTGAACATTTTATTTTTTATTTTTATTATTATTTTTATCCTCACCTGAAAACATTTTTTCATTTTTTGTTCAGATAGAGTGGGAGGGAGAGAGAGGAATAGAGAGAGAGAGAGAGAAACATCGATGTGAAAGGTACACATCGAGTGGCTGCCACCCCCTCGACCAACCAGGGCCGGGGACAAACTGCAACCGAGGTACATGCCCTTAGCGGGAACCGAACCCGGGTCTCTCTGTACCGCAGGCCGACGCTGTAACCGCTGAGCCAAACCGGCCAGGACTAATTGAACATTTTAATTCTTGAGATTTGTAAAGGGTTCTTAAATTCATGATGGTCACCCTTTGTGCTCATTGTTTTCCATAAGTTTCCTTCATGTTTTTTTTCCCTGTTACTTTGTGCCCTCTAAATAGATACATCTGCTAGATAAAAATAGGTAACCAAAGTAACAAATGAACTTCTGCACATTTTGTCCTTAGTTTTTACTGCATGCTCTTTCCAACCTGCCCACTTACATTCCTTTAAGCCCAGTTTGCCATCCTGAGTTTCAAAAACAAATTGTTTTCTGTTACCCAAACTGATGCAGAAGTTACCCAAACTCATGCAACAGTTTGAAGCCACAGACAATTCTAGTTATATATGAATATGAGCATTTGACAGTATTTAAAGCAACTAAGTGATAACGAAATGTTTCAAGAAATTGCACGATTTCTTCAACTGGTACCTAACTACCCACTTCAATGTTAGGAGTATTCTTTTTCACACGAAAGCATAACAAGTGAAAAAGCTTTACCTTTGTAAAATAGTTACCTTTTTTTGTTTTAAAAACATTTCTCTTATGCATATAGTAAAAGCATTGTTGCTTAATGATTATGAGCACAAACTAACAAATATTTTGCAAGGAGTCTAGCACGTAAGATACACTTAATACATAATTGAAATAAATAACGGAGATATTTGGAGTGTACTTAAGCAGACTGAGAGTAGTGTTGATGATCAGAAGCTTGAAAGTTAAGCTTTATTGCCTACTCAATGATATCTGATGTAATTGTACTATAAATTGTTTATAAGTAATGGCCCTAGCATGTGAATACACTGCTTTACTATTTTATTTTCCTCTGAAAAATAAACAAGATGGGTTGGTATATACTTTGGGAAAGCAGTTTCACAGTAGACATTAATGCGTAAATATGTTAATGTACTTTTAAGGTAAATTGAAGACTGTAAAACATGGTAGGTGTTGTGTTACTATTTTTTAAAATTAGAATGAAATTATTGCCATTGCACTATTTGTGAATTTTTACTTGAAGACAGTTCAGCTCTCTAAACTGGAGTGGCAATATTGTGATTGAATTTTTCACATTTTGTTTACTGTTAATATTATGATCATGTTTGTGTGGTTTGTTTCATTTTGTTTTTCTTTTATAAAGGTAATGAGTTATTTAAAAGCAAATTTTCTCAGTGTATGAAATGATGAAAAGTGGACATCTCTCTTTACACTGTGGTGCATATTCATGTAGGTTTTTAAAAATTTATAGCTGTTAATGTGGTATCTTATTTTGGGGTAACTTGCTTTTGCTTTTCACTTGAGAAATCTTGACATCTTTCCATATCAGTTACTATAGATCTGTCTCATTCTTTTTAATGGCTACATAGTATCTTATTTGGGAGGTATACTTTTTGTTGTTTTTTTAATTATTTTATTTTATTGATTTTAGAGAGAGAGGAAGGGAGAGAGAGATAGAAATATCAATGAGAGAGAACATTGATTGGTCACCTCCTGCATGCCCCCCGCTGGGGATTTGGCCCACAACCTGGGCATGTGCCCTGACCAGGAATTGAACCGGCAACCTCCTGGTGCATGGGTCTACTCTCAACCACTGAGCCACACTGGCTGGGTGATTTTGGGGCTATACTGTAATATACTTGATGAATCTCATTCTGATGGCTATTGAATATTTTCATTTTTTCCTATATTTGCATTCTGTGGAAATAAACAGTTTTTATGATTTAATTTAATTTATTTTTTTATTGTTGAAAGTATTACATATGTCCCCTTTTTTCCCCATTGACCCCCTCCTTCCTGCTCCCACCCCCCTCCTGCCTTCCCCAGCCTAGTGTCTGTGTGGATTGGTTGTACATATATGCATATAAGTTCTTTGGTTTATCTCTTCCCATACCTCCCACCCCCCATTACTCTGAGGTTTGTCAGTCTGTTCCCTACTTCCATAATTCTGGATCTCTTTTGGTCGACAGCTTATTTTGTTCATGATGTTCCACAAATAAGTGAGATCATGTGGTACTTGTCTTTCTCTGACTGGCTTATTTCACTTAGCATAACACTCTCCAGGTCCCACCATGTCGTCTCAAAGGATAAGAGATCTTTTTTTCTTATAGCTGCGTAGTGTTCCATTGTGTATATGTACCATGGCTTTTTTATACACTCATGTACTGATGGGCTCTTGGCCTGTTTCCAGATCTTGGCTATTGTAAATAGTGCTGCTATGAACCTAGGGGTACATATATTCTTCCTGATTGGTGTTTCAGGCTTCTTATGATATATTCCAAGAACTGGTATCACTGGGTGGAATGGCAGTTCCATTTTTAATTTTTTGAGGAAACACCATATTGTTTTCCATAGTGGCTGCACCAGTCTGCATTCCTACCAGCAGTGTGCTAGAGTACCCTTTTCTCCACATCTTTGCCAGCATTTGTTTAAGGATTTGTTGATAGCCACCATTCTGGCAGGTGTGAGGTGATATCTCATAGTTTTTTTCATTTGCATCTCTGTGATGATTGGAGATGTTGAGCATTTTTTCATATGTCTCCTGGCTGTTTGTCCTGTTCGGAGTTTTTATGATTTTAAACTTAAAATATTTTACCATTGGTTACTGCTAAAATTATGACGTGATACTCCTGTTTTTAAAATGATGAACTTAGTCCTGCCGGTGTGGCTTAGTGGTTGAGCATGGACCCATGCACCAAGAGTTCGCCGGTACGATACCTGGTCAAGACACATGCCCAGGTTGTGGGCTCGATCCCCAGTGGGGGGCATGCAGAAGGCGGCCAATCGATGTTCTCTCTCATCGATGTTTCCATCTCTCTCTCCCTCTCACTTTCTCTCTCTATAAAATCAATAAAGTGCCCTGGCCAGTTTGGCTCAGTGGTTAGAGCGTCGGCCCGCGGACCAGAGAGTCCTGAGTTCGGTTCCCGCTAAGGGCACATACCTTGGTTGCAGTTTGTCCCCGGCCCTGTTGGGGTCGTGTGGGTGGCAACCACTCAATGTGTCTCTCTCACATCGTTGTCCCCCCCCCCCCGCTCTGTCTGAAGATAAATGCAAAAATGTCCTTGGGTGATGATTTAAAAAAAAAATTAATAAAGGAAAAAAAATTTTTTAATAAATAAAATAAAATGATGAACTTAGCTTACACAGTGTACTTGCTTCTGGTTAGGGTTGTCAGTGTCATTAGCTGGGCCACCACTCCTCTATTTCAGCCTCTATTGATTGTCATATTGCCACATGAAATGACTGAAATTCTTAGCAAAGGCAGTTGAATGAAATATTTGAGGGCATAGCAGTTAATATAAAAATATTATATGCTACTGTGTTTAACGTTGCATTTGATATCCACATCTAGCCCTTATTCTGTAACATCTCTGACAATAGGAGCTCTAGAAAATTATGTTAAAAATTTAACTTTTTCATCCCAAATAATTAGGCAGTGTCCAATCGAATGGAAGTAGTTCTCAGTATGTGTTGTTTATAGTGGTTTTATACTGTTTACTCTAACAGAGAAATATAGAAATATGTAACGAATATTGGTTATGAAGGTGGAAAATGTTGGTCATTTTTACAGATTTTGTTAAGTAAAATGCAACAAATATATTGTCTCCTTTTGCTTCTTTTGGAATGTTTAGTATTAGGTTTAAGGCCTTAAAATCAATCTTGAAAATAGTCATTTTTCAACCACAATTCTTTTTGTAAATGTTTATTGACTTGAATTAAATTTGGAAAACTGAATATAAGGACCAAAAGGTTGAGACTGAATTAATAACAGATTTTATGTCTGTAGCAAAGTGAATTTTAATAAAACAACATCTCTTTGCTAAACACTGTAGTTAACAAACACGCTTTATTTTGTCTCAGTATGTCTTTGAAAAATGTGTCCTACAATAGTAAGTGCAGTATAGAGAGCATAATTTAATTTGTGTACTAAAATACAAATAGCGTGAAGTTCACCGTTTTAAACATTTTTAGGCGTATAGTTCAGTGGCATTTAGTACTTTCACAGTGTTCTGCAACTATCACAACTGTCCATTTCTAGAACTCTTCATCATCCCAAACAAGAAGCTCTGTACCTGTTAACCGGTAACTCCCAATCACCTCCAGATAACCTCTATTTATTTTTCTATGAATTTGCGTATTCTAGGTATTCATATGAGTGGAATCATACAAAATTTGTCCTTTTGTGTCTGCCTCATTTCACTTAGCATGTTGCCAAGGTTTTACCTGTATTGTAGCATGTAGTATATATTATATGTATATACCACATTTTATTTATCCATTCTTTGGTAAATTGACATTTGGATTTTTTCTACTTTTTGGCTATTGTGAGTAATGCTGCTATAAACATACTATACAAAGTATACTTGAGCCCCTGCTTTCAATTATTTTTTAATTCCATTTAGAGGTGAAATTGCTGGGTCATATGGTGATTTTGTGTTTAACTTTCTGAAGAACCACCAAACTTTTCCATAACAGCTGCACTATTTTATATTCCCACCAGTAATTCATAAGGGTTCCATTTTCTCTACATCCTTGACAACACTTGTTACTTTTTGTGTGTTTTATGATAGCCATCCTAATGGGGGTAGGTGGCATCTCATTGCAAGTGTTGTTTGTTTGTTTTTTTAATTTTCACCAGAGTGTATGTTCTTACTGAGTTGAGAGAGAGAGGAAGGGGTGGGGAGAGAAACATCTATCAGTTGCCTCCAGTATGGGCCCTGACCGGGAATGAAACCTGCAACCTTTTGGTGTATAGGAGGACACTCAACCAATTGAGCAACCTGGCCAGGGTTCATTGTAGTTTTGATTTGCATTTCCCTAATGACTAGTGATGTCGAACATCTTTTTGTGTGCTTATTGGACATTTGTATATCTTCTTTGGAGAAATGTCTGTTCAAGTCCTTGGTGCATTTTTGAACTGAGTTGTTTGGGGTTTTTGTTACTGGGTTGTAAGATCTTTTTATGCATTCTGGATATTAATCCCTTATCAGACATATGACTTACAAATATTTCCTCCAGTTCTGTGGATTGTGTTTTCATCTTTTGACAGTGCCCATTGATGCACATTTTTTCTTTTGA
The DNA here is from genome assembly GCA_030848825.1 of Tadarida brasiliensis. Classification (NCBI taxonomy): domain Eukaryota; kingdom Metazoa; phylum Chordata; class Mammalia; order Chiroptera; family Molossidae; genus Tadarida; species Tadarida brasiliensis. The sequence continues at coordinate 69,105,219 of CM061267.1, read as the reverse complement.
TGAAGTCCTATTTATCTGTTTTTTTTCTTCTGCTGCCTGTGCATAATTTAACTTTTGATGTTAACAACTTGTGAATAAAAACTGTTTTCAGTATGGCACAATACTTCCTAAGATAGAAGATACAGTAGAATAAGGAATGAATTTAGAATTACAGTAGATCTTCTTTACCTTCTTTGGAACTGAGTGTCCTTTGCCGGAGAGCAGTGTTACCACCCTCCCAGGGTTATTGGGCTTTAGGAGAAAGCAGTATAAAGCCATCTTACAGTAAGAAAGAGGTGTCATTATTATTTTCATTAAATCTCTAGTTAAAACGCATTTTTTTAATGATAGCATGATATTATTCGTCTCCCAGACTTGTGAGGCTTGATAGAGCATTAAGTTTATTTTTTGTAATGGAAAGTTGGTTTGCCAGATTGTTCATGCTTAGTTGGATATAATATGCATTTATTTAATAAAAAATGCTTGATAAGTAAATGGGCTTTTGCCTTGTTAATGGTTATTTTAATGGAATAAATTTTTGTTCTTTCCTCCAGGCCTATATGAACCCAATAGCAATGGCCAGATCAAGAGGTCCAGTCCAGTCTTCGGGGCCAACAATCCAAGATTATCTGAATCGACCAAGGCCTACCTGGTATTTGTGAAATAATTTACCTATTTATGAAGTTTTCATACATTTTTTAAAGGTTACTGTTATAACTTTTATCGATTGCCAAGCAATTTTCAGATATGTAATTTTTTAAGTAATATGATATGTGCTTTTTTTTTTTAAATGTATGAAACACATGCACAAGTGTAAAGCAAACACTTGAGAACCCACCACCCAAAATAGCTAACACACTACTACATAACCTTTTCATACCAATCTTCTCTCTATCCCCTAAAAATGAACTTAACCTTGCAGTGTTCTGTTTAAAATGGTAGATTTAAGTAATCGCATTCTTCTTTGAGGTGTAACTATGTGTTAGGAATGATAACATTAGGTCTCGTTTCTAGTTTTATCTGCTGGCTTTTCAATGAGTTAGAATTTCCCGTTGTAAGATTTTTGCTTTAAATTGGTATTTTTGACCCTTGTTGAGTGGCACTGATCTTTTGTAAATAAAGCTCATAGCACTAGCCCTACTGTTTTAAGTATGTTTTCCTTATTATTAAATATCATACTCTTGAGGTAACATATGACAGGCTTCAGAGTTGTGAGTTCCAGGCTCCTTCTAAGTGCCTCTGGAAGCTGTGCAACTGTAGTTGAAAGTTGTGCTTACATATAACAGAATCTTCCTTTGACTTAAGTACGAAGTAAGCATGTCCACCTCTTACCAGTGTTCATGAGTATTAGTATTAACTGTTGCAGCATACCAGAAAATAAATTATCACAAAACAAAGTATATTTTGTCTTTAAAATTGGGGAGAAAGAATGAACTTAAAGAGGATTGTGCTCAAGCAAGTGTTACATGTGTGTCAGAGGTCCCCAAGAAAACTATCAAGTTGAGTAATTCACTAGGACTCACAGATGGCTGTACTCCTGGGTAAGAGATTTATTACAGTGAAAGAATGCCAGCTACAATCAACAAAGGGAAGAGGCCACATGGGTGAAGTCTGAGGGAGACTGAGTGCAGTCGCACAGGATGCATTTAATTCCCTTAGCAAGAGTTTTGATAACACATGTGAGATGTTGCCAACTGGGGGAGTTCATAGAGAGTCTGTGTGCCCAGGGTTTTTATTGGGAACTGGCCAGCCTCTGCCTTTTCGATGCCAAAACTCCAGACTGCAAGAAGGAATGCAAGTGTTCAGCCTAAACTGTAATGTTTGTATAAACAGGTACAGTGAACCACTCTTATCAGGGAATGGTAAGGACCCTCATAAAATCCAAGTCCTAGACACCAGCCAGGGCCAGTCTTGTAAGCAGGCCGTTCTCTGAATAAGCAGTCAGGTGTGCTGTGTTCCCTTTTCTGCACATGTGTGAGGTGCATTATAAAATAGGTGATTTACTAATAGAATGTAGTATTTCAGCCAAAGTGACTTTAGCTCACCTTAATGCTGAAACCACTAAAGCTTTGTGACTTTACACAGATTTCTTACCCTAAGCTGCAGCTTTTATCTGTAAAATAATACTACTTTTTCTCACAGGATTGTTGTGAGGATTAAAGGAAAATGTATTTGTAACAATTCCTGACCCTGGCTCCATGGTTAGGGCATCGGCCCTAGCACCAAAGGGTCACTGGTTCAATTCCCAGTCAAGGGCACATACTGGTTTGCAGGTTCGGTCCCCGGCCCTGGTCTGAGTCATGCGGGAAGCAACCAGTCGATGTGACTCTCTCACATTGATGTTTCTCTCTTTTTCTCTTCCCCTCCTTTTCTCCCTCCCTCCCACTCTCTCTAAAAAATCAGTGGAAAAAATATCCTTGGGTGAGGATTTACAAAAAAAAAAAAAGAAAGAAACAGTGCCTGTAGCATGTAAGTGCTCAGATGTCTCCTGTATTGGCTTTTATAATCCATGTTTAGAAAAGGAGTGATTGGTGTAATCTGATAGGCTTTATTATGATCATTGATTTACAAGGATGTGAACACAAATTTGAAATGTATCAACACTGGAATGGGGGTTTATAAATTAGAATGTTAAGAAAATTTTGTTTATGAAGTTTTGTATTATTTGTAAGCATTCATCTCTAGTTTGAATTGCTTAGAAACATAGTTTTACATTCTATTTTTTAAGGGAAGAAGTGAAAGAACAACTAGAAAAGAAAAAGAAAGGCTCCAAGGCATTGGCTGAATTTGAAGAAAAAATGAATGAGGTTTGTAAATAGTATCTTTTTTAAATAATAGACTAATACTTGTTATAAGAAGAATGAAATAATTTTTTAATAAACCACGGTTTTGAGCCTAGCTCTTTAGGTTCAGGGGGCACTGTGTTTTATGGTTGTTTTTGTTATATTGAGTATAGATTTATATATAAATTTACGACTTTCTTAAAAAGTAGAGGAAAACCATCGTAAAGTAATTTAAATCATCTTGAAGTTTTCTAAATGTTAGGTTCTTCCCCTTCTCTTCCCCATCCTCATGTCCCCATTATACCCTGAGATTTCCATGGTGGTATTTGCTTGCTTTGATTACAAACATGTATGTAGTATTTCAGCCACAGCATAGATTAATTTAACTTTCACTGTTTGGAAAAAGAATCTAACTACCTTTGTTGGGGAAAAAAAAAATCCCAGCCTCAGTAATAATACCTACTCTCAATATACATAATATGCAGTGGAGAATTCCCATCCCTTAATATCCTCTTTGAAAGGAGCTGGTAGAGGCTCCTTGGGTGATAGAGTAGAGGATTCTGGCACCTAGAGTATCTTTTGTGTTTAGAGGCTGGGATGGGTGAGAGGATGGAGGACAAGAAGAAACAGTGGCTGTCTTACATACTAGGTGCATTGGAAGGGGATAGATGCCCTCTGATGGTGTTTAAAACCTTTTTGCAGAACTGGAAGAAAGAACTAGAAAAACACAGGGAGAAATTATTAAGTGGAAGTGAGAGCTCGTCCAAAAAAAGACAGGTAATATCATTTTTACTTTATTGCTATCCTTAATCTCATAGTTGGGTTTCCATAATACTGCTGTGTACTGTTATTAATAGATACATTTGAAAATTCACATCAACTTACTTAGATTTGTACTTTTATTTGTTTGCTTTTAGAGAAAGAAAAAAGAAAAGAAGAAATCTGGTAGGGTGAGCAAAACTTTTCCATTTTTTAGATATTACATTAAGAGCCTACCAAAAAAGTAAGATAATTTATATAGCCTGTATGCTACCTCTAGATGAGTCAAAGAACCTGGAGGTCCTGTTTGTTATGGGTGGTTTTGTTCTGTTTCTGATACAAAAGACAGGTGCCAACCTCCTTATAACCTAGTAACTCCTGTATTGCTATTAAAGAGGGGAAACTTGACTGCCATTGCTATATTGCTGTGGCTGTTATTTTGTTGAGCCTTTTTTTTTTTTTTTTTTTCTGGTGAGAAAATGTGGCATTTTAATTTTTAATATTTAAGTCTTATGAAGATGGCATCTGTTTCTCAGACACTAGATTGATTTTGTTACGTATTTGAGAGACTTAGTAAAAGAAAAAAATTCCTGCATCTCACAAGCTTTAATTGTTTTGTGCTTGGTCAAGTATTCATCTTCTTCTTCATCAAGCTCTGATTCTTCCAGCAGTTCTTCAGATTCTGAAGATGAGGTAAGGTCTGCCTGTAATGATTCATGAAATATTTATAATTTCTTTAATGATGAAACACATTAATAAATAATCAGTTAAAAATGTTTATTTCCAGGTTTTGATTACTTATCTATAACTGAAAACACTGATGTAAATAAATTTCTAAATATTGAAGTATATATTCATTAGATTTCTGAATTTGTCTTATTTATTTAAAAACATGAGTAGAGGAAATTGATTTGAAAAATGTAAAATGCTATTTGACTAGATGCTAGGAATTATGTGTGACTCAAATTACTTGATTTTTTTTTTTTTATAAAACAGGAAAGTCATGTTACATTTTAAATATTAATTAAGTAAAATGTGTTTATAAGCTGGTCCTTTTGTTAACTTTTGTTCATTGATAAATATTTGATATTAATAAAATGCATCAATTATATATTTGAAACAGAAAGCAAATGTTTCTAAAAATGTTTTATATAGGATAAGAAACAAGGAAAAAGGAAAAAGAAAAAGAAGAACCGTTCACATAAATCTTCTGAAAGCTCCATGTCGGAGACTGAATCAGACAGTAAGGTAAAATTATTTAAATTAGCAACATTATGAATAGCGAAGACATGTAATAAGATTTTTCTTTTAGTTTTTCCTATCTTAAATTGCTCTTAGTTTAAAAATGAGATGCTGTTTTTTATACTATGATGTTCTCTGCCATTTAATACCTTATATATGCCATTTAATTGTTCTCTAAATACTTTCACACATGTGTTTCTATCTCTCAGCATTTCCATGACAGCTTTATGATAAGCCTGGCAGACATTATTTTTTCCATTTTCATGAAGTCATAATTCAGAAAAAAAATGTCTTGCTTAAATTTATACAGCTAGTATTATAATTGGAAGTTGAATCTGTCTTCTGCTATCTGTCCAGTGTCTTTTCTGCTATACCTAAATCTGTTCTTTACTCTCCAGAATTGTCTGACACAATTTACTCTCAAACATTAGTGGTCATTAGAAATATATGCATGTTGCAATAAAAATGTAGGTTCCTGGGCCTCATTTTCAGAAATCTGAATAGGCCAGAGGTCTACGTTTTTAACAGATGTCCTCTGTGGTTCTGACACGGGAGTGTCCATGGACCACAGTTGGACAAACAGTGTCCTTGGGTCCCAGGAGAACAAAGTAGCTGTCTTATTTTGTGGCAGATATCTGCTTCCCTAGTGAGATTTCTTCTAACAAAATGCCTAGTGTCTAGAAGTGTTCAGTAAATGTGGGGTTTTTTCTTTGTCTTTTAAAGCAGAAGAGCCAATCTAATGATACTGATAGCTAACATTTATTGAATGCCTACTACATGTTATGCACAGTTCTGAGCACTTGACATGTTAACTCAATTCTCTCAACAACTCTATGAAATAGATATTTGTTATCCCACTCTATGGATAAGAAAGGCTCAGGGACGTTAATAGCTAGAACTGAGGGATTCAAAAGCAAAAATTCTTAACTACCCTCCTTAGAAGAAGAGTAGGGAAATCAGATTGGTAGATAGATGTCTGAGCACAGAGTTAGAACTCCAATATGACCACCACAGGCAAAAGCAGGCAATGGCATAAAGTCTTACATTAAAATGGACCATGTGGTTATCACAGACAGTATGTCATTTTTGGTGTACGTAGATTTGATATACGGCCAGATAAATGAAGAAGCCTCATTTCCTTGTAAGCACACATACACACAATATACATTTCTTCTATATTAAAAAAAAATTCTGATATTGAAGTAAACTTTTTTTAGTTACAGAGCAAATCACCTTTCTGGTATTTTTGTCTTTATGCTGTTTTGTGTCTTTTACATTTAAAGTTGACATATATATTTGTTTGTTTAGGATAGTTTAAAAAAGAAAAAGAAGTCAAAGGATGCAAGTGAGAAAGAAAAGGTAATTATAGTTTTACATTGCCTTAAGTAGTCAGTCATACAGTACTTTATTCACTTGAGTTTTTTTGTTTGAAGGAAATTATTTATTGGATTCATTATTGAAAGTAAAAGATCAAAAGAGTATTCCTGCGGAAAGTTTGAATTTAGGTAGCTTAATGTATTATCTCAGATTAAAAATTTAAAGTAATGGAGATTTAAGATTTCCTTTGTTTCTTCAAGTCGTTTTAAAATTTTTATTTATTTATTTATTTATTTATTTATTTATTTATTTATTTATTTATATTTTAGAGAAAGAGGAAGGGAGAGGGAGAGAGAGATAGAAACATCAGTGAGAGAGAACATCAATTGGCCGCCTCCTGCATGCCCCCCACTAGGGATTTGGCCCACAACCTGGGCACGTGCTCAGACCGAGAATCAAACCGGCTACCTCTTGGTGCACTGGTCCACACTCAACCACTGAGCCACACCTCCCGGGCTCTTCAAGTCATTTTAAAGGAGGCTCTTTTAATTAAAGAACATGGGCTTCTGTTTCAAATTGAGTATACCATAGATAAGTTTTGAAAAAAATTTTTACTACTATAAATAGCTATTTTATCTTTGTGATTTAATATAACTAAATGCTACATTTATCCTTACCAGTGTTTCTTATTTACATTTTAAAACCTTATTCTGATTATAAAAAATAAAAGCCTAAAGAAAGCGGTTATTGCCCTGGCTGGTTTGGCTCAGCAGTTAGAGCGTCGGCCTGCGGTCCAGAGAGACCCGGGTTCGGTTCCCGCTAAGGGCACGTACCTCGGTTGCAGTGTATCCCCGGCCCTGGTTGGTCGTGCGGGAGGCAGCCACTCGATGTGTCCCTTTCACGTCGATGTTTCTCTCTCTCTCTCTCTCTCTCTCTTCCTCTCTCTCCCTCCCACTCTATCTGAACAAAAAATGGGAAAATGTCCTCGGGTGAGGATAAAAAAAAAAAAAGAAAGCAGTTATTAATGAGAGAAAACTATGAACCAATGTCACTATATTTACTGTCTTTTTATAGAGGTGAAATTCACATAATATTCTATTAATCATTTAAAAATTATAATTTGATGGTATGTGGTATATGTACAATGCTGTGCAACAACCATCTCGCTCTAGTTTTAAAACTTTTCATCAACCCTTTGAAAACAAAGTAATCAGTTGCCATTCTCCCATCCTCCATCCCCAGGAAACCTCTGATCTGCTTTCTATCTCTGGATATGCATATTCTGGATCTATAAAAGCAATCGTACAATATGTCATCTTTCATGTCTGGCTTTCATTTGGTGTAATGTTTTTGCGGTTGATCCAAGTGGTAGCATGTATCAGTACTTTGTTCCTTTTTATGGATGAATACTATTCCTTTGTATGTATATACCACAATTTATTTATCCATTCATCTATTGATAGACATTTGAATTGTTTCTGCCTTTTAGCTAAGATGAATACTGCTGTGAACATGCATGTACCAGTTTCTGTGTGGACATAATGTTTTCATTTCTCTTGGGTATATGCCTAGGGGTGCTTTCCATATCAATTTGCAAATAAAAATCCATTAAGACACTAAAAAAAGAAACTCATGACCAAGTTGGGTTAATTCTAAGAATTCAAAGATAAGAAATGTATTAATATAATTTGCAATGTAAACTGGCCAAATGAAACCATAGGATTATTTTAATAGTTGCCAAAAGGGTGTGATGTGATTCAACATTGATCATTTTCCAAACCATTATAGAATAAGTGATTACTTTCATGTTTTTAAAAAACTCATGTGTCATATGTGGGGTATAAAACAAAAAGCAGCAAACGAACCAAACAACAGAATGATAGTTACAGAGGGAAATGGAGGTAGTGGGGAGTACACGGGGGGTCAAATATATGGTGATGGAGGGAAACTGGACTTTGATGAGCACACCGTGGCTTATACAGATGTTGTATTATAAAGTTGTATACCTGAAATTTATATAATGTTATTAACCAGTTACCCCAATACATTTAATTTTTTCTAAATGTATGTGTGAAACTAAAACTTGGTAATAATACAAACATGAAATACTAGAACAACTGCATTGTGATTTTGAAGTACTTCAAAATAATATATAAGGTTCAGAGTAATATATGTAATAATATAATGAATATCCATACACATCAGCTAGAATTAACAAATGATTAACATTTTGTCATAGTTGCTTCAGGTCTTGTTTTACTGTTGTTTTTTAAAGTACCAGACACTTTCTCCTTCCTTAGAGGCAGCTATTTCTGAAATTAGAGTGCATCCTTGCTTCCACATGGGTGCACTTTGGTTACATGTATTCATAAATAGCATAGAGTATTCCATATTTTCAAAATGGTATCGTGTTTCCTTCTGAAACTTGCTTTGTTCACTCAACATTGCTGTTGACATTTATCCTTGTTGATAATCTCATTTGTTTCTTTTGCTTATAATATTCCATTATATTAATTTGCCACAGTTTATTTCTCCATTCTCCTGTTGTGGCCATCTAGATTGTTTTTATTTATTTAGTAATGCAAACAGTGCTTCAGTGGCTATTTTTTATCTATTTTTCCTTTTCCACAAGTTATTGTTAATTTTCTGAGATATACCTGGGACTATAATTTCTGGGTCTTAATTATACATACATTTAACTTGTCTACCTTTTGCTCACCAAAGTGCTTATTTTTTTTAAATATATTTTTATTGATTTTAGAGATAAGAAGGGAGAGGGAAAGAGAATTAGAAACATTGATGAGAGAGAAACATCAATCAGCTGCCTCCTGCATGCCCCCCACTGGGGATCAAGCCTACGACCTGGGTATGTGCCCTGACCGGGAATCGAACCGGCAGCCTCCTGGTGCATGGGATGATACTTACCAACTGAGCCAGTCCAGCCGGACAAAGTGCTTATTATTGATTTGCATTCCGGCTAGTAGCATATGACAGTATTCTTGTTACACACATACTTGTCAACACTAGGAACCTTTCCTTTTTGTTAGTCTAATGTGCATAGATCAATTTTTTAACCAGTGTGCTGCAAGAAATTTTAAAACATGCAATACCTGACTGTTTAGTTGGGGGCACTGACCTCTTTTCCCTTAGATTGTCAAATGAAAAAATGACAATAGCCAACACAATAGCTGTCCGGTGTGAAGAGTCAAAAGTATACCTTTTTTTTTTTTTTTTTTTGGTGAGATTGGCAAAAAATATATTTTTTGGCATGCTGCAGAATTTTAGTAATTAATTTGTGTGTGTTAAGAGATGAAAAAGGTTGAAAATCGCTGGTATAGATGGTTGAGCCTTTTCATTTGCTTATTAGCCATTCAGATTTCATTTTCTGTGAATTGCCTATTTAGTCTTTGCCTATTCTGTTGGATTATTTTTTATCTTTGACTCATAAGAGTTATATGTTTTGGATACTATTACTTTTTTATACACATGATAAACATCTTTTGGTCTATAGCATCTCTTAATCTTATTTAGGGTTTCTGTTGTAATCATGTAGGGAAAGGTTATACATAATTTTCAGTCATATATATCAATCATTGTTTTAGCCCCATTTTTATTTTAAATTGTTGTGAAAGTGCAATGTGATATCCAATTAGAAAACATAATGGAAGAAAATATCCCAATTATAATAGTAACAAAGAATATATAGGAAAATTTTAAAGAATTGAGCAGGACTTATTTGAAGAAAACTATAAATCTATTCATAGATGCATATGAAGATTTAATAAATGTTCCTGGGTATGACTTTTCCCTACTAGATGTTAAAACAGTGCTTTGATTAAAACAATGTAATATGGTATCAGAATAGAAAAAAACAATGGAACAGTGTTGATAAAAGTGGCTTTTCTTGGGACAAAATGAGTAGCCATTTGGAAAATATAAAGCTGGATACTCATGTAAGGGAAAGGTATATAATTTTAAGTCATATATATCAATCAATTTTGCATTCTTTCCATATAAATTCCAGATAAGACAAAGTTTTAAATTATGAAAATATAACTAGAGAAAGACATGGATGAATGTAATATTGGAGTGGGAAAAGACTGCCTCAAAACTGGAACTTGTGACCACATAATTCAAATTCCTGATTGGCAAAAAAGATCACAAAAAATAAATTATGAACAGTTTAAATATGAACAGACGTATGAAAAACTAGGAGTACATCATTCAAAAACTTAGTGATCTTCAATATTAACATACAGAAAAATTGGTAAAATGTGTGTTTAGTAATTCTAAAAGTAAATATTAACTGTAATCCAAAATCTGAGATTAACATGATAAAAGAGGCTTTTTGGTAAAGCGTGACTTAGAAAAGAATAAAATAAAAAACAACTGTGGGGTTGTGGGAGATTGAGAAAATCATTTGGGTGAAGGCTACTTTGGTCTTTGACTTAGTCATTATTATTAGATAAACATTTTGCACTCAAATACCCTTCACTGTATTTCAACTTTGTTTTTAATAGCAAAGAACCCATATACCTGCCCCCCAGAAGGAGATTGGTTAAGTAAATTGTGGCATATACTTTCAGTAAATGTCAAAGGCTGCCATAAATGACGATGTAGTTGGCATGGAAAGATACTATTGGGTGAGAAGAGCGAGTTCCAAACAGCAAGTATTTATGTAAAATTGTAAATATACACATAGAAGGACATTTTTAAAAATCTTAATGGTGTTTAATCAACCTGGTAGTGGGATTTAGGTGAATTTAGAAGAGAGGAGAGAGAGGGAGAAACATTGATGTGAGAGAGACACATCAACTGGTTGCCTCCCGCACGACCCCGATCAGGGCCAGGGACACAAACCGCAACCGAGGTACGTGCCCTTGGCCAGAATCGCAACTCTTTGGTCCGTGGGCCGATGCTCCAACCACTGAGCAAAACCAGCCAGGGCTCTATAAAAGTTTACATCATTTTTTTCTGTGTAAGATTAGGGGTGAGTCTTTTTCATTGTGTGGTTTTATTGTTATAAACTACTTGAGACATACAGAAAAAGTATATGGAAAATAAAATGATAACTAGCATGTCTACTTTGAAGCTTTAATAAACCCTAACACTTTATTTCTTAACATACATATTTAAGTCCTAAGTAATCCTCCAGTCTCACTCTGAGATATTCTTCTGCCCCAGAGTTATGCATTGTTTCATCGTTAAATATACTTGGAGATGAAGATTTTTTTAAATATGAATTAACACTTAATGCATTAAAGGAATTACTGTGTTCAGGTCCTTTGTAGTGGGTTTTATTTTTTCAGGAATTAAAGACTGAATCCTGGTAAATGTTACTAATTTTAGACATTTCTAAAATGAAAATGGATAATTTTTATGATAATTGGAAGAAATATTAATAGAACTTAGAAACAAAATTTGCATGGCATAGTAATATATCTTTTTGAGTCAAGATACGTGTATTTTTTGTTTAATAGGACATTAAAGGACTCAGCAAAAAGAGAAAGATGTATCCTGAAGATAAACCTTTGTCATCTGAGTCCTTATCAGAGTCAGAGTATATTGAGGAGGTAAGTATATAAGCAGATCTTTTTTCTTCACTTTAAAATGTTTAGTTATTTGATTTAATAAATAATAATTGAAAAAAGAAATACTTCATTAGTATTTGATTTACTTTTCTAGTGTGATATACCATGAAAAAGAGAAGGAAGTTGTTCCATTTCAAAATAAGTTTTGCATTTTTCCATAAGATAATTGTATTACTATTATTTTGATAATCATATTCTCACGTACCTTTCTAAGCTGAGATATGTATATTATTTTTATTCTTCTAATACTTTCTTTTTATTTTACTATCATTTTGATTACATAAAAGGTGCTGTATGATGTATAGCAGATAGAAACCCAGCAGTTCTGTTTTTGTTTGGAACTGCTCTTTAGGGAGTAGGTGATGAGGTGGAGCAGAAATGATCTCAGTTTTTCTTTTATAAAATGAAGGAGAAGGATGAGGTCATCTATACAGTCCTTTTCAGCTCTGATATCCCTGTCTTAGATTTTGTACTCTTGAAATTAGAGTCCATTTTCAGTTAGTTTTAGGTTTATAAGTTACCATCCTTAAAGTATTTCTTGGAATTGATTTCCTCATTTGTAAAATGGGGCCTATTGCTCTCATTTTGTAGCAATATTTTGTAATGCCCCCTGAAATGAAATTTTTAGCTTTTATATAAATATACATTGATACATATGAAACCTATGTATTTTTATATTACTGTCCCCTAACAGAAATATGTGAAGTACAAGAAAATAATAATGCATAGTGTTTTTTTTTGTTGTTCTTTTATCCTCACCCGAGGACATTTTTGCATTTATCTTTAGACAGAGCGGGAGGGAGAGAGGGAGGAAGAGAGGGAGAGAGAAACATCGGCGTGAGAGAGACACATTGAGTGGCTGCCACCCACACGACCCCAGCCGGGGCTGGGGACAAACTGCAGCCAAGGTACGTGCCCTTTAGCGGGAACTAATGCATAGTTTTTATTCAATTATATTTTAATATATAAATGCTTGAATGTATTTTAAATCCCTGTACAGAATACTTTGTGTTCACAGTACAGTAAATTTAGCGTCTCTGTTATAAATAGGTTCATTATATGAATGTCTAACAAGCTATTCAGCAGTCATGTCAGGGCTGTCCTGGACATTGCTTGACAGCTCTTCTGTCTTGACCCGGTTAAATGTGGATGCAACACAGCTGCTACCACTCCAATCACTGTTATGACATGAATAACAAAAAATAGTAATTTCTAAGTGCTCTCTAGAGCATTTGTTTTAATGTAAAATATATTACATTTGGACTTAACATTAAATACACATGAGCTTTAGCAACTTGGAATTCGATCTGTATCCAATGCACCATACATTTAAAAGATTGAAATAAAATATTAATGAGGTGATAATTCTTACTTACAAGGATTTTAATCAGTTGGTTTATACTGAGTACACTATATGTATAGCTATTTTCTGTTCAACACCACAGAGTTAGAGAAATACCTACTTTATTCCAGGTACTCCCCTGAGGGTGGATATAATTTCCATTTTACAGATGATAAAACTGAGGGTAATACAAAGCAGAGGTAGGATTCAGAGCTTAGTCTGTTTTATTTTAGAGCTCATGTTTTTTTATCCATTGTACCTCACTGCTTTTTTTTAATGAATGGGAATGTAAGAGAAGCCTTTTAGAGGTTTAAGATTTTCATTTTCCTCTCTTTAAATGTTTTTTATTTAATTCTTATTGTGATATAACAGGGGTTTGAGGTAAACAAGGCATTTAAAATGTCATTTGGTTGTCAAAATGTTTTTTACATATAAATTTTAAAGATGCAAAGTATATTAGGGGATGAAAAAGAAATGTCATGAATACAAGTTACATATTTGTCTTCTGCTCTCCACAAACACTTAAACTTTTTAGGTACGAGCAAAAAGGAAGAAAAGCGGTGAAGACAGAGAAAAAACAACAGCAAGTATCACTTATGTTTTTACTATGAGAAATGTAAGCTCTAAATTTTGTTTGACTTTCTTAAGGTGTAGTATGAAATATAATATGAAGGTATGGCGATTTCCTCTATCTTTGATAGTAGTTACTTCCAAATTAACCTGGTAATACAGAAAAAGCCTCTCTAAGCACTAGCTGCAGTGAATATAAATTATTCACTAATAAAGACTATTCTTTTGATCATTTCTAAAGCCAGCTCTGCTATTACGCAGATTGAAAAGTGAGAAAGGGGGAGGAGGAGACTAAAAAAAATGGAAGTGGTATTCAAGTGAGGAGACCCACCTAGAGAAAGTAAATACAGATGTCAAAGAGTAATGTGGACCATATCAGCAAAGTAACTTAGGAACACTCAGTATAAGTGTGAACCATGGCCTTTACAGGCATTTTCTTAGGGAGAGGTAAAATAAAAAGAACAACATCATTTGTAGATTTGATGGTAACTCCCATAATTTCCCTAGTTCTTAAAATGAGGGTCCTTCTCTGACAAGAAGGTTCACTTGGTAATGTGTGATTCAGAATTAACATTTTATATGCCTTCAAGACCAAGGCGACATTTAAAATAATTTGGGTAAAGACTGCTTTGGTCTTTGGCTTAGATTAATTAAGATATAAGATTAACTAATTTTGGATAATTCTAATTTGTACTTGCATACTTCATTTCATGCATTTAGCTAGCGTATATTTATTAAGCTTTATGTAGGCAGGGTTCTAGGTCTTGATAGAGCTTTTATAATGGAATACAAGAAAAGAGGGTGATATGTGAGAGAGTGACTTCAGGGAGGGAAAGCCTCTCTGAGGAAGTAAAATTAAACTGAAATCTGATTTACAAGAAAGAGCCAAGCATGTGAAGATTAAAGGAATTAATGTCCTAGTCAGAGAAGAGCTAAGGACCTATGTGGGAATGAGCTTGATATGTTTGAGGAACTGAAAGAGGTTAAGCTTGGCTGATACCTAGTTGATAAAGAAGAGGGGTATACAGTGAGGTTGTGAAGTAAGCAGAGCTCATATCCCGTAGCAAAGTGTTTGGGTTTTAATCAGAATGTTATGTATAGGATGCTGTTTTGAAGGTTTTGAGCACAGCAAACAGGTGACCTGAATCAACTTTACTTTTTTAAAATGCTTTAGGCCCGGCCGGTGTGGCTCAGTGGTTGAGCGTCAACCCATGTACCAAGAGGTCGCCGGTTCAATTCCCTGTCAGGGCACATGCCCAGGTTACGGGCCAATCCCTGGTGGGGTGTGCAGGAATCAGCCCATCGATGGTCTCTCTCATCAGTGTTTCTCTCTCTCTCTCCCTCTCTCTCTTCCTCTGTCTCTAAAATTAATAAAGAAAAATTTTTTTATTTATTTATTATTTTTTTATCCTCACCCGAGGACATTTTGGCATTTATCTTCAGATAGAGAGGAAGAGAGAGAGAGAAACATTGATGTGAGAGAGACACATCGAGTGGTTGCCACCCACACAACCTCAACCAGGGCCGGGGACAAACTGCAACCGAGGTACGTGCCCTTAGTGGGAACCGAACCCGGGACTCTCTGGTCCGTGGGCCAACGCTCTAACTGCTGAGCCAAACCGGCCAGGGCAAAATATTTATTTTAAGAAATTAAATAAATGAAATATAGCAGTTGATATCATGATTCATTTGAATTTATTTCCTGTAGGAAATTTTGATAATAGCTACATTAAGCCCTGGTCAGTTTAGCTCCATGGTTAGAGAGTCAGCCCATGGACCAAAGAGTCGCGGGTTCGATTTCTGGTCAAGGGCACATACCTCAATTGCAGGTTTGATCCCTGGCCCTGGTCAGGGTAGTTCGGGAGGCAACCAATTGATGTATCTCTCTCACATTAATGTATCTCTCGCTCTCTCTCTCCCTCCCACTCTATCCAAAAAAAAAAAGCAATGGAAAAATACCCTCTGGTGAGGATTAAAAAAAAAAAAAAGCTATACTATGGTGCTAATGACTTAAGAGTTTTTCCTTACCCTTTTGAAAATTGACAAACACTCTTCCTCCTCATGATATTGATCATTGAGACATCAAGACATCAAGAGATGTTTTGAGTAGCTTACTTGGTTGTGTGGGTTGTTTGAAATAACTGCATTTGCTCAGAAGTACCATGGTAAACTTGTTAATTTGCATATTTTCATGTAGAAATGTCTTAACGAGGAACTGTCTTTACAGGAAAAAACAAAAAAGAAAAAGAAGCATAAGAAACACAGTAAGAAAAAGAAAAAGAAGGCTGCAAGTTCAAATCCTGACTCACCGTGATATTAGGAAAATCAGGATTCCCGTATAAAGTGCAATGTCTGAGGAAATCTCAACTGTGAGAAAAATGACATATTTACTAAAATGCATGACTTTTGTTGTTTCTAGAATATTCCTGGACTGTTCAGTAGCCACTCAGATGCCGTGTGAAAGGGCCGTAACAGTTGCCTGCTGCTTGAACATCTTTCTCTTCCATTGCTTAGTATCTCTGGGAGATAACACACTGCAGTTGTACTAGTGGTTGATATTTGGGAATAAAGTTAATATTTTTGACTAGAAGTATCTGATGATAAATCAACAGAAATTGAGTCTAGGTACATCATTAAGATGTAAACAGAAATGACCAGATGACTCTAGTTAACGTTTTTGAAGTAGGGATTACATTGATATTTCAAAATCTTTACTCTGTAGATAGTGTGTTTTAATTTTTTTACCCTTGTATACTTTTATACAAGGAGCTTTTAAATGTGGGGGGTGGTTTGCTATTTCTTTAACTAGCAGAATAGCGTGCCTTTTATCCTCACACATCCTATTTTTGCGGACACAGTGGCCATATTTTGTGGGGAGGGCAGAGCTGGGTATGGCAGTCTTGCGCTTTACTGAGCTTAGTAACATCCTTGGACTCGATATCGTGTGCTGCTTTGAGTGAACCAGAAAAACAGCCTTTTGCAGCACGAGAAAGCCCCAGAAGCTCTGGGATTTACCTCCACTTCGGTAATACTGAATGATTTTTAGCGTTAGAATGTGTTGTAACATTTGAATTAATTTTGACTACACTTTGGCTTTGGGAAGGAGTCATTGCAAATAGACACTGGTACTTTTTGAACTTGATAGCTAAAGATTCTACAATGCATGTTTTATACTGTTAAGTTTTAACCAGTCAGGAAAATTTTATGTAACCAGTGATAGCTATTTTTTGTATGAATTTTGTTTAGGCTGTAATGTTTAGCTTTTATTAACTTTTTATTCTTGCTATCTTAAATTCCTTACTGCATTTAATGGCGTTCTTGCCAAAATATTTAGCATGTGAAAAGCAGGTTTTTTGTTTTGATTTGTTTTGTTTGTAACAGCTTCATATTGAAGCTGAGACTTACCATATACAAGTTGAATGGCAGGCCTGGTATGCTGTGTCTTGTTACATAAAGCTCTTGCCAGAATCTTAGTAAATATAACGTTTTAAAAGTTTGTCTTTGTATAGTCATAAAAAATATGACGTGTTAAACTTAAGTGAGAATTACATTATTGCTCTTTCTGTGTCATTTTATTAAGATTTTGTGCCTCATATCTCCTGCTGAATTGTTTACTAGTTATGTTTAAAGGAATTGTTAAATCATTTTCACTTTACATTTTTATATAATCGGGTAACATGAAATATAATTTGATGTATAATTTTTGCCTGTGTGCTAATTATAGTGGTATATGCACAAAACATTTTGGCATGACAAGAGGCTGAATAAATAGCTATTTTACTTAAAAACAGCCGTGTTCTGTTAGCTCCCGTTGAGTCACACGTAAAGTTATAATGATTAAGAAACACTACTAGGTGTTAAGTAGTAGGAGGATGAGACATTTCTCCAAGTTTTTAGCTGTAAAAACAACACATTCCTTGGTTAGTTTCCTTAAATGTTATGCTTAAAGATTCATACTCTTATCTAATAAAAGATACCTATATGCTCTTGAGTACACAGCAAGTTTGAGGGACATTTTGTATCCAAAAGGAAGTTTCGCAGAATTGTTTGTGAAAATGCTAAAAGATAAGTTTATCAGGTTATTTGTTGATCAGTTTTGCTGTGAACATAAAAGTGTACCTTTGCAGACTGGTTCAGAATATGATGATTGTGTTCCACTAGAGGCAGCTGTCTGTCTTATTAGACTGGGGAAGAAAGTAATGTGGCAAAAACGTGTGCTGCTTCTAGAGTGTTGACTGTCTGGGAGATAACCTTTTGCATTGTTTCTCTTATGGTAGCTTAACATTCTCCCAATAAGGTATGGGGAGAAAATTTGACTGGTGATGTTATGTGCAAGTCATCATCTCTTACTTCCTCCCTCCACTAGCTGCCCCTTTTCAACACAAGGCATGTTACTTGGATAATTATGACAGGGTGATTGCAACAAAATTGATGAGTGGATAGAAAAACTGAATTTATACCAGCACTACCTTTCTGGTTGTTTTGGATTCATTTGGTTGCCCTTAATATATTTAGGTGTTTTAAATACCATAAGAGTGTCCTGAATTTATTTAATCCAGAATATGGGTTTATATTCTGTCAGTCAAGATATGCTAAAAGCCTATTGCCTTATTTTCTTTTGTTTTATGGAGAACAATAGACTAACCTCAGAGAAACTGAGAGCAGTTGTTCTTCAGGCTTACGTGACAGATTTCACACTTTTTTTTTTTAATCCTCACCCAAGGATGTTTTTCCATTTATCTTCAGATAGAGTGGGAAGGAGAGAGGGAGAGAGAGAGAGAAACATTGACGTGAGAGAGACGCATCGACTGGCTGCCTCCCACACAACCCCAACTAGGGCCAGGGACAAACCACAACTGAGGTACATGCCTGTGACCAGAATCAAACCTGTGACTCATTGGTCTGCGGGCCTATGCTCTAACCACTGAGCCAAACTGGCCAGGGCAGATTTCACACTTTTAAAAGATTGCCAATTTTGAACTTAAAAACTGTAGAAAAGTTTTAAGAAAGCTTTCCCCCCCAGTTGTATTTGCCTTATTTTTTGTGTATTTGCCTTAGTTTAAATTTTGTTTTTAGCCCTGGATAGTGTGGGTCAGTGGTTAGACTGTTTGCCTGCACACTGAAGGGTCTCGGGTTTGATTCCTGGTCATGGGCAAGTACCTGGGTTGCACGTTCGATCCCTGCACCAGTCAGGGTGTGTGCGGGCGGCAACCAATTGATGTGTCTCTTTTATATCGATGTCTCTCTCTTTCTCTCTCTCTCTCTCTGCCCCCCCCTAAAAAAATCAATGGGAAAAATAGCCTCAGGTGAGGATTAACAACAATAACAAAATTTGTTTTTATACTTCATTAAAAATTTAATAAGAATATAGTGTCCTAAATTCTAAAAATTATTTTAGTCCTTTTTTTTTTTGCCTTACCACAGTGAGTACCAGCAGACACAAACTCGAAGATGCTTGGTCTCTAAACTAGGATTTGACAATAATAGACAAGAGTTAAGCAGTTGTTTTTTGGGCTCCTTGGGCATAGTTGTATCATGTTTTCCTACCAGTTAGTCAGATACAAGTTGGAGGGATAAAAGTAGGATTTAACATTTTTCTAGAAGCTCCCAGATTAAAGCCTCTGTTTGGATATCATGAGAAGGTACTTGGTTTGAGTTTTCAAATAAGGTTATAACCTTTGAAGGAGCTTTTTATAGCCTGGGAAATTATTTCAATTGAAAGATTAAGGTCTTTATAATCTTATTTAGTTTCATTGTGTTCAAGTAGGAGGGAAACATTTTCAACTGTAGAATTTATGCTGAGGAAATAGAAATGGCAATAGTATCAAGTAGCACTTTAAGTGGTGTTTAGACCCAAAGAAAAGATAAATGTTAGAATTACTGTAATATTTCAGATCACAATGATGTTAATAAAATCACTGCATTGGTACTGAGCGGTAACAACCTTTGTTGCATATGTTCCAATTACTTGAGAACCTTCTGTGTTTGGTTGCTGGAATGTTGCCATGGTCACATGCTGTGTTGGGTGTGACATAGTGAGCTGGAATCAGTGGCAGGCCGGGATGCCCCGGCTTGGAGCTAGGCTGTCTGAGAAGTCTGCAGTGTGTGGAAGCCACGTTCAGCATGGAACAGAGGGCTCTGAGGAAACTGGTGGAATCCATCAGCAAAACTGTCAAGAGCTGTAAGTACTTACCAGACATGCTAGTTGGACATTGTCAAGCACTTCATAAACTCCAAAATAGAGTTCCTCTGTGCTAAAGGATTATCTGCCCACCACAGACTGATTTTTATGATCTGAAATTTAATAAGAGATTTCAAAGTATAAAGGTTTACTCTGACCAGTTCTCTGGCACAAAATCCTTAGAAGCAGATGATCACTCCGCTTCAGGGGATTGATAGAGACACATAACATGGGCTACTGCAGACGTTGAAACACCGTGGCGCTTTGAACATGGCAAGTGTTTATGAAAACTAATCTCTAATAGCAGATTGTGGGCGGGGGTCCTTGCCCTGGCAGACCTTAAAAAGAAATCTTTATTTCTCAAGGTAACTCAACTAACTTTTTCTCAGGCATGACCACAAGCCCTCCTGACTGATAAGTGTGAGAATCTGTTTTTAGAATTTGAGGAAGTTACTTTTATTTCAGCCACTTGTGCAGCCTCATTATTGGGCACTTCCAGTTTTTCTTGTGTGCCCTCCCTAGTTAGGATAGGCACTACCTTTCTAAGAATCTCGTTGTAGACTTACTTCTGTTTTCTCTTATTCCAGTTGGATTATCTTTATTGATTTTTAGAGGGAGAGAGAGAAATATCGATAAGAGAGAACATCGATTGGCCACCTCCTACATGCCCCTCACTGGGGATTTGGCCCACAACCTGGGCATGTGCAATGACCGGGAATCGAACCAGTGACCTCTTGGTACATGGGTCGACGTTCAGCCACTGAGCCACACCGGCCATGCTATTCCAGTTGGATTTTAAATGATCTAAACTCCTCAAGCACTCCTAGGGCCTGTTTTCCAATCCTGCTGTCAGTATAGTCCTTAAATCTCATAGGCAGCCCTGGCCAGTTTTGCTCAGTGGTTAGAGCATTGCCCCACAGACTGGAGAGTCCGGGTTCGGTTCCCGCTAAGGGCATGTACCTCGGTTGCAGTTTGTCCCCAGCCCTGGTTGGAGTCGTGTGGGTGGCAACCAGTCGATGTGTCTTTCTCACATCGATGTTTCTCTCTTTCTCCCTCTCTCCCTCCCACTCTATATCTGAAGATAAATGCAAAAACGTCCTCAGGTGAGGATAAAAAAATTTTTTTAAAAATAAATCTCATAGGCAGATTTAGCCAGTATTTATTTATTTGTTTATGTATTGCATTCATCTTCAGATAGAGCAAGAGGGAGGAAAAGAGAGAGAGAAACATGGATGTGAGAGAGACACATCGACTGGCTGCCACCCACACGACCCCAACTGGGGGCGGGGACAAACTGCAACCAAGGTACGTGCCCCTAGCGGGAACCGAACCCGGTCTCTCTGGACTGCGGGCCGTTGCGCTAACTGCTAAGCCAAACCAGCCAGGGCAGGTTTAGCCAGTATTTAATGTAATAAATGTCTTCTGTCATTTGCTCCTTTCTTTTCTTTTACTGATTTTTATTGATTTCAGAGAGAGGGGGAGAGAGAGAGAGAGAAGAAACATCAGTGTGAGAGGGTAACATTGATTGTCTGCTTCCTGCATGCCTCCTACTGGGAATCGAGCCTACAACTCTGGTACATGCCCTGACTCGGAATCTAACCAGCGACCTCCAGGTGCATGGGTTGATGCTCAACCACTGAGCCACACCGGCCAGGCTAGATTAGCAAGTTGTTATAAAAGGATATAATTAGGAACAGCCAGGTGGAAGAGATGCGTAGAGCCAGGTATGTGGGGAAGGATGTGGAGCTCCTGTGCTTTCTCCCAGCACCTTGGTGTTCACCAACCCAGAAGTCTCCAAACCATGTATTTTGGTGGTTTTCATAGAGACTATTACATGGAAAAGATAGATTGTTAACCCAGTTTCTGGCTTCTCTCCAAAAGATGGTGGGTGGGGCTGAAAGTTCCAAGTTGTTTTTTTGTTTTTTTTTAATTTTTTTTTTGTTTATTGACTTTTAGAGAGAGAGGAAGGGAGAGGGAGAGAGAGATAGAAACATTGATGAGAGAACATCGATGGCCGCCTCCTTCATGCCCACCACTGGGGATTTGGCCCACAACCTGGGCATGTGCCCTGACCAAGAATCAAACTGGTGACCTCTTGGTGCGTGGGTCGACCACTGAACCACACCGGCCGGGCGAAAGTTCCAAGTTTTAATCATGGTTGGGTGTTTCTGGTGACCAGGAGCCACCATTAGTCACCTCATTAGAACAAAAGACATTCCTATCACCCAGGAAATTCTAAGGGATTTAGGAGTTTTGTCTGGAAATTGGGTCAAAGACCAAACAGAAGAAAAGATGCTCCTAATTCTTGTATCACTTAGAAAATTACAAGGGTTTTCAGAGCTCTGTGCTAGGAACTGGGGGCAGAGACCAACATATATTTTTTCCTATTATCTCACAGGGATAATACAAATGAGCCTGGCAAGTAGTGCCGGAAAGCAAGGAAGTGCTGAAAAAGCAGAAGAATGGGGATATATGAAATATACAGGAGCCAGCTTGAAAACTCCCAATGGTCAAAGCTGAAACAATTTGAGAACAAAATAATAGTGGAAAAGAGGCATCTTTCTTTCAGAAGAATTCCAAGTGATAATATAGACACCCCTTCCCAAATAGTGGTGCCTGACTCTGTTCTTTGAGACATTGGCCTCTGAAGAATAGACTATGGAAAAGAAAAATAGTAATTACAATGGAGAGACCTACCTATACACTAGCCTCACCTGGTCATCCAGGTTATATGCATGCCCCTGAAGTGTAATGACAAGAATGGCACTTTATCTCATATTCTTCCCCAAAACACATAACCATAGTCTTATCATGAGAAAAACATTAGACAAAGCTAAAGTAAGGAATATTCTTAAAATAACTCATGGTCATGAAAAGCAAGGAAAAACTGAGAATTCAAAGGCAGGAGGACACGTGACAACCAGATGAATCCTGGAACAAAAAAAAAGGACATTAGTGGAAAAGCTGGTAAATCTGTAATTTACTTGATAATGTGTCAGAGTTACTCTGTTACTTTTGCCAAATGTAATTTGCGTGGTTATATAAGATGTTGGCATTAGAGAGAAACACTGAAGAGTTTACAGGAACTCTGTACCATCATTGCATCTCTCTTGTAAAATCTAAAATTACTCAACAGTTTAGTAACACAGGCCAGTCTCTGGCATCTCAACACCACTCTCACTATCCATAATTTCTCAAATATCAATTGTTCCTTGAACATGTGTATGAGGTCTTCAGATATAATGAAATATGATTCACATGGATAAACTCAGAAAAAGTTACCTGCTGAAGATTGTGTCTAAAATTCTTGATTGCTTTGTTGGATAACTTGTCAATATTGGACTCAGAGCAGCTCCTCACTTTCTTCAGGGATCCACTTAATTCACACTAGTGCTGGTGCTAACATTTCCACTCAGGTAGTAATTCTTCATCAGAATTGAGCAGGACTTTCAGGCGAGCATATACTGCTATGTACTGCATAGAGTGTATCCACATCTGAGCTTCCTTTTTCATATTCCAAAAAAGAAATCTCTTTCCAAGTTTTCGTCCTTGGAACAGTTGCAGCCCTTTTTATCACCTAACCTTGAAAAGTCACATCGCCTCATTTGCACTGTACTCTATTGGTGAAACTGGCACAAAAGCCCCCCTCCTTTCAAGTGAAGGAGACAGACCCCATCTCTCTAAGGCTGGAGTATCAAGTCACATTGTAAGAAGAGCATGTGGGGTGGGATAGATTGTTTCAGTGGTCTTGGGGAAAATACAACCTGTCATTTCAATTCGCCAAACTCCCATTGTCTTAATTCAGCCACCTAGCCACACCAAAACACCTGCAGCTCTCAGAACATGACTTCACGCCATCAAGCTGCCTCTGGCAAATGCTTACTCCTTTGGCATGTCTCAGCTCATGACCTCCTTGGGACCCTGCTTCATTTCTTAACACCTCCCCCCAATTGATTATTTCTTCCTTTGGGTCACTCCCAACCACCATCAATCATAGTGTTTGTGCTACTTTATTGCACTTAACTTCTTTATCTCCACCAAAGTGTAACAACCTTGAGGGCAGGAACCTATCTCCACCAAAGTGTAACAACCTTGAGGGCCTGGTTCGTGGAAGACCCTTAATAAATGCTTATTGGATGAATAAAAATACCTTTATGTCATATTTTAGGGCTAGAAGCTACAGTGGGAAGCCTGAGGATCTAATTCAGTTTGTAAAGTAGTTTTATTAGGTGCCTTTGTAATGGCTTATTCTTTAGATTTGCCAACCATTGTCCTAAGAACCAAGTCATTCTGACCACAGTGGAAACTATTGTAAACTGCAGATTTGCTATCTGTTGTCATTCATTTCATTTGGGTAACCTGAAGTCATCTCAAAGATAGCATCTAAAATAACAAGTTTTTTCTCCCTACCTCCACCAAAAAAAAAAAAAAGAGGGAGGACAAGGAAGAGAAAAAGAAAAATAGTAACCAGCTTTCCCTCCTTTTTTAGTTCTCTCAACCTTTGATTCATAGAATTAGACTTTTAGAAACTGAGTCTCAGATCATCTAGGACAGACAATACCCAATTTTCATAGGTGAGGATTCTGAGGCATAAAGATGCTATATGAGTTGTCTGTCTCCCAACTATTTAGTCTCAGACATGGAAGTGGAACCCAAATGCTTGAGTCTAGTACCCCAAACCACTGAGTCTAATCCCTTAGTTCTTAGTCCTGATGGTGCATTAGAATCACCTCTGCACTTCTTTTTTATTTTTTCAATTCTGAGCTCAGATCAACTGTAGAACCCTTCATAATCACAAAGGTCAGAAATCAGGCCTTTTCATCATTGCTCAGAACTGATCAGCCTTTCACAAATGCCTCTCCCCCCCAGTCTCAGTCAACCATCTGCAAGACCTCAGTATCCACTGTCACCTTTATAAACAAATACACACATGCACACTATTGTTTTAAATTACTTTATACTTTTGCTTCTCATAACTACAGAGATTATGCATCAGGTACACTGGAAGGTCTTCTGATGCTCAGGTTTGACTATTCATTGATTCACTTCAGTAGGAGCAGATCTCAGAAACCTATGCACTTCTTAAATCTACCATTAGTTCACTAAGTCTGGAGTGAGATCCAGATACATGAGCATTAAAAAATTTCCGTTTGAAATCAGTCACCCGGCCCTACTGGTTTTTTGCAGTATCTCAGCCTCCCTCCCCACTCTAACCTCATTTCCACCTCCCTCGCCCAGTCTCTCTAAGCCCGGCTTCTGTGCTTCCATACAGCTTGCCACTTCTCTTTTCCTAAACCACTTCTCAGCCCCTAAGTCACAGAAGAGTCAACCAAGCTCTTGTTTAAAAGCTAATTCCTGGGCCCACTGTTAGCAATTCTGAAGTAGGTCTAGGGCAAGGCCTGGCAATTTGCATGTTTAACAAGCAATGGAGGGGGGTTTGATTTCCATACAGAGGGTCCAACGATGACACCATGAGAAACACTGTTCCAGTGGAATAGATGTTAATCCTCTGACCAGGCACTCAAGGTCCTCTACCATCAGCCCATTCTCTTCAATCTTATTTTTCACTTCTTCCCAACTTGCTGGCTCCCAGGAAGACAAGTTCAACCTCAACCCCTATTTTACCTCTTTCCTTTCTTTACTCATGTTCCCTCTCCCTATAATTCTCCACTTATTGACCACCCCCAACTCATTGCTTCCTATAAACTATGCATCCTTCAAAGTCCACTCCCATTGAAAATGACCCAACTCCTCTTTCCAAGTGAGACCCATCTTAACTAACCTCTTAAGTAACAAGTCCATGTCATACTTTTTAAAAAATCACTGGGGCATTTACTAGAGCATTATAGGAAAAAATAGCTTTTTAGTATAATATGTTTAATTAGATTGGAGAATTCAATGATTAAGTCATATCTGTATTTTCATTTTACAGTAAAAAAAAGTGAAGTAGAGTGTCTCATAATACTTTTTCATAACTGGGTGGAAAGAGCTGATGTGAGACTTGATAACGTCGGTCTAGATCGGAACACATTTCAAATGATCCTACACAGCTTATTTGGAATGACTGATGACAAGCTAATGAATAGGGGTAAGAAGTCATGAGACTGAACTGGGCCAGGCTGAGATGGCAAACAAGTATATGGCATATATGTTAAAATAGATTAATATATGGCAAATATTACATATATAATTTTCATCAAAGACTTAATTTTCTTAATATCAAACTAGAAAGACAATTCTGGTAGTGCTGCCAATACAAATCAGTAGTTGATTTTATTGTCGGAGTGGTTTATAATATAAACTCACTCAGGATGTCTTATAACTGTACCACTTTGAGAGATAACCAGTAATGGGTTAAATAACCTAGCAGTATTGTTTTCTAAAGATAAGCATGTGACTTAATCATGATGTCTATGGATTCATATGCTGCAGATATAAAATTTTCA
This sequence comes from Tadarida brasiliensis, assembly GCA_030848825.1. Lineage (NCBI taxonomy): Eukaryota > Metazoa > Chordata > Mammalia > Chiroptera > Molossidae > Tadarida > Tadarida brasiliensis. The sequence goes on along the minus strand of CM061267.1, from coordinate 69,079,009 downwards.
ATGACTTCTTTTTCCTCATAAAAATGAAAAATGTATCAGTACAAAAAAATTATACTCATTATACTGAAAAAAACTAAAGATCATTCATTTAAAATAGGAAGTTATTTAATGTGAGCCAGTCACTTTTCACTAACAGATTTTTAGTGTTCAACTTGGTAAGTTTTGATATATATGTACATCCTTGAAACTATAACCATAATCAAAATAATTAACATAGTCATCATCCCCAAAAGAGCCAATCATATTTAATTTTCTATAGAATAAGATTTCATTGGTAATTTTAAAATAGTATTATTTTAGTAATTTAACTTGGCCTTGTACAAACTCTTTAGAACAATTTTGCCACTTTTTTTTAATCCTCACCTGAGTGTATTTTTTCATTGATTATTTTAAATTTAAAAAATTTTTTTCTTTATTGATTTTGAGAGAGAGAGGAAGGGAGAGGGAGGGAGACACAGAAACAGCGATGAGAGAGAGCATCAATTGGCTGCCTCCTGCATGCCCCCCACTGAGGATCTGGCCCACAACCGGGGCATGTGCCCTGACTGGGAATCAAACCAGGGACCTCTTGGTACATGGGTTGATGCTCAACCACTGAGCCACACCGGCCAGGCGTCCATTGATTATTTTAGATAGAGTGGGAGGGAGGGAGGGAGAGAGAGAAAAAAAATAACATTGATGTGAGAGACACACATCAATTGATTGCCTCCCTCACGACCCCAACCGGGGCCAGGGGATCAAACCTGAAACCAAGGTACATGCCCTTGATCAGGAATTGAACCCGAGATTCTGGTCCATGGGCGAACACTCTAACCGCTGAGCCAAACCAGCCAGGGTGAATTTTAGAATAAAATTCTACTTTTAGGATAAAAATCACCACATTTATTGGCTCCATCATTGGACTTCTTGGCTCATAGTAACTATACAAAACATCACAAATAAATCTCATCATTGGTCATGGAAGACAGAGTGTGACTCTTCCTATAAAAATCTGGGGAAAACATATTTTCAGTAATTTTGACTCAACAATGATTGTGCCAAATCGTTTTCCCCTCAGTTTGGGAGGAAAATTCTATAAATCTATTCATACATATATGCTCTTGAATTATAAAATAGCTGTAAATGACATATTTACATGTTCTTTGTTTCAGTATTTTTTGCGTTTGACAAAGACAGTGATGACTGCATAAATGTAAATGAGTGGGTTAAAGGAGTATCAGTGTTTCTTCGAGGGACTTTTGAAGAAAAGCTGAAGTGTAAGAATTCTATATGGAATTACTGGCTTAGTAATATATATTGTCAATTTTGTGTTTAGTGAATGTTTAAATATTTTTTAAAAATATAAAATTAGTGTTCTCTAGAACAACCTTGCAAAAATAGTTCATGACAGCTTTAAAAAATAAAAAACCAGATGAAATGGGTGTGCTATTTCGTCAGAGTCCCTAGTCCCAGGATCCCCCAAACACTTCCTTCACTGGTTCTGTAATACCCACCAGACGGGACTTTGGCTTAAGGGCCAGGCTAATAATAGAAACTAAGGGTTAGGGCTTATGCCAACTTCAATCAGCTAGCATGGAGCGGAGGCTTCTGAGGTTGCCTCTGGGCTCAGCAAGAAATGGGCCTTGATATGGGGCAGTGCACAAGTCACATTAGGGCCATTGCTTGTCTTTTTATTTTTTAAAAAATGTGAAGGTTTGACATAAGACAAGGTAAAACACATTAACCACCAGACATCGATGCTCTAGTGTTAGTGTAGATGAGTGAAAAGCGGAGAAAAGCCTCAGGACAATGAGAACCCCAAGGAAGGAGGATTATAAAGAGAGCTTCTTCATACAGAAAAGGAACACGAGGAATTGCAAAGGCAAAAATCTCCCAATCTCTTCACAATTTTGCCTAGAAATAACTCTGGCCTCACCTCACCTGTACCATTGATGTGATGTGTATTTCCTATGTTTCTCTTTCTTTTTTCATATGTTTTCATTGATTTTTTAGAGAGAGAGGAAGGGAGAGACAGAAACATCAATGTGAGAGAGAAGCACTGATTGGCTGCCTCCTCCACGCCCCCTACTGGGGATCGAGCCCCCAACCCAGGCATGTGTCCTGACCAGGAATCTAACTGGGACCTCTCAGTCCATGGGACATCGCTCAGTCCACTGAGCCACACCGGCCAGGATTTGGGGTGAGGAACTCTGGAATGAGAATAGGAACAATTTTAAGTAGCAGTTTTCAAGGAAATAGATTGCTTAGTGTCAAATTGCTTAAGAGAAGACAGCAGAGTTCTAAGGAAGTAGGCAAATTTTTTTTATCCCTTCTTATTCTTCCACTTGAATTTGGGTTTATAATGTTCAAAAGATCCCTATCTTAAACACATTTTTAAAGTGATAGCAACATTTTTTAAAAATCGCCAGCTCTTTCACTGCTGTATTCTCGGGACCTGAGTAAGTCACTTGTGGATGAATGAGTGAACTGTGGTGGCGCTTACTCCATGAGGTAGTAGTCACTCCAGAGAGAGATCGATCATTTTGAATAGTACAGATGGACAGGCCCCAAGGAGCTTATGGGCAGGCCCCAAGTCTCACTACCCAAATACACTGGAAAATGTTGTCAGTGACATAGCAAAGTGTACTTAATTTTTGTACTCCATGTAAAAAGAATCATGGTACTGAGATTTTTACACATGTATATGTATGTATGTATGTATTGTATGATCAAAGATTTAAAAATATGGATCCTCCCACCGCAGGGGAGCCCAGGCGGAGCCGGGGAGCCGGGCGACCCCCCACCAACGGAGGAAGCTGTCAACACACAGGAGAACTGAGCAAACTGAATAACGAAATTGACCTAGAGACATGGAGGGTGGAGTACAGGATGACGGGCCTCAGAGGAGGGGGGAAGGCGGGGGAAAGAGATAAATCACAGAGCCTATGTGCATGGGTGCATAACCAATGGACATGGACAACAGGGATGGGGAGGAGGAGAAGGGGAGGGGGAGGAGGGTGTCAATGGGGGAAAAAAAGGAAAAACATCTGTAACAAAAACATTAATAATAAAATAAATTATAAAAAAAATAAAATAATAAAATAAAAATATGGATCCTCTTTTTTGCAGCTTCATAACATTTTTATACCCTCAATTTCAAAATCGTGACGTTGTCTTTTCACGTTCCAAGGGGTATTTCATCTTACAGAAAGAAATATAATAAAGAGAGCTTTATTTAAAAATATCTTTACCATATAAATCAATAATTGTAGGTTATATAAATTGTTTTTTTATATAGTGATATAAATAAGGAGATTAATGACATTTTAACTATCCTTATCCAAGTCTTTAAACTTCTTATGCTTTGAAAAGTCTGTTTTGAAGTATATTATTTGAATGGTCATGATGGTTACATTTCTCAAGAGGAAATATTTGACATGTTGAAGAACAGTCTACACCAGCCGTCTGAGGAAGACACTGATGAAGGAATAAAAGAACTAGTAGAGATAACACTGAAGAAAATGGTAAGAATGAAAAACTAATTCATTATATCTAATCAAGTGGGTGCTGGATAGCGCTAAAGATGAAAAAATTACTTCCCTACATAATAGTGTAGCGTTTCGAGGGCAGGAGTTGTTGTTTGTTCTCTGCTGTCCATTGCCTAGAACAGTGTCTGGCTGATAGTGGGTGCTCAGTAGATATGTATGGAATTGCTGGGTGATTAAATGAATCACTGTACCAAATGAATGTTAACTTTCTTATTTTAAAATATTTTTAAATGTTTTTATTGATTTTAGAGAGGGAGAGAGAGAAAAACATCATCATATCAACATTGGCCGGCTGCCTCCTGCTCACCCCCTACTGGGGATCGAGCCTGAAACCCAGGCATGTGTCCCAACCAGGAATTGAACCGGTGACCTCCTGGTGCATGGATCGACGCTCAATCACTGAGCCACACCAGCTGGGCTTAAAATATTTTAAAATCAGTAAAACCTCAATACTTGGGGTGGGGGGAGACAGCAGATTTAATTTGTATAAAATTGGTTGCTATTTTAGTCTGTCTCCATGACCTTAGTCTTCCAATTCTTCTAAACAATCATTATAACAAAATAACATAATAATAAAAGGTTGTTCTTTATAGAGTGCTTGCTATATGCCAGGCCCTTCACAGAACTTTAATGTATGAACTCATTTTACCATCAGAACAACCCTATGAAGTAGAAATATTATCTCTATTTTGCAGATGAGAAAACTGAAGTACAGATAGGTTTACTCAAGGTCACATTAGAAAATTGGGTGAATTCATCTTTTAATGAAACCAATAATATTGATGTATGATGGACATACTAATTTTTCTCCTTTTCTTACTATGACCCTAAACTGGATACCAGTGAAGATTTGTGACCCTAAGGCAGCCCAGGCCCCACTCACCCATGACTCTGGAGTTCAAGAAAGAAACAAAGGATGTGGATTGCCGAGTCTCAGACTCAGCTAACACAGACTCCAGAGTATCCTCTTCCATTAGCAATAATCTCACTAGACCCTGCGTGGGCTCAGGGTAGACTTCTTGAGAGGGAGTGTGTTCCCTCATACCAAACCCACCCCACCCCCACCTTTTTTTTATTTTAAAGGAAATGTTATGGAATGAACCTTTTTCTGACAATTATTCAAACCTGTCTCTAGATTAGACTTTCAGCAACCTTGATTTAGTTATGCCCAGAAGTGAAAAAAACAAGGACCCATCAAATCAAATCCAGATTCACTTAAGCAGTTAGAGGCATTCATAATCTACATGCTATGCTACCCCCATGATGTACTCCACTTGAGGCAGGTCTCTCTTCCTGACTTACACTCCTGCTTACTGTCATAACTAGGTTGGGCCACTCTGTATTTCCTCCACATACCTCCCCACCTGTCTAGCTCCCAACTATCCTTAAAGGCCTGGCGTGCTCTGCATGACTCTTGTCCATCTTGGACTGTTAGTGCTCTAACCCCCCCGTGCCTTGCTCCTTAACTGAGCGACTTCACTTTTACCCTTTTTACACGGTGAGCTCCAAGTAAGATCCTTTGAGGATCGAGTTCTGCTACTAAAAATTAAACTTGAGAATTTCTGCTCTGTGGCACTTATTTTATCACAAAAATAGCAATATAATATTGGGCTTCCTCTCATGTTTTTGTCTTATTTGTCTATAGTACAGGGCCACATTTGATATAAGGTAACTTAGGTGTTCGTCTTCTTGGGCTGCTAAAAAAGTTAACGACTGGGTGACTTAAACAACAGGAACTTATTTCTCTCAGTTCTGGAGACAGGAAAGTCCAAGATCAAGGTGCCAACTGATTCACTTCCCTGGTGAGGGCTCTCTTCCTGGGTTGCAGACAGCCACTTCCTCAGTATGTCCTCACAAGGCAGAGAGAGGGAGCTCTGGTCTCTTTGTCTACTTAAAAGATTATTAATTACATCATGACCTCATCTAAACCTAATTACCTTGCAAAGGCCCCACCTCCTAATATCATCACATTGGGGGTTAAAACATATGAACTTGGGGATTGGGCACAAATATTCAGTCCATAATACCAGGGATGCCTGTTCAATTAATAGGAATAAAATAAGTGGCCTCCTTAAATAAGTACTTTTGGATTTATGTAGGTAGTGCCTATTAAATGTGAACTTAGTTTTACTTGGTATAACCTTTTCATTCTAGACAATTATTTCCCATGCACAATTTAAAAAACTACTTAGCCCTGGCCGGTTGGGCTCAGAGGTTAGTGTCAGCCTGTGGACCAAAGAGTTGCGGGTTCAATTCCAGTCATGGGCATGTCCCTCGGCTGCGGTTTGTCCCTGGCCCTGGTTGGGGTCGTGCAGGAGGCGGCCAGTCGATGCATCTCTCTCACATCGATGTTTCTCTCTCTCTCCCTCACTCCCTCTCTCTCCCTCCCTCCCACTCTATCTGAAGATAAATGGAAAAATGTCCTTGGGTAAGGATTAAAGATATGTAAATAAATAATTTACAAATTAATAAAAACTACTCAATCATTTATCAAGAAATCATCTTCCTCTCTAGGATTATGACAACGATGGCAAGATATCTTTTGCAGACTTTGAAAAAGCAGTGACAGAAGAGAGACTTTTGTTGGAAGTATTTGGACAATGTTTACCAGAAGCAAAGGTACAGTGCCAATAGCCCACAAAGGTTGAGGGAACATTTTAAAGGATCTGAAAATAACACTCACTGGAAACTCACCTCTGTGGGGCTTCAGCTCACTGCTAAGTTCAGGCAACCATGAAGGGCTCAGCCCCGTCCTGGTGCTTTGGGATCCGAGACAATAGTGGCTATTTAAGTCACTATATTCAAGATTTTTCTTTTGAGCTTATGACTTCAGCTATATACAAGTCCTGATTTCCTGTATGTTGATATTTTCCCAAAGAAAACCACAGTATATTGGGCTTGCTTAAGGGATAGAACAGTGAGTAGAGTGGATTCAGCAAGAACTGCTAGGAAAACATGGTCTCTTTCAACCCAAATGTTGCCCATGAGAATAAATTAAGTTTTAAAAATTTTGGACACATATATAGTGTTTTGTGGTCATAAAGGTTTTTTTCATGTTTGATTTTGACAAGTTTTCTGAGCTAGAAGAGCCAGCCTAATAATTATTTGACTCATTAGCATTTCCTTTAATTCTACCTTTGATAGCTGTGCTTTGCAAACATGATATATATATATTTTTTTATCCTCACCTGAGGACATTTTGTATTTATCTTGAGATAGAGCAGGAGGGAGAGAAGGAGGAAGAGAAAGAGAGAAACATCGATGTGAGAGAGACACATCGACTGGTCGCCACCCACACAACCCCAACCGGGGCAGGGGACAAACTGCAACCCAGGTGCGTGCCCTTAGCGGGAACCAAACCAGGACTCTCCTCTGGTCCTCGGGCCAAGGCTCTAACTGCTGAGCAAAACCGGCCAGGGTGAAGGCACTGTTTTTTAAGAAACTTTATTCTGTGGTAATTTAGATGATTTTGTGAACGAACTTGCATAAACTACCCTTAGCCACCTCCCCTCTTCTCTCTTAATTTGTCCCACTGTACTTTATTCCCACTTTAATTTTTTTAATCCTCACCCAAGGATATTTATTGATTTCATTTTAGTATTTCTTAAAATGTTTGTATTGCTTTTAGAGAGGGAAAGATAGAAACATCGATGAGAGAAACATCAATTTCAATTGGCTGCCTCCTGCACGCCCCCCTCTGGGGATGGAGCCCACAACCTGGGCATGTGCCCTGACCAGAATTGAACCAGTGACCGCTTAGTGTATAGGTCGACGGCCAACCACTGAGCCACACCGACTGGGCATGTTTATTGATTATAGAGAGAGGAAGGGAGAGAGAGAAACATCTATGTGAGAAACATCAATTGGTTGCTGCTTGTATACACCCCAACCAGGAAATCAAACCTGCAACTTTTTTGGTTTATGGGGCGATGCTCCAACTAATTGAGTCACCCAGCCCAGGGCTATTCCCACATTTTAATTGTCTGGAAATGTATGGTAGAAAGCTATGTGTGAAAGGCAGACTTCTCATTTTAAGAGACTGATGGGGGAAATAGTAGCATAATGAACTGGATTGGAGTAACTGCTTAGGTCTGGATGGAATACCAACAGTCAGCTCCCTGAGACTTCATCTGTAGCTGTTATCTAGAGCCTTGCCACTCAGTGTAGTCTGTGCACCAGCACAATGGGATCACCTAGGAACTTATGAGAAATGCACAATCTCCGACCCCAGTCCAAACCAACTGAATCAGATCTTTTTTTGGTGCCTGACACAACAAAGGTTGCTTTCCTTCTCTCATCATGGTCAAATCCTGTATTATGTATGTTGGCAGGGATGGGGAGGAGTGCTGGCTTCCACAGAGATCAGATTAGGAATCCATTCAACAACAAAGAACCCACCCTGGCTCGTGTGGTTCAGTGGTTAGAGCATCGGCCCATGCACTGAAGGGTTGTGGGTTTGATTCCTAGTCAAGGGCACATACTTGGGTTGCAGGTTCGATCCCTAGCCTGTCAGGGCGTGTGCAGGAGGCAACCAATCAATATGTCTCTCTCTCACGTGTGTTTTAATGTTTCTCTCTCTGCCCCTTCCCACTCTCTCTAAAAACCAATGGAAAATATATCCTCAGGTGAGGATTAACAACAACGAAAAAAGAACAAAGAACCCACTTAGCAGCTCCTCCCTTTAGGGCTGTCAGATTTTTTTTTTTTTAATTGTGGTTAAGTAAACACACCTAACATAAACTTGACCATCCTAATTAATTTTCAGTATTCAGTTAAGTACATTCACACTGTTGTGCAAGCAATCTCCAGAACTCTTTAATCGTGCAAAACTGAAACTCTATGTTCATTAAACAACTCCCTATTCCTGCCACCACCGTCAGAATTACAGGTAAGACCCCAAGGTGGAGGTTCATAATACCTTAAAGTATGAGAAGCCTGAGCTAGACAGCAACTTATTTTTTCCAATTCTGTGCTCAGGTCTCTAATGTATCTTTTACCTGAATTCAGCAAAAATATATCTAATTACCTACAAGGAACTAGGGCCAAACCCCCTTGCCTGCAGCTTCTATTAAGACTATCCACCATGTCCTGGCTGGTTTGGCTCAGCAGTTAGAGCATGGGCCCGCGGACCAGAGTCGCAGATTCGATTCCAGTCAAGGGTACGGACCTCAGTTGTGGTTGTCCCCAGCCCTGGTCGGGGTCATGCAGGAGGCAGCCAGTTGATGTGTCTCTCTCACATCGATGTTTCTCTCTCCCTCCCTCCCACCCTATCTGAGGATAAACGGAAAAATATCCTCACGTGAGGATAAAAAAAAACACTATCTACCACTTAGAGCCATACTAACAAGTTTGGATCAGTAAGTCTTAACTGAAGATGAAACTTCTTAATTGATATGTTCAAATTCAATCCATTAGGCCAGAGGCCCTTAAGGATAGAGAGAAAAGAAAAACAGACACCATTTGGTATGGGCCTTCTCCAGTTATTTTTATCAGCAAAAATATGGAAACAACCTGGACATAATTGGGTTTCCATTATGTGGTCTACTAACAGAAAAAAAAAATGCTAATAGTGGTAGAAGTCTAGTATTTACAAATTCTAATTTGTTTCTGCCATACATCAAGTAAATTCTTTTTATAAGTTAACTAAAGCATGTAAGCTTCTAATTTCAACTTTGCTCTAACAGTTTATTAACTTTTTTACTTTACAGATTTGTCTTGATTTCGAAGCCCTGGCATTCAAACATGTCCTAACTTCTAGTTTTTAAATGTGAATCACTCAATACTTGCAGTAAAATAAAAAACAGGTCCTTGTTGCCTATCTTCATTTCCTTCAATTAATTCACATACAGTTAATGCAATGTGAGAAGTAATGTTATAAGAATGGTGTCTGAAATATTAAGTATGGATCAAATTAACATCTATAATAGGTAATAATAACCTAATTTTTATGTAAGTTAACCAACAACCTTGGATCTCGGGGCCTGCTGTGAGTCAGGCATTCCCATCCCTCTTTTCTCTTGCTTTCTCAACCACAGAAGTTGGAAACCTAAAACATTCACTATTCCAGACTCCTCAGTTAGGAACAGTCACAGGCCCAGATCTAGCCAATAAGATATAATTAAAGTCACTGGGTGGAATTTTTGGAACAGTTTTATTAAGAGAAACAGTTAGCTGGCATGTATTTTGTCCATGATAAACTCATTTTAAAAAATGAAACTGAATTAGACAAGTAGCTTGAATGAAATTACAAAGAGGAGTGCATTGAAAAAAATACCAGTGTTAAAATCTCTTCAAGAATTAAAATGACAGGCTAAAAATAAAAAATAAATACTCCCTCAGAAAATATTAATTTGCTACTAGTAATCTTATATTCTTCTTCTTTGTTTTAATGGATGACTTGTATGCACATCTTCCAGCTTGTCCTCTGGAGGCTTTGGCACAGATGAAACCACCTAGTTTGAAAAAAGAACCAGCAAAACTTAATTTTTATAGTACAAAAGTAAATAAACCATCAGAAGAGGTAGGAAAGATATCCAGTAGTTCAATCCTTGCGATCACGTTTGAAGTAGAGCTAACCCAAGTTCAAGGTACTACAGCCTACAATCTAGGCACAAAGCAAAGCGTTCTGCCTGGATGTTGATGGGAGTAAAATTTCTAAAGCCAATTAACAACAAAAATAAAAATGTTTAAGGGAGAGAAGTAAACATATGCTCTAACTTTTAACATTCCTTTACAGATCTGAGTCACTTTTTATTTTATGGATAAATATCCTGGTTGTACATAACTTGAAACACTGAAAATGTCTGATATATTTAGAGAAACAGAGGTTTGGGGGAGATGAAAAAGATGATGAAATAATCAGAAAACGGTATAATCCTCAATTTCTTAGGGAAAATGAAATCAAACACACCATGAGAAAAAGAGTAGAGAATAAGTTAAAGCAGAGTAAGACAGTCTTCACTTAAAATGGAAAATTATTTGAAATTGTAATAAATTATATTCAGTATTTCTCCGTTTTGTTGTTCTATTTCTATACCCAGGACTTGGACCTAACACATTTTTCTTGAAAATGCAGTCAGCTCTGGCTGAGACAGCTCTGTTTAGCTGTAAGAAGGGCAGGGGGCCAGCACAAAGTAAAAAATTTAAAAGAGGCTTAAGCATAGAAATTGTGTCCATGGGTTTTTATTATTATAAAACAATCCCTATCCTTAATCAGATAATAATTTTCAGGTAAAAAATGTACATAAAATAAATTAAGCTACCTTAGCCCCCCCCTTCATTATAAAACATAGTATTCTGTTTCTTGTTTAAGGCAAGGATTAATGTATCAAAGCAAATAGATTTGTTAGTCAAATTCAGTTAATTCAACAGAGAATTATAGGAAAGCACATCAAAAATCTAAAAATGAAAAATAATTAATGACAGTACATACTGTCATTCTCATAAATAACTCTCCATTTAGTGTTAGTCCTATAAACAAATTGTCTCATAGAAGTTTTCTTTAAATGATCTTACCTCTTTAAGTTTATTCCGAATTAAATTTGCTGTTGTATTCAATGAGTCATCATGCATATCCACTTTAGGTATGTCTGGTAACCGAGGCCCAATCAGAACCTCATTACTGCTCGTGCTTGTTTCAAGAAAAGGTCCAAGTTTACGATCATCTTCTCTTCTTCTTTTCCGCTCCTGCAGTTGTGTTGTCCTAGGCATAAACCTGTCAACTGCCGCTGAAGGAGTAATAGCACCAGGGCAGGCCACAGAATTTTTTAAAGTTTTCATCTGCATTTTCTGCAATGAATCATTGTGGTTACAATGCCCCACTGTTTCATCCTGGTTTCTACCATCCTGAGAGGAGTCTGATGCTCTGTTCACGTACTCTCCTGATGAACATATACATTTTGAGGAGAAATAACACAAAGGCAATTTACAAGAATAAGGAAGACAAGGATCTGAGTTCCCAGCAGAAGTGTTCAACGCAGCTTCACAAAATCCAGATTTCTTTGAACGGAAGTCCTGTCTAAAATCTTTTGTGTCTTTATGCTCTATAACCAGCTTCTTCTTTGTCATGAAATGATCTTCATATTACAATTTAAAAGGTGAGAGAAAAGGAAACAGAAATGGTTCATTTGTTTTCAGCATTCAGAAAAGTGTAATTCTAAAACAAACACTACTTTAAAATGTTAACAAATGCTACCCTTAAATTTTATTTCTTGAGCAGGCAATAGATTCATGTGGTTTAAAAGCTAAGAAGGATAAAAGGTACAGTAGTGTCAAGCTACCCTCTTTCTTTGCTCTCCGTATGCCTGGTTTCCACCCCCCACAAGTAATCACTATTCTTAGTTTCTTATTCATTTGTCCATATGTCTTCTTTTTCTTCCTTCCACCTACCCGCCTTTCACCCCTGTAATACCCATTTCTCTGCACCTTTGCATTTTCCAGTTAATTGTAGATCCTGGAGAGTTTTTCCATGACATTACATACAAAGCTGCTTTAAAAAAAAAAAAACTGCTTCAGAGTATTCTACTCTCTGAGTGTATATGCTGCTTAGTTTGTGTTAAAGGAAGCAATAAGCTGGGCCCATATTGAGTAATTTTCTGTACCCCACACACATACAAGTTTGCATGGAGCTAGTTATTTACATATACCAAAGGTTAACATTCAGTGTCTACAAATGGCCAGGGACTCTCAACAGCTCTCTTGCCAAATTTTCAGGTAAGTTTTCCAACAGCCTCCCCCACTTTATTTCTCTCTTCACCACTGCCACATGCCCATTCCCCAATCAGCCATAAACTCATCATATTCAATAGCCATATGGACACTGACTTTGTCTTTGAACCAAAGAGTAGAAATTTGGTCATCTGAGCCTCGTAGAATTCAGATTTCGGACTACACACACTATCTTAATCCAATTCTGCCTGCTCTAGTCCTACAATCCACATACCAGATCCCATGACTATCCATTCCAGGCATCTGGAATTTGTGTCTAGGGAAACTCAGTTAGGCATCTGGCCAGCTGCTGGTCAAAAGTGAAATTTTCCCATTATTAGAAGTTTTAGACTAGTCGTTGGTAACTGGTCTGCAAATCCTAATTATTTCTCACTTTCTTCAGGTCTTAATTCCTTAGCATGGGACACAAGGCCCTTCACAATTCACTTCCTGCCCACTTTTCTATTCTTATCTCTCCTGTGTGTGGTTATCCTATACTACTCACAGTTCCTTAAGATGCATGATGCTCATATATCCTCTGGGCCTTTAAATATGCTACCTGGCCCCCTTTCCATTTCTTCCTCTCCCCTTCTGAGCAATGTCTACTTATCCTTCAAAACTCAGCCACCTCCCTCATCTTGTAGGAAGGCCTCCACGAACTAACATGTCTCTCTTCCCAGCTCAGATTACAATGAATGCTACAAAGAACCCTGTAGTTTATAGTTATTGAATATTGTGATCATTTACTTGCCTCTCTTTCCACTAGATTGAGAGTGCCATGATGCTATACCTAGCAGAATGCCTGACACATAGGTGTTTAGTAACAGACTTTCCATACCTTTATTTTTAGTAGTTCTTGCTATATAAGCTTTCCTTTCTTGTAATTTTTTTCTAGTTTCTTCAACTGTCTCAAATTCTGGAGCATAGCACACATGAAGCAATCCACCAAAGAAACTCTGTTCATCCATTTTTCTCTTGGCTGTCCTAAACAGAAATATATGATAGCATGGTTTACTAATTTAGATTTACTTGAGATAAAAGTTTGACTAGTATACAATGCATTGATCTAAAGAGCAAAGTCCAGCTTTTGCTGTGTGTGTCCATCCTATGGTTTGGGAATTAAGATAATATGCTTATAGATGGAATTGACCTTACTGATCCAGTGCACACTCTGAAAGGCTTTCCTCCCCTCTCCCAACAATGTTAATGGGATTTGAGCTAAGTCAACCACACATATCTAGACTCCTTTTAACCAACTCAGAACCCAGCTGGTTAGCCTAAGGTACACAATCCGTGATCATAAGATAGAGATTTTTCTGTGTTGAGTTATATGGCCCTTGAGAGTTAAATCATACCCAATTTAGCCTTTTCAGCACAATGTGTTCCTATAATGGGGTTCATAAAAAATTAATAAAAATATAATTATAAAACCTTCAATAGTTGAGGAAATGCTGAATATATAACAACTAATCAATGAGAAAACGAGAGGATGGTATTCAATAAATACTAAACATCTATAACTGGTCAGGCATTACTACAATAATATTTAAGTACTTTTGTTCCCAGGGATAAATACTTACTGAGATTTTACCAAGTGCCAGACAGTGTCCTAAGTGCTTCACTTAAATTAACACTTCATAACAACCCTATGATGAAAGTGAGGCCTGGGGAGATTTAGAACTCGGCCATGCTCACGATGGTTAGTGAAGCTAGGATTCAAGATGTGAACTCCAAAGCCTGTTGTACTAGGTGCTGTGGGAAATGCAAAAACTCTAGAATAAATATCCTTCCCTAACTGTGAGAAACTGGCAAGTTGGTTAGGGAAATGAGAATACATATTAGAGCAACTTGAGAATACCACCTGACTCCATAAAATAAGTGCTTTATGGCAGACTACAAGTGCTCTTCATAGCACAGAAAATATGAACTGTAATAACCAGGGAAGGATGGGTCTTAGAACAAATTAGCAGGGGTCACTTAAAAATAAATAAGGCATTTCACATTTCAGCCTCTTTAGAGAAGAGTTTATGTTATATAGTTGGAAGAGATGGGGTCAATAGGTGCACAACAATAAGAACTTCAATAGCTAATGTTTACTGCACTTTAGAAGGTGCTAGGCTAAGCCCTTTACATGGGTTACCTCATTTCATCCCCACACAACCTCAACAAGCATATGGATTTTTTTACCATGTGGATTTTACAGAAAAGGAAAAATAGGCTTAATAGGGTTAAATAACTTGTGCAAGGTCATGATGTTAGTAAGCAGTGAAACTGGAAAACTTACCCCGAACCCAATTTTTAATCTACCACCCTACACGACAAAACTGTAAGGCATGGGAATGATGTGATGGAAAGTGTTTTGGTAAGGCTAACATTTAGGTTATTGGGTAATTCAGGTGTGAATGGGGGAAACCTGGGGCCAAAATAATAGCAATGGAAATGGAGCTAATAAGACAGTGCTTAACTTGCACATTACCTTGCACTTTGTAAATTCATAAATTTAATAAGATAAACTTCTGTAAAGTCTTCTGCTGGGTATTCATCTAGAGCATTATACTGTTCAATTGCACCATATAGAGCAAATCGCTCAACTAATTCCTTCATCGCTCCCACTGCAGGAACTCCTTGTATTAATAAGTACCGAGATTCCAAATTAATTGTATACACCTAAAAGAAATGCAAACAAGTTAAATGTCTTTCATAAATAAGCCTGAAAAACCTGCTTTAAAAACAAACAAACAAACAAACAAAAAAACCCTTTGAAAATAAATATTCTTCAACCTGTTTGGAGAAAACCGAAAAAAAAAAAAAAATTGCCCTTCTCTTTGATAAAGGATAATTCGCCCCACGTGACTTTACCTAACTAAAGCATAAAAAATAGACTACCTTCAACTGATCTATTTCCAAAAGTTGGCTCGGTAGAAGTTATTGGAAAGAGTGAAATATGCATTGAGAGCTTACCAACTGCCCAGCAGTACCGTAAACACGGAAGACACAATGATTCAAACAAAACCCTGTTTTCGCAGAGCTGACGTCCTCGCAGCTGACCAAAGGTCGTGAGAACCTCTGGAACCTCATTTTCAGGGTTCCTTACACTTATCTGCAACTAGCGATGGATCTGACGGCAGCCTTTCAAGCCTTTATCTACATAGGCTGGGCGTGTGGAGCTGGAACTCACCTAAAACTACCGAGGATAACAAATGAAACCAAAATCACTTTACCCTGACAGCACGAGGTCGTCGCCCCTCCCGATACTTGGCCCGCGTGTCGCAAACAGCCCTTTGGACGTGGTGCTCGAATAACCCACCGAGCTCCCCGCCGCTCGACGCCATGTTGCCGGCTCTGCCCTCACAGAACAGACAACATCCGCCGGGCCGCACTCCTGTTTACCCAATGAGAGAGAGGGATGGGTCAAGGCGTGCGGGGATTCGCTGGAGAATCGACAACGTCGGCCATCGTTTCCTGCACACGGGGATGCGGTGAACGAGGTGCCGCCCCCCAGCGGCGCGGCGGAGAAGCCAGGAGAGAGGGAGCCCGCTTGCTCGCCTCTCCCCTACGGGCGGCCACGGGAAGGGGGCGGGGCCGATCGATGTTATCCAGCTTCGACGGCCTGGGCCTGCCGGCTTGGCCCAGGTTAGCGAGGGTGGGCGGCCGGGGCTCCGCGCAGGCCGGCGATGTGGGGCCGCGAACGCCTGGTGGGTGCGGGGGAAGGTGGAGCGGCCGTGACCGTGGCCTTCAGCAACGCTCACGACTGCTTCCTCCATGTGCCGCGGCGCCTCGTGTCCCAGCTGCACCTGCTGCAGGTAACGCGCCGGTCCCGGCCCTGGTCCCGGGCTCCCACCCGGAGGCGGGACACCTGGTCGGTAGCCTGGGGTCGGGCGGTAGCCTTCCAGGGACGCGGCGGCCGCTCCGGCCTCTCGCGGCGGCGGGGCACGGGCCAGACCGAGGGCCCCTCGAGGGCCCCTCGAGGGCAGGGCGGGTCGGGGCAGCCTCTGCAGCCCCTCGCGTCTGCGGCAGCCCGAGCCTTGACGTGACCTGGCCTCGTTCCGGCGCCTTTCACTCGGTGAAACTGGGTTTTCACACAATTTTACATTCTACTTTCGCGGTCAGATATTACTCACTGCGGGTTGGAAAGCCCTTGAGAAGTCGTTTCTTTTGTTGTTGTTTGTGTTTGTTTTTGAAAATGGTTTCCCGCCCGAGATCTCCAGGTGCCGGGGCGGCCGTGGGCCGGGCCTGCGGAGGGCAGGCTTGGTTGGTCGGCGAGTCCCTGCAGGTCAAGCGGCCTGAGCCGCGCGTCCCGGCAGCGGGACAGGTCAGGGGCGAGAAGCTTCTTCCCTGCGTGGCGGGCTCTCGGAGCGCCTCGAGGCGTGCCCGAATGTGCAGTGGATTATGCGTGCCTGGGCGTGTGTGCTCAGGATTCTTGGAACCGCTGCTGTGGATTGCCCTTCTGGAGGTTGTGATTGTGGCTCAGGGCTCCAACCGTTGGCAGAGATACAACATCCCTATTTCCATAATTAAAAACAGAGGCACCTGGTCTATGAGTTTGAGTGTGTTTATGGGGGCAAAAGGCTAGAATGCAGGCATACCTTACTGGTTCGGTTCCAGACCACTGCAATAAAACGAGTGTGGCAGTAAAGGCAGTGGTAATCATTTTGCTGGTGGAGGGTCTTGCTTTTAATTTGTGAAAACTGCCAACACCTGTGAAGTGCACTAAAGCAAGGCCCAGAAGCCCAATCAATACAAGGAGTTATACCTGTATTTGAAATCCTCAAAAATCCTGGGGGTGTGGTAGGCACCACTGGCTAATCCATGCAGGAACTATATAAGAGTTTGCAATAATGTCAAGTATCCCACCTTTCCACATTAGCTACTTCTTGGAATCTATTTTTCTAGATCACAATTTTCAGTGTGTGTGCCACAAGAATTTCTAAAACATGCAATACTTGATTATTTAGTCATGGGCACTGACCTCTTTCCCCTTAGATTGTCAAATGAAAAAATGACAACACGCCCTGGCCTGGTAGCTCAGTTGGTTAGAGCATTGTCCCCATATGGCAAGGTTGTGGGTTCGATCTCCCGTCAGGGCACATACAAGAAGCAACCAGTGAATGCATAAATAAGTGGAACAACAAATCTAGGTCACTCTCTCTTTCTCCCTCTCCCTCCTTCCCTTTCTCTCCCTCCCCTCCCTCCCTCTCTCTCTCTAAAATCAATAAAAAAAATGTTTTTGATGACAACAGCTAACACAACAGCCGTCAGGTGTGAATGAATCAAAATTACACCTAAATTTTTGGTGTCAGATCAGCAAAAATACAGAATTTTATTTTATTTATTTTTTTAATCCTCACCCAAGGATATTTTTCATTAATTTTTTTTTAAAAGAGAGAGTGGGAGGAGGGAGAGGGGGAGAAAGAGAGAAAAACATCAATGTGAGAGAGGTACATCTATCTGAATGACTCCAACTGGGGCCGAGGATCAAACCCACAACCGAGGTACATGTCCTTGACCGGGAATCCAACCTGAGACTCTTTGGTCTGAAGGCTGTCACTCTAACCGCTGAGCCAAACCGGCTAGGGCTGCTGCAGAATTTTAGTAATTAGTTTGTAGGTGCCATGAGATGAAAAAGGTTGAAAATCGCTGTTCTAGGTTATTTTCCCTCCATACCATTTTCAAAGCATACCAAATTCAGTAGATCTTTCCTTTATTTCTTTTACCAAAAAGCAGTCAGTCTTTTGGCTCCAAGGAGCTTCATTCGTGGCTGGAGAAGAGTTAGTCATTATCACCAAGTCCTAGGGAGACCCTGCCCTGTGCTCTGTTAGCTTTGAGATTTTCAACGTGCTTTCAGTCCCCACCTGACAGACTCCCACCTAACCAATTTATAGTAACTCTGATTTGATCCTAAATATGAATGTTATGTTACATTGATCATTATTTAAGAATTTAGTGGTCTTGATCTTTGTTTTAAATTTTGAGCCCTCAATAAGTATGCATAAGAATTCATGGATATCTTTTTCGAAACTTAAATCTCTTCAACCTTAGAACAGATTGTTTCTTTCTAACCTCTATCAGCAGAATAGGTCACCGTTTCTCCCCCATTATAAAAGCAATACATAGCATATAGAATATTTGGAAAGCATGGAAACTTATAAACAAGAAAATAAAAATTACCCATAATCCCAAAACCTAGAGATAATGTTAACACTTTGAATCAAATCTTCCAGTTTTGTTTCTAATCTTTATTTTTAACACAAATGAAGTGCTACACACAAGCTTAGAGTTTTGTCTTGTTGTTTTCCTACAGTGTTAATGAATGTTTTACTTTGTTAAAAGGTAATCATTTTTCATGGTTAATTAGTATTCTATCATAAATTTGCCGTAATTTATTTAATTATTCACTGTCATTAAACATTTATACTGTATTCAATTTTTAGATATTAAAAGTGATTCTATAACTATGTATATATATATATATATATTTTTTTTAATCCTCACTGGAGGACATTTTTCCATCTATTCTCAGATAGGGTGGGAGGGGGGGGTATATAGAGAGAGAAACACGAATGCGAGAGAGACACATCGATTGGTTGCCTCCTGCAGGACCCAACCAGGGCTGGGGACCAAACTGCTACTGCGACCAAGGCACGTGCCCTTGACCTGAATTGAACCTACGAGTCTTCGGTCAGAGGGCCCATGCTCTAACTGCTAAGCCAAACCGGCCAGGGCTATAATTATATTTTAATAAAAAGTTAAAAATAGCACATCTTTGTTAATGAAACATGTTTTTATTTTTGGTTATTTAGGATAGGTTCCCAGAATTATTGGGTTAGAGCAGCAATTTTCAACCTTTTTCATCCTGTGGCACACAAATTAATTCTTCAACACACCAAAAAATATATTTTTTGCCTATCTGACCAAAAAAAGGTGTAATTTTGATTCATTCACACTGGACTGCTATCGTTGTGTTGGCTGTTGTCATTTTTTTGTTTGACAGTCTAAGGGAAAAGAGGTCAGTGCCCCTGACTAAATAGTGAGGTACTGCATGTTTCAAAAATTCTTGCAGCACACCGGTTGAAAACCTCTGGGTTAGAGGGCATAGGTCATTATTAAAGCTGAAAATCATGAGATGGGAGTTAATAGGTTGAATTATTTTATTTGGACTGAAGCATTAAGTATGTAATACAAATGATGCTGTAATGGGAAGGGGGTCAGAACAATGGTTTTCTGGTCTGTGTCAGACTTAAAGCTTTTAAAAATATAGATGTTCTGGTTCTTCCTCAGACCTACTGAGTCATAATCTTGGGGGGTGAGCATTTGTAATTTAAAAAATATCTCCAGGCTGCTCTGGCCGGTTTGGTTCAGCAGTTAGAGCGTCGGCCTGCAGACCAGGGGTCGTGCAGGAGGCAACCGGTGGATGTTTCTCTCCCCCTCCCTCCTACTCTCCCACTTTATCTGAAGATAAATGGGAAAATATCCTCGGGTGAGGATTAAAAAAAAAATCTCCAAGCTACTTGGATGTACAAATGAATTGACACCCACTGTTGTAGAATCATAAACAGTTGATGGTGAAAGGGACCTTAAGTATCTACAGGCATATGTCAGAGGTGTTGTGGTTCAGTTCTAGATCACCACAATAAAGTGAGTATGGCAGTAAAATGAGTCACACTCTTTTTGTTGGTGGAAGGTCTCGCCTTCGATTGTAAAGCACACCTCCCTCCCACCCGCAACATCTGTGAAGTGCAATAAAGCTAAGTGCAATTAAACAAGGTATGCCTGTAGGTCATTTCTGTAATTTTACACTTAAGGAATCTGGCACTCATAGGCCAGTATCATTTCCATGAAGTGAATTTGCCTTCTTGTCTATAACTCACTCTGCATCATCCAGACAAGTCTTCTCACTGTTTCTTCTGTAACCTAGGTCCTTCCCACTTCTTCATACCATGCCTTTTAAAAACTGAGTATAACCCTACCTTCTTCACATAGCTTTCAAATTCTCAGTTGCCTACATTTGTCTCCTTTTCAAAACGTCATGGCTGTGTTTATGTGACACACTCGTTATATTCTTTTCTGTGTTTTAAGTATTGTTTTGTTTATCCAAGTCCTTGTTTCAGGACCAAATGTGCAGTAATTGTTTTAACTCAGGATTTCTTAATCTTGGTCCTAATGACATTTTACACTGGATGATTGATTGTTGTGGGGACTGTCCTGGGTATTGGAAGATACTTAGCAGCATCCCTGGCCTCTATCCACTAGGTGCCAGTAGCACCCCTCCTCCCAGTGGTGACAGCTAAAAATGTCTCCAGACATTGCCATATGTCTCCTGGGGGACAGATCACCCCCAGTTGAGAACAACTGCTTTAACTCACTTTGTACTCTGGGCTCAAGAATTGCTGTAATTGATGAAATGGGGAAAAGGATTCATATCCACACTGAATACAAACAAATGAACCTAAGTGGCCAGGTATAGGTTTGTCATCTCCCATGTGTTAGGCAGAGATAACCCAGGCCTGGGACCTGGCCAATCGCAAGGCATTGTAACTGATGGTTTCAGCTGGAAGTTTGGGGCCAAAGCAGGCAGTCAATCATTTGTTGATTAGATTAATCTGGAAAAGGGACTCCTTTCTCTCCAGTCTGTCCTTTTCTTCTCTACCTGAGTACCCAGGAGCTCTGTGGTCCAAGTGAAAAACTTTTGACATAAAAATGAACTCAGAGCCCTGGCCGGTTTGGCTCAGTGGTTAGAGCGTCGGCCTGCGGTCCAGAGAGACCTGGGTTCGGTTCCCGCTAGGGGCATGTGCCTCGGTTGCAATTTGTCCCCGGCCCTGGGTGGTCATGCGGGAGGCAGCCACTCGATGTGTCCCTTTCACGTCGATGTTTCTCTCTCTCTCTTCTCTCTCTCCCTCCCACTCCGTCTGAACAAAAGATGGAAAAATCTCCTCGGGTGAGGATAAAAAAAAAAAAAAAAAATGAACTCAGAACATTATTCGTCTGCAGAGTTTACCAAATCCAGCTGAACATATAGTACGACTTTATAGGGCTGGTTACTACATTTTGACCAAATGAATAATTGAAGTATTTTTCCTGTTTAATAAAGTTGATTCCCCCTTTTCCAGTGACTTGGTAGAATTCTTTTGCATATTTCAGGGCATGTTTTATATTTACTCATTTAGCATCTCTGGTTTTAAAAGTTACTTTATATGGCCCTGGCTGGTTTGGCTCAGCGGTTGGTGGGTCAGCTTGCAGACCGAAGGGTCTTGGGTTTGATTCCTGGTCAAGGGCACGTACCTGCGCTACAGGTTCAATCCCCACCCACCCCACACCCCACCCCACCCCCACCCCCCGTGCAGGGTTGTGCGGGAGGCAACCAGTTGATGTTCTCTCACATCAGTTTTTCTTTCTCTCCCTCCCCCCCTTCCACTCTATCTAAAAGTCAATGGAAAAATATCCTCTGGTGAGGATTAACAACAACAACAAAAAGTTACTTCATATGAAATATGGGAATTGATCTGGGTTATATGTTGCTGACTGATGAAACCCCGTGGAAAGCATCTGGGACTGGTCAACTTCACTCTGGTAACCTCAGCTCCCACAGTTAGAGCTGACATAGTAATTTAGGGCTTTTGACTCCAAATCTAGGGCTCTTTTTTGCTTGATCACACTATACTCAATTGAAAGATTTTTGTTAGCCAGAGTACTTCGACTGTCCTGTGAAGAATTGTGAGAAAAATTACAGAGCTAAATGATACACGATGATTTTCTTTATACAGAGTTCTAATAACATGGTCAATTTAAAGTACATTAGATTTCCTCAGAAGTGGCTCCAGTATCCTTTGAAATTTGTTCTGTTTAAAGAAACACAATAAGCACCCTATCACCAGTTTTGAGGTAGTAAAATGATATATATTAATCGACTTATTATTTAATAATTTAAATTTAGTGGATTTATTTTGTTAGATGTAAATGAATTTTATAATACCAAAACTACCTGATATGTTAAGTTTCAGTGGCTATAAAGAAATTCTTACTTTTTATTAAAAAATGATCTCTGTGTGAAAATGCTTACAATACAATGTTAAGTGTGAAAAAAGGATACTAAATCATGACTATAATATACAACTATGTAAAAAATTAACTTGTTACCAGAGGGAAGGAGGGTCAGGGAGGACGAAGAGGGTAAAGGGGGTCAAATATATGGTAACTGAAGGAGACTAGACTTTGTGTGGTGAGTGCACAATGGAGTGTGTACAGATGTCGTATTATAAAGTTGTACACCTGAAATTTGTATAATGTATTAACCAATGTTACCTCAATACATTTAATTTTTAAAATTAATTATTTAAAAAATTGGGCATAGAAAAAAAGCATTAGCCAGGAATAGACAAAATTGTTCACATGGTTGTCTTTTTGTGGAGGAAATATCAATAATTCCTGTTTTTTTCTTCCAAGTTTATATATTTTCTACGATTTCTATAATGAGTTTGTAATTCTTTAATCATAGAAAACATTGTTTTAATCCTTAGCCACAAACTTACATATTTTATATAAAGCTCTTAATGAGAAATGTTATTGTGCTATTTTTTTAACTTATGTATGTTTCCATAGTTCTAGAACTTTAAAAATTCTATTTAAGCCCTGGCCGGTTTGGCTCAGCGGTTAGAGCATCGGCCTGCGGTCCCAGAGAGACCCGGGTTCGGTTCCTGCTGAGGGCATGTACCTCGGTTGCAGTTTGTCCCCGGCTCTGGTTGTGTCGTGCGGGAGGCAGCCATTCGATGTGTCCCTTTTGCATCGATGTTTCTCTCTCTCTTCCTCTCTCTCCTTCCCACTCTATCTGAACAAAAAATGAAAAAAAAAAAAACAAAATAAAAATAAAAATTCTATTTAAGAAGCTGCATAATATAAAATTTCTGGAAGTGTACATAAGAAGCTATTAACAGTAATTGCCTCTGGGAACAGGAATCTGCGCTCGCATTTCATGCTTTTTGTACTTTTACCGTGTGCATTTATTATTATTCTAATAAATAAGTACTGTTATATATATATATTTTTTTATCCTCACCCGAGGACATTTTTTCATTTTTTGTTCAGATAGAGTGGGAGGGAGAGAGGGGAAGAGAGAGAGAGAGAGAAACATCGACGTGAAAGGGACACATCGAGTGGCTGCCACCCGCACGACCAACCAGGGCCGGGGACAAACTGCAACCGAAGCACATGCCTTTAGTGGGAACCGAAACCGGGTCTTTCTGGACCGCAGGCCGACGCTCTAACCGCTGAGCCAAACCGGCCAGGGCAGTACTGTTATATTTTTAACGACTGTGATATATTTCTAGTTATTGATTTATACTTTACTAAAATAGTAAATAGATAGCTTATTTAATAATTTCCCTATTGATAGACACTTAAGCCAGTCTTCAGTTTTTATTGTTACAGAAAATGCAGCAGAGATATATTCTGCTGTGGGGTTTTCCTTCTTCGAATCGTTAATTCAGGGAAAAAATAAAAAATAAAAAAAATATATAAATATGTATATATAAGTGTATTGGTTTCACCCATAGTATCACCAGTGTTGGATATTAGAAATGATGATTGCTTTTTAAATGCTGTCACAGAGGTGGATAACAGGGAGCAATCAGCTATGTGTAGAACTTTTGTGTTTGTGGATTGCAGTAATATTTTATCATTTATGTGAATACAGAAGAGCATGTAAAAACTTTCAGAACCTTTCTCCTCTATTTTTTATTTCTTGAATACATAGAATCAAGCTATAGAAGTAGTGTGGGGTCACCAGCCTGCATTCTTGAGCTGGGTGGAAGGCAGACATTTTAGTGATCAAGAAAATGTGGCTGAAATTAACAGACAACTTGGTCAGAAACTTGGACTCTCAGATGGGGAACAGGTAAGCACAAAATGTTATGACAGTGACTTTCTTTTAATATCACATAATATAGCAATGGAAGTAAAATTTAAAGTTCAGATTTTTTTAAGGAGGAGAGATGACCCCTAACCCGTATGCTACTATAATTAGTCCAGGATATTCAAGTTGACTGTATATGCCATTTTTGAGTCGTCTGCAGTATACTCTATTAAGTCATTATCTTGTAGTCTACCATGCTCTCTAGTCGATTTTGTATTCTGCCTAATTTATTCACTTTCCAGGTTCCCTTACTTTGTTTTTGTGCAATTATTTTTGCTTTATAAATTATTTCATTTTACTTTCCATTATTGAACTTCATTCTGTTTGTTTCTGACAAACTTTCTAACCTTCCAGGGTTATACTTAATTTTTAAAAATCTATCCTACAAAAGGAGGTTGTTATTTTTCCATTTTTGTCTTGCCTATGAATTTAATGTGCTTAGATTATAAACTCCAAAGCTTAAGAACTCATGTCTATTTTATCATTTTATTATATTCATCAATTTATTCTTTTTAAAATATTTTAAACTACGGAAGTAATGCATTATTTATTACAAATACTTTACACTTGAAAGGAAAAGAACTTTTTGCCATTTCTCTAACCCCCAACCTCAGAATGAATGTGTACTGTATGTTGGAATCTCATATCAGAGATATCATTTCTGTATTACAAACAATATGCATTGAACATCTCTGTATATATGGAATGAAACAGTAAAAATTGAATTGCCAAGTCTAGAGGCCTGCACATTTAAAAATCTGATAGCCCGGCCGGCGTGGCTCAGTGGTTGAATGTCGACCCATGCACCAAGAGGTTGCCTATTTGATTCCTGGTCAGGGCACGTGCCCAAGTTGTGGGCCCAGTCCCCAGTTGGGGGCATGCAGGAGGCGGCCAATTGATGTTCTCTCTCATCGATGTTTCTGTCTATCTTTCCCTCTCCCTTCCTCTTTCTCTAAAATCAATAAAGAAAAATAAAATCTGATAGATGGGGCTAACAGTACATAAGTGTCATCTTTTGTTGTTGTTAATCCTCACTCAAGGATATTTTTTCATCATTGATTCTTAGAGAGAATGGAAGGGGGGTGGGGGGAGGGAGGGAGGGAGGGGGAGAGAGAGAGAGAGAGAGAGAGAGAGAGAGAGAGAGAGAGAGAGAGAGAGAAAGAAACATCTATGTGAGAGGGACACACTGATTGGTTTCCTCCTGCTCCACTCTGACCAGGGCTGGGGATTAAACCTGCAACCCAGGTACATGCCCTTGACCAGGAATCAAACCCACACTCTAACCACTTAGCCATACCAGCCAGGGCAAGAGTATGATATCTTTTAACTTGTATTGAACACATGCATGTTTTTGATAATGAGAATAGACTACTGATGAGAAATCCATAGGCCTAGCACTACTCCTTTGCTTACCCAACATTTTTGCTAGACTCTTAAAACTTTAGCACCAAAGTAATCTTAGAAATCACTAACTTTGGTGCCTTGCTCTACAAACCTAGGGAAATGGACTATTTTACCTAGGATTTCATGGCAAGATACAGTTCTGCTTTCTTTGAGTATGTGCCACTCCCCTGTGGGGAACATCAGCTTCCTAATCCTGATCTTGATGTCTCTCTCATCAGCACTCTGAACATTCCTGCTTATTTTTAACTCCCAATTGCTTCAAAGTGAACTTTTACCTGATTTTTTGTAGATCTCCTGTTTTGTAGCAATACCACTAAGGTGCACTGTCTCAAAGAATCATAGATAGGAATGGGAAATGGACTGGCTTGTCCAGGACTTTGTATTCTTAGAGGGCAGGAGCTGCCTTGAGCTTTCTCAGCAACACCCCTCTCAAATAGGGCAAAAGGGAGGTAACTGAAGGGAAATCCACTGAGAGTCTGGTGAGGCACATGGGGAAATTCTGCTCCAGTCCACAAAAGCAGACAAGGGAGGGCTGGTTACCTGGAGTATTTACTACTTGGTGGCTTTGGATTTTAGTCCTCCAATCTCCAGAAATGCTTACAGAAGAGGAAAGAAAAGCAAGATGGTATAGAGTCCAGCTTCTTGTGACACACTAGCATTTCATGTATATCTTTAGGCTGGAATGAGGGGGGTATTTGTTTTACTTTACTTTTTTTTTTTTTTTTTAAAGACGTTGTTATTGATTTTTTTAGAGAGAGAGAAAAACATCGATGAGAGACAGACATTGATTGTCTGCCTCCTGCATGCCCCTGCATGCCCCCTGCTGGGGATCAAGCCCACAACCCCGACATGTGCCCTGACAGGGAATCGAACCAGAACCTCTCAGTCCATGAGACGATGCTCAATCCACTGAGCCACACCAGCTGGACTGTTTTACTTTACTTTTAGCTGTGAATGATTATATTAATATCTCTAAATCTAAATGATTGGCTGTGATCTCAATTTCAGTGTGTTTTTTAGTTTTCTAGAATAAAAGCAGCGTGGCTTGTAGTTACTATAAAACTAACAGTTGCAAGACTTCTAGAAATAATGGTATTTATATATTGGATCAAGCCATGACTTGATGACATTCTTGTTTCTTCTTGCATTTTTTTAACTTACATTAATTTTTTAAGTGGTTATTTTTATTTTATTTTATTTTAATGTGTTGTGCTAGGATGTATTTTCCTTTTTGTTATAATTTATAATGAAATAATTTTTCCTAAAATGCTGAGTATATCAAGACCTAGCTAAGAAGAAATATTAATATTTGTCAAGTGAACTCCACACACACACATACTTAATTACATATCTAAAGAGATCATTTATTTTCCAGAGATACAAAAAGGGATTTAAAAAATAGTTTTACATTTTAAATGTTTTCCAGGTGTTTCTCAAGCCGTGTTCCCATGTGGTGTCTTGTCAACAAGTTGAGGTGGAGCCCCTCTCAGCAGATGATTGGGAGATACTGGTAAATAAAATATAATGAGAACTATTCCAGTTTAAGATAAAACTACTTCAGAATATCAGTGTCTTTAGATTTCTATTCTCTGTGCTTCGTCATATATTCTGAGTTGGTTTGAGTTATAAGAGTGACTTGAGGTTTTCCTACTAGACATGGAATGGACAGGATGTAGGTGAATTGATCTTTTTGTTGTTGATTCTAGGAACTGCATGCTGCTTCCCTCGAACAGCATCTTCTAGATCAAATTCGAATTGTTTTTCCAAAAGCTACTTTTCCTGTTTGGGTTGATCAACAAACTTACATATTTATCCAAATTGGTAGGTGCCATTGTAATATTTGCTGTCATACTGTATGACACTGCATTGAGTCCAAAGCAGAGGCAAATGTGCACTAATGAGCTTTATTTTCTACACAGTTGCACTAATACCAGCTGCTAATTATGGAAGGTTGGAGACTGACACCAGGCTCCTTATTCAGCCAAAGACCCGCCAAGCCAAAGAAAATATATTTTCAAAAGCAGATAATACACGTGAAACATTTCATAATTTTGGAAGAGACCAAAAAGGATTGACAAAAGAACTCCAAACCAAGCAACTTCAATCAAATACTGTAAGAGTCACTGGGTCTAATGAAACGGATTCAGAGGATACTATTGACTCACCATCAATACCAAGCTTATGGTCTGTGATAGGAAGTATTTTTTCTTTTGGGTCTGAGAAGAAACAAGAGACATCCTGGGGTGTAACTGAAATCAATGCATTCAAAAATATGCAATCAGAAGTTGTTCCTCTAGGCAATATTTTCAGAGTGTGCAAATCTCAGCCTCCCAGTATATGCAATGCATCAGCCACTTCTATGTTTCACAAACACTATGCTATTCATGTATTTCCATGGGACCAGGAGTATTTTGATGTGGAGCCCAGCTTTACTGTGACCTATGGAAAGCTGGTTCAGCTGCTTTCTCCAAAACAACAGCAGAGTAACACAAAGCAAAATGTCCTGTCATCCGAAAAAGCGAAGAAGATGTCAGAACCATTAGATCAAAAACAAATTCCAGACCATAGTGAAGAAGCTAAGGCCTGTGTGCTAAAGGTAGTCTGGAATGGACTTGAGGAATTGAAGAATGCCATAAAATACACCAAAAATGTAGAGGCTCTCCATCTTGGGAAAGTCTGGGTTAGTATAAATTTTATACTTAGGAAATAGTTTTGTGTTGTTTGAACTTCCCCAAATTATGAATTAGAACAATATTTTATATATAAATGGAAAACCAGTATAAGAAGAAATAGTATCTAAAAATCCCTGCAGGGACACATTTCTGATTGTAGGGTAAAGTCTTTGTTTATATCTTTTCTGCCTAAGAAACTTGGACAGTAAATCTTAGGTACAGGCCCAGAGAGATCAGAATTACTTGCCAGGGAATAAATAGCTGGTAAGTAAAACTAGGAGTCAAACCCACGCAGGGTGACTCTAGAGTCCATGCTTAGCTTGGGGTGCCCTACAAAGCCTCACATCTGTAATACCTGCAGGTTTGTTTCCAAGTTCTTGAAAGCAGAGGAAGGATTTATTATGTATTGAGGGAAATGCCCAGTGTAGGGAGAGGCCCACAGCTGCCTGGATTGGAATGTACCCAGAAGCTGCTTACCTTGCTGGTATCAGCTCTTTAACGTGTGTAACTGGGAAAGGAAGTAGAGCAACTAGCGTTCCACCCTCTCATCCTCTCCTGGCCTCAAATATGAATGCTACACTTATGTGAAATGAGTCGCCAACTTCATTTATTTGAACTTAATTTTGAACCATTGTGCAGTGAAACTTCACGATGAGAAAGGGAAGAAACTGTTAAGATAGTGAAGGAAAATAGGAAGGGATCGGGGTAGGGGGTTACTTTGTAGATTTCTTTTACTCTCACAGTTTAACCTATAACATTTATGCAGGCAACTTACAAAGTTTTCATCTCTTTGGCCTACATCATTTTCTAAAGCTCATTATTTTCTGTTAGCTCTAAACTCAGTTCAGGAGATTCCACTGCTTTCTGAGGCTGAACTTCTTATGACTTACCTCCTTTGTTAATGGTTCTGCCATTAGGTGTGAATATCCTGTTATTTCCTTGAAATTGTGTGGTAAGGATGGGGTAAAGAAGTGATGATGTTAAAGTCTTGGGAACCACCTAGGATAGCAGTGTGGAGTCTGCACTTTCCACTCACTTTAAATATTGGGAGGCATGGCCAGTGAGGAGTGGCAGTAGTTGCTATCAGGTACTCAAACAGGTTTGACTTGATAGATTGACATTTATCACATCTGAAGAGGATGTTGAAAGAAAGAAATGTAGGGGGGAAATTTAAATGTTTGTGATATAACAATGCCTGAACATCCTTCTGTTTATACTATGAATCCTGATAACATATAATTTCACCCGAATTCATAGAAGTTAATATGAATATCTATGCTATGGAGTATTTTTTAATCAAGCATTGAACATAATTATATTTTTGTTTATTTTTAAATTTCAGATTCCAGATAGTCTGAGAAAAAGACTAAATATAGAAATGCATGCAGTAGTCAGAATAACTCCAGTGGAAATTACCCCTAAAATTCCAAGATCTCTAAAATTACAACCTAGAGAAAACTTAGTAAGTTCAAATTTATGTCACAATTGTTTTACATGTTGTATAATTTCTAGTTGCTTTAGCTAAGTAATAATAATGCAGTACTTAGAAGGGGAAAGAGGTCTTTTTTCCCCCTTTATTATAGTAAAATACGTGTAACATAAAAATGCTATTTTAACCATTTTTAGGTTTACAATTCACTGGCATTAATTCCATTCATAATGTTGTGCAACCATCACCGCTGTCTATTTCCAAAACTTTTCCATCACCCAAACAGAAACTCTTTGCTCATTAAGTAGCCCTCACATCCTCCAGATCCTGGTAACCTGTAATCTGTAGTCTCTGTGAATTTGCTTATTTTAGATATGTCATATAAAGGGAATTATACAATATTTGTCCTTTGTGTCTGGCTTATTTTACTTACATGTTTTCACGGTTCATCCATGTTGTAAAAACTTCATCCTTTTTTTATGGCTGAATAATATTCCATTCTTTATATATACCTCATTTGGTTTATCCATTGTTCTGTTGATGGACACTTGGGTTGTTTCTACCTTTTTGGCTATTGTGAATAATGCTGCTATGAATGTTGGCGTAGAAGTATCTATTTGAATCCTCTGTTTCAATTCTTTTGGTATATACCTGGGAATTGAATTGCTAGATCATGTGGTAATTGTGTGTGTAACTTTCTGAGAAGCCAGGAGGTCTTTAATAAACAATACACTTTTATATATTGTGCCAATACAAATATATGGTCAGTTTTGGCTTTAAAAAGTTGATATGTTTGCCACATTTATATAATTAAAAAATGTTCTTCCATGTTGTTTTGGTATTAATATTTCAACCTTAAAGAGTACTACACTGTTTTACTTTTCTACTCTGTTAATTCTTTAGAAACTAGTGTGGTTAGGAAATGAGGTGTTGAACTTCATTGTGAAATCTTTTTAATAGAATATTGTCATCTGTGCTAGTTTGGGTTACCAGTTCTCAGAGAATTATAATGCAGGAAAATTATTGTATTATATGTTTAAAAAATTCCTTCTCTGATAATTCAGATGGTGCTTTTGGCTCCTCAGGATCATGATGGTCATTATGCCGTGGAAGAACCAATTTAACAGAACTTTCTAGTTGATGAAACCCTAGATAAGATAGCTTATATTATATGACTGGAGAAGAGGGAAACAAATAGAATAAATGCCATTTCCATAACAGTATATAACTGAGCATTTAACACATTGGCTCAGCAGTACACAGTGATTTGTACTTTTGTTTTAACTTTTTGGTTATTGACAGTGTTTTTCAAAAGTTAGGTCTCTTATCTATGAAAATCATTAACCACTGGCCATGAGATTTTTTTTTTTTTTTTTTTTTTTTGGTCTCAGTGATGGGCTATTACTTCAGAACTCCTTTCCTATCCTAAGCTGCATATTTTAGTGAAAGCTTTATGACCTTAGCAGGTCTTTCTGGGCTATGATTATATCACCTGGGACACAAAGATGTTTGATTCTAGAGGAACTGTGAGTTACTTTCTGATTCTAAAAGTCTTGATTTTAAATAATTCTCATTTTTATTTTATGACTTTGTTTAGGTCTTACTCCCATTGCCCAATAATCTCCAAAGAAGAAACTCTTTCTGTGATACTTAAGAATGGGAAAATGACACCTTTTCTTAGTTTAGACTGCTTTTGGTAGTGGTCAGGTTCTGAACTGTGCTTAATCAGCAGATAAATGCTTGACTCTGGATGAAGAGAGATAATATACCAGTTGAGAAATGGGAGAATAGAGGTTTTATTTTCCTAGGCAGAGATTAACCATCTTTCCTATATGAATTTTTGTTTTTCCTCTTTTTGATTTCTAATGGTCTTTAAAACTTAATCATTTTAATTTAAAAGCCTTAAAATTAGCTATGTTTTTCTTATAATTTCTTCATACCGTTTGAACAGTTTATAATACTCTACTGGTTGAGTATAGCAGTACTACAGCCTATCTTAACAGAAAAAAAGAAAAGAAAGTGATTTGTACATATGAAGGGTTTACTGTTGTCATGTACAGAGAAGTTTGGAGGAGCTCTAGGTGGTTGAACCATGTCTTCAGGGATCTAGGCTCCTTTGGTGTTTCTCTTCTGCCATCCTTAGCCTGTGACTTTCCTCCTCTTAAAAGCAAGATATTTGCTGTACTAATAGGCGTCACATCTGCACTCCAGGCAGCAGAAGGAGAGGCACAAGGCAAAAAGCCTTTTCCTTGCTAGGTTTCTCTACCATTTAATTAGGAAGAGAAACCCTTCCCAAGGATTGCTGATTGCACACCACTTCATTGGCCAGAGTCCAGCTGCACACACACCACTCCACCCCATCCTCTAAGCTAGGAATTCAAGCTAATTTGTTTTCACACATCCATAATAGAGGCAAGGGAGAATGGGGTTGGGATGGTTATCCAGTAAATTATGGCATGTGTATTGCTGGGCAAAGAGAAAAAGTTCAAAACTTTGCCACTTTGTAAATGTTTCTTCAGGTTACATTGTACTCACTGTACTGACTGTAATATCAAATTCTAAATCTGTGCCTATAGATTGTGAACATCTTCTGGTTTTGTTTGGTAAGGTTTACATTTTATTAGCAAGATAAGATGTTAAAATAAGGATATTATGGTCAGTTATTAGGATAATGTATTACTGTTCTTTCTTTCTTTTTTTTTTTTGGCAGCCTAAAGACATAAGTGAAGAAAACGTAAAAACTGTGTTCTATTCATGGCTACAACAGTCTACTACGACCACATTTCCTTTGATAGTATCAGAGGAAGAATATATTAAGCTGGAAATTAAAGATGGTGTGTAAATTTTATTTGTTAATTTGATATTTTTCCTATTGAAGAAGTCACAAAATTTTTCAGTTTTTTCCAACTTGTGACATGTGTGAAAGAGGAAACATAACAGTGATAATTAAACAGATTTTACATACCAAAGAATGCCTTTATTTAGATTTAAAATTTGATATTTAAAATCTTAAATTATTTCATCTCAGTTTCAGTACTGTACATTTATTACTTTCTTTTCAATAGGATTGAAGGAGTTTTCTCTGAATATAATTCATTCTTGGGAAAAAGAAAAAGAAAAAAATATTTTTCTGTTGAGTACCAGTCTGCTGCAGAAGATCACAATACAAGTAATTACATACTATTTAATATTCAGTGAAATAATATTTGTTACATGTGATTGATAATAAAGTATGAATTGACTGGTAATACCTTGCATCCTAAAGTATTAGAAATTCAAATGATAAGAGTAAGGAATAACTTGATTTAAAATATTTTATTCTATAATCTCTTTAATTGTCTAAACAAATTGTTGATTTGTCCTAAATTTAAAATCAGTACCTCAGCACAGTTAAGTTTTAGGAATAGAGTTGATTGTATTAACTGGCAAATAGATCATGATTTAAAATTTTTCTTATATTGAAACAAAGGAAAACTTAGCTTTTTGGCAGTTTGAGTTTTAAAATTCAGAGTTTTACTTGCAGTTCTGCTGCACAGCCCATATTATTTTGTCAATTCTTAAATTCTCAACTCCTTACAAATATTATATCACTTTTCCTCCAGAAGTATTTTTGAAGTGGTTATTTTAGACTACTGTACTATTATTTTTAAATATGTTTTTATTGATTTTTAGAGAGAGAAGAAAGGAGAGAGAGAAACATTGATCAATTGCCTCCTGAATGGATGGTATCTGCAACCTGGGTATGTGCCCTGACTAGGAATTGAACCTAGACCTTTCTGTGCACGGGACGAAGCTCCAACCAACAGAGCCACTCCAGCCAGGGCTAGACTATTATGTTTTTTGTTTGTTTTGTTTCATTGTTTGTTAATCCTCACCCGAGTATATTTTTCCATTGATTTTTAGACAGAGTGGAAAGGAGGAAGGGGGAGAGAGAAAGCGAGAGAGAGAGACATTGATTGGTTTCCTCCTGCATGGGACTGGGGATTGAACCTGCATCCCAGGTACATGTCCTTGACCATAATCGAGCCCGAGATCCTTCGGGTATGCTCTAACTGCTGAGCCAGGGACTAGATTATTAGGTTTTAGTTAGGATATTTACTCTTGTCATTGTAAAATTGAAGATACTCGTCATTTAGAATTTCAGTGGTTTGGAACTAGCTGTGTCTCTACATTTAAAATTTAATTGAAGGAATACCATTCAGAGAGGATACAAATGTAAGAATTGTGAAAAGAATGTGTGACACAAATCAAAATTGCAAATGAAGATAGATTTACTAAACTGCATTAAGGAGATGATATTCTTTACTGCTTTTTGACCATAAATATTTGTGTTCCTTGGATGAGTAAATTATTATTGTCAAGGCTATTTTAAATAATGATCTTGCATGCACACTATATCTTTTCTCTCTGGTGTAACAATCAGCAATTCAGTTTTCTGGGACCCAAGAAAAACAGGCAAAAGATATAACTTTGAAATGTAAAACTGATTTTTCCTTGCCACTATAGGTCCTTCTAGACCCTATGCTAAAAGAAGAAAGCAGTGAGGAAATTGACTTTATTCTTCCTTTTTTAAAGCTGAACTGCTTGGGGTAAGAAGTTATGGCCAAACTAGCATAGAGACATGTTCAACATTATCTGTGGCAGGGTTTTTATGTGTAAATATTAAAGTAGATGTTAATGTCATTGAATAATCTCACTGATGCATTAGTAGATATTTTTTCAAGGATTGTTTGTTTTCACACCTAGCTTAGTAATTTGCCTTGTCTTCTTAGATAACAAAGTCTGAAGCTTACTAGAAATTTTACTTTGAGATTTGATTTGTGAAAAGAAAGCAACTAGATATGACCTGGATCATATGTGCTTGAATAAAACAATAATTCTTAGACCTAATACATTTATTTTAGAAGTTAAATCGAAAAATGGTACTTGAATGTTTAAAAATATTTCAAATTAAGTTATTCCTTCAGTATCTTATTAATTGGGATTATTTGTGTTTTCCTCAACTTTTAGACAAACAAATTTGAAAGAACCTCTTATTTTTTAAAATCTCTTATAGACAATATGAAATCTCATGTAAACATTACCTTTTAGAATTCTTTACAGAGGCTTTTAGTAGAGGTAATAGTAGTGATTTGATTTCCTGTAATAGTATAGTCTGTAAATGCTTTATTTAAAGAATTAAACCACAAAGTAACAGTGTTTAAATATAGCATAATATTCATGTGTAAAATAAAATCTCTTTAGTTCAGACACTAATTTTAGGAATTTGTGATATTATCAAAAGTAAATTGGCAGTCAGAGCCAGGAAGTAGGTTGAAGTTCATGTTTATATAATTGACAGATCGATCGAAAGCTGGATTTCAAAGACAATTGTTAAGAGGAAATAAGTCTTCAGGTATCCTAACATTTCAAAGCATCCATTTATGATTATGTTGATTACCAAACTGAAAATCATTTTCAAGAGGGTGTTTGGATCTGTTAAGACAGATTCCTTAAAGGGTCCTATTCAGACAAAATGTAGTTATTACACACGTTTGAAAGGAAAAAACTTGTTTTAAAGCTGTGACTCAGATTTGGCCTTAATTTAATTTACTTTCAAGTAAGGAAGAGTTTCTAAGATTTTACTCTTTTAAAAATCATTAGCCTGCAAAGGAAAGTTTCATACTTTTTTATAGCTAGATTTTAATTCTGCTCCAGTGTTATATCATGCAACAATTTACTTATTTTGCAGAGGAGTGAATTCCTTAGGCGTATCCTCCATGGAGCACATCACTCATAGCCTCCTGGGACGCCCTTTGTCTCGGCAGTTGATGTCCCTTGTGGCAGGACTTAGGAATGGAGCCCTTTTACTCACAGGAGGAAAGGTATGAGGTTAAAATGTGCTCATTTTCATTAATAACTCAGTTCCTCTCTGAGTTTTGATCATCTGTTATATACATTGCTGAGTTCTCTTTGCTAATATTCTGTTGAGGGTTTTTGTATATAAGTTCATGAGCAACAGATACTAGCCTATAGTTTTCTGTTTTCCTACTCTTTGTCTGGTTTTGCTGTCAGGGTAATAAAGAGTTGAGAGGTGTTTCCTACTATTCTATTTTCTGGAAGAGATTATATAAAATTGGTGTTCGTTCTTCTTTAAATGGTAAAAGCTCCAGTGAAACCATCTGGGCCTGGAGATTTTTTTTTATTGTTAACTTTTAAATTGTAAATTCAGTTTCCTTAATTGTCTATTTTGTCTTGCCAGACATTTGGTAGTTTGTAGTTTTTGAGGAATTGTTCTATTCTAAGTTGTCGAATTTATGAGCATAAACTTGTTTGTAGTATTGTCTTATCCTTTTAATGACTTCAGAATTTGTTGTGAAGTCCTGTTTCCTGATATCAGTGATTTGTGTCTTCTTTCTTTTTAAACTTTGTCAGTCTTGTTAGAGGTTCCCTGACATTTTATTCTCTACTAACAGTATTTTTGCCAGGGATACAGTGTGATCTTTGTGAGTCTCTGTGCTTTTTTTCAATTCAAAACTTTAGGCTTTTAAAGTTTCTATTCACTCCAGTATAATAACTTTTTTCTGTTACTAGCCCAGTTGCTTTTTTCTGCTTTTCATTTCAAATATAGCAACAATTCCAATAATCTAAGTTTCCACCTTAGGGAACTAGAAAAAGAAGAGTAAGTAAAATTCAGTGTAAGCAGAGGAAAAGAAATAATAAGAGTTAGAGAAGAAATCAATGAATTGAAAACATGAGATCAATAGAGAAAATATATGAAACTAAAATCTAGTTCTCTGAAAAGATCAGTGAAATTGATAAGCCTCTAGCCAAGCTAAGAGGAAAAAAAGGGATGATTTAATGTAGGGCATAGTGATTATAGTTAGGAATACTGTATTATATACCTAAAAGTTGCTAAGAGAGTAGATCTTAAAGGTTATCACCACAAAAAGAAATGGTAATTATGTGAGGTGATGGTTGTGTTAACCCTATTGAGGTAGTCATTTCACAATATGTAAGTGTATTAAATCAGCATTTTGTATACCTTAAACTTACCCAGTTATATGGCAATTATAGCTCAATAAAGCTGGAAAAAGAAAAGAGAAAAAAATAATTTTGAACTTATCATAACAAGAAATGGCCATGATAGAATTTGCATTATTTTATTTTTACATATTTTAAATTTGAAATAGAGCACACAAATAACAAAGTATACAAACTGGAACAAACAGAGAGGAGAGAGAGGGAACACAGAGCATTCATATCTGAAATG
This sequence comes from Tadarida brasiliensis, assembly GCA_030848825.1. Classification (NCBI taxonomy): domain Eukaryota; kingdom Metazoa; phylum Chordata; class Mammalia; order Chiroptera; family Molossidae; genus Tadarida; species Tadarida brasiliensis. The sequence goes on along the minus strand of CM061267.1, from coordinate 69,042,114 downwards.
TACTCATATCTACATTTCCCATGGACATTAAAAGGGTAACAAAGTGCCCTGGCCTAGTGGCTGAGTTGATTGGAGCATCATCCTGTGCACCAAAAGGTTGAGGGTTCGATTCTTGGTTAGGGCACATACCTAGGTTTCGGGTTTGATCCCCAGTCGGGGCATGTGCTGGAGGTAATTAATCAATGTTTCTCTCTCACATCGATGATTCCCCATTTCCCTCTCTCTCTCTCCCTACCTCTCTCTGATAATCAATTTATATATATATATCTCCTTGTGTGAAGATTTTTTAAAAAGGATAATAAAGTAGTAATAGTAATGAACAACTCTATGCCCACAAATTTGATGACATAGATGAATAGACTAATTCCTTGAAAGACACAAGCTGCCAAAACTCACACAGGAAGAAATAGACAATAGAAAAAGGTTTATATCTATTAAAGAAATTGAATCAATAACTAATAATCTTCCAGAACAGAGTGCCAGGCCCAGATGGGTTCACTGGTTAATTTTACCAAACACTTAAGAAACTATATAAAGCCCTGGCCAGTGTGGCTCAGTTGGTTGGCGTTGTCTGTTGCACCAGGAGGTCACCAGTTTAATTCCGGATCAGGGCACATGCCCAGGTTTCGGTCTTGATCCCCAGTAGGGGGCATGCAGGAGGCAGCATCGATGTTTTTCTCTCTCCCTCTCCCTTCCTCTTTCTCTAAAATAATCAATAAAAACATATATGTTGCCCTGGCCGGTTTGGCTCAGTGGTTAAGAGCATCAGCCAGAGGACCGAAGAGTTGCGGGTTCGATTCTGGTCAAGGGCATGTACCTCAGTTGCAGTTTCGGGCCCTGGTCATGGTCGTGGGGGAGGCAACCAATCAGTGTGTCTCTCACATCAATGCTCCTCTCTCCCTCCCTCCCTTCCTCCCTCTCTCCATTTCTCCCTCCCTCCCTCCCACTCTACCTGAAGATAGTTGGAAAAATATCCTCGGGTGAGGATTAAAAACAAAACTAAACAACATCTATGTTTTAAAAAATCCTTTAAATTTAAAAAACCAGGATTTCTTTTTTAAAAAAAGAAAGCAAAAGAAAAATTATACAAATTCTCTACAATCTCTTTCAGAGGATATAAGCAGAGCTAATACTTCTTAACTCATTCTATGAGGCCAGCATTACCCTAATACCAAAACCAGACAAAGACATTACAGGAAAAGAAAACTACAGACCAGTGTATCATGAACATAGATACAAAAATTCTCAACAAAATATTAGCAAATCAAATCAACCAATGTGTGAAAAAAATTATATGCCACAATCAAGTGGGATATATCCCAGGTATGCAAGACTGGTAAAATATAGCAACTACTCCGCGTGGCTTATATATTACCTATATCAAATTTCAAAGTGCATCTCCATGGTAGAATATTTATTTTGAAAAAGAAATATCCTCCTGACTCAGAAACCAAACTTCCAAAGTCTCACATAGGGATAGCATGGTACTTGCTGGCTGTAACCTCAGGCATTTTTTCAGTTTCTTATTTGCCTTCTTAGTATTACCTCATTTAAGGAAATAATATACACGAAAGGACTCTGTAACCTGAAAGTGCTATACAAATGTGAATTACTTTGAGTGAGGAGAAAAAGCCCTCTGACTACGCAAAATGATTACAACCGGTGGACCCATACGACAACACCCCTGATTTCTTTTTTGGAACCCATTGACTTTAGATATAAATGCAGTTTTGTAAATTGTAATGATGGTAGTATTTGTTGAGTGCCTATTGAATTTCAAACTTGGCACAAAAAGCTTGGCTGTTTTTTCAATCCACAGTAATGAAAAACAAAATATTAGAACTGATGCAGGGCTATTAAAGCTAGACAAGCTGGCCGGTGTAGCTCAATGGTTGAGCGTCGACCATGCACCAAGAGGTTGCCGGTTTGATTCCAGGTCAGCGCACATGCCCAGGTTGTGGGCCCACTCCCCAGTGGGGGGCATGCAGAAGGCAGCCAATTGATGTTCTCTTTTTCTCCCTCTCCCTTCCTCTCTCTCTAAAATCAATAAAGGGAAAAAAAAATTTTTTTTAAGCCAGACAAAATAACAATGCTAAGAAATAATTGTAGATTGAGGGAGGAAACCAATATATATTTAAAGAACTATAAAAACCTACCAATATTTAGCCTTTCTAGGGGGCACTATAGCAATAAGATTTTGATATAGTAATTCTACTTCTAGATATTTATTCTAAAGGTATAATCTGACAAATAAGTAAACTTTTATGCATGTGTATATTTATTTTAGCTTTACTTAAAGTACTTAAAAATTGGAAGCAGCATAAATATGCACTTAAGAAGGGGCTTTTTGAACACTGTGGTTCACTACATCTGCATGTGGCATTGTACTGGGGAGCAGGTGCAGCTCTGTATTTGCTGATAAAGAGGACAATGATGTATTATAGACCCAAATGAATACTGTGATTCCCATCTTTATACATTTGCATAAGTGTATGTGGAGTGCCTGTAAGGATGATACATCAAAACAATTACAAAGGTTACTTCTGTGTGGTGGGATGATCACAGGAGATTGTTTACTTTTTCTCTATTCTGAGTATTTGCAATTAGGTATTTTTTACAAATTATTTTATAATCTGGAAAAAAATTAAGCTTTTACTTGGGAAAAAAGTATACATTGGATTGAAACCCTATATAATCTGTAGTTACTTAATGTAAAAGTAAACGGTTCTACCCACCTTAATAGTCTCTTTGGGCTCCATTGTACACTAATTGGTGATCAAGTTATATTACTGGAAAGGGGACCTGGTCCTGAGCAGGTCTGCCTAGGGCCAGCTGGTAGTATGTGGGTTTTTTACTTCATGCAGGAAAAGTTTCACAACATGAGTCCAGGTGAATTTCAGAGGATATTTATTAAAGCTGAGGACAATGAAACAAAAAAAGGCTAGGGAAATGAGCCTAGTCTGGTCTGCTTTGGCTCACTAAGAAGTCAGAGAAAAGGGGGCCTTGGGAACAGGTTCAGGGGGTTTATCTGCCATGAATTGCCACTGCCCATTGCTGCCCTGGTTGCAAGCCTCATGGGGTCCCTTAGAGTCTAGGAGATCAAGCCTGTGGGGAGAAGAAAGGGGGAGTGCAGTCGTGCTCCTGGGAAGGAGAACATGCACTGGGTCCTTTGTCTTGAGGCTTTTATTTCTCTCTTGCAGGCGGAAATCTTAGGGGAGGTCTCAGAGGAGGGTTTCAACAGAAGATTCATCAGTTTTCTAGGTGTGCTCCTTCAGGGGGTCGTTAGTCATTGCTACTGGTCCTGGTGTTGTCTACCTGGTTTTGCTGCGTTTCTGGGTCTGGAGCTGAAATACAACTGAGGCCTAGATGTTATTTCTAGAGAGGTGACCTTCTGTATCCTCTGTGAATTGCTTTGTCAGTTTGTTCAGCTGTCTGTCTCAGTTTCCCTATTCCACTTGTCCTGGCTTACTGGCCTGTCTCAGTTATACTGTAAGTCACCAAGAAAGTGAATTAAAGAAACTGAATTAAAGTTAATTTAAGATAATAGAGAAGTGGGTAATATTAAAATAAAATAGGAACAAGTTATTTATCTAGAATAATTATTTAATGTTCATATTATTTTCTTCTAGTAACAAATAATGAAGCATTACCTGTTTTTAAAGATGAAAGATTTAAGTATTAGTGATTGTTTTAACTAACAAATTGTTAAAACCAAATTAGATGTTTATTTGCCATATAGGCGCTATAAGTTTAATAGAAAAGCCTTACTTTAGTAACCCCTGCGTATCTCACACAGCAGCTAAACTGGTGCATACTCTTCTTTTTTCCTTTTTTCAAAGTAATTTATTATTTTTAGTATTAATATAAATCAAGGTTAGAGTTAGAGTGGGGAAATGCCCCTTTTAATGGTGTTTATATTCCTGGGATTGTGTGGTCATCTGTTAACCTTGAATATGCTTATAGAATACTTGAATCCTGCTATTAAGGCTAGGAAGCTGGAACCTCCTGGTTTCTTTGTAGAATATGTGTTTTCTTTGCTAGACTTGAGTACTTAGGAAATAGTTTTTTCCCACTTATCCTGCAGTGCTCTCTTACAACTTCCTGAATCCAGATTTCTACTCCTTCTTGTTAGTTTACTTTATGTTAAATGTCACTCACCATAATGTGATTCTAGAGTTCCAGGGATGTGGGGTTCCCTCCCCAGCTTTATTGAGCTATAATTGTCATATAACATTATGTCCTGTATACGTGATTGATGAGGCTTGATCTTTGTGGTTGCCACAGTGACTATTTCTGTAATTGAATATATTGCAAGTTCTTATGAATTAATTATTTCGTAGGGGAGTGGAAAATCAACTTTAGCCAAGGCAATCTGTAAAGAAGCATTTGACACATTGGATGCCCATGTGGAGATAGTTGACTGTAAAGCTTTACGAGGTATGAATATGGGAACACTACATATATCCCTTTATTGGTAGAAAGACAGAAGTGTTATTATTTAATGCTGTTAGTCTAATAAATACAAATATCTAATTTTAAATTCCTTAGAAATTGAAATCTTTGGCTGGCTTTCTAATGTATTTTTGTTCATTTGTTTGTTTTTAAATCCTCACCTGAGGATATTTTTCCATTTATCTTCAGATAGAGTAGGAGGGAGGGAGGGATTGAGAGAGAGAAAAACATCGATGTGAGAGGGACACGTCAACTGGTTGCCTCCCACACGACCCCAACCAGGGCTAGGGATTGAACCGCACCCGAGGTACATGCCCTTGACTGGAATCAAACCCGAGATTCTTTGGTCCACAGGCCAACGCTCTAACCACTGAGCCAAACTGGCCAGGGTGCTAATGTTTTTAATATAAATTTTTAAACTCTCCATATGAATGGAGGCCAATTTTTTTTCTAGCCAAAACTCTTTGTAGACTGTATTCCTGGAAATGCCACTCTGAGAAAGTTATTATTTAGAATATACTCTAAAGGGTATAAATTATCCCTGGATTGCTACAGGAAACTGGCAGAGTGGTTGTCTCGGGAGGGAAAGTGAGTGGATGTGGACAGCAAAAAGGAGAATTACAATTTACCAAGTGCACTTACATACTTTTAAGAGTCTTTAACATTTACGTTATTATCTATTCAATTTTTTAAAACGATTGGAAAGATTTGACTTTTAGTAGTCATCGTTCCTCCTCCGCTGCTACTACCATATAGTTCCAATTCATCATTTTATTTTCAGGGTTTTTGTTTTGTTTTTTTCCAAACTAGTATATGATAAGAAACTTGCCCTGGCCGGTTTGGCTCAGCAGTTAGAGCATCGACCTGCATACTGATGAGTCGAGGCTTCGATTCCAGTCAAGGGCATGTACCTGGGTTGTGGTTCGTCCCCGGCCCTGGTCAGGATCATGTGGGAGGCAACCAGTCGATGTGTCCCTCTCACATCGATGTTTCTCTCTCTCTTCCTCCCACTCTACCTGAACAAAAATGTCCTCATGTGAGGATTTAAAAAAAAAAAAGGATAAGAAACTTAAGAAATGGCCTTCAAAACCCATTACTCTATATGCTATAAAGGTGGTTTTGGAGAGCCAGGCAGAGAAAGACAAGTATCACATGATCTCACTTATATGTGGAATCTAATGAATAAAATAAACTGACGAACAAAATAGATCCAGAGACATGGAAGCAGGAACAGGAACAGACTGACGAACCTCAGAGGGAAGTGGGGGAGAGGGGCAGGAAGAGATTAACCAAAGAACTTATGTGCATAGCCCATGGACACAGACGATAGTGTGGTGAAGGCCTGGAGTAGCTCCGGAGCTGGGTGCAGGGGGGCAAGGAGAGGGGAAAAGGGAAGGGGCATCTGTAATACACTCAACAATTAAGATAAATTTTTTTAAAAATCAAAAGTGAAAAAAAAAGTAGTTTTGGAGAGATTACCCATCTCCCAGTCCTATTTGAAGCCTCATGTAAAATTTTTGTTTTAGAGCTAAATAACAGGGACTCTTTTTTAAAAAAATTCATTTTTATTGATGTTTTAGAGAGAGAGAAAGGGAGAGAGAGAGAGAAACATCGATGTGGGGGAGAAACGTTGATCAGCTGCCTCCTGCACATCCCCCACTGGGGACTGAGCCTGCAACCCAGGCATGTGCCCTAACCCAGAATCGAACTGGGACCTCTCAGTCCATGGGACAACGCTCAATCTACTGAGCCACACTGGCTGGGCATAATAGGAACTCTTTAATTTGGCTTATGAATTGGTATGTTTTCTATTATTTGAATATTAAAGTTTTGTAATTCACCAGAAACTTTAAAGCCAAATTTATGATTCAAATATAGCAACTCTGGGATCATTTGTGTTCAATTTTATCTGAATCTTGATCCCCTGTTCTCATTTACATTTTCCCACAACCTGCCTTTATTTTACTGTTTTGTTGTAAGCCATCTGAAATTCCATATGGAATAAGGCTAGGTATAGATGAATACATACATCAGAAATTATAGTACCCTATTCCTTTTTTCAGTTTTATAAAATTCAGTACTTAGCCTTTTGATGCTGTATTAATTAAACCATGTCAGTGATTAACAAATTTTAACGATTAGTATATTAACAAAATAGGGATAGAATTTTCATAGTTAAGTTAATATTGAGGTTTTCTAATGCTTTCAAAAGGGCAGCCTGAACTTTCCCAGCCCTGAAATAACATTAAACCACTTGCTATCTTCTGTCTTAAGGAAAAAGGCTTGAAAACATACAAAGAACCCTAGAGGCGGCTTTCTCAGAGGCAGCATGGAGGCAGCCTTCTGTGGTTCTGCTGGACGACCTAGATTGCATTGTCGGCCTGCCTGCTGCCCCGGAACACGAGCACGGTCCTGAGGTGGTGCAGAGCCAGCGGCTGGCACATGGTAATAGTAATGCATCCACTCACTGGCTTCAGGCCCTTTTCTTTTATCAGGCAGCATTTTTAGCCTTAATGGTAAATCTGCTCTCTTTAGAGAATAGAATATATGTTTTGTTATATGTATTGAGCTTCTGATAGCATTCTACATTTGTTCTGTGTTAGCAAAATTGGTAGAATAAGAGCAGTGTGAAAATTCTGCCACTTCATGACCAGGCTTTGGAGCCTTTTCATTCTCCTCTACTGATTAGAAATTGCCTAATTGTACAGATTTATTCTTGCTTTGTTCATTTGACAAACATTTGTCTATCACTTGTACACAGTCTGCATTTTCAAAGCCTAGGAGAGGAGAGAAAAATAATAGACAGTTTTAGTTCAGAATACTGAACATAATGATAGCTGCCATGTGTTGAGTGCCTTTTCTGGGCTAGGGATTGCTTTGTACTCTACGTGCAAATATTCTCCTGTTTTACAGGTGAGTAAATAGAAATTCAAAGAATAGGTAATTTGACAGGGTGACACAACTAGGAGGTGGTCGGATATGCTCTGCTGGGAGCATTACAGGGTACCTTAGGAGCACATATCCCTAATTTGGGGTGGTGTGAGCTTCATGCTAATGAAGAACCAAAGGAAGTATGGTCCACAGGCAGAGGTACCAGAATCATGGTATGTTAGGGAATAACCCACAACTGGAGCTTAGAATTCAAATAGAGGACTGTGGGTAGGGGCACCAGAGGATTTGGCAGCATTCAGCTGCCTCAAGGTTCTCGAGAACTAAAATAGATACAAAATGTAACCATAGTGGCTTGGGTTATTTATGTGTTTATTTATTTCCTCACCTGAGGATACATTTCTGTTTATCATCAGATAGAGTGGGAGGGAGGGAGGGGGAGAGAGAGAACCATCTATGTGATAGAGCCACATCGACTGGTTGCCTCCCACATGACCCGACCAGGGCCTGGGACGAACCGCAACCAAGATTACATGCCCTTCAACAAACCCTTAATTCATTGGTCTGCAGGCTGACACTCTAACCGCTGAGCCAAACCGGCCAGGGCGTGACTTGGGTTATTATAAACAAGAGTTAATCTCACATTTTGAATCCTATAGCATTTACAAGACTTGTTCGTGTAGTGTTGAAGAGAATGCTACAAATTTCTAGGTCAGGACTCAGATATATGCTACTAATGCCTGGTTCAGTTTTGACCTCATACCAACCGAACCTGCAAGACCTGGGGTGGAAAGAAGATTGTTCAGGAAGTCATAGGACTATGAGCTATATTTTGCTGTATTAGCAGAACACAATATGGAAATTTATCATCCTTCCATAATCTTTATTTCAGAGACTCCTTTTTATTTACTTTATGAGATCCAGAAGTAAGGAACTTCACTGGGCGTTTTTCTGAGCATATAGTGCCTCCTCTGCCTCCTCCATTAGATTGGTTAGAGCCTGGCCAAAAATGTTAGGAATGAAGGAATGGAAGATTGAATTTTTATTTTTATTTTTATTTTTATTTTTTTCCTTTTATCGATTTTTAGAGAGAGAGGAAGGAAGAGGGAGAGAGAGATAGAAACATCAATGAGAGAGAACATCGATTGGCTACCTCCAGCATGCCCCGCACTGGGGATTTGGCCCACAACTTGAGTATGTGTCCTGACCGGGAATTGAACCGGTGACCTCTTGGTGCTTGGGTCAACGCACAACCACTGAGCCACACCAGCCTGGTGGAAGATTGAATTTTTAAAAAGTTTAAAGGAGCCTAACCATTCCTACTTTCCCTTAAAGCATGACTTTAAGTTATCATTATTTTTAATGAATGTATAATTTAAAATTTCTGTGTTTATATTTACTAAGCTTTTACACTATGTTGCTTAATTCTAGCTTTGACCGATATTTTGAAAGAGTTTATTTCCATGGGAAGTTTGGTTGCACTGATTGCAACAAGCCAGTCTCAACATTCTCTACATCCCTCCCTTGTTTCTGCTCAAGGAATTCACATATTTCAGTGTGTCCAACATATTCAACCTCCTGATCAGGTAAAATACTGCTTGTGAAGATTGTTGAAATACATCCTTTATGTAAATTATTTTTCAATTTTATCAGTGATTTATGGCTCTAAACATATGCTTATGTTCATGATCTTAAGAATATTTTAGGCCCTGGCCGGGTAGCTCAGTTGGTTAGAGCGTCATCCTGATAGGCCAAGGTTGCTGGTTTGAGCTCCGGTTAGGGCACGTGCAGGAAGCAACCAGTGAGTGCACAAGTAAGTGGAACAGCAAATCCATGTTTCTCCCTCTCCGTCTCTCTCTCTTGTCAAGTAGAAAAAATAACTTTTTTAAAAAGGAATATTTTAAAAGGTCACACTGGTGCATATTTTGCTTAGAAACAATTTTCATGTATAACTGTCCGAAATATTACTATGTACTTTGTGAGGAAATGGCTTTTTCGAAAACAGTATTTCTTCTTTTAAACTAAAGTTGTTGTTTTTTATTTCATTTAAAAAGAAACAAAAACCCTAAAAATTCTGAACTGCTTCAATTTTTATTGGTGGAATTTGTAAGTACATTATGGAACTTGGAATTTTTTTCAGCTTTATTGAGGTATAATTGGCAAAATTGTATGTATTTAAAGTGTACAACATAATTTTTATATACATTATGAAATATTTACCACAGTCCTTTTTTAAAAAAAAAATTTTTCTTTATTGATTTGAGAGAGAGAAACATCAATTGGCCGCCTCCTGCATGCCCCCACTGGGGATCGGGCCCACAACCTGGACATGTGCCCTGACTGGGAATCAAGCTGGTGACCTTGGTGCATGGGTCGATGCTCAACCACTGAGCCACACCAGCCGGGCACCACATCATCTTAATTAACACATGCATCACCTCACATAATTATCTTTTTAAAGCATTTTTTCTTAATCAGTAAGAGAAGTGAGAATGCAAATTGATGTTTTTTAAAAAATTTGATTAAACTTTTTTTCTTACCAGCACTAATATTTTTTTTTTTTTATCCTCACCCGAGGACATTTTTTCATTTTTTGTTCAGATAGAGTGGGAGGGAGAGAGAGGAAGAGAGAGAGAGAGAGAAACATCGATGTGAAAGTGACACATCAAGTGGCTGCCATCCGCACGACCAACCAGGGCCGGGGACAAACTGCAACCGAAGTACATGCCCTTAGCGGGAACCAAACCCGGGTCTCTCTGGACCGCAGGCCGACGCTCTAACCACTGAGCCAAACCGGCCAGGGCCCAGCACTAATATTTTTAAAAAATATTTTTATTGATTATAGAGAGAGGAAGGAAGAGGGAGAGAGAAAGAGAAAAATCAATGTGAGAGGAGAACATCGATCCACTGCCTCCAGCACACCCCCTGCCAGGGATCGAGCCTGAAACCCGGGCCTGTGCCCTGTCTGGGAATCGAACCAGCAACCTTTTGGTACACGGGACAATGCCCAACCAACTGAGCCACACCAGCCAGGGCTCCAGCACTAATATTTTGTACTCACTATGATTCCAGCATCCAGTTCCAATGTGTGAGTCTTTCCCTCACACCACTGAGCAATTCTTGGACACTAGCTGGGAATCCTACAATTGAACTCAATTCTGACACTATCTACTTGGAGGTACAGTCAGATCCCACAGGTTAAGGGCTCTGTCCCACAAGACAGCCTTCCACTTCAGAAACCAATTTTAAGTCCAGGTTGTTACCTACACTTCTGACGGGGTAAATCAGAGGTTTCCACAACCCCCTCCTTGGATTCGATTAATTTGCTAGAGCAGCTCACACAATTCAGGAAACTAATTTACTCACTGGACTACCAGTTTATTACAGAGGATGTTAAAGGATATGAATCAACAGCCAGATGAAGAGCTACATAGGGTGAGATCCTGTCCTCATCTTGGTACATGGAAGTGTCTGGGTCACCAAGTTGGAAGCTCTCTGAACCCCCTCCTTTGGGTTTTTAGGGAGGCTTCATTACATTGATATGATTGATTAAATCATTGACCATTGGCAGTAGATTTAGCCTCAGGCCCTCTCCCCTCTTGGAAAGTCAGGGGGTGGGATTGAAAGTTTCAACTCTCTATTTATGGTTGGTTCTCCTGGCAACCAGTCCCCATCCTTAGATGCTTTCCAAAAGCCATCTCATTAACATAAACTCAGATGTGATTGAAAGGGGTTTGTTGTGAACGTGAAGACACCTTATCACTCATCACTTAGTAAATTCTAAGGGTTTTAGGAAATCTGTGCCAGAAATGGGTACAGAGACCAAATATATATTTCATATTATAGGTCACAATTTCACAAGTACACATGGCACATCGTCGCCCCTGGGGAACATGTTCATTATGATGGTTTTAGTGGCAGTAGCTCATCTGGGACTGGCAAACACATTTTAACTTCTTGTTTAAAATTCTTACCTAGCATCTACCCTACATACTCAGGCCCTGTGCTAATTAACTGTTACTGAAGAATAAAAGTATTACCCTGGCTGGTGTGCCTCAGTTGTTTGAGTGTTGTCCCATGCATCAAAAGGTCATCAGTTTGATTCCCGGTCAGGGTACATGCCCAGGTTGCAGGTTCATTCCCCAGTCGGGACATATACAGGATGTTTCTCTCTCACATTGATGTTTCTCTGTCTCTCTCCTTTCTCTAAAATCAATAAAACAGATTTTTCAAAAAGAATAAAAGTATTATACCTGTTATTAAGCATAACAGAATGATAGTGGTATTGGTCATTGAACATGATTTTAGAAATAAGTTATATAAGGGACAAAAACAGAAACACTTAAAGGAACTAGACTTTACTAAAAAGATTTTTCTTACTGAAGAAAGAATCATTTATCAATGTGATTTTTAAAAATAACTTACTGATGTATAATTGAAGAAAACAAATTCATTATTCAAAATGTACAGTTTGATCACTTTAACATGTGTATACACACCATGACACCATCACCATAATTAGGGTAGCAGACATTTCCATCACTCCCAGAAGTTTCCTAGTGCTGCTTTGCAATCCGTCCCTTCCCACTCCATCTGCAGACAACCACCAATCTGCTTTCTGTCACTATAGATTACACCAGCCAGATAGTTCTCAAAATATATGTACTAAAACATACAGCTGAGCAAAATTAGAAATTTGAATTTTGTGTTTTTTTTCTTTAGGAACAAAGATGTGAAATTCTGCATAATGTAATAAAAAATAAACTGGACTGTGATATAAACAAGTTCACTGATCTTGACCTGCAGTGCATTGCTAAAGAAACCGAAGGGTTTATGGCTAGAGATTTTACGGTGCTTGTGGATCGAGCCATACATTCTCGTCTCTCTCATCAGAATATATCCACCAAGGAAGGTATGTTTTACCATTAAAACCAAAGTTTGGAATCTTCATTCCATGGTAGAGAAATGTAATTGTAGTAAGGCAAGAATTAAATACATTCCATTTTAGTATTCAAATACATAGTTTTTTGAGAAGAAAATTGGCATCGCCAGCTAAGTTGATGGCATATTTTGAAAATTCATATACAGATATGAATGCCAAAAGAAGTTTTGTTTATTTTTAAACAGAATTACTTTTAACGACGTTGGACTTCCAAAAGGCTCTCCAAGGATTTACTCCTGCATCTCTTCGGAACGTCAACCTACATAAACCTCAGGACCTGGGCTGGGATAAGATTGGTGGATTACATGAAGTTCGGCAGATACTTATGGATACTATCCAGTTACCAGCCAAGGTACTTAAAAAAATCAAGTATTGCCCTGGCCGGTTTGGCACAGCGGTTAGAGCGTCGGCCTGCGGACTGGAGAGTCCCAGGTTCAGTTCCCACTAAGGGCACGTACCTCGGTTGCAGTTTGTTCCCGGCCCCAGTTGGGGTCGTGTGGGTGGCAGCCACTTGATGTGTCTCTCTCACGTTGATGTTTCTCTCTCTTCCTCCCTCTCTCCCTCTTGCTCTATCTGAAGATAAATGCAAAAATGTCCTCAGGTGAGGATTAAAAAACAAAACAAACAAACAAACAAACAAAAAATATATATATATTTACTCCCCGAAGAACCACTGAGTCATTGGCTTTGGCTTTATGTGTTGGCCTGCCCATTCTCAGTTTGATTCAACAAGTATTTACTTAGTTACAAAAGACATGTCCAGCACTATTTTACTTACCAAAGAAATGTCCAGCGCTAACAGATTTTTAAAATATTTTATATACTCCTTGCCTGTAAGAAGCTTATAAAGAAAATGGGGGTGATATTTACATTAAATACATTCTGATGTGAATTTCATAATTCTTATGTTTTGCTTGACTCATTCAGATTGTACTAAAGCAAAGTGAACTAGCAGCTGGGATTTGAACAGAAATAGATAGGAATAAGCTGGGAGATAGAAGAGTCATCTAGGTCACAGAACTGATGGATTAAGCCACATTTCCAGGCTGTGTGTGTCAGTCCTGGAAAGGCAGAGTTATCAGGCAGCATAGACAAGGCAGATGGCAGGATATGGGGGCAAATGTAGATTGTTCTTCAGATCAGAAGGTAGAGTCTAGGGCAGTGGTTCTCAACCTTCCTAATGCCACAACCCTTTAATACAGTTCCTCATGTTGTATGTGGGCGTATCTGCATGTGGACGAACCCGCCTGGAGACGGATAGAGGAGCGGTGTCTCGGTTTCTAAGACCATTGGAAATATGTGTTTTCCGATGGTCTTAGGCAACCCCTGTGAAAGGGTCGTTCGACCCCCAAAGGGGTCACAACCCACAGGTTGAGAACCACTGGTCTAGGGTGTAGTGTGTTTGAATTGGAAACCTGAGAGAGAAGGATCATTGCATGAGATCAGGGACCCATGCAAGGAGGAGAGAAATGGGTGAGTCAAGGACCTTAGATAATGTAACTAGATGGGAGATTTTACTGTCTGTTATCATTACACAAGCCTTTCCATTATTTCTTCTCTTTGTTTGAATATACAGTACATAGCTCTCATAACCTGTCCATGAACCATATAAGTGGAAGGCAGTATACTTGTTAAAAGATTGGTTTTTATTTTCTTGATGTACTACTTTTGTAATGTTAAAAAGAAGAAAAGAAAAAATGGAAAGAAATTCGATGCAGCTACATGCATTTTAGGTAGAATGCGTTCCATGGTCCAACTGGGAAAAATCTAAGGCAGTTCCTTTGAGTTCATTTAGTATTTTGAGTAGTAATTTTATTTTCTATCATAGCTCTGTTAATAAAGGTGGCAGTTATCCCTATCCAACTACTTTTTCTATACATTGATCTTTGGCTACTGCTTAGTCATTTATTTTAGATCTGAGCTCTTTGTCATATTTTTGTATTTTTCAGTACCCAGAATTGTTTGCAAACTTGCCCATACGACAGAGAACAGGAGTACTGTTGTATGGTCCTCCTGGAACAGGAAAAACCTTACTAGCTGGAGTAATTGCACGAGAGAGTGGAATGAATTTTATTAGTATCAAGGTATGTTTTGCATTTATCTTTCTGTTTTCTCTTTTTTCTATTTAAATAAATTTATGTAACATAAAATTTACTATTTTAGAGTGTGCACTTCAGTGGCATTTAGTGCAATAACAATGCTTTTTAACCACCATTACTCTTCAGTTTCAAAATTTTTTCATCCCATTCCCTAGTCCCTCCGTCTGCTGGCAACCACTAATCTGCCTTCTGTCTCTGTGGATTTGCCTATTCTGGACATGTCATGAAAAAGGAATCATGAACTGTGTCACCTGTTGTGTCTGGCTTCTTTCACTTAGCGTATGTTTTCAAGGTCCATCCAAAGTAGCATGTACTTTAGTCCTTTTTATACATGAATGACATTCCATTGTATGGCTATGCCACAGTTTGTTTGTTCTTTTTTTTTTTTAATTAATTTATTTTTGTGCCCTGGCCGGTTTGGCTCAGTGGTTAGAGAGTTGGCCTGCGGTCCAGAGAGACCCAGGTTCGGTTCCCGCTAGGGGCATGTACCTCGGTTGCTTTTTTTAAACTTATCTTTATTGTTGAATGTATTACAGATGTTCCTCATTTTCCCCCCATTGACCCCCTCCTCCCCATTCCTGCCCCCCTCCTGCTTTTCCCCACACTGTTGTCAGTGTCCATTGGTTATGCATATATACATATAAGTTCTTTGGTTTATTTCTTCCCACCCCCGAACCCCCCTTCCCTTTGAGATTTGTCATTCTAACAACCAATTTGTACTTCTTAATCCCTTCACCTTTTTCACCCCTCCCCCCAACCCCACCCATCTGGTAACCAACAAAAGTTCTCTGTATCTATGAGAATGTTTCTGTTCTGCTTGTTCATTTTGTTTGTAGATTCAATTGTTGATAGATATGTATTTATTGCCATTTTGTTTGTTCGTATTTTTTTATCTTTTTCTTCAAGAAGACCCTACAACCTTTCATATAAGAATGGTTTGGTGGTGATGAACTCCTTTAGCTTTTCCTTGTCTGGGAAACTCTTTATATGGCCATCAATTCTAAATGACAGCTTTGCAGGATAGAGTAGTCTTGGTTGTAGGTTCTTGCTTTTCATCACCCTGAATATTTCTTGCCACTCCCTTCTGGCCTGCAAAGTTTCTTTTGAGAAATCAGCTGACAGTCTGATGGGAACTCCCTTGTAGGTAACTAACTTCTTTTCTCTTGCTGCTTTTAAGATTCTCTCTTTGTCTTGAACCTTTTGCATTTTGATGATGATGTGTCTTGGTGTGGGCCTCTTGGGGTTCATCTTGTTTGGCACTCTCTGTGCTTCCTGGATTTGTATGTCTGTTTCCTTCACCAAGTTAGGGAAGTTTTCTGCCATTATTGTTTCAAATAGGTTTTCGATTTCTTGTTCTCTCTCTTCTCCTTCTGGCACCCCCAAGATGCGAATGTTGGCACGCTTGAAGTTGTCCCAGAGGCTCCTTACACTATCCTCATTTTTTTGGATTCTTTTTTCGTTTTGCTGTTCTGATTGGGTATTTTTTGCTTCCTTATATTCCAAATCGATGGTTTGCTTCTTGGCTTTGCCTACTCTACTGTTAAATCTGTGTAAACTATTCTTTATTTCAGTTAGTGCCTCCTTCATTTCTGACTGTGATTCCATCATTTCTGACTGGTCTTTTTTTATGCCCTTGATGCCCTCTCTAAGTTCACTGATGTTCTCACTGAGTTCACTGAGGTTCTCACTAAGTCCATTGAGCATCCTTATAAGCAGTGTTTTGAACTCAGCATCTGTTAGGTTGCTTAACTCCATTTCACTTAGTTCTTTTCCTGGAGTTTTGTTCTGTTCTTTCATTTGGGATCTGTTTCTTTGTCTCATTTTGGCTGCCTCCCTGTGTTTGTTTCTTTGTATTACTTAGCGAGAGGTTTGGGGCTAGCTGAGACCAGATGCTGCTTGTTTGAAAGAATTTAGGAAAAGCTGAAGCAGGATCCAAGGCAGGCCAATCCTATGGTAAAGCAACTGGCAACAGCTTGGGTGGGCCTGGAAGTTGGGTGGGGCGGGCCTCAGGGAATCACCAGGGCGAGGCAAACAGTGTGAGCCAGGTTGCTGGAGTCCCAGATATGGCAGAGTCTGCCAGCCCAGGGAAGGGTTCACCAAAGGAACAATGGCCTCTGATAGCACGTCTGTCCAGGAGAAAGCTGCCTCTCCAGCCCTCGCTCCAATGCCAAACAGCTCAGTTCTTCCCCATATGACTCTGGTGCCTTTCAGGCTCCCTCCCGCGCGCTGGAGCCTGGAGGGTGCGAGTCTGAGTAAGTCCGTGCACGGGCCCTTTAAGAGGAGCTGCCGGGGGCTCCAGCCGCCTCAGCCTCAGTTCCCGCTGGTTTTTCCAGCCAGAAGTGATGGGGACTTCCCTTCCTGGCACTGGAACCCTGAGCTGGGTGCCTGGTGTGGGACGGGGAGCCCTCAGTCCTCAGGGAGGACCTTCCCAGCCCAGGTATCCTCCTGATTTTTATCCGCCACACGTGGGTGTGGGACCAGCCCGTCGTGCCTCTGTCCCTCCTACCAGTCTCAATGCAGCTTCTTCTTTAATTTCGTAGTTGTAGGACTTCCATTCAGCTTGATTTCAGGCGGTTTTGAATGATGGTTGTTCTGTAGTTTAGTTGTAACTTTGATGTGGTTGTGGGAGGACGCGATACCGTGTTTACCTACGCCGCCATCTTGACCAGAAGTTCGGTTGCAGTTTGTCCCCGGCCCTGGTTGGTCATGCGGGAGGCAGCCACTCGATGTGTCCCTTTCGTGTCGATGTTTCTCTCTTTCTCTCTTCCTCTCTCTCCCTCCCACTCTATCTGAACAAAAAATGGAGAAATGTCCTCGGGTGAAGATTAAAAAAAAAAAATTAATTTATTTTTGTTACAGGTGTTTCTCCTTTTTCCCCCACAGACACCATCCTCCCTATCCCATCCTCCCCCCCCTCCCCAGCATTGTTGTCCATGTCCATTGGTTATGCATGCGTGCATATAAGTTCTTTGGTTTATCTCATCCCTCCCTCCCACCCCCCTCCTCTGAAGTTTGTCAGTCTGAACCGTACTCCTTTGTATGTCTCTGGGTCTATTTTGTTCATCAGCTTTTTTTGTTCATTATATTCCACAAATAAGTGAGATCATGTGATATTTGTCTTTCTCTGATTGGCTTATTTCACTTAGCATAATACTCTCCAGGTCCCTCCATGTCCTCTCAAAGAATACAGCTGCATAGTGTTCCATTGTGTATATGTACCACAGCTTTTTTAATCCACTCATCTATTGATGGACCTTGGGCTGTTTCCAGATCTTAGCAATTGTAAATAGTGCTGCTCTGAACATAGGGGTACATATATTCTTTCTGATTGGTATTTCAGGCTTCTTGGGGTATATTCCTAGAAGTGGGATCACGGGGTCAAATGGCAGATCAATTTTTAATTTTTTGAGGTAACACCATATTGTCTTCCATAGTGGCTGCACCAGTCTGCATTCCCACCAACAATGTACTAGAGTCCCCTTTCTCCACACCCTTGCCAGCACTTGTTCTTTGATGATTTGTTGATGGCAGCCATTCTGACAGGTGTGAGGTGATATCTCAGTCATTTTAATTTGCATCTCTCTGATGATTAGTGACATTGAGCATTTTTTCATATGTCTCTTGGCCATTTGTAGGTCCTGTTCGGAGAGGTGTCTCTTTAGGTCCTCTGCCCATTTTCTAATTGGGTTCTTTGTCTTCCTTTTGTTGAGTTGTATGAGTACTCTATATATTTTGGAAATACCCCTTACCTAATGTATCATTGGCAATTATGCTCTCCCATAGAGTGGGTTCCCTTTCCATTTTGATAGTTTCTTTTGATGTGCAGAAGCTTTTTAGTTTGATGTAGTCCCATGAATTATTTTTTCCTTTGTTTCTCTTGCCCTAGGCGTTGTATCAGTGAAAATTGTGCTGTGTGTGATGTCTGAAATTTTGTTGCCTACATTTTCTTCTAGGATTTTTATGGATTCACAAGTCACATTTAAGTCTTTTATCCATTTTGAGTTTATTCTTGTGTATGGTGTAAGTTGGTGGTATAGCTTCATTTTTTTGTATGTATACCCTTCCTTTATCACATGATTTTTCGTGAGCTGGTTACATGGGTACTCTGGCAATAATGGAGAAACACTATGATGTTTCAATTTTCCTGTCTTATTTTTGGATTTTGAAGTAACTGTGACCATGCTCTTCATTTTTCCTTATCACTGGAATGTAGTTTCACTGTTCTTTAAAAACAATTTTCAAGGTTAAAGCTTGTGAATATTGATGTTCCATTATGGAGGACATCTTACTCTTTTAGTAGATCTTCAAATCACAGTTTGGGGTGAGTTCTCTCTGGAAAGGTTTTAGTAGAGAGCTAATTTTCTCTGGGTGGACCAAGCTCAATCCTAGGAGGCATGTGTCAAAGAGAGGTGCCTTTCGCTGACACCGGTATGTTGCCTTGTTCCTACTATTTTGCCTTAGTTCTTTCTTTTTTTGTGTGTTTTTTTTTTTTCATCCTCACCCAAGGATATTTTTCCATTAATTTTTAGAGAGAGTGGAAGGGAGGGAGGGAGGGGGAGAGAGAGAGAGAGAAACATTGATGTGAGAGAGACACACAGATTGATTGCCTCCCATAGGCGCCCTGATGGGGCCGGGGCCAAACCTGCTACCCAGGTTCGTGCCCTAGACCAGGAATTGAACCCGAGACCCTTTGGTGAATGGGCGGACACTCCAACCACTGAGCCGTACCAGCCAGGGCAGCCTTAGTTATTTCTTGTTCCATCCTCTATAGTTATCTGATTATATTAAGGAAATCTAATTAAATACTAGTAAATTAATGGATATCTAGATGGCTGTGTATTAGATGTTCTTTATTTTAGTCACATATTTTGATCAGTGTTTGGTCTTCTCAAGGTAATAATTTTTCACTAGAGATCACTTTAGGGCCTATTCAGGTTTTTTTTTTTTAAAGATCCCAGTTTAAAAGACTGTCCTCATTATTGATTTTGTTATATGTAATAAAGTTTGTTTTAGATTATATATTCTTCAACTTCTGTACAAATAAACTGGTCTCAGTAATGGAAGATACTGATTAAAGTATTTTATCTCATTACATATTTTTTGGAGATGGAACATTCTCCTTTTGTAAACTATTCATTGCTTTACTAAACAAATAATTTTTCAGTACTTACTATGTGGCAGGCATTGTTTTGGCACTGGGGACTCAGTGTGAACAAAACTGCCTTTTTGGAACTTGTATTTTGCTAATGGTGAGAGACAATAAACAGACACATTCAACATGTAATATACTGCCAGGTAGTGGTAGTGGCTGCTTGGGAAGATGACCCAGGATAGGAGCTGCAGAGTCACTAGGGTGGGTCAAAGATGGGGTTGTCAGGTAAGGCCTTTCTGAGAATGGGGCATTTTGTTGTGGATCTAAATGAAATGAAGCAATGGGCCACGAACCTCTCTGGGGACAGGTGTTCTAGGCAGGGTAGACACCGAATGTAGAACTTGTGGGATGATTTTTAGTCTAACCACATAATTTTAAGTGTTTAAAAGACATTTATTTAATCATATTAAAATTTTTCCATGGCTGCATTTAGACTTAGTCATAAACAAAAATTATATTTTATCTTAATTCTAATTTAATTTTATTTGATCTAATAGGGGCCAGAGTTACTCAGCAAATATATTGGAGCAAGTGAACAAGCTGTTCGGGAAATTTTTATTAGGTTGGTTCCCTATGAATATTTTTAAGTAACTAACTCTCTTATTATTTATCAGTCAATACTTTTTGGTCTTCAGTTGTTTTTGTTTTTGTTTTAAGAACTGATGTTTGAAACCTGTGATTTATGTGGATTATTAATAAACTAGAGAACAGAGATTCTGTTCCACCAAATACCACTTAAATATAAAACATTTGCAATATTAAGTTTGGAAATTATTTGGTTTTATGTTTACAATAGAAATACTTCTGAAATGCTAAAAGTGAAATCATAGTGGTTATTCAAAGGAATCTCAAAGCAGAGCCTTATATGAACCACATAATCACTCTAGTTTACCTCTTTTTTACATTAAGATTCCATGTGGCCAACTTAATTAAAATAGAATATAACTGTTACTGCATTTATATAAAAATACATATGAATGAGAAACTCATATTTAAGAATCAAAATAGTTATAACTATCAGATTATAGGAAGATTTTAAATTAAAAAGCTACTTTGTTTCTTCTAAAATTTTATTATAAAATAATTAGGAGAATATAGGAAATGTACATATACATTTTGAAGAAGAAGATGAACTCTTTTTTTTTTTAATCCTCACCCGAGGACATTTTTCCATTTTTTGTTCAGATAGAGTGGGAAGGAGAGAGAGGAAGAGAGAGAGAGAGAAACATCGACGTGAAAGGGACACATCGAATGGCTGCCTCCTGCACGACCAACCAGGGCCGGGGACAAACTGCAACCAAGGTACATGCCCTTAGCGGGAACCGAACCCGGGTCTCTCTGGACCGCAGGCTGATGCTCTAACCGCTGAGCCAAACCGGCCAGGGCAGAAGATGAACTCTTGTATATCCACCACCCAATTTTAGAAATGGAACATTACCAGGAAATCATTATTATAGATAAAGACAGTCACCATATTGACAAAAGAGTCAATTTACCAGGGAGACAGTACAATTCTAAAATTGTTTGTAGCTACTACTAAAGCTTCAAAATATTCAAGGCAGCCCTGGACAGTTTGGCTCAGCGGTTAGAGCATCAGCCCTGACCAGAGAGACCCGGGTTCGGTTCCCGCTAAGGGCACTTACCTCGGTTGTAGTTTGGCCCTGGCCCCGGTTGGGGTCCTGTGGGTGGCGACCACTCGATGTGTCTCTCTCACATCGATGTTTCTCTCTCTCTCTCCCTCCCTCCTGCTCTATCTGAGGATAAATGCAAAAATGTCCTCAGGTGAGGATAAAAAATAAATAAATAATAAAAAATATTTAAGGCAAAAACTGACAGAACTGCAAGGAGAAATTGACAAATGCACCTTTATAGTAGAAGATTTTAACACAGTTCTCAGTAATTAGATTGAGGTTTAAAAATAGCAAAATTTAGAAGATTGAAACAACATATTCAACAAGATTGATCTAAGCATACTCAGAACATGTAACCAACACCTGGAGAATATGCATTCTTTTCAAGCACACTTAGAACATATTCGAAAACTGGCCACGTGGCAAGCCATACATAGCAACTGCAATAAGTTTTAAAGAAATATTATCATACAGTCTCTATTTTCTGAAAACACAAGTTAAAATAAACAAATCCCATACATTTAGATATTTTTTTAAAACTCTTCTAAATAATTCATGGGTTAAAGAGGAGATCATAATGGAAAATACTTGGCACTATTTTTTTTTTTTTTTTTTAATCCTCACTCGAGGACATTTTTCCACTTTTTGTTCAGATAGAGTGGGAGGGAGAGGGAGGGAGAGAGAGAGAGAAACATCGATGTGAAAGGGACACATCGAGTGGCTGCCTCCCGCACGACCCAACCAGGGCCAGGGACAAACTGCAACCGAGGTACGTGCCCTTAGCGGGAACTGAACCCGGGCCTCTCTGGACCGCAGGCCAATGCTCTAACCGCTGAGCCAAACTGGCCAGGGCAATACTTGGCACTATTAAATAATGAAAATTCTGTTATTAAAATGATCACATGGTACATAACTTACTTCAAGGAAAATTTATAGCCTTAAATTCTTAGGGGGGGGAAAGGTTGAAAGTTGATCAGTAGGTATCCATGTCATGAAATCAGGAAAGTATAGGTATAAACTAAAAATAAAAGGAAATAATAAAGATAAGAGCAAAAATTAATGAAATAGAAAACAATTCAGTAGAGAAGTTCACAAACCTAAGTATTTTTTGAAAGCCTGGTACTTTGATAGATCTCTAGCAAGATTGATTAAGAAGGGAGTATGAATAAACACTATTAAGGATAAAAGGGGAACATGACTAAAGATATACCAGAAATGTTAAAGATAATAAGGGAAAATTATGAAATAATTTTATGGACTTGATGCCAGTACTTTTGGAACTTGGGTGACATAGACAAAAACATAATTGACCAAAATCAAGGAAAGAAGAAACAAAATCTGAAGAGTCCTACATCTGTAGGGAAAAAAATGTCTTTACACAAATCAAATATCAGATCCAGTTGGTTTTCTAGGAGAGTTTTAGCAGTCATTCCAAGAGTGGATCATTACAGTCTGTTGTTGGCCCCAGATTTTATCTTACTTGTCATGCACTGAATAAGGTATTTATTGGTTTTGTTGTTTTTTCCCCAGTCACCATGACAGGTGTTTTGTGTTAGGGGCAATTCTTCAGACATCTAATCCAGTCTGTTACCAGAGCTAGTATTTGTGTCTTCTTTTTAATTAAAACAAAGTTAGTTAAATAATAAATTAAAAGTCAAAGTTCAAATTAGAAAAAAAAGGTAATATACATAACCAAAATATATTTTATAGTGAGTTCTTACAAAACAATATGAAAATAATGAGCTTGCCAAATTTTAAGTGAACAAAAAGGCATGAATAGGCATTTCACAAAAGAAATAAAGGTGACCAGTAGGCATATAGAAACCATTTACTTATATTAAGAATCAAAGAAGACTCTGGTTTTTGTTTTAGTCCCTGTCCAGAAGGCCTGAGTCATAGGCAAACACTCTGACCTCTCTAAGACCCAGTTTACTGAAAATTAGGCTAATTCCATATGCCTTGCCTTTTTCAAGGATATGTTGTGAAGATTTAAATAAATACATAACGTATGTGTGTGTATAAAATTACTTTGCAAACTCTGAAGCCCTGTTCAACTATGAAATACTGTTTGTTTTTCCCAGAGCTCAGGCTGCAAAACCCTGCATTCTTTTCTTCGATGAATTTGAATCCATTGCTCCTCAACGAGGCCATGATAATACAGGAGTCACAGACCGAGTGGTTAATCAGTTGCTGACTCAGCTGGATGGAGTAGAAGGCTTACAGGGTAATAATTGTAGATACAGAAACGTTTTATTATAACAAAGTCTCACCACGATTTAGTAAAGAATTTTTTTTCCCCCCAGGTGTTTATGTGTTGGCTGCTACTAGTCGTCCTGACTTGATTGACCCTGCCCTGCTTAGGCCTGGCCGACTAGATAAATGTGTATATTGTCCTCCTCCTGATCAGGTGACAATTTCATATTTAGAGTCCAAAACCCAACAAATGCTACATTCTTTCCTTGTGAACTTTACTTCTGCTAAGTAATAGCAATTGTCCTCAGAAGACCAGCTTTAGGCGAAGGTCTTAGTCACTGTTTGCTCACAGCATGAAAAGATTCTGAATTAGATACAAAGCCTCCCTTTGGCCCAGCCATTTCCATGTAAGTCTGAAAACTATGATCTTTCAGTGTTGGCCAGTTGGGAAAAAAGGAAGGAAACCTCACGTATTGCATGTCCACATTCCCTGTGTTTAAAGATCACACATTTCATTATCCCAACAAAAGACTCTGATACAGAATCAAGGTATGACCAGTAAGCATGCAAGCAGGTTACATAGAGATACGATTTTTAACTGTTCTTAGTCCTGTGTTGTTTTAACTCTTATTCCCAAATTTAGAAACTAAAGAATAAATTAGTCCAAAGGTATAAAATATCTAAATATGTCACATGTAGATTATTTACATTATTTTAATTTTCCTTTTGAAACACTTTCTCAACACATTTGCCCAAATCTCGAAAATAAGCACTGTCTGAATAAGAAATGATTTACACTGAATAGTTAATAATGTTGGTTTTCATTCATTTTCCTCCCTATGTTCTTTACGTTAGGGAAAAAGTTCAAGGAGGATAGATAGTAGACTGGTGGTACATTTTTCAACTTGTAAAGCTTATTAGATATGTAAAGTTAATTTATAATAAAAAAACATAAGATACACAGTTTAAAGTAATATTTCATATTTTATTGCTTAAATCAGTTTGTTTTTCTCCCTTCAGGGGTCACGTCTTGAAATTTTAAACGTTCTCAGTGACTCTCTACCTCTGGCGGCTGACGTGGACCTTCAGCATGTGGCCTCAGTAACTGACTCCTTCACGGGAGCGGATCTGAAAGCTTTACTTTATAATGCCCAGTTAGAGGCCTTACACGGAAGGCTGCTGTCCTGTGGCCTCCCAGTGAGTTATATGAGGAGATCATCTCTAAGGTGTTTTATGAATGATAAGAAACGTTCAATATCAAAATCTCAACCTTAAAAAAAAATCCTGTTTTTTAGCAACTCTGATGAACTGTATAAAAATTCACCTTTTGTTGAATGTTCCCTAGTTGGAATATTGGCTTTGTGGAGAATTTGTAATTATGAAGAGTTTGGTGTCTTTTTCTTTAAAATTACCTTACTATTGGCAAAATATGTTGGCATGTGGAAGGATATTATTTAAATTGGGATATCATGAATTAGATAATCAGAAAAATGTTGGAGTTTATAGTTTTATAATTTAATTTTTAAAAAATAAATTTATTTTCTGCCCTGGCCGGTTTGGCTCAACGGTTAGAGCATCGGCCTGCGGACCAGAGAGTCTCGGGTTCGGTTCCCGCTAAGGGCACGTACCTTGGTTGCAATATGTCCCCGGCCCCGGTTGGGGTTGTGTGGGTGGCAACCACTCGATGTGTCTCTCTCACATCTATGTTTCTCTCTCTGTCTTCCTCCCTCTCTCCCTCTCATACTATCTGAAGATAAATGCAAAAAAAGTCCTCGGGTGAGGATAAAAAACAAAACAAAAAAAATAAATTTATTTTGAAGCTCAAATTGTCCCAGATCTGGCCAATAGGAGCTGGTTTTGGATGGCTTCTGTGTCCTTTTGATATGTCCTCTCATTCTTTGGTCAGTTCGCTTACTTCCCAATACAACAAGGTGTTCCAGGTTTGTCTTATACTTTCTGTACCTCAGCCCTAGAATCAGCCTGTTCTCTGAGGACAGTATTTTGATTCTTTTAATTTTTATGGCAGATAATTTGAACTCTGCTACATTATAGATTTTACCGTACATTTTCTAGGAAGGGTTTTCCTGTGTACTCTGCTTCCCTACATTTTATTGGAGATTCTTGCAGGGCCTTACATTCCTAAATCAGATACTGCTGAGTTTTTGCTGTTAATTTTGGCAAGCCATTGAAGTTCTTTTTGTCTCCCTTTTATTATTACAAAATGTATGTATCTGTAAAGCACTCTATAATGATAAAACATTCTATAACATGGTTGACTCATCATTTCATTGTAGAAAAATATGAATTGAAAGACAGAGACAAAAATAAAACCAGAGGTCTGATTCCTAGGTTTGGAGGAGATGGATGGTTGGCACATTGTCTATACATTCTATTTTGTCTTTTTTTTTTTTTTTTTTTATCCTGGCCCGAGGACATTTTTGCATTTATCTTCAGATAGAGCGAGAGGGAGAGAGGGAGGGAGAGAGAGAGAAACACATGGAGTTGTTGGCACCCACACGACCCCAACCCCCCAACCGGGGCCAGGAACAAACTGCAACCAAGGTACATGCCCTTAGCGGGAACCAAACCAGGGACTCTGGTCCACAGACCAATGCTCTAACCACTGAGCCAAACCAACCAGGGCTTCTATTTTGTCTTTTTGAAATACATTTTTATTGTCTTCAGAACCATTAGAGAATAAGAGCCTTTTTTTGAAAAATGCCTCAAGTTTCCTTGTACTGGTGTTAGAATGTGTTGTGTTGTTTATTTCTGAGTTGTATTATTTAGATCTTTACAACTAGTTGTCCTTTTGCGTTTTAGGATGGAAGCTCCAGTTCTGACAGTGACCTGAGTCTGTCTTCAATGGTTTTTCTTAACCACAGCAGTGGCTCTGATGATTCAGCGGGAGATGCGGAGTGTGGCTTAGAGCAGTCCCTTGTTTCTCTAGAGATGTCTGAGATGCTTCCAGATGAGTCCAAATTCAATATGTACCGGCTCTACTTTGGAAGCTCTTACGAATCAGAACTTGGAAATGGAACCTCTTCTGACTTGGTGTGTGGTGCAGTTGTCATTGTATAGTGCTGAGATATAAAGCCGTATATTGATGTAAAGTTGGACAGTAATTTGTCTCCTAACCAGCCCCACATGTTCTTTCTGATTGGTTGGTTCTTCAGTAAAATAGTCTTGTTTTCCTTACTTGCACTAATTAGTCATTTTCATTCCTTGGAAGAACTCTAAGACAGAGCTGGCAGCAAGGGGGAGCCAGAGTAGCCAGTTGGTTTCTTTCAGGTTTATCTCCATCACTGGTTCTCAGACATCTTTAGTAGCAGACCCATTTTATATTAAACTTAAATTCTATTATTGTAGAACACTTGAGGATAATGAGAAATTTGGTACAATAATGTCAAATTTTTTGACAACAAAATGGTATCTGTAACACTTTTGGTGGAAAGTATAAGAACAGTAAAAATGTTGAAATATTACTACTACTCATAACAAGGAAAATGTTTAGATTAAATATGGGCAATACCATTGTTTTTCTAAATTAAAATAGCATTCAACACATATCCAAAAAAAAATTAAGTGGTTTGCTGTTACTTTATTGGCGTACATAACATTTTTATATATATTTAGGTATATTTTTATTCCCAAGAATAGTAAGCTATTGTTTTAATTCTAGTTTTTAATTGTTTTGTATTTCTTAACTTCTATAACTGTCTCAGAGCCTTATATTTGTTGAAAACTAAGAATAGAGCTTATTTGGAATCTATCCGTAGGGCATTATTGTGGTGGATTTAATAACAAAGAACCTTGTGTTGTGGCAGTTTTCACTCTGTGGTGGGTCAACAACATAGCTATAAATGACCTTTATAGAATAGGAACACTTTGCTTAATTTCACTTAATTAAAATATAAGCTTATCCATGTTAAGGTTTTAGTGCTTAAAAATTTTAACTTTATCTTTGATAAATATATTCTTTTCTCATTGTTACATCTATCCCTGCAGAGCTCACAGTGCCTGTCTGCACCAAGCTCCATGACTCAGGATTCTCCTGGAGTTCCTGGGAAAGATCAGTTGTTTTCACGACCTCCGATGTTCAGAACAGCTTCACAAGAGGGTTACCAAGAACTTACCCAGGAACAAAGAGATCAACTGAGAGCAGATATCAGTATTATTAAGAGCAGATACCGGAGCCAAAGTGGAGTATGGCTTTTCTCCCCCGCACCCATTATTGTTGTAAAAACTTTTTAAAATTGTGTTTCCTTTTTCATATATATTTACTTGATTTTTAAAGAGCTATATTTGTAAACAAGAGACTGAAACACATTGATCAGTCAAATTGCTATGTGCTTCTGGCTTTCAAACAAGTTTTAGTAGTCTTATCAGAAAGGGAACACAGTCTCCTGAAAAACTGACAAAAAGAAATAACACTTGGACTGCTGCTTTTTAATTGTGTCCCTAAGGTAGTTTTTTGTCATCATCTTTTTCATTTAAGGAGGATGATTCCCTTCACCAGCCAGGACCAATCAAAACCAGTCTGGCCATTAGTCAGTCAAATTTAATGACTGCACTCAGCCACACAAGGCCGTCCATTACGGAAGATGACTGGAAGAATTTTGCTGAGCTGTGAGTAACAGATTCTGATTTATAAGTATAGATATTATTAGAGGTGACAGTTATTGACTTAAACTTTTAAAGCTACTTGAAATCACAACATTTTGAATATTTAAAAACCAACTCAGAAATTTGTTTAGTAGCTATGCATTTAAACACCCAAAAGCTTTAGGAGTATAGAAGTCAAGAATGAATTTTCATTAACCAGTTCATTTGATTATATTTTAATTAATGAATTATTTAATTTTAAGAGCTTTTTTTTTATCCTCATCTGAGGATATTTTTCCATTAATTAAAAAAATTTTTTTCCCTTTATTTATTTTAGAGAAGAAGTGAGAGGGAGAGACAGATAGAAACATCGATGAGAGAGAACATCGATTGGCCGCCCGCCACTGGGGATTGGGCCCACAACCTGGGCATGTGCCCTGACCGGGAATCGAACCGGCAACCTCTTGGTGCATGGTTCGACGCTCAACCGCCAAGCCACACCAGCCGGACTCCATTGATTTTTAGACAGAGTGGAAGGGAGAGAGAGAGATACATCAACTGGTTGTCTCCCACACGACCCCACCAGGGGCAAGGGATGGAGCTTGTGACCCTTTTGGTCTGAGGGCCAGCACTCAAGAGCTTTGAAGAAATAAAAAGAAAATTAAAATCTCAAAATGATTTCAATATATAGTTTGCAAAGATTTATGAAAAATACATGTTTTGCTTTCAAAATAATTAGTATTTTATTTTTTTATTTTTTTTATCCACACCTGAGGACATTTTTGCATTTATCTTCAGATAGAGCGGGAGGGGGGGAGAGAGAGAGAGAGAAACATCAACTGGTTGCAACCTACACAACCCCAACCGGGGCTGGGGACAAACCGAGGTACGTGCCCTTAGCAGAAACCAAACCCAGGACTCTCTGGTCCACAAGCTGACGCTCTAACCGCTGAGCCAAACCGGCCAGGGCAATAATTTGTATTTTGTTAATCTCAAGTACATTCAAGTTTATTCACTTGTACACATTTGGATTTACAGCCTTCTTGCAATTGTCGCTGTAGTGACTTAGGACCATTTTAGGTGAATGAATCAACTCAGATGATTTTTCCTGTTCTTTAGAATTTATAACTCTTTCTTGTTTAATTTTGCAGTACTTTGGGATATGGGATATGCATGTACATTGTCAGGGCAGAAAATTTTTCCTTCTTGATTCCTTGGCTGGTCTAACAATTAAATTTACATAAAACAGATTAACAGAAAAACAAATATAATTGCATACTTACAGTAATCCCATAAAAATAAGAGACTCAGCCTGGCCAGTGTGGTTCAGTGGTTGAGCATCGACCCATGCACCAAGAGGTCGCCGGTTTGATTCCGGGTCAGGGCACATACAGGAGGTGGCCAATCGATGTTCTTGCTCATTGATACTTCTATCTCTCCCTTCCTCTCTCTCTAAAATCAATAAAGAAATATTGTCCTCACCCGAGGACATTTTTCCATTTTTTGTTCAGATAGAGTGAGCGGGAGAGAGAGAGAGAAACATCGAGTGGCTGCCTCCCACACGACCCAACCAGGGCCGGGGACAAACTGCAACCGAGGTACACGCCCTTAGGGGGAACCGAACCCGGATCTCTCTGGACCGCAGGCCGACGCTCTAACCGCTGAGTCAAACCAGCCAGGGCAATAAAGAAAAAATATTTTTTTAAAAAAGAGACTCAAAGGCAGTTAGATAATTGAGGCTTATGTACTATACTGAGCTCTGGAAAGGGATAGGGGCCAAAGATTTAAAAGGAAATGAAGGTGAGAAGATCAGATAGGTCTCAGATAAAAAAGTTACCTCTGGTGCCCTAGCTGGTTTGGCTCAATGTGTCAGCCCTCGACCCAAAGTCATGGGTTTGATCCCAGGCCCTGGTCAGGGGTCATGCAGGAGGTTAGTTGATGTGTCTCTCACATCGATGTTTCTCTTCCTCCTTCCCACTCTAGAAAAAAAAATCAGTGGAAAAAATATCCTCAGGTGAGGATTAAAAAAGAGTTATCTCTGGTAACAACAGCTCTCTTTGTGGTACAGGCCTCCTGTCTAAATTCTTCTAGATAGTTAGGGGAGCAGTATAAACCTTCTCCTGGGTCTTGATTATTCCCTTCAGCTCAAAATGACGCACCTGCTGCCAAAGTGGCACATTTTGGGGTGGCAGTTTCTGCTTCCCCAAAAAGTTTCATAGTCCAAAAGTTGAGTTGGTAGATTGTGCCATCTCACTGAAGCAGCCTGTCAGTCCTGAGAATTGGTCTGTTTAGTTAAACAGTGTGTCTCACTGCAGGAGGCAGTGATACAGGTGCATTCCTCAAGTTAGGCCTATATTGCACAGGCAGTCAGGTATTTTATAAGAGGTATTTCTGTGGAAACAAAAGAAAAACAAAGGTTAATGATTAGAGCAGAGCATAAACCCAGTCTGAGTTCTGAGGGCTGCCAGTTAAGATTTCTAGGTGTTGAATGTCTGATGTCTGTCATTGGATGTCCAGGTAAACTTTGAGTGGCCCACCCAGCAACAGGCACAAAGATTGTCTGTGCATATTCTGATGTGGTGATTTCTGGACAGTTTATATCAAGTTCACATTCAGTTTTCAGAGCTTCAGGAAAAGGGTAGTTTTTGTTTACAATGTTTCTAAGTCAAAAGACTGCTCCCTGGCCGGTTTGGCTCAGCGGTTAGAGCGTCATCCTGGGGACCAAAGAGTCCCAGGTCGATTCCAGTCAAGGGCACGTACCTCAGTTGCGGTTTGGTCCCCGGCCTGGTTGGGATTGTGCCGGGAGGCAACCAATCGATGTTTCTCTCTCCCTCCCTCTATCTGAAGATAAATGAAAAGTATCCTTGGGTGAGGATTAAAAAAAAGAGTATTAAAGTTTAATTTTTTTTTTTTTTTTTTTTAATCCTCACCCGAGGACACTTTTTCATTTTTTGTTCAGATAGAGTGGGAGGGAGAGAGAGGAAGAGAGAGAGAGAGAGAGAAACATCGATGCGAAGGTGACACATCGAGTGGCTGCCACCCGCACAACCAACCAGGGCCGGGGACAAACTGCAACCGAAGTACATGCCCTTAGCGGGAACTGAACCCGGGTCTCTCTGGACCGCAGGCCGACGCTCCAACTGCTGAGCCAAACCGGCCAGGGCTTAAAGTTTAATTTTTAAAACCCTTTTAATAAATTTCCATTTTAGCCAGGTTGACTACACAAAGTAAAATTCTCTCTCAAACTTTGTATATCCATTTAGTTGGTCCTTTTTTCCATTCTGAAACATTCAGTTGTTTTACTTCATGGTAAAGTTATTCTTTTTTTTAATTGATTTGAGAGAGAGAGAAACATTGATCAGTTGCCTCCCGTTCATGTCTTGTCCAGGGATCGAACATGCCACCTCTTGGTGTACGGGACAACACTCCAACCACACGAGCCACACGAGCCAGGGCCCTCATACCTTTTACCCAAAACAAACCGACTTTCCTTATATGCAGCGTTGTTTTCCTTATTTCTTGTAGTTTTGATTATATATATTAATCAGAATTCTTAACACTTGAAAACTTTAATTTCTAGTAGTTGTGAAATATGACACCAGCATTCTGTAGATTATTAAATGTATTCATAGATTTGCCACTTTTTAGAAGCATAACCCTCAAATAGTATAATTTTTCTCTGTAGCATAGGACGTGTTTACTAATACGTCCAAACAAATATTTTGTTTCTCAGTAATAAGAAACCAACAAAAGTAGATAAATACTGAAACACAACTGAACATAGGTTTATCTTATTTAAAAATGAACTAGATAGTCAATGAACCTCCATCATTTAAATTAGCAAAACTCTTAAGGGTGTAAGTTACCAATGAGATTTGGGAAACTATTTAAGTAGACCTCATAAAACAATTATTGTTGAAAAGTTCACTTAAGAACTTTTATTTAATTGACTTTTTTGAGAGAGTGGAACAGAGAGACATCGATTGGTTGCCTCCCGCAAGACCAGGGCCACGGATCAAACCTGCAACTCAGGTACATGTGTGCCCTTGATTGGGAATCAAACCCGAAACCCCTCGGTGTGCAGGCCAACGCTGTAACCACTGAGCAACACCAGCCAGGGCTAATTTACTTGTTAAAAAATAATATTTACATTACTTGTGAAAATTTTATGAGACATTAAAGTAGTTTGTCATCATAAGAAATTGTGACAAATGTAACATGAGCTTCTTTGACTAAGAAACCAAGATAGAATAAAAGTTGTATCTCTGCATTTATTTATTTATTTATTTATTTTTAAGTTCTCCGGTTTATTTATTTATTTTTACTTTTTTATCCTCACCCGAGGACATTTTTCCATTTTTTGTTCAGATAGAGTGGGAAGGAGAGAGAGAGAGAGAAACATCGACGTGAAAGGGACACATCGAGTGGCTGCCTCGCGCACAACCCAACCAGGGCCAGGGACAAACTGCAACCGAGGTACGTGCCCTTAGCGGGAACCGAACCCCGGTCTCTCCGGACCGCAGGCCGACGCTCCAACCGCTGAGCCAAACCGGCCAGGGCTGTATCTCTGCATTTATATATTAAATGCTGATAACATGCCTATTGTAATTAAACCAACAAACTTAAATTAGCTTTTTTTTTAATGCCAGTTCAATAGAACTTTTTTACAAATTCATTTTGGCAATACCATCTGGATGGAGGAAAGTATCACATATGCATAACATATGCATAGACATTCATAAACACACAAACCCTATAGCTTCCATTCCAAAATTTTAGCCATGAACCAGGTACAACAATACAAAACTCATTAGTTTATAAGTAAAAGTTGAATCCAGCCCTGGCCGGTTTGGCTCAGCAGTTGGAGCGTCGGCCTGCGGTCCAGAGAGACCCGGGTTCGCTTCCCGCTAAGGGCATGTACCTCGGTTGCAGTTTGTCCCCGGCCCTGGTTGGGTTGTGCGGGAGGCAGCCACTCGATGTGTTCCTTTCATGTCGATGTTTCTCTCTCTTCCCCTCTCTCCCTCCCACTCTGTCTGAACAAAAAAGTGGAAAAATGTCCTCGGGTAAGGATAAAAAAATAAAAATAAAAAAAAAGTTGAATCCAAATCGTGTCTTTGGTAGAACAAGTTAAGATTACCAGCTCAAATGGCCCACGATTTGTATTTGCCCTTGACAAGTCCTCGTATGGAGGCTGTGACTAGCTTTGCGGCAGGGGAGCTTCTATAGCAGTCTGTTAGAAAGTCCTTTTCAGTCTCGGGTGACTGTGGGCATGTTTGGGTTATCTTCTGAGGTGTTTATATTTCAAAGACATGGTAAGATTTGCATCTTCAAGGGACAGGGAAAGAATGCAAGTTTTCTCCTAGGAGTTGTGAGGTTTATTTCTGTTATCAGAAGTCTAGGATAATTACTACTTAAATTTTTCCTTCTTTTAGGACAATTCTATTCTAAATATCTGTAAGCATTTCGAGAGGAATAGGGTAGGTTTGGGGTTGGTAAAGATAGGTGGACTTTGAAATGTTTCTAGAGCCATCTTTCTGGTTTGGCAAAGACTCCAGTTGATAAAATGACAGTCTTAGCTCCTCAGAGAACTGGTTGCAGCCCGAACACTATCACAGGGCTGACCATCCATCCAGCTACCTGCAGATTTTCAATTAAGATGGAAATCAAAAGATGCCTGTATTCTGTGCCCTGGTGGTGTGGCTCAGTTGGTTGAATGTTGTCCCATGCACCAAAAGGACATACGTTCGATTTCCCAGTCAGCACACATGCCCAGGTTGTGGGCCCAATCCCCAGTGGGGGGCATGCAGGAGGCGGCCCATCGATGGTCTCTCTCACTGATGTCTCTGTCTCTCTCTCTCTAAAAAATCAATAAAACCAATAAAAATTTTTTTTTTAAAAAAGATGCCTGTATAAAGTGTTTACTAAGGCCTCTGAACGTTTTTTCCTGAGTGTACAGTTGAACCTTGGATCAGTACACCTTAAGGGGAAAGGTTCTACTGTTGCTTCTTTCAGCCCCTGAACCATCTGGCTTGTCTGAGAGCTACTGTAGAGTCAAGGTTCCTGGGAGCAGGGTTGTTGTTTTTTTTCTTTATTGATGTTAGAAAGAGAGAGGAAGGGAGAGGGAGAAAGCAATAGAAACATCGATTGGCCCCACAACCTGGGCATGTGCCCTGACCACACTGGCCAGGCTCTGTGAGCAGGGTTTTAATAGAGTAATCTTTCTGACTTA
Source organism: Tadarida brasiliensis (assembly GCA_030848825.1). NCBI lineage: Eukaryota > Metazoa > Chordata > Mammalia > Chiroptera > Molossidae > Tadarida > Tadarida brasiliensis. The sequence continues at coordinate 69,007,925 of CM061267.1, read as the reverse complement.
TCTCTATATTTGGTAGGATATTCTGAATATAGAGGTAAATACATCCACAAAGGACATGATTCTTCTAAATTCACATCCTGGCTTTCAGCATTTACACAAGTAACCTATATAACCCCCAGGCCTGAGTGCTATCTGTAAATACTGTAGGGAAGTTAAAACAGATACATATCTAGACCTTGGTACATATATACAATGGAATATTATTTGGCCATAAAAAAAGAATGACATCTTAACCATTTGTGACACATGGATGCACCTAGAGGGCATTATGCTAAGTGAAATGGGTCAGACAGAGAAAGGCAAATACCACATGATTTCATGTATATGTGGAATCTAAAGAACAAAAAATTGAAACAGACTCAAATACACGGAACAAACTGATGGTTGCCATAAAAGGGGGGGTGGGAGGAGGCTGGGTAAAAAAGGTGAAGGGATTGAGACGTACAGATTAATAAAGTACAGCATAGGATATGTAGTCAATAATATTGTAATAATAATGTATGGAAATATCAGAGGGAATGTTTTGTAAAGTATGTGATTGTCTAATCACTGTGCTGTACACCTGAAACTAAACTAAGACAAAATACTGGAAGTAACTATAACGGGGGGGGAAAACAGGCAGACAGGGCTGGACTTGAGAAGGGTGATTGACATTGGATGTGGTTCTGTTCTTTCATCTGGTTAAGGGAGTCCCTAAGGCCAGCTGTAATACGCCTGTGTGTCATCTTTCCACGGGTGTCAATAAGGCAATTGTTTAGCATGAGAGCTCTCTAAAATTTTTTTGAATTTAGAAATTTTCCCAATTCAAAGGATCCATCATCTGACCATTGACAAGTAGGATCTTGTATTAATCTTAATAGTAATTCAAACCACTAAGCCTTTTTGTGACTTAACCATGGATGTAAGAAGTGTCTCGAAAGAGGATGCAAAAGAGACATCCCTCACAAGGTCTCTCAAGTTTACTCCCAGATTAGCCAAAGAAAGCAAAGACCTTCATGTCATAGGTGATAAAACCAGTGTAGTGAAAATCCTGTCTCCAGTTTCCATGAGACGCCTCCAGTCACAGACCCGCTAGTCTGTGGCACTGGGCAGGCACTACTGGGATGGGACTTTTCAGCACTAACAAAACCATGAAGGTTGAGATGACAAAGGCCCCTTATGGGTTAGGACTTCTTGAGACAAACTCCCTAAGAGCTGGCACAGTCGGACAGAGAGTGCCGCTAGCACTTCATGTCTCAGACCAAGTCTGTTCGGCTGCACGGCAGATAAATCCCAAACCTGCATCTTCTGGCTGACGTAGACCGGAGAGAATCTTCTATTGGCCACAAAGCCAAGCTTTCAACATGTAGAACAAGACGAGAGGAAAACCTCATTTGGTTTTTTTATATAGGGGACTCACAGCAAAGTCTGTCTAAACAGGTGCAGGACTGGCTCGAACCGCAGGTTTACAGGACCTGTGTGTACCTTTTGCCCTAGGATTTTCCTCCTTGTGACAAATGACACAAAAGACAGAGACAAAAGGGAGGAAACGGATCAATAGAAAACAAGAACGCATAACAGATCTTTACCCAAGTCACTATACCCAGGGAACTAGTTTACACAAATATTTTTTCCTGCTGATCTAAATTTAGAAAAAGGAAAAGGACTCTCCCGCTGGCTCTTCTCAGAGATCCCAGGATCCCCTGGCTGCAGCAGCAGGCCACTGGTGAGCCCATGTCGGGCACCAGCCAAACTGTAGAGGTAGAAAAAATGTCCCTTATTCCCTTCTAGGGTTCTTTGGCTGGTCAACTTAAATTGACCTAAGACAGAGTAACAGGAGAAAAACATTTAATTTTTGTACCTACGGGAGCCTCATAAAAATAGGAAACTCAGAGACAGTTGAAGCTTCTGTGCTAGGGCTTCAAAGGGGAAAAGGAGGAAGGCGATTCACAGCAAGACGGGAGATGTGTGCCAGTCGATGTCTGCCCTGCATGCAGCGCAGGCTTTCAGATAGTTACCTCTGGTGACAGCTCTTTCTGGCACACAGTTAAGGGAGCGGTAAAAGCTTCTCCTGAGACGGGTGGATCTTGGTTCCCTGGGGTGGTAGATTCTGCTCCCCTTCAACATACAAAGTAATATGTACTTATGTAGAAAAAACAAAGAGAAGGAAAAATAAGAAAACAAATTTCCCTTACTCTCTCTGCCTCCCAAAGCGTATTTATTTGTATGCTCAGATGTTTTTCTCGCTAAAATAAGACATGCTGCACACATTGCTGTATAGCAGTCCCCCTTTCGTCTGTCCATTCACCTCGAACATTCTTGCACATTTTTTTTTAATCCTCACCCGACGACGTTTTTCCACTTTTTGTTCAGATAGAGTGGGAGAGAGAGAGAGAGAAACATCGACGTGAAAGGGAACACATCGAGTGGCTGCCTCCCGCACGACCCAACCAGGGCCAGGGACAAACTGCAACCGAGGTACATGCCCTTAGCCGGAACCGAACCCGGGTCTCTCTGGACCGCAGGCCAACGCTCTAACTGCTGAGCCAAACTGGCCAGGGCTTCTTTCACATTTTAAATGATACTACGATATTGTTCTTGACACATTTTATAATATAGCTGTGCCACACATCCAATTTGGGACATTTGTTTCCAGCTTTTCACTTATAAGCAATGTGATAATTAACATTCTTAGAGCTGGGAGTCCCAGATATGGCGGATGTCTACTGGCCCAGGGAAGGGCTCACCAAAAGAACAAAGGCCTCTGATAGCACCTCTGTCCAGGAGAAAGCCGCCTCTCCAGCCCTTGTTCCAATGCCAAACAGCTCAGTTCTTCCCCATATGACTCTGGTGCCTTTCAAGCTGCGTCCCGCACGCTGGAGCCTGGAGGGTGCGAGTCCGAGTCCCTCACTCTGAGGAAAGCCAGCTTCCCTGTGGTGAGCTGCCCTATTGCAAGGCCTATGTGGTAAAGAACTGAAAGAGGCCTTTCGTCAATAGCCAGGGAGAAACTGGAGCTCAGCCCAATATCCTGCGAGGAATAAAAGCCTGCAGCAAGGTAGCTTGGAAGCGGGTCCTTCAGCCCCAGTCAAATCTTGAAAGGATTCTAGCCTGGACCACAGCCTGACTGCAGCCTCATGAAAGACCCTGAGCCAGAACCACCAGCTAAGCAACCCCCTGATTCCTGACTCTCAGAAACTGTGAGGCAATAAATGTCTGTTTTAAGCTGCTCCCCCCAAAAAAAAAAATTCTTAGAGCTGAATGTTCGCACGTATCCCTAATTATTTCACTGGGATAGAGGTAGAATTGTCATATCACAGGGCACTCACATTTTGTTAGGCTTTTGAAATTTATTGCCTTCCAGAAATCCTAATGTATATTCTAACAGCAATACATTGAGTGTCATAGTATTGCTCTAATCTTGGCTGATTGGAGAAAATTCTGGTTTGTTTAAAAGTGTATATGTCGCACCCTGGCCGGTTTGGCCCAGCGGTTAGAGCGTCAGCCCGCGGACCAGAGAATCCCGGGTTCGGTTCCCGTTAAGGGCATGTACTTCCGTTGCAGTTTGTCCCCGGCCCCGGTTGGGGTCGAGTGGGTGGCAGCCACTCGATGTGTCTCTCTCTCACATCGATGTTTCTTTCTCTCTTCCTCCCTCTCTCCCTCCTGCTCTATCTGAGGATAAATGCAAAAATGTCCTTGGGTGAGGATTTAAAAAAAAGCATGTCGCCCTGGCTGGTTTGGTTCAGCGGGTAGAACGTCGGCCCGGGGACCAGAGAGACCCGGGTTTGGTTCCCGCTAAGGGCATGTACCTCGGTTGCGGTTTGGCCCTGGCCCTGGTTGGTCATGCGGGTGGCAGCCACTCGATGTGTCCCTTTCACGTCGATGTTTCTCTCTCTCTCTTCCTCTCTCTCCCTCCCACTCTATCTGAACCCAAAAAATGAAAAAATGTCCTCGGGTGAGGATTAAAAAAAAAAAAAGTGTATATGTCTTCGCCCTGCCCAGTTTGGCTCAGCAGTTAGAGCGTCAGCCCGTGGACCAAAGAGTCACGGGTTTGATTCCAGTCAAGGGCATGTATCTCGGTTGCGGTTTGTCCCGCCCTGGTCCGAGTCGTGCGGGAGGCAACTAGTCAATGTGTTCCTCTCATATCGATGTTTCTCTCGCCCTCCCTCCCACTCTATCTGAAGATAAATAGAAAAATATCCTTGGGTGAAGATTAAAATAAAAAGTTTATATGTCTTTGATTAAAACTATAAAGGTTATATTTTTATATTAATCATTTCCATTTTATCTTTTCTAAATTGTCTAGTCATCCCTTTGCTCTTTTTTCTAGTAGGGTGTTCAACTTCTGAAAATATATTTGTAAGAACTTTCTTTAACTTCTGTTATGAACACTTTTTTTCGTGTTATGTTCCTTTGTTTCTTAAAACATAATTCTATTTTAAAACAATCCATTGTCTTTTGTTATTTTAGCATTTACATGTACTAAATAGTATCTCTTTTTTATTTTTAAGGTATGAAAGCTTTCAAAATCCAAAGAAGAGGAAAAATCAAAGTGGAACAATGTTTCGACCTGGACAGAAAGTAACTCTAGCGTAAAATACACTTCTGAATTTGTGTGTGTGAGACTTGTTCCTATGTTGTAACAGTACAAATGGTGTCTGTAAATTTATTTTTAATGTAATAAATTAACTTAATCTATAAGATTTGTAAACCTGTGGTTATGTAATGATCAGGACTACTTGAGATTAATACTGTATAATAAATTGGGGTATTTATAACAGATTTTGTATCTTATTTCCTATAAATCTATATTAAATCTTTAATGAGCCTGGCCAGTGTGGCTCAGTGGTTGAGCGTGGACCCATGCAACAAGAGGCCGCTGGATCGATTTCCCAATCAGGGCACATGCCCAGGTTGTGGGCCTGATCCCCAGTGGGGGGGCATGCAGGAGGTGGCCAGTCGATGTTCTCTCATTGATGTTTCTATCTCTCTCTAAAATCAATAAAGAAAAAATGTTTTTTAAAAAATCTTTAATGAAATATTTAATATTGGCCAAATAGTGTAATTTTTCTCATTTGAAGAAAGAATAATAATGTAGTCAAATGCATTTCTTAGAACTCACTGACAGTTGCATATTCAACATTTTTTTTGCATTTGACAAATTTTATGCGTAGCAACTTCTTGACTGTTTTGGAAATAACATATCCTATTATTTACAAATACAATTATATCAGCAAATGTGGCATTTATACCAAATTCACATAATGTAATTCTCTGGATCAGAAATGAGATCACATCCCCTGTATATTCCACCCAGCTCCAAGGCCAGGATCTTGAATGATGTCCATTCCTCCTCCAGCTTCACTGTGACTTTCTCTCGGATCCTTTAATCTGTGACCTACATTGAAAAGTCAGCCACCATTGCCCTGGCCGGTTCGGCTCAGCAGTTAGAGCATCAGCCCATGGACCAGAGGGACCCGGGTTCGGTTCCCACTAAGGGCACGTATCTCGGTTGCGGTTTGTCCCCGGCCCCAGTTGGGGTCGTGTGGGTGGCAGCCACTCGATGTGTCTCTCTCACATCGATGTTTCTCTCTCTCTCTTCCTCCCTCTCTCCCTCCCGCTCTATCTGAGGATAAATGTAAAAATGTCCTCAGGTGAGGATTAAGAAAAAAGTCAGCCACCATCAAAACAAACTGTATACTAATGCTAGGTAAAGGGGAAGGAAAAGGGAGAAAGTGCGGTAAAATATACATATAAGGAACATAAGACAGCAAAGAAAAGTGTACAGGCAGCAACCATTGCCCTCTCTGCAGCTAACCACAAGGCCGTGGCTGGTCATTCTTACCTCTGCCTTCCATTCCTTTCACATGTTCCCTACTCCAGCCAACACATCAGTGGATTAGAGCTTTATACGGTAGGATGGTCTGCCTAACCCTGCATTCCCAGCTGAGCCATTGGTGGCCTGCCTAAGCTCTCAGAGGTCTTCCGTTAAAGTGTACCATAGGTATGCCACATTGCCACAGATTTCCATCCGTGCTTCTCCCCCAGGGGGTGGCAGCAACTCCATTCACTCAGCCCTCATCCTGCCCTCCCCTGCTAAACCGCTGGAGGCGCCAGTGTGCCCCTTGTGGAAGCATGCCTCCTTGGCTCCCTCTAAGTCGACAAAGCCCAGTCATGGAATAGCAGCAAGGACTTTGGGATCACTGCGCGGTATTAACCGAGAAGTGCCATCCCCCTTGCACCTGGCCCCCAGATCTCTCAAGACAGTGGTCACCGGTTCACAGCATCTCCCAAATGCCCTGCCTCTTGCAGAGCAGCACTGCAGCCTCACGAAGAGCCGTCTCCCCAAAAGCCAGCTGTTTCAGGGTGGCGGGTGTTTAAAGTCCAGTGAATTCCAAGAGTAGCCCACCACCTTACTCTTCATCGTAAAGAAATTTTCATGATCAGAAGCAAGTATCACAGGATAGCATAACATAAAACATAAAAGCATGTAGTGAGTCCGTGAAAGATGGCATTGGCACAAGTCTGAAGGACAGACGAAGCAAATTCAATTCCAGAAGGTGTCCCTTCCAGGGAGGACAAATTACTGCCTCCTCTCTGATAGACGAGGAACAACCACACCCAGCCTCCCACTAGGTACAGTGGTCTCCCCTGTTCGTCTGCATGGTTGGTCCCTACTACTGACAAGTAGGCTGTTAGGACAGATGGACAGTCAAGTCAGCCTTGGTGAATAGAAATCCACATTGTAGAGGCCACACACAGACACCCCCACCCCCAGCCCTGGCCCTGTGGCCACTTTGCTCATGAATCTAGTGAACAAGCAGAGGGTGGCTGGAGATGAAGGCTGACTGGCATCTGCAGAGAGGTCCTCTAGTACACCTGATCACTAAAAGCACAGAGGACTCTTAGCCGAGCACTCACATAGGACAGTCGCACTCAGCCAAGCCCAAGAACTCGGGCTATACCTTTCCAAATCTCTGATCCACTGGTTAAGTCATTAGACACTGTCTAGGAAGCAGCATAGATTTTATATCAGACATCTCTACCATCTCTCCCTCATGGCAGAATGGTAGAGACACGTTGCTCAGAAAATGTGCTGCCTTGGAGGACTTCCTGAGCACTGATTGTCAGGGCTATTCCCCTGAGTAGAACAGTAATGCCTAGGACACGGTGAAGTTCCGGGTGTCTAGGAATTAACATTAGTGCAGACCCAGTGTCTGATAATCCCCAGAATGTCTGGTTATTTCTCAGGACACCCAGAAAATGGCCTGGTGAGTGGCTTCAGGTCCTTTGGGGAAGACTCATAGCAAATACTTACCATGTTATTGAAGGACCCTTTGCCTAGATACCCGGCTTCTCCTTCATTCTTGGTCTGACCTAGACCAGAGAACTGGGTCAGAGGCCATGACTTGTGAGATAACTCAAATCAGGCCTTTGTTTACTAACAGATTTTTAAATCATAAGAATGGAGTAGGATCATCAATTTTGGTCTTAAGAACCCCACAATTAGGCAGCACCAAAGACCCCTGCAGGTCAGACCAAGGTAATGAATGCACAGGCTTTGCTACTGAACATGGGAGCCACATTCACCGGGCCTCCCACGTGGCAGCCACCTGACCTCCACTACCCCAGGGTCCGCCCGTCCCCACTGAAATCAGCCATTTCCACAGCAGCATCTCCCACTTGCATCCCCACCAACTGCTGCAGATTCTATAGACCGACTCTTTCAGCATCCATTCCAACACCCTCTCCCTTGCCTTCCTGTGCTCCCTGGAAAATGAATTACTGAGTCATATGATCTCCATTGCAGCCACACATGACTGTGACGTAGTTCCAGACAAGAGTGTAGGTGGGTAGAAGTCCCTAGGATGGGCTTCCTTCCTAGAATGAGGGCACAATGTCTGGAGATGCAGCAACCATCTCACAGACATGAGGGTGAAAACCACAGGCAGCTGACGGCAGAGCCAGAAAACGAAGGAGCTTGGTTCCCAGAGGGCAGTCCTGAGCTGACTTACCAGCCCTGGATGTCCTACCAGACTTCTTCTGCCTGAGACAGATAAACTCCGTGTTTATTTATCTGAGTAGGGTTCCTATTATAGCCAAAACGAATCCTAACAAATACATAATGTATTTCCTAAGGCCTCGTTGAGGGAGTGTTTTCTGACATCCCCACTATCTTGGGGGACAGAGATGGGTGGTGGTAAGTGGCAAGTTGTATGAGATTCATTCATTCACTCAACATGCCTATCTCACAAAGTCTTTCAACTTCTTTCTTTATATTACACCAAGATATTTCAGGCATCTCACCTTTATTCGGTGTGAGTCAGAGTCTGAGTCCCAGTTACCAACCATGGAATCAGTGAGAACATCCCTGAATGCCGATGCGGCACACTGAGCTAGAAATTAAGTACATTAATAAAGGAGTCCAGTGCATTAGTACATTAAGCTTGACCAATAATTATGTTCTTCCCAATGTAAAAAGTAATATAAACAGAGCCATTTTAAAACAGTCAGAGCACCCTGGCCGGTTTTGCTCAGTGGTTAGAGTCGGCCCGCGGACCAGAGAGTCCTGGGTTCGGTTCCTGCTAAGGGCACGTACCTCAGCTGCAGTTTGTCCCCGGCCCCGGTTGGAGTCATGTGGGTGGCAACCAGTCATTGTGTCTCTCTCACATTGATGTTTCTCTCTCCCCCCCACCCCCCGCTCTATCTGAAGATAAATGGAAAAATGTCCTCGGGTGAAGATAAAAAAAAAATAAATAAATAAGTAAAATGGTCAGAGCCCTGGCCGGTGTGGCTCAATGGTTAGAGCGTCGGCCTGCACATCAAAGGGTCGCGAGTTTGCTTCCCCATCAAGAGCACGGACCTGGGTTGCAGGTTGGATTCCCTGCCCTGAGCAGAGCACGTACGGGAAGCAACCAGTCGATGTGTCTCTCTCACATCGAGTTCTGCCTGTCTGTCTGTCTGTTTCCCTCTCCCTCTCTCCTTCCACTCTCTAAAAATCAATGGGAAAAATATAATAACAATAAATAAAATGGAGTGAGAACTGCCATCCCAGAGGAACTTCCCTACATGCCTTACCCCTCAAATCTTTGGAATGTTAAAACTGGGCAAAATAACCTTTGCACCAGGCCTAAAGCAGCACTGTATCCCAAAGAACTGTTTGCAAAGATAGCAAGAAAACATAGGACTGCATGACTGAAAATTAAAGATGTCCTTCAGAATTAGTATCACTATGTTAGCTCATCTGCACCTATAGAAATTCCTTCCTTCTATTCATATAGCTATTCCCCTTCCCTTTCTCATCAATACCTCATACCTTCGCCCCCTAATCCGGACACTGGGTTTCTGCCTGGATCCATGCTTACAGAGTAGCTATTCTTTTGGATCTCAAATAAAACTTTGTGCCTCTCACTTTGGCCTTTTATTTTTAGGTTAACACCTACTTAGCCTAGCACCCACACACATATTCTATCTCCCCGTATATTCTTCAGATTTGAAAAAGCAAAATATTGTAGTTCTTACGTTGTCTAAGCTTTCTCCTGGTTTGACTTTTATTTGCTCCCTGGGACATGTTGGGATCTGACAACGGATGGATTGGAATGTATGGGTCAACTGCCTTTGCAGGACAATACCCACAGACGTGGGCATTTCAGAGTCTTCCAGCAAGGGACACAGGAGCTGCTTCACTGTCAAGACAAATTCAAAGGGGTGGGACTCAAAGAAATCTAGTTTCTTCCATGTGTCCCCATCCCAATGATCAGGGGCTCACTCTTTTCCAACCAATGCCTTAACTTTCCCATAAGAGACATGGTTACGAATCAAATGGACAATGTAATCCAGGAAATTGTAGACTCGAACTCTGCGTTCGATTTTCAGCTCTCAGCCTCACGGCTCCAAAAGATAAGGGATACAGTCATCATTCACATCCCTAATTTTCAGGCTATACCTTGACCTGAAAATACAAACATCTGAGATTGTATTTCTCTTTTTCTTAAAGCTCTCCAATGCTGTGGTCACCTCACCTATTTGAAATCCTCATGTACCTTGGCCGGGCACGTTCTTCCTGGGACTCATTGGTGATGTTTTGGTTAGCTGCAGGCACTGCATGCTGGGGTGTGGACTGCCAGATTCATGCCCCTTAACACAATTTGGATTTTCCTTGCCCTCAGCCTTCATTAGTCCCAAATTCTTCATTATTTTCTTGAAAGTGTATTGATTGCAGCCACTTTTGGTACTGATTTCTGCATCCATCAGAGTATTTGGTTGTAAACTGCAGAAAACCAATCCTAGCTTTTTCAAGCAGAAGAGGAATTTGTCTAAAGCTTACGAGGCCAGAAAGCAAAGAGGTGCTCAAAAGACTATTGGGGTCATGTCACCAGCCTGTGGTTGACATGGAAACTGGCTTAAAGGGGTTCCCACTCCAAAATCCAGACTTCGGAGAGCCAACCAATCAAAACCAGCCTCACCCAAAAGACCACACTTGGATGACATCATCCCACTCACAGTCTGCCCATTCCTGAACGTCTAGCAGTCTGCTCTGCTAAGGGAGCCTGGGCATGAATGGCCTAACTTATGATGACTACAGTAAACAAAAAATTCAGCTTTATATTTCTATTTCAAATATTGAGAGGTGGTCTCATCATCCTTCAATATTTCCCTAATGAGTATTAATAATTCCTAACCTGAAATCTAGCCGTCTACTAAAAGTCTGATTGGGAGAACACATAGTGTGAGCACCAACTATTAATTTGCAGGTTAAAAAAAAAAAAAAAGCCACATCCATTACCTCTGCGCTCTACTGAAAATTCCCCACAGGGCCGGTTTCCATGCACATTGTTCACTGCTGTAATCTAGAAGTGTCTTGTACTGGGGACCACTCAATAAGCACATAACATGTATGAGTGACTTGTTCTTATTTCTCAACTGAATAAATAAGGAAGGGGGAAAAGCAAAACAAAACAAAATCTAATATTTCAGCCCTTCACTTTTGTTAGATCAGAGCAGATACGATTGATCAGCGATTGGTTTTGATTGTAAAGCAATGGAAACTGGCCATCTTCAATAGTTTCAGGAGATAGTAGAAGTGTGAATTCTTCAAATAAAAGGCATCTTACATCCCACAGTAAAATGCTCGTATAAAGAAGAAAAAATAAATATATAAAAATGTAAAACACTGGGCAACGACATTAATCCAAGGAGTATACTAGTTTCCTAGATAGATAATCTGATATTTTAGGGAAACTAGTATAGGACTCAACCTCCCAGAAGTTTCCAAGAATGAAACAAATCAATAACTAAAAGCTTAGAGTATTCCAGGATAACAAATACCTCAACCATATATCAACAGATAAATTTTGCCCAGAGTTTCAGACAAGAAATTGAAATGAGTCATTTTGGCCTAGACATTTATTCAGATACTTCATAGGAACCAGGGCCAGTTAAAGGGGATGCCACAGCTTCTTCACAAAAGTAAAAATGCTGGGATCTAAATCACTGATTTTCAAAATACTTTAACCACAACCCAGAGTAATGCATTTTACTCACTGCTGAAACAAGGTTCACTAAGCAATACCAACTCTTACCACACATGATGTTCTCTGATATTTTATTCTCTCTTATTCTACTTTTTCTTATTTTATTGTATTTCATATAAATAATGCTAGTTTTGGCCCATACATGGGTTGAGACTTGCAAATTGAAAAAACACTGGACTAAATAGGAATCAAGTACTGGAATATAGAATTGATTTATTATTGAGGAGATTCCAAAATGGCAGCAGAGTGAATGGAAGCTACACAGACCATCTCCCGGGACCAAACTGGAATTACAACTAAAATAAAGACAAATCATCGGGAAAACCAACAGAAAAGCAGCAGAAGACCCATATAACCACGGACAGAAAGAGGACATGAAATCGAGCCTGGTAGGAACTATGGAGGCATGAGAGGGTGAGCTGGGAGCCCATGGACAGCAGCTGTTTAAGCTGTGAGCAGCTCCCTCAGGGTTAAAATCTCAAGTTGGCTCCATAGCTCAGAGGGCCAAGACAGAGCACTAAATTAGATACAGCCATTCACCTTGGGCTCTGGCAGGAGGGAGACTGGACTGGAACTGTATGGAGAGACTCAGGAACTTGGAGAGCTGGGAGGGCAATGAGAGTTTTGTGCTGAATCAATCCCTCACAGGACAGTAGCCATCTTACTCAAAGAGCCCCTTCCCAGAGCCTCTGGGAGAAGCAACAGTCTCTCCCTCAGGAATTTACAACCACCTGGCCAGGCCAGAAAAATGCAAATTGAGGCTCATTAACAGCCAGCAAGCATCTGCCCCACCCGCTGGAAATCCTCTTACCCTGAACACCTGAGGGACCTTATCATTCAGTTGAGGGCTAACCCAAGGCTCATCAAGTAACTGAGACTAATAGCCTCCAGGCAAAAAGGCTAGAGGATAACTGAACTTTTCCTGGGCTTGCAAATCTACCCAGGAAAGTAAGACTTGACAGTGGTGTTTAACATGGGTCCTTCCACACTCATTCAAACCCAGTAGAGGGAGCCACAACCAGCAGAACACCAACACTCACAGGGAAAATTTGGCAGGCTCCAAAACCCACTGAGACAGCCAAAATGGTGAAACAAAGAAACAAATCCCAAATGAAAGAACAAGATAATTTGACAGAATATGAAATAAATGAAAGGGAATTGAGCAAGATATCAGAGGGAGAGTTCAGAGTAATAATCATGAGGAAGCTCAACAACGTGAGTAAAGATATAGAAGCATTGAAAACCAAGCAATTGGAAATGAAGAATGACATAACAGAAACAAAGAACACATTGGAAGGAATAACCAGCAGAGTAGAGGAGGCCGAGGACTGGATCAGTGAATTAGAAGACAGGGTAGAAAAAATAGCTCAATCAGAGAATCAAAAAGAAAAAACAATTAAAAAACAGGAAGACAGCCTAAGAGAACTATGGGACAATTGAAATGTAACAACATCCACATCATAGGAGTTCCAGAAGAAGAAGCAAAGGTTAGAGAATACATTTGAAGAAATAGTGACAGAAAACTTCCTGAACTTGGTGAAGGAAAAAGGCATACACGTACAAGAAGCACAGAGAGCCCCAAGTAAGAGGAACCCAAACAGGAACACACCAAGATACATAATAAAAAATGCCAAAAATTAAAGACAAAGAGAATCCTAAAGGCAGCAAGAGATAAGCAACAGGTTACCTACAAAGGAACCCCCATAAGGCTATCAGCTGACTTCTCAACAGAAACACTACAGGACAGAAGGGAATGAATGGCATGAAGTAATCAAGGTCATGAAAAACAAGGATCTGAATCCAAGATGACTCTATCCAGCAAGGCTATCATTCAAAATAGAAGGTGAAATAAAGAGCTTCCCAGACACAAAAAAGGCTAAGGGAATATATTAGCACCAAACCAGTACTGCAAGAAATGTTAAAAGGACTGCTGTAATTAGTAGGAGAAATAGGAAGAAAAATAGAACCACACTAAACAAAAATGGCAATAAATAAGTACATATCAATAATAACCTTAAATGTAAATGGATTAAAAGCTCCAATCAAAATGCACAGAGTAGCTGATTGGGTAAGAGAGCATGACTCATATATATGTTGTTTACAAGAGACCTACCTCACAACAAAAGACTCACATAGGTTGAAAGAAAAGAGATGGGAAAAAATCTTAGAAGCAAATGGAAAGGAAAAAAGAGCTGGGGTAGCAATACTCATATCCGATAAAATAGACTTCAAAATGAAGGCCATAACTAGAGACAAAGAAGGCCACTACAAAATATTGAAAGGATCTATCCAACAGGAAGATATAACCTTGGTAAACATATATGTACCCAACATAGGAGCATCAAAATATATTTTAAAACTTTTGGAGGACTTCAAAGGAGAAATTGACAGCAATACAATCATAGCAAGGGACTTCAACACCCTGCTGATATCACTGGATAGATCCTCTAGACAAAAAATTAACAAGGAAACAGAGACTCTAAATGAAGCACGATATCAAATGGATTTAATAGATATCTACAGAGAATTACACCCCAAAACTGCAGAATTCACATTCTTCTCAAGTGCACATGGGACATTCTCAAAGATAGACCACATGTTAGGAAACAAACTAAGTCTCTACAAGTTCAAGAAGATTGAAATCATATCAAGGATCTCAGACCACAATGGCACGAACTAGAAAGCAATTACAACAAAAACACGCAAAAACATTTAAACACATGGAGGCTAAATAACATGTTATTAAACAATGAATGAGTTACCAAGGAGATCAAGAAAGAAATGAAAAACTTCCTGGAAACCAATGAAAATGAACACCCAACACCACAGAATCTATTGGACGCAGCAAAAGCAGTCCTGAGAGGGAAGTTCATAGCACTACAGGCCTACCTCAAAAAAACAAGAAAAATTCCTAATTGACTATCTAACCCTACAACTTAAAGAACTAGAAAGTAAACAAAAAGAAACACCCAGAGCAAGTAGAAGGAAAGAAATAGTGCAGATCAGAGCAGAAACAAACGACATAGAGACCAAAAAAACAATTAAAAAGATCAATGAAACAAAGAGTTGGTTCTTTGAAAAGATAAAAAAGATTGATGGACCCTTAGACTCACTAAGAAACAAAGAGAGAGGACCCAAATAAACAAAATCAGAAACAAAAGAGGAGAAATAACAACTGACACAACAGAAATACAAAGGATCATTAACAAATACTATGAACAATTATACAGCAACAAATTGGACAATCTAAGCAAAATGGACAAATTTCTAGAAACACATAGTCTCCCAAAACTGAACTGGGAAGAGATAGAAAACTTGAACAGACCAATAACAACTAAGGAAATTGAAGATGTAATCAAGAATCTCCCAGCAAACAAAAGCCCGGGCCCGGATAGCTTCACTGGGGAGTTTTACTGAACATTCAAAGAAGAACTAACACTCATTCTCCTCAAACTATTCCTAAAAATTCAAGAAGAAGGAAGACTTCCAAACTTGTTTTATGAGGCCAGCATAATTCTAATTTCAAAACCAGATAAAGACACTACAAAGAAAGAAAACTACAGGCCAATATCCCTGATGAACATAGATGCCAAAATCCTTAACAAAAGATGAGCAAATTGGATCCAGCAATACATTAAAAAAAATTATTCACCATGACCAAGTGGGATTCATCCCAGGCATGCAAGGCTGGTACAATATTCACAAATTAATAAATGTGATACACCACGTAAACAAAATGAAAGATAAAAATCATATGATCATACATATCAATAGATGCTGAAAAGCATTCAACAAAATCCGGCACCCATTCTGATATAAATGCTCAGCAATGTGGGAATAGAGGGATCATATCTCGACATAATAAAGGCCATATATGAAAAACCTACAGCCAACATCATACTCAATGGGCAAAAACTTAAAGCATTTCCCTTAAAGACAGGAACAAGACTGAGATGCCCACTTTCACCACTCTTATTTAACATAGCAATGGAAGTCTTAGACACAGCAATTAGACATGAAGAACAAATACAAGGGATCCAAATTGGAAAAGAGGAAATAAAACTGTCATTATTTGCAGATGACATGATATTGTACATAGAAAACCCTAAAGACTCCATCAAAAAATAACTAGATTTAATACACGAATTTGGCAAGGTAGCAGGAAACAAAATTAACATCAAGAAATCGACGGCATTCTTATACACCAATAATGAACTCACAGAGAAACTAAAAAAACAATCCCATTTACCATTGCGGCAAAAAAATATTAAGATATCCAGGAATAAACTTAACCAAAGAAGTAAAGGACTTATTTGCAGAAAACTACAGGACATTGAAAAAAGAAATAGAGGAAGATATAAAAAAGTGGAAGCATATACCTTGTTCATGGTTTGGAAGAATTAACATCATTAAAATGTCCATACTACCCAAAGGAATCTATAGATTCAATGCAATCCCCACTAAAATACCAAAGACATATTTCACAGAACTAGAACAAATACTTCAAAAGTTCATATGGAACAAAAAAAGACCTTAAATAGCCACAGCAACCTTGAAAAAGAAGAACAAAGTAGAAGGGATCACAATACCAGGTATCAGGTTATACTACAAAGCCATTATAATCAAAACAGACTGGTACTGGCACAAGAATAGGCAGATAGACTAATGGAACAGAATAGACAACCCAGAAATTGACCCAAGACATTATGCTCAATTAATATTTCACAAAAGTAGCAAAAGCATACAATGGAGTAAAGACAGCCTCTTTAGTTAATGGTGCTGCGAAAGTTGGACAGCTACATGCAAAAAAATGAAACTAGACCACCAACTTACACCATACACAAGAATAAACTCAAAATGGACAAAATACTTAAACGTGACTTGTTAATGCATAAAAATCCTAGAGGAAAATGTAGGCAACAAAATTTTAGACATCACATGCAGCAGAATTTTCACTGATACAACACCTAAGGCAAGAGAAACAAAGGAAAAAATACATGGGACTACATCAAACTAAAAAGCTTCTGCACAGCAAAAGAAACAACCATCAAATTGGAAAGGGAACGCACTCTATGGGAGAGCATAATTGCCAACGATACATCAGGTAAGGGTTTAATTTCCAAAATATATGGAGTACTCATACAACTCAACAAAAGGAAGACAAAGAACCCAATTAAAAAATGGGGAGAGGCCCTGGCCAGTTTGGCTCAGTGGTTAGAGCATCGGACCTCAGACCAATGAGTCTCCAGTTAGATTCTGGTCAAAGGCATGTACTTCAGTTGTGGTTCGTCCCCAGCTCTGGTCGGGGTGTGCAGGAGGCAACCAACTGATGTGTCCCTCTCACGTCGATGTTTCTCTCTCTCTCTCCCTCCCTCTCACTCTACTTGAAGATAAAATGGAAAAATATCCTCAGGTGAGGATTAAAAAAAAAAAAAAGGGCAGACGACCTAAATAGACACCTCTCCAAACAGGACATACAAATGCCAAGAGACATATGAAAAAATGCTCAACATCACTAATCATCAGAGAGATGCAAATGAAAACGACTGAGGTATCACCTCACACCTGCTAGAATGGCGGCCATCAACAAATCCTCAAACAACAAGTGCTGGCGAGGGTGTAGAGAAAAGGGGACTCTAGTACACTGCTGGTGGGAATGCAGACTGGTGCCGCCACTATGGAAAACAATATGGTGTTTCCTCAAAAAATTAAAAATTGGCTCTGGCCGGTTTGGCTCAGCGGTTAGAGTGTCGGCCTTTGGTCCAGAGAGACCTGGGTTCAGTTCTCGCTAAGGGCATGTACCTCGGTTGCAGTTTGTCCCCGGCCCTGGTTGGGTCGTGCGGGAGGCAGCCACTCGATGTGTCCCTTTCACGTCAATGTTTCTCTCTCTCTCTCTCTTCCTCTCTCTCCCTCCCACTCGATCTGAACAAAGAATGGAAAAATGTCCTTGGGTGAGGATTAAAAAAAAATTTTTTTTTAATTAAAAATTGAACTGTCATTTGACCCAGTGATCCCACTTCTAGGAATATATCCTAAGAAGCCTGAAACACCAATCAGGAAGAATATATGTACCCCGATGTTCATAGCAGCACTATTTACAATAGCTAAGATCTGGAAACAGCCCAAGTGTCCATCAGTGGATGAGTGGATAAAAAAGCTGTGGTACATATACACAATGGAATACTATGCAGCTGTAAGAAAGAAAGATCTCTTATCCTTTGAGATGACATGGAGGGACCTGAATAGTATTATGCTAAGTGAAATAACCAATCAGAGATAGACAAATACCACATGATCTCACTTATTTGTGGAATATAATGAACAAAAAAAGCTGATGAAGAAAACAGACCCAGAGACATAGAAAAGAGTATGGTTCAGACTGACAGACCTCAGAGGAGGGGGGCGAAGGGGGGGCAAGGGATGAAATAAACCAAAGAACTTATATGCATGTATGCGTAACCAATGGACATAGATAACAATGCTGGGTGGGGGGAGGGATAGGGAGGAGGGTGTCTGCGGGGGGAAAGGAGAAACATGTGTAACAAAAATAAATTAATAAAAAAAGATTAAAATAAATAAATTAATTAATTAAAAATTGCTTTATTATTTTATGATCATATAAGCACACATGTATGTATGTTGAACACACGCGCACACACACACACACACACAAACCCACTTTAAATCTACTTCTTTCTCAGCAAAGTACAACACATCTAAGTAAAAGCATGCCCTAGCATTACAAAAGTATTATAAAATTCTACAGTAGGTAAAATTATTTTTTGTCTTGATGCAACTTTTATTCAGTCGCATTTGAAAGCTCTCATGTTCTCCAGTAAATTTGGATAAGTGGAATCATCATTAAATCAATCCCTCCACAAAATTATTTGGATCAATTATCGAATTAGTTCACCTTCCCCAATTTTGAAGGGATGACAGAATTTTAAAATCATCACACATGCAAATCAGGCAAATAGTCCTTAACCTTTGAGTTGATGTCTTTTCGCTTCCGTGGACACTGTGACAAACCAAACAAGGACAGTCAGGTGACAACATCTGAAGATGGATCAGTCGGTCTGACAGATGTGTGAAGCTTAGGTAAGTTTTACTGTGATTTGAGGGTGGTGACTATTTTAACCACATTTCCTCAGCTTCAGTCCGGGGCTTCGGTTGGTTAGATATATATCCAACCTGCACCATGGCCTCTGCTCCGTCCTCTCCTGGCGGTGTCCGAGCGCCTTGGTTTGGAGGCAATGAGCCCAGAGGCCAGTGGTCCAGCACCGCAGAGGTGGAGTTGGACTCCTCCCTCTCGGGCCCTCTCAGCCTCTGATAGAGGGGGGCCAGAGGCTATGGGGACGCCCTTCTCTATTGTGTCATATGATCAATGCATGTTGATCCTGAGGGAGAGTGGGATTGACACAGCAACCCACCAGCACTGCCAGAAAAAGTCCTCAGGGCAAACCCATGGAGAATAGCAGAGTTCCCTATCTTACCCTTTCACCTGTGAGTAATAAGCACAGGACCAGCCAAACTGGCATGGTCGCCAGCTAACTCGCATCACCATGTTCCACTCTTGGGCGGGGAGAGGAAAGAAGGGGATCTATGTGGGAAAAAAGGGGATATATGTAATACTTTCAACAATATAGATACATTTTTTTTTTTAATCCTCACCCGAGGACACTTTTTCACTTTTTGTTCAGATAGAGTGGGAGGGAGAGAGAGGAAGAGAGAGAGAGAAACATCGATGCGAAGGTGACACATCGAGTGGCTACCATCCACACGACCAACCAGGGCCGGGTACAAACTGCAACCGAAGTACATGCCCTTAGCGGGAACCGAACCCGGGTCTCTCTGGACCACAGGCCGACACTCTAACCGCTGAACCAAACCGGCCAGGGCTAGATACATTTTTTTTTAAATCCAGTTTCTAGCCCTGGCTGGTTTGGCTCAGCGGTAGAGCATTGCTCTAGGACCAAAGAGTCGTGGGTTCAATTTTGGCTAAGGGCATGCACCTAGGTTGTGGTTTGTCCCCGGCCCTGGTTGGGATCATGTGGGAGGCAACCAGTTGATATGTCCCTCTCACGTTGATGTTTCTTTCTCTCCCCTTTCTCTCCCTCTCTCTCCTCCCAGTCTATCTGAAGATAAATAGAAAAATATCCTCAGGTGAGGATTAAAAAAATAATAATAAATCCAGTCTCTACGTTACACTTAACTGGGAGTTCCAAAGTGTAAACAGTAACATTATTGAGCATTCATTATATGCCAGGCACTGTGCCTCATCACCTTACACGTATCACATTTAACCTCCTCAACTGCCTAGGAAAGTATGTAACTTGTCCAAGATTATTTCAGTGTCCTTGTATTTAACCCTGGCTGTCTGAGGTTCTTTTAAAAATAATTTTTCTATATTGATTTTAGAGAGAGAGGAAGGGAGGAGAGAGATAGAAACACTGATGAGAGAGAACATCGATTGGCCCCTCCTGCATGCCCCCCACTGGGGATCAGGCCCACAACCTGGGCATGTGCCCTGACTGGGAATTGAACTGGTGACCTCTTGGTGCATGGGTTGACACTCAATCATGGAGCCACACCAGCCGGGCATGGCTGTCTGAGTTTAAAACCCATGGCCTTGCCCTGGCCGGTTTGGTTCAGCGGTTAGAGCGTCAGCCCGCGGACCAGAGAGGCCCAAGTTCGGTTCCCGCTAGGGGCGCATGCCTCGGTTGCGGTTTGTCCCCGGCCCTGGTTGGGGTCGTGTGGGTGGTGACCACTCGATGTGTCTCTCTCTCTCCCTCCCTCTCTCCCTCAAGATAAATGCAAACAAAGAAAGTGTCCTGGGGTGAGGATAAAAAAACAAAAACAAAAAACCCATAGCCTTACAGAGTGTTACCCTGTGCACTTCTATTTCTTTGTTGATCAAGTAGAACACTCTATGACCAACTTCACATGCAAGATTTCTAAAGCCCTCTGTTGGGTTAAACTCGGTTAAGATAGTACCTTGGGAAGACAATTAAATGGAAAGCTATTCCATGCTCATGGATTGGAAGAATATTGTTAAAATGTCTATATAGCCAAAGCAATCTGATTCAATGCAATCCTTATCAAAATTCCAATGACATTTAAAAAAATTTTTTTTTCCATTAATCCTCACCCAAGGATACTTTCTCCATTGGTCTTTAGTGAGGCAGGCAGGGAGAGAAATAAAGAGAGAGACAGAGACACACACACACACACACACACACACAGATGTGAGAGACACACTGATTGGTTGCCTCCCACATGTGCCCGACCATGCCGGGGATTGAACCAGCAACCCAGGTACATACCCTTGACCAGGAATCGAACCTGTGCCCCTGCGGTGCTGGAGCCAATGCTCTAACCACTGAGCCAAACCGGTTAGGGCTCCAATGATATTTTTAACATAAATAGAGCAAACAATCCTAAACTTTGTATGGAACCACAAAAGACCTTGAATAACCAAAGCAATCCTGAAAAAAAGAACAAAGCTAGAGGCATCATGTGCATATATACTATGGAATATCGCTCAGCAATAAAAAAAAGAATAAAATCTTGCCATTTGTAACAACATGTATAGACCTAGAGGGTGTTATGCTAAGCGAAATAAGTCAGAGAAAAACAAATACCATGTAATTTCATTTATATGTGGAATCTAAGAAACAAAATAAATGAACAGACTCAGAGAACAAATGGATGGTTACCAGACAAGAGGGAGTTTGGGAGGCTGGGCGAAAAAGGGGAAGGGATTAAGTACAAACTGGCAGTTATAAAATAGTCATGGGAATATAAAAGTACGACACAGGGAATATAGTCAATAATATTGTAATAACTATGTATGGTGCCAAGCGGGTACTAGACTTACTGGTGGGGGGAGGGGTGTCAATTTGTAAGGTATATAAATATCTAATCACTAAGTTGTACACCTGGTACTAATATAATATTGTATGTCAACTGTAATTGAAAAAAAGAAGTCAGGCTTTTAATAGTGATTTGTGCCTACTTCAATTTTTAAAAAAGTTTCTTTATTGATGAGAAAGAGAGAGATTGGTTGTCCCACTCATTTATGCATCATTGACTGATTCTTGTACGTGCCCTGACCGGGGACAAGCCCACAACCTTGGTGTGTCGGGAGGATGCTCTAACCAGCTGAGCTACCAGCCAGGGCCATGCCTACTTCAATTTTTTTTCTTTAAAAAAAAAATATGTTTTATTGATTTCAGAGAGAGAGGAAGGGAGAGGGAGAGAAAGAGAGAGAAACATGAATGAGAGAGAGACATTGAGCCCCTACTTGGGGATGGAGCCCACAACCCAGGCATGTGCCCTGACCAAAACCGAACCAGCAACCCTTGGGGCAGGAGGACGCCCAGCTGAGCCACACCAGCAGGGCTCTGCTTGCATTTTGATGTGCCACTCATCAAGACAGTCTGAGTTTCCTAATTTATTTCCCCAAGTCCCAGCAGTGTATGCTGATTTAGCAGGAGGTTTCACTGAGCCTCTTTACAGCTGCTGTCTTGCTTTCTTTAGGTGGAGGGGTACCCATTATTTTCCCTAGTTGAAACAATCCTCTCTAATTTAACCAGATTTGCTCTTTCTGGCTGCCTGTGCAGTTCCTGAGACCTGCCAGGGCCCTAGAGATGAGGTCGGCCACACACCCAAATGCTGTGGCCCACTAGGTCTCCCCATAGAAATCCTAGGGTCTCTCACCCCCCCCCCCACCCCCCGTTTTCCACCTGACGGGATGAGGACAAACACACTCGAAGGGCTCAGAACGCACCATGACGGAGCTCCACCCGGGAGGCTTACCGGAGACCGGAGACCGAGACGAGGAGCCGAAGGGCTCCGGGATCCTTCGCCCGTCGGGGAGCAGGCCCGGAATCCCAGCGCCTGTCTTCTCCCATCTTGTCGCCCAAACTTTCCAAGGACAAAACTAAAACAATGTAGTAACAAGTGTGATGTCCTTTATTTAGGAGAAACAAGCCATGGCCTGGGGGGCCAGAAGCTCGCAGGCAGTGGAGCCCAGCTCCCGGGACGGGACATCGAGGAGCGACCCCTGAGCGCGGAGGCTGGAGGCGGCCAGGCGCGCGGGGCCCCGGGGGCTCGGGTCAACCACCTGCAGCCGAGCTGGGGCTGGGCAGGTGTTTCCTGTGAGTCCAGGCTGACTTGGTGCAGGTTTAGATTTGGGACATGAACTTCCATTTTCTGCGCCCCGATATACAAATTGCCTTTTTCAGGGTTAATTGGTATAAATAGGCCTTTGATTATCTTCCTAAATACCCCAAAGCGGGATACTATCAGATCTCCTTCTCCCTCTGTAGAAATTAAAGCTTTTATCAGCTGAACTTTGTAATATATACTAAGAGGGAACTAACCTCAGCAGGTGTTCTCACTTCTGGGGGTTAAATTAGAATCACCTCGGAACTGTAAACATGTTTTCATATTTTTAGGTTTTACTAGAGGTTCTCATCTCATTGGTTGCTGTGGAACCTTCGAGCAGCGGGCGGTGTGTTTGTTTGTTTGTTTGTTTGTTTGGTGGTGGTGGTTTTTAAAGCTCCAGAGGTGATTCTGACGTGTTTGTGATTCGTTGGTATAAAGGTGGGGGGAGGGTGGTGGATTCGAAACACGTTCGCAATCCATACGATTAAGCATTGAAATACAGAACAGGGTAATTAAATGAGCTCGTGTGTGACCCTGCTGGTACGGAGCACTGACAATGCTCATGGAGGATTGTTTTCGGCCTTTGTGAGCTCAGAACCTCTCAGACCTGTTAACACAGCCTCGGTGACGAGGATCTCCAAGCGTGGCTGTGCGGGTTATGCCCTCTCAAAGGTATCTGGGCGAGTTGAGAATGGAGTCCATCCCTCGGTCTGTAACCAAACCCTGAAGTGTCTCCACTGAAACTCTCAGGAAGATACCAGCACGTGCTGGTGGCAGCCTGAGGCCAGGCCTGGGTCAAGGAGCGGCCACTTCCTCTTCCAGATGTAGGGTGTGCACTGCAAGGGCAAATCAGGCTTTCAGATAAGAGGCTTAGGAAGTTCCCCTAGTTGTAAATAAGGGAAGACATTTTCCTCCCTTTTTGTCAGAATATTTACTGTAGAAAATTGTAAATGCAAGTATTTTTTTCAGTCCCTTTGAAATGTGTCTTTTTAGAAATGAAATAAGCCTCTATCAGCCTTATGACTTAGGAATGTCTTTCTCAAAAACCTGGGAGCCATCTCTGCTATCTGGGAGATAGCACCTCTCACCCCCATTTTCTGTGGGAGGTAGGAGGCTAGCTCCTGGTTGGAAAAGTAACTCCTGTCATAAAGAACAGGTAAAGTCAGAAAGAACTGTGTGTGACCAATGGTGCTGTCTCTTAGTTAACAACTAGTTATTATTTATCTTGAGAACAGGTATGTAATGGGTCGCATCTGCTTTGCTACATAAAGGGTTGAGAGTTCTTTCTGTCTGCAATCAACCTCTTGGCCAACTGCCTGCGATGAGCATCCCACTCTGGTTTAATGCTCAGTCGATAATAAAAGTGTTTTCTTTCTTCACCGCCTTTGTGGAGAGGATTTCTGGGCTGAGAGATTTGTTTGTTTTGTTTTCCCCAGCAGCACCTTTGCTCTTTATTCTTCACATCCATGGAGGGAAGTAGTTAAAGTAAGTAGGTGTTTTTGTTACAAGCCTCTCCCTTCTACCCAGCTTCTAACATAGAAGTTAGAGCAGTTTGAAATAGTGAGGTTATAAGAAGTTGAGGCTATGATAGTAGTTTTTCTGCTTGTAGTTGAGTAACTACATGCCAGTCTGTCATGTTGCATAAGTTAATGATTCCCAATGCTTTAACAGAAAAAACAAAGAGAAAAAGAACAAGAGAGTTGTTTGGTTTTTAACTTTGTATGCACATTTTCTGACATATAGAAATTATTTTTATAATCCAATCTGTTTTTCTTTCCCTACATCATCTTCTTCATTACTTTCTATTTTAAAAAATTTATGAAAGTGCCAGGCCAGCATGGCTTAGTGGACTGAGCGTCGTCCCTTGGACTGAGAGGTCCCAGTTCGACTCCAGGTCACGGCACATGCCCGGGTTGCGGGCTCCATCACCAGGGGGCATGCAGGAGGCAGCCAATTGATATATCTCTCTCACATCGATGTTTCTATCTCTCTTTCTCCTTTCCTCTCTCTAAAAAAAAAAAAAAAATCAATAAAGAAAAAAAATAATTAAAAAAAAAAAACAGTTCCTAAAACATATCCAGGGTAGCAAAAAAAAGAAAAAAAAAAAAAAAATCCACAAAATGCCCCTCCCTTTTCTGGTCCACAACAGAACATCATTCTGAGTCTGTGTAATATATCTATGTATTTATGTATACACACACACACACACACACACACACACACAAAATAATTATATATATTTTTATCCCAGTGTCTTTATGATTTCACTTACTTATGGCTGAAATGCAATTGGGATTCAAACTTCTCTGTGGGAAACTCAGTCCTGGAAAGACTTCCACAGCCAAGAACCTGAATGGTTTAGGGTAATTTTTTCAGCCACTTGTATTTTTATTTGTATAAGAGAACTAGTTAAAGATTATCTTTAAAACATCCTCTTAAGACTTCCGGTCAAGATGGCGGCGTAGGTAAACGCGGTATCACGTCCTCCCACAACCACATCAAAGTTACAACTAAACTACAGAACAACCATCATTCAAAACCACCTAAAATCAAGCTGAAAGGAAGTCCTACAACTACGAAATTAAAGGAGAAGCCGCATCGAGACTGGTAGGAGGGCGGAGGCACGACGGGCTGGTCCCACACCCACGTGTGGCGGATAAAAATCAGGAGGATACCTCGGCTGGGAAGGTCCTCCCTGAGGACTGAGGGCTCCCAGTCCCACACCAGGCGCCCAGCTCAGGGTTCCAGTGCCAGGAACAGAAGTCCCCAACACTTCTGGCTGGAAAAACCAGTGGGAACTGAGGCTGAGGCAGCTGGAGACCCCGGCAGCTCCTCTTAAAGGGCCTGTGTACAAACTTACTTGGACTCCCACCGTCCAGGCTCCAGCGTGCGGCACCAGAGTCATAACGGGAAGAACTGAGCTGTCTGGCATTGGAGCAAGGGCGGGAGAGGCAGCTTTCTCCTGGACAGACATGCAATCAGAGGCTTTTGTTCCTTAGGTGAGCCCTTCCCTGCAGACGCCGCCATATCTGGGACTCCAGCAACCTGGCTCACACTGTTGGCCCCGCCCTGGTGATTCCCTGAGGCCCCGCCCCACCCAACTTCCAGGCCCACCCAAGCTGTTGCCAGTTGCTTCACCATAGGATTGGCCTGTCTTGGATCCTGCTTCAGCTTTTCCTAAATTCTTTCAATCAAGCAGCATCTGGTCTCAGCTAACCCTATACCTCTCACTAAGTAATACATAGAAACAAACACAGGAAGGCAGCCAAAATGAGGAGACAAAGAAACAGGTCCCAAATGAAAGAACAGAACAAAACTCCAGGAAAAGAACTAAGTGAAATGGAGTTAAGCAACCTAACAGATGCTGAGTTCAAAATACTGCTTATAAGGATGCTCAATGGACTTAGTGAGAACCTCAGTGAACTTAGAGAGGGCCTCAAGAGCATAAAAAAGGACCAGTCAGAAATGAAGGAGGCACTAACTGAAATAAAGAATAGTTTACACAGATTCAGTAGTAGAGTAGGTAAATCCAAGAAGCAAACCATCGATTTGGAATATAAGGAAGCAAAAAACACCCAATCAGAACAGCAAAAAGAAAAAAGAATCCAAACAAAAGAGGATAGTGTAAGGAGCCTCTGGGATAACTTCAAGTGTGCCAACATTCGCATCTTGGGGGTGCCAGAAGGAGAAGAGAGAGAACAAGAAATCGAAAACCTATTTGAAACAATAATGACAGAAAACTTCCCTAACTTTGTGAAGGAAACAGACATACAAGTCCAGGAAGCACAGAGAGTCCCAAAGAAGATGAACCCCAAGAGGCCCACACCAAGACACATCATCATCAAAATGCAAAAGGTTCAAGACAAAGAGAGAATCTTAAAAGCAGCAAGAGAAAAGCAGTTAGTTACCTACAAGGGAGTTCCCATCAGACTGTCAGCTGATTTCTCAAAAGAAATTTTGCAGGCCAGAAAGGAGTGGCAAGAAATAGTCAAAGTGATGAAAAGCAAGAACCTACAACCAAGATTACTCTATCCTGCAAAGCTGTCATTTAGAATCAATGGCCATATAAAGAGTTTCCCAGACAAGGAAAAGCTGAAGGAGTTCATCACCACCAAACCATTATTATATGAAATGTTGAAGGGTCTTCTTGAATAAAAAGATAAAAAAATATGAACAGCCCTGGCCGGTTTGGCTCAGCGGTTGGAGCGTCGGACTGCGGTCCAGAGAGACCCGGGTTCGGTTCTCGCTAAGGGCATGTACCTGGGTTGCAGTTTGTCCCCGGCCCTGGTTGGTCGTGCGGGTGGCAGCCACTCGATGTGTCCCTTTCACGTCGATGTTTCTCTCTCTCTCTCTCTCCCTCCCACTCTGTCTGAACAGAAAATGAAAAAATGTCCTCGGGTGAGGATAAAAAAAAAAAAATATGAACAAACAAAATGGCAATAAATATATATCTATCAACAATTGAATCTACAAACAAAATGAACAAGCAGAACAGAAACATTCTCATAGATACAGAGAACTTTTGTTGGGTACCAGATGGGTGGGGGCTGGGGGGATGGGTGAAAAAGGTGAAGGGATTAAGAAGTACAAATTGGTTGTTAGACTGACAAACCTCAAAGGGAAGGGGGGTTGGGGGGTGGGAAGAAATAAACCAAAGAACTTATATGTATATATACATAACTAATGGACACAGACAACAGTGTGGGGAAAAGCAGGAGGGGGGCGGGAATGGGGAGGAGGGGGGCAATGGGGGAAAAATGAGGAACATCTGTAATACATTCAACAATAAAGATAAAAAACAAAAAAACAAAAAAAAAATCCTCTTAAAACAATCTTAAAACAACCTAATACTAATCTAGAATATAACAATTTGAAATTCTACTTGAGTTGGCTATTCACAAGAGAATTTGTAGTTTAAGCCAAAGTTAGTATGAACTAGTATTAAGTAAAATATCAACAGGCATCTTCATAGGAACATTTAACTTGAACTCTACACTAAGCTCCTCCCATAAGCCAGGACCTGGGTTAGGGGCTCTGGGAGTTACAAAGCTGAATAAGTAAAACACACCATCTCTGCCCTCCAGGGAACACAGGCGCTGGGATGGGGCCAACAGAAGTAGAAACGTAAATGCAAAAGAATAAAATAGAGATTGATTTCAAGGAGCCATGGGAATCTGGAAAGGTCCCACGGAGAGATAGAAATTGAGGGCCTTAAGCAGGCTGCAACAGTTAAAAACAAGGATATCAGAACATTTTCCATGGCGTCTATGTTTCTGAAAAAGGAACAGTTCAGCAGGCTGATAAATAAGATCTAAGTCGTCCAGCTACAGAAACAGAAAGATGCCCGATGATTCCTCAGACTTATTTGTGATATTTTAATATGATGCAATAAAAACCATGTATTGATTTGGAGGGGTGAAGAAAGAAATAAAAACCTTTGGTGGAGTTGGAGAAAACAGTATGAACAAGAACTCAGAGCCAGGAAAATTAGGAGAGTGTCAGGGGGGAAACATTTC
The DNA here is from genome assembly GCA_030848825.1 of Tadarida brasiliensis. Lineage (NCBI taxonomy): Eukaryota > Metazoa > Chordata > Mammalia > Chiroptera > Molossidae > Tadarida > Tadarida brasiliensis. The sequence goes on along the minus strand of CM061267.1, from coordinate 68,979,730 downwards.
AGTTGTGGTAAGAGGGAGGAGACAAGGCTGGGAATATAGACGGGGGGCAGACCTTTGATAACAGCAAAAAAGGTATGAATCTTCCCTGTAAACAGTGGAAGCCTTTGGTGTTCGTTGAAGAAGAAAGTGAAAATTCAATTTATTTTAAAAGATACTACACAAATATCTACCAATTTATAAACAAATGGTCAGTATATACTTTGGTTTTAAAATATTTCCTCATTTTAATAAATATCTTACATTAAGTGTTCATTTTATCAGACATTCTTTGATTTTCCTAAAATCTATTACGTATTGGTGATGAATCTGTCACTCCAACTTATGAATACTACAACACTGCTGTTTTCTATTTATACCATTTTTGGATAGAAGGCCCTCTTTTATTGTTTAAATGAAATAAATAAATTAATAAATTCGAAGTAAATACATTGTAAAAAATACATTTTAATACACTGTGAAAAATACATTGTGAGAACTACATTGTATTAAATTACATTGTATTTATATGTATTTTTAAAAATACATATTAATACATTTAAAATACATTGATTAGCATTTAGATAGTTATTTACAATAGTACTTAACAATCAATTTTACTATAATTTTTGTGAACAGAAAGATAACTACATACAGAGAGCTCACTATAGACATAGAACTATCTCTGGTTGCTTCTTTCTAACACACATACAGTAACTTGTAGAAAAGGGTAACACATAGTTAAAGGTGCTACAGCTCAAAATCATTATGATTAAATTAGATCCTGACAAATTCTCCTGGGGTAAAACTTGCTGGTTCAGTCAGAAGAGGAGACAAGTGTTTACAGTCTCCACTTCCTCCTGTCGTCACACTGCTGCTCCCTGACTTAGCTGACTTGCACTTGAAGTAAACCTGTACCTGAATTCTGGGAAATTTCATATACAACAGGCCTGCTAAGTCCAAGGCATTGTTTTAAGCCTATTATTATTTAAGCCCAAGGCATTATTTAAGCCTATTGAGTTCATAGCAGGTGGTTTAACTTTGGGGTAGACTTTTTTTAGATATCAACACTAACAACCAATAAACCTTTATTTTTCATTACAAAATTTTTTAAAATTTATTTTTCAATTATAGTTGACCTATTAATCATTTTTATGACTGTCCAATGGTTGTTCTAATGGTAATCAGGAAGCAACCAAGTGGAGTGCCTGAACCATCCAAGTTTCCTGTGTGCTTTTAGTGAAATTAACTGTCTACACTATAAAATTTTATAGTTTGATTGAAAGCCTCATTTTGACTGACAAGGTAGGTGAGATCAGTGATACTATGATGAACAAAATGACTCTGAATCCCTATTTGCTACAGAAGAATTAGATGAAAGTTTTAAAAGGCCTGGGCTAATAAAATTATCCACCGATCACTTTCCTTCAGGTTAAAGCAGCCAACAGTCTGCCACAGCCATTTTCTAGATGAGAAAATAAAGCTTATGTAGCTTTGTGACAGATACTGTTGGTCATAGCTACATTTTATTGGGTTCCGTCCTTGATCAGAATTATAAACCTTAATTCATATCTTGTTCTTATAGAAAAATACAATCCATTTTATGAGTTTCTAGAAATAAATTATGGATAAAAATAGACACTATGTTCCTAATGGTCTCCCTGGGAAGATATACATATGTAATATTTAACTTCAAAATATATTTAATTCTTTTCTATCCTTTTTAGTTTTCCAAGTGACTTGTAATAAATAAGCTAATGATTACTGGGTAATAGGGAAAAACATTTTAGTCATTTTCCATCTAAGAATTTCATTAAATAAACATGTGGTATATCTTGTAGCAGTATGAATAGACAACTGGAAATCCAGTTTCGTTTTTCAAACTACAAATGGTTGGCAACTGTTTCCTTAATAGTTATTGCAGGAGTAGGTCCAACGTGAGTCCATATATAGCCCTTCTCTGGTCTGGTGGGAACTGTGGGAAATGGTGATGAACGTGACTTGAAATATTCAGAGGGTGCATGACAAACAAATTCCAAGTATTCCATCTTCCTTGGAAGATCCTCCTCCGGTCCTAAAGGCAGCCAATGGAAAGGTTAAACACATTTTTATTTTTTATTTTTTTTAATCCTCACCAGAGGACATTTTTGCATTTATCTTCAGATAGAGGGGGGGGGGGGGGGGGAGAGAATCATCGATGTGAGAGAGACACATTGACTGGTTGCCACCCACACGACCTCAACCAGGGCGGGGACAAACTGCAACCGAGGTACGTGCCCTTAGCGGGAATCGAACCTGGGACTCTCTGGTCCTAAGGCCCACGCTCTAACCGTTGAGCTAAACTGGCCAGGGCTAAACACATTTTTGAACATAAATATCTTTATCATAAAATGTTAAAATACCCAGACTCTAGGAGAAACCAATCTGGTGGTGACCTGATATTAGCCCTTGGAACATGTATTACTCTGAAGTTACTCATCATTTCTTTCTACTTTAACTGCTTAAGGAATATAGCATTCTCCCCAAAACAGTACCTCAATATAGGAAGGAATCTTAAAATAATATTTAGCCTTATATAGTGTTTATTATATGCCCATACTGTTCTTAGTACTATACATTTATCAATACTTTGAACCCTCCCAAAAGCCCTCTGTGATAAGCACTATTATTATTCCTATTTTACATATGAGGAAAATGAAGCAAGAAAGACCAAGGAACTTGCCCAGTATCACACAGCTAGTAAGTGTACGGGCTACGAATCCAGATAGTCTGGCCCCAGAGTTTGTGCTTTGGGGTCTAAGGATTAGGAAAAGGAGGCAGGAGAGGAGCCCAGAGGTGATTCTGTCACATCACTGCCTCTGCTGAGAATCCCATCTAATTGATCAGGTGCATGAAAGTCCACCCTTTTATGTACTTACTAAAACTGGTCATGTATCAACTTTGACATGCAGGAGAGAATATTTGTCCCTGAGTTCTCACTGAAAAAAATGTTACATTTTTTTTTTCAGAATGCAAAAGTAACGCATGCTCACTGCAGAAAGATTAAAAGGTTCAGAATAATTTAAAAACTCTGAAAACTTTCAAAATTGAATTAATCAGTAACTTCTCGTGAGTTTACATAAAGAACGGTTTGTACCATTTCTTTTGGCAGCACTGAAATTAATGCGTACAGTGGCTGCCATTTCAATGATCAACAATGATGTTACAAAAGGTCTAGAATGATACATGTGACATGTAGAAGGGTGCATACTGAGAAAATGTAAGATTCTAGAAATAACTGTGATAGTTCCTTCAGAAATTATTTTTGAGTAGATTTTTATAAGTAACCTAAATAATCTAGTTCCTGAGCAATAAATTCTTTTATTTTATTTTTTCTTTATTGATTTTTTTAGAGAGAGGAAGGGAGAGGGAGAGACAGAAACATCGATGACAGAGCACATGGATTGGCCGCCTCCTGCATGCCCCGCACTGGGGATTTGGCCCACAATGTGGGCATTTACCCTGACCGGGAATTGAACTGGCGACCTCCTGGTGCATAGGTTGACGCTCAACCACTGAGCCACACCGGCCGGACCAATAAATTCTTTTAATAGTTTAATCCTAGGTCACTTAAAAATATCTTATCCACATCATTTTTTAGCAGGTGCATACTGCCCTAACTCTAAACAACTGACAGCACTCAAACCCCAGCTATATAAAATGTCTTTCATGTTTTCTATAAAACTCTCTACTTTATTGTAGTTAATGATACTTACGTTTGTTATGGACTAAACTGTATCCCTCCCAAATTCATATGTTGAAGGCCTAACCCTCAATGTGATGGGTTTTGGAAACAAGGGCTTCAGGGAGATAACTAAGGTTAAATGAGGTCATAAGGGTGGGACTCTAATCCACTAGGATTGGTGTTCTTATAAGAAGAGACCACTGAGAAAGTGGCGCTCCACATGCCAGGAAGAGAGCTGCACCAGAAACCAACCCTGAGAGCACCTTGATCTTGGACTTCCAGCCTCCAGAACAGTGAGAAAATAAATGTCTGTTGTTTGAGCCATTCAGTCTGTGGTCTTCTTTATGGCAGTCCAAGCAGACTAATGCATTCTTATACCTAACAGCAGAGACTTAACTGGGTTCAAGAACCTGTGCATTTGTCAAACTCACCTATGATGTAGGATGCGGGATCGAACTGGTCCCTGGGGCTAGAAAGAGTGGGAATGAGCCACGTCAGTGCTGCGCTCTTCTCACAGTACTGGTCCTGGATAAAACCCCTGATCTGAGCATAGTAGGGTTTTCCATCTTGTTCATCAATCACAGAAACAACATCTCCAATTTGGTAATATACTCCCTAGGGGAAATAGAAGATAATACCATATTTAAAATAAATAGAACAGCACCACAGCTATGAACTGAAATTAGTTCCTCAATGTAAAAGCAAGAGTTTTCTAAGTGGTCAATAAAGGTCTCTGAGATGGACTAATGTACTGATGTTTAACATGGTGGTGCCAATTCTAAAGTCGTTTTGCTTTTAAATGAAAAAGTTTCACGCACAACTTGCATCTGGAGAAAACGTGTTTATAAATAAACTTTGATTTCCTATCACAACAGTACTGTCCCTACTTTTTTGCCTACAGCCATTGAGCTGTAGAAATGCTAAGTGATTTGCTGAAAGCCACATAAGGCAGAGCTGCAGCTGAGGTTCCTACACCAGCTCGGCAGTCTATCTCTGTACTGGCTTAAAAGTCAGTGCTTCTCTGGTGAAAATATGCTCTAGACACTTCTCTCCTCAACCATCGATTAAGGACAAGAGATACTATGAATTCAAACCAAAGAAATGAAACGCTTTTGATTATAATCAGTCTTCAGGATAGGTTTACCCTCAATTTACTATACCTTTCCCCAGTCTCACTGGCACCTGTCTCTTCCCTTCCGGTTCACTGTGATATCCTCCCACAAGACGGTTACTGGTATTTCTGGCATTCAAGGCTTTGTGTCTTATCCATACTCAAGTAACTAAACTGTGCATGTCTTGTGTTTAGGCCTCTTATACCTCTGCCTGTGCCATCTACCCCACATCCTCTTTCCTGGGTCTTGAACTGGAAATAATCTCTCATTGGATGATCCAATTTGTTTTTTGGGGTTTTTTTGTTAATCCTCACCTGAAGATATTTTTTCCATTGATTTTTTTGAGAAAGTGGAAGGGAGGGAGGGAGGGGGAAGAGAGAGAGAGAGAGACAGAAACAGAGAGATGTGAGAGAGACACATCAATTAGTTGCCTCCTGCAAGTGCCCTGACCAGGGCTGGGGACCAAACCTGCAATCCAGGTACATGCTCTTGACTGGAAATCGAACCCGAGACCCTTCAGTGTGCAGGCTGATGCTCTAACTGCTGAGTCACATAGGCCAGGACAGCTGATCCAGATATTTATGACACTCAGCACTTCCTCCGGTGGGTGCAGGAGCCAGTCTGAAGGTGTGATTCATCGCTGCTTCCCTCAAAACAGGGCCTTGGCAGCAAGTAAAGCTGCTGGGTGTGCACCTCAACCATAAAAATTATTCTGAGAAAATATTTCCAGTAACTGAGCTGTGACATGAGTACCTGACAGGCCAGGAGTTGAGGAGTCCCCTGGTGGACACTTTATCTATGTGTCCAAGGATGACTGTAGCATCTGGATTATTATGGATGGGTATAGTCAATGTGGGCCACAATCCACTACTTGCTGGTTCATGGACACATGGTAGACAGTAATAAATTACTAATACTTGCAATAACAGGTCTCATGTGCTTTCCATTGAGACATACCTAAAAATCATTAGTACACTAAGTTTTTAGCTCAATCAATTGCTTCTGAACTTAATCTGTAAACTCTATGTTCAGCTGTGAAAATGATGCACAAATTTGAAAACGTGATGATAATTTTTACTATTCACTAACTGCTTACTCTATTAGGTGCTTAACATACACGATCTCACTCGCCCCAATGAAGTCGTTTTTATTTACAATCCCTATTTCATAGATGAAGAAACATCAGAGAGGTAGTCCTAGCCAAACCACGCTGCCACTTGTCCAAGCAGTAGAGCCAGGAGCTGAGCTCTGGCATCAGGTGACCTCCCCCTCCATGACTTCTTGGCTATGTGATCTTGGACAAGTAATTAACTTCTCTGTGACTCATGTTCTCATCCATAAAATGGGGATAATAGTACTTACTTCATGGAGTGGATTGAATGAAACAAAGCATGTGAAATCTCACCTCAGTGCCTGATAAATAGCAGGCACACAGTAAACTTATCTATGTATTATTAACAATGTATGGCCCTGGCCAGTTTGGCTCAGCGGTTAGAGCGTCGGCCTGCGGACCAGAGAGGCCTGGGTTCGGTTCCCGCTAACGGCACGTACCTCGGTTGCAGTTTGTCCCCAGCCCCGGCCCTGGTTGGGGTCGTGTGGGTGGCAACCAGTTGATGTGTCTCTCTCACGTCGATATTTCTCTCTCTGTCTCTTCCCCCCTCTCTCCCTCCCGCTCTATCGGCAGATAAATGCAAAAATGTCCTCGAGTGAGGATAAAAAACAAAACAAAAAAACAATGTATGAAATGCTGGAAATATAGGAGAGATGTCTGCCTGTGTATAGACTGTTTTAGACAACACAGATTCTGGGCTAACAAAAAAGGGTACACTCAAGGGGTACTTCCCCTCCCACCTCAGCCCTGGACGAGATGTTTCATAATAACTACCTCTGGGAGAAATAGCTTTGAAAAAAAACAAAAAACACAATCACATTTTTTACAGAGTAGCAGAGACCTTCAGACCAACCCAACGTTTTAGTAGCACACTACACAGTAGGCCCAAATTTTCCTCAGCAACTCTACAGATGTTTACCTTGTAGAAGATTGATTCTGCAGTAATTATGGTGGAAACTGACTCAGGAGCTTTGATGGGCTATGAAAAAAAACAGTAAAAATATTAGCACATTCATACTCTGTATATGTGTGTGTTCAGGTATTTTTCCAGCCATATATGAGAGTTCTGTAATTTGAGAAACACTAACTTTGTTGTTTGGTGACAAAACTGCAAAAAGACAAATGATTTTCTGAATGTTGTGGCAAAGCGCAAATATGAGTATTTCCACTGCTATTTCTGCTACCATTAGCTTAAAAATTGCTGGGAACTAGAGGATAAGCTTCTGATTATGCTGCTGAGCGCGAACACAAGCCCTCTCAGAGCTTTATTACACATTAACATTTTAGTTATAAAAGTATACTGCCTCTAATGGCCTGAGCATGACAGAAATGGAATAAAAAATGGTAGGTGGGTACAGGTAGGTGAGCACAAAGTGAAAAAGTGTTTCCTTGAAGACATTTTCCATCTTAACCTGACTATGGAACCAGTTATGATACTCGATGTCATCAGAACCTATTTTCTAGCAAGCCTGAACTAAAGCTAGAAGAAACTTCCTTGGGAGTTCTTAGTAATCTGCCACCACCGGCCCATCATTGAAATCCATTCTTAAACTGAAATACACACTTTTATGCCACAGCAGAGAAAGCAGGCCTCCCCAATATGTGTTGGTATCATCCTTGAAGAGGTTGCTATTGAAATTGATACTGAAATAATTGTAGAGAACATATTCTATCATACTTAAGAGGAAAACATGTAAGCGATACAATTATAATCAAATGGATATTTACTTAACATGTTTTGTCTAGTTAACAAATGCCTCATTTTTAGAAGACTAAATTATAAACATCTTAAACAAATTAGGGACAACTACCCTCAATGAGAAAAGAATCCACAATCTGCACAATACACTGGAGGCCCCTTTGTGTTTTATGAATGAATATGCCTTTACTGGTAAGTCAACCATTCCTGCTCTGAAAAGGAAAGAATACCATACAGGGGTTTTAAAAAAATAGTCTACAATGCATTGTCCATTGTGTTGGACCATGTCCCCATGTATTTACAAAGATAATGATAATTTACTGCACGAAAAATGTGCTTTCAACTACTCCCACCACAACTCTTTCAACAACCTGTTTTCTTACAGCAGAAGATAAAGGTTTAGCAAAAATTTAATTCATATTAACCAAATTGATCATAAGTCAGTAAAATACATTTTCTGGGTCTATAACAAATAGGGAAATTAGTTCCAGTATTATTTACTTAGATCTTTAAAAAATGAAAAAACACTTTTCTTAGTGTAGTTGGCCATACCGTAATCCTTTGCATAAAGAACCCAACAAAGCGCACCCAAGGTTTTATGTTTCTTCTAGACTATGTTATATTTCCCAGAGGAAAAAGAAAAGCTAAAAAAAGAGAAAGGGTATTGCTAACTTCATAAATAGTAAGCCTCCTGCAACAGAGCTGAAGCCTCCTTAGAAAGTGTGGACCACTCCCCAGAATGCTACAGAAGAGCTCCCAAGAGGAGGGTTCAGGTTCAGCGGCGGGAGGGGGGGGGGGGGGTGACAGCAGTGGCAGGACACATTACACACAATGCTATTACAGTAAAAAAAAAAAAAAAATACTAACCACAATCATCTTACATTTTTTAATTTAAAAATATGTCTTCTCCCTTTTCCTTTAGTGGAAACTTTCTTTTCAGCGGCTGGAGCAGATTTGTACTTAGTGTTTCTGAGCCGAGCAGACCTCCTGTGAATTTCCTGCTTACTCTGTTACATAAAGAACAAAAAAGAAGAAGAAATAAAAAGCGTGGAAATGTTGCTGTACCGAGACAACCATCTTACAAGGATCCCATGGTATGCACTTTATACGGACATTCAAAAATTAAGTGAGAGTGCACCTTTTGTCTTTCGTGCTGCGTAATCACAAGAACGGGCTAATTAAAACAGGGAGGGCCCTGGGCCAGCATCTCCAGAGCCTCCAAAAAGGGGTGCGATGCTTAGAACAGGGCAAAAGGCAGGACGAGAGAAGTAATATTCACAGGGAAAAACCCCTAACGACTCAATCCTCCCACGGCTTAGCTAGGCCGCCTCCTTCCTACTACAGAACACTTACGCTGCCATTTAAAAGGAGGACATGACAACATTACTAACGTGACACAAGGGCAAAATACCCTTTATGAACAGGGACAAGTCCGGCAGCGTGACCTGTGTGTACTGTGGAGAATGAGATGTCTGGTTGCTACCCAAAACAGTATCACAATGGGGGGACTTCCGAAGGCTTTGTAGTTTTCTTGCTTCTTTAGACTATCCATTTCTCACAAGCAAAGGTGCTCAGAGGGGCCGGACCAGTTAGGCCCTCATCGGGGCGGGAGGGGCCGGGAGCTCACCTGCTTGCCGCCCCCGCCCCCGTTGCTCTGCGAAGGGGCGGCCGAGGTGCTGGCGAAGGTCGCCGCCCCGAAGCCGCCGCCGCCGCCGCTGCCCCCGGTCCCGCCGGCGGCCCCCGAGCCGGCGCCCCCGCCGCCCGCGCCGCCCCGGCCCGAGCAGTGGTGGCAGAGGATCTCCCCCTGCGGGCTCTTCTTCCACATGGAGGACGACGTGGTCTTGCAGACGCTGCAGGTGGGCTTCAGGCCCAGGGGCATCGTGGCCGGCTCGGGCGGCCCCCGCGGGCGCAGCGACACGGGAATGGCGACCGCCGGCCCCGGCCGCCCAATGGCCGGCCCGCCACGTCCAGCGACAGGAAGAGCGGCTGGGGCGCGGGCGCCAAGCTGCCCACGCTGGGACCAGGCGGCGGCCGCTGTCCCTGGAGGCAGGAAGCCGACTCCCGCTGGGCGCCCAGCGCGGGCCCGGGCCACCGGGAGGCGGGGCGGGGCGGGGCCTGGCCGGGGAGGAACCCCGAGCGGCAGCCCTGAGGCGGCTTCCGGCGGTGGGCGGGGCCCCGCCGCGCCCCGCCTGACCGGAAGTGCCACCCTGGCGGCGCGCTGCCATGGAGTGTGCTGTTTGCAACTTTTTGGCCTTGGGCTTAGAATTGACAGGTAAAATACAGGACGTCCAATTAAATTTGAATTTCAGATAAGCAGAGAGTAAATTTTTAAATATGTGTATCCCATGCAGTGTTCGTGTTTATCTGAAATTCAAACTTAACTGAGTGTCCTGTATTTTTTAAAAATATGTTTTTATGTATTTATTTATTGATTGATAGAGTGGAAGGGAGAGACAGAAACATTGATGTGAGAGAGAAACATGGATCGGCTGCCTCCTGCACGCCCCCCAATGGGGAGCAAGCCTGCAACCCAGGCATGTGCCCTGACGGGGAATCCAACCAGGACCTCTCAGTCCACCGACGGCGCTCAAGCCACTAGGCCACACCGCCAAGCTGCCCTGTATTTTTATTTGCTAAGTATGGCATTCCTTCTTGGAACGCCTTTACACTCTTAATAAAATAGAACCAGAGGCATGGATACATGGAACAGACTGACAGCTGTCAGAGGAGAGGGGGCAGGAGGGGACTGGATGAAAGAAGGCGAAGGGATTAGCCAAGGAACCTATATGCCTGACACACAGGCACAGACAGCAGTGTGGTGATGGCCAGAGGGAAGGGGAGGCGGGGGCTGGGTGGAGTTGGGCAAAGTGGGGGAATGGGGACATCTATAACAGTGTCAACAATAACAATAAAGATAAAAAAATTATAATTTAGACTCTCAAGTACTTTTGTTTATATGGACTGTATCCATGGACATTTATGTGTTAGGAGTTGAAATAGACATTTCAGCCTAAGATGTAAAGCACACATTCATTAACCATTGGGTGATGCCATCATACTTGAATGATGTCATCATTCGGCCTGTAGCCTCTGAACAGTACCCAGTGAGAGAATGAGAGTGGAAAAGGGAAATAACTGACTTGGCATTGTTGGGAAACTCTTTTGACCCCAAGGATTCTGTGAAAGGGTCTTGGGACCTCCCTGGACTCCAGAACAGCTGGCTGAGGACAAGCTCATTATGAAAAGCCAGCCCTGCTCTATTACTGTCTAGTCAGTACAGGCCTCACCAGGAAAAGGAGCCTCTCCTCAGCTTCACCTGGTAAAGTGGTGGTTGCATACCTGTCTTCATGATCCTGGGTTTTTTGGACTTGATATTTTTGGAGAGATCTTGATGAATGTGTTGGTGGTGTGGTCAAGTGGGAGAGGGGGAAGACAAATGTGTTGAATGCCTATGATGTCATGAAATCTCATTTAGTGCTTATGAGCTACCTGGAACAAGACAGTATCCCTACTTTACTGTTAACTGATCAACAGAAGAACCATGATTTGGACTGGCTGTCAACACAGTGGCTGCTCTTGGCATCACATCTGGACAGGGCTTTAGAGTAGCCCTGAGGCCTGGGCTGTGGCTCAGTCATCCTTACTCTGAGTCTAGGTTTCCCCAATAGTAAAACAGAATATTAACTACTTTCCAGGGCCATTATGGGGATTAAGACCAACTGTAAAAGTGGTTGAGGAGAATAGGTAAAGAATGTTGTTTCCTGGGGGCCGGGGATGAACCGCAACCGAGGTACATGCCCTTGGCCGGAATTAAACCCTGGACTCTGGTACACGGGCCGACGCTCTCACCGCTGAGCCATAATGGCCAAGGCTTGTTTCCTTATTTTAGAACAATGCACTCTGTGAGAGGGATCTAAGTATGAAGTTTCATGCTCCCTAATTTCTTTCTCCTGGTAACGTATTCCCCCTCTGCATCTCATCTCCAAGCTACTCCCTCTCTTCACTGTATACATAGGCCCCGGGCTCAACAGCTTCCTCTCCACCAAAGGACACTATCCTGGGTGGGGTAAATAGCCACATGTATAACCACTCAACACCCTGTTTTTTCCATTTCTCCTCATCCCACCAATCTTCATCTCTTGTTCTTTTATTATTATTATTTTTTAATCCTCACCCGAGGACATTTTTCCATTTTTTGTTCAGATAGAGTGGGAAGGAGAGAGGAAGAGAGAGAGAGAGAGAGAAACATCGACGTGAAAGGGACACATCGAGTGGCTGCCTCCCGCACGACCCAACCAGGGCCGGGGATAAACTGCAACCGAGGTACGTGCCCTTAGCGGAAACCGAACCCGGGTCTCTCTGGACCGCAGGCCGACGCTCTAACCGCTGAGCCAAACCGGCCAGGGCTCATCTCCTGTTCTTGATAGCTCCCTGGTCACACCCTCTACCCTTCTGAGATAATCAGGAAGAACTACACTTTTTTCCCTTGTAAATTTTTTTTACAATTTTTAAAAATGAAGTATAATACATGTACTGTAAAGTATCCAACTCATTCCTGCACAGCTTGATCATCACAAAGTAACCATACTTGGACAACCAAATTAAGAAATAGAACATTACTACCATAAGAGCCCCCCTCCCACTTGCCTTATATACAGAGAGAGCCACTATAGTGACATCTAACACCATAGATTCCTTTTGTCAGGTTAAGGAAGTTCCCTTCTATTCCTATTTTCATCAGGAATGTAGAATTTCATCAAATCATTTTCTCTATAAAGATTTTTTTCCTTTATCTATTAACATGCGGATTACACAGATTTCTGAATGTTAAATTACATTGAAACTCTTGGAATGAATCCAGCTTGGTCGTGATGTGCTATCCTTTTTACATATTGCTGAATTTTTGCATGTATGTTCATGAGTGAGATGGGCTTATAGTTTTCTTTTCTTGTACAATCTTTGTCAGGCTTTGGCATCAAGGTTATGTCAACCAAAGTAAGGACTTTGGATTTTATTCTGAGTGAGACAGGAAAATATTCAAGGCTCTTACATGTGCTGATATGAAAAGATCTCAGATATAATTGAGAGGAGGGAAAAGCCATAAATTTAACCAAGGAGGTGAAAGACCTGTACACTGAAAACCATAAGACATAATGAAAGAAATTGAGGAAGACACAATAAATGGAAAGCTATTCTGTGCTTACAGATTGGAAATATTAATATTGTTAAAATGTCCATGCTACCAAAAGCAATCTAGATATTCAATGCAATCCTTATCAAAATTCCAATGACATTTTTCACAGAAATAGAATAAACAACCCTAAAATTTGTATGAAACCACTAAAGATCCCAAACAACCAAAGCAATCTTGAGAAAGAAGAACAGAGCTGGAGGCATCACACTTCCTGATTTCAAACTATATTACAAACCTGTAGTAATCAGAACAGTATGGTATTGGCATAAAAATAGACACATATATCAATGGAACAGAATAACCCAGAAATAAACCCATGCATATATGGTCAGTTAATTTATAAGAAAGGAGTCAAGAATATACAATGGGAAAAGGACAATCTCTTCAACAAATGGTGTCAGGAAAACTGGACAGCCACATGCAAAAGAATGAAACTGGACCACTATCTCCTACTATAAACAAAAATTAACTCAATATGGACTAAATATTTGAATGTAAGACCTGAAACCATAAAAGTCCTAGAAGAAAACAAAGGTGGTAAGCTCCCTGATATCAGTATTGGCAATGATTTTTTTTTTTTTAAACTGACACCAAAAACAAAAGTAAATAAGTGGGAATACATCAAATTAAAAAACTCTGCACAGCAAAGGAAGCCATCAGCAAAATGGAAAGGTAACCTACCAAACAGGAGGAAATATTTTGCAGATCATATATTTGGTAAGGGGTTAATATCTAAAATATATAAAGAATTCATGTGACTCAATAGCAAAAAAACCCAAATAATCTAATTTTTAAAAATGAGCAGAGGATTTGAATAGACATCTTCCCAAAAAGACATACAGCTGGCAAACAGGTTCTTAAAAAGATGCTCAACATCACTAATCATCAAGGAAATGCAAATCAAAAACTACGATGAGATATCTCCTCATATCTTTTAGAATGGCTATTATAAAAACAAAACACAAGAAATACATGTTCATGAGGATGTTTTTAAAAAGGAAACCTTGTGCACTGTTGGTGGGAATGTAAATTAGTGCAACCACTATGGAAAACTGTATAGAGGATCCTCAAACAATTGAAAATAGAACTATCATATGATCTAGCAATTTCCCTTTTGGGTATTTATTTATCTGAAGAAAATGAAAACATTAACTTGAAAAAAAATGTGCACCCTCATGCTCATTGCAGTATTATTTACAATAGCCCATATGTGGAAGCAACTTAAGTGTTCATCAATGGATGAATGGATAAAAAAAAATTTTTTTAATCATGCAATGGGATATTATTCAACCATAAAAAAGAAGGAAAACTTGCCATTCAGGACAACATGGCTGGGCTTTGAGAACATTATGCTAAGTTAAATAAGTCAGAGAAAGACAAATACTGTATGATCTCACTTATATGTGGAATCTAAAAAAAATAACAAAACATCTAAAACAAAAAAATCCAAGCTCATAGATACAGAGAACAGATTGATGGTTGCCAGAGGTGGGGGATGGACAAAATGGGCAAAATGAAGGGGATCAAGAGGTATAAGTTTCCAGTTATAAAATAAACAAGTCAAGGGGATGTCAAGGGCATGGTGACTATAGTTAATAATACTGTATTGCATATTTAAAAGTTGCTAAAAGAGTAGGTCTTTTCTTCTCATCACGAGAAAAATTTTGTAACTATCTATGGTGATGAATGTTAACTGGACTTAAGTGTGATCACTTCACAATCTATACAAATACCAAACCATTATGTTGTACATCTGAAAGTAATTAATGTTATATTAAGTAAAGCATAATGTTAATTATACTTTATTATGACTTTCATAAAAGAGGGGGAAAAGCAATTTATAAAACAGTGTATAGAATATGATCATTTTATATAAATTTAAAAGCTACGTGTGTGTGATGGGTACATCTTTTAGTCATTTAGACAAGAAACTGTTGACAATCACCGGGAACAGAGCTGGTGAGGAAGGGAGATTTTTTTTTCATTTTGCACTCTTTTGTATTGTTTAAAAATTTTTCACCACATGCATGCATTAAAAAAATTAATTAGAACAATAATGAGGAAGAGGAGGAGGAGGTGTAGACTGGACCATACCTGGTTCAAGGACTGGCAACCCAACCTCTGCGTGCAGCCGGGTTCCTTTGTAAGTGAGGATGGTGCTGCCCTCCTCAGGGCCCTGGGAAGACCTGGTCAGTTACTGTGCTTGGGGCATCGTTCTAGGTCGAGGAGTGGGGCTTCTCCAAACAGCAAAGCTGTCGCATCACAAAGCTCTTGTGCGGATGCACTAGATCTGTGATTTTCAACCTTTTCCTCTCCCAACACATACAGACTAATTACTAAAATTCTGCTGCACACCAAACAATATATTTTTTTGCCGACCTGACACAAAAAAATAGGCATAATTTTGATTCATTCACACTGGATGGCTATTGTTGTGTTGGCTGTTGTCATTTTCTTTCTTTTTTTTTTAATCCTCACCCGAGGATATTCTTCCATTTATTTTCAGATAGAATGGGAGGAGAGAGAGAGAGAAAGAGAGAGAGAGAGAGAGAGAGAGGGAGGGAGGGAGAGAGAGAGAGAGGAACATCAATGAGAAAGAGACACATCTCCTGCAACCGGAATCGAACCCGCAACTCTTTGGTCTGCGGGCTGACGCTCTAACCACTGAGAAAACTGGCCAGAGCCATTGTCATTTTCTTATTTGGCAGTCTAAGGGAAAAGAAGTCAGTGCCCCTGACTAAATAGTCAGGTAGTGCAGGTTGTAAAAGATTCTTGCGGCACACCAGTGTGTCTGCCGCGGCACACCGGTTGAAAGTTGCTGGACTGCAATGACCTAGAGCGGTGCGCTGTGAGGACAAATAGGACAATCAGGCTGACAAGGTGATGGAGGGGTCCAGGAGGCTGGTGAGAGAAATGGGCAGGAGACAAGAACTCAGGAAAGCACTATCAGTGAAGGTCAACCCAATCCTCTTCTCCCTCCTTGGTGCCTCAGGAAGACCATGAGCCCCAGTTGGCCAGGCCCGGCTTCCTGAGGTGCCAGGAGAGAGATCGCAGAGAGAGAGGGAGAGAGCGAGCTGTGAAGAGAGAAATAAATACCTTCCGAGGTCTTAATATTAACACTAAGGGAAAGAAAGCTGATTTCCCCGAGGGATGGATTATCGAGGTCAGCATGTAGTCTAATTTGCATGATTTAGGTGTTGCATGGTTCATGCACTAAAACTCTTAAAATTAAAAAAAAAAAAAAAAAGAGCAAATGCATAAAGCATATCACAAGCTGGTTTTAGAGAGATGCTAGTCACCACACTTTGTGTCTTGGTGAGTGTGGGCAGTGCAGGATTCCTTGACCACCCCTACCCTGGTTCCGGATACCTCAGGAGCATTTTGCTTGAGTCTCTAGTTGCTTAACCTGTGAGAACACCTCACAGGGTTGACGCGAGGGTTCAGTGAGTTAGGACATGTGAGGTCATGAGCAACATTCACATCTGGTAAATGCCTGATCAACATCAACTCTGAGGCTGGTAAAACAGGAGGAGGAGGAAGCAGCATTTCTTTTGACCAGACTAGTCAAGTCATTCTTTATGCCCCTTCCCTGCCCACAGGTAATCTTGGAAAAAATGTAACTAACTCAAGTTGCCTATTACCATTAGCAAACTAAAGAGAGATTGTGGATGGACAGAGAGAGAAAGAGTGAGACCTTTAAAACTGCACGAAGGTGCAGGGAAGAGAGCCGGCAGATGTTCTTGCTGACCTTTTCCTTTTTTCCCCTCGGGGGCCAGCATGATGTCCCACTGCACTCAGACCTCCGTGTTATATGCTTGTGTGCCCACGGTTCCCACCCCCAGGGTGTCCTCTTTGCCTGGAATATGCTTCCTCCCAACACTTCACGCCGGGGCCCTCTCCATCTTTCCAGAATCAGCTCACTCCCTTCAGGAAGCTTCTGCGCCAGAAGTCACGCCTCCTTTGTCCAACCCCCTAACTCAAATAGCTATTCCTTGCTATGACTCGTCCTTCTACCTTGGGGCACACCTTTGTACCCGTGTCTCCTCCACTGCACTACCAGCCTGCTGGGGAAAGGACGTTTTTGCCTTTTGCTTTTTGTGTTTCTTCTATTTTCCACGCCTTGCACACAGCAGGCATGCACTAAGTAGCAGTTTAATATGTGGGTTAAGCCCTGGCCGGTTTGGCTCAGCAGTTGGAGTGGTGGCCCGTGGACCACAGAGTCCCGGGTTCGGTTCCCGCTAAGGGCACGTGCCTCAGTTGCAATTTGTCCCCGGCCCCGGTTGGGGTCGTGTGGGTGGCAACCACGCGATGTGTCTCTGGTGTCGATGTTTCTCTCTCTCTCTCTTCCTCCCTCTCTCCCTCCCACTCCATCTGAAGATAAAATGCAAAAACGTCCTCGAGTGAGGATAAAAAAAAATAATAATAAATTAAAAAACATGCGGGCTAATATATCAGTGAGCCTTTTCTCAGCAATAGTCTCCATTCAGGACAAGTGTCTGCTCCCATTGCCCTCCTCGCCTCCCCCCCCCCCCCCCTCGTCATCTGACTCCTCTCACCAAACAGCCGGAATCAGGCCTCCCCAGCTCCTCACTGGCATGCGTGGCGGGTAGACATCTCCTTGCACCATGGGAGGCACCAGCATCGTCCTCATCCACCAGAACAACCAACGCCTGCTTTATCATAAACAGTCTTACTTATTTGAAAGAATTGTTCAGAATCCCTGGTTGAGTTTCATAAGCATCTTCCTCCTGCTTGGGAGAGCGGAGGGCACGGTGGGGAGGATGCCACGTGCTCCAGAGCCTGTAGGCAGGGCTTCAGGACACTCCCTGACATGGGATCAGTGTGGGGATTCAAGTGTAGGCCTGCCTGGGACGCAGCATGAAGCACACTGGCCCTGACTGCGACCAGTACGAGGCTGGGCAGATGGCCTGACTCAGAGTCCCCCTCCTAAGTAGCGGGGTTCCCTGGACCACCCCACGCTCCAACTGCCACTCCCCCAACTGCTGCTCGGAACTTTGCTTCAGTCCCAGCCTGCCTGTCCCGTGGACGACCGCTGGCTCAGGAGCCGGGGAAGCTTTTGGAGGACCAGGTGAAAGCTTCGTTTTGTGATTTGGGCACCAGACAACTATAATTTCATGAGGAAAACTCAGCTGCCTTTGATTTTTGTTTGTTTGGTTTTGGTTTCAGTGCTTTGAAAACGTTGCTGCCTCTCGCCCTCCTGATTGGCAGGATGGCTGGGGAAGAAACCAGCCTGGTTATCTGAGCATCTTTTAATGCTTCTCAGCTCTGTGAAGATTGCTTTCTTCAGAGGAGCTCCAGACTTGATCAAAAAAGAAAAATCTTTTCTTTTTATATAAATAATACATGCTCATTATAAAAATTTATACTATTCAGAGGTATTCCCCAACTCTGCTGTGTTAGAGATAACCATATTAATAGTTTGTAGTGTATCTTTTCAGTCTCTGGAAATGTGTGTGTGTGTATAAAACAATGTGATCTTACTAGGTATTATTCTCTAACCCGACTTTTTAAAAAAGTGTTTTATTAATTTTTTAGAGAGAGAGATAGAAGCATTGATGTGAGAGAGATACATCGATCGGCTGCCTCCTGCATGCCCCCCACTGGGGATCGAGCCCACAACCCGGGCATGTGCCCTGACCGGGAATCAAACCGGCACCTCTCAGTCCATAGGACGACGCTCAGTCCACTGAGCCACACCGACCAGGCAAATCTGACTTTTTAAATTCAAAAGTGTATCAAAGTGAACTCACCACATCAGTCCAAATATATCTGCCTTTTTCTGGCTGAAATTTAATTGAACCATCCCCTAATGCTGGATAGTTAGCCTATTTTAAATTTTTTGCTGTTACAATGAATAATGTAATGAACTTCTTTATACACATATGGTTGCCTAGTTGTGTAGGTATTTTTATGGCATAAATTCCTAAAAATGTAATTAATGAATGTAAAGTAAGGCACATTTTGAATTTTGACAGATGTGTCTAAATTACTCACCAGAAAAGTTTACACACCTGCCAATACTTGTGAGGCTGCCTCTGGGCTGACTCAGCCACGGGGCAGAGGGGGCACATTGCCTAGCGCCCCTGACAGTTTTCGGGGTCATGAAAATTTTAACTTCTTTTAAAATCAGGAGAAAAAAATATAATACCAACGACTTTATAATATATAATGAATCCAGACTGGATTATATATTTTATGTACAAATGCAGCTGTAAAATATACTTTTCATATTTTTTATGGAGACGAGACCCAGGAAGGCAAATGTGTACAGGGCCCCTGCAAGTCATAATGTAGCCGTAGGTTCCCCATTTCTCCACATCCCTGCAACTCTGAGAATTAATTTTTTTTTTAGTTTTTGCCATTCCTTTGTGCAACTATGACATTTCACAATCGTTTCTGCTTGCAGTTCTTTGGTTATTTGTGAAGTAGGTAGCATCACCTAAGTTATTGATCATTGAAATGTCCTCTTTAATTGCCCATCTGTGTTCTTTTCTCATCTTCCTATTCAGTTGCTTATCTTTTCTTTGTTAAAATGTTGTTGTTTTTTACAGTATAGTAAATATTGAAAATTTTATTTTCATAATTTTGCATTTCAGATGTACTGGTATCTTTTTGTCATGATATTTAAAGGGTTCCTGCCCTGGCCGGTTTGGCTCAGTGGTTAGAGCGTCGGCCCGCGGACCAGAGAGACCCGGGTTCGGTTCCCGCTGAGGGCATGTACCTCAGTTGCAGTTTGTCCCCAGCCCTGGTTGGTCGTGTGGGTGGCAGCCACTCAATGTGTCCCTTTCACGTCCATGTTTCTCTCTCTCTCTCTTCCTCTCTCCCCCTCCTACTTTATCTGAATAAAAAATTTTAAAAAGAGGGTTCCTATACCCTGAGTCTGTCAGGCATTTCTTTTATGGTATCATTCTTACAAAGGTTTACACAAATATTCATTAATATTTTCTTGTAGAATATCTATGGCTATTATTATTTATGATAGTATCTTTAATTCACCTGGAATGCATTGTTGTAAAAGATATGAAATAGCTATTAAACTTTGTTTTCCAACATCATGGGACAATAATTTAAAATGCCATTTTTACCAAATATTAAATTCTCATATATACATGAGTCTATTTCTTGAATCTTTTCCCTCCGATTGATCCATTTACCTATTGGCATGCTAACACTACTTTTAATTATATAGCTTTATGATACTTCGATTTCTAATAAGGCAAATCACTTTTCCTTCTCTTTCCATTATTTTTCTTGATTATTCACACACATTTACTCTTTCTGACAAACTCTAGAGTTATGTTTTCAAGTACTAAAAAAAAACTCAGTGAATTTTGTAAAAATTGACAGATTAATTTGAGAAAGGACATCTTTACAAAATGTCTGCCTGTCCAAGAGCAGGGAATGTTGTTCAGACCTATTTACAAACACTCCCTAGTTTGTCTGAGTCCTGACCATCTGAGCAATCTCCTTCTCAAACAACTCCTTGGCTGTCTTTGTGGGTCAGGAGGCCAAGAGCAGGGGCTTGTCTGAGTCTTCTTGTCCCCAGGAGGTTCCTGGGGGCTTCTCTTTGGCCATTTTTGGTCCATGTAGTACTGGTTGTCTAAGAACCGTGTCCTGCTGCAAAGCTCTGTGGCAAAGCCCACCGCAGCCTCTTCTCCGGGTCTCTGCTCTCTTTGCTTCCACTTTCGCTTCCTCTGCTTCATTCTCCGCTGTGCCCAGTGTGATCTTTCTCGTCAAGTCCCTGTGGTCCCCTGCTGGAAAACCTCCAGTGATTCCTGTTCTGCTAGTTACTGATTGCTGCTGTAACAAATCACTACAAACGTAATGCCTTAAAACAACACGCATTTAGTATCTGGAAGTCAGGAGTCCAGAATCAGATTCGCTGGGCTAGAATCAAGGTGTCCGCAGGGCTGCATTCCTTCCCCGGGGGCTCTAGGGGAGGGTACATTTCCTACCTCTTCCAACTTCTAGAGGCCAACCTGCATTTCTTGGCTCATGGCCCCTTCCTTCATCTTCAAAGACAGCCACTGTATCTCTCTGACCTCTGCTTCTGTTGTCACATCTCCTTCTCTGACTCTGGTCTCCCTGCCTCCCCCTTGTAAGTATGATCGTAAGGACACGTGTGATTCTGTTGGGCTCGCCCAGAAAACCCAGGATCCTATCCCACCTTAAAGTCCTTAACTTAATCACATCTACAACTTTCCTTCTGCCATGTGAGGTACCATATTCATAGGTTCCAGGGATTAGGATGTGGACATTCTGGGGGACCAGTATTCTGCCTGCCACAGCCCTGGCCTTTGGGAAGAGCTTGGCTTGCCGACCTGCCCCAGGGCTCCTCTGCTCAAGCTCCTCCTACTCTCCCCCTGGAACTCCCTGCTCCAGCCCCACGAACTTCTTTCCGTTCCTGGAACCTGTCAGCTCTGCTTCCTCCAGTCCCTGCCCAGGCTGATTCCTCTGCCTGGGAAAGCCTTTCCCCACCTCTCACCTGACTAACTCCTACTCCCTCGCAGCCTTGGCTTAAACCTCGCCTTTTCCGGAAGCTTTGCCAACCTCGTCTACTCCTCGCATGCTCTTCCAGATTTCGCTGGGGAATCCTGTACCATCTTCCATTATTCCTGGCCCTGCATAAACTGTCGTTTGTTTGGTTATCTGCTCCTCCACATGTGAGCTCTCTGAGGGCAGAGGTGTGCCAAGCAGCTCCACACTTGGCACACAGAAGGAACTTATAACTCCTCGCTGAATGAATTTAATTTCATAATAGAGTGCAAATAGTTTTGCTCTATAGGCATCATCCTTAGAAAAGTATTTGTTCATCATTTATTCAACAAATATTTATTGAGCACTGACTTGGTTAGTACTGAGCCAAGGGAGTTAAAATAAGGGAAAATTGTTGGAGTGTGATGAGGATGGTGTGGTTGCAGCTGTATGACCATAAGGACCTGAATAACAATTTTCCCCTTTCAGAAAAATGGACTTGGAGGTCAGTGAACCAATAGACTTTAGTACTGGAGATCACCAACATCTGGTCCGGAAAGCAGCAGGTGATAACACCCAGACCAAATCTAAGAAGTCCCACGAAACTTCATCTTCACCTAAGCAACAAAAAGCTCATGGAAAACCACATTCAAATACTCGGCAGAAAGTGGACTCCTACGTTATAGAAATTTCAGATGAGACCAACCCCACTGGCAGCAACACGTTAGCCAGCCCGTTCTCAGAAGCATCAGTCCGCAGAGGTGAGAATGAAGACATTACCTTTTGGGGAGAGAAAAGCACATGTTCTCTTAAAATGTTTCCAACAGAGTGGATTGTCAGAAAGATTGAATTTTGCTTTTAGCTTTTCCCAGCCATGCTTTACCATGACACAGGGTGTAGGGCCGCTGTGATGGGCCGCCCCCGAGTTGTCCAGGGCATTCAGAAATTCCTATAAACGTATTATAGTGAACAACTTGTGGTTTTCTTAGGAATTATCAATCAGTCGTCAGTTGTAGAATGTTCTCACCTACCTACAATGTAATACCATACTATTGGCTTCGGTGTTAAAGAACATTAATTCAGGGCCCTAGATATTAATTCTGTCCAGGAAATACATTCAGCTGTGAGTAAAGAAACCTAAAAAATGGTGGCTTAAATACATGAGAAGTATTGTTCTTTCATGAAATATGAAGTTCAAAGGTACGAAATTCAAGGTAAATGCCGCAGGTCCCCGTGACCACTGCCCCCCTTAGGCCTTGTTAGGGCCTGGACAGCTTGAAGGTGGACCATGAGCTTTGAATGCCATTGCTGTCTCCGTGTGGCCCTCATCCTCCGATGGCTGGAAAGTTCCTTTTGGAGCTCTAGCCTTCCAGGTAGGTAAAGACAAAGGGAAAAAAAAAAAAAAAGGCCAAGGCTGATCTGCCACCCTGACAACTCCAGGGGCGCCATTCATGGACAGATGTCCTTCACGTCCTCCAAATTTGACCTCAGTTCAGAGGCTTTCCCAGAAACCACACCCAAGAGTTTCCAATTACATGTCATTGACTCTCCCTGGACCACGTGGCCACCTCCCTCTGCAGTTTTTCAGTTGGGTCCATTGCCACCTTTAACAAGATCTGGGTTAGACAGTGAGGGCATGGGGGAGAATGGATGTCACTAAGCAACTAGCCACCTCTGCCACAGGTGCCAGTCCTTTCTCACTGGGGGTCGCACCCGGGGAAGATGACTGCAGTTAGTCCTCCCGGCCCCGTAGATGGAGTCGTGGTCGTGCCACGTCAGGAGGAACCGAGGAGCGAGGGCTTATGACGGAAAGTGCATGTGAAGCCCCCTCACCACCAACAGTTAGTTACTTGTGTCTGCCTCTCCTGGAGGGCAGAGGCTGCCCCGCTCCCCAGTTTTATGGTCTATAAGATGAAAGTGCTATGGAAAAAAGGAAATGTAAAACTGGTAATGGATTAAGAGTTACCAGGCTAGGGAGCTACAATTTTTTAAAACAGCTTTATGGAGATATATTTTTACAAATCATAAATTTCATCCTTTTGAAGTGTCCAATTCAGTGATTGTTAGTATATTGGTAGTTTTGTAATTCATATCCATCGGCAGTCACTACCCACCCCTTCTCCTCCTGGTCTCTGCCAACCACTTCGTTACTGTCTGTCTCTATGGATTTGACTAGTCTAGACATGTCATGTAAATGGAATCGTATAACATGTGGTCGTTTGTGACTGCCTTCTTTCACATAGCATGGTGTTTTCAAGGTTCACGCGTGTTGCAGCACGTGTCAGTACGTCATTCCTTCTTTATGGCTGTGTAGTATTCTATTCCTTCTTTATGGCTGTGTAGTGTTCCATTGCCTCGAGAGAACCCACTTTATTTATCCATGTCTCAGTTGACAGACATTTGGGTTGTTTCCTCTTTTTGGTTATGATGAATAACGCTGTGATCAACATTCATATATAAGTTTTGGTGTAGATATGTGTCTTCATTTCTTTTGGGTAAGTACCTAGGAATTGCTGAGCTATAAGGTAACTTTATGTTTAATATTTGAAGACGTGCCAAACTTTTTCAAAGCGGCTGTACCTTTTTACATCCCAACCAGCAATGTGTGAGGGTTTCTGTTTCCCTGCACCCTCGTCAGGACGCTATTGTCTGTCTTTCTATTACAGTCATTCTAGTGGGTGTGAAAGGGTATCTCACTGCAGTTTGGGTTTGCATTTCCCTAATGACTAATCGATGTCGAGCACCTTTTCACCTGTTTATAGGCCACTGAAGAACTGTCTTATCGAATCCTTTGCCCACTTTTTAGAAAACAACGATCATTTTACTAGCTGTCATGATTCTGTGGGTTGACTGGGCTCGGGTGGGGAGTTCTCGTGTTGGTTGTGATTGGAGGCTTCTGTGCAGTTTTAACCAGATGGCAGCTGAAGCTGCAGTGGCCATTAAGATCCTCTGACAGACTGGCAGCTGGTGTTGGTTTTGTGGGTCTCTTCTTGTGACTTGAGCTTCTCATCACATGGCAGCTGGTCCCAGGAAGAAGTCTACCAGGTGGACAAGCCCCAGTGTGCAAGCCATTTATCAAGCCTCTGCTTATAGTCCACATGCCACCTTTCACTGGGCAACTCCGGTCAGGTGGCCAAGCCCAGTGTCAGTGTGGGAGGGCACTAACCACACGAGCTCTGCCTTTTTAAATTGTTATTTGTCTTCTTGTTATTGAATTATAATTCTTAAAAAAATTTTTTTTCTTTATTGATTTTAGAGAGAGGAAGGGAGAGGGAGAGAGAGATAGAAACATCAATGAGCCCTGGCCGGTTTGGCTCAGCGGTTAGAACGTCGGCCTGCAGACCAGAGTCCCAGGTTCGGTTCCCGCTAAGGGCACGTACCTCGGTTGCAGTTTGTCCCCGGCCCCGGGTGGGGTCGTGTGGGTGGCAACCACTTGATGTGTCTCTCTCACGTCGATGTTTTTCTCTCTCTCTTCCTCCCTCTCTTCCTTCTGCTCTATCTGAAGATAAATGCAAAAATGTCCTCGGGTGAGGATAAAAAAAAAAAAAAAAAAAGGAAGAAAGAAACATCGATGAGAGAGAACATCGATTGGCCGCCTCCTGCATGCCCCCCACTGGGGATCAGGCCCACAACCTGGGCTTGTGCCCTGAACAGAAATCGAACCCGTGACCTCTTGGTGCATGGGTCGATGCTCAACCACTGAGCCACACCAGCCTGGCTTGAATTGTAATTCTTTATGTATTCTAAATATGTCTCTTACCAGATATATGATTTGCAAATATTTCCCCCCCTGTTTTTGGGTTTTCTTTTACTTTCTTGATGGTATCATTTGAAGCACAAAGCTTTTACTATTGATGCAATCCAATTTACCTGTTTCTTTCTTTGCTTGTGTTTTAGGCACCATGTCTTTAAAAAGGATTGCCTAATCCATGCTTACAGAGATTTACACGTGCGCTGCCTTCCAAGAGTTCATTTCTTGTATCTATCGTCCATTTTTAACTCGCTGACTGTTTGTGCGGATGACATGGGGAAAGGGTGCAAATTCACCCTCTGGGATGTGTATGTCCAGCTGCCCCGCATCATTTGTTGAAACGACTGTTCATTCTCCGTTGAATTTTTCTTGATTTTAACATTTGTTAAAAATCAATTGGCCATAAATGTAAGAAATTATTTCTGGATGTTCAGTTCTACTCCACTGATCTACATATCTGGTCTTATGAGGCTGGGCCACATTTGATATGTATTCCCTCACAGTCCCCGATACACGGTAGATGTGACATTAATGTTAACGAAATGACTATTTTAATGCAGGCAGCACACACGTGTCCTGGTATGTTCATGAAGGTGGCCCAGGCTCCTCTCTCCCCTGTCACACTTCCTACGCACAGAAACCACCCAGCAAAAGGACACAGTTGTGACCCTCTAAGGCTAAGTCAACTTTAAGCAGCATTTCTCTTCTTCCTTTTAAAATTGGTATAAAGGCACAGAAAAGGAGACTGTCGTTAGCAGCACTGCGTTCAGGGGGCTCAGAAACACCGTCAGTAGGAGTGAGCGAAGAGGTGCTCTGCACTCCTGCTCCGCGGGCCTCACCCCGCCTCGCCAGGTTACCAGTTCCGCACAGGTGGGAGGGCAGGGTGTGCCTAAGGGCAGGTGGAGGGAGAGAAAAGCGGTGGGAAAGCTCTGCAAACTCCCTGCAGCCCAAGCCCAGGCCCGAGGGGGAAGGCTCGCTCAGCCAGCGCACCCTGAGGGCCCGCTGCAGCTGCGCCAGGGCCGAGCCGGATCCTGCAGGGGGTCTGGGCTTCTGCGCCCTTCAGATCCCTTTGGGGCCTAAAGAGGACAGGGTGTGCATCAGGAGGAACTCAGTGCCTAAATTTGTCTGTAACACTTTGGGGCTCCCGTGGACACACTGTCAGATCCCCAAACACTCGGACCACCCAGGCTGCCCCCCTCGAGGTCTGCAGGCGCGTCGCTGGGCGGACTCCAAACTGCTCACCACGTCCCGCCCTCAGAAAGCAGAGGAGACCGTCCTTCAGCATCAGAACGGGGCCATCACACGTATATTTTTGCTTTTGAATATTATGCCACAAAAAATAACGTTTCTGTCTCCTCAGCTTTCATTACAAAAGTGTTCCTCCTCCTGTCGGCTCAGCTGATGACCACGGGGGTCATCATCAGCGTGTTTCTTTTCTGGTAAGTCTCCGCGGCTGATGTCAGTGACACCTGAGTTGTTCACACCTGTCACTGTCAGTCATTTAGAGTTCCCCTTTCCCGCGACATGGTTTTACTTCTACTTAAGTATTACCTTAGTTAGCAAAATTAGCTACTTATGGAGTAAAACTATTGATTTTTTTTTTTTTAACCAGGGCAGATTTAAAAAATTGGGTACGCAAGAATGCCTGGTTCACCTATTCCATCTTGTAAGTATTATTGGATTTAATAAAAACTGGGTTTTCTACTAGCTATTGATTGAAGTTCTTCATTAAAAATTAGGTAAAGATATAACATTCTTTTTTATATAGCTATTTATTTTTTCCCACCACTTTTTTTTTTTTTTTAATCCTCACTGGAGGACATTTTTTGCATTTATCTTCAGATAGAGTGGGAGGGAGAGAGGGAGAAAGAGAGAGAGAGAAACATCAATGTGAGAGAGACACATCAACTGGTTGCCACCTACAAGACCCCAACCGGGGCCAGGGACAAACTGCAACCAAGGTACGTGCCCTTAGCGAGAACCGAACCTGGGACTCTCTGGTCTGTGGACCGATGCTCTAACCACTGACCCAAAACGGCCAGGGCTCCCACCACTTCTTAATTTGTTTTTGGTTAATCCTCATCCAAGGGTATTTTTTGATTGATTTTTAGTGAGTGGAAAGGAGGGAGGGAGGGGGAAAAGGGGAGAGGAGGAGAAGGGGAGAGAAACATCACATTGATTGGTTGCCTCCGGAACATGCCTGACCAGGACTAGGCATCAAACCCGCAACCCAGGTAGGTGCCCCCGACTGGGAATCCAACCTGACACCCTTCAGTGCGGGGCCCACACTCTAACCACTGAGCCACACCCATCACCTTTTATTCCCACTACACCCTCCTCCACCTCCTCCCCCACCCCTACTCCCAAAGATGCAACATTCTCCAAATGACAAAATTATAGAGATGGAAGACAAGCAGCCCTGGCTGGTGTGGCTCAGTGGTTAGAGCATTGGTCCATGGACCAAAGGGTCGGGTTTGATTCCCAGTCAGGAGCATGTGCCTGGGTTGAAGATCAACAAAACAGGGAAAACAAGCAACTTAGTGGTTGCCAGGAGTTAGGGGAGTATGTGTGTTACCATAAAGGCATGGCACAAGGAGATCTTTGTTGATGTTTTAATGATGGGATTGTTTCACATCTTGATTGTGGTTCTGGTTACATGTATCTACACATAGATTCCTGTCACAGTTCTATGATATAGTGTTCTATATCCACACTGTACCAATGTCAAATTACTGGTTTTGGTATTAGTATTATACTGTAAATAATGTAAGATGTAACCATCACGGTAACCATTATGGGAAACTAAGTAAAGGGTACCCAGGACCTCTCTGTCCCTCTGCAACTTCCTGTAAATCCACAGTTATTTCAAAATAAAAAGTTTAAAAAAGAACCCACAAGTTGTCTGTGGATGGCGATGAGTAAAGTTAGTTTTAAAAGTTAAAAAAAAAAAAAAGAGGTAAAGGTAATAATCCACATTTTTGTTTACTTTATAATACCATATAATGATACCTATATCTCTATCTACCTGTATCACATGATGTAATCATTGGAAGCAAATAACACATGGTTTTTCAATTATCCTCAGCCCAGCATTTTTCTTTGTGTTCATCCTGCTTGCTTGCTGTGGGAAACTCCGCCGTCAGGTGCCTGCAAATTACATCCTCCTGGGATTATTTGTAAGTAAACCTTGTTAGCTCATCTCTGAAATATACTTTTGTCACATTATTTAATTCATTCCTTGTATTGTGGAAACCTTTCCTGTGGATAATACAGATGGAAATTATTTGTGAGACATTCTTTTGGCTGAATTCTGGTTTCAAAGACGTCATAAACTTACTTATGAGACAGTATCCACAGCCTTCTGGTAAACTGGAGAATCCGGGGACCCTGGGCTGCTGCTCTCGGAGGCCACACAGGGAACCCACTCCCACATCTGTGCTGCATTTGAGGAATAGTTAACCTCACTGTCCCTGGACCCTTGTCAGGAACAACAAACATATTGTGTTACAGAGAGTGGGTGCCACATTTAGTTCACAAACTTATGTGCAAGAAAAAGAAATTTTTATTTTTGTAAAACTTACTGTATTTCTATTTCAAGTCTCACTGGGAGCAGAAACCATCTCAGCTGAGGTTCTCCCTATTTCCCCACCAGGAGGCCTTCTCCAGTTCCGGAGAGGTGGGGGCCCTGTCTTCTGGTCCTTGGCTCTTCTCATTGATCCGAGGTCTGGTCTGGTCCTGGTTTCACCAGCGCCTCCTTATGGGGCTTCCACTCACCAGGCCTCAGCACACGGGCACTTTCTCTGGGCCTCAGTGCTGCTCTGGGCCACAGAAGCCTGTGTGACCCCTTTCCTTGCCACCAGTTCCTTTCTGTGCTGCCCACGGGGATCCTAGGCTCTCACCAACTCTCAGCAGGAATCTGGAGTGCCTAGATTTTTAAAACCTAAATAAAATCAGAATTTCTATCATTTTACTCCGAGCCACCCCAGAGGAGAGCACAGGGCTTCTCCTCAGGATCTCAGTAGCACCGAAGCATCATTCCCCCTCCCCTGGCTCCTCTGTCTGCTTCCCAGTCAGGCCAAACCTCTCGCTTCCCGGGATAGTGGTCTCTCTGAAACTCACCGATAGTAAGCATTTGCTTTCTTGAACAATCCAGAACAGTCTCAGTGACTCAGTGTGTTGGCAAGTGATTCTTTGTGGGAGAGCTGGCATTTCCTCCCAAGCACTGCTGACCACCCTCCCGTGTGAAGATTCATTTACCAACTGACTTATTCCTCATCTGGTTCCATATCAAATTTGAGGTAGCTAATAAAAATGCCCATAGAATAAATTAAGATAAATTGGTGGGGATAATTATAAACTAGCAACATTTTCACAAAGTTAATGGCAAATTTGTTTCCAGTTACTTATCCAATGAAGGATGAATTTGGTACATTTAAAAAAGCAACAACATAATGCTGGTGTGGCTCAGTGGATGAGCATCAGCGCAGGCACCAAGAGGTCGCCGGTTCGATTCCCGGTCAGGTCACATGCCCAGGTTGTGGGCCTGATCCCTGGTGGGGGGTGTGCAGGGGAGCGGCCATCGATGTCCTCTCTCATTGGTGTTTCTCTCCCTCTCTCCCTCTCCCTTCCTCTCTCTCTAAAAGCAATAAAGAAAAAATATATTAAAAAAACATAAATTGGTGGAGAAATATGATGGGAAAAAATAAGGGTAGGAAAATAAAGCCAGTGGTTAGATTAGTCCACAAAATGCATAGCCCTAGGCACTTGAATGTTGAGCCTGAATTTGGATCTGCGCCTCCTGGTGGCCAAAGTGAGCAAGGACAAATGGCCAAAGGTGAGACATTCATACCCAGCAGAGAGCGTCCAGTGTGATTTCTATGTCCAGGAGAATAGTTTCTTCCCCAGACCGGAGAAGACTGGCTCTCTAATGCCCACATTTGGGCAGTTTCTCAGCTGCCAGAGCATTGCAGAGACTTTCTTAAATGGGGTGGATACCCTGCTCATTGACCATGTGAGCAAGTGGGGTCTCCCAGCCTGCACACACTCAGGAAGGGGTTGGGGGCTAAAATCCAAACAGAAAGATACTGAGAATCCTGGAGCAGAATCGATGGGGGTGGGGGGTATTTTTCCAGAAATTTTTGAATTTTTTATTTTAAAATGTTCAATGGTTTTATTATTATTATTATTATTATTATTATTATTATTATTATTACAAGAAGAGATCAAAGCTATAGATCTTAAAGGAAGCTCTCGTTTCTGAGGTTTTTCTGTTTACCCTAAAGCAGGTAAAGCCTGGGAAAAGAAATATTATAGAGCGGTAAGAATTAGTTGTATTTTCTAGACTTAACTCTTGCCCAAGTGTTAGGTAATAAATGGAGAAAACCATTTCAGAAAAGGAGGTGAAGGAAAACACTGAAGACGGCTTTCGTCCCATGGAACTGTGGTCCCTTGAGCCCAGATTCTGAGCTCTGGAAACCATCGGGCAGATTCGACTTCTAAGGCCTCTTGTTACTTACTGTCCTGCTCTTGGGAAAACTGAAGGGGGGTTTCCAGCTTGAAATCATTCCTCTCCTTCCTCCCATCCTCCCTCTCTCCCCCCTTCTCTGTCTCTCTCTCTCTCGCATACACTTCTTCCATGTGCTCCTGAAGATGAAGAAATATGAAACAATTGAGCAAGTAGAAGAAAATTAACCTTGAGAAGAAGGTCAGGAGCAAGCACATTATTATTACTTAAAAATTTTTTTTTTTTTTATCCTCATCCGAGGACATTTTTGCATTTATCTTCAGATAGAGCAGGAGGGAGAGAGGGAGGAAGAGAGAGAGAGAAACATCGATGTGAGAGAGATACATTGACTGGTTGCCACCCACACAACCCCAACCAGGGCCAGGGACAAACTGCAGCCGAGGTTCATGCCCTTAGCGGGAACCTAACCCGGGACTTTCGGGTCCGCGGGCCGACGCTCTACCCACTGAGCCAAACCGACCAGGGCTATTATTACTTTTTAATTTTTTTTTTCTTTATTGATTTTAGAGAGAGAAGCATCGATGAGAGAGAAACATTGATTGGCCGCCTCCTGCATGCCCCCCACTGGGGATCTGGCTCACAACCTGGGCATGTGCCCTGACCGGGAATTGAACCGGCGACCTCTTGGTGCATAGGTCGCCGTGCAACCACTGAGCCACACCGGCCGAGCAGGAGCATGCACATTACTAAGCTATCATGTATGCCCTGGCCCGGTGACTCAGTTGGTTGGGCGTCGTCCTGTACATCAAAAGGTTGCAGGTTCGCCGGGCTGGTGTGGCTCACTGCTTGAGTGTCGACCCATGCACCAAGAAGTCGTCGCTTCAGTTTCCGGTCAGGGCACATGCCCAGGTTGTGGGCCAAATCCCCAGTGGGGGGCATGCAGGAGGTGGCCAATCAATGTTCTCTTTCATTGATGTTTCTCTCTCTCTCCCTCTCCTTTCCTCTCTCTCTAGAATCAATAAATAAAAAATATTAAAAAAAAGAAAAAGGTTGTGGGTTTGATTCCCAGTAGGAGCACACACCTGGATTGCAGGTTAGATCCCTGGTTGGAGTGCGTCCTCATTTTTATTCCCCGACACTGGAAGATTCTTTTCTGGCTCTTGTGGGTCAGCAGAGTCTCTGGATTCACTTCTGATGGAGCGTCCTCCCCTCTAGGGAATGTCCCCAGGCCCTGCAGCCTCTCCCTGCTCACTGTGAAGTCCTGGAGAGGGCTGTAGGCCTGGGCACATCCTCCTGGGTGGCTGCCTGCTGGCGCTCAGCACCGGCCTCTCCCCTCACTGCCCCATCCCTGGCCGTCTGGCCCATGGGAACCCTACAGCCCAGGCAGCCCCACTGCCGCAGCTATTGTCTGAGCCCTGGACGGCGCCTGCAGGGGCAGCTCACACTCTGTAAATAAGTGCCATCTGCCTCCTTTTTGTTTTTTCCCCTCACCCGAGGACATTTCTCTATTTTGTTCAGATAGAGTGGGAAGGAGAGAGAGGAAGAGAGAGAAAGAAACATCGATGTGAAAGGGATGCATCAGGTGGCTGCCTCCTGCACGACCCCAACCAGGGCCGGGGACAAACTGCAACCGAGGTAGGTGCCCTTGACCGGACTCGAACCCGCGACTCATTGGTCCGCGGGCCGATGCTCTAACAGCTGAGCCAAACCAGCCAGGGCCCACCTGCCTCCTCTTACTGAGCAGGTCTCATTCCTCATCCCACCGCTGAGGTTTGAAGAAGTATTTTCTTTGCACCCAGCACCATGGGAAAGGTCAATGGTGAAACTGTCGGTGAAGCCATGGTAGAAACAGCATATCCTGCTCTGGTAAAATGTAACAATTCTGTGCGGATGGCCCCGTTTGACTAGTGATAACATGGTCTACAGATAAACCCTTTCAGTGGGTTTCCACGTCTCCAATCATTACATATGTAATTCACTAAATACGTTGAAAGTTGCTATTGTGGCCTAAAAGTTTTTTACTAATAAGTGCATTTTCTCTTGTTAGCCTTAGGGAGAATGTTAAGGACATGTTTAGTTGTACTGTTCACTTTTTATAAGCATCTGCCCTGTAGCTTGTGCGCTGGGGTTGTGTGTGTTCCCACGCTCCCAGACCCTGCCGCACACACAGCTCGGCCGTCGGGACGCTGGGCTTCAGGGGCTTCTGACTGATTGCGATTTTTGTTTTAGACAGTTCTTCAAGGTCTGCTGCTAGGAGTCATATCAGTGTAAGTCTGTGATACCCATTTTCTCTTTTGTGTGGGCTTTTCCTCAGTGGTATGTGACAATAATCACAGTCTCTGGTTTCAGTTTCTATAATGCTGAGGAGGTGTTATGGGCCACAGCAGCGACCGCTCTGGTGACGTTATCGCTCACGTTGTTTGCTCTTCAAACAAAAGTATGTATTACTGGAATAGGTTTCTGTCACGAGGGAGTGTGTGCACTTGTTCCCCTGCCCCCTTCTCCTCCCTCCTCTCTGCTGTCCTGTGGGACTCACCTCCGTGGCCTCCTCTCTCGCCGGCTTCTGGCTTGCCCAGTACACACCTTGAGAAAGTAAAAAGAAACAGGTGAAATTAATTTTGATAATAGATTTCACTTAATCCAATATATGCAAAGCGTTATCATTTCAACAATTACTCAATAGGACAAAAATATTAATGAGCTTGTTTACATTCTTTTTTTGAATTAAAATTCAAATCCAGTGTGTATACCGACCGCACATCTCAGTTTGGACTTGCCATGTTCAAGTGCTCAGTAGCCAGGTATTGGAAGCACACTCATAGACAAGCTTTTAGCAGCATCAGAATCTCCTGGAAAGCTTGCTAAACCGTAGATCGCTGGCTCCACCCCCGGACCTGGAGGTCGGGGGGAGGGGGGCCCAACACTCGCAATCCCAGGTGGTGCTGTGCCGCTGGCCTGAGACCCACGCTGGGTGATGGAGGACTGCAGATTATATTCTTTTGGTGTGTTAAGTGTAGGGAGTGAGGACAGAAATAGAGGAACTAGGAAAAAAAAACTTGCAAGAAAATGTCTTGAATTCAAGGATCTTCTTTTGCTGCACAATCCCATATTTTTAGGCCAGAAGATGATAAATATTCCCCTTTCTTTAAAAAAAACCCTTAATCCTCCCCCCACTCCAGGCTGATTTGGTCACTGATTTATAAAGGCAAACCCAAAAAGTATATTAATAAATTTCAAAATTACAAAAGAATCATTAACAGTAATTTTTGAAAGCTTATACTTTATATATATATATATATATATATATATATATATATATATATATATATATAAAATTTAAAGATATGCCTACAAATGTGAAAAAGGTACTCAGTTAACCTGTTGGTCTATTTTATCTCATTAATGTATTCTATGAACACACTTTAAAATATGAATAATTATGATTGTAATTATGACCATACTATACATAGAAATGTACATCCTACTCATTCAATGTAACTTTTTATTAGGGAAAATTATATATAAATATAAAAATAGAGTAGTATAATGAACCCCCATGCACCCATTACCCAGTTTCAACCATTATCACCTATTATTTCAACCATAGTCCTACCGTCTCCCTCCAGCAGCAAGTCCCAGGCAATATGACACTTTTTATGTGGCATTTTCAGTGGTTGGGGCTAATGGGTTTCCATGGTCCTCGGAACTGGCCTGGTGAGCTCTTGGCAGACGGGCCAGTTTCTGTCTGTGGGCTGAAGGCGGAGCCCTGACCCTCCTGGAATCCCCGTAGACGGTGACTGTGTTGTGTCCTGTGCTGTTTCCTCAGTGGGACTTCACCCTGCTGAATGGAGTGCTGTTCGTCTCCGTCATCGTACTCCTTATCTATGGAATTCTCTTGCTCTTCATACAGTCATATGTAAGTGGGATCTCACCCTGAAATCTCCGAGAATCGTTAGAAATTGGGTGGAGTGCTGGTGGTGGTGGAATGGGTCCCCTGAGAAGACGCCATGGAGATGGGAAGGGGAGGACTTTCACGGGAGAAATGTCTGCAAGAGGAACGGGGTGGGGGAGCTGACGAAGGCTGGAAGAGTGGTCAGGCCGCGAGGGCAAATGTGACCCCAAGTGAAGGACAGGGAGGGGGTCGGGGGCAGCATTCCAGACTGTGGACAGTTCAGCAAGGCCACCAGGAGGTCCTGGAGCTGAAGTCGACCATCGCAGCACAGTGGTCCCGTGTCTCCCAGGAAGGGCCCTGCTGCACCCACCAGTGACAGAAGTGGAAGTGTGGCCCGGGAGCAAACCGCGGTGGGCGCTGGGTCAGTGACACTCCTTTCCCAGCAGCTGCAAGTCCGTGAAGCCGGTCCCAGTGGCTGCCCAGTGCGGCGCGGTGTGGCTGGGTACCATGGACAGGGGTCTGGGGCATGAAGGTGGAACTCCCGCCCTCCACTAGAGCTGTCCTTCCCTCAGAGGAGCTCGGGGTGAACCCACCCACAGGGAAAATAGACTCCTTGGGTACTGCTTGTTTGAGTTTGGGGAGTGGAGAGATGGGCTATTTGGGAATTTTCCAACAGCAGCCTAGAGGAGGCTCCTTATTTCCAGTTCCAGCTTGTTTTTTTCTTTTTTCCCTTTTTTGCTTTAATCTATTCATTGACTTCTTTTTTTTTTTTTCTCTATTGATTTTTGAGAGAGAGGTAGGGAGAGAGAGAGAAACATCGATTGGCCGCCTCCTGCACGCCCCTCACTGGAGATTGGGCCCACAACCTGGGCATGTGCCCTGACCGGGAATCGAACCGGCGACCTCTTGGTGCATGGGTCCGCGCTCAACCACTGAGCCACACTGGCCGGGCTATTCATTGACTTCTTACTAGACATCAGACATAGGCCCATGTGTTTTTCCCTTAGGCATCACATCTAATTCTTGCAACATTCCTGAAAAGTATATATCTTACTTATTTTATAGATACGAAAACAGGTTCAAAGAAATGAAACAGTTCATCCTAGTTCACACCGGGAGTAGGTGGGGCCAAAGCCAGAGCTGTGAGTCCGGTGCCCATGCTCCTCCTCCCAGGTCGCCATGGCCGTGGGCTGAGGCTGGAGGGGTGGGGGGTGGAGGCGCAGGATCTGGACCACGGTCCAGCTGCCAGCGGCCCCAGGGTGGAGACCCCGCTGGAGGCCAGGTCCACCGGACTAACACCCCAAGGCCAGCGTGGTCCAGCTGCTGAGTCAAAGAGCTTCTGTGGACTCACTCGGTGATCTCAGGCACAGAACTAACAGTTCTGCCTGCGCTGGTTTAGCTTTATGAATGACCATTAGGCTTATAGCTTTGGAGGTAGCGTCTGTACTGTAGAGATAAATTCAAAGACATCGCAAAGATATATCTTAAAAGGCCAGAGGGCTCCATGTATTATTGTTGATGGTAGCACAGACATTGGCAGCAATAATACAAGTATTTGTTAGATGGGTTCCGTAAGTCTTTATAATAGGTGCAGTTAATAAATTGTGTTTGTAAGTGAATTCTCCTTCCCATTCTAGATTTCCTTCCACGGCCTGGCCGGGTAGCTCACTTGGTTAGAACATTGTCCCAATATGCCAAGGTTGTGGGTTCGATCCCCAGTCGTGGCACATGTAAGAATCAACCAGTGAATGCAGAAATGCGTGGAACAACAAGTCGATGTCTCTCTCTCTCTCTCTCTCTCTCTCAAATCAATACATTAAAAAATTAAAATATAAATTTCCTGTCCTGGCTGGTGTGGCTCAGTTGGCTGATTGCTGTCTCATACACCAAAGGGTGTCAGGTTCAGTTCCCGGTCAGGGCACCTGCCCAGGTTTCGGATTCGGTCCCTGGTTGGTGTGTGTGCTGGAGGCAATGGATCAATGTTTCTCTCTCTCTCTCTCTCTCTCTCTTTCTCTCTCTCTCTCTCTCTCTTCCTTCCTCTCTCTCTCAAATCCATAAAAACATATGTATGTATATACATTTCCTTTTACAAATATCTACCACATGTAATCGTACACATGTATAAATGGAAGACTTTGACAGAACCTTGTCCTAAGTACACATGCTTGTTTGACTGGCCGTTTTGAATTCTTCAGGTTCCAGGAACCAGGTGTTTCCTTACCATTAGCTCAGTCTGGAAACTCTGTGTCCTTCACCAAGCCCCTTCCCTCGTTAGCAGAGTGCTCTGCCCGTCCCTCTGGGGCCAGGTTCCTGTCCTGAAGAGCGAATGCCACCGTTATCCTCAGATGTTATATCCCACTCTCTTGTCCTCTCCACACAGAGCCAAACCTTTGGGCACTGAGACCAGTCTCATATTGTGGTTAGGGCTGTTTTGGTTGCAAGGAACAGATAGATACGGCTCAGACTAGCTCGAGGCAGAGACCCAAGGGAATCTCGTGGAACTTCCAGAAGAGCCAGGGTTCCCGGGAATGGAAACCTCCCCTTCCTCTCCTGGGCTGAGCTGTGCAGTAATAGCTCCAGCACCAGCTAATAACACCACGGCCTCTGCTGCTCGGATCCCTCTATCCTGAACATTGGTTTCTGACCGGCCTGGAGCAACTGTCTGTGCCCGATCACACATAAGAGGCTCCTGGTCAGTGAAGAGATTGGCTGCTGTTGGAGTGAACACTTTCCATCTCTCCTCAGTCAGCTCCAGGATGGTGTGTGAGGGCCACATTCCCAGAGACCTGCTCCGAGAGCTGAGGGCAGTGCAGGGTCTATGGAAGGGCTTGTGGATGGGGCAGAAAGTGAAGCACACCCAGTGCCTTCTGCTCTCGGCCAGGCATGAAATGCATCCGTGAGCACTCACGTGAAGGACCATACTGGGCATGTGCAAGGCTAGTTTCCATCTGCTTGCTGAGTGGCATGGAGGGGATGCTGTCGGCCCATTACGTTCAAATGAGACAAATTCCCTCACAGATTTGACTCTCTTAATAGTGGGCCCTTATCTAATAGCAGTGACCTAAGTGAGCCCTTCTGTTCTTTCAGATCTTGTTCTGAACATTCTGTTGTTCCTTTCTTTTTGCAGTGGTTGCATCTGTTGTATGCTGGACTTGGAACTGTGATCTTCTCATTTGTGAGTCTTCTCCCCCTTAAACAAAAGTATGGTACAGGCACCAAAGGTGCGCCTCCGCCCCTGTGCCAAGTGTGGAGTCAAGCAGAGTCAAGCACTCACTGGAAAGCGCTCCTGGAGACTTGTCTCTCCTTCTCCTCTTCTTCCTCCTCCTTTTACCAGGATGATTTCAGGGCACTTTTAAGTTCACAGCAAAATCAAGAGGAAGATACAGAGATTTCCCATGCACCCCTGCCCCACACATGCACAGCCTCCCCTATTACCAACACTCCCAGAGCGGTACACCTGTTACACTGATGAACCTACATGCACGTGTTAATATCACCCAACGTCCATAGTGTACATTCGGGTTCGCTCTCGGTGTACAGTCTATGGATTTGGATAAACTACAATAAACGACATGTTCCATCATTATGGTATACGGAATATTTTCACTGCTCTGAATACCCTCCGTGCTCTGCCTATCCATTCCTCCCCTAGCCCCGATCCCTGGCAACCACTGACCTTTTCACTGTTTCCAAGTGTTGTCTTTTCCAGAATGTCATATAGTTGCAATCATACAGCATGTAGCCTTCTGATTGGCTTCTTTCACTTAGTGAGGTGCACTTAGGGTCCTGTGTGTCTTTTCACGGCTCCAGAGCTCATTTCGGTCCCTGTGTATCGCAGTCTATGTATCCACCCACCTACTGAAGGACATCTTGGTTGCTCCCAAGTTCTGGTAACTGCATGGAGCTGCTCTGAACATCCATGTACAGGTTTTTGTGTGAACACGAGTTTTCAACTCCGTTGGGTCAATACCAAGGAGTGTGACTGCTGGGTCAATGGTCAAAGTAAGACCCTTCTCCCACGTTGCTGGAAGCACATGGGGAGAGGGGAGGGAAACGGGGAGAAAGGACGCAGCGGTCCAGGTGAGGCTGCTGCTTTGCACGCCCAGCCTTGAATTTGCCTCCCTTCTCTGCCACGCTGATCACTCACGTTCATCTTCCCTCATTCTATTTTGGAAATACTGACATCATCATAAAGCTCCAGGAATTCAGAATTCTTGCTGTGTCAATCTCACTGTTGGGGAAACATTTTACTTTCATTCTTCGTTCAGCAAGAACGTGTGGGAAATGGCAAACGCAGGGCATTTTGTAGTTTACGCCGTGTCCAGTGGGCCCAGCTGGACCACAGCGTTGACTAAAGGCGTGGGCTCTGGACTGGGAAAGCCAAGGCAGGCCCACAGATCTGGCCCCACCGGCTTCTGCAATATATGTATCGATGCTAGAACAGTTTTCCCAGATGGTTTAGGACAGTTATTTAATAGACATGAACAATTTAAGTAGCACATTTTTTCTTTTCTTTCAGTACTTGGTGATGGACGTGCAGCTGATGGTGGGAGGGCGCCACCACCACTCCAACCTGGACCCCGAAGAGTACGTGTTTGCGGCTCTGAACATCTACCTGGACATAATCAACCTTTTCCTTTTCATTTTGCAACTGGTTGGGCTGGCGCGGTAGTCCCGCGGCCGAGGCGGGCTCCCATTGATAAGAGGGAAGCGGGGTCAGCTGCGAAGTGTCGCCAGGCTCAGCCACGCAGAGGTGGCCACTTCCTAAGCCCTTTTATTAAAAGATGTTTTAAAGTACTTTATTTTTCAATGGAAGCAAGCATTCATTAGATGGTAGCCGTAGCTGTTTAGCTGTTACATTTTAAGTTCCATTGTCACGATGCAAAACTCTCTGTGGGATATTTCTGATTTTCCTTTTTCCAAAAGATGAATATCAAAATGTCATACTTACAAGCGTTTGTAAGATGCCTGTCACTTTGTTGACGTTTTCCAGGCACTAGTGAGAGCTGTAAACAACATCTGTCTACATGAATAAAACTGATTGCAGAAATCGTTCGTCACTCCATTCTCTTCCCTTGATTTGGACGTTCTGCAGGGATATTTCGGCACAGTCTGACTTTAAGAGTAAAATAAGCCAGAGTATTCAGCCTTTCTCCTGGACTTGAGAGTCAGGCTGGAGAGAACAATAGTGTCTGCCTGGTAGGGGCTGGAGAGGATTAACGAAGTCAGTGTACAGGAAAGGCTCAAGGACACAGCATTACCTGCTATGTCACCATCCCATCTATACTTTTGTTTTTTTAATCCTTACCCGAGGATATTTTTCCATTGATTTTCAGATGGGGGGGTGGGGAAGGAGAGAAACATCGATGTGAGAGAGACACATCGAGTGTTTGCCTCCCGCACGACCCCAACCAGGGCCGGGGAACAAAACGCAACCAAGGTATGTGCCCTTGACTGGAATCGAACCCGAGACTCTGGTCCACAGGCGGATGCTCTAACCGCTGAGCAGAACTGCCCAGGGCCCACCTATACTTCTGGGCTTAACTCAAGAGTTCACCTCCTGTGTCTGGGACAACTGGCCTCCTTTGAAGTCTCATAATATCTAAAATATTGTTTCAGTTTTAATTGTGATGAAATACACATAACAAAATTTATCATCTTAACCATTTTCAAGTGCACAGTTCAGTAGCTTTAGCTTTAAGTATGCTCACATTATTGTGCAACCGATTTCCAGAAAGTTTTCACCTTGCAAAACTGAAACTCCATGTTCATTCATCAACAAACGCCATGTGGTTCGCACTGACTTATGTGTTCACACACATCTTATAGCCCATTCGATTACGTCCCTGAGGGACAGACTGGGCGGGTAAACTGTGCCGGGGAGGATGGGAAATTAGATGGACTCTTCTGGTCTCCGTCAAATTATTCATCAGTGCTTAACTTCAAGATGTAACTCAATTTACAGATCTCAAGGAGGAATCTGAACTTAAGTAAAGCACTACAGTCACATACAGCTGACTATTTGATTACCTGCCATCTCAGATTAGCCCTATCTCCACTAGAGTACTTTGGTAAAACTTCCCATTATGTTTATAATCTTATTACCAGCAGTAAAAAATCTGGGAGGACCCTCCAAAGCTTCCGGGTCTGGATATCTTAACAAACATTACTGTGTGCACTTGTCAAAGGCTTTGGTACCAAAGTCACAGTGGATTAATTCCATACAGTAAAGCCAAGTCAGCTGCAAAGCCTGCGGTTTTGCACATTCTCCTGGCATCAAGAAAACCTTCCTGCATGTGACAGGGGCATGCTGGCCAGTTCCTCTCTCCACTTAGTGCTCTCCCAGCACCACGTCAGGCATGCCCGTGGTCTCAGCAACGCTCCCAGCCACACACAGCCTGAGTGTCACCTGCTGTGTGTGCCGTGACAGATTGGCGATGACGCGATGAAAAGAAAGTCTAATGCTTCTAGGACAATCTTTGGATTTCTGCATTTAGTAAAGACTCTGAGCAAGACACACCTCTTAAGGTCAATCAGGTGAGTAATTTGTTCTCAATATTAGAAATCCATCTTTGAGAAGAGAGTCCACAATCTGAACCTCAGGAGTGGTGTCCCGAACGGGCAATGGGAGCTTACAGGGGAAGAGTGAGGAGAAAGCAGAGAAGGATTCGGGTTATACCTTCTATGATGCCCACAAATTTGGGGCCTATAATAACTTTTGTTCTCTCTCTTTTTTTTTTAATCCTCACCCGAGGACATTTTTCCATTTTTTGTTCAGATAGAGTGGGAGGGGGAGAGAGAGGAAGAGAGAGAGAGATGAGTGGCTGCCTCCCGCATGACCTACCAGGGCCGGGGACAAATTGCAACCGAGGTACGTGCCCCTAGCGGGAACCGAACCCGGTTCTCTCTGGACTGCAGGCCGACGCTCTAAGCGCTGAGCCAAACCGGCCAGGGCTTAACTTTTGTTCTTTATATTATCTCAAATGGGCATGCCCTCATCTAGCTCGGGGCATGGTTTGATAAGCACATCGGCCCATACACAAGTGTCCTCAGGGAAACCAAGCATGTTCTTTTCAAAACCAGCATCGCCACACTGCACTCCAGGCTCAGAGGATGTCAGCGGCCAAAGTGTTGTGGCATGTACTTGACGTTACTGTCAAGAACGAACGTTGGCAGTTTCAGTATCATTTGCTTCATCAAAGTCCTTGAAGATCTCTCCAGGGGTGCCCAGTCGTGGCATACTGACAGCTCAGTGCACTGAGACAGAGTTACCTGCTTGCTGCTCTAGAGCAGGCCCAGCAAGCTCTCGCCTGCCTGCCAAATCTGGCTTAGCCTTTCTTTTTCTCCTTCATAGAGAGAGAGGAAGTGAGAGGGAGAGAGAGATAGAAACATCGATCTATGAGCGAGAACATCGACTGGCCACCTCCTGCATGCCCCCCACTGGGGATCGGGCCCACAACCTGGGCATGTGTCCTGGCTGGGAATTGAACCGGTGACCTCTTGGTGCATGGGTCGATGCTTAAACACTGAGCCACACCGGCCGGACTGGCTTATCCTTTTAAAAAACTTATTTTGGCCCTGGCCGGTTTGGCTCAGCGGTTAGAGTGTCGGCCTGCAGTCCAGAGAGACCCGGGTTCGGTTCCCACTAAGGGCATGTACCTCGGTTGCAGTTTGTCCCCGGCCCTGGTTGGTTGTGCGGGTGGCAGCCACTCGATGTGTCACTTTTACGTCGATGTTTCTCTCTCTCTCTCCTCCTCTCTCTCCCTCCCATTCTATCTGAACAAAAAATGAAAAAATGTCCTCGGGTGAGGATAAAAACAAACAAACAAACTTATTTTGAAATCTAGATTTACAGGAAGTTGCAAAGATAACAGGCCCTGTGTACTCTTTACCTGTCCCACCCCCCTCAATGGTTACCTCTTACAAAATGTACAATATCCAAACCAGGAAGTTCTCTTTGGTACCATATGTGTGTGTACTTGTTATTTTATCACGTGCAGATTCATGTAACCAAGATACTGACTATCCCACCAACACAGACACCCCTTAATGGTCACATACATACCTCTCTGCACCCCCTCCCCCAGCATCACTAACCCCTAGTGACCACTAGCTGGTTTCCATCTTGGTTATTTTGTCATTTCAAAAATGTTACATAAGTGGAATTACACTGTCTGTAACATTTTAAGATTGGCTTTTCCCACTCAGCACAATGCCCTTGAGATCCACCCAAGTTGTTGCAAGTTGTATCAATATTGCATTCCCTTGTTGCTGAGTAGGATTCATTTGCATCGGTATACCACAGTTAACCATTCACCTACTACAGGACATTTTGGTAGATTCTAGGTTTTGGCCATTACAAGTACAGCTGCTATAAATAATGTATACAGGTTTTTATGTGGACATAAGTTTTCACTTCTCTGTGATAAATGTCCTGGAGTGCAAATGCTGTGTCATGGTAAGTACGTGCTTAGCTTTTAAAGATACCAGCCAACTATTTTCCAAGGTCGTCCAGTTTCTCTGCATCGCCGCCAACACTTG
The DNA here is from genome assembly GCA_030848825.1 of Tadarida brasiliensis. Classification (NCBI taxonomy): domain Eukaryota; kingdom Metazoa; phylum Chordata; class Mammalia; order Chiroptera; family Molossidae; genus Tadarida; species Tadarida brasiliensis. Next base: position 68,936,770 of record CM061267.1, on the reverse strand, counting down.
GTGTTGATACTATTTACTTTAGCCGTTTGGGTAGGTGTGTGATTTAAACTTGAATTTCCTGATGGATAGTGATGTTAAACATCTTTCATGTGCTTATTTCTTAGCCAAGATCTTCTTCTGTGAAATGTCCCATTCTTGTCCATTTTATGTTGGATTGTCTTTTTACTGTTGAGTTTTGAGAGTTCTTTACATATTCTACATATATAGTTGGAAAATATTTTCTCTGAGTCTGTAGCTTGTCTCTTCATCTTCTTCATAAGGTCTTTTGCAAAGTTTTAAAATTTTAAGTACAATTTATCAATGTTTTCTTTTATGGATTATACTTTTGATAAGAATTTTCTGCTTAACCTAGATCATAAAGATTTTCTATTTTTTTTCCTAAAAGTTTCATATTTTACATTTAAACCTATGATCCATTTTAAGTTTTACATAAAGTGTGAGGTTTAGGGAGAGGTTCATACTCTTGCATCTTATAACCGATTGTTCAGCATCCTTTGCTGAAAAGACTATCGTTCATCCACTGCATTGCTTTTGCACCCTTGTCAGAATCAGCTGACATCTGTGTGGGCTGTTTTTGGTCTCTATTCTGCTCTATCCGTCTATGTGTCTACTCCTCCACTAGTATCACAGTCTTGATTACTGTAGTCTTGAAATTGGGTAGAATGATTTCTCCCACTTCATTTTTATTCTTTAAAATAGTTTTAGCCATTTTAGTTGCTTTGCCTTTCCATATACATTTTAGACTTTTCTTCTCCATAGCTGCAAGGAGAGATTGCTGGGATTTGGTAGAAACTGCTGCCCAGTGGTTGAATCAAGCCTAGGCACCTGTGAACTGAGACCCCCTCTAAACCAGTGGCTTTGTTTCAGACAGTGAAGTTGGCACAAAATATCCCCCAAAGGGTAGCCACTGATTTTTCATGTACAATTAAGATACTGCTATGGTTAGGTTAGCTGCACTCCCAAACATACCATTTTTTTTTTACTTGCAAGGCCTGCTGAGCCCATGTTAATTCTCCAGTTTCAGTTCACCCACCCTAAACTGGAGCCGTCACACCAGATGACACAAACAAGGCCTCATGGCCACGCATTCAGCTTCAACAAGAGCCTCGAAGCAGGTGAACAGCGGCCTTTCTCCAAAATGGGTGTACTTGGAGGCTGCGCCAGCAGGTGGCGATGTTGTGCTGGGAAAGCGCCTGAGGTCCCGGGTTGCCAAAAGGAGTGATTTCTAGTAACTGGAAAACGAAAATGTGACATACCACCAAATTTACTCAATATTGATGTGACTGCACAAAATTTTATAGGCAACATGTGGGCTTTAATATTATAGAATTTGGCCGTTATAAACTTGATTACCCATAAACAAAGTTACTCTTTATCTGTCCTAACCTGTGAAGTGTTGCACTAACAAACCCCCTCCCATAGCTTTTTACTATGTAAACAGATGATTCCTCCCCTTAAGACAAGGTTAATTAAATCCAGATCCTAGGAAAAATAATAATACTGGAAGCTGAAAAAAACTTGGTTTTGCTTTCTCCTCCTGAGATCCTAGATTGTTTCTGCTGGACCACCAGAGATGGGACAAGGAGGCAGGCGAGGGAGTGATTGATGCCTCCATCACCTCTCTACATATGGCAGTCCCTGAACGAGAGAACCCCCGACAATTCTGAGACAGATACTCACGGGCAGGTAGCACATCGATTGCATTAGACATTTGGATTCAGAAGCCACAACGTTACAGTGAATCACTCAGAGGGCCTGACTCACTAGAGAGGTCCCTCCCCTCCCCACTACTGTGTCCAGGTGCTTTTTCCCAGCTGAAGAGTCTAAATTATGTGTGAGTCAGGAGCTACAGCCAGATGACAAATGGGTGACAGATGACCATATCCTCCAACCAAGCGGGTGAGGAGCCCAGGGATGGGGGAGGCTAGCCTGTGGGGAGGAAACCTAATTGTGGGCCCTCTTTCTCCTTCAGCCCCTTGCTTGGGGTCAGTGTCTGAATATTGGCCCAACTACCTCTCCATGGCAGTGGTGAGGCCTGTCAGCATCCAAAGAAGCCCGGGGCCTTCTCTCTGCTCCCTGCACACCCGAGGTTTACCCCGCAGTCTTTGGCATCTTGTGTCACTCCTACACTGAGCACCTCGTTCTCCTTGTGGGCTACGTTGGGGGCCGGGTGCTGCAAGGGTGGTCTGACCTGCAGCCAGGCAAGGATTGGCATTCCTTTTTGCACTTGGACAGTGTTGTGACTGTTTGCAGCCCAACCAAATGAACTTATGTTTTTGGTCCACTCAAAGCTCTCAAACAGCCCTGGCTGGTTTGGCTCAGTGGTTAGAGCGTCGGCCTGCGGACCAGAGAGTCCCGGGTTCGGTTCCCACTAAGGGCACGTACCTGGGTTGCAGTTTGTCCCCGGCCCCGGTTGGGGTCGTGTGGGTGGCAACCACTCGATGTGTCTCTCTCACATCGATGTTTCTCTGTCTTCCTCTCTCCCTCCCACTCTAACTGAAGATAAATGCAAAAAAATGTCCTCGGGTGAGGATAAAAAAAAAAAAAAAAAAGCTCTCAAACAGCAAGCTTCTTATTCCTGATACCATTTATTTTATACTTGGCGACTCCCTGACTCAGTGGTGCAACCACTTTCAGGTAGGGCTACAGGAACTGCTGACTCCATGAAAACACTCCTTCCTCTGCCTGCCTGCAGGAAGGAGCAACTTGTTTCAATCCTACCTCTTACCCCTAAGCCTGTAAACATTAGCTCAACTCCTGTTCAGTGTTAGGCAGGACAGCGGGAAGCCCTTCTCTCCCCCACCCCTTGTCTATCACTTGGTTGAGAGCCTTCACTACCACATAGGTTTCAGGGAGTGTTAAGCAGTGTTCCCAAAACAGGCCCGGAGTTCCTCTTCCAGGAAATCATGTCTGTCAGCATCCCATCCTTACTGTCAAAACTATCAGGTCCGGGATTTCATTTTGCCCTGCTCACAAACCAGTGAGTAAGCCCATCACAGTTTCATGGATGCCGACAGCAGGAAGGAGATTCCTGGGTCAGAGGTAGAGGACTTGACACAGCACAGCATGCAGAGTGAGCATCAGCATACTTGTGTCCGTTCCCTTGTCCCAGTGCCATGGCAGCAGTATTTGGGCCCAGGTGAATGCCAAGCATGCAGTGGGTTTGTGTGGCAGCTGAGGCACCCAGCGTCTGGAAGGCAGTGCTTTTACAGCAAGCCTGCTCCTGGAGGTTACGAGCTACATAAACGTCCCAGGCAATTTCGTCGTCAGGCTTTGAAGTCTTGGCACACTCAACCAGATGTGTAGGTGCAGAACTGGCCTGCCTTGTCCAGTAATTATCCCTTTCTATTGTGTCTTGTTCACTTTTTTTTTTTAAACTTATCTTTATTGTTTAATGTATTACAGATGTTCCTCATTTTTCCCCCACTGACCCCATCCTCCCCACTCCCGCCCCCCCTCCTGCCTTTCCCCACACTGCTGTCTGTTCCATTGGTTATGCATATATACATACGTTATTTGGTTTATTTCTTCTCAACCCCCCAACCCCCCTTCCCTTTGAGGTTTGTCAGTCTAACAACCAATTTGTACTTCTTAATCTCTTTATCTTTTTCACCCATTCCCCCAACCCCTCTCCCATCTGGTAACCAACAAAAGGTCTCTGTATCTGTGAGAACGTTTCTGTTCTGCTTGTTCATTTTGTTTGTAGATTCAATTGTTGATAGATATTTATTGCCATTTTGTTTGTTCACATTTTTTTATCTTTTTCTTCAAAAAGACCCTTCAGTATTTCATATAATAATGGTTTGGTGGTGATGAACTCCTTCAGCTTTTCCTTGTCTGGGAAACTCTTTATATGGCCATCGATTCTAAATGACAGCTTTGCAGGATAGAGTAGTCTTGGTTGTAGGTTCTTGCTTTTCATCACTCTGAATATTTCTTGCCACTCCCTCCTGGCCTGCAAAGTTTCTTTTGAGAAATCAGCTGACAGTCTGATGGGAACTCCCTTGTAGGTAACTGCTTTTCTTGTGCTGCTTTTAAGGTTCTCCCTTTGTCTTGAACCTTCTGCACCTTGATGATGATGTGTCTTGGTGTGGGCCTCTTGGGGTTCACCTTGTTTGAAACTCTCTGTGCTTCCTGGACTTGTATGTCTGTTTCCTTCACCAAGTTAGGGAAGTTTTCTGCCATTATTGTTTCAAATAGGTTTTCGATTTCTCATTCTCTCTCTTCTCCTTCTGGCACCCCCAAGATGCGAATGTTGGCACGCTTGAAGTTGTCCCAGAGGCTCCTTAGACTATCCTCATTTTTTTGGATTCTTTTTTCTTTTTGCTGTTCTAATTGGGTATTTTTTGTTTCCTTATATTCCAAATCGATGGTTTGCTTCTTGGCTTTACCTACTCTACTATTGAATCTGTGTAAACTACTCTTTTTTTTTTTTTTTTATCCTCATCTGAGGAATTTTTTTTTTTTCATTTTTTTGTTCAGATAGAGTGGGAGGGAGAGAGGGGAAGAGAGAGAGAGAGAGAAACATCGACGTGAAAGGGACACATCGAGTGGCTGCCACCCGCACGACCAACCAGGGCCGGGGACAAACTGCAACCGAGGTACATGCCCTTAGCGGGAACCGAACCCGGGTCTCTCTGGACCACAGTCCGACGCTCTAACCGCTGAGCCAAACCGGCCAGGGCTGTGTAAACTATTCTTTATTTCAGTTAGTGCCTTCTTCATTTCTAACTGTGCATCCTTCATTTCTGACTGGTCCTTTTTTATGCTCTTGAGGACCTCACTAAGTTCACTGAGGTTCTCACTAAGTTCACTGAGCATCCTTACAAGCAGTGTTTTGAACTCAGCATCTGTTAGGTTGCTTATCTCCATTTCACTTAGTTCTTTTCCTGGAGTTTTGTTCTGTTCTTTCATTTGGGACCTGTTTGTCTCCTCATTTTGGCTGCCTCCCTGTGTTTGTTTCTATGTATTACTTAGCGAGAGGTATGGGGCTAGCTGAGACCAGATGCTGCTTGTTTGAAAGAATTTAGGAAAAGCTGAAGCAGGATCCAAGACAGGCCAATCCTATGGTCAAGCAACTGGCAACAGCTTGGGTGGGCCTGGAAGTTGGGTGGGGCGGGGCCTCAGGGAATCACCAGGGCGGGGCCAACAGTGTGAGCCAGGTAGTTGGAGTCCCAGATATGGCGGCGTCTGCAGGCCCAGGGAAGGGCTCACCAAAGGAACAAAGGCCTCTGATAGCACGTCTGTCCAGGAGAAAGCCGCCTCTCCCGCCCTCGCTCCAATGCCAAACAGCTCAGTTCTTCCCCATATGACTCTGGTGCCTTTCAAGCTGCCTCCCCCACACTGGAGCCTGGAGGGTGCGAGTCCGAGTAAGTCCGTGCGCGGGCCCTTTAAGAAGCTGCCGGGGGCTCCAGCGCCTCAGTTCCTGCTGGTTTTTCCAGCCAGAAGTGATGAGGACTTCTCTTCCTGGCACTGGAACCCTGAGCAGGACCCCTGGTGTGGGACGGGGACCCCTCAGTCCTCAGGGAGCACCTTCCCAGCCGAGGTGTCCTCCTAATTTTTATCCGACACATGTGGGTGCGGGACCAGCCCGTCGTGCCTCCGCCCCTCCTACCAGTCTCCATGAGGCTGCTGCTTTAATTTCGTAGTTGTAGGACTTCCTTTCAGCTCGATTTCAGGCAGTTTTGAATGATGGTTGTTCTGTAGTTTAGTTGTAACTTTGATGTGGTTGTGGGAGGATGTGATACCGCATTTACCTACGCCGCCATCTTGACCGGAAGTTGTTCACTCTTCCGTGAACCTCTCTCTCAGCCAGTCTGTAAACTGATGTCTCGTGCAGGCCAGGTCCTTGTGCAATTCTGGCTAAAATATATAGCCTGATCAAGAACATTTTCCAATTACAGTTTTAAAGACTGAGGAAGAGTAATTCCTTCAAGTTTGGCCACCACTCAGTCTGTCCGCCACCTGTCAGTCCTAAGTGGAACAGAGAGCAAAAGCAAGCTTTTCTGGTCTGTGTTCCTTCAAGCATGACTACTGCCAGCCCCTAAAATAAGGACAGTCATGTAATAGTCTAGAAAGAGCCACTTACATCTTTCTAGAAAGAAATCTATTCTGGGGTATAAAATGCTCAGTGTAAAAAATATTAGGCTCTAATCAGTTTACATGTAAGAACCAAATTAATCCTATCCTATTCAAGGGAATTTAATTTGAAGAAAATCCACTTCCTGACTTGGTCAAAACAAAGTCTATAATGTAACGAGACAAAAGTGAAGTAGTTTAAGTAATAAATGTTTAATCAAAGAATTTTACATATTATTAACAGCATTCATTTGGCCAAACATCTACATGGTTGTAGAATCCTACTGTATATAAAGGGGGAATGTATCAAGTATAGACTATGAAAGTGCAAATAACAAGTCAAGGTTAGAGTAATTTTTTTTTTTTACATTATAAAATTAACTTGTTTACAAAATAGGCTTTGCCAAACTTTATTTCTGAATTGTAAAGTTAATGACTGTGTTGTTTTTAAAATATGTACCAAGGAAATACAAATTGGATAATGACCTTTTCTCATGCTCAGGAAGACCACCACCGGAACAAGGGCTACTCACTGCACAAGGTGCAAGGACCCGGGACTCCCCAGGAGCGCTTCGCCAGTCTCCACGCGGCACATCTGCACTTGCTGCAGCTTTGCAAGACGCCTCAATGGGATACAACACTCTTTCAATGGAAAAATTACAACTGGGTCTAAAAACTGATTGGTGTTGATATTTTTAATCCAAAATAAATTTGTAAAAAAATCCTTTAATGGACAATTTCAGTTTAATATACAGTAATACACTGTAGATAAAAGTTAATATTTACCCCAATACATTTTCATAGGGGTTGATATCAGTGTTTCTGATAATTGGGGAAATAAAAACTAATGTGGACATGTGAGATCCATAGCATAGAAGCAATTCCCACAGCTTTTTATCCCAGAGGAACCTGGGGGAAATTAAATAATATAATGTCCTAGCCATACGAATTCCAAATATAAGAATATTTCAAAAGCAGGGTTTGGAAAATAAAAAGTAATAAAAACCGTAATCACAACTGATGTGGATATCAATACTAATATATATAACCTTTTACCCAGCCCAGGACTTGCCTGTACAAACTCGGTACTGAAATTTTGGTTATCTGAAGACTTCTGGTAAGAATGTGGCAAAACATTAAATGGAGTGTTGCCTATCTATTTTGCTTATGTTATGCTAGTTTTGATAATAGGTAAGTAAAACAGCCATTCCAACAGTTTACTCTAGTTTTAATTACACACTGTACTATTGTATCTTAATTACAACTAAGACCAGTATTTTCTTCACAGTAAGACACTGATAACCAGGAAGTTGACTTTTTTTCAACACTAAACAGTAGTCACACAGCAAATGAGTATTGTGCAACAGAACAAACACATGTCAGCATTGGCTATTTAGGCAAACAAACTGATTGAACATTTAGTTGTTATATTGACTGGAAAGGCAAGGCCATGGGTGGTTTATGGAGGTCTTTGCAATTCATAGCATAGTTACTTCAGAAGAGACACTGAAAGTTGAATGACTCACTCATTTAACTGGCAACTACCCATTGAGGTTAGGCAAAGGCACGGTAACATGTTGCGCAGGATGTTTTATTGGGATTTTTTAATAATCGTGGGATTTACTATAACTCATGAAAACTCCACTTTTTTCTATTTTATAAAACACCATTAAAAGTAATTGCACCCATTAGTAATTAGAATGCACTGTAAAATTGTGAAAACAAAGAACTATGATTGCACTTCCAACAAAGTGTCTCTTAAAATACAGCACCGCTGTTGCTAATCAACTGTATTTTAATATTAAAATAAACTGTTTTTAACAGCAGCATTAGGTTTAGTTAACTTAAGCTATAGGCTACATTTATTTAAATGCAGTCTCCATGGCAACAAAAGCCCATTAAATCTGGCATTTCATTGCTACCAAGTGGCACCTCTTATTCCCGAGAATGCTGAAGGTGCTCCGGGGCCCTGGGGACGCCACACACCTGAACGCCTTCTTAGAGCACGAGTCAGAGTTTGGCACAAGTGGACTGTAAATAGACATGAAAAGAAACTTTTGACTCATGTGACAATGAAGAGTAATTACACTGTGGTAGATGTAGCACTAAAGAGAAGCTTTGGACACTTGGAATCACACGCTCAGACGCAAAGGCAGGAAGAGAGCTACGGAAGAGCACAGAGAGATCGAGGAACTCCACGCTACCAGATCTGTCCCAGATGGCTCCTAAAATGAAGAAAACTTCTGTTTTTAAAGAGGAAAATCACCCAAAGATGAGGGAGTAAGCCTTTAATTGAAATGTTCCGTTTAAGTATTGCCGACCTTAGGCTAACAGGACTGCATTTTCTCAGAGTGTGGAATCTAACCTACTTACTCCATTTGTGTTTCTCTCTCCTGCTCTTCTTTTTGTCAGCAAAAAGGGGAAAGCGATCCAATTAAATACAAAAGAAGTTCCCTGTGAGGCTAAACTCCGAAATGAAGCTACCTTTCAGGGAACTCCCCGTACTCAACCCTAGTGTCAGTGGTTTAGAGTGCAGCTGGAACTGCGTGGATCCAGTGTCTGTGCAGCACACTCCACTGGCATGCCACCTGTACCTTCGGCTTGCTTGGAGCCCAGACGCGTGCAGCTCACACTAAGTGTACTTGTTCCAGCCAGTCACTTGAGGTTGGAGGTGTTTGACTTGAGACATCTGAACCAGGCCCCTTGCTGGCTGCCTCAGTATCATGTTCGCCAGCTTGAGGCACTGCTTCCCCAGCCAGAATATTCTCTTCCAAAGAGTTCTCTTCTTCTCTTTGGGTTCCTCTACTTTCGCTGACCACAGCATCTTCAAACACGGAGTCTTCTTCTGGCGGCACCAGTTCCACATCCCTCGTGCCCTCTGACCCCTCTCTCACACAGGGGGGCTGGGGATCTGCACTGATTTCTGTAGCCGCTGGAGGAATCAGGGCAATACTCTGAGGGTTCATGTCGTGAAACCAAGCCATGATATTGCCAAGAAGATTGTCATTGATGTTGGTGTCCTGGCCAGCTGAGTCAGGGTCACTGGATGAGAGACAGAATTCACTTCTTGCCTCACTGAGAGGGTGTGAACTCAGGGTGTCAGTTGAAAATGCATCACTTTCTGCTCCTAGTCTCAAGAGGCTGTCACCAAGTTCCAACAGCTCAGAGCTGCTCAACGCAGCTGGAGGGCTATCTGTGTTCCTGGGGCTGGAGTCCAGCCTGGAAGGTAAAGAAGTGCCTATTGCTCCTAAGGATGCTTCACTACTGAGGAAGTCTCTATTTCCTTCATCGATGGCCAGCCCCGATTCTTGCAGTGATAGCTGTATTGCGAGAAGTATATTGGGATCATCTTCATCCAAGGAACTCAGAGCCTGAGGGCAACAGAAAGCAAAGTCACTTTAAAGAAAAAATGATTTGCCCTGGCCGGTTTGGCTCAGCGGTTAGAGCGTCGGCCTGTGGTCCAGAGAGACCCGGGTTTGGTTCCCGCTAAGGGCGCGTGCGTCGGTTGCAATTTGTCCCCCGCCCTGGTTGGCCCTGCGGGAGGCAGCCACTTGATGTGTTCCTTTCATATCATGTTTCTCTCTCTCTCTCTCTCTCTCTCTCTCTCTCTCTCTCTCTCTCTCTTCCTCTCTCTCTCTCCCACTCTATCTGAACAAAAAATGGAAGAATGTCCTTGGGTGAAGATAAAAAATAAAATAAAATAAAATAAAGCAGTGAGCCTATATATCTTTAAAAAAAAAAAAGAAAGAAAAAATGATTTAACCCAATGAGGTTTACCACCATTTGTTTTTTTTAACCTAACAGATAATTACTATTATCTCTATTTATACAGATAATTATTTTATCTACTCAAATCTTATTTTAGTTTTCTCTTTGTCCATGTTATAGGGGAAAAAATTTCTTAAGGTAAATCTCTTTTCCCATAGAACACCCCTGAAACAATTTAGAATGGAAGAAAGAAAAGGAAAGCAATAACAGTGAAATTAGGAAACCAAGCCAAACAGAGCAAGAACAGAAGCAGGGGCCAGGAGACTGCCCAGGAAGGCTACCTGAAGAGAGTCCTGGTTCTCGGAGCGACTGGCAGGGGTGTAGTCGCGCAGGGAAGAGCTGTGTAGCACACTCATAGACGCAGAGCTGACCACGGAGGTGCCAGGCCTGCGGCCACTGCCGCCTTCTGGGAGATCTGTTTCAGAGCAAGTGGTGCCAGAGACAATTTAGTCATGCAGACGTCACACATCTTTTTAGTTAAATTAGCAATATATCTTTCAGTGCTGGTGAAAATCTATGTTCATATGTTCACTGACTCTTCCAGAGACTTCTCTTGCATATCTGTCTCACCATAAGGAACAATCTATATCTCATGCCATTTACTTTCAAATCCATGATTATTCTTTGCATTTTTGCTTGCACGACATATGGTCTATTCAGAAATGCCAATGCTACCATCCATTTATCTTTGTTTTCTTAAGCAATAATAAATAAAAGTGTTTTAGATTTCAGAGTTTTATTTATTTTTTTAATAAAAAGGATTTGGGCCTGGCCGGTGTGGCCCTAGTTAGAGTGTCAGGCTGTGCACTGAAGGGTCTCGGGTTCGTGTGTGAGGCAACCAATGGATGTGTCTCTCCCACGCCTTTTCCCTCCCTTCTACTCTTTCTAAAAATAGATGGAAAAATATCCTCAGGTGAGGATTAACAACAACAAACCCACAACAACGAAAAGAATGCTTATAGCAGACCTGAGACTAAGAAAAACATTCCAAGAACACAGCAACAATAATCAACGGCTACAATCCATGAGTGCTTACTAGGTACTGCTCATGCTTAAGGATTTTACATGCATTATCTCATTTAAAGCTCACAATTAGCCCCCTAGGGGCACTATCAGTACTGCTTCTTTATTTTTTAATCTTTATTGTTGAAAGTATTACAGATGTCCCCCTTTTCATCCCACGTTGACCCCCTCCTGTCCCCCGCCCCACCCCCCTCCTACTTTCCCCAAACTATTGTCTGTGTCCATTGATTATGCATATATGCATATAAGCTCTTTGGTTTATAGAATGAGGAGACCGAAGCTTGGAGAGGTTCAGTGACTCACTGGAGTGTCTCCCTGATACGCAGCAGAGATGCGGTCATGAACCGAGGTCTGTCTGACTCCACAGCTCATGTTCATAACCTCCCTGGTTTTCTGTACCCTGTGACCTTAGAAGCAGCTACATATTGACTTTATATCTAAATTACAAACTCAGTTTTGACAATAAACTTAAGAAAACTAAGAGATTAAAACATACCCAACCCAAGAGCTTACCTAAAGTGCTTTCACTGGGCTCATCAGCATCTGGAGGGTTGCTGAGCAGGCTGTGCACGTCTCCTCGCCGGCGCTGCTGTCGGTGCCTCCTCCGATACTGAAATTCAGCATATTCCTGCATAAACCAAAGGTTATAAAATACAGGAGAGCATGCAATTTTTCTAATGCAAATAAAGCAAACAGCACACTTTTTTCCCCCCAGGAAAAAAAATGTGTGATTTTATATACATATTATAAAATCACTTGGCCATGCCAAGGAAATAGAAAAGGAAAAATGGAAAAATAAAAAATGTAAGTAGTCATTACAGTTGCCTGGGTAAACTGGGAATACGTGCAAGCTCCAATTCTAGATCGCAACTGAGCCTTATTTCATATGCCTGGGTCTTGTTTAATATTATAACTAATCCTGCAATGATTATACTGATATAAGTTAGGCTCTCTCTAGAGGTCTGGTTTTTAAAAAGTGACTGTGATATATTCAACAGAAAGAAAAGCACACACTGTTAAATCCTTTTCAGATTGTTGCATTTTATTGTTTTGGGGACTGTGGCATATCACTCACAAGTTAAATGACTAAGTTAAGAGAAAAATGTGAGATTATAGCTTTAAAATGAGATGCTGCCTTCCTGTATCAGCTAATAACTGGGGTTATCTACAACACAGGCAGGGCAAGTGTTTTCCAGTTTACATATGGGAAGAACATAATTCGGGCAGATGTCCCTGAGTTTATTTGACACTGGTGATAACAGTATAAAGTGGGTTTGCATTTATAAAGGGCAGAACCCGGGGCTACCTGCTATGACCTGGGTACAAATGTACTTTTTCAGATTTTAGTGACACAAGAGATGAGAAGAGAGGCCAGTATGCATGACACACCAACATAAGAAGGCTAATTCAGAGAATCATTGTAGATTCTTTCAGTGATAAACATTAAGATACTCAGGTTTATGGTTATCTTGTTATCCTTGAGTATGTATTCTGAAAGTACTGAAATGAACAAAGACAAGTTTTACATCACAAATAAAAGTTTTCACGTCATACTACTCTGGTTAAATTTATTTACACTCCTCATCTGTATAATCTAGTAAGAGGTGGTAGGCATCTTACCAGGTTAGGAACAAATGCATAAAAGATACAAGTGCCTGAAGGGATTACTTAGGTTCTTTAAAATTTCCTGCTGAGCTGGGGTATTCTGTCCTCTTTGCCTGGAGGCCTAGGATCCCAAACTGGATGATTGCTATGTGTCATCATGGTTCACCGGACCACTGAGGACCACCACATTCAGGGACAAAGATGACAGGAAACTTTTATCTCAGTTAAAGATTTATACATAGGGAGAATTTGTTTACTTTGTATACTTGATAATGGTACAAAGTTATTCTGAATTAAATAAACTATTATTGACCATAGAATATACATATTTCCACGTTAAGAAAACAAAAGAGTTTAAAAACAACTGTAAAAAGAAACCTGTTATATAATTTTTCTGATAGAAAACTTACATGGCATTCTCTCAGGATGCAACTGGCTTAAAAAATTGTTCTCATAAAATTAAACTTATCTGAAAATTTCCAAGGATTCCTAAGACCTTTAAGTAAGCATATGAAAAGGCTTTAGTTGGGATACTCCAAATGGTTTGAGTGTTAACGCTACAGAGAAGATTAAGAGGTTCTAAGATTAAAAAAAAATTTTTTTCTTTATTAATATTAGAGAAAGAGGAATGGAGAGGGAAAGAGAGATAAAAACATTGATGAGAGAGAACATCGATTGGCTACCTTCTGCATCCCACCCCTGGGGATTTGCCCCACAACCTGGGCATGTGCCCTGACCAGGACTCGAACCAGCGACCTCTTGGTGCATGGGTCGATGCTCAACCACTGAGCCACCCCGGCCGGGCAGAGGTTCTAAGATTTATAGGAAAAAAAACTGCCAGATTTTTTTTTTTTAAATAATAATCACTACCATTTATTGAGCACCAGTTTTGTCAGTGACTTAAAGAGATGCTCTAATCCTACCAGAACTTCCATGGTATCACCATCCACATTTTGAAGATAACAAATTAAGGAAGAACATAGCCCAAGGTCTAATAAGTTAGGTGTCCCTCAGACTTCAAGATAGGCTCTTTCCTCTGGGCTCCACTACCTTTAAACTGGTACAAAACAAATACTTATGCTTGTCGTTGACTCATTCAGTTTAATTAAAAAAAAAGAGTAAGAATTAACTTTACTGAAAAAAATATAAATTCAACCTAAAAGTCTACTGGAGTTTGGCAACATTATCTTTTTTTCAGCGTCTATGTAAAGGTGAAAAGCTAACTTTTAAAGATAAAATTTTGGCAGTTACTTGATAGTTACATACATGCACAATTTAAAAGTTGCATACTGTGTGGTAATTCTTTAGACTTGCAATAAGGTTTACATAAAAGCATGGTGTTTCAGTGTGCCAAAGACTTTAAAGAAAAGTAAAAGTGAGTTAAATGAGTCTCATAAAATTTATTAACTCATAAAAAAATAAATTTAAGCCCTGGCCGGTTTGGCTCAGCGGTTAGAGCGTCGGCCTGCGGTCCAGAGAGACCCGGGTTCGGTTCCCGCTAAGGGCATGTACCTCGGTTGCAGTTTGTCCCCGGCCCTGGTTGGTCGTGCGGGTGGCAGCCACTCGATGTGTCCCTTTCACGTTGATGTTTCTCTCTCTCTCTCTTCCCCTTTCTCCTTCCCACTCTATCTGAACAAAAAATGAAAAAATGTCCTCGGGTGAGGATAAAAAAAAATAATAATAAAATAAAATAAATAAATAAATTTAAGAAGTAATTATTGCCCAGCCAGTGTGGCTCAGTGGTTGAGCATCAACCCATGCACCAAGAGGTCGCCGGTTTGATTCCCAGTCAGGGCACATGACCAGGTTGTGGGCTTGATCCCCAGTGGGGGGCATGCAGGAGGTGGCCAGTCAGTTGTCTCTCGTCGATGTTTCTATCTCTCTCTCCCTCTCCCTTACTCTCTCTCCCTCTAAAAAAATCAATAAAAGAAAAAAAAAATTAAATAAATAAAATGCTTAAAAAAAAAAAAAAGAAGTAATTATTATTTATACTTTAACAATTCTCAATCTCTGGAGAAAAAAACTCAATATATTTATTTATAAATATTCACAAGTGAAGTGGCAAGCCTTCCTATTCTTTACAAAGGACAGCGCTTCCGGGCCCCCAGTGTGACTGTGAGCCAGGTGCTGCGAGACAATGCACACACGCCCGCGACCACACTGGTCAAGTGTTCTTTGTGCTCAATTGTTTCTACCTTGAAATTCTGAAAGCTTTAGTACTCTTTTTTTTTATAATTGAAGCTTGTTTATTCCTTCTTTTAATGTGGACACTTGCCCCAAATCCCCAAAGCTGTAATTATAACATAGAAATAGTAAACACAGATCAGGTAAAGAAAGTATTCATAATTGTTTTACAACAGACATTTAATTAAGATATTAAAATTTTGTGGGGGGTGGTTTAAGTGAATTTAAAATTCCCATATCAGAGCTCTAAGCACAGACTGTTTTCTCAAGTCAGTATTTTCTTGGACATATCTACCAATACAAAAGGCCACAAGGTGATTGCAAGTATCCTTAGCAGCTGAAAAGAGAAAGTATCTGATTTAAATAAGCCACGGTCATTTCCAGATGATAACCAATTTCACTGTCTTTCAGTTGCAGATAACAAACGGGCTATAAATGATCAATAAAGGATTCATTGTTTATCCTGCCCTCTTCCAAGAATGAAAGCTTATTACGTAAGCATCAGATGCTATAAAAGAGCAAGGAAGAAGACAAAGTAGAGAGAACTGCTAAAACCATTTAAAAATCAGACTCAACAGTGACAGTGGCAATTTAAATCTCAGAAAATAGCAATGTAATTAAGATTTTCACTCTATCTTATTTTTATTTGCAGCAACTATTATTTGCAGTGTTAGTATTTTAGAACTTCTGTGTTTTAAAATGGTATATAACAACAAAGAAGAAACAAGATAAGTGTGAAAATCTTAAAGAGAAGCAGAAAGCAACTAAGCAAAGCATTTCTTACTGCATAAACATTACTAGTGTCAAGTTTCCCCACCTTAGCAATTGATTATAAATCAATTCTCTCAGGTTATTGCAGTAACTTTTAAAAAATAGATTCAGACTCAAACAATATTTCAACTAGAAATGCATTTCTAATAAAATTTGTATCTCTATTAACCAATTTAAAAATATTTTCCCAAAATACATGCTATAAATTGGTCTTAAATCTGACTGTTCAGTAATTAAAAATGATAAAAGGGGAGATGCATTTAATAATGTGATCATAAGCCAATACTATAAATAACTTAATGTAGGCTCTGCTGAGGCATTTTTATTATAAAAGAAAAACATTGCTGACAATCTCAGGACTTAGAACGGAAGAAGGTGCACATACAAGCAGGACTGCACTAAGGAAAAATAATTAACAAAACAAAACAAAACCCCCACAAAACAATTACCTCAGGTGATGCAAATCCTAAATATTCCCAATCCCATGTTCCACCAGCAAAGCTACAAAGAAATTAGACATACCATTTGATTTATTACCAGTACTACAAAGTACAAACAATCAGACCCTTGCCCTTTGAACACCACTTTTAATTCCTCTGCTTGGAACTTGTTTAACCAAAGCAGATAAATTATAGAATATAATTCAAATGATACTTTCATTATTTCTTTCAAATTCCAAGTTACTTTATGTCTGTGTAAAATGGTGAAAAATAAAAATCATCAGCTATAACAGAGTATTTTATGACTGCTTCTATTTTTAGGTTATAAATGTTTATGTAAAAATAGGGTCAAAGGAATTTCTAATGCTTGTAAGTATTATGATACAAAAATACTTCCATTTATAATGGCATTAACAGTATAGTATTTGAAACAACCAAAACTCAACTGTTCTTTAATGGATGAATACGGATCACTTAAAGAACTTTACTAATATCAGATTTCTAATTTCTTCACACCCTCTTAACCACAAAATACAAATATGACCATGATAAGTCGACAAGGCTTCCAAATTCTACGTTTATGGCTACCCCATATCACTACACATTATTACATATTTGACGTGACGCATTAGAATGCTCTTCGATTATGAGTTCACTGAAGTGTGAAATTCACCTAGCCTAACTTAGTAAGAAACCACACAAAAAATGAGGAAACTAGAAATAGTAATTTGGGTAAAATCACCAAAAAGAAGCTACTATATTTTACCAGCTATCCATATTTTAGGTATATAAGCCCTAGTGGAATAAAAAATCAACCTGCTGGTGTTTGTGGCTGGAGCTAGGATAACTCCACAGTGTGCTTCCCTTTTACCTGCGCCTGGGAGCTTCAGGTGAGTCTGCAGGAGCGACTCCCCGAGCCACGGATGCCAGGAATTCCTGCCTCTTCTGCTGCACCAGGCATGCTGCCTTGATGATCTTGTGGCGGGGTGTGCGAAGGTAAGGCCTATTGACTTTTTGGGCAAGGTCTTCAGTGACCATTTCTAGGTCTGTCTACAGTAAGAAGAGAAAAAAAAGTATAGACTGAGTGGCTTAGTCAATAGCAAATCCAGTGTCTATCTGGTTTCTCCGTTAACTCTAACTCCTCTGAAGTCAGAAATTAATCCAAACTTTGAAGTAACTTTGCATTTAACATATGTTTCTATTTCACACATTACTGGAAAAAACACTCATTCAATAGACGTTTATAGCAAGGTAGATGGTATGGATCACAAAGAAGTGAGTACACTAGCCGTGAACAAGGATTTATAATGTGTCTATGTGGAAAAAACTAATAAATTTCAAGTCAAGTCACTGTACATGCAAATGCATGATGTGTGGTGCAAACTATGTAAATGCTGAAGGAATGTGAGGCAAGGCAAGACCTCTGTGATTGGGGGTTAGGTCTGGAAGGCTTCATGGAGAAAATGAATATTGCGAAGTGAACAAAATACAGAATATACAGTAGTAGAGAGCAATTCAAAGGGATGACATGAAAACTGTAGCAAGAGGAGAAAGTTTGCTGGCTGCAAAAAAAAGGAGGAGTGTACAATGAAGTCGGTCAGTCACAGAGATGTCAGCTGACTCACGTGTTTTGGTTTTTTAAGTACAGTAACTTTTTTAGTTGTACTCTTAAACTGGTAAATACCAACTTTCCCATTTAGTATATAATATTTTCTTTTTTCTTTTTGAAGATAAAATTCCTTATGTAATTAGGACTAGGCCAGATTTCAACCTCAAGCAGTTTAAAACAAAGAAATAAATGTGGTAGGAAATGTTTGCACAGCTCAGAACTCATTCAGATCTGCAGAGTGACAAATTTAAACAAAGAAAATTTCAGTTTATTACTGGTAAACTTTTCTTTATTTAAAAACCATTCTAAAAATGAAAACAAAATTGTTTAATAGCCACATCAAATAAGATAAAACTTATTTAAGTGGTCGAAAAAGAAGAAAATCTGTTTTTCATAATAACTGCATTGAAATTTAATTTAAAATGGTTATCTTACTTGCATGAGTTCAAAAATTTCTTTCTTTGTGCTTTTAGGTTCTAAGAAGAATCCATAGGGGTAAGAACACTTGAGGATTCGTCGAGTTTTTAAGAGCACGTGAACTGCATCTTCAATGAAAGTGGTGTCTGGACAGCCTCCTTCAGCTAGGAAGTAAATAAGGCAGAGTGAAAAAAACTGTTTTGCAAATATGCTATCGTAAAATTAATTACACAACTAAATTTTCTTTAAAAAAAAAAAATCTCTAAAAAGAAACAGCTTAAAGTAGCTGCATAACAGTATTTATCTGAACTAAACTAAAAACCCACAGAGGACACAAACGTGTGACTTGTATGCATGTATAAATGGAACACACCCGCAGTAGCCCAGGAGCACTGACGGCAGTCATACACTGATCCTGGACTCCGTTCTCACCTTGTTGGCAATCAATCTAGCTTTAGGTCAACTCAAGGTCCCATGCTTTACTAAGTTTTTTAGGCTATCCCTGGTGGAATTTTGCTGATTAGGAGTTAGAACAAATACTTTGCTTAAAAAAAAAAAAGCCAAATTATAGTTATGCTTCTATAAAAACACTGTAAGGAGGAAAAGACACACAACACTCTGGAGAACAACTGAAGAACTGATGCTAGTAAACAGAAAACTTCAGGGAGAGAGATAAAGGGATGGAAAGTGAGGAGGAGGGAAGAAGAAACCACCTTAATATCTGAGATTGTTTCTTCCCAAAATGTTATACCAGTCTAGCTTTTTCCTTAACTACAAATATATCAAAATTAAGCAGTAGAATCTAATTCATAATTATTTTTGAAAGTAAGATTATTCTGTACATCTGCAGAAAGAAACTGCGTGGGTATGTACACACACTGAAATACAGACCATCACAAAATACCTATCCTAGTGTAGGGATCTGAACTAAGGTGTAAAAAAAGAAAAACAAAACAAAACAAAACAAAACAAACATTCCCCCCCTTATTACAATAAGTGAGAAGTGTGTGAAGTTCTGTTTCTTCCTTTCTAATCCTTCTATCTTTTAGTTCTCTTTCCTTACTCCACTGTCTAGAAGCTTGCAGAAGATTGAACAGAAATAGTAATTCACGTCTACAAGTATCTATTGAATGTTTACTGTGAGTTAAGCAATGTTCTAAGCATTAGGAATACATCAATGAAGAAACAGACAAAAATCCCTGCTGAAGAACTATAGAACCTGTGAGAGTTTTTTCTTTTCAATTTGTACCACGGACAATACTTCAAGAGTTTGATACTGGCATGATAAGGTTATGTCATTACTGAAGTCTAAGAACAATTAATAAGGAGACTAAGCTGTTATTGACACATATGGCTACTGTCTTAATTAGAGAGTTATCCTCATGAAAAGGGTATTAGTACTCATTACTTTTATAAACTGGAGAAAACACAGGTATAATTGATTACATTTTTAGGCTTATATACCTTTTATATATAAGCTCTAATTATTTTTAAAATGTGACTAAAATAAACCTGTCAGAACCTGTACTCTGTGTGGTAATTGTGAGATATTATATTCTAATGAAGCAAGCAGTACTCAATCCATTTTCAAGAATGTTCTTTTGGAACTTCCATCATAGGATCTGTAAATTTGCCCTATCTCATGTCTTTGTTTTTTTTTTTAATCCTCACCCGAGGACATTTTTCCATTTATCTTTATTTTTTTTTTTTTATCCTCACCCGAGGATTTTTTTTTCTTTCATTTTTTGTTCAGATAGAGTGGGAGGGAGAGAGAGAGAAACATCGACGTGAAAGGGACACATCGACTGGCTGCCACCCACACGACCAACCAGGGCCGGGGACAAACTGCAACCGAGGTACATGCCCTTAGCGGGAACCGAACCCGGGTCTCTCTGGACCGCAGGCCGACACTCTAACTGCTGAGCCAAACCGGCCAGGGCTCCATTTATCTTTAGACAGATTAGGAAGGGAGGGAGAGAGGGAGAAAAGGAGAGAGAGAAAAAGAGAGAGAGAGAGGAGAGAGAGGAGAGAGAGAAACATTGATGGGAGAGAGACACAACGACTGGTTGCCTCCCGCACTACCCTGACCAGGGCTGGGGACGAACCGCAACTGAGGTACGTACCCTTGGTCGAAATTGAACCCGGGTCCTATTGGTCCACGGACTGATGCTTTAACTGCTGAGCCAAACCAGCCAGGGCTCATGTCTTTGTTTTTTAACTCCAATGCCTATTATTTACCAGCAAGATTATTTCTCCCCAATCTGTCCTTGATTTCCACTCCACTAGGCACTCTGCTAAATTTTCTCAAGACTCTTTGGGAATTCAGTCACAGACAAGTGGGTGGCATGTAGACCTTGCTGTTTTGACTAGGTCAGGTCTCTTTTAGGGCCCATCCACTTTATCTAACACTGTAGAGCATCAGGAGTGGCACAGAGTAAGCAAAACCATGATTGTGTGTTTATTTGCTAACAGCGCGGGCTGCACTAAGAGGAGATGAGGAGAGCCAGGCGGAAAAACTAATCTGAGAGGCCTCAAATGCTAAGTGGCATTCTGGGCTTCAGAGCACTCCATAAAGTACCAGAATGGGCTAATGGAGATAACACGTTCCTTTAAGGGCCTTAACTTCCTACCAATGAAGTGACTGACTGAACAAGCATTGAAGACTATTTTACATTTATTATCACACATGCCACTTTCAACTTACTTTCTTTGAGAGCTCTACTCAATTGCTCCATTTTTTCTTTGGCTGTTTTAAGAAGGCGTTGTTCTAGCTAAAGAAACAGAAATAAATAATTTATATCATTCTTTTTATTTATCCACAACAGTGTAATTCTGTGCATTTGAAATGATTTGGGACATACCTGATAGCTATGCTCATGGTTCTTAAATCTCGTGTAATAGTGCATGAATCTGTCAAGTTCCTGAAACCGCTTGTGTTTTTTCTCAGCCTAGGAAACAAAACTCCGTAAGTGACTTTTATAAATAAAAGTACTAGCTCTTATAATTGGGATTTTTTTTGATCACTTAAAGATTTTATTAGTAACAGGTAGTGATTTATACAGATTTGTTGACTATTTTATTGGGAGAAAATAACAACCAGTACATTTTAAAGGCTCCCAGAACAAAGTCCTGGGAGTGCAAGGCAAAGATGGCTCTCAAGCCCTATGCTTATCATACGGTCAATGCTGTATTACACTGCTTATTGCTGCGAACTGAATTTCATTTCCCCAAAACACATGTTGAAGCCCTAACCCCCAATGTGACTATAAGTGGAGACAGGGCCTGTCAGGTGATAAAGGTTATTAGCATGGGGGTCCTAACTTTATAGACCTAGTGCTCTTATAAGAGGAAGAGACAGCAGAGCTTTCTCTCTCCACCATGTGAGGACAAAGCAAAAACAGAGCTGTCTGCAGGCCAGGAAGAGTCACCACCAGAAAACGAATTGGCAGGAATCTTGATCTTGTACCTCCTAGTCTGCAGAACTGTGAGAAATAAATTTGTGTTTAAGCCACCTAATCTGATATTCTGTTATGGCAGCCAAGCAGACTAAGATATTTATTATATCCTATAATATAATACTGTACTGTTGATATCATGTTAAAATTGTTTTTGTCACAGGGATGTAATGTAAGGTACAGAAAATATAGTCAATAATATAGTAATAACTTTGTACAGTGACAGATGGTTATTACACTTATTGTGGTGATCACATCATATCATATATAAATGTTGAATCACTATGTTATACACCTGAAACTCATACAATATTGTATGCCAACTAGACTTTAATACAAAAAATTGTTTTTAAGTCATTATAGAGGAAGGCTGGGATACATAAGACTTTTCTTATCTTCAATATAAAAAAGGGAAAATTTTAAAAAAGCTCTCATTTATAGAGCTATTTTGTTTAAATTAAAGGCTACTCTAAAGTGTATTCAATTTAATGCCTCATTACAATGAAGATGGGAAAAGAAGAAATGCAAAATACTTGCAATGGTATTAAGTGGCTTAGCCAGAAGTGTTGGCTTAAACAGCTCTCTTTACCTCCACAGTCATTTCCTTGGATTGTTCCTCCACATGCTGAATGACTTCATAGCGAGTACATCTGTAATAACCGCCCGTGGAAGAACTATGCTTTTTCCATTCTTCTAGGCAAATCCAGCAAAAGTCATACTTGCACTTCAAAAGAGAACATATATGCATGTTAATATGCAAATTATTTTCTGATTTCTAGTCTACCAATTTGTAGAGATTAAACAATCCTGCCTGTGTGACCAGGAACAAATCTTCTTAAAGACACATGCTCTTTTTCAGGTTTCCTCTGGACACCTTATCTGCACTATGGAAAGATGTGGGGTTAGTTTAAGATTATTGCTTATACAAATAAGTTAAATCTAAGTCATAATATTATGGATAATCTCAAGGAATCTTTAAAAATATCAATAGGATATTCTTTCCAAATTGATCAGCTGCCTCCTGCATACCCCCTACTGGGGATTGAGCCTGAAACTCAGGCATGTGCCTTGACCAGGAATCAAACCAGCAACCTTTCCAGGCATGGGTTGACACCCAACCAGCCAAGGCACAAATGTTTCATTTTTAAAAATTTCCCTTTACCTTCAAATAGAGTGGGAGGGAGGCAGAGGGGGAGAGAGAGAGAGAGAGAGAGAGAGAGAGAGAGAGAGAGAGAGAGAGAGAGAGAGACATCGATGTAAGAGAGACACATCGATTGGCTGCTTCCCGCATGACCCCAGCCAGGGCCAGGAACCGAACTACAACCGAGGTATGTGCCCTTGCCCAGAATCGAACCTGAGACTCTTTGGTCCACAGGCTGATGCTCTACCCGCTGAACCAAACTGGCCAGGGCTCAAATGTTTCATTTTTAAGTGTGGTAATCATAGCTCTATAAAGCTCCACCCGTCTATTTGAAAACATCTGGTAACTTCAGTTTTTCAATTACCATGCTTATTAGACAATGCCAAAAAAAAAAAAAGAGCATTCCAGTATGAAAATGCTCCCCTACTTTTTTCTTTTCTTTTTTTTATCCTCATCCGAGGACATTTTTCCATTTTTTGTTCAGATAGAGTGGGAAGGAGAGAGAGGAAGAGAGAGAGAAACATCGACGCAAAAGGGACACATCGAGTGGCACGACACAACCAGGGCTGGGGACAAACTGCAACCGAGGTACATGCCATTAGCGGGAACTGAACCTGGGTCTCTCTGCACCGCAGCCTGATGCTCTAACCACTGAGCCAAACCGGCCAGGGCCTTTTTTCTTTTCTTTATGGATTTTAGAAAGGAAGGGAGAACGAGAGATAGAAACATTGATTGGCCACCTCCTGCATGCCCCCCACTGGGGATTTGGCTCACAACCTGGGCACGAGCTCAGACCGAGAATCAAACCGGCTACCTCTTGGTGCACTGGTCCACACTCAACCACTGAGCCACACCGGCCGGGCTTCCCCTACGTTTTTTATGCTTATGGGTTTTGAGTTAGAAAGATCTTCGCATTCCAAAGCTGTTTTTTCTGGTATTTAATAGTCTTATTTTCTTCCTTCCTTCCTTCCTTCTTTTTTTAAAAGACTCGATAGTTGGGTGAGTAATGTGCTTTAGGTACTAGTTCTGTTGACCAACGAGTGGCATTTATTTATTTATTTATTTATGTACTTATTTATTTATTTTTTAATCTTCACCCGAGGACATTTTTCCATTTTTGTTCAGAGTGGGAGGGAGAGAGAGGAAGAGAGAGAGAGAGAGAAACATTGATGTGGAAGGGACACATCGAGTGGCTGCCTCCCGCACGACCCAACCAGGGCCGGGGACAAACCGCAACCCAGGTATGTGCCCTTAGCGGGAACTGAACCTGGGCCTCTCTGGACCGCAGGTGGATGCTCTAACCGCTGAGCCAAACCGGCCAGGGCTAACGAGTGGCATTTAAAAAAATATGTTTTTTATTGATTTTAGAGTGAGGGCAAGATGATCTATGAGAAACATCAACATCCATCTGCTGCCTCTTGCCGCCCCTGCTGGGGATCCCAAAGCCTATGCATGTGCCCTGACCAGGAATCCAGAGCCACACTGGCCAGGCTCTTTCTTTCCTTTTTTAATGTAAATCTTTCATATTTTATCTGGGTATCCAGTATGAATTCAACTTTTTTTCCACACAGCTGTCCAGTTGTCTCACTACCATTTTTTTTGTGTGTTAATCCCCACCAGAGGATATTTTTTCCACTGAATTTTAGAGAGTGGAAGGAAGGGAGGGAGGAAGGGGGAGAGAGAGACACACACATACACACACCAACTGGTTGCCTCCCACATGCACCCTGACTGGGGCTGGGGAATTGAACCTAAAACCCAGGTACATGCCCTTGACCGGGAATCAGACCCGAGACTGTTTGGTGCTGAAGCTCTATCCACTGAGCCACACCAGCCAGGACGCACTACTATTTTGAACAGTTCAGGTTCATGTACTGGTTGGAGATGACTCCTTCACCATATACTAAATCCCCATTAATCTGTGTCTATTTTCTGGGCTTGCTTTCTATTATATTCCATTGATTGGTAGAGTCATGTGCCAGCACTGCGCTATTTTAATTATTGAGCCTTTATAATAATATGGCTTACTATTTGACAATGCTAGTTCCTCCTCATTGTTCTTTTTCAGAGTGTTCCTAGGTATTCTTGCTTTGTTTTACCATATGAACTTTTGCACTAGCTTATTTAGATGCAGAAACAAAAGCCTGTTGGTATTTTTGTTGGAACCTTTCTATCCAAGAACTTTGTTATTTTTACATTTGTTTGTCATCTTTTGTGTCCTACAGATAGGGGTCTTAACATTTTCTTCATATGTCATATGCTTCATATAGATTACTTAAGTTTCCAGATTAATAAGGTCTTCTCTTTCAGTATATATTCTATCTGGATATTGTTGGTATACATGAAGGCTAATACTTCCTGCACATTCATTTTGTAATCTGTTACAGAGTTAAATTTCTGTTGTTTGTAGTAGTTTTTCACTTGATTCTGTGGGTATGCAATCATGCTGTCTATAAAAAAATGATAATTTTATCACCTTGTTTCTATTTTTTA
The DNA here is from genome assembly GCA_030848825.1 of Tadarida brasiliensis. Classification (NCBI taxonomy): domain Eukaryota; kingdom Metazoa; phylum Chordata; class Mammalia; order Chiroptera; family Molossidae; genus Tadarida; species Tadarida brasiliensis. The sequence continues at coordinate 68,911,786 of CM061267.1, read as the reverse complement.
CATCTCCAATTTCTTTCCATTATCTAATTATATTGACTGGTACCTCCAGTCTAACATTAATAATATTTGTAATGGAGAACACCCTTATCTTGTTCTCGATTTTAGTGAGAATACCTATAGCTTCCTCACCAAACAAGCATCTAACTTTTGGACTGAGGTAGATTTCTTTTTATCATACCAATGAAGATTTTATCTATTCCTATTTCTTTGAGTGTCTTATAAAGAATTGTTGTTGATTTTTTTTGTCAAATGACTTTTTAGCAGCTACAGAAATTATATATGATTTTTCTCCATGTAGCTACTAATAAGATGAGGTACAACCATAACTTTTTTTTTTTTTTTTATCCTTACCTGAGGACATTTTTTCATTTTTTGTTCAGATAGAGTGGGAGGGAGAGAGAGGAAGAGAGAGAGAGAGAGAGAAACATCGACGTGAAAGGGACACATCGAGTGGCTGCCACCCACACGACCAACCAGGGCCGGGGACAAACTGCAACCAAGGTACGTGCCCTTAGGGGGAACCGAACCCGGGTCTCTCTGTACCACAGGCCGATGCTCTAACCGCTGAGCCACACCGGCCAGGGCCAACCATAGCTTTTAAAATATCAAACCATTCTTGTATTCCTGGAGTAAAACCCACATGGTCAATTATTCTATTTCTTATTAAAAAAAAATTGTTGATATATAATTGACGGTCAATTACTCTATTAATATACTCTGTTGGACATTTGCTAATGCCTGTGGGTTTTTCCCCATCTAATATCTTAATAGGACTTATGCATTTTTATTTATAAGTAAGATTGATCTATAGTTTTAATTTTAATAATCTTTTCAAGTGGTGGTATCAAGGTTTACTCACCTTATAATAATAATTTGAAAGTTTCCTTATTTTTAACTCCCAGAAAGAGTTTAAATCTTATTGGAATTACCTGTTCTTTAAAGGTTTGATAAAACTCTATTGTGAAGCCATCAGAACCTACAGCTTTAAATGGGAGAGAGAACATTGAAATTCTTTCTATGAAAATAGGTTTGTTTGGATATTTCTTCTAGGGTCAGTTTTAATAAATTATATTTTCTTAAAAAATCAATCCATTTCAAACCCAAGTTCAAATTTATCTTCAAGAGCTGAGCAAAGTTCTCTCTTATTATTTTAGTTTGCTTTGTTTATTGATTAGTCCCCTTGTTTCTTATATTGCATATCTGAACTCCCTCACTCCCTTTTTCTTATGTAAGCTTAGTGGTTTATCTTATTTTTTTCTTTAGAAACCACTTTTAGGATTTATTAGTAGTATTGTTTTTCAATTTTTAATTCACTTTTTTTTTTAATCTTTCCTCAAATTTATTTTGTTTTCCTAATTTTAAGTCATAGCCTTAATTCATTCCTTATTTTGTAATGTTTTAAGTGAATAAGGTTATGTACATTTCTGAGCATTGTTTTAGTTATAGCCCTCAGGTTCTGATAAAAGAGTGTTTTCATTATCTTAGTTTCCTAAAAATTCGTTAAGTTCCTTTTTTTCTCTTGAGTTGTTTGAAAGATTTAAAATTCCTAAATGAAAAGGCCTTTTGTAACTTTATTATTAATTTCTATAATTCCATTATGATTAGACAATGTTGCTGATATTATTTTCTATTTTCTAGAATATTACTGAGAATTTCTTTGATGATCAATGGTCAATTTTCTGTGAATGCTTCATGGATACCTGAAAAGATGGCAGAGTCCAGATTTTCAGGATACGGAGTCTGAATATAGCAATCAGATATACTTTACTAGCTATGTTGTCTTCACTAATTTTTCCTCTACATGACATGTCATGAACAGAGAGCTGAATTCAAGTCTCTGTATTTATCTGCCCCTTTACAAACATGTGCTTAAACAATAAACTGAGCGCTTGTTTCAAGGCTCTAACAGTTCTTTTGTTGCCTGGCACAAGCAAACTTTGTGTCTGATTTGATACAAGTACCCTGTTCAGTACAGCTTTATTAATCTCTCAAAATTAGCGGCAAAACTTTCTACAAAACAGCCAAATTTTATATTTTGTAAGAAAAAGAACACAGAATATGAATAATTTTTATTTTTTAGTTGCAGCACACAGTTTTATACAGTCAGATGAAGAAAATTACTAAGTGATTTAAAATGTGTGAAATAGCCCGGCTGGTGTGGCTCAGTGGTTGAGTGTTGACCCATGTACCAACAGGTCGCTGGTTCAATTACCGGTCAGGGCACATGCCCAGGTTGTGGGCCAAATCCCCAGTGGGGGGCATGCAGGAGGCAGCCAATCAATGTCCTCTCTCATCGATGTTTCTATCTTTCTCTCCCTCTCTTTCCTCTCTCTCTAAAAATCAATAAAGTAAAAAAAAAAATATATATATATATATATATTATTTTAAAAAAATGTGTGAAATAGGTGAAGGGATTAAGCAAAATGAATAAATAAATACATAACCTCATAGACACAGACATCAATATGGTGATTACCAGAGAAAATGGGGTTAGGGGCAGGTAGAAGAGGGTAAAGGGGGAATAAATGATGATGAAAGGAGACCAGACTATGGGTGGTGAACACACAAGACAATATACAGATGATGTATTATAGAACTGTACACCTGAAAACTATTTAATTAACCAACATAACCCTAATAAATTCAATAAAAATATATATTAGAAAATACAATATGTAAGAATGCAAAATTTAAATAGTCTCATGAAAATTATCTAAAGGGTAATGACTAGAATAAGGAGTGTTTTTAAAATACATGAACTTATTTTATAGAGCCAAATTTCTCATTTAAAAAATGTTTAACAATTTGACTCCAGAAAGTAAAAATTCTACTGAATCATAATCAACACTGAAGCATTAATGAAAGTGCATTATGACTTAATCATTGTGTTAGAGCCTGAACTGAATTACACATAAGCTGTTTGTTGTTCCACCTTCACATTTTTAAAAAATTCCAAAAGTATAAAATTTTTTGTAGCAAGCCCATTACTTTCCAGATGTCTTCTTTTATGTCATAAGAAGAATTTGTCAAGGGGGAATACAGTCAATAACATTGTGATAAGTTGGCAAAGTGACAGATGAATACTAGACTTAGTGTGATCACACTGTAAGGTATATAAATGTTGAATCACTATGTTGTACATCTGAAACTAACATAACATTATATGCCAACTATACTTAAATTTTAAAAAAAGTAAAATAAAAACTAAAAAATAATTACTTGTCAGTTTCTTTCTGGTTTAATGCAAATACTTTAGATGGTATATTAAATAAGACTACTACATTTACATAGTATGTAAGTAAATGTTTCTTTTATTTATTTATTAATATGGTTTTTTTTTTAATATTTAGAGAGAGAGGGAGTGATAGAAACATCGATGAGACACGTGGACTGGCTGCCTCCTGCACACCCCCAGTGGGGATTGAGCCCGCAACCTGGGCATGTGCCCTGACTGGGAATCGAACTGGCGACCCTTTGGTCCATGGGTCAATGCTCAACCACTGAGACACACCAGCTGGGCTGAATGCTTCTTTTAAATGCTTAAAGAAGCTTAAGCAAAATCTGTTTAAGATAAACTACCTGATAGCATTAGTCTGATTAAATCATGAAAATATTCACTCACTAAATACATATTTGTCAAGTATTTACAACTGGTAGGTGCTAAAAAAGAAATAAAGGTAATGTTGGATCCTGTCCTTTTGTTAGTAGCCCAACTGCTAATTTTTATGGTCAATCTGTATTTCTTTAGACATCTATGTAGCCTATATCAAATTTTCCAAGAAAACACTAATATGGGCATTGGAGATAAGATCACAAAATAAATGAAATAATTTTGGCCCAATCAGCTGACTAATAAGCACTTTAAAGCACTTTGCACAGAATGCTGTACTGTTTTTGTTTTTGCCTCTTAGGAAATTATTATTACTGTCTCACTCACTAAGCCAATTCCTTTGTTAATTTTATAGTAACATAGGCTTTTTTTTTTTTTTTTAAAGAGAGAGAGAGAGAGAGAAACATCGACGTGAAAGGGACACATCGAGTGGCTGCCACCCGCACGACCAACCAGGGCCGGGGACAAACTGCAACCGAGGTACATGCCCTTAGCGGAAACCGAACCTGGGTCTCTCTGGACCACGGGCCAACGCTCTAAACGCTGAGCCAAACCGGCCAGGGCGTAACATAGGCTTTTAAACATCATTGGGTAACTGTCACTATTTTTAAAGTCATAATAATAATGATCGTTAATTTCAAGGTTAAAAATCAAGTAATACTTAGAAGATGTTGATATATTTTATTGAATCTTCTTAACTATTTGGATTTCTTTCATATCCTAAATTACAGAAATTAAATGTTCTTCTCTCAATAATTTTAAATATTTTTTATATAAATGGCACTTACAATGAAAAGAAAAACAATTGAACTATCACTACAATTTTTAAAAATGTTCACAAGTGCCCTGGCCAGTTTTGCTCAGCGGTTAGAGCGTCGGCCTGCGGTCCAGAGAGACCCGGGTTCGGTTCCCGCTGGGGGCGTGTACCTCGGTTGCAGTTTGTCCCCGGCCCTGGCTGGTCGTGCGGGTGGCAGCCACTCGATGTGTCCCTTTCACGTCAATGTTTCTCTCTCTCTCTCTCTCCCTCCCACTCTATCTGAACAAAAAATGAAAAAATGTCCTCAGGTGAGGATAAAAAAAAAAATGTTCACAAGTGAAGGCATGGATTAATAAAATGTTATTAATCTAACTACAGAATATTTGTTCTAAATATGGTAGTTTCTTTCTTTGCCACTAAGTCAGGAGGGTAGCCTTCTAATAGTAATTATTTATATAAATTATTTTTCAGCCAACTCTGTCTTTATTGGCAATTCATTTTCAATTTAGGAATTAATTACTTATTTAATTGAGAGTTTCATTAGGAGACCTAAATTCTGCCCGCTACTTTGGGTACCTTTATTATACACACATCTGTATATAGACACTAAGATTTAGATGTGGACTTACAGGGATTGGCTGGGGTCTGGCTTGGGCCTTGAGTCTAAGCTGTGTTCTCCAAAACCAGCTTCACAAGAGATCTATACACAGTAGTGCTCCATCACTTAATACTATTATTTTTACATACACAAAACTCTCTCAGGACCTTTACTGGGAAAGGTGATTGGCAGGGGAGGATTCAGGCATTTCAGACCTTCTGGCCAAATATCACTGAATTAACATTCACAAGGAGTGTAAAATTTAGTAATATAAATAAATACTTAAGTTATTCAACAAAGCATGTAGAATTTTTGCAGAATCCTAGAATCCATCTGAAACCCAAAAAGATTTTTATGTTTACAACATTTCTTCTTTGGATTACCAATCAAATTAAGATTTCAACTGCAAAACATTCACAATCCTCTTTGACTTCTTACCTTAGCACACTGCATGTGATTGCATCCCTCATTCTTCTGTATTGGAGACTTACAATTAGCACAAGGCTTGGAGTTAGTTAACAACCAGAGACAGTTGGCAGCATCCTCATAAGCTTCACTAACTCCCACAACTTTGGGATATTAAGCACAAACACAAAAATAAATGATTTAGTGTACAACTGCAAGGAAAAAAAAACCCACAGTGTTCTTTGTAGGTTGCCTCTCAATTTTAATTGCAGTATTATTATCTCACTAGGCTCTACGGCAACAATTTTAAACTCATTGTAAATAGCATGTTTACAGGATAAGGAGCTGTATTCCAAAAGCTCTAGTTAATGAAACCTGATTTAAAGGAAATGTTTCCCTAAAGTTGTGTCCGAATAAACTGGGGAAGAAATTAAATCCAAAGTTTAAAGTTAAAAAAAAAAAAATCATTATCTTATTCTTTGTTTAAAATAAACTGTTGCATCAAAAAAAAAAAAAATGATAGAAAGGTTACTTTAGGCAATAATTTCTGAAATAGGCCAGTTATAAATGTAAATGCCATAAAGTCTTCCTTATAGTAAAAAACAGAAAATTATATTGAAATGTCAACATCGTTTTTATCCATGATTATTTCAGATAAGCTACAGATAAACCCAATGTGACATGTCTAAAATTAAAGTTATCACTGCCCCCAAACTTGCTCCTTTCTCTACCCCTAAACTGGTAAAGGTATGATCATCTACCCAGAGTCAATCCAGAAAGAGCACGATCTTGAACACATCCTTTTCTTTCTCTCACCCACCGTGTCCCATTGATTCTAACTCTTTTTCTTACCTGTTTCTCTCCATTTCCAATTTTACTGCTTTAGCTAGGGTCCTCCACACCTCTTGCCTAGATAATTAAAACACAGAAAACCAATCTACCTCCCCAGCTCCTTCTCCTGCTCCCAAATCCTACACAATACAGCCTAAACAGTAATCTTTTATTTTTACTTTTTTTTTCTTTACTGTTTTGAGAGAGAGAGGAAGGGAGAAGGAGAGAGACAGAAACACTGGTGAGAGAGAACATCGATTGGCCACCTCCTGCATGCCCCCCACTAGGGATCAGGCCCACAACGTGGGCATGTGCCCTGAACAGGAATTGAATTGGTGACCTCTTGGTGCATGGGTCAATGCTCAACCTCTGAGCCACACCGGCTGGGCAACAGTAATCTCTTTAAAATACAAATCTGCCCTGGCCGGTTTGGCTCAAAGGTTAGAGCATCGGCCTGCGGACCAGAGAGTCCTGGGTTCGGTTCCCACTAAGGGCACGTACCTCGGTTGCAGTTTGTCCCCGGCCCCGGTTGGGGTCGTGTGTGTGACAACCACTCAATGTGTCTCTCTCACATCGATGTTTCTCTCTCTGTCTTCCTCCCTCTCTCCCTCCCGCTCTATCTGAAGATAAATGCAAAAAGTGTCATCAGGTGAGGATTAAAAAAAAATACAAATCTGCTTGAAATCTTTTAGTTGCTCACCACTGACTACAAAACAAAGTCAAAATGCTTTAGCAAAGAATATAAAACCCTTTATGATTTGGCCACTGTCTACCTGGCAAGCTTCTCCCACCCTCTGTCCCCATACCAACCTTATGCTCTTCTTCATCTTAAACTCAATTTATTCTACTAAATTTGAGATCTGCAATTTTAAGGAATGCTATAGGTTTTAAATATTCTATATTTGACGTTTTACATTCTATAAACGTCTCCCCCCAGTGGAGAAAGTTAGGGGCTGGAGAGAGTTCTAGATGCACAATTAAAAACTTTTTTCCTGCAAGAATGTCAGTAATCAAGTTTGCGTTGTTTTGTTTTCTAGCTCTACAGGCTCAGGGAAGCCCAGTTTTCTTTACTGAAAAAGATGTTGGAAAAATCAAGTGGCCATCCAATTAAGGCTCTGATTACATGCAGACACACTCTCAGAGGGTGGGGTAAAGGGTTAGCCCTAATATTAAAAGCAGTGGAGAAATCAGATGTTTTGAGTTTTAACGTTTAAAAGGAAAAGTTACCAGATATAAATCCCTGAGGGAAGGAGGCAAAGGTCTGAGCTGACTGAGCCCTGGGAAGTGGTTCTATATATGAACTGTAAGGGCTGAGACTAGGAGCAGCCCTCTGATGGAGCCCAGGAGGAAAGGAGGGGGCTATCTTGCAAAAAAAGAACCCTTAAGTTTGTGCCAACAATAGCACAGAAGCTACTACTGGACTGTAAAGCACTGGTTTTCACTCTACACAGCAGAAAAAACAAACAACAACAATAAATAGCAGCAGCAATGAACTGATCAAACTCCACTCCGGTTCAAAATACACTTGGTGGATGATGGTTTGATTAGAGTGTTAGTGGAGAGAATTCTGAGATAATTGGTGGAGAAAACTGGAAGGAACTTTCTATATTCATGGCCAATAAAGCCAAGCTGGAGAGGTAATACTGTTTATAAAGGGTATAGATAGCTATAAAACTAATCACTAAGTCTAATTTTTGTTTACATGTAGTGGCTTTCCTCCTCGCTTCAGCATCATCATTATTTTTAGCTCAGAGGCTCTCACATATTCTTATGACCCCTATTGTCCATTGTTATAATAAATAAAGCACAGAGCCATTAAAACAAAGCAGCTGTGTGGCCTGCAACATAACAGTGTTTTTCTCCCACCCTGGGAGAGAATGCTAGTTCCTAACTGCATTCTAGTAGATTGCATAAAGTAAGCCATGTACAGAAAATGACTATTACTACAACAAAAACTTGAGCTGGAAAAATGCCTTCACTTCCAGTTCTCTGAACATGCTCATTTCATACATCTGCCCTTTGAACATACTGTCCCTTCACACCTGCAATACGTTATCTCCCTTCAATCAACCTGGGAGTCCTCTTCACTCATACTGACTTCCATTCTCTTCCCTTCACTTCAGTTACATGTCTACTATATCTTGATCTTTTTTCCTTTATAATCTTGTGTACTTAGGTCTCTTTTCCTAGAAATATTAACTTCATTTAATAAAATATTAGAGCATCACAGAATCTAAGATCTATTAGTAGAGTCAACATGCATGAAAGTGAAAACAAAGTTCTTTTTAAAGACTGAATTCTTAAAAAGATGGTTTGAATTTCATTCAATAAGCATTGTGTACTGTGAAAAAATCAATTTGATAATTTTATAAATCAACCATCATTTCACAGAAAATATCATTCCTGCTTCTTGCTTTGATTTAGACTCACTAGAAGCAATTTCAGAACTTAAAAACAGTACCTGAACCTTTATGTGGAATTAATTCTTTGAACTGATCTCAGTTTATTTTCTAATACTTTTTTTTCATTAATTAGATTTTGTTGCTCTGAGTAACATAATTCAACGATTTTGGAAAACTGGGCATAAGGGAGAAATCTTTCTCATGAATCTACAAGCTTGGTTGAAAATGTTTATGCCAGGTAAGAGATCATGAGCCAAAGTAATATGAAAACTCAATAGAGCATTTAATCATAGTTTTCTTTTTTTGAAAATTATTTTTATATATTTAATGATGATGTTCTACTTAAGTATTATACCTAGCCTATTAATGTTTGCTTTAAGCCTTACCCTAAACTTCATAAACTTAAGTGGCCATTTGAATAGTTTACTGGTCAACACCTTCCAGTGGGAGGACAGTGAGAAAACTCCTGGGTTTTTTTAGCAGCTGGGAATATTCTCTGCAACCCTGGCTCTGTCTCCTCTGGTAGACACTTCTCAGGTATCCTTAGTCTCCTGCGTCTTATCCAATTTTCTAGTTTCTCCCTGTTTCTGAATTAAAACCCTATTTAGAACTTTTTGAGGTGATCTTCAGTTTTTAATTTCAGGTCTCCCTATCTCTGGCTGTCAGAAGTAACCATGTATATATCATGTATACCATTTTCTAGTTCTATTACATTTTCTTCCTCATTGTCAGGGTCACTATCACACATAAGGATATTTTTGCCACAGTGCTACCAATAATCTGGACTTACTGGCCAGGTCATTCTCCCTCTCCTTCCTAGTAAAAGCTTATTAGTGGATAATGGAGTAATTGATCCAACTTGAGAACTGTAAGGGATAACGGAAAATAATCACCCATTTAAAAATACTTGCTTTACATCTCAAATGATACTTCTGGCCATTTTCTTTTCTTTTTTAAAAAAATATTTTTTCTTTATTGATTTTAGAGGGACAGGGAGAGAGAGATAGAAACATCGATGAGAGAGAACATCGACCGGCCACCTCCTGCATGCCCCCCACTGGGGATCAGGCCCACAACCTGGGCATGTGCCCTGACCGGGAATTGAATCGGCAACCTCTTAGTGCATGGGTTGACGCTCAACCAGTGAGTCACACCAGCTGGGCCGGCCATTTTCTATTAAAGAATTAAATAATACACTGTACTAATTACTTTCTGTGGTATACTAACTCTTTTAGGCAACTATTAAGTACCCTCAATTTTCAACTTAATATGACATCTTAACTCTCCGGCATACACTTCTCCTCTCCCTGCACTGCCTCTTTTGTTCAAGCCTCTTACCTGGACATTCTGAAGTTGTCTCAGAAACAGCATTCTTACCTAGTGTTTCAAAGTCCCTAATTCATCATCCACATCTCTGCCCAAGTGATCTTTCTTTTTAAATTTATTTTTATTTTCTTTTTATTAATTTTTGTTACAGATGTTTCTCCTTTTCCCCCCAGACACCCTCCTCCCAATCCGCCCCCCCCCCCAGCATTGTTGTCTATATCCATTGGTTATGCATATATGCATATAAGTTCTTTGGTTTATCTCTTCCCTTCTCCCCACCCCCCTCCTCTGAGGTTTGTCAGTCTGAACCCTACTCCTTTCTATGTCTCTGGATCTATTTTGTTCATTATATCAAGTGATCTTTCTAAGTGAGCATCTTCAGTTATTACTTTTCTACTCAAAACTCCTTCTCTCTCCTTCAGTCTACCCTTCCTAGTCCTCTATCTTGATAAAAATATCTCTGATAATGCCACTTCCCTACTTTCAAAAGTGCTTTTTATGGCTCATTCTGTTACTAAGATAAATTCAGACAATTTGGCAAGAACCCTCTCAATTTGGCAACATGCACATTTCTAGCCTCATCTCCTGCAGTTTTCTCCCACGGACATTAACTTTAAGTTCCATAGACACATATGAAAAAAATGTAGGTATGTGGACAACAGCAAGCCATCTCTAATAGAAATATAGATGTCTTTAGGTGTCAGAAGCAGGAAAAGAAGGCAAAATCCAACTGTGTTGTCATGTTTGAAAGTGATAATGTTATTAATCTATGGAACTCACACACATATACAGACCCATATATATCAGGAGAACAGGGAAAATGGGTGGGTGTCAAGAGAGCAATGGTAAGCTATATCTGGCTTTCAACAGAAAGACATGATGAACCTGGGGAACAGGAACAATCTATACAGGTGTTACTGATTTTGGAAGTGCCTAGCACATAGCAGGTACTAAAAAATGTATTTGTTGATTGAATGATGAATGTACAGGACAGAAATATTTAATCAGACCTCACCATTAAATATTCTGAGATTATCCACTTCCCTTTGCTCCTTGATAAGGGACATGAGACTTCTCATCATGTGAAAGGGATCTCCCTCATTAGCAATTAACAAACTGGTATTCTGGTTTACATAGTAGTCTCTTTTCCATGGTCTAAATAACCTTGAGTTGGTGCACAAAATAAACCTCATGAACCTGAAATGCTGAGGACTAGCTCTCAGGCCACTGTATATTTCCTGACATAATACAAGCCAGCCAGTCTCTCCTAGTGTCACTTCAGCTGCTGACATGCATACCTACCACATCTTTGCCTCTGCAGATATGCTAAAACCCACTAACAACTCACTGCCTTCAGGAAGATTCTTTGACGACCCCCCTGCAACCTGATTTAGTTGTTCTTGTTTTTGTGCTCTCATCTTTACTCAACTATACAAGGTGGGGCAAAGGTAGGTTTACAGTTGTTCATATGGAAAATAATACAATAATAATAAGAGTAATCTGTTTCGTACGCACAACTGTAAACTTACTTTTGTCCCACCCTGCATTAGTTATCATATGATATTGTAATTATCTGACTGCTTCCCTTGTAGCCTCTTCACTCTCTGAAGGACAGCATCACGTACTTTGCTCCAATAAGTGTAGATACACTGAGTAAACTCTTCTTTTTTTTTTTTTATCCTCACTGAGGACATTTTTGCATTTATCTTCAGATAGAGCGGGAGGGAGAGAGGAAGGAAGAGAGAGAGAGAAACATCGATGAGAGAGAGACACATCGACTGGTTGCCACCCACACGACCCCAACCGGGGCTGGGGACAAACTGCAACCGAGGTACGTGCCCTTAGCCGCTTAGCAGGAACCGAACCCGGGACTCTCTGGTCCACAGGCAGACGCTCTAACTGCTGAGCCAAACCGGCCAGGGCCACTGAGTGAATTCTTAATCCTGATTTGCAACACCTCAAACTAACTCCATTATCTAAAAAGTGAAGGGAAAAAAACCTTAAATTAATTTTAATTTATATTAATTTTAAAGAAAATAGTTACCATAAAACACTTCAGGGGATAAAAATTATTATAAAGCAGATATATTTACTTGTTAAATGGGGAACTTCTATTAGGAAGACTAATTCAAACCCACTGTGTTTACCAGGTCTGTGCCTTGTGTCAATCAACAGAATGTGCTAGTTTCCTCATCTATAACATGGGATTAGTAATATCAATCTCATAGCATTTCTGTGAGAATTAACAGAGATACTTTATTTATAGAAATCTCAGTAAAAATAATTATTGACATGGCATTTAATATAAGTCTACAGAACCAGATTAGCAAGAAATTAACTTGTCTTCTTCTCCACTGGAAGCTTCTAGGGAAATAAGAAGCTTCCTCTCACTACAGATCACACGTTTCTCACATGAAGTAAAGAGAAGTAGTTGGCCCACCCCAGGATAACAGGGAAGGCTGCAGGAGCCTGAAATGAGACTCCTGTTTACCCTGCCTATCTTGTTAGTTTGGAAAATAAGTCAGCTAGAAACATGGAACCTGTCTATGATTCCCTCTTGCAAAAACCTGTCATCTCCAAAAGGATGCTGATTAAAGGAGTGATGTTAAACAGGGGATCTCCAGCATGAATAAACTTGAAAACTTCTTTGTGAAGACTCTAAGAAATATGACCACATTATCTTTTGTATGCTATTAGAAAATATGTAGCACAGCCATTTAAAATTCCTCTTACGTTCTTCTGGTTTCATTTCAGTTATTTTTTGTAGCCAATTTTTCCATGTTTGGCAGTCACAAGGCTCATGTGCTTCACCAAGGCACTCCCTAAAGAGGAAAACATAGAAAAGGCAATTTAAAAAATATTCTTCATCAACATCAGGGTAAAAGAATAGGTGGAAAGTAACTCTTGCAATTTTATTTTATTTTATTTTATCCTCACCCGAGGACATTTTTCCATTTTTTGTTCAGATAGAGTGGGAAGGAGAGAGAGGAAGAGAGAGAGAAACATCGACATGAAAGGGACACATCGAGTGGCTGCCTCCCGCATGACCCAACCAGGGCCGGGGACAAAGCGCAACTGAGGTACATGCCCTTAGTGGGAACTGGACCGCAGGTCGACGCTCTAACCGCTGAGCCAAATCGGCCAGGGCAACTCTTGCAATTTTAAAGTTGAGAAAACTGAGGCACAGTGACTACTGAGAGATGAAATATTTCAACAGAAGAATTGAAAATGTGATTCCAAAGCTTAATACCATCAGGTCAGTTTCTTTTTCTTTTTTTTATCCTCACCTGAGGACATTTTTGCATTTATCTTCAGATAGAGCGGGAGGGAGAGAGGGAGGAAGAGAGAGAGAGAGAGAGACAAATATCGACGTGAGAAAGACACATTGAGTGGCTGCCACCCACACGACCCCAACCGGGTCCGGGGACAAATTGCAACCAAGGTACGTGCCCCTAGTGGGAACCAAACCCGAGACTCTCGGGTCCATGGGCCGACGCTCTAACCGCTGAGCCAAACTGGCTAGGGCAGGTCAGTTTCTTTTTAAAATCAGTATATTCATTTACATATTTTTAAAAATTCCAAATAGATTACCTAATATTTATAATTTAGTTTTGCATGCCTTATGAGCTATAAAGTATAAAACATTTTTATCAATTAGGGTCTTCCCTCACTAATACTTTAAATCCTTGCAACTGAAAGTGTGTTTCCCTGGCTAGTAGCATTGCCTTTATTCAGGAGCTTGTTAAACATGCAGAAAAGCAGGAGCCACTAGATCAAATGATTAGAATATGCATTTTATCAATACTATCATGTGATCCTTCTGCATTGTATTTTACTTTTATTTTTTATTTATTGATTTGAGAGAGAGATTTGTTGTTCCACTTATTTTTTTAATCCTCACTCGAGGATATTCTTCCATTTATAATCAGATAGAGTGGGAGGGGGAGAGGGAAAGGGAGAGAGAAACATCGATGTGAGAGAAACACATCGACTGATTGCCTCCTCCATGACCCTCACCAGGACCAGGGGGGACAAACTGCAACCAAGGTACGTGACCTTGATTGGAATCAAACCTGTGACTCACAGGTCCATGGGCCGACGCTCTAACTGCTGAGCCAAACCAGCCAGGGCTGTTCCACTTATTTATGCATTCATTGTTTATTTCTTATGTGCCACCCTGACTGGAGATGGAACCTGCAACCTTGGTGTATCAGGAGGATGCTCTAACCAGCTGAGCTACCCAGTCAGGGCCCTTCTGCATCATAAAGTTTGAGAAGTACTGTTTTATACTACATTTGTGTCATTACTTTTACTTCTGAATCCCAAAGTAACAGCTAGGACAATCTAACTTACTTTTGAGTTGCAATTTTCTGTTTCATTGAAATTTGGCAAATTTTGATTTAAATAATTAAAAACATATCAATTTATCATTTGTAAGTTAATTTTATATTCTTTCTATCAATATATAAAAATCAAACGTTAAAAAGGGTCTAACGTGCCCTGACTGGTTTGGCTCAGCGGTTAGAGCATCGGACCTCGAACTGAAGAGCTGCAGGTTCAATTCCCGGTCAAGGGCATGTACCTGGATTCAGGTTTGCTCCCCAGCCCTGGTCGGGGTTGTGGGGGAGGCAACCAATTGATGTGTTTCTCTCGCATCAATATTTCTCTCTTTCAAAAAAATAAAATAATTAAATAAAAAGGGCCCAATGCATTTACAAATATGACTTGCTTTAATTCAATTGATACAATATTCTGTAGTACAAAGGTAATTATTACAGTCAACAACAAAATATCATTTTTGAGGGAGAAAAATCCAATCTGCTGGTGCCATCATTATTATTTTAAAATAATTATTTAAATAAAGATCTTATTTGCAAAGTTTGTTTAAGAAGACACACCTGTCCTGGCTGGTTTGGCTCAGTGGTTAGAGCGTCGGCCTGCGGTCCAGAGAGACCCGGGTTCGGTTCCTGCTAAGGGCATGTACCTCGGTTGCAGTTTGTCCCCGGCCCTGGTTGGGTCGTGCAGGAGGCAGCCACTCGATGTGTCCCTTTCAAGTCGATGTTTCTCTCTCTCTCTCTCTTCCTCTCTCTCCCTCCCACTCTATCTGAACAAAAAATGGAAAAATGTCCTCGGGTGAGGATTAAAAAAAAAAAAATCAACTCTGCTTTCCAGAAATAAAAGGGATACTTGTAATAACTGTTAATTTTAAATTGGCACATATACTACCATACGCTAGTGTCAGAAACATACCACAGATCTAGGAACAGTGTTCCCATATGGTGCTTGAGAATGTATGTAGGAATACAGAATGTGCATTCCTTATGATGCATTTAAAACAAAAATTAAGGTACTGAATAGCCTTATATATCTGCAGTACCTAAAACTAAACAAATGAGGTCAATGGAATAAATTATTTCCATTAAGTTTAAGATTTCCTCCCCTGGAAATTAAATAGCATAGTCAATATTTTTTCCCCTAGTAGATCAATAGCAATATGATTGACTCTGCTGTTAGAACATTTTCTGACAGAACCAAGAAAATAATCACGGGGGGCAGCGGGTTTTGGGGGGAGGGAAGCCCAATGTTTTCAAATAAAGTCTGGTAATACAAATGCCACTTCTACAAAAGTCCACAATTGCTTATCACTATGCTTGATTTTCTGAAGTTGTGTTGCATTAGACAGCAACAGAAGGTTTCCTTTTCTAGAATCTCAGAGGGACACAGACCTACTGCTTCCTCGGGTGCTAGCCCTATCAGTAAGATCACTTCTGAATATTATAACTGGTTGGCACTAGTTCCCAATACAATGCTAAGAGTGGGTATAAAAAGGAGAAGCTTATAAATAAAGAAGCTAGAGCAAGGGCCATAAATAAGAAAGAGCTAGAGGTTGCCATTTAATACGATTAAAGATCTTTGAAAATGAAGGCACCTGAAAATATAAGCCTGAACTTCTTACAATGCTACCAGATTGATAGGTGATTGATGATCTGTGTGAAGAGAGGCTATTCTGGGAGAAGTAATGAAGATACTGAAATGTTCTCAGGTACTTAAAACCTAAATTCCTGAAGAAAGTTTTAACCAAGACATCAATGACTGGTGACAAGTATTCTGACAGACATGGTACCTGTTGTTGAGACTGCATCTCAAAATGTCACAAAAAACAAGTGAATGGGAAGGCCAGTTTTGGCATAGTCAACGGAAATTTAAAGAAACTAACAGAGTGGGTTCATTCAGGGGAAAAGGTGCCTACAAGAAATTATGAAGAGCCCTGGCCAGTTTGGCTCAGCGGTTAGAGCGTCGGCCTGCGGTCCAGAGAGACCCGGGTTCGGTTCCCACTAAGGGCATGTACCTCGGTTGCAGTTTGTCCTTGGTCCTGGTTGGGTCATGTGGGAGGCAGCCACTCGATGTGCCCCTTTCACGTCGATGTTTCTCTCTCTCTCTTCCTCTCTCTCTCCCTCCCACTCTATCTGAACAAAAAATGGAAAAATGTCCTCGAGTGAGGATAAAAAAAAAAAAAAAAGAAATTATGAAGAAAAAAAAATGGTTGTCAAACCTAAAATCTTTAATCCTGTCCAAATATGATGGTATCAAGAGACCAAGGGATGACTCTTTTATTGAAAATGTGTCAATATGCACAACCACTGGCAGAAAAATAAAAAAAGGCCAAAAGTGAACAAATTCAGCGTTTGTTTTGCAGCAGGCCGCCGTAGAGGCAGTGAGCACTGGAGCAGCGAGTGGCACTGCTTTCACTACGTGAGTGCTGCTTTAGGTTTTACACGGTGTTTGGTATGATTTGATAGGTTATATTTTGGGTCTGGGAACACTAAAAAATTTTCCATATAAATTAATAGTAACTGCTTCTTCACTTTACATCATTTCCACTTATTCTGCTTATGAAAGGTTTCATAGGAATGCTCTACTTTAGGGTAGCAGGGTAACCTGTATTTAGACGGGTATGCTACTTTGTATAGAAGATATGATACACATTAATATATATATTTTTATCCTCACCCGAGGACATTATTGCATTTATCTTCAGATAGAGCGAGAGGGAGAGAGGGAGGAAGAGAGAGAAACATTGATGTGAGAGAGACACATTGACTGGTTGCCACCCACACGACCTCAACCGGGGCCAGGGACAAACTGCAACCGAGGTACGTGCCCTTAGCTGGAACCAAACCCAGGACTCTCTAACTGCTGAGCCAAACCGGCCAGGGCAGAAGATATGACATTTAAACAGGATCTTATGATTGATAACTATCAAATAAATAGCATCCTGTTTTCATTCCTGGCCTAGAAAGAGTTGGGGAATGTTCTGTTAGCTGGAAGGACTCTGATCCTTAAACAGCTAAACACTGCCAGTCTGGAAAAATCTTTTTTCCGGAAACAGAGCTATTAAGCTAAAGGTTTGAGACTGATTTTGCAAGAGAAGATGAAGCTCAACTATTAGATCCACAAACAAGGACAACCTCATTTATTTTGCCCAGTGGACCCTTAAAGAGACTCTTTGTCTGTGAAGGCTATGGAGGAGATGAAGCATGAAACTATTGCTTTAACTCAATCAAGATGCATGATCCTAATAAGGGAGTACGTGTTACCAAAATCCTTATCCTGGGTATTGGAGGAAAACAGAACGAGCTGATGACAATTTTAATGGCAAGACATTCACTTTCAAAGTTTTCCCAAATACTTAACAAGTCTGCATGTTGTACTCTGATGCACTGGAGAGTTAAGAGGACTAGAACCTGATACTGTGATTTCTCGCCAGGTGTGTTACTATGATTCAAACCTTCCTATGAGGGGTTTAAATAGGTTTCATTGTGATGGTAACACAAGTTTAAAGGTGTCTTTGCATAGTTTTAGTAAATAAATGCTCCACAGCTGCATGATATATTAAAGACCTAACCATTTTATTATTTAGAATATTCTTGCCTATTTAGAATATTCTTGCCAGCCGATTTTAAGAATAACTGTAAAATATGTTTGACTTCTATGGATTTAGAAGAAATGAATTCCAAGTAAGTTTCTCGGTCTCCAAGTGAGACGTTGGTATTTAAAGAAACCAGGAAACATTCAGAGCTGACACAAGAGATAAATGACCACTATATCAGTTAATTTTGAGTTCTCCTCCTCACAGATTAAGAATTTTGTAACCAAGAAGTATTTATGACAACAAATCTTTAAAGAGTTAACTCAGAGAAGAAAGACTCTCTGTCAGTTCAGAGGGCAAAGTAGTAGCATGTTCTACTTAAAAAAACAACAAAAACAGAGGGCAGAGGCCATTGGCTCAAGTGAGAGTCCATCCAATGCTGTCAAGATGAGAGAAGTTGTAGTTATACAGGCTGGGGGAGAAAGCGTTCTACGTTGAGCTATGAAGGGTACAGAACTGGTTGGTGAACAATTTATAATAGAAAGGGCAATTTTATGGTGGGAAGGGAAATAAATGCCTACGCCTACCTTCCCTCTAACAATGAGTACATTCAGTTATACTCAGGCAGACATCTCTTGGGGGTGACTCTCAACTGATTCTGTCAGTTGAGAGAATCAGTTGCTGTTCTTAAAAAGAAGAAATTATTACTGCCATTTCTTGTGGTTTTTGTAATAATCTTTGGAGAATATTTCTGAGCTTTTTGGGGAAAGGAAAAAGCAAACCCAGAATCACATGCCTTTATTTTATGAAGATCTCTTGCAAAGCTTCCTTTTGCATGCAGCAGATTTTGCTTCTCTTTAAAACACTAGAGAAGGGCAGAAGTCTACTTAGAATTTCTTTTTTTAATTTTTGGAATTTCTGATTACAGGGAAAGCTCTACTATAGGAATAAGAACAGGAAGTTATGAATGTAAAACTAAGAATGTAGCTATGTTCCAATAAACCTTTTGTTTTAAAAAATTAGTGTGGACAGTAGTTTGGTGACACCTGACCTAGAGTTTAGTGCTATATATATGTTGGCAGGTAAAGAACTATGTTTAACTAATGACAATGGTAATGAGGGTAAGAAACAGATCTTTCAGGGTTGAAATATTTTATTATTATTAAAATTTTTTTTTCCTTTATTGATTTTGGAGAGAGAGGAAGGGAGAGGGGGAGAGAGAAACATCGATGAGAGAGAACATCGATTGGCCACCTCCTGCATGCCCCCCACTGGGGATCAGGCCCACAACCTGGGCACGTGCCCTGACCAGGAATCGAACCAGCGACCTCTTGGTGCGTGGGTTGATGCTCAGCCACTGAGCCACACCAGCCTGGAGAGGGTAGAAATATTTTATTATGCTTTTTTACTATCTAGCAGTGCTACAATTTGATTTTGGTTTCTTTTTTTCCATTTATTTATCTATCTATCTATCTATCTATCTATCTATCTATCTATCTATCTATCTATCTATCTATTTATTTTTAATCCTCTCCCGAGGATACTTTTCCATTTATCTTCAGATAGAGTGGGAGGTGGGGGGAGAGAGAGAGAAACATTGATGTGAGAGAGACACATCAATCGGTTGCCTCCTGCAAGACCCCAAACAGGGCCAGGGACGTGCCCTTGACCGGACCGCAACCCAGGTATGTGCCCTTGACCGGACTCAAACCCGCAACCCTTTGGTCCACAGGCCGACACTCTAACCGCTGAGCCAAACCAGCCAGGGCTTGATTTTGGTTTCTAATAAGTAGATAAGTAAAGAGTACAGTATTATATTCATCTAAAGTGTATCCTTGCATATGTGATAAATCTGTAAATGAGCAAAAAGCAGAACAAACGTTATTTCTTTTTTTGATCATTTAATTAAATAAAACAAAAGTTAATTATCATTGAATCTAAGTCAGAATGCTGATGTCAGACAAACATATAGTTACACTCCAACCATTACGGATTTATCATCAGTTTATACTTATAGAGTACTTATCAGGTGCTGGAAATTAAACAAAGACCCACAAAGTAGTTCCTAACTAGAACTGTGCATTAGAATCACCTAAGAGCTTTTTGGAGCCCCACTTCAAAACTTACTAAATCAAAATTCTCCTTACTGGGGTTTGGGATGAAAATTTGGAAAAGTTGCCCTTGCTGGGATGCTCAGTTCGTTGGGGGTCATCTGTACACCAAAAGGTTGTGAGTTCGATTCCTAGTAGGGGCGTGTATGGGAGGCAAACGATCGATGTTTCTCACATCAATGTTTCCTCACTCTCAAAAATCAATTAAGAAATTTTGGAAAAGTTGTCTCAGTAATTCTGGGCATTCCTGGTTAAGAATCGCTGCTAGAGACTTTTATTTTAAGGAAAACGTGAAACTCTAAACATTTTCTAATCTGTGGTCAGCAATTTGATATTAATGCATGGGTTCTGGAATCAAACGGAGCTGGGCACTTATCCCACTTCTGCCATTTCCTAGCTGCATAACCCTAGACAACTTCTCTGAGCCTGAGTTTCTTTATCTGTAAAATGGGTATAATAACAGCATTCAGCTCATAGCAAAGCCGGGAGAACTCAAAATATCAAAATATTTGGCACAGTTCCTGGCACATATCAAGCACATAATAAATGTAAACTCAATACACATTTGTTAATTAATACGAATGATATCAAACACTACAATTTCAAGGCCTGGTTGAAGGTACAAATTCTCTTCAAAAACTATTAGAAAGGTGATTAGGGTAATTCCAACTTGTCTTATACTGACCAGCAGAAGAGGTGTCCTTTTCCACAGTCCACAGCAGGAGCTCTGAGCAAGGGGAAGCTGAGTGTATCAGACCCAGATGTATTTGACCCTTGTTTTGTTAGTCTGACTGCTCTTTCACAGCCTGGAGTAGGACACCATTTAATGGCAGGATTATTTTCAACGAAGGCCTGTTTAAACAGCAATAACAAAACACAACAAAAAATATTTTAACTCTAAATTCTAATACAGAATGTGTTCCTATCTCAATTTACTTTAAAGCCAGGAAAAAAAAAAAAAGAGTGAACTAATAAACAAGGAGCAGTCAGTCTCAGAATACCTAAAATAGTACCAGAAAGTAAAAAAAAAAGAGTGAACTAATAAACAAGGAGCAGTCAGTCTCAGAATACCTAAAATAGTACCGGAAAGTATGAAACAACTTAAAAAAAAAAAAGTATAATTGGCATACACTATTGTATTAGTTTCAGGCATACAACATAGTGCCTTGACATCTGTGATGACCACCACGACAATTCTAGTAACCATCTGTCACCTTAAAAAGCTATTACAATATTATTGACTATATTCCTTATGCTGTACATCCCTGACTTAATTATTTTATAACTGGAAATTTGCACCTCTTAGTGCCTTTCACATTTTTCACTCATCCCCCTAATCCCCGCCTCTCTGGCAACCATCAGTTTGTTCTCTGTATCTATGAATCTGTTTCTGTTTTGTTTTGCTCGCTATTTTGTTTTGACCTTGAGATTCCACATTTAAGTGAAATCATGAAACAACTTAGAAGGAAAAAAGTGGCAATTACCTAGTAATGACATGATTTTTTAAATTTACATTTTCTTTAATCTAAAAACCAGGATGATGATGATAAAGTAAACATGCAATTATTCACACAGAAAACGTACAATTTAGAAATGTTTTCTCATACAATGTGCCACTTTTCTGACAAACATAACTATAAACAGAATCTTATATGTGATTATTAGTTGCATTAGAACAGTAAATGTCTAAATGGAATCCTATTAATACATAAATCAATATTATGATGCTTTCTATTTAAAGAAACAGTAGAACTTTTAAAAAGTCTACACACTAGGGTTTAGAACACAAACCATCTGCGCAAAACACTCAATATGAACTTTTAAATCATACAAGAAACTTGCATACGCTTCTGAACAACTCCTGAATAAAAATAGAGAAAAAAGATACAATAAACAGTATAATTCATTATATAAAACTATTACCTGAAACTAAGAGAAAACTCCATAAATTTCTAAGTTGATAATACTTATTTCTAAATATTTATTTTAGAAGTATAAAATATAATACCTTTTGGAAAACTTAAAAGTAGCTACTATCTACTTTGAACATTATCTTGATCAATCAGTTATAAAAGTACAACAGGCAAATCAGTAAATAGTTCTGAGCAATAGTTTTATTTCTTTTGGTAAACGACTACCTTAGCTTTTCACTTTTGCTTCTTTCATGATTACAAAATAATGCTTTAGCTTAAAACTTTAATTAATGCTACCATTCCTTTATGCAATTTTTATGAGTTTTCACAAATAAAACAAAAATATTTAATAAAATCAGTTGAATAGTTTTCATAAAATTAAAATTATGGAAACTGGAGAGGTAATTGCCAGCATACCTTAATATCAAACTGTAGATATCGTTTGTCCATCTCCTTAGAAACTACACTTTCTATGATATCCACAGGTACAAGTTGGAAGCAATCATATGCAGGGCAGAAAATGTTGTGAGCTTCACCTTCTTGAATTTTCAGATTCAAAAACCTATTAAAATTATCAATTGATAGAAAATGGGCAAAGATAAAATGTATTTATACAGTCTAAGAATTTTTTTCCTTATGCTGAATTTTCTGTTAGAATATAATAAAAATAACACCAATGAACCAAGTATGGAATATCAACTGTAATACACTGATTCATGTAATTCACAAACATTGAACACTTACTACTTGCCCACCCATTCATTATACATATGAATATATACACACATGTATTTGTGTTTTATATATTTTTAACATGTTCCTGTTTCACTTCATCCTCTATAAAAACTTGAAACAATATATTTATTTAACATTAAAAATTCAGAAATGAGTGGTTTAGAAAGGTCATATTCAATTCTCAATATTCTACACCCTTAAACAAAAGGGAGCAATCCTAAAAAAATTAGACCATGCACAATTCAAAGAGGTTATGCGATGGCACTGAAATATAGCATGCCTTTGTGAAGAAAAGGTTTTCTGCTTATATTTCATTTAGACAACTATTAAAACGAATTTCATGTCCTACTCTAGGGACACTATCTGAGGTCATAGGAAAAGGCATCCCGGAAACTGGCAGGAATCCAGCCCAAGGTGAACTAAGTGGCTAAGAACAGAATTTTGAGTTAGAGAATTCCAGGCCTACCACTAACAAGTTATATGATCTTAAACAACTTATTTTAACTGTTCTGGACCTCAGTTTTACTATCTGTAAAATGGAGATAATTTATCCCCCAGGCTAATTCTTAATCATTTGGCCAGCTCTGGGACTTGCAGTATGCATCTATCTATCTAATCTGTCTATCTATCTATCTATCTATCTATCTATCTATCTATCTATCTATCTATCTATCTATCTCTTTATCTCTCTCTAATGGCTCTTGCCCTTGGCACAATTAACATGCTCAAGTTTTTCCCATCCTGAAAACCTTTCTCAACCAAATGACCCTTTTTAGTTTCACTTTACTTTCCTTTCACACCGAAGTTTATTGACAAAATAGTTTACGATGATTTGTCATTCCTTACTCAAGTCCATCCCTTTCACTTCTAAACCTGCAACACTCTGGCTTCTATCACCTCTTCACTGAATGACCGGGTCTCAACACGGCCATTAAAACTACCCATTAGCCTAAACTAGTCAAGACTTCTCAAGTTTTTATTCACTTTGACTTCTCTAGAACATCAGACACTATTGAACAGTTTTTTCTTCCAGATTCTCTCTGGCTCTCTGAACTTTTAAACTTTTTTCTTGGCATTCTTCTTACCTCTGGTTGCTCCTTGTCCATCTTTTTCACTAGTGCCTTTTACTATCCTGCTCACTTACATCTTCCTGTTCCCTAGGGTTTTCATGTCAAAACTCTTCCCTTCCCACTCCATACAATCTTCCTGGGTGATCTACATACCTCCAACATAAACTACCACCTCTACGCTAACGAGTCTAAAATGTAAAGCCTAGATCTCCCTTCTTAGCTATAGATCTTGATTACACACATTTTTGTTGACATATCCAATAGGCACTTTAATTCAACATGTTTAAAATCTTCCCCTCCAACCCTGGCCTGTGTGGCTCAGTGGTTAGAGTGTCAGCCTGTGCACCTAAGGGTCATGGATTTGATTCCCAGTCAAGGACATGTACATGGATTGCAGGTTTGATCCTGGGCCCTGGTCCGGGCAGGTATGGGAGGCAACCAATCGATGCGCCTCTCTCACATCAATGTTTCTCTCTTTCTTTCTCCCCTATCTTCATTCCCTTCCACTCTCTCTAAAAATCAATGGAAAAAATATTCTCCCCTCTATTTTCAATGTTTTAGAACTATATAGGCTCCACAAAACTCTGATATATTCCAATAAGAGGACATTCTGCACCTTAGTTACACCAGTTAAAAATTATTTGTATCACTCTGTGTCAGGAAAAACAATTTGGCGGAAGATGGATAAAAAATCCAGGGGAAATGCTATAGACCAGCCGTTCTCAAACTGTGATATGTGGACCTGTGAGGGTTCCTGAGACTTTCCAGGCAGTTTATGAGGTCAAAACTATTTTCAAAATGGTATTAAGATTTCATTTGCTTTTTGGTTAAAACTGCAGGTGCCTTAGCATGAATTATGGCATTGGCACTAAGACTACACTAGTAGACTTTGTATTCTTCACTGCTCCGTACTCAAAGTTAAAAAAAACAAACACCAGTTTCATTTAAGAATGTCCTTGATGGAGCAATAAAAATTATTAATTATTGATCAATTATTAAATAAATGGGAAGTAAGCATAATGAACTGCTGCTGCATACCAGCCAAAGCATGATGGTTGTCTCAAGAAAAATGTTTAGGAATTTGTTCAAATACAAGCAGATCTACTTGCTTTTATTATGAAACACTATTTTTTTTGAAAGAGTGACTACAAACAATGATTATTCAGACTTGGTTATATGGTGGATTATTTTTGAAAATGAATTAAATAAACCCAGCACATCAAGGAAAAAAGTTGAGGGTATTTATTGCCAATGACAAAATTCAAGCCTTCAGTAAAACTTAGAATTTAAAAAAATTCTTATCTGCTTGACAGCTCCCCAATATCAGAAACTTTTCTGATTAGACTGGTAATGATATTAACCAGTGTGACTTTTTACTATATTTATGTATAGTGAAATATGTTAACATTGGAAGATCTAAATAATCCAGTGAACCAATATTTTCCAAATGATGTTACAAAACCATGCAAGAGTAAAAGAACTATTAAAAGTGCAACACTGCCCTGGCCAGTTTGGCTCAGCGGTTAGAGCATCAGCCCGCAGACCAGAGAAACCTGGGTTCAGTTTCCGCTAAGAGCACGTACCTCGGTTGCAGTTTGTTCCCAGCCCTGGTTGGGGTTGTGTGGGTGGCAACCAGTCGATGTGTCTCTCTCACATTGATGTTTCTCTCTCTCTTCCTCCCTCTATCCCTCCCGCTCTATCTGAAGATAAATGTAAAAATGTCCTCAAGTGAGGATAAAAAAAAAAAAAATAGTGCAACAGTGCCCTGGCTGGTTTGGCTCAGCACTTAAGAGTGTCGGCCCACGGACCAAAGAGTCTCAGGTTCGATTCCGGTCAAGGGCACATACCTGGGTTGCAGTTTGGTGCCCGGCCCTGGCTGGGGTTGTGTGGGAGGCAACCAATCGATGTATCTCTCTCACATCGATGTTTCTCTCTCTCTCTTCCTCCCACTCTGTCTGAAAATAAATGGAAAAATATCCTCGGGTGAGGATTTAAAAAAAAAAAGTGCAACACAGCCAGGTGGGTGTAGCTCAGTGGATTGAGCATCATCTCATGGACTGAGAGGTCTTGGTTCAATTCCTGGTCAGGGCACATGCCTGGGTTGCAGGTTCAATTCCCAGTAGGGGGCATGCAGGAGGCAGCTTATCGATGTTTCTTTCTCACATTTGTTGTTTCTATCTCTCTCCCTTCCTCTCTAAAAAAAAAAAGTGCAACACAGACCAATGGATTTTAATGTAAGAGTACAAAAAGTCTATTGATATGGTTTTAGATTTTACACAATTAACCATTAAGAAACTACCATTTGTTGAGTTTTGATGTATATCAAAGAGTATCCACAACTTATCTGAATATACTTCTCTCTTTTTCATTTACACATCTGTGAGGCCAGATTTTCTATATATATGTTGATGAAAACAATGTATTATTATAACAGACTAAATGCATAAGGGAGTAAAGGGATCTTAAGACTAAAAGTTAGAGAAGCGCTAATTGTAGAGTTCACTTTTTCACATAATAGGAATCTCTTCATTTTAGTTAAGAATAGGTTCCCTGAAAAGTTGTATATAATTTATCTTATATAGTCATGTATAGCTTAACAAGGGGAGGATACTACCTGAGAAATGAGTCATTAGGTGATTTCATTCCTGTATGAAATCACAGAGTGCACTTACATACGCCTAAATGGTATAGCCTACTATACACCTAGGCTATATGGTATATAGTCTACTGCTCCTAGGCTACAAACCTGTACAGTATGTTACCATTGTAACACAATGGTAAATATTTATATATCTAAAAACAGAAAAGGTACAGTAAAAATAAAGTATAAACACATTGCAGGGGAATTCAGAAGGCTGTGAGGAAGGTACCTTTGGAGAGAGAGATGTCAGGAGGAGGGAGGAGGGAAGGAAGAGAAGGGGAAAGAAACACAGAGCAGAGATCTAAAGAAACTCAGAGAGATAAAGCTTGAGATGAGAAATAAAAGGGAGAAGAGAGGAGAGGAGAGAGAGGAGAGGGAGTAGAGAGAGGAAAAGGACAGGGAGGAAAGAGATAAAGAGAAATGGAGGAAAGGGAAATGAGTGTACGTGCACATCTGTGTGGACTGTGTCCTAGCAGTAAAGTTGACATTGTAGTTGGGTCCTGCCATTCCTTTCAACACTGCAAACAAATTTTTTCTAATAATCCATTATAATCTTATGGGACCACCTTCATATATGTGGTTTGTCATTGATCAAAATGCTGCTATGTGGCCCTGCCCGGTTTGGCTCAGCGGTTAGAGCGTCGGCCTGCGGTCCAGAGAGACCCGGGTTCGGTTCCCGCTAAGGGCATGTACCTCGGTTGCAGTTTGTCCCCGGCCCTGGTTGGTCGTGCGGGTGGCAGCCACTCGATGTGTCACTTTCACGTCGATGTTTCTCTCTCTCTCTCTTC
Organism: Tadarida brasiliensis; assembly: GCA_030848825.1. Lineage (NCBI taxonomy): Eukaryota > Metazoa > Chordata > Mammalia > Chiroptera > Molossidae > Tadarida > Tadarida brasiliensis. Next base: position 68,884,729 of record CM061267.1, on the reverse strand, counting down.
CTCTCTCTCCCTCCCACTCTATCTGAACAAAAAATGAAAAAATGTCCTCGGGTAAGGATTAAAAAAAAAAAAAAAAAAAAATGCTGCTATGTGGCACGTGGCACATGGCTGTAGTGCCCCGTCAGGGTGCACAGCTTACGTAGACACAGTTACTATATGATGTTTTATTTTATTTAAAAACTTATCTTTATCGTTGACTGTATTATAGATGTCCCCCTTTTTTCCCCATTGACCCCCCTCTTCCCCAATCCTGTTTCCTCCTGCCTTCCCCACCCACACTATTGTTTGTGTCCATTGGTGATGCATATATGCATAGAAGTTCTCTGGTTTATCTCTTCCCATCCTCCCTCCCTCCTTCCCTTTGAGGTTCATCAGTCTAACAACCAATTTGTACTTCTTAATTCCTTAATCTTCATCATCCATCCTCCCAGTCCCCATCCATCTGGCAAGCAACAAAAAGTTCTCTGTATCTATGAGTCTGTTTCTGTTCTGCTTGATCATTTTGTTTGTAGATTCAATTGTTGATAGATATGTATTTATTGCCATTTTATCGTTCATATTTTTGGTCTTCTTCTCCTTCAAGAAGACCCTTCAACATTTCATATAATATTGGTTTGGTGGTGATGAACTCTTTTAGCTTTTCTTTGTCTGGGAAACTCTTGATATGTCCATCAATTCTAAATGATAGCTTTGCAGGACCGAGTAATCTTTGTTGTAGGTTATTGCTTTTCATCACTTTGAATATCTCTTGCCCCTCATTTCTGGCCTGCAAGGTTTCTTTTGAGAAATCAGCTGACAGTCTTATGGGAGCTCCTTTGTAGGTAACAAACTACTTTTTTCTTGCAGCTTTTAAGATTCTCTTTGTATTTAACCTTTTGCATTTTGATGATGATGTATGTTGGTGTGGACCTCTTCCGGTTTATCTTGTTTGGAACTCTCTGTGCTTCCTGGACTTGTATGTTGGTTTCCTTCAACAAGTTAGGGAAGTTTTCCGTCATTATTTTTTCAAATACGTTTTCAATTTCTTGCTCTCTCTCTTCTCCTTCTGGCACCCCAATGATGCGAATGTTGATACTCTTGAAGGTGTCCCAGAGGCTCCTTATACTGTTCTCATTTTTTAGAATTCTTTTTTCGTTTTGCTGTTCTAATTAGATGTTTTTTGCTTCCTTATATTCCAATTCGATGGTTTGCTTCTTGGCTTCACCTACTCTACTATTGATTCCTTGTAAATTATTCTTTATTTCAGTTAGTGCATCCTTCATTTCTGACTAGTCCTTTTTTATGTTGTTGATGTTCTCACTAAGTTCCGTGGAGGTCTCCTTAAGTTCCGTGAAGGTCTCACTAAGTTCCTTGAGCATCCTTATAACCAGTGTTTTGAATTTTGCATCTGATTGATTGCTTATTTTCATTTTGTTTAGTTCTTTTCCTGGAATTTTGTTCTGTTCTTTCACTTAGGACATGTTTGTCTCCTCGTTTTGGCTGCTTCCCTGGGTTTGTTTCTATGTATTAATATTAGGTAGAGTTGCTATGTCTCCTAGGCTTTGTAGGGTGGCCTATTGTTGTAGGTGTCCTGTAGGGTCCAGTGGCACAACCTCTCTGATCACTCCAGCTGGGCCCTCGAGGTGCACTCCTAGTTTGAACTGTATACCCTTCTGTTGTAATTGAGTCTTGGTTGCTGTTGGCCCGTCAATGGGAGGGATTTACTCAGGCTAATCACCTGCAAGGACTGGCTGTGCCCACTGACTACTGGCCTCTGACTCCATTGGAGGATCAGCTGTGTAGGGGCCCAACATACAGAGAAAGACTTACTTCAGCAGGGTTCTGGTACCCACTGAGTCCACTCTTTGAGTGTGTGGAGGTGGTTGGGTGGTGGTGCTTCGCTGTGGTCTGAAGCTATCCACTGGATGTGGTGGCGCTGGGGCAAGGTCAGCCACTGCCTGTGTTCTATCCGGGGCCACCCAGCATAAACTACAAAGTGATCTGCAGACGGCTGCTTCTTGTGCTGGGCTTGGAGGTGCCCAGGAAAAGCCAAGTTGTCAACCAAGGCTGACTGCTTCCAGTGCCAGGCCTGGGGCCACTTAATGAGAGGTACGGGGCATGCTGAGACCAGATGCTGCTTGTTTGAGAGATTTTAGGAAAATCTGAAGCAGGATCCAAAACAGGCCAATCCTATAGTAAAGCCACAGGAAACAGCTTGGGTGCGCCCAAAGGTTGGGTGGGGCAGGGCCTCAGGGAATCACCAGGGCAGGGCAAACAGTATAAGCCAGGTTGCTGGAGTCCCAGATATGGCAGCTGTCTGATGCCCCAGGGAAGAGCTCACCAAAGGGAACAATGGCCTCCCACAGCAAGTCTGTCCAGGAGAAAGTTGCCCCTCCAGCTCTTGCCCCAATGTCAAACAATTCAGTTCTTCCTCATATGTCTCTGATGCCTTTCAGGCTGCCTTCCCCACGCTGGAGCCCAGAAGGAGTGAGTCCCAGTAAGTCTGTGCACAGGCCCTTTAAGAGGAACTTCCTGGGGCTCCAGCAGCCACAGCCTCCCTCAGTCTCAGTTCCCACTGGTTTTTACAGCCAGAAGTGACGGGGACTTCTCTTCCTGGCACGGGACCCCTTAGCTGGGAGGCCTGGTGTGGAACAGGGACCCCTCACTCCTCAGAGAGGACCTTCATAGCCGAGATATCCTCCTGATTTTTATCCACCATACGTGGGTGTGGGACCAGCCTGTCCGTGCCTCCGCCCCTCCTGCCAGTCTCGATGTGGCTTCTTCTTTAATTTCGTAGTTGTAGGACTTTCATTCAGCTCGATGTCAGGCAGTTCTGTATGATGGCTGTTCTGTAGTTTAGCTGTAATTCTGATGTGGTTGTGGGAGGAGGCGAGTACCACATTTACCTATACCGCCATCTTGACCGGAACTCCCTATATAATGTTTTAAATTTCATGTATTCTAAATGCGTCAGAGCAGGTTTAATTATTTCTGGGGAATTAAATGACAGAACTGAGAAGACATCACTGAAGACAGGATCATTTCTCTGAGAGCTATGCTTTTAATCCTCATCAAAATACAATTTCCCACTAAATTTATAAGCAGAACATGAAGTTGATGAAATGTTAGTAAAAGAAAGAAATCTGGGGCAAACTTTACTTATACCTTTATCTTGTAGGTCAGCTTCACAGATTATAGCATAGATAGGTTCTCTCTGCTTATTAACACACTTAGGAATATGATAACTAATATTTATTGACTGACTATGTTCTACGCATTTTATATATATTAAGCCATTTAACAATAAACTGATACTAATCTATGAAGTACTTACTATTATCCCTATTTTATAGATTAAAAAATTGAGGCACAGGGAGGTTACCACTTAATTAAATCAACAACTAATTAGTAGAAGGAAGGATATTCTAGGCTGAGTAGAAAATCATAATGTCCCTTTCATTTAAGCTCTTGGTATAGATGCTTCAAAGCAATTAGCTGGACTGATGAGATAAGGGGGCAGGGAAGCATAAGATAGATACATTGAGAGGTTTTAAAACTATCTAAGGACCTTTAAAAATTCTTCCTTGATTCTTGGACAGAGGAGTTTCCTATGTACCTATGACATATGAAAAGACTGCAATTAATTTAAAAATGACTTTATCAACATATGAATCACTCAACCTGAAACTTGTTTTACTGGTGCTTGATTTGGCAAGAAGCACCTACAGGAGTGCATAGAAGAATCCTAGGTAGCCTGATAAGGTAGGTACCATGGAAAACAATAATTAGATCTTTCCAATTTAAATCTTACCATACACTTCTCAAGGCTAGTCTGTGATGAGTATGAGAGATGGTCCCTGTGATAGGAGTTAGGTAAGGAAGGTCAAGGAAGTTGAGAAAATATCAAGTAAATCCCTGGGAGGGGGAGAGGTGTGTGTTTCAGTTTTCATATAGAAACAAAGGTCAACAGTAGCAAACCTAGTAGAACCAAGATAATACTTCCTAATACAATTAGGAGCTCTGACCCTTGCCAATTACTTTACCTACATCAAAGGTACTGATTTGATTCTACCTAATTAGACTCTGAGTAGAGTCTAGTCCATGTTTTAAAATAAACAACCAGATATTCTTATGAATTCTGACTTTTTAAAAGCAGTATTTTTTCCCCTCTAAATGAAATCTTGCCTCATGCCCTGGTTTGGAAAACAGGTAAGAAAATGTACTCAAAATGAAACCAGAGAAACAGAAAAATGGTCAGTGTTGTCTACAGATTGCAGGGAAGGGGCAGTGGTGGGAGGATAAGAGGGAGGCAGAAAGAGAAAGGTGAGAGAGATTTGAAGGAGAAATGAGGAAACTATTGGAGGTGATGGATATATTCATTATTTTGATTGTGGTAATGGTTTCATGGGTACATACATATGCCAAAGCTAATCAAATTATTTATTTTAAATATGTAGTTTATTGTATGTCAATTATACCCCAACAAAGTTGTTTAATTTGCTCATATTCTTGCTCTCTCACCCAACGCGGTATTCCCCAGCTCCCTAAACTTGGTACCCAGACTCCATGAACAAGAATAATTTGAAAACTTCTGACTTTTAAGGTTTTCTTAAATACTAATAACCTGCTTCGCTTAGGCCATCAATCGGCAGATTTACGTATCTCCAGAGAAAACTTGATATTGCTCATTATACTGATCTTAATTTTGTTTATAAACCTCTCTTGAAAAGTACAAAGTTAATGGATGTGACAAAGTATAAATCTTGGCAAGATAATGGGAAGGAGAATAGAAATAAACACGAGAACCAAAATTTTCCACTTGTAATATATACCCAACCATGCCTAGCAGAAACATTTAATTTTGAATTTATTAAAAAGGAATTTTAAACATCTATATTCTTACAGATTTTCAAGGCTATTTACTTGTTACAAAAAATTCAGAGAAAGCATAAGAATAGAAGCTTAAAAATTCTTGGGATATAAGAAACTATTGATATTTAGGTGTGCGCTCGAAATTTACATGAGATGTAATATAAATTAAAATACTAAGAAATCGTATTTATATATGGCGGCTTTGTTCCCTAAAGTACCTTACTTTAAGCTAAATAACACTAATTGCTAAATTAAACATTTTACTAAATTAATAGATGGTAAAATGTTAAAATAAGAAAAATAAAATTCTTCCTTAGTAGTAAAGTATAATACGTTTCAGTGTAACCCTGCAACCAAAGAAGTAATTCATATCATTAAATATTAAAAGCAAACAATTTTATTATCAAATCAGAGTGCTATCATGCAGTAAGAAATACTAAGCTGCATATATACTCACGACTCCCAACATCCTCTACAAAAGTCATGTCCACATGGCATATCCACTGGGTCTTCAAATACAGATATACTGCACATACAAATGTCACACTGGAGATGAAGAAGAGCAATGATTTAAATAAAGTCATATGTTGGAGAGAGAGCAATACATTCATTTGTCCATTAGTTTAAGGCAAAAATACTAGTATAGTAATTACAAAAAGTTGTATTTCAAAGTTATAAGGTAAGTTAAAGTTAGTATGCCTATCTTTGATTGAATAACACACATCATGCCTACCTCATTATAAATAATTGTGTGATTTAAATGCTTCAGTGGAAAAGTCAAACTCTTACATTCCAAATTTATGTATTAAAGTAATCAGTGACTATGCATTTAGAAAAGGAAGTACAAGAAACAAATCATTACAATCTATTCAGGTCAAGATCAAATTGCCCATTTCAAAATAACCACTGCAATATCATGTCCTTCACCCTATACACACCCCAGAATATCTATAAAAACAGAGTAACTGTTTTTTAAATATAGCAGCTCAGGATATTCAGAGTAGCAACTTAAGATTTCTACCCAGGGAACCCTGCTATAAAACTATGTATCTTCTAAACAATGACTTACTAGAAACAAACATTGTAATGTTACAGAAGCAAATTATAAAAGTAGGAATCTGTTTTCTAAGAAGGCCTAGAAAAACCTAGAATACTTTCATTTATCACATATTTTGAGTGACTGAATCATTAAAGACACATCAAAATTTCCTGTAACAATACACTAATGTTATGCCAAATAAAAATACAGACAAAGGCAGTACTGTTTCTGCAGTTCTGTTTCTGTTTATTATGGAAATGTATCTAGCTGAAAAACTCCAGAGGCTTTACTAATTATCAATGTAGTACAAATGTCTTGAAGAAAACACAAAATATGTTTTTGTATTTTTGGTTTAAAGTTACGATCTCAACCTTTAATATTTCAGTATGGTATGTTTGTTTATTTTTATTTTTATTTTTTTGCATTTATCTTCAAATAGAGCAGGAGGGAGAGAGGAAGGAAGAGAGAGAGAGTAACATCGATGCGAGAGAGACACATCGACTGGTTGCCACCCACACAACCCCAACCAGGGCCGGGGACAAACTGCAACCGAGGCACGTGCCCCTAGCGGGAACCGAGCCTGGGACTCTCTGGTCCGCAGGCCGACACTGTAACCACTGAGCCAAACCGGGCAGGGCTCAGTATGGTATGTTTAAAATCTTTAAGTAACTGGAGCTTTTAAGTGAAAATATAGTAGGTGATTTTCCTAACTCTTTATGTTTTGAAATTAATAAAGAAAACCTTTGTTTTTCAGTCTATAATTCAGAGACCACAAACTATTCTGTGATAACAAATATTTATCAAAGTGTGAAATAATGGAACCTTTTAAGAAAGGTGTATGATTCAATGACAAGAATATGACTAGAGGGTCTATGAAACAATATTAATTAAAAAGGTAAACACGAATACTAAATCATACCAAACTGGTGTCCAGATCCCCAGGAGACAAACTTATTTCATCTGGAGAGGTGACGGAAGAACGTGTAGTCCTTGGAGTTCTTGGAGAAGGAAGTGTGTCCCAGGCATTACACCCACTTGGTGGTGGAGTTGGCATTTGCACACCTGATCGTTGGCAGCAGTTCTCTGGGTTGGACATCCAAGCTTCAAGTAATTTCTCTCTGTCCCAGTCTTTAAGAAAAATGGAATGAATATGTCTCAAAAAACAGAATATTATGGTGTTTTAAGAGCTCCATAATAACAAAAGAAAGTGAGAATAAATTAAAGAGATATAGGCCATCTAAGGAAGAAAACTTATTTATATAAAGTAGTAATTGCAATGAATATTCAGATATGTTGTATCCATTAATATTTTTAAACAGAATTTCAACATTTATAATCCACCATGGATTATAACCATGTCTACAACAATATGGTCAAAATTTCCAGTCATTTCTACTAATAATCAAAAGAGAAATTTACTAAATTCTTGTTGGCATAAGTTTGAGTTAGCTGTTTTACTCTTTCAAGAAAAATATGTAATTTTGCAATTAGTCTCACTGGTATGAAGTTGTAAAATGATTGCATAGCTCACTATAAACTTGTCAAAATGCCAACAAGTCCTAAAAATCATTTACTAAACAGCTTGAAAGCAGAAGGAACTTCTAAAGGGATTATGGTTACAAATAAAGTTTTAGTGAATTAAATATGAATTCTGTATTAAGTGAACTCCAATACGGCTTAACTAAAAATGATTATCTTACTATGAACACTTTAAAACTAGCCAAGTGAGGCACACATTATTATAAAGTCCAGAGCCATAAAATTCTAACTCTTTAAAATAATAAACTAATATATCCAATTATTTTGGTAGGTGTTTTACACACATTATTTCATTTATTCTTCCCAACAAACTTTCCAATCATTATTTAGGTGAAGAAACCAACACTCAGGGAAGTTATATAACCTATCCAGGCTCACACAGATAGTGAGAGATTTAAAACCGATTTCTGTGACTCCAAAGTGTAGCACAATAAAGTGCAGAGTCAAGAGTAGTATAGAGTCAATTATTTACTGTAGGCTCATTCTATACAATTTTATAGTTAAAACACAAATAGCTGTGGACATTTTCTTTACAAGATTTTTTCAACCATGTTAAGTTAATGTATTTGGTGGTTTAAACAGGATAGTAATTACTCAGACATGCAATGAAGATAGAGGGAATGTATTTGCACCTGTGTAAACCAAACGTACAAAGGCACAGAAGTACAATGGGGAGATAAGAACAGTTCTGTAAAGTTACGTATATCATGTATTGGTCTGGGGAGATGGAAAATAAGACTGGAAATAGGGATCAGATTATAAAGAATAAGAAAAATCCAACAACTGAAAAAATCTGCATATGAGTACTATATTCTAGGAAATGTTGCTAAGTGAACCTCAGTGCTTTGATAGGTCACACTTACTTAAAAAGTTAAAATTACTTTTCTTAGAAGAGTATGATTATTTTTCAAAAGTCTCCATTACGTCACTTTAATAAAGAAAAAAAGAACTATTATAATTTATACAGAGAGATATTAGATATGATACATTTTAGTCTTATCTACTATAGATATTTTTCAGCAAAATTTCTGTTTGGATTCCATAACATCATTCATTTAGCAAATACTTATTGAATGCCTTTTATGTGCCAGGCAGTAGACATACCATGGAAGGAAAAACAATGCACAATTCCTGCCTTTGTGGAACTTATAGTCTAATAAGGAGGAAGACATTAAATAAAATCAACACATTTAAAAAACAATCGTCAATGTCAGAAGCAACAAGAAGAAAGAGGTAGAGGATCCTAGTCACGGAGGTCAGAGATGATTCTGGGAACATGGCCTGGAGCAGACATTTGAAGGATGAGTGGGACTTAACTAGGTAAAACGGAGGGGAAGACACTCTAGACAGATGGTACACAGTGTGTTCAAAGGCCTGTGGCAGGAGGGAAGGTAGCATCCTCATGAAATTAAAAAGGCCAATGTAGCGGAGCATGGAGACCAGAGGGGAAGCACTGTGTGAGATGAGGCTGAAGAAATAGGGGCTGGGAAATGCAGGACTTTAATAACACTACCATCATGAGCTTAGGAGTGATAGGAAGTCAGTGAAAAGTTGGCTGTGGGATTAGGAAGGACAGGTTTTCATGAATACATTTGAAAAGATCAGTCTGACTACAGTATGGAAAATAAACAAATGAAGAAACTGGATAGGGCAAGAGTGGAGGGAAGGTTGAGTTGACCAGAGAGCAGGCTACTTCGTAGTATAAGTGAAAGATGATGGCAGCCAGGGCTAGGTGGTTGGTTATAATGTACATGAAGAGAAAGGGAGAAGTTTACAATTTGAGAGGTGAAACTGATAATTTGGTGAAAACAGAATATAGGATCTAAAGAAGAGGAAATGTCAAAGTTGGTGTCCTAGACTTACCCAGTTGGTTGGTTGGTGCTGCCATCTATGTAAATAGGGAATACCAGAGAATCAGGTAGAAGTGGAGGAGCATGATTATTTATTTATTTATTTATTTATTTAAAATTTATCTTTCTTGTTGAATGTATTACAGTTGTTCCCTTTTTTCTCCCATTGACCTCCTCCTCCCCGCTCCCATCCCCCTCCTGCCTTCCCCAATGATTTTAGTTTTAGACATGATGAGTTTAAGGTGCTTTTGAGATATACCATAAATTTATTTATTTATTCTTTTTAATTAACTTTATTAGGATGATGCTGGTTAATAAAATTATATAGATTTCAAGTATACAATTCTATATTCTTTTATTTTAATCCTCATCTGAGGACATTTTTGCATTTATCTTCAGATAGAGTGGGAGGGAGAGAGGGAGGAAGAGAGAGAGAGAGAAATATCGATGTGAGAGAGACACATCGAGTAGTTGCCATCCACATGACCCCAACCGGGGCCAGGGACAAACTGCAACCAAGGTATGTGCCCTTAGCGGGAACCAAACCCAGGACTCTCTGGTCCGCGGGCCGACGCTCTAACCGCTGAGCCAAACCGGCAAGGGCTCAAGTGTACAATTCTATAACACATCATCTGTATATTGCAATTTGTGCTCACCACTCAAAGTCAACTCTTCTGTGCTTTTAAATTGGCAGTTATAAATAAGAGTATAGTTTGCATAAAAGAGGTCTAATTCAGAGGGAGAAATCTATACCTATAGAAGCCTTGAGAGAAGACATCATTTTACACGAGGAGGGGAGGGGAGGGGAGGGGAGGGGAGGGGAGGGGAGGAAAGATGTTTAATTGCCTATAGAAGATGAGGAGCCTCTAACAGAGCTTAAAAAATACTTCAATATAAATTTACTCTAAGCACAAGCAAAATTAGCTTTGGTCTCATATTCTGTAAATTTTACTTATTTTCTCATTAGGTAGTGTAGTATTCAATTGTATAAGTTACTTTTAGTACTGAGGAAATATTCAGAGAATGCCCTTTGTATTTTTAAGTCCTCCTTAAAATTCAATTACTACTTAGCAAATACTGCCAAACATTTTTGTCTTCTGCTTAATCAAGATCAACTTCATTACTTTGGGACTAAATTTGACAACAGATAATATAATATTCAAATCTATTTTCCTGTGTAAAGCTGAATGAATGTTACCAAGGATACAATCTATAAATCTTCCAAACAGTTCCATTTAATGGCCTGAAACAGAGCCTGTCCTGGTTTTGAGAGCAATTAGTGTAAAGTGTAGCTGCTCTGTACACCATCTATTTTATTCACTAACATCATTTATCTATGTACATCTTATTTAATTATCAAATGTCACTGACATTACCTAAATAACACAGAAAAGATGTCCATTTGAAACCTGCATTAGCCTCTATTTTATGCCATAATAAGGGAATGAAACATAGAACTCTTAAGTTATCAAAAATGTTATCACAGAATAGACAAATGCTAAGTAGGAAAAGTCAATTCAGTATCACTTTATTAGAATTAACCCCTATTATGTGAAAAAAATAACTTAAGAGAAATATCAATGGAGTAAAAATGGAGTTGATCATTTAATAATACTTGATGATATAATGTGTAAACAAATAGAGATGAAAATGTCTCTTTTAATTACAATAAATTTACTGGTAAAGTTAACCTTAGATTCTATATAATACTGTAACTTACATTATGATACATTATATTAACTTATGTTATGATACATTATATTATCTAGCTGAATGTAGATACCTGTGGCAGAAATGGCTATAGTACAAAAATGCTACAGTATAGAACTGCTGCTTACAGTTAAGTGTGGCCACTATCTGAATTCTGGCCAGTGGGTGGAATATGTGCAGGAGCGTTGTATAAAAGGAGTGTTTCAGGACTGGCTCAAAAACTTTCCACATTTATTTCTCCATGCTCTTTCCCCTTTCTAACTGGTTGGCTGGAATGGAGATAATCACCAGGAATAAACCTCAGAAATCCACTTTGTATAAGATGGCAGAGTCTCAATCAGTTAGGGTCCTTAAATAAATGTGTGGAACACAGTCCCTGTACCACTCCTAACCATACACACTTTGGAGTATTACATGACTAATAAATGTTTACTGTGCTTGAATTTACACTTTTCCTTCAGCAGTTAGCCTACCCTAATGAATACAACTGTCATGTCATGGCTCTCCACTAAGGGACAGCTTCCACTTTTCTGCCAGTTCTATTTTATATTTAAATGTACTCTCTGTATTTAAAAGCTCAAGGCTATACCTTATGGTGCTGGGAAACTTACCCTAAAATAACACAATTTAAGGTAGTCTGTGTTTCTTTACCAGTTTTTATATAATGACTGTTAAGCATTATCAACTGGCTAAAAAGAAATATTTCATCTTTAAATTCTATTATTTTAAAAGCTATTCTGAATTGCTAAATTTCATTTTTGACCCAGGTCTAAATTTGTTTCCAAGGGATTTACTTCAAGTTTAGAAAGATAGCAATGGAGAAATGTAATTTTATAATAAAAAGGTGAATTAAAAAAAATACAAATAACATTTCAGGTATATTATCTATTTATTCTATTACTAGTTCTGAGGACTTAATGTATGTCAGATATTATAGAAACAAAACAAACAAACAATAAAAGTTGCCCTCTAAGAGCTCCTAGGTTAATACAGAGGAAAAGCAAATAGATTATCACAATATTATATTCTAAATGTATGACTCATATATGCATGGGATATAATGGGAATAGACAGGAAGGGTCTCAAAACAGATGGGGTCAAATGAGCAGAAAAGGTTTCCTGTAAGAGGTGATTTCTAAAGACCAGTAAGAGTGGATAAGTAAAGAAATAGGGAGATTGACAGCCCAGGTAAAGAAGCCTGGGTCATGAAGTTCTACTAGAGAGTCTGGATGGTTGTAAATCTGTGGAAAGCCAATGATGGTTTTTTCAGCAGGGTAGTGAGATGTTTAAATTTGCATTAAAAAACAAAAGAAAACAAAAAAAAACGTCTAATGGCAATAGGAAAACTTAGGTGAAAGAGGAAAGGAAACACTGAAAATTAGGACTCAGGAGACTATAAGTTAAAGAAAAAATAATGACAGCTTGAATTTAAGTTGGTGGCAGTGGGAATGGAAACAACTAGGAAGGGTGGGAGGAGGATCAGAGATATTTAGGAACAGAAAGGAGAAGACTGGTGAAATGTAAGAAGAGTCAAGTATGACTTTCAAGTTTTTGGCTGGGGTAATTAGATAAACGTTGGTGCCTGCATATCGAGACAATGGGAGAAAAGAGGAGTTCAGGTGTAAATATCCTTAGATGGAGGAGCAAATGTTAAATAGGCATTTAGAAATAGAGCCTTGAATACCTTATTAAAGTCAGGTTGTAAATGTACTCTTTATTGTTCAGGTGGTGTTTGAAACCTTTGGTTTCATTAGATAAATGTGCACGGCAATGTTTCTCAGAGAGCAGTATACTTGGCAGGCTTGTTTATAACACATTTCTTTATGCGTCACCCTCACCTAATGACTTAGACTCTCTGGAATTAATCCTAGGAATCTCTGGTTAATTTCCCAGGCAATTTTTATTTACTCTAAAATTTGAGAGTTGCTGGTATATAAAGTAGAAAAGAGTGTCAAGTACAGAACCCCAAGAAATACCAATAATAAAAGTGGCAATTCTAGAGGGCTATACACAAAATTATTCACAGTGGTGATCAAGGGATCATGAAATATGGAGTTTTAAATTTTCTTCTGATCAAAAGATTATATAAAAAATTTTGGAAGTTGACACTCTATTTTAGTATAGATTAGAAAAAGATTTATAGTTAAAACAGACAGGTAAGCCTCAAAATAGCTGGACTGAAATAGCCATTTACCTTTCTCTTTTTAAAAATAATTTTTAAATCTGGAAAAATATGTCTTTGAAACCAACCAAAACCTATCAAGTGTGCAACGAGAGGGTCCATTTCAGCATGGCTATCCAGAATGGCTATCTATGTATCAGAGAACTTACAACAAGCTGAGTACTTTCCCTAAGTAAAGTGAGTAATGTTCTCAAAACAAACAAGCAAGCAAGCAAACATACCTTTATAGGGATAGTAGATTCTTGTGTTGACTCTACAATTTTGCTTTGTGCATTTCACGGTGAGAAACAGCTTTTACATAAAATAAACTGATAATACTAACAACACAATTGTTAAGTATTTAATTGACTTCAGTAAAAAATGTTAAAAGCAGGACTATGATTATGGTTTTCTCAACTCTGCTCAAATCAGACACATTTCTAAAATTAGACAATCTATAAGTTGATTTAGTAGACTGATTTTTAAACAGAAATTTCCTGTTTCTCCTCTGTGATTTACAGCCAGTTTATAGTTCAAAATACAAAACATGAAGATACTGAGTACTATACAGTAACCACTGCCAAAAAACAACTCAGACTTGTTTAACAAACTATTTTGTTCCATATTAAAGTAATAAAATAGCTCTTTTAACTCTGAAAAGTTTCAAAAGGTATCCATGTGCTCAGAAGCATGACATCTGTGTTATTACCATGAGCTCGAAGCAAAGCTTCCGCAGTAAACAGTGGAGCCTGAAGCATGTCTGCAGTTTCCACAATAAGCATATCCTTCAATCTACGAAGATCCTGAGGCCTTAATCCTTCATATGGCTTTGAAAAGAAAAAAAACAAAGTTAAATTGGCTCTTAGGAAGTTCTAAATACTTATAAACAGATATAAGATTTTTTTTTTTATTCTCACCCAAGGACATTTTTCCATTTTTTGTTCAGATAGAGTGGGAGGGAGAGAGAGGAAGAGAGAGAGAGAGAGAGAGAGAGAAATATTGACGTGAAAGGTACACATCGAGTGGCTGCCTCCCGCACGACCCAACCAGGGCCAGGGACAAACTGCAACTGAGGTAGTGCCCTTAGCGGGAACCAAACCTGGGTCTCTCTGGACTGCAGGCTGACGCTCTAACTGCTGAGCCAAACTGGCCAGGGCAGATTTTTTTTTTTTTTTTTAATCCTCACCCGAGGATATTTTTCCATGTTTTTATTCTGATAGAGTGGGAGGGAGAGAGAGAGGAAGAGAGGGAAAGAGAGAGAAACATCGATGTGAGAGAGACACATCAATTGGTTGCCTCCCACATGACCCAAACCAGGGCAGGGGACAAACTGCAACCAAGGTATGCTCCCTTGACTGGAATTGAACCCATGACTCATTGGTCCGTGGGCTGATGCTCTAACCGCTGAGCCAAACTGTCCAGGGCAAGATGGTGATGATGATGATTATTATTATCCTTACCCGAGGACATTTTTGTATTTATCATCAGATAGAGTGGGAGGGAGAGAGGGGTGAAGAGAGAAAGAGAAACATCGATGTGAGAGAGACATATCGACTGGCTGCCACCCACATGACTCCAACCAGGGCCAGGGACAAACTGCAACCGAGGTACATGCCCTTAGCAGTAGCCGAACCCAGGACTCTTTGGTCCGAGGGTTGATGCTCTAACCAGTGAGCCAAACCAGCTAGGGCCAAGATGATTATTTTTTTAATCTTTCAGTTTCAGTTTGGTTACTAAAGTTCAAAAGGCCCTGTATGCTCCACTATCATGGACTTCAAACTACTCTTTCACAGGTCTTTTTAAAATGGAAAATAAATGCCAGGGCTCATGCACCTTATCATTTTAAAAATAAAAGTATCATACTATAATGACAAGACCATCTTATGTTACAGTTTTAAAAATTTGGATTAATACAACAACAACAAAAATTAGAAAAACAACTATCCTATAATCCCACCAATGAACAACAACGATTAAAGTTCTCAAGTATTATTATCCAGTCTTGTTGCAAGTCAATTTTATGTGAATATGTGTTCATTTAGGCAGTTTAAATCATTGAACCACCAAACATTTACACTTTTTAAGTTCCAATTTAGACTGCTAGTGGGATTATATAATACCTATTAATCAATTTGGAGAGAAGTAACTATGCCATACTATTCAAACTTCTTACTATAAACATATTATTTCAATATGTTTATTCAAGTGTTCATTAATGTTCCTTAGTTTTCATATAGGTGATATATCATCGGTTTTTTGTTATCCTTTAGCTTTTTTTCTTTTAACAGAAAACAAAGAAAATCACGTGTCTTACTACTTAAACAATTATTGATAACTTTGCCTTACTTGTTTCAAGTCCTTTTAAAAACAAAATGAAACAAAAGCAAAACCACATAATCTGTGACATGTTTTCCTATTACATTTCCCTAATTTTCTTCATCCTTGCCTATGACAATCACTACCATGAATTTGATTTATAGCTGTAATAACATTATGGCATAACTTATTTTTTTTTTTATCCTCACCTGAGGACATTTTTCTGCATTATCTTCAGATAGAGCTGGAGGGAGACAGGGAGGAAGAGAGAGAGAGAAACACTGACGTGAGAGAGACACATCGACTGGTTGCCATCCACACGACCCCAACCGGGGCAGGGGACAAACTGCAACCGAGGTACGTGCCCTTAGCGGGAACCGAACCCAGGACTCTAGTCCGCGGGCCAATGCTCTAACTGCTGAGCCAAACCGGCAAGGGCTATGGCATAACATTTTATATATCACTTGGCAATCTGCTTTTGTTTATTTTTATTCAGTATTGTGTTTTCATTAATATTGATACACATATTTACTTCAATCCTTTAGGCAGATTGAAGCTTACTGCATACAATATGTATAGAACTAAAGGCCACAGCTTAAAAAGCAGTAGAAATTCCCAAGTACTTATCAGAATAACAATCATTGAGGATGTCCTAGGGTATCAGCTATCACAGTCTCCGGAGAGCTCTGGGTGGTTAGCAAACCTTATCCATTGGAGTTAACTTACAGATATTTTGGAATTAGACACCATCTGTATTTCTTTCTTTCTTTCTTTTTTTTTTTTTTGGTATCATGGAAACCATTTCATTAATTCTTAGTTAACCCTGTATGAATTACTGGGGCTCTATTCACCAGGGATAATTTCTCAGTTGACATGATAAGTTTCTTGTTCCTTAGATGTCTTCTGGCAGGAACTCATATATAAGTAATGAGTGTATTAATGACAGAAAAGAGTAATAAACTTGACTGAATTAATATCTGCCAAGATTTAAACATAAAAATTGTATTACTTTTAAAATGTAGCAAAGTGGCCAAGGCTAAAAAAAGAGACAATACTCAATATTGGAACGGTTGCAGTGAGATGGCCCTCTGATACACTGTGGGTAAAAATAAAAATTGGTATATCATTTAACAAGCAAGCGTGTATCATGAGCCTTTAAACCATTCATTTCTGATTCAATAATTTTATAGGAATCTATCCCAAGGTATAATCATATATGTGGGGAAAATTATGGTCATTTGCAATGTTTGTTGGAAAAATGACAAAATGCAAATAACCCAAAGGTACATTAAAGGAGTTATAGGACATCTACAAATTAGAATTGTCTGCAGTCATTCAAAATTATTTCAATGAGTTTGTAAATATCACGAAGTGTTAAGGGAAGCTCTGGCTGGGTAGCTCAGTGGGTTAGAGCATTGTGCCGATACACCGAGGCTTCGAGTTCGATCCCTGGTCAGGGAACATATAAGAAGCAACCAATGAATGCATAAGTAAGTGGAACAACAAACTGATGCTTCTCTCTCTTTCTCCCCCTTCCTCTCTCTCTCTCAAATCAATTTTAAAAAGAAGAAGAAGGAGTAGTAGTAGTAGCAGTAGTAGTGTTCAGGGGGAAAAAAGTACAAGATACAACATACCATTCCAGTGATGAAAAATGGAAGACAATCCTGCACAATGTTACAAGAATTATTTATAAGTGGTAGAATAATAACATTTAATTTTTTCATTCTGCTTTTTATACAGAACATGTTTTACAGGAAAAATTTAATTAAGATATAAAAGCTAAATCACTGGGGATGCTAAATAACTTTCAACAGTGGTAGAGGACACACTCAATCAGTCTGAAGTGCTATTCCTTTTAAAAAGAATAGTGAAAACTTACACAAAATAACTTTCATTTGACACTGCGTTAACAGCCTATTGCACCTATGTATGCGTTCAGCTATACTGCCATGAGCCTCTACATATACAGGTATCATACGAACTTAACAAGGAAAAAAAAGAAAAAAGAAAATGTAACCTAAACTCTTCTGTATATAGGGGTACCATTAATTACAAAAGAAAAAATTGCAATTAAATCCAAACTATCATTTGAAAAGCCCCCTAAATCATCTTGTACAGCTTGCTTTTAAGCTAATTTATGAACCACACTCCCCCCCCCAAAAACCTAACAAGTCCTTTTATAGTTAAATTTGTAGTACTCACTCTAGTATAGAAAGTATACACTATGTATAACATTACTTCTAGAAAATGAGTTCCAAATTCAGACTTGGTTTTCCAGGTACCTCTCTTGAATCACCAATGAGGGTGACTATTTCCTAATATTTCTAGTGGTGGAAATTGTATATTTCCTGGTATTATTTTTAAATGTTCTTTTTTCACAATAGCCATCATTCTACCTTACTCATGTTGAGCAAAATTAAGATTTGATTTTAGAAGTATTAACAAAGGGATAATATAAAGCGATCTGCATAGATTAAGTTTCTTTAAAATGCAGTTTTAAATGTAAATAGGTTACACTGGAAGAAAAACAGACTGCCTTCATGAAGGAGAAAGACATACTGCCTTCATGAACACGTAAGATATTCACTCTGAATCTATGCAATAGAACTATAATTAGGTCATCTGAAGCATTTCAATACATTGCTCAGTCCCTAGTGGGCACCAGCCCTTTCTTCTGCAGGAAGGATTAAAATGAAGGTGCCTTTCTCTTCCCTGTTGCAAAGATAAACTGCTTCTATTTTCAGATTAAACATGAACCAAAATAACCTTCAAAGCAGTCAGTCTTGATACAAAGAGAGAAAAAGGAAACTAATTTAAAATGAGACGGAGTATGAAGTGCCTCTTTTGCATCAGTACATACTACTGTTACAAATCCACTGAAGAAATGCTAAACAGCCCAACATACAAACTGTACCACTTTGATACCATGTATAAAGTGACAATATCCTCAAAATCTGTGTCAGAAAAGACTATGACAAAGGAGTTATGAAAGAAGTATTTTTTTATATTTTCTCACAATGAAAATAGCTGCCCCCACCCCGATTATATAGGTAAAACATGTTCATTGTTTAAAAAATGAAAAAATGAGTACTTATTTACCCAAATATACCAGTAATTGTTAAATTTTAAAAAGACATTCAGGGAAAGGAGAGGATATTTCCAATTTCTTTTAATACCAATCTCTATTGATCCATGAGCTTAGCCTGGGAGAGAGGGGAAAAAATAGCTAGAGAAAGTCTTTAGGATTCTTAGACCTTTCCCTTTCTTTCCATTTTCCTGCTTCTTACTCAGCTGTTCTCACCAGGGGATCAAGACCTAGGCAACTCTGACCTGAGAGGAAGGCAGCTGCTCACACAGAGTAGGTTAAACCTTATACTAACTGGGGTAGCTTGCTAAGGCCCAGTCCAGCATATGGGTTTCCTACCAGAAAAAGAGCCTTCCTGAGTTACAGATTGGGGGTGGGGGGAGGGAGGAGGGGGGAGGCAGGGTCTTTAGATGACTTTCATAGCAGCACAATGCTCTTTACTTATTCCCCTTCATTTACCCAGATGTAATCACACAATCCACTCCTGCAGAGCCCGTCCTCTACTGGATCCAACACTCACTAGTCCTCTGTTCTTTCTTTGGGGCTTCAATAAATTGAACACACTGCTCTCAGCCATCACTCTAATACATCACCTTGTTTTGTTTTTTTTTTGTCTTCACCCAAGGACATTTTTGCATTTATCTTCAGATAGAGTGGGAGGGAGAGAGGGAAGAAGAGAGAGAGGGAAACACTGGCGTGAGAGAGACACATTTGAGTGGTTGCCACCCGCACGACCCCAACTGGGGCCGGGGACAAACTGCAACCGAGGATCGTGCCCTTAGTGTGAACCAAACCCAGGACTCTCTGGTCTGCAGGCTGACGCTCTAACTGCTGAGCCAAATCAGTCAGGGCCATCACCTTGTTTTTGTTTTTTTTTTAATCCTCACCTGAGGACATTTTTCCATTTTTTTCAGATAGAGTGGGGGAGAGAGAGAGAGAGAGAGAGAGAGAGAGAGAGAGAGAGAGAGAGAAACATCGATGTGAAAGGGACACATCGAGTGGCTGCCTCCCGCCAGGGCCGGGGACAAACTGCAACCGAGGTACGTGCCCTTAGCGGGAACCGAACCCGGGCCTCTCTGGACTGCAGGCTGACGCTCTAACCGCTGAGCCAAACCGGCCAGGGCCATCACCTTGTTTTTATTTCTTCATAGCAGTTGCCATTCTCAGAAATTTTGTTATTTATTTTTAAACTTATTTGAGTGTGTGTCTCTCTCCATGATGAAATATAAGCACCTAGAAAGCAGGAGCTTATCTTTGTTCCTCACTGAATCCCTAAGCTCCTAAAACAGTGTCTGGCAGAGCAGTCACTCAAGAGTTTTGTAAAATGATTGAATAAAGTAGATTTTACCATTTATAAACTAATCACCCAGAGGAAAGGACTAAACTAAAATGTCTCAAGAAGAACTTACAGAGATATAATATTATACACTATCTAGATCTTTAACTGAATAAAAAACTTAGCTAAAATAAACACTTCACTTTGGGAACGTAAATTTTAAAATGTACCTAATTATGTAGCTTAATACAATTACATAGCAGGCCATGTAAAACTCTAACATAGAATAATCCAGAAGTTTGATCAGGGTCAAAACAGAAGGTACAAAAATGAAATTTATTTTTTTAAATTTATTTTTTATTCCTCAACTGAGGATACTTTTCTATTTATCTTCAGATAGAGTGGGAAGGAGGGAGAGAGAGAGAAACATTGACGTGAGAGGGACACATCGACCGGTTGCCTCCCACATGACCCCAACCAGGGCCAGGGAAGAACCGCAACCGAAGTACATGCCCTTGACTGGAATCGAACCTGCGACTCATTGGTCCGCAGGCCGACGCTCTAACTGCTGAGCCAAACCGGCCAGAGCCAAAAATGAATTTTATAAAAACATTTTTACATTCAAGTTAAAACAAAAAAAGGCATTGTTTTGTTTTTAAAATTTGTTATGAAATTCACATAACCTAAAATCAACCTTTTTAAAGTGTACAATTCAGTGGCCTCTAGTACATTCATAATGTTGTAAAACCACCACCTGTATCTAGTTCCAAAACATTGTCATCACCCCAAAAGAAAATCCCATACCCACAAAGTAGTCACTTCTTATTCCTTCTTCTTCCCAGCCCCTGGCAACCACTAATGTACTTTTCTGTCTCTGTGGATTTATTTACTCTGGACATTTCATATAAATGGAGTTATTTAATATGTGCCCTTTTGTGTCTTGCCTTTTTTCACTTAGCATAATGTTTTTGAGATTGATCCATATTTGGAGCATGTATTAGTACTTCAGTTCTTTTTATGGCTGAGTAATATTTCATTGTGTATATATCTCACATTTTATTTTTCCATTCATCTGTTGATAGACATTAGGGCTGTTTTTAACTTTTGGCTATTGTGAATAGTGTTGCTATAAATATTTCTATGTAAGTATTTATTTATGAAAGTAGTGCTTTTTACATTATGGAATAGTAGACAAAAATAAATCCAATATGGATTAAAAGCAAAAGTACAAAACTAGAAAAAATATAGGGGAATATTAGCATGTCACAAAAGAAAAAAAAGTTATACCTCTGTATGCCCTAAAAGTGAAAAACTTAGAATATGGAAAAATACACAAAGTTCTCTTAGTAAGCATTAAGAAAACACAAATGATCCAGAGAAAAAAGCAAATAAACAATCAATTCACAGAATAATAATAATAATCATAATAAAATTCAAACAGATACCATTTATTTGTCCAAACTGGCAGAAAATAAGAACACTGGTAATATCCAATGCTAGCAAGAGTGTGAGGAAAAGAAGTCTTGAAAATAGTACTGGAAGAAAAGTAATAACTTTAAAATTTATATATCTCATGACTCATCAAACCAATTGCTACAAATGTATAAGGAATATACTTTAGAAATGTATATATAAATGATGATGCTCATGATAACAACAGCAGACATGTAGATAACACGTATAATGAGTCAGGCACTGTTCTAAGTATTTAGTATATTATATATTAACTCAAGTAAGGATCACTACCCTATGAAGTAGAGGCCACATTATTTCCATTTTAAGAAAGATTAAACTGAAGCAGGGAGATTAAGTAACTTGTTCAAGGTCACATAGTAAGTTGTAGGGCCAAGATATGAACCTAGTCAGTTTGGTTTCAGAATCTCTGTTTTAACCACAATACTGATATAACTGGATAAAGATATATATGTAATAAGTAAACAAATATTCACTTTAGTCTTGTTTTTAATGGCAAAACATCTAAATTATTATTTTTTTTATCCTCACCCGAGGACATTTTTCCATTTTTTGTTCAGATAGAGTGGGAGGGAGAGAGAGGAAGAGAGAGAGAGAGAAACATCGATGTGAAAGGGACACATCGAATGGCTGCCTCCCGCACGACCCAACCAGGGGCTGGGGACAAACTGCAACTGAGGTACGTGCCCTTAGCGGGAACCGAACCCGGGTCTCTCTGGACCGCAGGCCGATGCTCTAACCACTGAGCCAAACCGGCCAGGGCTCTAAATTATTTAAATGTTCATCAATAAGTAAGAAATATGTCAATCATATATTCTGACTTGGGAAAGATGTTCACAATATACTATTAAGCTGAAAAAATACTTTAGCAGAATGCAATGTACTATATGATGTTACCTTTGCATTAAAAATTCTATATGTGCCCTGGCCAGTCTGGCTCAGTGGTTTGAGCGTTGACCCGCGGACCAGAGAGTCCCAGGTTCGGTTCCACTAAGGGCACGAACTTTGGTTGCAGTTTGTCCCCAGCTCCGATTGGGGTCGTGTGGGTGGCAGCCAGTTGATGTGTCTCTCTCACATAGATGTTTCTCTCTCTCTCTTCCCCCCTCTCTCCTCCCCGCTCTATCTGAAGATAAATATAAAAATGTCCTCGGGTGAGGATAAAAAAAAAAATTCTATATGCATATATGTTTGCTTAAGTCTGGTAGCACACAAAAGAAACTTACCACTGATGAGTCAAGTTAGGAAAGAAGAAATTTTTAAAATTTTTTAGCAATAAATACTCATTATAAATTTCAGGAAATGCAAAATAATAATAATAATAATAATAATAATAATGGTAAAGAAAATTACCCATATCCACAATTATCATTTTAGTACATATCAATCATCTTCCAATATACAGTAGTTTTTTCCTATATAATTAGTATCGAACTGTTCTGTATTTTTTTTTAATCCTCACCTGAGGACATTTTTGCATTTATCTTCAGATAGAGCGGGAGGGAGAGAGGAAGAGAGAGAGAGAAACATCGACGTGAGAGAGACACATTGACTGGTTGCTACCCACACGACCCCAACCGGGGCCGGGGACAAACTGCAACCGAGGTACGTGCCCCTAGCGGAAACCGAACCCGGGCCTCTCTGGTCCGCGGGCCGACGCTCTAACCGCTGAGCCAAACCAGCCAGGGCTGTTCGGTATTTTTTAACTTAACATATAGTTTATTATAGTTATACTATGTTTATTTAGATGTTAAATCTATTGATGAGTACCATTATTCTTTGGTTTAATTATAAATTAAGACATCTTGATGAAAAGACCTATAGTCATAACTTTCAATTTAATCACATCAACATTAATTCCAGAATATTATTGTTCAAATTTCTTACAAAATTATTATAACAATTTTACATTATAATTTTATGTCTGACTCAAGATCATGGGTTATCAAAGGTAGGCAGTATAGCAAATAGAGATGCTTAGATTTTGAAGTCATAAGAATCGGGTTCAGCTCACTTTGATCCTAACAGGTTATTCAACTATTTTCTGGTTTCTCCTCCTCATTAAAAAAAAGAAGGGGTCAAAACTGTCATTTCAAGGTTACTATGTGAGTTCAACAACCACACGAAAGTGCTTAGGACATCAGCCCTCTCTCTATGTGTACTTAATCTGAATAAGCATTCCTATAAAACAACCTAACTAAAGAAACACAAGGTAAAGAAAAGTATAGCAGCCCCAAAACTCCTGGGAATTCTTGGGAAAAATAAAACAAACAATACAATTAAACACAAACAATAGTTATATAATTTCTTTAAGAATCAAATTAGCACTGAACATCAAATCAGAATCATTTGGGGAAGAAAACATTTATTGTCTTAGAATTCCTTTATTTAAGAAATATCTACACCCCGGCCAGTGTGGCTCAGTGGACTGAGCACAGTCCCATGGACTGAGAGGTCCCAGTTTGTTTCCAAGTCAGGGCACATGCCCGGGTTGCAGGCTCAATCCCCAGTAGGGGGTGAGCAGGAAGCAGCTGATTGATGTTTCTCACATCGATGTTTCTATCTCTCTCTCTCTAAGAGAATCAATAAAAACATATTAGAAAATTAAAAAAAAAATCTATTGGTGCCCACTGTGCATCAGTGTGTTAAGACACTGAAAATACTCTCCTGAATAAGGCAGTTATGGCCCTGGTCTTTGTGGAGTTAACAATCTAATAGGAGAGAAAGGCAATAAACAAGTAAACAAACATATAAACAAAATAATTATAGCACATGGTAAGTCCTAAGAAGGATGAACAGTATATTATGGTAAAGAATAATGGAAGAGAGGGACCTATTTTAGAAAGAATGATTAAAGATTGCCTGTCTGAAGACATGATACTGAACCAGCCAAGAGAAAAATTGAGAGATTTCAGACATAGAAAACAGCAAATTTAAAAGTCTTGGTGTAGTCTAGGTATGATAATTACAGCAAAGTGTGCTGGGAAAAAAAGTTTGAGATAATGTCAAAGAGGGAGGTAGTAGCCAGACCATATAAGGTATTACATCTGAGCAAATAGTTTGGATTTTATTTTAAGTACCATGAAAAGTTACTATACACCCTGGCCAGTTTGGCTCAGCAGTTAGAGTGTCAGCCTGCAGACCAAAGAGTCCTGGGTTCGATTCTGGCCAAGGACACATACCTCGATTGTGGTTCGTCCTCGGCCCCGGTTGGGGTTGTGTGGGTGGCAACCAATCGATGTGTCTCTCTCTCTCCCTCCCTCTCTGTCTGAAGATAAATGTAAAAATATCCTCCAGTGAGGATTAAAAAAAAAAGTTACTATGAAATTTAAGCGATATGACCTCATTTTAGTTTAAAATTGTCATTCTGGCTTCTGTGTACAAGATGGATTCTAAGGAAACCAAAATAGAAGGAAGGATACAGGAAGAAAAAACTATTACATTAGCTCAGATGAGAAGTGAGGGTGGCGAGGGCCTAGGGAGGTAAGAGTGGAGATTGGGAGGGGTAAATTGATTTAGGTTATATTTTTGGACATAAAACTGACAAGGTTCCCAGATTGTTAGGATGTAGGAAGGGGTGAGGAATCAAGAATGCATGCCACATTTATGCTTGAACAACTCAGTAAATGGGAGTAATGTTTACTCAGACAAGAAAGACTTAAATGACTCTTGATGTCCATGACAAGTTCAATTACATCACAGAAAGGATGAAAGTCACACTGCAATGGGCTGAAGACTGAATGGAAGGTGAGGGATTCAGTATGTAGAGGCAACTCTCAAATCTTTTTCTCATATGAAGCTCGAAGATATGGGACTACAACTGAAGAGGACAGGAACAGGGCTAGGGAAGAGTAGTCAATGGAAAGGCTATTTAGCCATTTTTGCTTTTTAAGACAGGAGTTACTGCCCGGCTTGTGTGGCTCACTGGCTGAACGTTGACAGGAGGACTGGAGTCTTGGATTAGTAGGCGTGGTTAGGATTCATATCACACATCAGCATCTCCATTGACATGTAAGTAAACATACTCACATATGTTAGAGCAGGGACTCCACCTCCAGGGTTTCTAGATGTATTTTTATATTTATGGCTATGTAGATGACAGGATATTTAGTATATTGCAAAGAAGACCACACAAACTGGGCTTAAACAAGAAAAAAATTTAATACAAAATTCCATATAATTTTTTAAATTAAAAACACCTTACGCCCTGGCCGGTTTGGCTCAGCAGTTAGAGTGTCGGCCTGTGGACCAGAGAGTCCCAGGTTTGGTTCCTGCTAAGGGCACATGCCTTAGTTGCGGTTTATCCCCGGCCCCAGTTGGGGTGGTGTGGGTGGCAACTACTCAAAGTGTCTCTCTAGCATCGATGTTTCTCTCTCTCTCTCTCTTCCTCTCTCCCTCCTGCTCTATCTGACAATAAATGCAAAAATGTCCTTGGGTGAGGATAAAAAATAAATAAATAAATAAAAACACCTTACCTCTCGTTTGTCTAATGCAGCATATTCGGCTTCTATTTCTTCAGCTTCGGGATCTCTTGAGAATACCATCTGGGATTCCAGATTAAGGGCCAAATCTTTGTGGTGTTGCTTTTCAGCACAATCACAAGGAGTATCTTTATTCTCATTCTCAGCAAACAAGTCTCCTCCATGTTTTACTAAGAGCTAAAAAAGAGTTTTTCAAAAATTTGCAACCATAGATTTAAGTAAGTTACGTTCATGTTACAAATTTAAACGTATCAAAAATACAATAAACACAACAAAAATGCAATAGTATGTACCTGAAATTACACTAGAAGTTATTTAGATACTAGCTGCTTCTGATTTTAAGATTAGCTTTCTTGTTTATCAGTATTAAAATGACTTCCTTTGGTTGAAAATAACAGCAGCCCTGGTTTGTGTTGCTCAGTGGTTAGAGCATTTGCCCATGCACCTAAGGGTTACAGGTTCGATTCTCGGTTAAGGGCACGTACCTGGGTTGCAGGTTCTTGCCCGGCCCGGGTCAGGGCACGTGCAGAAAGCAACCAGTCAATGTGTCTCTTTCACATCAATGTTTCTTTCACCCCCCTTTCCCTCTCTCTAAAAATCAATGGAAAAAATATGATTGGGTGAGGATTAAGAACAACAACAAAACAAACTTTAAAAAGAAACTCCTTTTTTAAAAATTGATTTTCAGGGGGGTGGGGGAGAAACATCGATTTGTTGTTCCACTTATTTATGCATTCATTGGTTGATTCTTGTATGTGCCCTGATCGGGGATCAAACCCATAACCTTGGCATATCAGGACAACACTCTAACCAACTGAACTACCCAGCCAGAGCTAAAAAGAAATTCTGAAGCATTCTGTTTAATCCAAAAATAAAGCTGTACTTAACAATAAAACAATTTATAGTTATTCAATGCTTTTACTTTGATAAATTTGTAGAAATCATTCTTAAATAAGAAGGATATGGCTGATACTGTTGCTTTAACCACTAATACCTGGATGTCCTGACATAGTGGACAAAAATTTTCATTTGTATCATTTATTATCCAGTCAAACACTGAAATGAAATTAGGATGAGCAAATCACTGAAGCAAAACCGTTTTCAATATTCCTCAAAATTAGTGATAGGGGCTTCTGGTAAAGATGGTGGAGTAGGTAAATGTAGTACTTGCATCCTCCCACAACCACATCATAATTACAACTAAATAACTATCACTGAGAATGGCATGAAATCTAGCTGAATAGAAGTCCTACAACTAAGGATGTAAAGAAGAAGCCACATCCAAACTGGTAGGAGGGTGGAAAAGCAGAATAAAATAGGTTGGTCCCACACTCACATGTGGTGAATAAAAATCAGGACGACTATCTTAGCTATGGAGGCCCCCCCTGAGGACTGAGGGGTCCCAGTGCTGGGAAGAGAAGTCCCCATAACTTCTGGCTGTAAAAGCCAGCAGAGATCGAGGCCGAGAGAGATGAAGTGCTTCTGGAGTCCCAGGCAGTCCTCTTAAAGGGCCCATGCACGGACTTACTCCCTCTGAGTCCAGTGTTGAGGAAGCAGCTTGAAAGGCACCAGGGACATAAGGGGTCAGAAATGAAGTGGCTGGCATGAGGGTGAGGGCTGGAGGGGCAGCTTTCTCCCGGAAAGAAGTGCTGGCAGAGGCCATCATTCCTCTTCTGAGCCCTGTCCCATCAGAGCTGGTAGACCGGCACCATATCTGAGTCTCCAACAACCTGGCTATCTCTCACCTTGGTGATTACCTGAGACCCTGCCCCACCCAACTTGCGGGGCCACCCAAGTCCTTTCTAGTGGCTTTTCCATACAAGGGCCTGTCTTGGCTCATGCTACTGACTTTGCTAAAATCTCTCAAACAAGCAGTATCTGGCCTCAGCGTGCCCTGTACCTCTTGCTAATTGGCTCTAGGCCTGGCACTAATGGCAGCCATCTGCAGATTGCTTTGTAGCTCATGCTGGGTGGCCCCGGGCAGAACACAGGCAGCAGATGACCATGGCTTGCGCTTCCTTGGAGTCCCAAGAGCCAGCACACTTGATGGACAGCTCTATACTATGCTAAAACAACCCATCCACATCCATGAGTAACACACTCAAAGATTGGACTCGGTGGATATCCGAGCCCAGCTGAAGTGAGTTCTGCTCCATAGGGTCATCCCCTGCACATCCTCCACAGTGGCCAAGGCCAGTCCTCGTAGCTGATCTGCCCTGGGGGTAATCCCTCCCACTGACGTGCCAACAGCAATCAAGGCTCAACTACAAGAGGAGGGTGCACACAGCTCACATGGGGGGTGCAACTGGAGTGAGGCTGTGTCACTAGACCCTACAGAACACCTACTACATAAGGCCACTCTACCAAGACCGGGAGATGTAGCAGCTCCACCTACACACAGAAACAAACACAGGGAGGCAGCCAAAATGAGGAGACAAAAAAAGTATGTCCCAAATAAAAGAACAGAACAAAACTCCAGAAAAAGAACTAAACAAAATAGAGACAAGCAATCTACTGGATGCAGAGTTCAAAACACAGGTTATAAGGATGCTCAATGAAGTTAGGGGAAGAGTAGAGGAACTTAGTGAGAACTTCAACATAGAGATAGGAAACATAACAAGACCCAGTCAGAAATGAAGAATATAATAAGTAAAATGAAGAATACATTACAGGGAATCAACAGTAGACTATGTGAAGCAGAGAATCAACTCAGCAGTTTGGAAGATAAGGAAGCAGAAAACACCTAATTGGAACAGCAAAAAGAAAAAATAATACAAAACAATAAGAATAGTGTAAGGAGCCTCTGGGACAACTTCAAGTGTACCAACATTTGTATTATGGGGGTACCAGGAGAAGATAGTGAGCAAGGAATTGAAAAACCTATGTGAAAAAATGATGGAAATCTTCCCTAACCTGATGAAGGAGATAGACATACACATCCAGGAAGCACAGAGAGTCCTAAACAAAATAAGCTCAAAGAAGTCCAAACCAAGACACATGATAATTAAAATGCCAAAGGTTAAAGACAAAGAAAGAATCTTAAAAGCAACAAGAGAAAAGCAGTTAGTTACCTACAAGGGAGCTTCCACAAAACTGTCAGCTGATTTCTCAAAAGAAACTTTTCAGGCTAGATGGGACTGGCAAGAAATATTTAAAGTGATGAAAAGCAAGGACCTACAACCAAGATTACCCAGCAAAGCTATTATTTAGAATTGAAGGACAGATAAAGAGCTTCACAGACAAGAAACAAGCTAACAGAGTTCATCACCAAACCAGTATTACAAGAAATGCTAAAGGACTTTCTTTAAAAAGAAGAAAAAAATAAATTAAAAAAATGAATAAAATGGCAATAAATACATTTCTGTCAACAATTACTTTAAATGCAAATAAATTAAATGCTCTAATCAAAAGACATATGGTAGCTGAATGGATGATAACTAAACAAGACCTTCACATGTGCTGTCTACAAGAAACTGACTCACTTCAGATTGAAAGATACACACAGAGTGAAAGTAAAAGAATGGAAGAAGATATTTCATAAAATACAAACAAAAACAAACAAGCTGGGGTAGCAATACTTGTATCAGACTAAATAGACTTTGAAACCCAAAACACTAAATTGAAGACATATACATCCACATGTTTATTGTAACAGTATTTACAATAGCTGATATATAGAAGCAACCTAAGTGTCATCAATATATGAACGGATAGCCCTGGCTGATTTGGCTCAGTGCTTAGAATGTTGTCCCATGGACTGAGAGGTCCCGGTTTGATTCCCAGTCAGGGCACATGCCCACATTGTGGGCCAAATCCCCAGTGGGGCACGCAGGAGGCTGCCGATCGATGTTCTTTCTCATCGATGTTTCTATCTCTCTCTCCCTCTCCCTTCCTCTCTTTCTAAAATCAATAAAGAAAAAAAATTGGTTGATCACATAAATTAAAGAAATCAAATGCATTCTGGGTCCACCATAAAGTTCTTCCCAGGCTCTTACTTATGATCTACATGTGAATACTTTTTAGAAGTTTTAATTTTGTATGAAGTTAATCATAAAGGTAGCTTCTTTTAATTTTCTTCCAAGTAATTTTATCTCCCCTCCCTCCAACAAATACACAGAACTTCCCGTAAAGTTCCTTTATTGCTTTTGAAACTGGGAAACTTATGGTTTCTCTATAGCCATCCTAAGAGACCTGACAAAATAAAGGACTTAGAATCAATGCCAGACCTGGAAGCCATGGGCTAACTTGACAAGCTTCTTGCTCAAGGACAAGAGAAAGCCTCAGAGCTAAGATGGTTTAAAGTGTGTGTTTTTTAAAGTTGTAAAAACATGCAAACCAATCAAGAAGAATATGAAACAGACTTGTGGCCACAAGGTTTAAAATATTTACTCTTTACATCTGGACCTTTACAGAAAATTTGCTAAGCATGGCTCTATGCAGTCGCTGTTGCAAACACCTTGAGCCTGAGGGCAAGGTCACATCAGCTGCTACTTACCACTGAGAGCCTTCTTTAGTCAAACTGTGATCTGAGGACCAGTGGTATCATCACTTGGGAGTTTGTTAGGAATGTAGCATATTGACATCACCACCCGAATCCCCCTCCCACTCCAGGTCTCTGAAACAGAATTTGATTCTGATCTATAGGAGATTCTTATGCACATAAAAGTTTGAGAAGCAATGATAGTGGGGTAGAAACCATGGGACTGTAGAATTTGATATTCGTGTTACCTGTTCTACTCAATACCGGGAACTTGTAAGTCCACAGATTTATCATACCTATTGCAGTCTATTACTGTTTTTAGCCTTTCTGCTTCACAGGTTATCCAATTCCTAAACACAAAATAAACTATTTGCTTCTAACTGTTATAAAACTAATAGGGCTAACTTTATTCTCTGGTCCTTTAACCAAGGTTGTAGAAAATGATTTCTAAAATGTATACTGGGATAGCTTTCAAAGCCATAATTTGATTTACTTTCACAATAGATATTACCAAAGAAGAGATTCTAAATATTAGCAAACAAGATAAACTACCTTGAACTTAAAGAGCTAGTCTTTTTTTTTTTTTTCTTTCCTCTCCCCCACCTCCACTCTTAGTAAGGGTACGTGCACACACATCATTCTCTCAGAACCAGCTACCTGAGTGAAGCCAGCTGGAACGGATGTGGGAAGGCCCAAGATCACATGCCCCTCTTAGAAGGGGAAGCTGCTACTCAACTCTAGGGAGCAGAGCCCTGCAGAAGATGGACCCAGCGATGGCAGATCTTACATATTTAAAAGAAATGCTAGAAATTCAATTTTGTACCTGAAATCACCTGATTTTAAATGTTGATGGAAAAATATTAAGCACAGTGCAATCCAAACAAAATGTATCAGTAAGCTGCCTTGGTTGAGCCCTAGCCTGCCAGCTTTTAACTTTTGCTTTCAATCCTGGATGCATTTTCTGGGAGAATCACAGCTCTCAATATCTATCCCTCTACCCTTTCTTAATAATAGCTATTGCTGTTGATAATCTGAGTGATTGATAAGATGCTTTCACATGCAGTATTTCATATGAACATGACTATAACTCTACAAGTCAGCTGTTTTCCTTATTGTGTCATTTTTCAAATAAGAAAATGGTAGCACTCCAGAGGCAGCACAGTATAGTGGTGGGTCTATCAACTTCAGCCCCAGACAGGCCTCAGGTGGACTTGCCACCTATTAACTGAGTAATAGTGGTCTCTGTTTTCCTATTTCTAAATGTGTGGCTATTACAAGAAGTGGGAATAATGTATAAAAGGACCTAGCCAGGAGCCCGGCACGTAATAAAGCCCCAGTCTTTAACAAAAGCAAAGACAACAAAATTTAGGAGGTGTGCCATTCCAGAATATTGGTAATGGGAACATTACATTCTTACAAGGATATAACAGGATACAGACTGCATTCTTTGGGGAGGCCAAAAAACAACAACAGGTGTGTGAAGAGGGGACATAAGAAGTCAGTACTGAGAATCACTGCTGACGATTATGAGAACTTGTGTGAGATTTTGTGCCTTGATTGGTAATCTGTTTCCACAGAGAGTCCCAAATGACTTTGACTGGAGTGGGAATGAGGAGACCACAAAGACCTATACCTTACTGCTACCACTGG
The DNA here is from genome assembly GCA_030848825.1 of Tadarida brasiliensis. Taxonomy (NCBI): domain Eukaryota; kingdom Metazoa; phylum Chordata; class Mammalia; order Chiroptera; family Molossidae; genus Tadarida; species Tadarida brasiliensis. The sequence goes on along the minus strand of CM061267.1, from coordinate 68,852,821 downwards.
TGTTAGATAGGACAAGGGTCTCAAGGTCTGGGCAGTTCTAAATGTTATTTCTTGCTAAATGTTAAAATCTAGCAGTGTTTTGCAGATGCAGCAGTAAACATGATGAGCTGACAGGAACTCAACTGGGTGAAAGTAGCCAACCGCAAAGAAGAAATCAACATGTAATTGAACAAATAGTGTATATAAGCCCCTCTTTGAGGAGGCAGAGCTTTGGATAGAAGTAAATAAAACTACCTTGTGACAACCATGTCTCCTTCTTGAATACAGTACCCCAAGAAGCAAACCCCTTAAGTTCGGTAACAAAATGGTGACTTGGATGGGACTCTCCTAAAAGGTCTGGTGTGGATGCTTGGTGAAGCAGTCAACAGCGGCAGCTCACCCAGGGCTTAGTTGCCTACGTCTCCACTGGACAGATGATATATTCTGCGGGGGCTCCTGCTTGGTGCTAACCACTGGAACAGCTGCCTGGCCTGCGTCAACAGGGAAGCAGAGTGGCCACCTGCACCTCTTTCATTCAGCGTTTTGAAAGGGAGGCGAGTAAGTCAGCTCCTGTGGTCACTTTAGTGTTTCTATTCCTGTGTTGGGTATAGGGTTGCCAGAAAGGTAGTTTCAGTTCTAGTGCGCACTTGGTTTCTGGTTGGTCAGGCAGAAACTGTCTCTAGGATGCTGGATTCAGGGCCCAACTTAGGTCTAACTCTGGAGGGTTGAGGACCACCTGCTGGGCAATCTAAGACATTCTCAGGTGATGATCTCTGGTCTAGTCATCTAACTCTGGAGGGTTGAGGACCACCTGAAGGGCAATAAGACATCCTCAGGTGACGGTCTCTGGTTTGGTTGTCTGTCCTGCAGGAGTTGGATTTTGTTCTTTCTGCGGACACTGTTTGCCTTGTTTGTTATATATGTAAATGAGCTGGTATTTTTCTGGTACTAACCCAGGAGTCTCTTACTGGCCTTCCTCGCAAGCTAGGAGTCAGTTATACTATTACTGGTGGGCTGATCAGTGCCAGGTTGTCTGAGGGATTAGAAATACTTCTTTAAAAAAATGAGAAACGTGTTCAAGAGGACCCAAGGATTGGAAACATTCTTGAGGATCCTTCAAAAGATCTCCTTGATTTCTTGTCCTCAGGTGTCTCCAAATTGGGGGACTCTGACTCCCTCCCTGGGAGGCCTATTTCTTCTAGGCTCCCTTCTGCTCCCTCTCCCAGCTATCTTCCTCCTGATTCTTTTGGTCCCCCGAAACTGCCAGGAATGCCTCTGAAGACTTCCCCAGAACAGGGAATTAATACTCCCACCCTGAGTCCACTACCCGTCAAACTACTAGTTTTCACTCAGAAGCCAAATTGTGCCCCCTCGGACAGGTTCCAGATGGGGAAGGGAGAATGGTCACTGTACATGTTCCTTTCTCAACATCAGATCAGTATAACTGGAAGGGAATACTAAGGGACTTCAGGCTGATCCGGAGAGGTTTATTAGCTTGACTAGTGGTATATTCATGACTCATAATCTCACATGGGGAGATATTCAATCCCTAACATCCTCCTCATTGCCAGGAAAAAACCATTGTACTGTTAAAAGCCAAGGAAGAGGCTGATAACATACTATTCAGCCTAATAATCATATCTGGTGGCCAGTAGATGAGTCAGTTCCTAATACTAATCCTCATTGGGACCCCAATGACCAAATAGACAGGGCTTGCCTTCAGTATTATAGGAGCCTACTGCTGAAGGGTATGAAAGCCACAGGTCACCAGCCCACAAATTGGGGCAAAGTTGGAAACATTAACCAAGAGCCCCATGAGAACCCTTCAGCCTTCTTAGAAAGATTGAAAGAATGCTTAAGACAATACACCCTGAGGACCCAGGGAGTGAAGCTATCCCAGAGTGCTCCAGATATCCGTAGGAAGTTACAAAAGATACTGTGGGACCTACCACACCCACTTCCTAATTGGTAGAGGTGGCCTTTAGGGTTTTTGACAACAGGGATGTGACAGAAGCAAACAAGGAAGAAGAAAGATAAAAAAGCAAGCTGCTTTTCTAGCTGTCACTCTCCAGGCTTTGAGTAATCTGGGGATGAGAGGAGGAAGATTACCTTGGTTGAGTAACCCTGGTCTCCATCGTGGGACCAACAAAGGTGTCCAGCAAAGCTGGAGCCTAACCAATGTGCATATTGCAAACAAAAGGGACACTAGAAGAAAAGAATGCTCAAGTGTCCTCAGAGAAGGAAAGCTCCAAATTCTTTGTAGTTACCCCAGACAGAAGAGAAAGGCTGATGGAACCAAGGGGCCCCCATTTTGGCTCCAAAAGATAACATTTCAATCTCCCATGAGGAGCCTAGCATTACTTTGAATATAAAAGAGAAGATAACTGAATTTCTATTAGATGCTGGTGTCATTTATTCTGTTCTTACTACCTGGAAGGGCCCCCTCTCCAAGAGGGAATGTAATATTAAAGGGGTGGGGGAAAGTCAGACACAAAGAAATTCTATGAGCCCCTGTCATGTGAAATAGAATCAAAACAACTGTGACACTCTTTCTTCTATGTACCTGAATGTCCAGTTCCCCTCTTAGAAAGGGATCTACTAAATAAATTGGGGGCTGACGTACATTTAAACCAAGAAGCTGGAAGTATTGATTCCCAAGGAGAAAGGAATAGATTTCATGGCCCTACTCCATCAGGTGCCAAAAGACTAGGGACCTATAGCCACAGAGATTCTCGACCAGGAAAATCCAGCTGTTTGGCACAAGGAGAAGTCAGAAGGGTAAAGAATGCTGAAGCAGTACTCAAGCATGCAGACCACTGGCCCAAGGTTTAACAACACTCCTTGAAACCTGAGGGAATTGCCCCCATCCTAAAAGCTCTTGTCAGTCACCCTGTAACACTCCCAACTTTTCGTAGAGAAACCAGGGATGGGAGAATATAGATTTATACAAGACTTAAGGGCCATGAGTGAAGCAGTACAGGATATACACCCTACAGTTCTCAACCCCTATACTCTGGTTGGCCAATCTCCCAAATCTAGCAAATATGCCACAGTTCTAGATTTAAAGGATACTTTCTTTTGCATTCCCTTAGACCAGTGGTTCTCAATCTTCCTAATGCCGCAACCCTTTAATACAGTTCCTCATGTTGTGGTGACCCCCAACTATAAAATTATTTTTGTTGCTAATTCATAACTGTAATTTTGCTACTGTTATGTCTTAGGCGACCCCTGTGAAACGGTCGTTCGACCCCCAAAGGGGTCACGACTCACAGGTTGAGAACCGCTGCCTTAGACCATGACTCCAGGAAGATTTTTGCATTTAAATAGGAAGACCCTGACACTCATCAAAAAGTCTCAGCATTGCTGGACTAGGTTTCAAAATCTCCCCAACCCTCTTTGGGGAGGTCCTTGCAAAAGACTTGAGGGACCTCCAACTTGAAAATGGGGCCATTCTACATACAATATGTAGATGACATTCTAAGTGCCAGCCCTGATAATCAGACAGGCAGGCCACCCTGCCTGTCATATGCATGTTAATATTAGAAGCAGAAAAGTTAACAATGCGGCAGCCTATAACTATATGGACCTCACATCCAGTAGTCACATCATTGAAACCAAGGGAAATAACTGTATAACAGGAGGGAGAATGATTCAATACCAGGCCATGTTGTTGGATAATCCTAGCATCACTATAAAAAGTTGTATTCTAGTAGGGATGACCATTAGCCAACTCAGAAGAAATATAGTTCACTGGCTCTGGCTGGTTTTGCTCAGTGGTTAGAGCATCGGCCCGCAGATCAGAGTCGCAGGTTCGATCCCTGGCCTTCGTTGGGGTCATGTGGGAGGCAACCAATTGATGTGTCTCTCTCACGTTGATGTATGTGTGTCTGTCTGTCTCTCTCTCTCTATCTCTCTCTCTCCCCCTCCCTCCCTCCCTCCCTCCTTCCCACTCTAAAACATTCAATGGAAAAAAAGTATCCTTGGGTGAGGATTAACAAAAATAAAATTTAAAAAGTAAGAAATATAGTTCACTGATGGGAGTAGCTTTGTAACCAGTGGAGTTAAGAGGGCAGGGTATGCAGTGGTATCCTTGTTCAACACCATTTAAGCAGGAGCTCTCCCCCCTGGGACTTCTGCTCAAAAAGCTGAACTAATTGCATTGACCCGAGCCCTGGAATTAAGAAAAGACAAAACCCTGTCTATATATACTGATTCTAAATATGCACATTCTATAGTCCCTTCCCATGGAGCTATCTGGAATGAGTGGGGACTGCTGATGGCTGGAAATAAGGTGATAAAACGTGGACCCCTGATCCTAACATTATTTTGACCATTACAAAACCTAAAGAAAGATAGTGATATACTACAAGGGCCACCAGAAAGGTGACTTGGAGGTGGTAAAAGGGAATAACCTTGCAGATGCCACAAGGAAAAGAGCAGCTCTAAGCAAAACAATAATGCAGCTGGCCCTCCTTCCTAGATTGACATTTTTTTTTTAATCCTCACCCAAGGATATTTTTCCATTGATTTTCTGATATAGTGGGGGTGGGAGGGGGGGGGGGAGAAACATCAATGTGAGAGAGACACATCGATTGGTTACCTCCTGCATGACCCTGACTAGGGCTAGGGATCAAACTGCAACCGAGGCACATGCCCTTGACCAGATTTGAATTCGTGACCCTTTGGTCTGCAGGCTGATGCTCCAACTGCTGAGTCAAACTGGCCAGGGCCCTAGATTGACGTTAAATCAGTACACTCTTGTGTATACTGAAGATGATCTAAAAATTGGCCAGGAATGGGGCTTTACAGAGACTCCTATGTCTAGAGGGTGGCTAATAACACAAAAAGGGCTAGCTTGGAAAACAGTAAAAGCAGCCCATGATTGCAACAACTTATGGGAAGGAATGGTTAGTTCTGGTAATAGTGACCCTGGGCATAAGAAGAATTGTTAGATAGGACAAGGGTCTCAAGGTCTGGGCAGTTCTAAATGCTATCCTTACTAAATGTTAAAATATACCACAGTATTTTGCAGATGCAGCAGTAAACAGGATGAGCTGACAGGAACTCAACTGGATGAAAAGTAGCCAACTGCAAAGAAGAAATCAACATGTAATTGAACAAATAGTGTATATAAGCAAGGAATACCAGTAAGTGAAAGATGTATTAGGTAGAGATATCTATGAAATTGTTGCTGCATAAAGACAGGTGTTTTACTCTTACATAATAGGGAGTTTTATCTAGTTCTAAAGAGGTCACTTTTAAATGCTTCAACCAAAGCATTCTAAGTATCCTTTTCCTAACTCTCAAGTAAAGAGGACTGCATATTTTATTCAAATGTGCTTTTTAGCCTCTCTTGCACACTCAGTGGTACATATAATGTTTTATCTTAAAAGAAACATTCACCCCTGGCTGGTTTTGCTCAGTGGTTAGAGCATCGGCCCGTGGACCAAAGAGTCGCGGGTTCGATTCTGGTCAAGGGCACCTAGGTTGCAGTTTGATCTCCAGCCCTGGTTGGGGTCGCGCGGAGCAACCAATCGATGTGTCTCTCTCGCATGGCTGTCTCTTTGTTTCTCTCTCTCCCTCCCACTCTATCTGAGGTTAAATGGAAAAATATCCTCGGGTAGGGATTTAAAAAAATAAAAGGAAAGAAAGAAAGAAAGAAACATTCAATTATCACTACCTCAAAATATCTGTTCATTTAATCTGCCTTCCTTTCCATTCATAATCCCAGAGGAAGAGGGAGGGCAGCCCCTAGTATTTAAGACAAATCCTTCCCTATCCCGTTGATTCATAATCTAAATGGCTGGAGACTCTGGACAAGCCATCTAACCTCTGCAAGTCTCAGTTTACACAGGTCCATCTATAAAATGAGGCTTATATAATCTTGAGAATAGTATATTGTATATATCCAAAGTATATATATCCAATAGTATAGATCCAAAGATGTTCTAGTTGTAAAATTACCATTTCGTCATCTGTTTCCTATATGATCTTAAGCACTCCACCACTCCTTCCATCTTCACTCTGACTTTCTACTGGCTCCTGATGCAGGGGTCCTCTATCTTAATTCTGTTATCCTTCTAGTTACTTTCCTTTCTTGATCAGCCACATTTCTCAAATTAGTGACTGACACCCACTGTCTCTCCACTTCCTCAGCAAATGACTTAATTACTCCCAGAAATCTGACTTCTACCCTGACCATTTCACTAAAACAATATTCCTGACAGTCATTAATACCTCTCAAAGTCAACAGCTTTTCCAAGTCTTCTAATCCCTTTCTTTACCTTTCTGCAGCATGTCACGACTGACACCCTCCACCCACCCTGCCACCTCTGAAATTCTCTTGGCATCTTTGACACTGTCTTTCTGTTTCCTTCACAGGCCACTTCTTATCACTCCCTTGAAACACGGGCATTCTCCAATTTGATGCTATCTCTTTAAATTCTAGATCTATAGTCTTTACTCCAAACAGTCCTAATTTTCAATAGCCTGAAAACCATTTCAAGTGGATAATCTATTACCATCCTTGTAGATGAAAATTCAATATAATATTCTCCTTTCCCTCCAACCATCTCCTTCACTTCATCACATTTTTAAAATGTCTGTTAATTGTTCACAGGCTTCAAAGTCCCAGGTTCAAAACCATGCTCATTTAACTTAAAAATTAAGTTAACTTGCCCAGCCGGTGTGGCTCAGTGGTTGAGCATTGACCCATGCACCAAGAGGTCACCGGTTCGATTCCTGGTCAGGGCACATGCCCAGGATATGGGCCTGATCCCCAGTGAGGGGCAAGCAGAAGGTGGCTAATCGATGTAATCTCTCATCGATGTTTCTCTCTCTCTCTCCCCCTCTCTCTTCTGCTCTCTCTAAAATCAATAAAGAAAAAAATTTTTTTTACGTAATTTATTCTACTTAGATTATGGTAGCAAATTGTTGTAGCAAATGTGGAAAAATCAAAGAAAGAAAATTATAACATCCAAAGGTAGCTCAACATCATCAATATTAATGTTTTAAAGCCTCCATCATTTTTAACTTTTCTCTCCCTTGCTTTCTTGTATCCACTGACCAAATCACCAAATACTACCAGATCTTTACAATGTCCCTTGCATCTGCCTAATTCTTTCCATTTCCAACACTACCTCACAAATCCAGGCTTTTTTGTAGTTCACACCAGAATTCGTGCAATAATCTTCTAACTCCTATCACTCCCTCTTATACATTGGTTTTCAGCCTGGGCTGCACATTGGAATCATCTGGAGAAGTTTAAAATACTACTGTCTAAGAAATTACAATTTTATTGGTCTAAAAAGTATGGTCTACATTATGGGATTTTTTTGTGCTGTCATGCTTAGAACCACTGTTCCAGCACAAAGGTTTTCAAACTGTGTAGGAATCACCAGGCAGCCTGAGAATCAAACTTGGGAGATTTGGGGTGGGGATTAACATGTGCACTTTTTACAAGTGTTTACATTGTAGGTGCCCCACAGACTATGCTCTAAGTCAGGCTTCTCAAACTTTCATGTGAATATGAATCACCTTGGGATCTTGTTGAACTACTGATTCAGAATCTGTTAGTTTGGAGTGAGGCATGAGATTCTGCATTTCCAACAAGTTCCCAAATGACTGATGACAACACCTGTCTGAGGACCATTTTTTGTGTAGCAAGACCTTAAGAAATACGCTTTAGAATTACTCCATTCAAATCTGTCCTACATCACAACCATTAAGCTAATCTTACTGTATTTTCTTTCACAATAGCACTTCTCCAATCAAAAAATTTCAGTGACTCAATTTTCTATAAATAAATCCCAAATTCTTGGCCTTGACATTTTAGTTTTTTCTTCTTGTTATGGACTCTATCTTCATTTTAAAAGATCTGTCTTATCATTCCTCCACAAAATATTTCAATCTGTACATGTCTGAGACCAAAAACAGTGCTTCTCAAACTGTGACATGCAAAAGAATAACCAGGAGAACTTACTTAAAACATTCCTGGAGATTCTGACTTGGAATCTGGATCTGGTGGCCTCAACTTTTGTAGTTATAACAAGCTCCCAGTGGTTACTGATGCTATAGGTCTGAGGGCCACATTTTGAGTAGTCTCCTCCAAATACTTAAACTGAAATCATACTCGCTCAAACCTTACTACTACCATGAAATATTCCAGGATAAATAAAACTAAAATGATATTTCCTTCAGTGCCTATCACATTTACTGCCTAAATATTATTAATAGTATTAATATGGCCCTTAGCATCATAATATTGAGATCATATTTTTCTTGATTAAAAATTAGAAAACTGAGGCCCAGATAGGCAAAGTTACTCCATTGCTGAGCTGGGACTACAAATTCTGTATTCTTTTCGGTTTTAAAACTCCAGGTGTTAAAAATGCAACAGAATTATGTAAAACTCTTCAGTCTGACCTGTGAATGGTTTTTATGGCTTTTCAATGAAGTGTGAAATGCTCTGACAGCTGCCAAAGTGTCAAATAGGCCCTGTGGCTGGAAAAGAAGAAGTGTGACTTAGCATCTTTGGTTTTCTAGTGACCTCTATTTGATCTGGCAAGCAGCTACAGTTAAAGCGGTGAATAAACAAGTAGAACAGGGGTGTTCAAGAAATATCTAAGCTGATACTCATCAAAAAAAAAAAAAAATGCTTTTCACAAAGAGTAAAGCCCTATCAAAGAAACAACCTCTGTCACATCAACCATTTATTGAATCACTGTGACAGGTGAAGCACTAATATAATTAAAATAAGGTCTAATGACTAGACTTCTCTAGGGAGACTGCCAAAAGGAGAAAAGTAACTGGATTTTAATTGGGCCATGCTAATAGACCTAACCCATCATTCCTCTCCAAAGTCCACCTCTATTGCAAAGTAGAAAAACAAAAACTCTCAACAACTAAGAAAAAAGTGTATTACTTATTGTATTAAAGTCCTGTAAGATATATGTTTTAAAGGAGTTCCATTTTTGTGCACTGGGTATCCATTACATAGTATATTTTAAGTTTTCTGTATAATTTAAAGCATATGGGACTTGTACATATTGATAATGTTGTTTCACATATTTAAAACAGGCTTCTGAAGTATGGAGTCCTTTGCTTTCATTTCCCAGTTCTTTGCATAATGCAGGGATCCACTGCAAACTAAGGCCTGTGGGCCAAACCCAGGCTGTTGCTTGTTTCTCTATAGACCAAGAACTAAAAACTTTTTTACATTTTAAAGTGGTTGAAAAAATAATATTTTATAATATGTGAAAAGTATAAGAAATTCACGTGGGAGTGTCCATAAACAAAGTTCTATTGGAACACTGCCATGCTCATGTGTCCATGTATTGTCTATGCTTCTTTCTGGCTACAAAGGCAGAGTTGAGCAGTTGCCTAAAATATTTGCTCTCTGGGCTTTCAAAGAAAAAAGTTTGCTGATCCTCAGAATAATTCTTTGAAATATGAAAAAATTAGAATTAGAAGGGCTTTATTTATATTTTGTCCTTAATAAATGTTTAACATATACGCATTTCCAATTTTCAAACCATTACAGCCCACTACTATTTTTATGACTTTTATCTCATAAATAATTTTGAATGATTAATATTTGTGAAACTCAAGATTTTCCTACTTTAGTAAGTTCTGGAAAATACACCAAAGTGAGGGTTCAATATAAGCACCTACTGTTAGATTGGACAATAGAGATAAAAAGGAAGGGCTGGCCAAAAGAGACAAGGAAGAGCTCTATTCCTCAAACAAGTGGCATGAGTTTGATGCAAAACAAAACAAAACAAAAACCCCAAAACCCGCCCTGGCCGGTATGGCTCAGCGGTTAGAGTGTCGGCCTGCGGTCCAGAGAGACCTGGGTTCAGTTCCCGCTAGGGGCACGTATCTCGGTTGCAGTTTGTCCCCGGCCCTGGTTGGGTCGTACGGGAGGCAGCCACTCGATGTGTCCCTTTCACATCGATGTTTCTCTCTCTCTCTCTCTTCCTCTCTTTCCCTCCCACTCTATCTGAACAAAAAAAAAAAAAAGGAAAAATGTCCTCGGGTGAGGATAAAAAAACAAAACAAAACAAAACCCAAAACCCCCCAAAATAAAAAACAAAACAGAACAAAAAACCAGTCCAAGGTAAATGTAGGTACCATGGGATAATGGTAGTAGTATGATTAAAGGAAACAAGGCAGTCAAGAGGAGGAGCAAGTGCCTAAAGAAGACTGAGTACAGTTTGGAAATGCTGAACTTGAGAGACTTGAAATAACCACATGATGAAGTCAACTAGGTAGGAAGGAATATAGCACCAGAAATTGCAGGGCTGGAAATTCCACTGCGATATTCTATATACAGCCACTGATACACCTGGAAGTTTCTAAAACTCTATGATTGAGAGGCTTTTATGTTATGTTATGTATGTGTTTGTGTCCCTTAAGCTTACTACGAAACACAATTATTATAGGGAGAAGGTGAAGTTTTAAAGTAAATATTTAATTTCTCTGGTTCTAAATGAGCCATAGGAAAACTGTTTAAATTATTAACTGCACATATAAAATTGTCAACTGACAACTTTTATCAGCTTTGTCCTTAAATAAACATACAGCGAGAAAAACATTTTCAACAATAAGAGAAGATATATTTCCACAGATATAAACCCTTAAGAGATTAAAAAAAAAAAAAAAAAAAGCAGCTTGGCCTTAACCATGGAATAAAATAATTTAATTCAAAGGCTAGCCTCTGAAATGGGATATATTTTACTGCAATCATAGATTAACAGAAAATTAGTGCTAAAAAGGGTATTCGAAGATAATTGTGATAGTTTCCTCTTGGATGAATGGAAATGATAATCTCAAAGAGGTTGAGTGACTCACTCAAGGTCCTAGAGGTAGTCACTGTGAGGACCAAGACTAAACTAGACACTAATACTCTTAGCTTTATGAAAAAAATAATAAATATTTGATAACACTCTTTTACTCAACCCAAACCCTTTGTATCATGCTTGGTACCAATGAGCACTCTGAAAATTAAAAAAATGTTATATACAAATGTTATTATAATTATTATTCTTATGGTCAAAGGACTAAAAACAATGATGCAGACAAAAGAGTAGTTTAGGGGGGAAAAATTTTTAATTATCCATGATAGTGAACTTTAAAAGAGAAGTCTAAGCCTTTCCTGTTCATCAAAGGAGTAGGACATGAAATGAAGATACATAATGATTAATACTCTAAGAAGGAGTTATATAGTAGGTTTCTTCAATGCATATATTTTATGTACTAGTATTAAAAAATACAGACCTCTGGAAATTAGTTAATGTATACTTCCCCAGGAAAATCTTCTAGTTTAATTAACAGTAAGCATTACCAAAGTCATTCAGAGCCTAAGGCTGGGCTAGTGCACAGTCCAGTATATACTATAAGACATTAAAGATAGCATTATATAGGCCCGACCAGTGTGGCTCAGTGGCTGAGCATCGACCCATGCACCAAGAGGTCGCCGGCTCAATTCCTGGTCAGGGCACATGTGTCCAGCTGGTGGGCCTGATCCCCAGTGGGGGGCATGCAGGAGGCGGCCAGTCGACGTTCTCTCTCATCGATGTTTCTATCTCTCTCTCCCTCTCCCTTTTTCTCTCTCTAAAAAAAAGCAATAAAGAAAAAAAAATTAAAGATAGCATTATATGGGTAAAATGATGTTAAAATTTGTTGATGAAAGCCAAAATAAATGTAACCAAGGTATTTATAGGGTTCTATTTGGGATGTTTCACATTAAGTCAAAGAGCTCCTCTGAATATAGAAAAATAAAAATCGTCATCAAATGGTGTGGTTTATGTAATGTGATATATGCTGATAGAGCCAACAGTTTAAACATAAACACATATTCACACCAAGCAAATCATCAGGCCTGTCAGATAGTTCAGAATAAACCTGGCACTAATTTAATTCACTGAGCAAAAAATAATGCTGGTAAAAACACTATACTCTATTTGTTTGAATAATATGATAAGGATGTCATTTGCAAACATACTTCAAAATCAATGATTACTAAAGCAATGTTTATAGAATTTTTGGCAGTAAGATATTAAAGCAGCAATTTAAGAGCATTATTACTACTATCAAGAATGAGCTATTGTCTACTCTAACTCGCTTCAGAAGTATAACACAGTCCATTCAGTAATGGTGAGTCACTATAGCAGGGACTCTTTCACAGAAGGTGGGCAAAGAACAATATACAAAAAGGCTTGTGTGTGTAAAAGCCTCAGGAATTCTGCCAATAGCCCTCCTTCCCCCGAAACCCTTGTACATCCTTCCACTACACTGTGAATCAATGTTAGAAAACATTGCTTAAAAAAATAGTTTCAAGTTAATGACAGTCACTGACTAACTAGTGGGCAAAGGTGACACAAACCCAAGAAAGGAATGAAAGACTCTAAAAGATTAACAAGTATCACGAATGGTAGCAGTAAAGGAAAGGTAAGGTCAGAAGGATTCTATAAGGGAAAAGAATCAACACTTAAGATACACTAAAGAAATCATATAAACAACTGTAATCTTTTAACTTGAGTAACAAAATGAAGGACATTCATATTTTTGGTATTTTTATCAATGCAGAAGTATAAAATATACATACATGAATAGCATTAAGAAAAACTAAATTTTTATATATATAGTTTAATCTGATTAGGATCATTGCATTTTCAATAAAGGTCTACCTTTTTGAAAAGGTAGATAGTCTGTGATCCAAATCAATAGTGCTCCCCACTCATACTTAAATATATCTATACAAAAGAACTCCTATGAGTTATGTATAAACTGACATGAACGTAACGCAGAAAAACATGTTGTATGTAGACAGTGATGATACTATAAAGAGTAATGATTTCTTAGCTTAATTAAGACCCCACATTATGTGGCTGACCTTATTTAAGCCTGTTGTTAGATATTACATATACATATATGAAATATATAGAGGGAAAAACTCAAATACAATATACTATTCAGGAACACTTTAATATAGATTAAACAGGAAAAAAAAGCACATTTCAAAATTATCAATGTTTTTTAAAAGACTCCAATAAATGTATTCATTAATATTCATCCCTTGTTTAGGGAACTGACCAATTCTAGATCTATAACTATAGGTCCCATTGCCAAGAATTGCTATATCCAATATGCATAAATTTTATTATACAATGGCTACTAAAAATCATCAAAAAAAGTAGACTATATCTCTACTAAAGCTATTACTCTCAATATGATAGTGTTTAATTGATGACTATTATCTTCAGGGATGTAAGCAAATTTTTAATTGCTCTTGATCTTATTCTCAATAAAATGACTGTTTAACTGTAGGCTTGATTTTAATACTTCCCTAAAACAGGGGAATGACTTTATTTAAAAGGGACAAAAACTAGTTAAATTATCTATTAGGATAAGCAAAACAAACACTGATTATTACCTATTTCCAAGACAAAAATTTTACCATGCAGAATACTAAAAAAACAAAGTTTTACCTCTACACAGGTTTTCATCCCTGAGGCAGCAGCATAGTGCAGGGGTGTGTTTTTTTTGTTATCTACAGCATCAATAGCTGCTCTCTCATATTCGCCTTGGTCAAGTTTTGCTCCTTTCCATCTTAAGATCATCTGTAGACAATCTGCTCTTCTGAAATCATCTTCCACTGGGCGTGCTAAGCGAGGATGAAGGGCTCCTTCAGATATCATAATTTGAGGTCCCATACACAACAAATGCATAGATGTTTCATTGTGCACATTCCGTTTATTTGGATTTCCATCTCTACCAAAAAGAAAAGTCCTAAAACAGTATAGGAAAAGAAGGATAAAAACCAGTTATTTCCTACTTAGAAATAAGAATACAGAGCCCTGCCCTGGCCAGTTTGGCTCAGTGGTTAGAGCATCGGCACGAGGACTTAAGGGTCTCCAGTTCGATTCCCGGTCAAGGGCATGTACCTGGGTTGCAGGTTCAATCCCCGGCCCCAGTCGGGAATCATGCAGAAGGCAACCAATCTATGTGTCTCTCTCACATCGGTGTTTCTCCTTCTCCCTTTCTCCCTCCCTTCCACTCTCTCTCTTAAAAAAAAAAATATCAATGGAAAAAATATCCTCGGAAGGAAAGAAAAAGAAAGGGTCAATTAGAGACTAATATGTTATTAACATAAATGCATTCCACAACAACTTTTTTCTTTATTCTCTGCCTCTATTAATAAGAATGGTGACAATATAAGCACAACAAATAATACATAATAAGTTTAGGACTACATTTTTAAATCTAGGAAAAATACCTCTACAGTTGGCCCTCGTTTATCGCGGTTAATCAATTCCAGACTCTACCACGATAAATGAATTTCTGCGAAGTAGGATTCTTTATTTACTATACAGTCAGTCGTCCCTCACCACTTCGCGCTTCGACTTTCGTGGCTTCACTCTATCGCGAAGTGGTGAGGGACGACTGTACTTAAAATTCATCAACTAACTTTTGAAATAATAAGGCATATATTTACAAAGTATAATCATTTTTGAGGAGCATAAACTGTCGTTAGTTCTAGAAGACCAAAATCTAATTCCAAGGTTGTAGTCTTTACCAACGATAGATCTAGGTTAGCTCCCTTAACCACTGCCAAACCCAGACCTGAGAGTTGTGCCTAGTTCTTAATGTATCCTCGAGCTAGGGTCATAGGATTAATAGCTGAGTCAATTCGCCCTGGCTGGGTGTCTCAGCTGGTCGGAGCATCATCCTGTACACCAAAAGGTTTTGGGTTCGATTACCAGTTGGGGCGTGTATAGGAGCAACTGATCAATGTTTCTCTCTTACACCAATGTTTTTCTCTCTCCCCCTTTGTCGCTCTCTAAAAATCAATCAATTAAAAAAAAAAAAACACATCCTTGGTGAGGATTAAAAAAACGTTCAGCCAATTCAGTGGTTATAATAGGATACTGGAAAATGAGTTGGGAAGCCCTGGCCGGTTTGGCTTAGCGGTTAGAGCGTCAGCCCACGGACCAATGAGTCGTGGGTTCAAGTCTGGTCAAGGGCACATACTTCAGTTGCGGTTCGTCCCCGACCCTGCTCGGGTCGTGTGAGAGGCAACCAGTCGATGTGGCTCTATCACATTGATGTTTCTCTCTGTTTCTCTCTCTCTCTCCCTTCCCTACCACTCTGTCTGATGATAAATGGAAAAATATCCTCAGGTGAGGAATTAAAAAAATTTTTTAAAAAGATGGAGAAGGAGCCACTAGCCAAAAAATGCAGGCAGATTTGGAAACTGGAAAATGAAATTTCCAATCATAGTTCCCTATATTTATGATCATTGAATTATAGCAAATTATAATGAATATCTAAAATTAAAACCATACTCTTAAAAATGTGTTCATCAAGACTAAAACCACTTGCCCTGGCCAGGTAGCTAGGTTGGTTAGAATGTCATCCCAATACACCAAGGTTGCGGACTTGATCTCTAGTCAGGGCACATAAAAGAGGCAACCGATGAAGGTGCAAATAAGTGGAACAACAAATCTGTTTCTCTCTCAAAAAAAAAAATCAATACATTAAAAACAAACAAACAAATAAATAAATAAATGCAAGCAATCTAAAAAGATTAAAACTTCTTGAACAGACTGACAACTGTCAGAGGGGAGGGGGTGGCGGGACTGGGTGAACAAGGTGAAGGGATTAAGCAAAACAAAAACAAAAACAACTCAGAGACACAGACAACAGCATGGTGATTACCAGAGGGGAAGGAGGGTGGGGAAGGTTGAAGAGAGTAAAGGGGGGATAAGTGGCAATGGAAGGATACAAGACTTGGGGTGGTGGACACACAATACAATATACAAATGATGTATTATAGAATTGTACACTTGAGAACTTCCAGTCAAGATGGCAGCATAGGTGAATGCAGTACTCACCTCCTCCCATAAGCACATCAAAATCACAACTGAACTACAGACCAACCATCATTCAAAACCGCCTGAAATCAAATTGAATGGAAGTCCTACAACTGCGAAATTAAAGAAGAAGCCACATTGAGACTGGTAGGAGGGGCAGAGGCTCAGACGGGCTGGACCCACACCCATGTGTGGTGTATAAAAATCAGGAGGAGGTGCCCTGGCCAGTTTGGCTCAGCGGTTAGAGCATCGGCCTGTGGTCCAGAGAGACCCAGGTTTGGTTCCCGCTAAGGGCATGTACCTCGGGCGATTTGTCCCTGGCCCTGGTTGGTCGTGCGGGAGGCAGCCATGTGTCTCTTTCACATCGATGTTTCTCTCTCTCTCTCTCCCATTCTATCTGAACAAAAAATGGAAAGATGTCCTCGGGTGAGGATAAAAAAAAAAAAAAATCAGGAGGGACACCTCAGTTGTGAAGGTCCTCCCTAAGGAGTGAGGGGTCCCTGTCCCACACCAGGCCTCTCAGTTCAGGGTTCCAGTGCCAGGAGGGTCCCCATAACTTCTGGCTGTAAAAACCACCTGAAATTGACGCTGAGGAAGGCTGAAGCTGCTGGAGTCCAGACTTACTTGGACTCATACCCTCCAGGTTCAAGGGTGGGGGAGGCAGTTTAAAAGGCACCAAAGACATACAGGGAAGAACTGAGTGTTTGGCACTAGGGCAAGAGCTGTAGGGCAGCTTTCTCCCAGACAGACGTGCTGGGGGAGGCCACTGGTGAGCCCTTCCCCAACAGGTCTGGCAGATGGGCACCATACCTGGGACTCAGCAACCTGGCTCATACTGTTTGCTCTGCCCTGTTGATTTCCCTGAGACCCTGCCCCACCCAACTTTCAGGCCCACCCAAGCTGTTTCTAGTGGCTTTACCATAGGAATGGCCTGTACTGGCTCGTTTCAGATTTTCCTAAATTCTCTCAAAAAGGCAGTATCTGGCCTCGGCGAGCCCCGTACCTCTCACTAAGTGGTCCAAGGCCTGGCACTAGGAGCAGCCAGCCTTGGTTACAACTTGGCTTTGCCTGGGTACCTCCAAGCCCAGCACAATAAGCAGCCACCTGCAGATCGCTTTGTAGCTTATGCCTGGTGCCCCAGGGTAGAACACAGGCAGAGGCTGACCTTACCCCAGAGCCAGCACATCCAATGGACAGCTTCAGATCACAGCGAAGCACCACCACCAAACCACCTACCTCCACAGCAACACACTCAAGGAATGGACTCAGTGGGTACCAGAGCCCTGCTGAAGTAAGACTTGCTATGTGTGGTGAGCCCCTGCACAGCTGGTCTTCCAAGGTAGTCAGAGGCCAGTGGTCATTGGGCACAGCCAGTCCTTGCAGCTGATCAGCCTGAGTAAATCCCTCCCTCTGACATGCCAACAGCAATCAAGAGTCAATTATAACAGAAGGGTGTACAGTCCACACGAGGGGTGCACCTTGAGAGCACAACTGGGGTGATCAGGAACGCTGTGCCACTGGATTCTATAGGACACCTACAACAAGAGGCCACCCAAGCAAGCCTAGGAAACATAGCAACTCTACCTAATACATAGAAACAAACACAGGGAGGCAGCCAAAATGAGGAGACAAACATATCCCAAATGAAAGAACAGAACAAAACTCTAGAAAAAGAACTAAATGAAATGGAGATAAGCAATGTAACAGATGCAGAGTTCAAAACACTGGTTATAAGGATGCTCAATGAACTTAGTGAGGGCCTCAAGAGCACAAAAAAGGACCAGTCAGAAATAAAGGATGCACAGTCAGAAATTAAGGATGCACTAATTTAGTGCATCCTTAATTTCTGACTGTGCATCCTTTATTTCTGAAATAAAGAATAATTTACAGGGAATCAATAGAAGAGTAGGTAAAGCCAAGAAGCAAACCATTGATTTGGAATATAAGGAATAAAAAACACCCAATCGTAAGTAAAAAACACCCAATCAGAACAGCAAAAAGAAAAAAGAATCCAAAAAAATGAGGATAGTGTAAGGAACCTCTGGGACAACTTCAAGTGTACCAACATTCACATCATGGGGGTGTCAGAAGGAGAAGAGAGAAAGCAAGAAATTGAAAACCTATTTGAAAAAATAATGACAGAAAACTTCCCTAACTTGGTGAAGGAAACAGACATAAAGTCCAAACAAGCACAGAAAGTCCCAAACAAGATGAACCCCAAGAGGCCCACACCAAGACACATCATCATCAAAATGCAAAAGACAAAGACTGAATCTTAAAAGCAGTAAGAGAAAAGCACTTAGTTACCTACAAGGGAGCTCCCATAAGACAGCTGATTTCTCAAAAGAAACTTTGCAGGCCAGAAAGTAGTGGCAAGAAATATTCAAAGTGATGAAAAGCAAGAACCTACAACCAAGATTACTCTATCCTGCAAAGCTATCATTTAGAATTGATGGCCATATAAAGAGTTTCCCAGACAAGGAAAAGCTGAAGGGGTTCATCACCACCAAACTAGTATTATATGAAATGTTAAAGAGTCTTCTTGAAGAAGATAAAAAATATGAACAATAAAATGGCAACACATACATATCTATCAACAGTTGAATCTACAAACAAAATGAACAAGCAGAACAGAAACAGACTCTTAGATAAGAGAACTTTTTGTTGGTTGCCAGATGGGAGGGGGTGTGGGGGAATGGGTGAAAAAGGTGAAGAGATCAAGAAGTAAAAATTGGCCCTGGCCGGTCTGGCTCAGCGGTTAGAGTGTCGGTCCGCGGACCAGAGAGTCCCAGGTTCGGTTCCCGCTAAGGGCATGTACCTTGGTTGCAGTTTGTCTCTGGCCCTGGTTGGGGTCGTGTGGGTGGCAACCACTCAGATGTGTCTCTCTCACATCCCTGTTTCTCTCTCTTCCTATCTCTCTCCCTCCTGCTCTAGCTGAAGATTAATGCAAGAATGTCCTCGGGTGAGGATTTAAAAAAAAAAAAAAGAAGTAAAAATTGGCCCTGGCCAGTTTGGCTCAGTGGTTAGAGCGTCGGTCCGAGAGTCTCGGGTTTGGTTCCCGCTAAGGGCATGTACCTCGGTTGCAGTTTGTCTTCAGCCCCAGTTGGGGTCACGTGGGTGGCAACCACTCGATGTGTCTCTCTTACATTGATGTTTCTCTCTCTCTCTTCCTCCCTCTCTCCCTCCCATTCTATCTGAAGAGAAATGCAAAAATGTCCTCGGGTGAGGATTAAAACAAAGAAGAAGAAGAAGTAAAAATTGGCCTGGCTGGTTTGGCTCAGCGGTTAGAGCATTGGCCTGCAGTCCAGAGAGACCCGGGTTTGGTTCCTGCTGAGGGCGCGTACCTCGGTTGCGGTTTGTCCTCGGCCCTGGTTGGGTCGTGTGGGAGGCAGCCACTCGATGTGTCCCTTTCACGTCGATGTTTCTCTCTCTCTCTCTCTCTCTCTCTCTCTCTCTCTCTCTCCCCCCCCCCCCCCACTCTATCTGAACAAAAAATGGAAAAATGTCCTTGGGTGAGGATAAAAAAAAGAAGTAAAAATTGGTTGTTAGACTGACAAACCTCAAAGGGAAGAGATAAACCAAAGAACTTACATGCATATATGCATAAGCAATGGACACAGACAACAGTGTGGGGAAGGCAGGAGAGGGGTAGGAGCAGGGACGAGGGGGCAATAGGGGAAAAAGGAGGGGCATCTGTAATACATTCAATAATAAAGGTAAGTTTAAAACATAAATAAATAAAATATTAAAACAAAAATTAAACAGACTAACAAAAAAAATAACTATTAACTCCAGGAAGTTCAAAAGTTGCACCAAAAAAGTAGTCATAATATATTACATAGCTGAGCTGTAAAAAATAATTACATAGTTAAAAGAATAGAAACACCGAATATTGATCTAACCAAAGTTAAGATATGACTATTAAGGAGATGGAAAGTATGCTTGGGTGGATGATGGTAGTGGATGATGGTAGGGTTATGAAAGAGAACAAAAGCCTTTTCCACACATAGTAAGAACTTAATAGATGAAGCCTGAGACTGAAAAATTAAGATGGTGTTGTATTTGCATTATAGTTAGAAACACAGAGGTAAACACCAGAAGAAACACACTGAAAGAGTTCAAAGTGATTGCTTCCAGGGATGGGAAACAGAGCAGAACAGTGAAAGGACTGCTATTTCCCTCCGTAAGTCTTGTCATCCTATTAAACTATTTACTATGTGCATGTACAATTTTGTTTAAAAAATATAAATGAAAAACTAAAAAAAAAAAATTGTACACCTGAAACCTACACAATTTTCTTAACCAATGTCATTGTAATAAATTATTTAAAAAAGATTAAAACCTCTTCCAATAGGCATTATCAACAACAAAAGATTTCATTTTCTTAAAAGTTTAATTTAGAGAGAATTTAAAAATAATTCAGATTCTGTAAGATTCTGTACAACCACATTTATTCAGCCTTTCCTATTACCATTTATAATATACCATTTATTCTCTCTTTTAGTTTGCTTACGAGACCTTAGGTTCTTAATACCATAGAATTTAATGCAATTTGGGAGGATGTCAATGTATATGAATATCTGTATCTATTACCCCCCTCACCTTGCCTATTGTAGTAAACATTTCCAGGTCTTCCCCAATATAAGGAAGAGATAGTGAAATAATTTTTTAAACATCCTCATATTCAATCTGCCAGACTTTGATTAAGAGAACCCATGTTTATTATTCTGAAATTCAAGTATTAAAATAGCTTCTTTATACATATTTATTCAGGAAAGACTCTCAAATTTATCAGATATAATAGTATACCTGCATAAACATTTTGTGCAAAAACTCTAAAGTTGGATATTCTATTTTCATTAATTCACATTACTACTTTTCCATCATTTGTTTAAATTCAAAAGTAGTCTTCCTTAATTTACATTAATGTATAAATAGAATAAATATATAATTGATGTATACATTTTAGATCGGCCCCTTTTATAACTATGACAGTAATTATGAAGTGTATTTTACTACTCGCTTATGTAAGGTTAATTCTAAAACAGGTATAGGAGATAAGTGGCAGGAAGGTGAAGTAAAGAAAACATTAACCTGGGGAAAAAATCGCTTTCATTTGATCCTATAAATTCATCAGGAGCCAACTGTTTTTCTAGATTCTTTCACTATTAATTTTCAAATGGCCAGCTTATAATTGCTACCTCTATTTCTCCTACATCACACTCTCATTATCACCAGGAATTCTTCAATGTTGTCCTTAATTTTTGCTTTTAACTTGAAATTGCTAACTATTGATTGACATCCTAACCTTTCTATTATCTTGGTTTCCATATCCTTTTCAATATCCCTCTTAAATTTTTTTAGTACAACTTCTCTTTTACCCATGATGATGGCTCCATTTCCCACCTCCTTATTGGAAGCAAATTCAGTTCTTTTTTTTTAATTGATTTTTTTTTTTAAGAGAGAGGAAGGGAGAGGGAGAGATAGAAACATTGATGAGAGAGAACATCGACTGGCTGCCTCCAGCATGCCCCCCACTGGGGATTTGGCCTACAACCTGGGCATGTGCCCTGACTGGGAATGGAACCGGTGACCTCTTGGTGCATGGGTCGACACTCAACCAGTGAGCCACACCAGCCGGGCACAAATTCAGTTCTCGAATCCATTTTCTTCTTCATACACATTTCCTTCTTTTATTTTATTTTTTTAAAGGAATTTTTTGAAATCCTCACTTGAGGATATGTTTATTGATTTTTAGAGAGAGGAAGGGAGGGAATGGGATGGAGAGGGAGGGAGGGAGGGAGGGCGAGCGAAAGAGAGAAAGGGAGAGGGAGGGAGAGATGTAAAAAACACTGACAGGTTGCCTCTTGCACTCACCCCAACCGGAGACTGAACCCAAAACCTAGTTATGTGCCCTAACAGGGAATTGAACCTAAGACCCTTCGGTGTATGGAATGACTCTCCAACAAACAGCCACACTGGCCAGGGCTTATACATTTCTTTCTTTAAGAGAGAACATCCACTTTCAAAGCCATTTATCTTTCAATGGTTTCTGTGAACATACTTTATAAGTTGTAAAGTATTATCAGAATCCAAACGATAGGCAGTAGAGGCAGAATCATGGTTTCTCTCAAAGGGCTACTACTACTTCTGTGATAATTCTTAATGCTCTATCACCCTGTCTGACTTCTCATCTGACCTCTAGACCTATTCTAAAGTCTTATAGGCCCCTTTCTCTTGCATATTCTACAGTCATCTCACATTCAACTGAACTCCCTCCAAAGTAACAGCCCTCACTCCCAGAGCTGCAGTTTCTTGCCATAACACTCTTATTTTCCTAGTGACTAACATACACATACACCTCCAGCTCCTTTTGAATTTTCTCTTTTATGCAACAAACATTTATTGAGCAGCTGTTATTTGTCCAGTTCTATTCTGCAAGTGAGGCATACTGTGAAGAAGATAGAATAAAAAAATAGAAATCAGTAATTGGAAACTATTTCAATTCTCAAAGCTTGGCATTAATATATGATCTAATAAAAAATTTTGTTTTTTATTTACACCAAAAGAGAGTCTTCTTTTATTTCCAAAGCAAAAGAAGATATTCCGGAAAATCTAAGGAATAAGTATTATAATCCTCATTTTATACATGACTTTCCCAAGAAGATACAACTAATGAACATGCTGGCTCCAAAGTCCAACAGTCTTTTTGCTACATTAAATAATAGCTACTTATGAATATGGATTGAGTTTCCCGTGGTGTGGTATAATGAACACACATCATTTGGGTTCAGAGAGATATTGATGCAAACTAGCTGCTAAACTGTAAACTACTCTTCTACTGTGTTATTCTGGCTAAGATGAGAGGAAAGTTATGCCTGCTGTTTTAGGGACTATAAAACTAAAAGGAAATGGAGATAAAATGAAGTCCTTAATCTAAATGGGTGTTTTACTTTATGGCTACTAGGTCCTTGACTATGTATGTATACCTCTGCCTACCCATATATGTCATATGTTAGGAATCTAGCCAAGCTGAGCCAAGGTCTACGTTGAGGCTAACAAGCAGGTTCCCAAGGTTACATGAGACAACATGAGAAAATAATGGTCATAAACTTGTTAGAAAGTTTAGCAAGGTTAAATGCAGTAAAATCTTTGAAACAATCAACAACACAAATAATTAAAATAGAGTTGCTATTTTACTCAATGCTGATGAGTAAATGTTATTTATATCCTGATTCTGCATGACACAATGTTAAGAGATTCTTAATTCCAAAACAACTAACATTTAAATTAACCTGATTTGTAGTTTTCTCTGTACTATCTGAATAAATTTTTAAAATCAAAGGAACACACATATTTAAAAAAATAGAAATGCTTATTTTTAAGATAGGAGAACAATAAAGTAATTTCTGATTCTGGTATACAGGCTATCAAAGGCTTTAATGAAAAATTCTGAGCTACTGATCTCCAAACAATTAAGAAAAAACAAAACACCCAAACACTTTAGCCTGAAGTTGAAAGTTAAATATTAAGTAAAAATATAAATATAAAGCCAAGTATAATGTATATATAGCCAAATCATAAAAGTTGTCCAAACTGGTAACTAAAAGAGAGTATGTAGTTGCCTTTCCTAAAGGTCTTTAAATGCTTATTCAATAGAATGATAACCACATGATGGAGACATACAGATATATTCCTGCTTAGAGGAACCAAGAATATTGACCAGATCAGCTATTCTTAAACTTTTTGTTCATAGGACACTTTTACAACTTTAAATATTACTGAAGATGCCCGGCTGATGTGACTCAGTGGTTCAGCGTCAACCGATGCACCAAGAGGTCGCCGGTTCGATTCCAGGTCAGGGCACATGCCCAAGTTGTGACCCAATCCCCAGCAGGGGGCATGAGGAGGCGGCCAATCGATGTTCTCTCTCATCGATGTTTCTATCTCTCTCTCCCTCTCTCTTCCTCTCTCTCTAAAATCAATAAAGAAAAAAAATTACTGAAGATTCCTAAGAACTTTTGTTTATGTGGGTGAAATAAATATTGATATTTATATTAAAAATTAAAACAAATTTTAAAAATATTTATTCATTAATAAATAAATCCATTACATATTAAACATCCTTATCATCTTAAAATGAAAAATACCTATGTTTTAAAACAATTTAAATGAGGAGAATGGCATTGTTTTACATGTTTATAAATTTCATTTAATGCCTGGCTAGTAGAAAACAAATTCTCACAGCATTCAATGTGTTGTAATATGTAGTTTTGGTTCAAACATATGAAGAAAATTAAGCCTTTATATGGTTAGAAAAGGTAGAAGTACTTTAAAATAGCCTCTTCAGATAATTATGAATATTCGTATTTGATATACCAAATATTCAATAAGTTGTCATTTATATGCTAATCAAATCTTAAAGATTACTTTGCAATGTAAATTCTGAAAATTATATTAATGAACTTTTTGTACAGTTACTTAAAGTCCATTGGTCTACCTTGCATTATGAATAAATCTTTTACCTATGCATAATTTAAAAAAATCATATACTGATCTTCTGAAAAATACTGATTCACTGAGTTATGCAAATTTTCTAGATGTTGTCACATTTCATTTCACAATATTTTTTTTAAATCACATTAATTTATATCACCACCAATCTTGCCAAAAATCCTGACCATAGGATATTTCCTTATGCAATGATCTTATAAAACCGCTTTTTACTTTGTATAAAATACTATGCTAGATACTAAAAGTACAAAAAAGATACTTTTATAAAGTTGTAATTCAGGTAGTCAGAGAGAAGATACACAAAATTATAAAATACAATGAGATAGTGTACATGAAACAAGTAATACAAACAAACAAAAGCCATATAAGTTAAAAAACAACAACACTGAGGTTCCTGTGGGTTGTGACAGGCTAAGAAGACAGACAAACCCTGCCCAGGACCTTGAGGGAAGGGTAAAATTTAGAAAAGAAAGAGAGTGTTGAATGGCGGTGGAGTGAAAGGAAGCTGCACAGACCATCCCCCAGGACTAAATTGGAATTACAACTAAAATAAAGATAAATCGTCGGGAAAAAGCAACAGAAAAGCAGCTTTCGAGGACCATATAACCAGGGAAACTGAATCGATTCTGATACGATTGCAGAGGTGCGAGAGGGGCGCTGGGAACCCACGAACAGCAGCCATCTTAGCTGTTAGCAGTGCCCTCAGGGTTAAAGTCCCAAGCAGGCTCCACAGAGCAGAGGGCTGGGACAGAGTGCTAAATTAGCCACAGACACTCACCTTGGGCTCCGACAGAGGGAGGGCGGACAGGACTGGCACTATGTGGGGACACTCGGGATTTGGAGGGCACTCAGAGCTTTTGCTGAGTTGCTGCCACACAGGACCGTGGCCATCTTACTCCTTCCCAGGGCTCTGGACAAAGGCAGCGGCCCCTTCCTTGGAGATTCAACACCACCCAGGTGGGCCATTGAAATGCAAATTGAGGCTCATTAACAACCAGCATCTGACCCACCCTCGGGAAATCCTCTTACACTGAACACCTGAGGGAGTTTTTCACTCAACTGAGAACCTAAAGCTCTTTAGGTAACCTTGACTAACAGCCTCCAGGAAAAAAGCTAGAGGACAATTGAACCATTCCTGGGCTTGCAAATCTACCCGGGAAAGTAAGACTTGACAGTGGTGTTTAACTTGGGTCCTCGCACACTCATCCAAACCCAGTAGAGGGAGCCACAAACAGCAGAACACCCAACACCCACAGGGAAAATTTGGCAGGCTCCAAAACCCACTGAGATAGCCAAAATGGTGAAACAAAGAAACAAATCCCAAACGAAAGAACAAGAGACCTCTACCGAAGATGAGATAAATGAAATGCAGTTAAGCAAGTTATCAGAGGTAGAGTTCAGAGCCATGATCTTGAGGAAGCTCAACAGCATGAGTAAGGACATCAACACCATGATTAAAGATACAGAAGCATTGAAAACCAACCAAGTGGAAATGAAGAATGACATAGCAGAAATAAAGAACACATTGGAAGGACTAAACAGCAGAGTAGAAGAAGCTGAGGACCGGATCAGTGAATTAGAAGACGGTAGAAAAAAATCAACCAATCAGAAAACCAAAAGGAAAAAACAATAAAAAAAAAAAGAAGACAGCTTAAGAGAACTGTGGGACAACTGGAAACGTAATAATATTCGCACCATAGGAGTCCCCAAAGAAGAAAATGAGCAAGGGTTAGAGAATACATTTGAAGAAATAGTGACAGAAAACTTCCCTAATTGGGTGAAGGAAGAAGGCATTCGCACAGAGAGCCCCAAGTAAGAAGAACCGAAACAGGCCCACACCAAGACACATAGTAATTAAAATGCCAAAAATTAAAGACAAAGAGAGAATCATAAAGGCAGCAAGAGATAAGCAACAGGTTACCTACAAAGGAACCCCCATAGGGCTGTCAGCTGACATCTCAACAGAAACACTACAGGCCAGAAGGGAATGGCATGAAGTAATCAAGGTCATGAAAAACAAGGATCTGAATCCAAGACTACTCTACCCGGCAAGGCTATCATTCAAAATAGAAGGTCAAATAAAGAGCTTCCCAGACAAAAAAAAAAGGCTAAGGGAATACATTAGCACCAAACCAGCACTGCAAGAAATGTTAAAAGGACTGCTGTAATTAGTAGAAGAAATAGAAAGGAAAATAGAACCACACTAAACAAAAATGGCACTAAATAAGTACATATCAATAATCACCTTAAATGTAAATGGATTGAATGCTCCAATAAAAAGATACAGAGTAGCTGATTGGATAAGACAGCATGACCCATATATATGTTGTTTACAAGAGACCCACCTCACAACAAAAGACTCACATAGGCTGAAAGTGAAGGGATGGAAAAAAATCTTCCAAGCAAACAGAAAGGAAAAAAAAGCTGGGGTAGCACCACTCATATTTGATAAAGTAGATTTCAAAATGAAGGCCATAACTAGAGACAAAGAAGGTCAGTACATAATATTGAAAGGATCTATCTAACAGGAAGATATAACCTTGGTAAACATATATGCACCCAATATAGGAGCACCAAAATATATTAAAAATCTTCTGGAGGACTACAAAGGAGAAATCGACAGCAATACAATCATAGCAGGGGACTTCAACACCCCGCTGACATCACTGGATAGATCCTCTAGACAAAAAATTAACGAGGAAACAGAGACTCTAAATGAAGCACTAAACCAAATGGACTTAATAAATATCTACAGAGAATTACACCCCAAAACTACAGAATTCACATTGTTCTCAAGTGCACATGGGACATTCTCAAAGACAGATCACATGTTAGGACACAAACGAAGTCTCTAAAAATTCAAGAAGATTGAAATCATATCAAGCATCTTCTCAGATCACAATGGCATGAAACTAGAAATCAATTGCAACAAGAACATGCAAAGACATTTGAACACATGGAGACTAAATAGCATGTTATTAAACAATGAATGGGATATCAAGAAGATCAAGGAAGAAATTAAAAACTTCCTGGAAACCAATGAAAATGAACACACAACAACACAAAATCTATGGGATGCAGTGAAAGCAGTTCTGAGAGGGAAGTTCATAGCACTACAGGCCTACCTCAAGAAACAAGAAAAATTTCTAATAGACTATCTAACCTCACAAATTAAAGAACTAGAAAGTAACAAAAAGAAAACCCCAGAGCAAGTAGAAGGAAGGAAATAGTGAAGATCAGAGCAGAAATAAATGACATAGAGACCAAATAAAGAATTCAAAGGATCAATGAAACAAAGAGCTGGTTTTCCCAAAAGATAAACAAGATTGATGGACCCTTAGCTAATCTCACCAAGAAAGAAAGAGAGAGAAGCCAAATACACAAAATCAGAAATGAAAAAGGAGTAACAACTGACACCACAGAAATACAAAGGATCGTTAACAAATACTATGAACACTTATATGGCAACAAATTGGACAATCTAAGCGAAATGGACAAATTGCTAGAAACACATAGTCTCCCAAAACTGGACCAGGAAGAGAAAACATGAACAGACCAATAACAACTAAGGAAATTGAAGATGTAATCAAGAATCTAACAGCAAACAAAAGCCCAAGCCCGGACAGCTTCACGGGGAGGTTTACCGAACATTCGAAGAAGAACTAACACCCATTCTCCTCAAACTATTTCTAAAAATCCAAGAAGGAAAACTTCCAAACTCGTTTTATGAGGCCAGCATATTTCGAACTCCAAAACCAGAAAAAGACACTACAAAGAAAGAAAACTACACGCTAATATCCCTGATGAACATAGATGCCAAAATCCTTAACAAAGTACTAGCAAATCGGATCCAGCAATACATCAAAAAATTACTCACCATGACCAAGTGGGATTCATCCCAGGGATGCAAGGCTGGTACAATATTTGCAAATCAATAAATGTGATACACCACATAAACAAAATGAAAGATAAAAACCACATGATCATATCAATAGACGCTGAAAAAGCATTCGACAAAATCCAGCACTCATTTTTGATAAAAACACTCAGCAATGTAGGAATACAGGGATCATATCTCAACATAATAAAGGCCAGATATGAAAGACCTACAGTCAACATCATACTCAATGAACAAAAACTAAAAGCATTTCACTTAAGAACAGGAACAAGACAGGGATGCCCACTTTCGCCACTCTTATTTAACGTAGTACTGGAAGTCTCAGCCACAGCAATCAGACATGAAGAAAAAATAAAAGGGATCCAAATTGGAAAGGAGGAAGTGAAACTCTCATTATTCGCAGATGACATGATATTATACACAGAAAACCCTAAAGACTCCTTCAAAAATCTACTAGACTTAATAAATGAATTAGGCAAAGTAGCAGGATACAAAATTAACGCCAAGAAATCGACAGAAATCTACACCAATGATGAACTCACAGAAAGAGAAACTAAAAAACAATCCCATTTACCATCGTGGCAAAAAAATTAAGATACCTAGGAATAAACTTAACCAAATAAATAAAGGACCTATTTGCAGAAAACTACAGGACATTGAAAAAAGAAGTAGAGGAAGATATAAAAAAGTGGAAGCACATACCTTGTTCATGGATTGGAAGAATTAATATAATTAAAATGTCCATATTACCCAAAGCAATCTATAGATTCAATGCAATCCCCATCAAAATACCAACGACACACTTCACAGAAGTAGAACAAATACTTCAAAAGTTCATATGGAACCAAAAAAGACCCAGAATAGCCACAGCAATCTTAAAAAAGAAGGACAAAGTAGGTGGGATCACAATACCAGACATCAGGTTATACTACAAAGCTATTGTAATCAAAACAGCCTGGTACTGGCACAAGAACAGGCATATAGACCAGTGGAACAGAACAGAGAATCCGGAAATTGACCCAAGACATTATGCTCAATTAATATTTGACAAAGGTGGCAAGAACATACAATGGAGTAAAGACCCCCTCTTTAATAAATGGTGTTGGGAAAATTGGACAGCTACATGCAAAAAAATGAAGCTAGACCATAACTTATACCGGACACAAGAATAAACTCAAAATGGATAACAGACTTAAATGTGATTCGTGAATCCATAAAAATCCTAGAGGAAAATGTAGGCAACAAAATTTTGGACATCATATTCAGCAGAATTTTCACTGATACATCATCTAAGGCAACAGAAACAAAGGAAAAAATGAACACATGGGACTACATCAAACTCAAAAGCTTCTGCACAGCAAAGGAAACAACCATCGAAACGGAAAGGGAACCCACTGTAAGGGAGAACGTAAGTGCCAATGATACATCAGATAAGGGGTTAATCTCCAAAATATATAGAGTGCTCATACAAGTCAACAAAAGGAAGACAAAGAACCCAATTAAAAAATGGGCAGAGGAACTAAATAGACACCTCTCCAAACAGGACATACAAATGGCTAAGAGACATATGAAGAACTGCTCAACATCACTAATCATCAGAGAGATGCAAATTAAAACAACAATGAAGTATCACCTCACACCTGTCACAATGGCCACCATCAACAAATTATCAAACAACAAGTGTTGGAGAGGGTGTGGAGAAAAGGGGACTCTAGTACACTGCTGGTGGGAATGCAGACTGGTGCAGCCACTGTGGAAAACACTATGGTGTTACCTCAAAAAGTTAAAAATTGAACTGCCACTTGACCCAGTGATCCCACTTCTAGGAATATACCCTAAGAAACCTGAAACACGAACCAGAAAGAATATACATACCCCTATGTTCATAGCAGCACTATTTATAATAGCTAAGATCTGGAAACAGCCCAAGTGTCCATCAGTAGACGAATGGATAAAAAAGCTGTGGTACATACACACAATGGAGTACTATGAAGCTGTAAGAAAGAAAAGATCTCTTATCCTTTAAGACGACATGGAGGGATCTGGAGAGTATTATCCTAAGCGAAACAAGCCAAGCAGAGAAAGAGAAATATCACATGATCTCACTTATTTGTGGAATATAATGAACATAACAGTCTGAGGAACAGGGTAGATCCAGAGACGTGGAAGTAGGGTACAGACTGACAACCCTCAGAAGAGGGAGTGGGGGGGAGGGAAGAGATAAACCACAGAACTTACATGCATGTATGCATAACCGATGGACATGGACAACAAAGCTGGGGACGGGGTGGGGAGGATGGGGAGGAGGCTGTCAATGGGGAAAAAAGGAAAAACATCTGTAACAAAAATAAATTAATTACAAAAAAGAAATGTGAGGCGGTAAAAAAAAAAAAGAAGGCATAGACAATACATAGACAAACCCCCGAGGGCAAAAATATTAATATATTCATCACTGTGTTGCCAAAAACATCTACACAGATCACTGCATAGTGGATCATAATAAAAGTTAGTGCTTTAAGGTAGATTTTCTCCCAGATCTAACAAATACCTAATGTGAAAAGAAGAAAAATCTTAGATATTCACATTTTTTCTGCAAAATATAGAAGTTGGTGTTGGTTCTTGTATCTCCTTAAGGATGCTGTGAGAAACAATGCAATAAAATGTTGAGAACAGCCCTGGCTGGTTTGGCTCAGTGGTTAGAGCGTTGGCCTGCAGTCCAGAGAGACCCGGGTTCGGTTCCCGCTAAGAGCACATACCTTGGTTGCAGTTTGTCCCTGGCCCTGGTTGGGTCGTGCAGGAGGCAGCCACTCAATGTGTCCCTTTCACGTCGATGTCTCTCTCTCTCTCTCTCTTCCTCTCTCTCCCTCCCACTCTATCCGAACAAAAAATGGAAAAATGTCCTCGGGTGAGGATAAAAAAAAAAAATGTTGAGAACAACAACAACAACAAAAGAATGAAAGAGAAAGTTGAGAGGAGTGGTGAAGGAGATACTTGGGCAGAGAGAGTTGCATGGACATGGCAGACATGGCCTGTTTCAGGGATACCAAAAATAGCAGGTTAATTTGAACAATTTGTATAAAAAGAAATAAAAAGAGGTTGAAAGTTTTTTGTCAAGTTCTAAAAAGCCCTAAATACTGGTTTAAGAATTATATTTCACTGTATAAGCAAAAAGTGTTTCTTTCTGTTCTAGCATCAGACTTTCATAGCTGCATAATCTACTTCTAAAAAAAAGAAATTTGTTTTGGAACTACTTTTCTGTCCTTTGCTTCTTTCATTTTATAAGCTAGCAAGTATCAAATTTAATTCCTTTGTAATTAGGTAAGAATCTTTGAATAAATATATTTGCTGTCACTAATACTTGAAGAGATTTTTTTTAAAGTTTTTTAGTATTTTTAGTTTTAAGGAAATGTTTCACTTTATTTATTTATTTATTTATTTATTTATTTATTTATTTATTTATTTTCTTTCTTTATGGATTTGAGAGAGAGGAAGGGAGAGGGAGAAAGAGATAGAAACATCAATCATCAATGAGAGAGAACGACTGGATGCCTCCTGCATGCCCCCCACTGGGGATCGAGCCCACAACCTGGGCATGTGCCCTGACTGGGAATCGAACCGGCAGCCTCTTGGTGCATGGGTCGATGCTCAACCACTGAGTCACACCGGCCAGGCGGAAATGTTTCACTTTTCGAAAAGTCTTTTCAAGTAACTAAGCCCTGTTAAAAGAAAAGAAACTCAAATCTGATCATGACTAGCTAATACAAAGTTATGTTTTTCAGTCAACTAATGGATCAGAGCTTAGAACTTTGTTGTAGGCATCATTCCCTGCAATTTGTTGATAGCTGACAAGTACTTTTCTAGAATCAAAATAGTAAATTCAATGCTAAGCTACTGTCAAGAATTCATACTATGAAACATACTAAGGAGCAAAATGTATTTATCACAACAATAATATATGAACCAACCTCACTATTAAAACTTTTGGTCTAATTTAGGCATAATTTTAAAAAGTCATAATCATTTAAGCACATTCAGTTTTATAAAGTTTAATTCACTATAATACCTTATTACATGCACATGATACATATACTTTCAAAGATCGGGTATTGCCCCTCTTTCACTAATTTGTTATTAATAGGTTTACAGTAATACTTACCCTAATATTCTATTCATTCCATGTCTAGCAGCATAGTGTAATGGAGTATTGTGCTGGTAGGGCTCCCCATAAGATGTATTTGGATCAAGAGATTCTTTTAGCTGAGGGTTGTTTTCATATATTTGGCAGGCCAAGTTTTCATCACCATTGATGAGTGCTTTACGGAATTTGGTGGTTGTATTTCCCATGTTTTGTTTTGTTTTTTTTCTGACACTTAGTGGCACTTTTTTCCTTCCCCCTTCAGCCACTTCTTGAATGCTTCTGCAACATGTTTCACACTCTAAAAGAGGAAAAAATGATCAAATTAGTCTGGGAAACAATAATTATGAAGCAGCATCCTAAAGAAAACCATCACAGTTAGGAACACTAATAAAATTTAGGAAGAAGATGTAAAGTGGCATACTATATTACATTTTACTAAATTTATCTTAATAGCCAAAAAAAAAGTCTCAATTTTTTAGCATTGCCCAAATTAACTTCTTGTTAAACTGTAACATTTTCCTGTACAGAGTCTATTAAGGTTTTGCAGGCTGCACTTTGTTCTATAAAAGTTATCTACATATATAAGCTTTTCAATTTTCTTCTTCACATGGACAGGAAATGAGTTTAACTGACTTTTATGGTTGAATACACTTAAATCTCTGTACAAACTATGTATAAATCTGACTCAGCCAAACTGTGGGATAGTGAAAAATGTAGATTTTGCTCATATAAGAACTCCAGAATAGATGTTAAATTATAGTAAAGAAAAAGTGAAACTGCTCAGTACTTATAAGGACATCAAAGAAAAGACTTTACAAATGTAAACACAACTCACTGATAAATGAGACAGTCACAGCAAACTAATAAAACTGTTATACATAGAACAATGGAAACTGTTTATTCTACCTTAAGACCATTACATTTATTTCCTTTTACTATAACAAATTTAAAATAAAGCTGAAAACATCAAATATTTATGCACACTATGTTTAGAAAGAGGTTATGATAATGGCCATATGGTCATTAACTACTGAAGCAATGTGAGATGGGTGAAGTAAACAAGTACATGGAAACAATCACTGGATTTGGAGTTCGAAATCTTGTATTTACTTACACTAGCTGTGCAATTTTGAGCAAGTTATTTGCCCTCTAAAAACATAGGGTTCCTAACTGTACAATAAAGGAAAATGACTATTTCTTAAGGATGGCTGTGAGGATTATAAGAGCTACTTTATTTAAAGTAACCACCCCAGTCCTTGACTAGTGTACTGAAATTCTAGCTTCGTTCCATTCTAAGAAATAATTCTGAATCTACTATTGAACTAGGATAAAAATGAGTGATAAAGGAAACAGCATATGCAAAGGCAGACATGAAACAAAAAGCTTATTGGTGAGTACTGATAAAGTTCATGATCTCTAGTGGTGGACTAACAGGAAATAAAACTGAAAATAGGTTGGGTCCAGACTAAGAAGCTTTTACTTTAACCTGTAAAGAAGAGATAATTAAAAGGCTTTATGAAGGCCAGTGATGTGATTATTTTATGCTTCAGAAAATTAGCTATTGTGACAGTGTAGAAGACAGACTAGAGGGAGGAAAACTTAGAAGCAGAAAATAAGAATCTATCATGTTACCCAATTAACTCCGTGGCAGGCTGGACATACAGGTAGTAATAGTTTCAACAGAATACAAATTAAAGGACTGAAAAACAAATGAGTTGGGTTTTTTTTTTTTTTTTTTTAGTTTCCTATAAAACAGGTGCTCAACTTTGGCTATATATTTAATAACCTGGAGAACTTCAGAGTCCCATTGGCCAAGCTACATCCCAGACCAATTAAATCAGAGTCTCTAGTGGGTGGCACACAGGCCTTGGTATTTAAACTCCTTGGGTGAGCCCTGGCTGGTTTGGCTCAGCGGTTAGAGCGTCGGCCTGCGGTCCAGAGAGACCCGGGTTCGGTTCCCGCTAAGGGCATGTACCTCGGTTGCAGTTTGTCCCCGGCCCTGGTTGGTCGTGCAGGTGGCAGCCACTTGATGTGTCCCTTTCACGTCGATGTTTCTCTCTCTCTCTCTCCCTCCCACTCTATCTGAACAGAAAATGAAAAAATGTCCTCGGGTGAGGATAAAAAAATAAAAAATAAACTCCTTGGGTGAGTTCAATGTACACACACCACTGTATAAAAAGCTCCTGAATCCCTCAAGCTACATGTCATATCTGAGTATGGAGATCAAGGTGAGCAAGCAGGGTAAGACATCTACTACACCTATTTTAGAGATAGGTTATCAACTACCTACTTACTACAGCAGCACATTTTCTGGCACACAACTATATTTAATGAGGTCATCATTTGAGTCTTTTAAGGGTTCTTTGTTACTTATTTTTTACTTTATACACAAATACACATGCATATAATTTTTTGAAAATACACACAGAAAAAAAAAGGTCAAAAAAACTCAGAAGATAACCACTGCTAGCATTCTGATAATAACCACCTTATTGATAATGAATGTAAATATGTGTTTGTATGTATATATATACATAAATTGGATCATACTACATAATTTTTAAATTTTTATTTAACTTTTTAGAGAGTTGCTAAACCTTTAGCCTGAAGTACTCCTTTATCACCTCATCTTGAATGAGGAGCAAATTTTCCCCCTCCCACAACCTATGCTTAGATATCACAATATTACTATAGCCACTTTTGGAATTTTTCAGCAACAGCCTGGATTTTATTTTTATTTTGTTTTTCATAAAATCTAGGAGCCATGTGTTTATCCTCAGTGAAATAATTTGTTTTGTTGCACTGCTTTAAGCACTTTAAGGGTTTATTATTCTTAATGAGAACTCCATTCAGTTTATTGTATATTTTAATCTATAACCAAATATAAAGAATATCATGTGGGTTCTAAAGGGCCTTTCCTAAGGATTTGGAAACTTTCAGTTGTTTGGTCTTATCTTCCTTCCCTGATAGACTATAGCTCAAATTATGATTGATTGATTGATTGATTGATTGATTGATTGATTTTTCAATGCTCCTTATTTATTTTTTGCAATTTTTATTAATTTAGTTTTGTTACAGATGTTTCTCCTTTCCCCCCCCAGACATCCTCTTCCCAATCCCGTCCCACCCCCACCCCCAGCATTGTTGTCTATGTCCATTGGTTACGCATTCGTGCATATAAGTTCTTTAGTTTATACAGTTCAGAATGACAAACCTCAGAGGATGGGGGCGGGGGGGTAGGGATGAGATAAACCAAAGAAATTATGAATATTTTAGATTAGACTAATAAATAACACATTTTCTTTGATTTACATTACTACTTTAGAGAAATGCCCTATAAGATAACAATTTCTACCCAACATGTGAAAAAAAAAAAAACTATCTAAGAAAGCAATGATATCTTGGGGGTACTTATTTAAAATAACAAGATACTTTAAAAATATCAATACTACTCTAAATGTGCATTTAAATATTACTGTTACTCATGTTGAAAGCATAATGGCGTCTGGAAACCTTTTTGTGGTTCTCAGTTATTTTCAAGTATGTTTCATTTTTAAAATATGAGTTCAATAAACCTGAAAGTCACCAGGAAATGCATCATTTAAAGCATTCATGGCTCCATTTCCTCAGATTTATTCTCAGAAGTCTTGCCTAGAAATTTGCCAGATGTGTCCTTTTACTTTTTCATACTACAGCTAGCATAATCTGACTGTTCCCTCTTTGTTTTTTAATCAAACCCTTAAATACTATTTCTCCAACTCCAAAATAAATCTATATATAGAGCTTTAAGAAGCAAGTGATGGATTATCAAAGATGCAAAAATAATTTCTTATCTTGGGCTTCTAAGTTATACAGGAAAATCGAGGTGAAGTTTTATCGATGACTAGTAAAGTACAGCACTTAATAAGTATTTAATGAAAAAAGTAAGAAAAATATACCGCTAATGAACACCAGAGAGCTTTCCCTAATTTCTTATTAACTTTTAACTGTGAAGGGCTCTATAACTTTTGCTTTAAAATCGTTGTCTCTCAACCTCTTCATTCATAAGAGAATAATCGGGTGCAACAACTCAAGTGCACTTAAATAAACTACCCCCAGAAACCTTTTACAGAAAATGAAATGCTTCAGATATAAATAACACCTAATTTATCTGTTTCCACAAAAGTAAATTATTTTGAAGTCATAATTATGGATTGAAGTTGTTGACCTAAACAAAATAATTGGCTCCCATTCTTTATTTAACTGGAAGAAAACCCAATATTACACACACACACACACACACACACACATACACACTTAATTCATCCTTCTGTAACTTTCTGCAGATAAGAACAATTGATAAAAATAACAACTTTAAATCTACAACTAAACTTTCCTTTAGCCAGAACAGAAATAAGCAGAAAGTTGATGCAAACAGTATGTCCAACCCCAACCCCCTCTGGAAATCAGAAAGGTATGTCTCAAGGAAGAAAATTCCAGAAAGCTCTGCATCCAAAGAAATACTCTAACTGTTATAACAATAATACTCAGTGAAAAGGAGAGGATGGTTTTAAAAAACACTCTAAGAGTACTGTCAAGGGGTGAAGTAAAAAAAAAAAAGGTAGAAGAAAAAAAGCCACGAAAAGTCAATATACTACAGACAGAGACCATCTGGACAAAAATATATTAAGCTATCAACTGTGTTCATTCACTCATTCAATAAGCATTTATTAACATGTAGTAATTTTCACTGATCACCATGCACTAAAATCACCAGGGGAGGTGATTTCAACTGGTCTAGGGAGGAAGAGGCCAGAGTGAGAATTTTAAAAGCTACCCAGCCCTGGCCAGTTTGGCTCAGCGGTAGAGCGTCAGCCCGCAGACCAAAGAGTCTTGGGTTCAATTCCGGTCAAGGGCATGTACCTCGGCTGCAGTTCTGTCCCGGCCCTGGGTGGGGTCATGTGGGAAACAACCAATCAATGTGTCTCTCTCACATTGATGTCTCTCTCTCTGTCTCTCTCTCTCTGTCTCTCTCTCTCTGTCTCTCTCTCTCTCTCTCTCTCTCTCTCTCTCTCCCCTCTCTCCTCCACTCCATCTGAAGATAAAAATGGGGATAAAAGTATCCTCGGGTAAGGATTTAAAAAAATAAATAAAAGCTATCCAGTTTACTATAACATACAGGTCAGAGTTAAATTAAGGACCATGAATTGATTTTGAAACTATGCTAAACCTAATGTACTGGCAAGAACTGTGATGGCAAGGAAAAGGGGAGTAAGAGAAAGACCTGTGCTCAAATTCTGTTTCTATTTTACCAAGTAATTTAACCTCTTTGAGCTGTTTCCTCACCTGTAAACCAGAAGTACTAATATCTACTTTTTTCAGCTAACAAATATAAGTGAACAAATAGAAACCAATGCATCTATGGTGTTTATATTGTAGTGGGAGTAGAGAGAAAACATTGTGAGGCTTTGATGTTATTGTTTGCAACAGGAAGCCATTACAGGTTTTTGAGCTAGATCTTTTTCAGATTTTAGCATTTCTGGAAAAATACATTTAAGATTTATTCATGTTGATGCATGAATCAATAGTTCAATCCTTTTTATTGCTGAGTAGTAGTTCATTGTGCGGATGTACCACTGTTTATTTGACCATTCACATATTGTAGGACATGCTGGTTGTTTCCACTTTTTGGCAACTGTTAAATAAAGCTACAATGGCCTGGCCAGTGTGGCTCAGTGGTTGAACAAAGACCAAGAGGTCCCCGGTTCGATTCCCAGTCAGAGCACATGCCTAGGTTGTGGACCCAATCCCCAGTGAGGGGCACACAGGAGGCAGCCAATCGATGTTCTCTCTCATCGATGTTTCTATCTCTCTCTCCCTTTCCCTTCTCTCTCTCTAAAATCAATAAAGAAAAAAAAATGTTTAAAAAAATAAAATAAAGCTACAATGACATTCACATACAGGTTTTGTGTGAACATATGTTTTAATTTCCTTTGGGTAAACAGCCAGGAGTGGAATTACTGGGACGTGGTAAAATCAATTTAACTTTATATAACAAAAACAAAAACATTATCTTGGTTAGCATTTGGAACTGTCAGGTTTCTTTTTCTCCCCCTCCCCCCTCTTGGTAGCCATTCTAATGGACGTATAGTGGTCACCTCACAATATTAATTTCCATTCCCCTAATGAGTACTGACATTGAACATGCTTTCATATGCTTATTTGCCAGGAGTACTTCTTGATTTATGAAGTGTCTGTTTAGATCGTAGGCCCATATTTTAAGATGGATTATGACCATGTAAGTTCCTTGTGTATTCTGTAAAAAAGTCCTTTGTTAGAAATGTAACTTATAAATATTTCCTCTAATTTGTAGCTTCCTTCTCTTTTCATTCTCTTACCAGTGTTGTTCACAGACCAAACGGTTTAAATTTGATTTAATTAAATTTATCATTTTGTTTCCTTTTATGGATGGAGTCATATGTCAAACTCTTTGCCTAACTCAGCTCACAGAGGTTTTCTCCTTTATTTTCCTCTATTAGTTTTTTAGTTTTAGGTATTACATTTAAGTCTGTGAACCATTCTGAGGTAATTTCTATATAAGGTATGGATGGAGATTCATTATATGTATAGACATCCAAGAGTTTCCAGCACCATTTGCTGAAGAGTATCCTTTCTCCACTAAATTGCCTTTGTACCCTTATCAAAAACTGACTGACTAGCCCTGGCCGGTTTGGCTCAGCGGTTAGAGCATCGGCCTGCGGTCCAGAGAGACCCGGGTTCGGTTCCCGCTAAGGGCATGTACTTGGGTTGCAGTTTGTCCCTGGCCCTGGTTGGTCGTGCGGGTGGCAGCCACTCGATGTGTCCCTTTCACATCGATGTTTCTCTCTCTCTCTCTCTCTCTCCCTCTCTCTCCCTCCCACTCTATCTGGACAAAAATTGAAAAAATGTCCTCAGGTGAGGATAAAAAACAAACACACAAAAAAACTGACTGACTAGCAAACCAAATTCATTAATACATTAAAAGGATCATACACCATGATGAAGTGGAATTTATTCCAGGGATGCAAGGATGGGTTCAATATCCACATATCAATCAATGTGACAAACCACATTAATAAAATGAAATAAAAATTATATTATCTCCATAGATGCAGAAAAAGCATTTGATAAAATTCAATATCCACTTATAATAAAAACTCTCACCAAAGTGGGTATAGAGGGAACAAACCTCAACATAATAAAAACCATATCTGACAAGCCCACAGCTAACATGATACTCAACAGTGAAAAGCTGAAAGCTTTTTCTCTAAGATCAGGAACAACACAGGGATGTCCACTCTCACCACTTTTATTCAACATGGTTTTGGAAGTCCTAGCCAGAGCAATTAGGCAAGAAAAATAAATAAGAGGCATCCAAATTGGAAAAGAAGTAAAACTGGCACTAATTGCAGATAACATGTTATATATAGAAAACCCTACAGACTTCACCAAAAAACTGTTAAAACTAATAAATGAATTCAGTAAAGTTGCAGGATACAAAATCAGTATACAGAAATCTGCTGCATTTCTATACACTAATAACAAACTATCAGAAAGAGAAATTAAGAAAACAATCCCATTTATAATTGCATCAAAAATAATAAAATACAGTCATGCACTGCATAACAATATTTTGGTCAATGATGGCCTGCATATATGACAGTAGTCCCATAAGTTTATAATGGAGCTGAAAAGTTCCTATTGCCTAGTGAAATCACAGCCATTGTAATGTCAAAGCGTAAAGGCTGCAAAAAGCAACAAGGCTATGACTGAGATGCCAAACAACTTTAACATGGGTATGGATGAGGATAATATTGAGGACTTCCTAAAGGTGGTTACTAAGAAACTGACTAATAAAAAGTTGTTGGAACTGGAACAAAAAAAACTTAGCTGAAGAAAAGACTAGAGAAAAGGAAATTGCAGGAGAAGAAAAAGAATCCCAAGAGAAATTACAGTGAAGGGTTTAGCAGAAGCTCTTACAGACCTCAACAAACTCCTTAAAAAGTTTGCAAACATGGACAACACTGAAAGGTTTTCATTAACGGAGAGGAAAATTCATGGCACATTATCTGTTTACAAGTAAATATATGATTAAAAATGAAGAAGAAGAACAAGAAGAAACAAACCAAGTAAACCACAGGGAACACATCTCTGAAAAGAATGACACCTCCTTGAAGAGACCCTTAGACAGTTCCTTCAAGAGATACTCCAGAAGAAGGCATTGTTATCATAGGAGGTGACATCTCAATGCATGGTACTGCCCCTGAAGACCTTCCAGTAAAACAAGAGGTGGAGGTGGAACACAGTGATAATGATGATGCTGTCCCTGTGAAGGCCTAGGCTAATGTGTGTTTGTGTTGTCTATGTTTTTAACAAAAAAGTTTATAAAGTAAACAAACAAACAAAATTAACTTAAAAATAGAAAAATCAACCTGGCCAGTTTTGCTCAGTGGTTAGAGCGCCAGCCCTCAGACTAGAGAGGGTCGCAGGTTCGATTCCTGGCCCTGGTTGGGGTCATGTGCGAGGCAACCAATCATCTCTCTCTCTCTTCCTCCCTCCCTCCTACCCTTACACTCTATCTAAAAATCAATGGAAAAATATCCTCAGGTGAGGAGTAACAAACAACAACAACAAATAGAATACGGATACAAAGAAAAAATATTGTTGTATAGCTGTACAATGTGTTTGTTATTAAAAAAGAGTAGAAAAGTTTAAAAAATTTTTAAGTTTATAAAATAAAAATGTTACAGTAAGTTAAGGTTAATTTATTATTAAAGAAAATTATTTTTTATAAATTTAGTGTAGCCTAGGTATATACTGACTTATAGAGTCTACAGTAGTATACAGTAATAGGCTTTCACATTCACTCACCATTCACTTACTGACCCACCCAGAGCAACTTCCAATCCTGCAAGCTCCCATTCATGGTAAGTGCCCTATACAGGTGTACCATTTTTTATCTTTTATAATTTATTTTTACTGTACTTTTTCTATGCTTAGATACACAATACACTGTGTTACAATTGCTTATAGTATTCACAACAATAAGATGCTGTACAAGTTTGTAGCCTAGAAGCAACAGACTATACCACATAGCCTAAGTGCATAGTAGGCTACAGCATCTGGGTTTGTGCAAATGCACGCTACAATGTTTGTACGAAGACTAATTCGGCATTTCTCAGAACAGATCCCTGTTGTTAAGCAACAATGACTCTGCTATTGTAGCTTGAAAGCCATAGGCAATATGTAATAGAATGGGTGTGGTAGTGTTTGTACATTTACAAAAATAAACATGGGTATTTGGCCCATGGGCTGCAGCTTGCCAACCCCTGATATGATGGAAGGAGCATAGCACAAAACAATTTGGGTTGGAATTCCACATTTACTACTGCCTAGTTCTAGTACAAATCACTTAACCTCTCTGAATCTCAATTTCTTCATCTGTAAAATGGGGTTAAGAGTATCTACCTTGAAGGATTGTCATGATTACCTAGGTAAAGTAGGTAATATAGTGCCTGGCACATAGCAGGTACTCAATAAATTTCATCTTCCTTCCCCCATCAGGATCTATAAGTCATTGGTAAAGAATCAGATACTGTTTTTAAATAATTCAATACTCATTCTTTTGAAAAGACAGTAAAACCTTAGGAAAATTGTCACCAACTTTATGTTCCAGATTAGGAATAATATATAACTGGTAGTCTAGACTTTCTGGTTTATTAGGTGTCTGACCATTGGACAGTTAAAAAACTACAGTTTTTCAACTATCTTCTAAACCAAGGTTAACTGCATTTTCACTGTTTTTCTAGGTCGCTGTCAATATTAAAAAGTCTCTCCTCTTGCCAGGCCGGTGTGGCTCAGTGGATTGAACGTGGTCCCGTGGACTGAGAGGTGCAGGTTCAATTCCCAATCAGGGCACATGCCCAGGCTGTGGGCTCGATCCCCAGTAGGGGGCATGCAGAAGGCAGCACATCGATATATCTCTCTCACATCAATGTTTCTATCTCTCTCCCCCTTCCTCTCTCTCTCTCTAAAAAAAAAAAAAATCAATAAAAATATATTTTTTAAAAGTCTCCTATTAATTGCACTTAAAAATACTAAGCGCCCTGGCTGGTTTGGCTCAGCGGTTAGAGTGTCGGCCTTCGGAACAAGGAGTCCCAGGTTCGATTCCCACCAAGGGAATATACCTCGGTTGCGGTTCGTCCTTAGCCCCAGTTGGGGTCGTGCGGGTGGCAACCAATCGTTGTGTCTCTCTCACATCGATGTTTCTCTCTCTCGGTCTCTCTCCCTCCCACTCTGTCTGGAGATAAATGTAAAAATATCCTCGGGTGAAGATTAACAACAACAACAAAAAATACTAAGTGAAGGGATATAGAATTTAGTATAAAACCAGGAACAGTACATAGAATCACACACTGTGAGTATATGGAAAACACATACACACATCTTTAGTAAAAGATCTTAGTCTAAAATGTTAAAGCCCTGGCTGGCATGGCTCAGTTGGTTGAGTGTCATCTTATGCACCAAAAGGTCACTGGTTCAATTCCCAGTCAGGGCACATGCCCAGGTTTCAGGCTCGATCCCAGTAAGGGGCATGCAGGAGGCAGTGGACTGATGTTTCTCTCTCATACTGGTTTCCCTCTCTCCCTCTCCCTTCCTCTCTCTCTAAAAATCAATTTTTAAAAATATTTAAAATAAAATGTTGCTAAAAATGAAGTATGGTTTAAGAGATTTGGGGTTTAGCCCACCTAATTGCATATTAAATCGAAGTCAAATGTGGCTTTACTCTTGGTGGCTTCCTGGAAGCAGTTCATGAATACCTACAGTTTACAGGAAAACGTATGAGTATTAGAGAATACTATGGCAATGATCTAAGCGGAGAAAAATCTTTTAACAAAGAAAGCAACTCCCCTGTAATATGCACTTCAAAATGAGAATTAACTGCTGTTATTACAATATCTTAATATGGCAGAATTTAAAATATAATAGCTACACAAACACAAAGTCATTATCATGATAGTACTAAAAAACTGTGTGGTTGTTTGGCTGCCTGAGGTTTCGCAGCAACCAAGAAAAAGGAGATAATCCAACGTAAATATTCCGTCTGCTCTTGGATACCTTTTATATCTATATGGCTTTCACAGTGTGGAGAAGGATGCAACAGTTAGAAAAGGAAGAAATGAAAATAGCTGCAAAGGGCAGCAGCTGACTGCCTCTTTATGCCAAACTGGCAAGTGAACACTGGAAATAGCGAGCACGAGGTCCACAAGTAGAAAAGAGCCCAAACTTGGGGTACAACTACTGTGTGAGGCATTGCTCTTACTTTTCTATTTCCTATCAAAACATAATTATTTGCAATGATCACAGAACACAGAACTCTCCACACAAATAAATTTTTCAGGTAGCTAAAATTTTTCTTAGGCAATATTCAGTTTTCATACATTTGCCTTTTCAACTATTCAAAATGTTATGTTACTTTAACGCCCCCTTCACAACTATTTTTCATACTTTGAATTCAGAATTTCAGTGTTGAAAAATTAACATTTCAGGCTGTAATGCTATGGTGCTGTCAGCAAATAGCTTAATTTCAGCAACTTTGGCATCTCTGACTATTCAGTAGTGTTTGCTTTCATAATTTTTGAATAATGTATTATCCTTATTTCATAAACATAAGTGAAAATATTATATTGCTAGTCTTTTAACTTAGTATTAGGAAGCCAAGGTCTCGAAGTTGATGCAATTGAGAAAAAGACAAAATTACTTATGTTTCAAAAGGCTAAATTACTTTAGTCTCAAACTGATTAACTGTATATGCAACTGAAAAAAAAAATTACATACTCTTAAAGGAATTTTAGAAATTTGTAATCAAATATTGTTTATAAAGGTAATAATTAATTTTTACTGTTTGCAAGCAGCATTAAATGCTTGAAATTTTAAAATAATGAGTTGTAATAGGACATTTT
Organism: Tadarida brasiliensis; assembly: GCA_030848825.1. Lineage (NCBI taxonomy): Eukaryota > Metazoa > Chordata > Mammalia > Chiroptera > Molossidae > Tadarida > Tadarida brasiliensis. The sequence continues at coordinate 68,808,436 of CM061267.1, read as the reverse complement.
GTGCCTAAACCTCAGGGAACAGAACTGTTCCCTAACATATCTCTAATAATTATGTACATTCAAATTTAGTACAAGTTTACAAAATAATATTAAAAGAGAACAATTCCCTTTCTCACACTAACCACAAAGAATAAATACAAAATTGCTATAATAAAAAAAAATTTTTTTTTTACATGATCCTCATTGGAAAAGATCCTGCTCTTCCACACTGTTTTAAAGTCAGTGAGTCTACCTGGCTTTGCTATAGCCTCTATTGTGAAGGCTTACTTTAAATTATTATTGTTATGGGGAAAAATCTAGAGGTATTATATAGAGTCAAGGTACAATACTGTTTAGCTTCTAGGAGCTTTTACTGTTTCTTATCTATTGTCCTGCTGAACCTAAAAGAATTTAGCAAGTTCAACTTAGTTTATTCAGTATTACAAATTCAGCCCCTTTTGTCTGGGCCTATTATACAGAAAAGAGTTATTAACACTGCAGGGCTAAGATGGCTATCCTTAGAAAGGTCTGCTCACAAGATTGCCCTTTAACTGGTGTCTGGAAAATTGTATTTAAGGAGGGTGTACACCATTCCGTAACTGATAGGTGTGGTACACTGTACCTAAGTTTTTTGTATAAACAATGTGGTATACTGCCCTGACCAGTGTGGGTCAGTGGTTAGAGGGTTGGACTGCAGACCAAAGGGTTGCAGGTTTGAGTCCCAGTCAAGGGCACATACCTGGGTTGCAGACTTGATCCCAGGCCTGGTTGGGGCATGTACAGGAGGCACCAATCAATGTGTCTCTCTCACATCAATGTTTCTCTTTCTCCTCCTCCCTTCCTCCCTTCCACTCTCTTAAAATGAGTGGGGAAAAAAACAACAAAGAAAACAATGTGGTATATGCCAAACATCTGCTTTTCTTCTGGGAGCCTGGAATTTTGGTACATGCTAGGCAAAATGTGTCTACATGACCAGCCTTCAATAAAAATCTTGGGTACTGAGTCTTTAGTGAGCTTCCTTTGCAGAAAACATTTCACATGTATTGTCATAATTTGATGCTGGAGAATCAGACACATCCTGTTCGATTCTGTAAGGAGAAGAGTCTTACAAACTTGTGTCTAGATTCCTCTGGACTTTGTTCCATGTGCTTTTCAGTTTGTTGATTTTGCTGTAGTGAATTTGGGCTGTGGGTACAACTACATGCTGCATCTTGTGAGCCCTTCAAGAGAATCATTGAACCTGGAGGTGATTTTGAGGACCATCCCCCACAACACTGATGTCAAAAGTGGGATTTGCTAGATAGACTATTAGGGACTCACTAAAATATGGCGAAAGCATTGTTTGAGAAATGAAAACGAGAGCCTTTGGTGTCTGGGTAGCTATGAAAGTTATCCATGCTATGAAACAGCAGATGAACTGATGTCTGTTATGAGAGATAAGGTTGCCTATGAAATCTGAAAATGATAGACCCATCCCCAGTGAAGCTGGTTTGCTGATCCTCTGACTGCTTTCGCCAAAATGGGGGAAGGGGAAGAATTACATCCCAGGTGATATTCTTGGTTTTGTTCTTTTCTGAAGGTTGGAGGATAAACATTCCCAAAGGTGAGCTTTGGGTGGGCCAAAAATATTGAAAGTTTGCATTGTTTTCTCCTACAAGTGAGAGGAAAAAAGGTTTTATCAGTTGCTGGGGCTGGAGCAAAGGTTTAGATAAACCCAGAGAGGGAAATAAGTGGAGGTCCAGGGTAACCTTCAACAGGTTCTTTAACCTAGCTGCTGCTGCAGCAACCTCAATCCCCTTGCACTACAGCCGGGATATATCCCCATCCCAACACACACACACACACACACACACACACACACACACACACACACACACACACCCCGATAATGTTAACCATGTAAATGCTAAATTTACTTCTAGGAATATTTAAATAAATTTGCAATTAGGAAAAAGGGGAAATTTTTACAAAATGCTTTTTTTTATTTTGTGGTTATTGCATCTGGATGTATGAGAAAACTAATGTAAAATATTATGTGCTTATAATTTCATAAATGCTAGAGGTATCATTCCAATCAGAAAAGACTGCAAAGAAAAAAACGGTAATGGGACAAAACTTCTATGCTTTTTGTTGCTGGTGAGCAGATGGTATTTAATCTCTGAATATCAGAAACAAAGTAAGTCTCCACAACTGATTTTTGCCTATTGCAGCGTCTGCAAAAAATGAGACAACATAAAAAGAGAGGCAATCTCTAGATGTAGACACACTTTTAGAGTTTTAAAAAGCAGTTTTTAGTTGCTAATGAGCTCTTATGAAATCAAGTTTTCTGATCCTTAGAGGCAGATGCTTCTTCATTCAGCCTGATATGTATATTTTTGAGTGGGTCAATTTGGACTCTAAGATTGACAAGATAAAAGGGCTAAGAAAGCCCTGCTTGTTATTTGGATTTGGAACACAGCTGTCTGGCCTTGTAGAGTCTTGGATTTGCAAAAAACTAACTGCTAGGTTTGTTGGAATTCTAAATTCACAGTTCCCAACTACTTTGGCCTGAGACTACGCTAAAAAATGAAGCTTTCTGATATGGGCTGTTTCAGCCTCAGCATAAGCTCAGCAGGCAGAGGCTCAATGAACAGAACTTAGACTCTGCAAGTGTTGCACATTTAGGACATTCCTTTGTGGGGCCCTAAACTATGAAAAAACATCACTGAATGCTGACTGGATTGTCTGGGTCACATCCACATGCCCACAAGAAACAACTTACTCTCTGATGGGACCATCTAAAATTAGGCTACTGATCAGCTCTATATTTCTGATGCAGAGGCTAACTGCATTCCTAATGTGTGATTCCTGCCAAAAGCTGTAAATTGGAGGACAGCACATCACAAGGAGTGTGACCCCTCCCCCTACTCCACTCCTGACAGACTGACTGGATTCTGGACTCCCTCCAGGGGATGGCTTTCCAGATTAATTACAATTTACAACAACAGACTAATAGCTGGCTGTACTTCCCACACCTTTCTCCTGAAAGACACACCTGAGTGAAGCATTTTTTTTCTTTATTGATTTGAGAGAGAGAGGAAGGGAGAGGGAGATAGAAACACCGATGAGAGAGAACATCGACTGGTCGCCTCCTGCATGCCCCCCACTGGGGACTGGGTCCACAACCTGGGCATGTGCCCTGAATCGAACTGGCGACCTCTTGGTGCATGGGTATTGCTCAACCATGAGCCACAACGGCTGGGCTAGTGAAGCATTTTAATTACTAAATATAGCTGTCCAAAAAAAAAAAAAGGAATTAACCTTTTCTAGGCTTCTCACTAGATAATTAGTCAGGATAAAAAAAAGAGGGGGTGTTACGTTAACCCATTTTGAAATTTTTTGAATAGTCAGGATTTAATCCTGACCAGTTCCTGAACATAATGTGTGTTTCTGGTCAAATTATGTGAAAATGTTTTTCTACGAAAACATTTTTTTATCTCTTGCACTCAATCTTTGTGGATAAAAGGTCTGGGTGAAAACGGGATGACTGAAAAATGTAAAGATATGGTTGCTAAATTGGACACACTCATTTTGTAACAAAAGAGACAAAACAAAAACCTGGCACCCTGGGAGGCATGGGAAAGGATATTAATGATCTGTTTTTCAGAACTATATTTTTTTACTTTATTTTTATTGTTTACACTATCACAGATGTTCTCAACCACCCACCCACCTCTACTCTTCCCTCTGGCCAACACCACATTGTTGTCTGTGTCTATGGGTTCCACATATATGTTCTTTGGCTAATCCTTGCACCTTCTTTCACCCAGTCTGTTCTTCTCTTACTGAAGGAACTTCCAATGCTGCCTTTCCAAGAGGCTGAGCATTCTGAATTCAAACTGCTGAGCTATAATCACACCTTGACAACCTGACTATGAGACAGCAGAGGGTGGCCTAGTTCCTGCACTTTCCATGCAGAACATATATGTTGTCCATATTTGTGAAGTGGATGAACTGATGTCATGGACAAGCAAATCTGTTTGGAACTGTCTGCCTTCAGGGAGTCCTGAAACCAAATACTAGACTGAATTAATTGGACAAGACTGGGAACCACAGAATAGGAGACCCTACAATAGGAGGTCACACTGAGGGCTCTGTTAACCCGTACTGCCTAATAAAATATGTCCTGCTTGGGGTATACTAACAATTGTGAATTCTTCGTTTCCAGAGGCATTACGTGTAGCTTCTGGAACTGTACTTTTGTGTGTGTGAGCTATTAGGACACTGCTTCAACCCTAAAAGGCATTTAAGTCACTTTCAACTTATCAGTCTGATTTGTGCTATGTCTATATTGATGACTTACTTGGGCTACAGAAAAAAGAAACTTAAATACCAAAACTTAAAGAGTAAGCCATCTGGCTAAAATAGATCTTTATGATTTAATGAGATTTAAGCATTAAATTTAACCATTAAAACAGTGGTTCTCAACCTTCCTAATGCTGCGACCCTTTAATACAGTTCCTCATGTTATATGTAGGCGTATCTGCATGTGGGCAGACCCCCCTGGAGATGGATAAAGGAGTGGTGTCTCGGTTCCTAAGACCATCGGAAATAATGTGTTTTCCGATGGTCTTAGGCGACCCCTGTGAAAGGGTCGTTCGACCCCCAAAGGGGTCGCGACCCACAGGTTGAGAACCGCTGATCTAAAGGTTTACCCTCTAAAAGGCACAGATATCAAGATGCCTCAGCCAACTGCCAAAGGGACAGACTATGGAGAAATGAGTTAACACAGCAGGCTTGAGATGGCCATCCTTGGAAAGGCCTGCCTGTAATGACTGACTGGCTGGTATCTGGAAACTTGGACTTACGGAGGGCTCCCAACATTGCCTAACTCAGCAATTTTCAATCTTTTTCATCTCGCGGCACACATTAACTAATTACTAAAATTCTGCGGCACACCAAAAATATATTATGACAAAAAAAATAGGTATACTTTTGATTCATTCATACTGGATGGCTACTGTTGTGTTGACTAATGTCTTTTTTTTTCTTTTTCCTTTTTAGATAGAGTGGGAGGGAGGAAGGAAGAGAGAGAGAGAATCGATTGGTTGCCTTCCTCACAACCCTGACCAGAGCCAGGGATCGAACTGCAACCAAGGTACATGCCATTGACTGGAATCGAACCCACGACTCTTTGAACCGAGGGCCGACGCTCTAACCACTGACCCAAACCAGCCAGGGCTGTTGTCTTTTTTTTAATCCTTACCCAAGGATATACTTTTATTGACTTATTTAGAGAGGGAGGAAGGGGGAGAGAGAGAAAGAAATATCTATTGGTTGCCTCCAACACACCCCAACCAGGGATCGAACCCGCATGTATGTACCCTGACCGAGAATCAAACTGACAGCCTTTTGGTGTACAGGATGATGCTTCAACCAATTGAGCCACGTGGCCAGGGCAGCTGTTGTCATTTTTTTATTTGACAGTCTAAGGGAAAAGAGGTCAGTGCCCCTGACTAAATAGGCAGGTACTGCATGTTTTAAAAACTCTTGTGACACATGGCACATGGGCTGAAAATCACTGCCCTGACAGGAGTGATTTCAGTGTGCCTAAGATGCTTGTACAAATAATGTGGTATATGCTAAACACCTGCATTTCTTCTGGAAGTCTGGAATTTTGGTACATGTTAGGCAGAAGGTGCCTCTGTAACCAACCAGGCTTCAATAAAACTTAGGGCACCAAGTCTCTAGTGAGATTGCTTAGTAGACAAATGTCATAATTTGATGCTAGAGGAATTAGGCACAGCCTGTTTGACTCCATGAGGAGAGTTTTCTTGGAAGCTTTCTCCTAGTTTCCTTTGGGCTTTGTCCCATGCACCTTTTCCCTTTGCAGATTTTGCTTCATATCCCTTTGCTGTAATAACTCTTAGCTAGGAGTACATCTTAGTCCTATGAGTCTTTCTAGCAAATCACCAAACCTGGAGGTTGTATTGGCATACTTATCTAATATTAGCAAACTGCTTTTAAATTGTGTCACTATTTGAAAACCAATTAATGTAATCCATTACATCAACTGACTAAAAGAAATCACATGATCATATCAATAGATGTAGAAAAGCATTTGACAAAATCCAACACCCATTCGTGATAACAATTCTCAGTAAACTAGAAATAGAGGGGAACTATCTCAACTTGAAAAAGAACATGTACCAAAAAACCTACAGCTAATATCATAATGGTAAGATACTTACAGTTTTCCCACTAAGAACAGGTACAATGCAAGGATGATCCTCTAACTACTCCTTTTCAATATCATACTGGAGGTTCTAGCTAATGCAGTAAGAAAAGGAAATAAACAGTATACAGAATGGGAAAAAATAAATAAAACTGCCTTTGTTCATAGGTTAACATGATCACCTGTACAGAAAATCTGAAAGAATGAATCAAAAAAACTTCTGGAATTAAGAAACTTGCAAGATTCAAGGTTAATATACACATGTCAATCACTTTCCTATATACCAGCAATGAACAATTAAAATTAAAAATTAAAAACACAATAGCATTTACATAACTATTAAAAAAATAAAATACTTAGGTTGAAACCTAACAAAATATGTACAAAGTCTGTATGAAGAAAACTACAAAGCTCTGATGAATTAAATCAAAGAAGAACTACAAAGATGGCGAAATTTTCCATATTCATTGATAGGAAGACTCAATATTGTCAAGTTCTTCCCAACTGCATCTATAGATGCAATGAAATCCAAAACAAGACCCCAGAATGTTATTTTGTGGATATTGACAAACTGATGCTAAACTTTATGTAAAGAGGTTCAAGATCTGGAATAGCCAACACAGTAATGAAGAAGAAAAATTGTTAGAGGACTAATGCGGACTTCAGACATACTACTGTAAAGCTATAGTTATACATTAACAGAACAAAACAGAGAGCCCAGAAATAGGCCAACCTAAATATAGTTAACTAATCTTTGACAAAGGAGCAAAGGCAATATAATGAAGCAAAGATAGTCTCTTCAAGAAATGGTACTGAAACAACTGGCCATACACATGCAAAAAATAAATAAATCTGGACAGAGACCCTACACCCTTCACAAAAATTAACTTAAAATGGGTCAGATCACAAGGATCCAAGATAGTGGTGGAGGAGGTAGAAGTTACATTCACCTCCTCCTCCAAGGACAAAACCTGAATTATAACTAAATTATAGAAAATTAACCCAAATAATCAACTGAAAACTAGCTGAACAGAAGTTTTATAACCAAGGATTTGCAGAAGAAGCCACATCGAGACTGGTAGAAAAGATGGACATGTAAAAAGGGCTGGCCCAGAACTCAAGTGCAGAGGTTGAAAATTCAGAGGCATATCTCAACTGCAAAAGCCCCCCCAAGGAGCAAGAGTTCTCAACCCTAGGGCAGGCTCCCTAGCCTGGAGCACCAGTGCTGGGAAGAGGAGCCCATATAACATCTGGCTGTGAAAATCAGTGGGGATTCTGTCTGCCCAAGTCATATGGGAAACGGCTAGAAACCCAGGTGGTCCTCTTTTTATTTTATTTATTATTTTTTTTAAATCCTCGCCCAAGGATATTTTTTCCATTGACTTTTTTGAGAGAGTGAAAGGGAGGGAGGGAGGAAGGGAAAGGGAGTGGGAGAGGGTGATGGAGAGAGAGGGAGAGGGAGAGAAACATCCATGTGAGAGACATATCTACTGGTTGCCTCCTGCACGCACCACAATGGGGCCAGGATCGAACCTGCAACCCAGGTACGTGCCCTTGACTGAGAATCGAACCCGAAACTCTACAGTGCACAGGCCAATATTCTAATTACTGAACCACATTGGCCAGGGCCCAAGGGCCCTCTTAAAGGACCAGTGGACAAAACCTCATTCATAGGCACTCATCTGAAGCTCTGGCAGAGGGGCTGCTCGGAGGGGACCAGAGCCATGCAGGAAGAAATTGGGTTGTGTGGTTACTGGGATAGGGCTGGAGGGACAGCTGCCAAAGTCACTTGGTTGAGTCCCTCTCCTACACAGCACACAGATGTCATCTTTCCTGAATGGAACATATACCCCATGTGGCATTAACCTGGGGAGATATACTAGCCCTATCCTGCTGACTCCATTAGGCACTGCCCTGCCAAGCTTGCACCCTGCGGAGGAATCTGGCGGATGTCAGCCTGGGCCTATGTTGCAGCATTTCTTGAAAAACTCTGGAGGAAATCTGGGCAAAATCACAGGGTGCCACAGACACACAAGGAGAAACTGAGTTATGTGGCTTTAGAACGAGGGCCATTTTTCCCTGCGTGCCTGACAGGCTCCACCATTCATATGCAGAGCCTTCCCTCCACAAAATCAAATCTTAAATCTGTTTTAGCCTTATGAACTCTATTGGCTCCACCCTGATGATACCCTGAGACTCCACCCCACAGAAAAGGTCTGCAGGCCCCAGGCAAGTTGCGGCTGGGCTTGATGTACACTGAGACTCTTGCTCAGTGGCCTCACACCCAACACTGGCAGCTAATCTGTATTAACCTGGTAAACACCACTCACCCCTACCTGGTGACTCACTGAGAACCTGCCTCACCCAACTCACATAACTGCCTGAGGCTCTTACAGTGGCTGAGCCTAATGAACAGCTGGCAGGTGGAAGCAAATCTCGGGTACTGGTGGCAGCCAGTCTTGGTACCATTTCTTGGTCCCTCCCATACACACCCAGGCCCAGCACAGACAGCTAACAACCATGGATTGCCTTGTAGCTTCTAATAGCCCAGGTCTGGTCACAGGCAGCAGCCAACATTGACCTGCATCTAAGTCTCTGCCAAGAGGCCCCAGAAAAACACACCCAGTGGCTGGCTTCAGACCACATCAGAACCCCCACAACCCGATTAGTTCCACAAGTGGCACACACAAAAGGAAGGTAGGCACCAGACCCTGCTGAGAATTCCAGTTCGAGAAGAGTACTGCACAGCTGCTCATATAATTGGAGTCAATCCTTACATTCAGCCAGCCTGAGGGTCAACTCCACCAACAGACAGGCCAACAGCAATCAAGACTCGACTACATTGCCCTGGCCGGTTTGGCTCAGCGGTTAGACCATCGGCCTGCGGTCCAGAGAGATCTGGGTTCGGTTCCCGCTAGGGGCACGTACCTCGGTTGCAATTTGTCCCCAACCCTGGTTGGTCATGCTAGAGGCAGCCACTTGATGTGTCCCTTTCATGTCAATGTTTCTCTCTCTCTCTCTCTCTCCCTTCCCACTCTATCTGAACAAAAAATGGAAAAATGTCCTCGGGTGAGGATAAAAAAAAAAAAAGAAAATGGTTTAGCCCTAGCCAGTTGGGCTCAGTGGTTAGAGCGTCAACCTGCAGACCAAAGAGTTGCGGGTTTTAGTCGGGTCAAGGGCACGTACATTGGTTGCGGTTCGGTCCCTGGCTCTGGTCGAGGTTGTGCGGGAGGCAATCAATCAATGTGTCTCTCTCACGTCAATGTTTCTCTCTCTCTCTCTCCCCCACTCCCACTCTATCTGATGATAAATGGAAAAAGAAGAGGATTCAGGTGAGGATTATAAAAAAAAGAAAAAGGTTTAAGGATGCTCAAGGAACTTAGGGAAAGAATGGATGAACTCTGTGAGAACTTCAACAATGAGATCATAAACATAAAAAAACGGTAACAAACCATAAAAAAAAAAAACAGTCAGAAATGAAGAATACAGTATCTGGAATAAAGAATACCCCAGAAAGAATCAACAGCAGATCAGATGAAGCACAGGACTGAAACAACAATTTGGGAGACAAGATAGCAGAAAACACCTAATCAGAACTGCAAAAAGAAAAAAAATTATTTTAAATGAGGATAATTTAAGGGACCTCTGTGATAACACCAAGAGTAACAACATATAGCCTGGCCGGGTGGCTTAGTTGGCTTGATCGTCGTCCCGTACACCAAAAGGTTGCGGGTTCAATCCCCTGTCAGGTCACATATGGGAGGCAATCAATTGATGTTTCTCTCTCTCTAAAAATCAGTAAGAAAATATCCTCGAGTGAGGATTAAAAATTAAAAGAGTGACAACATCTGCATCACAGGGTACCAGAAAGAGAAGAAAAAGAGCAAGGGATTAAGAACCTGTTTAAAGAAATAATGACTGAATACTTCCCTAACCTGGTAAAAGAAAAAGACATACAACTGCAAGAAGTGCAAAGAGTCCTAAACAAGATGAACTCAAAGAGGCTCACACCAAGACACATCATAAGTAAAATGCCACAGGTTAAAGTCAGAAAGAATCTTAAAAGTGGCAAGAGAAAAGCAGTTTGTTACCTACAAAGGAGCTCCCATAAGACTGTCAGCTGATTTCTCAACAGAAACATGTCAGGCAAGAAGGGATTGGCAAGAAATATTCAAAGTGATAAAAAGCAAGGACCTATGACTAAGGCTACTCTACCTTTCAAGGCTATCATTTAGAAGTGAAGAAGAAAAGAGAGCTTACCATACAAGAAAAAAGCTAAAGGAGTTCATTACCAACAAACCAGTATTACAAGAAGTGTCAAAAAGACTTCTTTAAGAAAAAAAAAAGAATAAAAAGAATATAAATATAAATCATAAAATGGCAATAAATACATACCTATTAATAATCACTTTAAATGTAAATGGCTTAAATGCTCTAATCAAAAGACATAGGGTATCTGAATGAATAAGAAAACAAGACTCATATATATACTAGCCATAGAGACCCACCTCAAATGGAAAGACACATACAGACTGAAAGTAAAGGGATGGAAAAAAATATTTCATGCAAATGGAAATGAGAAAAGAAAGCTGAAGTAGCAATACACAGATCAGACAAAATAGACTTTAAAACAAAGGCTATAAAAAGAGACAGAGAAGGATATTACATAATGAGAATATAACCTTGTAAACATTTATGCACCCAAAATAGGAGCAGCTAAATATATAAAGCAAATATTGACGGACATAAGGGGAGAGATGGACAGTAATACAGTCACATTAGGGAATTTTAACACCCCACTGTCATCAATGGTTAGGTCTGCCAGACAGACAATCAGCAAGGAAATAGCAGCCTTAAATGACAGATGGATTTAATTAATATTTTCAGAACATTTCACCCCAAAGCAGAAGACTATACATTCTTTTCAAAGTGCACATGAAACATTTTCCAGGACAGACCACATGTTAGACCACAAAACAAATCTCCATAAATTTAAGACTGAAATCACATCAAGCATCTTCTCTGATCATATGGTATAAAAATAGAAATCAATTACAAGGAAAAAAAAAAAGGAAAAAGAACCCTGGCTGATTTGGCTTAGTGGTTAGAACGTTGGCCCACAGACCGAAGATTCACGGGTTCGATTCCGGCCAAGGGCACATACCTCAGTTGCGGTTCATCCCCGGCCCTGGTTGGGGTTGTGTGGGAGGCAGCCAGTGGATGTGTCTCTCTCACGTCAATGTTTCTCTCTCTCTCCCTCTCTCCTACTGTATCTGAAGATAAATGGAAAAATATCCTCAGGTGAGGATAAAGAAAAAAGAAAAACACACAAATACATGGAGGCTAAATAACGTGTTACTTACTAAACAATGAATGGGTTAACAATGAGATCAAGGAAGACATAAAAAATTACCTTGAGACAAATGATAATGAAAACACAACAACCCCAAATCTATTGGACACAGCAAAAGCAGTCCTAAGAGGGAAATTCAGGGCAAAACAGGCCTACCTTAAGAAACAAGATAAATGTCAAATAAACAATGTAACCTTACACCTGTAGGAACTAGAACAAGAACAACAGAGTCAGTAGAAGGAAGGAAACAGTGAAGATCAGAGCAGAAATAAACAAAATAGAGTCCAAAAAAAGAATACAAAATACAATCAATGAAACCAAGAGCTAGTTCTTTGAAAAGGTAAACAAGATTTGATAAATCCTTAACCAGACTCATCAAGAGAAAAAAAGTCCAGCCAGGGTGGCTCAGTGGTTGAGCGACCCAAGCACCAAGAGGTCGCTGGTTCAATTCCCAGTTAGGACACATGCCCAGGTTGTGAGCCTGATCCCCAGTGGGGGGCATGCAGGAGGCGGCCAATCGATGTTCTCTCTCATCGATGTTTCTATCTTTCTCTTACTCTCCCTTCCTCTCTCTAAAATGAATAAAGGGGAAAAAAATTTTTTTTTAAAGGGAGGACCTAAATAAATAAAATCCGAAATGAAAGAGCAAAAGAAACAACTGACACCACAGAAATCAAAATACTATATAAGAAAATACTACAAATAATTATATGTCAACAAATTGGATAATCTGGAAGAAATGGATAGATTCTTAGAAACATACAATCTTCCAAGATTGAATCAACATGAAACAGAAAATCTGCACATACCAATGACAACCAGTAAAATTGAAGCAGTAATAAATAAGACTTCCAACAAACAAAAGTACTGGACCAGATGGCTTCACAGGTGAACTAATACTTATCCTTTTCAAACTATTCCAAAAAATTCAAGAGGAGAGAGGACTCCCAAGCTAATTTTATAAGGCCAGCCAGCGTTATTATCCTGATTCCAAAACCAGATAAAGACACTATAAAAAAAAAAGGAAATTATAGGCCTATATCCCTGATGAACATAGATGCAAAAGTCCTCAACAAAATATTAGCATACTGGATCCAGTATTACATGAAAAAGATTATACACAGTGGGGTTTATTCCTGGGATGCAAGGATGGTACAAAATCCACAAATCAATTAATGTGATAGACCACATAATCAAAATAAAGGATAAAAATAATATGAACATAATAATAGATGTAGAAAAAGTACTTGACAAAAGCCAGCATTCATTTATAAAAAAAAAAACTCTCAGCAAAATGGGAATAGAGGGAACATACCTCAATATAATAAAGACCATATATGACAAACCCACAGCTAACATCATATTCAATGGTGAAAAACTAAAAGTCTTTCCTTTAAGATCAGAAATAAGACAGGGATGTCCACTTTTACCACTTTTATTCAACATAGTACTGGAAGTCCTAGCAAGAAGGAGAAATAAAGACATTCAAATTGGAAAGGAAATAAAGTTGTCATTCTTTTGCACATGACATGATACTATATATAGAGAACCCCAGAGTCCACCAAAAAACTATTAGAACTGATAAATGAATTCAGTAAAGTAGCAGGATACAAAATATTCAGAAATTGCCCTGGCCGGTTTGGTTCAGCAGTTAGAGCGTAGGCCCGCGTACCAGAGAGTCCCAGGTTAGGTTCCCCCTAAGGGCACATACATACCTCAGTTGCAGATTGTCCCCGGCCCCAGTTGGGGTCATGTGGGTGGCAGCCAGTCTATGTGTCTATCTCACATCGATGTTTCTCTCTCTCTCTTCCTCCCTCTCTCCCTCTCGCTCTATCTGAAGATAAATGCAAAAATGTCCTCGGGTAAGGATTAAAAAAAAAAAAGAAAGAAAGAAAGAAACCAATCTGAAAAGACTACAGACTGTAAGGCTGCAACTACATAAGGTTCTGGAAAATGGAAAACTATGGAGACAGTAAAAAGATCAGTGATTGCCAGGGGTTGGGAGGAGAGAGGGGTGAACAGGCACACCACAGAGGATTTTTTAGGGCACTGAAAATACTCTGTATATTATCATGATGGATACATATCATTTTACATTTTTCCAAACCCATAAAATGTACAACACTAAATGTAAATAATACCAAGGTAAACTGTGGACTTTTAGTGATTATGATATGTTAATGTGTGTTCATCAACAATGTACCACTCTGGTGAGTGATGCTGACAAAGGGAGAGGCCATGCATGTGTGTGGGTGAAGGGGATATATGGGAAATCTCTGTACCTTCCTCTCACTTTTGCTGTGAACCGAAAAAGCTCTAAAAAAATAGTTTTAAAAAAAAACAACACTTGAATCCTAACCTTTGTGTTAATCCCTCTGCATTTGTTCCCTTAACTATACAATGGGCATGAGTTATTGTGAAAAAAAAAAAAAAAAGTATTTAGCATAGTGTCTAATATAAAAGGCATATAATAAATATGTTTACTTTCCTGTTTTTTCCTTTCCAGAAACCTTTTGTTCATAACTTAAGGATGGTTGAAAGAGCTCGAAATATGACCACTAGATAAGAGATGAATGACTGTCCAACCCCAAGCTGTAAGACAATTTCCAAGTAGTGTCTTATCATTACTCCTTTCCAATTCATTTCTGAATAGTCCTAGAGACTAAAGTTACTTAAACTAAACCAATACACACATGGCATTAAAACAACCCAAACAAAAATACAAGGAAACATATGCCAGACATACACTAAAATTTAAAACGAGACAAACTTGTATTAGTCTTTTATGCAAAGTTCAGAAATCTAAATAATATTAAATGAGGTTTCTATAATTCACAGAGAATTCATAGAATAAATCAATCCAAACCCATGCTCAAATAAGCTATTTGAAGATCAGCAACAGGATTATAAGGATGAGTGACTGATTAACCTCTGATGTCACAATCCTACTTACTCTAAACTACACATACACACACACACACACACACACACACACACACACAGCATGTAATTGTGTGTATACCAGGTTATAATATATAAAATTATTTCTTACTATGAGTTATAGTTTTTAAAAAATTAACAGATATTGTCCTAGGGTAACTCCTGAGAGGTACACAGAGAGACTTGTACACTAATGCTTGTTTTTCGGCATTATATATAATTTCAGGGTTTAACAACCAGCAAGCTCCACTATAGCAAGAAACTGGCTAAGTGCTCTCACTGTGGACCCCAAGGCGGAATATTAGGTCTATTCCTTTAGTCCAAATGGAGGAAGGAAGCTGGCAGGGCTCTCACCATTTAGTTTGTATACTTCAACTTAATCCCATTCCCAGAATGGTGCATCACCCACAGTCTGTCCCTGTGCTTCTGGCACACTTTGTCCAGCTAATATACCTCCTGTCTTCTTCCAGAAGAGCAATAGCTCAGCTGCACAGAATGAGGCATAAGATCTGGTTAATTTTACTCCTCATAAAATTTTTCAATCTCTGCTTTTTTTAGCCACATCCCATACTTCTTCATTCAGAGTTACCTGTGCCTCCAATTAGTGTTTTTGTTGTTTTGTATGCTTGTTTGTTTTGGTTCTGTTTAGCACAGATCAGCCTGCTTCATTAGGTTTGAACATTGTTTAATCAGTTTAGTTTTACAGCTGCCTTTTCTGTGTGTGCTCTCTAGCTTTCAAAACATTTTGAAGTCTTTTGTCTACTGTTGTCTCCTCCTATTTCTTTGACCTGAACATAAAAATTTGATATAACAGCCCAGCCAGTATGGCTCAGTGGTTGAGCATAGACCCATGCACCAAGAGGTTGCCAGTTCGATTCCTGGTCTGGGCATATGGCCAGGTTGTGGGCCGATCCCCAGTGGGGGGGCATGCAGGAGGCGGCCAGTCGATGTTCTCCCTCATCGATGTTTCTATCTCTCTCTTCCTCTCCCTTCCTCTCTAAAAAAATCAATAAAGAAAAAAAAATTGACATAACATAAAATTCACCATTTTAACCATTTTTTAGGTGCAAGTTCAGTGGCATTAAGTATACTCACATTGTTGTGCAACCATCACCAATATCCATCTCCTGAACTTTTTCATTTTCCCAAACTGACAGTCTGTACCCATTAAACAGTAATTCCCCCTTTCTACCCCCACCCCAGCACCTAGCAACCTCCATTCTGTTTTCTGTTTCTATAAAGTTGTGTGGTTGTTGTTTTTTTAATTCACTTCTGTGAAAAGGAGATCCATCTCCTTCACTCAGTTCTAGGACAAATTCTTTGCTTATCTTTGCCTCTTCATTTCTCTCTTCTCCCTTTCTGGAACTCCTATTATTTGGATAATGGATCTCCTAACTATATACTCTAATTTTCGAATCTTTCTCTCATGTTCTATCTCTTTCCCTTTTTGTTCTACTTTCAGGGAGATTTTCTTAAGTTTATCCTCCATCTATTCTACTAAATTTAAATATCAGCTATCATATTTTATTTTATTTTTTTAGAGAGAGAGGAAGGGAGAGATAGAAACAGCAATGTGACAGAGAAACATCAATCAGCTGCCTCCTGCCCACCCCCTACTGGGGATTGAGCCTACAACCTGGGCATGTGCCCTGACCAGGAATCCAACTGGGACTTCTCAATCCATGTGACGACACTCAATACACTGAGCCACCAGCCAGGTGAGCTATCATATTTTCATTTCCATAGCTCTTTCTTGTCATATGGTTGTTCCCTATAGTACCCTATTTTTGCATCATGGATGTAACATCTCATCTCTATGAGGATACTGACCTTTTTAAAACTTTTGTAGACTCGACATAGTTAGAAAGGTCAATTCTCCTCAAACTGATCTACAGAGTTAATGCTATTACAATAAAAATCCTAGCAGGATGTTTATAGATATAGACAAGTGGATTCTAAAATTTATATGAAAAGGCAAAGGAACTAGAATAATTAAAAACAATTTTTAAAAGAAGAAAATTGGAAGAAAAACACTAATTGATTTTAAGACTTACTCTAAAGCTATAATAATTAAGACAGGGTGGTACTGGCAAAGAGACAGACACATAGATTCATGGAACAGAAAAGAGTCCAAAAACAAGCCCATACAAATATGGTCATTTTTAAAAATATGTTTTTATTGATTTCAGAGAGAGAGGAAGGGAGAGGGAGAGAAACATCAATTAGTTGCCTCTCATACACACCCCGAAGGGACCCAACCTGCAACCTGGGCATATGCTCTGACCAGGAATCAAACCAGCAACCTTTCAGTGCATGGGACAACACTCAACCAACTGAGCCACATCAGCCAGGGCTCAATTCATTTTTAACAAAGGTGCAGAAGCAATCCAATAAAGAAAGGAGAGGTGTTTTTGTTTGTTGTTTTTACAAATGGTTTTGGGACATTCACATGCAAGAGAGAGAGAGAGAGAGAGAGAGAGAAAATCATGACCTAAAGTACAAGGACAACTTACACAAAATTAACTAAAAATGGTTCACAGGTCTAAAAGTAAAAGTTATAACTTAAAGAAGAAGAAAACATAGGAGAAAACCTTCATGATGTAGAATTAGGCATGACACCAAGAACATGATCTACAAAAGAAAAAAATTGATAAATTAGACTTTATTAAAATTAAAAACCTTGTCCTGGCCGGTTTGGCTCAGTGGTTGAAGTGGTCGGCCCGCGGACCAGAGAGACCCGGGTTCGGTTCCCGCTAAGGGCATGTACCTTGGTTGCAGTTTGTCCCCGGCCCTGGTTGGGGTTGTGTGGGTGGCAACCAGTCAATGTGTGTCTCTCTCGCATCGATATTTCTATTTCTCTCTTCCCCTCTCTCTCCCTCCCGCTCTATCTGAAGATAAATGCAAAAAATGTCCTCGGGTGAGGATAAAAAAAAAATTAAAAACCTTTGTTCTGTAAAAGACACTGTTGTTAAGAGACTGGAATGCCCTGGCCAGTTTGGCTCAGTGGTAGAGCATCAGCCCATGGACCAAATAGTCACGAGTTCAATTCCGGTCAAGGGCACGTACCTTGGTTGCGGTTTGTCCCCGGCCCTGGTCGGGTCATATGGGAAGCAACCAGTCAATGTGTCCCTCTCACATCAATGTGTGTGTCTCTCTCTCCCTTTCTCTCCCTCCCATTCTATCTGAAGATAAACAGAAAAATATCCTCAGGTGAGAATTTAAATAAATAAATAAATAAAAAAGAGACTGAAAAGACAAACTACAAACTGGGAGAAAATATTCACAAATCATATATCCAACAAAGGAAATACCACAAAGTGAAGAACCTCAAAGGCATTATGCTGAATAAAAGAAGTACATCTCAAAGGGTTACTTACATATTGCATGATTCCATTTACACAACATTTTCAAAAAGACAAAACTATAGTGGTGAACAGCTCAGTGACTGCTAGGGGTGAGGGTGGAAGAGAGTGTGGCTATTAAGGGATAGGACAAAGGAGTTTTTTGGAGTGACAGAACTGTTCTGTATTCTGATTATGATAGCGATTACATACCAATTTATAATACATTAACATTCATTGAACTGTATTCCAGGAAGTCAATAAAACTATATAATTTAAAAATTAAATTAAAAAAATTTCCTCTGCTCTCTGATTATTGAAAAATCATCTAGGTTATCTCCCCTATTTATTTGCTTCAGCTTCTCTCTATCATGATACAGATGCTCCTCAAGTGGTTTTTTAGCACTCTATTCACAGTTAAGAACTCAAAAATGACTGGAAATTATATTGTGAATGACTGGGCAAGAAAGATAGTCAAATGCTTTCAATTGTGAGAAAGGAAGAGGATACAATGCTGATGTTGGGTGATGCTAGCTAACTAATACCTTGGAAGATATCAACGAATCAAGTTGCCTTGGGTTTATGTAGAAGAATAACTCTTGTTCATATTAGGCTACAGGCATCTATCAAATAACATGTTAACAGGAAAAGAATTTTCATTACACAACTTTCCAAAAATATCATATATTTGCCTATTCTTCACATATTCAGATTCTGTTACTAAGCAAGCACTATGTGTGAAGAAAAACACAACACAAAGACACTTTTCTATTAGTTCTATTTCCTTTCTCTTACTTAAACAGTAAATCACAATACAAAGACATTTATTTTTCTATCAGATTCTACTTCCTTATTCTAAGTGAAAGATCATTTCAGAATCATAGGCTTACCTGATGTTAGCCAAACTCTTCTACTGCTGAATAACTACAGTCCTCAACCCAAGGAAACTGGTTTAGAATCTGGGGACATTTTACCATTTTCCTATCCCTCAATGCTATCCCACTGATTCAATCTAAAAAACATGCTATTACAAAGAGATTTCAGGAGTGAACCTATCCTACAGGCACTGTATAATACTTTCAATTGTATTATTAGATGAAACATACAATTTCTAATGTTCTTTGTGCTTAAAGTCAAGCATTAAGAAAACTCTGGCAAACACTGTGAGTGGTCTGTTGCCATGTCTGCAAAAGCATCTTCTTGCGATGACTAATTTATACTTTAGAGTAATGTCCTCCCCAAACACCCTACCACAAGCTGTTCTAATAATGAAGGGTATTTCTCCCTTAAATCCCTTGAACAAACATACTAAACAAAAAGTTAATGTAAGGTAAAGAAGGAAGAGATGCAAGCTGAAAGGAAATACCCACAGTCCATTGTGGTGGCACTGCTATTAAGCCAAAGGACACTAATTAACAGAAAAGACAAATTCTAGAAGAAGATCAAAACCTTTTACAGCCCTGGCCAGTTTGGCTCAGAGGTTAGAGCGTCGGGCCGCAGACCAGAGATGGGTTCAGTTCCCGCTAAGGGCACGTACCTCACTTGCAGTTTGTCCCCGGCCCCGGTTGGGGTCGTGTGGGTGGTGACCACTTGATGTGTCTCTCTCACATCGATGTTTCTCTCTCTCTCTTCCTCCCTCTCTCCCTCCCGCTCTATCTGAAGATAAATGCAAAAATGTCCTCGAGTGAGGATTAAAAAAACCCAAAAAAACCTTTTATAAACATGATTGCTTTATTATTATTTTTTTAATTCCTCACCCGAGGATATTCTTCTATTTATCATTAGTTAGAGTGGGAGGGAGGGAGGGAGGGAGAGAGAGAGAGAGAGAGAAAAACATCAATGTGATAGAGACACATCAACTGGTTGCCTCCCACACGACCTGACCAGGGCCGGGACGAACTGCAACCAAGGTACGTGCCCTTGACCGGAATCGAACCTGTGACTCATTGTCCTCGGGCTGACGTTCTAACCACTGAACCAAACTAGCCAGGACGATGGTTTCAATTTTTTATTCACTGATTTTACAAAAAGATAGTCATACTCATTTAGAGATCAAAGGTCTACAAATGCTTTCCTCCATTATATTCCAATATATTTTTATTTACCCAGCAGTTGCTCCAATTTTTCTGGAGAAACCTCCTTCCAACACAATCAGGACATGGTTTAGATAGGGCTGGCTCCCCTCCAGGGGTGAGCATAAGGCCCAAATCTGGCTAATCAGCATTTTCTATTACCCTAACCACAGTGATTGGTTCACATCATCCAAACTGGACCACTGACTTAATTCTGGGACCTTTTTTTGTTGTTGTTAACCCTCACCTGAGGATCTTTTTCCATTGATTTTTTAGATAGAGGGGAAGAGTGGGAGCAGGAGAGAGAAACATCAATGTGAGAGAGACCCATCAATTGGTTGCCTCCAGCACAACCCCCAACTGGGGCTGGGGATTGAACCTGCAACCCAGGTACGTGCCCTTGACCAGGAATTGAACCCATGACCCTTCGGGTCTTCCAGTGGATGCTCTAACCACTGAGCCAAACAGGCCAGGGCTAATTCTGGAACTTTTGTTGGAGGAGCCAAGAAAAAAGTGTTTCCTTCTAAAGGAATACAGACGTGTAGTAAGTCACCATGTTTTATAGCGTGTGTTTTCCCCCATACCCACTCGCAAATAGCTATCTGGACTAAGTAAGGAAGGACATGGGATCCAAAGTGAACCTTTCAGGCAAGCCGGTAGTTGTAGCCTATTACAAGGTTTGGTTCAAGAGTTTACTCCAAAGAGAAGGCTTTGTACTGAATAGTCACGACTTACTCAATCAGATTCTCTCTCACACAGAATTTAAAGGTATGAGAAAGAAAGAACAAGAATAAACTGGGCTTTCATACTCTATCATTTCTCCGCAATCCTCCACAACCCTTCCCTCCAAGACCTACCCTCTTAGGACTCACCCTTATCTCATGAACAAAGCAGAGTATACAGAGGGAATTCCTTCATCTTCTTGTAGTCAATCTTATAAACCAACTTTAATTTGCATTCATTTTTCTCTTCTTTTCTTCCTGTTAAGAGGAAAATGCATCCCTTTCAAAGCAAAGGCAAATGTTCTATTTATGCTATGGATCCCTTCCTTTCCAAACACATTTCCTTCCTTTGCAAAAATCTATGTTTTTTCATTTACCTTATCCCATTCCTATGCCATCAGTTCCCTAAAATCTAGAGAATGGTCTAGGCCTAGATTACTTAACAACATGAAAACATGTTATTATTTTCCATCATTAGAAGATCTCCTCTCTTAAAGGATGGTCTTTTCAATAAATGCTTGGTCAATTGTGTCCACATAGGAAAAAAACAACTTTGAACCCTACCTAAGACCCCACACAAAAGTCAAATTCCAGATGAATTACAAATCTAACTGTGAAAGGCAAAACAATAGTGGTTTCAGGAAAAAAACAGGGGGGAACATTTTCATGACTGTAGGGAAAGCAAAAATATTTTAAACAAGATACTGTTAAAATCAATTTACTTCATGTCCATGATGTTATTGTCTTTCCCAAAAAATTTGTTTCAAATCTCTATATTTTTTAAAGATAAAACACATAATTAGGTTTTCCCTTTGCCACAATCCTTTCCCTCCTTCACTCTTCAAGAAAAATCATTACCTTGAAGCTGTTTTATCTCACCTGAGGATGTGTTTTCATTGATTTTTAGAGAGAGAGGGAAAGAGAGAGAGAGAGAAACATGGATGTGAGAGAGACATATTGATCGGTTGCCTCCCATATGTGCCCCAACTGGGAATCGAACCAACAAATGTCCAGGGTATGGGACAGCGCTACAACTAACTGAGCCAGCAGCCAGGGCAAAGTTGTTTTTTGTTTGTTTGTTTTTTAATGTGGAATAATCTAGCTATTCATCAGTAGAACAGATAAAATGATAATCATTCAATGAAATACTATGTAATAGCTTGAACATTCACAAAAACTCTATATGATCATTGTCTAAAGGAATGTGTTTTTTTAAATCCAATCTAAATGTAATCTTGTGAGTAGGTAGTTTTATATTTCTTTATATTTTTCACAGATAGGAGTTAAGACACTCAAATAGAAAAATACAGAGCCCAAATATAATACTTAAAATCATATTTGTCCTGAATTTTCTTGGAAGTGTTCACTGAACCCATAAAAAGCAGCATAACTCTGAACACATCAAAGTAAGCAATTTATATCTAATCTCTCTATGTATTTTGCTGACTGTAAACAATAGCTATTGCCCTGGCTGGTTTGGCTCAGTGGTTAAAGTGTTGGCCTTCAGACCGAAGGGTCTCGGGTTTGATTCCAGTCAAGGGCACATACCTAGCTTGCAGGTTTGATCCCTGGCCCTGGTCGGGGTCATGTGGGAGGCAACCAATCGATGTATCTTGCTCACATTGGTGTTTATCTCTCACATTGATGTTTCTCTCTCCCTCCCTCCCTTCCACTCTCTAAAATTCAATGGAAAAATATCCTTGGATGAGGATTAACAAAAATAAAGAACAGCTATCAGTTTGGACTCAATTCATTATATTTAGAAGCATTTCAGCAGCCTTTTTATACTAACTTCTAAATAAAAGTGCAAAACTTGAAAAAGGTATTGAGAGCAACACTTCTTCCCCATTCCTAATGCTTTCTTCCATTTGCAAGGAGTTCAATGGATATCTTATTTCTGACCTTCATCTACCTCAGGGATATTAGCAAATCAGAAGAGAAAAAACTGGATATGCTTACTGTTTTGACCTCTCAATTGGTTCAGAACCCAGGAAAGGAATAGAAGTCCTTCCAAGTCTCAACAAAATATCAGGTTTCTTAAAACATTTTTTTTTATTTTTAAATCCTCACCCTTTCCATTATATCTTCAGATAGAGTGGGAAGGAGGGAGAGAGAGAAAGGGCGAATGAGAGAGAGAGAGAAACATCGATGTAAGAGAGACACACTGACTGGCCACCTCCTGCAAGACCCCAACCAGGGCCGGGGACCAAACCGCAACTGAGGTAACATGCCCCTGACCAGAATCAAACCCAGGAATCTTTGGTCCGCAGGCCAACGTTCTAACTGCTGAGCCAAACCGGCCAGGGCCTTAAAACATCTTTTAAGGAAAGTGAGAAACATAAGTTTTACCCCTTTAAACAAAGTATCACCAATCCTCATGAATATGAAACTAACAAAAATAATTACAAAATTATGCTATATAAACATATGCTATAAAGAATACAATTCCCATCAACGGGTTAACTTTACTTTTTGAAGAAATGCAACTTGCAGGTTTAATATCACAGAGTTAAATTTCAGAGGATGTTAGTAATGACAGTATTTAACAATAGCATGAACTAAATACATGTGGAGGAAGTGGACTGCAAAAAGGGCAGAGGCCTGGATCTATAAGGATATGTTCATGGAAAAAATCTAGTCCTGTGGCTTATGTACTTCTTGACATTTAATCTGCACAACAATCCCACCTGCATTTTACAGTAAAGAAACACAGGCTTTGCGAGTTTAATTATTTTGGAAAGGCCTATGTTATATTTAGAAAATTCTGAAGACAAACTTGTTTGAATCCTGGCTTAAACACTTATTAGCTTACAAGCTACTCAAATTTTTGTTGTTGTTGTTAATCCTCACCTGAGGATATATTTTCCATTGATTTTTTTTTTTCCTAGAGCAGTGGTTCTCAACCTGTGGGTCGCGACCCCTTTGGGGGTCAAATGACCCTTTCACAGGGGTCACCTAAGACCATTGGAAAACACATATTTCCGATGGTCTTAGGAACAGAGACACCGCTTCTCTATCCGTCTCCAGGCAGGTCCACCCACATACAACATGAGGAACGGTATTAAAGGGTCGCGGCATTAGGAAGTTTGAGAACCACTGTTCTAGAGAGAGTAGAAGGGAGGGAGGGAGGGAGGGAGAGAGAAAGATCGATATGAGAGAAACACAACAATTGGTTGCCTCCCGAACAACCCCAACCGGGACTGGGGATCAAACCTGCAACCCAGGTACGTGCCCTTGACCAGGAATCAAACCCCAAACCCTTCGATCCATGGGCCAACACTCTAACCCGCTGAGCCAAATGGGCCAGGGTTCCTTTAAAAAACAGAAAACTTAAATTATATACAGAAAGTATGAAATTGGAAAATATTTAGAATATAAAGAAGAAAAGAAAAAGATCACTATAATCTTCA
This sequence comes from Tadarida brasiliensis, assembly GCA_030848825.1. Taxonomy (NCBI): domain Eukaryota; kingdom Metazoa; phylum Chordata; class Mammalia; order Chiroptera; family Molossidae; genus Tadarida; species Tadarida brasiliensis. Next base: position 68,784,405 of record CM061267.1, on the reverse strand, counting down.
AACCCTGGAATAATCACTGTTAACATATTGGCATGTTTTCTTTCTATAGGTATAAAGCCTTCTTATACACGCAGAACTGGATCATGCTGCATAATAAAGTTGGAATTTTTTCTTTTGTACTTAACTTGTATCATGAGCATTTCCCCATTTGATTAAATATCCCTCAAACATATTTTAATACTATCAAAGTGTGCCATACAAATAATAATTTTAGTTCTTACTGCTTTATATCAGTTGGTTCTAATTTATCCACTATTATAGGTAAAGTTGTATGTATTTTTGAACCTATGCTTTTTATTCCCCCACAGGATGTCATAAGCCATGTAGTAGGATCTGTCTTCTCAGCAAAACTCCTACCTATTACTATACATGTTGACATTCAAGTTCTGGTTTGCATCTGGAATAAAGAATTCACTTATACTTTATATATCTTTAGCTATTGATACTGAATCTTAGCATTAAGTATATTCCATTGCCATAGTGACAAAATATAATTAAGGTTAAGGGCTTCCTCATGTCTATTCTGTTTTCTAAGCCACAGACTCAGTCTGAGAATGGACTCTCCGACATCAGAAACAAGAACCTGAATCCTATGTATTTGACTTACTGTTTTTAAATTCACTTTATATTCCATATATCTTTATGAAGTAATGAAGGACAAAAATATAATAATTAACATCTTAAAAAGACAGGAAGGATTGGAATTTAAGCCACCTATACTTCCCTGCATCCTGAAAAAATGGCAACAGGATGAACATAAGTGCTATAGTGACTCTTTTTCAAATTGAAAAGTTAGGAAATGATTCAAAACATGATCTGACAATTTGGAACGATACCTGAAATGAAAAATTAAAAACGTATGACTTCCACAGTAAGTACATAAAATTCAAGTCTTTTTGGGTCAAGAGAAAAAGAAAAATAGTAAGAGAGTAAGGTGCCTTTGTGGGACCCAACTGCTCCAATTAAGGTAATTTTTTTTTTTTTTTTTTTTATCCTCACCCGAGGACATTTTTTCATTTTTTGTTCAGACAGAGTGGGAGGGAGAGAGAGGAAGAGAGAGAGAGAGAGAAACATCGACGTGAAAGGGACACATCGAGTGGCTGCCACCCGCACGACCAACCAGGGCCGGGGACAAACTGCAACTGATGTACATGCCCTTAGCGGGAACCGAACCCGGGTCTCTCTGTACCACAGGCCGACGCTCTAACCGCTGAGCCAAACCGGCCAGGGCCAATTAAGGTAATTATTAAGCACTGGCTACACAAAAACACTGAAACCTACAAAACTCTCAAAAACCAAAATAAGACCAAGTACTCTCAATCTAGGTTGTTATAAGGGGAAACAGATATTGACCTCTCTTGGAGAATATGAAAGAAGCTATGGGATAAAGTTGTAAATCATGATACAAGGTCACGTAAAAGCAAGATGCGTACCAAAATATTACTATGACTGTTAGGAAACACAACATTCAATGACAACACTTAATAACTTCATATACTTTACAAAGGTTTAAAGGATGCTTAATTATTTCTCAAAATAATATATGAACTCAGGAACTAAAATTTATGCCAGGGGAAATATGTTGCAATAAAAATCAGTCAAATAGTAATTTCAAATTAAAAATAGAGGCACAGAACATATCGTTTTTAGAAAAGGGATAAGCAGCCCGGCTGGTGTGGCTCAGTGGTTGAGCATCGACCCATGCACCAAGAGGTCACGGGTTCAATTCCTAGTCAGGGCACAAGCCCAGGTTGTGGGCCAAATCCCCAGTAGGGGGCATGTAGGAGGCGGCCAACTGATGTTCTCTCTCATCGGTGCTTCTGTCTCTCTCTCTCTCTCCCTCTCCCTTCCTCTTTCTCTAAAATCAATAAAGAAAAAAAAAGGGATAAGCAGAATAACAAGGGCTAGAAGTCAATGACTGGTAGCCTATGTTAGAAGCACATGACTGTCAGGTGCATTTCTCAGAGGAAAGGCATACTCCTCCAGGCAGATAAAATAATAAATCCATGCAACAAGTATTAAGCACCTACTATATGTCAGGCATTATTCTAGGTGTAGGGGAATACAGCAGGAACAAAAACTAAAATTGCTGTCCCCATGAGATTTACATATTCTATATTCAATAGTGTGTAAGGAGTTAGTTAAAAATAATAATAATAATAAAGCCAGAAAAGAGATAGTTTTGAGATGTAATTTTTAAACGAATGGTTAGAAAAGGTGACATTTAAGTAAAGGAGGTATGAGCCATGTAACATCTAGGGATAAGAGTATTCTAGGCAGAGAAAACAGCCAGTGAAAAGGAGTATGCCTTAGGCCCTGGCAGGGTAGTTCAGTGGGCTACAGCGTCATTCCGACATGCCAAGGTTGTAATGATAGAGTGGGAAGGAGGGAGAGAGAGAGGTTGTGGGTTTGATCCCTAGGCAAGGCACATACAAGAATTAACCAATGAATGCATAAATAAGTGGAACAACAAATCGAAGCATGCCCTATGTGTTAAGGAACAGAAAGGAGGCCAGTGTTACATAGTGTAGAGTGAGGAAGAAAGTAGTATCTGAAGTCAAGAGAAATAATGAAGGTAGGTAGACTGTTTAGGGTCTTGAAGGGTCATCGTTAATCACTAGGCTTTTATTCTGGATGAAAAGGGAAGCCACTGGAGGGTTTTTAGCAAAGGAATTAAACTATCTAACTTACATTTAACACGATCACCCTGGCTGCCTGTTTAAGACTAACGAGCCCTGGCCGGTTTGGCTCAGCGGTTAGAGCGTCAGCCTGTGGTCCAGAGAGACCCGGGTTCGGTTCCCGCTAAGGGCACGTACCTCAGTTGCAGTTTGTCCCCGGCCCTGGTTGGGTCGTGCGGGAGGCAGCCACTCAATGTGTCCCTTTCACGTCGATGTTTCTCTCTCTCCCTCCCTCCCACTCTATCTGAACAGAAAATGGAAAAAATGTCCTCGGGTGAGGATAAAAAAAAAAAAAAAAAAGAAGACTAATGAGGGTAGTAGCAAGGCCAGAAACGGAGACTATTTAGGAAGCAGCTGCACTAACCCAAGTAAAAGATGATGGTAGCTTGGATCTGAGAGGTTGCAGTGGAGATGGCTGAATATATGATCAGATTCTGGATGTACTCTGAAGGTAAGAACTGACAGAATTTGCTGACATCTTGGAAATAGGCATTGAGAGAAAGGGAAAAGGTAAGAATGACTCTAAGTTTCTTGGCCTGAGCACTTGGAAGGATGGAGTTACCATTACTGAGAGGGGAAGATTGCAGGAGGGTAGGTCTGAGTACGAAGGGGAAGATCTGCTTATTTTTTAACATGTTACATACATTTGAGAGGCCTACTAGATGTCAGGTAGCCCAAAGGACATACAAATCTGAAGCGGAGGAAAAAGGTCTGGGCTGGAGATATAATTTGGAAGTTGACAATGTATAGATTTTATACCTTCTGTATAAGCAATTTAATGTTAAGATATACAGCCACTGCCCTGGCCGGTTTGACTCAGCAGTTAGAGCGTCGACCCACAGACCAAAGAGCTGTGGGTTCGATTCCAGTCAAGGGCACGTACCTAGGTTGTGGTTCGTCCCTGGCCCTGGTTGGGGTTGTGCAGAAGGCAACCAGTTGATGTGTCTCTCTCACGTCGATGTTTCTCTCTCTCTCCCTCCCACTGTATCTGAAGATAAATAGAAAAATATCCTCAGGTGAGGATTAAAAAAAAAAAAGATATAAAGTCACTGATGTTGGCCCTGGCTGAGTAGCTCAGTTGGTTAGAGCGTCGTCCAGATATGCTAAGTTGCCCCCAGTCAGGGCACATACAAACCAATGAATGCATAAATAAGCAGAATAAATCGATGTTTCTCTCTCTCTCTCCCTTCCTCTCTAAAATCAATCAAAAAAAATTATTTTAAAGCCACTGATGTTTTCCACATATTTTTCCAACTTTAAAATGCTGAGATTTTTCTCTTGCCTATCTAATCTAGACTACTAAATTATAAATTATTTAATATATGTTAAATAAAATATAAAAATTAGAAGCCAGAAATCCAAATGGAGAGAAAGAAGTATATACAAACTACACCAAGGATAAAGGGTATGAATAAGGAAGGTAACAAGAGGAATCACAACTTTTATTATTATTATTTTTAAATCCTCACCCAAGGATACTTTTGCATCTATCTTCAGACAGAGTGGGAGGGAGAGAAGGGGGGAGAGGAGGAGAGAGAAACATGGACTGGCTGCCTCCTGCACAACCCCGACCAGGGCCGGGACCAAACCACAGCCGAGGTCCAGGCCCTTGACCGGAATTAAACCCGTGACTCTTTGGTCCGAGGGTCGACGCTCTAACCACTGAGCCAATCTAGCCAGGGCAAGAATCATGACTTTTAGGTTACAAATTGGCATACTGACATGATGGTACATACTATATTTAAAACTGGTCCTTGATGTGTATTTGAAGCTACCTACGTTTAAGGGCACAAAATTCCAAATGAAGAGAGGTCTCTTTTATATCATATCCTAGATAGAAGGCAGATGAGAGATGGTCTTGAGTAAATGGACCTAAACTGTTTTTTCCCACTCCAATCCATTCTGCACCTGACTGCTAGATTAATCTTCCTATGTCAATGCAACGTTGTTTTTTCTTCTTTCAACGGATAAGGTTTGGAATTATATATTAATTTCATTCATTGCATTATTTCCCACACCAAAGTTCCTCATCTAAAGAACTCTGAACAGCCCTGGCCGGTTTGGCTCAGAGGTTAGAGCGTCGGCCTGTGGTCCAGAGAGACCTGGGTTCAGTTCCCGCTAAGGGCATGTACCTCGGTTGCAGTTTGTCCCTGGCCCTGGTTGGTCATGCGGGTGGCAGCCACTCGATGTGTCCCTTTCACGTTGATGTTTCTCTCTCTCTCTCTTCCTCTCTCTCCCTCCCACTCTATCTGAACAAAAAATGAAAAAATGTCCTCGGGTGAGGATTTAAAAAAAAAAAAAAAAAGAACTCTGAACACATGCCCTGGCCGGTCTGGCTCAGCAGTTAGAGTGTCGGCCTGCGGTCCAGAGAGACCCAGGTTCGGTTCCCGCTAAGGGCACGTACCTCAGTTGCAATTTGTCCCCGGCCCCGGTTGGGGTCATGTGGGTAGCAACCAGTCGATGTGTCTTTCTCGCATCGATGTTTCTCTCTCTCTCTCTTCCTCCCTCCCTCTCTCCCTCCTGCTCTATCTGAAGATAAATGCAAAAAAGTGTCCTCGGGTGAGGATAAAAAAAAAAATTAAAGGACTCTGGCCAGTTTTGCTCAGTGGTTAGCGCATCGGACCAAAGAGTCGTGGGTTCGATTCCAATCAAGGGCACGTACCTCAGTTGCAGTTCATCCCTGGCCCTGGTTAGGGCTGTGTGGAAGGCAAACCAGTCGATGTGTCTCTCTCACATGGATGTTTCTCTCTCTCTCCCTCTCTCTCCCTCCCTATCTGAAGATAAATAGAAAAATGTCCTCAGGCGAGGATAAAAAACAACAAAACAAAACAAAGAACTCTGAACACAGAAAAATGATTTGAGGAACTATTTTTTCAATTTTCCCAATGCTTGTATATAACAAATACCATTCTAAAGGCGTAAGAGAAAAATAAATTAAATTCATACAATAGATGGCAGCAACTCCAGAAGAATCTGGGAACTTGTTAGAAACAAAACTCTGAGGGTCCACCCCAGACAATGAATCAGAAACTCTGGGGGTAGGGCTCAGCAACTGTGCATTTATAATCCCTCCCAGTGATTCTGACAGATGCTAAATTTTGAGAACCTCTATCTTGGACTATTAAGGCTCAGTTTTTTCAAGAAATGGCAGATGAAAAAGGCTACTAGGGTATAAAACCCTTGATCACAGGAACCTTATTATTTTTCACTTTCAACTGCCTTAGGCATCTAGCCTTTAACCCACATTCAAATTGTTTGTGAACAGTTAAAAAATCGTAAGTACCTCTCTCTCTGAATTTCCTTGTTTTTCTTCATTCCGTGATACCAAGGTTATCAGCCCAACCTTTATCCCTCCGTCCTAGTCCTCCCTATTCTATAGGAAAGGTAATGTTTTCCAATCACAATATCACATCCTAACTTTTTAAGTAATTCTGTGGATGTTATGTCAAGTCATATTTCAGGGCAAGAAGAACCCTCAGAAGATTATTTATCAAGTATATCAACTTACAGTTGAGAAAATTGAGCCCTGGAGAGAGCACATGGCAAACACATTCTTACAAAATTAGAGAGACACCAAAGGATAAAATTATTATCTCTAGCCATCTTTATTTTGCCTGAGTGAAAACCAATAGTTTACAGATTAACAATGGAAAAAAGACCCTTAACATTCATAAGAATGCTATTCAGATATCTACATGCTATGCCAGGGTTGTCCTTCACAGTCCCATCAGCTCAATATTAAGTTTCCCAGAAACTAATCTCAAGACTATTTACAATAACTACTTAATTCAGATAATGTGGCAATTTTTCTGACCAACATTTATCTTCCTGGTTATACTCTATCCAACAGAAAGACTGCCTGGAAAATGCCTGGAGCTCCTTTGATACTTTGTGTGTGATGTATTAAAATCTAGTCCATATTAATTAAGTATTTATTGAGTACCTATGTTTCACAAGAACTTTCTATTATGAGGGACCTGCTTTGTCTTGGCCCAATCCCCAGAGCTTACACTCACCAAACTGGACTTGATCCTCAGTTAAAATAAGGAGAGCCATGGGTGATGAAAGAAAAAATAGAAAGAAGTTGCTGCTCATCCTGGAACGCCATCCTGGGACCAAGAAGTGACAAATACCTGCTATGATGACTAAGCAGAGAGAGAAATGAGTCTGCATTTCTAATAGTATCATGGAACCACCATACCAGTGCTAGACAGCCTACCTCTAATTTCTCATTACTTAAGGAAAACGAACCATCTAATATTTTTATACCACTCTTTCAAAATCATCTTTCCTAACTGATAGAAAAGATAATAAAAAGTTAGAAAAAATTTTAGGAAAAAGTTAGTAAAACCTAGAACAGGAGAGAGATATTCTCATCAGAAGCCATACAGAAAAAGACAGACATTAATGATTATATGAAATTTTTTAAAAAGTCTGATAATACCATAAACTAAGATAAAAACAAAGACAGACTGATAAAACATATTTGCAAACAAAAGCTAAAGGATTATATCCATAACGTATCAAAGAGAACCAACAAATTGATAAGGCAAAAAACTCCAATAAAAAAATGAGTAAAGATACCCTGGCCAGTTTGGCTCCGTAGCTGGAGCGTCGGCCTGCAGACCAAAGAGTCATGGGTTCCATTACTGTCAAGGGCCCGTACCCCGGTTGCAGTTCATTCCCGGCCCTGGTCGGGCTCGTGTGGGAAGCAACCAGTCGATGTGTCTCTTTTACATTAATGTTTCTCTCTCTTCCTCCCTCTCTCCCTCCCTCCCTCCCACTCTGTCTGAACATAAAAATTTTTAAAAAGATGCTCAGCTTTACAAGTAGTTAGGGAAATGCAGAATTAAGTACCATAAGAAATATTTCATACTCATTTTATTGTCAAAGAAGAACATCAGTGATAGTGAGCTTATGGGGAAAAGTTACTCTCAGATACTAATGATGACCATAAGAATTGTGTCAACATTTCTGGAAAATTACCTGGCATTATTTATTAAAATTAAAATGGTATATACTATGTACAAGATATTCGCTGCAGCCCTGGCCGGTGTGACTCAGTAGTGAAAGCATCAGCCCAAGCACGCAACCAATCGATGTGTCTCTCTCACACTGATGTTTCTCTCTCTCTCTCTTTATCTCTTTCTCCCTCTCTCTCTACCCCTCCTCCCACCTTCCACTCTCTCTTAAAATCAATGGAAAAAATACTCTTGGTGAGGATTAACAACAACAAAAAAATATTTACTGCAATCTTGTTCATAATAGAAGACTAGAGACAACCAAATGTTCAAAATGAACAGACACAGTTTCAGATATCTACTGCTACAGAACAAACCACCCCGAACTTAGTGCCTCAAAACAATGTTATTTCTCAAAATTCTGTATGTTGGCTGGGTGGTTTCTTTGCTGCTTTCACCTCTGGTTCCTCTGCAGGTACATTCAGCTAAAGGGTCAGGTAAGTCAGTGGGTCCAAGACAGCCCACTTTCATGTCTGCTAGTTGACAGTGATTGTCAACTGGAGCATCTTGGTTCTCTTCAAGGCTAGACCAGCTTCCTTACGTGGCAGTTGCAGGAAAGCATTCCTTGAAAGCCTCTTAAGGACCAAGTTCCAGAATTTGTACATCATTTCCACCACACTTATTGGTCAAAGCAACTCACAAAGCCAACCAAGACTCAAAAGATAGAAAAAGAGATTCTACCTCTACATAGGAGAAGCAGCAAAGTCACATTTCAAAGGGCAATGCATACCAGGATGCAAGGAATTTAAGGTGTGTGTCTGTCTCTCTGTCTGGATGTATACATACACACAATGGAATACAATATAGCTGTTAAAAAACAAGATGTAGAACATTCACTATAGTATGCTATTATTTGTGTGGGGGAAAATTATGTATATATTTCATCACATATATGTATGTTTGTAACTCCTTGGTAATATAGTTAAAAATTAACTAATGAAATACTGAGCCATGCAAAATAATCAGCGTGCTGGCTGAGGATGCAGGGCACTGAGGGCAAGTTAGGAAGGCCAGCAGAGGTGAGCCAAGTGGCCCACAGCCGAGAATAATGGGGTGCTGCGGGGAACCAGGAGTTGTGAGCCCATAAAGAGGCACAGCCAGCAGACCCAGCAGTCGATGATACAAGGCGGTAGAGGAAGACACAGGGTGGTCTATAGGCAGGGAGAATGATAACACACTGAGCAAGTAAGTAAAACAGCTGGGCAAATGATAACCATATTGCGCCTAATGTGAAGCCAACTTTCTTACTGCCAGAGAAGACATTATAAACATGGAAAGGAGGAAGGCTAGAAAGAAGCTTGAGGAATTGGACTGGAATTGGAAGTATAGAAACATAACTTATGGTTTTATAATATATACACACAGGCATAGAAATAATTATGGCTGTATGTGAGTACGTGTATCATATATATACATACCATACTCACATATTCATACATTTCCTAGTTCCTATAAGAAATGACACCCCAGTAGCAATGAGCACACTTAAGCCCCTAAATCTTTGTTTTTAAATACCATCTTTTACAAAAATAAACAACAACAACAAGAACAACCAAACAGGGCTCCTTGGAGAAATGGCTGATTCCAGGACTAGACCAGGCAAAGTACAAGATGAACCAGGAACAGCATGTTCTGCCAGAAGTGCACAATGAATGAGATGGGCACATGATAAACAGGCACAGGAGCCAGCTTGCAGAGGCTTCCACTGGCTAAATCAGGGACAATTTAAATAGCAAAGAAAATAATAATAACAGTAATAAATCACAACACACTAAATAAAATTGAAAACCATGAGTTCTTACTGATTTAGTAAACGAATGAATAAATAGAGGGGAGAAGGAAAGTGCCACCTTACCAAAAAAATATCAACTAATACATGTAAAAAGGAATAACACAAATGGAGAAATACCATTTGGCAATTCTCATAAGTGGTGAATTAGGGTAGGAGTCATCACTGACACCCACGCTAAGGCTAGTGAGAAGTTTAATGAGAAACAGGATGTTGTCATAATTTTGGAATACCTCTCCAGATATACTGATTAGATACGAAAGCACTATACCAACAAAACCAAGGTATAAATCACCAGTAGTGGCATTGTATGCCTCTACTGTATGCCTCTGGATTAGGTGCACTGAAAAGGGCACAGCCCCATTTCTGTGGTATCCCTACCAGGAATGCATGACCTGATAGGAATCATGAGGAAATACCACATGAACCTAAGTTAAGGGTCATCCTTAACTTAGACACACGTATGTAATGTTTATATTGAGACAGAAAGAGAGAGAGGGCAGGTGATGGAACAAGTGCAGTAAAAAATTAACAATGGTAGAATCTGAATGAAGGAGTACTTTGTACTATTCTGGCATCTTTTCTGTAAGTTTAAAATTATTAATATAAATTATTTTAATATAATTTTAAAATATGAAATAAATATGTAACATAGAACACCTAGTTCTAGAGCAGATGATAATCAGGTATTATCATTTGGCCACAACATAGAATAAAAACCCTGGCTGAATATATTTATTTACATACCTTCCTTTACAATACTCTGAGGAGATACATTAACAAGGAGGGCAGTATTTTTATGCCTATTTGGAGAAGAGCATCTCAGTGTTTTCAAATGAACCTTCCTTTCTCTTCATGGACTTTAAATAGCTATTTTACAGTTCAATGAGAAAAGGAATCTTGACTTATTCATCTTTGTGGTCCCAGCACCTAACACATTTATAATTTTGTCACTGTTCTGCCTTGAACAGGAATTCTATACCCAATATTGTTCCAATCAGAAAATACAGTGACCTGATTATCAAGGATTTTGCTACAATGGAAGGGAGAAATTGCCTATATCAGGTTAAAATATATATGTCAGACTGAGCATAGAAACATACAAAGGATTACCTTTCTTAGAAATTTAGAGGAGGAATAATTATCTTCCCTATAGTCCTAAAAACAGGAAGAGTGCATAAACAGTAGCAAAAGGTCTTAGCCTGAAGAATGACAAACTGTTGACAATTTTTGGTAAAAAATAAATAAATAAAATTTTTAGAATACAAATGAGGCTTTTTTTTATTATCATTTTTATTTTTTATCCTCACCTGAGGACATTTTTCCATTTTTTGTTCAGATAGAGTGGGAAGGAGAGAGAGGAAGAGAGAGAGAGAGAGAGAGAGAGAGAGAAACATCGACGTGAAAGGGACACATCCAGTGGCTGCCTCCCACACGACCAACCAGGGCCTGGGACAAACTGCAACCGAGGTATGAGCCCCTAGCGGGAACCGAACCCAAGTCTCTCTAGACCACAGGCCAACCCGCTGAGCCAAACCAGCCAGGGCCAAATGAGACTTTTGATGAAAAGAGTTAACAGTGGAAGACCATCTTTAAAAAAATGTGAGGGTGTCTGAAAAATGATTAAAATGAACCATATCAAATTGCTGGTAAAGCATATATCCTATTAATAGATAAGTAAGATCATTTATAAACCTAAAGGCATACATTTTCATTACAGAAACCAAAGCTCTCCAAGACATTTAGATAGTTGTCAAAATTAAACTAAAAAAATTTTGAAAGCTAAATAGATTTCATATACCTCAATCCTCTGTCCTTCCTGGAGAATATACACATTTTTTAAATATATGTTATAGGCCCTGGGTCTCATTGCTGAACTAGTAAAAAAGAGTTATGTATGCCTGAAGACCTGTTACAGCTAACCATAATAAACTTCAGAATTGTCTTTTCAAAGGTTTAAACAACTGAAAATTACATTTTGATAACAATTCATCTGCTTCAGAAAACAAAAGGTACTAATACCTTATAAAATTAGAATCCTTCAATTTAAAGCATTATTAGGGAACAAAAAACTGTTACAACTATATTACAACTTCTTCCCCTTAAGGAGAAATTGTAAGGTCAAATCTTTCCTAGCATACTATAAATAAAACAACATTCAGCATTACTATATCAACCAGAATCTGTATGGCTTTTTCTTTTTTTTGTATGGAGAAAAATACTTCTTACGACAATTCTAAGAATTAAATGAGATAATGTATGTAAAGCACTTAGCATGGTGGCTAGCAAGAATTAAGCACTCAATAAATAGCATTTGTGTTTATTCTTATAGAAAGGATGTGAAACAACCCTGAAATACAGTCAAGTGACTTAAAAACCTATTAGAGAAATCTATAAAGGCAGATGGATAAAATCATAGTGAAATATCTAGACTTGGTTGGCAGATTCAATGAGGAAAGCAATCTTAACTTATTTATCCTTATAGTCCCAGAATCTAACACAGTGCCTGGCACACACAGTAGGTAGTCAATAAAGGTTTACTGAAATGAAGTAGGTATGACAGTAAGTTATCTGGAAAAGAAAAAAAAAAAAAAAAGAGGTAGTCGGAGGTTGTCTGAAAAATAAACTGAGTCCAAAAATTACTATGCCCTAAGCAAGTCACTTTGAGAAAGAAAATAAAATACCTAAGCATTTTTAGAACCATGCATAAAAACTCACCTCAGACTGATCTTTTTAATAATGACTGAGCCACTCTCAAACCTGTTTTGGCAAATGTGTCACATATAAAGTCTAATATTAGAGAGAAGTATTTTTAAATTTCATCTAAAAAAAAAGTGTTATGTGCATCCTCAAAGGTGAAAAAAGTACCCAAAGCACTGAGGAAGGTTTTCTAACTTTTAGTCAAGGAGAATCAGATAAACTTAATACATAGTTCTTCCATCTACTTACACATGAAAATTAGCTTAAACTTTTACCTAAAAGTAAGTTGTAAACACACATATTTCACTTTCACAAGTTCAAGTACATACCCCAGAAAAGAAAGAAAATCAATTCTATCAAAAGTGGGCAGTACTACCGAAGTATAAAAGAATATCTAACAAAACTCTCCCGTCTCAGCAGTCACCTGTCAGAGCCTACACTTAGGCACAGTCTGCTCAGTTTCAGAAACCCCTGGTATTCAAAACTCAAAATTCCCAGTGCAGTGGGCAAGGGGAAAAGTATAATATGAAAATATAGTCCTATCTTCCATACCTACCTCCAAGAATAGAGATCTGTTGACTTTTTTTTTTTTTTTTTTAACCCTTTCCAAGTTATTGCCCATCACCTCACCACAGCACCACACTATTCTTTTTTTTCAACATGGGTATGCTTCCTGACCAGGAATGGAACCTGAGATACTTCCCTCCGTGGGGAGGACACTCCAACCAACCGAGTCACTCTTATTTAGAAACTGATCAATTTTACAAAAGGCACACTTAATTATACACTCAACTCTATACAGTGCTTAGTTTCTAAACCTAGTCAGTAAGTACATTTCCAGAGAGACAGCTGGAGCTACATCTCCTGAGCCTACTTCACACTAAAATCTGTGAACAGTATGAAGTTACAAATCAAATAACAGTCTCAAATCTACTGCTTGAATGAGGTTTTGAAAATAAACAAAAAAATCATTAAATACATCTACCTTTAACAAAACGACAATGTTTTCAGAAAAAACAACGTAACAGTCAACCTTACGGAACAGTTTACAGAATAACAAAAAACTCTGCAATACAGAGTAAAATTATTCTTAAATTATCATTTGCTTCCTATAGTGCCTTGAAAAGTATCAAATGCATGAACGCACATAAGAGCTATTGTCCAGTCACTGACAACATTACAATTATTTTTAAATCTAATTTCTGCAGTGGCAGTTTAAAAAAGCAAATCAAATTTTAATTATAAAAAATGCCTAGTCCAAAATCTGGAAATACACAGTTAAATTTTTTTTAAACTAAGAAGCAGGAAGGTCATAGCACCCAGGTGTGTAACATGTGTAGGTGGTTGATCCAAATGAGTTGGGGGGAAAAAAAAAGGCCCATTTGGAAATAAGGATTTAAAATAATATCAAAAATAATCTGGTACAATCTTTCAAAATCACTTAAGTGGTTTTCTGTTTTTTACCACTAACAAAACAAAACCCGCCAATACAAAGATTTTCACATCATACACACGCTTTGTAAATTAACAACTAAATGTAATTCCAAAACACATTTGAAACATCAGACTTTTGTTTTCACATTCATTTCTCAGATTTACTATTAAGCTCTTTGGAATGGGTATTTATTTCAACACAAGATTGTTCAATATGCCATTCCGTGTGAATAGAGCTTGTGAGACTAATTCTCAAAACCTCCCGAGGAGATGCTTAATTACAGCTCTAGTTCCAATTTCCTGCGACTCAAAACAGCAACGTAGAGAAAACAGCTTATATACAGCAAGCCTCCCTTAGGAAGGGAGCGGAATGAAGGTCCAGGAGAGAGGCCCATTCTTTTGTTTAGGTGACAAAAGCTGCAAAAATAAAGGTTCACAAGAGCCATCTGCACCTATCCCCACCCATCACAGCCCTGCAGAGCACTTTCATCCATCCGTTCAAGACTAGCCCTCAAGATCGGCAGGCTTTCCTGTCCTCGAGATCCCGTGGCTTTCCACATCCCAAAGGACGGGCAGGGGAGGCTGTGAGGTCTGGAGTACAGAAAGAAAAAGAGGGAGAACACATCCTTTGAGGACAGTGACAAGGAGAGGCATCCAGAATGGGGAGGATGGGACGCGCCACCGAGACCCGGAGGCTTGCAAATTCGCTGGGAGAAAAGCCCCATGGGGCAGAGAGAACGCTGCCGGTTCAGGAACGGGGACAGACGGACAATCTTCCCCAAGAACAAGGGGGCGTATTTGTAGGAGACCCGGGAGGGCGTGAACTAGGCAGCGCTCAACTCGGAGCCCTAAATGGGTTGAGACAGCCTCAAACAGACCCGACCCGCGAAGCTGAGACTTACGGTTACGTCCCCGGCTGGAGGGTAAGGGTCGGATTGACCCCGCAGCTCTGCAACCGCCGTGGCCGCCCCTGCCTCTCCCGCGGAGTCGGTGACCTCAGGTACCCTCCCCGCCCCACCCACCCGGGCGCCCCCTACTCGCCGGCCCGGGTGCGCCCGCGGGGCGGAGGCTGCTGGGGCCGAGGGCGCGCACTGGAGCCCCGCGGGAACGCGGCGTGAGGCGGAGGAGCCCGCGGCGAGGCTCAGAGTCGGCGGGCGCCCCCCATCCCTCTCCGGCCGCCGCGCCGCCTCACTCGCGGGAGGGGAAGAGGGGGCGGTGGCTCTCGCCTCCGCCTCGCGGTCAAGTCTGGCTCATGCTCCAGCCTTGCGCGCGCGCGAAAAGCCCCAGCCGCCCTCCTCCCCTCCCCCGCCCCCCACTCAGCCGCTGGGGCGCCCACCGCCAACACCCCAGTCCCGGAGCCAACCGCCACCAGCCCCAGAGAGCCTGCAGCCCCAGGGAGCAGCGGCAGGTACGGCAGCAGCTCGGCTGCCGACCCGGAAGCTCTTTCGCCGCCACCCGCGAGGCTGCCAGGGGTGTGAACCCGGAAGCGATTTCCTCGCCCCGGTAGCGGCGGGATGGGAAGCTAAGGCCTTTAAAGATCTGGAATCCCCTGGTTTCGGGAGAGGGTGAGGGATATATGGTGTTGAGGTGCGAAAAGAGGGAAGGACAATAAAGAGCCTGTGGGCAAGAGGTTCTCCGAATCCAGACCCCCGAGCTCTCGAGGCGCCCAGTAGGGAGCGCGGCCGAAACCGTCCGGCAACTTCGGGGGGCGACGGAGGGTTTTCCTGCCACAGGAAGTTGGGCCCGGGCGCTGGGAAATAGAAGGGAGGGAGGAATGAGAAAGCGGTGACGGTTCCCCCGCCCCCAGGTGACCGTCCCACCCAGTGGATTGAATGTAGCGGCCTGGGAGGTGCTCGGCCGCCCGCACGGGTGAGACGAGGAGCTGCAAGATCCAGACTCCAGCGAGAAAACAGGTGGGAGGCTGAGCTATCTCCACATCTAGTTTCTCCAGGCAAGGAATTTATTTCTTCACAGTAGTTACAAAGAAGCCAAAGCCACTTTTTGGGTGGCAGCTCTTTGAGCAAAGAGGCGTGCACATCCTTCCCTGGTAATGGACGTTGATGGGTGGGGGGAGGGAAAACCTCCTAGGCAGTGTTTATTTTTGTCATTTCAGGGAAAGCTATTCACAGCATGTCATGCCAGCTCACCTCTCCTCCCTGCACCTCTCTCCAGCTTTTAAGGCTTTTGGGCTTTCTTTGCTTTTCCTCCACGTTGCTTTTAGCTTCACCAGAAGCCTTTGATCTAGCTGGTCCGACTCAGTATCTCACTTCCATTCCTATCTCACTCTTGGAGAGTTTATGTGTCTTCACAGTTTCTCCCTTCATCTCGTCTTTAAAATGCTTTGCTGGCCTCATCTTATTTGGGCGAAATGTCCAAAATTCACAAATGTTTTCATAACAATATAAAACAATTCATTCCATGATCTTTTTCTCTTAACCCCATGTTAATGTATTAGTTGGTTCCCCCTTAGAATCAGGTAATAGAACTACAGTAACAACTAATATATAGCGTATTTAGATATTACCAGGGATGAAATCATTCTTCCCCAAATAAGGTCATTAAATGTACTTAGTGTTCACTGTAGGAATTCACTTGGTTCCCAATTCCAGTTATTACTTAGTTCCTTCTCTGTTAGCCAGATGTAGGACAAATGTCTTCAAAAGTTATTTAAAGATTTTTAAATATCGTAAATTGCAGAATAGAATGTCACTTAACATAAAGAGTTTTAAAATTATCGGTGAGGCTTGTTAATATTGATAAGTGACGACTGGTAGAATTGGTTTGAAGGCCAAGCTGAGGTAGAAGAAGCACTAAGTGGGTATTTTCTATTCTGCTTTATTATTACTTCCTCTCTTTTTATTGCTATAAACCAGTTTCAGTAGCTAAAGAATGAGGTTTTTATGATTTTAAAAAAATCCCTGTAGGGGAATTACTTATATTTAGCCACATCTTCTCTTTAATATTATAATGCTTTAAAATAGTGAATTTGCCCCCCCCCCCCCCCCCCCCCCCCCGCCGTGTGGCTCAGTGGATTGAGGTTGTTCCATGGACTGAGAGGTCCTGTTTCTATTCCCATGTGGGGCACATGCCCTGGTTGCCGGCTCAATCAATCCCCAGTAGGGGGCGTGTAGGAGGCAGCTGATGGATATCTCACATCAGTGCTTCTCTCTCTCTCCCTTCCTCTCTATATATTTTTAAAAACTTAATAAATACATATCTTTTAAGAAAAAATAGTGGATCTGTTTTAGGAGAATGGGGAAGGGGCAAGTAACTTAGCCACTCTACCGCAGTTTTTTCTTCTGTAAAATGGGGATAATGATAAACCCTACATCACCTGGTTTGGGGGAAAATAAAATGAGTTAATGTATGGAAAGCACTTAGCACAGTGTCTAGCACATAATAAGTACTATAGGTGTTAACTATTATTTATAGTATTTTAAAAGCATATTAAATGTTATATTTAGAAAATGAAAGCAATTAAAACTTAAAGAATTTGATAAAAATCATTTTGGCTGGTGGGGATAAAAATAAAATGCATTTTTTTATTAGTGATTTTCAACTATGGACAGTAAGGTTTTTGGGTGCTTTGGTTATTTAAATTTGGCATGGGTTTGTTTTGTTTTTTTAATCCTCACTCAAGGATTTTTTTTTATTGATTTTAGAGAGAGGAAGGGAGAAGAGGGGGATAGAGAGAAATATTGTGAGAGAAAAACATCAATTGGCTGCCTCCTCTATGGTGCCCCTAGCGGGGATGGAAACTGCAACCTGGGCGTGTGCCCTGACTAGGAATCAAACCCACCACCTTTCGGTGTGTGGGATGATGCTCCAACCAACCCAGCCACACAGGCCAAGGCTTGGCATGGGTTTTAGAAGGTTGAGAAACATTGCTTAAGGATGGAGGAAAGGGGGTACTTTTTTTTGTTCTCGGGAACATCTTACAGAGCCCTAAGATAATGCTCCATTTTTTTGTTGTTTTGTTTTTATTTTTGAAGATGTATGTTCTGATTGTTGGTAATTTCTATTAGCATGTACTTTGAAACTGGTAAATAAATCGTCCTGTTGACTTTGACTTCTGATACTAAATTTATGATCCCAATATTCACATAGTCAATCTTCTCCTCCTACATTGCAAAAGTCCTTTTAAGTTTGTACATATATAGCAGATGTTTCTTGTTAAGATATTGGCATTTTATTAAACAGGACTGCCTGGCATAGTAAAGAGATGTTAACCTGTGCATTAGGGACTAAATGACATTTATACACCTTCCCTCTCTCAGTCATAGTGACAATCAGAAATGTCCCTACATATTTTCAAATGATCCCAATTAGGTACTTTTTGGGTGGCAGCTCTTTGATCAAAGAGGCATGCATGTCCTTTCCCAGTAGTGGATGTTGATGGGTGGTTTCCCAGTTGAGAACCACTTCTGCATATTTGTTAAGGCCTCATAACTTAGGCAGCATATCATCATTTATGCCTAAGCATTTTCCAGAATAGAATTAACTATATAACAAAATGCCACATATTTCCTATATTTAGTAACTTGAACCCTAATTTAAAACTCGGTCTAAGCATATTGCAAACTCTAGTTATGCCTTTATTATTTTTAGCTAAAGTTCCTCTCCCTGTCCCTTTGCATGTTTTACTGACTTAGCAATTTTGCCTTCATATATTAGTAGCTTTTATTTTTTTCTTAACTTAAGCCTTTGTTTCCTTTTTTTTCCCATGTCATTGGGAGTATGTATATTTCAAATATTCAAGTATGAATATTTCTTGAAAATCAGTTTTTAGAATGTTTTTGGGTTAACATTAAATGATGTAAAAACAAAATACTATAACCCTCATGATTATGTCTTTTATTATATCACATCTGTTTATCTTTTAGAGAAATGATGAGCATTGATAAAGCATTTAGCTTATAGATTTTTTTTTCCTAATATGAGTTGACCAGGAATTGATTTGTTTTAAATTGTATTTAGAAAACTAAGAATTACTTGTTTTCTCTTTTGGGTGCTTAGTAGAAAAATAAAAAAGGTTTCTGTAATTGTGCTATGTATGTTATACAATGTATTCACAAGACAATTTCTTTTGGGGGTTTGTAGTCTTCAAGGCGGCACCTATACATTTCATAATTTGTGAAGTTTTATTATCTTGAAGTCATTTTTAATGTGAGGTGAAAAGTAATTGCTAAATAGAAATTCTGAGAAGAAAAAGGACTTGTCCTTTTCCATAGTATAGGAAGCTTGACTGCATGAGGTGGGTTTTAAGAATGATCTCATAGAAAACTGAACTGAAAAAAATTCTGAGATATAGAGTGAGAATGAATGACATGTCTTCAAAATGAATGTCTCAATGTTTTACTATAGCTTCTCTAGTGAAATATCTGTAGTTTCACTGCATCTAAATAAGTGAAAGTTTTTATAATTTAAAATAAAATAAAATTTAAGATTATTTAGTTATTTAAATGATATTACATTTTTGTGCAATAATTTTAATGGTTGTTCTAGTCGTAGGCTAATGTTTGTTTAAAGTGACAAAAGTGATTGGATTTTAAAATAATTTCTTTTTAAGGAAAATTTCAAATTATAGGGCTTTTTTTGTTTTGTTATATAGGGAGGTAAATAAAAATTCTTCTATCTCCTCCCAAATGACATTCAAAAACCTTTTTTGAAAATGATCTTTTTATTTCTCTCTCTGAGAGTTGGAGCCACAAAGAACTCATTAAATATGAACAGATCGTTTTAATACCTAATGGACTTAAAATAAATGGAGAACTTTCATCTCAACATGGCTGGGAAACTTCTTGTTTGATATTCTTTTAGATATTTGCTGCCCTGGCTGGTGTGGCTCAGTTGGTTGGAGCTTCATTCTGTACATCAGAAAGTGTCTGGTTAGATCCCGGTCAGGGCGAGTGTGGTGGATGTTTCTCTCTCTCTCTCTCTCTCTCTCTCTCTCTCTCTCTCTCTCTAAAAATCAATTTTAAAAAAAAGAAATAAAATACAATGTTTGCATTTAAAAACAAAAATTTGCTGGCATGTAAATGAGAGAAAACTTTTTAAAAAGATAAATAAAATATATTCAATACAAAGAGATGTATTTTAGCCATGAAAAAAATTAATAATAGCACTTAATGAAATAGAACTATTAAACAACCAAGAGAGTGCTTAAAATTCACTTACTCGTGGCTCAGTGGTTAGAGCATTGGTCTGTACACAGGTTCTAGTTCCAGTCAAGGGCACGTACCTGGATTGCAGGTTCAATCCCCAGCTGTGGTCGGTGGTCAGTCCAGGCACATGCAGTAGGCAACCAATCGATGTGTGTGTCTCTCTTTCCCCCTCTCTCTGTCCCCCCTCCCTCCCTCCCTTTCACTCTCTCTAAAATTCAATAGAAAAAATATCCTCCTGTGAGGATTAACAACAACAACAACAAAAGAATCTGGGGAAAAAGTGTGCAGATATATGTATGTGTATGTGTGTATATGTGTATCTCTCTCTGTCTCTCTCTCTCTCTCTCTCTCTCTCTCTCTCTATATATATATATATATATATATATATATATTTGGATGAAAAAATTTTGTATTACCTAGGGAATTGATGATGAGAGTGGAAAATATATTTACACATTTCAGAATGCTTTTATCGACTGACCAAATGTTTTTTACTGTGGTAGGCACCTCCAGAGGAAATTATAAATTATACTTTAGCTCATCCAAATGTCACATATCAAAGTTCTCTCTAAAGATTCTGAAAAAGCCCTGGCCGGTTTGGCTCAGCGGTTGGAGCATTGGCCTGTGGACCAGAGAGTCCCGGGTTTGGTTCCTGCTAAGGGCACGTACCTGTTTGTCCCCAGCCCCAGTTGGGGTCGTGTGGGTGGCAGCCAGTCGATGTGTCTCTCTCACATCAATGTTTCTCTCTCTCTCTCTTCCTCCCTCTCTCCCTCCTGCTCTGTCTGAAGATAAATGCAAAAATGTCCTCGGGTGAGGATAAAAATAAATAAATAAATAAAGATTCTGAAGAAAATGTCACTGGCAGCTACCTTATTCCAGCTTCCAAACAACATTCACTTGTATAATTTATGGAAAATAAGTGTTTAATATTCTGAATCACTATTTCAAGTCAATATTTACTTAGTATTTACAGGACATTTTTATAATTGTATCACTTTTTAAAATATTAAAAGCAGATTTTTATGCAGTTAAGACTTGTGAAAATATGTATCCCCACTTAATTTTTTTTTTTTTTTTTTACCTTTAACAGAAAAGGAAAAAGGACTACAAGGAAGTCTTAAATTATAAGCTAAGGTTTTGAGCCCTACCGGTGTGGCTCAGTGGTTGAGCATTGACCCATGCACTAAGAGGTCACGGTTCTATTCCTGGTCAGGGCACATGCCCAGGTTGTGGGCCCAATACCCAGTGGGGGGCATGCAGGAGGTGGCCAATCTATGTTCTCTCTCATCGATGCTTCTGTCTCTTTTTCCCTCTCCCTTCCTCTCTCTCTAAAATCAATAAAGAAAAAATAAATAAATAAGCTAAGGTTTTGAATAGTTGAATGGTAAGATATAATCAGTCATCTCTGGCTTGCCTTTTAGGTAATATATATATTCTAAGAAAAATCAACATATTTAGATGTGTTACAAAGTGATTATGTGTCTTTTAATGTACTCTTTCAAGGTATTTCTTTGTTTGTTTTACAAAGCAATGGGAAATCCAGAAAACATAGAAGATGCATATGTTGCTGTTATTCGTCCAAAGAATACTGCCAGTCTAAATTCCCGGGAATACAAAGCTAAGTCTTATGAAGTGAGAACAATTTACTAACATTTGATTTGCTACTATAGAATGTCATTCTCTGTTATCATTTTCATTTACGTATAGTTTTACAATATCCTGTAAATTCTTGTTGACAACCTAGATCTTGAAAAGCTAGAATTTATAACCCTACATCTCTGCCAATCAGTCTTTTTTTTTGTTTGCAGTATACCTTTTGATCAGTTTTTTATTCATTGATACATATCAGTTATTAAATATTAAAAGGTACTTGTTTGAGTTTTCCTTATAATTTATTTATTTATTATTATTATTTTTTAATCCTCACCTGAGGACATTTTTCCATTTTTTGTTCAGACAGAGTGGGAGGGAGAAAGAGGAAGAGAGAGAGAAACATCGATATGAAAGGGACACATCGAGTGGCTGCCTCCCACACGACCCAGCCAGGGGCCGAGGACAAACTGCAACCAAGGTATGTACCCTTAGTGGGAACCGAACCCAAGTCTCTCTGAACCGCAGGCCGACACTCCAACCGCCAAGCCAAACTGGCCAGGGCGAGTTTTCCTTATAATTTATAGATTTAGTTTTTAATACAATTTATGGAATGGCTCTCAAAATTTTTTTTAAAAATTGTAAAAGTCAGCTTATTCAAAATTACACTCTACACATTGTTCTTGGTTATTTTTCCAAAAAACTATTTTTAACAGTTCGGTAAAAAGTATCTCTTTAGTTAAGTTTTAGGAGATAAAGTTACTTTTCTGTAGTCTTCAATTATACAGGGTCGGGCAGAAGAAGAAGGTTTACAGTTTGTATGGAAAATGATACAACAATTAATAAATAATAATAGAAGAATAAACTCTGTGTTTTCCATACTCACAAATGTAAACCTACTTTTGCCCCATCCTGTATTACATATATTAGTAAATGTGATTGGGGTAAAAAAAAAAAAAACCACCAAAAACAAAGTTGTCGTCTTTTCTATGCAACAGATTCCAAACATCATAAAATACTTCGAGGCTAACTTAACTCCTGGTAATTTCAGTAGCATTTTGCTTAAATTACTTTCTTAGGGTTAGTTACCTAAAACCTATTAAAGGATACTGCAGGGGTTCTTGGGAGGCTGCTGCTTTAGCAGTGCTCTGGCATACTGGTTCTCAATCCTGGCTGCACTGCTGAATCACTTGAAAACATCCAGTACCAGGACCCCACTCCCTAAACATTCTGATTTAATAGGTCTGAGGTGAAGCTGTTTTAAAAGCTTCCCAGGTTATTCTAATATGTAGCTAGGGTTAAGAAAGACTGCTGGCTTATTATATTCTAGGGCAAATAAATTTGATTTAAACTTTCTCTTATTTTTCTTATTTAAGATTTTATTGCATGAAGTTCCCATTGAAGGACAGAAAAAAAAGAGAAAGAAAGTTTTGTTGGAAACTAAACTTCAAGGCAACAGTGAAATAACACAAGACATACTGGATTATGTAGTAGAAACCACCAAACCAATTTCTCCTGCAAACCAGGGTATCAGAGGTAGGAAACCTTTTTCATTCTTTCTTTCTTTCTTTCTTTTTTCTTAACACAGTTGATTTAAGTGCTTGTGGAAAAAGACATTTAAAAATATATTAAAATCAATTTATTTTTATGTTCCTTTCCATTTAAAAAAACTTGAAAAGGACTCAGAAATTTTTTTAAGGTACAGCCACGCCCCTTGAAGAAGTAACCTGAGAAAAGAAAAAGTAACCTGACTTTAATTTTTTTAAGTTAAAAAATATTTAAGTCACAGCGTTAATGATTTGTTCAAAAGAGACAGGATAACCAATGGATGGCATAAAACTAAAAGAAAGTAAAAACTACTTTTGCTAGAAGTATAGTTTCCTAGGTATCTTTGAACTGCTATTTTTATTTCTCTACGCCAGGACAGAGAAAACTATAAAGCTCTCTTCATAACTTAGTGAAAGTTAAGATTCATGGATTAGAGAGAGTCCTATAAATTACGAGGTAGCAGAGGTTTTCTTCCCATTTGGTCACAAAAAGAAAACTCTTTTCAAAGAGCCAAAGTGAACTACAGAAGTATTAACCCTGAAAGATTGAGGCCCCATTTAAAATGTTAGATAATGTATAGCCTGTGAAACTCATTAAAAATTAATGATCAGTTTTCTCAGGCCATAACCTCACATGAAGCAGATAGCAGTTAGAAGTTACAGAAATTATAAACTGTGTCCAAGGTTTAGGCATTACAATTAGAAAGGTAAAGCTAATTTCAGTTAAACAGCAGTTGAAAGAGTTGTTAGTGAGGTAAAGCATACCTCTTTAAAGCTTATTCAGTATTTTTTCTGTTTATTCATCTTTACAGAGATTAATTATCTAACTCATCTTGTTTTAGTACAGAGACTGTTTTTGTTGCAGAGATAAGGCTGAGTCCTGTGGTTTGATTTATTCGTTATTTTGTATATTTGTTCTATAGAGATAGTTAACTGTAAGCCTGTTTTTCATAACTTTTGGAGGTACCACATTCACCCTATTTTACCTCCACAATAGGGCCTGAAGGGTTTTTGTGGGTTGGGATTTTAAGCATTGTAACGCAAGATTATAATAAGTACCTGCATAAATTTATAGACCTTTGATATATATTCTGAATCCACAAAGAGCATCTCCTTTCTATAATTATCAGATTCACTTTTTAATAAAATGATCTAGAGATAGATCTTAACTAAAAGGGGACTATCTTTGTGGGCGACAAAGACATGTGAAAAGCTGTCTTGGATGCTACAAATTTGTCACTCTTTTCTACTGAAGTCTTGGACTTCTCTGATATTTTCATCCAGACTTGTTTTACTATTGCTAAATTGCCATAGTTATCAAGATCTATCCTGAGATCAAATTCCTGAAACAAAAGTCCAATGAACCCAAATCACATATTTAAGCTGAAATAGGCAAGTCATAATTGGCTATGAATTAGCCAAATTCCACCGCTTGGTCCATTCACCCAGAAGAAGGGATGGAAGTGATATCAGTGTTAACAAAAATGCCTCCTGTCCCAGAGGGCTGGGTAGTTTCTCTTAGCAGAAGTTAAGTGGACAGGCACCCGAAACATGTCTAGCACAATTATGCCTATATTAGTAAAATGTACTAATATTTTTTCAGGTAGCTTTTAATAATAGAAATTAAAATACAGACATTTTACTTAACTAAATAGACAGTTATATTAATGAGCCATACCATATCCTAGCTATCTTAGTCAATTGAGTTTTTCTAAACGTATGAAATATTTTCATAGATTAATATGATTCCTTATATAAGCATCACATGACAATCACAAATTATTTCATAATAGTAGGTCTTACCTTTTTATGCAGTGCTATTTATAATTTACAAAACACTACCACACTTACTTATTCATGAAATTATTAGATTGGTCCCATGAGTTGTATATGGTCATTTTCACATCTATAAAATGCAGCCTGGCTGGTGTGGCTCAGTGGTTGAGCATCCACCCATGCAGCAAGAGGTTACTGGTTCAATTTCCAGTCAGGGCACATGCCCAGGTTGTGGGCCCGATCACCAATGTGAGGTATGCAGGAGGCAGCCAATCGATGTTCTCGCTCATCAATGTTTCTTATCTCTCTCCATCTCCCTTCCTCTCTCTCTAACATCAATAAAAATTTAAAATAAATAAAATGCAGACATAGGTTGTCACTTGCTAAAATAATATTCCCACTAGTGGAGGAGTTAAGACTAGAACCTTCATGTCCCAACTTGTAGTCAGCTCCCCCCACCCCACGTCAGATCTCAGTTACAGCTATAATTTGCAAAGTAGGCAGTTAAACAATGGAACAGAACTAGATTTGGAGAAGCAGCGAGGCAAGAAAGATTACGTAGGACAAGACTTCAAGCCAGGCAAAAAGAATATTGCCTCTGGAATTTATTAGAATGTTATTCTATATCTAACATTTATATTTTATACAAGAATCCATTTTATAAAATAATTGGGGGCTGTAATAATAATGAGCCATAATAATCACAAATATTGACTCCAGTATTTTGTGAATAAATGAAGCTGCTTGAACTCTTATATTATCTACCTGTCCACAGAAGGCATCCAGCCAGGGTCAGGAACAAGGTTCTATTTCTTGGGGTGGGGAGATTGGAAGGCGTGATAAAAATTATGGCAAAGGTATCTAGAAGATGAGAGATTTTAGAGTACAAGACTTGTAGATTATTATTTATGTCCCCCTTGCTGCCAAATAGGAAAAACAGACTAAGAATGGTGGTTATAATTCAAAACAATAGTTTGTAGCCCAATCAGATTTTAATAAAAATCAGAAGTTGAGGGCAGAGGTTGAAGATTAAGTGAAAAGGTGCTAAACTTAAAGATTTTGTAACTTATATATACTACCCTTCTTAGCCAGCTTAGACTGTGCTAAAATTCTTACCATCTACATCGCCACTGAGTGAGGAAGTATATGCCTCTTGAGCCTGCAGGATGCCTTGCTGTTCAGCTGTTCTGTCAGTCCTTAGCAGGACAGTTTTTCTTGCTATGCATGGGGAGTTTCTCTTCTGCTGAGTCAAGACCAGGACCATGAGTCTATTGGCTGATTGTCCACAAAATGAATATTATCAGAGTTACCAGTTTTTATTATGGCAAATTGACTGTTTTTATATTTTAATTCCTCTTCTTACCTTTTTAAAAAAATTCTAATTCTCAAGGTAATTTATAAAATTTAAAAGCCAATTATTTTTTATCTTTACTGATTTTTCAAAAAATGTTTAGGAAAACGAGTGGTACTATTGAAGAAATTTCCTCTGGATGGGGAGAAGATGGGCAGAGAAGCAGCATTATTTATTGTTCCATCAGTTGTCAAAGGTAAAGTTCAAATTTTATCTTACGAATTTTTCTGTGCCTTATATGCTAAGTTAAAATCTATTGAGGAATTTAGGAATTTGCATTCGTAGTTAATACTCTAAGAGTGTGTTATAAAAGACATGTTGTTAATTAATGGAAGATGGAAAAATTTGTTATTTAAAGATGTTTTGATTTTAAAGCAGTATTCAGGCTTCTGGACTGAACAATAATGTTTTTGTTTCTGTTTTTAAAAATAGAATAAAGAAGTAAGGAGGGAAGCCATAATTAAAACTAAAAGTTGTCAGATTATGATAAGGGGTTTTTCAAAAGATATGCTGTAGGTAGAATGGAAATAGATATTTATGTATTTTGGAAAATTAAGTGATTATGATCAGGACCTATCTAGTATTTGGGACAAGAAAGTGTCAGTAATAATTTTAAAACATTCTGCCCAACAGCGGTGGCAATATTTAAAGAACTTATATTTAATATGAAAATTTAATTTGAGTCTTTGACATCTAGAATAATAGAAGCATTGAGTTTCAATGCAGACCTTTCAGCGCACTAATTTGTGGCCCTGTGCAAATTACCTCTTTAAGCCTCAGCTGTTTATTTGCAACATGGGTTTCTGCTCCTACTTGGTCCATTGTGCTGGAAGAACTCAGTGAAGTATTAGATGTGAAAAATCACTTTGGAACCTATATAAAGAGTACTAGCCTCATGTAAGGTAGCAATAATTCTGATTTTATAGTAATGACCCTCTGTGGACATCCCATCAGCTTGCTGCTACACATGTATGTTATTAGCGTGCTCTAGCATTACAGATATACTTTTTTCCCAGCCATACTTAGGTGAAAAAGTTCAGTATTTTATCTTTTTTTTTTAAATATGTTTTTTATTGATTTTTTAGAGGGAGAGGAAGGGGGAGAGAGAGAGAGAAACATCGATGTAAGAGAGAAACATGATCGGCTGCCTCCTGCATGCCCCTCACTGGGGATCGAGCCTACATCCTGGTCATGTGCCCTGACCAGGAATCGAACTGGCATCTCTCAGTCTGTGGGAGGATGCTCAATCCACTGAACCACACCAGCCGGGCAAAGTTCAGTATTTTAAATGGTGTTGGAAATCTTATTAATCAGAGTTTTATTACATTGTTGAGAAAGAGAAAGAGGAAATAATTTCTTCAATTCTCCAAGATTCTAAATGCTGCATTCACCCAAGTGGATAAGGTCACAGAGCTGCCCATCATTTGAATCCAGGTGTTCTAATTCAAAATCTAAAGTAGTTTCTGTTATACTTAATAATTTTCATAAACATACTATATACTTTTAAATAAAAAACACATTTGTAAACCATTTATATGATGGCTTAATTCTTCATTTTTCTTTTCCAGATAATACTAAATATACATATACTCCAGGATGCCCAATTTTTTACTGCTTACAAGATATTATGCGAGTCTGTAGTGAATCCAGCACTCACTTTGCTACTCTTACAGCAAGGATGTTAATAGCCTTGGATAAGTAAGAACTGCCATTAAAAATACTTTCTAATAAATCAAATACATGTTGATAGTAGAAATTAGCTCTGATAGATACCAACACTTTGGGAAGAAAATAATGAAATTAATAATACATGTATTAATAAATGCTAAGTTTAAAAAAATTAAATTTATCAAGGTAACAGTGGTTAATAACATTATGCAAATTTCAGGTGCACAGCATTATAATTCATTATCTGTATACTCTATTATGTGCTCACAACCCAAAGTCTGGTTTCCTTCCCATATCATATATTTGACCCCTTTTAACCAATTCACCCTCCCCCCACTTCCCTTTCTCTCTGGTAACTACCATTCTGTTGTCTGTATCTATGAGTTTGTTTTGTTAATTCATTTGTTGCTTTTTGTTTTATATTCCATATATAAGTGAAATCATAAGGTTTTTGTCTTCTGTCTGACTTACTTCACTTAGCATAATTCCCTTAAGATCCATCATGTTGCAAATGACAATGTTTCATTGTTTTTTTATGGCTGAATAGTATTCCATTCTATATATATGCCACATCTTTATCCATGTGTTGATGGGCACTTAGGTTATTTCTATGTCTTGGCTTTTGTAAATAAAGCTGCAGTGAACATAAGGGGAACATAAATCTTTACAAATTAGTGTTTTTATATTTTGGGGGTAGATACCCAGAAGGGGAATTGCTGGATCATATGGTAGTTCTATTCTTAATTTTTTTTATGGAACCTCCATACTGTTTTCCATAGTGGCTGCACCAATTTATATTCCCACCAACAGTGCCCGAGGGTTTCTTTTTCCCCACATCCTCGTCAGTACTTATTTCTTGTCTTTTTAATAATAGCCATTCTAACAGGTATGAGGTGATATTTCATTGTGGTTTTGATTTGCAAGAAATGGTAAGTTTTTGAAGTATAATATAAAAATGAAAAACTCCAGAGACAGGATTGTCCTTGTTTGCTTGCAACATGTTAATTTTATCTTAAAAAATGACAGAGACTGCCTTCTCTCTCTCTTTTTTTTTTTTTTTTGTTAATTCTCACCCGATGATAATTTTCCATTAATTTTTACATAGAGTGGAACGGAGGGAGGGGGAAAGAGACAGAGAGAGAGACAGAGAAACATCGATGTGAGAGAGACCCATCAATTGGTTGCCTCCAGCACGAACTCAACCCTGCAACCCAGGTACATGCCCTTAACAGGAACCCGAGACCCTTTGATCTTCAAGCCCACACTCTAACCACTGAGCCAAACTGGCATGGGCGAGACTGCCTTGTCTTAATTTTAAGATTCCTTTGTTATAAAACTAGATTTAATATTGAGTTACTCTTGTCAGTGAACAAGTTTTTTAACCTATCATCCTTTGTCTTTCTGTGACAATAGGGCTAATGTACCTGCATTCTCAGTGCTTTAAATTTTAAAAGTGCTTTGTGTTTTTTGAAAGGGGTTTTTATTATTATAATGGTATATACATTTTTAAAAGTAGTTTGCTGTGTCCATTAACAAAAATTTTATTAATAGTAAAGCCCTGGCCGGTTTGGCTCAGCGGTTGGAGCGTCGGCCTGTGGTCCAGAGAGACCCAGGTTCGGTTCCCGCTAAGGGAACGTACCTCGGTTGCAGTTTGTCCCCGGCCCTGGTTGGTCGTGCGGGATGCAGCCACTCGATGTGTCCCTTTCACGTCGATGTTTCTCTCTCTCTCTCTCTCTCTTCCTCTCTCTCCCTCCCACTCTATCTGAACAAAAAATGGAAAAATGTCCTTGGGTGAGGATTTAAAAAAAAAAAAATAGTAAATGAAGTACTAACCAACATTAATTAAAATTATAAAGACCTGCATATTAGAAAGTATCACATATCAGAATTGGGTAAGTATTCTACTTTTATTTTTACTTTTGAACAAATATTTCATCTACTATCTCTTCTTTCTGTTTTGCCAGGTGGTTAGATGAACGTCATGCACAGTCTCACTTTATTCCAGCTTTATTTCGACCATCTCCTCTTGAGCGGATAAAAACGAATGTCATAAATCCTGCATATGCTACTGAATCAGGTCAGACAGAAAACTCACTACATATGGGCTATAGTGCACTAGAAATAAAGAGCAAAATGTTAGCCCTAGAGAAAGCAGATACCTGTATTTACAACCCTTTGTTTGGATCAGATCTTCAATATACAAACCGGGTAAGAAGTGAATGAGTTTTGGCTCTGATTTCAAAAGCCATTTAATCTCAAATGTAATGTTTTCTCCCTGAGATAAATGTGTCTATTACTAACTGTAAATATTAAGGTAACAGCCATACTTAGCTCTATTTGTATATATTAAAGTCAAGTATCTAAAGCTCTTAAAGTTTTTTTCTGTTTTGTTTTATTTTCCCTTTCTAGGTTGATAAAGTGGTAATAAATCCATACTTTGGTCTAGGAGCTCCAGACTACTCAAAAATCCAAATTCCCAAACAGGAAAAATGGCAGAGAAGCATGAGCAGTGTCACAGAAGACAAGTACTATTTTGGTTTTATTCCACATTGTTTTTTAAAAACTTATATTCTACCATTACATTGTTTAAAATGATATGTACAATTAATATGTAATATAATCATTGCGTAAGTGATTTAGTTTGTAGCTGCTCAGTGATATATAGCTTTCAATTTGTTTTTATGAATAGGGAACGACCGTGGGTAGATGATTTTCCTCTCCATCGAAGTGCCTGTGAAGGAGATTCAGAATTATTAACTCGTCTTCTCAATGAAAGATTTTCAGTCAACCAGTTAGATAATGACCACTGGGCACCCATTCATTATGCATGCTGGTAAATAGATTACTTATTATTTTCCTTTTAGAGAGAATGAATCCTTAGTTATAAATGTTAGTGCTCCTTTTCAAAACTATTCTCATTCCAGCCACTTCTTTTCTACCATGTTTGCCTTATGAGCTTTCTATTTAGATCTTTAATTACTGTATATGTGCCTTTATTCAGAATTGCTAGGTCTGCCCCATGGTTAAGGTATAGTTACTGCTCTCAGGCATTACCAGGTCATACAGAAGGATGGCTAATGATTAGAAAGTGTCATTGCACAGGACAAGGACCCTTATTTATCCTTGCAATTTTTATTGCTTTGTATTGGAGGTATGTTATGTTTGTTTATCCTTACTATAAAATTTACATGTGTTAACTACTTATAATTTGACCTCGCATTATGTTAGAAAAGTATCCTTTTAGTTCTTTGGGATGCTGTGGTATCAGGAAACCCCTTTATTAGAATCAATGCCTTCTTCTTCTTTTTTTAAATAATGAGATAGATAAGCTCACAGGATTGAGTTTAGCTCTTTCCACTAGTTGCCCACTGTAGGTCTTGCTCACGTACTTTTCTCACATGATAGTAATTCTTCCCCTCAGTTGGACTGAGTTCTTATATTTGTGTTCATAGCAGTAGTTAACCATTTGCTATAGCCCATCCTTTAGAGAGGATGTAATAAAGTTATTTACCACTATTTCTTATGGAAAAGTTGCTTTTGACTTATTGGTTAAGTGAACTTCTTTGGCTCATTTAAGAAGTGCCTATATTATTTACTGCTTGTTAAATGTCCACACTTAGCTACATGACATTAAGCATGGTACTTCACTTCACCTCTTTGCCTCTCAGGTTTTTTTAAACTATATGTAAAATGCATTAATTAGATAATTTCCAGAGGTCTTTTCAGCTCAAATTCTTTTGGTTTCACTGATTCAAACATTTGTGTTCAAGAAGATAAATTCAGTTGCTTTAAATATACATCTTTTCTCCGCTTAAAATAGACCGTTTCCTTAAAAACATGCTCCTTTGTTCAGTAAATATGCTCTTAATTTTTTTCTCCTTAAAAATATGCTTCTTTATTCTATACATGTATTCTTTTTATTTTTTAAATTATTTTATTTTATTTTTAATTTTTTAAAAATATTTTTAAATTGATTTTCGAGAGAGAGGAAGGGAGAAGAAGAGAGATAGAAATATCAGTGAGAGTGAAACATCCATCAGCTGTCCCCTCCCTGCCCCCTACCAGGGATCGAGCCAGCAACCCCAACATGTGCC
Source organism: Tadarida brasiliensis (assembly GCA_030848825.1). Lineage (NCBI taxonomy): Eukaryota > Metazoa > Chordata > Mammalia > Chiroptera > Molossidae > Tadarida > Tadarida brasiliensis. The sequence continues at coordinate 68,752,593 of CM061267.1, read as the reverse complement.
CTGATGGGGAGTCTAACCAGCAACCAAGCCTGCATTTTTAATTGCCTACTGAACTAGTTTAGTCACTCGTTTTTTGTGCATAAGGCAATTTAGAGAATGCAAAGATACCTACCCTCAAGGAATTTCCAGGCTGATAGAGAAGAAATGCATATAAACAAGGGTAAAAGTAGATAAAATGAAGTCCCATAAAAGAAGAAAAAATAAAATGCTAAAATGGAGTCAGAAAATGGAAAAGGTAGATTTTAAACTGTTTCAGAGAAATAATAGAATTTAACATGAGCAAAAAGTCACATGAATAAGAAGTGGTAGGACACAAGTGGCAGGTTCAGGGCATAGGAAAACCATAGGGTATGTGAAGGAGAAGAAGGGAAAGTTGAGGGCAGATCAGATCAGTTTTGAAGATGTGTCAATTTCCCCTCAAATGCACCATATCTAAAAACAAATTTCCTTTCCTCTTCTCCCCTCCCACCCATTTATTTCCATACAATGAATTACTTTTCCACCATTCCTTCAAACTGAACCTTTACGTAAGTGTTTGGCTGTAACCAAATGTTAGACTCACTATGGCTGGCACATGTTTTCTACTTTTCTGGGTCCTTGCTTTCTTATTTCTTTCCCACTACCTAAAATATTTTAACTCTCTTCAGTATCTCTTCAGTTCATTCCTATTTAAAATCCTGTTCAAATTGTTCATCTATCAGAACTCTTTATAGGACCATCTTAGACTGAAATAATCATCTCCCTTTTCCAACATTTTTTAAAGCATTAATTATATACTATCTTGATTTGACAAGTATATAGGTACCTTATTTTGTTGGTTGGGATCCTAAACTGTTAATTAAATTTTAGAGCAATATATAACTATCCCATGTTTTTGTTTGACTTCTCTGATTACATTATACTCCTTTATCAGAGGAGAAACTGTATTTTACATATCTTTGTGTGTCACACATTTCTCAATATAACAGCTACATACAGAATTATGTCTTTGGGCCTAGTTTTTAAATCAGAGTAAGGCCTTTGTGAAAAGCATTAAGTATATAAGTTATTTTCTGATTCTGAAAAATTTTTTTTTTAATCCTCACCTGAGGATATTTTGCTATTTATCTTCAGGTAGAGAGAGAGGGAGAGAAAGGGAAAGAGAGAGAAACATCGACATGAGAGGGACACATCGACTGGTTAACCTCCCACATGACCCCAACCAGGGCCGGGGACTAACTGCAACCGAGGTACGTGCCCTTGGCTGGAATCAGACCCAGGACTCACTGGTCTGCGGGCCAACGTTCTACCACTGAGCCAAACCAGCCAGGGCTGATTCTGAACAAATTTTTGACTAAAACTTCTATCTCTATATAATTTTTGGACTTTACTTTGTGTGCTATATCTTTTGTTTGAGGTTATATTTTCTTCGAGTTGATCAGAAGTAAACACTGTTGAACTGAACCAGAATAATTCATAAGAAATCAGTTCGTAGATACTGAAAATATTTTTCAGTGTCTTAATCCCTTGCTCTCTGCCTAGGAAAAACTTAGATTTCTTTGAGATGTCTTCTAAAATTTGTAGTTTACAGATGACTTTTTTAGGTGCTTTTTAATTTTTTTAGGCTTGGAAAAGTTGAGGCCACTCGTATATTGTTAGAGAAAGGAAAGTGCAATCCAAACCTTTTAAATGGACATCTTAGTTCTCCTCTTCATTTTGCTGCTGGAGGAGGACATGCTGAAATAGTACAGATTCTCTTAAACCATCCAGAAGTTGACAGAGTAAGTTATTTTCCAGATTTTTTTTTTATGTTTGAGCAGTGAATAACAAGTAATGACACTAAAATGTTCAATAGTATACTTGAGAGCTTAGCTGAAAAACAAAAACAAATTTCACTTACTATATAGAATAAGTATTATGTATAAGCTTTGCTTTTGTACATAAACATGTTTTATTGTGGTACAATATAATAGGCCTTGCATAAAATTTACCATTTAAGCCATTTTTAGGTGTACAGTTCAGTGGCATTATGTACATTCATAATACTGTGTAGTCTTCACCACTGTCCATCTCTAGATTGTACATAAAATTTACCCTCTTTTCATTTTGTATTGTATTTCTTCAAAATTTATTTAAGAGTGAAAAAGATTTTCTACCCACTTTCTAGAATTTGTATTAACAAGTATTTTGTGAAGGGAAAAATAATAGTTTTAACAAAACCTTTGTTGTATTTATTATCAGAACTTTTAAAAAATAATAATTACATTGATTAGTGCTTTGTCTTTCATATTTGGCAATTCATATTTATTTTAAGTATAGCATGTACTAAGTATGATTAATATTTACTCGCTACTTGAGAATAGTCTTTTTTTAATCAAACTTTGATATTTTCCCATATATTTATAATGCTTTTTTTCCTTTATCTTCTTTCCCCCCACATTTCTAGCACATAACAGACCAACAAGGAAAATCCCCTTTAAATATTTGTGAAGAAAACAAACAAAATAATTGGGAAGAAACTGCAAAATTGTTGAAGGAAGCCATTAACAAACCAGTAAGATTTATCTTCATAGTAGAGCCAAGCATCCTACTTAAATTAATAAGTAATTTGGGGATCTATGGAAAGAGTGGAAGGATGAATGGCTGAATGGCTGCTTTACTGCTTTTATAAAATTCCGTGGTTAGACTTCATAAGTATTAAATTTGTTATCATCCATAACACTTGGACATTTACTGTTATATAACAAAATGAAACTTGCATAAATAAACCTTTTAATCACTTAAAATTAATCTGATTTCCAGTATAATCTCTATACTTGGTGTGCTAATTACAAATTATAATCTGTCTGTTCATTGAAGCATATGTCTCTACGTAGGCCTTCTCAGCAATATTCTATATTTGTAAATACTGACATTAACATTATTCATTAATTTAGTTTCAGCAAGTTACTTATCTATTATAGATTCATTTTCCTCTTCAAGAAAGTGAATGGGTTAAAATAGGAAATTTCCTAGCATTTTTGTTCTGCCTATTCAATCTGGCCTTTCCATCTAATTATGTCCAAAATAATTAGCAGTGACATTAAGGTAGAAAAGAATTAACAATTAGAAAAAACTCAATCCTAAAAGTTATAGTGATGATAAATCTATCATCAATTTTAAAACAGTTTGAGCCTGGCCGGTTTGGCTCAGCGGTAGAGCGTCAGCCCACGGACCAATGAGTCCCGGGTTCAATTCCAGCCAAGGGCACATACCTAGGTTGCGGTTCGTCCCCCGCCCTGGTCCGGGTCATGCAGGAGGCAACCAATTGATGTGTCTCTGTCACGTCAATGTTTCTCTCTCTCTCCCTTTGTCTCCCTCTCTCTTTACCTGAAGATAAATAGAAAAATATCCTCAGGTGAGGATAAAAAAAAAACGGTTTGAAAACTTGCAAGTCAGATAAAAAGGATTCATACCAACAGATACAGGATAAAAGTTTGATACCAACAGATATAACCCACATGTCTGAGCCTTTCCAGACATTCCCAAAACTAGACAATAAGCCTTTGTTGACTATTTCTGTGAATTTAACACCATGAAATGCTGAAAGTGGTAAATGAGAAAGAATATATGATCTCTCCCTTTAAGGTTAATTATATACTCATACACATTTTGTCAAAACACTATCCATGAGCACAAGGGCAAGAAAATAGATAAGTGGTATAGGCACCCTTATGTTATACTTCATTGCAATTTCTTTTCTAATTGTATAGTTAAAACACTTTTTTTCTTGGCATATTTTTTATATTGCAATGTACAGATAAAAGGAATAAGGTACTTTTATCCAAAATGAACTGTCCTGGCCCTGGCCGGTTTAGCTCAGCGGTTGGAGCGTCGGCCTGCGGACCAGAGAGTCCCGAGTTCGGTTCCCGCTAGGGGCATGTACCCAAAAAAAAAAAAAAAGAAGACAAAATGAACTGTCCTGGAAGTTGTTTGGAGGCAGCAGTTAACTTCCCATAACAACAAAAATGTATTGAGAACATCATTTGTCTCTGGGATTTTCTAAACTGGAGGAAAAAAACTGGCTCAAGGTCCATTGCTCATAATTTCTACCTGCAAAGTCTTTTATCACAGATTACTTTTAGGACCAATATTGCTATAATTTGTGGCCTACAAGACTCATGAGGTACTTGACTAACACCAGATTTAATTAACCAATGTATATCCTCCATTTGATACTTACATTGTACACAACTTTTAAAAATCTTCTCAGAAGATTTTGAAGTTGAATTTTTTAAAAAACTTATTTGCCTTAGTTTCTGAAACTTATTTGACCATGGAATGTCCAGAGGAAAACATGTTAGAAAATATAAATAATACAAGTAAAATTTTTAAAAATATTGCCAGCAGATTCTCACTTGAAGCAGTTTTTCTGATATTTTTCATGTTAGAAATCTATGTTAAGCAAGTGAAGTTGAAATTAAAGCATTTTGTTGGATCGGGTTGTATAATTTCTAATCAGGTTGCATAATATATTTTCATTCTTTGTTCTAGTATGAAAAAGTTCGAATATATAGAATGGATGGATCATACCGTTCTGTTGAACTGAAGCATGGGAATAATACCACAGTTCAACAGATAATGGAAGGAATGCGTCTCTCTCAAGAAACACAGCAATATTTTACTATTTGGATCTGTTCAGAAAACCTCAGTAAGAAAGTTCTTACTTTGTTGTATAAACCTCAATATTCTTTTTTGAGAGTGGGTTAGTAAATTTCAGTATAACATCAGTTTATTACTGACTTTTAAATTTTGAAATGATACAGTGCTCTTCTCTTTTATATAAATTATTAGTGCTCAAACTGTTGAAACAGATAAACCTCTGGGCCCAACCTCTCCTCGTAACCCCCACTTTATTCAAACAATGTTTTAAGTGGTAAAAACAAAAACATTTCTTCTCTGGCAATGGAATTTGATTTGAATGCCATTAAACATGGTGCTCATCCAACTTGCCTTTATTTTCAGTGCTCAAAATAATACAAAAATTTTTTTCTTATTAATTTTCTTTCAGATCTTTTTATTTAAAATCAATCTAATGTCACTATAGATTTGTCTCAAAATATTGCAAATACATAAAGGATTTAATTGAGGTGGTTGCGATTGGTTATCGAATGGTTTAATTGTTTTTTTTTAAACCATATACTACTGATTGTATCATAATTAAATAGGTTATCATGGAATTAAGGATCTGAAATAGATTTAGTAAATTTTATTTCTTTTAAGAATTCTCATAATACTTATATTCTTAAAAACAAAAGCAATTAACCCTTAAGTTGGGTAAGCAATATTGATTAAAGTCAATATTGTTTTAAATTTAGACTTCTAATTTGTGTGTATTCAGTACTTAAGTGCAGAGAGTTTAATATAAAGTTTCTGTGCATTGATATAATTGATTTATTTTTACATTATCATTTATAAAAGGAAAGATGTTTTTCAGGCCTTCAGCTCAAACCTTATCATAAACCCTTGCAACATGTTCGGGACTGGCCAGAAATACTTGCTGAATTGACTAATTTGGATCCTCAAAGGGAAACACCACAGCTCTTCCTAAGAAGGGATGTGAGACTTCCTTTGGAAGTTGAAAAAAAGGTTTGCTTGGAAATCTTACTACAGTCATGTAAATGTACAGAATGTATTGAGTTCCTATAGTAAGCACTAGAGGCAGAAATTGTGCTCTTCCTGTACAGGTGGGGTTCACTTCTGTTTTTCTGTTCAGTCCTTACATCCCTTTGGTAAGTGGTAGAATTAGAGTCAGACTGCCTTATAAAGCCCCTGGATGGCCCTGGCCGCTTTGGATCAGTGGTTAGAGCGTTGGCCTGCGGACCAAAGAGTCGTGGGTTCAAGAAGGTCAAGGGCATGTACCTTGGTTGCAGTTTGGTCCCTGGCCCTGGTCGGGGTCATTCGGGAGGCAGCCAATTGATGTGTCTCTCTCACATCAATGTTTCTCTTTCTCTCTCTCTCCCCCTCCCACTCTATCTGAAGATAAAATGGAAAAATATCCTCGGGTGAGGATTAAAAAAAATATATATATATATATAAAGCCCCTGGTTGGTTTTTCTGTTTTTACTTCTCTTGTCTTAGAATGCAAAAGAAATAAGAGAATATATCCTAAAGAGAATTAGCAACCAAATGGAAGACAAATTATACAAAAAATTTTTTTCAGAATAGTTAGAAAGTATAGTGTCAAAGATAAACTTAATAAAGGGCTAATCAGATGTGTATATTTCAAAGGATCAAAGAGATACCTTGGTGTGGGGGAGAACAGAAAAGAACATACTAAGAGCAGAAGATTGTGTTTGCAAAGAGGACATAAAAAATTGTTCTCGATAGTAAGTAACTATTCTCAACTCAAGCAGAGAACTATATAGATACTAAAAGAAGAGAATACAGTTTACATTTGATAAAAAAGATCTGTTCCGCCCGGCTGGTATGGCTCAGTGGTTGAGCATCGACCCATGCACCAAGAGGTTGCCAGTTCGATTCCCGGTCAGGGCACATGCCCAGGTTGTGGGCCCGATCCCCAGTGGGGGGCATGCAGGAGGCGACCAATCGATGTTCTCTCTCATTGATGTTTCTGTCTCTCTCTCCCTCTCCCTTCCTCTCTGTCTAAAATCAATAAAGAAAAAAAATTAAAAAAAAAAAAAAAGATCTGTTCCAAACAAGTATGTTTGGATTTGAATTAGACCGTAAATGTTAGAGGAGAGGTGATATAATGCCATCTGAAGGACGAATGGACAAGGAGGAAACCTAAGGGAGATATTACAAGTTAAACTAGGTATGATAGTCTAAATACAGTGGTAGCTATGAAAATTGGGGTAGGAAGGGAGTTCCAAGGTCTTATAACTGTGAAAACAATATATAGTGCATTTCCTGATTCTTTATTCAAGGAAACAAGGTTAAGCAAATTTCAGCACAAGAAAATTTCAGTGACCATGTCCAAACTTGGTAAATGTTTTGTACCTGACTACTCACATTGTCCTTCTTAGATAGATTTGATCCTGTTAGCCAAATATGCTGGGAGGTATATAAAAACTTGTATGAAATTTATCAGAAACTAAGATCTTGATTATTCATTAAAAATATATTAGAATCGCAATCAACATAGCAAACTAGGAATAGACAGGAACTTCCTCAATATGATAAATAGCGGTTATGAAAAACTCACAACTAACATCATACTCAATATTGAAAGACTGACAAACAGCAGTCCTCTTAAGATCAGAAACAAGACAAGGATGCCTGTTTTCACCACTGCTATTTAACATAGTACTAGAAGTTTTAACCAGAGCAATTATTCAAGAAATAAAAGACATCCAAATAGGAATGGAAAAACTAAAACTCTCTATTCACAAATGACATGATCCTATGTTTTAGAAATCCCTAAGAATCCACAAGAAAGCTATTAGAGCTAATAAATGGATTCAACAAAGTTGTAGGGTACAAATATCAGTTGTTTCTATACACCAGCAACAAACAATCCAGAAAAAGAAATTAAGAAATCCATTTAAAAAGCATTAAAAGGGTTCGGCCGGTGTGGCTCTGTGGTTGCCTGTTCAATTCCCAGTCAGGACACATGCCCAGGTTGTGGGCCAGATCCCCAGTGGGGGCATGCAGGAGGCAGCCAATCGATGTTCTCTCTCATTGATGTCTCCCTCTCTCTCTCTCTTTCTCTCTCTCCCCCTCCCCCTTCCTCTCTCTCTAAAATTAATAAAGGAGAAACATTTTTTTAAAGCATTAAAAGGCCCAGCCAGTGTGGCTCATTTGGTTGAGCCTCAGCCCATGCATCTGGAGGTCGCTGATTCAATTTCCAGTTGGGGCACATACTCAGGTTTTGGGCTCAATCACCAGTAGGGGGTGTTAAGGAGGCAACTGACCCGTGACTCTTTAGTCCACGGGTCAATGCTCTAACTGCTGAGCCAAACCGACCAGGGCAGCAGCATTCTTTTAGGATGAAAGTAGCCTGATTTTATTTAAAAAGAACAATTGTTTACTAATACTCACTGAACATACTATTAGGAATTATAACTCAGCTGAGACTCTGCAAATTCACTAAGTCAATTTTTATTAGAAAAATGTTTTCTTTCTATCTGTTATCTAACATTTTATTTTGACACATTAAAAATCCATAGGAAAGTTGAAAAAGTAAAAAAATCTATACCATATACCATTCATTCAATCACTGATTGTTAAGATTTTGCTACATTTGCTTCATCTTTTCTCTCTTTTCTTTGTGAACCATTTAAAAGTGAGTTGCAGACATTATGGTACTTTATCCCTGCATATTTCAATATATATCTCCGAAGGACATACCTATGTACTGCACTACTATTTAGAACTTAATAAAACGTGTATGTCTATAATAACATAATATCAGATCCATATTTAGATTTCTCCCAATTGTTTCAAAGTTTGTTTGTTGTTGTTTTTTTTTTTTTCATTTTTTGTTCAGATAGAGTGGGAGGGAGAGAGAGGAAGAGAGAGAGAGAAACATCGACGTGAAAGGGACACATCGAGCGGCTGCCACCCGCACGACCAACCAGGGCCGGGGACAAACTGCAACCGAGGTACATGCCCTTAGCGGGAAATGAACCCGGGTCTCTCTGGACCGCAGGCCGACGCTCTAACTCCTGAGCCAAACTGGCCAGGGCCCAATTGTTTCAAAGTTTTGTATAGCTCCCACCTATAGGATCTAGTCAAGGTTCATTCATGCTCTGAATTTGATTATCTCGTTAGTCTCTTGTAATCTAGAAAAATTCCCTCCATTTTTCTTCCAAGAAATTGTTTTTTTTATATTTGGAGTATTATAAGATATTGTTTTAGTTAGTATGACAAAAATAATCTTTACCATAAGGAATTTGGATCATGTGAGTTATATTTGGAAGTATTTTAAGTATTCATTCAGAAACTCTGTCATTGGTGATTATTTCCAAGTAGAACTATATTCTCTAGGGTAGCATTTTCTTAGTTTGTGTTAATCTTATAGGATAAACTGAAACTTTAAAGTTTCTTAAACCTAAAAAAAATCATATGCTCTCCTTTAGTGTTATTTGAAAGTGAAAAGTATTTTTAGTCAAATAAAACATGTTTGTCCTAAACTTTTTTTTTTAATTTTTTTTCTTTATTGATTTAAGAGAGAGGAAGGGAGAGGGAGAGAGAGAGAGAAATATCAATGAGAGAGAACATCGATTGACCACCTCCTACATGCCTCCCACTGGGGATCTGGCCCAAAACCTGGGCATGTGCCCTGACTGGGCACTGAACCGGCGACCCCTTGGTACATGGGTCGACGCTCAACCACTGACCCACACCAGCTGGGCTATCCTAAACTTTTTAAACTACACATACCCTTCTGGGAATTAACACACTTTTATCCTCTTTGTGTTTCTCTACTATATTGTATGAAGCATAGATCATAGAAAAATGTTTGAGGAATATAAAGAATTTAAGTAAACTTGTGCTACAAATTATCCATGTCCATAAACTGATGAAAATTTTATTGGACTGTGAATCAGAGGGTAGCAAACTATGGCCTATTGTCATATCTGACCTGCTGCCTATTGTTGTATATCCTGCAAGTTATTAATGGTTGAAAAATTTAAAAGAACAGTATTTCATGTCATGTGAAAGTTTATGAAATTCAGATTTCAGTATCCATGTATAAAGTGTTATTGGAATACCACCACACCCAATTTTTGATGCAGTGTCTGTGGCTGCCTTTGTGCTGATAGTAGCAGAGTTGAGTAATTGTAAGAGACTGTATGGCTCACAAAGCTTAAAATAGTACTGTCTGGCCTTAATAGAAAAAAATTTTCAACCCCTGCTCTTAAGCAATAACAGCTTATTTATATACAAATATATCATTTTTACTTTTCCATATTAGATAATGACAAGTTGTACATTTGTAACAGGAAATTGTAGCTTATAACCAAACTATACTTTTTCCTTTTAAGATCGAAGACCCACTAGCTATTCTTATTCTGTTCGATGAAGCCAGATATAATCTATTGAAGGGCTTTTATACAGCTCCTGATGCCAAACTGATAACATTGGCAAGTCTGTTGTTGCAAATAGTTTATGGAAATTATGAGAGTAAGAAACATAAGCAAGGTTTCCTAAAGTAAGTATTTCCTGATGTGTGGTCTTGTGCTATGCTTAAGATTCAGTTTAACCAAGAAAGTTTAGAAATAAAATATTTATGCATTAGTTTGGAATTAAATACAGTCAGCCCTCTGTATCTGTGGGTTCCACATTTATAGATTCAACCAACCACAGATTGAACCCTGGAATACAGAGGGCTGACTAAGGGATTGAGCATCCTTGGGAGTCCCGGAACCAATCCCCCTCAGATACCAAGGGACAACTATAATACAAGGCATGGAGTGAGAAGGGGGGAAAATTATATATATATGTGTGTATATATATATATATACACACACACACATACACATATATATATACACACACACACATATATATATATTTTAAAGCATTCTTTAAGTTATACTCTCTCCAAAGTTATTTTTCTTATATTTCACTATAGTTTGATAATCCTTATACTTTCTAAATTTATCCTTCTTTACTTTATGTTTAAATAAGTTCAATAAAATGTAAATGACTAGTAGGAAAATGTTATAAAGCAAATGCATTTAAGAATCCCACCACAAAATGTAGTTTCATGTTGAGAGAAGACAGTGAGGTTTTAGCACATTTAAAGTTTGTTTATTGTGGTTTTCAATTTTCAAAAATATTTTGTGGTTATTGAAAGAAGGAACATTTCTCTAAATTGAGTGATGTTAAGATTGTGGCTTTTTAAAAAAATCTTAGAGCTCTCTGATATTTTACAACAGTATTTTTTAGCTCAAAAAATCAAGTCACTTAAAGCCTTTTGTGTCTAAATGATTATATTACTTTAGCTACTAAAGAAAATGTATTTAAAAGATGTTGTCATATTCCCTTACAGCGAAGAAAATCTAAAATCCATTGTACCTATTACCAAATTGAAAAGTAAGGCACCTCACTGGACAAACCGAATACTTCATGAATATAAGGTAAGTTGTTTAATAGAACTAAAAAGACATTTTATAAAATAGTTGAAATTTTGTTAGTATTATTAATGTTTTAAACATAGTACATAAAGCATATAATCCTAAAATTAAAATTGGATCTTCTGGATCACATGCCTGAAGCTGAAAGGAAGATATTTTTATTTTTAATAATGTAGAATCTTAGTAAATACCTTCTATATGCTGGATACTGTGGTAAGGGCTAGTGATTTTAAAAATAAACATGAGTCCTGGCCGGTTTGGCTCAGCAGTTAGAGCGTCGGCCTGTGGACCAATGAGTCGCGGGTTCAATTCCAATCAAGGGCACGTACCTCGGTTGCAGTTCATCCCTGGCCCTAGTCGGGGTCATGTGGGAGGCAACCAATTGAAGTGTGTCTCTCTCACATCAATGTTTCTCTCTCTCTCTCTCTCTCTTCCTCCCCTCCTCCTTCTCCCTCTCTCCCCCTTTCTCTCCCGCCCTTCAACTCTATCTGAAGATAAATAGAAAAATATCCTCGGGTGAAGATTAAAAAAATAATAAAATAAACATGAAATAATATCTCTGTCCATGAGGTACTTAAAAAACCTGATAGAATAAGACAAAAAAAAATTTTTAGACCTTGATATTTCTTTTTCTTTTTTTTTTTTTCTTAAATGTCAGATCTCAAAAGAAATATTACTCTTGGGATAATGTCACACAATTTTACTCTTCTTTGGGGGCAGCCTTGATTTTAGAAACTGCTTAATTGACCTATTTGGATTATCAAAGGTACTTTCTCCTTTCACATCTCTTTATTTTACTTTATTTGATTTTAGAATCTTAGTACAAGTGAGGGTGTCAGTAAAGAAATGCATCACCTTCAGCGCATGTTCTTACAGAATTGTTGGGAAATTCCTACCTATGGAGCAGCTTTCTTCTCAGGACAGATATTTACAAAGGCAAGCCCCAGCAACCATAAAGTCATCCCTGTGTATGTAGGAGTGAATATAAAAGGACTCCATCTCCTCAACATGGAAACTAAGGTAGATTTTCAACTGTTTTTGACCAGTCACATTCTGTAATATCTGAAATAACAGTACCAGCCTGCATGAAGAATCTAGAAATGGCATATATACAAGTCTATTCACTGCAGTTTAATTTTTAATAGCAAAGGAGGAGGGGTGAAACTAAGTGATTATCAATAGGGATTAACATGTTAATTATAGTACATTTCTACATTGATTTCAATACCTTGCGGTCATATAAGAGAATGAAGAGCCCTGGCCAGTTTGGCTCAGTGGTTAGAGCGTTGGCCTGCGGTCCAGAGAAACCTGGGTTCGGTTCCCGCTACGGGCATGTACCTCGGTTGCAGTTTGTCCCCGGCCCTGGTTGGTCGTGCGGGTGGCAGCCACTCAATGTGTCCCTTTCACGTCGATGTTTCTCTCTCTCTCTCTCTTCCCCTCTCTCCCTCCCACTCTATCTGAACAAAAAATGAAAAAATGTCCTCGGATGAGGATTAAAAAAAAAAAAAGAATGAAGAATATTTTTGTGTAGAAATATGTATTTAGTGAAAAAGCAAGGTGCTGAACTCTGTGTTATATGCTACCCGTTGTATAAAAATGGGGGAAGTAGATATTTATTTGATTAAAAAAAAACACTAATTCAAAGAAATATACACTACCATGTTCAATATAGCATTATTTACAATAGCCAAGATATGGAAACAACCTAAGTGTCCAACAGTGGATGAATGCATAAGGAAAATGTGATATATTTTATGTATATATATATATATGTTACATTATATCATATTGTATATATAATAGTACATGTATATACACAATAGAATATTATTCAGCCATTAAAAAAAAAAAGAAGAAATCTTGTCATTTGTGACAGCATAGGTTGACCCTGAGGGCATTATGCTAAGTGACATAAGTTAGACTGAGAAAGACAGCTACCATATGATCTCACTTATGTATGGAATATTACCAAAGAAAAGACAAAACTAATATATGTCAATTATAGCTCATTTTTTTTTAATGGGGGCAAGTGAACACTATATTTACATAAATACACATTGCTTGTGAAACAAAAAGTCTCTTGAGCCTTGGCTAGTTTGGCTTAGCGGTTAGAACATCGGTCCTCAGACTGAAGGGTCGCGTGTTTGATTCCAGTCAAGGGTACGTACCTGGGTTGCAGGTTTGATCCCCGGCCCTGGCTTGGGTTGTGCAGGAGGCAGCCAATCCATGTGTCTCTCTCACGTTGATGTTTTTCTCCCTTCCTCTCTCTCTCTCTTCCTTCCTCCCTTCCACTCTGTCTAAAATCAATGGAAAAGTATCCTCAGGTGAGGATTAACAAAACAAAAAAAGTCTCTTGATTTAGAGAAGGGAACCAGGAGACTGGTAACAAGAGTAGGAGGGAGACTTCACTCTAGGCCATTTGCAACTTAAAAAACATTTTAACTGTGATTATTACCTATTTTAAAAATCAGTTAGATTTAGCCCCTGGCCAGTTTGGCTGAGTGGTTAGAGTGTCAGCCCGCGGACCAGAGTCGCAGGTTTGATCCCTGGCCCCAGTCAGGGTCATGTGGGAGGCAACCAATCAATTTACCTCTCTCTCTCTCTCCCTCTCTCTCTCTTTGTCTCTCTCTCTCTCTCCCTCTCCCTCTCTCCCTCTCTCCCTCCTTTCCTCCCACTTTATCTAAAAATCAATGGAAAAATTTCCTTGGGTGAGGATGGGGAAAAAATAAATAATAAAATAAAATAAAAATCAATTCGATTTCAATGAAAAGGACACATATTGGAAGAGGAAAATATATTATCTGACACAGAAGCTTCATTTGAAAATTAGAATTAGTTATTAAACCTTTTGGGGGCACAGGATGAAGTGTGGAAGGGATTAGAATACCCATGGAATACGTCAGCTTATTACTGTGTTGTGCTCCTTTTTCCAAAGTCACTGTAATATAAAATATGGGGTCATCAGTTATTTTTAGCATATCTAATACATTTTATAGGATGATCAGCTTTCTAGTTTGTATAGGAAGCTAATAAAAATCAAATATATTTTGTTCATTTAGATTTCTGGAGAATAGACAATTTTCCAAGTCAGTTAAAGTAATAACTAAGCTTATGTATTTAAAAAGGATACTTTAGGGCCCTGGCCGGTTTGGCTCAGCGGTTAGAGCGTTGGCCTGCGGTCCGGAGAGACCCAGGTTCGATTCCCGCTAAGGGCATGTACCTCGGTTGCAGTTTGTCCCCGGCCCTGGTTGGTTGTGCGGGTGGCAGCCACTCAATGTGGCCCTTTCACGTCAATGTTTCTCTCTCTCTTCCTCTCTCTCCTTCCTACTCTATCTGAGCAAAAAATGAAAAAATGTCCTCAGGTGAGGATTAAAAAAAAAAAAAAAAAAGAATACTTTAGGAAATTTCATCATAAACCTAATTTTTATTTTTATCATTTTTATGTCTTTATTATGTAATCATATAATTCTGAAAGTATCCTAGTTGTAGAAAAATGGGAGGGGTAGTTGAGAGCAAAAAATGGAAAACCACAGAAGTCAGAAATACCACATAGCTCACCAGGACAGACAGGAGAAATTGTGATGTAGACAAGTGACCACAAAAAATGGCATTATGTGGGTATTTAAATCAGCACTTTTATTTCAGAGGGGCATTATGGTCAACATAAATTGACATCAACAAAGGGCAATCTCTTGCCTGGGTGTGGCAGTGGTACTATTAAGATTGAAGATATACCAACAAGTACGGTTGTTATGAAGACTGCAATGTTTCACTGTAGTAAAACACTGAACCACAGTGTTTTTATGTATCTAGTATTGTCTCCATTTTATGTAAGTGGAACAGACAAGTCTTTGATGAGCATATGAAATTGGTTGAACTATATTTTCTGATGGGCAACTTTGATTATTTCAAAAAGAAACAAAATATAGAAGGTAGAAATAATTGATATAGAGAAAAGCCCACAGCCCTGACCGGTTTGGCTCAATGGTTAGAACGTTGTCCCGCAGACCAGTCACCGGTTCGATTCTGGTCAAGGGCACGTACCTCAGTTGCAGTTCAGTTCCCTGCCCTGGTCGGGGTCATGCGGGAGTTAACCAGTCAATGTGTCTCTTTTATGTCAATGTTTCTCTCTCTCTGTCTCCCCCTCCCAAACACACACACACACACACACACACACACTCACTCTATCTGTAGGTAAGTGGAAAAATATCCTCAGGTGAGGATTAAAAAAAAGAAAGAAAGAAAGAAAAGCCACAGCTGTATTCTATGGCTGTTCCTGAGAATTAATCTCTGAAGCTATTGTATCCCATGTAGTTTTTTTTTTTTAATCCTCACCCAAGGATATTTTTCCATTGATGTGTTTTTTCGATAGAGTGGGAAGGAAGGAGGGAGAGAGAGAGAAACATCAATGTGAGAGAGACATATCGATTGGCTGCCTCCCAAACGCCCCTGACCCAGGCTGGGGATGGAACCTGCAACCAGGTACATGCCCTTAACTGGGAACTGAACCCATGACTCTTTGGTCCGTGGACTGATGCTCTAACCACTGAGCCAAATCGGCCAGGGCCCATGTAGAGTTTTAAATGCAAATGAAATTATTTTTGTACATAAAGATGTTTAAGTAAGCCTGTCAAATTCAACTCTGGCAGATGTTAGTGAATCTAAGACAAATGAGGACAAGCTGATTGCTCCCACCTGTGATGATTAGAAAGTGTAATCATTTAGAGCTTTCATAGGTGCTATAAATTTATCAGTGGCTTACAGAGCACAAGATAATGATTATGTGGACAGAAAACATGATTACCCTTGGGTTCAATCATCTTTTTATATTCCCAAGCACAGCATTTCTATTTATATTTCTAGAAATTGAACATCTTATCCTGAAAAAGCAGACTGTAAACGAATATTGTTATCATCCTTACCCTAGCCGGTTTGGCTCAGTGGTTAGAGTGTCGGTCTGAGGACCAAAAAGTCACAGGTTCGATTCTGGTCAAGGGCATGTACCTCGGTTGCAGTTTGATCCCTGGCCCTGGTCAGAATCATGTGGGAGGCAACCAATCAATGTGTCTTTCTTATGTGGCTGTTTCTCTCCCCCCCCTCCCCCCATCTGAAGATAAATGGAAAAGTATCCTCCGGTGATGGTTTATTCTGTTTCTTTCTTTCTTTTTTTTTTTTTTTTTGCATTTATCTTCAGACAGAGGGAGAGGGAGAGAGGGAGGAACAGAGAGAGAGAAACATCGATGTGAGACACACATCGACTGGCTGCCAACCACATGACCCCAACCAGGGCTGGGGACAAACTGCAACCGAGGTACGTGCCCTTAGTGGGAACCGAACCCGGGACTCTGGTCCGCGGGCTGACGCTCTAACTGCTGAGCCAAACTGGCCAGGGCTCCTCCGGTGATGGGTTAAATTAAAAAATATATATTGAGCCCGGCCGGTGCGGCACAATGGTTGCGCATCGACCCATGAACCAAGAAGTCGCCAGTTCGATTCTTGGTCAGGGCACATGCCCAGGTTGTGGGCCAAATCCCCAGTGGAGGGCATGCAGGAGGTGGCCAATCAGTGTTCTCTCTCATCGATGTTTCTATCTCGCTCTCCTCCCTTTCTCTCTCTCTAAAATCAATAAAGGAAAAAAATTTTTTTTAAATATATTGTTGTCATCCTCTGCCTGATACTTCTATCTCACTCAACTCCTAGACCAGAATAGTATTCATAATATGAAATGGTATAAAATATTGCTGAACCATCATTTGAATACCAAAAGTCAAACATAAAATACATTATAGAGAAAAGGCTCAGCGTTACACCCACAGCATTACCATCTAGTTCAATGAAGAATGATTTGTAGACAATGGTGTAAAATGCTCTGAAATAACAGAGGAAACATTTCTTGATTAAACAAATTTCGGGTGACTGATCTTCAAAAGATAGGCAATTTAACATATTATGATATCTCGACTCAATATTTCAGTGCGTACACCATGGTAAATAGCTATTTTATCATATCCTATCTATAAAGTCATACTTTACAATATAAATGTAGACAGCTATTCTTAAACAAGAATGTTATTAGTTTCCCATTATATATGATAGTCAAGTAAATTAATAATACTGTTTTATTTATAGAACCTCACTTTTAAAAAAAATCTTTTTTCTTTATTGATTTTAGAGAGAGAGGGAGAGAGGGAGAGAGATAGAAACAACAATGAGAGAACATCGATCAGCCACCTCCTGCAAGCCCCCCACTGGGGATCGAGCCAACAACCTGGGCATGTGCCCTGACTGGGAATCAAACTCAAACTAGTGACCTCTTTTATTTATTTATTTATTTATTATTTTTTTAACTTATCTTTATTGTTGAATGTATTACAGATGTTCCTCATTTTCCCCCCATTGTCCCCCTCTTCATTCCCGCCCCCCCCTCCTGCCTTTCCCACACTGTTGTCTGTGTCCATTGGTTATGCATATATGCATATAAGTTCTTTGGTTTATTGCTTTCCACACCCCAACCCCCCTTCCCTTTGAGGTTTGTCAGTCTAACAACCAATTTGTACTTCTTAATCCCTTCACGTTTTTCACCCATACCTCCAGCCCCACCCATCTTGTACCCAACAAAAGTTCTCTGTATGTATGAGAATATTTCTGTTCTGCTTGTTCATTTTGTTTGTAGATTCAATTGTTGATAGATATGCATTTATTGACATTTTGTTTGTTCATATTTTTTTATCCTTTTCTTCAAGAAGACCCTTCAACATTTCACATAATAATGGTTTGGTGGCGATGAACTCCTTTAGCTTTTCCTTGTCTGGGAAACTCTTTATATGGCCATCGATTCTAAATGACAGCTTTGCAGGATAGAGTAGTCTTGGTTGTAGGTTCTTGCTTTTCATCACTCTGAATATTTCTTGCCACTCCCTTCTGGCCTGCAAAGTTTCTTTTGAGAAATCAGCTGACAGTCTGATGGGAACTCCCTTGTAGGTAACTAACTGCTTTTCTCTTGCTGCTTTTAAGATTCTCTCTTTGTCTTGAACCTTTCGCATTTTGATGATGATGTATCTTGGTGTAGGCCTTTTGGGGTTCATCTTGTTTGGGGACTCTCTGTGCTTCCTGGACTTGTATGTCTGTTTCCTTCACCAAGTTAGGGAAGTTTTCTGCCATTATTGTTTCAAATAGGTTTTCAATTTCTTGCCCTCTCTCTTCTTCTGGCACCCCCAAGATGCGAATGTTGGCACGCTTGAAGTTGTCCCAGAGGCTCCTTACACTATCCTCACTTTTTTGGATTCTTTTTTCTTTTTGCTGTTCTGATTTGGTGCTTTTTGCTTCCTTATATTCCAAATCGATGGTTTGCTTCTTGGCTTTACCTACTCTACTATTGCATCTGTGTAAACTATTCTCTAGTTCAGTTAGTGCCTTCTTCATTTCTGACTGGTCCTTTTTTGTGCTCTTGAGGCCCTCACTAAGTTCACTGAGGTTCTCACTAAGTCCATTGAGCATCCTTAATGTGTTTTGAACTCACCATCTGTTAGGTTGCTTAACTCCATTTCACTTAGTTCTTTTCCTGGAGTTTTGTTCTGTTCTTTCATTTGGAACCTGTTTCTTTGTCTTCTCATTTTGGCTGCCTCCCTGTGTTTGTTTCTATGTATTACTTAGCGAGAGGTAGGGGGCTAGCTGAGACCAGATGCTGCTTGTTTGAAAGAATTTAGGAAAAGCTGAAGCAGGATCCAAGACAGGCCAATCCTATGGTAAAGCAACTGGCAACAGCTTGGGTGGGCCTGGAAGTTGGGTGGGGCGGGGCCTCAGGGAATCATCAGGGCGGAGCCAACAGTGTGAGCCAGGTTGCTGGAGTCCCACATGTGGCGGTGTCTGCCAGCCCAGGGAAGGGCTCACCAAAGGAACAAAAGCCTCTGATAGCACTTCTGTCCAGAAGAAAGCCGCCTCTCCAGCCCTCGCTCCAATGCCAAACAGCTCAGTTCTTCCCCATATGACTCTGGCGCCTTTCAAGCTGCCTCCCCCACGCTGGAGCCTGGAGGGTGGGAGTCGGAGTAAGTCCATGTGCGGGCCCTTTAAGAGGAGCTGCTGGGGGCTCCTGCTGCCTCAGCCTCAGTTCCCGCTGGTTTTTCCAGCCAGAAGTTATGGGGACTTCTCTTCCTGGCACTGGAACCCTGAGCTGGGTGCCTGGTGTGGGACGGGGACCCCTCAGTCCTCTGGGAGGACCTTCCCAGCTGAGGTATCCTCCTAATTTTTATCTGCCACACGTGGGTGTGGGACCGAACCAGCAACCTGTTGATGCATGGGGTCGACACTTAACCACTGAGCCACACCGGCCGGGCTCACTTTCAAAATACGCTAAACCATTACTTTTATAGCATATCCTTAGTTTATTATTTACAATCAATAAGTTTAAGAACTGTTAGTCATAGAAAGCTAATGTTTCTAAACATACCAATTTTAAAGGATGGCATGAACACTTCGTGTACACAAAGAATGTATTTTTAGGGCAAGGATACAAAGTTACCTCTAGGAGGAAATTATTAAAATCAAAAGAATATATTGAATGCCTACTTACATATCCCATATGTTAAGAAAGTATAGGAATAGGTTGCTCTAATTTTTTTTAATAGTTCTGTTGAATTTATGAAGGGTATATATTTAAGTACTATGCTTATTTTTATAATAAATATATCAGTATACTTATTTGCAGTGAGATGAAATTGCCTAAGTCATCATGTTACCCCTATTACATAAATTTCAGATCTGAAAGTACTATGTGAATATTCAAAAAGTACTAAATAAAGGAATTGTTTTAACATGCAGAAAGTAAATACTTATAATACATTTAATTTTCCTGAAAGTCACTGATATAATGGGCATCTTTTTTATTCCTCAGCTTTAACTGAGATATAATTGACATATAACATTGTGTAAGTTTAAAATGTACAACATGTTGATTTTATACACATATATTGTGAAATGATTATGATTACCACTATAGCATTAGCTGACACTCCATCACATCATATAATTATCATTTCCTTTTTATGGTGAGAACATTTAGGATCATTTAACAACTTTCAAGTATATAGTACAGTATTATGTACTATAGTCACCATGCTGTACATTAGATCCCCAGAACTTATTCATCTTTTAACTGAAAGTTTGTATTCTGTGACCAATATCCTTTGGATTTCCCCCTTCCGCCAGCCCCTGGTAACCACCTTTACTCTCTACGAGTTCGGCTTTTTTTTAGATTCCATATACAAGTGATATCATGTAGTATTTGTCTTTTTCTGTCTAATGTCACTTAATGTATTGCCCTTAAGTTCCATTCATGTGGTCACAAATGACAGGATTTCCTTATTTCTCATGGCTGAATAATATTCGTGTGTGTGTGTATGTGTGTATGCATATGTACACATAAATACCACAGAATGGGCATCTTTAAAATTTTTTGTCAATCTGATAAAAAGATATCATTACTTGAGGCAGTATCCTCAGAGCCTGCCATATATGTAGCTCTGTACTGCAGGCTGTGTGTGGTTAGTATTTTGCTTTTTTTTAATACGTTTTATTCTGACATTAGACCTGACTAGATAAGTGTAGATAGTAAGAGAAGATTGGTGTTTTTAACATATTTTAATACAACAATTTTTAATTATGTTGCAGGCTTTACTCATTAGTCTTAAGTATGGCTGTTTTATGTGGCAATTGGGAGATGCTGATACATGTTTTCAGATCCATAGTATGGAAAATAAAATGAGCTTTATAGTACACACAAAACAGGTAAGTATTTACCAATTATTCTGGACTTCTAATAATAAACTACTATGTTAGTAAAATTATTTTTTATAAAATGACAGTCCATTTTACTTCAAGGAAAACTGCTCATAGGACATGAAATTAAAACATTTAAGACCAAGAGAAAAAAAGCAGGCCTTTCCTAAGCAAACAAAGTCAGACACTTATCTGAATAATTTATTTCAGTCTTATAACACTGAAACTCTCTTTTTCTGCCATTATAAAAAATTCTAGTCAATATTGTCTATCTCTTCTGTCAAGGTATCAGGTGGTCCTTCCCTGTTCTTGGTCAGTAGCCTACCTGAGCCACAAGTTGCATCCAGCAGGTCGTTACTTAAATCTCTTCAAAAGCCTGAAATATTCTATCTTGACAAGCTGCCCCCTGATAAGAAAGTTCCTTTTCAAATAGCTGGAGAACTGCCCATTGCCATGTATGTCATATACTCATCTAAAATGTCTCATATTTATTGTCAACATGTTTTACTTTGTAGGCTGGCCTTGTGGTAAAACTGTTAATGAAGCTAAATGGACAATTAATGCCTACCGAGAGAAATTCCTGAGAGGAAGCAACTGATACTTAAGCCACCACATTTTGTGATACAGACTTTTTCCATGAAAGATTTCTTAAACTATTACTTTAACAAGGCACTTAGTCTCTTGTAATATATATGTATACTATTACATTGTACAGAATCTGTACTTATGTTTGGTGTGTAATATACCAATTACTTTTATGTAATATCCTCATAAGCTATTCTAAATTTTTCAGAGAAATACACAAAAAAGTGTAGATTGATAGTCTGTATAATATTAGACAAAATACTAAGCTTTATAAAAAGGTATTTTTTGTAAATGGTAAAGAATTTAGAGTGGAATGTGGTGAAATTAAAATACATATAGCTTTGCTATAACTGTGTGTGTCATTTCAGAACATACTTGAAAGTCAACATGATTTTAAGAAAGAAACATATTTTCTACTTAAGTCATAATAACACTTATTTAAAACATTTTTCTGTAATCTGTGAACATTTCTCAGCATGGCTTTTAAAGACCTGGTTAAAATGATCTAGGATAAGCTAGTATTTCTCTAAGTATAGTTCTTGAACCCCCTACATCATAATTACCTGGGTACCTCTTAAAAAAACAAGGATTCAGAGACTCACTCGAAATAAATCCATTTCCTCTCTGGAAGTAGCAGGGCCTGGGAATCTTAAGTTTTGGTTAGTTTTCTGTTGAAATAATTCCAGACCCAATAATGAATTTGGATAATTAAAGTTAAGTAAATTACATAAGACTGCCTGGCACACACGCACGTATGTACGTAGATACACAGATTAAATGACAATCTCTAGATATTCATAGTTGTATTTATTAAGTACATGTATGTTTATGAGTTGATGTAATGATTTATTTATATTGCCTTATAGGATGTAGGTCACCAAATATCTAGTTGCTTCATTTAGGGGAATACTCCATATCTTAGATGATGAACTAACTTGATTAATCTGCTATTTAATAAGCTTAGAAACTAGTCTTTCCAAGCTGACAGACTGATGTGTTCTAAGTAAGTTCAGAGATATAGTCATATTAAGTTATCCTACAGCCCTAGCTGATTTGGCTTAGTGGTTAGAGTGTTGGCCTGTGGACCGAAGGATTGCAGGTTCAATTCCCTGCCCTGGTCAGGGTCATGCGGGAGGCAACCAATCAGTGTCTCTCTCTCACATCAAAGTTTCTGTCTCTCTCTCTCTCTTCTCCTCTTCCCTTCTACTCTAAAAATTAATGGAAAAATATCCTCAGGTAAGGATTAAGAACAATAAATAAAGTTATCCTACAGATTGCGGGATTTATATATCATCATCTCTTCACATTAACATTAACTTCTACTTTTTAAAATTTATCTTTATTGTTGAAAGTACTACAGATGTCCCCACATTTTACCCTCATTGACCCCCTCCACCCTGCTCCTGCACCCCCGCCCCAGGCTTTTACCACACTATTGTCTGTGTCCATTGGTTATGCATATATGATAAGTTCTTTGATTTATCTCTTCCTGCTCCTCCCCCCTTCCCTCTTAGATTCATCAGTCTGTTCCATGCTTCCATGTCTCTGGATCTATTTAGTTTATTTTGTTCATTAGATTCCACATATAAGTGAGATCGTGTGATACTTGTCTTTCTCTGATTGGCTTCTGTCATTTAGCATACTACTCTCCAGGTCCCTCCATGCTGTCTCAGTGGGTAAGAGCTTTCATATTTACAGCTGTGTAGTAGTCCATTGTGTAAATGTACCACAGCTTCTTTATCCACTCATCTACTGATGGACACTTGCATTGTTTCCAGATCTTAGCTATTGTAAATAGCACTGCTATGAACATAGGGGTGCATATATTCTTTCTGATTGGTGTGTTCAATGTCACTAATCATCATAGAGATGCAAATTAAAACAACTATGAGATATCACCTCACACCTGCCAGAATGGCGGCCATCAACAAATCAACAAACGACAAGTGCTGGTGAGTTTGTGGAGTAAAGAGAACCCAAGTACACTGCTGGTGGGAATGCAGAGTGGTGCAGCCACTATGAAAGACAATATGGTGTTTCCTCAAAAACTAAAAATGGAACTGCCATTTGACCCAGTGATTCCACTTCTAGGAATATACACTAAGAATCCTGAAAATTCTGCTTATTTTTAATGGTGCTCTATCTGAGCCTTAATAAAATTAAGGTTATGTGGTTAAGTAAGTTTAATGATAAAGCCTAGTTTAATTCTGTGCTAAGCACTTTTTTTTTTTTATCTTTACTCAAGGACATTTCTCCATTTTTTGTTCAGATAGAGTGGGAGGGAGAGAGAGGAAGAGAGAGAAAGAGAGAAACATCGACGGGACACATCGAGTGGCTGCCTCCCGCATGACCAACCAGGGCCGGGGACAAATTGCAACCGAGGCACGTGCCTCTAGCAGGAACCGAACCCGGGTCTCTCTGGACCGCAGGCCGACGCTCTAACTGCTGCGCCAAACCGGCCAGGGCCTGTGCTAAGTACTTTTGATTCTACATAGACAATGCCCTGGTTCAGTTTCATCAGTTCCAATGTCCTGAACTTACCAAAAGCTCCATTGACTCGCAAATCTAAAACTTCAGCCTCCACCTCTCTTCTGAACTCTAGATGTGTTTCCAATTTCCTGCTCTTCTAGCTCCACCTAAAAGGCCTACACAAGGAACTTCAGTTTCATCATAGCTAGAAACAGAATTGTTTCATCTACTTGCTCCATTCTATCCCTACACTTGTATTCTGTGATTGGTTAATGGCATTATCAAATTGCATCCAGTGTACTAACTGAAATAAAGAATAATTTACAGGGAATCAATAGTAGAGTAGGTAAAACCAAGAAGCAAACCATCGATGTGGAATATAAGGAAGCAGAAAACACCCAGTCAGAACAGCAAAAAGAAAAAAGAATCCAAAAAAATGAGGATAGTGTAAGGAGCCTCTGGGACAACTTCAAGCGTGCCAACATTCGCATCATAGGAGTGCCAGGAGAAGAGAGAGAGCAAGAAATTGAAAACCTATTTGAAACAATAATGACAGAAAACTTCCCTAACTTGATGAATGAAACAGACATACAAATCCAGAAAGCACAGAGAGTCCCAACCAAATTGAACCCAAAGAGGTCCACACCAAGACACATCACCATCAAAATGCCAAAGGTTAAAGACAAAGAGAGAATCTTAAAAGCAGCAAGAGAAAAGCAGTTCATTACCTACAAAGGAGCTCCCATAAGACTGTCAGCTGATTTCTCAAAAGAAACTTCGCAGGCCAGAAAGAAGCGGCAAGAGATATTCAAGGTGATGAAAAGCAACAACCTACAACCAAGACTACTCTATCCTACAAAGCTATCATTTAGAATCGATGGACATATCAAGAGTTTCCCAGACAAGAAAAAGCTAAAGGAGTTCATCACCACCAAACCAGTATTATATGAAATGTTGAAGGGTCTTCTTGAAGGAGAAGAAGAACAAAAATACGAACAATAAAATGGCAATTAATACATATCTATCAACAATTGAATCTACAAACAAAATGAGCAAGCAGAACAGAAACAGTCACATAGATACAGAGAACTTTTTGTTGCTTGCAAGATGGGTGGGGGTTGGGTGAGTGGGGGAAAAAGATGAAGGAATTAAGAAGTACAAATTGGTTGTTAGACTGATGAACCTCAAAGGGAAGGCGGCGGGGAGGGTGGGATGAGATAAACCAAAGAACTTCTATGCATATATGCATAACCAATAGACACTGACAATAGTGTGGGGAAGGCAGGAGGAGGGAGGGATTGGGGAGGAGGGGGTCAATGGGGAAAAAAGGTGGAAACATCTGTAATACATTCAACAATAAAGATGAGTTGAAAAACAAAACAAATTGCATCCAGTGGCTTAGCCTGGAAATCTTGGGAGTAGTCTTCACATTCTCCCTCTTCACCCTACACATTCCATTTATCGAGTTCTGTTCAATGTCTTGTCAGTCCTTTACCATTCCTTCCTCCGTTTGCATGGCAACCACCCTAGTTCAAGTCCTCACCATCTCTTTCTGGGCTCGCTGTAGCTTCCTCCCCTGACTCAGGCTGTACACCCTGCTCACCTATCAGTCACACTGTTGCCAACCTAACCTTTGATTATTTCATTACCCTTTGAAAACCCTCCTCGTTATGTGTTGAGTTAAACTCCAATTCCTTAGTATTGAATACAGGGCCCTTAATACTCTGTCACACACCTGCCTATCCAGATTAATGTCTAACCACTTCTCCCACACTCATCCTGTGCTCCTTTCTACCCAGTGATTTCTAACACTGGCTCTGCAGTCACATGGGGAGTTTGAATACTTTATGACTTAATAATTTTAGGCTGGGGCCCAAGTTTTAAAGTATCCCATGGGATTTCGACGTATAGCTTAGGGTTTAGAACTGCTGTTATTACCAGTTTTAACTAGGAGATAGCCGAATGCCTTTTCTTTCATAGAGTGTGGTGACGATGCAATGATACTACATTAAACAACTCCCTGTTCCATAGAATATAGTGTACCCTCCCGGAGTTGTACAGTTTCCCTTCTCTGTATAGAAGGGAAGAGAAGATTACTAGAGTCACATGGCTATGAAAGGCTTAAAAATATGTAGTGTTAAAAAATCAATTTAGGCCGCCCCGGCCAGTTTGGCTCAGCAGTTAGAGTGTCGACCTGCGGTCCAGAGAGACCTGGGTTTGGTTCCCTCTAGGGGCACGTACCTCGGTTGCAATTTGTCCCCAGCCCTTGTTGGTCATGCGGGAGGCAGCCACTCGCGATTCCGGTGAGGATAAAAAAAAAAAGATGGTAAATATCCTAACAACAGCTTTTAATGCCTTTAACCCACTCCCACTCCCAAATATGCTTCTGGAACACCCTCAAATTATCTATTATTTCCAAGAGTATGGTGTTGGCACAAAACTAGACACATAGATCAATGGAATAGAATAGACTTACCAGAAATAAAACCACACATATATGGTCAATTAATTTATGACAAAGGAGCCAAGAATATTCAATGGGAAAAGGATAGTGTCTTCAATAAATGGTGTTGAGTATTATGCTAAGCGAAATAAGCCAGTCAGAGAAAGACAAGTATCACATGATCTCACTTATTTGTGGAATATAAAGCACAAAATAAGCTGATGAACAAAACAGATCCAGAGACATGAAAGTAGGGAACAGACTAACAAACTTCAGAGGGAAGGGGGGTGGAGGGGCTGGAAGAGATAACCCAGGGAACTTACATGCATATATGTAAAACCAATGGACACAGACAAAATTGTGGAGAAGGTGGGCAGAGAAAAGGGAGGAGGGTGTCAATGGAGAAAAAAGGAGGGACATCTGTAATACTTTGAACAG
Source organism: Tadarida brasiliensis (assembly GCA_030848825.1). NCBI lineage: Eukaryota > Metazoa > Chordata > Mammalia > Chiroptera > Molossidae > Tadarida > Tadarida brasiliensis. Next base: position 68,725,821 of record CM061267.1, on the reverse strand, counting down.
TAAAGATACATTTTAAAAAAATAAATAGAGACTTTCAGTCAAGATGGCGACGTAGGTAAACGTGGTATCGTGTCCTCCCACAACCACATCAAAGTTACAACTAAACTACAAAACAACCATCATTCAAAACCGCCTGAAATCAAGCTGAATGGAAGTCCTACAACTACGAAATTAAAGAAGACGCCGCATCGAGACTGGTAGGAGGGGCGGAGGCGCGACGGGCTGGTCCCACACCCACGTGTGGCGGATAAAAATTAGGAGGACACCTCAGCTGGGAAGGTCCTACCTGAGGACTGAGGGGTCCCTGTCCCACACCAGGCGCCCAGCTCAGGGTTCCAGTGCCAGGAAGAGAAGTCCCCATAACTTCTGGCTGGAAAAACCTGCGGGAACTGAGGCTGAGGTGGCTGGAGCCCCCGCAACTCCTCTGAAAGGGCCACGCACAGACTTATTCAGACTCCCACCCTCCAGGCTCCAGCGTGGGAGAGGCAGCTTGAAAGGCGCCAGAGTCATATGGGGAAGAACTGAGTTGTTTGGCATTGGAGCGAGGGCTGGAGAGGCGGCTTTCTCCTGGACAGAAGTGCTATCAGAGGCTTTTGTTCCTTTGGTGAGCCCTTCCCTGGGCTGGCAGACACCGCCACATGTGGGACTCCAGCAACCTGGCTCACACTGTTGGCCCCGCCCTGATGATTCCCTGAGGCCCCACCCCACCCAACTTTCAGGCCCACCCAAGCTGTTGCCACTTGCTTTACCATAGGATTGGCCTGTCTTGGATCCTGCTTCAGCTTTTCCTAAATTCTTTCAATCAAGCAGCATCTGGTCTCAGCTAGCCCCCTACCTCTCGCTAAGTAATACATAGAAACAAACACAGGGAGGCAGTCAAAATGAGGAGACAAAGAAACAGGTCCCAAATGAAAGAACAGAACAAAACTCCAGGAAAAGAACTAAGTGAAATGGAGTTCAGATGCTGAGTTCAAAACACTGTTTATAAGGATGCTCAATGGACTTAGTGAGAACCTCAGTGGACTTAGTGAGGGCCTCAAGAGCATAAAAAAGGACCAGTCAGAAATGCTGGATGCACAGTTAGAAATAAAGAAGGCACTAACTGAACTAGAGAATAGTTTACACAGATGCAATAGTAGAGTAGGTAAAGCCAAGAAGCAAACCATCGATTTGGAATATAAGGAAGCAAAAAGCACCAAATCAGAACAGCAAAAAGAAAAAAGAATCCAAAAAAATGAGGATAGTGTAAGGAGCCTCTGGGACAACTTCAAGCATGCCAACATTCGCATCTTGGGGGTGCCAGAAGGAGAAGAGAGAGGGCAAGAAATTGAAAACCTATTTAAAACAATAATGGCAGAAAACTTCCCTAACTTGGTGAAGGAAACAGACATACAAGTCCAGGAAGCACAGAGAGTCCCAAACAAGATGAACCCCAAGAGGCCCACACCAAGACACATCATCATCAAAATGCAAAAGGTTCAAGACAAAGAGAGAATCTTAAAAGCAGCAAGAGAAAAGCAGTTAGTTACCTACAAGGGAGTTCCCATAAGACTGTCAGCTGATTTCTCAAAAGAAACTTTGCAGGCCAGAAGGGAGTGGCAAGAAATATTCAGAGTGATGAAAAGCAAGAACCTACAACCAAGACTACTCTATCCTGCAAAGCTGTCATTTAGAATCGATGGCCATATAAAGAGTTTCCCAGACAAGGAAAAGCTAAAGAAGTTCATCACCACCAAACCATTATTATATGAAATGTTGAAGGGTCTTCTTGAAGAAAAAGATAAAAAAAATGAACAAACAAAATGGCAATAAGTACATATCTATCAACAGTTGAATCTACAAACAAAATGAACAAGCAGAACAGAAACATTCTCAAAGATACAGAGAACTTTCATTGGTTACCAGATGGGTGAGGGCTGAGGGAATGGGTGAAAAAGGTGAAGGGATTAAGAAGTACAAATTGGTTGTTAGACTGACAAACCTCAAAGGGAAGAGGGATGGGGGGTGGGAAGAAATAAACCAAAGAACTTATATGCATATATGCATAACCAATGGACATAGACAACAGTGTGGGGAAAGGCAGGAGGGGGGGCGGGAATGGGGAGGAGGGGGGCAATTGGGGAAAAATGAGGAACATCTGTAATACAGTCAACAATAAAGATAAGTTAAAATAAATAATAAATAAATAAATGGTGTTGGGAAAACTGGACAGCCACATGCAAAAGAATGAAACTGGACAACTACCTAACATCATACACAAAAACTAATTCAAATGAATGAAAGACTTGAAGGTAAGACCTGAACCCTAAAAATCCTAAATGAAAACAGGTGGTAAGCTCCTTGATATAAATCTTGATGATGATCTTTTGATTTGATACCAAGAGCAAAAATAAACAGGTAGGACTACATCAAACTAAAAAGCTTCACAGCAAAGGAAACCATCAAGAAAATGAAAAGGCAATCTCAACAACTTACTGAATGGAGAAAAGATTTGCAAATCCAAAGTTAATCCATAGTTTGGAAGTTAATATCCAAAATACATAAAGAATTCATACAACTCAACAGGAAAAAACCAATCTGATTAAAAAATGGCCAGAGGATCTGAATAGACATTTTCCCAAAGAAGAACTGCAGATGGCTAACAGGTACATGAAAAGGTGCTCAACATTACTATCAGGGAAATGCAAATTAAAACCACAATGATATATCATCTGACACCTGTTAGAATGGCTATTATCAAAGACAAGAAATATGAGAATGTGGAGAAAAGGGAAACCTCGTGCACTGATGGTGGGAATGTAAATTGGTACAGTCACTATGGAAAACAGTATGGAGGTTGCTCAAAAAATTACAAATAGAACTACCATATGACCCAGCTATTCTACTTCTGGGAATTTATCTTAAGGAAACAAAAACACTAACTTAAAAAGTAATATGCACTCATGTTTATTGCAGCATTATTTACAATAGCCAAGACATAGAAGAAACCTAAGTGTCAAGTGACACAGCCCAGCCAGTGTTGCTCAGTGGTTGAACGTCAACCCATGTACCAAGAGGTCGTCGGTTCAATTCCTGGTCAGGGCACATGCCCAGGTTGTGGGCCAAATCCCAAGTCGGGGGCATGCAGGAGGCAGCCAGTCTTGTAACTTGACTTGTCCTTCTGTTTAGAGGATGGGAGAAGGGAGGTTGACAGCCACCGCAGGAACTTTCTCAAAGCTCAGCCACCTCTCCTGCCCACGCTCACTCTCCCAGTATTCCTCCTGATAATGGAAAGACAGACCTGCCTCCAAATCCGCGTGGTCTTGGGATCCCTTGCAGTGGTTCTCAACCTTCCTAATGCCGCGACCCTTTAATACAGTTCCTCATGTTATGGTGACCCCCAGCCATAAAATTATTTTTGTTGCTACTTCATAACTGTAATTTGGCTACTGTTATGTCTTAGGCGACCCCTGTGAAAGGGTCGTTTGACCCCCCCCAAAGGGGTCATGACCCACCACATCTCCCAGACAAGCGTGCTCCGTTATTCCGTTATTCTTGGGCTCAGGTGGCTGGCCTTCAGGTTGGTTCATGATTTTGGAGGACGGCCTGACCTGAAGAATGGCCTGGGGGTAACCGAGACAAAAAGAGGCTGGACTCCGTGAGGTGGTTAGGTCGGACAGTGACAAGTTGGGTTCCTCACGTCACTAAGTGGCATTTTCACCATGCCTGTATCGCCTGCTGTTCACACGCAGTCAGGAAAACAAAACTGGGTAGAAGCACCTGGCAGCGCCACTCTCCACGAGGCCGGGCTCATGTTGATTAGCTTAGTGGGAACCTCCGAGGACCAGTGCCCAGGCCAGTGGCTCTCCGTGCCGGCTGCTCTTTAGAATCAGATGCCCGGGCCACCCCCGACCAAGTAAATCAGAACCTCAGACTCCCCGGGAGATTCCCATGCGCAAGCCAAGCACCCGGACGTGCGTTCTCTACCCTGGTCACTGCGGTCAGCGCGCGTCCCTGCTGGGGAATCGAATGGAGGCCCTGGCCTGCCCCCACAGTGTTCTAGTGTGACCCGAGGCCAGCTCACAAACGCGCAGGGGCGCGGCCCAGCCGAGACGCCTGGACACTTGCCGCGGGCCCAGGGCCGCTGCGGTGCCGGGCAGCAGGCGGCCGCCGTCGCCAGATGCTCCGCTGCGCGCTGCGGGAAGCTCCAGGTGACTGTGACTTACTTCAACGACCTTCTAAACCAAACCCAGGTTTTCTCCTCCCATGTCCCCTCATCACCTGCAGCTCTTCACGTCCTCCCTCTTTTGCATGCCCCGGGGAAACCCACCTCTCACGTGTGTGCATCCTGTTCCACGTTGCTTTGGCCTCTGTTGAGGAACCTTTTTAAGCGCTGGAGGAAACAATTTGTTGATGCTGCTGCACGGTATAAAAAGGTCCTGTGGCTCCCCGAATGTCCATGTGTTTCAGATATGTAACAAATCCCATTGGGTCATTGTTCATCTTTACTAATATTTACAAAACAGAGTTGGGATCTATTTTTGCCTGTCAAATTGGCAATATTTGCTTTTCAATGAGACCTTCAGTGCTTGTGAGGATGAGAGAAGTGTTTTCTTGTATACATTTTTGTAATGTTAATTAGCTGTGTGTATCAGCCTTAAAAATGTTCACATGTAAACGGTTAAATAATTGTTGGCACATCCTTCAAAGGAATACACTGCAGGCATGAAAGATAAGCTTTTCAATATTTGATTTCAAATCACCTGTTAATTCCAATGTATTAATATATTCTGTGGTGATGGAAATCTTCAATATCTGCCCTGTTCAATAAGGTAGTCACCAGCCATGTGTGCCTGTTGAGCACTTGAAATGTGGCTACTGTGATAGAGCTAAATTGTAATTTAATTTAAATTGAAACAGTCATGGGTGACTAGTAGCTACTGTATTGGACAATAATGCTACATAGATAGTAAGGTCTCAATTTTGTATAAAAAAGTATGTGTATGATATTCACCACTGGTTATCTCTAAGAACTGGCTGTAGGGGACATCATAGTTGCTTCTCCAGTATCTGTTCTAGCTTTGGGTTGCTCTATCTCCCTGATATCTAATATCTATCTATCTATCTATCTATCTATCTATCTATCTATCTATCTATCTATCTATCCATCCATCCATCCATCCATCCATCCATCCATCCATCTATCTATCTATCTATCTATCTATCTATCTATCTATCTATCTGCCTACCTACCTACCTACCTACCAACCTACCTATCCATCTATTTATCTATCTATCTCCTCTGTGATTTGGGAGAGGCATATGCCACCCTGGTTCTAGGAATGTTCTAAAACAACAGTCATTGGTTCAGGGTTGGGCACATGACCTAATTTGGGTTAATGGAACAGGAGAGTTCATCTCCCGCTCAGTTTCTTCTAGAACACCAATCTAAGTTGGGTGTGGCATTCATGGTCAATCTGTAGGCATCCACACATGGAGACCAGAGCAGCTTGTTTAATAAGTTTGCCATTAAAAAAACACACAAACGCCCTGGCCGGTTTGGCTCAGCGGTTAGAGTGTTGGCCCGAGGACCAGAGAGACCCGGGTTCGGTTCCCGCTAAGGGCACGTACCTTTGTACGTGCAGTTTGTCCCCGGCCCCGGTTGGGGTTGTGTGGGTGGCGGCCAGTTGATGTGTCTCTCACGTTGATGTTTCTCTCTCTCTCTCTTCCTCCCTCTCTCCCTCCCGCTCTATCTGAAGATGAATGCAAAAATGTCCTCGGGTGAGGATAAAAAAAAACACACACACAAAACAAAAAACAGCCCTTTTGTTAAACAACAATGTGAATGTATTTAATACTACTAATTTTATACTTAAAATAGTTAACATCATACATTTTATATCTATTTACCACTATAAAAATAAAAACAAAACAACCCTTTTTCAGAAAAACAACCAAACACCTGGGGAAAATCAAGATCACAATTCCATGTATGTCATGCTTACTAAAGCCCAAGGACTAAAGCCACCAGAAGACACCATCCCCACAAAAACCAAATTCATAATCTGGGCTGCTACAAAATGCCAAGGTCAAAACTCTAAGGTCATATAAGCCATGGATACTTGTGCCACCCCAGAGCCTTACTTTCCCAGTTGTATTTATTTTTGCAAAGTATTCAGTCAATGTACCAGATGTTGCAATTTGAGAAGTGATCAAAGAATAACACCCTTTCTTCTCCTCCCAAATTCTTTATCATGAAATATAACCAAGCAAAAGGGGATCAGAATATCACATTTATTACTGATGAAACTGTTTAGAGAAAGTGGCTTTGGTCTGCAGCTAAGTGGACTTGTAATTATCCACCTTGAACTCTACATAATTACTTTGTCATCACACAGATGAACAACCTTTGCTCCCTCAGCAGGTGTGCAAACCTCTGTGGAAGACAGTGGATTAGAACACTAAACTTGCAGGCAGAAAGACCCGAGGGAAAGAGCCTAGGAGTTGAGATCATCAGTCATCTAAGTCTCTGTAGAGGAGATACTGTGAAGATGAGGCTCAAGGCCAAGGGCATTACACAAATAGAGTTTCCTCCATATAGAAGCATGGAGCCAGGGGAAAGCAGTGACTTCCCCACATGTCTCAAAAATCAAAAGAAAACTTGGACAAACCTGTAACCATTCAATCAAATTAATAAGATTTGAAAATCAAATTTTACAGAACCTTCAGGGAACAGATTTCCCTATAATAGATAATTAGGATAAATTACTTAGCTCATGAGTATATAATGTTGACAGCAAAACCGGACAAGAACAGTACAGAAAAGGAAAAATATAAGCAAAATTACTAATAACTATGGGCATAAAATTCTGAGTAATTTAGAAGTGAATTAAAAATTAATGTATCATGACCAAGTTTGATTTATCCAAGAAATGCCAATATTCAATAATGAAAATTTATTAAGGTAATATACTACATTAGCAGATTAAAGAAATAAGACAAAGATAGCTACTATCATCCTGCCTATTCCATATTGGACTGAAGGGCTTAACAAATGCAATAAGACAATAGTCAGAGGATTTGATAAGCAGAAACAAAAACTGCCAATATTTATAACTGTCCTTATAGAAAAATCTAAAAATGTATAAAGTTATTAGAACTAGTAAGAGAGCCCAGACTGCTGGATATAAGATCAACATACAAAAATTAGTAGTGTTCCAATATACCAAATAATTTTTAAACTGGAGAAAGACATAGAACATAAATATTCCCAATAGCAACAGAGATAAAATTTTAGAATTTGTGCTGGATATCTTCCATTTGCCCCTTATATCAATTAGTCTCTGCTTCATAACACTCAATTAAACTCACAGTTCTGTGGGTTAGACATTTGGGGTTGGCTCAGCTAGGCAGTTCTGATAGTCTTGCTGGGCTTACCCATGCATCTGTTATCAGCTGCCGGGCAGCTAGATCACTCTGCTTCTGAATGATGCTTGGCTGAAGGCTGAAGGAACTAGGCAAATGTCTCTCATCATCCAGTAGGCTAGCTCAGACTTCTTCACATAGCATAGAGAGTAGGGGAGGGGGGGTTGTCTCAGAAACTGTGGCAATTTAATAAGCTCAGTGTCTTTCAAAACTCTGCTAGTGATGTTTGCTAATGCCTTGTTGGCCAAAGTAAATCACATGGCCAAGCTGAGATTCAAGAGGTATAGCATATACAGATTCAAGGGCATATACAGAGATGCAAAAAATTTATACCTGTTTTTGTAATCTCCACCCTCTCATTCTGCTTTGTACTCCAGGGGGCTAAACTGTATGGACTGCATCAAGTGTGTCTCACGCTCTCTGGCTTCCATTTGTCCAGCCAATGGGGATCTGCAGCAGAAGGTAAGAGGAATAAATGAGAGTGAGGTTAGGGATTTATTCCCTTGGCTCTCTTGCTGTGGCATTGCAGCAGACTATGTTTTTCCATCCGATGGCCCAGCTCCAGTCAGGTGGCCTTTGTCTACAGTGCACTGTCTCTTTCTCCCCTTCAGGCTTGGGATCAACAATGGGGCTTACTGTTACTAGCCCTGGGATACAACAGTACCCTCTATGGTTTCCCTCCACTCTACCCACACCTTTGTAAATAAGCTCTTTGTTAAACTTTCCCTAAATAACTCAATGTGAGTGGATCATGTCTTTCCTGTGGGAGCCTGATTGACACAGAAATAAATACAGAACAATTTCTTAAGGTACTAAAAACAAAAAAACATAAAATTAAAATATGACAAAACATACTGTGGAAATAGAAAATTATAAACCCAAATACTTTGACTAAGCCATGATTAAAATTATAGTTAAAGCCATAAGCCATACGTTTTGAGAAACTTTGAGTGGAGATCATTTGGACACAGATTATTTTAATAACCTTTAAACACCAAGTTAAAGCAAAATCCAAAAGTGCATTGATTAAACCCCAGTCCTGCCTGGTGTGGTTAAGGTTCTTTTGAAGTTAGATCTATGTATGGATGTAACAAAATTTATTCATGTCTCCAATTATGGACATTTATGTTTTTTTCCAGTCTGTCATTATTACAAACAATGCCTTTTGTGTCCACTTAAGAATTCATTTTTGCTCTGGCTGGTTTGGCTCAGCAGTTAGAGCGTTGGCCTGTGGTCCAGAGAGACCTGGGTTTGGTTCCCGCTAAGGGCATGTACCTCAGTTGCAGTTTGTCCCCGGCTCTGGTTGGGTCGTGCGGGTGGCAACCACTCAATGTGTCCCTTTCACGTTGATGTTTCTCTCTCTCTCTCTCTCCCTCCTACTCTATCTGAACAAAAAAATGGAAAAATGTCCTCGGGTGAGGATTAAAAAAAAAAAAAAAAAAAGAATTCATTTTCATTCTCATGTCAACTGTAATTGAAATTTTTAAAAAGGAAATGATCTGAATACAGATAGTATACCAAAAAAATAAAAATAAAAATTCATTCTCTATCTTGATGTCATGAAGACATCCTCCTGTATCTTCTACTTGGAATCTTATTGTTGTACTTTTCACATTTAAATCTATAGCCCATCTAAAATAGTTTTGTAGATGGCATGATAGGGGTCAAATACCTTTTTCTTTCTGCATGGATTCCCAGTTGACTCAGAATCAAGAGCCATCCTTTCCTCAGTGCTCTGAACATGGTGCCACCTTTGTCATAAATCAAGGTCCATCTATGCATGGCTGCCATCCTTTTCAACTTTTCTGTGCTTTTATGCTTTAGAGTCATCTTTCAAAAGTAGCACCTAGGCCCTGGCCAGTTTGGCTCAGTGGTTAGAGGATCGGCCGGCGGATCAAAGAGTTTCAGGTTTGATTCCCATCAAGGGCACGTACTTCGGTTGCGGTTCAGTCCCCGGCCCTGGTCAGGGTCTGGGAGGCAGCCAGTGGATGTGTCTCTCTCACCTCGATGTTTCTCTCTCTCTATCTCCCCCCACCCCCACTCTATCTGAAGATAGATGGAAAAATATCCTTGGGCGAGGATTGTAAAAAAAAAAAAAAAAAGAAAGAAAAAAATAGCACTTAGGTTTTGTTTTGTTTATTACAAGTGTGACTTTCAATTGGTTAGTCCATTCATATTTATTATGATTATCAATATATTTGGACTTATTTCTACCTTATTTTTTAAAAATTCTGTCTGATTTCCCCTTTGTTGCTTTTTTAAAAATCTTACTGAATTTTGTTATTTTTCCTCTTTTGTGTTTTTCCCTTATTTAAAGATTTTCTCTCTAAAAGTCAAATTTATTCCCTCTACTTTTAGTCTTTTTTTTTTTTAACTTATCTTTATTGTTGAATGTATTACAAATGTTCCTCATTTTCCCCCCCTTGCCCCCCTCCTCCCCATTCCTGCCCCCCTCCTGCCTTTCCCCACACTGTTGTCTGTGTCCATTGGTTATGCATATATACAAATAAGTTCTTTGGTTTATTTCTTCCCACCCCCCAACCCCCCTTCCCTTTGAGGTTTGTCAGTCTAACAAGCAATTTGTACTTCTTAATCCCTTCACCTTTTTCACCCATCCCCCCAGCCCCCACCCATCTGGTTCCCAAAAAAGTTCTCTTTATCTATGAGAATGTCTTTGTTCTGCTTGTTCATTTTGTTTGTAGATTCAATTGTTGATAGCTGTGTATTTATTGCCATTTTGTTTTTTCATATTTTTTTATCTTTTTCTTCAAGAAGACCCTTCAACATTTCATATAAGAATGGTTTGGTGGTGATGAACTCCTTTAGCTTTTCTTTGTCTGGGAAACTCTTTATATGGCCATCAATTCTAAATGACAGCTTTGCAGGATAGAGTAATCTTGGTTGTAGGTTCTTGCTTTTCATCACTCTGAATATTTCTTACCACTCCCTTCTGGCCTGCAAAGTTTCTTTTGAGAAATCAGCTGACAGTCTGATGGGAACTCCCTTGTAGGTAACTAACTTCTTTTCTCTTGCTGCTTTTAAGATTCTCTCTTTGTCTTGAACCTTTTGCATTTTGATGATGATGTGTCTTGGTGTGGGCATCTTGGGGTTCATCTTGTTTGGGACTCTCTGTGCTTCCTGGACTTGCATGTCTGTTTCCTTCACCATGTTAGGAAAGTTTTCTGCCATTATTGTTTCAAATAGGTTTTCGATTTCTTGTTCTCTCTCCTCTCCTTCTGGCACCCCCAAGATGCGAATGTTGGCACGCTTGAAGTTGTCCCAGAGGCTCCTTACACTATCCTCATTTCTTTGGATTCTTTTTTCTTTTTGCTGTTCTGATTGGGTGTTTTTTGTTTCCTTATATTCCAAATCGATGGTTTGCTTCTTGGCTTTACCTACTCTACTATTGCATCTGTGTAAACTATTCTTTATTTCAGTTAGTGCATCCTTCATTTCAGACTGGTCCTTTTTTATGCTCTTGAGGCCCTCACTAAGTTCACTGAGGTTCTCACTAAGTCCATTGAGCATCCTTATAAGCAGTGTTTTGAACTCTGCATCTGTTAGGTTGCTTAACTCCATTTCACTTAGTTCTTTTCCTGGAGTTTTGTTCTGTTCTTTCATTTGGGACCTGTTTCTTTGTCTCCTCATTTTGGCTGCCTCCCTGTGTTTGTTTCTATGTATTACTTAGCGAGAGGTAGGGGGCTAGCTGAGACCAGATGCTGCTTGTTTGAAAGAATTTAGGAAAAGCTGAAGCAGGATCCAAGACAGGCCAATCCTATGGTAAAGCAACTGGCAACAGCTTGGGTGGGCCTGAAAGCTGGGTGGGGCGGGGCCTCAGGGAATCACCAGGGCGGGGCCAACAGTGTGAGCCAGGTAGCTGGAGTCCCAGATATGGTGGCGTCTGCCAGCCCAGGGAAGGGCTCATCAAAGAAACAAAAGCCTCTGATAGGACGTCTGTCCAGGAGAAAACTGCCTCTCCAGCCCTCACCCCAATGCCAAACAGCTCAGTTCTTCCCCATATGACTCTGGCGCCTTTCAGGCTCCCTCCCGCACGCTGGAGCCTGGAGGGAGCGAATCCGAGTAAGTCCGTGAGAGGGCCCTTTAAGAGGAGCTGCAGGGGGCAGGACTCCAGCCGCCTCAGCCTCAGTTCCCGCTGGTTTTTTCCAGCCAGAAGTTATGGGGACTTCTCTTCCTGGCACTGGAACCCTGAGCTGGGCGCCTGGTGTGGGACGGGGAGGGGACCCCTCAGTTCTCAGGGAGGACCTTCCCAGCCGAGGTGTCCCTCCTAATTTTTATCCGCCACACGTGGGTGTGGGACCAGCCCCTCCCCTCCGCCCCTCCTACCAGCCTCCGCCCCTCCTACCAGTCTCAAAGGTGCTTCTTCTTTAATTTCGTAGTTGTAGGACTTCCATTCAGCTTGATTTCAGGCGGTTTTGAATGATGGTTGTTCTGTAGTTTAGTTGTAACTTTGATGTGGTTGAGGGAGGACGCGATACCGCGTTTACCTAGGCCGCCATCTTGACCGGAAGTCTACATTTAGTCTTTTGATAACTTATAATTTATCAAATCTTATCGAGCATGCCTAACAAAATCTTAAAGCTGAACAACTTCCATCTATCTCAGATAAAAAAGACTTCAACAACATTTTAGCTGAGGTAAAACATTTATTTTGAAGTAATTTTAGATTATAGAAAGGTTGGAATAATAAAGATAATTCCCTTGTACCCTTCACCCAGCTTCCCCTAATATCAACATTTTAAATAATCATAGTACAATGATCAAAACAAAAATATTTAAAATGATATAGCGCTACTAACTAAACCATAGACTTTATTTGGAATTCATCTTTTTACACTATCTTTTTTCTGTTCTAGGGTCTAATCTGGATCCCATATTAAATTTAGTGCCCTGGCCGGTTTGGCTCAGTGGTTAGAGCGTCGGCCTGCGGTCCAGAGAGACCCGGGTTCGGTTCCCGCTAAGGGCACATACCTCGGTTGCAGTTTGTCCCCGGCCCCTGGTTGGTCGTGCGGGAGGCAGCCACTCGATGTGTACCTTTCATGTCGATGTTTCTCCCTCTCTCTCTCTTCCTCTCTCTCCCTCCCACTCTATCTGAACAAAAAATGAAAAAATGTCCTTGGGTGAGGATAAAAAAAATAATAATAATAAAAAAAAATAAAAATAAAAAAATTTAGTTGTCATGTCTCCCTAGTTTCCTCGAATCTGTGCCAGCTTCTGAGTCTTTCCTTGTCTTTTTTGACCTCAATAACTTTAATGAGTTATTTTGAAGAATGTCCCTCAATTTGGATTTGTCTGCTGCTTTTTCCTGATTAGACTGGGGTTATGCATTTTTTTGCAAGAATACCACAGAAGTGATAGGCATTTCTCAGTTCTCCTTATCTGGGAGTACATGATGTACAAGTGATGTTGACTTTAATCACTTGGCAAAGGTGATGTCTACTGGGCATCTACATTGCAGTTACCATTACCTCCTGTAATTAATAAATATATTTGAGGAAATTCCTGATTCAATTGTTATTGTACAATACTCCAGTTCTGTCTTCTTTAATGCCATACACAACACACAATTATTGTTTTACACAGACCATTTCTTTGAATTTATATATGTGTCTACCATTTTACTTGCTCACTATTCCCTCTTGAATTTCAGACCATCCTCTGGTTTCTTTTTCTCTTCCTCAAAGTACATCTTTTAGAATTTTCTTTAGAGCAAGTCTCTTGATAATAGAAGTTACCAATTTTGTTTTTCTTCAAATGTTTTTATTTTCCTTTTCCTTTTGAATGATAATTTGGCTGGATACCTAATTCTACGTTGATAGTGACTTTCTCTCAACATTTCAAATAAGTTATTCTACTGTCCTCTAGCTTTTACTGTAGTTGCTAGGAAATCTATTCTCACCTTGCCATTCCTTTGTAGGTGTTCCCTCCCTTCTCTTGGACTACCCGTATGATATTTTCATTGTTTATATTGTTCTGTAGTTTCAGGATGAAACTTTATTCTTCTTTGGATATGCTGTACATCATGGAGCTGTGCATTCATATTTTCAGTTTTGGAACATTTGTAGCCATTATTTCTTTAAATATTGCCTTTTCTCCATTATCTCCACTTTCTTCTTCTGAAACTCTAATTAGATATGGTAGTCCTTCTCATTGTATTTTCCATGTGCTCTTCTATATTTTCCATCCTCTTATCTCTCTTTATTATATCTTGGATATATCCTTCAGACATATTTTCTAGTTCACTACTTGTCCAGTTGCCCTAGCATCGTTTTTGAAAAGACTATCTTTTTTTTAAAATTTATTTTTATTTTTTCCCATCATCAATATTTATTGAGCATTTACAGTGTACTAGGCACAATAGAACATACAAGAAAACATTGTCCCTGCTCTTGAGGAGTTTACATTCTAAAAGAAAAAAATACACCTCTTTTGAAATGGTATTTTTGTTTGGTGTTTTTGCAAGGTACTGAGGAAATAGTCTGTAGGGTGAGCTTTGGGTATAACTTAGCCCCATTATTTAAAGAAAAGAGAAAGAAGAAGATTTTAAAGGCAGCCAATGACAGACCATTCTGGATAGGTAGAGTTTCACAGGGAGATAAAACAATCTCATCAACTAAGGAGAGATTTGCTGCAGTAAATAGAATGAGGGAAATAGTTTGTGGGATGCCAGCAAAGCAAGCAAGGTATCCTTAGACATTGAGTGGAGCCAGAAAGATCATGCGGCCCTTTTTTCCAAGTACACGGCCACCAAGTAGAAATGATTGATGACAGACAGAAGGCTAAAAAAGGTAATCTTGTGTGCACCTGACAAATAGAAAGAATGAAGTATCAAAGTTGAAGGCAGGCTATAACAGTATCAAGGAATTCTTAAAAACAAAAGTGATTTGGAAGCACAAAACTTACAGATAATGCTACCCAATGTCATGACGGGCCAAGAACACTGTGGCTTCCTAAATTAGAAAATGCCATATACTAAAATTTTAAATGTAACACATTATTATTATTATTATTATTATTATTATTATTATTATTTTAAATCCTCACCCGAGGGCATTTTTGCATTTATCTTCAGATAGAAGGGGAGAGAGAGAGGAAGAGAGAGCGAGAGAAACATCGACGTGAAAGAGACACATCGACTGTTTGCCACCCACACAACCTCAACCAGGGCCGGGGGACAAACTGCAACTGAGATATGTGCCCTTAGCGGGAACCGAACCCGGGACTCTCCGGTCCGCAGGCCAACGCTTTAACCGCTGAGCCAAACCAGCCAGGGCAGAACACATTCTTTTTTTCCAATCCCTACACCTCTGAAAAACAAACAAACCCAACACCTTTTTTTCAGGGGGTCTGGGGGTAGGGTAGGTATGGGACATGGTTGGGAACAGTAGTTCTATTAGTAGTATTTTGTTACGATAAACTTTGTATTTAAACTTGGTAAAAGCCCATTAGCTGCCAAGAGGGAATAAAAAATAAATTTCCCAAAATGTACAATTTCCTTTAAAGAAATTTCAGAACAAAAACACTAATTTACATAAAAAGATGTAGAGAAGTAGTTGAAAAGTTCATTCATAAAACTTTTATTCCACTTACATGAACTTAATACATGTGTTCTTAACAATTATGCTTAGATTGTTCATGAATATTTCATAAGCCATTAAACAAAGCTAGCCATCATCTCAAGTTATTTCTCTGTTAACTATTTTTACAGTACATGCATGTTAGGCAAGTATCAAAAAAAAAAATTCACAAAAGCAAAAAAACCTAAAAAAAGTTAAATACATGGTTTTGTTTGTTTGTTTTGTTTTACTGCTGTGCTTGATATACATGAAGTAATGAATATCAAGCAATTCATTTTACTGCATCTTTACTTGTACATTTGTTCTTAGGTTGCCTAAAACATTTAAATACAAATAAAATGAGTGTAGCAAAAATAATGAAAGCAAACAGCAGGTAACTTTACAAATAATGGAATGTGAACCGTTTCTGCCCTTCTCCAGAGTAAATTGGGTCACAACTAAAGGAACACTTCTGCAGCTGTAGTCAAAGGTGTGCACATTGAGACTGAGTATTCCACAGATACACACATGGTTCAACATGTACTATCCATGGGATATCCATTTCTACCACAGCCCTTTAAGTGCTCCAAAACTAAAGTATCCACAACAGCTACACCTGTGACTGGAACCAATTATCCCTTTTATTCTCCACCAGGACAAACCAATATGTAGGCAGTTTTCTTTGCTTAGACATGGAAGCAATTTTAACACTGGCCCTTGTGAAGCCACAATGTACCAAAAGTACTATGCCAAACATTTTTAACTTGTATAAAAATTCCACATCCCCATATTGGCCACCTCAAGATGAAAACATAACTCCCTAAATGTTAACTGGCTCTACTTCGCTAATATTAAACATAAAAACCACATGGGAAATATATAAATTCAAATAGAAGTAACACAAACCTGTCATAAATCGTAAACAAAAAACTATTTGTGGGACAGCATGGATGACAAATGGTCTACTGTGAAAATTTTAGAATGAGGCAGACACAAGTTTGAAGGCCAGTTAATTTTCTCCTCCTTCCCCTGCTTCAGCTTCCTCTCCTTGGGTATCTGATGTTCACAATGTCAAGTTGTCTCTCAGTAATTGCATTATTAGTGTGCTGTCTTTGTATGACTCTTCACTTAATGTATCAAGTTCAGCAATGGCTTCATCAAAAGCTGTCTTGCAAAGACTATCTTTTTTCCAATGCTCCAAAGTTCCATTTTTTCCATAAATCAAGTTTCCATATGTCATAATCAAATGCCCATTTCTGGGTTTTCCATATATTTTGTTGATCTATTTGTATATTCATTTTTTTTTTTTTTTATCCTTAGCAGAGGACATTTTTGCATTTATCCCCAGATAGAACGGGAGGGAGAGAGGGAGGAAGAGAGAGAGAGAAACATCGACTGGTTGCCACACCCACATGACCCCAGCCAGGGCCAGGGACAAACTGCAACCGAGGTACGTGCCCTTAGTGGGAACCGAACCCGGGACTCTCTGGTCCGCGGGCCGACACTCTAACAGCTGAGCCAAACTGGCCAGGATTATATTCATTTTTTTATCTTAATTAGAAGTAGTACTTTATTGATAAAAATACTATCATCTGAGCCTTCAGCAAGTCACAATCTTTCAACTAGTGGAGGGTCTTACCTTCATGTTCATGGCTGCTAACTGATTAGGGTAGTGGTTGCTGGAAGCTGAGGTGGCTATGGTAATATCTTTAACTTTAATTTTTTATTTTTCAATTACAGTTGACATACAATACAATATTATATTAGTTTCAGGTGTACAACTCAGTAATTAGATATTATATAACTTACGAAGTGATCACCCCAATAAATCTGGTACCTGTCTTAATACCTTCACCTTTTTTGCCCATTCCCCTAACTTCCCTCCCATCTGGCAAGTGTCAAAACGTTCTCTGTATCTATGAGTCTGTTTCTGTTCTGCTTGTTTGTTTGTTTTTTGTTTTTTTAGATTCCTCATAAAAGTGAAAGTCTATGGCATTTGTCTTCCTCTGTCTTACTTATTTCACTCAGTAGAATACCCTTTAGGTTGATAAATTTTGTTGCAGATGACAAGACTTCATTCTTTTTTTATGTCAGAGTCATATTCCATTGTATATATGCACCACTTCTTTATCCATTCATCTATTGATGGTTGGTTGCTTCCAGATCATGGCTATTGTAAATAATGCTGCAGTGAACATATAGATGTATTAATATATGTCTTTTTGATTTAGTGTTTTGGGTTTCTTTGGATAAATACCCAGAAGTAGAATTGCTGGGTCCTACTTTGTCTCTTGTTATATAGCCATTGTTTTAAAGTCTATTTTGTCTGGTGTAAGTATTGCTACCCCAGCTTTTTATTTGTTTGTTTGTTTGTTTCCATTTTCATGAAATATCTTTTTCCATCCCTTTACTTTTCAGTCTGTGTGTATCTTTAGATCTGAAGTGAGTCTCTTATAGACAGCATATATAATGGCCTTTCTTTGTTATCCATTCAGCCTCCATATGTCTTTTGATTGGAGCATTTAATCCATTGTCTTTAAAGTAATTGTTGATACACATGTTTTTTTTTGTTTGTTTGTTTTTATCCTCACCAGAGGACATTTTTGCATTTATCTTCAGATACAGCGGGAGGGAGAGAGGGGGGAAGAGAGAGACAGAAACATCGATGTGAGAGAGACACATCAACTGGCTGCCACCCACACAACCCCAACTAGGGCCGGGGACAAACTGCAACCGAGTTACGTGCCCTTAGTGGGAACTGAACCCGGGACTCTCTGGTCCACGGGCTGACGCTCTAACCGCTGAGCCAAATCGGCCAGGGTGATACACATGTATTTATTGCCATTTTATTATTCATATTTTTTATCTTTCTTTTTCTTCTTCTTAAAGAAGACTCTTTAACATTTCTTGTAATACTGGTTTGGTGGTGATGAACTCCTTTAGCATTTTCTTGTCTGGGAAAATCATTATCTATCCTTCAATTCTAAATGATAGCTTTGATGGGTAGAGTAATCTTAGGTGTAGGTCCTTGCTTTTCATAACCTTGAATATTTTTTGCCAATCCCTTTTGATCTAAAAAGTTTCTGTTGAGAAATCAGCTGACAGTCTTATGGGAGCTCCCTTGTAGAAAGCTAACTGCTTTTTCTCTTGCTGCTTTAAAGATCCTCCCTTTGTCTTTAACCTTTGTCATTTTAATTATGATGTGTTGGTGTGGGCCTCTTTGGATTCATTTTGTTTGAGACTCTGTGCTTCCTGGATTTGTATTTCTATTTTCTTCCCCAGGTTACGGAAGTTTTCCATCATTATATTTTCAAATAAATTTTTAATTCCTTGCTCTCTCCTC